>OX336393.1:35647130-45647130 GCA_946902985.2 Meconema thalassinum
TAAACTGAACCAAGTCGAATCAAACCCAACTGAACCAAACCAAGCCTAAAGCAAACCAAACCTAATCAAGAACAAGCCAAGGGCTTAAGTGTAAAACTTGTGGGGAATGCAGTCATTGGCAATGTCCAAAAGAAAGGGATAACGCTCTACCTTTAGAGGGTGAGGTAAAGCTAGCGCATGGTGCTAATGCATATTCCCAAGTACATGAACCACACACACACACAACTATCCTATGCTGTTTTTATGAGTTGACTGTTAAAACTTACTCAGTGGTTACTGAGCAAGATGGTCGCTACACACAACAAGCTTTAAATACTTGAGGCTAATAATCTATACACACACACGCACTCGCTTGTTCTAAACTAAACTGTCTCGCTGGCAGTGCTCACACAGTAGGCAAATGACAGAAATGCTTGGCTAACCGAAATACAATCATTTTCGGTTGTCTAATGATACCAGCTAGCCATTACATGCTATAGTGGTGAGCACATGTGCCTCTTGCACTGGAGTTCGTAACTCGATTTCTAGCTCTAAGGCCTAGAACGAATCAAACTAAGAAAGAAGGGTATGGTGACGCAGTAGTTAAACTGTTAGCCTTTCAATAAGGTAGACTAGGGTTTGATTTTGGGTTAATATACATGTCATAAACAAACAAACAAAAAAAGCGGAGATAATGTTTAAAACTGATTACACTTGTCTCTTTTCAAATTATTACTTAGATTACAAATACAAAGGTGGACTGGGTTTGATATACAGTTAATGCTGCCTATCGCATACTAGCCTGTAAGAAAGCCAAACAAGCAAAAGGCGTAGGTAGAGCAGTGGTAAAATCACTATGTGTAGAGAACTACCTAACGGTTTTATGAACTGGCAATGCTATGTCGCATAAACAGTGCAGGATACAATCCGGCAACCATAATTTTTATCTTGTGGAACAGAGAAAATGCAATTTTACCTTGATGGATAGCAAATGAGTGCAGATGAATGACCTATGCATTAGCCTACCATAGGGTTATAACCACGAGGTGGAGGTGTGACTTTTATATTTTATTGTTTAGAGACATGGCTTTTTTGTAACCAGTAGATTTAGTATTTTGTAAATATTCATTTTTGTAATTGTAAATAGTGGAAACATTTTTTTTGTAATAGTAAATGTTAAATGTATAACTAAAAGTTATTTGGGATAAGTGTGCATGTCAAGGATAAATAGCGTGGTTGTATTTGTTTTCAAAGACAGGTATGGTTGTGTGAATGTATGACTACAAATAGAATGATAGAGAGAGAGAGAGAAAGCTTGTGTATGTGTGTGTGTGTGTGTGTGTGTGTGTGTGTGTGGGTAGCATTGATTTTTCAACCAAAGCAAACACGGCAAGGTAGGATGGTGGGGTAATTAATGTATATAGCAAATGGTAAATAGTATACTATATTTTTTTAACACTTGTGTTTTTTTAATGCAGCAGTAGATAGGTGTTATTTTGTAAAACAGTCTTACCTACAGTAGTAGTAGTAGTAGTAGGCCTATATGTTTTTGGAAACAAACAGAAAGAGAATGCACTATTGCCATGGCCAAGCACTTCCATTAAAGTGATTTCAAGAAAATTTAAATCAGCAAATGTGTGTTTTACAAAACTAAACATTCAGCATGGACTAAATCATAAACGTGTCTTCTGTGATATGGAAAAAATAGGAAATCCATGTTTCCATATCAACACAATTTAAAAACTTAAAACTGACATTTAAAAAATGTAAATGGGAAATTGGCAAATGTGTAAACAACAAAATGGAAAATTCTTGTTTCCATATCATGAAATCCAAAAACTTTAAACTGACATTTTCAAATCGTGTACATGGAAAATTGACAAATGGCAATGTGTGAAATGTGAAAATGAAAAAATATGAACAAATGGCTATCATTATTTTAAAAAAATAAAAAACCGTCGTGTTCTATCGTTAAAGTGTGAATCAAACCACATCTACTTATTTGGATCACCCGAGACTGAGTAGACCTGTTTTAGTCCTAATATACTTTTAAAATTTTATGTTAAAGCTCAATTTGAACTCAAGAGCTTTAGAGTGCCAGCTAACTATTATAACCGTTACGTCACAAAGACAACTTTACACTACTCTTAATAAACAATAATAAGAAAAAGAATAATAAATGTTGAATTTTTTTTAAGGATGAACATGGTGACACTGTTTCTGTTGCACAGTCTGCTAGCTACTAGCCAGCAGCTGGGGTCTTAGAAAAACGATACAGTTGACATTTTGTAATGAGATGTGACATGTTTCAAAGTACAGTATTATGGGTTGCTGTTGAGTAAAAACTAATCCTGTACAAGGAAGCAAGGGTTCGAACCCCTTACCTAACATTACTATTGCCTGAACATGGCTTGACGACACTGTATTATTATGATACTCGGTACACAAACCATAGATAGAGTGTATTGTTTAAGATCACTTTCTTTCTGAACATAGGTGGAGACTGTTGATGGTTAACAATGGCATTAATATAGTAGAACGTGGGTATAGCAATTAAGAAAAAACAGACAATACCCATACAATATTTTTATTTATTTAATATAAGTACTTGTACAATAGTTACATTCAAAATACATTTCTTTTTTCTCTATTACTATTTAGTCCTTTTTGATTCTCTTGCATATGAAGGGTAGATAATCTTGTAGTTCAGCCCCTTAAAACAACAACAACACAACCTTTTGCATAGTCTGTGATGTTGACGACTCTTGAGATGTGGAAGATGGATTAAACATAACTTTTACAGCAGGGGTTAAATGTTGCTCAATAAACACTGCACTATTTTGAGTAGCAACATTTTTTTTCTTGTACTAGCTTTTTAGCATTGTCATGATTATTTGTTGACACCAACAGTGTTTCATCTGGTACACCACATTGATGATCACTCACACTTAAAACCTTACCATTTCTACTTTTTTAGATTGCCTCGACATTTTTTTGACCTCTCTTTTGAGCATCGCCAAAATATTATTCCTTTTACATTTTGACGATTATAGTTATAAGAGTAGCCTTTATAGAGTACACGTTGTTTACCTTTGTTAGTTGTAGTAAGTTCCATAGTAGCAACTAACCTGTTAGTATGATTTGCTCACTACAAAGGTTATAACTGTTCTGATAATAAAATCATTTAGCGTTGGCTTTTATATTTAATATGTACAGTTTGAAGTGATAGCAAAAGTGAGAGCAAAATGGTAGCAGAGTGGTAGAAAATATAACATGTATTGTTAAGAAATAGTTTAAGCTGTTATGTGGATCCATTACATAATAATTTTAGCACGACGAAGCTCATTTTCTATATCCAATAGTTCTTCCTCATATTCAGTATAACCAGCCTGTTTATAGATGCAGTTGCTGAAGCCGCCGGATTAGCTTACTTGGATTGTTCCAGTAGACAAATTTAACAAATGATTTTTTAGTTGTAAACAAAGCATTACCATTATCATTATTATCTTCATCATCAACATCATCATCATCATAACCATTATCATTATCATCATCATCATCATTATCATCATCATCATGATCATTATAATCCTCATCACTATTACTATATAGTCCTTTTGATCCTTTTGCAATACCACATTTTGCACAGTCTGTGTTGCCCTTGATAATGTTGGGAGTTTTTCAGACATTGACAACTGTCCTAACACGACTTTCTGAGGAGATGATACATGCTTCTTAACAAACAATGCACTATCTTGAGATGCAATATCTTTTTCTGGGACAAGTGTTTTAGCATTTTGAAGAGTTTTTTTAAACAGCAACGATGTTTTATCTGGTACACTACATTGATGATCACTCATACTTAAGACATCACTATTTTTACTTTTCAGCTCACCTCGACACTGTTTTGAACGATGTTTTGAACAACGCCAAATAACAGTTCCATTTTTATTGGTTCGTTTTACAATATATTTATATCCTTTATAGAATGCGTATGGCATACCATTGCTATTTGTTGATACTTCCATGTCAATTGTCAAGCATGAACTAATCTCTAGCAAAGTTCACTCGATAATATAAATAATTTCTAAACCCCAGTAGTGAATAGTCAGTTGTTTTTGATCTATGCAAGCGTAAACATGTCACATACACTGGTGATGGATACTCAAGGCTTTAAGGTCAATGAAAACAAGTACAGTATATATTTAAATAGGTGGCTATCATTGATTGCACAACACGCGGGTCACCATATCTTTTTTTCTTTCGGACTAGTGTTTTAACATTTGAAGAGTGTTTTAAACAGCAACGATGTCTTATCAGTCACACTACATTGATGATCACTCACACTTAAGACCTCGCTATTTTTACTTTTTAACTCACTTTGACACTGTTTTGAACGATGTTTTGAACAACGCCAAATAACAGTTCCATTTTTATTGGTTCGTTTTACAATATACGTATAACCTTTATAGTATGCATATGGCTTACCATAACTATTCGTTGATACTTTCATATCAATTTTCAAGCATGAAATAATCTCCAATAAATTTCGCTCGATAATAGAAATAATAGTTTAAAGTGGGTGCGAAGGTGGGTGCAAAAGTGGGTGCAAAAGTGAGTGTAAAAGTGGGTGTAAAAGTGGGTGCAAAAGTGGGTGCAAAAGTGAGTGCAAAAGTGGGTGCGAAAGTGGGTGCGAAAGTGGATGCAGTTTATAGTAGGCACTATTTTTACTAGAATGTGATTTGAGTAAATGTAATTTCTAAACCCAAGTAGTGAATAGTCAGTTGGTTTTGATTTATGCAAGCGTAAACATGTCTCATACACTGATGATGGATACTCAAGGCTTCTTGGTCAACAAAAACAAGTATATAGTTAAAGAGGTAGCTATTATTGATTGCACAACACTGAATCTATTTTTGGAATTTTGACAAAGGGTCTAAGTGCACTTTTGTTAATATCTCGCGAACCAATAAGACTACGGCATTGTATGAGGTATTGTTGGACTTTTTGCCGAAGACTGCTGGTAAACACTTATGTTCCCACGACCTTTTTAAAGATGGCGGCTGACCCACGAGGGGTGATTAAAACGTATTCCAAGCGACGCTTGTCGATAAGCAAACCAATAATCAAAGGGGGGTGTGACAGAGCTTGAGGCGATAACCCCTTTTGATTGATCCCTGTTGATTTGCCCCTTTGGACTGGTCCCCGTTGACAAGTCCCTCTGAACGGGTCCTTTTTGAAGGGAGTCATTTATGACGGGCCCCTGCTGACGGGTCACTGTGGACGGATCCCTGTGGACAGGTCCCTGTTGACAGGTCCAAAGGGATTAGTCAAAAGGACCTGTCAACAGGGACCTGTCCACAGGGATCCGTCCACAGTGACCCGTCAGCAGGGGCCCGTCATAAATGACTCCCTTCAAAAAGGACCCGTTCAGAGGGACTTGTCAACGGGGACCAGTCCAAAGGGGCAAATCAACAGGGATCAATCAAAAGGGGTTATCGCCTCAAGCTCTGTCACACCCCCCTTTGATTATTGGTTTGCTTATCGACAAGCGTCGCTTGGAATACGTTTTAATCACCCCTCGTGGGTCAGCCGCCATCTTTAAAAAGGTCGTGGGAACATAAGTGTTTACCAGCAGTCTTCGGCAAAAAGTCCAACAATACCTCATACAATGCCGTAGTCTTATTGGTTCGCGAGATATTAACAAAAGTGCACTTAGACCCTTTGTCAAAATTCCAAAAATAGATTCAGTGTTGTGCAATCAATAATAGCTACCTCTTTAACTATATACTTGTTTTTGTTGACCAAGAAGCCTTGAGTATCCATCATCAGTGTAATGAGACATGTTTACGCTTGCATAAATCAAAACCAACTGACTATTCACTACTTGGGTTTAGAAATTACATTTACTCAAATCACATTCTAGTAAAAATAGTGCCTACTATAAACTGCATCCACTTTCGCACCCACTTTCGCACCCACTTTTGCACTCACTTTTGCACCCACTTTTGCACCCACTTTTACACCCACTTTTACACTCACTTTTGCACCCACTTTTGCACCCACCTTCGCACCCACTTTAAACTATTATTTCTATTATCGAGCGAAATTTATTGGAGATTATTTCATGCTTGAAAATTGATATGAAAGTATCAACGAATAGTTATGGTAAGCCATATGCATACTATAAAGGTTATACGTATATTGTAAAACGAACCAATAAAAATGGAACTGTTATTTGGCGTTGTTCAAAACATCGTTCAAAACAGTGTCAAAGTGAGTTAAAAAGTAAAAATAGCGAGGTCTTAAGTGTGAGTGATCATCAATGTAGTGTGACTGATAAGACATCGTTGCTGTTTAAAACACTCTTCAAATGTTAAAACACTAGTCCGAAAGAAAAAAAGATATGGTGACCCGCGTGTTGTGCAATCAATGATAGCCACCTATTTAAATATATACTGTACTTGTTTTCATTGACCTTAAAGCCTTGAGTATCCATCACCAGTGTATGTGACATGTTTACGCTTGCATAGATCAAAAACAACTGACTATTCACTACTGGGGTTTAGAAATTATTTATATTATCGAGTGAACTTTGCTAGAGATTAGTTCATGCTTGACAATTGACATGGAAGTATCAACAAATAGCAATGGTATGCCATACGCATTCTATAAAGGATATAAATATATTGTAAAACGAACCAATAAAAATGGAACTGTTATTTGGCGTTGTTCAAAACATCGTTCAAAACAGTGTCGAGGTGAGCTGAAAAGTAAAAATAGTGATGTCTTAAGTATGAGTGATCATCAATGTAGTGTACCAGATAAAACATCGTTGCTGTTTAAAAAAACTCTTCAAAATGCTAAAACACTTGTCCCAGAAAAAGATATTGCATCTCAAGATAGTGCATTGTTTGTTAAGAAGCATGTATCATCTCCTCAGAAAGTCGTGTTAGGACAGTTGTCAATGTCTGAAAAACTCCCAACATTATCAAGGGCAACACAGACTGTGCAAAATGTGGTATTGCAAAAGGATCAAAAAGGACTATATAGTAATAGTGATGAGGATTATAATGATCATGATGATGATGATAATGATGATGATGATGATAATGATAATGGTTATGATGATGATGATGTTGATGATGAAGATAATAATGATAATGGTAATGCTTTGTTTACAACTAAAAAATCATTTGTTAAATTTGTCTACTGGAACAATCCAAGTAAGCTAATCCGGCGGCTTCAGCAACTGCATGTCTATAAACAGGCTGGTTATACTGAATATGAGGAAGAACTATTGGATATAGAAAATGAGCTTCGTCGTGCTAAAATTATTATGTAATGGATCCACATAACAGCTTAAACTATTTCTTAACAATACATGTTATATTTTCTACCACTCTGCTACCATTTTGCTCTCACTTTTGCTATCACTTCAAACTGTACATATTAAATATAAAAGCCAACGCTAAATGATTTTATTATCAGAACAGTTATAACCTTTGTAGTGAGCAAATCATACTAACAGGTTAGTTGCTACTATGGAACTTACTACAACTAACAAAGGTAAACAACGTGTACTCTATAAAGGCTACTCTTATAACTATAATCGTCAAAATGTAAAAGGAATAATATTTTGGCGATGCTCAAAAGAGAGGTCAAAAAAATGTCGAGGCAATCTAAAAAGTAGAAATGGTAAGGTTTTAAGTGTGAGTGATCATCAATGTGGTGTACCAGATGAAACACTGTTGGTGTCAACAAATAATCATGACAATGCTAAAAAGCTAGTACAAGAAAAAAATGTTGCTACTCAAAATAGTGCAGTGTTTATTGAGCAACATTTAACCCCTGCTGTAAAAGTTATGTTTAATCCATCTTCCACATCTCAAGAGTCGTCAACATCACAGACTATGCAAAAGGTTGTGTTGTTGTTGTTTTAAGGGGCTGAACTACAAGATTATCTACCCTTCATATGCAAGAGAATCAAAAAGGACTAAATAGTAATAGAGAAAAAAGAAATGTATTTTGAATGTAACTATTGTACAAGTACTTATATTAAATAAATAAAAATATTGTATGGGTATTGTCTGTTTTTTCTTAATTGCTATACCCACGTTCTACTATATTAATGCCATTGTTAACCATCAACAGTCTCCACCTATGTTCAGAAAGAAAGTGATCTTAAACAATACACTCTATCTATGGTTTGTGTACCGAGTATCATAATAATACAGTGTCGTCAAGCCATGTTCAGGCAATAGTAATGTTAGGTAAGGGGTTCGAACCCTTGCTTCCTTGTACAGGATTAGTTTTTACTCAACAGCAACCCATAATACTGTACTTTGAAACATGTCACATCTCATTACAAAATGTCAACTGTATCGTTTTCTAAGACCCCAGCTGCTGGCTAGTAGCTAGCAGACTGTGCAACAGAAACAGTGTCACCATGTTCATCCTTAAAAAAAATTCAACATTTATTATTCTTTTTCTTATTATTGTTTATTAAGAGTAGTGTAAAGTTGTCTTTGTGACGTAACGGTTATAATAGTTAGCTGGCACTCTAAAGCTCTTGAGTTCAAATTGAGCTTTAACATAAAATTTTAAAAGTATATTAGGACTAAAACAGGTCTACTCAGTCTCGGGTGATCCAAATAAGTAGATGTGGTTTGATTCACACTTTAACGATAGAACACGACGGTTTTTTATTTTTTTAAAATAATGATAGCCATTTGTTCATATTTTTTCATTTTCACATTTCACACATTGCCATTTGTCAATTTTCCATGTACACGATTTGAAAATGTCAGTTTAAAGTTTTTGGATTTCATGATATGGAAACAAGAATTTTCCATTTTGTTGTTTACACATTTGCCAATTTCCCATTTACATTTTTTAAATGTCAGTTTTAAGTTTTTAAATTGTGTTGATATGGAAACATGGATTTCCTATTTTTTCCATATCACAGAAGACACGTTTATGATTTAGTCCATGCTGAATGTTTAGTTTTGTAAAACACACATTTGCTGATTTAAATTTTCTTGAAATCACTTTAATGGAAGTGCTTGGCCATGGCAATAGTGCATTCTCTTTCTGTTTGTTTCCAAAAACATATAGGCCTACTACTACTACTACTACTGTAGGTAAGACTGTTTTACAAAATAACACCTATCTACTGCTGCATTAAAAAAACACAAGTGTTAAAAAAATATAGTATACTATTTACCATTTGCTATATACATTAATTACCCCACCATCCTACCTTGCCGTGTTTGCTTTGGTTGAAAAATCAATGCTACCCACACACACACACACACACACACACACACATACACAAGCTTTCTCTCTCTCTCTCTATCATTCTATTTGTAGTCATACATTCACACAACCATACCTGTCTTTGAAAACAAATACAACCACGCTATTTATCCTTGACATGCACACTTATCCCAAATAACTTTTAGTTATACATTTAACATTTACTATTACAAAAAAAATGTTTCCACTATTTACAATTACAAAAATGAATATTTACAAAATACTAAATCTACTGGTTACAAAAAAGCCATGTCTCTAAACAATAAAATATAAAAGTCACACCTCCACCTCGTGGTTATAACCCTATGGTAGGCTAATGCATAGGTCATTCATCTGCACTCATTTGCTATCCATCAAGGTAAAATTGCATTTTCTCTGTTCCACAAGATAAAAATTATGGTTGCCGGATTGTATCCTGCACTGTTTATGCGACATAGCATTGCCAGTTCATAAAACCGTTAGGTAGTTCTCTACACATAGTGATTTTACCACTGCTCTACCTACGCCTTTTGCTTGTTTGGCTTTCTTACAGGCTAGTATGCGATAGGCAGCATTAACTGTATATCAAACCCAGTCCACCTTTGTATTTGTAATCTAAGTAATAATTTGAAAAGAGACAAGTGTAATCAGTTTTAAACATTATCTCCGCTTTTTTTGTTTGTTTGTTTATGACATGTATATTAACCCAAAATCAAACCCTAGTCTACCTTATTGAAAGGCTAACAGTTTAACTACTGCGTCACCATACCCTTCTTTCTTAGTTTGATTCGTTCTAGGCCTTAGAGCTAGAAATCGAGTTACGAACTCCAGTGCAAGAGGCACATGTGCTCACCACTATAGCATGTAATGGCTAGCTGGTATCATTAGACAACCGAAAATGATTGTATTTCGGTTAGCCAAGCATTTCTGTCATTTGCCTACTGTGTGAGCACTGCCAGCGAGACAGTTTAGTTTAGAACAAGCGAGTGCGTGTGTGTGTATAGATTATTAGCCTCAAGTATTTAAAGCTTGTTGTGTGTAGCGACCATCTTGCTCAGTAACCACTGAGTAAGTTTTAACAGTCAACTCATAAAAACAGCATAGGATAGTTGTGTGTGTGTGTGGTTCATGTACTTGGGAATATGCATTAGCACCATGCGCTAGCTTTACCTCACCCTCTAAAGGTAGAGCGTTATCCCTTTCTTTGGACATTGCCAATGACTGCATTCCCCCACAAGTTTTACACTTAAGCCCTTGGCTTGTTCTTGATTAGGTTTGGTTTGCTTTAGGCTTGGTTTGGTTCAGTTGGGTTTGATTCGACTTGGTTCAGTTTAGTTTAATGTAGTCACTTTTTTTTATTTTTAGCTACACTCTTTAACCAATTAATTAATGATAGTCTACTCATAATTCTTGAATCGATAAATTGAATTTTGTGTACACCGTTTGTCAAGCCATGCCTACAACCTATACTCCCTATGTACTACACTCAGATCTGAAAACAAGTTCCAATGTTCAAAGACGTGTCAGTCACCATACATGTAGCCCACAATAATTCTTTCTTTACCTAGCTAGGTTTCGTCACTCACAGTAAACATCTAACATTATGGGTTTGCAATATATTAAGAAAAGCAAAAGTCTATGATCTTGTTGTTTTGGGTCTTTTTTGGGGAAATTCATAAGCCATAAAAAGAATGACATCATGTCAAGTTCTGAGTGGACCTTGTATGTCAAAATCCCATTATCAGTTTATAAAATCTCAAGGCCATGCCCTAGCAGTTTTGGATGATTTCAATCAATGAGACCACCATAAGAAAGATCGGAAAAATAAATATCCTTAAAACAAGTCGTCACATGACCCTCTCCGAACAATGCTTCGCAAAATTTAAATTCATCCATTGAACATTGAACATGATCGGCGACATCATCCTCGCTTCCCCCTCCCACCATAGTTGCCATATCGTTTGACCTTCAAGTGTCCTCAGCATCTCTGTGCTTTTTTCATTGCCCTGTTGTCAAGTCAAGTCAATGCATTCCAATAAGCTCAAATAACATCCACATCCTGTCAGTCTGCCCCAGCAAGTTTGTTTTCTATAATCACTTCAAGCAACATATAACCAAGTTCTGTTTGTTCTATCTAAAGCTAACTTCATCTGATCAAGGAATTATCATTTGTCATGTCACTCATAATCGTTTACATGTTAAAGACCCCCTTCAGGGGGTTTAGGTATTAGGTATTCCATCATAGGAAAAATCGGAAAACGAACCCTTGACCCGCCGTCTCATCGAAATAGCGAATACTGTATTGGTATATCACCACCGTGGCCAGTAATAGCTTCGTTGAAACACGTGTCCAGTGGTATCGTCTCTATCTGCAACCACTCTTCATGAACATTTTAGACAGATTAAAAGAAAAAGTTTTAAAAACTAAAATGTTTTCAACAAAAGTGTCGTTAGACCCTTTCGCATTTTTTAAACATAAATACTATATTCGAAAGGAGAGAGGAAAGGGGCGTCACCCCGAGTCCTACGACCCCTCGTATACGTCTCTGGCGTTATTGGTTTGTGACATATAACAGAAAGTCTAAAATCACGGTTTTACAACAAAAAATTCTGTTTCCCTCATTCTCAAAAACTTTAACCTATTACCAAAATACACAGGGTTTCGAGACAAGCCATTTGACACGTCATAGGACCAAATCCGACCATGCATTCGTGAAATATCGGAAAAAGTCTAAAATCATGGTTTTACCCCAAAAAAGCCTGTTTCCCTCATTCTCAAAACTCTAACCTATTAATAACATGTATAGGGCTTCGAGACAAGCGATTTGACACGTCACACGTCCAAATCCGACCTTGCGTTTGAGACATATCGGCAAACTTCGTAGGAAAGTAGGCGACTATCTGGCTCTCTCCTCACCACCAAAACCTCTTCTTATCAATCATTTTTTTCAAAGAGCTCGCCCTCTTACAAAAATCCCAAGTGCGCATGCGTAAAAAACAAAAACAAAAATGTTCATCCATAGCGTCAGCCAGAAAAACGCATGCGCGATATGAGCAACAACATTTAAGTTCATTTTAGCAGCGCACCTTATACATGTCGTATTTGAAAAGAGACTTTCATTAAAAATTACAATTTCACCCCCTAGTAGGGGTAGGTTTTATTTAGGGGTTGAAATGAATGGTCCATAGCAAAGCCCCCGTCAGCCCGAGTCCAACGACACCTCATTTATTAAAATCCGACCATGGGTTCACGAGATATTGGCTTGGACTCACGCAGCGGCCATGACACTATTTGGAATCCCTATTACCCCCCTACTTGCCTCTATTGTTGTAGTGTCGTGTCGACCAAGGAGCAGGAGTAGTATTATTGCCCCGTTTCTCACATGCAGGCATATCGATCGTATTATTACATTCATTCATTTAGCATGCTAATTCAGGAAACATACATTCAGAAGCCTGTGGAGGGGGGATATATCGCTTACACAGTCGGGCAGTTGCTTCAAATTCACGCCCTTGAATAAGAATGTCTTCAGTATCTAATACAGAAGAGCGGCGAATAAACCGTTTATAGGAGGGATGTAAATTACAATAAACAGTATTAATAGTTTCACTAGAAGACAGAGGAACTGGGAGACGAGGTATTAGGGTACGTATCGCTGTGATATAATCATCAATATTCTCCCCGAGAGCTTGGGTACGGGAGAAAATCTCATGCTTTAAGCCATGCTCAAAATCAGATGGCGTGAATCTCCTTTTCAAAGCATTCATCAGATGGCGTGAATCTCCTTTTCAAAGCATTCACGAAACTAACCCATGAACTGAAGGGATACTGGACTAGACGGTACCATTTTAAAGCGTTCCCACATAATAGCATAGGGAGCCATTGAACAACACTGTCAGGAACTAAACCATAGCATACACACAATTCTTCAATACGTGTAGTAAATTCAAATACCGAGGAAGTGCCTTCCTCCCCCGAATATCAGACATTCCATTTGCTCACGATGTTACCAACATTTCCACTATGGAAGTTTGAGTTATGTGCTACCGGAATAGGCAATGTAGAAACTAGGGGGTCGAATTCCAACCAATCAAGTTTCGTCGAAGCATTGGTGTTGGCTAAATGCAACGCATCACTATTAGTAGGCGACTCGATTTCCCACTTGATGTCGTTATCCATATTTGGCATTACACTCGCCGAAAAGGCACGAAAATATAATTGGTGCAGACCTTACGTTTACTCTGAAGTCTAAGCTGCTTACTACGGTATACAATTATCACCTGGATAATAATCTTCATGAACATTTCCTTGATTCACACAACAATTTGTTTTTGTTTATTCACAACAAGCCGCTGCCATCTTTAGTCTCGACACATGAAAAACAAAAAACAAACGATAAGTACCATATTGCCAACTTACACATACAGCTGTGGGCTAAGCGGTCCTCTTATGTCATTTTGGGGAATGAAACTAGGTGTAGTTACATGTAGAGCGATACATTCGAATAGCGACCAAGCTCTGCCTACCATTTGTGCCGTCTGGCCTTTCGCAAGATGTAGTTCGCAGTAGAAGTGTGTACCGATTAGCCTGGCGCTGGGCCCATTAAACCGGACTAAGGTTATGAAGGTATCAGAGGCGATGGATTGAACGTACATTCACTGCCAGGTGATTACAAGTTCTATTCGAATGCGCTTTTCATTATGGACCTAGCTTAGCTTAGCCTAAAGAAATAGAGACTAAATAACGTACACGTACTCAACACATAGGCAAGGAAGAGGTAATGTATTGACCAAAGAGATAACATCAAGGAATGACGAGGAAGCATTATATGCTCTGAATGAGGTTACGTGGACGACAAACATGTCATATTAGGTAAAATAACGGGCGAAAGGATTGAAACGTAAATGTTATGATCGATAGGAGATAACGGTAAAAGGGGGAACACATTTGGGAAAGTATACTCGTAAAGAGTAAAATTACATTGGGAAAAATAAAGATTAAAAGGGCTAGACAAAGAGTCGGGGAAAGTGAGTCTGCCGTCAAAAGAGCGAACGGTAGCTCAAATAGCCCTGAAGGAGATGAGGGAGTGCGTGGGGGACGGAGTATTAATAAAAGCGCGCGTAGATATGACGTAAAAGCATAAACACAAAAAAGGGGCAAGAAACCGATATTAAAAATAATTACGAGAAAGATATTACAACACAAAATAAAAAGACAACCATCAAAATGAATTACGTTAGAAAGGGATTAAGCCGTACTCATGGACTTGAATAAGAAAACGGAATCCTAAGATAAAAGGCAAACTAAAGGAAAATGGCATGGCATAGGTCTTACTGTTGAACACACGCTACTCAGTAAGCCGTACCAAATACCAACACAAAACGATACAACGAAATGGGGACAAAGATTAACGGGAACGAACCACATACTCCATGGACATACTAGAAATGGCGAAACGCCCTAGTATTCCATACAATGAGCAAAGATAAAAATACGTAACCTACCTTGATGGTGTCAGCCTAAATCCGGCATCACGGAATTACATTAAATGAACGAGAATCGCACCTCTACGCGCACCTTTATAAAAATACACACGAACGGGTAAAAAACGGAATTAAAGCATGACATCTCGAAAATGAGAGCGGGTGCATGAATAAAAAGGTCCTACCATGATAGAAAAAACAGAAGACTGCCCGGGAGGGTAACAAACCGTTGTCACAGGTGACGGAAAAAAGAAGTTACAAGGAAAGAGGTGTCACTAATTCGGCATAGTGAGAAATCACTATAACGAACCTTGATCAGCAATTATAGAAATGTCCACTGATCTGACCGGTTACCCTGGCCGGTAATAACCCAGAAGAACAGAGAACAATTCCGATAATCGACACGCCGAAGAAAAGAGAAAAAAGGGAAGACTACAGGAGGAAAAGAAAAACGGTTCCGATTCCCACACACACCCCCAAAATTTTTGTTGCGTCCACCAACATAGACGAACAAAAATTTTAATTAAACATAAGGAAGGGAGAAGGGACTAAAAAAGAGGACATCACGAAAATGTGATGAGAGTGAGCTTAGAAGTAGGGGGAGACGGGGAGGACTCAAAAGAATGTACTTCAATGAAGATAAATATAAAAATCTAGGTACGAAAATTTCACAATAAGAACTTAATTAAACCAGATAATACAAAATAGTTAAAATAAAATAAAAAACCCTTGCTTCCTCGCTAAATATTATACAAAAGTTACAAAGATACAGAGTTACAAAATGTAATAAATATATGTATTTCAAAAGCTGTCTTCCTTAATCTCTCAAGGTAGGATATCAGAGAGTAGATATGATCATTAACTAAAACAAGAAAGAACGATTAGTTGAGAGAGAGCGATATTAATTTATTCTAAACATTGGGATTTAAAGTTGAGTGGCGACCACCACGGTACTCCGACAAAGATTAATTAGGGACGAAGAAAAATGACTAGACGTCATCTATTTAAATATTATTCGAAGGAATAACCTGAAAAGAAGTAGACAATTAAAATTGATAGCAATGCCATCTTGCGACAAAGCACGTAAACTTGAAGAAATAAGCTGAAGAAAAATCTCAAGAGAAATGCACATTCAAGAAAAGAAGAAGGTACTTGCTGCAGGCAGTCATTAAGTTCCACGGTACGCCCCTGCACAGATTGGAGCTCACCAAGACCTAGTCAAATACCTGAAAAGTAATGGCATATCTTCCTGCATTGAACCTATCTTACTGAAGGAAGGAAAATCAGTTGTCACCGAAGCGTAGTCTGCTGAAACAAATCTTCTTAGCTTCACGATAGGATACATTATCGCAAAGCTTCACTAGTTCTCCAAGGTATTAGTAGCATTGCAGCGAGGACAGATTGGTTTGATTACTCCTTGTAAACGACACCCAAAATAAAACTTCCCTTTTATCGGTACTAAACAATCACGGTAGGTATGTGACCCTTTTAAGCAGTTCCAGCATCGAACCGTGGACCTGGAAGCATTCACATGAGGAGGGGCATTTACATCAAGGTTATGGGAACGAGGGATACAGCGTTGGACATGATTCACAGCATTAACGCGAACATTAGTTCTATGTGAATTGACAGAGGCGAAGGTATTGCCTCTATTGTTGTAGTGTCGTGTCGACCAAGGAGCAGGAGTAGTATTATTGCCCCGTTTCTCACATGCAGGCATATCGATCGTATTATTACATTCATTCATTTTGAATGCTAATTCAGGAAACATACATTCAGAAGCCTGTGGAGGGGGGATATATCGCTTACACAGTCGGGCAGTTGCTTCAAATTCACGCCCTTGAATAAGAATGTCTTCAGTATCTAATACAGAAGATCGGCGAATAAACCGTTTAAGGGAGGGATGTAAATTACAATAAACAGTATTAATAGTTTCACTAGAAGACAGAGGAACTGGGAGACAAGATATTAGGGTACGTATCGCTGTGATATAATCATCATTATTCTCCCCGAGAGCTTGGGTACGGGAGAAAATCTCATGCTTTAAGCCATGCTCAAAGTCAGATGGCGTGAATCTCCTTTTCAAAGCATTCACGAAACTAACCCATGAACTGAAGGGATACTGGACTAGACGGTACCATTTTAAAGCGTTCCCACATAATAGCATAGGAAGCCATTGAACAATACTGTCAGGAACTAAACCATAGCATACACACAATTCTTCAATACGTGTAGTAAATTCAAATACCGAGGAAGTGCCTTCCTCCCGCGAATATTCGACATTCCATTTGTTCACGATGTTACCAACATTTCCACTATGGAAGTTTGAGTTATGTGCTGCCGGAATAGGCAATGTAGAAACTAGGGGGTCGAATTCCAACCAATCAAGTTTCGTCGAAGCATTGGTGTTGGCTAAATGCAACGCATCACTATTAGTAGGCGACTCGATTTCCCACTTGATGTCGTTATCCATATTTGTCATTACACTCGCAGAAAAGGCATGAAAATATAATTGGTGCAGGTCCTACGTTTACTGTGAAGTCAAAGCCGCTTACTACGGCATACAATTATCACCTGGATAATAATCTTTATGAACATTTCCTTGATTCACACAACAATTTGTTTTTGTTTATTCACAACAAGCCGCTGCCATCTTTAGTCTCGACACATGAAAAACAAGAAACAAGCGATAAGTACCATATTGCCAACTTACACATACAGCTGTGGGCTAAGCGGTCCTCTTATGTCATTTTGGGGAATGAAACTAGGTGTAGTTACATGTAGAGCGATACATTCGAATAGCGACCAAGCTCTGCCTACCATTTGTGCCGTCTGGCCTTTCGCAAGATGTAGTTCGCAGAGGAAGAGCGTACCGATTAGCCTGGCGCTGGACCCATTAAACCGGACTAAGGTTATGAAGGTATCAGAGGCGATGGATTGAACGTACATTCACTGCCATGTGAATGCAAGTTCTATTCGAACGCGCTTTTCATTATGGACCTAGCTTAGCTTAGCCTAAAGAAATACAGACTAAATAACGTACACGTACTCAACACATAGGCAAGGAAGAGGTAATGTATTGACCAAAGAGATAACATCAAGGAATGACGAGGAAGCATTACATGCTATGAATGAGGTTAAGTGGACAACAAACATGTCATATTAGGTAAAATAACGGGCGAAAGGATTGAAACCTCAATGTTATGATCGAGAGGAGATAACGGTAAAGGGGGGAACACATTTGGGAAAGTATACTCGTAAAGAGTAAAATTACATTGGGAAAAATAAAGATTAAAAGGGCTAGACAACGAGTCGGGGAAAGTGAGTCTGCCGTCAAAAGAGCGAACGGTAGCTCAAATAGCCCTGAAGGAGTTGAGGGAGTGCGTGGGGGACGGAGTCTTAATAAAAGCGCGCGTAGATATGACGTAAAGGAATAAACACAAAAGGGTCAAGAAACCGATATTAAAAATAATTACGAGAAAGATATTACAACACAAAATAAAAAGACAACCATCAAAATAAATTACGTTAGAAAGGGATTAAGCCGTACTCATGGACTTGCATAAGAAAACGCAATCCTAAGATAAAAGGCAAACTAAAGGAAAAAGGCATGGTATTGGTCTTACTGTTGAACACACGTTACTCAGTAAGCCGTACCAAATACCAACACAAAACGATACAACGAAATGGGGACAAAGATTAACGGGAACGAAACACATACTCCATGGACATACTAGAAATGGCGAAACGCCCTAGTATTCCATACAATGAGCAAAGATAAAAATACGTAACCTACCTTGATGGTGTCAGCCTAAATTCGGCATCACGGAATTACATTAAATGAACGAGAATTGCACCTCTACGCGCACCTTTATAAAAAATACACACGAACGGGTCAAAAACGGAATGAAAGCATGGCATCTCGAAAATGAGAGCGGGTGCATGATAAATAGGTCCTACCATGATAGAAAAAACAGAAGACTGCCCGGCAGGGTAACAAACCGTTGTCACAGGTGACGGAAAAAAGAAGTTACAAGGAAAGAGTTGTCACTAATTCGGCATAGTGAGAAATCACTATAACGAACCTTGATCAGCAATTATAGAAATGTCCACTGATCTGCCCGGTTACCCTGGCCAGTAATAACCCAGAAGAACAGAGAACAATTCCGATAATCGACACGCCGAAGAAAAGAGTAAAAAAGGGAAGACTACAGGAGGAAAAGAAAAACGATTCAAATTCCCACACACACCACCAAAATTTTTGTTGCGTCCACCAAAATAGACGAACAAAAATTTTAATTAAACATAAGGAAGGGAGAAGGGATTAAAAAAGGGGACATCACGAAAATGTGATGAGAGTGAGCTTAGAAGTAGGGGAAGACGGGGAGGACTCAAAAGAATGTACTTCAATGAAGATAAATATAAAAATCTAGGTACGAAAATTTCACAATAAGAACTTAAGTTAAACCAGATAATACAAAATAGTTAAAATAAAATAAAAACCCTTGTTTCCTCGCTAAATATTATACAAAAGTTACAAAGATACAGAGTTACAAAATGTAATAAATATATGTATTTCAAAAGCTGTCTTCCTTAATCTCTCAAGGTAGGATGTCAGAGAGTAGATATGATCATTAACTAAAACAAGAAAGAACGATTAGTTGAGAGAGAGCGATATTAATTTATTCTAAACATTGGGATTTAAAGTTGAGTGGCGACCACCACGGTACTCCGACAAAGATTAATTAGGGACGAAGAAAAATGACTAGACGTCATCTATTTAAATATTATTCGAAGGAATAACCTGAAAAGAAGTAGATAATTAAAATTGATAGCAATGCCATCTTGCGACAAAGCACGTAAACTTGAAGAAATAAGCTGAAGAAAAATCTCAAGAGAAATGCACATTCAAGAAAAGAAGAAGGTACTTGCTGCAGGCAGTCATTAAGTTCCACGGTACGTCCCTGCACAGATTGGAGCTCACCAAGACCTAGTCAAATACCTGAAAAGTAATGGCATATCTTCCTGCATTGAACCAATCTTACTGATGGAAGGAAAATCAGTTGTCACCGAAGCGTAGTCTGCTGAAACAAATCTTCTTAGCTTCACGATAGGATACATTATCGCAAAGCTTCACCAGTTCTCCAAGGTATTAGTAGCATTGAAGCGAGGACAGATTGGTTTGATTACTCCTTGTTAACGACACCCAAAATAAAACTTCCCTTTTATCGGTACTAAACAATCACGGTAGGTATGTGACCCTTTTAAGCAGTTCCAGCATCGAACCGTGGACCTGGAAGCATTCACATGAGGAGGGGCATTTACATCAAGGTTATGGGAACGAGGGATACAGCGTTGGACATGATTCTCAGCATTAACGCAAACATTAGTTCTATGTGAATTGACAGAGGCGAAGGTCCTCTATTGTTGTAGTGTCGTGTCGACCAAGGAGCAGGAGTAGTATTATTGCCCCGTTTCTCACATGCAGGCATATCGATCGTATTATTACATTCATTCATTTTGAATGCTAATTCAGGAAACATACATTCAGAAGCCTGTGGAGGGGGGATATATCGCTTACACAGTCGGGCAGTTGCTTGAAATTCACGCCCTTGAATAAGAATGTCTTCAGTATCTAATACAGAAGAGCGGCGAATAAACCGTTTATAGGAGGGATGTAAATTACAATAAACAGTATTAATAGTTTCACTAGAAGACAGAGGAACTGGGAGACGAGATATTAGGGTACGTATCGCTGTGATATAATCATCAATATTCTCCCCGAGAGCTTGGGTACGGGAGAAAATCTCATGCTTTAAGCCATGCTCAAAGTCAGATGGCGTGAATCTCCTTTTCAAAGCATTCACGAAACTAACCCATGAACTGAAGGGATACTGGACTAGACGGTACCATTTTAAAGCGTTCCCACATAATAGAATAGAGAGGCATTGAACAACACAGTCAGGAACTAAACCATAGCATACACACAATTCTTCAATACGTGTAGTAAATTCAAATACCGAGGAAGTGCCTTCCTCCCCCGAATATCGGACATTCCATTTGTTCACGATGTTACCAACATTTCCACTATGGAAGTTTGAGTTATGTGCTGCCGGAATAGGCAATGTAGAAACTAGGGGGTCGAATTCCAACCAATCAAGTTTCGTCGAAGCATTGGTGTTGGCTAAATGCAACGCATCACTATTAGTAGGCGACTCGATTTCACACTTGATGTCGTTTTCCATATTTGTCATTACACTCTCAGAAAAGGCACGAAAATATAATTGGTGCAGGTCCTACGTTTACTGTGAAGTCAAAGCCGCTTACTACGGCATACAATTATCACCTGGATAATAATCTTCATGAACATTTCCTTGATTCACACAACAATTTGTTTGTGTTTATTCACAACAAGCCGCTGCCATCTTTAGTCTCGACACATGAAAAACAAAAAACAAACGATAAGTACTATATTGCCAACTTAGACATACAGTTGGACGTATTTGTGGGCTAAGTGGTCCTCTTATGTCATTTTGGGGAATGAAACTAGGTGTAGTTTCATGTAGAGCGATACATTCGAATAGCGACCAAGCTCTGCCTACCATTTGTGCCGTCTGGCCTTTCGCAAGATATAGTTCGCAGTGGAAGAGCGTACCGATTAGCCTGGCACTGGACCCATTAAACCGGACTAAGGTTATGAAGGTATCAGAGGCGATGGATTGAACGTACATTCACTGCCATGTGAATGCAAGTTCTATTCGAATGCGCTTTTCATTATGGACCTAGCTTAGCTTAGCCTAAAGAAATACAGACTAAATAACGTACACGTACTCAACACATAGGCAAGGAAGAGGTAATGTATTGACCAAAGAGATAACATCAAGGAATGACGAGGAAGCATTACATGCTATGAATGAGGTTAAGTGGACAACAAACATGTCATATTAGGTAAAATAACGGGCGAAAGGATTGAAACGTAAATGTTATGATCGATAGGAGATAACGGTAAAGGGGGGAACACATTTGGGAAAGTATACTCGTAAAGAGTAAAATTACATAGGGAAAAATAAAGATTAAAAGGGCTAGACAAAGAGTCGGGGAAAGTGATTCTGCCGTCAAAAGAGCGAATGGTAGCTCAAATAGCCCTGAAGGAGATGAGGGAGTGTGTGGGGGACGGAGTATTAATAAAAGCGCGCGTAGATATGACGTAAAAGCATGAACACAAAAAAGGGGCAAGAAACCGATATTAAAAATAATTACGAGAAAGATATTACAAGACAAAATAAAAAGACAACCATCAAAATAAATTACGTCAGGAAGGGATTAAGCCGTACTCATGGACTTGCATAAGAAAACGCAATCCTAAGATAAAAGGCAAACTAAAGGAAAATGGCATGGCATAGGTCTTACTGTTGAACACACGCTACTCAGTAAGCCGTACCAAATACCAACACAAAACGATACAACGAAATGGGGACAAAGATTAACGGGAACGAAACACATACTCCGTGGACATACTAGAAATGGCGAAACCCCCTAGTATTCCATGCAATGAGCAAAGATAAAAAATACGTAACCTACCTTGTTGGTGTCAGCCTAAATCCGGCACAACGGAATTACATTAAATGAACGAGAATCGCACCTCTACGCGCACCTTTATAAAAATACACACGAACGGGTCAAAAACGGAATGAAAGCAAGCCATCTCGAAAATGAGAGCGGGTGCATGAATAAAAATGTCCTACCAAGATAGAAAAAACAGAAGACTGCCCGGGAGGGTAACAAACCGTTGTCACGGGTGACGGAAAAAGGAAGTTAAAAAGAAAGAGGTGTCACTAATTCGGCATAGTGAGAAATCAATATAACGAACCTTGATCAGAAATTATAGAAATGTCCACTGATCTGCCCGGTTACCCTAGCCAGTAATAACCCAGAAGAACAGAGAACAATTCCGATAATCGACACGCCGAAGAAAAGAGAAAAAAGGGAAGACTACAGGAGGAAAAGAGAAACGGTTCAACATTTAAAGACACACTTGTTAATCCATAGTGCCAAACAGCCATATTCATGTAGGGCATGTGCATCCAAGTTTAATTTGAGAGGAATTCTGTAAAAAGACATGCTAGTTCATAGCGACGAGAAGCTATATTCATGTGGTGTAAGAGAATCTGAGATATCCCAGAGTGTATCTTTGAAGAGGCACATCCTAATTCAGAGACACACTTCCTAAAATCAGAGGCGGGAAACCATTCTTATGTAGTAAATCCTAAATGTGAACATTTTATGACAACTAATGGTGGCAAGAAGCGATATTAATGTAGCACAGGGAGATTCGTTTGCTGGAGTGTGGCATTCAGCCAGCTGCCATGGGGCGCACGCCTTCCGTCAGTCAACCGAGCTAGGGTCGCAAATTGCGCGTAGGTTAATACCGTAACAAAGTACATAATGGTAATTTCAGCCAGCAAATCATGATTGAAGAACATACCTCTTCGCAGGACATGCTGAAAATGCTCTTCATCAGCTGACAGACAGGCGTTGCATCGTGTAATTTAACGTTTACATGTTGTAATTACCTTTAGGTAATGAGGGATATCTGCTGTCATATATTGTTCTCCAGCTCGACTAGGGTACGCGAAATTGATTCGTACACTTTGTATTTAAAATACCCCACAATTAAACATGAAACTGCCTAAGGTCCGTGCTTTGAATAATTACAGTATACACGTTGGGTGGTACAGGAGTAGCTACATAATGTAACGCTGTAACTTTAAAAAGATTTTAATTTCAAGTGTTGAGGAATGTTGGCTATTGTCCTTCGTCAGCTGGGAATCAAGGCCTTATCTGCATTTTGTGCATTTCGTCTGAGCCCACCCAATTATTCTGGCTGCCTGGAGTGGCAAGCCTATCATTTAAGTACAGGAGACGACAGATACAGACCAGTAGGTGTGCTTGCTGCAACAGTTGGGAATGGTCGTTTTTATCTAGCCTGCAAGTTTCACCACACAAAAAAGAATTTTCATCATTTCAACAGGAATTTCTGGTGGTAAGGTGCCTTCGAAGACTGCAGTTCGGAAGGTTGCGACGAAGTTCAGGTTTAGGCTATCAGTTTTAAATAAATTATTATACGGAGACGTCACGTAAGGACAGAAGGGAAATTAGAGAACATTTATATTAACTTCGAATGATTTTTCTGTAAATTCACGGAATATGTTGATATATATTTAGGGATTTTGCGATTTATGTGAAATATCTTTACTAAATCATTTACCAGCGATTTTCTTACCTTCGTTCCTATCAATCATCAGTATTTCGTGGTTTGATTTGTTTTTGGGTGCGATTTAGCGACTCCACCGCTGCGAATCATAGCATACACGTGGTGTGAATTGTTTGATGGGTGTGGTTTAGCAACTCCACCGCTGCAAAATCATAGCATACACGTGGTTTGAAGTGTTTGATGGGTGCCATTTAGCGACTCCGCCGCTGCAAATTAAAGCATACACGCTCAGTTTTTAGCATGATTAAGAAGATCCGGACGTCAGAAAATGACAATTCGAGATATTTAAACATACACAATTTTTTGGTTCTTCATTAGATTATCAATATGTTTAAATACTAAGATAATTAATAAATATTTTGAAACTCTAAGGATTCTTCATCCACTAATAAATTGAATTGAAAAATGCCAGAAAATGACCATAATTATTGTAAAATGAACTGGAATGCTTCCTAGGTTGCGCATTGTTCTAGAGAATTAGGTTCAATATTTGTGACATTGCCGTAATTGTGCATTCTGAAATGTTTGTAAATGCCTACATGTTCTTAGCTATTGTCAAATTAAATGAAATCATTTCTGTTTCTTAAGATATCGCAGATCTTCTCGCGGTGTAGCGGCTACCGTTCTTAGCTGTCACCTCGGACGCCCGGTTTTGAATCCCAGATCAGTTTTCCTGGAAGTGATTTTCCATTGTTTACCGACTCCTATTCCAGGGAAATGCTGGGATGGTTCTTATCTTAGGGCCACGGCCGCATCCTAACCATTCCTATCAACAATTTAAAAATACCACACACATGTACAGCCATCACAATTACACAGGTCTTTACATAAATTCCACAACAACCACCAGCACCGAGAGCAAGTGTAGCCACTGGCATTACCACCAGCACCGAGAGCATGTGTAGCCCCTGACGGTACTACCATCACTGAGAGCATGTGTAGCCACTAACACCGAGAGCAAGTGTACCCACTGATGGTACAACCAGCACTGAGAGCAAGTGTAGTCACTGACGGTACCACCAGCACCGGGAGCAAGTGTAGCCACTGGCGGTACCACCAGCACCGAGAGCAAGTTTAGTGACTGACGATACCACCAGCACTGAGATCAAGTGTAGCCACTGACGGTACCACCAGAACCGAGAGCAAGTATAGCCACTAGCGGTACCACCAGCACCAAGAGAAAGTATAGCCACTGAGATACCACCAGCACCGGGAGCAAGTGTAGCCACTGACGGTACCACCAGCACTGAGAGAAAGTGTAGTTACTTACGGTACCACCAGCACCGAGTGCAAGTGTAAGCACTGACGGTACCACCAGCACCGAGAGCAAGTGTAGCCACTGGCGGTACCACCAGCACCGAGAGCAAGTTTAGTGACTGACGATACCACCAGCACTGAGGGCAAGTGTAGCCACTGACGGTACCACCAGCACAGAAAGCAAGTGTAACCACTGACGGTACGACCAGCACCGAGAGCAAGTGTTGTCACTTACGGTACCACCAGTACTGAGAGCGAGTTTAGCCACTGACTTTACCACCTGCACCGTGACCAAATGTAGCCACTGACGTTACCACCAGCTCCGAGAGCTAGTGTAGCCACTGACTGTACCACCAGCAGCGAGAGCAAGTGCAGCCACTGACGGTACCACCTGCACCGAGAGCAAGTGTAGTCAATGACGGTACCACCAGCACCGAGAGCGAGTGTAGCCACTGACGGTTCAACCAGCACCGAGAGCAAGTGTAGCCACTAACGGTACCACCAGCACCGAGAGCAAGTGAAGCCACTGATGGTACCACCAGCACCAAGAGCAAGGGTAGCTACTGACGGTACCACCAGCCCTGAGAGCAAGTGTAGAACCTGACTCTACCTCCAGCAGTGAGAGCAAGTGCAGCCACTGACTGTACCACCAGCACCGAGAGCAGGTTTAGAATCTGACGGTACCAGCAGCACCGAGAACAATATTAACCACTGACGGTACCACCAGCACCGAGAGCAAGTGTACTCACTGACGGTACCACCAGCACAGAGAGCACGTGTAGTCACTGACAGTACCAAGTAGGGGGGCTGTGGTGGTTCTAACGCATAGCCTACTGTGCCCGTTTCCCCGACTTCAACGAGAAACCGAAGAAGGGACACAGGCGATACAAAAAATTAAGTCCTGGAAATATTTGACCAATAAAAAAAATCAAACAACTAGCTCGGGCAGGCACGAGATCGAATATCTCGGGTCGATTAAAGGGAGAGGCATGCAAGGTTCAACAGGACAAATACTTCACAAACAGGAAAAAGAAAAAAGTATCACCGACTCGGGAGAAGTTCCAAACTACAAGAATAACCAGAACTTGAAAAATCGAGATCCTAAATTTTTTTTGAGCAGTCTGACAAAAAAAATGAACACTCCTATTACTCAATGAATATTATTAGTTTGGGATCATAAAAATCCATAATGTCCATCAATGTGATTGAGCTACCCTGTTTGACTTAATCAGGGAAGTACTCGCAAAAGAAATTATTAGAGTTCAAGTGTTCGATGATTAGCTGAATAATAATGATAAAAAAACACTTCACTTTCACTTTCAGCTTCTAAAAGAAGAAAAATTAGAATAAAATTCACTATACATTTTTCCTTCCCATGAATGTTAACTGAATTAATAATTTACACATAAATTTCACACATTTCTAATATTTACAGACTTACGATTGTCAATGATGACTGTCAATCATTTAATTTGACTAAATGAACTTGTGGAATGAAATTATTATTATTAATTTTTATCAATATAATTTAAAGTTTCCTTATGGAAATTACATCAGCTATAATTAACAATAACTTGTTATAGCCGCACAATAACTGGCTTCAAATGACATCCTAATCCCTCATATCATTTTCAAATCATTAGCTGAGTTTATCATATCCTTATGGGATGAATTTAATTATTCAGATTGCGATATTATAACTTTTAGCATATATTAAATTAAGATACAAATGATTCACCTATGATCTGCAGGAATTATTAATTTTAAATTGACCAGCACATGTAACTCTGATAACATTGCATTTATTATGACGATTAATTGAACAGTAATGCAGTAACTGCCATTGCTCTGTTTTCCATCGTTGGAACTACTTAATATAATTACAAATATAAAGCACATTCTAAGTCCATTGAACCTAGGACTGCATAAGCCCCTATACATCCTGGCATGATCATAATCATTTACTATATCCTCGAAGAAATTTATTAATTGATTTATTAATCGTATTAATAAGTTGGAATGGTATTTCTCATGTCCAACAGTTGCCACCATAAGACCACTATAAAGTGTCTACAACTCATAATTCATTGTGCTTATACTCAAAGTGCAGTTCCAAATCCATTTGACATAATGACAAATAATCCTCAAATTATTATAAACTCTCGTAATCTGCATTCCTAAATGTGGTCGAAATTTCCCTAATGTGACTGAGCATCAAAGGCTTTGTATTCTTGTGCAATCTGAATTAAATTACTGTAAAGTCTAGGATCATAGATCATGAACCATAATTATAAATTCAATGCCATAAATTAAACAAGATGGCGGCTGAGTAAGAGTGGCGTGTTGTTCAGCTCCTGAACTTTGTGTATTATTTTGTGTACTAATCTGAATATTTTGCAACTACAGCAAAGAAAAGTCTTCCTTTTAATTACTTTGACAAACTGAGTGTGCGTTGCTTAATCAGTGTACCATCGTTTATCCGTGTAATCGCTGTTTACTGAAGTGAGCTGTGTCACCAAGAAACATGCCGACCTGCGCCTTCTGTGACAAGGAGCTGGGGAAAAAGAAGGTACAGTGTGTAGCGTGTGAAAAGTGGAACCATACGAAATGCATGGAAGAAAGAAATGGCGAGTGTTGTGTGAAAGCTGCGCCGAGTTATTCATTGGAGAATATCGTAAAACTCCTATTAGAAATGCAGGCAGAAATCAGGGAGATGAAGCAACAACAACAATCTCGGGAGCAGGACCTCACAAAATCTCTGAACTTTTGCCATGAGGGAGTAGATGAAAATGCGAAGAGTATCAAACAGCACGATACTCATCTGAAGGAAATCTCGCAGCAGGTTCTATCCCTACAACAAGAGAACATTGATCTCAGGGCCCGTGTGAAGACATTGGAGACTCGCCTCTCGGATGGAGAGCAGTATTCACGCCGTAACACTGTGGAGATATTTGGGGTCCCTGAAACTAAAAATGAAGACGTGCTCGAGACCGTTAAAGCCGTTGGCAGGGCAATGGACATGAACATTGACAATCTGATGGTGGACGCATGTCATCGCTTGCCTAAGCGACCAGATCAGCCTCGTGGTGGAATCATCGTGAAATTTGTCCGGCGGTTTGACAAGGAAGACTTCATGTTTCGAAGGCGTGTGAAGCGTAACCTGTCCACCAAGCACATGGGGCTTTCTGGAGACAACATAATCTACATAAATGAAAGTCTGTCACCTGAGAAGAAGAAACTGCTGGCTCTATCGCGGAACTTCAAGAGGGAACACGGCTACAAGTTCTTATGGGTACGTAACGGTGTGATAAAACTCAGGAAGAGTGAGGGGTCAAATATTTATATCATAAATGACAGTAATGATCTCAGGAAGCTATCATAATTCGTGACAACCCGTAAGGTCTCATTTGAATTACCTTGTAAGGTCTATAGTGATTGTACACTGAGAGTACTGGAGGGTCACTGTCAGATTATTTCTGGACAGTTTCTTGAGCCTTTCTCTTCCCTTGCCCCATTGTTTCGCCTAACGGAAATCCCTACTAATGGCCTAGCCTCACTGCAGGTGCCTCTCTTCTCATTTAAGTAAAATGTCTTCTTCTTATAAATCGCTAAATTTATATTATCAAAATTGTAGGGATTTGAGAACTAAAACTACTCAGTTTTATACAAATATGACCAGCGAGAGCTATGGTATAGTGGTTTTAACAGAATCTTGGCTTATTTCGTCAATCTATTCGTCTGAACTCTTTGATGAGAGGTATGCTGTATTTAGAAATGATCGTGACGAAAATATAACCGGCAAGAGGCTAGGAGTGGGTGTAGTCCTCGCTGTCCATAACAAGTATAAAGCTGTGGAGATTGACCTGGGTCTGGAAACGGAAGTCCTTTGTGTGAAACTCTTCATAGACAACTATTTTACCATAGTTATCTGTTCTGTTTACTTTCCGCCGGAGTCGAAGGCAGAGAAATACGAGGAATTTTACACAAGTATAGAATCGAACTCACTCATAAGCAACAATCCTGTTCTTATTTTGGGAGACTTTAACATTCCAGAAATAACCCCAACATTTGATTTAAAAACAGGATCTCGGCTTTCTAGCTCCTTAAATAATTTTATAAATATGATGAACTTGAAAAGTTTTAATAATATCGTGAATGTGAATAATAGAACACTTGGTCTAGTACTGTCCACCATCTCCTCTATTGCTGTAAATAGAGAGGAACAACCCCTTGTACCGGAAGACAATAATCATCCCCCCTTAAACATTAATGTACGATACTGGCAGAGAGAAGTTAGACACAATATTCACCAAACTCATACATACAATTTTAAACAGGCTAATTTCGAACAACTTTATACAAAATTACAAGAAGTGGATTGGAGTGTTCTCTCGCAATTTTCCCATGTAGACGAGGCGGTAGATAATTTTTATTCCCGTTTCTATCAGGCTCTGATTTCTAGTGTACCTGTAAGCACTAGTAAGAGGACCAAACTGTATCCATGCTGGTTTAATTTTGATATAATAAAATACATCCGAAGAAAATCTTACCATCGAAAGAAAATGCGTAGGGAACAGGCCAACAAAGACTTTCATTGCGAAAAGTTTAAAGAGCTCGGGAAAATTCTAAAACGTGATATTCAATCCGCCTACCGGCAATACGTACGTAATGTCGAAAATGCAATCGGAGAGGACACGAATCGCCTCTGTGCATTTATTCGACACAAGAAACGATCCCCGGCAATACCCGTAATGAAAATTAATGGGGAAATATTAGAAAATGATAAGCAGATAGTCAACGGTTTTGCTGATTATTCCTCGTCAGTTTATTCCAAGGAATGCGCCAAGTATGACAGTTCAGGTGCAAGTGACCAGGACATACACCCATTGCTTGATGTGCTGGATTCTAAACAGATTAGTATTTCTGATGTTAAGAATGCGATACTAAAAATAAATCAAAAGAAAGCCGCTGGCCCAGACCTAATTCCTCCATACATATTCAAAGGCTGTGCAGAGGTGCTGGCCTATCCTTTAACTATAATATTTAATATAGCCATTCAAACTGGTACTTTTCCCAGTCGTTGGAAAATTACCAGGGTAAGTCCCATACATAAGTCTGGACATAAGTCTGATTTTGATAATTACAGACCCGTGGCAATACTGTCAGCCATTGCAAAGCTCTTTGAACAATTGTTATATCAGGATATATTTCAGCACGTACAGTACATTATAAGTGACTTTCAACATGGGTTCATGCCTAAAAGATCAACAGTAACTAATCTAATGGAGTTTACTCACAAAGTATCAGCAGCAATGGACAAAGGAAGTCAATTTGATGTAATTTATACAGATTATGCGAAGGCATTCGATAAGGTAGATCATGATATCCTCTTAAATAAGTTAGCATATTATGGCTTCTCCTACAATTTGCTGAAGTTGTTCACCTCATATCTCAGTGAACGAAAACAGTTTGTTGCTTGCAATGGATGTGAATCCTATTCATACTATGCCCGATCAGGCGTCCCACAAGGTTCAAACCTAGGCCCTATATTATTCTTACTGCTTATCAATGATCTTACAAGGTGTATTAAATATTCGAACGTTTTGTTATTCGCGGACGATGTCAAAATTTTTAGAAATATTCAGACAGAGCAGGACTGTCAATTACTACAAGAAGATCTCAATAATGTGGCATCCTGGAGTAAATTAAATCGCTTGAACCTTAAAATAAAGAAATGCTCAGTTACGAAGTCTACTAGAAACAAATTCCAGGTGATGTTTCGGTACCGGATATTGGATGCGTATCTCACTATTAACAATTCTATCAAAGACCTAGGAGTCCATTTTGATTCAAAGCTAACATTTTCATTGCACACTCATGAAATGGTAGCTAGTGCTTATAAAATGCTAGGCTTTATAAGAAGAAATTCTAAAGATTTCGTCAACCCAAAAAGTATAAAATTATTGTTCAATTATTTTGTTAGAAGCAGATTAGAATATGCATCCAGCATCTGGAATCCCTGGTACTTGAACCACATTAGTGAAATTGAAATGGTTCAGAATAAATTCCTAAGATATCTGCAGTATAAAATGACGGGTATTTATCCGAAATATGATAGCTATGGAAATCTTCTAAGTTACCTGAATTATACATCTCTGGCTAACAGACGAAAAATTGCAATTCTTGTTTTTGTCTTCAAAGTATTCAATAACCTTTTGTATAGTCCGTATTTAATATCACAGTTTAATTTACGTGTCCCACCTCCATCAACTCGACCTAAGTTTATTACATTTTACTGCCCAAGAACTAGAACTGAACAGCATAAACATTCCCCAATAATAAGTGCTATTCAATTATACAATGAACATTCAATAGCAAACAACCTCGACTTATTCAGTTACACATATAGTTCCTTTGTTTCTGCCTGCTGTGCGATCACATGAACTCGTACATTCCACCTACCAATTACCTGCACAGTATTATTATATTTTCGTATTTAGTTGTAGAATTAATTTGCATTACAATCTCAGCATTATGTCTGTCAATTATATTATAATTTGATAGAATTGTGTAACCAAATGTACATGTGTTTCTTTTTATTAGGCAAATGCCTGTTAGAAGCACAATAAATCCAAATAAATAAATAAATAAATAATAAAGAATATGCTACAATCATTACCGCTGCAAAAAGTCAAACGTTCCGTTCGGAATCGCCTTCATGGTAAAAATCGCCATGAGGAAAAAAAATCCTAAGTTTAGAATTATTAAATATTATAAAACAAAATAATTATTAAATATCGGAATTTAAGTGTGTGAAAGATCTCAATATCTTGAAAATAATTTGCTCTCCAAGTTTGGAAATTCATTCGAAATATATTTTAGCCACCTGGAAGAAAGAACATAATTAAATCATGGTGTTGGTTTGCCCTAAATGTTCAGAAGGGTGTGGTGTGAATATATGCCCAAGTTGACGATGAATGTGTTTCCCATATTTTCCCACGACGAATTAATCTTGATTCTGTTCTTTAATTTGCAAGATCGGCGTTTAAGAAAATCGTTTAACGCCAACATCATCGTGATGCCTGGTCTACAGTGTATTCAGCCTCTCCGAATCCCGGATTCGTCCTCACCATCAAGTTTCCCTATTAAATGCTTAAGCCATTATCTTGAAGTATATGAAAAGTTCCATAAATGTTCCCATATTCTTATTCTTGAGTGAAAGTATCATAGTGGATGACATCAGACACCCCCTAAAAAGAATTAGGTGTACGCCACTGCTGAAGAAATGTTCCATGTATTTCACTGATATGGAATGGACGGTGTTGTTTCGATACTGTTAATAATTTATTAATGCTCTTGCTGGCAATCCGGTTATTTGTTGAATGTATTATGTTGAATAAGATGCAATTACTATTGTAGAAATGTTCAAAATTGACTGACTATATTCCGGGTTTCGTAGCACGACAAGGTCTGCTATTATATCGAGTGCTTTAACATGTTGCATATTAATGTCTCCGTATTCTGGCGTTCCACGGTGAATTTGTCAAGTCCGATTTGTAGCTGTGTTAATGTGTTCACTTGATAAAAATACAGTTTCTACTTGCATCAGCCTCTTGGAGAAATCACTAATTTTAATTTTACCTGTCACTCGTAAATAAGTTATAACAAGTACCGGTATTTCACAAGGAAATTGTAATGCTAATATCATAGTGTGGACACACGCTTCCCGAAGGTAGAATGATCGTCTCCGCGCATGTGTTTTAAATCAGCATTAGAACAGACTAGAATGGAATGACCTCTCCGCACGTGTTACACATAGCACACCGATTGCCCTGGTCACCTGATCCGTAGGAGTGCGGGGAATTTCCACCCCTCATCTATTGCGTCATGACTTGTCAAAGCCGATAGAAGTTGAAGATGTTCGACACTCGCTTGTGCTAAATTTTAGCTCAATGCCATAAGGATGGGTCCATTTAGCAGCTAGAATAATAATGAATAATGTTTCTTTAGCTCTAGGTCAGCTACAAGCACATGCTGGAATACATTACAATATGTTACATTCATCAACCGCTTCCAAGGTTGCTTTACGAATCTCGGCAATTAAAGATCACCAACATGGTGGATTTCGGTCACATGTTCCCCTCTCCTGTTTTCTATAAGTTTTGGTCAGAGAACTTATAAAACATCATTATGCTAAGATTATGTGAAGAAATCAAACATGTCTGTCCAGTACTAATTCTCCGATTTGAAATATTTTCTGAGATTTCCAGGGTTGTAGTTTCCAATCACTCGGTCGGTGTGTATTTCTGCCAAACGATAACTGTTGTTGCCGAAAACTCTTACAATCTTTACTGGACCATAATAAAGCTTAGCGAATTTGTTATAGACTCTCATGGGTAAGTTGGATGATACTGGTCTCCATATCAAGACTAAATCGTTTTCCCGTAGAGGTTCTCTGAATTTTCTTCCTGCCTGTCTTTTCTTTCTCTTTTCGGCGTGGCGTTCCAAGCTCTCTCTAGCCATGTCAATGCGCGTGGGAATTGATTGAATTATTCCGGTGCTGTGGAAATAATTCCATCCAATACTCTCTCTGGTTTACGTCCATAATGTAACATGTATGGCACTTGCGATGTACTTTCATGTATAGTCGAATTAAGGCTTTCTTCAATGATGGGTATAACCTTCATCCATTTATCACGATTATCCGAACAGTAAAGTCGACAGAATTTTCCAATTTCAGACATTATTCTTTCTGCAGGATTTCCTTCAGGATATCTGATAGTATTGAGGATGTGCTTTACATTTAGCCTTACCATTGCCCGCTGAAATTCTTGACGTGTGAATTGGCTCCCATGATCACTTAATAAGAATTCGGGTGTGCCGGCTTCTTTGAAAACACAATTCTCTAGCCGTCTAATGATATATCGCGATGTAGCCTTCTAAATCGGGTGCAACATTACCAGTTTAGAGAATACATCTATTGTAACCAAGATATACTGGTTTCCTCTAAATGATCTTGGAAGTGGGCCATAAATGTCCGTCGCATATAATTCTCTCGGTCGGGACGGAATTATAGCAATCGGTGGTTCTTTAACAAGCTTCGAAATGTATTTGCTCCGCTGGCAATTATCGCAGGACCTTATAACCTTACGTATGGTTTCCCTCATACAATTCCAAATAAAAGCTTCTTTAGCTGCGTGCAGAGTCTTGTCCAGTCCGGAGTGTCCCGTTGAACGATGGACTAGCCAGATTACTTTATTAACAAGTTTTGGTGGTAAGACTGTTCTCAACTTCGTATGATCCTTGTCCGCATATTTCATGACAATGTCTCCCACGATGTGGTATTCTCCCGCTTGTCTCGAAGTTGGGATGAAATTCGGATCATGCTGGTCCATTCTCTTCTTTAGGAAACGATACATGTTTCTCAAGGGTTCATATCTCTTCTGTGATGCTGCGATTCTTCTAAGTTTATCTAACGTATCCGCATCTTCCGAAACAACCTCAATCAAGTGTATGTCTTCCCCACAAGGATTACGACTTAGAACATCGGCTAATATGTTCAATTTGCCAGATCGATGAAGTATATCCACGTTAAATTGCTGCAAGAATAAGGTCCATCTGGTAATTCTGTCATTAGCGAGATCTGTTTTCAACATGAATTGCAAAGCTTGATGGTCGGTGATTATTGTGACTTTATATCCTATCAGTATCTTTTTCCAAGTCTGTAAAGCATATATGGCAGCTAATGCTTCCAATTCTGTCACGGTGTAATTGGCTTCATGGCTTTTAAGTTTGCGGCTGGCAAATGCAAGATAGTGATGTTTTCCCTCGGCATCCATTTGATACAATGCAGCACTCACACCAATCTTTGACGCATCCGATTCTATGAAGAAATTCCGAGAGAAATCGGGGTATTCCAATTTAATATGATCAACCAGCATTTGTTTAGCTCTATCAAACGCCTCACTACATGCTTCGCTCCATTTCCATTTATTGTTTAATTTCAACAAATTCTGGAGTGGTGCCATCACCTCCGTATAGTTAGGACAGTGCGTAGAAAAGAATTGACACATTCCTAAGAATTGTCTAACTTGACATACTTTCTTCGGTTGAGGAAACTCCGCAATTGCTTGAATCTTCGTAGGATTAGGCCTATATCCGTGTCCGTCGATGATGTGACCTAAAAACTTTATTTCAGTTTGAAAAAACTGCATTTGTCACGGTTGACTTTGAAGTTGGCTGCTTTCAAATTATCAAACAATAATCTGAGGTGTTGCAAATGTTGTTCCCCGTCTGTAGATGCAATTATTATATCGTCTATGTAGCATATCACATTCGCTTTGACTTCTTGTTTTAGGTTGGAATCCAATGCTCTTATCATCACAGGACCGCTGTTCTTTAAACCGAAAGGCATTCTCTTGAAAGCATAGGTTATGTTATTAAATAGAAAACCAGTGTATTTGCGGCAATTTTCATATAACGCTACGTGATAAAATGATGAAGTCAAATCGATGGTAGAAAAATATGTTTTTCCTTCAAATTTCTTAAAAATGTCCCGAATTTTTGGAGGTCTATCATGTTCCAAGAGCAGACGTTCATTCAATCCCCTCGCATCCAGACATAAGCGTAGTTGTCCATTTGCCTTTTGCACAACCGCCAGTGGATTTAGGAAAGGCGTGGGCATTCGACAAATGATGTCATCATTTTCCATCTTCGGGATCATGTCTTCAACTTCAGCTTGCCACTTTTCCGGAATCGGATATAATTTCTTTCGATAAGGAGTAGCATCTGTTAACTGGATTTCATACTCAAAATTCTTAACTAGTCCAGGTTTGCTATTGAAAATATCATCATATTCTTCTAATAAATCATTCAACTTCTGTTGAGTTTCTGGATTGATTTTTCCTCCTATATTCCTATGCTCTGTTTCCACTGAATTGATTATTTCATCCATAACATCCATATTTCCAAACTCCCATACTACGCCTTCACGAGCCTCTTCTATCAGTCCCTCGGTGGAAGTAATATATATATATATCGGTTCTTCATATCAATGACCAGACCATTGTCAGATATGAAATCAACTCCGATTATGATATCGAAATTTGAATTTGATAAGACTAGGAAGATGTGTTGTATCTTCCCTCCAGCAAGTTCCATTTCTAACATTACCTGTTGTTTACATTTAATTATCCTGTCAGGGATAACTCCTCTAATCTTTACAGTTGATGCCGGAAGAATGTCAAGTTTTCCTTCTGACTGGAGCAATTCCAGACATGACTGTGATATAATAGAAACCATGGCCCCTGTGTCCACTAACGTCTTTATTTGGCATCTCATTATATTTAAAGAAAAAGTCGGTAATTCATGCCTGATCCCTCGGCGTACTTCTTCATTTTCAAATATGAGGTCTTCATCCTTTATTTCGTATAATTCCTGAATTTTTACAATGTCCGAGTTGATTAGAATTTCATTACCTATTGTTGATTGGACGTTTTTTTTCTTGGCTCAGCCCACTAATACTAGGCTGGTTTAACTCTTCTTCTGTTGGTGCTGAAGGTCGAGTATTTCTTAATTGTTCTATATATTCTCCGCTTTCCTGATACCTGGTGTCCAAATTGTTACTGTTTTGCTTGTTCCTCTCTTCTTGAGACCTATTCTGGTTGGAGTAGCTGTTAAACCTCCCGCGTTGGTACCAGTTATTTTGTCCTCTGTTACGATACCTCGAATATCTTCGATTGTACGGGGTATTTCTCTGATTATTATTATCGTTTCTACGATTGTAGTGATAATCATCTTGCTGGTGGTCAGAATCCCTCGATGTCTTCTCTTCTTGTTGCGCTGGTCTTCTGTTTGGGCTGTCCTATCCATTAAGACTGCATTTATTTTCCGACTTTCCTTTCTGTCATGTCTACCATTATTGCATAGAGTAGCGTGACCCATACGCCTAAGAACTTCTTCACAATCTTCCAGGGTTTCTACTCCGGATACTATGAGCATGCGCTGTACTTCTGTGGGAAATTGCCCCGTTATGGCTCTTATCAGTTCCTGGCGTGGTAAAGGTGGAGTTAGAAATTGTAGCTTTGCGAGCTGCGCCGTGAAGTAATTCGCATATCTAGTCGGATGGGACGTGGCATATTTCTTAGAGTACATTTCCGCTCTAATATCCAATTGTTCACCTGAACTCCAAAAACGGTGTAGAAATGATTGACTAAAGTCTTCCATATTAGCAAACGAACATCTAAATGCCCTAAACCAATTTAAAGGGACTCCTTCCAAGTGTCTTTCAACTATTCTGAGCTCTCTGTCCTTGGATATCCTGTTTTCATCCATGTATTCCCGAATATCTCTCAGGAATTCCATCGGTGTCAAGTTATTACCCCCATTAAACTTGCGTGGTCGATCATCAATGTTTCGAATTATTGTGACGTGTCCCTTCGTAGTTGAATTGGCTCTATTCCCTTCCGTATCTAACGTTCCACAAGCATTAGGACTATCTGATGTTCTTAAAACTTTGGGACTATCTGATTGTAATATTTGTCCTGGTTGCTCATAAGTGTGGCTAACATTATTTTTCATGTTTGATAGTTCGGTTTCCAGATTCGATATCCGAATTGTGGTCATGTCGTGCTCTAACTTGTGTTTATTTTCCATATCTGCCGCTGTAATAATTACACTATTCCTCATCTGTGTCTGTAGCTCATTACGCACGTGCTCGAAATCGTTGTTACATTTCTCTGTTAGCTGGTTTACTTTCTCCTTGATATCAGCTATCTCCGTAGAATTAGTGTCAGTGACTGTTAGCAAGTTCGTAACTACTGTTTCATTTTTCTGCTGTACCCTTTCATTATGTTTTGATAAATCTTTACTTAAACAATCTAAATTGTCGGTCAACTTCTTTTCTAAACCTTGCAATCTGTCTACAAATTGTGCTTTGACAGCGTTAACTTGACCTGATACGTGGGTATGCAATTTCTTTCTAAGAACTTTGAGATTATGGGCAAGTCTTGTATCACAAGCATCTAACTTTTTGTCTAAGGCTAAATTACTTTTTTCAACATCTGCCTGAACTTGCGCAATTTGCGTTTGCAAACGGACATCTAAACTCTTTACATCGCTAGATACCATTGGAGTATCTGTATTTAAAGATTGAATACCTGATTTAATATCTATTATAGAATAGTTAATACTTTCTATTTCCATATTGGCTTTTAATATATCAGTTCTTACATTTAATATATCAGCATGAATATCCTGTGTATCATCTTTAATCAACTGCACTTTGATTGATAAATTGTCAATATCGGCTTTTAGTTCCTGCTTACCAGTAGCTAAACTTTCATTTAATGTGGTTATTCGTGCATTAAGTTCCTGCTTATCAGCAGCCAAGTTATCTTTTAGTTCCTGCTTATCAGTAGCTAAACTTTCATTTAATGCGGTTATTCGTGCATTAAGTTCCTGCTTATCAGCAGCTAAAGTGTTCTTTACCACATTTAAATCCTCATACACTCTGCCAAAGCCCCTTTGGATTTGAGCAAGAATGTCCTGGGGTCCTTCTGCTTCTGCTGCATCAGTCATTATAATTACACAAATATATAAATATACTTAAGACTAGGAAAACTTAATAGTAAGATGACGAACCAAGACCATGCGACTGAATATATTCGAATGAATTCCAAACATGTTTTACGTCTAACAAATCCAGCACAACGATTTCTCAAACCTACAATTATCCTGACATTTATCTTTACCTGATAAGTTAAACAAACAACATCTAGATTTGAATTTAAAAAAAATCCCGATTCAATGACATTGCAAGATATCAGAACTCGTCCGACTATCCAACTATCCCAAAAAAAATTATGGACTGGAAAAAAAATTACCAAACCGTCGAGCTAATCACACTCGGCATCAAATTGCTGCCTTACGTAACGTTGCCCACACGTATAGGGTGACAAATCGCTGTGCCCGTTTCCCCGACGTCACGTTGGCCCGGCGATTTCAACGAGAAACCGAAGAAGGGACACAGGCGATACAAAAAATAATGTCCTGGAAATATTTGTCCAATAAAAAAAAAATCAAACAACTAGCTCGGGCAGGCAAGAGATCGAATATCTCGGGTCGATTAAAGGGAGAGGCATGCAAGGTTCAACAGGACAAATACTTCACAAACAGGAAAAAGAAAAAAAGTATCACTGACTCGGGAGAAGTTCCAAACTACAAGAATAACCAGAACTTGAAAAATCGATATCCTAAATTTATTTTTGAGCAGACGGACAAAAAAAAATGAACACTCCTATTATTCAATGAATATTATTAATTTGGGATCATAAAAATCCATAATGTCCATCAATGTCATTGAGCTACCCTGTTTGACTTAATGAGGGAAGTACTCGCAAAAGAAATTATTAGAGTTCAAGTGTTCGATGATTAGCTGAATAATAATGATAAAAACAACACTTCACTTTCACTTTCAGCTTCTAAAAGAAGAAAAATTAGAATAAAATTCACTATACATGTTTCCTTCCCATGAATGTTAACTGAATTAATAATTTACACATAAATTTCACACATTTCTAATATTTACAGACTTACGATTGTCAATGATGACTGTCAATCATTTAATTTGACTAAATGAACGTGAGGAATGAAATTATTATTATTAATTTTTATCAACATAATTTAAAGTTTCCTTATGGAAATTATATCAGCTATAAATAACAATAACTTGTTATAGCCGCACAATAACTGGCTTCAAATGACATCCTAATCCCTCATATCATTTTCAAATCATTAGCTGAGTTTATCATATCCTTATGGGATGAATTTAATTATTCAGATTGCGATATTATAACTTTTAGCATATATTAAATTAAGATACAAATGATTCACCTATGATCTGCAGGAATTATTAATTTTAAATTGACCAGCACAAGTAACTCTGATAACATTGCATTTATTATGACGATTAATTGAACAGTAATGCAGTAACTGCCATTGCACTGTTTTCCATCGTTGGAACTACTTAATATAATTACAAATATAAAGCATATTCTAAGTCCATTGAACCTAGGACTGCATAAGCCCCTATACATCCTGGCATGATCATAATCATTTACTATATCCTCGAAGAAATTTATTAATTGATTTATTAATCGTATTAATAAGTTAGAATGGTATTTCTCATGTCCAACAGTTGCCACCATAAGACCACTATAAAGTGTCTACAACTCATAATTCATTGTGCTTATACTCAAAGTGCAGTTCCAAATCCATTTCACCTAATGACAAATAATCCTCAAATTATTATAAACTCTCGTAATCTGCATTCCTAAATCTGGTCAAAATTTCCCTAATGTGAAATATGCTTTGTATTCTTGTGCAATCTGAATTAAATTACTGTAAAGTCTAGGATCATAGATCATGAACCATAATAATAATTTCAATGCCATAAATTAAAGAATATGCTACAATCATTACCGCTGCAAAAAGTCAAACGTTCCGTTCGCAATAGCCTTCATGGTAAAAATCGCCATGAGGAAAAAAAATCCTAAGTTTAGAATTATTAAATATTATAAAACAAAATAATTATTAAATATCGGAATTTATGTGTGTGAAAGATCTCAATATCTTGCAAATAATTTGCTCTCCAAGTTTGGAAATTCATTCGAAATATATTTTAGCCACCTGGAAGAAAGAACATAATTAAATCATGGTGTTGGTTTGCCCTAAATGTTCAGAAGGGTGTGGTGTGAATATATGCCCAAGTTGACGATGAATGTGTTTCCCATATTTTCCCACGGCGAATTATTCTTGATTCTTTTCTTTAATTTGGAAGATCGGCGTTTAAGAAAATCGTTTAACGCCAACATCATCGTGATGCCTGGTCTACAGTGTATTCAGCCTCTCCGAATCCCGGATTCGTCCTCACCATCAAGTTTCCCTATTAAATGCTTAAGCCATTATCTTGAAGTATATGACAAGTTCCATAAATGTTCCCATATTCTTATTCTTGAGTGAAAGTATCATAGTGGATGACATCAGCCACCCCCTAAAAAGAATTAGGTGTACGCCACTGCTGAAGAAATGTTCCATGTATTTCACTGATATGGAATGGACGGTGTTGTTTCGATACAGTTAATAATTTATTAATGCTCTTGCTGGCAATCCGGTTATTTGTTGAATGTATTATGTTGAATAAGATGCAATTACTATTGTAGAAATGTTCAACATTGACTGACTATATGCCGGGTTTCGTAGCACGACTAGGTCTGCTATTATATCGTGTGCTTTAACATGTTGCATATTAATGTCTCCGTATTCTGGCGTTCCACGGTGAATTTGTCAAGTCCGATTTGTAGCGGTGTTAATGTGTTCACTTGATAAAAATACAGTTTCTACTTACATCAGCCTCTTGGAGAAATCACCAATTTTAATTTTACCTGTCACTCGTAAATAAGTTAGAACAAGTACCGGTATTTCACAAGCAAATTGTAATGCTAATATCATAGTGTGGACACACGCTTCCCGAAGGTAGAATGATCGTCTCCGCGCACATGTGTTTTAAATCAGCAATAGAACAGACTAGAATGGAATGACCTCACCGCACGTGTTACACATAGCACACCGGTCGCCCTGGTCACCTGATCCGTAGGAGTGTGGGGAATTTCCACCCGTCATCTATTGCGTCATGACTTGTCAAAGCCGATAGGAGTTGAAGATGTGCGACACTCGCTTGTGCTAAATTTTAGCTCAATGCCATAAGGATGGGTCCATTTAGCAGCTAGAATAATTATTAAGAATGTTTCTTTAGCTCTAGGTCTGCTACAAACACATGCTGGAATACATTACAATATGTTACATTCATCAACCACTTCCAAGGTTACTTTACGAATCTCGGCAATTAAAGATCACCAACATGGTGGATTTCGGTCACACTACTTTCCTGGAAACTGTGCCCAAGAAACCAAGATGGCGGCGAAGGTGTGCCCAAAAAAGAATGATGGCGGCTAAAATAGCGTCGAAGCTGTGACCAAAAAACAAAGATGGCGACCAAGATCGTAGCTGTGCCCAGAAAACAAAGATGGCGGCCAAGATCGTGGCTGTGCCCAAAAAACATAGATGGTGGCCAAGATCCTGGCTGTGCCCAAAAACAAAGATGCGGCAATGACGTCACAACAAGATGGTTGTCACAAGTGACGTTCAACGAGGAGTGTTCAAAAAGTTCCAAAATGATAACCCATAGTCTACTTTCCTGGCGACGTCACCATAAGGTGTGATAAAAAAGTTAACCCATAACCTACTTTCCTGGTGACGTCGCAACGAGGGGTGATCAAAATGTTTACCCATAGCCCACTTTCCGCTAACCAAAATGGCGGTTAACCAAAATGGCAGCCATGGATAAACTAACCTAGCCTAACCTAACCTCACCTACGAGGTGTGTTCGAAAAGTTCCAAAATGTTGACCCGTAGCCTAATTTCCTAAGAATGTCACAACGAGGGATGATCCAAAAATTCAAATTTTAACCCATAGCCTATCTCTCGAACCCATTGTCAGATTTCGATGAATGAGGTGTCGTTGAACTCGAGCTGACACCCCTTTTCCAATGGACAACCTATGACCACCCCAAAATAAAACCTACCTGTACCCCTACTAGAGGGTGGAATTATATTCTTTTTTTTTAAATCTCGCTTTCCAAGTGTGACACGTGGGAGTTTGAATGCTAGTATGAAATTAAACGTTGTTCCACATAAACGGCATGCCAACGAGTCGACGCCATAATAAATTAGTTTTATTTTTTTATTTTTTACGCATGCGCACTTGGTGATTTTGTAAGTGGGCTGGCCTTTGAAAAAAAAAAGATTTGTGAGGAGGGGTTTTAGTGGTGAGGAGAGAGCTACATAGTCGCTTACTTTCCTATGAAATTTGCCGATATCTCACGAACGCATGGTCGGATTTCGACGTGTGACTTGTAAAATCGCTTGTCTTGAAGGCCTTTTTTTTCCTTGATGTTGTTATACGTTAATGTTTTGAGAATGATGGAAACAGAATTTAAATGTTCATGATGAGTGGCTGTAGATAGAGAGAGAGACGATACCACTGGGCGTGTGTTTTAACAAGGCTATTACTTGTTATTATGACCGTGCTTATTAGAACAATCGATATTTCGACGGGTCAGTTTAAGACAGGTCGAGGGTTTATTTTCTGATATTTCGACGGGTTGGTTTATGACAGAGCAAGGAATCGTTTTTCAGATATTTTACTCTTGAAGGGGATCTTTAACGTGTAAACGATCATGGATTACATGACAAATGATAATTCAATGATCAGATGATATTTCGACGGGTCGGTTTAGGATAGGTCGAGGGTTCGTTTCCCAATATTTAAATGGTTCGGTTTATGTTAGAGCGGGGGTTCGTTTTTCAGATATTTTACTCTCGAAGGGGATCTTTAACGTATAAACGAACATGGGTTACATGACAAATTATTTCGACGGGTCTGTTTAGGATAGGTCGAGGGTTCGTTTTCCAATATTTAGAAGGGTTGGTTTATGACAGAGCGAGGGTTCGTTTTTCAGATATTTTACTCTCGAAGGGGATCTTTAACGTGTAAACGATGATGGGTTACATGACAAATGATTTCGACGGGTCTGTTTACTGTAGGATAAGTCTAGGGTTCGTTTTCCAATATTTCGATGGGTCGGTTTATGTTAGAGCGGGGGTTCGTTTTTCAGATATTTTACTCTCGAAGGGGATCTTTAACGTGTAAACGAACATGGGTTACATGACAAATTATTTCGACGGGTCTGTTTAGGATAAGTCGAGGGTTCGTGTTCCAATATTTAGATGGGTCGGTTTATGACAGAGCGAGGGTTTGTTTTTCAAATATATTACTCTCGAAGGGGATTATTAACGTGTAAACGATGATGGGTTACATGACAAATGATTTCGACGGGTCTGTTTACTGTAGGATAAGTCTAGGGTTCGTTTTCCAATATTTCGATGGGTCGGTTTATGACAGAGCGAGGATTCGTTTTTCAGATATTTTACTCTCGAAGGGGATATTTAACATGTAAACGATGATGGGTTACATGACTAATGATAACTCTATTATCAGATGAAGAGCAAACAGAACTTGTTTCTATGTTGGTTGAAATGAGTAGAGGAAACAAACGTGCTGGAGAGCAGACTGACAGGATGTGGATGTTATTTAAGCTTATTGGAATGTGCTGACCTGACTTGACTCGACAACAGAGCAATGGAATAGTATCAGAATGCTGAAGATACTTGAAGGTCAAACGATTTGTCAACCATGGTGAGAGGGGAGAGCGAAATGCATGCAAACACGTATGAGATGACATGTAAACCCGAATGGAAGCTAAGCAAGTAACATCCTGATTGATGTGAAACATAACCCCGACACAGGTGTTGGTTGACCTTGGACGTTAGCTGTACACGTGCATGGAAACAGCAAACAAGTTACATCGTTTTTTTTTGTTTGTACATGACAAAATGCAAGTTAATGATGTGTAATATGACCTGAAGTGCAGGTGTTCACTTTGAACGATAGCTATACACGTGTACGAGAACATGATGTTCAAAGCGTGGGAATCGTTGAGTCTGTAAACGTATAATGCAACTTGTGGGAATGATGTCACAGCCAATAGCTATCGATTACACTATAATGGAACTGTTCATATGAAACAATCCATGCCTGATGAAAATCATTTACATGTGGACATAAACTGTCATAGGACCATTAAACGGTAAATGTAAGTAATAAATTATCCTTTCATCTCATGCTCACATGGGATGAAAACCAAGCGAGAAAAAAAGCATAAACCTTTTCCCACTTTATGTGGAACTTGAATATACAGCCATGAAATAATGCTAACACGTTAGCTGTGACTTAAACTTTCTTGTGAAAGGCTGTTGATCATCGTCATTATGGTGAAACAAAGATAAGTGGTGAAAAAGATTAAAAACAAGACATTTGTTTCAATTGAGTGAAAGAAGTTATTGTTTGAGACTTGTTTCTCTTGAAATATACAATATAATATACAACATACTACAAACTATCATTTCTACTATCAGTTAACTTTACTAGAATTTTGTTTATGCTTAACAGTTGACATGGAAGTATCAACGACTTGCTATGGTAAGTCATGTGTTTACATTGTGGTGTTTGAAGCCATATTTTCAGTGTTGCCTTAGTAAACCAGAGTTTAGTGCTTTTCAGTCGGTCAACACGAATGTACCCAAAAGAGATGGGTTATGCCCTAATCCTGAAATAAATTACATGAGATTAATAAAACACTAGGATTAATCTCATTATTAATCTCATGTAATTTATTTCAGGATTAGGGCATAACCCATCTCTTTTGGGTACATTCGTGTTGACCGACTGAAAAGCACTAAACTCTGGTCATGTGTTTACTATAAATGATATACATATATTGTAAAAAGAACTAATAAAAATGGAAATGTTATTTGGTGCTGTTCGAAACAACAATCTAAAAATTGTCGGGGAATGATTAAAACAAATGACACCAACATACAAATTTCAATTGATCGTCATTGTAAATCTCAAAATAATACTCATTTAAATGGACAAAATACTCTAAACAATGTAAAAAAGGAAGTTCAAGAGAAAAATACTATGACTCAAGATAGCGCATTCTTTGTTAAAGAGCATTTATTATCTCCTGAAAAAGACATGTTAGGACAGTTGTTAACGTCTAAGAAACTCCTAACACTATCAAACACATCACAAACTATGCAAAAGGTTGTTGCATTGCAAGATGAACAAAAAGGATCAGATAGTAATAGTGATGATGATTATATTGATGATGATGTTAATGATGATGATGATGATAATGGTAATGCTCTGTTTACACCCAAATAATCATTTGTTAAATTTGTTTACTGGAACAATCCCAGTAATCTAATTCAGCGGCTTCAGTACTTGCATGCCTGTAGACAGGCTGGTCATACTGAATATGAGGAAGAACTATTGGATATAGAAAATAAGCTTCGTCGTGTCAAAATTATTCTGTAATGAATACACGTAACCGCTAAAACTATTTCTTAACAATACATGTAATATTTTCTACCACTTTGCATCCCCTTTGCACCCACTTTGCACTCACTTTGCACCCTCTTTTCTACCACACTTCTACCCTTTTCTACTTTTCTACCACTTTTCTACCACTTTTCCACCACTTTGCTACCACTTTTCTACCACCTTCCAACCACTTTTCTACCACTTTTCTACCACCTTCCTACCACTTTTCTACGACTTTTCTACACCTTTTCTATCACTTAAAACTGTATATATTAAATATAAAAGCCAACGCTAAATCATTCTATTACCAAACCAGTTATAACCTCTGTAGTGAGCAAATCATACTGACAGGTCAGTTACTACTATGGAACTTACTACAACCAACAAAGGTAGGCAACGTGCACTCTATCAAGACTACTCTAATAACTATAAACGACAAAATGTAAAAGGAATAATATCCTGGCGATGCTCAAAACAGAGGTCAATAAGATGTCGAAGCGATATGAAAAGTAAAAATGGTGAGGTTTTAAGTGTGAGTGATCATCAATGTAGTGCTCCAATTGAAACACAGATAGTGTTGACAAAAAATCATCAGAATGTTAAAAAGCTAGTACAAGAAAAACATGTTGCTACTCAAAATAGTTCATTGTTTATTGAACAAAGTTTAATCCCTGTTGTAAAATTTGTGTTTAAACCATCTTCCCTGTCTCAAGAGCCATCAACATCACAGACTCTGCAAGAGGTAGTGTTGTTGTATTAAGGGGCGGAACTACAAGATCATCAGCCCTTGATATGCAGATAGTTTTATCAAAGAAGAATTATTGGTGCTCTCCACGTCGTTCATTTACTATGTGGCAGTGAGTGCAGTGAAAGAAATAAGACAACATGTATCAAAATCATGAACTCGGGACCGTTTTTTAAGTGAATTGCAACCATCTACGAATTACAATCGCCATAAGCAAGGGTGCATGGTAAAAATACTCTCTATGCGACAGTGTTTTACTTGCCAGCTGGTCAAACTCTATTACGGTCATAAAAGTCCATGTAAAGACTTTGTTCAATCATTCCTCATGTGTAATGGCGCGAAAAAGCAATAACAACAAGCATCGTCTACAGAGGAGGAGGAGGAAGATCAAACCTTTTCATCATCAATGGAAAAGGATATATCAAACTTGGACTGACGATGGTCTCATTAACAAAGTTATTCAATACCTACCTTTTGAAATCCATCTTCCTGGTTATCGTTTTTTTTGTGGCCCTGGAACTCATCTTGGAAAACGTTTGCAGTGTGGTAATGTTCCTATTAATACTTTGGATCAAGCATGTAAAGAACATGACTTTTCTTATCGTCATAATCATCCTGGTTTAAGACGTGCGGTTGATGAAGTGTTGTGGAAAAAAGCTAAACAACGTTACACATCCTATGATGCCTCAGTGGGAGAGAGGTTGGCATCCCTAATTGTCATGAGTGCTATGAAAGGAAAGTTAATAATGCATGGACATGAACATTGAGGAACTGAGGATTGGTATTTTTGTAAATCTCTATGGCTATGAAATAAAAACACAGTTTACCAGAGCATGACGTTTTTTTAATAAAAAAAATGATGATTACCATTTGTAGTTTATTCATTTGCACATTTAACACATTTTCAATTGAAAATTTTCCATTTACACTTTTTGAAAATATCTGTTAAAAGTTTTTTTTTGTATTTTGTTGATATGGAAATATGGATTTCCTATTATTGCATATCACTGTTAAGTCGTTTATGATTTAGTCCATGTTGAAATTTTAGTTTTGTAAAATACACATTTGTTGATTTCAAGTTTTTGAAATGGTCTTAATGAAAGTGATTGGCCGTGGTGATCTTGCAATCTCTATCTGTTTGTTTTCAAACACGTAGAAGCCTACTACTGCTACTGCAGGTAAGACCGTTTAACAAAATAATGCTTATCTACCACTGCATTTCAAAAAAGGCAAAACAATAGTATACTATTTACCATTTGCTATATACATTAATTTTCCCTCACCACCCTACCTTACTGTGTTTGCTCTGGTCAAACAATCAATGCTACCTACACACAAGTTTATCTCTCTCTCTCTCTTTCTCTCTCTAGTCATACATTCACACAAACATGCCTGTCTTTGGAAACAAATACAACCACGCTATTTATTTCCAAAGAATATCCTTGACATGCACACTCATCCCAAAGAACTTTTAGTTTAACAGTTTGAAATCAATTTTTTTAAATTGATGAACAACTCTATCTATGGCAAGTCTATGGAAAATGTCCGCAAATATCGCGATATTAAATTGGTCAATGTCTGGGAGGGGCGTTATGGTGCCCAGAGGTACATTGCCAAGCCCAATTTCAAATCCATTAAAATTATCGATGAGAATTTGCCTACTATTGAAATGAGTAAGACCAGCGTGACCATAGGAATATTTCCACACTGCAAACGTTTTCCAAGATGAGTTCCAGGGCCACAAAATAAACGATAACCAGGAAGATGGATTTCAAAAGGTAGGTATTGAATAACTTTGTTAATGAGGCCATCGTCAGTTCAAGTTTGATATATCCTTTTCCATTCATGATGAAAAGGTTTGATCTTCCTCCTCCTCCTCCTTTGTAGACGATGCTTGTTGTTATTACTTTTTCGCGCCATTACACCTGAGGAATGATTGAACAAAGTCTTTACATGGACTTTTATGACCGTAATAGAGTTTGACCAGCTGGCAAGTAACACACTGTCGCATGGAGAGTATTTTTTACCATGGACACGTGCTTATGGCGATTGTAATTCGTAGATGGTTGCAATTCACTTAACACAAGTTCCCGGGTTCATGATTTTGATACATGTTGTCTTATTTCTTTCACTGCACTCACTGCCACATAATAAATGAACGACTTGGAGATCACCAATAATAATTCTTCTTTGATAAAACTATCTGCATATCAAGGGCTGATGATCTTGTGGTTCCGCCCCTTAAAACAACAACACTACCTCTTGCATAGTCTGTGATGTTGATGGCTCTTGAGACAGGGAAAAGGGATTAAACATAAATTTTACAAAAGGGGTTAAACGTTGTTCAATAAACAGGGAACTATTTTGAGTAGCAACATATTTTTCTTGTACTAGCTTTTTAACATTCTGATGATTTTTGTCAACACTATCAGTGTTTCAATTGGAGCACTACATTGATGATCACTCACACTTAAAACCTCACCATTTTTACTTTTCATATCGCCTCGACATCTTATTGACCTCTGTTTTGAGCATCGCCAGGATATTATTCCTTTTACATTTTGTCGTTTATGGTTATAAGAGTAGCCTTGATAGAGTGCACGTTGCCTACCTTTGTTGGTTGTAGTAAGTTCCATAGTAGTAGTAACTGACCTGTCAGTATGATTTGCTCACTACAGAGGTTATAACTGTTTTGGTAATAGAATGATTTAGCGCTGGCTTTGATATTTAATATATACAGTTTAAAGTGATAGAAAAGTTGTAGAAAAGTGCTAGGAAAGTGGTAGGAAGGTGATAGAAAATTGGTAGCAAAGTGGTGGAAAAGTGGTAGAAATGTTGTAGAAAAGTAGAAAAGTGGTAGAAATGTGGTAGAAAAGTGGGAGCAAAGTGAGTGTAATGTGAGGGCAAATAGGGCGCAAAGTGGTAGAAGATATTACATGTATTGTTAAGAAATAGTTTAAGCGGTTACGTGGATTCATTACAGAATAATTTTGACACGACGAAGCTCATTTTCTATATCCAATAATTCTTCCTCATATTCACTATGACCAGCCTGTCTACAGGCACGCAAGTACTGAAGCCGCTGGATTAGCTTACTGGGATTGTTCCAGTAAACAAATTTAACAAATTACTTTTGGGAGTAAACAGAGCATTACCATTATCAACATCATCATCATCATTAACATTATCATGATTATCATCATCAATATTAACATCATCGCGATTACTATCTAATCCTTTTGGTTCATCTTGCAATGCAACAAACTTTTGCCTAGTTTGTGACGTCATTGATAGTGTTAGGAGTTTCTTAGACGTTAACGACTGTCCTAACATGTCTTTTTCAGGAGATAATAAATGCTCCTTAACAAACAATGCGCTATCTTGAGTCATAGTATCTTTCTCTTGAACTTGCTTTTTTACATTGTTTAGAGTATTTTGTCCATTTAAATGAGTATTATTTTGAGATTTACAATGACGATCAATTGAAATTTGTATGTTGGTGTCATTTGTTTTAATCATTCCTCGACACTTTTTAGATCGTTGTTTCGAACAGCACCAAATAACATTTCCATTTTTATTAGTTCTTTTTACAATATACTGTATGTATATCCGTTATAGTAAGCAAATGGCTTACGATAGCAAGTCGTTGTTACTTCCATGTCAACTGTTAAGCATAAACTAATCTCTAGTAAAGTTAACTGAAAATAAAAATGATAGTTTGTAATATGTTGTATATTATATTGTATATTTCAAAAGGAACTAGTCTCAAACCATAAATTCTTTCACTCAATTGGAACAAATGTATTTTTTTAACCTTTTCCACCACATATCTTTGTTTCACCTTAATGACGATGATCAACAGATTTTCACAAGAAGGTTTAAGTCACAACTAACGTGTTAGCATTATTTCCTGGCTGTATATTCAAGTTCCACATAAAGTGGGAAATCGTTTATGCTTTCTTCTCGCTTGGTTTTCATCCCATGTGAGCAAGAGATGAATTGATAATTTATTACTTACAGTTACCGTTTAATGGTCCTATGACAGTTTATGTCCACATGTAAATGATTTTCATCAGGCATGGATTGTTTCATATGAATAGTTCCATTATAGTGTAATCGATAGCTATTGGCTGTGACATCATTCCCACAAGTTGCATTATACTTTTACAGACTCAACGATTCCCACGCTTTGAACATCATGTTCTCGTACACGTGTATAGCTAACGTTCAAAGTGAACACCTGTATCTCAGGTCATATTTTACATCATCAACTTGCATTTTGTCATGTACAAACCAAAAAAAACGATGTAACTTGTTTGCTGTTTCCATGCACTTGTACAGCTAACGTACAAGGGCAACCAACGCCTGTGTCGGCGTTATGTTTCCCATCAAACAGGATGCAACTTGTTAAGCTCCCATGTGGGTTTACATGTCATCTCACACGTGTATGCATGCATTTTGCTTTCCCCTCTCACCATGGTTAACAAATCGTTTGACCTTTAAGTATCATCAGCATTCTGATACGTTTCCATTGCTCTGTTGTCAAGTCAAGTCAGCACATTCCAATAAGCTTAAATAACATCCACATCCTGTCAGTCTGCTCTCCAGCAGGTTTGTTTTCTCTACTCGCTTCAACCTACATAGAAACAAGTTCTGTTTGCCCTTCATCTGATAATAGAATTATCATTAGTCATGTAACCCATCATCGTTTTACACGTTAAAGATCCCTTTCGAGAGTAAAATATCTGAAAAACGAACCCTCGCTCTGTTATAAACCAACCCATCTAAATATTGGAAAACGAAACCTCGACCGATCCTACAGTAAACAGACACGTCGAAATCATTTGTCATGTAACCCATCATCGTTTACACGTTAAAGATCCCCTTCAAGAGTAAAATATCTGAAAAACAAATCCTCGCTCTGTCATAAACCAACCCGTCGAAATATCAGAAAACAAACCCTTGACCTGTCCTAAACCGACCCGTCGAAATATCAATTGTTCTAATAAGCACGGTAATTGTAACCAGTAATAGCCTTGTTAAAACACACGCCCAGCAGAATCGTCTCTCTTTCTATCTACAGCCACTCATCATGAACATTTACAGTATGTTTCCGTCATTCTCAAAACTTAAACGTATTAACAACATCAAGAAAGAAAGGGGTTCAAGAAAAGCGATTTGACAAGTCACACGTCGAAGTGTTAACATGCGTTCGTGAGATATCGGCAAACGTCATAGGAAATTAGGCGACTATGTAGGTCTCTCCTCACCATTAAAACCCCATCTTATAAATCTTTTTTTTTCTCAAAAAGCCCAGCCCTCTTACAAAATCACCAAGTGCACATGCGTAAAAACAAATAAAAAATGCTAATTCATTATAACGTCAACTCGTTGGCATGCCGTTTATGTGGAAAAACGTTTAATTTCATACTTGCATTCAAACTCGCATATGTCACACTTGGAAAGCGAGATTTTTTTAAAATATATAATTTCACCCTCTAGTAGGGGTAGGTTTTATTTTAGGGTGGACATAGGTTGGCCAATGGAAAGGGGGTGTCAGCCCGAGTTCAACGACACCTCATTCATCGAAATCCGACCATGGGTTCGCGAGGTAGGCTATGGGTTAACATTTTGAAAATTTGGATCAGCCCTCGTTTTGACGTTACTAGGAAAGTAGGCTACGCGTCAACATTTTGGATCTCTTCGAACACACTTCGTAGGTGAGGTTAGGTTAGGTTAGTTAAGCCATGGCCGCCATTTTGGTTAGCCGCCATTTTGGTTGGACGCCATTTTGGTCATCCCGTTATTTTGGTTAGCGGAAAGTAGGCTATGGGCCAACATTTCATATCACCCCTCGTTGTGACGTCACCAGGAAAGTAGGCTATGGGTTAACTTTTGATCACACCTGATAGGTGACGATAGGAGGAAAGTAGGCTATGGGTTAACTGATTGAAACTTTTTGATCACCCCTCGTTGTGACGTCACCAGGAAAGTAGGCTATGAGTTAATATTTTGGAACTTTTTGAACTCCCCTCCTTGAACGTCACTAGAGACAGCCATCTCGTTGTGACGTCATTGCCGCTTCTTTGTTTTTGGGCACAGCCAGGATCTTGGCCGCCATCTATGTTTTTTGGGCACAGCCACGATCTTGGCCGGCATCTTTGTTCTTTGGGTACAACCACGATTTTGGCCGCCATCATTGTTATTTCGACACAGCTTCGCCGCCATCTTGGCCACCATTTTTGGGCACAACATCGTCGCCATCTTGTTTTTTGGGCACACCTTCCAGGAAAGTAGGCTATGCGTTAGAACCACCACAGCCCCCCTACTGTACCACCGGCACCGAGAGCAAGTGCACCCACAGACGGTACCACCAGCATTGAGAACAAGTGTAGCCTCTGACGTTATCACCAGCAGTAGAGCAAGTGTAGTCTCTGACGGTACCACCAGCACCGAGAGCAAGTGTACCCACTGACGTTACCACCAGCGGTAGAGCAAGTGTAGTCTCTGACGGTACCACCAGCACGGATAGCAAGTGTAGCTACTGACGGTACCACCAGCACTGAGAGCAAGTGTAGCCACTGACGGTACCACCAGCACCGAGAGCAAGTGTAGCCACTCATGGTACCACCAGCACCGAGAGCAAGGGTAGCTACTGACGGTACCACCAGCATTGAGAACAAGTGTAGCCTCTGACGTTACCACCAGCAGTAGAGCAAGTGTAGTCTCTGACGGTACCACCAGCACCGAGAGCAAGTGTAGCCACTCACGGTACCACCAGCACCGAGAGCAAGTGTAGCCACTCACGGTACCACCAGCACTGAGAGCAAGTGTAGCTACTGACGGTACCACCAGCACTGAGAGCAAGTGTAGCCACTGACGGTACCACCAGCAGTAGAGCAAGTGTAGTCTCTGACGGTACCACCAGCACTGAGAGCAAGTGTAGCCACTGACGGTACCACCAGCATTGAGAACAAGTGTAGCTACTGACGGTACCACCAGCACTGAGAGCAAGTGTAGCCACTGACGGTACCACCAGCACCGAAAGCGAGTGTAGCTAATGACGGTACCACCAGCACTGAGAACAAGTGTAGCTACTGACGGTACCACCAGCACTGAGAGCAAGTGTAGCCACTGACGGTACCAACAGCACCAATAGCAAGTGTAGCTACTGACGGTACCACCAGCACCGAGAGCAAGTGTAGCTACTGACGGTACCACCAGCACCGAAAGCGAGTGTAGCTACTGACGGTACCACCAGCACTGAGAGCAAGTGTAGCCACTGACGGTACCACCAGCACCGAAAGCGAGTGTAGCTACTGACGGTACCACCAGCACCGAGAGCAAGTGTAGCCACTGACGGTACCACCAGCACCGAGAGCAAGTGTAGCCACTGACGGTACCAACAGCACCGATAGCAAGTGTAGCTACTGACGGTACCACCAGCACCGAGAGCAAGTGTAGCCACTGACGGTACCACCAGCATTGAGAGCAAGTGTAGCCACTGACGGTGCCACCAGCATTGAGAGCAAGTGTAGCCACTGGCCGTTATCTCGCGCTTCTTGGCTGTCGGTGGTTTGAGTTTCTTCAGGGATACCTACTTTATATCATTTTGATGTAATTTTCGGTGAAATATTACGTTCTGAGAACTATTCTATTTCGTTCAATTTCCGATCCATGTAAGGTAAAGATATTTCAAATGTTTTGGATGTACAATATCTATAGAAAGGTGAAACGCTGAGCTCCCACAGAAAAGTAGCCATTGATGTGCTTCAAGTATGAGACGTAGTGCAAGATGCGTTACCCCAGGGGTGGTCAGGGCAAGGTACACCTACAGTAGGCTAAACACCGCAACAGACACCAGAAACCTCAGGGAATTGCTGACGTTTATGACAGGGACGAGTATTGCAGCGGTAGGAAATGCAAAGACTTGTCCATGCCCAGTATTGAATTGTCAAGGGTACAGTGGAGTTGTGGATTGTGACGATGATAATACTATTATACATACTGTGCCTGTATTATATGAATCACCCACATATCCGCTGATGGAAAGGATCCCTGAAGTCAATAATCCCCAGCTAGATAGATCATAGAATCTTCACTGGTGGTGCACTCGTCAGGACAGTTCTTAAATACGCATATGTACTACTATGAAGTCACACAAATCACAACAAAAGGAATGGTAGAGTGAGAATCTTGGAATCTCGGGGAGTGTGATGGGTGTTGGAATAATGTGGGCGCCTAAATCTAATAATAGCACGTATGCAACTCCATTACTGATAAAACTAGGCAATATTTCTATAAAATTGGACAGGGAAACTAAACAAGTTTCTGTAAATGTATTACGGAAAAAATACTAATATGGAAATAAAACCTCCTAATTAAAAATCCGCAAGATAAATTAATAATAATAATTCCTTCTACCAGAAGATTGGAAAACGGCCTTGATCCATCCGTTACACAAGAAAGGGAGCGTTAGAAACGTCAACAACTACAGAGGAATATCCCTCCTACCGATAAGATATAAAATTCTCTAACTTGCTATCCTGGAGCGATTAGAAGCCGAAGTCGAGCATCAAATAGGAGAATACTAAGGGGGATTCAGAAAGGGTGGTTCAACTGCCGATCAGATCCAGAGCCACAAAACTATCATTAGATATTGCAATCTCAGGTCCAAATCGTACATATCAGTCTTTATGGACTTTAAGAAGGCTTACGATTCGATAGACAACGAAGTTCTGTTGAACATCTTCAACGAATTCGGGCTTGACCTGAAACTGCTGGCATTAATTAGAGCCACCCTAACTGAAACAAAATCCAAAGTAAAGTTCCTGGGATATCTGTCAGATTCCTTTGAGATCAAACAGGGGTCAGACAAGGTGACGGGCTCTCTCCAATGCTTTTCAACTGCGTTCTCGAGAAAGTCATTCGGACCTGGCGAAAAAATTATTAGAAACTGCGTATACCCCTCGGAGAATGGGAACAAAATCCAAAGGGATCATAGTCGACTGTCTAGCATTCGCTGATGACACCGCCTTTCTGGTGAACGACATAGAAACTGCTAGGATGCAAATCGACCTTTTAAAAGAAATCGCTGTACAAACTGGATTTCAGATATCATTCGAAAAACAGAAGTAATGACTAACATCAAAGACGCCCCAGCAAGACAGCAGACAAAATACGGGAAGATCAACAGAATGGAAAAATTTAAGTACTTGGGAGAGATCAACATGAAATTGGACTGGACAAAGAAGCACTCAAGGAACGAGTACGCAAACACGAAATAGCCTATCAAACATCGCGCTCAAAATACAACAAAAAATGCCTGTCCAAAAATACTAAACTACATCATTATGAAACTGTTCTGAAACCAGTAGTTATGTATGCATCCGAAACCCTATCCCTAAATACTAATAAAGGACTCCTTCAAGAACTGGAGAAAAAAGAGCACAAAATCGTCAGAAGTGTAATAGGATCAAATCCAACAGTGAAAAAGATAAAATTTCAGAAACGATTCGTAAAAGGCGGGCACGGTATTACGGTCTTCTCAAACGAATGGATGGAAACTGGCAGACTAAACAGAGTTTTCATTTCATTGACTCCAAACCCAAAACCACAATGCCCTGGTTTATGAATACCAAAGACAACCTCAAAATGCTGCATCTAAAACCTGACGACGCCATCAATAGAGATCCCTTCCGCAAAAAGATACTGACTAATGGGCTAACCCGAGACGAGACACTGAACCCGAAAAGAAGACAAGGTACCGCCTGGACAGCGGAGCGCAGGATGGCCCACTCAGGGAGAATGAGGGAATTCTGGGCTCAGAGGAAAGCGAAACAAATTGCCAAGTGTAGTAAGACTTAACGTGGTCATAGATGGCCTCAACGAATTATATATAATATATAATAATTCCTAAAATTAATAATAAGACGAAGAATTCCTAAAATCACCATTGTCCGGTCCCAAGTCCGGAATGAGAACGGTTGGTTTAGCACCCAGCCGGAAAACTACTAACGCCGAGCGTTAGGCGGCGCCAAGTAACCTAACTCCCTAAGAAGGCCAACGGCTTTGGTAGGATGAGCTTCTTTAGGTGGGAGCTAGACCCGTCAGTGGATGAAATGCCACTAAAATCTAGCGACCAGCGTCTGAACCCCAGGTTAGGGGCGGCTGCTAAAGGCGTCTGTTCTCCAGGTGAGGGGTGGCCTCAAGAAAATTCTGGGGCTCACAACCTCAGTTTTAACTCCGAGGACTGGGCTTTGTTCGTCCTCCCAAATTTCAACTTAAGGAAACAATTTCGGTAGAAACTACTCCAGGAGGTAATCGGAAACGTAATTCCTCCACCACTATGCGCGGTGCAACCAGGCCTTCGGAGTCTGGAGAGCGTGAAACATCATGTAGGGAAGAGTCGGAACTTCCCAGAACTTCAACACAGAAGGTACGACCCAAGCGAAAAAACCTGCTTGGAACACTAAACATCCAAACACTTCTGAAAACAGGAAAACTAAAACAAATCAATGTTTTAACGGACCGGAATATCTGCATGCTGGCATTGCAGGAGACCAGATACATGGACGAGAACTCATTTGATTACGAAGGATTCATAATATACAAAGGAAAGCCTGGAATAATAAATAATTCCAACATAACGATCATAGGAACAGCCTTCATGGTCAAAAGAAACATTATTGAATCAACAATCAATTTCGCCTCACCATCAGAGAGGATATCGCTACTTTCCATTCGATCTGGAAAATAAGCTTATACCTTTATCAACGTACATGCACCAATTAATTCAGATAACAGGAAACCCCCTGAAAAAGTGGATGACTTCTGGGAGACTCTTGAAGGCGCAATTTCTAAGGTCCCTCAACATCATGTCAAAATATTGATTGGTGACTTCAATGCTCAGGTGGGAAGAGAAAAGAAATATAGAAAGGTTGTGGGGGACTATCCAGCGCATAAAAGAACTAATAGAAACGGCGAAAGACTTGTCGCCTTATGTAGACAATTCGATCTGAAACTAATGTCTACATACTTCAAGGCACTGCCAATGAGGAAGACAACTTGGGTCTGTCCCAACACGATGCTTGGGGAGTTCCAGATTGACCATATCGCATTAACAACCCGAAAACATAAAGAAATCCTGAACGTCAAAGTGAGGAAAAGTGCCAACATAGACTCAGACCATTATCTTTCAGAGATCAAAGTTAGATTCCATCCAAACAGATCCAGACCGATAGAAAGGAAGAAGCCCAGAATCAATTCTGAGACGTTGAAGGAAAATAAAGATAAATACCTTGAAAATCTTTCTTCGATGGAGATGAACAGTTTGGAAGAGATTAGAGAATACTTGATCAAAGCATCTGACGAATTGGTAAACCCTCCAAGGGAAAGGAAACACAGGGGGTGGAATGAAAGATGTGATGAAGCACTGAAAGAAGATTCATTTTCTGGAAAAGGTGGAATTCCAATAAAACCTAAGAAAAATGGGAAGACTCTAGGAATGAAAGGAAAGAAACAGCCAAGATCATACGAGCCGAAAAGAGAAGATATGATACATCTCGAGTGGAAAAACTGGAAGAAGAATTTAAAAAGAAGAACACTAGATAATTTTATCGCACCTTTAAAGAGGAACTGCACGGGTATCAACCACCGACTCTTTACCTTAAGCGTAATGATGGTAGCATAGTTACTAACAATAAAGAGAAAAACAAAACAGAAAAAAACAGAGAAATCATTAAACAAACACGGATACCATCTCGAAAGTAAAGTTCTTCGGGGAAATTCCTGATCCATTTGATGTTAGGACTGGGGTCATACAGAGAGAAGGATTATCTCCAATTCTCTTCAACATCGTCTTGGAAAAAATAATGAATACTTGGGAAGTGGATTTGAATATGAGAGGAATTGTAGGAATACACCTGGGGAGAGGGAAATAGAATCTTGAAGTCAAGTGTTTAGCTTTTGCTGATGACCTTGCTCGCTTAGCCAACAACCAAGAAGATGCTTTATCATTTTTGCCACCATCGTTGTCGCTCCTATTATGGATTTTTATTGAATAAATATTTCTATATTTACACCTCTGTATGTGAATGACATGTTCGATCAACCTCAAAGACAGGCATATTTGCATTGAAAGTGAAAAGAAACTCACAATTGAAAGAAAAGGAGGACGGTACATTACCGTCGCGCGACCATGTGTGTTACATGACGGGGCGCGACCGGAAGCAGTTTAAGGGGCTCGTTGGGAGGGAATAAATGGAAAGAAAATGTCTTGAATGACTGACTCACTCATCACGGACCAGACAAAACTATTGAAGTTTGAAACATGAAATGTTGGGGATATGTTCGTTGTATATCGAAAACGAGCACTAAGGAAGGATGCTTGGATATTCAGGTTCTAAAGGGGTCAAACCTGCATTTCGTTGAATAAAAATATCTCACGAGTTTTTTCATTTGGGGATGTGATACTCGGCAACTAAACTATTCATTAAAAATAAGCAGACACATGTCCATGGGTTTTCTGATGTGGTGTAGCCTATATTATGAGGTGAAAGGGGGAAATTGTAGGCGTAGAGGATTTCAATTTGTGTAATTTATGATGTGTACTTTACAAGTACAAAATTCGCGGGCAAAGCCGCGACGGGTAATACTAGTATCTAAATCTTTTTTGTACACTGAATATATGTACAAATACTACAAACTGTGTCCACCAGAATTAATCACATCTAATGACTAAAACTCAGAACAATCAAAACCTTATCATACAAACATTTCACTTTTATTATATTTTATATCAAACGGTTATCAGAATCAAACTCCAAGCGTCGCTAAACCTGTAGGGAACGGCATTACTCAAATTCTAACTGATCATAGATCTTACTCTAGATACTCGAATGCTCTAATACAATATACATGAGCCTCGAGTCGAATCTGCGTCCCTTCACTCTACAAGGGTTGAAACACAATGTGTGGATTGACCGATATACCAGGATATAAAGATCTGTAAACAGGTTTTAAAATATTGTTCCCGTCAGAAATAAGACATAAAAAGGAAAAATTGATCTAGAAATAAAAACCAAAATCACAGATTCTAAATGGGGTTTCAAACAACGTACCCCTCCGATGAACTGTACTGGACAATAAGAATAGAAACTCAAAATCCACAAGTCTTAATATCTGAACTAAAAACGCAAAGGGGAACAAACCTCCCTAGCTAACAATCAGCTGATCCGCAGGCTGGACTTACTAACACCTCCGTAAGCCACAAAAATCAGGCTCAATATTTATCACCAACACGTTTCTTGACACGTGACTCCAAGATCAAATGTATCTCCATTGAGAAATCAAAACTATCTTGTATGTGGGTGTCCATACCACTTGTATGTCTGAGTGAAAAATCAAGTCTCCCTAACTTCAACAAAAACAATTTGGCTGCCATGGCCTCGCTGATAGAGCCTCTTTGTGGCCTCTTGTCCAATAAAGAAATATTTTGGGACCAAGTGCCTCGTAGTACTTCATAATGGTAAACCAGTCTAGAAGAACATCAGAAACTATGAACGAATGAGTCACCACTCGCCGACTCGTGGCTTAGAATGGCACATTATTCATAAGACACTCATCATAAACCTTACTTGTCTTATTGTGAACACGAAAACTGACTATAATATTGTGGACTTAGAAGGAAGAATTCATGATTTACGACTTGATTATCTGGGACTTGAAATAAATCAGGTATATTTTCAACATCTCTGAATGCAATATTCGAAATCAACTAATATATATCAGAAAACGTGACAGTTATAGTTGTGACATTTTACCGATTATCATAGTAGACCCAGCGACAAGGATAAATTCAGTTATTCGACTTAGAACACATTTCAATGCCAAGTGCATGTGACAGAATGTGGACGATTGTGGGACCAGTGAATGGGGACATGACGTCAGCGACCCAGCTGTAGGAAGACCATGACGGGCTAGTGGCCTATGTTGCAGCCGGACCATCAGAACGGACAAATGGAAGCGATACCATCCCTGGCGCACAGCTGTAACCATGGAGCGTCCATAAGGCGAATGCTGGGACTTGACCTTTCCTGAGGATGGAGTCCATGAGGAATCGTGGTGCCTAGATTCATTCCGCGTTGAGGGACCTCAAGATCTTCAGACATCGCTAAGGTAGAAGTCTTGTATTTTGAATGTGAATTTGAATGCCATAAATTCCAAACCTCCGTAATTTTGCATCTTCTAAATTGACTGCGAACGTACGTTCAATTTATAGTCATCGTTAACTGAATTGTATGCCTAATTGTGTAGACGATGTGGATCCTGATATTACGATATTTCTCGTGAAAATTAAATGAACCATATGGGAAGTCTTACCCCATAGTTTCACGAGGCAGCAAGATTAATGACACCTTTAAAGCTCTAGTTGACACTATTACAACTTTGAATAATTAGTTAATATTTTTCATTTTGTTAATAATAATAGTAATTCTCAATTTTTAAAACAATGAATTTCTTAGGACAAGTGATAATTATGACCGTGAACAGTCAAACGATTAATAATATTGTTTATAAATGTTTATTTGAGAGTGAGGGTTCAGAGCATCCTTAAGCTGGTATTGGACACGTAGTTATTGAAGCTATTTGATTCATTGCGATTGGAATATAATGGGTATAGGGTTTTATATTAATCCCATGTTGATGAATATGTTTTTCCTGAGTATCAACTCAGAAGGCATAGTGATATATCCACTTGTATATGCGACATATTGCGGTAGTGGCAATCCTGATCCAAGCTTCAGACGATAAAAAATGTTAGACCAATATAATTAATGGACTTTCATATTAAGTAAATTTTTATTATGCTAGTCAAATATCTTGGAAAGAGTAAAATGACGTCACGTCAGATAAGATTGCAAATTCATAAAGGGACTTGTTTGAAGTCAGTGTTCAATGAATAAATTTAAATTCAATATGTTGAGCAGATGAGTAATGCAGTGAGAAATAATTCGAGTGTCAACAATTAATTTGTTTATACTTACAAATATATATATATATATATATATATATATATATATATATTGAAAGCTCTTCTATAAATCATAATTGTCAAGTGCCAGAATATGTTCTACGGCTAAGAACAGTGACTTTTTGGAAAGCCTTGCTTAGATAGTGGATGTTGCCAACAACCATCCAAATTTTATTGATCCAATTTTGAAATGAATGTGACTTATAAATAACGTTACGTGATTGATGATGACGTGTGAAAGAATTTCCAAGCACCTCAATGTAAATAAGGATAAGGCCGCGAAAAGATGCATACTTAAATTCATTAATAATACAATTTTTATTTATATAGGTGATTATGCATTCTCTTCAGTATAGGGTAAAATATTCAAATTGTATTCTTCGACCATTGGCATATCAAATGGACTCTTAAGAAGATAAAGACTATGCATATTTTCCATTTCGAAATGCACAAATCGCTATTTGTTTTGCAGTCGTAGATTAAATTTCATTGCAGTTTCGATTGTTGCTGGTACAAATTACTTTTTGTTAATAAATACGTGAACTGATTTGCATTTAGAATGGTTTCTCACCCAGTGCTGTGTTGTCATATACATATTCCTTGAATCATTTACGGGGAACACGAGGGCATCGTGTAGAAAATTTTTGCCGACATAATCCAGGAACCCTGAGATCCGACCCTCGTGCTCCCACTGTGCTCATTTTGCCTCGCATGTGATCGCCTGTCCTTCCCAGGTGGACAGACGGGCACAGTATTAAGAACGTACTGTAATTCATGATGAAAATTAATTTATATAAACCAAAATTGTGGAGTGCAGCCGAAGGAAATCAGAAACTTATATTGACACCAAATTAGCAAGTGAAAAGCTAAATGAAGTAGGAAGCTTTCGTTAAAGAAGCAAAATGAACAGTCATGGACGACGCAAAGAGGATATTAAAATAAGGTAGGCTCAGGAAGGAAGAATAAATTTATTTGTCCATCAAATATAGATATACGTATTAGAAGGTCACTTTGAAATATTTCTGGGAAGTGACACACTAAGGACGTGAAAACTGGAGAGTTGAAGCAGCATAAAAGCGGAGAATATAACCACTCGAAATGCTGTGTGACAAGAGTATGAAAAGCTTAGTAGAGGAACAAATTGAAAGGCATTTAAATGTGTGGGCAAGGGCAGATGTTTGTCGACTACCAACAAAGAGACGAGATAAGTTGGCAGGACACATACTGAGACACCCAGGATTACCAAACTTTGTCAAGAGGGTGTAGAGGCTATGAACCATGGGGTTAGACCAAGGTTAGAATATCTTTAAAAGACTGTAGGGATGAACGGTTAACTCAAGACATAAACGTACAGAAGGATCAAACCCTTCAAAAGACTGAAGACTCGAACAGCTACTACTACAAATGAAAAATACGAACTTGCCACAATGAATTAAAATGTAATTTTTCAAATGCCTTGTCATAGCAAATGAATCATCGCAATTGCTACATATCAATGGTGTCGAGCCTCTACAGATTAGAACGTGTGTCCTCCAATGGCCCCTTAGAGCTGAGTCTTTTCGCAAATAATACGTGAATATCGCCTCTTGCCACCATTAATTAAAATGTGAGAAACTGTTCTCATATACATAAAGGTAATTTAATTTTGCGTTTACAACATATCAATTGTTTCTCGGCTCAATTGTTCACGAAGTGTGTCTTTAAATGTTGCTTGAAAGTTAATTTTGATTCGCAGATAGTAGTTTAGTCCGGTTCTCACCACTATGGATTAATATGTGACTCTTCAATGATCTTCTGTCTATAAATTTAGGCTTCGCATACGTAAAATGAATATGGCTTCTAGCGGTTATGGGTTAGCATGTGCGACTTTAAAGTTTCCCTCCTGGTAAATTTGGCTCGGCATAGAATACATAAATAGGGCTTCTCTCCGCTATAGATAAGCATTCGTATCGTCAAATATCCTCTAAGAGGAAACTTTGATCCCAATACGCAACATGTGTGTGTGTTTTCACCGCTATGGATTCGCAGGTATATATTCCAAGGTCCTCTCTTGATTAACTTGGATACAGATACGCTACATGAAATTTGGCTTCTAACGGTCATGGATTGACATGTGCTTATCCAAACATCTTCTCATCGTAAATTTAACTTTGCATACGCCACATGAATATGGCCTATAGTTGCTATGGATAAGCAAGTGTTGCTTCAAACATTCTAGCAGGTTGGATTCACATACGTAACATGAGTGTGGCTTTACGTCGCTTGGAATGAGCGTGTGTCGCGTCAAATAACTTCACCGTGTAAACTTGAATTCATGAAAGCTAAATGATTATAGCTTTTTGGCGCTATGGACTAGCAAGTGTCTCTTCAATGCTCCTTTGTGGTTAAACTTGGATTCACATACGCTACATGAAAAGCGCTTCTCGCCACTATGGATGAGCATGTGTGTCTTCAAAGTTCCTAGCTGGTTGAACTTGGACTCACAAACGCTACATGGAAAGGGCTTCTGACCGCTATGGATGACCATGTGTTTCTTCAAAGTTCCTTTGAGAGTAAACTTGGATTCACATACGCTACATGAAATAGGCTTCTCGCTACTATGGACGAGCATGTGAGTCTTCAAAGTTCCTTTCAGGTTGAACTTGGATTCACAAATGCTACATGAGAAGGGCTTCTCTCCCCTATGGATGTGCATATGTCGATTCAATTGTCCTCTTTCTGAAAATTTGGATTCACACACGCTACACGAAAATGGCCTCTCCCCGCTATGGACGAACATGTGTCTCTTGAAACTACCTCTCTGAGTGAACTTTGATTCACATGTGTTACATGAAAATGGCTTTTTGTCGCTATGGATGAGCATGTATGTTTTCAAATGCCCTCTCCGCATAAATTTGGACTCACATACGCTACATGCGAATTGCTTCTCGCCGCTATGGATGAGCATGTGTGTCTTCAAATACCCTCTCCGGGTAAACTTCGATTTGCATACGGTACATGAATATGTCTTTTTTTCGGTATGACTGTCAATGTTTGGCTTGAATTTTTGTATGATGGTAAATTTTCCGCTGGATGCAGTGTTAGTACATTTTCTTCCTTTCGTACCACTTGAGTAAATTTCTCTTACAGCAAGATCCGACGTATCTGGACATATCAGACTGAAATCAGTAGTAGTAACAGTTTTAAGTGCGGTACAGTATCAAGGAAGTAGGGATCTAAGTAGTATTAATAGAATTGGGGTTACTTTTATTAATACCAGTACAAAATACATGTCTTCAAGAAGTACCGATAAGTGATGGCGTTTCCACTCATCAATATTATGTTGTACATATAGTCAGAGCATTTTAGAATTTTGTATATTATGATAAGATATAGGTTTTGCAGTTAATGGCTATAGCAGGGCATTTTTATCGAACGCGCATAGGCTCGTCTCCCACCAAGTTCAATTTCAAGTAGCTCCAACTTTGGCTAGGAGATGCTACTATCACAGACACCCAGCGGCGAACGTTGCTAACAAGCGAAATATAACCTACAAGATTGGATACACACTACTAATTGTTTTACATGCCATACATTCGACATGGGCTTTACTTCCCCTCAGAAGGAAGGCATATTGAAGGATTTTAATGCTTCTTAAAAACCGGTGACTTTGGCCTGGTTTAAACCCGTGATCTTGGGAACAGCAGTTCAGCATACTACCGAATACGCCACCGAAGAAATTAAATGTATATTTTACAGGTGTGACTTGTCGGAGATTTTGGATTCATAGCTCTGACAGTATGAGTGTATTGGGAGCGTATATTAGCCACCATAATCTTCCGATCAACAGTCGTTATATTTTATACATGCCGGGTGCCATAAAGTACAAGGTTCATATGCCCCATCCTTTGCAACACTACTTGATCTTCTCGAATGTTCATGTAAATGAGTTTATTCTTGCGATTAATACGGCGAGATTTCACAGAGGCGTCTAATTTGATGAGTGACAAGTATACATTACCGTTGTTGTTGTTGTTTGGGTCACCAGTCGTTAGACACATCCAATGCAGCACTCCAGGTCTCCTAATCTTGAAGTTATCAATTCATTTATCGTTACAAAGCTACCATATCCTACATCCGAAGCAATGTACTTAATGTATCCATCATCTCCAGATGTCTTCCTAAGGAAGATTTACTTACGGGGTAAAATCTTTTATCCGTCATCAACCACATTTGGAAGCAGATGAAATTAGAGCACAGGACTCTCAGATATTCAAACATGCCAGGCTCGTATCTCAGACCCAGCTTATAACGTGATCCCGAAGAACCCCACAAAGAATATAGAGGAGACGACGACGTGACTAATTAAGGAGTCATGAATTGAAGAAGAGAACCAGAATAATTAAAACCTCTCCACTCAAGATATCCCACGTTCTACGGCCTTGCACAAGAGCAATGTGCATTTGAGACACACATTTAGCGCCATAGCACCCTAACTCACGCTCTTGCTAAACATTTCAATCAGGTCCTGCATGTATATTTCTATCCGCCAGCCACTCACGTCATAAATTCGCAACACTTCGTACATATCATAGCGCGTATCACCTAATTGACGGCGATTTCCTAGCAAGCCGAGATGTAGAGTCTTCATATTCCAGCTTTCCGGTACCTGACGCCACCAAAATAATCAGGTATAAGCTCACAGCCACACGAGATTCAACGGACTTAGTTGACTTAGGTGAAAACTGCGTTAACATCACAGTTCTAGTCCTCAATGGGCAGATGTTTCAACATAAGGAGGGAGCAACCATGGGATCCCCCTCTGTTCATTATTGACAAATGTTTTCATGGTAAATTAGCGGAAGAAGCTGCAAAAGGGAGCCCATTGAAACCTGAGTGTTGGTTCAGACGAATTCCTTTTTATATGGAAACATGGACGCAACAGACTCCAGGACTTCCTAGAAATCATGTGGTCCGGACATCTGATCACCAACTTCACGATGGAAGTAGATGAAACTAATCCGCTGGCCACCGTAGACGTTCTACTCTATAAACGAACAGACATCACGCTCGGACACAGGGTCTATAGGAAAGGGCACTCATACAGATCTGTACCTACATGCAAACTCAAGCCATCCACCGTCAAAAATGGTTGCTTGGACACTCACAAGAGCCAACCGCATTTGCGATAAGGATAGCGTAACTGAAGAGAAAATGGGAGTTTGGAATACGCTCCTAGCTAGTGGACACAGCAAAAGACAGATAAAAAGGGCCATATGAATACAGAAGAAAGCCGAATAACTGCTGAATAGAAAGAAGATCGGCCCCACTATAAATCCTTTCAAGGCTGGCTGAGTGGCTCAGTGGTAACGTTCTCTCTTGCTGGGCCCAAGGTTGTCGGATCGAATTCTGGCGCTGCCAGTTGGCAATGAGGGGGCGCAAATGCGAGGGAGCCGCGACAGTAGATTAACTGGCACGTTCAAGATCCCCTTCGGGGACCGCGCTGTCTTTACAAATCACAGGGGTTAAATGGGACGTAAAACCACTAAAATTATTCTTAAAATTCATTCTGCCGTATGTAAAGGAGGTGACCGAAAGAATCGCCAGGTTGCCAAACCAGGACGCTGGATTTCGCAAAGTGCCATGTTCGCGTGGAGAGATATAAAAAGAGGAAGCAAAAAGACGCGCAACCAATTAGGATTTCAGATCACATTCGAGACACAAAACAAATAAACTATAGATCTGCAATAGTTGAACATGCTAACGTCACGAGACACGTCATGGAATTTGATAAGGCCGAAACTGTTGCTAAAATTCCTAGATATCAAAAGAGGATAATTAGAGAGGCAATAGAGATCGTGAAGCGTCCCAATCATTTCAATCTCGAAGACAGGTTTAGGTTTAGCAACACATGGAACATTGACTGGCCAGGGCTCGGACAAATCAAGGAGCAACGTGAGGTCAATGGTGATCAAGCAGTGACTGACGGACAACTGACGGTTAGTTTGAGTACAGACACAAACTCGGACCCATGATTAAGCCTGCTCCAATGACAGCCAAAACGTCCGTAAAAAATCATCGATACACGAAGCGGCTCCATCCTGTAAGCCTAGATAATGAAATAGACACCGGCCAAGAAAGCACATGGTTTAAATACTTCAATAATCCCAACCAAATCCAACATTAACTTACCATTTCCCTTTCAACGTTTTTAAACCTGCCTCTGCCATTCACAATTCTAACACACGCGCTCTGTCCAGTTGTATGTTAGATGAAACCTTTGTATACATTATGATGTTAACACCATCGGCCGGAATTCCGTTAGCGGGACCAAAATAGAATCAGAATTTTACAGAAGAGTACGGTAATACCACCGGGATGTGATGCACTACAATTTCTCGTCGATTGCGGTAAAAATGCACGATTATGGCTCTGTAAGTTTGCTACCAATACCCTGCAGACTGGTAAGATTCCTCACTTGACAAAGGAAACAAACATCGTCGCTATTTTGAAGCCTGGGAAACCAAATAATAAGTCAGAGAGTTGCAGACCTATTTCTCTATTGAGTGTAAGCTACAAATTAGAGGAACGACCCTTCCTGAACAGAATTTCTCCAAGATTGCTTGTGGAGATACCCGTTGAACAAGTGGGATTTCGACCGCATCGCAGCTGTACTGACCAGGTCTTGTCACTTACTATATTCTTTAAGGCAGGATTCCAAAATTGCCTCAAGACATCAGTGGCATTCATTGATCTCAAGGCTGCATTTGACACTGTTTGGAGGGAAGGTCTGATTTACAAACTACTTCGAGTAATTCCCTGGAAGACCATTGCCACTCTATACAATAACATGATGAGTAAGGCTGTTTAGAGTTGTCATGGGTATTACAGTTAGTGCACAATGGAAATTGAATGACGGATTACCACAAGGTTCTGTCCTGGCTACACTTTTCTCAGCTTGTATATAGCTGATATACCAAGGACGGGATCAAGGGCATTTGGATATGCGGACGACTGGGCGACAGCTGCAAGAAGTTCAAGCATCTGAGATCACACTTACAACAGAGTTAGTTATTTATTGTTGTTTTAAGGGGCGCTACTACGAGGTCATCTGCCCCTCCCTAAACTAACAACAGACCTTAGTGTCCTAGGGGACTACTTTTGCAAATGGAGAGTATAGCCTAGTATGACCAAAACATAAGTTTGTTCCTTCCACATTAATAATCGCATGGCTAACATGGATCTCAGGGTGTACTTTGATAACGTCCTTTTGCCACACAATCGGCTTCCCATCTACTTGGATGTTACTTTAGACAGAACCATATTCTCAAGCAACATCTTTCGAAGACTGTTGCTAAATTGAGATCACGCAACAACATCATCCAGAAACAATGTGGAGCAACAAGGGGCTCTAATGCATTAAATCTTCGTTCTTTTGCAATTAGCCTCGTTCCATCTGTCGCTGAATATTGTGCCCCTGTGTAGTTAAACAGCCCTCACATAGGGGCGATCAATATTGAAATCAACAAGACCATGCGATTGATTCAGTTTAAAAGCAGGTGAATATGATTTTAATGAACTAAAAACACACAATTTGAACAGTAATCAGAACTGTGACTGTCCAAAAATAGCTGAAGTGGATACAGTCAAATATCTGGGATTATTTATAGATAGTGACATGAAATGGAAATACCAATGCAAACAGCTTACAAGTAAAATAAGAAGAACAATCTAAATATTTCAAAACTTAAAATATATTGTCAATTACAAATTAATAAGAGATAGCTACCATGTTCTAGTCCAGTCAGTTCTTACATATGGCCTTCTTGCCTGGGGAGGTGCCTATGAAAATGTACTAAAAGTGTTCAGATAGTGCAGAATCTCATACTGCGAATTATGTTCAAGAAAAATAGATTTTACCGACTACGAGACTGTATGCTGAGACAAGGGTCTTCAACATTAAACAATTGTATGCTTTCGAAATATATATATATATATAAACACATTTAAAGATGGAAATAGTATTCAAGTTGTAAGCCACAGGTATGAAACCAGAGGTATTACAATCACTCTATTTTTTATAAACCTAAGTTAAATATAGCTTAACATAACTTTCTGTATTTCTCACCAAAATTATATAACATTCTCCCAATTACAATAAAAGAATTTATAGGAAATCATGCAAACCTGAAAATGCATATGAAACATTTTCTCAGACAAAACTATATAAAAATGAAAATATAATTAGTTGAGCCTACAAGTTTATACAAACACAAATTCAATTTTCCTTCTTAGTCGTTATATTTTAGTGCATGCATCATTTATATTGAACGTGTTATTCGACTAAGTCATTATACAATTTTTAGAAAATAGTAATAAATGATGTGCATACCACACACAGGGTTGCACCTTTTGGTGACATATGTGATACCACTTCCTGCTATGTATGAATTTGATGTCTTATTTCGACGTGTCTTTATCATAGTGTGACAACATAATTTATTAATTTTAAATATAAAGGTTAAACAATGAGTAGGAAGTGTAAGGACATACATAAAATGTGTACAGCTTTTCTGAATTTTGTAAAATGTGTATATTTGTAACAATTCTATAATAATAAAGTTAATAAAGTTAAATAATATCTGGTACCATTAAATGCATCCCTCTTCAATGGCTTCCTGTTCTGATCTACATTCCTCCGCCACATCTCAGCAGGTGTAATATCCTGGTCAAACATGCCACAACATACAATCAGGATCTCCCTATTCACGCTGACATACCTGCTGCTTTTAGCCAGACTTCGCTCAAGGCAGCCCCCTGTGAAGACAGCTACGAGACTTCTTAATGAGAACGTTGACATAGTCCAGCAGTGGTCTTATGATTGAAAGATTTTTGCTCTACAGGAGTGCCAAGACATGCCATCTGTCACCTGGATTTGATCTTCCACGTCGCATATGGTCGAAATTAAACCGGATAAGGACCAATTTTGGTGTTTGTGCGGACGCTTTGTTCAAGTGGAACAGGTTGCAGTGTTATTGTGGAGCCGATAGACAAACGATGAAGCACTGTCCTATACGAGCCTATGGTGGTAACATACCTCAGTGACTCCTGTATCAGGGGACTATATTTTGAATTTAGATGTTAAATTATGAGACTATCTGTTTTTCATTTTCTTTTCATTAAGATGTAATATGATGTATGTGTGTACCACAAGACAATGCTTAAGTCACGTAACGTCCAGAATATCTCCTCCTTCTGAACAATTCGAGACTATCATTCCAAACGTGTACGGAATGCCACGCAGTTCAGTGACGTGTGTACGACAGAGCAGTCAGTCAACGAAGTGGGCTGCAATGAATCAGTAAGTCAGCCGAGAGTGACACAGCAGTTGTAGGCATATTAGCATGCATGATGACTAGAGACAGATGGTCAATGTAATACTTTTGTGCAGAACGATGCTCTAGTTTCAGCGAGGGTAAGGAAAGAGGGCACGAGAAGTATTCACAGCGGGATTGCGTGTCTATGGTAGTCAATTAGTATGGGATAGAGCAGTAAGCCGTGAAATCAGGAGTTTTTATGTTGCTGAGAGATCCAATGCACACTTTGTGCGCTAGGATTAATTTAGTTTCAACGTGTCAGATAACATATAAAATATAGGAGTGTTTCTTTTTCAGTGACACGAATAGTTTTGAGGCAGGAAATGTTTGTCCCTGAGTAATTGGAACCCAGGTTTTGAGGGTCATTTTACAACCTCCCAGAGAAACCGCTGCTGCGTTCCCCTTTCTCTGATAGCGTATGTAGCTGCGTTCTACCAGCTCTGCTGGTTTTGTGCGAAGTCTGCGGACAACAAGCACCTGCCCAACCTACAGTGAAGGGAGGCAGTCTCCTGGACTCCCTGACTCATCAGTAGACAAACCTGCGCGACGCGGTACACTCCGTGCTGGCACAAACCAGGTTATTATCCACGACCTGCGGTTTGTGCCTCACCTTTACATTGTACCCAGGAAACGCTGCCGCCTCTTCGCCCAGCCGCAACACAGGTTATTGTCCACGGCCTCTATTGTGCAGTTTGTGCCTCACCTATACATTGTACCCAGGAAATGCAGCCGCCTCTGCGCGCAGCCGCAACACAGGTTATTGTCCACGACCTCTATTGTGCGGTTTGTGCCTCACCTTTACATTGTACCCAGGAAACGCTGCCGCCTCTTCGCCCAGCCGCAACACAGGTTATTGTCCACGGCCTCTATTGTGCAGTTTGTGCCTCACCTATACATTGTACCCAGGAAATGCAGCCGCCTCTGCGCGCAGCCGCAACACAGGTTATTGTCCACGACCTCTATTGTGCGGTTTGTGCCTCACCTTTACATTGTACCCAGGAAATGCAGCCGCCTCTTCGCGCAGCCGCAACACAGGTTATTGTCATCGACCACTGTTGTGTGGTTTGTGCCTCACCTTTACATTGTACTCAGGAAACACAGCCGCCTCTTCGCGCAGCCGCAACACAGGTTATTGTCCATGACCTCTTTTGTGCGGTTTGTGCCTCACCTTTACATTGTACTCAGGAAACGCAGCCGCCTCTTCGCGTAGCCGCAAAACAGGGTTTGGTCCAGGACATGAGCCAGCACCTCCAGCACAACCACAGTCTCCCTTTAAACTTGCTGGACACACTACCCATTGATCCTGGGTTCATGAACCCACAGATGCCTCTGCCCAAGTTTTGGACCACTATCTACAATATAATTTTGGACACTCGCAACTTCATTTTCTAGCGCTGACAATTTTATTTCATCAAAGCGCATTCTATTTGGCGGTGCCACATCCAATCTTGAACCTCTTCTAAGACATGGATCCAAAAACAACGACAAAAGTGTGTGCCCAAGGTGGGATTCGAACTACGTACCTCACCGCGCACGATATAATTCTCATGGCTCTCACACAGCACTACTAGACGATATGAAGCACGGACTACATAGGCAACACACTTCACACCGCTCCATGCTGCGAGAAGGCAGCAATACTAAGTGGTTCAATACGTACATTGTTTGGGACAATGTATATGAAACTTTTGACTTTCTATTCAACAAAGAATTTTTGCAAGGACGAGAATGTTTCTTTATAAGTAAATCCATGTCACAAAAGGTGGTGGGCTAGTAGTTTCAACAAATGAGTTTTGGCGCGCTAATCAATTCAAAAAATTAACATTGTTGAGGAGTTGTGCACACTTCAATAAACAATTTTACAACAGAAGCACTTTCTTTCTTTGATTGGCAACGCAACGCATGGCAGGTACAACTAGTAGGTCATAAGTGCATTAACATTCATACGGGATACCATATACCCGATAGTGCATGTTCGATTCGGCGATTGGACACCAAGATGAATTGTAGAAGGCGCAGCAGCACTGGAACAGCACTGAATGCACTCTATTAGCATGTAATCTCTTTGGACCCAGAGGGAACAAAAAATTATGAAAAATTCTATTTGTGGAGAATTATTACATGCTTAGAAGATCTTTGAAATTATTTTTAAATATTTGTGAATTTTTAGTAACCTTGGAAACATTTGTTACATCGCAGAAAGGCGAAATATGGATTTTGTAGGACACACGAGACTCGACGTCAGTTCTGTCGACTGCACACACCCCACTTCTTGTCGTGCGTCTCGTGGAGACAGACGTGTTCTTTGCACAAGTAACAATTTTAGTAAAATCCGACTGTAGTCGTGAAATTGTTAAGCATCCCTGCTTCAGTAGCAGTGGAAAGTATTGACAATAATTTTACGAGTGTATCAGAGGCCGTATTGGGCTCATTTATGTACGATTAATGAAACTAGTAAAAACATGACTGTATTGGTTTGTCGACCACATGGTTAGAAATTCACGTGCAGTAATAAGTACACATTGTGAGTGTTAATTAAGTAAACTGTGATAAATTAAATATTGTAAAAACATAATTACAAGTGCTACGGAAATCTACGAAATTTAAAACTTCAGTTGCAACAGAATTTGTAATATTAACATTGACCACGTGTTCAGCGTATTGCAACGTGCCAGTATTCGTGTGAGCATATCACAAAAGTGATATCGTAGAAGCTGTTGCGGAGTTAATGGGCAATTTGAGATCCGCACCTTAAATTCAGTTGAGATATTAGTGCACAGTATAACTGTAAAGTCAGTGAAAATCCCTGTCCCTATTACATCATTCAACAAGGAGGCTTAATCATCCCAAGTTATGCTGACCAAAGATGAATATTACTGTATTACTGAAGGAAAGATGATTTGCTAAACCAGAATGCCTTGGGGGAACTAACGATGGAATTACGCGCATAACCCATGAGGGGATGACATGAGCTAAGGTCCGAACTCGCTAGCCAATCCTGAAGCGAGTCTCGACCTACATCACGCGGCGATCTATAAGTGAACACATGTCTTAGTTAATCTTTGTAAGGGGTTGGAACCGTAGATTACTTTTAGTCGGGTTCAAATAGTGCGCAATCTAGGTACGGTATACACTTAAGAAGAATTGTGGATCCATTTATTTTACAATGTTTAATACACGCCAAGCAGGCAGTAATTTTACCAGCGGATCATTTTCGGTGAGCAAGCAGCTAGTTGCTCGCAACCCACATATAACTGCAATGAAAAGAGTTCCCAGATGTTAGCCATGGTCAATGCTAGGAATCTTGCAGGGAATCAATAGGCTACTCTGCAATACAAATCGTATGTAACTGTAAAGTATCCAGAAGGGCATGACATTCCTTAGTTGTATGACTTGCTGGCCCGATCCAGTTATTTGCTAACATGAAACAAATGAACCTTGAATGTAAAGCTTTCTTTATATGACTTTTGAGTGAACTCTTAGCACATGAACTGTGAAGGACTTAGGAGCGAAGTATCCCCAGTTCGATAAAGATTTATAAATGAGGTGTTACACTTATAATGAGTAAAATACAAGCATTTGGATTAGATATGAGGCGTGCTATTACGAGAGCACTGATTGCATTGTTTAACACAAGATTATACTTACCTTTGGAACAGCTGACGAACCTGGTTTTCTTTGATTATACTTACCTTTGGAACAGCTGACGAACCTGGTTATCTATGATCATTGCAATTGTGTATAAAGTAGGGATCCACGCTATGTGTCGTCTTGTAGCAGACGTTATTATGAGGTATTGATCTGACTTATGAAGCTCATATTTTCCTAAAACAATGAACTAGTTAAGTCGTGTTGACCGATGGTTATTGGATTGACGAATTCGTGTTATAGTTCAAGACACAGGGTGTCTATGAAGTTAGTTTACAGTGAGCCTATTGCCACTGGTAATCTACGAGATGTATTAGATGGATCCATTTCCCACACATAATTACACTGGACGTGTTTCATGGTCGTAATAATTACAAGTACAATTTGAGGGATAAAAAAGTATAAACTAAAACTAATAATCAAATGATAGGATTTTTGTGAACATAAATCATGCTTAAATAATTCTCTGATCCTAAATAAGAGCTGAATTCTAAACCTTGTGTATTTTGATGGACCGAATTTCGAGCTCGTCTATCTTCGATATCTTAGATACATATTTTTGACTATTTTCCACACATTTTAGTCGAAGCATTTTTCCCATCACAGTTGCAGGCTATCTATCTTTCTTAACCCACATGTCCCCACACTTATGACAGTCTGTCACAGACAGTGGCAGATCGTGGAGGCGGGCTGTGCCACTTGCATAAAATATTGGAGTGTTTGCATTTTGTACATATTCGTGTTGTAAACGGATTAATTTTAAATTCTAAAATGATTGTGCATAGCTTTGATTTTTATTTTGTAATAAACGCTTCTCGTTTATTATATTTTATTTCAGATAGGATTGGATCAGATAATTAAAGATAAATGTAAATGTTGGAGGTGACACCGTCGTAACATAGCTATTTGTCCATTGATTGTAAATGTAAATGAACACTAGTATTTGTAAACAAGTAAATGTCTTGCTTTTCTGTAAATTCACCGATGTCGTTAACCTCCCGTAATTATTCTCGATGTATTACTTAGGGCTGATATTACGTGTTATGCTCCTAGTTAGTTTGCTATCGCTTTTTTTGAATTCAGGATTATGAGAGGCATAAATTAGATTTCGCAGATAGGACGTTTTGTCTTTCTTTCAGGGCAGATTAGTACGGACTAGCCGTTTGACACCTCTCAGAACTCGGCTAGGAATCTATTCTTGATTAAATAAATTTATTGGGTTTTAACATAAGTCAGGCCTCTTTCCTGTTTAGTTTTTATGGCGATGCATTCCTCTGGGCTGGTTAAAAAAATAGAACCTCACCTATTCCCGATACCTCCGAAAGCAGACCTACGTGCTGAACCAGTCCAAGGATATGACTTTCCCCATATTTGTGTGTTGGTTGGAGGTGTATCTTGGAAGGACCATTTGAAACCGGTGGCTCCCCAAAATCCTTGTCTAACGGGCACAATATATACTTGAATACTTCCGACAGTTAAAACTCTGAATGAGAATAGTTAGTTTTTGAGCTGCCAACTAAAAAGTGAATATCAATTCCAAATTAAGACAAACAAATACAAAAATGTTCAACGATAAAAATACGAGAATAACTCATTTCGTCAACAAAACTTCTTCACATTCAACAATTTCAGTTTTCCAACATTAAAAAGCAACACTTTTCCTTATTATGTTGTCCACTTACTCATTTATAGGATTTCCACTTGTATCACTCTCTTCATCATGGGTTTCTTCTGGAATATCCTATGGACAAGAATGAAGCTTTAATTTATTTGCTCTCATATTACGCTTCTACACAATCAATAACAAATAATGTAACATTACAGCACAGATCAACTTAGAGTATGGATTTATTAACTGTGCAACTGACTGAAACCACGTTGTTATTCTCGATCATAACTTACTGCATAATACAAGTCTCATCTAGATCTGAAACTTATCAAAGACTAGCAGTAGTACCCGGCTTCGCCCGGTGGAATGATGATAATGTTTTAAGGTCTCCTTAGAAATATAATGGACTTAAAATCTAAGTTATTTGCCCCCAAAGACAATGAGGAAGTAATATCTAGGTCATTTGCCCTTTTGATAAGGATGATAATAAAAACTGCTGTTGAATTGACATGTCAAACTTACAAACTACCTTAATAGAAATACATATTTCAAAATTCACAGGCGAGGAAGACTTATTGTGTGTGGTGATTAATGGTGTAATGGGCGTAACATCCACTGTAGGTCATTTGCTCTTATGATGAGGATGATAAGGGAAACTACTACCGGTATTGAATTGACACTTCAACTTATAATGTACACAATGTACTGTAATAAAAATATGGCGGCTTCGGTGGCGTATTTGGTAGCATGCTGAGCTTCAATGCCCAAGATAGCGGGTTCAAGAGCGTTAAAAATCCCTCAGTATGCCTTTCTTCGGAGGGGCAGTAAAGCCGGCGGTCCCATGTCAGATTTATGGCATGTTAAAGAACCTTCCACTAATTACACCTGAGTGAAGCTAAATTGGATAGGTAAACAACGCTCTTAGATGTCTACGTCCGTTGCCAAGAGCTGACTGCAGTGGCGTCTAGTAGCTAAGTTCCGAACTTGGCCTAGTAGTCGTGACGGCAAAAGTACGAACTATTTGAAGAATTCTAAGTTGCAGTTTGTACTTAAATTAAAAAACAGATAACACACACTAATACAGTCATCACAATTAACACCGGTTATCAGACAGATTCTACACACCCCCAAAGTACACGGGGCTACATGACCGCGTTGTCGCAGCCCCTAAACTTAAGAACCAACCAAAAATAAATATTTTAAAAATCACAGTCGAGAAATACTTTATGTAGCGGTGATTATTGGTATGATGCGCGTAACATCTAGGTCATTTGCACTTATGATGATAATAATAAGGTAATTAAAAAATGACTACTAAACGAACATGGTGTTATTTTAAAACTGATATAGGTAATTCAGGTGTCTAGCTTCGATGTCATCCAAAGTCTCTACCTTATTTTCTGGCTTAGGCCTGTACTCGATGCGTCTAGTGAAAGAGCGTACTGCTCGGCAAAGACAAAGAATATAGGTCCAAGCTGTACGAACCTGAGATGATCGCAGATGATGACGAAATATGATGACACGCGTTCGGGGTTCCCCGTCCTATTTAGATTGACCGGGAATCACTCACTGTTTCGCAACGGCCCTGTGCTGGCATCAGCATAGACAGCAGGAGATAACACGGCGGGCTCTGGAAAGTAATCTCAAGTCACCTCGCGATGAATCAGCAAGCTATTCTAACAACTGACCTCCCCCCCCCCAGGGTCTCACAACTTGTGGGACGTGGGTTGGCGACCACGGGACCCCAGCTGAGTCTGGCATCGCTTCTGCTTCCTGGTGCCGGGCTCATTTCAGTTTTCTTTCCTGTCGGCCTCCCTTGGTCAACTCTTGTTCTCTTCCGACCCAGACTGTATTAGGGTATCCGAGGGCTAGGGAGTCTTTCAATTTCCCGCCTTAATTGGCTTTGTCTCATCTTTCCTGATACCCTCATTCTTCGAGGGGTCTGCCTTCTTTTCCTTTTCATAATATCTCCTGTCTTCTGCTCAAGGCCCACAAAGAGGCAGGGTGTGTGTAGACCCACCACTTCTGGTACACCCTCAAGGGCTCATGACTGGTGAGTTAGGAAGCTGGCAACCCCGAGGAATTCCTGAGCTAAATGCAGGGAATGGAGTGGTATGTGAGAAATTTCAAGTGGACAGTGTTACGGATCGGGTTCCAAAGGGTAAGTATACACACTTTGTTTTCGATCGGTGAACGATGTAGATTTGTAACAAAAGGCCTTAATGCGGGAAATGGAGTGGTCTGTCCGAAATTTCGAGTGGACAGTGTTACTCGTCGAGTTCCAAACGGTAATTATGTAAAATCTGGTTGAGATCGGTGAAACGGTGTAGTTTTGTGCCAAAGGGCCAAAATGCAGGGAATAGAGTGAGTGGCCTGTCCAAATTTTAAAGTGGACAGTCTTACTCATCGGGTTCCAAAGGGTAAGTATACACATTTTGTTTTCGATCGGTGAAAGATGTAGATTTGCGCCAAAGGGCCTAAATGCGTGGAATGGAGTGGTCTGTCCGAAATTTCGAGTGGACAGTGTTACTCGTCGAGTTCCAAAGGGTAATTATGTAAAATATGGTTGAGATCGGTGAAACGGTGTAGTTTTCTGCCAAAGGGCCAAAAAGCAGGGAATAGTGTGGTCTGTCCGAAATTTAAAGTGAACAGTGTTACTTGTCGGGTTCCTACGGGTAAGTATATAAAATTGGTGTCAGATCGGTGAAACGGTGTAGATTTGTGCCACACAGCCTAAATGCAAGGGATGGAGTGGCCTCGCCGCAATTTCAAGCAGACAGTGTTAGTCGCAGTGTTCCAAAGGGTAAATATACACATTTTGGTTGAGATCGGTGAAACGGTGTAGATTTGGGACAAAGGGCCTAAATGCAGGGAATGGAGTGGTCTGTCCGCAATTTCAAGCAGACAGTGTTACTCGCTGGGTACCAAAGGGTAAATTTCCGAATATTGGTTCTGATCGGTGAAACGGTGTAGATTTGTGCCAAAGTGCCTAAATGCAGGGAATGGGGTGGTCTGTCCAAAATTTTAAGTGGACAGTGTTACTCGCAGCGTTCCAAAGGGTAAGTATACAAATTTTGGTTCAGATCGGTGAAACGGTGTAGATTTGTGCCAAAGGGCCTAAATGCAGGGGATGGAGTAGCCTCTCCATAATTTCAAGCAGAAAGTGTTAGTCGCAGTGTTCCAAAGGGTAAATATACAAATTTAGGTTGAGATCGGTGGAACGGTGTAGATTTTGGCCAAAGGGCCTAAATGCAGGGAATGGAGTGGTCTGTCCGCAATTTCAAGCAGACAGTGTTACTCGCAGGCCTTCAAAGGGTGAGTATACAAATTTTGGTTCAGATCGGTGAAACGGTGTTGATTTGTGCCAAAGGGCCTGAATGCAGGGAATGGAGTGGTCTGTCCGCAATTTCAAGCAGACAGTGTTACTCGCAGGCTTTCAAAGGGTGAGTATACAAATTTTGGTTGAGATCGGTGGAACGGTGTAGATTTGGGCCAAAGGGCCTGAATGCAGGGAATGGAGTGGTCCGTCCGCAATTTCAAGCGGACAGTGTTACTCGCAGGGTACCAAAGGGTAAGAATACGAAATTTGGTTCTGATCTGTGAAACGGTGTAGATTTGGACCAAAGGGCCTAAATGCAGGGAATGGGGTGGTCTGTCCGAAATGTCAAGTGGACAGTGTTACTCGCAGGGTTCCAAAGGGTAAGTATACACATTTTGGTTCAGATAGGTGAAACGGTGTATATTTGTGCAAAAAGGGCCTAAATGCAGCGAATGGCGTGGTCTGTCCGAAATTTCAAGCAGACAGTGTTACTCGCAGGGTACCAAAGGGTAAGAATACGAATTTTGGTTCTGATCGGTGAAACGGTGTAGATTGGGACCAAAGGGCCTAAATGCAGGGGATGGGGTGGTCTGTCCGAAATTTTAAGTGGACAGTGTTACTCGCAGGGTTCCAAAGGGTAAATATACAAATTTTGGTTGAGATCGGTGAAACGGTGTGGATTTGGACCAAAGGGCCTAAATGCAGGGAATGGGGTGGTCTGTCCGAATTTTTAAGTGGACAGTGTTACTCGCAGGGTTTCAAAGGTTAAATATACAACTTTTGGTTCAGATCGGTGAAACGGTGTAGATTTGTGCAAAAGGGCCTAAATGCAGGGCATGGGGTGGTCTGTCCGAAATTTAATGTTGACAGGGTTACCCGCAGGGTCCCAAAGGCTAAGTATACAAATTTTGGTTCAGATCGGTGAAACGGTGTAGATTTGTATACATAACAGACAGACAGACAGACAAACTTTGTGCTTTATATATATAGATATGCCTCCTTTGTAGGTCATGTAAATCAGAATTTCACAGTTCAATGGAAGATTTGAGCAGAATCAAAGTACCAGGCATAGATGATATACCGACTGAATTGCCACGCAGCAGAGGTGATGAAGTACCGATCAGGATTATTTCACTTGGTGTGTAGGATTTATGATACAGGCGATTTCCATTCTGATTTCAAGAAGAATGTAATCATCCCTATACCGAAGAAAACAGTAACTGACAGATGAGAAGATTACCGTACAATCAGCTTGATCACTCAAGCTTCAGTGATCCTGAACTAACAAGAGGTTAGAAACACGGATAGAAACAGAGTTGGGTCAAGACCAGTTTGGCGTCAGGAGAAACGTAGGAACAAGGGAAGCTGTTCTAAGTCTTTCGTTGATTTTCATAGGAAGAAAAAAAAAGATATAAGAACGTTCATGGAATGTGTAGACTTAGAACAGGCATTTGATAACGGTGAATGGAGCAAGTTGTTTGATATATTGAATATGATTGTAATAAAGTACAGGGATAGGAGAGTGCTATACAATCCATACAGAAACCAGACAGCAGTTATTCACGCCGGAGGACCTGAGAGAGGAGCTGGTATTCAGAAAGGTGTAAGGCAAGGCTGCAACTTATCACCCATACTTTTGAATGTATACATTGAACAAGCAATGAAGGAAATTGGTGAAACATTCAAAGTAGGACTAGACATTCAAAGACAAATAATTTCAACTCTGAGATTTGCTCATGACATCGTCATCTTAGCCGTTATACCAGAGGATTTGAATGAGCTTTTAAATGGAATGCATTCTGTCTTGAGGAAAGAATTCATGATGAAATTGAACAAATTTCAAAAAAAATATTGAAATGCACCCGAAAGAAATCAGAAACACCAATGTACGTCGAATAGGCAGGTGAAAAGCTAAAGAAAGTAGAAGACTTCTGTTATTGAAGCAAAATAACCAGTGATGGACGAAACAAAGAGGGTATAAAAGGTAGGTTGGCTATAGCAAGGAATGCATTTTTGTAAAGAGGAATCTGTTGACATTGAACATAGATTTAAGTAATAAGACGAGTAGGAGAAGAGAGAGGTTTCTGTCAACTGCTAATGTAGAGAAGAGATAAGTTGGTGGGGCACTTACTATGACACCTAGGAATAGCAAAGTTAGTTATGGAAGGTAGCGTCGAGCATAAGAATCGTAGGGATAGACCAAGGCTAGAATATATTAAACAGATTGCCTCGATGTAGGGAGTGGTACCTATGTAGAGATGAAAACAAAACAACAACAAATTGAAGTGTGATAGAAAATGTGTAGAAGAATACTTTAACTGAAGGGGCTGAAAGAATTATTTTTGAATTTGCCAGCAGCAAGACTATAAAAGCCTTTTCTCTTGCTAATCCATCCTTTGGTCCATTTCAGTCACAGCACATAATACATGCACATGTTACTTCCGTGACTTGGTCCTCAATAGTTTTACCAGCTCAACGTTTAAGAATGAATGTATAAATCATTCATATGTGCCATAAAAACAGTATTCCACAATATCATTCTTCATACAAAGATACTAAGTTCACAACAGACAACTAATACAACGTGATTGTGCAAAGGATATGCTGGCTTCATATAATGTACCCACCACATGTTTTGACTAGGGTGGATACGTATTCAAAAATCTCCCAGTAATCCAATTACAGTAAGTGCCTCTAGAGAGAGAGATTTCTAGATTATTTAACATATATTTTGCCACTACATAATGCTTCTAAGTGCAAGCAGTAGACCAACTGAATTCTCATTATGTATATCAACAGCAGTTATTGGAGTTACGGTACTACAGGGCATGGAAAAAGGATTTATTTTCTAAAAATAATAATAATAACCTTCCCGTTTGGCTTGGCTGCCAAGAAAGGTGAAATAAAATGCGACAAGCCAACATGCATAATCGGATCGTTTGGTATAATTCTCATACAAAGATACTAAGTTCACAACAGACAACTCATACAACGTGATTGTGCAAAGGATATGCTGGCTTCACTTAATGTACCCACCACCTATGAGCATTAAGATATATCGTCCTTTACCTAAGTGAATAGAGCAACGGCATATACAGAGGGAGGTCATGGGTTTGAGTGAAGCACACAGTCGGAAAATATAATGCTTTATCATTAATCTAGACCTCGTTTATTTTCCGTACTTTCCACAACCTAATAGCAAAAAGGCTCCATTTGTCATCAGTATGGTCTGAATACACAATTATGGAATCCCTAAATAGCATTGGTGAGAAGAAGGTGGCTGGTCATTTCCCTTATGAGATGCAACAAGTAGTAACCCAATAAGATACTTACATCTTTGAAATCTCCACCACTCGCGTAAGATGGAGTTTCTGTTTTGATGCATGTAACGAACTCTGGTATGGAGAATTCTTCTGTCTTAATATCCTCAATGAGATCACTGTCATCCTGCAGAGAAATTACTTGTTTAATAAACACATTTCTTTGCATAGGTGGAATTAAATCTTAAAAAGGTTTCCATTACTTTGAATTCCTCCCAAAAATTACGGCATACATTACAAAGTCTAGATAAGAAATTTTGTACAGAATGGTAGTTCTGATTTCAGAGTTAACATTCCAGACTTGGGTAACGTCACCAGCTGATCTCAATATATAGATACTGCCCCCGTTCACTTCTTTATAAACCGCACGAAGATCTGAATTCTATGTCAGAACACGTGACGACACCGTATCAATCTCCGACATTGTAAGCCGAGTAAAACTATGAAGACAGGGCACGAAAACGTTACTTGTAAAGGTTGTGAAAGAATCAAGCGAACCGTGGAATTTACTGGAAAAACATGATCAAAATTAATAGCATAAGGATTGAAGAAACAGACAATAAAATAAATTGAGTTAGATATTTACCGTACAATGTATGAAAATACTTCGAACACACTGGAAGAATATAGGATTACGCTGATTGGCTAAAGAACGGAGGAGCCTGAAATGCTACACTACGCTCAAAACTGAATTTGTCGAACGCCTGAGAGAAGGATACAGAGATTCGAGCATCGAACTCCAGGTAATCTTCAGTGTATGGAATTGATATATAAAAGTTGTGAAATATAGTTCAGAATATTTTTTATTAAGTGTGGAAAAAAATGTGTATTTATTGAATTTTGCGAACTGTGGGGTTTGCGCGATAGTTTGAGCACATTTCATTTTAACTGGAAAGTTCTACACCGTTACGAGAGAGCTCAAATATTGTTCATAATTACATGTTGCACTGCGTAAATTAATTGTAAGAGGCTTTAAAAGCACTATTACTCCGATAACATAAAGTATAATTAACGGTGATTTAAACATGAAGTTGAGCACGTGTTTGAAGTGCACAAAAGAAATTACGCACAGCACTAAATTACGAGGATCTGTGTTAAATCTAAATGCAGTGCATTTATGTACTATAATTGAAACAAGTGAAGATGCTGTTACAATTATTATGAAATTTCACAATGTAGAGGAGATTATTCGAACCAACATTATAAACAACTAAATTCAACATTAGAGGAAGAGAGGAGATTTCCAGAAATTCTCGCAAATCCTATTCAAGCCTGGAAGGTGAGTTCAACAAAAATTAGAAGTACTGGCTTCAGGAGATGGAAATGCGGAATTGAGACGTAACTGGATGCGGTGCACCAGGGACCGTGAAAACTTGTTTTAGGTGCAGGGGTTGAGAGTTTAGTATTTAGACTATGTTAATTTATCTACATTTATTCTAACAGGAAACATGAATTTACGTGGCAATTAATTGCAGCTAAAGTGGCGTTGTTATACTACTTGCAATTAACTTAAAATAATTTCATTTTCCCCCAATAAAGTGTAGGCTAGGGATATTAGATAAATACATTATTTGAAGACACGTTTTTATCTGAAATGGTTGGTGATTTGTAGTACATTAGAAATTTCCTTTTCATTAAGTAACGTGTATTTTGAGCTAACACCACCCAATCCTTACCTGATGTCCTGAGAGTAACATTCTCATGTTGTGAATAGCTCAAATCTATGTCTGTGGTGGTATGTGTTTGTTTGTGATGGGATTTCATGCGGGTTGATTTTGGTCTTCCACCCTGTGGTATCTTGGAGAAGTACGGGCACAATATCAATAATTCTCCTATAAGAATAAGCCGCTAAATTAAAATGGAAGAGAAGGACATTTTTATGGTCAATGGGAATGTATAAAATCAGCACATTGAGGGAAAAAGACGAACCTTGCCTTGATGCAGCACAACTGCTCAGAGAATGCACCGAAACTAATATATTGAGCAAGATTACGAAGGCAACTCTGAACAAGTAGAAACATTAGTCGTTTTCATACATTCTGCTGATCTTTTCCATTGAAAGCTCTCCTGCCCTTAAAAATCCATGCCATGTACTAAATAGTCTTTTGTACACAACCAGTCTCCACCAATACCTTTAATTTGAGAAATAATGTGCTGTATATATTACTTACAGCATAGGTGATTAAGGGTCATCAAATGAAATGGCATGTTTCTGTCATGGAAAAACATTTTCAAAAAGTCTAATGCACGTGCCCTATGATTTACGAAAAGTAAGCCACGTAATTTAATGTCATTAGATAATGGTTTTATAATAGCCCATGAATCTCGTCCATGACAATACTGTAACTTCTACATACAGAAGTTATATAAACTTCACAACAAGCAACTAATACAACGTGTTTGGCTTCATATAATGTACCCTTTACCGATGAGAATTAAGATATCCTCCATTACATCAGTCAATAGACCAACGGCATTTAAAGAAGGAGGTCATTGGTTTGAGTCCAGCACTAGTCAGAAAATATAATGCTTTACCATCCATCTAGACATCCTGTACTTTCCGTACCTTACACAGCTTAACACCAGGCCGCTTCCATTCGTCATCTTTAAGGTCTGAATACACAATTCTGTAATTTCTATATAGCAATGGTGAGAAGAAGATGGCGATCAGGACATGTCCTTTATAAGATGCAACAAGTAGATATCCAATAATTTTCTTACCTCTTGGAAATCTCCAACACTCGCTATAGATGGAGTTTCTGTTTTGATGCATGGAGCAAACTCCGGTAAGGAGAAATCTTCTCTCGTGATATCCTCAGTAAGATGAGCATCATCCTGCAGAGAAATTACTTGTTTCATAAACATGTTCCTTTGCATAGGTGGAATTAATCTTACACATGTTTCCATTGATTTGAATGCCTTCCAAACATAATGCGATATACAAGACCTACAGTAGATCATCAATTTTGAACAGAAGGGTAGTTCTGTTTCAGAGTTTTCATTACAGACTTGGGTAACTTCATCAGCTGATCTCCGTACATTTATTTATTGTCCCCGTTGACTTGTTTATGAACCGCGCCAAGATCTGAATTTCATGCTAGACCACGTGACAACACTGAGTCATTCTTCAAAATTGTAAGCTGAGTACAATTATAAAGACACGTCACGGAAAAAGATACTTGTGAAAGCTGAAAAAGGACGAGCGAGCCGTGTAATTCATTGGAAGCACGATATCAAAATTAATATTATAAAGATTGAAGAAACAGACAATACAATAAATTGAGTTAGACATTCACCGTACATTGTATGGAAATACTTCATAGAAAATAGGAAAAAGGAAGAAGCAGAGTGGCTACAGAACAGAGAAGCCCGAAATGCTACTCGACGCACAAAACTGAACTTGTCCAACGTCAGAGAGGGTGGATACGAGCATCGAACCCCATATTAAACTACGGTGTATAGAATTGAGTATTAGGGCATATATTTCTCATTGAGTGTAGAATAGGCTAAAAAATACGCGATCGCTCATTTAATACAAATAATTGTGTATTTATGGAATTTTCGAACTGTCGAGTGCAAGGTCAATGTTCGATAGTTTGAGTACATGTCATGAAACTGGAAGTGCTACACCGACAAGATAGAGCTCAAAATATTGTTCAGAATTATTTCCTGTAGTCCGTAAATTAATTGTAGGACGCTCTGAAAGCATGATCACTCAAACAAAATCCGATACAAGAGACAGAGAATAAAACATGAAGTTGGGCACGTGAGAGAAGTGAACGAGAAAGATTATTCTAAGAGCTGCAATGCTACAATATGTAATAAGTCAGAAAGCAGAGCATTTATTTACTACATGTGTATAAGATGTGGTGCAATTATAATGAAATTTCACACCATAGAAAAGACGATTCGAACCAACACCATGAGTCAATCAATTCAACATGAGAGGAAGGAGGTCATTATGGCAAATCCTATTCAAACCTGGAAGGTGAGTTCAACCAAAATGCGAAGGACCGGGTTTTGGATAAGAAATGCTGATTTGAGATATAACAGATGTTGAGTATAATACAGGAGGCGGTACTACAGTGACCGTAAAAACTTGTTTGAGGTGCAGGTGATAAGAGTTTTTATTTATACTGGTTTGAAATGCAACCTCGTAATGCTAGACCTACTTTTGTAGGTGAAATAGTTTGTAAATATTTCTTCCTTATTGTGAACACTATTTAGGTTAATTTAAGTTTCGTTTTAAATGAAACATGTATTGTAGTGGCAGTTATTTGGGGCTAAAGGTATTTTCAATCCTCATAATAAAGTGTTGGCTAGGGATCTTTCGGCGATACTTTATTTTAGGACACGTTTTTATTTGAAATGCCTGGTGATTTGCAATACATTAGAACTTTCAGTTTCATTAATTAACGTGTCAGTTGAGCTAACTCCACCCAATCCATACCTTATGATCTGAGAGTACCATTCTCATGTTGTGACAAGCTCAAGTCTATGTCTGTGGTGGTATGTGTTTGCATGTGATGGGATTTCACGAGGCTTCATTTTGGCCTTGGGCCCTGTGGTATCTCAGAGAAATAGGGGCACAATATCAATAATTCTCCTATAAGAATACGCCCTGAAAAGTCAATGAAACTGGGAATGAGAGGGGTAATTTTATGGTCAATGGGAATGTACAAACAGCACATTGAGGGAAATAGAAAAAGACGACCCTTGAAAAACACACACTATTTAAAAGATGTACCAAACCCACAATTTTGAAGATATGACAATGACATTTTGTACCATGCTTAATATTAAGTTAGTGAATATCTTTTGATGTTTCTGGGTTATATTTTCAACACTATCTATTTTTGAGAAAATTTAAAATTGTATTTCCAAAAAACATAAGTGTTTCTTTTTTTTTTCAGAAACTATTCATCAGATTTCTACAAAACTTTCTGTGTTTAATCTCTTTGCATCTAGTAAGCTTCTCTCATGAGATTTTTTGGATATATCTAATACGAGAATTTCAGTATTTTTTAAATTTTATTTCTGTACGTAAAATATAAAATCCACCCAAAATTCCAAGCACTATGCCCCATATCTCAGCTTATACACAGAATTTTAAAGTTTTCTCGTGAGACAACATGTATTATGCTTATAGAAATAAAAGTACAACATTTCATAATTCTAGCCTTTTTAGATCCTGAGGAAAAGGTACATAAACATTGAAAAATAAGGCCCCAGAACAGGACTCAGGGTCCTCTTTCCCTTCAAGGCTTCTCTTTTGGCTTCTTGTTTTCTGCCTCCTTTCCTTAACCAGGTCTTCATCTGACTTTTCAGCCGCATAGAGGCGCTGAAAATCTATTTTTCTCAAGATGTCTTGAGTGAAACCTCCTATCTCCTATCTTGATGCCCATTTTCTCTAATACCTTCATCCTCCCTACATTCCCATCATTGAATACAATGACTGCATCATAAGTAGCAATTCTGACAACCGTAGCAGATGAAAATGTGGTTTTAGGGCATTGATTCCATTTGAGTGAATTTAGAGACTCGTTTTGGGTTTTGCCATGAACACACTTTTTGAGAAGATCATGATCAGCCAGAAACCTGTGTGTGGGCTTGACAACATCCAGGATAGGCTTCAATTTGGAAGCCTCTCCTTGTGAAAGTAAGGGATGTTATCCCTCCGAGCCTGTAGATATTTACAACAGCTAATGTGACACAGATGATGAATGGGATGTTCATCTGTTGACACCATGTGGAAATATGTAGGTCATACAGCACTTTTCATTTCACTTACACTAGATAGGTTCGGTTTATTTGCCTTGCCATAATACAATTGAAGAGTGTCAATCCTCTTCTTTGTGAGTCTGTAAAGTCCTCCAATGCCCTTTCCATATTCCAACTTTGAACGTCAGTACCACAAGGCAAAACAACAATGAATTGCTTCTTTATAAACCCTAAACCGTGCAGCTGGATTGTTATTGTTTCCAGGATACGGAACAGAGTAGCAGAGATGGCTTATAAAACCAATGAATATATATCACAGCAATCTAGATGTATCCCACGCAAGTTTACTTGAAAGTAATCCATGGAATCGTTGTTCATCGTGATAGTATGACAAGTTCCTTCTTAAGGTGGGCGCGGTTGGAATGTTGCGCCACATATTTAATTATGTTTCAGGCATTTCGGATGCGATTTCATCATTGAAACTTTGGGAACTTATTGTTATTGAGTTCTACTAACAAATAAAAAATAAATTGAAAATTGACATTTTTAGTCCATTTCATGCAGCACAACTGCACAGAGAATGCACCGAAATTAATATATTGAGCAAGATTACGAAGGCAAATCTGAACAAGTAGAAATAATTAGCCAATTTGCATACATCCCAATGAACTTTTCCATTGAAATTTCTGAGGTAGTTAATGAGTTTTAAAGGCGCAGAACTACGAGGTATCTGCCCCATTGAACACTCTCCTGTCCAAAAAATATATATTCCATGTGATGTACTAATCAAACACCTTATCTCCACCAACACCATTACTTCGAGAAATAACAATCCAACACCAATAATAATGTGCTGTGTGTATAATTTTCAGTATAGGTGATTAATACTCCCCCAGGAACATGCCATCTTTCTGTCATGGAAATTCATTTTTAGAAAAGTCAAAAGCACGTCATTTATGATTTACGAAAGGTAAGCCTCATCATTTACTATCATTAGATAAAGGTTATCTAATATCCCATCAATGTCATCCATGGCTTAAATAGGATACGAGAGATTAAAAATATGTTTAAAAAATTCGAACTGATGCCACCTTGAATAATCTACACTAAACGCCGAAGATACGCGTGGACAGATGGCGGATGGCAGCCATGGATAGGAGACGATGGAGAAGGAAACTTGTAGCAGCACGCGGTCCACTGGGCCTGATCGCGTAGAAGAAAGAAGAAGAGAAACGCGAAAGAAAGATTCCATGTAATCAGTTTCACTGCCATCGAGTAATTAGATCGCCAAAATGGCATTTGGAGTAGTTAAAAATCACATGGAGGCAAAGTTAAAGTCCTTACTTACTTATTATTCCTATAGCAACATACAGAATATCAGTGTGATTGCTCAAATAGATTGAGAGATATTTTGAACACGTGTGATATATCCCAGGAATGTTTCATGATTAGGCTGTAGAGATATATGGAAGAATATTTGTTCATTTAATTTTCTCTCATACTTAAACAAAATTCTCATTAAAAAAATTGTGCACAGCCGTCAATTTTAAGTTGTCATAAAATTTAAGGGGGGCGGTACACCTTTACAAGTGTAAAAAACACAGATATTTAAAATAGTTTTCCTCGGTATCCCTTTGTTCTGTCTATATGAAATTTTGCACACTCCTAGAACTGTCCCTTATCTTTTGTTTTCAAATTGAATATTTGCAATTACTTTCCAAAGTTGCAAAAAATAATTTCAAAAAATTGGACTAATTTATACATTGATCATCCTTTTCCTTGATAATTTCTTAAAACTTCACATTTCTGGAAGATTATTGTTTTAGAATGTTCACAATTCTTGTGTTAACAACGTGAACTAACACCTTTTGCCTAACTTTTGAATTATATTTTTTCTCCCTTTTTTATAAGAGTAGATTTTTTGTCATTTTAGTGAGCTATGTGTACTCAGAAAATACAAAAATCGATTGTTACAGCAATGGTTCTAGTTCACAATCTTAAGGCACAAAAGATAAGATACATTTGAATACAACATTTCATCAAAATATATCAAAAACCTTTCCTTCCATTGGTTAGTTTAACGCTCGTTCCCCAAACTATATTTTTTTTCTTTTGTTTTCCTTCATAACTCAAACAGTTTTTGAGATATTTTGATGAAACTTGGTATTCATATCTTGCATCCTTCATGTTTTAAGAATGTGAACTAAAACCATTGCTGTAAAATTTGTTTTTTGTATTTTCTGAGTGAACATAGCTCACTAAAATGTCAAAAGAAATTCAAAAAAATCTACTCTTATAAAAAGGGAGAAAAAATATTATTTCAAAAGATAGGCAAAAGATGGTACTTCACATTTTTAACACAAGCATTATGAACATTCTAAAACAATAATCTTCCAGAAATGTGATGTTTTGTAGAAATTATCAAGGAAAAGTTTGATCAATGTATCAATTAGTCTATTTCTTTTAAATATTTTTTTTAATAACTAGGGAAAGATAATTGCAAATATTCAAGATGAAAACTAAAGATAAAGGACAGTTCTAAGAGTGTGCAAAATTTCATATCAACAGAACGAAGGGATACCATGCAAAACTATTTGAAAAATCTGTGGTTTTTACACTTGTAAAGGTGTACCTCCCCCCTTAAATTAAATTAGACGTCAGTTTATTAACCCTTGAAGATATTTTTTGTGCCTTGCATTTATTGAACGATTATGCATATTTAATTTTCGCCGCAATGGGGGTTTTGGGCTCACCAGGTTATTAAAGGTGTGGTACACACCATCCTTTAAGTCACCTCTTATGAATGGTGGAATATATCTGAATATCTTACATTCCAGGAAGTTGTGCTGTGCAATTACAGCATTAAACAGCGCGCCAGGAAATGTTCTCCGCAGTGGTTCCGTACAGCTGCGAGAGGTTGCGTCATCAGTTTAGTTGGCAGCACAGTGTCCTTGATAGGGTGAAGGCCACATGTGTGGGCTGTCAAAATCGTCAGTGTATAGTAAGATTATTAGAAGAGTGCAACAGTATGTTATAAATGGCTGTGGTGAGTATAACGTTTACTGTTTGTTTGTTATGATACAAGCGACAGCCGTGCTGCCAACGTAACTGGTGACGTAATCTATCACTGCAGCATGTAGGCACTGCGGAGAACATTTCCTGGAGCCCTGTGTCATAAAGAGAAGGAAGAGGTCTGACCCCGTAAAAGAATTAGAACAAGTTATCAGGCAGTAAAGAAAACAGTCCATAAGGGAGAGAAAATGAATGGTTACCTGCAAGTATCGGGATACGAATCAAGAGAGAGTTGACCAGGGGTGGTGAAATGAAAAGATGGACAAGTAACCAGAAGCAATGTCGGGCTTTACTTAGGCCATGTGGGTCTCAAGCAACTTCCAATTACTGTTATTGTGGCAAGTTAATATTTAGATTCTGTGTATTCACTTAAGCTACCTAAACATGCGTTTATACAAAGTATTCTAGAGAGCGTGGCACTGTACAAACTTACCATTTACATCAAGAGTTGACAAATGATCTACTACAGACAAAGACCATTAGTTGTGTAATTGCTTAGCACAACTGCCTGGAATGTAAGTTATTCTAGAAATAGAAATAGGAGAAGAAAGGTGTAGTGATTATTCATTGGAAATATGATTTCCGACATTGTTGTATGCCGGTACCGAGCTTGCGTTGCTGTGGCAGTCTAGCCTATACACATTAGGCTACACAAACAGCAGCGCATTCACTTACACAGTGGAACTGCAGTACCAATAGGATCTGCTATTGTTGGGTGTTCTCATAGAAACAAGACTGAGTAATGCAATCTTCAAAATAATATTTATTGTATAAATCATTCACATTATTATAAGAGAAGTAATGCAGAACATATAATTACCTGAAGTTCATGTTCCTCCTTAACTGCTATTCTTTCATCGTCAAATATATCGCCAGCCTCGTCCTGCAGGTTATCAGAGGACAACACCTCATTTGAATCCTGCGAAGTATTACCCATGTTAAATATATAGGCTAGACACAATTTACTATAAAGTAGCCTACAGTATTATTTCACTAAACCTTGCATGTCACTAAGATAGCAATGTTACACCATATAGAATTAAAATGCAACTTACTATGTCAGGTAATTCATGAATCAAACATTCTGGCTCACTCTTGATGAGTAGTTGTTTCTCCATTTTGATGAGCAAGCTAGAAGAGAGAGAATTAAATACCTTACCCTACATATGCCAGTAGCCTACGCCAAATCAGTCTCATATTTAATAAATCAAATGAGGTATTCTCACACCCCTCCAAGTGCACAATAATATGTTTGCAAGTTGACCGTCATGGTCAAATAAGACGTCACTATTTATCCTTCCAAATGAATAGATATAGGGCTTTAACTAATGGAGCTTGCTTGTCGAGCAGGGATATAAAGAATCCTACATGCGATGTTTCTATTCCTGTAAGTTATACACAAAAATTAGTTTTGGGGAAGCACATTAAATAGTATATCGTCAGACGATAAAGTACCTATCGACACGTTCAATTATGCTGCGTGGAAGTGAACTTAGTTCGCTGCACAGGTATTGCAAATCGGCACTAGTTGCCAAGCCACGAATAATACTTCCTCTTTTCATTACAAAACACCCAGTTCACACTAGATACATCTAGAGATGAGCTTAACCGATATTTCGGGATCTTCGGTGACCGGTGTATCGGTGACAGAAAAATATCTGTGACTTTTATTTGTGACTCTGTCACAGGAAGCACTCAATATTCACATTTTATAATTTAAGTGATTTTATACCGAATGCATAGCGAAATGTTTGTTAACATGATTTGCAATAAATTAACAAATGGAAAGTCATTACCCGTGTCGTGTCTCTGAGATACCAATTATTTACAGTATTTAATGGAAATGAAGATGCCCCGATGGTCGATGGGGCTGACCCGATTTGACCACGCAAGGAACACAGACGTCCGACGAAGATTTGGTGTTGCACCAATTGTCGAGAAGGTGAGGGAGGCTCGTCTACGCTGGTACGGTCACGTCATGAGAAGACCGAACAACTCAGTTGCCAAAACAGCACTCCACATCAACCCAGGTGGAACACGCCCACGTGGAAGACCTGCAAAGCGGTGGACTGACAACATCAGGGCTGACATTCACGCTGTTGGTCTAACACCAGAAGATGTCAACGACCGAAAGAAGTGGAGGAGATATAGCAAAGTAGCAGACCCCGCAAGGGATTAATGCTAGGAAGAAGAAGAATGTAGGTTTAAAAGTAAAATGACTAACTTTTATGACGAGTGTTCATACAATATAATATCATAAAGTACAGTACATCATACAACAGGGACTGGTACTTAACCTGGAGGTTTGTTACAGAAACAATCTTAACCTTGTACAAAGAATCCGCCTATCCTCTATTTTCTTCCCAGCTGCCAGAGGATTTCCCAGTTTCAAGCGAAGGATCTTACGCTACCACAGTCAGCATTGTAAATCTATCTCAAACTCACGGTCGCTGTTTGTTCATTGCCTAGTAGGCTAGCAGGCTGTACGCAGAGCTTATTTTGTCACAGATACTTCCATGACAGCGTATCTGATATATCGGTGACAAAGTAGCAGGCTGTGATTTATCGACCATCTCTTGATACATTTCAATTCTTCCAACATGGACTTGTTACTTGGCTATGATATTCTTACACTAACATCTTGCCGAAATACACATGAGATACACTAATTTTAGTGATGGAATCCCTATGTGGTAGCCTACCTGTCAACTACCGATAACATAGGAACGTCTCTCTATGTATACCGTCGTTTGAGTTATCATTACGTTGCTACCTGCATTATAATTCTTTTCCCTCCTCACAGATTTATTTTAGGCCTGAGGAAAACTCTTCACCCAGTCACCCGACCTAAATTCTCTTTAGATCGTTCAAGTATGCATTTAGGCTGTAATCTAATGTAGACCTACTGTACGTTCACCATGTCGGAAAGTAGCCTAGTCCAAAATAGCCAGGGGGGGGGGGGGGGGCAAGATGGGAACAGGGATTTCCGAGAATGTTGATAAATTGAAGTTACTGATAGTCGACTGACAACGGTTGAAACGGAAAATTTATTTAATGTTGCTGACGTAACTTGTATTTACATTCAAAAACAAATTGGCCTTATGTGTAGGGAGTGTCCGAGTACATGTTCGGCTCGCCAGAGTTTGTAGCTGCTTCTATGCGACACCCATGGGGTGAGCTACAAGTACCGTCGCGCGTGGATGAGATGAAATGAACGAGCAAGTTCAATTTCAAGTAGTTCCAACTTTTGCTGCCAGATGCCGCTGACACCTTCGCTAGAACTTGGTAGAGCGTTTCTAACGTAATATCACCTAAACAATTGGCTACACACTACCAATTGTAGTGGTAGGTTCTTTTACATGTCATATATCTATGACATGTGCCCGCTGGCATTATTTCCTCTACGAAGGAGAGCATACTGAAGGATTCTTAACGGTCTTAAAACATCCGACGACTTCGGCTGGGTTTGAACTGCTAGCGGATCTTAACTCCTACAATACCGTCAATCCTGGCAACTTTGACGCACAAAATCACAAATTTGAACTTTACCAGGATTCATTCGACTTATAAAGTAACCAATTTAAATGGTGATTTATCTAAAAGTAAGGCCCAGTTACTCTGGAATCCAATTATGTATTTTGCTTTATTTTGCATGACATGAACTTGAAAATAAATGGACCAGTGGCGTAGCCAGGGGGGGGGGGGGGGCTGTTAGTACCCCACCATTGGAAAATCGGCAGGTTGTGATTTGTGTCTGTGGTGATGTACTCTTGTCGTCTTTCGGCCTGGGTCCCAATTTGTGGCTACACTCGTCTTCATGACATCGTATAACCACAGTCTACCTACAGATCGCGAAGCTTGGCTCATATTTTTCTATCGCGGGACAATAATGCTCTCATGCAGCCAGCAAGAATGTGCCAAATGCGCTATGTTGGTGTATGTTATTGTTGCTGGATTTACTGTGTGTGAGCATTGTGTAATTGTTACATCATTAATTTAACATGTGCTTTACAAGAGGAGATGTTCAGTTCAATAAACAGATGGAATGTTAGACGCAATATTTCAGTGTTGATAAGTAACCTATATGATCGCTTTTCAGTCGGTCAACACGAGTGTACGGTACCCAATTAGATTTGGTGGGCAGTGACAATGTATCTCCTAATGCCTGAAATAAAAATACATGAATCGTTTATACACTTGTGTATGAGAAGCGTTTTATTAAATGTATAAAGAATTATTGTATTATGAATTACACAGGAAAATTAATTGTTACTCATCGACCAATCTAATTGGGTGTATTCGTGTTGACCGACTGGGAAGTCAGACTGTTCAAATAGCAAGACGACACCCGAGTCCCCAAAGGGCCCTAAAAGGTAAGATTTGAGCTATGGATTTTAGGCTAGTACTATAAAGCTTTTCAAGGGAAGCGTGATGGTGCAGTGGCTTAGCTGCTCGTCAATCACCCGGACGCCCGGAGTTCCAATCCCGGTGAGAGTGGGGTGGAATTTTCACCTGAAAAATTACGTGGCGTCAGGAAGGATATCCGGCCATAAATCCCCGGCCAAAACCAAAATGAGCCTGATTGGCTCCCGCGACCCTAATTAATTGGGATACGCAGTAGTAAGTATTAAAAAGCTTTTCAGTCAAACAACGGAACTAGGTCTTTAACTGATTATAAATCAATAATAATGTTATTGGTTTTAGGTCCCTTTTAACTACTGTGGCTTTTAGAGACACCGGAGTGCCGGAATTTTGCCCTGAAGGGGATCTTTAACGTGCCAGTAAATCTACAGACTCGGTTCCCTCGCATTTATGCACCCTTAAATGCCAGATGACTGCGCCAGGATTAGATCCTGCAACCTTGGGGACAGCGGGCGAGAACGTTTCCGCTGCGCCACGGAGCCAGTCGGTTATAAATCAGAAGCATGTCTCGGTAGGATATCTATGCATGGCTTCGGTGGCGTAGTCGGTAGCATGCAGAACTGCTATGCCCAAGTTCGCGGGTTCAAACCCAGTCGAAGTCGTCGGGCGCATGTCATAAATTTATGGCACGTAAAAGAACTTACAACTACAATTGGTAGTGTGTAGCCAAAATTTGTAGGCTATTCGGATAGACACGCTCTATCAGGTTCAAACGTACGCCGTTGGGTTTCAGTGGCAGTGACGTCTGGTAGCTTAGGTTGGAACTACTCGACATTGAAATTGGGGAACTTATTGGCGTTCATGTGAAATGCCATGCTATTGCCATTGGCTGCAAATCAAATATAAATATCTATGCATTTTGAAAATTAAGACATACGGTAGGCTAAGTAAACGTAAAAGATATCATCTCAAACGCGTGCCGATATTTTAATTTTCAGATGTAGAAAATTGCTTTTTAATAGTCGGAGAGCTGATTTAATGAATAATGCTTTTATACAATTATATAAACTTATTCTCGAATCCTTTGGAAGCAAGCCAATTTATGTCGCCAGGATAATGCTCACAAACTTAGATGTGGTACATTGATTGTTAATTCTCTTATGAAATACCAGGTCTCCCACATGGCTGCTGTGAAGGTACGGTACACAATTGTTATTGCCGATATTTTGTAAAATTGGCATTGTATTATTTTGTCAAATTCAGGAATGAAAGGTTTCAAACACACAGAAAAGATACACAGTACCTACAATTGAGCCATTTAAGACCTTAAGATCTTTTTATACTTTTCCTTTCACAAATCAAACTGGTACTTTTACTAATTAACTATAATGTTACTCAATTTTATGGAATAACTAGCTTTTGATATGGTTAAGAATTCTATATTATACCCATACTATCAACCCGCCCCGGCTTCGCCTGATATCTTAAAAGGGTTACCCAGCGTAAGCTTAAAAGGCGCACGGATGGTAGGCCTCAGACGCAATTCAGAAAAGCCGAGGTGAACAGTGAAACTCCACTTATAGTCTACTCTTCTCTGAAGTCTTAACTCGACACGACTCGGCAGTTAATGGTGGCCAAATCTGGGGTGATCGGCTCGCTCGCTAGCTCATAAACTCGCTCCGAAGCTAGTAATTTAAATTTCCACTGAATGCAGATTGTTGGAAGAAATTAAAAAGTAAAATCACTTATAGTTGGCAATATATTAAAGCTATGCTGTCGCGGACTTCTTTGTAGAACTTTTCATGCTGACCAATTCTTACACTCATAGTATAAGGATATTTTTAATGGTTTACCCAGCGTAAGCTTAAAGGGCGCACGGGCGGCAGGTTTTCCTTCGACACGATTCACCAAAATCGTTACTGTTTGGCTTCCTTTGGTCATAAATGAATGTTTTCCTACAGAAACCTTCCTCGAGAAATTCTTTACTGAATGGTGAAAACCGAGTCAAAATCCATGCAGTGGATATAAAGATTTCCCGTTACATTCAGGAATCGTTGACTTGGTTTAATGTAGAGATGCCAGCGACTATCATTAAAACAAATACATGAATTTATAGCTAGTATGGACTATGAGTTCTACGTAAGACTCATTATATATGTCATACAACTGTACCTAGGGATACTTATAGAGGACTGAACTAATAAAAACACTGATTTATTTTTTATGTTTCTATGAATTAAAAGTGTTCAGTACCGTATATCAAAATTGTGGCTTTTTTCTGTAGTAGTTGGTGATTTAACGTGATTTATGTTTACAATGGAAATAATCACTCATGTGAGTTAAAATTCAAAAAACCCTTGCAAAAGTGAAATCATGTTTTCCGCGAATATCCTGCTCAAGTCAGTTGCCAGCTTGCTGGCCGCCGCGAGCGCTAGTGTCGCTTCACCTAGAAAGAGGATGCAATTACGTAACGCAGCGAGCTTTGCGACTGTGTATTTTAGAATGTGGTAATACAACTCCGCCCTCCCAGATTTGCCAATCTAACATTTCCCCCGCGAAATAACGTATAGCTTATTTCAAACTGAGGCTAGCGCCAAATAATTTTGAATCCCACACAGCGGGGAAATATTAGCATTTTCCTTTTTTTGGCGGGTGAGAAGTTATAAGTAAATTAATCTACTTTATTATTAAAAATAACGCGCTTTAATAAAGACTTAGAAAATTCTATGGGTACATTTACACTAATTTTGGAATCATTAACATCTTGAACATGAGATAACCGTCAGCCGAGTTGATTCATATTACGTAAATATATGTCCAGCAATTCCCCGATTTCGGTTATCTCCCAGTTACGAATGAGGGAAATTTGTCGCCTGAGTACTGTAAGCAATTAAACCTTTTACCGGCTGCAGGTAGCATTTGTAAGGTAAGAGGGACCTAGGTAGGTGACAAAAATCTTCGAAAGTGATACTTTAGGCATTCAGGGCTAATTGCAATATAAAGCACAGGATCTTGTTGGAAAAGCTGAATAAACATAAAAATGAGTACCGGTATTGAATTACTCATAAATCAACATGATATATCGTGAGAGGACATGCCCAATTTTGCTGAGACCTGAGTAAATAATTTCTCTTTTTGAGGGATACGCAGTCTTCATATTGGTTGCACCGATATTCCGTATTTGAGTTTATTTTGTTCCCGTCAGGGGAACAGGAATGTTATAAATTTACTATTGAGGTGAGACATTTTTGTCAAAAATTAAGTTAATTTTTTAAAGAACTGATTTGTTTTTGTCTTTTGAGCATATTGTATTACTCGAAAAATTCGGGATCAAAATACATGAAACTTTTCTTGTGTAATAATATCTCATAGAGAAATGGAAATACTTGTAGAGTTGTTGTTAATTAATTTGGGGGGCTTGAGGCAACTTGGTCATCAGCCCCGTGTAGTTGAGAGTGTGTTGAAGCTGTATGGCAACCTGTATTGCTGTGATGATTGTAGTTGTGTGTGTAAATGTACCTGGGACAGGCATGGAGTAGACGCTCGGGGACTTGAGCAAGGCACTATCCCGGCAATTTCCTGTAGGAAGTGTGGCGAAACCCGGGGAAGAAACACACTCAGGATAACCACTGTCAGCATCGGGATTCGAACCTACGATATCCGTACTTACCACAGCTGCCCTTGCGACCTTGGTGCACGTTTGACGAGCGCGGCTACGCCGCGAGACGAAATGCTTGTAGAATTTGGCTTGAGTACCTAAACCTGGTCGATCCTGTCTACGCTACTGAAATGGACTATTATTTAAAAATGGGCTAAAGTAACCATAGGCTATAGCTAACTTTGTCCCACATATAAGAATCAACCTGAGGGTTTAAGTAATAAGGTTAATTGTCAACTTTGCCCCACTTTTTGATTATTGGAAGGACAAGGGATATTTTCATTCAGATGGAAGTTCTTTACACGCTCACATAGGCAGTAGATAATATAAAAATAAATCCTCTTTCATGATACATTTATCAGGTTACTGTGAATACAAAATTGAATTAAATGTAAATCAATAGCCTATGTGCTTCAGTTACAATAATTAAGGTTAAACTTGTCCACAAGTCTCTCAACACGTATTCAGTTTCTGGGATGGTAACTGAAAATGTTCTTCTTTAGTTTATTGGCTTCGGAGCATCTATTACACTGAAAATATCCTCAAGTGAATACATCTGGTGCCAAAGGCCTACGCCAATGCCTTTTCGAGGGGGTCATGCTACTTAATACAATGTCACCCTCTTGTATCACTGGTAAATCCACAATCTTGCCTGGAATCAACAGGCCATCATAGCGAACGAGAACATGTTGTCCTTCTGAGAGATCATTCAGTTTCACTCGTCCTCCAGTTCTAGAACCAATGTTACTATCTTCTTCTGATTCGTCTGAACAAGAAGAAAAGTCACTCCTGGTATCACCGTATCATCCAGACGCTTTCTTATTGCTTGGGGTGGGCTCCCTATCGACATCTGCTTCAGTGATAATTTTGCCTGGTGCCCATTCAACTTTTCCTCTTTTATCGCGCTGCATTTCTGGGGGGTATCGAGCTGCTTCCAAGTGCTCAACAAAGGCTTCGGAAATTTGGTCCACTGGTAAGTGGCCATCAAGAAGAGATGGTGGCATGCGGTCGAACACCTTTTGATGGCTGACTGGATAAATTCCCGCTGCCTCAAACCCTGAGATCATATATGCATTTGAGCTATGATTTATTGCAAGTAACAGCTTCTTCAACAGGAGTGGAAATTTATCTTTTGGAATACATGTTTCCCTTCTGGCAGCCCATGCTTTGAATTCAGACAGGATATTCCTCCAAGCACCTTTCAAGGGACGGAAATAGGAGACGTCAAGCGGTTGCATGTAGTGGCTTGTGTTTGCAGGAAGAAATATGAAGCGGATATCATGTAGTTTGCACAGTTCAATAACATGAAAGGAAAGATGGCAGGATAAATTGTCCCCTATTATAACATTCTGTCCCTTCAGTTTACGCAAATGAGGCAACACATGGAATTCAAACCAGTCTTCAAAAGTGGCTTGGTCGAACCAGCCACTTCTGATCCTCTTGTATCGAGCTGGGTCGTCTGATAGATTTGTCTCATCGTAGTTGAATATGTTCTCTGGAGGAATATCACCAAGTTCATCTGTCAGATTGTCAAAATATTCATTGGTCACCAGACGGCTGACTTCAGTCTGTCTTCTTTTGAGGTTAGCTGCCAATTTCTGCTGCACATAAAGGGAGTTGCGAGATCAGGGGCGTATTTACATTTTTCGAAGGGGGATGGGGGGGGGGGTGACTATCCTGGAAAATTGTGAGTATTCTCAGGGGATTGTCACCGCAAAATACCCAGAAATATCATCCAATATCTTCGAGCATATAACTTTGAGAAATTATTTTAGATAATATTCAAAGTTTATGTAGCCTACAATTATTACTGGCAATATACAACACAACACACAAAAACAATTTTATACTTAGTGAACTTTCTTATTATGATCTCTGGAGTATGAATGGCAAATAACTAAATATTTGTCAATTTACTAGGCAGAAAGGTAAAGAGTTTATTTTTTAGTTTTTACAAGTTGATAATTTATTTCTCAAAAGTACCGTATTGTGGAATTCACAGTTTTGCCTCACAAGGCTGAGTGTACCCCGTTCCAGCCCTCAGACTAGAATTAAAATTCCTTAGCAAAGCCGCGAATCGAATTCGGACCTCCGGGGCGGCAGCCAAGAATGCTAGCCACTGCACCACGAGTTAGTATAATTTCAACCATAATATTGTTTATAACTTAGCCAATAAGTTAAGATTAGGGTACAACCAAATTTACAATTATTTTATGCCCTCACCAAAGCAACACTTTCTTAATTTTTATTGGCTTTTTTCGGGGGTGGGGCAGGGGGCAAGTAAGCTTTCACAATAAAGCGTAGGTCTATTGAGGAGATAGGATATCCAAAATCAGACAAGGTGCTGCAATGCTCAGCAAACGATCTCGCTTCATTTTCCGAAAAATTGGCTAACGCCCTTGAAAGAAATTGGAAAAGAAATCCAAAGAAGTCCAACTTCACTCCAATCTCTAAAGTATGATTGTTAGAACATTCAAATGCCTAATAATTAATTTTATTGTACTAGCCTGGTATGTTGTTATGTCGTCGTTTAATTTTCTTTTTGATGGTGCTTCTTGGAATCTTGAACTCAATTTATGCTGCTCTTTGACTCAATCTTCCACTTGTTATGGCTTCCAAGCATTGTTTTAACTTGTCCTCGTCTTAATTTTTTAAATTCCGCCAATTAATGCACGGCGGTTTCGTTCTGGCTTTCTTGAAGCCATACCTGAAATGGACCAATGTTACACGTCACTTCCTAAACATGCCCTTTCTTTAATAACAGCCAGTGGCGTAGCCAGGGGGGGGGGGTGTTACTGGTGGTCAGAGCGCCCCCCCCCCCCCCCCCATTGGAAAATCGGCATGGTTGTGATTTGTGTCTGTTTCACCAACGCGCCTTTCGGTCCACCTCCATATTAGAGGACACGTCTTCATGACAACGTATAACCACAGTCTACCTACACTGTGTTGGTGTAAGATATTGTTGCTGGATTTACTGTATGTGAGCATTGTGTAACCGTTATATATTTAATTTAACATGTGTTTTACAAGAGGAGATGTACAGTGTGGGTAGATTATTGGCTGAGGAATAACCTAACCACCAAGGGAAGATGATAAAAAAAGGGAGGTGGGTTTCGGACTTGAGAAAAAGGATGGAGAAATAGGAGGAGAGTCCCACAAAAGTTATAAATTTAACTTTAAATACACTCAAAGGCGGTTGCCACTGCAAATCCGCTCTCTGATACCTAAAGTGGGTAAGGACCTGGTCGAAGCTAACGGGAACCGCAGCTAGGACTTGGGCGGTTTGCAAGAGAATGGCTTTAGCGTATTCCCTCTCAAGCATGCATATGCCTACTATGGGGAAGGGTGATGGTCTGGCGAGACAAAGAGTAACAGACTTATTGTATGTCTGTTCAAATGAATTCGTTTCTGAATAAGTAATTCGAAGAATGCCAATAATTTGCATTAACGAGGGCATGAACCTGGGAAGAGTCAGGGAAGACAGGATCTTGCCTAACCGTTGTATTAGAGAAATGATAAATCCAAAAACAAATATTTAATTTATTTAACAAGGCAAAAGAGCGTAATGAATTTAACAAGCATATAGTTTCAATTTTTGTTAACAATTTGGGGTCGCAGACCTCCTAACATTTAAAGTTTGCGCCAGGCAATTAACAATTTTATTGGTTTCAAACCTTATATGTACTAAAATCTTTGTAAGATTTTAAAATAGAAAAGATAAAGTACAAAGGTATAAAGGCAATTAAAGTGATTAAAGTTAGACAGTAAATCGAGTACAAGGAATGTACTTTAAGAAATTTCCAAGTACCTATCTTAGAAAAAGTTACAACATCGAGAATAACAAAAAAAGGAAGCAGGTAGAATGTAAGAGAAGTTCCTATAACTTCTTATATTTACTCTGAATTACTTTTATAATAGTTATACAAATTAGGACAGGTCACTTACTGTGAAACCTGAAGAGAAAGTCAAAAGGAAGGTTCTAGACTTCCTATGATTATGTAGGAATCACGAGACAAATGGGGCAAGTTTCCCTTTCGTGAGACCAAAAAATAACTCACTTCTGAGTTGAAAGAATTGTATTCCCTAATTAGAAGGGAGAAACAATGTAAGTTTAAAACGTGTGCTAGACACGTATTTATGCAGAAGTTAATTAATGTTATATAAGAAAAAGGGGAGGGCACTTCTCTAGCGTGACACCTCATTGAACAAAGACTTAAAGTAATAACTTTATTATTATGGTTTGTTAGTAAAGGGTTTAGGAAAGATCAATTGGGATTGAGGATAAATGTTCATGGCCTTTTTTATGGTAATCGGACGATCGCGACGCGGTAGAAATGTTGAACAAGCACTAGTTTTCACTATAGTCTGTTGAATGGATGAAAAATTCACTGTAGTAACACAAAAGTTTATGGCAAAGAAAGTTATTGCAATTGTGAAACAAAACTGGTTGCACTAGGTAGCTGAGAGCCTATTGCTTGAGAAAGTTATAGATTGTCATTAAGTACACCTGAGAAAATCCAAACGGAGGAAGAAAAATTAGCTATTGAGCGTTAAATAATAAGGAAGTTTCTATAGGTTGAGAAAATATTCACACATGTGAGTGGAAAATACATGACGGCGTGACTGGTAGATTCTGGAAGGTTCCAGAGCAATCTTGACTAAAGAATAGGGCCAAAGATATTCCAGCGGTGGAACGAGCAAATTATTTTATAGACAGCGAGTATTCGATAATATCCCACGTTGTGAGAAGATTTCTCATTTAATTAGCTTAAGAAAAGCTACTTTCTATTAAGGTTGGCTTAGACTGCCAAAAGCTCAACATGGTAAATCCCGCTTAGGATGATATTTCCCCAAAATATGGTAATCTCACACTGCCTATAAAATGATAGTTAAGAGCATGTAGAATTAAAACCGATGAAGATGAGGTTAAAACCTGAAGTCTGTACTTATCTTTGCTGCATGGCAAAGGTGAAGTTCCCTTTGACGATTAAAGTTCCAACATGGCGTGGAATCTAAAGAATGTCTCTTTAGTTCAGGAGGCTGGCTCTAGTTGAGCCTTGACTGAGTCGACGGTCGACGTACAAGTGAGACCCACTCAGCGAAACGCCGAGGGACCAGGAAAGGGAAAAGAGTGGGGGTAGGAGACAAAAGGAATACATATAAGCATAACCAACATAAGAAAATTAAATGTTTTTCTTGATGAATGGTCTTCAAAGAGTTGATAGCAGGCGATACTAGCACAGCCTGGTGGGTGAAAAAGTAGACGAAGTTCTCTTGATCACGGAGATGTTAGCTGGCGATGGCAACGAGATCTGGTGGCCAGATTGAAAAGGAAGTCCTCTTGCACCGGAAAGAATTGAGGAACTTCAAAGATTCGCTGCTAGATGACGCTAGGTGGGTCATGGAAGATATATATCTAGAACAGACTCACAATGATATAAGAGACATGACCACCAAAGAGAAACTAGGAGATCACTCTTGGTGTTTGAGAAAAAGGAAGAAATGAACAAGCAAAGAGTATTAAAAAGAATACTCTATCTTACCGTGTATTCCAAGAATACACCATACTGGGAGGGTGAACACCAACAGAGAGCCGGAAAAACAATTAAACATTTAAAGGTAATGAAGCAATTGAAGACAGTGGTCTTGTAATATGACCATTAGTGGTCAAGATTTTGGCCATCCTGACTCTCCCATCCCTTCCAGGATAACACTCGGTCACTCTACCAGAAATCCAGACCAGGGGAGGAGAGACATCCCTAACCAAGACCAAGTCGCCCACTTTAATGTCGGGACTGGAAAGAAACCACTTCTGTCTCCGTTGCAAGGAAGTTAAATATTCCAAATTCCACCTCTTCCAGAACGAATAGCGAAGGGCTTCAAGTTTACGCCAAACAATAGGCAAATTAGAATCCCTGAAAGAATTGGAAAGGGGAGGAGGGGCAGAAAGAGAAGTGCCTATAAGGAAGTGACCAGGTGTGAGTGGAAGCAGGTCATCAGAGTCATTGGAAAGCGGAGTTAAAGGTCGAGAATTAACAACTCCTTCAATCAGAACAGAGAGTGAATTAAATTCTTCATAAGTCAGAATGCGATTACCTAAAACCTTTCTTAAATGACGTTTAGTGAGCTTTACGCAGGATTCCCACCTACCACCGTGATGAGGAGCGTAGGGAGGTATAAAACGCCATTTGAAACTGAACCGTTTTTATCAGGTTCATTATTTTTTGTCATATTATTATTATTATTATTATTATTATTATTATTATTATTATTATTATTATCATCATTTCCTTCATGTCGCATTATTGTGACATACGTTTCTCTGTCTCACCTACTGCGTTCAAACTTTGTAATTCTGCGTAAATGTTTCGTCAGGTGGTGAAACTTTTCACCCCTACTGACACTGTGTTACCATTGGTTGAAGCATAACTTGTTACTAAGCTTTGCTTCTCCCATTGGCCCCCTTTATGTTCTGGAGAGGGGGAGTTCTACGACTTATTTTTCCCGAGCGGCGTTACTGCGTTCCTTTTAGAGAAGGTGGCTTCCTTCCATTTCTGACCATCATGTGAAACGGTCACAGCCTAGGTGTGTCGGGCTTTTCGCCCGTGCCCAACGCAACTAAACGTAAGTACGATTCGATCACTTGGTTTTATCTGGCATGCTATCATTTTTGAATTTCAGTTTATCAATTTCCCTTTCTTATGATGATGTGAATTCGATCCATGAACCCAAGTCCCTTCGCCTTTGTTTACGTTAGTTTAGCGAAGCCTCTGTGTTTATTTGTCATCCCTACCTTTCATGTAATCGGTTTTATTTTTTTCTCAAATCTCTCAGGTCTGAAATATATGCTACTTTTCTGCGAGGCTTACCAACGCTCTGTATTACGTCACAAATTGATGTGCACTCTTTCGAGGTATCTTTCATTTGATTGTCGTATCAGAGTTTGTTTTTTTGGGTCAAGGTATCATTGGGGTAACGGAGCCATGTCTCATTTCGCCTCCTATTTGATCCTTCCCTCTGTTTTAGGAAAAGTGTGTGAGCGATGGTCTTTGTGTTAGTCACTGTCCATTCGTCATGCCTTAATTCCTTTGTTTCTTCGTATGTCGTTATATTTAGACATAACTACCTCTACGTAAGCCTATATTTTCCTACAAAGCATATTTCTTAGCTGATCGATTTTTCCTTTCATTTCCTGTCCCGGTAATGTCAATTAATTTAATGTAATACTCATTTTCCTTTATTTTTATGTGTTAATTTTGTGTTGTTTCCTCTGGCTTCGTTATATTACGTAACTCCGTGTCATCTCCCCTCTCCCACCCCCCACCCCCGTTTCCTACATACGCACCCTTCTCATCCCCACCACTCCCCCCCCCCCCCTTACCCCATGATTTCACAACATCATGAGCTTTTTGGAAGTCTGTTCTTGGCAAGGGCATTCTAGTCCAGGTCATCCTCGTAAGTAGAGGTGTTCTCTTATTCGACTCATCCATACTCTCTATCTTTTTCGTTTTTTTTTTGTTTATTTTTGTATTTTAAATTTTGGTTATCGAGTCGCGCTTACGGTTTAGTTGCACATTGATTGTAAGTACATTTTAATTAATCTTGTTTCATCTTTGTTAGTGCTTAAGTTCATTTATACACTTTTCTCTTGAGATTGTTTTTGTGTACCGGTACCCCTTTCTTAGGTACCATCTTTAGTCATTAATTTTATTTTATTTGCTATTAAGCGATTTTATACCTCTTCACGTTTACCTTTCATTTTGTGTTTAGATATATCCTTACTCTTATGCGCACCTGTTTTAGTTTACTTTAAATACAATAGTAAATAGTTCACTTGGTTTCGTCCTCTTTCATTTGTAATTTTAAGTTCCCTCATCTCTCGTTCGATTTCGTCGGTCTTGGCTTCGTACTGTAACGCAGTCACGACCTTCACGCTTCTGGGTTCATCGATCAATTAGATAAATTCAATTCCGCTTTTGATTTGTTTTAAACAATTCATTCGATTCCTTTTTTGGAAAGTATCTTTCTTTCGATCCGGAATCTTGGGCCCAGCACGCATCGAAAGAGACATCCTTTCCCCGCTCCTTAGCGATCCTGTTTAAGGTGTTGTTTTCACTTCTACTGTATTTCCTCACGCCTCTGCTATTTTGTCTAACGTAAAAGCACAAGCGGTGCAAATGGTAAATCAGAGCATGGTTAAACGCGAAATCGTTCCCTTTAGGTTACCAAACTTATATATATATATTTTTTTTTTCAATTATTACAATGTTGTCTTTCTGAGTTTAAGATACCTGTACTGAATTGTTCCCCCATCCCCGAAGAAAGTGTGGAGTGTGAAAGCATTTCTCGAGTGAACAAGACATCCAAAGAATCTAGTTCCGAGGTGAAGAGTGCAACAAGTTAGTGAGTACTTCGCAACGCTGGAATAGGACACATTACGGTATTGTAACCTTTATTTTACTAAGTTAAAGTGTTTTACTTTTCTCCTTGTCTATTGTCATGTCTAAGTCAGAATTCCCACCCGTCAAAAAGGAGTTAAGTTTTATGGGCTTTGAATCTTTAACAATGCCCACGCCACTATTGCAAGATACGACACAGGACCTGCTAATGATAGACCCTCCCCTTTTAGATTGCTCCATCGCCCCTGTAGGCACTGTTAATAGTGCTCGCCACAACGAAAATGTTGCATCAGTAGTGAGTAGGTGGGGTTTGACTTTTTCCGGAGAAAACAATACCTCATCAGTTTTTTGTTTTATCCAACGTGTGGAGGAATTGTGTTATTGTCACGATATTAATCCCGACAATATTGTACGTTGCTTACCTATTCTTTTGTCTGGAAAAGCGCTGATGTGGCATCGCACTACTCCGAATTTTTATAAGTCATGGGACGAATTTGTTGGGTGCATTAAGGACCGTTTCACGCCACAAGATTTCGATTTCGCTCTCAAACAAGAAATATACTCCCGTACTCAGGCTCCTGGGGAGATGATCGACGATTATGTAACCTCAGTTCGGCTGTTAGCAGCGAACCTCCCCCAACCCTTTCATCCCAGGGATCTGTTGGAAATTATATACAGGAATTTAAATCCCACTTATAAATACTTCATTCGGCGTACATCCATTTTCTCCATCGAGGACATCATATCGCAAGGTCGTGAGTATGAATTAAATGCACGAGCCTGTTCGAACTATACTCCACCTCCAAGAGCCGATAATACGATTTTCCCCGAGTTAGCCTACTCCCCCCAGACAACACTGTCTAGCCCAGCTGTCGACCGAACAAAAGACGACACCTTACGGTTTAAGCCGTCTGCTCGCCGTGCTGAGTCCCTTTCTAGGAATTCTAACCCAAGCCCTTCTGTGGCTCGTAATTCTTCTGCTGTTTCCCGTGAAAGGACTACAAACACCCCAACAACAATCACACGCAATGTTTCTTCTGGTCGCATAACTTGTTGGAACTGTAATGAACTTGGACATCATTTTAAAATGTGTTCTTTAAAACGCCGAAAATTCTGTTTTGGCTGTGGGATGAATGAGGTCACGACTCGTTCCTGTCCAAATTGTAATTCCAACCAGGAAAACTCATAGGGAGGTGTTCTGAGTTCGACTCCCGGAGCAGTCCTCCATCCAAACTTGACAATGCATCTAATTTCGATGTTGTGTTACAACCAGGAGTCTCAGTAAATTTCGATAATGTCTCGGCACCTGCTATTTTGGATACAGGCGCCACCAGAAGTTTCATCCACCGTTCAGTGGCAGATAGCATTCGATCTTCGCAAAAACACCCCATACAGAATAAATGTCAGTTCCTTTCTGCGGGATCGTCAGTTATCGATGTTGCCGAAACTATTTTATGTCGCATTAAAATTCACGGATTTTCTTGGAAACATGTTTTTCATGTGGTTAACAATCTCTCCACTCAATGTATTCTAGGAATTGACTTTATGCATAAAACGGGTATGCAGTTGGATTTTATTAATGATTCATTTTGTTTCAAATTTCGCTCAGATAAAATGTTCCCCTTTGAAGAATGTACTTCTAACTACGTTGATGTGTCTCCTGTATTTTCCGTACATCTTCCATTAACTTTGATGTCCGAGCAACGTGATACTCTGAACGATTTAGTTGAGGAATTTTCTGATGTCCTCACAGAAGATTTAGGTTCTGCTGTAAATCACGAATGCCACATTGACTTGAGTGACAATGTACCTGTTCGAAGTCCTCCGTTTCCTTGTAATCCACCCAAGCTCTTGGCCATGAAAAAGTATATCAATGATTTGCAAGATCGGGGAGTAGTGGTTCCTTCCAAATCAGCTTATGGGTCTCCTGCTTTCTTAATTCCCAAGAAAGAAGAGGGCGAGTACCGGCTGGTCGTAGACTACCGAAAATTGAACAAGAAGGTAGTCTTTGACAATTTCCCACTGCCTACTATTGAGAGTGCTTTTCAACATTTCCACGGGGCCAATGTGTATTCGATGATTGATCTAAATAGTGCCTATTATCAGATTCCTTTGGATGCTGAGAGTCGCGACTTCACTGCTTTTAACACCCCTTTCGGATTATATAATTTCAAACGTCTGCCGATGGGTATAGCTGTTGGTGCGCAAGTCCTCAGTCGCGTGCTAGACGACATCTTGGGAGACCTGAAGTTCAATTTTGTATTTAATTATCTTGACGATTTAGTCGTGTACAGCAGATCTTTTGAGGAACATGTCGTTCATCTTAGGGAAGTTTTCTCCCGCCTCAGGAAGGCCGGTATCACTATCAATCCAAAAAAGACCTCTTTGGGCTGCACTCAAATTAAATTTCTGGGTCACATTCTGTCAGCCGATGGTATCCGTGTCATACCCGAGCGCGCAGATTGCATTCAGCAGTTACCTGTACCCACCACAGTTAGGGCCTTGAGAAGAGTAATGGGTATGTTCACGTTCTATTCTCGTTTTATCAAAAACTTCTCTGACATTTCGGCACCTCTAAATGCTCTCAAAAAGAAGAATGTGAAATTTGTGTGGGGGCCAGAACAGGACAAAGCTTTCAATGTTTTGAAAGAAGCCCTTATGTCTGCACCAGTACTGCACACGCCTGATTTCGAATCAGCTTTCTTTTTACATTGTGACGCCAGTGATTTGGCCATTTCTAGTGTTTTGAGCCAGCGTGTGGATGGAAAATTTGCACCAGTGGCCTTCGCGAGTCGTATGTTAAATCAACATGAACGACGTTACTCAATTTTCGAGAAGGAAAGTCTTGCTGTGGTATTTGGATGTGAAAAATTCAGGACCTTTCTGGAACACCGTCACTTTACTGTTTTTACCGACAATGAGGCTTTGAAATGGAGTCTTTCTCACGTGAAAAAGCTTGGACGCATCAACAGGTGGATTTTGAGGTTGTCATCTTTTAAGTTTGATATCATCCACGTAAAAGGGAGCGAGAACCCGGTAGCAGACTGCCTGTCACGCATGTTTGAAGAGACCCCTAGGACTCCAATCGAGAGCGTTTCTATCAGTACACCACTTCAAGAAAAACTTTTCCTATTGCAACATTGTCCTTGGTCTTTTGTGGATATCCGGAAATTCCAGTCTGAGGATCCATTTTGCACTGACCTCCGTGCAAAAATTGCAAACAAAGATCCGGCAGTAAGCAACTTTTGTGTTCGAAATGATGTTATTGGCTATGTTCTTCCTAACTCTTCTAAATTTAGAATTTTTGCTCCATTAGCAGTACGTGATATGCTTTTGACATATTATCATGATTCTGCACTGGGAACTCATGCAGGGATGCAGCGCACTTTCCGTAAGATATCCGGTGAATTTTATTGGCCCTCAATTAAAGTAGATGCTTTTGCTCATGTCAGAAGATGTTTAACCTGCCAGCGTTCTAAACCTGCCCAGAACACTCGTGTAGGCTTCCACCAAGCTGGTATCGTCACTCGTCCCGGCGAACGCCTTTTCATTGATTACTTTGGTCCAGTCGTGAGATCAAAATCTGGCAATCAAGCCATTTTAACTGTCATTGATGGTTTTTCGAAGTTTGTTTGGTTATTCCCAGTAAAGAATATCACTTCTCAGACTACTATCCATTTCTTGTCTAGATATATATTTAGAGTTTTTGGTCCTCCCAAGTACCTTGTGTCAGATAACGCCTCTGTATTCCGTTCCAAAGCTTTTGAAACTATGGTATTTAACTGGGGCATCCAACATATTTTCTTGTCACCGTATCGACCGCAGGGAAATCACGTAGAGCGTTTTCACAAAAACTTGAAGGCTTGTATGTCCGCTTTTCACAATGCCGATCAAACCTCCTGGGATACGAACCTACAGTATTTCAGTCTCGGGTTCAATACCTCTTTCCATTCGTCCGTTCAAACTACTCCAGCGGAATTATTCCTAGGCCGGTCGCTTGTCGACCCCTTGCTGCTCAAATGGAATATTGAATATCTTTCCGAACCCTCTCGCGCTACCTCTGTTGCTCAAAAATGGGCCATCGCTACCGGTCACCTCAAGAAAGCAAAAGCCAGAGTAGCGAAGCGCTACAACTTAGGCCGTCATGATGTTAAATTCCAAATTGGGGACAAAGTTTTGTGTCGTTTACATCCTTTGAGTGACGCTACCAAACAAATTTCCAGTAAGCTGTGCTTACGTTGGTCAACTCCCAAGACTATTTCACGCTTTTTAAATCCTGTCTCAGTCGAGTTGGTGGACGATCACGATAATGCAGTGACTTCGGCCCACGTCACGCAGTTAAAAAAATTTGTCAAATGATCTTGTGAATTTCGCCTCGCTATAATGTTGTGTTTTTGTTTTCCTTTTATTCTAATTGGATGCCCGGGCTCCTTAATAGCCAACCTAGCATGTGAGCCTATTCTGATCTTAATTCGTGTGCTTCCTTTTCATTTATTCCTGTGACAAGACAGGAGACACCCGTGGCCTTTTTCTCGTACGCGAGTGTGTCGTGTATACTTGACATCTCTGTCAAACTATATCTTTGCCTGAGGCCGTCAGCATATACCTGGTCGGTCACTATTTGCAAACCACCCCTACTCCTCTTTTGCACTGCCCCTCGGCTTAACTCCTATTGTTCGACGACAGACAAGGACCCTTCAACACTTCCTGTTTGACCTTGTAGGAACTTGGTATTTATTTTACATTTATTCATGTAATTGACTTTTTGTGTCATGGTTTTGAGATATCATGCACCTTAGTGTCATCTTGATTTTGATATTTATTGTGAAGTCATATATTTTGTTAGGTTTTAAATTGTCAAGTGTTCTCAGCATATCGTGTATTGTCTAGCAACCATCCAGAGGGTTGGCGAGTGACAACAAACAACCTTTGTGTACCTGAGCTAACACAGCTGAGGGTCTTCTCGGAACTCGTTAACGGACCAGTCACCCTTCACTGGGTCTATACATGGCTTTATTTTTCAGCAGCTGAAAAGGAGAGTACTTTCCCTTTCGAAGACATTATGACACTATTGCATATTCCTCGTTGACGCAACGAAAGGTCCTATATACAGGGTGTCCCAAATGTATTTTTTTTTAAATGTGATCACGATTTAACTTTGTCTATCTTTTCTCATCAGAGGCTGGAGAGATTTGCAGTCCCGAGGTAACGTCCATCTTGAAGATTTCGACATCCGCATCATCATGAACTAGCAAGAACAATGATCACTATTTAATATATGAACTCACTGTATTTCTTTTTGAACGCAGTACTTTTGACGTTAGTGGCTAGTGTTGACGAGCAATGAAGGGGGTACCACCTTCATTTCACGGTCAGATTAGTCAACTGTTCATTTTTTTTGTATTCTCCTAGAGGTCCTTAGTACCCAATTTTTTTTAGTATTCAATTTTTTCCCCCTTTACATATTTTTCCTCTCTTTTTGTACGAAAAAAGAAATTTCCATGGCCAGGAAAATTCCTTTTTTTTGGGAGAGCAGGGGAATTTTGAACCGTTTTTATCAGGTTCATTATTTTTTGTCATATTATTATTATTATTATTATTATTATTATTATTATTATTATTATCATCATTTCCTTCATGTCGCATTATTGTGACATACGTTTCTCTGTCTCACCTACTGCGTTCAAACTTTGTAATTCTGCGTAAATGTTTCGTCAGGTGGTGAAACTTTTCACCCCTACTGACACTGTGTTACCATTGGTTGAAGCATAACTTGTTACTAAGCTTTGCTTCTCCCATTGGCCCCCTTTATGTTCTGGAGAGGGGGAGTTCTACGACTTATTTTTCCCGAGCGGCGTTACTGCGTTCCTTTTAGAGAAGGTGGCTTCCTTCCATTTCTGACCATCATGTGAAACGGTCACAGCCTAGGTGTGTCGGGCTTTTCGCCCGTGCCCAACGCAACTAAACGTAAGTACGATTCGATCACTTGGTTTTATCTGGCATGCTATCATTTTTGAATTTCAGTTTATCAATTTCCCTTTCTTATGATGATGTGAATTCGATCCATGAACCCAAGTCCCTTCGCCTTTGTTTACGTTAGTTTAGCGAAGCCTCTGTGTTTATTTGTCATCCCTACCTTTCATGTAATCGGTTTTATTTTTTTCTCAAATCTCTCAGGTCTGAAATATATGCTACTTTTCTGCGAGGCTTACCAACGCTCTGTATTACGTCACAAATTGATGTGCACTCTTTCGAGGTATCTTTCATTTGATTGTCGTATCAGAGTTTGTTTTTTTGGGTCAAGGTATCATTGGAGTAACGGAGCCATGTCTCATTTCGCCTCCTATTTGATCCTTCCCTCTGTTTTAGGAAAAGTGTGTGAGCGATGGTCTTTGTGTTAGTCACTGTCCATTCGTCATGCCTTAATTCCTTTGTTTCTTCGTATGTCGTTATATTTAGACATAACTACCTCTACGTAAGCCTATATTTTCCTACAAAGCATATTTCTTAGCTGATCGATTTTTCCTTTCATTTCCTGTCCCGGTAATGTCAATTAATTTAATGTAATACTCATTTTCCTTTATTTTTATGTGTTAATTTTGTGTTGTTTCCTCTGGCTTCGTTATATTACGTAACTCCGTGTCATCTCCCCTCTCCCACCCCCCACCCCCGTTTCCTACATACGCACCCTTCTCATCCCCACCACTCCCCCCCCCCCCCTTACCCCATGATTTCACAACATCATGAGCTTTTTGGAAGTCTGTTCTTGGCAAGGGCATTCTAGTCCAGGTCATCCTCGTAAGTAGAGGTGTTCTATTATTCGACTCATCCATACTCTCTATCTTTTTCGTTTTTTTTTTGTTTATTTTTGTATTTTAAATTTTGGTTATCGAGTCGCGCTTACGGTTTAGTTGCACATTGATTGTAAGTACATTTTAATTAATCTTGTTTCATCTTTGTTAGTGCTTAAGTTCATTTATACACTTTTCTCTTGAGATTGTTTTTGTGTACCGGTACCCCTTTCTTAGGTACCATCTTTAGTCATTAATTTTATTTTATTTGCTATTAAGCGATTTTATACCTCTTCACGTTTACCTTTCATTTTGTGTTTAGATATATCCTTACTCTTATGCGCACCTGTTTTAGTTTACTTTAAATACAATAGTAAATAGTTCACTTGGTTTCGTCCTCTTTCATTTGTAATTTTAAGTTCCCTCATCTCTCGTTCGATTTCGTCGGTCTTGGCTTCGTACTGTAACGCAGTCACGACCTTCACGCTTCTGGGTTCATCGATCAATTAGATAAATTCAATTCCGCTTTTGATTTGTTTTAAACAATTCATTCGATTCCTTTTTTGGAAAGTATCTTTCTTTCGATCCGGAATCTTGGGCCCAGCACGCATCGAAAGAGACATCCTTTCCCCGCTCCTTAGCGATCCTGTTTAAGGTGTTGTTTTCACTTCTACTGTATTTCCTCACGCCTCTGCTATTTTGTCTAACGTAAAAGCACAAGCGGTGCAAAACCCTTTGAATAGGAAAAATTAGATATCTGTTCCATGGCAGGAGAAGATGTGAGAGCTTTTTTCCACAAGGAAGCTGCGCCTTGAAAAGTGGAAGCGTTATCAGAGAACATCTCTGAAGGAACACCACGCCTAGCAGCGAAGCGAGAGACAGCTGATAAAAAGTAAGAAATAGAGGCATTCGTTACTAGTTCCAAATGGATTGCGCCAGTAACCATGCAAACAAAGAGAGAGACATAGAGCTTACCAAACAGTTTGCGTTTGGCTTCAGGGGAATTTCGTTGATATTGGAACGGACCCATATAGTCTACACCAGTTAGAGCAAATGGACGTATAGGAGAAGAGCGAAAAGAGGGCAGATCGCTCATTAATTGAGTATTGCCTTTAGGTTTCTCTTTGAAGCAAGGAATGCACTTGTGAATTACAGAGGAAACTTCATGAATTCCATTTATAATCCAGTACTTTTTCCTTAGGAGGCAAAGCAGAGTGCGTGTACCAACATGCAGATTGCGATAATGAAAATCACGTATAATTAAGGAAGTTACGTGGTGTTTAGAAGGCAAAATAACGGGATGCTTTTTGTCTGCAGAGAGCAAAGATTGAGAGAGCCTACCACCTACCCTAAGTAACCCATTGTCATCAAGGAACGGGGCTAAAGCACGAAGACGACTGGATTTGGGAAGATCCCTTTTTGAAGAAAGTAAAGATAATTCAGAAGAAAAGGCTTCTTGATGTGTCAGTTGTAAAACCTTAATGGTAGCGAGATTCAATTCATGATTGGTAAGGTGTCTTACCGTGTATTCCAAGAATACACCACAGTGCAATAAACAGATCAAATATTAGAAGCCATATTTCAGTGTTGCTGAGTAACCTACACTCCCACAGTATAATGATCGCTTTTCACTCGCTCCACACGAGTGTACGGTACCCTATTAGATCGGGCGGGGAATTGCAAATTACATCCTAGTGCCTTAAATAAAAATACATGAATTGTTTAGGTATACACTTATAAACGCTTCTCTCATAAAGGGAGGGGGTTGTATGAGAAACGTTTTATTAAGAGTATAAATCATTATTGTATTATGAATTACACAGGGAAATTAATTGTTTTTCCTCGCCCAATCTAATTGGGTATATTCGTGTTGACCAACTGGGAAGTCATTCTATTAATGTAGACTGTTCAAATAACTAGAAGACATCCGAGTTTCCAAATGACCCTGAAAGGTAAGACTTGAGCTATGGATTTTAAGTTAGTGTTATAAAGCTTTTCTAACCAACAAGGGAACTAGGTCTTTAACTGATTATCATACTAAAAATGAGGCGGTGCTTGTCTGTCTGTCTGTCTGTCTGTCACTCAATCACGCAAGAACCACTGATCCGATTTAAATGAAATTTTGCATGGATGTAGCTGATTAATCAGGTTTACATATAGGATACTTTTGATTTCGATATTTTGCACTATTTAAAAATGGCGACTATTTTCATATTTCCATTACAAATAAAAAGAGAACGCTAAGAAATAGCAAATTTTGATGGCACATACGAACTTTAAAATTTAATTTTCTATCCGAAAAATCCTTATCACTTTTCGTGTATCTCCGACGGTTAGCGAGTAAAACCTAAATATTGTATGTCTTATAAAACACGGTCAACGGCGGGCGATGTTAGTCTATGTTAGTCTCTACATGAACTGTTTTATTTATAGAGGTAGTTTGTGGGGTCCGAAACGAGACATGATTTTGAGTCTAATTTTATACTCTTTGTACCGGTTATTGTATGTGAGTATTTGGATCTTTACGCTGTTTCACAATGTTATAGTGCTTTCTTCTTTGCACGGTATGCTTTCATCCTTTTTATCGATTTGTTTTTCGTGAAATGAATATATCAGTTTGCCAATAGTTATCTGCTTTTTGTCGTTTTTTTACCCTGTCACAATTTCATTCCAGCAACAATCTCCACTATCATTTCATTTCATCTGTCATTCATTTAATCTTTGCCCCAGGGGAGTGCGACAGGCTTCGGCAGCTGGCACAGTTCATATTCTCGCTGCTAGATGGGGTTTCATTCATTCCATTCCCTGACACGTTCAGTCGACTGAAAGCGGGCTAAGGATTTTCACTCTCCTACCTCTGATTAATAATTTGGTGAGTGAAAATGCTTGTAGTTTACACATGTAGTTGGTAACATGGAAATAACATAACTACATTAGGAATGTGTGATTATATATATTAATGATTTAGGCCAGCAAGTACTAAAAGCCGTTCGAAGAACGGGTACTTTAGCTAGTAAGTCAATAATAATGTTACTGGTTTTACTTCCCTTTTAACTACTGCGGTTTGTAGAGACGCCGGGGTGCCGGAGTTTTGCCTCGAAGGGGATCTTTAACGTGCCAGTAAGTCCACAGACAATTACGCACTCTTAATGCCAGCTGACTGAGCCAGGATTAGATCCTGCAAGCTTGGCCACAGCAGGCGAAAACGTTACCGCTGAGTCACGCAGCTATGCCTTCCTTTGGAGGGGAAGTGAAGCCGGCGGGCCCATGTCATAGATTTTTGGCATGTAAAAGAACTTACCACTACAATGGTAGTGTGTAGCCACAATTTGCACGCTATTTGGTTAGAAATGCACTATCAAGTTCCAACGTTCGCCTCTGGGTGTCAGTGACAGTGGCGTCTGGTAGCCAAAGTTGGAACTAATTGAAATTGGGGACCCTACGTGCGTTCAATTGAAATGCCCTGCTATGGTAATTGGTTGCAATTCAAATTAAAATAATATCAATGCATTTTGAAAATTAAGACTTAAGTAAACGTAAATGATGTCATCTCAAACACGTGCCGATAGTTTAATTTTCAAGTGTAGAAAATGGCTTTCAAAACGGTAGTCAGAGAGCCGATTTAATGAATACAAATGAAGACTACTTTGTACAATAATATACACTTTTTCTCAAATAGTTTTGAAGTAAGCCCACATATGTCGTCAGAATAATGCTCACAAACTTAGATGTGGTACACTGTTAATTCTCTTATGAAATAACTGGTCTCCCACATGACTACTGTGGAGGTACGGTACTCAATTGTTATTGCTGAAATTGTTTGTGAAATTGAAATTGTATTATATTGTAAAATTCAGGAATGAAATTTTTTAAACTCACAAAAAAAAAAAAAAAAAAAAAAAACCGAAGTAGGTTACTTCCAATTGAGCCATTTAAAACCTCAAGATCTTTCTATACTCTTCGTTGCACAAATCATATCGGTAGTTTTCTAATTAATTATAATGTTACTCAATTTTTTACGGGAACTAGCTATTGATATGGTCAAGAATTTGATATCATAGCTATTTACGATTATACCCATATTAGTAAAGCACCCTGGCTTCGCCCGGTATCTTTAGCGGTTTACCCAGCGTAAGCTTAAAAGGTGCAAGGACGGCAGGTCCCAGACGCAATTCAGAAACGCCGAGCTGAACAGTGATACTCCAAACACATGCACTCCTCTCTGAAATCTTACCTCTACAAGACTCGAAAGATGATGATGGCCGAAGCTAGAGTGACAAACTCACACGCTACCTAGAAAACTCGTTCCGAAGCTAGTAATTTCTATTTCCACTGGAGATTGTTGGAAGAAATGAAAACGTTAAATCACTTATAGCCGGTGATGTATTAAAGATAGAAATATGCTGTCGCGGACCTTTTTGTAGAACTTTTCATGCTGACCAATTCTTACACTTACAGTTGGCCTATATAGATATTTTTAACGTTTTATCGACTCGATTCACTGAAATTGTTTCTGCTAGGCTTCCTGTGCTCACAAATGAATGTTTTTCCTCAGAAGCCTTCCTCGAGAAATCCTTTACCGAATGGTGAAAACCGCATCAAAATCCATCGAGTGGTTCTCGAGATTACCCCTTACATCCGAGAATCAAGGACTCTGTTCTATTCTACAGATGCCCGCGACTTTCAGTGAAACAAATACATGAATTTATAACTACTATGGGCTATTAATTCTACGTAAGACTCGTTAAATACGCCATAGAACTGTACCTAGGGATACTTGTAGAGGACTGAACTAATAAAAATATAGCATTTTTTAATGTTCCTATGAATTAAAAGTGTACAGTATATCAACATTGTGATTTAACATGACCCATGTTTACAATTGAAATAATCACTCCGGTGAGTTATAATTCATAAAACCCCTCCAAAAGTGAAATCCTCAGTTCCGATAAAGACGCACTCAGTTTGCTGGCTGCCGCGAGCGCTAGTGTCGCTCCATCTACAAAGAGGATGCCACGAGCTTCGTGACTGTGTATTTTACACTGTAGTAATGTAACTCCGCCCTGCCAGGTTTGCCAATCTAACATTTCCCCCGCGAAATATAGCTTATTTAAAACTGAGGCTAGAGCCAAATAATATTGAATAATCCCACCTGGCGGGACAATATTAGCTTTTATTATTTTCTTAGCAGGAGAGAAGTTATCAGTAAACTAATCTAGTTTTAATTAAAAATAACACGTTTTAATGAGGACATAGACAGTTCTATTGGTACATTAACGCTATTTGTGGGATCGTTATTAACCTCTCGAGCATGAGATCACCGTCACCCGAGTTGTTTCATATAACGTTAGTATAGGTTTTTTTTTGAGACGTTTCGGCCATCAATGGACCTCGATGTTCTTCACTCATATGATCACTGTAATGCTTGTCTACTTGTCTGCCAGAAGATCTTCATTCTTGACGAATGTTCTGCTCTCCTTTCTTCCGTCCACTTGCAGTGAGGGCGAGGCATCACAGATGTTCAAGGGTGTAGATTACTGATTGATTTAACCACCTTTCTGAACAGGTTCCTATCCCAAACCAGAGCTTGATTGATTTGAGCTTCTATTAGGTCCTTTTTAATTTGCATCGACCATTTATAATAGGATTTTTTTAAGATATTGATGAGTGGATTCGATAGGAAAGTCGATGATGCTCCATCCGTTCCAAATGTCCAAAGAAAGACATTCTCCTTTTTCTCATCTCACTCACCAAATCTTCTATATGTTCAAATAATTCATTGTTATGTCTTCTTCTGTAAGTACCATTATCATTAACAGGTCCTAATATTTTCCTTAGAATTGTCCGATCCTTAAGTTCTAATTTTCTCAATAGGCCTTTGTTTGTCATCTGTAAGCATTCTGCGGCATACAGTGCTGACGGCCTAATTACTGTATTATAATGACAAAGTTTGACATTCCGGGACAAGCTTCTACTTTTGTAAAAGTTTTTGCAGGTTTGAAAGGCACCTTCCAATTTGTTACATCTGCTCTCAATGGCAGCTATTTCTGAATTATTAGGGGTAATCCATTCCCCTAGGTATTTACATTTTCGGACTTTCTTGATTTTTTGCAGACCAATCGGGATGAATTTTGAGGCATCTTTGACATTTGTGATAAAATTAGTTTTATGGAAGGCCACTTTAAGTCCAGTTTTAGCAGCTATGGTTTGTAGTTTATTAAGTTGGTCAGTGGCCTCTTCCATTGTATTAGCGAACAAAGCAATGTCATCTGCAAAAGCGAGACAGTTTATATTCAGGTTTTCTTTTTTATAACCAACGTTAGTACAGTATACTGTATGTCCAACAATAAATTCCCCGAATTACGTTTATCTCCCAGTTACGAGTGAAATGTGTCGCATGTGTAGTGTAAGCAACTAAATATTTTCCGGCTGCATGTAGCATTTGTAAGGTAAAAAGAACTTAGCGGGTGACAAAAATTTTTGAAAATGATATTTTAGGCGCTCAGGGTTAATTGCAATATAAAGCACAGGATCTTGTTGAAAAACCTGAATATACATCAAAATGAGTAGCCTATTGTATAACTGAAATCAACATGATACATCGTGACAGGACATGCCCACTTTTGCTGATACTTCTGTAAATGTTTTCTCTTGTTGAGAGATACGCAGTCTTCATGCTGGTAGCACAGATAAATTCAAGTTTAATTTGTTGCTGTCAGGGGAACAGGAATGATCTAGATTTACCATTTCAGTCGAAAATAAACTTCATTTCTTAAAGAACTGTTTTCCTTTGATGACTTTTGAGCATATTGTATTTCTCGAAAACTTCTGGAGCAAAATACATGAAACTTTTCTTGTGTGATAATATCTTATTGAGAAATGGAAATACTTCTAGGATTGTTCTAAACACAATTTGTGCTAAATGTTCCGGCATAACTCAACAAAATGAGAGTTTCGCCCCGGTGTGCAATTGGGCTCTTCAGTTGGTTAAAGCACACCTCACCAAGACACTGTCAAGTACACACTGGGAAGGCCATTGCAAGGCGTATTTGATACATGTGTATCCACGTCACGAGCAAAGCCAGTGCACTATGTGAGTCGAAACTCCACTACAAAGCAATTATAACCTTACCTTGGAATTGAATATATAATTTTCAAAAGAAAAATATGTATTGTCCGTTGAGCCATTATATATTTATACACAAATTGTGCTAAATGTTCCGGCATAACTCAACAACTTTAACCAACTGAAGAGCCCAATTGCACACCGGGGCGAAACACTGTCATTTTGTTGAGTTATGCCGGAACATTTAGCACAAATTGTGTTTAAATAAAGTAGTAATGTGTGTAAATTTATCAAGGACAAGAATGGGGTAGACGCTCCGGGACTTGAAGTAAGGCACTATGCCGGCAATGTCGTGTAAGGAGTGTGGAAAAACCACACTCAGGATAACCGCTGTCAGCACCGGGATTCGAACCTACGATATCCGTACTTGCTGCAGCTTCCCTCGCGGCCATGGTGCACGTTCAACGAGCGCGGCTAGGCCGCGGGACGAAATGCTTGTAGAACTTGGCTTCGAGTAACTAACACCCCCCCATTGGTCGATCCTGGCTACGCTACTGGTTTGGGTTATCATTACGTTGCTACCTACATTATTATTCTTCTCCCTCATCACAGAATTTTTAGGCTTGAAGAAAATTCTTCACCCATTCCCCGACCTAAATTCTCTTTAGATCACTCTAACTATGCATTTAGGTTATAATTTGATATAGTGTACGTTCACCATGTTGGAAAATAGTCCAAACTAGCCAGTGGCGATATTAAAGCACGTTCTCGAGAGATTTTTAGACATTGCAACACCGCTATTTATTAAGCGGATGGCCTTTAGTGCCGTGAGTGTCCGAGGACATGATCGGCTCGCCAGAGTTTGTAGCTGCTTCTATGCGACAACCATGGGGTGAGCTACAAGAACCGTCGCGTGTGGATGAGATGAAATGAACGAGCAAGTTCAATTTCTAGTAGTTCCAACATTTGCCACCGGATGCCCGTGAGACCTTCGCTGAAACTTGGTAGAGCGTTTCTAACGAAATATCACCTAACCATTTGGCTACACACTACCAATTGTAGTGGTAGGTTCTTTTATATGTCATAGATCTATGACATGTGGGCAGATTATTAGCTTGGGAATAACCTAACCCCCAAGGGAAGATGATGAAGAAAACGAAGTGGGTTTCGGACTGGAGAAAAAGGATGGAGAAATAGGACGAGAGTCCAACAGAAGTTATAACTAAGAGTTCTTGCTCAAATGCAACAAAAAGTGGAACTGTTGTCAATTTTATTTGTGAGGGTTTTAAATTTAAGCCCATGGGAAGAGTGAGGGAAGACAGGATCTTGCTTAATCGTTACGTTTGAGAAATGATAAATCAAAAGAACAAATCTTAATTTATTTAACAATGTAAAAGGAAGTCGTTTATGTAACAAATATATAATTTTGATTTTGTAACAATTGGGGTCGCAGACCTCCGAAAACATCTAAAGCTTGCGCCAGGCAATTGATAATTATTTGGTTTTAAACCTTTTATATGCTTTAAAATCTTCGTAAGATTTTGAAATGGCTAAGATGAATAAATGAAAAATTTAAAGATAACTGACGTAATTAAAGTTAAACAATAAGTCAAGTACAAGATGTGTACTTTAAGGATTTCTAGATAAGTATCTTAGAAATAACAACAACTTCGAAAGTAACAACAAAAAAACGGGAAGAAATGAAATAGAAGTTTCTATAACTTCTTGTATTAATACTGAACTACGTGGGTAGATTATACAAATGGGGCAGGTCACTTATTGTGGAACCTGAAGAGAACAATTGAAATGAAGTTTCTAGAACTCCTATGTTTAAGTAGGGATCACGAGAAAAATGGGGCAAGTTTCCCTGTCGTGAAACCTAGAGATAACTCACTTTTGAGTAGAAAGAATTGGATTCCCTCATTAGAAGGGAGAAACAATATAATTTAAGGCGTGTACTAGACACGAAGTTTTACAGACATTAATTCGTGTTACATGGAGCAAATAAGGGAGGGCACTTATGTAGAGTGACACATTGAAAAAAGACCTAAAGTAACAATTTTATTATTTTAGTTTGTTAGTAAAGGGTTTGGGAAAGATCAAATGGGATTGTGGAAGAGTGTTCATGGCCATATTTATTGTACTCGGACGAGCGCGACGCGGTTGAAAAGTTGAACAGGCACTGTTTTCACTATAGTCAGTTGATATAGTTGAAAAGTTCACTGTAGTAGCACAAAAAGTTGATGGCAAAGAAAGTTATTGCAATGGTGGAAAATAACTAGTTACACTAGATTTGCGAGAGTCTATTGCTTGAAAAACTTGTAGGTTATAGTTGAATGCACCAGAAAAATCCCAACGGAGGAAGAAAAATTAGATATTGATTAGCAGTTCCTAAGGAAGATTCCTTAGTTTGAAAAAGTATTCCCATATGTGAGTGGAAAATACATGACAGTATAACTGGTAGATAGAGTGTAGGTTCTGGAAGGATCCAGAGCAATGATGACTTGTTTAAATTAGGTAGAGAATCCCTCGGCGGAAAACTAGATTATATAGACTGTGGGTATTTTGGAAATATCCCTCGATGTGAGATAGCATCTCCGAAAATCTTTCATTTTGAAAGTTAGACTTGATAGTTTGAGTTTGATCTCGAAGATCTCTTGAAAGCAGTTATTATCACATAGCAACTTTAACTGTCTATAAAATCCAAATAAAAGCATTGCGCCTTTTAAAAGTGATGAGAATGAGGTTAAGACAGGAAGTCGGTACTTATCTTTGCTTCATGAAGAAGGCGATGTTGCTGTTGATGGTTGGTTCTAAAATTCAAATATGGCGTCGAATTTAAATTTTGCCTCTTGAGTGGAGGAGGCGAGCTTTAGTTAAGCTCTAACTGACTGGTTTGACTTCCGACGTACAAGTGAGGGCTGCTAGACGCAGCGAAAGTACACTAGCCTAGACGGCATGTCCAACAAGAAGTTGAGTGCACTTGAGAGGGTGAGCGGTTGCTCACGGCACGGAGACTAGTCGAGAAGAAGAAGTGAAGTGACCGAGCGAGCGGGCTGTGCGCGCGGAGAAGAGAGCAGTAGGAGGAGGCGAGAAGCGGGGAAAGCGGGAGAGTAAGGGGAGGAAACAAAGAGTTTATACATAAACATGAAAAAACTTTACAAAAACAAAATTCTTCTTGGAGCGGTGTCTTCATGGAGTAGTTTGTTGGTGAAGAACACGACGCCCTGTGGATTAATGTAGAAGTCTTCATGGCTTGAAGCAATGGAAGTACGGAAGGCAGCGATGGGACGCTGTCAGGCTGGTTCAACGGAATATGCGTTTCTGTAAAAAACTGACAGAAAAAATGAACAAATGCACGGGGCAAACAGGAGGTAACAGTTCGATGTTGGTGTGTGAGGGAAAGAAATGTAAATAAATGGACTGATATAAAGTAATGAAGAACAGCAAAAGCTAATTCTTTCTTTCCGTGTATTTCCAAAAATACACCATGTTGGGGGACAACAGCAAACACCAGCAAAGAACAAGAACACAATATGAAAGAGGTCTTATAATATACCCATTGGCAGCAGAGATCATTCTTTCCCTGACTCTTCCCTTCCCTCCTGGGTAACAATCGGTCATTTCGCCAAAGATCTATGCTAGAGGGAGAAAGGGAAAAAGGGGAAGCACCTATGAGGAACTGACCAGGTGTACGTGGAAGCAAGTTATCAGGGTTATATGAATGCGGAGTCGACGGGCGCGAATTAACAACGCTGTCAATCACAAAGTAGCTAGAAGCTGCGAGAAATAAAGCTCTAGTGAAGATCGCGACAAGATGCGAAAGGAGGGTTAACAAATTTAAACAAAGCGAATAGAAACAAGTACATCGATTAAGGATAAAAATATACCAATTAAACAAAATAACTATGCGAGTAGAAGGCAAGAACGCCATAGGTAACAACAATCTAGTAGCCAAAAACAATGACCCTAAGTTATAATAAGCATCAAAAGGGTAAATCAGAAAAATACTTAAGTCAACAAGAAACGTGACGTAACAAGCATAGATGCAAAAACACATCGAGTGTAACAACGAGAAAAAACAAGTTTGTTTAACAATGAACAATAAAAGTGCAGGGTGCAATACATACGCGCATAAAAAATATGCAACGATGTTATCAAATTAGGATCGAAACAGCTATAGGATACGAGCTTGAGCAAGTGGGAGAGATAGGTAAGAACGACCTTGACCCACATAGTACAGCGAGATAACGAATATAAATATCTGAAAGAGTCCTTGACCAGAACAAGTTTACTTTGGTAAGGAGGTGAGCAGCTTCTGAAATTATGGGAGCAACTCGCAAGACAATGGTTGGCAGTCAGCCAATGTTGAGATAAGGAAAACTTGCTCTGACCTTTGTCAAGCATAGAGGAAGTAAAGGGCAGCTTGGCCTTACCCGAGCTTGTAAACAAAAGACATTGACAAACAAGCAGTTCAAAATAAACAAACAAAGCAAGTGCTATCAGCCGAGACTTAAAGCGGAACTTCAAGTAACACGTCATGCAGTCATCTGTAGCTTGGGCGTGAAAAACCAATTTAATGACATATGAAATAAAGCAAGTAATCAATTTCGCATAATTTTGAGGATCATGAAATCCGACAATTTTCAACAGAAAAAAGCTTAATTCTTCTGAACAAAGAAGAAAAGCTGGGACATTGGGAAGGAGTTTATGCGTAAGAATAGTTATTCTAGATGCTAGAGAACTCAGATTTTCAAGCGGTTTTAAAAGTGGCTTCCGAGTGTGAGGAAGAGGGAAGGAGGCGGCCATGGCCATCCTACTAAATAGCGAGTGAAGTGAAACATAGCTTACAGCGAAATGATGATGACTGATAGCCATTGTTTTACACAAGGGGAAGATAGTTTTCGATAGAATGTTTAATCACTTACCTGCTACAAAAAATGACATGAGAAGGTAAACCAAGTGACACAAGGCGAGGCGAACTTGAATTGCCATTTGGTGCGGAAATAAGGCAAAACCATTTAAACAACTTACAAAGGTGACGTAGTTGTTTAAAATGAGACATCGTTTCGGCAAGTGTCTTTCAAATGTATTGAGATCGGAAACATAAGCGGTCTCTTTTTCAGTAAAGGGATTTATATCAGCGTTCACGAAATGACATTGCGAATTGGTTTGTAGACTGGGATGTTGTATTTGACCAGTAATGACCCGACCAAAATCGGTGTCTCTGGCGACCACGTTTAAAGATAGCCTACGGGTTTGTTTACGAAGGCAATTCCAGAAAATATTGGCACTGAAAAGTATATCAATGGGGCCTTGAGCATTAACCTGAGGATCAGCAAACCTTAAATGCGAAGGAATCTTTAAACCGGAAGTATTAATAGAGCTGCTAGGAGTGTCCTTGCCAATACTGGTACGAATGAGACAGTTTAATTTATGATTGGTGTTTCTTTGACAAATGTCTCTGATTTTCAATTTTGAAGATAGCAAGGCTTGAGTTTTCAAATTTTCAATGCCGGATACATTGATGGAAGTAGGTGATGAAGAAAGCCCTAGTTTTTTAATTAACGATTGCGAAACAAAGTTGTGAGTTGAGGCAGAGTCGAGAAGACCGCGAGTTCGAAACCAATTTCCAAATGTATCTTGGATTTCAAATTGTACAGTGGACAAAAGGACTTGCGCACTGTGAGAAGTTTCGGCGTTAGAAATGTAGGAAGAAGCATTAGTTTGTTCGGAGCTGGTCTGTATGGAGTTTGAAGAAGTAGGTACTAGTGACCTCGATTGATCATGAAAGTGCAATAAAGAATGATGCGGTCTTTTGCAATGAAAACAGAGGTTGGAAGACGTACAATTAGAAGCAGAATGCTTAGGTGACAGGCAGTTATGGCAATATTTATTATTGAAGACAAACATTCTTCTGTCTTCAACAGACAATTCTTTAAAGGATTTGCAGGAATACAAAGTGTGAAACTTTTTACAGAGCGTGAATTTTAAATATTTGTTGAGCGGCCTAATATGTTCTCTTGGATGGTTGAAAGAGGCAGAACGAGTTTGCTTGTTCTCGACAGATGGGTGCTGATGTCCATTTGAAGAGACAAGTGTTTTATCCAGGATGTCACACAGAGGATTCGTTTCGACATTTTCGCGCTGAAATGAGAGTGCTGTAAGGACTTGGCACCGGCTGTTCAGAAACGAGATGAGGTGTTCAAAAGAATGCTCATCCTTGCGAGTGAGTTCGATTTCCCAAGCCTTTAATGTTGAAAAGTCGAATCTGGATTTAGCTAGATGAATAAGGACGGTGTCCCAGGTTTGGACTGGTTGCTTAAGTTGGTATAACGCTCTAACAAGTAATTGCATGGAGTCTAACAGGTCTCTTAAAGAGGTGACGTCATTAGGTTTTACGACTGGCAAGTTGAACAGGCAGCGAATGTGGCGAGCAACACACAAACGTACATTACCATATCTCTCTTTAAGGAGTTTAAAGGCGATGTGGTAGTTATCTGCGCTTAAAGGCAGTGACTCAACCGAGGCCAAAGCCTAGCCTTCCAAGGACGAACGCAAGAAATAGTACTTATGGATATCGAGAATGGCTTTGTTTTCATGGATAAGGGAGCAGTAAAGATCGTAAAAGGAATACAATTTACCTTCCAGGCCTGAGAAGTGAGGTAGAGTTATCTTAGGAAGTAACGGTTTCGGTTTTTCCTTATGAACTGAAGCGGGTGCGAACTGGGCCGGATTGATGACCCTAGTGTCCGGTTCTGAGATACTGCGGATCGGTTGGTGGGCCTTGGCGATCCCTTCAAAATACAAGGGTTCAACCTCGTCCCGATCCGATTGAAGTTCTGTGCAAGCGAATTCAATGTCGGTTTGAATTTGATCATAGTAATCGTAGGACCGTTCGTACAACTTAAAGCGTTGTGTCAAGACGTCTAGATCACAATTGGCGGGATTTATTTTGTTTAGAAAATTTCTAAATCTGGTAAGCTGTCGTTTGTAGGAAGAACGTCTGGCAATGAGAGTTTCATCCTTTTCAGTTGGCATAATGAAATGGGTAAATTGAAGTGTAACTTACGAAACTGTAGCGAGATTTTGAAAATGCTGTCAGGTTGGCAGCAGAAGACAGGTTGCAAGAAAGACAGGCTTAAGAAGACAGGAACGACCTCTATCATCTTCACCAGCTTTGCACTGCGAAGTTATAGCTGAAAAATTCAAAGAAGATATTAATAATTTGCAAAATATTGTCAAATGGACTTTGAGCAATAAATAACGAATAGATTCTCATAAATAGACTCTGAGAAATGGTCCCTCCCGGGTTTCTGGAACCAAATTTTGGGTAGATTATTAGCTTGGGAATAACCTAACCCCCAAGGGAAGATGATGAAGAAAAAGAAGTGGGTTTCGGACTGGAGAAAAAGGATGGAGAAATAGGACGAGAGTCCAACAGAAGTTATAACTAAGAGTTCTTGCTCAAATGCAACAAAAAGTGGAACTGTTGTTAATTTTATTTGTGAGGGTTTTAAATTTAAGCCCATGGGAAGAGTGAGGGAAGACAGGATCTTGCTTAATCGTTACGTTTGAGAAATAATAAATCAAAAGAACAAATCTTAATTTATTTAACAATGTAAAAGGAAGTAGTTTATGTAACAAATATATAATTTTGATATTGTAACAATTGGGGTCGCAGACCTCCGAAAACATCTAAAGCTTGCGCCAGGCAATTGATAATTCTTTTGGTTTTAAACCTTTTATATGCTTTAAAATCTTCGTAAGATTTTGAAATGGCTAAGATGAATAAATGAAAAATTTTAAGATAACTGACGTAATTAAAGTTAAACAATAAGTCAAGTACAAGAAGTGTACTTTAAGGATTTCTAGATAAGTATCTTAGAAATAACAACAACTTCAAAAGTAACAACAACAAAAACGGGAAGAAATGAAATAGAAGTTTCTATAACTTCTTGTATTAATACTGAACTACGTGGGTAGATTATACAAATAGGGCAGGTCACTTATTGTGAAACCTGAAGAGAACAATTGAAATGAAGTTTCTAGAACTCCTATGTTTAAGTAGGGATCACGAGAAAAATGGGGCAAGTTTCCCTGTCGTGAAACCTAGAGATAACTCACTTTTGAGTAGAAAGAATTGGATTCCCTCATTAGAAGGGAGAAACAATATAATTTAAGGCGTGTACTAGACACGAAGTTTTACAGACATTAATTCGTGTTACATGGAGCAAATAAGGGAGGGCACTTATGTAGAGTGACACATTGAAAAAAGACCTAAAGTAACAATTTTATTATTTTAGTTTGTTAGTAAAGGGTTTGGGAAAGATCAAATGGGATTGTGGAAGAGTGTTCATGGCCATATTTATTGTACTCGGACGAGCGCGACGCGGATGAAAAGTTGAACAGGCACTGTTTTCACTATAGTCAGTTGATATAGTTGAAAAGTTCACTGTAGTAGCACAAAAAGTTGATGGCAAAGAAAGTTATTGCAATGGTGGAAAATAACTAGTTACACTAGATTTGCGAGAGTCTATTGCTTGAAAAACTTGTAGGTTATAGTTGAATGCACCAGAAAAATCCCAATGGAGGAAGAAAAATTAGATATTGATTAGCAGTTCCTAAGGAGGATTCCTTAGTTTGAAAAAGTATTCCCATATGTGACTGGAAAATACATGACATTATAACTGGTAGATAGAGTGTAGGTTCTGGAAGGTTCCAGGGCATTGATGACTTGTTTAAATTAGGTAGAGAATCCCTCGGCGGAAAACTAGATTATATAGACTGTGGGTATTTTGGAAATATCACTCGATGTGAGATAGCATCTCCGAAAATCTTTCATTTTGAAAGTTTGACTTGATAGTTTGAGTTTGATCTCGAAGATCTCTTGAAAGCAGTTATTATCTCATAGCAGCTTTCACTGTCTATAAAATCCAAATAAAAGCATTGAGCCTTTTAAAAGTGATGAGAATGGGGTTAAAACATGAAGTCGGTACTTATCTATGCTTCATGAAGAAGGCGATGTTTCTGTTGACGGTTGGTTCTAAAATTCAAATAAGGCGTCGAATTTAAAAGTTTGCCTCTTGAGTGGAGGAGGCGATCTTTAGTTAAGCTCTAACTGACTGGTTTGACTTCCGACGTACAAGCGAGGGCTGCTAGACGCAGCGATAGAACACTAGCCTAGACGGCATGTCCAACAAGAAGTTGAGTGCACTTGAGAGGGTGAGCGGTTGCTCACGGCACGGAGACAAGTCGAGAAGAAGAAGTGAAGTGACCGAGCGAGCGGGCTGCACGCGCGGAGAAGAGAGCAGTAGGAGGAGGCGAGAAGAGGGGGAAGTGGGAGAGAAAGGGGAGGAAACAAAAAGGTTATACATAAACATGAAAAAACTTTACAAAAACAAAATTCTTCTTGGAGCGGTGTCTTCATGGAGTAGTTTGTTGGTGAAGAACACGACGCCCTGCGGATTAATGTAGAAGTCTTCATGGCTTGAAGCAATGGAAGTACGGAAGGCAGCGATGGGACGCTGTCAGGCTGGTTCAACGGAATATGCGTTTCTGTAAAAAACTGACAGAAAAAATGAACAAATGCACGGGGCAAACAGGAGGTAACAGTTCGATGTTGGTGTGTGCGGGAAAGAAATGTAAATAAATGGACTGATATAAAGTAATGAAGAACAGCAAAAGCTATTTTTTTTTCAGTGTATTTCCAAAATACACCATGTTGGGGGACAACAGCAAACACCAGCAAAGAACAAGAACACAATATGAAAGAGGTCTCATAATATACCCATTGGCAGCAGAGATCATTCTTTCCCTGACTCTTCCCTTCCCTCCTGGGTAACAATCGGTCATTTCGCCAAAGATCTATGCTCGAGGGAGAAAGGGAAAAAGGGGGAAGCACCTATGAGGAACTGACCAGGTGTAAGTGGAAGCAAGTTATCACGGTTATTAGAATGCGGGGTCGACGGGCACGAATTAACAACGCTGTCAATCACAAAGTAGCTAGAAGCTGCGAGAAATAAAGCTCTAGTGAAGATCGCGACAAGATGCGAAAGGAGAGTTAACAAATTTAAACAAAGCGAATAGGAACAAGTACATCGATTAGGGATAAGAATATACCAATTTAAAAAAATAACTATGCGAGTAGAAGGCAAGAACGCCATAGGTAACAACAATCTAGTAGCCATAAACAATGACCCTAAGTTATAATAAGCATCAAAAGGGTAAATCAGAAAAATACTTAAGTCAACAAGAAACGTGACGTAACAAGCCTAGATGCAAAAACACATCGAGTGTTACAACGAGAAAAAACAAGTTTGTTTAACAATGAACAATAAAAGTGCAGGGTGCAATACATACGCGCATAAAAAATATGCAACGATGTTATCAAATTAGGATCGAAACAGCTATAGGATACGAGTATGAGCAAGTGGGAGAGATAGGTAAGAACGAACTTGACCCACATAGTACAGCGAGATAACGAATATAAATATCTGAAAGAGTCCTTGACCAGAACGAGTTTACTTTGGTAAGGAGGTGAGCAGCTTCTGAAATTATGGAAGCAACTCGCAAGACAATGGTTGGCAGTCAGCCAATGTTGAGATAAGGAAAACTTGCTCTGACCTTTGTCAAGCACAGAGGAAATAAACAGCAGCTTGGCCTTACCCGAGCTTGTAAACAAAAGAGATTGACAAACAAGCAGTTCAAAATAAACAAACAAAGCAAGTGCAATCAGCCGAGACTTAATGCAGAACTTCAAGTAACACGTCATGCAGTCATCTGTAGCTTGGGCGTGAAAAACCAATTTAATGACATATGAAATAAAGCAAGTAATCAATTTCGCATGATTTTGAGGATCACGGAATCCGACAATTTTCAACAGAAAAAAGCTTAATTCTTCTGAACAAAGAAGAGAAGCTGGGACATTGAGAAGGAGTTTATGCGTAAGAATAGTTATTCTAGATGCTAGAGAACTCAGATTTTCAAGCGGTTTTAAAAGTGGCTTCCGAGTGTGAGGAAGAGGGAAGGAGGCGGCCATGGCCATCCTACTAAATAGCGAGTGAAGTGAAACATAGCTTACAGCGAAATGATGATGACTGATAGCCATTGTTTTACACAAGGGGAAGATAGTTTTCGATAGAAAGTTTAAACACTTACCTGCTACAAAAAATGACATGAGAAGGTAAACCAAGTGACACAAGGCGAGGCGAACTTGAATTGCCATTTGGTGCGAAAATAAGGCAAAACCATTTAAACAACTTACAAAGGTGACGTAGTTGTTTACAATGAGACATCGTTTCGGCAAGTGTTTTTCAAATGTATTGAGATCGGAAACATAAGCGTTTTTCAGTAAAGGGATTTATATCAGCGTTCACGAAATGAAATGTTGGAAAATTGTTTAATTATTATTGAGTCATTTTATAACATCTTGAAAATGACATTTGAGCGATAAATATTTTGGTAGAATATGTACATATATATTAATATTTATATTTATTGGTTCAGTATTGGGTAATGATAGGTTTCAGGATCTATGGTTGTATAGAGTTCAGCATTGCGGTTGTAATAACGACAGGCCATCGTTATTAGAGTCATTTTCGTCGATTCATTTAATTTACATTTTTATTACCGGCGATCCTGAAGACCTGGGGCATAGCAGGTTGATCCCGAATGCGATAGTTTATTTTGCCAGTGGAGGCATTTTTAATGTCTATTTACATCTTGATATAGTTATAACGGTATTGTCAATTCTGTGTGATGTAACCCGGAATCTGTAGAGACAGATGGGATGATTTTAGTTAAATAAATGCGGGCACGTGTTTACGATTGCTTGCAATGTTTTTTTTAGATTGTTTCGTTATGATTTATCTTAGAGGGAGATCAGTATAAATATTATGGTCAAGATATTGAAGCAATTCCTATTAACCCACTCCATATTCCTATGTGACCCGAGATTATAGAGCTCTCTAACTCTCCTTTTTGTTGAGGTGCTTTTGGTCCTTGTAGGACAGACCATAGTATTTATTTATTTATAGATTCACCCTTATATGTTCCTAATTTTCAGTGTGTGATGTGCTAGTTGTAACGGTCAGTATTTTAGACAGGTTACTGCTGTTTGCATCGATCCATTGTCACCTTGAGGATTCTGGCTGTCACACCACTGGTAAAAAGGGCACAGTACCTTCTAAGCCCCTTTGCTTTTCAATCTATTAGGCATAGTTACGCAAACATGCGGAAATTCCAAGCTTACTTTTCTGAAGGCCTATATAAATACTCGCTTTCCTCGTTGGGGACTTCGCCCCCTAACCTCCGGCGCACTTGACAAACCGGGTGCTTTTAGGATCAGTAACGGGATGAAGTGTTTAAAACATATCATTCTGAAAGGATGGTATATTAGCTTTCACGGCAGGTGAATAAAACCTCAGCAATTCTTCTAGGTTTGTGCCGTGTTTTGTGTGGGGTTTCGCCTAGGACACCAAGCTGGCTCATCGGCGGGCTCTTGGTGACCCCGCCTGGACCCCCACAGGAGTAACGAACTGCGCGCCACCTCCCTTTATATAGAGTGCAACTGCACTACTTTGCAGCGAGAACTAAAAGCTCAAGCAGGCTTATCCTCCCTATGAAGGCTTCCAAAATGATGGTATATTGGCTTTCACGGCCGGTGAATTAAAACTCAGCAATTCTTCTAGGTTTGTGCCGTGTCTTGTGTGGGGTTTCGCCTAGAGATGGCACAAACCTAGAAGACTTGCTGAGTTTTAATATCATTCTGATTTTTTTGCTTTGAATTTGTAAAAGAATTAAAAAAATATGTAGCCTACATACATCAGTTAGTTATGGTTGTATTAAGGGGCAGAACAGCAAGGTCATATGTCCCTATGCATACAACAATAAACAAATCATCCATAGGGTCATTCCATTGAAGGATGGAGATCAAGCCTTTTTTTTATAGAGAGAGTAAATTATATTTATTCAGGTGGTGTTTGGTCTGCATTATTTGTGTGACATTTTAATTTTTCCACTTTAACTTCAATTTATCACTAAATTTCATTCTGAAGTTTGACTCTAATAAAGTGTGTTTGTTGCAACAAAAATTACTCTTCTAAGGAAATAGTTCAATTTTATTATTATATTGAATCTGTAAGGTACTTTTAATATGTAACTGATATCACAGTTCAGAGTTCCAGTCCCTAGAGGATGAGGATATAACAACGGGAAGGGGCCGTGAGAGACAGGAAAAGGAAAGATACACTAGCCCCCGAGACGTTACCCAAATACCTAGCTTTAGGGTCAGACGAAAAACATGAGGTAACCAAGGGAGTTCTGGAATTAAATATGTTAGCCTGAAACATGTGACAGCAATGTTCTATGAAAATACAGTATTATCCTTCCTGCAACCCAGAAAATGCTCCTTTGCTTTGCAGTAATGGATTATGTTTATAGAAGCTAATGTACACTGCCAAAGTAGACAGGGCTGCAGTTTTATGTTGTTGTTGAATATTTTAGGGTCTTTGTGAGATCGTGGTCAAGTAGCCCTGTGTACTTAGGTGTGTGTGAATTTGTCTGATAATCTGAGTCATTGTGATGTCTGTTCTGATGAGTGCAAAAAGGAAGATATTCGTTTTACGTGACCGTTAATCTCGAGATCATAAGCCACGGGACATCAATTTTACGTGGAATCAAAACTACAGGACATGGCATTTCACTTTGGAAATCTTTCTGTGTTGCTAAGTAACCTATATGATCGCTTTTCAGTCGGTCAACACGAGTGTACGGTACCCAATTAGATTAGGTGGGCAGTGACAATTTATCTCCTAATGCCTGAAATAAAAATACATGATTCGTTTATACACTTAATAAACACTTCTCGCATAAAGAGGAGGGGGAGGTTGTATGAGAAGCGTTTTATTAAATCACCTGAAAAATTACATGGCGTCAGGAAGGGCATCCGGCCTTAAATACCCAGCCAAAACCAAAATGAACCTGATTGGCTCCGGCGACCCAAATTAATTAGGATACGCAGTAGAAAGTATTATAAAGCTTTTCAATCAAACAACGGAACTAGGTTTTTAACTTGTTATATATCAATAATAATGTTATTGGTTTTAGGTCCCTTTTAACTACTGTGGCTTTTAGAGACACCTGTGTGCCGGAATTTTGCCCTGAAGGGGATCTTTAACGTGACAGTAAATCTACAGACACGGTTCCCTCGCATTTATGCACCCTCAAATGCCAGATGACTGCGCCAGGATTAGATCCTGCAACCTTGGGTACAGCAGGCAAGAACGTTTCCGCTGCGCCACGGAGCCAGTCGGTTATAAATCCGAAGCATGTCTCGGTAGGATATCTATGCATGGCTTCGGTGGCGTAGTCGGTAGCATGCTGAACTGCTATGCCCAAGTTCGCGGGTTCAAACCCAGTCGAAGTCGTCGGGCGCATGTCATAGATTTATGGCACGTAAAAGAACTTACAACTACAATTGGTAGTGTGTAGCCAAAATTTGTAGGCTATTGGGATAGACACGCTCTATCAGGTTCAAACGTACGCCGTTGGGTTTCAGTGACAGTGGCGTCTGGTAGCTTAGGTTGGAACTAATTGACATTGAAATTGGGGAACCTACGGGCGTACAAGTGAAATGCCCTGCTATGGCCATTGGCTGCAAATCAAATATACATATGAATTTTGAAAATTAAAACATACGGTGGGCTAGGTAATCGCAAAAGATGTCATCTCAAACGCGTGCCGACATTTTAATTTTCAGATGTAGAAAATGGCTTTTTAATAGTCAGAGAGCTGATTTACTGAATAAAGATTTTGTACAATAATATAAACTTATTCTCGAATCCTTTGGATGCAAGTCAATTTATGTCGTCAGGATAATTCTCACAAACTTAGATGTGGTACATTGTTTGTTAATTCTCTTATGAAATACCTGGCCTCCCACATGACTGCTGTGAAGGTACGGTAAACAATTGTTATTGCCGATATTTTGTAAAATTGGCATTGTATTATTTTGTCAAATTCAGGAATGAAAGGTTTCAAACCCACAGAAAAAATACGATGTACCTACAATTGAGCCATTTAAGACCGTTTCGTTTCACAAATCACACTAGTATTTTTGCGAATTAACTATAATGGTACTCAATTTTACGGAATAACTAGCTTTTGATACGGTTAAGAATTTGATATTATATTATATCCATACTATCCACCCGCCCCGGCTTCGCCTGGTATCATAAAGGGGTCACTCAGCGTAAGCTTAAAAGGCGCACGGACGGTAGGTCTCAGAAGCAATTCAGAAAAGCCGAGGTGAACGGTGAAACTCCAAACACTTATAGTCTACGCTTCTTTGAAGTCTTAACTCGACACAACTCGACAGTTAATGCTGGCCGAAGCTGGGGTGATGGGCTCGCTCGTAAACTCGCTCCGAAGCTAGTAATTTAAATTTCCACTGAATGGAGATTGTTGGAAGAAACTAAAACGTAAAATCACTTATAGTTGGCGATGTATTAAAGATAAAGATATGCTATCGGTGACTTCTTTGTAGAACTTGTCATGCTGACCAATTCTTACACTCAATAGTATATAGATATTTTTAATGGTTTACCAAGCGTAAGCTTAAAAGGCGCAAGGACGGCAGATTTTCCTTCGACACGATTCACTGAAATCGTTACTGCTCGGCTTCCTTTGGTCATAAATGAATGTTTTCGTACAAAAACCATCCACGAGAAATTCTTTACTGAATGGTGAAAACCGCATCAAAGTCCATTCAGTGGATTTAGAGATTACCCGTTACATCCAAGAATCGTGGACTTTGTTTATGTAGAGATGCCAGCGACTATCATTAAAACAAATACATGAATTTATAACTAGTATGGACTATGAATTCTACGTAAGACTCATTAAATACGTCATACAACAGTACCTACGGATACTTATAGAGGACTGAACTAATAAAATCACATCATTCTTTTTATGTTTCTATGAATTAAAAGTGTGAGTATATCAACATTGTGGCTTTTTCTATAGTAGTTGGTGATTTAACGAGACTTATGTTCACAATGGAAATAATCACTCAGGTGAGTTAAAATAAAAAAAAAAATAAAAAAAAAAAAAACAACGTGAAAAGTGAAATCATTAGTCCCACGAATAACGTGCTCAAGGCAGTTGCCAGCTTGCTGGCCGCCGCGAGCGCTAGTGTCGCTTCACCTACAAAGAGGATGCAATTTCGTAGCACAGCGAGCTTCGCGACTGTGTATTTTAGACTGTGGTAGTACAACTCCGTCCTCCCAGGGTTGCCAATGTATTTTCCCCCCACAAAATAACTTATGGCTTATTTCAAACTGAGGCTAGCGCCAAATAATTTTGAATACCACTCAGCAGGACAATATTAGCTTTTTTTCTTTTCTTGGCGGGAGAGGAGTTATAAGTACATTAATCTAGATTTTATTAAAAATAACGCGCTTTAATAAAGACTTAGAAAATTCTATGGGTACATTAACACTAATTTTTGGATCATTATTAACATCTTGAACATGAGATAACCGTCAGCCGAGTTGCTTCATATTACGTAAATATATGTCCAACAATTCCCTGAATTACGGTTATCTCCCAGTTACGAATGAGTGAAATTTGTCGCCTGAGTAGTGTAAGCAATGACAACTTTTTCCGGCTGCATGTAGCATTTGTAAGGTAAGAAGGACCTTGGTAGGTGACAAAAATCTTCGAAAATTAAGCTAGGCATTCAGGGCTAATCGCAATATAAAGCACAGGATCTTGTTGGAAAAACTGAATAAACATAAAGATGAGTACCGGTATTGAATTACTCATAAATCAATATCATATATCGTGAGAGGACATGCCCACTTTTGCTGAGACTTCTGTAAATAATTTCTCTTGTTGAGGGATACGCAGTCTTCTTGTTGGTAGCTCAGATATATTTGAGTTTATTTTGTTCCTGTCAGGGGAACAGGAATTTTCTAGATTTACCATTGAAGTGAGACATTTTAGTCAAAAATTAACTTAATTTTTTAAAGAACTGATTTCTTTTTTTCTTTTGAGCATATTGTATTACTCAAAAATTCGGGATCAAAATACATGAAACTTTTCTGGTGTAATAATATCTCATAGAAAAATGGAAATACTTGTAGAGTTGTTGTTAATCCATTTGAGGTGCTTGAGACACCTTGGTCATCAGCCCCGTGTATTTGGGAGTGCGTGGAAGCTGTCTGGCAACCTGTATTGCTGTGATGATTGTAGTTGTGTGTGTAAATGTATTCGGGACAGGGATGGAGTAGACGCTCCGGGACTAGAGCAAGGAACTATCCCGGCAATTTCCTGTAGGGAGTGTGGCAAAACCCAGGGAAAAACACTCAGGATAACCGCTGTCAGTACAGGGATTCGAACCTACGATATCCGTACCACAGCTGCCCTCGCGACCATGGTGCACGTTTGACGAGCGCGGCTACGCCATGCTTGTAGAATTTGTCTTGAGTACCTATAACCCCCCCCCCCCCCCCCATTGGTCGATCCTGGCTATGCTACTGGGGACAGGGATGGAGTAGACGCTCCGGGATTTGAGCAAGGCACTATCCCGGCAATTTCCTGTAGGGAGTGTTGCAAAACCCGGGGAAAAAACACACTCAGGATAACCACTGTCAGCACCGGGATTCGAACCTACGATATCCGTACTTACCACAGCTGGCCTCGCGACCATGGTGCACGTTTGACGAGCGCGGCTACGCCATGCTTGTAGAATTTGGCTTGAGTACCTATAACCCCCCCATTGGTCGATCCTGGCTACGCTACTCTATAATGTTTGTGTCATTTTCATCAATAATCAGTAACTCATAGCAGAACATACTGTGGAGACCATGAGCGAAGAGCTCTTTGGAGAACTTAGAGTGATTTGATGGATTCTTTACTCTGTGCTAGTTTTGTGTACATTTCTTTCTGTTGGCATAAAAAGAGAGAATAAAAGTTTTCCTAGTGGCCAGCATCAAATATAATTTATTATTATTATAATACCTAATCTAAGTACTAAATTGGTGACCCCGACGTGATGTCGTGCAACGAAGAAGAAATACCAGGTCAGTCATTACAGATACGTCCAGTGTCTCAAAACGACGTGGAGATAGCCCATGTCGCAGTAAAAATTCCTCCTATCTGGCGCAAGAACGTCAAGGTTTGGGCCATGCAAATAGAAGGGCAGTTTGTTATAGCAGGGATAACGGCTGAACTTACCAAATTCAATCATGTGCTAGGTGCGTTAGATGCCGATGTAGCTGAATTAATATCTGATTGTCTGTGCAAGCCCCTGTCCAATACGCCTTTCTCCGACTTGAAAAAAGAACGGCTTGTTCAAGAGTTCGAAGAATCGGAGGGACGTAAATTTAACAAGCTTCTGACGGAATTAGACTTAGGAGACAAGAAACCGTCCCAATTGCTTAGGGAAATGAGAAATTTGACTGGAACACAAGTTAAGGACGATTTCTTACGCACGATACTTATCCAGCGGCTACCCGTCAATGTGCGTTCTATATTAGCGTCAAGTAGTGATATATTGGACAATTTGGCAATCATGGCTGACAAAATAATGGAATTTGCAGCTCCCACACACATCATATACAGTATCCAAGCCACGCAGCAGAGTTTTAGAAACCAACCTAACCTCAACTTAGAAACAGACAGACTGTCACGCCTTGAAGCGAAGATTTCTCAGTTAACTTTAAGTGTCAACGAACTGAGAACCAGATCTCATTCTAGATCGCGAGACTCAAGGTCACGTACCAAAACACCAACAAGTAGATATAACCCAAACAAGTCAATTTGCTGGTATCATTTTACGTTTGGAGATAGAGCTAAGAAATGCACTAGCCCTTGCTCCTATCCTTGCAACGTCAGTGTGCCGGAAAACTAGCTCGCTCCCCACTGGACGCGGCATGTGATCGGAGCTTGGTATCGCGCCGCTTGTTTATTATTGATAAATTTACTGGCTACAAATTCCTCATAGATTCAGGTGCTGATACTTCCGTACTCCCTACTTCTTTCAAGGAACAAGGGCAAGTGTCAAAAAAGGCAATTGTATGCAGCCAATGGCAGTCCAATCAAAACATATGGTGAGCGACTTCTTAAACTAGATTGATGTTTACGCAGACATTTCTGTTGGACTTTTCTGATAGCAGAAGTACAAACACCTATAATTGGTGCTGATTTTATCCACAATTTGAACCTGCTAAACGACCTGAAAAACAGATGTGTCATAGACAGTACGGCTAACCTCTCCTCACCAGCTACCTTGATCAAAACAGATGTGATCGAATCACTCCATACCATCCCTCCAGATCAAAAGTACGCCGAAATTATCAAAGAGTTCCCTGATCTCCTGAAAGAACGAATCAATTTTTCAAGTCCTCATTCCAGTGTGATGCAACCTATCATAACAACTGGATATCCAGTTTCAGCTAAGGCGCGGCGATTACCACCAAAGAAACTTGCAGCTGCCAAGGCAGAATTTCAGCAGATGATCGATATGGGAATCTGTCGACCTTCGAACAGCTGTTGGGCTAGTCCTCTCCACCTTGTACCCAAAAGAGATGGATCTTGGCGTCCTTGTGGTGATTATTGGGCATTGAATAACATCACGCTACCTGATCGCTACCCAATATCCAATATACAAGACTTCAACAGTCAGCTGGACGGAAAAAAAAAGTATTTTCCAAGATCGATCTCCTACGCTCATACCATCACATACCAGTTCATCTGGAGGCGTGGTGGCTCAGCGGTCTAGCTGTATGCCTCTCACCAAGGCGGTCCAGGTTAGATTCCCGGTCAATGCATGTGAGATTTTCGAAGTGAAATGCCATGTCCTGTGGTTCGGATTCCACGTTAAAAGGAGGTCCCGTGGCTCATAATCACAAAATTCACGGTCACGTAAAACTACAATCTTCCTTCCTTCCTTCCTTCCTTCCTTACCAGTTCATCCTGACGATATTCCGAAGACTGCAGTAATAACCCCCTTCGGACTATTTGAATGTGTTTCCCTACCGTTTGGATTATGCAATGCAGCACAGACCTTTCAGAGATATATGGATAACATTCTACGAGATTTTGATTTCACCTACTGCTACATCGATGATATACTCATAGCTTCCTCCAGTGAAGATGAACATAAACGGCACCTGTATTTATTATTTGAGCACCTCAGTCAGTTCAATATTAATATCAATAATAGCAAATGCATCTTTGGAGTGACAGAAGTGCCATTTATTGGTTACCTGATCTCTGCCAATGGTATCCTTCCATTGCCAGATCGCGTACAAACAATCAAAGACTATCCACTACCGGAATCAATCCAAGACCTGCGTCGTTTCTTAGGACTAATCCACTTCTATCGTCGAACACATCCTCATGCAGCCAATATGCAGGCTAAACTCTTTGACATCACTCACGGAGCAAAGAAGAACGACAAAAGAAAAATTACTTGGACAAATGAACTTAAAACGATACACTCAGATTTGAAGACCAGTCTTGTTAATGCAGCTCTTCTCGCACATCCTTCCCATGAACTACCGTTGGTTTTGATGGTCGACGCTTCTGACTTTGCTATGGGTGCTTCACTTCACCAAGTTAGAGGAGATATTCTCCAACCCTTATCGTTCTTTTCAAAGAAACTCAGCGACACACAGAAGAACTACTCGACTTATGACAGAGAACTTCTTGCTGTGTATTCAGCTGTCAAACATTTCAAACATATGCTAGAAGGTAGAGAATTCCCAATCTACACGGATCATAAACCTTTGACGTTTATGTTTAATCAACGACCAGACAAAGCTACCCCTCGGCAACTACGCCATATGAGCTTTATAGGGCGGTTCACCACTGACATTAGGTATGTGGAAGGAAAAAATAACTCGGCTGCTGACGCTTGTTCTCGAATTTCTTCCATCTGTATTCCTTTACGCTTTACTACGGAGGAGATTGCCAAAGCGCGAGCTACAGATGAGGAATCAAAACATCTGCAGCAATCAAGCGCATGTTCTCTGAATTTCCAGGTGTTTCCTTTACCAAATAACCATGACCTTATCTGTGACAATTCCATCGGCAAGCTCAGACCAATCATCCCTACTGCATTTCGTCATCGCATATTTGAGTCCATCCACAACCTGTCACATCCTGGGGTGGAGAATAAGTTCTGCCCTAAAACTTCCCCATACGGGAGAACGGTAACGCATCAGGCGAAAGCCTGGACAAAATAACTACTGTGGTCAAGAAAATTAGACTGAAGCGGTGCGGGGTAGTGGGCATGAAATACGTGACTAGAAAACCAATATAGGTAGCAATACATTAAAATTTTTATTTCTAATAATAAATTTATAATCAATAAACAAATTGTACTTAAGTGCTTATCACAGAAATGAACAATTATAAATGGAGCAAAAGTGTGAGGGCCTGATGACAGAAACCCAGATTAAGGAAATATCAATGAAACAAGCTTGTTTAATTGGAGAGAAGTTGAGCTTAACACATAAAAATGCACTTTATAAAAAGAGAATCATGAAACTGATTAAGAGTATGAAATGATTAGTATAATTTAAATGCTTCATAAAATTAAACTTATCTTTGAAGAGCCAGCTCCTTAAAAGTTGCAGCTAGCATAAATGTTGATTTAAAAGTCCTCACGGTTTCTTCAGAAGGAGGCGTACATGGCCTAGAGAATGTACACCATTGATAAAAATGTCAACTTTCTCTTCTTTTCTTGCGAAGGAATGACATTTATAGCTTCCAAGTGATGATCCAGCAGTATTTCGAAAGACGAATCCAAGTATCCCATCTAAGGTGAAGGTGAAAAGTACAACAGCTGGCAATTATTCTTGCCATCTTGAGCAATACGTCATGGTGCAGATCTTGTGACGTAGCTGCTAGGTAGCGTAGAGACTAGCGATGGTGTCATGAGATGCAGTAGCGGTGACCAGCAGGTTGAAGTGATCAGAAGTGATGATTGATCAGAAGTGGTGAAGAACGCCAGCAAGTGGCGTCTTAAATAGGGATCATGGAACCATCTCGAAGCTGGAGATCGCCTGACCAGACAAAAACCTGCCATTGGTCGAACGAAAGTCAGGGTGACGTCAGTCGACACTACTCAGCGGACAGCGGATCAACCAGTAGATGCCCTGTATGTCGGGAGTGAGGACGCTTGAGGTAGCGAGCGACTGGAACACTCAAGATGAGAACTATAATATCTATGAATAAGTGATTGATAACAAGATTATGCATATGGTTTAAGCAATTAATACGTTTACAAGAAATAATTACCATTCGGGGATCTCGGTAACAATAAACAAAGTTTGACCGACAAATGGGCCAAGCTAACCATTGAAAGTATCACAAAAGTGATCATGCTCCGAGAACTCCGAATGAAAACAAACAAAAGAATCAGTCAAAGCAAAACATGGATAACAGACGAGGAGACACTAAGACTCGAAAGGCAAAACAGAGATAGCAGAGATGGGTCTAGTAAAGACCTTTACTAGTTAAAACATCAACAACTCTGACGCGTTTATCACGGCCAAAGTGGCAGTGAATAACTCTGCCTAGGTTCCACACGAGAGGCGGAGATGGGTCTCGAAGAAGAACCATGTCCCCCACTCGTACATCCGGTTGAGGAAGCCGCCATTTCTCACGCCTATTTAGCAAGCTGAGATATTCTAACTTCCATCGGCGCCAAAAAGAACAGCGCAAAGATTCTACTTTTCTCCAAAAGATAGGTAAGTTAGGATCACAGCGTCGAACCAGCAAAGGCGGAGTAGCAGCAAGCGAACAGCCAATCAGGAAGTGACTGGGTGTTAAAGGTAAAAGATCTTTAGGATCGTTTGAAAGAGGGGTCAGAGGTCTGGAATTTACAATACCTTCGACTTGAATAATTAAAGAGTTGAATTCCTCATAAGAAAGTATGGTAGGACCAGAGTTTTCTTAAGCTGTCTTTTAGTAAGTTTGATGCAGGACTCCCATTGGCCCCCATGATGGGGAGCATAAGGCGGGGTGAAATGCCATTTGAAACCTTTAGAATAGGAAAAGTTGGAAATTTTTTCTTTAGCAGAAGGGGAGCTTAACACTTTTTTTTCAGAGATCAGAAGCGCTTACAAAAATTTTTGCATTATCTGAAAAAACTTCAGAAAGAACACCCCTTCTAGCAGCAAATCTAGAAAAGGCGGCCAAAAAGTAAGATACAGAAGCGTTCGTAACCAACTCAAGGTGGATAGCTCCCGTCACCATACATACAAATAACGAGATGTAAAGTTTACCTAAGATTTTGCGCTTAGATGAAGAGGGATTAGTCTGATATACGTAAGGACCTGCGTAATCGATCCCAGTAAGAGCGAAGGGCTTACTAGGTTCTGAACGAAATGGAGGTAAATTACCCATAATCTGCGAAGCGGGCCGTGGTTTAACCTTGAAGCAAGATATACACTTTTTGACAACAGAAGATACCTCATGAACGCCATTGATGATCCAGTAGAGTTCACGAATTAGACAGAGCAAGGTGCGAGTGCCAGCATGAAGGTGTTTATAATGAAACTTTTTTATTATAAGGGTAGTGATAGGATGCTTTGAAGGAAGGATGATGGGATGCTTTTTCCCATCCTCACAACTAGACATAGCTAATCTTCCACCCACACGTATTATGCCGTCCTGGTCTAGAAAAGGAGTGAGTGGTGAAAGCCTGCTAGACTTGGGTAAATCTTTACCACTTATAAGAGCTTGCTTTTCAGGAGCAAATACTTCCTGCTGAACAAGTAACAAAATCTTGCAAGTAGCAAATTCTAACTCTACTCTGGAGAGAAAGGGTTGAGGCTTCAAAGGTTGATCAATTACTAAATATTTCCATCGGAAGATATAAGACACTACACGAATCAATTTATCAGATGAAGAGTATCTATGAAAAAGGCTAGTAGAAGTAGAAGTAAGATGCGACGTGACAGGGTCATTACGGGCATCAGGTATTTCTTCTGCAAATTGATTAGCTAAGCGAGGCCAGCAAGATGATTCCTGACTTAGCCAAGGAGGACCATTCCAGTACAGGTCTGAAGAAATCAATTTTTTAGGCGTGCAACCACGTGATATTATATCCGCGGGGTTTTCACGGCTAGGAACATGTCTCCATTGTTCAGAATGAGAGACTTCATGAATCTTAGAAACGCGATTTGCCACAAAGGTATTCCAATGAGAAGAAGGCTTGGTAATCCAAGCTAATACAATAGAAGAATCGCTCCAAAAAAATGTGCGGGAAAATTTTAACTTTAAACTGACATTTAGTTTAGTAGCTAATTCTGTTGCCATTAAAGCAGAGCATAATTCTAATCTCGGCAATGATACCGTTTTAAGTGGAGCAACTTTTGATTTAGCGCACACTAAATTAGAAAATCCAGGGAAAGTGGCTGAGGAACGTCCTACTATGTATGCACAACAGCCATAAGCCCGTTCTGAACTATCAGAAAATACATGCAGGTCATACTGCTGGCATAAGAGATTAGAAATTAAAAGGCGGGGTATAGAAACCTTGGAGAGATCCAGCAAACTGCTGCGATACTCTAACCATTCTTCTACAAGAGGAAGGGGGAGATTTTCATCCCAGTCTGATTTTAATGACCAAAGCTTTTGCAAGAACATTTTTGCAACAATAACTATAGGAGCAATATATTGCAAAGGATCAAAGATCTTTGCGATTTCTGACAGAACTTGTCTCTTAGTTACAGGGGGAGATTCTGACAGATGTACCTGATAAGAGAGGGTATCAGAAGAAGGACACCAAAAAACACCCAATGCTTTTACGGCTGCTTCATCAGTAGGAATTGCAACAAATTCATCAGCTGGGACCTCTGATGAAAATTTTGATATAAATTCAGTAGAATTTGAGGTCCATTTATGGAGCGGAAAACCACCTCCTAGGAGCAGGGATTTCAAATCTTCGCACACAAGGAGTGCTTCAGAAATATTAGGGAAAGAGCACAAGAAATCGTCAACATAAAATGCCGTTTTAATGACTCAGAGGCCAAAGGATGATACAGATGACCATCTTGCTCGGCTAACATGTGGAGAGACCGAATCGCAAGAAAGGCTGAAGGCTTCAGGCCATATGTCACAGTCTTCAATCTAAATATCTTTATGGGTTTGGAATTCTCATCGCGCCACAATATTCTTTGCAGATCTTGCTGCTCAGAATTTACGAGAATCTGCCGGTACATCTGCTTAATATCTGAGATTACAGCAATAGGAAACCTTCGAAAATTAAGCAAAACAGAGGTGAGATCTGTTTGAATCGCGGGACCACATTGCAAGGTATCATTTAAAGAGATTCCATTGGAATCTGGTGATGAGCCATTGAAAACTACTCTTATATTGTCTTGTGTTAAGGAATTTTTCCATACCGGGTGATGATTTAGATAAACTATTTCATTTAAAGGATGGTCAATTTCTTCTGATTTAGAAATTACCTCCATGTGATTAGATGATTCGTATTCCTCCATAAAGGAAGCATACTGAGTTTTGACAGAAGCATTTGGTTTGAACCGATTTTCAATAGCAAATAGTGCCCTAAGTGCTCTGGAATGCGAGCCCGTAATGGCGGGAGGATTAGGAATACGTGGAAGAGTTACTATAAATCTGCCTTCAGCAGTACGGACAGTGGTTTCCTTGTATAACTTTTCACAAATTTCGTTAGAAGAAGAAAAAGTAGCCTGAACATTCTCAAGATCCCAGAACTTGGTTAGCTCTTGACTCAAATCGGTACCAACAAAATAACAATTCGATACAGTTTGAATAGGATTACGGTATATTTGGCCAGTAGCAATCCAACCAAAATCAGTTTCGCGGAAGAAAACATTAGGAGCAATTTTTACTTTATTGGAATGAAGACATTGCCAAAATACGCTTGAGCTGAAAAGAAGCTCTACGGGCGAAGCTCTGTTGAAATGAGGGTCAGCTAGCTGGACAAAATTCGGGATATTCCAACTTTGAATAGGATAAGAAGTGCCAGGAATGTTGTTGCCTATAGACTTGATAATCAAACAATCTAATTGCAACTGCGTACCAAGATTATTAGAGTCCTTCAGATCCACTTTAGCAAAGCTTAAGGATTGCGATTTAGAGCAGTTTATTCCCGTAACCTCTATTGAGGTAGGATGTTTTGGGAGGCCTAACTTTTGTACCAACGATTCATTAATAAAATTGTTGGTAGCGGCATTGTCCAATAATCCCCTGACAGATACCCATTTCCCGTGAGAATTTTTCAATAGAACCTGCACGGTAGATAATAAAACCTGGACTTTGCCAAGCGAGGTGGAACTTTGAGCATACGACTGCGCACTATTTTGAGAAGTCTCAGAATTAGACTTGGTATTGGAACTGCTTGGTCCTGATAACCGTGATCTTTCATGCCTGTGCAAAAGGGAATGGTGTCTAGCCTTACAATGAAAGCATAAACGTTGTGAACGGCAATTGTTTAACATATGCGTTCCTGACAAACAGTTGAAACAATGTTTTTTGTTCGTAATGAACTTTCGTCTTTCATCTACTGATAAAGATTTAAATTCATCACAATTGTATAAATTATGCGATTGCTGACACAGACCGCACGTTTGAATTTGGTTAGGTGACCGAGCATCAACAGGAAGAGCCTGTGATCTTAAAATTCTTTGATTAGAACTGCTAACCTTATCTTTTGAGAAGGCTTTTGAATCTGAACTACTAGTTTTTTGATTAGCTATGGCGGAAAAGACTTGGCTTCTGGCCTTCAAAAAGTTAATAATCGCCTCATAAGTGCATTGCAAATTCTGGGAAAGTTCTGTTTTCCAGGCTTTTAATGTATTTGCATCCAATCTTGCAGAAATAAGGTGAACTAGAAATAAATCCCAGTGATTTACAGGTTGGTTTAAATTGGACAATGCTCTGACGTGTAGCTCTGCAGTGTCAATCAACTTACGAAGTGATAAACTGTTATCTGCTTGCACGTTAGGTAACTCGAATAAGCTTTGTATATGGCGTTGAATAGATAAACGAATGTTCCCATATCTATCCTTAAGAAGATTCAGAGCAACTTCATAATTATCACTGGTCAAAGAAAGTGCTTGAATCAGGTTAAGTGCGTTGCCTTGAACTGCCAGACACAAGTAGTGAAATTTTTGTATTACTGGTATAGAAGTATTCTCATGTACTAAAGAATTGAATAGTTCAAAAAATGGCTCCCATTCTATGTCCTTACCAGTGAATTTGGGTATTTCTAATTTGGGTAATATAATGCGTGAAGAAGATGTAGAAGATGCTGCAGAAGTTTGATCTTCTTGTTTTTCTTTTAAAGTTAAAGCCCTAATAAGCTGTTTAGCTTCAGCAAATCCCTGATAGTATAATTTTTCAACTTCCAACCTATCACTTTGCTGGTCCGGATGCTGAGTTTCTATACTGCATTGTATCTCATCATATTTCTCAAAGGCTTGTTCATAATTCTTAAGACTCTGCGAAATTATGTCAAGATTACGCTCTTGGGGTTCAAGCTCCGTTAAGAAAGTACGAAACCGTGTGAGCTTGCCCTTACAAGAGGCTCTGGCGTTGCTGAGTTTTTCATCAAGGTTAGGCATATTAAAAGTTGTTTGTTACTCACGTCAATATTGCGACTTCGAGTACTGGAAGCCAGAAGATGACAGCTTGCTAGGTAGTAAGGTTTAGTCTGATGCGGAAGAAACCGGTTTAGCTTACGTTTCTCTCCTCTTCTGCTGAACATGCGCCTCAAGCTGAAACCTACAATGTGAATTAGTGTTGAAACACAATGAACAAAAATTGTTAATGTAAATCCAAGATATGAAATTTGTATAGGGATCCAGGGTGCAACAGATATGTTTCCCGGAGGTGAGGCACCAAAAATTATGGAGAATAAGTTCTGCCCTAAAACTTCCCCATACGGGAGAACGGTAACGCATCAGGCGAAAGCCTGGACAAAAAAACTACTGTGGTCAAGAAAATTAGACTGAAGCGGTGCGGGGTAGTGGGCATGAAATACGTGACTAGAAAACCAATATAGGTAGCAATACATTAACAATTTTTATTTCTAATAATAAATTTATAATCAATAAACAAATTGCACTTAAGTGCTTATCACAGAAATGAACAATTATAAATGGAGCAAAAGTGTGAGGGCCTGATGACAGAAACCCAGATTAAGGAAATATCAATGAAACAAGCTTGTTTAATTGGAGAGAAGTTGAGCTTAACACATAAAAATGCACTTTATAAAAAGAGAATCATGAAACTGATTAAGAGTATGAAATGATTAGTATAATTTAAATGCTTCATAAAATTAAACTTATCTTTGAAGAGCCAGCTCCTTAAAAGTTGCAGCTAGCATAAATGTTGATTTAAAAGTCCTCACGGTTTCTTCAGAAGGAGGCGTACATGGCCTAGAGAATGTACACCATTGATAAAAATGTCAACTTTCTCTTCTTTTCTTGCGAAGGAATGACATTTATAGCTTCCAAGTGATGATCCAGCAGTATTTCGAAAGACGAATCCAAGTATCCCATCTAAGGTGAAGGTGAAAAGTACAACAGCTGGCAATTATTCTTGCCATCTTGAGCAATACGTCATGGTGCAGATCTTGTGACGTAGCTGCTAGGTAGCGTAGAGACTAGCGATGGTGTCATGAGATGCAGTAGCGGTGACCAGCAGGTTGAAGTGATCAGAAGTGATGATTGATCAGAAGTGGTGAAGAACGCCAGCAAGTGGCGTCTTAAATAGGGATCATGGAACCATCTCGAAGCTGGAGATCGCCTGACCAGACAAAAACCTGCCATTGGTCGAACGAAAGTCAGGGTGACGTCAGTCGACACTACTCAGCGGACAGCGGATCAACCAGTAGATGCCCTGTATGTCGGGAGTGAGGACGCTTGAGGTAGCGAGCGACTGGAACACTCAAGGTGAGAACTATAATATCTATGAATAAGTGATTGATAACAAGATTATGCATATGGTTTAAGCAATTAATACGTTTACAAGAAATAATTACCATTCGGGGATCTCGGTAACAATAAACAAAATTTGACCGACAAATGGGCCAAGCTAACCATTGAAAGTATCACAAAAGTGATTATGGGGTAAAAGGATCGATCAAACTCATCCAACAACGATACGTATGGCCGTCGATGAAAAAGGATATCAAGTAATGGGCATCATCATGCGTCCCTTGCCAGCGAGCTCAAGTCTGTCGTCACACACACAGCGCTATCGGGCTATAAGAGCAAGTCACAGATCGATTCAGCCATGTCAACATTGACATTGTTGGACCTCTTCCATCATCCCAAGGCTACCGACAGTAGTGGCTACGCGGGCTAAAGCTCCGCGTTAGGTCAAGGGGCCAAGCTTTCTGCTGACTCGGTAGACGCGTGGGTTCGAGCCCCACCGTCGGCTGTCCTTGAAATGGTTTTCCGTGGTTTCTCATTTTCAACACCAGGCAAATGCTGGGACAGTACCTTCTGACAGGCCACGGCCGCTTCCTTCCACATCCTTGCCCAGTTTCATTCATCTTCATCCTTTCCATCTCTCATCCCGACGCGCAGGTCGCCCACGGGCGTCGACTAGAAAGACCTGCACTCGGCCTCTCAGGAGGCTACACGAAAAAAAAATCCCAAGGCTACTCATATGTACTCTCCATGATCGACCGGTTCTCACGGTGGCCTGAAGCAGTTCCTATAAAAGACATTACAGCAGAAACAATTGCATCCACCATACTCTTAAACTGGATTGCCCGTTTCGGAGTTCCCTATACAATCACTACTGATCGTGGACGACAATTTGACTGTGAACTCTTCAGATGTCTCACGCAATCACTTGGCGTCCAACATATCAACACTACAGCATACCACCCAGCAGCAAACGGGATGATTGAACGCTGGCATCGGCAATTGAAATCATCTCGGAAAGCTCACCTAACAAGCGACTGGGTCCCCAAACTTCCATTATTTCTGCTAGGGCTGAGATCCTACATCATCCCCAATCACAACACAACTCCAGCAGAGATGACCTATGGAACACCAATTAAACTACCTTCAGACTTCTTCAATGGACCTTCAAATACAGAAGATATTCCAACTTTCTTATACAAGCTGAAAGAACAAACCAGGACATTTCAACCTGTGCAATCAGAGCACCACTGGCAACAAGATATGTCTTCACCCAGAACTAATGAAGTGTGAATACGTGTTTATTCGGTAGGATGGATACCGACGCCCTCTGCAACCAGTGTACAACGGACCATATCGTGTTCAGTCAAGAAATAACAAACATTTCAATATCGAGACTCCATCAGGCTCACAAACTATTTCCATAGATCGACTTAAGCCAGCATTCCTTCTCATGGAACCCCAATCCACGTGAACGGACACTGCCGCAACATCTCCATCTCCACCTCCGGATCCAGCTACTCCTCTGAAACATCCTGAGTCTCGTCCCAGTGTCACCACAAGAGTTGGCAGACGAGTGTCATTCCCTCGTCGCTTCCTTAGCGTTTACAATGGGGAGGGAGTGTGTGGAGGCCATGAGCGAAGAGCTCTTTGGAGAACTTAGAGTTCTTTGATGGATTCTTTACTCTGTGCTAGTTTTGTGTACTTTTCTTTCTGTTGGCATAAAAAGAGAGAATAAAAGTTTTCCTAGTCGCCAGCATCAAATATAATTTATTATTATTATAATACCTAATCTAAGTACTAAAATATTGTTCAATTACGTGTAATAAAGTCTACATTCATATAGCTTTTTACTTTTTATGTTGCCAGACTTCCCGGAGCAGTAGACCTACATAGCCTCAGGCGTTGCTCTCTCTCGGAAATTCTATAACCAAAAGTGACGAATCTCTTATAGTTACATGATCCTTGCCTATATCATCAGTAGTAGATGGCAACCACACACCAGGCTACTAAACTACAGAGGTTGCCTCAGTATGGAGCTCTTAGGCGAGGGGATCGTGGAGGGAAGGGAAAGGACGTGACGTCACACGTTTCCTCGTAGCGTGCGAGGTGCGAGATATGCAAGGAAAGTCAACTTATATTGTATGGATTGCAGTGGTTTAAACACGTGTTTTAATCCCTATTGTTTATAATCATGCCAGGCCAAAGATGTGCTGTGGCAGTTTGTCACAGTTATTATAAAGTTGGAAATTACGTGTCGTTTTTCACGATGCCAAAAGACGCATGCCTTCGCAATCAGTGGATTGCAGCCTGTTAGCGAAAAGATCATTTCAACCCTCAAACAAGTAGGATATGTTCCCTCCACTTTAAGAGTGAAGACTTTGAATTAGACTACAGATCCGAATTGCTTAATATAAAGCCAAGATTTCCAAGGAATCTAAAACCAAATGGTAAGTGAGCCTAGCTGGCCTACTCCTTAAGTTTTGATGACCTGCTAGGATGATTTAATATCTGTTAATATGTTTGACATATTTCGTATATGGTATTTTAGTGGTTGGAGCACTAGCTTTCAAAATACAATGGCTGTATTATCAAATCATAAATGTAAAAGGGAGGGTTAGCTTAACATTTATTTAAAAAAACACTTGCTACATTACAACATACATCCCACATGAACTTTGTTGTTCTCATATTACTTCCAGCAGTGCCGACGCTACATTTAACTCCAGATCACAACAGTATAGGAGAGTCATCATCGAGGAAGCAAGGATTAATAAAAAGGAACCAGAGGACATTGTTTCAAGATCTACTCAGAGAAGAGGGTGTACAAAATTCAGTGAGTGAACCAGAAGCACCACTTCAAACCCAGGCAGATGACAACAGGTATGCAATTCTACTTGAGAATTACAACAGGGTTTTGGAAGAAAGTGAGCAGTTAAGAAAGCAATGTTTACAAAATAGAGCACAAATTATTGATTACCAGAAGCAAATTAAGAAACTAGAAAAAACAGTTGAAGAATTATCAGCTAAATTGGGAAAGACCTCTCAGATAGTACTGAACCAGCAAGTCATTGGTACGTTCACAGGGGTGCTGAGTAAAATACAATTAGATATCATCATCAATAAAAAGAAGCACGTTAAATGGACTTCAGATGATATTTCGACTGTATTTACCATCAGATATTTAAACGAACGGTGTTACATTTCCTCAGGCAAAAGCTACATTCCCTTTACCAGGAATTTCTTCATTGCAGAGATGGGCTTCAAGTTTAAATTTGAGACAAGGGATTCTGGCTGACGTAATTCGTGTAATGGAAGTTACAGGCCACACTATGAATAGTTAAAAAAAAAAAACAGTTCTCTCTTATGATGAAATGAAAGTGGCAGCTACATATGATAATGATCAAAAAGAATATAAAATAGTAGGTACTCATTCATACATGCAAGTTATTATGGCTAGAGGACTTTTTTCCAACTGGAAACAGCCTGTGTACCTTGATTTTTACTCTAAAATGACTAAGGATAAACTTGACCGAGTGACTATCGAGCTTGACAACATTGGGTACAATGTGGTAGCCTGTGTGAGTGACTGTGGGGGAGGGAACATGGGTTTTGTGGAGGGAATTGTCTATCTCAGTGAACTGCTCTTCTTACAGCCACCCAGTAACTCAACAGCCTATATACTTTTTCGCAGATGCACCCCATTTGCTAAAACTAATCAGGAACTGGTTCTTGGATTATGGATATATTCTAGAAAACGGACAGAAAGTTACCAGTGCTCCTGTGGTAGAATTTGTGATAAAAACCAATTCTGAGATAAACTCATGCCATAAACTGACACCCAATCACATACAGTGTGAAAAAATCAAAAGACAAAATGTTCGACTAGCAGCACAGCTCCTGTCACACACTACAGCTACAGCTTTAAAGCACTACAAACCAGGCCCAGATAAATTATTAGCAGAGGCAACAGGGGATTTCATAGAACTTGTAAACCAGTGGTATGAAGTTATGAATTCATACTGTCCTAACCTGCCCTTACCAACAAAAATAACCCATGGTTTGCTAATTGAACAGCAAAACTATAATTTTTGGACAAGGTGGAAAATTTCATGAGCAATTCTCTTTGAATTGGTAAAAATTCTTTGCAAATATTCCAGAAAGCAGTCATCATTTCAATAAAATCCCTTCGACTTCTGTACCAAGATATGGCCGGTAGGCATAATATAAAATACATTCTCACACATAGGCTAAATCAAGATGTACTGGAAAACCTCTTTTCGCAATTGCGGACCCTTGGTGGCTTAAACGATCATCCTTCTCCCCTTGACTTCATTTACAGACTGAGGATGATTATTTTAGGGGAAAAAATCCAGGAGTAGTTCAAAACAAAACAAACACTGCTGATCCAGATTCAGATGAATATTTAGTTGCTAAAGCACTAAACAAAGCTGGCATAGTGTCTGAATCAAGTAACATGCTTCCAGAACCAACCTTAGACAGCAATGTGCAACCAGAGTACTTCATTGCTAATATCATGGAACAAAGTGAAGAAGATGGCAAGGCTTATATCGCAGGTTATGTAGGTATCCCACAAGTTCCAAGATACATTTCCACAACTTGGGAATTTAACCTATGGAATGAATACTCAACACGATTATGCATTACCAACCTGGATTAAACACTTGTCATACGGTGGTTTGACCAATCCCTCAGAAACTTGGCTAAACCAGTTCCGGCACATTTCAGCAACATTCGTCACATTTCACGGAAAATACGGATTTCAACGAGGCAAGAACTTTCTCAGAAGAACGACAGGTTTTGTGTCGAGAGAAGTTCCTGACGTACCGTCTGATGTGGTTGAGGCATCTGTGAGAACAATTTTCTTCATCAGATTGAAACATTCCAATTCTAAGAAGAGGTTATTGGAAATCACACCAGCACCACTGATAGCCTACTGCTACCGAGTCTAGGCGAATTACCAAGAAATTCAAAAAGATCACAACATAAAATGTAAGTAGGCTACATTTAGTTATTTTATCACCCATTTACCAATAATTTCATGAGATTAAACTGTACTTTGCGTACTGAGCAGCTGATATTGACAGATTATTACGTTCGCAACATGGCGAGTTTGGTATCTTGTGACGTCATTCGCCTTCCGAGCGCTGATTGGTGAGCGAAAATTGAGGCAACCTCTGTAGTGTATAACTTAAGCCTTGAACCACACACCGATTCCGTCACTGCAATTAGTATTTCTGTGAGATGTTTGTCTGAGATTTTCTTAAAAATATACTTAAGTGACAAGTCTGAGTTAAAAGACTTGAAATAATCTTTAGGGACACGACAAAACGTGGGTGAAATGATAACACGTTTTACAGCGGGAGTAAATGGTCAGTGCAGATTATCTGTGACACAGTATAAATATTGTCGAGGATACAGTGGTGTGACTGTGTAACTAGGAACAGCCTCATGACATCAATATACTAGCTACACCCATGTTAGCTTTAGAAGTCTCCTTGGTCATTGGAGACCTAGTAATGTGTCTAGTTTGAGTTGGGCGTCTTGTAACACAAAGTGAGTGCCTGCTGTATGAACTTGTGCCGATACTCGTGCAGTTACCTAAGTTCACATTCACGTGGCCTAATTAAACGTGTTGATAGGTTTGTAAGGTACTTTATCATCTGACAATATTCTATTCACTCCGCCTGCCTCCAAATTATGGTTTTGTGTTCATAGAAATAGAGAAACCGAATATAGTACTCTTCATTCCTGTAAGCAAGCACAATTATTTCCTCACTTCATCTATTCAATGGCAATGATAAATATTAAAAACTTATTTGACCATGAGGCATAACTTGCAAACATATGATTAGAGTAAATGTTGAGCGTCAAGGTCGTATAATCTTACCTTTTGTTGACAAACAATCGCTTCTTGTCTCTGTGGACCTCGTGGATTATATTGGGATTACGAGTATTAACATACATTAAATGTATTAAATTTTAGAGGTCAGAAATTACCTCATTTAATGTATTAAAATGTGAAAGTGATATAAGCAGTGCTCTTCCTCTGTTCTAGTTTCCTGAGCATAATGGAGGAGGAACCCTTCATCAAGAGTGAGCCACAATGGTGGGATTGTGCAGATGAAATCCCAAATATTGTAAGTTGTATTTTAACTCGTATAACATTGCAATCTTAGTGATGTGCGAGGCTTAGTGGCTGAATACTTAATAGTAAATGGTAGGCAAACTAGGATCTGTTATGTTACACATAACTTAGTGTCTATATATTGCACATAGGGTCATAATTATAGGCCTACAATATTCCCCAGGAGTCGAGTGAGCAGTTGACCGCTCATAACCGGCAGGACGAGGCTGCTGATGTATCTGTAGCTGTTAAAGAGGAATACCAAATACAGGTACCGTTTACCTCTCTTATTCATTAAATATTATTAGGAAGTTAAGATTACTCAGTCTTGTTTTCCATCAGAACAGCTAACAATAGCTGGTGTTATTGTATTGATGCTGCTGACACGCTGGGATATATTGTAGTCATAGTCTACACCTCGTTCCATATCGTAAAGCATTTGAGTTAAGATTGCCCTTAACGTTTCATCTCGTGCACCATCACTGTTGCCTCTACTAATCCTCCTTATATCTACTAGGGCTTGGTGCAACCTGTATACCATCACTGTTGCCAACTAATCTACCTTATATCTACTAGGGCTCGGCGCAACCTGTATACCATCACTGTTGCCATTACTAATCTACCTGATATCTACTAGGGCTTGGCACAACCTGTATACCATCACTGTTGCCACTACTAATCCACCTTATATCTACTAGGGCTTGGCGCAACCTGTATACCATCGCTGTTGACACTACTTATCTACCTTATATCTACTAGGGCTTGGCGCAACCTGTATACCATCACTGTTGCCACTACTAATCTACCTGACATCTGCTAGGGCTTGGCATCTCTTTAACAATTTTTTTTTTTTTTTTTTTGTATTTTGAATAAAGGAAAATATCCAATTAAAATGATAAAATGATCAATTCTTATAAAAATTGAAAAATTAATCGCCCACCATTAATACCAAAATAAGTTATAAGCCTACAAGGGAGAAAGTTGGCTCTACGGAAGGTCAAGTGTTAGTGTGTCCTATTGCATATAGGCTAGTGGGGAAATGAGAAGACTGCCTCGGCTCAGTAACAGCTTAAGACAATATTTCGATTCTAGCTTGTCCGTCAATATATTTCAATTGCATAATCTTAAGCAGGTGTTTTGTCTTCTTGTCGAAAACGAGCCTTCCAACATAACTCGAAATATAATAAATACTTGACAATCCAGGCAATTGTGCAAAGCAGTTACACCACAAATAGTCTTTGTCTGTGGTCAATCATTTATGTAAGGAAAAGTTTGTGGAGTGCCATGTTCTCAGGAATTATTTGAATCAATACGTATTTTAGATGGCTTAATTGAATACATAGATCCGAATATTGCCTTACCACAGCTATTGACCGCATTATTTACTACTTTACGTCTCAACTTCTCCCCGTGATATCCTCTACCTTTCATAACTAGTAACTAAAAGGGCTGTGTAGCCCACTTTCAGTGGTGCTCATTGTGTAACGTCAATATGTGAGCATCCCAATTATCAATTTCCCTATTCTGCTAAAGCGTTGAACAAATAGTGATAAGAACGGAACTAGCACATGCGTGTTATTATTTAGTTTCGAAATACACTTTGGGTGATCCCTACAAAGGGCATAATAGACTGCTATAGGAATAGGTTTGGATAGGGAATGATAACGCGATAATCCCTTCCACATGGGCCTCAATAAGTCTGGCATGTGTTTCTAATGAGTACATTCATACTTTCTAGGGATGGTTGACGTGAATTTGGGGATGAAAGACGAACATAGATTTCCTCGTGGTCAGACCATCAAGTGTGCAAAACCAGAAGATTTACATTGATTATGTTCCCCTACCCTTCATGGGCTTGTGGCATGTGAGCTCTCCTCTTTCCTTTTATGATCTCCATTTCATGACTTACTTCCTTCCGTCTAAGTTCCTTATTCTTCAAGGACTGTGTAGAGTATTAGAAGCCATTTTTCATTGTTGCATTCGTAAGAGAATTGTTTTTCAGTCGGTCAACACGTTAATGTGCCCAATTAAATATTTACCAATTCGTCCCAATTATGTTTGTACTCTGGTAAAAAGCTCGTCATGATCCGCATTGACGTTTTTAATTCTACTAACTTTTAGCTTTTTATTCCTCCTACACATACTAATAAAAACAAAAGGTTATAAGCATTAATAATGTTTGTTCTGTCGTAGCAGTGAAGTATTGCGCTCTCCATTATTATCCTTTTCCCTGTTTCTTCAACCTTAAGCCAGGAAACTCAAGCTAGTGATTTTATGAATCAGGTTAACAAGCTGGGGGGGGGGTGAATTAATATTTCTTTAAAGAAAAGCAAGTTTATTCAGCGTCTCAGGTTTTACTGAATCAGAGATTCTGGGAGACTGGAGCTAGTGGAGTGGAATAATGAAAGTCTTTAATACTGTGTGGTTGATATTTTGTCATCTTTATATCGCTTTAACTCAGGAAGAACAGTCTGATCACCTCCACCAGGACTGTTGTGGACTGATCATGAACAAGAACATTTTGAAGGGATCAAAATGGAAATCTGTGTGGCACTAAGACTGGCATATCCAGATCCTGTGGGAGTTATCTGCTTTCTATTCGTTGAGAATTGGAGTGATTTGGTTCAAGATGGAGGAATGTTACGGATATATCTGATTATGCTAGCAAGAAACCGTCTCTATTCGAGAACAATTATACTGCAGAAATGGGAATGTAATCTAAACAAATAAAGTGGTTCCCACTTTTATATCACTTTGTGACTTTGAAGTTCTTCATATCCCATGTCCAACCATCTTGGTATTGCTGCTCTACCTTCACTTTCCTATGTCTTATTCACTGGAAACACTGAATGGGTTTGCTAATTTACCTGGCTTCTCCATTTCCTATTTAACATGTTTAATAAGGGGGTTGCTTATTCCACAATATACTGTGTTCTTTCGAACCTTCTTACATTAATTTCAGTGCATTCTCTGAGCAGATGTTCTGTATCAAGACAATGTTAGTCTTTTCCTTCCTCACTCGATTCACTGAATTCTTACATCCCCACTGACCATAAAATTATCCTTCTCATTTCCATTTTCATTCAGCCTCCTTAGTTTATTCACATTGATTCAATTATGTCAGTATATATGTATATATTAATAGATGTATGGAGATCAGCTGATGTACTTACCGTGTAAAATAACCTAAATATGAGATGTGGCCTCGAAAATAGAACTTCCATTTCTTACCCAGTTTCTGATCTAGGTCTTGTATGTCGCATTGTGTTTGGAAGGCATTCAAGATAATGAAAATATGATGAAAGGTCACTTTATTCCTAGATTACCTGAGTGCAAGTTTACAATTTGTGTAAGATATATTTCCACTTACGCAAAGAAACATGTTTGTGAAATAAGTATTCTCTGCAGGATGATGCTGATCTCACTGAGGATATTAAAGTTGAAGAAATGTCCATACCAGAGATAGTTTCCTGCATCAAAATAGAAACACCATCCTCAGTTAGTGGAGAGGTAAGTTATTATTTGTATCTTATGGAGGACTTGACCTGATTGTCATAATCTTCTGACTAATGCTATTCAGGGATTCCATAATGCATATTCAGACCGTACATATGGCAATTCGATGCTTTCAGCTATTAGTTTGTAAATTGTACAAGCCGTGTAGACAGAAAGTGAAGCATTATAGTGTGTGACCAATGCTAGACTCAAACCTATGACCTCCCTCTATGTATGCCTTTGTTCTAAGGAGGATATATCATAATTCTCATTGGCCTAGCTTTAGCGCAATCACTTGGTATTAGTTGCCTGAGGTGAAATTTGCATTTTGTATGATGAAGTTAGAGTATTTCGATTGTCAATGTATAACAAATGATAGAGGGGAGATGATTTTGAGTGCGTCCACAATCGTCTTAAGTGTTCTTGCTTCCTTTATAGATAGATAGATTTTATTAATTCCATTTGATCAAATACATGTATACAATACATTTTTGATATAGCAAACGTCAGAATTTACATCTATAAAATAAAAGTACTAACATGTATATATTACTTGTACTATAACTATTTATAACTTATTATAATAACAGATCTTAAGAGATACTATCTTATTGGACAACTATTTACACCTTACTCAATTATTATGATATGAAAATTTAATTCTATAAATATAACGACTTACAGCTAGGTATCACAATTAAAATAGAAAAGTAAAATATAATTATAGATTTCATCGCTCCTATATGCTAGGATATTCAACTACAGAGTAAAAACAATGGCACTGCAGATAAGCTTTCAACATTCTATCAAAGTTCTTTATTTTTTGGGCAAGTTTTATATACTGGTGTTGTTTATTGTATAATGAAACTCCTGTGGGAAAAGTTCCTTTTTGATATATGTTTGTCTGTGTGTGTGAAATATGAATGTTTTGATTTTGTCTTGTGTTATGCCTGTGAACATCATTGTTTGTTTTAATAAAAACATCCTTATTCATGAATTTCTTTTTAAAAAGCATAATACTTTCAGAGATATATATGCAGGGCAGTGGGAGAATGTTTAAATCTTTAAACAGAGGTCTACATGATCCTTTAGTGTTTACATTTGCCATAATTCTAACCGCCCTTTTTTGTATCCTAAACGTGCTTAGTACATCTGGCGATATACCCCAAAATATGACCCCATATCTTAAGTATGAATGGAAATAAGCAAAATAAGTATTTCTTAATGTGTGCATTGTAGTGCAGGTTTTCAAAATATGTAACGCAAAGCACATCGAGTTCAGTTTAGTATTCAGATATTGTATATGTTTATTCCATTTCAAGTCATGTTGTATCCATAGTCCTAAAAACTTTGTTTCTGATTTATTTTCAATTTGATGACCATTTAATGTTATATTGGGCTTCGCCGGATTCCTATTCTGTATAGTGTGGAAATTTGGACATACTGCTTTTTATAGTTTATTATGAGGCGATTATCTTGTGATCATTAGGTTTACTCTCCTGTAACGGAGTCAGCAGACTGCTGTATGCCCTGTTTAGTTTCACCTTTTATTACGAGTGTTGTATCGTCCGCAAACAAAATTTCCTTATGTGAATGAACGTTCTGTGTTATGTCATTGATATATAGAAGAAAGAGTAGTGGGCCCTTAACCGATCCCTGGGGTACTCCAAATTTAATAATTCCCTCATTGGACAATGTTTCATTAAGTAATTTGGTTCCATCATCCTTGTGTCTCAAGCTTACTATTTGTTTACGCCTTGTTAAGTAAGACTCGATCCATTTATTAGCTAGACCTCTAATACCATATTGATTTAGTTTTGTAAGGAGGATCTTATGGTCAACAACATCAAATCCTTTCGATAAATCCAAGAATAGGCCAGTTACATGTTCCTTATTGTCAATTAATTTCAGTATACTATTACTACGTTCATACGTTGCTGTCTGTGTAGATTTTTCCGTTCTGAATACATGTTGTGATTTTGATAATATTTTATTTTTTTCTATAAAACTTATCAGTCACTTATGCATGATTTTTCCACAATTTTTGCAATACCAGTTGGTAAAGTAATAGGACGGTATATGTCTAATTCATCTTTTGAACCGTTTTTCTGCATTGGAATTACTTTTGATAACTTCATAATATCCGGGTAAGTTCCTGAGAGAATTGAACTGTTTATTAAGTGTGTAAGTGGATTTATTATATTTTCTGCACATTTTTTAAAAAATTCATCAGGGATGCCATCAATGCCAGCACAGAATTTATTTTTAGCTCTTTTATAACTATTTTTACCTCTTCACTTGTGACATGATTTAAAAATAAAGAATCTCTACGTATATTTATTTTATTATTAGAATTTAGTGTATTTACCTGTGATTTATTTAATATTTTTTGTGGAATTTCCAGAAAATAGTCATTAAAAGTGTTTGCTATTTCCTCTGGATTATTAATCACTTTATTATTTCTGGTCAGTGTAATGTTCCTTTGTATTTTAGCAGATTTTCCAGTTTCTTTCACTTTCACGGATCACATTGCCCTGTTTTTATTAGATGATTGGGAAATAAAATCATCATTATGCATTTTCTTTGCTAGTCTTATTACCTTATTTAATATGCTAGTGTATTTTTTGTAGTATAAATTGAATTCAGGTGTTGTGTGTTATTGTTTATATAATTTGTATAGAAATTTCTTTCTTTGACATGAATTTCTAATCCCTGTTGTTATCCAATTGCTAGTTTTGTTACTTTGAGCAGTTCTTTGTCTGAAGGGGAATTCTGTTTCAAAATAGTGTTTTAGAGTACTGTTAAATGCATTAAATTTATCATTTACATTTTCTAGTTTGTACATTTCTGACCATGTTTCCTTATTTAATTAGTCATTGAAATATGTAGCATTTGTTTCAGTGAATGACCTGCACTTTGATTTTACTCCATTATCATTATTATTGATTGTTTCGGGTACTTCAAAACTCAGTATTTGTCCATGGTGGTCACTAAAACCCCGACAATAGGCTTCTATTGAATGGTGATATTTATCTGTATTTATAAACATTTGATCAGGAGGGGTTTTACTAAATTTTGTTATTCTTGTTGGGGTATTCACTGTAGGTTTCAGTCCATAGGAAATTAGTAACTGTGTTAATAATTCACAATTTCTATCACATTTTAAGAAATCCACATTTACATCCCCACAAATTATTATATCGAAATTTACTTTGCTCATGTTATTGAGTAACATTTCTAATCTTTATATATATAATTCTTCGACACGTGTGTATGTGACTGAACTCCTCCTAAACGACTGAACCGATTTTGATGGAATTTGGTATGTATATTAGTGTGGGTCCATGTGTGGTTTAGATTCACAATCTGACCCGGCAGGTGGAATGAACACAATTTTAGAAACACAATTTACACACAATTTTAGAACCACAATATACAGTCAAAAACAGTCGTCATGGAAACCACTAGCCTTGGCCTTCGTGAAAGCTGATGTCTTTGGACGGTTTGTCTCTGCACGTTAGAGCCACCTGGTCGCAATCTGTGCAACTACCGCCATTACTTACACTCCGCCCATGGCGGAAAGTTGTGTTTTATACCAAAGGTGGCAGTGATGTCGAATTCTGTTTGTCTCTGCACGTTAGAGCGTTTCAAAGTCCCGTATGCGTTCATATACCATTCATCCGATTGCCATGAAACTTGGGTGATATGTTGAGTGAGCTCCAGGGAAGGTGTTTGGCTTAGTAAATCCATTTTACAATAGATAGCGCACGAATAGATTCAACAAATGAGCGACGACGCGCGAACCGTTTCAAAAAGGTCCCGTATGCGTTCGAATACCATTCGTCCGATAGGGATGAAACTTGGGTGAGATGTTGTGTACACTCCAGGGACGACTTCTGGCTTAGTAAATCAATTTCACATTAGGCAGCGCACGACTAGATTCAACAAATGAGTGACGACGCGCGAAGCGTTTCAACAAAATCCCGTATAAGTTTATATTCCATTCATAGATTGAGATGAAATTTTGATGAGTTGTTGTGTACACTTAAGTGAAGGCTTCTAACTTAGTAATACATTTCACAGGAGGTTGCGCACGAGTAGATTCAACAAATGAGCGGTGACGTGCGAAGCGTTTCAACAAAGTCCCGTATGCATTCAAATACCATTCGCCCGATAGCGATGAAACTTGGGTGAGATGTTGTGTACACTTACGTGAGGGTTTCTAACTTAGTAAATCAATTTTACAATCGGTAGCTCACTAGTAGATTCAACAAATGAGCAACGACTCGCGAACTTTTAATCAAAGTCCCGTATGCGTTCATATAAAAATTCATCCAATTGCAATGAAACTTGGGTGAGATGTTGTGTACACTTACGTCAGGGTTTCAAACTTGGTAAATCCATTTCACAGGAGGTTTCGCACGAGGAGATTCAACAAATAAGTGACGACGCGCCAAGCGTTTCAATAAGTTCCCGTATGCGTTCAAATACCATTCGTCGGATTACGATGAAACTTGGGTGAGATGTTGGGTACACCCTACGAAAGGTTTCTAGCTTAATAAATCACTTTTACAATAGGTAGCCCACGAGTAGATTCTACAAATGTGTGACGGCACGCGAATCATTTCAACAAAGTACCGTATGCGTCCATATACCATTTATCCGATTGCGATGAAACTGTGGTGAATTGTTGTGTACACTCCAGGAAATGTTTCTGTCTTTGTAAATCCGGTTTTTAATAAGTAGCGCACGAGTAGATTCAACAAATGAGCGACGGCGCGTGAATCGTTTCCACAATGTCCCGTATGCGGTCATATATCATTCATCCGATTGCGATCAAACCTTGGTGAATCATTGAATACACGCCTGAGAAGGTTTCAGGCTTAGTAAATCTATTTTACAATAGGTAGCGCATGAGTAGATTCAACAAATGAGTGACGGCACGCGAATCGTTTAAAGAAAATCACTTATGCGTTCATATGTCATTCATCCGATTCCGATGAAACTTTGATAAGTTGTTGTGTACACGCCAAGGAAGGTGTTCAACTTGGTAAATCCATTTTGCAATATTGGTAGCGCACGAGTAGATGTAACAAATGAGTGACGACGCGCGAAGCGTTCCAACAAAATCCTGTATGTGTTCATATACTATTCATCGATTGCGATGAAACTTTAATGAGTTGTTGTGTACACTTACGTGAAGCTTTCTAACTTAGTAAATCCATTTCACAGTTGGTAGAGCACGAGTAGATTCAACAAATGAGTGACAGCGCACGAATCATTTAAACCAAATCCCGTATGCGTTAAATGCCATTTATCCGTTTGCGATGGAACTTTGGAGAGTTGTTGTGCACGCTCCAACGAATGTTTCTAAATTTGCTAATTCAATTCACGATAGTTTAGAGGCAGTTAACAGAAATTGAAAAAAATATTGTGTATCCAAAAGCACTTCAAGAAACAAAGTTACAACACTTTCTTTGATTGGCAGGACAACGTCTGCCGGGTCAGCTTGTATATATATAAATCAATTTTACGTGATAGTTTATCTGTCTGTCTGTCTGTCTTTGGGTGTGTATGTCTCCTATGCGTTCATATACCATTCATCCGATTGCGATGAAACTTGGCTGAGATGTTGAGTACACTCCAAAGAAGGTTTCTGACTTAGTAAATCCATTTTACAATAGGTAGCGCACGCGTAGATTCAACAAATGAGCGACGATGCGCGAAGCGTTTCAACCAAGTCCCGTATGTGTTCATATACCATTCGTCCGATAGCGATGAAACTTGGGTGAGATGTTGTAAACACTTACGTGAAGGTTTCAAAATTAGTGAATACATTTCACAGTAGATAGCGAACGAGTAGATTCAACAAATGAGCGACGACACACAAAGCGTTTCAAAAAAGTCCCGTATGCATTCATATACCATTCGTCCGATAGCTATGAAACTTGCGTAAAATGTTGTGTACACTTCAGGGAAGTTTTCTGGATTAGTAAATCCACTTTACAATAGGCAGCGCACGAGTAGATTCAACAAATGAGCTACGACGCGCGAAGCATTTCAACAGTATGCATTCATATACCATTCGTCCGATAGCTATGAAACTTAGGTGAGATGTTGTGTACACTTCATGGAAGGTTTTTGGCTTAGTAAATCCACTATACCATAGGTAGCGCACAAGTTGATTCAACAAATGAGGGACGACGTGCGAAGCGTTTCAACAAAGTTCCGTTTAAGGTCATATACCATTCTGCCGTTAGCGGTGAAATTTGGGTGAAATATGGTGGACACTCCAAGGAAGATTTCGGGCTTAGTAAATACATTTCACAGTAGGAAGCACACGAGTAGATTCGACAAATGAACGACGACACGTGGTGCGTTTCTATACAGTCCTCTATGTCTTCATATCCCATTAGCGTTTCAACCAAGTCCCGTATAAGGTCATATATCATTCTGCCGTTAGCGGTGAAACTTGGGTGAAATATGGTGGACACTCCAAGGAAGGTTTCTGGCTTTGTAAATACATTTCACAGTAGGTAGCACACGAGAAGATTCGACAAATGAACGACGACACGCGGTGCGTTTCTATACAGTCCCCTATGTCTTCATATCTCATTAGTCCGATAGCGATGAAACTCGGGTGAGATGTAGTGGACACTTACGTGACGGTTTATAACTTAGTAAATACATTTTACAGTAGATAGCGGACGAGTAGATTCAACAAATGAGTGACGGGGCGCGAATCGTTTAAACACAATCCGGTATGCGTTCATATACTATTCATCCGATTGCGATGAAACATTGGTCAGTTATTGTGTACACGCCAGAGAAGGGTTTCAACTTAGTAAATCCATTTCACAATAAGTAGCACATGAGTAGATGCAACAAATGGGTGACGACGCGCGAAGCGTTTCAACAAAATCCCCTATTGCGTTCATATAACCTTCTTTGATTGCGATGAAACCTTGATGAGTTATTGTGTACACGCCAGGGAAGGGCTTCGACTTAGTAATACATTTCACAATAGGTAGCGCACGAGTAGATTCAACAAATGAGTGACAGCTCTCGAATCGTTTAAACAAAACCCCGTATACGTGCATATACCATTCATCTGATTGCGATGAAACATTGATGAGTTATTGTGTACACGCCTGGGAAGGGTTTCGACTTAGTAAATCCATTTCACAATAGGCAGCGCACGAGTGTATGCAAAAAATGGGTGACGACGTGCGAAGCGTTACAAGAAAATCCCCTATGCGTTCATATAACCTTCTTCGATTGTGATGAAACCTTGATGAGTTATTGTGTACAGGCCAGGGTAGTGTTCCGACTTAGTAAATCCATTTCTCAATAGGTAGCGTACGAGTAGAATCAACAATTGTGTGACAGCGCACGAATCGTTCAAAAAAAATCCCGTATACGTTCATATGGCATTCATCCGATTGCGATGAAACTTTTGAAAGTTGTTGTGCACGCTCCCACGAATTATTCTAAATTAGAAAAATCCATTTTACGATAGCTTAGAGGCAGTTAACGGAAATTGAAAAAACAAGTTGTGTATCCAAAAGCACTTCAAGAAACAGAATTTCAACGCCAACACTTTCTTTGATTGGCATTGCAACGCATGCCGGGTACAGCTTGTTTATCTATAAATAAAGGAAACTTTCCTGACGGAGAACGGTATACGCATACAATTATTCACTTAAACTGCTGTATTTTTACGGCAGAGAATTCAAAATCCTGTTCCATAATTAGATAATCATAAGATGTTAACTGTTCATGATCTAAATTATCTCTTAAGAAGATACAAGTACCACCATGGCTAATATTAGTTCTAGAGTATTTACTAGCAAGTATAAACCCTGGGAATTGAATTAATTCGAGTTGTTCCTCTTTCAGCCAATGTTCTGAAATACATAGGCCTAGTGCTGAGACGTCTTTAAGTTCATGTTTAAGCATTAGATTTATGTAATCAATTTTATTATAGAGAGACTGAACATTCTGGTGGTAAATGTTAAATTTGTTACTTTTGCAAGCTTGTGTTGGTGATTTATTTACATTATTATTATCATAATTGTTATTATTATTGTTGCTAGACAAATCCAAAATACCATTGTTGGACTCAGTTAAATTTGACATCAAAAGATCTGAATGCCAAACCTCACGTTTCGCTTCTTTTAACAGTTTCCCTGCTTCCACTCTAAAGATATTACTGTTGAACTATTCTTACCATTTGAATTTACAATTTTGCAGATTTCATCACTAAGATACTATTTTCCTGACCTATTTAAGTGTAGGCCATGCCGTGTGTGGAACGTTCTGTCTAATTTATTTACATCTATAATTTGGACATTTGGAAAACTCTTATACATTTTATGAATTTTTCCATTTGTAGCCTCTATTTCTACATTTACACATGATTTGTGAATTAAGTCGTATCTCTGTGGAATGTTTATAATATTGACATTTGTGTTATTCATGGATGGCAATGTACCCTTTAAATCTTTGAGTACCTTTTTACTCTCGTTTCTATAGACGTCGTTTGCTCCAGCGATGAATACTGCATAGTCCTTTGAAGTAAGGGACGCAAACTCTCCTACCATCCCGTTCGTGACCTCGGCAATTTGAGCTCCTGGTTTTACTGTTGAAGTGACCTGCATTTCTCCGCTTCTCTCCAATTCGCTTGCTGCTTCATTTCGTCCGTGACTATCCGCAAATATCCGCATCTTCCTGGATTTTCTCTTTATTACTTTCTTCTTGAAAAAAGTCATCATTTTCTTCGACGAGCGCTCCAAATGAATTTGAGACGGGCATATTAGTTACATGTACTCCATTTTTAGGCCTAGGCATATTCAATCTTACCTTACCAGCAACCAGTGTCGACCAAGCTTCCTTGCTTTCCTCTCTGATTCCTTTTAATTCATTGAACTCTTCCATTAACTTAGTAATATCTTCCTTTAGCAGCTTTTTAATTTAATCTTTTGAGGACAGTTCGTTTCTCAGTTTATGACATTCGCATGATGGTACCGGTAGGCCTACATTACGACAATCGGTTTCACTTTTCTCCTCACTCAATTTTACCTTGTTACTTGTTGCTTGTTACATGTACTCTGGGCAGTTGCAGGAATGGCTCAAAGTTAAGACAGTGGCCTTCTCTCCTGACATCCCTAAGAACATGCACTTGGTGATAGCCTAAAGGTAGAGTACCCGCAAGAAGAGCCTGCCGAAACTCAACGATGCACAGAGACCAGTATCAAGCGGCGTAGTTTTATGCTCATTGCGGGGCTCCTGTGTGTACCCCAAATGCTGATTACCGGGTTCACTGCTCACTCCATTCTTCAGCCATGCTGTCTCGCTGCGAGACGCGGTCTATAGCTGTAATTCAAGCTTAGAGTGCAAGGAAGCAGCAATCAATATAGGCTAATTAGGGTATAGGTTACTGTGTCCTGGCTCAGGTAATAACTACTGTGTAAGGCATTAAATACACGCGTTGAGATCTCACAGTTTAGCATGCCAAGCCTCTGGCTGGGCAGACGGTCCGTTCAGAACTGCTGCCAGCGAGTTACTGAAGCGGAATAGGAGGGGTGTGTTCTGCTACTACCGAGCCCGCCCGAATTTTGCCGAAAATCTGCGCAGGATTTTGTGGCAAGCTCTTCTATGAACTAAAAGTAAGAGAACATTGAGGATACAAATGTAGAACCTGATAGTGCGTACATAAACCCATATGGACCTCGTAAGCCACAACGCTGTGCCTTTCTTTATACCTACTTGCAATCGCCTCGATGTCCATGGATATACGTTCTCCCCAAATATTGTATTAGAAGTTGAGTTGACTATGGCCAAGCAGAGGACTTGGAACTTTATATATCTGGATCATCGGGAGTGTATATTCGCATTAAGCTTGGAGAGAATGGATAGGAGCACATTGACGGCGTAAAAAAGTCTTTTATGACCGCCATCCTTCTGTATCAGTTGCACTCTACTGGAATGTAAACACTGGAAAATCTTTATCTCTGATTTTCTCATCATTCGTCATGTGTGATGTTCATTTATATTTTAATATTAAACCCACTATGTTACTCTTTTATCTGAGGGAAATATGGTCATTAATTGGGTTGTCCACAGCCTATGAGGAGGTACCGTCCGGGCATTCACCTGGAATTTATAGCTAGAAACGATTGCCGACGGTGGATTTCAAACACGTTTGCTTTCAGAGGGTTGTAGTAGCCTGACGACGTGGCCTTGATTTAAGTTTTATAGTATTTAAAATGAATTTGTCTCTAAGGCATGAAGAATATATCTCGGATCTAATTTTATAGTTTCAAAGTTTGATATCTGAATTACTGAAGGAGGGTTAATACACGATAAAAAAACAAGTAGTTCCGTGAAGAAATAAATAGCATATTTTCATATATCCTACTGATATTAATTGCCTCTATCAAGAAACAAATTGTCAATTTGACTGCTGTAATAGATTCGTAGATATTGAGAACCGTCTAAATATTTTGGATGGTCACCATGTTGGATTTAAATATACAGGGTGCGCACAAATGATTGAAGTGGTTTCAAAAAATTCCTGCTTGTTTATTATTTGTTGTAACATTACAAAATTTTATAGACAGACAGATAAACTCACTAAGTTTTTTTATGCACCTACAAGTGCTCGATATATGCCCCATGAGTGGCTCTACACACATCAACTCTATCGTTAAGTTCGTCCAACACCCAACGTAGCATGTCGCTGTCAATTTGACCAAAGGCGTTGATGATGCGGGCCCGCAATTCCGTTAGATCAGCGGTAATGGTGGCGTAAAAACTGGGTGTGGTCTGGAGAGCGTGGAGACCATGACATGAGAGCGTGATCTTCATTCCCGATACGACCGATCCATCATTTCGGAAGTCTGCTGTTCAGAAAATCACGAACATCACCATGGAAGTGAGGTGGAGCACCATCCTGCTGGTAGATGACGTTCATGCTATCGGTCTCCAACTGTGACATGAGCCAATTCTCGGGCATATCCAGGTAGATGTGCCCTGTAATGGATTTTTCAGCGTAGAAGAAGGAACCATAAACTTTAAATTTCGAGATGGCACAGAAAACATTGAGCTTGGGAGAGTCACGAGTAGAGGACGCATGTCTGCCGGATGTTGCAACTGTTGTGCTTTCGCGGGCATTGAGGGAAGCACAATGTATGGAGGCTTTCTACACAAAACAAAACTTTGAGGGCTACTAGCCTTACAACATTAAGGACCATCACCATAGCTCTAATAATATGGCTAGAAATGATTGACAAAACCGCTCCAATCATTTGTGCGCATCTTGTATATATAGGCCAAAGAGTTATGTACTATTAGGTGATGATTATTGTGTACGTTCATTATGCAAATGTTGATTTCGATCGCATGATAAGAACACAATAAATAAAAACTTAATTTTAGAAATTCGCACAGCCGCCATCTTGAAGTTACGTAAACAATTGAACTAAATTAGATACCGGTGCATTACATTGTGCATAAACATTTGCTGTACGAAGTTTCATTGCGGTTGGATAATTAAATCGCGAGAAGAGTCTATTTAATACTTTCAATTTCGCTTGGCCGCCATGTTCGTTTTGTAGTTAAGCGGTTTTTGAAAGGCTCATAGATGAACTTTTATTAGTGCCCTTTATGTCCGAACAAACTTTCATGGTGATACGGGTAACAGTTTCAGTGATATAGTATTCCGGTGAAATATTTCGCACAGCCGCCATCTAAGGTTATGTAAACAATTTAGCGAAGTTAGATGTTGGTGCATTAAAATGTGTATAACCATATACTGTACCGAGTTTCATTGCGTTTGGTTGTTTAAATCGCGAGAAACGTCTATTTAAAAGTCGCAAATTTGCTTGGCCACCATGTTGGTTTTGTAGTTACCAGGTTCTCAAAAGTCACATAGGAGAACTTCTAGTAGTTATCTTTATCACCGTAAAGAATTCCAGAGTGATATCAGTAATTGTAATATTGAATGCTGGTGAAAAATTTCGCACAGCCGCCATGTTGGATTGGTGAGACGAAACAAACTTTGAAGGACACGGTCGAGGTCGCCCGGAATAATGCTATTAACGTACCGAGTTTCATTGAAATAGCTCCAGCTGTTTAGAAGTTATTAGGGGGGACAAACAAAAATCCAATACACACAAACGCGCACACAGACAGACACACGGACAAAGGTGATTTCATAAGCCTATTTTTTTTTATAAATGAAAATGGGCTAAGAATAACCCTCTCGGCACGCCAGAAGGCGGAGGGAGATTTCACCGGGCATACTAGGGGATAGGCGAAAATAGGCAAAATATGGATGTTTTCGTAGAAGTACCGGACCTCATTTTATACCTCTCATTATGAGAAAGTATTTTACCATTGGAGCTTAATAAACTTGGTTTTCCGTCTTTTTATGCATATTTTTAACCTTTTATTGTCTTACAAGGACGGTAACCTTTTCGTCATTTGGGGTCTATTTTTATACTGGTTGTCACACTGTACGTATTCAAGGTTTCGACACTGCTGTGTAACCATCTAACGGTCTGCTACTTCTTCACGCAAAATTTTATCTCCCGCAGAGATGTTGGTTCCTCAGTTTAGGGGCTGCGACCACGCGGTCATTTAACCCCGTGTACTTTGGGTGTGTGTAGATTCTATATGATAACCGGTGTTAATTGTGATGGCTGTGTTAGTCTGTAATTCAGCTAAGTACTGGAGACGGTAAATTTAAAGTAGTAGTTCCTACTTTTGCTACCAAATGCTACCGTCAACGACACCTAGATGTGAACTTGGCTACTAGATGCCACCGCAACCAGAACCTTGCAACGATCGTTAGAACTTAGAGCATAAATCAAATCTAACCTACACAATTTGCTTCGCACTGTTGCAGTTCATGGAAGGTTCTTTGGCATGCCATAATTCTATGACATGGGCCCGCCGCTGTACTTCCCCTCGCAAGGAAAGCATACTGAGGGATTTGTAACGCTCTTAAAAAATCCGACGAATTCGGCCGGGTTTGAAACCACGACCTTGGGATAGATGTTCAGCATACAACCGGCTACGCCACCGAAGTCGCTTCTCACAGAGACAGATGGAAAACTGAATGTTATATCGTGCAGTGGCGTTGTCTTGGCAACCTTAATGGCTCATCCCTCATCAATTTAGTATCGTTATCATGACAACCTCTGATGGCTCTTAGCATTTTCTTATTTCAGAATTCATTTTGCTCATCCCTTGGCGTAATGGTGGTTCATGTCAAAAATTCTTTCAGACGAAAGTTTTAGGTAATTATTAAGGGAATATTGTCAATTTTAAACGGTTTTGATATTGTGCCTATTAAGAGAGATACGATTTTTGTTTCTCTGAACCCCCGCCCCCCCCCCCTTGGTCAATGGTTGGTGCAATCAAAAAACTTTTCAATCGTATATTTTTGGCCTTTATCCGATACATAGTATGCACTTTGAATGGATTCGATATTTCGCATATTAAGATAGTTATAGCGATATTTCACGTTTTTGAAGATGGGCCCCATTTTCACCCCCTTGTTCCGATTTTGCTCATTAACGAACTCGGCCGAAATTTCCAACAGATATATACTATGTAAAATATTCAAAGTGATTGATGCAAAATTGCGGTAGTTATCATGACCACAAGAAAGTTAAATACATACAAAGGATCCATACATAAATACATATACTGTATATTGTGATCAGTTGATGAAGTTACCCAAATCTGGGATGTTAACTCTGAAAACAGAACTGCCATTCTGTGCAAGATTTCTTATCTAGGTTTTGTACTGTAGGTCGAAATATGTTTCTTAACTCTGAAAACAGAAGTACCATTCTGTACAAAATTTCTTATCTAGGTTTTGTACTGTGTGTCAAATTATGTTTGGAAGGAATTCAAAGTAGTGGGAAACTGTATAAGATTTAAATCCACCTATGCAAAGGAACATGCGTGTGAAACAAGTAATTTCTCTGCAGGATGATACTGATCTCGCTGAGGATATTAAGATTACTCCAATCAACATTATCAAATGCCTTTTCTCAGACTACAAATGCCGTGAACGTTCTCTTGTCCTTCCTTAATCTCCCCCCCCCCCCAAACACCCTAAGACCCTTGTTCCTATGTCTCACCTGAAGCCTAACCGGTCACACCCAACTCTGTTTTTATCTGTCTTTCCATCATCTTGTAAATTATTATCGTCAGGACCTTCAAAGTATGACTGATCAAGCTGATTGTACGGTATTCTTCACATCTGTCAGCTCCTGCTTTCTAAGGTATAGGGATTATGACATTTTTCATTCAATCATAAGGTAACTTGTATCATAAATCCTACACACCAAGTGAAATAACCTGATCAGACCTTCATCACCTATGCTGCTTGTCAATTCAATCGGTATATCACCTCTGCCTGGTGATTTGTTTCTGCTCATGTCTTCTATTGCTCTGTCAAATTCTAATGTAATTGACCTATAAAAGAAGGACGTCTTTGATAAATTTCAGATCTAGATGATACTTATATAATGCAGTAAGATAAGATCGAGAATAAGAAAGTAATTTCAGTAAGTTTTACAGCTGGTAAATCATTTCTTTAAGTTGAGCTGTGCTGTAAAGTTACATTATTTGTTATTGATTGTCTAGAAGCGTAATATGGTAGCAAATAAATTAATGAATCATTCTTGTTGCTAGAATATAAAAGAAGAAGCCCATGATGAAGAGAGTGGTGCAAGTGGAAATCATATAAATGAGTAAGTGGACCACATAATAAGGAAAGTTATTGTATGTATGATAACTAAAACTGTTGGATGTGAATAAGTTTCGTTGACAAATCAGTTATTCTCTTATTTGTATCGTTGAACGTTTTTGTACTTGTTTGTCTAAAGTGGATATTGATATTCAGTTTTTTATTGGCAGCTCAAAAACTAACCGTTCTCCTTCAGAGTTTTAACTGTTGGAAGTATTCCTGTATGAATGATACTGAGAAGATGACCTCCTAGTTGATCTCGCCATGCGTTGCATTACCAATCTAGGAAAGAAAGCGTTTCTGTTGTGATTTTTTAAAGTGTATTTTGATATTTCGTCTGGTACGTACATAAAAAACCAGAAGGCATTCCGACACGTGAGCAAACCGCAAACAACTATCCATGTGAGAACATTTGTTGAAACTGAAGTCAAAAGTTACATCTAAATGAAACCCCAAGTCCATTAGGGTTCTAGTTCTAGAAACAAAGCTATGTGCCATGTGACTCCTTCATTTCACGCTGATTGTGCGGGATGTCCCAAATAGCAGCAATATTTTGTTTTAACGAACAAATCTGGGAATTACCCTGCCAACATAATCCATTTATTGATTACGATCATAATACCCGGGATATGTTAATGAATATTCCGCCAATGTACAGTGAAAGTAAGCTAAGGTGTAAAATAAATAAATAAATAAGTACATTAAATAGAAGAACTACAATAAATCAGCTATATACAGACAATGAATCGAAACACGATTTGTACAATACAAATCCATTCATGCCATTAAAACAATCTATCTATCTATCTATCGTATGGCTTTTAGTGCCGGGAGTGTCCGAGGACATGTTCGGCTCTTCTGAGTCTGTAGCTGCTGTTTCAGTACGGTACAGAATCACTGTAGTAATACCGAACCGTGTGTAGCAGAAATACTCCAGCCATTCATAAAGTGTTTTTCCGTTGTTTCCCCACTTCTTCTTTGAGTGGATGCTGGGATAATACCTTAAATCAGGTCCAGGCCGCCTCCCACCCAAACCTTTTACCCTATCACAAATACACTAGTTCAGCCATCACAATCACTCTGGTTATCAATCATTATGTAAAGTTCTTAAATGAGTTATTATTAACCATCTCCAACGTATATGCTCAATTGGCCTACTAGTCCAAACCAGCGCATCTGGGCGTGACAAGTTCCCTGCACACATTTTCCCAAGGAGTGTATGCCTCCCGTGGCTCATGATCGTGATATTAATGGACAGGTTTAAATATAAGCTTACACAATACATCATTTACAAATTAAAACAAGTAATTCCGTGACGGACTAAAGAGTCTACTTTTCTTAAAATGTATGATTTAGCCCAAATTATATAGACCTACCTAGCATATTGACGAAATCAAGTTGGTAATACTAGCATTTCTAAGTACTGTAGTTTGACATACACCTAAAATAGTGTAGCCTAATAGATAAATACATAAATAACTTACTACAGTTGGCAGCCCTGGGGACTCTGGTTATATTCTTAGTTCCATCCTAAAAAGTATAGAATGCACATACAAAATTTGGTTGAAGTCTAATGGATAATATCGACGTTACATGCTGTTTGATATTGGATTTATCAGTGCGCGGAAAATTATGTTGGAAACAATGTCATATATGTGATGTTCAGAATTAATCTGAAATAATACGATATAATATAGTGCCAATTTTGGGATGAAATCCATTTGTCAGTATAAAAGATACATGTTATTAAAAAGTGAAACTATCACAAAGCTTAGAATCATGTTGGCGGCACTGAGGTAAATTAGTTACTCAAAATGTATCTAGAATGTCAGTTACTTCACGTGTGTAAAGTTAAGAGCTGATGGCTTGCATACTTACTGATATATTGATATTAGGATTAAACAAATAGGGAGAGCATTTATTAACAGTTGGCAGCCCTTCATAGTCATAACTGCTATGGTGCACAAAGCACATACAAAAGTTGTAAGTATAGAAGTTATATGCATTTTAAAACTGGACCTATCGGCAGGATTAGAATCGTGTTGGCAGCACTGATCTATATATGTTACTCCAAACTATGGTACAATGTCAGGTAACATACGTGTGCAAAGTATACTTTCTGATATATTCATATTAGGGTTTAAACATAGAGAGAGCATCTATTAACAGTTGGCAGCCCTGGTGGCTCCTTAGAATACACACTTTCATATCTGTTGTAGTACACATAGTTCATACGAAATTTGGTGGAAATCCAATCGATAGTATAGAAGTTACCTGCATTTAGAAATTGGACCTTTCGACAGGCTTTGAATCATGTTGGCGACACTGGCATGTGTAGACTCCTGGAAATTAATCTCGAATGTTATTTCTATATGTGTGCCAATGTTGGAATAGTGCGCATTCATGACTTCTGAGATAACCAAAATTGAGCTCAAATTTCGATTGCGATTTTTCAGCAGTTGGTAACACTGACGCCAATTTCAAATATGGCCGTGAGATATTCATGTATAGATCTTTATTCTTACCAAATTTGGTGTCGAGAGCTGCAGCCGTTTAGTAGTTGATAGGGACACACACACACACATACAGACAGACAGACACACATATTCCCGGATCGATCTCATAAGTCTAATTTTTCCTCATATTTGCTAAATGTGAAAATTAGGCTATAAATAGGTCACTTTTAGGCATCGAGGCCCCGGCATACACAGTGTTTACAACAATGTATACTCTTAGTTCACCTACAAGTCGATACCTAACAGTCGCCTATGTAGTCCACACTGCATATCGTCACGGTGCAATGTGACAGCCGACAGAATTAACTCGTGGCGCGATTAGGTAAGAAGTTCGAATCCCACTTTGGGCGCAATCTTTTGTCATTGTTTTTGTTGTTGCTGGATCCAAGTTCGACAGTTCAAGATGATATTGACAGCCGCAAAAAGAAAGCAGCACTTTATTGAAACAAAACTCTCATCGCTAGAAAATGAAGTTGCCAGTGTTCTAAATTATATTGTCGATAGTGGTCCAAAACTTGGGCTGAGGCTTCTGTGGGTTCATGAACACGGGATCAATGGGTGGTGTGTCCAGCAAGTTAAATGGAGGACTGTGGTTGTGCTGGAGGTGCTGGCTGCAGTCCTGGAACAAAACCAGTGTTGCGGCTGCGCGAAGTGGCGGTTTCGTGTCCTGGAATCAATATAAAGGCGAGGCACAAACCGCACAACAGAGGTCGTGGACAATAACCTGGTTTATGCCAGCGCAGAGTTGACTGCGAGTTTTTGCGCGCAGGTTTGCCTAGTGATGGGTCCAGTAGTCCGAAAGCCTGCCGCCCCCGAATCTAGACTGAGCAGTTGCTTCTCGCCCGCAGACTTCGCGCAAATCCAGCAGAGCTGGTAGAACGCAACAAAATATGCCATCAGAGCTAGGGGAACGCAGCTGCGGGTTTTCTGTGAGGTTGCAAAATGGCTCTCAAAACCTGGTTTCCAAACACTCAGGGACACATATGTCCTGTCTAAAATCTAATCGTGTCACAGAAAAGGAAACACTCCTACTAATAATCTAAGTTTATTTTACAGCAACTATGTACTCCTGTCATCCTAGCACACAAAATGTGCACTGGATCTCTTAACAATCCATCAAAACTCCTAGCAACACGGTTTACCGTTCTGTCAAATAATTTACTACCAGGGACAGGCAATCCCGCTCTGATAGCCTCTCGTGTCTTCTTGCCTTAACCACGCTGAAACTTGGGCATCGTTCAGCACTTAACGGAATATTCCTGCACTATTACATTGACCGTCTGTCACTTGTCATCATGCATACAAATAAGCCTACGACTGCTAAGTCACTCTCGACTGACTTACTGATTCATTGCAGCCCTACATCCTTGACTGACTGCAGTGTCGTACACATGTCACTGAACTGCGTGGCATTCATTATACGTATGGAAAGATAGTCTCGATCTTTTAAGATGGAGTGGAAATTCCAGACGTTACGAGACATAATCATTATCTTGTGGGACTTTCTCGAGAGCGCTACGCCATCTCTTAAAAACCTCTCCGAAGCTTCTCCACGTGCGTACCTCCTTCCGTTAGCACCTACTACAAATGGCGTCCATCCGTAGGTAAAAGGCCCACCGCGCTCTCTCAAGTGGTGAGACAGACGGATTGAAGTGGTCAGTTGCCGGAAGTAAAAATAACAAGATGTTTAGTAAAGAACATATAGCCTACTTTCTCCTAAATGCATGGGTGTAGTCATAACTCTTTGTCCTATTCAAGGAATTCAATTGAATGTTGGTTGTAGTAGCTTGTTGACATATAACGTGCAATGTGATGCGTTGATTGATTAAATCCTGACCTAAATTATAAATGTACACACTAGTACATCCGTCACAATAACACAGGTTATCAGACAAACTTCAACACTCACCCAAGTATATGGGCCTAATGACCATGTTGTTCAAGCCTCTGAAATGAAACATCAACAGTTTTTTACCCGAATCCTTCCTCGTATAAAAGTCCACACACAAGTACAGACCTAACAGTGACACAGTTTATCAGACAATTTCTACACACTCCCAAGTACACCGAGTACATGGCCAAGATGCCGCAAAGCCCATAAAGAATCAACAACAACAACAACAGACACTACCGCGGATGAAGGACAACTTCCTACACAAATCCTACCTTATTTACAAGTACACACACTAGTACAGACATCACAGTGACACAAGTTATCAGACAACTTCCAATCACACACCCAAGTACATTGGACTATGTGACCATGATGCCGCGAAGCCCCTAAAGATTCAGCAACAACAACAGTCTGTACCGCGGATCACGGACAGCGAATTTTAATCGCTGTAATCAAGTGTTGAAATATGTGGCGTTATAAGTATATATATTTTCGATTGCAAATGTAAAGCATATTGAACCCGTTTGATTTTGATCCACGAAACTCTACGTAAGAGTTAAAGATGCTTACCCGCTGCTGCCCATGGACAATGTTAGTATTAAGTTAACAACTGATTTAGTATAACTGTATAGCATATTTTTGCTTGGATAGAACGATTTCATTAGCATTTTCTGTCGTTTTTTAAAATCATTTGTTAATAAATTTGTATTATTATATTCATTACATTCCTAAAAGGATATCAATCTGCTGAAATATGGTGTAGCGAGCAAACAATAGCCTCCATTTTGACACAATAGGGCGGCACAGACCAGCACGATAGGGCACGGTCAGCCTGAACTCTTATTCATTACTACGGAATATTTTTCTATTATAAAATATTAATATCCTACAGGTCACCTACTTGAGGACACCCTTACCCACCCTATATATGATAAATGGATTTAGTGATGCCATGCCTTGTTGAATCGTAAGTTAGTAGTGGTTTTGTACGGGTTCAAGGCCCTCCTCCTCCTCCCCTCCTCACAAGATGGCGGCGACGCAATATCTCCCGAACGCATGGTCGGATTTTGACGAATGAGGTGTTGTTGAACTCGGGCTAACACTCCCTTTCCATTGGACAACATATATCAACCCCAAAAATAAAACCTACCCCTACTAGGGGTGAAATTAAATTTTTTAGAGAATCTCTCTTTCCAATTGCAACATGTGAGAGTTTGAATGCCGATTTGGATTTAAACGTTGTTCTACATAAAGTGCATGTGTTCTGTCGATAGTCACTATGAATTAACATGCATGTTTTTTGTTTTTGTTTTTTACGCATACCCACTCATGGCTTTTGTAAGAGGGTGGGGGAGTGGATCCCTATGGATGGGTTATTGTTGACGGGTCATTGTTGGCGGGGTCATTGTTGTCGAGTCCTTGTGGACAAGTCCTTGTTGACAGGTCCTTGTGGACAAGCCCTTGTGGACAGGTCCCTGTGGATGAGTCCTTATCCCTTCGGACTGATCCCTTTGGACGGGTCCCTTTGGCCTGGTCCCTACGGACGAGCCCATGCATTTATTTAAATTATGTCAAAGGGCCTAACTACATTTCGTGTGTGTTGAATTGACGTTGTTCACTAATCCCCCACTACTATAATGGGATAACGATATGAAAGGAATGTGACGAAATACATGTGAACACGTGCGAGATGTCATTATAAGCATTCTCCTTGTGAAACAAGTCACATCCTGTTTTGCTTCATACGTGAGAAAATTCAAGTTTATGTGTAATATGATCTAACACACAGGTGTTCACCTGTACACGTGCACGATAAGAGCTAACAAGTCACAACCTGTTTTGACAGTGGTGGGAGGTGAAGGGGGAGGGTTAGTTTAAGAGAGAACACAGGTGAAGAGAGAAAGAAATATGTATTGCTCATAATACATGTATAGCTGAGGACTGTACATAGGACTGTAGGTTAAGTACAACATGAGTAAATAAATAAATACAAGACACACAGGTTCACACAACATGTAATTTATTAATCCAAGAATTAAAGGCTGAGCTAAATCCCAACCATTTTACATATAGTTTATTTCCTTTTTGTTTCAACACTTTTTCCACAAGGTAATGTTTAGGAAACGCTGTCTTTTGAAGTTCTTGAAGATAAAACCTGCCTTTTATGGGTTGATGGTTGAGGTCCTCGAGTAAATAGGTGACTGGACTGTTCAGGTTGACTTGACGAATTCGAAATAGTTCAGTCCCCCAATTTGGTGTGTAGCCCTTGTCGAAGACGGACTTGAATTTGCTCACACGAACATGGTCCCCAATGTTAAGGCGATGACGTTTAGGGTTTGCTGTTTTTATGGGGTTAAACAGTTTATCCAGTTGTGGAATATTTTTAGTTACAAGTCGTGGCTTGGTCCCAATGGTTCTGTGTTTGGTGTCGTTGTAACGTGACACTAACTCAGGTAACAAGTCCAACCAGCGATAAGTGCCCTGAGTGGTAAACGCTTTCCACATATGGGTTTTCAATGTTCGGTTGAACCGCTCGACCACGCTGGCTTTGAGATTGCTGTACGTGGTGTAATGGTGAATATCCTTAGATTTGAGAAAACTGGAGAAATCCTTGTTGAAAAATTCTTTTCCCTGGTCGGTTTGTAGCAGCTGAGGTTGACGTTTAGATTGTTGAATAATATGTTGAAAGGCTTTGGTGACTAGTGGACTAGACTTGCGACGCACAGGTTCAGCAAACGCCATTTTGGAATAAACATCAATGACCGTCAACATATAGCGGACACCATCGTTAACGTTAGCATAGGGAATCATTTCAACCAAGTCTGCTTGCCAAAGTTCATCCACACCCTGTGAAATCACCTTGAGTCGCTGATAGTGACGTCTAGCTGGACGATGCAACTCGTGAGCAATACCCATTTTAATGGGTGAGGGCTTAAACAATAATTTTGGCATTTCGAAGTTCTTCCTCAATTTCTTGAATTTCCCAATCGTGACCAGTATGGCCGGCTTGACGTGAAGCATGCAACAGCTGTAGTCGCTGGACGAGTTTATTTGGATTGTGCCAGTAGGTAACATCCACAAGGGGTTTTAATGGTTTAAATGTCACCCCTGAAGCGGACACTTTACGACGACCACTTTGACTAGTGGGGAACATTTTTGCAATGATGGTTTTATATTTTTGGGATATATTAGCATTCACTTGTTGAGTGGGATCATACTGTCTTTTGTGAGCATGGGTATCCAATAAAATGGATTTATATTTACTAAGGTCCTCTGACGTATAATCTTGAGATGAGGGAGTCCGAGAGAATAGTAGCTTTAACAGTCCTGGTGTTAATTTATAGTTGATCTTTTTAATGACAGCTTTAGTACGACTAAATTTAATCGATGAATCACCAATTTTAAAACTATCATTCTCATAGCGAACGCCATATGTGGTACTTGTGTTTCCAACAAATAGATTGGTGAAATAGGGTTCCAGTGTTGATCCATAATATTTTATTAAAATGTTTTTCAGTTGAGGTTTATGTTGAGGGGTGGCCAAGAGTTGTGAGAATGGAGACGATCTGGAAGGGCAAGGGGTTTCGATCATGGTCAAGGATTTCCTTTTTCTTAAAAACTCTGCAAGGGGTGATGCCTTTTTTTGAGGCGTAAACACTTGTTCCTCATTATCCTCAACTTCGCTAACACTAGTTAAATCTTCCTGTTCCTCTTCCTCTTCCTCAGAGTCCTCGTGGTGCGTTTGAGTGGCTTGTGAAACGGTAGGTAGCGTTTCAGATGGCTTGAAAGAGGGTTTCAACATAGCTTTTAGCGGAGGTGCTAAATGTTGTTGAATAAACAAAGCATGATCCGCACGCGATCGTTTCAATTGACGAAACTTTTGGCGAATAGTATTTTTTGCTATAATAATATGCTTTTTTAATTGACTCTCTGCTAATGCCATGATGTCGTGACAAATGACTTGAGAGGGAATGATACAGTGCCTTAAATAGCAATAAAATGATCAAACCCTAAGCGATACCGCCCTTGGTTGAGTTCACTTTGTTTATCAATCACTAAACAGGCATGACGTTGTGTGTTCCAACACTTGCCACACAATTCTGTAAACATTTGGAAGGTCATATCCGGATTCACATGTTCATTATAAATGTAACGACTGTTCCTCTCGTCCTGGCGAAATAAAACAATGACATTGGCATTGTCACGAATCAACTGTTTGGACATTTTAGAATATGTTTGTCCAAGATAGAAGCAATCGATATGTTTGTGTCGACCCATGCTGAAATAGCTTTGAATGATACCTTGTCGTTCAGTGGATACATCATCGAAAATCATGAGTGAATCAGGCTTTACCTCATCCGGTGAAATAACATTTTCTTGCGTGGAAAATGTAAAATACCCCATATTTTCATTTTTTTAATCCAGACATGACTTGATCCAGAAACACGTAGAGGGGTTGGTAGAGAGATTTTGCGAAAATATAAATATTTTGAAAACACAGACCATTAGGCGCTGTAATAAGTGTCAGCAAAAGATTGGTCTTTCCACAGCCGGAAGGTCCCACAATGGTGCAGCGAATGGAAGATGGAAACCGTGAACCATGGCGTTGTTCACGTGATGTGGGGCAGAGATGGGAAACCATGTCCCTCACGGGGAATGACTCTTGCTGCTTAATTAGCTTCATTTCAACTAAGGCTTACAGAGGCTAGCAGGCTGTCTATATACATCGCACCGAGCCTTGTCATAGAAACAGTAGACTCGTACTACAGGTTGACGATGGATGTCTTTGGACGTGCGTTGATGGTCAAAGCTAGGTCTGTTCCCATACATGATCCTAAACAAGAAACAGATCCTGCTAATAAACACTATGTGGATAGGTCAGTAGTGCCACGCACAAAACAAGGAGATTATGACTTTAAAGGAAAGCGGTTAACTCATGTAAAACATCCTCAAGTGTCTACAGACGTTACTACAAAAAAGTATGTGGATAACAAGGTGTATGAGTTTTATGATAAAGCGCCTCAGCTTACGGTGGATGGCTATAGCGCTAATCATCACCGCATTATTCACGTGGAAGACCCACAAGAAGATAATGATGTCTGTACCAAGCGATACGTGATCTATGAAATGAAAAGGCTTTATAAATTTATCCCATCTGTATTTTTAGTGCATCTTGCAAATGTAAAACCTGTGAATGAGAGAAACCATATACCGCTAGTTCATGACCAGCACTTGACCTATGTGCTTGCTTCAGGTTTAAGCCACTATCGACTACACTATAATGGAACCATTCACATCAAATATGCCATACCTGATGAGAACCATTTACAAATAGAGATAAATGGTCATAGGATGTTGGTCCATAACCATGAAATGGTCAATGCAGGAGACGAATTATCCTTTCATCTCCTGTTGACATGGAATGAAAAGCAAGCTGGAAAAACCATAAATGATTTCCCACTTTATGTAGAATTGGAATATACAGCCATGAAATAACAATCTAATGTTAGTTGTGACTTAAACTTTCTTGTAAAAGGTTGTTGGTCATCATCATCATGGTGAAACAAAGATATGTGGTGAGAAAGACAAAAAATATGAGCCTGTCCTTGGCAAAGCCTGGGCTTATGACATTCTTGGACAAGCCCTTACGAAAGAAAAAAAGAAATAATAATGTGTTGACCATAAGGAAAGCTCTTCGAGTTATTCCAAAACGTCAGCGACAGGGTTCAAAACAAGGGCGAGTGATTCCCGTCCCTAAACGAGCGGGATTTTTACCTGCATTATTCGCTGGTCTGGCTGCTCTGGGTTCACTTTTAGGCGGTGCCAGTGCAGTGGCAAAAACTATTAAAGCCGCGCAACAGGGCAAGCAACAACTCAAAGAAAGTCAGCGACACAATGAAACAATGGAGGCCATTGCTATGGGGGCTAGAAATGTCAATTTGAAGCCAGCCTTTTATCAACAAGGATTTGGAATTTCACCTTTTCGAAATAAAAAAAACCATCTTTAACCTCAGCCATAGCAAGACATGCCCTGACGCATCAGCAAGTTGAAAGCTATGCTAAACAACTAAAGCTTTCTCATTTTCGAGGTGTGTTTATGCGAAACCATTTACCCTCACGACCCTGGAAACATGAATGTGCTGTTGTCAATTTGGATGATCACCGAGGACCTGGAACACATTATGTAGCTTATGTCAAAGAGGGATCTACTGTATGGTACTTTGACAGTTTTGGGAATTTGCCCCCGCCCATGGAACTAGTGGCTTATTTTGGAAACAGGATCAAGATATATTATAATGTGAAACGTGAGCAAACGTTTAACAGCCAACAGTGTGGACGTTTGTGTTTAATTTTTTTATATAAGACGCAACATAAGCAAAAACGTCAACAGTATGTCGGTGGAAAGTAAGACGTTTACACTGCATGGACGTGGACCTGAAGTGAGTCTAGACTTTTACCCACCTATCGAATTGAGTGAAAAACCTTATGGTTTAGGACTTGTTTCTCTTGAAACATACAATCGAATATACAACATACGTGAAAATGTGAACAACAAGTTTTACTATGATGATTCTGTGCTCACCCTGAACTCTGGTGGATACACGATAGATGACATTTATGAACACATTTATGTGGTGTTGATCAATGAATATGGTTTAAAGTCATTTCTCGATGTAACGCGCAAGTTTGAACTTGTAGGAAATACCAACACTCATCGCTGCAGTATTTTTTCTACATTCAAAATTGACTTTAAAACTCACTCCGATTCCATTGGTCCATTACTAGGATTTAAACCACGTGTGTTAGAGCCCAACAAAAAACATGAATCACACCATGAAGTGAAATTCATTGAGGACCATCATGTGTCGGTGACGTGTAATATTATTAATCAAGGGTACACCAATCAAGAACCGTCGCATTCGCTTTATGACTTTATTGTAACATCGGCCAATGGCTATATTATTCGTGAAAACCCTCCAGTGGTGCTTTTTCATTCTGTGGCTGTCGATGGTATTAGTAATATAACATTAAGACTGATCAATAGAGAGCAACAACTCATTGATCTAGATTCTACCACACCAGTGACTTACAAGTTGGTGCTAAAACCGCTATGAAGTTTGTATATAAAGCAACAGCACCGTCTAGGAATGGTGTTAGTTGTTTACCACGTGAATACACGTTAACATCTCAGAACAAGCAGATTTTGCAGCATTTGGGTTACCACATTAACCCCCGCGATGAATTCTATTCTAGAGGTAGCGAACCACATCGAGGAGCAACCAGGAGTGGTAAGAATTGATCTGCATTCTTATCAAGCTCAAACACCTGGACTCAATAACAATGATGAAATTCAATTTGTTATCAACAACCAAGATATTTACACTCCACCGCATGAAAGTGTTATTCAGATTGAAGGTCGGCTCACCAAAGCCGATGGTTCTACACCCACTACATCCAAGTTAGCCAATCATGCTTTCGCCTTTTTGTTTTCTGAAGTACGTTATGTCATTAACGATATCGTGGTGGATAGCACTCGAAATGTGGGTATTTCCAGTGTCATGAAACTATATCCCTCTTATAGTGAGGAAGAAGCTAAAACACTTTGCATGGCGGGTTGGTGCCCTGACTCGACCAATGACTGGATGGTACACACCGATGGCACCTTCACTGGATATTTACCTCTTAAACTGATTTTAGGCTTTGCTGAAGATCACCAGCGCATTGTGGTCAACGCAAGGCAAGTGCTGTCTGGTGAGAGACAGGAGTGATAATAATGCACTCAAGGGAGTCGACAATGCCCCCATTGATTCAAAAATTCAACTACAACGCTTGCTATGGAAAGTGCCTCATGTGACCCTTAACGATAGCAAAAAACTGGACATACTCAAAATGGTAAAGAGAGATATACCTCTACCCATGGAATTTAGAAGCTGGGCACTCCATGAGTACCCGTTATTGCCTACCACCAACACACATAGTTGGTCTATAAAAACAGCCCGCTATACAGAGAGACCTCTCTACATGATTGTGGGTTTTCAAACAAATCGCAAGTATCAACAAACCAAAGATGCCACGCAATTTGATCACCTGCAATTGAGAAATGCACGTCTTTTCCTCAACGGTGCTGTGTTTCCCTATGAAGGGCTGGATTTAGATTTTTCAAAAAATGTGTTTGCCCCCCTGTACGACTTGTTTTCTAAATTTAGATGGTCGTATTATCATAAAGAGAATTGTCCAATGTTATCACCCCAAGCTTTTAAGACAAGGGCGCCACTGATTGTCTTTCACTGTTCCTACTTGGAAGAGTCTGTCAAACCATCCAATATTGACATTCGACTAGATTTTGAAACGCATGACAATGTTCCAGCCAATACCACGGCCTACTGTTTGATTATTCATCACAAACAAGTCAACTATTATCCACTGTCCAACCAAGTGACAAGTGTATAAATAGCAGGTCAACACACATCAAACCACTCAGTCATGTCTTGCTTTCAAGCCTCAAGAGAAGTTACATCCATGAATTTAAAATCTGAGGAACAACGTTTCAAGACCTTTGCGACGTGGCCGGTGCCTTTTATAAACCCTCAAGCCTTAGCAGCCGCTGGATTCTACTATTTAAAAACAAGAGATGAAGTGAAATGTGTGTTTTGTCCCATCATCTTAGACCAATGGCAAGAGAGCGATGAACCCATGCTGGAACATCAGCGCTGGTCACCTACCTGCCCCTACCTGTGCAGAATGGAGGTGGGTAATATACCCTGTCATTCAAGTTACCCCTCACTCATGCCTCTGAGTGATGAAAAAAGTTATGATACGTGTGGACTTTATGGTGCCGGCAGTGCTTCAGTGAGCAGCTCACAGTTAAAAACATCCAGTTTAGAGACATTGGGATATCATCGGTGTTATGGACACTATAAACACAAAATACTTTTTTGTTGTATGAGATGGTACCGCCTCTATCCTAGAATGAAAAAAGAATGTAAAACGTGTTATGCTAATAAAATAATGAAATAAAAAATGGTTGTTGTTTTATTATTATTTCTTATGCCCCCCTGTCATATCCTAACCTCTATAGTGACTACTCGATGTTTTTCTTTTCTTTTACTAGAATGGAATGTAAGTAAATGACATGGGTACACCTTACTGAACAATTGTCAGTCTGTGGTCAGTTGGACTTGATCCAGACAAGAGTGAACATGTTGCGTACACTGATTGTCGACTGTCAAGGGTTTAAAATTGGAGATAACAAATTTATATTTAAAGAAGTGGCCATCATCGATTGTTCCACTTTTTGGATATCACAAGCTACTCATTTGGTGTTTAAACCACCTTATGCGTTTGATTTGTTGTGTGATAAAGACCGTAAACAAACCCAGTGGATTGAAACTCATATGCAACTAGACTGGAAGCAGGGAACCATTTCATATAAGCACCTGGACATGGTCATGAAAGCCCACTAGTCTTCTGCCCATGTAATATTTGTGAAAGGTAGTGAAAAACGTCAATGGCTACAATCAATTTTAGCGTCTTACTGTCAATGTATCGATTTAATGGACATGGGCTGTCCATCGCTGCAAACACTCATGGATCGCTGCCCCTGTGACAATATTACCCATAAAGCCTTGGCACAGGTGTGGCAATTGTTTCATTGGCTATCCACCAATGCCTGCTGGGAGTTGTTAAATAAAATTAAAACTAAAGGTTTACCTGTGGATGACACCAGTGAGATTTCTACAAGTGACGTGTAAACATCAACGTAATACCATGGAGAAAGGGGATGCTACCGATAAAGCGATTGGAAAGTTCTGTGTGCGTAAAAAGAAACTAGACAGTTTTACTAAAGAAGAATTATTGGCTCTTCCAAAATCATTCATTTATTATGTCGCAGCAAATGCAGTGAAAGAAATCTGGCAACATGTACCAAAATCATGGACTCAAGACCCTGTGTTAAGTGAATTGCAACCATGTACGGATTATGATCACCATAAGCAAGTGGCTATGGCAAAAATACCCTCTATGTGACGGTGTGCTACTTGTCAGCTAGTCAAACTGTATCATGGTCATAAAAGTCAGTGTAAAGACTTTGTTTCCTCATACCACGGGAGTAATGAAGAAAAAAGCAACAACAACAAACATCATCCACAGAGGAGGAGGAAGATCAAACCTTTTTACCATCGATGGAAAAGGATATGCCAGACCTGTACTGGCAATGGCGTCATTAACAAAGTAATTCAATACTTGACTTTCGAAATCTACCTACCTGGTTATTATTTGTGTAGTCCTGGAACTTGTCTTGAAGAACCTTTGCAGCATAGTGATATACCTATTAATCCTTTGGATCAAGCATGCACCTTTCTTATCACCACAGTCATTCTGCATTAAGACGTGTAGCGGATAAAGTATCTTTGAAAAGCTAAACAACGTTTGACATCCTGTGATGTCTCAGAGGGAGAGAGGTTGGCAGTCGTCATTGTGATTAGTGTTATAAAAGGAAAGTTAATAATGAGTGGACATGGACATTGAAAAGGATTGAGGAATTGGTATTTCTTTTGTTTTCTATTTTTGTAAAGCTCTATTTGTTGTGAAATAAAACAAGGTTTACAAGATCGCAATGTCTTTTATTTTAAAAATGGTGATAGCCATTTCATTTTTTTCACACATGAATATTTACAATTTCCACTTTACATTTTTTTTACATTCCCCTTGTTTAGTTTAAACATGCAGTACATTTTTGTTGTTGTGAAATAAAAACAAGGTTTACCAGATCACAATGTCTTTTAATTCAAAAAATGGTGATAGTCATTTCTTAATTTTCATTTTTTCACACATGAATATTTACAATTTCCACTTTACATTTTTTACATTCCCCTTGTTTAGTTCACACATTCTGTACATTTTTTTGTGAAATATAAATAAGATTCACTAAATCACTATATCTTTTATTTTTAAAAATGGTGATAGCCATTTCATTTTTTCACACATGAATATTTACAATTTCCACTTTTCATTTTTTACATTCCCTTGTTTAGTTTACACATTCTGTACATTTTTGTTGTTGTGAAATAAAAAACGAGGTTTACCAGATTACAATGTCTTTTTAATTTTAAAATGGTGATAGCCATTTCACTTTTACACACATGGATATTTACAATTTCCACTTTACATTTTTTACATTCCCCTTGTTTAGTTCACACATTCAGTAAATTTTTTAAAATCTTTTTCGTAATATACAAAAGCAAACATTTTACACTAAAATGTATTACTTATCTTATTTTTACTAAACTACTGTAGCCTAACATTATACATTCTACTTACAGTTTTTACAAAAAATATTACAATATAAAACACACTACAAATATTACAATATAGTGATCATTAGACTTAAGTAAAGTAATAGTCGTCAATACGACTGTTTCCCCAAGCAAGAGTATTAAATGTGTTGGGTATAATGAATCGTTTGTTGTCTTCATTACTTAAAGCAACTTTGTTCAACAAATTGGTATGTAGCTGATGATTTTAACTTCTAAATACACACATTTTCTTATATAATACAGGTGGGTTACTAATTATACAGTTTTTATAATCACTTATATCTAACTCTTTACTAACAACATTCTTTTTCACTCCTTTTAATTTTTTTACTACTTCATCATCAATTGTCATATAGCTGTATGATTTAGATTTTGTGCCTACAAAGGTGTCTATAATAACACCAGCACATTCATCCTTAAATTTCCCAAGAACCTTTTTGTTTACTAGAGGTAAATGGTAAATATTATCCTTGGGGTAGTCACTTGTATCAAACCTATTTAGCTCAGTTTTGATATCCTCGTAAAAATCATCAGTTTTAAACTCATAAATAAAAGAATCTGTGTCTGTGTAGAGTAATTTAGCATTATCAAGATAGTTTTTCTTTACATAATCATAGTGAAATTCATACATAAGTGTTTTTGATAATTCCAGAATGGTGTAACCCACATATATGGGTTTGTTGTAAGTTACTTTAAGACGATTCATTTGTATTACAACTAAATCCTCATGAATAATTGAACAGCTATGAAAGTTAGGCTTGCTTATTAAGTTGCTCGCACCATACCTTTTACCATCATTCTCCCGCTTTGTTATCAGCTTTACATCAACTCGTTTATCAACATTCTCCATAGTCTTTCCAAAAACACTATTATTCATGAGTTTATAAAAATCTTTTTCAAACGCGTTTGTTGACTGCGTTCTTAAATTATTGTTTAGATTAATATACGGTTTGAGCCATGCTGACTGATGAAATTGCAATACGCGATGAATTTTAGTTAATTTCAATCCATGCTGTAGACACTGTTTCAAGTTTTGATAATGTATTACATATTTACATTTATCATTTACATTAGCAATTAACATTTTTGTTCGTGATGTGATGTATGGAGATTTCATATTCTCAGGACAAAATGGTAAATCATTATGATCATCATGTAACTCTTTAGGGCACTCAAGATTTACCTCTAAAATATATCCTTTATCATCGTTATCATTAAGAGTGTCAACATGTAAGACATCAATTTCAGGTTGTCAGCCAGCGAAAATCTTTCAGTGGTAGATATTGACTCATAGCCCAACCATATTGGTTATTTGCATCGAGGTAGACAATATACTTTGACTCTTCACAAGGGTTGTAGCTAGGCATGTATTTATTATTCGCTTTAGAGTACCGTCCACTACATTGACTTAATCCACCTCGAATTGATGATTTTATAAAATTGATCATGTCTATATCAGTCATTAATTCTAAATTTACTTTCGTTTTTTTCAACATTGAACTGAAACTTAACCCAGGAGCTGTGAAATACTGACAAGGATCAAGGTCATAAGTTTTCATACAAAAATTCCGAAAATTTTCAAAAACATCTGCTAATAACAACACATCTGTCTTCAAATATATGTCTGAAAATTCTCCTAAAGTTTGAATGTCGAACTGTGTCCATACACGTTGTGCGTGTAAATATTCCTGATCACTGATATGACTTGTGTTTAAGGAACTGTAAAATGCATCTTTCGGTGGTAAAGAACACTCCTCAAGACGTTCCACACAGTTAATATATTCATAAGGGAATATACCCTTTTGACGAATCAAATTGAAATCATCTTCTTTAGGAAAGACACGTTGAATGTCATGAAACTGATCTGATTTTAAATTACTAGCCAGCTTATCAAGACTACTCGACATAAAGCGGAATGAATCTAAAAATCGCAGTTTAATGGTTTTTTTTATTGCTAGTTTTGATGTATTTTGTGAACGATATGTATTGTTCCTTATTATTTGCAATAACATCAATTTTCACATCTGAAGCTCCAAATTCTTTAACGATAAAGTGGTTATCGTATTTGCTACCATTGTGTAGAATGACCGGAATTAATTTACTTACTCTATAATTTAAATTACATTCTTGGTGAGCCGCACCACGATATTTTCCTGTTAAATGGTCATGATCGCGAACCCTGTCTGTATATAAACATTCACCACATATAAAACAATTAGTTTCAGTTTCAAAATTCATTTGCTCTAATGAAGTTAGTGACTCCAGTGGAATGATCGTATTTAAAATAGAGGATATACGGACGGCATCTTTCTCAAGCCTTTCCATAAAAACTTTAGGTGCATCAGGTCCTCTTTAGAGCTCAAACTTATTTAAAGAGTCATCATAACTACATTTAATATAATATGCAAAGCTAAAAGGTTCATGAATGTGACTAGTGTTGGTGAAAGGTTGGGCTGGATTTGATGAACATGTATTAAATGGTTTTAGCAAAGCCTCGAAGTCAGCATATATAACAAATGGTACTCGAAGCTGTTTCTCATAATCCTTAAATTTTAGAATGTTATTTTTAGGAGTCGGTAATACCGTACACACATGATTACACCCCCATTTTTGATATTGAGTTAGTTGGTCCTCTTTCTGGAAATGTAGCAAACAACCATCGCACAACCACTTCTTAGATTTATCTTTTGATATCTGACTACCGACAAGTCTACATAAATGTTTTATCCAACAATAGTGAGCATTTTCACCTTCGGTTATGTAAAGTAAATTTACATGAGCATCCTTTTTTTCCTGAGTATAATATAGAGGACCAACTATACTCTTATTTTCAATTCCATAAACATTAATACTTACATTGTTCAGCTCTTCAAAACGTTGAATGTCTTTTATCGCCATAGGAAATTATATTTCTTTTAAATCTAACACTGAAGAATAGTGAGGATATGATGATGTTCTATAAAGATGCTCCACTGCTGGATGGAGAGCTGAGGTTACAGCCCATGCAAAGCATGCGTCATCATTATTCATAACGTTTACACAAGCATGCTTACGTTTAATCCATCCTGGCAAATCAACGTATGATGATGCTCGAAGGGGATTATATTTATTCAGGTTGGTTTCTAAATAAAGTACTTCAACCAACTCCCAGCCTGACTCCCTTTCCTGGAACTCTTCACTCTTCACGATGATGGCACTTGAAATATTTTGATATATATCACTAATATTAGTTGATTCGCTAACAATTATGTTTTTGTATTAAAAGATTTGATATCTGTAATTTCACCTTCACTCCCAGTTTTTACATAGAGTCCAAAAAGTTCAAAATTCATTTTAATTGTTTTATGCTCTACTAAAACATTTTCTACTAAGCCAAACACAGTTGGTTGAACATTTTTTAAAAATGATTCAATACTTTGAGTTTTTTCTTTACTATAAAGTCTATAACTAGCAATTCGACTTTTAAACGCACTACCAATTTGTTGAACATTTCCAGAATTTCTTTCATGGCAAGCGTTATTTTTATGATGAATACTACGTAAATGTCCATGAATGATTGAAGAAGGTATATCAATATTACATACATTACAATGGGTTATCGAAGGTTCACCATTCTTTTTTCTTTTTGTTGCACAACTATTTTCACAATCTTGAGAACGTTTACGCTTTTGAGCATCACTTTCGTTTAAAGATTCCGTGCTAGTTGTTGGTTTTACAGATTTCAATTCTTGTTGTTCACCATGCACTTCAACCATGTGGGATTAATATTGCTTTACAGCAGAAAAACCAAGTTCACAAACTGAACATGAAAATGGTGCTGAACTAACATGCTTTAAATTTACATGACGTGTAAGATTATCTTGTCTGTTAAATGTGGTAGCACAATGACTGCACACAAACATTTTAATGTTATGTTTAACATTTGCGTGTCGTTGAAGGTTGTCGGGTCTTGAGAACTGTTTCTTACAGTCACCACACTTGAACATGATGATCCCTTTCGAAATTACCTATAAAAGAAAGAAATCATAAATGTTAATAAATGATAAAAACAAAGTACAATATATAAATAGTTTAATTATATTCCAGTCAATGGTTATAGCAGGGTATTTAAATCGATCATCTGTGAACTCCTAGCTAGTCTAACTTCATGTAGTTCTAACTGGGGGTTACTATATACCACTGTCACTGACACCTAGCGGTGAACATTGGAACTTGATAGAGTGATAGAAACCAGCGGTCGCCAGTTAAGTGAGCTAGGTGTGACGTCATAGCCAGTGTTAAAGCAAGTCTAAACTTGTAGAAAATGTCACGTGATAGAAACCAGCAGCCACCAGTTAAGTGAGCTAAGTGTGATGTCATAGCCAGTCTTAAAACAAGTCTAAACTTGTAGAACATGTTACGTGATAGAAACCAGCAACCACCAGTTAAATGAGTTAAGTGTGACGTCGTAGCCAGTCTTAAAACAAGTCTAAACTTGTAGAACATGTCACGTGATAGAAACCAGCAGCCACCAGTTAAGTGAGCTAAGTGTGACGTCATAGTTATAAAGCAAGTCTAAACTTGTAAAATATGTCAAGTGATAAGGTTAAGTTAGGTAAAGTTACGTTATGTTAGGTGAACTGAGGTTAAGACTTTAAATATTCCCTACGTCACTGACACCTTGCAATGAACATTCAGACTTAATAGAGCGGTAATCAAAATCTAACCTACAAAATTAGCTTTACACACCATGGTCAAGTAATTCCAACTTTTGACTGCCAAATATACCATTTTCACTGACATTTAGTAGTGAACATTGGAAAATATCACTCTAACTGTTTAAAAGTTCTTAGAGGGGCACTTACCTTTTTATAATTTATCAACTGCTGCCACTGAATGAACAGATTGTAGGAATCTGGTAGCCTACAGGTACCCAATTATCTGTAAACAAAACAATCAAACAATCAATCAATACATACATTCTAATCAATAACTTCAACATCAATTAGTAATAAAAGACTACAATCCATTAATAATAAGTAATTACCTTGCAAAATAATGTAATGATTTTCTACCAAAACGGCTTTTTTTTTACAACTCTTGAGCAGTAATAGAGCACTGTTCACTCAAATCGAGTAATAAAGACTGACAGTAGGGAGATATAGGACACCTCTCTTATATAAACTCTCATCGCTCGTGTCAGCAGTTTTTTGCAGATCATTGCAATTCCTTTCCCAATACAGCTGAGAGCCCAAAGTACACTAGGAACACCTGTGTGGTATCCAATGACTGCTGACTTTGCATGATCATCACCCATTGTCTTAATCAACATATGGGGTTTCAAATTACTGCAGCGTCAGTCATAGCAACAGCAGTGTGCGCTCTCTGGTATGTCAGCAACATGACACCGGAAGGAACACCTGTGTAATATCCAATAACTGCTAACTTTGCATGATCATCATCCATTGTCTTAATGAACACTTGCGGTTTCAAATTACTGCAGTGTTAGTCATAGCAACAGATCTGTGCGCTCTCTGTCATGTCTGTAATATGACACAGGAAGTAACAAGACGTCTTACTGCACATACCATCTCCTCAGTTTTAACATCTTAAGAACATGTATTATTCTCTTTCAACTACAAATGACTCGTTAGAACACATCCATCCCCAAAGTTAGAACCCTTGTATGTTCACATGTATTTCGTCACTTTCCTTTCATATCGTTATCCCATTATAGTAGTGGGGGATTAGTGAACAACGCCAATTCAACACACACAAATGTAGTTAGGCCCTTTGACATAATATAAATAAATGCATGGGCTCGTCCGTAGGGATCAAGCCAAAGGGACCCGTCCAAAGGGATCAGTCCGAAGGGATAAGGACTCATCCACAGGGACCTGTCCACAAGGGCTTGTCCACAAGGACCTGTCAACAAGGACTTGTCCACAAGGACTCGACAACAATGACCCCGCCAACAATGACCCGTCAACAATAACCCATCCATAGGGATCCACTCCCCCACCCTCTTACAAAAGCCATGAATGGGCATGCGTAAAAAACAAAAACAAAAAACATGCATGTTAATTCATAGTGACTATCGACCGAACACATGCACTTTATGTAGAACAACGTTTAAATCCATATCGGCATTCAAACTCTCACATGTTGCAATTGGAAAGAGAGATTCTCTAAAAAATTTAATTTCACCCCTAGTAGGGGTAGGTTTTATTTGTGGGGTTCAAATATGTTGTCCAATGGAAAGGGAGTGTTAGCCCGAGTTCAACAACACCTCATTCGTCAAAATCCGACCATGCGTTCGGGAGATATCGCGTCGCCGCCATCTTGTGAGGAGGGGAGGAGGAGGAGGGCCTTGAACCCGTACAAAACCACTACTTAAGTTCCTAGGGTATAATAATTGCATGATTCATACATACGCCATTTTGAAACTATTAGGCTGATGACCTTGTAGTTTGGGATAAGGACTCTTCCCACATTAAGGTATATTGTTGCACAATTTGGGAGAGATCGGACGAATAGGGTAGTCGAACTTTGATTTAAGCTTAGAACATTTGGGTGGCGCCATTTCTTTTTCGTTATGATGGCGGTGATATAAAACATGACACTGAGTTGTCCTTTGTTACCGCTATCTCTGTACCAAAGTTAGTTCGATATGGTTTCGTCATGTTTGAATTGATAGGGCCGAACGCTTTGCACAAATATACGACCGCCATCTTCAAACCTTTTGGATGATGACCATGTAGTCTAGGCAAAAGACGCTTCCTATATGAAGGTTTATTGTCATAAACTTTGGTCGAGATCAGATGATTAGGTTACTCGTAATTTGATTTAAGCTTTGAACATTTGAGTGGCCGCCATTCCGTTTCCGTCAGGATGGCGGCGATATAAAACATGACACTGAGGTGTCCTTTGCTAGCGCTACCTACGTACTGTACCCGTAATTACCTACCATTACCTGCTGCATCCCACGAAGACTGCCGGATCGTAGAACCTGAAAATCCCCGGCTAGAAAAATCCGAGGTCGTACTCACAAGTCAATGGGATAATAGGGCATAAAATACACCTAACAAGGTAGTATTATGAAAGACCATGGCCACAAAAGCAAAAGTAGCTCGGAGAACATGAATTTCCAAAAAATAGAAGCACCTCGGAAGCGTGAAATTCCCCGAAATACCTAGCGATGGCCTTCCTATTACAACCTTCCCCCACCTCTGTAAAGCATCACGCCATCAAGATTTTAGATTAAAAAAAAGGAATTTATTCATAAAAGTAAACATGAAACAAGAAAGATCCTAGCATTCTAAAGAATGCCCAAAAAACACCCCTCCAATAGGGTAATGCTATCGGATCATAAACAAGGAATCGCCTCGTGTCCAACTTGACACGTTAAAAAAAACAATCTATAAAACATCTAATACCTTGTACAATTCTAAATAAAATTATTTTAGGTTGTCGCACTCCCTAACACATTTTATAGTTAATTCGCAAATGTATAATATATACAATATATCAAAATTGTTCAATGATTTACTTATTTACACAATCTATAATTCATATTAATGCATCACGTATGCATTCTTGTTTTATTAACCATATGTTAATATTTCATAAGTTATTTATCCCATAAATAACCTGGTTTTATCATTGACTTGACTTGTTACTTGACTTGGCTTGTTGCAACCTAAATTCATTTTAATGCTTTTATATTAGTTTAAATTTGTAATAAGCACATTTAAATCCAACTAGCAATAAAGCTAATTGAAAGTTTTAATCGTCCACTCCATGTAAATAATTCTAGAACAATCAATAAACTTATAATGTTGGCATTTATATTAACTTTATCAACGATAATCTATCCATCTGTAATGATTCTAGTGCAGTATTGTGTTCAGAGTGATTGTAGCAGTGAGGTATTAAAACATCTGTGATCAACCAGCTGATCTCACACCCTATCACAAGGATTAATTAAATAAATATTCGACGACGTAGATTTTCATAAAAATCTGTAATAATTGGCTCTCACGGGCTCAATTCCAACAGCATATTTTCTATTTAACAGTATCATCTCTGTTAATCATAATAATAATTCTAGCACTACCCACTTGTATGCTAAACGATAATGTACACCTAAATGTGGTGACCTCCTATTATATACCTCAATCAATGGTATGTATCACTCAACAGTGATAACAAAAATACGGAATAAATTGTTTAACCTCATATTATACTGCACAAAACTAATATTCACACTTCCTAGTTAAACTTGAATTAAATAACTGCGTGGAATCATATTCAAAATGGTATAAAAATATCCTGACGTTATTAAAGTATTGCCTTACAATATTTCGTTACAAAACATGTCCTATTACTATTTTGTATAGACTTTCTTAAAGTCTAATCTAGGAAATTGCGTATAAAATATATTTGCTGCTCGTCAAAATATCTCCAATCAAACGAGAAATCGGCAATATTAATAATGTCATTAAATCTCAAATAACAAAATGCACACAAAACACGTGGCTTACTCAAAGTGAAAATTGATCAATTCACAAATAGTATTCAACACTCATTCAGATGGACTCGACATGTTTAACAATGCCCCCTACGCCATGAATCTTAGTTGACACAAATAAGTAAAAGTCTAAATGATTCATTAGGACACACTGTGAACATATTCGCCTCTCAGAAATAAAGTGAAGTCCCTACAAGAATAACTGAACAAAATTTTTAATTAGAACTGATTTCAGAAACACCTTGTGTCGAAGCGACATAAGAAAAGTTCGTTAATAGTATGCTCATACAGATAATTAATTATGTCAATGTTAACGCACAGCGAGTGTATATTAAACCACTATAATCAGCTTTATAAATTGTATAGTTCGGTCAATAATCACCTACACGTGTGAAAAACACACAAAATAGTTCCAAAACCACTTGGAAATGTAAATGTCTTCTCCTATAATTTGTATTCTTGACAATGAAAATATGGATGTTTTTACTACTAAATTAAGCCAAAATAGTTGCCACAATATTAAACAAATGGATGCGTTTATCTAACATAAACCAAAATCCGTCTAGGCAGAAAGTCAGAAACGACAAGATGGCGAGCCTGGACCCCTGTCCATCCATACTACATAACAAAAACAAACCATGGCAATTATGGTTATTCTACAATAACCCGCTAAGCCACTACTTAATAAACTGATTTTCTTCTACCTTCAGCCACGTTCCATTGCGATGTCAAAAAGGATATCCCATCTCCTCCAAGGCACGATCTCGATCCTCCATCGATCTCGGGCCTCGAACCAGGTACTCGATTAGCAACAAGCCCCCTCGTGTCAGATTGACCGTACGCCCCTGCCGAGCGATGGCATTGCGACAAACGATTACGAACACGCATCTTTCGGTTGAAGTATAACAGTTTATAGCAGCGAGCAAGCATTTGCTTGTGACCATGTGTGATACTCATCTCTCTTAGAGGTGCGTAAAATATTTTCACAATATTAAGTTGTCTGGAACAGAAAGTTCTGTTCCCAGACCACATGTTGCGTTATGGTCACCTTATGAGAAATCTCCGCTACACTGCGAATATAGTGCTTGCGTCAGGGGTTTAGCCAAACATGACTATACACATAGAAATCTCATTGCATATTTCCCCTGATGTCTGATCGTCCAACATGATGCACGGGAAATATACTGTTTCTCTCAAACGAACTGTGCATGAATTACAGCCTGAACTACAGTCACACTCAACAGGTGTGTAGCGAGAATGATCCCGCATGGACTGATAGTTCACAATGGCTTCCTTCCACCCTCGCTTCACCGTGGCTAGTATCAATCCGCGTGGTAAGAAAACGTGATATGTTTCTGCTCTTATATAGGAGCCTCGCTTACGATGTGAAAATACTTGTACACCATATTCATATACTTAAAATGCACAGTCTATTCGTTAAGTTCATTGTTCTGAATATTTAACGTCCGTGTAAAATACTTCTCGGTACACGATATCACTTCAAAGATACTCCCGTAATCCATAGATAGTTCCGACTCGAATTCACATAATCATCTGTCCACTCCACTCCTGTCCCAATGCGCACGTCAACTATTACCCCCTCCCCGGGGTATCCTAATTTGACGTTTCTCTCCGGTAGAGTGCAATATAATCATTTCTCTATAATACAGTCTTTTTAATAATGCAATAAATACATGTATACACTTTCTAACATTCTGACATGATATTTAGCCTCAATCATACTGCGTAAAATACTCTATTTAGCCATAATGTCCAATTCATTTCCTGAATGCAGGTGTCGAGGTTTTCTTGACGTCACGAAGATCACAGTCCACTGTGTCGTGACTCCATTTCTTCCTAGCGACTTGCTTCGAGCAATCTCGCGCATTCTCTGTTACCTTCGGCTTCCTTCCCAAGCATGCCATAGACGTAGCGGTAGCCACCATATGTTCCTACACGGAATATCGTTCGAAACTCATCAACTAGTGGCGCGCGAGCTATGAAATAATGGTACAGTACCAAATTTGGTTTAACTCGGGTTCGTCATGTTTGAATTGATAGAGGGGAACAGATATACACACTCACACACATTCACACACACAGACTGACTGACAACTTTTGGTCCGAGTAGATCTCATAATTCTACTTTTAATTTTTGCAAAAATTGAAAAGAAGTCGAAAACTTGAGGATTCACCACCATATGTCAGTATCTTAAAACTTTCTTTCAGCTAATTTAAAGATGCTTAATAACGTTCTGTGTGGAGCGTTTTTTATTTGACTAGTGATGTAAGTTTGTTGGTAATAAATGTGTACTAACGTTGGTGGTGAAGCATGTGTGCTAATGGTAGAACTTTGATATGATACGTATCTGGTTCGATTTTAACAGTTCTTTCTGAAGGGGAATACGATAACAGTACAGATTTAGCCTTGCTTCACTTGTCCCTTGCATGGTAGAGACATTTACAACACTAGTAAAATAATATCTAATCTCTGCACTGCTACACGGTCGAAATCAACGGGAAACGTTCTTCTCTAAGATATACAACTCTCTATAGGCCCGTTTTACAATCTCCGGTTAAATTCTTACTGACACTTTTACGACAAGTGTACTGGAACCTGATTCTTACAATGCCCGGTTAGCGACAAACTGACAGTAAAATAAGCTCTAACCGGCAGTGAACATAACCGGAGCGTAAACTGCATTAATGCCAGGTTTCCTATTATGATCTTAACGCCAGTTGATTACGAACATCGTCAATATGCCTAGAATTATCCGTAATTTCAAGGCTTTCGTAAATGCTGATGCTACTCAAAGAAGGAAGCGAATGGTGATTATTATGAGGATAGCAAGATTTTTTTAGACGATTCCGTTTGACCAAGCTTTCAGTTCCACTTATTCTTGGTTGTATAAATGCATAGATTCATGATAGGACCAAAAGGTAAGTTCAAAGTAACTGTAGCCCATATGTATTTATATAATATAGTCTCTAGAATGCGATACGCTTGTGTTTATAACTAATATTAAACAATTGACCAGTCGCACACTCTTACCTTAATCTTTCTCCTCCAGAAGTAATGCGGTGTTACCAATGGACCAACTGTTACTTATACTCTTCGATTTTATGCTTCAGGAAGTATGATAATAGCACTTGGGGATTTTATTGGAGTTGGTGCAGCAGCAGCTTGTGAGATAGTGAAGTGAGTGAGTGTGGAAATCACAAGGCTTGCGGAAGAATACATCCGATTCCCGGAGACAGAAGGCAAATTACAAGCAAGAAAACTTGCTTCTTATCCAAGAGATGCAGAGACTCAGAATTAATATATTTTGGTTTAGAGAGACCCGATGGCCAGGTTGAGGGGAAATTATGATTAATAAAATGAAGATGCACTTATGATGAAATAGCGACGCAAATCATTGGAATAGTGTATCAATTGTTGTAGATAAGGTCACTAGTCGAGCTCCAACTGGCGTCATTCCAATATCGGACAGAGTTTTTGCCTTACAAATTCAAACAACGAAAGCAAGAGTCAATATAATACAAGGCTATACACCGACTACTGATAAGGATGAAGATGAATTACAACAGTTTTAAAGTGAATTGGGACAGGCACTGAGGATGGCGAAATCTGAAGACATTGTCATCGTCATGGGGGATTTAAACGCAAAAATTGTTATGGGTAAAGAATCAGACTTTATTGGAGAGTTTGGATTAGGAACTAGAAATGATAGAGGGGAAAGACTGGTACTGTTTTGCCAAGATAGTGAACTGGTTAGGTTACCTGTAACACGATTATATACCTGGGTATCTCCAGCAGATCTAAATGACAGAATTGTGAGGAATCAAATAGATTATATTCTTATCAACAAACGCTATCGTAATTCGGTTCTAGCAGTAAAAACTTTCCTTGGAGCAGACATAGGATCAGACCATAATCCATTGGTTGCAAAGCTTCGTGTCAAGTTCAGGAAAGTACTTAAAATACAGCAAATGGGAAGAATGTCGACTTGTAAATTGAAGAATCCAGTCGTTAGAAACCAACTTTATGATCAAATTAATGGCTAGTTGAGGACAATACATATCACATCGAACATTCATGTTGAAGAGAAATGGAAAGAGGTCAAGACAGTGCTATTTATGACAAGCAATGGAGTTATAAAAGAAGGTAGAATGACAGCCAAAAAGGGATGGATGACGGATGACATATTTCAGTTAATGGACACGATAAGGTTTAATGAAATAAGGATATAAATACATTTACAGTAAAAGCATGCATATAAAATAAGGAAAATACGAATTGCAAAAGTAGAATAGTACAATCAGTAGAAGATTGGCCTTAAAGCATGATAGTTTCAATTTTCATAAGAATGTTAACGAATTAACTGGCACGAAGATAATTAGAAAGAAGAGCATATTGCGGGACGAATGTGGTGATATTCTTTGTGATGCGGAAGGAAAAATAAACAGATGGACGAAATACATACAAGATTTGTATGCAGGTGAAAGACAAATTGATCTGGCGTGTGAAGAACAACAGAATGACGTGGCCCAGATATTACAAAGGAAGAACTACTTCACTCAGTTCAAACTGCCAAAGACAACAAAACACCAGCTCCAGATTTAATACAATCTGAATTAATAAAACTTATTAATCAAGAATATGCAGGGTTGTTGGTAGATATATTTAATACGGTTTATAAAACCGGTATTATTCCTCAAGACTTGCTTCAATCTACATTCTTAGCTATACCTCAAATAAACAATGCGAAAGAATGCAATGACCATAGGACAATTAGTTTAATGAGTCACATGATGAAACTATTTTTAAGCAATACATAGTTAACTAGAACAAGATATAAATGAAACTCAGTTTAGTTTCAGGATTGCCTTGGGAACACGAGACGCATTATTTGCCTTTAATGTACTCACACAAGGATGCTTGGAAACGAATCAGCCAATATATGTTTGTTTTCTGGATTATAAAAAGCCTTTGACAAATTTCGACATGATCAACTGATTCAGTTGCTCAGAAGAAAAAAGGTAGGGATATAAAAATTATTTACCAACTTTACTATAATCAGACCGCAGTAATAAGAGAAGGTAACATGGTATCAAATGAAATAAAAATAGAAAGAGGTGAGAGAAGAGGATGTGTACTGTCTCCATTATAATTCAACACCTACTCTGAAGACGTAATTCGAGCTGCCCTTTTGGGTGTTACATCAGGGATTAAGGTGAATGGCAAACTTGTAAATACTGATCGCATTATCCGCTTTATAAGTGAGAGTGGGTTAGGGCCAGCAATCTAAATTTTCCAGTGAACATTGACTCAACGACTTGTTGGTTTTTGAATGATTATTTTTTGTTTTTCCGTAATTTTTGTTTATTTTTATAATAATTATTTTATTTAAGTTTTTGTTTTATTAATTTTAGGTCTTTTCAAATTTAGGTGTCCTCCTCTAAATTTTAATTCAATTCCAAATTTGTATTCCTTGATGTGTGTTAACAGGGGCAGATGACCTTAAAACAACAATAACTAACTAACAAAACTTGTAAATAATTTAAGATTTGCGGACGATATTTTACTAATCGCTGGATGCCTTGAAAATCTACATCTGTTGACGCATAGAGTGGTAGAAGACAGCAAGAAAAGTGGTTTGACTCTAAATGTTAAGAAAACCAGTTTCACAGTAATTTCGAAAGAGAGTAATCCAGGAAATTTGATAATCAAAGGTGAAGCAGTTCAAAGAGTTCAGAAATACAGATATTTAGGAACCATAGTTAATGATACCAATGATTGCTCTCAATAAATTAAGGCAAGAATAGGGCAAGCCAGAAGTGCATTCAATCAAACGAGAAATTTATTGTGCAATAGATACCTTAGTATAAATTCCAAACCAAGGTTGCTTAAATGTTATGTGTTCTCAGTACTCTTATACGGTATGGAAGCTTAGACACTCAAACAAGATATGATTAACAGACTGGAGGATCTTACGGGTAAGCTGGATGGATTGAGTCGCACATCTTGAGACATTTCATAGGATAGGTAAAGATAAGGAGATAATTACCTGTGTCTTATAATGAGAGGAGACAGGTATCGTCTTCTACAAGAAATTATCCAAGGGAAGGTTGAGGGCAGAAGGAGTCAAGGAAGTACGAGGATCTCTTGGTCGGACAACCTAAAAGAATGGTTCAAGTGTCGTTACAGTGAACTTTTCAGTGCTGTTAGATCCAAAACCGGATTACTTTGATGATCGCCAACCTTCTTAGAGGAGACGGCAAATGAAGATGAAGAAGAAGAAGACGAAGACGAAGAAGAAGAGGTTCCCTAATTCTCTGTGAGCTCTTGAGTGCACGCATATACGAATTCAGTCACCAGGTGGAAACGATAATGAATTTTATAGAAGTAGGAAAGGGTACTTTCCCATGAATGTGCAGGTTATGGCAGACATGAATCTCTGCATTAATGACATTGTTGGGCTGGCTCATCGCATTATAAACAGCAGATCAAGGGCTCGAATGGAAAGAGGGGTTTATAAACACTGGCAGCGCTTATGCCCTCAAAAGCTACTTATTGACCCCTCTTGATAACCCCTCCAACAGGACTGAAAATCTGTACAATGAATCACACATCCGTACACGAAAGGTTGTAGAGCATTGTTTTGAAGTTTGGAAAAGGAGATTTCCTCTCTTATCGCATGGACTCCGATTTAAAGTCGTCACGACAATGGCCGTTATTGTTGCTTGTGCGGTACTTCATAACGTCGCTCAACACCAAGGTGATGACGAACCTTCCCTGTAGAGACCAATTGTTTATGAATCCCGTATAGAATTACCATCCCTTCAAGATCAACATGCGCACACTCTAGTATGAGACACTTTCATTCAGGAATAATTCTCACATCTTTAGCTTCCCAGACAGAAATATCTTATTCAGGACAATGAAAGGAACTCTGCAAATGAAGTTTGCTTCATTTAGTTATTATAGATATTTGATATAAAATACATAAATTTATGAAAATCGTGTAGTATCTAATTACAGTGGCATCTACGGATGAGATATTTTCTGGCATTTTCTAATTTAATTTGAAGCAAGTTCATGCTCTGTTCTGTTCTTCTGCATAGTACTCTCTCTGTTCCTCTAGAAAATATCCTCGACTTTCTTGCCCTGATCATGTATTTTTCCTTTTTATCTTCAATTGCCCATCCTGTTGTGAACATAAGGGTTTGTTCGTAGCAGCACTGGCGACCTACTGGACCATGGGTTTTGAGCATCCCCTGAACAGTCCACCTACGAACGACATAATGTATATAAGAAGAAGCTTACTATACTGTATTTCTAACCATAAAGTCACCTTATGTGGCCTAGCAATTACTTACTGAGACTGCTGGATTAGCCAGAAGAGCGTATTCTAAGGCATTAAATAAAAAAATCATCCTATTCAACATATTCAATAATTCAATTCAATAAAGTATTTACGTATATTTTGTGTGTGATAAATTGGAGGTATGGACTCGCTGTTCCGCCCCATAAAACAACAATTATCATCATTATATGTGTCATGAAGGCTATCCAAACAGTACCTGTATAGTTTCTGGCCGCTCTGTCACCTCAATGATATTTGTATCAATATCGTCAATGTGTATCGGACATTGCGCCACATCATCTGAAAAATAAAACTACAGCCTTTTATTAGTTAAGTTAAATGTGGAAAGTGCGGTTACAAGCTAACCTAAAAAAATTAAGTTACGAGAGTAAATTAATAACCGTATCTTGTAACTTACCTATTATATCTCAGACAAACGGATTGCACAGTCTCTCAGCTGATGTTCCCATTAAAGAAATAAGATTTTCCACATGGGCAGTTTTCTTTGCGAGAATGTTACCTCCTCCAACCGTCAGAGAAACCTGTTATTTTTTTTTCAGTGAGCTCTTTCGTCGCTTTCTTCTTTATGGTATCCCGTAAATATTTGACATGCCTTCTTCAACCTGTCAATGCCTCAAATATTTGGGCTACTTCCCATGCCTCAAACTTCTGTTCCCATAGAACGGCATCGGACTTCTTATTTTCAATTACAGATTTCGTTTCTTCCAGCACCATGACGAGGACTTCCTCTTCTGACGATGAGAAATGTGAGTGCCTTTTCTTCTTCTGGAGTTTATTCATCTCATTTGGAGATAACTGTTCTTCCATATCTATCTTTATAATAGTTATGTGAATAATGAAAACAAACAGATTGCGCCAAGAAAACATGTCATGGAATATAAACTATATATTTATTATTTACTCCCCGACGTAGATTTACTCAAGCCAACTCTGGAGAGGTATCAAATAATCTGCAAATCGAACTAGAAATATATACCAACTGTTGATAATTATCCTCAGATCTGCTAACCTACCGTACACATTAACCGGAACATTGTAAGAACGATCGAATGTTACCGGGACTTTACTCCGACCGTAGCATCAACTGTCAGTTAGAGTTTACTGTCACGTCACTGGAGATTGTGAGAACGGGCCTATGCATTATTACTTGTAATACCGTCCTCTCCTGTAAAATTCAAATTCTGCTGTATGATGGTCCCGCTTTCGGATCTCCGGCTGAGGACTACTCGAGAGGGTGTTAATATACAAAATTTACAAAGGTAATATCTGACATTCTACTGGGCAGAATGTGGCTGTTAGAATTGTGATTGGCAGAGACAAGTTTAAAAGCATTGTAATGGTAACGGTTAGGTTGACGTTGGACTTGGTTGGGATTATTGAAGTGTTTAGATCGGAGGCTTTTGTGGCCGGTGTCTATTTTATTATCTAGGCGTACTGGATGGAGCTGCGTCGTGTATGGGTGATTGTTACCCGACGTTTCGACAGTCATTGCAGCACCCGTTATCAGGGGTACGAGTTCGTGTCTGTACTCAAACTAACCGTTGGTTTTCAGTCAGGCACTATTTGATCGGCATTGACCTCATGCTGTTCCCTGATTGGTCAGAGACCTAGCCAGTCACGCGATACGAGAACTCTCTATGTATTGCTAAGCCTGAATCTGCCATCGCGATTGAAATGATTGGTATGCATCAAGGTCTCTAATGTCTCTGTTATTATCCTGTTTTGATATCTAGGAATTTTTGCAACAGATTCGGCCTTATTATATTCTATAGCGTGTCGTCAGTATGTTCAACTATTACAGATCTCTAGTTTATTTGTTTTTTCTCTCGAATGTGCCCTGATATCCTAATGGAAACGCGACTATTTGTATTCCCTATCTCTCCACGGTGGGTGAGTGGTCAACGTGTTGGTCTACTAACCCCAAGCTTGCAGGTTCGCTCCTGACCGTGGTAAGTGGTTTTTGAAAGTCAGCAAAGATTACGACACCATGTCATACGATGTTGGCATGTCAAAGAACGCATTTGAATTCAGTAGGCCGTGTTCATAAAGGCAAACTCAATCTCAGGAGTTTCCGGCAACACAAAAGTTCCTCATTTCTATACTAGGAAGCGCTATAGTGTTCATGGAGCTTAGATATCTAACCTCCTTGTCTTTCTTAGTGCTTCAAGGAACAACGAAATTCGACATGCCAGCCACCCTTTGGGTGTCAAATTACAAAGCTTGCACCCGGCAACCGAGGCCTCACGATATTATTATTATTATTATTATTATTATTATCTCTCCACTGAAACAAGGTGCTTTGTAATCTTCTGCGTCCTGGTTTTGGATGCTTTATCTCGGATGGTTTATACTCCTCTTGCGTCAGCTTGTTTAGTGGTTTAGGAGCAAAAAGACGAAAAATTATTTTCTTGGCGTATTTGTAATTTACAATGTAGAGAGCAGGACTTAGTCAGAAAAATTGAAGACTTATGAAAAAAGATCATTAAAAAAAATAAGAATGGCTATGCTGCACCATGAAAGACAATGCCCAATTTTACAGAGATTTATTATTATTATTATTATTATTATTAAATGCCATGAACTTCTCTTTTCCGGACGGGTCTGGGAAGGGATATTGGAAGGAAATCGGCCATGGACCTATTGAAAGGAACCGTCCTGGCATTTGCCTGGTGTTGAAAATGGGAAACCACGAAAATAATTTTCAGAACGGCCGAGGTGAGATTCGAACCCACGCTCTCTCGATGCAAGGGAGGCACGAGGCAGCGCGTTAGCGCTCTCGGCCACCGCGGCCCTCAGTGTACAGAGATTTATGTGTGTGTATAACTTCTGAACTATTATAGACAGATTTTTGAACTCACTTCTGGTCTGCTGTGTTGAGCGCAGACATTGTGTTGGTAACAATGACAACTTCCTGCATTGTTTATGTTACGAGTGGACGAACATCGTCATATTTTTATAATCACTGTAATTTTGCACTGACCTATTGAAGAAATATTGTTTAAAGGGTCGGAACAGCGAGTTCATCTGCACCAATTATTACTAATTGAATCAGTGATTTGAAGAGGGAAACAAGTCCACTGATTTGCAAACGATAAGTTGAAATACGCATTTATTCATTTTTATTCTTTTATTTACTTACGGTATTTGTTTATTTATTTATTCATTTATTTAGTAGCTAAAGGAAGTAGGAGACTTATGAAGCAAAATAACTATTGATACACGAAATTATGCAAGTGATGGGGCAGGAATGTTCTAAGAATTGTCGGAGGTAACAAAATGTGATGAAAAACGTCATCCTCATTTTTCTGAGTTTAACATTTTTCACTACTTTGGTACTGCCCCCGTAAATTGAATTATCCAGAGACCACGATGGTAGTATTTGGGAGAGCATGTGTAAAGTTGCAGCCGTCATTGCTGTTACGTGTTGTTAATGACGTAGGCACGGCTGGCTCATAGCTGAGGCAAGCAGGGAGGCTTCGTTGAGATCCATGATGACGTATAAGAATTTTCGAGAAGGCTCTGGAAGCATGACGCATATACAAGCTAAGGAGGGGTGGAGGATACGCCCCTTGTCAAGGTATTTAATAGACGGGAACGGAGAGCCGAGGCTCTTTCTTATAAATCAGTTGACGAGTGAAGTGTGTCGATGGGTTAACGCAGTCCCGTAAGTTTCGTCAAGTCCGAGCGTGGAGGTTGTCCGCTCGTGAAACAGCACAGTTTGGGTAAGCTGCAATGCATTATACAACTCAAATCTAGGCGAAGTTGAAACGCAAGTATAAGTGACATTATCTCATGAACATACACAATTAGGCTTCAGCGTTTATTATAACTAAGCAGTGTAAGACTCTATGGAGCTTGTATTAAAGCAGAACATTCCAGCTTTTATAATTTGGGAAATAGAAGCGATAGAAGACGAAATACAAAAGTGTTTTTCACAGATCCCTGAATCACTTTTCATGCTACACACTTTGAACATTCAGAGGGCAGGCGTACTGCAAGTGTGGAACAGAACATTATTCAGTTGGTGCTACAGACAATTGACATCACAATGGCAGTTAATACTCAGTTATTATATTTAATAGACATTAATATGAAAGCAGTGATGGAGTATTAAACTAACAATGCACCTGGGACATATATCGATAGCGTGAAGATCCAACATGGAATTACGATAGTCAGTATTCTTGGAATACTAGCATGGAGTGGGTAACCAGCATTTGCACTCATGCATATCTATCAAACGCTGATATAACATCCATACGGCAGTGGAAATTTATTCATTATCCATTATCATGAGTATTTCTGCCTCGCATATTCAATGGATTTCATGGTTTATTTCGACGTAGAACTTGGGGGATTTTCAAGAGTGGCTAGGGTATCCCAGCACAAACAGAAGAAGTTGCCAGAAGGAAGTTCCTTGTTAACTTGGATGGGTGTATTCCGGAGATAGAATCCTTCTATTATCCGAGGTCGCTGTTCTGACGTTCGAGGACTGTCCAGATATGTACACTGGTTGTATAAGAACATCTATAGTATTCTGTGAATACTCTTCAAGAACGTCTGAACATCATATAAGGTAGCCGTGATTTTTATTTGTTATAATGTGAGCTGTATAGTGATATTTGAGAAACGATCTTTCCTATATTTTATACTTTAATATGTTCTTGTTTTCTGTACACGTTTCAGGTGTATTATATTTTCTTCAGTGTCTTGAGATCGTAGTCTTTCATATTTATATTTAAATTCTTGTGAGGATCAGTTTTACTGACAGTTAATCATTCTTTAGAGAATGTGGATTAATTTTGCAGTCGAGGTTTGACTTTAAAAATAAATAGTTTCCATTTCAAGTCAGAATTCAGACATCGTGTCATCATTTCAAAGTAATGTCTCCGTTAACTTACTTTGAACATTTTTCTGTCCAACTTCAAGAGAGAAGAAACCATCGAACGTTAATTAGAGCGTTAAAATATATGTAACTTTATGTTGATCTTTTGAAATACTAGTCGTTCTTTAGAATGTGTTGTTGAAACAAAGACAATATCATTAGATAATGAAAAAACATTTCAGCGAAGACAACTTTATGTAACTTGAGTTTTGAATGAGCTTTATTCAGTTAACAGTTGAAAAGAACTCTTTTGGTGGAATATTTTCATATCTTAGGCTAGGATATCGATGCTTGCATATTCCAGTCTAGATTGACTTCCATCCAACTTGATTTAAATAACCTGCAATTATTTAAATTCTCTTGAATGTAATATTTTATTGTACTGCGATAATATTATGATGATAATTTTTTTTGATAGACAAGTGAGGAGAGTCAATTTGTATTTTTATTAATCATATTTGTGACTGGCCGATTTTTATTTCATATCGTTTTGTTTAAGACACTCATGGCGGTTAAAATTATGCAACAGTTTGAATACGTTTTGATAATGTAGAGTTTTCGAGAGGAACGATGGGATGTATAAATTATAGCTCAGTGGACGTGTGAAAGTCACTGATTGATAGTGCCCTTGTTGAAGGATGTTTCCCACGATATTGTTTATAACAAATTAATCATTGGTGATTTTGTTTAAGCAGTGGAAGTTTTTCCATATATGATGTAATATATATGTTGTTGTTAAGCCATAGTGTGCTTGGAGCGAGTTTTTTCCCGCAAGTTTAGTGATGTTATTCCCCATCTAGGTTGTATTCATGTAGATTTACTGTTTTATTTAACGGAGGGTGTGAGTTGAACAACTTTTCGACTTCAGATAAAGATTAGTGTCACAGATATTCCCTCTTAAAATTTATTAAACACAAATTTGTAACTACATTCAAATAACCTTAATTGGTCGGTTGTATTTGAACTAATTTTGTAACTCTAGCCCGACATGACGTGTGTGTAATGTATTAAAATATTATAAAAGAAATAGTATTTATATATTCAAATATGAATTCGGCTGTCGATTGACGACATTTTCAAAGACTCTAAATTTATTTAGGGATCATTTAAAAAAACACTTCAGTGTAGTATTTAGCGTTTTGCCCATTTTAGGCAACGCTGTATATAATCATATAACTATGTAAAATAAATCTGTAATTAATATAATACTATAATAATGTTTATTAGGGTCAAAAAATAATTTGTTAAAATTGAATTTTGTGAATGAATGACGAGTGAATGATGAAAATTTTGTAAGAGTGAATCTAGAACTGCATTGGTTCGAAACAATGTAGGGTGTTCTGGATGAGTGTATAAAATATTTCATGGTATTCTGTAATTTAGGTTCAGTGTTATCAGCTTTTGTTTAGTGGCAATGATCTTGCGCATTCGAGACTGCTTCTCGCATGTCGCTAGTGACCGGCCGCATTTAACAGTGGGGGAGGCAAGGTGTGTGTGTCTCATTCATAGTCCAGATGTTCAGATAAGGACTTGTGTATTGAGGTCAACGACTCTGTGGCCTTGCGTATATGTGTCATTGGAATGAGGAAGTTACCTCAAGATGCACAGCGATACAGCTGAGTGCTACTAAACGCTTCCAGTATTTTGCTAATTTAAAATGATGTTTTGACTAGCTTACAGTAGTCGGAATATACTCATAACTTTTGAGTAATTGTTTTACAGTCCAGTGGTGGCTGAGGAGAGTTTGTGAGGGTGTCACAAGACTCTAATTTTTTTGTATATAATTTTATTGATATTTATGTGAAATAAAACTTTACCGTTCAGTTTGCATAGTCTTTGAGGTGTGGGTCCATTTTAAATATCATGTATGTGAGATATTGTGCGGACACACTTTTGGGAGATAGGTGCCTCCCATAAACTCCGAGAACGGTAAGCAAGGTAAGTGTTCTTCCCCGTGTAGTTTGGTGTGTTCCACAATATTTTTGTAAACTGCTGTGCAATGATCCCGATTGTGTTTGTCAGAGCCATTTGAAATGATGTAGTAGAGCCGGAGCATATTGAGGTTGGCAATCCGAGTGAGGGGACGGATTTCTGACAAACGGCTTTCCGGATTATCGGGTACAGTACCATTAGTGAGAAAACATAATAAAGAAAGGTCCATTAACTACTTTTGATGTATCAACATCATTTTAATGAACAGTAATAAGAGGGGATATCCTTTTAAATAATATACAAAATGAAATATAAATATTTTTCGACATTATTTTTGAGTAAAACATCGTACCATAAAAAACTATTCATATTGGCATAAGTATTTCGTTTTTGTCAATAATTCTTATTATTATTGCACATAATTATCCAAACAGTAATCTATGAAAATATCAATTGACTATCCCAAACAGATTTTGAGTAAAGTGCACCAAAAATTTGAAGATTTATAAACATGGGCGAGAATGGCTGGTCTTTCTTACCCTAACCGTTGTCACGTTGTCTTTCCTTAGCAACCAGACGATTCTGTTGGTCGAGCCAATCTTCGTTGTTTCAGCATTTCTCCAGCTTAGTTCTTTATTCCGTATGAGCGGCTTCGATGGCGTAGTTGGTAGCATGCTGAACTGCTGAGCCCAAGATAGTGGGTTCAAACCCGGCCGAAGTCGTCGGATTTTTTAAGAGCGTTAAAATCCTTCAGTATGCATTCCTTCGGAGGGGAAGTAAAGCCGGCGGTCTCATGTCATAGATTTGTGGCATGTAAGAGATCCTTCCACAGACTAAACGTGTGTGAAGCTAAATTTCTTCGTCTTCTGTATTTTCTCTATTGGGCTCCTCGGGATCACCTTATAAGTTGGATCTGATCTACGGGCCTGACATGTTTGATGTCTTGAGAGGCCTCAGTTCTAATTTATTCAGCTTCGAAGGCTGGTAGATGACGGATGGAAACTTCTAGCCCGCAGGTAATATCTTCCGTAGGAAGAAGTCTCGGCATGATGGCTAAATTAAGTACATTGCTTCGGATGTAGTGTGTGGTAGTTTTGTACAGAGAAATGAATTTATATCATCAAGATTAGGAAAAATGAATTATTGCATTGAAAGTGGCTGAAGACCAATGACTTAAACAAAAACAACAATTATATTGTATCCTTGTCACTCATCACTTTAGTCACCTCTGTGAAATCTCACGGAATTAATCGCAAGAATAGACTCATTTTCATGAATATTGGCGGAGGTCAAGCAGTGTTGCAAAGAGTGGAGGAATGAGCACCTTGTCCTTAACGGCACCCGATATGTAAACAAGTGGTTCCGTGAAGAACTACTTATGTTAATTGCCTTGATCAACACACAAAATCTCACTTTGATTGTAATAGATTCGTTGATATTGAAAAACGTCCAATATTTCGGATGGTCGCCATGTTGGATTTTTATATATGTAGGTCTTAGAGTTATGTACTATTATATGAAGATTATTCTGTAGTGTAGTATTCAAAGTTCAATCGCAGGATTACTACACAAGAAGTAAAAACGAGATTTTTAAATTTCGCACATGTGCCATCTTCTGGTTAAGAAAACAAAGGAAATAAATTATATGCCAGTGAATTAACATTTGTATAGCCTAAGCATTTACCGCACCGAATTTCACTGCACTCGGATGGTTAATTCGCGAGAAGAATCCATTTAAATATTTGTAATTCGTGACGCCACCATGTTGGATGAGAGTTCACCTGGTTATTGAAAGTCTTATAGGTGAACTTATGTTCATAGCCTCTATGAACATGAAAAAAATCAGTTTGGTTGCTGTAAAAAATTCGTCGATATTGAGAACCGTCAAAAATTTTCGATGGTTGCCATGTAGGATTGTTAAATGTATAGGACATAGAACTATGTACCACTAAAGGAAAATTATTGCGTAGGTTCATTATTCAAACTTTAACTTCCATCGCATGATTACGACACTAGAAATAAAAACATAACTTTAAAATTTCACACAGACGCCATCTTGAGGTTATGTAATAAATTGAACTTAATTAGATGCTAGTGCATTATAATATGTATAAAGATTTACTGTACCATATTTCACTGCGCTCAGATGGTTAAATCGCGAGAAAAATCTATTAAAATGTTTCAACTTCGCTTGGCCGCCATGTTCGTTTTGTACTCGACAGGGTTTTGAAACTTACAAATATAAATTTGTAGTAGTGCCCTGTATCACCGTACAAAATTTCAGTGTGTTATCAGAAATAGTTTCGGAGATATAGAATGCCGGTAAAATATTTCGCACAGCCGCCATCTTGAGGTTATGTAATCAATTGAACTAAATTAGATAGCAGTGCATTACAATGTGTATAAACTTTAGCTGTACCAAGTTTCATTGCGTTTGGATTGTTAAATCGCGAGAACATTCTATTTAAATGTCTCAACTTCGCTTGGCCGCCATAATGGTTTTGTAGTTACCAGGTATTTGAGAGTCTCATAGGTGCCCTTTATCACCGTACAAAATTTCAGTGTGATATCAGTAATAGTTTCGGAGATATTGAATAATGGTGAAATATTTCGCGCAACTGCCATGTTGGTCTGGTGAGATGTATTATAATTTGTAGGCTACGGTCGGGGTCGACCAAAATGGTGCTATGAACTTGCCGTGTTTCATTGATATCGCCCCAGCCGTTTAAAAGTAATTAGGGGGAGTCACAGACTGACACACAGACACACACACACGGACAAAAGGTGATCTCATAAGCCTACTTTTTCATGAATTGAATATAGGCTAAAAATCTAACCACTATAGATCGGAAGATTTTGGTGGCCAAGATACGATCCAAATACACTAATGCTGTCAGCACTACGATTCCAAAATCTCCGACAAGACACACCTGTATATCCTAGATGTTGGGCCCCTTAAAACAACAATTATCATCATCATCATCATCATGTCTTGTTTCATTGTAAAACGTTCAGCCTGTATGCAGAACAATTTCATGACAAGTGCAAACGACCTCAGTTACGGGTACTTCTTGATGTGAAGTTTCTGATAATGGTATTAATAAAGGTTGTTCCAATTATATTCACACTTCTTAGATCTCTAACATTCTCATTTTCTTCTTCTGTGATAATGTAGCACACTTTAAACTGTTAGTTCTAAATTTTTCAGAATGATATATCGAGATACATCGGATCCTGCGGAAAGGAAGATTTACCGATTGGGTAATACTGCAAGACCTTATGCAGACAGTGCATCTGGAAGAAAATGTACTACGAAACAAAATTTGAAGTCAACCATTGCTAGTCATATCAGTAAAGGGACATATGCATGTTGCGTATGTAAATCTAAGTTTTCCACGAGAAGAAGTTTGAAAAGACACATGCTCGTTCATAGCGGTGAAAAGCCATATATATGTGGCGTATGTGAATCGAAGTTTACCACGAAAACACATTTGAAAATACACATGTTCGTCCATACCGGCGAGAAGCCATATACGTGTGGCGTATGTGAATCGAAGTTCACCACTCAAACATATTTGAAAATACACATGTTCGTCCATACCGGCGAGAAGCCATATCCGTGTACCGTATGTCAATCGAAGTTTACCAGGAATGAAACTTTGAAAACACACATGGTCGTCCATACCGGCGAAAAGCCATGTTCGTGTAGCGCATGTGAATCGAAGTTTACCCACAGAGGAAGTTTGAAGAAACACATGCTCGTCCATAGCGGCGAAAAGCCTTATTCGTGTTGCGTTTGTGAATCCAAGTTTACCAAGAAACAATATTTGATAAAACACCTGGCCGTCCATAGTGGCGAGAAGCCCTATTCGTGTAGCGTATGTGAATCCAAATATACCAGGAAGGAACATTTGAAAAGACACATAGTCGTCCATACCAGTGAAAAGCCATATTCATGTAGCGTATGTGAATCGAAGTTTACCCGGAGAGGAAGTTTGAAGAGACACATGCTTGTTCATAGCGGCAAGGAGCCATATTCGTAAAGTGAATGTGCTTCCAAGTTTACCGCGAGAGAAAAATTGAAGACACACTTGCTCGTCCATAGTGGCAAAGTGCCATATCCGTGTATCGTATATGAAGCCAAATTTACCACGAGAGCAAGTTGAACATTCTCATCCATAGCGGCATGAAGCCGTTTTCATGTAGCGTATGTGAATCCAAGTTTATCCTGAGAGGAAATTTGGAAACAACACTTGCTCGTCGGCAGTGTCGAGAAGCCATAATTATGTAGCGTATGCAAAGCCAAATATGCCGTAAGAAAGTCTTTAGTCGAACACTTGCGAATTCACAGCGTTGAAAGACAATATTCATGTAGCGTTTGTGAATCCAAGTTTAACCGGAGACAATCTTTAGACACTTGTGAATGCATAGTGGCAAGAAGCCATATTTGTGTAGCGTATGCGAATCCAAGTTTACCCCGAAAGGACATTTGAATCACCGCATGGTTGTTCATACCAGCGAGAAGCCATATTCGTGTAGCGTATGTGAATCGAAGTTCTTCCAGTTTGTATCTTTGAAGAGGTACATGCTAATTCATAGACTCACATCCTAAACAACATTGGGGAAGATCATTCTTATGCAGTATACCTAAGGTCAAATTAGTTTAAATTTGAACATTTTATGAAATAATTTATGGTGGCAAGTAACGATGTTAATGTAGTATAGATAGTGATGTGGGCCGGGTAAATACCCAGTGGGAAGGTAAATATAAATTGGCTACTTACCCAGGTATATACCCAGTGGTCATTTAAATACCCAAAATGAGGGTATTTTCATTTTTTTGAGCTTTGTACAACACTTTTTGATGTGTTGATGAAGTGTTGGACAAACAAGGACTGAAACACAGGTATTTCATGCCTCAAATTGAAATCAGGAACAATTTTGATCCTTCAAATCTTAAAGTAAAGGAAAATGGACGTCCAGGTATTTTTGGGTATTTATATATTTTGGCACTGTAACCTTGTCTTTAAGTGTGTTTTTTTCCCTTAAACTAAAGTAAAATATTGGATCAAACCTTTTGGTTGTTTGGTATTTTAAATTTTTAATAAATACCAAGATATTCAGAAGGTCGAGTTTTGTTACGGTTTCGGAAATGAGCAACAAAGTTGTGGGAGGGAAAAGCTACTTTTGTAGAAATAGGAGTAGGCTATATGCATATTAATTGAAATGTGTATGCCAAAACTCAAAAGGCAATAATATATATTCAATAGAAAGAATATTTGAAGAAAAAAAATCTTAAAGTGCTTTAAGTTATTTTTCATTCAACTTTAAATATAAAAATATTAATTTTTAAAAGCATACTCTAAATAACATAAATGCATGTCAGGGAGTTTTTGTAGTATGTGGGTCCTAAATGGGTGAAGATGTATGCCAGCAAGCATATGGGTTGGCAACAATGCTCAGCTCATCCTATTCAAACACACTGTACTTCCCTCCCATTTTCTATTCTTTGTTTGATGCCTACTGTACTTAACCTAACTTTTTCAGTGTAGTGGAGTTGTTAGTTTATATCTCCTGATCTAATTCCCAATTCTACTTCTGTTTAAAGTCCCAATGCTCATTAAATTAAATTTGATTAACTATCTAATGTTGTTACATTTCTAAAAAGTTATTGTAGAATAGTTTGTATACCGGTACCCCTTTTTAAGGTTCAACTTACCATGACACAGGATTTTTGATGAGAAATTTAAAATACCCGAGTATTTACCCAAATTGGGTATTTACCCGAGTATATACCCTGGGTATTTACCCCGATTTATAAATACCTGGGTATTTTACATCACTAATTATAGAGAGATTCTTTTGCTGGATCGCGATATGTGGCCAGCTACCCGACGCGCCCGGCTTCCACCAGCCAATCGAACTTGAATCGCAGATTGCCGGTAGGTAAAGACCGTATCATAGTGCATTAATTAATGGTAATTTTACACCCAGCAATTCTTCGCAGAAGTTGCTGAAAATGTTCTTCTTCAGCTGGCAGACAGGCGTTGTATCGTGTAAATAAATTACACGTTGTAAATCCCTTCTGTTGCGAGGGATATCTGCTGCCGTATATTGTTCTTCAGCTCCACGAGAGTTCAGGAAATCGACTTGCACACTTCGTATTTTACTATGCCACACAATTAAACATCAAACGGGCTTAGGTCCATGCTTCGATTAATTAGAGTAAACACGCTGAGTGGGACAGGAATAGCTACATAATGCAGCGCTGTAACTTTCAAAAATTTAGAATTCAAGTGTTATGGAATGTTGGGTATTGTCAATCGTCAGCTGAGAATCTAGGCCTTAGTTTTATTTTCTTAATTTCGTTTGAGCCCATCCAATTATTCCGGCTGCCTGGACTGGCAGGCCAGTCTTTTAGGTAGTAATGGTTAGATTTATCGAGCCACGCACAAGTATGCCTGCAAGGTTCACCACTCAAGGAATTATCATTTGCTGTACTTTTATTATGAACGAGTCCTTCAGTGTAACTCAAAGAGCATTTCAACCGGGAATTCCTGGTGTTAAGGTGCCTTCAGGGACTTCAGTTCGTAAGGTTTTGACGAAGTTCAATTCTACGGCATCAGTTTCAAATTAAGAAAATTAAACGGAGGCTGCACGTTTCGACAGAAGGGAATTTAGAGGACATTACTGCTCGATTATTATGGCCAGCCAGAAAAAAACTTTGCAAAAATAAGCCAATGTGTCATATTCAACGGATCAGAGGGCCACAAAACTAATTATGTATCGACCGTACAAAATACTAATTTTCAAACCGTAAGTCCAAGAGATACAGTGGCAAGTGCCAACTACTTAAATTGTATCTTCCAGTCCGTGCACGACGGAATTTTAGAACCACAGTTAGAGTTTTTCAGTGAAGAGACGTGGTTTTATTTACGTGGACGTGTGAACTCACAAAACAATCGATACTGGTCACCTGTGAACCCAAGACTGATCCACCAAATGCCACTGTATGGCCCGAAAATTGGTGTGTGGTGCACAGTAACCGGAAAAAGAATAATAGGCCCAATTAATTTTCCGTGAAACTATTAATTCTTCTCGATACGTTCAGGTCATTTTGAATAATTTATTTGTCCGGTTAACAGACACGGAAAGATTTTAGTTGTTTTTTTCAGCAAGATACTGCAACTGCGCACAACTCATTGGACGCAATAAGTGCTGTCTTTGGTTACAGGGTGATTAGAGCTGGGTTGTGGCCGCCTGGAAGCCCGGATTTAACACTGTGAGTTATTTACAGTATTTGTTGGAACGCTTAAAAGACAAAGTGTATTGGTCTGATCCTCGTACCTTAAAAGAGCTGGAGAACAATATACGGCAACTTATATCCCTCATTACGGAAGGTCAATTACAACATGTAAACGCTAATTTATGTACACAATACAACGCCTGTCTGTCAGCTGAAGGAGAACATTTTCAACATCTTCTGTGAAAAGGTAAGTTCCTAAATCATCATTTGCTGGTAAATACCCTTTAATTAATGTACCATATCATGGTTTTACCTGCGTGCAATCTGCGGAACAAGATTGGTTGACTGGCGAAAATCCTTCGGGCGCCTGGTAGCTGGCCACTGGCTCCACACCAGCCAAAGAATCTCACTGTATATGCGAAAACAAATCAGCTCTAAGAGGACTTTTGAGAACATACGATTGAAACTATAGAGTCTAGAAACCATGTTTCTGTATTAATTGTGTAGCTTCATTTCCTAATAGAGGACATTTGAATAGTCACATTAATTGTGGCAAGTTCATACTTTTGATTTGTATTTGTTGTTGGAGTCTTCACTTTATTAACTGGTTTGATACAGCCCTCCGTACCTTTATGTCTTCCGTCAATCGTTTCATTTCTACATCCTACAATCGGGGGCCTATCTTTCAGAGCCAAAAAATTGCAAATTATTTTTAACGATTTAATTGAATGAATAGTCGCTTATCGTTCATTTGGTGAAAGAAAATTGAAGATATATTCAATACTTCCTGAGATATGCCCCTAAATGTCTCTAAGAGTCTCTAAATTTCCGACTGGCCCACCCTCATAGCGTGTCCTCCACTGCTATGTTTATTCCTTTATTATCTCGCTTCTTGTCTTGTTTCCATGGAATACAATGAAGTTCTTTTACTCCATGAGGAACTGGACTTTCGATTTTCTATTGTTTATCTTTGTTTACTTTTACCGCGAGTACAAATATTGAAATTGTTTTGGTGTGAAAGAAAATACATTTGCGCATGTATAATTTATTGTAAGTGTTGTCGTTACTAGGTGAACGTAAATGGCGAGACGTAAGGTTATATATTGGCCTAAAAAGGCGGGGTTCTATGGTAACAAATACTCAAATATTGTAAACAAAGCACAAGAACATGGTTCTCCTAACCAAGTTCGTATTAGTGCTTCAGCTTGAAATCTTTCCAGCAGCAGTTGTGCCAGTGATGTATATATGTTTTTGAATTTAAATAGCATGTTTCATAAACTTGAATAATGCCTGCGTTGTGTGTGTGGAAGTAATGTCAATAAAGCCAATATTCAACAAGTAGTTCCGTGAAGAACTATACAGCCTATTTTCATATATCCTACTTATGTTAATTGCCACTATCAACATACACAATTTCAGTTAGATTGCTGTAATAGATTCGTAGATATTGAGAACCGACTAAATATTTCGGATGGTCGCCATGTTGGATTTTATATATGTAGGTCCTAGAGTTATGTACTGTTACATGGAGATTATTGTGAACGTGTAGTATTCAAACTTCAATCGCATAATTAGGACACAAGAAAAAACAAGGAGATTTTAAAAATTTTCACACCTGCCATCTTGAGGTTATGGAAACAATTGAAATAAATTAGATGCCAGTGGATTAACATTCGTATAAGGATTTACTGTACCAAGTTTCACTGCACGCGGATGGTTAAATTGCGAGAAACGTCCATGTGAATATTTATAATTCGCGTCACCGCCATGTTGGATTTGTGATCACCAGGTTATTTAAAGTCCTATAGGTGAACTTAAGTTCATAGCCCCTATGAACATTAAAAAATGCAGTTTGATTGCTAAAATAGATTCGTAGATATTCAGTATCGTCTAAATATTTCGGATGGTTGCCATGTTGGATTGTTAAATGTATAGGCCATAGAGTCATATACCATTAAAGCAAAATTATTGCGTAGGTTCATTATTCAAACTTTCACTTCGATCGCATGACTACATCACAATAAATAAAATCTTAATTTTAAAATTCGCACTGCCGCCATCTTGAGGTTATGTAAACAATTGAACTAAATTAGATACCAGTGGATTACAATGTGTATAAATATTTCCTGTGCCAGGTTTCAGTGCGCTTGGAACATTAAATCGCGAGAAAGGTCTATTTAAAATTTTCAAATTCGCTTGGCCGCCATGTTCGTTTTGTAGTTAACCGGTTTTTGAAAGTCTTATAGATGGACTTCCAGTAGTGCCCTTTATCCCCGTACAAAATTACAGGGTTTTACCGCTAATACTTTCAGAGATATAGAATGCCGGTGAAATATTTCGCACATCCGCCATCTTGTGATTATGTAAACAATTGAACGAAGTTAGATGTCGGTGCATTACAATGTATATAAGCATATACTGTACCAAGTTTCATTGCGTTTGGTTGGTCAAATCGCGAGAAACGTCTATGTAAAAGTCGCAAATTCGCTTGGCCGCCATGTTGGTTTTGTAGTTACCAGGATTTCAAAAGTCACATAAGTGAACTTATAGTAGTTCCCTCTATCACCATAGAAAATGTCAGGGTAATATCGGTAATAGTTTCGGAGATATTGAATGCTGGTGAAATATTTCGCACAGCCGCCATGTTGGATTGTTGAGTTGTAACAAAATTTGAAGGGCACGGTCGAGGTCGCCGGGAATAGTGCTATGAACTTTCCGAGTTTCATTGAAATCGTTCCAGCCGTTTAGATTTTATTAGGGGGGGGGACACACACACGAATCACACACACACACACATACACACACACACGCACACACACACGGACAAAAGGTGATCTCATAAGCCTATTTTTTCAAAATTGAAAATAGGCTAAAAATATTGTTCAGACAGAGTTGCTAAGGAGACGTGTCGGTGGTTACACCCAAAATAATAACGAATCGCTCAACTCCAAAATTTTGAAAATATGTTAAAACTGGATTTGCTGGGAGAAAAACAGTTGAGATTGCAGTTAAGGATGCCATAATGACATTTAATGATGGGATGATGGCTAGATTTCAACTGATGGAGAAGCTAGGCCTAAAGGTTGGGGAATTTTGTATTAAGATGCTTCATGAAGAGGACGACAAACGGGTTCGGTCAGGAAATAAACGAGCACATGAAGCTGCAAAAGAAGAAAGAAAATCCAAAAGAAGGCTTAGACTAGAAGCAGCAGCAAAAAACAACCAGAAGGAGGGCCTACTTTATGCAGCGTGGGATTTGTGATCGAAATTCTACCCTTAGGTAACTTTGAAGCTCGTTTCCTGAAAACTTTATTTTCACTCAGCGTGTACATAATAACTCAAAGACTATTCAAGATATCTCAATGAAAATTTGTATTATTGTGCTTTGTACTGATATAAACAACATAAACTATAACATTTTGTGTATCATTTACACTTCCCACTTTAAAAAATATAAAAAAAACTTTAAAAAATGAAGTTAAAGTAAAAAAGTTTTAAAAAACTATTTCCTAAATGTGCATGTCAGTAATTTTAGTGAATGTTGTAGCCTAGAATGTTGTCAACGGTTCAAAAGAACATTCATCTAAAATGTTTAAATTTTGGGGAACTTATCATGTAAACGCTGTCCAGCCGTCCAAAAAATAGTCTAAAGTTTGGTGGTGAAATAATGCATGACTGAAAGCATATTACAATATGTATCCTGGGAATAATAATGAGTGAACTGTGTTTAATAATCCTACCAATTTGTATTTCATTCCAACACATAGTTCATGAGATATATTTTTTTTTTACTCGGTGGAAATAGTCATGTGAAAGGTGTACCTCCCCCCTTAAACATATTCTTACCTTCGTCTATCCCATTTGTTTTTAGTCTCAACACTTCCTTCCTTAACAACGTTAGCTATTCCTGGGTGTCTTAGAATGTGCCCTGGAACCTATCTCATGTCTTCATTGGTAAGCAACAGAAATATCTCCTCTCGCCTACACATTTAAATACCTTCCAATATGTTGTTCACTTCCCTTTTCATCTTCAGTATTCTCCTGTAACTGCGCAATTAAGGATCTTATATTCTCCATTTATATCCTGCTTACTTCCTTGGCTCAGCCCACCTAATTTTAATATTTTCTTTCCCTCGTTCATCACTGGTTATTTTGATCCCTAAGTAGCAAAAGTCTCCGACTTAATGTACCTTTTCACTTGTCAATTTGACGTCAAAATGTGTTTCTGATTCTGTCGGCTGTAATACTCCATGCCTTTGTTTACTTTTATTGTCTTATGTTCTTAATTCGAAGTCCCTACCATTTAAAAACTCATTCAGAACCTCTGGAGAACCGGCTATGATGACAACGTCGATAGCAAATCTCAGAGTTAAGATTATTTCTCCTTGAATATTTACTCCTACTTGAAATTTTACTCTAATTATCTTCATTGCTTGTTCAATGAATAAATTGAAAACTAGGGGTGATAAGTTGCAGTCTTGCCTTATATCCTGTTTAGTATAGATTGCTGATTAGCCTTCTAACCCCGTACATTATTCCAGTCTCATTCAATATGTCAAACAACTTACTCTAATAAATGTTATAAAAGCTTATTCGAAGTTTACAAGTACTACGATCGTTCCTTTATTATTGCGTATTCTGCCTTTCAGGATCAGCCTGTTACTTAAGTACAGCATCCCTTGTTCTCACATTTCTCCTGAAACCAAATTGGTCTGCACCCATCTCCGTTTCTATCTCTCTTTCCATGCGCTTGTATGTCATTCTAGTCAGGATCTTTGAAGCTTGAGTCATCTGACAACCTGGGGCAGGTGACAACAACACAGGTACTGTAGTAACTCGCCTCCAGGCTTCCATTATGATTTTTCACTCGTCTAAAACCCTTGGTGTCGCACCGATCCCTGACAAGATGCTGGAAGCTCGCCTGCGTTGGTACGGACATGTACTACGAAGTTGCGAGGACACAGTGGCAAAAATAGCACTAGAACTAGACATAGTAGGCTAGCGTCCACAAGGACGGCCCATGAAGCGGTGGCTTGACCAAATCAAGGGGGTCATGAGAGCAGCCAATATTGAGAAGAAGGACGCTGCAAACGTGCAAGATGGAGGCAATTGTGCAGAAGAGCTCTGCGGGACAAAGGCTGGAGGAAGAAGAATAAGAAGATATGAATTTGTCCACAAGGAGTGGGTCACGCACTCCACATTCCGGTGGCTTGCACATCGCTTTCGGTCTAATGTCGACACATATGGAAACCTTTAATATATCAAAAAGTACTCATCGGATTTGCGAAATAAGCACATCACTGATATTGTCACTCGATTCTTAGTTGTTCCAGTGGGTGAAATTAGTATAGTCATATTAAAAAGAACAAAGTTGCTGTCGGTTTTTCGGTAAATACATATGTGCTGGGTGCGAAATGGATTGTGTTGCATGAGCCCCTCAATACGACTTAAGAACTTGAACACAGAATGACAAATATGTTAAACGGTTCCGTAGATATTTGAGGTGGTTTTCTTAGCTGAATAATGTTTGGAATTATTAACCATATAGAAATGAAAGAAAGAAAACTTGTATATCTCACGATCATAAGCCACGGGACCTCCGTTTTACGTGGAATCCGAACCACATGGCATGGCATGGTATTTCACTTCGAAAATCACACAAGCATTGACCAGGAATCGGATCCGGTCTACCTTAGTGAGAGGCTAACGGCTTCACCGCTGCGTCATCACGCCCCTTAACAATCTAGAATTAATGACTCTTACTGTCTCTCAGCCATGGATGTCCACTGCACGGCTTGGCACCGAACTTAAATATGATTTTTCTCTCTGCTTACTTTTAACTACCGTACATTCATTGCACACGGCCTTTGGGATGAGAAATTGTAACATTCAAGAAGAAAAAAACTTTTTTTATGAATCAGTTTTTAACGTAGAGATATTATCTGTGTTTTTTTTAATAGAAAAGTAGACATCATCGGAAAGGAAATCTTCTTTGAAATAATTAGACATGGCAACACCGGACACGAGCTTTGAAGAAAGATGGGAACTGTCAAATCCTTGCCAAGCAACTTACATTATTTGTTTGTTTGTTTGTTTTAGCTCTGTTTACTGTTGCCTATTTGTTAATTCAGTGTTTGTACACTAATTTACTTATATATTTGATTGTACTGAGCGTTGATAAAAAAAAAACTAACTATATAACTCATGGTTTAATAATTCAGGGTCATTATCTATGTGCCGAAGCCGTTGGATTTTTAAGAGCGTTAAAAATCCCTCAGTATGCCTTCCTTCGGAGGGGAAGTAAAGCTGGCGGTCCTATGTCATAGATTTATGGCATGTTAAAGAACCTTCCACTAATTGCACCTTTGGGAAGCTAAATTGGATAGGTTAAGAATGTAAACAACGCTCTTTGGTTTCTACGTTCGTTGCCAAGAGCCGACTGCGGTGGCGTCTAGTAGCTGAGTTCTGAACTTAGCCTAGTAGTCGTTGACGGTGTCGCTTGGCGGCAAAAGTATGAACTATTTGAAAAATTCTAAGTTGCAGTACTTAAATTTAAAAAACAGGTAACACACACTAATACAGTCATCACAATTAACACCGGTTATCAGACAGATTCTACACTCACCCAAATTACACGGGGCTACATGACCACGTTGTCGCAGCCCCTAAACTTAAGAACCAACCAACCAACTATCTATGAGCGCCCCGATAAACATGGCAAGCTAAGCCGGCTTTGTCCGATGCAGATCGCGGGCGCGCGGACTCGGTCCAGACGGTGGTGGCTCGCTCCACTGATTCATAACGTTCGTTCACACGTGTTTTGTTATTCATTTGGACGTGTATCTGCAAAGCTTAGACGTTAGTGTTGCACGTTTAGTGAGTGTTGTGATTACTGTGATTGTTGGTCATGCCTAGACACCAATTCACATTGCGCGAACGTGTGCATATCTATAATTCCCATATGAAAAGTAGAAAATCTTGTTCTGAAACGAGATGAAAATTTCGAATCAAGTTTCCAGGAAGACCTGTGTCTAATGGCAGTACAATTAGGAGAATCGCTAAACGATCCAAGGAAACAGGCCTATCATTCATCAGAAGATGTCAGGTGTGTGTTACACGAGTGGAAGGGCATTTTCAGCATTTGCAATGAGCACTGTAAGTACACATTATTGAACATGTTTGGTGAAAGTGTAATAGTGCGTGACAACACCGACTGAACTATGTACGTGCGCCACCGATCTGCGCCAGTCACAGCCTGCTTAGGTTGCTGTGTTCACTGGGGCGCACATAAGTAATGACCATGTATGTGTTCGGCAACATAGCGCTGGGTGTTACTCGAGTTATCTGATTATAAACTTCGCAACGCAGCTCAGTGGTTCCGAGCACCCACCATATCGTTAAAGTTCTATAGAAAGACGGAAAACAGCTGCTTATCGTGATCCCGACTGGAATTGATATATGAGCCAACAGTGAATCGAGGGTCGATTTTGTTATGAGGGATATAAATATATATTTCGAATCATTATTCTGTATATTCCCGGAATCTGCTTATTCAGCGATGTATGTGAAATATTGTCACACCCTGAGGTTCCCACAGGATGTAGCCAGCCCCTATCACTTCCTTTATGTAGCATATTGTTATACCCTGGGGTTCCCACTGGAAGTAGCCACCCCTATCGCCCCCTTTATGTAGCATATTGTTATACCCTGGGGTTCCCACGGGATGTAGCCACTCCCTATCGCCCCCTTTATGTAGCATATTGTTATACCCTCGGGTTCCCACTGGAAGTAGCCACCCCCTATCGCCCCCTTTATGTAGCATAGTGTTATACCCTCGGGTTCCCACTGGATGTAGCCACTCCCTATCGCCCCCTTTATGTAGCATATTGTTATAACCTGGGGTTCCCACAGGATGTAGCCACCCCCGATCACCCCCTTTATGTAGCTTATTGTTAAACCCTGAGGTTCCCACAGGGTGTAGCCTACCCCGATCGCTTCCTTTATGTAATATTTTGTTATAGCCTGGGGTTCTCACAGGGTGAAGCCACCCCCTATCGCCCCCTTTATGTTGCATATTGTTATACCCTGTGGTTCCCACAGGGTGTACCCACCTCCTATTGCCCCCTTTATGTAGCATATTGTTGTAACCTGGGGTTCCCACAGGGTGTAGCAACCCCCTATAGCCCCCTTTATGTAGCATATTGTTGTACCCTGGGGTCCCCACAAGGCATGGCCACCCCCAATCGCCCACTTTATGTAGCATGTTGTTATACCCTGGGGTTCTCACAGTGTGTAACCCCCCATACCGCCCCCTTTATGTAGCATATTGTTATACCCTGGGGTTCTCACAGGATGTAGTCACCCCCTATCGCCCCCTTTATGTAGCATATTGTTATACCCTAGGGTTCCCATAGGGTGTAGCTACCCCCTATCGCCCCCTTGATATAGCCTATTGTTATACCCTGGGTTCCCACAGGGCATGGCCGCCCCCTATCGCCCCCTTTATGTAGCATATTGTTATACCCTGGGGTTCCCACAGGAAGTAGCCACTCCCTATCGCCCCCTTATGTAGCATATTGATATACCCTGGGGTTCTCACAGGATGTAGTCACCCCCTATCTCCCCCTTTATGTAGCATATAGTTATACCCTGGGGTTCCCATAGGGTGTAGCTACCCCCTATCGCCCCCTTGATATAGCCTATTGTTATACCCTGGGGTTCCCACAGGGCATGGCCGCCCCCTATTGCCCCCTTTATGTAGCATATTGTTATGCCCTGGGGTTCTCACAGGATGTAGTCACCCCCTATCGCCCCCTTATGTAGCATATTGTTATACCCTGGGGTTCCCACAGGGTATGGCAACCCTTATCATCCCCTTTATGTACCATATTGTTATACCCTGCGGTTCCCACAGGATGTAGCCACCCCTATCACCCCCTTTAGGTAGCATATTGTTATACCCTGGGGTTCCCACAGGATGTAGCCACCCCTATCACCCCCCTTAGGTAGCATATTGTTATACCCTGGGGTTCTCACAGGATGTAGCCACCCCCTACCGCCCCTTTATGTGGCATATTGCTATACCCTGGGGTTCCCACAGGATGTAGCCACCCCCTACCGCCCCTCTATGTAGCATACATTTATACCGTGGGTTTACCACAGGGTATGGCCACCCCCTATCACCCCCTTGATGTACCATATTGTTATACCCTGGGGTTCCTACAGGGCATGGCCACCCCTTATCGCCCCCATCATGTAGCATATTGTTATACCCTGGGGTTCTCACAGGATGTAGCCACCCCCTATCGCCCCCTTCATGTAGCATATTGTTATACCCTGGGGTTCCCACAGGATGTAGCCAACCCTATCACCCCCTTTAGGTAGCATATTGTTATACCCTGGGGTTCTCACAGGATGTAGCCACCCCCTACCGCCCCTCTATGTAGCATACATTTATACCGTGGGTTTACCACAGGGTATGGCCACCCCCTATCACCCCCTTGATGTACCATATTGTTATACCCTGGGGTTCCTACAGGGCATGGCCACCCCTTATCGCCCCCTTCATGTAGCATATTGTTATACCCTGGGGTTCTCACAGGATGTAGCCACCCCCTATCGCCCCCTTTATATAGTATATTGTTATACCCTGGGGTTCCCACAGGATGTAGCCGTCCCCTATCGCCCCCTTTATGTAGCATATTGTTATACCCTGGTCTTCCCACAGGATGTAGTCACCCCCTATCGCCCCCTTTATATAGCTTATTGTTATACCCTGGGGTTCCCACAGGGCATGGCCACCCCTTATCGCACCCTTTATGTAGCATATTGTTATACCCTGGTCTTCCCACAGAATGTAGTCACCCCCTATCGCCCCCTTTATGTACATATTGTTATACCCTGTGGTTTCCACCGAGTATGGCCACCCCTTATGGCCCCCTTTCATCGCCTTTCTACCCATTACACGTCACAACCCCTAGAGGAACCATCAACAAGAATCGTCTGGCTATTGCAATGATGAAAACGTTTTTAGGTGTTGAGGAAATCTTTAGTGCCCAAAATGACAGTGAATATGCCACATGCTCTGCACAAGCTACTGAAAAGACTCCAAGGATCCAGACGGGCCATCAGCGTTCATTTCTTATGGCGTGGTAGGGCGTGACCAACGAAGGTACAACGGACCTCCATCTCTGTGAGAAATGGGTCAAAATGTCGGCCTAAATGGAGCCGCTGGTCAAGAAACTCAACAACAACCTCTTCCATGGACAATGCTGGATCTTTCAGCAGGATTCGACTCCAGCATATAAGGCTCACACATCTCAGGATTGGCTTGGCGCCAATGTTCCGGATTTAATTTCCACCTGTGGTTGGCCTTCTGCAAGTCCGTGTCGAAAACCTCTGGACCACAAATTGTGCTTCAAGCTTCAGGAGATGGCTTGCAAGAAGAGACAGCCAAATATTGAAAGTTTAAAGTGCTCTTTTTTTGAAGGCAGCAACTGATTTTCTGATGGTAACGGTGTTTAATTCAATTGATGAGTGGCCGCAAAGACTAAGGACGGATATATTTATTGGAAACTTTGTATTAGTATTTAGTGTAAGACTAGGTAAATTAATATCGCTTCTCGCCACCATACTTTAGAATGTGATTAACTGTTCTCATTTTAGGTAATTTGACTTTCCACTTACTACACAACAATGGTATTTCATCTCAATTGTTAAGGATGCGTGTCTTCAAATTTTGCTTGGCAGATGGTACTTTGCTCTGGCTTCTTACCGCGATAAATAACCATGTGTGTTCTCAACGATACTCAGTATTTATATTTTGCATCTCATATTGAACCCTTATCATTGTGTCCAATAAAAATAATGTTTCATATTTATTAAAATGCTGGAAATACTAATACATGATATCCTGGATATTTGAGTAAATTTTATGTAGCAAGCAGTCTGAACTTGGCAGGAAAGGCAACGTGCTCTGAGGAAGCTATCGACAATTTCACAACCAACGCTATTTATATTCTTCTGAGAAGACAGGTATAACGCTGGTGCGTACATGACCCACAATTAAGCCAGGATGCTTTGTTATCGACAGGGAGTGAGTGAGAGGGGAAGATTCATGACGTCAAAATATAGGCAGGATCTTAAAAGTCGCTACTCCGACGCTATCATGACCTGCGAATGGGAAACGAGAACGCCATAGCGTAGCGTCACGGTGTTTTGCGCGCCGAGTCTGTTATAAAATGTCTAGCGATCGAAACCCGTACACGACGGCAGATAAGAGACCTGTGATAAAATACAAGCTTTTTGAGGGGTCACACTTAATTATAGGCCCATTATTAAGAATATCGAGGAGCAATTACTCCCACCACGGGAACGTTGACGCTTTCTGTATATAAACTGTGTCTGAGCTAGAAGGGGTTCACTCCTAATTATTCTTTGACAGTCAAATTTAAGACGTGTCCATGACGGTCCAAGTTAGAATTCTAGTTGTGTGTGCGGCAACTAAGTTGTTAATTTCAATTAAATTGTGAGGTGGCAAATAGCCACAAAGTAGGGCAAGTCTACGATTCTGCAAAGAAATCTATCAGGAAATAAAATACTCATAACGCAGATAGCTAACAGTTTTCAACTTAATTAAATTGGATTTTCAAGCGGCAAGATGACGACCATGGAACGAAGTCAACGAGATTCTTCCTCCATCACCTTCAGTGTTATGAGCTAATAAGGCCTATGATGGGAGACGATGGGGGCGGGAAGCCCCTGGAAAGCTACCTAAGTGATAAGTACTGAAAATTGAATTATTTGATTTCGGACGAAAGGGGGTCGCGAGAGATATGAGGTACTTTATACAGATTTTTATTTGTTCTGGTTTAATTTAAATTTAGGGTTTGATTTTTGTGACTGACATGCGTGTAGTAATTTTTTATATTGCGTGACAATTGTCTTGTACCGTAATTTCGTAATTTAAATATAGTGCTAATGGATACGTAAATTGTATAGAGAATTCTGCATACGATTAACGTATAATAAAAGTTATAATCATAAATAAGAACGCAGGAACGTCAGTGATAAATGGACTTAATTAATCTTAATGTGAAAACTAGACAAGGGGGAATTTAGTGTGTTTTTTGCTTTGATAACTCAGGCTAATTTTGATTTCAGTAATTATTTCTTTATTGTTATTTGGACATTTTTTGTGTCATTTTATCTGAAGAGTGTGCTGGGTTCATATGCTGCGACGAGATCATCGAGAGTGTGTCACGTGTACTTGGTATTATTAGCGTGATTGCGGAGAAGCTTAGACCTGTCTCGCCAGCAGCGCTATTCCCGGCGATTTAGTACCCAAGGGGCTAAGTTTGACCAGGAGATGTTGTTCTGGAAAATCTCAGAGAGGATGTTTTGAGATATTGTGCTATGAATGTTATTGCGCGTTTTACAGGTTGCCGTGTAGTAAAGTCGCTGTACGCTGGCTAGGGGCCAGAATCTATATTTAGCGGGTCACACATATTACTACGAGGGGGAGATGAACCATGCCACTGACTCAGGTGTTGCGATAACAGATCTAGCTCTGGTGCTCAGCCCTGTTATTGACACGTAATGTTTGTTTTAAAGCCTGATGAGTTAAGGTTATTTTATTTGTTTTAAATTGGGGAGTTGCCATGCTGTCGATCCGAAGAGTCTTATCATGCCCACGACTTATTTGATCATGTCTTTTAACGCCAATTTTCTCGGCGTGATTTAAATTTGTATTGTTGTTGTTGGTTTATATTCCTAGGCCATTGTAATCATTGTAGATATAATTTGGCAACCGGCCAAGCTTGTTCATGTCACGTGATGCTTTCCCATGGTTTAATGGTATAAGACGGTGATTTCCGCAGCCCTTGTTTTAAATAATACACCTGTGTATTTGGTTGTATTAATTTAAGGTTAGAGTGTGTCAGTTGTGTATTTAATTTTGTAATTGTTGTTCCCATATTTCCGTTATTCGCCTTCGCAGTACGGAGTTCATTACCTAACCTTTTGTTTGGTCGGAAATGGACGACCGTCAAAGTGCTCATTACTTTAGCTAGTCTTAACACGCGTGCCGCTCATATATAAATTAAATTCTTGTAATGTTATTTGTTATTTTGGGGTCGTTTGTGATCCATAACTTTTGTTGTATTTGATTAAGTGACATTGTAGTCACAACACTTGTTTGACAGCCGCCATGCCATGTCACCATGGTACGCAGGCTAGTCAGTGTCAATCTGTTCAGGTTGCGTGTGAACCAATTTTTAGGGTGGATTGTTATTATTTGTTTTGTGTTTGATTCAGTTATTAAATTTCATTTGTTAGTAGATCCTGTTGTTTTCATGGCTGTTTAATATTTAGTATACCTTATGAATCCTAGAAATTATTTGAAGCACTAAATCTCCATTTCACATTCACAAGAACCAATGATGACCCCAAAATTCGAGTCATGTGATTATGCTTTATTTTCTAAGGATACATAAGAGTTACTTTGGCTTCCGAACGTGGGGTATTTTGTGTCTGAGAGTAAAAATTGATCCCCGGGATGTGATAAGTTTATTAACGTAAGTTAGGCGAAGATATTACCGCCAATTGTTTGAAAATATAAAGTCATGGAGTTTGCAGTAACGTAAATGTGGAACAAGTTAAGTGTTGAACTCTGATTAAAATTAGAACAAACTGTTCCAGGCGCCCAATAAATTTAAATTAGCTTTTTGTATGAACGCAAAACTCAAAGAATTATTTTGCCAGGAAGGTCAGACCTTAAAAACGAATTAATACTGTATTAATTGGTTAAATTTGTAATTGAAATAAGGCTAGGAAAATTATAACTGAATCAAAAGGGTTAAAAAGTAAAAGAACTAATAAGTGAATTATACTCAGCGATGCTATAGTTTGCGGGAGTAATTTTAAGTAAATGAACTGAGTATGTAAAGGATTAATGTGTGTATATTTAATATATATGAGCGCGCGTATCCTGGGCTCCGCCCTTATGTCATTTCCCTGTGTCTCAAATATTATTGTTGTGATGGCAACTCTGGGAGAAATCCGTGAAGGGATTGAACTAGCATCCGCACGTACGCGGGAAAAACTTAGTGAGATGAGAAAGGACATAACTAATGAAATACAGACACATTTAGCGATAAATAGTGAAGAAATGCAGACACAGTTAGCTGCTAGCAATGATAAACAATCGGCAGAGATGCAGACACAGTTAGCTGCCAGCAATGAGTAACAATCGGTAGAAATACAGACACAGTTAGCTGCCAGCAATGAGAACCAATCGGTTGAAATACAGACACAGTTAGCGATAAATAGTGAAGAAATACAGACGCAATTAAACAAAAAAAACTAACTGAAGTCAAAGAATGTATAAATCAGAAAATCGCAACACAGAACACTCTGGTTAGTGAACAATTCCACAGGCAGTCCGAGAAAAACAATGAAATGTTAAACGCACAAGACGAAAGGAACACTCAAAATTTAGCTGCGCTAACGGTAGAAATCAAAAAGCACACACAAGAACAGCTAATACAATTAGCAAAGCACATAAGCACCAACAATACTAAACAATTAGGAATAACACAAGGCATCGAAGATTGGTTTAAAAAGGAAATAAAAGGGATGGAAGAGACTGTTATGGCAAAATTAGGACAAATCGAGCAAGCATGTTTGACCAACTCGTCTGAGATTAAAGAACCACACAAAAACTTGGAAAAAAGGTTTGAGAAGGTCGAACGAGGGACACAGGATATGCAAGATCAGAAACTATAGTAGGTAACAGTATCACTGGCTTAGTGAAGGAACTCAACAAATTAGAAATACTGTCAAGTAAGAAATGGAAAGAGTTAGACATTGACGAGGAAGAAATTAAACAGACATTATAGCAGAACAACATTTCTCTGGGAGAAAAGATAGATAAATTCGAAGAAAATCAGGAGGTTAGTCAACAGGAAGTCGAAAAGCACGTTGATAAATTGAAGAATAGTATTAGAAGAGATTGAACCAAGATGAGTGCGGATTCGAAAGATGAACGGCTCGCAGTAAGCAAGAAGTTAGGGGAAAATAACGCGAAAATACAGGTGTGGGAAGAAAATATGATGTTAAGATTTCAAATTCAAGAAGACCGCATGATAGAATCGGAATTGCAATCACTTGGACATAATACGATGTTTGCGACACTAATGGAGAAGGGGAAAAGGGAGAATGCGGAAAGAGAGCACACAGTAGATAGCCACGAGCTTGGGCCGAGTCCAAGAACGGTAGACGTGCAAGCATTCCAGAATTATGAGGGCCGTAGCTCGACACCTCAAAACACACAACTTCCTACGCAAGTTATACAAGTCATCCGTGGGAATGAGTTTAAACGAAATAAATTTTTACCCCATTGCGGAGGTACACCTAAAGCCTTCTTGAGGGAACTGACAGAATATTTTACGAATCAAAATGTTAGCTCAACGCGACAGTTAAGAATGGTTGAAACATTTTTGGCGGGCTCAGCACTTACGTGGTATCTTGGATTTAAGAACACATTTGAATCGATGGAAGGATTCAAGAAGGCCTTCCTAAGCAAATATTGGAGTGTTCCATACCAACAATGCTTGTGAATGGACTTATACTCGCACAAGTACCATTCCACGCATCAGACAATATTTTTTGCGACTCAGCTCGTCAAATTGCAAGATCTTGATAATCCGCCTAATGAAATGGAGCTAATAACTAATATAGGAAAACAGATGTCTATTAGCGTTCAAAAATTCTTGGTGGTGGCAAATATTACGACCGTGGTCCAGGCAGAAGAGGTATTGAGGAGGATAGATGAAACCACTAATTACATCAACCCGAGAGAGAAGAGACAGATAGAATTAGTTAACACAGTCGAGGTAGTCAAGACACCGAACAAAAACACGAGATCGCAAGCTACGAATACGGGGGGTAACCAAAGACGCCAAAACACAGAGGAATATGTGCCGAGATCTCAACCGAGATATGAAGAGAGGGGCTAAAATCAGTACTCGCAGGAAGAAACTAACCGCTACCAGGACACAAACAATCAGCAGTGGCGAGATAACAGGAGATACCAAACATCATATAATAGGACTAATAATAATAACGCACCGTATAATCAGGGATAGCGTGGAAGACACTATAATCAACAATACAGGCCCAGGGACAATAGGCGCTACAACCAACAACATAAAGCACAAAATAACCAGCAATGTAACGAGCAATCGGATCCAAGGGAGGACCGAAGGAATTGGAACGTGAGATACGCTGATCCACAACAGAACCTGGAGGAGACACGTAACATGGAAGGGAATAATAAGGATAAATGGGAAAGAGCAATAGAAAGGCGGAAGAATCTCGACACCCACGATGAGGAAGGCGGAACACATCAAATGTTGGAGGCCATGCATATAGAAACCCAGAGATATTTGGAGGAGCTGCGTGGAGAAGAAGACGGGAGAAGGAAGAAGGTGGCAACACGGGAGAGGAAAATAAGAAGAAGATGGCAGCACGGGAGAATGAAGAAGAGAAAGGAGTGGCTTAAGTTCGACTAGGGGTTACAGAATTTAGGTAACAACGCCTACAGAATCCGAGAGGTGAGCACTGGAGTCATGGCAGTCTATAATATTTCAAATCTAAAATTTTATCATCAGAGTGAGCCATACAAGACGAGAAATAAAGTTATTGCAGCAAATTAAATATTCACGTGGTAACATACAACAAAATGTACGGGGGTACACTAGTAGCGAATGCGCTGAAAAAGGGGTCTTGACGTGTTTACAAGTTCAGACGGAAGTATGTCATTGAGCAATGTTGTTGTTTTGAAAGAGAGAGAGGAGACGAGTAGCGAGGCGAGAGGCCCGAGGGCATTAGCGTGCAGGAATTCCCTAAGGAGTTCGGAGCGAGACGGCACCCGGGACAAACAGAGGCGGACAGTCGTTTATATTTGAGGGTGACCAGCAACCACAAATTGAGCCAGATGAGTTTTGGAAGTAAAATCAACTTCATACTGAGTTCGATTTTATCGACTATGGGTTAGATGAACCCTTATCATTGTGTCCAATAATAATGTTTTATTTATTAAAATGCTGAAATACTAAATACATGAGATACGGGAGATTGAAGTAAATTCTATGTAGCAAGCAAACTGGGCTTGGCAAGAAGGGCTACGTTCTCTGTGGAAACCAATGACAATTTCACAATCAGCGCTATATTTATTCTTCTGAGAAGATAGGCATAACGCTGGTGCGTACATGACCCACAATCAAGCCAGGATGCTTTGTTAACGACAGGGAGTGAGTGAGAGGGGAAGATTCATGACGTCAACTATAGGCAGGATCTTAAAAGTCGCTACTCCGACGCTATTTTGACCTGCGAATGGGAAACTAGAACGCCATAGCGTAGCGTCACAATGTTTTGCGCGCCGAGTCTGTTCTAAAATGTCTAGCGATCGAAACTCGTGCACGATGGTAGATAAGAGACCTGTGATAAAATACAAGCTTTTTGAGGGGTCACACATAATTATAGGCCCATTATTAAAAATATCGAGGAGCAATTACTCCCACCACGGGAACTTTGAAGCTTTCTGTATATAAACTGTGTCTGAGCTAGAAGGGGTTCACTCCTAAATACTCTTTGACAGTCAAATTTAAGACGACTTCATGACGGTCCAAGTTAGAATTCTAGTTGTGTGTGCGGCAACTAAGTTGTTAATTTCAATTAAATTGTGAGGTGGCAAATAGCCACAAAGTAGGGCAAGTCTACGATTCTGCATTGAACTCTATGAGGAAATAAAATACTCATAACGCAGATAGCTAACAGTTTTAAACTTAATTAATTTGTGTTTTCAAGCGGCAAGATGACGTCCATGGAACGAAGACAACAAGATTCACCCTCCATCACCTTGAGTGTTATGGGCTAATAAGGCCTATGATGGGAGACGACGGGGGCGGGAAGCCCCTGGAAAGCTACTTAAGTGATGAGTACTGAAAATTGAATTATTTGATTTTGGACGAAAGGAGGTCGCGAGAGATATGAGGAACTTTGTACAGATTTTTATTTGTTGTGGTTTAATTTAATTTATGGTTTGATTTTTGTGACTGACATGCATGTAGAAATTTGGCATTGCGTGACAATTGTGTTGTACAGTAATTTCGTAATTTAAATATAGTGCTAATGGATACGTAAATTGTATAGAGAATTCTGCATACGATTAACGTATAATAAATGTTATAATCATGAATAAGAACGCAGGAACGTCAGTGATAAATTGACTTAATTAATCTTAATGTTAAAACTAGACAAGGGGGAATTTAGTGTGTTTTTTGCTTTGTTAACTCAGGCTAATTTTGATTTGAGTAATTATTTCTTGATTGTCATTTGGACAATAATTTTATCTGAAGAGTGTGCTGGGTTCATATGCTGCGACAAGATCATCGAGAGTGTGTCACGTGTACTTGGTATTATTAGCGTGATTGCGGAGAAGATTAGACATGTCTCGACAGCAGCGCTATTCCGGCGATTTAGTACCCGAGTGGCTACGTTTGACCAGGAGATGTTGTTCATGAAAATCCCAGAGACGATGTTTTGAGATATTGTGCTATGAATGTTATTGAGCGTTTTACAGGTTGCCGTGTAAGTAAACTCGCTGTACGCTGGCTTGGGGCCAGAATCTATATTTAGCGGGTCACACATATTACTACGAGGGGGAGATGAACCATGCCACTGACTCAGGTGTTGCGATAACAGATCTAGCTCTGGTGCTCAGCCCTGTTATTGACACGTAATGTTTGTTTTAAAGCCTGATAAGTTAAGGTTATTTTATTTGATTTAAATTGGGGAGTTGCCATGCTGTCGATCCGAAGAGTCTTATCATGCCCACGGCTTATTTGTTCATGTCTTTTAACGCCATTTTTCTCGGCGTGATTTAAATTTGTATTGTTGCTGTTGGTTTATATTCCTAGGACATTGTATTCATTGTAGATATAATTTGGCAACCGGCCAAGCTTGTTCATGTCACGTAATGCTTTCCCATGGTTAAATGGTATAAGACGGTGATTTCCGCAGCCGTTGTTTTAAATAATACACCTGTGTATTTGGTTGTATTAATTTAAGGTTAGAGTGTGTCAGTTGTGTATTTAATTTTGTAATTGTTGTTCCCTTATTTCCGTTACTCGCCTTCGCAGTATGGAGTTCATAACCTAACCTTTTGTTTGGTCGGAAATGGACGCCCGTCAAAGTGCCCATTACTTTAGCTAGTCTTAACACGCGTGCCGCTCATATTTATTAAAATCTTGTATTGTTATTTGTTATTTTGGGATCGTGGGTGATCCATAAATTTTGTTATATTTGATTAAGTGACATTGTAGTCACAACACTTGTTGACAGCCGTCATGTCATGTCACCATTGTACGCAGTCTAGTCAGTGTCAATCTGTTCACGTTGCGTGTGAACCAATTTTTAGGGTGGATTGTTATTATATGTTTTGTGTTTGATTCCGTTATTAAATTTCATTTGCTAGTAGATCTTGTTGTTTTCATGGCTTTTTAATATTAAGTGTACCTTATGAATCCTAGAAATTATTTGAAGCACTGAATCTCATTGTGGTGTTTGAAGCCATATTTTCAGTGTTGCCTTAGTAAACAAGAGTTTAGTGCTTTTCAGTCGGTCAACACGAATGTACCCAAAAGAGATGGGTTATGCCCTGAAAAGCACTAAACTCTTGCACTAAATCTCTATTACACATTCACAAGAACCATTGATGACCCCCAAAGTCGAGTCTTGTGATTATGCATTATTTTATAAGGATGCAATATGTTACATGAATATTGCTCTTCAGCGCTATGGATTCGCATGTGGAACATTATGGATCCCCCTCACGGAACTTTGCATACGCTACAAGAATACGGCTTCTCACCACTATAGAATGGCATGTTTGTCTTCAATTATCCTCTCCTTGTAACTTTGATTCACATGGTGTCTTGGCACTATGGATAATTGTCTCTTCCACGACGCTTACTCCTTAAATTAAGCTTTGAATACTCTACTTTATTATGACTTCTTACCGCTATGGATTAGTAAGTGTGCCTTCCAATTTCATCTCAGTACCATACGGGAATATATCTTCTTGACACTATGGGTTAACATGTGTCTTTTCAGATCTCCTACATTGGTAATCTTGATTTCACATACGCTACAGAAATGTGGCTTCGCACAACTATGGTAGAGCATGTACGTCTTCAAAGTTGCTCTCTGGGTAAACTTGGTCTCACATTCGCTTCAGGAATATGTTCTCTCGCCGCTATGGGATAACGTGTGTCTTTTCAGATCTCTTCCTTGGCTATGGCTTCTCGCTGCAATGGATTAGCAAGTGTCTTTTCAAATATCTTCTCTGGGTACATATGAATTCACATACGATACAGGTATATTGCTTCTCAGCGCTGTGCGATAACATGTGTCTTTTCAGAGCTCCTCCTTGGGTAAACTTGGATTCACATACGCTACAGGCGTAGGGCTACTCGCCGCTATGGGATAACATGTGTCTTTTCAAATGTCCCCCTTCAGTCAACTTGGATTCACATACGATGAAGGAATACGGCTTCTCGCAACTATGGGATAACATGTGGCTTTTCAGATCTCCTACCCGGGTAAGGTTGGATTCACATACGCTACAGGAAAATGGCTTCTCCTTGCTATGGGATAAAATGTGTCTTTTCAGATTTTTCTCCTTGGCTAAACTTGGATTCACATACGCTGCAGGAATATGGCTTCTCACCACTATGGTATAGCATGTGCGTCTTCAGTTTCTCTATGGGGGAACTTGGATTAACATATCATACAGGAATATGCCCTCTCGCCAGTATGGGATATCATGTGCATTTACAGATTTCCTGCTTGGGTAAACTTGGATTCACGTATGCTACAGGAATTTGGCTTTTCGCTGCTACGGATTACTATGTGTCTCTTGAATGATACTTCCCATACAAATTTTGCTTCGCATACGTTACATGAGTAAAGTTTGTGCCTGCCATGAGTTAAAATTTTTGACTTATATTTCTGTTTGATAATGAATTTTTCGCTGGATGCAGTATTATGACTATTACCAAATGCGTAAATTTCCATACAGCAGGATCCGACGTATCTGGACATATCAGCCTGAAATATATAGTACTATCAGTTTAAGGAGCGTTACATTATCACGGAAGTAGAATAATACCATAAAGACCTAGAAATCTAAGTAGTACCATTATAATTTTCTTAATACCACTACCGGAAAACTTGTCTTTACGAAGTACCGGTAACTGATGTCGTTTCCACTCATAATAATATGTTGTACATGATGTCTGATCATTTTACCGGTATATGTTTATTGTACACACAATATAGTGTCTCTTGTCGGAGATTTTGGATTGATAGCTTTGAGAGTATGAGTGTATTGGGTTCGTATCTTAGGCACCACAATCATCCGATCCGAAGTGATTAAATTCTTTACAAGCTGTGTGCAGTAATGGAAAAGATGCTCATGCCTCCACCTTTTTCAACACTGCTCGACCTTCACGAATGGGCCATCGATGCACATATTCAAGTAAATGCGTGTATTGGGTGAGATTTCCGAGGCAGCTAAAATGATGAGTGACAAGAAAACATTACCATTTATGTTGTTGTTTAAGTCTTCTGTCTGGAAACCATGTCAATATAGCACTCCATGTCTTCCAATCTTCATGTTATCAATTTATTAATTCTTACAAAGAAACCACACCCTACATACGAAGTAATGTACATAATTTCGCCATCACTCCGAGCCGGCTTCATAGGGAACATATTATTAGCGGCGTAAAAGCTTCTGTCCGTCGTCTACCATCATTGGAAGTAGAAGAAATGAGAGAAGAGGCCTTTCAATTGATTGAATATGTTCTACGGCCTACCTACAATACACAAGCCCCATGTGCTTCTGAGTGCCTTAGCAGCCCCTATTCAAATATTTGAATCAAATCAGCAGCCATTATTCCCTCCGCCAGCCTCTCACGTCAGAAATTCGCAACAGTTCGTAGATATCACAGCGAGAATAAACTTGAGTGACGGCAGTCGACTGGCAAGTCTCGATGTGGAGTCCTTATTTACCAGGGTTCCTGTGCCTGACGCCACACGGACAATCAGGTAAAAGCTTACAGCCACATGAATTTCAACGAACTTAGTTGACTGAGCTGGACACTACTTTTACCACAGTCTTCGTCTTCAGTGGTCAAATATTCAACATATGGAGGGAGCAGCAATTGGATCCCTCTCTCCATTATTGGCCAACCTTTTCATGGCAAATTAGAGGAAGACGCTGTAAAGGAGAGCGCATTGAAACCTTATTGTTGGTTCAGATACGTAAGGGACGTTTTCTGACATAGGAACATGGACGCAACACACTTCAGGACATCCTAGACTTCATGTGCTCCTGATATCTAAGCATCAAATTCACAATGGAAGTAGAGGAAAATAATCCGCTGGCCTAAATAGACGTTCTTCTAAATAAACGAACAGACAAGACGCTCGCACACAGGTCTATAGGAAGGGCACTCATACAGATCGGTACCTACACGCAAATTCAAGTCAGCCACCGTCGCAGACGGAAATGGTAGCTAGCACACTCCTCGTCAGAGCCAACCACACTTGCGATACATTTATTTACTTAAAACGCACAATGTGCAAGAATATTTCACAGTTTCTGTGCAGAACCTAGTTAAAGGATTTGTCCTTCCTGCACAACTCAGTACGTGATAACGATCACATTGCTTCCCGCATAAATCACCACACGCAATCCCCATTCCACGAGTGGTACGTCTTCGTGGAGCAGAGCTTAAAATGAAATCTGTGCACAGCTAGTCGGGTCGTTATGTGTCTTAATTCGTAGTTGGCTTCTTTCCGCTTGTCGTTGGTCATCTCGTCTGTATTGTAAAAGACCAGCCTAATTTCTTTTTTTTTTCTATATCTTTATACATGCCCATGTTGCTTGGCAGACGCGTGTAAGCTCGGCTCCTCAGTGAAAGTGAATTAGAAGGTGTTATTGTGTAGGCACATTGAAAATAAGTGGTACACATGTGAGTAATACAATAAGTGTAAACTGTGTTAAGTTATTTTGTGTGATAACTCCGTATTTATATTGTAAATATATAACTTAATCAAGATGACCAGAGGCAAGGGCAAGCGCGCCTCCTATGACGCCAACGGTAGTGCCAACTTAGTTGAGGAGGCCGTAAATAAGGTGCTCAACGAGACTCTCAGTTCGGGTAAGTTCCTCGATACAATTATCCCTGCCATATCTGAGAGAGTGACTGAACTTGTCGTAAAACAACTGGATACATTACTCCAGTTCAATATGGACTTGGTGTCAGATCTCACCAAAAAGCTCGAGAGTCTCGAGAATGAAATACGAGCCCTTAGAAACGAGCTCGAAGAACAGTATGACTCCATAGAATAATATAGCAGGAGATCCAACATCAGGATTTTTGGCGTGCACGAAAGTGACGAAGAAAATACTGATGAACTAGCTTTAAACATCTTTAGTGATATCGGCGCAAGTGTTAGTTAACCTGCATGATATTGACAGGAGCCAGCAAGTTGGACCTAAATCCCCGGAAAATACGCGGCCTATTATTGTGAAATTTGTGTCATTCCGTACCAGGCAAGGAGGTGTTTCTCAAAAAAGAATGCTTAAAGGTAGCAAGATGACAGTTCGCGAAGACCTCACCTCCACCAGTCTGGCCATTTTGAAGACTGCAATTTCTCGTTTCTCTGTTAGAAATTGTTGGAGTTCGCAGGGCGATATCCTTATCAAGCAACCCGATGGTAGCATGATTAGGATTAACCGCATATGTGACATACCAAACTAGTTAGAAACTGTAGTCAAAGAACATTCACCTAGCTGACAGCGGTCACTGTATGTTACATTAGTTCTAATTAATATTAGTTCACCTGTATAGTGTAATCTTAGTCTTAGTTCAGTATAGTACAAATTGGTTAGTTTAGTTTTCATTTCCCAAGTTGGAAAACCTAGTTTGTGGGTCTACGACTTCTGACAGCAGCTCGGTACAGCTAACCCCCTGCAGTGAAAGGAATTCCAATCGTCCCACCCCTCTCTTACCGTGGCCTTGTAAAGGTGACAGAGTGCCAGAAGTAGCTCCAGGGAACAATAACTCCATCCCAGCCCGTGATTACCTGTTCAATAAACTGTTACTTCATCCGACAGGTCTTCACATAGCGCACGTAAATATACAGTCCTTATCGGCACATTTTCATGAACTAGAACTTATTATACCTGATGTATTCCATATTTGCTATCGCCACTCCATCTTTCAAAATCATTTAACTTGTCCGGCTACACACTATGACGCAACGACCTAGTAGGAAAGAAAGGAGGTGGGGATGGAGCTTTTGTTAAGACGAACTTAAATCCTAAAATCCTTGCATGCTCAGATAGCCAGTACAATACAAGACCCGAATTTATGTTATTCGAAATAGAGACCGCCCATCAAAAGTGTGCTGTCTGCGTTGTTTACAAGGCACCTTCACTGGGTCATTTAGAGGACGTAGAGAACGCGTTATTTCGCATCCTGCCTCTTTACCAGCACGTAATAGTCATGGGTGATTTCAATAACAATATAGGCGATAATACCAAAGCTGGAACTCGGCAATTCTTGAATATGCTCGAGTCACGTGATATGAAAATATTAGACCTACTACCATCACATCACACACGCTCATCACACACGACAATTGACCTGATATCAGTAAGGAACACAGACAAAGTGCTTCAATACGGGCAGACATCTGTGCCTGGAATTTCTGCCCACGACTTAATCTACTTGTCCTACCCTTTAAAATATAAGAAGACCAAACCAAGGACCATCACGTGCAGAGACCTCTCTAAAATTGACATGCTATCCTTGATAGAAGACGCTTTCAATGTACCATGGCATGACATACTGAATATTCATAATATAGATGATAAAGTACAGAAAAATGAACGACTACTTGACAGGACTGGATGATAAACATGCTCCAGTGAAACCTGTTCGAGCGACGCGACCTCCAGCACCCTGGCTCAGCACAGAACTGCAAGAATTAATGGCTAAGCGAGGTTCTGCGCACAGAAAGTTTACAAAATTACCCACGCAACAGAATTATGATGACTTTAAAATGCTCCGAAACAGAACATCCCAAGCAGTACGCAACGCTCGAACCAGGCATGCTCACAACTTGCTCGGGCGTAATATCAAACCCTCTGCGGCGTGGAATGAACTAACAAACATGGGAATAGGCAAATAAAAAAATGACAACCCCATTAATCTACCTCATGACACACTCAATGTATATTTTAATAGTACGGGAAATTCTGTCAACCCAGACAAAAAACACAGAACTCTCACCAACAACTACAACACCCCCACCCCCAACAGAGAAATATTCTACTTCTCGCATGTTACCCCGTCACAAAACAGACGTGCCATTCTTAGAATCAAATCAAAATCGAAAGGGATCGACAATATAGAAATAGAAATATTCAAACGAATCATTGACATTATACTTCCCACAATTACACACATATTCAAATACTCGTTAATGACCGATACTTACCCATCGCTATGGAAAGCGGCTATTGTCATTCCAATCCCTAAAAACACACAAGCCAAAACATGAGTGACTATCGCCCAGTGAGAATATTATCTGCCATCTCCAAATCTCCCGAATTTATCTGTACGAATAACTCACCTGCTATTTGCAAGTACACCACATCCTTGATGGGCACCAATCTGGCTTCCGGAAAATCACAGCACTACTACGGCATTACTTAAGGTCACGGATGACATAAGAAAGGCTATGGACAGTGGGCAAGCAACAATCTTAGCACTGCTTGATTTCAGCAAAGCATTTGAATCTGTTGTTCATGACATATTACTCTCTAGCCTATTCAGAATTCATCTCTCTATGAACAGTATCCAATGGGTGGACTCATATCTACACGGGCGCCAACAGCGCGTTAAAAGTAACTCAAATCAATTGTCTTCTTGGCGCTCAGTGGTGACTGGAGTCCCTCAGGGATCAGTTCTAGGACCCCTTCTCTTCTCGATCTACATAAATGATATCACTTCATCGATAATTAAATGCAAATATCACTTATACGCTGACGATGTACAACTCTATCTGCATGCTGCACCAGATAGACTATCGCAAGCAATCAAAGCTTTCAATGTGGACTTAACTAAAATTTGTAATGGGTCAAATTCACTTCGACTACGACTCAATAAAACAAAAACTCAAGCTATCATTATCTCCCACCTAAAAATTCTCCGTAAAAAAAAATAATCCCTCCCTACCAAACTTACGCTTGCGCGACTCCCCAATCGAATTTCGAGAATCAGTCAAAATTCTGGGCGTGGTTATTGACTATCATCTTTCTTGGACGCAGTCCACAACGTCTCTAGAAAAGTATTTTCCGCACTGAATTCATTGAGACGATTTGGGAATATTTTCTCTCGCGTGTTAAAAGGACGACTCGTTTCCTCCCTAGTACTGCCTCATTTTGACTATTGCGATATGGTATACAATGACCTGTCTGCTAATCTTAAAAACAAACTCTAACTAGCACAAAATGCCTGTGTACGCTACATATGCAACTTACGGTATTACGACCACGTCACCCCTGCGTACGAACAACTCAGCTGGTTGCGACTAAATCAACGCCGCGATCTTCATTCTTTATGTCTTCTCCGACAAATACTCTTAAGATCCACTCCAGCTTACCTGCATTCTCAGTTTCACTGCCTCTCACACGAACATAGTGTTGGTACACGGTCAAAAAATGATTCAGTCATGCTCATACCTATTAGTTAATTACGGTACGCTACACAACTCCTTCGTAGTTTCTACTGCACGACTGTGGAACAACCTGCCGCGCTCTGTCAGAGGAGCAACCCCGTCTAGCTTCAGGCAGCAATGCCAGCTGGACATATCACAATAGAAATGAAAGCTGAACTCAACACGTCAAATATTTGAATCCTTATGCCGAGTTATATTCGTGTTTCTAATTTACATTTTATTTATTTTCTGTTTAGTTACCTAAATGTTTTCTTACATCCTTTAAAATGCGCATTGCAAAATCAATATTAGACTATAGTAATAACTCATCCATGATGCTTATCATCATCATCACATCATCATCAGGCTCTGTTTTATTAGTGTTTGTGTTTCCCTATTATTTCCTAACTTTAGCTATAATAAACTAATTACAATAATTTTTCCTACACCATGCTTACCTGCCATTATATATATTGTGCTCGGATCTGAAATGTATTCCGGTTAGATTTAAGTACCATTTTAAGTTCTGCAAATAATGTAATAATGTATTAATTGTAAAATCTGGTTAGATGGAAGAAAGGGCATAATGGCCCTAATCTTGCCAGACAAAATAAAGCTATATATCTATGTTCGAGAAAAAGTCTTTGGTATGCTGCAGATAATGGGAGAGAGAAATTTTCCCGTATTTTCTCCATCAACCTAGTTTCCCTAGTTAGATCACATACCAACCTCGAAGAGGTAAATTTTGAAAAACATACAGCCTCCTCTAGAAATGTCGCCTTAACCTTTTCCACATCCTTTAGGTTGCTTACTGATAGGTACTGACAGATACTGGAGATGCCGTAAGTTATGACGGGAGTTTTTTGACTCTGAATTATTTCAACGCTCTTGGGAAATATATTTTTGCCAGTATTTGATATCATCTAAGGCTATCAATGCTGCTGTTAACCTGTGATTAATATGTGTTTTGAAATTAGTTACTTATATTTGCAGTGCTATTCCTAGGTATTTAAACCTATTAACGCTGCTAATTGGTTGACCATACAAATATATCGTATCACCTGCCGCATGCCTGTCTCATTTCCAAAAGGGCATCGTCATAGTGTGCCCTTGCGGCAAGAAATATGCAAATCACAGTCCGCCAGCTCTAATCGGGATATCGGGGCATAGTATGTTCTCCCACTGTGTAACATACATATTCTAGATCAAGCAAAGGATACACTACAAAAATAAATATCAAAAATCCTACTAAAAACTATTTAACAATTCAAATTAAGACGCTACAAATAAACATAAAATAAAACTGAAAATAACTCTCAACAGAACAAGGAATCATTAAACAACTATCATACAGAAACACTAGTTTATGGTCCTCGATAAACCAGACAAAATGTAATCTAAGTTTCACTTCCATATTGAAAAATTATAAATTCCTTAAACGAGCTCAAAGGTGGCTCGGTGTTTACTTCTACACATTATTTCAATAATAAAACACATTATTTGCCCCTTGAATGAGTATTACTTATTCTTGAGTTATAAATACTATGGCACTGATAATTACCATTTATTTTGGCTCACAAAAATATTCACTTGTTACCATCTCTCTCTTCAATACTACCAAAATGTAAATGTGCTGGGAAATTTCGCGTATCTCGAGTTATTGAAAACTACTGACTTGAGTCAAATCAAGATAAACTCCCAGTTATCTCACGATTCTCATCATAACTCGTAAACAAATATATGGTCATGTAACAATAAAAATAAGGATTTTTATTATATTGTCTCCAAAGACAATTAAATCATAAGGAAGCAACGATCTGAATTGTGCAAGCAATAATAATTAGCATGAATGGGCCTCAGTTACACTACTGTGTCATTTAAATCATTCTTAATTACTTCTGTCTACCACGAACCCTACGGTTCATACATGACCTTTCCCAACAAGAGGGTCTGTTAAATGTGTCACAACACTAGGCTTAATTTATGACTTGGGAGGAGAGATCAAAGCCTCGTCCGTCCTGAGACGGTATACACGGAGTCTGCTGTCTTCAGCTCTGCTATATATTCTTTGGCAAGGCAAGGCGTGTTAATACAATTCAAGAATAATATCTTATGAGGTTCTAAAGACCTATTCTTCTGGCTCCGGCAAGGTATAATTATGAAGTTTCATCATTGGCAGGTAAGATATTCCATAAAACCAACAAAAATATAAGGGGATTTCCACGTCAAGGGACATAGGATCGTTCCTTAGTCTGCCTCGGGAACAACATCCGAATTTGAGGACTTAGGACTACAAAAACGGGATCGATGGTCTCAAGCCAATCGTCCGAATATTAGAGTCTTGTGGGTGACCGATATGTCCATCCCTGCGCTCAAAATACAATAAAGTTAGCACTCTTTTTCACACAAATAATCAATTACCGCGACCAACTGTCCCTCATAATTTGTTTGCCGAGTATATCTTCACCGCGGTCCTAGCGTGACAAGTTACTACAAATGCGCTACAATGCGCTAATTATTTCAAAAATAGCCAAGTTGCCTTCCAAAGCAAAATATATTTAATTCGCATCAATAAATTGATCTTCGTCTCAACAACAACAAATTATATCGTTTGCCTCTAACAACAATTCTGACATTGTACTTCAAGAACTCTACTGGTTCAATAAACTTATTAACAATTCTTACAAGGAGCTCTAGAGCTTCCACGATTTACATACATAAATTAATTACAGAATTAATTTATTCAATTATTATTATTATTATTACCTTGCTTGCGTTAAATTATTACATTATTCTGATATTTACTGGTATTCCACTGAAAATACTTTCCACTGGGGATTAATTAACACTTCTGATTAGTTACATTTCTATCAAATTATGCGTTCAGATCGAGCAATCTATCGTTCTACATAGGTTTATACATCCCTGTTTCAACTTTGAGAATTATCTCCCCAACATTGTAACACGAACCTTCCCATAACACACCATATAATGAAATGTAGTACTTAAATAACTGCTCCTATCAGCGACCTGGTTTTCCAGCGATGAACATTTTGCCCACTTACTATTTTCTACACCATATTTATGATCATATTCACACTCGTTAATACTTCTTCCAGATTACACATAATATATACACTGATCATATTAATTCTAAGAAATACACTCATGGTATTCGTTACTACTTAAAAATTTCACTAGAAAATTATTAATACACTCAAATATTTCACAAGAATTAAATTACACATAAAATTTTCACTTTCGGCACTTATTTTTGCCTGAACACAGGTGATTTTCTCTCCTTTCCCGTTACCAAGGGGTGCAATTGGTTTTGCGTCGGCTTCCTTCTCCTAGTGGGATGATTGAAAGTCTCGATCGTTCTTACCCTCTACTGGGACGGTTACTTCTCCTATTCAAGTTGTTTTGACTATTGGCTCTCTGATAATTGACTGTACGATGTCGTTTCTTTTCATTGAACAAATGTTCGTCTAGCGCAGTGGTTCCAAACCTTTCTCAGCTGACGCCCCCCTTTTCAGATTCGGGAGTTCTTCATGACCCACTCGGCCCCCCACCACCCCTCACTCCCACTACTCATCGCTTCTATAACCTCTTCGATTGACGCGGAGGATATATACCTAACCTAATAATACTACAGTACATAATGGAATAGGCCTATCGATTACATACTGACTTCATTTTAGCACAATACGAAGAACACACTTTTACAACAAATCCTTAAATTAGTCAACAAATGTCAGTGAGAGGGTTGACACTGTTCTCTCATGGAAAGATTCGGTATGTTTGGTTTGATATTTTACAGAGAACAGCGGAGATTACTTGCAACATCAAGCCGACAGCGCTGCTTTGTTTCTATGACACTCAGCGTTGAAAATCCTGACTCACATAAATATGTGTTTGAAAATGTAAGTTCAAATTGTTCAAAGCTTCAAATAAATCACAAAGATATGCCAAAGAGACGATGAAATTGGCATAATTTTGCTTCTTACAACACAGCAAATTCCTTATTTCACCTCCAACCTCACGGCTTCGCAGAGATTTGTGCAGACAGTTGGCAATTACCAGAGGTTTTGAACGATTGACTTGGTGCGACAATCACTTGGAGAGATTCGAAAAATGTTTATTTTACAAAATTTTAATATTCGAGTTAAAAAAACTTAATTCGGAAATCACTTCACGCCCCCCTTGATAAAGCCCCACGCCCCCCTAGGGGGGCGCGCCCCCAGGTTGGAACCCCTGGTCTAGCAAATGTTTTTAACTGACTTTCACTCCTAAATTCGCTCTAATTGTTAATACTGCGATCTAGTAATCTGCTTCTCTCGTTGTCCAGGTTTAGACTTTTACTTCTGACTCTAACAGTTATAGCGAGGAATGTATTCCAATGTCCTACGGCGCTTTTACATAGGCCTAGATAATGCCTGGAATAACAATTCCTAAATTCTATCGTCACACAACTCTAGTCTCCTCAGTTCAGGAACACTTGGCGTTACTACAACCTTTACCCTGATTCGGTTATTGAACGTCTTGGATGGAATTATTAGCGCTCACTACTCTTGTCTTGTCTCGTGTACTTCGAAATATTTCGATGCTTATTCTTCGCTGAAATTATAAGGTTCAGGTACCTTTCACCGGTTAAAATACTTAAGTCCAAAGTATACTACTTTGACTGTAACGGTAAAATAGTTTATAAAGTTCGAAGCCTGACAGTACTTTTCCTCTGACAAGGATTACGATGCTTCTCTGCACGGCGACACTGATGATATTAACTGGACGGCTACTCCCTTCAGGGGTGCTCGTACGTCTGCGACACAGTATAACGTCCTACTGGACTGATGAACACTGCATGAACTTCCTGGCGCTCCCAGGGTTTATATTCAAATCTGCTACAAAAAGATCAGTTTCGCTTCTCCTTCACACATAACTTCCAAAATAATCGTCGCACGATTATGACAAATTTACCTCTAGAATGCTATATCTTTAAATGTCAAAAGGATCTCCTAATTTCCAAAAATCGATCATAGGATCTAATGATATTAATTAAATTGGCTCCTGGATTGAGTGGGTGGTGATTTCCTTTTTTCCACCTCTACCATCTCATGGCATGGTGGATTCCCGATTGCGTAGCGCTGCGTAGACACTTCTATCCTGTGCAATTATTATTAACTTTATCCACTCTCAAAAATCTCTTTCCCAGGATAAATAACATTGATGGAGTAATTTCTTCAGTTTAATGCACGTAACTGGCTAAATTTAATTATTTCTCCAATTTCTTGGCTCCTCCTTCACTGCGGCGTTGTCATTTTACTGTTGACTAAGGGCTTTATCGGAAGATCTTTTCTCTCTCTCTGGAGTGGAAAATTACTGGTTCTATTTCGATCTGATGCGTAACTCACTATCGCTGAGCTGGGCATGACATCATCTGCAGCTGTGTGCTCCGTTCCTAGAGATGCACCACTTATCTAAGCGTCATGCAGAGGCGATTCTGTATTAACACTTCAACAGCCTTTAAAATCTGTTCTAAAATCTGCATTATTTCTTCCTTTTTCTGAAGTAAAAGGGTATGGATTCGATAACTGGGCCAATCCACATGGGCACAGATCTCCCCTCCTTAGATAAATAAAATTTCGAAGCATGAGGACATTTATTTAAGTTATTTCCCAAAGAAAATTTCATTCAGTCAGTATCGAAGCCATCACAATATCTCACAGTACCATCTGGTTTCATTTTCACTTAGAATCCCATGATGATTCGGGTTTTCTAGATTCGAGTCATATCCGGTAATTGTGGTGGACGGGAACCCTTTGTCCCTACCCGTTCTTCTTTCAATTATTTCTGGACTAATTGTCATCAGAATTACATCCTTCTTTACGGGTGCGGTCTATCCCTACCCGTTTCCTTACTTCCTCATTCTCTTCCTTCAAATTGCAATTTTCTTTTTCAATTTTTTTCAATTATATCTTTCAGCTCGAAATAAGTTCTTTCAAGTCCACATTCACAATTGAATATTTGCCATTCACGTTCCCGATCTGGATCGTGTTTCAAAATACTCATATTTGTTTCTTTAGTGGATTCATCATTATTTCCTTTTAGTTCCATAACCAGGGCTTGTTCATTTGCTTCATCGTAGTCTTCGGGAGGATAATATATTTTCAGATTGGCCTAATTCATACTTAATTCGTGATTCGATTCACTAAATTGAATTCTATAGGCATTATTTCTCAGATCCCTTATTATTCTATATGGGCCGTGGTACATTTTCTGAAATTTCTTGTACACGCGGTTCCCTGGATCAGAAAAGGCTGTTTTTATCACTAACACCATTTCCCCTGTTAGTAGTGGCCAGTGATATTTTTGTGCCTATTTCTTCCTTGCCTTCTATCAGCTTGAGATTGCAAATGCCCAAAAACTCTTCTAATTCGGACTTCTCTTCCAGGTTGAGCGTCTGTTGATCTGGGTATGACCTGACTCCATGGTCTCTCAGGCTGCTCATTCCGATGCAATGTTATGGGTATCTCTCCAGTAACCTCGTGTATCGTGTTGTTAATGCAAAATTCGATAATATCCAAAATATCTATCCATTTCCAATTTTCCTCGGCACAGTTTATCCTGCAATACTTGGCCGTCTGTCTCATTACTCTCTCGGCAGGATTCGCTTCATGATGGCGAATACTTGACAGTATTTGGCGTATTCCAAGCCTCTCTAATTCCTGTCTAAATTCCATACTAGTAACGCAACTACTGTGATCCGATAACAGATTCTCTGGTTTACCCAGAATAGGTATCACTTTTTCTTTTAGCCGCTTTAATACTTGTTTGGTACTAGTCTTCTGTATGGGAGAAAGAACAACCATCTTTGTGAATACATCCATAGCCACCATAATGTGTCGGTTGCCCCTCCTAGCCTTAGGCAACAGCCCAAATTTGTCAATCGAAGTGATCTGATATGGCCTTTCGGGTATCAATGGTATCGGCTTTTGTCTCATCAAAAACGCATTTGGTTTGATTCTTTGACATGTATCACATGTCTTCAACGTATCCCGTACAGTCTTTCTCCGTCTCGGCCATACAAATGCTTCTTTCAGCATCGAGACAGTTTTGTCGACCCCATATGTCCAAAGGATCTATGGGCTAACCATACCGTTTTCCTCTGCAAATTGGCAGGCACAACGATCCTCAATCGAGTATCGTCAGAGTCCGAAAACTTATGTAACATTCCATTGTAAAAGTTGTAATCTCTAGCTATCTTGTTAGCTTCTATATACGCTGGTGTTCCTCTTGTTAACTTTCCTTCAATGAATGATATGAGCATGTTTATCCATGGATCTTCGCGTTGTCGTTGACTAATATTTCTTAATTCATTCAATGTGCGCTGATCTCTATCTTCTAAATCTATGGCCATTGCTTTCTCTTCTATGGACTCTGACTGTCTACTTAAGTAGTCTGGAACAACATTTTCCTTCCCTGGGCAGTATTCTATACTGACATCGAACTGCTGAATGTATAGAGCCCTGCGCATCAACCTTTGACTTGACAAATCCGTCTTCATCAAAAAGGTTAAGGCTTTATGATTCATTCTGAGCGTGACTGGAAACCCATATACAATTTTACGCCAATTTTGCAGAGCATGCAATATCGCTAACAGCTCGATCTCGCTGATTGTATATTTTTTCTCGTATGGTTTCAGTCTTCTAATAGAGAAAGCTAGATAATTCTTCCTCTCAGGATTTTCCAGGTATTCCTGATATAGCGTCGTCCTATTCCAACCTGGGATGCATCTGTCTGGATGATAAATCTCTGATTAAAATCGGGATATCCCAGCTTCACGTAGTGTAAGAGCATTTCCTTGGCCTCAATAAATGCTTTTTCGGCTTCCTCCGTCCACTTCCATTTGCCATTTTTCTTCAAAAGATCCTGCAATGGTGCATCAGTTCGAGTGTATGACGGGCAATGTCCTGAGAAGAATCCTATTAATCCCAAAAACTGGCGAAGATTCTTCACTTTCATCGGCCTAGGAAAATTTCTTATAGATTCAAGTTTGCACGGATTTGGTTTGACACCAACTTTGTCAATCACGTGTCCCAAAAACGTGACTTGTCGTTGACAAAAGTTCGATTTTTTCAAGTTTATCTTGAAGTTAGCTCTTCTAAAATTTCCAAGTAATTTCATTAAATTCTTCATGTGTTCCTCTACATTCTCCGAGGTAAGCAATATGTCATAAACATAACGGATAGTACAATCATTTACCTCCTCTGACAGGTTGCGATCAAGTGCTCTTATAAGAGCTGATCCTCCCATCTTCAAGCCAAATGGACATCTCTTATAGCAATATGTTTGCTGATCGAACTGAAATCCAGTTAAAAGACTAGTTTTCTCTTCAAGTTCGAGATGATGCTACGAAGAAGTCATAACTATATTTGTAAAAATTTTCAAGCCCTTAAATTTTCTCAGTATTTCTTTTATGGGTGGCGCCGAATCATTTTCGGGAATAATTTTGGCATTCAAATTCCTGGCATCCAAACACACCCTTACTGAGCCATCCGGTATACTCACAATAAGTAATGGACTAACATATGGTGTTGCCATTTTTTCTATAACACCTTCATCTCTCATTTCCTGCAGTGTTTTCGTAGTTTGTGTGTAATGTTTTTCGGCAACCGGGTATGGTTTTGGTCTAAACGGTGCCCAATCCTTCACTTGAAAAGCGTATTTGAAATTTTGGATCTTCCACTTAATACTTTCCACTAGGGATTAATTAAAACTTCTAATTAGTTACATTTCTATCAAATTATTCGTTCAGATCGCGCAATCACTCGTTCTACACAGGTGTATACATCCCTGTTTCAACTTTGAGAATCATCTCCCCAACATTGTTACAGGAACCTTCCCATACCACACCATATAATGAAATGTAGTACTTATATTAACTGCTCCGATCAGCGACCTGGTATTCCAGCGATGGTACATTTTGCCCACTTACTATTTTCTACACCATATTTATGATCATATTCACACTCGTTAATACTTCTTCCAGATTACACATAATATATACACTGATCATATTAATTCTAAGAAATAAACTCATGGTATTCGTTACTACTTTAAAAATTCACTATAAAATTATTAATATACTCAAATATTTCACAAGAATTAAATTACACATAAAATTTTCACTTTCGGCACTTATTTTTGCCTGAACACACGTAATTTTCTTTTCTTTCCCGTTACCAAGGGGTGCAATTGGTTTTGCATCGGCTTCCTACTCCTAGTGGGATGATTGAAAGTCTCGATCGTTCTTACCCTCTACTGGAAAGATTACTTCTCCTATTCAAGTTGTTTTGAATATCGGCTCTCTGATATTTGACTGCACGATGTCGTTTCTTGTCACTGCTCAAATGTTCGCCTAGCAAATGTTTTTAACTGACGTTCACTCCTAGATTCGCTCTAATTGTTAATACTGCGATCTAGTAATCTGCTTCTCTCGTTGTCCAGATTTAGACTTTTACTTCTGACTCTAACAGTTATAGCTAGGAATGTATCCCAATGTCCTACGGCGCTTTTACATAGGCCTAGATAATGCCTGGAATAACAATTCCTAAATTCTATCATCACACAACTCTAGTCTCCTCAGTTCAGGAACACTTGGCGTTACTACAACCTTTGCCCTGATTCGGTTATTGAACGTCTTGGATGGAATTATTAGTGCTCACTACTCTTGTCTTGTCTCGTGTACTTCGAAATATTTCGATGCTTATTCTTCGCTGAAATTATAAGGTTCAGGTACCTTTCACCGGTTAAAATACTTAAGTCCAAAGTATACTACTTTGACTGTAACGGTAAAATAGTTTATAAAGTTCGAAGCCTGACAGTACTTTTCCTCTGACAAGGATTACGATGCTTCTCTGCACGGCGACACTGATGATAATAACTGGACGGCTACTCCCTTCAGGGGTGCTCGTACGTCTGCGACACAGTATAACGTCCTACTGGACTGATGAACACTGCATGAACTTCCTGGCGCTCCCAGGGTTTATATTCAAATCTGCTACAAAAAGATCAGTTTCGCTTCTCCTCCACACATAACTTCCAAAATAATCGTCGCACGATTATGACAAATTTACCTCTAGAATACTATATCTTTAAATGTCAAAAGGATCCCCTAATTTCCAAAAATCGATCATAGGATCTAATGATATTAATTAAATTGGCTCCTGGATTGAGTGGGTGGTGATTTCCTTTTTTCCACCTCTACCATCTCATGGCATGGTGAATTCCCGATTGCGTAGCGCTGAGTAGACACTTCTATCCTGTGCAATTATTATTAAATTTATCCACTCTCAAAAATCTCTTTCCCAGGATAAATAACATTGATGGAGTAATTTCTTCAGTTTAATGCACGTAACTGGCTAAATTTAATTATTTCTCCAATTTCTTGGCTCCTCCTTCACTGCGGCGTTGTCATTTTACTGTTGACTAAGGGCTTTATCGGAAGATCTTTTCTCTCTCTCTGGAGTGGAAAATTACTGGTTCTATTTCGATCTGATGCGTAACTCGCTATCGCTGAGCTAGGCATGACATCTTCTGCAGCTGTGTGCTCTGTTCCTTGAGTTGCACCACTTATCTATGCGTCATGCAGAGGCGATTCTGTATTAACACTTCAACAACCTTGAAAATCTGTTGTAAAATCTGCGTTATTTCTTCCTTTTTCTGAAGTAAAAGGGTATGGATTCGATAACTGGGCCAATCCACATGGGCACAATAGTTATACTTCTGTCCACAGTAAGGTCATTTGTTTATGAGCCGATCAGCTGCCGACTGCAGATCGGGTATTGATTTTGACACTAAAGCCATGTCATCTGCATACTTCTAAATTTGTCTTCTGTTTTCGTTACCTGTACATCATCATGTGTCCCGAAGTTAAATAGAAGGGGACTTAAAGGATCGATCATAGGATCTAATGATATTAATTAAATTGGCTCCTGGATTGAGTGGGTGGTGATTTCCTTTTTTCCACCTCTACCATCTCATGGCATGGTGAATTCCCGATTGCGTAGCGCTGAGTAGACACTTCTATCCTGTGCAATTATTATTAAATTTATCCACTCTCAAAAATCTCTTTCCCTCTGTTTAACACATTCGTTAAATAGCCTGGTATGTGATTCTACGAGAACCCATATTCTGGTCTATTGTATAATATAGAGTGATCTAATCGTCCATTTGCACCTCATTCTTTGCCAATATGTTTGTTAGCAGTTGTAATGGGTTTATGTTTCCCTATCAGGACCTCAATTTTTGATATAACCTGCGTTTGACTAACTGTATCAAAGTTCTTCGAATAATCGACAAATACATAACGTAACTTCCTTTTCGCGAATCTAATTGGCGTCATGAATGTCGTTCGGAAGGCATTCTACAGCATAGACTGAATTATGGAGCGTTGCTTACTGAATCGAAATTGTTCTTCTGGAAGATAATGGTCTAAGAGAGAAGTCAGTTTTTGCGTTAATAGATTGGTCAAAACCTTTAAAAATGCGCATTCCAGTGCCACTCCTCTATATGAATTGGGATAATTTTAGTCTCCCTTTCTCTTATAAAGGGTCTTTATCGTTGAAGTCCGCCATCGATCGGGTATTTGCCTCTGTTTAACACATTCGTTAAATAGCCTGGTATGTGATTCTACGAGAACCGGAGCCAAACTCTTTAAATGTTTATTCGGATCCATGTCCGGGCCACAAGCTTTGTTACTTTTCAGATTTAAGAGCATATCCTTGATCTCTCATGTGTTAAACATCTCTATTGGGTATTGGTATTTTCATTAACTATGCGTCGTCTCGTCTCCTTACATCTCAAAATCTGAGTGAAGTGAGCTGTCCACGTGCATTCCGAGGACATATTGGTTGTTGCGGCTAGGGAACCTTGGAAGGGTTGTTTTCTGCTTCTTCTATAGCGCTGTCTCTTTATATTATTTAACTTTAGTCTCCTTTTTCAGTATTATATATTCTGTTCTTTTCCGGGCATAGTCTTCTAGCGCCTCTACTTCTAACATGTCTGCAGCGATTTGGACAGCATCAATAAAGACAAAAAAGAAGTTTGTAATACACTCCTAACCAATGGATACAGCAAAGGACCGATAAATAGGGCCATACGGAATAAAGAACAAAGCCGGAGATAAGCTCGAAAGGACGAAAATCGGCCCCACTATAAAGACTTTCTGCCATATATACAGTGGGTGACAGATAGAATCGCCAGTTTGATAAGGAAATACAACGTGACAACGGTTATACGACCAATAAGTAAACTGACTTACTGACCTAAGTGGTGTGTACATCAGCTGAGATAATGAAGCCAAAAAAAAAAACACTTTGCTAAGTGCCTTATTCCTGTGGACAGGGATGAAATGTGCAAACAAAAGACGTGTTTCCATTAGGATATCACAGGTCATTCGAGGCACAAAACAATTAAACAACAGATCATGCTACAATGACAGCCAAAACAGCGGGAAACAATCACCGATACGGGACGTAGCTCCATCCTGTAAGCCCAGATAATAAACTAGACACTGCCCGCGAAAGTCTACCATCTAAATACTTCAATAATCCCAACCAAATCCAATCTCAGATATCCATTTCCCTTTCAATATTTATAAACCTGCCTCTGATAATCACAATTCTAACACCCACGTTCTGTCCAGTAGGATGTCAGATGTTACCTTTGTAAACTTTGTGATGTTAACATCCTCATAAACAGTCCTCAACTAGAGATCCGAATGCGGGACCAACATAGAATTTGAATTTTACAGGAGAGACAGTATTACCACAAGTAACAATGCATAGAGAGGTGCATATCTTTGAGAAGAACGTTAAGGGCAGTAGTTTCCCGTTGCTTTCAGCCGTGCATCAGTGCGCAGATAAGTATAACTTAACTATTGTTATAAATGTCTCCGCCATCTAAGGAACAGGTAAAGCATGGCTAATTCGGTACTGTTACTCCCCTTCATAATAAACGAAGTATTAATAACTAAACAACTATGAATCACATCAAAGTTCTATTAGCACACATACTTCACCCTCAACGTAAGTAAACATTTCTTACGAACAGACTTACATCACTAGTCAAATGAAAAATTCTTCACATAGAACTTAATTAAGCATCTGTAAACCTTCTGAACAAAAGTTTTAAGATACTGTAATATGGTGGCGAATCCAGCATCGTTTTCTTACTTCCGGCCACTGAACTCTACAATACGTCTGCCTCATCATCTGAAAGAGCACGGTGGGCCTTTTAGATACCGATGGACGACATTTACAGGTGGTTCTACGGGAAGGAGGTACGCAAGTGGAGAAGCTCGGCAGAAATTTTTAAAAGATGGCTGGTGCACTCGAGAAAGTCCCACAAGATAATGCTTAAGTCTCGTATCATAATGGGCTACAATTATGAGTACATCTAAAGATAATAATATTGGTTTTATGCCCCTTTTAACTACTGCGGCTTTTAGAGACCCCGAGGTGCCTGAATTTTGCACTGAAGGGGAACTCTATCGTGCCAATAAATCTACTGACACCGATCGCTCACATTTGCGCACCCACAAATGCCAGCTGAATGCGCTAGGTGTCGATCTTCCATTCTTGGGTACAGCAAGCGAGTTGAGTCCATCTAAACGAACGACACTATCCTTCCGATTGTATAAGGAACGCCACGCAGTTCAGTGCAGTAAGTCAACGAAGTGGGCTGGAATGAATCAATGATTAAGTCGAGTGTGACAGCAGTTCAGTATGCATATTTGTATGCGTGATGACTAGTGACAGACGGTCATTGTGATAGTTCTGTAAATTATTATACGATAGAGCGGTAAGCCGTGAATTATGGAGATATGGTAGGTAAACACTGTTTGGGACAATGTGTGTGCAAGTGTCTTGTCACCCCGAAGTGCTCTGGATTTGATTTGTAGGCGAGTTGAGTATGTACATTGTTCTTGTTGTTTAACAACGCTGTGACACGTGACCATCATGGCGACTGTTGACCCAGTATATTAGGTGCTTTACAGCATCATGGTCATCGATCCCCGTGTGTCATTGTGATGGCTGAACCAGTGTATTTGTAATAGGGTTAATGGTTTGGATAGGAGGCGGCCGTATCCTAAATTTAGGGACTATCCCAGTAATGCTTATGGTTAAAGCGAGGAAACCACGGAAAACCACTTTTGGGATGACTGCGGTAGGAAACGAAGCCTTTACTTCATAGTTCTGCTACACAAGGTTCGGTATACTGTATTACTACAGTGATTGTGTGCCGTACTGAAACAGCGGTTAATTGTTTTACGGCATCTATGGTTTTGTATTGTACAAACCACACTTCAATTCCATGTCTGTTTACAGCTTATTTAGTATATTTTTTCAATTTAATGTATTTATGCTTACATTCACTGTACATTTACGGAATATCCATTGACATATCTCAGGCATTATGATAAATATCATTAAATGGATTATGGTTTTTAGGTTAATACGCAGATGCTCATTTGTTCATTAAAACGGAAAAATGATGGTATATCTGCTGTTCGGGACATCCCGCACAATCAGCATGAAATGATGGAGTCGTGTGGTGCGACCATTACACTGTGTCACAAGCATCGCTTTGTTTCCAGAACTAGAAATAGAATTGTAATCGTCTTGGGATATCATTAAATGAAACCTTTGACTTTCATTTTAATAAATGACTTTTGCACGAACGAGAATTAGTAAATTCATTTCAGAGAATATGGTGCACGAGTCGTTTCAAAAAATGAGTTTTGGTACTGTACCATTATTCTCATATTGATATGATAAGTATTTAAGTGCAACTTTTCTTTGAAGTCCGGCGCGATTCACGGTCGCAAGGCGAGCTAGGTACAGCTGGGAGATTACGGTATTTTCCGAGTACCGGCGAGCAAGCCCGAAGCCGCTGTGACACGTGACCATCATGGCGACTGTTGACCCAGTATATTGATCTAACACCAGGAGTAAGTTTTATTGGGAATAAGGAGAAATGAGAATAACGTGCTAGATTAGCAGTATTATACAAGATGTAAGAACATAACATGATATGTATTTCGATATATATGCATGTTAATAATCTGTATGAAATATTTTAAGTCACGGACTACATTCACCAATGCGATGAAAGCTTGATTCATGTTGCATTGTGGTGGGGGAAAACGGAGACTTGCTGTAACCATCCGCGCACGGCAGTGGACAGATCGTATTTCAAGTCACATGAAAATACATCTCTTGGGGAGAGTTAAAACGCGTTACGAAAGTATCCACTTCGACGCGTAAGCATTATCAAACACTTTGATATTTCGACAGAGTCAGTGTCGAAGAACTCTGTTTATTTTCACACAAGATGCGGATTTCTTAAGAAACACAAACGAGTAGAACTTGTGTCATTCACGGATAAAGTCATACACTCGTTCTATCGTATGGACTTAAAATTATACTGCAACTACGATTAACATTTTAAGGAACTTTAACTACGTTACAATAAGCTACAGACGCCATTATTGACAGGAGATGGGCAATAGCGAACTAAGAACTGCGATCGGCGCTAACCAGACATTCAGTGCACGGCTATCACCACAAGACATGTAGAAATGAAAAATTTTGCGAACCAAACAATGCATGTGTTTGCGTACTACGCAACGAACATTGTGAAAAAAAACACCTAACAAAATGTCATAACAGGGTCTAAATGTATCAAACATTGTACATAGGATATAAATAATTATGTAAGCACATTTGTGCGCATTTTATGTAATAATAAGCCGCAATTCACGACAGAGAACTTTGTAATCAAAAGCAGTGCTATACATATTTGTGTATGATTCCAAATACGCAGCAATGCTGTTGGAACTTAGAACATTATTTCTCATTTACAAACGACACTTTCTTTAACAAGATGTCGAGAGGAATAGTTCTAATGCAGTTTTCTTTATTAACCATGGCGGGTTAAACAGGCTAACATGAACTGAACCAGCAAAGTATCGAATATTTCAGTGAACTATTTCAATGAACCAGGTAATGACTTACGCTCACTGCGGGTCCACTAGTACACAGCTGTTTAGTTATTTCCAACGCTATTCTAAGTGACAGTCATGCGTGTACGGTTAATGACATTCCGGTTCGATATGGATATCGCGACACTACGTTGGAACAGACTTTGTTCTGTATGGAGTTGGAGTCTTGAAGGAGTGGTAGCTAACCGTTCATCCGTGATGGATGAGAGCCTGTTAAACCAGGGGGAACATGTGGAGTGGAGGTGTTCCGAGGTTCGATTCCCGACTACCTGGGGAGTCCAAGCTATTGCTACATTTGAGGGAAGATGTGATATGCAGGGCATATCAATGCTATGCTCTCATTTGAACTTCTAGATTCAACAAGGTACAGCACATATAGTATAGTCTTTCGTCGTAGAGTGTAGACATTTCAATACTAGTTTCTGCCATTATTTCTAGTGTAGTTTTGATTTTTGAGTAGTATGTCGAATTATAATACTTAGGCATGACGTTCTAATCATGACTGATTTTATACTCAACAGGTTTTAGATTCTAATAAGGATTGCAACCATTTTTCACTTTGTATTTCAGGATGTTTAATTAAATTTAATAGTAAATTCAGTAATATTTTTGTTGAAGTTTTCATTGTGTAGTGGAGAGGATTTCGATAGACACGTTTGTGATTTTGCGTATTTAGCATTGTGGTGAATACTTCTTTATGTCAATCTTTTACATTCTTCGCAGTTGTAGACTCTCCTATGAGCTACATTTATTATATATTCGAGTGATTCGTTTCGCAATTTAATGGAGATTTTGATAGCAATTTATATGCTTTGTGAAGCTTTATTACAGAGAAGTTTGATCCTTCGCTTCTGCTAGGGACCATTCTTTGTGCTTTTGAAGGATAGAGACTTGTATTGTTTTCTAACCGGTCAATTGCGCTAATTGCTATGATTACCATGATCGGTGGTGAAGGGCCTCTACTTGTTTTATGGAATTAATTTGTGCAGGGGTGTACCGAATTTTGCCTGGGTAAACTTTCTCTTCGTTGATTTAAATTGAGATTTTGATTCATGATAGCCTAACGTGTGAAGACATAGTTGAGATCCATGTTATGTGGAATTTATAATCGTTATTAATACTAGTCTGATGACCATTGAACGTTCTGAAACAACAATCACTTTTTTAACCAACGTATATCCCAGATTTAATGAATGTGCAAGCACGATTTGATAAAGGAAATATAATTGTAATTCAGCTTGTTGAAAACATAGTTGTTTATTCCATAAGGATATTTTGATTATTATAAGAAACCAATCTAGATAATTGGAAAGTAATGTAACAATTTGTATAAATTCTAACAACGATGTAATGATAATAATAATAAGCCGAAAATGAAATATAATGATGAAATTCGTCCTTCACCAGTGAGGGTGACCAATATATGTCATTGTATATGCTTATGACATATAAATCTTGAAATACGTGCGCAGGGGAGTACAAATGCATGAGAATAGAGCCGTGTGGAGGCATTAATAATGAAGTTCATATTCAAGTGAATATTAAGCGGTATTTCATGGAAAGTTTTCCAGGATGATTGGTAATTTATAGTCAAGTTTGATGTGACTGGCTTTCAGATTTAATTCATCGTAAATTTACAGGCGATTTTCCGTTGTTTAGAAGCATGCAAGCTATAGCATGAGAAATTAATATATTTATTGCAGGATATTAATTTTCCGTATCCTGGATATAATCACTGTGCTGACAAAGGTTTTTACAGTTATCCTGGTCAGTTTATTTTGGTGATTACTGCTGTTATAGAGGGAAGGTTAATCTCTCCTCACCTCTATACAGGAAAATAGCACACTATTGTACACCAAGTTTATGTGTCGAGAGATAGAAATACCGTGTAAATAGAGCTGCACATGAATATCAGTTCGTTCTTCCATAATAGCCCTTTAGTACACCAAACTGATCTTCTCCAAAATAGACACACACCAAAGCGTTTCATGCATCTGACAATTACCAACATGCTTAGAGTTAAATGTCTTACTTGGTAACAAAACAACTTGTTTTTTTAAACCTAAAATACAGATAAGATGTCTTCTTAGTTAATGGAGACACGATCATTCTCAAAGCAGAGGACACGGCTTTACATCACGAAGTCCGGGCCCAAGACATTCGCAACAGTCACCAACTCACCAACCAGGATGACGATAATCAGCTCTAGACCTGAAACCAAATGGTACTCCGACAGTAAGATCCTGGTTCTTTCTTCATGACATTCCAATATAAAACGGCCCATTCATCATAGTTCACAATCATTCAAACAGGCAAAAAGGACTAACAGAGAATAATTTACCAAAACGACAAAAATGTATTTCCCACCACAAGGATTCCTTGATTGTACAATAAAGAATATTGTTAATTACATGTAGTAACCATTCGGTTTACATCTTTTATAGAATTACATTTTATGTGAGTGTTATTAAATTTTTAAAAAATCTCTCTGGAACGTAATTCCACAGATTATTCAAAGGAAGGAAAAATAAGGAAAAAATCGAACTTCTAAACAATCATTAGCCTACCGAAGATCACAAAAATTAAAATGCCGTTGGTTAAGTCCAACATTGTACCATCGAAATAAAATGAAGATTACCATTAAGCTTTATAGACTACTCAAATAAAAGAAGAAAATACAAGAAAAAATAAAGAACAAGCAAGCCTTAACGAGAAAAACAGAAGAGGGAAAACGGCACTAACATCATACAAGAATCCCCATAAAATACCATACGAAGGTACACTAAATATGAAAACAAGGCAAGTAAAATCATGACCGAGTCTCATGCTACAAGAACAGGAGACACGAGAAAAAAATAATGAGAAGTGCCAACAAAGATCAAAAGGTGAGGGGCAAAACAAATTCCAATAAAATAACAAAAGGGAATCCAGAAAATATTTAGGTATCAGACCACACGTGCAAAAAAGAGAAATACACAAAATCTTTCACACACTCATACATAACCGCAAAATTCCCACAATTACTGATTACTATTTACCACCCGCAAAGTAAATGTCCCAAAAATATCTACCAGTATATTAATAAATATTCGTGAAAACTCAATTATACAACATACTTACCAACCATAACACTCACTCACATGTATGCAGACTCGGAACATACAACAATAAATGAAACGGACACAGAACTAACATGACATTAACCTATTGAGCCTTTTTTGCATATCTCTTTCACAATTACAATTACTCAATATCATACTTCACTCAATGCTTACCCTGCTCAGACTGAAAGTTAACGAACCCAAGGAACGCATCTCGAAAGAACAATACGGGTATTTTCCTTATAGCATTACTTACTTACCTTTTCAACAACTATCAGCCAAAACATAACATTCAATACCTTTTACATCCCTGATGAAACAAGCAAATAAGGTGACATAATGTACACCAACTTGGATAAACTTGGGTTCTTTTACGTAAAATGCTTACCATTCATACCAATGATCCTATTCCTTCATCTTAATTATACCAGTTCCCTACCAGACTTAACAAGAATCGAAATAAGAAATCTAAACCTCATTCAACAACGCAATCATTCAAATCACTACCTAGTGCACTTAATTAGCAATATATTATACATACTCGGTATTATACAATCAACAATGACAATTTTAATAATGCCAACCTAACAAAACAACAATTTCCCACCCCAAATACAAATGCAAAGCTAAATTACCACAATCACATTAGATACACACAGTTTCGCGAACACAATTTAAAAGAAATACAAGTACAATACTTACAGAGAATGGACCACGACAGGAAGGTATTTTTCAAAACATCTACCAGTAAACAGCAGTAAAACCAAGGAAGAATTTACAACAAAATAAATCATTACTCAGAAATAACACAATTTTTCTTCACTTGTGATAAATGAACTCTGAAAATACGTTATTTCTGAGGATCACTCACCAGCATAGTCACTGGAGCGATGAAACTAAGAATTTTGCAAGGGCCCTTAAATCAAGCAAGTAATTTCCCGGATTCTTTAGGACCAGATTCTTTTAATGAGAAGTTTCGAACATATAATGAGCCCATCAGAGGAGCTGCCAGGACAGCCAACAACCAAAATGAATTCCCTAATATCTCATCCGCCGGACCTAAATGCCAAGAGGATCAGGTGAACTTCGAAACAGGCCAAAGCGGCACGAGAATCCATCATCCACGGGGATTGTGGTACATGGTGACTAAAGGTCATAGACTGCCTAAGGAAAGGTTCACCTTAAAAGCTAGACTGAGAAAAGAAACATCCAGACTTATGTAAAACATCGTAAAGATTTATTTTAAAATCGACAAACCCCTATCCTAGTTCGGAGGGTTTCTATCGGCTAATCCGCAAGCTAATAAATAATCAAAAATAAAGAGCAGGTCCCTACCCGAGAAGTTACTGTAAACCCTCGCGAAAGATCTATCTCACAATTAATAAAGCAACAACAGCAACACTAGGAAAATGGTACGGCGAAAAACCCTAGGTCAAGTTACAAGATCAAGCTAATATCGGATTTTGCATTTAACAGGGCAGCAAAACAAATCTAAGTTAGGATGATACCATATCCTCATTTACATTTAATATTAATCCATCTAGCTATGTCCTACCAATTAATTACAAAATTTACGGCGGTGACGTCCGTAATAACAAACAATTACAATCAAAGCTATGTGACAAGCCATAAAAAACATCTAAGGCATTCTTACAAACTAGGTGCTAATCAGCACACAAAAGGTGACATGGAGGATTTATACACTTTCACATCAATACATCAATAAATACAAGACCACAGTTTTATTCAAAGCCTACCTACACCTTGGTTTACTGTTCGTAAGCCATAGTCATTTAACGTGTGTAATTACGGTGACGACTGCGTAGTGGAAACTACGTCTAACATCGTATGGCCTGAGCTCCACCAGCTACGAACTATAGGTTCAAGCAAGCCTCTAACATAATATAAGAATCCTGACATAACTGTACTCGTCGAAACAACGGTACACGCAAAAGGCGTTTAACTAACAAATAACAATCTACAGAACATGTGTTCAGACACAGAAATGGACACTGGGTTCTATGAGCTATCAATACAATGAAAAAGAAAATGCTGCAGGCAATGCGTCCTGTGTTAAAAATAAGTCTGTCTCACTTGGAAGCAAGCGCTCTCAATCGTGCGCTGGGAATTATTCACACACCTGTCTTTGTGTCACAGCGAGTTACAGGCTCCCTGTACTATTTGACACAACACGTTGACTAGGCCGGCAGTTTTGGCAAGAAAATAACTATGAAACTGGCCTGATAATAATACCTTTACCATGGGTTATAAACATCAAAGAATGTGTGCATTAAGAGCACGCTATAAAGCTGAATATAAATATATAAATCTGTCTTTCATAGCAAAGACGTTTAAAAGATAGCAATGTCTATCATTACTGGAGCTCTTTGCTCTCAAAGATAAAACACTTCATTTGTTTCTTGTATCAAACATTCAAATAAATCACGTGTCATTACACTTGACACAAACAAAATAATGTTATGGCGCAAACCCCACTCTGCTGGCTTTGCTTAATGATACGTTGGGAACTGGGTTCGATGCTAGGTTACAACGAACATCCCTTTTACTTGCAAGGTCTACACTCGACCTGGATGGCTTCTGAGCACATCCTGAATGAAATATAAATGCAGTTACAAAACTGGTAATTACAGTCGATTACCTAAATGATACGACAGTAGGGAGGCTGGGGGGGTTTTGACTCAAATACCGTTATTTATGCAAATGAGGGGGGCGTGGCAAGGTCAATGACCTTGAGGTAGGTCATGATCAATGACCTTGAGGTAGGTCATTGACCCCAAGGTCGCCGGAAGGTAAACAAACCTTGGAGGGTCCAGGAACCGGTTTGAGGGGGTGTGGGTGGAGGGGGAGGAGTGGGGGTGGGGAGGGGGGAGGGGGGGAGGGGGTGGTGGCGAGGGTGGGGGATGAGGGGAAGGATGGAAGAGGCTCTGCACGAGACCCTCCTCGACCCAGTCTCTCTGTTGGACTGAGCGCCTTCTCTGATATTATCCTGGGCTATATAGCTTTGCTTTATGCCCGATGAGATCCGAGTGTTGCCGAAGGTTTCCGAATCCTTGGTTGTGAATGAATTGTCAGAGAATTGAACGGTCAACTGGTGTGTGTGTGTGACGTCACAGCAGATTACGGGATGTGGGGTAGGTCATGAACGGGAGTGTTTTGAATGGAAAACATGAATGGCGGTGGATGGCGGTGGTTGTTGAACCCTGACGTGGTAGGTTGGTTAGGTGTGAATGGGTCTGAGAGACAAACAAGATGGGGTTGAAAGCGCTCAATGGTAAACAAACATCAATGGTATCGGGAGTAGTGAATGGAATTGAGAGAGAGGGGGAATGAACTGGTTGTTGAATGTGCTCAATGGTAAACAAACATCAATGAATCTGGAGTAGTATTTCCTGTAAATGGTAGGGTGGGGGTAGGATACAAATCGCATGGCATGTTGAGTCGGCCAGCTCGACATGAAATAAAAACAAGAAGGTGTACACCAGATCTGATTTATTAATCCATGAATTATATGTGGCATTAAAACCTAGCCACTTAACAAAAAGTTTATTGCCACGTTTTTGTACAATTTTTTCAACAAGATAATGCTTGGGATATTGCGTCCTTTGCAGTTCCTCCATGTAGAATCCTCCTTGGATTGGCTGCTTGTTGAGGTCATCAAGTAAATAAACAACTGGATTAGAAAGTTTTACCTTGCGAATACGAAATATTTCTGTGCTCCAGTTTGGTGTGTATCCTTTGGCGAAGATTGTTTTATGTTTACTGATGCGAACATAATCACCAATACGTAATTGATGACGTCGTGGATCTACTGTTTTGATTTTGTGATGAATGCGATCCAATTGCGCAATGTTCTTGGTTACAAGGCGTGGTTTCATTTTGATGGTTCTATGTTTAGTGTTGTTGTAACGTGTCACCAGGTCGCCTACAAGTTCAAGCCAGCGATAGGATCCTCTTGCTGTAAATTGTTCCCACATGCGCGTCTTGAGTGTGCGGTTGAAACGTTCTACAACACTTGCCTTTAGATTGCTAAAAGTGGAATAGTGATGGATGTCAAGTGATTTGAGATAAGCGGAAAAAGTCTTGTTGAAAAATTCTTTGCCTTGATTTATTTGAAGCAAACGAGGTTGTCGTCTTGACCGCTGAACGATGGTCTTGAATGCAGCGGTGACCAGTTGTGCAGATTTATTCCGAACAGGTTCAACAAAGGCCATTTTGGAATAAACGTCGATGACGGTGAGCAGATAGTTGACCCCGTTGTTAGCTTTGGCATAGGGAATCATTTCAACCAGATCAGCTTGCCAAAGATCGTCAACGCCCCGTGTGATGACATGACGACGATGGTAGAGACGACGAGCTGGTCTATGCAACTCGCGAGCAATGGCAGCCTTAACAGGCGAGGGTGTATGAACACGTTGACTCATTAGACAATAATGCCAGCATGACGAAGCTCCTCTTCTATTTCTAAAACTTCCGCCTCGTGTCCGGTATGACCAGCCTGTTCCGATGCACGCAACAGTTGCAGACGTTTAACCAACTTATTTGGATTGTTCCAATAGGCGAAATCGATGAATGGTTTCAAAGTATTAAACGTGATACCGGACGCTGAATTTGCACGGCGAACACTTGCATAGGTGGGAAACAATTTTGATATGATGGTTTTATATTTGAAGCCCTTATTAGCATTTATTGCTTCAGAACGTTTATAATTACGTCTAAAACCATTTGTAGCCATCAAGATGTCTTTATACTTTTCAAGATCTTCTTTATCATAGTCCTCGGTAGAAGGTGTACGTGAAAATAAAAGTTCTAAAAGCCCTGGCGTCAATTTGTAACGAACTGTTTTAACAATCAAAACATCGTCACTTATCTTGATTGCTGAATCGCCAATTCGAAATCTATTGTTTTCATAGCGAACACCATAGGTAGTATCAGTTTTCTTAGTAAAAAGATCTTCAAGGAAGGGGGTAACCAACGCACCATAATTTTGTAGTAAAATGGATTTTAACCGCACATATTGTTCGGGCGTATTCAATATTTCTTTAAGAGTAGACTGCTTTTCTTTGGCTCTAGTGGGTGTTTCAGCAATTATTGATGTTTTCAAAAACTGGGGCAGCGGTGATTCTTTGGAGCCAGAAGACGGAAGCAATGGAGAAAAAACATCCTCAGGTTCTTCATCATTTTCTTCCTCCTCCTCCTCTTCAATTGTTTGTGTTTCTTTTGAGCGTGTACTAGGCTTTGTTGTTCCTTTCAACACAGCTACCAGAGGTGATTTCAAATGTTTTTCGACAAACAATTCACTGTCGGCATGTGCACGTTTTAGATAGCGAAACTTTTGTCGAATGCTATTTCACGCACGGATTATGTGCTTTTTTAATTGACTCCCTGTTGTCGCCATGACATCTGAACTAATGATGTTCAGAAAAGCGATGCAGCTACTTAAATACGAATGAAATGATCAAATCCCATGCGGTAGCGTCCATTGTTGATGTTGCTCTGCTTATCAATAACAAGACAACTGTGGTGATGAGCGTTCCAACACATGGCACACAACTGTGTAAAGGCTTGAAAGGTCATGTCTGGGTTCACGTGATCATCGTAGACGTGATGCATGTTGCGCTCATCCTGACGGAAGAGAACAATCACGTTGGCATTGTCACGAATCAACTGTTTTGGTATTCGCGAATAGGTTTGAGCGAGATAAAAACAATCAATATATTTATGACGTCCCATGCTAAAGTAAGCCTGAATAATGCCCTCTCGTTCTGTGGCCACATCATCAAAAATCATAAGCCAATGGGGGCGAACATTGTCTGGAGAAATGACATCTTCGTGCGCTGCGAATGTGAAGTAGCCCATGTTGCGCAGACCTGACATGACCTGTTCCAAGAACACATACAGCGGTTGATACAGCGATTTGGCAAAAATATAGTTATTTTGAAAGCGCACTCCGTTTAAGGAGGTGATGAGGGTAAGCAGAAGATTGGTTTGTCCACATCCCGACGGGCCGGCGATGAGACAGCGAATGGAGGATGGGAAGAGTGATCCATGACGTTGTTCGGACGATGTTGAGAAGAGGTGTGAAACCAAGTCTCCCACCGGAAGTGAATGTTGTTGCTTAATAATCTGCATATCAACTAAATGTGAAAGGGGAAGAGCTGGTCTCTATATACATGAGGCAAACGGGTGTTTCAGTTCCAGTGTAACCATGGACGCCTTTGGAAGAACTCTCAAAACAAATGAACGATTTGCTTTGACAAACGATCCAAAACATGATACAGATCCGGCTACTAAACGATATGTCGATGCTAATGTATTGTCACGCACTACAGATGGCAATTACAACTTTAATGGAAAGCGATTGACCAATATAACAGAACCCGTATTACCCTCGGACGCATGTTCAAAAAAGTATGTAGATTATTACCGATTACGACGTATCAAAGGAGATTATGAGGCTCAGAATAAACGTATTACGGGCGTTGCAGATCCTGTGAACGATCAAGATGTGTGCACCAAAGCCTATGTGTTAACCAATGCTGTGGTGTTAACAGAAGCAAAGGACTATGACGTACACCAACGTCGAATCACTCAGCTGGCTCTTCCAACAAACAACACGGACGCTGCTCGAAAGGAATATGTAGATAACAAGGTGAAACAGGTGCTCAGTATTGTGCCCACCCTAACTGTAAAGGGCTATACAGCAAATAATGCACGCCTTGTGCATGTGGCCGATCCTGAAGATGATCAAGATGTTTGTACAAAACGGTTTTTAAACTCTGAAATGGAAAAGGTGTGGGAAATTAAGGAGAACGCTCTACAGATGAAGCGAAGACGAATAGCCGAAGTTGCTGATCCTGTGCAACCTCACGACCTGACGACCAAACGATTTTTGGAACAACGGTTATCGCTTTTTATTAAATCAATACCCTCTATATTTCTGCTTCACATTGTAAACCAACAACCGGTAAAAGATCCCAATAACCTCGCCTACATACTACGTTCGGGGTATAACAATTACCGTTTATTGTATGATGGTGCCATTCGTGTAATTGAGTATGCACCAGATTTGAAACATTTAGAGGTACGATTAAACGGTAGTGTTCAACCACTTATTGATCAACCGGTGAAAGCCGGAGACAAATTATTCTTTCACTTGAAACTCTCGTCTGAAGAAAAAGAGGCGGGGAAAACGATGAACGATTTTCCTCTGTATATAGAACTTGAATATACAGCCACCATTGAATAAATAACTACAGGTTCCCTTCCTGAGGAGCGTTAGTTGTGTTCTATACTTTGCGGTGTGAGGTTGTCTTGTTCTTTGGTCGCGATGGTGAAACAGAGATATGTGATGAAGAAGAGGAAGAAGTTGTCCAGAAAGGGAGGTTTTAAAGCTATTCTTCATGCGGCACGTCAAGCTTCGCGCGGAGAAACAAATAGTGAGTTGGCTATTAAGAAAGCACTCCGACCAGCACGATTGCATGCGAATCCCAAAAGTAAACTACGTTTTAGAAAACGTGCCCGAGTTATTCCTGTGCCGAAACGTGGTGGATTTTTACCTGCACTGTTTGCTGGACTAGCAGCCCTGGGTTCACTTCTTGGAGGAGCAAGTGCGGTAGCACGAACGGTGAAAGCTGTTGAGGAGGCGAAGCAACAGTTGAAGGAAAGTGAAAGGCATAATAAAACTATGGAGGTCATAGCACTGCGCGGCAAAGGTGTGAACATGAAGCTAGCACCCTACAAGAAAGGACTCGGCATTTACATGTCGCCAAAAAACGGTTAATCGATGCACTGCCACGACGAGCCATGACGCATGAGGAAGTTATAAGATATGCAAAACAGCTTAAGATCTCCCACTTTCGAGGCGTGTTTATGCGCAACCAACTACCGTCTCGACCACGGAGCCATGAAACTGCAGTTGTCAATTTGGATGACAGTCATGGACCGGGAACGCATTATGTGGCCTACATAAAGCATGGGCGAACCGTGTGGTACTTTGACAGTTTTGGAAATCTTCCTCCTCCGACAGAGCTTGTTCGCTATTTTGGAAGCAGTGCAACAATACACTATAATGTGAAACGAGTGCAAAATTTTAACACGCAACAGTGCGGTCGTCTATGTTTGACTTTTCTATATAAGACCGAGCACGACGGGTGACGTGGTCATTATGACAACAGAAAGTAGAACGTTTACAGTGCACGGACAAGGTGCGGAAGTAACTGTTGACTTTTATCCTCCTATTGAATTGGGACGACGACCCTACGTGCTGGGACTTGTTTCGTTTGAAGGCTATAATAGAATCTGCAACATAATTGAAGACGTCAATGATAAGTTCTACTACGATGACTATGTGTTAACTCTACCGTCTGGCAGCTACACCGTAGATGATATTCACGATCACATCTACACAACTCTCACCAAAGAATTTAGTCTAAAAGCATTTCTGGACGGGACACGCAAGTTTGAACTCATAGCCAACAACGTGACACATCGCTGCAGTATTCTTTCTTCTTTTAGGATTGATTTTAAATCTCAACCAGATTCGATTGGGTCATTGTTAGGCTATTCACCACAAGTGTTAGTACCAAACGTGATACACAAGTCTGACCAACCGGTGAAAATAATTGAAGATCATCACATATCTGTCACGTGTAATATTATTACAGAAGTCTACACCAATCAAGATCCCTCGCATTCGCTTTATGATTTTATTGTTACTTCACCTGGTGGTTATATCATCCGCGAAAACCCGTCGGTGGTGCTCTATCATCCTGTGAGTGTGACCAACATCAGGAATATTACCTTAAGACTGGTGAATAGAAACCAACGTCTCATCCGGTTAGACCCTCATACACCTGTGACCTACAAACTGTATTTGAAGCCAGCATGAAACAAGTGTATAAAGCGGCAACGCTGTCAAGAGCAGGTGTTAGTTGTGCTCAACGCGTGTACAGGTTAACACGTGTCAACAAGCAGATCCTACAACAACTTGGTTACATCTTACGTCATGAATTCGATTCTAGACGTGACAAACCCTGTCGAAGTTCAGGAGGGTATTGTAAGAATTGAACACCATTCCTACCAACCGTATACTCAGGAACTAAATAATAATGATGAGATTCGAATGACTATTAACCAACAAGATATCTACACGCTTCCACATGAAAGTTACATCCAGATTGAAGGGCAACTCACCAAATTGGATGGTACCATTCCAACAACGTCAAAGTTGGCCAACAATGCTTTGGCCTTTTTGTTTTCTGAGGTTCGCTACGTGATCAACGGTATTGAAGTGGATACTACTCGAAATGTTGGCATAACAAGTGTCATGAAACTTTATCCCTCGTACGGAAGCGAAGAGAGTAAAGCTTTTTGTATGGCTGGTTGGTGTCCCAACTCAACCAACGACTGGATGATTAACGATGATGGTACATTTACTGGACATTTACCTCTAAAATTAATACTAGGCTTTGCAGAGGATCATAAGCGCATTGTTGTGAACGCAAGACAGGATCTGATTCTTGTACGAGACAGGAGTGATTATAATGCGCTAAAGGGAGCTGATACAGCGCCAATAGATACAAAAATTCTACTGCAACGAATTCTATGGAAAGTACCGCACGTTACTCTATCAGATCAGAAAAAATTGAGTCTGCTCAAGATTGTGGAGAAGGATACAGCTTTACCCATTCAATTTAGAAGCTGGGAGCTGCATGAATACCCGGTATTACCACTCTCCGATACACATACTTGAAAAACCTCACGGTATACAGAGCGGCCACTCTACGTCCTGGTTGGATTTCAAACAGATCGCAAATATCAACAGAATAAAGATGCATCAAAATTTGACCACATCCAATTACGAAATATACGACTCTTTTTGAACGGAGTTACCTTTCCCTATGAGGGAATGGATTTAAACTTTAACAAGAACAAATATGGTAAGCTCTATGACATGTTTGTAAACTTTCAGTCTTCCTATTATCAGAAAGAGGCATGTCCGCTATTATCACCACAAGACTTCAAGTCCAAGGCGCCTCTGGTGGTGATGGACTGTTCGTATTTGGAGGAGTCGATGAAGGAAACAACAATTGATATAAGACTAGAATTTGAAACATCGACAGTTATTCCAGAAAAAACAACAGCCTATTGCCTTATTGTTCACGAGGCGCAAGTGTTTTATCAACCGCTGTCCAATATGGTGACCAGAGTATAAATAGCATGTCTTCCTGTATTGCCCTTCACAGTCATGGAAAGCTACGATGAAGTCACAACCCCCTCTGCGAGGTGGGTCTGCAAATGTGAAAGTGATTCACCAGGTTCAGATGAAGATTCAAGGTTTACCATTTATCGCGCCCTAGTGAGTGAAGCTATAACTGCCTATCACAAGAATCATACTGTGCTTAGAATGCCGCCGCATCTGGTTCACTATTTACCAGATGGATTCATGTCTACGTTTGGTATTCAAGACAGGGGCTACAACAACAAGCCCATCACTAATCAAACAAATAATGTGGACGATGGCGTTGCCAAAGCTTCATCTTGTCATGTTGGAGAGCGGGTAGATTGTATGGACTGCAAATGCGATCGTTGCTCAACAAGTCGAGACGCTGATGCAGCATTTGAGATTTATCGCACCCTGGTGAGTTTAGCAATACGCGCCTACCATAAAGCACAATTTCTTCGTGAAATGCCGCAGCATCTGATTGCCTATTTACCAGCTGGATTTCTGACCGCGTACGGTGCACACGACATTGATCTTAATTGGGATAAGCTACCATTACACCTCCGTATGTCGGCGGATGTTGCAGCCTGCCGTCCTTGTCGTAGACACTTTATGCATCGAGGAGATTCTCACTGTGATTGGGATGGTCCAAATCCTATGATAAAAAATTGTAAGCGATGTACTGATAACTTTATGAATAAAATTGTGTAATTGATTCTTTGTGTGTATATTATTTTCCCGCTCCTATCGAATCAGTTAGTTGTTAAGAAGCAGCGGTGGTGGAAGGTGTGATATCCGTCGCCATGCCGAAAACATTGATTGTCGACGTGCAGGGTTTCAAGGTGAACGGAAACAAGTTTGTATTTAAAGAAGTAGGAATTATTGACTGCACAACCATGTGGGCACCAAGAGTAACCAGTTTTGTCTTTGAACCACCGTTTCCATTGCATTTGCAGTCAGACGAGGACAGAAGACAAACAGAGTGGTTGCAACGCAATTTGGGACTAGTCTGGAAAGAAGGCGACATTCCTTACCAGCATCTATCACTTGTTCTGAAAGCTCACTTGTTTGGTGCTGACCTTGTATTTGTAAAGGGAAGTGAAAAAAAGGAATGGTTGCGTCAGTATGTTAATTCAACATGTCAACTTGTTGACCTTCATGATCTGGGATGTCCTGCACTGTACAACCTGTCCGTGCCTGATGAACCTCTACAAAATAAAACACTTCAAAATGTTTGGAAGCTTTTTGATTGGCTAGCTCGCAGAGCATGTCAAAACTTGCATGTTGAGTGCAAAGCGTTGTAACGTCAGCTTCAGTGTGAGACATACCAGTGATCAGTGTGGACGTGTAGTAATATGGCAGCTATTGAAGGTTTGGACTCAAACCCCACAGAGCGAGCTATTGTCAAGTTTTTTGCCTGTAAAAAAAAGCTTGACAGTTTCACAGATGAGGAATTGAACGCTTTGCCCAAGGCGTTCCTTTTTTATGTTGCTTCAAACGCGGTGAAAAATATTTGGCACAGTGTACCTAGTGAATGGAGCAGAGATCCTGGTCTGCGTGAACTACAACCATGCACTGACTTTAGTCATCACCAGCAAGTGTCTATTACTAAAATGCCATCCATTAGACAGTGTGGAACGTGTCAGCTCATCAAATTGTGCCACGGCCATACAAATATACCGTCCTGTAAAGACTTTGCTTCATCATTCCATGGTTGCGATGAAGAAGAGGAAGAAGAGACAGCAGCGGCAGTATCGCCAGCACCAAAAAGTAAGACAACGATTGAAAAAGATATATCGGACCTTTGCTGGTCATGGTCTAGTTAACAAGGCCATTGATGTACTTCCCATTGAACTGCATATTCCCGGCTATCAATTTTGTGGACCTGGGACTAAACTAAACCAACGTCTAGCACAAGGTAATTCTGGAATCAACAAATTGGATGCTGCGTGTAGAGATCATGACATTGCTTACAGCGACAAGAATGCAGAAGTACGTCGAGTTGCAGACCACATTCTTCTAAGAAGGGCTGTGCAGCGCGTGACATCATCTACTGCTTCCATTGGTGAAAAGATTGCAGCCTTGATCGTGGCAGGAGCTATGAAGTCAAAGCTAATGATTGGTGGTGGTTGTGGATTAGCGAGGAAAAGGACAAAGAAATAACCATGAATCAAATATTGTTAAGTATTTATTTGAGAGTCAGTCCACCAGATTACAGCATTCACAAAAGATGTTTTGGTTTCTTCTTGTAAAAACATACAATTGTCATAAAAAAGAATTGAAAAATTAAAGTGTGTTCTTATTTACTAGGTGTGGAAATGTCCAAAAGGCAAGCTATTTACACCATCCCACAACCGTTTATTGTCATATGTAGACAGCGATGTTTTATTTTGATTTACTGTAAATATATTATGGTTCTTTGAAAGAATGCGTGTTTGCTGGTACAAGCGAGAGGTGTTTGTGTAGAGTACACATCGATATTCCTCAACATTGAGGAATTGTGTGACGCTACGAAGAACACCCTTCGCTTTGCATTGTCCTTTATTCTTTTGTGTTGAAAATGCGTACATTTTCGGCGCCAAAGCCACAAATTCCGTCATAACATCACCTGCACACTCATCCTTAAATAGACCAATGTGTTTTTTATTCATGGGAATTATGCAAAACATATTGTTAACCTCATAGTTTGAGGTATCAAAGTAACTTGGATGTTCTCTCATCACAGAGTAAATATCCGTCTTATTGGTTTGATAAATAAGACTGTCTGTATCCATATACAGTAATTTTACATCTCCAAACTTTTGTTTGGCAAACTCATAATGAAATTGATACATTACAAATTTTGAATAGTCAAGTATTACCATTCCTAAGTAAATTGGTTTGTTATACATGATTTCTGTCTTTGACAATTCAATGGTTACTAAATCAGTTTCAATAACTCGTACTGAATGGAAATTGGGCATAGCAATATATTTTCGTGCGCCATATCGACCATCCCAGTGGTTTACCAAACGAATAGTTCTATGCTTTCTAATATTTTCCATAGATTTACCGTAGCATGCATTGTTCATTAATTTATAAAAATTTGACTCGAATGTAGTCTTGGCGTGCTGCCGATAATGAGTATTTAATTGCATGTACGGTTGTAACCATGGTTTCTGGTCAAAACAAATAATGCGGTGAATGGTTTGTAGCTTCAAACCGTGTTTCAAACATTGCATTAAATTTTCGATGTGTATGACGTAGCGATTTTTCGGATTTAACGTTGCCAGCAACTTTTTATTGTTGGAACGTGAACTGGGAGGTTGTAGTTTTTCAACACAAAACGGTAGATCAGAATGATCATTGTGTATCTCGCGGGGATATAATATGTCAACTTCTAGAACATAGCCACGTGTGTTATTGCTCAACGCGTCCTGTAAATTAAAATTTGAAACTTCATCTGAAGTCAGCCATCGAAAATTTTGATACGGAAGCGGTTTTTCCATAGCATATCCGTATAAATTGTTACAATCCAGGTAGGTGAGGTATGTTGTAGGTTGCTTTGGTTTGTATGTATCCATATATGGATTATTTGCTTTGGCATGCTTTTGCACAAGCGATACAAGCCCGCCACGTATCCCGCGTTCAAAAAAGAGCAACATGTCGATGTCAGTTAATAGTTCCAGTTCTATTTCAGTCACCTTCAACATACAGTCCCAACTGTATCCGGCAAGGGTGTAGTAATGGGCTGGATCTAGATTGTAGATTTCAAGACACAGTTTGCGAAAGTGTTCAAACACGTCTGTCAAAAGTAGTGTATCAATTTTGAGGTATAAATCAGCATACTCGCCCAAAGTTGATATCTTGAACACGTCCCATACTTTTCGGGCGTGTAAATAGTCTTCTTCAGAAATATGACTTTTTGTTAAGTCATTGTAAAATTTATCCTTTGAAGGGAGTGCAGTTTCCTGCAAACATGCCCAATTGTTTACATGATTATAGGGAAACACCCCTTTTCGAATGCATAATTCAAATTGTTCGTCACCAGTAAAGTTTTGACGTACAGAATTCAAATTGTTTGGGTGAAGCCCTTGAACCAGCGCATCCAATGATGATGCGAGGAATCTATACGAATCTAAAAATCGTATACTAATTCCATTTCGCCATTTTGTAAACGAAATAAAATTTTCATGATTTTGTGGAATTAAAGAAAACTTTTGGTTTTCAAGGTTAACAAATTCCTTAATAATTAGATGACTGTCATACCGAGACATGTTGTGCAAGAAACAAGAAATATAGCGTGCTCTTTTATAGGCCAAATTACATGCACTGTGAGCCGCTCCTCTAAATTTGCCAGTGTACCGATTATGGTCCCTCACCGGCGTGTCACAAGTTGCTATTGGTTTTTGACAAATTTGGCAAGTGGTTGCTGTTGCAAAAGCCACCTCGTCTGCATCCAACATTTGAAGCGGAATTGGGTTTTCCAGGATATTGTACACCCGATCTGCCAAGGCGTCCAATTCATTTAAAAACCAAGCAGCAGCATTTGCATCGCGATAAGATTTGAAGTAAGAAAGCGAAGGGTCATATGAGCAAATCACGTTTAGAGCACAACTGAATGGCACATGTTGCTGTACTTGTTGAGTGTACGGGCGTGCTGGATCCGGGTTACATGTGTCAATGGGTGTGGTTAAACATTCAAAATCTGCATATACTGTAAATGGAAGCGGTTCTTGACGAGACACATTTTGAAATTTCATACTGGCTTTATCCTTTTCTGGGAATGTAATTTTTACAGCTGGTTGTGTAATGCAATCAATAGTATGGGCTGTCAACTTTTGATTGCTAGTAAAATATTGCAAACAGCGATCACATATATATACCCTATTTTTACTCTTTGTAACTTGTGAACGAACTAGTCTGGAAAGATCTTTGATATAACAATAATGGTTGCACAATTCCCCTTCAATGTACAATAAATTAAAATGCTTTTCTTTTTTTTCCTTTGTCACATAGAGTGGCCCAATAACTTTGTCCCCTTCAACTCCGTATACATTAATGGAGTAAAGCAGATTTTTAGATTCAAAACGAGAAATGGCGTTGAGGTCCATTGGGAATTCTATGTCTGCTAAATTTAGACCGATCATTAATTCCATAAATTTCTGGTGATATTTGCCCATTCTGTGAACATTTTTACTTGCAGAACATAACCCAGCAGCCAGGGACCAAATAAAGCAGAACACATCATTATTATCCACATTGATAACTGCGTGACGGTTTTCCAACTGTTTAGGCATATTAACATGAGATGACCCACTATTTATGGGATCAAAGGTGCATACATTAATTTTAAGATGATTGATAGCTTCCAGCGATTTGCCGCTTTCTAATTCTTGAAACTCAGCAAAGCGTGTTGTGAGTTTATCAACAATGTTTTTACTATACCAACTGTGTATATTATCAGTGCGGTATAATTTAGTCATGTGTGTGTGTAAATAGATTGGCTGAATGATTTCGACACCTTGTTTCAAAATAGCAAAGTCACATAATAATTCAGCGTTAACCTTTAACGCTACATGTTCTCTTAAACAGTCTTGTATTTTGTTTTGAAAAATGTTGTAACTAGTGTTTAAATATTCATTGAGATCTAAAATGTTTGCATCATTATTGACTTTAGTGCAACAGATATTGTTATTGAAACAACTATCCACATCTTGCCAACTTTGTATCGGTGGCGACATGATGTCCCTTAGTACTTAACAATTACAAAAACTGAACGGTTTGCAGAGAGAGTGAACCAAAGTTTATTTTCCCTGCAAATTCCGTTTTTACATAAACTAATTTTAAATTTTATTTTTTTCTTCTATGAATTCCACAAGACATCTTTTATTTTCCAGTCCCATGTATTTTAAATAGATGGTCCCTTTGTTGAGATCGGATACATCTTCCTCGCTGAGTTCCTTGAATCTCGACGGTAGAAATACTGCAAAGTCCTCCAGTTCACAAAGAATACGTTCCCCAAATTTCGTCTTGACTCGACGAACAGCAGTTACCAAATAAGACTCATTTACCTGCAGATCCTGTAGTCGTTTAGTCTCTGGTCCAGCATCTTTCCCTATGGAATTCGCATTTTTTATTGCCGACATTCTGAAATCGAATTTGATATCTATAATAGTGTTTTAGTATACCTAAGCCATTAGCAAATATGTATATACACACACAAGTTATCAAAACCCTTCTACACACCCATTATCGCTAGCCACTAATTTAATTGTCAGCAGCTTGCGTTCACCATTTTCCTACTTCTCCTCAATCCATTACAAGAACACAGGTTATCAAACAAGTTATACACCCAGGTGCTACATGGTCAGGAGCTGATGATTTAAATGGCCATGACTGTACTTTGGTGAAGCCGGGTCAGATTGCTTGTATAATTTAACTGTTCCCGGGCAAAGCCGGGGAAAACTGCTTGTGTAATTTAACTGTCCCCCGGGCGAAGCCGGAGCGGGTTACTAGTATAATATATAACTGTTCCCGGGTGAAGCCGGGGTGAATTTCTTGTATAATTTAACTGTTCCCGGGCGAAGCCGGAGCGGGTTTCTAGTATAATATATGACTGTTCCCGGGTGAAGCCATGGCAGATTGCCTGTATAATTTAACTGTTCCCGGGCGAAGCCAGGGCGGATTGCTTGTATAATTTAACTGTCCCCCGGGTGAAGCCGGAGCGGGTTTCTAGTATAATATATAACTGTTCCCGGGTGAAGCCGGCCAGATTGCTTGTATAATTTAACTGTTCCCAGACGAAGCCGGAGCGGGTTTTTAGTATAATATATAACTGTTTACGGGCGAAGCCGGGGAAGATTACTTATATCATTTAACTGTCTCCCGGGCGAAGCCGGAGCGGATTTCTAGTATAATATATAACTGTACTTGGATGAAGCCAGGGCAGATTGCTTGTATAATTTAACTGTCTCACGGGTGAAGCTGGAGCGGGTTTCTAGTATAATATATATCTGTTCACGGGTGAAGCCGGAGCAGATTGCTTGTATAATTTAACTGTTCCCGGGCAAAGCTGGAGCGGGTTTCTAGAATAATATATAACTGTTCCCGGGCGAAGCCGGAGCAGGTTTCTAGTATAATGTATAACTGTTCCCGGGTGAAGCCGGAGCAGGTTTCTAGTATAATATATAACTGTTTCCCAGGCGAAGCCGAAGCAGATTGCTTGTATAATTTAACAGTCCCCCGGGCGAAGCCGGAGCGGGTTTCTAGTATAATATATAACTGTTCACGGGTGAAGCCGGAGCTGATTGCTTCTATAATTTAACTGTTCCCGGGAGAAGCCAGAGCGGGTTTCTAGAATAATATATAACTGTTCCCGGGCGAAGCCGGAGCGGATTTCTAGTATAATCTATAACTGTTTTCGGGCGAAGCTGGGGCAGATTGCTTGTATAATTTAACTGTTCTCGGGTGAAGCCGAGGCGGATATTTTTTGTATAATTTAACTGTCCCCCGGGTGAAGCCGGAGCGGGTTTTTAGTATAATATATAACTGTTCACGGGTGAAGCCGGAGCAGATTGCTTCTATAATTTAACTGTTCCCGGGAGAAGCCAGAGCGGGTTTCTAGAATAATATATAACTGTTCCCGGGCGAAGCCGGAGCGGTTTTCTAGTATAATCTATAACTGTTTCCGGGCGAAGCTGGGGCAGATTGCTTGTATAATTTAACTGTTCCCGGGAGAAGCCAGAGCGGTTTTCTAGTATAATCTATAACTGTTTCCGAGCGAAGCTGGGGCAGATTGCTTGTATAATTTAACTGTTTCCGGGCGAAGCTGGGCAGATTGCATGTATAATTTAACTGTTCTCGGGTGAAGCCGAGGCGGATATTTTTTGTATAATTTAACTGTCCCCCGGGTGAAGCCGGAGCTGGTTTCTAGTATAATATATATATATCTGATCCCGGGTGAAGCCGGGGTGGATTGCTTGTATAATTTAACTATCCCCCGGGCGAAGCCGGAGCGGGTTTCTAGTATAATATATAACTGTTCCCGGGCGAAGCCGGGGCGGATTGTTTGTATAATTTAACTGTTCCCGGGCAAAGCCGGGGCAGATTGCTTGTATAATTTAACTGTTCTCGAGCGAAGTCGGTGCATGCTTTTGGTATAATATAACTGTTCCCGGGCGAAGCCGGGTTGGGTTTCTGGTATAACATAACTGTTCCCGGGCGAAGCCGGGTCGGGTTGTTTGTATATTATATCTGTTCCCGGGTGAAGCCGGGGCAGGTTGCTTAAATAATTTATCTGTTCAATACACCCAAATGCATGGGGGCTACATTAGTCGGGAGGTGATGATTTAAATGTCCTTAACTAAATAGGTTACTTGACCTGGAGCTGATGTATAGAAGTGAATGCATGTCTAGGTGCTAATATCCTTCACCTTTGCAATACATCTATTCCGTGACTGTATCGAGCACTGTAATTATCTCGCGGGCTATACAGTGAAATCGGCAACATTTAATTGGATAATAACAGTAATTATATATAATTGAGCTGCATTCATTTTATATATCCCAGGCAGCTAGTGGTTTAAGATGCAAGTCACGTTTAAACCAATCTTATTACATGCTATGAATTCTGCTCGTTTCATACTTGAAGTAATTATTGCTTGTCTGATTCATACCGTCTAACTTTTAAACCAGCTTTGTCAATAGGCCATTATACTATTAAAATTCTAACATCTTCATGTGGATTTAAACCTACCATCTCAGATCAGCATTTACAAGTACTGTAATGTACAATCACTTATTTTGTAAACCGTCTGGCTGAGTTAGTCTCCCAGTAGCACATAGTCAAATATATACACTAGGATATAATTTAAAGTTATATACTTAAGTATGTTGAATATTACCTGATAGACAAGGATCCAATTGCAGACTGGTGTGAACGCTGTAGGCTCACAGTTAACTCTACTTTCATTTCAATTCTGGCCCTCTATTTATACCCCTCCGAATACAGGAAACGTCCCTGAATTATCGTTCCTTTCACACAAAAATGACCTCCATACGGCATTACCCTGCATTAATACAGGAATCCTTATTGACCTTCCTTTCACCAGAATTAGCTCCACACTGTATAACCCTGCACAACTACCTTAAACACTCCTAATTAATCCACCTTTCACCAGAAAACACAGTATATATAAAGAGGTTGTTCCTTTTCACAACATATCATTCGCTGCAATGTCTGCCAACAAGATCAATGAAGCTATGGGGCTGGAAGAAGAAGAAAACCATGAGGATTTGACGCTTGATCTGTTAATGTAAGTATTATTTATTTACTAAAGCCTTATGTAGCAGCACGCCAGTCTCTCGCCGCTGGGTGCGTGGTTCAATTCCAGTCACTTTATGTTAGATCTGTGCTGGGCAAACCAAAAGCAGACAGGTTTTTCTCTGGGAACACCAGTTTTCCCCTGTCAAAATTTTCTTCCGGCAACACCCTCCACTATCATTTCTTTTTATCTGTCATTCATTTAAACATTGACTGACAAAAGTGAGACAGGCTTTGGCAGCCAACACAGATCGTTCTCACCGCTAGATGGAGTTTAATTCATTCCATTCCTGATCTGGTCAAATACTGGAAGCAAGCGGTGTTTTTTTTTCTTCTTCAAAATGATTAGAAATACTGAGCGTAGTTACCGCCTTTGTAGCCCATGTTTACTTGGGTGTGAGTAGAATTTGTCTGATAACCCGTGTTATTGCGATGAATGTATTAATTTAAAAAAAGGATTGGGAAGGAAGTCAGATTTTTTTAAGTGTGTTAAAATCCTTCAGTATGCCTTCCTTTGGAGGGGGAGTAAAGCCAGTGGTTACATGTTCTCACTTTATGACATGTAAAAGATCCGTCCACAGACTAAACTTGTGTGAAGCTAAATTGACAGGTTAGATTTTGTCAAAACAAGTTCCAACATTTACCACTAGATGGCATTATTATCTGGTAGCAAAAACTTGGAACTTGTAGCTCACCCTAAAGGCGTTCGCTGGAAGCAGCTACATACTCAAGTGAGTCACACATGTTCTTGGTCACTTCCAGCTCTGAAACCCATACTCAAGTTCCAACATTCACCACTAGGTATCATTAATATCTAGTAGCAAAATTTTGGAACTACTTAAAAATGAACAGAACTTGTAGCTCACCCTAAGGGCGTCCGCTGGAAGCTGCTGCAGACTTAGGTGAACTGTACTTGCTCTCACACACTCCCAGCAATTCACAATACAATATTTAGATAAACAAGCGTTATAAAACAATTTTGTTGTACTCTTTATTGTATACATTTTTTTATAGCTTTGGAAATGATCCAGTTTTGGTGGGGTTTTTTGCCGATTTAATGTCAGCGATGGAAGGGCGTGGGAGAGGTGGAGAAGATGAAGAAGAAGAAGATGATGATGATGAAGAGGAAGATGAAGAGGAAGAAGAAGAAGCTGGTGATAAAAGGCAAATTAAGTTGTAGTAACAGTTCCAAAATAAAACATAATTTTACTTTTTTTTGCTTCTGGTTTTATTTGTTTTTACATTCAACCTACCAAGCAAGCCAGAGTTCAACACCCACCATCCATCTCCATTCATGATTCAAACACGTTTACCTCATCATTTGTCCCGCACCCTCTCAATCACCGTAAGGTCATTCCCAGACATGACCTACCATACAACCCGTTGTCAATCTCAGGATTAGTCATCCCATGTGACGTCACACACAGGTTAACCGTTCAAATCTGTTTATTCATTCACACAAACACCTATGTTCATTAAACATCCACCCACGCATCGATGTTTGTTTACCATTGAGCGCTTTCAACCCCATCTTGTTTGTCTCTCAGACCCATTCACACCTAACCAACCTACCACGTCAGGGTTCAACAACCACCGCCATCCACCGCCATTCATGTTTTCCATTCAAAACACTCCCGTTCATGACCTACCCCACATCCCGTAATCTGCTGTGACGTCACACACACACACACACCAGTTACACTAATGTTTTCCATTCAAAACACTCTCCCGTTCATGACCTACCTCACATCCCGTAATCTGCTGTGACGTCACACACACACACACACACACACCAGTTGACCGTTCAATTCTCTGACAATTCAATCACAACCAAGGATTCGGAAACCTTCGGCAACACTCGGATCTCATCGGGCTCAAAGCAAAGCTATATAGCCCAGGATAATAACAGAGAAGGCGCTCAGTCCAACAGAGAGACTGGGTCGAGGAGGGTCTCGTGCAGAGCCTCTTCCATCCTTCCCCCTCATCCCCCACCCTCGCCACCACCCCCTCCCCCCTCCCCCCTCCCCCTCCCCCTCCCCCCTCCCCACCCCCACTCCTCCCCCTCCACCCACACCCCCTCAAACCGGTTCCTGGACCCTCCAAGGTTTGTTTACCTTCCGGGGTCCCGGCGACCTTGGGGTCAATGACCTATCTCAAGGTCATTGATCATGACCTACCTCAAGGTCATTGACCTTGCCACGCCCCCCTAATTTGCATAAATAACGGTATTTGAGTCAAAACCCCCCCAGCCTCCCTACTACTTACGACTTCTCTAATCAAGTCAGGGGCGTAACGTTGACTGGCTGCTATAAGTGCAGTTAAAGAATTATGACCATGGCATCAATTTGCCATGACAGGACTCTGCTAAGACTCGAAAATCACCCCAGAAGGGGTTAAACAAAGTAGCCCTGAAATGACTACGTTCACGTTTAGCAATAGACAGGAATTGGCCTCCTACGACGTCCATCAGGTTGCACCAGGGTTAAACAAAATATCGAACCCAAGAGTGGCTCACAATCACTGTAAATAAATAACATCTAATTATACTAATTACATTCCCAACCTATAAAATGACTGTCACGAAGTTTGGCTGATTTACAATCTACACTAATCTAAATATACCACCAATGACTAGAACAATGAAGGGTTGTAAAAACTCACGATATGAAGGAGCCCACACTTAGCTCTTTCCAACGACAAGGGTTGAACAAAAGCACCTCTGGCTTTCAGGATTGGTTTTGTCCATATCAGAACTTCCATCTTGGCTCTCCCAAAGACCAGAGTTCGGTCTGTCCCCGTAGTTGACATCGTGAATGGGTTGGACATGCCTAGAACGGGCATCCTCGACTCCTTCCTTCTCGTTCGACGTTCTTGAAGTTCCAAATCATGCTCGTTCCATCCGAGACGTCTCCCTCATACCATGACGGTATCTAGCCCATCATCTTCGACTCGAACATGGTGTTATAAATGTCGAACACGTGGTCGGTAAAATTAGACATTATGTATTTTTTTATCATTTGAAATTGCGGTGTGCTTTGTAGCTATCACAGGCGTTACACATATATCTAGCAACACAGCCTCTACACTTTGCAGATATCTTAAATAAATGGCCATGCACTGATCTGCTGGTTCACACGTGCACAGATTCTATTTTTGCAATCACGTGGCATCCGTGAAATTGGCGTCGAATTCTTGCGGATAAATCCACTGTAGCAATTTATACACGAAGCGTATTTAATATAACACTCGTTTAATGCAACGTTATCACAATTACTTGTATATTTGACACCAGGCTTTAGCCCTCCACAAATCACGAGGGTACAAAATGCGGTGCTACAACATCGTAGAAAATTCACAATACGTTTCAAATAAATTCACAATACTATTAGTGCTGATCACTACACTTTGGTAATCGTGATGCACAATACGATGGTGCTCGATGACACTTGATAAAATTCTTCGCTATAAAGCGGACTATTCCCACGTCTTACACGACGGGTATTACAACACGCCTCAACCGGGCGGATCCTCAAGACGTAGTGCACGGAACTTCGTTCCCCGTGGAATCAAGTCGTCAAACTAAGTCGTTTAGCGACTATTTACATTCCTTTTTGCATATCTACAATGATATTACCATACCTTAAAGTGAAAAAAAAAACATTCTCCTAAATGTTTCAATAATACTGAATGACGAAATGGAATATTCTGAGTCTCGCAGAAAGTTAAAGTTGATTAATAAGACCTCAGATAAATAATTAGCAGACTTCACCAAAGTCAAAAGTGCGATCCTTCGCTACTCCAAAGAGAATTGTATAAGCTCTCAGCTTCTAGTTGCTTTCTGGGTGTGTTCAAAGGTAGTACATCCCATCATAAATGTGTTGTCATGAAAAATATCATATGAACCTTAGCTCAGCGGGTTCATCTGCCTCTCCGTCGTTTCAAATAAAAAATGTAGGGAAGGCATTTTTATTTGACTCAAAGTTCATTCATGAGTGATATTTTTTAAAATTAGCCTGTCAAAGATTCTCAAAAACAAGGCGTAAAGTTGCTAAATGTTCTTCCTCCGTTTCCGAGGCTATGATGACGTCATCCACGTAACATATCACCTTCTGTTTTACTTCAGGAGTCAGCTTCGCATTAAGTGCTCTAATTAATGCAGCTCCGGCATTTTTCACTCCAAAGGGTAGTTTTCGAAAGACATAGGTGGTCTGATCGAACAGAAACCCTGTATACTTCTGAGTATGCTCAGACAATCTTATATGGTAGTAGGATTGTACTAAGTCCAATGACGAAAATACCTTCTTCCCCTTAAATTTTCTGAGGATGTCCCTAATTTTGGGCGGTCGGTCATGCTCAGGAGCTAGGCGTTCGTTTAAGGCCCTGGCATCGAGACAAAGTCTCAGGCTTCCATCCACCTTAACCACAGGTGTTATAGGATTCAAGAAAGAAGTTGGTGACTTCTTAATTGTACCTGCTGCTTCCATTTCATGGATCTTCTTAGCATCTTCCTCTCGGTGTTTCTCTGCGATAGGATAAATCTTCTTCTGGAACGGGGAATCATCTAGTACTATAAGATCGTACTCGTAGTCCAATATTTCACCAGGTGTGGTGTCGAATATATCCTCGTATTCGCTTAATATTGCATCTAGTTTCTCTCATACAGGTGCTGATAATCGTTCTGCTTCTCCGTCGGCATCTTGTGTCTCCTCAATTCCCTTGCCATTTAAATTCTCAACAACGTTGACTTCGGATTCAAATTCCGGTTCTTCCTCTACCAAATTCATTTGAATGGGTTCGTTCGGCTTAAACTCCACCGTATTACGTCCCATATCAATGATTCCATCGTACTTCCGAATGAAGTCTGCACCCAATATGGCATCATGATGCAGGCCTTTCATCACTAGAAATTCGTGCAAATACACGTGGCTCGAAATTTTTAAAGGGCATAAAATTTGAATTTTGCACATTACAACACGGTCAGGTATAACTCCTGTGACTCTTACTGCAGAAACTGGCAGCTCTGTCACCTCAGAGTTTGATTTGAGTCTGTCATGGCAATCGGCGGAAATGACACTTATCATCGCTCCTGTAGCGATGAGAATGACCACGTCACATCCATTCAGGGTAGCTACAATTTTCGGTAGACGCGTCAATTCGTAGTTGTCGTTCGTCGTTCGTCTAATAGATCTTCCTGAATTGGCTCCCAGAGTAAGAGAGTGGCAGTTACTCTGTGGTCAATCGGGTAAGAGTCTACTGGGTTTTTGGCGTTTTTTTTTCTTGGCGGGAAGTACCGGGCTGGTTTCGCTTCGTTTCTTCCGCCGGAATATTTCGTGTTTCCCGCGAAGTCGGGTTCTGATCTCCCCCTTCTTGGATTTCTTGGAGTCCTCGGAGTTGCTGAAGGTATTCACGACTCTCCTGTGCTCTTCCTCTCCAGTCTCGATCGGCCTGATAGCTGGGGTCCCGATCTCGACGGTATCCTTCGCTGTAGCGGTAATCTCTACGGACATCTCCCTGCTGTGGGTTTCGGTTATTATTCCCTCGGCGGTCGTCATCGTGACGACGGTTGTCGTTCGTCCCTCGATCAAAGCGTCGGTTCCAATAACTACGACGGTCATCTCTCCGGTCTCTAGCGTACGGAGTGTTATTCCAATTTCTCCGACCACGATTGTATTCATTACGCTGTTCAAGACTCTCTTGAGTCTGTGTTTGCTGTGGCGTCTGGCACACTTTGTCCACAGTCGTCAAGTTAACGTGTCGCTCATCACGCCTGTCAGCCTTCTGTTGACGGTGTGTTGGAAACTGTTCAGTATTGGCGTCCAGTCGTCGCAAGATCTGATCGCACTGCTGGAATGTAGATGCTCCTGCAGCGATCAATACTCGTTGACCGTCTGCAGGGTATTGCCAGACGATGGTATTCACAAGGTCTTGCTCAGACAGTGGGGGTTGCAAACAACGAAGTTTCGCCAGCTGGGTTGCGAAGTAGTTCGCATAGCGCGTCGGAGTGTTCGAGCTGTATCGGCGAGTGTACATCTCAGCTCTGATACTTTGCTGGATGTCGCTCGACCAATAAGTCCTCAGTAGGGCTTCTCTGAAGTCTTGATAGCCTACGAATGAATCGCGGAAGGCCCTGAACCAAGTGCTAGCTTGCCCCTCAAGCAAACGCTCAATAACTCGGAGCTCTCTCTCCGGAGTTACCATTGTGTCCCTTAAGTAGCTCTCTACATTCGCTAAGAATTCTACAGGAGTGATGCCACTTCCAGTGCCTGAGAATCGAGCTGGTTGCTCTTCTCGCGAACGGATCATTGTCACGTTCCCCTGTGTGTGCGCGGGTCTGAATGAACTCGGCGTATAATTATGCGTTGGCGTACTTGTCTCCTGACTTTGTTGATTATGTGCGGGTTGGAAAGGATTCGCGTCATAATTTAACGCTTGACTCTGCGCTGAACCGGCAAATTGGGACGGTTGTGGTTCCATGGGTGCGCTAGGTTGAAAGTGTGTAGGCATTATCCCTACGGATTGCGGACCTGGTGTTGTCCGAGAGTCTCCCATCTGTGGAGGTAAATGTATCTCCCTTGGTTGAGTCTCAAGTCGGTCGAGACGTCTCTCGATAATTTCGAGCCCTGGGATAGTCTTAGCTGCGACCTTGTTTCCCAAATCGTTGAGCTGCAACTCAATTCTCTCGACTTTACCTTTGAGGTTGGTGTCGACTTCACGAATAGCTGTCCTCAAGTTGTAACTGAGATCTAACCTCTCAGTTATTGCGACTTCCTCAAATCTTTTCTGCAGTGAGTCAATTTCCCCCTCGACTTTGGACATGTTGTCCTTGACCTGACCTACGTCATCCTTGACCTCAGCTACCTTCGCCTCCATAATGGTTTTATGCTCATTAAGGTCACCCTTCAATAGCATTACATCGACCTTATTTTCTTCTCGATGAATGTCTACTGTCTCTCGCAGCCCAGTTACGGTATCGGTTAATTCCGTAATGTTCTTTTGATTCGTATACAACTCGTCCTTGACCTGGATCAAACTATCGACGATTGTCTTGACATTATTGTTGACGGCGTTCGCTGTACCTCTCATCAGTACGAGTCCTATGTTTATGGTAGCCATGACCTTCTTGACGTTGTTCATGAATCCCTCGACGTGAGTTAATCGAGTTCCAAATTCCTCTCGAGTATGGTCTAAGTCAGCCCTCATATCAACCTGAACTCTATTGATAGTCGTTTGAATCTGAGCGGTGTGCTCCTCTAAACGGGCTTGCACGTCCTCCCTAGCTCTATTCATTTGGCCTGTCAAATTATCAATACGCTGGTGAGCCTCCTGATGGTGTCGTATTACGTCAACCCTAACAGCTGCTAAACCTGCCGTAAGATCGTTTCTGGCCTCTATTCTATGAGCATCTATGTCGGCCCTGACCTGCGTTAGATCAGCTCTAACATTATTAACTTCATTTCTTACTTGGTCCACATGACCACTTACAGTGTTAATTGATCGGGTGTTAGCCTCAAGATCCTGTCTAACATTATTGACAGCTTGGGTATTCTCACCCAAGTCACCCCGGACATTACCTAAGTCACCCCTTACAGTACCTACTTCCTGCCTGACTTCACCTAAGTCAGCAGTAATCTGCTGGAGATTGGCATTGACACCTGCCAACATCTCTCCAAATACACGACGAAATGTTTCCTCATCCATGACAAGAAATTATTGAGAAAGAGAGGGAGCAATCTCTTATGGAACTTACAGCTATGATTAGTTACTTAGTGGTATAAAGCTTGTTTCATTTAAATAAACATCACGAGTACAGCTGGAGTATGCAAACTAAGTGCTTCTACATTTACAAAGGCAACAGCGAGCAAAGCAAAGTATTAAATTTACTCAGGATGAGGCATCATCAAAGAAAATCCTATCCATCATTTATCTAACACAAAAGCCTCACCCCATGGACTTGTATCATACATGAATGCCATGCGGTTAATCGATCTGCAGTACGACTTTCTAAGTTCGTCCCAGTCCGGTCAATTTACCATTGATCAACATTAAGATCCTCTTAAATAACATGGAACTGACGGTCAACACGTTAACGTCGGCACATGAGTTGGGCGCCACTTAATACTGTCAAGTATATGAGCCCGTCAGAGGAGCTGCCAGGACAGCCAACAACCGAAATGAATTCCCTAACATCTCATCCGCCGGACCTAAATGCCAAGAGGATCAGGTGAACTTCCAAACAGGCCAAAGCGGCACGAGAATCCATCATCCACGGGGATTGTGGTACATGGTGACTAAAGGTCATAGACTGCCTAAGGAAAGGTTCACCTTAAAATCTAGACTGAGAAAAGAAACATCCAGACTTATGTAAAACATCGTAAAGATTTATTTAAAATCGACAAACCCCTATCCTAGTTCGGAGGGTTTCTATCGGCTAATCCGCAAGCTAATAAATCATCAAAAATAAAGAGCAGGTCCCTACCCGAGAAGTTACTGTAAACCATCGCGAAAGATCTATCTCACAATTATTAAAGCAACAACAGCAACACTAGGAAAATGGTACGGCGAAAAAACCCTAGGTCAAGTTACAAGATCAAGCTAATATCGGATTTTACATTTAACAGGGCAGCAAAACAAATCTAAGTTAGGATGATACCATTTCCTCATTTACATTTAATATTAATCCATCTAGCTAAGTCCTACCAATTAATTACAAAATTTACGGCGGTGACGTCCGTAATATCAAACAATTACAATCAAAGCTATGTGACAAGCCATAAAAAAACATCTAAGGCATTCTTACAAACTAGGTGCTAATCAGCACACAAAAGGTGACATGGAGGATTTATACACTTTCTCATCAATAAATCAATAAATACAAGACCAAAGTTTTATTCAAAGCCTACCTACACCTTGGTTTACTGTTCGTAAGCCATAGTCATTTAACGTGTGTAATTACGGTGACGACTGCGTAGTGGAAACTACGTCTAACATCGTATGGCCTGAGCTCCACCAGCTACGAACTATAGGTTCAAGCAAGCCTCTAACAAAATATAATAATCCTGACATAACTGTACACGTCGAAACAACGGTACACGCAAAAGGCGTTTAACTGACAAATAACAATCTACAGAACATGTGTTCAGACTAGAGCCGGGCAAAAAGCTCTTGAGTTGCGATCGGTCTCGTTGGACGAGAATAAAAAACGGAAATGATGGTTCCGGAACTGGTATTACCGATAATGTGGGCTCGATAACGATTATTCTCGACATTATCGCTCGTTCTCGCTTGGGCAATATGGCGCTGCCTGAAGGCACTGAGGCTTGTTTGTGTAAGGATTCAATGGATATTGTTCATTCCGTTGACTGGAGTCTGCGAATTGGAAGGATCCACTCAACTTCAACGATATCATATTAACAGACTGCCTAAGGCATATTGAGCATATCATCCTAATAACATATGGATGGAGATTTTGATCGTCAGTCGGTATTTTTTGGTCATTAAATTTCAGCAAAAGAAAATTCTATTTGACGTGTAGGCTACATATTAAGATCTTTTCCTGTAGTGCCACATTCAAGCACTACCGTATGAAACTTTCTCGTAATAAAATCTGAAAATTCATGTTCTCGCTATATTACTAAAGCCCCTGTGATGCAACTGTGTTCTGTCGTATCATTTTTGTAGTAAGATACTGGTAAAGTGGTCGACATAAACAATAAAACGTAACGAAACAAAAATTAAAACTACTTCTCCTACGGAATATCGAACCCCGACCCTTTTATTCATGAGTCCAGCGCCTAACCAATTCAGCCACTGAGACTCTTATACCCTGAGGGAAAATGGTACAAACATACACAGTGAAAACTTTTGCATTGGATACCTGACTCTCTTTATCTCAAATGCTCCTACCAGTTTGAATAATATTCTCTAGTCGTCGGGCATACGAATAAATAATGTTCACTTTCAAGAATAAGATTGATTTTATCTTTCGCCATAATGGCTTTGCCATATGCTTAAACCACCGCAATTACAATCGCGTTCCTACACACGTGCTCACACGTTGCATCATGGGTAGAGAGAGCAACGATATTACCTCGTGATCGAACGAGACTTTGGAGTATCGGACGAAGTGACATTCCCGCGGTAATGAGTTGTTCTCAGTGCAACTCCCGTCGCACTATTCTCACTCAAACTGTCATATCATTGGCATTTCTGGACAAATCAGTGAAGTGTTTGCACTGACATGATTAATACACCGCATGCCACAAACTGGTATTGTTTACAAGCAAAAAATCAGAGTTTTAGTAGATGAAATTAGTTGAAACTTTTCAGCGTAATATTTTCCAAGTGTATTTTCCCCATCGCAGCCAATTTTTGCACTATAGTTGCCTGTAATAACAACCAGTTACAAGGTGGAGAAGAAGACTAAAAGTATTCTTAAAGCAAATTGATAGTCAGTAGGGCTAAAAATTCATGAGTCATACAAGAGAGACTTTCTTGTAGCTCTTCTCTGCTACGCCAATTATTTGAGTTTATTTTACTTTAGGGGCTACAACATCGTGATAATTTTTGTGTTCTTGTGTGTCAACTTTGTATAATAACCCGTGTTATTATGGTGTCTGTAGTAGTGTGAGTATATTTGTAACTGAGGGTAGGAGTGGTAGGGAGCTGGCAGATGCGAACTCAATTCAATGTGATCTTCCTGGGGTGTATCACTTCATACTGCTTTAAATTTGTCAAATGTAAGAACGAGGAATGGTTTACATTCCGGAGTTAATACAGAAGGCTTTGGCTTTACACGTGCAGCGGCTTGAGTGACACGTGCAGCGACGTGAGTGAGTCTGCTTTTTCCTTTAAATAGATACTGTCGATAACGCCGAGAAAAAAGGAGTTCCGATATTATCGAGACTCCCACTCAGTACCGGTATTATCGAAACTGAAGATTCTCGTTCAGCGGAGAGACCAGGCCTTGAGTGCGCTTGGTGGGGGAAGATACTAGCCAGCTGGAAATTTACGATCCCGATCGGAACTAGAGCAAATTTGCCCGGCTCTAGTTCAGACACAGAAATGGACACTGGGTTCCATGAGCTATCAATGCAATGAAAAATAAAATGCTGCAAGCATTGCGTCCTGTGTTAAAAATAAGTCTGTCTCACTTGGAAGCAAGCGCTCTCAATCGTGCGCTGGGAAATATTCACACCCTGTCTTTGTGTCACAGCGAGTTACAGGCTCCCTGTACTATTTGACACAACACGTTGACTGGGCCGGCAGTTTTGGCAAGAAAATAACTATGAAACTGGCCTCATAATAATACCTTTACCATGGGATATAAACATCAAAGAATGTGTGCATTAAGAGCACGCTATAAAGCTGAATATAAATATATAAATCGGTCATTCATAGCAAAGACGTTTAAAAGATAGCAATGTCTATCATTGCTGGAGCTCTTTGCTCTCAAAGATAAAACACTTCATTTGTTTCTTGTATCAAACATTCAAATAAATCACGTGTCATTACACTTGACACAAACAAAATAATGTTATGGCGCAAACCCCACTCTGCTGGATTTGCTTAATGATACGTTGGGAACTGGGTTCGATGCTAGGTTACAACGAACATCCCTTTTATTGCAAGGTCTAAACTCGACCTGGATGGCTTCTGAGCACATCCTGAATGAAATATAAATGCAGTTACAAAACTGGTAATTACAGTCGATTACCTAAATGATACGACTTCTCTAATCAAGTCAGGGGTGTAAAGTTGACTGGCTGCTATAAGTGTAGTTAAAGAATTATGACCATGGCATCAATTTGCCATGACAGGACTCTGCTAAGACTCGAAAATCACCCCAGATGGGGTTAAACAAAGTAGCCCTGAAATGACTACGTTCACGTTTAGCAATAGACAGGAATTGGCCTCCTACGACGTCCATCAGGTTGCACCAGGGTTAAACAAAATATCGAACCCAAGGGTGGCTCACAATCACTGTAAATAAATAACATCTAATTATACTAATTACATTCCCTACCTATAAAATGGCTGTCACGAAGTTCGGCTGATTTACAATCTACACTAATCTAAATATACTACCAATGACTAGAACAATGAAGGGTTGTACAAACTCACGATATGAAGGAGCCCACACTTTGCTCTTTCCAACGACAAGGGTTGAACAAAAGCACCTCTGGCTTTCAGGATTGGTTTTGTCCATATCAGAACTTCCATCTTGGCTCTCCCAAAGACCAGGGTTCGGTCTGTCCCCGTAGTTGACATCGTGAATGGGTTGGACATGCCTAGAACGGGCATCCTCGACTCCTTCCTTCTCGTTCGACGTTCTTGAAGTTCCAAATCATGCTCGTTCCATCCGAGACGTCTCCCTCATACCATGACGGTATCTAGCCCATCATCTTCGACTCGAACATGGTGTTATAAATGTCGAACACGTGGTCGGTAAAATTAGACATTATGTATTTTTTTATCATTTGAAATTGCGGTGTGCTTTGTAGCTATCACAGGCGTTACACATATATCTAGCAACACAGCCTCTACACTTTGCAGATATCTTAAATAAATGGCCATGCACTGATCTGCTGGTTCACACGTGCACAGATTCTATTTTTGCAATCACGTGGCATCCGTGAAATTGGCGTCGAATTCTTGCGGATAAATCCACTGTAGCAATTTATACACGAAGCGTATTTAATATAACACTCGTTTAATGCAACATTATCACAATTACTTGTATATTTGACACCAGGCTTTAGCCCTCCACAAATCACGTGGGTACAAAATGCGGTGCTACAAAATCGTAGAAAATTCACAATACGTTTCAAATAAATTCACAATACTATTAGTGCTGATCACTACACTTTGGTAATCGTGATGCACAATACGATGGTGCTCGATGACACTTGATAAAATTCTTCGCTATAAAGCGGACTATTCCCACGTCTTACACGACGGGTATTACAACACGCCTCAACCGGGCGGATCCTCAAGACGTAGTGCACGGAACTGCGTTCCCCGTGGAATCAAGTCGTCAAACTAAGTCGTTTAGCGACTATTTACATTCCTTTTTGCATATCTACAATGATATTACATTACCTTAAAGTGATAAAAAAAACATTCTCCTATTTGTTTCAATAATACTGAATGACGAAATGGAATATTCTGAGTCTCGCAGAAAGTTAAAGTTGATTAATAAGACCTCAGATAAATAATTAGCAGACTTCACCAAAGTCAAAAGTGCGATCCTTCGCTACTCCAAAGAGAATTGTATAAGCTCTCAGCTTCTAGTTGCTTTCTGGGTGTGTTCAAAGGTAGTACATCCCATCATAAATGTGTTGTCATGAAAAATATCACATGAACCATAGCTCAGCGGGTTCAATACTTCATCACCAACCTTTAGTGAACTCTGTCTACGACCCACATTATACCTTTTCCTCAATTTTTCATGAGCTACCTTCATGTATTCTCTAGCTTTTTTCCAAACCGTCTGAACATCCAAGTTAGAAATGTTATCAGGCAATAGGTCGTTGAGAGACCATGAATTCGAAATAGGAGAGTTAGGCGAATATGAAAAGATCAAATTGAGTGTTTCGGTGGGATTCCTGTATAGCGGTATTGAAAGCTTAGGTAATCAAATGTATGCAACTGTCCCAAGCCTTGTGGTCGTTATGGTGATATGCAGTAAGTGATGTTCGTAAATTCCTATTCATCCATTCGGCATACGATCCCTAAGGGTAGTATGGAGTACTAGTGACATGAGAGATAGAAAATTCGAATAAATAATTTCGAAATACATTAGATGAAAAACATTTGGCGTTATCTGACACCAGAATCTGACAAGGGCCAAAAGATGCAAATATCTGATTTAAACATTTAATTACGGTTTGAGTGTTTGCCATACGAGTAGGAATGATCCAACTAAAACGTGAAAAACCGTCCGTGCAAACGAACACAAACCGATTTCCGTGTTTTGACAAGGGCAGCGGGCCTACAAAATCGTCGAACAATCTCTCCATAGGTTTACTAGCAATTTCTGAGGTTAATAGCCCAGTTTTAGAATTGTTAGTAGGTTTAGCTCCCTTACAAGCATTACAACAGTTCACCAATTTCCTAATATCTTTATCCGTGTTTTTTCAGAAGAAATTCTGTCTAATTTTCTGCCTTGTCTTAAATACCCCAAGATGTCCACCAATTGGCGACTCATGGAAATACTTAAATATCTGCGGTATAAGAAAAGATGGCAATACAATTTTAGGCAACTTATCGTACATAGCGGAACAACATAATGTACTGTTCTTCATCGAATACGGTTTTAAATTTTCTCCCTTCTCTAATTTTTCGATGATTTCATTCAACCCAGGATCCTCTCTCTGGTATTCAGATACCTCCCTAAATAATTTAGGATAATTAGACAGGATAGTGTTCACCTTGTTACTCTCATCCAATTTTTCTTCAGCCTTACCTTCGATTTTCTTATCACCGTACATTCTGCTAAGGCAATCGGCAATGACGTTGTCAGTACTCTTGATATGACGGACGTTGAATTAAAAAGCTATAATACGGGTGGCCCAACAAGCTATTCTTCCAGTCTTCCTGGGTATTCCCAATAGCCAACTCAAGGCCTGATTATCGGTTTCGAGATCAAAGGAAACGTGTTCGACATATAATTTAAATTTTTCGAGAGAGACCATTACCGCTAGAGCTTCTAATTCATACACGGAAGACTTTGTCTCAGCATCATTTAATGTCCTCGAAGCATATGCCACAGGTAACCTTCCTTCTTCGTACTCTTGTAATAATACAGCACCAACAGCTTTGTTAGATGCATCAGTTGGATGATAAACCTTTTGCTAAAATCAGGAATAGCAAAAACAGGTGAGTTAGTTAACGCCAACTTAAGGTCAAGAAAAGCTGATTCTTGCGAAGGACCCCACGAAAATATGGTACCCTTCTTTCGAAGCATGTTAAGGGAAGCTGCACGGTGAGCAAAATTAGGAATAAATCTAAGAAAGTAGTTAATCATCCCTATAAAACGTGCTATTTCTTAATGAGTTTTAGGTTGTTTGAATTCCCTAATAGATTGGGTTCTGCTTCGGTCTACCGAGACACCAGTAGACGATATTATATGTCCCAAGAATGATATTTGGGGTTTAGCGAAAGAGACTTTAGATAACTTGACCGTAAGACCACTATTCTGTAATCGAGACAACACCTCACGAACATGTTGGGTATAATTCTCAAAGTTTTTACTGAAGATGACTACGTCACCCAAATAATGATAAACGAATTCAAACTTAATTCCGTCAAATACGTTATCTAGCAATCTGCTCTAGACAGCAGCACCGGTCGACAACCCGAAAGGTAGACGTTCAAATTCAAATAAATTCCAATCTGTGGCAAAGGCCGTCACACTCTTTGACTTGTCAGCCAGCGGAACCTGGAAATAGGCTTTCCTTTAGTCTAATATCGTAAAATGGGACGCTCCTTTGAACCACGAAAAGCAGGACTGAAGGTCAGGGAGAGGAATCGATTGTAAGATAACTTTTTATTCAATGCTCTATAATCAATCACGGGTCTGAATTGTCCATTAGGTTTAGGAACTAGAATGATTGGAGAAGAATATGCTGAACTAAATTTACGAATACCCTCCTCAAGCATCTCATTAAGAATGCCTTTTAAAATTTTCATCTTAGGTGGAGCTAATCTATAAGGCGACGCGCGAACAGGGATGTCATCATAAAGCTCGATTTCATATTCTATTAAATTAATAACACCTAATTCGTCAGTGAGAACATCAGGAAATTCGTAACATAGCTCTCTAATTTGTTTAGCTTGATCTTCATTTAAGTTATAGAACACCAAATCTTCAATGGTTACAAACTTTCTTCTTCTTGGGTTGAGCTGACTCCCTTAATACACTCCGATTGATTGAATTTCCATCTGAGATTAGGTTTGAAATGAAACCAAAAAGATTTAGAACTTAAATCTAACAATAACCCAACATGAGTCATGAAATTGGAACCGATAATCACTGTATACGACAAATTATCTAACACCCAGAATCTGAACATCCAAGAAAAGTTAAATATGCTGACCTTTACTCTTACATAAACTAAAATACTGAGTGAAGAAGAATTGGCAGCGATAAAGTTATGAGTTTCTTTCACCAAATTGCCAAATTTACAAACAGATGACATAGTCCTGAACCATTTACTATCAAGAAATGAATTAACACTGCCCGAATCAATAAGAGCGGAGGCAGGTTCATTTTTTATACAAACATCGATGAATGGGCAATTATTTGTTGTCACATTAGTGATGCGGTTACATGTCTCATAATTAGCTTTATCAAATTTAGAATTATTGTCAAATACCTTACGATTTGTTTTAAGATTTTTATGAAAATCAGTTTTACGGTTACATGCAATACCATTAGATTTTTGATAATCCGGCAAGACCTTTCAATTATCTCGTCATTGCCTACGATTATATCTTCTATCACAACACCTGGCTATGTGATCATACGACCCGCACCTATCACAACGTTTACCAGTTCGAGTATTTTCAGGGTAATTGATTCTCCTTCTCTGGAAGGAACCCTGTTGCAAATGATTATAAGGGTTAACAGAAATATTAACCAAGGGAGTCGGAGAGTTAATCATTCTTACAGCGTTAATGCTTTTGACATTTTCTGCAGATTTAATTATATCATATAGTTCTAGAAAACTCTTAGATTTACCTTCCATAGCCATGCATAACCTACATTCTGGATTAATACATTCTACTATTGTAGTAACAATTTACGACTCACTCAAATTTAAATTCAAAACTCTAGCATAGCACCTAATCTCTTTAAAATAATCATTCAATGATTCATCTACCCTCTGACCACGATAGTAACAATTATGTTTTAGTAGACTCATTGCACGTTCAGGAATAAAATAATCAATTACTTCACCATGAAAACCAGATAACGAAGTGCGAGATGACATAGCACTGGTTAATTTATCACGCAACTGACCACAGGTATAAGGAAAAATTAGTTGGAAAATCATAGTATCCGTTAAACCAAAAACAATGGAATTGTCCCTGAACTCAACTAATTGTTTCAAATATTTCAGCAAACTCCATAGTATCACTACCCGAACACATCTGTAAATTCTGAACACAATAAGTGATTGGATGTGGATTACTATTAAATCTTAAGCTGTTTTCACAGATAGGCATCGAGGGCATACTTTCACCAATATTAGTTGTATTCAACAAACGTGATGGTGTATCGGTGACAAAATTAGTAATGGGTAATCCTAACTGACTTTCATTTCTAGGTACTAACCTAGAAATCGCAGAATTATCACAAGGAAAATCATTTGAAACACCAGACGATGAAATATTTGGCAAGGGATAAGGCAAATTATTATCAATTTCACCACGATCATTACCTCTTCTATCATTAGAATTCAATAAGGTCGGCTGGGAAATCCTTGATGACCTCTCTTGCTCATTATTAATTAGAGTTATTCTACTCTCCAGGCTTGCGTTATGATCAGTTAAAGATAAACCTTCAAGATTATTAGGTAAATTATCAGTAACACCTTCAGATTCTATTACCACACGTGAGTCACTCGCATTAGGTTCAATAATTGCACACGAATTATCACTAACACCATTGACACAACCCTGAATATCCCCACACTCCGCAGAAAATAATTTTAAAAAAGCATCAAGAAGTTTACCTCGTAATGACATTAATTCAGAACCGAAATTAGGATCTTCGAGTTCGCAAATACAAATGAGATCACCAAGCCTATAAAACAAATGGCAAGCTTGCGTTTTAAATCTACCTAATTGAGAGGTAGAAGGATTATTAGCGCCGATCAAATATAAAGATAAATTAATTAAATTTGTTACAGAAGGTACAATGTTATTAGACTCACCAAACGTCTGATGATAACTATCCAAGTCGGGAATAATAGTAGGAACATCTTTCACATCCTTAAAAAGTACCAAATCCTTTTCACGGATGTTGTTAGAAGGTATCTTTCTAATTAACAATTCGTTTTCAATTTCCTCTTTCCTTAGATTGTAGAAGGCTGAAAACGTGTTCCACAGTTCCATTTTGTATATACAATCAGACATGAAACAGAAATTTCCACAAAGATTAGATTAATAATACTCAATCTCTAATTGACCTTTGTGTTCAAAAATCTATTTGAAAACAAATAACATACGATCTGCTACCAATGATACACTGGCAGTAGAATAGATCAAACTAATTTGTAAATGAAATAAGAAAGACCTAAACACCAGTAAAAGAACGTGGAAGGTGTTGAACTAAACATACCCAGACAGTAATAGAGAAATAAACTTAAAGCTTATTGTATTAAGAACACAGAGGTCACTTTAGATAAATATATAATTGGACCCTAAAATATTACATGCATTTTAAATAAGAAATAAATAATTATGGAAAGAGAATAACCCTAAACACAATCAGTTAAATAAAAATATTAAGCAAGAAATCGTCTTCGGTGAGGAGGAAATGAATAAATTAACTACATAATTAGCTATCTGAAGTCAAAGACCAACATAAATTACCCCCACGTTATTTGGGAAAATTAATGAAATACCTTCAAACATACTCAAGGTAAGAAGCAAAAGCAGTTTAAGTTAAATCCGGTCTCAACTCAGTTGAAACAAATTAATGTAGTCTTTTATAGCAGCTGGTACTTCAAGTACGTCTGATCGCAATGAATTCCAAAACATGTCTGACTTTTATATCGACTCGAAAACAAATCCACATTGTATTACAGAAAGAGTTGAAACGTTAACAATAGCTAGGTTTGTCACCAAGCAACACATTTACTAAGAATAAAATAAGTGTCATAATCCTCGACACATTAAGCTGAACCTTTAAGAGGCATACTAAATAGAGACAAGGAAAGAAAAAATATAATTACATGATTAATAAAAGGTATTTAGGTTATGATGGTCCTTGCTCTAACCAAGATAAAGTCTGAATTCTACGTGGATTGTAGCTCAGATCAAAATTAAATAAACACATTCCCGCATAAGATACATAGTATAGATATTAGATAATTGGAAACTATTTTAAATATATCGACACATACATCACCGTTACTTCGACGACAAGACGTAGGCCAAAACACGTGATTGAAAATAACAGACAGCCAATATTTAAAAAAATATTAATACACAAAATAAGTCAAAATATCTCCCATGACATGTCGGAAGTACTTCAGACTCTTGTTGAAGATAATTATATTCCAGGACGGAGGCTACTTTAGACTTCAGGGCAAAAAAGCCCAGTTTATATCGGAGCTTCCAATTTCACATCTTGTTGTAGAGAATCCCAACAGAATTAACATCTTCTATTTTATAACAACCATCACCAAGGAAACAATCACTGTTGACATCGGAAGAAATCGTGGATCAGTAAGCAACGTGTTCTCCAACGAACATCCAGTAGGAGTAGTATTAATATTCTCCGTCAGATGGCAGCATTGCACGGGCGATAGGCTAGTACAACTCGTGCCAAACAGGAGGCGTGACAGATCGGTTTCAACGTAATCACACGGGCTGCAGGTTAGTACAACTCATGCCCAACAGGTGACGTGACACATCAGTTACATCGTAATAAAGGACGAGGGTTCACATTAAGCGGAATTTAAACGCGTCACTAATATTACTCAATTGTCTCATATACAGCGAAGGCACACCAGCACCACATAACTGAGATATAAAGGATGATTTTTAACCTGCCGGTGGGTGCAACTACAGTAATCTGACCGGAAAACCAGTTAATTCTTATCTCATATTCGTCATTCGCGGGGGCGAATGTACTTCCACCTTTCAGTAGATACCTCTTTCCACATGCCATCCAAGCCCATATCGGTCAGTTGAGAATGACCCTTCTGCACATTTGTTGTTGCAAAAGTGATCTGCTTGGCAGATTGCGCCTGATCAAGCACCATTACGTAATATGCAGAGAAGGAATGAGTCTATTCACAAATTGTAGCAAAACTGTTCTTTAGCAAATATTGTAATTTTTTTTTAATTCAGATTTCTGTAGCTTGCCAGACAGGCTTAAGGCGTCCACAGCCGCTATATTTAATGTCGCGTCCGACGGAAGGTTAAATATCTGAAGTATTTATATTTAGCACAAAATTAACTAGAATACTGTGAGCACATTTGCAAAAGACTTTGTCCCAGTCTGATTTTCATATCGTTTTATTTTTTAAGATTTCAGGGGGGCATGAACCCCCTCCGCTCTGCAGGCGTCCATGGTCCAATGGGAAGAGAAGGAGGGGGGAGGTGGTTAAAACTACAGCTTGCCGAACGCTGAAGGTCCACGATTGCTATCGGATTTTGATGGAATTTTCAGGGAGAACGACAATTTGACACTAAATGGTCCCCTAAATATTTCACCATGTCCAACACCTCCCTCCTCCTTCCTCCTCCTTTAGCCTCCCCACTCGCTATCAACCAGTCTGTTTCTACCCTCCGACTGGTGCGGTCGTTGTTTAGTTTGTATTCTCTTTTTCAGTTTTTGGTATCTCAGACTAATAGGATCGATAATAATTGGTACATATATGTATACATAGGCCTACCCAATAGTTTTCAAGGTGTCTAAGCAGCATATATGATTGAGTGTTGGTGTAGAGCGCAGTGAAATATGGTACAGTAAATGATTATACATATTGTAATACACTGGCATCTAATTTAGCTCAATTGTTTACATAACCTCAAGATGGCGGATGTGGGAAATTTTAAAATGAAGTTTTTATTTTTATCTCGTAATCATGGGATTGAAGTGAAAGTTTGAATAATGAACCTACGCAATTTTTCTTCAATGTTACATAACTGTATGACCTATAATATAACAATGCAACATGGCGTCCACCCGAAATATTTAGACGGTTCTCAATATCTACGAATCTACTACAGCTATCAAACTGGATGTTTTATGTTGATAGAGGCAATCAACATATGTATGATATATGAAAATAGGCTTTCGTTCTTCACGGAACTACTTGTTTTATTACTCTATTCTCAATACTTTGGGAAATCAGTGTAACTTAGTTTGCAAAGTATTATAATTACGGCAATACATAAAACAATCAGAACAAAATCATTCAATGCTTGGTGACTTAGCATGAACCAGGGTTGAATTGATCTTCCTTATGACCCTCTTTGTCGTCTTCCTTGATCGGGTCTCCTTACTGAGCTGACTTGATTCAGAAATCTCATCTACACTGTTATTGTCCATGGTTACAACTTGTATGATTATATGTTGCCTGCCACGATAAATGGCTTAACATTGGAATTATTTATATGCGACATCTTAGTTGTGTTTGTTGCTCTCTAGGGGCTGTACAGCCCGGTGTAGTTTGGGGTGTTTTTTGTTGTTGTTGAATTTGTGTAATAACCTGTATACTCGTGATGTCTGTACATGTGTATTTGTAAATTGGGGATAGGAATGGTGACGAGGCGGGCGTGGCCAAGAACCATCCCAGCATTTTCCTGGAGAAGGACTGAGCAAACAATGGTAAATCACTTCCCGGATAACTGATCTGGGAATCAAACCCGGACGTCCTACGTGACAGCTAAGAATGGTAGCCGCTATACCGCGAGGTGATCTGCGATATCTTAAAGAAACAGAAATGATTACAACAGCTAAGAACATAAACACTGTTTACATACATTGCAGAATGGACATTTAGGGCAATATCACAAAATAAATCTTCTTCTTCATTTCTCGTTTCCAGTTCCCTTGGTCGGGTTGCGAATCAAGGACCTCCACAGTTGTCTATCCCTCCACCATTCATTTCCTTCTTTCAATACTTATTTTCTCTATGCTTTCCTTCCCCGTATCTATTCACCTCTTTTGGGCCTTCCTCGTGGTCTTCTTCCTGGTATTCTCTCCTTAAATGCTCTTTTTGGTACTCTATATTCCTCCATTCTCATCATATGTTCGTACCACTTCAGCTTATTGGTCTCTATCTTGTCTTGCAGTTTTGGGAACCCAGTTCTCTTCCTAATGTCCATATTTCTGATGTCATCCATCCGTGTCTACCCAATTATTCCTCTAAGGAACTTCATCTCGGCTGCTTGGATTCGGCTTTCATCGCATTTTGTTGTGGTCCAAGTACCTGCTGCATATGTCAAAATTGGTGTGTAGCCTAATACATTGAGAATATAACTTTCTTGCATTTCTCTGGGACTTCCTGTTTCCATACTAAACCTCTCACACACTGGTATAACCCATTAGCTTGTTGGATACTCTTTCCAATTTTTTCATTTCTTGTACCATATTCTGTGAGTATGCTCCCCTAATACTTAAAGCTTTTTACCATTTCCAATGGATTTCCATTGACTTCAGTATTATGTCTTCCTTCTCTCTTGTTTCTTGTTATCACTACAGTCTTACTCTTCTCCACGCTTATTTTCAGTCCATATTTCTCTATCTCTTGATTCCATACAGTAACTCGTTCTTGCACATCTATTTCATTTTTTTCCCATATTACTATGTCGTCTGCAAATAGTAAGCCCTTAGTCTCCTTGCTTCCCATTCTTCATTTCACACTCTTGTAGATTTCATCCATGAGAGTTATAAACAGTATAGGGGATAACGCACTTCCTTGTCGAAGTACGCTTTCAACACTGAACCAGTTTGTTTGTCCTAGCTTGGTCTTCACACTACTTACACACATTTCATACATGGATTTGATCATTTGTATTTCTGCTCTGCCTACCCTGGATTTTATCAATGCGTCCCAGACCAATCTTCGTGATACACTGTCGTATGCCTTCTCAATATCTAGAAATGTCATCACCGAATCCTTTTTGAACTCCCATCTTTCCTCCATCATGTTTCTTAGAGCAAAGATTAGATCGAAGGTTGATCTATCTCTTCGGAAACCATGTTGTTCTTCCTCCATTTCTGCCTCATTTTTCATTTTCACTCTTTTCTCTAATATTCTCTCAAAGATCCTTGCATCATGGGAAATAAGTGTGAAACCCAGATAGTTGTTACATTATTTCTTATCACCCTTCTTGAATACTGAAATTATCAGACCTTTCCTCCAATCTTCTGGTAATTGTTTCTCCTTCCATATCACACGAAATAGTCTATACATCGAATGTAACCCTACTGGTCCAGCTGCCTTTATCATCTCAGTAGTCACTTCATCCACTCCTGGTGCTTTAGCATTCTTCATCGTACTTAGGGCTTCTTCTATTTCCAACATTGCTAGGTCTTCATTTTGGTTTTCTTCCACCCCTTCTTCATCATGTTCTTCCTCTTCACCCAGTTCCATGAATTTGACGTTGAGTAATTTAACGAAATACTCTTCCCATCGCTGAACTATATCCTCTCTTTGTGTCAAAATGTGTCCACTGTCCGTCTTCACAAATTTTGTTTCTTCTTTATTTCTCACTTAGTTTCAAACCAATCCATACAAATATTAAATCTAATTCTCTAGAATATTGCACAACTTAAGAAGCATTCCAGGTCATCTTACAATAATTATGACTATTTTCTTGCCTTTTTTAATTAAATTTATTAGAGGATGACGAATCTTTACAGTTTCAAAATATGTATCATTTATCACAGTAACTAAAGGTATTAATAGGCAGATGACAAAACAAAATAGTTGTGTATATTTAAATATCATAAATTGACATTTTCGGACGTCCGAATCTCCTAAAAACTAAAAACTGAGCATGTATGCTTTCATATGCAGGGTTGGAGTCGCTAAATGACAACCATCACACAATTCAGACCACGTGTATGCTAGGATTTGCAGGGGTGTAGTCGCTAAATCACAGCTATAAAACAATTCAAACCACGTGTATGCTATGCCTTGCAAGGTTGGAGTCGCTAAATCACACCCTTCAAACAATTCAAACCATGTGTATGCTATGACTTGCAGCGGTGGAGTCGCTAAATCGCACCCATCAAACAATTCAAACCATGTGTATGCTATGACTTGCAGCGGTGGAGTTGCTAAATCACACCCATCAAACAATTCAAACCATGTGTATGCTATATTTTGCAGCGGTGGAGTCGCTAAATCACAGCCATCAAACAATTCAAACCTCGTGTATGCTATATTTTGCAGCGGTGGAGTCGCTAAATCGCACCCATCAAACAATTCAAACCTCGTGTATGCTATGACTTGCAGGGGTGGAGTCGCTAAATCACACCCATCAAACAATTCAAACTTCGTGTATGCTATGATTAGCAGCGGTGGAGTAGCAAAAGCACACCCATCAAAAATCAAACCACGAAATACTGAAGATTGGTAGGAACGATGGTAATAATATCGCTGGTAAACGATTTAGTTAAGATATTTCACACAAATCGCTAAATGTATACCTATAAATAAGCAGATTCCGTGAATTAACAGAATGATGATTCCTAATTAATATGTATATCTCTCAAGAAGAAAGATTCGACCCTCGATTCTCTGTTGGCTCATAAATCAATTCCAGTCGGGATCACGATAATCAGCAGTCTTCTGTCTTTCTAAAGATAGAACGTTAAGGATATGGCGGGAGCTCTGAACCACTGAGCTGCATTGCCGAGTTTTATAATCAGCTGATTCGAGTAACACCCAGCACCATGTTGCAGAATACATATTATTAACCCATGAGTTATATGGTCTGATCTTTTTATAGACGCCTCGTACAATCAAATATATAAGTAACTAGCTGATGTACCCGTTCTTCGTATGGCTTTTAGAACTTGCAGGCCTAAATCATTAATATAATCACACATTCGTAATGTAGTTATGTTATTTCCATGTTACCAACTACATGTGTACACTACATGCATTTTCACTCACCCAATTATTAATCAGAGGTAGGAAAGTGAAAATCCACAGCCTGCTTTTAGTCGACCGACCGGGTCAGGGAATGGAATGAATGAAACCCCCATCTAGGAGCAAGGATATGAACCATGCCGGCCGCCGAAGCCTGTCGCACTCCCCTGTGGCAATGATTAAATGAATGACAGATGAATTTAAATGATAGCGGAGATTGTTGCTAGAATGAAATTGTGACAGGGAAAACCGGGGTACCCACAGAAATGCCTGTCTGCCTCCGCTTTGTAGGTGGGAAAGTGCGTTTATATATTGGAAATAAAGATCTGTTTCTATGCAGTAAAAGTTAAATAACCTTTCTTAAATATTGAACACCTATCGTTTAACGTCTTCATTCTATATTTACACATACAAACATTATGCTAAAAATACATCAAACTTGGTAGCAATTATCATATCCGCAGTAAGTAATATTGCGGAAACTACGTATCATGTCATGATAAAGAGTAACAGTAACGAAACAAACTGCAATCATCTCAAGTAATAATAACAAAATCAGGTTTAATCACAGACAATTTTTCTAAGTGTATGCCGTGTCTTGTGCGGGATTTTGCCTAGTAACTCCGAGATGGTTCATCAGCAAGCTCTTGTGGTCTATTTGCGGACTAACAAAGGAGTAGCAAACTACGCGATACCTCAATTCTTATTTAGAACAGCTCCGCTAATTTACTGCGAGAGGCAAACGCTAAAACGTTCTTTTAGCTCCCTATAAAGGTTTCCAAAATGGTTGTATATTGAATTTCAGGGCCAAGCAATTAAAACTAAGCAACTTTTCTAGGTTTACGACGTGTTTTGTGCGGGGATTCATTGGCCGTGAAAGGCAAAATACCAACTTTATTGCAATAAGTTTGCCCAGTTCTGCAGTAAGATTAATATGAACACTAAATAAACTAATGTGACAGTCGGTAGTCTTCGACAAATTCATCTGTGAATTTGGATTTCTGATCATGGTAAAAAACGACAAAAAGCAGATAAATATTGGCCAACAGATATATTCAGTTAACAAAAAAGAAAGAAAGCGTACCGTGCAAAGTAAAAAGCACGATAACATTGTGAAACAGCGTAAAGATCCAAATGCTCACATACAATAACCGGCACAATGAGTTAAAAATTAGACTCAAAATCATGCCTCGTTTCATACCCCACAAACTACCTCTATAAATAAAACAGTTCATGTGGAGACTAACTTCGCTCGGCGTTGACCGTGTTTTATAGCACATATTTAGGTTTTACTCGCTAACCGTTGTAGATACACGAAAAGTAATAAGGACCTTTCGGATAAAATATTAAATTATAAAGCTCGAAAATGCCCTCAAAAGTTCGCTAATTCTTAGCGTTCTCTTTTTATTTGAAATGGAAATATGAAACTTTGAAACCAAAGGGTGTAGTGACGTGTCTAAAATGGTCGGCATTATTAAATAGTGCAAAATATCGAAATTAAAAATAGCCTATATGTAAACCTGGTAAATCAGCTACATGCATACAAAATTTCATTTAAATCCGACCAGTGGTTCTTGCGTGATTGAGTAACAGACAGACAAATAGACAGACAGACACACACCATCTCATATTTATATATTAGTATGATAATAATATTAATAATATCGTATGATTTCGAGTACCGGGTGCAAGCTTTGTTATTTGACACCCAGAGGGTAGCTTGCATGTCGAATTTCGTTGTTCTTTGAAGCACTATAAAAGTTAGATATCTAAGCTCATTGTACACTATAGCGCTCCCTAGTAGAGAAATTAGGAACTTTGTGATGGCGGATACTCCCGAGATTAATTTTACCATTATGACCACGGTCTACTGAATTAAAATGGGTTCTTTGACAGGCCAACATCGTATGACATGGAGTCGTAATTTTTGCCGCCTTTCAAAAATCACATACCACGAACAGGAGCATACCTTCAATCTTGGGGTTAGTAGACCGACACGTTAACCACTCACCCACCGTGGCAAGCAGTAAGTTAATTAATTATGTAAGTAAATTTGTGTACAAACACTGAATTAACAAATAGGCAACAGCAAACAGAGCTAAAACAAACAAACAATTAAATAAATAATGTTAGTTGCTTGGCAAGGATTTGACAGTTCCCATCTTTCTTCAATGCTCGGGTCCGGTGTTGCCATGTCTAATTATTTCATAGAAGATTTCCTCTGTGATGATGTCCACTTTTCTAATTTAAAATATCAAAGACACAGATAATATCTCTACGATATAATCTGTTCCTTAGAATGTTATTTTTTCTTCTTGAAAGTTACAATTTCTCATTCCTAACGCCGTGTGCAAGGAATGTACGGTAGTTAAAAGTAAGTTGAGAGAAAATTCATATTTGAGTTGGGTGCCGAGCCGTGCAGTGGCCATCCATGGGTAAGAGACAGTGAGAGTCATTAGTTCTAGATTGTTAAGGGGTGCGGTTACACAGCGATGAAGCCGTTAGCTTCTCACCAAGGTAGACCGGGTTCGATTCCCAGTCAAAGCATGTGAGATTTTCAAAGTAAAATGCCATGCCATGTCATATGGTTCGGATTCCACGTAAAAAGGAGGTCCCGTGGCTCATGATCGTGAGATTTACAAGTATTCTTCCTTTCGTTTTCTAGATGGTTAATAAAGCCAATCATTATTCAGCTAAGACGACCACCTCAAATAAAAGAAAGATATCGTCAATCTGTTTTCAAGTTCGGAAGTCGTATTGAGGGGTTCATACAACACAATCCATTTCGCCCCCAGCACTTTGTTTCTTTTTAATGCGACTATACTAATTTCACAAGGTCAGTGATGTGCTTATTTCGCGAATCCGATGAGTACTTTTTGATATATTAAAGGTTTCCATATGTGTCCACATTAAACCAAAAGCGATGTGCCAGCCACTGGAATGTGGAGTGCATGATTCTCTTGCTTGACCCACTCCTTGTTGACAAACTCACATCTTCTTCTTCAAGCCTTTGTCCCACAGAGCAGGGTCGGCTCTTCTGCACAATTGCCTCCATCTTGCACGGTCTACAGCGACCTTCTCCTCAACATTGACTGCTCGCATGTCCTCCTTGATTTGGTCAAGTGCTGTTTATACAACTGTGTCCTCGCTACTCCGTAGTACATGTCCGTACCAACGAAGGTGAACTTCCAGCATCTTGTCAGGGATCAGTGCGACACCAAGGGTCTTAGACGAGTGAAAAATCATAATGAAAGTCTGGAGGCAAGTTACTGCAGTACCTGTGTTGTTCTTTCCTGTCCCATGTGGTAGGATGACGGACAATACTATCTCACGCTACTGCTGAAGTACAGTCATTGGAAAAGATAATGGTGTTCTGTTTGTAACTATGTAACGTGTACTTCCTTTATCTCAATACTTCAACGTTGACTGTACTGTTTTTCACGGAGGTGCCGTCACGTACTCAAATCTGGAATTCCAATACAAAAGACCAGTGTTGACAACTGTGAAGCGAGAGGGGACAGAGTGTCTGTGAATAGGCTTACCCGCAAGCTTCAAGGTCAAGAGAAATCGTCTAAAACAAATGTCCGGCTTGTACATGGTAATTGGTGACATGATCTAGTCTTGTTAGGCCAATGGACCTGCGCAGCATCCTCATCTCCCTGGAGTGCAGCACTTGCTCCCATCTGTTGGTCACTGGCCAACACTCTGTTCCATACAATGCTACAGGCCTGATCACAGTGCGGTATACTTTTGATTTCAGCTCTACAGGAATCTTGACTTACTTGACTTAATTCCTGTTGCTCCTCTCAGAGCATAGGGCTTCCGTGAAACGCTTCCATCGGGTCCTATTGTTGGCCAACTTCTTCACCTCACTCCATGTCTTTCCCATTTCCAGGCATTCTTCCTCGATCGTCCTCTTCCCGGTCTTCTTCGGACGACTTCGTTTTCGGGACCCTTGTGGGTTCCAATCGAAGGCAGAATTCTGAATGCCTCCAGCAGGCTTCCTTAGGGTGTGACCTATCCATCGTTACTTTCTCTCCTTTATTTGTACATCCATTTTCTGCTGGTTGGTTTCCTCCGATAGAGCTTCATTTTATATGACACCCAGAAGTGTTTAATTTAAGTCCATATCCATCAAGGTGGTCATTCCTAATCTGTGCTTGCTGCTCTAGGCCATGACGTTTCGCACTTGCCAACAAGACATCATCGGTATACAGAAGATTCCAGGGATGATGACAAACTCACATACTGAATTTATACCATTCTGCACTTTGTCAAAATGCCTGATGGATGCCCTGACTCTTAAGAACTAACATTAGATGAACTAATGCGAGTTTTGTTGCATTTCTAATTTCAATAAGTATATTAAGTCACTGTCGCAAGTCCGCCGGTACTAAACAATTCCGTACGTATTACTTATTCTCTTCATTGAGGTGTTTTCAGATATTTCTGCTAGGATTCGGGGCGAGGGGAGAGGGAAAAAGCCACACGTACACAAGGGACTGGATTTTGAAAGTTGAAGAGGAGTATAAGAGAATGGAAAAACGAAACAAGAAAATCCACAGGTGAAACATTGGTAGAGAGGAAACAATAGGTAGAGAGATATGGATCACTCAGGATACACTAGAAATATTGGACTAAACGTGGAAGCACCATAATGCAGAAGATAAAAACAATGTTATTTGTTTTACGACCCTTTTAACTACTGCGGTTTTTAGAGACGCCAGGCTGCCAGAATTTCGCCCCACAAGGGATCATTTACAAGGGATCATTTACGGGCCAGTAAATCTACTAACACGGCTCCCTCGCATGTGCGCACCCTCTAATGCCAGCTGACTGCGCCAGGATGAGATCCTGCAAATTTGGGTAATTTTAGGAGATGAATAAGGTAAGGCAGAATACAGATGTCTGAAAAATCAGGTAAACAAGTGCAGCAAGCAAAATAAGAAAATTGGAAAAATAAATGTATCATTTAGGTAGAAATTTTCTAAAGTTTGGAGGAGAATTTACAGCTTACTGAATGGAGTACTTGTGGGGAAAGGAAGACGATGTGCTGTAATATTAAGGGTTCAGAAGGAAAACCTGTAACAAGAAGAGAAGAAATCCAGAGAGACAGAAAACCTACATAGAGCATTTGTATAAAGGTATTGAATAGAGAATCATGATGGAAAGCGAGCAGCAAATTGATGATAGAGCACTAGGGTTTATGGGACAGGTGAAGTACCCTCAGTTTATTAGATGAATGTTGTAATCCCTATACCAAAGAATACAGGAATTGACATATGGGAAGGTTGTCGCACAATCAGCTTGATGACTCAAGCTTCAAAGATCCTGACTAGAATGACTTACAAGAGCATGAAAATACAGATAGAAATGGAGTTGGGAGAAGACAAACTTTTTTTCAGAAGAATCGTGAGAACAAGGCATCAGTTTGATTGCTGTAAAAGATTCGTAGATATTGAGAACCGTCAAAATATTTCGGATGCTCGCCATTTTGGACTGTTATATGTATAAGCCAAAGAGTTATGTACCATTAAAGGAAATTTATTGCGTAGCTTCATTATTCAAACTTTCACTCCGATCGCATGATTATGACACAATAAATAAAAACTTAATTTTAAAATTTCGCACAGCCGCCATCTTGGGGTTATGTAAAAATTTGACCTAAATTAGATGCCCGTGCATTACAATATCTATAATCATTTACTGTACCACAATTCACTGTGCTCAGATGGTTAAATCGCGAGAAAAGTCTATTAAAATGTTTCGAATTCGCTTTGCGGCCATGTTCGATTGAAAGGTGTATGAAAGTTACACAGATAAATTTGTGGCAGTGCCCTTTATCACCGCTCAATTCTTCAGGGTGATATCAGTAATAGTTTCGGAGATATAGAAAGCAAGTGAAATATTTAGCACAGCCGCCATTTTGAGGTAATGTAAACAATTGAACTAAATTAGACACCAGTGCATTCCAATGTGCATAAACATTTGCTGTACCAAGCTTCATTACGTTTAGATGGTTAAATAGCGAGAAAAGTCTATTTAAAAGTCACAAATTCGCTTGGCAGCCATGTTGGTTTTGTAGTGACCAGATTTTTGAAAGTCTCATAGGTCAACCTCTAGCAGTGCTCTTATCACCATTCAAAATTTCAGGGAGATATCTGTAATAGTTTCGCAGATACTGATTGCTGGTGAAATAATTCGCACAGCCGCCATGTTGGATTGGTGAGAGACAATAAAATTTGAAGGGGCGGTTGGAGTTGGCCAGAATGGTGCTATGATCATACCGAGTTTCGTTGAAATCGCCCCAGCGGTTTAGAAGTTATTAGGGGGACACACATACACACGAATCACACATGCACACACATACACACGGACAAAAGGTGATCTCATAAGCCTATTTTTTTCATAAAATGAAAATAGGCTAAAAAAGATGTTCGTTTGTTTGTCTTTTATGCGTACATAAGCCATTCATCCGATTGCAATCAAACTTTGATGAGTTGTTGTGCACACTTCCGAAATCATTATAGGCATAGTTAATCCAAAATACAATAGACAGCGCGCGAGTAGTTTAAACAAATGCGTGTTGGCGATCCGTTCATATACAATAAATTCATCCAACTGCGATCAAATTTTAGTGAGTTGTTGCACACAGTCCCGGAAAGGTTTTAGGCGTAGTAAATCCAATTCACAATAGATGGCGCGCGATTAGCTTCAACAAAATGGCGTGCGTTTGTTTCAAGAAAGCCCACATGCGTTCATATACCAATCATCCCATTGCGATGAAACTTGGGTGAGATGTTCTGTACATATCTGGTAAGGCACCTGGCTGAGTAAATCCACTCTAACAATAGGTAGCGTACGAGTAGATTCAACATATGAGCGACGACGGGCGAAGGGTTTCAACAAAGTCCTGTATGCGTTCACATACCATTCGTCCGATAGCGATGAAACTTGGGTGAGAGGTTGCGTACACAACATGCAACGTTTCTGGCTTAGTAAATCCATGTTATAATAGGTAGCGCACGAGTAGATTCAACAAATAAGCGACGACTCGCTAAGCTTTTCAACAAAGTCTCGTATGCGTTCATATAATATTCGTCTGATGGCGATGAAACTTGGGTGAGTTGTTGTATACACTTCAGGGAAAGTTTCTGGATACTAAATCCACTTGACAATAGGTATCGCACAAGTAGATTAAACTAATGAGCGACGACGCACGAAGTGTTTCAACATAGCCCGTATGCGTTCATATAGCCTACCATTCGTCCGATAGCGACTAAACTTGGGTGAGTTGTTGTGTACACTCCAGGGAAAGTTTCAGGCTTAGTAAATCCATTTGACAATAGGTAGCCCACAAGTAGATTCAACAAATGAGGGATGCCGCACGAAGCGTTTCAAAAAAGTCCCGTATGCGTTCATATACCATTCGTCCGATAGCGATGAAACATGGGTGAGATGTTGTGTACACATCAGGGAAGGATTCTGGCTTTGTAAATCCACTTTACAATAGGTATCGCACAAGTAGATTCAACAAATGAGCGATGGCCCGCGAATCAGTTAAACAAAGACCCGTATGCGTTCATATACCATTCATCCGATTGCTATGAAACATTGGTAAATCTTTGTGCACACTCCAGGAAAATTTTCTGACTTAGTAAATCCTTTTTACAATAGGTAGCGCACGAGTAGATTCAACAAATGTGTAACGGCACGTGTATCGTTTAAAAAAAATCCGTATGCGTTCATTTACCATTCATGCAATTGCAATGACATTTGGTGAAATGTTGTTTCAACTCCCGCGAATATTTCTGATTTAGTAAATCCATTTTTCAATATGGTAGCACGAGCGTTTCAACAAAGTTCCGTATGCGTTCATATACCATTCATACGATTGTGATCTAACTTTATTGAGTTGAGAACTGTCCTGCGAAGTTGTATGAAATAGTAAATCCGTTTCTCAATGGGTGGCGCAAAAGTAGATTCAACAAATGAGTGACGGCGCGCAAATCGTTTATACAAAATCCCGTATGCGTTCATATGCCATTCATCCAAATGCGACGAAACATTGATGAGTTGTTGTGTACACGCCCGGGAAGGTTTCGAATTAGTAAATCCAGTTGACAATAGGTAGCGTACGAATATATTCAACAAATGGGTGACGGCACTCGAATCGTTTCAACAAAGTCCCGTATGCGTTCATATGCCATTCATTTCATTGCGCTGAAACTTCGGTGATTTGTTGATCACGCTCCCATGATTTTTTTGAGTTAGTAAATGAATTTTACAATTGTTTAGAGGTGGATAACGGAGAACGAAAAAAATATTGGGAATCCAAAAGCACTTCAACAAACAAAGTTACAACGCCAACACTTTCTTTGATTGGCATTGCAACGCATGCCGGGTACAGATAGTATATATATATATATATATATAAAGGATGTTCGTCTTTTATGCGTTCATAAACCATTCATCCGATTGCGATCAAATTTTGGTGAGTTGTTGTCAACACTTTCGGGATGGTTATAGGCATAGTTAATCCAATGTACAATAGAGAGCGCGCGAGTAGTTTAAACAAATGTGTTGGCGATGCGTTCATATAGCCTACAATTCATCAAATTGGGACCAAATTTGGTGGCTTGTTTAGCGCACTTTCGGGATGGTTATAGGCATAGTAAATCCAATTTACAATAGATAGCACTCGAGTAGTTTAAACAAATGGGTGTTGGCTACGCGTTCATATACAATTCATCCGATTGCCATCAAATTTTAGTGACTTGTTGTGCTCACTTCCGGGAACGTTATAGGCATAGAAAATCCAATTTAAAACAGATGGCGCGCGAGTAGCTTCAACAAAATGGCGTGCGATTCGTTGCAACAAATCCCACATGCGTTCAGATACCATTCATCCCATTGCGATTAAACATGGGTCAGATTTTGTGTACACTCCAGGGCAGGTTCCTGGCTTAGTAAATCCATTTTACAATAGGTAGTACACGAGTAGATTCAAGAAATGGGTGACGACGCGTGAAACGTTTCAACAAAGTCCCGTATGCGTCCATATACCATTCGTCCGATAGCAATAACATTTTGAAGAGATGTTGTGTACACATCAGGGAAGGTTTCTGACTTATTAAATCCATTTTACAATAGGTGGCGAACGAGTAGATTCAACAAATGTGCGACGACGTGCGGAGCGTTTCAACAAAGTACCGTATGTGTTCATATACCATTCATCCGATAGCGATGAAACTTGGGGGAGATGTTGTATATACATCAGGGATGGTTTCTGACTTAGATTATCCACTTTTCAATAGGTAGCGCACGAGTATATTCAACAAATGAGCGACAACGCGCGAAGCGTTTCAACAAAGTCCCATATGCGTTCATATACAATTCGTGCGAAAACGATGAATCTTGGGTGAGTTTTTGTGTACACTCCAGAGAAGGTTTCTGGCTAAGTACATGCATTTTCAATAAGTAGCGCACGAGTTTATTCATCAAATGAGTGACGGCACGTGAATTGTTTCAACCAAGAACCGTATACGTTCATATACAATTCATCCGATAGCGATGAGACTTTGGTGAATCGTTGAGTACACTCCAGGAAAGTTTTCTGGCTTAGTAAATCCATTTTACAATAGGCAGCATACGAGTAACTTCAACAAATGAGTGATGACACGCGTATCGTTTAAAGAAAATCCCGTATGCGTTCATATGCCATTCATCTGATTTCGATGAAATTTGATGCGTTGTTGTGTACACTCCTGGGAAGGTTTTCGACTTAGTAAATCCATTTTACAATAGGTAGTTTACGAGTAGATGCAACAAATGGGTGACGACGTGTGAAGCGTTTCAACAAAATCCCGTATGGGTTCATATACCATTCTTCGATTGCGATGAAACTTTGTTCAGTTGTTGTGTACACTTACGTGAAGGTTTCTAACTTAGTAAATCCATTTCACAGTAGGTAGTGCAAGAGTAAATTTAAAAAATGAGAGACAGCGCACGAATCGTTTAAAGAAAATTCCGTATGTGTTCATATCTCATTCATCCTATTGCTATGAAACTTTGGTGAATTGTTGTGCACGCTCCCACGAATGTTTCTAAATAAGTTAATACATTTTATGATAGTTTAGAGGCAGTTATAGGAAATTGAAAGAAAAAAGTTTCCAACAGCACTTCAAGGCAAAATTACAACGCCAACACTTTCTTTGATTGGCATTGCAACGCATGCCAGGGAAAGATAGTATATATATAAAAAAGGATGTTCGTCTGTTCGTCTTTCATGCGTTCATAAACCATTCATCCGATTGCGATCAAATTTTGGTGAGGTGTTGTGAACACTTCCAGGATGGTTATAGGCATAGTTTAACCAATTTGCAATAGATAAGACGCGAATAGTTTATAAAATTAGTTTTGGAGTAGTATAGGCGTAGGTATGGGACAGACAATTAAGTGTGGTTAAAAGTACCATTATATTTTCTTCAAAGAAATTATGGATAAAATGACCTTAAACTTCTTGAAAAAATTTGTCCAAAGAAAATATGGTTATCTTAACCATTACATTTTTTCAGATAAATTATGGTTAGGACTAACCATAATTTGAATTACCTTTTATGGCTAAAGATAACCATAAAAAGTACCTATAATTGCATATGAAATTATGGCTACAACCAACCATAAAACACTATCACATTTATGCTTAAAATTAACCATTTAATGTTCACCAACTTTTAAAGAAATATGGCTACTACTAACCATAAAACGTAATAAAAAAATATTGATAGTAATGATGGTTAAAACTAACCATAAAACACTATTTAATTTGTGGTTACTATTATCCATAAAAATTAACCATAAAAATAATAAAAAGTTATGGATAACGTAGCCATAAAATTACCAATGTTATTTTTAATAAAATATGGTTAAAAGTAATCATAAAAATGACTCTGATATATAAATGACAAAGTTATGCTTACCTCCACCTATTAAACGTAACACAAATTTATCCTACAAACACCTAAAATAATGGCTAAAAGGAACCAGTAAATTTTTAAAAGAATTAAGGATAAAATAATGGTTAAAACAAGGCTAAAATTATCAGTTACTTTTTTAGAAATTAGGGGAAAAGTAGTGGTTAAAACAAGGCTAAAAATTCTGACGAATTTTTTAGAAACAATGGATAGAATAATGGTTAAAATAACTAAGTTAGTGACTTTTTAAAGAATTATGGAAAAAATAATGGTGAAAATGTTTGCAAAACTCCGACATTTCAGAGAAACCCCCAGGGGTGTTTCTAAGCCAGCGCTGGTTTTCTAATTTCTCCTCGTCGACACCCCTAGGGAGTTTTTTTTCCTTTTTCAGCTTCTCCTTCCAACTTCTCATTCCTTTCCTTTTGAGTGGCCACTCCCATCTACTTTGCATCTCTCAGAATGCCTCTAACAGACCCTGGAGAGCATTTGCTCCTTACTCCTCTTTTCTCTCTCTATTAATGACTCAGTTATTTTTTTGAAAGGATTGAGTGGGATTCGAACCATAGAAAACGGGGCGCCTCCGTTTCTAAGCGAACAAATCTCAACAAACCAAACACTTGTCCTCCTGAGCTACGAGGAAAGCGATGGGAAGCTTAGTTTGAACGCCTTATGTGGTGCAATTTCTTACGAGAAGTGCACTACGAAGAGCTTTTATTGTTTGCTAATAGATCGCGCTGCACATACTACGTAGTTTCTTGCTTTGCTACTAGTACTTCCGGTGTAACAAGACTAACAGCTGGGGGCTAAGTAATATTTAATTTAGCACATCACTTCCATGCGAGTGAGCGGATGGCACAGAGAGAGAGTGCATGCTGACAAGGTTATCTTATCGACTAAGAGCGTATCAAGGCTAACGGAGTTTCCTGGTTAAGTTCACTGATAACTTATTTTTAACTTCTTTCTTCTTTTTTCGCACTGTGCTCAGCCGAAACTATTAGTTTCTTTACTTGCTCTTCTAATTCCATTAATGCCTCACCAATTTCTACACAGTCACTTTCATCACTAACGCGTGCTAAGATAGTTAGTTGCAAATTTTGCAGCTTGAGGTAGTAATCGAAGACTATTTTCTTAATACACTCAGGCACATTATTTACGTCGACGCAACGGACGATAACGGCGTATTCAGGTTCCATATTTATTAACTGTTTTTTATATTTATAAATAACAAAATTTTGCAGACTTAATTGCCTTTTCACCCAAAATATCATTTTCTTAATTCTTAGTTTTAAGTTTAATTAAACTTAAAAACTAAACTCTTACTAATTTATTAAAATGAATAACAACTACTTTCACATTTAAAAGTTTTCAGTTTGCCGAAGTCACAATTTTTAATAAAGATAGAGGTTATACTTCGCCAGAACATTATAAAACTTTTGTTATTGATAGTCTAATCAATGACGAGTTGATGGATAACAGAAAAAATGGTTCACTTTCAACTTTTAAAAGTTTTCAGTAACTATTCCATGCTTAGCATCATAGGTTAAATTCTTTTTACCGTACATAATTATATAAGCAAGCGTATTTTCTGGTATATTGGCATTAAATGTTGCTACCAATTTCATACTGGTTTTCTGAGGTGTTACTACATTTCTACGCCGACTTATATTGATAACATAAATAGGATAAGAAGCAATGAACTCTGTGGGGGTTACAACAACATTATACTTTAGCTCAGTTATACGCTTAAAGTCCCTAAAAGCATAATAGGCATTTAGATAAGTATTAGGAGGATTGATATTCCACATTTCTTCCGGAAACATTTCGTTTCTTCCGTTTTTCATGTAAATATTTTGAAGCTGAACATGATCAAATTTGGAACTATTCATATCTTGGTTACCTTTTTTATTAGTTTGAAACACAACAAAAATGAAATATGGCAGATCAAACTCCATTGAATTGTAGTAATTAGTAATATCTATTTCAAAATTCCTTTTCCCACTTAGGCCTGAAATTTCTTGAGTTTGAAGGTGAAAGAATGATATAGGTATTCGTGGTTCTTGCAGTATTTTTTCTCTCAGTTCAAGCTCATAATTTGGTTCGTATTTTACAACAGGAATTTTTATCTCCATTGACTTTACGGTAACTTTTCCTTCCTCCGGGAGAGTTCCAGGTGCATTGCCCCCATCGGGATTCTTAGTCCACCATCTATAAAGAGCATCGTTCGCATTTTAACTCCATGTAAATGTAACAGTTAAATCTCCTTCCCACATAATCTCTTTAAAATCCTTAAAAAAGCCACCAAGAAGACTTAAAGGGTACCTTAACTCATTTGATTTTTTCTGCAATTTACCATTATTAAGAAAATTACCTGAATATATCATTTTATCACTATAAGAGGCTGTTAAATTAAACAGAACCGTTGAAGATATATTTGGATGGTCAATTCGATAGATAGTGTTCCTCGTTTTTTCACGGTTACAGTGCTCCAAAATTGAGTGGGGTAATTGTCAATTAGCTTTACATTTGACTTTCCTTCATAGTTAGTGTAATCAGTTCCATCAGCATGAGTTACATCGAAAGTAATATACAGGTGCGCATTATTATCAATCCAACCATCACCAACTTTAATATCTATTTCCACGTCCTTGTTTGGCAAATTTAAATTGTTTTTAGTCTTTTCATTTACAGGAAAAGACTGCCACTGGTAACTTTCTACTTTGTTCATTTATTATAAGAAAAATAATAGAAAATTAAATGAAGAGGAAATAATTAACTCATCTCTAAAATTACAGTAACTGTTGCGCCGTTGAAATCTATTACTTCATCATTCTCAATGGTCACAGTAATTTTTAAATTCTGAATTTTATCGAAAACTGGGCAAAATACAGGATAATTCGGCTCATAAATTATTGGAGCACTAAATTCTAGGGCTGGTTTAAATGATGCTATAATATTCGTTTCACGGTGAAAATGCTCAGAGTCTTTTACAAACATTCCATCCGCTAAATTGAAATGAACGCGGATATTTTCGAACGGAATTATTTTATGTAAGTTCCGAGCAAGTGTTTTGGTTTTTGGTTCTACAATTTGATTATTAAAACCTAAAACTGAACCAATACTTTCTTCTTGGTCAAAATATATTTTATAATCACTAATTATTTCCAATCTGTTTAGAATTTTATTTTGTTCAATACTAATCTTAGGTTCTTGACTTTGAATAGCTTTTTGTAAATTTTCTACATTATATTGACCTGGTGGAATAAACATTTCAGTTATCGTACCTGATACTTTTTCATAGTGTACTTTATTGTTTTTTGTTGTAATATTTGGTGTTAGGAAGGTTGAGTAAAACCCTATTAATCCAACTTTTCTAAATTCATCTCGCAATGGAACATTTAACCTTTTCTCTAAAACCGAAGTTTTACCACTTAGTTCAAAAATTCTCTTCATTTATTAATTCATTCATTAATTAATAAAATAAACGAAAATGAGTAAACGAAATGTTGTAGATTGGGACCCACAAGTAAGACTTGTAGAAAAGCAAGTAAAGAACAAACATGGCAAATTATTACCGAATTCCATTCGTTGTGCTATAATAGGCCCCAGTAATTGTGGTAAAACAACCTTAATGATTGACAATTATATTTCGGCACCTGGATGGTTAAACTGGGAAAAATAAACAACCTTTACATCTTCTCTAAAAGTTTAGATCAATCTAAGTATCAACAGTTTATGGAAAAATGTAATAAAATCGAAGAGAAGTTAGGAAAGTCCATTGCACAATTTATTCATGACGATGAAAGCATAATGCCCCTGGATAAATGTGAAGATAGGTCAGTTGTAATTTTCGACGATTTCATACTGGAAAACCAAGACATAGTTCGAGAATATTTTACACGAGGAAGACATAAAGGGATTGACTGTTTTTACTTAGCTCAAACGTATTCAAAAATACCAAAACAATTAGTTCGTGATAACTTAAACTTCTTAAATATATTTAGGCAAGATAATACCAATTTAAATCATATTTATCAAGAATTTGTTGGTGGCGATATGAAATTTGAAGACTTTAAGAATATTTGCAGCAAATGTTGGAATGAGGAGTTTGGTTTTATTACTATTGATATGAATCGCAAAGCTAACGATGGTAAATATAGGAATAAAATTAAAACGTTTCTAAATGTTGGGTAACTACTCCAGGGGTATTGGCAGGTTTTGGGTTGAGTATTCTACCACTAACATCGTTAGCGTACAACTTCAGCGTCAACGTACAGCGTACAACGTACAGCGTCAATGTCAGCGTCAAATGTCAAACGTCAATGTTAGCATTAAACGTCATTTTTTTAAAATTTCACCTATAATAAAGATGTTTGCGAAATACGATCAAAAGGTAGTTCAACAAGCAAGAAGGAATAGGAAGAAATTTGAAGAATTAAAAGACGAATTTCGAATATGGAAGAAGCAGCCTATAACGGAATACGAGAAGTATAAAAAAGATGATCAACCTGTTATTGATGCTGTTAATGTTTTAGGCAACAAGTTAAATGACATCGGTGAAAATGTTATTAAAGCTATAGAAGAAAATAGAGAAGTGGAGAAGCAATTAATTCCTTACAGAATTGACTATAAAGAAGACTTTCCTTCAGATTCCGAAGGTTCCCATTTCTTGGATGAATATGATGTCACTGATGAGCAAAAAGAAGCTTTAAAATCGGCAAGAAAGGTCAGAAAGAATTTAGAGTCGCAACTTCAGAAAGAAAAGGGGAGGAGTTTATTTCAAGAGGCCGATGAAGAGTATGATAAAAGTGAAGAAAATGTTAAGAGGAAAGGCATAACTGATTATTCTACGGTCCACTTAGGGGTAATAATTTCAAAATATTTACCAAGAATTAGTGACCCTAAATTTGGAAAAAGTTATGATAAGAACTATCAGGGTTATTATATAGGTGACTCAAAAGTTGAATTCAGTAATGACGATATTATTATTAAGGGTAAGAATTTTAAAGCTACAAAGGGTTTAATGCTATTTTTAACCTTAAATGATATACCTAACGATGATGAGTATACAGACGAAGACCGCAGCACATATGAGACTATTTTAAAAATTACAAATGCTATGTATGAAAACAATGACCCAAATAGCACTAAACCTAAAAGTAGTGTTGGCAAAAAATATAATACGTTGATAAAGGATATATGGCTTTCAGAAAAAGTTAGTAGAAAAGAAAGAGCTGCATCTCTAAACACTCCTCCTAAATCAGGATTTGGTTTTGTAAAAAAATATTCAAAAGCACCGATTGAATATGTGTGGCTGGATGATGTAAGGGAATTAATAGACAGATTAATGGTAATTCATGGCGAAGAAAATGCTGGAAACAACGTCTATCACAATGAAAAGGTTGGAATAACGAAGATGCTTACGAGTAAGTTTAATGACTTCATTGTTAATAATCCTAAAGGTATTCCATATCTAATTAGGTTTTTAAATAACATTCCCCATACATTCTGGGAATCTGAAAAACATGGAAAAGGATTAGTTAATTGGATGATTAATAAAATAGGTGAAAATAATATTGACTTAACACTCCCGGGATATAAATTTTGTGGTCCTGGTAATCCATTAGACAAGCAACTAGCCGAAGGTGTTCAGGGTTCCAACCCATTAGACGAAGCATGTAAATTACATGATATAGCATACCGCGACCATACAAAATTAGAGCACAGACATCAAGCAGATAAAGAATTACAAAAGGCTGCAAAAGAGAGAATATTCAGTAAAGATGCTAACATAAGTGAGAGACTAGCAGCTACAGCCGTTACTGGAATAATGTATGGAAAAAGAAAAATGGGAATGGGGTTAGATGAAAATGGTTGGGGCGTCTGAGTATAAATTTGTAAAATTTTTGTTTATAATTTTTTCATTAAATAAATGAAAGGATTTAGTATTGATTACAACGTTTCCCAAAAAGGGAAACTAAAACCCAAAGCTATTAAAATAAAACTCTCCAACGAAGATCTGAAAAAGCATGACTATCTAGATGAGTACTTGACAGATACACAAAAGAAGCAGAAAGCAAGAAAAATTCAAAAAGGTGGTAGCTTACTTATAAGTTTGTCCATTCCAATTGTAAAGAAAATATTCGAATATCTCAGTAAGAAGAAAGAAGGTTCTGGAATTAATGAACACCAAGGAGGATTTTTGCCATTAATATTAGCTGCATTGGGTGCCATTGGTTCGCTGGCAGGTGGCGCTGCAGCCATTACAAGCGCTGTTCATAAAAAGCAAAAAGAAGATGCGGAATTGGCTGAACAAATTAGACATAATCTGGTGATCGAAAAAAGACTGGACAAGGTTGTTTGGGAATAACTAAAATTTAAAAAAAAAAAAAAAGAGAAATTTCATCGATATTGAGTGATATACTTTCCAACTATAAGCACCCTTTAAGTAATTTCGATATACTTAAAATAATACACGAAATAAACATAAAGCATTTTCGAAATGTTTTTATGATCGATGAATTGCCTACAAAACCTAATGATTGTGAATCAGGAATTGTAAACTTGGATACGTCGGATCATGCAGGTACTCATTGGATTTGTTACTTTAAAAAGGGTAACCAAAAATTCGTCTTTGACTCATTTGGTGGAGATGTTCCTGAAAAACTAGTAAATTATTTGGGAGCTAGCAACCTATTTTATAACGCCGAAAGAATTCAAATGTTTGATGAATATATATGTGGTCATTTATGTGTCCTTGTTTTAAAGTTGTTTTCGAATTTGGGTTCCCCTAATCCCGCTCATTTTAACGAAATTATAGATTTAATAAATGGACATATTTGGAAATAAAATTATAAACGGAGAGGGTAGTTCATTAAATATTAAAGCTAACACAAAGGATGATTTAGAAAAACGATTTTCAAGGCTAGTTACGGCTCTAAATAAACGCTTTGGTGAGCTTTTTTTTGTTTCAAAAACATGGATTGATTTTCAAGGTAAAAGGATAGCGAATATTGAAGATCCAATCAACAATAAAGATGTCGTTAATAAGCAATATCTCTTAGAAAAGCTCAAACCACTTACTACTGAAGGGGACTACTTCACGAAAGAAGAAATAGAAAAATTGTTCTCGGAATATGCCACTACTTGTCTTGCACCAGTATCAACATTAACAGAAAAGGTTGACAACTTAGAAAGAAAGGTGTTTGATAGCATAATATTACAAAAGGACCTTTTTGCAGAGAAAGATAAAATTAAGCATATTTTTACATAGAACGCAACGATTAGGAAAGTATTTGTTCGTATCGTAGACCCAGATAAAGTATTTACTTCATATACAGATGACGCTATTAAAACAGTATTAGACGTTTATATTGCACGTTCCAAAGAAGAAAAAATTATGGTAGATACTAGTAAGCCCTTCAACGTTAAATCTGGTGATGCTTTATGCTTTAAAAATAAAATGGGCAGCGTAATTTTAAAACTTCCAATAAATGTTAGTGTGACGATGTTTGGTGAAGTAATACTTGATGCATATGAACCTCATCCTGATGAATCGGTCGAATAACACTAATGTTAAAATGTTTTAGTTTATAATGGAGAAAATATCCATTAAAAACAGTCTAATGTAACAGGTTTTTATACAACATCTCTATTGTTCCTTTAAGAAGATCAGGAGTAAATGGAATATTGAAATGGTTTCCCGAATAGCTAATTTTTATTTGTTCTTTCATAAGCACATACAACCTTACGCTATTAGGATCATTATATTTTTCATAAACTATTTCACAATCGGGGTGCCGCCTGCATATTTTTTTGATTGCTTGATTCACCTGTTGTCTCTGCGCCCTTATTGCATAGTACCAGTACTTTTCGTTTGGTTCATGCTTATCTATAATAAGCAGACAATTATTCTTACTAGTTTTAAGTGCAAGAGGTGTGGCTAATGGGGTAAGAGATTCGTTTTCTGCTTCCTTTATTTGAAGTTTCTGCATTAACCCAACTAGTTGGTTCTTATATTCTTCTTTAATTTTGTATTCTCCGTACTTTCGAATTGATGGAAGGACTTCTTTCGTTACCCATTTCTTAAATTTTTTAGCTTCCTCTTTTTTAGATGATAAAATAAGCGAATACAACCCAGATTCATTAATAAATATGGTTTGAGGATGTATATTTTTTAACCCCGCCAAAATGGCGGGGTTATTTAAGGTATCGAATGTACCTTTGTCTTCAATTGCAACGTGTTTTCGAATTGCTTTATCTGTATCTCTATACTCCAATATTAAAGCAATATATTTAGCTTTAAACCATGAATCGTTATTTTCATCAATAGCAATAACCACTTGTTTGCTATTATAGACAAGTTTGCTGTTCAGAATATCGGTAATTGATTCCATTAATTAATTAATTAATTAATTAAAATATAAATATAAAAAGTTAATTTCCTCAACAAAGGGTAGACCCTTGTTTCTTGTAAGTTAGTTTGCGTTCTTCAATGTTGGGTGTCTGAGTAAACCAATGCTTATTTTGTAATTAATTTTAATTAATTAATTAGTTAATAAATGAATAATCACATTTGGTGTTTAAAGTGCAAAACGTTCACTCAAACACTGCATCCTCACACCCTTTCGACAAAAAATGGTCGAACTAGAATCGAAGGTTTATGTTCCGAGTGTGGGAGTAAGAAAAGCCGGTTTGAAAAAAAAAGTTAATGAGAGTGTAAAAATAGGGAGTTCTACCCAAATTAGAGAGCCACCCGTTAGCATTCGGGAGGAAATTATAAACGAAATTCATGAGCCCATGAGGAAGAATTTTCCGAGAAGGAGGGTTACAACTCACGGCATTGATGACATTTGGCAAGCGGATTTGGTAGAAATGGACTCTGGAAAAATAAAGGGGATATCGAAGCTTAATAAAGGCTACAAGTATTTGTTAACAGTCATTGATGTATTTTCAAAGTATGCCTGGGGTGTACCAGTCGAAGATAAAACGGGTAAAAGTGTTGCTGAAGCGTTTGATGATATTTTAAAAAACAGAAAACCCAAAAATCTTCAAACAGACAACGGTAAAGAATTTTACAATAAAGAATTTTCAAAATTGATGAAAACATTTAATATCAATCATTATTTGACTTTTACTGAAGTAAAAGCTTCAGTTGTAGAACGATTCAATAGGACCTTAAAAGAGAAAATGTGGAAGCAGTTTGATATTCAAGGAAACTACTGCTGGGTTGGCATTTTACCAAAGTTAATTAATGGCTACAATAATACGACGCACACAACTATAAATATGAAGCCAAAAAACGTAAACAAAGCTAATGAAGAACATTTGTTGAAAACTGTTTACACTGTAAGCGTAGGAGCGGAAGAAAAAGCGAAATTTAAAGTTGGCGATCAAGTCAGAATTAGTAAACTAAAAGGTATATTTGAGAAAGGATACACAGGAAATTGGTCGACTGAAATATTTGAAATAAAAGATATCGTTTATTCCGACCCTATTACGTACAAATTGAAAGATGTAAACGCGGAAGAAATAAAGGGGAACTTTTATGAGCAAGAATTACAGAAAACAAAGTATCCAGAGGCATATCTTGTTGAAAAAGTTTTAAGAAAGAAAGGAAATCGGGCATATGTCAAATGGTTGGGCTTTGATAATTCTCACAATAGCTGGGTTAATAGAGAAAATGTTATATTATAATTTTTTGTATATAATAAATGGACGCCCGAGTAAAGCGAATAACCCTTTCTTTCTTCCTGTTTTTACTACATCAGTTGTCTGAGGATAGTATAGATTATCTTTTTGAACTTAATGGTGATGACATAGATAGCTGTTACAATTTTCATAAAGCTACGAAGGAATCCTTAATTTTACGTTAATTTTGGTATTTGATTTTAATGGTTACTAACCATTAAAACCATAAATTTTCTACTTAAAATTTGTCGGGGAGTTACGAAAATTTAAGAAAATGTTTAAAAGAATTCAAGATTGTGCGCTTTGCAACCACCATAGACTTCTGTTGTGCCGTGGTATACCATTTTCAACCCTATCATTTTCTTTTTTCCTTTCCACAAATTAGCACCTTGTTGTATTTGTCAGGCAATATAACCTTAAATTCACTATCAAGTTCTAGAAAAGTTTTATTTCCATATTTTGTATTTATACCATCTACATTCGTTATAAGGTATTCGTTCCCTATTTCTAACTCACTGAGTTTGTTAAACGTCTTTTGTTCGTTGATGCTGTTGAGCGTCTTGAGAAATTGATTTACTTCCATTTATTACCTATAAAAAATTAAAATAATTTTTTAAATATTTAATATAATTATTTTATTTCCTCTAGTTGAGCTACAGTATTTTTCAAACTCTTTATTACTTCCATAAACGAAGATGACCTTTTTGGACAGTCTATGCCAATCATTGAAAGATCAAATTTTTGAGCTTTAACCAAAGAATTCGTGAATTCATTGTATTGATATACTTGTCTACCTTTAAAAAAATACAGCATTCCGTTAATATATCTAAAGGCTGAATCCATTGCAGGCGGTAAACCAGGAAAACGTCTTGATAATATGCCATGTTGCTTGGGTTTAAAGCTGCATTCGTCTATTTCCGAAAAGAAAGCGTCATTGTAAAAAATATAAGTGTGGCCTGAGTAAGTGTTTAACAAAGCATGAATTATTGTATCTAGTCTAATGTTCCACATGGACATGGATTTTGGATAACCATTTACCAATATTAAGCTCGGATAATCCATCATGTAGATTTTGTTGGCAATAATCATAACAATCTCACCAGAGGGTCTTTGATAAGCGGCTGCAATAGTTTTAAAATCTTGGGGTAAGAAGGTTAACCAATCTGTAATAAACTGGGGTCGTTTGTTTTTTAAGGCTGTTGAGTTATCAAGATCTAAAAGCCAAAACCATTTTTCATAAAAGACATACATTAACTGATTAACAATTAAAATAGTGTTGACATTCAAATCACATAAATTGGGCTCTGGCTTTGGTGTATCTGGAGTTGGTGTTTTATCCGGTACGTTAGGCTCTGTGGCTTTACCATATAAACTTTGAATAGCTAAAATGTCATCTTGATGTAGCTCTATTTGATTGTTAGCGTATGCATACATAATAGCATCTGGATTGTTTGAATGAGAAATACCTAAGGCATGGCCTATTTCATGTATCATAACAGAAAGTAAATTTGTTTGATATTGAGGAGTATTAGCATCGGTATTTAAATACCAAGATTCATCTTGATCGATATGAATTTCAATAGGTGAATTAATGCTATTTGGGTAATTTGCATGAGCCAAAACTCCACCTTTTCCATCAAATCCACTGAAACATTGCCCACTTATTTTGTGATTTCTATGAGGGCCACCACGTTTATTTGATATAATTACATCTGGATTCCTCAAATCGTTCTCAAATGAGAGATCTGTATGTTTTTTCCAAACATCGAAAGCGGCTCTAGCTACACTTTGCATTGCTTGATTAGCTAAAGCATAATGCCATTTTATATTTTTATTATTCCATTTATACCGAAGAGTAGTAAAATTTATATCGTCATCGGTGATACCGCATCGCGATGTATTCATTAATTGTAAAGTACATTCATCTAAATCACCGGTGATATCGAGATTGTAGTACTCTTGGAACAATTTTAAAGCATATTGGAAAGTTGTTTCATTTACTTCTGAAATTTCTTGTTCGTCTATAGTCAAGTATCCAAAATTACGCAGATAGTTGATAGCAAATTGATTCTGATTTTCATGAGATATTATTTCTAATTGAACCTTTGTTAGGGTAACAATTATAATGCAAAATGTAATTATTCTGTTCATTTATTTATTTATATAAATATTTTACTATCATTTCTCTCGAGCCCAAAAGAGTAATGTCATATAATTATTTTTATTAAAAAAATGAAATTTTTAATTAAAAAAAGTTATATAATAAATGGATTTAAAACAAAATATTAAGCACCGAACCGGTGCAACTGTAAAGGAACTAAGGGTTCTGGCAACGGAACTCAAACTAAAAGGAGTATACAAGATGAAGAAGGCTGCTCTTCTTGAAGCTGTAAACAGTGCTTGGAGTAATGCCGGAGATAGTGCTTTGTTTACGTATCAAGAATCAGAGCTGCCTAAGAAGAGCGTTCGTGAACTAAAACAAGTCGCCAGAGAAAACAAAATTAAGGGCTACTCAGTAATTCATTCAAAGAAAGGGTTGCTAAATTTGATAGCGAAAGAAAAGGAACGTTTGGACAAAATCAGGCATTTTGGATTCGATCAAGACCTCTTTGAAATTAAAAAGGAACCAAAACCTGTTCAATCTAAGGACTTAAAAATTGTGAAGCAAAAATTGGGCCAAATTTTTCCTTTTAAGAAAAATATATTTAATGAAACAGTAGCTAAAAAGTCACCTTTCGAAATTCATCAAGGTAATCGTACTGTGCTGCACAAAAAGTTTAACGTATGGCAGACAGCTTATACTATACACATAAAAGATTTGCAAGGAAAACCAATAGAACAAATGAAAGCGGTCAGAAAAGGTGTGCATGCAGCCATAAAAGAAGTAAGAAAACTAACTGATTTTAAGCCAGGTGATCAGATGAAAGTAGTTGCAGAAAATAATGATTTTAACCATATGATTTCGTCAAAAAAGAAAATAAAAGTCAATGCTTCACATCTACTTGACCAAATTGAAAGAATAATAACATCTAATGAAAATGTAGATATTAACAATACCACTTTTCACTTCGAGGTTTACAAAATACCCAGAGGAAAAGGAGCAAAGGGTAAGAAAATAGTCAATATTGCTAAAGATGTTATGGCTAAAAGAAGCATAAACAAAATAACCAACACCGATAACCTGTGCGGGGCAAGAGCAATAATCACAGCCCTCACGTATGAAACTAGAAATATACTTGACAGGAAATTAACTGATAATGAAATTACCTACATTAGGAAAGGACGGAGTTTGCAAGAAAAATTAGCAAAAGAGTTATGCACAAGATTCGGAATGAACTGTGAAGATGGGTTTAGTTTAGACGATATTAGAGATGTTGCACATCTCATGGGTGTTCGGATTAAGGTTGTTTCGGCTGCCCATTTTAACAAAGTAATCCAGGCCTCAGGTGTAAATGACGCGATAACAATTTATTTGTACTTGCATAACGACCATTATGATTCCATTAATAATATACGAGGTTTTTATGGAAGTTCATATTACTGCAAAAAATGTGATATACCTTACGATCATCAGGACAAGCACTCGTGTAAAAAAGATAAAAATGTGTGTAATTTGTGTTTGTGCCCAAAACATGATTTCCCAGAAGGTATGCGACCCCGAGTATACTGTAAAAAGTGCAATAGATATTGTTTTGGTAAAGATTGCGTTGATAACCATGAGAGAGTGTGTGAGGTAGCTTACAAGTGCAAAAAGTGTAATAAGATATGTAACAGAAGTGATAAGCACAATTGTGGGTACTCTAAGTGTTGGAATTGTAATGATATCGTGAAAAGAGAAGAGCACCAATGTTATATGCAAGGAAAGAAAAACCGTGGGGGATACTGTATGGAAGATTGTATTTGCAATGGAAAGGCTGATAAGCGATATAAATGGTGCACTTACACGGAAAACTACTACTTTTTCGATTACGAAGCTGAACAAGATACCGGAGTACACGTCCCAAACTTTGTATCCGTTTATGACTTTAATGGTGTTAGGCGGGCTTTCCTAAAAAATGACGAATTTTGTCAGTGGATAATATCAGACAACCACAAAGGTTTTACGTGTATAGCACACAATGCAAAAGGTTATGATGCGCATTTTATTTTACAATATTGCGTCAATAATGGCATTAAGCCTAAAACTATTTACCAAGGGTCTAAAATTATGGAGCTCAAAATACCAGCCCTAAGGCTCAGAATAATTGACAGCATAAACTTTATCCAAGGAGGTCTCGCATCCTTTCCCAAAACATTTGAAATAAAAGAACTAAAAAAGGGGTGTTTTCCACACTTTTTCAACAAGAAAGAAAATCAAAATTACGTAGGGTCCATTCCAACTACTAAATACTATGGTGTTGATACAATGAAACCTGATGCTAGAAAAGTATTCTTAGAATGGCACGCTGAAAAAGTGAAAGAAAACTACGTGTTTGACTTTAAGAAAGAATTAGCCGAGTATTGCCATTCTGATGTCGATATATTACGGCGAGGTTGCCTCGCCTTTAGACAGTCATTTTTAGAAATAGCAAATATAGACCCCTTCCAATACATAACTATAGCCAGTGTTTGTATGGCTATTTACAGGTCAAAATTCCTTAAAGAAGACACGATTGCTGTAGTCAAAGAGCAAAAAAAGGAAATGTTCAGTAAGGAGTCTATAGCATGGTTAAGTTCGTTCCCTAATGTTCGACACGCATTAAACGGTGGCGAGGTCACAATTTGTAGAGCCAAAGTCGATGGGTACGACTATATGACTAAAACTGTGTACCAATATCATGGTTGTTTTTGGCATGGTTGTCCCGACTGTTACTCAGGCGATACTATCAACAATGTCAACAATGAAACTATGGATGACTTGCTTACAAAAACTATAGAGCGAACACAAGCTCTTAAAAATGCCGGGTACAAGGTTGTAGAGATGTGGAGCTGTAAATGGAAAAATTCTAAAGCTTATAAGGAAAGCCTAAATAAAACAAAAGATGTTGTAGAACCTCTAAACCCCAGGGACGCATTTTTCGGTGGTAGGACAAACGCCTCAAAGTTAAAAGTTTCTGGAAAAAAGCTGAGAAATATAGATATATGCAGTTTATATCCAACAGTTATGTTTTATGACATGTACACTATAGGGCACCCCACTAAAATATTTAAGCCAGAAAAATACAATAAAGACTGGTTTGGCCTAGTTAAATGTAAGGTGCTTCCTCCAAGAGGTTTGTATCATCCAGTGCTTCCGGTAAAGCTAGATAAGCTGATGTTCTCTCTGTGTGGGAAATGTGCGAAAGAAAAGGTAGGACCTTGTAACCATAATGATGAAGAGAGGGCGCTTTTTGGAACTTGGACTACAATCGAACTTAATAAGGCTCTTGAGAAAGGCTACAAAATACAGGAAGTTTACGAAGTATGGCCTTTTGAAGAGAAAAGTAATGAGCTTTTCAAGGACTATATTAAAACCTTTATGAAAATTAAGCTAGAAACTAGTCCTTGGGATGGCGATTACAAATCTAAAGAAGAATATGCCCGAGTAATAAGAAAAAAACAAGGTATAAGGCTTGATATTGACAAAATTAAACCCAACGCTGGTAAGCGAGCTGTTGCTAAAATATGCTTAAATTCTCTTTGGGGAAAGTTCGGTCAGAGGCAAAACATGTCACAAACAGAGTTCATTAATGACCCTAAGAGGTGGTACGAATTGCTATTAGACGATAAGATAGAAATTACTAATGTAATGTACATCAATGATGAAGTAATTGAGGTAACATACCACTACAATGATTTCTATGTAGAAAATAGCACAAATACCAACATATTTGTGGCAGCTTTCACCACTTCCAATGCTAGAATAAGATTATACGATATGCTTGATAGATTAGGAAAGGCAGTAGTTTATAATGACACTGATAGTGTTGTTTACATAGATGATGGAACAAACACCGTAGAGACCGGTTGTATGCTTGGTGAATGGACTGACGAATTTGGCAAAGATGATCATGGTACTGATTGGATAAGCACAGGTCCTAAGAGTTATGCGTACGAAACATATAAAGACAAACAGGTTATCAAGATCAAAGGATTTACTCTCAACCACGAAAATGCCAAAAAACTTAACATGAAGACAATGACTGACTTAATACAAGGTTCTAATAATAAGGTTGTTATAAGCAATAACATGATAACAAGAGATAAGAAAACAAAAAGCCTTGTAAATAAAAATATTGCCAAAGAATTTAAAGTCGACTACGACAAGCGTATGATCCTGGAAGAAGAAGACAACATAATTGATACACTTCCTTGGGGATACTAAATATAATAGTGTACACATCATTTTTATAGCTATTTACACCCTTGTATTAACCAATATTTTATCCTTAATTCTTATAAAAATTTACTGGTTCCTTTTAGCCATTATTTTAGGTGTTTGTAGGATCAATTTGTGTTTCGTTTTATAGGTAGAGGTAAGCATAACTTTGTCATTTATATATTAGAGTCATTTTTATGGTTACTTTTAACCATATTTTATTAAAAATAACATTGGTAATTTTATGGCTACGTTATCCATAACTTTTTATTATTTTTATGGTTAATTTTTATGGATAATAGTAACCACAAATTAAATAGTGTTTTATGGTTAGTTTTAACCATCATTACTATCAATATTTTTTATAACGTTTTATGGTTAGTAGTAGCCATATTTCTTTAAAAGTTGGTGAACATTAAATGGTTAATTTTAAGCATAAATGTGATAGTGTTTTATGGTTGGTTGTAGCCATAATTTCATATGAAATTATAGGTACTTTTTATGGTTATCTTTAGCCATAAAAGGTAATTCAAATTATGGTTAGTCCTAACCATAATTTATCTGAAAAAATGTAATGGTTAAGATAACCATATTTTCTTTGAAGAAAATATAATGGTACTTTTAACCACACTTAATTGTCTGACCCATACCTACGCCTATACTACTTTTTGGCTATGCGTTCATATACAATTCATCCTATTGCGATCAAATTGTGGTGAGATGTTGTGCACACTTCCGGGAAATTTATAGGGATATTAAATCCAATTTAAAACAGATGGCGCGCGAGTAGCTTCAACAAAATGGCGTGCGATTCGTTTCAACAAAGACCACATGCGTTCATATACCATTCATCCCATTGCGATTAAACTGATGTGAGATGTTGTGTACACTCAATGGCAGGTTTGTGGTTTAGTAAATCCATTTTACAATAGGTATTGCACAAGCAGATTCAACAAATGAGCGACGACGCGTGAAACGTTTCAACAAAGTCCCGTATGCGTTCACATACCACTCGTCCGATAGCGATGAAGTTGTTGTGTACACTTGAGGGAAGGTTTATGACTTAGTAAATCCATTTTACAATAGGTGGCGAACGAGTAGATTCAACAAATGAGCGACGACGAGCGAAGCCTTTCAACAAAGTGCCGTATGCGTTAATATACCATTCGTCCGATAGCGATGACACTTGGGTGAGATGTTGTGTATACATCAGGGAGGGTTCCTGGCTTAGATCATCCACTTTTGAATTGGTAGCGCACGAGTAGATTCAACAAATGAGCGACAACACGCGAAGCGTTTCAAAAAGTCCCATATGCGTTCATATACCATTCGTGCGAAAACGATGAAACTTGGGTGAGTTTTTTCGTACACTCCAGGGTAGGTTTCTGGCTTAGTACATGCATTTTACAATAGGTAACGCACGAGTTTATTCGATAAATGAGCGACGGCACGTGAATCATTTCAAACAAGTACCTTATGCGTCCATATACCATTCATCCGATTGCAATGAAACTTTGGTGAATTGTTATGTGCACTCCAGGAAAGTTTTCTGGCTTAGTAAATCCATTTGACAATAGGGAGCACACGAGTAGATTCAACAAATGAGCGACGGTACGTGAATCGTTTCAACAAAGTCCCGTACGCGTTCATATACTATTCATTCGATTGCGATGAAACTTTGGTGAATTGTTGTGTACACTCCAGGGAAGGTGTCTGGCTTAGTTCATGCATTTCATGACAGAGAGCGCATGCGTAGATTCAAGAAATGAGCGACGGCACGCGAATCGTTTCAGAAGAGTCCCATATGCGTTCATATACCATTCATCCGATTGCGATAATATTTTGGTGAATCGTTGATTACACTCCAGGAAAAGTTTCAGGCTGAGTAAATCCATTTTTCAATAGGTAGCGTACGAGTAGATTCAACAAATTAGTTACGGCACGCGTATCGTTTAAACAATATCCCGTATGCGTTCATATGCCATTCATCTGATTGCAATGAAACTTTGATGAGTTGTTGTGTACACGCCTGGGAATGTTTCCTACTTTGTCAATCCATTTTACAATAGGTAGAGTACGAGTAGAAGCAACAAATGAATGACGACGGGCGTATCGTTTATACAAGATCCGTATGCGTTCATATATCATTCATCGATTGCGATGAAACTTTGTTGAGTTGTTGTGTACACTTATGTGAAGGTTTCAAACTTAGTAAATCCATTTCACAGTGTGTAGCGCAAGAGTAAATTTAAAAAAAGTGTGACAGCGAACGAATCGTTTATACAAAATTCCTTATGCGTTCATATACCATTCAACCGATTGCGATGAAACTTGGTGAATTGTTGTGCTGCTCCCACGAATGTTTCTAATTTAGTTAATCCATTTTACGATAGTTTAGAGGCAGTTAACGGAAATTGAAAAAAAAAATCTAACAGCACTTCAAGGACAAAATTACAACGACAACACTTTCTTTGATTGGCATTGCAACGCATGCCGTGTAGAGATAGTATATATATATAAAAAAGGATGTTCTTCTGTTCGTCTTTCATGCGTTCATAAACCATTCTTCCAATTGCGATCAAATTTTGGTGAGTTGTTGTGAACACTTCCTGGATGGTTATAGGCATAGTTAATCCAATTTGCAATAGATAGGACGCGAATAGTTTTAAAAAATAGTTTTGGCTATGCGTTCATATACAATTCATCCTATTGCGATCAAATTGTGGTGAGATGTTGTGCGTACTTCCGGGATATTTATAGGGATAGTAAATCCAATTTACAACAGATGGAGCGCGAGTAGCTTCATTAAATGAGCGACGACGCGTGAAACGTTTCAACAAAGTCCCGTATGCGTTCATATACCACTCGTCCGATAGCGATGAAGCTGTTGTGTACAATTGAGGGAAGGTTTATAACTTAGTAAATCCATTTTACAATAGGTGGCGAACGAGTAGATTCAACAAATGAGTTACGACGTGCGAAGCGTTTCAACAAAGTGCCGTATGCGTTCATATACCATTCGTCCGATAGCGATGACACTTGGGTGAGATGTTGTGTATATATCAGGGAGGGTTTCTGGCTTAGATCATCCACTTTTCAATAGGTAGCGCACAAGTAGATTCAAGAAATGAGCGACAACGCGCGAAGCGTTTCAACAAAGTCCCATATGCGTTCATATACCATTCGTGCGAAAACGATGAAACTTGGGTGAATTTTTGCGTACACTCCAGGGTAGGTTTCTGGCTTAATACATGCATTTTACAATAGGTAGCGCACGAGTTTATTCGATAAATGAGCGACGGCACGTGAATCATTTCAAACAAGTACCGTATGCGTTCATATACCATTCATCCCATTGCGATCAAACTGATGTGAGATGTGTACACTCAATGGCAGGTTTGTGGCTTAGTAAATCCATTTTACAATAGGTACTGCACAAGCAGATTCAACAAATGAGCGACGACGCGTGAAACGTTTCAACAAAGTCCCGTATGCGTTCACATACCACTCGTCCGATAGCGATGAAGTTGTTGTGTACACTTGAGGAAAGGTTTATGACTTAGTAAATCCATTTTACAATAGGTGGCGAACGAGTAGATTCAACAAATGAGCGACGACGAGCGAAGCCTTTCAACAAAGTGCCGTATGCGTTAATATACCATTCGTGCGAAAGCGATGACACTTGGGTGAGATGTTGTGTATACATCAGGGAGGGTTCCTGGCTTAGATCATCCACCTTTGAATAGGTAGCGCACGAGTAGATTCAACAAATGAGCGACAACACGCGAAGCGTTTCAAAAAGTCCCATATGCGTTCATATACCATTCGTGCGAAAACGATGAAACTTGTGTGAGTTTTTTCGTACACTCCAGGGTAGGTTTCTGGCTTATTACATGCATTTTACAATAGGTAACGCACGAGTTTATTCGATAAATGAGCGACGGCACGTGAATCATTTCAAACAAGTACCGTATGCATCCATATACCATTCATCCGATTGCAATGAAACTTTGGTGAATTGTTATGTGCACTCCAGGAAAGTTTTCTGGCTTAGTAAATCCATTTGACAATAGGTAGCACACGAGTAGATTCAACAAATGAGCGACGGTACGTGAATCGTTTCAACAAAGTCCCGTACGCGTTCATATACTATTCATTCGATTGCGATGAAACTTTGGTGAATTGTTGTGTACACTCCAGGGAAGGTGTCTGGCTTAGTTCATGCATTTCATGACAGAGACCGCATGCGTAGATTCAAGAAATGAGCGACGGCACGCGAATCGTTTCAGAAGAGTCCCATATGCGTTCATATACCATTCATCCGATTGCGATAATTTTTTGGTGAATCGTTGATTACACTCCAGGAAAAGTTTCAGGCTGAGTAAATCCATTTTACAATAGGTAGCGTACGAGTAGATTCAACAAATTAGTGACGGCACGCGTATCGTTTAAGCAATATCCCGTATGCGTTCATATGCCATTCATCTGATTGCAATGAAACTTTGATGAGTTGTTGTCTACACGCCTGGGAATGTTTCCTACTTTGTCAATCCATTTTACAATAGGTAGAGTACGAGTAGAAGCAACAAATGAGTGACGACGGGCGTATCGTTTATACAAGATCCGTATGCGTTCATATATCATTCATCGATTGCGATGAAACTTTGTTGAGTTGTTGTGTACACTTATGTGAAGGTTTCTAACTTAGTAAATCCATTTCACAGTGTGTAGCGCAAGAGTAAATTTAAAAAAAGAGTGACAGCGCACGAATCGTTTATACAAAATTCCTTATGCGTTCATATACCATTCAACCGATTGCGATGAAACTTGGTGAATTGTTGTGCTGCTCCCACGAATGTTTCTAATTTAGTTAATCCATTTTACGATAGTTTAGAGGCAGTTAACGGAAATTGAAAAAAAATGTTTCCAACAGCACTTCAAGGACAAAATTACAACGACAACACTTTCTTTGATTGGCATTGCAACGCATGCCGGGTAGAGATAGTATATATATATATAAAAGGATGTTCGTCTGTTCGTCTTTCATGCGTTCATAAACCATTCATCCAATTGCGATCAAATTTTGGTGAGTTGTTGTGAACACTTCCTGGATGGTTATAGGCATAGTTAATCCAATTTGCAATAGATAGGACGCGAATAGTTTTAAAAAATAGTTTTGGCTATGCGTTCATATACAATTCATCCTATTGCGATCAAATTGTGGTGAGATGTTGTGCGTACTTCCAGGATATTTATAGGGATAGAAAATCCAATTTACAACAGATGGAGCGCGAGTAGCTTCATTAAATGAGCGACGACGCGTGAAACGTTTCAACAAAGTCCCGTATGCGTTCATATACCACTCGTCCGATAGCGATGAAACTGTTGTGTACAATTGAGGGAAGGTTTATAACTTAGTAAATCCATTTTACAATAGGTGGCGAACGAGTAGATTCAACAAATGAGCGACGACGTGCGAAGCGTTTCAACAAAGTGCCGTATGTGTCCATATACCATTCGTCCGATAGCGATGACACTTGGGTGAGATGTTGTGTATATATCAGGGAGGGTTTCTGGCTTAGATCATCCACTTTTCAATAGGTAGCGCACAAGTAGATTCAAGAAATGAGCGACAACGCGCGAAGCGTTTCAACAAAGTCCCATATGCGTTCATATACCATTCGTGCGAAAACGATGAAACATGGGTGAGTTTTTGCGTACACTCCAGGGTAGGTTTCTGGCTTAATACATGCATTTTACAATAGGTAGCGCACGAGTTTATTCGATAAATGAGCGACGGCACGTGAATCATTTCAAACAAGTACCTTATGCGTCCATATACCATTCATCCCATTGCGATGAAACTTTCGTGAATTGTTATGTGCACTCCATGAAAGTTTTCTGGCTTAGTAAATCCATTTGACAATAGGTAGCACACGAGTAGATTCAACAAATGAGCGACGGTACGTGAATCGTTTCAACAAAGTCCCGTATGCGTTCATATACTATTCATTCAATTGCGATGAAACTTTGGTGAATTGTTGTGTACACTCCAAGGAAGGTGTCTGGCTTAGTACATGCATTTCATGATAGAGAGCGCATGGGTAGATTCAAGAAATGAGCGACGGCACGCGAATCGTTTCAGAAGAGTCCCATATGCGTTCATATACCATTCATCCGATTGCGATAAGTATTTGGTGAATCGTTGAGTACACTCCAGGAAAAGTTTCAGGCTGAGTAAATTCATTTTACAATAGGTAGCGTACGAGTAGATTCAACAAATGAGTGACGGCACGCGTATCGTTTAAGCAATATCCCGTATGCGTTCATATGCCATTCATCTGATTGCAATGAAACTTTGATGAGTTGTTGTGTACACGCCTGGGAATGTTTCCTACTTTGTCAATCGATTTTTCAATAGGTAGAGTACGAGTAGAAGCAACAAATGAGTGACGACGGGCGTATCGTTTAAACAAAATCCCGTATGCGTTCATATACCATTCATCGATTGCGATGAAACTTTGTTGAGTTGTTGTGTACACTTATGTGAAGGTTTCTAACTTAGTAAATCCATTTCACAGTGGGTAGCGCAAGAGTAAATTTAAAAAAGAGTGATAGCGCACGAATCGTTTATACAAAATTCCGTATGCGTTCATATACCATTCAACCGATTGCGATGAAACTTTGGTGAATTGTTGTGCACGCTCCCACGAATGTTTCTAAATTAGTCAATCCATTTTACAATAGTTTAGAGGCAGTTAACGGAAATTGAAAAAAATGTCTCCAAAAGCACTTTAAGAAACAAAATTATAACTTCAACACTTTCTTTGATTGACATTGCAACGCATTCCGGGTACAGCTAGTATAATATAATGTACATGCTTTTATAAAAGAAATAACTGAACAATTACAGAACAGTGTGATTTGTCTGATATTTGTCTAATGCATTCTCTCCATAATGCTTTTTGGCGGTACAGTTTTTTATGTCTATATTGATCTATTCCGAAGTGATCATTTATAAGGAGAATATGCAAAAAAAAAGGTGTGATCACTGTATTGCATTTAATATACAAATATAATGGTACAAGAAATTCAGAGGAATTGTTACTCTTCACTCGCAGTCGGTGTTCAGGGATGTTCTTTCAATACATTATTTGTATCACGGCAAGTGTCACATACATGTCAGGACACACCCAGTGGTGTATACATGGCAGGTTTTCCTCGTTGTTTTGTTTCGTTGTCGTCCGCAAATGTGGCAGCGGCCCATCTTGCTTGTTTTAGCAGGAGGTGGGACAGGATCTTCTTCAATTTTCAAAAGCAACTTTCCACGACGCTTAATTTCTGTTGGAATTATTTCCTGGTTGATTCTACTTTGGATTTCAGGTTTCATCAAATCCAAAGCAAGAGTTCGCTGGAAAATTTGGCGAGACACTGCTGCATAATTTTATATGCAGAAAATATTATTAGAGCATTGATGCCGCCAATATACAGGCAGTCAAAGAAGATAGTTAGAGGACATCTCCGGGACTTCCTCGAAACATCAAATTGTCCACACATCTTATCCAACACCACAACACCATAGTTTGTTCCACTGTATGCCGTGAAAGTCTCTGGTCTTCTGTCAACACCTGTAGATCCGTCTATACGATTATCATGATGCATGGAAGACACTGCTAGGACTGCTTTATTCTTTTTTGGGAGCGTAAGATACTAGAGTACATTGTTTATAAAAGCCCAACAATGCACTTTTTACCTCCATTGTTGGGCAAGAATTCCTTTGGCATTTCCCGTTTTTCTTTTCTCAGTGTTCCCAAGTATGTTAGTTTCTTGTCCTCTAGTAGCTCAAGCACCAAAGAATTGATGTAAACCAGTTATCGGTCGTGATATTCCTATTCGAACCCACAACTGATTCCACAATACGTTTCACTACTTCATTTGGCGCATTGCTCTGCTTGAAAGATCCATCTGTTGAACACCTACATATACTTCAAGGTTGTGAGTGTATACGTTTTTTACAGTCAAGGAGTGCAAATAATACAATCCCGTACTTTGCCGGTTTGCTAGGCATGTACTGGCGAAATGTGCAGCACCCACGAAATGATACTTTGTTCATCAACGGTGAGGTGTTCACTTGCAGAATAATTCCGCCTTCTGTTCAGCACTCAGTTCTGACATAATTCTCTGAAGGCTGCAAGCTTGTCCTCTTCCCTGCGTTCAAGTCTAGTACGAATGTTTTCAAACCGGGGGCAACGAATGAGAAATTTGAAGTTTGGGGCACTTATAGTAACAAAAAAATCCTCCAATCCTGTTCCACATTTATTATCCCACATATCTAACATATTTCACCTTTCAGACTTCAATAAACCGGCAAGATACAAAGTACCTATAAGTGCTCTCATTTAACACACATCTGTATTTATTGCGTCCCTTTCACGCTGAAAATTAGACCTGATTTTTCCCATGTATATGTCGTAGTCAGATAGTGAAATCCGTCATTTCATGAAAATCCTAGGCACTTCATGAAGTGCCGGCATATGATGTAAAAAGGTGGTTTCATGAAGTGACTAAATATCGCCGTTACATAGTGTAATTCATTTTGTACATCATCTGACGGGAAATCCAGCCCATCACTTCATGAAGTACCGTAGCGGCAGCGTTGATCACGTGTGAGGGAAGTGTGATTTCCAAGAATTAATCGGATAAAAATGTGGACACTAATGGGCTGTTATTTCCTAAGAAAGTGAACTCTGTGACGTATGGTACAAATGTCTAATGGTCCGGACCTCATTTATCCCCTAATTCCCTCCCCAAGTACCTTGCTTGGCCTTGCTCCTAGAAGGAATATTATGCTTACGTACTGTGAACGGAAGAAGAACGTCGCACAGTGGTCCTTTTGCACTATCTGTGAGCTCAAAATGTAAAATATAAATGTTATGAATTTTCATGATTTATGACGTTTTTAGTATCAGTAATGTCCGATGACCTCAGAACTGTGCCTGTATGTCAAATTTGTTCACCCCGTGGAGAGTGAGAGACCGCTGAAGTAGGATGTTTCTTATCGCATCCTCAGCTGGAAGCGGAGCTAATTATTTGTGTTTTAATCTTGTGCCTGACGTGTTCACCGTTTGTCACTGGATATGACAGACCAAGGTATGCTCTTTCTTTATTAAATTTCCAAAATCGTATACAAATTGCTGTATTTATGTGATAAAGGTTTGAAAATAGTGACTTTTAAAATATATTTTATCCTTCTTCTATGGGGTTTTATACCCGGAAATTCGCAATTGTCAACCATTGTGGAAATTATTTTCATCAGACTATAGCCTATACCCTAATGTGTTGTCTGTGTAAAAACCGCTTGCTACTTTTTGCAACTTTGGCTCTTTTCCTCCTTTTAGTGTTGTCGGAAGGTATTTCGCGGAAAGATCTTTTCAACGTTTGGCGCCATGCAAGTGGGAAAGTGAAAGGAAGTGATGTCTTACTAAACTATTTGATAGAAAATACTAATCTGAAAACCCTTGGACAGTCTGTTCAAGATATTGTTAGAAAAAAACGTATTATTTTTTCCGCGCAATTAAGAAAAATGTGCTTTGCAAGTTTTTTGTCGTCCTAATTTTTTCTTTAATCGAATAGATGTGTGGTACTTCAGTTTAATTCTGTACACTCCTGAAAGATCATATATTGTGTTAATTAATTCTTTCCCTTCTCAAGTGCTTCGTTGCACCACACGTTTAACTGTGATAAGAACCAGATGGAAAGAACGGCATGTGCTTCGCCTGACTCATGCATTTCAGTGACGAGTTAATTTATTATTGTGTTGACCGGGGGTATAGAGATTGTGAGGACAAGGGAGATTAAATATATTTTGTGTATTCATGCGCAGTATTTTATTATGGTTACTAAAAGAGTTCAATTGTTATTACTGTACCTACACATCAAATACTATTTTGTAATGTAGTGCATTTTCAAATGAAAATTAGCCTATTGTGGAATAATATCTGTAATAGTTCAACTAAAATATATATGGATTGTATGAAGCTAGGAGTCCAACATGGCACACACAAATTGTTGTTGATTTCTTTTAATCTGGAGTATTTTTCAAAAACCTGTAGACACAAAATCACCTACGCTCAGCAGCATTAAGGAAAGCCCTCATCCAGTTGAACATTATTAATATTATTGTTATTATTAAGACAAGTTAAACCTCAATTCTTATAAATAAGAATAAGGAAAATGTTTAACATACATTTTAACAGTTATTTTAAGGTTTATAGACCTTTTCCATCTGCAAAGGAATTTTGCGCGGCCAGATAGGCTAAAAGGACCACTGTGCGTCGTTCAGATCCATTTTATTTTTAAAACATGAGAGATAGATAACCGATAGTATAATATGACTTGTTTCGATGTTCCACCCTTTAAAACAACAAGAACTAACTTAGTAACGGACGAGCAATAAAGAGATCTTGTACAGCTCTTAGCAGTCTGTTCTATTAGTGTAGTTGTGGTATCGGGTATGGTGTTAGCTTCCGGAACACTACGTGGTGAGTTCGAACCCCACTGAAGTACCTACTTCAGTATTTGTTGTTCATTCTGTGCATTTAAATATAGTTCAGTTGTTTTCTTGTTTATTTATTTTAAGGGCTAGGGACATCTTGGTCATCAGCCCAGTGTATTTGGGTGGTTGTTTTCTGATAACCTGTGTTTGCGTGATGACTGAAGTAGTGTGTGGGTAAAGAATTTGGGAAGGTGTCTCGAGACTTGAAATGAAGTGCCATCCCGGCATTTGCCGAGAGGGTGTGTGGAAATACCTGGGGGAAAACGCCACAGTCAGCGACGGGATTCGAACCAGCATATGGTCCTACTCGTTAAGTATACTCATGAAATCAACTATGGTTACCACGGATAGGAACATAATTATGGTCTGAGGGTTGAAATGGGGTACACTGAACCTCGGGAGGCAAAACTGAGAAGAGTTCCATTCCTACCTTAGCCATCCTAATTGGTTTTCCGTGGTTTCCCCCTTCTCCTCTAGGCAAATGCCGGGTTGGTTCCTAACTTAAGCCACGGCCGCCTCCTTCCCAATCTTAACCTGAACTACAAATACACACACTACTACAAATGCCATAATAATACTGATTATTAGACAGATTCTACACACTCCCAAGTACACAGGGCTGAATGACCACGATGTCGAAGTACCTCAAATGAAACAACAGCGTCATATTTCATCTATTGTCTCTCCGCGTGACATTTTTGCGAGAAGTAAGAGGGGCATACACAAAAGCTTTACATTTGGGTGATTTAGTGGAGGGTTCACCTTCGAGAAAATCCCGAATTTCAGCCTATTTATTATAGACAGAAATATTTGAAAGAATGATTCTGCATTTTTCTTCATTGTGTGTATCTTACCTGTTATCGTTCCAGTTTTGTTGTTAATACATTTGGGGGACTTTGGTCACCTCAATCATCAGCCCCGTGTGATTGGGTGTGAATTGAACGTATATTTATATGATGACTGTAGGGGTGGGTGGAACCGCATTAGGCAAAGGGATGGGGTAGGCGTCCCGGGAATTGAAGAGCTACTATCCGGGCATTTGGGTGGAGAGAATATGGAAAATCCACGGGGAAAAACCACACTCTGGATAGCCACTGTCATCGCCGGGTTTAGCACCTACGGTCTTCCGACTTGCTGCAGCTACCTTTGTGGCCGGGGTGCAAGATTTGTGCGTGCAAGGCTAAGTCGCGGGACTCATTCCAGTTTCAATGGGCTTGGGGATGATGTTGAATCAATTTCTACGTGGCAGGTGGTTTCTAGGCCAAATGCCCTTCCTGATGCCAAACTAATGAAAGATTGATTGAAACTGGACCAAGAGATGGAAGGAAGCGGTCTGTGGCCTATTAGAAGATACCGTCCCAGCATTTGCCTTAGAGTTTCAAATGGGAAACATCATTTTATTGACCGCTCTACGTGGGGATTGAACCACTCGACAAGTCCGTATATAGCTTGGATTCATACCCTAGAGCGGCGTTCTCAATTTTTTTCAGACTCCGACTACCACCATCATGCCATACCAAGTCCCCGAGCATAATTAAGTCAAAAAAGAAAAAATAATAATAATAATAGTAATAATAATAATAATGCAACCTGCATAACAATGAGCTGTACCATCATGTAGAAAGGATATCTCAAGTAATTCGGAAGAGAAGAATATCTTTCTATGGCCACTTACTCATATGAAACCCGAGAGAATCGCCAATCGGATATTTACCTATTTTCTTAACAAGTAGGCTGAACCAAGGGCCCCTGGTTTTGTGAGGTAGACAAGGATTTGCACGAAGTAGGGATCACCCACGCAGACATCATGGAACGTGATCTTTTGAAGGAAAAGCTTGGAGCACACCACCAATTCCAAGAAAAAGCGAAATTAAAAACCGGTAAGAAGTGGTCTGATGAAAGAAAGGAGTTTCACAGGCAGCGAATGCGTGAACACTGGGCTAAGATCAAGGCCCAAAGACGGAGGCAGTTGAAATGACGTGATCCATAGCTGGCATAAACGAAGAAAGAAAATAATAATAATGCAACAAGCATGCGCCCCTCTTTTCTTTTCCTGTCTCTTTCTCCCATTGAAGTGCTGAAATAACTAGTGATTCACCGCTCACCAGGCATGCTGCAACTGCTTGCGTGACTCATGCAGATAACATCATTTACGTATGTACAGTCGAGTCGAATCAGCATTTTTGCGTTACTCATAAAGCAGGAATTTCCAAGTACGATTACTGATGATTAATACATACTAATTTACAACTTAGATTTTTCACTGTCAAATCTTGTAGTGAAAACCCCATTATTCTTGTTCATGCAACAGAATTTGAATTAAAGAATGGATCTCAGGAGAGGTTGTGCACGCGAGCACTGTTTTGCTCGTATGACGGGAGTACCAAATGCCATTTAAAGAGCAGTGTGGAGCTCCCGAGCATCAGATTAAGAACGCCTGGCCTAGAGCTTTGCTACCGCTGTTGATGATGAATGATGACAAACACACATAATTACTATTATTACCGTAACATGCAAAGTCTCATTCACTTGTCTCCCACAATAAATATTAGCCGATAGGAATACATCCTATAGGCCACAACTATTTCCTCTTTGGTTGATTGAGATTCCAGAGCTAATTCAATCGTTTTAATCCAAAGAACTTACTATTTATTTAATTTAGGAAAGTTCTAAATAATACAGTGCAGCCTCAAGCTACGTCACCCTGCAGGTTGTTCTACTTTTCTTGCGTGACAGCGTATACTAGCTTGCTAACGCCCCCACCCTCCTTCAGACAAAAAAATGAAGCTGTTGCCATTTCTAACCCAGCAGAAATCCCTCGACAAATATTTTACAGTATACTATACAATCTAAGTATTCTAATGTATGTGTGTATTCATTTATTTATTTAGGCTAATAATTTATTTAACAATATTAAGGTACACAGACGTAAGCCCAATTATGTTTCTTATTGGCATATCAAGTTCAAAAATACAAATTGCATCAGTGAAGGAAAAACAGAAAAAAGATATACAATTGATGAACAAAAAGAAAAAATTACAAATGAAATTATGAAAGTATGCATTACAGATTAGAAAAAAATACTGTACAAATATAAAATGTAATAATAAATATACATACTTCTACAACAAGGAAAGAGAGAGAGAGAGAGAGAGAGTAAAGAGTACCCGGTATTTCACGATTAGATTTAGGTTGTTTTGTGAAAATTAATTTCGAAAACCATAATAAGCAAGCATTAATTTATTTCTTGGAATAGAACAACTAAATGAATTAATGTACGGCTTCATTGAGTCAGTCATTTCATGATGTGCCGAATCAACAAACACCGGTTCTTCATGAAGTGCCTCGGCTGATAATGTAAAATCATTACTTACACCATCTGCCTAAATCGGTCCGTCACTTCATGAAGAAACGCGTCAGATGGTGTAACTATCCCTTTTTAAATCATATGCCGGCTTTTCATGAAGTGCCTAGGATCTTCATGAAATGAAGGATTTCACTATCTGACTAAGACATATATATTTGTATATTCAACTATTTTTGTATCATGATGTCGTCCACAAATAGTTCAAAACACAACAAATGTGTGCTAGCATTTTTGGCTCTGTTCTTAGGACCCGGCAAATGAACAATAATGTTCTGAGAACGTGTCTGCGATGTTGGCGCAACAACTGACACTCTACACTTTGTTCCGTCTTTTCCAGTAGAATAATTAGAGGGCACAAAATCATACACGAGATTCTCATCACAACTAGAAACACTGTCATCATCACTATCAGCGTTACTGTCCACATCTGGATACACTTCTACTTGTTCATCTTCAGCCTTGTCCTCATCCTCAACACCAAGCACAACACTTTCTTCACTGTCTGGTTCATTCAGCCATCAATTTATATTCTCATAGTCATCCCTTTTTCCCTTATAAACCAAAAATTAATATATATACTCATAAAACGGAGTAGATATGTGCACATGAACTGAGATAAGACACTGCAATAACAAAGAACGTCAAAAAAATCACCCCAGTGGTCGCAAGGATCCACAAGAATAAATTGCTTTACAACGCGACAACCGTCAGCCAAGGTTAGCTGGCTACTGCATGTCAGACAGGGGATGGGGCACCAGGAAGGTACACAGATGCTCAAGGTCAACAGTCATGCCAATAGACTGGCACGACAAAAACAAAACGGCTGGATCACTATTGTGTTTCGCGCTGCCACTGGAGTGTTAATCATGATTTGCGGGATGAAATTACCATTATGTACTATGTTTTGATTCACACCTGCGCGCAAATTGCGACCCGAGTTGGGTTGGCTGGCGAGAGGCGTGCGCCCCGGATAGCTGGCCGAATGCCACACTCCAGCAAAAGAATCTCCCTGTACTACATTAATATCGCTTCACGCCACCATAAGCTATATAATAAAATGTTCACATTTATGGTAATATGACCTTGGGTTTACTACATAAGAATGGTTTCTCGCCTCTGTTCAGGAAGCGTGTCTCTGAATTAGCCTTTTCCAAAACACACTCTTGGAGAACTCGGATTCACATACGCTACTCGAAATTAGCCTCTCGCCACTATGGACTGGCATGTGTGTATTAAAATTTCCTCTCTGGCAAACTTGGATTCACATACACTGCATGAATATGGTTACCCGCCTCTATGGATTCAGAAGTGTGTCTTGTCCTCTCCTGATAAACTTGGAATCAAATAAACCAACTACATGAGAATAGCCTGTCACCGCTATGGATTCGCATGTAATCCACTTAAGATTTGTTTACGGGAAATTTGGCTTCGCATGCGCTATGCCTTCTCGCCGCTATGGAGTGGAATGCGTTTCTTCAAACTTTCTCTCGTGGTAAACTTGGGTTCACGTACACTACAGAAAAATAGCTTCTCGCCGCTATGGAGAAGCATGCGTTTATTCAATTTTCCTCTACTCGTAAACTTGATTTACATACCGTGCATGAATATGGTTACTCACACTATGGATTAACAACTGTGTCTTTAAATGCCCCTCCGGATAAAACTTGGATTCATATACGCTACATGACCTTACACCGCTATGGATTCGCATGTGTTACGCTACATGAAAAGGGCTTCTCGCCACTACGGACGTGCACGTGTGTTTTCCAAGTTTCTCTCTGGGTAAACCAGGATTCACATGAGCTGCATGAAAAGGGTTTCTCGCCGCTATGGACGAGCGTTTGTGTTTTCAAGCTTGCTCCCTGGGTAAACTTGAATTCACATACGCTGCATGAAAAGGGCTTCTCGCCGCTATGGACAAGCATATGTCTCGTCAAATCACGCTGCATGTATGGGGCTTCTCGCCGGTATGAATGAGCATTTGTGTTTTCAAATGACCTTTGCAGTCAAACTTGGATTTTCACACGCTATGGACGAGCATGTGTCTCGTCAAATTTGATTTCTTGGCAAACTTAAATTCACATACGCAGCATGAATAGGGCTTCTCGCCGCTATGGACGAGCAAGTGTTTCTTCAAACTTCCTTTCTGGGAGAACTTGGTATCACATACGCTACATGAAAAGGGTTTCTCGCCGCTATGGACGAGCATGTGGGTTTTCAAACCCTCTCTTTGAGTAAACTTGGAATCACATACGCTGCATGAAAAGGGCCTCTTGCCGCTATGGATGAGCATGTGTCTCCTCAAATATGTTTTCTTGGCAAACTTGAATTCACATACACTGCATAAAAAGGGCCTCTCGCCGCTATGGACAACCATGTGGGTTTTCAAACTTGCTCTCTGTGTAAACTTGGAATCACATACGTTGCATGAAAAGGGCTTCTCACCGCTATGGATGAACAGGTGTCTCCTCAAATTTCGTCTGCTGGTAAACTTGAATTCACATACGTTGCATGAATAGGGCTTCTCGCCGCTATGGACGAGCATGTGTGTATTCAAATGTCCCTTGTGGAGAAACTTGGCTTCACATACACTACATGAAAAGGGCTTCTCGCCGCTATGGACAACCATGTGAGTTTTCAAACTTGCTCTCTGTGTAAACTTGGAATCACATACGTTGCATGGAAAGGGCTTCTCACCGCTATGGACGAACATGTGTCTCGTCAAATTTGATCTCGTGGCAAACTTGAATTCACATACGCTGCATGAATAGGGCTTCTCGCCACTAAGGACGAGCTTGTGTGCTTTCAAATTTCCTTTCCCGGTAAACTTGGATTCACATACGTTACTTGGATAAGCCTTTTTACCGGTGTGACTAGGAATGGTTGACAATGTTGGCTTGGTAGTACTCATTCCATTAGATGCACTGTTAGCATATTTTCTTACACTATTACCAAATCGATAAATCTTCCTAACAGCATTATCCGATGTATGTGAACATATCAGCCTGAAATAATTAGTACTACCAGTTTAAAGTCCGCTACATTATCACGGAAGAATAATAATAGAATTTTAAAGATCTAAGCAGAAAAAATTTAATTGTGAAAACTTTCTTTAATACCATTACCATAAAACTTGTATTCAAGAAGTACCGGTAACTGACATCATTTTCACTCATCAATAAGATGTTGAACATACAGTCAGAACATTTTACAATTATATAAGACACACCTGTAGATTATACAGGTGTGTCTTTTCAGAGATTTTGGATTCATAGCTCGGACAGCATGAGTGTATTTGGATCGTACTTTAGCCACTAAAATAACCCGATCAAAAGTCGTTAGAATTTTTACATGCACGTTGGCGTAACGATTTGCAACACTGCTTGCCTTCGCCAATTTTTATGAAAATGAGTCTATTCTTAAGATAAATTGTGTGAGATTTCACAGAGGCGGCCAAATTGATGAGTGACAAGGATACAATATCGTTGTTGTTTTTGTATGAGTTATCAGTCTTCAGACGCTTTCAATGCAGCACTTCATGTCTCCTAATCTTGATGCTATCAATTCATTCCTCTGTACATAACTACCACACCCTACATCCGAAGCAATGCACTTAATTTCGCCAACACGCTATCTTCCTACGGAAGAAGCTTCTATCCGTCATCTACCAGCCTTCAAACAGAATAAATTAGAAATGAGGCCTATCAGGACACCAAACCTGCGAGGACCGTAGATCAGATCCAGCTTATAAAGCGATCCCAAGGTACCCCATAAACAAAATAGAGAAGACGAAGATGCGGCTAATGAACAAGTCATCAATATTACAGAAATGAACTGGAAATCCCTAGTACCCCGCTGCTCAAAAACTCCAACGTTCTACGGCCTACCTAAAGTACACAAGACCGATGTGCCTTTGAGACCAATATTTAGCACCATAGCGTCCCTAACTCACGCTCTTGCTAAATATTTGAATGTTGTCCAGCATCCATTATTGCCTCCACTCACGTCAGAAATTCCCAAAGCTTCGTAGATATCATATAGAGTATAAACTTCAGTTACGGCGATCTACTGGCAAGCCTCAATGTGGAGTCCTTATTTTCCAAGGTTCCTGAACCTGACGCCACACAGATAATCAGGTAAAAGCTTACAGCAGCAGAAGATTAAACGGACTTAATTGACTTGCTGAACACTGCGTTAACTCCAAATGCTTCGACTTCAATAGGCAGATGTTTCAACATCTGGATTGATTGATTGATTTGATTGATTGATTGATTTTCACGGCTACACTTAGAGCTTAAGAGCTCCTTTACAGTAGCGCCCTACATAAAATAAGGTTAGGGCTTATACAAATAAAACATTTCACTTACATTCGCAATATAAATAATAATAGTCTAACAATAGTAACAAAAAAGACAGTAATAATACAACAATAATACAACAATAATAATAATAATAATATTAATAATGATAATGGAAAGATTATTTACAAAAGAGAGCATACAGACACAGTATCAGCCCGAAAAGCAAACATCATATACAGTACAAGAAAAGCTATTAAATTAGACAGGTTGTCAGCTATTGTCCTGATGTTATAATTGAACTTAAAAAAAAGTATTTTAACATAATGCAGTAATCAAATGTGAGAGGTATACTGCTCCAAGAAGCAGGAGCAGCCAAGGGATCACCCTTCTCTCCATTATTGGCCAACGGTTTCATGGCAAATTAGAGGAAGAAGCCGTAAAGGAGAGCCCATTGAAACTTGAGTGTTCGTTCAGATACGGAAACGAGATTTTTTGATATGGGAAAATGGACGCAACTCACTTCAGGAATTCCTACACTTCATATGCTCCAGACATCTGAGTATCAATTTAATAATGGAAATAGATGAAAATTATCCACTGGCCTTAGTAGACGTTCTTGTCTATAAACGAACAGACAACACAAGGCCTCTAGGAAGGGCACTAATACACATCGGTACCTACATGCACACTCATCCCATCCACCTTCGCGGAATGAAATGGTAGCTAGAACACTTCACACCCGAGCCAACCGCATTTGTGATAAGGATAGCATAATGAAGAGAAAGAACAAGTTGGGAATAAGCTCCTAGCTAATGGATACAGCAAAGGACAGAAAAATAGGGCCATACGGAATAAAGAAAAAAAACCGAAGAACGGCTGAAACAACGAAGATCGACCGCACCATAAATCCTTTTTGTCTAATATACAGGGGGTGGCAAATAGAATCAACAAGTCGCTAAGGAAACACAACGTGACATTGGTTAAGCAACCGCTAACCAAGCTGACGCAAGAGGTCCGTATGTGAGCATAGATAAAGGAGCCAAAACCAGGACGCAGAAGTTTACAAACCGTCTTGTTCCTGTGGAGAAATATTATTTATTTTATTTATTTATTTATTAATCAAAGCACAAACTACAGCTATGCTAGCCCTTCACGCTTGTACAAATAACAACCAAATAAAAATTAAAAATAAAATATAAGATAAAATTTAACTAATCACCAAACAAAACAAGTCCAGATCAAGAGCCGGTAGAATGTCCATGCTCGTAGCCGTGTCGTCAGTGGCCAAGATAACAGTTCTAAATACAATTAAACTTCTCCTTCGCCTGCTTCAGAAACGTCCTCTTGTTTGTGGATATGTCCAACTCACGTTTCCTTGCAATGCTATTGTACAGGGATGATATGCGGATTTGGAAGGATCTTTGGATTATGGAGTGTTTTGTGTGTGGAATGTGCAAAATATCTTTGAGCCTGGTAGAACGGGAAGGGGCTCTTAGTTTGAAAAGTGACAGCAGGTGGTCCGAACGGTAATGGCCATTTAAAATAGAATGTAGGAAGGACAGGTCAGTTACCTGTCTTGTCGTGTTGAGGAGAGGGATGTTTATGGCTGAAAGTACCTGCTGAGTGGTGAAGTGTCTAAACCTTGGCATTCTGTTCCTTACAATGGCAGCAAAGAAGGATTGAATTCTGTTTAATTTAGCTATGTTCGACGGGCAAGAAGTTGTCCAAATGGGAGAGCGGTAGTTTGCAATGGGCTGGATTATCGAGAGGTAATAGAGGCGGAGGGTTGTGGGATTTGATATTTCTGAGAAGCGGTAGAGTATGCCAAGGAATTTCATGGCTTTGGATAAAGAATGTATGTGTTCTTTAAAGCTTAGCTGGTGGTCGAATATATCCCCGAGATCTCGCTGATGCGCAACTGCGGTAATGGGCCTGTCAAGTAAGGAATATGTTGTATGTACTGGCGAATTGCGTAGGGTAATTGTTAAAAGGCTGCATTTATCTGGATTTGGTTTCAACTTCCATGTGCGGCACCAGTCGGATAGAGCGTTAAGTGAAGACTGAAGGAGTGCGGCGCCGGCTGGTGTCTTAATTTCCTTGAAAATCTTGAAGTCATCTGCGAAGAGTAGGGTATACAAAGAGTCGCGTTTCCATTAGAATATCAGAGCACATTCGAGACAAAAACAAATAAACAACAGATCTGCAGTAGTTGAACATACTGACGTCAAGAGACACGACATAGAAACTGTTCAAAACTGTTTCTAAATTCCTAGATATGAAAACAGGATAATAAAAGTGACATCAGAGACCTTGAAGCATCCCAATAATTTCAATCGCGAAGACAGATTCAGGCATAGCAAAACATAGAGAGTTCTCTTAGCACATGACTGGCTCTGTCCAATCAGGGAGCAGCATGGGGTCAATGCCTATTGTTGTTGGTTAACCATCTCTCTGGTAGCAGTTTAAAAAACTCCTCGTATAATAACTTACGGTGGTTTATTATCATCATTCTAAAACAAGGAAAATATCTGATGAAATACGCCAATGAACTACGTGATCCCTAAGAATATAACATCACACACAAGAATGCCCAAAGACTCCCGACTCTGCTGCGGGCGCTGCCGTCTGTGGGCACTGGGGCAACTTTAGTCCAGGGCGCAACACCGTACATGCCGCCCATCTAATTTGCCACACAAATTATACAGTTTGGTAGAAGTACGTGAAAAATACTGCTCCAACACAAGTCTCTAGCAATACATCAGAACAGAAAATGTACACAAAGAATGCTATATTGCATTTCGTCTGAATTTTACTTCGTGGGCGTCCATATTTCACATGCAGCGGCCTCCATAGTCCACACCATAATGAGAGAATGGCATGCTAGGGGTGACTCTAAAATTTAGGAAACTGTCCCACCAGTTGACTGGTGTCATTGGTCTTTGCTCGGAAGCATGTTACACAGCTGTGGATCACTTGCCTGATAACAGATCGGCCATTGGTTATCCACCGTTGCCGCAACGAGGCTAAGAGAAGTTGGCTTCCTGCGTGCAAAAGTCGTATGTGCTCATTCCAAATAAGCAATTTTGTGACATTTCACATGCAGCGGCCTCCATAGTCCACACCATAATGAGAGAATGGCTTGCTAGGGGTGACTCTAAAATTTAGGCAACTGTCCCACGAGTTGGCTTCAGCATTCTCCAGAATGCCGCCCACGCTCAATAGGTTGGCACTACCTAGCAAGGAGTGCAAAGTGAGAAGTTTGCTCTGAAGCGGCACTGCGTTTCTTTGATGTAAGTTATGAATCTCCTGACTGTACGAGCAGTGCTGAATGATGCGGATAATTGCTGTCAGACTATCGCGAAGTTCGGCAGTAGTTAAAGATCCATGCCGTCTTGCTGCTGCATCCTACTTTAGATTGTGAAGAAATCTGAGATGTATGCAAATACTCATTGTTGTTTAGTCCAGCTGAAAAACCGGTTGAAGAGGTTATCTGCGTCGTGATTACTCGCCACGAAACACAACCTTATTCCTCGCTGTTCAGGAATTTCGGTTGGCTCAACAGTGGTAAGTTCAGGCCAGGTTGAAGGATCCGTAGATAGCCAGGCGGGCCCCACCCACCATTATCGATTGCTTTGAAGTCGATGTGGCTCCGTTCCCCTGGAGATAAGGTCCGCTGGATTGTCCTGTGCTGAGAAATGGTTCCAATCATGCTGAGAAGTCAGTTGGTGAATTTCCGACACCCTGTTGGACACATATGTCTTCCAGGCCGAGGAGCTACCTGCTATCCAGGCTAGAACAACAGTGGAGTCTGTCCAGTAATATCGTCGATTAAGGGCCTCAATCACCCTTTCCATTGGCCTGCTCCGAAGTAGTGAGCCATTCAACTCCAGTCTTGGCAGCGACACCTGCTTCAAAGGGGCTACTCTAGATTTTGATCAAAGTAAATGAACGGAGATTATTCCATTGGAGTTGGTGCAAAGCAGGTAAGCTCGGGCACCATAGGCTCTTTCTGACGCATCAGCGAATCTGTGAAGTTCAACATTGGCATTCATGCCGTCTGCCGTCCTCTTCCGTGTTATACGAATCTCATTTAGTTTAGGGAGCCGCTGATGTACCTCCTTCCATTATGTCTCAAGTTCTGAGGGCATTTAACCATCCCAATCCAGATGATGTAGCCAAAGGACTTGTATAAACAACTTGCACTGAACAATTACAGGCCGTAGGAGTCCCAATGGATCATAAATGGACGTTATATTGGCCAACACAGATCTCTTTGTCCAAGTCACATTCTTGAGGTTGAGGGCTCCCACGGTGAATTGAACTGAGTCACTACTCGAATGCCATAACAGACCAAGAGTTTTCACGGCGCCATCAAGAGGAAGACTGCAAGACACCTGGTTCTCGCGAAGTGTTGGTGTGATGGCTTCCAAAATATTAGGATTTTTGGACCGCCATTTACGGATGGGGAATCTTCCGGTTTTCAGGAGGGATGTGAGATCTTGGTGCAAATGGATGGCTTCTTCAACGGTGTATGTCCCCGTCAAAAGATCATCAACGTAGAAGTCACTCTTGGTGACTTCGACTGATGTAGGGTATATGTCTTGACCGTCTAGAGACACCTGCAGTAAGCAACGGGTAGCTAGATAAGGAGCCACTGCAGTACCAGAGTTTACCGTAGTCAATTGGTACATGTCCAGTTGTTGATTCGGAGAACTGCGCCACAAGATTCTCTGGAAGTCTCGGTCAGCTTCATGTATCTGGATCAGTCGGTACATCTTCTCGATATCTGCTGTTGGCGCTTACTTGTGTGTGCGGAAGCGAAGAACGATCGAGAACAGATCCTGCTGAACAGTTGGCCCAACCAACATCACGTCATTCAGGGGGATCGACGAAGTAGTTTCAGCCGACGCATTGTAGACAACTCTGACCTTGGTAGTGTTGCTGGTGCCTTTGATTACCGCGTGATTAGGCATGAAATAACCAGGTTTCTGCTGGTCTCTAGGATGGACAAATTACATGTGTCAAAGTTGTAAATGTGCATCCATGAATTTGATATATTCATTCTTCAGGTCAGGTTGTCGATGCAATTTCCTCTCTTTAAAGCCAAAGCTTCTCCTGACATTGACAAACGAGTCACCAAGTTCTCCAACTGCTTGCCGTAGTGGTAGTCTCATTACGAACCTGCCCGCCTCATCGCACGTGAAAGATTTCCGAAAATGCTCCTCGCAGTCACTTTCTTCCTTGGAACGGCTACGAGTCGTAAGCACCACCTGTTCCCAAAAGCGTTCCACCTGTGTGTGCAAGGCTTCAGCCGTGGACAACAATGAAGTTGTTCCAATCTTTCAATGTTGAACTGAGTGAGGGGGTAAACATCCAGATAGCACCCAACCAAGTCATGTATTTTGAAGAGTAGGGTAACCATCGCTTGATTGATGTTCGGGTCTTAAGACTTCAAAGAACACAGTGGCACATAACAGCAGATCTCTCTCCTTAGGCTGGTTGAAATCAAGGTCGCCTAGTGAAATGTTGGCGGGCAGTTGCCAACCCTCGTACTCTATTCTTGATGAAGAGAGCGGGCCAGTAATCTGACGCAGGACAGAATCGACTATATGCCGACTATAAGTTCCAACTCTCAACTCTATCTGAAGTTGACAGAAGTAAGAGGATTCAGTCGCTCACGGGTTGCTAATATCATTGATGGGTATCGAATGACGATTCAGCTTGATACCCAAACGGTCCACTAAGTCTCGAGACACGGAGTTCATCTGTGATGCACTGTCTAATAGTGCTCGGCATTGAAACATTCGACCTTGGCTATCCCAAATGTTAACAATGACAGTTTATAACAATTCTTCATTAACACAAGCGCCTCAGACAGAACAATATGCTTGGTGTTTGGATGCACTGTGTGACGAGGTAGCAGTACTTTTCATATTCTGGTCTATATGTAACAATGTGTGGTGACTTATTGCATCCTCTGCAGTTACCTGAGTTGCAATTGTTGGCTACATGGTCACTTCTCAAGCAATTTAAAAAGAGATGATGTTCCCACACAACACCTATACGGCTATTTACGTCCATGTACTTCAATTTTGGGTATTTATGCAGACTGTGAGGTGTCTTACATAGCATACAATAAGGTGACGTGGTGACGAAGGCTCGGTGAGGTCCCCTTGAACTTGTAACATGCTTGATCTCATCTTGGGTTGCAGCAGCTGTCTTGTTGGAAGTGACTATTTCTAAAGTTTGGCAATTATTTTCCAAGAATTGAATTAAGTCCTTCAAGTTTGCGTGCATTTCATTTGACGTACCGTTCTCCCATTGCTTACTGAGATTGAGACAGATTCTTTCCAAAACTACGTGTGAAAGTATGAGGTCATGTAAGGGCGCTTCAATTTTTAAAGCTTCTATGACATTTAAGTTGCTGCAAAGTTGATTTATTAGCAAACGCAGCTCTTTAGGAGAATCATGCTTTGCGTTCGGGAGTGACAATAATTCCTTGATGTGAAGGTCTGATATAAGTCTAGCATTGTGATACCGACTGCAAATCAAGTCCCGGGGTAAATTCTCAATGAGGTGGTGAGGTTCACCAGACAAGCATGATCATCATCATCTTCCTAGCGTTTGTCCCGCTTTGGAGCAGGGTCCGCTACTTTACATGTCAAACTCCATTTCTGTCGGTCAAGGGTATCATGCCGACACAGATTAACTTGTCGCATGTCTTCTCTAAGGCGATCAAACCACATCTTCTTAGGTCGCCCACGAGGACGTTTGCCATCCAGGTTGAGGCACAAGGCAGTTTTAGCCACTGATTGTTCGTGACTACGTATGACGTGGCCGTACCAGCGTAGACGAGCCTCCCGCATTTTATCCTGTATGGGCGCAACTCCCATCCACCCTCGGACATCGCAATTCTTGATATGGTCAAGCCGCGTCAGACCAAGCACCGAACGAAGCATGCGCATCTCCAAACATGCAGGTCTTGCTCGTGTTTAACAGATCCCGGCCAGCATTCAGAACCGTAGAGGGCGACTGGGCGCACGACGGTCTTGTAAATCTTGGCCTTAAGATAGGTGGGTATCTTGCGGTCAAAGAGGACTCCAGTTACCTCCCTCCATTTGAACCAACTGACACTCACACGAGCTCGGGCATCAGGGAGGTTGTCACCATCTGAACGAGTCAAGGAGCCAAGATACCTGAATTGGTCGACTCTTTGAAGTTCTTGACTACCTACAAGGATGGTGCCAGGCATCGGTGACCTACACTCCATATACACGGTTTTCTGGACATTCAGCTTCAGTCCATTCTCAGCCAGGTTCGTATTCCACTCCTGCAGTTTCTCTTCAAGATCGTTGCGTTCTTCAGCAGCCAATAAGACATCATCAGCATACAGAAGCGTCCATGGATGTTGCGATTGGATATCTGATGTTATTGTATCCATGCATAGAATAAACAGAAGTGGTGACAGGGCTGATCCGTGATGGACACCGACTTGAATGGGGAAAGGAGATGTGATTCCCGCGGGACATCGCACAACACTACTGCACTTACGATACAGAAGTAGTGTCCAGCGGACGTATTCTTCAGGAACACAATAAGAACGGAGTGCATGCCAAATCAGTTCATGTGGAACCCGATCAAATGCCTTCTCGAGATCTAAAAAGGCGATATGAATAGATCTGTTCTTCTCACGGTATCTCTCAATGAGGAGCCGTGCTGCGTGAATAGCATCAATTGTTCCACATCCTTTCACGAAACCACACTGGTTGCTAGTGATCTGGACAATGTCACGCAGTCGACTGTCAAGGATTCGCTCAAAGACCTTCATCGTGTGGCAGAGGAGGCGAATAGGTCTATAGGTGCCACATTCACTGACATCGCCCCAGTCTTTCCAAATAGGCACCGTGGTACTCGTGGTCCAAATTTGAGGCACTACACCTTCTTCCAAAATCTGGTTGAACAGAGATGTCAGTAGTTCAATACCATTCTGACCAAATAATTTCCACAGTTCGGCTGGAATGTCATCAGGACCCGTAGCCGTCCCGTTCTTCATCTTTCTGACTGCCTGTGCAACCTCTGCCATAGTTATTAGCGGTAATGGTCCAAGGACATTTACCGCACTGTGGATAGGTGGATGAGGGAACTCTTCGTTACTTATTTCTGATGTGTCTTTCCCAACGACTCAGAATAGCAGATGGGTCTCTGAGAATTTGGTGGTCTTCATCTTTGATGTGCATAACGTGACCAATGTCTTGCGAGGACCGATGATGTGCGTTTGCAATCCGGAATATCTTGTTGGCTCCTTCAGCTGGTAGTACACATCTGTATAATGTTGGGCCTTAGCTGCTGCAACAGCTCGCTTTGCTGCAGACTTGAGGGTCTTATATTCCAGATAATCGCTGGTAAGACGCGACGTCTGCCAAGTCTTGAATGCAAGCCGTTTCTTTTTGATCACGGTCTGCACATCCTCATTCCACCACCATACTTGTTTGTCAAGAAAACGCCTCCCACGTTTCGATTTTCCCAACGTGTCTGCTGCAACCGAGTGAAGGCAATCGACTATCCTAGTCCAGTTGATCTGTATTGGTTGGCTTGGGTCGAACGTGAGTGATCCACCAATTCGTTCCTATGGTCCGGTAGCTTCCACCACTTAACGCGTTCAGGTTCCGTTTCGTGGGTACGGTGTCAAACTTGAGATCTAGTACAAGGAGGCGGTGTTGAGGAGCGATGTCATCTGACATTTGTTACCAACTTGAAATCATTCCGCCTGAAAAGCCAGTAGTCGATTTGAGATGTTCGACTACCGCTGTAATAGGTGATCAGGTGAGTTGGCCGTTTCTTAAATTAGGTGTTAGCCACAACAAGATCGTGTGCTTCGGCGCTTTCAAGGATGCATCATCCCTCTTCATTCCATGTCCCGAAACCTCGCCCACCATGGCAATGAGGATAGCCATCTCTTTCTGACCCAACATGACCATTGAGATCCCCGCCGATGAACACATATTCATCCTCTGCGAATGAACGAAGATGAGTATCAACACTGCCCCAAAATTCATCTTTCTCATCACCTGAGCAACCCACTTGAGGGGCGTAGCATGAGACGACACGAATAGTTGAGTTGTTATAGTCAAGCTTCACATAAAGCAGTCTGTCTGTGATGCGGCTAACCTCTACTACACTGCCCTGAAGCCTCTCACAGACGAGCACTGCGACACCGTTCTGTGTAGATTTCCTGCCATAGTAGAACTTGTATCCCTCACCGATATCCTTAGCCTTGGCTCCTGTCCATTTCGTCTCCTGTACACATGCTATGTCTATCGATCGACTCTTCAAGACAGCTGCTAGTTCATGGCTTCGACCTGTGAGCGTACCGATGTTGATGATCGCCAGACGAAGGTGTTGGACTCGCTTCTTTAGCCTGCTCCGTCCATAAGCAGGAAGCCCTCGCTCATTTCCCACGTCGTCCGGGCGATGACGACGCGCATTTATCCGCATATTCAAGGTTCGCACTGGCATGTTCATTTGATGCGACAAAGATATATGATCCAACCGATGTGTCGCTCCACCTGTCGTTGGATTTCCTAACATGATAATAATAATGCCAAATAAGCATTTTGCCCTGTTTACAAATAGCTGACATACATAGGGCAGAAGATGTAATTGATCAATGTATACTCTGAGTAGTTATAGAGTTCCTATCTGGTTCGTGATTTCTATGGCAATGGTGTTAGAGCCGACAAAATGAATGAAAGTTAGGGCACAAAACTTATGACAGATATAATAAACCGCCCTTCCAATTGGTGTTATCTGTGGACTGATTGTTTCAAAACCAAGATGGCCGTCACTTAGGGCACAAAAATGTTTGCAAATATAACCATGATAACAACAAATAAAGATATCAGTTACCCTAGAAAAGGCGAACACAAGGCCAGCACATACAAACAAGTCACAAATATCACTTAGAAATCACGACTGAGGTACAGATGTTCCAAATAGACGGATATATCACGCAGCACACCTACACATGGTCTTGTTCAAGGAACTCCATAGGACCAGACAAGCATGATAGAAGATAATAATACCTTTGAATGTATGTGATGTTTCATGGTTGATGATCAGCGCCAGAAAGGTGTCATAGAAATGCACGGAATCTTGTAGAGCGCCACTGTACTTGGGTAGTGAAATAGTTGGAAGTTTTAGTGCGCAACTCCCAACTCTGCTGCGGGCACTGGGTGAACCACCTTTGGACCAGGGCGCAACACCGTACACCTATCGAACAGTGCCTGACTGACAACCAACGGTTGAAACTCAGCACTTTTTCTAGGATTATGCCGTGTCTTGTATGTGGTCTCGCCCAGAAACGCCAAGATGGCTCATCAGCGGGCTCTTGATGTTCCGCGCCCGGACCCCCACAAGGACCGTTTCCTTCTCCAGCACTCCCCGGATGCTGTCGTCCTTAATGAGACCTTTCTTCTTCCTTCCCAACAGCTACACCTACCTCCGTACACTGCCTACCGTGCTGATCATCCACATTTCGCAGCTCTAGGAGGTGTGGCTGTTGGACTCCAACTTACCGTCAGTCTGCATCGCTATAATTTCCCTCACCACTTCTCCGAGTATTTGATTTAAGATGTCTTTGCTCCGTCCAAAACCTTTAACATAGTTACTCTCTTTCTCCCACCTCGTACCCCTCCTCTTAATGGCTTCCTCACTTATATTGATCACACCTTCTCGTCACCGATATTAATATTAATTCTTATTGTGTTACTGATAAACAAGCTCTTCACACCCTTCTTCACAGCATCCGCGGAGTGAGTGTCCCCCTCCCCTCCCCAACTCACCCCATCTCCAACTCTACTCCCGATCATCTTCTGATGTCTCCCAAGATTTGTGTTACTCCCATCGGCCTTTCATTGGCAGTGATCATGTACCGGCCCTTGTCACCATCCCCATTCCACTGCCCGAGCCCGACCTCCCCCATCCCGCTGCTTTACCCAAACCGATTGGCCCGCTTACCGCGCTACCATCACCTCAATTCTCACTCTTCCTACCCCTCCTATTTTCCTTCCTAACTATCATGCCCTTGTTACTGAAACTGCTATTCTCACCGCTGATCGTCTCCAAATCCCTCGTCGCTCGTTCCATCCTACCAAACCTCCTATCCCACCAAAAGCCCTTCGTCTGCTCCACCTCGTTCATGATTACTATCGCTCGTATGTTCGCATCTGTGATCCCGATTATCTTCGCCAACATCATCTCCGCCTCCACCATGCAAAATCTTTCATCAAACCCGTTAAACGGTCCTATTGGAACAATGCCTGAACGAACTCTTCCGAACTCCTGATCCTTCCCAATTTTGGCCCACCTTTCGTCGTCTCACCAAAACCCAACCCCCATCCCATCTACCCCATCCGTACTCCCGCTGTCGTCCCTACCACTGATCTTACAAATCTCTTTGCCGCTCATTTTTATACCGTGTTCTCCCGTCCCCAAATTCATTCACCCCGACTTCCCTCTTCTCCACCGCCTTAATGACCCCACTCATAGCCCGTCTCTCCTTCTTTCTTTTGATCACTTTGCTCATATCGATTTCAACCATCCTCACAATCGCCGTAGCACGCCTGGAGGAATCTATTCAGTCCTCCGCCGTCGCAAGTCCACCACCCGGGCGCTGAAGTCGCCACATCCTGAGAGCCCCGCCAGTCTTTGTCCATGCCCTCAGTTCTATTTATACTACCATTCTCTACCCTTCCCATTGGTGCCACGCCTCTATCTTACTATTCCTCAATCCTAAGAAACCCCTCTCCAACATTCGCTCCTATCGCCCAATCAGCCTCCTTCCGGTCCTATCCAAAACACTTGAACTCATTCTCGCCAAACGTATCATCTCCTACGTAGAATCTCTCCCCCTCCTCCTCGAATCCCAAGCTGGTTTTCACTCCCATCGCTCAACTCATGATCACCTCTTCTCTTCATCTATTTGTGAAACCTCGCCATACCGCCGCCCTTCTTTGCTTAGATGTAGAGAAAGCCTTTGAAACCGTTACCGTTTACCATCCCGTCCTCATGTATAAACTCCGTCATCTGCCTTTACCCCGTTCCCTTATTCGTCCTATTTACCAATTCCTCCACCATCGTACTGCTTCTGTCCGCATTCGCAACGCCTCCTCTTACACCTTTTCCCTCAGGGGTCACCTCTTTCCCCTTCCTATATCTCCTCTTTACCTACGATATTCCCTATCCCCCAGCGCCTCTCCGTCTGTACCAATTCGCGGATGATCTCGCAATTCTCGCCCTAGCCCGCTCTGCTCCTTCCTTTACCCGTCACATCCAAACCTATATTTCTACCCTGGAATCTAGGCTCCTCTCCTCCCACATTACAGTTGATGCCCGCAAGACACAACTTGTCGTCTTCCGCTCTAAATCCCGTATCTGTCGTCCTCGTAACATAGTTCCTCTTACCCTTCAAGATGTTCCTAATCCTGAATTCACCACCTTTCAGAATAACCTTCAGAGGCAACACCACCTCAACGCCCAATACCTCGTGCCTATCATCGTCTTTCTCCGTACCCTCACCGGCCTGACTTGGGGCCGTAAGCCCCCCAAATCATCAAAATCTACAAAACTTTTATCCGTCCCATCCTTTCTATGCATCTCTTGCCTGGATTACCGCCAAACATCACATCTATTTCAAGCTGCCCATTCTCGACCGCCATGCAATTCGTATGGCCAATCACCTTAAACTTGACACCCCTTTAGCCCGTTTCACACCCTACTACACGATCCCTACTATTCTCAGCTACATTCATTCCCTTCGTTTGAAATAGCTCACTCGCGCCCAACGTATTTCCCTTCCATTCTTCACAGAAGCTCCTCATCTTTCCCAGGATATCCTTCACGATCGTCGCACACCCACCCACTCACATCTCTTCCCCTCGCCCAATCTTGCCCCCAAATCCGCCTCCAACTTACTCCCTTCTCCCTTCTAATTACATGCTAAGCATGGTGCTCCCGGGGGTGTCTGGCCCTAGTTTTAGAACCATAGCCTGCTCCAATCTCTACATTGCACATCGGCCTAACAAGATCACAGAGTCTACGAATTCAAGTGCTCCCCAGTGCACCGTCACAGTGCCCCTTATATCGCAATTGAAACAAACCTTCTTTTCTCTAGTGGAGTGGTGGCTCAGCGGTCAAGCTGTATGCCTCTCACCAAGGCGGACGGGGTTCGATTCCCGGTCAATGCATGTGAGATTTTCGTAGTGAAATGCCATGTCCTGTGGTTCAGATTCCACGTAAAAATGAGGTCCCGTGGCTCATAATCTAGCGATTGACGGTCACGTTTAACTACAAGCTTCCTTCTTCTCCTTTCTCTGTGATTGACTTTCGCACTTGTAATTGAAAATAAGAAGTATAATAAAAATGGACCCCAAATGACAAGAAGGTTACCGTCCCCATTAGACAATAAAATGTTTAAAATATGCATACAATGACGAAAAACAAAGTTAATTAAGCTCCAATTATAAAATACTTTCTCGCAATAATTGAGGTCTGATCTTCCTACGAAAACCTGCAAATGTTTGGGCTATTTCCCATGCCTTATACTTCTGTTCCCATCGGGCTTCTTGTATTGTCCATTTCTTTATCCATTTTGTGTTTTGTTCTTTTCTCTGTTTATGTGCTCAAGTGTTTATTTGTTATTGCTACCTCTTGGCGGTGTGCGGGAATGAAATAACTCAAGATACGATACGATATACAGTCGCTACTCCTGTGGGGGTCCGGCCACGAAACATCAAGATCCCGCTGATGAGTCAGCTTGGTGTTCCTGGGCGAAACCACAAACAAGTCACGACATAAACCTAGAAAAATTGCTGAGTTTTAATTCATGGACCGTGAAAGCCAATATACCAACCAACGGTTAGTTAGAGTACAAACACGAACTCGTATCCATGATCAAGGCTGCTGCAATGACGTCGGGAAACAATCACCAATACACTACCACAAAAGCCCACGGTCTAAATAATTTATCTCATCAAGGTGGTGGAAGAAAAATGTAATTTGAGGCATTGACAGGTTGAAGAAGATTTGTCAAATATTTACGGGATAAGTATGGAATCATGAAGAAGAAGCGAAGGTGGAGCTGACTGAAGAAGAAAAACAGGTTTTCTGACGAATGGAGGAAGAACTGTCCATGTGGAAAAAGTATTTTTTTAAATGGGAACATCGTCTGAGGGACTGTGCAATCCGTTTGATGGAGATAGAATAGGTAAGTTTAAACATACGGTTATGAATGTACTCTGGCAATTTAAAATTGTTTTAAGGTTAGCACGTTAAAGTACATTTCACATTTTACTTAACAAATTTAAAGCTGTGGTTTTAGGTAGATTTCATTAGAAAGCTATGGGTCCCATGTTTCGACTTCCGGAAAATTTCGACATATCTTCGCGTTTCACATCCCCCAGACCCCAAAACCACCGTCAGTTCAAAAGTTTATATATAATTTATGTATGTATATATATATATATATACAGGGTGATTCACCTAAAACTTGCACTGTAAATATTTCTGAAATGGAAGGTGCTATTGATATGCGGTTTTAACCTAATGAAATTGTATCCAAGGGCTCGTATTTGTAGCTGATACACTGATATTTATAATTTTTAGAAAGTGGTTTTATTTACAACAATTACAATTTTTTAAATGGAACAATACCCATTGACATTAAAAAAATAAAAGTAGAACAAATTAGAATACCAATGGTGTTTTGTGCACGATTCTAGTGCAAGTAGTTTACGAGATATTGATTGTTATTCGAAAATTGTACGCACTAACAACCAAGTGCTTAGTGGCGAGGTTACGATGTTGTTATGTTTGTTGAGGTTGTGGTTTGTGTACACTGAGTGCACTGCGACTTTCCAGTCAGTTATTGTGTGATACTTCAAGTAGTAGGACGTGCTTGCAGGATGAGATTTACCATTGCAGAAAAAGCCGACATGCTCATGGTTTATGGCGAATGTAGGAAGAATGCTGTTCGTTCTTGTACCGTGTACGCGGAAACATATCCCATTAGACGTCAACCATCTCGGCAATTATTTGTGAACCTTTTCAATCAATTACGTGAAAGTGGTAGTATAACGCCTAGAAAACGTAACAGAGACAAACAAGTGACTGGAGAAGAGGGAGAAATTAAGGTTCTGGCTGCTGTTGCAGTAGATCCACAAATTAGTTCCCGTGCAATTGCACATGGAAGCGGCATGAGTGATACTCCAGATTCGTCATGTATCTTGTTTACTGATGAAGCAACATTTTCTAATTATGGCCAAGTCAATCTTAGAAACATGCACTATTGGTCTGTTGAAAATCCCCGTTGGCTGCGTCAAGTAGAACGACAGCGTCCAAGGAGTGTAAACGTCTGGTGTGGAATAGTGAACCATCACATCATAGGTCCCTTTTTCGTAGAAGGAACACTGAATTCGTGCAAGTACCTCAACCTCCTAACAGACCATCTTCCACAGATGTTAGAAGACGTTCCGCTTCAGACTAGGAGGAACCTGTGGTATCAACATGATGGCTGTCCGACCCATAGTGCACGAACTACTACAGATTATCTTCACGGATTGTTTCCAAATCGTTGGATTGGACGAAGGGGACCTGTACTTTGGCCGGCCCGTTCACCAGATTTGACTCCTTTAGACTTTTTTCTGTGGGGGAAGCTAAAAGACACTGTCTACAAGGACATACCAACTACACCAGATGATATGAAACGGCGTATTACTGCTGCCTGCGCTGAAATTTCCTCTGAAATGCTAGAACGTGTGCAGCAATCTTTACATAGCAGACTGGAAGCTTGTATTGAGGCTGGTGGTCGTCATTTTGAACACAAGCTTTGAGGGTACACTGTACTTGTCAGAAACCACAGAATTACTTCATTCACATTTGTTTTTCTTTAGTTTGTCCTAGGCATTGTCCCATTGTGTACAAATAACAATATCTCGTAAACTACTTGCACTAGAATCGTGCAAAAGACACCATTGGAATTCTAATGTATTCTACTTTTATTTTTTTAATGTCAATGAGTATTGTTCCATTTAAAAAATTGTAATTGTTGTAAATAAAACCACTTTCTAAAAATTATAAAAATCAGTGTATCAGCTACAAGTACGAGCCCTTGGTTACAATTTCATTAGGTTAAAACCGCATATCAATATCACCTTCCAATTCAGAAATATTTACAGTACAAGTTTTAGGTGAATCACCCGGTATATGTATATATATATATATATATATATATATATATATATATATATATATATATATGCATATATATATATGTATATCAGTTTCTTGTGGACACGATAACTGCCGTAATTTTGCACCAATCACTTTGAATTTTTTACCGAATATGTATACCTATAAAATCTCGGTCGAGTTCGTTACTGGGCTAAATCGGTCGAAGGGGGTGAAAATGGGGGGCTTTTTTCGAAAAAGTGAAATATTGCTATAACTCTCATAATATGTGAAATATCGAATCCGTTCAACGTTCATACTATGTGTCGGATAAAGCCCAAAAATTTATGTTTGAAGAGTTTTTTTTATAGCACCAACCATTGACCAAAGAGGTGGGAAAAAGTGGGTTTTTCGGGAAACATTAATCATATCTCTCTTTATAGGCACAATATCAAAACCGTACAAAATGGACAATATTCCCCTAATAATTACCTAAAACGTTTGTCTGAAAGAATTTTTGATATGACCCACCATTACGCCAAGGGATGAGAAAAATGACTTCGGAATTATAAGAAAATGCCAAGAGCTATCAGTGGTTGCCATGGCAACACTACTAAATTGATGAGGGATGAGCCATCAGACGGTGCCATGACAACGCACTTTCACGAGATCAGATTCAGTATTTCCATCTAGGTGTGAAGCGGCTTCGGTGACGTAACTGGTAGCATGCTGAACTTCTATGCCCAAGGTCGCGGGTTCAAAGCCGGCCGAAGTCGTCGGATTTTCTAAGAGCGCTAAACTCCCTCAGTATGCTTTTCTTTGGAGGGGAAGTTCCAACGTTCGTTGCGAGTGCTGGTTGGGGTGGTATCTAGTAGCCAAGTTCACAGCTAGGTGTCGTTGACGGAAGTACCAGGTAGCAACATTAGGAACTACTGCTTGAAATTGACCGTCTGCAGTCCTTACCTGAATTAAGACTAATACAGCCATTACAATTCACACCGTTTATCAGACAGATTCTACACTCACCCAAAGTACACGGGGTTAGATGACCGCGTTGTCGCAGCCCCTAAACTCAGGAACCAACCAGAGATAGATTTAATTAGAAAGCTAACTATTGCAATGGGTACCATGTTTCGACTTCCGGAAAATTTCGTCATATCTTCGCGTTTCACATCCCCAGACCCCAAAACCACCGTTAGTTCAAAAGTTTATATATAATTTATGTATGCATATATATATATATATATATATATATATATATATATATATATATATATATGTATATCAGTTTCTTGTGGACACGATAACTGCCGTAATTTTGCACCAATCACTTTGAATTTTTTACCGAATATGTATACCTATAAAATCTCAGTCGATTTCGTTACTGGGCTAAATCGGTCGAAGGGGGTGAAAATGGGGGGCTTTTTTGAAAAAGTGAAATAACTCTCTTAATATGTGAAATATCGAATCGGTTCAACGTTCATACTATGTGTCGGATAAATCCCAAAAATTTATGTTTGAAGAGTTTTTTATAGCACCAACCATTGACCAAAGGGGTGAGAAAAAGTGGGATTTTCGGAAACATTGATCATATCTCTCTTAATAGGCACAATATCAAAACCGTACAAAATGGACAATATTCCCCTAATAATTACCTAAAACTTTTGTCTGAAAGAATTTTTGATATGACCCACCATTACGCCAAGGGATGAGAAAAATGATTTCGGAATTATAAGAAAATGCCAAGAGCTATCAGAGGTTGCCATTGCAACACTACTAAATTGATGAGGGATGAGCCATCAGACGTTGCCATGACAACGCACTTGCACGAGATGAGATTCAGATTTCCATCTGAATAAGTGTGAAGCGGCTTCGGTGACATAACTGGTAGCATGATGAACTTCTATGCCCAAGGTCGCGGGTTCAAAGCCGGCCGAAGTCGTCGGATTTTCTAAGAGCGCTAAAATCCCTCAGTATGCTTTCCTTTGGAGGGGAAGTTCCAACGTTCGTTGCGAGTTTCTGGTTGGGGTGGCATCTAGTAGCCACGTTCACAGCTAGGTGTCGTTGACGGTAGTACCTGGTAGCAACATTAGGAACTACCGCTTGAAATTGACCGTCTGCAATCCTTACCTGAATTACAGACTAATACAGCCATTCCAAAGTACACGGGGTTACATGACCGCGTTGTCGCAGCCCCTAAACTGAGGAACCAACCAAAATCTCTGCGGGAGATATAATTTAGCGTGAAGAAGTAACAGACCGTTACATCGTTACACATCAGTGTCGAAACCTTGCATAAGGACAGTGTGACCACAAGAATAAAACTGGACCCCAAATGACAAGAAGGTTACCGTTCCCATAAGACAATAAAATGTTTAAAATAAGCATAAAATGACGAAAAACAAAGTTAATTAAGCTCCAATTATAAAATACCTTCTCGCAATAAATGAGGTCTGAACCTTCTACGAAAACCTGCATATTCTGCCTATTTTCGCCTATCCCCAAGTTTGTCCGGTGAAATCTACCTCCGCCTTCCGGCGTGCCGAGAGGACTTTATTATTTTTCAGATAGACATTCAAGATATTGATGCTGATATCATTAAGGTGAAAGAGCAGCCTGAAACTATACAGGTACTGTTTGGATAGCCTTCATGACATATATGATGATGATAATTTTTTTATAAGGGGCGGAGGTAGATTTCACCGGACAAACTTGGGGATAGGCGAAAATAGGCAGAATATGCGGAACAGGGAGGTCATCTCTCCTATTTATGACACACATACTAAATATATTTCAATACTTGATTGAATTGAATTATTGAATATGCTGATTGGATGATTCTTTTATTTAATGCCTTAGCATACGCTCCTCTGGCTAATCCAGCAGTCTCAGTATGTAATCACTAGGCCACATAAGGTGACTTTATGGGTAGAAATACAGTGTAGCGATAGACTTAAGTGGGGTGTTGGTAAAAATATATATATTATATTTCTTAAATGCGAGGTAGTGGATTAGACATAGAGTGTATTTGACGATGTAAGAATAGTGATATTATGTAAACATTTTCCTTGGTTATTACAGTACATTATGTTTCTTCTTATATACATTTTGTTGCTCATAGGTAGACTCTTTACGGGAAGCTAAAACTCAAAGGTCTAGCTGGTCGCCTGCGCTTCTACGACCAAACTCTCATGTTCACAACACGATGGGCAATCGAAGATTAAAAGGAAAAGGACAGGATCAGGGCAAGAAAGTAGAGGATATTTTCTAGAGGAACAGAAGAGAGCACAGGAGAAACACGAGTGGGAACGGGAGAAGCCCCACTGGGAACGGGAAGAGCACACTTTGAGAATGAACTTGCTTCAAATTAAATTAGAAAATATCTCATCCATAGTACCACCGTAATCAGATACTACACGTAATTTATGTCACAACTATCAATAATAATTTAAATAAAATGAACTGCATGTGTAGAGATCCTTTCATTGTCCTTAATAAGGTATTTTTTCAGACTGGGGAGCTAAAGATGTGAGAATTATTGCTGAATGAAAGTGTCTCATACTAGAGTGTGTGAATGATGATCTTGAAGGGATGGTAATTCTGTATAGAATTCATCAACAATTGGTCTCTCCAGGGGAGGTTCATCATCACCTTGCTGTTGAGCAACGTTATGAAGTACCGAACAAGCAACAATAACGAGTATTATCGTGTCGTCTTTAGATCAGATTCCCAGCGATAAGGCAGGAAATCTCCTTTTCCAAACTCCAAAACAACGCTCTACAACAATTCGTGTACGCATGTGTGATTCATTGTACAGATTTTCAGTCCTGTTTGAGGGGTTATCAAGTGGTGTCAATAAGTAGCTTCTGAGGGCATAAGAACAGTCTCCAAGAACTGCGCAGTCTTTAAAATCCCCTCTTTCCAATCGAGTCCTTGACCTGCTGTTTATAATGCGATGAGCCAGCCCAGCTATGTCATTAAAGCTGAGATTCGTGTCTGCCATAACCTGCATATTCATGCCAAAGTATCCTTTCTTATTTCTATAAATTTCACCATCATATCCACCGGGTGACTGAATTCGTACATGAGTGCATTCCATAGCTCACAGAACTTTACGAAACCTCACTACCCGTTAAAGAACAAGTTTTCTTGCTTTTAATTTGCCTTCTGTCTCCGGAATTCGGATGTATTCCTCCGCAAGCCCTGCGATTGCCTCCTGTACTAAGTCCAATAAAATCCCCAAGTTCAATCACCATACTTCCTGATGCATAAAATCGAGGGGTGTAAGTAACAGTTGGTCCATTGGTATCATCGTACTATATCTGGAGGAGGAAGTTTAAGGTACGAGTGTGAGACGGGTAAATGGTTTAATCTTATATATAAAAGTAAAAGTCTGTATGTATGTGGGTATGTGTGTATATTTGTTCCGTATACAAATTCCACCGTTCCACAAATCACAACCAAATTTTGCATACACATAGTTTAGGACCTAGAAAGAACGGGTCTTTCTCATTCTTCTGATTTCGGCCTTTTTGCACTCGAGCAAAGGCTAATTAAGTCAGAAAATAAACTGAAAAAGTTATGGCTAGGCCGGCATCTCCATGCCAAAAATAGCTGAAGACGGCACCACCAAGTTTCCATCTATCTCGGTAAGAGGCCATGCTACACCCACTGCCAGCTAGATCACATCCCTCCAAGCTGCTTTAAACTGCCTGCCCATTTAACACAAGATAGGTTGCAGCACCAACCGACTGTGATCGCTGCGGCATTTTCACTGCCAGCTGGATCGTATCCTTCCTGGCTGCTTTAAACTGCCTGCCCATTCAACACTCAGACGCGTACAGTAGAGGGGGTCGAAAAAAAATGTATTTTTTCTTAAACGGTCTAGATCGGAAAAGTTGCCTAATGGTTTAAGAAGAAAAATGATGTAAACATTTTTGAAATGAGTTAACATCTTCCGCTCGCGCATCGCACTTAAATTTTGAGAAAAAATGTAAAAATCACAAATTTTCGTTTTTTTTCAGCCGTTTAATTCTATTAAAACTATGACACTCTTGTGTTATATGTCTAGTTTATAGGAAGAAAAAATTATAAATAATTATTTTAGATCATTTACTGAATGATTTTTACTTGTGCAACATCATTAAAATTGTTAATAAATGACAAAATTACATGATTTTACATTTCTGCTCCATGCTTATTTGTCTGGTTTGAAGGAATCGTGCGCTCACTAAATTCAGTTATAAACGGTAAGAGCTAGACTGAAAAATCGATACAAGTGACCTTGGTCGCTTGCTTAGTGCAATGATCCCTCCCCCCTCCATCGCCCCAAATATTTGTCAATGTGAATTTGTTACAGTATTGAATGTTCTTGTTAAAAGGAAAAGGAAGATTCCTGTTCTTGAATTGCGGTTTATGTACCTTCAAAGGAATTACCGTTTGGGGAAAATCGGATCCATTGACACAATAGTTACAAAAATGTTTACGTTAAAAGCTCAGAGAAAAGATCGTGAATTAAATCAAGTACTGAGTGTAAGCATTAAAGACAAATCTCAAGTAGCAAATTCTTCGAAAATCCATAGTGACAGGTTTACTGAAGACGAGTGTGAAGATGATGAATTTAAGCCATGTTCATCAAATACAACAAAGAAATGACAAATGAGAGTTCAACTTGGTGCAACGGCGCTCAACAGTGATCGCTTGGGAGTGTCTGATCGGGCAACGGCTCTCATAGCATCAAGTGTTCTGCAAGACTTTGGGATAATAATCGAAACTGACCCTTCATCTGTCATCTTAAATATATTTTTGTAAGTTGTTCTTGCTATAAACTAGACATATAACACTAGGGTGTCATAGTTTTAATAGAATTAAACGGCTGACAAAATCACGAACATTTGTGATTTTTACATTTTTTCTCAAACTTTAAGTGCGATGCGCGAGCGGAAGTTGTTAATTGATTTCAAAAATGTTAACATCATTTATCTTCTTAAAGCATTAGGCAACTTTTCTGACCTAGAGCGTTAAAGGAAAAAAATATTTTTTTCGACCCACTCTAGCGTACAGGATATACTGTATATTAATTCGCCGTTAGGTTGCAGCGTCAACCTACCGCGCCTTTTTAATGGGACGATACCCGAAACGAATGGTTTTTAACATTGGAGGTTTAATACCGAGATTTTTAAAAAACGCGATAACATGGCACTAAGTTAGTTCTTTTGTTATTCAATCAGCATAAAGTATATTATATTAATTCAGACACATACGAGCAAATTTGCAGAATAACGGAGAGCGAAAAATACAAAACGAAGGGTTGTTAAGTTTTGAGGCCCACAATCGAGATTGAAAAAACGTGAAAAACATGGCACTTAGTTAGTTCTTTTGATATTCAATCAGCATAAAGAATATGATATTAATTCAGACACATACCTACGGGCAAATTTTCAATTTAAAGGAAATCGAAATATACATGAAGGTGGAGGTGATTGTTTTCAAGGGGCGAAATGTCTAGCTCATTTCCCCGTAATTATATGGTACGGATTATAATAAAAATACAATAGTAACTTCCAACGAATTTAAATCTAACTTACATACTAGACGAGATGAAAAGAAAATAATAAGGCCAATAAAATACAGGGAAAAGAAATTCCTCCAGCCGCCGAAGAATGGGATGTTGATAATTTAGGGGCTTTGGAACATCGTGCTCATGTAGCCCCGTGTACTTGGCGGTGCGATGAATTTGTCTCATAACCCGTCTTATTGTGATGGCTGTATTAGTGTGTGTATTTATAAGTCGGGTGAATTGTCCGATGGTAACTCTGAAATGAGATTCCTCGGGATTCAAACTTGCCCTGTTCTGATTTACAAAAGCGCACACAGCAGTACGCCATCATAAAATACAAAACACAACTTCACCATTAACATCAATACTAAACAAATGTCTGTAACAGTGAGTGACTTGAAAAAGCGGCGATCACAGTGGGTTGGTGCTGCTCTTACCGTCTATATTTGGAAACGGTAATGATGATGATACTTGTTGTTTTAAGGGTCCTAACATCTAGGTTATCGGCCCCTAATGGTTTGGGCGATCGTGAAGATGATAATGAAATTTAAACTATAAATAAAACTAACGACTAAGTTATATACTAGAAGAAGAAATGGAAAACACAAGGAGAATAAGGCAAAAAAAAGGACAGAAGGTAAAGAAATGCCCTCAAATCTCGAAGAATGCGGATTGAGGGACTTGGAAGGAAGGAGAGCCATGAAAGGCATATAGGAAAGTGAAAGAGGAGAGGGTCCGCCCCAGAGTTAATGGATAAAGGGGGAACCCCGGACTCAGCTCAGGAATCCCTTGGGGTCGCCAACTTCCGAACTCACAAGCCGCGAGCCCCTGACGGCGTAGCAATATCCAGGGTGCACCAGAAGTGGCAGGGCTACATTCACCCTGCCTCTTTGAGGGCCTTGAGCCGAAGGCAGGAGATAACATGAAAAGAAAAAGAAGGCTGACCCCTCGCAGAAGGAGGGTATCAGAAAAGATAAGACAAGGGCCAATTAAGGAAGAGACTCCATAGGCCTCGGATACACTAATACCGTCGCGGTCGGAAGAGAACAAGAGTTGACCAAGAGAGGTCGACAGGAAAGAAGACGGAGTGGAGCCCGGCACAACTAAGTGGAAGCAATGCCGGACTCAGCTGGGGCTCCGTGGTCGCCAACCCACGTCCCACTTGATGTGAGCCCCTGGGGGGATTTGTAAACGAGGTTGTACACATAAAACAATACTGTAATTGTTTAATGGGCAGGCAGTTTAATGCAGCCAGGAAGGATGCGATCCAGCAGGCAGTGGCCACACCATTTATTATCTAAAGTACTATCAAAAACCTTAGAAATCTGAACGCAATAAAAATCTGAAACCGTATCTCTTTTATTAACAGGGGACGTAATAGGGAAATGAAATTAAAAAAGAAATACATTGGCAAGCCCTGCATTCGACATACTGTTGCAGATTGTTCTTAAAGTAGCGTTATTTTCTTTGTGATTAGATTTTGGAAAGGACCAAACAGTAGCTACGGCGGTAGTAACTCAATTTGCCACCATGACCGATGTGGCGGTAGTAACAAAGAATGACACCAGGTACCGCAATGGACAGAGACAATTCAAAGATATTAGTGTTGACAAAAGAGGATATATATAAAGTGTTCACTAAGACTAGCGGTAGCCATGACTACAGTTTGGTTATTGACAAACGAATGCTGTTCTTTGTACATGTATCTGATCTCCTATTTCTTCAGATAAAAAGTGTGTTCATCCCACATTTTGCTGATTTCCTATGTATTAGCCATTTTAATGCTTACTGACGAATGATATTGTATAATGGTGTAGTTATCACGAATTCCCTGAACTCCACTATAGCATTTTAGATATCATTACGGTATGGGTTTAGAGAATATATTTCTTGTGTTACGAAATACGGTAGGGGTCAGAGAAGCCCAATGTGTTCTCAATCAATGCATCTTGTTTGCCATTATACTAGGATTATACGTTGCTGCAATTACTTTAACTGGGTGAGATAGGTTAGTTTGTTTCTCTGTTTAGGGTCTGCGACAACGCGGTCATGCAGCTCCGTGTACTTTGGATGTGAGTAGAATCTGCCTGATTGGTGACAACCTGTCTTAATTGTGATGGCTGTATTATTGTATGTTATGTGTAATTCAGGTAAGGACTACAGACAGTCAGTTTTGTAGTTCCTACTTTTGCTACCAAATGCTACCGTCAACGACACCTAGCTGCAAACATGGCTAATAGATACCACCGCAACCAGAACGTGACAGTGAACGTTGGAACTTAATAGAGTTAACCAAATTTAACCTACAAATTTTACCTTCACACGAGTACAGTTGATGGCAGGTTCTTTTATACCACATAAATCTATGACATGGTCTCTCCGGCTTTACTTCCCCTCCGAAGGAAGGTATGCTGAAGGATTGTTAACGCTCTTCAAAAATCCGATGACTTCGGCCGGGTTTGAACCCACGACCGTGGGCATAGAAGCTCAGCATGCTACCAACTACGCCACCAAAGCCGCCCAATATGAGATAATAGGCTTGGAAATACAGCAATACTATTCCTTAATATGCAGCCATTTCTTATTAATCACACCATTTGTGCGGGGTTAATAATCGTAAGTATACTTGACTCCTGAATGATGACTTTATATTCCAAACATTGAATAACTTAAATAATTTTTCCTTTCAAAAAGGTAGATGCAACAATTTAAAAATTAAAGAGAACTATGTAAACAAAACGTCTAAATTACACCCATAATAACAAAAATAGAGACTATCAGGAAAGTACTGTAATTGTGAGACTAGGTCCTAGAGAAATTTGCATATACAGGCCTTTTTTGTTACTGATGCATTCTCTACTCCGTTATTGTACTCCACAGTACCTTTCGCCTTGATTTACAGTGAGTTAATATTGCACTTGATTAACTTCAGAGCCCAGGAGAATGTTTTAAACTCACTTAGGGGCAAAGTGAATATACATTGCGAAATATATTGGCAAGTATCTTTCTAAAACAAGTAAATACACCTCCCGGGTAACGCCGGGTAAAATAGCTAGTATTAGATATAAACACAAGCCTATCGCATTCTAGAAACTATATTATATAAATAAACTAGCAGAAGTACCCGCTCTTCGAACGGTCTTCGGTATTAATAACCACACGTTATCAATTGAGCTACTGTTGAAATGGTTAGAGGCTTGTCATTCCTTCATAAGTCTATCAAAACGAAGTTAGTTTTCTGGGTATATCGCAGGCACTGTTATTTTAAGGGCTATAAAATGTGGTTTTCGGAGACACTTTATAGACTCCCTAGTTTTGTGTCACACATTGAGAAGGCAACATATGCTTTGGTCGTCCTTCTAGGATAACTTTTATTTTTCGCCTATTTTAGCATGTATTTTGAAAAGTTGTTCCTTATACCCACCCTTCTATGAGAAGTACGTTGAAGAGTTTTATAAATGATTTATATGGTGTATTGACTCATTGTTAAAATACCTAATTTTACGATGCTCCAAGCACCCAAATATGAATTATAAGCGTACATAAACATAAAGATATATCAACCACACAGTATCAAACAAAATCATCTTTACGATGAACCCGTTTGTCGACAAAAATATGATTAGTTAAAATGTGCTCTCAAACTAAATTCACCTAACGTGTACTTCCTGACGTGAAAATAATATTGAAAACCTCGTAGACAAAACGCAATATATGTCAAATTAAAACTGACCCTCACCGTTGTGGAAAGTCCCCATCCCCAGGAAGTCCCCGTTGATAAATTATAAAGGCTTGTGGTGAATGAAAATTCGGGATTATTAGCCTCCAATGGCCCAAATTCCCAAAAGCTGCAAAAAACACTATTCCAATCTAGGATTGTTTGTAAATAATACTGCTGTTGGGAGATATAATAGACCTTCTGTACAACATATCGCATATCGCACGTATAAAAATTCTAGGGTACCCCTTGACCCCCTTAAGCGCATTGTTGAATTTTACAGTCTATGTTTGATTCCACGATAACCTTACAGCCATTTGCAAAACTTTACAGAAATTTATTAAATTGAGTGGCATTGCTTCTTACAGAATAGATGGAAAGTTGGATGTCACCTCTTGTAATACTGTTGTCATGGTTACCGGCTTGGATTACTTCATTAGTTTCTTCATGTTCTTCTTCTTTCGGATGGGCCAGCTAAGGGCCACGACGTTGAATTTTTCAGCTGGGCGAGGGACTTGATGTTTGCCCAATATTCGCGCATTCCTTGGCTATGATTCTCCTTTCTCTCTTTTGTCCAGACGATGCCGGATTTATTACAGGGTGGTCTGTCCTGAAAAGTTTAGTTTAAGTATCTTTCTGAGATGTGATCTAATATCACTTTTCATTATCTTCAGTTCTTGGATATCCTTGTGAACTACTGTTAGCGACGGTGTCACGCTCTATCTATTCCCCCAGTAGTTGAGAAGCCGGTTGGTTAGTCTTGTTGGGTTCATTCATGAGACATGTCCATAGAAAGCCAGACGTCTCTTACTGGCCTCATCTGTGATTTTCTCAGTATATCTATATAGCTCCTGATTTGGTCTTCTTCTGTACTCGTCACCTATTTATTAGTTTATTAAATGAAATTAGTTTTCTGAGAATATGTCAGGTACGTGGTTGTAGAGCCTTAAGACTTAGTAGTCTCCGAGCCACCAAAGGGGCTGAAAATTAGCTTTGTCTTGTCCTTGTACGCCATAATATAATAATAATCATAATAATAATAATTTAATAATATAGGGATAGGGATATAATATACTTCCAGTACCACACCCGCACGTGTAAATCACGTGAAGAAATTCAAGAGTACCCCCTTGACCCTCTTAAGCGCATTATATACGTATTGCTGAATTTTACAGCTTATGTTGGTTCCGTGATAACCTTACAGTCGTTTGCGAACGTTCACAGTATTGTAATAAATGGAATGGCATTGCGTCTTATAGAAATAGATGGACTTCTGAGATTGTGTTGCCATGGTTACCGACTTGCATTCTTTCAATAGCTTAATAAATGAAATTAGTATTCTGGGAATATCTCAAAAACTGTTGTTTTTAGAACCTTAAAATGTGGTTTTCGGGGCCCGTAGGGCTCCCGAGTTTTGTTTTTCACATTGACACGCTGAAAATGAGCTTTGTCTCGTCTTTCTACGCTCATTTCAGCATGCATTTTAAGGGGGTAGGCCCTCTTTCATGAGAGGTATGGAGAAGATTTACATCAATGATTACTTTCGTGCCTCTGATGGACATCTGTACCAAATCTTACGTTGATCCACTCAGCCGTTCTCGAGTGATGCGCGTGCAAAGTTGTACACAGACAAACAAACAGACAGACAGACAGACAGACAGACAAACAGACAGACAGACAGACAAAAAATTCTTTTTGCGCGCAACCATCGTAAACCAGTCTGAAACGCGTTAAAAACTCAAATTTCCGTGGAAATTCAGAAGAAACAGACAAACTTTCATTTTTATATATATAGAGATATGGCCTACAGTAACTTTGAACTTACCTTTCGGACCTATGACGAATCTCTGCATTTATACAACCAAGAACTAGTCGAACTGAAAGCTTGGTCAAACGGAATCGTCTAAAAATCTTGTTATCATAATAATCACGTAACGCCTCCTTCTTTGAGCAGCCTCAGCATTTACGGAACCCTTGAAATTACGGATAATTATTGGCATATTGACGATGTTTGCAATCAGCTGGCGTTAAGATCATTATAGGAAATCTGGCAGTAATGCAGTTTACGCTCCGGCAAAGTTCACTGCCTGTTGACTTATTTTACTGTCAGTTTGTCGCTAACCAGGCATTGTAAGAATCAGGTTCCAGTAAACTTGCCGTAAAAGTGTCAGCAAGAATTTAACCGGAGATTGTAAGAAAGGGCATATAGAGAGGTGCAGATCTTCGAGAAGAACGTTAAGGGCTGTCGTTTCCCGTTGATTTCAGCCGTGTAGCAGTGAGCAGATTAGATATTATTTTGCTATTGTTGTAAATGTCTCTACCATCTAAGGGACAAGTGAAGCATGGCTATTTCTGCACTGTCACTCCCCTTCAAAAAGAACGGTTAAAATCTAACCAATTACGTATCATATCAAAGTTCTACCATTTGCACAAATAAATCACCACCAACGTTAGTACACATTTATTACGTACAAACTTATATCACTAGTCAAATGAAATATGCTCCACATAAAACTTAATTAAGCATCTGTAAATCTTCTGAAAAATAGTTTTATGATACTGACATATGGTGGTGAATCCTCAATTTTTAGCCTACTTTCGATGTTTTCAAAATATTAAAGAAGACATATGAGATCTACAAGCTCTAAAAGTTGTCAGTCTGTCTGTGTGTGTAAATGTGTGTGAATGTGTGTCTGTTCCCCCTATCAATTCAAACATGACGAAACCGAATTAAACCAAATTTGGTACATAAATAGCGCTAGCAAAGGACACCTCAGTGTCATTATTTAAATCACCGCCATCTTGACGGAAACGGAATGGCGGCCATTCAAATATTCAAAGATTAAATCGAATTACGACTAAACTAATTATCTGATCTCTACCAAAGTTTGCATTAACATACATTCATGTACAAAGAGTGTTTTGTCTAAACTACAAGGTCATCATCCAAAAAGTTTGAAGATGGCAGTCGTATATGTGTGCAAACCGTTACGCCTTATCAATATTGATATCCTTATAGGAATATACTGAACAATTTAATACAAATTAAGTATCAAATGGTTTCTAAAACAAAATATGCTATACAGTTCTACTAAACCAGTTGTTGAATTAATAATAGCAACGGCCATGTGTAGCAACGGGTTAGCGTCTTTAGCTCTTAAGCTGGAGGTTCGTGGATCAAAACCAAACGGGTTCATGTTTTTTACTTCATTCTTTTTGGTATTTGTTGATTTATAACTACTCACACGTTATAATGTTAAGCATATATAGTTTATATTTGCAATGGAAAATATAATGTTTGCTTATAACACCACTTATTTCAACACTCGACTACAGCGGTTAAAATTCGTTGCCCTTGGTCCGCGGTCCAGACTGTTATTGTTGATTCATTAGGGGCTTTGCGGCATCATGGTCACGTATCCCCATGTAGGTGGGTGTATGAGTGAAAGTTGTCTGATAACTTGTGTCACTGTGATGTCTGTACTAGTGTGTGTACATGTAAATGAGGAATGATTTGGGTAGGAAGCTGTTGGTGTTGTTTCATTTGAGAGGCATGGACATCATTGTCATTACGCCCGTGTACTTGGGTGAGTGTTGAAGTTCGCCTGGTAGCCTGTATTATTGTGATGGATGTATTAGTGTCTGTATTTATATTTTGGGTGAGGATTCAATCAATCAACGTATAATATAGCACGTTATATTTCAACAAGCTACTACAACTAACATTCTATTGTACTCATTGAAAAGGACAACGAGTTATAATTATACCCAAGCATTTACGATAAAGTAGGCTATATGTTCTTTACTGAACATACTTCTGGCCACTGACCACTTCCATCCGTCTGTCTCACCACTTGGGATAGCACTGTAGGCCTTTTACCTGCGGGTGGACGACATTTGCAGGAGGTGCTAACGGAAGGAGGTACTGCCCCCGTAAATTGAATTATTTAGGGACAAAATGAGAGTATTTTCCGTCCCCATGATAAAATTTAAGCAGCAAATATAATTTCTGGAAGTGTGACACAGGAGTGTAGTGTTACAAGCTCGAGACTGTGGGAGAGCCCGATCACGTGATATGTTGCACAATGGACGCTTCTAGAAGGCTATATATAGCATAGCAACAGCGAGTTTGGAGATTAATATTATAAATATTGTTATAAATTATGCTATTGGATCCCAGCCCAGAGCCAATGAGAAGCGGTCTTATTGAAGACGGGATCAACTTTAATTACACAATATGAAGAAAATTATGCATTTAGGACCTTAGAAGAAGATTTTCTTATTTGGTAATGAAGAGAATATTAAGAGAAATTACATCTGATACTTTAAAAACCGCAGATCGGTTAATCTACGCAGTAATAAGCATTTGTAATCTACGCGCTAAAATGATGGTGGGAGATTGATATGGCCGCCAAAAATTCGACTTGGAGGGGGAGATCCAAGGATCGAGGTTCTTATTCCAGCAGACTTTGAAGAGTGAGGAAGTGATTTTACTGGGTTAACGGAGATCCCAAGGCTTAGTCCGAGTGCGACGACTGTCGACTTGTGGAGACGCGAGGATAGCTAGGTGGAACGTAGGAGGTCACCGCACTTCCATTCTACGTGAAGTTGCGAGGAACATTGAATTGATTATATCGCTTATATAATTGAGATCTGAAGTTAAATAAGCGAATATATATTAATAACGGGTCGCATGCTATATATTGTGAAAAGTCGAGCGCTTTAAAACTTACTGTTTCGACAATATAAGCCTGTCAAGTTAGATTTCCAAATGTGTTGGAAATAAAGCTGAATATCATTATAAATTGCAACGTGAAGTTGACGAACGCAGTTCAAGTGAACAGTAGCGGAGAACTTTTAATATTGGCGCAACACATAGACATTAACAGAATGACTACTATTATTCTTCAAACGTTATCATTCAACTTAATTAACATTGTTGATATGATGAACTAAATAGTCATGCGCCAGAGACATTTTCGATAACAGGAGTTAAGATACAACGATGGAGCTTCGTAACACAACGTATTCTTGAATACAGACGTAGTGTACGGTCCATCTTGTGCATTTTCGTCAGTCTACGAACACTAATATAACATCAATTAGCAATGGAAATATTTCATTCACCATTTATATGAATATTTCCATAATTATAATCCAATGATGAAGCTGATACATATTTACGACGGAGAATGAAGACTTTACAGAAGAGATTTGTCAAGATGCTAGGGAAAGGTAGCCCAGCAACACAGAAGAATTTGCCAGAAGGATGTCGTTCAAGCCCAGGCGAATGTTGGTGAATTCCAGAGAGGGACGTGTCTTATCTCTGAGGTCGCAGATCCGAGGTTCGAATGCAGATCCCTCTCAGTGTCTTGTACTGAGGAAACATCTAAAGTATTGTGGGAATACTTACATAGATCTTCAAGTTTTCATCCAAATAAGGTATTAGTGTATCTCAATTGTTATATAGAGCTTGATTAGTAACATTCTGAGCCGGCGATCTAATTCCATATTTCCGGCGATCTTATTACATATTTCCAGCGATCTTATTCCATATTTCTATATTTTCACATTTCATGTATTTCAGTGCTTTTATGTATTTTACACTTCAGATGTGTGTTGAGATTTTTATACTTCAAGAGTATTTAGAAGATGATTGCATTTCATCTATTTTTCAATTTTATTCTACGGATCAGTTATGGAACTGACATTAAAATTTTTGTTTGAGGAATTATATTGCCTCATAGGAGACTAGTCGTTTCTAATCTCGAATTTTTAATAATTTCATTTAAACCAAGTATTCTGACATTTTGTCATAGCTTCAAATTAAATTCTTATTAAATTTAATTTAAGCACTTTAATGTAACGACATATCACTTCAAGAAAAGAAGAAACATCGAATGATATTGTTATATCATTATTGTACATAAACTATCGACGATCTAAGAAATACTAGTCGTTTGATAAGACCGAAGTCTTAATCCCTATGAACATTCTTTGTGTAGAGTGGAAAAACATTACGATATTGACAAACCTTTCTTATTATTAGTAAAGCTGAGAGCTTTGTTCATTTAATATGTTAGAGGAAATACCTTTTGATAGAAGATTATTCAAATATTTGGGTAGGAATTCAAAGCTAGTTTATCCCGGTCAAGATTGAATTATATCTGACACTATAAATAACAGTAGGAAATAAAGAGCGGTTCTGGGGCAGGGGCTAATGGGCAAGATGGCCGCCGCGCGCAATCACTCTATGTTATTCTTATGGAGGCGTCAGTCAGAGCTGGGGCAGGGGCTAATGGGCAAGATGGCCGCCATGTCCTGAGACCGTGGATGATGTCACAGGGGGAGTTCGGCCATGTGGTTGCTAAATGGAATATTTATTATTATAATAATTATTATTATTATTATTATTGGGTAATCAAGCATTGATCATGTACAATCAAGACCAGCCTTATATTGTCCACTTTATGGTTTAGTGGCTAGCAGTCTAAGCTGTTACTGTAGAGGCCCGGGTTCGAGTCCTGGCTCTGTCAAGAAATTTAATTCTGGGCTGAGGGTTGAGACGAGGTACACTCAGCCTTGTGAGGCAAAAAACTCAGAGCAGCTGGGTTAAATTCATACCTCAGCCATTCTACCTAACCAACCTAACCTGACTTAAACTAACTTGAAAATAAAAAGCAAAAAAAAAAGTGAGAGCAAAAAGTGTGATCAAAAAGTGACAGCAAATGTAAAAGCACAAATAATAAACTTAGTTATAACCTAACCTAACTTTACCTAACCTAACCTAACCTAACCTAACTTCACCTAACCTAACCTAACCTAACTTACCTAACCTAACCTAACTTCAAAGTGCAAAAAAAGTGAGAGCAAAAAGTGTAATCAAATAAAAGTAAGAGCAAATGTAAGAGCACAAATAATAAACTTAGTTACAACCTACCCTAACCTAACCTAACCTAACCAAGCATTTCCTCACCTAATTTCACCTAAACTAACTTCAAAGTGAGTGCAAATATAAGAGCAAAAAGTGACAGCAAAAAGTGGGAGCAAAAAAGTGTCCGCAAAAAAGTGAGAGCAAATGAGAGAGGACAAATAATAAACTTAGTTACAACCTACCCTAACCTAACCTAACCTAACCAAGCATTTCCTCACCTAATTTCACCTAATCTAACTTCAATGTGAGTGCAAATATAAGAGCAAAAAGCGAGAGCAAAAAGATAGTGAGCAAAAAAGTGTCCGCAAAAAAGTGAGAGCAAATGAGAGAGCACAAATAATAAACTTAGTTATAACCTAACCCAACCTAACCCACAGAAACCTCATTTAAAGATTTTAGATTTTATTTTAACATTTTACATTTTAACATTTTAGATTATAGATTTTTTCATTTTACTATTTTTAGATTTTACATTTTTGATTTTTTGTATTTTAGATTTTAGATCTTTAGATTTTACATTTTAAATTTAATATTTTTAGATTTTAGATTTTACAATTTACATTTTCCGAAAAGAGTAAACTACAAGGTCACATTCCTAACCACACCTAACCTAACTTTATCAAACCTAACTTAAGCTAATCCAAAGACTAATGCACATACACAAAGTATATAAGGACACATGCAATTATCCTTATGCTAGTCTTATAGGCTACTGTACAACATGATCACTACCCCAACCGGGTAATTTTTTCATTTTGTTGTTTACACATATGTCAATTTTCCAATTTCCCATTTTCAGTTTTTTTAAGTCAGTTTTAAGTTTTTCAATTTCATAATATGGAAACATGGATTTTGCATTTTGTTGTTTACACATTTGTCAATTTTCCAATTTCCCATTTTCAGTTGTTTTTTTAATGTTAGTTTTAAGTTTTTCAATTTCATAATATGGAAACATGGATTTTGCATTTTGTTGTTTACACATTTGTCAATTTACCAAATTCCCATTTACAGTTTTTAAAATTTCAGTTTAATGTTTTTACTCTTTTGTCAATATGGAAACATAGATTTTCCAATTTGTGTTTTACATGTTCATTTTGCATTAGGAGTGGAGAGAGGTGGGTAGTAATTAAAAATGTACAAGCAGTGTCCATACAATACTTTTTATTTTAAATACATGTACACTATTTACACATTATACATTAATATAGTCTATTTTTTAATAAATTGTACAGTTGTTTTTATTTTGTTTTCTATTTTATTTGTTTATGATTATGAATACCATTTATTTTTATTTTTGTAGTGCCATGGTTTTATTTACTAAATAGTTTTGTTTTATGTATTTGCTAGTTGCAGGCAGAAGATTTTGATATTCATAAGTTAACACTTTAAGCATGGTTAATGATTGAGTAATGACCATAGGCATGTGTACCTATACCATTAGCATCAATCACTCTTTTATCATCACCAGAACACAAAGCAATTTTGTTTAGTCTTATAGATGATATGTCATGTTGTTTAGAAGCGATAATGTTCATGGGTATTCTTTTTACATTGTTTTTCATGACACAATCCTTATAATCTTGAAAGCTTATACAATTTTTGAACACACCTCGGCTAATACCTTTAATCGTTTTGATTTCTTTACCATTGATGTCTAAGCATACATTTTACCTCTTAGTCCAACAAATGCTTTTATAATTTGTCCACAAGCCTCGTCTTTAAATTTACCCAACGTTTTCTTGTTTGATGTAGAGTAACGTATGTGATTAGAAGGATAATCTGATATGTCCAGGTGTTCTAGGAAATCCAACTTGTCTTGATATACATCTGGAGTGTTAACCAAATAAATGAACGAGTCAGTATCCATATACCTGAGTTTAGGATTGTCGATGCCATAATAGGGTAGTAGGACATCATAGTGGTGGGAATACATGAGAGTTTTTGAAATATCTTGTATACAAATTCCAATATATATAGGCTTATTGAATACAATGTTACGTTTAGCCATGTGGAAAGCAGCTAAGTTAGGACCATAAATTGTTCTGCCGATAAATGTCGGCTTTGCTATTAGCTTTTCTGCCTTTTTGCTGTCAGTCACAAGACGTATGTTTATTCTTTCATGGATATTATCCATTGTTTTTCGAACACTTAACTTTTCCCATGAGTCAATGTAGTCATAACAAAATACCCCTTTACGAGTCATGAGCATTGCATTTTCTTTTCCAAAGTACTTGTCTGTTTCAGGGTAAAATGTTAAGTTGGAAACTAAGTTTTCCAAACTACTTGGCATTAACCGAAACGTGTCCACAAATCTAAGCTTAACATTTCCTACATATTTGGTAAAGGAAATGTACTTTTCTTAGGAGTTAGCGATAACATCCACTCTCTCATTAGTACATCCCAATTGCTTTACAATGAAATTTGCGTCGTAGCCACTCATATTATATAGAAACACAGGAACGGGGTTACGTGTTTTACACCTCAAATTACAGTTATTGTGAGCACTTCCTCGGTATTCCCCTGTAATATGGCAGTGGTCTCGAACTTTCAAGTCCTGTTGGATAAATGGTTTTTGACACAAATAACAGGTTTCAGAACATTGGAACTCTGCTTCTTGGTCCTCAGTTAAAGCCTTTGGAACACTTAAGCTGTAAGGCGATCAATTTCTTTAGCTATTGGAATCAAACAGTCATTATACTTTTCTGCAACGTCAGGTCCACGATAAATAAGAGGTTGGCTTGGAAGGTTTGTCTTTATGTGTTCCACAGCAGGTGAGGGATTAACATACAGTATATACCAAAGCTCATAGGAACATGACTCTGGTATGGCACTGTATAACTTCTCTTCAGGATTGGGTAGACATGTTTGATAGGGTAACAGTATACTTTCAAAATCAGCATAGATAACGTAAGGTATTCTCATAATTTTTTCCACGTTTAAAAATCTAACAATTGAGTTTTTAATAGGCAATTCAACCCTAGCAATGTCATGCTGGACACACAAAGCTCTATGTTCTTTCAATTTTTGCATTCCTTGTTGTCCATATCGATTATCAAAGTGTGTAAAACACCGTTTACAAGTATATATCTTATGTTCATAGCGGGTAATCTGATGTCTTACTAGTTTATCAAAATCTTTGATAAAGACGTAGTGGTTCTGGCCGGATGATGAACTTAGCAGAAGGAGGTCGCGATGGTCATGCAGCAATTGATCCACAACCTTCAGAGGAACAATTTGTTGTCTTGTTCCAATCCAAATACATAAATTGATATATCGTTGGCTTTTTCAAATTTGGGAATGTTAGGTAGTGATGTAGGGAATGATATTACTGAAAAATCATACATGATTTCCAGATCCTTGTATTTACTAACGCGTTTAGCATCAGTTTTTACCAGTTTTGCTAAAATTGCATACTTAAAACACCTCTCGTCCTTAAAGTTTTGGGGATTAATGCAGGCTTTTCTTGCTTGTATAGCTGCTGGTAATGGAATATATGTGCTGCCACGCAAGGGATTGTACTTATTTATTTTCAATCATACTCCTTCCACTGCTAACAAAGCCCAATTACTGCCTTTTAGCTCAGATTCTTCCATTTCCGTAGTTAACTTTGTAAATTGTGTTTCCAAAAAACTACTTAAGTCTGATTCCAAACATAGGGCCTGATTTCGTGTTTAAAAGCACGATCTGTAATTTCATTGGTAGATGTATGAATGAATCTACATTCAGCACAAGATTAACTTTGATCGACTTGTGCATTGCTAGTTCTTTCTGCATAGCTTGTATTATTTGCTGTTTGGACTCTTTAAGGTATGAATTTAAATCCTTACACGTGTCACAACGTATGAAAAAGGATTTAAGACGTCCTTGAAAAGACATTTCATATTCAGTAAGTTCATTTTTGTCAGGAACCATTGAAAGCAGGTAATGTTTTGTAGGCTCAGTTTTTTGTCTTTTAGCTGCTGATACAACATTACAACATTCTTCATGACGACGTCCGTTGTAGACATTGTTGAATTTACTACCACAAGTTTTGCACTCATGAAACTCACCACACGATACTTCATGACGCTTTCTATGATAGTCTCGAAGAAAAGTCTTTCCACACTCTTTACACATATAGCTAGGCATGGTTTCTTCCATCATGGATGTTGATTTCTGCAAACAGCTGCTTACTGCGTATCACAAGGCTGTAGGCTGGTCAGTGAGACGGTCTTTCACGATGTGAACACTGCAAAAGGTAGTAATCAACTGATTGTATTCCTGCTCAGAGACCTCTTATATAACCTAATCAAGACCAACAGCTACTTACCACGTAGTACACGGCTAGAGCCTAGTGGGTGAGACGATCTTTCACAATGTGACCACTGTTAAATGTAGTAGTCAACTGAAAATATTCTTACACCCTACTGACGGTTATCAGGTACTTACTGCATATCAAAAAGGCTGTACACTCATGTGTTGGACACTCTCTCTTACTAAGGACCCCTATATTCCCTATACAAGGATATACATGTTAGTTCTAGACACTTATTGGTTATTTGTATATTAAATTTATATACACAGCTTATACGAGCACGTTTTTCACGCAATAAAACTTTGTCAAATAGCCACATGCGACACGCAAAGTATGTTTCCGCTATCTAGCGGTGACTATGAGAACTACCTGATCGACATCATGGTACCTAGCGCTCCATATCATTACTGAACGATCAGCATGCTATCTAGCGGTCGATATCAAAAATTACACAACTACCAGCATGCTACCTACTGGTCGATATGACAACCCACTCAACTACTAGTATGCATTCCAATAATGAACACATTTGCTCATATCCACTAACAATACACACAGCGGGTTTGCTTTATCGTTTAATACAAATATATCTTGTTTAAATAATGTAACAAAAAGTTACATGGCACAATTGTATGGGAATGTTGCATTACCTAAATTTTAATAGTATGCAAGTGTTTAACATTTTACAATCAGCTTATGATGAAGGATTATGTTGGTGGCTTATGTTGGTGGTTTATGGTGGTGGCTTATGATGGTGGCTTATGGTGGTGGATTATGATGGTGGCTTATGGCGGTGGCATATGGTGGTGGCTTATGGTGGCTTATAGTGGTGGCATATGTTGGTGGCTTATTTTTGGAGGTTTACGTTATTACCTTATTTGTAATGGCTTATTTGACAAGTTATTTTTGTCAATGTATTTAGAGGATTTTTCTCTTGGTCTTGAAAGTATCTCAACCCTTTTTTATGGTAGCATAATGCTTACCGCCATGTTTGTAAACAACAATAACACACTAAATTTAAAAAGAATCCAAAGTACTCTAAGGTTAATGATTGTCTCTCAACTCCATTCAACGCCTGGTCAAAAACATTATATACTAGCAGAAGTACCCGTTCTTCGAACGGTGTTCGGTGTTAACACCAGTCATTATAATAATAATAATAATAATAATAATAATAATAATAATAATAATAATAATAATAATAATAATAATGTTATTGGTGTTACGTCCCTTTTAAGTACTGTTGCTTTTAGAGACGCACCAGACATTATCAATTGAGCTACTGTTGCAATGGTTAGCGGCTTGTCATTCCTTCATAAGTTTACTGTATCAAAACGAAGTTAGTTTTCTGGGAATATCACACACACTGTTAATTTAAGGGCCTTATAATGTGGTTTTCGGAGACTCTTTATAGACTCGCGAATTTTGTGTCTCACATTGAGAAGTGCAACATATGCTTTGGTCGTCCTTCTAGGATAATTTTTATATTTCGCCTATTTTAGCATGTATTTTGAGAAGTTTTTCCCTATATCCACCCTTCTACTGTATGAAATGAACGGTGAAGAGTTTTATAAATGATTGGTGTATTGACTCATGCTTACCATACCTAATTTTACGATGCACCAAGCATCCGAACATGAGTTATAGGCGTACGTAAGGATACACAGAAAGACAGACAGACAATACTATTGTCTACAACATATCACCCAGAAATCCAAATATGAGTATATCTACCACACAGTAACAAAGAAAATCATCCTTACGATGAACCCGTAAGTGGACAAAAAAAAAAAGATTAGTTGAAATGTGCTCTCAAACTAAATTCACCTGACGTGTACTTCCTGACATGAAATAGAATTGAAAGCCTTGTAGATGAAACGCAATACACGTCACATAAAAACTGACACTCTATGTTGTGTTGGGTCCCCATACACAGGAAGAACTCTTTCATAAATTATAAAAGCTTGTGGTGCATGAAAATTCAGGTTCTTTAGTCTCAAATGGCCCAAATTCCTAAAAGCCGCAAAAAATGCTGATTCAATTCAGGAATTTTTGAAAATAATGTTGTTGATTAAAGATATAATAGACCTTCTGCACTATATGTCGCACGTGAAAATTGCATGAAAAAATCCTAGGTTACCCCTTGACCCCCTTAATTGCATTGATGAATTATACAGTCTACGTTGGTTCCATGATAACCTTATATTTGCAAACTTTCACAGAAATGTAATAAATGTAATAAATTGCTTCTTACTGAAATAGATGGAAAGTTGGATGCCACCCCTTGAGATAATGTTGTCATGGTTACCGATTTGCATTCCTTCATTAGTTTGTTAAATTAAACTTAATTAGTTTTCAGGGAATGTTTCAGAAACTGTTGGTTTTAGAGCCTTATAATGTAGTTTTCGAGGACCCTCGAGTTTGATTTCTGGCACCGAGGGGCTTTGTCTCGTCGTTGTACGCCATAATATAATACTAATAATAATAATATAACATAGGGATAGGAATATAATAGACCTGCCATACCACACCCGCAGATGTAAATCGCGTGAAAAATCTAGACTACCCCTTGACCCCCTTAAGCGCATTTTACGTATTGATGAAATTTACAGCTTAATTTGGTTCCATAATAACCATCTAACCGTTTGCAAACTTTCACACTAATGTAATTAATGGAATTGTATTGCGTCTTACAGCAATAGATGGATCTCTGAGAATCTGTTGCCATGGTTATCGGCTTGCATTCGTTCATAGTTCATTAAATTAAATTAGTTTTCTGGGAATATCTCGAAAACGGTTGGACGTAGGACCTTAAAATGTGCTTTTAGGGCCCCCGAGTTTTGTCTCTCACATTGAGGGGCTGAAAATGAGCTTTGTCTCGTCCTTCTACTCCTATTTCAGCATGTATTTTAAGGGGGTATGCCCCCTTTTATGAGAGGTATAGAGAAGACTTACATCAATGATTAGTGTCGTGCCTCTGATGGATATCTGTACCAAATTTTACGTTGATACACCCAGCCGTTCTCGAGTTATAAGGGAACAAAGTTGTCCACAGACAATCAAGCAAACAGACAGACAGACCAAAACATTATTTTCGCGCGTATCTATCATAAAACAGTCTGAAACGTGTAAATAACTCAAATTTTCGTAGAAATTCAGAAAAAAACAAACAAATTTTCTTTTTTTATATATGTAGAGATATACTGCACCGCTCGATGTGACCGCGTTTTATTGCACAAATTTAGGTTTTACTCGCTAACCGTCGGAGATACACGAAAAGTGATAAGAACCTTTTGGATAGAAAATTAAATGCTAAAGCTCGTGTATACCATCAAAAGTTTGCTATTTCTTAGCTTTCTCTTTTTATTTGAAATGGAAATATGAAATTTTGAAACCAAAGGGTGTAGTGACGTCACAAAAGTAGGTTTTACTCGCTAACCGTTGGAGATACACGAAAAGTTATAAGGACCTTTCGGATAGAAAATTAAATTGTGAAGCTCGTACGTGCCATCATAAGTTTGCTATTTCCTACCGTTCTCTTTTTATTTGATATGGAAATATGAAATTTTGAAACCAAAGGGTGCAGTGACGTCACTAAAATGGTCGCCATTTCTTAATAGTGCAAAATATCGAAATTAAAAGTATCCTATATGTAAACCTGGTATTTCAGCTACATCCATGCTAAATTTCATTTAAATCGGACCAGTGGTTCTTGCGTTATTAGGTAACAGACAGACAGACAGAAAGACAGACACACACCATCTCATTTTTATATATAAGTATGATTTTTCAAATTTTTCAAAAAAGGTAAATTGGGGAAGTAGGCTATATGTTTAAACTAAAAATCATATCAAATCATATGCTAACTCCAACACCTACGTCGATCCTACTCTCAGTCAAAAAATATAATATTCTTCAAATTTTTCCAAAACAATATTTGGAAAGTAGGTCATATTTTGAAAACTAATCACCCTATAAAGTCATATATAGACTCAAACCAATGGCTTTTCTATCCTTAATCGTAAGAACAAAATATGGAATTTTTGACATTTTTCCAAAAATGTTCATTTTAAAACGGGGCTATATTTTGGAAACTAGGAATTTTACAAAAAAGTTTGATTAACGTAAATGACAGGTATTTACCCCCACTACCCACAAACCAAGTCCCAGGTCTCGGGGACAAAATCCAAAAAAGTTCAATTTGGAAAGTAGACGATATTTTGAAAACTATTCATCCTAAAGAGTCATATATAGACTCAAACCAATCGCTTTTTTGTGCTTAATTGGTAGAACAAAACTTAACATTTTTTCAGTTTTTCCAAAAAAGTCCAATTTTCAAAATTGTCTATATTTTGGGAACTAAGAATTTTACAAAAACGTTTGTTTAACGTAAATGAAAGGTCTTTACACCCTCTACCCAAAAATAAATTTCAGGTCCCTTGGACAAAAACTGTGCAGTAGTGGTTTTTGGGGGTTTCAAAACCCACCTCCACCTCCCCACCTCACAAGATGGTGGCCGTAGCTTAACTTAACCTAGCCTTACCTAACAAGATGGCGGCCGTAGCTTAACTTAACCTAGCCTAACCTAACAATATGGCGGCCGTAGCTTTACTTAACCTAACCTAACCTAACCTAAACCTACGAGGTGCCATCAAAAAATTTTCAAGAAGGTGGTCATAGCTTAACTGAACCTAGCCTAACCTAACCTAACCTAAACCTCCGAGGTGTGATCATTAAGTTCCAAGATGGCGGTCATAGCTTAACTCAACCTAACCTAACCGTACGAGGTGTGATCAAAAATTCCCAAAATGGCTGCCGTAGCCTAACTTAACCTTTGATTGATCCTTGATGATTGACCCCTTTTGATTGATCTCTGTTGATGTATCCCTTTGGACTGGTCCCTGTTGACTAGCCCCTTTGGACGGGTCCTTTTTGAAGGGGTCATTTTTTTACGGGTCCCGGAGGACGGGTCCTTGTTGACGGGTCCCAGTGGGCGGGTCCCTTTGGACTGATCCCTATGGACTGGCCCATGCATTTTATCCAAATTATGTCAAAGGGACCCGCCCACAGGGACCCGTCAACAAGGACCCATCCTCCGGGGACCCGTAAAAAAATGACTCCCTTCAAAAAGGACCCGTCCAAAGGGGATAGTCAACAGGGACCAGTCCAAAGGGATACATCAACAGAGATCAATCAAAATGGGTCAATCAACAAGGATCAATCAAAGGTTAAGTTAAGCTACGGCAGCCATTTTGGAACTTTTTGATCACACCTCGTAGGGTAAGGTTAGGTTGAGTTAAGCTACGACCGCCATCTTGGAACTTTATGATCACACCTCGTAGGTTTAGGTTAGGTTAGATTAGGCTAGCTTCAGTTAAAATATGACCACCATCTTGAAATGTTTATGATCGCACCTCGTAGGTTTAGGTTAAGTTAGGTTAGGTTAAGTAAAGCTACGACCGCAATATTGTTAGGTTAGGCTAGGTTAAGTTTACCTACGGCCGCCATTTTGTTAGGTCAGGCTAGGTTAAGTTAAGCTACGGTCGCCATCTTGTGAGGTGGGGAGGTGGAGGTGGGCTTTGAACCCCCCAAAAACCACTACTGCACAGTTTTTGTCCTACGGACCTGAAATTTACTTTTGGGTAGAGGGGGTAAAGACCTTTCATTTACGTTAAACAAACGTTTTTGTAAAATTCTTAGTTCCCAAAATATAGACAATTTTGAAAATTGGACTTTTTTGGAAAAACTGAAAAAATGTTAAGTTTGTTCTACCAATTAAGCACATAAAAGCCATTGGTTTGAGTCTATACATGACATTTTAGGGTGATTAGTTTTCAAATATCGCCTACTTTCCAAATTGAACTTTTTTTGATTTTGTCCCAGAGTCCTTGGACTTGGTTTTTAGGTAGTGGGGGTAAATACCTGTCATTTACGTTAAACAAACTTTTTGTAAAATTCCTAGTTTCCAAAATATAGCCCCGTTTTAAAATGAACATTTTTGAAAAAAATGTCAAAAATTCCATATTTTGTTCTTACGATTAAGGATATAAAAGCCATAGGTTTGAGTCTATATATGTCTTTATAGGATGATTAGTTTTCAAAATATGACCTAATTTCCAAATATTGTTTTGGAAAAATTTGAAGAATATTATATTTTTTGACTGAGAGTGGGATAGACGTAGGTGTTGGAGTTAGCATATGATTTGATATGATTTTTAGTTTAAACATATACCCTACATCCCCAATTTACCTTTTTTGAAAAATTTGAAAAATATATAATGTTTTTGACTAGGCGTTGAATGGAGTTGAGAGACAATCATTTACTTTAGAGTACTTTGGATTCTTGGAATTTTTGTGTGTTGTTGTTGCTTACAAACATGGTGGTAAGCATTATGCTACCATAAAAAAGGGTTGAGATACTTCCAAGACCAAGAGAAAAATCCTCTAAACACATTGACAAAAATAACTTGTCAAATAAGCCATTACAAATAAGGTAATAACGTAAACCACCAAAAATAAGCCACCAACATATGCCACCACTATAAGCCACCATAAGCCACCATCATAAGCCACCACCATAAGCCACCACAATAAGCCACCACCATTATCCACCACCATAAGCCACCACCATAAGCCACCATCATAAGCCACCACCATAAACCACCAACATAAGCCACCAACATAATCCTTCATCATAAGCCGATTGTAAAATGTTAAACACTTGCAAAATATTACATTTTAGGTAAAGCAACATTCCCATACAATTGTGCCATGTAACTTTTTGTTACATTATTTAAACAAGATATATTTGTATTAAACGATAAAGCAAACCCGCTGTGTGTATTGTTAGTGGATATGAGAAAATGTGTTCATTATTGGAATGCATACTAGTAGTTGAGTGGGTTGTCATATCGACCGGTAGGTAGCATGCTGGTAGTTGAGTAATTTTAGATATCGGCCGCTAGATAGCATGCTGATCGTTCAGTAATGATATGGAGCGCTAGGTACCATGCTGTCGTTCATGTAGTTCTCATAGTCACCGCTAGATAGCGGAAACATACTTTGCGTGTCGCATGTGGCTATTTGACAAAGTTTTATTGCGTGAAAAACGTACCCGTATAAGCTGTGTATATAAATTTAATGTACAAATAAACATTAAGTGTTTAGAACTAACATGTATATCCTTGCATAGGGAATATAGGGGTCCTTAGCAAGAGAGAGTGTCTAACACATGAGTGTACAGCCTTTTTGATATGCAGTAAGTACCTGATAACCTTCAGTAGGGTGTAAGAATATTTTCAGTTGACTACTACATTTAACAGTGATCACATTGAGAAAGATCGTCTCACCCACTAGGCTCCAGCCGTGTACTACGTGGTAAGTAGCTGTTGGTCTTGATTAGGTTATATAAGAGGTCTCTTAGCAGGAATACAATCAGTTGATTACTACCTTTTGCAGTGTTCACATCGTGAAAGACCGTCTCACTGACCAGCCTACAGCCTTGTGATACGCAGTAAGCAGCTGTTTGCAGAAATCAACATCGATGATGGAAGAAACCATGCCTAGCTATATGTGTAAAGAGTGTGGAAAGACTTTTCTTCGAGACTATCATAGAAAGCGTCATGAAGTATCGTGTGGTGAGTTTCATGAGTGCAAAACTTGTGGTAGTAAATTCAACAATGTCTACAACAGACGTCGTCATGAAGAATGTTGTAATGTTGTGTCAGCAGCTAAAAGACAAAAAACTGAGCCTAGAAAACATTACCTGCTTTCAATGGTTCCTGACAAAAATGGACTTACTGAATATGAAACGTCTTTTCAAGGTCGTCTTAAATCCTTTTTCATACGTTGTGACACGTGTAAGGATTTAAATTCATACCTTAAAGAGTCCAAACAGCAAATAATACAAGCTATGCAGAAAGAACTAGCAATGCACAAGTCGATCAAAGTTAATCTTGTGCTGAATGTAGATTCATTCATACATCTACCAATGAAATTACAGATCGTGCTTTTAAACACGAAATCAGGCCCTATGTTTGGAATCAGACTTAAGAAGTTTCTTGGAAACACAATTTACAAAGTTAACTACGGAAATGGAAGAATCTGAGCTAAAAGGCAGTAATTGGGCTTTGTTAGCAGTGGAAGGAGTATGATTGAAAATAAATAAGTACAATCCCTTGCGTGGCAGCACATATATTCCATTACCAGCAGCTATACAAGCAAGAAAAGCCTGCATTAATCCTCAAAACTTTAAGGACGAGAGGTGTTTTATGTATGCCATTTTAGCAAAACTGGTTAAAACTGATACTAAACGCGTTAGTAAATACAAGGATCTGGAAAACAAGTATGATTTTTCAGTAATATCATTTCCAACATCGCTAGCTGACATTCCGAAATTTGAAAAAGCCAACGATATATCCATTAATGTATTTGGATTGGAAAAAGACAACAAATTGTTCCCTCTAAAGGTTGTGGATCAAGCGCTGCAAGACCATCGCGACCTCCTTCTGCTAAGTTCATCATCCGGCCAGAACCACTACGTCTTTATCAAAGATTTTGATAAACTAGTAAGACATCAGATTACCCGCTATGAACATAAGATATATACGTCTAAACGGTGTTTTACACACTTTGATAATCGATATGGACAACAAGGAATGGAAAAATTGAAAGAACATAGAGCTTTGTGTGTCCAGCATGACATTGCTAAGGTTGAAATGCCTATTAAAAAGTCAATTGTTAAATTTTTAAACGTGGAAAAAATTATGAGAATACCTTACGTTATCTATGCTGATTTTGAAAGTATACTGTTAGCCTATCAAACATGTCTACCCAATCCTGAAGCAAGTTATACAGTGCCATACCAGAGTCATGTTCCTATGAGCTTTGGTATATACTGTATGTTAAACCCTCACCTGCTGTGGAACACATAAAGACAAACCTTCCAAGTCAACCTCTTATTTATCGTGGACCTGACGCTGCAGAAAAGTTTATGGACTGTTTGATTTCAATAGCTAATAAAATTGATCGCCATTACAGCTTAAATGTTCCAAAGGCTATAACTGAAGATCAAGAAGCAGAGTTCCAATGTTCTGAAACCTGTTATTTGTGTCAAAAACCATTTACCCAACAGGACTGGAAAGTTCGAGACTACTGCCATATTACAGGGGAATACCGTGGAAGTGCTCACAATAACCGCAATTTGAGGTGTAAAACACGTAACCCCGTTCCTGTGTTTCTACATAATATGAGTGGCTACGACGCAAATTTCATTGTAAAGCAATTGGGATGTACTACTGAGAGAGTGGATGTTATCGCTAACTCCAAAGAAATATGTAGGAAATGTTAAGCTTAGATTTGTGGACACGTTTCGGTTAATGCCAAGTAGTTTGGAAAACTTAGTTTCCAACTTAACATTATACCCTCAAAACAGACAAGTACTTTGGAAAAGAAAATGCAATGCTCATGACTCGTAAAGGGGTATTTTGTTTACTACATTGACTCATGGGAAAAGTTAAGTGAAACGTATTTACCTCCAAAAGTGGCATTCTTTAACAAATTAAGTCAAGAAGATGTTAGTCAAGAATACTATGAACATGCCAAAAATGTCTGGAATCAGTTCAACATTAAAACTCTAGGGGAATATAGTGACCTCTACCTAACATCAGATGTACTCCTTCTTGCAGACAGCTTTGATACGTTTAGAAACAAAACACTAGAAACACACCGAGTGGATGCTGCGCACTTTTTTACTTCGCCTGGTTTAAGTTTTGAGGCAATGCTCCTTTACACAGGAATTGAACTGGAATTGCTACAGGATTACGATCAGATTCTTCTAATCGAGTCTGGACTACGTGGAGGCATATGCCAGGTGTATCATCGGTATGCTGAAGCTAACAATAAATACATGGAAACGTATGATTCAGAGAAACCTTCGCAGTTTATTACCTATGATGATGCCAACAGCCAATACGGGTGGGCAATGTGCCACTTACTTCCTTATGGTGGATTTCAGTGGGTTTCTCCAGATACTGTTGATCTAGAAAAACTAAAGGAAGACGATCCTGTCGGTACATTCTAGACGTTGATGATGATTACCCATCTGACCTTCATGATCTACACAACGATCTAACTTTCCTACCAGAGTGTACACAACCTAAAGATTCGTCTCTGAAAAAACTAATTCCTCATCTAGGAAATCGAAGGCGATATGTTGTTCACTAATGGCATTAAAACAGGCTTTAGATCATGGAATAAAACTGATAAAAATTCATCGTGTTTTAAAGTTTAAGCTAAGACCTTGGTTAAAGGCATACGTTGATTTTAATAACAACCTTCGAAAACAAGCCAAAAATAATTTAGAGAAAAATCTGTACAAATTATTCAACAATGCCATTTTTCGAAAAACAATGGATAATATCCATGAAAGAATAAACATACGTCTTGTGACTGACAGCGAAAAGACAGAAAAGCTAATAGCAAAGCCGACATATATTGACAGAACAATTTATGGTCCAAACCTAGCTGCTTTCCACATGGCTAAACGTAACATTGTATTCAATAAGCCTATATATATTGGAAAGTGTATACTGGATATTTCAAAAACTCTCATGTATTCCCACCACTATGATGTCCTGCTACCCTATTATGGCATGGACAATCTTAAACTCATGTATATGGATACTGACTCGTTCATTTATTTGGCTAACACTCCAGATGTATATCAAGACAAGTTGGATTTCCTAGAACACCTGGACACATCAGATTATCCTACTATTCACATATGTTACTCTACATCAAACAAGAAAACGTTGGGGAAATTTAAAGACGAGGCTTGTGGACAAATTATAAAAGCATTTGTTGGACTTAGAGCTAAAATGTATGCTTTAGACATAAATGGTAAAGAAATCAAAAAGATTAAAGGTATTAGCAGAGGTGTTGTCAAAAATCGTATAAGCTTTCAGGATTATAAGGATTGTGTCATGAAAAACAATGTAAAAAGAATACCCATGAACATTATCGCTTCTAAACAACATGACATATCATCTATAAGACTAAACAAAATTGCTTTGTGTCCTGGTGATGATAAAAGAGTGATTGATGCTAATGGTATAGGTACACATGCCTATGGTCATTACTCAATCATTAACCATGCTTAAAGAGTTAAGTTATGAATATCAAAATCTCCTGCCTGCAACTAGCAAATAGATAAAACAAAACTATTTAGTAAATAACACCATGGCACTACAATAATAAACATAAATGGTATTCATAATCAAAAATAAATAAAATAGAATCAAAATAAAAACAACTGTACAATTTATAACCAAAAAAAGAATAGACTACATATAAAATGTATTATGTGTAAATAGTGTACATGTATTTAAAATAAAAAAATATTGTATGGACACTGCTTGTACATTTTTAATTACTACCCACCTCTCTCCACTCCTAATGCAAAATGAACATATAAAACACAAATTGAAAAATCTATGTTTCCATATTGACAAAATAGAAAAAAACACATTAAACTGAAATTTTAAACACTGTAAATGGGATTTTGGTAAATTGACAAACGTGTAAACAACAAAATGCAAAATCCATGTTTCCATATTATGAAATTGAAAAACTTAAAACTGGCATTAAAAAAACAACTGAAAATGGGAAATTGAAAAATTGACAAATGTGTAAACAACAAAATGCAAAATCCATGTTTCCATATTATGAAATTGAAAAACTTAAAACTGACTTTAAAAAAAATGAAAATGGGAAATCGGAAAATTGACAAATGTGTAAACAACAAAATGAAAAAAATTACCCGGTTGGGGTAGTGATCATGTTGTACAGTAGCCTATAAGACTAGCATAAGGATAATTGCATGTGCCCCTATATACATTGTGTATGTGCATTAGCCTTTGGATTAGCTTAAGTTAGGTTTGGTAAAGTTAGGTTAGGTGTGGTTAGGTATGTGACCTTGTAGTTTACCCTTTTCGGAAAATGTAAATTGTAAAATCTAAAATCAAAAAATATTAAATTTAAAATGTAAAATCTAAAAAAAAAATCTAAAATACAAAAAATCAAAAATGTAAAATCTCAAAATAGTAAAATTAAAAAATCTATAATCTAAAATGTTAAAATGTAAAATGTTAAAATAAAATCAAAATCTTTAAATGAGGTTTATGTGGGTTAGGTTAGGTTAGAACTAAGTTTATTATTTGTGCTCTCTCATTTGCTCTCACTTTTTTGCGGACACTATTTTGCTCACTACCTTTTTGCTCTCACTTTTTGCTCTTATATTTGCACTCACATTGAAGTTAGATTAGGTGAAATTAGGTGAGGAAATGCTTGGTTAGGTTAGGTTATGGTAGGTTGTAACTAAATTTATTATTTGTGCTCTTACATTTGCTCTTACTTTTTTATTACACTTTTTGCTCTCACTTATTTTTGCACTATGAAGTTAGGTTAGGTTAGGTAAGTTAGGTTAGGTTAGGTGAAGTTAGGTTAGGATAGGTTAGGTTATAACTAAGTTTATTATTATTTATGCTTTTACATTAACTGTCACTTTTTGATCACACTTTTTCCTCTCACTTTTGTTTGCTTTTTTTTTCAAGTTAGGTTAGGTTTGGTTAGGTAGAATGGCTGAGTTATGAATTAAACCCAGCTGCCCTGAGTGTTTTGCCTCACAAGGCCGAGTGTACCTCGTCTCAACCCTCAGCCCAGAATTAAATTTCTTGACAGAACCAGGACTCGAACCCGGGCCTCTGCAGTAACAACTAAGAATGCTAGCCACTACACCAAAATGTGGACAATATAAGGCTGGTCTTGATTGTACATGATCAATGCATGATAACCTAATAATAATAATAATAATAATAATAATAAATATTCCATTTAGCAACCACACGGCCGTACTCCCCCTGTGACATCATCCACGGTCTCAGGACATGGCGGCCATCTTGCCCATTAGCCCCTGCCCCAGAACCGCTCTTTATTTCCTACTAATAACATGTGTGTTATTTTATGCTATTTGTGTAACATCAAGTCATTTTGTCAAATTGCTATTACAACGATAAACAATTTAAAGCTTGACAAGTGAGATGAGACAAGAGTATTATTTTTATTACATGTATTTGCGACATGCGAGTTAACAGTTAATTATCTTGTTGTGGAGTAAACATTAGGAGGTTAATCACGACTGTCTAATAACGTTCATAACAATTGGAAGTTTCGTTTGAAGAACTTACGCATGTATAATTGAAGTCCAGTAGTCATGTGCATTGATACTGAGGGTCATGCCAGTATTTGAGAGAAGTTCCTACATAAGATATGTTAATAACAATGAATCCCTTTTGGTTATTGTTTAACATAGTAGATGATAATTATTTATGCCATATATATTGTTATATGAGGATTTGTAGAGCTATGGAGTGCTCATGCGAGGGAATTCCGCATTTTAAGGAAGTCAAAGTATTGTTGTTCTTCGATATAAAAAAAAGGCATGTATCATGATAAGAGCCGTTGTATACAAGTAGTCCAGTTTTTGTGAATTAACGATTTAGCTGTGTTAACAGGAGGGTTTCAGCGGAAATACAACTTGAGAAAGATTGTCTACTCATGTCTATAATACGATTATTAAATTTTATTAAACCCGAAGTTATGTAATTACGTAAAGTTTACCTTAATTAGTCGACTGTCTTATACCGCCATTGTAATGAAACCTATATAAGACGATGTGTAAGTAGTATATAAAACTACAGAACGTTAGAGAAGGATGGTTATGTGAAAAACCAGTGTATATATTTAGTTAAGAATTATATTGTAACCGAGAAGTTAGAATCTCGAAAGTGTCACGTTAGCAACACTAGAAATGGATATTATTATAAACATATTACATGTAAATAATTTTTGTGGAAATGATTTAATTACTAAATAATTTAGTAGGATATATTAATCAATTGTGTTGGAACAGTGTGTGTTTATGAGCGGATGTTTTGGGAATGAAAAATTGTTCATTGTTAAGAGAAAATGTGGAACCGAATTGGTCTAGAACAATTGCGGGGAGCGAATGAAAGAGTGTATAAAAAAAATTAGAATGATTGTTTAAGAAACAGAGTAGTTATGTGAACTTTTGTAAGATCTAAATATTAATTTTTACGTGTTTTTATAAATGCACACACAAGCAGTCTCTGTGGGCTAGCGAGAATGATTCACCGTTATATTGGAGAGCGATGACATAATATGAACAGGTGTAAACTCACCACCTTGTATTTATTGTATAAACCAGTTTCGAGTACGGCGTGGTGCCGGTACTTCATTGATGAAACAATGTTACTGCACGTGCGTTCTGCAAACGCAGACTTGTGAATGAAACAATGTGTCAGGATGCCAATAAGAGACTTCATTAAACGTTTTTATTTTTACGCAGTGTAGGCCTAGAACCAAGCCAAGATTTTATACTCATAATTTTTAATACAGCATTGTAGTAAGATGTAGAGTTGGTAGAAGGTGTGAATGATTGCGTGTTTTTTATCTTAATGTCTATTGTTAAATTCGTTTGTTATTTTGTTTATACTAGATTAGTTTACCCTATTGTTAATAAATTTTATTCAGATTGTTTACCATTGTTGTTAGAGAGTGATTCATTTTAAATATAAGGTGAAGAATATTGTGAATGTAGCGTAGCGAAAGTAGAATTCCCAGTCCCCGAGAGATAAGTAAAGGTGAGAGCCCCGTGTAGTTGGTTGTTGATCCACAATATTCTGGTAACTGCTGTCTGTAAATCCCTAAAGGCCATGTTGGAAGCGACTTATAATGTAGTATATGCCGGTGCAATTAGAAATAGGCAATCCAGCGGGGGCAATGGATATTCCAACAGGATCCTTTCCGGATTATCAGGAACAGTAGGAATGGCGCCGTATGAACTTTGGGGCTACGAAATTAGCTTCGTAGTGACTCTAAAGGAAGTTGGTTTGAACATTTCTAGTGAAAGAAATAATTACCAGACTTGTGGGATGTCTTATCCAATTTCGGAAGGATGTGAGTACAATTATATAGGCTTAATTTAAATTAATATTAGGAAGGTTACACTCAGATAAAGATCAGATCCTAGAAACCTGAGAGAGGTGTAGTAGGTAGACAGTTTCGAAAAACGACCTACGATCTGAATATCTATTTTATTTTACCGATACATGACGATTGCTAAGGTCATATTAAAACTAAAGCTAACTTGTTTTGATGATTGTAATGGTAGAATTTTTCTTCGTGGTAGTATATTTAAAGTGAATCACAGGAGAACGAACATTTTGAGTAGGTTTATTCAACATAGGGTGTACTTTGAGTTAATGCTAAGGTAATTTTAAGTTACTTTTAGACATTAAGGTGCTCAAAAATATATATGGAATAGGACGTTGCTCAGATGTTGTTATTTTGCTCTGTTGTTGTTTATGTCTCTACCGCTTTATATAAAGCGTTATTGCAATGTCAAGTGAGGATGTAAAGAGAAAGTTGGAGGAGATGCATGTGAAGTTGCAAGAAAGTATGCAGCAGAATTTCTATGTTGTTGAAGGTAAATTTCAGGAAGCGAAGGAGGACCTAGAAGAACTAAAGCGGGAACGTAAGGAGGACCTTAACACAGTGATTGTTAAAGCTGTTGATTCTCTTACAGATAAGTTGCAGAAAGTGTCAAAGAGTTTCAAAACTGAAATTCAGGAAGTTCAGACTTCTTTAGAGGGTTTACATACTAGTGCCTCTAAAATGGTTGCAAATGTCACGCGTTTACAGGCTAGCTCAAAGCAGATTCAAGATGATGTATGTGGTGTACGAACAGAGGTCGGTACAGTCCAATCCAAAGTAGACATAGTACAGTCCGATGTTAGTAATGTTAGGTCAGATGTATCCCATGTTCAAAGTAAAGTCGATACAGTCCAAGTAGATGTATCCACAGTTCAAAGTAAAGTCGATACAGTCCAATCCAAGGTAGACTAGGTGCAAGCGGATGTGTCTAATGTTCAGTCGATATTGGTAATGTAAGGTTAGAGGTATCCAATGTCCAATCTAAAGTAGATCCAGTCCAAGCCGATGTCACTAATGTTCAGGTTGACATAAATAATATGCAATGTCACTGATGTACAGTCTGACATAGGTAAAATACAGACAGAAGTCAATACGGTATTTGTAGATGTAACAAAAGTCCAGGTGGACATTAATAAGATTAGACAAGAGGTAGAGGCGTCTAAAGAATTGTATACACAGAATATAACTGCTTTGATGACACGTTTTTTTAACGATGCGTTAAAAACTACAGCTTCTCTGGTCGAGTTAAAAGGTATCGTAGAAACTTTACGAACGCAGGTTATTGACCATAATAAAATTCCTAAGGCAGATATTGAGGAGGACATAGCTGCAATGTTAAATGCTAATGTAGTTGCCTGGAAAGACGAGTGGAAAAAATCTAGTGGGGAACATGTTAAGCAAATCCAAGATAACATAGATAAGAAATTAGCCAGTACCCAAGTAGAAATTAATAGAGAGGTTATTGAAGTAAGAACGGATTTAGGTAAAAGGATTGATACGCTCACTGAAAAGCAAGTAGAAGATAGAACTCAATCTAGCCAGGATGTGCAAGCTTTGAAAGAATCGTTAGAGAGTAAGACTAAAACGATAGAGGAACGATTAAACAAGGTTGTCATTAACGTTAATGCCATGAGTGAGGAGATAACTAATGAACTAGAAGAATACGTATCCAAGAAGTTACAAAATATTTATCTAGGAGATGTTGCCAAGCTTGAGACGTATAAGGAAGATCTAAAGACCGAAGTAGGCCAACAGCTGAAGAAGATTATCGCTGAAATAGAGAAAAAGGAAAGGGAGAAGATAGATTTCGAAGATTCAAGGAATCAGACTAGAAGAAATAGCCTAGAAGTGGAAGAAAGGGAAAGCAGGCCGGAAGAAAGATTATTCAGGTTTACGGAAGTTTTAGAGGAGAGGAGTAAAGAGCCCGAAAGTTACTATAGAGATTTTCGACCAAACCTTCAGGATTCATATCCGAGAAACGTGACGGTCATAAGGAACTTTGAAGGGAAACCGTGCAAGTTCAGCAACTTAGATAGTTTCACACCGATAGAGTACATCAGAAATCTCAAAGATTACTTTATCGAAGCGCATATTCCAAGAGAGAGGGAAATGAAGATCGTAGAACGCTATCTGTCCGATGGGCCTCTTGAATGGTTTAGAGTCTTTAGATATACCTTCATGTACTTCGATGAATTCGCAGAAGCACTAATAAAGCGTTTCTGGTCTATTGAAGCACAAAACTCACTACGCGCAGAAGTATACTCACGAGAATATTCAGGAACTCTTCCCACACGCTACGCAGACTTCTCCACGAGTCAGTTAGCCAGACTCGGATTCCTTCAACCCCCGTTATCTACAGCTCAGTTGAAAGACGCGATAGCCAGAATGCTCCCTGCTGAAGTCAGACGTCTAATTATCTCGTCAGGGATCAACGATCTAGCAAGTATGGACCAATTGCTCAGAAAACACGATTACACGAGCCCTATGCCAAACGTTGTTGCAAAGAACCAAAGGCAAGAGTATAAAGACATTAACACAGTATATCTTGACCAAACACAACAGACAGACAATCCGAAAGAACCAGAAAAGGGAAATATTGGTCCTGAAAGGAATAGTTATTTCCGTGATCGTAGACTAGAACCCAGATACAGGAGATTCCGTGGGGGTCGTCCATACCAGCAAACAGCAAGGACATAATAACGATAATAGCAATGGCAACCGCAGAAGTGGTTATTATCACAATAATAATAACTACCGATACAATGAAATGAAAATCCACAGCCTGCTTCCAGTCTCCGACCGGGTCAGGAACGGAATGAAAGAAGCCCCCCTCTAGCGGCGAGGATATGAACTGTGCCGGCTGCCGAAGCCTGTCACACTCCTCTGGGGCAATGATTAAATGAATGACAGATGAAATGAAATGATAGTGGAGAGTGTTGCCGGAATGAAATTTTGACAGGGAAAACCAGAGTACCCGGAGAAAGACCTGTCTACCTCCGTTTTGTCCAGCACAGATCTTACATGGAGTGACCGGAATTTGAACCACGGACCCAAAGGTGAGAGGCCGGCCTGCTGCCGCCTAAGCTACGGAGGCTTACCGATACAATAATAATGGTTATTATAACAGGAATAACAATAGAAATAACCAGAACTATAATCGTAACAGAAACTCCCAAGATGAAATTATGACGAAGGAGAAGTATGATGAACGTCATAAGGAAGGACAAGAGTATCTCAAGGAGTTGAGAAACAATGAGAATGGTAATGGAAGGGAAAATAAAAGTTTGATTATAGATCCCGATCCATCTACTAGTCAGAAGGGGATGCATGAGAATGAGTCTCAAGGACAAAAAAAACCAATTTTGAAACGGAATTAGAGGAGACAGGATATACTGCTACACAAAACCAGATTATGATAAACGAAATCTATGAGGTGACAGACGAAGACCTACTCTTCGAGAAGGAGATTGTTAGAGAAGAAAGACCATTCGAGTTACCGATTATATGTGTTAATGTTGATGGAAAATATATAAGTCATTAATGTATACTGGTGCCATTATGTCTATCATATCGGATGATTGTTATCAGAGATTATCTAAGGGCAAAAAGATGACAGTTTTACCCGCATCTACTGTTAAAGTGCGTGGTATTTTTCAAGACAAAGCGGTAAAATGCAAAATCCAAGTTTTGTTAAACTTTGAAATAAATGGAAGCACATATGAACACATTTTCATTGTGGTGAGCAAAATCAATTTTGATATCGTGCTAGGCATTGACTTCATTACTAAAGTTGGAGCAGTAATTGATATGAAAAACCGAGTCATAAAATTTAGTGAAGGGTTAATAAACACAGAAGAGTTAGAAGAACAGGATTCGAATGACAGTCTAGATAAAGATCCTAGGGAAGAAATTATTAACAACATTATTGAAGAGGTAGAAAATGGAAGGGAAATGCCTACTCTCCAAGCAGAAGGGTTGGACGAAATTCAGGATGAATTTGAGGAATTAATCATGGAGTTTAAAGACATTTTCGATGATAAGCCTGGATTGATAAAGGACTACAAGTATAAGATTAGGCTTACGGATGAAACTCCTTATCAGAAGAGGATTTACCCGATACCAGAAAAGTACTATGAAGAAGTACGAGGGATAATCAAGAAAATGGAAGCTGACGGAATTATAAAGAAGCAGGCGTCGACTTACATCAACCCTATAACTGTAGTCAAGAAAAATAATGGTCAATTACGCCTATGTCTCGACGCCAGGACCATTAACTTAACGATTTTGCCCGAGGCAGATCGACCGCCTAAAATACGAGATTTACTCAGAAAGATTAAAGGAAAAGCATGTTTTAGCGTCCTAGATTTAACTTCCTCGTTTTACCAGATTGAGCTTGAAGAAGAAAGCAAACAGTACACAGGGTTTCTGTTTGACCAGACGTCCTGGGTATTTCAGAGAATTCCCATTGGCATGGTCAACAGTGGTCCATCCCTGATTAGAGCCCTTGATAACAAACTCACCGATGAAGTTAAAAGGAACGTGCTTTGTTATATAGATGATATAATCATATCTTCACCAAATGTCCAGGAACATCTTATACACTTGCGTAAGCTTTTTGAAAACCTGAGAGACGCAAATATAAAGGTAAACTTCGATAAGTGCCGTTTCATTAAAGAAGAAATTAATTTTCTCGGACACACCATTGACCAGCATGGATATCACCCGAACATGCCGAAAGAGGAAGCTATTATGAGATTCCCAAAGCCCACTAAGGTCAAACAAGTGCGAGAATTTGTAGGTGCGTGCCAATTCATTAGCAGTCATTGTCCAAATTATTCAGAGATTATGGCACCTCTCTATGACTTGCTAAAGAAAAATAACCGTTGGAAATGGAGTAGTACCGCTGACGACGCGTTTGAGAAAGCTAAGGAGATGTTGAAAAACAACGTGAAATTAGAACATCCGGATAACGAACGAATATTCTACATAGAACCCGATGCTTCACGTGTAGGCATTAGTGCAGTCTTATATCAAAAGGACGAAGAAGCAAATAAGCACTACATTGTGTTCACCGGAAGAAAGCTTAAGAAAAACGAAGAGAACTACTTCACGACAGAACTAGAGGCGTTAGCTTTCGCGACAGCTCTTCAAGTGTGGAAGAAGATACAACTTGAGAAAGATTGTCTACTCATGTCTATAATACGATTATTAAATTTTATTAAACCCGAAGTTATGTAATTACGTACAGTTTACCTTAATTAGTCGACTGTATTACACGACAATGTAATGAAACCTATATAAGACGATGTGTAAGCAGTATATAAAACTACAGAACGTTAGAGAAGGATGGTTATGTGAAAAACCAGTGTATATATTTAGTTAAGAATTATATTGTAACCGAGAAGTTAGAATCTCGAAAATGTCACGTTAGCAACACTAGATAATGGATATTATTATAAACATATTACATGTAAATAATTTTGGTGGAAATGATTTAATTAATAAATAATTTAGTAGGATTTTTTAATCAATTGTTTTGGAACAGTGTGTGTTTATTAGCGGATGATTTGGGAATGAATGATTGTTCATTGTTAAGAGAAAATGTGGAACCGAATTGGTCTAGAACAATTGCGGGGTGCGAATGAAAGAATGTATAAAAAATTTTAGAATGATTGTTTAAGAAACAGAGTAGTTATGTGAACTTTTGTAAGATCTAAATGCTAATTTTCACGTGTTTTTATAAATGTACACACAAGCAGTCTCTGTGAGCTAGCGAGAATGATTCACCGTTATATTGGAGAGCGATGACATAATATGAATAGGTGTAAACTCACCACCTTGTATTTATTGTATAAACCAGTTTCGAGTACGGCGTGGTGCCGGTACTTCATTGATGAAACAATGTTACTGCACGTGCGTTCTGCAAACGCAGGCTTGTGAATGAAACAATGTGTCTGGAATGCCATTAAGAGACTTCATTAAACGTTTTTATTAGTACGCAGTGTAGGCCTAGACAAAGCCAAGATTTTATACTCATAATTTTTAATACAGCATTGTATTAAGATGTAGAGTTGATAGGAGATGTGAATGATTGCGTGTTTTTAATTTTAATGTCTATTGTTAAATTCGTTTATTGTTATTTTGTTTATACTAGATTAGTTTACACTGTTGTTAATAAATTTTATTCAGATTGTTTTCCATTGTTGTTAGAGTGTGATTCATTTTAAATATAAGGTAAAGAATATTGTGAATGTAGCGTAGGCGAAGTTGAATTCCCAGTCCCCGAGAGATAAGTAAAGGTGAGAGCCCCGTGTAGTTGGTTGTTGATCCACAATATTCTGGTAACTGCTGTCTGTAAATCCCTAAAGGCCATGTTGGAAACGATTTATAAAGTAGTATATGCCGGTGCAATTAGAAATGGGCAATCCAGCGGGGGCAATGGTTATTCCAAATGGATCCTTTCCGGATTATCGGGAACAGTAGGAATGGCGCCCTATGAACTTTGGGGCTACGAAATTAGCTTCGTAGTGACTCTAAAGGAAGTTGGTTTGAACATTTCTAGTGAAAGAAATAATTACCAGACTTGTGGGATGTCTTATCCAATTTCGGAAGGATGTGAGTACAATTATATAGGCTTAATTTAAATTAATATTAGGAAGGTTACACTCAGATAAAGATCAGATCCTAGAAACCTGAGAGAGGTGTAGTAGGTAGACAGTTTCGAAAAACAACCTACGATCTGAATATCTATTTTATTTTACCGGTACATGACGATTGGGAAGGTCATATTAAAACTAAAGCTAACTTGTTTTGATGATTGTAATGGTAGAATTTTTCTTTGTGGTAGTATATTTAAAGTGAATCACAGGAGAACGAACATTTTGAGTAGGTTTATTCAACATAGGGTGTACTTTGAGTTAATGCTAAGGTAATTTTAAGTTACTTTTAGACATTAAGGTGCTCAAAAATATATATGGAATAGGACGTTGCTCAGATGTTGTTATTTTGCTCTGTTGTTTATGTCTCTACAGCATTAGATAATTGGCTATTGCAATGGCAAGTGAGGATGTAAAGAGAAAGTTGGAGGAGATGCATGTGAAGTTGCAAGAAAGTATGCAGCAGAATTTCTATGTTGTTGAAGGTAAATTTCAGGAAGCGAAGCAGGACCTAGAACAACTGAAGCAGGAACGTAAGGAGGACCTTAACACAGTTATTGTTAAAGTTGTTGATTCTCTTACAGATAAGTTGCAGAAAGTGTCAAAGAGAGTTTCAAAACTGAAATTCAGGAAGTTCAGACTTCTTTAGAGGGATTACATACTAGTGCCTCTAAAATGGTTGCAAATGTCACGCGTTTACAGGCTAGTTCAAAGCAGATTCAAGATGATGTAAGTGGTGTACGAACAGAGGTCGGTACAGTTCAATCCAAAGTAGACATAGTACAGTCCGATGTTAGTAATGTTAGGTCAGATGTATCCCATGTTCAAAGTAAAGTCGATACAGTCCCAGTAGATGTATCCACAGTTCAAAGTAAAGTCGATACAGTCCAATCCAAGGTAGACTAGGTGCAAGCAGATGTGTCTAATGTACAGTCGATATTGGTAATGTAAGGTTAGAGGTATCCAATGTCCAATCTAAAGTAGATCCAGTCCAAGCCGATGTCACTAATGTTCAGGTTGACATAAATAATATGCAATGTCACTGATGTACAGTCTGACATAGGTAAAATACAGACAGAAGTCAATACGGTATTTGTAGATGTAACAAAAGTCCAGGTGGACATTAATAAGATTAGACAAGAGGTAGAGGCGTCTAAAGAATTGTATACACAGAATATAACTGCTTTGACGACACGTTTTGTTAAAGATGCGTTAAAAACTACAGCTTCTCTGGTCGAGTTAAAAGGTAACGTAGAAACTTAACGAACGCAGGTTATTGACCATAATAAAATTCTTAAGGCAGATATTGAGGAGGACAAAGCTGCAATGTTAAAAGCTAATGTAGTTGTCTGGAAAGACGAATGGAATAAATCTAGTGGGGAACATATTAAGCAAATCCAAGATAACATAGAAAAGAAATTAGCCAGTACCCAGTAGAAATTAATAGAGAGGTTATTGAAGTAAGAACGGATTTGGGTAAAAGGATTGATACGCTCACTGAAAAGCAAGTAGAAGATAGAACTCAATCTAGTCAGGATGTGCAAGCTTTGAAAGAATCGTTAGAGAGTAAGATTAAAACGATAGAGGAACGATTAAACAAGGTTGTCATTAACGTTAATGGCCTGAGTGAGGAGAAAACTAATGAACTAGAAGAATACATATCCAAGAAGTTACAAAATCTTTATCTAGGAGATGTTGCCATGCTTGAGACGTATAAGGGAGATTTAAAGACCGAAGTAGGCCAACAGCTGAAGAAGATTATCGCTGAAATAGAGAAAAAGGAAAGGGAGAAGATAGATTTCGAAGATTCAAGGAATCAGACTAGAAGAAGTAGCCTAGAAGTGGAAGAAAGGGAAATCAGGCCGGAAGAAAGATTATTCAGGTTTACGGAAGTTTTAGAGGAGAGGAGTAAAGAGCCCGAAAGTTACTATAGAGATTTTCGACCAAACCTTCAGGATTCATATCCGAGAAACGTGACGGTCATAAGGAACTTTGAAGGCAAACCGCGCAAGTTCAGCAATTTAGATAGTTTCACACCGATAGAGTACATCAGAAATCTCAAAGATTACTTTATCGATGCGCATATTCCAAGAGAGAGGGAAATGAAGATCGTAGAACGCTATCTGTCAGATGGGCCCCTTGAATTGTTTAGAGTCTTTAGATATACCTTCATGAACTTCGATGGATTCTCAGAAGCACTAATAAAGCGTTTCTGGTCTATTGAAGCACAAAACTCTCTACGCGCAGAAGTATACTCACGAGAATATTCAGGAACTCTTCCCACACGCTACGCAGACTTCTTCACGAGTCAGTTAGCCAGACTCAGATTCCTTCAACCCCCGTTATCTACAGCTCAGTTGATAGACGCGATAGCCAGAATGCTCCCTGTTGAAGTCAGACGTCTAAAAATCTCGTCAGGGATCAACGATCTAGCAAGTATGGACGAATTGCTCAGAAAACTCGATTACACGAGCCCTATGCCAAACGTTGTTGCAAAGAACCAAAGGCAAGAGTATAAAGACATTAACACAGTATATCTTGACCAAACACAACAGACAGACAATCCGAAAGAACCAGAAAAGGGAAATATTGGTCCTGAAAGGAATAGTTATTTCCGTGATCGTAGACCAGAACCCAGATACAGGAGATTCCGTGGAGGTCATCCATACCAGCAACAGCAAGGACGTAATAACGATAATAGCAATGGCAACCGCAGAAGTGGTTATTATCACAACAATAATAACTACCGATACAATGAAATGAAAATCCACAGCCTGCTTCCAGTCTCCGACCGGGTCAGGAATGGAATGAATGAAGCCCCCATCTAGCGACGAGGATATGAACTGTGCCGGCTGCCGAAGCCTGTCACACTCCTCTGGGGCAATGAGTAAATGAATGACAGATGAAATGAAATGGTAGTGGAGAGTTTTGCCGGAATGGAATTTTGACAGGGAATACCAGAGTACCCGGAGAAAAACCTGTCTACCTCCGTTTTGTCCAGCACAGATCTCACATGGAGTGACCGGAATTTGAACCACGGACCCAAAGGTGAGAGGCCGGCCTGCTGCCGCCTAAGCTACGGAAGCTTACCGATACAATAATAATGGTTATTATAACAGGAATAACAATAGAAATAAACAGAACTATAATCGTAACAGAAACTCCCAAGATGAAATTATGACGAAGGAGAAGTATGATGAACGTCATAAGGAAGGACAAGAGTATCTCAAGGAGTTGAGAAACAATGAGAATGGTAATGGAAGGGAAAATAAAAGTTTGATTATAGATCCCGATCCATCTACTAGTCAGAAGGGGAACCATGAGAATGAGTCACAAGGACAAAAAAAAACCAATTTTGAAACGGAATTACAGGAGACAGGATATACTGATACACCAAACCAGATTATGATAAACGAAATCTATGAGGTGACAGACGAAGACCTACTCTTCGAGAAGGAGATTGTTAGAGAAGAAAGACCATTCGAGTTACCGATTATATGTGTTAATGTTGATGGAAAATATATAAGTCATTAATGGATACTGGTGCCATTATGTCTATCATATCGGATGATTGTTATCAGAGATTATCTAAGGGCAAAAAGATGACAGTTTTACCCGCATCTACTGTTAAAGTGCGTGGTATTTTTCAAGACAAAGCGGTAAAATGCAAAATCCAAGTTTTGTTAAACTTTGAGATAAATGGAAGCACATATGAACACATTTTCATTGTGGAGACCAAAATCAATTTTGATATCGTGCTAGGCATTGACTTCATTACTAAAGTTGGAGCAGTAATTGATATGAAAAACCGAGTCATAAAATTTAGTGAAGGGTTAATAAACACAGAAGAGTTAGAAGAACAGGATTCGAATGACAGTCTAGATAAAGATCCTAGGGAAAAAATTATTAACAACATTATTGAAGAGGTAGAAAATGGAAGGGAAATGCCTACTCTCCAAGCAGAAGGGTTGGATTAAATTCAGGATGAATTTGAGGAATTAATCATGGAGTTTAAAGACATTTTCGATGATAAGCCTGGATTGATAAAGGACTACAAGTATAAGATTAGGCTTACGGATGAAACTCCTTATCAGAAGAGGATTTACCCGATACCAGAAAAGTACTATGAAGAAGTACGAGGGATAATCACGAAAATGGAAGCTGACGGAATTATAAAGAAGCAGGCGTCGACTTACATCAACCCTATAACTGTAGTCAAGAAAAATAATGGTCAATTACGCCTATGTCTCGACGCCAGGACCATTAACTTAAAGATTTTGCCCGAGGCAGATCGACCGCCTAAAATACGAGATTTACTCAGAAAGATTAAAGGAAAAGCATGTTTTAGCGTCCTAGATTTAACTTCCTCGTTTTACCAGATTGAGCTTGAAGAAGAAAGCAAACAGTACACGGGGTTTCTGTTTGACCAGACTCCTGGGTATTTCAGAGAATTCCCTTTGGCATGGTCAACAGTGGTCCAGCCCTGATTAGAGCCCTTGATAACAAACTCACCGATGAAGTTAAAAGGAACGTGCTTTGTTATATAGATGATATAATCATATCTTCACCAAATGTCCAGGAACATCTTATACACTTGCGTAAGCTTTTTGAAAACCTGAGAGACGCAAATATAAAGGTAAACTTCGATAAGTGCCGTTTCATTAAAGAAGAAATTAATTTTCTCGGACACACCATTGACCAGCATGGATATCACCCGAACTTGCAGAAAGAGGAAGCTATTATGAGATTCCCAAAGTCCACTAAGGTCAAACAAGTGCGAGAATTTGTAGGTGCGTGCCAATTCATTAGCAGTCATTGTCCAAAGTATTCAGAGATTATGGCACCTCTCTATGACTTGCTAAAGAAAAATAACCGTTGGAAATGGAGTAGTACCGCTGACGACGCGTTTGAGAATGCTAAGGAGATGTTGAAAAACAACGTGAAATTAGAATATCCGGATATCGAACGAATATTCTACATAGAACCCGATGCTTCACGTGTAGGCATTAGTGCAGTCTTATATCAAAAGGACGAAGAAGCAAATAAGCACTACATTGCGATCACCGGAAGAAAGCTTAAGAGACACGAAGAGAACTACTTCACGACAGAACTAGAGGCGTTAACTTTCGCGACAGCTCTTCAAGTGTGTAAGAAGATACAACTTGAGAAAGATTGTCTACTCATGTCTATAATACGATTATAAAATTTTATTAAACCCGAAGTTATGTAATTACGTACAGTTTACCTTAATTAGTCGACTATTATACCGACAATGTAATGAAACCTATATAAGACGATGTGTAACAGTATATGAAACTACAGAACGTTAGAGAAGGATGGTTATGTGAAAAACCAGTGTATATATTTAGTTAAGAATTATATTGTAACCGAGAAGTTAGAATCTCGAAAGTGTCACGTTAGCAACACTAGATAATGGGTATTATTATAAACATATTACATGTAAATAATTTTGGTGGAAATGATTTAATTAATAAATAATTTAGTAGGATTTTTTAATCAATTGTTTTGGAACAGTGTGTGTTTATTAGCGGATGTATTGGGAATGAATGATTGTTCATTGTTAAAAGAAAATGTGGAACCGAATTGGTCTAGACAATTGCGGGGTGGGAATGAAAGAGTGTATAAAAATTTTTAGAATGATTGTTTGAGAAACAGAGTAGTTATGTGAACTTTTGTAAGATCTAAATGCTAATTTTCACGTGTTTTTATAAATGTACACACAAGCAGTCTCTGTGAGCTAGCGAGAATGATTCACCGTTATATTGGAGAGCGATGACATAATATGAATAGGTGTAAACTCACCACCTTGTATTTATTGTATAAACCAGTTTCGAGTACGGCGTGGTGCCGGTACTTCATTGATGAAACAATGTTACTGCACGTGCGTTCTGCAAACGCAGGCTTGTGAATGAAACCATGTGTCAGGATGCCATTAAGAGACTTCATTACAGTTTTAAATTTTACGCAGTGTAGGCCTAGAACCAAGCCAAGATTATATACCCTTAATTTTTAATACAGCATTGTAGTAAGATGTAGAGTTGATAGGAGGTGTGAATGATTGCGTGTTTTTAATTTTAATGTCTATTGTTAAATTCGTTTATTGTTATTTTGTTTACACTAGATTAGTTTACCCTATTGTTAATAAATTTTATTCAGATTGTTTTCCATTGTTGTTGGAGTGTATTTCATTTTAAATATATAGTGAAGAATATTGTGGATATAATGTAGGCGAAGTTGAATTGCCAGTCCCCGAGAGGTAAGTAAAGGTGAGTGCCCCGTGTAGTTGGTTTTTGATCCACAATATTCTGGTAACTGCTGTGTGTAAATCCCTAAAGGCCATGTTGGAAGCGATTTCTAATGTAGTATATGCCGGTGCAGTTAGAAATAGGCAATCCAGCGGGGGCAATGGATATTCCAACAGGATCCTTTCCGGATTATCGGGAACAGTAGGAATGGCGCAATATGAACTTTGGGGCTAAGAAATTAGCTTCGTAGTGACTCTAAAGGAAGTTAGTTTGAACATTTCTAGTGAAAGAAATAATTACCAGACTTGTGGGATGTCTTATCCAAATTCGGATGGATGTGAGTGTAATTATATAGGCTTAATTTAAATTAATATTGGGAAGGTTACACTCAGATGAAGATCAGATCCTAGAAACCTGAGAGAGGTGTAGTAGGTAGACAGTTTCGAAAAACGACCTACGATCTGAATATCTATTTTATTTTACCGGTACATGACGATTGCCAAGGTCATATTAAAACTAAAGCTAACTTGTTTTGATGATTGTAATGGTAGAATTTTTCTTCGTGGTAGTATATTTAAAGTGAATCACAGGAGAACGAACATTTTGAGTAGCTTTATTCAACATAGGGTGTACTTTGAGTTAATGCTAAGGTAATTTTAAGTTTCTTTTAGACATTAAGGTGCTCAAAAATATATATGGAATAGGACGTTGCTCAGATGTTGTTATTTTGCTCTGTTGTTGTTTACGTCTCTACAGCATTATATAAAGGGTTATTGCAAAGGCAAGTGAGGATGTAAAGAGAAAGTTGGAGGAGATGCATGTGAAGTTGCAAGAAAGTACGCAGCAGAATTTCAATGTTGTTGAAGGTAAATTTCAGGAAGCGAAGCAGGACCTAGAACAACTGAAGCTGGAACGAAAGGAGGTCCTTAACACAGTGATTGTTAAAATTGTTGATTCTCTTAGAGATAAGTTGCAGAAAGTGTCAAAGAGAGTTTCAAAACTGAAATTCAGGAAGTTCAGACTTCTTTAGAGGGTTTACATACTAGTGCCTCTAAATGGTTGCAAATGTCACGCGTTTACAGGCTAGTTCTAAGCAGATTCAAGATGATGTAAGTGGTGTACGAACAGAGGTCGGTACAGTCCAATCCAAAGTAGACATAGTACAGTCCGATGTTAGTAATGTTAGGTCAGATGTATCCCATGTTCAAAGTAAAGTCGATACAGTCCCAGTAGATGTATCCACAGTTCAAAGTAAAGTCGATACAGTCCAATCCAAGGTAGACTAGGTGCAAGCAGATGTGTCTAATGTACAGTCGATATTGGAAATGTAAGGTTAGAGGTATCCAATGTCCAATCTAAAGTAGATCCAGTCCAAGCCGATGTCACTAATGTTCAGGTTGACATAAATAATATGCAATGTCACTGATGTACAGTCTGACATAGGTAAAATACAGACAGAAGTCACTACGGTATTTGTAGATGTAACAAAAGTCCAGGTGGACATTAATAAGATTAGACAAGAGGTAGAGGCGTCTAAAGAATTGTATACACAGAATATAACTGCTTTGACGACACGTTTTTTTAACGATGCGTTAAAAACTACAGCTTCTCTGGTCGAATTAAAAGGTAACGTAGAAACTTTACGAACGCAGGTTATTGACCATAATAAAATTCTTAAGGCAGATATTGAGGAGGACAAAGCTGCAATTTTAAAAGCTAATGTAGTTGTCTGGAAAGACGAGTGGAATAAATCTAGTGGGGAACATGTTAAGCAAATCCAAGATAACATAGGAAAGAAATTAGCCAGTACCCAAGTAGAAATTAATAGAGAGGTTATTGAAGTAAGAACGGATTTAGGTAAAAGGATTGATACGCTCACTGAAAAGCAAGTAGAAGATAGAACTCAATCTAGTCACGATGTGCAAGCTTTGAAAGAATCGTTAGAGAGTAAGACTAAAACGATAGAGGAACGATTAAACAAGGTTGTCAATAACGTTAATGTCATGAGTGAGGAGAAAACTAATGAACTAGAAGAATACGTATCCAAGAAGTAACAAAATCTTAATCTAGGAGATGTTGCCAAGCTTGAGACGTATAATGAAAATTTAAAGACCGAAGTAGGTCAACAGCTGAAGAAGATTATCGCTGAGATAGAAGAAAAGGAAAGGGAGAAAATAGATTTCAAAGATTCGAGGAATCAGACTAGAAGAAATAGCCTAGAAGTGGAAGAAAGGGAAATCAGGCCAGAAGAAAGATTATTCAGGATTACGGAAGGTTTAGAGGAGAGGAGTAAAGAGCCCGAAAGTTACAATAGAGATTTTCAACCATACCTTCAGGATTCATATCCGAGAAACGTGACGGTCATAAGGAACTTTGAAGACAAACCGCGCAAGTTCAGCAACTTAGATAGTTTCACATCGATAGAGTACGTCACAAATCTCAAAGATTACTTTATCGAAGCGCATATTCCAAGAGAGAGGGAAATGAAGATCGTAGAACGCTATCTGCCAGATGGGTCCCTTGAATGGTTTAGAACCTTTAGATATACCTTCATGAACTTCGATGAATTCGCAGAAGCACTAATAAAGCGTTTCTGGTCTATTGAAGCACAAAACTCCCTACGCGCAGAAGTATACTCACGAAAATATTCAGGAACTCTTCCCACACGCTACGCAGACTTCTTCACGAGTCAGTTAGCCAGACTCAGATTCCTTCAACCTCCGTTATCTACAGCTCAGTTGATAGACGCAATAGCCAGGATGCTCCCTGTTGAAGTCAGACGTCTAATTATCTCGTCAGGGATCAACCATCTAGCAAGTATGGACGAATTGCTCAGAAAACTCGATTACACGAGCCCTATGCCATACGTTGTTGCAAAGAATCAAAGGCAAGAGTACAAAGACATTAACACAGTATATCTTGACCAAACACAACAGACAGACAATCCAAAAGAACCAGAAAAGGGAACTATTGGTCCTGAAAGGAATAGTTATTTCCGTGATCGTAGACTAGAACCCAGATACAGGAGATTCCGTGGGGGTCGTCCATACCAGCAACAGCAAGGACGAAATAACGATAATAGAAATGGAAAAAGTAGAAGTGGTTATTATCACAATAATAATAACTACCGATACAATAATAATGGTTATTATAACAGGAATAACAATAGGAATAACCAGAACTATAATCGTAACAGAAACTCCCAAGATGAAATTTTGACGAATGAGAAGTATGGTGAACGTCATAAGGAAGGACAAGAGTATCTCAAGGAGTTGATAAATAATGAGAATGGTAATGGAAGGGAAAACAAAAGTTTGATTATAGATCCCGGTCCATCTACTAGTCAGAAGGGGAACCATGAGAATGAGTCACAAGGACAAAAAAACAATTTTGAAACGGAATTAGAGACAGGATATACTGCTACACAAAACCAGATTATGATAAACGAAATCTATGAGGTGACAGACGAAGACCTACTCTTCGAGAAGGAGATTGTTAGAGAAGAAAGACCATTCGAGTTACCGATTATATGTGTTAATGTTGATGGAAAATATATAAGTCATTAATGTATACTGGTGCCATTATGTCTATCATATCGGATGATTGTTATCAGAGATTATCTAAGGGCAAAAAGATGACAGTTTTACCCGCATCTACTGTTAAAGTGCGTGGTATTTTTCAAGACAAAGCGGTAAAATGCAAAATCCAAGTTTTGTTAAACTTTGAAATAAATGGAAGCACATATGAACACATTTTCATTGTGGAGACCAAAATCAATTTTGATACCGTGCTAGGAATTGACTTCATTACTAAAGTTGGAGCAGTAATTGATATGAAAAACCGAGTCATAAAATTTAGTGAAGGGTTAATAAACACAGAAGAGTTAGAAGAACAGGATTCGAATGACAGTCTAGATAAAGATCCTAGGGAAGAAATTATTAACAACATTATTGAAGAGGTAGAAAATGGAAGGGAAATGCCTACTCTCCAAGCAGAAGGGTTGGACGAAATTCAGGATGAATTTGAGGAATTAATCATGGAGTTTAAAGACATTTTCGATGATAAGCCTGGATTGATAAAGGACTACAAGTATAAGATTAGGCTTACGGATGAAACTCCTTATCAGAAGAGGATTTACCCGATACCAGAAAAGTACTATGAAGAAGTACGAGGGATAATCAAGAAAATGGAAGCTGACGGAATTATAAAGAAGCAGGCGTCGACTTACATCAACCCTATAACTGTAGTCAAGAAAAATAATGGTCAATTACGCCTATGTCTCGACGCCAGGACCATTAACTTAAAGATTTTGCCCGAGGCAGATCGACCGCCTAAAATACGAGATTTACTCAGAAAGATTAAAGGAAAAGCATGTTTTAGCGTCCTAGATTTAACTTCTTCGTTTTACCAGATTGAGCTTGAAGAAGAAAGCAAACAGTACACAGGGTTTCTGTTTGACCAGACGTCCTGGGTATTTCAGAGAATTCCATTTGGCATGGGCAACAGTGATCCAGCCCTGATTAGAGCCCTTGATAACAAACTCACCGATGAAGTTAAAAGGAACGTGCTTTGTTATATAGATGATTTAATCATACCTTCACCAAATGTCCAGGAACATCTTATACACTTGCGTAAGCTTTTTGAAAACCTGAGAGACGCAAATATAAAGGTAAACTTCGATAAGTGCCGTTTCATGAAAGAAGAAATTAATTTTCTCGGACACACCATTGACCAGCATGGATATCACCCAAACTTGCAGAAAGTGAAAGCTATTATGAGATTCCCAAAGCCCACTAAGGTCAAACAAGTGCGAGAATTTGTAGGTGCGTGCCAATTCATTAGCAGTCATTGTCCAAAGTATTCAGAGATTATGGCACCCCTCTATGACTTGCTAAAGAATAATAACCGTTGGAAATGGAGTAGTACCGCTGACGACGCGTTTGAGAAAGCTAAGGAGATGTTGAAAAACAACGTGTAATTAGAATATCCGGATATCGAACGAATATTCTACATAGAATGCGATGCTTCACGTGTAGGCATTAGTGCAGTCTTATACCAAAAGGACGAAGAAGCAAATAAGCACTACATTGCGTTCACCGGAAGAAAGCTTAAGAAACACGAAGAGAACTACTTCACGACAGAACTAGAGGCGTTAACTTTCGTGACTGCTCTTCAAGTGTGGAAGGAGATATTAATCTGACACCAGATTATAATTATCACCGATCATAAGGCACTCCAATTTATGCCTCAAACCGATATGTCGAGTGATAGATTAACTCGATGGGCCCTTTTCACTCAACAGTTTAATGCTACAATAGTCCACCAACCAGGTAAGGACAATTTGTTGGCTGACGAATTATCTCGTAACCCAGTTAGAAATTTGCAGATAAACCATGTACAATTGGAGGAAGAAGATCAGGAAACCGTTAGGAGATTAGCCCGAATCGGTGTGTCACAGAAGAGACACGCTCCAATTAGGAAAATGTACAGGTTCTTTAAGGGTTACATAGACACAGCAGACTCAAATTTTGCTGCTACTCAAAGGCAATCACGACACTATGTATTCAGCGGAGATCTCGTGTGTAAATACGCAGACTACGAGCACACTAAGATTCGCATAGTCGTGCCCCCTAATCTTGTCACAAAGTTAGTGTGGTTGGCACACCACTCTATCGGACATGGAGGTTTAGATAAAACCCTCAGTACTCTTAAAGAGAGGTTTGTATGGACCAACATGAGATCCACTATAGCGAAGATTATACGATCTAGTGATAAATGCCAGAGAGGAAAATTTGCATCAGAATTGTTGAAAGGAAGACCAAGAGCTATGATACCTTCTAAACCACGTGAGCTGATGGCCACGGACATTTTTGGTCCCTGTCCGAAAGAATATCAGGGTAATCAGTTCATGTTAGTGACTGTTGATGTCTTCACTAAATTCGTTACCATGAATCCTATCCTATGCAAAAAGCCAATACCAGAAATGTTGTCAGCAGATTAGAGAGTGCTGTGTTTCCGAAGGCTGGGAAACCAGAATATCTCTTATCGGACCATGGAGCGCAGTTCACTTCAGCCGAATTCGCAGCAGACATGGAAAGGTTGGGAATTAAGCACATCATTTCAAGCGTGCGTTATCCAGAGTCAAATTCAAGCGAACGCTATATGGCAGAATTTAGCAAATTCTGCAGAATTTCCTGCCCAGATGATCACCCCAGTTGGCTAAAATACGTGCCAATGATTGAAGATTGTTTGAACTCCACAGTTCAAGAAAGCACGGCAGAAGTTCCTATGATTCTTCACTTAGGAAGGAATCCAGAAAGGCCATGGGACAATGTATTTAATTTCATTCCCAGAGATCCTAATCAAGGAAGACAAGCGAGGATCGATATGGCGAAAGAAAGACTTCAGAAAGCAGCAGAGAAGCGCTTGAAACGAGTTGCAGGAAAACGTTTCGGTACGCCGTTGGAAATTGGAAATAAGGTCTTATTGCGCAGACCAGTGAAAGCGGACGTGAGGAAAAAGATATACCCCAAGTTAGGAGTTATATTTATTGGCCCGTTCCGCATAACTAATGCTTATGGGAATAACTGTTATGAGTTGTTTGACGATGAAAACAACGTAATTCTAGGAAAATTCAACGCAAAAAAATTGAAAAAGTATCATAAGAAAATAGGCTAAAATAATTCAATATACGAGTTCAAGTGACATATCAAGAGTCTTGAATTAGAGTGATTAAAAACAATTTGCAACTGGTTTTTAACTTGAGATGACGGAGGAATGCCGCCGTACATTGAATTATTTACGGACAAAATTAGAGTATTTTCCGTCCCCATGATAAAATTTAACCAGCAAATATAATTTCTGGAAGTGTGACACAGGAGTGTAGTGTTACAAGCTCGAGACTGTGGGAGAGCCCGATCACGTGATATGTTGCACAATGGACGCTTCTAGAAGGCTATATTTAGCATAGCAACAGCGAGTTCGGATATTAATATTATAAATATTGTTATAAATTATGCTATTGGATCCCAGCCCAGAGCCAATGAGAAGGGGTCTTAGTAAAGACGGGATCAACTTTAATTACACAATATGATGAAATTATGCATTTAGGCCCTTAGAAGAAGATTTTCTTATTTGGTAATGAAGAGAATATTAAGAGAAATTATGTTTGATACTTTAAAAACCGCAGATCGGTTAATCGACGCGTTAAAATGATGGTGGGAGATTGATATGGCCGCCAAAAATTCGACTTGGAGGGGGAGATCCAAGGATCGAGGTTCTTATTACAGCAGACTTTGAAGAGTGAGGATGTGTTTTTACTGGGTTAACGGAGATCCCAAGGCTTAGTCCGAGTGCGACGACTGTCAACTTGTGGAGACGCGAGGATAGCTAGGTGGAACGTAGGAGGTCACTGCACTTCCATTCTACGTGAAGTTGCGAGGAACATTGAATTGATTATATCTCTTATATAATTGAGATCTGAAGTTAAATAAGCAAATATATATTAAGAACAGGTCGCATACTATATATTGTGAAAAGTCGAGCGCTTTAAATCTTACCGTTTCGACAATATAAGCCTATCAAGTTAGATTTCCAAATGTGTTGGAAATAAAGCTGAATATCATTATAAATTGCAACGTGAAGTTGACGAACGCCGTTCAAGTGATCAGTAGCGGAGAACTTTTAATATTGGCGCAACACATAAACATTAACAGAATGACTACTATTATTCTTCAAACGTTATCATTCAACTTAATTAACATTGTTGATATGATGAACTAAATAGTCATGCGCCAGAGACATATTCGATAACAACGATGGAGCTTCGTTAGACAACGTATTCCTGAATACAGACGTAGTGTACGGTCCATCTTGTGCATTTTCGTCAGTCTACGAAAACTAATATAACATTAATTAGCAATGGAAATATTTCATTCACCATTTATATGAATATTTCCACAATTATATTCCAATGAAGAAGCTGCTACACATTTACGACGGAGAATGAAGACTTTACAGAAGAGATTTGTCAAGATGCTAGGGAAAGGTAGCCCAGCAACACAGAAGAATTTGCCAGAAGGATGTCGTTCGAGCCCAGGAGAATGTTGGTGAATTCCAGAGAGGGACGTGTCTTATCTCTGAGGTCGCAGATCCGAGGTTCGAATGCAGATCCATCTCAGTGTCTTGTACTGAGGAAACATCTAAAGTATTGTGGGAATACTTACATAGATCTTCAAGTTTTCGTCCAAATAAGGTATTAGTGTATCTCAATTGTTATATAGAGCTTGATTAGTAACATTCTGAGCCGGCGATCTTATTCCATATTTCCGGCGATCTTATTCCATATTTCCAGCGATCTTATTCCATATTTCTATATTTTCATATTTCATGTATTTCAGTGCTTTTATGTATTTTACACTTCAGATGTGTGTTGAGATTTTTATACTTCAAAATTATTTAGAAGATGATTGCATTTCATCTATTTTTCAATTTTATTCTACGGATCAGTTGTGGAACTGACATTAAAATTTTTGTTTGAGGAATTATATTGCCTCATAGGAGACTAGTCGTTTCGACTCTCGAATTTTTAATAATTTCATTGAAACCAAGTATTCTGACATTGTGTCATAGATTCAAATTAAATTCTTATTACATTTAATTTGAGCACTTTAATGTAACGACATATCACTTCAAGAAAAGAAGAAACATCGAATGATATTGTTATATCATTATTGTACATAAACTATCGGCGATCTAAGAAATACTAGTCGTTTGATAAGATCGAAGTCTTAATCCCTATGAACATTCTTTGTGTAGAGTGGAAAAATATTACGACATTGACAAACCTTTCTTATTATTTGTAAAGCTAAGAGCTTTGTTCATTTAACATGTTAGAGGAAATACCTTTTGATAGAAGATTATTCAAATCTTTGGCTTGGAATTGAAAGCTAGTTTATCCCGGTCAAGATGGAATTCTATCTGACACTATAAATAACATGTGTGTTATTTTATGCTATTTGTGTAACATCACGTCATTTTGTCGACATTATATTACAACGATAACCAATTTAAAGCTTGACAAGTGAGATGAGACAGGAGTATTATTCCTATTACATGTATTTGCGACAGGCGAGTTAACAGTTAATTATCATGTTGTGGAGTAAACTTTAGGAGGTTAGTCACGACTGTCTAATATCGTTCATTACAATTGGAAGTTTCGTTTGAAGAACTTACGCATGTATAAATGTAGTCCAGTAGTCATGTTCATTGATACTGAGGGTCATGCCAGTATTTGAGAGAAGTTCCTACAAAAGATATGTTAATAACAATTAATCCCTTTTGATTATTGTTTAACATAGTAGATGATAATTGTTTATGCCATATATATTGTTATATGAGGATTTGTAGAGCAATGGAGTGCTCATGCGAGGGAATCCCGCATTTTAAGGAAGTCAAAGTATTGTTGTTCTTCGATATAAAAAAAGGCATGTATCATGATAAGAGCCGTTGTATACAAGTAGTCTAGTTTTTGTGAATTAACGATATAGCTGTGTTAACAGGAGGGTTTCAGCGGAAATACAACTTGAGAAAGATTGTCTACTCATGTCTATAATACGATTATTAAATTTTATTAAACCCGAAGTTATGTAATTACGTACAGTTTACCTTAATTAGTCGACTGTATTATGCCGACAATGTAATGAAACCTATATAAGACGATGTGTGAGCAGTATATAAAACTACAGAACGTTAGAGAAGGATGGTTATGTGAAAAACCAGTGTATGTATTTGGTTAAGAATTATATTGTAACCGAGAAGTTAGAATCTCGAAAGTGTCACGTTAGCAACACTAGATAATGGATATTATTATAAACATATTACATGTAAATAATTTTTGTGGAAATTATTTAATTACTAAATAATTTAGTAGGATTTATTAATCAATTGTTTTGGAACAGTGTGTGTTTATGAGCAGATGTTTTGGGAATGAATGATTGTTCATTGTTAAGAGAAAATGTGGAACCGAATTGGTCTAGAACAATTGCGGGGTGGGAATGAAAGAGTGTAAAAAATTTTTTAGAATGATTGTTTAAGAAACAGAGTAGTTATGTGAACTTTTGTAAGATCTAAATGCTAATTTTCACGTGTTTTTATAAATGTACACACAAGCAGTCTCTGTGAGCTAGCGAGAATGATTCCCCGTTATATTGGAGAGCGATGACATAATATGAATAGGTGTAAATTCACCACCTTGTATTTATTGTATAAACCAGTTTCGAGTACGGCGTGGTGCCGGTACTTCATTGATGAAACGATGTTACTGCACGTGCGTTCTGCAAACGCAGGCTTGTGAATGAAACCATGTGTCAGGAATGCCATTAAGAGACTTCATTACAGTTTTTAATTTTACGCAGTGTAGGCCTAGAACCAAGCCAAGATTATATACTCATAATTTTTAATACAGCATTGTAGTAAGATGTAGAGTTGAAAGGAGGTGTGAATGATTGCGTGTTTTTAATTTTAATGTCTATTGTTAAATTCGTTTATTGTTATTTTGTTTATACTAGATTAGTTTACCCTATTGTTAATAAATTTTATTCAGATTGTTTTCCATTGTTGTTGGAGTGTGATTCATTTTAAATATAAGGTGAAGAATATTGTGGATGTAGTGTAGGCGAAATTGAATTCCCAGTCCCCGAGAGGTAAGTAAAGGTGAGTGCCCCGTGTAGTTGGTTGTTGATCCACAATATTCTGGTAACTGCTGTCTGTAAATCCCTAAAGGCCAAGTTGAAAGCGATTTCTGATGTAGTATATGCCGGTGCAGCTAGAAATAGGCAATCCAGCGGGGGCAATGGATATCCCAACAGGATCCTTTCCGGATTATCAGGTACAGTACGCACGAGGAGAAGCTTCGCAGTTTAAGAGATGGCGTAGCGATCTCGAGAAAGTCCCACAAGATAATGCTTATTTCTCGTAACGTCTGGAATTTTCACTCCATCTCAAAAGATCGAGACTAAGTTTCCAAACTATAAGAAATGACACGTAGTTCAATGACATGTTTTCGACGCTGCAGTCATTCAACGAAGTGGGCTGCAATGAATCAGCAAGTCAGTCGAGAGTGACTTAGCAGCTGTAGGCTAATTTGTATGCATGACGACTGGTTACAGACGGTCAGTGTAATAGTTTGGTGCGGGATATTCCGGTAAGTGCTGAACGATGACCTAGGTTCAGCGTGGTTAAGGCAAGAAGACACAAGCAGCTACGAGAGCGGGATTGCGTGTCCCTGGTAGTATATTACGTGACAAAGCGGTAAGCCATGCAGTTAGGAGTTCTGGTGGATTGTTAAGAGATCCACTGCTCAGTTTGTGTGCTAGGATGACAGATGTACCTAGTTAATGTAAAATAAACGTACGGTAGATTATTAGTAGGAATGTTTCGTTTTCTATTATACGATTTATTTTTAGGCAGGAAATATGTATCCCTGAGTGATTAGAAACCAGGCTTTGAGAGCCATTTTTCACCCTCCCGGAAAACCCACATCTGCGTTCCCCCAGCTCTGATAGCGTATGTAGTTGCGTTCTACCAGGTCTGCGGGCGACAAGCAACTGCTCAGTCTAGATTCGGGCGACGGCAGGCCTACGGACTACCTGACCCATCACTAGGCAAACCTGCGCGCCACAATCTCGCAGTTGACTCCACGCTGGCACAAACCACGACCTCTGTTGTGCGGTTAGTGCCTTGCCTTCATATTGTACCCACGAAACGCAGCCGCCTTTTCGCACAGCCGCAACAAAGGTTTTGGTCCAGGACCAGAGCCAGCACCTCAGCACAACCACAGTATTCCATTTAACTTGCTGGACACACCGCCCACTGATCCTGGGTTCATGAACCAGCAGATGCCTCATCCCAAATGAGGGTTTTCCACCCATTAGAAACTGTTCCCATCACGAATAACTTATAATTGCAGAATTCATCTCCTCAAAAACATTCATACTATATACACTGAAATTCATTCAACAGTGAAAACTCTGAATGAGAATTGTTAGATTTGGGCTGCTAAATAAAACATCAGTATCCACTTATTTCAGACAATAACACAAATAAATATGTTCAATGACAAATATAAAAAGAGGATAACTTATTATATGCCAACAATTTTAGTTTGCATTCACAAAATAACTATATTTCTCCTTATTATGTTGTCTACTTACTCATTTGGATGATTTCTATTTGAATCCCTCTCGTCGTCGTGGGTTTCTTCTTTTATAACCTAGCGACAAAAGAGAATCATTATTTTCTGATGAATTATCAAACCTTTCTATAAAATTAATGACAAATAATGTAACTTTACAGCACGGCTCAACTTGAAGTGAGGATATATTAGCTATTTCACTGATTGAAATTACTTTCTTTCTTTAGTTATTAAGAAATTGAGGCTTTAAGGGGCGGAACACCGACGTCATCTGCCCCTACTTACTTATTCTCAAGCGTATCTTACTGCATTATAAAAGTCTTATCTTAAAAAAGCCATCCTTCCCTGATAGGTCTAGTAAATCTAAGTGTGATAGAAAATCTGGTGAAAAGTGCAACAAAGGAAGTAATATGATTAAGGGCTGATGTTATAATATGTAACAAGCAATTTCTAGTAGTTAGACTATAAGGGGCTAATCCAACCTCTTGTCCCATTTCAGTCTCACAGGTATCTTGGTCCTCAACAGTTCTACCTGACAGCATTTAAGAATAAATCACTCACTCTATGTCATGTAAATATATTCTACTTGAATATTCTCACAAAACACATATGATTAAGGCTGTTAAATTTGTAAAAACTTCGAGCAAGCCAATCGCAGTAAGTGCAACTGGATCGAGTGTTGTGTAGACTATTTATCATACATTTTAGCACTACATAACGCTTCTAACTGCAAGCAGTAGGCCTATTGTATTTACATTATATATCAACATCAGTTGTTAGAGTTACTGCGGTACTGCAAAACACCAATAATTTTCTAGGAATACACTTTCCGTTTGACCGGGCTGCCAACAAAGTCGAAATGTAATGCGATAAGCCGTCATGTGTTTTCTTCTTATGGCTGGCCGAGATGGTTTTTAAACCTCCTGGTTGCATTTATTAGGAAACCTTACATGATCATGTAGGCAAACATTTCCAGCCACCTTGAACTGCAATATATGATATGACACCGACTTATTCTTGGCCGTTATAACCCTTCTTCAGACAACAATGCAGGGCATGATTTTAAGTGGCCGGGATTTCATCGTTGCAAAATTCGAAAAGATTCAAGGACCTGAGCCAGTGTTTCTATCTCCCTGAGGAATCACCAGACAAAGGAATGCCTGGAGCAGTTCTGACTGCAGTGACGTTGACAAACATTTCAATAACTTCGCTCCAACTCATTGCCTATTTCAAAAGTTCTCATAAATGTAGCCGGTATCATAAACATGGCATGAGCAAAGGAGCTGAGCTTATTTAAAATGTCACAAAACATCGAGATCAAGGCCATGTAGTCAAAGTTATTCCCCGCTCTGAAGACAGCTGGGTTTGAAACCCATTGTCGGCTTTCTATGAAACGGTTTAGTATTTCTTTTTAATTTGCAATTCCATGCAAATGCGGGATTGTACGTCTTAATAGTCCATGGACACTTCTTACAAACTCCTCACCATATTTCATTCTGATTAAACAGTGCATAGAGGTGACAAAATGGATTTAATCTAAAGCATAAACTTACATATTGAGAAATATCACACATGAGGGATCACTGACGGCAAAGAACAAAAACATTAAAGAGTAAACACCAACAAACACAAACATGTTAACGTTTGCTGGGAGCGTCACTTCTACGCAAAAAGATTGTTCTCATAAACTCCGGCTGTAAGAAAGAACCGTTGCCCCATAGGAACTACCTCAATCTCCTTCCCAACACAGTGGAAACGGAAATAATAAGGGTAGAAATACTTACACACATCTTAATCAGTTATAACATATGTCAAATATAGTAATAAAGATTTTTCAGTGTTAACATTCAAATAAATGTAAAGCAGATATACACTGCTCAAAAAAAACGCATCAAAACTTAGGTATGAACTAGCGTACACACATGCTGTTTCACATCCATGGTGCTCTGCAGGGTTGTTTGTTTATCACTTGGTGACATTAATGTGGTGGAATAGTGAAGTCAAGGACATAACCCTCCAGCCGTAGCAGTTATCGTTGTGACCACACCCCAAAGAGCAGAGGTTTGTGACGTACGGCATGGTCTGTCAATGCTGTGTGGGCTATCGTATTGGTAATCAGCACAAGCAGGTTAGAGCACAAGACATGGGATGGCATTTAATATCAGAACAAGACATGCATGCAGTAACCCTCTTGCAGGAAGGGCGCACTCAGCGTTACGTGGCTGGCTCAAAATGTATCAACCAGTCATCTGCAGATGGTGGCAGCGATATCAAAAGCTACACACTGTCAAACGCAGACATGGCTCAGGCAGAAAACGGAAAACAACACCAGCTGAGGACCGATTTCTTCGTTTTAGGCCCTCCAAAATGGCCGCAGTACTGCCCGGAACCTACGAGGTGAGCTAATTAATGTATATGGGACTGGCGTCACTACACAGACAGTTCACAATAGACTAAGGGAAGGTCACCTCAATTCGTGGAGACCACTTAAAATGCCCGGGTTGACCCCCCATCACCGAAGATGCCGTCTGCAGTTTGCACAATAGCATACCAACTCACTGCTCCGACACTGGACGCCGGTATTCTTTGCCGATGAATCCAGATTCCAGCTTTCTGGGTTAGATGGTCGTATTCGAGTCCGTCGACGTCAAGGAGAACGCAATTTGTCTTGCAACGTGCAGGAAACAGTCTCTTACAGTGGCGGATCAGTGATGGTTTGCGGAGGAATTTCTTTGAACCATAAAAGTGATCACGTAGTCATTCAGGGGCTATAGACAGATATGCGCTACATTGAGGAGGTTCTGGAGAACCTTGTACTGCCCATCGCAGACAACATTGGGCAACATTTCAAACTACTGTATGATGGAGACACTGCACATTCTGGTAGGGCCTCCAGGGACTTCCTTGCAGCTGCTGGAATTCAAGTAATGGATTGGCCCGCATGTAGCCCCGGCCTCAATTGTATCGAGCAGCTGTGGGATCAACTTGGTAGGCGTATCCAGATTCGCCCACAGCAACCCCGCACACACCAGTAGCTGACAGCAACATTATTGGAAGAGTGGGGAGCCATCCCCTAGGATGCCATTTGGAGAATTATCAGAAGCATGCCACGCCGGTGCGCTGCTGTGATACGAGCCAGAAGTGGGATCACAGAGCACTGAAAAGTGATAAGTGTAAATTTCAGTTTGTTTCCAGTTGCATTCAAGGGCCGTGACTTTCGGTTTTGGACCACTGTTGCTGTTTGGGACAATCAAGCGTAACCGTGGGAGTACTTTTTGTTCATTTTTGGTTTCTGTACAAATAAAGAAACACGTTTAGGTTCTGTGTAATTTACGTCTGAAAAATAAAGGTACACAAAGTATTACAGACGACCTAAAGTTTGATGCGTTTTTTGTTGTTGTGAGCAATGTATATCAACGGTGAACATGAAAAGCCTTGTACGCCACCATTCTGCACCTATCCGTTCTCTTCAGTGTATTTGGGGCTTACCTCCCAGCTTGAAGTAAATATACATTCCCTTTGTACTTCAAATTTATACTGTAAATCAATTTGCTATGCTTAACCATAGATATCTCAGTAATCGGCAGGAACGTATTGTGCCCTCTAGTCTACGATTTAAGACCTAGGCCACATACTTGATAAAATTTTCAAGTTGATAGTTGGCAACATTTTAATCAGCATTAAACTCGACAAAAGATTCCATGAAGAAGTTTTAATAACAAGCAATGGTTTTCACTGCGAGAAGAGAGGTAGAATTACACAAAATACGTTGACAAGGGAACCTGGCAAAATTGATCACCAATACATAGGATGAAGGCCAGGACGGCAGAGTTGTGTACAGACCACACATTCCCAGATGTCAAATCGGTGAATCCCCAGCTTACAGAAATCCGTGGGGAGCGTCATAGAACAGCGAAAACACGCCCATTCAGAACGCGAATTAGAGAAATATAATGATTCTCTGGAAAATATGGTACTTGAAGGAAACTATAAAAATACAGGCTAGAATTATGAAGTCATTTGTTCGTATAAAACACCATGTAAACAGAACATTTTATGTAGAAAATAGACACAATAACAACGCGCGCGGAGAACAAACAACACTGGAGAATCCAGTCACGTGACCGCAGTGGCTAGGGAGTGTAAGCTATAAATAGTCGAGCCCCAAGGATAGCGTATCATATTTATTGGGCCAGATAATAAATAAAATATTACTGTGAAACAAATTGTAATGTGTACAACACATTTATGAATTAGGCCCGTCACCATAGACTACGGAGGTAGAAGTAAACATGATAAGTTAAACTTTTTGGCTATATTCATTTGTCAATTCCCGTTTATAGAAAAGGTTTATGAATGCAAATATAACATACTCCATTTAGGATACCTTTTTGGCCTTAATTTTTGGCCTATTTTCATTTTAAGAAAAAGAGGCTTATGAGATCACCTTTTGTCCGTGTGCCTGTGTGTGCGTGTGTGTTGGTGTGTGTGTGTGTGTGTGTGTGTGTGTGTGTGTGTGTGTGTGTGTGTGTGAGTCCCTAATAACTTCTCAAAGGCTGGAGCGATTACAATGAAACTCGGTAAGATCATAGCACCATTCTGGCCGACTCCGACCGTGCCATTCAAATTTTATTGTGTCTCACCAATCCAATATGGCGGCTGTGCGAAATAGTTCACCAGCATTCAGTATCTCCGAAACTATTACCGATATCGCCCTGATATTGTGTACGGTGATAAAGGGCACTGCTAGACGTTCACCTATGACACTTTCAAAAAACTGGTAACTAGAAAACCAACATGGCGGCCAAGCGAAGTTGAGAGTTTAAATAGACTTTTCTCGCGATTTAACCATCCAAACGTAATAAAACGCGGTACATAAATTTTTTATACACATTGTATTGCACTGGAGTCTAATTTAGTTCAATTGTCTACATAACCTCAAAATGGCGGCTGTGCGAAATATTTTACTGACATTCTATATCTCCGAAACTATTACAGATATCACCCTGAAATTTTGTACGGTGATAAAGGGTACTGATACAAGATTACCTATGTAACTTTCATAAACCTACAAAGTACAAAACGAACATGGCGTCCAAGCGAAGTTGAAACATTTTAATAGTCTTTTCTCGTGATTTAACTCTCTGAGCGCAGTGAAATTTGGTACAGTAAATGATTATACATATTGTAATGCACTGGCATCTAATTTAGTTCAATTGTTTACATAACCTCAATATGGCGGCTGTGCGCAATTTTTAAAATAAGTTTTTATTTCTTGTGTCGTAATCATGCAAGTGAAGTGAAAGTTTGAATAATGAACCTAGGCAATAATTTTCCTTGAATGGTACATAACTCTATGGCCTAAATATATAACAATCCAAAATGGCAAGCATCCGAAATATTTAGACGTTTCTCAATACCGACGAATCTTTAACAGCAATCAAACTGATTTTTTTAATGTTCATAGAGGCTATGAACATATGTTCACCTATAGGACTTTGAGTAACCTGGTGAGCACAAATCCAACATGGTGGTGACGCGAAGTATAAATATTTAAATGGACGTTTCTCGCGATATAACTATCCGAATGCAGTGAAACGTTGCACGTTAAATGCTTATACAAATATTAATCCACTGGCATCTAATTTATTTCAATTGTTTGCATAACCACAATATGGCAGCTGTGCAAAATTTTAAAATCTCGTTTTTACTTATTGTGTTCTAATCATGCGATTGAAATTTGAATACCACACGTACACAATAATCTTAATGTAATAGTACATAAATAAAAAACCAACCCGGCGACCATCTGAAATATTTAGACGGTTCTCAATATCTACGAATCCATCACAACTTTCAAACCGAAATTTTGTATGTTGATAGAGGCAATTAACATGAGTAGGATATATGAAAATAGGCTGTATATTTCTTATCGGAACTACTTGTTGATATTTGTGATAGGCTAGGGATTTGGAGGTGTCTTATTCAGTAGAAACAGCGTATCACGAATAGTTAGAAATAAGGAATGTTACCCTTCAGAATAGAGGATGTTATTTATTTCTGGTCACCTGTTCATTCGATGAAGTGTATGTTGAAACATAACCATAATGAGTGAGAAATCACGGATAGACGTCAGGATGGAGTGAGAATATATGATTTCATGACCAGTGATAGATTAGCGAGATAGATCCCGTGTATGAGGTGGAATATTAATGATTCAAAAGGTAGGGTTTATAATGTGTCATTAATTCGCATGCAACATGTGTGTGTTATGAAAAATGTGCCATTTTGAGTTAAGCCATGTGGTAAGTGTATATCGACGAGTGGTGACAGGTGTAGTCACTTATCGCCCATAGTTTGTGATAATCATCAAGGCAGGTGAGCCCATAATGATGTTCTTCTAGACAGGTAAGACTATAATATGTGAAAATTCGACAAAGGGCCAGTGAGAGACTATCTGCGAGGCCATGGGAGCCAAATTGTTTATGTTCATGTTCGAGTGAAATGGGTTTTCACTTAAATATGCAAATGATACGCATAACCACATACAATGCCATTTTGATTGTTCAACGGAGATGCATGTGATCATGTGATCTTGGAGCATCAGCGAGAAATGTATCACTCTTATCTTTCTAAAGTAAACAGATGTGTTGGTGATAGATATTGAGTTTGATACTTGAGGCTTACTGAGACGTTAGTAAGCCCAACATTTGAGTGGTTATTAACATCGGATCAGCTGATTGATAGCATGGGAAGTTTCTTTCCCTATGTGTTTCCTGTTCACATTACATCAGTGGATTTGTAGTGTCAATTTTGATTGTTCAGTATAGTTCACTGGAGGGGTACGTTATTTGAAGGCGAATTTAGAATTGGAGAATTTTGTATTTATTTCGAGGTAGTTTTTTCTGTTTTATGTCCTATATTTAAAGGGAAAGTTATTTTAAAACCCATTTATAGATTATGAGATCCTGGTTCATCGGTCTATCCACACATGCTGATTCCACCATTGCAGAGTGAAGGGTCACAGGTTCGAGTCAAGGCTCATGTAACTAATCAGAACACCCAAGTATTTCGAGTAAGATTTTTCATTAGTTTGATTTTGCGCCATGCCTTTTCCTACAGGTTTGACGTTTGATTTTGATGAGGGTTTAATATAATAGGTAATAGAAGTGATACGTTCGTTTCATAGGATTTTGATCGATCTGATATTCAGTCATGAGATTTTGTTTGTTCCGGTACTCATCTCGCAGTATTTGTTCTAATACCAAGTGTATCGTCATAATTTGATATTTGAGATTAATTCACAATAAATGATATGATGAGTTCCCCATTCTCCAACTTTAAAATAAATAGCAGTTGTCACCGATCATTTCTCATGTATTGTAGTAGTGAGGAGAGGATCTGAAGGAATATTCATCACATATCATTTCAAGTACAATTGGCAGAAGTAAATGTCATGTGTCATAATAATTATTGTCACTGTCTTTATTATGAAGCCAGCAGAAGACAATTTCCACTTGTCATGTACTTTCCGTACCAAATTCAACCTAATAGCAGAAAGCTTCCATTTGTCATTAGTACGGTCGGAATACACAATTTTGTATTCCCTTAATTGCAAAGGTGAGAGGAAGATGACGATCAGGGGAGGTCTCTTATAAGGTGTAACAAGTCGTAACCCAATAAGGCACTTACCTCTCTCAAATCTGCATCACTCGCTAAAGAAAGACTTTCTATTTTGACGCTTGGAGAAATCTCTGGAATAGAAAGTTCTTCTATCTTGATATCCTCAGTCAGATCAGTATCATCCTGCAAATTACTTGTTTTACAAACACGTTCCTGTACATAGGGGGAAATAAATCATACACAGCGTTCCATAATTTTGAATAGCATCCAGACACAATGTGACATACAGTACAGGACCGAGGTAAGAAATATGAGACTTCGCTGATGAGCTGTCAACAATACGACAACCCAATCGAGATCATGTTTATTCTTGTACATTTCTTTTCTTGTATGTCATTTGTTTCTTTTACAGCTAAAGAATGAGTTTCAGATGCGACGATTTTTAAGATACTTTTTAGAGGATTGATTTAAAATAATTAATTTAAATGGTGGACGTGGTTCTATCATAACTTATTCGTTTTATTCTGGATTGTTGGTCGGATGTTACTGAACGCTGTAGAACGACAGGGCCATAGGCATTTACTGCCGAAGATAGGAGCAATATAAATAGATCTGATGAATAATTCACATTTGTTATTTGCGTTGGAACTATTTATGTACCATTTCTTAGTTTGTATTTTATGTCGTATCGGAATATGGGACTTTTGTAGGTGATATTCGGACAGTAATGTAAGACGGACTTTATTTGCAGGTGTGTTTATTTTCTAGTTAGCTTGTGGACTCATCACCAGATCCCCAATACAGAGTAAGATAAGGATCTTTGGTAAAAAATCACTCAAGGACACGAGTTTTTATCTTAAAATGTGCGGTCATTTGTAGTAGATTTTGAACCTTCTCTTTATTAATTAATTAGCATGTGCTTGGATTAGATTCATAACCACACCCAAAACCTGAGAGTAACGGTCTCGTGTTGGGACCAGCTCAAATCCATGTGTGTTTGTTGGTGAAGGGATCTAACGAGGGTTGATTTGGCTTTCGGCACAGAGTTATCTCGGATCAATACGGGCACAACATATTGCCCCCGTTGACTTGATCATAAAGTGCGCCTATATCGGAACTCTACGTCAGACCACGTAACATCACATTATACGCAGAGATTGCGAGCTGAGCAATTACATGGAGAAAGATGCACGAGGGGGCTGTGTAAGGATCGAGTGAGCTGTGAACTGAGCTATTACATGGAGAAATATGCATGAGAGTGCTGTGGAAGGATCGAGTGAGCTGTGAACTTGATCAGACTCAAGAGATGGAAACAAATAACATTACACAAACAACGAAATAAACAGAGTTGGACATTTACTGCATATTAGACATTATTCTATTGGGCAATAATATACATGCTGATGAAAATTGTTACTTGAAGTGGCCTAACATCTAGGTTATCGGCGCCAGTAACAAATATTTGGAATAATAATAATAACATCGTATGGCCTCAGGTGCCGGGTGCAAGCTTTGTTAATTGACACCCAGAGGGCAGCTTGCATGTCGAATTTCGTCGTTCCTTCGATGGCTATGAAAGTCAAGCTCCTTGACACTATAGCGCTTTCTAGTAGAGAAATGAGGAACTTTGTGTTAGCGGAAAATCCCGAGATTAATTTTGCCATTACCGGGTGAGTTAGCCGTGGTCGTTACGGCGTGGCTGCAGGCAGTCGCTACATCCGGGAGGCGAGGAGGTTCGAATCCCCCCACCGGCAACCTTGAAGATGGTTTTCTGTGGTTTCCCATCTTCCTTCCAGGCAAATGCCGGGGTTGGTCCCTAAATATAGGCCACAGCCGCTACCTTCCAATTCCTCGTCCTTACATTAACACTTTCTTCCCCAGACAACACTCCACACGAGACGGTACTTGTAGCTCACCCAATGGGTGTCCGTATAGAAGCAGCTACAAAACTCTGGCGAGCCGAACATGTCGTCGGACACTCCCGGCATCAAAAGCCATACGATAAAAAAAATGCCATTGAACACGGCCTACTGAATTCAAATGGGTTCTTTATCATGCCAACAACATATGATATCCATGTCGTGATTTTTGTAATATTTGGAATGATGATGTAGAAGGAGCAACCTGACTGACAGCTGAGTGCGGAGATTTGTGCATTGGACCGCATGGTACTGAAAGCTGTAAACAGTTATTGAAATCATTTCAATAGGGGAGACCTCTGTACCTAGGGCCACTTTGTACCTAGGGCCACCCCTGTTTACTCTTAGATTACTTAAGGGAAATTTCTGTGATTAATTGGTATGATTGGCTACACTGTCTGTGACTTCACAATCCTGTTTTGGAGGGAAATATATCTGTGAGTGGAAAATACACAATAAAAGTAATTGTCATCAAACGAGAGTAAATTCTTATGTATGCATAGTTAATTTATTTAACGGAAAGGTAAGAGAAATTGTATTGTTATAATTAGTACATAAAATTAACCATGCTTTATGAAGTATACATCTATATCTAATTTGCCACATGGCTTGTTATTTTAGGTTATAAATGCATTTTAACTGAAATGTTGTCAAGGTTGTACCTAGGGCCATATGGATCTGTTGTACCTAGGGCCATGGCCCAAGGTACAATGCCAAGACTATTACTGTGATTATTATTGTTATTACGCCTATTATTTTTAGGCTAGTTAATGGTAAACTCACAAGTAGCCTAATATTCATGTTGAATAGTAGTCTATACTTTAAGCAATTCTTTGTAACAATTTTCTTTTAGATGCCTAGAAGTAAAACTGGTGTAAAAAGGAACCACCCTTCCCAAGAAGATTTGGCTGCTGCTGTACAAGCTGTATTAAAAGATGGAATAAAGGTTCGTGCGGCAGCAAAGGAATTCAATGTTGCAAGAACTACACTTCAAAGACATGTAGACAGACATCAGAAGAGTGGGGATGACATTTTCAAGTTTGTTAATGGATGTGCTGTTTGGAATGTGTTTTCATCGAAAGAAGAGAATAGTCTTGTACAGTATTTGGTTACGGCGAGTCAAATGCACTACGGTCTATCAAGACGTGAGGTCAGAAGTTTAGCATTCGAATTTGCCAAGGGAAACAACAAAAAGTATCCATCTTCTTGGGATGTTAATGGCCAAGCGGGAGAAAGATGGTACTCGGATTTCATGAAACGTCATGCAGAAGTCATTTCTTTGCGGAAGCCACAAGCAACTAGCCTTGCAAGGGCTACAAGCTTTAACAAAGCAAATGTTCAAGCTTTTTTTCGTTTATATTCTGGGGCATTAGAAAAACATAAATTTAAGCCTGAGAATGTGTGGAATGTGGATGAAAGTGGTATATCCACAGTTCATAACCCAGGTAGAGTGGTTGCATCTAAAGGGGTCAAGCACGTTGGTAGTGTTACTTCTGGTGAAAGAGGCACAAATACAACCATAATTGGATGTGTTAATGCTATTGGCAATGCTATACCTCCTATGATGATATTTCCTCGCACACATTTCAAGAGTCATATGCTTAAAGGAGCTCCTTCTGGGACACTTGGTGCTGCACATCCCAGTGGATGGTCAAATGGGGAATTATTTGTCGATTTTCTGAAGCACTTTATTTCACACTCTAAGCCCTCTCTAGAAAATAAGGTTCTCTTGATATTAGACAACCACGATAGCCACATCACAATTCAAGCAATCAATATTGCTAAAGAAAGTGGCATAGTAATGCTAACTTTTCCTCCTCATACAAGTCACAAACTTCAGCCCCTAGACAGAGGAGTCTTTGGACCTCTGAAGAAATATTACAATTCAGCATGCAGTGATCACATGTTGTGTAATCCTGGAAAGCCAATAGCCATCTACGACGTAGCTGAAATTGTAGGGAAAGCCTATCCTAAAGCTTTTGTACCAAATAACATACTCTCTGGGTTTAGGGTATCAGGAATATGGCCGTTAAACCAAGACATTTTCAGTGCGGATGAATTCCTAAGTGCACAAGTGACTGACAGACCTCTACCCGAAGACCCATCAGTTAACACTATAGTTGCAACTGTCGCTCAACCATCAACAAGTGTTATTGGGACACCTCAGTCATGTAAGAATCTTTCTTCCCATGTTACAACCCCAGAAGAAATACGCCCTTATCCAAAGGCTCAGGCTAGAAAGTCAAATAGAGGTGGAAGAAGAACAGGCAGGACCAGAATACTTACTGATACACCAGAGAAGGCTGAAATTGAAATGTTCAAATCGAAGAAACGAGCTAACACTGAGGCCAAAAATTCAAACCGTGTGAAAAGGCGCATATTTAGATCAACAAAAGAATCATCGGAGGAGGAGGAGGATGCAATTGAATTAGAAACATCAGATTCATTAGAAGATGTTGACTGGCCTCCAAATAATATAGGTGATGAAGATGAAATAATTAGAAAGGGTGATTTCTGCCTAACGAAACTGGCAGGAAATAAATCGATTCACTACTATGTAGCTGAAATTAACAATGTGGAGAATAATCCCGAAGGTGAAGCTGAGCAGTATGTTGTAACATACCTAAAAAGAATGCAGTCCAACAAATTCACATATCAGGATCAGAAAACATTTGAGATTGAGAAGGGAGACATTATTATGAAACTCCCTGCACCAGAGACAGTCGGTGGGTCAGCTCGTCAATGCATGCAATTGTCCTTTGGTGTCAATTTTGAACAATATAATGTTGAGTAGAAACCACAAGAGAACTATTGTAGATACAGGATAAGTGTGTTTCAGGACCAGTGTCTGTTATACGTGAAAAAAAAAGAGAGAGAGAGAAAAAAACATGTGTAAAAGATTAAGATAGTTCTACTGATATGTTTGTATTTTTTTTTCATTTAAGCTTCTATTTTTAAGTGTATTTGTTGTTGCCAATACTTATGTGTTAGTTATAAGCTACAGAACACTTGGAATCTGGTGGCCCAAGGTACAACACCCGGTGGCCCAAGGTACAAAGGCATGTTGTACCTGGGGCCATTTGACGTTTTGTTTTGTTTTGTCTACAACAATTATATTGTTTGATAAAACATGCCAAACATGCTTTCTGTATTATTGTAGATTAATAAGGAGTATATCTCGAGAAATCCATTGACTTTTATTGAAAAATGAAGAACTTACACCAATTTTAAAAAAAGTGGCCCTAGGTACAGAGGTCTCCCCTACGGTGAAAAACATTTATTTGCCAGTGCGGAATACGCTAGTAACGCGTCGAATATTTCACAAACTTTTAGGTGAATTAATGAAACACTTGCGAACGGTACACCGCATGGTCAGTCGTCGTGCTGTGTGAAATCGTGCTGCAAATTGCAAAATTTAATATCAGAGCTAAAGAAGAGAAATAATATTCAATAAAACTGTGTGCAGTGTAACTTCGTTATTGAAGGCCATGGCGGCCAGATTGCAGTAGTAAAATCATCTAATAGTAGGCGTGGAGGAGGCGGCTGTGTTGTGTAAGAATATTAACAAGTGCAATAGGGAAGAAATCAGGATCAGATTCAAAGCAGTGCAACTATTTAACACATTAAAAGAAGCGTAGAAGCCGTGCATCAAGGAGAAAATCCCGTGATATCACTGGATCTAAATCACGTCGCAGCCAACTAAAACCATTCACGTTCGGGGAAAACGTGTCTTCAAGATCACCGCCCTTTTAGTTACTTTGTTATGGCAAGTGGAATATATCAGAATACCTTATATTCCAGACAGATGTGCTAAGCAATTACACCACTACACCATGAAGGTTAGGTAGAGATAGGACCCCTTTAGAAATTACGGTAATTTATTAGGTACTAAAGAGAACTGTCAATTAGGCTGAGAAGAAAGGATGATTACGGTATCCATAACTTTCGGGATCAGAATTGAGGGCGAGCTGACTAGGGGTGGTCAAAATAAGAAATGGAAAAGAGGAGCCCGATACAAGAAAACAGAAGCAATAACGGTATCTACTCTGGTCATGTGGGTTTCAAGCAACTTCCTATTAATATAGTCGTGGTAAGCAGTAGAGCCCCGAAAGGGTATAAACCCCACCGAGACATTTCTTTACTTGAAACTCTATACTGCCCCATCTTATACTTGCTTTACACTACCGCTAATATATATTTTAAAAGTGATCACGATCATCACTTGGTAAATGTCCTGCACTCTAGTCGCAGTGAGAGGACTCCTTCAGAATTGGAGCAAGCCATGGATCAGGTTTATAGCCGGCCCCGTGGTGTTGGTGTAGTGCGCCTCCCTCCCACCCGGAGGTCCCGGGTCCGATTCCCGGCTCCGTCGGGGATTTAGAAACTGACGTGAGGGCTGGAACGGGGTGCACTCAGCCTCATGAGGACTATTGAGTAGCTGTCTGACCGTGAGGCAGCACGCCGATCACGAAAACCAAGATTAACGGCCGAGGGGACCCGATGCGCTGATCACGAGTCACCCCAATGGCTGGGCAGCGGTCGCTTGATAGTTCTAGGCCCTTAACGGGCTGTAGTGCCAGGGGTAATACATGGATGAGGTTTGTTTTTAATCGTGCGATCGGTATCCTTCATAAGGTGACTTCTGGTTGCTTTATAGTGCGTGTCCGTTTCGTTAAAGATATTTTAAAGTAATAATGTACAAAAGGTAGGCTACCACTTCCTATAAAATTCTCAAACTACTGAAATTAAGCAAATTACCAGAATTAATAGTCGGGGAAATATCTGGAGATGTAGTTTATAGATGTTTACCCCTCCGCTGTCTGAGACCCACCCAGCCATCCCATATATTTTCAATAATCTGCCTTCTGAAAGTTGTGAAAAGGGAGGAGTACCTACTCTCAACAATTAATAAATAAAGATGTGGTGGTGATTATTCATTAGAAATAGGCTATGATTGCCGACGCCCAAGTTAGAATCTTAACAGTGCTTTATGCCGGTAACGAGCTTGCTTTGCTGTGGCAGTCCTCCCTCTTCCCCACTAGCCTATAGCAACCAGCAGCGCATTCACTTAAGGGCAATCATATCTCAAATGTCTTATATGATGAGTTATAACATGGCACATTGTGTAGACCTTACCTATAATAGGTTCCAGGGTCCCAGCAGAGCGGAACTGCATTATCAATACAATAACATCAGCTACTGTTGGTGTTCTTGTAGAAAACAAGACTAAGTATTCAAATCTTTCAAACAATACTCATTCTAAAAATGAACTATATTATTACAAGAGAAATAATGCAGAACCGATAATTACCTGTAGTTTTTGTTCCTCCTTAGCTCCTATCCTTTCATCGTCAAATATATCAGAAGCCTCGTTTTTCAAGTTATCCGAGGGCAACAGGACAGTTGTCTCCTGCGAAGTAACACAAGTATGACCCAATCAATATGAGTACTAAGTTACGTTACTAAACGTTAGCGTGACATTAACCATTAAGTAGTGTATTCAGTCACTAAATCTTACTTGTCATGCACATCACTAAGAATGCAATGTTACACCATATACGAATCAAAATGCAACTCACAATGTTATGGAATTCAAATGAATGAGTCAACCAGTCTGGCTCACTTTTAATAAATATTTGTTCCTCCATTGTGTTCAGGAAACTAGAACACAAGAAAAGCCCTGAAGAATTAATTAAAGACCTTCCTTATACCAGTAGGCTACGCGAAATCATTCTCATGGTACAATGAAGTTCACAGTGATAACGAGCGGTTATATGATTGCCAAGAACAGTAAAACAAATACGATCATGACGCTGGTCGAATAAATTGTAATCACGGCGATAGAATTGATGAAATGAATAACTAATTGTGACTGCTTATAGACCAGAGTAATATAAATCCTACATTCGGCCTTCTTATTCCTAGGGACACACTAAGTGAGTAGATGAAGTATTATTTTGACAGACTATAAAGTACCGACGGTAAAAATCTATCAATTCTCTTAAATAGGCTTGTGAAACTGAACTTTGACTTTGTCGAGTTATTGTGAATCGCCACTAATAGCAAACAGTCATTCGGAATCCACAAATTGCCAAGAACTCCTCGTGTTACAAACCACGCAGCTCAAACGAGAATCAATATCGACTCCAACTAACATGACGGCAACTTGTATATTGTCGTCATTTTCGCCTTTTAAATATTGTGAAACGTCTCTCACCGAAAATCTGCTCTGTAAAACCTCCGCTGTAAAACAAGTCACCGTAACACGAGTTTTGTAATGTCTACCAAATTTTGGAGACAAAAAATACACACTACAAAGCATATTGCAAGTTTGGACAACACAACAAGGAGGCTTCAGCGTCATAGCACTAGAGAAGGTTATAAAGCAGTGGCGTGGCGTGGAATTTTTTCGAGGGTAAGCTGTGAAGAAGACTGAAAGTATAGGCTTACACCATAAAGCAACTTCAGCACTCGGTTCTAGCGACGCCCTTGTCAATGTAGAAGTAGCAAAAACTACTCTACCGTACACACATAATTATGAGACATTCATATTTTAAAAAAATTAAGAAATTGTAATACAGCACAGCTCATTATTCCCCTTTCAATTTCAGGCATGCCAATCCATGTAGCTATATTAAGTGCGGAGTAAATTATTCAACTGGGTTAGCGGGCTTTTCTGATCGTGTGTCATTTAACGATTGGCAGTTTGTGCTTTTGTTGTTCGAATTTCTTGGTCTAAGGAGCTAAAAGTTCAGGTTGTTAACCGTAAATTTTCTATTATGGCTGGCTGCGTGGCTCAGCGGCAACGTTCTCGCTTGCTGAGCCACGGTCGACTATAGACAGGTCGGAAGGCTGAGACTTGGCAACATGTTCATCAGTCATACCCTTGTCATGCGGGAACACCGGGGAACGTTCAGTCTGACAGATGTTCTTGTTTATCTCATGGGGAGTTTCCCTTCTTTATTTTGTTTCTTACGCTTTTTACGTTCATACGCTTTATAGTAGCGTTTATACTACACTTCCAGATGAGTTTTTTTTTACTGTAATCCCTAATCGAGAACACACTGACGAATGTGCTTTGTATCTGGAAAATATGGTATTTTTAAATGCCTACGGTACATGGAATTATCACATAACGTACTTCATGTTTTAAACTTTGATTTTCCTGGAATGTTTCGGCACCGTAACAATGCCAGATACATGTTGTATTTGTATCCCCAACTGAAATGCAAATTAACCAAGTAAGGGAGGCTACACACCTTTGTTTAGGTTCCCAAGTGACGAAAATCGGCGCCAGGCCTGGATTAGGGAACCTTCTAAATGGTTCGTAGATTGCATAAATTAGTCAATTAAGTGAATAAATACTTTCAGTTATTGCCACTGTATTGCTAAACAATTATTCACAGGCAAGGAATGATGCTGTTGATGTCAGCAAACTTGGTTATGGGAAGAGAAAGTTGCAGCACTTTAGGAAGGAATCAGAAGTAATTTGATAGTTATGGAATACCAGCAGCAACAGACTATATCTATAATGGTAGTAAATTATCTACATACATGTGCGGTGGAATCGAGGGTTTATTATAGGCCTACAGTGTGAAGATGTTATGGGAGATAGCCTACATTTTTCCATCACATAACCCTCAATTGCATCTACTTACTCCGTATAATTATTATTATAACACCGCCAATTATTTTATTGCCATACTTCAGAGTAGTAAAATACGAAAAGAAACCAAAATAATTGTCTTCATTTTGCTAAACACTTTTATGTTGGTAAATTATTTCCGTATCACTCATGCCTAATATCAGCTGCTTGGCTCTTATAACAACTTTTCACGATCATATGCACGTTATTCATTTATTTCCGATTGTAACACTGGTCATGTGTAAATAAACATCAACAGATGTTTTGCTAAACATGTACCATTGTACATTATGTTTGCCCAATATTAATTCCGTAGTTTTTGTCGCCTCCCTGGTTAGCAAACAGCTGTTTCAGTTCAGGCGCTCGTGACGAAGTATGACTGACAAAAGCCGTAGCTACAGTGTTGTCAGGTTGAACCTTCCGACCTTTCTAGAGTTGACCGTGGCTGAGCTCAAGATAGCGGGATGGAATCCCGGCACAGTCAGTCGCCTTTTGAGGGTGCGTAAATGCGAAGGAGCCGTGTAAGTAGATTTACTGGCACGTTAAAGATTCCCTTCGGGTCAAAATTCCGGCACCCCAGCGTCTCTATAAGCCTCAGTAGTTAACAGGGACGTAAAAACAATAACATTATTATTTTCTACTAGGGGACATAAATGAACATTAAAATAATAAACATGCTACTAGTAATTCACAACCTCATGACATTGTATTGCATGTTCGGTTAATATGTATTTGCAAATATACCTCAAATTGTACTGATGTAGGCTTTTACGGCCAGCGTAGGTATCTTCAGAGTAGCCCAACATCCAGAAACGTTGCTCTGAATATCATTCAAATTAGGCCTATATTCTAAGAGTAGGTGTAAAGGATAGATAATTTTAAATGTACATCCGTATAATTTGAATAATATTTTAAAGACTTATCACATTATTTAAAAAAATATTGTGGTGTTTGAAGCCATATTTTCAGTGTTGCCTTAGTAAACAAGAGTTTAGTGCTTTTCAGTCGGTCAACACGAATGTACCCAAAAGAGATGGGTTATGCCCTAATCCTGAAATAAATTACATGAGATTAATAAAACACTAGGATGACCAGTTTCGATCGTCAAGCGATCATCATCAGATCCATTACACTTAGGCTACAAAATCTATGTTTGAAATACAGGTGAAAAATATTTACAATATGTACAATTATTTAGTTGCAGTATTGGTACTGCAACTGTCAGTGTATGCTAAATGCAGTATATATGTTAGGTGAAATGCTAAATGGTGATAGCTATCCGGAGATTGTACTTTAGAGAGATTATATGGTTGTAAACTATGGTTAAACTATAAAATTTTTGGCTAACTACTTATCTGATTGTCTTCCGTATTACAGCTACTCGCAGTTTTCGTGCTCACTGGAACTCGCTGTGTGGTCGACTGCGGTGGTTATCTTAACGACTGGTTTTTCCCCTGCCTCCTCCCCCTGTCCCTACGTGCTGTGGGGAGTGATAGCGATGTGTTTATGTGAGGTGTTGCCAACCTAGATAAGATGTATGTTATTGAATGAGGTGGGTCCACAACTATTAAAGACCGTGGATTGGCCCTCGCCACGCGTGGAGCATAACCCATTCGAACTAAGCGTTGACGGTCTTATGAGGACGTCCCGGCACCTTTAATACTGCCGCGAATATGGGCCTTGGTTTATTGCAGAAGCAAAGTACATCGTACACCTGATCCAGATAACATTTACCTATTAAAAACCCCCTAATTTCCCCCCTTTTTATCTAGCTTGGCTGTGTCGCTAAATTGTGTTTTGTTTCCGACAGGGTGTGTTTTTTAGTAGCGTGAAGAGGGGTGAGCTCTCCATGAACGTGTGCTCATTTAGATTGTTGGGATTGTTTCGTTTGGCTAGGTGTATCTCGATTGCTTCCTTTATGTCAAGAGCTCTGCCTTTCGATTCGTGATGGATTATTTTAAGATCCGACTCTATGTTGGTAAAGCTGTGCCCTGCGTCACACATATGTTCGCACACGGCTGAATGTGTTCCGTATCTTATCGCATTCCTATGTTCATTATAACGTGTGTCTACTCGCCTTCCACTCTGCCCGATGTAATTAGCTTGACAATCGGTGTCTTGGCACGTTATAGAATATACCCCTGACCTTAAATACGGGTCACGTTTATTTAGATTACTATTTAGGAGGTGCCTAGCGGTTGTGTTTTTCGTCGTGAAAGCTATCTTTATGCCTTGTTTTTTGAATAGGTTAGTGATTTTATATGTATTCGCATTCACATAGTTGAAACGCGCAAATTTTTTCTCATTACTGTCCGGTTTGGGAATCGTTTTATCTTTATTTTTATGTTTGGCTATAATTTGATTTATTTTGCTTGGCGAGAAGTTGTTTTCCTTTGCTATTTGCATAATAGTTCTTATTTCCTTATTATAGTTGTCTTTTGACATGGGTATGTTTAAAGCTCTGTGCACCATTGAATTGAAACCCGCTAGTTTGTGCGTACTGGGGTGATTAGACTGATTGTCGATTGAATGCGAGGTTTGTGTTGCTTTCCGGAATATGGAATATGAAAGGTCGTTGTCTTTACGTTCAATAGTTATATCGAGATAATTTATTTTCCGGTCTATTTCGGATTCCTTAGTGAATTTGATAGAGTGGTGAAGGCTATTAATGGATTGGAGAATTGTTTCTTCGCTTGTTAGTTCAGTATCGTAGATGCAAATTACATCATCTACGTATCTTTTCCATATTACTATTCCCTTTGTTGAAGTCTTTTCTAAGAACGCATTTTCTAGTGCATTGATGAAGATGTCAGCGATTAACCCACTTAGTGGCGATCCCATTGCTAGGCCTTCTCTCTGTGTGTATATTTTATTGTCGAATTGAAACACGTTTTGGGTGAGAACGACCCTCAGTAATCTCACAAACTCTTCAATTTCTTTTACCGAATTGTTGGATTTTAAGTTGTTTTCGATAGTGTTGATTGCTTCAATAATCGGAATATTGGTGTACATGTTAGTTACGTCGAAGGATACTAGCCTGAAGCTAGGTTTCATTTGTAGGGTGTTCAATGCTGTTACTAGTTCTGTTGTGTTCTTTACAGAGTTGTTTTTGTCGTTGGAAAGACGGCATTTTAAGATTTTTAGTAACTCTTTGCTGATTTTGTAATTAGGGGCATTCCTACAATTGACTATTGGTCTCATTGGGCATTCCTTTTTGTGTATTTTTGGTTGTCCCCTCAATGACGGTATTTTCGGGTTCATGTTTATTAGTTTTGATTTTTAGGCTTTGGTCAGTATGTATTCTGTTTCTTTTAGCGCACTTTTTATTTGTTTTTGGAATTTGTTGGTGGGGTCTTTTGTTAATTCCTTGATTTCGTTGTTGTTTAGGAATTCGACTGTTTTTTCAATGTATTCCGTTTTGTTCAAAATTACTGTAGTGTTTCCCTTATCTGCTTTTGTGATGATTAAGTCATGTTCTTTTATTTTTTGTTTCAACGACTTTATTTCTTTGAGCTGTTTGTTGTTTTGAATGTTATTGCTATCGCCCTCTCGTTTGAGGATTTTTTTGGCTTCGTTGGTGGCTAGATTTTTGGTTAATTCCCTGTCTTCTGCTGGGAGCTTGTGACTGGCTATCTCAATATCTGTGATTAACTGTTTTATATTGTGGTTCGTGTGTGCGTCTGTGCAGTTGTATTTCAAACCTTTGTCTAACATATTCATTTCACCTTGAGAAAAGGTTACGTTCGTTCTGTTGTTTACTCTGCTGTGGAAATTGAATTCATTGTTATTCGTGTGTTGTTCGTTAGATTGATGGTTCTGTGTTTCTCCTAGTTTTCTTAATTTATTTTCTAGCGTTTCATGCTTCCTCGTTGCTCTGATTTTGATGTTGTCATGTAGGTGCTCGGTGAAGCTGTCCCATTGGGCCGCGTGCCAGAAATTACTTAGATGCAATTGAATGTCGTATAATTGTTGGTTAATTTTTTGCTTTCTTATGTATGCAAATCTTAATTCGTTTTTTTATCCAAAGCGCTTTGGCTTGTTTGGTTGAAATGATCGTGGCTGGTGTGTTCGGTACGGTTTTAATTGGTACGTATTTAGGGGTGAGGTTTAGTTCTATACTTTTTATGTTGAACCAAATTGACCCTGTCGGAAACAAAACACAATTTAGCGACACAGCCAAGCTAGATAAAAAGGGGGGAAATTAGGGGGTTTTTAATAGGTAAAGGTTATCTGGATCAGGTGTACGATGTACTTTGCTTCTGCAATAAACCAAGGCCCATATTCGCGGCAGTATTAAAGGTGCCGGGACGTCCTCATAAGACCGTCAACGCTTAGTTCGAATGGGTTATGCTCCACGCGTGGCGAGGGCCAATCCACGGTCTTTAATAATTGTGGACCCACCTCATTCAATAACATACATCTTATCTAGGTTGGCAACACCTCACATAAACACATCGCTATCACTCCCCACAGCACGTAGGGACAGGGGGGAGGAGGCAGGGGAAAACCCAATCGTTAAGATAACCACCGCAGTCAACCGCACAGCGAGTTCCAGTGAGCACGAAAACTGCGAGTAGCTGTAATACGGACGACAATCAGATAAGTAGTTAGCCAAAAATTTTATAGTTTAACCATAGTTTACAACCATATAATCTCTCTAAAGTACAATCTCCGGATAGCTATCACCATTTAGCATTTCACCTAACATATATACTGCATTTAGCATACACTGACAGTTGCAGTACCAATACTGCAACTAAATAATTGTACATATTGTAAATATTTTTCACCTGTATTTCAAACATAGATGTTGTAGCCTAAGTGTAATGGATCTGATGATGATCGCTTGACGATCGAAACTGGTCATCCTAGTGTTTTATTAATCTCATGTAATTTATTTCAGGATTAGGGCATAACCCATCTCTTTTGGGTACATTCGTGTTGACCGACTGAAAAGCACTAAACTCTTATTTAAAAAATACTTGTTGCTTATTGCATTAGAAAAGAAGTTGCAATTAATGAAAAAATATTACCGGTACGTAAAACGATTCAAATAACTTATAATAATTTGAAAAATATGCATTTGAAAGGAAAACATTCACTAAATTATCGAGATAATTTCTTAGAAGCAAGCGATTTCTCCGACGAGAAATAAAATATTAGGGGTGAAGTAAATATGTATTTGTTGTGCGGTCTCAATTTGAAATATCCATGCACCAAAGGGTACAAACTAAAAGGATATTAACGTATGCTGCTACTCGCTTAACATGATAATTTGGGACGTACGGTAATTAGTTCAACGCACTATACACTAAAACACAATAGTATCTAGTTACGGTACCATATACTAAATTTTGCTATTTGCACCCTAAAACATACAATTATGATTATTCCGGACGAAGCAGAATTGCAACTAACGCACCCATCAAAGGTGGAGTCTGATGGTCAGAAACTTTCTCTTGGGGTGAACAACCGTACGATGGAGGGTGGGGTCAAAGGAAGCGCACCAAATAATATTAAGCAGTGCTGGTGTTCCATGCTCACGAGTGTAAGCTCGGTAAGCTGTCCGAATCGAAGCAGACCCTGCTACCAGCTATGACTTGTTTTGACGACTGCCCTGTGACTATGGAACGCCACACCCCCTGTCTTAGCCAATCAAGGACGACCTGACGTTCTTGGTGGTGTTCCGGGCCAGAATGATCCTAGAGGTACACAAGCCGTAGGCATAGCAACCGGCCACGCTCTTTCTCTACAAAGTAGTGGTGGGCAATCGTGAAGAACTGGGGCAGAGAACGAGAAACTTCATTCAAAACGGCGATTTTGCTGTTCCTCGCGCGTTACAAAGTCATAATAGACTATATACTTAATTTTTATGAGCATATGCTAGGTAAGCGGTTCTTACCCCGTGGTATTGGAGAAAACGCCACTGTTATAAAGAATGGTGAAAAGAATGTCAATTGTTGCAAAATGAACTGGCCAAACCTAAAGGAAATTCACGGCGTTGTACCATGTATGTCAAACCTAATTTAAAGGCACAATCTAGTAAAGACTTATAGTTTCATTAAAGGGGCTTTGTCTTCGTGTCATTCAGCCCCGTGTACTTGAGTGTATGTGTGATAACCTGTGTTATTGTAATTGCTATATAAGTGTGTGTAATGTAATTCAGGGGAGAATGTGGAAGGGGGCGGCCGTGGCCTTAAGCTAGGAACCATCCTGGCATCCGTCAGGAGTAAAACTGGGAAACCATTTCCGAGATATCTGAGGTGGGAATCGAACCCTGCTCAGATATACGTCACGAGGCGGAATGTACTCGTTGCATTCCACAAATCACAATTATATTTCTTGTCAGAGCCGGGAATCGAACCCGGACCTAGTCGCTACACCACGAGGTAGGAAGAGTTCCTTTCATCAGGTATTGACACCTTTGTGGCCAACTGGGAAGCCTAACTAACATCTGCATTTCCCAAACACTTGCAAGAGACATAGAAGGAGATGCTGACTTAGATTTTCAATAAACAGGGTAGCGTAACAATCATTTTACCTGTCCAGTGTTTTGTGCAAATTTATGGCTGCATAATGTTCTTTTTATTATGATGTTGATTAAATATATTCTTTTTCATGATATTACTTGCCTTATTTTAGGCCAATGTAATCATAACATTCGTGCAAGGACCTAGCGTGTCTGGCCGTGCTACAAGGGACGCGGATTCGATCCCGAATATGGTGACATTTTCAAGTCTTACTCACCAGTACGTTAATAGGTTGGAGCTGTGTTGATTTTTTCCACACGAGAAATACCCTAAATTGCATCAGTAATCTAGGCGCCGTTTTTAAAACATCTATTAGAGAAATGCCAGACATTATATTATATTTGCAAGTATTTACAGATACGGTAATCCGAAATTTAAGCGTGAATATCTTATAATGGCCACCAGTTGAGAGACTACCGATGGAACAAAATCGTCTACCATGTTTGATACCAGTAGCCTATCCATATTCTCAAGCGTTATCGCACTGATCTACAACGAAATGTATTTAAAAATCGATAGTAGGCTACCAGGTTCATAGGCACACGTCCTCTCTCGTTGAAAAAGATTTCCCTTTTTCACAACCCTTATCTGGGTGTGCTGGACCCAGTTGCCGTTACTATGAACTAAAGGCCTATCCACAATGCACAGTCAGTAGTTGGTAGTTGGTAGCTGGCATTCGGCAGGGCGGTCGTTCCCGTGTATCCTATAGGCACCATACACAACATGAAGTTGGTAGTTGGCAGGAGGCAGTCGGCTGTCGGGAAGTTTATCTTCAACCACCCAACTACCCGACTGCAGAAATGTAATAGCCAATCAGAGCAGGCCAGAACCTGACGTCACGCTGTTGTTGTGTCGAAAACCCGCCGTTCTTGAAACAGCTGTTGCTTGTGTTCTTATTTCGTTGCTTCAAATATCAAAGCTTGACTTTAGATATGTCTGATTACTCACAGGAACATCACGTTGAAGGCGACATTTTCATAGCTCTTGTTAGGCAGAGAAAATGGTTGTACAATTTACGCGACCCTAAGTACAAAAATAACATGTACAAAGACTAGACTTGGAAGTACGTTGCTGATGCAATGGCTTGGAAAGGTAGGTTCGATTACGCTTACTTTTTGTAATAAACATTTAATTTAATAAATAATGTCTTAGGCGGAGTGATGTAGGTAATTAAGTTATTTCATGCATGTCAACATGTATCGTATTTTATTCCGAAAATATGAATGTTTTAGGGCAAATCGTTATTAGAAAAAAATGCAACATTTCTGAAAAAAATACATTTTTATATCATTTAATAAATAATTCTAGCACTTGCACCATCGACATTGAACACGCAACAGTGAAAAACAATATACATTAATAAAAGTACTGTAGTTATTTCTTAAATCAATTTAATTGAAATGAATCAGGAGTTGTGATAAATGCACTCGCACACCAAATGGAGCCGAATATAATCTGTGGCGAACCAACGGTTTGTCAGTATCCTAAAACCTTGGTACACCTATGGTAATTAAATTAATAACACACGCACTTCAAAAGGTAGTCAAGCCTTCATGTATCATAAACCTCGTAAGGCCAATGGTTCATGGGCATGATTTGTAATGAACGAATGCAATAATATATCAGCATTTAGTCTTGTGGGAGTGTTTGTCTAGTACCGCCTTCAATGATTTTGGGATATTTAATTTTAGTCTAAGGACTGGAATGGAGGACGCACTGCCACATTCGGCAAATCTGAAAGGGCTGGATTCAACTCCCACCTTGACCATCCTAGAATTCCAGGGTGGTTCTTCGGCCACCTCGTTCCCAATCCTCACCTCAATCCACACACTGCAACAGTCTACACACCCAAGTACATGGGGTTGAAATGACAACAATGTCCAAACCCCTAGTGGTATGTCGGCTAGTGCAATCGTGTTTTTATAATGCTGCAAAATTATAACATCATTTGGCTTCAAGTATTTTGTTGCCTTATTTTAAAAATACTGTACATAACGTAATGTGCAATGACATACCCACATAAAATTAAGAGGCTCGTGCTGTAATAGACATTTACCTTGAAACTTTTTGTAATATAACTATATTGGAATGCTTAAAAATTGTCATTACTTACTAAATCTTGAAGTTCGCACCTGGTTATTCATCGGTATTACATGTTCACGAATACGATGACTCGCATTACGGACTGTGATTGTCATTTGTTTTCACACATTGTGTACACAATCCTAACATACCCCAAAATGTACAATTAGTGACAGGTTAGGTAAGGATCCACCTAAAATTATTATTCTTGTCTACAGACGAATAAGGCCTTTTAACGGTGCCTAGCTTTTCTTGAAATTTGTTAGCAACGATGATAAACATTAGCAAGCCCCAAAAAATAACTGTTTTTACCCATAAATATGCACTCGACTTACGGCAACAAATGTTTTACGTCATCAGTTTCATGGAACCAAAGATAATTGTAGACAGTATTTACCAATTTTATAATGTCTTTCTGTAAAAAAAAAAAAAAGAAACAAGCAATTTAGGTGTTAAATGCTGAATTAAGCGAGTTTGCATTATTGAAAGTATTCTGAAGTTTCATTCCACCAAGCTCTAAGATGTGCTAAAATAATACTGGTCCCAGACTAATAATACACATTTATTGCAACCAATGGCCATATCAAATAAATTAACGTACAGTGTTAATAATGAGAATCCCGCAAAACGTGAATAAATTGGTACAGAATTGCGTTAGAGTCATCTTGTGTTCAATGCAATTTAACACACGATATCTGCCACTGAGTTTCCAACACAGAAAGCACAAGCAGTTCGAATCTGGCTGGTGGAGTTTCTTTTCTGCACAGACTTTATTGTGAGAGCCGTGCACTGCCATTCCCGTGATCATATGGCGGAGTTCCTAGTTTTCAGGTCAAAAGGGCATCTGTGCAGTAATAATCACTCCAAATATCCTTCCTCTTGTCGTATAGTTCGTTTAACAATTCATCATATGCTCCAGTGCAGGGCAGCATCCATTGACTTCTTATATCTTCTATATAAAATTCTGCAAATGTTATGTCGGTAACTGAGGGGTTGAATTATATTAAAACTATTTCCTTGATTTAGCAACTTTTTTATCAATGTTTGTGTTTCAGTATGGAACCCTTCTGACCATTGCAAATACATTGTATTACAGATAATGAGCTTGCGGGAGAAACAGCCATCCACATGGGAAAGAAGACTTGGAAATGCTTGAGGGACAATTTCTGGTGGGTAAATAGACACAAACCAACAGGGCCAGGTGCAACTGAAGGGCGGAAGTGGCCCCTCTATGAAAAGCTGCTGTTCCTGGCAAATACAAGAGGGAACAATTCAAGTCCGTGAGTATACTATCATATCGTAGAATGACATGAATACATTCTTAACTTGCTTGTATATCACTAGAACGAACTTTGTTTTACAACATAAGATTCTTTTTTATAATACAGCACTTCTTCAAACTCCAATACACCTGTTCAGTTGGCAGCGCCCAGTGCCCTTTGGAGGACTGAGCACGATACTTTCCAGCCCATTGCAGAGGAGAGCAGTCGTTAGGAAGAGAAAAATGAAGTGGTGAGCTTAAGATTAGAATAAATAAAGCATATTTTCAATAAAAAGTGGATATCTCTTGTGGATATCTGTTTTATATGCAACTATACATGTAGGCTAATCATATATCGTGCTTCGTGTGCCGGGTGCAAGCTTTGTCATTTGACACCCATAGGGTAGTTTGTATGTCGAATTTCGTGTTCCTTGAAGCACTATGAAAGTCAAGGAGGTTAGATATCTAAGCTCCTTGAACACTATAGCGCTTTCTAGTGGAGAAATGAGGAGAAATGAGTTGGCGGAAACTCCCGCGATTAATTTTGCCATTATGAACACGGCATACTGAATTCAATGCGTTCTTTGACATGCCAACATCGTATGCCATGTGTGTCGTAATTTTTGCCGCATTTAAAAAATCATTTACCACGGCCAGGAGTGAACCTGCAAGCTTGGGATTAGTAGACCGACACGTTAACCAGTCACCCACCATGGCAAGCTAACATTTAGGTTATGTAACATATTTAAAATTAATTTTTGTTTCTTCTCCTGAAGATAACCGATGCTGGTGATTTGCCGTGCAGCAGCAGCAGTACTACAAATTCACCTCTTCCATTTGAGAGAGTGGGTGAGAAAAGGAAGTGTCCGCCTGGAAGGACAAATCCCCCTCCAGAAGCATCTTCTGTAAAGAATAAAGCAAACATTAAACGATCAGAAGATCTTCTTGAGAAAGGGTTCGCTGAGAGGTCCTGGAAGGACCAGCTCCTGCCCTCAAATCAACAAATTCTGCATTTGTGGAATACTTAACTTTAGAAATGGAAGAATTTCCAAAATAAATACGGGGGCAGGTTCGAAGAAACATTATTAACTATGTGGACGAACTAAGAAAAATATACAAATAATAAGTGTTACCAATAATTCACGAGGAGGCCAAATTCTGGCTTTTGCACTTCTCTCTCTACATTTTGGCCTGTTTGCCATATCTTGATGATTGCAGTACCTTTGCATTTGTTTGTTGGCCCAGGCTAGAGTAAAATGTGACTTTTCACCGATGTCTCAGTCTCACTCATGGCTGTGATTATATGGAAGCCTCTGAGGTATGGGTGGTGCTTAGTAATGACATTCAGGTCACAGTCAGTGCCTGTGGATGCTGTGAAAGGTTCTACTCATAGGGTTAGTACTGCTGTTCTGACTCAGTGAGGAAAACAATGGCAAACTACCTCACTCCTCATATTGCCTAGTACGCCTGAATATAGCGGTGCCTTGGGTTTTTGTGGGTATCTACCCACATAACCTAACGGCGGTACTTTTTGAGGATCCAACCAGTCTTCAGGTTGACTACCTAACAGACAGACTTCTACATTTTGATACCTTCCTGAGAGTCATTCGCAATTTAATTGACTGCCAATTATTACTATTGCATCGAAAATATGTGCTCAATTACGTAAATACAGGGTTATATTTATATATCAGCACTGTAACGCGCGGGGATTTTCCACTCGGCTGTTGCTCTGCATCGGCTGACTGCGGTTGATGAAATTCCCCTTCTTACTGAAGGATTACGAGGCACACAGGCAATTGAAATGGAACACACGTTTAATGTACTTGACATTTACTACAACAGAACTGAACGAACAAGGTGATACAACATTCCTTTTATACACACCATTACCATAAAACAAAAGAGAAACATATCTCTATGGAGCAGGTTTATAATTAACAGTGTGACCAACACAAACCATGGTCACATATTTCAACACACCTCCTTAAACCTGTGGGAGTAGAGGACATGACTCAAGACCCAAGTCTTTACAAAAATAAATATGCTTAGGCTTAGGAAGAGGCTTTGTTAGGATGTCTGCACACATTTTTGAAGTCTCCTCATATTTGATGCATATGGCTTTAGAATCCAAAGCATCTCTAACATAGTGATATTTAGTGTCAATATGTTTGGTCCTATTATGGTGGACTGGATTTTTTGCCAGTTTTTGAGCTGATTGACTATCACTCAATAATATGATGGGTGACTTGAGATCTATAAAGTTAGACAAAACACGTTTCAACCAAACAGCTTCTCTTACACCTTCACTCAGTGCAACATATTCTGCTTCAGTAGATGATAAGGAAATGCATTTTTGCTTTTGAGCCCCCCATGATACAGCACCACCTGCCATTTTGAACACAAAACCACTGTATGATTTTCGGTCATTGCTATCATTAGCCCAGTCGGCATCAACAAATCCCATGAATTGACCTCCATTCCTGACATACTTAAGTGACAAGTCTTTTGTGCAATTTAAATAACGCAGCACTCGCTTTGCAGCAGACCAGTGAGATTCATTGTAACAATGATTAAATTGACTGAGATATGATATCGCATTGCTTATATCTGGACGCGTGCAAACACTTAAATACATGAGCGAACCTATGAGTTCTCTATAAGGAAGATCACTAGTTTCTGTATCAGAAACACCAAGATTTGGTTTGGTTTCCAAGGGAGTACCAATGGGACGTGCATCGTGCATACCATATTTTTTTGCAATCTCACTGATGTACTGCTCTTGGCTAAGATACATTGTACCATTCTTCTTATCTTGCCTTACTTTAATACCTAAAATATAAGAAATTGGCCCAAGATCTCGTACCTTAAATTCTTTATCAATACAGGTCTTCAATGACTTGATCTCAGACTCATCATTATAAGCCACAATGAAATCATCCACATATAATGCAATAATTACGATACCTTGGGCTTGTTTCTTAAAGTACACACAGGGTTCATCAGCACAATTTTTGTAACCCAATTTGACAAGAACAGAGTGAGCTCGCTCATTCCACAAACGAGAAGATTGTTTTAAGCCATAAATAGATTTTTTTAACTTGCAAACTTTATGCTCTGAACCTTTCTTGACAAAACTTTCTGGCTGATACATGTAGATCTCTTCATCTAACTTTCCATTGAGAAAAGCAGATTCAGCATCCCAATGTACCACCTTCAGATCTGTTTGGACAGCCAAGGCAAGCAGCATCCTTAACGTGCTGTGTCGAACAACAGGAGAGAAAGTTTCTGTAAAATCTACTCCGTACCTTTGGGTGAAGCCCCTGGCCACAAGTCTGGCTTTATACCTTTGAATGTTACCTTTAGAGTCTCTTTTTACTTTGAAAACCCACTTACTACTGACAACATTCTTGCCCTGGGGTTTATCAACTAGATCCCATGTGTCATTTAACTGAAGTATCTCCATTTCTCTTTTCATAGCCTGCTCCCACTTAACCCTATCAGGCATGGACAGTGCCTCCTTAACTGTGCTAGGTTCAGAGTCATCAGTGAGAGTCAAGTATGTCACATAGTCTGACATGTCTACAGGCTTTTGTTGGCGCCTAGGATACCTTTGATTACCTTCGGCATCCCCCTCCATTGGCTCATTGACGATGGTGGCAGAGCCCACAGCATCACTGCAGTCTGAATCTGTTCCACTAGGGACATAGCTTAAATCAGCTGAGTCAACAGTCTCAGCCACACCAGCACTGCTAATGGGCGATACGCTTTCAAGTTCCGAAATGCACTCTGCCCCATCCCCTGAGTTGTCGGGTTCTGCCTCACTGTCAGTGGGAACTGAGATCTGCAACATTGCAGGTTCATTAATCTGCAAGGATGGACCAACATTACCTGGAGACACATCAGACACCTCCTGGAACACATCTTCAAAGAACTGTGCATCCCTGGACTTAACAAGTTGATGAGTAACAGGATGCATGAATCTATAGGCTTTACTGTCCTCACAATAACCACAGAAAATGTGTTTTTCACTTTTAGGATCCAACTTGTTTCTCCTTTGATCAGGGACATGAACTTGTGCTACACAACCAAAAATTCTTAGATGCTCCATATTGACCTTGTTACCAGTCCAGATCTCCTCTGGAACTTTACCTGGAATTTTTCTGGTTGGGGACCTGTTTACAAGATAGGCTGCTGTATTTATTGCTTCAGCCCACATGCGTTTATCTACTTTAGACTCGCTCATCATGGCTCTACATTTATCAAGCAATGTTCTATTCATGCGTTCAGCTACACCATTCTGCTGTGGAGAATAGCTAGTTGTAGTTTGATGCTGAATACCTTCTGATTTAAGTAGCCTCTCAAAAGCTTTGCTACAAAATTCACCACCATTATCAGTGCGTAGGACCTTAATAGATCTTTCACACTGATTCTCAACCTGTGCCTTGAAATCAATAAAGCAATCCAAAACATCACTTTTCTTAGCAAGGAAATACACAAAAACCTTTCTAGAATGATCATCAATGAAGGTCAAGAAATAGCGAGCATTGCTCCAAGATGGAACTGGCATAGGCCCACATAAGTCTGAATGAATAAGATCTAGCTTATTTTTACATACAGTTTTACTCTTACTTGACTTAAATGGTTGTCTAGCTTGTTTACCTTCAGCACATGAAAAACAGTTTTTAAAACCATTATCTGAGAAATTAATTCCATGAGTGAGACTATCTCTTAACAACTTCATACTGTGGTTGTTAAGATGGCCTAGTCGTTTATGCCATAAATATTCTGAGTCCTCTGAACAAATATTAGCTTGACCACTGAGAGCATTGACTTGGTAAACACCCCCCACATTACTCGCAGTCAGTGCTACATTACCTGTAGCAACAAAGTTTTCACTATCATAAACTTCACAAGTATTGTCGGTGAATACCACAGCATAACCCTTTTGAGTAGCAGCAGACACAGATAAAAGATTAGCAGTGAGACCAGGAACATATTCTACATTGGACAAGGTTTGTGAAATACCATTTTCTAATTGAACAGTTACATTACCAGATCCTTGGCCATACAATTTTTGATTGTTTGCTGTACTGATCTCCAGATTAGGACCAGCAGTGAAGTTCACCATCGCAGACTTGCTTGAATTCATATGCTTAGTAGCACCAGAGTCAACGAACCAGGCCCCTGTAGAGGCCCTTGCACTTAATGCCTGTCCATCGGTTGCCAGCATCATCTTGTCTTTCTTCGACTTCTGTTGAGTTGAGCTCTGCATCTCCTCCTTCCTGCAATCCCGCTTCCAGTGTCCTGGCTTCTTGCATTTCCAGCAGAAAGGCTTCTTCTTAGTCTTGTCTTCTCGTGAAAACAGAACAGAATCCTTTGATGGCTTGGAAGTACTTTTCCCACTCCAAGTAGTATCTTGTAGCAACTTGGTTCGGACTGTGTCTGCAGTAAGGTCTGTTCCGGAACTTTCCAGAGCCATAATCATAGGCTGAAACTCATCTGGTAGACCTTTCAGCATAAGAGCTGCAACAAACTCGTCGTCCAGTGCCTTATTCATAGACGCAAGTTGCTGAGCAAGTCCCATAACCTCACTAACATACTCTTCCATCGTCTTGTAGTGCTTTAATTTAACTTTGCACAATTTCTTCAAGATGACGATCCGCCGATTCACTCCTTTATCGGAGTAGGCCTTTTCAAGAGCTTCCCAGACTTCCTTCGCGGTCTTACAAGGCATGACGATTGGGAAAATTGATTTATCCACCATGAGGTTAAGTCTGGCCCTAGCCCGACTTTCGTCTTTTGCTTTCTTCGCAGATGTTGTAGTATCTCCATCCGGGTAGCCAACTATACAGCTCCACAGATCTTCGAGTCTTAGGACGTTTTCCATCTCGAATCGCCAATCCACGTAATTTAGACTACCTCGCAGCTTATCTATAGCCGGTAACGAGGTGCTGGTTGCAGACATGTTGAATTTCACTACATAGCCGAATTCACAGTTCATATAACAATCAGTCTATCATACGCACTTTATATTCGCACGGTGGATTCGTGGCTGGGCCCATAACCTGAAGGATTACGAGGCACACAGGCAATTGAAATGGAACACACGTTTAATGTACTTGACATTTACTACAACAGAACTGAACGAACAAGGTGATACAACATTCCTTTTATACACACCATTACCATAAAACAAAAGAGAAACATATCTCTATGGAGCAGGTTTATAATTAACAGTGTGACCAACACAAACCATGGTCACATATTTCAACACTTACCTCTAAGTACACTTGTCTTATCAGCTGCTTCGGTCACTAAGCAGCCATCCCACTATCACACTCAGTGTACATTCTCTCGCTTAAGGTGGTTAGACAGTTAACTTTAAAGCAGCCCAGTTTTGTTTTGAAAAGTTACTTAGAATGTGTTAGCGCAGAATGTTGGAAAATATAATGCACGATGTCAGAAATATTTCAGTGGCCAAACTTAATCGTGTTAATCGACATGTGTTTTCTCGATACAATGCCTGTTTAGTTGAGGGAGGACACCATTTTCAGCACCTCACATAAGGCAAAGTTTGAACATTAACCATGTACGAGAGATAAAGCTTGAAAAGTTACTTTAACAGCAGTCGGCATTGTCAGAGTGGAAAATACCCGTACGATGGTGCTGATATATAAGTATAATCCTATATACGTTTCTTAAATGTCATCTTTTCCGATCGTAAAGGTCACGAAAAAAACTCGATATGACCTACTAATAGATGTTTTACAATTTAAATACCTTTGAGAAATCATTATGCATACGTTAAGCGACACGCTCTGCTGGTCTCTTCGCCGCAGTAACGTACGACATTTCAAATAGTCAACATGAATAACAGTGGTGCAAACAAGGTTGATGATATAACATTCTTAATTTTTTTCATTAATAGTGTAGAAAAGTATCCTTGTTTATGGAATTACAAACTGAAAGAATACAGTAAAGCAGAGATGACCTGGAAGACAATTGCAGTTGAATTTAAAGACACAGGTTAGTGACTTAACGTAGATTTTATTTACAACTGTCAAGTATCTGATACAGTAATTAATTTAATTATGGTTTACACCAGCATATTTCCATTGAATGGGGATTTCTCCTCCTGGCTTTAAAAAGTAATTTAGTAGTCATTTTCGCAAACTTATGCCTGGTGATCTTGTAGTATTATCCACTTCGTTATTGGCTAATATGGGCACATCGTCACATGCATTACCATCCGTCTCATCATAGGGCCTTTCTTCTCGTAATCGGATCAAATTATGCAGGACGCGTGCTGCCTTCACGATGTTCACTGCACATTGCTCTTTAGAAGAGATTGGTCGCCCAAATACACGAAATTTTGAAGTCAACATTCCAAATGCGCATTCCACGCTTTTTCTAGCTCTAGACAACCGAACATTGAAAATTCTTTTTGCATTTGCCAGCACTCTTCTGGGATACGGTCGCATTAAGTATGGCAACAAAGGGAAGGCTTCATCACCGACGACGTAGTGGGGAAATGGACTATCATTCTCACCACCCCGCAAAGAAGTAGGATTTGGAATATCCAATTCACCATGTTGTAACAATCGGCTTATTGTAGACTTGCGGAATACAGCACCATCACTGTTTCTTCCAAAGTCTCCCACGTCAAATACAGTAAAAATACCGTCTGCATATGCCACAGCCAAAAGTAAAATTGAGCAAGTAGTTCCGTGAAGAACTATACAGCCTATTTTCATATATCCTTCTTATGTTAACTGCCACTATCAACATACAACATTTCAGTTTGATTGCTGTAATATATTCGTTGATATTGAGAACCGACTAAATATTTCGGATGGCCGCCATGTCGGATTTTATATATGTAGGTCCTAGAGTTATGTACTGTTACATGAAGATTATTGTGCACGTGTAGCATACAAACTTCAATCGCATGATTAGGACACAGGAAGTAACAGGGAGATTTTAAAATTTCGCACAGCTGCCATCTTGTGGTTATGGAAACAATTGAGATAAATTAGATGCCAGTGGATCAACATTCGTATAAGGATTTACTGTACCAAGTTTTACTGCTCTCGGATGGTTAAATTGCGAGAAACGTCCATGCGAATATTTATACTTCGCGTCGCCGCCATGTTGGATTTGTGATCACCAGGTTATATAAAGTCCTATAGGTGGACTTAAGTTCATAGCGCCTATAATCATACAAAATTCAGTTTGATTGCTATAATAGATTCGTAGATATTCAGAGCCGTCTAAATATTTCGGATGGTCGCCATGTTGGATTGTTAAATGTATATGCCATAGAGTTATGTACCATTAAAGGAAAATTATTGCGCAGGTTCATTATTAAAACTTTCACTTCGATCGCATGATTACGACACAAGAAATAAAAACTTAATTTTAAAATTCGCACAGCCGCCATCTTGAGGTTATGTAAACAATTGAACTAAATTAGATACCAGTGAATTACAATGCGTATAAACATTTCCTGTACCAGATTTCATTGCGTTTGGAACATTAAATAGCGAGAAAGGTCTATTTAAAATTTTCAAATTCGCTTGGCCGCCATGTTCGTTTTGTAGTTAACCGGTTTTTGAAAATGTTACAGATGAACGTCCAGTAGTGCCCTTTATCTCCGTACATAATTTCAGGGTGATATCGGTAATAGTTTCAGAGGTATAGAATGCCGGTGAAATATTTCGCACATCCGCCATCTTGTGGTTATGTAAACAATTGAACCAAGTTAGATGTCGGTGCATTACAATGTGTATAAGCATATACTGTACCAAGTTTTATTTCGTTTGGTTGGTTAAATTGCGTTGAAACGTCTATTTAAAAGTCGCAAATTCGCGTGGCCGCCATGTTGGTTTTGTAGTTACCAGTTTTTCAAAAGTCACATAGGTGAACTTCTAGTAGTTCCCTTTATCACCGTAAAAAATCCATGGTGATACCGGTAATAGTTTCGGAGATATTGAATGCTGGTGAAATAATTCGCACAGCTGCCATGATGGATTGGTGAGACGTAACAAAATTTGAAGGGCGCGGTCGGGGTCGTCCGGAATAGAGCTATGAACTTACCGAGTTTCATTGAAATCGCTCCAGCCGTTTAGATTTTATTAGGGACACACACACACACACCTCACACACACACACACACGCACACACACACGGACAAAAGGTGATCTCATAAGCCTATTTTTTCAAAATTGAAAATAGGCTAAAAATATCACTTGTAATTGAAATAAGTGAATCCCGTATTGCTAAAATACTTCACACGGATTGTATTGCCATCTATAGATCCAATGCAATTCGGCAAATTCCATAAATCAAAGTAACGCCTTGTTATATCTTTCAAAGTGTCTTGTTTTGGTTCGACCATAAAGAATGGTTGCATGTGTGACCATATAACTTCACAAGTACGTCGAATAATCAGCCCTACAGTTGATGCTCCCCTGTAAAACTGTAGTAATAAGTCTTGAAAACTGCTCCTTGTAGCTAAATACCTGAAACAAATTAAATACACAAGACCTTCAAATAATAGTAACAGTAGATAGTCAGACATTTTAAGATATACGATTTATTATGATTACTTAATTTAGTAATTGTTTCATATTTCAGAACAAAACTGTCGTGAAAGATGGAAAAATATCCGTTGTGCATTCTTCAGATCATTGAGACCAACTAAAACTGGATCAGGTGCCAAATCGAAAGTCTACTATTTGGCTAATCATTTGTCCTTTCTCATTCCCTATTTGAAAGGAAATAGTACCTCTGGCAATTTAACGGCACCCTCTAAGGAAAAATTAAACAGTGATTGCATTGATTATCAGATCAGTACAGATACAGAGACAACGGTCGAGAATGATGAAAGTGAGACATCGGGTGATGCAATTGTATCACAAGTAGGCAACGATCAACAGGATGATGCGTAGTCTCCACTCATTGATCACTTGCCTCTCCGAAAGAATAAGAAGGTGGATTCTTGACACTCGAAAGCTACCCACAAAGACGATGATGCTGCCTTCGTCGAAAGGGTAAATATGAAAAAGCAGAATGAGGCCAAACAGGACGATGCAGATCTCCTGTTTTTGAAGTCTCTGTTACCCGACATGAAAATTCTGGACGGCAGACGTAAGAGGAACTTCAAGTAGAAAATCATCTCAACTCTAAATTCTCTGTTGGACGAAGTTGAAGAAGAGGAATCCATTTCTCTTCTTTCTAGACCATCTATGGTGATCGTTTCTTCAGGAAATAATGCATGCAATTCTACTCCCATACTACACCAAGAGGAACATAGCAACTTGGATGTTTTAGCGCTGTACTCTCATAATCTTCTTCAACTAAATGTAAGACGTATTTTCGTTGACATATGCCAGCCACAGTTCTGTAACTGTACTGTAATTTGTTTGTGTATTCCTCTTGGATAAATATTTAATAGATATTGCACATTATTTCGTATAATTTTTCCAGAACATTTTATATGACCATACTAAAAATCCTGGGATTCTGCCTGTTCTTACGTACAACTTGGTAACCTTTATTCCAGTAACTTCAACATTTGTAAGTGCATAACATTTTAGCCAACGTTTAGCCGTCGACAATTCATTGAGTACCGTAATAAGCAGTCTCTCAGAGGGAGGAATAGATAATCTGTAGTTGGTATCCCTTCATTGAAGGGAATCTGATACATGATGTAATAAGAATTGAAAACTGCCGGGGCTCATCCTATAGAATTCCTTGAATTTATCTTCGTGTGGAGATAACTCTCTTGCAACTACAGCGGAACTGTGTCGTACATGAATGATGTTATACAGATGCACCCAATACTTTCATCTCTGCTTCACTCGAAGAACTCACTATTGAAACTCACTAGGAAGTGCGTCATGCAGAGATCGCATCGCTCTGGTGTGCAGCTAAGCTATCTTACGACAATAATCGCGTCCCGGGCTTGCCTTACGACATATATCTTGTCGTACCGGTGTGCAGCCTGCCTAACGGTTAAAATACAAAATACAATTTGGATATGAATACAAAACATAAAAGCATTTGTCATCTTCGAGCTAACCCGAAAACTGACTGCCCGCAGGGTCATATATACAGTTTTATTGTGGGCCCACCCGAGGGTTGGGTGGCAGGAAATAGCACCCAAAGAAATGTGGGTCTGGGGTTCACCCCGGGAAACATTTGTATAATTTGGTGAAAAAGACTATCTGCCATCACATTTTCAACCAATTTGTTGTGATATTGTATGTTTGGTTAATGTCAAACTCAACTGAGACAATTCTATGTTACTTTTTTTTATTAATTCAGTCATCTTGCACACTCTTTAGTATTTGGATAGAAACAATGGACATTACTTTTTGGATTCGAGGCACATGACCACGCTCTTCCGCCGCTATAAACCTCAATAACTAACTGTTTTGTTTTACAACTCACTCTCTAAGGCGACACTCCGGAGATAGTTAGTTATTGTAGTTTTAAGGGGCGGAACTACGAGGTCATCTGCTCCTACTCCGGAGATAAAAATCGATCTGTTGGTCAATTTGACGAAAAATAATTTATGGCTGAAATTAAAAGGATTGAGTTCCTTCTTTCTTATCACGAAGTTATTCAGTTGAATTCGAACAATTTATCACTTTAATCACGCTTTGTTTGTCAGTCTGCATACAGCAGAAATGGGCGTGGCTTCTGCCAAACTGCTTTGTTAGGTTATGATGTCACTGTCATGTTTCCATTCGGTCAAATATGCATGTTCTTTGCAATTACGCATCCAGGGGATGGGCCAACTGCCTCCACTTCGGTATATTTATACTGAATCGAGCTGTAAGATCTACCATAATTCTAAATGAATTTATAAAGCCTCCTATGGACTAAAATTTTGGTACTCGACTCTCGTTGAGCAACATCGTGTGCTTGTATTGGAATTCCTGATGGCACTACAATAATGCCAACATCTTTAAGTTTTGTTATTCTTGTATGTTCCATCTTTGGATATGGCGGTAGCCAGTTTGTTTACTTTTGTGAGGTACGCGCGCAAGTAGCCTCTTGTAGTTGTGAATCTAGGTACTATTATTGTTGAAAGATAGTGTCCTGTAGTAATTGATAGCCTGTATCCAACGGAACAAACAATATGGGCAAATATAATTCAACCTTATGTAAGTGATGAAATGCTCAACTTTTGATAGGAAAGAGATGGAGATCAGCTATTATCAAACAGGTGTCTCCATTGAATAAACCAGGTACAAGAGGTCGTTAAATGTTATCGGAAGCAGATTGTTCTCATCTGGAAAGTATCGCATGGTAATGGCAATAATTTCATTGGTCAACCAAGGAGAATAGGCCTATACAGTAGGACTCCAGATAATAGCCCGAAGTGCGAAGTGAAGATATTCCTGAGTAAACAGAGGGACCGTCGTAAAGTGAAACTAAGTGTCCGCCGTTCTTTGGAGAAGGAGGAGATGAGGAAGAAGAGGAGACAAGATGTCAGAGTTGCCGATATTCGTACAGAAGATGCTAAGAAGGAAGAGGAAGGAAAAACACACGGTTCTGGTGAATGTTGGGTTATGGATCAGGAAGAAAACATCACTAGAACTTTGCTTTAATATTCCTGCTAGTTAACATTTTACATGTAAATCCCATTTTTCTGCCATAATATTCTACCAAATGTAACAACATTTGTATAGTTTTTGTATCACAGCTATATTAGGAAACCTGCGCATGTAATTTTTGATTACATAATTTTTTTAAGTAGTAGGGTTTTAACGAAAGTTTGATGCAATTCAGTTGGTGAACACGATTATACCCAAACGAGATAGGTTATTCCCCAAACCTGAAAATAATTTACATGATATTAATAAATACACTTGGATGACCAGTTTCGATCGTCAAGCGATCATCATCAGATCCATTACACTTAGGCTACACAATGTTTATGTCTGAGAGTAATATTTAAAAATATGTACACTTCTTTATTTGCGGTATTAGTTGAGATAGTTCAAATTGTTAGTTACAGTCTATGTGATGTTTTTTTAAATACTGAAAGTGCTGATTGACCTCCAAACTTGCTTGTTTAGAGTGAATATGTGATTGTAGTTTAATGGTCAATTCAGGTTGTATAATACAGGCTACAGTCTTGCGTGTCCTGGTGAGAGCAGTAGTCTTCGTCACTATCTACACTCAACTGGGGGAAGTTCCTGTGTGCCAGGTTCTCTTATATATCTGGGTATATCCCCTCTCGTATACCTAAGTTTCTGTGTTCGTCGTACAAATGTGACTGTATGTGGCCAAGTCTAGTCTCCCTAATGCGATGTATGTTACTGTATATAGGATAATTTTCAACTACTAAAGGCCTGGTTTCAATTTTCGCCACGCATAAGCTAATAGCCATATATGCGCTGCGCGTTCAAATGAGAATGTCCCGGAACCTTTAATACTGCGAAATTAAAAGTCTTTTTTCGAAATTTACCTTGTTTTGCCTTTTAGTTCAGTCTGGAGTTCTTTCTGTATCCAGTCTGTTAACAATTTAACTGAGCCTAGTGTACCTTCAGAAATCTCTCAGATAAACAAGTAGTTAGCCAGGTGTTCGTTCAGTCACTGCCATCGTAATGTCCAGGCTGTCGGGCAACGGCCATGAGCACGTGATCAGCTGGTCGACAGAGTCGGAGATGACAACGGCCATTTGCTTAAATGTGTGTGGTTTGTTGTGTGCTGTTTATACATTACAATTAGTGTCCGAGTGAAAAGCAATACGTAAGAACGCTACTACTTACGTCATCCTGAATGAGGATTAATCCGTTTCTTATCTGAAGCAAATGCTCATTCTGTAGGTAGGTTATTAGCCTATAGGCCTATCTATAAAAAGTTTGAGTTGCATGTATGTTGCATGTTGTGGTTCAGTTAGAACCATTGCATCGCTTATTTTCGACTAATGCGGGCTTTTTGGATGGTAATACAATATTCTTTGTTCATTGAAACAATTATTCCTGCCCATATCCCTGGCATGCCGAAAAGTTGGTTACCGGTTGCGAAACAACTAGTATGATGGAGATGATTAGGTTATCTGCTTTGTTTTTCTTCCCCGCCGATGAAAATTTAAGAAAGCAATGGGAACTTAAAATTCCTAGAAAAGATTAGCGCATTACAGGGAACAGAAGAATGGTATGTGCATTGATTACAGTTAAAGAAAGATAGGTTACGTTGTGCAGCATGAGCCGCGAGTAGTTAAGAATGTGATCTGTTGAATAGCCTAGAATTTATGTAGACATGTAGGCCTATAGTAGATAGATAGGCTACATTAGTTATTATTTTTTCTGTACTGTAGCTTACTCCATAAGAAGTTAAACTCTAGTGCTGGTATCACAACAGTAGCTCAATACTGACTGAAATTATGACACTTAGATTAGGATATTCGGTAAAACTTTTGGAGAGGTATTCCTTTGTGTAAAATTGGAACTAAAACTTTTTTTTAACTACTGAAATTAACGATTAATGGATATTATTAATGGTTCTACACCTTATAAATAGGCTGAGGATATTCTTTCGAAGAGGTGCTTGGAAGAGAGTAGCTTTTCAATTGTTCTTTATTTGTGTATAACCAAAATGTTCTGTAGGCCTAATGTTTTTTCAATTTCTTTTATCTGGAAATAGGGTGAGACTAGTTTTTTTTTTCTTGCTGAATGGTCAGCTAGTAGTTATTTAATACAGACAAGATCCTCTGTTAAGTAGCCCTGATTTTTGGACCTTATACTATACATTTTTCTGGTGGTCAAGTAGTACCGCAGTGAATTGGTACACACACTTTTTCTGACAGGAGGCCAAGGGGGACATAGTGTTTTTGTACATAATTATGTTTAATCGAAGAAGGGTCAGCAAAGTATATCTGGTATTTTGTACAAAAGATATTCATTCGAGAAAGTGCCGGTAGTGTATAACAAAAATGTTCTGTGATGTTTTTTAACTACTTTTATCTGGAGATAGGGTGAGATTTGTTTTGTTTTCTTGCTGAAGTAGTGGTTTTATTCAGAGAAGATCCTCAGTTATGTAGCCTTGATTTTTGGACCTTATAGCATACATTTTTCTGATGGTCAAGTAGTACCGCAGTGAATTGGTACACAAAATTTTATGCGAAGAAGTGGTTCTTGAACCTTATTTTTCTGACAGGAGGCCAAGTGGGACATAGTGTTTTTATACTTAATTATGTTTATTCGAAGAATATCCTGTTTTGTGAACGTCATTCATTTTTGTGAGAAGAAATGAAGTTGGACAACAGTGATAGCATTAGTGTTTTTTGTGGAATCCTCAGTAAAGTGACATTGACCTTTAGAAATTTAACTATTTTTCTCACAATTCAAGGGGGATAACGGTTATATTGTACAAGAGATACTTATTTGAAGAAGATCCTCATTAAAGTAACAGTGGCTTTTGGCCCCAATTACTTTGTTTAGTGCATAAATATTCAAAAATACAAAAGTATATCTGGAATTTTCTGGTATTGTTTAGAGAGGAGAAATAATTTTCGTAACTTTGTTTTACTGACTGTCAAGAATGGCAGATTTCGTACTTAGCCTTTTTTCTCATGCAAGTCCAGAAGTGAATAGCTAGTATTTTTGTATTGTTATTCTGTTTTACTGGTGAGTAAGGATACTGGCAGTATTAGTGCGTGAGATCCAGAAAGGAAGTTAACTTCTCTGTTGATTTATTTCTGATAAACAAGGTCTAGAAATGAATATTTTTGTTGCAACCGTATATAATGATTTGGGGGGGGGGCAGAGTATTCAAGAAGACATTCAGGGGTGGGGGGGGATGGTTATCGAAAAGAAAGGAAAATAAAATACGGAATTAGAGATGAACATAATTTGGTATCTTACCTTTGCAAGAGACATTCTGTAGTTTTCTCGAATGTTATAACTTAAGCTCAGTTCAAGGGTTTTTCTGGCAGTAGGCACAGAAAAGTGTACCAGTCTATGTAGTGTTTCTGTGGGTACTGAGCCCGAGAGAGCTCATGGCTCGGTGATATTTACTGGAATTAATGAGCAACATGTCATGCCATTGTAACTGAACGCGCCCTGTTGCAGCGCGAGGCATGCAGGAAAAATGGGAGATGTCTTGACTTTGGACACTCACCTCGATAATTAATTCTGAGCACCAACTAACGCATTTTTTGCAATTAAAAGTCTCAAATCATTCCATTATTTAAACCTGCTTAAAGGAAACATTACGATGTTTGCCAATTTTTAATTTATGGTAAAAGGTATTAACACCGCAGATTGGCGACAGGAAATGGATCGCCAACGACTCAACTTTTGACCTGCACGAGGCAGGAAGATCTAAGCTCACTGACTACCTGTTCAGAAACCGTCGATTGTAGACGTGCTGTGTCTTTATCTGTCCTTACAGACGAGGAAAATATTACAAGTCCACCAAGTGGTGAAGAATATAAGTGCATCCGACGAAACGTCGTATAAAGTTTTACTTTCGCATAAATGTGTGCAGTACTTCGCTGCAAGAAAAGTATTTCTTTAATTGTGTGTGAAGAGTGAGTTATTTTCGTCCACGAGACGATCACCACAATATTTCGCCTGTGAGGTGATGAGCAAATCTGTGAACATCTACTACAATCTACGAGTGAATTAGAATAGCTAGTGGTAATTCTACTCAGTGATAAATCCACCAAACGGACATGTAAAGTGCAGTCTTTTCTGTCAATTTTTGATGAATATTTTTGATATTTGTAACACCACATTTCTTTGTGTGAACCACATATTCTGTGTCCACGAGGATGTTAAAATACTGTTCATTAATCGTGATCTGTGAACCATCCAAGTGTGAACAAGTGCTAAATATTATTACATTAATCTACGATGCATTTTGGCATTAATTTTTACGCCAGATCATTGTGATATTTTTGGATGATAACCACTGTTAGAACCTGTGATTGCTGATACCACGTGTCGAATAGATTCAGTGAAGCAGACAGTGAAAAGGCCATTTATAATCAGTCTGAAAATTAAAGCCAGTGATTTGATTGATAATACTGTGCTAAACTTAACTTCAGTTGAAACCACGTGTGTAACCTTTAAAATGTATGACAACGTCAACCACGTGCACACCATGCTTTCTACACTGACGATAGTCAATGACATGGGGTAAGAACCCCATCAAGTGAGAAATATTCTACGAGGAGACAACTACACCACGGCAGGAGAATTTACCATCTATTCCATGCGAATTGGAGCCCAAGAAACCACCAACCCAATCGCTGACTATGAGAACGAGATCTTTGCTCGAGAGACCACAAGCAGGAGGAGAAAAATGGAATGGGATAAGCTCTATGCCCGAGTTATTACATGGAATTATTACCAACCATCCACGACTCTGTGACACCATGAGTATGTTGGATCTACAGTAATGGTGACTGCAATGTGAGTTTGTTCTCTATCTCATTGTAAGGTTGAGCTGTGGTGGAGTAGATGGTAGATAATTAACCGAACTAGTGACACCAGATAGGTAGGGATTGTAGAAAGTATAATCTTATTTTTCCACAGTGGAGTTAGTCACCACATGTTTATGGTGCATCGTGAAGGTGTTCGCAGGACGTTATATCCTAATTTTATGGATAGGCAGGACCCCAAGTCATTTGGATTTGAGTTGGCCAACCCTTCAAATGGGACAACTTAGATTTTGGGGGATGGATAGCCATCTCTCTGTCATATTTTTCTGAACCCCTTTCAGCGAACCTTCCATTCACGCCACTGTATGATTTATTTTGGGCTTTATTTTGGCCGTATCATTTCATGACCAACAGAAGTCATTACCATCTGAATGTAATTAATTTATGCATTAATGTGTGCTCTGAAGCCACACAAGATCCAGTAAGAACTAATATGGGTGTTTTAATAACGATGCCAGCCACGCATCGAACCCCAGATACACTTCGTATCGTTTCCGACATCCTAGCAGTCTGTAGGATTGTCACATGTTATATTATTTTGTTAGTGTCATGTTATTAGAGACGCTAAAGTTATATAAATGCCCACATGTAAATATTTAAGGAGTGGAATATCTTTCACCAACTCCAAAACTATCTATTCCGAGAGAAATTTCTGTCAATCATTATCTTCGCAATTTTTCAACATTGCCCATGTTTATTATTCATATTTTCGCATGGTAGTGAAGCCACGATTCATTTGATACTACATGTTATAGTTATTCAGATAGAGACTCCTTTTGAATGAATTAACGCCTGTGAAGTGTACATTATCGCCTGGCGCGATGAGTTGAGAGTGTGTTTGACACGCCAACGTTGAATGCTTAATGCAATGGAACCATAGCGCTCTCAGTGAGACAACTTGTTACAGTTAGACTTGACGCGCATGTGCACGTCAGTATTTCACGATGTGGAATGTATCGATTATTTTCTGGATCAAGGCTGTGTAGTTTTTATAGCAGTCATATGTTTGCTTACGTCAATGGACGTGAATTGTAACTTTCTAAAGCTTTAGAAAGCGGATTGTTTGAGCACTAGGAGAGTGCATTCTAATAAAAAGAAGCTATTGTCTATTATGTTAGGTACCTTTGACACGGTATTTAAAGGCTTATATGTAAGAGTAGAGGGCTCTTATTGCGCTGTCGTACAGATGATAGATCTGCAACCATCCTTTTTCCAGGATTTTACATGAAGACTGTGTAGGAGAGCTTTGCGCCCCTTCAGTGTTTTGTTGCATACCGAGTCTGATAACTCGTGTTATTGTTTTCCGGCCAGGTGTGAGCCGATGGTGATGTTAGTGATGTCCTTTGGTAGACTTCACACTATTTAAGCCTAGGCGTCCATTGAGAATAGCCAGTATTCTACTAAACCTACGACAATGTAAATAATGCTTCCAATAATAACAAGATCTAATTATTCTAATTAAGATTATCATAATGATTTTAAAATTACTATGACTTGCAATTTAATGCGCACTAGCCGACTCTTAGGATTAATCGCATTTCCACCGGGGAATGACTTATAGACTTTGTTAAACTATCTTGAGACGACGGAGCTGTTTCGGACCATTAGTTCTCAACTAGTGGCACTCGACGCTCCAGTAATGTAAGACGTGATTTTGATCGCGCTATTACCAACCTAATTATACACTAGATGACCCAAGAATACAAACAGTGTTCTTGCGTGTACGCAGGTGATGAATAAGAAGCTTTCTGAAAGCTGTGTTTTATTTATTTATATATTTATTTATTTATTTATGTGATTTTGTTTGACTACCTGATGTACCTATTATCCAGTAAGAATGACTAATGTTGTTTTTAAACTGGCTGTCACATAGCTTTTGCTATAATTGTTTGATTGTTACGGTAGTAAGTCATCGTATATTTTGTTGTAACTGTCAGGATTTAGGTAGATTATTAACTTGTTTAAAAATAAATAAGGGGGTGGCACCATCATAAATTCTTTGATCATTATTGCTGTTAATTTAACTTCTTTTATAAGTATCCCGTTTCATCTGTGTAGGGTGTACTTCAGGTACCACTGCCCAAGCTTGTTGCTTTTGCTTTCTTGTAATTAGATCTTTCGCGAGGGATCTTACCTTTCAATCAGTTTAGGATCTACAACACTTTATATTTTTTATTAGCTTTCGGGATTAGCCCGAAACAAACCCTCCGAACTAGGCTAGGTGCTTGTTGATTTTTTAAATAAATTTTACCCGAATTTACATAAGTCGGGATGTTATAATTTTGTATTCTAAGTGTTTCTGCGGTGTACTTCTTGGGTCCTTTCACCTATACTCCGTGTCTGCCCGATCGCCCCGGGATGCTGCGTCTTTCGTGCGCATCGATCTATAGGAAGTACATCCAATCCTCTTCGGCTTATGTGTCGAGATGGTGGGTTGTCTGGGAAGTTATTGCGGTTAGTGACAACCCAAACCACTCGAATGATGGGCTCAGTACATATATTTAATTTATTCAGAAACTGTTCCTGCAAATTGTTTTGTATATTGAAACATTCGAATATTTCCTTCCTTCAATCCCGCGTTTAGCCATATGAGTAGGGGGGTAGTGGCGCTTCTGCCCCACATGGTGTGGCTGTGCCAAAAAACAAACATGGTGGCCAAGCGAATGTTAAATAATCAATAGCTCTTGAACCCATAATCCGATTTTGACATTCGACATGTCGTTGGACTCAGGCTGACGTCCCCTTTCCGATGGACAACCTATTTCAACCCCAAAATTAAACCTACCCCTACTAGGGGGTGAAATAGCATTTTCTTAGTGAAAGTCGCTTTCCGTGTGCGACATGTTTGCTGGTCAATGCTTATATGAAATTAAACGTTGTTCCACGTGAGCGACATGCAAACGGGTCGAAGCCGGTATGAATTAACATTTTTGTTTTTATGTTTTTACACATGCGCAGGTGGGGATTTTTGAATAATGATTTATGGATGAGTTTTTTTTTAATCTAACCAAAAGATCGAACACAAATAAGTCATGTGCTTTTTTAATACCTTGTGAACCAATAAGGCTACGGACGTGTATGAGGGATCGTTGGATTTGGGATGAAGCCCCGTTTTTTAATGTAGTTTTGATTTTTTTCAAAAGGGCCTAAGTGCACTTTTGCTAATATTTTGGGAACTAAGAAGTCTACGGACTTGTATGAGGGGTCGTTGGATATAGGATGACGCCCTGTTTTTGAATGTAGTTTTGATTTTTGTCATACGGGCCTAAGAGCACTTTTGTTAATATTTCGGGAACTAAGAAGGCTACGGACTTGTATTAGGAGTCGTTGGATTAGGATTGACGCCCCGTTTTTTAATGTAGATTTGATTTTTGTCAAAATGGCCTAAGAGCACTTTTGTTAATATTTCAGGAACTAAGAAGGCTACGGACCTGTATGAGGGCTCGTTATATTTGGGATGAAGCCCCGTTTTTTAATGTAGTTTTTATTTTTGTCAAAAGGGCCTAAGTGCACTTTTGTTAATATTTCGGAAACTGAGAAGGCTACAGACTTGTATGAGGGGTCGTTGGATATGGGAAGACGCCCTGTTTTTGAATGTAGTTTTGATTTTTATCAAAAGGGCCTAAGTGCACTTAAGTTAATATTTCGGGAACTAAGAAGGCTACGGACTTGTAAGAGGGGTCGTTGGATTAGGGATGACGCCCCGTTTTTTGATGTAGTTTTGATTTTTGTCAAAAGGGCCTAAGTGCACTTTTGTTAATATTTTAGGAACCAATAAGGCTACGGATTTGTATGAGGGGTCGTTATATATGGGTTTTGATTTTTGTCAAAAGGGCCTAAGTGCAATTTTGTTAATATTTTGAGAACCAATAAAGCTACGGATTTGTATGAGGGGTCGTTATATTTGGGCTGACGCCCCGTTTTTTAATGTAGTTTTGATTTTTGTCAAAAGGGCCTAAGTGCACTTTTGTTAATATTTTGAGAACCAATAAAGCTACGGACTTGCATGAGGGGCCTTAGCAATTAGGGTGATGCCCTGTGTTTGAATTGATTTTTGATTGTTGTCAAACGGGCCTAACGCCATACTACATGTTGAAAAAATTCTTTTTTTACCTGTTTAAATGTAAATTAAGAGTGGTCGTTGAGAGAGACGGTACTGCTGTTATGTTTCTCAACGAGCCTGTTGTCGACCACGGTGACCATGCCATGAAGAAATGAATTGCTATTTTGGCGGGACGGCGGGACGGTGGGGCGGCTTATGGCGGTGGGTTTTCTGATATGTCCTATTACAAATGGAGGCTAATATTCCAAAACGTGTGAAACGTGCTAAGATTTTTTTTACCCCTAAAGGGGATCATTAACATGCTAGTAAACGATAATAAGCGAGACCGCTCTCTGACACAGCAGACGGTTGTGGTGAAAGTATGCGGTTAACATGGTCATGTATTGAGAATGGCCGCTTGATAATGATTATTATTGTTATTACAGTAAAATGTTTGACACACCCCTTTTGATTGCTAACACACACAGTCCTGCTCGCTGGAGACTGAATACTGTACCTAGACAGAGGCCTTGTAAGAGCTGCTGCTGCTGCTGATAAGGCAGGAATGTGCATGCAGGCAGGAAGTGCAGTGTCTGGTTACTTGCCTCGTGGTGGCTAGCAGGTGTGACGTTTAAGCAGAGACCGCCATGTTGGTTCCTGGACAGTCGTACTAGCGATGTATAAGAGGCAGCCATTTTGGTTCTTTAATAAAATCATGATACTAGTATTAGGTACAGGAATCTTGAGCTTAAGGAATGTGAGGAGGCGTGGGAAAATGTGAGAGACAGACAACATTTCAAGGTCAAAACGCTGAGAAAATGCAACACTCTCTGTTGCTCAGCAGACTGATAAGGATTGCGTTAGTGATGCACTTGCCATTTTAGCAAACGGGCGTATAGAGTAGAGCTGTGGAAGAAAACATCCTTTTCTTTTTGGTAAGTACCTATGAATGGTTATTAGCCTACTTTCGATTTTTGCAAAAAATGACAGTAGACTTATGAGATCAACACAGGGCGAAAAAAGTGTGTCTGTCTGTGTGTGTGTATGTGTGTGTGTGTGAGTCTGTGTGTGTGTGTATGTGTGTGTGTGAGTCTGTGTGTGTGTGTGTCTGTGTGTGTGTGAGTGTGTATACTCTGAATGTCTGTCCCCCCTATCAATTCGAACACGGTGAATGCGAATTGAACGAAATTCGGTACAAAGGTAGCACTAGCAAAGGACACCTCAGTGTCATGTCTTACATCGCCGCCATCTTGACGGAAACGTAATGGCGGCCACACAAATGTTTAAAGCTTAAATCAAATTACGTCTAACCTAATCATCCGATCTCTACCAAATTTTGCAACAACATACCCTTACGGGGGGAGCATCCTTTGACCAAACCAATAGGTCATCAGCCTAATAGTTTGCGGATGGCGGCCATCTTTGTGTGAAAATCGATTCCCCTATTAATTCGAACACGGTGCAACCGAATGGAACGAAGATTGGTACAGAGGTAGCACTAGCAAAGGGCACCTCTGTGTCATGTTTTATATCGCCGCCATCTTGACTGAAACGTAATGGCGGCCACACGAATGTTCAAAGCTTAAATCAAATTACGATTAACCTAATCATCCGATCTCTACCAAATTTTGCAACTACATACCTTTATGGAGGGAGCATCCTTTGACCAATCTAATAGGTCATCAGCGAATAGTTTGCGGATGGCGGCCATCTTTATGTCAAAATTGATTCCCCCTATTAATTCGAACACGGTGGAACCGAATGGAACGAAATTTGGTACAGAGGCAGCACTAGCAATGGGCACCTCAGTGTCATGTTTTATATCGCCGCCATCTTGGCTGAAACGTAATGGCGGCCACATGAATGTTCAAAGCTTAAATAAAATTACGATTAACCTAATCATCCGATCTCTACCAAATTTTGCAACTACATACCTTTATGAAGGGAGCATCCTCTGACCAATCTAATAGGTCATTCGCCTAATAGTTTGCGGATGGCGGCCATCTTTGTGTCAGAATAGATTCCCCCTATTAATTCAAACACGGTGAAACCGAATGGAACGAAATTTGGTACAGAGATAGCACTAGCAAAGGGCATCTCAGTGTCATGATTAATATCGCCGCCATATTGACAGAATCGTAATGGCGGCCACACAAATGTTTAAAGCTTAAATCAAATTACGACTAACATAACCATCCGATCTCTACCAAACTTTGCAACAACATACCTTTATGGAGGGAGCATCCTTTGACCAATCTAATAGGTCATTAGCCTAATAGTTTGCGGATGGCGGCCATCTTTATGTCAAAATTGATTCCCTCTATTAATTCGAACACGGTGGAACCGAATGAACGAAATTTGGTACAGAGGTAGCACTAGCAAAGGGTACCTCAGTGTCATGTTTTATATCACCGCTATCTTGACGGAAACGTAATCGCGGCCACCCAAATGTTAAAAGCTAAAATGTAATTACGAACAACCTAATAATCTAGTCTCTACCTAATTTTTCAACACCATATCTTTATGTGGGAAACATATTCTGACCAAACTGCAAGAACATCAGCCCAATAGTTTGCAGATGGTGGCCAAGTATGTGTGCAAATCGATTCCCACTATCAATTCAAACACAGTGAAACCGAATTGAACGAAATTTGGTACAGAGGTAGCACTAGCAAAGGGCACCTCATATTCATGTTTAATATCCCTATAGCACGTTGTATTTCAACAAGCTACTACAACCAACATTCAATCATACTCCTTGAAGAGGACAAAGATCTATAACAATACCCATGCATTTAGGAGAAAGTAGGCTATATGTTCTTTACTGAACATCTTGTTTTAATAATGTAATGCTAATGAATCTTAAATTTCTTGTTATTGATAAGGTAATTAATGATTTCTTTAATTTATTTGTTTGCAGATAACCGGTACACCTCATATATTTGAGAGAGAAGATACATTGCACCTTTAAGCTCACTAGAAGGAAACAGCAAGAAGCAGTACAAGTCAAGGTGAGATTTTTTAAACGAACTTGTTTCATTTTTTTGTTTGATATTTTTTATTTTTATTTAATGAAATGTATGTATTAAACTGAATTTAGGTATTTATAGCGGTATATTTTATTTATTTATAGAAACTTGGAAATAAAAGCCTTACCGCCGTAGCAGTCGCTGAAAACCCGAGACGCACTTGAGCGAAACCATTGCCTAAGAGTGAACTATTTAAAACTCAGGTAAGCCTAACATTAAATGCTATTCCATTTTACCACTACTGAAAACCCCTAGACAAAAAATTCATTACCTGTACTTGACTGGGACAATGATTGCTTTCTTGATTAATGGCTATGTATTGGCAACCGGTAAAAGACAATATTGGTTGTTGACTGGGAAAAGTACAAGGCCATGTTAGATTTTCTAAAAACAAAAACAAAAAATTATGGGTGGTTCCCCATGGACTCAACGAATATCCACAGGTTTGAAAATGATAATCTGAACAAAATGGCATGACATTCATTTTCTATATATTGGTTAAAATGGGATGTAAATGACTGCAGCTTTATAAAAAAATAAGTACATGGGTTAGTATTAGTGCCGACATACAGTAATTATAAAAAATGATGGTGTTTATCATTTAATGCCAATTGACGTATAAGTTTTATTTTCAAGTATTGATTGATTGATTGAGTGATTGATTGAGTGATGGGTTATTTTGTTTGTTTTAGGTGTGGTCATGCGCCATTAACGTCGTGAACAGACAGTGAACAAGCGTACATTATGCTTTATAGTACTCTGTGATCTTGTGCAACGTTAATAACTTGCAATAAAAAATGTTGTATTATAACACATGGAGTATGTACCAAATACAACAAGTGAGCAAGTTGGTTTACCACGTGGCTTAGATTTAAAATCAGAAAATGATCGTTGGTTAACATTTGAATCTTGGCCGTAGGCTTTTTGTCAGCACATAATCTTGCTGGAGCTGATTTCTATTACTTGAACCGGGAAGATGTTGTGCGTTGTGTTTTTGTCAGGTTGAACTTTCACACTGGGAAGAAGCAGATGATCCCCTTAGAGACCATTTTCATTGTTCTCCTCATTGTCCTGACATGCTTGGAAAACAAGTGGGTAACATACCAGTGTATCCATTTTACCAAACCACAAGGCCATTCGCTACAATTTACGTTGCTGAATCACAAATAAATAATAATGATGTATTGCCAGCCGACGGTAGTGTCGATATATGTGGTCTATATGCCATAGACAGTGTTGAATTGGCATGTGCTTTTGAAAAATTGGGAGTTTGCATGACTATTAAAACACCTTACAAAACAGCTAAGTGAAGCTGGAATTTTTTATACTGGTGAAGGGGTAAAACAATATGTTTTCAATATGGATTTGCTTTAAAGGATTGGCAGATGTCTGATTACCCTTTTGTGGAACACGCTCGTTGGTTATCTAACTGTAGATACATGGTGTTGCTTAAATTCAGCAATTTGTGAACACTTTTCGTAAAGAAAACGTAGTTGCTGCACAAGACATAAAAGTGCCTTTAGAGTTAGAACACGTGGTACAAATACGTGAGAGTGAAAAAAAAAGATGTGTCTGACCAACAAATACAAAAGTGTGACCAACATTTATGTAAATTTTGTTATCAAGAAGAACTAGGTGTTGTATGTTTGCCTTGTGGACACTCGATAGCCTCTGTCAAGTGTGCATTAGCACTTAACACTTGTGCTATATGCAGAAAAGTAGTATCTGCTACAGTTAGGGTATTTCTTGCATAAATAGTATAATTTATTAGCAATGCATAGTGCAAAATTCCTATATCCACAATATTATTAAAAGCTGTTGTAGAGTGTAATAGATATGCTTTTCTTTTGTTTTATAGACTACTACAATGAATGTTTTGAACGATGTGGGGCAAGCATGTGGCTTAGAGACAAAGATGCTCAGCGAATTGCCAACGCATATTCCATTCCGCATTATCAAGATTCGGAAATTGAAAACAGCATATGGTGATCGTGTGCTTTGTGTATGCGAAAATTTTGAGACATTTCTGCCTACACGGTTCAATGATATGTTGGAGAGTGTTTTTGATGAAGTGAATAGTGCTGTACAACCTGTACACTTAATTTATGAAGGTTTTATAAACAATAGGTGTACGGTTCGTTTTAATTCAATAAAAACAAGTAGTTCCGTGAAGAACTATACAGCCTATTTTCATATATCCTACTTATGTTAATTGCCACTATCAACATACACAATTTCTGTTTGGTTGCTGTAATAGATTCGTAGATATTGAGAACCGACTAAATATTTCGGATGGTCGCCATGTTGGATTTTATATATGTAGGTCCTAGAGTTATGTACTGTTACATGCAGATTATTGTGAACGTGTAGTATTCAAACTTCAATCGCATAATTAGGACACAAGATAACACAAGGAGAATTTAAAATTTTTCACAGCTGCCATCTTGAAGTTATGGAAACAATTGAAATAAATTAGATGCCAGTCGATTAACATTCGTATAAGGATTTACTGTACCAAGTTTCAGTGCGCTTGGAACATTAAATCGCGAGAAAGGTCCATGTGAATATTTATAATTCGCGTCACCGCCATGTTGCATTTGTGATCACCAGGTTATTTCAAGTCCTACAGGTGAACTTAAGTTCATAGCCCCTATGAACATTAAAAAATGCAGTTTGATTGCTAAAATAGTTTCGTAGATATTCAGTATTGTCTAAATATTTTGGATGGTTGCCATGTTGGATTGTTAAATGTATAGGCCATAGAGTCATGTACCATTAAAGGAAAATTATTGCGTAGGTTCATTATTCAAACTTTCACTTCGATCGCATGACTACATCACAAGAAATAAAAACTTAATTTTAAAATTCGCACTGCCGCCATCTTGAGGTTATGTAAACAATTGAACTAAATTAGATACCAATGGATTACAATGTGTATAAATATTTTCTGTACCAGGTTTCAGTGCGCTTGGAACATTAAATCGCGAGAAAGGTCTATTTAAAATTTTCAAATTCGCTTGGCCGCCATGTTCGTTTTGTAGTTAACCGGTTTTTGAAAATCTTATAGATGGATTTCCAGTAGTGCCGTTTATCTCCGTACAAAATTTTAGGGAGATACCGCTAATAGTTTCAGAGATATAGAATGCCGGTGAAATATTTCGCACATCCGCCATCTTGTGATTATGTAAACAATTGAACGAAGTTAGATGTCGTTGCATTACAATGTATATAAACATATACTGTACCAAGTTTCATTGCGTTTGGTTGGTCAAATCACGAGAAACGTCTATTTAAAAGTCGCAAATTCGCTTGGCCTCCATGTTGGTTTTGTAGTTACCAGGTTTTCAAAAGTCACATAAGTGAACATATAGTAGTTCCCTCTATCACCATAGAAAATGTCAGGGTAATATCGGTAATAGCTTCGGAGATATTGAATGGTGGTGAAATATTTCGCACAGCCGCCATGTTGGATTGGTGAGTCGTATCAAAATTTGAAGGGCACGGTCGAGGTCGCCGGGAATAGTGCTATGAACTTCCCGAGTTTCATTGAAATCGCTCCTGCCGTTTAGATTTTATTAGGGGGGGGGACACACACACGAATCACACACACACACGCGCACACACACACGGACAAAAGGTGATCTCATAAGCCTATTTTTTCAAAATTGAAAATAGGCTAAAAACAAATGTGAAATAATAATGGAAAATATAAGAGTTGACAATAGACTGAAAAGAAAGAAAATATCTGTTTAGAATAATAATGTTTCAGTTTTTAGTAGTGTTTTAAAATATTATGATGAAACAAAAATTGTATATAAAGTTTCTAAATAAATGTAAATCATGTTGCAATGTTGTTTTATTTCATGCAAAGTTGGAATATTTAACATTGCAGAGTATACATAATTATGACAATAGATGCGTAGTGAATACATCTCTTTCTCTCTTTACGATAGTCTGTTATAATTTTTAAACACAAGGCTTGTTGTAGATCTTTTTTATAGCAATGTCCATTCACTGTTGTTCTTTCTTTTTCAGTCTATTTTCAACACTTATATTTTCCATTATTATTTCAAATTTTTTTTATTTATTTAAAACGAACCATACACCTATTGTTTTTAAAACCTTTATAAATTAAGTGTACAGGTTGTACAGCATCAAAAAACACTCTGCGACATATCATTAAACCTTGTAGGCAGAAATGTCTCAAAATTTTCGCATACACAAAGCACACGTTCACCATATGCTGTTTTCAATTTCCGATTTTTGATATTGCGGAATGGAATATGCGTTGGCAATTCGCTGAGCTCCATTGTCTCTAAGCCACATGCTTGCCCCACAGCGTTCCAAACATTCATTGTAGTAGTCTATAAAACAAAAGAAAAGCATATCTATTAGGGCCTACACTCTACATCAGCTAATAATACTATTGTGCATATAGGTATGTTGAACTGTGCATTGCTAATAAATTATACTATTTATGCAAGAAATGCCCTAACTGTAGCAGATACTACTTTTCTGCATATAGCACAAGATTTAAGTGCCAATGCACACTTGACACTGGCTATCAAGTGTCCACAAGGCGTAAATACAACACCTAGTTCTTCTTGATAACAAAATTTACATAATTGTTGGTCACACTTTTGTATTTGTTGGTCAGACACATCTTTTTTTCACTCTCATGTATTTGTACCGCGTGTTCTAACTCTAAAAGCACTTCTATGTCTTGTGCAACAATTACGTTTACATTACGAATACTGTTCACAAATTTCTGACCTTTAAGCAACACCATGTATCTACAGTTAGATAATCAATGAGCGTGTTCCACAAAAGGGTCATCAGTCATCTGCCAATCCTTTAAAGCAAATCTACAATTAAAACATATTGTTTTATAATCCTTCACCAGTATAAACAAGATGTTCAGTAAAGAACATATGGCCTACTTTCTCCTAAATGTATGAGTATAGTTATAACTCGTTATTATCAAAGAGTATAATAGAACTATTCTTTGTTGAAGACCTGAGAAACGATTTACCTCTACCAAATGCCACAACCTAGATAAAAACTGCTACCATCATTGAAGAAAGAAAGAAAGAAAGAAAGAAAGAAAGAAAGAAAGATAAGAAGTGTATCAAGAATGTTATGGATCTGGAGACATAATCGACCGGACTGGCTGCGTGGCTCAGCGGTAACGTTCTCGCTTGCTGGGCCCTAGGTTGCAGGTTCGTATCCTGGCGCAGTCAGCTGGCATTTGAGGGTGCACAAATGCGAGGAAGCCGTGTCAGTACATCTACTGGCACGTTAAAGATCCCCTTCGGGCCAAAATTCCGGCATCCCGGTGTCTCTAAAAGCAGCAGTAGTTAAAAGGGATGTAAAACCAATAACATTATTAGTATTATTATTATTATTATTACATATACGACCTGCCGTGGGCAACATTCAACTTTGAGTTGAGGCATGTCTTTACACGTCTGGTTGTGCATGGCTTTCACAACCCTAATTGAATTAACAAATCTTTCCATGACCCTACAGAGACGTGTGTATACAAACTATGTGGATATTTTCGATTGCTATTTGCCTGAAATAAAAGTAGTAATTAATAACCTAAACTAACACCAACGGCTTGAATTCAGTTACTATGTGAAATCGCTTTGTTCTTTACTTCAAATAACATTTTCAAGTAACGCAAAATAGGCTGTTACAAACCCTTTAAAATAAAAAGTAAAAATGTATCGTAGTATCATCTTGTCATTCTTCAAATTCGATGCGCATAGAATGCCAATGGTATAGTAATCAATGGAGCCCCACGTAGACTAGTCGTGACATCTAGTGGTGAAATATCGAACAATATAATCCTAACAGAGCGAGTGCATTCTAGCGGCCAGAAGAAGAAACTTTTCAATAATATCTGGAAGTTAATAAGTAGGTCGGCGTGCAGTTACCTTTTTGGCAGCTAGATGTCTCGAGTAAATCTGCTGGCGAATTATGTTTTAATTAAATATATATTTTACACCATAATATGCACAATATAACGCTTAATTTTAAAACGTCTGAGTAATTACAAAACAATAAACATATAACATTTCAAGCAAAAAACCTAGCTCTGATCGGGTTTGAACCATAGGCATTTAACCGATAGGCTAACGCTCTAACACTGAGCTAATTGTGTCAACGAATATCGTTCTATATAAAATGACTTACATAGAACTTGTTAGCAAATAATGATTTATACTAAACGATTTCATCACTGGAGTATATTATTTATATATCAAGCATTTCATACAAAGTTTATTTATTTTGTATCAGTACGCTATATTGCATGCAATACTCAAATTAGTGAAATATAAGTCAGGCACAAGATATCCGCTGCCATCTTGTCTTATTACTGAATCGGCTCAGCTTTTTAAAATCACGTCTGCACTATAGTATTACAAAATAAACTTTTAATTTCGAACGTGCCTCTTCCTTTAGAACAGTTAAAACGATTCTCGGCTCGATAATCGGAACTGGTGGGTCCCATGATATGGATTATAAAGTTTGCATAATTCGCACGGCCGCCATCCTGAAATGTTATGGCGGACGACCTTGTAGTTTGGTCACAAGACGCATCCTATACGAAGGTTTGTTGTTACCAAATTTGGTAGAGATCGGATGATTTGGTTAGTCGTTATTTGATTTTACGTTTTGAACGTTTGAGTGGCCGCCATTCAGTTTTAGTAAAGATGGCGGCGATATAAAACATGACACTGAGGTGCCCTTTGCTTGTTCTACCTCTGTACCAAATTTCGTTCAATTCGGTTTCACCGTGATCGAATTGATAGGGGGAACAGACATTCAGAGTACACACACTCACACACACACAGACACACACACACACACAGACTCACACACACACATACACACACACACACACAGAATCACACACACACATACACACACACAGACAGACACACTTTATTCGCCCTGTGTTGATCTCATAAGTCTACTTTCATATTTTGCAAAAATCGAAAGTAGGCTAAAAATCCAGGTTCACTTAGCTGTTTTGTAAGGTGTTTTAATAGTCTTGCAAACTACCAATTTTTCAAAAGCACATGCCAATTCAACACTGTCTATGGCATATGGACCACATATATCGACACTACCGCTGGCTGGTAATACATCATTATTATTTATTTGTGATTCAGCAACGTAAATAGTAGCGAATGGCCTTGTGGTTCGGTAAAATGGATACACTGGTATGTTACCCACTTGTTTTCCAAGCATGTAAGGATAATGAGGAGACCATCGCAAATGGTCTCTAAAGGGATCATCCCCTTCTTCCCAGTGTGAAAGTTTAACAAGACAAAAAACACAACGCACAACATCTTCCCCGTTCAAGTAATAGAAACCAGCTCCAGCAAGTTTATGTGCTGACAAAAAGCCTACAGGCCAAGATTCGAATGTTAACCAACGACCATTTTCTGATTTTAAATTTAAGCCACGTGGTAAACCAACTTGCTCACTTGTTGTATTTGGTACATACTCCATGTGTTATAATACAACTGTTTTTATTGCAAGTTATTAACGTTGCACAAGAGCACAGAGTACTTTAAAGCATAATGTATGCTTGTTCACTGTCTGTTCACTACGTTAATGCCGAAGGACCACACCTAAAACAAACAAAATAACCCATCAATCAATCAATCAATACTTGTAAATAAAACTTTAACCTTAATTACCTTTAAATGAAAAACACTATCAGAAATATTTAATAATAAACTGTATGTCGGCACTAACAGTAAACCATGTACTTTTTTTTATAAAGCTGCAATCATTTACATCCCCCTTTAAGCAATATATAAACAAAAATGAATGTCATGTCATTTTGTTCAGATTATCATGTTCAAACCTGTGGATATTCGTTGAGTCCATAGGGAACCGCCCATTAAGTATTTTTTTGTTTTGTTTTTAGAAAATCCAACATGGCTTTGTACTTTTCCCAGTCAACAACCAATATAGTCTTGTACCGGTTGTCAATAAATAGCCATTAATCAAGAAGGCAATCATTGTCCCAGTCAAGTACAGGTAACCATTTTTTTGTCTAGGGGTTTTCAGTAGTGGTAAAATGGAATAGCATTTTATGTTAGGCTTACCTGAGTTTTAAATAGTTCGCTCTTTGGCAATGGTTTCGCTCTAGTGCGTCTCGGGTTTTCAACGACTGCTACGGCGGTAAGGCTTTTCTTCCCATGTTTCTAAAAATAAATAAAATAAATCGCTATAAATACCTAAATTCAAGTTAATACATGCATTTCATAAAATTAAAATAAAAAATATCAAACAAAACAAGAAGTTCCGTGACGAACTAAAGATTCCAATGATTAATCTATATGGACCTAATTAGAATAATGTAGAAATTGAGTTGGGAATATCGTCATTTCTAATTAGTTCGAAATATAACTGGCATAATGTAGCCTATTAGAGAACTACAGTAGGCAGCCCTGGTGACTGAATATATTCTTAGTTCCATTTCCTAAGTTACAGAATACAAAACTCGGTCAAAGTCCAATGGATAGCATGAAAGTTGCATGTAGTTAGACATTGGACTTATCAGCGCGCGTAAAATCATGTTGGCCGCAATGTCATGCATGTTTTGGTCAGAAATAATATGAACTATTATGATCTATCGTTGTGCCAATTTTGGATGAAGTCAATTTATTTGTATATAAGTTACATGTATTTTAAAATTGGACCAATCAGCAGGCTTAGAATCATGTTGGAAGCACTGACGTATATTAGTTACTCCAAATTAATTTAGAATGGAAGGTTCTATACGTGTGCAAAGTTTAGAGCTGTTGGCTTGAATACTGTCTGATATATTGATATTAGGGTAAAAATAGAGACAAAATTTATTAACAATTAGCAGCCCTGGTTGCTTCTAAGAATACGCATGGTCATAGCTGTTATAATACACATAGCACATACGAAATTTGGTTGAAATCCAATTGATAATATAGAAGTTACATGTATTTACAATTAGTCTTATCAGCGGGCTCAGAATCATGTCGGTAGTACTGAGGTCCATTAGTTACTCAAAATTAATGTAGAATGTCAGGTATTAAACGTGTGCATAGTTTAAAGCTGTTAGCTTGCATACTTTCTGATATGTTGGTATTTGGATAAAAACAATAGAGAGTGCATTTATTAACATTTGGCAGCTCTGGTGGCTCTTAAGATTACGCTCGTTCATATCTGCCTATCTACATAGAGTACATACGAAATTTGGTTGAAATCCCATTGATATTGTAGGAGTTATATGCATTTAAAAATTGGACTTTTAAGCAGGTTTAGAATCTTTTTGGTAACACTGTCACTTATGGCCTGCAGGAAATTGACCTGAAATATTATTCTCTATATGTGTGCCAATTTTGGTATAGCTCCCATGCATACCTTCCAAGATATACAATATGGTGCTGAAATTCCGATTACTATTTTTAATCAGTTGGTAGCACTGACATTATTTTCAAATACGGCATTGAGATATTCAGATAGAGATCTTTACTCATACCAAATTTGGGTTCGATTGCTACAGCCGTTTATGAGTTGATAGGGGGGACACACACACAGCCATCCAGACAGAAGGACAGACACACATTTTCCCGGATCGATCTCATAAGTCTACTTTTCCCTCCTTTTTACAAAATGCGAAATGTAGGCTAAAAATGGAACAAGTTAGTTTTTAAAAAAATCTCACATTGACTTGTACTGGCTTCTTAGTGTTTCCTTCAAATGGGCTCAAAAGTGCAATGGTTTCTTCTCTCTCAAACATGTGAGGTATACCGGTTATCTGTAAACAAATAAATTTAAAAAATCATTAATTACCTTATTAATAACTACAAATTTAAGGTTCATTAGCATTAAATTATTAAAATAATCATTCATAGTTACTTATCAAAAATGAAAAGAATTTTTTTCTTCCACAGCTCAACTCTATACGTCCGTTTGCTAAAATGGCAAGTGCATCATTAACGCAATCCTTATCAGTCTGCTTAGCTATAGTGAGAGTTGCCTTTTCACAGAATTTTGACCTTGAAATGTTGTCTGTCTCTCACATTTTCCCACGCCTCCCCACATTACTTAAGCTTAAGATTCCTGTACCTTATACTATGTAGTTTCATGATTTTAATAAAGAACCAAAATGGTTGCCTCTTATACATCGCTAGTACAACTGTCTAGGAACCTACATGGCAGTCTCTGCTTAAACGTGACATCTGCTAGCCACCACGAGGCAAGTAACCTGACGCTGCACTTCCTGCCTGCATGCACATTACTGCCTTATCAGCAGCAGCAACAGTTCTAACAAGGCCTCTGGCTAGGTACTGTATTCAGTCTCCAGTGAGCATAACTATGTGTGTTAGTAATCAAAACGTGTGTGTCTTAAGCATTTTACTGTAATAATAATAATCATCATTAGCTATCAGCCAATCTCAATACGTGACCATGTTAACCACATACTTTCACCACAACCGTCTGCTGTGTCAGAGAGCGGTCTCGCTTATTACCGTTTACTAGCATGTTAATGATCCCCTTTAGGGGTGAAAAAATCTTAGCACGCTTCACACGTTTTCGAATATTAGCCTCCATTTTTCATAGGAAATATCAGAAAACCAGCCGTCATAAGCCGCCCCGCCATCCCGCCAAAATAGCAATTCATTTCTTCCGGGCATGGTCACCGTGGTCGACAACAGGCTTGTTGAGACACATAACAGCAGTACCGTCACTCTCAACGACCACTCTTAATTAACAATTAAACAGGTAAAAAAATCAACATGTAGTATGGCGTTAGGCACTTTTGACAAAAATCAAAAATCAATTCAAACACAGGGCATCTCCCCAAGTGCTAAGACCCCTTATACACGTCCGTAGCCTTATTGGTTCGCAACATATTAAAAAAGCACATGACCTATTAGTTTTCGATCTTGGGTTAAATTCCAAAAAAATTACTCCTTCATAAATCATTATCCAACAAGCCCGCCCTCTTACAAAATCCCCACGTGCGCATGCGTATAAAAAAACACAAAAACAAAAATGTTAATTCATATCGGCTTCGACCCGTTTGCATGTCGCTCACGTGGAACAACGTTTAATTTCATTTAAGCATTGGCCAGCATACATGTCGCACAAAGAACGCGTCTTTTACTAAGAAATGGGGGCATAAGTCCAAATCCAACGACATGTCGCATGTCAAAATCGGAACATGGGTTGGAGAGCTATTAATTATTGAACATTCGCTTGGCCGCCATGTTTGTTTTTTGGGCACTGCCACGCCGAGTGGGGCAGAAGCGCCACTACCCCCCTACTCATATTCGATTTATCGACGTTGTGGTACATCTTGAGTAACTGTTTCAATGCCTCATTTAATGATATAACATTTACAGGACGTCAAAATGCTGCAATTTTGCCCTGTATGTGTGCGTCAATGTCATAGTAATTTCACAGACGATGTACCAATTTGTTCACTCGTAAAATGCCCGCCACAACGGCAGGATTCCAACTAGCGGAGCGATAATTAGGCCTATTTAGCGGTAACTTATCTAACTGCCAGTGAACTCCAAATAGTATTAACATTTTTCTATAAATATGAATTTATATTCGCTTTGGAGTGACTGAGTGCGATAGGAGCCGTCTGACTTGCTGCGGCGGCTGTACCGGCTCTAAGCGTGACGTCACTACAGCAACCTTGCGGCCTGGTCATTACGATGGCAGTGGTTCTGTATTCTATCTGATGACCTTTCAGTTTAGAATAGTATTCATGAATTATGAAACCGATCACATAAATTTAACAGAGTGTTCCTTCAGTTTCCTGTCCGAATACCTTTCTTTATTACTCTTTTCGCAATATATTGAGATATAAAAGTAACTTAGTTTGCAAAGTATTAAAATTACGGCAATACATAAAACAATCAGAACAAAATCAATCAAAGCTTGGTGACTTAGCATGAACCAGGGTTGCATTGATCTTTGTCCTCTTCCTTGATCGGGTCTCCTTACTGAGCTGACTTGATGCAGTAATCTCATTTACACTTTTATTGTCCATGTTTGCACCTTCTAGGCTTATACGTTGATTGCCACGGTTTATAGCTTAGCATTTGAGTTCTTAGTTGTGTTTGTTGCTCTGTACTGCCCCATGTAGTTTTGGGTGTGTTTGTGGAATAACCTGTATAATTGTGATGGTTGTACTTGTGTGCATATTTGTAAATTGGGGATAGGAATGGTAAGGAGGTGGCCGTGGCCATAAGTTTACAACCATCTCAGCATTTCCCTGGAGTAGGAGTGGGTAAACGATGGAAAATCACTTCCAGTATAACTGATCTGGGAATCGAACCCGGACGTCCGAGGTAACAGCTAAGAATGGTAGCCACTACACCGCGAGGTGATATCTTAATAGTACATTATGCATCGAGCCTATAATGGCAATAATTAAGACACGAGTATGTTTATAAAACGAGCGAAGGCTAAATTGAATTAAAATAATCTTTAAACAAATTTTACAAAGATAAAAGAGAAAATGGATATCCTTACATTTAATTTGGCAATAGCAAAGAACATAAACACTGTTTACAAACATTGAACCTAATTCTCTGGAATAATGCGCAACCTAGAAAGCATTCCAGGTCATTTTACAATAATTATGACCATTTCTTCCCTTTTACAATTAAATTTATTAGTGGATGAGCCTCCGTGCTGAAAAAAGCGGAGGCAGACAGGTTTTTCTCCAGGTACTCCGGTTTTGCCTGTCACAATTTATTTCCAGCAATACTCTCCACTATCATTTCATTTCATCTGTCTTTCATTTAATCATTACTCCAGGGGAGTGTGACAGGCTTCGGCAGCCGGCACAGTTCATATTCTCGCCGCTAGATGGGGGCTTCATTCATTCCATTCCCTGACCCAGTTGGTCGACTGAAAACAGGCTGTGGATTTTCATTTCAGTGGATGAAGAATCCTTAGAGTTTCGAAATATGTATCAATTATCGTAGTAATTAAAGATATTGATAGGCGGATGAAAACCAAACAGTTGTGTTTGTTCAAGTATCACAAATTGACATTTTCTGACGTCTGGAACTTCTAAATCATGATATATACTGAGCGTGTATGCTTTGATTTGCAGGGCTGGAGTCGCTAAATGGAACCCATCACACAATTCAAACCGTGAAATACTGAAGATTGATAGGAACGATGGTGAGAATATTGCTGATAAATGATTTAGGAAAGAGATATTTCACCTAAATCGCTAAATCCATTAAATATAAAGAAACATATGAATTTACATAATAATGAAATGAAATTAATATTTATATGCCTTAAAAGAAAAATATTCGACCCTCGATTCGCTGTTGGCTCATGTACCAATTCCAGCCGGGATCATGATAAACAGCAGTCTTCTGTCTCTCTCAAGATAGAACATTAAGGATATGGCGGGAGCTCTGAACCACTGAGCTGCGTTGCCGATTTTATAATCAGCTGATTCGAGTATCACCCAGCGCTATGTTGCAGAATACATATTATTAACCCACGAGTTATATAGTGTGATATTTTTATCAACGCCCAGTACAATCAAATAAATAAGTTAATTAGTGTACAAACACTGAATTAAGAAATGGACGACAACAACAAACGGAGCTAAAACAAACAAACAAATCATGTTAGTTAGTTGCTTGGGAAGTATTTGACAGTTCCCATCTTTCTTCAATGCTCGTGGCCGGTGTTGCCATGTGTAATTAATTCATAGAAGACTTCCTCTCTGATGATGTCTACTGTTCTATTTTACAAAAATCAAAAACACAGATAATATCTCCACGTTATGAACTGTTTCTCAAGGAAGTTCTTTAATCTTGAATGTTACAATTTCTCATTTCTAAAGCAGTGTGCAAGGAATGTACGGTAGTTAAAAATGAGTTCAGAGAAAAAAACATACTTAAGTTCGGTGCCGAGCAGTACAGTGGCCATCCATGGCTGAGAGACAGTAAGAGTCATTATTTCTAAATTGTTAACGGGCGTGGTGACGCAGCGGTGAAGTCGTTAGCCTCTCACCAAGGTAGACCGGGTTTGATTCCCGTTCAATGCATGTGAGATTTTCGAAGTGAAATGCCATGCCATGTGGTTCGGATTCCACGTAAAACGAGTGTCCCGTGGGTCATGATCGTGAGGTTTACAAGTTTTCTGCCTTTCGTCTTCTACTGTAGATGGTTAATAATGCTAATAATTATTCAGCTAAGACCACCTCAAATATGGTTCTACTTTTATGTGGAACTGTTGTGTGCAAAGGGGCTGGACGGCATTTCCAGTGTTTACTATGTTTTTCTAGGTGCCTATATCAGGTGTAAAACTAGGGTGTGCAAGGAAAGGAAAGATAGTGTTTGGTGTTTTGAGAAGTACGGCGGATACGTCTAGAGAGCAATTAACGTAAGGGGAACTGGAGGGTGGACTACTCCCCCTGCTTACCTGGATGAGGCTTAGTAAGCCGAACGTTTGCTGTGTACCGCCTACTGCTTGGCAGCGTTTAGTGAAGATCTTAAGCTAGATTCTAATCTAAAGGGAAGGGCTTCTTAACCTAAGTGAAATAACGAGATAAGCATTGGACTGTACGAAAGGGGTTTATTACCAAATATCATCATCATCATCATCATCATTTCCCCTTATCCAGCACCTGCCGGGTCGGGGTATTTATGGCACTTCTCCACTTTCCTCTTTCCTTCCACAATTCTTCTTCCACGATCATGTCCCAGTCCAGATTCCTTTTTCTCACGCTGTTCTTCACTGAATCGATCCACCTTGTTCTAGGTCTTCCCCTTGCTCTCTTACCCTTGCACTTGGCCTCCAGCACCTGTCTTGGTATTCTATTTTCCTCCATCCTCTTTACATGTCCAAACCACCTTAGTTTATTCTTCTCAATTCTCTCATTTAGTTTTGCCATCCCAACTTCCTTCCTAACATCTTCATTCCTCACTCTGTCTTTGATTGTCTTACCTATCATACTTCTTAGGAATTTCATTTCACTGGCTTGGATTCTACTCTCTTGCCTGCTCGTCAGGGTCCAAGTCTCAGCTGCATAAGTTAATATGTGTACATAGTACATTTTATACATTACCTCCTTGCTTTTCCTTGGTACTTCCTTATCCAAAACAAGTTTTCTTACACTTTGATAGAATGCATTGCTCTGCTGTACCCTCCTGTCAATCTCCATGTCCAACCTACCAGTTTGCATCAATTCACTTCCTAGGTATTTGAACGTGTCCACAATTTCCAAACTCTGACTTCCAATTTTCACAGTGCCCTTTCCTTGTCTTTCCCCTCTTGTCATCACCATGGTCTTGCATTTCTCTATACTGATTTTCAGGCCATACTTCTGAATATTTTCGTTCAGTGCATCTAGTTGTTTTTGCACTTCTTCAGTGTTCCTTCCCCAGACCACAATATCGTCTGCAAATAATAGTAACTTCATTTCTTTATGTCCATATGCTTCCTTTGTTTCCTTTACAATTTCATCCATTACCATTATGAATAAAAGAGGTGACAGCACACTCCCCTGTCTTAGTCCAGTCTTGTTCCTAAACCAATCTGTCTTTCCAACTGGGGTCAGTACCCTGCTAACAGAGTTGTTGTACATTGCTTGCACCATTTCCAACATTTCTCTTCCCAGTCTCTTCTTAACCATGGTTTCCCATACCTTCTCTCTGGGGACACTATCATATGCCTTTTCTAGATCTATGAAAGTCATGATCAAATCCTCTCCATATTCCCAGTTCTTTTCCATCACCTGCCTCAAGCTAAAGATTGGGTCCACTGTGGATCTTCTACTCTTGAAGCCATACTGTTCCTCTTGCAACTCTCCTTCCACCTTTCTTCTCATTCTTCTTTCTAATATCCTTTCCAGTATTTTTACTATCTGTGATATGAGGGTGATCCCTCTATAGTTATCACACACTTTCTTGTCCCCTTTCTTAAACACTGGTATTATTAGCCCTTTCTCCCAGTCTTCTGGTACATATTTCCGTTTCCACACCCACTTTAGCAGTCGATACAGCCATTGCATACCAACAGGTCCAGCAGCCTTTATCATCTCTACACTGATTTCATCCACCCCTGTTGCTTTTCCCATCTTCATTTTCTGAACTGCTAATTCCACCTCCAGCATTGTTATATCATCTTCTGTTATAGAGTCGTCAGGCTGTGTCACTTCGATCTCACCAGTACAATTGCTCACATTCAATAGCTTATCGAAATACTCCTTCCATCGTCCCTTTATCTCTTCTGGGTGTGTTAACAACTCTCCATCTTCCTTTTTCACCAGCTTTGTAGTAACTCTTTCTTTCCTCTTACTTCTTAGAAGCCCATACAGCATCCTTTTACTGCCACTTACATCTGTTTCCATTCTTCGTGTAAATTCTTCCCAACTTTTCTTCTTTTCTTCTCCTACCACTTTCTTACACCTCCGTTTGCTGTCGTGGTACTTCCTTTTGCTTTCTTCTGTTTGATCTCGGTTCCATTCTTTCCATGCAGACTTCTTTTCTTTCACTGCTTTCCTCACTTCCTCATTCCACCACGGTGTCTCCTTCTCTTTCACTCTTGTTGACGTCCTACCACAAGCACTCTCTGCTGCACCAGCAAATGCCTTTTTAAAGTGGGACCATTCCTCTTCTATATTTTCCACTTCAGTAACTGGGATTTGTTGCTTCAATCTCTCCTGAAAATCTTCTTGTACAGCTTTGTCTTTCAATTTCCATACTTTTATTTTACTTTCCCTGATCTTCTTTAGGTTTTCCAATTTTCCCCATCTAAATTTTGCCACCACAGCTCTATGGTCCCCATCAAATGCTTCACCTGGTAAAGCTGTCACATCCATCAGCTTTCTGCGATTTGTCCTTTCCACAAGGAAGTAGTCAATTACTGATTTTGTTCTTCTATCACCCCACCCATATCTCGTAATTTTCCTGCTGTTTTTCTTCCGAAACCATGAATTACCCACTATCAGTCCATTCCTTTCACAAAAGTTTACAAGTTCCTCTCCTTCCCGGTTCTTTTTCCCATATCCATATGGTCCAACGACTTCTTCCTTTCCTTGTCTCTCAATTCCGACTTGTGCATTCATATCTCCCATGATCACTACTTCTACATCTGAGATTACTCTTTCTACATCCTCCAGGAATACTTCAATATCTTCTTCTCTGTTTCCAGTCTGTGGTGCATACACTTGTATGAAGTCCATCACGTCATTCTTCATCTTCATTCTAATTTTCATTATTCTGTCACTCACACACTCTACCACTTCAACATACTCCTCCAGTTGTTTCGAGGTTATCAGTCCCACGCCATTTTTTGCCTCTTGGCCACCACTCCAGTATAATGTATATCCTTTCCTCAATTTCTTCCTTCCTTTACCTTTCTATTATTTAAACTAGTTTCCATGATGGTTCCGTATTGACGTACTAAATAGTTTTAACAACAAATTGTATATCCGCCTTAGTCAATACATAAACGAAAATAAATTATAATTACACTTGCTCCTGGTACATGTTTCGGGGATTAATTGCTTTTATCCCCTTCATCAACTTAATATGGTGCACCATATTAAGTTAAATAGCTATTTATTTTTTGAGTGCTACGCTATATTATATCTTTCTTCGGATATTTGTCTTGGCTGATGAAGGGGATAAAAGCAATTAATCCCCGAAACATGTACCAGGAGCAAGTGTAATTATAATTTATTTTCGTTTATGTATTGACTAAGGCGGATATACAATTTGTTGTTAAAACTATTCCTTTACCTTTCCATTTCACTTCACTCAGCCCCATCATTCCAACCTTCTCCCTCTCCATGAAGTCTACCACCTCCTCCACCTTGCCTGTCAGGGTCATGACATTCATGATTCCCACTTTCATTTCGGTTTCTGGTCGCCCATTTCTCACAGTTCCCCCAGTACCAAAGGAACTGCGCGTCGCCTGCAGGGTACGCCCTAACCTTTTCCGAATCATTGGAAGTGCCATATCCATTTTAGGCTATTATTACGATGGGGTCGCCACTCCCAAAGGCATTTTATGAAGCTACTGCCAGCTATTATTCAGGCCGCCCCTAACATGGAGAACAGACGCCCTTGCAGCCGCCCCTAACATGGGAAACAGACGCTGCCGATTGATGCTGTACTCATACTATTCCCTGAGTACTGGGTTGCCTCTTCCGCAATCTCCACCGTTCTGAAGTCCATCTTCTCCGCTGTAGATTCCGTTGAGGTCTTCGCACGTAACCCTGTGCACGGGGCCTATGTTATACCCCATAGGACTGGGTCCTCACCAGAACTTAGCCGGTACTGTAGTTCCATGGTATATTACAGTACCGTTGCCCACCCCCGCGACGTGGACGCGCCTGGCAAGAATTATCCATGTAGCCAATTAGGATTGACTCATGGACCGGGTTAAGGAGCTGTCTAAATCCAGCCTCCAAGGCTTATTACCAAATAGTTCTGATGAAAAGAGGGGAGGATTGAAATACTAACTAGAAGGAAAAGGAGTTTAGTAGACACGTTCCCACTCACCCTACCGTTGGTACCATGTGTCCTCGATGACGTGTTGGAACCTCCCTCAGGGCGCTTCCCTGAGGGGTTCTTTAGCGTAGCAGTGCTCTAAAGAGCGTAATAGACTCGTCGATCAAGAAGTCGATCAGGTAAGACAGCCGTAAGTCAGAGAGGGTGGTGCGTGTTTGTACCTCATATTTATAAGGAAATTGTGCGGTGTAAGTCTATTCAGCGGAATTTTAGAGTGTAATGTCCTCTGTGTCCTCTCTAGCCTGCTAGCTGGCGGACTTAGGGCTATGACCTGCTGTTTGCCTTGCAGTCGTGTTGCCATGCCGTTATTCCCGTAGTTTCTGTAGTTTCTTCTAAGTAGCTTGTATGTAGGTATAGGCGCAACCCTTGTATAAGGGTAGGGGCTTCAACAATATCTAAGGAACCGTTGAAGATAACGTCATTCTGTTTTCAAGTTCTTAAGTCGTTTTGAGGGATACATACAACACAATTCATTTCGACCCAATCACATACGTATTTACCGAAAATCCGACAGCAACTGTGTGTTTTTAATGCGACTATACTAATTTCACCAACTGGAACAACTAAGAATGGAGTGACAAGAACATTGATGGTCTTATTTCACAAGTCCGATGAATACTTTTTGATATATTAAAGGTTTCACATGTCGACATTAAAGCGAAAGCGATGTGCCAGCCTCTGGATTGTGGAGTGCATGATTCTCTAGCGTGACCCACTCCTTATTTACAAACTCACATCTTCTTCTTCTACTCCATCTAGCCTTCGTCCCGCAGAGCAGGGTCGACTCTTCTGCATAATAGCCTCCATCTTGCACGGTCTGCAGCGTCCTCCTTCTCAACATTGGCTGCTATCATGTTCTTCTTGATTTGGTCATGTCACCGCTTCTTGGGCTCTCCTTGCGGTCGCTTGCCTACTGCATCTAGTTGTAGTGCTATTTTTGCCACTGTGTCCTCGCAACTCCGTAGTACATGTCCGTCCCAACGCAGGCGAGCTTCCAGCATCTTGTCAGGGATTGGTGCGACTCCACGGGTTTTAGTCGAGTAAAAAATCAAAACGGAAGCCTGAGGGCAAGTAACTATAGGACCTGTATTGTTGTCACCAGCACCATGTGGTGGTGTCGTCACGTGCATAAGTCTGGAATTCCATTACATCAGACCGGTGGTGACAACTGTGCAGCGAGAGGGCGACAGAGTGACTGTGTACAGGCTCACCCACAAGCTTCGAGGTCAATGGCAACCGTCTAAAACGTGAACCACTTTTCAGAATGTATTGTAATTATTATTATCATCATGATTATTATTATTATAATTGTCATGTGTTGTGACAACTCTATATTATGCCTCGAGTGTTTAAAAGTGCGCAGATTGTCTGTATGTATCTCTCTGTCTAACGTTGTGCAACCCCTAGCTACATACTACCTAGTTCTCTCGTATTGGCTAGTGTTGTTGCTACCTTGCATTTTGTTGTGCAATTTGTTCTGCTATTGGCTCAGCCAATATTTGACTCGAGTTTGGTGCCACTCCCAAACTACGCGTTATATATTTCTGAGAGGCTTCTCTCCTTTCTGGGGGACAGAAGCTTATTCAGTCTTGGACGTGCCGAGATGTAGGGCGAACGTTTGTATTCGGGCAGAGGCCCACCCTCATGGCGCAGCGGAATGTGAGTACGGCTCAATGTATTTCTATCTAACGCAATGTCATTGTTTTTGTTCAATGTTCCTTCTTTTGCTTAATTCTCTTTCCTTTTCAAGATGTTACTGTTAGTATTTTAATCCTTGAACCAGATCTCCGAGACCTTGCGTAATGTCATACGGCGGAGTTCTTTTTGTTGCTTTTGTTATGTACCCTCCTCACAGTTTTATTATTTTGGTTAATACCTGTAAGATTCGAAAGTATTGCGTTTCTGCGTCTTGGCTTATGTATATTCCCTGTCGGGCCTTGGTGCTCGTCTTTTGCGTCGGTGTCTCTTTTGTACCACAATTGCTTCGTTTGATTGGTAGCAATTGGACCTTTGTTTGTGGACAGTATGTGTGAGGTAACGGGACTGATGTCCAACGTCCCACTAATATGTGTCCCCTTGGTTTATAGAATATATGTGACGGTGGTTAACTGGGATTTTCTCCAGCTCCGATGTCACATTATTCTTTTTTTATATGTCGCGTTGGTGCGGCATTATTTTGGAGTATAAGCCTATTTTTTATAGCGTGCTTTCGATTTTTACCGGTCTCTTTCGTCCCAAGTCAATTGTAATGTAATGTATTTCCGTGTATTTCATTTTCCTTTTGTTTGTTTTTCTCTTTTGATTTTCGCCGTATTACATAACTTAATAATAATTCCCCTTGTCTTCTCCTTCCTCCTATCTCCGTGAGATCTCTCTCCCCTTTGTTTTACTCCCCCTCACTCCTCCCCCTCCGGTATATTTACATAACATCATGAAAAGCTTCGCGTCTCGTTAATGTTCGATTTTTGAATTTTTGCAAATTTGGCGTTTCTCTCTGGCTTTCGTAAGTTTCATTTTATTATATTCCATGTTCGTATCTTTTCGTTAGATTCATGTTGTTGAGCTGAACTCAGGTTCTGTCGTGCTTTTTAGTTCTTTAAGTTTTTGAATCCTTTATTCTTGGTATTGGGTTTCTTTTGTATTATTGATCTTGTCTTAGCTTGCCTTTTTCTTTGTTTTAAATAATATGTTTATTTCGTGTACACGCTCTTTCTTTTATCTTGAATATATTTTTATATTTTAAGTAATATAGCTCCCTTGTCTTTTCATTTCTTATATTTAAGTTCCCCTTCCTTATCCTTATCTCGATTTCGTCAATCTTGTCTTTGTCATGTAACAAAGGCACGATTAACACGCCTCTGGGATTTCTTTAATTAATTTTATGGGAATCTCGTTTTTGCACTTTTGATTGTTGTATTAAGCAATTATTTGTTTCCATTTGGTTTTTTTGGAAATCATCTTTTGCTCGCTCCGAAAACCTTGGGCCCAGCACCGGGTCGAGCAAGACGTCTTTTCCCCCGTCCATTAGCGACCTTGTTGATTTTATCTTCCACTGCTACTCTGACGCGCATTATTATTATTATTACCAAGTCCTGTATTGGCGCAAACGAACGTCCGGTTTGTACAGTGTAATTGGCGACATGATCTAGTCTTGTTAGGCCAATGGACCAGCGCATCATCCTCATCTCCATGGAGTGCAGCACTTGCTCACATCTGTTGGTAACTGGCCAACACTCAGTTCCATACAAAGCTGCAGGTCTGATCACATTGCGGTATACATTTGATTTCACCTGTACAGGAGTCGTGATTTACTTGACTAAATTCCTGTCTTTTTCTCTCGCAGCATAGGGCTTCCGTAAAACGGTTCCAACGGGCCCTGTTGTTGGCCAACTTCTCCACCTTCCATTTCCAGATATACGCCCTCGATGGTCCTCTTACAGTCTTCTTTGTACGACCTCCTTTTCGAGCCCTTTTTAGTTCCAATCGAGTGGAGTTATCTCATTGACTCCAGCAGGCTTCCTTAGGGTGTGATCTACCCATCTCCAGTTTCTCTCCTTAATTTGTGTATCCATTTTGGTTGGTTTCCTCCCATCGATCTTCATTTGAAATCCGGCCATCTTCGACTGATGATTCGTCTCAAGTAACGATTCAGGACGACTTACAGTTGGTCGTACAGAAATCTCACGATCACATAAAACTCCTGACACCTGTCGACATTTAGGCCAAGCTGTATTTGATCGCATTCGTACTTCTCTCAATGTGTCTCCATCTGATGTTATGCATGAGCCCATATATAAGGATCCAGTGATCTTGTTGAATTGTTTTCCAAAAATAGATATAGGGCCATCGGTTTGCTCTCCACACTCACTGTATTCAGTTTCGGAGACGTTTAATTTCAGTCGATATGCATCAAGGTGGTCATTCCAAATCTGTTTTGCTGCTCTAGGCCTTGGCGTGTGGTGCTTGCCAACAAGACATCATTGGCGTGCAGAAGATTCCGGGGATGTTGACAAACTCACACACCGAATGTATTCCATTCTATTAACTTTAGATGAGGCGTTCACAATGAAATAATTGGGCGAGTTTTAATTCATTTATAATTTTAATATGTATATTAAGTCACTGTCGCAGATCCGCTGGTACTAAAGAATTCCGTACTTAATACTTATCCTCTTAATTGAGGTGCTTTCTGATATTTCTTCTAGGAATCAGGGCGAGGTAGAGAGGGAGAAAGCCACACGAATACAAGAGACAGGATTTTGAAAGTTGAAGAGGAGTTTAAGAGAATTGACTATTAAAGAATCCTGAACAAACTTCAAATGCAGAGAAACAGAACAAAATTTGGATGAAGTCCAATGGACGTTACATGCAGTTAGACATTAGATCTAACAGCACGCACAAATGCATGTTGGCAACAATGGCATGCATGTGCTGGTCATAAATAATCTGAAATATTATGATATCTTGTTGTGCCAATTTTGGATGAAATCCTTTTGTTAGTATAGAAGTTACATGTATTTTAAAATTGGGCCTATCAGCAGGCATAGAATCATGTTGGCAGCACTGACTTATATTAATTACTCCAAATTAATATAGAATGTCAGGTGCTATTCGTGTGCAAAATATAGGGTTGTTGGCTTGCATACTTTCTGACATATTGATATGAGGGTAAAAATTATAGACAGCATTTATTAACAGTTGACAGACCTGATTGCTCTTAAGAATACTTATAGTCATATCTGTTATGTTACACATAGCACATACGAAATTTGGTTGAAATCCAACTGATAATATAGATGTTACATGTATTTAAATATTGGTCCTATCAGCAGCTCAGAATCATGTTGGTAGAACTGACGTAGATAAGTTACTTCAAATTAATCTAAAATGTCAGGTACTATACGTGTGCATAGTTTAAAGCTGTCGGCATGCATACTTTCTGATATATTGGTATTTGGATAAAAAATAGAGAGAGCAATTATGAACAGTTGGCAACCCTGGTGGCTCCTAAGAATACGCTCAGTCATATGTGTTTATGTACACATATTACATACAAAATTTGGTTGAAATCCATTTGATAATGTAGAAGTTATGTACATTTAAAATTTGGACCTATCAGAAGGCTTAAAATTACTTTAGCAATACTGTCATGTATAGCCTCCTGGAAATTAAACTGAAATAGTATTATGTACATTTGTGCCAATTTTGGAATAGCTCCCATGCATGCCTTCCAAGATATCCAATATGGAACTCAAATTTCTATTGCGTTTTTCAGCAGTTGGTAGCACTGACGTCATTTTCAAATATGGGCTTGATATATTCCGATATACATCTTTACTCATACTAAATTAGGTTTCGATTGCTGCAGTCGTTTAGGAGTTGATAGGGGGGGGGGGACACACACAGCCAGACCGACAGAAGGACAGGTAGACAAGCAGACATACAGACAGAGAGAAGGACAGATAGACAGACAGACACACATTTTCTCGGATTGATCTCATAAGTCTACTTTTTCCTCATTTTTGCAAAATGTGAAAAGTAGGCTAAAAATCACAAAGTGTTAAATCCGGGCTTCGAGGCGGCCAAACCAGCTCTAATCACCCCGTAACCAAAGACAGCACGTATTGCGTCCAATGAATTGTGCGCAGTAAGCGCAGTTGCACCGCCTTGCTGAAAAAAACGTAAAATCTTTCCATGTCTGTTAACCGGACAAATAAATTATTCAAAATGACCTGAACGTATCGAGAAGAATTATTAGTTTCACGGAAAATAAATTGGGCCAATTATTCTTTTTGCGGTTAATGTGCACCATACTTCGATTTTTGGGTCATACCGTGGGTTTTGGTGGATCAGTCTTGGGTTCACAGGTGACCTGTATCGGTTGTTTTGAAAGTTCACACGTCCACGTAAATAAAACCACGCCTCGGCACTGAAAAACACTAACAGTGGATCTCAAATTCCGTCGGCACGGACTGGAAAATATAATTGAAGTAGTTGTCTCTTGCCATTGTATCTCTTGGGCTTAAGGTTTGAACCTGAGTAATTTTGTACGGTCGATACTCAATTAGTTTTGTGGCCTTCTGAGCCGTTGAATATGACACGTTGGCTAGTTTTCGCAAATATTTCCTCGCTGACCATAATAATCGAGCAGTAATGTCTTCTAATTTCCTTTCTGTCAAAACGTGACATCTCCGTTTAACTTTTAATTTGAAACTGATGCCGTAGACTTGAAATTCGTCACAACCTTCCGAACTGCAGTCTTTGAAGGCACCTTAAAACAAGGAATTTCCTGTTGAAATGCTCTGTGCGTAACACTAACAGACTCGTTCTTAATAAAAGTACAGCAAATGAAAATTCTTTGCTGTGTGAGAACCTCGCAGGATTAGAGGAGGGGGTAGCAATATGAGATAGGGAAGAAATATGAGATAGCAAGGATTTCGCCTCTGTATAGTGCCGACATATTTCGAAGGATTTTCCAGCTACGTGTCCAAGGGTCGCAATTGTTTCACCAAAGAGGTTGCCACATCAATGTTAGCTCTACTCCACTGTGGATGTTTGTTTGTACTAGTACTGTGGAAAGTTTTTGTACCTCGTCGCGGAAGTGTGGTTTACATAATTATGTTCCGTCTATTCACGGAATAAATCCACTGACATCAAAAGATGGCTCCGAACTACTTAAGGACAGCTGCTCCATAAATGCACGTTGGAAGGAGCATTTCCATGAACTTCTGAACAGACAAACATATGTGCAGGAGGAAATATTTACTAAAACCCCTCAACGACCTATGCAGCAGCATATTGACGAAACTCCTTCTCTTCTAGAAGTTGAAGATGCCATCGAACTGTTAAAGAAAAATTAAGCTGCAGGACCAGATGGAATCCCTGCCGAATTCTTTAAGGAATGTTGCCCAGTCCTCGCTGAGCATTTACAAAAACTTATTGCCAAATCTGGAACTCGGAAACCATGCCTGCGTACCCCAGAGATGCACTAATAATGACCATATTTTAAAAGGGGGATAGAACCCAATGTGGTAATTACCGTGGCATATCCTTGCCCTCTGCTGCAGGCAAAATTCTCGCCAGAGTTCTAACCAGTCGTCTAGCACCACTAGCAGAAGAGTTTTTACCGGAGAAATAATGTGGTTTTAGGCAAAACCGTGGTACTGTCGATATGGTCTTCTGTGCGAGGCAAATACAGGAGATATCTAGGAAACAAAATCGCCACTTATCCATGGCATTCATTGATCTTGTCAAGGCCTTTGACTCGGTTAATAGAGATGCTCACTGGAAAATCATAGCGCTAATTGGCTGTCCTACAAAATTCATTAAGATCCTTCGACTCCTACACGATAACATGTATGGCACCATCCTTACGAATAATGGACATGGGGAACGATTCGAGATCACTACTGGTGTAAAAAACGGATGTGTAATATTGCTCCTACACTATTCTCAATTTTTGTTGGAACCATACTTCACCTTGTTAAGGGTGAACTACCACAGGGCATAGAAATAGAGCAGAGATTTGAAGGGGGTTTATTCAACCTTAGCCGATTGCGTGCCAAGACCAAGATCTCGACTGCCTGGATTATGGAACTACAGTATGCAGATTGCAATGTTGTTCTGGCCAGCTCTCTACAGGCCATCCTAAATGCTTTTACGATGGCCTACAAGAGCTTCGATCTAAGTCTCAACATCCAAAAGACTCAGATATTGCATCAGTCCGCACCAAAAACCAATGCTACTGTTCCTACCATCACAGTTCACGATGAGATCTAGCAGAAAATCTAAAATTTTGCTTACCTTGGTAGTCACCTATCAGCAAATGCCAATATAGATGCTGAAATTAAATATCGCCTGAACTGTGCCAGTGCAGCATTCGGTCGTCTACGAAAAAGGGTCTTTGATAACCACAACATCTATGCTCAGACAAAACTTCATTTGTACCAGACTGTTGTGCTACCAACACTCCTTTACGGATGTGAAACTTGGACCACTTACAGGAGACACATTAATAGCCTGGAGAAATATCATCAGCGCTGTCTGAGAAGGATCCTTAAGGTTAAATGGCAAGATCACCGAACTAAGGTCAGTATCTTGGAAGAAGAATATACCATAAGCATTGACGCTATGGTCATGAAACATCGACTTACTTGGACGGGTTACGTCGTTCGTATGCCTGATTGTCGCCTTCCAAAACAAATTATGTACGCTCAACTGAAGGGTGGCCGTCGACTCCAGGGTGGACAACAAAAAAGTTCAGGGACGTCCTAAAGTCAGACATGAAGAATTGCCACATCAATACCACTAACTGGGAAATAAAAGCAGCTAACCACCTGGTACGGCGTCGTCTTATCCACGAAGGTCCTAAGAATTTTGAACTACAACGAGATTTGAAACTGAGAAGAAGATTGCTCGGAAAGAGTGGGCGTTCCTCAGGATGAATAACCCACAACAACTGGATCTCAACGCTGGCAATGTTTGTCAGCACTGTGGAAGAATTGTGGCTCGAAGATTGATCTGCATAGTCATATAAGAACTCATAGACACACAAATAAAATCTGAGGAAGACAATCATACTCTTCAGCGAGTGATAGCCTATCATCATATCATATTCGAATTTTCCAAGGAACAATTAAGGTAAGTTGATCTTCGTTAATTGCACTCTAGGAATATCAGTGACGATTTATAATATAGCGACGTGTTATGTGTGAGATAATGACAAACTCTTTAGAGCCGGCTTGGTTGTAATAAAAGACACTTGGTTGGTAGTAATATTAGACTGTCTTATATTTCTACCACATTTAATCAGCATGGTTTATAATGCTTTAATCAATGCTAACGTCAGTGTCATATACCAAGCAAGAAGTTCAATAATGAAAGTAAAAGGTCTAATTCTGACTAGTGTGACACATTCTAGGCCCCAAAACAAAAAGGGTATCTAATATTCCTACCCCTTCCTCTACTTGTGTGTGGCTAGATAAAAAACTAACCATTGCCAACTGTTCGTAGCTGTTGCAGCAAGCACCCCAAATGGTCTGTAGCTGTCGTCACCTGTACTTAAAAGAATGACTTGCCAGTCCAGGCAGCCAGAATATTTGGGTGGGCTCAAACGAAATGCAGAAAATAAAACTAAGGGCAAGATTCTCAGCTGACAAATGACAACATTCCTCAACACTTGAATTCTAAATCTTTGAAAGTTACAGAGTTACATTATGTAGCTACTCCTGTACCACCCAACATGTTTACCGTAATTAAATGAAGCACGGTTCTAAGCCCGTTTGATGTTTGAGGGGTATTTCAAAATACGAAGTGTACAAATCAATTTCGCATCCTCTCGTGGAGCTGTAGAACAATATCCCTCAGAACAGCAGGGAATTACAACGTGTAAACGATACAACGCCTGTCAGCCAGTTGAAGAAGAACATTTTCAGCTTCTTCTGCGAAGATTTGCTGGGTGCAATTAACATTAATTAATGCATTATGATACGGTTTTTACCTGCGCGCAATCTGCTATTAAAGTTCGGTGGGCTGGCGAAAGGCTTGCGCGCCGGGAAGTTGGCCGCATATCGCGCTCCAGCACTACATTAATATCGCTTCTTGCTACCATTAATTATGTCATAAAGTATTCAAATTTAAGCTAATTTGACGTTAGGTTTTCTACATAAGAATGGTTTCTCGCCCCCTGTTATTTAGGACGTGGCCTAAGGAGTAGCATGAACCTATCCAGAGATACAATCTGGGAGAACTTAGGTTCACATATGCTACATGAATACGTTTTCTTGCCGTTATGGACAAGCATGTATTTATTCATAAGTCTTCTCAAACTAAACTTGGATTCACATACGCAACATGATTATGGCACTTCGCCGCTGTGGATTCGCACGTGTTCGACTAAAGATTTGTTTACGGTAAACTTGGCAGTGCAGACGCTACATAAGTATGGCTTCTGGCCACTATGTAAGTGCATGTGTTGCACCAAATTTCCTTTCCTCGTAAACTTGGATTCATATAAGCTACATGAAAATGGCTTCTCACTGCTATGGATGAACGTGTGTCTATACAAATTTCTTTTGTTGGTGAACTCGGATTCACATACGCTACATGGATATGGTTTTTCGCTGCTATGGACAAGCATGTGTGTTTTTAAATTTCCTCTCGTGGCAAACATGGATTCACTTACGCTACATGAGTGTGACTTTTCGCCGCTGTGGACGAGCATGTGTCTCTTCAAAGTTACCTTTGTGGTAAACTTCGATTTACATAGGCTACATGGAAATGGCATCTCGCCGCTATGGACGAACATGTGTGTCTTCAAACTTCCTTTCAAGGTAAACTTGGATTGACATATGATACATGAGTATGGCTTCTCGCCGCTATGGACGAGCATGTGTCTTCAAACTTCCTCTCAAGTTAAACTTAAAACCACATACGCTACACGAACATGGCTTCTCACCGCTATGGACGAGCATGTGCTTCTTCAAATGATCTTTAAAAGTAAACTTGGATTATCATGCGCTACATGAGTATGGCTTCTCGCCTCGATGGACGAGCATGTGTCGATTCAAACTTCCAATCCGGGAAAACTTGGATTCACATACCATACATGGATATGCCCTTTTACCGGTATGACTAGCAATGAATGACTTCAATTTTTCTTTCGTAGTACATTTTCCTGTAGATGCGGTGTAAGCATATGGTCTTGTACTATTACCCAATCGGGAAATCATCCTTTCGGCAGGATCCAATGTATCTGGATATATCAGTCTGAACTAATTGGAACCAACAGCTTTAAGTGTGGAACATTATCACGGAAGAAGAATACTAGAGTCTTAACAGATCTATGAAGTGTAAATATAATTGACACAACTTTTATTCAAGAAGTACCGGTAACTGAAATCGTTTCCACTTATGTTCTACATACAGTCTGAATATTTTACTATTATACAAGACACACCTGTAGATTATACAGGTGTGTCTTATCGGATATTTTGGATTCATAGCTCTGACAGCATTACTGTATTTGGATCGAATCTCAGCCACCAAAATCTTCCGGTCTAAAGTCGTTAGATTGTTTACATACCGGATGCCGTGAAGCACAAGGTGCTCATTCCTCCACCCTTTACAACTTTGCTGGACCTCCCCCAATATTCATGAAAATGAGTCTATTCTTGCGATTAATTGCGTGAGATTTCACAGAGGTGGCCAAAGTGATGAGTGACAAGTATACAATATTGGTGTTGTTTTTGTTTGAGTAATCGGTCTTTAGACACATTAAATGTAATACTTGATGTCTCTTAATGTTTATGACATCAATTCATACCTCTGTACAAAACTATCACACCCTACATCCAAAGCAATGTACTTTATTTCGCCATCATGCCGAAACGTTTTCCTAAGGAAGATAATACCTGTGGGCTAGAAGCTTCTATCCGTCATCAACCTGCCTTCAAAGCACAATTAATTAGAACTGAGGCCTCACGGGATATCAAACATGCCAGGCCAGCAGATCAGATCCAGCTTATAAGGTGATACCAAGGAACCCCACTGCTAATTAAGTAGTCATCAATTACAGAAGACAACTAGAAATCTCTAGAACCTCGTTACCCAAAACCTCCGATGTTGTACGCCATACCTAAAATACACAAGACCGATGTGCCTCTGAGACGAATATTTAGCGTCATAGCGTCCCCAACTCACGCTCCTGCTAAATATTTGAATCAGGTCCTGCATCCATTATTCCCTCCACCACCCTCTTACGTTAGAAACTCCCAACACTTTGTGGATATCATAGCGAGTATAAAATTAAGTTACGGCGATCTACTGGAAAGTCTCGATGTGGAGTCCTTATTTACCAAGGTTCCTGTACCTGACGCCACAGAGATAATCACGTAAAATCATACAGCCACAGACGGTTCAACGGACTTAGTTGAACACTGCGTACACTCCACATTCTTCGTCCTCAATGGGCATATCCTCCAACATTTTGAGGGAGTAGCCATGGGACCCCCCTCCTCCTCTCCATTATTGACTAACGTTTTCATGGCAAATTACAGGAAGAAGCTGTAAAGGGGAGCTCATTGATAGTTGAGTGTTTGTTCAGATACGAAAACGAGATCTTTAATATGTGAACATGACGAAACTCACTTCAGGAATTCCTACACTTCATGTGCTCCAGACATCTGAGCATCAACTTAACAATGCAAGTAAAATAAAATAATCCACTGGCCCTAGTAGACGTTCTCGTCTATAAACGAACAGAAAACACGCTCGGACACGGGGTCCATAGGTATGGCATTCATACAGATTGGTACCTACATGGAAACTCAAGCCATCCACCGTCGCAGAAGGAAATGGTAGCTAGGACACTCTTCATAAGAGCCAATCACATTTGCGATAGGGATAGCGTAAATGAAGATAAAAGTCGAGTTTGGAATACGCTCCTAGCTAATGGATACAGGAAAGGACAGATGAATTGGGTCATACGGAATGAGGATCAAAGCCGGAGAACTGCTGAAAAAACGAAGATCGGCCGGACATTAAGTCCTTCTGCCTAATATACAGGAGATGACAAATAGAAACGTCAGGTTGCTAAGGAAATACAACGTGACAACAGTTAAGGCGAGAAAGACCTGCCTTTCTCGCTCATGTTAAATCTTCAACTTTTTGGTGCAATTTACTCAATATCTGTGTGGGTTAGCCAATTGAAATCTTCATGGATTACTGTTTGGATCATTATCTGCAATAATAAGAGGAGTTATTGACAAAAACAAAATACTTATGCCAATATGAATACTTTTTAAGGTACGATGTTTTAATCAAAAATAATGTTGAAAAATATTTATATTTCATTTTGTATATTATTTAAAGGGATATCCCCTCTTATTACTGTTCATTTGGATGATGTTGCTACATCAAAATATTTAATGGGCCTATCTTTATTAGTTTTCTTACATATGGTACCGTAGTGAAAAATGATGAACTGAGAAAAATGAGGTTGATGTTTTTCATTACATTTTGTTACCTCTGACAATTCTTTGAACATTCCTGCCCCCTCACTTGCATCATTTCATGTATCACTTGTTATTTTGCTTCATAAGTCGCCCACTTCCTTAAGCTTCTAAATAAATAAATAAATAAATAAATAAATAAACAAACAAATAAATACCGTAAGTAAATTAAAAATTAAAAATAAGTAAATGCGTACTTAAACTTATCTTTTTGCAAATAGTGGACTTGTTTCCATCTTCAAATCACCGATTCAATTAGTAATAACTGGGACAGATAACCTCGCTGTTCCAACCCATAAAACAATATTTATTCAATAGGTCAGTGCAAAATTACCGTGACTATAATAATATGAGGATGTTCAGTAACCACTCGTAACATAAAGATTGCAGGAAGTTGTCATTGTTACCAACACAAAGTCTGCGCTCAACACAGCAGACCAGAAGTAATTTTGGAAATCTATCTATAATAGTTTAGAAGTTATGCGCACATACATAAATCTCTGTAAAAGTGGGCATTGTCTTTCATGGTGCAGCATAGTCATTTATATCTTTAAAAAAATGATCATTTTTCATATTTTCTCAACATTCTAAATAACTAAATACGCCAACAAAATATTTTTTTCATTTTTTCGCCTGTAAACTACTAAAGAAGCTGACGCAAGAGGTGCGTATATCAGCCTAGAAAAAGCAGGCAAAACCAGGTCGCAGAAGTTTACAAAGCGCCTTGTTCCTATGGAGAGATATGCATAGGGAATAGAAATAGTCGCATTTCCATTAAGATAACATGACATATTCGAGACAAGAAAAGAAATAAACTACAGATCTGTAATAGTTGAACATACTGACGTCACGAGACACGCCATAGAATATAATAAGGCTGAAACTGTTCTAAAATTCCTAGATATCAAAACAGGATAATGAATGAGAGATTAGAGATCTTGAAGCATCCCAATAATTTCAATCGCGATGACAGATTCAGGCTTAGCAATACATAGAGAGTTCTCTTATCGCGTGACTGGCTAGGGCTCTGACCAATCAGGGAGCAGCATAAGTTCAATGTCGATGAAGCAGTGCTTGAATGAAAGCCAACGGTTAGTTTGAGTACAGACACGAACTCTTACCCATGATAAAGGCTGCTGTAATGACAGTCGAAACGTCGGCAAACAATCACCGATACACGATGCAGCTCCAACCAGTACGCCTAGTTAATAAACTAGACACCGGCCTTAAAAACCTACGACCAAAACACTTCAATAATTCCAACCGCAGTTACCCTTTCAATGTTTTTAAACCTGCCTCTGCCAATCACGATTCTAACAGCCACGTTCTGCCCAGTAAAATGTCAGATGTTACCTGTGTAAACCTTGTATTTAAACTCCCTATCGAGTAGACCTCGTCCGGAGATCCGAAAACGGGACCAACATACAGTAGATTTTGAATTTTACAGAAGAGGACGGTATTACCACAAGCAATAATGCATAGGTCCGTTCTTACAATCTCCAGTGACGTGACAGTTAACTCTAACGGACAGTTGATTTTAGGGTCTGAGTAAAGTACCGGTAACATTCCATCGTTCTTACAATGTTCCGGTTAATGTTTACGGTAGGTTAGCAGATCTGCGCATAATTTTCCACAGTTGGTATATATTTCTGTTTCGATTTGCAGATTAGTTGATGCCTCTCAAGAGTTGGGATGAGTAAATCTACTTCAGGGAGTAAATTATAAATATATACTTTATATTCCTTGATATATATTTTTGGCGCAATCTGTTTGTTTTCATTATTCACGTAACTATTGTAAAGATAGATATGGAAGAACAAATGTCTCCAAATGAGATGAATAAACGCCTGAAGAAGAAAAGGCACACCGATTTCTCATCGTCAGAAGAGGATTGCCTCATCAAGGCGGTGGAAGAAACGAAATCTGTAATTGAAAATAAAAAGTCCGATGCCGTTCAATGGTGACAGAAGTATAAGGCATGGGAATTAGCCCAAACATTTGAGGCACTGACAGGTTGAAGAAGACCTGCCAAATAATAACAGAATAAGTCTGTAGACTTGCTGCACCTATCGGTGTTCCATGTACAAGAGTAAGGCGGATATTACGTATGCACGGGTTGCATCCATGTCATTACCAGCCCGTTCAACACCTTCGAGCAGGAGAGAGAGATAGACGATTGGAATGTTGTCGTTGGATACGTGTAAATCGCTAAGTAATCCCATTTGTAATCTTCACTGATGAAGCCACGTTCACTCGTAACGGCATCAATAACACTCGTAATGAACATTAGTGGTCAGAAGAAAACCCACAAGCAATTGTGGACAAACATTTTCAGGAACGCTTCTCTGTAAATGTGTGGTGTGGGTTGATTGAAAATCAGTTGATTGGGCCTGTTGCGTTACCGCATCGTCTAACAGGACCCCTTTATCTTCACTCTCATGGAAATGAACTTCCAGCATTATTGGAATAAATTCCTTTGGCTAAAAGAATGCGTATGTTCTTCCAGCATGACGAGGCTCATATACATTTTAGTCGTCTGGTAATACGACATCTAAACCTAACATTCCCGGAAGATGGAGGGAGATATGGGCACATTTCTTGGCCACCAAGATCCCCGGACCTTGCCCTTTTGGAATTTTCCTATGGGGATGGTTGAAAAGCGAAGTCTGAAATGAAAATGTTAACACAAGAGCAGAGTTGGTCGGTCGGATTATGCATAGTGCAGCCGCCATCAAAGAACGCCAAGACGCCCTCCGAAGAACTACACGGGGTGAGAAGTACAAAATGCATTGGTGGTGGAATTTTTGAAACATTTTGAAACTTTGAACGTCTTCACTTGCCTTGGCTTTACATTTGTTTGGGTAAAAAAAAAATGCCAGCTATATGTCTGTACGCAATACAAATAGGGCACATGTTATATGGAATTTATTATTGCAATTCATCTATACTACCACCTCCTAAAATATTTACTATACCTTCTGAATCACCCTGTATATAACAAGTAGTACCGTGAAGAACTCTACAGCCTATTTTCATATAACATACTTATGTCAATTGCTTCTATCAACTTAAAATAAATCAGTTTGATTGCTGAAATAGATTCGTAGATATTGAGAACCGACTAAATATTTCGGATGGTCGCCATGTTGGATTTTATATATGTAGGCCCTAGAGTTATGTACTGTTACATGAAGATTATTGTGTACGTGTAGCATTCAAACTTGAATCGCATGACAAGGACACAAGAAGTAACAAGGAAATTTTAAAATTTCGCACAGCTGCCTTCTTGTGGTTATGGAAAAAATTGAAATAAATTAGATGCCAGTGGATTAATATTCGTATAAGAATTTACTGTACCAATATTCACTGCACTCGGATGGTTAAATTGCGAGAAACATCCATGTGAATATTTATACTTCGCGTCGCCGCCATGTTGGATTTGTGATCACCAGGTTATTTTAAGTCCTATAGGTGAACTTATGTTCATAGCCCCTATGAACATAAAAAAAATCTGTTTGATTTCTATAATAGATTTGTAGATATTCAGAGGCGTGTAAACATTTCGGATGGTCGCCATGTTGGATTGTTAAATGTATAGTCCATAGAGTCATGTACCATTAAAGGAAAAGTATTTCGTAGGTTCATTATTCAAACTATCACTTCGATCGCATGATTACGACACAAGAAATAACAACTTAATTTTAAAATTCGCACAGCGGCCATCTTGAGGATATGTAAACAATTAACTAAATTATATACCAGTGCATTACAATGTGTATAAATATTTCCTGTACCAGATTTCATTGCGTTTGGAACATTAAATCGCGAGAAAGGTCCATTAAAATTTTCAAATTCGCTTGGTCGCCATGTTCGTTTTGTAGTTAACCGGTTTTTGAAAGTCTTATAGATGAACTTCCAGTAGTGCCCTTTATCTCCGTTCAAAATGTCAGGGTGATACCGCTAATAGTTTCAGAGATATGGAATGCCGGTGAAATATTTCGCACATCCGCCATCTTGTGGTTATATAAACAATTGAATGAAGTTAGATGTCGGTGCATTACAATGTGTATAAACATATACTGTGCCATGTTTTATTGCGTTCGGTTGGTTAAATCGCGAGAAAAGTCTATTTAAAAGTCGCAAATTTGCGTGGCCGCCATGTTGGTTTTGTAGTTACCAGTTTTTCCAGAGTCACATAGGTGAACTTCTAGTAGTTCCTTTTATCACCGTACAAAATTCCATGGTGATATCGGGAATAGTTTCGGAGATATTGAATGCTGGTGAAATATTTCGCACAGCCGCCATGTTGGATTGGTGAGACGTAACAAAATTTAATAGGCACGGTCGGGGTCGTCCGGAATAGTGCTATGGACTTACCGAGTTTCATTGAAATCGCTCCAGCCGTTTAGAATTTATTAGGGGAGACACACACACACCTCACACACACACACGGACAAAAGGTGATCTCATAAGCCTTTTTTTTTTTTTTTCAAAATTGAAAATAGGCTAAAAATCAATGTTACGTGATAGTTTGTGTGTCTGAGGGTGTGTGTGCATGTCTCCTACGCGTTCATACACCACTCATCCGATTGCACTGAAACTTGGATGAGATATCGAGTACACTCCAAGGAAGGTTTCTGACTTAGTAAAACCATTTTATAATTGGTTGCGCACGAGTAAATTCAACAAATGAGCGACGACGCGCGAAGCGTTTCAACAAAGTCCGTTATGCGTTCATATACCATTCATCCAATTGCGATGTAACTTGGGAGAGATGTTGAATACACTCCAGGAAGGATTCTGGCTTAGTAAATCCACTTTACGATAGGTAGCGCACTAGTAGATTCAACAAATGAGACTTTCAAAAACCGGTTAACTACAAAACGAACATGGCGGCCAAACGAAGTTCAAAGTTTTAAATAGACTTTAATAGCTATTTAATGAACCAAACGCAATGGAACTTGGTACAGCAAATGTTTATACACTTGCACTGCACTGGTATCTAATTTAGTTCAATTTTTTATATAACCTCAAGAAGGCGGCTGTGCGAATTTCGAAAATTAAGTTTTATTTCTTAAGTTCTAATCATGCGATCGAAATCAACATTTGCATAATGAACGAACACAATAATCATCATCTAATAGTACATAACTGTATGGCCTACATATATTAAAATCCAACATGGCGACCATGCGAAATATTTAGACGGTTCTCAATATCTATTAATCTACTACAGCAATCAAACTGAAATTTAGTAAGTGTATAGAGGCTATAAGCATAAGTTCACCTATGGGACGGTCAATAACCTGGCGAGCACAAATCCAACATGGCGGCTACGCGAAATTTAAATTTCCAAATGGACGTTTCTTGCGTTTTAACCTTCCGAGCGCAGTGAAACTTGATACGGTATATGCTTATACTAATTTTAATCGTCTGACATCTAATTCATTTAAATTATTTTCATAACCACAAGATAGAGGCTGAGCGAAAAGTTAAAATCCCGCTTTCATTTCTTGTGTCCAAATCATGCGATTGAAGTTTGAATAAAACACATACGCAATAATCTTCATGTAATAGTACATACATCTAAGGCCTATAATATAAAGTCCAACATGGTGACCATCCAAAATATTTAGACGGTTCTCAATATCTACGAATCTATTACAGCAATCAAACTGACAATTTGTATGTTGATAGAGGCAATTGATATTAGTAGGATATATACAAATAGGCCATTTAGTTCTTCACGGAACTACTTGTCATAAATTTATGTTTATTCTATCAAGTATCTATAATAATTTAAATGAAGAAAACTGCATTTGCAGAGTTCCTTTCATTGTCTTGAATAAGATTTTTCATACTGGGAAGCTAAAGATGTGAGAATTATTCCTGAATGAGTGTCTCATACAGGCGTGTGTGCATGTTAATCTTGAAGGGATGGTTATTCTATATAGGATTCATCAACAATTGGTCTCTCCAGGGGAGGTTCATCATCACCATGCTGTTGAGCAACGTTATGAAATACTGCACAAGCAACAATAACGGCCATTGTCCTGTCGACTTTAGTACTGAGTCCCAGAGATAAGACAGGAAATCTCCTTCTCCAAACTCCAAAACAACGCTGTACAACATTTCGTGTACGGATGTATGATTCATTGTATAGATTTTCAGTCCTATTTGAGGGGTTATCAAGTGGGGTCAATAAGTGGCTTCTGAGGGCATAAGCGTTGCCAGTGTTTATAATCCCCTCTTTCCATTCGAGCCCTTGATCTGCTGTTTATCATGCGTTGAGCAAACCCAGCAATGTCATTAATACAGAGATTCATGTCTGCCGTTGCCTCCACATTCATGGGAAAGTAGCCTTTCCTATTTCTATAAAATCCATTATCATTACCACCGGGTGACTGAATTCGTACATGCATGCATTCCAGAGCTCACAGAACGTTGGGGAACTGCTTCTTGTTCATCTTCATGTGCCGTCTGCTCTAAGAAGGTTGGCGATCATCAAAGCAATACGGTTTTTGGATCTAACAGCACTGAAAAGTTCACTGGAACTACACTTGAAGCATTTTTTTAGGTTGTCCAACCAAGAGATCCTTTTTCTTCCTTGACTTCCTCTGCCCTCAACCTTCCCTTCAATAATTTATTGTAGAAGGACGATACCTGTCTCCTCTCATTTTATGACCCAAGTATTGTAACTTCCTAATTTTGACACCTTATCTTTACCTATCAGAACGCTCTATCAAAGTTCCAACGTTCACCACTAGGTATCATTGATATCTGGTGGCGAAAGTTGGAACTACTTGAAAATGAACTGAACTTGTAGCTCACCCTTTAGGGTGTCCGCTGGAAGCAGCTACAGATTCAGGCGAGCCGAACATGTCCTCGGACACTCCCGGCACTAAAAGCCATACGATAAATAAATACCTATCCTACGCAATATCTCAAGATATGTGATTCTATCCATTCAGCTTACTCGTACGATCCTTCGATATGCCCACCTCTCAAACGCCTCTAGTCTGTTAATCATATCTTGTTTGAGTGTCCAAGCTTCCATACCGTAGAAGAGTACCGAGAACACATAACGTTTTTGAAACCTTAGTTGAAAATTTATACTAAGGTCTCTATTGCACAATAAATTTCTCCTTTGATTGAATGCACTTCTGGCTTGTCCTATCCTTGTCTTAATTTATTGACAGCAATCATTGTTGTCAATAACTATGGTTCCTAAATATCTGTATTTCAGAACTCTTTGATTTGCATCATCTTTGATTATCAAATTTCCTGGATTATTCTCATTCGAAATAACTGTGAAACTGGTTTTCTTAACATTCAGAGTTAAACCACTTTTCTCGCTAGCTCATACCATTCTATGCGGCAACAGTTGTAGATCTTCAAGGCATCCAGCGATTAGAAACGTATCGTCCGCAAATCATAAATTATTAACAAGTTTGCCATTCACCTATATCCCTGATGTAACACCCAAACGGGCAGTTTGAATTACGTTTTCAGAGTAGGTGTTGAATAATAATGGAGACAGTACACATCCTCTTCACACACCTCTTTCAATTTATATTTCATTTAAACCATGTTGCCTTCTCTTATTACTGCGGTCTGATTATAGTAAAGTTGGGGAATAATTTTCATATCCCTTCTGTATAATTCTTTCTTCTCAGCAACTGAATCAGCTGATCATGTCGAACTTTGTCAAAGGCTTTATTATAAACCAGAAAACAAACATATATTGGCTGATTCATTTCCAGGCATCTTTGTGTGAGTACATTAAAGGCAAATAATGCGTCTCTTGCTGAAACGAAACTGAGTTTCATTTATATCTTGTTCTTGTTTACTATGTATTCCTTCATGTGAGTCATTAAACTAATTGTCCTATGGTCATTACATTCCTTCGCATTATTTATTTTTGGTATAGCTGTGAATGTAGATTGAAGCCAGTCTTGAGGAATAATACCGGATACATAAACCGTATGAAATATATCTACCAACAACCCTACATTCTCTTGATTAATGAGTTTTATTAATTCAGATGGTATTGAGTCTGGACCAGGTGTTTTGTTGTTTTTGCATTTTGAACTGCGTGAAGTATTTCTTCCTTTGTAAAGCCTGGGCCAGAGTCATTCTGATGTTCTTCATAAGCCAGATCAATTTGTCTTTCACCTGCATACAAATCTTGTATGTATCCCGTCCATCTGTTTATTTTTCCTTCCACATCACAAAGAATATCACCACATTCGTCCCGCAATATGATTGTCTTCCAAATTATATTCGTACCCGCTAATTCTTTAACTTTCTTATGAATATTGAAACTATCATATTTTAAGGCCAATCTTTCAATATCCATACACTTCTCATTGTTCCATTCTTCTTTTGCATTTCGTATTTTCCTTCTTATATCTGCATTAATGCTATTACTGAATATGTATTTATATTCATATTTTTAATAAACCTTCTCTTGTCCATTAACTGTAATATTTGGCTTGCCACAGTGGGTGAGTGGTTAACGTGTCGGTCTACTAACCCCAAGCTTGCAGGTTCGCTCCTGGCCATCGAAAGTGATTTCTGAAAGGCGGCAGAAATACGACACGCATGTCAAACGATGTTGGCACGTCAAAGAACCCGTTTGAATTCAGTAGGCCGTGTTCATATGGACAAATTTATCTCGGGAGTTTCCGCCAACACAAAGTTCCTCATTTCTCTACTAGAAAGCGCTATAGTATTCAAGGAGATCAGATATCTAACCTCCTTGACTATCATAGTGCTTCAATGAACAACTAAATTTGACATGCAAGCTACCCTCTCGGTGTCAAATAACAAAGCTTGCACCCGGCACCCGAGGCAATACGATATTATTATTATTATTATTATTATAACTGTAATATGTCATCCATCCCTTCTTGGCTGTCATTATATTTCCTTTTAAAACGTCATTGCTTGTCATCAATAGTACTGTATTGATCTTTTTCAATTTCTCTTCAACATGAATGTTCGATGTGTTATGTATTGTCCTCAACTTGCCATTAATTTGATCATAACGTCGGTTTCTTACAACTGGATTTTTCAATTAAAGGTCGACATTCTTCCCATTTGCTGTCTTCTAAGTAATTTCGTGAACTTGACACGAAACTTTGCAACCTATGGATTATGGTCTGATCTTACGTCTGCTCCAGGGAAAGGTTTTACTGCTAGAACCGAATTACGGTAGCGTTTATTGATAAGAATATGATCTATTTGATTTCTCACAATTCTGTCATTTTTATCTGCTGGAGATACCCAGATATATAACTTTCTTGCAGGTACCTTGAAGTATGTATTGGTAATAACCAGTTCACTATCTTGGCAAAACAGTACCAGTCTTTCCCCTCTATCATTTCTAGTTCCTAATCCAAATTCTCTAACAAAGTCTGACTCTTTACCCATACCAATTTTTGCGTTTAATTTCTCCATGACGATGACAATGTCTTGAGATTTCGCCATCTTCAGTGCCTGTCCCAATTCACTATAAAACTTTCGTAATTCATCTTCATCCTTATCAGTAGTCGGTGCATAGACTTGTATTATATTGACTTGCTTTCGTTGTTTGAATTTGTAAGGCAAGAACTCGGTCGGATATTGGAATTACGCCAGTTGGAGCTCAACTAGTGACATTATCTACAACAATTGCTACATCATTCCAATGGTTTGCGTTGCTACACTGAAAAGTACATCTTCATTTCATTAACCATAATTTTCCCTGAACCTGGCCATCGGGTCTCTCCCAACCCTAATATATTAATTCTGAGTCTCCTCTTGGATAAAAAAAACAAGTTTTCTTGCTTGTAATTTGCCTTCTGTCTCCGGAAGTGAGATGTATTCTTCCGCAAGCCTTGTGATTGCCACACTCACTCACTTCACTATCTCAGAAGCTGCTGCTTTAATAACTGCAATAAAATCCCCAAGTGCATCATCATACTACCTGATGCATAAAATCGAAGAGTATAAGTATCAGTTGGTCCATTGGTAACACCGCATTATTTCTCGAGGAAAACGTTTAAGGTAAGAGTGTGCGACTGGTAAATTGTTTAATATTAGATATAGACAGAAGCGTATCGCATTCTAGAAATTATATTATATAAATAAATATGGCCTACAGTAATTTTGAACCTACCTTTCAGTCCTATGACGAATCTCTGCATTTATACAACCAAGAACTAGTCGAACTAAAAGCTTGGTCAAACGGAATCGTCTAAAAAATCTGGTTCTCCTCATAATAATCCATTTTCTTCTCCTTCTCTGAACAGCATCAAAATTTACGACACCCTTGAAATTACGGATAATTCAAGGCATATTGACGAAGTTTTAATCAGCTGGAGTTAAGATCATAATAGGAAATCTGGCAGTAATGCAGTTTACGCTCCGCTAAAGTTCACTCCCGGTTATGGCTTATTTTACTGTCACTTTGTCACTAACCGGGCATTGTAAGAATCAGATTCCAGTAAACTTGCCGTAAAAGTGTCAGTAAGCATTTAACCGGAGATTGTAAAAACGGGCATATAGATATGTGTATATCTTTGAGAACGTTCCCCGTTGATTTCAGCCGTGTAGCAGTGAGCAGTTTAGATAATATTTTACTATTGTTGTAAATGCCTCTACCGTCTAAGGGACAAGTGAAGCATGACTAATTCTGTAACGTTACTCCCCTTCGGAAAGAACTATTAAAATCTAACCAATTACGTATCATATCAAAGTACTACCATTAGCACACATGCTTCACCACCAACGTTATAGTCCGGTCAGGATACTCAAATCCGTGCGCTTTTTTTGGGAGGGGGGGGGGGGGAGGGAACTTTTTTTTAAATGATTGCAATTTATTCTAGACATCCTAAGGATGAAATTTATAGAGGTAATCATTTTTGAAATTTTGGCGTTTGGCAGCCATTTTGAAAAATGGCGATATTAGAAAATACAAAAATCTCCTAACTACTTAGACAATGTTCATGTTTAACCTTATAACTGGTATGTATTTCAGATGGTCCATCTCGTTGCGTAGTGGATAGCATTCTTGGCTGCCACCGCAGAGAGACGGGTTCCATTCCCAGCTATGTTAAGACATTTAGCAGTTAGCGATGGAACAGCGCCTGAAGTCAAAAGAGCTCTATCCTATCCTGTAGTCTCCAAAACGTTTAGCCGCAATGATGTTCGCAATAATTCACAGCGAAAGAGCTTGGAATCCAGCGAAGAAGCACCTGTAGTGCATCGATTAATTGCTCACTCACTTTTGCATGTGATTCAACTAGGAGAAAATGTACCGTCATATACTGGTTATTATTGTAACCTTCAAAGCCATATTGAAAAGTGGGAAACATATAATGTCAAATCTTACTCACAGCCACCAAGCAAAGGGTTTGTCAAAGATGTGTTGGCTTGGTGTCGAAGAGTTGCGGAACACAAGAAAATGCCAGTAATTCAACTTGTTGGTGATCAAGCAGTTTATAAATATATTGAAGGATATCTGTGTGAGGAAGAGAACAGATGGACTCTCTGTAAAGGGCGTATTAGGTGGATTTCACACAGAGATGTCATACCTACATGCTCTAAGAAAAAAGATTCGAAGGAAGTGGTATTGAGGAGCTAGCTGTTGTTACAGGTGTAGTTGCTGCAGGCAGTGTAAAGCAAGCATTATCTGGAAAACACTACAACAGGGCAATGCGTCTGCACAAATTGACAGCAGAAGCTTTACTACGCATGCTTATTCAAAGATGCGTAGAGAATAACCCAGATCTACTTAACGGTTTGGAATATGTAGTGGATATCACAACAGAACAAGAAAGTGAAAACTTCGTTGCATCAGATTCATTTAACAAATTTGCACATGGGATGTTTCGAGATATCTTCGAGTCCGACTCAGATATGGCAAAATTTTGGCTCTCTTACATCATCGACGTGGAAGTCATGTTTCAGCACTACCATTGTCTGAGGAGTGGAGTAAGTTTTTATGAATACTTAGATGGTTGTCGCAGAATGCTTCCTCTTCTAGCAGCATATGGTAACATAAATTATCTGCGCTACCTCTCTCTCTACTACTGGCAAATGTCCACCTTGACAAAGGAAGAAAGGATACATATGTCCTCAATATACTCATTCTCGTTGACAGGCAATAGTTTCAGCAAATTGTCTCCCGATCAGGTAATTGAAATGAACAAGCAGTCTAAGAATCGTAGAAGTGGTGGCTGGGTTGGATTCTCCAAGAATCTCCCCATAATTGCTGTTAACATACTAAGCAGTCCTGCTGTGCTGTACTTAAGGGAGCAATTAGAACAAATCATAAATTTAAAGAAGCCTCTCTACCGCCACCAAGAAGTCGGTCCATCAAGGATTAAGAAAGACTTGCAAGTAATTCATGAAGTAAAACTTGCCCTGGATGAGTGGGATACGGACCCATGGAACATAAGCCAACCAAATCTTCGCTCACTGTGCACTGGACAGCCAGCGACGGAGGACGTAGTCAAGAGTCTGCACACAGCCCATGATTAGGGGAATACCACGGCAGTAGCCATATTGGACAGACTTTCTTCTGGAACTAGATCTATGCACGATTCTATCAGCAAAAATAGCAAAACATTTGCCATACAGACAGTGTGCATGGCAGAGAGCAAGCAAGATGTAAGGATTTTGGTAGACCACACTGCAACGAAGCAAGTTATCGATCTCTTAACGAGCGGAGAAACTCCTACCATGACTAAACTGGATGGCATGCAATACAGAGTAACAACAGTGAGCCTATCTCCTTTTACAGCTGACTGTATGTTCCATAAACCAGTCATGTCAAAATTCAGGGCATTGTTGACTCATCAACCTGTGATGCCGCCATCACATTACCATGCCATCATAGATGTCGGAATGGCTTGGAACAAGGTACCAGCGTGCAAGACTTGGAGTGATTATGCCTTCAACCTCTACAAACACATACTAAATCGCCATTCTCAAGCTGTAGCTTTTCACCTACTCAATGACATTTACAATGAAGAAACAATTATTGAAAGTACGAAATATCATGAGCAAAAACGTCGTAAGCAGTCGTATGGGTTCGTCCCAAACGTTTACCCAGTTTCTGACCAGCAAATGCCTACAGGGAATGCCTGGCATTCATTTCTGCCAAAGCCTGCAAACAAACAGAGGCTGCAACATTTCCTTCTGAATGTGTGGCAATCCTACGAGCATAATGCTGACTGGTATTACACTATGGATCTTTCCTGCTATGATCTAACATCTGGCGAATGCGACCCTCGATTCGAAGCACCATGTTTATCTGAAGCCGATAGCAGGGCGTTTTTCTAAGCTGCACAGTTAGGCGGTTCAGATTCAATTGCTTTTGATTTCAAGGACACAGATGTATGGGTTATTGCTTCATACATCAGTCACCTAACTGAACAGGATATGTATATGTACAAGAAGAAATCCGGAAATGGTACAGAATTCTACAACTGTCACCCACTGTTCTCAGAACAAGACAAAGCCTGTGCTGCTCTTGAAGTCTACACATTCACCGGTTGCGACACAGTAGAAGGTTTCTTCGGCTTGGGCAGGTCCAAGCAATGAAGCGCATTCTCCAGCCAAATAATATGACACACCTACAGATAATACAGCAACTTGGATTAAATGATGAACTATCCGATGAGCTGTTCCTTCAACTGCAGTTGTTCACAATTAGGATCATATACAATGACCCGGTAAGCAAAAGATCGTGCGAAGCCCGAGCACGTAAATAGCGGCAGTTGCGATGTTACGATTCTGCCAGATTGCCTCCCGACGAAGACTCATTTAGACAACACTGTCTTCGAAGTCACTTGCAAGCTTATGAATATAAGAATGCAAGGCTTGCAAAACGGCTGCTCCCGACTAACTTTGGATGGGAACAGCTCCAAGATGGATTGCGGCCCATCACGCACACAATACCCTCACTTCCAAATAGAGTCCAATTTCCTCAAAACAAACAAACCTTTGCTGAGGAATTTGTCGAAGAAATAGAAGAAGAAGTCAATTCACCTGTTCTTGATTCATCCATAGAATACAGCGACACAGAGGAGTAGTTCAGTGATTGACAGAAGGATATGTGTTATGGCTTTCAAATGTTCAACGGACATAAAATTAATGATGCACATAGATTTCAAAACATTCCAATTGACACTTCTACAGATACGTCTATCCTATTATACTAATGACATTATCGGTGTTTGATAATCAGTAATATTACACCAAAAGTATACATCCATAAAGAAACTGCATCTTTGTTTCCTTTTCACATTGCAAAACATAAAGAACGATTAAATACCTATCCAGAGGTATCTAAACCATGAAAATTGTCCAAGTAGTTTGGGAGATTTGTTCTATTTTCTAATTTCGTGAAGACGATCGCCATTTTTCAATATGGCGGCCAAACGTCAAAATTACAAAAATGACTCCCAAGGTAAATTTCATCCTTAGCATGTCAGAAATAAATTGCAATCATAAAAAAGGTTCCCCCAAAAAGGCGCACGGGTTTGAGTATCCTGACCGGACTATTTTACGCATTCATTACCAAAAATGTACATCACTAGTCAAATAAAAAGTCCTCTCGGCACGCCGGAAGGCGGAGGTAGATTTCACCGGACAAACTTGGGGATAGGCGAAAATAGGCAGAATATGCAGGTTTTCGAAGAAGGATCAGACCTCATTTGTTGCGTGAAAGTATTTTATAATTGGAGATTAATTAACTTTGTTTTTCGTCATTTTATGCATATTTTAAACATTTTATTGTCTTATGATGACGGTAACCTTCTTGTCATTTGGATTCAATTTAAGCCTACTTTCGATTTTTGCAAAAAATGAAAGTAGACTTATGAGATCACTACAGGGCGAAAAAAAGTGTGTCTGTCTGTGTGTGTGTATGTGTGTGAGTCTGTGTGTGTGTGTGTGTGTGTGTGTGTGAGTGTGTGGACTCGGAATGTCTGTCCCCCCCTATCAATTCGAACACGGTGAGCGCAAATTAAACGAAATTTGGTACAAAGATAGCACTAGCAAAGGACACCTCAGTGTCATGTTTTATATCGCCGCCATCTTGACGGAAACGTAATGGCGGCCACACAAATGTTCAAAGCTTAAATCAAATTACGACTAACCTAATCATCCGATCTCTACCAAATTTTTCAACAACATATCTTTATGGAGGGAGCATCCTTTGACAAATCTAATAGGTCATTAGCCTAATAGTTTGCGGATGGCGGCCATCTTTGTGTCAAAATCGATTACCCCTATTAATTCGAACACGGTGAAACCGAATGGAATGAAATTTGGTGCAGAGGTAGCAGTAGCAAAGGGCACCCCAGTGTCATGTTTTATATCGCCGCCATCTTGACGGAAACGTAATGGCGGCCACACAAATGTTCAAAGCTTAAATCAAATTACGACTAACCTAATCATCCGATCTCTACCAAATTTTGCAACAACATACCTTTATGGAGGGAGCATCCTTTGACAAATCTAATAGGTCATTAGCCTAATAGTTTGCGGATGGCGGCCATCTTTGTGTCAAAATCGATTACCCCTATTAATTCGAACACGGTGAAACCGAATGGAATTAAATTTGGTACAGAGGTAGCACTAGCAAAGGGCACCTCTGTTTCATGTTTTATATCGCCGCCATCTTGACGGAAACGTAATGGCGGCCACACAAATGTTCAAAGCTTAAATCAAATTACGATTAACCTAATCATCCGATCTCTACCAAATTTTGCATCAACATACCATTATGGAGGGAGCATCCTTTGACCAAACTAATAGGTCATTAGCCTAAAATTTTGCGGATGACGGCCATCTTTGTGTGAAAATCGACTCCCCCTATTAATTCGAACACGGTGAAACCGAATGGAACGAAATTTGGTACAGAGGTAGCACTAGACAAGGCCACCTCAGTGTCATGTTTTATATCACCACCATCTTGACGGAAACGTAATCGCGGCCACCCAAATGTTAAAGGCTAAAATGTAATTACGACCAACCTAATAATCTAATCTCTACCAAATTTTGCAACAACAAATCTTTATGTGGGAAGCATATTCTGACCAAACTGCTAGATCATCAGCCCAATAGTTTGCAGATGGTGGGCAAGTATGTGTGCAAATCGATTCCCCTATCAATTCAAACACGGTGAAACCGAATTGAACGAAATTTGGTACAGAGGTAGCACTAGCAAAAGGCACCTCAGTGTCATGTTTTGTATCGCCGCCATCTTGACGGAAACGGAATGATGGCCACCCAAATGTTAAAAGCTTAAATCAAATTTCGACCATCCTAATAATTCGATCTCTACCGGATTTTGCAACAACATGCCTTTTTGTGGAAACCATCTTATGACTGACTACATGGTCATCAGCCCAATAGTTTGCAAATAGCGGCCATGTATGTGTGCAAATCCATTCCCCAGATCAATTCAAACACGGTGAAACCGAATTAAATGAATTTTTTTACAGAGGTAGCACTAGCAAAGGGCACCTCATATTCATGTTTAATATCCCTATAGCACGTTGTATTTCAACAAGCTACTACAACCAACATTCAATTATACTCCTTGAAAAGGACAAAGAGTTATAACAATACCCATGCGTTTAGGAGAAAGTAGGCTATATGTTCTTTACTGAACATCTTGTTTATACTTGTGGTCACACTGTCCTTATACAAGGTTTCGACACTGATGTGTAACTATGTAACGGTCTGTTACTTCTTCATGCAAAATTATATCTCCCGCAGAGATGTTGGTTGGTTCCTCAATTTAGGGGCTGCGACAACGCGGTCAAGTAACCCCGTGTACTTTGGGTGAGTGTAGAATCTGTCTGATAAACGATGTGAATTGTGATGGCTGTATTAGTCTGTAATTCAGGTAAGGACTGCAGACGCTCAATTTCATGCAGTAGTTCCTAATGTTGCTACCAGATACTACCGTCAACGACACCTAGCTGTGAACTTGGCTATTAGATGCCACCGCAATCAGTTACTCGCAACGAACGTTGGAACCTCCCCTCCAAAGGAAAGCATACTGAGGGATTTTAGCGCTCTTAGAAAATCCGACGACTTCGGTCGGCATTGAACCCGCGACCTTGGGCATAGAAGTTCAGTATGCTACCAGTTACGTCACCGAAGCCGCTTCACAGTCAGATGGAAATCTGAATCTGATCTCGCGCAAGTGCGTTGTCATGGCAACGTCTGATGGCTCATCCCTCATCAATTTAGTAGTGTTGCCATGGCAACCACTGATAGCTCTTGGCATTTTTTTATAATTCCGAAATCATTTTTCTCATCCCTTGGCGTAATGGTGGGTGATATCAAAAAATCTTTCAGACAAAAGTTTTAGGTAATTATTAGGGGAATATTGTCTATTTAGTAAGGTTTTGATATTGTGCCTATTAAGAGAGATATGATTAATGTTTCCCGAAAAACCCACTTTTTCCCACCCCTTCGGTCAATGGTTGGTGCTATAAAAACACTCTTCAAACATAAATTTTGGGGCTTTATCCGACACATAGTATGAACTTTGAACGGATTCGATATTTCACATATAGCAATAGCAATAGCAATATTTCATTTTTTCGAAAAAAGTTCCCCATTTTCATCCCCTTCGACCGATTTAGCCCAGTAACGAACTCGACCGAGATTTTATGGGTATACATATTCGGTAAAATATTCAAAGTGATTGGTGCACAATTACGGCAGTTATCGTGTCCACAAGAAACTGATATACATATATACAGTATATATATAAGGAAGGAAACTTGTAGTTTAACGTGACCGTTAATCTCGCGATCATAAGCCACGGGACCTCCGTTTTACGTGGAATCCGAACCACAGGACATGGCATTTCACATCGAAAATCTCACATGCAGTGACCGGGAATCGAACCCGGTCCGCCGTGGTGAGAGGCATACAGCTTGACCGCTGCGCCACCACGCCCCCACGCCCCCACTATATATATATATATATATATATACATACATACATTATATATAAACTTTTGAACTGACGGTGGTTTTGGTGTCTGGGGGATGTGAAACGCGATGATATGTCGAAATTTTCCGGAAGTCGAAACATGGCACCCATTGCAATAGTTAGCTTTCTAATGAAATCTACCTAAAATACTACCATCAACGACACCTAGCTGTGAACTTGGCTACTAGATGCCACCGGAACCATCAACTCGCAACGAACGTTGGAACTTCCCCTCCGAAGGAAAGCAAACTCAGGGTCTTTTAGCGCTCTTAGTAAATCCGACGACTTCAGCCGGGTTTGAACCCGCGACCTTGGGCATAGAAGTTCAGCATGCTACCAGTTCGGATACCGAAGTCGCTTCCCACAGACAGATGGAAAACTGAATGTTATCTCGTGCAGTGGCGTTGTCATAACAACTGCTGATGGCTCATCCCTTATCAATTAAAAGTAAAGTTGTCATGGCAACCTCTCTTGGCACTCGGCATTTTCTTATCATTTAAATCATTTTGCTCACCCCGTGGCGTAATGGTGGGTCATATCAAAAATTCTTTCAGACAAAAGTTTTAGGTAATTATTGGAGGAATATTGTCCATTTTGTACGGTTTTGATATTGTGCCTATTAAGAGAGATATGATTACTGTTTCCCGAAAAACCCACTTTTTTCCACCCCTTTGGTCAATGGTTGGTGCTATCAAAAAACTTATTTGACATAAATTTTTGGCACTTATCCGACACATATTATGAACTTTGAATGGATTCGATATTTCACGTATTAAGAGAGTTATAGCGAAATTTCACTTTTTCGAAAAAAGCCCCCCATTTTCACCCCCTTCGACCGATTCAGCCCATTAACGAACTCGACCGAGATTTTATAGGGATACATATTATGTAAAAAAAATCAAAGTGATTGGTGCAAAATTACGGCAGTTATCGTGTCCACAAGAAACTGATATATATATATATAAATATATATATATATATACATAAATTATATATAAACTTTTGAACTGACGGTGGTTTTGGGGTCTGGGGGATGTGAAACGCGAAGATATGTCGAAATTTTCCGGAAGTCGAAACATGGGACCCATTGCAATAGTTAGCTTTCTAATGAAATCTACCTAAAAATGCTCCACATAAAACGTAATTAAGCATCTGTAAATTTTCTGAAAGAAAGTTTTAAGATGGTGGTGAATCCTGCATTTTTAGCATACTTTCTATTTTTGGAAAAAATAACAGAAGAATTATGAGATCTACACGGGCCAAAAGTTGTCTGTCTGTCTGTGTGTGTGAATGTGTGTGTGTATCTGTTCCCTTCTATCAATTCAAAATTACGAAACCGAATTGAACCAAATTTGGTATGTAGTAAGCACTAGCAGAGGACATCTCAGTGCCATGTTTTAAATCGCCGCCATCTTGACAGAAACGAAATGGCGGCCACTCAAATGTTCAAAGCTCAAATCAAATTACGAGTAACCTAATCATCTGATCGCGACCAAAGTTTGTAACAATATCCCTTTATATAGGAAGCGTCTTTTGCCTAAACTACAAGGCCATCATACAAGAGGTTTGAACATGGCGGTCGTATATTTGTGCAAACCGTTCCGCCCTACCAATTCGAACATGATGAAACCATATCGAACAAACATTGGTTCAGAGATAGCGCTAACAAAGGACAACTCAGTGTCATCGAAAAAAAATATGGCGCCACCTAAATGTTCTAAGCTTAAATCAAAGTTCGACTAACCTAATCATTCGATCTCTACCAAATTGTGAAACAATATACCTTAATGTGGGAAGCGTATTTTGCCCAAACTACAAGGTCATCAGCCAAATAGTTTCAAAATGGCGTATGTAAGAATCATGCAATTATTATAGCCTAAGAACTTACGATTCAACAAGGCCTGGCTTCACTAAATCCGCTTATCGTATAGAGGGTGGTTTAAGCTGTCCTCAAGGAGGTGACCTGCAAGATATTGATATGTTATAACAGAATAATATTCCGTAGTAATGGCTGAGAGTTCAGGCTGGCGGTACCGTATCGTGCTGGGCTTTGCCGCTCTGTTGGCTCAAAATGGAGGCTATTGTTTGCTCGCTACTTCATATTTCAGTAGATTGATATCCTTTTTGTATCCGTCCTGTCCGAGGCCTGTTCCCTTCTTGAAAGCAAAAGTCTTATCCACTACTGGCTTGCTGGGCCTATCGTAGCTTCACCAGAGCCCCGTTAGCCGTCACTTTTCAGGGTTCCTGGAGGACCTTCACGGCTACCGTAACGGTCACGAGGCACACGAAGTCCCCACTGTACTTCGCCCCTACAGGCAGTCCCCTACTTGGTGCCGTTGGCCGTCTCCCACGACGTGGACGAGGGGTTGGACTTATGCGAGAGTAGGAAGTGGGAGGACCAGAGAATTGATAAGGGAGGAACCATTACAGGATGATGTAGAAAAATCTAGACTTGGATGGTGTGGACGTGTAGAGCGAGTGGAGGGGCGGGGGAGGATGTCCAGGAGGATGCACGAGACGAAGTGGGAAGGAAAGAGACCGAGAGGAAGACCGAGAGACAGGTGGCTGAAGAGGGTGGATGAAAGCGTGAAGAAGAGAGGAGAAGACTGGACAAGGGTGGAGGCTGAGAGATGGTGGGAAGACAGAAGACGTTGGAGAGGCTTATGTTCCAAACAGACCCGGCCAGTGGCTGGAAGCTGTGCAAGATGATGATGATGATATCCTTTTAGGAATGTACTGAACAAAATAATACAAATTTAGCAACAAATGGTTTATAAAAACGGCAGAAAATGCTAATGAAATCGTTCTATCCAAGACAAAATATGCTATACAGTTATTCTAAACCAATTGTTAACGTAATACTAACATCGATCATGAGTAGCAGCGGGTTGGCATATTTAACTCTTTCCTGGAGGTTCGTGGATCAAAACCAAACGGGTTCAATATTATTTAATTGATTTTTTGCTATTATTGATATATATATAAACTCACACGATATAATGTTAAGCATATTTAGTGTGTATTTGCAATCGAAAATATATATACTTATAACACCACATATTTCAACACTTAATTACAGCGATTAAAATCAGTTGTCATTTATCCGCGGTACAGACTGTTGTTATTGTTGATTCTTTAGCGGCTTTGCGGCATCACGGTCACGTAGCCCCGTGTACTTGGGTGTGTCAGTAGAAGAGTTGTCTGATAACTTGTGTCACTGTGATGTATATACTAGTGTGTGTACTTGCAAATAAGGTAGGAAGCTGTCCTTCATCCACGGTAGTGTCTGTTGTTGTTGATTTTGTTATGAGTTTTGCGTCATCTTGGCCATGTACTCCGTGTACTTGGGTATGTGTAGAAGTTGTCTGATAAACTGTGTCACTGTTATGTCTGTACTTTTATACGAGATAGGATTTGAGTAGGAAGCAGTTGATGTTGTTTCATTTGAGAGGCTTCAACGACATGGTAATTAGGTCTGTGTACTTGGGTGAGTGTTGAAGTTTGTCTGATAACCTGTGTTATTGTGATGGATGTATTAGTGTGTGTATTTATAGTGAGGATTCAATTAACGTATAACACAGCACATTATATGTCAACAAGCTACTACAAGCAACATTCAATTGAACTCTGTGAAGAGTTATGACTACACCCATGAATTTAGGAGAAAGTAGGCTATATGTTCTTTCCAGAATAGCTGAGGAAGGAATCGAACCCGCCTCTACTTAGGTTTGCCTAATGAGGCTGAGTGTACCTCGTTCCAGCCCTCAGAACTAGGAATCGAACTTGGGCCTCCGCAGTGACAGCCAAGAATGCTAGCCACTACGCAACGAGGTGAACTCGACAGCTCGTACCAAATACCCTCCAATATAGGCCATTGCTCCTCTCGTTATAGAAATTTGGTCATTTAGCCCCGTGTCTGCTACCCTCTGTCATTGAGGCGTGTGCATTTGTAATTCCGGTGATGATTTGGAAGGCGACCTTAAGTTTGGAACCATCCCGGCATTTGCCTGGAGTAGAAGTGGGAAACTACGGAAAACCTGTCGAGGAAGGATGATATGGGAATCTTACCCACCTCTTCTCAGTTTTACCTCATGAAGCTGAGTGTACCCCGTTCCAGCCCTCAGAAGAGAATTAAATTTCTTGGCAGAGCCTGGATTCTAACATGGATCTCTGGGGGCGACAACGAGGAGGTCAGGTAACATCATCATAAGAACTGGATCAATAATACAAGATCACCTAATTTTCAATTACATGGTCAGCGTGGGTTACATACCTTGTCTTATTGCTTTAATCCATAATTTCCTAGTTGGTTCTGGACTAGGAAATTCATGAAAACTAGTTCCAGGAACATTATTTCTAGAGCCTTGTTTACAAAACGGCACGCAACAGTATACCATCGTAATACAATAGCCTCAAATCAGTAACATAACTTGATTCGTGCATACACAATGTGTATAAATACCGCCAACTGAACTGATCATGTAGGGGGGTATGCAGCGCCTCTAGCGGCAAACATAGCATCTGCAGGGCGGACAGCTCCCAGAGGCTATTGGTCAGGCTATATATTATTGGAGGTTAAGGTCAGTCGAGAGTGACTTAGCACCTGTAGGCTTATTTGAATGCATGATGACCAGTGACAGACGGTCAGTGGAATACTTTTGCGCAGGAATATTCCGTAAAGTGCTGAACGATACCCTAGTTTCAGCATGGTTAAAGCAAGAAGACACGAGAGGCTATCAGAGCCGGATTACGTGTCTCTGGCATTACATTATATAACAGAGCGATAGCCGTGAAGTTACAAGTTTTGAAGAAATGTTAAAAGATCCAGTGCACAGTTTGTGTGCTAGGATGACAGGTGTAGAAAATTGCTGGAAAAGGAACTTAGATTATTAGTAGGAATGTTTCCTTTTTTTGTGACACGATTTGTTTTTAGACAGGAAATATGTGTCCCAGAGTGATTGGAAAACCAGGTTTTAAGAGCCATTTTGCAACCTACCAGAAAACCCACAGCAGCGTTTCCCTAGCTCTTATTGCGTATGTAGTTCCGTTCCACCAGCTCTGCCTGGATTTGCGCGAAGTCTGCGGGCGACTAGTGAACCACTTTTCTGAATGTATTGTTATTATTATTATTATTATTATTATCATCACCATGTGTTGTGACATCTCTATATTACGCCTCGTGTGTTTAATTGTGCGCAAATTACCTGTATGTATCACTGTGTCTAAAGTTGTGCAACCCCTAGCCACATACTACCTAGTTCTTTCGTATTGGCTAGTGGTGTAACTTACCTTGCATTTTGTTGTGTAAATTGGCTCTGCCAATATTTGAAGCAGGTTGGAGCCACTCCCAAACTACGCATTTTATATTTCTGGGAGGCTACTCTCCTCTCTGGAAGGGATAAGCTTATTCAGTCTTGGACGTGCCGAGATGTAGGGCGAACGTGTATATTCGGGCAGAGGCCCACCCTCATGGCACAACAAAATGTGAGTACGGCTCAATGTATTGAAACGTTTTGCTTAGGCTGGGATGCCAAGTGAAACGGTATTTACTTTGCTCCACGTTGAGCGTACAAATGAAACGTTTTGCTAGCTCCTAACTGTTGGTTGAGAAATGTAACTGTTTACCTTTGCCTAAGCTATGTTGTTTTAATGGGCGCCAAGACCTCAACGCAATGTTGAAATCTAAATTTGTATTTAACAACGTCTAGCTCTGGCAGAACACATTCAAGACTCTATTCACTCAGATCGTGGTATGATTTGATCATTAACCCAACAAACAATTGTATCAGGAGAAGGAATTGGTCTATATCTAATGCTACCTACTGAAAGCAAAGATTGCATTGTAAAAGAAATGAATTTATTATATAAAACAAGTATAGCAAAATTAATAATAATAATAAGTATAAAATTTAAATTGGAGCGTTGTGATTTGAATATTACCGATAGAAAATTACGTGAAAACGGAGTCTGATAAATTGATTTTACTCTTATTTCCAAGCTATGAAGTTACTGAAATATGAAATATAAAACAAAGAAAAATGAGAGATTGCGTATTTCTGCGTCATTTGCGCTTACCACTGGAAATTGCCAAAGCATTTCCCTCGTACTGGATGATGCTGTGTGCTTCCCACAGTCTCCTGGACGTCGCCATCTTCTTCGTTATATGATGATATTCTGGTAGATTAGATAATTCTATGGTCCGTACATCGGACCCAAACACTCGTATAACCACACTGGTTAAGTTTTACAAAAGTTAGTCCTCCACTCCATGGAACATCGGAGCGACTCCCGCGTGAACCATACTTGGCAAGTTCCTCACTGATAGTCACTAACTCCCCTGAACATCGGAGCGACACGCACTTGCAACCCACACTCCGCAAGTTCTACACAGATAGTCACTAACTCCCCTGAACATCGGAGCGACACGCACTTGCAACCCACACTCCGCAAGTTCTACACAGATTGTCCTCGTTCCACGGCGCGTCGAACGATATATCCACACGCCGGCTCCCCCACTCTTCAGTCCCAACTAGCTTACGTCGTCTCCACTGATTGGCTGACCCACCACGCGATCTTCCCCTCCTCTGGGTCATTACACTCGGCTGGAGGGTTCCGTTTCAACAATTCGCCTTTCCTGGACGATGCGACCCAGGATTGCGTCATTCTTCTCGACAGGAATCAGCTTGTATTTGAATTCCCAGTGAGTCATCTCTCTCAAATACCCTAACTGACAAAAACTCCGTAGAATTCCGTAATCAGATAATTTTCTATGATATCGTCGTTCGTAATAATTTGCATGATAGCGTTTTCTAAGACATAGAAAACCTATCTGAATGCTAATAATTTTTATAAAATGCTCCGAAAATATCTAAATAATAATTATAATAAATTAATAATAATAATAAATTAACATGAAAAATTCTCTTGGCTGAACAATTTGCCGCGTAAATAATTACAGAATGACTTCCTACTGACTTATGCCAGTTGCATAAAAACCCCACGAAAAACACGTTACATATTCGCCTCGGATCATCGGATGATTTACCGTGACGACGGTCCATTATCCGATTATCCCAGACACGTTAATAAACCCCATCCAAAATACATATTACATAAATGAAATCTCCCTAAATTACAGATATATACACTCATAATTTTTCTTCACGCACTTTGCGTCAAAGTTTGTTGTCACTATGGATTGCACTTTGCAACCAGTCCAATGTTTCTCATATAAAATAGTGTTCCACGGATATTTCCGCCTCTCAAATTCCTCTATGTTGGAGAAATAGACATAATAAATGTGTGAGCAGTATGTATTTTTGATGTCATATCACACGCATTGAAGGTGTTCTGATATATTTATATCACCATAGAACTTCCTAATTTCACTGGAGGTCCCTTCCTTATGGTGAAATTTAATCTCACTTATCACTGAGCACACGATCACACTATTGTGGCAGCGCCTCGTGACCATAATACTTAATCTCTCTTTAAAGATGATTAAATTAATATTCACTTCTGAAAAAAAAACAGTAAATGTGCATTACATATAACACCAAATATTTCTGTGTCGTAATCGCCCTGTCTTGTTAAGTTCCCGTAGACCATATTCTACTTAATACTAGTTCTCAACACAGATCAGTTCTTCTCACACAAATAATACCTCTGTACAAATTATCTTAAATTACACACTTACAAATCTTACATGGCGAGGCCGTAAACAGAAATCACGTGTGCTGATATGTATGAGTTTCATGAAGGACTGTCTCGCATTCTGATGGCCCATCTTTTGCCTCGTGGACGCCTTAAGCAAAAATACCATGTACAAGCGCTCACCCATCTCTTGGAGGCAAATGGGAAATCACCAGCGCTACCAAATTCTGGCCTTGGTGTATCGAGACATTTTAGTGCTCAAGAGCATCCGACAATCCCGTCATATTTCCCTGTACCTTAAAAACTCTTCATTTACTTACATACTACCCCCCTGTGCGACTTCTGATACGCCTGCCTTGAAGACCAGCTCCTCCCACGCACCAAATACCACACTTACTCATTTGATAGGCTGGCTCGCCAGCTAAACACACTCACTTTATGACACATATTTTCGTAGACTATGTATATTATACGTTCCGTATAATCTGTTTCCCTCACTATTCTCCAGCACATATGCTGTTTTCCCAATACGTTTGGAAACTACAAATGTTTCTGCGTCACCTTCTTCCAACCTTGCTAGTGGCTCCCTTAAATGAACGTCATCACGTTGCTCCAATAGCATATTTCTCAGTGTCTGTAACGTTGCCCTGTTGCTACTGTCCACACATGCTAACCCTACTTTCCTCTGGTGTTACACCTCTACTCGACACTCTATGACCTAAAAATGTCACTTCTGACTGACAGAATGACGACTTAGACAGCTTCAAAGTGAACCCTGCCTGATCTAACTTCTGAAAAACTATATTTAAATGACGTAGATGCTCCTCAAAACTGCGTGAACTAATTACCATATCATCTATGTAAATGGTTACAAACTCTCCTGTGTCATCCCCTAATGCGATGTTTAAAGCCCTAATTAAAGCTGCTGAACTACTCTTTAACCCATAAGGTGTTCTACAAAATTGATAAAGGTTATATTTATGACTAAAAGCTGTAAATTGTATATCTTCGTACATAAGTGGCACTTGCCAAAAACTGGAACTCAAATCTACACAAGTGAAATACTTCTTCCCCTCAAATGTTTGCATTAATTCCTCTATTGACATAGATTTCAGCTGATCTGAACTAATTCTACTGTTAACCAAACGAGCGTCTAAACAAATATGAACAGTGCCGTCGGTCTTGGGTACCGTGATCAAAGAATTAACATATGGACTGTTAGAATGCTCAATAATCCCATCTTCAAGCATCTGGTTAATTTGTGCCTCAACTGCACTCTGATAAGCGAAAGGTACAGGATATCTATGTCCTGTGAATACTGACCTATCAATAACGTTCAATGAATGTGTATAGCAATTGGCCATACCAATGCGATCCTCAAAAACTCTCCTATTACACAATAACACATCATAGAGCCGAACACATTGTTCCACCTCTATATTTCCCTGAAATGCAGCCTCACGTAACGAGTCCTCTAGACTTCCGTTCGTAATCACACTGCCCACAAAACATGGAGAACCCCGCTCTACGGCTGGCGATATCTCATTTAAAGTACAAATCACACCTACAATACTACTTCTCTGAATATGGTCATTGAACGCTACTTCTACTTCAGAATCTCCCCATTTAAATTTCAAACTCCCTACATCATAACATAAGTTACCAGACACTCTACTTAGCCACTCTGATCCCAAGATAACACTGAATACTAAATTTGGAATTACAAGGCAAATCTGCTTCTCTACATGATTATTAATTTTAATGTCTACTAAAACTTGCTTAGAAATTACTTTAGACCTCTTCCCAACAGCTGTGATAACAAAAGTGCTTTTAATTGGCATCTCCTCAAAATTTACTCCAGTTCCTTTCATTTTATCATAAAATGCACTACTTATGCAACTCTTCATACAACCACTATCAATTAAAACATCTGTGTACGCCTCGGACACGTTAAATTTAACTATGGGGCTCTTACTAACCACTTCCTGAATAATACCTTCATCATTTAGTTCATGTAATAATTCATTTCTCACATTTAGGTCATAGGGTTCCTGTATAATTGTATGGACAGGGCATGCTACAGACTGAGATTCTGACCTTACTTCGCAGCCTGGTTCGCGTTTAAAGAACCGCTACAGCTGGCCGTAGTACTAGTTACTTCTGCACTGGTCTGGTTGTTCTGAGTTGTGTTGTCATTGTTTGGCTGTATATTACTACCACTAGGCTGTCCTCTTCCTTGACCCCTATTCTGGTTGTAATTATTGTCATTATAATTTCTTCCTCGATTTCCCCTGAAATCATTGTTTCTCCCTTGATTTCCCCTGTAATCATTGTTCCTCCCTTGATACTGATTACCATAGCCATTTCCTCTGTTCTGATTTAGCTGATTATTATTATTTCTATTTTGAGCGTTGGCCCCTTCGCCACCGTTCCCTTGAACTTCCTGATGCCTGGCTTCATTAGGTCTATTATTATTATTACCCTGGTTCCTATTGAAATTGTCCTCATAACCCCCTCTCCCTAGTGCATCAAATGTGCTTAACAAATTTTCTACTTGTGATATTGTCTTTACATTCTGGATACAAGCAGCCTCCTTGATCCTATAGGGAAAGTGCCTAAGTAGCAACCTTACCACATCACTTTCCTCCTTCAACCCATCCAGATATTTACACACTAATACCTGCCCTAAAAAGTATTCGGTCATGGTGGAGCTTCCTTTAGGGTTATATTTACCACACACTACTCCCTCACGATGCTGCGACTGAATAACCTCATTCCAGAACTTTTCACAGAATTTCATTTTAAAATCATTCATATCAGTAAACTTGTCTCTGTAGACAGCAAACCAATTCCTCGTTTCCCCCACGAACACTTGTTCTAAAATTTCAACTACCTGGCACCACTCAATACTACCATTTTCCAACCTCTCCCCGAATTCATTTTCTATAGTGTCCATGAACTCCATTGGGCACCCCTGTCGATTGCTGAACTTACCCAGTTCTACCTCCCTGTGTGTGCTATTCACAAAAACTGGCCTATTCTGACTATTTTCTTGCCTGATCCTAGCTTTTAATTTTAACTCTAATTCTGCGATTTTCTCCTCAGCCTTCCTCTCAACACTGTTTACTGTTAATTTAATGTTTCCTTCTGATTCTTCTACTTTATCATATAGCTTTGCTTGTTTCTCCTCAATCTTGCTAATGCTCTCTCTATTACTCTCTCTTAAATCATTTACTTCTGCAACTATTTGCGAGTGGACTTTCTCAATTCTACCCCCCAGCTGTTCCTTAACCTCTTTAGTTGCTACCTGAATTTTGTCAATTTCTCCCCCCAATTGCTTTTTGACCTGCTGTGTTTCCAGTTGCACTAGTTCTTTTAAATTTTCAGCCTGTGTACTGATTCTAATTTCTAACTCCTCCTGTACTTTTCCTAATTTCTTGTCTACATCTGCAATGATCTCTTTAACCTTCTCTTCCATTACTCCTCTGATTTCTCCTCTAATCTGCTCCATTTTCACACTAATTTCCTTGTTGTTCTTATCTAATTTTGCATTATTCTGTTCTAATTTTTTATTTAAAGCTTCTGTACTTCCTTTATTTTCCCTACTGTTTTGTTCTAATTTTGCATTATTCTGTTCTAATTTTGCATTTAAAGCTTCTGTACTTTCTTTATTTTCCCTACTGTTTTGTTCTAATTTTGCATTATTCTGTTCTAATTTTGCATTTAAAGTTTCTGTACTTTCTTTATTTTCCCTACAGTTTTGTTCTAATTTTGCATTATTCTGTTCTAATTTTGCATTATTCTGTTCTAATTTTGCATTTAAAGCTTCTGTACTTTCTTTTTTTTCCCTACTGTTTTGTTCTAATTTTGCATTATTCTGTTCTAATTTTGCATTTAAAGCATCACTACTAACTTTGTTCTGATACATGAACTCGAGAAGTAAAGTTTTTAATTCTGGTTGGCCACCTACACTCCCTGTTTCAGTATCGGGATTTACCTCCGCTACCCCGGTACTACCATCACTCGACATACTGCTCGTATCATCATTCTCCAGTTGATGACCACTACGTAACCTCATCTGTCTTTCTTTCTCATCCCCCATAATGATATACACTGATAAAGACAAATAACCCCCAAAATACAGGCACAGAAATATATACCCTTCTCCTTCCACAAATGGTATTAGGTTTTCAGCCCCAAGTTGTCGGCGACAAATGAAACGTTTTGCTTAGGCTGGGATGACAAGTGAAACGGTATTTACTTTGCTCCACGTTGAGCGTACAAATGAAACGTTTTGCTAGCTCCTAACTGTTGGTTGAGAAATGTAACTGTTTACCTTTGCCTAAGCTATGTTGTTTTAATGGGCGCCAAGACCTCAACGCAATGTTGAAATCTAAATTTGTATTTAACAACGTCTAGCTCTGGCAGAACACATTCAAGACTCTATTCACTCAGATCGTGGTATGATTTGATCATTAACCCAACAAACAATTGTATCAGGAGAAGGAATTGGTCTATATCTAATGCTACCTACTGAAAGCAAAGATTGCATTGTAAAAGAAATGAATTTATTATATAAAACAAGTATAGCAAAATTAATAATAATAATAAGTATAAAATTTAAATTGGAGCGTTGTGATTTGAATATTACCGATAGAAAATTACGTGAAAACGGAGTCTGATAAATTGATTTTACTCTTATTTCCAAGCTATGAAGTTACTGAAATATGAAATATAAAACAAAGAAAAATGAGAGATTGCGTATTTCTGCGTCATTTGCGCTTACCACTGGAAATTGCCAAAGCATTTCCCTCGTACTGGATGATGCTGTGTGCTTCCCACAGTCTCCTGGACGTCGCCATCTTCTTCGTTATATGATGATATTCTGGTAGATTAGATAATTCTATGGTCCGTACATCGGACCCAAACACTCGTATAACCACACTGGTTAAGTTTTACAAAAGTTAGTCCTCCACTCCATGGAACATCGGAGCGACTCCCGCGTGAACCATACTTGGCAAGTTCCTCACTGATAGTCACTAACTCCCCTGAACATCGGAGCGACACGCACTTGCAACCCACACTCCGCAAGTTCTACACAGATAGTCACTAACTCCCCTGAACATCGGAGCGACACGCACTTGCAACCCACACTCCGCAAGTTCTACACAGATTGTCCTCGTTCCACGGCGCGTCAAACGATATATCCACACGCCGGCTCCCCCACTCTTCAGTCCCAACTAGCTTACGTCGTCTCCACTGATTGGCTGACCCACCACGCGATCTTCCCCTCCTCTGGGTCATTACACTCGGCTGGAGGGTTCCGTTTCAACAATTCGCCTTTCCTGGACGATGCGACCCAGGATTGCGTCATTCTTCTCGACAGGAATCAGCTTGTATTTGAATTCCCAGTGAGTCATCTCTCTCAAATACCCTAACTGACAAAAACTCCGTAGAATTCCGTAATCAGATAATTTTCTATGATATCGTCGTTCGTAATAATTTGCATGATAGCGTTTTCTAAGACATAGAAAACCTATCTGAATGCTAATAATTTTTATAAAATGCTCCGAAAATATCTAAATAATAATTATAATAAATTAATAATAATAATAAATTAACATGAAAAATTCTCTTGGCTGAACAATTTGCCGCGTAAATAATTACAGAATGACTTCCTACTGACTTATGCCAGTTGCATAAAAACCCCACGAAAAACACGTTACATATTCGCCTCGGATCATCGGATGATTTACCGTGACGACGGTCCATTATCCGATTATCCCAGACACGTTAATAAACCCCATCCAAAATACATATTACATAAATGAAATCTCCCTAAATTACAGATATATACACTCATAATTTTTCTTCACGCACTTTGCGTCAAAGTTTGTTGTCACTATGGATTGCACTTTGCAACCAGTCCAATGTTTCTCATATAAAATAGTGTTCCACGGATATTTCCGCCTCTCAAATTCCTCTATGTTGGAGAAATAGACATAATAAATGTGTGAGCAGTATGTATTTTTGATGTCATATCACACGCATTGAAGGTGTTCTGATATATTTATATCACCATAGAACTTCCTAATTTCACTGGAGGTCCCTTCCTTATGGTGAAATTTAATCTCACTTATCACTGAGCACACGATCACACTATTGTGGCAGCGCCTCGTGACCATAATACTTAATCTCTCTTTAAAGATGATTAAATTAATATTCACTTCTGAAAAAAAAACAGTAAATGTGCATTACATATAACACCAAATATTTCTGTGTCGTAATCGCCCTGTCTTGTTAAGTTCCCGTAGACCATATTCTACTTAATACTAGTTCTCAACACAGATCAGTTCTTCTCACACAAATAATACCTCTGTACAAATTATCTTAAATTACACACTTACAAATCTTACATGGCGAGGCCGTAAACAGAAATCACGTGTGCTGATATGTATGAGTTTCATGAAGGACTGTCTCGCATTCTGATGGCCCATCTTTTGCCTCGTGGACGCCTTAAGCAAAAATACCATGTACAAGCGCTCACCCATCTCTTGGAGGCAAATGGGAAATCACCAGCGCTACCAAATTCTGGCCTTGGTGTATCGAGACATTTTAGTGCTCAAGAGCATCCGACAATCCCGTCATATTTCCCTGTACCTTAAAAACTCTTCATTTACTTACATACTACCCCCCTGTGCGACTTCTGATACGCCTGCCTTGAAGACCAGCTCCTCCCACGCACCAAATACCACACTTACTCATTTGATAGGCTGGCTCGCCAGCTAAACACACTCACTTTATGACACATATTTTCGTAGACTATGTATATTATACGTTCCGTATAATCTGTTTCCCTCACTATTCTCCAGCACATATGCTGTTTTCCCAATACGTTTGGAAACTACAAATGTTTCTGCGTCACCTTCTTCCAACCTTGCTAGTGGCTCCCTTAAATGAACGTCATCACGTTGCTCCAATAGCATATTTCTCAGTGTCTGTAACGTTGCCCTGTTGCTACTGTCCACACATGCTAACCCTACTTTCCTCTGGTGTTACACCTCTACTCGACACTCTATGACCTAAAAATGTCACTTCTGACTGACAGAATGACGACTTAGACAGCTTCAAAGTGAACCCTGCCTGATCTAACTTCTGAAAAACTATATTTAAATGACGTAGATGCTCCTCAAAACTGCGTGAACTAATTACCATATCATCTATGTAAATGGTTACAAACTCTCCTGTGTCATCCCCTAATGCGATGTTTAAAGCCCTAATTAAAGCTGCTGAACTACTCTTTAACCCATAAGGTGTTCTACAAAATTGATAAAGGTTATATTTATGACTAAAAGCTGTAAATTGTATATCTTCGTACATAAGTGGCACTTGCCAAAAACTGGAACTCAAATCTACACAAGTGAAATACTTCTTCCCCTCAAATGTTTGCATTAATTCCTCTATTGACATAGATTTCAGCTGATCTGAACTAATTCTACTGTTAACCAAACGAGCGTCTAAACAAATATGAACAGTGCCGTCGGTCTTGGGTACCGTGATCAAAGAATTAACATATGGACTGTTAGAATGCTCAATAATCCCATCTTCAAGCATCTGGTTAATTTGTGCCTCAACTGCACTCTGATAAGCGAAAGGTACAGGATATCTATGTCCTGTGAATACTGACCTATCAATAACGTTCAATGAATGTGTATAGCAATTGGCCATACCAATGCGATCCTCAAAAACTCTCCTATTACACAATAACACATCATAGAGCCGAACACATTGTTCCACCTCTATATTTCCCTGAAATGCAGCCTCACGTAACGAGTCCTCTAGACTTCCGTTCGTAATCACACTGCCCACAAAACATGGAGAACCCCGCTCTACGGCTGGCGATATCTCATTTAAAGTACAAATCACACCTACAATACTACTTCTCTGAATATGGTCATTGAACGCTACTTCTACTTCAGAATCTCCCCATTTAAATTTCAAACTCCCTACATCATAACATAAGTTACCAGACACTCTACTTAGCCACTCTGATCCCAAGATAACACTGAATACTAAATTTGGAATTACAAGGCAAATCTGCTTCTCTACATGATTATTAATTTTAATGTCTACTAAAACTTGCTTAGAAATTACTTTAGACCTCTTCCCAACAGCTGTGATAACAAAAGTGCTTTTAATTGGCATCTCCTCAAAATTTACTCCAGTTCCTTTCATTTTATCATAAAATGCACTACTTATGCAACTCTTCATACAACCACTATCAATTAAAACATCTGTGTACGCCTCGGACACGTTAAATTTAACTATGGGGCTCTTACTAACCACTTCCTGAATAATACCTTCATCATTTAGTTCATGTAATAATTCATTTCTCACATTTAGGTCATAGGGTTCCTGTATAATTGTATGGACAGGGCATGCTACAGACTGAGATTCTGACCTTACTTCGCAGCCTGGTTCGCGTTTAAAGAACCGCTACAGCTGGCCGTAGTACTAGTTACTTCTGCACTGGTCTGGTTGTTCTGAGTTGTGTTGTCATTGTTTGGCTGTATATTACTACCACTAGGCTGTCCTCTTCCTTGACCCCTATTCTGGTTGTAATTATTGTCATTATAATTTCTTCCTCGATTTCCCCTGAAATCATTGTTTCTCCCTTGATTTCCCCTGTAATCATTGTTCCTCCCTTGATACTGATTACCATAGCCATTTCCTCTGTTCTGATTTAGCTGATTATTATTATTTCTATTTTGAGCGTTGGCCCCTTCGCCACCGTTCCCTTGAACTTCCTGATGCCTGGCTTCATTAGGTCTATTATTATTATTACCCTGGTTCCTATTGAAATTGTCCTCATAACCCCCTCTCCCTAGTGCATCAAATGTGCTTAACAAATTTTCTACTTGTGATATTGTCTTTACATTCTGGATACAAGCAGCCTCCTTGATCCTATAGGGAAAGTGCCTAAGTAGCAACCTTACCACATCACTTTCCTCCTTCAACCCATCCAGATATTTACACACTAATACCTGCCCTAAAAAGTATTCGGTCATGGTGGAGCTTCCTTTAGGGTTATATTTACCACACACTACTCCCTCACGATGCTGCGACTGAATAACCTCATTCCAGAACTTTTCACAGAATTTCATTTTAAAATCATTCATATCAGTAAACTTGTCTCTGTAGACAGCAAACCAATTCCTCGTTTCCCCCACGAACACTTGTTCTAAAATTTCAACTACCTGGCACCACTCAATACTACCATTTTCCAACCTCTCCCCGAATTCATTTTCTATAGTGTCCATGAACTCCATTGGGCACCCCTGTCGATTGCTGAACTTACCCAGTTCTACCTCCCTGTGTGTGCTATTCACAAAAACTGGCCTATTCTGACTATTTTCTTGCCTGATCCTAGCTTTTAATTTTAACTCTAATTCTGCGATTTTCTCCTCAGCCTTCCTCTCAACACTGTTTACTGTTAATTTAATGTTTCCTTCTGATTCTTCTACTTTATCATATAGCTTTGCTTGTTTCTCCTCAATCTTGCTAATGCTCTCTCTATTACTCTCTCTTAAATCATTTACTTCTGCAACTATTTGCGAGTGGACTTTCTCAATTCTAACCCCCCAGCTGTTCCTTAACCTCTTTAGTTGCTACCTGAATTTTGTCAATTTCTCCCCCCAATTGCTTTTTGACCTGCTGTGTTTCCAGTTGCACTAGTTCTTTTAAATTTTCAGCCTGTGTACTGATTCTAATTTCTAACTCCTCCTGTACTTTCCTAATTTCTTGTCTACATCTGCAATGATCTCTTTAACCTTCTCTTCCATTACTCCTCTGATTTCTCCTCTAATCTGCTCCATTTTCACACTAATTTCCTTGTTGTTCTTATCTAATTTTGCATTATTCTGTTCTATTTTTTTATTTAAAGCTTCTGTACTTCCTTTATTTTCCCTACTGTTTTGTTCTAATTTTGCATTATTCTGTTCTAATTTTGCATTTAAAGCTTCTGTACTTTCTTTATTTTCCCTACTGTTTTGTTCTAATTTTGCATTATTCTGTTCTAATTTTGCATTTAAAGTTTCTGTACTTTCTTTATTTTCCCTACAGTTTTGTTCTAATTTTGCATTATTCTGTTCTAATTTTGCATTATTCTGTTCTAATTTTGCATTTAAAGCTTCTGTACTTTCTTTTTTTTCCCTACTGTTTTGTTCTAATTTTGCATTATTCTGTTCTAATTTTGCATTTAAAGCATCACTACTAACTTTGTTCTGATACATGAACTCGAGAAGTAAAGTTTTTAATTCTGGTTGGCCACCTACACTCCCTGTTTCAGTATCGGGATTTACCTCCGCTACCCCGGTACTACCATCACTCGACATACTGCTCGTATCATCATTCTCCAGTTGATGACCACTACGTAACCTCATCTGTCTTTCTTTCTCATCCCCCATAATGATATACACTGATAAAGACAAATAACCCCCAAAATACAGGCACAGAAATATATACCCTTCTCCTTCCACAAATGGTATTAGGTTTTCAGCCCCAAGTTGTCGGCGACAAATGAAACGTTTTGCTTAGGCTGGGATGACAAGTGAAACGGTATTTACTTTGCTCCACGTTGAGCGTACAAATGAAACGTTTTGCTAGCTCCTAACTGTTGGTTGAGAAATGTAACTGTTTACCTTTGCCTAAGCTATGTTGTTTTAATGGGCGCCAAGACCTCAACGCAATGTTGAAATCTAAATTTGTATTTAACAACGTCTAGCTCTGGCAGAACACATTCAAGACTCTATTCACTCAGATCGTGGTATGATTTGATCATTAACCCAACAAACAATTGTATCAGGAGAAGGAATTGGTCTATATCTAATGCTACCTACTGAAAGCAAAGATTGCATTGTAAAAGAAATGAATTTATTATATAAAACAAGTATAGCAAAATTAATAATAATAATAAGTATAAAATTTAAATTGGAGCGTTGTGATTTGAATATTACCGATAGAAAATTACGTGAAAACGGAGTCTGATAAATTGATTTTACTCTTATTTCCAAGCTATGAAGTTACTGAAATATGAAATATAAAACAAAGAAAAATGAGAGATTGCGTATTTCTGCGTCATTTGCGCTTACCACTGGAAATTGCCAAAGCATTTCCCTCGTACTGGATGATGCTGTGTGCTTCCCACAGTCTCCTGGACGTCGCCATCTTCTTCGTTATATGATGATATTCTGGTAGATTAGATAATTCTATGGTCCGTACATCGGACCCAAACACTCGTATAACCACACTGGTTAAGTTTTACAAAAGTTAGTCCTCCACTCCATGGAACATCGGAGCGACTCCCGCGTGAACCATACTTGGCAAGTTCCTCACTGATAGTCACTAACTCCCCTGAACATCGGAGCGACACGCACTTGCAACCCACACTCCGCAAGTTCTACACAGATAGTCACTAACTCCCCTGAACATCGGAGCGACACGCACTTGCAACCCACACTCCGCAAGTTCTACACAGATTGTCCTCGTTCCACGGCGCGTCAAACGATATATCCACACGCCGGCTCCCCCACTCTTCAGTCCCAACTAGCTTACGTCGTCTCCACTGATTGGCTGACCCGCCACGCGATCTTCCCCTCCTCTGGGTCATTACGCTCGGCGGGAGGGTTCCGTTTCAACAATTCGCCTTTCCTGGTCGATGCGACCCAGGATTGCGTCATTCTTCTTGACAGGAATCAGCTTGTATTTGAATTCCCAGTGAGTCATCTCTCTCAAATACCCTAACTGACAAAAACTCCGTAAAATTCCGTAATCAGATAATTTTCTATGATATCGTCGTTCGTAATAATTTGCATGATAGCGTTTTCTAAGACATAGAAAACCTATCTGAATGCTAATAATTTTTATAAAATGCTCCGAAAATATCTAAATGATAATTATAATAAATTAATAATAATAATAAATTAACATGAAAAATTATCTTGGCTGAACAATTTGCCGCGTAAATAATTACAGAATGGCTTCCTACTGACTTATGCCAGTTGCATAAAAACCCCACGAAAAACACGTTACATATTCGCCTCGGATCATCGGATGATTTACCGTGACGACGGTCCATTATCCGATTATCCCAGACACGTTAATAAACCCCATCCAAAATACATATTACATAAATGAAATCTCCCTAAATTACAGATATATACACTCATAATTTTTCTTCACGCACTTTGCGTCAAAGTTTGTTGTCACTATGGATTGCACTTTGCAACCAGTCCAATGTTTCTCATATAAAATAGTGTTCCACGGATATTTCCGCCTCTCAAATTCCTCTATGTTGGAGAAATAGACATAATAAATGTGTGAGCACTATGTATTTTTTATGTCATATCACACGCATTGAAGGTGTTCTGATATATTTATATCACCATAGAACTTCCTAATTTCACTGGAGGTCCCTTCCTTATGGTGAAATTTAATCTCACTTATCACTGAGCACACGATCACACTATTGTGGCAGCGCCTCGTGACCATAATACTTAATCTCTCTTTAAAGATGATTAAATTAATATTCACTTCTGAAAAAAAACAGTAAATGTGCATTACATATAACACCAAATATTTCTGTGTCGTAATCGCCCTGTCTTGTTAAGTTCCCGTAGACCATATTCTACTTAATACTAGTTCTCAACACAGATCAGTTCTTCTCACACAAATAATACCTCTGTACAAATTATCTTAAATTACACACTTACAAATCTTACATGGCGAGGCCGTAAACAGAAATCACGTGTGCTGATATGTATGAGTTTCATGAAGGACTGTCTCGCATTCTGATGGCCCATCTTTTGCCTCGTGGACGCCTTAAGCAAAAATACCATGTACAAGCGCTCACCCATCTCTTGGAGGCAAATGGGAAATCACCAGCGCTACCAAATTCTGGCCTTGGTGTATCGAGACATTTTAGTGCTCAAGAGCATCCGACAATCCCGTCATATTTCCCTGTACCTTAAAAACTCTTCATTTACTTACATACTACCCCCCTGTGCGACTTCTGATACGCCTGCCTTGAAGACCAGCTCCTCCCACGCACCAAATACCACACTTACTCATTTGATAGGCTGGCTCGCCAGCTAAACACACTCACTTTATGACACATATTTTCGTAGACTATGTATATTATACGTTCCGTATAATCTGTTTCCCTCACTATTCTCCAGCACATATGCTGTTTTCCCAATACGTTTGGAAACTACAAATGTTTCTGCGTCACCTTCTTCCAACCTTGCTAGTGGCTCCCTTAAATGAACGTCATCACGTTGCTCCAATAGCATATTTCTCAGTGTCTGTAACGTTGCCCTGTTGCTACTGTCCACACATGCTAACCCTACTTTCCTCTGGTGTTACACCTCTACTCGACACTCTATGACCTAAAAATGTCACTTCTGACTGACAGAATGACGACTTAGACAGCTTCAAAGTGAACCCTGCCTGATCTAACTTCTGAAAAACTATATTTAAATGACGTAGATGCTCCTCAAAACTGCGTGAACTAATTACCATATCATCTATGTAAATGGTTACAAACTCTCCTGTGTCATTCCCTAATGCGATGTTTAAAGCCCTAATTAAAGCTGCTGAACTACTCTTTAACCCATAAGGTGTTCTACAAAATTGATAAAGGTTATATTTATGACTAAAAGCTGTAAATTGTATATCTTCGTACATAAGTGGCACTTGCCAAAAACTGGAACTCAAATCTACACAAGTGAAATACTTCTTCCCCTCAAATGTTTGCATTAATTCCTCTATTGACATAGATTTCAGCTGATCTGAACTAATTCTACTGTTAACCAAACGAGCGTCTAAACAAATATGAACAGTGCCGTCGGTCTTGGGTACCGTGATCAAAGAATTAACATATGGACTGTTAGAATGCTCAATAATCCCATCTTCAAGCATCTGGTTAATTTGTGCCTCAACTGCACTCTGATAAGCGAAAGGTACAGGATATCTATGTCCTGTGAATACTGACCTATCAATAACGTTCAATGAATGTGTATAGCAATTGGCCATACCAATGCGATCCTCAAAAACTCTCCTATTACACAATAACACATCATAGAGCCGAACACATTGTTCCACCTCTATATTTCCCTGAAATGCAGCCTCACGTAACGAGTCCTCTAGACTTCCGTTCGTAATCACACTGCCCACAAAACATGGAGAACCCCGCTCTACGGCTGGCGATATCTCATTTAAAGTACAAATCACACCTACAATACTACTTCTCTGAATATGGTCATTGAACGCTACTTCTACTTCAGAATCTCCCCATTTAAATTTCAAACTCCCTACATCATAACATAAGTTACCAGACACTCTACTTAGCCACTCTGATCCCAAGATAACACTGAATACTAAATTTGGAATTACAAGGCAAATCTGCTTCTCTACATGATTATTAATTTTAATGTCTACTAAAACTTGCTTAGAAATTACTTTAGACCTCTTCCCAACAGCTGTGATAACAAAAGTGCTTTTAATTGGCATCTCCTCAAAATTTACTCCAGTTCCTTTCATTTTATCATAAAATGCACTACTTATGCAACTCTTCATACAACCACTATCAATTAAAACATCTGTGTACGCCTCGGACACGTTAAATTTAACTATGGGGCTCTTACTAACCACTTCCTGAATAATACCTTCATCATTTAGTTCATGTAATAATTCATTTCTCACATTTAGGTCATAGGGTTCCTGTATAATTGTATGGACAGGGCATGCTACAGACTGAGATTCTGACCTTACTTCGCAGCCTGGTTCGCGTTTAAAGAACCGCTACAGCTGGCCGTAGTACTAGTTACTTCTGCACTGGTCTGGTTGTTCTGAGTTGTGTTGTCATTGTTTGGCTGTATATTACTACCACTAGGCTGTCCTCTTCCTTGACCCCTATTCTGGTTGTAATTATTGTCATTATAATTTCTTCCTCGATTTCCCCTGAAATCATTGTTTCTCCCTTGATTTCCCCTGTAATCATTGTTCCTCCCTTGATACTGATTACCATAGCCATTTCCTCTGTTCTGATTTAGCTGATTATTATTATTTCTATTTTGAGCGTTGGCCCCTTCGCCACCGTTCCCTTGAACTTCCTGATGCCTGGCTTCATTAGGTCTATTATTATTATTACCCTGGTTCCTATTGAAATTGTCCTCATAACCCCCTCTCCCTAGTGCATCAAATGTGCTTAACAAATTTTCTACTTGTGATATTGTCTTTACATTCTGGATACAAGCAGCCTCCTTGATCCTATAGGGAAAGTGCCTAAGTAGCAACCTTACCACATCACTTTCCTCCTTCAACCCATCCAGATATTTACACACTAATACCTGCCCTAAAAAGTATTCGGTCATGGTGGAGCTTCCTTTAGGGTTATATTTACCACACACTACTCCCTCACGATGCTGCGACTGAATAACCTCATTCCAGAACTTTTCACAGAATTTCATTTTAAAATCATTCATATCAGTAAACTTGTCTCTGTAGACAGCAAACCAATTCCTCGTTTCCCCCACGAACACTTGTTCTAAAATTTCAACTACCTGGCACCACTCAATACTACCATTTTCCAACCTCTCCCCGAATTCATTTTCTATAGTGTCCATGAACTCCATTGGGCACCCCTGTCGATTGCTGAACTTACCCAGTTCTACCTCCCTGTGTGTGCTATTCACAAAAACTGGCCTATTCTGACTATTTTCTTGCCTGATCCTAGCTTTTAATTTTAACTCTAATTCTGCGATTTTCTCCTCAGCCTTCCTCTCAACACTGTTTACTGTTAATTTAATGTTTCCTTCTGATTCTTCTACTTTATCATATAGCTTTGCTTGTTTCTCCTCAATCTTGCTAATGCTCTCTCTATTACTCTCTCTTAAATCATTTACTTCTGCAACTATTTGCGAGTGGACTTTCTCAATTCTACCCCCCAGCTGTTCCTTAACCTCTTTAGTTGCTACCTGAATTTTGTCAATTTCTCCCCCCAATTGCTTTTTGACCTGCTGTGTTTCCAGTTGCACTAGTTCTTTTAAATTTTCAGCCTGTGTACTGATTCTAATTTCTAACTCCTCCTGTACTTTTCCTAATTTCTTGTCTACATCTGCAATGATCTCTTTAACCTTCTCTTCCATTACTCCTCTGATTTCTCCTCTAATCTGCTCCATTTTCACACTAATTTCCTTGTTGTTCTTATCTAATTTTGCATTATTCTGTTCTAATTTTTTATTTAAAGCTTCTGTACTTCCTTTATTTTCCCTACTGTTTTGTTCTAATTTTGCATTATTCTGTTCTAATTTTGCATTTAAAGCTTCTGTACTTTCTTTATTTTCCCTACTGTTTTGTTCTAATTTTGCATTATTCTGTTCTAATTTTGCATTTAAAGTTTCTGTACTTTCTTTATTTTCCCTACAGTTTTGTTCTAATTTTGCATTATTCTGTTCTAATTTTGCATTATTCTGTTCTAATTTTGCATTTAAAGCTTCTGTACTTTCTTTTTTTTCCCTACTGTTTTGTTCTAATTTTGCATTATTCTGTTCTAATTTTGCATTTAAAGCATCACTACTAACTTTGTTCTGATACATGAACTCGAGAAGTAAAGTTTTTAATTCTGGTTGGCCACCTACACTCCCTGTTTCAGTATCGGGATTTACCTCCGCTACCCCGGTACTACCATCACTCGACATACTGCTCGTATCATCATTCTCCAGTTGATGACCACTACGTAACCTCATCTGTCTTTCTTTCTCATCCCCCATAATGATATACACTGATAAAGACAAATAACCCCCAAAATACAGGCACAGAAATATATACCCTTCTCCTTCCACAAATGGTATTAGGTTTTCAGCCCCAAGTTGTCGGCGACAAATGAAACGTTTTGCTTAGGCTGGGATGACAAGTGAAACGGTATTTACTTTGCTCCACGTTGAGCGTACAAATGAAACGTTTTGCTAGCTCCTAACTGTTGGTTGAGAAATGTAACTGTTTACCTTTGCCTAAGCTATGTTGTTTTAATGGGCGCCAAGACCTCAACGCAATGTTGAAATCTAAATTTGTATTTAACAACGTCTAGCTCTGGCAGAACACATTCAAGACTCTATTCACTCAGATCGTGGTATGATTTGATCATTAACCCAACAAACAATTGTATCAGGAGAAGGAATTGGTCTATATCTAATGCTACCTACTGAAAGCAAAGATTGCATTGTAAAAGAAATGAATTTATTATATAAAACAAGTATAGCAAAATTAATAATAATAATAAGTATAAAATTTAAATTGGAGCGTTGTGATTTGAATATTACCGATAGAAAATTACGTGAAAACGGAGTCTGATAAATTGATTTTACTCTTATTTCCAAGCTATGAAGTTACTGAAATATGAAATATAAAACAAAGAAAAATGAGAGATTGCGTATTTCTGCGTCATTTGCGCTTACCACTGGAAATTGCCAAAGCATTTCCCTCGTACTGGATGATGCTGTGTGCTTCCCACAGTCTCCTGGACGTCGCCATCTTCTTCGTTATATGATGATATTCTGGTAGATTAGATAATTCTATGGTCCGTACATCGGACCCAAACACTCGTATAACCACACTGGTTAAGTTTTACAAAAGTTAGTCCTCCACTCCATGGAACATCGGAGCGACTCCCGCGTGAACCATACTTGGCAAGTTCCTCACTGATAGTCACTAACTCCCCTGAACATCGGAGCGACACGCACTTGCAACCCACACTCCGCAAGTTCTACACAGATAGTCACTAACTCCCCTGAACATCGGAGCGACACGCACTTGCAACCCACACTCCGCAAGTTCTACACAGATTGTCCTCGTTCCACGGCGCGTCAAACGATATATCCACACGCCGGCTCCCCCACTCTTCAGTCCCAACTAGCTTACGTCGTCTCCACTGATTGGCTGACCCGCCACGCGATCTTCCCCTCCTCTGGGTCATTACACTCGGCGGGAGGGTTCCGTTTCAACAATTCGCCTTTCCTGGTCGATGCGACCCAGGATTGCGTCATTCTTCTTGACAGGAATCAGCTTGTATTTGAATTCCCAGTGAGTCATCTCTCTCAAATACCCTAACTGACAAAAACTCCGTAAAATTCCGTAATCAGATAATTTTCTATGATATCGTCGTTCGTAATAATTTGCATGATAGCGTTTTCTAAGACATAGAAAACCTATCTGAATGCTAATAATTTTTATAAAATGCTCCGAAAATATCTAAATGATAATTATAATAAATTAATAATAATAATAAATTAACATGAAAAATTATCTTGGCTGAACAATTTGCCGCGTAAATAATTACAGAATGGCTTCCTACTGACTTATGCCAGTTGCATAAAAACCCCACGAAAAACACGTTACATATTCGCCTCGGATCATCGGATGATTTACCGTGACGACGGTCCATTATCCGATTATCCCAGACACGTTAATAAACCCCATCCAAAATACATATTACATAAATGAAATCTCCCTAAATTACAGATATATACACTCATAATTTTTCTTCACGCACTTTGCGTCAAAGTTTGTTGTCACTATGGATTGCACTTTGCAACCAGTCCAATGTTTCTCATATAAAATAGTGTTCCACGGATATTTCCGCCTCTCAAATTCCTCTATGTTGGAGAAATAGACATAATAAATGTGTGAGCACTATGTATTTTTTATGTCATATCACACGCATTGAAGGTGTTCTGATATATTTATATCACCATAGAACTTCCTAATTTCACTGGAGGTCCCTTCCTTATGGTGAAATTTAATCTCACTTATCACTGAGCACACGATCACACTATTGTGGCAGCGCCTCGTGACCATAATACTTAATCTCTCTTTAAAGATGATTAAATTAATATTCACTTCTGAAAAAAAACAGTAAATGTGCATTACATATAACACCAAATATTTCTGTGTCGTAATCGCCCTGTCTTGTTAAGTTCCCGTAGACCATATTCTACTTAATACTAGTTCTCAACACAGATCAGTTCTTCTCACACAAATAATACCTCTGTACAAATTATCTTAAATTACACACTTACAAATCTTACATGGCGAGGCCGTAAACAGAAATCACGTGTGCTGATATGTATGAGTTTCATGAAGGACTGTCTCGCATTCTGATGGCCCATCTTTTGCCTCGTGGACGCCTTAAGCAAAAATACCATGTACAAGCGCTCACCCATCTCTTGGAGGCAAATGGGAAATCACCAGCGCTACCAAATTCTGGCCTTGGTGTATCGAGACATTTTAGTGCTCAAGAGCATCCGACAATCCCGTCATATTTCCCTGTACCTTAAAAACTCTTCATTTACTTACATACTACCCCCCTGTGCGACTTCTGATACGCCTGCCTTGAAGACCAGCTCCTCCCACGCACCAAATACCACACTTACTCATTTGATAGGCTGGCTCGCCAGCTAAACACACTCACTTTATGACACATATTTTCGTAGACTATGTATATTATACGTTCCGTATAATCTGTTTCCCTCACTATTCTCCAGCACATATGCTGTTTTCCCAATACGTTTGGAAACTACAAATGTTTCTGCGTCACCTTCTTCCAACCTTGCTAGTGGCTCCCTTAAATGAACGTCATCACGTTGCTCCAATAGCATATTTCTCAGTGTCTGTAACGTTGCCCTGTTGCTACTGTCCACACATGCTAACCCTACTTTCCTCTGGTGTTACACCTCTACTCGACACTCTATGACCTAAAAATGTCACTTCTGACTGACAGAATGACGACTTAGACAGCTTCAAAGTGAACCCTGCCTGATCTAACTTCTGAAAAACTATATTTAAATGACGTAGATGCTCCTCAAAACTGCGTGAACTAATTACCATATCATCTATGTAAATGGTTACAAACTCTCCTGTGTCATTCCCTAATGCGATGTTTAAAGCCCTAATTAAAGCTGCTGAACTACTCTTTAACCCATAAGGTGTTCTACAAAATTGATAAAGGTTATATTTATGACTAAAAGCTGTAAATTGTATATCTTCGTACATAAGTGGCACTTGCCAAAAACTGGAACTCAAATCTACACAAGTGAAATACTTCTTCCCCTCAAATGTTTGCATTAATTCCTCTATTGACATAGATTTCAGCTGATCTGAACTAATTCTACTGTTAACCAAACGAGCGTCTAAACAAATATGAACAGTGCCGTCGGTCTTGGGTACCGTGATCAAAGAATTAACATATGGACTGTTAGAATGCTCAATAATCCCATCTTCAAGCATCTGGTTAATTTGTGCCTCAACTGCACTCTGATAAGCGAAAGGTACAGGATATCTATGTCCTGTGAATACTGACCTATCAATAACGTTCAATGAATGTGTATAGCAATTGGCCATACCAATGCGATCCTCAAAAACTCTCCTATTACACAATAACACATCATAGAGCCGAACACATTGTTCCACCTCTATATTTCCCTGAAATGCAGCCTCACGTAACGAGTCCTCTAGACTTCCGTTCGTAATCACACTGCCCACAAAACATGGAGAACCCCGCTCTACGGCTGGCGATATCTCATTTAAAGTACAAATCACACCTACAATACTACTTCTCTGAATATGGTCATTGAACGCTACTTCTACTTCAGAATCTCCCCATTTAAATTTCAAACTCCCTACATCATAACATAAGTTACCAGACACTCTACTTAGCCACTCTGATCCCAAGATAACACTGAATACTAAATTTGGAATTACAAGGCAAATCTGCTTCTCTACATGATTATTAATTTTAATGTCTACTAAAACTTGCTTAGAAATTACTTTAGACCTCTTCCCAACAGCTGTGATAACAAAAGTGCTTTTAATTGGCATCTCCTCAAAATTTACTCCAGTTCCTTTCATTTTATCATAAAATGCACTACTTATGCAACTCTTCATACAACCACTATCAATTAAAACATCTGTGTACGCCTCGGACACGTTAAATTTAACTATGGGGCTCTTACTAACCACTTCCTGAATAATACCTTCATCATTTAGTTCATGTAATAATTCATTTCTCACATTTAGGTCATAGGGTTCCTGTATAATTGTATGGACAGGGCATGCTACAGACTGAGATTCTGACCTTACTTCGCAGCCTGGTTCGCGTTTAAAGAACCGCTACAGCTGGCCGTAGTACTAGTTACTTCTGCACTGGTCTGGTTGTTCTGAGTTGTGTTGTCATTGTTTGGCTGTATATTACTACCACTAGGCTGTCCTCTTCCTTGACCCCTATTCTGGTTGTAATTATTGTCATTATAATTTCTTCCTCGATTTCCCCTGAAATCATTGTTTCTCCCTTGATTTCCCCTGTAATCATTGTTCCTCCCTTGATACTGATTACCATAGCCATTTCCTCTGTTCTGATTTAGCTGATTATTATTATTTCTATTTTGAGCGTTGGCCCCTTCGCCACCGTTCCCTTGAACTTCCTGATGCCTGGCTTCATTAGGTCTATTATTATTATTACCCTGGTTCCTATTGAAATTGTCCTCATAACCCCCTCTCCCTAGTGCATCAAATGTGCTTAACAAATTTTCTACTTGTGATATTGTCTTTACATTCTGGATACAAGCAGCCTCCTTGATCCTATAGGGAAAGTGCCTAAGTAGCAACCTTACCACATCACTTTCCTCCTTCAACCCATCCAGATATTTACACACTAATACCTGCCCTAAAAAGTATTCGGTCATGGTGGAGCTTCCTTTAGGGTTATATTTACCACACACTACTCCCTCACGATGCTGCGACTGAATAACCTCATTCCAGAACTTTTCACAGAATTTCATTTTAAAATCATTCATATCAGTAAACTTGTCTCTGTAGACAGCAAACCAATTCCTCGTTTCCCCCACGAACACTTGTTCTAAAATTTCAACTACCTGGCACCACTCAATACTACCATTTTCCAACCTCTCCCCGAATTCATTTTCTATAGTGTCCATGAACTCCATTGGGCACCCCTGTCGATTGCTGAACTTACCCAGTTCTACCTCCCTGTGTGTGCTATTCACAAAAACTGGCCTATTCTGACTATTTTCTTGCCTGATCCTAGCTTTTAATTTTAACTCTAATTCTGCGATTTTCTCCTCAGCCTTCCTCTCAACACTGTTTACTGTTAATTTAATGTTTCCTTCTGATTCTTCTACTTTATCATATAGCTTTGCTTGTTTCTCCTCAATCTTGCTAATGCTCTCTCTATTACTCTCTCTTAAATCATTTACTTCTGCAACTATTTGCGAGTGGACTTTCTCAATTCTACCCCCCAGCTGTTCCTTAACCTCTTTAGTTGCTACCTGAATTTTGTCAATTTCTCCCCCCAATTGCTTTTTGACCTGCTGTGTTTCCAGTTGCACTAGTTCTTTTAAATTTTCAGCCTGTGTACTGATTCTAATTTCTAACTCCTCCTGTACTTTTCCTAATTTCTTGTCTACATCTGCAATGATCTCTTTAACCTTCTCTTCCATTACTCCTCTGATTTCTCCTCTAATCTGCTCCATTTTCACACTAATTTCCTTGTTGTTCTTATCTAATTTTGCATTATTCTGTTCTAATTTTTTATTTAAAGCTTCTGTACTTCCTTTATTTTCCCTACTGTTTTGTTCTAATTTTGCATTATTCTGTTCTAATTTTGCATTTAAAGCTTCTGTACTTTCTTTATTTTCCCTACTGTTTTGTTCTAATTTTGCATTATTCTGTTCTAATTTTGCATTTAAAGCTTCTGTACTTTCTTTATTTTCCCTACAGTTTTGTTCTAATTTTGCATTATTCTGTTCTAATTTTGCATTATTCTGTTCTAATTTTGCATTTAAAGCTTCTGTACTTTCTTTATTTTCCCTACTGTTTTGTTCTAATTTTGCATTATTCTGTTCTAATTTTGCATTTAAAGCATCACTACTAACTTTGTTCTGATACATGAACTCGAGAAGTAAAGTTTTTAATTCTGGTTGGCCACCTACACTCCCTGTTTCAGTATCGGGATTTACCTCCGCTACCCCGGTACTACCATCACTCGACATACTGCTCGTATCATCATTCTCCAGTTGATGACCACTACGTAACCTCATCTGTCTTTCTTTCTCATCCCCCATAATGATATACACTGATAAAGACAAATAACCCCCAAAATACAGGCACAGAAATATATACCCTTCTCCTTCCACAAATGGTATTAGGTTTTCAGCCCCAAGTTGTCGGCGACAAATGAAACGTTTTGCTTAGGCTGGGATGACAAGTGAAACGGTATTTACTTTGCTCCACGTTGAGCGTACAAATGAAACGTTTTGCTAGCTCCTAACTGTTGGTTGAGAAATGTAACTGTTTACCTTTGCCTAAGCTATGTTGTTTTAATGGGCGCCAAGACCTCAACGCAATGTTGAAATCTAAATTTGTATTTAACAACGTCTAGCTCTGGCAGAACACATTCAAGACTCTATTCACTCAGATCGTGGTATGATTTGATCATTAACCCAACAAACAATTGTATCAGGAGAAGGAATTGGTCTATATCTAATGCTACCTACTGAAAGCAAAGATTGCATTGTAAAAGAAATGAATTTATTATATAAAAAAGTATAGCAAAATTAATAATAATAATAAGTATAAAATTTAAATTGGAGCGTTGTGATTTGAATATTACCGATAGAAAATTACGTGAAAACGGAGTCTGATAAATTGATTTTACTCTTATTTCCAAGCTATGAAGTTACTGAAATATGAAATATAAAACAAAGAAAAATGAGAGATTGCGTATTTCTGGGTCATTTGCGCTTACCACTGGAAATTGCCAAAGCATTTCCCTCGTACTGGATGATGCTGTGTGCTTCCCACAGTCTCCTGGACGTCGCCATCTTCTTCGTTATATGATGATATTCTGGTAGATTAGATAATTCTATGGTCCGTACATCGGACCCAAACACTCGTATAACCACACTGGTTAAGTTTTACAAAAGTTAGTCCTCCACTCCATGGAACATCGGAGCGACTCCCGCGTGAACCATACTTGGCAAGTTCCTCACTGATAGTCACTAACTCCCCTGAACATCGGAGCGACACGCACTTGCAACCCACACTCCGCAAGTTCTACACAGATAGTCACTAACTCCCCTGAACATCGGAGCGACACGCACTTGCAACCCACACTCCGCAAGTTCTACACAGATTGTCCTCGTTCCACGGCGCGTCAAACGATATATCCACACGCCGGCTCCCCCACTCTTCAGTCCCAACTAGCTTACGTCGTCTCCACTGATTGGCTGACCCGCCACGCGATCTTCCCCTCCTCTGGGTCATTACACTCGGCGGGAGGGTTCCGTTTCAACAATTCGCCTTTCCTGGTCGATGCGACCCAGGATTGCGTCATTCTTCTTGACAGGAATCAGCTTGTATTTGAATTCCCAGTGAGTCATCTCTCTCAAATACCCTAACTGACAAAAACTCCGTAAAATTCCGTAATCAGATAATTTTCTATGATATCGTCGTTCGTAATAATTTGCATGATAGCGTTTTCTAAGACATAGAAAACCTATCTGAATGCTAATAATTTTTATAAAATGCTCCGAAAATATCTAAATGATAATTATAATAAATTAATAATAATAATAAATTAACATGAAAAATTATCTTGGCTGAACAATTTGCCGCGTAAATAATTACAGAATGGCTTCCTACTGACTTATGCCAGTTGCATAAAAAACCCACGAAAAACACGTTACAGTATTTCTATCTAACGTAAGTGTAATTGTTTATATTCGGTGTTTCTTCTTGTTATTAATTCACACTCCTTTTCAAGATGTTACTGTTATATTACAATCCTTGATCCAGATCTCCGTGACCTTACGTAATGTCATACGGCGGAGTCCCTTTTTGCCTTTGTTATTTACTCTCCTCATGGTTTAATCTTTTTGGTGTATACCTGTAGGATTCGAAAGTGTTGCATTTCTTCGTCTTGGCTTATGTATGTTTTCTATCGAGCCGTGGTGCTCGTTTTTGCGTCGGTGTCTCTTTTGTGCCCCAAACGTTTCGTTTGTTTGGTTGCAATCCGACCTTCATTTGCGGACAGTATCTGTGCGGTAACGGGACACGTCTCCCACTATATACGTGTCCCTTTTGTTTATAGAATATATGTGACGGTAGGATTTCTCCAGCCCCGATGTCATATGCTTCTTCTTTATATGTCGCGTTGGTGCGGCATTATGTTGGAGTATAAGCCTATTTGTTTCGATTTTTACCGGTGTCTTTCGTCCCAAGTCAATTGTATGTAATGCACCTCCGTATGTTTCATTTTCCTTTAGTTTTGTTTTTCTCGTTTGATTTTCGCCGAATTACATAACTTAGTGAAGAACAGGACTTTTGGTCAGGAGACTATAGGGTCATTAGCAATAAATCAAACAATGGCCAAGCAGGTGTTGGTCTCATATTGAGTAGGAAACTTGGACAGCGGGTGGAATATTATGAGCAATATAGTGAACTGATTATTGTAGCAAAAATCAATACAAATCCTACGTGCACCACAGTGGTACAAGTCTATATGCCTACCAGTCAAGCTGATGATGAAGATGTTGAAAAGGTCTACGAAGAAATAGATGAAATTCTGAGGTATGTCAAGGGTGATGAAAATGTTATAGTAATCGGAGATTGGAATGCTGTGGTAGGAAATGGAAGAGAAGGGAAGATAGTAGGAGATTTCGGGGGAACCAGGCTGTTGGAAATCTGCACCGAGCATGAATTGGTCATAGCTAACACCTTATTCAATAACCACAATAGAAGAATATACACATGGATGAGACCGGGAGATACAGGGCGTCACCAAATCGACTTCATTATGGTCAAGCAGAGATTTCGAAACCAGATTTTTGATTGTAAAACATATCCTGGTGCTAACATAAACTCTGACCACAATATGGTTCTTATGAAATGCAGATTAAAGTTGAAGTCAAAAGACAAAAAAGTGGGCAATAGACAGACTAATAGAGAAGGATGTAAACGAAAGATTCAGGAAGAGTATAAAGGAAGGACTAATGAAAAACCCTAAACAAACTTCAATTGCAGACGATTGGACACTTTTGAAGAATGAAATAACAAAATCCGCAGAAGAAAACATTGGTAGGAAAGAAAGAATAGGCAGAAAACCGTGGATCACTCTGGGTATACTAGAATTGACGGATGAAAGGCGGAAACACTAGAATGTAAGAGATGAAAAGGGGAAAGCAGAACACAGACGTCTGAGAAATGAGGTTAACAAGAAGTGCAAGGTAGCGAATGAAGAATGGTTGAAAGAGAAATGTGCAGGCATAGAAAATTGTCTGAAATTAGGAAAAGTAGACACAGCTTATCGAAGGATTAAGAAAACATTTGGGGAAAAGAAGACTAAGTGCTGTAATATTAAGGACCCAATGGAAAACCTCTAACAGATAGGGAAGAAAAGGTTGAGAGATGCAAAGCTTACATAGAGTGTTTGTATAAGGGAAAGGAGTTTCAGAATCATGTAAGGGAAAGGGAGGAGGAACTTGATGAGGATGCAAAAGGAGATTTAATATTGAGATCAGAATTTGACAGAGCATTGGAAGACTTAAGCAGGAACAAAGCACCAGGTATAGATGATATACCGATTGAGTGGCTACGCTGCATAGGAGATGAAGGTCTGATCAGGTTATTTCACTTGGTGTGTAGGATTTATTAGACAGGTGAGGTAACCTCTGATTTCAAGAAGAATGTTATCATCCCAATACCGAAGAAAGTAGGAGCTGACAGATGTGAGGACTACCGTACAATCAGCTTGATTACTCATGCTTCAAAGATCCTTTCTAGATAGAAGCGGAATTGGGTGAAGACTAGTTTGGTTTCAGGAGAAATGTAGGAACAAGGGAAGCTGTACTAAGTCTTAGGCTGATTTTGGAAGGTATATTAAGAAAAGATAAGAGAACGTTCATGGCATTTGTAGACTTAGAAAAGGCTTTTGATAGCATTGATTGGACTAAATTGTTTGACATTTTGAAAATGAGTGGAATAAAGTATAGGGATAGGAGGGTGATCTACAATCTATACGGAAACCAGACAGCAGTCATTCGAGCTGATGGACATGAGAGAGAAGCTGGTATTCAGAAAGGTATCAGGCAAGGCTGCAACTTATCACCCATACTTTTCAATCTTTACATTGAACAAGCAATGAAGGAAATTAGAGAGAAATTTAAAGAGGAAGTGAAGATTCAAGGATAAATAATTTCAACTCTGAGATTACCCGAAGACATCGTCATTTTGGCCGACAAGCCTGAGGATTTGAATGAGTTTTTGAATGGTATGGACTCCGTCCTGAGGAAAGAATTCATGATGAAAATTAATAAATGTAAATCAAAAATATTGGAATAAATCATAAACCTCTATGGACATCAAATTGGCAGGGGAAAAACTAAAGGAAGTAGGAGACTTCTGTTACTTAGAAGGCAAAATAACCAGTGATGGACGAAGCAAAGAGGATATAAAAATTAGGTTGGCTCAGGCAAGGAAAGCATTTCTAAAGAAAAGAAATCTGTTGACTTCGAATATAGATTTAGGTATTAGGAAAATATTTTTGAAAACCTTTGTGTGGAGCGTCGCACTCTATGGAAGTGAAACTTGGGCTATTGGTGCAGCAGAAAAGAGGAGAATTGAAGCGTTTGAAATGTGGTGTTACAGAAGAATGATGAAGATCAGATGGATAGATAGGGTTACAAACGAAGAGGTATTAAGACGAATGGGAGAGGAGAGATGTTTCTGGCGATTACTAATGAAGAGACGAGATAAGTTGGTAGGACACATACTAAGACACCCAGGAATAGCAAGCTTAGTTATGAAAGGAATGGTCGAGGACAAGAACTGTTGGGGTAGACCGAGGTTAGAGTATGTTAAGCAGATTGCCTCGGATGTAGGGTGTGGTAGCTATGTAGAGATGAAACGATTAGTTCTGGACAGGGAGGCACGGAGTGCTGCATCAAACCAGTCAAAATACTGAAGACTCAAACAACAACAGTGATAATCCCCCTTCTTCCTATCACCGTGAGATCTCTCTCCCCTTTGTTTTACTCCTCTCACTCCTCCCCTTCACCTCCTGTATGTTTACATAACATCATGAAAAGCTTCGCGTCTTGTTGCAGTTCATTTTTTGACTTTGTCGTTTCTCTCTGCCTTTTGTAAGTTTCATTTTATTTTATTTCATGCTGGTATTTCTTCGTTAGATTCATGTTGTTGAGCTGTACTCAGGTTCAGTCGTGCTTTTAGGTTTTTAAGTTTTGGAATTCTTTATTCTTGGTATTGTTTTTGTAATATTGTTGATCTTATCTTAGCTTGGCTTTTTTCTTTGTTTTAATTAATTTGTTTATTCGTGTACACGCTCCTTCTTTAATTTTTAATACATTTCTATATTTTAAGTAGTATTGCTCTCTTGTGTTTTCATTTCTTATATTAAGACTTATCACGATTTTGTCAATCTTGTCTTTGTTATGCAACAAAGGCACGATTAACACGGCTCTGGGTTTTCATTAATTAATTTCATGACATTCTTTTTTTTGTACTTTTGATCATTGCGTTAAGAAATTCTTTGTTTCCATTTGGGTTTTTGGAAATCATCTTTTGCTCGCTCCGAAAATCTTGGGATCAGCACCGGATCGAGCCAGACATCCTTTCCCCCGTCCATTTGTGACCTTGTTGATTTTTTATTTCCACTGTTTTTTATTTTACTCTGCTATTTTATTATGTAAGAGCGTAAGCGACGCTTCAATGGTAGCACATCACGTGGTTGCGTGCGAACTCGTTTCCCCCGCCCCTTAAGATATTAACCCCTTATTATTTTTCTATTCATTTACATAGTATTAAAATTTCTTTTTCTTTGAGTATAAGGAATTCAGGGAATTGATTCCCCCACCCCTGAAGAAAGTGTGAAATTACTTCCTGTGTGAACTACGAGCATTTAGGAGAATCCATCTTCAAGGAAAGATGGTTTAGTCCCTCAAGAAAACAAGACATGCAAAAGATCCAGCTTCAAGATAAAGAGTGCAACAAGTCAGTGAGTACATTGCAACGCTGGAATAGGACACATCACGGTATTGTAACCTGCTTTTATGTATTTGCTTCCTCTATTAGACATTTGTTTGGTTAACGTTGATTTTAAGGCGACAGAAAATTTTGTTTGCTTTCTCTTCCTTTTCATTTCGTCAGTGTCTTGGACGTTTTTATTTTACTTTCTGTTAAGAAGGAAATGAATTTATCTCAAGGATTTGAGTCTTTACCTCTTGCAGTAAACAGTCGTTTAGTTAACTGTGAAATTTCCCAGAACTCGCTTTACCCTCTCGTAAGTCTCAGTCTGGAAGAGCTGCTGACAGGTTTCTTGTCATTACCGTGCAGTCTAAACCCCCGCCCCTCTCACTCCGTAGTTTTCCTCAATGAAGACGGGCCCATTTCCGGGAACCGTCCCTTTAAACCCTACGGTCGCCTCCGACCAACCTTGAGCCTCGCGTAATTATACTAACGTACTGTGTTCGTAAAGTGTTTGTTGTTTCAGTTATGAACGGTTTGTTGAGTTATAATGTGTGTTATGTTTGGGAGTTAAGTTTGTTTCATAATTAGGGGGGTGATTGTTTTATTTTTGTTATAGAATTTTCAATTTAGGTTTTTGTTTAAAATTCTTAAATAAGCTTGACGTTTCTGTGTGTTCAGTATTGTAGCGTGTATTTCGTAGGGAAACCTGCTAGTAAGGTCTCCGTTGGGATTAGAGTATGGGATCTGTCAAACGGTTCGAAGCTTGCTTAGGGTGTACATAGATTCTTCACGATTCGTCAATCGTTAGTATGGGATGAAGATTGTCACGATGACCTGTAGTCCGTTATTTGCGTTTCCATGGTATTCTAACGACTCATATTAGCATACTGGCGTAATGGAGAAATTTAGATTTGTTTAAGGGAAGAAGTATGTATGTAGTGTTGTTGTTTATGGTTGTATTTTGAGATCAATGTGTGTGTCAATGAGTTTAATGAATTTCATTGTAATAGTAATTGTGGGTGGTTTCAAATTTGGTTCTGTTTTGATTGTATATTCAATTCTAATAATATATTTATTACGTGCGAATTATTTATTCGTTTTTATTGGCAAGCCAAATATACGATAAGTATTGCTCAGAGATACCATCCACTCTAGGTCTGCTTTATTTGGTGGTATGGGACATCGGTGTTCATGTGAACTACTGTGGCGTACATTACCTGATTTTCCTGGATTCTAGTATGGGATAGTCCATTTGATGATGGTTTTGTGCTTTTAATTTGCGTGATTTTTTCGTACCCTGTGTCTTTAATTTTTTATGTGGTACCTCTGATTTCTACGGCCCGTATATTGGCGCAGTATTCATTTTATTTTTGCGGGTTGGTTTTATTTATTATTGGGTTTCGTGCTTGGCTGAGTTGTGTGTGTCTGGTGTTGATTGAGGTTATGTTGAAGTCCCTGTCCGTTCTTTTTTTAAGGTATTTTCCGTTCTCTGTGCGAGATGGTATCTTTTGTTTCGGTACTACTTCTGAGCTGTTCCCTTTTAGTCGTTGCTAACTAATGTCTTTTCAATTACAGAAAATTGTCACGTAATTCTGTAATTATTTTTTAACCATGGGTGCCAATGTTAATTTTTTGTTGTTATTGTAATCTTGAGTTCCGATAGTGTCTAGTACCCTTTGATATGAATTTTTAGTTGCCCTTTCGTTCCCCCCACTTTTATGTACTTACTTAGGCAGGAAACACCCGTGGCCGCCTGAATTACACGGAGGACTTCGAAAGATGTGTTGAACTACAGTTCTGCCTAAGGCGATTTCCAGTACCTGCCTGCTTTTGTTGTAGGGAGCTGAGCCGGCCCATTGTCCTAGCCGCAGACACGACTCGCTATTGTTTGGCAGCGCCTGAGATGGCCTGTCGACTACATTCTTTTCTCGTATTGACAGTGATTTGTCTTGAGTTTATTGATATAGTTGTTTACTTTTCATCGTAATTTCTGTTTTACGTTTTTGTGAAATCATGTTTTATAAACCATTTCATTCTAATATGTTTCCTCTGAGATAATGTGTATTATTTTCCTTTAACTGTCATGTAGTCGGAGAGTGTTTTTGGTGGCGATAGCTAGTCTCCCAAGTACCGGAGAAGTGGCCGGTGAATCCTTAGACCCTGTTCACGGCTCGTTGCTCTTCTGTAATTTGGTCTGACGACCCTGTCTATTCACACCTTTACTTTCCAGCTGGCAAAAAGGAATCCACATCCACTCTTACACAGACTACATAACCCCAAATATTTCCCCGACGCAAGCCCTATTTTGTAAACAGGGTGCTCCCCTTTAGAATATTTTTATGTGATCATTATTTAACGTTTTTTTTCTTTTATTATTAGAAAATGGCTGATTTCCAGAAGGTCGCCATTAAGAAGCCTTCGCTTTCTCCACGTCATCTGGCAGTGTCTAACTCAAGATTGACCGTATTATTATTTTCTTCTTGGTACATCCATTTTAATATGTGTGACGTATTGACGTGCAGTAGGGGTAGGTACCGCCCTTATTTCACGCCTGTACTGATCCTTTATATAATTTGAATTTCTGTTGATTTAATTTCATTTTTAAGTCATTTTTTCTTTCGTACCAAAAAGGAATAATTTTCCTCTTCAGTGAACATCTTCGTGAAAACGTGCGTATGATTATGTGTGTGTATGAGAAAAGAGACTTGCGTTTCGTCAAGCCTGTTATGGAAGTTATGACGTTCAAAAAACAAAGAACTTTTAATTAAGCTGCGTCATATGAATGAGAGAAATGTGTGCACATTTTATTATGTCAAAATTTTTCATGTGTGTATCTAGTGTACATGATGAAATTGTCTTTCCTTCGCCCTGTTCAAAGGTATCTAATCGGAGAATGTTATTTTATATAATTTTGTTATGCAAAGGAAAACAATTCTTTTATGCTTTGTTATGAAAAAGTAAATCTTTAGGAGAAAGCGGTGGTATTTGAACCACTTTTAAGAATTTATTATTGTTATTATTATTATTATCATCACCATGTGTTGTGACATCTCTATATTACGCCTCGTGTGTTTAATTGTGCGCAAATTGGCTCTGCCAATATTTGAGGAGGGTTTACGCCACTCCCAAACTACGCATTTTATATTTCTGGGAGGCGTCTCTCCTCTCTGGGAGGGATAAGCTTATTCAGTCTTGGACGTGCCGAGATGTGGGGCGAAAGTGCATATTCGGGCAGAGGCCCACACTCATGGCACAACAAAATGTGAGTACGGCTCAATGTATTTCTATCTGTCTAACGTTGTGCAACCCCTAGCCACATACTACCTAGTTCTTTCGTATTGGCTAGTATTGTTGCTTACCTTGCAATTTGTTGTGTAAATTGTTCTGCTATTGGCTCGGCCAATAATTGAGGAGGGTTTACGCCACTCCCAAACTACGCATTTTATATTTCTGGGAGGCTTCTCTCCTCTCTGGGAGGGATAAGCTTATTCAGTCTTGGACGTGCCGAGATGTGGGGCGAAAGTGCATATTCGGGCAGAGGCCCACCCTCATGGCACAACAAAATGTGAGTACGGCTCAATGTATTTCTATCTAACGTAAATATAATTATTTATATTCTGTGTTTCTTCTTGTTATTAATTCACTCTCATTTTCAAGATGTAACTGTTTATATTACAATCCTTGATCCAGATCTCCGAGACTTAAAGTAATGTCATACGGCGGAGTCCTTTTTTGCTATTGTTATTTACTCTCCTCATGTTTTATTCTAATGGTTAATATCTGTAGGATTCGAAGGTGTTGCATTTCTTCGTCTTGGCTTATGTATGTTTTCTACCGAGCCGTGGTGCTCGTTTTTTGCGTTGGTGTCTCTTTTGTGCCACAAACGTTTCGTTTGTTTGGTTGCAATCGGACCTTTGTTTGCGGACAGTATCTGCGCGGTAACGGGACATATGTCCACGTCTCCCACTGTATACGTGTCCCTTTTGTTTATAGAATATATGTGACGGTGGAATTTCTCCAGCCCCGATGTCATATGCTTCTTTTTTATATGTCGCGTTGGTGCGGCATTATGTTGGAGTACAAGCCTATTTTTACCGGCCTATTTCGTCCCAAGTCAATTGTATGTAATGCACCTCCGTATGTTTCATTTTCCTTTAGTTTTGTTTTTCTCGTTTGATTTTCGCCGAATTACATATCTTAGTAGTAATCCCCCTTTTCTTCCCCTTCTTCCTATCTCCGTGAGATCACTCACCCCTTTTTTTACTCCCCTCACTCCTCCTCCTCCTCCCCTCCTGAATGTTTACATAACATCATGAAAAGCTTCGCGTCTCGTTGTAGTTCATTTTTTGACTTTGTTGTTTCTCTCTGCCTTTTGTAAGTTTCATTTTATTTTATTTCATGTTGGTTTATCTTCGTTAGATTCATGTTGTTGAGCTGTACTCAGGTTCAGTCGTGCTTTTTAGTTTTTTAAGTTTTTGAATTCTTTATTCTTGGTATTGTTTTTTAATATTGTTGATCTTATCATAGCTTGCCTTTTTCTTTGTCTTAATTAATTTGTTTATTCGTGTACACGCTCCTTCTGTAATTTTTAATACATTTCTCTATTTTAAGTAGTATTGCTCTCTTGTGTTTTCATTTCTTATATTAAGACTTATCACGATTTTGTCAATCTTGTCTTTGTTATGCAACACGCCTCTGGGTTTTCATTCATTAATTTCTTGAGATTCTTTTTTTGATGTGTAACATCTTTCCGCTCGATTGCTGGATAGTTTTGTGGGAGTGATTTTGAAAATTGGGGACAAAAGTGAATTGGGCGGAAGTGGATCGAACGGAAGTGGATCGGACGGAAATGAACACGCACTGCCAGAAAAATGGGACGGAAGTGAATCGAGCGGAAGTGGATCAAACGGTAGTGGATCGGACGGAAGTGAAGACGCACTGCCAGCTGTATGTACAATTGAAAATGTGTGTATTGGAAACAAGGCAGTGTGTGCTCTGTAGCGCGAGAATGTTATGGCAATACACTAGACAGTGCATTTAGCAGGCACTGGTTTGACGAGCACAGTGGCAAATGTTTCACCGAATTTCATTTGTCATTGAGCAGTTTATGAAGCTTCACGTTCAAGATTGAATATCACATGGGGTAGGACAAAGACGACAAATGACATTTAAGTAAGCGGAATTATTGTCAAGCTGTGGGTGAGTAGTCAAATATTAAATGCATAACAGAATGTTGTTATATGAGTGGAATAAAAGCTATATTTTCATCATATGTGAGACTAGGTCATTTCATGATTGTAGGAAGCCATGTTTTGATTGTTTACGACGAACTGTATGAGAGCCTTGAGAATAATGAATGTTATAGTTCCTGAGGAATGTGCTCATAGTATTTGAGAGTACTGTCGACGTTGTGTGTCACATTGTTATTATGAATTATTAATGTAAAAGGAAGGAAGCTTGTAGTTTTTCGTGTCCGTTAATCTCACGATCATGATCCACGGTCCTCCCTTTTACGTGGAATGCGAACCTCAGGACATGGCATTTCAATTCGAATATCTCAAATGTATTGACCGGGAATAAAACCCGGTCTACCTTGGTGAGAGACTAACAGCTTGACCGCTGCGCCACTAATGTGACAGTAGCATATCTCCAATTCAATCTATACATTCATCATAGTACCAGTATGAAAATGGAGTGTAAATTAACATTTTAAGAATATCCAAGCTGTGTAGTATACGTGTAGGATAACATGTCAGATGTTACACATCATATGCGACTACCGTAAGGCTCGTATCTTTTTTGATGTTGTACTTTTGATCATTGCATTAAGAAATTATTTGTTTCCATTTGGGTGTTTGGAAATCATCTAATGCTCGCTCCGAAATCCTTGGACCCAGCACCGGATCGAGCAAGACATCTTTTCCTCCATCCAATTGCGACCTTGTTGATTTTTGATTTCCACTGTGTTTTATTTTACTCTGCTATTTTATTATGTAAGAGCGTAAGCGACGCTTCACTAGCAACTGCTCAGTCTAGAGTCAGGGAGGCAGGCTTACGGACTACCGGACCCATCACTAGGTAAACCTGCGCGCCATAAGCTCGCTGTCGACTCCGCGCTGGCACAAAACAGGTTATTGTCCACGACCTCTGTTGTGCTGTTTGTGCCACGCCTGTATATTGTACCCAGGAAACGCAGCCGCCACTTCGCGCAGCCGCTTTACAGGTTTTGTTCCAGGACCTGAGCCAGTACCTCCAGCAAAACCACAGTCTTCCATTACATTTTCTGGACACACCACTCTTTGATCATGGGTTCATGAACCCGCAGATGCATCAGACCAAGTTTTGGACCACTATCTACAATATAATTTTGGACACTGGCAACTTCATTTTCTAGCGCCGACAATTTTATTTCAGCAAAGCGCTGCTTCCTTCAACTTTCCAACCTAGATCCAGCAACAACAAAAACAGTGACAAAATTTGTCCCCAAGGTGGGATTCGAACTTTTTACCTCATCGCGCCACGAGTTAGTCCTCTCGGCTGTCACATTGCACTACGTGATGTTATGCAGCGCGGACTACATAGGCAACACGCCACACACCGCTCCATGCTGCGAGCAAGCAGAGATACTCCTCACCTGCATGCCGTATGGTCATATTATTATTATTATTATTATAATTCTCTTCTAAAAATATCATTGATAGTTGTCCATATCCATCAAATCGAGTAATTACACACTATATTTTTACGCCAGTTTCTAAACTTTGTACACCCCAGGCAATTTCGCAAAGTGATGAGTGAACAAACGCGTCCGCATTAACACTGGGTTCGTTTAGACGTCCTCCAATTTTCGCTCAAATAATGCAAATCTTCATATCGTAACCCCGAGTCTATGCGCTAAGTGCTGTTCACCCCTGCACTGTGGACCGTCTAACCCTTGCTTAGGTATAATAATAGGGTGCCAATTTTACGGGCCGGTCACGGCATTTTGCCGAACTTTTGCAGCGTATTTTTCTACACCTCTAGAGTACCCTGGTATTGACTTGTAGGTGAACTGAGAGTATACATTGTTATAAACATGTGCGTGCAGGGCCTCGTCACCTCTAGAGTACCCTGGTATTGACTTGTAGGTGAACTGAGAGTATACATTGTTATAAACATGTGTGTGCAGGGCCTCGTCACCTCTAGGGTACCCTGGTATTGACTTGTAGATGAACTGAGAGTATACATTGTTATAAACACAGTGTGTGCAGGGGTCTTGCCACCCACAGACGCGCTGGTTTGGATTAGTAGGTCAATTGAGTGTATACATTAGCGACGGTTAATGATAACTCATGTAAGAGATTTACATCATGGTCATGGAGCCCCGTGTACATGTTTGATAACCAGTGTGATTGTGATGGCTGGACTAATGCATTTGTGATTGGGAAAAAGTTTTGGATAGGAGGCGGCCATGATGTGAATTCAGGTACAATTCCAGCAATTGCTTAAAGAAGAAGTGGGGAAACAACGGAAAATCACTTTCAGGATGGCTGGAGTAGTTCTGCTACAAAAGGTTCGGTATAACTACAGTGATTCTGTACCGTACTGAAACAGCGAGTAATTGTTTTAATGGCATGGATGGTTTGGTATTGTACAAACCATGTTTCAATTCATTGTCTGTATATAGCTGATTTATTGTATTTTTTTCTATTTAATGTATTTATTTATTCATTTCGCACCTCAGTTTACTTTCACTGTACATTTGCGGAAATTCTATTAACATATGCCAGGTATTATGATCAACAATAAATGGATTAAGTTTTGCACGGTAATTCCCAAATTTGTTCATTAAAACGAAAAGATGATGGAAAACCGGCTGTTCGGCACATCCCGCACAATCAGCATGAAATTAAGCAGTCACGTGGTGCATAGGTTTGTTTCCAGAACAAGAACCCTAATCGACTTGGGGTTTCATTTAGATGCGACTTTTGACTTTCGTTTCAACAAATGTTCTCACGTGAATAGTTGTTTGTGGTTTGCTCATGCGTCGGAATTCCTTCTGATTTATTTATGTACGCACCAGATGGAAAAATAAAATACACTTGAATATTCAAAATTACTACAGTAACACTTTCTTTCTTAGATTGGCAATGCAACGCACGGCGGGAACTACTAGTAGGTCATCTTCTCAATAACATTCATACTGGAATAGATCCAACAGTTAAAACTCTGAAGGAGAAGGGTTAGTTTTTGAGCTGCTAACTAAAAAGTGAATATCAATATCCACTTAAGACAGACAAATACAAAAACGTTCAACCATAAATTTAAGAGAATAATTGATTTGTCAACAAAACTTCTTCACATCCAACATTTTTAGTTATCATACATACAACACTTTTTCTTATTATGTTGTCCACTTACTCATTTATATAATTTCCACTTGCATCACACTCTTCGTCATGGGCTTCTTTTATATCCTAGCAACAAGAATGAATCATTAATTTATTTGCTCTCATATTACGCTTCTACACAATCAATAACAAATAATGTAACTTTACAGCACATCTCAACTTAGAGAAAGGATTTATCAGCTGTAAAACGCGCTGAAATTACTTTTTAATTCTCGATGATATCTTACTGCATTATACAAGTCTCATCTAGGTCTGAAACATATCAAAGATATCCCTACTTTATAGTTAAATTAAATCAGAATTTGACAGAGCATTGGAAGACTTAAGCAGAAACAAATCACCAGGCAGAGATGATATACCGATTGAATTGCCACGCAGCATAGGTGATGAAGGTCTGATCAGGTTATTTCACTTGGTGTGTAGGATTTATAATACAAGTGAGTTACCTTCTGATTTCAAGAAAAATGCTGAGCTGACAGGAATGAAAATTACCGAGCAATCAGCTTGATCAGTCATAGTTCAATGATCCTGACGAGAATAATCTACAAGATGATGGAAAGACAGATAGAAACTGAGTTGGGTCAAGAGCGGTTTGACTTCAGGAGAAACATCGAAACAAGGGAAGCTGTACGAGATCTTAGGGTGTTTTTTGGGAGGAAGAATAAGGAAAGATAAGAGAACGTTTATGACATTTGTTGTCTTAGAAAATGCATTTGATAACGTTGATTGGAGTAAGTTGTTTGACATTTAGAAAACAATTGGAATAAAGTACAGGTATAGGATGGTTCTATACAAACTATACAGAAACCAGACATCAGTTATTCAAGCCGGAGGATATGAGAGACAAAACTTGCATTCAGAAAGGTGTAATGCAAGACTCCACCCATATTTTTCAATGTTTACATTGAACAAGCAATAAATGAAAGTGGTAAAAATTCAAAAATGTAAAATTCAAAGAGAAATAATTTCAACTCTGAGAATTGCTGATGACATCGTCATATTTGTCGACACACCAGAAGATTTGAATGAGTTTTAAATGGTATGCATTCTGTCTTGAGGGAAGAATTCAATATGGCATTATTAAAAAAATATTGTAGTAGCAATTGGTGCTATATTGCATTGTATTACCTCTGGTAATTTTAGGGACTATTGAAAGAACACAACGAGACACACTCTTTACACCACCGATATATTGAACTCCATGACAGGCACACACTGTACACAGGTTGGCCAACGTAAGAGCAACATTGCCAACTTAAAAGAATATGCTGAAATTAAATAACTAACATTCCGCCTACCTTGACAGACCTTGAACGTCTGTCAACAACAAGACAAATGTCAGCAAGACACATGATAAAATATGACATACATTGCAAATAAGACAATATCAAATTTAAAACAAACAATTGATATATACAAACACACGAAGTGAAAATCGCAGCAAATGTCAATGGAAGTTCCCTGAAAATGGCACAAATAATAATTTAAATAACACAATAATTGATTACACTGGAAGAGCACAGAGTCTATTTACATGTCTCTTAATGGTCCCATTAGCGACCTTCACGGTCACAACTCGAGCAACACCATCCGAGCCTGGATGTAATGCAACGATTTTCCCATTCGCCATGTCAATGGAGGAGAGTTGTCCTCCTTGATGAGAACCACTGCACCTTCCCTGAAGTTTGCAGCTCGCTGCCTCCATTTGGATCGCTGCTGCAGACCGTTGAGACACTCCTTTGACCACCTCTGCCAGAAGTGCTGCAACATTTGCTGTATATGTTGCCACCTACTCAGTCTATTCTCAGGCACAAGCTTTAAATTAGGCTCTGGAATAGCAGTGAGTGAGCTTCCTATTAGGAAATGTGCAGGTGTAAGAGGAGATGGATCATTAGAGTCACTCGGAAGTAGGGTCAAGGGTCGGGAATTCATACAGGCTTCAATCTGAGCTGTTAGGGTAGTCAACTCCTCAAGAGTCAAACTGCTGCTGCCAACTACTCGACGAAAATTGTATTTGAAAGCCCTTATCCCGGCTTCCCAAAGTCCTCCCATGTGTGGAGCATGAGGTTGTACGAAGTGCCACTGGATTCCTTCGTTCGTCAAAGTTGTCATGAGATGATCTCTTTCTTCTTCTGATTGAAAGGGATTGGTTGATGCATCTAATTCTCTTCGAGCACCTACGAAGTTCCTAGCATTGTCAGAATACAGGTGGGCACATTTTCCGCGTCGGGCTACAAATCGATGTAATGCTCCAAGAAATGCTGCTGTAGTAAGGTCACTTACTACTTCTAAATGCACAGCCTTGGTCGAGAAGCAAATAAAGAGCGCAATATATGTCTTTATGGGGGCGCGTGTTTGACGTCCTCCATGACGTATGAGAACTGGTCCACAGTAATCCACTCCTGTGTGGAGAAAGGGTCTTGAAGGCGTAACTCGGCTTGAAGGGAGATTTCCCATCAATTGACTTGCTGGTGTTGACTTCAGACGTGAGCATCTGACACAGCCATGCACGATAGTTCGCACCAGTTGTCTTCCTCTTATTGGCCAATATTCTTCTCGAATAGCATTTAGTAAAGCAGATGGGCCTGCATGCAGGTTTCCTATATGCATATCTTGGGCGATGAGTTTGGTCAGGTGTCCGCTTGCAGGAATGATGATGGGATGCTTCTGCCCGTCTGGAATGTTGGCATGTTGAAGACGTCCGCCTACCCTGAGCAGTCCATCTGGAGCTAGGAATGGATTCAATGACTTCAGCTGACTGCTTTCTGCAACTTGATTTCCACTGCGTAGCCTTCGAAGTTCTTCTGAAAACCTGATGTCTTGCTCCATTCTCAGAATCATCTTCATCGTGGTGTCTAGTTCTTCCGTGCTGAGCGGTCCTGTTTTACGCTCCTTCGGAGCCTTTCTTAAGTTCATTCCAAACCTACAGCAGTACGCTAGTACTCTTCTGAGCTTTGTCAGCGTAGAAAACCGAGTAATCAGCGATGTGTCCCTATCTTGAGTAACAAGAGTTATGAACTTGCTGTTGCTTCCTCTTGCCTCTTCGCACGTTTCTACTTGAATGCGTTGTGGCCACGACTCTTCTTCCTTACTCAGCCATGGTGCACCTTCCCACCAGAGTTGAGACTCCATTAACTGTGACGCTGACGCTCCTCTAGATACGAGATCTGCTGGATTGTTTTCAGTCGATACAAGCCTCCAGTTGTCGACAGTAGTACAGGTTTGTATCTTCGACACTCGGTTGGCAACAAACACGCTCCAGTTTGTTGATGGTGCTGCTAACCAAGCGAGAACAATCCTTGAGTCAGACCAGTAGAATCTTTGGTCAATTCTCAATGTGAGGGATGAACTGACCTTAGACATCAGTTCTGCTAACAAAACAGCCCCACACAACTCCAATCTCGGAATGGATTGTGTTTTTATTGGAGCTACTCTCGACTTTGAGCAGATGAGGTGTACTGCTATGGTATTTCTATCATCAGCGCATCTGAGGTAAACACATGCACCATAGGCATTGACTGATGCGTCGCAGAATCCATGAAGTTGGATGGAGCAATGACATCCTCCTGAAACAAACATTCTAGGAACACATACATCCATGATTTGCATGAGGGACTGTTTATATGACATCCACCTCTCCTGAGTGTCAAGAGGCAATAGATCATCGCAATCAATTTTCTGGAGCCAGAGCTCCTGCAAGAAGATTTTGCATGTTAAAATGACTGGACCTATTAATCCCAAAGGGTCGATGATATTTCGGCTAACACCAAGCGTTTAGTGCATGGGATTGCCCTACCTTTCTGTTCTGCAGCTTGTAAGTCGTACTTGAACTGATCTGATTTAGGATCCCATAATAGGACTAATGTATTTACTGCCTCTCCATCGAAATTCAACGCTGCCTGTTGGGTCTTCATATTTTCCGGGATGTCCGAAAGAATTGAGTCATCGTTGGAACACCATTTTCGAAGGAGTAATGCTACCAACTGAGAGTGTAGCTTCCTAGCTTCTTCGATTTTATCCGCTCCTGTAAGTAAGTCATCTACGTAGAAATCTCGTTTCAGAACGGTAGCAGCTGAAGGAAACTCACTGAATTCGTCGTCAGCCAATTGGTGCAGAGTCCGTGTGGCTAAGTATGGTGCACAAGCAGTGCCATACGTGACTGTCGTTAACCTGTACGTTTTAACCGGTTGATCGGTAGATTCTCTCCATAGAATCATTTGAAGTTGCGTGTCGGACGGGTTCATTTTAATCTGACGGTATATTTTCTCAATGTCTGCCGTCAGTGCATATCGATGCGTTCTGAAGCGAATAATGATCGAAAAGAGGTCATCTTGCACTGTGGGACCCACCATCAGTAGATCGTTCAGACACACCCCAGAGTCCGTCTTCGCTGAGGCATCGAATACAACTCTCAGCTTCGTGGTTGTGCTGGAATCCTTCAGCACTGGATGATGTGGGAGATAATATCTTGGTGAGACATGCGATTCTTCTTCTCCTTCTGGTACAGGTTCCATATGTCCGAGATCAGCATACTCCTTCATGAACGCTGAATACTGGGCCTGGATCTTAGAGTCTCGGGCAAATCGTCGTTCCAGCCGGAAGAGGCGTTCCTCGGCACATTTCCTTGAGTCTCCCAACAACTGAGAGTCGCCCTTTAACGGCAATCTTACTGTGTACTCCCCGGTGGGCTGCCTTGTGACATTTTCCTTGAAATGATCTTCACATGATCTAACTTCCCCCATGAAGACCTTCTCATTTCCAATTTCCTCCAGTTGCCAGAAACGTTGCAGTTGTACACTGATGTCACTGTTGACGCTCAGATAACAGGATGTGTTCCTAGTGGGTTGATGATTTTCAACTCTCCCCGTGATAATCCATCCTAATTTCGTTTATTGTAGCAATATCCGTTCTGTACCTGGTCTCAGCTGTCCTCGACCGAGTAAATCCCAAAATACATCTGCTCCAAGAAGAATGTCAATGTTACTGGGATCAGCCAGGCTGATATTGCTGGGTATCGATAGTTTAGATGAGTCCACAGGACTTGAAGGCATGCGATCTGTGATCTTGGGAACCAGTAGAAAGTCTGCTGAATGCTTGTACTCTGTGTGACGAGAGTTGAATGTGGCACGAATGCTGTGCTTAACGAGTGTTGTGGCACCATTGATTCCTATGACGGGAACTGAAACACGATCCTTCCGAAGGCCAAGTTTGGAGCACAAATTTTCTGTCATTTAATGGCTTTGTGACCCAGAATCCAACATAGCTCGGCATGTGACAGATACCCCTTTGTTATTAATGACGTCGATCAATGCTGTAGCCAGTAGCACTTGAGATTCACGTCTGTTTATGCCATGAACCGTGAAGCTACTTCCCTGTTGCGGTTCATGTAATGTCGGCTGCTTATCAGTAATGTCTCCTTCATGAGTGACATTTGTGAGATGAAGAAGAGTGTTGTGTTTACTCGAGCATCGTTTACAGTGAACAGATTTACATTCTTTAGAAACATGGCCTCGTCCTAAACAATTGAAGCACAATTGCCACTTCTTGACATTGTTGCGCCGTTCTTCAACGCCTAACTGCAGGAACCGGGCACATTGGTACAACCTGTGACTGTTGCCACACATGTTGCATTTTCCCAGTTGAGTTGTGAAGCAAGCGTTCGAGTTTGATCGCGGTGTAGTCTTATTAGTAGTGGAGTAGTGGCGCTTCCAAGCCACTCTAGAACCCTCCTCTTACCACTACTAAGCCTCAGCCATGTTAAATATATCTCGAACGCGTGGTCCGATTTTGACAAATGAGGTATCGTTGGACTCGGGCTGACGTCCTCTTTGCTATGGACCACTCGTTATATTTTTGAAATTTTTTTGATTTTTTTTGTTTTCGAAAATAGGCGATAGTTTGAAAACCAAACATGGTAGAACGTTGTGCCATGGCCCAAACGAATGGTCTTTATGACATTTATTTTCCATAATGAAACTTTTTTACTTTTTATGTTTTTTTGAAAAAACTCGAATTTTGAAAATCCTATATTTTGGAAACTAGGAACTCTACAAAAAAAATTGTTTAACGTAAATCAATGGTCCCTACCCCCTCTACCCCCAAAATAAATTTCAAGTCTCTAGAATGAAAACCTGCAGTAGTGGGGTAGTGAGAGAGCTGGACCACTTAGGAAGTTGTGAGCCCCTGCGACCTTGGAATGGAAGGAGTGATGCTAGGAAGGCGTGCTTGGATTCGTTTTTTTCGTCTCGTTGTGCTCTTTACGGGAATGTAGGTGTCGAAAAGGTGAAAAACTGGAAACACGGTCTTTTTGGGGTAAAAACGTGATTTTAGACTTTTTGCTATATCTCGCGAACCAAGTATGCTAGAGGCGTGTACGACGGATCCAAGGACTCGGAGTGACGTCCTCTTTGCTATGGACCACTCGAGATATTTTTTAAAAAAATTTGGAAACTCGATTTTGGGGTAAACACGTTTTTTTTTGTGATTTTTGCCGATATCTCACGAACCAATAACGCTAGAGACGTGTACGAGGTGTCCTAGCACTCGGGCTAACGCCCCCTTTCAAATGTGGTAGATTTTTTTTTTTCCAAAAAAATAATTCTCAAAGGGCCTAACGCCATACATGTTGAAATAACGTTTTTTTTTCTTTACCTGTTTATAATGTCCATGAAGCGTGGTGGTTGAGAGAGACGATACGGCTGGGTGTGTGTGTGTTTCAACGAACCTATCGCTAACCACAAGGACCATGCTTAATAGAATAATTGCTATTTCGGCGGGTCGGTGTATGACAGAGCGAGCGTGTGTTTTTCTGATATTTTACCTTTGACATGTAAACGGTGATGAGAACTTGATTCTATGTTGGTCGAAGCGAGTAGAGAAAACAAACTTGCCGAGGAGGTGAAGGTCATTTGAGCTTATTGGAAGGCATTGATCTGACTTGACAACAAGTGCAATGGAAAAAATGACCAAGACGCTTGAAGGTGAAATAATCTGACCATCGTGGTGGCAGGGGAGTGTGAAAGGCATGCACACACATGTGTGAAACCAGATGTAGGCTAAACCAGTGACATCCTGTTTTGCTTCGTACGTGACAAAATGCAAGTTCATGTGAAATTTGATCTACCGCAGGTGTTCGCCTGGGACGTTATCTGTCCACGTGCGCGATAACTGTTAACAAGTCACATCCTGTTTTGCTTCGTACGTGACAAAATGCAAGTTCAGGTGAAATTTGATCCGGCACAGGTGTTCGCCTGGGACGTTAGCTGTCCACGTGCACGATAAGAGAATGTTCAAAGCGTGGGAAAAAAAGATTATACATGCAACGTAGCATATATATAGACATGTCGTTATCATTTCCACACTCACTTAGGTGACTACCTTTGAACACACTGCGTTGCAAGAAACCCCTGGTCTTGTTTATCAGTTTTGGTGTTGGTGGAAAATACTTAACCTTGTTGTGGGGTAGGTATATATTTATTTATATATTTATTGATTTTTTAATAAATACATGCAATTATTTATTGATTAGGTAATTAATGATTTTTATTTATTTATTTGTTTGCAGATAACGTGTATAGCCTACCTGTCGTGTGTCTGCGGGAAATATATATTAAAGAAAGAGAAAAACAGACCGATAGAAGAGGAAACCATTTCCACACTAGCCCACGAGACGGGAATAGAGCAAAGCATTACACGTCAAGGTGAGATTTGTTTTTTTTTTAATATATAACCTGCTTGATGTTGTTTTTGTTTATGAAATGCATAAACTATATGGAATGGTTATACTTATGGTGGTTTATTTTTATTTCTTTTTAGATATTTGGAGAAAAAAAAGGGTTCACTGCTACAGCAAATACAGTTGAAAACCAAGTGGCTTTAGAGTGGAACCATTGTCAAGCAGTCTACAGCTGAAAACTCAGGTGAGAGTGTTCTTTCAAAATAATGTCTTTTACTGCTGCGGATACGTTAACTTGGGAACCCCTAAACAGTTGTTTCAAATCACGTGTGTGCTCTGGTCGTGTGGTCAATGTTAGAAAAAGTTTGATTCCCAAAGAATTTTTACAATCTTGTTTTGAAATTTTCAAAATTGAAATTTGCACAGCGCAAAGGTTGCATACAGCTTTAAAGGTGAATACAGAACTGGTGTGCGATTTCATATATAAAAAGAAGGACGTAGAGCATAAAGAGACATTTTATATTTGCAGTAAAATGCAAGAGTTATTCATAGCCCATAATTTGGAACAGTGGTATGAAACCCACGTGGTGAATGCCTTGCTATCAAAATTTGATAAACTGCAACAAGGACCGAGTGGTCTAGCCTTAGACAAAATTCATCATTTGCAAATCAACATGTGTCAATTCAACCCGTTGAATGCTGGGTCTAGCTATATTAAAACACCACCAGCAATAGCTTCGAAAAATGCTGTGGTCAATATAAAGAATCGTGACAATGATTGCTTTCTGTGGTCTGTGGCTGCGTTTTTGCAGCCGGTACAACATCATGGTTGTCGACCGGGGAAGTACAAGGCCAAGTTTGAAGAATTGAAACAAACTTTAAATTTAACTCGAGTATCGTTCCCTATGGACTTAACCGAGATCCATAGGTTTGAACAAGACAACCAGGACTTTTCGTTCATGGTGTATGGCCTTAATGGTGATGAGATTGTGGGTCCTCTTTATGCCACAAAAGAACCGAAACGACATCACATTCATCTTTTATATTTATCTGTAGGAGAGGTGAATCACTATTGCCTAATTAAAAGCCTGAGTAGATTGCTAAGCAGACAAGTGTCTAAGCACACTGGTGTAAAACATATTTGTGATCGATGCTTGCAATATTTTAAAACCCCTACGCTTTTGGAACGTCATAGGGTAGATTGTGTTTCTCAGGAAGCGGTGAGATTGATATTGCCACAAGGGGACAAGGCTGTGTTAATGTTTAAGGACATTCACAAGCGTGACACTGTTCCCTATGTGGTATATGCAGATTTTGAAGCTCTCACTACACCCATGGCGGGATGTGAAACAGATCCCTCCATGAGCTCAACCACACCCATTCAAAAACATGAACCCTTTGCCATAGGATTTAATGTGGTGTGTGCCTATGACCCCACGCAATCCGTTTACAAATACCGTGAGGGGCCAGATTGTGCCAAATGGTTCTTGGATGAACTTGTCAAGTTGGCCGACCATGTACAGGAATTACTGGACCACCCAGTACCCATGAGCCTATCTCCAGAACAACAGCAGCAGTATGAGCATGCCACGACATGCCATATTTGTGAAAGGCCTATTTTAAGTGGAGAGGAAAAAGTTAGAGACCACTCACACTTTACAGGTGAGTTTCGTGGTGCTGCGCATAGTAAATGCAACTTGAACTTTCCAGCTCCTCGTTTCATTAGTATCTTTTTCCACAATCTGGCGAATTATGACATTCAGTTTTTGATTCGTGAATTGGGCCATGTCAACAAGGGCTCGTTTACCATTATTCCCCAAAACCATGAGCGTTTTACGGCCCTGACATGGTGGTTGGGCGACTTTAGCATTCGATTTTTGGATTCCTTTAAGTTTATGGCATCCTCGCTAGACAGCCTTGTGAATGGCTTGAATGAGGAGGAATTAAAAAATACTAGAATGCATTTTAATGATCCTGAGCAATTTCAGTTGTGTATTCGGAAAGGTATATTCCCGTATGATTTCTGCAACAGCTGGGACGTGTTAAAGCAAAGAAAACTCCCACCACAAGAGAAATTTTACTCTAAACTAACACGCAGTACCGTTTCCAATGAAGACTATGCACATGCATGTCAAGTTTGGCGAGTGTTTGGCATGAACACGCTAAGTGAATATGCATTGCATTACCTAAAACTGGATGTATTGCTGCTCACTGATGTGTTTGAAAAATTCCGTAACTTGTGTCAACACATTTACGGTCTTGAACCGGCTCACTATTACACGAGTCCTGGACTCTCGTTTGATTCCGCTTTGAAATACACTCAAGTGGAATTGGATTTACTCACTGACGTAGACATGGTTCTATTTTTTGAAAAGGGCATTCGTGGCGGCTTTGTGTCGCTTAACCAACGCCATGCCGAAGCGAACAATGTCTACATGCCTGATTATTCACCGGACAAACCAGAATCGTACTTAATGTACTATGACGTGAATAATTTGTACGGTTACGCCATGAGTCAGCCTTTGCCCTATGGGAAGTTTGCTTGGCTGACAGACAAACAAGTGTCAGAATTTGATGTGAACATGGCTAGCCAAGAAACAGGCCGTGGATATGTGCTAGAAGTGGATATTGAATATCCCTCATCCTTGTATGATGAACATGCCGATTTCCCATTCTGCCTTGAGCAAATGGTTCCCCCTGACAGTAAAGTGAAAATTGAAAAACTCATGGGCACACTTTACAACAAAAATCGGTATGTGGTACATATCCAAATGTTGGTGCAATGCCTCGCCCAAGGCTTGGTGTTAAAGAAAATCCACAGGGGTATTTCTTTTGCTCAAAAAGCATGGCTTGAGCCATACATGCGACTCAACACAGAGCACCGACAAATGGCAACACAGCAGTTTGAAATTAATTTTTTTAAATTAATGAACAACTGTATCTATGGCAAGTCCATGGAGAATGTCCGCAAATACCGTGACATTAAATTGGTGAATGTCTGGGAAGGGCGGTGGGGTGCCCGGCGGTACATTGCCAAGCCAAATTTCAAATCGATCAATATTATCGATGAGGATTTGGCTACTATTGAAATGAGTAAGACCAGTGTGACCATGGATAAACCCATTTACTTGGGTCAAGTCATTTTAGACTTTTCTAAATCGGTCATGTATCGATTCCACTATGAGTTTGCCAAACGCCATTTTGAGGACGTCTCTCTTTTGTATATGGACACGGACTCATTCATTTACCACATTCGCCACTGCAACCCCTATGACGTCATGAGGCAACATAGTGACTGGTTCGACACCTCTTGCTATAGCGCTGACAACGTGTTTAAGCTGCCCATAAAAAAACAAAAAGAAAATGGGCGTTTTAAAAGATGAATGCGGTGATTCCATTATGACGGAATTTGTAGGTTTGGCCTCAAAAATGTATGCTTATCGCACACTCGACTGTAAGGAAGCCAAAAGAGCAAAAGGTGTAGGTAGAGCAGTGGTAAAATCGCTACGTGTAGACGATTACCTAGCGGTTTTACGCACTGGCAAAGCTATGTCTCATACACAGTGCAGGATACAATCCAGCAACCATCATTTGTATCTTGTGGAACAGAGAAAACGCACCCTCGCCTCCATGGATAACAAGCGTGTGTGGGCTGATGACCTGTTCACCAGCCAGCCCTGGGGTTATAATCGCAAGGAGGAGGAGGTGTGATTTCACTGTATAATCGTTTATGGGACATAGCTTTATGTAACTTGTAGATTTAGTATTTTGTAAATATTGTTTTCTTGTCATTGTAAATAGTAGATTTTGTATATAGTGGCAACCCACTTGGACCTTTTGCTCTTAAAACGTTCTATGCAACCTTATTTTTTTTAAATTTTTTGATTGGTAAATAGTGTGATTCTTGTAATGCTGTACAAAATTGATTTTTTGTAAATATGAAATAAGTAAGATTTTTAGTAACTTTAATAACTAGTATTTAATTATTTTTTGAAATAGTAAAATGGTAAACTAAAAAAAAGTTCTTTTGGGATGAGTGTACATGTCGAGAATGTGCTTTTGGGAATAAATAAAGTGGTTGTGTTTGTTCCCAAAGACAGGTGTGAATGTATGAGTGGAAAGAGAAAGCTCATGCATATGGTTGACCAGAGCAAACACGGTGAGGTAGGGTGGGGGGTGGGGAGGGGGTAAATGCTCACTTATATACTCATTTTGTTTTAAATAGTTTCGTTTTTTTCATTGAAATGTGGCAGACAATAGACATTATTTTTGTAAAAACAGTCTTACCTGCAGTAGTCGTAGACCTCGACGTTTCTCCAAACACACATCAACACATTGCAGTATTATCAAGGTCAAGCACTTGCATCAACATCATTGTCAAATCTCAACTTTCGACATACACCAAATGGAAAAAATATGAAAACTGCAAAATGGAAATTACATGTTTCCATATCACCAAAACAGCAAAACTTAAAACGGACATTTTTAAAAACTTGAAATGGCCATGTGTGAAATTTGAAAATTCAAAAACTTCAAACGGACATTGTTTAAAATGTGTCATCAGCAAAATGTAAAAATCCATATCATCAAAAACGTTAAACTTGAAACGAACGTTTTCAAAAAATGTAAATTGCAAAATAATAAATGACAGTGTGTGGAATTCATCATGTGTGAAATGTGTAAAATGAAAAAATCAGCCATCAACATCACAATTTCTTAAAATTAAAAATAACAAAACATCGTGCTCTGGAAAACTTTTGTTTTTATTTCATAGTCATAGTGAATTGACAAAAGAAAAATAGAATACAAACAAATCCCAATTCCTCACTCCTCAATGTTTATGTCCATGCATCATCAACTTTCCTTTCATAGCACTCATGACAATCAGGGCTGCCATTCTTTCACCCACTGAGGCATCATTGGATGTGAAACGTTGTTTAGCTTTCTTCAATAACAATTTGTCGGCCACATGTCTTAAACCAGGATGACTATGGCGATAAGAAAGGTCATGTTCCTTGCATGCTTGATCCAAAAGATTAATGGGGACATCACTACGTTGTAAACGTTTTTCGAGACGAGTTCCAGGGCCACAAAAACGATAACCTGGAAGATGGATTTCGAAAGGTAAGTATTGAATCACTTTGTCAATGACGCCATTGCCAGTACAGGTCTGGCATATCCTTTTCCATCGATGGTAAGAAGGTTTGGTCTTCCTCCTCCTCTGTGGACGATGTTTGTGTTTGTTGTTGTTGTTGCTTTTTCTCGCCATGACACCCGTGGAATGATTCAACAAAGTCTTTACATGGACTCTTATGACCGTGATACAGTTTCACTAGCTGGCAAGTCGCACACTGACGCATAGACGGTATTTTTGCCATGGCCACTTGCTTATGGTGATCGTAATCCGTACAGGGTTGCAATTCACTCAACACAGGGTCTTGAGTCCATGATTTTGGTACATGTTGCCAGATTTCTTTCACTGCGTTGGCGGCCACATAATAAATGAACGACTTGGGCAGCGCCAAGAGTTCCTCTTTGGTAAAACTGTCTAGTTTCTTTTTGCACACAAAGAACTTGCCGATGGCTTTGTCCGTAGCATTGCCTTTCTCCATGGTATCACGTGCTGTAGATGTTTACACGTCGCTTGTAGAAATCTCACTGACGTCATTCACAGGTAAATCTTGAGTTATAATTTTGTTCAACAACTCCCAGCAGGCATGAGTGGTTAACCAATGAAAGAGATGCCACGCATGCGATAGGGCTGTATGGGTAATGTTGCCACAGGAACAAGTATCCATGAGCGTTTGCAGGGAGGGGCAGCCCAACTCCATGAGGTCGATACATTGGCAGTAAGACGCCAAAAATGGTTGCAACCATTGACGTTTTTCATTACCTTTCACAAATACCACATTGGCCGAGGACAAGTGTGCTTTCATAACCACATCCAAATATTTATAGGAAATGGTTCCCTGATTCCAGTCTAGTTGCCTATGATTTTCAATCCACTGGGTTTGTTTACGGTTTTTTTCACACAACAAATCAAAAGCATGGGGTGGTTTAAATAGCAAATGCGTAGCTTGTGATATCCAAAACGTGGTACAATCGATCACGGCCACTTGTTTAAATATAAATTTGTTGTCACCAATTTTAAACCCTTGGCAATCCACAATGAGTGTGCGCAACATGTTGACGCTTGTCTGGACCAAGTTCAACTGACGACTGACTGACGATCAGGTGTGATCATGGCATGGACTTACCTGTCATGCTAGTTCCAAAAAAGAAGGTTAGGGTAGGACAGAGGCAAAAGCAAAAAAATAAGAATTTAAGAATTACATCATTTTATTATCATTACACGTCTTACAGGCCTTTGTCATTTTGGGATAAGGACGATAGCAACTGATACAACAATATAGTCTCTTGTGTTTGTAACGTCCATAACACCGATGATGTCCCAATGTCTCTAAACTAGGTGTTTTTGATGGTGAGCTGCTCACTGAAGCACCATGGATACCATACGGTCCACACGTATCGTAACTTGTATTTTTTTCATCACCCAGTGACACAAGTGAGGGATAGCTTGAATGACAGGGTATATTTCCCACTTCCATTCTACACAGGTAGGGGCAGGTGGGTGACCAGCGCTGATGTTCCTGCATGGGTTCATCGCCCTCCTGCCATTGGTCTATGATGATGGGACAAAAGGCACATTTCACTTCATCTCTTGTTTTTAAATAGTAGAATCCAGCGGCCGCCAAGGCTTGAGGGTTTATGAAAGGCACTGGCCACGTGGCAAAAGTCTTGAAACGTTGTTCCTCAGAGTTTAAATTCATGGATGTAACGTCTCTTGAGGCTTTAAAGCAAGACATGACTGAGCGACTTGACGTGGGTTGAGCTGTTATTTATACACTCGTCACTTGGTTGGACAGTGGATAATAGTTGACTTGTTTGTGATAATAATTAAACAGTAGGCCGTCGTATTGGCTGGTACATTGTCATGCGTTTCAAAATCTAGTCGAATGTCGATATTGGATGGCTTGACAGACTCTTCCAGGTAAGAACAGTCAAAGACAATCAGTGGCGCTCTTGCCTTAAACGCTTGGGGTAGTAGCATGGGGCCGTTCTCTTTTTGATAATACGACCATCGAAATTTAGAAAACAAGTCGTACAGGGGGCCAAATTTATTTTTTGAAAAATCCAAATCCAGTCCTTCATAGGGAAACACAGCTCCGTTGAGGAAAAGACGTGCATTTCTCAATTGCAGGTGATCAAATTGCGAGGCATCTTTGGTTTGTTGATACTTGCGATTCGTTTGAAAACCCACGATCAGGTAGAGAGGTCTCTCTGTATAGCGAGCTGTTTTTACAGACCAACTGTGTGTGTTGGTGGTGGGCAATAGCGGATACTCATGGAGTGCCCAGCTTCTAAATTCCATGGGTAGCGGCATATCTCTCTTTACCATTTTGAGTATGTCTAGTTTTTTGCTATCGTTAAGGGTCACATGAGGCACTTTCCATAGCAAGCGTTGTAATTGAACTTTTGAATCGATGGGGGCATTGTCGGCTCCCTTGAGTGCATTATTATCACTCCTGTCTCTCACCAGATAAAGCACTTGCCTTGCGTTGACCACAATGCGTTGGTGATCTTCAGCAAAGCCTAGAATCAGTTTAAGAGGTAAATATCCAGTAAAGGTTCCATCGGTGTGTACCATCCAGTCATTGGTCGAGTCAGGACACCAACCTGCCATGCAAAGTGTTTTACCTTCTTCCTCACTATAAGAGGGGTATAGTTTCATGACACTGGAAATGCCCACATTTCGAGTGCTATCCACCACGATATCGTTAATGACATAACGTACTTCAGAAAACAGAAAGGCTAAACCATGGTTGGCCAACTTGGATGTGGTGGGTGTAGAGCCATCGGCTTTGGTGAGCCGACCTTCAATCTGAATGACACTTTCATGAGGTAGGGTGTAAATATCTTGGTTGTTAATGATGAATTGAATCTCGTCATTGTTATAGAGTACAGGTGTTTGAGCTTGATAGGAATGGAGATCAATTCTTACCACTCCTGGTTGCTCCTCGATGCGGTTCGCTATCTCTAGGATAGAATTCATCATGAGGGTTGACGTGGTAACCCAAATGCTGTAAAATCTGCTTGTTCTGAGATGTTAACGTGTATTCACGTGGCAAACAACTAACACCATTCCTAGACGGTGTTGTTGCTTTATACACAAACTTCATAGTGGTTTTAGCACCAACTTGTAAGTCACTGGTGTGGTAGAATCTAGATCAATGAGTTGTTGATCTCTATTGATCAGTCTTAATGTTATATTACTAATACTATCAACAGCCACAGAATGAAAAAGCACCACTGGAGGGTTTTCACGAATAATATAGCCATTGGGCGATGTCACAATAAAGTCATAAAGTGAATGCGATGGTTCCTGATTGGTGTACACTTGGCTAATAATATTACACGTCACCGACACATGATGGTCCTCAATGAATTTCACTTCATGGTCTGATTCATGTTTTTTGTTGGGCTCCAACACACGTGGTTTAAATCCTAGTAATGGGCCAATGGAATCGGGGTGTGTTTTAAAGTCAATGTTGAATGAGGAGAAAATACTGCAGCGATGAGTGTTGGTATTGCCTACAAGTTCAAACTTGTGCGTTCCGTCGAGAAATGACTTTAAACCATATTGATTGATCAACACCACATAAATGTGTTCATAAATATCATCGATCGTGTATCCACCAGAGTTCAGGGTGAGCACAGAATCATCATAGTAAAACTTGTTGTTCACATTTTCACGTATGTTGTATATTCGATTGTACGTTTCAAGAGAAACAAGTCCTAAACCATAGGGTTTTTCACTCAATTCGATAGGCGGGTAAAAGTCTAGGCTGACTTCAGGTCCACGTCCATGCACTGTAAACGTTTTACTTTCTGCCGACATACTGGTGGCGTTTTTGCTTATGCTGCGTCTTATATAAAAAAATTAAACACAAACGTCCACACTGTTGGCTGTTAAACGTTTGCTCTCGTTTCACATTATAATATATCTTGATCCTGTTTCCAAAATAGGTCACTAGTTCCATGGGCGGGGGCAAATTCCCAAAACTGTCAAAGTACCATACCGTGGATCCCTCTTTGACATAAGCTACATAATGCGTTCCTGGTCCTCGGTGATCATCCAAATTGACAACAGCACATTCCTGTTTCCAGGGTCGTGGGGGTAATTGGTTTCGCATAAACACACCTCGAAAATGAGAGAGCTTTAGTTGTTTAGCATAGCTTTCCACTTGTTCATGCGTCAGGGCATGTCTCGCTATGGCCGAGGTTAAATTTTTTTTTTAATATTTCGAAATGGTGAAATCCCAAATCCTTGTTGATAAAAGGCTGGCTTTAAATTGGCATTTCTAGCCCCCATGGCAATCGCTTCCATCGTTTCATTGTGTCGCTGACTTTCATTGAGTTGTTGCTTGCCCTGCTGCGCGGCTTTAATGGTTTTCGCCACTGCACTGGCACCGCCCAAAAGTGAGCCCAGAGCAGCCAAACCAGCAAATAATGCAGGTAAAAATCCCGCTCGTTTGGGGACGGGAATCACTCGCCCTTGGTTTGAAACCTGTCGCCGACGTTTTGGAATAACCTGTCTCTGTGCTGCTCGAAGGGCTTTCCTTATGGTCAATACATTATTTTTTCTTTTTTTCTTTCGCAAGGGCTTGTCCTCGAATGTTGAAAACCCAGGCTTTGCCAAGGACAATGTCCTTTTTTTAGTCTTTCTCACTGCATACCTTTGTTTCACCATGATGATAATGACCAACAACCTTTCACAAGAAAGTTTAAATCACAACTAACGTCAAATGGTTATTTCATGGCTGTATATTCCAATTCCACATAAAGTGGGAAGTCGTTTATGGTTTTTCCCGCTTGCTTTTCATCCCATGTCAACATAAGGTGAAAGGATAATTCGTCCCCTGCATTGACCATTTCATGGTTATGGATCAACATCCTATGACCATTTATCTTTATTTGTAAATGGTTCTCATCAGGTATGGCATATTTGATGTGAATGGTTCCATCATAGTGTAATCGATAGTGGCTTAAACCCGAAGCAAGCACATAGGTCAAGTGCTGATCATGGACTAGCGGTAAATGGTTTCTGTCATTCACAGGTTTATCATTTGTCAGATACACTAAAAACACAGATGGGATAAATTTATAAAGCCTTTTCATTTCATAGGTCATGTAACGCTTGGTACAGACATCGTCTTCGTCTTGTGGGTCTTCCACGTGAATAATCCGATGGTGATTAGCGCTATAGCCATTCACCATAAGCTGTGGCACTTTGTCATAAAACTCATACACTTTGTTATCCACATACTTTTTCGTAGTAACGTCTGTAGACACTTGAGGATGTTTTACATGGGTTAACCGCTTTCCCTTAAAGTCATAATCTCCCTGTTTTGTGCGTGGCACTACTGACCTATCCACATAGTGTTTATTAGCAGGATCTGTTTCCTGTTTAGGATCATGTATGTGGACAGGCCTATCTTTGGCCATCAACGCACGTCCAAAGACATCCATCGTCAACCTGTAGTAGCAGTCTACTGTTTTTATGACAAGGTTCAGTGTCCTGTATATAGACAGCCTGCTAGCCTGTCTAAGCCTTAGTTGAAATGAAGATTATTAAGCAGCAAGAGTCATTCCCCGTGGGGGACATGGTTTCCCATCTCTGTCCCACATCACGTGAACAACGCCATGGTTCACTGTTTCTATCTTCCATTCGCTGCATCATTGTGGGGCCTTCCGGCTGTGGAAAGACAAATCTTTTGCTAACGCTCATCACAGCGCCCAATGGTCTGCGTTTTCAAAATATTTATATTTTTGCAAAATCTCTCTACCAACCCCTCTACGTGTTTCTGGATCAAGTCATGTCTGGATTACAAAAAGAGAATATGGGTTATTTTACATTTTCCATGCAAGAAAATGTGATTTCACCGGATGAGGTAAAGCCTGATTCACTCATGATTTTCGATGATGTATCCACTGAACGTCAAGGCATCATTCAAAGCTATTTCAGCATGGGTCGTCACAAACATATCGATTGCTTCTATCTTGGACAAACGTATTCAAAAATGTCCAAACAGTTGATTCGTGACAATGCCAATGTCATTGTTTTATTTCGTCAGGACGAGAGGAACAGTCGTCACATTTATAATGAACATGTGAATCCGGATATGACCTTTCAAATGTTTACAGAATTGTGTGCCAAGTGCTGGAACACTCAACGTCATGCCTGTTTAGTGATTGACAAACAAAGTGAACTCAACCAAGGACGGTATCGCTTAGGGTTTGATCATTTTATTGCTATTTAAGGCCTTGTCTCATTCCCCGGCAAGTCATTTGCCAAGACACCATGGCGTTAGCAGAGAGTCAATTGAAAAAGCATATTATTAGAGCAAAAAATACTATTCGCCAAAAGTTTCGTCAATTGAAACAATCACGTGCCAATCATGCTTTGTTTATTCAGCAACATTTAGCACCTCCACTAAAAGCCATGTTGAAACCCTCTTTCAAGCCATCTGAAACGCTACCCACCATTTCACAAGCCACGCAGACGCTGCACGAGGACCCTGAGGAAGAGGAAGTGGAAGATTTGACTAGTGTTAGTGAAGTTGAGGATGAGGAGGAACACGTGTTTACGCCTCAAAAAAAGGCCGCACCCCTTGCAGAGTTTTTGAGAAAAAAGAAATCCTTGGCCATGGTCGAAACACCTTGCCCTTCCAGGGCGTCTCCGTTTTCACAACTCTTGGCCACCCCTCAACATAAAGCTCAACTGAAAACCATTTTAATAAAATATTATGGATCAACATTGGAACCCTATTTCACCGATCTATTTATTGGAAACACAGATACCACGTATGGTGTTCGCTATGAGGATGATAGTTTTAAAATTGGCGATTCATCCATTAAATTTGCTCGTACTAAAGCTGTCATTAAAAACATCAACTATAAATTAACGCCAGGACTGTTAAAGCTGCTCTTTTATCGGACCCCCTCTTCCCATGATTATACGTCAGAGGATCTTGACAAATATAAATCCATTTTATTGGATACCCATGCCCACAAAAGACAGTAAGATCCCACGCAACAAGTGAATGCCAATATATCTCAAAAATATAAAACCATCATTGCAAAAATGTTTCCCACCAGTCAAAGTACTCGTCGTAAAGTGTCCGCTTCGGGAGTGACATTTAAACCATTAAAACCCCTTGTGGATGTTACCTACTGGCACAATCCCAATAAGCTCGTCCAGCGGCTACAGTTGTTGCATGCCTCACGTCAAGCTGGCCACACCGGTCACGATTGGGAAATTCAAGAAATTGAACAAGAACTTCGAAATGCCAAAATTATTGTTTAAGCCCTCACCCATTAAAATGGGTATTGCTCACGAGTTGCATCGCCCAGCTAGGCGTCATTATCCACGACTCAAGGTGATTTCACGAGGTGTGGATGAACTTTGGCAGGCTGACTTGGTTGAAATGATACCCTATGCTGGCGTTAACGACGGTGTACGCTATATGTTGACCGTCATTGATGTCTATTCCAAAATGGCCTTTGTTGAACCTGTGCGTCGCAAGTCTGGCCCACTAGTTACCAAGGCCTTTCAACATATTATTCAACACTCCAAACGTCAACCTCACCTGCTACAAACTGACCAGGGGAAAGAATTTTTCAACAAGGATTTCTCCAGTTTTCTCAAATCTAAGGATATTCACCATTACACCACGTACAGCAATCTCAAAGCCAGTGTGGTCGAGCGGTTCAACCGAACATTGAAAACCCATATGTGGAAAGCGTTTACCGCTCAGGGCAGTTATCGCTGGTTGGACATGTTACCTGAGCTAGTGTCACGTTACAATGACACCAAACATAGAACGATTGGGACCAAGCCACGCCTCGTGACTAAAAATATTCAGCGATTGGATAAACTGTTTAACCCCATAAAAACAGCCGATCCTAAACGTCACCGACTGAACATTGGGGATTTTGTTCGTGTGAGCAAATTTAAGTCTGCCTTCAATAAGGGTTACACGCCTCAGTGGGGGACTGAACTATTTCGAATTCGTCGAGTCAACTTGGACACTCCAGTCACCTATTTACTCGAGGACCTCAACCATCAACCCATAAAAGGTAGATTTTATCTCCATGAACTTCAGAAAACAGCATTTCCTCAGCATTATCTTGTGGAAAAAGTGTTGAAACAAAAAGGAAATAAACTCTACGTCAAATGGTTAGGGTTTAACTCTACGTTTAATTCTTGGATCAATAAATTACATGTTGTGTGAACCTGTGTACTTTTTATTTATTCACACATGTTGTACACCACCTATAGCTCTATGTATACAGCGCTCCGCGCTTCATGCATGTTCATACATGTTTGTCTTTCCCTTTCCTCCTGTGTTCTCTCATAAATCACCCCCTCCCCTCTCCCTCCCTTCACCTCCCACCACTGCTGTTTGCAGCTCTTGCCTCTCTATTGGTTGTGACATCATTCCCACAAGTTGCATCATACTTTTTACTGATTCAGCGATTCCCACGCTTTGAACATTCTCTTATCGTGCACGTGGACAGCTAACACCCAAGCGAACACCTGTGCCGGATCAAATTTCACCTGAACTTGCATTTTGTCACGTACGAAGCAAAACAGGATGTGACTTGTTAACAGTTATCGCGCACGTGGACAGATAACGTCCCAGGCGAACACCTGCGGTAGATCAAATTTCACATGAACTTGCATTTTGTCACGTACGAAGCAAAACAGGATGTCACTGGTTTAGCCTACATCTGGTTTCACACATGTGTGTGCATGCCTTTCACACTCCCCTGCCACCACGATGGTCAGATTATTTCACCTTCAAGCGTCTTGGTCATTTTTTCCATTGCACTTGTTGTCAAGTCAGATCAATGCCTTCCAATAAGCTCAAATGACCTTCACCTCCTCGGCAAGTTTATTTTCTCTACTCGCTTCGACCAACATAGAATCAAGTTGTCATCACCGTTTACATGTCAAAGGTAAAATATCAGAAAAACACACGCTCGCTCTGTCATACACCGACCCGCCGAAATAGCAATTATTCTATTAAGCATGGTCCTTGTGGTTAGCGATAGGTTCGTTGAAACACACACACACCCAGCCGTATCGTCTCTCTCAACCACCACGCTTCATGGACATTATAAACAGGTAAAGAAAAAAAAAACGTTATTTCAACATGTATGGCGTTAGGCCCTTTGTGAATTATTTTTTTGGAAAAAAAAAATCTACCACATTTGAAAGGGGGCGTTAGCCCGAGTGCTAGGACACCTCGTACACGTCTCTAGCGTTATTGGTTCGTGAGATATCGGCAAAAATCACAAAAAAAACGTGTTTACCCCAAAATCGAGTTTCCAAATCTTTTTAAAAAATATCTCGAGTGGTCCATAGCAAAGAGGACGTCACTCCGAGTCCTTGGACCCGTCGTACACGCCTCTAGCATACTTGGTTCGCGAGATATAGCAAAAAGTCTAAAATCACGTTTTTACCAGAAAAAGACCGTGTTTCCAGTTTTTCACCTTTTCGACACCTACATTCCCGTAAAGAGCACAACGAGACGAAAAAAACGAATCCAAGCACGCCTTCCTAGCATCACTCCTTCCATTCCAAGGTCGCAGGGGCTCACAACTTCCTAAGTGGTCCAGCTCTCTCACTACCCCACTACTGCAGGTTTTCATTCTAGAGACTTGAAATTTATTTTGGGGGTAGAGGGGGTAGGGACCATTGATTTACGTTAAACAATTTTTTTTGTAGAGTTCCTAGTTTCCAAAATATAGGATTTTCAAAATTCGAGTTTTTTCAAAAAAACATAAAAAGTAAAAAAGTTTCATTATGGAAAATAAATGTCATAAAGACCATTCGTTTGGGCCATGGCACAACGTTCTACCATGATTGGTTTTCAAACTATCGCCTATTTTCGAAAACAAAAAAAAACAAAAAAATTTCAAAAATATAACGAGTGGTCCATAGCAAAGAGGACGTCAGCCCGAGTCCAACGATACCTCATTTGTCAAAATCGGACCACGCGTTCGAGATATATTTAACATGGCTGAGGCTTAGTAGTGGTAAGAGGAGGGTTCTAGAGTGGCTTGGAAGCGCCACTACTCCACTACTCTTATTGAAGGGGTTCTTCATTTGTTCCTTAGATGTGGCCTTACGATTCACCTCAACAGCTTCTAATACTTGACATCGCTGTTGAAGGAATGTTGTGATGTCTGTGATTGTTGGCAAGTGGTCTGATTGTTTGCTATTTTCCCACTGCCAATGAGTTGCTGGATCTAATTTAGTGTACACTAAATGTACAAGAAGTGCGTCCCAGTGTTCTGTTGGTAAACCCAGTGCCTTGAGTGTCCGAAGTTGTTTTATTGTGTCATCAAGAAGCCGTCGTAGAGAGCTGGCAGATTCCCTTTCTACCGTGGGTAGGCCAAAGAGAGACCTCGCATGAGATTGAACAATAATTCTCTTGTTTTCAAACCTCTCATGTAACAGTTGCCATGCAATAGAATAATTTGCAGCAGTTAACTGAAGAGAATGAATTACTTCTGAAGCGGAACCCTTGAGTGACGACTTGAGGCAATGGTACCTTTGAATGTCAGTTAACGCTTCATTGTTGTGTATTAAGGCTAGATATGTGTCCTTAAATGGCAACCATTCCCCATAATTACCGTGAAAACTTGGCAGTTCAATTCCGGGTAATTTAACTTCTGTGACATGTGTTTGTGACGTACTAGACTGATTTGAAAAGGTAGTTGATTGTGAGCATTGTTGAATTAATTGTTGTGTTCTTGAAATGGTGCTGAAATATGTATCCTCAAAATCTGCTCATTCCTGTTCTTGAATATCTTGCTTCATTATAATTTCAATTTCTGATTGAACGGTTTCAAATTCAGCATAACATTCCTCAGCTTTCGAAAGCCTCATTTGAATTTGCAGTAGGCCTTGTTCTATACTGTACGAGTCTAAAAATGTTCTAAATCGCGTTAATTTGGCCTTAATCTGCGCATGCTTGCCTTTCAACACGGCTAGTTGTTCACTTATGATTGAAATGTAAATAGCAACTCAAGTTGCAAAGAAGGTAACTGTAGGACAATAGTGAAGGTAATAAAGGAAGTATAAGGAGCTCACTCACTCACCGATTTGTTGGGCTGCAGAGTGCGGTGCCCTGCTGGTTACGGCCTGGGCGATTGGGTCTCACCCTTCCTGGAAGTCAGCTGTCACTTTCACTTTCACCTACTCCCTAGCGGCTGTTGTTTCTTGAAGGCGCGACGATGGTCAGTTGAGGGTTGACGTTGATTTATGACATGTGTCCAATGTGCAGGACGAGTGACTGTAAGTGGTTGAATGTCTTTCTACCAGAGTGCGTTTGCTTGCCTTTTGCGTTCTTCAACAGATTCACAGTCAGGGAATATGAAGATGACGCAAACGTGGTTTCGAATATTGGGTGATCTGCTCGGATCTGATATTACTATGTATACTCGTTGCACTTTTACTTACTAGGTCGACATGTCTTGTCGGTGTTGGACTGATGCACGAAATCAAGATGATGTACTGAACTAATTCGTTTAGCACTCACGCGCTTCGCTAAGACGCCATTACGCCAAACACTTATTTTATCATGAATATGACTCACTTCACTGTCAATCCGGCCCGGAGGACCAAAATTATGTAGTAGCAATCGGTGCTATATTGCATTGTATTACCTCTGGTAATCGTAGGGACTATTGAATGAACACAACGAGACACACTCTTTACACCACCGATATATTGAACGCCATGACAGGCACACACTGTACACAGGTTGGCCAACGTAAGAGCAATATTGACCACTTAAATGAATATGCTGGAATTAAATAACTAACAATTATAAAACAAAAATATTTGAACGCAGCCGAAAGAAATCAGAAATCTGCAAGGAATTCAAATTGCTCGGTGAAAGGCTTAGGGAAGAAGAAGACATCTGATACTTAGAAAGAAAAATAACCAGTGATTGACAAATCGAGGAGGATATAAAAAGTATGTTTGCTCACCCAAGGAAAGCATTTTTAGAAGAGAGGAATCTGTTGACATGGAATATAGATTTAGGTATAAAGATGAGTGGGAGAAGAAGGAAGTTTTTGAAACTGCTAATGAAGAAAAGAGATAGGTTGGTGGGAGAATATGTTAAACAGATTGCCCTGGATGTAGGGTGTGGAAGCTACGTAGAGATTAAACACAAACAACAACAACAAATTGAAGCATGATAGGAAATGTGGAGAACAGTATTTTAATGGAAATATTAGGCTTAAGGGCTGAAATATTTATTTTTGAAATTTCTAGCAGCAAGACTGTAAAAGCCTTTTCTCTTGCTAGTCTATCCTTTTCTTCCATTTCAGTCAGAGCACATAATACATGCACATGTCACTTACACGTGACTTGGTCCTAACTGGTTTTACCAGCACAGCTTTTAAGAATGAATGTATAAATCACTCATATAAACAATATTCTACATAACATCTAAACAAAGAACTGCAAAATTTGTGATTAGGGCAGGTATATTGTCAAGAAACTTCCAGTAAGCCAATTACAGTAAGTGCCTCTAGAGAGAGTGATTTGTAGACTGTTTAACATACATTTTGCCACAATATAATGCTCCGAACTGCAAGCTGTAGTACTGTATTCACATTATATATCAACAGCAGGAAAGCGAAACGAATTGCCAAGAGTAGCAAGACTTAACGTGGTCCTAGATGGCCTCATCGAATTATATATATATAAACATAACCTTCCCGTATTTTCGGGCTGCCAAGAAAGGTGAAACATCAAGTATAATGCGACAAGCCAACATGCATAACATTGCAACTTCTTCATACAGAATTACAAAGTCAACAACAGGCAACTAATACAACGTGATTGTGTTAAGGATAATCTGGCTTCACATCATGTACCCTTCACCTATGAGGATTAAAACATAGTCCCCACTAGCTCAGTGAATAGAACGGCATACATAAAGTGAGGTCCATGGTTTGAGTCCAGCACTAGTCGGAAAATATAATGTTTTACCATCCATCTAGACGTCTTGTACTTTCCGTACTTTTCAAAACCTAATAGCAGACAGCTTCCATTTGGCATCAGCATGGTCTAAATACACAATTCTGGAATCCCTAAACAGCATTGGTGAGAAGAAGCTGGCAATCAGAACATGTCCTTTATAAGATTCAACAAGTAAAAACCCAATAATGTTCTTACCTCTTTGAAATCTCCACCACTCGCTAAAGATGGAGTTTCAGTTTCGTCACATGGAACAAACTCTGGTATGGAGGATTCTTCTATCTTAATGTCCTCAGTGAGATTAGTATCATCCTGCAGAGAAATTAAATGTTTCACATACGAGTTCCCTTACATAGGTGGAATTGAATCTTATACAGTTTTCCTCTACTTTGAATTCCTTCGAAAAATAATTTGACATACAGTACAAAACATAAACAAGAAATTTTGTACAGAATGGTGGTTCTGTTTTCAGAGTTAACATCCCAGACTTGGGTAACTTCATCAGCTGATCTCAATATATATTTATTGTCCCCGTTCACTTCTTTATAAACCGCACCAAGATCTGAATTCTGTGTCAGACCGTGAGACAACACCGAGTCAATCACCAACATTGTAAGCTGAGTAAAATTATGAAAACAGGGCACGAAGACAGATAGTTGTGAAGGCTGTGAAAAGATCGAGCGAGCCATGGAATTCATTGGAAAAACGAGAACAAAAACAATAATATAAATTATAAGTATTGAAGGAACGAACAATGAAAAGAGTTAGACGTACATAGTGCGGAAATACTTCGAACAAACAGGAAGAATGTAGGAAGACGCTGACTGCCTACAGAACGGAGAAGCCGGAAATATTACACAACGCACAAAACAGAACTTGTGGAACGCCTGAGAGGATGGATACAGAGATTCGAGCATCGAACCCAAGGGTAATCCATAGCGGATAGAATTGAATATAAGTATGGTAGTGAAATAGAGTGCAGATTATTTTTTACTAGTAGAAGTACCCGTTCTTCGAACAGTGTTCGTTGTTAACACCAGACATTATCAATTGAGCTACTGTTGCAATGGTTAGCGGTTTGTCATTCCTTGAAGTTGATCAGAACGAAGTTAGTTTTCTGGGAATATCACACACATTGTTCATTTAAGGCCCTGAAAATGTAGTTTTCGGAGACCCTTTATAGATTCCCGAAATTTGTGTCTCACATTGAGAAGCGCAACATATGCTTCGGTCGTCCTTCTAGGATAATTTTTATATTTCATCTATTTTAGCATGTATTGAGAAGTTTTTCTCTATATCCACCCTTCTACTGTATGAAAAGTACGGTGAAGAGATTTATAAATGATTGGTGTATTGACTCTCATGGTTACCATACCTAATTTTACGATGCACCAAGCATCCGAACACGAGTTATAGGCGTAGGCTACATAAAGATACAAAGAAAGACAGACAGACAATTCTATTGTCTACAACATATTACCCAGATATCCAAATATGGGTATATCTACCACACAGTATCAAACAAAATCATCCTTACGATGAACCCGTTTGTCGACAAAAAAAAAAGTTAAAATTTGCTCTCAGACTAAATTCACCAAACGTGTACTTTCTGACGTGAAATAGAATTGAAAGCCTTGTAGACGAAACGCAATACACGTCACATAAAAACTGACCCCCTACGTTTTGCTATGTGCCCATACACATGAAGACCCCTTTCATAAATTATAAAGGCTTGTGGTGCATGAAAATTCAGGTTCTTTAGCCTCAAATTGACTAAATTCCTAAAAGCCGCAAAAAAATCCTGGTTCAATTCAAGAATTTTTGAAAATAATATCGCTGTTTGGAGATATAATAGACTTTCTGTACTATATGTCGAACGTGAAAATTGCATGAAAACATTCTAGGTTACCCCTTGACCCCCTTAATTGAATTGATGAATTGTACAGTCTACGTTAGTTCCGTGATAACCTTATAGCCATTTGCAAACTTTCACAGAAATGTAATAAATGGAGTGACATTGCTTCTTGCAGAAATAGAAGGAAAGTTGTAAGGCACCCCTTGATATAATGTTCTCATGGTTACCGATTTGCATTCCGTCATTAGTTTGTTAAATTAAATTAGTTTTCTGGGAATATTTCAGAAACTGTTGGATATAGAGCCTTATAATGTAGTTTTCGAGGACCCTTTAGGGCTCCCGAGTTTCGTTTCTGGCAATGAGGGGCTTTGTCTCGTCGTAGTACGCCATAATATAATACTAATAATAATATAATATAGGGAGAAATTATAACACCTATTTTTTTAAATTATTAATGCAGCCAATGGCCATGTACTTTTCTTTTCAGAACGGGTCAGGGAAGGAATATTTTCAGAGAAAGAAGCATTCAATCACGCATGAGCAAAATGGAAATGGCCTATCATTTAACTAAGGACATCTATAAGAAAAGGTCAATATCCTTCAACGCAAAACTAAAACATTACTGCAGTGTCTTCCGTCCGGAGGTCTTGCATGCTTCTGAATGCCTCACGATGAACAAAAAAAAAAGGCTTGGTCGAGAAACTGGAGGCCAAATAAAGAAAAATTTTGAGAAAGATATTGGATTCCATCAAATACAATGGGGAATAGAGAAGACGGCATAACCATGAACTATATACTCATGTGGAGAAGATAAGTAACGTCATCCGGAAGAGAAGGATACCATTTTTTGTGCATGAGAAACGAATGAGCCCAGCGAGACTGACCAACCGCAACATAACTTAATTTCAGGAGAGGAAAACAAAATGGGCCTGGTTCATTGAACTGGATAAAGATCTGAAAGAAGTGGGGATTACACCAACAGACATTCAGGAGTGCGTCCCACTCAAAGGGAAACTTCAAGTTGGAAAGGTTTCCAAGAAAAACCGAAGCTGAAAACGGGAAAGATTTGGACCCAGGAACGGAAGGAAGTCCACCGAGAACGAATGCGGGCGTACTGGGCAAACATCAAAGCCAGTATGAGACAGTGGGAATGACGCGGTCCATAGATGGCCAATACGAAATGAATGAATGAATAATATGGGGATAGGAATAAAATAGACCTGTCGTACCACACCCGCAGGTGTAAATCGCGTGAAAACATTCTAGAGTACCCCTTGATACCCTTAAGCGCGTTAAACGTATTGATGAATTTACGGCTTAATTTGGTTCCGTGATAACCTTCTAGCCGTTTGCAAACTTTCACACTAATGTAATTAATGGAACTGCATTGCATCTTACAGCAATAGATGGACCTCTGAGAATCTGTTGCCATGGTTACTGGCTTGCATTTATTCATTAGTTTATTAAATGAAATTAGTTTTCTGGGAATATTTCAAAAACGGTTGGTTTTAGGGCCTTAAAATGTGGTTTACGGGTACCCAAGTTTCGTCTCTCACATTGGGGGGCTGAAAATGAGCTTTGTCTCGTCCTACTACGCCTATTTCAGCATGTATTTTAAGGGGGTAGGCCCCCTTTTATGAGGGGTACGAAGAAGTGTTATATCAATGATAAGTGCCGTGCCTCTGATGGTTATCTGTACCAAATTTTACGTTGATACACGCAGCCGTTCTCGAGTTATAAGGGAACAAAGTTGTCCACAGACGAACAATCAAACAAACAGACAGACAGATTAAAAAAATCGCGCGCATCCATCAAAAACAGTCTGAAACGCGTAAACAACTCAATTTTCCGTAGAAATTCAGAGAAAAACAGACAAACTTTCATTTTTATATAAAGAGAGATATACTGCACCGCTCGGTGTTGACCGTGTTTTATTGCACAAATTTAGGTTTCACTCGCTAACCGTTGGAGTTATACGAAAAGTGATAGGGACCTTTCGGGTGGAAAATTAAATGTTAAAGCTCATGTATGCCATCAAAAGTTTGCTATTTCTTAGCGTTCTCTTTTTATTTGAAATGGAATTATGAAATTTTGAAACCAAAGGGTGTAGTGACGTCACAAATGTCAGTTCTACTTGCTAACCGTTGGAGATACACGAAAAGTGATAAGGACCTTTTGGATGGGAAATTAAATTTCAAAGCTCGTATGTGCCATCAAAAGTTTGCTATTTCCTACCGTTCTCTTTTTATTTGACATGGAAATATGACATTTTGAAACCAAAGGGTGTAGTGAGGTCACTAAAATGGTCGCCATTTTGTAATAGTGCAAAATTTCGAAATCAAAAGTATCCTATATGTAAACCTGGTAAATCAGCTACATCCATGCAACATTTCATTTAAATCGGACCAGTGGTTCTTGCGTTATTGAGTAACACACAGACAGACAGACAGAAAGACAGACACACACCATCTCATTTTTATATATTAGTATGATAGAGTGTAAAATTTGTGAATTTATTGATTTTTGCGAACTGTGGAGTTTGCGCGATGGTTTGAGCACATTTCATTTAACCCACAACGCGACGCGACACGTCCTCTTAACCACTCCGTAGCGACACATGAGCATGACAGACTCACATCCACGAAAATTTTAAATCTCAAATAATTCCCAGACCATGAAAGATAATTCAATTAAATTTACACGTTTTGAATAATTCGAAATGCCACAGGGAGGGAGAAAATTGGGATAAGCTTAAATTATCAATATAGAATTCATAAGCTTTGAAATAAAATTTATAAACATAAACAAAATACAAAAACCACAGACTTTACATCGAAAGTGGAGTGACCATGCCTGTTAATTTACTAAGGCTATGGAGCCAAGCTCTGGGTTCAGGAGACCAATAAGAAATTAGCAATTTTATTTTTCCTGCAGGCATTTCAAACACACATTCCATGAACATTCAAGACAAATAGGATTGTTACATTTCACACAGCTGTAACTGGTTTACCGATGTTCCATGTAAGAGCACAATGAGCAGTACTTCTTCCTTTTTATCACTTATTTTCATATATAGGAGGAATAATAATAGTAACAAGAAGAAAAATGTGAATTTGCAGGAACACCACATTTCAAACGCTTCAATTCTCCTTTTTCTGCTGCACCAATAGTCTAAGTTTCACTTCCATAGAGTGCCACGCTCCAGGCTTTCAAAAACGACTTCCTAATACCTAAATCTATTTTCGATTTCAACAGATTCCTTTTCTGTAGCAATGCTTTCCTTGCCTGAGCCAACCTACTTTTTATATCCTCTTTGCTTCGACCATCATAGGCAGTTTTGTTTCCTATGTAACAGAAGTTTTCTCTTCCTTCAGCTTTTCACCTGACAATTTGATGTCCATAGAGGTTTCTGTTTTTTTCGACTGCATTCCAATATTTTTGTTTTACATTTATTAATTTTCATCATGAATTCTTTCTTCCAGACGGAGTCCATACCATTCAAAACAAACAAAATTACAAGCCTTACAGTACTCGCATATGATGTGTAACATCTGACATGCTATCCTACTAAGACATTGAGATGAAATATATGTGATGTCAAGTGTTTTCGGCTGTACTCCTCCAGTTTTTATTTTTTTTCTCACGATTCTTTGTCCATAATTTCGCATATATTCTGCTCTGGATTTACCCGTCTCTGCAAATCACAAAATCATGATAAAATGGGGCGTCACCGCGAGTCCTACAACACCTCATACAGCATTATTGGTTCGCGAAATATTAAAAAGCCGATGACCCTTTAGTTTTGGGTCCTTTGTTTAAATTAAGAGGGGATAGAACAACGGGGGCGTCACCCCGACTCCTAGGACACCACATACAAGTCCCTAGGATCATTGGTTCGCGAGATATTAAAAAGACGATGACCTATTAGTTTGGGGTCCTTTGGATATATTAAGGGGGCTATAGGAAAACGGGGAGTGTCACACCGAGTCCTAAGACACCTCATACAAGTCCCTAGCAGTATTGGTTCATGAGATACTAAAAGGCCGATGACCTACTAGGTTTGGGTCCTTTGGTTAAATTAAAAGTGGGATACAAAAGCGGGGGACGTCACCCCGACTCCTAGGATACCTCATACAAGTTCCTAGCATAATTGGTTCGCGAGATATTAAAAAGCCGATGACCTATTAATGTTGGGTCCTTTGGTTAAATTATGGGGCCTATAGGAAAACGGGAGGTGTCACCCCGAGTCCTAGGACGCCTCACACAAGTCCCTAGCAGTATTGGTTCGCAAAATATTAAAAATCCGATTACCTATTAGTTTTGGGTCCTTTTGGTTAAATTGGGGGGCTATAGGAAATAAGGGGGCGTCACCCCGAGACCAAAAACACCTCATAAAAGTCCCTAGCATTATTGGTTCGAAAGATATTAAAAAACCGATGACCTAGTAGTTTTTCGTCATTTGGTTACATTAAGGGGGCTATAGGAAAACGGGGGGTGTCACCCCGAGTCCACGTACACCTCATACAAGTCCCTAGCATTATTTGTTCGCGAGATATTAAAAAGCCGATGACCCATTAGTTTTTCCGGGAGCACAAATCCCTTGTTAACAGTGAACTCTGTTGGTCATTGAAATAACTACTTGTAAAACTCGAGTGCCAAATACTCACCGGTGCGCATACGCGAGGTACGTCGTGGTACTAATTATTTATTGTAGGAATATCTTTAATGGGGTCTCCAAACCTTGAAGTAAACCATATGTTATATACATTCCACAGCAAACGTATGAAGATGTATTAATAAATCATAATTGTTTCCAGCAAATATGATATAATTAATATTTTCACACCAAAGAACGACAACTTGAAGATGATTTATTGTAGGAATATCTTTAATGGGGCCTCCAAACCTTGATGTAAGCCATATGCCATGTTTCCACTTACACATTTCCATCCCGTTTCCGTCCATTTTCCAAAATCACTCCCACAAAAAATATCCAGCAACCGAGTGAAAGGATGTTAAACATCAAAAATGAGAATTAGCAGGAAAAAAAACATTCACGGCCAAGAAACACACTTCTACACCAGACTGCAGTTTGTCACCATCCCGTGATGACACGCGAGTACACCAGACTACAGTTTGTCACCATCCCATGATAACACGCGAGTACACCAGACTACAGTTTGTCACCATCCCGTGATAACACGCGAGTACACCAGACTACAGTTTGTCACCATCCCGTGATAACACACGAATACACCAGACAACTGTTTGTCACCATCCCGTGATAACACGCGAATACACCAGACTACAGTTTGTCACCATCCCGTGATGACACGCGAGTACACCAGACTACAGTTTGTCACCATCCCGTGATGACACGCGAATACACCAGACTACAGTTTGTCACCATCCCGTGATGACACGCGAGTACACCAGACTACAGTTTGTCACCATCCCGTGATAACACGCGAATACACCAGACTACAGTTTGTCCCCATCCCGTGATGACACGCGAATACACCAGACTACAGTTTGTCACCATCCCGTGATGACACGCGAGTACACCAGACTACAGTTTGTCACCATCCCGTGATGACACGCGAGTACACCAGACTACAGTTTGTCACCATCCCGTGATAACACGCGAGTACACCAGACTGCAGTTTGTCACCATCCCGTGACAACACGCGAGTACACCAGACTGCAGTTTGTCACCATCCCGTGATAACACGCGAGTACACCAGACTACAGTTTGTCACCATCCCGTGATAACACGCGAGTACACCAGACTGCAGTTTGTCACCATCCCGTGATGACACGCGAGTACACCAGACTGCAGTTTGTCACCATCCCGTGATGACACGCGAGTACACCAGACTGCAGTTTGTTACCATCCCGCGATGACACGCGAGTACACCAGACAACAGTTTGTCACCATCCCGAGATAACACGCGAGTACACCAGACTGCAGTTTGTCACCATCCCGTGATGACACGCGAGTACACCAGACTACAGTTTGTCACCATCCCGTGATAACACGCGAGTACACCAGACTACAGTTTGTCACCATCCCGTGATGACACGCGAGTACACCAGACTGCAGTTTGTCACCATCCCGTGATGACACGCGAGTACACCAGACTACAGTTTGTCACCATCCCGTGATAACACGCGAGTACACCAGACTGCAGTTTGTCACCATCCCGTGATAACACGCGAGTACACCAGACTGCAGTTTGTCACCATCCCGTGATAACACGCGAATACACCAGACTGCAGTTTGTCACCATCCCGTGATAACACGCGAGTACACCAGACTGCAGTTTGTCACCATCCAGTGATGACACGCGAGTACACCAGACTACAGTTTGTCACCATCCCGTGATGACACGCGGGTACACCAGACTACAGTTTGTCACCATCCCGTGATGACACGCGAGTACACCAGACTACAGTTTGTCACCGTCCTGTGATGACACGCGAGTACACCAGACTACAGTTTGTCACCATCCCGTGATGACACGCGAGTACACCAGACTACAGTTTGTCACCATCCCGTGATAACACGCGAGTACACCAGACTGCAGTTTGTCGCCATCCCGTGATCACATGCGAGTATACCAGACTACAGTTTGTCACCATCCCGTGATCACACGCGAGTACACCAGACTGCAGTTTGTCACCATCCCGTGATGACACGCGAGTACACCAGACTACAGTTTGTCACCATCCCGTGATGACACGCGAGTACACCAGACTACAGTTTGTCACCATCCCGTGATGACACGCGAGTACACCAGACTACAGTTTGTCACCATCCCGTGATGACACGCGAGTACACCAGACTGCAGTTTGTCGCCATCCCGTGATCACACGCGAGTATACCAGACTACAGTTTGTCACCATCCCGTGATCACACGCGAGTACACTAGACTACAGTTTGTCACCATCCCGTGATCACATGCGAGTACACCAGACTACAGTTTGTCACCATCCCGTGATCACACGCGAGTATACCAGGCTACAGTTTGTCACCATCCCGTGATCACACGCGAGTACACCAGACTGTAGTTTGTCACCATCCCGTGATAACACGCGAGTACACCAGACTACAGTTTGTCACCATCCCGTGATGATACAAGAGTACACCAGACTGCAGTTTGTCACCATCCCGTGATGTCACAAGAGTACACCAGACTGCAGTTTGTCACCATCCCGTGATAACACGCGAGTACACCAGACTACAGTTTGTCACCATCCCGTGATAACACGCGAGTACACCAGACTACAGTTTGTCACCATCCCGTGATGATACAAGAGTACACCAGACTACAGTTTGTCACCATCCCGTGATGTCACAAGAGTACACCAGACTGCAGTTTGTCACCATCCCATGATGACACGCGAGTACACCAGACTACAGTTTGTCACCATCCCGTGATGACACGCGAGTACACTAGACCACAGTTTGTCACCATCCCGTGATCACATGCGAGTACACCAGACTACAGTTTGTCACCATCCCATGATGACACGCGAGTACACCAGACTACAGTTTGTCACCATCCCGTGATGACACGCGAGTACACTAGACCACAGTTTGTCACCATCCCGTGATCACATGCGAGTACACCAGACTACAGTTTGTCACCATCCCATGATGACACGCGAGTACACCAGACTACAGTTTGTTACCATCCCGTGATCACACGCGAGTACACCAGACTACAGTTTGTCACCATCCCATGATGACACGCGAGTACACAAGACTACAGTTTGTCACCATCCCGTGATGACACAAGAGTACACCAGACTGCAGTTTGTCACCATCCCATGATGACACGCGAGTACACCAGACTACAGTTTGTCACCATCCCGTGATGACACGCGAGTACACCAGACTACAGTTTGTCACCATCCCGTGATGACACGCGAGTACACCAGACTACAGTTTGTCACCATCCCGTGATGACACGCGAGTACACCAGACTACAGTTTGTCACCATCCCGTGATGACACGCGAGTACACCAGACTACAGTTTGTCACCATCCCGTGATGACACAAGAGTACACCAGACTGCAGTTTGTCACCATCCCATGATGACACGCGAGTACACCAGACTACAGTTTGTCACCATCCCGTGATCACACGCGAGTACACCAGACTGTAGTTTGTCACCATCCCGTGATAACACGCGAGTACACCAGACTACAGTTTGTCACCATCCAGTGATGACACGCGAGTACACCAGACTGCAGTTTGTCACCATCCCGTGATGACACGCGAGTACACCAGACTACAGTTTGTCACCATCCCGTGATGACACGCGAGTATAGCCCGTTGCGACACGTCAGCCTGTGAGGCTCCCTAGGTGTTAGAAATATTTCCCTTACATTCAACGGCTGCTGTCAACCGCACCGTCATATGCCACAGCTGCACGACAACTGGCTGTAGCGGATTTACATACGTTTTTCTCACCGTCTAGAGCCATAGGGCAGCTAATACTTGACATGAAATATATCGCATGCGTCTGATAGACTCACGTGTCGCGTTGTGGGTTAAACTGGAAAGTTCTACACCGACGCGAGCAGCTAAAATATGTATTTGTTGTAGAGCGTAAATTAATTGTACGAGGGTTTAAAAGCACGATTACTTCGATAAATTCAGGTATAAGTAACAGTGATTTAACAAAGTTGAACACGGGTAGGAAATGCACGAGAAATATTATTCCGAGTGCTAAAATAATATTATAGAATCCGTGGTAAATCTGTAAGCAGTGCAATTTATAATGTTTTACTACAATTAAAACAAAAGAAGAAGCTGTGGTACAATTATTATGAAATCTGACACTGGAGAAGATAAATTCAACCAGCATTATGAGGAACTGAATTCACCTAGAAGGTGAGTTCAACCAAAATTCGAAGCACCGGCTTCAGGAGATAGAAATGTTGAAATGAGAAGTAACTGATGACGAGTATAATCCAGGAGGCGCTGCTCCAGTGACCGCGAAAACTTGTTTGAGGTGCAGGTGTTAAGAGCTTTTTGATACTGTTTTGAAATGCAAACTGGCAAAGGCTAAGGAGAGCCGATAAGTCGGTTAATTGGTTTGAAAATATTTCTTCCTTAGTCATCATCATCTTCATCTTCATCTCCCCTTTTTCAGCTGACACTGGGCGAGGGCAAATATGGTTACTCTCCACTTTGTTTTTTGTTCCACCATTCCTCTTCCGACTCGGTGTTCCAATCCAGGCTCCGTTTTCTAATGCTATACTTCACCGAGTCCATCCTACGCATTCTTGGTCTTCCTCGTCCTCTCTTCCCTGTCATCCGTCGTTCCAGTGCTCGTCTCGGTAGCCTTACTTCATTCATCCTTTTGACATGTCCAAACCATCTCAATCTGTTTTGCTCCAGTTTGTCATTTAGATTTTTGTACTCCCAGTTCTTTCCGTATATCTTCATTTGTCACTCTCTCCTCGTTTTCTGGACCATACTTCTCAGGAATCTCATCTCAGCTGCCTGTACTCTTCTCTCATCCATCTTAGTCATTGTCCAAGTTTCTGCTGCATATGTCATTATAGGAACATAATATGCTTCGTACAAAATTTCTTTAGCCTTAATTGGTATATCCTTGTTCCATACTATTCCCCGTACCTGTTTATAGAAAGCACTCTCGAGTTGTATTCTTCTGCTAATTTCCAAATCTAGTCTTCCATCTTCAGTCAGTTCACTTCCCAATTATTTGAAATGTTTCACCACTTCCAATTCCTTATCTCCGACTTCGATTCCTCTTTTTCCTTCTTTCTTGCCTCTACTCATCACCATTCTCTTACTCTTCTCCACATTTATCTTTAAAGCCCATTGCTCAATCTTTTCATTTATTACGTCTAACTGTTCTTGTACCTCCATCTCATCCTCGCCCCAGATCACAACATCGTCTGCAAACAACATTACCTTCATCTTTGCCTTACTACAGTCTTTCATTGCTGCCTTCATGATGTCATACATCACCATTAAGAACAATAAGGGTGACAACACACTTCCGAGCGTTAGTCTAGTATCAATTTTAAACCATTTCGATGTCCCGACTCCAGTCTTCACACTACTGTAGCAATCCATGCACATTCCATTTATCATGTCTCTCAGTTCCTTGCTTATCCCCCTATTTGTTAAGCTTTCCCAAACTTTTGTTCTAAGGATGCTATCATAGGCCTTTTCTAGATCATTAAAAGTCATTACCATATCCTTCCCATATTCCCAACTCTTTTCAATGTTCTGTCTCAGAATGAACAAGTAGTTCCGTGAAGAACTAAATATCCTATTTTCATATATCCTAGTAATATTAATTGCCCCTATCAACATACAGTACAAATGGTCAGTTTGATTGCTGTAATAGATTCGTAAATATTGAGAACCGTCTAAATATTTTGGATGGTCACCATGCTGGATTTTATATTATAGGCATTAGATTTAAGGTACTATTACATGAAGATTAGTGTAGGTGTTTTATTCAAATTTCAATTACATGATTACGACACAAGAAATAAAAGCGGGATTTTGAAATATCGCTCAGCCGCCATCTTGTGGTTATGAAATAAATTTAAATGAATTTGATGCCAGTCGATTATAATTTGTATAAGCATATACCGTATCAGGTTTCACTGCGCTCGGATAGTTAAAACGCAAGAAACGTCCATTTGAATATTTAAATTTCGCGTAGCCGCCATGTTGGATTTGTGCTCGCCAGGTTATTGAACGTCCCATAGGTGAACTTATGCTTATAGCCTCTATACACTTTCAAAATTTCAGTTTGATTGCTGTAGTAGATTAATAGATATTGAGAACCATCTAAATATTTCGGATGGTCGCCATGATGCATTTTAATATATGTAGGCCATAGAGTTTTGTACTATTAGATGACGATTCTTGTGTACGTTCATTAAGCAAATGTTGATTTCGATCCCATGATTAGAACACAATAAATAAAAAGTTAATTTTCGAAATTCGCACAGCCGCCATATTGAGGTTACGTAAACAATTTAACTAAATTAGATACCACTGCATTACAATTTGTATAAACATTTTCTGTACGAAGTTTCATTGCGTTTGAATCATTAAATCGCGAGAAAAGTCTATTTAAAACTTTCTAATTCTCTTGGCCGCCATGTTCGTATTGTAGTTAACCAGTTTTTGAAAGCCTCTTAGATTAACTTCCAGTAGTGCCATTTATCTCCGTACAAAATGTCATGGTGATACCGGTAATAGTTTCAGAGATATAGAATACCAGTGAAATATTTCGCACAGCCGCCATCTTGAGGTTATGTAAACAATTGAACAAAGTTTGATGTCGGTGCATTACAATTTGTATAAACATATACTGTACCAAGTTTCATTGCGATTGGTTGATTAAATCGCGAGAAACGTCTATTTAAAAGTCGCAAATTCGCTTTGCCGCCATGTTGGTTTTGTAGTTACCAGATTTTCAAAAGTCACATAGGTGAACTTCTGGTAGTACCCTTTATCACCGTACAAAATTCCAGGGTGATATCGGTAATAGTTTCGGAGATATTGAATGCTGGTGAAATACTTCGCACAGCCGCCATGTTGGATTGGTGAGAGGTAACAAATTTTTATTTGATGGGAACGGTCGGGGTTGCCTGGAATTGTGCTATGAACTTACCGAGTTTCATTGAAATTGCTCCAGCCGTTTAGAAGTTATTAGGGACACACACACACACACACACCATATCACACACACACAGACACACGGACAAAAGGTGATCTCATAAGCCTATTTTTTCATAAATGAAAATAGGATAAAAATGGGTTCCACTGTTGACCTGCCCCCTCTAAATCCAAACTGCTCCTCCTCTAGTTGGCTTTCCACCTTAACTCTAATTATTCTTTCTAGGATTCTTTCCATTACTTTGCCAACATGCGCGTTGATGGTCATTCCTCGGTAGTTACCACACACCTTCCTGTCTCCTTTCTTGAATATTAGCAACCCTTTTACCAGTCTCCAGGAACTTTCTTCTCTCTCCACACACTCCTGAGAAGTCTGTATGTCCACTGCAGTCCCACTGGTCCTGCCGCCTTGATAATTTCTATTGCCACTTCGTCGATTCCCGCAGCTTTCCCCATCTTCATCTTCCTAACTGCCAATTCCACTTCTGCCATAGTAATGTCTGGTTCTTCTTCTATTTTTCCTCCACCGTAGTGGCTGTTTACGTAATTTCTCTGCATGCCTGACGTCACACCTTCTTCCTTAGTATTTAGACTAATTATGTTAATTTACGTCTATTCTTAAAGGAAACGTGTATTAAAGTGGCAATTAAGAGCTGCTAAAAGGTCTTTGTAATCTCATTTGCAACCAACACAATATAAATTTCATTTTTCGTCAATAAACCGTAGGTTAGGGATATTTGATGAATACAGTATATCTGAAGTGGTTGTGATTTGCAGTATTAGAACTTTCCTTTTCATTAATTAACGTGTATTTTGAGATAACTCCACCCAATCCTTACCTGATGCCCTGAGAGTAACATTCTCATGTTGTGACTAGCTCAAGGCTATGTTTGTGGTGGTATGTGTTTGTTTGTGACGGGATTTCATGAGGGTTCATTTGGCCTTCGACACTGTGGTGTCCCGAAGATATATGGGCACAATATCAATAAGTCCCCTATTAGAATCAACCCAGAAGGCTGAATGAAAACGTAAATTAGTGAGGTAATTTTATGGTCAATGGGAATGTACAAAACAGCACATTGAGGGGAAAAAGAGAAAGATGACTCTTGCCTTAATGTAGCACAACTGCTCAGAGAATGAACCGAAATTAATATATTGAGCAAGATTAAGAAGGAACTCTGAACAAGTAGAAATAATTAGCCTATTTTCATATATCGCACTGATATTTTCCATTGAAAGCTCTCCAGTCAACAACAAGATAGTCCATGTCATGTACTAAATAGCCTTTGCTACACGACCTGTCTCGAACAATGCCATTAATTTGAGCAATAATGTGCTGTATATTTAACTTTCAGTAAATGTGACTAACACTCATCCAATGGCATCTTTCTGTCATGGAAATTAGTTTTCAGAACGTCTAATGCATGAGCCCTATGTTTTACGAAAAGTAAGCCACATAATTTAGTGTCAGTTGATAATAGTTATATAATTGCCCATCAATCTCGTCCATGAGAATACTGTAACTTCTTCATAGAAGAATACACAACAGGCAACTAATACAACGTGATTGGCTTCACATAATGTACCCTTCACCAATGAAAATTAAGATATTCTCCATTACATCAGTGAATAGACCAAGGTCATTGGTTTGAGTCCAGCACTAGTCGGATAATATAATCCTTTATCATCAATCTAGACATCTTGTACTTTCCGTACTTTACACAACCTAATAGCAGACACCTTCCATTCGTCATCACTACAGTCCGAATACACAATTCTGTAATCCATAAATAGGATTGGTGAGAAGGAGACGGTAATCAGGACATGCCCTTTATAGGATGCAACAAGAAGTAAACCAATTAGGTTCTTACCTCTTTGAAATTTCTACAACTCGATAAAGATGGAGATTCTGTTTTGATGCATGGAACAAACTCTGGTATGAAGATTTCTTCTATCTTAATATCCTCAGTGAGATCAGCATCATCCTGCAGAGAAAGTACTTGTTTCACAAACATGTTCCTTACCGTAGGTGCAATTAAATCTTACACAGGTTTCCATTGATTTGAGTACCTTCCAAACATAATGAGACATACAAGACCTAGATCAAAAATTTGAACAGAAGGGTAGTTCTGTTTTCAGAGATAACATACCGGACTTGGGCAAATTCGTCTCTTGATCTCCATACATTTATTGACCCTGTTCACGGGTTCATAAACCGCGCCAAGATCTGAATTTCATGTCAGACCACGAGACAACACTGAGTCATTCTCTGATATTGTAAGCTGAGTAAAATTATGAAGACAGGGCGCAGAAGAAGATACTTGTTAAGGCTGAGATACGATCGAGCCAGCAGTGTGATTCATTGGAAACAAGATATCAAAATTAGTGGTATGAAGATTGATGAAACGGGCAATACAATAAACTGAGTTACACATTCATCGTACACTGTACGGGAATACTTCGACCAACTCGGAATAAAATAGGAAGAAGCTGATTGGCTGCAGAACGGAGAAGCCGGAAATGCTACTCTACGCACAAAACAGTAAGTTACTTGTCGAACGCCTGAGAGGGTGGATACCGAAATTCGAGCATCAAACCCCATGGTAATCTACGGTGTATATAATTGAGTATTAGTGAAACAGAGCGTTATTGAGTGTGGAATATGCTAAAAATACGCGTTCAATTATTTGCAAAAATGATTTGTGAATTTATTGAATTTTGCGATCTGTCGAGTGCAAGGTCAATGTGAGATAGTTTGAGTACATATCTTAAACCGGAAAGTGCTACATCGACAACATAGAGCTCAAATATTGTTCAGAAATATTTGGTGTTGTATGTAAATTAATTCTAGTACGCTTTGAAAGCATGATTACTCAAATAATATAGTATAGTATAGGCTAACAGATGTTGAGTATAATCCAGGAGGTGGTGCTCCAGTTACTTTGAAAACTTTTTTTGAGGTGGAGGTGTTTAGAGTTTCTTTCTGTACTGGTTTGAAATGCAACCTTGTAATGCTAGCATGGTTGGTAAATATTTCTTCCTTATTACGAAGGCTGTTTAGGTTAATATAAGTTTCCTTTTAAATGAAACATGTATTGTGACAGAGAATTAAATATTAAGTTGGGCACGTGAGAGAAGTGAACGAGAAAAATTATTCTAAGTGCTGCAATGGTAGAATATGTGATTAATGAGAAAGCACAGCATTTATTTACTACAAGTGTAGATGATGTGATGAAATTATTATGAAATTTCACACCATAGAGAAGATGATTCCAACCAACACCATGAGCCACTCAATTCAACATGAGAGGAAGGAGTTCATTATGGCAAATCCAATCAAGCCTGGAAGGTGAGTTCAACCAAAATGCGAAGGACTGGCTTCAGGAAATGGATATGCTGAATTGAGATATAGGCTAACAGATGTTGAGTATAATCCAGGAGGTGGTGCTCCAGTTACTTTGAAAACTTTTTTGAGGCGGAGGTGTTAAGAGTTTCTTTCTATACTGGTTTGAAATGCAACCATGTAATGCTAGCATGGTTGGTAAATATTTCTTCCTTATTACGAAGGCTGTTTAGGTTAATATAAGTTTCCTTTTAAATGAAACATGTATTGTAGTGGCAGTTATTCGCAGCGAAAGATACTTTCGATCTGCACAGTTAAGTTAAAATAAATAAATTTATCCCTAATAAATTTTGGCTAGGGATTTTTCATGGATTCATTACTTTACGATACGTTTTTATCGGAAATGGTTGGTGATATGCAGTACGTTAGATTTTTCCTTTTCATTAATTAACGTGTATTTTGAGCTAACTCCACCCAATCGTTACCTGATGCCCTGAGAGTAACATTCTCATGTTGTGACTAGTTCAAGTCTATGTCTGTGGTGGTATGTGCTTGTTTGTGATGGGATTTCACGAGGTTTGATTTTGGCCTAGGGCCCTGTAGGGTCTCAGAGAAATAGGGGCGCAATATCAATAATTCTCCTATAAGAATAAACCCTGAAAACGAAATGAAACTGGAAATGAGAGGGGTAATTTTATGGTCAATGGGAATGTACAAAACAGCACATTGAGGGAGTAAGAAAAAGACGATCCTAACCTTATTGTAGTACAACTGCTCAGAAAATGCACCGAAATTTATATATTGAGCAAGATTATGAAGGCAAATCTGAAATAATTAGCCTATATTCATATATCCAACTGAACGATTCCATTGAAAATTCTCAGTTAGATATTGAGGTTTATAGGGGGCGGAACTACGAGGTTATCTGCCCCGATGAAAACTCCCCCGTCCATAGAAAATATATTCAATGTGATGTACTAAACAATCGACTTGTCTCCACCAACACCATTACTTCGAGAAATAACAAGCTGTATATACACCAACACCAATAATAATGTGCTGTGTGTATAATTTTCAGTATAGGTGATTAAGACTCCTCCAGGGACATGCCATCTTTGCGTCATGGAAATTCATTTTTAGAAAAGTCAAAAGCACGTCTTTTGTGATTTACGAAAAGTGAGTCAAAGATTATATTATCATCAGACAATAGTAATCTAATATCCCATCAATATCATCCATGACTTAAAAACTTGAACTTGTGTGATATATCGCATGAACGCCATGTTGGAATGTTTTATGTTTAGGCTGTAGGGTTATATGCCATAATATTTGTTCATTAGACCAATTTACATTCCTCTCATCTTTTAAAGCCAAAAAATTGGTGCTGCACAACGTCAATTTAAGTTTTCATAAAATGTAAATTCAATTAGAAGTCACTTTTTTAACCCTTGAAGGTATTCCGTGACTTGCATTTCTTGAACGATTAAATAATTATATATAATTTTCGCTGCAATGCTGGTTATGTGCTCACCAGGTTATTGAAGGTGTGGTACACACCGCCCTTTAAGTTACCTCTTATGAATGATGGAATATATCTGAATATTTTACATTCCAGGAATTTGTGCTGAGCAATTACAGCATTATATCATGAAGAGATGGGAGAGAATTTGAGCAAGATATCAGGCAGTAAAAAAAAAACAGGCAATGAGGGAGAGAAAATGGAAGGTTACCTGCAATTACTGGGATAAGAATTAAGGGAGAGTTGACCAGAGGTGGTGAAATGTGAAGACGGACAAGTAACAAGAAGCAATGTCGGGCTTTACTCGGGCCATGTGGGTCTCAACTTCCAATTACTGTTATTGTGACAAGTTAATATTTAGATTCTGTGTATTCACTTAAGCAACCTAAAACATGTGTTTATACAAATTATTCTAGAGAGCGTGGCACTTTACATTAAGAGTTGACAAATGAGCTACCACAGGCTAAGATCATTAGTTGTCTAATTATTGCTTAGCACAACTGCCAGGAATGTAAGGTATTCTGTTTGTTACGTCGGCGGTCACGTCTTCAAGAAATAGAAGAAGGAAGATGCAGTGATAATTAAGCTTATTCATTGGAACTATGATTGCTGACTGCCAAGACACAATCTTCACATTGTATTATTCCGGCAGCGAGCTGGCTTTGCTGTGGCAGTCTAGCCTCTAAGCAATACGATACACAAACAGCAGCGCAGGGGCAGATGAACTCATAGTTCCGCCCCTTAAAACAACAATAACTAACTAACTAAACATCAGCGCATTCACTTAAGGGCAATCATATCTCAAATGCCTTATATGATTGAGTTTTAACATGGCACGTAGAGTAGACTTCACCTGTAATAGGAACCAGGGTGCCGGCAGTAGAACTGCAGTATCAATACAATTACATGTAATGCCGAACATATAATTACCTGAAGTTCATGTTCCTCCTTAACTGATATCTTTTCATCGTCAAATCTATCGCCAGCCTCGTCCTGCAGGTTATCAGAGGGCAACAGCTCATTTGAATCCTGCGAAGTACTACCCAATGTTAAATATATAGACACAATATGAGTACTAAGTTATGTGTACAGTATCATAAAAAGTAAACGTTGAGAGATCCTGGTTAGAGTACCATTTACTACAAAGTACTGTACTGTATTATGTCACTAAACCTTGCAAATCACTAATGTAGCAATGCTACACCATATACAAATTCAAATGCTACTTACAATGTCGGGGATTTCATGAGTCAAACATTCTAACTCACTCATGATGAATAGTTGTTTCTCCATTTCGATTAGCAAACTGGAAGAGAGATAGAATTAAAGAACTTTCTTATGCCAGTAGCCTACGCCAAATCAGTCTCATACAGTACGGTATCTAATAAATCAAAAGAGATATTCCCATGAAGTGCACAGTGATATGTTTGGAAGTTGACCGTTATGGTCAAATAAGTCGTCAGTAGCCTATTTATCCTTCCAATTGAATAGATATAGGCCTAACTAATGGTGCCTGCTTGTAGAGCCGGGAAATAGAGAATCCTACATTCGATTTCTCTATTCCTGTATACACAAAAATTTGATTTGGGGAAGCAGACTAAATATTATATTGTCAGACGATAAAGTACCTATCAACACGGTTAATTAGGCTGCGTGGAAGTGAGCTTAGGTTGCTGCACTGGTATTGCAAATCGGCACTAGTTGCCACGCCACGAATAAGGCTTTCTCTGTTCATTACAAAACACCCAGTTCAAACTAGGTACATCGTTATCTCGAACATTTCAATTCTTCAAACATGGACTTGTTACTTGCTTATAATAAAATATTCTACACTTACATCTTGCCGAAATACATATCAGATATACTAATTCCAGTGACGGAATCCCTAAGTTGTAGCCTACCTGTCAACTACCGATAATAAGGAACGTCTCTATGTTGCTACCTGCCGTACATTATTATTCTTCTACCTCATCACAGATTTTTTTATGTCTTAAGAAACTTCTTCACCTCGTCACCCGACCTAAAGTCTCTTAACTATGCACTCAGGCTATAATTTAATATAGCCTACTGTAAGTTCACCATGCCCGAAAGTAGTCCAAACTACCCAGGGCATTTTCAATTAAAATAAGGGCGCGGAAGGGTGCTGGTCAAGATGGGCAGGTGAGTGACGGTGAGGGGGGGGCTCCCAATAGATTTCCCAGAATGTTGATATTCAATTGTTCATTGTCACACCAGTTTACTTCATAATTTGAAGTTACTGATAGTCGACTGACAACCAACTGCTGTTACAACAGAAAATTTCTTTAATGTTGCTGAAGTACGGTAACATGTAGGCTATTTACATTTCAAAAACAAACTGGTTCTAAAGATGTCATACATTAGGCCACCAATGGAAACATTGCACCAATTTCAATACGGTTATGCTTGCCACGGTGGGTGAGTGGATAGCGTGTCGGTCAACTAACCCCAAGATTGCAGGTTCGCCCCTGACCGTGGTAAGTGATTTTTGAAAGGCGGCAAAAATACGATACGCATATCATACGATGTTGGCATGTCAAAGAACCCATTTGAATTCAGTAGGCCGAGTTCATAATGGCAAAATTAATCTCGGGAGTTTCCGCCAGCACAAAGTTCCTCATTTCTCTACTAGAAAGCGCTATTGTGTTCAAGGAGATTAGATATCTAACATCTAACCTCCTTGACTTTCATAGTCAGGGAACTACGAAATTCGACATGCAAGCTACCCTCTGGGTGTCAAATAGCAAAGCTTGCACCATGCACCCGAGGCCACACGATATTATTATTATTATTAATACGGTTATGCCCTCTGTTTCCCCTACTCTCACGCGAGTGGCTGCTACTTATGCCACCTCACTTTGGCAGTGGCGATATGAAAGCACGTTCTGGAGATACTCTTAGACATTGCAAAACTGCTGTTTATTTACCGTATGGCCTTTATGCCGGGAGAGTCCAAGGACATGTTCGGCCCGCCAGAGTTTGTAGCTGCTTCTGTGCGACATCCATGGGGTGAGCTACAAGTACCGTCGCGTGCGGATGAGATGAACTGAATGAGCAAGTTCAATTTCATGTAGTTCTAACTTTTTCCACCAGATGCCGGTGATACTTTCGCTGGAACTTGGTAGAGCGTCTCTAACGAAATATCACCTAAACATTTGGCTACACACAACCAATTGTAGTGGTAGGTTCTTTTACATGTCATAAATCTTTGATATGGGCCCGCCGGCTTAACTTCCTCTCCGAAGAAAGGCATACTGAAGGATTTTAACTCTCGTAAAACATCCGACGAATTCGGCTGAGTTTGAACCGCTAGCAGATATTAACTCCTAAAATACGGTTTTGTTTGCCGACTAGTAAAACACTGGACCTGTAGGGTCGTGCTTACAATATTGGATCATTTATTGTATTCAGGCCCGTATTTACGGGGGGACAAACTGGGCAACTGCTAAATTTCTGGAAAACTATACAAAACCTCTTGGGCATTAAACGTCAAGTTACTAAAGTTTAAAGAGAATATACTTTAGCGTTGTTGATTATTAAAGGACATAAATTAAAGGATCGTCTTAGTCACCTTGGTGTTCTTGCTGTAGATCTGACTTGCATGTGAAATTGCACTAGTGAGGGAATCCTAAACTCGTTGTTTAAATAATTGGTTGTGCGTGTTATCAGTTCTAATTTAATATTAATTAACCTATTTGCATTAAGTTCTTTTTCTATTTGTAACTTTAGTAAACGCATATTTATAGTGTTTACCAGTGGCGACTCCTGATTTTTATAATGTGTAGGACGTAATAGGATGAAGTCCAAAGATAAATTAATCAGAAAGGTCGAAAATTACAGTTTCCGGTAGGCTATGGTATACTGTAGTTCGAATTTCTAAAGGGAAGATAATAATAATAATAAATATAATAATAATATCAGTCTGTAAAATATATAGTGAACAACACAAAACATACCTGGTTAGTGGATTATTTGAATTTCAGATCGATTCTCCTGTCCTTATTATCCGCGAAGATATCGATGATTGGGTCATGGAATTGATGGTTTTTTTTTCAAGTCCAGGAAGAAAGCTTTCTCGATAGAAAGTGATGCTAGACCATTGAGACGTTCTTGTGCTGTAGAATTTCTGCAGTTTGTTTTAATGCGCTTCAACACAGAGAAGCTCCTTTCTGTTCAGGCACTAGTAGCAGGAAAAGTTAGAATTAAGTTGATGAGTTTTGACACTTCCGGTAATGTGTCAAGGAAATCGTTTGATACAATGTAGTCATTCAATTTTGATATGGAATTTAATCTGAAGGACGGTGAACTGAAGACGTAAGACAATTCAGAATTTAGTCCCAGACTGTCGAAGAAAATTGAACTCAAAATCAAGAAGGTTCTTAAGAAATCCATTTGCACAAAATCGTGTTTCAGGATCGAACGGCATTGTGTCATTCTCAATTATTTGACTGAACAACTGAATCAGTTCTGTTTTGTGGTTATAAATAATTTCCACTAGTCTATTGTTGTATAACCATCTGGTTGGAGCAACAGAAGGAAAACGGGCATTTACTATCTCGTCAAGAGCATGCATGAGTTCTTTTGCTTGAATTGGAGAAAAACGACGCGAAACCGGAAACGGTCGAGAAAATTATTTTACAATTTCTGATCACTTTTACACAGTCCTGCAATACTAAATTTAGTTTGTGTGCATAGCAGATAGTGAGCAATGCTCGTGGACACTTGGACTTTACTCTCACGGCTAGTCCGTTATATTGGCCAGTATTGACAGATGCGCCGTCATAGGTTTGAACAATTAACTTACTACTGCATTGAAACTCATCTAAATGATTAAAGACATGTGTTGCTATTCTTTCGGCCCTTCTGTTACTGCTCAAATCAAGGAATCTTCTGAACCTTTCTTGAATTTCGTCCTTAGGATCAACATATCTGAACACTATACTTAATTGCTCCTTCCTTGATATGTCCATTGTCACATCTACTATAATTGCAACAAACTGCGCAGCAGAGATTTCGTCTTTTATGTTCTGCATTAAGTGTTGAGCACAAGCGTCGATTAAGTCATTTTGTATCATTGAACCTTGGCCTGAGAACACAGTACAATTTTGTAGGTGATTATGCAAATTCACGTCACGTTCTGCCATGTATTGAATCAACTCCCTGTAATTGCCTTTATTAGCAGAATCTTCCGATTAATTATGGCCTCGAAAAGGTAGCTCCTAAAGCGCCAGAAAGCAAGTAGCATCTATTAAACACTTCATAACGTACTGTCCCCGTTAACCGGCATCGAATTGGATGACCCGGCGAAAACATCGCAATTCATGCCGATAACACAAGACATATATCAGATAAAGAACAAAAAAAATGATTGAGGTCTGGGTTCGAATATAAAAAAAAAAAATGCGCCGGTGGGTACGAGAACTCAAGTAGCCTCAGGGGTGGTTAACAGGATGTAGGAGTAACAGGTTAAATCAACCCACCCCCAAACCTAAATCAAAGCAATAGCACAACAGAAGTCAGAAGATAAGCACAATTAAAAAATATAAAAATAGGCATCCATTTATTGGCAACTTATTGACCAATACAAATATAGGAAACCCCCAAAAAGCCTATCTTGCCTCGGAGATTCGATCTAAATGAAGGCTTGATGTGGACCGAAGAAAAGGAAAAAAATATTTAGAGTCCAAATAAACACAATTAAATTTTAAAGGGTCAACGAATCTCCTTGGTCCTATCCTTAAGACACAAATAAAATTAGGAGATATTCGAAGAAAATTAAATAAAATATAAAAAAATAGATTCAGTCACATTTGACTATCAACATCCACTAATCACACTAAATGTCCATCAGGTAGTGTCCTAGATTAGTAATATTGTCACTCACTTGAGTTTATAATGAAGGTTAAATAAATAGCTGGCCAAAAAAAATAGTATTGATCTCCGTTCTAACTAATTATTAATTAATTATTAATTAAAAATAATTGCTGCAACAGTATAGGTCCTACTTGACCACTCAATTAAAGTTGCAATCAGGATTTATATTTATCGTACAACGTTATTTCAGAGTCTAATTACTGAAAATATTTCAGGCAAACATGCACCCATTATCCTACATTTATGCAAAGTTCAAAGTCATGGCTGATCATTATATCACAACTAAAAGTTCCCATCTTTCCCAATTCGATGGTATGCTTGGGATGTATTTCACTCCATCAATTACATAGTGATTAGATTATCGCCTGCCTACACCTGTGAATACATAATTCACCACCATAAGACTGCATTTTGCATAGTCATGCTTATTTAGAAAGATATTACACTACTAATTATTATTACATTACTATTTTTTTATTCACAAAGGGATTCTTCATGATTAATTCTCAGAAAATTTGCCATAAGACGTTCACAGAATATGTGAACTATCATCCTAAAGTTATTTTATTACATTCCATTCAATTCTCCTTTCTCTTTTTTTATAAACAACTACACCAATCAATCTTTTTTTGTAGATAAACTCATTATCTTTTAATAATCATGACCTTTCATTTCATCACATGACTAGTGTGCATAAATTATCTAATGCAGGCATGACCTGTAGCAATGTCAAATGGGTAGGTGTCGAAACATAATGACGAGCATGATTTTAATAATTAAATTCTCTATATCAATGAATGTGGACGAAGAAAAAAAATGGGAATATAAAAAGTTATAATCCTTCCGAGTTCACATAATTAGATTCACCAAACGCTGAAGTCAAAATCGAAAGGAAAAAAAAAATTCAAAATATGAACTCTACCCTAGCTCTCGACAGCTAGTCTACCACCTTCATTTATTCCATCATGGATTCAGTTCAGTATCCGCGTCGTATTTCCAATCTTATCATCGTAGAAAAAAATCTTATCATTCGAAGTAGTGACGGATTTACAAAAAATCCCAAAAAGAAAATATTAACTGGTTCATGGTGCCAAGCATGGTGGATAGTTCCTTGCCACGTGTGACAACCCTACAATGAGAATCACTTCCTCATATAATTACTTAATAGACGAAGAAAAAAAATGTGGCCATTAATAATAATAATAAAATGATTGATCAACAAATAAATAATAATTAGTTCAACTCCATGGCATCTAGTACTACTGAGTAGTACAAACTACTCACAACTACAAATTGAAGTAATGTTTTAGCTCACCAACTGGCCGAAATAAGAAAATATGGTACAAGCCTAGCATGCTCATGGGATGCAGAACCTCTGGAACCAATCTTCATTCAGGACCATCTCCTTCCCATTCCAGAACCGGCAGGATTGCATCTTCCACCATCTTCTTCCTCGCCTCCTCCAGGAATCGAAACCGAGACCTTCACATTTCATGGTGGCTGCGTCCTCCAAATCCCACGGTGTGGTTACGTCATGGCAACATCATGGCCTCATCTTGATGTAAATGTCACTCCATCCAGTCCCCTCACGTATAAGCTTAGTGGCCCATATTTTCACTGACTAGTTTCATTTCAAAATTCTTCACTGACACTTCAACAGCACCGGTTATAAAATGTCCTCGTTCCATTCTGGAAATTATAAGTTCCTGCGCCTCGAACAATGTAGACAAATCTTTCTCTCGGCAAATTGCCACCGGCTTTACGTAAACAGTAATGCAATAGCATTCACAGCTGTTCAGTTGCATCTACAAGTACTCCATCGATGATAAGAGCCTCGTCTATTCTCGAATGTTCACTGCACAAACTATTCCGTATTGTAACTCACGTCCAAAGCTAGTCGCAAAGGGCTAGTTCTCTCGTTATCAAGCCAAGCATGGGCCTACACGACCGGGGTTATACACTCTGGACTCGGCCGTCTGATATAGCAATCGCGCCTGGCATAACAGCGGTGTTTCGTAATTATATTGTCTCTCTGGACTCCGATAAAATCACACCCGATATACAGCGACACTCAGACCTGTGGTGGCATAGCACACACGGCCCTCCGCGATCAAAATCGAATGTAACAGATAACTCTTGCCGCACAACGGAGTACTGTCCAGTCTGCGCTTAAAACGCATGTGTGTGCGCCTCTCAAAGTGACCAGCTGCCGGAAACCAGAGCTGAGCACGTGGTGCAAGACAGCGTGCTCTGCCGGAGATAGTAGACAGCTGTGCGTGACGTCAGACGCGTGACGTCACTCGACCTAGTGGTCGAGTCTGCGAAGATAAAATGTGGAGTTTTGAGCCGAGATTTACGCAGGGTTGCCAATTTGTGCAAAAACTGGAGTACTATGTTGGGCACAGTACCTATTACCTTTAATTTTTAATTGTGTTTGTGTATTGACTCTTTATAGGCTTTGCTAAGACAGCATTCAATTCTAGTATCTGAGTTTTGAAATTGTTTCAGTGAGATTGCCGCTCCAATGTGTTCCTTACTTTGTTGATGCCGCTTTCGTAATACATTTCCTAAATTATTCAAATCAGCTACGCCACTGCTGTTCCAAACACTTTTCTGAACAGAAAATAGTAAACAAGGCCAACAGTAAAGCTTATTTAATGCCTTGCGCCCACATAACCAAGGTATTTCTGCATATTTGGAAACGAAAAAAATTAATTTTACTATTTTCCCACCTGTTTTTTTTTTTTGAATTGACATAAGTTAGGTAGGGGAGGAGTAGGTCGTCCCTTCGAGATTAGTTCTTTCTTCTCCGCATGGCTAAATGAACTGAAAGGATGCAGAAAAAGCCGCACGATAACGCAGTTACGGTCACATGGCTCCTCTATTGCACCTGTTAGGCTACTGCTATTTGGTTCTGGTCCCGAAGTACCTGGCGTATTCACGCTGACCATCATTTAAAAATTCTACACACGAGATAAATCAACGCACTTTAATAGGCTACTTATTAATTAAAAATAATTATTATAGCTGGGCTAAATTGAAGATATTAGACTCAGTCTAATATTAATTGTGGCCTGTTTGCCATCTCTTGATGAATGCAGTACATTTGCATTTGTCTGTTGGCACAGGCTAGAGTAAAATGTGGCTGTTCACCGATGTCTCAGTCTCACTCATGGCTGTGATTATATGGAAGCTACTGAGGTATGGGTGGTGCTTAGTAATGACATTCAGGGCACAGTCAGTGCCTGTGGATGCTGTGAAAGGTTCTACTCATAGGGTTAGTACCGCTGTTCTGACTCAGTGAGGAAAGCAATGGCAAACTACCTCACTCCTCATCATGCCTAGTACGCCTCAATATAGTGCTGCCTGGGGTTTTTGTGGGTATCTACCCACATAACCTAATGGCGGTACTTTTTGAGGATCCAACCTGCCTTCGGGCTGACTACCTAACAGACAATATTAATTATTCAATCGCACAGCACAACACAATACAATACAATCGAACTACAATACCACTCAAATGATGTGCACACGGTGAAGACAGACTGCCGTATCCATTCTGACCGCGCGAAATCGTAACCAATAAGCCTGTAGTGCTGGTTTGAATGTAACCAATAGCGAGACTTGAGGATCTCAGTAGACGTCCTCAGAGCGCCATTTAAGAGACCATACCTGCCCCTTCCCCCTCAAGGTCTCCCATGCATTTCTTAAGCTAAAAATACGTGCTTTGAGGATGCAAGGCTCTCTTCCTCAGTTTCTACTCCGGGTGGTGAAGGTCACACTTCACCCATCTAGGGGTGATATGTAGAACTAGTTACAAGTCCTGACAGTGACAGTGACACAGAGCTTATCGAGAGGGCGCGCAAGTTAGCCCCAAATACTATTTTACAAAACTTTTTTTTTAACAGTTACAGCAGAGAGCTGACTGTAGGATGATCCTCACGTCCTACATGGAGGAATCGCCACTGGTGTTTACCACTCGTAGTTAAATACACACTCAGGTGAAGAAACAGCCCCAAAAGTTAAGGTAAGGAAGATTCAATAAATCTACATATTCCAAGTCGGGGACAGCAAAGTTGTATTGCCCAGAGACGCCAAGTATTATACTCTCGCCATGTTTTATGCCGGTTTGCCTTTCTGCGATCGTTATTCGTGCCGTGAAATGCTGTATATTTTTAGCCTATTTTTATTTATGAAAAATATAGGCTTATGATATCACCTTTTGTACGTGTGTGTGTATGTGTGTGTTTGTCCCCACCTAATAAAATCTAAATGGCTGTACTGGTCGGGTCTAAGCTCCATGAACTTGCGGGATGAAGGGCAGAGGCAGGGAAGGAGCAGGCGTGAATTGAGAAGCCTGTCGACAGCCCGCCGTGTTACATGATATTCTCGTCTATTCCAATACTGCTAACATAGGGTCTTTCCTGAAACCAGTGTGGCGTTGCGAATGAGTGGGTGAGTCACCGACTAATGTATTTGCTTCTGTTACTACGCAAGGACCGAAAAACCTCATCAGTCGTCACCACTACTTCTGATAGCCGGCGATGCACATTCCTCTCAGGTACACGCAGCTTAGACCCGAGCAGATAGCGATTTCAATGAAACTCAGTAAACACATTGTACCATTTCGTCCGACCCCGACCGTGCCCATCCATTTTTATTACGTCTCACCAATCCAACATGGCGGCTATGCGAATTACTTCATCGACATTCTATATCTAGGAAACTATTACTGATATCACCCTATTTTATTACGGCGATAAAGAGCACTACTACAAGGTCACCTATATGACTTTTAAAAATCTGTTAAGTACAAAGCGAACATGGTGGCCAAGCAAATTTGAAACATTTAAATGGACTTTTCTCGCGATTTAATCATCCGAGCGCAGTAAACATGGTACAGCAAATCGAAACACATTGTAATGCAATGACTTCTATATTAGTTCAATTGGTTACATAGCCTCAAGATTAGGTTTTCTAATGGGCTAAGGTTCCGCCTGAATCAATTCTTCTATTGACAACGATCACTTATGTGGTCATTAGAAATGGTACACGTTTCGAGGACTAAAATACATTTTTTCCTCTTCATCAACCAATACTAAGCACTAAATGAGAAAATTATTTGATTAGCGTAGCACTAAAATATCTAGTGGATATCTGCAAGGTAATCGTAACTCATATCACAGTTCAGAGTTCCAGTCCGTAGAGAATGAGGATATCAGAATATGAAAGCGAAGGAGTCATGAGAGGCAGGAAAAGGAAGGATAGTTTAGCCCCAGAAACATTACCAAACAGCTGTGGGGTCAGACGAGAGGGAGTTCCGGCATTTAATATGTTAGCAATGTTCTATGAAAATACGGTAGGCCTATATCCTTCCTGCAACCCACAGAACGGATTATGTTTATGACTTTAAAAAAAAAATATATATATATATATATATATATATATATATATATATATATATTTTACAGAAGTTACTGTGCATTGACCAAGTAGTCTGGGCTGCAGTTTTATGTAGTTGTTGATTGTTTTAGGGTATTTGCGACATGGTGGTCATCTACCCCGTGTACTTGGGTGTGTGTGTAGAATGTCTCTGATAACTCTAAGGCAATCCAACATGGCGATCATCCAAAATATTTAGACGGATCACAAAATCTGACAGCAGTCAAACTGACGTTTTGTATGTTGATAGGGGCTATAAACATAAGTTCACCTATGGAACTTTCATAACCTGGTGATCACAAATCAAACCTGCCGGCGACGCGAAATGCGAAAATTTAAAAGGACGAGCACAGTGAAACTTGGTATGGTACATGCTTATACAAATTTTAATCCACTGGCGTCTAATTTATTTCAATTTTATTCAGAACCAGAAGATGTAGGCTGTGCCAATTTTTAAAATCTCGTTTATACTATTTCTTGTGTCCTAATCATGCAATTGAAGTTTAAATAATACACTTACACAATAATCTTCATGTAATAGTACATAACTCTAAGGCCTACATATATAACAATCCAACAAGTCGACTATCCGATATATTTAGACCGTTCTTAATATCTACGAATCTATTACAGCAATCAAACTGAAAATTTGTATGTTGATAGAGGCAATTAACATTAGCAGGATAAATGAAAATGGGCTGTACATTTCTTCACGGAAATACTTGTTATTTCTTGTGTCCTAATTATGCGATTGAAGTTTGAATAATACATTTACGCAATAATCTTCATGTTTTATATTATATTTTTTAAGCGTATGGCTTTTAGTGCCGGGAGTGTCCGAGTACATGTTCGGCTCGCTCAAGTTTGCAGCTACTTCTATGTGGACACCCATGCGGTGAGCTACAAGTACCGTCATGTGTGGTGGTTGTCTGGCGAGGAAAGTGTGAATGTAAGGACGAGGAATTGGAAGGTAGCGGCTGGTGTATTCTTTGAATACACGGTACCTGAGATATAATTTTTATTGCTCTTTGCATGTTCATTTCTTCCTTCCTCTTTGCCAAACACCAACAGTGATCATCTGTTTTCTCCTTGTTGGGTATATCTCTCATGTCTTCATAAGTATGTTTCAGATATATAACTTCTGTGATCCACCTAGCGCCATCTAGTAGCAAACCTCTGAAGCTACTCAATTCCTCATCGTGCAAGAGGACTTACTTATCCATTTGGCTACCAGATCTCGTTACCATCGTCAGCTATTTTCTCCTTGAGCAAGAGGACTACGTCTACTGTTTCACTCACCATGCTGCGCTAATATCGCCTACTATCAACTCTTAGAAGACCATCCATCAAGAAGAAAATTAATTTTTGCTAAGTTGGTTATGCTGATATGTATACCTTTTGTTTCCTACCCCCACTCTCTCCCCTTCCTAGGACCTTCCGTGCTTCGTAGAGCTGCTCTCACTTCTTAGTCGGCAGTCGTAGTAATCAGTTAAGGATCAACCAGAGCCAGCCTCCTGACCTAACGAGGCATCTTTTTTAAATTCCACGCCATGGTGGAACTTTAAGCATCAGTGGGGAACTTCACCTTCGCCATGCAACAAAGATAAGTACCTGCTTCAAGTTTTAACCTCATCTTCATGATTTTACCTACCACATGCTTTTAACTATCTTTTATAGGCAGTGTGAAATTACTTATTTTGAGGCAAAATCATCCTCCGCGGGATTTTCCATGTTGAGCTTTTGTTTATTCAAGCTAATCTTAGTGAAAGCAGCATTTCTTATGCTTGCCAAATGAGAAATCTTCTCACTACGCGGGATATTATCTAATACCCACTGTCTGTAATTTACAAAGCAAGTTCCTCCGCTGGATTTACATTAGCCCCATCTTACTACTAAGATTGTTCGGGAACTTTCCAGATTCGGTACTCAATCTACGAGTCCTGCCGTCATGTATTTCTCACGTACTTGGGAGAATTCTGTTTAAAACTAAATTACTACAATAGTGAATTTTCGTCCACCGCTGGAACATTCTATGGCGCATTTAATTGTAAATCACAACTGTTTCAAGAAATAGACTCTCACCTATATAGTGCAATCAGTTTTTCCTATAATTGCAATAACTTTCTTTACCACAACCTTTGTGTCTCCACAGTGAACATTTCATATGTTTCAATGAACTATAGTGCAAACCAGTGCTTGCTCAACTTTTCTACCGCGTCGCGATCGTTCGCTTATATTTAACTAAGGCCATGAACATTTTCCTCAATTCCCATTTCTCTTTCCTAAACCTCTCACTAACAATCTGCAATAAATTTTTAATCTAGGTCTATTCCAATAAGGTGTCATTCCAAGAAGTGCCCTTCCATATTTGTTGGTTTATCATTAGGTATCTCTGTATAATTTTTGTGATACGTGTCTAGCACACGTTTCAAGTTTACCTTGTTCCTCCCTTCAAAATCAGGGAAAACAATTCTCTAAACTCTTGAGCGAGTCATGTTCAGGTTTCACGAAATGGAAACTGCCCCATTTTCTCGTGATTCCTAATTAAACATAGGAAGTCTAGAAACTTCTTTTTCACTTTCTCCAGGTTTCACTGTAAGTGACCTGCCCTTTTTGTATAATTCTTATATATTAATTCTGTATAAATATAAGAAGTTGTAGGAACTTCTATTTTATTTTTCACGTTGTTATTATTGTTATTTTCAAAGTTGGCACTTTCTCTAGAACATTCTCTCCAGAATTTCTTAAGGTGCACTTTTTGTACTTCAATTCCCGTTCAAGCTTTAATTATTTTATTGCTCATTTGTTTAAATCTTATAAAGATTTTGGAAACATGTAAGGTTTGAAACCTTAAAAATTGTCAATTGCCTGGAGCAACTGTTTGATGTTAAGAGGTCTGCGACCCTATTTGTTAAAAAGTTCAAATGAACCATGTTTATTAAAATCATATTTCATAATTGTTAATTTCCTCAAACTTTTTCTAATTGTAAAATAAACAAATCTTTTCCCTTCGCTTTTTTATTTGCGAATATAAAGTTTAGGCAAAATCCTGTCTTCCTTGACTCTCCTCACTTAATGACATTAAAATCTTTAATAGGGCTTTCACCATTTGTTGCATTTGAGCAAGAACTCTTAATGTTCACCTTACTAAAGTTCTTCTTAGCGATAATAGCTAATTCTAATTGGCCAGTAAGGCAAGTAAAGTTCGCTAAGCCAACTACCTGCTTGTGGAGACCCTCTCCGGAAACTTATGGTCAGTTTTCCAAAAAATAAGTGTTTCTTTTTGTCTAAACTTTTAGCCGGCTCCTCGCTGAGTAAAAGCTTAGCCATTGTCCAATGCAACCATTGGTTCATTTACCAAGATTACCCAATAAGGCATAATCTTTTATCATATTCCTTCTTAGAGACACTTGGTCGCCCTTACAGGAACTCCATAATTTTGGAAATTGAAAATACCAAGCTTGAGTTAAATCATTGGCATTCTTCGAATTACTTTGTAAAACCTAATTTCCTTGAGAAAACATACAGTAAATTTGTTCCTCTAAGTCTTGCCAGACCATCACTCTTCCCCATAATACTTTTATACATGCTCGGGAGGAAATTTACTAAAGCCTCTCTCTTGCAAACCGCCCAAGTCCTAGCTGCGGTTCCCGTTAGCCTCGACCAAGCTCGTACCTACTTTAGGTATCCGAGAGTTAATTTCCATTGGCAACTTCTTCTAAGTGGATTTAAATCTAAACTTATTAATTTTGTGGGACTCTCCTCCTATTTTTCTATCCTTCTTTTCCAAATCCCAAATCTACTTCCTTCCCTTAATCATCTTCCCTTGGTGGGTGGGTTATTCCCTAGCCTATAATCTACCCAGCGGCTGTGACCTATAGTTGGGGACTAACCCCGGCATTTGCCTGGAAGGAAGATAGGAAACTACAGAAAACCATCTTCAAGGTTGCCGGTGGAGGGATTCGAGCCTCGTCGCCTACCGGATGTGAGCGACTGCCTGCAGTCACGCCGTAACGAGCACGGCTAACTCACCTGGTATCTTCAGGTAATAGTAGTCGACATAACTCTATGGCCTACATACCGAATGGTCCACTAGCCCCTTGCGAAACAGTTTTATGCATTCTGTCACATGTATTACAATTCTGAAAGACATAGGTCCCTCTCCCTAAACCGGAGTAATATAACGAGATGTGTGTTTACGGGCTAGAAGACAGCAGTAATCATGAGCGCCACTATTAATTCAGTATGGGTACCTCGAATGAACCCATTAAACGAGCACAGATACGCAGAACACACACTTGAAAACAAGAGGTGCACGCACACACCGAGAGCAGGTATTGTATAGACCGGGAGGTACGCGCTGCAGGTCAAATGTCGCAGTAGCTCACATGGCAAGCGCGCGATTGGAGTTGCCTGGCAAGTGGCAAGGTTGTATACTTAATAGTTTTCACAGACTGCTTTGTTATTTCTTTTTCCTTTCGTTGTCGTTTTACCCTCCTGGGTTGGCTTTTCCCACGGACTAAGCGAAGGACAGTATCCTGCAGCTTGAGGCTCTGAATCGGGGGATACAACTGGGGAGTGTGACTAGCAATTCCCCAGGTGGCCACACCTGCGAAGTGAACAGGGGCCTGATGAGGGGATGGGAAGAGTGAGAAGGATAGGCAAGGAAGAGGGAAGGAGGCGGTCGTGGCCTTTGGTTAGGTACTGTACCATTCCAGCATTTGCCCGAAGACGAAGTGGGAAACCACGGAAAACCACTCGAAGATGGCTGAGGTGGGAATCGAACCCACTCTACTCTTCTCCCCGAGGCTAAGTAGACCCCGTTTCAGCCCTCATACCACTTGTCAAATTTCTTGTTAGAGCCGGGTATCGAACCTCAGACCTCCGGGGTGGCATCTATGCACGCTGACCACTACACCACGGAGGCGACACGATTTGTTTATTTGGCTCTGTAAAATACCATGTCACAGCGGAGGCCCGGGTTCAAATCACGGCTCTGCCACGAAATTTTGTTCCTGGTCTGAGGCCTGGAACGGGGTTCACCCAACCTCGTGGGGCACACAAACTTAGTAGAGGCAAGTTCGCTTCCTGCCTCAGCCATCCTAGAAGTGGTTTTCCTTGGTTTCCCACTTCTCCTCCAAGCGATTGCTGGGATGGTTCCTTTCGACAGGACCACGGCATATTTCGTACCACTCCCTTCGCTGCCCTTTCCTCCATTAGACCCAAGTTCGTGGTCACCTAGGCGATTGACTTGTCACCATCCCCAGTTGTATCTGCTGTCAAGGTGTGTTCAGCTCCGAGATACTGTCCTGAAATTCGACGGTAGAGGACTGATCCCTCGCAAAGTCCGAGGGTAAAGCCGAGCTTGGAGGGTAAGCGATCAAATAAAAATAAAAAGAAAAGAAGACCGTGTGTATCGTTGCATAAGCTATGGTGCTGGATTGGACGAGGATGAGTAGGTGATTGTCTATGGCTAGGGCACAGGCAACCAGTTAGCTACGTCATACATGTTCCAAGCTTCGTAGACCACAGTTAGGGCAAAGTGTGCCCCATTGGAACGATAACAGAATGCGATGGCAAGTCAGTATGTAGCTGCGCGAACTCGCTCCTTGGAAGTAATTCAAAACACGAAGCGTATTCACTGCCTCGAGATGTATTCCAGCAATGAGTATATGAATATGTTATATTTATGGAGGAGCTCGACAGAATGCATACCTGTACCAAGAACTCTATCCGGATAGACAACGACCGACAGGCATAGTATTTCGGAGTGTGGAAAGACGCCTGGGAGATACTGGATCCCTGGGAAAAACACGGCCTGTTTGAGATCATCGCGTGACGTCTGCTCACAATGAAGAGGTTGTGTTTGACGCTATCCGGCGTCACCCTCATACTACCACACGGGCCATTGCACTGGAGACGAACATCAGCCGAGCGTCTGTTATGCGGATAATGCACACCCACTGGTTTCACCCGTACCATCTGCACTTACACCTGGAGATACATGGTCATGATTTCGAAGCCCGGGTGGCGTTCTGTGGAAACTGATCCGGCTTTTCTAGCGACCATCTTATTTACGGACGAAGCACGATTCCACAACAATGGAACCGTTTATCGCCATAATATGCATTACTGGAGTGTGGATAATCCCATTGGGTGCGTCAGACATCCTTTTAGGTACACCCCCGTGTGGGTTGCGGGTTAGAATGCTCTGCTTGTCGTAGGAGGCCACTAATAGGGCCGACAAGACAGACTGACATGACTGACTTTGATTTTGAAGACTCCCTGTGGATGGGAAGAGAAAATTCATCTACGGTATCCCCTGCCTGTCGTAAAAGGTCTTTTTCGACTTCCGGTCCCATTTTTGGTTTGGCCCTTAGAAATAAACGTCATGTTGCCTGGGGAAGGGCCACCAACTTGGCCATCTGGCCAGAAAGCCTGGACGGTATTCCCCATCCCGTCAGGTGGGTGCGCCATGTATCCTTGCAGTGGTATCTGCCTCACAACGGAGGTCCCTGCACGGCTGAATAATTGCGCCAAATATATCACTGCCGAGGGGGAAGTGCCTATTCAAGGCACTGGGACCCCGGGCAATACCTGCCATGCCAGGTAGGTATTGCCTTGGCGGGGTAACGCCCACAGTGATGACCCTCGTTCGGAGTAGGTTGTATTCGGGGAGGATGATTTCGGGATGACGCGAAAGCGGCCCAATAAATCATCAGAGGGTGGCCCACTTAAATAGCCGTCTCTTGAGTGACGGATCAGGGATAAAATGTTCAATGCACGTTTCCCTGTTGACAAGTCACCTCGCTTCCTGGTAGCTACCAGGACAGACGGGGATTATTTCAAAGTGGTGAAATCAATTATCTTTTCCGAGGAATTCGAGGGGAAATTTGGAGATCTAAACGGGATTTCCAAGCTCCGGAACGGACAGCTCCTACTGCATACAATTAGCCGACAGCAAACAGAAACATTGCTGGAATGCATGCATTTCAGCGAAATTCCCGTTAAGGTCTCAAAACACGAAACGCTGAATGAGGTCCGTGGAGTTATTTTCCATCGTAACCTCATTTTGAATAGCGATGCGGAATTGTTGCGGAATCTGGGGAAGATAGGCGTCACCAAGATTGGGTGCATCACCCAAAAGATTGGAGAGAACAGCGTCGATACCGGCGCTTTTATTCTCCATTTTGAGGGTGATGTTTTACCTAAGCAGATGTAGGTCACATCGAATCACTGCGATGTTCGATCGTACATCCCTCCACCTATGTGATGTTATCAATGCCAGAAATTCGGGCATGTTTCTGCCAGGTGCACTGCCAAGGCCGTGGGTAGAGAGTGTGACAGGGGGATACATGAGGGTGAGCGGTGTACGCCTCCCCCGATTTGTTCTAACTGCCAAGGAAGTCACTCTCCACGATCGAAGCAGTGCCCTGAGTTCTGTAAAGAAGCCACAATACAAGAAATCAGAACATTGCATCGGCTTTCATATCACGATGCTCGCAAGAGGTACCGTGATATGGATGCCCCCGAATTTCGGGTGACGTTTGTGGCCGCAGCGACGCCCTCATTCACCCTTGATGTCACAGTTCCCAGTGTAGTACCCTCGACGTCAGGTAATTCAGCAGATTTGAAATCACCCCTCGCTGTACCAGCGAAAATTGTCTGCCCGAAGGAGGTCCCACAACCTTCTTCGGGCAAGGAAAAGAAGGCGACAGTTATACCATCTAAACCGGCGAAATCGGAGAAGTCCTCTTCTTCATCGAACCGGTCGGCTGACACGTCTTCCCCAGTTAACAGGGGAAAGAAGAGTTTTCCGACCAGGGCTGGTCCTTCTTCCAGTCCACCCGATATGACAAAAGTAGTAGTGGAGATGAGAGAGAAGGTTCGTCGCCGTCTCTCTCGCCCTCCTCCTGACGGAGTGGCTACTGACTCTGCTTGCCTTCCCGCTCCCACGACCATCAAGGGAGTGAAGCCGGCTGAAGCCAAACTCGTCCGTATGGAGGAACTCCCCTACAAATAGGAAAATACATCGGCGGAGGAGAGAGGAACGGTTCAGCGCCGTTTCTCTTCCTCTCCTAGAGACAGGGCTGCTCAGGTATCTGCTGGCCATTCCACTCCCACCACCACCAGTGGAGCGGTGTTAGCAGGAACGGCCATGTTTTGTAAGGAACTGGCGTCTGTGGGGAAGCGACCATCTACTTCCCCAAATAGACGTCTGCGCCGATCAAAAAAGAAATCTCTTCGGGACGTGTCGGGGACAGACACCCAGTCTTCGGACCGGGAGAAAGTCCCTCGACACCGCTCTCGCTCTTCCCCAAGAGCGAGACTCGTGAAGTCCGACGAGGACCGCGCGCCATCCAGGGGACTGCCCGCTCCATTTTCTTCGTCTTCGGACGGAGATGTGGAGATTGAGGTGCGCTCTCCTGCCCCATCATCTCCAACTTGTGATGGGGAATGGTGGCAAACGGTCAAGCGTAAGTAGAAGACCCACTTCTACTTACAATGGAACTGTAATAGCTATTCTGGTCATCTCAATGAGTTACGTTAATTAATATCTTCGTTTTCGGCAACCATTGTCTGTCTTCAGGAATCCAGGTTTCGTCCTGGACATGAGACAATAATGCGTTACTTCAAACTCTTCTCTGAAGACCCGGTGGATGGAGCTGTGGCCGTCTGTGGCGTCTGCATTCTCGTCCACTCTAGCCTCTTTAGTGAAGAGGTGCCGTTGCGTACTCAGCTAGAAGCTGTTGCAGTTCGTACTTCGTTGCCAGTAATGGCAAAAGTATGTAACGTGTACATTCCACCTGATTCTCAACTGGATTGAAACCAGCTGGTGGATCTAGTCTCTCAGCTCCCCCCCCCCCCCCTTCTGTTCTCCTTCTGGGATATGTTAATGCCCACAACTCCATCTAGGGCTCCGCTACCACTAGTGATGGAGGGAAAGATTTTGAGAGGCTGATCAGGCGGCTGGAGCTGTATTTGTTGAACACAGGGGAACCTACGCACTTCTCTATTGCACACGGCACTTATTCAAGTGTCGATATCACCTTGTGCTGTCGTGCGCTGGTTCCCCTGCTACAGTGGGGTGTACACGGCGACCTTTGTATTAGCGACCATTTCCCGATTATCGTCACTCTTCCGAACCAGAGAGCCATCGAATTACTAAGTCGATGGCTTCTCCGTCGGGCTGATTGGACAACTTTCATAGCACGTGCGGAGTTTGCCGAAGATACCTTTGAGAGTGTCTATGATCATGCCATTCACATAACGCATGGTATTTTGGCCACTGCTGAGGAAACAATACCTTCCTCATCCAGCAACTCCCACCGGAAACTTGTCCCGTGGTGGACAGCCGAGATTGCATCAGCCTTTAAAGATCGTCGACGTGCTTTCAAATGCTATCGGAGGCAAAACACTATGGCCAACCTTATCACCTTCAAAAGGATGTGTGCTAGAGCCCGATATCTGATCCGGGAGAGTAATAAAACGACGTGGGAAAATTATGTGTTGATTATGACGACACATACTCCTTCATCTCAAGTGTGGACTAAGCTTCGTCGGATCTCCGGACTCCCGATATCATTGATGGCACACGGAATCTCCATCATCGGAGACATCATCACGGTCCAACTCGCCATTGCCAACAGTATTGGATCGCACTTCAATGATGTATCCTGTTCTGGGAGTTACGATCCTACGTTTCTGACTCTGAAGCGGGAGGTGGAGGCTCACCCCTTGTCCTTTGCCACTGCTGCTTTGGAGTCTTCCAATGTACCAGTCTCTGATTGGGAACTGCGCAGTGCGCTTTCACTGTGTAGGGATACGGCTCCCGGACCGGATAACATACAGAATCAAATGTTAAAATTTCTGTGCAAATCCAGAATAAAGCAATTGTTGGTCCTCTTCAATCGTATATGGATTGATGGGCAGTTTCCATCTCAATGGCGAGAGTGGATCGTGATACCGGTTCCCAAGGCTGGAAAGGATCCCAAACTTGTCAGCAGCTATAGGCCCATTTGCCTGTCAAATGCCCTATGTAAGCTGCGAGAGAAGATGGTGAACAGTCGACTGGTGTGGTTCCTGGAAGAGAGAGGCTTACTGTCAGTGTACCAGTCTAGATTTCACTCCCATATGTCCACCACCGCCCATCTGGTGCGACTTGTGAGCGCCACACAGGAGGCATTTCTCTGAATTGCCTACCACACCATATGGTGCTACGAGATCCTTGCCACCCTTCATGAGTGGGGACTCCGTGGTAATCTACCGACTTTCATTGCGAATTCCATGTAGTCCGACTCTTCCGTGTAAGGGTCGCTAGAACATATCACAATATTATACCCAAGAAAACGAAGTTCCTCAGGGTTCTGTTCTGTCACCTTGTTCGAGGTTGCCATAAACGGCATTGTTACCGCCACCGGGCCCACGATAGTTCCATCGCTGTATGTAGCCGATTTAGCTCTGCTTTACAGCTCTGGAAGTATGTCAGTAGTGGAACGGCAATTGCAGATAGATATTAACCGGGTCGACAGGTGGGCTCACGACCGGTTTTCATCAGCGAAATCCCCCGTCGTCCATTTTTGTCGGCTCCGAAGGCTACACTTACACCCTGAACTACTTCTCAGGTGTACTGCGTTGCCGTTGGTTGACACTTATCGCGTCCTGGGGCTCCATTTTGACAGCACATTAACGTGGCAGCACCATATACGGCAACTAAGATCGACGTGTCTCAGGAAACTGAACATGCTCAAGTTTCTTAGTAGCACTACGTGGGGGGCTGACGGAGCGGTGCTGCTACGGTTCTACCAAGCCCTCGTCGTGTCCCAGCTAGACTATGGTTCTGCGGCTTACGGCTCAGAAAGGCCGGCAACCTTGAAAATGCTGGACAGTGTCCACCATAGTGGCGTTAGGCTGGCTACTGGTGCCTTCCGGACCAGCCCGAAACCCAGCGACTCGCCGAATCGGGTGTTCCACCTCTAAATTATCGACGCCAACTTATGCTTTTAGCATATACTACCAATGTACGTCAAATGCCGCAATATCCGAACTATAGAGGGCTCGTCAGTACCCAATACGACCAGAGGTACGCCAACCAGCCTCGAACCACTCGGCCGGTTGGTATTAGACTCGATAGCTCGTGTACTGAAATAGGACTGGCTGTGGGCCTTGTATGATCCGGACAACTAGCGAGGTGCCTCCATGGCAAGTCCCGCGTCAGGAAATTCGGTTAGATCTACACGGAGGTCCTAAGGTGAACACGGGTGCCTCCGTTCGGAGGTGTAACTATATACAATAGCAAGTCCGTGAAGTTCCAACACTCCTTAGCCGAAACTCCGCAGTACTATCGCATTTACCACAACCTTTCATTTTTCCTACGTTTAGAGGGGGTCAATTATTACGTAATTTAATAAGGGTAGAAGAACTTAAAAATTTGCCAAATTGTATTGGGTACGTTTCCGCGAATAAATTTTCCAGGTTTCTTCCATTCCATCATTTTGGAAAATGTGGTAAAATCGTTTCAAAGCGGACAATTAATACAATTTTTTTGCTGAGTTATAACAATATTTCTTAAACACAATGCGTTCAGATGTTAACAATAGGGTGAATGTTACAAGTTTTCATTCTGAGCATAGAAAGTTAGCGAGTTTGTCCTAGCTTGGCAGGTGAGTACAGTATATGATACTGTGTCCACATATGTTGCAGGTGTGGAATCCTCTATCTGCGCAGAATCTGTGATCAAACCCATGGGCCGAGGTCCTCGTGAAAACGTGTCGCAGCTTGAAGTTTGCCTTATTCCACTCTTCTGTTTGCATGTTTCTGTTTCCTTACTTATGAAACCACCCAACCATCTTCTTCTTTCCTAGCGTTTATCCCAGTACAGAGTCCGCTGCTCTACCACCCAACCATCAGAATATAATAAATAGGGGCCGGATTTTGGTGGTTTTTAAAATTGTCATTTTAGGTTACAAAAACATAACATTGTTCTTTTTAGGTTTTTATTAGGTAGAATGGGTTTTTACAATAGGTTTTTATGTTTAAAGGGTAGCGAAAGTTGACATACATTACATAAGGCTTAAAATTAATACCTCATTGTTAGTAGACAATCTGATTGCAACGCGAGAGTAAATACTTTACATAATGATGCGTAATCAAATTATCACCGATAACTTTACACTTTTAGGGATTGCAATAAAGACAAGGATGTCAGAGATGATTTTCACACTCTATCTCGTTCAAATAATTTTGTTTCTTTACAATATTGGATTCTTGGGGGAGCGTGATGGCGGACAGCCGGGGTTCGAATCCCGGTGACAGCGGGGTGGAATTTTCACCTGGGAAATCACGTGGCGTCAGGAAGGGCATCCGGCCTTAAATCCCCGGCCAAAACCAAAATGAGCCTGGTTGGCTCCGGCGACCCCAATTAAGCCATTGGATTCTTGGGAATAATAAGAGATTTATTCGCTCTTTCCTCTCGGTAAATAACCAAACAATAATATATAAGCTGGAAAGTGCTGGACATATTTCATTTTTCCTGTAGGTAGGATTGCTTTCAATCAACTGGAGCTAGGAATTAACACTATCTTCACATTTAATTTCAAGAATTATGGACAAAATTTGAAATATACTACAATAAATGGTACAAAACTGCAATTAGTTATTTTTAGGTAGTCGCGTATCATTTAGTTTTTTAGGTAGTACGTAATTTCAGTGTGATTCGTAAACGTATTTAGAAGTATGGGAAAAGTAGATAAGAACCTAAGAATCCGGTCGCTAATAATAGGCTAACTGCGCCCCGAGAGTATAAGGTAGTCTCTCTGTTGCTGGATAGCGAATTCTTGTACAAACTCAATTGTCTAGAATAATAAAAAATATAATAATAATAGTATACTAATAATAATCATTATTGCCTAATAATTATGAAAGTATAATAACATAACTGTCTAATGATAATAATAATAACAATAGTCTAATAATAAGTATTTCGCTGTCCTCTTGGAGTGCCGATGTGGGAAGTCATAATATAGCCTTATTCTGAAAGCAGAGACATGAAATGATTGTCAATGATATGTAAGCCAACCAAAATTTGATTAAACTAGAGAATCGTCTGTACTCGCCTCTCCAACTCCAGGCAGCTTGAAATATATACATTTTATATGTAGTCTCAAACCTCATGTCTCGGTGATAATCTACGTTAAGTACGAACAAACACTACGGTGTTCCCGCAAATTAGATATACTTAGTTATATACGGAAAATGTGCCACGGAACCGCTTGATAGCACTGTGCTTTGCCCATTGCCCTACCTCACAAATCGTGTACGGTATCCCAAAGATATTTTGATCAACCGATCACAACGAGGGGACGGAGTTGCGCAGCTTCTGTTGGGGTCCAGGATCTCTACATTAGCTGAAACAGAAAGCTGGCGTCTTGTGAGGTGAGTGGGAAAATGGGATGCACGTCGTCCCAATAAAAATAACAGCTATATCGTACACCTTCTGCTTGACCTTGAGACGTCATAATGCAGCCTTGTAACAATACAATCCCGTTAAATTTGTAACGTTCCGTACCGTCTGTTTGTTCCGTTATTATAAGTAGAACGTTCCGAACTGTAACGTATCGGATATTCCTCTGTTCATTTCGGTACGGGACAACGTAACGTTCCACCCGTCTCCAATACGCTGTACCGGTACAGGATCGGCTAACGTTCCACTGTTCCAGATGCCGGGTACGGTTTCAGAATCAGTTCCGTTCCAGGACGGTAACGTTACGCTTGGAACAGACAGCGGTAACGTTACAACTTGGAAATAACCTTGGAGATAACGGAATTTCTCCGTTCCACATAGACAAGAGTTCCGTTCCGCGTTACGTTCTGTTCCGGGTCCCTGCTTCCGCGGTGACAGCCAAGAATAGAGTGTTATATTCAGAACACTTTCCACTATTGTCTATGGAATGAGGCCTCTTGCTTTGCGATTACATTTGCCTGGCGGAAGGGGCGAACATCGCTTAAGCTGCATGGCGCTCGTGGAAAGGATGCTTACTTAGGCTTATTAACACCCTCATTCTGATAGCAAATTGTTATCATGAGCTGTTATAAATGAAAAAGAAGACATTAAGCAGTCATTTCTTTGTTCCAAAATACATGGCAATGAGTACAATCTACCGGAGAGGAGAAGTGATACATAGGCCTATAGTCAATCTTTATTTCCACCACGTGCTTTAATAGAAAATAGTAGGCTATTATTGTAGATTTCAGCAGAATATGAAAAAGCCCCCGGTGCACTTGACAAACTGGGTGTTTTTTGGATCAGTAATAGAATGAAGTGTTTAAAACATATCATTCTGAATTTTTTTGGCTTTGAATTTAAAAAAATAAATATGTAGCCTACATACATCAGTTAGTTATAGTTTGTTTTAAGGGGCAGAACAGCTAGGTCATCTGTCCCTATGCATACAAAAATAAACTAATCATCCACAGGGTCATTCCATTAAAGGATGGAGATCAAGCCTTTCTTTCATATACAGAGTAAATTTTACTTATTCAGAAGGTGTATGGCTTGCATTATTTGGGCGACATTTAAATTTTTCCACTTTTATTTCAATTTATCACTAAATTTAATTCTGAAGTTTGACTCAAATAAGGTGTGTTTGTTGCAACAAAAATTACTCGTCTAAGGTAATTGGTCCATTTTATTATTATATTGAACACATACAATCTGTAAGGAACTTTTAATATGTAACTCATTCCACAGTTCAGAGTTCCAGTCCCAAGAGAATGAGGATATAACAACGGGAAGGGGTCATGAGAGAGGATACTCTAGCCCCAGAGACATTACCCAAATACCTAGCTTTAGGGTCAGACGAAAAACATGAGGTAACCGAAGGAGTTCTGGAATTAAATATGTTAGCCTGAAACATGTGACAGCAATGTTCTATGTAAATACAATATATCCTTCCTGCTACCCAGAAAATGCTCCTTTGCTTTGCAGTAATGGTGTATGTTTATGACTGAGAGAGAAATATATATATATGTATATTTTACATAAGCTACTGTACACTGCCTAAGTAGACTGGGCTGCAGTTTTATGTTGTTGTTGAATATTTTAGCGTTTTTGTGAGATCGTGGTCATGTAGCCTCGTGCACTTAGGTGTGTAAATTTGACTGATAACCTCCGTCACTGTGATGTCTGTAGTGTAGTGTGTAAAGAGGAAGGAAGATTTTAGTTTTACGTGACCGTTAATCTCGAGGTCATAAGTCACAGGACAACGTTTATACGTGAAATCCATAATACAGGACATGGCACTTCACTTTGAATATCTCACATGCATTGACCGGGAATCGAACCCGGTCAACCTTGTTGAGTGGCCAACAGCTTGACCGCTGTGGCACCACGCCCCATTACTGGTGCGTGTATTTGCAATTGAGGTAGGATTTGGATAGGAAACAGCCGTGGCCTTAAGTTAGGTACCATCCCGGCATTTTCCTGGAAACCACTGGAAGCCACTTCCAGGATGGCTGAGGTAGGAATCGAACCCAGGTCTATTCATTTTTGGCTCACGAGGTTGAGTGTAGCCCGCTCCAGCCCTCAGACCAGAATTACAATTATATCGGCAGGGTGGGAATCGAACCCAGGCCTCCCTGGTGACAGCCAAGAACGCAGTTATTTGCTAGTCCTCGTGTATTTAGAACCCTTTCGACTACTCTCTATTCATATGAGAAACCTGACTTATCAACCATACAACCAGGCCCATAATAGCCTATATACATTTTTCTCATAAATTAGTGTGTACTAATTGACAGCAAAGTGTGGACTAAAACTGTTATAAAATAAATATATTTACAAGAAATGACTATTTTCTATAACATATTACTCGCTTTTATCACATTACATACTTTCAAACAGCTCACGGAGCACAGATCTTCCCCTACCTCCAGGCGAATGTAACCGATTACCTGGACTCACTTTTTCGTGCGGCCAAAGCGAGGACTGCGACATCCAGTAATATGAGAAACCTAACGTAACAACCACGTCCTTTAAAATATATATCATACCGGTATATATTTTCTTCTCAGATCCTCATAAATTACTAATTAACGGCAATGTGCAATCCGGAACTGTTATGAAATGAATATATTTACAACGAATGACCATTTTCGATAAAATATTGCCCGCTATCACAAATTACATACTGTCGAACAGCTGATGGAGAACAGCGCTTCCGCTCCTCCAGGCGAATGCAGCCAATTACCTGGACACACTTTTTGGTGCGGCCGATGCGACATCCAGTAGTAGGCCTATTTTAGAGATATATGGGGGTTCGTTGCCAAACATAAGAACAGGTTATTACGGTACCGTATTATCAAATAATATTTATAAATTTTTCAACGGTTACTAATGACAACAGTGGATATTAGGACGATTGGCCACTGCATGATTAGTGTGAACTGTTTCCAGTCTTGTAATTTTCTCTGAACGTTCCTATATCATCAGTAAGTTAGTAGATGGCAACCATACACGATTCCGTCACTGCAATTAGTTGCCTATTTCTGTGAGAAGTTAGTCAAAGATTTTACTAAAAATATACTTACGGTAAGTGACAAGTCCGAGTTAAAAGACTTGAAATATTCTTCAGGGACACGACAAAACGTGGGTGAAATGATAACACGCTTTACAGCGAAAGTAAATGCTGAGTGCAGATTATCAGTGACACTCAACATAAATTGTCGAGGATACGGTGGTGTGACTGTGTAACTAGGAACAGCCACATGACATCAATACATTAGCTACTCCCAACTTAGCTTTAGAAGTCTCATTGGTCATTGGAGAAATGGTAACTTGTTTAGATTGAGTTGGGCGTCTTGTAACACAAGGTGCCAGTTCCATTTTGTCGTTCTGAGTGCCTGTATGAACTAGTACCGATACTCGTGCGGTTAACGAAGTTCACTTTCACTTGTCCTAATTAAACGTGTTGATAGGTTTGTAAGGTACTTTACCATCTGATAATATTCTATTCACTCCGCTTGCCTCCAAATTATGGTTGTGTGTTCATAGAACTAAAGAAACCCAATGTAGGATGCTTCATTTCTGTAAGCAGGCACAATTATTTCCTCACTTCAACTATTCAATCGCAATGATAAATATTAAAAACATATTTGACCATGACGCTTAACTTGCATACATATGATTAGAGTAAATTTTGAGCGTCAAGGTTGTATTTACTTTCCTTTTGTTGACAAACAATCTCTTCTTGTCTCGGTGCACCTGGTGGGTTGTATTGGGATTACGAGTGTTTACAAACGTCTGGCGGTCTGAAATTACCTCACTAAATTTATTAAAATGTGAGACTGAGTTATCGTACTGATATAAGCACGGCCCTTAATTCTTCAGTGCTCTTCCTCTGTTCTAGTTTCTTGAGCTTAATGGAGGACGAACCCTTCGTTAAGAGTGAGCCACAATGGTGGGCTCGTGCAGATGACTTCCCAAATATTGTAAGTTGTATTTTACCTCGTATAACATTACAATCTTAGTGATGAGCCAGGCTTAGTGACTGAATACATAACAGCAAATGGTAGGCTACCTAGGATCTGTTATGTTAGTGTCTATATATTGCACTTTGGGTCACACTTGTACAATACTCCCCAGGAGTCGAGTGAGCAGTTGCCTGCTCATAACCTGCAGGACGAGGCTGCTGATGTATCTGTTGCTGTTAAAGAGGAATACCAAATACAGGTACCGTTTACCTCTCGTATAGTAATACTAATGGCTTATTCATTAAATATTATTGGGAAGTTAGGATCACTCAGTCTTGTTTTCCATAAGAACAGCTAACAATAGCTGGTGTTATTGTATTGATGCTGCTGACGCCCTGGCATATATTGTAGTCATGGTCTACACCTTGTGCTATGCCATAAAGCGTTTGAGTTATGATTGCACTTAACATTTCATCTGGTGCAACCTGTATACCATCACTGTTGGCACTACTAATCTACCTTATATCTACTAGGGCTTGGCGCAACCTGTATACCATCACTGTTGCCACTACTAATCTACCTTATATCTACTAGGGCTTGGTGCAACCTGTATACTATCACTTTTGGCACTACTAATCTACCTTATATCAACTAGGACTTGGCGCAACCTGTATACCATCACTGTTGCCACTATTAATCTACTTTATATCTACTAAGGATTGGCGCAACCTGAATACCATCACTGTTGCCACTACTAATCTACCTCATATCTACTTGGGCTTGGCGCAACCTGTATACCATCACTGTTGACACTACTAATCTACCTTATATCTACTAAGGCTTGGCGCAACCTGTATACCATCACTGTTGCCACTAGTAATCTACCGTATATCTTCTAGGGCTTGGCGCAACCTGTATACCATCACTGTTGACACTACTAATCTACCTTATATCTACTAGGCTCGGCTCAACCTGTATACCTTCACTGTTGCCACTACTAATCTATCTTATATCTACTAGGGCTTGGCGCAACCTTTATACCATCACTGTTGCCACTACTAATCTACCTTATATCTACTAGGGCTTGGCGCAACCTGTTTACCGTCCCTGTTGTCACTACTAATCTATCTTATATCTACTAGGGCTCGGCATCTCTTTAACAAGTTGCTTTTGTACTTTGAATACAGGAAAATATCCAATGTAAATTATAAAATGCTCACTTATTATGAAAATTTGAAAATCAATCACCCTCCGTTAATACCAAAACATAAGCCTACGATGGAAAAAGTATCCCCACATAATCGCACAGATTCTGGGGACTATTACACATTGCGATCGTTTGCGTATAAAATTCCCCCAAAAAGAAAATGGCGGCTTTCATGACGTCATCTACGACGTTACGAAATATTCCTCTGGCAAGCTAACGGGAAAAGCCTGGGTAATAGGGGTTTTTGTGTGGGGAAACACAAAAACAGAAACCAACATTTAAAAAAGCCCTTCGAAACGCATGTGTATCGCCATCTGTAATTGACCTACATAGCTCAATTACAGATTGCGATGCATACGAAATTGTCCCAATTTAAGTTTATATTTTTAAAATGTTGTATCGTAATCTGTAATTGGCCTATATAGCTCGGCGATACACATCGTAATTTTGTTAATTTAATATTTATAAAAGTTTGTATCGAAATCTTTAATTGACCTATATAGCACAGTTACAGATGGCGATACATACGAAAATGTCCCAATTTAATGTTATATATTTAAAATTTTGTATCCTAATCTGTATTTGGGCTACATAGCTCAATTTCATATGACGATACACATCAAATTTCTAATTTCACTGCGGGCCGCGTTAGCCAATTTAAACACCTGGGTTTTTGTCACTCATCAATAATCTTTATCCTGACCAATTCTTTCATCCAGACCAATGGTTTTTGCCTAAACCACATTAACCGATATTAACACCCCTGGTTTTTGTCACTGTGGCCCCAGTCACGCGTCAATAATCTTTATCCAGGCCGATTATTTCTTTTTGCACATAATTGCAATGTAACATGAGTCGTGAGGTGAATTTTGTATCGGGCATGTTGGCAACAGTGATGAAACGTGATAGGACCTGATATGGCGTCAATGTGTCGTCCACAAGTAAGAAATAACAACCTTTATTTATGCAATATTATAAATATTTCCAGTCCAGCAGTGATATACAATTCATAATGAAAGGTTTGTGTTACATATATTTTCAATAATTTAACGTGTTCTGGTTTTGTGCTGGTTCTGGTCAAGGGAAAAGTTGTGCTAAGCAATTCCCCAACTAATGGTCTTTGCCTGTGGTAACTCATTTGTCAACTCTTGATATAAAGTGCAATCTCTCTCTAATATTTTTTTTCAATTCGTTAGTAAATTACAAGTGTCAGTATTATAGTTAGTAAATAGCCGTCTCCCTGTTCATTATCATTATCATTATCATAAGGGGTAAATGGCCTGGATGTTACGTCCATTATACTGTACTGCTTATCACCTCCTCCTCCACCACTACAAAAAGTCATATTTTAAAAGTATTCCTTTCTATTAGTTTGTAAGTATCATGTGGAAGTTCCGCAGTAGTATTCATTATCATCCATAAAGCAAATGAATAAATCCACCGGGCGAAGCCGGGTATTACTGCTAGTGTAAAATATTCAGATGATTTCCATTTTTCCTGAAAGGTAACAGAATTTCGCGGTGTGTACAAGTATAGATTCGAACCGAAGTAATAATCTGAGATGCAGTTTATTTCGAAATGCACTTAGGTCTGTGTGGAGGGCGATATGTGTCATGCTTAAATGCGCACGTGAGAGAGGAAAGGGTTCCCTTGTTCTCACATCCTCTTGTACCAAGTACACTCTGCAGGCACATTCCCCGGTGTGTTTTGTAGCCCTTTAGGCATGTAGATAGACTGCTGAGGGAATGGTTGAAGAAGTGCAGTTGGTTGGGGAGGATATGAGAAGGCACATTGCTGCTCCATGTCTGGCTCAACTCCTCCCTCGTAACTTCCTTATTCTTCGATGATTAAGGGTATTCCTTGAAGTTGTCTCTTATTTATGTTCATCGTGTCAAAAGTTAGAAGACATTTTTATCATATTTTCATCATATTAAACTCGGTTATAATATACTACTACCTCGTCCGACTTGCAACCTGCCTTTTAAATTTTTACACGTTCTACCAGTCCAATTAGGCGAAGTGAAAACGAATCTCCTAAACGTTTCTGGCTAAATAAACGAGATTCAATAGAATAAAATTCACTTCTGGCATCAATCCTGCTGTGCCTTAAGGTTAAGGAGTAATCAAAGAAAATGTTTAAATCACCTGAAATACGAAAGCAAAACTACTACTAACGATCATCATCGCTATCAAAATAGCTATTCTTGAATCTATACAGAAAGCCTCCTTATTCGTAATCAATCCCTACTCTAAATAAAAATGAAATAATCGATATACACCTTAATTCTCTCTTACTTTTCTTCAAAATGTTCACAACATCCTCAGTAACTTAGTTCGAACTCAGTAATATTCGTCAAATATCAGAATCCAGGATCAGTACATCTAACACCTCTCAGATCTCTCTCATAATAATGAATGATAATAAAACTACAACTCACCTAGCTTCAAATAATTATCAGTATTCAAGGCTCTTCATTAATATTGAACCAAATTATCCTACAGTAACTTCCACTGTCGCTCCGATCAGCTGTTCACTACTGCTGCATCGTGTCTCACATATTTGCCATAAAATACTACTCATATCTCTCGAACTGACTTCATAAAAACGATAGCATCTTTATACAACCTGTATTCCTTCATAATATGCATTCCTATTCTCACAGACTATCCGTCCTTGCAGATATCAAAATATTTCAATCTTCAGTGAAACAATTCAGAAAACACATTGTCACTATCGCGTAACTAAGCAAATCTTACCTCCAATATATGGGAATACTTGCTCAACCTGTTTACATAACACATATCCACGTAGCCATCGTTTATAAACCTGAATTATTCTTGTATGTGTTTCTTTCTTTAATCCTGGAACTATATCAGACACTAGATACTTCAAGTTCGAAGCTCTAAATGTTTGCAAATATTTCAACAACAACTCCTACAATAGTTACTGGTTCAAACTCTTCACAAAAATATCTGGTAATGCAACACTTCTTTAATATATAAATAGCTCTACTTCGTCATCAATCCTTTTCACAAATTGTTGGCCGGCAACAATACAACATGTCCATATGGCATCATTCCAACAAGTATTTTTCATTGCAATGCTTTACGCAACCTTAGTGTTTGTAGAAATCTTTCCTAACTGTCAATAAGATTTACCACATCATTTTAATGTTTTCAATATTCTTTCATGATATTATTCAAATATATCACATTTCTACGAGAAATGTCCTATATAAGCCTTGTAAATCTGTCGACTTTCCATAAGAAAATTCCTGACATCGATCAAAGTAACAATCGTAAACCTAAAATTCTAATAAAAAATAAAAAAGTAGGATATATAGGCCGAAGCTGGGACAGGGGCTAATGCGCAACATGGCCGCCACGCGCAACCACTCTATGTTATTTTTATGGAGGGGACAGTCATAGCTGGGTCAGGGGCTAATGCGCAAGATGGCCGCCATACTCTGAGACCGTGAATAATGTCACAAGGGGAGTTCGACCGTGTAGTCGCTAAATGGAATATTTATTATTATTATTATTTTTAATATTATTAATAATTTTATTAGGTAATTATTGATTGATAGCTTGCCACGGTGGGTGAGTGGTTATCGTGTCGGACTACCAACCCAAGCTTGCAGGTTCGCTCTTGGTTGTGGTAAGTAATTTTTGAAAGGCGGCAAAAATTAAGACACGCATGTCATACGATGTTGGCATGTAAAAGAACCCAGGGAGAGGTCGGCTATGTAGTTGCTAAATGGAATATTTATTATTATTATTTATTATTATTATTATTGTTAGGTAATTATTGATTGATCATGTACAATCAAGACCAGCGTTATGTTGCCCCACTTTATGTTGTAGTGGCTAGCATTTTTAGCTGTTTCTGTGGAGGCTCAGATTCGAGTCCTGGCTCTGTCAAGAATTTTAATTCTAGGCTGAGGGTTGGAATGGGTACACTCAACCTTGTGAGGCAAAACTGACAGGAGCTGGCTTTTGATTCATACCGCAGCCATTCTGCCTAACCCAACTTCACCTAACCTAACCTTACCTAACCTAACCAAATCCCACCTTACCTAACCTAACCTAACCTAACCTTACCTAACCTAACCAAATCCCCACCTTACCTAAACTAACCTAACCTAACCTAACTTCAAAGTCAGAATGTACAATACATCTATTGTTTTTTATACCCTCATAAATTAGATATAGAGAATGTCCACTACGATTTAGATCCTCGAGCACACTTTCTGACATATCATTAAAACGTGTAGAAAGGAATGTCTGAAAATTTTCACTAACACATAGTACACGTTCACCATACATTGTGTCCACTTTTTGAATGTTAATGATACGGAAAAGAGTATGCATTGGTAATTCAGTGAGCTTTTTTTCCCTCTCTAATCAACAGTTCTGCCCCCATAGCATTGAGAATATTTTTTGTAGTAGCCTATAAAGAAACAAAAAAAAATCATATATATTACAGTTTAGCTATAAGTGACCAGAACCACTATAACATTTTATTCTAATAAGGAGATTTCCAAAATGATAAGATAAAAAAAGCTTACCATAATGATGGATTGTGTGTGTAAGTAAACGACTTTTGCTGCTTGATGCCACTACTAAACTGATACTCATACAATGGACAAGTGAGTTCATGTTTCTCTGACGTAATCGTATGTTCCCACGCACTTCATGTGTGTTGCACGCGCCGTAGTGGCTAAATTTGAAACCAGATGAGATGATTTGCTGACGTAATTGTATGTTCCCCTGCACGCACACGCCGGTCCCTGTGGACGGGTCCTAATAAGGAGATTTCCATAATGATAAGAAAAAAAAAGCTTACCATAATGATGGATTGTGTAAGTAAACGTCTTTTGCTGCATGATGCCACTACTAAACTGATACTCATACAACAGACAAGTGAGTTCATGTTTCGCTGACGTAATCGTATGTTCCCATGCACTTCCAGTGTGTTGCACGCGCCGTAGTGGTTAAATTTGAAACTAGATGAGATGATTTGCTGACGTAATTGTATGTTTCCCCGCACGCAAACGCAGGCCCCTGTGGACGGGTCCTTGTGGACGAGTCCCTGTGGACGGGTCCCTTTGGACAGGTCATTGTTTACGGCACATTGTTGATGGGTCTTTGTTGACGAGCCCCTGTGGAAGGGTCCTTGTTGGCGGGTCCTTTTTAACTAATCCCTTTTAGACCGGTTCCTTTTGACTGGCTCATGACCCCTAATGCCATAATGAAATTAAACGTTGTTCCACATGAAACGCAAGCGAAGAGCCGATCGCGACTATGAATTCACATGTTTTTGTTTTTACGCATGTGCACTTGGGGTTTTTGTAAGAGGGCGGGCTTTTTGAATACAGATTTATAGATTAGTTATTTTTTTTATTAACAAAAGATCCAAAACTAATAGGTAATTAACTTTTTAACATTTCATGAACCAATAAGGCTATGGGACTTGTATGAGAGGTCGTTTGGACTTGAGGTGACATTCTGTTTTTGAATGTATTATTTACTTTTGTCAAAAGGGCCTAACTACACTTTTGTTAATATCTCGCTAACTAATAATCAGAGAGGGTCAAGTGAGGTGTCATGGGACTCAGGATGGTCGACCCTTTTCCATGACCAACGAATTTACCCAAAAGATTCAAAACAGCAAGGTCATTGACCTAAGATTTTATAAACTAATAATCGAATATCAACATGTGAGGTGTCATAGAATGGTCAACCCTATCCCATGGCCAATGCATTTACCCAAAATACCCAATACATCAAGGTCATTGACCTGAGATTTTATAAATTAATAATCGGATACGAACATGTGAGATGTTTACCATGTGTGATGAAACATAGCTAGGTAGAGAAAGAATTAGTGTAGGCCACATGTATGGTGACTGACAAGTCTTTTACCATTGAAACTTGTTTTCAGATCAAACTGCAGTATAGAGAGAGTATAGGTTGCAGGTATGGGTTAATAAATGAGAAACGGTGTACGCAAACTCTGATTTATCAAGAATTATGAGTAGAATATCTTTAATTGATTGGTGAAAGAGGATAGCTAAAATACGCAAATGCTCAGTGGTTACTGAGACAAAATGGTCGCTACACACAGCAAGCTTTAAGTACTTGAGGCTAATAATCTATACACACACACACACTCGCTTGTTCTAAACTAAACTGTGTTGCTGTCAGTGCTCAGACAGTAGGCTGATGACGAAATGCATTGCTAACAGAAATATAATCATTTCCGGTTGTCTAATGTTACCAGCTATCCATTTTTTGTGTGTTGCAGTGGTAAGCACTTTTACTCTTGTACTGGTAGTCTTAACTCGATTTCCAGGTCTGAGGCCTAGAACGAGTCGAACTAAGAAACAAGGGCATGGTGGTGCAGTGGTTAAGCTGTTAGCCTTTTCACCAGAGGGTTCGATTTCAGGTTAATATGCATGTCATAAACATATTAAACAAAACAAAACAGAGATAACGTTTAAAACTGGTTACGTTTGTGTCTTTTTTAAATTATTACTTGGATTATAAATACAAAGGTGAACTGGGTTTGATATACAGTTAATGCTGTCTATCACACACTAGACTGTAAGAAAGCCAAAAGAGCAAAAGGTGTAGGTAGAGCAGTGGTAAAATTTCTATATGTAGAGAACTACCTAGCAAAGCTATATCGCATAAACAGTGCAGGATACAATCCAGCAATCAAATTAGTATCTTGTGGAACAGAGAAATGCACTTACGTGAGAAAATGCAAGTTCATGTGTAATATGACCGAACACACAAGTGTTCACCTGTGCACGTGCATGATAAGAGCTAACAACTCACATTCTGTTTAGTTCGTACGTAACGTTAGGTTAGGGCTAATGCACACACTATAGTACACGAGGCACATGCCATTTGAGAGCAGGTCGAAGGATATAACTTGGTGGATGGATGTGTTTTAACGAGTCATTTGTAGTTGAAAGAGAATAATACTTGTTCTTAAGATGTTAAAACTGAGGAGACGGTACGTACAGTAAGACGTGTTGTTATTTCCTGTGTCATATTACAGACATGGCAGAGAGCGCACAGTTCTGTTGCTATGACTTACGCTGCAGTAATTTGAAACCCCAGGTGTTATTTAAGACAATGGGTGATGATTATACAAAGTTAGCAGTCATTGGATATTACACAGGTGTTCCTTCCGGTGTCATGTTGCTGACATGGCAGAGAGCGCACAGTTCTATTGCTATGACTAACGCTGCAGTAATTTGAACCCCCCCCCCCCCCCCAGGTGTTGATCAAGACAATGGGTGATGATCATGCAAAGTCAGCAGTAATTGGATACCACACATCAACATGGACTAAATCATAAACGTGTTGTCATAACCCGCAAAAACCTCATTTAAAGATTTTAGATTTTACATTTTAACATTTTACATTTTAACATTTTAGATTTTAGATTTGTTTTAATTTTACATTTTTTTTTCGTTTTTACATTTTAAATTAAAGATTTTTTGATTTTCAGATTTTAGTTTTTTTACATTTTCCTAAAAGAGTAAACTACAAGGTCACATACCTAACCTCATTAAACCTAACTTTACCAAACCTAACTTAAGCTAATCTAAAGGCTAATGCACATACACAACGTATATAAGGTACATGCAACTACCCTTATGCTAGTCTTACAGGTTACTGTACAACATGATCACTACCCCAAACGGATTCTTTTTTCATTTTGTTGTTTATACATATGTCAATTTTCCAATTTCCGATTTTCAGTTTTTTTTAATGTCAGTTTTTAGTTTTTTCAATTTCATAATATGGAAACATGGATTTTGCATTTTGTTGTTTACACATTTATTAATTTCATAATTTCCCATTTACAGTTCTTAAAATGTCAGTTTAAAGTTTTTCAATTTCATGATATAGAAACACGGATTTTCCAATTTGTTGTTTTCACATTTGTCAATTTACCAAATTCACATTTACAGTTTTTTAAATTTCAGTTTAATGTTTTTTTTTTTTTGTATTTGTCAATATGGAAACATGGATTGTTTACAATTTGTGTTTTACATGTCATGCAACTATCCTTATGCTAGTCTTATAGGTTACAGTACAACATGATCACTACCCCAACCGGATATTTTTTTCATTTTGTTGTTTACACATATATCAATTTTCCAATTTCCCATTTTTTTAAATGTCAGTTATAAGTTTTTTTCAATTTAATAATCTGGAAACATGGATTTTGCATTTTGTTGTTTACACATTTATCAATTTCACAATTTCCCATTTACAGTTCTTAAAATGTCAGTTTAAAGGTTTTCAATTTCATGATATAGAGACATGGATTTTCCATTTTTTTCATTTATCAATTTACCAAATTCCCATTAACAGTTTTTAAAATTTCAGTTTAATGTTTTCTTTTCTATTTGTCAATATGGAAACATGGATTTTCCAATTTGTGTTTTACATGTTCATTTTGCATTAGGAGTGGAGAGAGGTGGGTAGTAATTAAAAATGTGCAAGCAGTGTCCATTGTTGACAGGTCATTGTTGACGAGTCCTTTTTCATACAACAGACAAGTGAGTTCATGTTTCACATGCATTACCTAAAATGTAATGCAATGCAAGTGTTTAACATTTTACAAATTAGCTTATGTGTGAGTTTATGTGTGGGGGTCTTATGTTGGGCATTTTGTGTTGACTCATTTAACAAGTTAATTTGTCAATGCATTTAGTGGATTTTTCTCTTGGTCTTGGAATGTATATCAGTCCATTTTATCACAAAATAATGCTTACTGCCATGTTTGTAAGCAACAACAACACACCAAACTTTCAAAAAAATCTAAAGTACTCTAAGGTACTCTCAACTCGTACTCTTACCTCTATCCCATGCCAAGTCAAGAACATTATTTTTTTTCCAAAAAAAAAGGTGAATGGGGAAAGTAGACTATATGTTTAAACTAAAAAATCATATAAAGTCATATGTTTACTCTAACACCTACGTTTATCCCATTCTTAGTCGAAAAATATTATATTTTTTTAAATTTTTCTAAAAAATATTTGGAAAGTAGGCTATATTTTTGAAAACTAATCATTCTATAAAGTCATATATAGACTCAACCAATGGCTTTTATATCCTTAATCGTTAGAACAAAATATGGAATTTTTGACATTTTTTAAAATGGACTATATTTTGGAAACTAGGAATTTTACAAAAAAGTGTGTTTGACATAAATGACAGGTATTTACCCCCTCTACCCACAAGCCAAGTCCCAGATCTCTGGGACAACATCCAAAAATGTTTTAATTGTGAAGTAGGCGATATTTTCAAAACGTATCATTCTAAAAAGTCGTATATAGACTCAAACAAATGTTCCATAAGTTATTTAACGTTAAAACAAAACTTAACATTTTTTTCATTTTTCCGAAAAAAGTCCAATTTTCAAAATTGTCTATGGTGGCTTATGGTGGCGGCTTATGGTGGTGGTTTATGGTTTCTTATGGTGGCTTATGATGGTGGCTTATGGTGGTGGCTGATGGTGGTTTATGATGGTGGCTTATGGTGGCTTATAGTGGTGGCATATGTTGGTGGCTTATTTTTGGTGGTTTACGTTAATACCTTATTTTTAATGGCTTATTTGACAAGTTATTTTTGTCAATGTATTTAGAGGATATTTCTCTTGGTCTTGGAAAGTATCTCAACCCTTTTTTTATGGTAGCATAATGCTTACCGCCATGTTAAACTAAAAATCATATTAAATCATATGCTAACTCTAACTCCTACGTCTATCCCACTCTCAGTCAAAAAATATAATATTCTTCAAATTTTTTCCAAAACAATATTTGGAAACTAGGCCATATTTTGAAAACTAATCATCCTATAAAGTCATATATAGACTCAAACCAATGGCTTTTATATCCTTAATCGTGAGAACAAAATATGGAATTTTTGACATTTTGTCCAAAAATGTTTATTTTAAAACGGGGGCTATATTTTAGAAACTAGGAATTTTACAAAAAGTTTGTTTAACGTAAATGACAGGCATTTACCCCCACTATCCACAAACCAAGTCCCAAGTCTCTGGGACAAAATCCAAAAAAGTTCAATTTGGAAAGTATGCGATATTTTGAAAACTAATCATCCTAAAAAGTCATATATAGACTCAAACCAATGGCTTTTATGACCTTAATTGGTAGAACAAAACTTGACAATTTTTTCAGTTTTTCCAAAAAAGTCCAATTTTCAAAATTGTCTATATTTTGGGAACTAAGAATTTCACAAAAAAGTTTGTTTAACGTAAATGAAAGGTCTTTACCCCCTCTACCCCAAAAATAAATTTCAGGTGCCTAGGACAAAAACTGTGCAGTAGTGTGTTTTGGACAGTTCCGCACCCTCCTCCTCCTTACCCTCCTCACAAGATGGCGGCCGTAGCTTAACTTAACCTAGCTTAACCTAACAAGATGGCGGCCGTAGCTTAACTTAACCTAGCCTAACCTAACAAGATGGCGGCCGTAGATTAACTTAACCTAACCTAACCTACGAGGTGTGATCAAAAAGGTCCAAAAAAGGTGGCTGCGACTTAACCAAACCTAGCCTAACCTAACCTAACCTACAAGGTGTGTTCAAAAATTTTCATTAATGGCGGCCGTAGCTTTACTTAACCTAACCTAACTTAACCTAAACCTACGAGGTGTGATCAAATTATAGCTTAACTAAACCTAACCTAACCTAACCTAACCTAACCCTACGAGGTGTGATCAAAAAGTTCCAAAATGTGTGGAGGAATGTGGAGGAGGGTGTTTGTAGAACTCTTAAAACTATTGGGGTGGGGGGTGGGGGTAGGAAGAAATAAAAACAGTATTAATTATTATTCAGCATGAGAGTTTTTTAATTCGTTAAAACGTACAATACATCTATTGTTTTTTATACCCTCATAAATTAGATATAGAGAATGTCCACCATGATTTAGATCCTCGAGCACACTTTCTGACATATCATTAAAACTTGTAGGAAGGAATGTCTGAAATTTTTCACTAACACATAGTACACGTTCACCATACATTGTGCCCACTTTTTGAATGTTGATGATACGGAATGGAGTATGCATTGGTAATTCAGTGAGCTTTTTTCTCTCTAATCCGCAGTTCTCCTCCACATTCCTCCACACATTTTGGAACTTTTTGATCACACCTCGTAGGGTTAGGTAAGGTTGAGTTAAGCTACGACCGCCATCTTAGAACTTTATGATCACACCTCGTAGGTTTAGGTTAGGTTAGGTTAGGCTAGGTTTAGTTAAGCTATGATTTGATCACACCTCGTAGGTTTAGGTTAAGTTAGGTTAGGTTAAGTAAAGCTACGGCCGACATTTTGAAAATTTTTGAACACACCTTGTAGGTTAGGTTAGGTTAGGCTAGATTTGGTTAAGTCGCAGCCACCTTTTTTGGAACTTTTTGATCACACCTCGTAGGTTAGGTTAGGTTAAGTTAATCTACGGCCGCCATCTTGTTAGGTTAGGCTAGGTTAAGTTAAGCTACGGCCGCCATCTTGTTAGGTTAAGCTAGGTTAAGTTAAGCTACGGCCGCCATCTTGTGAGGAGGGTGAGGAGGAGGAGGGTGCGGAACTGTCCAAAACACACTACTGCACAGTTTTTGTCCTAGGCACCTGAAATTTATTTTTGGGGTAGAGGGGGTAAAGACCTTTCATTTACGTTAAACAAACTTTTTTGTGAAATTCTTAGTTCCCAAAATATAGACAATTTTGAAAATTGGACTTTTTTGGAAAAACTGAAAAAATTGTCAAGTTTTGTTCTACCAATTAAGGTCATAAAAGCCATTGGTTTGAGTCTATATATGACTTTTTAGGATGATTAGTTTTCAAAATATCGCATACTTTCCAAATTGAACTTTTTTGGATTTTGTCCCAGAGACTTGGGACTTGGTTTGTGGATAGTGGGGGTAAATGCCTGTCATTTACGTTAAACAAACTTTTTGTAAAATTCCTAGTTTCTAAAATATAGCCCCCGTTTTAAAATGAACATTTTTGGACAAAATGTCAAAAATTCCATATTTTGTTCTCACGATTAAGGATATAAAAGCCATTGGTTTGAGTCTATATATGACTTTATAGGATGATTAGTTTTCAAAATATGGCCTAGTTTCCAAATATTGTTTTGGAAAAAATTTGAAGAATATTATATTTTTTGACTGAGAGTGGGATAGACGTAGGAGTTAGAGTTAGCATATGATTTAATATGATTTTTAGTTTAACATGGCGGTAAGCATTATGCTACCATAAAAAAAGGGTTGAGATACTTTCCAAGACCAAGAGAAATATCCTCTAAATACATTGACAAAAATTACTTGTCAAATAAGCCATTACAAATAAGGTATTAACGTAAACCACCAAAAATAAGCCACCAACATATGCCACCACTATAAACCACCACTATAAGCCACCATAAGCCACCATCATAAACCACCACCATATGCCACCACCATAAGCCACCATCATAAGCCACCACCATAAGCCACCATAAGAAACCATAAACCACCACCATAAGCCACCACCATAAGCCACCATCATAACCCACCACCATAAGCCACCATAGACAATTTTGAAAATTGGACTTTTTTCGGAAAAATGAAAAAATATTAAGTTTTGTTTTAACGTTAAATAACTTATGGAACATTTGTTTGAGTCTATATATGACTTTTTAGAATGATACGTTTTGAAAATATCGCCTACTTCACAATTAAAACATTTTTGGATGTTGTCCCAGAGATCTGGGACTTGGCTTGTGGGTAGAGGGGGTAAATACCTGTCATTTATGTCAAACATTTTTTTTTTGTAAAATTGCTAGTTTCCAATATATATACCCCCTTTATCAAAATGATCATTTCTGGAAAAAATGTCAATAATTCCATATATTGTTCTAACAATTAAGGATATAAAACCCATTGGTTTGAGTCTCTATATGACTTTATAGGATGAGTAGTTTTCAAAATATAGCCTACTTTCCAAATATTTTTATAAATATTAAAAAAATATAATATTTTTCGACTAAGAATGGGATAAACGTAGGTGTTAGAGTTAACATATGACTTTATATGATTTTTTTTAGTTTAAACATATAGTCTACTTTCCCCATTCACCTTTTTTTGGAAAAAAAATAATGTTCTTGACTAGGCATGGGATAGAGGTAAGAGTACGTGTTGAGAGTACCTTAGAGTACTTTAGTTTTTTTTTGAAAGTTTAGTGTGTTGTTGTTGCTTACAAACATGGCAGTAAGCATTATGTTGTGATAAAATGGACTGATATACTTTCCAAGACCAAGAGAAAAAATCCACTAAATGCATTGACAAAATAACTTGTCAAATAAGTCAATACAAAATGCCCAACATAAGACCCCACACATAAACTAATACATAAGCTAATTTGTAAAAATGTTAAACACTTGCATGGTATTACATTTTAGGTAATGCATGTGAAACATGAACTCACTTGTCTGTTGTATGAAAAGGACTAGTCAACACTGACCTGTCAACAATGGACACTGCTTGCACATTTGTAATTACTACCCACCTCTCTCCACTCCTAATGCAAAATGAACATGTAAAACACAAATTGGAAAAAAAATCCATGTTTCCATATTGACAAATAGAAAAAAAAATACATTAAACTGAAATTTTAAAAACTGTAAATGGGAATTTGGTAAATTGATAAATGTGAAAACAACAAATTGGAAAATCCATGTTTCTATGTCATGAAATTGAATAACATTAAATTGACATTTTAAGAACCGTAAATGGGAAATTGGGAATTGATAAATGTGTAAACAACAAAATGCAAAATCCATGTTTCCAGATTATTAAATTGAAAAAAAAAAAACTTATAACTGACATTTAAAAAAAAACTGAAAATGGGAAATTGGAAAATTGACATATGTGTAAACAACAAAATGAAAAAAAATATCCGGTTGGGGTAGTGATCATGTTGTACAGTAACCTATAAGACTAGCATAAGGATAGTTGCATGACATGTAAAACACAAATTGTAAACAATCCATGTTTCCATATTGACAAATAGAAAAAAAACTTTAAAAATGAAATTTAAAAAAATGTAAATGTGAATTTGGTAAATTGACAAATGTGAAAACAACAATTTGGAAAATCCGTGTTTCTATATCATGAAATTGAAAAACATTTAACTGACATTTTAAGAACTGTAAATGGGAAATTGTGGAATTAATAAATGTGTAAACAACAAAATGCAAAATCCATGTTTCCATATTATGAAAATGAAAAATCTATAAACTGACATTAAAAAAACTGAAAATAGGAAATTGGAAAATTGACATATGTGTAAACAACAAAATGAAAAAAAGAATCCGTTTGGGGTAGTGATCATGTTGTACAGTAACCTGTAAGACTAGCATAAGGATAGTTGCATGTACCTTATATACTTTGTGTATGTGCATTAGCCTTTGGATTAGCTTAAGTTAGGGTTGGCAAAGTTAGGTTTAATGAGGTTAGGTATGTGTCCTTGTAGTTTACTCGTTTAGGAAAATATAAAAAAGTAAAGTCTAAAAATCAAAAAATCTTTAATTTAAAATGTAAAAACGAAAAAAAATGTAAAATTTAAACAAATCTTAAATCTAAAATGTTAAAATGTAAATTGTTAAAATGTAAAATCTAAAATCTTTAAATGAGCTTTCTGCGGGTTATGACAACACGTTTATGATTTAGTCCATGTTGATGTGTGGTATCCAATTACTGCTGACTTTGCATGATCATCACCCATTGTCTTGATCGACACCTGGTGGAGGGGTTCAAATTACTGCAGCGATAGTCATAGCAATAGAACTGTGCGCTCTCTGCCATGTCAGCAATATGACACCGGAAGGAACACCTGTGTAATATCCAATGACTGCTATTTTTGTATAATCATCACCCATTTTCTTAATGAACACCTGGGGCTTCAAATTACTGCAGCGTTAGTCATAGCAACAGAACTGTGCGCTCTCTGCCATGTCTGTAATATGACACAGGAAATAACAAGACGTCTTACTGTACGTACCATCTCCTCAGTTTTAACATCTTAAGAACAAGTATTATTCTCTTTCAACAACAAATGACTCGTTAAAACACATCCATCCACCAAGTTATATCCTTTGAACTGCTCTCAAATGGCATGTGCCTCGTGTACTATAGTGTGTGCATTAGCCCTAACGTAACGTTACGTACGAACTAAACAGAATGTGAGTTGTTAGCTCTTATCATGCACGTGCACAGGTGAACACCTGTGTGTTCGGTCATATTACACATGAACTTGCATTTTCTCACGTAAGTGCATTTCTCTGTTCCACAAGATACTAATTTGATTGCTGGATTGTATCCTGCACTGTTTATGCGATATAGCTTTGCTAGGTAGTTCTCTACATATAGCAATTTTACCACTGCTCTACCTACACCTTTTGCTCTTTTGGCTTTCTTACAGTCGAGTGTGTGATACACAGCATTAACTGTATATCAAACCCAGTTCACCTTTGTATTTGTAATCCAAGTAATAATTTAAAAAAGACATAATTGTAATCAGTTTTAAACGTTATCTCTGTTTTGTTTTGTTTAATATGTTTATGACATGCATATTAACCTGAAATCGAACCCTCTGGTGGAAAGGCTAACAGCTTAACCACTGCACCACCATGCCCTTGTTTCTTAGTTCGACTCGTTCTAGGCCTCAGACCTGGAAATCGAGTTAAGACTACCAGTACAAGAGCTAAAAGTGCTTACCACTGCAACACGAAAAAAATGGATAGCTGGTAACGTTAGACAACCGGAAATGATTATATTTCTGTTAGCAATGCATTTCGTCATCAGCCTACTGTCTGAGCACTGACAGCAACACAGTTTAGTTTATAACAAGCGAGTGTGTGTGTGTGTATAGATTATTAGCCTCATGTATTTAAGGCTTGCTGTGTGTAGCGACCATTTTGTCTCAGTAACCACTGAGCATTTTTGTGTTTTAGCTATCCTCTTTAACCAATCAATTAAAGATAGTCTACTCTTAATTATTGATAAATCAGAGTTTGCGTACACCGTTTCTCATTTATTAACCCATACCTGCAACCTATACTCTCTCTATACTGCAGTTTGATCTGAAAACAAGTTTCAATGGTAAAAGACTTGTCAGTCACCATACATGTGGCCTACACTAATTCTTTCTCTACCTAACTATGTTTCATCACACATGGTAAACATCTCACATGTTCGTATCCGATTACTAGTTTATAAAATCTCAGGTCAATGACCTTGATGTATTGGGTATTTTGAGTAAATGCATTGGCCATGGGAAAGGGTTGACCATTCTATGACACCTCACATGTTGATATTCGATTATTAGTTTATAAAATCTTAGGTCAATGACCTTGCTGTTTTGAATCTTTTGGGTAAATTCGTTGGTCATGGAAAAGGATCGACCATCCTGAGTCCCATGACACCTCACTTGACCCTCTCTGATTATTAGTTAGCGAGATATTAACAAAAGTGTAGTTAGGCCCTTTTGACAAAAATAAATAATACATTCAGAAACAGAATGTCACCTCAAGTCCAAACGACCTCTCATACAAGTCCCATAGCCTTATTGGTTCATGAAATGTTAAAAAGCTAATTACCTATTAGTTTTGGATCTTTTGGTAATTTAAAAAAAATAACTCTTCTATAAATCTGTATTCAAAAAGCCCGCCCTCTTACAAAAACCCCAAGTGCACATGCGTAAAAACAAAAACATGTGAATTCATAGTCGCGATCGGCTCTTCGCTTGCGTTTCATGTGGAACAACGTTTAATTTCATTATAGCATTAGGGGTCATGAGCCAGTCAAAAGGAACCGGTCTAAAAGGGATTAGTTAAAAAGGACCCGTCAACAAGGACCCTTCCACAGGGGCTCGTCAACAAGGACCCGTCAACAATGTGTCGTCAACAATGACCCGTCCACAGGGACTCGTCCACAGGGACTCGTCCATAAGGACCCGTCCACAGGGGCCTGCGTGTGCGTGCAGGGGAAACATACAATTACGTCAGCAAATCATCTCATCTAGTTTCAAATTTAGCCACTACGGCGCGTGCAACACACATGAAGTGCGTGGGAACATACGATTACGTCAGGGAAACATGAACTCACTTGTCCATTGTATGAATATCAGCTTAGTAGTGGCATCAAGCAGCAAAAGACGTTTACTTACACACACAATCCATCATTATGGTAAGCTCTTTTTTTATCTTATCATTTTGGAAATCTCCTTATTAGAATAAAATGTTATAGTGGTTCTGGTCACTTATAGCTAAACTGTAATAGATATGATTTTTTTTTGTTTCTTTATAGGCTACTACAATAAATATTCTCAATGCTATGGGGGCAGAACTGTTGATTAGAGAGGAAGAAAAGCTCACTGAATTACCAATGCATACTCTTTTCCGTATCATTAACATTCAAAAAGTGGACACAATGTTTGGTGAACGTGTACTATGTGTTAGTGAAAATTTTCAGACATTCCTTTCTACACGTTTTAATGATATGTCAGAAAGTGTGCTTGAGGATTTAAATCGTAGTGGACATTCTCAATATCTAACTTATGAGGGTATAAAAACAATAGATGTATTGTACATTCTGACTTTGAAGTTAGGTTAGGTTAGGTTAGGTTAGTTTAGGTAAGGTGGGGATTTGGTTCGGTAAGGTTAGGTTAGGTTAGGTAAGGTGGGATTTGGTTAGGTTAGGTAAGGTTAGGTTAGGTTAGGTTAGGTGAAGTTGGGTTAGGCAGAATGGCTGCGGTATGAATCAAAAGCCAGCTCCTGTCAGTTTTGCCTCACAAGGTTGAGTGTACCCATTCCAACCCTCAGCCTAGAATTAAATTTCTTGACAGAGCCATGACTCGAACCCGAGCCTCCACAGTAACAGCTAAAAATGCTAGCCACTACACCATAAAGTGGGGCAATATAAGGCTGGTCTTGATTGTACATGATCAATCAATAATTACCTAACAATAATAATAATAAATAATAATAATAATAAATATTCCATTTAGCAACTACATAGCCGACCTCTCCCTGGGTTCTTTTACATGCCAACATCGTATGACATGCGTGTCTTAATTTTTGCCGCCTTTCAAAAATCACTTACCACGACCAAGAGCGAACCTGCAAGCTTGGGGTTGGTAGTCCGACACGATAACCACTCTCCCACCGTGGCAAGCTATCAATCAATAATTACCTAATAAAATTATTAATAATGTTAATAATAATAATAATGAATATTCCATTGAGCGACTACACGGTCGAACTCCCCCTGTGACATTATTCACGGTCTCAGAGTATGGCGGCCATCTTGCGCATTAGCCCCTGACCCAGCTATGACTGTCCCCTCCATAAGAATAACATAGAGTGGTTGCGCGTGGCGGCCATGTTGCGCATTAGCCCCTGTCCCAGCTTCGGCCTATATATCCTACTAAAAAAACTATAAAAATCTCCACAATGCTAATTGAAAATCCGAAAACGTCGAAAATAAGGTCTGAGACCCCAAATCTGAAATTATCCTACCTCAAACTCGAAAATATAAAAATCCTGATAAATCCAAAAATCCTAATTCCTTTGAGACTACTTCTCTAAATTTTACTATGTCTTTCTCTATTGTTGCTAGTTGATAATATATCAAGTCCTCATAAAATCACTCACACGAGCACGAACACAGGCATTCACTTCGTCCGATGTGTTGCCTCACTTCCCGATATCAATTATATTATTCCCGTCGCACTGTTTAGACCGCGGATTAACACCTTGATGTCTCAAAAATAATGAGCCTCGAATGATCTCCGCAATCCACCACCTTCGACTCAAATTTGGCGTCAGCAAAAAATTCTCGCTCGAAAATTAGGCGGGATACTCTAACTATCCATATTTTGTTTTAATGAGTCTCCTATCTCGTTAAATAAATACATGGCTAACCCTGTAGAACCATACTGGTAAAAATGCTTCCATAATGCCCAGTAATTAGTAATGAGAAGCTTTCACAATTACTGTAAATTCAATGTTCTTATTGTGTGCAGACGGTCACGGGCGTTAGATTGGCGTGCTTCTGACTCGTGGTTAGTCGTCCTTCCATCGGAAAAGACCAGTGGGAAATATGAAAATAGGCTAATTACTTCTACTTGTTCAGAGTTGCCTTCGTAATCTTGCTCAATATATTAGTTCCGTGCATTCTCTGAGCAGTTTTTCCACAATGTGCTGATTTGGTACAATTCCATTGACCTTAAAAGTATCACTCTCATTTCCATTTTCATTCAGTTTTCAGGGTTTATTCTCATAGGAGAATTATTTAATTTGTCCACGTATTTCTCCAATATGCTACAGAGCCAAAGGCAAAAAGGAACCCTCGTGAAATCCCATCACAAACACATAACACCACAGAAATAGCCTTCAGCTAGTTACAGCTCTCTGGGCATCAGGTAAGGATTGGGTGGAGTTATGATATTAGCTTAAAATATACTTTAATTAATGAAAAGGTAAGTTCTAATGTACTCGAAATCACCAACCATTTCAGTTAAAGGCGTGTCCTCGGATAATGTATTCATCAAAGAACCCTAGCCTACACTTTATTGGGATAAATAAATGTATTTTATGTTAATAAAGAGTATTAAAATATATTTTTCTGCAAATAACTGCACTACAATACATGTTTCATTTAAAAAGTGACTTAAAAAACCTAGATAGTCTTCACGCAGACTTCCTCTCTCTAGCAATACAAGGTTGGATTTCAAAACAGTATAAAACACTCTTTTAACACCTGCACCTCAAACGAGTTTTCACGGTCACTGGAGCACCGCCTCCTGGATTATACTCAACATCTGTTATATCTCAATTCAGTATTTCCATCTCCAGAAGACGGTCCTTCGCATTTTGGTTGAACTGACCTTCCAGGCTCGAATTGGATTTGCCATAATGACCTCCTTCCTCTTATGTTGAATTTAGTGGCTCATGGTGTTGGTTGGAATCGTCTTCTGTATGGTGTGATATTTCATAATAACTGTATTACATCTTCTACACTTGTAGTAAATAAATGCTCTGCTTTCAGATATATCATAGATTCTAGCATTGCAGCACTTACGATAATTTCTCTGGTTCACTTCTCTCGCCTGCCCAGTTTCATGTTTAATTCTCTGTCACTTATGTCACATTATATTTGAGTAATCGTGCTTTCAAAGCGTCCTAAAATTAATTTATGGAGTGCAGCAAGTAAATCCGAACAATAATTGGGCTCGATCTTGACGATGTAGCACTATCCAGTTTTATCACATCTACTCAAACTATCGCACATTGACCTTGCGCTGGACAGATTGCAAAATTCAATAAATACACAAATCTTCGTATTAAATCATCGATCGCGTGTTTTTAGTGTATTCCACACTCAATAGGAAATATTTGCACTATATTTCACTAATACTCAGTTCTATACACCGTAGATTACACTCGTACCCATCCTCTCTGGAGTTCGACAAGTTCTGCTTTGTGCGTAGAGTAGCATTTCCGGCTCCTCCGCTCTGTAACCAATCAGCTTCTTCCTCTTCCTATTTTCTTCCAGGTTGTTCGAAGTATTTCCATACAATGTACGGTAAATTAACTCAATTTATTATATTGTCCGTTTCTTCAAACTTAATAATAATCATTTTGGGATTGTGTTTCCAATGAATTACACGGTTCGCTAGGTCTTTTCACAGCTTTCACAAGTATCTTTTTCTGTGCCCTGTCTTTATAATTGCACTCAGCTTACAATCTCGGATAACGACACAGTGTTGTCACGTGGTCTAGCATGAAATTCAGATCTTGGAGCGGTTCATGAAATAAATGTATGGAGATCAACAGGTGGATTTGCCCAAATCTGGCAATTTAACTCTGAAAACAAAACTACCATTCCGTTCAACATTTTTTATCTAATGTAGGTCTTGTATGTGCATTATGTATTAAAGGTATTCAAAGTAATAGAAACCTGTGTAAGATTTAATTCCACCTATGCAAAGGAACATGTTTGTGAAACAAGTAATTTCTCTGCAGGATGATGCTGATCTCTCTGAGGATATTAAGATAGAAGAACTCTTCATGCCAGAGTTTGTTCCATGCATGAAAACAGAAACACCATCTTTAGCGAGTGGTGGAGATTTCAAAGAGGTAAGAACATTATTGGGTTACTACTTGTTGCATCTTATAAAGGACATGTCCTGATCGCCATCTTCGTCTCACCAATCCTATTTAGGGATTACAGAATTTGTATTCAGACCGTAGTGATGACGAATGGAAGCTATCTGCTGTTTGGCTGTGTAAGGTACGCAGAGAACTAGATGTCTAGATTGTTGGTAAAGCATTATATTATCCGACTAATGCTGGACTCCAACCAATGACCTGCCTATGTGAATGCCGTTGGTCTATTCACTGATGTAATGGAGGATATCTTAATTCTCATAGGTGATGGGTATATTATATAAAGCCAATCACATTGTATTAGTTGCCTGTTGTGATGTTTGCATTTTTGTATGAAGTTACAGTATTTTCATGGACGAGATTGAAGGGATATTATGTGACACTAAATAATGGGACTTACTTTTCGTAAAGCATAATAAGGTACGTGCATTAGACTTTCTGAAAATGAGTTTTCAATCAGGAAGATGCCATGTCATTGGATGAGTCTTAATCAGTTATACTGAAAGTAATATATACAGCACATTATTTTTCAAATTAATGCTATTAGAGGAGACAGGTCGTTAACGAAATGCTATTTAGTACATGATATGGAATATCCCTTTTGTGGACAGGAGAGCTTTCAATGGAAAATATCAGTGGGATATATGAAAATAGCCTAATTATTTCTACTTGTTAAGAGTTACTTCGTAATCTTGCTCAAAATAGTAATTTCGGTGCATTCTCTGAGCAGTTGTGCTGCATTGAGGCGAGGGTCGTCTTTTTCATTTTCCCTCAGTGTGTTGATTTTGTCCATTTCCATTGACCATAAAACTCTTCCTCTCATTTCCATTTTCATTCTGCCTTCTGGGTTTATTCTTATAGGAGAATTATTGATATTGTGCCCGTTTTTCTCCGAGATACCACGGGGCCATGGTCAAAATCAAGCCTCGTGAAATCCCATCACAAACAAACACTTACCACCACAGACATAGCCTTGAGCTAGCCACAACATGAGAATGTTACTCTCAGGGCATCGGGTAAGAATTGGGGAGAGTTAGCTCGAAATACACGTAAATTAATGAAAGCGAAAGGTCTAATGTACTGCAAATCACCAACCATTTCAGATCCTCAAATAATTCATTCATCAAAGATCCCTAGCCTACAGTTTATTGGGGAAATATGAAATTTATTTTACAGTAAGTTAATTGCAAGTAGTATTATAATGTCCCTTTATCTGCAATTAATTGCCACTTTAATACATGTTTCCTTTAAGAATAGACGTAAATTAACATAGTTAGTCTAAATACTTAGGAAGAAATCTTTTCAAACTATTTCCCCGACTTATCCGTTCTCCGTAGCCTTTACATTGTTGCATTTCATAACAGTATCAAACTACTCTTAACACCTGCACCTCAAACACGTTTTCACGGTCACTGAAGCACCGTCTCCTGGATTATTCTCGACATCTGATACATCTCAATTCAGCATTTCCATTTCCTTCGAATTTTGGTTGAACTCACCTTCCAGGTGAATTTAGTTAAATTTAGTTGCTCATAATGTCGGTTGTAATTACCTTCTTTATAGCGTGACATTTCATGATAATTGTAACACAGATTCTTTACTTGTTTCAATTGTAGCAAAAAATGCACTGCTTTCAGATTTAGCACTAATTCTAATATTTTAGAACTCTGTTTTTTTGTGCACTTCCAACACGTGCTCAACTTTATGTTTAAATCACTGTTACTAATATCTGATTTTACCGGAGTAATCATGCTTTTAAAGCCTCCTACAATTATTTTACGCACTGCAATAAATAATTCTGAAGAATATTTTAGGCCCCTCGTGTCGGTGTAGAACGCGACACGTGAGTCTATCAGACTCATACGATTTATTTCATGTCAACCTAAGTATTGTCTGCCCTGTGCTTCTAAGCGGTCAGAAGAACCTATGTAAATTCGCTACAGCCAGTTGTCGTGCAGCTGTGGCATATAGCGGTGCGGTTGACAGCATCCGTTGAATGTAAGTGAAATATTTCTAAAGCCTTAAGAGCCTCACAGACTGACGTGTCGCAACGGGCTATAAAATAATATGAGTCTGGCGTTCTCGCGTGTGATCACGGGATGGTGACAAACTGCAGTTACGTGTAGATGTGTGTTTCTTGACTGTGAATACTTTAATTTTTCCTGCTAACTGACATTTTTTTCTTCTTCTTACTATTATTATTCTTCCTATATATGAAAATAAGTGATAAAAGGAAGAAGTACTGCTCATTGTGCTCTTACAAGAAACATCAACAAACCAGTACAGGTGTGTGAAATGTAACAATCCTATTTGTCTTGAATGTTCACGGAAGGTGTGTTTGAAATACCTGCAGGAAAAATAAAAGTGGTCATTTCTTATTGGTCTCCTGAACCCAGAGCTTGGCTCCATAGCCTTAGTAAATTAACAGGCGTGGTCACTCCACTTTCGATGTAAAGTCTGCAGTTTATGTTTATAAATTTTATTTAAAATCTTTTGGATTCTATATTGATAATTTAAGCTTACCCCTATTTTCTCTCTCCATGTGGCATTTCGAATTATTTAAAGCGTGCAATTTTAATTGAAGTATCGTTTCACGGTCTGAGAATTAGTTGAGATTTTGATTTTTCGTGGATGTGAGTCTGTCCTGCTCCCGTGTCGCTACGGAGTGGTTATGATGACGTGTTGCGTCGCGTTGTGGGTTAAATGAAATGTGCTCAAACCATCGCGCAAACTCCACAGTTCACAAAATTCAATAAATGCACAAGTATTCCCCACACTGTTGCCTCCGTGGCTTAGGCGGCAGCACGCCGGCCTCTCACCGCTGGGTCCGTGGTTCAAATCCTGGTCACTCCATGTGAGATCTGTGCTGGACAAAACGGAGGAAGACAGGTTTTCTCCAGGTACTCTGGTTTTCCCTGTCAAAAATTTCATTCCAGCAACACTCTCCACTATCATTTAATTTAATCTGTCATTCATTTAATCATTGCCCCAGAGGAGTGCGTCAGGACTAGGCAGCCGGCACAGTTCATATCCTCGCCGCTAGACGGGGTTTCATTCATTCCATTCCTGACCCGGTCGGAAACTGGAAGCAGGCTGTGGATTTTTTCATTCCCCACACTCAATAAGAAATAATCCGCCCCCAATTTCACAACGTATACTCAATTCTATGCGCTGTAGATTACGCTTGCGTCTCTCTATCCACCCTCTCCGGCGTTCGACAAATTCTGTTTTGTGCGTAGTGTAGCATTTTCGGCTTCTTATTTCTGTAGCCAATCAGCGTTTTCCTAAACTCTTCCGGTTTCTTTGAAGTATTTCCACACAATGTACGGTAAATTTCTAACTCATATTTGTGTTCGTTTCAATACTTATAATTTGTGTTATTATTACTTTTGATCTCGTTTTTCCAATGAATTACACGGCTCTCTCGATCCTTTCACAGCCTTCACAACTATCTGTTCTCGTGCCCTGTCTTCAAAATTGTACTCAGCTTACAATGCTGGAGATTGACTCGGTGTTGTCTCGTGGTCTGCCATAGAATTCAGATCTTGGTGCGGTTTATAAAGAAGTGAACTGGGACAATAAATATATATTGAGATCAGATGATGAAGTTTCTCAAGTCTGGGATATTAACTCTGAAAACAGAACTACCATTCTGTACAAAATTTCTTATCTAGGTTTTGTACTGTATGTCGAATTATGTTTGGAAGGAATTAAAAGTAGTGGAAATCTGTATAAGATTTTATTCCACCTATGTAAGGGAACATGTATGTGAAACAATTAATTTCTCTGCAGGATGATACTAATCTCACTGAGGATATTAAGATAGAAGAATCCTCCATACCAGATATTGTTCCAGGCATCGAAACAGAAACTCCATCTTTAGCGAGTGGTGGAGATTTCAAAGAGGTAAGTACCTAATTGAGTTACCACTTCTTGCACCTTATAAAGGACATGATCTGATCGTCATCTTCCTCTCACCAATACTATTTAGGGATTCCACAATTGTATATTTAGATCGTGCTGAAGAAAGATGGAACCTGTCTGCTATTAGGTTGTGAAAAGTACGGAAAGTGCAAGACGTCTCGATGGATGGTAATGCATTATCCTTTCCGACTAGTGCTGGACTCAGGCCATTGACCTCACTTTATGTATGCCGTTGTTCTATTCACTGAGCTAGAGGAGGCTATATTTTAATCCTCATAGGTGAATGGTACATGATGTGAAGCCAGCTTACCCTTAGCACAATCACGTCGTATTAGTTGCCTGTTGTGAAGAAATTACAATATTTTCATGGTTTAAGTGTACAAAATGATCCCATTATGCATGTTGGCCTGTCGCATTATACTTGATTTTCACCCTTCTTGGCAGCCCGGACAAACAGGGAGGTTGTTATTATTATTTTTAGAAAATAAATCCTTTTTACCTGTACTGCAGTAACTCTAATAGCTGCTGTTGATATATAATATGAATACAGTCGGCCTACTGATTGCAGTTCGAAGCATTATGTTGTGGCAAAATGTATGTAAATAGTCTACATATCACTCTCTCTAGAGGCACTTACTGTAATTGGTTTCCTGAAAGCTTCTTGACAATGTACCCGCTCTAATCACAAATTTTGGAGTTTTTTGTTGAGTTGTTGATGTAGAATATTGTTTATATCGCATATGAGTGATTTATACATTCATTCGTAAAAGCGGTGCTGGTACAACTACTGAGGACCAAGTCACGTGTAAGTGACATGTGCTTGTATTATGCGCTGTGACTGAAATGGAAGAAACGGATGGACCAGTAAGAGAAAAGGCTTTTACAGTCTTGCTGCTAGAAATTTCAAAAATAATTCTTTCAGCCCTTAAGCCTATTACCTCCTTTTATGTACTGTTCCCCACATTTTCTATCACACGTCAATTTGTTGTTGTTGTTGTTGTTGTTTGGGTTTTATCTCTACATAGCTACCACACACTACATCCAAGACAAGCTGTTTGACATATTCTAACCTTGGTCTATCCCTACCGTTCTTGTCCTCGACCCTACCTTCCATAACTAACTTTGCTATTCCTGGGTGTTTTAGAATGTCTCCCACCAACTCATTTAAATCCTCTTGTGCGTCGGCTAATATGACGATGTTATCAGAAAATCTCAGAGTTGAAATCATTTGGCTTTGAATCTTTACTCCTACTTCGAATTTTTATGGGCCGATAACATAAATGTTAGGCCCCTTAAAACAACTATTATCATCATCTATCGACTTTTTACAAATATCCTTCATTGCTTGTTCAATGTACACATTGAATACTATGGGTGATGAGTTGCAGCCTTGCAGTACACCTTTCTGAATACCAGCCCTCTCTCAATTCCTCCGGCTTGAATAACTGCTGTCTGGTTTCTGTATAGATTGTATAGCAACATCCTATCCATGTACTTTATTACAATCTTTCTCAAACTATTAAACTACTTACTCCAATCATCATTATCAAATGCTTTTTCTAAGACAAAAAATGCCAAGAACGTTCTCTTATCTTTCCTTATTCTTCCTCCCAAAATCAGCCTAAGACTTAGTACAGCTTCCCTTGTTTCTATGTTTCTCCTGAAGCCAAACCGGTCTTGTCCCAACTCTGCTTCTGTCTGTCTTTCCATCATCTTGTAAATTATTCTCGTCAGGATCTTTGAAGCATGACTGATCAAGCTTATTTTTCGGTAATCTTCACATCTCTCAGCTCCTGTTTTCTTGAAATCAGAAGGTAAGTCACTTGTATCATAAATTCCACACACCAAGTGAAATAACCTGACAAGACCTTCATCACCTATGCTGCGTGGCGATTCAATCGGTATATGATCTATGCCTGGTGATTTGTTTCTGCTTAATGTTCTGTCAAATTCTGATTTGAATGATTTATAAAGGAGGGATGTCTTTGATAAGCTTCAGATCTAGATAAAACTTGTATAATGCAGTAAGATATGATCGAGAGTAAGAAAGTAATTTAAGTAAGTTTTACAGCTGATAAATCCTTACTGTAAGTTGAGATGTGCTGTAAAGTTACATTACTTGTTATTGATTGTGTAGAAGCGTAATATGATAGCAAATAAATGAATGATTCATTCTTGTTGCTAGGATATAAAAGAAGAAGCCCAGGATGAAGAGAGTGATGCAAGTGGAAATCATATAAATGAGTAAGTGGACAACATAATAAGGAAAAGTGTTGTATGTATGATAACCAAAACTGTTGGATGTGAATGCATTTTGTTGACAAATCAGTTATTCTCTTTTTTTTTATCGTTGAACGTTTTTATATTTGACTGTCTTAGTGGATATTGATATTCTCATTTTAGTTGTCAGCTCAAAAACTAAGCGTTCTCATTCAGAGTTTTGACTGTTGAAAGTATTCCAGTATGAATTTTATTGAGAAGACGACCTACTAGTTGATCCCGCCGTGCGTTGTATTGCCAAACAGAGAAAGAAAGTGTTTCTGTAGTAATGTTGTTTATTTAAGTGTATTTCGTTTTTCCGTCTGGTGCGTACAAAAATTAATCAAAAGGCATTCCGACGCATGAGCAAACCACAAACAACTAGCCATGTGAGAACATTTGTTGAAACGAAAGTCAAAAGTTAGATCTAAATGAAAACCCAAGTTCATTAGGTTTCTTGTTCTGGAAACAAAGCTATGTATCACGTGACTGCTTCATTTCATGCTGATTGTGCCAAATATCCCGAACAGCCGGTTTCCCATCATTTTTTCGTTTTAATTAACAAATCTGTAATTTACCCTGCAAAACATAATCTATTTATTGATAATGATCTTAATACCTGGGATAAATTAATGGATTTTCCGCAAATGTACAGTGAAAGTAAGGTAAGGTGTAAAATAAATAAATACATTAAATAGAAAAAATATATTAAATCAGCTATATACAGACAATGAATTAAAACAAAACGATTCATGCCATTAAAACAATATAACTCGCTGTTTCAGTACGGTACAGAATCACTGTAATAATACCGAACCTTGTGTAGCAGAACTACCCCCCAGCCATCCTAAATGTGGTTTTCCGTTGTTTCCCCTCTTCTTCTTTAAGCAATTGCTGGTCATGATCGCCTCCAACCAAACCTTTTCCCCAATCACAAATACACTACTTCAGCCATCACATACACACTGGTTATCAAACATGTACACGGGACTCCGTGAGCGTGATGTAAACAATATTATCATCAACCGTTACCAATATATATACTCGATTGGCCTACTAATCCAAACCTGCGCACCTGGGGGTGACAAGACATCCGCACACACAGTGTTTATAACAATGTATACTCTCAGTTCACCTACAAGTCAATGCCAGTGTACCCTAGAGGTGACGAGGCCCCTGCACATAGTGTGTTTATAACAATATGCATACTCAACTCACCTACAAACAAAAATAGGATTTCCTGGGAATGACGAACCACGTGCATATACATTGTCCCAAAATTTGTGCCTGCTTATTACTTCTTGCGAAACATGAACAATCATTTTCTCCGTAATTGCTGCCTAAGTTTTACAGAAAGCTTTCTCATTTATTTATGAAGACGAGTAGCACTTTAAAAAAATACGCTGGAAAGGTTCGGTAAAATGCTACGATCGTCCCGAAACTTCAAATACCTATCTTTGGTTCCCTAAGCACGGGTTAGACTGTCCACAGTGCATTAGTGAACATCACTTAGCGCTTAGACTCGGGGTTACGATATGAAGATTTTCATTGTTCGAGCGAAAATTGGAGGACGTCTAAACGAGCCCAGTGTTAATGCGGACGGTTTTGTTCACTCATCACTTGGCGAAATTGCTTCAGGTGTACACATTTTAGAAACATGCTGAAAGAAATCGTTGTGTACTTACCCGATTGATGGAAATGGACAGCTATGAATGTTATTTGTAGAAGGGAATAATAATAATAATAATAATAATATGGCCGTGCGGCAAGCGAGCGCTTAGTATCTCTGCCTGCAGCATGGAGCGGTGTAAGGTGTGTTACCTATGTAGTCCGCGCTGCATATCGTCACATAGTGCAATGTGACAGCCGAGATGATTAACTCCTGGTGCGATAAGGTAAGAAGTTCGAATCTCACCTTGGGCACAAACTTTTGTCATTGTTTTTGTTGTTGCTGGATCCAAGTTTGCAAGTTCAAGATTGGTATTGGCAGTGCCAAAATAAAATCAGTGCTGTGATGAAATAAAATTGTCGGCGCTAGAAAATGAAGTTGCCAGTGTCCAAAATTATATTGTAGATAGTGGTCCAAACCTTGGGCTGTGCGGCATCTGTGGGTTCATGAACTCAGGATCAATGGGTGGTGTGTCCAGCAAGTTTAATGGAGGACTGTGATTGTGCTGGAGGTGCTGGCTCTGGTCTGGACCGAAACCTGTGTTGCGGCTGCGGGAAGAGGCGGCTGCGTTTCCTGGTTACAATATAAAGGCGAGGCACAAACCGCACAACAGAGGTCGTGGACAATAACCTGAATTGCGGCTGCGCAAACACTCGGCTGCTTTTCCTGGGTTTGCCTATTGATGGGTCCGGTAATCCGTAAGCCTGCCACTCCTTACTCTAGACTGAGCAGTTGCTTGTCGCCCGCAGACTTCGCGCAAATCCGGCAGAGCTAGTCAAACGCAAATCCATACGGCATCAGAACTAGTGGAACGCAACTGCGGGTTTACTGGGAATTTGCAAAATGGCTCTCAAAACCTGGTTTCCAATCACTCAGGGACACGTATATCCTGCCTAAAAACAAATTGTGTCACAGTAAGGGAAACACTCCTACTAATAATCTAAGTTTATTTTACAGCAACTATTTACACTCGTCAACCTAGGACACAAACTGTGCACTGGATCTCTTAACAATCCATCAAAACTCCTAAATGGACGGCTTACCGCTCTGTCACATAATTTACTACCAGGGACACGCAATCCCGCTCTGATGGCTTCTCATGTCTTCTTGCCTTAACCACGCTGAAAATAGGGCATCGTTCAGCACATAACGGAATATTCCTCCACAAAACTATTACACTGACCGTCTGTCACTCGTCATCGTGCATACAAATAAGCCTACAACTGCTAAGTCACTCTCAACTGAACTTACTGATTCATTGACGCCCACTTCGTTGACTGACTGCAGTGTCGTAAACATGTCATTGAATTGAGTGGCATTTCTAATATGTTTGGAAGGATAGTCTTGATCTTTTGAGATGGAGTGGAAATTCCAGACTTTACGAGACTTAAGCATTATCCTGTAGGACTTTCTCGAGAGCACTACGCTTCTCCACGTGCGTACCTCCTTTCGTTAACAACTACTGCAAATGCCGTCCACCCGTAGGTAAAAGGCCCACCCCGCTCTCTCAAGTGGAGAGACAGACGGATTGAAGTGGACAGTTGCCGGAAGATAAAATAAGAAGATGTATAGTAAGGAACATATAGCCTACTTTCTCCTAAATTCATGGGTGTTCTTTTCAAGGAGTGGGGCTCTGACGCGTCCCGAATGCGTAGTGGGACTTAGCTCTTTTCAGAGACTCCTTTCAGTGTACTGTAAATATAGTGTAAGGCACTGATACATAAATATGAAATGAAGGAGTTCAATTGCATGTTGGTTGTAGTAGCTTGTTAACATATAACGTGCTATGTTATACGTTGATTGATTGAATCCTCACCTAAATTATAAATACACACACACATCACAATCACACAGGTTATCAGACAAACTTTATTAGCATTTTCTGCCCTTTTTATAAGCCATTTCATTCCAAATTTGTATTATTTATTTCAGTACATTCCTAAAGGGATATCAATCTACTGAAATATGGAGTAGCGAGCAAACAATAGCCTGCACTCTGACCCAACATGGCGGCACAGCCCAGCACGGTCAGCGAGAACTCATAGCCACTACTACGGAATATTATTCTATTCTACAATGTTAGTTAGTTATTGTTGTTTTAAGGAGCGGAACTACGAGGTCATCTGCCCCTATTATACAATGTAAATATCCTGTCCTTGAGGACAGTTTAAACCACCCTCTGTGCGATAAGCGGATTTAGTGAAGCCAGGACTTGTTGAATCGTAAGTTACGCTTAGGCTATAATAATTGCACGATTCATACATCTGCCATATTGAAACTATTTTGCTGATGACCTTGTAGTTTGGGCAAAATACACTTTGCTCTTAAGGTATATTGTTGCACAATTTGGTAGAGATCGGATGATTAGGTTAGTCGAAATTTGATTTAAGGTTAGAACATTTGGGTGGGGCCCTTTCTTTTACGTTATGATGGCGGTGATATACAACATGACACTGAGTTATCCTTTGTCAGCACTACTTCTGTGCCAAACTTAGTTCGATTTGGTTTCGTCGTGTTGAATTGATAGGGTGGAAGGTTTTGCACACATAAACGACCGCCATCTTGTAATATTTTAGATGATGACCTTGAAGTTTAGGCAAAATACGCTTTCTGAATGAAGGTATATTGTTGCAAACTTTGGTATGGATATGATAATTATGTTAGACGTAATTTGATTTAAGCTTTGGATATTAGAGTAGTCGCCATTCCGTTTCTGACAAGATGGAGGCGAATTTAAACTTGACACTGAGGTGTCCTTAGCTAGTGCTCTCTACGTACCAAATTTGGTTTCTTCATGTTTAAATTGATGGGGGGAACAGATATACACACTCGCTCACATTCGCACACACAGACAGACAATTTTTGGCCAGTGTAGGGGGTGGTCTTCTTTTGTTTTTTTTGCAAAACTCGACAGTAAGCTAAAAATGGATGATTCACAACCATATGTCGTTACCTTAAAAAAATATCCGAACATTTACATACGCTTAATAAAGTTTTATGTGGATTATTTTTGCAAATAATGAAAGTAGACGTATAAGATCAACACAGGGCGAAAAATTGTGTGTCTGTGAGTCTGTGTGTCTGTGAGTGTGTGTACTCTGAATGTCTGCCCCCCCCCCTATCAATTCGAACACGGTGAAACCGAATTGAACGAAATTTGGTACAGAGGTTGCACTAGCAAAGGGCACCTCAGTGTCATGTTTTATATGGCCGCCATCTAGACGGAAACGTAATGGCGGCCACCCAAATGACCAAAGCTTCAATTAAATTACGACTAACCTAATCGTCCGATCTCTACCAAATTTTGCAACAACATATATTCATATGGCGAGCGTCTTTTGAGTAAGCTACGATGTCATCAGCTCAATAGTTTACAGATGAAGGCCTTGTATGTGTGCAAATCGATTCCCCCTATCAATTCAAACACGCTGAAACCGAATTGAACAAAATGTGGTACGGAGGTAGCACTAGCAAAGGGCACTTCAGTGCAGTGTCTTAAATCGCCGCCATCTTGACGAAAACTTAATAGTGGCCACCCAAATTTTGTAAGCTTAAATCAAATTACGACCAACCTAATCATCTGATTTCTACCAATTTTTGCAATATTATACCCTTATGTATGAAAAATCTTCTGACCAAACTACAAGGTCATCAGCCTAATTGTTTGCGGATGGTTGCCATTTATGTGTGCAAATCGATTCCCCCTCTCAATTCAAACACAGTGAAACCGAATTGAACGAAATATGGTACAGAGGTAGCACTAGTAAAGGGCACCTCAGCGTCATGTTTTATATCGCCGCCGTATTGACGAAAACGTAAAGGCGGCCACCCAAATGTTAAAAGCTTAATTTATATTACGATCAACCTAATCATGTCATCTCTACCAAATGTTGCAACTTTATACCTTTATGTTTGAAGAATATCCTCACTGAACTAAAAGGTCATCATCCCAAAAATTTGCGGATGGCGACCATGTATGTGTTCAAATCGATTCCCCCTATGTATTCAAACACGGTGAAACCGAATTGAACGAAATTAGGTACAGAGGTAGCACTCGTTAAAGGCAACTCAGTTTCATGTTTTATATCACCGCCTTCTTGACGGAAACGTAATGGCGGCCACCCAAATGTCTAAAGCATAAATCAAATTACGACCAACCTAATCTTCTGAGCTCTACTAAATTTTGCAACAACATACTGTTTTGTGAGATGCGTTCTTTGACCAAGCTACAAGGGCATCAGTCTAATAGTTTGCATATGGCGGCCATGTATGTGTGCAAATCGATTCCCCCTATCAATTCAAATACGGTAAATTCGTATTGAACGAAATTCGGTACAGAGGTAGTACTAGCAAAGGGCACTTCAGTGTCATGTTTTATATCGCCGCCATCTTAACGGAAACGGAATGGCCACCCAAATGTTAAAAGCTTAAATCAAATTACGACCACCTAATCATTTGATCTCTACCAAATTTTGCAACAACATACCCTTATGAGGGAAGCATCTTTTGACTGACCTACAAGGTCATCTGCCCAATAGTTTGCAGATGGCACCCAAGTATGTGCGCAAATCGATTCACCATATCAATTCAAACACGGTGAAACCAAATTGTATGAAATTTTGTACAGAGTTAGTACTAGCAAATGGCACTTCATATTCATGTTTAATATCCTTATAACACGTTGTATTTCAACAAGCTACTACAATCAACATTCAATTATACTCCTTCAAAAGGACAAAGTGTTATAACAATACCCATGCACTTAGGAGAAAGTAGGCTATATGTTCTTTACTGAACATCTTGTTTTATTTGACTAGTGATGTAAGTTTGTTCATAATAAATGTTTACTAACGTTAGTGGTGAAGTATGTGTGCTAATAGTAGAACTTAGATATGATACGTAATTGGTTAGATTTTAATAGTTCATTTTGAAGGGTTGTAACAGTACAGAATTAGCCATGCTTCACTTGTCCCTTAGATGGTAGAGCCATTACAACAATAGTAAAATAATATCTAATCTGCGCACTGCTACTCGGCTGAAATAAACGGGAAACTACAGCCCTTAACGTTCTTCACAAAAATATGCACCTCTCTATAGGCCCGTTTTTACAATCTCCGTTTAAATTCTTGCTGACACTTTTACGTCAAGTTTACTGGCACCTGATTCTTACAATACCCGGTTAGCGACAAAGTGGCAGTTAAATAAGGCTTAACCGGCAGTGAACTCTACCGGAGCGTAAACTGCATTACTGCCAGATTTTCTATTATGATCTTAACGCCAGCTGATTACAAACATCGTCAATATGCCTAGAATTATCCTTCATTTCATGGGTTTCGTAAATGCTGATGCTGCTCAAAGAAGGAGGCAAAATGTGATGATTTTTCGGAGAGAAAGATTCTTTAGACGATTTCGTTTGACCAAGCTTTCAGTTCGACTAGTTCTTGGTTGTATATATCCGGCATAGGACCGAAAGGTAAGTTAAAAAATAAAGGCTTCATGCCCCACAATGTTCACGGCCAGTCGGGCAAATCGTGAAGCCAAGAGGTTCAAAACATCCAGGCTTAAACTCATGAACTTAGACAAGCCAATTTGGTTCAACAAAAAATGTATAGAACTAAATCTCACCCCTAAATACGTACCAATTAAAACCGTACCGAATACACCAGCCTCGATCATTTCAACTAAACAAGCCAAAGCGCTTTGGATAAAAACGAATTAAGATTTGCAGACATAAGAAAGCAAAAAAATCAACCAACAATTATAATTGCAACTAAGTAACTTCTGGCACGCATCCCAATGGGACAGTTTTACCGAGCACCTACATGACACCATCAAAATCAGAGCAACGGGGAAGCACGAAACGCTAGAATATCAATTAGAAAACTAGGAGAAACACAGAACCATCAATCTAATGAACAACTCACGAACAACAATAGCAATGACTTCAAGTTCCACAGCAGAGTAAACAACAGAACATAAGCTTTTCTCAAGATTAAATAAATATGATAGACAAAGGTTTGAAATACAACAGCACAGACCCACACACGAAACACAATATAAACAGTTAATCACAGATATTGGGATAGCCAGTCACAAGCTCCCAGCAGAAGAAAGGGATTTAACCTAAAATCTTGCCACCAACGAAGCCAAAATATCCGCAAACGAGAGGGCGAAAGCAATAACATTCAAAACAACAAACAACTCAAAGAAATAAAGTCAATGAAACAAAAAATAAAAGAACGTGACTTAATCATCGCAAAAGCAGATAAGGGAAACACCACAGTAATTTTGAACAAAACAGAATACCTTGAAAAAACAGTCGATTTCCTAAACAACAACGAAATCAAAAAATTAGCAAAAGACCCCACCAACAAATTCCAAAAAGAAATAAAAAGTGCGTTGGAAGAAATATAATACATATTGACCAAAGCTGAAAAATCAATACTAATAAACATGAACCCGAAAATACCGTCATTGAGGGGACAACCTAAAATACACAAAAAGGAGTGCCCAATGAGACCAATAGTCAATTGTAGGAGTGCTCCTAATTACAAAATATACAGTTACTAAAAATCTTAAAACACCGTCTTTCCAACGACAAAAACAACTCTGTAAAGAACACAACGGAATTAGTAGCAGCATTGAACACCCTACAAATGAAACCAAGCTTGAGGCTTGTATCTTTCGATGTAACTAACATGTACACCAATATTCCTATTATTGATGCAATCAACACTATCCAAAACTACTTAAAATCCAACAATTCGGCAAAAGAAACTGAAAAGATTGTGAGATTACTGAGGGTTGTTCTCAGCCAAAACGTGTTTCATTTCGACAATAAAATGTACACAAACAGAAGGCCTAGCGATGGGATCACCACTAAGCGGGCTAATCGCCGACATCTCCATTAATGCACTAGAAAATGAGTTCTTAGAAAACACTTCAACAAACGGAATAGTAATAAGGAAAAGATACGTAGAGGATGTATTTTGCATCTACGATACTGAACTAACAAGGGAAAAAACAATTCTCCAGTCCATTACTAGTCTACACCACTCAATCAAATTCACTAAGGAATCCGAAACAGACCGAAAAATAAATTATCTCGACATAATCATTGAACGTAAAGATAACGAATTTTCATATTCCATATTCCGGAAAGCCACACAAACCTCGAATGCAATCGACAATCAGTCTAATCAGCCCAGTACGCACAAAATAGCGGGGTTCAATTCAATGGTGCACAGGGCTTTAAACATACCCATGTCAAAAGACAACTGTAATAAGGAAATAAGAACCATTAAGCAAATACCAAAGGAAAACAATTTCCCGCCAAGCAAAATAGACCAAATTATAGCCAAACATAAAAATAAAGATAAAACGATTCCCAAACCGGACAGTAATGAGAGAAAAAATGCCCGCTTCAACTCTGTGAATACGAACACATATAAGATCACTAATCTTTTCAAAAAGCAAGGCATAAAAATAGCACTCACGAACAATACAACGGGTAGGCACCTACAAAGTAGTAATCTAAATAAACATGACCCCTATTCAATGTCAGGGGTACATTCTTTTACATGCCAAGACACTGGCTGTTAAGCTAATTACATTGAACAGAGTGAAAGACCAGTAGACACACGTTATAATGAACACAGGAATGCGATAAGATACGATAGCGATACAGCCAAGCTAGATAAAAGTGGGGGGGGGGGGGGGAATAGCGGTGGTTAATAGGTAAATGTTATCTGGATCAGGTGTACTTTGTACTTTTTCTGCAATAAACCAAGGCCGTTATTCGCGGAGTATTAAAGGTGTCGGGACGTCTTCAAAAACCGAGCAGCGCTTAGTACGAATGGCTAATTAGTCCATGCGTGTCGAAGACAGTTCCACGGTCTTTAATAGTTGTAGACCTTCCTTTATTCGATAACATACATCTTATCTAGATTTGGCAACATCACCCAAATACACATTGCACTGACCTCAGACAGCACATAGAAACAAGGGGGGGGGGGGAGGAAAAACCAGTTGCGTTGAGATAACACCCAGGTTCAGTCGACAACAACTGGCGCAAGAGTGAACACGAAACTGCTCGAAGATCCAGCGAGGAAGACAACCAGATAAGTAGTACAGTATAACCATAGTTGATTTTTCTACAAACATATAGTCTCCCCAAACAGACAAACTCCGGATTTCTATCACTGTTTTAGCATTTCACCTAACATCATATATAACTACATTTAGCATACACTGACAGTTGCATTACCAATACTGCAACTAAATAATTGTACATATAGTAAATATTTTTCACCTGTATTCTCAAACATAGCTTTTATAGCCTAAGTGTAATGGATCTGATGATGATCGCTTGACGATCGAAACTGGTCATCCTAGTGTATTTATTAATCTCATGTAATTTATTTCAGGATTTGGGCATAACCCTGCCCTTTTTTGGGTACATTCGTGTTGACCGACTGAAAAGCACCCAACTTTTGTTTACTTAGGCAACACTGAAAAAAAGGCTTCAAACCCCACAAAGTTCAAAGTTACTGTAGGCCATATTTATTTGTATACGCTAATATAGTTTCTACAATACGATACGCTTGTCTTTATATCTAACTAGCTGTACCCGGTATGCGTTGCAATGCCAATCAAAGAAAGTGTTGGCGTCGTAACTTTGTTTCTTGAAGTGCTTTTGGATTCCCAATATTTTTTTCTTTATCCGTTAACACCCTCTAACCTATTGTAAAATTGATTTACTATCTCAAAAAATTATGGGAGCGTGCCCAACAACTCCACAGAATTTTGTCGCAATGAAATGAATGGCATATGAACGCATACGGGACTTTGTTGAAACGATTCGAGCGCCGTCACCCATTTGTTGAATATACTCGGATGCTACCTATTGTAAAAAGGATTTACTAATTCGAAAACCTTCCCTGGCGTTTACACAACAACTCATCAAAGTTTCATCGCAATCGGATGAAAGGCATATGAACGCGTACGGGATTTTGTTTTAATGATTTGCGTGCCGTCATTCATTTGTTGAATCTACTTGTGCGCCACCCATTGAAAAATGGATTTACTAATTCATAAACCTTCGCAGGACTGTACTCAACTCACCAAAGTTTTATCACAATCGGATGAATGGTATATGAACGCATATGGGCTTGGTTGAAACGATTCACGCGCTGTCGCTCATTAGTTGAATCTACTCGTGCGCTACCAATTGTAAAATGGATTTACTAAATCAGAAATCTTCGCGGGAGTGGAAAAAACATTTCACCAAACTTCATTGCAATCGCATGAATGGTATATGGACGCATACGGATTTTTTTTTAACGATAAGCGCGCCGATACTTATTTGTTGAATCTACTCGTGCGCTACCTATTGTAAAAATGATTTACTAAGTCAGAAACCTTTTCCTGGAGGGTGTACACCAATTCACCAAAGTTTCATAGCAATCGGATGAATGGTATATGAACCCATACGGGACTTTGTTTAAACGATTCGCGTGCCGTCGCTCATTTGTTGAATCTACTTGTGCGATACGTATTGTAAAGTGGATTTACTAAGCCAGAAGCATTCCCTGAAGTGTACACAACATCTCACCCAAGTTTAATTGCTATCGGACGAATGGTAGGTTATATGATCGCATACGGGACTTTGTTGAAACGCTTCGCGCGTCGTCTCTCATTTCTTGAATCTACTCGTTCGCTACCAGTTGTTCAGTGGATTTACTGCGCCAGAAACCTTCCCTGAAGTGTACACAACATCTCACCCAAATTTCATCGCAATGGGATGAATGGTATATGAACGCATGTGGGACTTTCTTGAAACAAATGCACGCTATTTTGTTGAAGCTTCTTGCGCGCCATCTTATGTAAATTGGATTTACTACGCCTATAACTTTTCCGGGACTGTTCACAACAACTCACCAAAATTTGATTGCAATCGGATGAATTGTATATGAACGCATCCCCAACACGCATTTGTTTAAACTACTCGCGCGCTGTCTATTGTACATTGGATTAACTATACCTATAATAATTTCGGAAGTATGCACAACAACTCACCAAAATTTGATCCTAATTGGATGAATGGTTTATGAACGCATAGAAGACGCACAAACGAACATCCTTATATGTATTTATATTGTGCCCGTTTAGACCGAAGTCCGGACGACCACATATGCATTTTCACCAAAAATAATTCAGCACGAGAATCTAAACATCCCAGGGCGTCATAATGGTTAAAGTGACAACTGTAACACAAAAATTTGCTATACTGATTTTCGGCTCGATGCAACAAAAAGGATAGAATGAGATTGTCTGAAAATAACACAATCTGTAAAATTATCTCCTTTAATTAAAATGTTTAAAAGTTGACTGAAGTAATGCTAAAAATAGCATTACGGATGCGTGACGGATCATACATTTATATACACAAATTTACAGATTCACCAACACATGAACACTAGGCATTTGAAACGAAAGTCAGATTGTTAGTCCTGTTGACTTCGTTCTAATGAATTATTTACAATCCTAGGGTTTGTCAGTGCAAATATAATTGTCCATCCTGATTCCTAACTTTTATGTATTCACACGTTGAAATGAAATATTATCACTCGATGACAAAAAATCACTGTTTTTGTTTTTCAAATAGTAGAAGAAAATTAACTAACACTTATATTCCAGGAATCAATATCTCAAAATTGGTTCAAATATAAAGTTATAACAATGAATATAACACAAGATTTATTACATGGACATTCGAGCATGGATTTGAAGAACTTTGATAAACAGAAAAATATTTATTGTACCATCTGTTCTCGATCCAAAATTTATTCTGAGCTCTTGACTCAATTAGCAATATTATAGTCAAAACTTCTTATTAACAAAACATCAATTCTATTTAACTATGGTATTAACCATTCAATTATTTAAATATCACTTGGAAATATTATTTAGAAAATTTATCACAAAAATAATATATTTTTCTATTATCAAAATGACAATTCTTTGACAGAATGTCAAAAATATTAATCATCTCACTAATTTACATAATGTTTATATTTTTAACAGGATCACAAATACCCTCTAAATTGTAGTGGTAGTTAAGAAATTACAGTCTTAAATCATTTACAGCATCGGCCCATTCGATTTAAATGTGTCAACAATCACATGATCAGAATTAGCATGTAGATAACGGTAACGTTTTCTCATAATGAATGGTAAATGTTAATAACAAAATTCCGGGTCAACAATTACTAGGAAATATTTATAGAACTCGTGGGTAAACAGTGAATTTACTATGATGGCTCCATAAAATAACCCTTGGTTATAAATTCGACGAAAGTGTGGCTTGCAACAATATTTCAACTCCCAACATATTCTAAAGTCATCCAACCTACAATATAGTTGATGCTCCATTATAACAACCTCATTCCTGCGACTTAAATTGCACTATCAGTATGGCATATTTAACTATTTCCACACACACAAAAATCTCTTCTCAAATTATACATAATAATCAAGCCTTTGCTTGTTACTCATACTGGAAGATTTATAAGCTTGTAAGCTCCTCAATGAGTTTACAGTAATTTTACCATCAGTTTAAACATTAAAAATTCCACACCGTGTTTATTTCTAGCCAAACGTTCTATCACAAGACGTTGCTCATAAAGATTTTACATTTATACAAACTCTAGCAAAACCCTATTTTAAACATTATATTTGCTTCCCGTATCATTACTTTCCGTGTCTTCTAAAGATTTAACTGCATAATGCAAGTCTAAAATGTTCCCATAGAATTATTATGTTAGTTGAATGTGGGCGTACGTTAACCACTAGCCTTCGGAAAACAAGTATCCGATCTAGCAAACTGTTTTAAATATCAACTTTATAAATTAACTGCATGATATGATTGTTAAAAAATATAAATCATAATTATTATGATCTCAGAAAATATTTAAAATAATAATTATTATTTAATCATTATTATTATTATTATTATTATTATTATTATTATTATTATTATTATTATTATTATTATTATTATTATTTCCACAAATGGAATTAACGTTGCTAAACTGTTCGGGAAATATCATCCTCGACTTCTTAAATATGGATAAAAATCCATTCCTAAACTTAAATTTATTATTAAATTTACAGTTACGACGGCTGATGACCGCGATTAGAAAAAAAATATCAAAATCAAATAAATGCTCGTTTTGCTCGTCCATTAATTCAAATCATTGACTTCTCATGTCTGAGTGTAAAAACTGCTCAGATCAAGGCTTCCCATGCCTTGCAAAAAATATTTGCAACAGCAAAATATAGATGAAAAAAATGTGTTGGCAAGACTATAGAAAAATTGGGAGTTCCAGCTAACTAGGCATAAAAATAATGCAAAATGTAGCTTACATTCTTGTAGATCTTGATGACTATTCTAGTCTTCTGTCCCCATTTGGACACGTACTTGAATTCTCGTATCGGCCTCCATTATATACCCGCAAGATGTCTAACCAGACATAGCGGTAATCATACTCGTTGCCTGATAAACTTGATGAAAACTGTTTGTAATATGAGCTGCTTCAACAGCTGAAGTAATATTCTTGAAAGGGGTCAGATCGAAATGATCCATGATGTAAAATACCAGATTGTAACGTGACCCAACTGTGATGCATTCAGTAATATCAATACTCTTACACTCTTATTCAGCACCGGTACAAGTTCTGATGTTCAAGTCTCTGGGCAGAGTTTCTCACTCTCCAGACAATGCTAGGCATGTTGGCTAAATGAACTGAAACGTGCAAGAATGGTATGTGAAAAGTACTGACTTATCTTGGTTGGTCAAATAGTTACCAAGACGAAAGCTTGTTGTGGTCATTGGATAAAAATAATCCAGTTTAAATGTTAGTGGACAGTGGAAACAAAATATAGACAAAGTCTATCATATGTCCGTGTAGCAGTAATAATTACCAAAGTTCTGCCACAAAGTCTATCACCTCTGTGATAACTTATGAAGAATTCGAAGTTCACTAAAATGTCAAACACTTTTCGAAGTAAAGTAACCATGTACTGTCGTAAAAATTCACAAAGTCATAGCAACCGTCTGCTAGTAAAACGTAGAGTATTGCAACTATGTGCACGAAGATATTTTCAAAGTATAACGATATCCTTAGCGGCAAAGCGCTTACGAAGTAGTAACCTGATGTTTCAGCGACTAGGCACTGTATCGAAGTAACATTATTTGTTTAGCGACGGGGCGCTTTTGAAGAAGTAACCTATTGAGCTAATGTTCCCAGCCATGTTATACTCTGCGGGCGGACTCCTTGAGGTCACTGCTTGAGATCTGCTAAATCTAAAACATCTCATATCTCTGCTTCCGCTCGATCAATTTTCTTGAAATATAGCACGTTCTTCTTCCCTTGTCCGTGCCAGTAATCTGGTGTTAGTCCAATGATTCTATTCAATCGTAAATTATTTTATACAAATATAGCCTCGACTATGACACTCTTGCTACGTCACTTAGCGATCTCTTGGCTGCACAAAGCATCGAAATCCTTCTTCGAAGGTTTGGCGCGCGCTATTCAAAATCTCAGCTCTGGACTTAGCATCTGGGCCTGTGATCTCAAATCTGGACAACTGGATTTGGGCACAACCCTTGGTTTATTCTCGATTAGGTTTGGTTCGGTTAAGTTCGGTTTGGCTCGGTTGGGTTTGGATTTGGTTTGGTTTAGTTCGGTATAGTCACCATTTTGTTCTATCAGCTACTCTATTTAACCGATCAAATTAAAGATAGCCTGCCCTTAATTCTTGAATCGATAAATCAGATTTTGTGTACACCGTTTGTCATTTATTAACCCATGCCTGCAACCTATACTCCTGTCCGTACTACAGTCTGGTCTGAAAACAAGTTCCAATGGTCAACAACATGTCAATCACCACATTGTGTAGCCTACAATACTTCTTTCTCTACCTGGCTATGTTTCATCACACACCATAATCATCTAATTTTTTAACATGGCGGACAGTGTAAGTTCACGTCTAGAAGCTGCTCTCGTGAAAATAGTGAATATAGCGGATGCAGCAGGCAAATATCTAAAGAAGGAGGCAAAAGAGGATATTAAGGAAGCGGTGAGTGTTATTCGAGAATGTTTTATTACAATGAGAACCACATATAACGATGTAACTAATGAAAACATGCAGACCCGCAAAGAGGTTAAGGAATCATACATAGATATTACACAAGAGGCCAACGATAATAACTTCACGCGACACGTGCTGCTATCTGATGACATCAATCCAGATTCAGATCTCTTGGCGCTTTGTCATGATGAAACAAGCCTTCAACCAACGACATCTCACGGAGAAGACGAGAAATTCTGTGCCAATGAGATGACAATGGAAGATAAAATATCTGCAAAACTAAGCACACAGCTTCAGTACATGATCGAAAACCTGACATGTAACCTCAAATCAATTATAAAATATGAAATAACGAAATGTCATACAGGAAATGTGGAAATCAGAAAGGAGAAAGTAATGGAAGCAGACCCTATTACTCAGAGAAAAGATGAGACCAGGAGAACTGGAAACGAAAGACAGGAACAATTACCTCGAGAGCAACAGCCTATCGATGAGAAACAAAATTGTGACAAAGGAATTTGGTCCGAAGTCGCAAGGAGGAGGCGTGGCAATACGCCACAATTCATACAAACTCCTACTATTATAGGAACCAAGCAATCCTTCAAGCTTCCCACAACAGAGAACACAAATGTACTCCAAGCTGTCTACCATAAAGCCTGGCTTTATATAGGACATCCTCACCGCAACACAACTTGTGAAACTGTGATTAGCCACCTGACGGTACTGAACATATCTGAACTATCGGGCTCTGAAGAAATCCAAAAGAAAGGTACCCTGAAAGCTTATAAAGTAGGAATACCCCTTAGAGACATGAGCAAGATCACTAATACGGACTTATGGCCGGAGGGCGCAATTATCAGGCGATATCGATTTTGTTCGCATGACCAAGGAGCAAGACTTGATACCCAAGAACACTTCAGCTCACAATTGCCACGCAACCAACATCAGCTACAACCATACTAACATAATGCTTTGGAACGTAGAAGGACTGAAATCCGTCCTTGACATGAACTCCACTTTTAACTTACAGGATTACGATGTACTTCTCTTCACAGAAACGTTCAGCACAAGTGACGCAACCATTAACAATTTCTACGGAGCCCACTCCCTAGCTAGGAAAGGGGACAGAGGAAGACCTTCAGACGGAATAAGTTGTTACATAAAGGCCCACTTACAACCAATCAAGGTAATAGACTGATCTGCGAACACCCTATCCATATCCACACGAATAATAAATATAATAGGAGTATACTTCAAGCCTAAGACACAACCGGAGACAATTATCGATGAACTAGGGAAAGCGCTAGAAAGCACAGACGATGACAAACCTATCATATTAATGGGAGACCTAAATTGTCGTAAAGACAAACAGGATGCAAAAACTCTAGAGGTTAAAGATTTTCTCATGGAGTACCAACTCAAATTACTCAATAAGGAAGAAGAATACACTTACATAGCACCAAATGGAAAAAGTACGATTGATTTAATCTTCACTAACAATCAAGGCCATGGGCAGCTAGAAACTGGATAAACCACACTCAGGAAACATCTACCCGTGATAGCCAAAATCCAAGTAAAGGGAGCGATGCAGGTTCCCACGGACAAAAATGTCAAATCGAAAGTATCAAGATACATAAATGAAGAGAAATGGCAAGCATTAAGAATCCAAATATCATTAATAATGAGTAAACAGAAAACCCTAGACGAGACTACTGAGGCCCTAAACGAAATAATTCTGCAGGCTCCCACAAAAACGCCAAGGAACAATCGGATAGCGAAACAATGGTTTGATTCTGAGTGCTATGCTATGAGGAAAAGAACTCTACAGTGCCTTAATGCAGCTAGAGAACACGGAAATTGTGCATTAGCAGGGTACGCTTGAGAACGTCGAAAATACAAGCAGCTACTAAAAGAAAAGAAACTATCGTATGATCTCCACGTCAAAAAGGAACTAATCGCAGAAGCAGAAAGGAGTCCACATAAGATCTTATGGTCTTCGAAGAAGCAAAAATCGAGTTATCCAATAAACATTGATCAATGGGAACTACACTTCAGCAGCCTTCTAGAAGAAAAAGATAAAATATCAAATGAATTCACATCGACACCAGATCACTCGCACAACATTGACTTGATCACATGTGATGAAGTCATCCATCTTATAAGAAACGGCAAAAATAACAAAGCGGCTGGGCCAGACGGAATTTACATGGAGCATCTAAAAGACACCTTACAAGACATAGCAGAACCTCTACTGCTCTATTCAACAAATGTCTTATGATGAATTCAATACCGCATCAATGGAGAAGATCAACTATAATTGTACTTTACAAAGGCAAAGGAAGGAAAGATGACCCGAACTCCTATAGAGGAATTGCTCTAGAGAGTGTAATGTTTAAATTGTTCTCCAAAGTCCTATTAGGACGCATCGCGCAAAACCTTTATGCAAATATACCTACATTACAATATGGATTCACTCCAGGCTGATCAACACTGCACGTGGTGCAAGAAATTATTCAGGAAATAACTCTAGCACTCGCTCATCGCAGCTCCTCGATATATGTAATCTTCATAGACTACTCCAAAGCTTTTGATAGCATCAGCAGATCAACATTGGTAAACACATTGGAGAGCATATTAGGCAAATCAAGTCAGGAGCTCCAAACCATCAAGTCTATCCTTGATGCAAACCATATAGCGGTGTATGATGGCATAACTACATCGAATGACATCATACAAACACGAGGGGTCTTGCAAGGAGACCCGATGAGTCCGGTCTTATTCAACGTCATGACAGCGGATATCGGCAACGCTATAAACGTCAATGTAAAACTACTGATGTACGCGGATGACATGGCCATTCTCTCCAAAAGCCCTAAACATTTACAAACGGCATTAGACGACATCAGGAACTGGGCAACATAAAACTCTATGGAAATAAATGGCTCGAAAACCAAAGCAATGAAATTCAGGAGAGGAGGCAAACTTGCAAAGGGTGACCATTTCACTTGTGGCAACTCTCCCTTAGAATTCGTAACAAATTTCAAATACTAGGAGGTCACCCTCCAAACTACGGGAATTACGTTTTCACTACACATACAAGAACGAACAGCAGCTGCAGCAAAAACAATATATGACATACCCAAATTACAACTACTGTCAGTTTCAACAGCAATGGCACTATTCAAGATCAAAGTCATGCCAACGGCCACCTATGAAATACAACTAATCTGGAACTACCTGACGGTCGGAAATCTAAGAAAGCTGGAAAACGTTAAATCTAGCTTCCTTAAAAGAGTGTTATCCATCTCAAAATTCACAAGAAATAGTTATGCTTATATCCTTGCGCAGGAAACTCTCTTCGTTGATGACATAAAACACTGCTTTAGTTTATCGGAGACACAAGCATATGCAACCTTCATCGAAGAGAGGAGCAGCAAAGCAAGACAGATACCGGAGGGGATTAGAGAAACAGACGCAATGACATCAGACTGCTGGAAAGGACCAAACTTCCAACTCCGACACCTGTACACACGATTTGCAGTACACGGCTTTCATGGAAAGATTTGCACAGAAAGCTCCTACCATGATCCTAAGGACAGCTGCATCTGCGAGCTATGTAATGAACGGTGCCCGAAATATCACCAGCAGGAGTGTAAAAATAGGACAGTATCACTAATTGAGCTATCTAAAGATTGGTGAAATCACGACAATGTAACTTTTCATTTTTTTTTCTCTCAGTACACATGTGTTTAATAAATATAATATAATAATCATCTAACATTCTGGGTTTACAATATCTTAGGGGAAACAAAAGTCCATGACCTTCTCGTTTTCGATATTTTTCGAAAAAATCATAACCTATTAAAATGGATGGCGTCATATCAAGTCCTAGGACTCCTCATGTATCCAAATCTCATTATCTTATCTTATATATATATATAAAGGAATGTCTGTGTGTTCGTCTTTTATGCGATCATAAACCATTCATCCGATTGCGATTAAATTTTGGTGAGTTGTTGTAAACAATTCCGGGATGATCAGAGGCATAGTTAATCAATTTCACAATAGATAGCGCGCGAGTAGTTTAAACAAATGCGTAATGGCGGTGCTTTCATATACAATTCGAGCGATTGCGATCAAATTTTGGTGAGTTGTTGTGCACAGTCCCGGAAAAGTAATAGGTGTAGTAAATCCACTTTACAATAGATCGCGCGCGAGTAGCTTCAACAAAATGGCGTGCGTTTGTTTCAAAAAGTTCCACATGTGTTCATATACCATTCATCCCATTCCGATGAAACTTGGGTGAGAGGTTGTGTACACTACAGGCAATGTTTCTGGCTTAGTAAATCCATGTTATAATAGGTCGCGCACCAGTAGATTCAACAAATGAGCGATTACTCGCGAAGTTATTCAACATAGTACCGTATGCGTTCATATACTATTCTTCTGATAGCGATGAAACTTGGGTGAGATGTTGTGTACACTTCTCGGAAGGTTTCTGGCTTAGTAAATCCACTTAACAATAGGTAGCTCACGAGTAGATTCAACAAATGTGCAACGACGGGCGAAGCGATTCAACCAAGTCCTGTATGCGTTCACATACCATTCGTCCGATAGCGATGAAACTTGGGTGAGGGGTTGTCTATACTTCAGGCAAGGTTTCTGGCTTAGTAAATCCACTTTACGATAGTAGGGCACGAGTAGATTCAACAAATAAGCGACGACGCGCGATGCGTTTCAACCAAGTCCCGTATGCGTTCATATATTATTCGTCTGATAGCGATGAAACTTGGGTGAGATGTTGTGTACACTTCAGGGAAGCTTTCTGGGTTAGTAAACCCACTTTCAATAGGTATCGCGCAAGTAAGTTAAACAAATGAGCGACGACGCGCGAAGTGTTTCAACATAGTACCTTATGCGTTCACACACCATTCGTCCGATAGCGACTAAACTTGGGTTAGTTGTTGTGTACACTTCAGGGAAGGTGTCTTGCTTAGTAAATCCACTTAACAATAGGTAGCGCACGAGAAGATTCAACAAATGAGCGACGACGGGCGAAGCGTTTCAACAAAGTCCTGTATGCGTTCACATACCATTCGTCCGATAGCGATGAAACTAGGGTGAGAGGTTGTGTACACTTCAGGCAAGGTTTCTGGCTTAGCAAATCTACTTTACGATAGGTAGGGCACGAGTAGGTTCAACAAATGAGCGACGACGCGCGAAGCGTTTCAAGAAAGTCCCGTATGCGTTCATATACCATTCCTCGGATAGCGACTTAACTTGGGTGAATTGTTGTGTACACTCCAGGGAAAGTTTCAGGCTTAGTATGTCTATTTTACAACAGGTAGCGCACAAGTGGATTCAACAAATGAGCGGAGACGCGCGAAGCGTTTCACGAAAGTCCCGTATGCGTTCATATACCATTCGTCCGATAGCGATGAAACTTGGGTCAGATGTCGAGTGCACTTCAGGGAAGGTTTCTGGCTTAGTACATCCACTTTACAATAGGTATCGCTCAAGTACATTCAACAAATGATCGACGGCACGCGAATCGCTTAAACCATGTCCCGTAGCGTTCAAATACCATTCATCCGATTGCTATGAATCTTTGGTTGAATTTTCGTGCACACTCCAGGATAGGTTTCTGATTTATTAAATCTTTTTACAATAGGTAGCGCACGAGTAGGTTCAACGTATGAGAAACGGCGCGCCTATCGTTTAAAAAAATTGTATGCGTTCATATACCATTCATTTCGATTGAAGAGAAATTTAAAGAAATGTTGTTTCCACTCCCGCAAAGATTTCTGATTTAATAAATCCATTTTACAATTGGTAGCGCACGAATGGATTCAACTAATGAGCGACAGCGCCTGAATCGTTTCAACCAAGTCCCGTATGCGTTCATATACCATTCATCCGATTGTGATAAAACGTTGGTGAGTTGAGTACAGTCCTGCGAAGGTGTATGAATTAGTATGTCCGTTTTTCAATGGGTGGCGCACAAGAAGATTCATCAAATGAGTGAAGGCGCGCAAATCGTTTAAACAAAATCCCGTGTGTCTTCATATGCCATTCATCCGATTGCGATGAAACGTTCATGTGTTGTGTACATGCCAGGGAAGGTTTTCGACTTAGTAAATCCATTTCACAATAGGTAGCGTACGAGTATATTCAATGAATGGGTGACGGCGCTCGAAGCGTTTCAACAAAGTCCCGTATGCGTTCATGTACCATTCATTTCATTGCGATGAAACTTAAGTGAGTTGTTGAGCTCGCTCCCATGATTTTTTTTGTGAGATAGTAAATTAATTTTAGAATAATTTAGAGGTGGTTAACGGAACATAAATACTTTTTGAGAATCCAAAAGCACTTCAACAAACAATGTTACAACGCCAACACTTTCTTTGATTGGCATTGCAACGCATGACGGGTACAGCTAGTTAGTTTATAAAACTGAAGTCAATGACCTAGCAGTTTTGGGATATTTGTGTAAACGTGTGCACCTTAGCAAAGAGAATGTCATATCATGTCCCAGGGCATCTCACGAATCCAAATCTGATTATTGGTTTATAAAATCTCAGGTCAATGACCTAGCATTTTGGGTTATTTCAGTCAATCAGTCTGCCATAAGAAATGTCGGAAAACGAACCATTTTAAGCCGCCCCGCTGTCCTGTCGAAATATCCATTGATTTTTTGGGGACATGGCCACTGAGGCTGGCGACAGGCTCGTTTAAACACATGTACATAACCGGTAACGTCTCTCTGTCTACTATCACTCTTAATTTTTTTTGTATTAAAAATTTCTTTTTCAACATGTATGGCGTTAGGCCCTTTGTAATTTTTGTTTCAAAAAATAAATACGACATTCGAAAGAGGACGTCACCCCAAGTCTTGAGACACCTTGTACACGCCTCTAGCCTTATTGGTTCGCGAGATATTAACAAATGTGTAGTTAGGCCCTTTGTCAAAATTTCAAAAAACATTCAAAAAGGGGGCGTCATCCCAAGTCCTACAATACCTCATACATGTCCCTAGCCTCATTGGTTCGCGATATATTAACAAAAGTGCAGTTATGGCCTTTGTCGAAATTTCAAAAATACATTCAAAAAGTGGGCGTTAGCCAAAGTCCAACGATACCTCACAGGTCAAAATCCCATCATGGATTCAGGAAATATCAACAAAAGTGTAGTTATGCCCTTTATCAAAATTTCAAAGATACATTCAAAAAGGGGGGGTCATCCCAAGTCCTTCGACCCCTCTTACAAGTCCCTAGCCTGATTGGTTCACAAGATATCAAAAAGCGCATGACCTATAAATCATTATTCAAAAAGCCTGCCCTCTTACAAAAACCACAAGTGCGCATGCGTTAAAACAAAAGCAAAAAAATATGTTAAATCAAAGCGGCATCATGCTGTACGCATGCGTTTCATGTAGAACAACGTTTAATATCATCATAGCATTAAACCGCATGCACGTTATATATGCAACAACACATTTACTAAAAAAAATTACTCTTTCACCCCCTAGTAGGGATAGGTTTTATTTTGGGGTAGAAATAAGTTGTCCGTAGGAAAGAGGTCGTCAGCCCTCGTCCTACGACACCTCATTTGTCAAAATACGACCATGGGTTCGAAAGATATCGAAAATAATACATGTCTGAGGCTTAGTAGTGGGGTGAGAATGGTTCTTGATTGGTCCATAACCACCCCTGCTCCCCTACTTGCAACGATTGTCAATCTACGTACATAGGCCAAACTGGACGTACATTTCGTCAAGGTTATCATGAACATGTAAACGCAAATAGATATAAAAAACATTCTAGTATGGGTGAACATATCAATGAATCACTCCATTCTTTCACTTCAATGGGCACACATTTAACGATACTTCATTTAAGAGATAAAGGTAGAATATTAGACATGCTTGAAAGATTAGAAAGATACATCAACCAGAAGCTAGTTGCTTGTCATAATCTGAATGAAATTATTAATGACAATAACCCCCTTTTATCTATGATATTTAATTTTTCCCATCGCAGGCCAACAAGACTCCATCCCCCATAAGATACCATTTAACTACCTTATTTCTGCCTTAATCCTCTTCTTCTTTTTCGATTTCATACCCTATTTAAGCATAATATATAACTTCTATAATATTCCCGTGATACGTTTCACCAATTAATTTTATAACATTTTAATTTCTTTTTCTTTATCGATTAATTTTTACGATCATTACACATGTTATTTATCACCTTACCACAAATACTGTACTTATTATCAATCCACCTTATTAAACCCGTGATTATTACACATGTTATTTATATTTTAACCCCAATACACTCACCTTACCTCAAATACTTATTATCAATCCACCTTATTAAACCCGCGATTATTACACATGTTATTTATATTTTAACCCCAATACACTCACCTTACCTCAAATACTTATTATCAATCCACCTTATTAAACCCGCGATTATTACACATGTTATTTATATTTTAACCCCAATACACTCACCTTACCTCAAATACTTATTATCAATCCACCTTATTAAACCCGCGATTATTACACATGTTATTTATATTTTAACCCCCAATTCATATTATCAGTCCATCTTATTAAACCCGCGTTTGAAACCTAATCCAAGTTGCTATATATTTTAACCCATCATATGTTTACAAGCTTATCGTTTTCTTGTGCACCATTTGTAACAGCGCTATAACGACTACCATGGCAATTGAAATATTTTACTTTTTAACTATCTTAATCCCGCTTTGGCAACCTAACTCCAAATTGCTATGCATTATAACGCATGATATATTACAAAGCGTGTCGTTTTTCTATTACAAGTGACAATTCACGACTTGTAACAGCGCTATAACGTGAACCATTGTCAACTATAGCATACGGTTTTGTCTATGTAACTTTTGCTTCATCTCAGCTTCTTAGATCGGTCTTCTCAATCGCTTCTTTATTCACTTTGATTTGCTCGTTATTGTCACAATTTACCAACATGTTATTTTATAGTTTAAATAAATGATCTGCATATTGTGTTGCCCAGTACACATATAATATAGCAGAGAGAGCCAACAAATAAGAATCAACTGAATCGTCGAGGTTTAGGGGAAGGTATACCGTAAACTAGTACGTTTCTCGTAACAGTATTCCCCCTGAAGACGACACTGTATAGGGAGACATACTTCGGCAAGTCACTAGAAAAATTCATGCGGCTTATGCATTTATTTTATAGTATGATAGGTTACTGGGCTTAATGGGCATATATGATCTGCAATTTTTATTACCCATCGAAAACTAATACAACGGAGAAGGCCAACAAGTGGAATCGATAGAATTTTGAGAGGTTAAAAGATTGTATATTAGGCTATGCTTGGTTATTGGGGTTAGTATATGATCTGCACTTTGTGTTACCCATTGGAAAGATAGTACAGCGGAGTAGACCAACAAGTAAATCGACTGAATTTTTTAGATGTTAAATGATTGTATAATATGCTTGATTGCTGTGTTTAGTAAATGACTTTTTAAGGTTAGAAGACTGTATTATATAACATTTGATACGTTTCTTTCTCACAAATTTTGTTCCAATTTAAGCAACAATTAAGCGTACATTGTTACGCTTCTTCTTTCTTCTGACAGCGACATCTTCTGTCACTACAATATCAAACAAAATTAATGGTGTATTGACGTAGGCAGTTTATAAGGCAGATCTCTTATTTTAATAGCATCATTTTACTATCACCTTTTAATACATGGCAATTAATATATTTTCAAGCTTTTCCATTTTTGATTTAAAACAATTTTTGTAAGGATATCCATTCCTTTTTGGCATTGTTAACTAGTTTTAAGATTTAATATCAGTATCGCTGAGAATGGTATCAATGAAATACCGAAACATGTACGGTTAATAATGTAATTAAACGTTTCTTTAGTGTTTGACTAGGTGGATTTAATAAGATAATTAGAGATAAAGATGCTCACCCGCTGCTACCCATGGCCAATGCTAGTATTGCGTTAGCAACTGATTTAGTATAACTGTCTAGCATATTTTGTCTTGGAAAGAATGATTTCATTATCATTTTCTGCCATTTTATAAACCATTTGATACTAAATTTGTATTATTTTGTTCAGTACATTCCTAAAAGGATATCAATCCACTGAAATATGGTGTAGCGAGCATTTACTGCCTGCATTTTGACCCACAGCCAAGCACGATACGGCACAGTCAGCCCGAACTGTTAGTCACTACTACGGAACATTATTATTTTATAAAATGTTTATACCCTGTCTTTGAGGAGAGTTTAAACCACCCTCTGCACGATAAGTGGATTTAGTGAAGCCAGGTCTTTTTGAATCGTAAGTTACGCTTAGGCTATAATAATTGCATGATTCATACATACGCTATCTTGAAACTATTTGACTGATGTCCTTGTAGTTTGGGCAAAAGCTCTTCCCATATTAAGGTTTATTTTTGATCAATTTGGTACAGATCGCATGATAGGTTAGTCGAAATTAGATTTAAGCTTAGAATATTTGGTTGGCACCATTTCCTTTTCGTTTTGATGGCGGTGATATACAACACGACATTGAGTTGGTCTTTGTTAGCGCTACCTCTGTACCAAAGATAGTTCGATTTGGTTTCATCATGTTTGAATTGATAGGGCAGAATTGGTTGCACACCTATACGAGCGCCATCTACAAACCTTGTAGTATAGGCACAAGGTACTTCCCACACGAAGAAATATTGTTGCAAACTTTGGTAGAGATCACAATATTAGGTAAGTCGTAATTTGATTTAAGCTTTGAACATTTAAGTGACCCCATTCCGTTTCTGTCAAGATGGAGGCGATATAAATCATGACACTGAGGTGTCCTTTGCTAGTGCTACCTACGTACCAAATTTGGTTCAAATTGGTTTCTTCATGTTTGAATTGATAGGGGGTGCAGATATACACACTCTCACACATTCACACACACAGACAGACTGACAATGTTTGGCTCGTGTAGATCACATAAGTCTACTTTTACTTTTTTTTCAAAAATCGAAAGTAGGCTAAATATGGAGGATTCTCCACCATATGTCAGTATCTTAAAACTTTTTTGAGATGCTTAATATAGTTTTATGTGGAGCATATTCTATTGGACAAGTGATGTAAGTTTGCTCGTAATAAATGTTTAATAACGTTGGTGGTGAAGTATGTGTGCTAATAGTAGAAATTTGATATGATACGTAATTGGTTAGATTTTAATATTTCTTTTTGAAGGGGAGTAACAATACAGAATTGGCAATGCTTCACTTGACCCAGAGACATTAGTAAGATAATAAAACAAGAGTTTGGTCCTTTTCAGGCGGTCAACACGATTGTACCCAAATGAGATGGGTTATTCCCTAATCCTGAAAGAAATTACATGAGATTAGTAATTGCACTTGGATGACCAGTTTCGGTCGTCAAGCTATCATCATCAGATTCATTAAACTTAGGCTATAAAATCTATGTCCGAATGTATTTACAATATGTACACTTATTTAGTTGCAGTATTAGTTAAGATGATGCAAATCGTCAGTTGTAATCCATGTGATGTTTTGTTGAGATACTAGAAGTGGTGATTGACCTCCGGAATTTGCCTGTTTGGGACTCGGATCTAAAGTCCACACGTCAATGGCCGTTATTGTTCCTTGTGCGGTACTTCATAACGCTGCTCAACGGCATGGTGTTGATGAACCTCCCTTGGAGAGACCAATTGTTGATGAATGCTATATAGAATTACCATCCATTCAAGATCAACATGCGCACACTCTAGTAGGAGACACTTTCATTCAGGGATAATTCCCACATCGTTAGCTTCCCAGTTTGAAAAATCTCCTACAGGACAATAAAAGGAACTCTGCAAATGCAGTTTGTTTTATATAAATTATCATACTAATATATAAAAATGAGATGGTGTGTGTCAGTCTTTCTGTCCGTCTGTCTGTTACTCAATCACGCAAGAACCACTGGTCCGCTTTAAATGAAATTGTGCATGGATGTAGCTGATTTACCAGGTTTACATATAAGCTACTTTTGATTTCGATATTTTGCACTACTTAACAAGTAGTTCCGTGAAGAACTATACAGCCTATTTTCATATATCCTATTTATGTCAATTGCCACTATCAACATACAAAATTACAGTTTGTTTGCTGTAATAGATTCGTAGATATTGAGAACAGACTCAATATTTCGGATGGTCGCCATGTTGGATTTTATATATGTAGATCCTAGAGTTGTGTACTGTTACATGAAGATTAGTATGTACGTGTAGCATTCAAACTTCAATCGCATGATTAGGACACAAAAAGTAACAAGGAGATTTTAAAATTTCGCACAGCTGCCATCTTGTGGTTATGGAAACAATTGAAATAAATTAGATGCCAGTGGATTAACATTCGTATAAGGATTTACTGTACCAAGTTTCACTGCACTCGGATGGTTAAATTGCGAGAAATGTCCATGTGAATATTTATACTTCGCGGCACCGCCATGTTGGACTTGTGATCACCAGGTTATTTAAAGTACTATAGGTGAACTTAAGTTCATAGCACCTATGAACATTAAAAAATTCAGTTTGATTGCTGTAATAGATTCGTAGATATTCAGAGCCGTCTAAATATTTCGGATGGTCGCCATGATGGATTGTTAAATGTATAGGCCATAGAGTCATATACCATTAAAGAAGAATTATTGCGTAGGTTCATTATTCAAACTTTCACTTCGATCGCATGATTACGACACAAGAAATAAAAACTTAATTTTAAAATTCGCACAGCCGCCATCTTGAGGTATTGTAAACAATTGAACTAAATTAGATACCAGTGCTTTACAATGTGTATAGACATTTCCTGTACCAGATTTCATTGCGTTTGGAATAATTAACAGCGAGAAAGGTCTATTTAAAATTTTAAAATTCGCTTGGCCGCCATGTTCGTATTGTAGTTAACCGGTTTCTGAAAGTCTTATAGATGAACTTCCAATAGTGCCCTTTATCTCCATACAAAATTTCAGGGTAATAACGATAATAGTTTCAGAGATATAGAATGCCGGTGAAATATTTCGCACATCCACCTTCTTGTGGTTATGTAAACAATTGAACCAAGTTAGATGTCGGTGCATTACAATGTGTACAAACATATACTGTACCAAGTTTTATTGCGTTTGGTTGGTTAAATCGCGAGAAACGTCTATTTAAAGTCGCAAATTCGCGTGACCGCCATGTTGGTTTTGTAGTTACCAGTTTTTTAAAAGTCACATCAGTGAACTTATAGTAGTTCCCTTTATCACCGTAATAAATTTCAGGGTGATATCGGAAATAGTTTCGGAGATATTGAATGCTGGTGAAATATTTCGCACAGCCGCCATGTTGGATTGCTGAGACGTAACAAAATTTGAAGGGCACGGTCGAGGTCACCCGGAATAGTGCTATGAACTTACCGAGTTTCATTGAAATCGATCCAGCCGTTTAGATTTTATTAGGGGGACACACACACACACCTCACACACGCACACACACACGGACAAAAGGTGATCTCATAAGCCTATTTTTTCAAAATTGAAAATAGGCTAAAAATGGCGACCATTTTAGTGACGTCACTACGCCCTTTGGTTTCAAAATGTCATATTTCCATTTCAAATAAAAAGAGAACGCTAAGAAATAGCAAACTATTGAGGGCATATACGAGCTTAAAATCTAATTTTCTATCCGAAAGATCCGTATCACTTTTCGTGTATCTCCAACGGTTAGCGAGTAAAACCTAAATTTGTGCTATAAAACGCGGTCAACGCTGAGCGATGCAGTATATCTCTCTTTATATAAAATGAATGTTTGTGTGCTTTTCCTGAATTTCTACAGAAATTTGAGTTATTTACGCGTTTCAGACTGTTCAAAATATTTTTTGTCTGTCTGTTTGTTTGTCTGTTTGTTTGTTTGTTTGTGGACAACTTTGTTTCCTTATAACTCGAGAACGGCTGGGTGTATCAACGTAAAATTTGGCACAGATATCCATCAGAGGCACGACACTTATCATTGATGTAACTCTTCTCCGTACCTCTCATAAAACGGGGCCTACCCCCATAAAATACATGCTGAAATAGGCGTAGAAGGACGATACAAAACTCTTTCTCAGCCCCTTAATGTGAGAGACAAAACTCGGGGGCCCGGGTACCCGAAAACCACATTTTAAGGCCCTAAAACCGACCGTTTTTGAGATATTCCCTGAGAACTAAGTCCATTTAATAAACTAATGAACGATTGCAAGCCGGTAACCATGGCAACAGAATCTCAGAGGTCCATCTATTGCTGTAAGACGCAATGCAATTCCATTAATTACATTAGTGTGAAAGTTTGCCAGCGGATACAAGGTTATAACGGAACCAAATTAAGCTGTAAAATTCATCAATACGTATAATGTGCTTAAGGGGGCCAAGGGGTACTCTAGATTTTTGCACGCGTCTTACTCCTGCGGGTGTGGTACGGCAGGTCTATTATATTCCAATCCCTATATTATATTATTATCATTAGTATTATATTATGGCGTACAGTGACGAGACAAAGCCCCTCGGTGCCAGAAACAAAACTCGGGGGCCCTAAAGGGTGCTTGAAAACTACATTATAAGGCTCTAAAACCAACAGTTTCTGAGATATTCCCAGTAAACTAATTTAACAAACTAATGAAGGAATGCAAGTTGGTAACCATGACAACAGTATCTCAAGGGGTGACATCCAACTTTCCATTTATTTCTGTAAGAAGCAATATCACTCCATGTATTACATTTCTGTGAATGTTTGCAAATGGCTATAAAGTTATCACGGAACCAACTTAGATTGTATAAATCATGAATGCAATAAAGGGGGTCAAGGGATAACCTAGAATTTTTTCATGCAATATTCACGTGCGACATATAGTACAGAAGGTCTATTATATCTCCAGACAGCAACATTATTTTCAAAAATTCCTGAATTGAAGCAGCATTTTTTGCGGCTGTTAGGAATTTGGGCCATTTGAGGCTAAAGAACCTGAATTTTCATGCACCACAAGCCTTTATAATTTATGAAAGGGGTCTTCCTGTGTATGGGGACCTAACACAACGTAGAGGGTCAGTTTTTATGTGACGTGTATTGCGTTTCGTCTACAAGGCTTTCGATTTTATTTAACGTCAGGGTGTACACGTTACGTGAATTTAGTTTGAGAGCACAGTTTAACTAATCTTTTTTTTTTGTCGACATACAGGTTCATCGTAAGGATGTCTTTGTTTGATACTGTGAGGTAGATATACCCATATTTGGATATCTGGGTGATATGTTGTAGCCAATAGAATTGTTTGTCTGCCTTTCTGTGTATCTTTATGTTCATCAATAACTCGTGTTCGGATGCTTGGTGCATCGTAAAAATAGGTATGGTATCCATGAGAGTCAGTACACCAATCATTTATAAAACTCTTCACTGTACTTTCCATACAGTAGAAGCGTGAATATAGTAAAAACGTCTCAAAATACATGCTAAAATAGGCGAAATATATATAAATTATCCTAGAAGGACGACCAAAGCATATGTTCCGCTTCTCAATGTGAGACACAAAATTTGGGAGTCTATAAAGGGTCTCAGATAACCACATTTTAAGGCCCTTAAATTAACAGTGTGTGTGATGTTCCCAGAAAACTAACTTCGTTCTGATAAACTTATGAAGGAATGACAAACTGCTAACCATTGCAACAGTAGCTCAGTTGATAATGTCTGGTGTTAACACCGAAGACCGTTCGTAGAACGGGTACTTCTGCTAGTTATAGATAGTTGTAACATAAATTACGTGTAGTACCTAATTACAGTGGTATCTATGGATGAGATATTATCTAATTTAATTTGAAGCAAGTTCATTCTCCAAGTGTGCTCTTCCCGTTCCCACTCGTGCCACTCCTGTGCTCTCTTCTGTTCTTCTAGAAAATATCATCGCCTTTCTTGCCCTGATCCTGTCTTTTTCCTTTCTATCTTCGATTGCCCATCGTGTTGTGAACATAAGAGTTTGCTCGTAGCAGCGCTAGCGACCTGCTGGACCATGAAGTTTGAGCTTCCCTTAAAGAGTCCACCTATGAACAACAAAATGTTTATAATAAGAAACATAATATACTGTAATAATCATAATATCACTGTTCTTACAACTCCAAATACACCAAAGGGCTAATCCACTACCTAGCGTTTGAGAAATATAATCTATATATTTTTTACCAATATCCCACTTAAGTCTATCGCTATAAGGTCACCTTATGTGGCCTAGCGATTACTTACTGAGGCTGCTGGATTAGCCAGAGGAGCGTATGCTAACGCATTAAATAAGAAAATCATCCTATTCAACATATTCAAGAATGAAATTCAATAAAGTATTAAAATATATTTTGTGTATGTCATACATAGGGTAGATGACCTGTCTATTCCGGCCCGCGAGAGTACTGTAATAACCGTATCTTGAAACTTACCTATTCTATCTCCGTCAAACGGATTGCACAGTCCCTCAGCCGATGTTCCCATTAAATACGTTTTCCCTCATGGGCAGTTTTCTTTTCAGGAGTTTCACTTCCCCCATCATAGAAATCTGTTTTATTTTCTTCAGTCAGCTCTTTCTTCGCTTTCTTCTTCATGATTTCATAGTTATCCCGTAAATATTTGACAGATCTTCTCAAACCTGGTAACGCCTCAAATGTTTGGGCTACTTCGCATGCCTTATACTTCTGTTCCCATGGAACGGCGTCGGACTTCTTATTTTCAATTACAGATCTCTTTTCTTCCACCACCTTGATAAGGACTTCCTCTTGTAACGCCTCTTCGGGCGTTTATTCATCTCATTTGGAGATAACTGTTCTTCCACTTCAAATATCTATCTTTATAATCATAACGTGAATAATGAAAACAAACAGATTGCGCCAAGAACACAGATCAAGGGATATATAATATATATTTATTTTTAGACTACTCCCTGGCGTAGATTAACTTGAGAGGTATCAAGTAATCTGCAAATGGAACCAGAAATACTGTATATACCAACTGTTGGAAATTATGTGCAGGTCTGCTAAATAAACGGTAAACATTAACTGGAACATTGTAAGAACGATCGAATGTTACCGGGACTTTACTCCGACCGTAGCATCAACGGTCAGTTAGAGTACTCTGTCATGACACTGGAGATTGTAAGAATGGGCCTATGCACTATTACTTGTGATAATACCGTCCTCTCCTGTAAAATTCAAATTCTACTGTATGTTGGTCCCGCTTTCTGATCTCCAGCCGAGGACTACTCGAGAGGGTGTTAACATCACAAAGATTACAAAGGTAACATCTGACATTCTACTGGGCAGAACGAGGCTGTTAGAATTGTGATTGGCAGAGGCTGGCTTAAAAACATTGAAAGGGAAATGGTTAGGTTCACGTTGAATTTGGCCGGTGTCTAGTTTATTATCTAGGCTTACTGGATGCAGCTTCGTCGTGTATCGGTATTGTTTCCTGACATTTCGTCAGTCATAGCAGCAGCCTTTATCAGTATGAGTTCGTGTTGGTTGTCAGTCAGGCACTGCTTGACCGGCCTTGACCTCATGCTGCTTCCTGATTGGTCAGAGCCCTAGCCAGTCAGGTGATAAGAGAACTCTCTATGTAAAGCTAAGCCTGTATCTGTCATCGCGATAGAAATTATTGGGATGCTTCAAGAGCTCCAATGCCTCTTTTATTATCCTGTTTTGATATCTAGGAATTTTAGCAACACTTTCGGCCTTATTAAATTCTATGGCGTGTCTCGAGACGTCAGTATGTTCAAGTATTGCTGATCTGTAGTTTATTTGTTCTTTTGTCTCGAATGTGTCATGATATCCTAATGGAAATGCGTTATTTTGTATGCCGTATGTATATATCTCCACAGGAACAAGACGCTTTGTAAACGTCTGCGTCTTGGTTTTGGCTGCTCTATCTCGGCTGATTTACGCATCTCTTTCGTCAGCTTGTTTAGGGGTTAAGGGACGAAGAAAATGCAAAAATATGTTTTGGCGTATTTTGTTATTTAGAATGTAGAGAATAGGAATTTGTAACAAAAAAGTCGAAAAAATAAGAAAAATGGTAATTTTGTAATATATGAATGGCTATGCTGCATCATGAAAGACAACGCCCACTTTTCAGAGATTTATGTTTGTGCGTATAACTTCTGAACTATAGATTTCTGAACTCACTTCTGGCCTGCTGTGCTGAGCGCAGACTTAGTGTTGGTAACAATGACAATTTCCTGCATTGTTTATGTTACGTTTATGTTATGTTACATCATCATATTATTATAATCACTGTGATTTTGCCCTGACCTATTGAAGAAATATTGTTTTAAGGGGCGGAAGAGTGAGTTCATCTGCACCAATTGTTACTAATTGAATCGGTGATTTGAAGAGGGAAACAAGTCCACTTATTTGCAAAAAGATAAGATGAAACACGCCTTCACTATTTTTTTATATATTTTTTATTTACTTATTTATTTATTGGTTTATATATTTATTTAAAAGCTAAGGGAAGTAGGGGACTTATGACGCAAAATAACCAGTGATACACGAAATGATGCAAGTTATGGGGCAGGAATGTTCCAAGAAATGTCAAGAGGTAACAAAATGTAATGAAAAACGTCAACCTCATATTTCTCAGTTTAACATTTTTTTCACTACTTTGGTACTGCACCCGAAGTTGACGTAGCCTCCTCCTATTATCCTAAGGGATGGAAGGGATCGCACAGGGTGTTGGTACCCAGCTAGAAAAGATGAACGGATCCTTGCTAGATGGGTAGCTAGTAACCTCTGAATGCTGGTATATTTATCAAAACACGATAGTTTTTTCTACTTTCTACAATACTAAAACCTCCTACAATCCAAAATGTGGTAGGACAAGATTCTTAGAATCTCGAGGGTGAACGGTTACTTAAATGAGCGCCAGTTCCTAAACAGCAGCTCTGTCGTTTCCTGATTATTAAAGATAAAACATCTGACAAGCACCTGCTAATCATACTAATATATAACAAGTAGTTCCGTGAAGAAATATACAGCCTATTTTCATATATCCTACTCATGTTAATTGCCTCTATCTACATACAAAATTTCAGTTTAATTGCTGTAACAGATTCGTAGATATTGAGAACCGTCTAAATATTTCAGATGGTTGCCAGGTTGGATTTCTATTTTTGTACTATTACATTAAGATTATTGTGTACGTGTGGTATACAAACTTCAATCGCATGATTAGAACACAAGAAGTAAAAACGAGATTTTAAAATTACGCACTGCAGCCATCTTGTGATTATGCAAACAATTGAAATAAATTAGATGCCAGTGGATCTACATTTGTATATGCGTTTAACGTGCAACGTTTCACGGCACTCGGATAGTTAATTCGCGAGAAACGTCCATTTAAATTTTTATACTTCGCGTCGCCGCCATGTTGGATTTGTGCTCACCAGGTTACTGAAAGTCCTATAGGTGAACATATGTTCATAGTCTCTATGAACATTAAAAAATTTAGTTTGGTTGCTGTAAAAGATTCATAGATATTAAGAACCGTCTAAATATTTCGGAAGCTTGACATTTAGGATTATTATATGTATAGGCCATAGAGTTATGTACCATTCAAGGACAATTATTGCCTAGGTTCATTATTCAAACTTTCACTTCGATCGCATGATTACGACACAAGAAATTAAAACTTAATTTTAAAATTTCGCACAGCCGCCATCTTGAGGTTATGTAAACAATTGAATTAAATTAGATGGCAGTGCATTACAAACTGCAAAATCATTTACTGTACCACATTTCACGGTGCTCAGAGAGTAAAATCACGAGAAAAGTCTATTAAAATATTTCAAATTCGCTTGGTCGCCATGTTCGTTTTGTACTTTACAGGTTTATGAAATATACATAGGTAAACTTGCATCAGTACCCTTTATCACCGTACAAAATTGCAGGGTGATATCTGTAATAGTTTCGGAGATATAGAATGTCAGTGAAATATTTCGCACAGCCGCCATTTTGAGGTTATGTAAACAATTGAACTAAATTAGACTCCAGTTCATTACAATGTGTATAAACAATTGCTGTACCAAGTTTCATTACGTTTGGATAGTTAAATCGCGAGAAAAGTCTATTTAATAGTCTCAAATTCGCTTGGCCGCCATGTTGGTTTTGTAGTCACCAGGTTTTTGAAAGTCTCATAGGTGAACTTCTAGTAGTGCCCTTTATCACAGTACACAATTTCAGGGCGATATCTGTAATAGTTTCGGAGATATTGAATGCTGGTGAAATATTTCGCACAGCCGCCATGTTGGATTGGTGAGACGTAACAAAATTTGAAGGGCACGGTCGAGGTCGCCGGGAATAGCGCTATGAACTTACCGAGTTTCATTGAAATCGCTCCAGCCGTTTAGATTTTATTAGGGACACACACACACACACCTCACACACACACACACACACACGGACAAAAGGTGATCTCATAAGCCTATTTTTTCAAAATTGAAAATAGGCTAAAAATGAGATGGTGTGTGTCTGTCTGTCTGTTACTCAATAACTCAAGAACCACTTGTCCGATTTAAATGAAATTTTGCATGGATGTAGCTGATTTACCAGGTTTACATATAGGATACTTTTGATTTCGAAATTTTGCACTATTAAAAAATGGCGACTATTTAAGTGACGTCATTAGACCCTTTGGTTTCAAATTTCATATTTCCATATCAAATAAAAAGAGAACGGTAGGAAATAGCAAACTTTCGATGGCACATACGAGCTTTGAAATTTAATTTCCTATCCGAAAGGTCCTTATCACTTTTCGTGTATCTCCAACAGTTAGCGAGTAAAACCGACATTTGTGACGTCACTACACCCTTTGGTTTCAAAATTTCATATTTCCTTTTCAAATAAAAAGAGAACTTTAAGAAATAGCAAACTTTTGATGGTATACATGAGCTTTAACATTTAATTTTCTATCCGAAAAGTCCTTATCACTTTTCGTATATCTCCAACGGTTAGCGAGTAAAACCAGAATCTGTGCAATAAAACACGGTCAACACCGAGCGGTGCAGTATATCTCTCTATATATAAAAATGAAAATTTGTGTGTTTATCTCTGGATTTCTACGGAAATTTGAGATGTTTACACGTTTCAGACTGTTTTATGATGGATGCGCGATAAAAAAAATTGTTTGTCTGTCTGTTTGTTTGTTTGTCTGTGGACAAATTTGTTCCCTTATAACTCGAGAACGGCTGGGTGTATCAACGTAAAATTTGGTACAGATATCCATCAGAGGCACGACACCAATCATTGATGTAACTCTTCTCCGTACCTCTCATAAAAGGGGGCCTACCCCCTTAAAATACATGCTGAATTAGGCGTAGAAGGACGAGACAAAACTCATTTTCAGCCCCTCAATGTGAGAGACAAAACTCGGGTCCCCGAAAACCACATTTTAAGGACCGAAGACCAACCGTTTTTTAGATATTCCCAGAAAACTAATTTTATTTAATAAACTAATGAACGAATGCAAGCCAGTAACCATGCCAACGGATTCTCAGAGGTCCCATCTATTGCTGTAAGGCGCAATGCAATTCCATTAATTACATTAGTGTGAAAGTTTGCAAACGGCTAGAAGGTTATCACGGAACCAAAGCCGTAAAATTCTTCAATACGTTTAACGCGCTTAAGGGGATCAAGGGGTACTCTAGAATTTTTTCACGCGATTTACACCTGCGGGTGTGGTACGGCAGGTCTATTATATTCCTATCCCCATATTATTCATTCATTCATTCATTCATTCATTCATTCATTTCGTATAGGCCATCTATGGACCGCGACATTCCAACCGTCTCCTACTGGATTTGATGTTTGCCCTGTACGCCCGCATTCGTTCTCGGTGGACTTCCTTCCGTTCCTGGGTCCAAATCTTTCCCGTTTTCAGTTTCGGTTTTTCTTGGAAACCTTTACAAGCTTGAAGTTTCCCTTTGAGTGGGACGCACTCCTGAATGTCTGTTGGTGTAATCCCCACTTCTTTCAGATCTTTATCCAGTTCAATGAACCAGGCCCATTTTGTTTTCCTCTCCTGAAATTAAGTTATGTTGCGGTTGGTCAGTCTCGCTGGGCTCATTCGTTTCACATGCCCAACAAATGGTAACCTTCTCTTCCGGATGACGTTGCTTATCTTCTCCACATGAGTATATAGGTCATGGTTATGCCGTTTTCTGTATTCCCCATTATCGTTGATGGTACCCAATATCTTTCTCAAAATTTTTCTTTCTTTGGCCTCCAGTTTCTCTACCAAGCCTTTTTTGTTCATCGTGAGGCATTCAGAAGCATGCAAGACTTCCGGACGGATGACACTGCAGTAATGTTTTAGTTTTGCGTTGAAGGATATTGACCTTTCCATATAGATGTCCTTAGTTAAATGGTAGGCCATTTACATTTTGCTCAAGCGCGATGTGAATGTTTCTTTCTCTGATAATATCCCTTCCCTGAACCGTCCTGAAAAGAAAAGTACATGGCCATTGGCTGAATAAAAAATAATAAAAAATAGGTGTTATAATTTCTCCCTATATTATATTATTATTAGTATTATATTATGGCGTACAACGACGAGACAAAGCCCTTCGGTGCCAGCAACAAAACTCGGGGACCCTTAGGGTCCTCGAAAACTACATTATAAGGCTCTAAATCCAACAGTTTGTGAAATATTCCCAGAAAACTAATTTAATTTAATTTAACAAACTAATGATGGAATGCAAATCGGTAACCATGAGAACATTATCTCATGGGGTGGCATACAACTTTCCATCTATTTCTGCAAGAAGCAATGACACTCCATTTATTACATTTCTGTGAAAGTTTGCAAATGGCTATAAGGTTATCACGGAACTAACGTAGACCGTATAATTCATCAATGCAATTAAGTGGCTGAAGGGGTAACCTAGAATTTTTTCATGCATTTTTCACGTTCGACATATAGTACAGAAGGTCTATTATATCTCCAAACAGCAACATTATTTTCAAAAATTCCTGAATTGAACTAGCATTTTTTGCGGCTTTTAGGAATTTGGGCAATTTGAGTCTAGAGTACCTGAATTTTCATGCTCCACAAGCCTTTATAATTTATGAAAGGGGTCTTCCTGTGTATGGGCACCTAGCACAACGTAGAGGGTCAGTTTTTATGTGACGTGTATTGCGTTTCGTCTACAAGACTTTCAATTGTATTTCACGTCAGGAAGTACACGTTAGGTGAATTTAGTCTGAGAGCACATTTTAACTTATTTTTTTTGTCAACACACGGGTTCATCATAAGGACGATTTTATTTGATACTGTGTGGTAGATATACCCATATTTGGATATCTGGGTAATATGTTGTAGACAATAGAATTGTCTGTCTGTCTTTCTGTGTATCTTTATGTACGCCTATACCTCGTGTTCGGATGCTTGGTGCATCTTAAAATTAGGTATGGTAACCATGAGAGTCAATACACCAATCATTTATAAAACTCTTCACCGTACTTTTCATACAGTAGAAGGGTGGATATAGAGAAAAACTTGTCAATATATGCTAAAATATGCGAAATATAAAAATTATCCTACAAGGACGACCAAAGCATATGTTGCGCTTCTCAATGTGAGACAGATAATTCGGGAATCTATAAAGGGTCTCCGAAAACTACATTTTAAGGGCCTAAAATTAACAGTGTGTGTGATATTCCCAATAAACTAACTTCGTTCTGATAAACCTGATGGAAGGACAAACCGCTAACCATTGCACAGTAGCTCAATTGATAATGTCTGGTGTTAACTACGAACACCGTTCGAAGAACGGGTACTTCTGCTAGTTTATTATAAAATAAAATTATAAAATAGGACACTCCGTCCTAACACATCTACATTCACGTCATTACAACTTTCATTCTCACAATATAATAATATAGAGTATATTGTCATTTAGACTTTCACGGCCCGTGTTATTATTCATAATGTTGAATTTTGGGCTTATGCCGTGTTTTATTATACTAAAATTCGACGCGTTTCGAAAGAAACCATGTCTTTCATCGTCAGGAATAATCTGGAATACGACAATGTTGCTAAGAGAAAGCAACGAAGAACATATAGAAGGTGCCCAAAGATGGACGCTTTTATAGCCCCATGTTAGGGACAACGGAAAGCAGCAGTGAATTACTTTCTCAGAGTTCTGATAATAGGTAGCCAGGATTCACTGAGATTGTAGCCGGTGTCGCGGTTGAAATTATCTGGGTGTTTACGTATTTCAACCGCCTCCCTGATGATTCTGGGACGATATTGCTTTATACGGGCAAGAACATCCACTCCTTGGAACATGACATCATGGCCAGGTGTTAAAGCATGATCGGCAACAGCTGATTTATCAGGTTGAATGAGCCTGATACATCTATTATGTTCCTTAATGCGAGTGCATATTGTTCTCGAAGTCTGCCCGATGTAAACCTTGCCACAAGTACAGGGAACTCTGTAGATACCCGGTTGTTGCAATTTAGGCAAACAGTCCTTAGTTGGTCGCAGGAGTTGCCTAATCTTAACGGAAGTTCCAAATACAGTCCGTATGTTGTACCGACGTAGGATTTTAGCAATACGATCCGTTGTGTTATGTATGTACGGAAGGTAAGCAGTTCCTCTTACATCTCTTTTCTCAACTGACGTCCTATTATTATTTGTTGGTTTCAGAACCGTAGAAATCAAAGCCTTGCTATAACCGTTGCTCTCAAAGGTGGTTCGCAGGGTGTTAATTTCTTCTTGTAAAGAAGACACTTCACAAATCCTCCTAGCCCTGGTAGTTAGAGTTGTAAGGATACCACGTTTCTGGGCAGGGTGATGGTGAGAACTTGCGTGGAGATATCTATTGGTGTGTGTTGGCTTACGGAAAACGCTGTGCCCTAAAGATCCATCCTCTTTCTTGGTGACGAGAACATCTAAAAAAGGTATTTTGCCGTCAGATTCCTTTTCCATGGTGAAACAAATAGAAGGGTGCTGGAGATTAAGGTGATCCAGGAAATGGCTAAGATTTTCCTCACCTTCCGTCCAAACAACGAACGTGTCATCCACATAACGCCACCAGATCTTCGGTTTGAAAGGAGCCGACGACAAAGCTTTCTCTTCAAAGTTCTCCATGAAGAAATAAGCCACAACAGGAGAGAGAGGACTACCCATGGCCACACCATCAGTCTGCTCATAAAAATTCCCATTCCATAGAAAGTAGGAGGAGGTCATGCAGTGATAAAAAAAGTCTTGTGATGTCTTCAGGAAAAAGGCCATTAATGAGAGACATAACACCATCAATAGGTACTCTCGTAAACAGAGACACCACGTCGAGACTCACTAGAATATCACCCGGCTGAAGTGTTATAGCTTTTAACTTTTCCACGAAGTGTGTGGAATCCTTAATGTACGAAGGCGTGTTACCCAGAAGCGGCTGAAGTAGTCTACCTAAGTATTTGGAAAGGGCATATGTAGGAGAACCAATCGTACTAACAATAGGTCTAAGAGGAACATCTTCCTTATGTATTTTAGGAAGACCATAGAGTCTCGGAGGAATAGCATCCCCTGGAAGGAGAGTCTTCGCTGCATCCGCTGGAATAGATGATTGCTTGATCAATTTGACGGTGACATTTGAGTAGCGAGTAGTAGGATCACGACTATTAATCCTATATACAGGATCTGATAACAAAGACGAGATCTTGGAATCATAATCAACCTTATCCAATACCACTGTCGCGTTACCCTTGTCAGCGGGGAGAACGATAATATCAGAATTGTCCTTTAGATCTTTAAGTGCCCGGCTTTCGCCTTGTTTTAAGTTGGTGTTAGGTGGCTTAGCGGTCTTGAGAACTCGGGAACATTCTTGCCTGGCTTCCTCGGCCTCTTCAGGTGTGAGGTGATGTACCGAGGATTCTACGGATGTTATCACTTTTTTATCACTGCATGACCTCCTCCTACTTTCTATGGAATGGGAATTTTTATGAGCAAACTGATGGTGTGGCCATGGGTAGTCCTCTCTCTCCTGTTGTGGCTAATTTCTTCATGGAGAACTTTGAAGAGAAAGCTTTGTCGTCGGCTCCTTTCAAACCGAAGATCTGGTGGCGTTATGTGGATGACACGTTCGTTGTTTGGACGGAAGGTGAGGAAAATCTTAGCCATTTCCTGGATCACCTTAATCTCCAGCACCCTTCTATTTGTTTCACCATGGAAAAGGAATCTGACGGCAAAATACCTTTTTTAGATGTTCTCGTCACCAAGAAAGAGGATGGATCTTTAGGACACAGCGTTTTTCGTAAGCCAACACACACCAATAGATATCTCCACGCAAGTTCTCACCATCACCCTGCCCAGAAACTTGGTATCCTTACAACTCTAACTACCAGGGCTAGGAGGATTTGTGAAGTGTCTTCTTTACAAGAAGAAATTAACACCCTGCGAACCACCTTTGAGAGCAACGGTTATAGCAAGGCTTTGATTTCTACGGTTCTGAAACCAACAAATAATAAGAGGACGTCAGTTGAGAAAAGAGATGTAAGAGGAACTGCTAACCTACCTTACATACATAACACAACGGATCGTATTGCTAAAATCCTACGTCGGTACAACATACGGACTGTATTTGGAACTTCCGTTAAGATTAGGCAACTCCTGCGACCAACTAAGGACTGTTTGCCTAAATTGCAACAACCGGGTATCTACAGAGTTCCCTGTACTTGTGGCAAGGTTTACATCGGGCAGACTTCGAGAACAATATGCACTCGCATTAAGGAACATAATAGATGTATCAGGCTCATTCAACCTGATAAATCAGCTGTTGCCGATCATGCTTTAACACCTGGCCATGATGTCATGTTCCAAGGAGTGGATGTTCTTGCCCGTATAAAGCAATATCGTCCCAGAATCATCAGGGAGGCGGTTGAAATACGTAAACACCCAGATAATTTCAACCGCGACACCGGCTACAATCTCAGTGAATCCAGGCTACCTATTATCAGAAACCTGAGAAAGTAATTCACTGCTGCTTTCCGTTGTCCCTAACATGGGGCTATAATGGCGTCCATCTTTGGGCACCTTCTATATGTTCTTCGTTGCTTTCTCTTAGCAACATTGTCGTATTCCAGATTATTCCTGACGATGAAAGACATGGTTTCTTTCGAAACGCGTCGAATATTAGTATAATAAAACTCGGCATAAGCCCAAAATTCAACATTATGAATAATATAGAGTATATTTAAAATCAAGATAAAACTAGTGAGCTTCTTGTTTGACTATAGCAATGAGAAATAGAATATTTCTCCCACGTTAAATTACAACAATTATCATTTTAGAAATATGTATTCACACTTGTGGCTCATACTGTACTTGTAGTACTCAAAAATCCTTCACGCAAAACATCTACATTCCATATATTATTTATCTACACTTAAAAACTTCACGTATACGATCTATTCGGATTAACATTCTTATTACTAATCTATACAGTAATATTTACAATATATTGCGGCTTTGGTGGCGTAGTCGGTAGCACGCTGAACTGCTGTGCCCAAGATAGCGGGTTCAAACCCGGCCGAAGTCGTCGGATTTTTTAAGAGCGTTCAAAATCCTTCAGTATGACTTCCTTCGGAGGGGAAGTAAAGCTGGCGGTCCCATGCCATAGATTTATGGCATGTAAAAGATCCTTTCACAGACTAAACTTGTGTAAAGAAAAATTGTTTGGTTACATTTCGTCAGAACGCTCTATCAAAGTTCCAACTTTCACCACTAGGTATCATTGATATCTGGTGGCGAAAGTTGGAACTACTTGAAATTGAACGGAACTTGTAGCTCACGCTTTAGGGTGTTCGCTGGAAGCAGCTACACACTCAGGCGAGCCGAACATGTCCTCGGACACTCCCGGCACTAAATGCCATACGATAAATAAATAAATAAATACAATATATTTACAACATTATCGTTAGCTACGCGATAATGGTCTTGATTTCACTGATCCTTCTCGTTAATATCATTCTGTCATTTGAAATAATAACATTTCTACTTCAGTGTCCTATCAGCGTTTTACTTTCACTTCCATAGAGCAAATGTTTCAAACAGTAATGCTAAAAACTGCTCTTTATCGACAAATCCATTGAATAAGTTTAATAAAAACAAGATGTTCAGTAAAGAACATATAGCCTACTTTCTCCTAAATGCATGGGTATTGTTATAACTATTTGTCCTTTTCAAGGAGTATAATTGAATGTAGGTTGTAGTAGCTTGTTGAAATACAACGTGATATAGGGATATTAAACATGAATAAGAGGTGCCCTTTGCTAGTGCTACCTCTGTACCAAATTTCATTCAATTCGGTTTCACCGTGTTCGAATTGATATGGGGAATGGATTTGCACTCATACATGGCCGCTATTTGCAAACTATTAGGCTGATGACCATGTAGTCAGTCATAAGATGCTTTCCACAAAAAGGCATGTTGTTGCAAAATCTGGTAGAGATCAAATTATTAGGATGGTCGTAATTTGATTTAAGCTTTTAACATTTGGGTGGCCGTCATTCCGTTTCCGTCAAGATGGCGGCGATATAAAACATGACAATGAGGTGCCCTTTGCTAGTGCTACCTCTGTATCAAATTTCGTTCAATTTGGTTTCACCGTGTTTGAATTGATAGGGGGAATCGATTTGCACACATACTTGGCCACCATCTGCAAACTATTGGGCTGATGATCTTGCAGTTTGGTCAGAATATGCTTCCCACATAATGATATGTTGTTGCAAAATTTGGTAGAGACTCGATTATTAGGTTGTTTGTAATCACATTTTAGCTTTTAACATTTGGGTGGCCGCGATTACGTTTCTGTCAAGATGGCGGTGATATAAAACATGATAATGAGGTGCCCTTTGCTAGTGCTACCTCTGTACCAAATTTCGTTCCATTCGGTTTCACCGTGTTCGAATTAATAGGGGACTCAATTTTCACACAAAGATGGCTGCCATCCGCAAAATATTAGGCTAATGACCTATTAATTTGGTCAAAGGATGCTTCCTCCATAAAAGTATGTTGATGCAAAATTTGGTAGAGATCGGATGATTAGGTTAATCGTAATTTGATTTAAGCTTTGAACATTTGTGTGGTCGCCATTACGTTTCCGTCAAGATGACGGCGATATAAAACATGAGACTGAGGTGCCCTTTGCTACTGCTACCTCTGTACCAAATTTCGTTCCATTCAGTTTCACCGTGTTCGAATTAATAGGGGGAATCGATTTTGACACAAAGATGGCCGCCATCCGTAAACTATTAGGCTAATGACCTATTAGATTGGTTATAAGATGCTCCCTCCATAAAGGTATGTTGTTGCAAAATTTGGTAGAGATCGGATGATTAGGTTAGTCGTAATTTGATTTAAGCTTTGAACATTTGTGTGGCCGCCATTACTTTTCCGTCAAGATGGCGGCGATATAAAATATGACACAGGTGTCCTTTGCTAGTGCTACCTTTGTACCAAATTTCGTTCAATTCGCGTTCACCGTGTTCGAATTGATAGGGGGGGACAGACATTCAGAGTACACACACTCCCACACACAAAGACTCACACACACACACACATACACACACACACACACAGAGAGACACACTTTTTTTTCGCCCTGTGTTGATCTCATGTCTACTTTAATTTTTTGCAAAAATCGAAAGTAGGCTAATAAGACTGAGATATATCAGACCATCTACGGTTCCTCACTTCCACGCTTTACAATAATTTATTTCAATAGTGACCTTTTATATTTATCGCATCTTTCACATATTATACCTCGACACCATAGTCGTAATTACCTTATACATTCACATTATACTTCACACTTCCTTAGGAACATCACATTATATTAACCACAAAACACAAGGTAGCGTCAACACCTACGCCTTCATATTCATTTCGAGTACACGCAATAATAATAACAATCCCATTTCTCTGAATACTCTAGATATCCACGAAATTCAGTAATTCTACTCATAAAGTTCAAATTACAATTCTTCTACCGCTTATACATTCCGTTCCTTTCACCAATACTAATAAACCTCTTGTATTAACATTCCTGTTCCTTTATTATGCGAACTCTGTCACTACAGTAATTAATAACCTTTTATTATGCGATTTCATTACTCTCTATCATTATGGAACAAATGTTCATAGAACAATCTACTTTATACAAACGGTCTGGATATTCTCGTCTTAACCAAATAAAAAATACGTTACATTCCACTTCATTCTACCTAGTATTCCTGTCTTAATACATTTTATCTCGTATATTTATTTCCTTTCTTACAACAATTCCTTTCTCTAGTGTTTTATTACATATTGCGATTTTTCCGTACCGTAATATAGCGTTGTTATCTGTGTCATAACATCAGATTATTTTAAATACCACGTCTCCTTTCTTTAAAAAGTCTGGTTTATGAATGCAAGTTCATTGTTGTACTCAACAGAACCAAGCAATTACTTGTTTCTCTATACAACTTTCCAAATACATCTCTTCCATGAATTGATTCATCTCTAATACATGTCAACAATGACATTCTGTTTAGTTGGGTGTCAGAACTAACGCGCGTTTAATATATTCCAATACATCTAGCAAATATTAGTAAAAATCAAATAAACTCGCAATGACGAAAAATGACGACTACAAAACCTTATATACGTCAAAATCCTAATGACGACCTTCTCAAAACAATTACTTTAACAATTAATCGACAATATCGGTGCTCTACACTCAATTAACATATTAAAATGGTTTAAAATTTAGTCTTTCAAATTAACCACACAAAAACTAGGGCATGTCAAGGATATCTACATTACTGCATGCTAACTACTTAATATTCGCTGGGTGTCTTTTACCTTCTGCCAGAAACAGTTTTCAGAATCCATATAGGACCTTTCCTTCCCCCGCAGCCGTCTCCTCGTTCAGAAGTATGCCTACCAGCTGGGATAACGGTAGCTGTAGTGGTCGCGTGCGGGCTCGTCTGGACTCCACCTGCGCGCTTCCTCTCCCTCTCTCGTTCATCAGCCGGGAGCTCGTTCCTTCCATCACCGTCCTCTCCTGGGCTTGAGTCTCGTTGCTTCTTCTTATTCTCGGTGTCATTGGCGAGTTCTTCTGGCGAACAGCAAACTCGAAGTTCCTCGTCGAATGATTGTTGTTGTAGCTCGTAGGCTTTTCTTTGGATGTTTAAGGCAATACCTTGCAGTTGTAGATGCGAAGATGATATTATTTGGTGAATCATGATGTTCAATTTTCACCTGCCTCGACAATGCCTTAATATGCGAGCTAAGTCACTGCTGAAATCCTCATGTTGCAAGTAGTTAGTTCCCCTTCATGATCTAGTAGTCTTCCATGACAATCGAATCGTATTTCATGTCAAACCTCTTCGTTGACCCCAGATCAAATAACATCTTCTCAATTTTTCTTAGTTTTCGAATAACTCTTATAGTTGTGGAAAACGTTCCTTCTTCTTTGCAATGGTATCTCCACTCTGCAGATTACTTTTCCCTTCGTTGTTTTAAAGATTTTTCTTTATATCTTCCTCTGCCGTAATAGTTGCTTTTATATTAATAAAGTTTCTGCTTTTCATTATTATAACTTCATCGATGTTTGTCTTCTTCTTGACTGGGTGATAATACTTTCCTTTCCATCAACAATTCTGTATGTAACTTGGTTAACTTTGGCTGCTTCAGAATATACGTCTTTACATTTTCGAAGACTGGTAGAGAATGCCTTCTCTCCGTCGCGTCCACACTTCGATAGCAATTAAAAAATGTTTTTTCTGGCATTCGACCTTCTAAATTACTTTATCTTAAAATATCGGTCTCATCCTAATAAATCTCAAAATATAATTTATGCCATCAGCTTTCATTTACCGTCAGCTTTCCAATTTTACCAAATATTCTCTTCCATAAGTTATTTCTAATAATTATTAAAATTTTTGTGACCGCCAATATATAATATTGTTATTGGTTAAAAAGTGGTCACGTGATGAAACTGTTTCATTTACTCGGTCATATCCCTTCTCTGCCACGCGTCAAAGTCACCTTGGGCTCGTGCCATCCCAAAACTGGATTTTCCCAATTGTCGCCTTCGCTGAACTTGTAATTTCTGCCAGTTTCCAGTGTCTATAAATCTCATTTCTCTCCATGTTAATAAAATAGCGTTTTACATTTCTTCTTATATCCTTGCTATTTATAAACGAAAACTCTTCAAATTTATTCTGGCAATAGCTGTGGTCCTGATACACATCCCTATGCTGTTCGTTTTCATTTCCGGCGCATAGCGTTCGCGCTTCCGTACTTGAGAGATGTCGGTTCGATTCCCGACCTCTGCCTTATCTTAAGTCCTTTTAAATTTTGGGTTCAGTACCATTCGTAAGTAAAGTAATAAAGATAGGTCCTGAACATTTTTTGATATATCAACATCATCCTAGTGAACATAATAAGAAGGGATCCCTTTAAATAATATACAAAACAAAATGTAAATATTTTTCGACATTATTTTGGATTAAAACATCGTACCATCAAAAAAAATCATATCGGCTAATTCATTTCGCTTTTGTCAATAATTCTTTTTATTATTGCAGATAATGATCCATCAGTAATCCATGAAAATGTCAATCGGCTAGCCCAAACAAATTTTGAGTAAAGTGCACCATAAATTTGAAGATTTAACATGGGCGAGAATGGCAGGTCTTTCTTACCTTAACCGTTGTCACGTTGTGTTTCCTTAGCAACCTGACGATTCTATTTGTCACCCCTTGTATACCAGGCAGAAGGGCTTTATGGTGGGGCTGATCTTCGTTCTTTCAGCAGTTCTCCGGTGCACCGCTTGTGCTTTTACGTTAAACAAAATAGCAGAGGCGTGAGGAAATACAGTAGAAGTGAAAACAACACCTTAAACAGGATCGCTAAGGAGCGGGGAAAGGATGTCTCTTTCGATGCGTGCTGGGCCCAAGATTCCGGATCGAAAGAAAGATGCTTTCCAAAAAAGGAATCGAATGAATTGTTTAAAACAAATCAAAAGCGGAATTGAAATTATCTAATTGATCGAGGAACCCAGAAGCGTGAAGGTCGTGACTGCGTTACAGTACGAAGCCAAGACCGACGAAATCGGACGAGAGATGAGGGAACTTAAAATTACAAATGAAAGAGGACGAAACCAAGTGAACTATTTACTATTGTATTTAAAGTAAACTAAAACAGGTGCGCATAAGAGTAAGGATATATCTAAACACAAAATGAAAGGTAAACGTGAAGAGGTATAAAATCGCTTAATAACAAATAAAATAAAATTAATGATTAAAGATGGTACCTAAGAAAGGGGGACACAAAAACAATCTCAAGAGAAAAGTGTATAAATGAACTTAAGCACTAACAAAGATGAAACAAGATTAATTAAAATGTACTTACAATCAATGTGCAACTAAACCGTAAGCGCGACTCGATAACCAAAATTTAAAATACAAAAACAAAACAAAAACGAAAAAGATAGAGAGTATGGATGAGTCGAATAAGAGAACACCTCTACTTACGAGGATGACCTGGACTAGAATGCCCTTGCCAAGAACAGACTTCCAAAAAGCTCATGATGTTGTGAAATCATGGGGTAAGGGGGGGGGGGTAGTGGTGGGGATGAGAAGGGTGCGTATGTAGGAAACGGGGGTGGGGGGTGGGAGAGGGGGGATGACACGGAGTTACGTAATATAACGAAGCCAGAGGAAACAACACAAAATTAACACATAAAAATAAAGGAAAATGAGTATTACATTAAATTAATTGACATTACCGGGACAGGAAATGAAAGGAAAGATCGATCAGCTAAGAAATATGCTTTGTAGGAAAATATAGGCTTACGTAGAGGTAGTTATGTCTAAATATAACGACATACGAAGAAACAAAGGAATTAAGGCATGACGAATGGACAGTGACTAACACAAAGACCATCGCTCACACACTTTTCCTAAAACAGAGGGAAGGATCAAATAGGAGGCGAAATGAGACATGGCTCCGTTACTCCAATGATACCTTGACCCAAAAAACAAACTCTGATACGACAATCAAATGAAAGATACCTCGAAAGAGTGCACATCAATTTGTGACGTAATACAGAGCGTTGGTAAGCCTCGCAGAAAAGTAGCATATATTTCAGACCTGAGAGATTTGAGTAAAAATAAAACCGATTACATGAAAGGTAGGGATGACAAATAAACACAGAGGCTTCGCTAAACTAACGTAAACAAAGGCGAAGGGACTTGGGTTCATGGATCGAATTCACATCATCATAAGAAAGGGAAATTGATAAACTGAAATTCAAAAATGATAGCATGCCAGATAAAACCAAGTGATCGAATCGTACTTACGTTTAGTTGCGTTGGGCACGGGCGAAAAGCCCGACACACCTAGGCTGTGACCGTTTCACATGATGGTCAGAAAGGGAAGGAAGCCACCTTCTCTAAAAGGAACGCAGTAACGCCGCTCGGGAAAAATAAGTCGTAGAACTCCCCCTCTCCAGAACATAAAGGGGGCCAATGGGAGAAGCAAAGCTTAGTAACAAGTTATGCTTCAACCAATGGTAACACAGTGTCAGTAGGGGTGAAAAGTTTCACCACCTGACGAAACATTTACGCAGAATTACAAAGTTTGAACGCAGTAGGTGAGACAGAGAAACGTATGTCACAATAATGCGACATGAAGGAAATGATGATAATAATAATAATAATAATAATAATAATAATAATAATAATAATAATAATAATAATATGACAAAAAATAATGAACCTGATAAAAACGGTTCAAAATTCCCCTGCTCTCCCAAAAAAAAGGAATTTTCCTGGCCATGGAAATTTCTTTTTTCGTACAAAAAGAGAGGAAAAATATGTAAAGGGGGAAAAAATTGAATACTAAAAAAAAATTGGGTACTAAGGACCTCTAGGAGAATACAAAAAAAATGAACAGTTGACTAATCTGACCGTGAAATGAAGGTGGTACCCCCTTCATTGCTCGTCAACACTAGCCACTAACGTCAAAAGTACTGCGTTCAAAAAGAAATACAGTGAGTTCATATATTAAATAGTGATCATTGTTCTTGCTAGTTCATGATGATGCGGATGTCGAAATCTTCAAGATGGACGTTACCTCGGGACTGCAAATCTCTCCAGCCTCTGATGAGAAAAGATAGACAAAGTTAAATCGTGATCACATTTTAAAAAAAATACATTTGGGACACCCTGTATATAGGACCTTTCGTTGCGTCAACGAGGAATATGCAATAGTGTCATAATGTCTTCGAAAGGGAAAGTACTCTCCTTTTCAGCTGCTGAAAAATAAAGCCATGTATAGACCCAGTGAAGGGTGACTGGTCCGTTAACGAGTTCCGAGAAGACCCTCAGCTGTGTTAGCTCAGGTACACAAAGGTTGTTTGTTGTCACTCGCCAACCCTCTGGATGGTTGCTAGACAATACACGATATGCTGAGAACACTTGACAATTTAAAACCTAACAAAATATATGACTTCACAATAAATATCAAAATCAAGATGACACTAAGGTGCATGATATCTCAAAACCATGACACAAAAAGTCAATTACATGAATAAATGTAAAATAAATACCAAGTTCCTACAAGGTCAAACAGGAAGTGTTGAAGGGTCCTTGTCTGTCGTCGAACAATAGGAGTTAAGCCGAGGGGCAGTGCAAAAGAGGAGTAGGGGTGGTTTGCAAATAGTGACCGACCAGGTATATACTGACGGCCTCAGGCAAAGATATAGTTTGACAGAGATGTCAAGTATACACGACACACTCGCGTACGAGAAAAAGGCCACGGGTGTCTCCTGTCTTGTCACAGGAATAAATGAAAAGGAAGCACACGAATTAAGATCAGAATAGGCTCACATGCTAGGTTGGCTATTAAGGAGCTCGGGCATCCAATTAGAATAAAAGGAAAACAAAAACACAACATTATAGCGAGGCGAAATTCACAAGATCATTTGACAAATTTTTTCAACTGCGTGACGTGGGCCGAAGTCACTGAATTATCGTGATCATCCACTAACTCGACTGAGACAGGATTTAAAAAGCGTGAAATAGTCTTGGGAGTTGACCAACGTAAGCACAGCTTACTGGAAATTTGTTTGGTAGCGTCACTCAAAGGATGTAAACGACACAAAACTTTGTCCCCAATTTGGAATTTAACATCATGACGGCCTAAGTTGTAGCGCTTCGCTACTCTGGCTTTTGCCTTCTTGAGGTGACCGGTAGCGATGGCCCATTTTTGAGCAACAGAGGTAGTGCGAGAGGGTTCGGAAAGATATTCAATATTCCATTTGAGCAGCAAGGGGTCGACAAGCGATCGGCCTAGGAATAATTCCGCTGGAGTAGTTTGAACGGACGAATGGAAAGAGGTATTGAACCCGAGACTGAAATACTGTAGGTTCGTATCCCAGGAGGTTTGATCGGCATTGTGAAAAGCGGACATACAAGCCTTCAAGTTCTTGTGAAAACGCTCTACGTGATTTCCCTGCGGTCGATACGGTGACAAGAAAATATGTTGGATGCCCCAGTTAAATACCATAGTTTCAAAGGCTTTGGAACGGAATACAGAGGCGTTATCTGACACAAGGTACTTGGGAGGACCAAAAACTCCAAATATATATCTAGACAAGAAATGGATAGTAGTCTGAGAAGTGATATTCTTTACTGGGAATAACCAAACAAACTTCGAAAAACCATCAATGACAGTTAAAATGGCTTGATTGCCAGATTTTGATCTCACGACTGGACCAAAGTAATCAATGAAAAGGCGTTCGCCGGGACGAGTGACGATACCAGCTTGGTGGAAGCCTACACGAGTGTTCTGGGCAGGTTTAGAACGCTGGCAGGTTAAACATCTTCTGACATGAGCTAAAGCATCTACTTTAATTGAGGGCCAATAAAATTCACCGGATATCTTACGGAAAGTGCGCTGCATCCCTGCATGAGTTCCCAGTGCAGAATCATGATAATATGTCAAAAGCATATCACGTACTGCTAATGGAGCAAAAATTCTAAATTTAGAAGAGTTAGGAAGAACATAGCCAATAACATCATTTCGAACACAAAAGTTGCTTACTGCCGGATCTTTGTTTGCAATTTTTGCACGGAGGTCAGTGCAAAATGGATCCTCAGACTGGAATTTCCGGATATCCACAAAAGACCAAGGACAATGTTGCAATAGGAAAAGATTTTCTTGAAGTGGTGTACTGATAGAAACGCTCTCGATTGGAGTCCTAGGGGTCTCTTCAAACATGCGTGACAGGCAGTCTGCTACCGGGTTCTCGCTCCCTTTTACGTGGATGATATCAAACTTAAAAGATGACAACCTCAAAATCCACCTGTTGATGCGTCCAAGCTTTTTCACGTGAGAAAGACTCCATTTCAAAGCCTCATTGTCGGTAAAAACAGTAAAGTGTCGGTGTTCCAGAAAGGTCCTGAATTTTTCACATCCAAATACCACAGCAAGACTTTCCTTCTCGAAAATTGAGTAACGTCGTTCATGTTGATTTAACATACGACTCGCGAAGGCCACTGGTGCAAATTTTCCATCCACACGCTGGCTCAAAACACTAGAAATGGCCAAATCACTGGCGTCACAATGTAAAAAGAAAGCTGATTCGAAATCAGGCGTGTGTAGTACTGGTGCTGACATAAGGGCTTCTTTCAAAACATTGAAAGCTTTGTCCTGTTCTGGCCCCCACACAAATTTCACATTCTTCTTTTTGAGAGCATTTAGAGGTGCCGAAATGTCAGAGAAGTTTTTGATAAAACGAGAATAGAACGTGAACATACCCATTACTCTTCTCAAGGCCCTAATTGTGGTGGGTACAGGTAACTGCTGAATGCAATCTGCGCGCTCGGGTATGACACGGATACCATCGGCTGACAGAATGTGACCCAGAAATTTAATTTGAGTACAGCCCAAAGAGGTCTTTTTTGGATTGATAGTGAGGCCGGCCTTCCTGAGGCGGGAGAAAACTTCCCTAAGATGAACGACATGCTCCTCAAAAGATCTGCTGTATACGACTAAATCGTCAAGATAATTAAATACAAAATTGAACTTCAGGTCTCCCAAGATGTCGTCTAGCACGCGACTGAGGACTTGTGCACCAACAGCTACACCCATCGGAAGACGTTTGAAACTATATAACCCGAAAGGGGTGTTAAAAGCAGTGAAGTCGCGACTCTCAGCATCCAAAGGAATCTGATAATAGGCACTATTTAGATCAATCATCGAATACACATTGGCCCCGTGGAAATGTTGAAAAGCACTCTCAATAGTAGGCAGTGGGAAATTATCAAAGACTACCTTCTTGTTCAATTTTCGGTAGTCTACGACTAGCCGGTACTCGCCTTCTTCTTTCTTGGGAATTAAGAAAGCAGGAGACCCATAAGCTGATTTGGAAGGAACTACTACTCCCCGATCTTGCAAATCATTGATATACTTTTTCATGGCCAAGAGCTTGGGCGGATTACAAGGAAACGGAGGACTTCGAACAGGTACATTGTCACTCAAGTCAATGTGACATTCGTGATTTACAGCAGAACCTAAATCTTCTGTGAGGACATCAGAAAATTCCTCAACTAAATCGTTCAGAGTATCACGTTGCTCGGACATCAAAGTTAATGGAAGATGTACGGAAAATACAGGAGACACATCAACGTAGTTAGAAGTACATTCTTCAAAGGGGAACATTTTATCTGAGCGAAATTTGAAACAAAATGAATCGTTAATAAAATCCAACTGCATACCAGTTTTATGCATAAAGTCAATTCCTAAAATACATTGAGTGGAGAGATTGTTAACCACATGAAAAACATGTTTCCAAGAAAATCCGTGAATTTGAATGCGACATAGAATAGTTTCGGCAACGTCGATAACTGACGATCCCGCAGAGAGGAACTGACATTTATTCTGTACGGGGTGTTTTTGCGAAGATCGAATGCTATCTGCCACTGAACGGTGGATGAAACTTCTGGTGGCGCCTGTATCCAAAATAGCAGGTGCCGAGACATTATCGAAATTTACTGAGACTCCTGGTTGTAACACAACATCGAAATTAGATGCATTGTCAAGTTTGGATGGAGGACTGCTCCGGGAGTCGAACTCAGAACACCTCCCTATGAGTTTTCCTGGTTGGAATTACAATTTGGACAGGAACGAGTCGTGACCTCATTCATCCCACAGCCAAAACAGAATTTTCGGCGTTTTAAAGAACACATTTTAAAATGATGTCCAAGTTCATTACAGTTCCAACAAATTATGCGACCAGAAGAAACATTGCGTGTGATTGTTGTTGGGGTGTTCGTAGTCCTTTCACGGGAAACAGCAGAAGAATTACGAGCCACAGAAGGGCTTGGGTTAGAATTCCTAGAAAGGGACTCAGCACGGCGAGCAGACGGCTTAAACCGTAAGGTGTCGTCTTTTGTTCGGTCGACAGCTGGGCTAGACAGTGTTGTCTGGGGGGAGTAGGCTAACTCGGGGAAAATCGTATTATCGGCTCTTGGAGGTGGAGTATAGTTCGAACAGGCTCGTGCATTTAATTCATACTCACGGCCTTGCGATATGATGTCCTCGATGGAAAAAATGGATGTACGCCGAATGAAGTATTTATAAGTGGGATTTAAATTCCTGTATATAATTTCCAACAGATCCCTGGGATGAAAGGGTTGGGGGAGGTTCGCTGCTAACAGCCGAACTGAGGTTACATAATCGTCGATCATCTCCCCAGGAGCCTGAGTACGGGAGTATATTTCTTGTTTGAGAGCGAAATCGAAATCTTGTGGCGTGAAACGGTCCTTAATGCACCCAACAAATTCGTCCCATGACTTATAAAAATTCGGAGTAGTGCGATGCCACATCAGCGCTTTTCCAGACAAAAGAATAGGTAAGCAACGTACAATATTGTCGGGATTAATATCGTGACAATAACACAATTCCTCCACACGTTGGATAAAACAAAAAACTGATGAGGTATTGTTTTCTCCGGAAAAAGTCAAACCCCACCTACTCACTACTGATGCAACATTTTCGTTGTGGCGAGCACTATTAACAGTGCCTACAGGGGCGATGGAGCAATCTAAAAGGGGAGGGTCTATCATTAGCAGGTCCTGTGTCGTATCTTGCAATAATGGCGTGGGCATTGTTAAAGATTCAAAGCCCATAAAATTTAACTCCTTTTTGACGGGTGGGAATTCTGACTTAGACATGACAATAGACAAGGAGAAAAGTAAAACACTTTAACTTAGTAAAATAAAGGTCACAATACCGTAATGCGTCCTATTCCAGCGTTGCGAAGTACTCACTAACTTGTTGCACTCTTCACCTCGGAACTAGATTCTTTGGATGTCTTGTTCACTCGAGAAATGCTTTCACAGTCCACACTTTCTTCGGGGATGGGGGAACAATTCAGTACAGGTATCTTAAACTCAGAAAGACAACATTGTAATAATTGAAAAAAAAATATATATATATAAGTTTGGTAACCTAAAGGGAACGATTTCGCGTTTAACCACGCTCTGATTTACCATTTGCACCGCTTGTGCTTTTACGTTAAACAAAATAGCAGAGGCGTGAGGAAATACAGTAGAAGTGAAAACAACACCTTAAACAGGATCGCTAAGGAGCGGGGAAAGGATGTCTCTTTCGATGCGTGCTGGGCCCAAGATTCCGGATCGAAAGAAAGATGCTTTCCAAAAAAGGAATCGAATGAATTGTTTAAAACAAATCAAAAGCGGAATTGAAATTATCTAATTGATCGAGGAACCCAGAAGCGTGAAGGTCGTGACTGCGTTACAGTACGAAGCCAAGACCGACGAAATCGGACGAGAGATGAGGGAACTTAAAATTACAAATGAAAGAGGACGAAACCAAGTGAACTATTTACTATTGTATTTAAAGTAAACTAAAACAGGTGCGCATAAGAGTAAGGATATATCTAAACACAAAATGAAAGGTAAACGTGAAGAGGTATAAAATCGCTTAATAACAAATAAAATAAAATTAATGATTAAAGATGGTACCTAAGAAAGGGGGACACAAAAACAATCTCAAGAGAAAAGTGTATAAATGAACTTAAGCACTAACAAAGATGAAACAAGATTAATTAAAATGTACTTACAATCAATGTGCAACTAAACCGTAAGCGCGACTCGATAACCAAAATTTAAAATACAAAAACAAAACAAAAACGAAAAAGATAGAGAGTATGGATGAGTCGAATAAGAGAACACCTCTACTTACGAGGATGACCTGGACTAGAATGCCCTTGCCAAGAACAGACTTCCAAAAAGCTCATGATGTTGTGAAATCATGGGGTAAGGGGGGGGGTAGTGGTGGGGATGAGAAGGGTGCGTATGTAGGAAACGGGGGTGGGGGGTGGGAGAGGGGGGATGACACGGAGTTACGTAATATAACGAAGCCAGAGGAAACAACACAAAATTAACACATAAAAATAAAGGAAAATGAGTATTACATTAAATTAATTGACATTACCGGGACAGGAAATGAAAGGAAAGATCGATCAGCTAAGAAATATGCTTTGTAGGAAAATATAGGCTTACGTAGAGGTAGTTATGTCTAAATATAACGACATACGAAGAAACAAAGGAATTAAGGCATGACGAATGGACAGTGACTAACACAAAGACCATCGCTCACACACTTTTCCTAAAACAGAGGGAAGGATCAAATAGGAGGCGAAATGAGACATGGCTCCGTTACTCCAATGATACCTTGACCCAAAAAACAAACTCTGATACGACAATCAAATGAAAGATACCTCGAAAGAGTGCACATCAATTTGTGACGTAATACAGAGCGTTGGTAAGCCTCGCAGAAAAGTAGCATATATTTCAGACCTGAGAGATTTGAGTAAAAATAAAACCGATTACATGAAAGGTAGGGATGACAAATAAACACAGAGGCTTCGCTAAACTAACGTAAACAAAGGCGAAGGGACTTGGGTTCATGGATCGAATTCACATCATCATAAGAAAGGGAAATTGATAAACTGAAATTCAAAAATGATAGCATGCCAGATAAAACCAAGTGATCGAATCGTACTTACGTTTAGTTGCGTTGGGCACGGGCGAAAAGCCCGACACACCTAGGCTGTGACCGTTTCACATGATGGTCAGAAAGGGAAGGAAGCCACCTTCTCTAAAAGGAACGCAGTAACGCCGCTCGGGAAAAATAAGTCGTAGAACTCCCCCTCTCCAGAACATAAAGGGGGCCAATGGGAGAAGCAAAGCTTAGTAACAAATTATGCTTCAACCAATGGTAACACAGTGTCAGTAGGGGTGAAAAGTTTCACCACCTGACGAAACATTTACGCAGAATTACAAAGTTTGAACGCAGTAGGTGAGACAGAGAAACGTATGTCACAATAATGCGACATGAAGGAAATGATGATAATAATAATAATAATAATAATAATAATAATAATAATAATAATAATAATATGACAAAAAATAATGAACCTGATAAAAACGGTTCACCGGCTATGTTCTTTATTACGTATGACCTTACTTATCTCTCCTTTCCTGTATCCAGTAGCTAAGAGCGTATTCCTAATTCATTCTTTCTCTTCATTTACGCTATTCTTATCGCAAATATGGTTGCCTCTGGTGAAGAGTCTCCTAGCTATCATTTACTTCTGCGACGGTAGAATGGCTTGAGTTTCCATGTAGGTACCGATCCGTATGAATGCCTTTCCTATAGACCCTGTATCCCAGCGTGTTGTCTGTTCGTTTATAGACCAGAGCGTCTACTAAGCCAGTGGATTATTTTCTTCTACTTCCATTGTGATGTTGATGCTTAGATGTCTGGAGCACATGAAGTCTAGGAATTCCTGAACTGAGTTTCGTCCATGTGCCCATATCATGAAATCTCGTTTTCGTATCTGAACAAACACTCAAGTTTCAATGGACTCTCCTTTACAGCTTCTTCCTGTAATTTCCCGTGAAAACGTTTGCCAATAACGGAGAGAAAGGTAATCCCATGGCTGCTCCCTCCATATGTTAAGGCATCTTCCCACTGAGGACGAAGAATGTGGAGCGTACGAAGTGGTTAACTAAGTCAACTAAGTCCGTTGAACCGTCTGTGGCTGTAAGCTTTTACCTAATTATCTGTGTGGCTTCAGGTACAGGGACCTTGATAAATAAGGACTCCACATCGAGGCTTGCCAGTATTATTTATTTATCATATGACATACAAACAAAAAAGCAAGCAATATAAATATATACACACATATACATTGATATATACATATTAACAGGAACACATGACAAGGCAGGCTTATCTATTTAGATCCAAATTCCTTATCCATTGCAATGCTGTAGGTGTTGCCAACAGGAAGTCAGACCGATAACCCTGCCAGTAATCTGCTTGCCAGTAGATCGCCGTAGCTCAATTTTATACTTGCTATGATATCTACAAGGAGTTCGGAATTTCTGACGTGAGAGTGTGGCGGAGGGAATAATGGATGCAGGACCTGATTGAAATATTTACCAAGAGTTTGAGTTGGGGACGCTATGGCGCTAAATATTGCTCTCAGAGGCACATCGGTCTTGTGTATTTTAGGTACGCCATAGAATGCCGGAGTTTTTGAGTAGCGAGGTTCTAGTGATTTCTAGTTCTCTTCTGTAATAGAAGAATCCTTAATTCGCCGCATCTTCGTCATCTCTGTTTTCTTTACGGGGTTCCTTGGGATCGCTTTATAAGCTGGATCTGATCTACGGGCCTGGCCTCTTTGATGTCCTGAGAAGCCTCAGTTCTAATTTATTCTGCTTTGAAGGGTGGTAGATGACGGATAGAAGCTTCTAGCCCGCATGTAATATATTCCGTAGGCATGATGGCGAAATTAAGTACATTGCTTCTGATGTAGGGTGTGGTAGTATTATACAGAGGGCTGAATTGATAACATCAAGATTAGGGGACATGAAGTACTGCATTAACCCGGCAGTGGTCGCGGGGTGAGAGATTATATCACTTTGGAAATGTCTTGCATGTAACTTCACAGCCCGCACGCAGATTAACCTACTCTCCAAGCTATTCCTAGTAGGGGGCATAACGAGACACCTCCCGCAACAATGGCAAGTTAACACTTGAATTATTCGCACGGTTACTGTTATTGTACGCGTGTGCAGAGAAGTGAGACTTGCCATCACCCGCGACCATAAACGTAACTACTTTTGTGTAACTTTTCGTTGTATAGTTCGTTCTCTAGTGAATTTAAATTTGCTAATAAACTAGTGGAACAGGCTATGGTACTCTCGGACGAGGTGGAGCAAGAATTAAGAAGAAATTATGAGGCAGATAAAGATTTGTTTGAAGTTGGCAAAGCTAGTCAAGACGAAGTGGATAATAGAGAATTTAGTGATGCAGTGCTTCAGATATTTCAGGCGATGAACTGGATTATCCTGGTGCACAGTACTCGGCGGAAGATGGACGCACAACCTGGTACATCCATTGCCCACAAAGCGTTGCAAAAACAGATTAAAGAACCTTGTTCGACGCTTTCATGTATGAAAAGATGAGGCAAATATTGTGACCTCCCACAGTGAGGGGTGGAGATTGATTTTACCTCCTTAAACTATTCAAGAAATTTGGACTGCACTATCATACAAATGTCAAAATTGTGTGAAATGGGACGCTCGAAACACTGTGAAGAAATAACTGCATTATTTGGCCTATTCTATCTCTCTGGCGTTTTGAACGTTTCTCATGTGAATGCAGAAGACTATTGGGCAATTCCTGCCTTACTTTGTCTAACAGCTCCCGCTACTCTCAATCCTTTTTTTTTCAGCTAGTCTAAAAGACAGGGAAACCGATGAAAATTAATTACCCATAGTGAAGTGTTTTCCACTATTCTCAATAGGATGTGCTAGTCGTTTGACAACCTTTGCAGGCTTGTTCACAACGGAGTATGGCCGAAGGGTTGCTTTCCCATTTAAACTTCCATTTTGTATTTATGCTTAATAAATGCGAGCGCCCTCCAGAGAATATTTTTAGATACCACATTTAGGGTGTTATGATTTAGAACGTTTAGTTATTCATATTGGCCTGGCAAAATTATAGTATATTTTAAGTAAATATCTATTAGATTCTTAACGAAAGAAAATAAACGTATTGCCGTCCCTTTCAGAACAATCATTTGTGTACAAAGCTTCAAATTACGAAGGGCAGTGAAAATCACACCCGCGCCCAGTTACGTCAAAATATCTCCGCGACCACTGCCGGATTAAGAGCGTCTAAAGACTTATGACTGAAACAAAAACAACAACGGGATTGTATCATAGTCACTCATCAATCTATCCGCGTCTGTGAAATCTCACGGAATTAATTGCAAGATTAGACTTACTTTCAAGAACATTGGCGCAGGTCAAGCAGTGTTGCAATGGGTGGAGGAATGAGCACCATATCCTTTACGGCACCCGGCATGTAAAAATTCTAACGACTTTTAATCGGAGGATTTTGGTGGCTAAGATACGATCCTAATACAGTCATGCTCTCAGAGCTATTAATCCAAAATCTCCGACAACATACTGTATGTTCAACATATTATTCATAAGTGGAAACGACGTCAATTACTGGTACTTCTTGAAGACCAGCTTTCTGGTAATCGTATTAATAAATGTCGTCCGAATTATATTTACACTTCTTAGATCTCTAAGAATCTGTTATTCTTCTTCGGTGATAATGGACCGCACTCTCAACTGTTAGTGCTAATTATTTCAGGCTGATTTATCCAGATAAATCAGATCCGGCTGTAAGGAAGATTCACCGATTTCGCAATAGTGTAAGACAATATGTTAACAGTGCATCAAATGGAAATAGTACTACCAAACAAAAATTGAACTCAACCATTGCTAGTCATATCATCAAAAGGACATATCCATGTAGCGTATGTGAATCCAAGTTTACCCAGAAGGGACATTTGAAAACTCACCTGCTCATCCATAGCGGTGAGAAGCCTTACCCATGCAGCTTGTGTGAATCAAAGTTTAGAGTAAAAGGAAGTTTGAAGAGTCATCTGCTCATCCATACCGGTGAGAAGCCGTACTCTTGTAGCGAATGTGAATCCAAGTTTACCCACGGTGCAAGTTTGAAAGCACACATGCTCATCCATAGCGGCGAAAAGCCGTACTCATGTAGCGTATGTGAATCCAAGTTTACAGAGAGAGAAACATTGAAGAGACACATACTCATTCATAGCGGCGAGAAGCAGTACTCGTGTAGTGTATGTGAATCCAAGTTTGCCCTTAGAGGGTATTTGAAAAGACACATGCTCATCCATAGCGGCGATCGCCCGTACTCATGTAGCGTATGTGAATCCAATTTTACCGAAAGAAAATATTTGAAGGCACACATGTTCATCCATACCGGTGAGAAGCCGTACTTATGTAGCGTATGTGGAGCCCAGTTTATTCATAGAGGAAATTTGAAAAGACACGTGCTCATCCATAGAGGCGATCGGCCGTACTCATGCAATGTATGTGAATCCAATTTTACTGTAGGAGGAAGTTTGAAGAGACACATGCTCATCCATACCGGTATGAAGCCGTACTCATGTAGCGAATGTGAATCAAAGTTTACCGAAAGAGGAAGTTTGAAGAGACACATGCTCATCCATAGCGGTGAGAAGCCGTCCGTACTCATGCAGCTTGTGTGAATCAAAGTTTACCTAAAGTGGAAGTTTGAAGAGACACTTGCTCATCCATATCAGTGAGAAGCCGTACTCGTATAGCGTAAGTGAATCCAAGTTGAAGAGGCACACGCTCATCCGTAGTGGTGAGAAGCCGTACTCAAGTTGCGTATGTAAAACCATGCTTATCCTGAGATGTGATTTGAAGACACACATGTTCGTCCATAGCGGCTAGAAGTCGTGTAGTGTATGTGAATCCATGTTTGCTCGCAGAGGAAGTTTGAAGATAAACATGCTCATCCATAGCGGTGAGATGCCCATTTCATATAGCACGTTGCGAAACCATACTCGTGCATTGTGTGTGAATCCATGTTTATCCAGAGGAGAGGTTGTAGGAGGCAAATGCTCATCCATAGTGGCGAGAAGCTATGTGAATATATGTTTTCTGACAGAAATCACTCATACTCGCCAATAGCGGCGAGAATCCATCCTACATAGCGTATGTGAATCCAAGTTTACCGACAAAGAATATTTGAAGAGACACGCTCGCCGATAGCGGCGATAAGCCATACTCATAAAGCGATTCTGAATGCATATTTACCCTGAGAGGAAATTTAAAAACACACATCGGCATCCATAGCGGTGAGAAGCTATATTCATGTACCGTATGTGAATCCATGTTTTATGTCCGAGTAAATTTCAATACGCACAATCTCGTCCATAGCAGCGAGATGCCCGTCTCATGTAGCGTTTTTGAATCCAAGTTTACCACGAGAGGAAATTGGAAGAGCACATGCCAGTCCTTAGCGGTGAAAAACCCATAGTCACGTAGGGTATGTGAATCCCAGTTTAGTGGAAGAAGAATTTTTCACAAACACATGCTAGTCCATAACGGCGAGATGCCATACACATGTACTTTATGTGAATCGAAGTTCTCCCAGATAGTATCTTGGATGAGGCACATGCTAATCAATAGAGGCAAAAAGCCATTTTTATGTAGTACACCCAAGGCCAAATTAGCTTAAATGTGAACATTTTACGAATTTGTAACTTATGGTGGCAAGAAGCGATAGTAATGGGACGTGGAGATCCTTTTGTTGGAGCGCTGCGTTCGCCCAACTACCAGGCGCGTAGGCCTTCTGCCAGCCAACCGATCTCAAATAGCAGATTGCGCGCAGGCAAAAACCGTAACATAGTACATTACTTAATGGATATTTCACCCAGCAAATCATGATTAAAGGACTTAGCTCTTCGCAGAGGTTGTTAAAAATGTTCTTCTTCAGCTGATGGACAGGCGTTGTATCGGGTAAATAAATTGTCGTTTACACGTTGTAATTCCCTTCTGTTGTGGGGGATATCTGCTGCCGTATATTTTAATACTCCAATCGTTTCTTAAAGACAAATGTTTGAAATGATAGCTGCAATAGTATATTAGAGCACAATATATAGTAATTACTCCTTTGCCATAACAGACATCCCAAGAATTTTGGTATAACACTGTCATTCAAAGAACACCTATGAATGACTTCTGCCAAAATGAAGACATAAAACAACATTTTGTGTTAAATCTATGTGGCACCACTTGTTGGTGCCAAAGTAGCTACTCTCCGTTGCTCAGCTCTAGTTTTAGTTTATTCAGTTGCTGAGTATTGTTCACCGGTGTGGATAAATAGTCTGCATGTAAGAGTAATGGTTGTACAATTGAATAACACCATGCGCATGATATGTCAACTCCTAGACAATGGCTTCCTTTTCTCAGCCACATCGCACCACTTCATTGCAGCGATGCAACATTTTGATAAGAGAATGTAGAATGACCCAGACCAACAAAAAACTACCTATCCATGGCAAAGCAAAGCAGAGCAAAGAATCTTGCAATCAACAAATTCCACCTGACTGAGAGATGGTCTTCTGATTGGAATTCGTTGGCCCCTCCAGGTAGATCAGTAATGCCATGCATAACTGGGAAGGTGCCAGGGTTCACTCAGCCTAGAAAGACCTGGTCAAAATTAAATAGATTCCGGACCAATCACGGTGTATGCGGGGATCTCCTGTACAAGTGAAAGAAAAGATCTTCATCATGTTGCGCGTGCGGCACCTAGTTCAAGAATGCCCACAAATATCTTACAGTGGTGAATTCAGCGACTTATTCCTAGGGACGCAACAGGCACTTCATTATGTTTCTAACCTTGATGTCAACTTATAATTAATTTTCTTGTATGCCATACGATAAATAAATATAGTAATAATAATGATTTTATGCATGGAAATGTATGTAACCAAGATAACAATTTAGGATAGGTTTCAATTATTTTGGATAATGCGTATTTGTCATGGAACCTTAAAAGCTGAACAAGGAAATATCTATGTTCCCAAACATGTAAACACATGTATTGACAAGGTGGAAAACTCTTCATCATTCACTAAGTAAACAAACTTATAATCTGAAGAAATATCTGGAAATTGCATCCAATTTCTAATCTCAAGGATGACAAAAGTTCTTAAAAATAGTTATATAAATCTTTTTACAATACAATACAATACAAAACTCTTGATTTCCAGAACCTGCATCATACAGAATTGGATACGTCACACAACATACTCACAGTTAAATTTACATAATTACAACTTTTTTTACATAATTAAACAGTTACATGTTTCTTTAAAATTCACTTAAAGAATACAACACTTTCTGGGCTAAGTAGGCTATATCTTGAGAGACTTCCTGAACCCAGTTCCAGTCAAAGATTTTAAGTGGTTTGGAAGGTTATTGTGGTATATAGCTCCTTTTTTGAAAGGATCCTTTCCTGCATTTGTTTATTTACCCTCTTTTGAAAATAGTCATTCTGCCCTCTGGTTTCATGATTGTGGACATTGTTGATTGTGACAACTTTATGTTGATTTTCTCTTACAAGCAAGATAACTTTGAAAATATACAATGAAAATATTGTTAAAATATTTTGCTTCTTAAATGCAACTCTGCATGATGCTCTCGATTTCAACCCAAACAAGTATCGTATTACTCGTTTCTGCAGTTTAAATATTCTCTCCATATTCCTATTTGCTGCCCCAACCCATATCTCAATACCGTATGATATCTGTGAATGAATTAATCCATAGTAGACTGTTAATTGGTATTCGCTGATTAAGTATATTGAAATTCTCTTTAAATCGAAGGAGTTTTTGTTATTTTTTTACAGATTTCATTTATAGCATTCCCATGATTATTCCCATGATCTATTGTAACACCCAAAAATTTTGCTGAGTCTACCTGTTGAATATCATCAGATCCACAGTAAAGATTTCGATCTACTTCTAACTTAGTTCCCTTATGCTTGTTAAATATTACAAAGTTGGTTTTTGAAGGGTTTACTCTTAACATTATCTCGTTAAAATATCTAGTAACAAGATCAATACTATTTTGAGTTTCTTGAAGAGTAATTGTTTTATTACAGTTCCAGTTCAAAATTGAGGTATCGTCTGCATACGAAACAATCAAACTATTTTTTGACTGTGGTACATCATTTACATAGAGAATAAAAAGTAGGGGACCAAGGATTGAACATTGAGGTACACCTTTTTAACTAAACCGGGAGTGGATTAGAACTTGGTTATATTTTCACCATTCTTAAAAGGAATTTCTGTAAATTGCCATCTATTATTCAAATATGATTTTAACAGTTCCAATGCTCTTCCCCTTATACCATAAGCCTCTACCTTATCCAATAATAATTGATGATCTACTGTATCAAATGCTTTTGTCAAATCTACGAAAACCCCAACAGCACATTTATTATCATCAAGAGAAACAAGCAGAGTTTCATAAAATTCTGCAATGGCATTTATAGTTGATAAACCCTTCCTGAAACCAAACTGATTCTAATTTATTGAATCATTCTTAGCAATAAACTCAATTATTCTATGGTAAATCACATACTCTAAAATTTTACAAAATGTAGAGATAAGGGTGATCGGTCTGTAGTTACCTAGTTGATGTCTGTCACCCTTTTTAAAAATTGGTTTAACAGCGGATAGCTTTAGTATATCTGGGAAGATGCCCTTTAAGAGACACATATTTATCAGTTCTGTAAGAATGTCTAGGATTGGACCATAGCGCTGTTTCAACATCCAGGGTGAAATTTCATCCCAACCAAGACTATGTTTATTTTCTAATTTTCTGACTATCGTACTTATTTCATCTTTGGTAGTTGGTTTCAGGAAGATTGACTTATTACATGTGATTTGCTTTATACTGCTATTACCACATTTATTTCCTACAACATTATGATCATTACATTTTGCTCTATTACTGTTTACAGTCACACTGTTCCTAACCGGTGGCTGAATGAAATAATCATTGAATGCTGTTACTACTTGTAAAGGTGCATTAACAACATTGTTATTGATATGTATCGAAATATTTTCCCATGTGTTGCTTTCATTAAGACCTGAAATATCTTTAGCTATTTGCCATAATTCTTTGGCAAAGATGTTAGAATTTGTTATTCTATTTTCATATTCTTGTGCTTTATTTTTTTTATTTCCTCATAATATTCTACTTTACATTTTTTATAGTTATCTTTATAAAGCTTCAATCCTGTTTGCTTGTAGCTTTCGAAAGCAACAATCATGTTATGTTTTTTCCTATGGCACAGATCAGACAGTTTTGTTGTTTTAGTGCTCTGGTGATTCCTATTTATTCTTTTAACTAATGGGCAGGATAAATTAAGACACACTTTAAAAATAGAACAGAATTTTATCCAGGCAGCATTTACATCCCTAATATTCTTCACTTCCCCCCAGTCAACATTACCAAGTTCTTCTGTGAGTTTCATTACATTATTATTAGATACAGTTCGAGTGTACTTCCATGTAGACTGATTTAATTGAGATTCATGAGGAAATGCAATTTTTAATTCCTGGCCACGATGGTCAGATACAAAATTTTCCACAACAGTGCAATTACTTAATTCGTCTGGCATGTTAGTAATAATGTAATCGATTAATGTTTCAGAATGTTTAGTTACCCTTGTTGGCTCTTTGACAAAATTGAAAAAATGAAAATCCACAGCCTGCTTCCAGTCTCCGACCGGGTCAGGAATGGAATGAATGAAGCCCCCATCTAGCGGCGAGGATATGAAGTGTGCCGGCTGCTGAGGCCTGACGCACTCCTCTGGGGCAATGATTAAATGAATGACAGATGAAATAAAATGATAGTGGAGAGTGTTGCTGGAATGAATTTTTTCTGACAGGGAAAACCGGAGTACCCGGAGAAAAACCTGTCTGCCTCCGTTTTGTCCAGCACAGATCTCACATGGAGTGACCGGGATTTGAACCACGGACCCAGCGGTGAGAGGCCGGCGTGCTGTCGCCTAAGCCACGGAGGCTTCGGCTCTTTGACAAAATTATTAAGGCCAAATGACAATACAATGTCTCTGAATGTCTCGAGGGACCTGTCATGTGCAAACCTGTCTATATTGAAATCACCGACTACTTTTATGTTTCTATTTTTTTTTGGCTGCTTTATTCAGAAGTAAATCAAACTGTCTTAGGAATATTTCCATATTTCCACTTGGGGCTCTATATACTCCTGCTATATATATTTCAAAATCATCATTCAGCTGAATTAAAATACCTGCAACATCAAAGTCATGATCCCTTCCATAGCTATTAACCCACCCCAATACCTAGTATCTAACATTTATTTTACAGTATAGACTCACACCCCCACCTTTCATTTCTTCTCGACAGTACCTACTGGCTAGTATATAATTCTCTAGATGCATTGCTTTTATTTCCTCCCTCTCACACCAATGTTCAGTGAACACGGCAACACTGTAATTTTTTGAATTTATGAGGTTATTTAAATGATCTACTTTCTTACTTAGATGTTGAACATTCTGATGTTAGATATGCATATTATAATCAATATTGAACCCTTTTAATTTACTATTAGTGGTTTCTGAATACACCTGCTGAATCTGTTTTTCAGATCCAGCTTCTTCTAACAGTTTCCCTGGTTCTGATACCCAAGTGCCCACTGTAAAGTAATGGTATCTACCTTTTCCTTTAACTTCATGTTAATAATTTTACTTATTTAACAACTTAAGACTTCCTTACCTAGCTTATTCAAATGTTGACCGTGTCTAGTGTGCATAGCTCTATCCAACCTACTAACATCTAGCATATGAACATTGCGAAAATGCTTACATACCTTCGCAATCCCTACATTCGTGTCTTTTACAGCTTCATTTACACGATTTCTCCATTAGATCATACCTGTGGGGAAGGTTCACAACTGCAATGTTAGTGTGGGTGAGCAAAGATAAGGTTCCTTTCAGGGAGCTGATCACATTTTTACCTTCATTTCTTGAAACATCATTAGAGCCGCCAACGATCACCACAAAATCACTCGAAGATAACGAATCTGTTCCACTTTTTGATCCACTCACAACTGCAGTAAATGATGCCACGGGTTTCACTATTGAAGTGACTGCCATGTTACCACATCTCGCCAAGATATTCGCTGCTGCTCCACGTCCGTGTAAATCAACACTTTACCTACTTTCTTCTGTTGTTTAGTAGGCTTAGGCACACTTTTTTCACTGATGTGTTATCGTCCCTTACTTCTTCGAGTCGCTCAAATGAGTTCTTAAGCGGCACACACACACTTTTGTCCAAGCTCTCAGGCCTAAAATTTGGCCTAGTTGGTCCAGTACCACTTTTTACAACATGAGTCCACTTTTCACTTCTTTCGCCCTGGTCTATACTTAAACGTTCATTCTCTTCAACAAGTCTTCTCACATCCTCCTTCAGTAACCTGATTATTTCATCCTTAGACGCTAATTCATTTTTAAGCTCCAGATAATCACAGTCGTATATAATGTATAATTTTGGGTGTTGTCAAGAAGCTCCTTAAGACGGGAAGTTGGAAGGCTACGTTGTCATAAATATACTTCTTCCAGGAAACCTTTAACTTAATGTAAATAGCTTATTATTTGACTTGCTCAACATATAGAATTTGATACTGTCTTTGCTGTCTCAAATTCTGAAGGTTGAGCGATTCTAAGGAGTCTGATATATATTCCAAGAGTTGGATATATTAATCATCTCTAAATTGAATCTACTTTTCTCTTGACCACAACAAAAATATTTCAACTTCAAACTTCAGATTTAATATCCGAGCAAGCATGTTACCTTTTAGAGTCAATGAACTTAAGTGTGGCACAGAAGAGTTTGTTGATCTCTACCAACTCGTGACAAATCTTACATAACTTAGAGCAGAGAAAACATGGTCAGATTTTGTGGTTATCTGAAGAGATTCCAGTCAGCCAACACAGATTACATTTGGCAGGAATACAGAAACCATAAGAGCATGTTATATTGCGACAAATATCTTATGTAGCCTAATGTTTCTCATGTTAGGGCATAAAAATATTTGTTTTCCCGCCTGATGAAATTTGCTAGAAGTAGGCAACAATGAATCAATGGCTTCTATCACTTCAATTGGGAATGTTGGCAATACTGCTACAATAAAACAGCTCTCTCATCACATTGCACAGATTTCTTCTACTTTTCTATTACCGGTACGGTACTCTAAATCGTGTGCCGTTTCATCAATTCTACGTTTTCATCTCCAAGTAAAGTGACTCACCAGTAGAATGTCAACTTGTAACAAGCTTCAATGGCCTTTTAGTTCTCCGCTGTTTCATTAGTTTGAATTATTCATATATGATAGAAATGATTCCGTCATATGAAGACAATATTTAACACAATTAAAGTTTGATACTTAATTGTGTACATGTTTCAGACTGCGATGAGTCCTTCTTCAGCAAGAAATGAATTATAACATGATATTAATTTAAAAAAAAGGGATTCATTAAAAAAAATGTTTTAAATTTACTTAAAATTTCATCTATGTTGATGAAGATACCATTGTCTACAAAAAACATGAATTAAGCCAGGATTTCCCTTCCTCTGGTATATTTATAGCTCCATGGTCTAGCCACATCCACATGTCTCTTAAGAGCTGCCCAGTGCAATGGAGTGTTACCCTCCTGGTGTGTAACAACCACACCAGCTCCATGGTCTAATAATATAGTAGCCACATCTACATCTCCCGTAACAGCTGGCAAGATAGTTATTGTTGTTTTAAGGTATACATATAGACTACGTTTAAAACAGCATTTTTGACTCAATTGTTCGATTTTTAGTTTTTGGCATAAAATGTTACTCTGAACTCTCTTCTTTCAGAAAATGTATGGTTTCCATGAGTACGATGACTATAAATGCATTTAAAGAGGGTTTAAAGCGAGCGATGCGCGCCATTTTCTGACATGGGTGTGGCATGAGGAGAGAAGTACAGTACTCTATTTCAGTTCATGTGACAGATGGCTTGTTTATAGTATCAATCCTCACTCACAGATTGCTCTGCAATTATAGTAATAAGATTATACTTCAGTTGTGTGTTCTCATTGTCTTACACATGGTCTTTGGTAAACATTAATGAGTAGGTGGCCATGATAAGACCTAGATTGCGATGTGGTGCATCATATTTGTTTTTATAATGGTATTTATGCTGTTTTTAAGGGATCACCAAGTGAATTCATTAATTATTAAGGATTTCTCAGTGCGAGTGCATATTGTCTTGTTGGAATGGTTTCATCAATTTGTGGACTGTGTTTCGATATCATAGATAGCTGCCATGTAGTTTATATAGCCTTGATTGGATATTTTTGTAGTTCCTTGCTCCAACGGGGGCACGCTTTGAAATCCCAAAGCTGCCTACATAGCGACTGCAATGAATAACGAAAAATACCCGTACGCTTTTATGTGGTGACAGATCTTACCAGAACTCAATCAACGTTTGAATATTGAAGGTTATGTACACTTAAACGCATGGATCCTGCAGATCTAGCTATAAGATATTACATTACCTCAAGATTTTTGTATTTCTTTTCTGAAAGATTCAACGCAAGCACTCCTATATTGTGTTTGGTGATCCAAACCCTTTATATTCTCTCTTTTTTTTGTCTATATGATTTTTTTGATAGTTCTTTTCAGTAGATATATTTTAATGACTGGTGAGAGAATTCTCATCCAAATGCCATCATTTTCTTACACGTAGTGCACCCTGCTGTAAAATAACAAGGCTCTGGCGTCCAAAATACTCCCGGGATAAGGAGTGATAGAGGAGTAACACCTATGTAAAAAACCTTGGGCCAGCTGACCCAGCTGGTAGTCCCATGTAAGGTTCCCTTGCCAGGGTTACGGTGAAGACCACAACGTCAGCTACAGTGCACAAGTTGGACTTTGGTACAGTGTAACTGGCGGAAGTGGCAGCCCAGTGCTCGGGATTAATGGGAGTAAAAGGTATCTGCTCCAAGGCTGGGACAGGTATCAGAATGGAGGAGACCGAACGGAGGCCGGGATAAGCTTCCAAATTCATCGTCATGATGAAGCAGGACACTCTCTTGTCCTTAGGATAAGAAATTGTCCATAAAGGCGGAGGAACCAATAACAATTGGTCAACGGCATGGGAATGTGGAAGGCAACGGGAAACCACCACATTATCTTCCCCAGGATAATCTTTAGCATGACTGGACAATCTAAAGCCAAGGCCCCTAGTCCCCAGCAGCCCTTAAGTGGGCAGGGGGTGCTAAGAATCTCCAGGCCAGTCATGAAAAGGTTAGGCACTTGGAATGTCCGCAGTTTATTTTAAAGTGGAAAGACTCACAATGCCTTCAGAGAAATGGTAAGACTTAAAGTTGACATCCTTGGAATTAGTGAGATGCGCTGGCCTAATTCTGGAAAATGTAACGTCAATGGTTACCAGGTATATTATGCAGGTAATGACAATCCCCACCATTATAATGCTGTAGGGCTCATATTACAACCAGATATTTCTGCGAGAGTGAAGGCCTTTGTGCCTGTGTCCGATAGGGTAATTCTTCTACAATTCAATGCAAAACCGATATTACTGAATATTATCCAGGTGTATGATCCAACTTGTGATGCATCAGATGAAGACATCGAAGCATTCTACACCCAAGTCGAAACGGCCTTGTCTTTCGCCAAAACGAATGAGATTACCATAGGGATGGGCGGTTTCAATGCCAAGGTAGGTCATGGTCGACGCGCTGATATAGTGGGTAATTTCGGATTAGGGAGTGGCAACAATCGAGTTGATCGATTGGTACAGCTATGCCAAGAGGAGGAGTTCATCGTAGCAAATACTCATTTTCAGCTTCCTCCACGTCGTCCTTACACATGGACCTCAAACGTCGACAATAGTGTCAGGAATCAAATTGACTATATCCTCGTCAATAAGCGATTCAGAAATTCTCTAAAAAGTGTGAAGACATATCCTGGTGCTGATATTAACTCCGATCATAATGTTTTGTTAGCCACAATGAATTTGAACTTGAAAAAATATCACCCAATGAGGCACAACAATCATTTTGCGATCCATACGCTCCAAGACCCTGTATTGAGAAATGATGTTCAAACAGCATTGAGTACAAAACTAGATTATATCCAGTCGAACAAGGATACACATAATATTGAAGACACTTGGAACCAATTCAAATCCGCAGTGAATGAAGTATGTCGAGAAAACTACAGGCCACGGAGAGTAGGAAAAGCAAACCTTGGATGACAGATAAAATTCTACAATTGATCGATTGCAGAAGACCTTTCAAGAATAATGACCCGATAAAGTACAGAGAATTTCAGAAATTAATACGGAAGGAAATCCTTACTGGCAAAGAACCGCACCTTTCAAAGGAATGTAGCGAAATAGAAGAACTATGTGCAAAGCATGACTCGTTCAATACGTATAAAAAAGTTAATCAAGCAGCTGGGATTTATAAGAGCAGAGGGATTGGGAATCTCATAAATAGATATGGCATCGTTTTCCCTAGTACTGAAGAGAAGTTGACAGAATGGAAGGACTATATTGAAACTCTATTCGAAGACAACAGAAGTGTTGATCATGGTATTCGAACGGGCGATGGCATAGATATTACAGGAGCTGAATTTGAACATGCCTTAACAATATCGAAGAGTGGAAAGGCTCCAGGTTCAGATAAATTGCACATTGAAATACTAAAGCTTCTCAAGGATGAATGATCTCTTTCCTTGCTAGTTAGCTTGTTCAATAATGTATATCGAAGTGGATACATACCACATGATTGGCTTAAATCAACTTTTATACCGATTCTCAAAAAGACCCATGCAAAGTGCTGCAATGACTATAGAATGGTCAGTTTAATGAGTCATGCCCCGAAGTTATTCCTTAAAATCCTGCACTTAAGGTTATATCATAAATGTGAGGAGAACATCGGTGGCATACCGTTTGGATTCAGAAGTGGTTTAGGAACTCGGGAGTCATTGCTCAGTCTTCAGGTGTTGATTCAACGATATCGTGATGTTCGAGTCGATGTTTACATGTGTTTCATCGATTATGAAAAAGCCTTTGACACTGTTCAACACGATAAACTGATGAACATTTTACGTGACTTGGGACTAGATGGACGTGATATCCGATTAATTGGAAATGTGAAAGGAATCAACGTGCTGCTGTACGTGTTGATGGTCAGCTGTCTGAAGAAGTATCGATAATGAAGGGTGTTCGCCAAGGTTGCATTCTTTCTCCACTCTTCTTCAACATCTAAAATGATTTTCCAAGATGCTCTTGATGGAAAGTCTCAAGGAGTAGTGGTAAATGGATCTATAATTAATAACATCCGATATGCTGATGACACTGTCATCCTTGCAACAAGTATGGATGATCTACAAACACTACTGGATTCTATTTCTGAAGATAGTAATGCCATGGGATTGCATTTAAATGTAAAAAACAAAGTGAAAGGTTGTTAGTAGAAAGAAAGATGAAATTCAGGGCATTCTTACACTTGGTAATGAAAGAATTGAAAGGGTTTCATCATATAAATATTTAGGATGTCAAATCAATGATAACTGGGACTTAAGTCAAGAAATTCGCTGTAGAATTGAGCAGACCAGAAGTTCTTTCATGAAAATGAGAAAAGTTTTGACCAGCCGTGATTTAAGTCTGTCATTACGCGCCCATCTGCTTCGATGCTACGTTTTTAGTGTCCTGCTCGATGGAGTTGAATCATGGACTCTTACTGAGGTTTTAAGTGAGAAACTGATAGCATTTGAAATGTGGACGTATCGCAGGATTTTAAGGATATCATGGGCAGCTAATGTCACAAATGTGGAAGTACTGCGGCGTAAGAACAATGACTAAGACATTCTCAGTATCATCAAAAGGAGAAAACTAGAATACTTTGGTCATTTCATGCGCAACAACAAATACCACCTCTTGCAATTAATTATCCAAGGGAAGATTAGGGGTCCAGGACGCAGACGAATACCCTGGCTAAAAAACTTAAGCCAGTGGTTCGGACTTAATACAGTGACACTGTTCAGAACAGCTATGGACAAACAGCAGATCATGCTACTGATCACCAATGTTCTTGGAGGACGAGGCACTTGAAGAAGAAGAAGAAGAAGAATGGCGGTTTCCATGGATATGTGACAAATTTGAGAAGACGTGCAAAGTTTATGTTTATCTCGTGTTTGTGGGAGTGATTTATTACATCATTGGCTCTAACTCTCGGAGTAGTAAGAAGATAAAGCGAAGGTTCTGTGGAAATCAGCATCAGAAACGAGAAGAAAGCTCTAGTGGTGCAAGAAAGATAAACATTGACCCCTCTCGTAGTGTCACATGCTAAACTCGCAACAAGCGCTGACACATGTCATAGCAATTATTCTAATTAGTATTTCTATGTAATATTTGATTCAGACTGCCTTCAGACTTGAATATTTGCATTAGCGTGCCCTAGTTATTCAACAGTAATTCATCTATGAGTGTGATTAACTATGAAAATCAACGGTTTGGCTGTGCTTTGACAATAGGTTTAGTGTGTAAATTCTGTGGTATTCAAACAGATTAATTCTGTACGATACCTCCAAGAGACAAGAACATGCTCTCGATATAAACAGTAAACTTGTATATGGCATGTGGTTAATTGTATGTGAATATGGGGAAGCTAAAACATTTTCAACAGCACGTGGCATTTCACTTCGACAATCGCACATGTTTAACCGTGAATCGAACCCAGTCCACCTTGGTGAGAGGCCAACAGCTTGACCGCTGCGCCACCACACCCCCCTAATAAAAACTTCAAAAGGAGGGCCCCAGTATGGGGCAGGCGAATTCTCAAGTGTGATTTAGAAAGAGGAACTAGTAATCTTATTGCAAACAGTCAACCCTTGTTTTCTCAGATTAAGAAATTCCTCCAATTTCCAGATTTTCAATCCAAATAACTCCCATATAAAAGGATGGTTGATATGTCAAATGAAAGAGCATGAACTGGGGAATGTTTTGAACCTCAATCGTTGAAATATCTTTAACACAAAAAACATACGAGGTGTTTTGAAAGAAATATATAGTAAAAAAATTACAATATTTTGGAAAACGTTGTTCAGTTACTTCAAAAATTAGGTAATAAGTATGATTGTGCTTCACAACATTCTCTATAAAGATCTGGACAAATCAGTGAAGGAATCATCAAAATCCATTTATTTTTCGAAATTCCAGATGGTTTGAAAATTGTACATAATTTTTACATTAAAATACATTTTACATGCGTGTAAACATAAATTGAGGATTTTATGCATGTTAATCCTTTAGTCCTAAGATGCATGAACCATAAAAAAACAGATCATTTGGTTAAAACTGTGATATTTTTTCCGAAACGTATATGCATACCTTAAGGGACGAAACTAAGAGGTCATCTGCCCCGCACAACAGCTGCCAAGTAGATGTGGTTAATACATTATTAGACCATGGAGCTGTTGTGACTGTTAAAGAGCTACGTTATGCCAATATTGACCTATGGTATTGAAGCATGCGCCCTTACAAAGAGATTGCAAGCGTCAGAGATGAAATTTCTTAGATCCACCAACCAGAAGACCAAGGTGGACAATTTAAAGAACGAGGAGGTGAAGAAACAAGCTGGAATAAAGACATCCATATTAGACCTAGTCAGCACATCTAGACAACGGTGGTATGAGCATTTGATGAGGATGAGCCCACAAGATCAGCCAGAATAAATTTGGAAAGACAGGTAGATGTAAACAGACCTTTAGGAAGACCTAGAACCCGATAGATGGACATGATGAAGGTTGATTTAGAGACCAGAGGATGGACAGTGGTTGATGTTCTCCATGACAAGTTGTATATGGACAGGTTGAAATGGAAGAGGCTCATAAACTGTACCCGGGAAACAGGAACTCTACAATGATGCTGCTGCTGCTGCTGATGATGATGATGACAACAGCTCCATGGTCTAATAATATACTAACCACATCTACATGTCCCTCATTAGCTGCCGTGTGCACATTATCCATATCTACATGTCCCTCATTAGCTGCCATGTACCGTGGAGTGTCTCCCTTCTGGCTTGTAACAGTCACAGGAGCTACATGGTGTAATATAATAATATACTAACCACATCTACATGTCCCTCATTAGCTGCCGTGTGCACATTATCCATATCTACATGTCCCTCATTAGCTGCCGTGTGCACATTATCCATATCTACATGTCCCTCATTAGCTGCCGTGTGCTGTGGAGTGTCTCCCTTCTGGCTTGTAACAGCCACAGGAGCTACATGGTGTAATAATATACTAACTACATCTACATGTCCCTCATTAGCTGCCGTGTGCACATTATCCATATCTGCAAGTCCCTCATTAGCTGCCATGTACTGTGGAGTGTCTCCCTTCTGGCTTGTAACAGCCACAGGAGCTACATAGTGTAATATAATAATATACTAACAACATCTACATGTCCCTCATTAGCTGCCGTGTGCACACTATCCATATCTACATGTCCCTCATCAGCTGCCATGTACCGTGGAGTGTCTCCCTTCTGGCTTGTAACAGCCACAGGAGCTACATGGTGTAATATTATAATATACTAACAACATCTACATGTCCCTCATTAGCTGCCGTGTGCACACTATCCATATCTACATGTCCCTCATTAGCTGCCGTGTGCACATTATCCATATCTACATGTCCCTCATTAGCTGCCATGTACTGTGGAGTGTCTCCCTTCTGGCTTGTAACAGCCACAGGAGCTACATGGTCTAATAATATACTAACTACATCTACATGTCCCTCATTAGCTGCCGTGTGCACATTATCCATATCTACATGTCCCTCATTAGCTGCCATGTACTGTGGAGTGTCTCCCTTCTGGCTTGTAACAGCCACAGGAGCTACATGGTGTAATATTATAATATACTAACAACATCTACATGTCCCTCATTAGCTGCCGTGTGCACACTATCCATATCTACATGTCCCTCATTAGCTGCCATGTACTGTGGAGTGTCTCCCTTCTGGCTTGTAACAGCCACAGGAGCTACATGGTGTAATAATATACTAACTACATCTACATGTCCCTCATTAGCTGCCGTGTGCACATTATCCATATCTACATGTCCCTCATTAGCTGCCATGTACTGTGGAGTATCTCCCTTCTGGCTTGTAACAGCCACAGGAGCTACATGGTGTAATATAATAATATACTAACAACATCTACATGTCCCTCATTAGCTGCAGTGTGCACATTATCCATATCTACATGTCCCTCATTAGCTGCCATGTACTGTGGAGTGTCTCCCTTCTGGCTTGTAACAGCCACAGGAGCTACATGGTCTAATAATATACTAACCACATCTACATGTCCCTCATTAGCTGCCGTGTGCACATTATCCATATCTACATGTCCCTCATTAGCTGCCATGTACTGTGGAGTGTCTCCCTTCTGGCTTGTAACAGCCACAGGAGCTACATGGTGTAATATAATAATATACTAACAACATCTACATGTCCCCTCATTAGCTGCCGTGTGCACATTATCGATATCTACATGTCCCTCATTAGCTGCCATGTACTGTGGAGTGTCTCCCTTCTGGCTTGTAACAGCCACAGGAGCTACATGGTGTAATATTATAATATACTAACCACATCTACATGTCCCTCATGGGCTGCTAGGTTCAGGCGAGTCTCACCCTTCTCGTTTGTAAGAGCCACAACAGCTCCATGGTCTAATAATATATTAACCACACGAACACGTCCCCTACGAGCTGCCTCGTGCAATGCATTGTCACCCCACGCGTTAGTAACACACACATCAGCCCCTCGGTTCAACCACGAGCATACAAGATCCCTTTCACCATTGCTCGCTGCTGCTAGTAGAGAGGTCATTTCCTGAACAACACGAGATAAATCTAAACCGTGTTTATTTCCAAATTCGTGTGTCCTCAGAACCAAAACAAAAAATAGACCCTGAGTTAACTCCAGTATTGAGCACATCCGTCAATTCAGTATGAGTGACAAGTTCATCTCTGGATTTATGTTCAATAGGACTATTCGTATAAAGTAAAAAATAGAAATTGTCGAATGAAAGTCCTTGGAAAATTCCCTTGTTAACTGCGCATTTCTCTTTTATAACATTATATGAATAGTAATATTTCAAGACACTTTTGCCTTATCGTTAGCAGTCAGTGCATCAGTTGTGATTTTCCTGGCCTTTCCCTTGTGTTTCAGTTGAACACAATACAATTTATTGGTTACTTCATCAGCGATGAACATGTCGTCGAGGGCTTCCAGGTCACTTAAATTGCTGGCGAGTCGAAGGGACTTTCTCCTGTCCAGTAATCTGATGTATACAAGGCCACAGATTCCAGACTCGTACTTTATTCCCCAGGCAGTTGCGGCACCTGCTGTTGTCTTGAATTGTTGCCTAATACAGAGATACACACTCCATGAATAACACGCATGACTAACTACAGTAATACGTATATCCAATGTTATACTCTCATGGTGTCCAGTGTTATATCTTAATGGACCTGCTAGGATGAGAAGCAGACTATAAGATAAGTTATGCAAATGTCCACTTTACAATACAAAATTATCTTTTTATATATCACTTGATGTCATACATTTTGAGACATGTTTCGGCTCTGTGAGCCTTCTTCAGTCAAAATCACTAAAAAGTTCTCCTAAAACAGTCTAATGTTTGGTCTCTCAATAAAAAAAATTAAAACATTTTTACATCGTCAATATGATTAAAACACATGAATTTAAAATCCTTAAGGAATTTAAGAAAATGTACAAAATTTCGAAACCTGGGCCACATTCTTGTTGATCCGTTTTCAAACAGGGGACCCCATTCTACGAGCGTCTTGAAAAAGAATCGTGTCTAAATCTGTCATGTAGAAACTGGTAATCGGATGTTGTTTATTTAGTGCTTTGCAAAATGTTTTCAACATTCATGTGTTTTAATCATCTTGACGATGTAAAAATGTTTTACAAATTTTTATTGAGAGACCAAACATTAGACTGTTTTAGGAGAATTTTTAGTGATTTTGACTGAAGAAGGCTCACAGAGCCGAAACATGTCTCAAAATATATACTGACATCAAGTGATATATAAAAAGATAATTTTGTATCGTAATGTGGACATTTGCATAACTTGTCAAAATCAACACACGAAAACTTGGAAAAATGACTAAAGTCATAGATATTCAGACTATAAGATATTCAGTAATATAGAGTAGATTCTGTTCAAGAACCGCAACACTCGGCAGCTTGTAACCAAGTGCTCTGTTACACGATACGAATTCTCCAACAGACTGTACGTGTAAGTGGTGGTGATTAACAATATTACTTACAGAAGTACTTCCACACAAAACCCCAACAACCTGGACCCATTATTTTGGGCAGCCAGGCTCTGCCTGTCACAAGTCAGGTCAAAGGGGGAGTGGTAGAGGAGTAACACCTCTAAATGAAACCTTGGGCCAGCTGACCCGGCTGGTGTACCATGTAAGGGTTCCTTGCCAGATTTACGGTGAAGACCTCAACTCAACGGCAGCTACAGTGGAGAGGATATTCTTCGGTACAGTGTAGATTTGGAAGGGGCAGCACAGTGCTCGGGATTAATTGAGTACAAGGTATCGTCCTCACTTGAGGGCAGGTATTAGCTGTAGCATCTGATCCGGAGCGGGCGGCTGCAAACGGCGTCTGTATCCCATGTTAGGGGCGGCCGAATAAATATGCTGGCAGTAGCTATAAAATGCAGCCAACGGCAGGCTCGGGCGACAGGTCGGTTGGTTCATTAATGTCCCAACTCAAGGATCGAATGCCACAACCTTTAATTTCGGATATTGCTAGGGCGTGCACCGTAAGTGACGCGCGATGGCCTCGCCTGACCAACGTGACACGTGGGCAAGGGCTACCGACCAAAGGACGGGGTCGGTTAAGGAAGATAGTCCAAACAAACGTCAAACCAAAACCATTACGAATTGGGACTTTAAATATTGGAACTCTAACTGCACGGAGTCAAGATTCTAAAATGTCGTCGTGTGGACATTGCATGTCTTCAGGAAACAAGGTGGAAAGGTCAAAAATCCCGTAACTTAAGGGAAGGATACAAATTGATATACCACGGAACGACCCTCAATAATGGAGTAGCTGTCGTTGTGAGTGAGAATCACCGAAGTCAAGTTGCTTCTGTCCATTGGTACTCTGACCGTTTAATGTCAGTTGTCATTGATACCCCAACACGCCGACTCCATATTTTATCTGCTTATGCACCGCAGACTGGTTATTATGAAGTTAACAAAGATAATTTCTGGGCTGACTTCCAAGATAGCATTGCCACCAGTAATGAAGAAGACCTACTAATCGTCTGTGGAGATCTTAGTGGGTATGTCAGAAATACGTCTAATGGGTACCAATGTCATGGTAACCATGGTTATGGGACTAGGAATGAAGGTGGGCCACTTGTTCTGGATTTTGCACATGCAAATGATCTTGTAATATGTAATACTTTCTTCAAGAAGCGTACCTCCCGCACCTCATTACATACTCCTGTGGTGACCACCATACACAAATAGATTTCGTTTTGGTTCGGAAGAGGAAATTTCCAATCGTTACAAACTCACAAGGTATACCATATGACTGCCTGGCTCCAGAGAAGAAACTGCTTATTGTAGATATGAGGCTCAAAAGAAAACATGGCACAACAAAATCAAATGGGGGAAACTACCAAAACAGAAAACTGCATTTATTGACAACATAGCATTCCCTCAAATTATCCCTCAGTACGCGTTCCTTCGGAGGGGAAGTAAAGCCGGCGGTCCCATGTCATAGATTTATGGCATGGTAAAGAACCTTCCAATAATTACACCTGTGTGAAGCTAAATTATAGGTTAGTTTGATAACGCTTTATATTTCCAACGTTCGCCACCAGGTGGTGACTGTGATGGCATTTAGTAGCCACGTCCGCTGCTATGTGTCGTGGATGGTAGTATTTGTTGGCAAAAGTAGAAACTACTTGAAAAAATTAATCGTCTGCAGCCCTTCTACCTATATCACAAAGAACACACACTAATACCATCATCACAATTTACACCGGTTATAAGACAAATTCTACACACACCCAAAGTACACGGCGCTACATGACCGTGTTGTCGCAGCCCCTAAACTAAGGAACCAACCATCCCTCAAATTTATACTACAGAGATCGATTCTACCTGGAAAACACTTGGTCACAGAGTCTCAACCATAGCCAGGGATGCACTTGGTGCTACAATACCTTGATGTCGTCGATTCGACAAACTGATGTGGATGTGATCTGTGCAATTGCAAGAAACGGTAAGAGCCAAGAAATGGACTTACAAACAACGGCTAAAACTAAAGAAAACATCAAACTTTTAGGAATATACGGCGGCCAAAAAGAAGCAAAGAAAGCGATTGCGGAGGTCAAAGCAAAACACTATCACGAGATACATGATCGTTTGGAAACACCAGATGGTGAAATCAAGATCAAAAGTAGCACAAGACATTGAATATTACATGTGCATAAAACACGAAAATGGACAATGACTAGTTGAACAACAAAAGACCTTGAACACATGGCAAGAATACTTCAGTGAGATATCGAGCACTGAATTCTCTCATCCACCAATCCCTGATGGTCTACTAATTCTTGGACCAGTTCCACAAATCACCACCATAGAAGTTGAAAACGCTGTTAAGAAAATGAATAAGGGGAAAACTTCAGGACCGGATGACTTGCCTGCTGACTTCTCGAAAATTGAAGAACTTCAAAATAATGTTAGTCCCTGGCTTACAGAAATCTTCGATGCTCTAGTGGATTCTTAACATATACCCACTGACTGGTCGACTAGTGTTCAGTACCCATCTTTAAGAACAAAGGGGATCCAGCAGAATGTTCCGACTATATGCAGATTAGGTGATGTTTGCCGCTACAACTAGGGAAACTTTACAACAAATTCAAACATGGCACGACAGGCTACAATAATTTGGTCCACGCCTGAACATACAAAAGACAGAATACCTGGAAACCTTTCCATCACCAGAATCTATCCAATTGAGTGGTACATTCCTGGCGCAGGTGGGCCCCTTACAGTATCTAGGATCCCGTTTGCAAAATGATCGATGCATCAGTAATGATGAACGAGGAAGGATCAATGAAGCATGGATGCGTTAGAGAGATGTCACAAGGGTTCTGTGTGATAAGCAAATACCAACTTACCAGAAATACAGTTGCACTGTATGGCACTGAGCGTTGGGCTGTCACTAAAAGTGCTCAACATTCTCTCCTCGCAATGGAAATGCGGATGCTGCAACGAACTATGGGCATTTCACTGCGAGACCACTTGAATAACGATAATATCAGGCGACAATCTGGCGCAGCCCCAAATCCTGATAAGATGGCCGAACACAGACCCGATGGTATGGCCATGTGTTGAGGGCAAGAAGTAACACTGTGGTAGATACTGCCTACCAACTGAAGGTTCATGGGAGAATACTAAGAGGAAGGCCCAAACAACGGAGGAAAGACACTATCAACACCGATATAAAAGCTGAAAATCTCCAACCAGAAGATGCAGCTGACCGAGTGTAGTGGCGCTCAATGATCCGAAAAGCGGACCACATCCCAATGGGAAAACACTATAGAAGAAGAAGTACCTACACACTACAACGATATTGTTTATTTTAATTGTCTTGGATTTCTTCTACATAAAACCAAATTGTTACGTGCAAAAGCCCGTCCCAACGTTTTTAAAATGCATCTCCCCTATATACATGTGTTCCCTGCCATTTAAAGCGCCCGCATGATGGCTTGGTTCCGCAAATGAACTCGAGGTGGCAGCATCTATCGGACTTCGGCGCCTCTAGCCGTGGTTGTATCTTCGACCGCTAGAGTGAGTGAGTGAGTGGTGTCTTCTGATCTCATCCTAATCGAGTCATGTTTGAAGGATATTGTATTCTACGTCATTGAACAAAAGACTATATATATACATCATGCCGCCAAAAAATTATATATTATGCACATTGTTACTTGATGTGTCAGTCTGTGATTGGACAATTACAATTAAAATGAATGCAGTGCGGGCTTTGACTTTGGATTCTCCGCCATCTTAGCATCTTCATAGTCTGTCGTCAAGAAAACAACAAGCCGGGTGGTGTTCAAAGAGTCTCTCTCCGTGTGCTGGGGGCTTTGGCCCCTAGCCTCTACGAAATATGGATATATGCTAAAAACGAAATGCCTGTGCTCTTAAGGCTGTATTTTCGCCATTTCTCCGTGAAGAAGAAGAAGTATGAAATTGTAATCGCAACTAGATTCAAACAGAAGTGGTTGTTACCCAAACGGCGCATGTGCGGGTTAGCCATTTTGTGGCAGTCTAGTGCCATATAATATTATTTAATTTGTGTGTTAATTATTTTATTATTATTGTGTCTCCACAGAGAAGTTTTTAAGGTACGTTATTATTTAATATATATATATATATATATATATATATATATATATATATATATATTGTTATGGAGCTCCGATATTGGCCTTATATTAATATTTTAATACTGTATTTGTTTCGCCTGGTAGGCCTAATTTTTCTGTTTTGCTAATGTTACCAGATATGTAAATTTTGTTGTTTTCCTTCGTACCTTCTGGAGACACGTTTCTAGTTTATTTTACGTTGTAATTCCTTTTATTTATTTAGTTTATTTCTTGTTGGTAATTTTTGGAATTGCCCTATTATTTATTTAACTTACGATCCGTTGCAGCCTAAATTTGCCTCGTGTCAATAGTGTTAAGGCGTAATTCTTTCCTTCCTTTCTGTTCTCTCTGGTGACTTTAAATTTAATTTTATGCTAATTGTTTGCCGTGATTCGACTGAACATGCAAACATCTTTTGTGGCCATGTTTGTTTTTTGTTTTGCCCGAGTGCATTCTGGTCTTGGGAGTGTGATTCTCTAGGCGTCGAGCGGGAGACTCAAACGTGTTGTGGTTGTACCTTAGTATGTTTTTTTGTAAATCTTGTTGGTTTATCTTTGTGTTTTTGTGAGTGTTCCTAAAATTTTCTCCATCACGAAAGTTGTGGATTTGTTTTTTTGATCCTATTTTATTTTATTAATTTAATTTTAAATTTTTCGTTTTTCATCGTGGCCTTGATGTCTACATGTCGGGTCGGTATCGCGTACCTTAGTATATTATCAAGTCCGTTCTCTTTTGGTAATACCTGTATTCTCGTTTTCTATTTTTTTTGGGCTTTATTATTTTAATTTTAATTAAATGTTTTCATTTCGCTCAGCAAGCATTTTAAGCCGTCTCTTGCATACTTATGTAATTAACTTAAGCCATTGTCTATCACCAGGGAGGTTGTTTTTTGAGGCAGTAGTAGGTTTTTTAATTTTTTTATGTGGCTGAAGGATTTTATTAATTCTTATTTTCTTGGCCCCTTTTGGTAATTACATTTTCTTTTAAATTTTAAGCAACTGTTGTGGCATTATTTCGTCGGTGGCTGTTCTATTGGTAATCGGGTGTGTCCGTAGACGAGCCTGTGCGTTTTCCCCTTCTCCACCTTCCTTCCACCATTAGGTGTTCTTCTGTTGGGGCATGTCATCTGGCGGAGTTTTTGCAGCAAGCGCTGCGGACCTCTGGAAAACAAGGTAAGTTGGCCCAACCAACCACCCCGGCCGGCGTAGCACAAATAATTGTTAATAAACTAGGCATTGCTTGCGTTATGCGATGAATCCTTAGCATCAAACCTTCTGTGTCTAACAATTGCTCAAATAATCCCGAGGAAATGTTATATTGCCTCTCACTTGAAAACTGAAAAAACCTTTCAAACAATATATCATGTGATTTTATACCTCCCAAAGTAACCCAGTGTCCGATTCTACTTCTCGGCAAGAAAGAATAGCCCTCTTTCTTCATATTTTTGCACAGAAGACCTATTTATCATAAAGAAACAATTATGTTACACGTCCGCCAAAACCTCTAAGTTGTCACCGTGTCTGTTGCGGTATTTCGCCTAATTAAACCAATCAGGCTCATCAGCGGACTCATGATGCACCCTGCCTCACATTCACATCCTACTGGAAATAACAGTACATCCTTTCTCGTTCTGAATACTTTCCTGAAAGACTGGTGTAAGAATGCATTCGGCAGTGCTGTGTCATAGAAGAAACTGGATGCAATGATTCATGGTGAATAGTTAAAATAGTCAGTCTAGTTTTTCTGAACTCCAGTGTCGACTGTTTTGAGTGTTCATACAACCAATCAGATGAAACCTAACCTCATTCGAAATAAAATATGAGATGTGGTTCAACACTTAATTAAAAACAGCTGTATAAATGAATTCTGGACCCCTAGTCTACTACAATTACTGTAGTGGTTTTGTACGGTTCGTAGTTCATTATCCATATTGCAGTATTAGATCTGATATTCCGAAGTGACTAGTTCCAGGAGTCATGATCCATCATTTGCGACTCTGAATTGGGATGCAGAGGCTCAGCCCTTTTACTTTGCCTCAACTGCTTATGAGTTCTACAATGTATCTTACACAAAGTGGGAACTGCGCAGTGCGCTTACACATCTCCTAGATTGGATAATAGCTATAACCAAATGCTGACATATACCAGGATCAAACAACTGCTCCTTATTAAAGAGGAGATTTCATGGAAATTGTGAGAGGAGCTCATGGTGCCAATTACCAAGGCTGGAAACTTGTAAGCTCGTGAGGTTTCTTGTGCCTTTCACTCTCATTGTTGCAGCACTGGCTATCTGGCGCAACTACAAAGCCCTCAGACAAGGCATGTATTTGAAAGAAACACCCAATCACGGTTTTCTTCGTTCTCGATACAGCCTACGACATCACTTGGCGCAGTGGAATCCTCTCCACCCATCCGAATGGAGATACAGTGGTAATCTAATGACTTTTATTGAGAATTGTTTCTCCCTCCGACCGTCAGTGCTTCTCCCCAAGAAGGTAAGAGTTCCACTGGGTTTGGTGGTAAGTGTCAGCTTGTTCACAATTGCTGTAGACAAGATAGTTGGTGTCACTAGTTCCACAGGGTTTGGTGGTAACTGTCATTTTGTTCACAATTACCGTACACAAAATAGTTGGTGTCACTGGGTCCACAGAAGGTCCACAGGGTTGGGTAGTGTCACCTTGTGCACAAATGCTGTAAACAAGATACTTGGTATCACTGGGTCCACAGTAGTTCCACAGGGTCGGGTAGTGTCACCTTGTTCACAATTGCCGTAAACAAGATACTTGGTATCACTGGGTCCACGGAAGTTCCACAGGGTTGGGTGGTGTCACCTTGTTTACAATTGCTGTAAACAAGATAGTTGGTGTCACTGTGTCCACAGTAGGTCCACAGGTTTGGGCGGTGTCACCTTGTTCATAATTGCTGTAAACAAGATAGTTGGTGTCACTGGGTCCACAGTAGGTCCACAGGGTTGGGTGGTGTCACCTTGTTTACAATTGCTGTAAACAGGATTGTTGGTCTCACTGGGCCCACAATAGTTCCACAGGGTTGGCGGGTGTCACCTTGTTCACAATTGCCATAAACAAGATACTTGGTGTCACTGTGTCCACAGTAGGTCCACAGGGTTGGGCGGTGTCACCTTGTTTACAATTGCTGTAAACAAGGTAGTTGGTGTCACTGCGTCCACAGTAGGTCCACAGGGTTGGGTAGTGTCACCTTGTTCACAAATGCTGTAAACAAGATAGTTGGTGTCACTGGGTCCACAGTAGTTCCACAGAGTCGGGTAGTGTCACCTTGTTCACAATTGCTATAAACAGGATACTTGGTGTCACTGGGTCCACAGTAGTTCCACAGGGTCGGGTAGTGTCACCTTGTTCACAATTGCTGTAAACAAGATAGTTGGTGTCACTGGGTCCACAGTAGGTCCACAGGGTTGGGTGGTGTCGCCTTGTTCACAATTGCCGTAAACAAAATACTTGGTGTCATTGGGTCCACAGTAGTTCCACAGGGTCGGGTAGTGTCACCTTGTTCACAATTGCTATAAACAGGATACTTGGTGTCACTGGGTCCACAGTAGTTCCAAAGGGTCGGGTAGTGTCACCTTGTTCACAATTACTGTAAACAAGATAGTTGGTGTCACTGGGTCCACAGTAGGTCCACAGGGTCGGGTAGTGTCACCTTGTTCACAATTGCTGTAGACAGGATAGTTGGTATCACTGGGTCCACAGTAGTTCCACAGGGTTGGGTAGTGTCACCTTGTTCACAATTGCTGTAGACAGGATAGTTGGTGTCACTGGGTCCACAGTAGGTCCACAGGGTCGGGTAGTGTCACCTTGTTCACAATTGATGTGGACAGGATAGTTGGTATCACTGGGTCCACAGTAGTTCCACAGGGTCGGGTAGTGTCACCTTGTTCACAATTGCTGTAAACAAGATAGTTGGTGTCACTGGGTCCACAGTAGGTCCACAGGGTTGGGTAGTGTCACCTTGTTCACAAATGCTGTAAACAAGATACTTGGTGTCACTGGGTCCACAGTAGTTCCACAGGGTCGGGTAGTGTCACCTTGTTCACAATTACTGTAAACAAGATAGTTGGTGTCACTGGGTCCACAGTAGGTCCACAGGGTCGGGTAGTGTCACCTTGTTCACAATTGCTGTAGACAGGATAGTTGGTATCACTGGGTCCACAGTAGTTCCACAGGGTCGGGTAGTGTCACCTTGTTCACAATTGCCGTAAACAAGATACTTGGTGTCACTGGGTCCACAGTACTTCCACTGGGTTCGGTGGTATCACCTTGTTTACAATTGCTGTAGACAGGATAGTTGGCGACACTGGATCCACAGTAATTCCACAGGGTTGTGTGGTGTCACCTTGTTCACAATTGCTGTAGACAGGATAGTTGTTGTCACTGGGCCCACAGTAGTTCCACAGGGTTGGGTAGTGTCACCTTGTTCACAAATGCTGTAAACAAGATACTTGGTGTCACTGGGTCCACAGTAGTTCCACAGGGTCGGGTAGTGTCACCTTGTTCACAATTGCTGTAAACAATATAGTTGGTGTCACTGGGTCCACAGTAGGTCCACAGGGTCGGGTAGTGTCACCTTGTTCACAATTGCTGTAGACAGGATAGTTGGTATCACTGGGTCCACAGTAGTTCCACAGGGTTGGGTAGTGTCACCTTGTTCACAATTGCTGTAGACAGGATAGTTGGTGTCACTGGGTCCACAGTAGGTCCACAGGGTCGGGTAGTGTCACCTTGTTCACAATTGATGTGGACAGGATAGTTGGTATCACTGGGTCCACAGTAGTTCCACAGGGTCGGATAGTGTCACCTTGTTCACAATTGCTGTAAACAAGATAGTTGGTGTCACTGGGTCCACAGTAGGTCCACAGGGTTGGGTAGTGTCACCTTGTTCACAAATGCTGTAAACAAGATACTTGGTGTCACTGGGTCCACAGTAGTTCCACAGGGTCGGGTAGTGTCACCTTGTTCACAATTGCTGTAAACAAAATAGTTGGTGTCACTGGGTCCACAGTAGGTCCACAGGGTTGGGTAGTGTCACCTAGTTCACAAATGCTGTAAACAAGATACTTGGTGTCACTGGGTCCACAGTAGTTCCACAGGGTCGGGTAGTGTCACCTTGTTCACAATTACTGTAAACAAGATAGTTGGTGTCACTGGGTCCACAGTAGGTCCACAGGGTCGGGTAGTGTCACCTTGTTCACAATTGCTGTAGACAGGATAGTTGGTATCACTGGGTCCACAGTAGTTCCACAGGGTGGGGTAGTGTCACTTTGTTCACAATTGCCGTAAACAAGATACTTGGTGTCACTGGGTCCACAGTACTTCCACTGGGTTCGGTGGTATCACCTTGTTTACAATTGCTGTAGACAGGATAGTTGGCGACACTGGATCCACAGTAATTCCACAGGGTTGTGTGGTGTCACCTTGTTCACAATTGCTGTAGACAGGATAGTTGTTGTCACTGGGCCCACAGTAGTTCCACAGGGTTGGGTGGTGTCACCTTGTTCACAATTGCTATAAACAGGATACTTGGTGTCACTGGGTCCTCAGTACTTCCACTGGGTCGGGTAGTGTCACCTTGTTCACAATTGCTGTAAACAAGATAGTTGGTGTCACTGGGTCCACAGTAGGTCCACAGGGTTGGGTAGTGTCGCCTTGTTCACAATTGCCGTAAACAAAATACTTGGTGTCATTGGGTCCACAGTAGTTCCACAGGGTCGGGTAGTGTCACCTTGTTCACAATTGCTATAAACAGGATACTTGGTGTCACTGGGTCCACAGTAGTTCCACAGGGTCGGGTAGTGTCACCTTGTTCACAATTACTGTAAACAAGATAGTTGTTGTCACTGGGTCCACAGTAGGTCCACAGGGTCGGGTAGTGTCACCTTGTTCACAATTGCTGTAGACAGGATAGTTGGTATCACTGGGTCCACAGTAGTTCCACAGGGTTGGGTAGTGTCACCTTGTTCACAATTGCTGTAGACAGGATAGTTGGTGTCACTGGGTCCACAGTAGGTCCACAGGGTCGGGTAGTGTCACCTTGTTCACAATTGCTGTAGACAGGATAGTTGGTATCACTGGGTCCACAGTTGTTCCACAGGGTCGGGTAGTGTCACCTTGTTCACAATTGCTGTAAACAAGATAGTTGGTGTCACTGGGTCCACAGTAGGTCCACAGGGTTGGGTAGTGTCACCTTGTTCACAAATGCTGTAAACAAGATACTTGGTGTCACTGGGTCCACAGTAGTTCCACAGGGTCGGGTAGTGTCACCTTGTTCACAATTGCTGTAAACAAAATAGTTGGTGTCACTGGGTCCACAGTAGGTCCACAGGGTTGGGTAGTGTCACCTTGTTCACAAATGCTGTAAACAAGATACTTGGTGTCACTGGGTCCACAGTAGTTCCACAGGGTCGGGTAGTGTCACCGTGTTCACAATTACTGTAAACAAGATAGTTGGTGTCACTGGGTCCACAGTAGGTCCACAGGGTCGGGTAGTGTCACCTTGTTCACAATTGCTGTAGAAAGGGTAGTTGGTATCACTGGGTCCACAGTAGTTCCACAGGGTCGGGTAGTGTCACCTTGTTCACAATTGCCGTAAACAAGATACTTGGTGTCACTGGGTCCACAGTACTTCCACTGGGTTCGGTGGTGTCACCTTGTTTACAATTGCTGTAGACAGGAAAGTTGGCGACACTGGATCCACAGTAATTCCACAGGGTTGTGTGGTGTCACCTTGTTCACAATTGCTGTAGACAGGATAGTTGTTGTCACTGGGCCCACAGTAGTTCCACAGGGTTGGGTGGTGTCACCTTGTTCACAATTGCTATAAACAGGATACTTGGTGTCACTGGGTCCTCTGTACTTCCACTGGGTCGGGTAGTGTCACCTTGTTCACAATTGCTGTAAACAAGATAGTTGGTGTCACTGGGTCCACAGCAGTTCCACAGGGTTGTGTGGTGTCACCTTGTTCACAATTGCTGTAGACAGGATAGTTGGTATCACTGGGTCCACAGTACTTCCACTGGGTTCGGTGGTGTCACCTTGTTTACAATTGCTATAAACAGGATACTTAGTATCACTGGGTCCACAGTACTTCCACTGGGTTCGGTGGTGTCACCTTGTTTACAATTGCTATAAACAGGATACTTGGTATCACTGGGTCCACAGTACTTCCACTGGGTTCGGCGGTGTCACCTTGTTCACAATTGCTATAAACAGGATACTTGGTGTCACTGGGTCCACAGTACTTCCACTGGGTTGGGTGGTGTCACCTTGTTCACAAATGCTGTAAACAAGGTAGTTGGTGTCACTGGGTCCTCAGTACTTCCACGGGGTTGGGTGGTGTCACCTTGTTTACAATTGCTGTAGACAGGATAGTTGGCGACACTGGGTCCACAGTAATTCCACAGGGTTGGGTGGTGTCACCTTGTTCACAAATGCTGTAAACTAGATAGTTGGTGTCACTGGGTCCTCAGTACTTCCATGGGGTTGGGTGCTGTCACTGGCGTAAATACCCTGTAACACAGAGTTATGTGCTCAACCCTTTTGCTTTCAAGCCATCAGAAGATGAATGTGCGAAAACTGTCAGCCATATTGGGTCAATTACACATTGAGATTGATTTCGTTTAGAGGGATTTTTAGGGTCCTCGGTGACGACACGGATGACGTGTTGATGTTGATGTTCGGTTTTTGCCGTGGCCGCCATCTTGTCAGCTGACAGTGTTTCGTTAGATATAGGCGTGCGAGGACATGCAGTGTGTGAAAATCGCGATATATATTTTTATAAATACGAGCTGAAATGAGAAACTTTTGATGTGTATCGCGATCTGTAAGGTCAATTACACATCGCGTTTCGAAGGTTTCTTCTTCTTCTTTCGAATAACCCATTTTGAGGGTAAGATGAATCAACGTTGGCTATTGTCCATTGTATTCAATTTCCGTTGTTTCCAAATTTCTTTCATCCTTCTAGAGTGACGATCTTTCTCCTCCTGAGTCCACTTTCTGCCAGTTGTTTGTTTCTTCCTTTCTTGAAATTTTGCGTTTTGAATAGCTTCTCTGAAGAGTGATCTGTTTGCTATTGTGTCTGTCTGAATTTTGGCGTTTGTCAAATCTTTGTCAATTTCAATGAACCATGTGGGTTTGGATTTGTAACTAGTCAGTAAGTTGAAGATCTGTTTAGTTAGTCTACTATTTTCCATTCTATAGATGTGCCCAAAAAACTGCAATCTTCTCTTTCTCATTACATCAGTTAATTTTTCACATTCCAAATATAACTCTCTATTTGGTCGTAACCAATATTCTGCGTTATTATTTCGTTTAGCTCCCAGTATTTTTCTCAGAATCCGTCTTTCAGTCTTCTCTAATTTGTCTAAATCATCAAATCGTGTTAATTTAAGTGTTTCTGCTGCATACAGTGTTTCAGGTCTGACTACTGTTTGATAATGCCTTAATTTAGTGTTCCAAGATAAGCTTTTTTATTATATATATATCTTTTGTCGTATGAAAACACCTTTGTAATTTATGCATACGCGTGTCTATTGCTGTCTTTTCCTGTGAGTCATTCATTATCCACTCTCCTAGGTATTTAAAGGAATTTGTTTTACATACTGAACTGTCATGAATTGTGATACTTTTGGGGGCATCGGTGATGTTTGTCATGAACTTAGTTTTTTCAAATGATATTTGTAGTCAGACTTGGCTGCCTGTTTTTGCAACTCTCTAATTTGTTCTTGGACAGTATCCAGTGAGTCAGTAAGTAATTCGCAAAAGCTAAACAATCTACAGTGATTTTATTTGGATGTCTTCCTAGTTGAACTCCTTTAGTATTGATGGCTTTCCTCCACTCTCGAATTACCTTTTCCAATGCACAATTGAAAAGCAGAGGTGACAGAACATCTCCTTGTCTCACACCTGACTTTATTTTGAAAGATTTTGAAAGTTTCCCTCTAAATTTAACTTTGGAAGTTGTGTTCGTTAGTGTTGCTTGAATAATTTCAGTTGTCTTGTTATCAAGTCCAAATTCCCTCAAAATGTTAATAAGTGTCTTTCTGGCAATGGAGTCATAGGCTTTTTTAAAATCCACAAAAGTAACTACATATTTCAAGTTCCTGATTTTCCTCATGTCTAATATGTTCTTTAAATTTAGTATTTGCTCCATACATGATCGTCCCTTCCTAAATCCTGCCTGATACTCTCCCAATTGAGGGTCGAGTATTTCTTCTGCTCTTTTTAAAAGTGCTTTGGATAAGATCTTATAGGTCACTAGCAGGAGGGAGATTCCCCTGTAATTGTTAGGATCTGCTTTCTTCCCTTTCTTATGTAGTGGATGTATCAAAGAAGATGTCCATTCTGATGGTAAACTGTGTGTTTTCCATATGTCATTTATGATATCCGTTAAACATAGGATCATGTTGTCACTCGAGTATTTCCATAATTCAGCAACTACACTATCTTCTCCAGATGCTTTGTTATTTTAAGTTCGTTTATAATTTCTTTAATTTCATTTGTTGTTGGTGCTTTCGAGTCTGAAGGAATGGGGAATATATTATCAAAATTGAATGTCTCCTTTGGTGGATCGCAGTTGAGGAGTTCTTCAAAATATTCCGCAGTATTCTGCAATTTTCAGCGTTATTATATGCAGTTTTCTGAGTCTTTGGATCTGTGAAAAGTAAGCTTGGTGGAGTATACTTCCTTAAATTACTTCTGAAAGTTTTGTAGAAGTCCTTTATATTCTGCTGTATGAAGTCCGATTCTATTAATGTTAATTGGTGGTGTATTTTTGCAAATACACGGAAAGAAAGAATTAGCGTTTGCTGTTCATTACTTTATATCAATCCATTTATTTAAATTTCTTTCCCGCACACACTAACATCGAACCGTTACCTCCCGTTTGCCCCGTGCATTTGTTAATTTTTTCTGTCAGCTTTTTACAGAAACGCGTATTCCGCTGAACCAGCCTGACAGCGTCACATCGCTGCCTTCCGAACTTCCATTGCTTCAAACCATGAAGACTTCTATATTAATCCGCAGAGCGTCGTGTTCTTCACCAACCAACTACTCCATGAAGACACTGCTCCAAGAAGAATTTTGTTTTTGTCAAGTTTTTTCATGTTTATGCACGACCTCTTTGTTTCCTCCCCTACGCGCCCGCTTCCCCCCTCTTCTCCCCTCCTCTTACTGCTCTCTTCTCCGCGCGCCCAGCCCGTTCGCTCGGTCACTTCACTTCTACACTTCGTCTCGACTTGTCTCCGCGTCGTGAGCAACTGCTCACCCTCACAGTGCACTCAACTTCTTGTTGAACATGCCGTCTAGGCTGGTGTGCTTTCGCTGCGTCTAGCAGCCCTCACTTGTGAGTCGGAAATCGACCCAGCCAGTTAGAGCTTAACTAAAGCTCGCCTCCTCAACTCGAGAGGCAAACTTTGAAATTCTACGCCATGTTAGAATTTTAGTATCAACCGTCAAAGGGAACATCGCCTTCGCCATGAAGCAAAGCTAAGTACTACTTCTACGTTCTTCAACTTATTTTAATTGATTTTAAATAGCTACACGCTTTTTAATGATCATTTTATAGGCAGTGTGAGATTTCTATACTTGGGGCAATAATCATCCTTTGCGGGATTTTCTATGTTGGGCTTTTTTCTATCTAAGCCAATCTTAACAGGAAGCAGCATTTCTTATGCTTATTAAATGAGAGATTTTCTCACAACGTGGGATACCATTAAATTACCCACTGTCTATAAAATACTTAGCTCGTTACACCGCTGGACTAACTTTTGCCCTATTCTTCAGTCATGATTGCTCTGGAACCTTCCAGAATCTGCACTTTATCTACCAGTTATACTGTCATGTATTTTCCACTCACATATGGGAATACTTTTTCAAACTAAGGAATCTTCCTTATGAACTACTAATAAATATCTAATTTTTCTTCCTCCGTTGGGATTTTCTCTGGAGCATTCAACTATAATCTACAAGTTTCTCAAGCAATAGACTCCCGCAAATCTAGTGTAACTAGTTATTTTCCATCATTGCAATAACTTTCTTTGCCATAAACTTTTTGTGCTACTACAGTGAACTTTTCAACTCTATCAACAGACTATAGTGAAAACAGTGCTTGTTCAACCTTTCATCCGCGTCGCGTTCGTCCGAATACAATAAATACGGCCATGAACACTTTTCCACAATCCCGTTTGATCTTTCCCAAACCCTTTAATAACAAACCAAAATAATAAAATTGTTACTTTAGGTCTTTTTACAATGAGGTGTCACTCTCAATTAGTGCCCTCCCTTCTTTGCTATATGTACAACTAATTAATGTCTGTAAAACTTCGTGTCTATTACACGCCTTAAATTATATTGTTTCTCCCTTCTAATTTGGGAATACAATTCTTTCAACTCATAAGTGAGTTATCTCTAGGTTTCACGAAAGGGAAACTTGCCCCATTTGTCTCGTGATCCCTACTTAAACATAGGAATTCTCGAAACTTCCTTTCGATTTTTCTCTTTAGGTTTCACAATAAGTGACCTGCCCTATTTGTATAATTTTCAATGTATAATCTACCCACCTGTTTGTTGTTGTTACTTTCGAAGTTGTTACTCCTTCTAAGACATTTACCTAGAAATTCTTAAAGAACACACCTTGTACTTGATTTATTGTCTAACTTTAATTACGTCAGTTATCTTTAAATTTCCTATTTATTCATCTTCGCCATTTCAAAATCTTACAAAGATTTTAATGCATATAAAAGGTTTAAAACCAAAAGAGTTATCAATTGCCTGGCGCAAGCTTTAAATGTTTTCGGAGGTCTGCGACCCCAATTGTTTATACAAAATCAAAATTATATATTTGTTACAAAAACTACTTCCTTTTGCATTGTTAAATAAATTAAAATTTATTCTTTTGATTTATCATTTCTCAAACATAACGGTTAGGCAAGATCCTGTCTTCCCTAACTCTTCCTAGGTTCATGCCCTCGTTAATAAAAATAAATCTATTGATAGGGTGTTCACCACTTGTTGCATTTGAGCAAGAACTCTTAGTTATAACTTATGTCAAACTCTCTTCCTATTTCTCCATCCTTTTTCTCCGGTCCGAAACCCACTTCCTTTTTCTTCATCATCTTCCCTTGTGGGTTAGGTTATTCCCAAGCTAGTAATCCACCCAATTGGTCTTTCATATGTTGCACTTTTACCCTTTTGAGTCCCTTAGATGTATGTTTTCGGGATTCTATAAAGCTGTTCCTGGTATTATCATTTTTATTTGCATTCCAGATGTTCGAAGGTTTATTGTAAATGCCAATTTCTGTTTAAGTCTCGCCCACCCAAAAACCCCAATTCCCCAGGCTTTTCCCGTAAGCTTGCCAGAGAAGTATTTCGTGACGTTGTCGATGACGTCATCAACGCCGCCATTTCCCTTTTAGGGGAATTTTATAAGCAAATGTATTGCGAGCTATGATAGTCCCGCCATATTTACCACAATATGCATACACTTCTTTTAAAATCACAGGGAAGGTACACCAATGAAGATATCTACACGAAACTTGGTATACATCACGTATTATCACTGCAAGTATGTCTTGTCTTTAAACCAAAATGGTATAATGTTAAGAAATAAGAAATGTGCAAACAAAGTTACAAGTTTCAGATTTTGAAAGTTTGAAAGTAATTCTAGGAAATGGAATTCACAGCCCAAGTTTGTAATTCATATCAGTAGGACATTGCCTATTGTTTACTAGCAAGATTCTATGTGCATTAGATCCAAGGATAGATCGAAATGTTTAAAGAGATGTAACACTGAAAAATGTCAGCAATTTTTTGTGTAAAACACTCGCCGCTATCTACACTAACATCACTGTCTGGAGGTGCTGGATTATTATCATCATATTCTACACTTTCCGATTCGGACTGAGAAACTTCATCATCACTTAAATATTTCTTAAGATATTCAGTGATATCGACAGCTATTGAACTCACTTTGCCATGTCGCACACGATAAATAACTAGGCCTATACTCCGTATGCTGTCAGAATGGGATTGACAGTTCTCGCCTCGCGATGTGGTCAGAGACAAGATTGCCAAACTGCTCGCTCCTACCGCGCGCGCGTGGGTAAATCAGTTAATTCATTCAATTCGCTATAATATATTTAATAATTATTATTAAGAATCTAGAATAGTTGCTACAGATGTAGAATATACAATATCTCCTTCTTTTTGTGATAATAGTAATGGCTTCAATTTAAGGCTGATTTCGATAACATACAATAATGTTAGCCTACATTTTTAGCCTACTTTTCACATTTTGCAAAAATGAGGAAAAAGTAGACTTATGAGATCGATCCGGGAAAATGTCTGTCTGTCTGTCCTTCTGTCTGGCTGTGTGTGTGTGTAACCCCCCCCCCTATCAACTCCTAAACGGCTGCAGCAAATGAAACCAAATTTAGTATGAGTAAAGATGTATACCGGAATATCTCACGTCCATATTTGAAAATGATGTCACTGCTACCAACTGCTGAAAAAACGCACTAGAAATTTGAGCTCCATGGTGGATATCTTGGATGGTATGCATGGGAGCTATTCCAAAATTGGCACACATGTAGATAATACTATTTCAGTATAATTTCCAGGAGGTCATACATGACAATCTTGCCAAAATAATTTTAAGCCTTCTGATAGGTCCAATTTTAAATGCATATAACTTCTACACTATCAGTTGGATTTCTACCAAATTTTGTATGTAATATGTGTACATAAACAGATATGACTGAGCGTATTCCTAAGAGCCACCAGGGATGCCGACTGTTAATAATTACTCTCTCTATTGTTGTATCCAAATACCAATATATAAGAAAGTTTGCAAGCCGACAGCTTTAAACTATGCACACGTATATTCTGACATTTTAGATTAATTTGGAGTAACGTATATACGACAGTTCTACCAACATGATTATAAGCTTGCTGATAGTACCAATTTTTAAATAAGAGTTACTTCTATACTATCAGTTGGATTTCAAACAAATTTCGTACGTGCTATGTGTAACATAACAGATATGATTATAAGTATTGTTAAGAGCAATCAGGGCTGCCAACTGTTAATGAATGCTGTCTAAAATATTTGACCCTAATATCAATATATCAGAAAGTATGCAAGCCAACTGCTCTGTACTTTGCAAACCTATAGCACCAGACATTCTAGATTAATTTGAAGTAATTAATATAAGTCAGTGCTGACAACATGATTCTGATAGGTCCAATATTAAAATAGCTGTAACTTCTATACTAACAAATGGATTTAATCCAAAATCGGCACAACAAGATATCAAAATATTTCAGATTATTTCTGACCAGCACACGCATGACATTGTTGCCAACATGCTTTTACGCGTGCGGATAGATCCAGTGTCCAACTGCATGTAACGTCCGTGCTATCCAATGGACTTCAACCAAATTTTGTATTCTGTACCTTGGAGATGACACTAAGAATCTATTCAGTCACCAATGCTGCCAACTGTAGTGCTCTATTAGGCTACATTATACCAGGTATATTTCGATCTAATTAGACATTTCGATATTACCAACTTTATTTCGTCATTATTCTAGATAGGTTCATATACTGTAGATTACTCATTGGCATGAAACTTAATTTTAAGACAAGTAGGCTCTTTAGTTCGACACTGAACTTCTTGTTTCTATGGGAATCTACTGCTTCAGGCTTAAAAGAGGATTTTGCTCCTATATTGCGTACGATATATTCAGGCAAGGTTTGCCCTTAAACGCGAGAGATATTATTCACACATTTTCTTTACAGCTTATTAAGTACCGTATTGTGCCCAACTCTAGGAATGGGTATTCCAAGATTCAGACACCTAGATATCAAGGGAAAGGCTACAGCCGCTTTTGAAAGTTGAGATATTTGAATATCGCGCTCCACTACTTCTGGAAGGAAATGGAAACTTTGTGCAGCCAAGAGCATGTTAAGTGACGTAGCGAGTAGTAGCAGAGGTCGTGACTATTTGTTGATTAAATAGTTAGCCATGGAGTAGAGACTTGAGACTTGGATCGGATTACTGGCACGGCCAAATGAAAGAGAATGCACTTAGTCTCAAGTGAATCGGACCAGAGACACCGGAGATATGAGGATTTCCAGATTTCAGCGTGATCCAGCGTGGACCCGACCGTTTTGAATAAAAGCCGACCGGCCCAAGCATCATCAGCTCACTTCGAACCAAGCTCTTGCATGACAAGGTGCTGCTGCTACGTTGAGCCAAAGCACACGGTTGCCGGATCTACGCAGAAGATATCTTTAAATTGTGATAGTTACAAAAGTACTACGATACGTGTGGAACATAGTAAGTTTCCGGCAGAGGGAATCACTAAGGTGATTGTTATTTTTCTACGGACACTGGTGAAATACTTTATTTCTATATGGACATATGCTAGACTTTGTCTAGAAAGTACTTTGTCACAGTCCAGTAATAATAATTCTATACTTGGATATTTTAAATCCAATTAGTCAGTTTCATATATTGTAACTTGATAACCACTCCGATCTTTCAGTATATTGAAGGCCAGTCTATCACGGTGTTGTTCATTAGCCGACAAAGGGAAACTATAAGTTGCTTCGCGCATGATAGATGGTGATAAACCATGCCCAGGGAACGATCTTCAGAACAGCCGTTGATTGATTTAGACTGTCAGTGTTTGCTTGTACTGAAAAGATTACCGTGAGTTATGTTACAACTGACGTATTTTAGAATAGATCATTTGGATCTGACCCCATTTAAGCAAACTGCTATGGCTTTAACAGAAGTAAATATTATAATGGATCAGCAGTTACTTCCAACTTCAAAAGAGATTTCCACTACGTCTTGTTAGACAGATTGTGGGTATATAATGGCGGCCGATACAAGGATTAGACGTGCGTGTCCAATAGGGCATGTATCTGGATAAATCTGGTACAGACCAGGTTCACTACGCTTCAAGACCAACGAGAAATGTAAGCCACATTTGATTTTATATTATGCCTAGCTAATTGGAACAAACTCATTTTCTGCAGATGACCAACACATTTATTTTTCTTCGTATTTAAATCTTGCAATGATTTACGCAAGACACATTAGGGTTATTCTTAGTATTTTCAGCACTCAGAACAGTTTAGGATCGATGACCGAGCATAACGAGCATTTATTTGAATGTTTCATATTTTTTGATAATCACGGTAATCAGCCGAGGTAACTGTAAAAGTTAATAATTATTTTTGTTGAGAAATGGAGATTTTATCCATATTCGAAGAATCGAACATGTGGATTCTCACATAATGATATAATAATTAAACATATTTAGAATAATATAACTAATAATAATAATAATAATCCACTAATAATAATAATAATTTTCATAACTTTTCTAAATAATTCTTGGATCTTATATTTTCTAATAATCACATTCATTGAGAGAGAGCTTATGAAGTAATTTAATCATTTCTGGTTTGGAATAGGTGATTTTCCGAAGGATAGTGGTTAGCGCAAGCCCGCATTCAACCAACATGACAGTTCTGGTTGAACAGTTAATATTTGCCATGAGCAAAGTATATTTTCAGATAAAACGGAGAGGCATGAAACGGGAAGCAAATGATATTTGTATTAATTAGGATATTTTGTATTTATATAAAATCATGACGTAGATACACATTCGAAAGTGAAATAGAGAGTATCATAAGTGTGGTAACTTCACGATTTGAACTGAATGGTAAAATAAAATAAACTTGTAAGTTTATAAATCTTCCAGTGTTGATAATAAGCAGAGGCTTGATTTATTGTATAAATTTTGGGAAGAAAATTTATGTGTGTGGAGTAGTTGAAATGCCATTCCCAGGTGCGCATGTTTAAGTCGCAGGAATGAGGAGGTTTTTATTTGAGCATCAATCAAATAGCAGGTTCGATGACTCAGTGTTAAAGAAGCAGTATTGGAACTACACATTGCGTCGTATGAATGACCCAAAGGTTATTTCTTAAAAACCATCAGTTCTTATTTCAATCTTGTTTACGGATTCCATTTAGACTTTGATTTTGCTAGAACCCGGATTTGTCATGATAGTATTTTATTCTTCTTCAGAGGAAGACCTTTGCCGTTGTTGTTGGAATATTGTGTTCTTATAAAAATAATAGAATGGGCCACTGCCAATTAAAAACAATTCTATAACCACGAATAATTTGAAGGATGTTTTTCAATCCTAGTGTCATGTAATAAATGAATTTATTATGAAGCTACAATTCTTAATTCCGCATTCTGTTCAAGAATTGCAAGTTGTGAAAATTATTAAAAATGGCCACAGATATAAATATTTTTCTTAATAATGATTCCAAGTGAAAAATCGAATAGTTGAATGGTCCAACAATTTGTTGATCAAGTTGATGATTCAGAAATCATATATTTTGTTAGGAACTTGAAGTTCATAATCGAGTCACTTCTCGAAACGTTTAAGGTCGGAAGAACAATTAATTTTGTTGTGCTTCGCACAGTTCTTCGATGCTATGCTCAAGGGCCAGATACCTTTCAGATGTTGTTATTAATATGTGTACATAATTTGTGTTGATTCAGAGATGATAATAATATTTTTGACAATATTTTTTTGAAACTGGAAAAATAAGTGAAAGTTAAAAATTCTATGAACAATTATTCTACGAGTGTTAATATTATGTGAACTACAGTATTTCCAGTAAAGACAATTAAATTTGAACTGGATTTAAGCATAAATAATTGTTAAAATTTTGGAACACAGTCTACAGGACTGATAATCAGACTTGTGTCTCCAAAAATAATTGTCCAATGTGTTGGAAAAATTCTGTACATTGTGTAAATAGTAATGTGGGTTGCCACACATGAATGATGTTACTTTGAGCATTTTATTTTGCAGTCAATTTTAAATTCAGAATAAAATGAGATAATTTTACATGATGTGTTATGCCCAGTTGAATCTCCTTCTATCCTTATTGCTGCATTGAGCCAAAAATCAGTAAAGAATTTTTTTATTTGATGTCGTTTTTGCGATTAGCTTTAACCCATCTGGCGCCCCGGGATATTTTGACTCTCGTGCTGACTGATTCTTGGTAAAATGCATATGTGGTCGTGCGGACTCCGGTCTAAACGGGCACATAAAATAAGATAGAGAGAGAAATGGCTTCGAACATGGGGCTCGAGTTAGACATGGTCAATCGCATGCCGATTTAAATTGTGATAATTTTTATATAGATATTTTGGGAATTGAGAGATGTCTGGTTTGGATGAATAAATTAGTAGGAAACCCAATTAGTGGGGAATATTAAAAATTTAACTGGGTTAATAATTAGAATGGGTTTGATTATTTTTGATAATGGCTTAACCATTAGGGCGTCAAGTAAATTCAATAGTAAACGTTCGATGACTGGACATACGCATTATTAGAATCCAGGTGGAGGATATTTGAGAACTTGCATATTTTTCTTGTGATATTGTGGTAAATATAATTCGTAAAAGTAGAGAATTTTGTTTTTCCATCACGTCGACATTAGGACAAATCTCATTTTATTAGAGTGTTCCAATTAGCTATTCATATTTCTTGTTCTAGTTATAATCTTGTGTCTGCCAACATGTATACCCCTAAGTTTTGAATAATAATTGAAAATTATGGAAGAGATGATGAGGATGATGAGGAGTTTGGAAGAGAGTTCCAAAGAAGCTGGACTGCGCGTAGCAGCCATTATGAAAGAAAATACAGAGGCTTTGGAAATGAAACTTAAAGAAAATTCTGATTCTTTAGAAAATAAACTTAAAGAAAGTTTAAATGATAAACTTAAAGAAAATTCTGATTCTTTAGAAAATAAATTTAAAGAAAGTTTAAATGATAAACTTAAAGAAAATTCTGATTCTTTAAAAGATAACTTGAAAGAAAGTTTAAATAGTAAATTTAATTCTATGGAAAATAAATTTAAAGAGAATCCCGAAATCTTGAAAATGTCACTTGAGAGTAAAATGACTAAATTATGCGAAAAAACACATGAGCTCGAAACTTCATTAGCCACTAACGCAAGTTTAATGGACGATAAATTTCGCGATGCCGATCTAAGATCCCAAAGCTTAGCTGATAGGATAGAACGTGGTCTTAGGAAAGTTGGTGAAGACATGGTCAACCTAGAAGTCAGGGTGATGAAAGAGAACAATGAGATGGCAACTCTAGTTGTTCAACGTTTGACAGAACAATTCAAAGAACTCATAGTGGGAGAAATAAGAGAAAGTGTGATTAGTGAATTACAAACTGAAATTAAAACCACAGTTATCGATGAGATTAAAGACACACTCAAGCTGGAGAACCAAGAGGGAGTCAAGGAAATTAGGGAATCTTTGTCATCCCATATTCAAGTAATTTCCAAAGATATTCAAGTAACTCAGAAGGACATATCAGATGTGACAGGGTCGTTGAAAAGTCACGAGGCTGTTATGAACCAGATATCCACTAATGTCAAGGAGAACTGTAAGGAAACCGAAGAAATTAGAAAACTGGCAGAAGAAAACCATAAGGAAATTGAGGCTATGAAATCCCAAATCAAGGACGAGAAACAGTCTGACCATCTGTTGAAAATGCCAAGTATAAGGGGAGAAGAACAGATACAGATAAACCTAGGTGTAGCTAGAGAAACTGATATTCAAAGACAGGATGAGGTCAGGACGGTATTTCAATCCAACCGCATAACTGTATTCAAGAATGTAGAGGATAAGCCTTCTAAATTTTCAGGGAGAGATTCTGTGACACCCGTAGAATTCTTGAGAGAAGCAGGTGATTACCTAAAAGATTCCAAAATCCCTAAGGAAAGACAAATCCGAGTGATAGGGAAATTTCTGGAAGGTCCCGCACTTCTTTGATTTAGAGCTTTCAGGTCCACTCTCACCAATTTTGAGGAGTTTTCCCTTGGGTTATTAAAAAGTTTTGGTCCCCGGAAACCCAACAGCAAGTCAGAGCAGAATTATATTCAAAGAGATTCTCGACGTCACAACCTACTTGATACTCTACGTACTTTTCTGGACAGCTTTCTAAACTTCAACATTTAGATCCGCCGATGCCAGATAATGAATTAATTACTGCATTAATACGTCAGTTTCCAGCAGAAGTCCAAAGAACTTTGATCGCTGCTGACATTTATAATATGGAGCAATTTGACGAGGTATTGCAGAAACTTGATCACACGAACGCTCAATTCTTCCATCAGAAGGGAGGAAAGAATAGCAACGCTGTGTACGCTGTTATGGCCGACAGTTATTCCCAAACACCTCGAGAGATTCGAGAGGGGCGAGAAGAGAAAACGAAGAGGGAAGAGCCCGATAAAAGAGGATGGAATAAGAACAATAACAGATACAGTTACAAGCCTTATGCGAGACCGGATGGTGGATATCGATATAATACTCGATGGAGAAGGCCAAGGGATAATCAAGGAAGGTACCAGGAAAGAAGGTACTATGGTAGAAACAATAACTACAATAACAGAGGGAATGTGAATACTCGTCAGTCCAATGAAGAGTTGAATAAGGAGACGAGGAAGAACTTGGAAGAAAGACACCAAGAAAACTTGCAGTTCTTGGAACAGAAGTCCAATGAACCAGGTCCATCGGGAACACAACAATCCCGGGGGAATGGGAAAGAAAAAAAACTTCGAATTCACAGTAGAAGATAGAATTTTAAACACTTTCACTTCCAGGATTATTAAATGGCAAGCAGAGGATGATGACTTAATTCAACATAATGACGAACGGAAAGAAATGGGTACAAGAATTAAAACGCCAATCATATCATGCGAAGTATTCGGTATGCCTGTCGATACATTAATTGATACTGGGGCTATGCTTTGTCTTGTGAGCGAGAAGCTTTATATTCTGTGGAAACTCAAAGAGAATTTAGAGGAGATTCCAGTATCAGGAATTAAAATCCAAGGAATAATACCCAACAAAATATCTCTGTGTAAAACACAATTATACTTATGTATTACTATTGGAGGACATGATTTCCGACATGTGTTTGTAGTAATGAAGGACATGGCTTTTGACATATTATTGGGAGCGGTTTTCATTCAGAAATATCAAGCAGTGATAGACATGAAGACAGAGACGATCAGATTCAAGAATACCGAAGAGATAAACTTCGAGGGAAAAGAAGAGGAAGACATCGTGGGAAATGCTCAATGGTCTCTGATTTTTCATGAAGCTGAAGGAAGAGAAGTCTACTCTGAGAAGGAGTCCCCAGAGCTAGGAAAAATTTTGGAAGAGTACCACGATATTTTTGATATTAAACCTGGTGAAATTAAAGATTTTGAATATCGTATTCGTGTAAATGATGATGCACCTTTCCATGCTAAATTGTATCCGGTAGCGGAAAAGCATCGAGAAATGGTAAAAGTGCTTATCAAAGAGATGGAAAGTAACAATGTGATTGAAAAGTACACTACCTCTTATGTCAATCCATTAGCAGTAGTGTCTAAGCCAGATGGAAGTCTGAGACTGTGTTTAGACGCGCGAAATTTGAATTCAAGATTGCTGCCAGAGTATGACAGACCACCAATCATTAGGGAACTGTTAAGGAAATTCCAAGGCAAGGTCTGGTTCTCTAACATTGATCTCACTTCGTCCTACCACCACATTAGGCTTAGTGAAGATTCTAAAACGTTTACAGGATTTATGTTTGACCAGCAGACATATGTATTCCGTCGTCTACCATTTGGGGTCAAAACATCTGGATCTGATTTGATCAGAGCACTGGAACAAAACTTGAGTCCAGAAGTAAAAGAGATAGCAATTCGTTACATAGATGATATCCTAATTGCATCTGAGACTAAGGAGGAACATTTGTTACATCTTCAGATGTTATTCGCAGATTTGAGAAAAGCGAACTTTAATGTAAACCTTCGAAAATGTCAGTTCATTCGGAAGGAAATAAAATTTTTGGGCCACATTTTGGATGGTGAAGGATAGCGTCCCAATGAGACAAAGATACAGGTGATTGCAAATTTCCCTAGACCTACTAGAGTGAAGAATGTCCGCAGTTTTCTCGGGACATGCCAATTCTTTGCAGGGCATTGTCCAAGCTTCACCAAGAAGGTTGCTCCCTTGCAGGAATTATTAAAAAAGGGAAACAAATGGAAATGGAATGAAGATTGTGAACAATCATTTCAAGATGCCAAGAGGTTATTGGTGAACAGCGTGAAATTGGAGTATCCTGACTTTACCAAGAATTTCATCATAGAATCCGATGCATCCACCTGAGATTGAACCAAGTCGTCAGATGAGGGAGACTAGCTTTAGACAAGTTGAGGAGTCAAGCTGAGAAAAGAGAGCGCAGAGTGAGAGGAATGCGTTTTCGCAGACCCTTGCGCGTAGGAACTCTTGTTTTAGTGAAAAGACCTACACCCTCTGACGTGCAAAATCGAGTGTACTCGAATTTTGCAAGCCTTTACGATGGACCCTATCGTATTGTGGAAGTAAACAACAATGTAAGCTATAAAATCGCCAATACACGAACTGGTAACATCGTGGGAACTTATAATGCAGCGAATTTGAAGATTTAATATTCAAGAACCAGATGATTTAATGTGTAGATAGGAAAAATAAAAATTTTTCAATTTTTATTTTTTGCTAGGTGTGGGGTGGATGTGCCCAACTCTAGGAATGGGTATTCCAAGATTCAGACACCTAGATATCAAGGGAAAGGCTACAGCCGCTTTTGAAAGTTGAGATATTTGAATATCGCGCTCCACTACTTCTAGAAGGAAATGGAAACTTTGTGCAGCCAAGAGCATGTTAAGTGACGTAGCGAGTAGTAGCAGAGGTCGAGACTATTTGTTGATTAAATAGTTGGCCATGGAGTAGAGACTTGAGACTTAGATCGGATTACTGGCACGGCCAAATGAAAGAGAATGCACTTAGTCTCAAGTGAATCGGACCAGAGACACCGGAGATATGAGGATTTCCAGATTTCAGCGTGATCCAGCGTGGACCCGACCGTTTTGAATAAAAGCCGACCGGCCCAAGCATCATAAGCTCACTTCGAACCAAGCTCTTGCATGACAAGGTGCTGCTGCTACGTTGAACCAAAGCACACGGTTGCCGGATCTACGCAGAAGATATCTTTAAATTGTGATAGTTACAAAAGTACTACGATACGTGTGGAACATAGTAAGTTTCCGGCAGAGGGAATCACTAAGGTGATTGTTATTTTTCTACGGACACTGGTGAAATACTTTATTTCTATATGGACATATGCTAGACTTTGTCTAGAAAGTACTTTGTCACAGTCCAGTAATAATAATTCTATACTTGGATATTTTAAATCCAATTAGTCAGTTTCATATATTGTAACTTGATAACCACTCCGATCTTTCAGTATATTGAAGGCCAGTCTATCACGCTGTTGTTCATTAGCCGACAAAGGGAAACTATAAGTTGCTTCGCGCATGATAGATGGTGATAAACCATGCCCAGGGAACGATCTTCAGAACAGCCGTTGATTGATTTAGACTGTCAGTGTTTTCTTGTACTGAAAAGATTACCGTGAGTTATGTTACAGCTGACGTATTTGAGAATAGATCATTTGGATCTGACCCCATTTAAGCAAACTGCTATAGCTTTAACAGAAGTAAATATTATAATGGATCAGCAGTTACTTCCAACTTCAAGAGAGAATTCCACTATGTCTTGTTAGACAGATTGTGGGTATATAATGGCGGCCGATACAAGGATTAGACGTGCGTGTCCAATAGGGCATGTATCTGGATAAATCTGGTACAGACCAGGTTCACTACGCTTCAAGACCAACGAGAAATGTAAGCCACATTTGATTTTATATTATGCCTAGCTAATTGGAACAAACTCATTTTCTGCAGATGACCAACACATTTATTTTTCTTCGTATTTAAATCTTGCAATTATTTACGCAAGACACATTAGGGTTATTCTGAGTATTTTCAGCACTCAGAACAGTTTAGGATCGATGACCGAGCATAACGAGCATTTATTTGAATGTTTCATATTTTTTGATAATCACGGTAATCAGCCGAGGTAACTGTAAAAGTTAATAATTATTTTTGTTGAGAAATGGAGATATTATCCATATTCGAAGAATCGAACATATGGATTCTCACATAATGATATAATAATTAAACATATTTAAAATAATATAACTAATAATAATAATAATAATAATCCGCTAATAATAATAATAATAATTTTCATAACTTTTCTAAATAATTCTTGGATCTTATATTTTCTAATAATCACATTCATTGAGAGAGAGTTTATGAAGTAATTTAATCATTTCTGGTTTGGAATAGGTGATTTTCCGAAGGATAGTGGTTAGCGCAAGCCCGCATTCAACCAACATGACAGTTCTGGTTGAACAGTTAATATTTGCCATGAGCAAAGTATATTTTCAGATAACACGGAGAGGCATGAAACGGGAAGCAAATGATATTTGTATTAATTAGGATATTTTGTATTTATATAAAATCATGACGTAGATACACATTCGAAAGTGAAATAGAGAGTATCATAAGTGTGGTAACTTCACGATTTGAACTGAATGGTAAAATAAAATAAACTTGTAAGTTTATAAATCTTCCAGTGTTGATAATAAGCAGAGGCTTGATTTATTGTATAAATTTTGGGAAGAAAATTTATGTGTGTGGAGTAGTTGAAAAGCCATTCCCAGGTGCGCATGTTTAAGTCGCAGGAATGAGGAGGTTTTTATTTGAGCATCAATCAAATAGCAGGTTCGAAGTATTTATTTAATCGTATGGTGAATTACATAAAAACAAATCACAGATCCAAGTTCAAGTTTTGGAGCCATTCCACAGTACATTCTCGAAGATGAAACAGATCACTAGGGCTCCCGGAGTAGGCGTGTAGAGGGCAGCGCTGGATGATATGGTCCATGGTCTGTTCCTCCTCATTGCATTGACACAATGAGGAATCTATCCAACCCCACTTATGGCATAGGTAATTGCAACGGCCGTGCCTGGTTCTCAGTCTATTGAGGCGACACCATAATTTTCTAGGAAGGTCAAATCCTTGTATTTTTACCGTTGGGTTGATCTCCTGGGCACTAGTCCCAGACGTTGAGTTTGACCACTCGTCCTGCCAGCATTGGTTTAGGTTGAATCAATTTGCCAGAAGTTGGTCGGCCAATAAACTGGTTGGTCTCCTCGAATGAAGTCGCTTTGGTGGTGGGTGGCAGAACTCCTGGTGTATTGGTAATGAGGGAGAAGCATAGATCTTCTTTGCTTCTCCGACCAGAGCTTCCTTCCTCCTCAGGTGAGGTGGTGGAATGTGGCTGAGTACTGGTAGCCAGTGGCGACGGGTTGACTTTATGGTGCCGGTTATGCAACGCATAGTATCATTCAGCTTGGTATCCACTTTATGCACATGTGCACTTTCCAACCATACTGGAGCACAGTATTCCGCTGCAGAATAGACTAGACTGATACCCGTTATTCTTAAGCAGTCCGCCGTGGCTCCCCATGAACTACCGCAAAGCTTGTGCAGGATGTTATTTCTGGTGGAAATTTTGTGAGAGAGCTTGGTGAGGTGTTCTTTGTAGCTCAAAGTTCGGTCCAGGGTGACACCTAGGTATTTCGGGAATGGGTTGTACTTGAGTTTTTCACCACGGAATACAACATTTGGCTTGTAGTTTGCTAGTCGGTTGGCAAGATGGAAGCATGAAACCTCTGTCTTAGACATACTTGGGATCAGTCGCCAGGACTTGAAGAACGTTGACATTTTCTCCAGATCGGTTGTAAGAGTGCCTTCTGCATCTTCAAAAGTTCTGCTTTGAGTTACCAGTGCAATGTCATCTGCGTAAATGAACTTAGTAGCTGTTGTTGGTGGCAAGTCGATGACTCAGTGTTAAAGAAGGAGTATTGGAACTACACATTGCGTCGTATGAATGACCCAAAGGTTATTTCTTAAAAACCATCAGTTCTTATTTCAATCTTGTTTACGGATTCCATTTAGACTTTGATTTTGCTAGAACCCGGATTTGTCATGATAGTATTTTATTCTTCTTCAGAGGAAGACCTTTGCCGTTGTTGTTGGAATATTGTGTTCTTATAAAAATAATAGAATGGGCCACTGCCAATTAAAAACAATTCTATAACCACGAATAATTTGAAGGATGTTTTTCAATCCTAGTGTCATGTAATAAATGAATTTATTATGGAGCTACAATTCTTATTTCCGCATTCTGTTCAAGAATTGCAAGTTGTGAAAATTATTAAAAATGGCCACAGATATAAATATTTTTCTTAATAATGATTCCAAGTGGAAAATCGAATAGTTGAATGGTCCAAAAATTTGTTGATCAAGTTGATGATTCAGAAATCATATATTTTGTTAGGAACTTGAAGTTCATAATGGAGTCACTTCTCGAAACGTTTAAGGTCGGAAGAACAATTAATTTTGTTGTGCTTCGCACAGTTCTTCGATGCTATGCTCAAGGGCCAGATACCTTTCAGATGTTGTTATTAATATGTGTACATAATTTGTGTTGATTCAGAGATGATAATAATATTTTTTGACAATATTTTTTTGAAACTGGAAAAATAAGTGAAAGTTAAAAATTCTATGAACAATTATTCTACGAGTGTTAATATTATGTGAACTACAGTATTTCCAGTAAAGACAATTAAATTTGAACTGGATTTAAGCATAAATAATTGTTACAATTTTGGAACACAGTCTACAGGACTGATAATCTGACTTGTGTCTCCAAAAATAATTGTCCAATGTGTTGGAAAATTTCTGTACATTGTGTAAATAGTAATGTGGGTCGCCACACATGAATGATGCTGCTTTGAGCATTTTATTTTGCAGTCAATTTTAAATTCAGAATAAAATGAGATAATTTTACATGATGTGTTATGCCCAGTTGAATCTCCTTCTATCCTTATTGCTGCATTGAGCCAAAAATCAGTAAAGAATTTTTTTTACTTGATGTCGTTTTTGCGATTAGCTTTAACCCATCTGGCGCCCCGGGATATTTTGACTCTCGTGCTGACTGATTCTTGGTAAAATGCATATGTGGTCGTGCGGACTCCGGTCTAAACGGGCACAGTATACTACCATTATTGCTATACGCACCAGTCATAACGCTGTCAATAAGCTTGTTAGTCTTCATTGCGGCATCATTAACATTCCTCAAGTCAGCTACTTTGCTTAATGTCACAAGCTATGCCTTAACTTTGGAGAGAGCAAGTTGTTACTCAAAGCAAAATCATATTTAAGAAAACACACAAAAAATTAAATGTGAACTGTCAGTTCAGAGATAAGAGAAAAAGGAACTTAGGATACTATTTGAAGGATTGCATCAAGAAACTTCAAACTGGTAGTTAGATGATGGGCGACCCATTAAGACCGATATTACTGGAAGATCTCGTTGCAGGTGTATCCGTAGATTTATTTCCAACTAGTCATTTTAAACGAAGATGCAGTTAGTTAGTTATTGGAGTTTTAAGGGGCGGAACAGCGAGGTCATCTTCCCATGAAGATTAAGGTAAGAGATGTTCCACACCACTTAAATCACTGGAAGTGTCAGTGTCACTATCTCCGTCATTGTCACGGAAGTTATGTCGGCAACTTTACTAATAGGCACTTAAGGACCGCCGACATCTCTGTCCTTCTAGAAATGTTCCCGTAATGTGCATACCAATTCACGGGATCGACCACGCAGAACGATTCCTCACCCTGTGACTTTCAGTTCACCCTTTCCCTTATGAAATGCTAGAAGCCACAACGCAGTTTTTCATACGCTCTTCCCATTGGTCAGAACGTGTGACCAGCTAGTGCCCCAGAGAGAATCCTGTAGAGCATATATTTGACATGAGAGATTTTTTGGTCTTTACTGTTTACGGTTAACGTAAAGAGATGCCGCCATCTTTAATTATGTTGCGGATGACTTGTTGGGTGGTGGGTGTGTGTTCTTGCGTCCTTCAAATTGTTCTGAAGATTTGATGTAGTGTACATCGTGCTGCGAATGCTCGCGAAGCTCTGATAAGTATGTGTAAGGTTCTTATAATATATTGTAGCCAAAAGTCCGTAAGGGTAGACTACTAATGATAACAATTAAGGCCCAGAAGGTTTTGCACTAATACATTATTAAATATGCACTAATTATATGCACAAATATGCATCATGTATCAAAAAATATGCACTATGAAATAACTACGGCAGTTACGATCACTCCGTATTCTTTAGCGCTTCTATTTTGAACATAAAGAAAATATGAACAGATAACTACCAGTTTCTACTATGGAATTTTTGCTGTAATTAAGGCAGGTCTTGAGAAAACTCACTTAGTTTGGTTGCAGGGCAACTAATAGCATTTGTTAACAAGAACTGAATTGATGTGTTTCTTCTTTATTTACAACATTTCGCTCAGGCCTACGTTCGACGGTTTCCAAATGTTGAGTCACTGAACATTTTCTCGAACTGCCTTCATTTGTTTCACGAATTTTAAAATAAAGGACACTATCGTCGGTAGAAAGAATTTCACTTTCAAACAATTTCACAAAATTGCGCAACTTAACAATGTTTTTAGTAACGGTAACCAGCTTGGCAGTTCACTGAAGGTCGGAATTAAGGAGTTTGAGTTAATAGATCCTGACAATATTTCTGGAAATTCCTGGTCAATCATAAGCCGAACCCCTACTGTGAACTGGTAGTAAACTGAAAGGAACGAAGGCATTTCAGTTGTTGGAGAATTCGGTTCTTCCTCACAGACGGTGCAAACTACTAATCAGCAGATAATACAAATACGAGACTCACAGACATCGGGAACAAGATGTGACAAAAACGGAGACATCATCACGGACCATCTCGCCATTGCCAAAATCCGAGCAATCGAGCTCTCTTCAGTACCCAATACCACCAGAGGTACGCCAACCAGCCTCCTGCCACTCGGCCGGTTGGTATTCGAATCGATAGCTCGTGTACTGAACTAGGAGTGGCTGTAGGTCTCTGTATGATCCGGACACCAAGCGAGGTGCCTCCGTGGCAAGTCCCGCGTCCGGAGACGCGTTTAGATCTACACCGAGGTCCTGAGGTGAACACGGATGTCTCAGTTTTTCGGAGGCAGTTCCACAGCATAGTTCACCAATTTCCGGATGCTGGTATTCTATACACGGATTGCTCGAAGGTGGACGAGAAAGTGGGTTGTGCTTACGTTATTGATGGTGCAACTACCCAGATCTCTTTGCCTGAGGCCTGTAGTGTGTTTACTGTGGAGCTCGTTCCCATCTATGAAACTCTGCAGTTTGGACTACAGGATGCACGAATCCACTTTCTCGTGTGAACCGGCTGTTTGAGTTCTTTGCAGTCAATTGCTACATGTTTCCCGCAACACCCCCTAGTGCAGCGAATCCACGACCTACTAGCCGAGTTGTGCTGCGCTAACACTCGAATCACCTTCCTGTGGCTTCCAAGCCACATGGGAATTGCGAGAAATGAGTATGCGAATCAAGCTGCAAAAGAGGCGGTATCACTACCACCTCGACCAATGGAGGTACCTGCTCGAGATATTCGCTCTCAGTTACGCCGACAAGTACTGGCATATGTGGAGAGTCAATGGCTAGCTGACCCAAAGCCCAGTAAACTAACAGCGATCAAGGGAACAATTCGCGTGTGGCGGAGCTCCTTCTGGTCACGGAGGGAGTCCATAATTTTGTGTAGGCTAAGGGTAGGTCATACAAGATCCACCCACTCATACCTAATGAGAAGGGAAGACCACCAACTTTGTACATGTGGAGCCGTTTTCACCGTGGCCCACTTTTAACCGAGTGTGTGGATCTTGCAGACTTACGAAGAAACGTTGGTTTGCAGAACACACTCAAACTTATATTAGCCGATGACGCGGTGGCTGCTGATCGCGTTATCCGCTTTATAAGTGAGAGTGGGTTAGGGCCAGCAATCTAAATTTTCCAGAGTACATTGACTCAACGACTTGTTCGTTTTTGAATGCTGAATCTTTGTTCTTCCGTAATTTTTGTTTATTTTCATAATTATTTGTTTTATTTAATTCTCTGTTTAATTATATTTCGGTCTTATCCAATGTAGGTGTCTTCCTCTAAATTTGTATACTTTAATCTGTGTTAAGAGGGACAGATGACCTCGTAGTTCCGCCCCTTTAAACAACAATAACTAGCAAAATAACCAAAATAAGCATAAATGTGCAAAAATATGATTTTGCATGAACTTCGGGGCCTTAATAATAATTAATACATTTACTGCAGCCGATGGCCTTATTTGATATTCTGGGAGTCGTTGCCAATTGAAATTACTGTCTATTATCACTACTGCACTGAAAATATGTGATAAATTACGTAAATATAATAATAACAAAGAGGAATCCGGTTAGCCTCACATAGAGGTTACATGACCACGCTGTCGTGAAGACCTGAAACTGACACTTAACCCTCTTCTTGTGAGGTGGTATTACTGTGACGTACATTGTGAGGTGAGGTCTGAGTGACCGGTGATTAATCTTGCTTGTTCGTAGGCACACACAATACAACTATTTACTTGAAATTTGTCGGGTTGAATTTTCAACTACTCTAACACACGATACACATACAAACATTTCTTATAATCAAAGCATAGGTCTTTCGTAATCTTATTACATTTGTAATGAGAAAATATAAAAGTTAACTCTGATCATTAGATTTAATTTATTTTAAAAATGAAAACTTTACAAAATATCATTATAGAATTATTATTTAGAAACAAATATACATGTTTGAAACAATGTAGCAGCAAAACATTCTTCTTCAGCTGAAAGTGTATCTCCTGCCTTCATGGTCAGCGTAAACGTTAACCGTGAGGTGCGGTCACTGATATAGCTTGAAATTTTTACAAAGCAATCGTCTGCACGTAACAGAAGCTAGAACTGTACATAGCTATGCAGTGACTCAAGGCCATGTGCTTGGAAGGTACACAAGAGAAAAAGCGGGAAATAACAATGAAAGAGAAAAAATAACACTTCAAAATATTGTTGCGGTGAGCTTGACCGCACCTCACAAGTAGAAGTGTTATATAGCTATCTATACAGTAGTTAACTTTTGAGTATTACTACAATGAAGAGATAAGCTCTCGCACTGACTGCCTCATAGCACACACGCAATCCAAGGAAGAGTCGAACATACAGTTGAACTTGGTTAATTCACAGTCAAGGTGACAGAATAATTTAATTATCATTCACGATTTTTAATTATGTGTAGAATGTTTTACTCGTGCACACTCTGTGATAGGAGAACATCTTAAGTTGTTTTTACCTGTAATTACCAAGTGATATTGCCGAGTACATGTCTTGACTGATACTGAATAATTTAATTGCAGATGTACTGACACGTAATGTGTACCAGGTCCATGTTATTCACTAATGGGCCGTCATTTCTTTTTGGCAATTGTTAGGGAGTGATGAACCTGGATCCTGCACTTGCACTTAGATAATGTATGACATTTTCATGCCTTCTTTTATATTCTGGGAGTCATTACAAATTGAAATTACAGTCCCTTACAATTGAAGACGTACGTGTGGAGTGTGGCTTTGTATGGTAGTGAGACCTGGACAATAGGGAAGTCAGAAGAGAAGAAGTTGATGGCTTTTGAGGCTTGGTGCTGGAGAAGAATGCTTAAGATCATTTGTATACAAGATATGACAATTGAAGAGGTACTCAGAAGAGTTATTCAGAAGAGCTGGAGGAAGTCGAAGCTTTATGAAGAGTCTGAAAACAAGATGAGCGAATATGTTGGGCCATACTCTCAGACATAATAGCCTGCTAGCAAGAGTCATCGAAGGGACGTTAGAAGGGAAAAACCCACTGGCAGACACGAACACAAAATCATATTACGAATTGAAGAGGATGGCGGAGAATAGAGAATATTGGCGAGTTGCTGCAAACCAGCCCCAGGGCTGTTAACTACTGCACTGAAAATACAGTAAAACTTCGTTTAACCGACCGTTTCTGTTAACCGTCATTGCTGTAATAGCATAATAATACTGTAATAACAAAGTGCTTTAAGGTGCAGTGACGCGTTCGCTTTGTTTACTTACTCTCTTTTAGTGGGAAGTGAGTGTACCTGCCCGCCATACAATGGTACATATGACCTTCAGTTGACGCGCCAACAGTCCTCCCCCTCCTTTTGTCTCACTTGTGAGTCACAATTCACCATGTATCGGGTTTCAGTTGTGGCAAAATGTCTGTCAATGCAGTGTATCTAGCTGGCTGTGAAGTAGTGCCCAATTTGTTACGTGTTTTCCACTTGAATGATAGTGATATATGTACAGTGTGTATTTTACACTACCGTATTTAGTGCAGGTGTGTGTGTTACAGTGACTTGAAAAAATGTCTAAAATGCGTAAACGTGTTTTTTTAAGACTTGAAACTTGAAATTATAAAACGCTTAAGAAAGGGTGAAACTGCGAGGAGTGTGCAGACACTACTGCTCCGAAAAAATACGAAATATTGCCGCGGTGAAAGCTCGAGCATCAAAGAGACAGAAGAAAATGACTGACTATTTTCAAGCTACATGAACTATTTCACCTGTAAGTTTATATTACTGTACTGTACATTATTTTGCCACATTTGTAGCTACTGTACGGATGTTTTTATCGTGTAATAAATAGTTTTATTAGCTATTACAATAGTGTTTAATTTCTCTTTGCTCCGAAATATATTACAATACATTACTGTGAGAGTGATATCTGTCTGTAATATAATTGATTGAGGTCATGTTTTGGAGGAATAACACAGTGTTTCTGTTATCCGCTCAACCGTCACGACCACGGTCCCGACGTTGACGGTTAATCGAATATTTACTGTATTTACTAAATTACGTAAATATGTGTCTTAAGTCGGTATTTCTTGTTCATTAAATGACGGCAATTGTCATAGCTTGTCGTTGCTCAACTGCTTCCGAAAGAGGCACATTAGGTGTCATCAAGAGACTTACACAGGTGTATACATTGACGTCATGTCACCATTACCAATATATGTTACACAAAATACACGACACAGGTCATGTGTAGTAAGCGAGAGTCTATTGGCTTGCGAAGCGAAGCGAGAAACTACTGGCTTCTGTCTGACCGAAAATTACTGATTGTACCGCAAGCAAGTGGATTGGGTGTAATACCCCGTTTGGACGTCCCGGTCGCGATCCCAATCAGGCCCCGATCCAGATTAAGTTGGGACATCTAAACGAAACAGGATTACATTATCGCGATCAACTTTCCCTCAAACAGGATCAGCCCGATCCTGTTCCCACAACTAGATAATCGCGTGTGTGGTCATTGGGATCGTCGGTGTGTCCTCTCCCCTGCTGTGTGAGCGAACTAGGCAGTGGAAATGATGGCCACTTTGGACTTGATTGTGTTTGAAAGTGAGAAGTATGTAATGTTGGCTACGATGGTTATGTTGGTTGATATCAGATATATGAAGATTGAGACAGCGATGAAATGATGGATGGAGAACAAACATACCAGTATTAAATCACGGAAAATTCTATCGTTGGGAAAAGACGTCGAAGACGAATAATAAAGAAATAGATCTTATCATGGAATTTATTTCCTAACTTGTACAATGTACAATTTCAATTGCAGAATGGAAAGTACGCTGAAAGAAAGCACTACCCCAGAAGAGAAATCCACCATTGCAGTATGCAATGCATCGGGACCTAGGGTTCTGGGGAGTCCCAACATCTGCAATAAGGATGAATCGGAGCATCCTTGGTATCCTTCCAGACTCAAGTTTAAGAAGAACTTCTTTGCAGGCACTTTGAATGTAAATTCCTTATTGAAAAAGGGTAAACAGAAAGAACTCGACATTCTTTTAAATAAACATGAAATACAAATCCTCGCAGTGCAAGAAACAAGATTTCTGGATGATAATGTTGCAGAATACGGAAACCATAGAATTTTTAAGGGTAAACAAGCAATCAAAATTATGAAAGGAATGCCACTACTCGGTACTGCTTTTTACGTTCATAAAAATATAGTAGACAATGTAACAGAATTCAAATCTAGTTCAGAAAGAACTTCTCTCCTAACAATCAAATGCAAGATTAAACAGTATACCTTTGTTAATTGCCACCCACCCATAAATGATGACAATAAAAAAAACCAGCAAAGTAGAAGAATTCTGGGAACAATTAGAAGAGGAAATATCCAAAATTCCAAAATCGAATGTTTTTATTTCCCTACGCAAATAGGGAAGGAAAGAGCTTATCGAAAAACAGTCGGGGAATATCCAGCCCATAAAAGGACTAATAAAATGGCATGAGACTAATTAATCTCTGTAAAACCTTTCGGTTGAAATGAATGTCAAATTCATTCTGGAAACTACTAAGGAAAGCTAAAACATGGATATCTCCAAATCCAATGTTAGGAGAATTCCAATTGGATCATGTTGCTATTTCTAGAAATAATATTAAAGAAATTATGAATGTAAAAGTAAGAAGTAGAGAATTTGACTCTGACCACTATCTATCCAAAATTAAGCTCAACCTTCTCCCTCATAGAAACCAAAGAAGACAACAAAAATAAATTAAATATAACACAGACAGACTCAACATCACAGAAGAAGCAATAACATATTTTCATGAAAAAATTCAAATAAGTAAACCAGGTAACTGGCAATAATTATCCAAAGAAATCAATAGTGCAGCGAAAAAAGTATTTGGGCCAAAACAAATGAAAAAGAAAGTTTGGTGGAATGATACTTGTGAAGAAGCCCTAGCAGAAAGAACAAAATTATAGAAAACATGGAAATGCTCTGGAAAGAATGAACACTTTGAACAATTTAAACAACAAAGAAAGGAAACAGCCAGAATAATTAAGAGTGCTAAACGCTCCTTTGAAAAGTCACAACTTGTTGACATGCAGGATGATTTTGTTAAAAATAACTCCCGGAATTTCTGTCAGACCTTTAAAAATAATTTAAAGGGGTATCGAGCTCCAATTATTTGCTTCACAGACGAAAATGGTAGAATGGGTCTATCTGATGAAAAGAATTGTGAAATACTAGCAAAGCACTTCAATCAAATTCTGAACTGTGAAGAACCAAACAACAAGTTAGAATTTCCCGAAATTCATGACAACATGGAAGCAGATCCACCACCTACTTTGAAGACATTTAAAAAGCAATTAACACTCTAAAAAACAACAAAGCTAGTGGAGAAGACTCCATCACAGCTGAACTTATAAAATGGTCTCAATCCAAAATCATAGATGACCTTAAAAGCATCTTTGAAAAAATCTGGAAAACGGAAAAGATCCCGGAAGAATGGAAAGTGGCCCTTATACATCCTTTGCATAAGAAAGGTAATAAGCAAGATGTCAATAACTACAGAGGTATATCCCTATTGGCAGTGGCTTATAAGATATTCTCAACAATATTACTAACTAGGATACAGGCAACACTCGACAGTCATTTAGGTGAATATCAGAGTGGATTCCGAAAAGGCAGATCTTGCGCAGAACAGATATTCAACCTGAAGTCCATAATCCGTCACAGGATAATAAACTCCAAGACCATAATAGTGACATTTATAGATTTTAAAAAAGCTTTCGATTCCGTTGACAGGGAAACTCTAGATAAAGTAATTCGAGAATTTGGAGTTAAAACTAAACTTGCTAATCTAATCCGTGAAACCCTCACAGACACCATATCAAAAGTAAAATTTCGGGGGAGAATATCGAAATCATTCAAAATAAAGACAGGTGTAAGGCAAGGTGATGGTTTATCTCCACTGCTATTCAACTGTGACCTGGAGAAAATAGTAAGAATTTGGAATCAAAAATTGAGGGAACACAAGTTATCACCCATAACACTAGGGAATAAAAACAGAGATATTGAAATTAACTGTCTAGCATTTGCAGATGATTTTGCCATACTTTCTGAAAATCTGACTGACGCAACAGTGCAAATTAATCTCTTATAAGAGATAGCCAACAGAACAGGTTTAAGAATTTCTGTAGAAAAAAACAAATTTATGACAAATATAAAAAATGCTCCAGAAATCCTAGTCACAGAAATTGGTAAAATTAAGAGGGTAAAGAAATTCAAATATTTGGGAGAAATCATTCAGGAAAATGGTTTAGAAAAATCTGCTGTAGAAGAATGAGTACACAAGACGGAAAGAGCATATGGTATAACTAATAACACCTACAACAAAAAATGTTTATCTAGAAACTTGAAAATACAGCACTACAGAACAGTAATCAAACCAGAATGCCTATACGCAAGTGAATGTCTAGCTCTGAATTATAAGTTAGATAAATTGGAAGTATTAGAAAGACGAATTGTGCGGAAAATATTAGGTCCATTAAGAATCACAGAATTTTGGAAATTAAGAAGTAATTATGAAATACACCGCAAAATTGAAAACATAACAGACACAATAAAAAAAGAGGCGATTGCTATTTTTGGGACATTTATATAGAATGAATGACAACAGGTTATCCAGACAGATATTCAAATATCTTTGGAACATGAAATTAACAACAACTTGGATTCAAGAAGTTTAAAAGGGATTTGGAAAGAAACAATATAAGAGAAGAAGATGCAATAGAGAGAGAAATGTTTAGGAAAAAAGTGTTGAGAATGGAAGGGTTCCAAGGAAGGAACGATAAGAAAAGAGGCTCAAAATGGTCAGAAGAGAGAAAGAAGATGCATTGTGTGAAGATGAAGGAGTCCTGGAGGAAGAAGAAGAAGGAGACCTGGAGGAAGAAGAAAGAAATGGAGTTGGCATGGACATTGAAGGGATTCCGATAGAACCAAATGACTCTGGACGAACAAAGAAGTATTTATGCAATAAATATCCTAGACCTGTGCATTTTTTCACGCCTTGCCTACACATCTCTCAGGATTTGTATAAAATGAAGAATATACATTAGCAGGTTGAATTCTGTAAAAAGAATAACTGAAATACTTCAAAACTGGAGGAAACAAACTTCTGCTTTAACACTTGGAATTCAAAAGATGGAAGAACTTAGCGACGTCATCTTGTTTTACACGATTGTCCTGATGTTTCGTGATGGGACGTCTAAACACGTCGGTACCAATGACAAATACCATTGAACACGATTGGACGTTATCCAGATGAGAGATTAATCGGGATCGCAACCGAGACGTCTAAACGGGGTATTAGCTCCAGTTTAGGTTTGTTTTTGTATGTAAAGTCTCAACGAAGCGAGCGCAACAAAAAACAAACAGCACCTGGCTGGCGAGGTCGCACACTGGTGCAAGTGTTGATCACTTCTGCACCGTACACCGGATATAAGTGCTAAATCACGTAAATATGAGTTAATTGTTAATTTAACAACCGGAGCCATGTTCGTCACCAGATTTAGTATGTGAGACCGCCGCAGCGAGCGCTCACGAGGCGCACAGATTGACGTCAGTTGTTGCCAACATGTCCGATAAAAAATACACCAGTCTACACGCGTAACGTAATAATGTCAAAACAGTAATAATTGGGCCTTTGTGTATTATTTATATTTGTAAATAACGCTTGTATGAGGCAATGGTGCCACCTTCCCTTTACCGCAATTCCCTGTAGCGAGGTTTGGCGGCTGTATGCACGAAAAGTACTGATGAACTAAAATGGGTGTCAGGACTAAACCATTGGTCGCTACTTGTTAAGACGACTGTCTGGACGAAAAATTACTAATTGCACTACAAGCAAGGGAGTCTGGAGCATAAGCCTCAGGTCAGGTTTGTTTTTTATGGTGAACAGTATTGGAGGAAACATTTAAATACATTTATTTTAAGCTTTCACATTGTCACTGGTGCAAGTTTTGGTCTGTATTTGACATTCATCAGCCTACATGTAGCAATATCTCACATCTTGGTGAACACTTCATGCATCATATGTAAGTTATGACTTGTTGCAATCACTTCAACTAAAATATCTTGGTTAAAAAAATCCTTAAAGATTAGAAATTCTTTTTATCGAGTGAAAAATGCTCCACATCCTGAGATTCAGCTCTGCAAAGACGAGAAACGTGGGAGTTACCACCAACCTACAGGGCGTAACTTATAGCACATGTTTATGGAGCTGGCGTGGGGATTGTGGTGTTTGAAAGCCGCGCCCGCTTGGCATTGTGCAGACTGGCGGCCAGAGAGTATGAGTGAGCGACTGGTGGCGCTCACGGCACGGCAGTGCAACCATACTCTTGACAGATTTTTTACAATTTTGAATAATATTTCATCGTGGGATTATTGGTTTATTTTATTATGAATATTTGGAAAAGGTTTCAAGACATTTAACGTACAGATGACTGAGATATCTGCATTTTAAGTTCCAGTTGCGCAGATGAGTGGCGCGGTCGTGAGCCCGAGCATGGCGAGTTCCTTTTATAAGGCGCAGCGCAGTGCTAGCAAACACAGTTCTTCGGTGGGCTTGCCCGCACCATAAGCTAACTAAGATCTCTGCATGATACCAGTCCAAAGTTCGCTTAGAGCACTTAGCCGACGTCTGGGGCCTGCTGCATCGTCAGTACGGATGAATACCTCTTACCCTCGACTGGGGCCCGCTGCATCGTCAGTACGGACGAGAGAATACTTCTTGACCCTGGATAGGTGCAGAATATGCTCAAAATAAGACAGTCAAAGGATTGTAAGTGTATTGCATGGAATGCAAAGTTGCTTGCTTATAATAAAGTAAAGATCCTTAATTGAAGAACCTTCCACCAATACGCTTGTCCGAGGACATGTCCAAATCCACAACCAACATGGAACAGGTTAATTGGAACGTGATGACGTCACACCTTCATGTAGAGATGATTCTTGGCTAGGCAGCCATAACGGGGATGGACGGGACCTGACGTCACGATGGACGAGTGTATAACGCCAACCGGCGTTATTTACATGGAATACACGGATGTTTGGATGGGGCCTTCCAACGAAGAGAAAGGCGAAATGGAAGCGTGGTTTATTGATGTTGTCCATACCGAGGGATCACTCCGTCATCAGCCAGTCCTTAGGTAGAAAGTCTTGTTTCTTTATAACTCAGCCATCGATATTCTAACCAAAATATATTAATATTCTAGGATGTGATTATTAGTACTTATTCTTCGAATAGGAAGCACCAATTCGATTAGGAAGTGAGATGAATATTCACAATAAAATTATATTTTCTTCTATCGATATTTCTGTACTTGATTTGATGACTGTGATTTAATGAATCAACAGGACTATCGGCATATTAAAACTCTAAGTGACATGACATTAATAGAATTGTTTATTATTTTCGTAATTCTAATAATTATCAAACCTGGTAAATTAGTCAAGGATATGGACGTCCAAGGTTTAAATTTCAAGTGACAGAGGTTGAAATTCATAATAAGTGAGGGATCGCAGGTCCTTAAGCGAGGGTTTTGGATACAGGAATGAAGTAAAATAATTGTTTATGTACGAGAAATAATTGAGAGGGATTAAGACTCCCATGTTAAAAAGTGATAATGTTTAAAGTTAATATTTGAGAGATTGATACTCCCATAGTTGCAAGTTAGGACGGGTCCCATGTGTGGCAACCCTGCCAAAAGTTATAAATACTTTTAATATTGATCCATTACCCGACTTCCACGTTAAGTTATTTATTGGAGTCACTTGTCAAAAATAATATATGGTATTAAAATATGATGTCAAATACACGCCGTGGCTTGTTTAAGTTAAATGTTTAAAAACCAATCTGTATATTTGAATTGTGTCATAAGTTGTAATTATGAAAACATATTTGTGAATATATCTATGTTTGTGGGCTTCCAACGTTACTAAATTATTATTCCGTGCCAGGGTATGTTCTCTCAATAGGGATAATAATTACTGGGAATGTCTTGTCAAATAGGGAATGTTGTAAATTATCAACCGGAATTATCCTAATTTTTCTTCCTTGAGATATTTTTTTCCCTCACGTTGCCTATTTTATAGGGTCTTGCCTGAGTCCGAAGAAAATTAACTTGTGAATTTAACAATGAATCTCTTGCAAACATCAAATGTGAAATTGCGAAACCTCAAGAGTGATGTAAATATGGTAAATGTGGACGATGCAGATGCCAACAAAATTATATAAATTCGAACAATGGATTATGGCATCTTAATTGTAAATATACAGAATAATTTGTACAACTAGTGTAAATACAATCAAGGATACTTTCACCATAAATGATTATCAAGCAGTACAGCCATCTTCGGCCGCTTGTATTAAGTAATTGAATTATTTAGTCTTGCACTCTCTTGTATATAGTTCCGTGATCAAATTTTGTTCAGGGTATTTCTATTTGCATTAGAGAATACGATGATTACTGTTACGTGCAATGCCCGTTCCAACGTTTTTAAATATGTATCTTCCCTGGATGTGACTTCACGACCTTTGAAACGACCGCCTGGTGACTTGGTTCCGATTTTGAACACGAGATGGCAGCTGCTATCGGACTTCGGGGCTGCTAGCCGTGGTTCCTTCTTCTTCACCACTAGAGTGTGTTGGTGGTGCCTTATAAACTCGTCCTATTTGTGTCATATTTGAAGGCTATTATTGTTCTACGTCAAAAAAAGACTGTATATACATGATACCGCCAAATTAATTACTTAATAATCACATTGTTGCTTGAGGTGTCATGCTGTGATTGGACAATTACATTAACATGAATGCAATGCTGTTTTGACGTGTGATTCTCCGCCATCTTGTGAGCTGATTGTCTGTCGTCTAGGAAGCAACTAGCCAGCTGGTGTGACAGAGTATCTCTTCGTGGGCTGGGGGCATTGGCCCTTAGCTTTTACAAAATATGAATGCCTATTCAACTAAGAAAATGCCTGTGCTCGTAAGGCTTTAATTTTCATCGTTTCGCCGTGAAGAGGAAGTATGACATGCAAATCGCATCTAAATACAAACAGGAGTGCTTGTGATACCAAAACGGCGCATGGCTGGGTGGGCCATTTTCAGACATTTAGTGCCGTATAATATTTTATTTAAATTGTGTGTTGATTAATTTATTTTTATTGTGTCTCCACAGAGAAGTTTTAAGGTACTTTATTATTTTATATATATTTATATTTTATTTTGGGAGCTCCAATATTGGCCTTGTATAAATGTTTGATGCTGTGTTTTGTTTCGCCTGGTAGGCCTAATTTATTTATGTTTTAATAATGTTACCAGATATATATTAATTTTGTTATTTTTCTTCGTACCTTCTGGAGACACATTTCTAGTTTATTTTACGTTGTGAATTTTTATTTATTTAGTTTTTGGCAGTCCTTGGGATTGCCCTATTATTAATTTAATTTACGATCCGATGCTCCAGCCTCATGTCAATAGTGTTAAAGCGTAATTCCTTCCTCCTTTTTATTTCTCTCTGGTGATTTTAAAATTTAATTTTGCAAATAGTTTGCCGTAATTCGATCGGACATGCGGTCTCCTTTTTTTGTGGCCATGTTTGTTTTGTTTTTGTTTCGCCGGAGTGCATTCTGGTCTTGAGAGCAGTCTCTTGGCGCCGACCGGGAAACTCGAACGTATTGTAGTGTTAGCTTAATTTGTTTTTTATTTAACCTTGTTGGTTTAACCTTATGTTTTTGGTGAATGTTCTTGTGTTTTCCTTAGTCACGATTATCGGGGATTTCTTAATTGATCATATTTTATTTTATTTATTTAATTTTAAATTTTTCGTATTATGTCGTGGCCTGGATCTCAGCATGCCGGATCGGTATTGCATTCCCTTGTAAATTATCAAGCCCTTTCTCATTTAATTATGCCTGTATTCTTTTTTAATCTTTGTGCTTTAACATTTTAATTTTAATTTAATTCTTTTCTTTTGTTTGCTTTGCAAGCAAGCATGTTAAGCCGTCTCTTGCCACTTTGTAATTTATGCTGGATGATGCATGTTCTGTTTTCTGGTGGAGGTGTTCTTTTAAATTTTAACAATTAAATTTTTATTTTAAATTTTTAAGCAACTGTTGTGGCATTATTTCGTCGGCGACAATTCCATTAGTTATTGGGGGGTGTCTGTAGAATAGCCTGTGCGTTGTCCCCTTGTCCACCTTCCTTCCACCCCTTTTGGTGTTCTTCTGTTGGGCATGTCATCTGGAGGTGATTTTGCTGTAGAAGCGACGCGGACCTCTAAATAAAGGTAAGTAGGCCCATCCACCCTGGTCATCCACCGTGACATTTTGGTAGCAGATCGAGCTCGTGTTCGCTTCTGCAACTATACCCCCCCTCCTTTCCCGCAGGCTCGTTTTATGGACCCTTCTGATGCTGATGGAGCGGTTGTTGATGGGATCTGTCATGCCAGTGCACTTTATGTTTTGTTTTGCTAATCCTTGTCGTTTGTTTAATTTCATGTTTGCCACTGAATATCCATGTGGTGAGATGTAAGTGACCGGTTCAAAGCAAGGTGTCTGTGCTGGTTTTTATCCTGTTTGTAATACAACATCCCCACTGAAGAAGAAGCTCGGTGAGTGACTGGCATGTGTTCTTGGCATGGGAAATGTGGGTTGCTTGGTATTCTGATAGCCTAAATGCTACGAGTATAGGCATCGTGGAGCCCTGTCTGAAGCTGTTCGCCTTGTGTTTTGTGCAAATTTTTGTAATTTAGCTTCCTGTTCTCGAGCCAAGCTGGCAGTGACGTCTGCAGTTCTGGGCAACATTGTGCATGATTTTGTATAGTATTGTGGCGGTGTTCGAGTGTCAACCTAATCTATGGTGTTGGTAATTGGTAGTTATGGTATTGTTGTGAAAGTGTAAACTGTCCTCGTAATTCCTGATTTTTTTTCTGTATTGTCTGTCTGCATTCTGTGTTTTTCAAAATGGCCGACAATAATAGTGGTTTTGATTTAATTGACTTAAGGGATAACCTTGTGAATTTGGAGAGATCTTCTGGAGTTGAATGTGAATCACCTCTGTTTACTAGGTCTGAGGTTTTGGGATCGATTACTAGTAGTGGTTTGCCTGCCCCTCTATTGTCGGGTTCTGGCTCGCCCAGACCACTTAACCCTGCATACGGTCATTCTTCTTATGTTAGGTCACCTAATGATTTCCTGGGTCCTGCCGACCCGTTGCATCCCAGTTCTTTCTCTAGCAATGTAAATGTTTTGTCTCCTGTAGAGGGTGTGCGAGCAAGCTACCCTGGTAACAATGTTTCTTTTCCAAATGCTACATACTCGCCTACCGTTAATTATGGGTCGATTCCTCATCCTATTTCTAGTTTCTTAACTAAGTTGAAGAGTTTCAACCTAGATGACGTTACCCAAGTGGTCCTATTTTTAAAGCAAGTGGTCGAATTGGGTAACCATGCCTCGATTTTTGGGATATCGGAAATTCTGATTTTTCAACTTTTGTATCCTGTTGCATCCGGTACGCTGGGCGATAAGCTAATTGAAGCTATCCACCTCCGCATGTCCTTAGCCATGTTTATTAGGGAAGTGTTGTGGTTTTTTGTCCCTGCGAGTGCCCTTAGTACTCTCGAGCAAAAGTTCTTGTATCGTGTCCAAAGGTTGGACGAGTCACTTAGCGACTATGTCAGTGACATTAAGGTGTATGCCCAGGTATTTGCATCCCCATTAACTGAACGACAGTTGGTGTCATCTATTGTAAATGGGTTTTCGCCTCAATATAGGTCATACATGACTATGTGAACCAGGCCTTCGTCATTTGTCGAGCTGAAACAGGTCGTTATAGAGGCTATGGCTCTGAAACATGCAGATTCCCTTCGTGTAGCTAATGTTCCTCATCCTTCCTTGATGTCTCGTCCCCCTCCTTCCTTGATGTCTCGTCCCCCGCCTAAGGTTATGTTTCATCCAAGACCCAATATTAAGTGCCACACGTGCGGTGGCGTGGGACATGTCAAGAAGGTGTGTCCGAGTAACCAGGTTGTGTATCGCCAATGACGGGATGTTGTGGAGACCAATTCGGGTGTTACTCCTAAGGATATTTCTGTGCATGTGAATTTGGGAAAACCCTGTGAAATTGCTGGTCGCCCTACTAATGAAAATTTTGATAACTCTTTGAAAACTAATTCATCACGTACTAATTCTGCTTATGTCGCTGACCTAACTAACCTATCGGTGAGCAATGTCGTGGCAAGTCAGTCTAATTCTAAACATAATATGAAACCTGTGGTGCGGGTGTCCTCGTCATCTAATTGTAATCGTTTTAGAGTGAGTAAGGATTTTGGAATTTCTCCTGTGGCTAAAGGAATATCCCCGTTTATTGAAATTTGTGTTACTGACGAGCCCGTTTCTGCATTGCTTGATTCTGGTAGTGTCGCATCCTTCATAAGCGAGGACTGGTTTTTATCTATGAAGAGTGTTTGCAAATTTCCTGAGTTAGAGCCTAACAATGAATCTTTTATTTCGGCAAATTGTTCAAACATAAATATTTTGGGTAGTGTGACAGTCAAAATCCATATTCTAAATTTTTCTTGGAAGTTTAAATTTTTTGTTGCCAGAAATCTTTCTTGTTCTGTGGTCATTGGAGCTAATTTCATGTCACACGTTGGTATGCTTCTTGATTTTGGTGCTCGCAACTTATGGATTAAGTTTAATTCGCAGAGTAAATTATCATTTAACCCGTTTTTATCTTCTCCTGCTGTCAATTCTGTTAGTGAACCTGTGACTATTGAGGATCTCGATCTGGAAAATGTAACGAGTCTTCAAAAGGATGCCATTAAGAGGTTATGTCAGGAGTATAGAGATGTATTTACTGACAAGTTGGGTGTAACCCATTTGATGGAATACAAGATTGAGCTAACCGATTCTGTGCCGGTGCGTTCCAGCCCGTATCGCCTTGCCCCGCCCAAGATGGCTGAACTTCGGAAGATTATCGATAAGATGTTGGAAGAAGGTGTTATCCAACCTTCTATCTCTGCCTACTCATCCCCTGTATTTCTTGTGCCAAAACCTAACGGTGGTTTTCGGCCGGTGGTCGACTATAGGGCTCTTAATCAAAAAGTTGTTTTGCAATCCATCCCTTTTCCGGACCTTCATACTTGTTTTAGTTGGTTACGCAACGCGAAGGTGTTCACGATCCTCGATTTAAATTCTTCTTACATCCAAATTCCTCTCTCTCCGGAATCCAGGCATGTTACTGCTTTTTCCACTGACTGGAACCTGTTTGAGTATGCCCGTGTCCCGTTTGGCCTATCTACCGGAGCCGCTGAGCTGAGCAGACTTCTGGACAAGGTGTTTTCAGAAATTAAATTCAAATTCGTGTACCACTATCTTGACGATGTGGTGATCTATTCTGAGTCCTTCGAAGAACACGTTGATCATCTGAAGGTTGTACTTGATCGGTTGCGTGACGCTGGCCTTACCGTCAAATTGTCCAAAGTTTCCTTTGCCAAGCCAAAATTTCCTTTTTGGGACATATTGTTTCCGAATTTGGTATCTCCGTGGACCAGTCTCGTACCCAGGCCATCAGAGATTTTAAACCGCCCAAGAACGCCAAGGGTGTTGCTCGTTACATTGGTATGGTGAACTTCTTCCGTAAGTTCATCAGTAACTTTACCGACCGTGCCGCTCCTCTAAATCAATTACGCAAAAAGGCTGTGATGTTTGAGTGGGGTCCCTCTCAGCAGGCAGCCTTCGAAGATCTTAAGCTTGCACTCTCTAACGCCCCTGTGTTAGCCATTACGGATTTTGGGAAGCAGTTCATTGTGCAGACTGATGCGTCTGGTCGTGGTGTTGGTTGTGTCCTACTGCAAGAGTCTGATCTGGGTAGGCAACCTATTGCATACGCTTCTCGTACCTTAACGGACGCAGAGAGAAAGTATTCCATATACGAACTTGAGGGTTTAGCTGTATTGTTCGCCCTGGAAAAATTCCGTATGTATCTTGAGCATACTAAGTTTCTCCTTGAGACCGATAACCAAGCCTTGAGCTGGGTGTTAGGGAAACCCCGTAAAACTGGTAGGATTGCCAGATGGGCAACTAGGATCCTGTCCTTCCAGTTCACCGTCCACCATATTCGTGGGTCCGAAAATGCGGTAGCTGATTCATTAAGCCGCATGTAGGAGGAAACAGCTGAAGAGGATATTCAAGGATGTGAAACCGTAAACCTTGTATCACCTGTAAATTATGTCAATGTCGTTCTCAGCAATTCCCCTGTGCTTTTTGAAGATGTGAGGAGATTCCAGAAAGAAGATCCCTCCTTATCTAGCCTAATTGACCGAATCAATTCTGGTGAAGTAATCAAGCCCTACTCTCTAAAGGATGGTGTATTGTGTTGTTCGTCTCGTCATGACCGTCTACCTAAAATTGTGCTCCCGTCGGTCCTCATTCCGGAAATCTTTCGTTACTATCACGAATCTCCTATTGGTGGCCACCTAGGAGTATTCAAGACCCGAGGTAAAATCAGACAGTTCTTCATTTGGCAAAGTATGGATGGCGACATCAGGAGGCTCATTAGAAATTGTACTTCATGTAGTATTAGCAAACCTCCGGTTTCTACTAAGGTTGGCCTGTTGTCATCTGAACCGGCATCTAGACCCATGGAGAGGCTTTTTATCGACCATGTTGGCCCGTTCCCTCGATCTGGTCGGGGAAACCAATTTGCGCTTGTTTGCACTGACGGTTTCACCCGGTTTAGTTGGATATTCCCCACCAGACAGGCTACGACCAGTTCCGTCATAAAGTGTCTTAATTCCATCTTTTCATCTTTTGGGCCATGTCAGTTCCTGGTATCAGATAATGCCAAGTGCTTTGTATCTCATCAGTTCCGTCAATTCTTATTTGATTATGCTATTTCTCATGTAACCACCACTCCCTATTTTCCTAACCCTTTTCTCCCTGAGCGAGTCAATCGTAATCTCCGTTCTGCTCTGATTGCTTTCCACCACGAGGACCATTCCAAGTGGGATTCTAATTTGCATTGGCTCAATTTTGCTTTCAACACCGCCGTGCATGAGAGAACGCAAGCCACCCCTTTTTCGTTAAAGTTTTCCTTTATGGCTAATTCTCCGTTGTCTAATCTGTGGAACCTGCACGATCTCCTTCCAGACAGTTTCACGCCCGAGGATATGAGGGCGAAATTCGACAAGGCTAGAGAGAATATTAAGGTATCACATGACCAACTTGCCAAGCGACACAATGCCTGTCGCAAGCCAGCTGATTTGGAAGTTGGTGATGTTGTGTACGTTCGCAATTTCGAGCCCAAGGTCGTCAGTAATCTGGTTTCTAACAAGTTGACCCCTCGTTTCAAATGCCCATGTTATGTAGAGGCATTCCTGACTCCCGTTACTCTTCTTATTCGAAACTCTAAGGCCAACAAAATTTCCAGAGTGCATCTGTCGCACATTAAGCGAGGTGGAGACGTTTCTAATGAGGAAATGCTACCATAAATTTTGTAAACTGATTTTGTATAATGTAGAGGAACAAGGGAAGCTGTACTAAGTCTTAGGCTGATTTTGGAAGGTAGAATAAGGAAAGATAAGAGAACGTTCATGGCTTTTGTAGACTTAGAAAAGGCTTTTGATAACGTTGATTGGACTAAATTGTTTGACATTTTGAAATCGATTGGAATAAAGTACAGGGATAGGAGGGTGATATACAATCTATACAGAAACCAGACAGCAGTCATTCGAGTTGAAGGACACGAGAGAGAAGCTGGTATTCAGAAAGGTGTAAGGCAAGGCTGCAACTTATCACCCATACTTTTCAATCTTTACATTGAACAAGCAATGAAGGAAATTAGAGAAAAATTTAAAGTGGGAGTGAAGATTCAAGGAGAAATAATTTCAACTCTGAGATTTGCTGATGACATCGTCATCTTGGCCAACAAGCCTGAGGATTTGAATGAGTTTTTGAATGGTATGGACTCCGTCTTACGGAAAGAATTCATGATGGAAATTAATAAATGTAAAACAAAAATACTGGAATGCAGCCGAAATAAATCAGAAACCTCTATGGAGATCAAATTGGCAGGTGAAAAGCTAAAGGAAGTAGGAGATTTCTGTTACTTAGGAAGCAGAATAACCAGTGATGGACGAAGCAAAGAGGATATAAAAAGTAGGTTGGCTCAGGCAAGAAAAGCATTTCTACAAAAAAGGAATCTGCTGACATCGAATATAGATTTAGGTATTAGGAAGTCATTTTTGAAAGCCTTTGTCTGGAGCGTGGCGCTCTATGGAAGTGAAACTTGGACTATTGATGCAGCAGAAAAGAGGAGAATTGAAGCATTTGAAATGTGGTGTTACAGGAGAATGATGAAGATCAGATGGGTAGATAGGGTTACAAACAAAGAGGTATTAAGACGAGTGGGAGAGGAGAGATGTTTCTGGCGACTGCTAATGAAGAGAAGAGATAGGTTGGTAGGTCACATACTAAGACACCCAGGAATAGCAAGCTTAGTTATGGAAGGAAGGGTCGAGGACAAGAACTGTAGGGGTAGACCAAGGTTAGAATATGTTAAACAGATTGCCTCGGATGTAGGGTGTGGTAGCTATGTAGAGATGAAACGATTAGCTCAGGACAGGGAGGCATGGAGGGCTGCATCAAACCAGTCAAAAGACTGAAGACTCAAACAACAACAGAGTATCCCTAACTTTCATTGAAGCCTTCAGGCTTCTGTTCCTTCTGGAATTTTGAATTTAATTGGTTTTTAAAAACTCTAGTGGGATACAACTTTTAACTGTTGTATAATTCCCATTTTAATGGTAAATTGTAAAATTGAAACTAATTTTGATGTTTTCATAAAAGATGCTAGCATGTAAGTTGGACTCGGTGGGAGACCTAACTCATGGTAAAATTATATACATGTGTCCTTGGGAATTTGAGTGGTCATTCCTCTACCGTAGCTCCTTCTGAATGTATAGTCGTTCAACTCATGTACTATTATAGAAAGGTACTAATAGTCTGTAAATAGGTAAACTTGTTAATGAAATTTTGTAAGCACGGATCTAGGGCATGGTCAGGATTTTCCCTCTTCATTTAAATCCACTTTGTTTCTCTTTTGTAAAATATAGTAAGAATTAGTAATTTCTGTAAACTTTTATTTTTTGAAATTAGACTAACTTCTATTTTGTAAATGGCTGCCCACGCGTCGCATGATATCTGGCACATTGCTTCCACCTACTTCTTCTAAAGCTAACAACATTGGACTTATTGAAAATGTACCTGACGTGTCTCGGACTATGAAAGCACTGCAGGTGCTGGTGTTCTGCGTTTCTGAAGACTTATGGACACAGTGAAGCTGTTAACTAAGTGGTTTGCGAGGTGATCAATTATCCCTTCACTGATTATCTGACCCTGCACTCTTCCTAACCAAAACGATGCGGATTCCTCCGTCAATTGGAGTTAACTGGTGAACATTATCTTCTGGAAACATGCTTGGTGAATCGATTAGTTAAGGAGCACTGCCTATGCCTAGGCATATTCGTGAACGGTGTTCACGCTTAAGGGAGGGAGACTGTTACGTTCAATGCCCGTTCCAACGTTTTTAAATATGTATCTTCCCTGGATGTGACTTCACGACCTTTGAAACGACCGCCTGGTGACTTGGTTCCGATTTTGAACACGAGATGGCAGCTGCTATCGGGCTTCGGTGTTGCTAGCTGTGGTTCCTTCTTCTTCACCACTAGAGTGTGTTGGTGGTGCCTTATAAACTCGTGTTATTCGTGTCATATTTGAAGGCTATTATTGTTCTACGTCAAAATAAAGACTGTATATACATGATACCGCCAAATTAATTACTTAATAATCACATTGTTGCTTGAGGTGTCATGCTGTGATTGGACAATTACATTAACATGAATGCAATGCTGTTTTGACGTGTGATTCTCCGCCATCTTGTGAGCTGATTGTCTGTCGTCTAGGAAGCAACTAGCCAGCTGGTGTGGCAGAGTATCTCATCGTGGGCTGGGGGCATTGGCCCCTAGCTTTTACAAAATATGAATATCTATTCAACTAAGAAAATGCCTGTGCTCGTAAGGCTTTAATTTTCATCGTTTCGCCGTGAAGAGGAAGTATGACATGCAAATCGCATCTAAATACAAACAGGAGTGCTTGTGATACCAAAACGGCGCATGGCTGGTTGGGCCATTTTCAGACATTTAGTGCCGTATAATATTTTATTTAAATTGTGTGTTGATTAATTTATTTTTATTGTGTCTCCACAGAGAAGTTTTAAGGTACGTTATTATTTTATATATATTTATATTTTATTTTGGGAGCTCCAATATTGGCCTTGTATAAATGTTTGATGCTGTGTTTTGTTTCGCCTGGTAGGCCTAATTTATTTATGTTTTAATAATGTTACCAGATATATATTAATTTTGTTATTTTTCTTCGTACCTTCTGGAGACACATTTCTAGTTTATTTTACGTTGTGAATTTTTATTTATTTAGTTTTTGGCAGTCCTTGGGATTGCCCTATTATTAATTTAATTTACGATCCGATGCTCCAGCCTCATGTCAATAGTGTTAAAGCGTAATTCCTTCCTCCTTTTTATTTCTCTCTGGTGATTTTAAAATTTAATTTTGCTAATAGTTTGCCGTAATTCGATCGGACATGCGGTCTTCTTTTTTTTTTTGTGGCCATGTTTGTTTTGTTTTTGTTTCGCCGGAGTGCATTCTGGTCTTGAGTGCAGTCTCTTGGCGCCGACCGGGAAACTCGAACGTATTGTAGTGTTAGCTTAATTTGTTTTTTATTTAACCTTGTTGGTTTAACCTTATGTTTTTGGTGAATGTTCTTGTGTTATTCTTAGTCACGATTATCGGGGATTTCTTAATTGATCATATTTTATTTTATTTATTTTATTTTAAATTTTTCGTTTTATGTCGTGGCCTGGATCTCTGCATGTCGGATCGGTATTGCATTCCCTTGTAAATTATCAAGCCCTTTCTCATTTAATTATGCCTGTTTTCTTTTTTAATCTTTGGGCTTTAACATTTTAATTTTAATTTAATTCTTTTCTTTTGTTTGCTTTGCAAGCAAGCATGTTAAGCCGTCTCTTGCCACTTTGTAATTTATGCTGGATGATGCATGTTCTGTTTTCTGGTGGAGGTTTTCTTTTAAATTTTAACAATTTAATTTGTATTTTAAATTTTTAAGCAACTGTTGTGGCATTATTTCGTCGGCGACAATTCCATTAGTTATTGGCGGTGTCTGTAGAATAGCCTGTGCGTTGTCCCCTTGTTCACCTTCCTTCCACCCCTTTTGGTGTTCTTCTGTTGGGGCATGTCATCTGGAGGTGATTTTGCTGTAGAAGCGACGCGGACCTCTTAATAAAGGCACCCTGGTCATCCACCGTGACAATTATGTCTTTTCTTTATAGAGGTGCATATATTTTGGTACATTAGTTTTGTTTCGTTATCGTTAGGGAGTGTTTAATTATTTATTTGTGTTGTCCATTTCTTGAATAAATCGTGAAAACCATTTTCCTTTCCATATTTCTCATTTCTGAGTGTTGGCAATATTCCCCTAAATCCTTACGTGGGGCATTGGGACAGTGTTGAGCGTCTTTTATGGCAAGCCCAGAACGCCCTGAGGTAAGATTTCGTGCTCGCGCTGTTCTCATATCACCTCGCTATATGGCCGCCTGTTCATTCAAGGTGAACAAACGGGCACAATATAGTAAGTAATTTCTACTTTGTCTTTTCATTTGTAATTTTAAGTTCATCCTCAGTTATCGTTTTGGATTTCGTCAGCCTTGGCTTGGTTTTACAACGAAGCTACGACATACAATACTCTGGGATTCATTTTGAATAATTTCTGAGATTTTGTATCTTTGATTTTCCATTATGCAATGTAATCTTTCTGTGTTAATTTTAGAGAATCTTCGTCTTGCTTGATTTGCAAACCGAGGCCCAGCGGAGAATCAAATGCGATCCTGATTCCCCCTACTTGTTTATTTCAATCGTCTTCCACCATGAATCTGCTTCCTTTCGCGTTATTTTCTGTGCTTCTGACACCTTGAGAGCTCAAACTTAACAATGTGAATAAATTCAAATACCTGGGCGATATATTGAAAACCCAAGGAACCACCTATACGGCACATGTTAAGGACAAAGGCATAACAGCTGTGCTGGCCATGAACGACATTCAACACCTCTCCAAGATTTCTATCCAAACTGCGCTGAAGCTTTTTAATACCAAAATTGTACCAAAAATCACTTATGCCAGAGGTTTCCATTAGGTGGTCCGTGACAGTTGGCCAAGGGGTCCGAGAAGAGTCGTCAAGAAGTAATGCAATAATGATAATGGAAAACGGAGCAAGTACAAAGAGTTCCTTAAAAATAGTAATTACACGATGCCACCTACATCATATGTGGCGCAGAGTAATTTGGGCTTTTCTATTTTCCCGCTAGAGAGTGTTCTGCTCCCTTATCTCTGTGTTCTGCTCCGCAGCCATTTTGTGTATTTTCATATTTATAAGGTGTGTTCAAAAAGTAACGAGCCGGATTCTGGAATGCGCAAACCGGTGACGACATCTGCTAAGCGTGCGTGTGTAACAGGGTGTGGTTCCGACCAGAGCGTGGAAGGTCACAGACCGTCGCTAGAGGGCACGCGTGCACGTCACGTGACGATACAAAGCGAGCAGCAGCATGCATCAATCGTCCAACGCTGCTAGTCGCATTGCAAACAGTGACATGGAGGCGTCAAACGAAGAGTAAAGAGGTGTTGTTCGGTTTCTGACAGCGGAAGGAGTAGGGGGAACGAACATTCATCGCCGAATGTCACAAGTGTATGGCGAACACTGCATGTCCCTTGCAACGGTCAAGGCTTCGCACAAGCGCTTCAGGGAAAGACGGGTGTCGTTAGCCGATGATGCCCGGTCTGGGGCACCCCCTGCATTACCGATGCCTACGTCCAGCTGGTTGATGCACTCATTACCCAGAACCGCCGAGTGACAGTGGTCGGATTGAACGTCGGAACTGTGCACACCATCATGAAGGAACGACTGCACTTGCGCAAAGTGTGTGCCCAATTGGTGCCCCACGGTCTTCCACCACAACAGGAAGCATCTCGAATGGCCCACTGTCTTGGTCATCTGCAGCGCTATGCAAGGGAAGGGAATGGGTTCCTGGCACGTGCGGTGGCTGGAGATGAGTCATGGTGTCGTAACTTTAAACCTGAATCCAAACGACAAAGCCTCCAGTGGAAGCATCCCGGGTCATCACCACCCAGAAAAAGGCAAGGCCATCCACACGAGTGCAGGGAAGGTAATGCTGACGTTCTTCTTTGACCAAGATGGCCCCCTTCTGATACACTTCATGCCACACGGGACAACAGAGAATGCCCAGCGTTACTTGCAATCCTTGATCACCCTTCGCCAAGCGATCAAAACAAAACGACCAGGCAATCTCACCCGCGGGGTCATTCTGCTCCACGACAATGCACGACCTCATACGGCCAACATAGTCGCGGCACTCCTGCAGAAATTCAAATGGGAGGTCCTCGACCACCCTCCATATAGTCCAGACCTCTCTCCCTGTGATTACGACATGTTTGGTCCCCTGAAAATGGCTCTGCATGGCCGACGATTCACCTCGGACTTCGGCGTCCAGCTGTACGTGCGGAACTGGTTCACATCGCAGCCCAGCGAATTTTATCAGACAGCCATTCACCGCCTCGTGTCACAGTGGGACAAGTGCCTCAACAGCCAGGGCCAATACTTCTAACATACAGGTACTGGTTCCTGTAATTATGCCTCCGGCTCGTTAATTTTTGAACGCACCTTATACATGAGTTTTGAAAGTTGAAACTTTTGATTGTCTTAATTGTCAGAATTCCATTGTATATGGATCGTTGGTTGAAGAGTGGATCTTTAAAACGAAGTAGGCTCTCTGCTACATATAGTGACGAAGAGGAATCTGTGGTAATATATAGAGAAGTGAATGGGTTACCTGCTGCCTCTCTTGAGCCTAGCCATGCCAAGAGTAAGACTTCTGCGAAAAGTGGGAAATACGTCATAAAATATTTGTAAATTGACTGTACCTATTCTGGACCTGAAGATTGCCCTAAGCCTCAAACCCTTGCCAACGAGAGTATGAAACCTGCAAACCTCCGGAGCCATCTAGATATCCAACACTCGGAGCACAAATATAAATCCATTGAATTCTTCAAAATAATGTAAGCTGAAATGAAATCATGCCAGAAAGTAATTACCAAAAGTTCTGGTGAAAATGTTAATGAAAATGCAACACTTGCATCTTACGAAGTATCTCAGCTTGTGGCAAATGGTGCCAAACACCATACCATTGCTTAACAGCTCATTCTACCTTCAGCAATTATTTTTTGCAAGAGAATGCTGGGCGATGCTGCCAAAAAGCTGGGAAGTACCGTCCCAATGTCTATCAATACTGTGCAAAGGTGAATTACAGATATATCAAGCTAAATTGAAGAGACGTTGGCAAGGCTCCACATGTGTGACATGTTTGCTCTGAAAAAAACATTGGTAGCGGGCATGAGCAGCTTCTCATTCATACTGAAGTGCGATGATTTTCAAGGTGCAGGATCTTGTCGAGGTTTTTCGAGCTGTAAGATGAAGTGAGGATCTTTCTTCTTGAGACGATACATGAGGATTTTCTCAGTGACATTTCTTGGCTTTGCAGAACTACATAATTAGCTGACGTGTTTGATCACTTGAATTTGAGTTTTCAAGGTAACTACGTTGCCGGCGCCGTGGTGTTGGGGTAGCGCGCCTGCCTCTCATCCGGAGGCCCCGGGTTCGATTCCCGGCTCCGTCAGGGATTTTAGAAACTGACGTGAGTGCTGGAACGTGGTGCACTCAGCCTCGAAAGGATAATTGAGTAGCTGTCTGACAGTGAGGCAGCGCCCCGATCACGAAAACCAGGATTAACGGCCGAGGGGTCCCGATGCGCTAATCACGCGTCACCCCAATATCTGCAGGCCAAATGGCTGGGCAGCGGTCGCTTGCTAGGACTAGGCCCTTCATTGTCTGTAGTGCCGGGGTTATTAAACTGACTACGTTGATATCTTCAGCCTTGAAGCAAAGTCAGTGCGATTGGGAAAGTGTAATATTTGGGCAGCAAGGGTCCAAAATGGCTTACATGCCCATTTCCCCACACTGAAAACGTTTCTGCAGTCATCTAACGGAGGTTTGCCTTGCGATGTACCGGTAAATGAAAATATAGCCAAACATTTTCGTAGTCTTTCAATATCATTTCGGGATTAATTTCCGAGCCCAATGGCTGCTGGATTCGAGATCCATTCAGCTCCAATCTCAAAATTGAAAATATCCAGCTACTATCAGAGGAGAAACAAGACCAACTCGTTAAATTGCCCTCAAATGGTGAAATGAAGTAAACGTTTAATGAAAATAAGCTAGCAGACTTCTGGGTGACGGTTCAAAAGGAATACATGAGAATCATCGATAAAGCAATACAAATTATTCTTCCGTTCGCAACAACTTACTTGTGCGAACAAGTAATGAAAAGCAAATATAGATATAGACTAGATATTGGGCCTGATTTCAGGATGAACATTTCGAAATTGCAACCAGACATTCGAGAAAGATTTACGGGAGAGAATTGGTTAGTTCTTCTCATTGAACGCCAGCCCCTTTTACACATTAATGCTGATAACAAAATACTAATAATAAATAGGGCTTGTTCCTTCTTTTGCTCTCAGCCACTGCATTATTATTTTTATGTCCTTAGCATTACCTACCCTTATGACTTAGACATTTTGTATGATGTAATAAGATTAATTAAATAAATATCTCCAATTAGTATAAGACGAAGTCCCCGATTCTTGGATGTTACGAGCAATCTCGGGAACCACTGGATGGATATTGATGTGGTTTTCACCATTCTGTAAAGATATCTCGTGGAAGGATTCTATAGGAAATAATTTATTTATGACCAAAGGAAGCCGAGCAGTAACGATTTCAGTGAAAAGGTCGAAAATAAAACCTGGCGTCCGTGCACTTTTTAAGCTTACGCTGGGCACATCGTTAAAACAATCTGCATACTATGAGTGAAAGAATTGTTCAGCATGAAAAGTTCTACAAAAAGTCTGCGACAGCATATCTCTGTCTTCAATACATCGCCCACTATAAGTGGTTTTACATTGTCATTTCTTCCAACAATCTCCATTCGATTACTAGTTTCGAGACAGTTTACAAGCTAGCTGGCTAGCGTGCGAGCCTATCACCACAGACACTGTCGAGTCGTGTCGAGTTAAAACATGAGAGTGGAAGTGTTTGAAGTTTCCCAGGAAGGGAATGACCATTTCGGCATCTTGTGACAAGCCTTGCGGTGCATGGTTTCCACCATAAGTTATGCCGGACGAAGAGATTTCATGACCCACGCGCGACCTCTATATGTCGTCTCTGTGGAGAGTTATGTGACAGATATCATGTCGTTAAATGTACAGAGAGATATGTATCGATGATCAAGTTTTTTTGTTAGGAGTGTTTATTTTAATTTATATGGCAATTTTGCTGCAATAGGCATATTATAAAATGTTCACATTTTAGGTGATTTGATCTTGGTTTTACTACATAGGAATAGTTTCTCGGCTCTGTTGTTTAGGAATGGTGTCTATGGATTAACATGTGCCTCTTCAACGATACACTCTGGGAGAACTTGGATTCTCATATCCTACATGAATATGACTTCTCGCCGCTATGGACAAGCATGTGTTTGTTCAAATTTCCTCTCGAGGTAAACTTTGATTCACATACGCTACATGGAAAGGGCTTCTCACCGCTATGGATGAGCATGTGTGTCTTCAAATATCCATTCCGGTAGAACTTGGATTCACATACTCTACACGAGTAAGGTTTCTTGCCACTATGGGCGAGTATGTGTGTCAGCAAACTTCCTCTCAGGGTAAACTTCGAATCACATATGCTACATGAGTATGGCTTCCCTCCGCTATGAACGAGCATGTATGTCTTCAAACCTTCTCTCGTGGTAAATTTGGAATCACATGCGGTACATGAAAAAGGCTTCTCGCCGCTATGGACAAACATGTGTGTCTTCAAAGTTCTACTCTCGGTAAACTTCGATTCACATACACTACATGAGTATGGCTTCTTACCGCTATGAACGAGCATGTGTCGGTTCAAACTTAATCTCTGAGTAAATTTTGATTCACACACGCTACATAAGTATGGCTTTTTGCCGCTATGGACGAGCATGTGTGTCTTCGAAGTTCCTTCCCGGTTAAACTTAGATTCACATACACTACAAGAATATGGCTTCTCGCCGCTATGGAGGAGCTAGTGTCTCTTCCAAATCTACCCTCTGGGTAAACTTGGATTTACATACGCTACACGAATATGGTTTCTCGTCGCTATGGACGACCATGTGTTCTTCAAACTTCCTTTCTGGTTAAACTTGGATTCACATACCGTACATGGATATGCTATTTTACCGGTATGACTAGCAAAGGTTGACTTCAATTTTTGTTTGGTAGTACATTTTCCTCTAGATGCACTCTTAGCATATTGTCTTACACTATTACCATATTCGTAAATCTTCCTTACGGCAGGATCCGACGTCTCTGGATATATGAGTCTGAAATAATTAGTACTTACAGTTTAAAGTGCGGTACATTATCTGGGAAGAAGCATAATAGAATCTTGGATATCTAAGAAGTATAAATATAAATGGGACAACTTTTATTAATACCATTACCAGAAAACTTGTCTTCAAGACGTACCGGTAACTGACGTCGTTTCCACTCATCAATAATAATATATGTTCTACATACAGCCTCAACATTTTACAATTATACAAGACACACCTGTAGATTATACAGGTGTGTCTTGTTGGAGAAATTGGATTACTAGCTCTGACAGCATGAGTGTATTTGGATCATATCTTAGCCATCAAAGACTTCCGATCAAAAGTCGTTAAGTATTTTACATGCCGGGTGGCGTATAGGACAAGGTGTTCATTCCTCCACCCTTTGCAACACTGCTTAATCTTCGCCAATGTTCATGAAAATTAGTCCATTCTTGCAATTAATTTTGTGAGATTTCACAGATGAGTGACAAGTATAAAATATCGTTGTTGTTTTTGTTCGAGTCATCAGCCTTTTGACGCTTTCAATGCAGCACTTGATGTCTCTTAATCTTGATGTTATCAATTCCGTCCTCGGTACAAATCTACCACAAACTACATCAGAAGCAATGTACTTAATTTCATCATCATGCCGAGACGTCCTCCTACGGAAAATATAACCTGCGGGCTAGAAGCTGCTATCCGTCATCTAACAGCCTACGAAGTACAATAAATTAGAACAGAGGCCTCTCAGAACATCAAACATGCCAGGCCCGTAGATCAGACCCAGATTATAAGACAATCCCAAGGAATCCCATAAAGAAAATAGCGAAGGCGAAGACGCCGCTAATTATGGAGTCATCCAATACAGAAAATAACTAAAAATCCCTAGAACCTCTTTGCTCAAAAATTCCGACGTTATACGCATACATAGAATACACAAGACCGATGTACCCGTGAGACCAATATTTAGCGCCATAGCGTCCCCAAATCACGCACTTGCTAAATATTTGAATCAGGTCCTGCATCCATTATTCCCTCCGTCACCCTCTCACGTCAGAAACTCCCAACACTTCGTAGATATCATATAGAGTATAAACTTGAGTTTCGGCGATCTACTGGCAAGCCTCGATGTGGAGTCCCGATTTACCAAGGATCCTGTACCAGACACCACACAGATAATCAGGTAAAAGCTTACAGCGGCAGAAGGTTCAAAAGACTTCGTTGACTTAGTTGAACAGTGCATTAACTCCACATTCTTCGTCTTCAATGAATAGATGATTCAACATATGGAGGAAGCAGCCATGGGATCCCCCTTCTCTCCGTTATTGGCCAACGTTTTCATAGCAAATTCGAGGAAGAAGCTGTAAAGGCGAGTCCATTGAAACCTAAGTGATCGCTCAGATACCTAGACAAGGTTTTTTGATATAGGAACATAGAAGTAACATACTTCAGGACTTTTTAGACTTCATGTGCTCCATACTTCTGAGCATCAACTAAACAATGGAAGTAGAAGAAAATAATCCACTGACCTTAGGGACGTTCTGGTTTATAAACGAACAGACAATACGCTCAGACACCGGGTCTCTAGGAAAGGAACTCATACAGATCGGTACCTAGATGCAATCACAAGCCACCCACCGTCGCAGAATGAAATGGTAGCTAGGACATTCCTCACCAGAGCCAAGCACATTTACGATAAGCCTAAATGAAGAGAAAGAACGAGAATGGAATACGCTCCAAGCTAATGGATACAGCAAAGGACAGATAAATAGGATAATACGGAATAAAGAACAAAGTCGAGGAACTGCTGAAAGAACGAAGATCGGCCCCACCATAAAGTCTTTCTGCCTAATATACAGGGGATGACAAATAGAATCGTCGGGTTGCTAAGGAAACACAACGTAACAACAGTGAGCAACTACTAAACAAGCTGGCGCAAGAGGTGCGTAAGTCAGGACGCAGAAGTTTACAAATGCGGCTTGTTCCTGTGGAGAGATATACATAGGGCATATAAGAAGTCCCGCTTCCATTAGGACGTCGGGGCACATTCTAGACAAAAAAAATAGTTGAACATACTGACATCACGAGACACGCCAAAAGTGTTTCTAAAATTCCTAGATCTCAAAACAGGATAACAAAAGAGGCATCAGAGATCTTGAAGCATCCCAATAATTTCAATCACGATGACAGATTCAGGCTTATCAATACATAGAGAGTTCTCTTTGCGCGTGACTGGCTAAGGCTCTGACCAATCATGGAGCAGCATGAGGTCACTGCCTATCAAGTCGTGGCTGACTGACAACCCACGGTTATCTTGAGTACAGACACGAACTCGTATCCCTGATAAAGGCTGCTGCAATGACTGCCGAAACGTCGGGAATCAATCACCGATACACGAAGCGGCTCAATCCAGTTAGCCTAGTTAATAAACTAGACTCCGGCCACTAAAGCCTACGATCTAAACACTTCAAAAATCCCAACCTAATCCAAAGTCAATCTAACCGTTAACCTTTCAATGGTTTTAAATCTGCCTCTGTCAATCACAATTCTAACAGCCAGGTTCTACCCCGGCGAATATCAGATGTTACTTTTATAAACGTTGTGATGTTAACAACCTCTGGAGTTGTACTCGGCGGGATTCCGAAAGCATTACCAACATGCAGTAGAATTTGAATTTTACAGGAAAGGACGGTATTACCGCAAGTAATAATGGATAGGCCCGTTCTTACAATCTCCAGTGACGTGACAGTAAACTCTGACAGTTGATGCTACGGTCGGAGTAAGTCTCGGTAGCATTTCATCGTTCTTACAATGTTCCAGTTAATGTTTACGCTAGGTTAGCAGATCTGCTCATAATTTTCAACAGTTGGTATTTATTTCTGGTTCGATTTGCAAATTACTTGATACCCCTCAAGAGTTGGCATGAGTTAATATACGTCAAGGAAAAAATAATCAATATATATTTTAAATTCCTTGATCTGTGTTCTCAGCTCAATCTGTTTGTTTTCATTATTCACGTTACGAGAATAAATATATATATATATTTGAAATGGAAGAACAGTTATCTCCAAATGAGATGAATAAACGCCTGAAGAGGAAAAGGCACACCAATTTCTCTTCTTCAGAAGAGGAAGTTCTCATCAAGTTGGTCGAAGAAAAGACATCTGTAATTGGAAATAAGAAGTCCGATACCGTTCCATGGGAACAGAAGTATAAGGCATAGGAAGTAGCCCAAACATTTGAGGCATTGACAGGATGAAGAAGACCTGTGAAATATTTACGGTATAGATATGAAATCATGAATAAGAAAGCGAAGAAAGAGCTGACTGATGAAAAATAAAAACAGTTTTTTCTGACGAGTAGAGGAAGTGAAACTCCCGCAAAGAAATCTGTCATGTGGAAAAATGTATTTATTTAATGGGAACATAGGCTGAGGGACTGTGAAATCCGTCTGATGGAGATAAAATACGTAAGTTTCAAGATACGGTTATTAATGTACTCTCGAAATTTAAAATTCATTTAAGGTTAGCTTGTAGACGTACTTTTCACATTTTACTTCACTGTGATTTTATTTTAGGTAGATTTCACTAGAAAGCTAACTATTGCAATGGGTACCATGTATCGACTTCTGGAAAGTCTCGACATATCTTTGCGTTTCACATCCCCTAGACCCCAAAACCACTGTCAGTTCAAACGTTTATATATAATTTATGTATATATATATATATATATATATATATATATATATATCACTTTCTTGTAAACACGATAACTACCACAATTTTGCATCAATCTCTTTGAAGTTTTACATAATATGTATCCCTTTAAAATCTCGGTCAAGTTCGTGAATGGGCACAATCGGTCGAAGGGGTTGAAACTGGGGGGCTTTTTTCGAAAAAGTGAAATATCGCTAAAACTCTCTTAATATATGAAATATCGAATCCATTCAAAGTTCATACTACGTGTCGGACAAGGCCCAAAAATTTATGATTGAAAAGATTTTTGATAGCACCAGCCATTGACCAAAGGGGTGGGAAAAAGTGGGTTTATCGGGAAACATTAGTCATATCTCTCTTAATAGACACAACATCAAAACCGTACAAATTGACAATATTTCCATAATAATTACCTAAAACTTCGTCTGAAGGAATTTTTGATATGACCCACCATTACGCCAAGGGATGAGCAAAATGATTTTGGAATTAGAAGAAAATGCCAAATGCCATGAGAGGTTGCCATGACAACGCTACTAAATTGATAAGGGATGAGCCATCAGAGGTTGCCATGACAACGTCACTGCACGAGATCACATTGAGTTTTCCATCTGGCTCTGTGGTAAGTGGCTTCGGTGACGTAACTGGTAGCCTGCTAAACTTCTATGCCCAAGGTCGCTGGTTCAAAGCCGGCCAATATCGTCGGATTCTCTAAGAGCGCTAAAAATCCCTCAGTATGCTTTCCTTAGGAGGGTAAGTTCCAACGTTCGTTGCGAGTTGCTGATTGCGGTTGCATCTAGTAGTCAAGTTCACAGCTAGGTGTCGTTGACGATAGTATTTGTTAGCAAAATTAGGAACTACTAATTGAAATCGACCGTCTGCAGTCCTTACCTGAATTACAGACTAATAGTTCCATCACAATTAACACCGTTTATCAGACAGATTCTTCACACACCCAAAGTACACGGGGCTACATGACCGCGTTGTCACAGCCCATAAACTGAGGAACCAACCAACATCTCTGCTGGAGATAAAATTTTGCGTGAAGAAGTAACAGACCATTTAAATGTCGGGGAGCGTGATGGCGCAGTGGCTTAGCTGTTCGTCTTTCACCCGGTCGGCCGGGGTTCGAATCCCGGTGACCGCGGGGTGGAATTTTCACCTGAAAAATCACGTGGCGTCAGGAAGGGCATCCGACCTTAAATCCCCGGCCAAAACCTAAATGAGCCTGGTTGGCTCCGGCGACCCCAATTAATTGGGAAAAGCCGAAGAAAGATGATGATAATTATTTTAAATGTCCTAATTTGACTATATTTTAATTAATATAACATCCTACATTACGATGAGTTCAGAAATCCTCATCAGCCGGATAAAACTAAGCCAGGCTGCTTGTATGTAGCTCAATCGTGAACTGCATCAAACGCCCCCAGTCGACTGAACGTGTCAGTAAAGATTCCGAAGTATATATTTCATTGCTCATGCTCGAGTCGTTAATTTATTACAAAATAATGTAGCACCACTTTTAAAAAGAACAAAATCTATTAATGGTTGCGCGCCTACATGTATACCATGCAGATTGAGTATTCTCCTAAACGCTTTGTTCACAAGTGAATTCCAACATTTTGTGCTAAAAATGTCGGTATACCATTACTTTCTGTCGTTCATTCAACGAATTCGCAAAGATCGTTCTAATGGCGTCAGAGTAGACAAGTCCTTGACACCTTTCACGTGTTCGACAACAATGTTCGACACTAACATGAAATGGCGTCATTCAACCTGTGTATTGGACCATCATGGAGTACGACAATACTGTCTAAGTCCCCATTGTCCTGAATCACCTATCCGATTGACTCTCCCCTGGTATTCCAGTTTTGTTCGAGCCGAAACGTTACAGTGCCAATTCTCTGATCAGCGAACCACCGAAAGACTCGAAATCTCAATTCAAAAGCCACTTGGTAGGGCGCCAATTCTCTGGCTTTCGACATAGTATTCCAGTCATTTCAAGTCCCTAAACGTCAGCGACAATTCTCTGTACTCGAAATTACCTACCATCAGCTTGTTGAAATCCCTCGATGGTAACTGTATCGTAGAACCTGAAATCCCCGGCTAGAAAAACCCCAGATCCTACCAACAAGAGACGGGGATTATTGGGCACATGTACACCTAACCGATGCAACGTTAAGAACAACCATGGCCAACGAAGAAAAAGTAGCTCAAAGAACACGAGAATCATATAAAAGAGCAATCTCTTGAGTGTGGAAGACTACGACATACCTAGCAATGGCTTTCTTAACGTGACCTCATATCACTTCTATAATGCATCACACCTCGAAGATTAAAATAAAACTGTAGAAATATTTATTCAGAAGAAATATAGTGAAAGTCACTATATCAAATAATCAAGAATAACAAAATGCATATACTTCAAACTGAAGTTCAAATTGGAGCAATACAACTGCAAGTCCCATTCATAACTGGTAGTGACTGCATTTTATCAAAATTCATGAATATAACAGTAATCCAAAATGTAGCAAGTCAACGATAATTACGTTGGATCCTTAATTCAGAAATTTCACATTTATAGGCTTCATCTGCCTATACACAAAATTATACCCTTTATATACATATATTACAAATTTACAGAAATCGTGTAACACTTTCTTTATTATTTTCGCAAGCCTCAGATCCGGTATATTCCTATAGTGTCTTGTTCGAAAATAGTACTCTCATATGGTCAAATATATGTCAGGTTCTATCTAACCAAGCAATCAAGCTAAGTAGATTTTAAACAACCACCTAACATCAAGTATCATCTCCAAGTCAATAGGCTGGGATGATTATATTGCCTAATTAGCATTGCAGTGTGACTCTAGGATTAAGATCCTCCAAAAATAATTCACTCATCCAAGCATTGGAATGCACGGTTCTACGCAACAGATAATTCACATGGAATCTCGCTGAAATTCTGTCAAAATCAATTGAGTCTACTGACTTCATAAATCCATCTTCGCGGATTGTAATTCACATTATACCGTAGACTATTCCTTTGAATATTATTTCGTTCAATAACTGCCTCTACATGGCTTCATTATTACACATACTACTGCGATGGGCATTTGTTTTAATCCTTAACATTGCATTATCATTAATCAATGCCATTAATAATCACCTTCACTGGTGAACGACGATATTTCATTATTAGAATCAAATTTACAGCTGTCATTCGCATTTAGATTTGCGTTGATAGAATTATACAATTTTCGTTACATTTTATGACCAATTGTAGAAGCTTGGTTTCATTCTTTTATCTATTCATCCATAAGAATCAAAAACTCTGCTGTCAATAGGCTTAATTAAAATCACAGATCTGGCAAAGGATCTGCCTCCACATTTATAGAACCTGCGATTACCGTGAATATATAGGTTGAGTGTTTTATCAAACTGTTCACTAGTCAAAAGACTATACTAAAGTTACGTGTAGTAATTCCATCTAGTATGGATATCAACAATGCCTGAATAAGCATGGCTATCATGTATCAAAAATATTTAAATTCAAACGAAGAAGTAAACTGGATCATGCTAAATATTGGAACAGATCTACCCAAATGGTTTCTAGAACAACGAATAATGTCCTACACCACTGACCTAGGTAATCATATCAATTAGCACGCTATTGATCGGTTAGAAACACTATAGGTGTCTCTCTCCCAATACAACAGAACATGGTTCCAAGTGAAAGCAAAGGATCAGCCTTCTTCACTAAAAAATTCTTCAACAAGCTTGTAACAATCTGGGTAGAAAAATCATTCTTAAGCTTCAAAACACAACTCTCGAGCGTATAACAGTTTTAGAGTTGAACTATAAGTGTAGTTCGAGTTAGAGTCTACAAATGTGCAAAATGTCGAAAATAGACATTAATGAATGTTCTCAACACCATAAAAGAACTCGTAGAATAAAATCTTCTTCTGGTGGTTCCTCTTCTTTACGTTATGGAAATTTCCAACTTAAATGACTTGAATTTACTATTAATATGAAATTACACAACAAGACAATTTACAACTGGGTGCATCCTTTACTAGAATCAAAACCCTGTCTAGGATAGAATCAGTCATGCTAGTGACATCATGCCGAAACTCTTATCTTTCGACATACTAATCAAAAATTTTCAAAAATAGCAGCAAAAATAACGTAAGAATTTCAATGCTCTACTACGATTATAGGACTGGTTTTCTGTACCTTGTTGATTCTCGAAGAATTTGGAAGAGCCCTTCATATCATTTCCTCCCTTATACATGGTGATGGTAAAGATTCTCCAGGTCATGGAGAACCGAACCTCGGAACCCCTATCTCCACACCAATGGTTCCATTTGGTAATCAGGTTACCTCCCATTCTGCACGAACGGTCAGCTCCCTCACCACGCAAAGAACAGGTTGAATAAGACGTTACATGACTTAAGCATTGTATCATGGAGCACATTTACATCGTATTACATCTTAAACAAAAGAAGAAGAAAAACAGATAGTCTCAAAATTTACCATCTAAATTTAAAATATAGTCCACAGATACAGGAGTCTCTAAGGAATGTTATCATAGGACAGTATAGGACAGTGCTTCATCGTTTTTCTGTTGGCTCCACAGTCACACTGTAACCTGTTCCACATGAACAAAGAGGCCGGACAAACACCAGTATTGGTCCTGATCCGAATTAATTTCGACCATATCCGACGAGGAAGATCAAATCCAGGTACTTCAGATTTGACAGATGACAGATCTCGGTTCTGTGGAGCAAAAATCTTCCAATCATGTGACCGTTGCTGGAATATGACAAAGTTCTCATTGATAAGTCTCGTAGCTGTCTTCACAGTGGGCTGCCTTGAGCGAAGTCTAGGTAGACAAGCAGCAGGTAGGTCAGCATGAATAGGGAGATCCTGATTTTGAAGTATGTTGTGGTATGCTTTGATCAGGACATTACACCTATGGGGATGGGGTTGAGGAATGTAGCTCAGAATAATTGTATTTCCAGACATTGAATAGGGGTGCATTTAATGGTACCAGATATCAATCGCATGGTCTTGTTGATTTCAACATCGATTTTCCCTATGTGAGGGCTGTGTAACTTAATGAACTTAAACTTACTGCAACGGTGAAAATTTAGAATCTATCAACAAACTTTGGTGCAAAAACAGTGTACAATCTACCGCGTTGCGATCCGTTCGTATCAATAAAACTGGACAGGACTCAAATCCCATGTTTCCTATACATCTAATCCCTTTACTAACATATTATCATAAAAATAAACTATTTAATATTCTACGAGGCCTTGCCTAAAATTAGGCGCTGGCCCACCATTGTTCCATTTAAAACTTATTCACCGTGTAAAAATGACCGTGATTATAACCCACGATTTAATAAGTATTTGGTCTTGTTGCAATCAGGAAGTTCTAAGTTTCCCATTGTTAAATGTTTACCTAATTTGTATAATCCAGGTTTCACAAATGGTGACCTGCCCAATTTGAATGTATCACAGGGGTTATATAAACCTCTTATTAATCTCCTTTTCTTATCCTGCTTGCTCAGGAATTCATAGCCTTTTCGCTTACAAAAAGGGGCATTCTTTAGTATTTGGTGTCCTAAAGGCCCAATACAAAGAAATATTAAACTAAATTGTAATTCCTTTACTATTATCCTTATATGCTTCAAACTTCTTAATTGTATACACATTTTTTAAAATCCCCTGTAAGGTTTTAGTGCTTTTAACAGTTTCGAAACCTGAACATTGTTTAACATTATTTGTTAATTGTAAATCTCTTATTATTATAGATCTGAGACCTCGAAGTTTGTAAACCAAAAAAGTTGTTCTTAACTCAAAATTTGAATTTGAAATTTAAATTGTTAGCTACATTTCATTTAATCGTTTGTTAAATAATTTATTTATTATTTGTTCTCTCTCTCTCGCTGGAAAACCCGTTAGGCAGGACCTTCTCTTCCCTACTTTATTCTCTATTCAAAGACAAAGGCAAATCACTGAATGATATGTTTATCAACACCTTCATCATTTGTTGCGTTTAAAACAAAACGTCTATTAACAACATTTACAAAGTTTCTCTTAGCTATCTCAGCTAATTCTAGTAAATTATTAAGGCAAGTATAGCTCGCTTCACCAGCTTCCTACTTGTAGAGATTTTTCTCTCCGTCTTATAATTTACTGCTTAAACCTTTGGTTTTGTTCAAGTTAGGTTTGAGGTTTTTCCTCTGTTCTATACTTTTAGTTGGCACTCTGCTGGGTAAGAGTTTAGCCCTTCTTTAGATGCAACAATTGGTACTCTCTAAATATTTCCACTAATAATAATAAAAATATTGCTAAAAGCACTAGAGTTGCTTTATCTCTGTTCACTCTGGGGGCATTCGGCTTTTATTATTTCATTGAATCGCACGTGCCACGTGAAAGAGAATTCCGAGTGGTAGAGCGCTTTCTTTCAGACGCACTTCTTCAGTGGTACTGCGCTTTCCGGTACATATTTGACGACTTCGAGGAGTTTGCCCAAGCGTTTATAAACGGTTTTTGGAGCACGGAAGTACAGAACAATTTTCGCTCCGAAATGTACTCAAGAAAATACTCACGTACTGGCCCGACCAGCTACTCAGAGTATTTTGCTCGTCAACTTGCCAAACTGGGATTTCTACAGCCACCATTAACTCAGGCTGAGTTAATTGAGGCAATATCCCGAGAGTTACCTGTAGAAGTACGTAAGAACGTAATACCATCCGGAGTTAGTGATATCGCTACCATGGACGATTTATCAAGACGTCTTGATAATGTAAGTGCTCTTACAATACCCAAGGTTGCAAGAAATACACGAAACGAACCGAGAGTTGTAAACAATATTGTAATGGACACGACTCAGCAGACTGATCAAGTCAGGTCTGATAATAGGAATTACGACAGGTCAGAATCAAATAGGAATAACTATTATAGGAACAATCGGCAAGATAATAGAAATGTTTTATATAGCGAACAACCTTGGCAACGCAAGTACGAGTCACGCAACTTCTATCGTCGCGACTACGGAAACAACGGGAATAGGTATCGCGGTAGTCCTTATAATTCTTATTATAGGCCATACACATGGTACAGATGATATATAAAACTACAGGACCGAAGAATTTGAACGAAATCGGGAAAAACAAAGGCTTAGAGGAGAGCAAGATAAGTCTAATTACAATAGACGAAACAATTCGAAAGAGAGGAAAAATCAGGACGTTGAGAAAAGTCAACCTGGCACTAGTCGTCAGAGGGATAAGAGAAAACAAAACCCTGACGTTGGGAAGAGGAATTAGTCAAGAAATACGGGCCAGTAAAATACTCAGAATCGACACCTCCAGTAGCAACCCTATCGGATTAAACGAGTATTTGGGAATAATTGTTATGAAGTCGCTAGTTTTAATGGGCGAGAAACTATTAGTTGCTTCAATGCAAAAAGAAAACATCAGAAAATACGATAAGAAGATAACGTGATTGACATGAGAATAAAGTTCCATTGTATTTGTATGTATTGATGGTGTACATAAAGGTCTGTTCCGCTTTCATGAAGGATGTCAGGGTGGAAGATGTACCATTTTATCATGGTCAAAACGTTAAGTATTTCAGCGCTACTTTCAACTTGGTTGGATTTATAGCGTGCGATGGCTGGTCATATGTCTCGCAGCTGATGACGTGAGGATACGGTACATTCCGAGTCACTCCGAGATCGCTCCAAGCGAGACTTCGGAACTGTGTCGTCACAAACCTCAAGGCAAGTATTGATCCAATGAATAGACCGGAAACCATGAGATTATTAAAGCGCATAAAGAAGAAATGAGAACTATTTACACAATTTGAAGTATTATGAAATGTTAATTAGCATACCATGAACGGAATTATGATATATTTTCATGTTATTGAGCTCCCTGGAACATATAAATTATATAGATCATACGTCGTGATTATGAATTGTCAAACCAGATGGCGCTGATGTAAGAGCAGCTGAACCGTCGTGAAACCTTCCCCGCTGGGGAGATCTCAGAACCTATTTCGCTTCTCGCGAGTTCATGAAAATACTTTCACTTGTGTATTGACTAGACACAGCGCGTATCGGGAGTGTAAAGTTCGCTTCTAACGTGTACAACACTTATTATATGAAGAGAGTCCAGTGGCGAACGGAATTCTAACAATATTCCACACACACACACTTGTGGATATTTTACGCAGTACAGTATATTAGAACTTGTAATAGTTCTTATAAGCAAGTCATACCTCGTTCACGTATGAACTCAGACTTTGCTATTATAAACATGTATATTGTAATGGTCCCAACGCTATACAAGGGTTGCGCCCACACGTATACCTAAAAGGATGGATCACTGACATAGCAACGGAAGCATGGCAGGTCATGGCCCCAAGATCGACAGCCTAGCAAGGCCAGAAGGACATAGAGGACATTACACTTCACATTCCGCTGATCCAGAGTGACTCCACGCTTTTGGTCTATAAATAAGAGGAACAAGCACGCGCCGGGCCCTTACTTTCTTACCTGATCGCTCTCTTGGAAGGCGACTCTCTTGCAGTCAGACAGTCTTACGCTCTATCGGAGCTGTGCTACGAAGGACCGGTCAGGGCGCTGCCCTTTACCGGGTCCCTACGCCACCAACATCATGGCAGACCGGCTCCATCGGTAGGGTGAGTGGAAACGTGTGTATTAGATTCCTTTTTCCCCCCTAACAAGTAATTCCCCCTTTTTTTATCTAAACTGCATTGCCACTATTAAGTAATAAACACCTTATACACAGTCTAATGCTACATCTCGTTATTTCACTTAAGTTTCAGAAGCCTTTCCCTTTAGATTAAAACCTAGCTTAAGATCTTCACTGAACGCTGGCAAGCAGGAAGCGCGGTACAGCAAGCGCTTGGCTTACTAATGCTCATCCAGGTAAGCATGGTGAGTCTTCCCCCCACCAGGTCCATCACAGTAATTGACCCCTAGACGCGTCCGCAGCACACAAATACATGTTTTACAAACAGAAGTAAAACAAAATTGGGAGGTGCGGGGTAAGTTTTACACAGCAGTAAAACAAAATGCTGGAGGCGCGGGGTGAATCCCTCTAAAACGGATCAGCTCAGCCCTCAGGCCAAACACTATAAAGACATGATTTACACAGAAGTAAAACCAAATGCTGGAGGCGCGGGTTGAAACCCTCTAAAACGGATCACCTCAGCCCTCAGGCCAAACACTTTAAACACATGTTTTACACAGAAGTAAAACAAAATGGTGGAGACGCGAGGGTAGTTGGAAGCCAGAGCTTATACAACAAGTCTAGCAACAACGATCCTGTACTACTTTTACTAGCCAAGCGAGTGAGAAAGTTAAAATCCCCTCGAGAAGAAAAAAAATTGAGTAGAAGAATTTAGAGGAGCCTTTTTTTTACACAGTAATCATAATCCTTATAAGTAATTCACAAGAGAAACCTAGTAATGCCAAGCATTTTAAATATTAACATCTACAATTGAATAAGTAAATAGGAATATTAAAGGAAACCTAGTATGAAGAAGTATAGATAACTACCCTACTCTATTAAAAAAAATGCTCTTTATTTAAGATTAAACCCCCAAAAATGAAGCTCTATTAAGATACATATGATAAGATTGTGATATCCCATAGGATAAGTTGGAACTAATAACTAATTATGTATTTTATTACAGCAGTGCAATTATACCTTGTATAGGGTTGTAGGCTATAAAATTTTCTTTTGACTACATATTGGTATAGCTTGGTGAAAGGTAGTATTGACAGAGTGCATACATAGAATTCGGAGACCTTACATTTACATTTACAGATACACTTCTGCAAGGTGCCACAGTAATTAGTTTGTATACGCATTCAGCCAACTCACACTACAGTTTATCTTTTGTTATGCAATCCGACCGCAGAAGAAATGTTTATTTGTCCCTTTCAACACAATCAGCAGTGCCACATAGCGAAAGCGTGCTGGACAAGCCGACCGCCTAGCGAGGAGGTTGAACGCGACACCATGTAGCAACTCAGCGAAACGACGCACGCGAACGGAAGTGCGCTATCATAGATATTACTCCTGGCATTATTCACTAACACGCCAGATGACTTTGCATAGCCTTGCCTTTTATATTTTTGCGATAGCAAAAAACGCACTAATAATTTTAAAGATGTGATCATAGAGTAAACACATAATATAGAATTCTTTTTCCAGCAGTGCATTTGAAAAAAGAGATTCAGTTAGCAATTTAGAAACCGTTCTCTCACGAAGCAGAAAGGATAGGAAAGTAATCAAATAGGAATTCATGAAGTAGCCGACAAATGACCGGCAATGAAAATAGGGCATACAGGCGTAATCACGGGATTGGGAACAGCAGGGCAACATGACGATGTAAATCAGGTGTTATCAAGTGTATCAGCGTTATTATATTATTAATGAGTAAGGACGTCGAAGATTTATATTGTTGTTATGTATCAAACAACTCACAGCAGGTACAAGGGTTCACCTAGCTTTGAGATAAGGAATGAATAGCATACTTTTAAGGAAGTTGACGAAGTATTAAACGACTCACGGCGGGTACAAGGGTTCACCTGGCCTTGAGATAAGGAAGAAAGGACGAGATATAGGAGATATTATTAATGTTACCACGTTGATAACAAATGCCATTTAAGAATAGGATTATTGCCCACACCATGCCCAAAAGTCTACGCTTTACGCAAGCCAGATGATGGTAACGTCCGTTGGGATGCATGTGTATCGGAGTACGCTCAGTCTACCAACAGGCGATACTTTCACAGTGTTTTAACAATATAACAGGCGATCTTTTCACGGTATGATGGGAGATATTTATAGGGTATTATATATAATATATACTTGGACCTAACGTCCGTCAGCACTCATTTGTATCGAAGTACAAATAGACTATTGGCAGATGGTAGTTTGACAATATTAAAATAGAATACTGTTAGCATATATAATATATACTTAGGCCTAACGTCCGTCATCACCCATCTTTATCGGTGTACACTCAGGCTATTGGCAGACGGTAGTTCTATAATATTTTAAGGTATAGCGATCATTCAGCAGACGATATTTTCATAGTATTCTACGATAGGAAGATAAAATGCACAGTCGACGAAAATAGCCAAATTCAGAGAACAGATTATGACAGGAGATACATTTTACAGTAATATATAAAGAAGTGTAACTATCCAGAGTAGAAATATGCATACGCTAAAGCTAACAAGTGAATTTATACATTAATAATATTTCAATGCATTAAAATTATTTGCGACGGAATAGGATGCAATTTACACATGTACGAAATGCAAAGGGTAGCAATGCGACTTGGGTGGTCACTAGGTAAGGTAATTCCTTAAAGGCACTAGTAATTCCCATACCACTCTCCGCATTGGGAGGTCCCTCGGTCAATGTAAGCCCTTAAAGGCACTCGTAATTCCCATACCACCATACGCATTAACCACAATGCGACTTGGTCGGTCACTAGGTAAGGTAAGTCCTTAAAGGCACTAGTAATTCCCACACCACAATGCGAATTAGAAGGCCCCTCGATCAATGTAAGCCCTTAAAGGGACTGGTAATTCCGATACCACCCTACGTATTGCACACCATTTCGTTAACGTACATCCTCGTATGCACCCGTACCTTCCACGACACGAAGGCAACAGAATACATTCCATGAATAAAACTATGCGACTACGGTGTTTTATGAGCGATTCCATACAGAGCAACTAAATAATTATATTACACAGTAAGGGTAGTAACTTTATTACAGGTACATATAGGGGATTCCAGTATTTCGGATGCACGCTAGGGAGCGCTTAATCATTTCAGATATAATTTTAATATATACCTCATCTCCCCCCCCCCTTTTTTTATTTTCGAGAGATTTCTTCATAACCCCCCCCCCCCATCTAGACACACGAATCACCCCCTACCCCATGTATATAGGGTACTTAATTAAGGGAATGCATTAATTTTAGATTTAGCAATCAATTAGATACTAAGAAAACCCCATTTCATCCACCCCCCCCCCTCCCTACCTAACGTGGCAAGTTTCCCAAGTTTTACTTAACAAATGTTATTTTTTTCACAGGAAATGTTCACATGTCAGTAACAAATGTATTTTTTTTCAGATAATATTATCCTGTTAATCTATATTTCCTGGAGGTTATACAGTGCACACAATAAAGATAGGTATCATGGATAAGAACACCATGTCAGCCACGTCAGAATTACCAAGTTAGCCCGTGGAGGCTAAGCATAATTTCCAGTTTCCATAACTTCCCGACGAAACAGTCGTCAATTTAACGAAAATCCATTTATGCTTAACGATTAACTATACACGTAGTGCGAGTGTCCATACATAACGTCTGCATGTCAATAGGTTAAGAAGCGAATACGTCGCTTCAGTAAAGCGGAGAAAGTGCAACGGTAATGATTAATGATTAATTTTCGGGTATAGTGAAGTTTTACGACGATGTGTGAGAGAGTTTGTTCAAGTTCTACGAAGTATTAAGGAGTATATACGAATCTAAATGCTTAAGGGAGCATGTTGAAGTTCTACTACGGTGTATATTGAACCACTTTTCAGAATTTATTGTAATTATTATTATCATCATGATTATTATTATTGTCATGTGTTGTGACATCTCTATATTACGCCTCGAGTGTTTAAAAGTGCGCAGATTGTCTGTATGTATCTCTCTGTCTAACGTTGTGCAACCCCTAGCTACATACTACCTAGTTCTCTCGCATTGGCTAGCGTTGTTGCTACCTTGCATTTTGTTGTGCAATTTGTTCTGCTATTGGCTCAGCCAATATTTGACGCGAGTTTGGTGCCACTCCCAAAACTACGCATTTTATATTTCTGAGAGGCTTCTCTCCTCTCGGGGGGACAGAAAGTTTATTCAGTCTTAGACGTGCCGAGATGTAAGGCGAACGTGTGGATTCGGGCAGAGGCCCACCTTCATGGCGCAGCGGAATGTGAGCACGGCTCAATGTATTTCTATCTAACGCAATGTAATTGTTTTTGTTCAATGTTTCTTCATTGGTTTAATTCTCTTTCCTTTTCAAGATGTTACTGTTAGTATTATAATCCTTGAACCAGATCTCCGAGACCTTGCGTAATGTCATACGGCGGAGTTCTTTTTGTTGCTTCTGTTATGTACCCTCCTCACAGTTTTATTATTTTGGTTAATACCTGTAAGATTCGAAAGTATTGCGTTTCTGCGTCTTGGCTTAAATATATTTCCTGTCGGGCCTTGGTGCTCGTCTTTTGCGTCGGTGTCTCTTTTGTACCACAAATGTTTCGTTTGATTGGTAGCAATTGGACCTTTGTTTGTGGACAGTATGTGTGAGGTAACGGGACTTATGTACAACGTCCCACTAATACATGTCCCTTTTGTTTATAGAATATATGTGACGGTGGTTAACTGGGATTTCTCGAGCTCCGATGTCATATTATTCTTTTTTATATGGCGCGTTGGTGCGGCATTATTTTGGAGTATAAGCCAATTTTTTATAGCGTGCTTTCGATTTTTACCGGTCTCTTTCGTCCAAAGTCAATTGTAATGTAATGTATTTCCGTGTATTTCATTTTCCTTTTGTTTGTTTTTCTCTTTTGATTTTCACCGTATTACATAACTTAATAACAATTCCCCTTGTCTTCTCCGTCCCCCTATCTCCGTGAGATCTCTCTCCCCTTTGTTTTACTCCCCTCACTCCTCCCCCATCCCTCAAGTATGTTTACAATAACATCATGAAAAGCTTCGCGTATCGTTAATGTTCGATTTTTGAATTTTTACAAGTTCGTTTCTCTCTGGCTTTTGTAAGTTTCATTTTATTTTATTCCATGTTCGTATCATTTCGTTAGATTCATGTTGTTGAGCAGTACTCAGGTTCTGTCGTGCTTTTTAGTTTTTTAAGTTTTTGAATTCTTTATTCTTGGTATTGGGTTTCTTTTGTATTATTGATTTTATCTTAGCCTACCTTTTTTCTTTGTTTTAAATATTTCTCTTATTTCGTGTACACGCTCTTTTTTTTATCTTTAATACATTTTTATATTTTAAGTAATATAGCTCCCTTGTCTTTTCATTTCTTATATTTAAGTTCCCCTTCCTTATCTTCATCCCGATTTCGTCAATCTTGTCTTTGTCATGTAACAAAGGCACGATTAACACGCCTCTGGGATTTCTTTAATTAATTTTATGGGAATCTCGTTTTTGCACTTTTGATTGTTGCATTAAGCAATTATTTGTTTCCATTTGGTTTTTTGGAAATCATATTTTGCTCGCTCCGAAAACCTTGGGCCAAGCACCGGGTCGAGCAAGACGTTTTTTCCTCCATCCATTTGCGACCTTGTTGATTTTATCTTCCACTGCTACTCTGACGCTCATTATTATTATTATTATTATTATTATTATTACTAGACCTGTAGTGGCGCATTATAGGAAGCAGTAGAGTGAAATACCGCAATGGCGAATATGTCTAAAAGTACATATTACACGTTAGTTTATAAAAATATTAGTACATAAGTCATAATGCAGACGTTAGGTAAAGAGACTACATTGCAATACGTAACGAACTTCAGAGAAAGATTAACAGTACCAGGGTAAAATAATCCCACTGTACACGAACATTAAGAGCGATTTCTGATTTCAAACTAGTATTACGCTGTACAATCCTGTAATCCCCATAGTAGGCCATAAATGCAGGATGCCACCCAGGCGAACGTGAAACAAGACCGAAGTTCCAACGCACGAGGAAACAGCGACAGTCAAAACCAATAAAACATAGTAGCCTGTAAGCCGATTTAGGCAGGAGCCTTCAGCTATTTCTTTCAAACACTTGAATGTTCATTTTCTTTCTTATAACCATAACTAAATTTCTTTCTCAAGCAAATGCTAAAGCAATTTTGAAGGAATTTCAAGTTTTCTAGGACACTTTCTACAATTGTCATTTTCTTTTATCATCCTCACGTTATAAGGAGATTAATCCTATTAGCGCCCCCTCGCAGCTACACTTGGCCTAGTGTAGCACATACAGTACACTATTTTTCTCTCTCCTTTACACACGCTATAGAGGTTACGTGCTAGCTCAAGAGGGCTAACTATTACTTAAGCTCCTTACAGCATCATTTTACATCGTAGGAAAATTAGAGATGTGCATGCACCCTCCCGGCAGGGCTCGGCTTGACGACGTCGTACGCAAGTCACGCGCTGGTCCAAGGGCGGTGTTCACACTTTAAATTTCCTATGCGATTTCATTCAAGCTATATATTTCAACTTCATTTCTTTCACTTCATATCTCAGCTGAAATTCCATTTTTTAATGTTAGCAAAACAATGTCAATATTTTAATGAAACTTTCAAGTCTGCAAAATAGGCAGCAAACATTCTGTCACAAATGCAATATGGAATGTAGACAGATACAGAGAACTATCTGCTATAATATGACTGACTGGTTAACTACCCCACCCTCTTGTCACACCTACCACCCCCTAGTACAGCACGCTTTCACCCACTGCCACCATCTACGTGGAAGAACAGAAGAAAAGAAGAACGCTAAGAAGAATAAAAGGCAATATACAGCTAGAAGAAAGAAAATAAGAAGAACAGATAAGAAAAGTCTAGTTTTACACGCCTACGTCTACTCCAATAAGCGAGGTCGCTTATTAAAACAGGAAGGCGTCTTGTAATGGCCCCAACCCTACACAAGGGTTGCGCCCACACGTATACCTAAAAGGATGGATCACTGACATAGCATCGGAAGCATGGCAGGTATGACCCCAAGATCGCCAGCCTAGCAAGGCCAGGAGGACATAGAGGACATTACACTACACATTCCGCTGATCCAGAGTGACTCCACGCTTTTGGTCTATAAATAAGAGGTACAAGCACGCGCTGGGCCCTTACGCTCTTACCTGATCGCTCTCTTGGAAGGCGACTCTCTTGCAGTCAGACAGTCTTACGCTCTATCGGAGCTGTGCTACGAAGGACCGGTCAGGGCGCTGCCTTTTACCGGGTCCCTACGCCACCTACATCATGGCAGACCGGCTCCATCGGTAGGGTGAGGGGAAACGTGTGTATTAGAATCTTTTTCCCCCCTAACAAGTAATTCCCCCTTTTATCTAAACTGCTTTGCCACTATTAAGTAATAAACCCCTCTTACTCAGTCTAATGCTACATCTCGTTATTTCACTTAAGTTTAAGAAGCCTTTCCCTTTAGATTAAAACCTAGCTTAAGATCTTCACTGAAAGCTGGCAAGCCGGAGGCGCGTTAGCAAGCGCTTGGCTTACTAATGCTCATCCAGGTAAGCAAGGTGAGTATTCCTCCCGCCAGGTCCCTCACAGTAATTTCCCCCTAGACGCGTCCGCAGCACACAAACACATGCTTTACAAACAGAAGTAAAACAAAATGGGGAGGTGCGGGGTAAGTTTTACACAGAAGTAAAACAAAATGCTGGAGGCGCGGGGTGAATCCCTCTAAAACGGATCAGCTCAGCCCTCAGGCCAAACACTTTAAACACATGTTTTACATAGAAGTAAAACCAAATGCTGGAGGCGCGGGGTGATACCCTCTAAAACGGATCAGCTCAGCCCTCCGGCCAAACACTTTAAACACATGTTTTACACAGAAGTAAAACAAAATGGTGGAGACGCGAGGGTAGTTGGAAGCCAGGGCTTATACAACAAGTCTAGCAACAACGATCCTGTACTACTTTTACTAGCCAAGCGAGTGAGAAAGTTAAAATCCCCTCGAGTAGAAACATTTTTTGAGTAGAAGAATTTAGAGGAGATTTTTTACACAGTAATCATAATCCCTATAAGTAATTCACAAGAGAAACCTAGTAATGCCAAGCATTTTAAATATTAACATCTACAATTGAATAAGTAAATAGGAATATAAAAGGAAATCTAGTATGAAGAAGTATAGATAACTACCCTACTCTATTAAGAAAATTGCTCATTATTTAAGATTAAACCCCCCAAAATGAAGCTCTATTAAGATACATATGATAAGGTTGTGATATCCCAAAGGATAAGTAGGAACAAATAACTAATTATGTATTTTATTACAGCAGTGCAATTAAACCTTGTATAGGGATGTAGGCTATAAAATTTTCTTTTGACTACATATTGGTATAGCTTAGTGAAAGGTAGTATTGACAGAGTGCATACAGAGAATTCGGAGACCTTACATTTACATTTACACATACACTTCTTCAAGGTGCCACAGTAATTAGTTTCTATACGCATTCAGCCAAGACACACTACAGTTTATCTTTTGTTATGCAATCCGACCGCAGAGGAAATGCTTATTTGTCCCTTTCAACACAATCAGCTGTGCCATATGGCGAAAGCGTGCTGGACAAGCCGACCGCCTAGCGAGGAGGTTGAACGCGACACCATGTAGCAACTCAGCGAAACGACGCACGCGAACGGACGTGCGCTATCATAGATATTACTCCTGGCATTATTCACTAACACGCCAGATGACTTTGCATAGCCTTACCTTTTATATTTTTGTTTTACATACATCCCTTCACGTATTGCGAAGCGTGCGATAGCAAAAAACGAACTAATAATTTTAAAGATGTGATCATAGAGTACACTCATAATGTAGAATTCTTTTTTCAGCAGTGCATTTGAAAAAGGAGATTCAGTTAGCAATTTAGAAACCGTTCTCTCACGAAGCAGAAAGGATAGGAAAGTAATCAAATAGGAATTCATGAAGTACCCGACTAATGACCGGCAATGAACATAGGGCATACAAGCGTAATCACAGGAATGGGCACAGCAGGGAAGCATGACGATGTAAATCAGGTGTTTTCAAGTGTATCAGCGTTATTATATTATTAATGAGTAAGGATGTCGAAGATTTATATTGTTGTTATGTATCAAACAACTCACAGCAGGTACAAGGGTTCACCTAGCTTTGAGATAAGGAATAAATAGCATATTTTTAAGGAAGTTGACGAAGTATTAAACGACTCACGGCGGGTACAACGGTTCACCTGGCCTTGAGATCAAGAAGAAAGGACGAGATATAGGAGATATTATTAATGATACCACGTTGATAACAAATGCCATTTACGAATAGGATTATTGCCCACACCATGCCCAAAAGCCTACGCTTTACGCAAGCCAGATGATGGTAACGTCCGTTGGGATGCATGTGTATCGGAGTACGCTCAGTCTACCAACAGGCGATACTTTCACAGTGTTTTAACAATATAACAGGCGATCTTTTCACGGTATGATGGGAGATATTTATAGGGTATTATATATAATATATATTTGGACCTAACGTCCGTCAGCACTCTTTTGTATCGAAGTACAAATAGACTATCGGCAGGCGGTAGTTTGACAATAGTAACCCTCCGGCGGGCGCGCCTCATTGTGTTACGCTAGCGGGCACGCGTTGCTCTGAGTGCAACAGTTCGTTCTTTTAAATTTATGGTGCGAAAAATGAAAATGTAATTTTTATTTTATCTCAAATATAAATTTACTATCTCACTAACAGTTTTACAAACAGGTAACGAATGTTACAATATATTTTGAATACCATTTTTGTACGTGAAAAGCTCACGAGTACTGCATTTGATAGTTATGATTGTATTACACACAGTTGACGCAAGTTACAACACATTTAGAATGGTTTTTGCATGTGAAAAGCCCACAAGTATCGCACTTGATGGTTGTGGTCGTATTCTTTGCACGACCACATGGAACACACTTTCCTCTCTTCTTTCCCACTCCTCCCAATTGGTTGACCGGTTGTTCACTTCTACACACATTCACACATTCAGGAAGGCAGATACGTCGGCTGGAAGGGACGGTATGTTAGCTCGTACTCTCAGATGATTCTCGAGCAGACTCAAAGCTAACGTATGCAGAAATTTTCTCCTCCTTGTAGCTTTTTCTGGTTTATTGGCTAACAGCAACTCCTGGGTATTTATTCCTGCAATATCCAGGAATCGAAAAAACAAAGCAAGTGGCCAACGCTTAGTTACTCTTGCAACCGTATAGGAGCCACACATTTGGTCCACAGTGTCCACTCCACTTTTCGTGGCATTGTAATCTAGAATTATGATTGGTTTTTCGGTATCATTGTCAATATCAGGAGCATCATGCATTGTGGAAAGTAGGATGACTGCCTTGTTCTTCTTTGGCACAAATGAAACCAGTGTCATATCTTTCTGAAATCCGAACACTGAAGATCTCTCTGGTCGTTTCTTAGTAGGCAAGAATTCTTGAGGAATCTCTTTCTTATTTTTCCTTAGAGTTCCAATTGTAGTCAGCTGTTTCTGCAGCAAGTATTGTGCTAGTGGAACACTGGTAAAATAGTTGTCAGTTGTGATATATCCTGTTCTTGTTCTCTACAGGAGTGACAAGTCTCTTCACAATTTCACTAGGGGTATTGGATCTAATGTACTGCCCTCTTTGCTGACCACAATATACCTCAAAATTGCAAGTGTAAAATGTTTTGGAACAGCAAAGAGCATACAGCCTCAGTCCGTACTTAGCGGGTTTGTTCGGCATGTACTGAACAAACCCACACCGGCCTCTAAATGACTGTAGCATCTCATCAACGACGGCAAACTCACTAAGGGTGTAATTCTTTTTACAGTTTTCATTGAAATCGTCTATTGTTTCACGAATAGCTGATAGTTTATTTATTGGTTCTCTGTTGTTTCTGGTGGCTTTGTCGTCAAATCTCAGTGAGCGTAAAAGGAACAAGAACTTTTGTAGCTAAATGCTGCGCGCAATAACTGAATTCCACTTCCATCTTGGGCCCACAACTCCAGAACATTTGTATGATGACCTTTTTTTGTTCCAATTAGGTAAAGTACACCAAACAAACCTAACACTTCAGCTCATGTTGTATTCTGACAGTCTCTTTCTCTTGAGTATCCCACGTCCTTTCTCTTAGTATCGATGTATTTATTTGTACATAGAACAATATTATCAATAATGTCAAAATCTATGAACTTGTAGAAAGCTAAGGTTTCAGATATCGCGTCCTTTCCACATAATCTCGCACCTGGTAACGCTTTTATAATGTTCTTACTGCTGGTTTTCAGACTATTTGATATGGGCGTCATTTTCGAATTGCACTGGCCTTTATTGGGGAGAAAATAATTATTCGCACTGACTGGGTCATCTGATACTTCGCTATCACCATCACTTGAAGACGCATACTGCTCAGATTCACTATTATATTCAACTGACTCGATAATCTCATCTTCACACGAATCGTTGTCATCATCTTCTATACACTGGGCCAGTTGGTCATCTGTATCTGAATCTTCCAGAAGAAGTGACTCAATTAGACCCTGCGATATGCTAGGTTTTGGATCAGAACTGTTGGAAACAACGCATCTCTTGTAACTGCACGCAATAACAATGAGTTATCAATAAATAAGGACCACAACAATCACCTATAATAAACACATTCACTAGATTAACAGTTAATGATAATAACTAGAGTTTTGAAAGGAGACTTACATTAAAATACATTAAAAGAGCAAAAAACAGCCAAAAGAAAAACTTACATGACCGGGCGCGCGTGAACAGTGTGCAACGTTAGAAGCACCTATTCAGAAGACTGCTCTGCTGGCACTGATTGAAACAATAGAAGATGATGAAACTGTGGCCATATGGAGCGCAATCACTCAAGCTGTACATATTATGATGCGCGCGTCTTCCCGCTGTAAGTCAACAAAGGTACTACCAAATTAGTGTTGATGTTGCACTTTATTACAGCGCGCGCCTGCCGGAGGGTTATAATAGAATAGTGTTAGCATATATAATATATACTTAGACCTAACGTCCGTCAGCACTCATCTGTATCGGTGTACACTCAGGCTATTGGCAGACGGTAGTTTTATAATATTATATGGTATAGCGATCATTCAGCAGACGATATTTTCATAGTATTCTACGATAGGAAGATAAAATGCACAGTCGACGAAACTAGAAAAATTCAGAGAACAGATTATGACAGGAGATACATTTTAAAGTAATATATAAAGAAGTGTAACTATTCAGAGTAGAAATATGCATACGCTAAAGGTAACAAGTGAATTTATACATTAATAATATTTCAATGCATTTAAATTATTTGAGATGGAAGAGGATGCAATTTACACATGTACCAAATGCAAAGGGTAGCAATGTGACTTGGGAGGTCACAAGGTATGGTAAGTCCTTAAAGGCACTAGTAATTCCCATACCACTATCCGCATTGGGAGGTCCCTCGGTCAATGTAAGCCCTTAAAGGCACTCGTAATTCCCATACCACCATACGCATTAACCACAATGCGACTTGGTCGGTCACTAGGTAAGGTAAGTCCTTAAAGGCACTAGTAATTCCCACACCACAATGCGAATTAGAAGGCCCCTCGATCAATGTAAGCCCTTAAAGGCACTGGTAATTCCGATACCACCCTACGTATTGCACACCATTTCGTTAACGTACATCCTCGTATGCACCCGTACCTTCCACGACACGAAGGCAACAGAATACATTCCATGAATAAAACTATGCGACTACGGTGTTTTATGAGCGATTCCATACAGAGCAACTAAATAATTATATTACACAGTAAGGGTAGTAACTTTATTACAGGTACATATAGGGGATTCCAGTATTTCGGATGCACGCTAGGGAGCGCTTAATCATTTCAGATATAATTTTAATATATACCTCATCTCCCCCCCCCCCTTTTTCTTTTCGAGAGATTTCTTCATAACCCCCCCTCCCAAATCTAGACACACGAATCACCCCCTACCCCATGTATATAGTGTACTTAATTAAGGGACGGCATTAATTTTAGATTTAGCAATAAGAATTCAATTAGATACTAAGAAAACCCCATTTCATCCCCCCCCCCCCTATCTAACGTGGCAAGTTTCCCAAGTTTTACTTAACAAATGTTCTTTTTTTTTACAGGAAATTTTCACATGTCAGTAACAAATGTAATTTTTTTTCAGATAATATTATCGTGTTAATCTATATTTCCTGAAGGTCTATACAGTGCACACAATAAAGATAGGTATCATGAATAAGAACACCATGTCAGCCACGTCAGAATTACCAAGTTAGCCGGTAGAGGCTATGCATAATTTCCAGCTTCCATAACTTCCCGACGAAACAGTCGCCAATTTTACGAAAATCCATTTAAGCTTAACGATCAACTATACACGTAGTGCGAGTGTCCTTACATAACGTCAGTAGGATATAAAGGCCGGTTCTGGGGCAGGGGCTAATGGGCAAGATGGCCGCCGCGCGCAATCACTGTTATTCTTATGGAGGGGTCAGTCAGAGCTGGGGCAGGGGCTAATGGGCAAGATGGCCGCCATGTCCTGAGAGCGTGAATAATGTCACAGGGGGAGTTCGGCCGTGTAGTTGCTAAATGGAATATTTTTTGTTTTTATTATTATTATTATTATTATTATTAATTTTATTATGTAATTAATGATTGATAGCGTGCCACGGTGGGTGAGTGGTTATCGTGTCGGACTACCAACGCCAAGCTGGCAGGTTCGCTCTTGGTCGTGGTAAGTGATTTTTGAAATGTGCCAAAAATTAAGACACGCATGTCATACGATGTAGGCATGTTAAAGAACTCAGGGAGAGGTCGGCTATGCAGTTGCTAAATGGAATATTTATGATTATTATTTATTATTATTATTATTATTATTATTATTATTATTATTAGGTAATTATTGATTGATCATGTACAATCAAGACCAGCCTTATATTTCCCCACTTTATGGTGTAGTGGCTAGCATTTTAGCTGTTACTGTGGAGGCTCGGGTTTGAGTCATGGCTCTGTCAAGAAATTTAATTCTAGGCTGAGGGTTGGAATAGGGTACACTGAACCTTGTGAGGCAAAACTGACAGGAGCTGGCTTTTGATTCATACCGCAGCCATTCTGCCTAACCCAACTTCACCTAACCTAACCTAACCTAACCTAACCTAACCATACCTAACCTTACCTAACCTAACCAAATCCCACCTTACCTAACCTAACCAAACATAACCTAACCTAACTTCAAAGTCTGAATGTACAATACATTTATTGTTTTTATACCCTCATAAATTAGATATAGAGAATGTCCACCACGATTTAGATCCTCGAGCACACTTTTCTGACATATATCATTAAAACGTGTAGAAAGGAATGTCAGAAAATGTTCACTAACACATAGTACACGTTCACTATACATTGTGTCCACTTTTTGAATGTTAATGATACGGAAAAGAGTATGCAATGGTAATTCAGTGAGTTTTTTTTCTCTCTAATCAACAGTTCTGCCCCCCATAGCATTGTGAATATTTATTGTAGTAGCCTATAAAGAAACAAAAAAAAATCATATCTATTACAGTTTAGCTATAGGTGACCAGAACCACTATAACATATTATTCTAATAAGGTGATTTCCATAATGATAAGAAAAAAGAGCTTACCATAATGATGGATTGTGTAAGTAAACGTCTTTTGCTGCATGATGCCACAAGCAAACTGAAACTCATACAACAGACAAGTGAGTTCATGTTTCGCTGACGTAATCGTATGTTCCCACGCACTTCCTGTGTTGCACGCGCCGTAGTGGGTAAATTTGAAACTAGATGAGATGATTTGCTGACGTAATTGTATGTTCCCCGCACGCACACGCAGGCCCCCTGTGGACGGGTCCTTGTGGACGAGTCCCTCTGGACGGGTCCTTGTGGACGAGTCCCTCTGGACGGGTCCCTGTGGACGGGTCATTGTTGACGGGTCATTGTTGACGGGTCCTTGTAGACGATCCCCTGTGGACGGGTCCTTGTTGACGAGCCCCTGTGGACGGGTCCTTGTTGACGGGTCCTTTTTGACTAATCCCTTTAGACCGGTCCCTTTTGACTGGCTCATGGCCCCTAATGCTATAATGAAATTAAACGTTGTTCCTCATGAAACGCAAGCAAAGAGCCGATCGCTACTATGAATTAACATGTTTGTTTTTTGTTTTTGTTTTTTTTACGCATGAGCACATGGGGTTTTTGTAAGGGGGCGGGCTTTTTGAATACAGATTTATAGATGAGGTTTTTTTTAATTACCAAAAGATACAAAACTAATAGGTAATTAGCTTTTTATCATTACATGAACCAATAAGGCTATTGGACTTGTATGAGAGATCGTTGGACTTGAGGTGACATTTTGTTTTTGAATGTATTATTTATTTTTTGCCAAAGGGCCTAACTACACTTTTGTTAATATCTCGCTAACTAATAATCAGAGAGGGTCAAGTGAGGTGTCATGGGACTCAGGATGGTCAACCCTTTTCCATGACCAACGAATTTACGCAAAAGATTCAAAACAGCAAGGTCATTGACTTAAGATTTTATAAACTAATAATCGAATATCAACATGTGAGGTGTCATAGGACTTAGAATGGTCAACCCTTTCCCATGGCCAATGCATTTACCCAAAATACCCAATACATCAAGGTCATTGACCTGAGATTTTATAAACCAATAATCGGATACGAACATGTGAGATGTTTACCATGCGTGATGGAACATAGCTAAGTAGAGAAAGAATTAGTGTAGGCTACATGTATGGTGACTGACAAGTCTTTTACCATTGAAACTTGTTTTCAGATCAAACTGCAGTATAGAGAGAGTATAGGTTGCAGGTATGGGTTAATAAATGAGAAACGGTGTACGCAAACTCTGATTTATCAAGAATTAAGAGTAGACTATCTTTAATTGATTGGTTAAAGAGGATAGCTAAAACACAAAAATGCTCAGTGGTTACCGAGACAAAAATAGTCTCTACACACAACAAGCTTGAGGCTAATAATCAATACACACACACACTCGCTTGTTCTAAACTAAACTGTGTTGCTGTCAGTGCTCAGACAGTAGGCTGATGACGAAATGCATTGCTAACAGAAATATAATCATTTCCGGTTGTCTAATGTTACCAGTTATCCATTTATTTATTTTTTGTGTTGCAGTGGTAAGCACTTTTAGCTCTTGTATTGGTAGTCTTAACTCGATTTCCAGGTCTGAGGCCTAGAACGAGTCGAACTAAGAAACAAGGGCATGGTGGTGCAGTGGTTAAGCTGTTAGCCTTTTCACCAGAGGGTTCGATTTCAGGTTAATATGCATGTCATAAACATATTAAACAAAACAAAACAGAGATAACGTTTAAAACTGATTACATTTGTGACTTTTCAAATTATTACTTGGATTACAAATACAAAGGTGAACTGGGTTTGATATACAGTTGATGCTGTCTATCACACACTCGACTGTAAGAAAGCCAAAAGAGCAAAAGGCTTAGGTAGAGCAATGGTAAAATTGCTATATATAGAGAACAACCTGGCAAAGCTATATCGCATAAACTGTGCAGGATACAATCCAGCAATCAAATTTGTATCTTGTGGAACAGAGACATGCACTTACGTGAGAAAATGCAAGTTCATGTGTAATATGACCTAACACACAAGTGTTCACCTGTGCACGTGCACAATAAGAGCTAACAAGTCACATTCTGTTTAGTTCGTACGTAACGTTAGGTTAGGGCTAATGCACACACCCTAGTACACGAGGCACATGCCATTTGAGAGCAGGTCAAGGGATCTAACTTGGTGGATGGATGTGTTCTAACGAGTCATTTGTAGTTGAAAGAGAATAATACTTGTTCTTAAGATGTTAAAACTGAGGAAATGGTATGTACAGTAAGACGTCTTGTTATTTCCTGTGTAATATTACAGACATGGTAGAGAGCACACAGTTCTGTTGCTATGACTACGCTGCAGTAATTTGAAACCCTACGTGTTCATTAAGACAATGGGTGATGATTATACAAAGTTAGCAGTCATTGGATATTACACAGGTGTTCCTTCCGGTGTCATGTTGCTGACATGGCAGAGAGCGCGCAGTTCTATTGCTACGACTAACGCTGCAGTAATTTGAAACCCAAGGTGTTGATCAAGACAATGGGTGATGATTATGCAAAGTCAGCAGTAATTGGTTACCACACATCAACATTGACTAAATCATAAACGTGTTGTCATAACCAGCAGAAACCTCATTTAAAGATTATAGATTTTACATTTTAAATTTAAGATTTTTTTGAATTTTAGATTTTACTTTTTTACATTTTCTAAAAGAGTAAACAACAAGGTCACATACCTAAGCTCATTAAACCTAACTTTACCAAACCTAACTTAAGCTAATCCAAAGGCTAATGCACATACCCAAAGCATATAAGGTACATGCAACTATTCTTATGCTAGTCTTACAGGTTACTGAACAACATGATCACTACCCAAACGGATTTTTTTTTTCATTTTGTGTTAACACACATGTCAATTTTCCAATTTCCCATTTTCAGTTTTTTAATGTCAGTTTTTAGTTTTTTCAATTTCATAATATGGAAAACATGGATTTTTGCATTATGTTGTTTACACATTTATTAATTTCACAATTTCCCATTTTCAGTTCTTAAAAGGGTGGAAGTTCCCGAGGGACCTGATCCGCATCCTTACGACCGAGATTTTCATAGATTCTCATTGTTTCTGAGTAGATAGAGAACCCTACTGTTCTGTAGCTGGTTATTATAGCACATTCCGTTTAAAAATCCTGTTCCTTATTCTGAGTGTTTTCGCCAAGTAGCACCATGTTGTTTTTAGCCGGGACTACAAGATGCTACAATCCATTATTATTTTCAGCCTGGGATTTTGGTGGATCATCCAGATATGAGGGTGCAGTACCTGAAGTCCCTTTCGTTTAGAACAACTTTCTCTGAAACAAATAATTTTCTGGACCGTATGTTAATCCTCAATGTCGGAAAACTACTTTGTGAGTGAGGTTGTAGATTTACGTGGCCGCTGAATTCACGATCATAATCGACGGGACCTCCTGTTTACGTGGAATCCGAAACACAAATGGCATTTCATTTCAAAAATCCCACATTCAACGAGGGCTACCTTGGTAACAGGCAAAGAGTTTGAACGCTGTTCCACCACGCCCCCCTGGAACCTACTTTAATATCATTTTGGGAGAATATTACTGACTGACTTTTTTATGTGAAAAAAATATACATGGTGACAGGGATTTCTACACATCTTTGTGGTATGTATATCCAAAGAAAATGGATTTATACGAGTGTTCATACATTGCCGAATGGAATGCGACAATAATAATTGACATGTTTTCACTACGTTAGAAGTGAACTATTAAATATATGACATTTTATAGGAAATGTCAAAGAGACCAGAATAGGTGCAAACACTATCTAGTGAGAGAATGTCGTATTACGATCCATCTGAACTCTACGTGTGTTTCTGACCAATAGCGTCGCCTGAGAAAGATATATCGATCTTAGACAAATTATCGAATATGCCTTAACATGTAACCTTGAGTTATGACACCAAGACCTTGAAGTTGGAGTGGGGGCTTGTGTGCTCGTTAAACCCAAGGGTTTGCCATGTTGGATGTACCTTGATGTTGAGCCAGACTAACAAGGTGTCCACTGAGTTGCTTGAGAGTTTTCTGTCTTCTTTTTCTCATAACTGTCTTCTTTTCCTATTTTTCACCATCTTCGATATTTCAGTACTTCCGCCGTCAAGCCGGCCTCTCTGCCTCGGGTAGTTTCTTTGGTAGCAATGTGTGTGCGCGTGACAGGAGGCGGAATCCCCTCCCTAATCACAAGCTGAGCGGTCGTGGCGAAGTGGTGCAATGGCTATTGGATGAGTAGTCTCAAGCAACCCACCTCCAGATAGCTGGCGCCTTTGGAGAACCCTAGCCTTACCCCTGGCAAGCGGGGCCCTGGCGGGGGTTGGCTTATAGTTCACTAGATACTGGACCGACCAATCATCACCGTCTCTCTTGCCCTCCTGCTGAAAAGGCAGCTCCAGCATCTGCTGGCCATTCTGCATCCACGACCACCAGTGTAACGATGCCAGCAAGCACTGCCATTTATTTTAGCAAGGACCGGGCTACTGGTAAGAAGTGAGCATGTATTAACCCAAACATTTGTCAACGCCGTTCTTAAATTAAGTCATATCGAGATGTGTCGGTACCTGGCTCCCAGTCTTCGGACCGGGAGAAGGTCCCTCGTCACCGCTCTCACTCTTCCCCAAGAGTGAGACAGGTCAAATCTGACGAGAACCGCGCGCCAACCAAGAGAGCGCCCCCTCCATTTTCTTCGGCTTCCGATGGAGATAGGGAGATTGAGGTGTGCCCTTCCTCCCCGTCATCCCCACCTAGAGATTGAGACGGGTGGCAAACGGTCAAGCATACGGTTAGTTGACGACAATCCTCTACTTCATTCCACACTATGGCACTACTACAATGGAACTGTAATAGATATTCTCGACATCTGGCAGAGTTTCGTAAACTAACGTCTTCGTTTTCTGCAACCATTGCCTGTCTTCAGGAATCTAGGATTCACCCTGGACATGAGACAACAATGCGTCACTTCAAACTCTTCTCTAAAGACCTGATGGATGGAGCTGTGGCTGCCGGTTGCGCCTGCACTCTTGTCCACTCTAGTCTCTTTAATGAAGAGATACCGCTGCGTGCTCAGCTAGAATCAGTTGCAGTTCGTACTTCGTTGCCATTAATGGCAACAGTATGTAACGCGTTCATCCCACATGATTACGAAATGGTTCACAACCAGCTGGTGGATCTACTCTCTCAGCATCCCCCTCTTAAACTCCCTCTGGAAGATGTTAATGCCCACAACACCATCTGGGGCTCCGCTACCACTAGCGGTAGAGGGAAAGCTCTTGAGAGAGTGAACAGGTGGTTGGACCTGTGTTTGTTGAACACTGGCGAACCGACTGATATCTCTATTGCACACGGCACTTATTCAAGTGGCGACATCAACTAGTGCGGTCTTCCAATTGATCCCCTGATACAGTGGGGTGTACATGACGACCATTGTAATAGTGACCATTTCCCGATTTATTTATTTTGCTTTTGGAAAAACATTGCACAAAGGTAATTACAGTCTATATACATATTTACATAATCTACGGTATACACTGAGCCACAAACAGATATCCACATTTGTGACGTATTCAATTGCATTGTTTGTTGCGAAGATAAACTCCTGCGGGTCACCACGGAATGCTCGTAAGGGGCACGCTTGGACAATGTGCTGAACCGTTTGACGTTCAGCACCACAATCACAGCGCGAGGAAGATGTCATCTCCCATTTATGTAGAGAATCGGTGCATCTACCACAATTAGTTCGTATCCTATTCAGAGTGGTCCAAATCTTTCTGTTTTTATCAAATCCTGGTGGCCTGGTTTGGATACAGGGCATCTTCAGTTGCTCCTTTGTAGCACTAGTTTCCCATAATTTAGTCCATTGATCACTTATATTGTATATATTGTTATTGACTTGGCAGGTTTGTAATGGAGGATGACGGGACCGGAGTCTCTTTATGTTGATGGCAGGAATGTCTTCATGAATAGGGAGCACAGGACTAGCAGTTATTTTCGTGAATTCACGCAGGGAAGGAGGCTCAATGTGACTCATGATTGGAAGCCAGAATGTAGGCGTATTCTTTAAAGTGCCCGTTATAATGCGCATGGTTTGGTTAAATTGAACATCAACATGCCTTTTGTAAGCGCTGTTGATACAGACTGCGGCACAGTATTCTGCTACAGGGTACACCAGACCAAGAGCAGAGATTCTCAATGTTATTGCTGATGAGCTCCATGTAGTCCCACAAAGTTTGTGCAAGATATTATTCCTAGTACTGATCTTGGAAGCTGTTCCTGATAAGTGATGTTTGAAGCTAATGGTTCTGTCCATAATGACCCCAAGAAATTTAGGGTTTCTATTATGTTGTATTATTCTTCCCTCAAATTGGATTTGAATTTCCTTGTTTGCCAATATATTATTGAGGTGGAAAGTAGTTATTTCCCTCTTAGCTCATTTGGTTGTAGCTTCCATTTACGAAAGTACATGCCAATGAGAGATAGGTCTCTGGTCAGGATAGATTTAATAATGTCTAGATATTTATGACTCACAGCTAGAGCCCAGTCGTCGGCGTATCCAAACTTCCTAGATGTAGTTTCAGGTTTATCAGCTATATATAGGCTAAACAGGAGAGGAGCTAGGACAGATCCCTGTGGAAAACCGTTGTTTAGTTTTCTTGGTGGACTAATCTTATTACCCATTACAATTTGAAAGCTACGGATACTCAGCATGGAGTTCATTAAATTTCCAATCTTCAGACAGGGCACTACCTGAAGTAATTTATATATTATTCCTTGCCTCCATACTGTGTCATAAGCCGCAGTTAGGTCAATGAATACAGATGAGGTCTTCTGTTTCTTCTGGAAACTGGCTTCAATGAAGGTTGTCAGTGGAAGGACCTGGTCTACACAGCTACGATTCGGACGGAAGACTGCCTGTTCAACAGAAATATACTGCAAGATAGTGTGACTTATTATATTATACAGCAGTCTCTCCAAGATCTTATACAGCATACTAAGCAAGACAATGGGTCTGTAGATTTTTGGTTGATCGTTTGGCCTGACTGGTTTTAAGAGCGCTATAATTTTTGCACTTTTCATATCGTGAGGGATGTTACCAGTTTGTAGGATATCTGTGAAGAAAGCTGCGAGCCATATTTTCACATACTGACCACTATGCACAAGGAATTCTGAATGAATGCCATCAAAGCCAGGTGCCTTCCCTATTTTAATTTGTTTTAGGGCTGTAGTTATTTCCTCAGCGTTAAATGGTCTGGAAAATTCTGACTCTTGTGCACATGATAATTTAAGGGATGTTAAATCCTTTCCGACCTTTTTAGTGTGAGCTTTGATGTGAGGAGCTCTTGACATAGAGACAATATGATCTGCTACTTGACTAGGGGTAACTTTCTCATTTGTACGAAGAGGTGGATTGCCACCACCTAGTTTTCTTAGCAAAGACCAAGCTTTTCTACTGGAAGTATGGAAATTAAGGACTCGACTGTTTCAGTCCATTCAGCACGTCGAGCAGCACCAATACTGTGCAGTAATTCATCAGCTATTTCGCTTTCATTTGTATCACAAAATTTCTTGTGTAATTACTCACTCTGTTGTATCCATCCGGGTATGTATTCCTTACGGTGACCTCGTGGGATGCATTTCTTCGCTGTGCATGCAACAGCTCCAGCAAAACGATTATAACTTGAGCTCACAGGTGGGATCCATCCAACACACTTATCCAGGTTTTCAGAAAAGGCAGACCAGTTTGCCTTTTTGAAGCTCCATCTCGCCCGAGGAAATGATCTTATCACAGGTATATACTTACCTATTACAAGAAGGACTGGACGATGTTGACTGTGTGGAAATGTTACCATAAGTGGGCCACGCTCCTGGATATCTTCACATGTTATCCCAATCTCCAACAGATCTTTCTCTTCTGCACTGAACCAGCCCCTCTTTGTCTTTTTCTCATGGATAAAAGCAATAAAGCCGTGTTGATTCAATAGGGTTGAATGTCCATAGTAAGGAAAACACCTTTTCCTCATGAAGTCAGTTATTTTCTCTACGTGTGTGTACAAATCTTGGTTGTGGCGTCTTCGGAATTCACCGTGTTCTTTGACTTGACCAAGGATTTTCCTCGAAATCTTCCTTTCCTTGGTCTCGAGTTTTTCCATTATGCCTTTCTTATTCATGGCGAGACATTCCGCTGCATACAAAGTTTCTGGTCGGATGAGCTGCAGTAGTGCGTGAGTTTTGCACTTTATACACATTCTTAGTTAGATGGTAAGCAATTTCAATTTTATTCAAGCGTGACGCAAAAGTCTTGTTTTCGGACATTGTAGGTTATATCCATTCAGCAACATATGAAATTTCACACCCCACATGATTTTCCCATGATTCGCTTCGTTATGTTTTGGAGCCGTTTTGATGTTAGAAATAAATTATTATAAATTAATTGCAGCCCAATGGCCATAGCAGGGAATTTTTAATTGAACGCTCGAAGGCTCTCAGCAAGTTCAATTTTAAGTAGTTCCAACTTTGGCTACCAAATCATTTGATAATAGAGATGCACATTCAGTACTACACGGTGGTTTAATATAATGCCCCCCACTTCTAATGTGTTGGGAAATTATTCAGGTGTCACATCATTGAATTATAGTGAAGTTCCTCACTCCATAATTGTTTTCTTGAAGATTTAACTTAGAAGGTGTCAACGAGGTCATCAAGTTTCTAAAACAGTTGGTTGAATTGAATGAACATGCTTCTGCTTTTGGTCTGTCCATGTACCAACTATTTCGAATTATATTGGCTACCCTTATGCATCAGGTCTCCTTCGTGAAAAACTTGTTAATGCTATGAAATGTGGAATGTCAATGTTCCAGAGAGAAGTTTTGTCTTCTTTCATTCCTGCTGTTGAACAGAAACACCTGTTTAGAATACAGAGGCTCAATGAATTCTTATGTGAATATTAAAGAGACGTTAAGTGTTATGCTATTCGCTAGTAGGTCATATCTGAGCAACGACTAGTATTTTCTCACATTTGGCAGACGACGGGGGGATCTTCCCTGAGATGGAAGGAGTTTTGTTGGCAATTCAAGACATAGTCATCCAAACTAGAATTTATATCATGGTCATCATCAAAGAACCCTTAATTTGTGGCTATAAAAGTTGCAATGGTGTCATGTCTGTGAAAGTATTCGACATATCACCTCTGGGTGCACGCAGCTGTCAGGATCACTATATTAGCGAATGCATGGTGCTGTATTAAAAATCCTGCAACAAGAGCTAGGTGGAAACTGCAGTTTATAAATCAGAACAACATTGTGTTCTGTCCGTATGATCCAGGAAACGTGGCTGAAAATTATTATGTCAGACTGTATTGGGATTAGACAGTGCTCATCGATAGGACAGTGAAGCATACTAGGACTCGCGTAGTGATTTTCAAGAAGAGAATGAAGGAAGTCACAGTGATTGATGTTGTCATTCCGATAACGCTAGACATGCTGAAAGTGTGTCCACATATTTGTAGCTGGTGAAGATTATCAGGAAGCAATGGCAGGTCAAGAGAGTTCGGATTGTATTAATAGTCCTTTCAAGCACTGGTGTGGTTCCCAAACATCTTCTGGAAGGGGTAAAAGATCTTGATCTGGGTACTAACTTGTTTTTGCTTATTTTAGAAGGTGCGTCATCGTGGTCATAGAACCCAGTGTATTTTTGGGTGTGTGGAGAATTTGTGTGCTAAGCTGTTTATTGTGATGGTTCTACTACTGTGTGTATTATTAATTGGCGATATGATTGGGAAGGAGGCGGCCTTATGGTTTGAACTATCCCAGCATTTGCCTTGAGAAGAAGTGGGGAAAACCACTTCCAGGATTGTTGACCTGGGAATTGCAGCCTCCTCTTCTCAGTTTTCCCTCACGAGTTTGAGTGTGCTCCCAGCCCTTATATCAGAAATTAAATTTCTTGGTTGAGCCGGCAATTGAACCCAGAATTTCTGGGTGACAGTCAAAAGCGCTAGCGCTAGATGGTCACACTAACTTGTATTAATTAGTCTAGAAGGCAGCAACAACCAGGATAGTTCGGAAATTCATTGACAATTATCCAAGTTATGGTACGGCAATAATTATGTTTCGATTTAATGTCACCTGCATAATTGCTTTGTATTTTAACAATCATCTGATGATAACGGAGATAATAATACTAATAGTAAGCAGAAGAAGAAAGGTGATAATGAAAATTACTCTGTTTTTTTTTAATTTCCTAAGAGAGAACTGGCAAACTGTTTCTAACAAAAACTTTTCTCGGTTGGTTAACGTTTTGGACTAACAACCCCGCTCCTGGCCGTCGTAGTGATTTTTTGAAAGGCGACAAAAATCACGACATGCATGTCATACGTTGTTGGCATGTTAAAGTATCCACTTGAATTCACGTGACCGTGTTCATGAAGGCAAAATTAATCTCGGGATTTTCTGCCAACACAAGGTTCCTACATTCTCTCCTAGAAAGCGCTATAGTGTCAAGGAGCTTAGATATCTAACCTCCTTGACTTTCAAATCTTTCTAAGGAACGTCGAAATTCGACATGCAAGCTGCCCTCTGTGCAGTGGCGGTTTCTGGGTATTCGCCCTGGAGCCAGTGCACACCCATTCTTGAAAAATTGCCGTTCACATTTGAATTTTACGAATATAAAAATGAATATAATATTTTATGGTAGTATAAAGCGTCAACAAATGTCCAGGATACAGCTTTTTTACATTAAAATGTTCCGCGTTCGTTGCGCCTCACTGAACGTTGCTTATGTGCTGGCTCGGGTATCATCAAATGTCGCCGTTCGCCACCTGCAGCTCTGTAGCCAGCGTTAGGCTTGACGGCAGGAGAGGTGACGGCAAGAGGGGAGAGGGGATGTGTGTTTACTATAACAGAATCGGAGCTAATTCCTTGCCTGGCGAATTGTACTGCGCATGCTCCGTTTATTTTCCATCTCCTGTCGCATCTGATTGACAAACGAAGAAGCGATGACCGCTAGCGTGCAGGAGCTACCGCACTATCTGTTGGTGAATTGTTGTACCAAGTAGAGTTTCATGCGCAGTTTGAAATGGTTTGAAAGGTTGTGTCTTTACGCAGCTTGTAGAATAGCGCCACTGCCATTTGATTTTCAATGTGCATTTAAAAACCACAATCATACAGCCAACTGTATGATATTATATAGTCTATAGTTGTAACAGTGAATTCAGTTTCATTACATTTCTTTATAATTTACAGATTTTTAAAGTCCAGTAATTTGGAGGATTAACGCAGCCTATTATCTTGTTGATCTTGGACGTGGCAAGTATTTGTCACAAGTGTGTTTCCAAAGTGTGGAATATTTGAGTGCGTGTGCATTATTACGTATTTGATAGCTTATCCTCCCAGCTTGGCATCACCCACTGACCAGGGGCGCCGAATCCATGGTCGAGGTCTAGCGACCGCTAGACCTGACGAGGGGGTGGGTCTCCCGGTCCCCTTGGGGGGTGGGTTCCGTTGGGGGGTTACGGATAGAGGAGGAAAGGGAAGGAGAAGGAAAAGAGGAAAGGAAAGAAGGGAGAGAGAAGAGAAGAGAAGGGGAGAACTGTGCGAAATAAGCTGTAAAACGTAATTATTGGGGTAGGGGTCCGGTTTTTGATAAGGGGGTTAGGGTGTAGGGGTAGGGCAGAGAGGTGCAAAAGGGGGGGGGGGGTCCCACAGAACGAGAGGGGTGGGTGTCTGCTAGACCTGAAAAAAAAAAGATTCGGCGCCACTGCCACTGACAAAGCTAGGATCATTCCTCTACCGTCGGAAGGATGGTGTCTGGGAGGCAAACACACTCTTTCAGCAAATGCAACTGGGGAAGGTGACAGGTGACCGCAAACTTGGGTCTAATTCAGGGTCAAAGAAGAGATTTTGACCATAGGCCTGAAAGGAACCGTCCCGGTATTTGCCTAGTGATAAAAATGGAAAACCACGAAAATCATTTTCAGGACGGCCGAGGTGGGATTCGGGATTATTATGGCTACTGTTCAGGATTTAAAAACTATTACATCGTCTCAACTTACTGTACTTACTCTGCAAGAAAAGGTGGCCATATAATAAGAAATGGGAAGACCTATTCCAAACCTGAATTTAATTCAAACATCCCTGTGCAAAGCGAAGATTAGGAATCGCTTATTCCATGATGAAGTTATAGCAAGTTAGTATGAGTGGGCTTGTGGCTGTGAACTAACCAACTGGATGTATTGTTTTCCGTGCTTAAAGTCGTGCTACGTGCACAAAAAAAAGAAAACTCCTCTCTGCACGCTGGAAGCGGAGGTAGATTTCACCGGGCAAAGAAAAATGCTTCGAATTCACTAAATTTGCCAATTGTTGTACAGTATACCTACGAAAGTTACACATGTTTAGCATACAGCATCTTCTTATAATACCTGAAACATTTTGCTCATCCCTTGTTGCAAGGGTGGGTCATATCAAATATTCTTTCAGACAAAAAATGTTGTTACATTTTAGAGGGACATTGGCCATTCTAAACTGTTTTCATATTGTGCTTATTAAGGGAGGTATGATTTCTTTTCTCTAAAAACTCCATTTTCCCCACCCCTTCGGCCAAACTTACGAAGATAAGCACTTGGCCCTTATTCCAAAAATAGCACGAACTTTGAATGGATTCAGTTTCTAACATACTATGAAAGTTATAGCAATATTTCACTTTACCCCCCATATCCAACCCCTTGGTCCGATTTTTCCCGTTAGCGAACTCGACCGAGATTTTGAATGGTTATATTGTATGTAGGTCTATACATATACATTATATATTAACTTTTGAACTAACGGTGGTTTTGGGATCTGTGGGATGTGAAACGCGAAGATATGTCAATTTTTTTTCCGGATGTCGAAATGGTACCCTTTGCAATAGGTAGCTTTCTAATGAAATCTAATTAAAATCGACAAATGTGAACAATCAAAATTCTACATGAATGCAGAATTGGAATTACAAGTACTAGGAAAGTAACAAATCAGACAACAGTTTCATTGTGCATTCAGGAGGGAACATAGAACAGCAAAATATCGAGGTGTCGAAAAACCAACTCCAAGTGCCACTAGTTGCATATCTAAGCATACAAAATAGAGTAACATTGTGAGGAGACAGTTATTTTGTATGCTTAGATATGCATCAAATTTAGATGTTTTTTTTTTAAAGAGTGTACACCCACAATTTTCTTCACCAGCCGCTACTGCCTCTGTGTATCAAATAACAAAGCTTGCACCCGGCACTGGAGACCATTCGATATTATTATTATGCATTAATTACTGCCCCCAATGACAGTCTTATCTCCGACATAAGTGATCATTTCTGCCCTATGGCTATATACCCTGTCCGTTGCCAACCTCTAGGTAATGCTTTCACCGGTATATCCCACTTCAGCGAAGGTTACCTTTATCTTCTAGCCCCCGCTTTCCTGTGTGCCATCCTTTCCCTCCCTTGTCTATACTTCTAGTTTGAGCTGGGCGTTCAGTTAAAGAAAAGGAAGTTTTATATTACTGTTCGTTGCAATCATTGCTCATTTCTAAGAACTCGTGATGTAAAAGTTCAAACGTGTGGTCAGGTATGTAATGTATATCACCGATTGTAGTGGATACGCCTGCCTAAATTGAATGTGCACAGGATTGTGCGTACTTGGAAATAGGTAAACTACAGTAACGTAAGGTGCAACATTTCACTGTTCCACAAATGGCAGTAGGCTATAACTTTTTCATAATATTAATTCTACCATCTTGTAGACATTAAAATGTACTCGATATTATACCTATCCCATTTGTTTTCGAGGCGAGCGTCAGGGTCAAATAAGTTTGCTTTTATTGACAAGAAAAATACTATCCCATTTATAATGATACTAGCAGAAGTACCCATTCTTCGAACGGTCTTCGGTATTCATAACCAGATGTTATCAATTGAGCTACTGTTGCAATGTTTAGGGGCTTGGAACCTGTTTGTTGGCAAAGAAAAATGATTAGTTAAAATGTGCTCTCAAACTAAATTTACCTAACGTGTTCTTCTTGGCGTGAAAATAAAATTGAAAACCTCGTAGACGAATCACAATACACGTCACATACGAACTGACCCTAACCGTTGTGTCAAGTGCCCAACTACAGGAAGACCCCTTTTATAAATTTTAAAGGCTTGTGGTGCCTGAAAATTCTGTTTTTTTTAGCCTCCAATGGCCCAAATTCATAAAATCAGCAAAAAACAGTCTACTATTTCAAATCAGGATTTTTTGAAAATAATGTTGCTGTTTGGAGATATAATAGACCTTCCGTACGACATATCGCACGTGTAAGTCGTGTGAAAAAAATCTAGGGTACTCCTTGAGCCTCTTAAGCGCATTGATGAATTTTACAGTTTTAGCTGGTTCCGTGATAACCTTATAGCCATTTGCAACCTTTCACAGAAATTTAATAAATGGGGTGGCATTACTTATTCCAAAATTCCTCTCGGCACGCCGGAAGGCGGACGTAGATTTCACCGGGCAGACTAGAGGATAGGCTAAAATAGGCGAAATATGCAGGTTTTCGTAGGTGGCTCAGACCTCATTTATTGCGAGAATGTATCTTACAATTGGAGGTTAATTAACTTTTTTTCGTCTTTCTATGCATATTTTTAACATTTTATTGTCTTATGGGGATGGTAACTTTCTTGTCATATTTGGGGTTCATTTTTATACTTTTGATCACAATGTCCTTATGCAAGGTTTGGAACTGATGTGTAACTATCTAACAGTCTGTTACTTCTTCACGCAAAATTTTATCTCCCGCAGAGATGTTGGTTGGTTCCTCAGTTTAGGGGCTGCGACAACGTGGTCATGTAACCCCGTGTACATTGGGTGTGTGTAGAATCTGTCTGATAAACGGTGTTAATTGTGATAACTGTATTAGTCTCTAATTCAGGTAAGGTCTGCAGAAGGTCAATTTTAAGTAGTCGTACCTAATTTTGTACCAAATACTACCGTCAACGACACCTACTGTGAACTTGGCTGCTAGATTCCACCGCAACCAGCAACTTGCAATGAACGTTGGAACTTCCCCTCCGAAGGAAAGCATGCTGAGGGATTTTTAGCACTCTTAGAAAATCCGACGACTTTGGCCGGTTTTGAACCAGCGACCTTGGGCATAGAAGTTCAGCATGCTACCAGTTAGCCGCTTCCCACATAGTCAGATGGAACAAGAAGTTCTGTGCCGAACTAAAGAGCCTACTTTTCTTAAAATTAAGATTCATGCCAATGATTAATCTACAGTATACGAACCTATCTAGAATAATGACGAAATTAAGTTGGTTATATCGGAATGTCTTAATTAGTTCGAAATACTGTATACTAGGCATAATGTAGCCTAACAGCAATACAGTTGGCAGCCCTGGTGACTGACTATATTCTTAATTCCATCTCTTAAGGTACAGAATACAAAATGTGGTTAAGTCCAAAGGATGTTACATGAAGTTAGACATTGGATCTATCAGCACACGTAAAAGCACGTTGGCAACAATATCATGCGTCAGAAATAATCGGAAATATTATGATATTTTTTGTGCCAATTTTGGATGAAATCCATTTTTTTAGTATAGAAGTTATATGTATTTTAAAATTGGAGCTTTCATCAGGCATAGAATAATGTTGGCATCACTGACTTATATTAGTTTCTCCAAATTAATCTAGAATGTCAGGTGCTTGCATACTTTCTGATATATTGATATTAGGGTAAAAATATAGACACCATTTATTAACAGTTGGCAGCCCTAATTGCTCATAACAATACTTATAGTCATATCTGTTATATTACACATAGCACATACGAAATCTGGTTGAAATCCAACTGACAGTATAGAAGTTACATGTATTTAAAAATTGGTCCTATCAGCAGGCTTAGAATCATGTTGGTAGAACTGACGTATATAAGATACTCCAAATTAATGTAAAATGTCAGGTACTATACGCGTGCATAGTTTAAAGCTATCGGCTTGCATACTTTCTGATATATTGGTATTTGGATAAAAAGTAGAGAGAGAGAGCAATTATTAACAGTTGGCAGCCCTGGTGGCTCTTAAGAATACGCTCAGTCATACCTGCTTATGTGCATATATTAGATACATAATTGGGTTGAAATCCAATTGATAATGTAGAAGTTATGTGCATTTAAAAAATGGACCTATCAGAAGGCTTAAAATTATTTTGGCAACACTGTCATGTATGACCTCCTGGAAATTAAACTGAAATAGTATTATCTACATGTGTGCCAATTTAGGAATTGCTCCCAAGTATGCCTTCCATGATATCCAACATGGAGCTCAAATTTCTAATGCGTTTTTTTTAGCAGTTGGTAGCACTGACATCTTTTTCAAATATGGGCTTGAGATATTCCGGTATACATCTTTACTCATACTAAATTTGGTTTCGATTGCTGCAGCCGTTTAGGAGTTGATAGGGGGGGGGGCACACACACACACACACACACAGCCAGCCAGACAGAAGGACAGTCAGACAGACAGACATATTTTCCCGGATCGATCTCATAAGTCTACTTTTTCCTCATTTTTGCAAAGTGTGAAAAGTAGGCTAAAAATGAATGTGATCTCGTCAATGGCGTTGTCTTGGCAACCTCTGATAGCTCATCCCTCATCAATTTAGAAGCGTTGCCATGGTAACCTCTGATGGCACTTGGCATTTTGTTTAATTCCGAAATCGTATTTCTCATCCCTTGGCGTAATGGTGGGTCATATCAAAATTTCTTTCAGACAAAAGTTTTAGGTAATTATTAGGGGAATATTTTCCATTTTGTACGGTTTTGATATTGTGCCTATTAAGAGAGATATGATTAATGTTTCCCGAAAAACCCACTTTTTTCACCCCTTTGGTCAATGGTTGGTGCTATCAAAAAACTTATTTTACATAAATTTTTGGCACTTATCCGACACATATTATGAACTTTGAATGGATTCGATATATCATGTATTAAGAGAGTTCTAGCGATATTTCACTTTTTCGAAAAAAGACCCCCATTTTCACCCCCTTTGACCGATTTTGCCCGTTAACGAACTCGACCGAGAATTTAATGGGATACTTATTATGTAAAAAATTCAAAGTGATTGGGGCAAAATTACGGCAGTTATCGTGTCCACAAGAAACTGATATACATATATACATATATATATATATACATACATAAATTGTATATAAACTTTTGAACTGACGGTGGTTTTGGGGTCTGGGGGATGTGAAACGCGAAGATATGTCGAAATTTTCCGGAAGTCGAAACATGGGACCCATTGCAATAGTTAGCTTTCTAATGAAATCTACCTAAAAATAGATGGAAAGTTGGATGCCACCTCTTGAGATACTGTTGTCATGGTTAGTGGCTTGCATTCCTTCTTTAGTTTATTAAATGAAATTAGTTTTCTGGGAATATCTAAGAAACTGTTGGGTTTTGAGCCTTAAAATATAGTTTTCGGGGACCCCTTACGGCTCTCTAGGGGCCCTGAGTTTTGTTTCTGACACCAAGGGTATGAAAATGAGCTTTGCCTCGTCGTTGTACGCCATAATAATGATAATAATTAAAAGAATAATATTAATATAACAATATAGGGATAGGGATATAATAGACCTTCCGTACCATACCCGCACGTGTAAATCGCGTTAAAAAATATTAGAGTACCCCTTGACCCCTTAAGCGCATTATATGTATTGATGTCTATTTCAGCTTAATTTGCATCCGTTATAACCTTATTGCCGTTTGCAAACCTTCACAGTAATGTAATAAATGGAATTGCATTGCGTCTTACAGAAATAGATGGACCTCTGAGATTCTGTTGCCAATTTTACCGGCATGCATTCCTTCATTAATTTATTAAGTGAAATTAATTTTTTGGGAATATCTCAGAAACTGTTGGTTTTAGGGCCTTAAAATGTGGTTTTCGGGGTCCTTTTAGGGCCCCCGAGTTTTGTTTCTCACATTGAGGGGCTGAAAATGAGCTTTGTCTCTCATCCTTCTACGCTTATTTCAGCATGTATTTTAAGGGGGTAGGCCCCCTGTTATGAGAGGTACGCAGAAGAGTTACATCAATGATTAGTGTCGTGCCTCTGATGGATATCTGTATCAAATTTTACGTTAATCCACCCAGCCGTTCTCGAGTTATAAGGACACAAAAAATTGTCCACAGGCAAACAGACAGACAGACAAAAAAATTGCGTGCGGGCAAATATGTCAAATTTCCATGGAAATGCAGAAAAAACAGACAAACATTCATGTATATATAATAGAGAAGGGATATAATAGACCTTCCGTACCACACCCGCACGTGTAAATCGCGTGAAAAAATTCTAGAGTACCCCTTGACCCCTTAAGCGCATTGTATGTATTGATGAATATTTCAGCTTAATTTGGATCCTTTATAACCTTATAGCCGTTTGCAAACCTTCACAGTAATGTAATAAATGGAATTGCATTGCGTCTTACAGAAATAGATGGACCTCTGAGATTCAGTTGCCATGGTTACCGGCATGCATTCTTTCATTAATTTATTAAGTGAAATTAGTTTTCTGGGAATATCTCAAAAATTGTTGGTTTTAGGGCCTTAAAATGTGGTTTTCGGGGTCCTTTTAGGGCCCCCGTGTGTCGTTTCTCACATTGAGGGGCTGAAAATGAGCTTTGTTTCACCCTTCTACGCCTATTTCAGCATGTATTTTAGGGGGGTAGGGCCCCTTTTATGAGAGGTACGGAGAAGAATTACATCAATGATTAGTGTCGTGCCTCTGATGGATATCTGTATCAAATTTTACGTTGATCCACTCAGCCGTTCTCGAGTTATAAGGACACAAAAAATTGTCCACAGACAAACAGACAGACAGACAAAAATATTTTTGCGCGCATCCATCATAAAACAGTCTGAAACGCGCAAATATTGCAAATTTCCGTGGAAATTCAGAAAAAACAGACGAACTTTAATTTTTATATATAGAGAGATTTGGTTTATCAATATTAGCTCATCTTCGGGGATCTAATATTACCTCATTTGTTCATGCCAGTATATATGAGACTTATTTGGCATTCTGGTAAAAGAATAGTCTATGATTAATTCATAACACATTGTGTGTTCTAGTTTCCAGAACATAATGGAGGAATTCCCAATCATTAAGAGTGAGCATGAATGGTTTTCTGAAACAGATGGATTACCTAACATGGTAAGTAATTAGTGCAATCATATTGATGGGCAAACAAGCAACGTTTAGTGCCTAATACTTACTAACAAATTGTAGGCCAATGAGATTCTGTTCTTTTTTTACTCAGTACTGATATTGTAACAATTTGTTTCATATTGTGTCATACTTGTGTAATGCTCCCTAGGAATCAAAAGAGCTGTTGTCCACTGATATCCTTAAGGTTGAGTCTGCTGATTCATTTGAAGATGGGCACATCATATACCAGTAAAGGTGATTATAGGTTTACTCTCTTATAATAATAGGGAAGATTTATACGGTACATTTAATTGGATTTTTGAATATTGATCATTCGATGTCGTCTCGTCTTTAGCTTATAGTAGTGACTTAAAACTGGCCTTCTCCTTTTTCTATTGTTTAATGGCTACATGGCAAGCGCTTTACCAGGGTGGGGCCTAAACCTTATGGGCTTCGGCAACTGACGTATGGGTGGCCCTTCTCATAAAACACATTAAAGGGCCTACACACTTAATGGTTTATAGCTAAAGGGCCGTCCCCTCTTTACCATGGTGGGGCCTAAACCTCTCGGGCTTATGCAACTGACGTATATCACAGTTTAAGGGGCCTCCTCCTAAGTGGTTAACGGTTACAGAGCCTTCCCCTCTTTACCTTGGTGTAGCCTAATCCTCACTGGTTAGTCAACCAACGCATGGGTTGCCCCTCTCATATAACACTTAGGAAGCCTTCTCCTGGGTGGTTTATGGCTTCTGAACCCTCCCTTTCTTACCATGGTAGGGCCTAAACTTTACGTGGTTAAGCAACCAACGTTTGGGTGGCCCCTCTCATAAAACACTTTGTGGGCCTTCTCCTGATTAGGGTATTGCTACAGGGCCCTCTCCTCTTCCCCATGTTGGGGACTAAACCTCACGGGCTTAGGCAACTGACGCTTAAGTGGCCTCTCTCATATAATACTTTAAGCGGTCTACACGCTTAGTGGTTTGTGGCTACAGCGTCCTCTCCTCTTTCCCGTGTAGGTAACAGATATAGGCTATGAGTGGCTCCTCTCTTTTAATACTTTTTAGAGGGCTACACCCTTGTTTGATTTATGCCTTATAATTGTTCCTCTCCTATTTCTCTTTCATGGGTCCAATATCTTAATGGCTATTTGGCCGTCTATATTTTACCCTGTGGTTGGTCTTCTCCTTTAGGGGCTCATTCCCTGTAGGGGCTTTAATCTGACCAACGTCCTTCCGTCAAATTATTCTTAGACCGACATGTTGTAGATATATTAGATCCCTTATGTGAGGTCCACACGACTCTGGAAGGTGGTCCCAGGAATGACTTAGCAATTACCTCTTAACTAGAATTCTGAAGAAAACCATTGATAACTCCAAAGAGAAAGCATCACATCCAATTTCAAATGATCAAGTCATTTCAAGCCTAAATTCAAACCTACCCCTCGCAGAAACCAAAATAGGATTCTGAGGGGCCGTAATGACGTCATCAAGATGGCGGCAGGGCTTCTCATAGGGTATGGGAAGTTGTGTCCTGAACCCCCTCCCCGCTGTACACCTTCCACCATCCACCCCATAATAATAGTAATAATCTGATAGGGTTATGGCATCAAGGTCATTGGAGGACTTGGGGTTGCTCAGGGTCGCGTGACTTTATGAGAGGATGCCTCAAATTTATTGGACCCTTAGTGGTGAAACAAGTGGCGCCATCAAGGGGGCAGAGGGGCCACTTTACAGTCCTGTAAGGTTGTGGGTGATATCTCGGCTTGGTTGCCAACCGGAGAGTGACGAATTCTCCTAAGCTTCACCAAGAATTTCCTTCAGATTGGGATAAGCGGCGAATGGAATGGCTTCTTTACGGTCATGGATAGCCCGTCAGAAATGCCACAGGTTCCATTAAGTACCCCAGGTTTTCTCACATTCCCCTGAGGATTCCCAAATTCCTCAATCTCGTTTTTACTTCCAAATTCCCCTTCATTGGTTGTAAGGGATCCCGATGGGAATCCCAAGGTCACGTGGCTACATGAGAGGATGTTACAAGGTCATGGGATATTGCAGCCGAGCAGTGAGTGTCTCATAGCCCTAAATGGGCGCTCATGGAGATAAATAAAAGAGGTTGTCGTGGCGACCAGATCTGTGGTGGGTGGGGTTGAGTCCTAATAGTTATGATATTGAGCGAGTTATGAAGAAAGGGGGTGTGTGGTTGGTGGGATAAGATGATTGGGGAAGACACGTGACTGCGCAGAAAAGTTGATTCTAGTCGCGAGACCGTGTATGGTGGTAAGCAAGAGCCATGGAGGAGTGGGTCTGGCGAGAAAAGAATGATGGGACATGATCCTTTGTGAAGGCCATGAGACACTACAGACAAGTTGATGCTTGTTTCAGGACAGTGCATGATGTTATAGGATGATGGTTGGTAAACCATGTCAGAACAAGCGTCGGCCATTTAGGATCTAATTGGTCAGCCATGTTGGTTTTTGACTCAGAGGGTGATGATTAGGGCCCGAATGTAGATGCCGTAAAAAAAGTTAAAAAAATGCACTTAAAATTTTCAAAATGACTAATAAATGACCTAAAAATTAGAAAAATGCACTATAAAATGGAGAAAATGATCTTAAAATAATAAATTCGCCGGTATTTAAAAATGAAATCTTATGCTCAAACTGAAAAGTCAATCAAAATTGATTTCTAGCACTTAATAAAAGGTTTATGTTCGCTTCAGTCTGAGTTGCACTGTGTCATTCTGATGTCAAATGTAAATGATCAGTGGTCATCAGCCAACAATTTTGTATATCTCGAAAAGTTGTGTTCAACATCAACTGACGTAATCGGAGCGTACTTGAAGTGAGGAAAGTCTTTTGCTGCTAAATCCTCTTCAATCCCATTCATGCAGTAGTTTTCACCAGAAAGAATGTCTGAGATTTTGCAGAATGTTTTATACCCGGTGTTTTGCCCAGCACTTGCAATACCCGCAGCAGTTTCGCCACCCGGTTGATTAAGGTCATGGAATCAATATTTTAAATTGTCTTGTATCAGCTACTAGCTTCTTCTTAACTCTGAGACACGTAACTCCCTCATATAAAGCTGTGACATGACTAAATTGGGAAAAAAATACCTCAAAAGGCCGATTTCTCTAAAAAACAAGATGTTCAGTAAAGAACATAGAGCCTACTTTCTCCTAAATGCATGGGTAATGTTATAACTCTTTGTCCTTTTCAAGGAGTATGATTGAATGTTGGTTGTAGGAGCTTGTTGAAATACAACGTGCTATAGGGATATTAAACATGAATATGAGGTGCCCTTTGCTAGTGCTACCTCTGTTCCAAATTTCGTTCAATTCGGTTTCACCGTGTTTGAATTGATAGGGGGAATCGATTTGCACACATACTTGGCCACCATCTGCAAACTATTGGGCTGATGTTCTTGCAGTTTGGTCAGAATATGTTTCCCACATAAAGATATGGTGTAGCAAAATTAGGTAGAGACTAGATTATTAGGTTGGTCGTAATTACATTTTAGCTTTTAACATTTGGGTGCCCGCGATTACGTTTCCATCAAGATAGCGGTGATATAAAACATGACACTGAGGTGCCCTTTGCTAGTGCTACCTCTGTACCAAATTTCGTTCATTCGGTTCCACCGTGTTCGAAATAATAGGGGGAATCAATTTTGACATAAAGATGGCCGCCATCCGCAAACTATTTGGCTAATGACCTATTAGATTGGTCAAAGGATGCTCCCTCCATAAAGGTATGTTGTTGCAAAGTTTGGTAGAGTTCGGATAGTTATGTTAGTCGTAATTTGATTTAAGCTTTAAACATTGGTGTGGCCGCCATTACGTTTCTGTCAATATGGTGGCGATATTAATCATGACACTGAGATGCTCTTTGCTAGTGCTATCTCTGTACCTAATTTCGTTCCATTCGGTTTCAGCGTGTTTGAATTAATAGGGGGAATCAATTCTGACACAAAGATGGCCGCCATCCGCAAACTATTAGGCGAATGACCTATTAGAATGGTCAAAGGATGCTCCCTCCATAAAGGTATGTAGTTGCAAAATTTGGTAGAGATCGGATGATTAGGTTAATCGTAATTTGATTTAAGCTTTGAACATTCGTGTGGCCGCCATTACGTTTCAGTCAAGATGGCGGCGATATAAAACATGACACTGAGGTGCCCTTTGCTAGTGCTACCTCTGTACCAAATTTCGTTCCATTCGGTTCCACCGTGTTCGAATTAATAGGGGGAATCAATTTTGACATAAAGATGGCCGCCATCCGCAAACTATCAGATGAATGACCTATTAGATTGGTCAAAGGATGCTCCCTCCATAAAGGTATGTAGTTGCAAAATTTGGTAGAGATCGGATGATTAGGTTAATCGTAATTTGATTTAAGCTTTGAACATTTGTGTGGCCGCCATTACGTGTCCGTCAAGATGGCGGCGATATAAAACATGACACTGAGGTGCCTTTTGTTAGTACTACCTCTGTACCAAATTTCGTTCCAATCGGTTGCACCGTGTTCGAATTAATAGGGGGAATCGATTTTCACACAAAGATGGCCGCCATCCGCAAACGATTACACTGATGACCTATTGGTTTGGTCAAAGGATGCTCCCCCCATAAAGGTATGTCGTTGCAAAATTTGGTAGAGATCGGATGATTAGGTTAGTCGTAATTTGATTTAAGCTTTGAACATTTGTGTGGCCGCCATTACGTTTCCGTCAAGATGGCGGCGATATAAAACATGACACTGAGGTGTCCTTTGCTAGTGCTACCTTTGTACCAAATTTCGTTCAATTCGCATTCACCGTGTTCGAATTGATAGGGGGGGACAGACATTCAGAGTACACACACTCACACACACACAGACACACAGACACACACACACACAGACTCACACACACACATACACACACACAGACAGACACACTTTTTTCGCCCTGTGTTGATCTCATAAGTCTACTTTCATTTTTTGCAAAAATCGAAAGTAGGCTAAAAAGGCTAAGGAAATCTATCAAACTTAAGAAATGCTCTTAAAATGGAAAATAGTGATGATACTACCATGTCAAGAGAGGATATGTGAACAAACACGTGGATATTTGATTTGAGACAGTGAATGACGTCACCATCTGCCATTATGACCCTCTCCTTCACCTATCAGGTTACACGACGTACCCATGGTTCACTCTGTGAAACACGGTACGGTAGTGAGAGTTGGTTTCTGGTTTGAATGAGGTTTAATCATGTGGTAAAACGTTATTTTTTATTCAATAACACCCCTATACTGAATAAATCGATGCCTCTAAAACCAATCATCCCAAAATGATGGACGACTTTTAAAAAAATAGTCATTGAAACAGTCTTCCATTATAATAGACCATTTCAACCCTGAAATTATATCAACCACTAACGCAGGAGAAAATAGGTCATAAACACCGCAAATGGTACTTAATCCTGAGATGATTCGTTTTTGACCTAAAAAAAAGAGTTATGGTTTAAACCACCCAATATTGAAAATGCGATATCTCTAAAACTATAATCATAAAATTATGGGTTATAGCTCTTAACTTAGCTATTTAAACCACCATTCAACACGATAGGACTGCTGAACCATAACTATCATTACCATAGGTGAAAGTAGGCCTCAAAAACTTCAAAGTGATAATTTGTCGTTAGATGTTTTGTTTTCTTACAAAAAGAGGGGAAGAGGCGAACACCCCCAATTTGAAAAATTGCTATTTCTTAGAGCATGAATCGTACAGTGATGGGCTATAGGATCAATAAAAGCTATTGAAACAGCCATTGAACGGGATAGGTCATTTCAATCCTAAATTCATATCTACCACTAATATACTGTAGGTGAAAATAGGTGTAAGGCTCGTCGAAATGTTGAAAATGTGGAAGCCGCTGTTAACATTACTGCAACGGTTGTAGTCTTGTCCTACGGAGATGTTGCCAGTACTGTACACCCCTTTGCAGAGGACTTATTATCAAGCAGTCAAAGCATTATGAATACACTTTAAAGGTCAACTCACCCTTCGTAAAGAGTATCGTGATGATAGTTAAGAGGCAAATCCCTCTCCTCCTCTAACCACTAACCACTACTCATGCTTGCCCCGTCTATACCATTGAGATAAATAGTGCAATTTAACTTTTTCCATCTCTCCTTCACACGCACTCTTTCATCTACCGTCACAAGGAGGGTGTCGGGGAGTTGCACACAGATATAACAGCCCGATCACCCATGTGGTCAAGAAGTGTCAGTGAAAGGATTATGAAATGGAAGTCAGTTGTGAATATCCTGCCAATTAACGATCCCACAGATTGTGAAATGTGCTCTGTGATTCGTTTTCTAAATGCAAAAGGCTTGAAAGCTGTTCACATTGAACGGCTGATTATTACTGAAGTGTACAGACATCACTCTACGGACGATGGAATGGCAAGAATACGGTTTAAAGCATTCAGAGATGTCTGAACTTTCGTCAATGCGTGGAGAGTCTTGGGCGACCGTCATTCATGACTTAAGACTTGGGACTTAGTGCAGTAAGTTGATGCAAATGTTTTCGTCATGAGTGAAATTTCAAGGAGTGGTTTGTGTGAAGTTCAAACAAACCATTCCAGCTCATACAATTATGTTCACTGTGTCTTGGGTTAGCCGGGGTTTAATCCTTGTGAAATGTTCCGCACCATGGCGAAGGAATAAATTGTGAGACTTATTGTGAGACCTCACGTACACTTCATCGTACCCAAAAGTCCCTACCCACTGCTGGGGTAAATAATAAATCAACACAATGCTTACATGATTAGGGAAACTAAACATCTGTGTGCATCCCATCAGTATCAACGCACAGTTGGATAAGGTGTCATGTTCCTTTATTCATCCTCATCAACAAATCTGGTGTGACTGTTGTAAAGACAGCATGAACTGCTTCCTTCAGGTGATCATTTGTGGTGTACCGATGTTTCCGCAACTCTTCTGTAATAATTCTCCAGAGTGCATTTGCCCGGTGTGGTGAGGTCAGGGCTTCTTGGAGGCCAAGGCAATGGGGTAGGAGCATTATCTGATCTGCGACCAATCCAGTGGATTAGAAAAACTTTGTTAAGGCATCTTCGAACTGACAATGCAAAATACGGTGTAGCACCGTCCTGTTGAAACGTAACAGTATCCATTAATCCTCTGGCTCTCAGTTGTGGGAACAACCACTCGTTCAACATCCTCAGATAAAGTTCTTGATTTTCAGACCCATCAAAAAATACGGGTCACTCCTGCCCAAATCATAAAATGTGGTGGATTGTTCGTGATTTCTTCGTAAAAGTGCGGATTTTCTTTTGCCCAGAAATAGACGTTTCAATTACGGGAGCTTCGGTAAATTGCACATTCATCAGAAAACAAAGACGTTAGATTTAGCTGTTTCTGTACGAAAACGCTGGAGCATCAATTGGCATGGTTTGACACTTTTTTCCACATCACCATCACTTAACTAATTAACTGACACCAGCCGGAATCTTTTTATTTTAAGTCCTTTCCAAATATCTCTCATTGTCGACCCTGGAATGTCTAATTCTGCTGAAAGTTTACAAGTTGATTGCATTGGCGATCGCTCACGAACTTGCAATGCGCTGGTAAAACTTTGCAGCAGTGGGTAGGGACTTTTCGCCCACCCTATGCAATCCAATAAAAAGAGCGTATCTTACTAAAAGAAGGTGTATGCTCTTGCGCATCATTGTGCCCACAGATGAAGCATCAGGGGAGATATTATACGACTGAATGATATAGTGGACTGTATTTCCTTATGTACACTCTAATGACTATTGTAATTACCATAGAATGTAATTGAGCTAATGCTCCGATTATTTGAATGTTCAGCCATTGTTGACTATATAACACAATAACAATGAAGGCTGTTGCTGCCAATCCAAAGATGTATGAACCTTGGAGTAAACAAAGAATACACATAGAGATTAGACCAATGATAAACATAACCTTGGCGAGCAAACCAAGAATATACATACTCCCCACCTTGAAATACGTAGATTTCAAAACCCAAAATAAACACTGAATTGTCAACAATTAAAGTTATTTGGCTGCTCGATTGGTAAGGGAGCTATTTTAGAAACTGGTCGTTTAAAAATACCATTGTTCGACTTCACTGGCACAACTCTTATCACATTTTCTTTGCCGCCATGCACTTCAGTGATAACACCACGGGGCCACTGGAGAGGGGGAACATTGTCTTCTCGTATGAGCACCACCGTACCAGGTGATACGTTGCAGGAGGAGGTCGTCCATCTGCTGCGCTGCTCTAGATGAGTGAGATAATCTGATGACCATCTCATCCAAAAGGTTTGAAGTCTTTGTTGAAGGACCTTCTATCTATTTAACAAAGGCAATTTACATGATGTGAGATCAGGTTTGGGAAGAATAGTGAGGGGTTCACCTATGAGAAAATGTCCGGGTGTCAAGGTAGATACATCAGGATCGTTTGATAGAGTTAGGAGAGGACGTGAGTTTAAACAAGCCTAAATTTGCGCAGTTAATGCAGCTAATTCTTCGTAAGTAAAATGTAATGTTCCTAAAATTCTTCTTAAATGATGTTTGAGGGATTTCACTCCATCTTCCCAGAGCCCTCCAAAGTTAGGGGCATGAGGAGGTATAAAATGCCACTTAATTCCACAATTACTGGCGAAATTACTAATCTCCTCTCTAGTTCGTTCATGAATAAATAAGTTCTTGAGCTCTTTGAGTTCTCTATTAGCACCTTGAAAATTGGTACCATTGTCGGAGTACATGTTACTGCAAAATCCTCTTCTTGCGATGAATCGCCTGAGCGCTGCTAGAAAAGCTTGAGTGGTTAGATCGGAAACTATTTCAAGATGAATGGCTTTGGTGCACATACATATGAAAATGCATATGTAGCCTATGACGACGTTCTTACTGCGTGGTTTGCCAATCTTCAAGTAAAAAGGCCCCGTAAAATTTGTACCAGTGTTGCGGAATGGTCTTGCTTGTGACACACGAACTGCAGCCAACTGTCCCATTAATTGCTGTATAGTTTTGGCTTTGAACCTGAAGCATGTTGTACAAGTGTTTATAACTCTTCGAACCACTGACTTTCCATTAATGATCCCGTAACATTGTCTGATGGATGATAAAGTCAACTGGTTTCCTGAATGTAGGAGTCTCTCGTGTTCTCTCTTGACTATTAGATCAGTAAACTGATGTTTAGCGGGCAAAATCATCTGATGTTTGAAGTCGTAGTCTTGGTTGGAAATCTCTAATCTTCCTCGCAACTCTCAGGATTTGATCCTTATCTAAAAACGGAACTAAACTTTGAAGTTTGCTATGTCTTGAAACTGAATTATGTTTCAACAGATCTGCTATTTCCTCCTGGAATGCTACTGACTGAAAAAGCCTAACACATGTCTTGTTGGTTTGCTGCAATTCTTCTAATGTCAATGGACCATGTTTTTGTTCTGAATGTTTGCATTTAATGTTGTGTAGAAATCTTAAACAGTATGCCAACACCCTTTGTAACTTGAGGTGTGACGAGAATCTGGTGAATAATTCTGAAGGATTAGAGTGAATTGAAGAACTAAGCACTATCGTGCGTTGTTCAGGAATCTCCGATACATATTGTTCACTGGAAGTGGGCCAGTTCTGTTCTGAACACTGTAACCACCCAGGACCAATCCACCAAAGATGATTATTTACATGGTTTTTAGGATCAGTTCCACTAGAAATTAGATCAGCAGGATTATCTGCAGATGCAATGTGCTTCCAATGTTTGACTGAAGTATTGCCTTGAACTTCAGCCACACGGTGCTCAACAAAAGTTTTCCATTTCGAAGGCGATCCTGCTAAGCATGCAAGAACGATCTTTGAATCTGTCCACAGATGAATACTGTGGAATTCGATATTGAGAACCTGACACATCTTTCTAACCAATTGTGATAATAATACTGCTGCACATAGCTCTAATCTGGGTAGCGTAATTTGTTTGATTGGAGCTACTCTGGACTTGGAGCACAGGAAATGCGTGGTTACGTGACCTTGATCTGTTGATGAGCGTAGGATCAAACATGCAGCGTAGCCCTTTAAGGAAGCATCAGCCAAGCCATGCAGCTGCACCTGAGTACAATTTTCTTGAAGCACAAATCTGTTAATATAGATATTGTCAATCAAGGGTATTTGAGAGTGCAGAGTATGCCATCTTGTAAGAAATTCTGTTGGAATTTCATCATCCCATCCTATATTCTCTTGCCATAATTGCTGCAGAAACATCTTGAATGCGATAACAATAGGACTGATTTATCCAATAGGGTCATAAATTGACGATACAATCGATAACACCTTGCGTTTGGTAACTGGAGATCCTATTCCTTGTTCTTTCTGAACACCAGTAGAGACCTGTAATCTGTCTGCCACTGGATGCCAAAGTAGACCTAATGTCTTAATATTTTCACCCGAATCAATCTGAAAAGGAAGCTGCGTCTCTCTGCACTCCTTTGGAACCACCTCTAACAATGCTGGATGGTTAGAACACCACGTACGGAGGTTGAAGCCTCCCTTGGATAACAATTGGATTAGTTCTCAATGTAGGATTAATGCATTGTCGACTTTACTTGCTCCTGAAATGCAGTCATCTACATAAAAATCACGAAGAAGGACAGATGCCGCTTGTGGATACTGTTGCCCCTCATCATATGCCAATTGCCTTAAACATCTTATAGCTAAAAACGGAGCTGATGATGTGCCATATGTGACCGTCTGAAATTGGTACTGCTTGATAGGCTCATTAGGAGAAGCTCTCCGAACGATGCGTTGAAGGCTGCTGTCTCTGGAATCTACCTTAACTTGTCTGTACATCTTTTTGATATCAGCTATAAAGCCTATGGCGTGAGTTCTAAATCTAGCAACAATCGAACATTAGTCTTGTTGGATAGTAGGACCCGTCATCAAAATGTCATTAAGTGACTTTCCTGACTTCGGTTTGCAAGAAGCGTCGAAGACAACCCTAGTTTTTGCCGTAGTGCTGGATTTCTTGAATACCGGATGGTGCGGCATGTAGTATGCTACTGATGTCGCCATGCTAGGATTAACAATATCCATGTGACCTAGTTCCTTGCATTCAGTGAGAAACCGGTCATAGTCTACCTTCAATTGCGCATCATTGTTAAGCCTACGCTCAAGGTATTGGAATCTGCTAATTGCTGTTTGTAAAGAATTGCCTAATATGCTTGGATCCTACTTAAATGGTAGTCTGACTATGTATTTTCCAGATCCCTCTCTTGATACATGATCAGAAATATGTTGTTCTCATTCCATCTCTTCTTGTGACTTAACTGGCTCGTGAAGTTCTTCGATCTCCCAAAAACGCTGTACTTGGTTATGAAGGTGAACATCATTACGAAGGAAAAACGTTCCTGCAGAATTGCTTCTCTTTCTTGATGTAGATTCATATGAACCTGACAAAATCCAACCAAAATCTGTGTTTTGTAGGACTGGAAACTTCCCTGGTCTCGTCCTGTGTCCCTTCTAAAGAATTCTGAAGAATACGTCAGCACCAAGAAGCATGTCTATCTTGGCTGAAGCATAAAACTTCGGATATGCTAATTGAATGTCACTAGGGAGCTCCCACTCATATGGTAACTGCTGACTAGGCATATCGCTTGTAATCTTGGATAGGACCAGACATTCAACATTGTGATGTATGGTGCTTATGGAAGATTGAACTTCAATGCTCACACTATACTTGGCTTCAGATATGAACTCAGAAATACCTTCGATGGGTGTGAGATTTTTGGTCTACCTTAAGCCCAAAATTTGAACCAAATTTTCTGTTACAAAATGGCTTTGACTGCCACTGTCTAATAAGCAACGAGATAAGTGTAGCCTACCAGCACTATCCTTTACCTTGACTAATGCTGTAGAAAGTAGGACTTCAGTTTGAGGTTTGAGTTTCATAGTGCAATAACTCGAAGAGTTATCACCAGCTTGAGCATTGTGAGCCTGGTTAGACTCTGAATTTGAGCATCTGCTGATAGCTCCCTGCTGAGACTGTTTAGAAGAGTTGCCATTGACTTGATGATTCCCAGAATCAAAATGCAACAGTGAGTTGTGACGACCGTTGCAAGTTTTGCATGTCGATTTCGAAGGACAAGTACTTATTCCTTGTGATTTATGCAAACAATTGTAGCAAAGTTTATGCTGCTTAACAAGACTGTATCTACGATGAACATAGTAACCTAAAAATGTATCACATCTGAAGATCGGATGTTGCCCGCTTGCAGGCTTCACAATTATTGTTAATTACAATGTATGAATTGCTTGTATATGATTGTTTCTCATGCTTGACACCATGCTTAGAAGTTCTATCTTGAGCCAATTTGCTACTCTTGTCAATGTGGCCCATAGAAGGTGAAAAATCAATTAATTCAAGGGTTTGAGCTCGCCTTTCAATATAATCTAACAACTCAGTAAGTTTGTTTACGTGTAGCCAAAGGTAACTTGTCAAGTATAATTATGATTTCATGTAATGGACTTTTCAACTTCAAAGACTCAACAGCCTTTAAATTAGACTGTACTTGACTTAACAGTGTGCGTAAACTAGAAGATGACTCCTTTTGAACAATATCTGGAGATAAAAATAATTTGATATGTGTATTTACAATTATCTTCGAATTACGGTATCGATTACAAACCGTTTCCCAAGCAATATCAAAGTTATCTGCAGTAACCGGAATATTCTGAATGAGTTGGTGAGCATTACCACGCAGTGCTGACATCAAGTAGTGGAATCTTTAAACATTACCCAAAGTCTGATTCTTCAGTACTAATGAATAAAATAGGACAAGGAAATGCATAAATTGTGTAACGTCACCTAAAAATTCGGGCAACCGTATCTTTGGCAAATTGTACGAACCTATATTAGCACTTTTAGAATCTCGATCATTTTTACATACGGACGAGGCATGTGTGTAATGGTTATTTGACAGCTGTTGAAGCTTAACCCTAATTTCATCATCATCATCGAAATCGTATCGGACCTGCTCATGAGAATTTGATTCATCAGAATCCTCCAACTTGGTTTGAATTTCAATAAATTCTGGCAATAAAGCTAACAAACGTTCATTCTTCACATTTACTAATTCAATGGGAGTCTCATTATCAAACCCATTAATTTGGTTATGAAGTCTCGTAAGAGTGGCTCGGAGAACACCTCTGCGTTTGGTCAATAACTTAACCTCACATTCAGTAGACATAATTAACATGGATCATACACTGAAAGGAATGTTGGGAAAGGGAAAGAATTGCATTGAATGACTTGTAATCTTATTATCTTGACCACATAGCTTCAGTTTACGAAGCGAACATAACCCGCGTAGGACCAAAACAATAGTTATCCGGTCCTGGTGGACCAAAACAAATGTAATCTCTTGCGCATCATTGTGCCCACAGATGAAGCATCAGAGGAGAAATTATGCGACTGAATGATATAGTGGACTGTATTTCCTTATGTACGATCTAATAACTATTGTAATTACCATAGAATGTAATTGAGCTAATGCTCGGATTATTTGAATGTTCAGCCATGTTGACTAGATAACACAATAACAATGAAGGCTGTAGCTGCCAATCCAAAGATGTATGAACCATGGAGTAAACAAAGAATACACATCGAGATTAGACCAAGAATAAACATAACCTTGGCGAGCAAACAAAGAATATACAGAAGGGGTTCTTTTGCTTCATGATGATTCTTGCCCTCACACTGCTAATCGGACCCTATCGCTTCATTTGGGTGGGAACAATTTGATCATGCTCCGTGTAGCCAGACATAGCACCTAGGGGCTACCACCTATCCATGGACTCGAAAAGTCCCTTCGGAGGTCAACGCAACGACGATGATGACCTAAATATGACCGTGCTGCTGTGGCTGGCTTATCAGGTGGCAAATATCTATGTTGATGGAATCCAAAAATTGGTTACACAATACTGTATGTGTGTCTTAACATACGTGTAAATTATGTTGAGAAGTTTTAGCAAAATTATCTAAAGTACGGGATTACATGTAAAAATGAAATAGTTACAAAATTGCTTTAATTCTTCATATGATTACTCGGTATTTTTAAAATAAAAAACACCTAGCAAATTGGTCCATTTATCTTGGTCTTCTATGTTGCATTGTGTTTGGGAAAAATTCACGAAATTGGCAGCCACAAATTGTTCACATAATTTTTTGATTCCTGCAGCGGAAGGTTACAGGTTATGTGTGAGATGTAATTTCCGTAATGCGAAGAATATATTTGTGAGACACATAATTTCTTTGCAGGTTGAAACTGATCATACTGGGATATTAAGCTTGAAGAATGTCCAACGCCAGTGATCGTTCCACGCGCCACAAGAGAAACACCATCTGAAGATCTCAACGAGGTAAGTACCTTATTGGATTATTACATGACCAGTTCTTCATCTCCTAGGCAGCAAATGGTGTTGGGGGATTGCAGAGTTTTACTGTCACAACTCAATTAATGGATAGTGGAGGCAACCGGCTGTTAGGTCCCGTGTTGGATGGAACGCACCAGCCTGTTTGTTGGAAGTTGGAGAATGAAATTACCTTACCCATGGGAGACTTGAACCAGGAACCTCTGGCTATGTACACCGATGCTCTGGCTACTGATCTAATGGGGGATGCATCTGAATTCTCATTGTTAAAACCTATACTACGTGAAGAGAGATTGTGTTTGGCGCAATCACATTGTAGCCTTTTAGTTGCCTACTGTGGACTTTGAATTTTATCATAATTATGGAGCATTTTAAAGGTAAATTTATGCAAATTGATTTTGCTTTGTCTAAATATCTGCATTATGGCCAAAGATTTCCTCATGAGGGCTACAAAGAGGATGGGGGATTTCATACTTCAGAAATCCTTAATTGTTATTCTGTCGTTTGTCTCTTCTACTTGAGGCATTAACTGGGAAGGCTGACTTATGGGAGTGATTGGCTTTATCCCAGTTCTGAGAATTTCAAGAACATGTACTTGGTCTTAAGCATCAAGGTAACACATTCTTAAAGAAGACAAATGTAAGAGAAACTTCTAGGGCCATATGGAGTAACTACTTGATTATACATAAATCCACTAATTTTTAGCCAATTTTAATTTTTGAAAAAAAAAAAAAGGCTTATGAGAATACCTTTTGTCCGTGTGTCTGTGAGTGCATGTGTGTGTGATGGTGTGTGTGTTCCCTAATAACTTCTAAACGGCTGGAGCGATTTCAGTGAAACTCGGTAAGATCAAAGCACCGTTCTGGGCGACCTCGGCCGTGCCCTTAAAATTTTATTGTGTCTCACCAATCGAACATGGCGGCTGTGCGAAATCTCTCACCAGCATACAGTATCTCCGAAACTATTACCGATATCACCCTGAAATTGTGTACGGTGATAAAGGGTACTACTTGAAGTTCGCCTATGAGACTTTTAAAAACCTGGTTACTACAAAACCAACATGGCGGCCAAGCGAAGTTGAGACTTTTATATAGACTTTTCTCGTGATTTAACCATCCAAACGTAATGAAACTTGGTACAGCAAATGTTTGTACACATTGTAATGCACTGGCGTCTAATTTAGTTCAATTGTTTACATAACTTCAAAATGGCGGTTGTGCGAATTATTTCACTGGCATTCCGTATTTCCAAACCTATTACATATATTACTCTGAAATTTTGTACGCTAATAAAGGGCACTGGTGCAAGGTTATCTATGTAACTTTCATAAACCTGTAAAGTAAAAAAACGAACAAGGCGGCCAAGCGAATTTGAAACATTTTAATTGATTTTCTGGTGATTTAACTCTCTGAGCGCAGTGAAATGTGGTTCAGTAAATAATTATACATATTGTAATGCACTGGCATCTAATTTATTTCAATTGTTTACATAACCTCAAGATGGCGGCTGTGCGAAATTTTAAAATTAAGTTTTTATTTCTTGAGTCGTAATCATGCGATTGAAGTGAAAGTTTGAGTAATGAACCTACGCAATAATTTTCCTTTAATGGTACCTAACTCTATAGCCTATACATATAGCAACCCAAAATGGCGAGCATCGGAAATATTTAGACGTTTCTCAATATCTACGAATCTTTTACAGCAATCAAGCTGAAATTTTTTATGTTCATAGAAACTATGAACATAAGTTCACCTATAGGACTTGCAGTAACCTGGTGAGCACAAATCCAACATGGCGGCGACGTGATGTATAAATATTTAAATGGACGTTTCTCGCGATTTATCCATCCGAGTGCAGTGAAACTTTGCACGTTAAATGCTTATACAAATGTTAATCCACCGGCATCTATTTTATTTCAATTGTTTCCATAACCACAAGATGGCAGCTGTGTGAATTTTTTAAATCTAGTTTTTACTTCCTGTGTTCTAATCATGCGATTGAAGTTTGAATACCACATGTACACAATAATCTTCATGTAACAGTACGTAAATAAAAAATCCAATCTGGCGACCATCTGAAATATTTAGACAGTTCGCAATATCTACGAATCTATCACAACATTCAAATTTAAATTTTGTATGTTGATAGAGGCAATTAACATGAGTAGGATATATGAAAATAGACTGTATAGTTCTTCACGGAACTACTTGTTTCTTATGAGTATGAAGTGAAAAAATATAGCTCAGCATATTATTTATTTTTTAAGTTTATAAACCATTTCAAGGATGGCCAATGGTGGAGATCATACCCACTCTTCTTCTGAGTCTGCAGATACATTCATAAAATCCTGTGTAACAGACGTTTTCCTTAGCTCTCCAATCTTTTCGTCGGCCTGTATCTCCATTGCAAACTATGTGCTTCCATAGACCAGTAGGAACAGTATTGGTGTTATATACTCTACAAAACACTTGATGGCTTGGTCCCAATAACATAATTTAAAAGCTTTAATTCAGTATTTTGTTGGTAAATTCTTGTACAATGGTAAATATCTGAATGATTTATACATTCATTCTCAAAACAGTGTTGATACAAATATTGAAGACCTAGACGCTTTTTAGTGCATGATACATGGACATGTGAGTTACTATGACGTATTGTATTCTTACAGTAATGTTTAAAAGAATGTTCCTTCATCTTCATCTATCCCTAAAGCTATTACTTCCCTTAGAGCACTGGTTTCAATGTTTTCTCTCACACGGAGCTTCTTTTTGTTCCCTAAAGAAGTGAAGGCTTGACAGTGTGTTATATTTCAGAACTAGGGAACTCATTCATGGCCATTTTTCAGTACAATATTCATCTCTATTAGCAACATTTGATGGGCATTATGAAAGTAGAGTCAGGTAATCGTTTACCGTATTTATCTTTACATCAATTGAGTTGTGCTGTACAAATATATGGTATTATGTTATTTCTGTACGATGTATAAAGTGACTGCGAAAAAATTAATTGTCCCTTCTTATCCCCAGAATGTGAAAGAGGAAACCCTGGATGCAGAAAGCGATGCAAGTGGTAACCATTTAAATAAGTAAGTGGTTAACATTTAAGGAAATATTATTCATTTGCTTTTATGTATGCAAAACTGAAACTTTTGGGCATGGATAAGTTTAGTATGTGATGTTAGTTGTCTATTATTGTATCTGCAATTTAACTGAACGTATATTCAGTCAGTAAATATTAATATTAACTTTTATTTAGCATCCCCTAAATTATCCATTCTTATGCAGAGTTCTGACTGTCAGAAGAGTAACTTAGGAAAAGTTTGTTAGTCTGATGATGGATGCAGTTTCTGACTCGTGAAAGTCCCTCTCCTTGCTTGTAAGAATTACACATGCATTATTGAAAAGAATATGACAGTGATATGGTTTTTTTTTTTTCAAGGAAAAATTAATACTTTAAACCTCCCACAGTGTGTGCTGTGTCCTCAGCTCTATATTACTCCTTTGTAATCCAAAACGTTTAGCGTAAATGGGCTCTCACTTTTCTAATACTGCTACAAGTTATATCCCATTAATGATATACTACCAATAACTTTTAATTCAGGGAGCATATGGGTGATTTGCAAGTTATCAATATGTCCCACATAAAGCTGCTGAGTGATTCTAAGTAAACTTCTTATAGCTTGTGATTTCAAGATAACATTATCAGGAGAGTACATAAAGATAAGGCAGGTTTGGTTCACATAATAAAATTTCTCATGAAACTCACCACTTTATCAGCCCTCGCTTTTGTCTGAGTGATTGTTGTTAAGTACTTTGGTCTTGTGTAGAAGTACATATTGGGTAGACAGGTATTCTCCTAAATGAGATCAACAGGAACATCAGGCGAACCGGAAGGATAGATCAAGTATTGCGGACAATGATCTTATTAGTATATTAGATTTCACCCCAAAGTAATTATAGTTTAGGAAATCATGTAGGGTTTTGCCGCTGTGGGTAGTGGATCTCTACAGGAGGTAGATAACGTTGAGGGAGCTTAATATTCCCCAGCATAGAGTTGCGATGCGCTTCATATATGGGACTACTCCATCAGTGGTCTGGACAGGTTGTATCAAGAGCCCGATGATAGGCCACAATTGATCCATCTTGGTGAAACTTTGAAAATCAGCTAAGTGTACAAAACGACAGTTACATTGAATTGTTTGTTTTAATGGTTAAAATAACTTCCTAACTACAAAGGATCATAAAACAAATACATTTGAAAAGTAAAGAATGTTTCGTGTAACAAAATTTGAATGTACAAAGGTGGTGATAACTTACTTACTGAAGTCCTGTTGTTCGCATCGCTGGAACATAGGGCTTGTACAAAGCATCGCCATCGGACTCTGTTTCGTGCCATTGCCTTCACTTCTCCCGCCGTTCTCCTCGCTTGTGCAGCTTCCTTGTCCTCTGTCCTCCTTCAAGTTTCCGTCGGTCTTCCTCTTCTGCGATGTCCCTGAGGATTCCAGCTCAGGGCTTGCCTCTCTATTGCCGTCTGGTTTTTGCGCTGTGTATGTCCGACCCACTTCCACTTTCTTGCCTTTAACTGTAAATCCACGGGCGTCTCTTTTGTAAGAGTCCAGAGTTCTTCATCGGATATTACATTTCACCAAAACATTCTCAAGATTCTTCATAAGCATCGGTTTACAAAGGTCTGGATTTTCTTTATGATTGATTTTGTTACTTTCCTAGTCTCACACCCATATAGCAACACTGATTTTACATTGCTATTAAATATTCGGAGTTTAGTTCGTCTGGAAATCTCCTGCTCGGCTCCTCCAGTTTTAGAATCGTTACTACCAATATACGTAAATTCTTGAACATCCTCTACGTTTCTTCCGTTTATTTGAAACTTCCTATCGCCTGTTACGTTTAATCTTAGTGATTTGGTCTTCCCTGAACTCACAGTTAACCCTAGCCTTCTTGCCTGTTCCTGTAGATCTTCCGCCCTTGGTGACGCACTGGTTCAAAGGAGTAGATTTCAGAGATTTTCACTGGAAATATTAACGCTCATTTCCCTAAACACTTCCTCCAGAAAATTTAAGTAGCTAAGAACAAATTGGCATTGGATATATAAAATAATTTTCAACACAAATACACACCCATCAAAAAACGTTTTGCATATTGTTGGCCAAAGGTGGTAGTTGTGCGTGTATATCGACTGTCCACACTCGCATATGTCAATGAGGATAGATCTGTGTGTGTGTGGAGACGACCCGGTGAACGCATGCATGACCAATCCATCCGAGACCGATACCAACAGAAGGACGTGGTGCAATGTTTTGGGGTATCATCATGTATGGTCGCCGTACCCCTCTTGTGTACTTCCCAGGGCGAATGACAGGCAGACGTTACAGGGGCACTATCCTGGCACCTGTAGTGAAAGGCTATGTAGATAATTTGGGTCCAAATTTCACTTCCATGGACGTTAACGCTCGCCCGTACAGAGGCATTTTCAATGCCTTTCTTCAGCAGATAGTATTCACAGAATGATATGGCCTGCCTATGCTCCCGATCTCAACTGCGTAGAGCAGACGTGGACACTGCTCAATAAATAAGTCCCTCCTCACTTTCATCCCCACTGTGCTCCATGGCAGTATGCAACACTTTCTTTTGATGTGTAAATATAGAATTAACCGGGATTTATATATACCATTGATAAGATCGATAGTATTCATGTACATCATTAAAGAATCCAATCGAGGTAGATGACCTCGCGGTACCGCAACTTTAAACCACAATAACTAACTAAAGTCAAATCAAAGAGAATCGATCCATGAACTCGCAGAGTTTTTTTTTGTAATAGAGCAAACCCCAGGGTCAGCTTTCTGATATTCAAACACAACCATATTAGTTATAAACTTGCTGTATATGAAACAAGTAGTTCCGTGAAGAACTATACAGCCTATTTTCATATATCCTACTTACTGTATGTTAACTGCCACTATGAACTTACAAAATTTCAGTTTGATTGCTGTAATAGATTCGTAGATATTGAGAACCGACTAAATATTTCGGATGGTCGCCATGTTGGATTTTATATATATAGGTCCCAGAGTTATGTACTGTTACGTGAAGATTATTGTGTACGTGTAGCATTCAAATTTCAATCGCATGATTAGGACACAAAAAGTAACAAGGAGATTTTAAAATTTCGCACAGCTGCCATCTTGTGGTTATGGAAACAATTGAAATAAATTAAATGCCAGTGGATTAACATTCGTATAAGGATTTACTGTACCAAGTTTCACTGCACTAGGATGGTTAAATTGCGAGAAACGTCCATGTGAATATTTATACTTCGCGTCGCCGCCATGTTGTATTTGTGATCACCAGGTTATTTAAAGTCCTATAGGTAAACTTATGTTCATAGCCACTATGAACATAAAGAAATTCAGTTCGATTGCTATAATAGATTCGTAGATATTCAGAGCCGTCTAATTATTTCGGATGGTCGCCATGTAGGATTGTTAAATGTATAGGCCATAGAGTCATGTACCATTAAAGGAAAATTATTGCGTAGGTTCAATATTCAAACTTTCACTTCGATCGCATGATAACGACACAAGAAATAAAAACTTAATTTTAAAATTCGCACAGCCGCCATTTTGAGGTTATGTAAACAATTGAACTAAATTGGATACCAGTGCATTACAATGTGTATAAACATTTTCTGTACCAGATTTCATTGCGTTTGGAACATTAAATCGCGAGAAAGGTCTGTTAAAATTTTTAATTCGCTTGGCCGCCATGTTCGTTTTGTAGTTAACCGGTTTTTGAAAGTCTTATAGATGAACTTCCAGTAGTGCCCTCAATCTCCGTACAAAATTTCAGGGTGATACCGCTAATAGTTTCAGAGATATAGAATGCCGGTGAAATATTTCGCACATCCGCCATCTTGTGGTTATGTAAACAATTGAACGAAGTTTGATGTCGCTGCATTACAATGTGTATAAACATATATTGTACCAAGTTTTATTGCGTTTGGTTGGTGAAATCGCGAGGAACGTCCATATGAAAGTCGCGAATTCGCGTGGCCGCCATGTTGGTTTTGTAGTTACCAGTTTTTCAATAGTCACATAGGTAAACTTCTAGTAGTTCCCTTTTATCACCGTAAAAAATTCCAGGGTGATATCGGGAATCGTTTCGGAGATATTGAATGCTGGTGAAATATTCGCACAGCCGCCATGTTGGATTGGTGAGACGTAACAAAATTTGAAGGGCACGGTCGGGGTCGCCCGCAGTAGTGCTATGAACTTACCGAGTTTCATTGAAATCGCTCATGCCGTATGGAAGTTATTAGGGACACACACACACACACACACCTCAAACACTCAAACACACACACGCACACACAGACACACGGACAAAAGGTGATCTCATAAGCCTATTTTTTTTTTTCAAAATTGAAAATAGGCTTAAAATGTGAATGCTTTTCAATCGGTCAACAATTTTAGTCGGTGTTATTATCTAAAACTGAAAGAAAACTGTTAAAATATCAAATTTAAACTTCAAGAGAGAACTCAGAATCATCAACCTAATACATAAAGAAAATAATTTTCCACCCTTCGAAAAGATCAAATTGTATCCGGAAACGGGAATAAGACAATTCAGAAGCCGAACACTAGTCAGAACAAATTAGCGCGGTTGAATTTTGTGAACGCTAATACATACAAAATCACAAATCTATACAAGATGCAAGGCACCAGAACAATCTTGACAACAAACAACACAACCGGCAAGCGTCTGCACAACAGTTATTTAAATTAGCTAGATTCATACTCAAAATTAGGGGTGTACTCAATAATGTGCCAAAGAGTATCAAGCAAATTACATAGGACAAACCGGCTGAAGAATGCACACACGATACAGGGATTACAGAAATGCGATAAAATACGGGACAAATTCGTCCGTATGCGAACATATGTACGATGTGGGAACAGGTTCACCAACATAGCATCCAAACCAAACCCCGTGGCGCTAAATCCATTGAAGTGCCTAGGTCTACTAAGCGACCGCTGCCCAGCCATTTGGCCTGCGGATTATGGGGTGACGCGTGGTCAGAACGTTAGGTCCCCTCGGCCGTTAATCTTTGTCTCCTTGACAAGGCGGTGGTCTTACTCTCAGACAGCTACTCAATTGACCTCACGAGGCTGAATGCACCCCGTTCCAGCCCTGAAGTCAGTTTCTAAAATCCCTGATGGAGCCGAGGTTCGCACTGAGGGTCTCAGGGTGCGTGGCAGGCGCGCTACCCGAACACCACGGGGCCTGCCTCACCAATATAGAAACAGTCTTACATGCCATACACCATTAATCGAAACTGAGAACCCTTGACATTAAGGAAGCAATTGAGATACTCCTAGCTAAAAATAAGCAACCCTTATTAATATCCTAAACGATCACAAATTATTGACAATTCTCTTCTTTTGCGCTAGTACAAAATGCTCCCCTTAAGAGACGAGAATCAACGTAACGGTTTAGCTAAGTTAGATGAGGAGGCAACATTTAGGGAAACTTGTTAATGGAAAAGGGTGTAATTTGTGCCATATCTCAGTAAAACTGGGGCCCATAGTTTGGTTGTATCAAGCAGTTCAAGACGTTCCGAATAGATCGATTGTTCTTAAATAAGGCTGTTTAGCTTATGCGTACTGTAATGGAGATTGGACTTTAATATTAAAAACGTGTAGAATACATTTACATATTCCATATCAGAACCTGTCTATACCTGTCTAGCAAACAAATATTTTACAGACGGGACGAATAAAGACAGGCAGGAATCGAGACCGCACAACGGAGGTGAGAGAGATAACGAGCCCGCACAAGGAAAATTCTTATCAGTTCAGTGCAGACAGTGAATTTCGAATGCGTAATGATCTACCACGTGAAGGTGTCTAAATCTGTTTATGATGGATAACTTCGTACTCTAATCTGACTTTTACCATAATGACTATACCATCATGTATATCGTATTACAATACGATTAATGGTAGATACGATTCAATATATTTTATTAACTACTCTCCCCGTTCGCTTTAGATTACGACATGTAATATTTTCATTGGGTCTCATCTCGGCATACACATTATCATACATGTATTCATTGCATTATGTCGGTCACCATAACAACCTATCATGCAGGTCGTTTTTATTGATTCTGAGTCCCTTGAAGGATTATTTTCAGTGTTCAGTTACTAGACTCTTCTGATAGATATCTGACATTATTTCCCTTTACTGTTGTATATTAACAGACGAAAACATCGTTTGTTCTCTACTGGTTGAGTATGAGATCCAGTGTCTATCTCTCGATATTCTCTTGAGAGCTGATTCTGTAGAAGGAAACCGTGTTATCTCACCGTACACAAGCCGAACGTCATTAGCGATTACATTATCTAACACTCATATAGTGAAGAGATAAGCTGTAAAGCCTGCCTTCTTGTGCAGAAGGTGAGAGTTGAAAAATAACCTGAAAAAATTACATCCGATTAAAATATGTGTTGACCGACTGGAAGATTGTAATATCAACTATCAATAAGTCAATATTGAAAGAAGTTGCTTCTAAACTCTCAATATAGAAAATTGAGAGGTTGTAAACCCAAAGCTCTATGGACGTCCTACCTATCCTAGTCTGTCCGGTATTAACTTACGGCTTTCCTGCTTGGCATATAACTACCGTGGAAAACTTGAATAAGTTGCAGTGTGTACAGTGGGAGAGGCTATCGCTCACCATTCCCCATCCTCTTTGTCCTTCCTTTGTAGCAATGGCTAAATAAATAAATAAATACATAATATCCGAAGTTCTCCTTTGGCTGTTCAAATTTCTTACAGGTAGGTTTCTTAGAAAATTGTGAATTATTTTAAACTATTGCTATGTTTGTCTGAAATTATTTACACTACTTTTATTCATTTTAGACACTGACTGAAATCTATATTTCACATAATTTACCGTGTATGCCTCTATGCTGTAACAAAGGAAAATTATGAAAGGAATAATGCGCAATGAGCTGTCTGATAGTAACTATAGAGGTGTATCTGCCTGTTATGTCGTTATTCAATTCAACATAACTTGCCCTTATATTTTACCAGGGCTCGTTCTACGACAATAAAACTCGAATATATAAGGTGCGTCCAAAAAGTAACGAGCCGGAGGCTGTAATGCGCAAACCGGTGACGACATCGGCTAATTGTGGCGTGTGTAACGAGGTGTGGTCCCGACCAGAGTGTGGAAGATCACAACCCGTCGCTAGAGGGCACGCGTGCACGTCACGTGATGATACAAAGCGAGCAGCATATATCAATCGTCCAACCAAGACAGTAGGCCATTCGACATGCTTCCTGGTACACACTTTGCGCAAGTGCAGTCGCCCCTTCCGACGCTGAATCCATTCACCAAGATATTTAAATCTCACAACCCGCTTGATATGCTTTGGAGCCGTTCTGATGTTAGTAATAAATTATTATAAATTAATTGCAGCCAATGGCCATAGCTTCCAACAAGTTCAATTTCAAGTAGTTCCAACTTTGACTATCAGATCAATTGAAAATAGAGATGTACATTCTGTACTAAATGGTGGTTTAATGTAATACCCCCCAATTCTAATGTAATGCAAGTGTCACTTCATTGAACTATAGTTAGGATCCTCACCCCATAACATATTTAAATAACTGTTTTCTTGAAGATTAAACTTGATGGTGTCATCGAGGTCATAAAATTTCTAAAACAGTTGGTCGAATTGAATGAACATGCTTCTGCTTTTGGTCTGTCCGTGTACCAAATATTTTGAATTATGTTGGCTACCCTTATGCATCAGGTCTCCTTGTTGATGCTAAGAAATAATGTGGAGTGTCAATGTTCCAGAGAGAAGTTTTGTCTTCTTTCATTCCTGCTGTGGAACAGAAATACCTGTTTAGAATACAGAGGCTCAATGAATTCTTTTGTGAATATTAAAGTGACATTCAATGTTATGATGTTCGCTAGTAGGCCTTTGTCTGAGCAACGACTAGTGTTTTCTGACATTTGGCTGACGGTGGGGGAGATCTTCTCTGAGACGGAAGGAGTTATGTTGGCAATTGAAGACATAGTCATCCCAACTAGAATCTATCTGAAGGTCATCATCAAAGGTCCGCTAATTTGTGGTTATAAATGTCACAATGATGTCATGTCTGTGAAAGTATTCGACATATCACCTCTGGGTGCACCCAGTTGTCAGGAACACTATATAAGCGAATGCATGGTGCTGTATCAAAAATCCTGCTACAAGAGCTAAGTGGGTAACTGCAGCTTTTAAATCAGAACAACGGTCCGTACTGCCAGTGTGATCCAGAAATCGTGGCAGAAAATTATAATGTCAGACTGTATTAGGATTGGACAGTGCTCACCGAAAGGACAGTGAAGGAAGTCACGCTGATTGATGTTTTCATTCCGATAACGTTAGACATGCTGAAAATGTGTCCACATATTTGTAGCTGGTGAAGCTTATCTGGAAGCAATGAGAGGTCATGAGAGTTCGGATTGTATTAATAGTCCTTTCAAGCACTGGTGTTCTTCCCAAACATCTTCTGCAAGGGGTAAAAGAACTTGATCTGGGTACTAACTTGTTGTTGCTTATTTTAGAAGGTGCGTCATCGTGGTCATAAAACCCCGTGTATTTTAGGGTGTGTGGAGAATTTGTATGCTAACATGTGTTATTGTGATGGTTCTACTACTGTGTGCATTATTAATTGGTGATAGAATTGGGATGGAGGCAGCCTTATGGTAGGCACTATCCCACTATTTGCCTGGAGAAGAAGTGGGGAAAACCACTGCCAGGATTGTTGACCTGGGAATTGAACCCTCCTCTTCTCAGTTTTCCCTCACGAGCTTGAGTGTGCTCCCAGCCCTTACACCAGAAATTAAATTTCTTGGATGAGCCGGCTTTTGAACCCTGAATTTCAGGGTGACAGACAAAAGCGCTAGCTACTACACCACAAGTTGGTCACAATTACTAGTATTAATTAATCTTTAAGGCAGCAACAACAACGATAGTTCGGAAATTCATTGACAATAATTACCCGACTTATGGTACGGCAATAATTATGTTTCGATTTAATGTCATCTGCATAATTGCGTTGTATCTTAACAATCATCTGAGGATAACGGACATAATAAGCAGAAGAATAAAGGTGATGATAATGAAAATTACTGTTTTTTTTTAATTTTCTGGGAGAGAACTGGCAGACTGTTTCTAACAAATGCTATTAACGGTGGGTGAGTGGTTAACTTTTCGGACTACCAACCCTGCTCCGGGACGTGGTAAGTGATTTTTTAAAGGCGACAATAATCACGACATGCGAGTCATACGTTATTGGCATGTTAAAGAACCCACTTGAATTCACGAGGCCGTGTTCATAAAGGGAAAATATTCTCAGGATTCTCAGCCAACACAAAGTTCCTCCATTTTCTACTAGAAAGTGCTATAGTGCCAAAGAGGTTAGATTTCTAAGCTCCTTGACACTACAGCACTTTATTTTAGATATCTAACCTCCTTGACTTTCGTAGCGTTCTAAGGAACGACGAAATTCGTCATGCAAGCTGCCCTCTGTTTGTCAAATAGCAAAGCTTGCACCCGACACTCTACAATAATATCGTATCGGTGCCTAAATTTCTGCCCTTACCCCATCCGCTGCCAACCTCTTGGTAATGGCTTCACCTTCACCGGTATATCCCACTTCTACGAAAGATACCATTCTCTTCTAGCCCTCACTCTTCTTGTCTGCCTTGATATGCCTTTAGTTCGAGCTGGACGTTCTGTTCTAAATTTGGAAGTTTTATAACGTACGTTGCAATCAGTTTTCATTTCCATGAACTCGTGCTGTAAAAGCAAATTGCGTAGCGTAATTAAACGTGTGGTCAGGTTTGTAATGTATATCAACGATTGTAGTGGATACGCCTGCCTAAATTGAATGTGCTCAGGATTGTGTGTACTTGGAAATAGAGAAACTAACGTAGGATGCAACATTTCACTGTTCCACAAATGGCAGAATAACTTCTCATTTTATTACTATCTTGTAGACATTAAAATGTACTCGATATTATACCTCATCACATTTTGTTATCTAGGCGAGCGTCAAATAAGTTTGTCCCTTATTGACATAAATATTCTCCCATTTATAATGATGCACCTCACGGGTTAGGCTATATTTGGTTTATCAATATTAGCTTATATTCGGGGGTCTAATATTAGGCTACATCATTTGTTTATGCACAGTATATATGAGTCTTATGTGGCGTTCTGGTAAATGAATAGTGTATGATTAATTCATAACACATTGTGTGTTCTAGTTTCCTGAACATAATGGAGGAATTCCCAATCATCAAGAGTGAGCATGAATGGTTGTCTGAAACAGATGGATTACCTAACATGGTAAGTAATAGTGCAATCATATTGAGGTGCAAACAAGCGACCTTTAGAGCCCTAATACTAACTAACTAATAGTAGGCCAATTGTTGTTTTTTTGTTACTCAGTACTGATATTGTAACAGTTTGTTTCATATTGTGTCATACTTGTGTAATGCTCCCTAGGAATCAAAAGAGCTGTTGTCCACTGATATCCTTAAGGTTGAGTCTGCGCATACCTATGAAGATGGACACTGGATTGTTAAAAAAGAACATCAAGTACAGGTGATTATAGGTTTACTTTTTCTTTTTATTTTAATTTATTTTTTCTCGAGTCAAAAGCATCCGACTACTTAACGTACAAAAAATACATAGATATGTACATATACGTAATAGGAATAACACAAACTATTTGAAATTGAATGTAACATTACGTTCAGGAATGTTAAATGAAGTTGGAAAACAAAACAAAAATGACATTCTAAGCAATTTCTCTGGCTTCAGATCTTGCAGACATGAGATCACCTATGGTGCATCTTGCAGGACACAATCTGCACTGGTATAGGTGGTCCGTAGTTTGTTGAGCCCCGCATTCGCAGAGGGTTGATGATGTGGAATGACCCCATTTCCTCAAGTTGTCTTTTGACCTTGCAACCTCTGTTCTGAGCCTGTTCATAGTTTTCCACAATGGCCATTCATCAGTGAAACCAGCAGCTAGATGTTCCGATGGTGTCATCCAATGGTGTTCCAATCTCATTTCCACACAGATAACCTGGAATTTATCCATTGGCCAATATTAACTGTTGTCCTCATGAAACTTTCCCTGGACTTCAGTCTTGGAGGAGGAGGATGATGATCATGTAGGGGATGTTTATCGGTGGTGGATGCCTTATACCTTTCTCTCTGTGCAGCTACTTCGCGCCAGATGTCTGAAGGGGCAATTCCAGCTAAGTAATGGAGCTTATCCCGCGGTGTAGGTTTCAGACTTCTGGTGATGGGTCTGCAAGGCTCATTTAGGGCGATATCAACTTGTTTAGCATGTGCAGAATTATACCACACTGGGCTAGCATATTCACCTGCCGCATAACACAAAGATATAGCTGTAGTTTTGGTTGTTTTTCCTGCTGCACCCCAGGATGATCCAGTGACTGTGCGCAAAACGTTGTTCCTTGCAGATACTTTTTGTTTCACGTTCAGTCTAATACAACGATAAGTTGTTAAATGACAATAAATATTGATTGATTGACAGTGCCGTTTAATGGTCAGCGTGCGGTCAAGAGTAACGCCAAGATATTTAGGCAGGAAATTGTGTTCTAACTGCACTTATAATAATAATAGGAAAGATTTATACATTTGATTGGATTTTTAAAATTTGATCAATCAATGACGTTTCGTATTTTAATAGCTTATAGTAGTGACATGAAGGGGCCCTCTCCTTTTTCTATTGTTTAATGGCTACAGGGAAGGCTCTTTACCTGGGTGGGGCCTAAACCTTATGGGCTTAGGCAACCGACGTATGGGTGGCCCTTCTCATATAACTCTTTAAGGGGCCTACACCCTTGGTGGTTTATTGCTAAACGGCCATCCCCTCTTTACCATGGTTAAACCTTAATCTCATGGGCTTAGGCAACTGACGTTTAGGTGGCCCGTCTCATTACACAATTTAAGGGGCCTTCTCCTGAGTGGTTTACGGCTACAGGGTCCTCACCTCCTTACCATGGTAGGACCTAATCCTCACGGGCTTAGGCAACCAACGCATGGGTGGTCCATTTCATATACCACTTTCAGAAGCCTTCTCCTGGATGGTTCATGGCTTCAGGACCCTCCCCTCTTTATCATGGTGGGGCCTAAACGTCACGGGTTTAGGCAACCCGGATAAAGCTCTTTAAGGGGCGTTCTTCTGAGTAGTTTATTGCTACAGGGTGCTTCCCCGTGGTGGTGCTAAAACCTCACGGGCTGTGGCAACTGACGCTTAAGTGCCCTCTCTCATATAATACTAAGCGGTCTACAAGCTTAGTGGTTTGTGGCTACAGCGTCCTCTCCTATTTCCCATGTAGGCAACTGATATATGACTGGCCCCACTCGTTTTGTACTTTTTAGAGGGCTGCACCTTTGTTCGGTTTATGGCTAATAATTGTTCCTCTCCTATTTCTCTTTGATGGGTCCAAAATCCTATTAGCTATTTGGACGTCTCCATTTTCCCCTGTACTTGGTCTCCTCGTTAAAGGGCTCTTTTCCCAGAAGGGGGCCTTAATCTGGCCAACGTTCTTCCGTCAAATTCTTCTTAGACCGACATGTTGTAGATCTATTAGATACTTTATGTGAGGTCCACACTGGTCTGGCAGTGAGTCCCAGGATTGACTTAGCAATAACCTCTTAACTAGGATTCTGAAAAACACAATTCATAACTCCAAAGAGATAGCACCCCATCCCATTTCATATGGGCAAGTCATTTCAAGCCAAAAATCCAACCTACCCCTCGCAAAAACGGAAATGAGGTTCTGAGGGTCCATGATGGCGTCATCAAGTTGGTGACGGGGCTTCTCGTGGGTTATAGGGAGTTGTGTGCTGAACCCCCTCCCCGCTCTACCCCCATCCACCACCCACCCTCCTTAATTATAATAATAATCAGATAGCGATATGACATAATGGTCAATGTAGGATGTAGGGTTGCTCAGAGTCACTTGACTTCATGAGAGGATGCCTTAAAGTTATTGGACCCTAAGGGTACATGATTACGTCATGGGTTGCCAACCAGGGAGTGACGAATTCACCCAGACTTCACCAAAAATGTCCTTCAGAAAGGGATAAGCGATGAGTGGAATGGCTTCTTCGCGGTCATGGATAGCCCGTCAGGAATGCCGACCAAATGGTAAAATTCCCAAATTTTCCCACAGGATTTCCTAAATTACCCCAGATTTGCTCAATCCCCCCATTCCCCTGGGGTTTCCAAAATTCCTCATACTCCTTTTAACTTCCAAATTCCCCCTGATTGGGAGTAAGGGATCACATGATAGAAATCCCAAGGTCACGTGGTTACATGAGACGATGGTACAAGGTCATGGGATATTGCAGCCGAGCGGTGAGTGTGACATATCCCTAAATGGGCGCTGTTAATTAAAGAGGTTGTCATGGCGTTCAGATCCCTGGTGGGTGGGGTGGAGTCCTAAAAGTTATGATATTGAGGGAGTTATGGAGAAGGGATTGTGCGGTTGGTGGGATAAGATGATAGGGGAAGACACGGGACTGCGCAGACTAGTTGCTTCCAGCTGCGAGACCTTGTTTGGCGGTAAGCAAGAGTCATGGAGGAGTGGGTTTGGCGAGAAAAGAATGATGTTACATGGTCCTTTGTGCTGGCCACGTGACAGTGCAGACAAGTGTGTGCTTGTTTCGGGACACTGTATGACGTTATAGGATAACGGTTGGTAAACCATGTCAAGGAAACCGTTGGCCATTTTGGATGAAATTGGTCGGGGTGATGATATTACCATGTCTGGAGAGGATACGAGATTAAACACGTGGATATTTGATTTGAGACAGTGAATGACGTCACCATCTGCAATTATGACCCTCTCCTTCACCTATCAGGTTACCCGACGTACCCATGGTTGACTTCGTGAAACACAGTGGAGTACTGGAAGTAGGTTTCTGATTTGAGTGAGGTTCAATCATTTGGTAAAACAGTCTTTTTTTAATTCAATAACACCCCTAAACTGAATAAATCTATATCTCTAAAACCAATAATATCAAAATTATGGGCGGCTTCTTAAAAAAATAGTCATTGAAACCGTCTTCCAATATAATTGATCAACCCAACTCTCAACCTATATCAGCCACTAACGCAGGTGAAAATATGTCAAAAACACCGCAAATGATACTTATTCCTGAGATGATTCGTTTTTGACAAAAGGATGAGTTAGGAGTGTAAACCACCCCAAATTAAAATGTCGATATCTCCAAAACTATAACTCTTAAATTATGGGCTATAGCTATAAACTTTGCAATTAAAACCACCTTTCTACACGATAGGATGTCTATACCCTAAAACCATAACTATCAATATTGTAGGGGAAAATAGGCCTCAAACCCTTTAATTATAATTTGTCGTAAGATGGTTTTTTTAATACAAAATGAGAGTAAGAGGCTGTAAACACCCCCGATATGAAAAACTGCTATTTCTTAAAACATGACTCGTAATGTGATGGGCTATAGGATCGAAAACATTCCTTATAACAGCTATGCAACAGGATAGGTCTATTCAACCCTAAATTCATATCTACCAATAATATAGGTGAAAATACTTTTTAAACACGTCCAAATGTTAAGAATGTGGAAGCCACTGTTAACATTACTGCAAGGGTTGTAGTCTTGTCCTACGGGGATGGTGTCAGCACTCTACACCTCTTTGTAGAAGGCTTATTATCTAGCAGTCAAAGTTTGAGTATGCTAGACGAAACTTCAGTAAGTTAACTCTTATCACATATATATCAACACGCTTTGCAAATTTGGTTCATGAATACACCTTAAAGGTCAATTCACCCTTCGTAATGAATATCGTGTTGATTGTTAAGAGGCGAATGCCTCTCCTTCTCTAACCACTAACCACTACTCATGCATGCCCGGTCAATACCATTGAGGTAAATAGTGCAATTTAACTTATTTCCATCTCTCTCTCTCACACGTACTCTTTCATCTACCATCGCAAGGTAGGTGGCTGGGAGTTGCACACAGATACAACATGCCTATCACCTATGTGGTTAGGAAGTATCAGTGCAAGGATTGTGAAATGGAAGTCAATTGTGAACATCCTGCCAATTAACGATCCCACAGATTGTGAAATGAGGTCTGTGATTCGTTTTCTAAATACAAAAAGGCTTGAAAATGGTTAACATTGAAAGGCTGATTATTACTGAAGTGTACAGGCTTCACTCTAGGAGCAATAGAACGGAATGAATACGGGTTAATGCATTCAAAGATGTCCGTACTTACTGTAAGTCCATAGCATGGAGAGTCATGGGCGACCGTCATTCACGGCTTAGGACTTGCGATTTAGTGCAATAAGTTGATGCAAATGTTTTCGTCATGAGTGAAATTTCAAGGAGTGGTTTGTGTGAAGTTCAAACAAACCATTCCAGCTTATACAATTATGTTCACTGTGTCTTGATTTAGCCGGCGATTAATCCTTGTGGAATGTTTCGCACCGTGGTGATGGAATAAACTGTGAGACTTATTGTGAGACCTCACGTATACTTCATCGTGCAATCCAGTACAAAGAGGGTATCATACTAAAGGAAGGAATTCTTTTGCTTCATGACGATTCATGCCCTCACACTACTAATCCATCCCCATCGCTTTATTTGAGTGGAAACAATTTGATCATTCTCCGTGTAGCCTATGGACTACCACCTGTCCTTGCACTCAAAAAGGCCCTTCGGATGTCAACGCAACGACGCTGATGACCTAAATGTGACTGTGCTGCAGTGGCTGGCTTATCAGGTGGCAAATTTTTATCTTGATGTAATCCAAAAATTGGTTTTACAATATGTGTGACTTAACCTACATGAAAATTATGTTGTTAAATTTTAACAAAATTATCTTAAGTACGGACTTACATGTAAAAATAAAATAGTTACAAAATTGCTTTATTTCTTTACATAATTATTCGGTATTTCTATTATAAAAACACCTTGCAAATTGGTCCATTTATCTTGGTCTTCTATGTTGCATTGTGTTTTGGAAAAAGTAAGAAATTGGCAGTCTCAAATTGTTCAAATAATTCTTTGATTCCTGTCATGGAAGTTTACTGGTTATGTGTGAGCTGTAATTTTCGCAATGTGAAGAACATATTAGTGAGACACATAATTTATTTGCAGGTTGAAACTGATCATTCTGCGGATATTAAGCTTGAAGAATGTCCAACGCCAGTGATCGTTCAACGTGACACAAGAGAAACACCATTTGAAGATCTCATCGAGGTAAGTAACTTTTGGATTACTACTTGACCGATGATCTGGCTAATGATCTAAAGAGTGATGCATCTGAATTCTCATTGTCAAAACCTATTCTACGTGAAGCCAGATTTTGTTTGGTGCAATCACATTATAGCCTATTAGTTCCCCACTGTGGACTTAAAAATTTTAAAATAATCAAGACGGATTTCAAAAGTGAACTTATTCAGATGGATTTTGCTTTGTCAAAATATCTGTATTATGGCCAAAGATCACCTCATGAGGGCTACACAGGGCTACACAGGATGGGGGATTTCGTACTTCAGAAATCCTTAAGTGTTCTTCTGTCGTTTGTCACTTTAACTTGAGGCATTAACTGGGATGGCTAACTTAAGGGGAGTGATTGGCTCTATCCCAGTTCTGAGAATTGCAAGAACATGCACTTGGTCTTCAGCATCAATGAAACACATACTTAAAGAAAACAAATGTAAGAGAAATTTCTGGAGACATATGGATTAACTACTTGATTATACATAAATCCACTATTTTTTTCTTGTGAGTATGTAGTGAAAAAAAAAATCTTACCATATTATTTACTGTTATTGATTATAAACAATTTCAAAGATGGCAAATGGTGGAGATCATATCCACTCTTTTTCTGAGTCTGCAGATAGGCAGACCACATGGTCTGGCTCTTTTAGCATGAATAATATTCGAATTATGCTTGTCTCTTGTACTGTTCTAAGGCAGGAATTGTAAAGGCCGGATTGCATATACGAATTTCAATCTTGGAATTATCGATCAATAGTAATAGTGACAGAAAATCCAACCTTGAAACCAATGCAAGAGTCGAACTACTACATTCATAAAATCATGTGTAATAGACGTTTCTCTTAGCTCTCCAATCTTTTCGTCGGCCTATATCTCCATTGCAAACTATGTGCTTCCGTAGACCAGTAATCATTTAATGTGAGTAGGTAGTAACATTTAGCAACGGTATTGGTGTTCTTTACGCTACAAAACACTTTATGGCTCAATCTCAATAAGATAATTTAAAAGCTTCAATTACAGTATTTTGTGGGTAAATTTTTGTACAATGGTAAATATCTGAATGATTTATAAATTCATTCTCAGAATCAGTGTTGATACAAATATTGATGACCTATACGCTTTTTAGTGTATGATATGTAAGATACTGTGACGCATTGTATTCTTACAGTAATGTTTAAAAGAATGTTCTTTCATCTTCATCTATCCCTAAAGGAATTACTTCCTTTAAAGCACTGGTTTTCTCTCATGGAGCTTCTTTTTTGTCCCTAAAGAAGTGATGGATTGAAATTGTGTTATATTTCAGAACTAGGGAACACATTTATGGCCATTTTTAGTACAATATCCAACTCCATTAGCAATATATGCTGGGCATTATGAAAGTATGGTCAGGTAATCGTTTACCGTCTTTATCTTTACATCAATTGAGCTGTGCTGTACGAATACATGGTATGTTATTTCTGTATGATATATAAAATGATAGTGAAAAAATTAATTGTTCCTTCTTATCCCCAGAATGTGAAAGAGGAAACCCTGGATGTAGAAAGTGATGCAAGTGGAAACCATTTAAAGAAGTAAGAAGTTAACATTTAAGGAAATGGTATTCATTTGCTTTAATGTATCCAAAACTGAAACTTTTGGATATGAATAAGTTTAGTTTGCAATGCCAGATGTCTCTTATTGTATCTGCAATTTAACTGAACGTGTATTCAGCCAGTAATTATTGCTATTAACTTTCAATTTACATTCCCTAAATTATCTATGCTCATTCAGAGTTCTGACTGTCAGAAGAGTAACTTAAGAAAAGTTTGTAAGTCTGCTGATGGATGCTGTTTCTGACTCTTGAAAGTCCCTCTCACTTTCTTGTAAGAAAGACACATGCATTATTGATAAGAATATGACAGTGATTTGCGGTTCGTAAGGAAAGATGAATACTTGAAACCTCCCGCAGTGGGTGCTGTGTCCTCAGCTCTTTATTACTCCTTTGTAATACAAAACATTTGGCATAATTGGGCTCCCACTTTTCTAATACTGCTACATGTTATATCCCATTAATGATGTACTACCAATAATCTTTAATTCTGGGAGGATGAGGGTGATTTGGAAGGTATATGTCCCACATAATGCTGCTGGAGTGATTGTAAGTAAACTGATTATAGCTTGTGATTTCATGATAACATTATCCGGAGAGTTTTCTGAGACTACATAAAGATTAGGCAGGTTTGGTTCACATAACAGAACTTCTCATGAAACTCACCACTTGGTCAGCCCTTCCCTTTGTCTGACTGATTGCTTTTAAGTAATTTGTGTAGAACTATACATTGGGCAGACAGGTGTTATCCTAAATGAGCTCAACAGGAACATCAGGCGAAGCGGCAGGATAGATCAAATTTTCCAGACAATGATCTTATTAGTATATTAGATTTTACTCCAAAGTAATTATACTCCAGGAAATCATGAACGGTTTTCCCGCTGTGGGTAGCGGATCTCTACAGGAGGTAGATAACGTTGAGGGAGCTTAATATTCCCCAGCTTAGAGTTGCGATGCGCTTCATACATGGGACCACTCCAGCAGTGGTCCGGACGGGCTGTATCAAGAGCCTGATGATAGGCCTGAATTGATGCATCTTGGTGAAACCTTGAAAAGTTCTATAGATTAGTAGACAAGTTTACAGGAACGGACACAAATCAGCTAAGTGTACAAAGCGACAGTTACATTGAATTGTTTGTTTTAATGGTTAAAATAACTTCCTAACTACAAAGGATCATAAAACAAATAAATGTGAAAAGTAAAACATGTACAAAGGTTTTGATAACCGCCCTTGGTGACTTACTTACTTAAGTCCTGTTGTTCGCTTGGCTGGAACATAGGGCTTCGACGAAGCATCGCCATCAGACTCGGATTTGTGCCATTGCCTTCACTTCTCCCCGCTTCTGCAGCTTCCCTCTCCCCTTACCTCCTCCAAGTTTCCCTCGGTCTTCATCAACTGCGATGACCCTGAGGATTCCAACTCAGGGCTTGCCTCTCTATTGCCGTCTGGTTTTTACGCTGTGTATGGACTATTGGTGCAGCAGAAAAGAGGAGAATTGAGGCATTTGAAATGTGGTGTTACAGGAGAATGATGAAGATCAGATGGGTAGGTAGGGTTACAAACAAAGAGGTATTAAGGCGAGTGGGAGAGGAGAGATGTTTCTGGCGACTGCTAATGAAGAGAAGAGATAGGTTGGTAGGACACATACTAAGACACCCAGGAATAGCAAGCTTAGTTATGGAAGGAAGGGTCGAGGACAAGAACTGTAGGGGTAGACCAAGGTTAGAATATGTTAAACAGATTGCCTCGGATGTAGGGTGTGGTAGCTATGTAGAGATGAAACGATTAGCTCAGGACAGGGAGGCATGGAGACCTGCATCAAACCAGTCAAAAGACTGAAGACTCAAACAACAACATGTCCGACCCACTTCCACTTTCTTGCCTTTAACTGTAAATCCACGGGCTCCTCTTTTGTAAGAGTCCATAGTTCTTCATCGGATATTACATTTGGCCAAAACATTCTCAAGACTAAGTAAGAATTCAGACTTTCACGACCGGCGTTGAAATAGGAATGTCTGTTTCGCGGGCTTATAGGCCGTGTTCTAAGGACATTTTGTTGTCCTGAGTTTCACTGAAAACTGCGTTCAGCATGTTCACAGGTTACTTTAAGCAAGGTAAAACAAGTAAACAGAAGATATATAGATAGTCAACAACCCACACATAGAGGCTACCATAGCAACGGCGTACCACATAAAAGTAATGCATCAAGGACAGGGCTGCTCTTCTGTTGCATCTTCTCGTCTACGACGGTCAATGAGGGCAGGCTTGAGGGGATTAAGGACTGGAAGCCAAGCTCTTTTCAGCGAAACATCAGGACAACAAAATGTCTTGAGAACACGGCCTATAAGCCCGCGAAACAGACATTCCTATTCTCAAGACTCTTCGTAAGCATCGGTTTACAAAAGTCTAGGTTTTCTTTATGATTGATTTTGTTACTTTCCAAGTCTCACACCCTCACTCACACTGATTTTACATTGCTACTGAATATTCGGAGTTTAGTTCGTCTGGAAATCTCATAGCGTTTCCAGATAGGTTGCATTTGCTTTCTTGATGCTACTGCTCTCATCCTCCTCTGCTCCTCCAATTTTAGAAACGTTACGTCTCCCACAAGTCCAACCCTTCCTCCACTGGTGGGAGACGGGCAACGGCATGAAGTAGGGGATTGCATGTAGGGGTGAAGTACAGTGGGGACTTTATGTTCCTCGGGACCGCTGCGGTAGCTGTGAAGGCTCTATGGGAACCCTGAAAAGTGACGGCTGACGGGGCTCTGGTGAAGCTACGATAGGCCTAGCAAGCCAGTAGTGGATATCATATTTGCTTTCAAAACAGGAACAGGCCTCGGAAAGGACGGATGCAAACGACGACGACCCGGATATGCTAATGGACTACGAGTTGGGACATTGAACATACAGACACTGACAGAAAAGTTGGAGGAGATTGTGGATGTGATGGAGAGAAGAAAACTGGATATACTGGGCTTGGCAGAAACAAGATGGAAAGGAGAAGGTCGCAGAGAACTGAGGAAAGGGTACCGGTTATACTGGAGTGGGAACAGTGAAGGAAGGAGCAGCGGAGTAGGAGTAGTTGTGAGAGATGGAATGAAGGAAGAGGTAAAGGGAATGAGTGAAAGGATCATGAAGATCAGAGTAACTGTAAAGGGAAGAAGCGTGGAGATAGCTCAGGTATATGCCCCTCAAGTTGGATGTACAGCTCAAGAGAAGGAAGACTTTGAGGAGGAGCTACAACAGCAGTTGAATGGTCAGAGCATCATTGTCATGGGAGATTTGAATGCACATGTAGGAAGTGAAAGGCAAGGATATGAAAATGTATTGGGAGCAGAAGGATGGGGTAGCAGGAATGAAGAAGGGAGAAAGTTGCTGGATTTTTGCAAGAGAAACGGTTTAGTGGTAGGCAACTCTTGGTTCCGGAAGATAGAAAGCCACAAGGTAACGTGGTACAGCAGTGATTTAACAAAGAAATCTTTGGTAGATTACATGCTGTACGACTGGGAAATGAAGAGAAGTGTCAGGGATATAAAGGTAATACCATCAGAGGCCTTAGATAGCGACCACAGAATACTTGTAATGAACCTGGGAGTTGTTAAGGATAGCATGAGGACAGAGTACCAGGAAAGGAGAATCAAAGTATGGAAACTCAAGGAAAAGGAAGTCAAGGAAGAATTCCAGAAGATAATAAGGGAAAGGATGCCAACAGACAATCCTAAAACAGAGGAAGAGGAATGGAAGCAATTCAAAAACACAATGGTGGAAGCTGCAGTGGCATTATGTGGAAGAACAAGCAACAGAAAGCGGTGTAAAGAGACACCATGGTGGAATGAGAGAGTAAAAGAAGCTGTGGGAAGGTAGAACAAGGCTTTCAGAGTGTGGTTCCAGGAAAGAACTGATCTGGCAACGGAAGATTATAAGATAAAGAAGAAAGAAGCAAACAAGATTGTTGCAGAGGAGAGGAAGAAGTGGATGGTAAAGTGGACAGAGATGATGGAGGAAGACAGCAGAGGAAATAAGAAAGTACTTTATGGGATGGTCAAAAGTAAGAGAAGAGGTCTGCGAGAGGATGTGGTAATGATGGACAAAAACGGAAATGAGGTACACAACAAAGAGACACTCAAGACAGTGTGGAATGAGTACTTTGAGGATTTGCTGAATCCAAATGGTCATAGGGAGGAAGACAATGTATTGGAAGATGGAGAAGGCAACACAGGAATGGAAAAGGACCAGACTTGGAGAGAACTGGAGATGGCTATAGACAAGATGAAAGGAGGAAGAGCACTGGGTGTGGATGAAGTGAGTGTTGAAATAGTGAAGGCAGCAGGGGAGGTTGGGAAACAGTGGCTGTACCGTGTGATGAGGGTGATATGGAAGGAGAAAAAGACCCCAGAAGTTTGGAAGAAAGGATTAATTGTCCCAATATTTAAGAAAGGAAGCAGAAAGGAGTGCAGAAATTACAGGGGAGTCACACTCATACCTCACTGTGCCAAGATATATGGAAAGATATTAGAAAGTAGAATACGAGCCAAAGTGGAGAGAAAATTGAGAGAGGAGCAGTATGGATTCAGACCTGGGAGATCAACAGTGGATCTCATATTTTCAGTGAGACAGCTCCAGGAACACCACTACGAATTTGGAGAGGATCTGTTGATGGCCTTCCTGGACATCGAAAAGGCCTATGATAGTGTGTGTAGGGAGAAGGTTTGGCAAGCAATGGAAAACATGGGAGTGGAAAAAGGGACTGTAGGCAGAGTGAAGGAACTGTATTGTGGAAGTGTGAGTTGTGTGAAAGTTGGAGGGGAAAGAACAGACTGGTTCAGACAAATGAGTGGCCTGAAACAGGGTAGTGCGCTGTCACCCCTTCTCTTTATTGTGGTTATGGACGAGGTAATGACACGGATAGCAGGAAAGATAGGAGAAGATAAGATGAAAGCAATGGTGTTTGCAGATGATCTCATGGTCTGGGGAAACAAGGAGGAGGAAATTCAGGAGCAACTGAAGGCTTGGGAAGAAACAGTGGGAGAGTACGGATGGAAGTTCAACATCAGTAAATGTGAGATCCTGTTAACGACCAGGAAAAAGGACAGACCAATGAGTGGGATAACACTTGGAGGTGGACAGCTGGAGAAGGTGGAAAGTCTCAAGTACTTGGGAAGTATAGTGGAGGAAAATGGGAGAAATAACAAAGAGATTACGGAACGTGGCAGACAGGCAGAATCATTTCTGAGAAGCATTAGGAGCTTAGTGTGGAATAAAGATGTCCCACAAAAAAGCAAGGAAGTGTTATACAGAAGCTACTATATCCCGATACTGACCTATGCTTCAGAAACCTGGACAATGAAGAAAAGAGACATAAGCAGAATACAGGCAGGTGAAATGAAGTTCCTGCGAAGTAGGATCGGAGTAACAAGAAGAGACAGGGTGAGGAATGAAAAGGTCAGGTAAATGGTGAAAGAGGAGCCCTTGCAAGGTAGGATTGAGACATCAAGACTGAGGTGGTATGGACACTTAAAGAGAATGGATGAGAAGAAGATTCCCAAGAGGATACATGAGATGCAGATGCAGAAGAAACGACCAAGGGGAAGACCAAGAGATAGATGGCTGAAAGGAGTGGAGGAATGTGTCAAGAAGAGAGGCGAGGACTGGACCAGAGTGACAGCGGAGAGGTGGTGGGTAGAAAGGACTAAGTGGCGAGGCTTATGTTCCAAACAGACCCAGCCTGGGTCTGGAAACTGTACATGATGGTGATGATGACTAGCAAAATACGTTAATTCTTGAACATCCTCTACGTTTCTTGCGTTTATTTGAAATTTCCTATCCCTTGTTACGTTTAGTCTTAGTGATTTTGTCTTCCCTGAATTTACTGTTAACCTTAGCCTTCTCGCCTGTTCCAGTAGATCTTCCACCCTTGGTGACTCACTGGCTCAAAGGAATAGTAATCGGAGATTTTCACTGGAAATATTTACTCTTATTTCTGTAAACACTTCCTCCAGCAATTTTAAGTAGTGTAGAACATATCGGCATTGAATATATAACATAACTTTCAGCACAAATATACACCCATCGAAAAATGTTTTGCATATTGCTGGCCAAAGGTAGAAGTGGTCTCGATCGCATTACTGGTGCGTGTATATCGGCTGTCTACATTCTCCTGTGTCAATGAGGATAGATCTGTGTGAGTGTGGAGACGACCCGGTGAACGTATGCATGACCAATACATCCGAGACTGATACCAACAGAAGATCGTGGTGCAGTGTTTAGGGGTGGCATCATGTATGGTCGCTGTACCCCTCTTGTGTACATCCCAGGGCGAATGGCAGGGATACTATCCTGGCACCTGTAGTGAAAGGCTATGCTGATAATTTTGGCCCAAATTTCACTTTCGAGGACGTTAACGCCCGCCCGTACAGAGGCATTTTCAATGCCTTTCTTCAGCAGTTGGTATTCACAGAATGATATGGCCTGCCTATGCTCCCGATCTCAATTGTATAGAGCAGGCGTGGACACTGCTTAATAAATAAGTCTGTCCTCACTTTCATCCCCACTGTGCTCCATGGCAATATGCAAAACTTTCTTTTGATGTGTGGATATAGTATTTACCGGGATTTTTATATACCATTAATAAGATCGATAGTATTCATGTATATCTTTAAAGAGTCAAATCAGATGACCTCGCTTTACTGCAACTTTAAACCACAATAACTAACTAAAGTCAAATTAAAGACAATCGATCCATGTACTCGCAGAGTTTTTTGTTTAGTAATAGAACAAAGCCCAGGATTTGCTTTCTGATATTGAGACACAACCATATTACTTATAAACTTGCAGCATATGGCGAAATTTAAATGATTTTCAGTCGGTCAACAATATAAATGGGTGTTATTATCTAAAACTAAAAAGAAAAACTGTTAAAAAAATCAAATTGAAACTTTAAAAGAGAACTCAGAATCATCAACCAAATACCTTAAGAAAATAATCTTCCACACAGCGAAAAGATCAAATTGCATCCGGGAACACGACTAAAACAATTCAGATGCCGAACACTACTCAGAACAAATTAGCGTGGTTCAATTTTGTGAACGCTAATACATACAAAATCACAAATCTATACAAGATACAAGGCACCAGAACAGCCTTCACAACAAACAATACAACCGGCAAACATCTGCACAACAGTTATTTAAATAAACTAGACTCGTACCCAAAATTAGGGGTATACTCAATAATGTGCCAATACACAGGGTGTCAAGCAAACTACTTAGGACAAACCGGCAGAAGAATGCACACACGATACCGGGATTACAGAAATGCGATAAAATACGGGACACATTCGTCCGTATGCGAACATATGTACGATGCGGGAACAGGTTCACCAACATTGAATTCAAACCAAACCCCGTGGCGCTACAGCCATTGAGAGCCTAGGCCTACCAAGCGACCGCTGCCCAGTCATTTGGCCGGTGGATTATGGTGTGACCCGTGGTCAAAACGTGGGGTCACTTCGTCCGTTTATATTTGTCTCCTTGACCAGGCCGCGGTCTTCCTGTCAGACAGCTACTCAATTGACCTCACGAGGCTGGATGCACCCCGTTCCAGCCCTCAAGTCAGTTTCTAAAATCCCTGAAGGAGCCGAGTCTCGAACTCACGGTCTCCGGGTGCGAAGCAGGAGCGCTACCCGAACACCACGGGGCCTGCCTCACCAATATAGAAACAGACTTAAATTACACACACCTTTAATCGAAACAGAGAACCCTTGACATTAAGGAAGCAATTGAGATACTCCTAGCTAAAAATAAGCAACGCTTATTAATATCCTAAACGATCACAAAATTGTTAAGAATTCACTTCTTATTGCGCTACTAATAAATGTACCCCTTAACAGACGAGAATCAACGTAACGGTTTAGCAAAGTTAGGTGATGGGGCAACATTTAGGGAAACTTGTTAATGGAAAAGGGTGTAATTTGTGCCATATCTCAATAAGACTGGGGCCCATAGTTTGGTGGTATCAAGGAGTTCAAGACCTTCCTAATAGATCGATTGTTCTTAAAGAGGACTGTTTAGCCTTTGCGTACGGTAATGGAGATAGGACTTTAATATTAAAAATGTCCAGAATACATTGACATATTCCATATCAGAATGTGTCTAGACCTGGCCAGCACACAATTATTTTTCAGACGTGACGAATAAAGACAGGCAGGAATCGAGACCGCACAATGGAGGAGAGAGAAATAACGAGCCCGCACAAGGAAAATTCCTTTCAGTTCACTGCAGACAGTGAATTTCGAATGCGTTATGATCAACCACGTGATGGTGTCTTAATCTCTTTATGATGGATAAGTTCGTACTCTAATCTGACTTTTACCGTAATGACTATACCATCATGTATATCATATTACAATACGATTAATTGCAGATATGATTCAATATATTTTATTAAATACTTTCCCCGTTCGCTCTAGACTACGACATGTTATATTTTCATAGGCTCTCATCTCGGCATACACATTATCATACATTTATCCATCGCATTATGTCGGTCACCATAACAACCAATCATGCAGATTGTTTGCATTGGTCCTGAATCCCCTCAAAGACTATTTTCAGTGTTCAGTTACTAGACTCTTCTGATAGAGATCTGACATTATTTCCCTTTTCTCTTGCATATTAACAGACGATCCTCGGAAACATCGTTTGTTCTCTACTGGTTGAGTCTGAGATCCAATGTTTATCTCTCGAATTTCTCTTGAGAGCTGATTCCACAGAAGGAATAATAAACCGTATTATCTCACTGTGCACGAGCCTAACGTCATTAGCGGTAACATTATCTAACACTCACATAGTGAAGAGATAAGCCGTAAGGCCTGCCTTCTTGTACTGACAGTTGAGATTTGAAAAACAACCTGAAAAAATACATCAGTTTAATATATCTGTTGACCGACTGGAAGATTGTTATATCAGTTATCAATAAGTCAAAAAGTGGCTTCTATACTCTCAATATAGAAAATGGAGAGGTTGTAAACCCAAAGCTCTATGGACGTCCTACCTATCCTAGTCTGTCCGGTATTAACTTACGGCTTACCTTCTTGGCATATCACTACAGAGGAAAACTTGAATATGTTGCAGTGTGTACCGTGGGAGAGGCTATCGCTCACCATTCCGCATCCTCTTTGTCCTTCCTTTGTAGCAATGGCTAAATAAATAAATAAATAAATAAATACATAAAATCTGAAGTTCTTATTTGGCTGTTCAAATTTCTTGCAGGTAGGTTTCTTAGGAAATTGTGAATTATTTTAGACTATTGCTATGTTTGTCTGAAATTATTTACCATACTGTTGTTCATTTTAAATTCTGACTGAAATCTATATTTCACGGAATTTGCCGTGTATGTGTTGATGTTAAAACAAAGAACATTTTTGAAAGGAATAACGCGCAATTCAACATAACTTTTCCTTAGATTTCACGAGGGCTCGTTCTACGACAACCAAACTCGAATTTACATCAGTTTGCCATCTTTATATTACAGTAATGCCTTCTCAGTTTTTACACAAAAGCAAACATCAGCACCAACCTAAGAGTCAAATTGTTACACTACCAGTGCCCCCCTAACCTTTCACCAAAAAAGTACACAACATGATCATGAAATACATTTTTATCGCTATATAATAGAACCAGCGTATAGCTAAGAATACATGAATATTGGTATCAGTGAACCACGATGACCTCACAATTGTAGCATTAGATTGCAGTTGTTGGCTATAACCTGCACTAGGACTAGGTTGATAAATGCAGAAAAGGCATAGAGTCAGAAACACGAGGCTCATTCGAGGAAACATTAGGTGGCATGGAAACTTTAGCAGGAGTTACAGGAATATTTGCAACACCATGAAGTTGATATGGATCCACCGGTATCTTTACTTCAAGCAAAGTGATTTGATTTGTCGACAAACGAGTCGCAACCGGCACATGAATTGGAATGTCAACAAATTTGACTTTCCTAATTTAAGCTGATTATCACTGACTGGATTGGGTTCTTTTCATTAACGACCAATGTTTGATACAGAAATGAGAGTAGGGCCAATGATCTTAATGACTTTTCCCAAAATTGGTTTATGGTTTATGATAACTGGACGTAGCCAAACTAGATCCTCACAATGTAGGTGTTTTACTCCACTGAAGCGATAGGTAGATGGATTTGGTCATAGGGCAAACATGAGAGATTTCACTTTGGTTAGGGTGGGATCTTTCTCAATTTCCACCATTAACAATTCAGGGCTTTCTTACACACTCTCGACATGACTGCAAACATCTTTAGTATATTTCTGGAGAAGTCACGTGGACAAAGCATTAACTGGAACCATTTTACCAGTGCTGCGGTACTCAATGGTGTAATAGTAATTGCTCAGAATGACAGTCCAGATTTGCCACCGCAATGCAGTCACTTTGGAACTTTCTCTATCAGGGAAGAACAAGATTTTTAGAGAGCAGAAATTGTCAGTCACAATAATGAACTTCCTCCCCCAGTGAAATTAATTGAACATTGTGAGGGCTGAGACACTAGCTAGGGCCTCCCTTCACTATTGAGAATACCTTAGTTGCACATCTGTCAAGGAACGGGACATGTACATCACAGGCCCATCACTTTTACCCTTTCTCTGTGCAAGAACAGCGCCCACACCAAGTAGCTATTACATGCTAAGAACACAGAACCTTCTTACTCAACCCCATTGTCTCATCACATTGTTTAGCTCACTCCCACTCAAAACCCGCCGGTAAAAGCGTATACAATGCTATGAAGGAAGTGGGACTAAATCTGATTTAAAATATTGCAATTCCCATGACTGATCTGTGTTGTGACCTTATGGACGGTACTAGCTATTACACGCTTTGTTGAAGGTTAATAGTCATAGCCACCTAACACAAACCCCAGAATTTCTACACTCTGGACAAAAAGCTTGATCCTAGCCTCGTTAATCCTCAGATGACATCATCCGATCTCCATAACATCATAAGAAAATTTGTACTGCTTTCATCGATATGTCCACTTCCAACATATTAAACCATCATCATAGGGCTTAGGAAAATCAGAAAAAATCTGATCAATCGAAGGTTAAAAACTAGTAATTGCACTTGCATAACCATAAGGCAATTTGTTGGGTTTTAATAAAGCTATGCAAGTGTTCAGCATAAGAATTTCTGCAGACTTCTCATCAAGTTTCTGCTGCATATAAGCATTGGCACAATTTATTACTTAGTACACCCATTCAGGCATTAAGAATATTCTCGCATAGGCAACGGGTAATGATCCACAACAATGTTCGTATTGACAGTTCTCTTGTAATCATGCACTACTCTCATCTCTGAAAATTAGACTTAGGAACAGGCCACACAAGTGAAGCCCACAGGGAACTCTCTACACTGGCATATCTACCTTCTTACACCTACCTTCTCATTCCTTCATCAACAGCCTCTCTCAAACTGTGAGGCATCACAAGCACTGTGAAACACTGGTCTAGCACCAACCTTGAGTATTACTGAAGCTGTAAACCTCGCAATGCTACTGCTCAGATTTCGATCATCGTGGTATATAAGAGTATTTAAGTCTCAGCTCTCTCATAACCTCTTCTATATATCTCCTAATGTTTTCTCGAATAGCCGTCATTTTTTCCAATTGCCACATATTTCTTCACTGCCTTCTCAGTATTTTCACAAAACCAAACATAAGCTCCAACCTAACAGTCAGGTTATTACACTGTCCATAAAGATGTGCTTGAAATTTTTGAGTGCGAGCATTGGAGGATATCAGACTCAAAGAATAAAATAATAAAAGGAATAAATTAAAGCAAATGAAGTTCCAGGAAAAAAAACAAAGGAAGAAGACCGGTGCCCTCTGGACAAAGGAGGGAAAATAACAACACAACCAGAGGATACAAGACTACTGGGCAAACATCATGACCCACTCCAAGCATAATAGTTGAATATCGTGGTCCGTAGTTGGTCTATAACGAACAAGAAGAAGAAGGAGAAGAAAGGAAAAATAAATAATTGGAGGCAAAACCAGATGTTATTTTATATGTTGTTGTTGTTTGAGTCTTCAGTCTTTTGACTGGTTTGATGCAGCACTCCATGCCTCCCTGTCCTGAGCTAATCGTTTCATCTCTCCATAGCTACCCCACTCTACGTCCGAGGCAATCTGTTTAACATATTCTAACCTTGGTCTACGCCTACAGTTCTTTCCTCGACCCTTCCTTCCATAACTACGCTTGCTATTCCTGGGTGTCTTAGTATGTGTCCTACCAACCTTTCTCTTCTCTTCATTAGCATTCGCCAGAAATATCTCGCCTCTCCCAGTAGTCTTAATACCTCTTCGTTTGCAACCATTTCTACCCATATGATCTTCATCATTCTCCTGTAACACCACATTTCAACCGCTTTAATTCTCCTCTTTTCTGCTGCAACAATAGTCCAATTTTCACTTCCATAGAGTGCCACGCTCCAGACAAAGGCCTTCAAAAATGACTTCCTAACATCTGAATTTATATTCGATGTCAACAGATTCCTTTTCTGTAGAAATGCTTTCCTTGCCTAAGCTAACCTACTTTTTATATCCTCTTTGCTTCGCCCATCACTGGTTATTTTGCTTCCGAAGTAACAGAAGTCTCCTACTTCATTTATATTTTCACCCGCCAATTTGATGTCCATAGATGATTCTGATTTATTTCGGCTGCATTCCAATATTTTTGTTTAACGTTTATTAATTTTCATCATAAATTCTTTCCTCAAGACGGAGTCCATACCATTCAAATACTCATTCAAATCCTTAGGCGTGTCGGCCAAGATGACTCTGTAATCGGCAAATCTCAGAATTGAAATTATTTCTCCTTGAATCTTCACTCCAACTTTAAATTTTTCTACAATTTCCTTCATTGCTTGTTCAATGTAAAGATTGGAAAGTATGGGTGAAAAGTTGCAGCCTTGCCTTACACCTTTCTGAATACCAGCTTCTCTCTCGTGTCCTTCAGCTCGAATGACTGCTGTCTGGTTTCTGTATCGATTATAGAGCACCCTCCTATCCCTGTACATTATTCCTATCGTTTTCAAAATGTCAAACAATTTAGTCCATTCAGCGTTATCAAAAGCCTTTTCTAAGTCTACAAATGCCACGAACGTTCTCTTATCTTTCCTTATTCTACCTTCCAAAATCAACCTAAGACTTAGTAGACCTTCCATTCTTCCTTCATTTCTCATGAAACCAAACTGGTCTTCTCCCAACTGCATTTTTATCTGGCTTTCCATCCTCTAGTAAATTATTCTTGACAGGATCTTTGAAGCATGAGTAATCAAACTGATTGTACGGTAATCTTCACATCTGTCAGCTCCCACTTTCTTCGGTATAGGGATGATAACATTCTTCTTGAAATCAGAGGGTACCTCACCTCTCTCATAAATCCTACACACCAAGTGAAATAACCTGATCAGACCTTCATCTCCTATGCGGCATAGCAACTCAATCGGTATGTCATCTAGGTCTGTTGCTTTGTTCCTGCTTAAGTCTTCCAATGCTCTGTCAAATTCTGATGTCAATATTAAATCTCCTTTTTCATCCTCATCAATTACCTCCCCCCTTTCCATTACATGATTCTCAATCTCCTTTCCCTTATAAAAAAAACTCTATGTAAGCTTTCCATCTCTCAACCTTTTCTTCCCTATCTGTTAGAGGATTTCCATTTGTGTCCTTAATATTACAGCACTTAGTCTTCTTTTCCCCAAAAGTATTCTTAATCCTTCGATAAGCTGTGTCTAATTTTCCTAATTTCACACAATTATTCTATACCTGCACATTTCTCTTTCAACCATTCTTCTTTCGCTTCCTTGCACTTCTTGTTAACCTCGTTTCCCAGACGTCTGTATTCTGCTTTCCCCTTTTCATCTCTTACATTCTTGTATTTCCGCCTTTCATCCATAAAATCTAGCATATCCTGAGTGATCCACGGTTTTCTACCTATTATTTCTTTGCTACCAATGTTTTCTTCTGAGGATTTTGTTTTTTCATTCTTCAAAAGTGCCCATTCGTCTGCAATTGAAGTTTGTTTAGGGATTTTCATTATTCCTTCCTTTATACTCTTCTTGAATCTTTCGTTTACATCCTTCACTTTCAGTCTGTCTATTGCCCACCTTTTTGGCTTTTGACTTTTCTTCAGCTTCATCAACTTTAACCTGCATTTCATAATAACCGGATTGTGGTAAGATTTTTTGTCAGCACCGGGATATGTTTTTCAATCCAAAATCTGGTTTCGAAACCTCTGCTTGACCATAATGAAGTCGATTTGGTAACGCCCTGTATCTCCTGGTCTCACCCATGTATATATTCTTCTATTATTTTATATACACAAGTTGATAATGTAAACAATGTGAAGATAACTTATGATTGAAAAGGAACCTATAATGAACCATAAGTTAAACACGATGTTCAGTAAAGACCGTATAGCCTACGTTTTGCTAAATGCATGGGTTTAGTTATAACTCTTTGTCCCCTTCAAGGAGTATAATTGAATGTTGGTTGTAGTAGTTTGTTGAAATACAACGCGCTATACAGATATTATACGTTGATTGATTGAATCCTGACCTGAATTATGCTATATATACACACACTAACATCACAATAACATGGGTTAAGAGACAAAATTCAATATTCACCCAAGTACACGGGGCTAAATGACCATGATGTCCATGCATCTCAAATGAAACGACAACAACAACAATTTCATATCCAAATCCTTCCTCGTATAAAAGTACACACACTAGTATGCCTACAGACCTCACGGTGACACTGGTTATCAGACAACTTCTACACACACCCAAGTAAACGGGGCTACAAGACCATGATGCCGCAAAACCCCTAAAGAATCAACAACAACATTAGACTCTACCGCGGATCAAGGAGTACAGCATATATATAATATTTTCGATTGCAAATACACACTACATATGCTTAGCATTATAACGTGTGGGTAATTATGAATCAATAAATACAAAAAAGTAAAATTAATTGAACCCACAGGGATTTGAACCACGGAACCCCGGACTATGAGCCTAGGTCGCTAACACTGTGCCACGGATGCGGTACAATAGTATTCTGTAAATAACTCCTTTAGTACATTTGTATCATATTTTGTGTTGAAATCAACGATTTCATTAGGGTATTCTTGCGCTTCTATAAACCATTTGATACTAAATATGTATTATTTTGTTCAGTACATTTCCTAAAAGGATATAACCTTTCGCAGTTACGGATATATATGGATTTACGAGCACAATTAGTGGCTATTTTGTCTACGGGACGGCACGACCCACAACGATATGGCATGGTCCATCGGACCTGTTAAGTCACTAATTCCACTGCAAAACGCACAATATAACGCTTAATTTTATAACATCTGAAAAGTAAACAACTGTTTTAATCCCGTGGTTGGGGGGTAGTTTGGGATAAAACGCGGTTGTGTTACTGTGTTGATTTGGAAGAGTGTTTCTGGGTGAGAGTAGCTTCCCGTAGCTGGGAGAGCTTACCAGTGTAGTGTGTTGATGTTTGGTGTCTAATCTCCTGGCGGTGTTCCTGCAAGATGCAAGTATCTGTTAGGGGATGGGTATCTAAATGCAGGCTACTATACTGGCCTGCCAGCTGGGCGGAATGAGTAATACAATAGACGTGCTAAGTCAGCGGCTCGACGCTATGCAGTCGAGTCGCGTGCTGTGAGTACAATGTAGTCTGACAAAGCAATTACTGGCTACTACGTTCACGGGCAATTGTGACGAAGGTCAGGTGGGGTATGAGGATGTGAAGTGGAGTGTAATTAGTAATGCAAGTGTAGCTTACTGACCATGTATTTATTGGCCAGTAGATGTAGATTGGTATGTCCCTCTTGGGGAATTTAGACAAGTATAAAATACAATTGGTGTGTACAAGTTTGGAGTAGGTGTTCACAAAATAAAGGAGTCTGAGCACGACTGAATCTCACCTGATGATGAAACTGGAACAGACGTCGGCTAGGGCCGCTGGTGAAGCACAGAGTAGAACAGATAATGGCTCCAGTTTGGACTCCATTCTTATACTTTCCGGCGCTGCGTGGTAGGCATTACGTCAATGTAGCTGCCCCAGATAGTTGTAAGTGTAAATGTTTGTGTATGTTTTGCAAGCAGTTGGCTAACCTCCTAGCTTAGGCGGTCGCCGCTTGCTGTGTATAGATAATGTTCTGGTCTTATGGTATTGCCAGTTGGGGTGGTTTTGGTAAAAGATGGGTGGGGTGGCTCTCAGGGGGTACTGCCCCCCGGGTTGTACAAGTCCCCCTCATCCATTAGTTCGCGTCCTCGCGAACGGGAAGTAGAGTGGACGTGTCGGTGCGATGGTCTCTTCTTGGTTTCTCCTCGTATCTCTTCTTCTTTGTCTTCCGTGTGGGTGTCGTGTAGGTGTAGCGATGTCGTGGTGATGTGAGTCCAGCGTGTGCTCAGAGGGGTAGGTTTAGGGTGTACATGTTATACATAGATAATCTAGAATTGTTCATTTTAAAATTTGACATTTGAAATAATAATAATAAAGGTAAAAAAATACATGATTTTGACATTATATATATATATATATATATATTGGTGTTATCCAGGGAGGAAAAAAAACCATGGCTGGACGGGTGGTTGTGCCGTCCGGCGCTGTGTTGGAGGAAAAAAATTGCCCCCTGCAGTGTATTGTGTAAAAGATGGAAGAAAATAGAAAAAATATGTGTCCCAGGGTATAAGTTAAAGGAATATATATAAAATGGTTTATTGTGCTGGGATAAAACGGGACACCTTCACAAATTTTAAGTTAGAAGGGTAGAAATGAAAATCAGTGTGTACATGAGAACAAATATGAGAATATGTGTGATTAAATGTGTGGCATATTATGTAAGCCTGTGATAACGTTTTTGATACAGTGTAGGATACATTGGTTATGATGCTGGTAATAATAATAATCATAATTTCAATAATAATAATAATCATGCTAGTACAATATTATTTTCTGGATACGGTGATCCTACCTTTGCTTATATACTCTTACCTTATACTATAGTTTACAATTTTGTTTTTTGTTCAATACCTTAGAGATCTCTCGCCTTGGCCATTGATCTATACCTCTTAGTCTCGTGCGCCCTCTACCATCGCGCCTTGTATGTCATTCCTTACTCAGCTGTTCCTGGTGCGATTTAGTGGCTAGTCCGCTATTTTTCCGTTAAACTTATTATGGGACCTCGTGGTTTTCCGTCGTGGGTCGGAATTCCACCTTAGGGTCGAAGGTTCGGCAATTACAACTTCCGTGCCGCCCTTAGATCCTGAAGTCACGCTTCATTTGCGTGTGGAGATGTATTTGCGTTCAGCAATGTTCAGCATCCCACGTATACTGTTCACTGCTGGCCGCTGGCGTTGTCACCTTCAAGGGTGCAACTGAAATTGATGAGTAATGTGTTTGTGTGTGTGATCATTAGTGTAAGGTATGTTTGTTTGGTGGATATATTTACAAGGGGTGGATTCATATGTGTCTGCCTCCCTGAAAATGAAATATGTTAGTGTCGTTCACGTTGGCTCCTTGTGAACCTGCAAAAGATGTATATTATTACAGTACATATAGCTTTTCACTCGCTGCGCATAGTTTTAAAAAAATCAATTATGGCGCCGCTTAAGTCTAACTTAGTCTAGGTTAGCCTATGTTAGTCTAGCTTAGCCTATGTGTTGTCGGGCTTACCCTGGTAACGGATTTTGGTCACCAGGTGCCGAACGCTGTTATCTTAACTTTAAAAAAAATTAACCTAAATTATATTAATTGATACTAAATGAGAAAATATTCTGTATATACATGCCGAGTGGTCCTTAGTCTTGTGCCGAAATGTGCTATGCTACTGTCTTGTAACAGTGCTTATTAAATTTGCTTAAATCTAAGTTGCCTTTTAAATGGCCCTGTAACTTATACTCTAGAATTTTGATGGAGGCTCGTCCGGTCGATTTCTCTTCCGGGGGCCCTTGTAGTTCATTGTCGGGACCGGAACCCAACAATGACTCGTAGTCCCCTCCGTCTTAATACTAAGTGTCGACATTTATAAGTAATTAATAAATTAATAGTAATTAATAAAGTTCTGGGTGTCTGCGCTGCTAAAGAGCATACGCCTCGCCCGGCTATCCTGTTAGTCGTTGTTATACTTGCCTCTGTCGGCATTAGTCTTCATTTACCATTTGTTTATGTTTATTGCTGGGTTGCCCACGAGACCCCCTGTGAGAGCTCGCCGCATTCCTCATTTACATATCTGGTCGCCCGCTGCGTGACCATTTAAGCTCTGGAGACTCGCTGTCATCCGTTTATGTGGGCACGGGTCCGAATGATCGCATTCATTCCATACGCATTATTCATAATTCATTTATTGTCATTTATTTGTTAGATCGTCTTCACCTCGCCTCGCGGGGCAAGGACCTGGCGGATCTAGGATTGGTCCCGTTGAATCCTGAGATACTTCTTCACTTCACGCGAATGGAAGACTAACTTCCCGCCATGGAAGCTCTACTTAAGTTACATACTAACTAGAAGTCTAGTCCTAGTGTGGTCGTCTCTAGGTTTGTCTCCTGCGTCTAGTGTGGAGCTGGCTAATTCTCCCACCAGTCGTCAAAAGTCTCCCCTGCAGGTTTTGGCTTCAATGACCGTAGCGCATTGTGGGCATAACTGTCTCCGACAAGGGGGTAGGCTAGACGCACCCCTAGGTCTTGACGTTTGCCCGCGCCAAGCCATCGATGCTTCAACCTTACGTAATTTCGTCTTTAGTCTGGGTCAGGATCTGTTGGCGTCTTGCCCCGTCCCTGCCTTTCTGTTTAATCCGTCCTCACCATTCAGTGTGACATCAGATTCCTTTTTTTTAAGATAAGTGTGATATGTAAGTAATTTACCATGTAATTATGTAAATTTTAAGTGTTCTGGGGTTGTAGGATCTTCTAAATGCATAGTCTACTTTAGGCCTGTAGTCGCCATGTCGGATTTCCAGCGGTAATGCCTTGGTAATTTCCTGGAGGCGTTAGTAGGTTTTTGTGGCGTTGGGTCCCCTGTTATTGGGATCCGGGGGTGTTATTTGCTGAATGAGCTTAAAGCGTGGTAGGGGAGGGTTATGCATCGTTGGGCTCCATGTTAATGGTGGCCGGGAGCCGATGATGCTGCTAGGAGGTACTTACAGTGAGTGGACGGGGTAGGTACTTCCCAGGTGTGCAAAAAATTTAAAAAATTCCATGCAGGTGTAATAATAATAAAATCCCTGGTATGTGGGTAGGATATTCCATGCATGGGGATGGATATGAGGCGTATCCGCTCTCATTTGAGGATAATGTATGGGTTGAGGTATAATAATTCTATGTCCCTTGCATGCGGGATTATTTAGTAAGAAAATATTTGTTAGTGTAAATGCGGCCTCATCTCTTTACATAGAGATGTGCATTAGCTTGATGTTGTTTCCGACTCACCCCTAATACTCGGGTGTAGGCATTTGGGACCAGGGTGTAGCATACCCGAATTTTGGGTAGACGCATGAAGTCTATCAACCCCGATGTATATTTTGGAATGTAGTCTAGCTGTTTGTATGTGTCTGTGTGTTTGTGTTGGATAGTGTTGTAAGTGACAGGTTATGTAGGGAGAAGGGTGCTAAGATGGTATCCCGTGGTTGGTATCTTGGCCATCCTGATGGCACTATCCATCTCTGCTCCTGTCATTCTCACTTGGTCACTATTTGTTTTCTATCCGCTCCTTGGGATGTGCACTGGTGAAATTGAGATGCCATAAAGCATCTGCTATGTTCTATAATACCAGTCTGTAGAATGCCTGTGGGTCTGTGATACCCACGTTGTGTATAAATGTTTGTGTCCGTGGGCGCCACCTTCGGGCTGTCCTTTGGGATGGTTAAGTGCGGTGACGCTGTGACGTCACGGCCTAGTCTAGTCTCCTATCCATAACGTTGGGGGTAGCAAGTGATTGTAAGTGTAAATGGTCATGTCCTGATCGCCTATGATGGTTTTTAAAGATGAAAAAACAAGAAAAGAAATTATTAGGGGGAGGGGGTTGTTTCCTCATGGAATCTGTCTGCGTCCGCCCCTGATTGTTGGGCGCGTGTGGGAAGGACGCGACCGTGTCTGCAATTAGCGCGGCTGCGTGTGTGGGGTTGCGTACCGCTACCGCACGCTGGCGCGTGGGCCGTTATCGCATAATGTACCCGATACCTGGTTGAGGCTATCGGCTACGCCAGCAGACATTAAGCCGTAGTTGAGATTATTGGAAGAGTTAAGAAAAGATAGCGCTCAGATCGAGTCAAGAGGAATGTCAGGATGACGTAGAAGGTCTAGGATTTAGAAGGCGCTGACCGCAGTCAAGCAGATGGAATTATGGATGGAATTATGAAGCTTTATTAAGATCTATATGGAACATGGTATTTAAACATCTTAGAAGAGGAGATATAACATGCATTATACAGTATATGGTAATAATTTGAAGGAAGTCAGATAACCCTTAAGTTATTTTATAACTTAATAGCCGAGATGATGGGGGTTCGAGATTATATTTGTGACGCAAGACCACGGTGGTGGGGAGGACGTCACGTGACCGCACCAGGCAGGTAAGGGTCGAGGCAGTGCAGACACTGTCAGTCTAGCTCAGTGAGCCAAGCAAGAGAGTCGAGCTGAGTAGCACACGCCTAGCGCATGGTACAAGGTCGCGCAGCGAACAGAAACTGTCACGGAAAGTGAAAGCGACAGTTTCAACTTCTCCGAGCAGCGAACGACAAGTAGGTCAGTGGGCCGGGCGGACATCCGCAGCAAACAAGAATAGGAGGCCGGGGTTTGTAAAACAGCATTGCGAGTAGTTGGAGAACTTTATTCCAAGCTGCATTTCAACGCAGAACGGCATAGTAGAGCGACATGGCGAGGTCAGCTTTAGGCGGAGATGATTATAGCATTGCAGTAAAACCGAGCGGGTTAATTCCAACATTATACGCAAGCATTATAACAGAAGCTGAACTTCATTACTACATTGAGTTAGAACGTTTATTCAGCATTTGAATTATAAAAGCAGATAGTTACGTGATACTGCAACTTTGAACTTCGAATGGACATAGTTTTTCTTAACGACACTACGACTATGCCTTTCATAACGCATTCCAAGTAACATTAACAATTTTAAGCAAACGGAATGTTGTAAGCATATGCACTTAGGAACATTAGCACGCGCATTAATGCAATTATTTCTTATGCAGTGTTATGAATTACCGAGTATGAACACAGCTACAGGGTGTTTCATAAACTTAGACACTCTGATAAAACAATTTTATTTTCTACAAGTAAAACTTAACCGCTGTGGAAATTGAACTTTCAACACTTAAACTGAACATTGTATAGAACAGTGGCGTAACGTAGAAGAGGAATAGGGGGTCCGCTGTTTCTATAAACATTTTCGTGAGGATTTGGACAATATCCGCTATGGATAACCAGAAGTTCATCAAGTCGGAGTAAACTCAGACAGAGACGCGATGGCACCACAGAGCGATGGATTCGATTCCTGACGAGAAGGAGGTCCACCAGCTGATTCACTTGGAATTCGAAGGCAATCGTCATTGCATGGATGGAATGATATTCACGCCGATCATTCGAGAATTCATTACATAGGGAAAATCGACGATCTTTGAAATTTAATAACAGCTGATTATGAGAAGGTACTGTAAGAGTTATAACTTCCTGATACGATTATTTTCATGAATACTGGGCACACATGTATATTTTTCTAATAGGAGTGATACGATTATTTAAGACATGGCTTTGACTTTATATGCTTCGAAATTTTGCTAGAATATGGCGTGACCATATGATATGGCAGGCATCATTATACGATATTCTCACCATTGGTTGGCTTTATTAAGCAGATGTTTGGTCTTTTAGACATTTTTCCAGTATGGATATTTTTCATGAATAGTTTTTTTGTGTGACGAGTATTTCGAACTCGTGATCTGCAATTGATTATCTAAATTACTTCGTCAGTTCATTGCATACTAGCGAGTGTGTATTATTCATCGGTAGGGATTTTTCCATTGGATTGTTTGGAGGTATTAAGATGTTATTCACTTTAGTGAATGAATATCGCTTTTATATGACAACTAGAGACTTGTTGATTCCTATCTGGTACATTCACTCATATAGTCTTCGAGATGGGGTCTTTCGTATTTATACGATTGTATGGTGGTTACTCATCTTACCCATCGTTTAGGGCACTATCATTTTAGTCGACGGGGCGAGGTCTTTCGTATTTATACGATTGTACGGTGGTTACTCATCTTACTTGCCATTGAGGGACTCATTTTTATCATCCGAGTGTACATGAGATTGTAAGTGAATCAAACAAGGAACTACTAGTCACATATCAGTCGAAATTTTGTTGAATAAAGTAAATATAAATGTTAGCAGGGTTACATTTAGTAATTCTTGTTTGCCAATCCAATATTTTGTTGCTTTACTCTTTTGAGAGTACTTTCAGTTTAACAGCTGGTACAACTGATGCTTTTGATGATTTTTATAATTGTGTTTGATACCTTTGAGAAGGACTTAAAGTAATTGAATCTTGTAAGATGAATCATTAATGGTCAGATTTATTTTAAGGCAGATCAGTATTGCAGATTTTGATATGAGAGATTATAGCACATTGGTGTTTTTCTGTGATGTGAATTATGAGAATTGTAAGAGAATTTATGCTATTTGAAAGCAGATCTTGAATTACTAAGGTAATATTTTTTTTCCAATTGTTTAAGAAGTTGTCTAGATATGATCAGATTAATTACAGTTATTGGAGATTGTGTGCGTTGATAATTTGAAGCCAGTTATATATTTTTTGTAGGTCATGCAACATGGTTAAGTGAAGTTTGTGATAGTCATTTTGTGGAAGTTGCCAAGTGATAGTTGCAATGTTGCTAATGTATTTTGAAGCAGACATGAGGTTGTCGAACCCAGTCTAGCGTAATTGTTGAGATTCATGCTGTATATGCTGAATATTTATGGAGTTTTGTGGAATAATTGTGGTATTCAAATGTGATATTTGAAGAATTGAGGATATATAATGTCGTTGTGGATAGTCAGATCCAACGTGATGTCGTGAAGGCAATAATATTTTTGGCATGAAAATTAAATACGAGATATAACTTGGAAGTGATAAAACTGTAAGACAACGTTCTATAACCCATATTAAACAATTTGTTAGGAAATTAAACAAATAAATAAAGTTGATAATACAAGATTTTCTGAGAATAATAATTAATGAAATAATAATCTGAAATTTAAGCATATTAATGATCTGACCTAATGAAATTAAATTCAGAATGACTAGATGAAATAATAAAAATCTAAATAACTAGAAGAGTAAAATTTAAATAAATTGATAAATTAAATTTTGGAATAAATCAATGAATTAAATAAATGGATGAATTAAAGATTGGATAAATAAACTGATTTAAGTAAATTAATAGATGATTGGATAGATGATGAATAACTGAATTAGAAGGTGATAATTAATTAAAGAAGCTGATGATTAATGAATTTATATGGAATTAAAATAAATTTAATTGAGATATAATTTGAGGAATTGCAACTTGAGTTGAGGAATTAAACAATTTGTATTGATGATTTAAGACGATTTAATCTGAGGAAGATGATAAAATAAGAGTGTGTGAATAATTAGAAAACATAATGAAGTGATGATAATAATTTACATTTAAATGATTTAATGGTGATGAGTTAATGATTCTGACAGGAATATGTTGAATTTTGAAATGAGAATTAATGTGAGAAATATTTAATTTTGATGATGATGATAATGATGACCAATGAGCCGTGAATTTTCTGTAATTCACAAACAAGTAATTATGAATGACAATGTAAATAGTGTAAATTAATTATTCGATGTTTAGGAGCATTTTTCTAACGTGTTCAACATTTAAATTATGCCATGCAAGCCATAAATTACGTGATGTTTAAAATATGTGATTATAATATGTGTATGTTTAGACAGATTAATAACTTTTTCAAATCCACATTCATGATGTTAAATTAAAGAGAAATTAGGTCTCAGGTATCACAAATGTCAGTGACGAAAGACATAGTGCTACAGTGATCCTGAGAACCCACAGAGAACTTTAGAGATTTTTCTGTTTTATGTGGATAAAATATTTTTGATTAGAAAAGAGATGGTTCGATTTTTGGACAATGACAATTTAACTTTGGCATTCGACCATACTCTCAGGTAGGAGGTATATTTAAAATGTCTGTCTGACTATCAAAGTGAAATAAATTTGTTTTTATCTTAGTGGTGATCTGATGATGGTGTGATTTTCCTTTTTCTTTCCTTGTCTTGAGTAAAGCTTAACCAGGAAAGGAGGTGGTTTGCTAGGAATTCAGTTGATGGCGCCCATTTATATTTGCATTTTTTTTATTTAACTTAAGCCCGTAACGACCCTAGAGATACTTTGTCTCGTGTTACCCAACTGCTTTTTCGATAACTCAGCTGAATTTCCGACACATTCCTTATTTGACTAGAGGTTCATTTAACTCCGCTCTGTCCTGGAACTCCAGGAATACGATGTAATAGCAGATGGGTCATCGCATCCCCAGGACGAACGGGTACAGAGAGAGAGGGAGAATTGGCTTTACCCACCTGTGGGGCATCGATTTTGCTTATTCTATGAAATCACATCAGATTTAGGTTACTGAGAGATTGATCTCAAGTTCATTTAATTGTGTTACAAAATTTATTAAACTTAGTCAGACAATATACTTGTGTGCCCATTCCAGTGCTCATGTTAATCGTATTAGTATTATATCATATTAGTTATAAGTTATTTTTCCTATACCCAAGTGAATGCAGGAATTGAGACATTGTGATGTGTTGTTGTCTAACGTCTCTGAATTAAACGTCTATTGAAAATATAATTATGTTGCCGGAAGATTTAGCTAAGGTGTTAGGAGAGTTGCAGAGTGGTATGTCTGGTATTGCAGAAACTATTTCTAAAATGGAAACGGAAGTTAAAGAACAAATAAATAGTTCAGAAGCTAGGTTAGAAGCTAGATGTAAAGAAAATGTGCAAGCATTACAGACTAGTACTGAAGAAAATTTAAAATTATCACAGTCAAATAGTGAAGACAATTTTAAAGTCATTAGAGACCAGATTACAGTCAAATAGTAAAGATAAGTTGATGTCATTGGAGACTAGATTACAGACTAGTACTGAAGCTAACTTGAAGGATAGTTTTAAATCATTAGAAGAAAGATTACAGTCAAATAGTGAAGATAATTTTAAAACATTGGAAGAGAAATTACAGTCTCGTAGTGAAGAAACTAACACAGAGTTAGAAAACAAGTTAACTAGGTTAGAGAATAGATTAACTTTAAAGAATAATGAAATGCTTAAGACTTTACAATTAGATATAATTGCAGTAAATATGAAAGGAGAGGAAAATGTTCAAATATTAAGAAAGAATATTATTGAATTAGAAAGTAGAGGAGAAGAAAATGTTCTTACTTTAAGAACAGACGTTATGTCTATACAGAAAGACATTAAATCGGATGTATCGAAGTTGAGATTCGACGTCGATGGTTTAGTGGCAGATGTAGGCAAAATTCAAGAGTGGTCTACCGAAGTATCTTTCGAAACTAAAATCAAAGGTCTAGAGATGAATCTAGGTAATGAGATTAAGGATTTAAAGTCAGTAATTGGGACCATTAAAGAGGATGTTTTAGGAGAGGTTAATTCTAATTTAAAATCATTAGAGAATCAATTGCAGAAAGATATTGGGAAGATGGATGATGATATAGAGCAAAAGGTTAATGAAAACTTAGCTTTATTCAAAAATAGAGTCGGTGCAATCGTGGAAGAACGGTATAGTGAGGTCGATGCCGAAGCAAAAGAAAAACGTGCAGGATTAGATTAGAAATTAATCGCAGGTATGGCGAACTTAGAAGCGAGATTTACGGAGAACAAGGAAGCGATGAAGATAGATTCAACTCTATTTAGGACAGATGTTGATCTGTTAAAGGAACAAGTCGCGTCAGTAAAGAATACATGCGAAGACAAGATTGACGAGTTGAAAAACTATTTAGAGGAGAGTAATAAAACGCAGAATGATACGTCGTTAGATGAGTTGAAGACTCAGGTCAAGACCGTAGAGAAACTGGCAGAAGATAGGATAACTAAACTAGAATCTATGATTAACAGTTTCACCAGTCAAAATATTACCTCAGGGGAAATATCGATAAATCAGACAGCGATAGACCGCAGTATGGGTAATCAAGAAGTTAGCATGGGAGAAGACCGTCAAACGCAACCGAATGTGACATTCGAAAGGGCAAGTTCAACCCCTCAGGATAATCCGAGTTCGAATAGGAGTACGTTGGGTACAAGTGAACGATACTCAGGTCCAGTTACCATTATCAGAAATCTGGATGACAAGCCGAGGAAGTATTCTGGAAATACAGGGGTCACACCAGTCGAATTTCTGCGAGATTCAGACTACATGGCGGAACATAGAGTAGCCAAAGAAAGAGAGCTAAGGATAGTCGAACGCGCCTTAGACGGGTCTGCGCTAACTTGGTTTAGAGCATTCAGAAGCAATTTTGCGAATATGGAGCAATTTGCAATAGCATTCTTAAGGAGATTTTGGAGTGCCGAGGATCAACTGAACGTAAGAGCGGAAATGTACTCGAAGCGTTATTCTACATCACATCCGACGCATTATGCCAATTATTTTACGTCACATCTGGCTAAATTGCAGTTTCTGATTCCTCCATTGCCAGAAGAAGAGCTTTTGCAAGCTATAGAGAGACAGTTACCGATTGAGGTACAGCGATCACTCATTGCGTCGGGAGCAAACACACTTGAGCACTATGACGACATTTTACGGCGATTGGACTATACAAGCGCTCAAGTTACGCCTAGAAATACAAGAAGCGACAATAGAAACACGCAAGAGGTGAATGCGGTAGTCGTTGATAACGCAGCTCAAACGGACAGAAGAGATTCCTGGGAAAACAGAAGGAACGAAGGAAATCGAGGAAACATCCGTAACGTTCGTGGAAATGATCGGTATAGAGGACCATATGAGAGGCCATACGATCAGGAAGCAAGAGATAGCCGATATAGAAATTATAACCAGAATTCCAGATATCAAGACAGGAATCGATACAACAATAGATATCGCGGTAGAAATAACTGGAGCCAAGGTCAACAGTATAATCGGAACGACCGGCAGGATGGCCGAAGAAATGAGCCAAATGAAAGACGAGATAATCGTGAATATGAGAGATCGAGGCAAGAAAATAGACAGCCTAGTGCACCACTCGAGGAGACAGTCAGAGATGTCAATCGAGCAAGCACGAGTAATGAAGGAAGAAACAGACGTCAAAGTAATACAGAATAAAGATGCTAATCATTGGAAGTCAATCATCATTGTTGAGAGTCAGAAAGTACCATCATGCTGATTAAGGGAATTGTGGAGCTATCGTGTACATGTGTTACATATAGAATGCCTGAGAGTGTATTTTTTTTCTCAATCCTGATAAAAAAGGAGATGTACGGGAGAGATGTACCCGATACCTAGTTGAGGCTATCGGCTACGCCAGCAGACATTAAGCCGTAGTTGAGATTATTGGAAGAGTTAAGAAAAGATAGCGCTCAGATCGAGTCAAGAGGCATGTCAGGATGACGTAGAAGGTCTAGGATTTAGAAGGCGCTGACCGCAGTCAAGCAGATGGAATTATGGATGGAATTATGAAGCTTTATTAAGATCTATATGGAACATGGTATTTAAACATCTTAGAAGAGGAGATATAACATGCATTATTTATGGTAATAATTTGAAGGAAGTCAGATAACCCTTGAGTTATTTTATAACTTAATAGCCGAGATGATGGGGGTTCGAGATTTTATTTGTGACGCAAGACCACGGTGGTGGGGAGGACGTCACGTGACCGCACCAGGCAGGTAAGGGTCGAGGCAGTGCAGACACTGTCAGTCTAGCTCAGTGAGCCAAGCAAGAGAGTCGAGCTGAGTAGCACACGCCTAGCGCATGGTACAAGGTCGCGCAGCGAACAGCAACTGTCACGGAAAGTGAAAGCGACAGTTTCAACTTCTCCGAGCAGCGAACGACAAGTAGGTCAGTGGGCCGGGCGGACATCCGCAGCAAACAAGAATAGGAGGCCGGGGTTTTTAAAACAGCATTGCGAGTAGTTGGAGAACTTTATTCCAAGCTGCATTTCAATGCAGAACGGCATAGTAGAGCGACATGGCGAGGCCAGCTTTAGGCGGAGATGATTATAGCATTGCAGTAAAACCGAGCGGGTTAATTCCAACATTATACGCAAGCATTATAACAGAAGCTGAACTTCATTACTACATTGAGTTAGAACGTTTATTCAGCATTTGAATTATAAAAGCAGATAGTTACGTGATACTGCAACTTTGAACTTCGAATGGACATAGTTTTTCTTAATGACACTACGACTATGCATTTCATAACGCATTCCAAGTAACATTAACAATTTTAAGCAAACTGAATGTTGTAAGCATATGCACTTAGGAACATTAGCACGTGCATTAATGCAATTATTTCTTATGCAGTGTTTTGAATTACCGAGTATGAACACAGCTACAGGGTGTTTCATAAACTTAGACACTCTGATAAAACAATTTTATTTTCTACAAGTAAAACTTAACCGCTGTGGAAATTGAACTTTCAACACTCAAACTGAACATTGTATAGAACAGTGGCGTAACGTAGAAGAGGAATAGGGGGTCCGCTGTTTCTATGAACTTTTTCGTGAGGATTTGGACAATATCCGCTATGGATAACCAGAAGTTCATCATGTCGGAGTAAACGCAGACAGAGACGCGATGGCACCACAGAGCGATGGATTCGATTCCTGACGAGAAGGAGGTCCACCAGCTGATTCACTTGGAATTCGAAGGCAATCGTCATTGCATGGATGGAATGATATTCACGCCGATCTTTCGAGAATTCATTACATAGGGAAAATCGACGATCTTTGAAATTTAATAACAGCTGATTATGAGAAGGTACTGTAAGAGTTATAACTTCCTGATACGATTATTTTCATGAATACTGGGCACACATGTATATTTTTCTAATAGGAGTGATACGATTATTTAAGACATGGCTTTGACTTTATATGCTTCGAAATTTTGCTAGAATATGGCGTGACCATATGATATGGCAGGCATCATTATACGATATTCTCTCCATTGGTTGGCTTTATTAAGCAGATGTTTGGTCTTTTAGACATTTTTCCAGTAAGGATATTTTTCATGAATAGTTTTTTTTGTGTGACGAGTATTTCGAACTCGTGATCTGCAATTGATTATCTAAATTACTTCGTCAGTTCATTGCATACTAGCGAGTGTGTATTATTCATCAGTAGGGATTTTTCCATTGGATTGTTTGGAGATATTAAGATGTTATTCACTTTAGTGAATGAATATCGCTTTTATATGACAACTAGAGACTTGGTGATACCTATCTGGTACATTCACTCTTATAGTCTTCGAGATGGGGTCTTTCGTATTTATACGATTGTATGGTGGTTACTCATCTTACCCATCGTTCAGGGCACTATCATGTTAGTCGACGGGGCGAGGTCTTTCGTATTTATACGATTGTACGGTGGTTACTCATCTTACTTGCCATTGAGGGACTCATTTTTATCATCCGAGTGTACATGAGATTGTAAGTGAATCAAACAAGGAACTACTAGTCACATATCAGTCGAAATTTTGTTGAATAAAGTAAAGATAAATGTTAGCAGGGTTACATTTAGTAATTCTTGTTTGCCAATCCAATATTTTGTTGCTTTACTCTTTTGAGAGTACTTTCAGTTTAACAGCTGGTACAGCTGATGCTTTTGATGATTTTTATAATTGTGTTTGATACCTTTGAGAAGGACTTAAAGTAATTGAATCTTGTAAAATGAATCATTAATGGTCAGATTTATTTTAAGGCAGATCAGTATTGCAGATTTTGATATGAGAGATTATAGCACATTGGTGTTTTTCTGTGATGTGAATTATGAGAATTGTAAGAGAATTTATGCTATTTGAAAGCAGATCTTGAATTACTAAGGTAATATTTTTTTTTTCCAATTGTTTAAGAAGTTGTCTAGATGTGATCAGATTAATTACAGTTATTGGAGATTGTGTGCGTTGATAATTTGAAGCCAGTTATATATTTTTTGTAGGTCATGCAACATGGTTAAGTGAAGTTTGTGATAGGCATTTTGTGGAAGTTGCCAAGTGATAGTTGCAATGTTGCTAATGTATTTTGAAGCAGACATGAGGTTGTCGAACCCAGTCTAGCGTAATTGTTGAGATTCTTGCTGTATGTGCTGAATATTTATGGAGTTTTGTGGAATAAGTGTGGTATTCAAATGTGATATTTGAAGAATTGAGGATATATAATGTCGTTGTGGATAGTCAGATCCAACGTGATGTCGTGAAGGCAATAATATTTTTTGGCATGAAAATTAAATACGAGATATAACTTGGAAGTGATAAAACTGTAAGACAACGTTCTATAACCCATATTAAACAATTTGTTAGGAAATTAAACAAATAAATAAAGTTGATAATACAAAATTTTCTGAGAATAATAATTAATGAAATAATAATCTGAAATTTAAGCATATTAATGATCTGACCTAATGAAATTAAAATCAGAATGACTAGATGAAATAATAAAAATCTAAATAACCAGAAGAGTAAAATTTAAATAAATTGATAAATTAAATTTTGGAATAAATCAATGAATTAAATAAATGGATGAATTAAAGATTGGATAAATAAACTGATTTAAGTAAATTAATAGATGATTGGATAGATGATGAATAACTGAATTAGAAGGTGATAATTAATTAAAGAAGCTGATGATTAATGAATTTATATGGAATTAAAATAAATTTAATTGAGATATAATTTGAGGAATTGCAACTTGAGTTGAGGAATTAAACAATTTGTATTGATGATTTAAGACGATTTAATCTGAGGAAGATGATAAAATAAGAGTGTGTGAATAATTAGAAAACATAATGAAGTGATGATAATAATTTTCATTTAAATGATTTAATGGTGATGAGTTAATGATTCTGACAGGAATATGTTGAATTTTGAAATGAGAATTAATGTGAGAAATATTTAATTTTGATGATGATGATAATGATGACCAATGAGCCTTGAATTTTCTGTAATTCACAAACAAGTAATTATGAATGACAATGTAAATAGTGTAAATTAATTATTCGATGTTTAGGATCATTTTTCTAACGTGTTCAACATTTAAATTATGCCATGCAAGCCATAAATTACGTGATGTTTAAAATATGTGATTATAATATGTGTATGTTTAGACAGATTAATAACTTTTTCAAATCCACATTCATGATGTTAAATTAAAGAGAAATTAGGTCTCAGGTATCACAAATGTCAGTGACGAAAGACATAGTGCTACAGTGATCCTGAGAACCCAAGAGAACTTTAGAGATTTTTCTGTTTTATGTGGATAAAATATTTTTGATTAGAAAAGAGATGGTTTGATTTTTGGACAATGACAATTTAACGTTGGCATTCGACCATACTCTCAGGTAGGAGGTATATTTAAAATGTCTGTCTGACTATCAAAGTGAAATAAATTTGTTTTTATCTTAGTGGTGATCTGATGATGGTGTGATTTTCCTTTTTCATTCCTTGTCTTGAGTAAGGCTTAACCAGGAAAGGAGGTGGTTTGCTAGGAATTCAGTTGATGGCGCCCATTTATATTTGCATTTTTTAAATTAAACTTAAGCCCGTAACGACCCTAGAGATACTTTGTCTCGTGTTACCCAACTGCTTTTTCGATAACTCAGCTGAATTTACGACACATTCCTTATTTGACTAGAGGTTCATTTAACTCCGCTCTGTCCTGGAACTCCAGGAATACGATGTAATAGCAGATGGGTCATCGCATCCCCAGGACGGACGGGTACAGAGAGTCTTATCGTGTGTCGCGTGGCTAATTGTCACGTGGCGCGTGTAGCTTGTTAGCATCCTTGTATATATGCTCCTGTGTCCCTAATATGAATCCTGCCTATAGTATTTGTTCATCACTGGATGCTAGGCCTATTGTGATAACGTTGAATCCTGTTTCAATTGTATGCTATTATTATTGTTTGTTTTGTATGATAGTGTCATCATGGTCGCGTGTCATTGTCACGTCTGGCTATGCTGGGAATGTCTACCGGCTACCGCAATGCACTGGAATTCGCAACTCAGTGTTTTGTTGTGTTTGTTTTTGCGTCCTTGTATACGGAAAGTCTCTGATGTTATGTATGTCGGCTGCCGGAACGTGACTTTTGCCATTGTCCGTGTGTTGACATTGTTTTGAATTCTGGGAGGGCCAATGTGCTAATCTGTCCTGTTTTTGCTACCAATGTTGTGTGGACATTTCTACCGTAAGACCTTTGCCTTGTGTAATTATCTGTTATTTGTGTCTATGAAGTCTGTTGCCTATGTTCGGGGTAATCCAAATTAGCCATGATTTCTAGCCGTAGAAATGTGGTGTTACCTGTTTTGTGTCTGTGAGAGTTGCGTCCCCCGTATTTAGGTTTCGGGCGCTATGGTTCAGAGAAAAGTATCTTGTGGTCCCCGGGGTCGCTAATGCCCTAGGTAGGCTGTTGTAGCGAGTACCTTGGAACGAATCTATGCTCCTGTATGTATGTTGAAGAACCTCCCTGTGTTCATAATTGTGTGGCTCAACCGCTTATGTACTTGTATAGGGCCAATTTCCGTCCAAGTGGGAGTGAATTTTTCCCTGTGAATGGGTCTATCTGGATTCTTGTTTTCCACGGCGTCCAATTTTACTGGGCATTCGGACCCGCGGTCCCGTGTAATGCTCCGTGTCTTATGTCTGCGTTGTCTGTTGGGATTTTGTACGTCCCTGGTGTGGCCTCTGATTGTGTCATCGCGCCAAAAATGCCATTGGTTAACTTCTTTTTTTGGCACGTTTGTATTGTGTTTCAGTGTGTTCGCCCATACCTTGGTCTGAGGCCTTGGTACTGCAATTTCTGTATTTTATGTACCATGGCACGTGTATTGTATGTTTGCGACGCGCGTTTGAAAATATACTTTAGTGTGAGTATTTTGTGCCATTCGGGACGACCTTCGTACCCTAATTTCGGGAGTTATCGGGCTTTGAAAATGGCGTGAATGACTGTGTATGTTATGCTGGAGCAGAGCGCTCTTAGTCTGCCTGGCGCACGCGAAGGTCGGCTGCTCATGTATGTGTTATCGCTGACCTGGCGATAGTATTAAATTACAACTGTGTAGGAAGTACTTTGCTTGCTTGTCTGGCGGTCTGCCTGTGTTAGGCACGTGTGTGTGGGTTTCGTGACACGCTCTTGTATTGTGAGCATATATGATGTGTCTCCGGCTTCCCTTCATGGAAAAGAACCTACCTCTGTCATATATTGTGTCTCCAAATTTTGTGTTATTGTAGGCCTGGAGTGGATATATTCCTGTTAGTGGTAGTTAGATGTCTTTATGTACGTGTGTCTCCGGGCCTCTAGTCGCGTGTTTGGTGACTAGGTGTCGGAGGTGGTTTTATTAATTTGTGCATATTAATTCCCGTTAGTGTGACTGTCCCTTATTGTTCTATCCTCCAATTGGATAGTTACCCGACCTTGCATTCCTGGCATTCAGAAGGTCGCGGGTTCGAGACCGTCTTTGTTCAGGGTAATCATTCCTGTTGCCTTTAGGGCCTGTGTCTCCGGGACAATTTTGTCAGTGTTATTGACTGTTGTGTGGCAATTTGAGCTTACCGTGTGCCTTCCAGAAATATGTGGGGTTTCCCAAAGTCTGGGATTTCACCCTATGGTGTTATGTGGGCGTGTGATTTATGTTGTTCGTGAGGTGTCGTCTGTGGAATTGTCTATCACTGTGTCTACCTCCATGGCTCCAATTTTATTATGCCATGTGGGTTGCCTTTTTCCTATGCCGCTTTCCATTATTGGAAGAGTGGATTTTTCATAGTGAAAGTTGTTATCCACTTCCGAGCGTCATTGCTCTAGAAGGTGAATACTTTCGCCCTGTCACTAAGGCATAGGCCCCTGATACCCATTGGGGTGCTTCTTTACTATTTTCCAGGGGTGTTTGTAGCAAAGTAAATCTGGGTCTACGTTCACCGTAGTGCCTCGATATTGGCCTGAGTGTGCTTGTGCCTGAGGGACTGATTGCGCTCCGCGCTACCCTAGCAGTGTTTATAGTGGTGTGTGTCTTCCTGTCTGCCTGGCCTCGTGGGGTAGGTAGTAAAATCTTTCGTATGCCCCGTGTATTGTGTGTTTGTGGCAGGTCAGTGTGCACAGGCGTGCGTTTTGCACCCTGAGGGGCTGAAAGCAACACCCTTTTATGCATTTGCACTGGGGGTACACATGTTAGTGTCCGCTTTTGTTCTGGTGAAATCGCCCTCTGAACTAGCAGTAAAGGTCGTGTATTTGTCTGTGATTGCTCTGTCAATGTATTGGAGGGTAGTCTAACCGATTTCTGGCCTATGGCCACGGTAGACTCCTTCCCTTGTGTCTGCCTATGTGTGTAGGTTTGTGTGGGCTTATCGTGCTGTGGCACGGGCTCTATGTCCTCAGCCCATGACATGGTTACCTCCAGGTTTCTCTCTGTGTTACGGTGTGTGCCTGATAGCCCTGGCGTCAACTCCCTCTCGTTCGTCAGTTCTGAGGGGGTTGGCGTAGGTTCTGCCCCTCGGTCTGGCAAAATTGCCCCCCGAACCGGAGCTGAGGGGCGTGTGTTCATGTGATCTTGGCCCTGTAGTGTGTTGGAGCTTAACCTGGCCGTTTTCTGAATTGTGTCCACGGCGAACTCCTTCCCCTGTGTCTTGCTAGTGTCTGAGATGGACATCCGTGCGAATTGCTGCGTTAATGTGTCTATGCCTATGTCCTCTCTAGGCTGGGCTGGTGGCCTTGCCATGAACTCGAAAATGGCCTTGTTAGCTTGGAGCTCCCTATATTGTTCCCAAATTTGGGCGTACTGCCTATTGAGGCATATGGCCTGTTCGGCAACTTTGGTGCCATTAGTCCCTATCCGTTGATGTTCTCTGATGATTTTTTCCCATTGCTGGAACATGAATACGTGTCGGCAGTGTAGTTGCCAGTGTGCCTTAATGGTTTGTGTACGGAGGGTGGGGATTTTCGCTGGAATCTTTCGATTCCTGGCGCTGCGGAGTGGCCGGACAAGTGCCCTTATAATTCGCATATACTGGGCGTGCAATAGCTGCTGATACCTTCTGAGGTAGTCCTGTCTTGTCTCAAAGACCTTGTGCCAGGCAATTAACTCCTGGTACTCCCCAATGCTTCTCAGCACGGCTAGACGGTATAGAGGGGCCATGCTGGATCAAGTGTATGTATAAAAAGAACTGTGTGTGTTTTGCAATGTATTATATTTCTGATTCTTTCCAGGGGGTGGGGGTGGGTGGGTTGATTAAAATTTCCCTTGTGTTTCTAGAGTGAAGGGAGAAGAGAAAAATATAATAATGCTGTCTTTAAAAAAAATTAACTATCGCTTGGCTGTGTGCGGTACGGGTCGTTCTACCACGAGGGCTCGTTGTTTGAGTCCTGCCCTTATTGTGCGTGGTAGCAGCGCCTCCACCAAATATGTTTTAATCCCTTGGTTGGGGGTAGTTTGGGATAAAACGCGGTTGTGTTACTGTGTTGCTTTGGAAGAGTGTTCCTGGGTGAGAGTAGCTTCCCGTAGCTGGGAGAGCTTACCTTCGTAGTGTGTTGATGTTTGGTGTCTAATCTCCTGAGGGTGTTCCTGCAAGATGCAAGTATCTGTTAGGGGATGGGTCTCTAAATGCAGGCTACTATACTGGCCTGCCAGCTGGGCGGAATGAGTAATACAATAGACGTGCTAAGTCAGCGGCTCGACGCTATGCAGTCGAGTCGCGTGCTGTGAGTACAATGTAGTCTGACAAAGCAATTACCGGCTACTACGGTCACGGGCAATTGTGACGAAGGTCAGGTGGGGTATGAGGATGTGAAGTGGAGTGTAATTAGTAATGCAAGTGTAGCTTACTGACCATGTATTTATTGGCCAGTAGATGTAGATTGGTATGTCCCTCTTGGGGAATTTAGACAAGTATAAAATACAATTGGTGTGTACAAGTTTGGAGTAGGTGTTCACAAAATAAAGGAGTCTGAGCACGACTGAATCTCACCTGATGATGAAACTGGAACAGACGTCGGCTAGGGCCGCTGGCGAAGCACAGAGTAGAACAGATAATGGCTCCAGTTTGGACTCCATTCTTATACTTTCCGGCGCTGCGTGGTCAGCATTACGTCAATGTAGCTGCCCCAGATAGTTGTAAGTGTAAATGTTTGTGTATGTTTTGCAAGCAGTTGGCTAACCTCCTAGCTTAGGCGGCCGCCGCTTGCTGTGTATAGATAATGTTCTGGTCTTATGGTATTGCCAGTTGGGGTGGTTTTGGTAAAAGATGGGGGGTGGCTCTCAGGGGGTACTGCCCCCCCCCTCCCCCCGGGCTGTACACAACAATAAATATAAAACAATTCAATCAAAGAAAACTCTCATAAGATTTGAACCCCGGCCAGCCGGTTGAAAGACCAAAGCCCTAACCACACAGCCAATCGTGCACACACTAATAAAGCGTAAGCAATCATTTTACATACCACGTTTTAGCAAATATTGACTTGGACTAAACGATTTCTTCACAGGAGTATATTTCAAACCGAGTTCATTTCCTAAAAAGGTTATATAATTTCTATCAGTAGGCTATATTGCATGCAACATACTCAAATAAGTAAAATATAGGTTAGAATGAGAGATCAGCTGCCATCTTGTCAAATAACCGAGACGACTCAGCTTTTCAAAGTCACTTCTAGACTATAATATTACAATATAAACTTTTAATTTCGAACGGGCCACGTCGTTTAGAAGAGATCAAACAATTTGTAGTTCGATAATCGGAATTGGTGGGTCCCATGTTATAGATTATAAAGTTTACATAATTCACACGGCCACCATCCCGAAGTGGTACGGTTGATGACCTTGTAGTTTGGGCAAAAGGCACGTATTGTATGAAGGTATGTTTTTACCAAATTTGGTAAAGATCCAATTATTAGTTTTGCCGTAATGCATTATTAAGTTTTGACCGTTTTAGTGGCCGCCATTACGTTTTGGTAATGATGGCGGCAATATAAAACATGACACTGAGGTGCTCTTTGCCAGTGCTTCTTCTGTACCAAATTTCGTTCAATTCGGTTTCACTGTGTTCGAATTTATAGGTGGGGGACAAACATTCAGAGTACACACACTCTCACACACACACAGACAGACACACAATTTTTGGCCCGCTGTTGATCTCATATGTCTACTTTCATTTTATTTTTTTTTCAAAAATCGAAAGTAGGCTAAAAATCATAGGAGATGATTACATTAAATGCGGATAAGCAACATTTCAACAAGATGGACAAATCTACATTATCGAAATCACACAATTTAACATTAAACCTCACCAAATGCTCACCATTCCAAACACGGATAAATAGATCCTAAAGTACATAGTGCATAAATCCAGTATCCTCTTAAGTTCAGGGAAAGATTGTCCATTTTCCTAAAACATTACGTTTATACAACAAAACTGCAACTCAAGTTCAAAAGGCTCCTTTAAAAGAGATCTCAATATAAACAAGTAGTTCCGTGAAGAACTATACAGCCTATTTTCATATATCCTAGGTATGTTAATTGCCACTATCAACATACAAAATTTCATTTTGATTGCTGTAATAGATTCGTAGATATTGAGAACCGACTAAATATTTCAGATGGTCGTCATGTTGGATTTTATATAGGTAGGTCCTAGAGTTACGTACTGTTACATGAAGATTATTGGGTACGTGTAGCATTCAAATTTCAACCGCAAGATTAGGACACCAGAAGTAACAAGGAGATTTTAAAATTTCGCACAGCTGCCATCTTGTGGTTATGGAACAATTGAAATAAATTAGATGCCAATGGATTAACTTTCGGATAAGGATTTACTGTACCAAGTTTCACTGCACTAGGATGGTTAAATTGCGAGAAACGTCCATGTGGATATTTATACTTCGCATCGCCGCCATGTTGGATTTTTGATCACCAGGTTATTTAAAGTCCTATAGGTGAACTTATGTTCATAGCCCCTATGAACATAAAGACATTCAGTTTGATTGCTATAATAGATTCGTAGATATTCAGAGCCGTCTAAATTTTTCGGATGGTCGCCATGTAGGAGTGTTAAATGTATAGGCCATAGATTCATGTACCATTAAAGGAAAATTATTGCGTAGGTTCATTATTCAAACTTTTACTTCGATCGCATGATTACGACATAAGAAATAAAAACTTAATTTTAAAATTCGCACAGCCGCCATTTTGAGGTTATATAAACAATTGAACTAAATTGGATACCAGTGCATTTCAATGTGTATAAACATTTCCTTTAACAGATTTAATTGCGTTGGAACATTAAATCGCGAGAAAGGTCTATTAAAATTTTTAATTCGCTTGGCCGCCATGTTCGTTTTGTAGTTAACCGGTTTTTGAAAGTGTTATAGATGAACTTCCAGTAGTGCCCTTTATCTCCGTACAAAATTTCAGGGAGATACCGCTAATAGTTTCAGAGAAATAGAATGCCGGTGAAATATTTCGCACATCCGCCATCTTGTGGTTATGCAAACAATTGAATGAAGTTTGATGTCGGTGCATTACAATGTGTATAGACATATAATGTACCAAGTTTTATTGGATTAGGTTGGTTAAATCGCGAGGAACATCTATTTATAGGTCACAAATTCGCGTGGCCGCCATGTTGGTTTTGTAGTTACCAGTTTTTGAATAGTCACATAGGTGAACTTCTAGTAGTTCCCTTTATCACCGTAAAAAATTCCAGGGTGATATCGGGAATAGTTTCGGAGATATTGAATGCTGGTGAAATATTTCGCACATCCGCCATGTTGGATTGGTGGTACGTAACACAATTAAAGGAAACGGTCGGGGTTGCCCGTAGTAGTGCTACGAACTTACCGAGTTTCATTGAAATCGCTCGAGCCGTATAGAAGTTATTAGGGGACACACACACACATCTCTCACACACACACACACACACGCACACACAGACACACGGACAAAAGGTGATCTCAAAAGCCTATTTTTTTCAAAATTGAAAATAGGCTAATAAGCATACAGGTGCCAGGCTATAGAAATAAATGCAGTAAATATGAGCAACATAAAAACAAATAGCTGCATGAAGAGAGCGAAGGCAATCTCTCGAACGTGGCGGACTTAAATCTGCCAACTATGGCCATATATAACACAATGATGACCCAGCGAAAACAATGATGAAATTTAAATTAATAGAATGCATTTTTATTGCGCAACTTGATTTCGCATTCATCCCACACATAATTTAACAGAGGCTTAACCAAAAAGTAATTAGTCCCGAGGTACAAAATTGCTATTACCAATTAAACACCCCACCAAAAACGTCTTTTGATAATGAAATATAGCGCAACCGACGCAACACATCCTCGCAAAAAGCAGACAACGGAACTTCGAATTATGAGCAGATACCTTGAAACTAGCTGATTACTCTCATGATGACCTCAGTTTACAATTTGAAAATAGTGACACATAATCAGCTTATCAAGTTAATCTCACCGGTGCAATGTATCACGAGTCCAGGTTATACAAACCAACAGAAGTTCCTTAAAGAAAAAGATAATAAAATAGAATAGCCGTACAAACACTCATTACGCTCATGGGCGTGATCTTACCGGCGGTCTGGTCCCGTTTGGTGTATTGATACACGTCCCTGTGCTGGTAATGATGTGCCTCAGGCTCCTGCCTCACCCAATTTACTTCAAGGGTTAACAATATTTCTTATCACCACTTTTAAACACCTATCAGTGTGCATGTGACTCTTCGAAATACTTTTTAACTCTGTTGTGGTCTTGAAGGGTCTCTACGATACATTTCAGGGCGTCCCTGGTGTTGATCACCCTGATCTGGCCATCACAAACCAATTGCAAGTGTTTTTAGTGGTGCTGATATTCTGACTTGTCAGCAACCACTACAGGCGGGATGTTAGACGCCTTCATTGCCTGTTGCACGTCCATAGGCACTTCCAGCTGCTGGAAGGGACTATCACTCCTGGCACGAGAAGAAACGTGGCCAGGGTCAGCACTGTTGCGAAACCTTGCTGCAGGGCTTGTGGCCAAGAGGGAAGAGTGGCAGGAACGAAGTCCTGAGGCGTTGTGTTCCCAGCTGTGGGAAGATTGCTAAGGATTTCATAACTGGTTTTGACTGCCACATAGTGTTTCACTGTCTTCACTTTGTATGGCAGTCACCGCATAACATAGTGGGGGTTGCTTCGCTTACCCTTCCTCGCTGGTTTCCATTGTTATGATTATTAGTATGTATAATATTTGCAAAAGGGGGCAATTCCCCAGTGGCAAATTGCACAAATACAGAAAATCACCAACAATAACATCAAGCACAATATACACAATTTGCAATTTAGGAACTAGAGTAATTACATCGTAGTATTTACACAAAATTTCAATCTTCTCTTAGACACATCAATACGTTTGGGGAAAGGCTCTAAGTCTGAGGAAGATAATGAGTTCCAATTATCAATACCACGATCAATGAAAGAATATTTCCCATAATTTGTACGCTGTGGTCGGACCTTGACTTTATGAGGATGATCTGCCCTGCTCAGGTAGGTGGGATTTCCCAGACGTTTGCTAAGTTTTCCCCATGCTGGTCGATTAGTGTAAGTGTTAAACATAGCGTCCTTCTATCTTCCAGGGATTCCCACCCTAGTGTTTCTATCATTCACGTTACACTACTTCTAGCATTAAAATCGTTGAGCACAAACCTAGTAACCTTCCTTTGTACCATCTCCAGCTCATTGATGGGCCCTACCTGATATGGGTCCCAAACCGCTGAGCCGGATTCCAAGATTGGCCTCACCAGGGTCAAATATCCTAATTCTTTTGCGGTAGAGCTACTGCCTTTTAATACCCGCATTACAAAATGAAGTGATGTGTACGCTTTGGAGACGACACAACCCACATGAGTACTCCATTTCATATCATTTCTTACATGGATGCCCAAGTACTTGCTCGAGTTTTCTTCTACAAGTATTTCCGAGCCGATATTATATTGTAAATCATGCTTTCGCCCTCTCCCTATTCTCATGAGACTACATTAACTCGTATCAATCTTAATTTTGTTTTCAACCACCCATTTATGAACCAGGTTGAGGTCAGTTAGTAACTAAGCGTTGCCTTGTGATGTTTGAATTCTTCGTTATATTACACAATCATCCGCAAACAATCGGCAGTCACTTTGAATCCCATTTGGTAGGTCGTTAATAAGTGCCAGAAATATCAGGAACCCAATCACACTACCCTGAGGGACACCTGACGTTATCAAAATGTGCACCGAGTATATATTTCCTATTTTAACCTTTTGCGAGCGACCAGTCAAGAACTCTTGAATCCATAAAATTACTCTTTTATCAATCTTCGTTGCCGCCAATTTACGATCCTCGGCTTGCTAGGTCTGCTGGAGGGTAGCGGCCAAGATATAATACAAATTTTACACAGCATAGAATATTAAACACTCAGAACACAAATTTCTTAAGTTAGAAACCCCGACACTTCCATTCTCCTGTGCTTGATATAATTAAACCGGATCAAAATATAACGGAGACGGTACAACCAACAAACAGAATAAGTGAAAAAGCAAACAATTATGGCAACCTTAAATTAAACCTTTAGTTTCCAATAGTTTAATTCGTTATACATGATACTAAGCAGATATTGAGATATTAGACCTTGAGTGAACTTGTTCTACAAATTTCTATTCACTTTTTTAAAATTGATTCATTCGTCATCATTTCATTGTATTTAAAGTGGCGTTTAACACCAAATACTGTCACGTGCCGATAATTATGAAGCTGATATATATACCGCATCTTCGAAGCAACAATTTGAGTCCAGAGTGAATTTTTAGAATGCTTACATATGTACGAGTGTGTTCGTATTGAATAATATTCGTTGATATTTAAGGCGACCGAGAGCTCGGACCATATAGCCCGTAGGGAGACACCTCATCTTTCATGATGGTAACAGTCAAGGAGCCATGTTTAAGGGTCACCCAGAACTAAGCCTTTTTACTAGTCAGTATATCATACCATGTGCTCGCGTATTTCTTGTCCAAATGAGAATCAATTTACTCTTCAGTGCAGTTCTTACTATCCCCGCCTAAATACAGAACATTTGATATGCAGTGTGGCGGGATGATAAGTTCATTCGTGATAAATAAGTACTGCGCAGCTACCTACCTACGTAAGATAGACTTGGAACGGCTAGGCCACTTATTTATCCCCCCAGAGGATTGCTACCATGGAACTATTGAGAAACCCAGTGCCCAGAAATATTACACTGTATAAGAAAAACATATAACATACATTCCTCATGTATAACACTTACAAGTCACAAACATTTCAAAACACATACATAAAAATTAACATGCAAAGGTGTGGATATGACAAGAGGTATTATTACTTACTTCTTACGTGGGTTTTCCACCCTTAACCTTTAATACGATTTCAGTAATATCGTGGGTAACTTTCTTTAGCCTCGGTACGTTCCTTTAAACTCCAATATCATTTACCCTTCAAATGATAGTTGCCAACCAGAAGCACAATATTTGAACTAACGCCTCAATTACAGTTTTCGTAGATCTGATCCATAATACAATATCCAGTAGAATAAATTCTTCACGATGTCGTACAATATCCAGAATTATTGGGATAATGCCCTAGAGGACAATTTACTCATCATTTCTTAATTATTCCCTTTAAGTCAGAATCCAGAAGCCGACCGATATCAAATCAACCTCTAAAAAACTGTCATCGCAGGCACTCTTTTCTCTTTTCTTCATAACAGCTGACTGCCAGTCAGTCTTGTAAGCAACAACAAGCCTACTCAATGAGACAAATGACGAACCCAAAGCTAACGAAACATTACATCACAAAACCTCTCATAAGAATAAATAAAGATTTACAGACCAAAGGTATTCTACGGTGAAAAGGGGGAGAAGAAATAATTACAAACCAACAAGCATTTAAAACCCCTTATTCACTAGTCGATTCACAAAATCAGTGTTTGCGTGCGAATCGTTTCAAAAATTTTACGTTTGTGAGGTGTTGTGAGCACTCCCGTGATTGTTTCTGTTTTAGTAAATCCGTTTATATTAGATGACTCGCGAATCGTTTCAACAAATTACTGTTGGCTCGTGAATTTCTTCACAATTTTGTGTAATTTACACCGTTTAGCGGCAGTTTCTGTGTATTTGGTGTGTGATTGACTTCTTGCGTACCAATACTATTCCTACTATTACGATGATTATTAATTGATTTGCTTTCGGAAATACTTAATCCATTTTACAATAGGTGGTGTACGAGATGTTTCAACAATTGAGTGCTGCCGGGCGAATCATTTTAACAAATGGATTTTCGTGAGTTGTGCGCAATTACGTGGAGGTATCTGAATAAGTAAGTTGATTTTCGATGGTTGTCGGGCGACTCGCTTTATGAGATCTTCTGCGCGAATCATTTCAACAAATGAGTGTATTTCTTGCCGTTTGACGGAAGTTGATGTGGTTTCATTTTCTGATTTTCCATGTGCGTTCCTATTCCTTTAATTGGATCACGATGAATGTTTGTTGAGTTCTTGTGCGCACTCCCCAAATGTTTCTGGATCAGTTTTCAGTAGAACTAAACAATGTAGCCAAGGATGTGGGTAAATGTGCTTAAAAAGCAGAGAAGTTCCTCCGTTCGTCACCAGACGACTGACTGAACCTAATGTACGGACGTAGGCAGAAAACGCGCCATCTTATTTGCGGATATGCTGTGCGAAAGGAATTCGCATAACCTAGCTGGATATATGTTTCAAGAGGGGCAACCCATTCTTATGCGACAGAAACACATTCACATACATTAAATATTACACTACGATGACACTGGAAATGTTATTGTATGCTTCATCGTAATCAAATTATTATGCCAATGGTTTGGCTGAACTTGAAATATTTGCACTGCTGAGCATCACATGAGTCTGTTGTCCCCGCATGTCACTTGCCTCATGTCTGTAGCACAAGTCCTCGTGCCCGCCAATTATGGGCGCAAAAGCAACACAAATGAGCTGTGCTGCGCTCTATATAAATGCTAATTACAGCTAATTGAATAAAATAATGCAAATAGTAGGTCAGGTCATGAGAGATTCTGCTACCTGCGACTGTCTGGCCGTGGGCTGGGCGGCCAATACATACCCGACAAACGAGGGGAGAACCAACAGCTACGGGTGGAGGAGTTTTCCCTTAGAAGGTTCGATCAGACCTTTGTGTAGGAAATGGAACGTATATTCATCAGCTGCTGCCTTGCAGTGAGGCGGGGGACTGCCAAAGGCTAAGGGAGACAACCCCTGACAGAAAATCCTCAATTACGTTAGGCTTAGCAAGCCAGTAAAAGAGTTTATTTGCAGTTGCTTTCAACACATACAAGAACCTCGCAACGCAATCGACTCGATTAAGACGCCAGCATGAGCAGATCTCTGTCAGGGATGATGGTTTATGGGCTGATGATAGACAGGGGCTTGTTTAAATGCGAAAATCTCGGAGGAGACGAACACGGCTTGGAACCATCAATTTACTCAATCTCACAGGAAGATGTGAAGAACTAGTGGACCTCATGGAAAGGAGGAAATTAATAATTCTGAGACTGAGTGAAACCAAATGGAAAGGCAAAGGAATTAAGAACTTAAGGAAGCAGTGTACACTTTATGGGCATGGAAATGACAAAGAGACGAAGAATGGTGTTGGTTTCATCATGAGTCAAGATCTAGAAGGAGTTGCTGACATTCAGTATGTTAGTGAGAGAATAATAAAGGTGACTGTGTATTTAGGGAAAGAAAAGCTAACCTTGGCACAGGTTTATGTTCCTCAAACTGGATGTTGTCTAGAGGATAAGAACCAATTTCTTGGTGATTTGGAAACAGTCATTAGTAAAGAGAGAGTAATCATTATAGGAGACCTGAATGCATAGATTGGGACAGATAGAACAGGATTTGCGAAAGTAATTGGACCTCATGGATATGGTGGAAGAAATGTAGAAGGTGAACATCTCCTTGACTTCTGTATGAGGAATGGGTTGGTGGTGAAAAGCAGCTGGTTCAACAAAAGAGAGAGCCATAAGATTACACGATAGAGTTGGATGGGCTACAAAAGAGTGCAATTCATTATGCCATCACAGATCAGGAAAGGAGTAGAATGGTAACAGATGTTAAGAGTAATACCCAGTGAAAGCCTTGACAGCGACCACCGTCTATTAGTAGCGGACCTGAAAAACTTCCATGTGGCAAAAGTACAGAACAGGAAAATGCCAAAAATCAAAGTATTAATTAAAGATATCTTTATTGAAACAAAAAACTGTTAAGTTACATCCTAACTGAAAACACAATAAAGGAAAAAGAATCACCCGAATGGGCATTAATTTGTACCATAATCACTTAATGATTTTAATCTTTTGCTGCACGTCGTGATATGGTACCTGGTGCACCTTTCGTTGCATAAAATGCAAACACAATTATCATTCGGACTACGGAAGGATCTGTTGGAGCATATCTTATGATGGAATCCGTGAATGGCGAGTCTCGTTATTATGTGTCTTTGATCTTGAGTCTCGTTGGACCACGTTCTGTTCATCATGGCATCAGTAATATAATCGTCTGGATCTATCTCTTGTCTCTTTGCTCTTCTAGCTTCCAAAAAGTCAGTAGAGGATCTTGTAGCCGCCAAAGGAACTTTCAGTCTGAGGTCTTCGATGAAGAAGGTTCCCTTTGCTAACTCATAGACTAATCTTGTGGGAGCCATCTTTCCAGCTCTTAGTATGAAAATCTACAGCCTGCTTCCAGTCTCCGACCGGGTCAGGAATGGAATGAATGGAGCCCCTAGCGGCGAGGATATGAACTGTGCCGGCTGCCGAGGCCTGACGCACTCCTCTGGGGCAATGATTAAATGAATGACAGATGAAATGAAATGATAGTGGAGAGTGTTGCTGGAATTAAATTTTGACAGGGAAAACAGGAGTACCCAGAGAAAAACCTGTCTGCCTCCGTTTTGTCCAGCACAGATCTCACATGAAGTGACCGGGATTTGAACCACGGACCCAGCGGTGAGAGGCCGGCGTGCTGCCGCCTAAGCCACGGAGGCTTCCCCCCAGCTCTTAGTATATGCTTTAAAAATCTCGACTTAACATTCTCTATTCTTTCTAGATCGCTAAATGTGAGAAAATCCCATATTATTTCAAGACCATACGTAACAACTGGTGAGATGGTCATATGGAAATGAGTCAGAGCTGTAACTAGCGATAACACTGGTAGATTCATAATCTTGTAAATGGCTCTGATAGCTGTTGCTGACCTCTCTTGTATGTGATGACTGAAGGATGTGGCTGTAGTCTGCAGGGTTATGCCCAGGTATTTGAACTTGTTCACTACGTTTAATGGTTCGTTGTATAATGTGAGCCTGTCTTTGGGCGCAGGTTTACCTTCTTTTTCGAAATGTCATTTGAACCGTTTTTTGAAGGTTAATATCAAGGTGATTTGCATTGACCCATTTTTCTAGTTCGAACAATACACTCTGTAATTCTAATTTGTTTGAAGACCCTAATACCATGTCATCCGCACAGAGTAAGAGTGTGGTATTGGGAGACTCTTTTATTATGCTGGTAATGTCTGCCGTAGTAATATTAAATAGAAGCGGGCTTAAAGGATCCCGCTGCAAAACTCCGTTCGTCTGTCTGATATAATGAGATGTGGTGACACCATCGTCTATTTCTAAGAGGTTGTATGCCAGTATATGTTCCAGTAAGGTCGTTATTGGTCTTAATTCATTGGTCAAACCTTTGATCTTCTGGATAAGTAGCTCCCGATGTAATGAGTCGAAAGCTTTTGCATAGTCCACAAATACTGTATAATATTTTCCTTTAGGTTTTCTTAAAGATTCTTGCTCTTCACTTAAAAGATAAGTTACTGCCTGTGTTGTGCTTCTTCCATGCATAAAACCAAATTGGCAATTTGGAATTTCTGCTATTGGTGTTAGTTTCGTTGTGAGAAGCTTCATAAATACCTTGAAGATGTTGTTCTCAAGTGCAATACCTCTGTATGAATTGGGATCACTGGTGTCCTCTTTTCCCTTGTAGAGAATGTTGATGGTGGAAATTCTCCACCTGTCTGGAATGGTCCCGAATCTTAGGCATGCATTAAAGAAGGAAGATTGTAGTTTTACGTGACCGTGAATCTGGTGATTATGAGCCACGGGATGCATTAAAGAGATTGGTCCAAAATGGTAAGAGTATGCCCTGTGACTGCTTTAGTAGTTCTGTGCAAATGAGGTCTGGTCCAGGAGCTTTCTTGTTTTTTCCGCAATCTATTATTGCTTTGATTTCTTTCAAAGATATTATTAACGTATCCTCATCTGAAGAAGATCTATCCGATGAGAAATTACATCTCTTGGAATCTTTATTTAGAAGGGACTTAAAATGTTCTTCCCATTCTCTCATGGTAATTTCATTTGGTCGGACTGTTACAGGTCTTCGTAGAGCAAGAAAGGGATCGGATTTGGCCTTCCTTGCTAGATTTCTTGCTTCTCTATCATTGTTTTCTGACTTTTAGCCTACTTTTCACATTTTGCAAAAATGTGGAAAAAGTAGACTTGTGAGATCGGGAAAATGTGTGTCTGTCTGTCTGTCTGGCTGGCTGGCTGTGTGTGTGTGTGTGTGTCCCTATCAACTACTAAACGGCTGCAGCAATCGAAACAAAATTTGGTAGGAGTAAAGATCTAAACCTGAATATATCACGGCCATATTTGAAAATGATGTCAGTGCTACCATATGCTGAAAAATCGCTATTGAAATTTGAGCTCCATGTTGGATATCTTGGAAGATGTGAATGAGAGCTATTTGAAAATTAACACACGTATAGATAATAATATTGCAGTTTAATTTCCAGGAGGCGATACATGGCAGTGTTGCCAAAATGATTATAAGCCTGCTGATAGGTCCACATTTTAAATGTATATAACTTCTACACTATCAATTGGATTTCAACCAAATTTCGTATGTGCTATGTGTACATTAACAGATATGACTGAGCGTATTCTTAAGAGCCACCAGGGCTGCCAACTGTTAATAAATGCTCTCATTTTTTAAAATCCAAATATCCATATATCAGAAAGTATGCAAGCCGACAGCTTTAAACTATGCACACGTATAATACCTGGCATTAATTTGGAGTGACTTATGTACGTCAGTGCCACCAACATGATTCTAAGCCTGCTGAGAGGTCCAATTTTAAAATGCATGTAACTTCTATACTAACTAATGGATTTCATTCAAAATTGACACAACAATAGATCATATTATATCAGATTATTTCTGACCAATACATGTATGTCATTGTTGCCAACATGATTTTACGCGCGCTGTTAGATCCAATGTTTAACTGCATGTAACGTCCATGCTATCCATTGGATTTCAACCAAATTTTGTATTCTGTACCTTAAGAGATGGAACTAAGAATATATTCAGTCACCAGGGCTGCCAACGTTAGTTCTCTATTAGTCTACATGATGCCAGGTATACAGTATTTCGAACTAATTATAAATTTCGATATTACCAACTTAATTTCGTCATTATTCTAGATAGATCCATATAGATTAATCATTGACATGAATCTTAAATTTTAAAAAAGTAGGCTCTTTATTTCGTCACGGAACTTGTTTTGTTTGTAGGAGTTGTTTATAGAATGTCCTATGTTATGCATATATTTGGAGATTTTCGTCCCTGACTTGAGTCCTTGCCTTGAAGAGTGCTTGTAGAGTTTCTTTTCGCTTGGCATAACATTTCTTATCAAACCAGATTTGAGCCCTTCTTTTCTTCATAGGAAGACTAGCTCATTGTATTAAATCTGTGACTATTTTCAATGCTTCATTTATGTGACCTTCATTTGCGAGGCGTTCTGCTCTGATAATATCTTCAGGGATGATCTGATTTTGGTCAATTAATCTGGATATATGCCTTCTGTTGCGTTGTGTCGATGTCTGATCTATTATAATGATGTCAGTTACTATTGGAATATGTTTTCTTATGGGAGCTGCTCCAGATCTCCAGAGTCCTTCCTGTTTCTTGATGTATATTCCATTGCCTTTGTAAAATACAAGATCAATTGCGCTCGCTCCGTTGTTGCAGAAGTATGTCATTTCTTCCTTTTTGTTCACTAGTGAAAATCCTTCCTCAGTCAGCATTTCTAGTACTAACTCTGTTTTCCGGCTTGGTTTATCAATTCGGCAGTTGAGGTCACCGGCTAGGATAATATTTTTGTCTTCTCCTGTTGTTTTTGAAATGGCTTTAGCGAGCGTTTCAATGACGTCGTTTATGGAGGCGTTAATATACAATGCAATAATAGTGATGTCGGTAGTCCTTATAACGAGAAAATTTTCTTGCTTGTATGTTGCTTTTATGGTGCCAATTGTAGGTTTCAAAAAACAAGAGACACCACCTTCCGGTCTGCCTTTCGTTGGGTTTGCGAGCATGTGTATACTATAATATCCAGGGATATCTCTAGGTTCTAATTGGAAGGTCTCAGTCGTTATCAGGGCGTCCGGTATCTGTGTCATTTCTGGTGGAATAAACTGAAGAGCATTCCTTAATCCTTCTGCGTTCAATAGAATGAACTTGGTAGATCTATTTTTATTCAAGGGAGGGGCGGTGGGATCAAATTTCCTACGGGAGAAACGAAATCGCCGTACTAAAACCCTTTTTGGCCAAAAACCTGAGTCTAAAGTTGCCTCTAAGTATTGAAAAGGTATTCCAATTTTAAAAGCCTTGTTATCGCCTTGAGTATTAAGTTCTTCTCAAGTTATTTGACCTTCAACTCCGCCTTGGTTGAGGCAAGTCTTGATTAAATCTATTGTGGCGGTGTTCTTCAATTTTCCTACGTACAGCCAAGCCCTTTGGTCAGCGGCCTGCAGGTCAACGCCCAGTGTTGTTCCAATAACTACCGGCGGACTTGATGTTTGCACTGTATTTCTACTTCTCCCAGCAACTTGGGACCAGGGGGTGTTGTCCATTGTGACTTTCTGTTGGTCCCCTTCACTCGTGTTAGTTTGCCGACTGTTGAAGGAGTTCTTTGACGTCACGTCCATCCTTTCTCCTTGGTGAAGCGCCTACATAATGTGAGTTTTTATGACATTACCGATTTTATTGGTTATGAAGTCCATAACCAAGTCTACTTTCTGATTTAGCTCTTCTATGCCTACAAATTTGTTTCCTTCCATGGGGCCATGAGCCTCTGCCCCATCATCATGATGTAGGTGATGTAAGTCACCAGATGTCTCTTCTTCTCGAACATTATTCAGAGGTGTTTCCTGTCTTCCGCCAGAAGATGGCACCAGCTATCCGTCTGCACAACCGGGAAAGGCTTGAGTTTCATTGCTTCGTTTCTGATTTTCTAACCTCTGTGCGTTAGACTTCAGTTCAAGAATGTCAATGTTCTTTGATCTTATACTATCTTCTAACTCTCTGAATGCTTTTCTTAACACAGCTGGCTGCGTGGCTCAGGGGTAACGTTCTCGCTTGCTGAGCCCAAGGTTGCAAATTCGAAACCTGGCGCAGTCAGCTGGCATTTGAGGGTGCGCAAATGCGAGGGAGCCGTGTCAGTAGATTTACTGGCACGTTAAAAATCCCCTTCGGGGCACAATTCCGGCACCCCGGCGTCCCTAAAAGCCAGTGTAGTAAAAAGATACGTAAAACCAATAACATTATTACTTTTATGTTCGACCCTCACTATTATGTGTCAGAAAACTGTATCATAATGCTGGTCATTATAACACTGTTTTTCATTATGATACAGTTCCTCCAGCCAATCAGAGCTCGTTCATTGACCAATTAGGTAACGATACCTTCGCGCATGCGCTCAAAATCCAACATGTTGGACATAAGCACAGCATCGAACTATAATAAATTACCGACATGGAATACGCACCGTCCATATGTTCGCGTAAATAAACTGGCGAATATGTGACAAGAAATAGCACTGTACCTTAATATCACGAACACTAATTTCTACACAGCGCATTGTCTTGAAACGACTCCGGTGACAATATTACTGAGGGGCTGAAGATGTAAATATATGGCCTACATATGGCATTGCAAGCACACAGAGCGTATGCGTCGGTCGTTCAGAGATCTTGAAAGACAGAGATATCATACTTAGCGCTCGCTCTCCAATCACAAAATTCAAGTGGCTGAGTCTCAACAGATATTTATGAATAGTTATGTTAAAACATATAATACAGTTATAATTATCGTCGAACATAAACAGTCGTATGCAACTCGCCTATAATGGTAATTAAGACACTCGTATGGAAATTATAAAACTCGCATACGCTCGTTTTATAAAAATACTCGTGTCTTAATTATATCCATTATAGGCTCGTTGCATAATGTACTATTCTTAACATACTTACTGACTGTATGATGTCATCACATAAGTCTTTTTTCAGCTTGCTTCCTGAATCCGTTAACTTCAGTAGATTTTCTAGCGAAGTTTCCACTACGGAACGTACTTCATCCGCCATCTTGTCTTGTAACCGAAAATCAAAGTATGCGAACTCCAGAAAACAGAGAAGAGAACTGAGTATCAGAACCGGATAAAAAAAACTGTTACCGAGAGATGCAAGGAAAAGTGGAAAGGCAGATTGGACCAGACTAAGGGACTCATTGGTAAAGGAAACAACCGAAGTTTGTGGAAAGACAAGTATGAATAAAAGGGAGAAAGAAACACCTTTGAGGAACGAAAGAGTGAGGGCAGCAATCAGGGAAAGAAATCTTGTGCGGAAGGGAAGGGATCAGGAGAAATATAAACCAGAACTTACTAGAGACGATACAAAGATCATAAACCTCGAACAAATGTACCGAAACAAGAAACTGGACGTTAAAAGAACAGTTTCAGAGGAAAAGACCAAGGCATGGAAGATATTCGCTTGGAAACTGGAGGAGTACAGCAGAGGCAATAGGAAACTACTGTATAGTGTTATCAGAGGTTAAAGAAAACCAATGAATACAATAAAGGCCCTTGACGATGAAAATGGAAATCTGGTTAGGACAAATAGTGACATGACAGAAGTCCTGAAGATCCATTTTGACCACCTACTGAATAGACCAGTTCAAGAACAAAATATAGAACCGGAAATCCACGCCTACAATTAGGAACCTCCCATCACTTGGACGGAAACTGAGGCAGCCTTAAAATCTATGCCTAAAAAAAATCTTCAGGTGCAGATGAAGTGAATGCAGACATGATAAAGGCAGCTGGCATCCAGGGCATACAATGGCTGCAGAGAGTACTCAATGCCATATGGACAGACAACAAAATACCTGAGATTGGAGCAAATGTGTTATAATTACCCTGTTTAAGAAAGGCAGGAGAAGGAAACCCACCAACTATAGAGGAATAACCCTTCTGTCTCATGGGCTGAAAATTCTAGAGAAGATCGTAGAAAGAACATTAAGAACCATCATAGAACCACAGTTGGAGAAGGGCAATATTGTTTCAGGAATATCAGATCGGCAATGGATCTAATTTTTACCACCCGCGTGCTGATGGAAACATATTGGGAGAGAGGCAAGAACCTGGTCATTGTATTCCTGGGTATAGAGAAGGCCTATGATAGTGTTATAAGAGTGCCTGAGGAAAGGAAATGTGCCTGAGGGACTAGTAAGGAAAATTCAGATGCTGTACTGAGCCCGCGATGTGACATCCAAGGCTCATGAAGAATGTACCATCTCTGGATGAACCGAGGACTTCCGCCAATGTGAATTATATTTTATTTGTCTGTGAGACTGAATTGTTATAAGTTAATTGTACTTATTTCGATGCACTGGAAGAGTATTTTATTTTTGTTGGTAAGAAGAAATAGAGATGAAGCCCCGCAAAGAATGCGATGAACATTTACATTCGTACTTTTGACTGATAGCAGGATCGAGCATCCGGCATTTTGATAAGCACCACTTCTACCGCAGGCATGGTCCTGTTGAGGCGTTTATTTTGGTCGCCGTTTAAATCGATGAATATCTAGTGTAAAACGTTTAATCAAGTGAATTGTGCACATGCACGCAGCAAGGCTGCTAGACCAGTTTAAAACTCTCAGTGAAAGCGAATTCCTAATATTTGTGGAATTCATAATTTTCAACCACGCCGGAATCTAACACGCCTTCAAGCACGTGTTTGCTAACTGCATATAAATTTATTCAAAGTGTTAAAGCATTGCCAGGTAAAACGTACTGTGGATAATGCAAAGCAAAATTTTGCGTGTAATTTAATGCACCAGTTTTTAGTGAACTTAGTGGCATAAGCTACTAATTAAATTCTGTAAGCGGATGAACCCGCTACTCAAGTGTAAATTCAGTGAGAATTGTAATTGATAATTTAACACACTTAGAGCCAGTGAAAACCTACGAATACTTTATCACCATGGAATTTACTTCATTTATTCTACATGCCGAAGACACGATTGCTATTTCCGTTATAATGGAGTTTGGAATGGAATAGAAAAAAACAATAATGGAGGGGTCTAGTGATGGCTGAAAACTTCCCAAAGGAAGGACGGTGTTCCTTGGCTAATTACCACCTTACCACATTTGCAACCGAGACCAGGCGAGCGAATACACGCAAGAGACGTGAAGGAAACACGTGAGTCCGACTGACAGTCGAAACTATTTAAGTACGGTCATGGTCAAGGGGATTAGTAATAGCAGACCTTACTCAGCACATACCTAGGTCAGATTCATCGCTATGTTTTTCTAGTGGTTAGTTTCCCACCACATTATTTCGTATCATTTGCCAGAGCTTGGGACAAACGCTCTTGCCCTTATTCTTGTAAATACACATTTTTATAGTTCAACTGTGCATCGAACCAACGCTCATTTACGTGGAGGTATTTTTTTAAATAATCATGTCATAACTGCATTCCACTGGAACAGTAAACCCAGTAACCACATGTTGGCCAAGGCCATAACAAAGCCACTGTCATTTTTTATTGACCTTGAAGCCGCGAACGCAGCGCGCTCTTTATTACAGTGATATTATTTAGAAGGAAGTGAGTGAAATAAAAGCTAGCCTACACCGCATAAAACCTGTTTCACAATACATGAACATATGGCAGTGTTCCTTTTGTTTATTTTTGACAATGTGACGACTGTGATACAAGCTGTAATCTGTAATTCATAAGATGAGCCAAGCAGGCTAACTTGGGTTCGAAGTGAGGGGTCATTTTATGACTGTAAAAAGACCCGGTTTATTAACACATTTTTCTGGACTGTAGAAGTGTGATATAAAAGCAATTGAAGCACACTTTAAATACATTTAGAATGTTATTCAGAATCCACAGCTGTTAGTACAAGCTGGAATTGTATAAGGCCAGTGAAAACCATTGTTACGTTTCTTTGAATGCACTACAGAGGTAGGATCTGATTACCCTTAGTTGCAAAGTACAAGTTTTGGTACTATTTGAGCTAGTAACGTGTACGACTTTTGTCTCGTTAAGTGAGCTGATGACCGACGGGCCAGTGTTATTGTCAAGCACTTAGAGGTGCGAATGAAAGTTTGGAATGAGGTTTTTTCTTCCAATGTGAGTCTGATATTGGATTGTTTTACACCAATTTTTCACACTTTTCGAGGTTAACATGGTCACTAAACCAATACAAAGAAACTGATAGTACTAAAAGATGATCTGATAAATAAGAATGTAATAAACAAATATCACGATTTTTATCTAAACTGGAACCTAAATAAAGTGCTAGGAAATCTTCTAAAACATAAATAAACCACTAAACTTAATGGAACGTTGATGATCAGTGCTTAGATTTGATTCTTCGACACATCTAAATACAATTATAGCTTTTCCCTATGGAGAGACGACAATCAGTTAGTTACGTGTTTAAACACGGTAACTAACCTGATAATGCGACGTTAGACATGAATTGCTCATGCAGTCGCTGATCTAATTTTCTCTCCCACACATTCATGACCCAACTTCACGAACAGTGAAGCTGCGCGTAGGCAGGTCAGTGGCGCCGATTGCGCATTATTGAAGGGTTACATGTTATTCATTTGTGTTGCAATTTAGGAAAACTTTTTCTTATTATCTGTTAGGTTCAGAATGTGCTTAGATTTTGCTTTGGAATAAATTGGATGAAACGCTTCTCGTTTACATCGTTGCTACTGTTAACGTACGATAGATATTAGCTTATATTACTGTAACGTTAAATGTTAGAGGTGACACCATCATAGCGTAGCTTTAAACTTATTGTGCAGTAAATGTAATGAATTCCATGCATTGTAAACAAGTAAATATCTTTCTTTGCTGTAGATTCACGCTTGTATTATTATTATTATTATTGAATCTCCGAAGTAATTGTATATGGATGGATTACGTGTCATTCTCTTAACTTTATTTATTGACTTCTTCATTTTTGGTAGGACTTCGAGAGGGTTAATTATTAGGATTTTTCGTACGGAGACGAGTTAAGTTATTATCTCCATTGTTCAGCACGGATTAGCCGTTTTTTCCTCTCTGAAGTAGTTAGGGGTCTGCCACTTTTTTGAATTAATTGAGTGCGATTTAAATGTAAGCCTGGCCTCTTTATTGTATTTTTGTGTTTGTATTCCTCTGGACTGGTAGTTTGATCTCTCATTACACCCGACACCCCCGAGTTAAGTTTCCCTGTGCTTCCCAGTCCAAGAATGCATTCCACCCCGTCCTATATGTCTTCCTGTTAGAGGGGGTTTCGGAAGGGTCATTTAAGGTCTATGGCTCCCCGAAATCCTCGTCAAACGGGCACAGTACTAAGACTATTAGCTGTGTTAAAATTGGGGAAGGACGATCATCATTGTTTGAGACCAAGAGTGGAGTTCAGCAAGGCAGTGCACTGTCCCCACTACTGCTCATCCCTATTATGGATAATATAAGATAATATAATCAAGAACGTCAAGGAAAAGTTAGGTGAATTGCATGCAGTGGCTTTTGCTGATGACATCATGATTTGGGGTGAAACAGATGAAGAAGTACAAACCAGACTCAATGTCTGGAAATCCCAGTTCCAGGAATATAACCTCAACATCAGCGAGACCAAGACAGTGGTGATGTCAGTCAACAGAGATGGGCGTCCAGCAAGTGTTAAACTAGGAAACCACTAGCTGGAGTGTGTTGACAGTTTTCCTTACTTTGGAAGTGTAATCTCCAGTGATAATTTAGTCAGTAAAGAAATTACCAACACAGTGCAAAAGGTATCAGAATTCTACCAACAAGTAAGGACACTTCTATGGGATGACATGTTTCCAAAACCAGCTAAACTGGTGATGTTTTACAGCTAATTTCTACCAATATTGACCTATGGTATTGAAACATGCACCCTTACAAAGAGAGATGCATCAAGACTTCAAGCAACAGAGATGACATTTCTTAGATCCACCATCCAGAAGACCTAGATGGACAAGTTAAAGAACGAGGAGGTGAGGAAACAAGATGGAATAAAGACATCCCTATTAGACCAAGTCAGCACATCTAGACTACGGTGGTACGGGCATGTGATGAGGATGGAGCCTACAAGATCAGCCGGAATAAATTTGGAATGACAGGTGGATGGAAAAAGACTTGTAGGAAGACCTAGAACCCGATGGATGGACATGGTCAAGATTGATCTAGCGACCAGAGGATGGACAGTGCTCTCCATGTCAAGTTGTATATGAACAGGTTGAAGTGGAATAGGCTCATAAACAGTACCCGGAAAATTGGAACTGTACAATAATGATGATGAATGCAAATATTAATGAAAACACAGAAAATTTGCATGAATCAAATAATATGTCCATCAACACTGTTGGCACGTGAGTCGTTTCACCAAAGAAACTTTGTAATAAGTAGCGCTATGCCATTTCAGCAAATGCAAATTGCCGCACTATTGCCACGCAAAATTTGGCAAATCTAACAGCAAAATACGAAACTAGCATACTTTCTTATTAATAGTGATGCGATCATTTTCCTTTTTCTATGCTATCGCCACTAAGTGTGTGACTTTTAGACCTTTCTTATTTCTGTGTTCGAGTAGAGGCAATGCGAAGAAAGTAGCAAGGGCTTCCTAGTGTTAGTTGAAATATTGTGCAGATGATCGTTGATGTTAGCCTATGGTTGTGAGAATTGTATTAATTTCAACAGAAAATAAATCTACATTAAGAATATCCTACAACGTATATCCCCTACTTTTAACCTGTACTTTTAGCGAGCATTGAAGAAAATGAGAAAGACAATTTAAGTAGGTGTAAATGATGAAGGTAAAATTATTTCGACCTTGTGATTTCCTAACGACATTGTCATCTTAGATGATACACCAGAGGTTTTTGATGTTTTTCTTGAGGAATGATTTGAATATAAAATGAATAAATATAAAGCAAAAGCCGGGAGAAATGAAAACCCCTATTGACTTCGATTGGCAGGTGAAACACTAAGAAAAATTTGCGACTCGTTTTATTTGGGAATCAAAATAACACGTGATGGTGAAACTTTCTACAGAAAATCAATCTGTTGAAATGAAATATGGATTTTGTATTTAGAATATCATTTTCTAAAATCTTAGTCTAGGTGTGAAAGTGAAGGTTAGACTGTTGGTGCAACAGAAGAGAGTAAAATAGAAGCATATGATATTTGGTGTTAATGGACAATGATGAAGATGAGAATGGTACTAATGAAGATGTATTAGAACGAGTGGGGGAAGATATTTCAGGCGAATGTAATGAAGAGAATAGATATGATTGTAGGGCACATACTAAGGATGGGAGAGTCAAGAGGTCGAACTGGAAGAGTGGATGTCTTGGGTGTTGGGTGTGATAGCTATGTAGAAATGAAACGATGAGCTCAGTACGAGAAGAAATGTTAGCTGCACCAAGCCAGTCTAAGGACTTAAAACTTAAACAACACCACTAATAATTTCTCGTCACTCAGCATATACGCCACCTGTGTGAGAAAATAACTGTTACGCGCGAGCATATACCTTAGCAAGTGCATCGTTGGTCCACTGCCGAAGGTCAAGAAGAGTTGCAGTAAGTTGAGGTTTCTATTCATTTTCCTTTACGCCATCCCGTAGATAAGAATCAAACGTTGGATAGGATGATTTTGGAGGACAATATGTGATCGCAGTACACTCATGCCATTTGGTGGCTATGGAGGACAGGTAACGAGTGAGGCATGGTAATAATCCAGCATTGGCCCACCTTGTGCCAGTCAAAAATCTCCTATTTCCTCTCTCTACTGTAGACTCTGGATGGTGTTTATACAGCATATCGACGTTTTTGTCACATAAGTGGTGGTGATCCGTAAGTTTAACGGCGGAATACAGATGTTTTCCGCCAGTCGCAACTCATTGACGGAACTAAATGCACAAATGCCTTTCGTTTGTTACTTCCGTCTAGATACGAGACAGTTTGTCACTCTCTTTGCAGCCCATTTCTTAATGTTAATTTGCATCCCGTTTCACATCTCCAGAAATAACTTATTCCCTCCTTGTTTTACGCCGTCTCTTAACGTTTGATTCAGATATAATTTGCATCCATTACACTGCATACTGTGCCTGTTAGACGAGGATTTAGGGAACCATCGGTTTAAAACGGACCTTCTAAGACTCTCTTTCGACCAACAAACAACTCGGTGGGAACGATTCATTCTTAGACTGGTTCACCACGTAAAACTGCACTCGGGGGTGTCGGGAATAGGTGAGGTTCTACTTTAAACCAGCCCTGAGGAATGCATCAACACAAAACAGACCTATTCAAGAAAGAGTCTAGTCTTACGTTAACATCCTTCCAAATTTATTGACAAAAATAAAAGATCCCTCGCCTATTTCTGAGAGGTAAAAATCGGCTAGTCCGAACCATTCTTCCGTGAAAGGAAATCGAAATCCTAACTTACGCCTCTCGAAAACTTATACACAAAAATAGATAACAAACTCACTAAGAGAGTGACACTTTAATCGCCCCTACGCAATACATCAGAAATAAATAATTATAATTTACGGCAAAGCTAAACATTTAACTTATTCACAAGTCAAAGTTCTTTTCCATTTACAAGCACAACATCTATAGTTACGTTATGAAGATGTCACCTCCAGCATTTAATTTTACGTTACTCATATAAGCGATCCCTGATTGACGTTAAATGAAAATAAACGATGAAGATTAAAAATCCAAATTGTGCACAATCTGATCCTATCCTGAAAATAGAATGGTCTAGTACAACAAAAATAATTCACAATAATCAATTTCCCTCGTAATGATTTGCGCAGTTGGCGCCCCACCGTACTCACTTTCCACTCTCTTTGCAGTAAATGGTCGTAAGTGTAAAAAGCAGAAAAATTATGTTGGCAACTAGTATGGTGGGCCGCCACGACTCACGTTGCGTTATCAATGTAATGCGTGCTTTCACATAATTGATTCGTCGTCTCAAAATTGGGATAAAGTCAGAATGTATCAAAAACGAAGAATAGCAAGTTCTAATGTGTTGGACAAGAAAAGAAAATTTAAGTTTAGCATTCAACTCGCATTGAGAATCCAAAACATTTTTATGCAATATTTATCGTTCCAAAGTTCCTGTCACTTGATTATTTAAATTTAGGTTTAATCAATTTTATTCCTAAATGTGTAATTGTAAATTTTATTGACCATGAATTTCGTTCGGTTTAACTATGTGTAGGGAAAGAATCGTAGAATATCAGTGAAAATCAGTCTTCATAAACTCATGTCACCTCAATAACACAATGACTCTCCAGTCTTCATCATCAGTCGACAAGACAGAAACGTACAATGTCGCGGCGAAAGTATCGTCTCCAAAAACATGAGCAATCACCATACATTTACCATTTAGTGTGTGCTACAAGACTACACATTAGCATGTTTCCCTAATTTATACACTCAGTCTCATTCATGGACTCAAATATTCTGATACTCTGGCGGTCAGCTGTTCTCCAACAAACTTGAAGTTATATTCAATATACCAATAACTGCTTTCAATATTAGCGTGTCTAATACACGATGTAAATGCTTGCTCAAATCATAGGCTGTCGTAAGCTTTCACGAAAAGACCTTCACTGAACTAGCGATATCCCGCTTCCGAGTACATTCAATAGCTTCAATCTAAGTCGTCGTTTTGGGGCACATGACCTCGTAGTTCCGCCCCTTAAAACCCCTATAACTAACCAAGTCGTCGCTTCATTATCAAATAAAATAAAAGAATCTCTCCACAGTAATACCTGGTTATGCGAGAGCTATAAAAAACAAGTTACAGTTCAGCTTGTTTGCTGTAGTCAGACATAATATAACTGCCTCCCAGATTATACAAATGATTAATAGGGTAAGATTCATATTGCAGTGCAGTATACAAGAAACTCTGCGCACAAGGCCTCAGGTTCTAACCTTGACAAACATGTTTCAGCCTCCTACGTCACGATATTTCAAACTGTACAGAACACAAGACAGCTATCTGCCTGCTTGCTAAACATGATACAGTTCTCAATGAAAAGTATGACAGTTCTCGGCGTGTAAATGTTACCTAAAACTATGATCACACTTATATATATATATATAAAACAAGCAGCCTACCTAAGATTGTATGATTGATACCATCTATACTAATCTCCAATTCCAACCCTTACACACTTGTGCTTACTTCATGTAGACTCACATTTTTCCTGCAGTGCATGGTTCGAGCTTCGCTTGGGGTGTATTAGCGAGCTCCGGCTTTGATTCCAGCCATCTACTTCTAGGTCTACACGTAAATTAACATCATCAGCTCAATTTCAATTCCTCCATCTCAACTCCTGGTACGATTAGACAGCAAAGTTTCAGGTTGTCTTTGGTTCTGTGCATGATAGCTCCCATATTGTCGAAATACGTCGTACTCACAGATTTTAATATTACTTGTTTTGACTCAAATAAAATATCACTGAGGTTACAGTTCGGATATTCAATTGATTTTTCCACTCCGCCATAGCTACTAAGATCTCAATTGTGTGATGTTATCTCACTAAAGTATTGTGCGTTATAATGTCCAATGACCACATGATCTGATTTTATCACGATATTCGTTGTTCAAAATAATAAGAATTTCACAGTTTCAATATCACATTTCATGTAGAATTATTTCGCCAGAATTTTCTCGTATATGCGTATCTTTAAATTCACTTTCACAACGAGGGACCTGTGGACATGTGGCACGGTGTTCTAGTGCATATGACGTATTGTCGATCATCCAGGCGTTCGATCGTCAAATCGAATATGCGCCGTCAGGTGCAATACTTACATTCCATAATAATGGCTGCGGAATGGAAGGCATTCTGGTAGTTTCACAACTTGGTATGCTATTCTGTGGCGCTATATCCTGTGGCATAGCGCAGCACTTTACTTGAATTCATTAATTTATCATGCCGTAACTTGTCAGTCATACTTGTGATGGAACTATTAAATGATTTTTTCCCCGCTAATTTGTGACTGGAATTCATTGTGTCACTGCCACAATACTACACCTCCATTGTTAATGCATCATGTAAACCACCTGGAACTCGCCAACTGAGCATGAAGCGAAATCTGTTACTTAACATTCCCTCTTTTATGTTTTATGTTTTCTGCCAGGTTTAACAAACATCGTTGCGGCAGTTATTTCTAAAGATTCAATGTAACATTCTGGCATTTAAGTAAGAAATACTGTGTACATAGAGGGAACGTCTGTAGTATATATGCAATTCGAGATATTATGCGAAGTAAAGTTTACTAACGAACAGCTTGTAAGAATTAATGATTATTCATACTGTTCAAAAGTGGGTTAACGCCGTTGTGTTGGAAAAGTGAAGGTGCACAACGTATTACTGTTGCCTGGTAAAGGGTTGAACGTAAGGGCAGGTTAAGTTGTGTTGAGCCGATAATTGGATAAATGTTTACTTTATAATGTTCATTATCTAGAAGGGTTATCAAATTCTGTACATAGATCAAGTCACCTCAATATTCAGCATGAATTTTTCTCAGTCTTTTAGACCTATCAGTCGTCTCCACGCAATTCATTCATCCCCAAATAGCGAGAACCATTCATTTTTAATATAATTATCAGTGATGCGTGATAACATAAGTGTTATCGAAATCATATAGCCTGCATATCCAATACACCAACTTTAAGGCAACATGCAACAAATGCGTTAATGTAACTGACAAAATGTGGATTAATATGTTACCTATCCTTAGATAGACCTTCGTGGGTTTCAGTTGCACCGTTTCCATCAGTCATTACATCGGGTTAAAATCCTGCTTTTGAAACTTCTCATTTTATTGCCCGTTTTAACTAAAAATATGAAGCATTACAATATTCATCAGGAATGAGTTAGAGAAAGGAATTTTGAACACACACTGGAAATATGAATTTCAATAAGTTACCGATTGAATCGATTAAGGACCAGAATAACAACATAAGTATGTCGTTGTAATTGACCTTCCCCATGTGCGAAAGCATCTATCGTGCTTCAGATCTATTTACCACTGCATTGAGTACTATGTATGTTATCACAAGATATTGAAACTGTAATAAAACTTCATTCAAAGTAAAAACGTTGTAAGTTCCTGGTAGTCTACTTGTAAGAACAACTTTCCTAGCATCCGTAATACTGAAGCTTTCCCAATTAACACGCCACTACTTAGATCTCTGTATATCGAAAGTACGGTTCCACAATACTTTATTGTACAATATAATAAATAATTGCTATTATATTTTTCAGGCCATGTACAGATACGTCGGATTCGGTTGGAAAGAAAATTTATACTCTCTAACATACTGAAGGACAACATACAATAACTGCATCTAGAAGAAATTTTGTGGCAGAGCAACCTATCGATGAAATGAAAAATACTGGCCACTATTCGTACAAACGTAATATATGCAAAAAGAACTTTCCAAAATTAACACTTTTGAGGAGCCACTTGAAATTTCATAGTAGCAACATTAATTACATACTAGTTGAAACCCGTCAAAACATGACGGACAATGACAAAAATATTTACTGAAGAAGCTTCTTATATAAGTTACATTCTTTGTACGATTACTTCTTATTACTATTGCAACTTTAAGGGCGTCAAAAGTTAGCACTCTCAACATTGCAACATAATGCTAGTCATGACTGAAAACGTTCTAGAGTTTTTCCTTGAGCTTTATTGATTGTGATAAGGTATGCCGAGCGAATAGGAAATTGTTGCCTATTAAAATACAATGTACTGTACCTGCAAGTGTTTTATCGGAAGGTTTTAAATCAAGTCGTAAGATTTGAGCTCTCTGCCCAATATTACTGCACCTATTATATCCGAATCCAAGCAATTTCTTACATATTTCTTACAATTAATATGTTTCCATATAGGAGTCCTTGGGAGAGCCTCCGTGGCTTAGGCGGCAGCACGCCGGCCTCTCACCGCTGGATCCGTGGTTCAAATCCCGGTCACTCCATGTGAGATCTGTGCTGGACAAAACGGAGGCAGACAGGTTTTTCTCCGGGTACTCCGGTTTTCCCTGTCAAAAATTTCATTCCAGCAACACTCTCCACTATCATTTCATTTCATCTGTCATTCATTTAATCATTGCCCCAGAGGAGTGCGTCAGGCCTCGGCAGCCGGCACAGTTCATATCCTCGCCGCTCGATGGGGGCTTCATTCATTCCATTCCTGACCCGGTCGGAGACTGGAAGCAGGCTGTGGATTTTCATTTTCATAGGAGTCCTTGGGAAACGTTCAGATTTCTAAGGAGCATAACTATGGCTCAAACGTTCGGAGTATGTGGAGGCGAATCCCTTAATTCCAAGGAATTGAAGAATTCTATAGTAGGGATATAAAGTAGCTGGCTTTCATCTTCAGTATCTAATCTGTTAACGCTGATGTATGTGTTTGAACTACTGTATATAAGTTCAATGACTTTTAAATTAATATCATTACATTCTTGCAGCCTGTCAAATATTTTATTTTCCAGCAGATCAATTTTACCCTCACAACAGTAAAGACCAAAGTAACCACGCGTAGATATTACGCAAGAGAAATGCAATGTAGAACAATGTTTATATTTGATCGTCACGGTCCTTACACTGTACTGCATAATATCTGGAATTGTTCCTGAAATGGCCTATTTATATTGAATTTTAAATGTGGCTTCGTATTATTCGATAACACAATAGTGTCCTGCATCCACGGAGCCGCTAAATATTAAATGTCAAATAATACTTCCATTGCCGAAATCAACAGCGTAGTTAGACTCAGTACTCTAAACAAATAATCATTGTCTTATTCAATGAAGTTCAACATGACCCGTCCAGACACTTTCATACTCAAGTTGGTTGCTGAGGAGAATGCGATGAGACTGATCGCCTACAATAAAATCCTTATAGTTGTTTCTGCCAGCGATTTTTTTTTGTAATAGCTTGAAAACGCAGCTCAGAATGAACTCTTCATTTTGATACAAACAGTACGAAACTGCTTTAATAAGCAATATCCATCACCTGTTATAGGTTATGGCAGTACATTTTGCAGGGGAAACATAGAATCACTTCGCCAACTACTGGAATGAGCATAGGCCTATACTCAATACTCACTTCGGCAGTCACCCTAATGGAGGCAGTTTTAGAATTCTATCACCCGTGCATGTCCAAAATCGTATTAACACATGGAAGCCCACCTATTCTTGGCTATCGCCCCGGAGACCCGGGTTACATTTCCTTCCCTGCCAAGAATTGTAATTCTGGTCTAAGGGCAAAAACGGGGCACACTCAGTCTCTTGAAGTATAACTAAGAAGAGGGAGGTTCGATTCTCACCTCAACAATCTTGGATGTGGTTTTCCGTAGTTTCCCACTTCCACTCAAGGCAAATACCGGGACGGTTCCTAGGCCTCGGCCGTCTCCTTGCCATTCCCCTCCTTAATTACAAATACACACTTTAATGCAGCCATCGCAATAACACAGGTCAACAGAGAAAATTTTAAACATACACACCGAAGTACACGGGGCTGAGTGACCACGATGTCGGAGCCCTTCAAACGAATTATGTTTCCCAAGTGTCTCTCATGGCGAAAGCAATTGTGGACACGCGCGAGTGCCTGGAAAACTACTTTTTTCTTTAATAGTTTAAGAGTATATCGACATTGCATAATTATAACTTTTAGTCTAGGACGCTACCAACTTGACCACTGAAGCATTGGGAAGGAATTGCAATATTAAGGTACATAAATAACGTACACATTCAACTGTCAGTTAATGTTCTTCAACATTTCCCTTCTTTTATAACTCTATTTCAGTATACATATCGTGGAAACATCATAGAAAATATTCCCCTCCTTTATAATTCTCATAAATAACTATCAAGTGAAAACACGCCATGTCTGATGTATTAAATATATCGATGCAATGGTGCTGCAGTCTGTTGTCGGTTATTGGAACTATATTGGCGAAGTACTGCCATCTGATACTGGAACTGATTGCAGATATTGGGGACAACAGTTAGCAGGTTTTTCTCCGGGTACTCCGGTTTTCCCTGTCAAAATTTCATTCCAGCAACACTCTCCACTATCATTTCATTCCATCTGTCATTCATTTAATCATTGCCCCAGAGGAGTGCGTCAGGCCTCGGCAGCCGGCACAGTTCATATCCTCGCCGCTAGTTGGGGGCTTCATTCATTCCATTCCTGACCCGGTCGGAGACTGGAGGCAGGCTGTGGATTTTCAGTTAGCTCTTTCGATCACATGCTGTAATGCAATGGTAAAAAGGAAATAAAATGTATTGATGTGGAATGTAGAAATATGTATCTATAACTTAAAGCAAACAGCATGAAATCGCTGGCGGATTGTAGATAGAATGCATAAGCTAATTGTTGTATATGGGCGAATAACATTATGTGCAAGTTAATTTCATGAAATTAAATACTAATAAGTGTTGAATTAAAGAAAACAATAGTGATAGCACATTAAAATAAGGCTATTTTCGCTATCGTTTTACCCTCCAGGGTTGGCTTTTCCTTCGGACTAAGCGAGAGATCGCACCTCTACCGCCTCTGAGGGCAGTGTCCTGGAGCTTGAGACTCTGAGTCAGGGATACAACTGGGATGTGTGACCAGCACTACGCCCAGGCGGCCTCACCTGCAAAGCGAACAGGGGGCATGATGAAGGGATGGGAAGAGTGGCACGGTTAGGCAAGGAAGTGGGAAGGAGGCGACCGTGGCCTTACAGTGGGAACCAACCCGGCATTTGCCCGAAGATGAAGTGGGAAACCACAGAAAACCACTTCCAGGATGGCTGAGATGGGATTCGAACCCCCTCTACTCATTTGTTCCACCCGAGGCAGAGTAGACCCCGTTCCAGTCCTCATACCTCTTTTCAAATTTCGTGGCAGAGCTGGGAATCGAACCCAGGACCTCCGGGGCGGCATGAAAATCAGTCCAGTGGGGAGTTGTTGGCGATTTACAAAAGAAAACGCCTTGTGTTTTAAATATATAGATGGCAAAGGAGAATCCGATACTTTACGCGAATTATAAAAGTAAAATATGTTTCGACAATGTAATAGAAATCGTAAGAAGGATGAAAACGGAAATTAAAAAAACATATCCGAAGTGGGATTCGAACCCACTCGACCATGCATAATACAATCTTCTGGACTGGAACTATAGCCGCGCAGCCATCCAGACAACTGCCTTTTTGATTCATTATCAAGGTACCTAACCACCATACACACTCAACCTGCAGTTTAACTCCCTCAATACTTTGCTTATTTTATAATTTTATTTCAATGTATATTCTAAGAACATAATTAACAATATTGGAGACCCTGTTTAATTCTCATAAACAAAGATCTCAGTTAGACGCGGCGGGAAGCAAGCGCCATTTCCCTCGTTGAAAAGAGTCTTTGTGCGCAAGCGCGGGAGCGGCAAATATTAATGTTTTCTTTAATAATTTGTAAATATACCCTAACATATTTTCCTTTTAAAGACACTCTGCTCGACAATGTAATATCAATCGTAAGAAGGAAGAAAACGGAAATAAAAAAATATGTCCAAGGTGGGATTCGAACCACCTCGACCATGCGTTATTCGAATAATACTGGACTGGAACTCTAGCCGCGTGGCCATCTAGACAACTGTTCGTCTTAACAATATCAAGGTACATAACCACCATACACACTCATCATGCAGTTTAACTCCCTCAATACTTCGCTAATTTTATAATTCTATTTCAATGTATATTCTAAATACATAATTAACAATATTGGAGACCCTGTTTAATTCTCATAAACAAAGATCTCAGTTAGACGCGGCGGGAACCAAGCGCCATTTTCCTCGTTGAAAAGAGTTTTTGTGCGCAAGCGCGGGAGCGGCAAATATTAATGTTTTCTTTAATAATTTAAAAATATACCCTAACATATATTTTCCTTTTAAAGACACTCTGCAAATCTACATGTCAAGAGCTCTCGTTAGAATGCATTACGAAGTAAATCGGTTCTGTCATTCTCTCAATCTCGCGGTAACAAAAATCACCTTAGTGTTTTAAATATATAGATGTACATTGTGCGAAGCAAAGTTTACTGATAAGAAAGCCTTGAAAAGACATCTCATTTTTCATAATAATCACCGTCCATACTCTTGTAGTACATGCAAGGCAAAATTTACTATGAAAAAGAATTTGCAAAGGCATATGGTATTTCATAGTGGCGGGAAGCGTCATTCATGTAGCATGTGCGATGCAAAATTTAGTCAGAAGGGATATTTAAACTACCATATGTTACGTCATACCAGTGAAAAGCCATATTCATGTAGCACGTGCGATGCAAAATTTAATCGGAAGCAATATTTGAAAAGTCATATGTTACGTCATACCGATGTAAAGCCATATTCATGTGGCACGTGCGACGACAAATGTACTGAAAAGGGAGCATTGAAACTCCATATGTTACGTCATACCGGTGAAAAGCCAAATTCATGTAGCACGTGCGAGGCAAAATTTACTCGATCTGGAAATTTGAAACGCCATATGCTACGTTATACCGGTGAAATGCCATATTCATGTGGCACGTGCCAGGCAAAATTTATTCAGAAGGGACATTTGGAGACCCATATGTTACGTCATACCGGTGAAAAGCCATATTCATGGACCACGTGCGAGGAAAAATTAATGTGAAGAGTATTCTGAACAGCCATATGTTACGTCATACCGGTGAAATGCCATATTCATGAACCTCGTTGGATAAGAAATGTATTCGTAAGGGACATTACAATCGCCATATGTCACGTCACACCGGTGAGTAGTCATATTCTTGTAGGAGGTATGATAGAAAAAAAATTCTTCAGATGAGAAGTTAGAACAGACATATGTCACGCCATACCTGTGGCGAGGCATATTCATGTAGCACGAGCGATGGAAAGTTTACTGAGAAAGGAATTTTAATACACATATGTGTGTGTTACAGTGGTAAATAGACATATTTCTGATTTATATGCCTCGTTTACTAACACGAGTAATTTGGAAAGACATCTGTTACTTAACAAGCGTCGAAAGCCAATCTTATGTCGTACATGTGAAGCAAAATTTACACTGAAGCAAAATTTTAAGAGACTTGTCTTTGTAGAAACATTGTTAACCCTCGTGTGAAATAGCACAATAAAACAGGATTGTCCCTTACACTTGTTTAAAAATATCATTTTATTGTGTAGTAGGCAAAATCGATATATTTGTGAAACTTCTGTTTGCTAATTCAATAGTCGAGCTACTGGGAAGATTCATAACCAATAGTAGCAACCAGCCACAATCATTAATTTAGGTGGACATAATGTACCTTATTACGTACTTGTAGACAAAATGGAAATAAAAATCATTCTCTTAACATAAGGTGAGCTTTCTCTCTATGATTTTGGCTTAAACATTGCATTTACCTTGGGCAAGGTGTAGTACGACAATAGATGCCTACAATTTTTATTATTGTCGATCTATTTCTTATTAATTGGCGTCGAAATAAATACAAAGTTAATGGTATGAAATTTCTGTAAGAGGCATTGCTCATGTAGCCTGATGGGGAAAAGGGGTTTCCAGTGCCTCAATCCTAGGTAGTAAAGCAATAGCGCAGTCGTTTATATAGCATAACATGGTACTGCCAGGTGTGAAAACTGGGTGGTAATTACTCGCTTGCTTAACTCAATATTGGGAGATGACATGTCCTAGCAAAAATGCCACAACACTGTCGAACTGGCTTGATCGGAGGAGCTCATGACTCTCGCCGTCTAGCAGGATACTAGACAAACTAATGTGATATACAAGTACATATGTCCCTATAGAGCACTTGAAGTCCGTTGTGCTGCCCACTGGCGTTGGTCAGCGGTATGGGATTGGCTTTGCAAATAAACGAACACTTTGTTGCCGGTTCATATCTGGCCACAGGCATGGATGTGTATGTGTTGTAGGCGTTTATCATTTCTAAGGTATAATATATTCATTACATAGTTCCTCATCATACCCATACACGTGACGCAAGTAAGACGGAAAAATACAACAAATTTTTACTTTGTTTTACATTGCGTGCTAGTTAATGGTTGATATTTCTTAGCTGCATATAATTTAGTGTTTTTCAACCCTCGTGAAATTCCTTTCAGTGCCTAATTTTAAGTAGAGAAATATACCGATTGCAAATTTCTAAATGCACGGATGTTAGGTGAACAAGGCTTGACACTTTAGTCATACTCCGGTTGTTCCTGTCACAATTTCATTCCAGCAACTCTCCCCTCTATCATTTCATTTCATCTGTCATTCATTAAATCATTGCCCCAGGAGTGCGACAGGCTTCGGCAGCCGGCACAGTTCATATCTTCACCACTCGATGGGGGCTTCATTCATTCCATTCCCTGGCCTGGTCGGTCGACTGGAAGCAGGCTGTGGATTTGTCTTCAAATGATGAAGGTAAAATTATTTCCAATAAGCTAACCCCTGCCACCTATGTCTCGAATGCTATATTTGTTACCCTTGCTACGTAATCCGCCTACGCAATACATTATTCTCTCGAGTCTCACGCACAACCTATTACTCTTTCTGATCTCAGCCATCCTGGACGTCATTTTTCATGATTTACCATCCACTCCAGGCAAATACCGTGATGGTTCCTAACTGAAGGCCACGGCTACTCTCTTCCCTATGCTCAACTGCATTACAAATAAACGCACAATTGCCGACACCAAAATAAAGGAGTTCTCTGACTAATTCTGCACACCCAAATATACAATGTTAAATGACTATGATTTCACAAAGCCCATAAATTAATTAACAACATCGTCTAATCTTCTTTGCTCAAGAGAAGAATGGAGAGATTATTATCGTGAAGTTGGCATTTAAAATTTCGATTTAATTTAATTTACTTAACACTTTCGAGTGTTCTTACATTAGAATTTCTGCTAGTGTGGGGATGGAGGGGCCAAACAAGTGCAGTGGTGTGGCTGCTAGCCTTTGTCGTAACGGCTTCCCCAGAGAAGAACTACAAAAGTAGTGCTAGAAGGGAAGTTCTAACCATAATCGCGTGTGTGCTTGAATACGTATGGCTATGTGGGAAAAAGGTTACGTGGTTGGGGGAGGACAAGGGTCGAGTGATGGGTCGTTTAGATGGTATTTTTTCCGCTCCACAGTATTTGATGGTAAGGTTATTTTTTAAAATGGGTGAAATTTGGAAACGCAATTTGTGGTAAACTTGTTGTTTTGTAATTTTGGTGATATTTAATGAGCTTGTAATGGCTAGAACGATGTGGTGCTTAGGGGGATGGCTGAGGTGACTAGATGGGCTATGTTTTTGGGGTGAAACATGCGTTTTTGACATTTTCCTAATATTTGGAAAACGAATCATGTGATTTCTATGAAGGCCATGTTGGTGTTTTCGTCTCGTCGTCCTCTTTACGGAGATGTAGGTATTGAAAAGGTGAAGAGCTGGAAACATGTTTTTTTGGTCGAAAATGCGTTTTCGTTACTTTTCGAGATATTTGGGAAACTGAAAATATTTCCTAACATTTAGGAAGCAGAAAATATTTCCTGAACCCATGGTCGGATTTGGGCATATGGGGTATCGTAGGACTCGTGGTGAACCCCCATTTCCTATGGACAACTTATTTCCACCCCAAAATAAAAACTACCCTTAACCGGGGGTGAAATATTAATTTTTGTATGCATGCGCGCTAGGGGGGCTCTTTTTTTGTAAGAGAGCGGGCTTTTTAAATCTATTATATAAAACACAGTGTCCTGACTGACTGACTGAGTCACTGACTCATCATTGCCCAGCCTAAACTATTAACGTTAAAAACATGACATTTTGGGGATATGTTCGTTGTATGTCGAAAACGCCCACTAAGGAAGGATTTTTGGATATTCAGGTTCTAAAGTGGTATTAAGAGGGTAGACCTGCATTACATTGAACAACAATATCTCCCGAGTGGTTTCATTGGGAGATGTGATACTCGGCATATAAACTCACCATTAAAAATAAGAAGACCCGTGTTTGAGGGTTTTTCAATGTGGTGTATATTATGATGTGAAAGGGGTGAAAACTGGGTGTTGAAGGATTCCTAACAGAGTGTGTATCTCTTAAACGACTTAAGCGAGGAGTTTGAAACTCAGCGAAAAAAATCAGCTGAAAAAATTAGTAAATAGTTGTTTGACCGTTTTTTCATAAATCCATTTTAAGTGGCCCATGGGGAGGTGTGAAATTCTGGGGGAAAAAACAGGAAAGAAAGTGTCCTAACTGATAGACTGACAGACTCACTCATCAACCTCGGGGCGAAAAAATGCTTAAAAATAAGTTAATAGGTGTTCTACAGTTTTTTTCATCAACCCAATTTAAGGGGTTTTTGGGGAGGGGTGAAATTCCGAAAAAAGAAAGTTGAAAGAAAAAGTCCTGACTCACTCACCATCGCCCAGTCAAAATTATTGAAGTTCGAAAAATGACATTTTGGGGATATGATCATTGTCAAAACCGTCCACTAAGGGAGAATTTTCGGAAATTCAGGTTCTAAAGGAGTCTTAAGGTGGTTAAACCTATATTTCATTGAATAACAATATCTCACGAGTGGTTTCATTTGTGGATGTGATACTCGTCATATAAACTAATCATTAAAAATAAGCAGACATGTGTCCAAGGGTTTTTCGATGTGGTGTATAAGTTTGAAACTCAGCGGAAAAAATCAGCTTAAAAATAAGTAAATCGGTGTTCGACCGTTTTTTCATAAATTCAATTTAAGGGACCAATGGCGTGGGGTGAAATTCTGGAAGAAAAAAAAAGAAGAGAAAGTGTCCCAATTGACTATCTCACTCACTCATCAAACTCAGGGGGAAAAAGACAGATTAAAAAATAAGTTAGTAGGTGTTGAGCGTTTCTTCATAAATCCACTTTAAAGGGCCCATGGGAAGGGGTAAAATTATGGTAAAAATAATTGAAAGAAAATGACCTGACTGACTCACTCCTTATCGCCCAGCGAAAACTATTGAAGTTGATATATTAAATTTCGGGAATATGTTCGCTGTATGTCGAAAACGTCAACTAAAGAAGGATTTTTGTTTATTCGGGTTCTGAAGAGGTGTTAAGGGGGTAAACGTGCATTTCATTGAATAGCGATATCTCATGAGTTGTTTCTTTGGGGATGTGATATTCGGCATATAAACTAATCATTAAAAATTAGCAGACATATGTCTTAAGGGTTTATCGACGTGCTGTATATTATGAGGTGAAAGGGGTGAAAATTGGGGGTTGAAGGATTCTTAACCGTGCGTGTATCTCTTAAACGACATAGGCGAGAAGTTTGAAATTCAGCGGGAAAAAACATCTCAAAATTTAAGTAAATAGGTATTCGACCGTCTCCCATAAGTCCAATCCCTCGTCCACGTCGTGGGAGACGGGCAACGTCATAAAGTAAGGGATTGCCTGGTGGGGTGAAGTACAGTGGGGACTGTGTGTGCCCCGTGACCGCTTCCGTAGCTGTGATGGCCCAGAAGGAACCCTGAAAACGTGGCGGCTAACGGGTCACTGGGGGAGATGCTGCAGCCTTGTAGTATGTGGGGTTGGTTCCCAAAAGGCTAAGGGAAGAAAACCCTGATTAAAAATTACCCGTCCTCCGGAAGAGGTTGGACGTAGGGCTGACACCCCGCTCCGTAAAAAAGGCCAAGTTGCGAAACTTCAACGAAAGAAAGCCGGACTGATTAATGGAGACAAACTTGGCATGGAAAAGGACACTGATATCGGACCATTGGTACATGAATGAACGAAAAGAAATATAAAGCGTAAGTCAGTACCTGGAATGTGAGATCTTTGTATCGTCCAGGAGCGCTGAAAGTGCAGCTGAACCAAACAATGAAGCGGAAGCAGAGTATCATAGCTCTACAAGAAGTAAGGTGGACCGGAAGTGGAATTCTGGAAAAGCGAGAAGCTGGTATATTCTATAGCTGTAGCGAGGAGAAGCACGAGTTTGGCACTGGATTTATGGTACACCACCAGCTAAAGCACGTTGTAATTGGGTTTCTACCTATTAATCCAAGACTGTCAGTACCCAGGATAAAGGGTAAATTCTTTCACTACTCTATCATTAACGGCCACGCTCCGACAGAAGAATGTGAGGAAGAAGAGAAAAAATCGTTCTATGAACTTTTGGAAAGAACATATGATGGTTGCCGAGGCCATGACATTAAAATAGTAGCTGGTGATCTAAATGCTCAGGTGGGAAGGGAACAGATATATGAGCTAACAATTGGATCCCACAGCAAGCATACTGTAAGCTAAGCAATGATAATGGAACGAGACTTATATTATTTGCAGCATCTAGAAATATGGTTGTGGGCTCCTCCTTGTTCCAACACAAAGACATACATAAAGGAACGTGGACATCGCCGGATGGAAACATAGTTAACCAGATCGATCATATGTTGATAGATGCAAGCCACAAATCAGATCTCTTGGATGTGAGAAGCCCCAAATATCCAAATATAGACTCAGACCACTTCCTGGTACGGGCGCGAATTAGGGCTAGGATCTGTAGTGCATTTGAAGGAACCCGACCCAACAATCCTAAATATAATATAACAGCTCTAGAATCCTCTGAAGTCAAAAAGCAGTACCAGAGAGGATAATACAGATTCTAGAAAATACTGAGGAGTGCAACGACATCGAGTACCAGTGGGAAATTAATAAAAATGCAGTGGTGACGTCGGCGAATGAAACACTGGGAATTGAAACAGGATATAAAAGATCTCCTTGGTTTGACACTGAGTGTGAAATAGCAACAGAAGACAAGAACACAGCATATAGAAGGACATTACAATCAAAATGCACAAGAAGAACGAAGGAAGTCTATAAAGAAAAAACGGAGGACTGAAAAGAAGTTCCATCAGAGAGAAAAAAGAGAGAGTGGATGAAGGCAAATATCGAAGAAATGGAGCTTCAGAGAAATCAAAATGAGGTGAGGAAATTTAATACAGAGGTAAATGCTGCACGGAAACCCTTCTGTGGCAAAACTAGCCTGATAAAGGATGAAACAGGGAATATTGTTAGCGAGGGGAAAGAGATATGTGAAAGATGGCGGCGACATTTTGATAGAATTCTCAATTTTAGAATGATAACAAGACACTCAATAGATCTAATTTAAGGGGCCCATGGATAGGGGTGAAATTCTGGGGAAAGAAGTCCACTAAGGAAGGATTTTTGGATATTCACTCATCATCCCCCAGCCAAAGCTATTGCAGTTAGAAACTTGAAATTTTCGGGATATGTTCGTTGTATGCCCAAAAGGTCCTCTAAGGATGGATTTTTGGAAATTCATGTTCTGAAGGGGTGTTAAGCGGGTTAAACTTGCATTTCATTGATTAACAATGACTTGTTTCAATTGGGGATGTGATATTCGGCATATAAATTAATCAGTAAAAATCAGCAGACATATGTCTAAGAGTTTATCGATATGGTGTATATTATGAGGTGAAAGGGGTGAAAATTGAGGGTTGAAGGATTCTTAACGGAGCGTGTATCACTTAAACGACATTAGCGAGAACTTTGAAATTCAGCGGAAAAAATCATCTTAAAAAATAAGTAAATAGGTGTTCGAAAGTTTTTTTTATTAATCCCATTTAAGGGGTTCATGGGGAGGTGTGAAATTCTCAAAAATAAATGTAAGAAAATGTCCTGACTGACTCACACACTCATCATCGCCCAGCCAAAATTATTAAAGTTAGAAACATGAAAGTTTGGGGATATGTTCGTTGTATGTCGTAAACGTCCACTAAGGAAAGAGATTTCGATATTCAGGTTCTAAAGGGGTGTTAAGGGGGTAAACGTGAATTTCATTGAATAACAATATCTCACGAGTGGTTTCATTTGGGGATGTGATGCTTGCCATATAAACTAATAATTAAAAATAAGCTAACACATGTCTAATGATTTTTGTATATTATGAGTGAAAGGGGTGAAAAGTGGGGGTTGAAGGATTCCTAACGGAGCGTGCATCTCTTAAACGACATAAGCGAGGAGTTAGAAACTCAGAGGAAAACAATCAGCTTAATAATAAATAAATAAATAGGGGTTCGACCGTTTTTTCATAAATCCAATTTAAGGGGCCCATGGGGAGGGGTGAAATTCTGGAACAAAAACGTCCACTAAGGAAGGATTTTTGGATATTCACTCTCATCGACTAACCAAGACTATTAAAGTTAGAAGAATGATATTTTGGGGATATATTTGTTGTGGGTCGAAAACGTCCACAATGGAGGGATTTTGTATATTCAGGTTCTAAAGGGGTGATAATGGGGTTAAACCTGAATTTCATTGAATAACAATATGACACAACTATGACGCGAGCGAAGCCGCGGGTACCTGCTAGTGATTATATATAGATGAGATTTTTTAAATATTTATTAAAGAACAAAAAAACTAATAGTTCTTTCGCTTTTTAGTATCTCGCTAACCAATAATCGGATTTAAACATAAGGGGTGTAGTAGGACTCTTGGTGATCCCCCCCCCCCTCCTACGGAAAACTTTTATCCACCCCAAAATAAAAACTACCCTTACCCGGGGTTGCAGTCGTGATTTTTTTGTATGGAAGCGCCCTTGAGGGATTTTTTAAGTGAGCGGGATTTATAAATGATTATTTATATATGAGTTTTTTTAATATTTATTAAAGAACAAAAATAAATAGTTCATCCGCTTTTTAGTATCTCGCTAACCAATAATCGGATTTAAACATAGGGGGTGTCGTAGGACTCGTGGTGAACCCCCCTTTGCTATGGACGACGTATTTCCACCCCAAAATAAAATTACCCTTACCCGGGGATGTAGTAGTCATTTTTTTGTATGCATGCGCACTTTGGGCCTTCTTGTAAGTGAGCGGGCTTTACAAATGATAATTTATAGATGAGTTTGTTTTGATATTTATAAAAGAACAAAAAACTAATAGGTCATCCGCTTTTTAGTATCTCGCTAACCATTAATCGGATTTAAACATATGGGGTGTCGTAGGACTCGTGGTGACCCCCCTTTGTTATGGACGACGTGTTTCCACCGCAAAATAAAAACTACCCTTAACCGGGGGTGAAATAGCTATTTTTTGTATGCATGCGCACTTGGGTAGGCTTTTATAAGAGAACGGGCTTTTTAAATCATTATTTATAGATGAGTTTTTTAATTTGTATTAAAGAACCAAAAAAAACTAATAGGTCGTCCGCTTTTTATTATCTCGCTGACCAATAAAGCGATTTAAACACATGGGGTGTGGTAGGACTCGTGGTGAACTCACCTTTTCTATGAACGAGGTATGTCCACCCCCAAAATAAAAACTACCCTTACCCGGGGTGAAATAGTTTTTTTTTGTATGAATGCACACCGGCAGCTTTTGTCAGAAGGGCTTAACTACACTTTTCTTAATATTTTCTGAACCCCTGATCGGATTTTGGCATAGGCAGTATCGTAGCACTTGGGGTGACGCCCCGTTTTTTAATGTATGATTCATTTTTGTCAAAAGGGCTTAACTACACTTTTCTTAATATCTCGCAAACCAATTATATTAGGGACTTGTATGAGGGGTCCTAGCACTTGTGGCGACGTCTCTGGGGGGTGAAACTACCCCCCAAAATTGAAAAATCGATACCTTGGAAACTAAGAACAGTAAAATTAGGAGTAATAGCTTAAAAAATTGGTCTTGACACACGCTTTTAGCTGGATTGATCGTTTCACCCCTAATACAGTAAATAAGGTTTTACAGGGGGGAGGAGGTGTTAAACGTGCAAAAAATGATAATTGAACCTAAGATCTTTTGTTTTTCATGAAAAATAGCAGGGGGTGGAAACTACCCCCAAATTAAAAAATCGATATCTTGCAAACTAAGAACCCTAAAATTAGGTGTGGTAGTTGAAAAATAGATGATGACATACACTTTTAAGTCGATAGGTTATTTGACGCCTAAAACAGGAAATAGTAATCTTACAGGGGAATAGGTATTAAATATGTAAAAAGCATAAGCGTTTTCTGAAACCATGCTTTAATGGGTGTGTGTATGAAGGATTATTAGGTTATTATTATTATTATTATTATTATTATTATTATTATTATTATTATTATTAGGTAATTATGGACTAATGAGTTTATGTAGCTAATGAATAAGGCTACAGAGTTGTATGAGGTGTTGTACAAGTCAGGATGGCCAACCTGTTGCCATTCGCCATGAATTTACCCAAAAGAGCCAAAACGTTAAGGTTATCGGCCTGAGATTTTATTAACTAATTATCGGAGAGTGTGAAGTAATGTGTTGTTTTGGACTAACAATTGCTGACCCTTTCCCATGATTCATGAATTGACGCAAAACCTTTTAACTGACAAGACTGTATGGGTACCCTGTTGCAGCCTTTAGAAAATCGAAGAAGGAAGGAAGATTGTAGTTTTATGTGACCGTTATACGGGAGATATTAAGCCACATGACCTCCTTTTTACTTGGTATCCGAACCACAGGACATGGCATTTCACTTCGAAAATCTCACATGCATTGACCGGGAATCGAACCCGGTCTGCCGTGGTGAGAAGCCAACAGCTAGGCCGCTGCGCCACCACGCTCCACTAGAAAATCGAACCCAGACCCCCTGTGGTGACAGTGGAGTTATATTGATGATGGTTTTTAAACAAACACACGCTTGCATACTACCGCTCCTGCACAGAGGGGCACTGGCTTTGTTTGTGTAGTGAAGTCTTGGTGATAAGAGCACAGCGATGTTGCCAGCAAGTTTCATATTACTTGTCTGCTTGATAGTAGATGTGCTCCGCACCGTGTTAACATACATGACGAGATAGTTGTTAGTTAAGGGTTGACAAGGATCAGTGAACCTTATTGCAACCTTAAATTGAAAATGAATTTCTTGGTATAGTCGGGTTAGAAGCCAAGACCTTAGGGTTGACAACCAAGTATATTAACCACTACACTGTGAGATGGTTAAATGATAATGTAACAGAACATATAGAAAAGTTTTCTGTAGTTTAACGAATTGACTAAGAGCCATACCATAAGAGGTGTAGGTAATTGAAATTGAATCCTTAGCTGATGACCCTACAACATGTAACCTATGGCAATGCCCGCCTATAAGATCTCATGTTAGAAAAAGAAATTTATGGGTTGTTTTAAACGGAGAATGATTGTGTTAACTACGAAATACAAATCTACATTTAAAAATAGTTCATGTCCTACATGATGTTTGAACTCTTTTTTATTTATACTTTAGACAAACGCCAACATAGTTATAATTCAGAAGCCACGGCCGCCTCTTTTCCAATCCTACACCGTACACTGAAGTTAAAATGAATAATGATCACGTTACAGACACCCAGTTTCAAAGCCATTAGAAATAAGTGAACAAACTATAAAATTCATGAGACAGTCAGGAATTCAACATGCTGTTGTTTCGAACAAAAGACAAGAGTTCCATAAACTTAACCAACAAGCTGTCCTATCGACCCTTAATGGTTTGGGTGATGGCAAAGATGAAAAATAAAATGTAAACTATAACTAAAAATAACTACACACTAATAGACTTGGAGAAGAAATGGAAAACAAAAGGACATTAGGGCAAATAAAGGACAGAAGGAATACAAAATGACCCTCAACCCTCAAGAATGTGGATTGAGGGAGTTGGAAGGAAGGAGAGCCATGAAAGGCTGATAGGAAAGTGAAATAGGAGAGAGTCCGTCCCAGAGGTAATGGATAAAACGAAGGAAAACTGGACCCAGCTCAGGAATCCTTTGGGGTCGCCAACTTCCAAACTGATCAGCTGTGAGCCCCCTGAGGGTGTAGCCATATGCATAGTGCACCACAAGTGGTGGGGCTATATACACCCTACCTTTAGTGGGAGTTGAGCAAAAGGCAGGAAATAAAATGAAAACAAAAATACAATGCTGCTGTCTCACACAAGGAGGTTATCAGAAAAATTAATGAGACAAGGGCCAATTAAGGTGGAAAAGGAACAGACTCCCTAGGTCTTGGATACCCTAATAATAAGGTTTTGAATATTCCCAAAGGGAATATGATGTAGTTTCCATTTGAGCGGATGAATTATCAATAAATGATAAAAATGGTCCGGTTAGCTCAAACAATGCCAGCGTTTCTCCCCAGTGTGCCGTTGGGCTCGTCAGTTGGTACAGACACACCTACCAATACGCGTGGCTAGCACATGCTGAGAAGGCCATGCAAGACACAAAATACAAGCAGTATTGACGTCACGAGCATGCCAATGTGCTACGGGAGTCAAACTCCCTTTCTTAAAAACAAAAGCCTTACCTTGGCAATCCAAACAAGGTTTTGAATATTCCCAAAGGGAATATGATGTAGTTTCCATTTGAGCGGATGAATTATCAATAAATGATAAAAATGGTCCGGTTAGCTCAAACAATGCCAGCGTTTCGCCCCAGCGTGACGTTGGGCTCGTCAGTTGGTACAGACACACCTACCAATACGCGTGGCTAGCACATGCTGAGAAGGCCATGCAAGACACAAAATACAAGCAGTATTGACGTCACGAGCATGCCAATGTGCTACGGGAGTCAAACTCCCTTTCTTAAAAACAAGAGCCTGGCAATCCAAATAAGGTTTTGAATATTCCCAAAGGGAATATGATGTAGTTTCCATTTGAGGGGATGAATTATCAATAAATGATAAAAATGGTCCGGTTAGCTCAAACAATGCCAGCGTTTCGCCCCAGTGTGCCGTTGGGCTCGTCAGTTGGTACAGACATACCTACCAATACGCGTGGCTAGCACATGCTGAGAAGGCCATGCAAGACACAAAATACGAGCAGTATTGACGTCACGAGCATGCCAATGTGCTACGGGAGTCAAACTCCCTTTCTTAAAAACAAAAGCCTTACCTTGGCAATCCAAATAAGGTTTTGAATATTCCCTAAGGGAATATGATTTAGTTTCCATTTGAGCGGATGAATTATCAATAATTGATAAAAATGGTCCGGTTAGCTCAAACAATGCCAGCGTTTCGCCCCAGTGTGCCGTTGGGCTCGTCAGTTGGTACAGACACACCTACCAATACGCGTGGCTAGCACATGCTGAGAAGGCCATGCAAGACACAAAATACAAGCAGTATTGACGTCACGAGCATGCCAATGAGCTACGGGAGTCAAACTCCCTTTCTTAAAAACGAAAGCCTTACCTTGGCAATCCAAGTAAGGTTTTGAATATTCCCAAAGGGAATATGATGTAGTTTCCATTTGAGCGGATGAATTGTCAATAAATGATAAAAATGGTCCGGTTAGCTCAAACAATGCCAGCGTTTCGCCCCAGTGTGCCGTTGGGCTCGTCAGTTGGTACAGACACACCTACCAATACGCGTGGCTAGCACATGCTGAGAAGGCCATGCAAGACACAAAATACAAGCAGTATTGACGTCACGAGCATGCCAATGTGCTACGGGAGTCAAACTCTCTTTCTTAAAAACAAAAGCCTTACCTTGGCAATCCAAATAAGGTTTTGAATATTCCCAAAGGGAATATGATGTAGTTTCCATTTGAGCGGATGAATTATCAATAAATGATAAAAATGGTCCGGTTAGCTCAAACAATGCCAGCGTTTCGCCCCAGTGTGCCGTTGGGCTCGTCAGTTGGTACAGACACACCTACCAATACGCGTGGCTAGCACATGCTGAGAAGGCCATGCAAGACACAAAATACAAGCAGTATTGACGTCACGAGCATGCCAATGTGCTACGGGAGTCAAACTCCCTTTCTTAAAAACAAAAGCCTTACCTTGGTGTGTCTGTACCAACTGACGAGCCCAACGGCACACTGGGGCGAAACGCTGGCATTGTTTGAGCTAACCGGACCATTTTTATCATTTATTGATAATTCATCCGCTCAAATGGAAACTATGGTACATCATATTCCCTTTGGGAATATTCATAACCTTATTTGGATTGCCAAGGTAAGGCTTTTGGCATCAAAATCTTCCACAACACATACAAAAAACCTCCACTTACAAATTCATTAACTTCATTAATAATACTGTGGGAACCTCCTTCACTTATTCAAGGGCATTAGTCATCAGCGACTTTTACACGTCCACTGAACTAACGATTATACATCCATAGTTCCACTTTAAAAATTCTTATATTCCTTAATTGTGTCAAAACTGTTATTATATTTAACCTTCGTGGGTTTCATTCATGAATCGATATGAAGTAAAAATTTGCTAATCACAAATAAATTTAATAGCAAATACTATTATACACGCCTCCTTGGTCTATCAAAATTGAGATTAATATCTTCAAAGTAACGCAGTATAAAAATACTATCTTCAATCAAAGTTCATCTAAACTGCATAATAGTCGAATAGAATACAATTAGACTTTGGAATGCAAACATTATTGTTCCATTTTATAATCGAGAAAAACTTCTATCAAATGTTCATTACTTTAGTGTATTCAATAAATCGTAATCAAAGTTCATATTTCATAAAATTGTCTATAATGCAATGGTATTTCATAACTGACGATAAATGTCTATGTTCCAATCATGTTCATAAAACGACTAGTATTTCCAAGATCGTCGACAAAGTAATAGATTTTAACGCTCTAAAATCTTTTAATAATTCTTCTTTCTTGAGGATGACAGAAAATTGGTCAAAGTAATTAACTGAATAGAATTACTTTAATAAAGTGACACGCTGTCTGAATTCAAATCTGCCATAGAAAATCATTAACTTTACAGTCAAATCGTGACTACAAAAATAAGCAAATTACTGAAAGAATATAAATTATCAGTCTCAACTGATCCAAAATTATTTAAATATGCCAATGACATAACAATGTCTTAATAAATCGTCGAAAAAGGCATAAATCATCAAAGTGTACTGAGTACAGAAATATCAAGCAAGAAAATGGGGCAAAATATGTGGGACAGAAAATATGGGAAAAATGGTTGCTCAGATATCGCTAAATGGCTCAAATAAACAAGAAACGTTCACGACTACCTTATCTGTTGATTGAAGTTCCAGAGGAAAATTTCCAAAGAAGACTGCTGATGGTTCCATTTTACCAACGTAAAGATGTGCTCCGACCTCGAACCTGGAACCAGTGCCCTCGGAGAATAGAACTGCTTCCTCCTCCGGAAATTGCACTGCTCCGTGTAGACGATAGACATCCTTCTGGCAAAACTCTTCTTTGTGAGCCGGGTCCACCCTGGCCTCTCTTGATAGTTCCCTGAAGTTCTGGCAAAACTCTTCTTTGTGAGCCGGGTCCACCCTGGCCTCTCTTGATAGTTCCCTGAAGTTCTGGCAAAACTCTTCTTTGTGAGCCGGGTCCACCCTGGCCCCTCTTGATAGTTCCCTGAAGTTCTGGTAGAAATTCGCCATGAAGTTTATTGCAATTATTTCCGTAGAAATATTCATAATTGCAGAGTATGAATATATTTCCACTGCCATTTGATATAATTCAGCGTTGGACCACGATGCATGAGTGTAGTTGGATGTTCACTACATGCTCGCTTGTATAGAATGGCGATTAACGAAGTTCCATGCTGCTATTTCACTCCATTGATATATGTCCCAATTGCATTAAAGTCCTTAGCCTTCCATCTCCATTTCCGTTATAATAGTTGAAAGAACTGCCATATTATATTGTTGCATTTTAGAACGTAGCGTTGTATGGCCAAATGCAATATGCAGTATCACGGTTGCAATACACGTGCCAGCCGTAGCGTAGAATGTGATATTATAAAAGTGTTTCTCTGGTGGTGAGAAAATCACTTTTGTCTGCCGTCTTAAAATGCCAATATCTTCCAAATTATAATCTTGAAAATGTTCAATTTTACTACACACTTTAATACTGTTATGCACAATAGAATTAGCTTATAGGCATTAGCCAACTGTTGATAGCTAATCTTGTAGACTCCTTTATGTGTGCGTTTCAACTTCGCCTAGATTCAATCACCGTAAAATGGAACTGCTGCACTGCTCCGTGCTTGTTCGATGCGGTGGGCTTTACCACACACGCTAAAGACGACTTGCTTCACTGAATCACTCGAAAACGACTATTAGACATCAGAAATATGAGACACATGAGATATCTATGAGATATGAGAGCTTCTCACTGCTGTGCAAGGCCTTTTATCAACTTCTTAAGGGGCGTATCCATCCCTTCCATAGCTTGTTCCTCCGTCATCGCTAGAAGTTCTAACTTTGGCAATACTTGACGGATTTTCAAATTTCAAAAACTCAAAATTAACTTCTTCAAAATTCCAAATCAATGCCATAACTGAAAATAGATTTCCACAATTCTGCATTCCAAAAGTAATTAAATATGGTAGTTTCAGTAATCTCCGTCTCCCTCCAAACTATCATTCATTGGTTCGAGTCTCTCCTCCAATAGCGTAACTTCTTCCTTAGCACACTTCCTCGTTTCCTGCGACTGCGTCGTAAATCTCAGATCTTTCTCGAACAAAATCATGACGTCACCAAGAATCTCAGCTCAAGCAGCCTACTTGCATGAAGTCTGCGTCATCCGTGCCTACGTCATGAATATCCACGTCACAACTATGACAGCCATAACTTTCTTCATATTTGCCAATACAGCCACCGTGGTCTCAATATAATTCAATTTACGGGGGCAGTACGAATAACAAAATTTCAAATGCCTGTCAGGCAAACCACGACGCGAAAACATCCCAATCACTACAATTCAAATGCCAGTCAGGCAAACCACGAAGCCAAAAGACCCAAATCTCTACATTTCAAATGCCAGTCAGGCAAACCACGAAGCCAAATAATCCAAATCTATTCATTTTAAATTCCAGTCAGGCAAACCACAAAGCCAAAAGATCCAAACTCTTCATTTCAAATGCCAGTCAGGCAAACCACAAAGCCCAAAGATCCAAATCTCTACCGTTCAAATGCCAGTTAGGCAAACAACAAAGCCAAAAGATCCAAATCACTACTTTTCAAATGCCAGGCAGGCTAACCTCAAAGCCAGAAGATCCAAATCTCAACTATTCAAAAGCCAGTCTGGCCAACCACAAAGCCAAAAGATCCCAATCTCTACATTTCAAATGCCAGTCAGGCTAACCACGAAGCCAAAAGTTCCAAATCTCTACTTTTCAGATGCCAGTCAGGCAAACGACAAAGCCAAAAGATCCAAATCTCTACATTTCAAATGTCAGCCAGGCAAACCACGATTCAAATGATCCAAGAATTCTGCATTTTAAATTCCAGTCAGGCAAACGACGAAGCCAAAAGATCCAAAACTCTTCATTTCAAATTCCAGTCAGGCAAACCACAAAGCCAAAAGATCCAAATCTCTACTTTTCAAATGCCAGTCAGGCAAACGACAAAGCCAAAAGATCCAAATCTCTACCTTTCAAATGCCAGTTAGGCAAACAAGAAAGCCAAAAGATCCAAATCACTACATTTCAAATGCAAGGCAGGCAAACCACAAAGCCAAACGATCCAAACCTCTACATTTCAAATGCCAGTCAGGCAAACCACAAAGCCAAAAGTTACGAAAGTCTAAATTTCAAATGCCAGTCAGGCAAACCACGAAGCCAAAAGATTCAAATCTCTACATTTCAAATGCCAGTCAGGCAAACCACGAAGCCTATACACCAAATTCTCTATATTTCAAATGCCAGTCAGGCTAACCACAAATCTAAAAAATCCAAATCTCTACATTTCAAATGCCAGTCAGTCTAACCACGAAGCCAAAAGATCCAAATCTCTACTTTTCAAATGCCAATCTGGCAAACGGCAAAGCCAAAAGATCCAAATCTCTACATTTCAAATGCCAGTCAGGCAAACCACGAAGCACAAAAGACCCAAATCACTACATTTCAAATGCCAGTGAGACAAACCACGAAGCTAAATGAATCAAATCTCTACATTTTAAATTCCAGTCAGGCAAACTACAAAGCCAAAAGATCTAAATCTCTACATTTTAAATGCCAGTCAGGCAAACCACAAAGCAAAAAGATCAAAATCACTATATTTCAAATATCAGTCTGGCAAACCACAAAGCCAAATTATCCAAATATCTACATTTTAAATTCCAGCCAGTCAAACCAGAAAGCCAAAAGATCCAAATCTCTACATTTCAAATGCCAGTCAGGCAAACCACAAAGCCAAAAGATACGAATGTCTAAATTTCAAATGCCTGCCAGGCAAACCACGATGCCAAAACATCCAAATCACTACATTTCACATGCCAGTCAGGCAAACCACGAAGCCAAAAGCTCCAAATCTCTCCATTTCAAATGCCATTCAGGTAAACCAAGAAGCCAAGAGAAACAAATCGCCAGTCAGGCATACCACGAAGCAAAAAGACACAAATCTCTACATTTCAAATGCCAGTCAGGCAAACCACGAAGCCAAAAGGCCCAAATCTATGAATTTCAAATGCAAGTCAGGTAAACCACGAAGCCAAAAACCCAAATCTCTACATTTCAAATGCCAGTTAGGCAAACCACGAGGTCAAAACCCCATATCTCTACATTTCAAATGCTAGTCAGGCAAACCACGAAGTCAAATACTCAAATCTCTACATTTCAAATGCCAGTCAGAGAAACCACGAAGCCAAAAGACCCAAATCTCTACATTTCAAACGCTAGTCAGGCAAACCACGAAGCCAAAAGACCCAAATCTCTATATTTCAAATGTCAGTTAGGCAAACCACGAGGCCAAAATTCCCAAATCTCTACATTTCAAATGCTTTTCAGGCAAACCACGAAGTCAAAGGACCCAAATCTCGAAATTTCAGATGCCAGTCAGGCAAACCACGAAGCCAAAAGTTCCAAATCTCTACATTTCAAATGCCTGTTAGGCAAACCACGAAGCAAAAACACCTAAATCTCTACTTTTCAAATGCTAGTCAGGCAAACCACGAAGCCAAACGATCCAATTCACTACATTTTAAACGCCAAGCAGACAAACCACGAAACCAAAAGACCCAAATCTCTAAATTTCAGATGCCAGTCAGGAAAACCACAAAGCCAAAAACCCAAATCTCTACCTTTCAAATGCCAGTCAGGCTAACCACAAAGTCAAGAGGTACAAATCTCTAAATTTCAAATGCCTGTCAGGCAAGCCACCAAGCTAAAACATCCAAATCTCTACATTTCAAATGCCAGTCAGGCAAACAACGAAGCCATAAGATTCAAATCTCTAAATTTCAAATGCCAGTCAGATAAATCACAAAGCCAAAAGATCCAAATCACTACATTTCAAATGCCAGTCAGGCAAACCACAAAGCCAAAAGATCCAAAGCTCTACATTTCAAATGCCATTCAGGCAAACCACAAAGCCAAAAGATCCAAATCTCTACATTTCAAATGCCAGTCAGTTAAACCACGAAGCCACAAGATCCAAATCCCTACATTTCACATGCCAGTCAGGCAAACCACGAAGCCAAAAGATCCAAATCTCTACATATCAAATGCCAGTCAGGCAAACCACGAAACCTAAACACCAAAATCTCTACATTTCAACTGCCCGTCAGGCTAACCACAAAGCCAAAATGTCCAAATCTCTACATTTCAAATGGCGGTCAGTCTAACCACGAAGCCAAAAGATCCAAATCTCTACTTTTCAAATGCCAGTCAGGCAAACGACAAATCCAAAAGATCCAAATCTCTACATTTTAAATGGCGGTCAGGTAAACCACAAAGCCAAAAGGTACGAATGTCTAAATTTCAAATGCCTGTCAGTCAAACCACGAAGCCAAAACTTCCCAATCTCTACATTTCAAATGCCAGTCAGGCAAACGACAAATCCAAAAGGTCCAAATCTCTACATTTCAAATGGCGGTCAGTCTAACCACAGAGCCAAAAGGTCCAAATCTCTACATTTCAAATGCCAGTCAGGTAAACCACGAAGCAGAAAAGAACCAAATCAATACATTTCAAATGCCAGTCAGGCAAATAACGAAGCTAAATGTTCGAAATCTCTACATTTTAAATTCCAGTCAGGCAAACTACAAAGCCAAAAGATCCAATACTCTACATTTCAAATACCAAACTGGCAAACCACAAAGCAAAAAGATAAAAATCACTACATTTCATATGCCAGTCAGGCAAACCACAAAGCCAAATTATCCAAATTTCTACATTTAAAATTCCAGTCCGGCAAACCACAAATCCAAAAGATCCAAATCTCTACATTTCAAATGTCAGTCAGGCAAACCACAAAGCCAAAGGGTACGAATGTCTAAATTTCAAATGCCTGTCAGTCAAACCACGAAGCCAAAACTTCCCAATCTCTACATTTCAAATGCCAGTGAGGCAAACCACGAAGCCAAAAGACCCAAATCTCTACATTTCAAATGCCAGTCAGGCAAACCACAAAGCCAAAAGGTACGAATGTCTAAATTTCAAATGCCTGTCAGTCAAACCACGAAGCCAAAACTTCCCAATCTCTACATTTCAAATGCCAGTCAGGCAAACCACGAAGCCAAAAGACCCAAATCTCTACATTTCACATGCCAGTCAGGCAAACCACAAAGCCAAATGATCCAAATCTCTACCTTTCAAATGCCAGTCAGGCAAACCACAAAGCCAAAAGACCTAAATCTCTACCTTTCAAATGCCAGTTAGGCAAACCACGAAGCCATAAGATTCAAATCGCTAAATTTAAAATGCCAGTCAGGCAAACAATAAAGCCAAAAGATCCAAATCACTATATTTCAAATGCCAGGCAGGCTAACCACAAAGCCAAAAGATCAAAATCTCAACTATTCAAATGCCAGTCAAGCCTACCACAAAGCAAAAGCTCCAAATCTCTACATTTCAAATGCCAGTCAGGGTAACCACGAAGCCAAAAGAGCCAAATCTCTGCATTGCAAATGCCAGTCAGGCAAACGACAAAGCCAAAAGATCCAAATCTCTACTTTTCAAATGTCAGTCAGCCAAACCACGAAGCCCAAAAGACCCAAATCACTACATTTCAAATGCTAGTCAGGCAAACCAAGAAGCCAAAACATCAAAATCCCTTCATTTCAAATATCAGTCTGGCAAACCACAAAGCCAAATTATCCAAATATCTACATTTTAAATTCCAGCCAGTCAAACCACAAAGCCAAAAGATCCAAATCTCTACATTTCAAATGCCAGTCAGGCAAACCACAAAGCCAAAAGATACGAATGTCTAAATTTCAAATGCCTGCCAGGCAAACCACGATGCCAAAACATCCAAATCACTACATTTCAAATGCCAGTCAGGCAAACCACGAAGCTAAATGAATCAAATCTCTACATTTTAAATTCCAGTCAGGCAAACTACAAAGCCAAAAGATCCAAAACTCTACATTTCACATGCAAGTCAGGCAAACCACGAAGCCAAAAGCTCCAAATCTCTCCATTTCAAATGCCATTCAGGTAAACCAAGAAGCCAAGAGAAACAAATCGCCAGTCAGGCATACCACGAAGCAAAAAGACACAAATCTCTACATTTCAAATGCCAGTCAGGCAAACCACGAAGCCAAAAGGCCCAAATCTATGAATTTCAAATGTCAGTCAGGCAAACCACGAAGCCAAAAACCCAAATCTCTACATTTCAAATGCCAGTTAGGCAAACCACGAGGTCAAAACCCCATATCTCTACATTTCAAATGCTAGTCAGGCAAACCACGAAGTCAAATACTCAAATCTCTACATTTCAAATGCCAGTCAGGAAAACCACGAAGCCAAAAGACCCAAATCTCTACATTTCAAACGCTAGTCAGGCAAACCACGAAGCCAAAAGACCCAAATCTCTACATTTCAAATGCTTTTCAGGCAAACCACGAAGTCAAAAGACCCAAATCTCGAAATTTCAGATGCCAGTCAGGCAAACCACGAAGCCAAAAGTCCCAAATCTCTACATTTCAAATGCCTGTTAGGCAAACCACGAAGCAAAAACACCAAAATCTCTACTTTTCAAATGCTAGTCAGGCAAACCACGAAGCCAAAAGATCCAATTCACTACATTTTAAACGCCAAGCAGACAAACCACGAAACCAAAAGACCAAATCCCTAAATTTCAGATGCCAGTCAGGAAAACCACAATGCCAAAAACCCAAATCTCTACATTTCAAATGCCAGTCAGGCTAACCACAAAGTCAAGAGGTACAAATCGCTAAATTTCAAATGCCTGTCAGGCAAGCCACCAAGCTAAAACATCCAAATCTCTACATTTCAAATGCCAGTCAGGCAAACAACGAAGCCATAAGATTCAAATCTCTAAATTTCAAATGCCAGTCAGATAAATCACAAAGCCAAAAGATCCAAATCACTACATTTCAAATGCCAGTCAGGCAAACCACAAAGCCAAAAGATCCAAAGCTCTACATTTCAAATGCCATTCAGGCAAACCACAAAGCCAAAAGATCCAAATCTCTACATTTCAAATGCCAGTCAGTTAAACCACGAAGCCACAAGATCCAAATCCCTACATTTCAAATGCCAGTCAGGCAAACCACGAAGCCAAAAGATCCAAATCTCTACATATCAAATGCCCGTCAGGCAAACCACGAAACCTAAACACCAAAATCTCTACATATCAACTGCCCGTCAGGCTAACCACAAAGCCAAAAGGTCCAAATCTCTACATTTCAAATGGCGGTCAGTCTAACCACGAAGCCAAAAGATCCAAATCTCTACTTTTCAAATGCCAGTCAGGCAAACGACAAATCCAAAAGATCCAAATCTCTACATTTTAAATGGCGGTCAGGTAAACCACAAAGCCAAAAGGTACGAATGTCTAAATTTCAAATGCCTGTCAGTCAAACCACGAAGCCAAAACTTCCCAATCTCTACATTTCAAATGCCAGTCAGGTAAACGACAAATCCAAAAGGTCCAAATCTCTACATTTCAAATGGCGGTCAGTCTAACCACAAAGCCAAAAGGTCCAAATCTCTACATTTCAATGCCAGTCAGGTAAACCACGAAGCAGAAAAGAACCAAATCAATACATTTCAAATGCCAGTCAGGCAAATAACGAAGCTAAATGTTCGAAATCTCTACATTTTAAATTCCAGTCAGGCAAACTACAAAGCCAAAAGATCCAATACTCTACATTTCAAATACCAAACTGGCAAACCACAAAGCAAAAAGATCAAAATCACTACATTTCATATGCCAGTCAGGCAAACCACAAAGGCAAATTATCCAAATTTCTATATTTAAAATTCCAGTCCGGCAAACCACAAATCCAAAAGATCCAAATCTCTACATTTCAAATGCCAGTCAGGCAAACCACAAAGCCAAAAGGTACGAATGTCTAAATTTCAAATGCCTGTCAGTCTAACCACGAAGCCAAAACTTCCCAAACTCTACATTTCAAATGCCAGTCAGGCAAACCTCGAAGCCAAAAGACCCAAATCTCTACATTTCAAATGTCAGTCAGGCAAACCATAAAGACAAAAGGTACGAATGTCTAAATTTCAAATGCCTGTCAGTCAAACCACGAAGCCAAAACTTCCCAATCTCTACATTTCAAATGCCAGTCAGGCAAACCACGAAGCCAAAAGACCAAATCTCTACATTTCACATGCCAGTCAGGCAAACCACAAAGCCAAATGACCCAAATCTCTACCTTTCAAATGCCAGTCAGGCAAACCACAAAGCCAAAAGACCTAAATCTCTACCTTTCAAATGCCAGTTAGGCAAACCACGAAGCCATAAGATTCAAATCGCTAAATTTCAAATGCTAGTCAGGCAAACAATAAAGCCAAAAGATCCAAATCACTATATTTCAAATGCCAGGCAGGCTAACCACAAAGTCAAAAGATCCAAATCTCAACTATTCAAATGCCAGTCAAGCCTACCACAAAGCAAAAGCTCCAAATCTCTACATGTCAAATGCCAGTCAGGGTAACCACGAAGCCAAAAGAGCCAAATCTCTACATTGCAAATGCCAGTCAGGCAAACGACAAAGCCAAAAGATCCAAATCTCTACTTTTCAAATGTCAGTCAGCCAAACCACGAAGCCCAAAAGACCCAAATCACTACATTTCAAATGCTAGTCAGGCAAACCAAGAAGCCAAAACATCAAAATCCCTTCATTTCAAATGTCATTCTGTCAAACCACGAAGCCAAAAGGTCCATCTCTCTACATTTCAAATGCAAGTCAGGCAAACCACAAAGCAAAAAGATCAAAATCACTACATTTCAAAAGCCAGTCAGGCAAACCACGAAGCCAAAAGACCCAAATCTCTACATTTCAAATGCCAGTCAGGCAAACCACGAAGCCAAATGATCCAAATCTCTACATTTTAAATTCCAGTCAGGCAAACCACAAAGCCAAAAGATCCAAAACTCTTCATTTCAAATGCCAGTCAGGCAAACCACAAAGCCAAAAGGTCCAAATCTCTACCTTTCAAATGCCAGTTAGGCAAACCACGGAGCCTTAAGATTCAAATCACTAAATTTCTATTGCCAGTCAGACAAACAACAAAGCCAAAAGATCCAAATCACTACATTTCAAATGCCAGGCAGGCTAACCACAAAGCCATAAGATCCAAATCTCAACTATTCAAATGCCAGTCAGGCCAACCACAAAGCCAAAAGATCATTATCTCAACATTTCAAATAACAGTCAGGCTAACCACGAAGCCAAAAGGTCCAAATCTCCACTTTTCAAATGCCAGTCAGGCAAACCACAAAGACAAAAGATCCAAATCTCTACATTTCAAATGTCAGTCAGGCAAACCAAGAAGCTCAAAAGACCCAAATCACTACATTTCATATGCTAGTCAGGCAAACCACGATTCAAATGATCCAAATTTCTGCATTTTTAGTTCCAGTCAGGCAAACCACAAAGCCAAAAGATCCATCTCTCTACATTTCAAATGCCTGTCAGGCAAACCACGAAGCCAAAACATCAAAATCTCTACATTTCAAATGCCAGTCTGTCAAACCACGAAACCAAAGGATCCAAATCTCTACATTTCAAATGCCAGTCAGGCAAACCACGAAGCCAAATGCTACAAATCTCTACATTTCAAATGCCAGTCAGGCAAACCACGAAGCCTATACACCAAATTCTCTATATTTCAAATGCCAGTCAGGCTAACCACAAATCTAAAAAATCCAAATCTCTACATTTCAAATGCCAGTCAGTCTAACCACGAAGCCAAAAGATCCAAATCTCTACTTTTCAAATGCCAATCTGGCAAACGGCAAAGCCAAAAGATCCAAATCTCTACATTTCAAATGCCAGTCAGGCAAACCACGAAGCACAAAAGACCCAAATCACTACATTTCAAATGCCAGTTAGACAAACCACGAAGCTAAATGAATCAAATCTCTACATTTTAAATTCCAGTCAGGCAAACTACAAAGCCAAAAGATCTAAATCTCTACATTTTAAATGCCAGTCAGGCAAACCACAAAGCAAAAAGATCAAAATCACTATATTTCAAATATCAGTCTGGCAAACCACAAAGCCAAATTATCCAAATATCTACATTTTAAATTCCAGCCAGTCAAACCACAAAGCCAAAAGATCCAAATCTCTACATTTCAAATGCCAGTCAGTTAAACCACGAAGCCACAAGATCCAAATCCCTACATTTCAAATGCCAGTCAGGCAAACCACGAAGCCAAAAGATCCAAATCTCTACATATCAAATGCCAGTCAGGCAAACTACGAAACCTAAACACCAAAATCTCTACATTTCAACTGCCCGTCAGGCTAACCACAAAGCCAAAAGGTCCAAATCTCTACATTTCAAATGGCGGTCAGTCTAACCACGAAGCCAAAAGATCCAAATCTCTACTTTTCAAATGCCAGTCAGGCAAACGACAAATCCAAAAGATCCAAATCTCTACATTTTAAATGGCGGTCAGGTAAACCACAAAGCCAAAAGGTACTGTCCCCGTTTACCCGGATAGTAGGCTGTCAGATATCCGCCCCCTCAATCGGATTGCCAACAATCAATCGCACCAGCTCATCTACATCAATGAAAATGGCACTGACAGATACTACCGAGGTTTGAACACAAAATTACCAAGAAAAATTATTGTGGAACACACCAAAATAGACGGGGTTTCATACTTACTTTTACTTACCTCTTATAAATATATCGGGGATTGGGTTGACAACAGGATCCTTAAAGTATGCTCTCACAATAACCTTCACCATGACATTTAAAAATGAACCAGACCGAAGACGAGAACTTTGAACTGTACAAAAGCTTTATTTTCAAATAAAGAGTATGATTTTCACAACTCAACAAAATAAACGTGGCTATCAGTAGCCTATGTCAATCTGACTACGTCCACCTAAAGGACTTGCAAAGTTATCAAACAATATGCTAGCTCCCATGAGCTCAAAATAACGTAACATTTTATAACACATTTGGATTGGATGAGGAAGTCAGGGTACGACATATATAGAGCATTTGGTTTCTTTTAATAAACATTGCACTTGTATTAATAGGCACAAGGCCGGAGTATCGACCTCACCCGCTTGTAACCAGATGTCTGGCCGGCTGGTCTACTCTTTAACCTGGCTCACACCTGTCAAATGGGGCTCCCTAGTCACGCCACACTTGCGTAAGAATTCAGCTCCTTTTAAAGCTTTAAATGTCTACAAGACAACTCATACATATTGACGCAAATCTTTCAAATGCTTAACTCACATCCCACTGGATTATTTTAACTATCCTTAAACTTGTTAAGTTATCATCCAAATGTTTAATGAGCATAGTTTAGAGTATCAAACACACTCTTAAATGTTTATAACAAAATCACATAAATTATTTATAACAATTAGAAATTGTTTATAATACTGTCGAAAATAATTACAAAAATTTTAAACACGCCTTTAACATTACTTTCGTTCCACATTAATGTCAAAGATATTTACATTTATTATTTACAATATCAACATTTAAATTATTTAAATTATTAATTTAAGAAATACATTGAACCACATGTTTTATCCGGTTGGTAAATTCATAATCGTGTTTAATATAATCGACCAATGAAGGTTAGTTATACATGTACATGTCACAATCTGGTTTAATAAAGGTTGTAATAATTTTAATTATTTGTGACGGTAATCTTCATTCAAAATCTTATCTCAAATTCTTTCACAACTCTTGTTAATTATAACAGTAAATTCACTTGACTAATTTTCAACGAACTATGACAATACACTCTAGCGGAAAATACTTCGCATACAAAATAATGCACAAACTGCATTCAAAATAGCCCAAAATTCATCATATATTAAAATATACGGCATCAAAATCTTCCACAGCATTTACAAAAACCTCCCCTAACACAATCTTTATCATTATTAATTACTGTGTGAATCTCCTTCATTTATTTAAGGGCATTATACATCAGCGACTTTCAACATGTCCGCTGCACTATCGATTATACATTCATAGTTCCACTTAAAAATTCTTATATCAATAATTGTTTCAAAACTGTTGTCATTTAAACTTCGTGGATTTCATTCATGAATCGAAATGAACTAAAAATTTGCCAATCACAAACAAATTTAATAGTGAATACGCTTATATACGCCTGTCTGGTCTATCAAAATTTAAGATTAACATCTTAAAAGAATTGTAGTATAAAAATACTATCATCAAACAAAGTGCGACTAACTGCAAAATAGTCGAATAGAATCCAATTAGACTGGGGAATGCAAACATCATTATATAAATCTCTATATGAGAAAAAACCTAACACAAGTTTCACGAATTTAATGCATTCAATAATTCATAATTAATGTTCATCTTTCACAAAATTGCCTAAGATGCAATGGTCGTTCATGACTGACGATAAATGTCTGTGTTGCAATCAATTCAAATAACGACTAGTATTTCCAAGATCGTCGACAACGTACTGGATTTTAACGCTCTAAAATCATTTAAATGTTCTTCCTTCTTGATGATGACAGAAAATTGGTCAAAGTAATTAAACTGGGGTAGAATTACTTTAATAAAGTGACACGCTGTCTGAATTTAAATCTGCCATAAAAATCATTAACTTACAGTCAAATCGTGACTACAAAAATAAGCAAATTACTGAAAAATCTAAATATCAGTATCAACTGATTCAAAATCATTTAACTATGCCCATGACATAACAATGTCTTAATAAAACGTCGAAAAAGGCATAACTCATCAAGGTGTACTGAGAATAGGAATCTCAAACAAGAATATCGGGCAAAAATACATGAGGACAAAAAATATGGGAAAAATGGTTGCTCAAATATTGCTAAGAAACTCAAATACAATAAACGTTCACGACTACCTTATCTGCCGATTGACGTTCCAGAGGAAAATTCCCCAAAGAAGACTGTTGATGGATCCATTTCACCAAGTTAAAGCTGAGCTCCATCCTCGAAACCAGAAACAGCACCATCGAAGAATCGAACTGCTTCACGAAGACGAACGACATCCTTCCGGCAATAATCTTCTTTGTGAGTCGGGACAACCCTGACCTCTCTTGAAAAATCCCTGAAGTTCCAGTTGAAAATCGCCATGAAGTTTTTGTATAAATTTCCGAAGAAATATTCATATTCAGAAAGTATGAAATCATTTCTATTGCTGTTTGATAGTATTCAGCCTTTAATTACGAAACATGGGTGTAGATGGTAATTTACCACATGTTCGCTTGTATGGAATAGCAATTAGCGAAGTTCCATGCTGCTATCTTACTCCGTTGAAATATGTCCCAGTTGCATTAAGTCCTTTAGCCTTCCATCTTCTCTTCGGTAATAGTATTAGAAGAACAAACTGCCATATTAGACTGCTCCATAATACTGTAGCGTTGTGCCACAAAAGCAATCTGAAGTCTCCCTATTTCACTAGCCCTGTCAGCCGTAGCGTAGAGTCTGGCTATACAAAGTGTTTCTCCTGTGTCGAGAAAATCACTTTTGTCAGTCGTCTAATATTGTCAATAACTTCCAAAATACTTCCTCGAAATCGTTCAACTTTTCTACAGTCCTTACTGTAGCAATGCACAAGAGAATTAGCTTATAGGCGACCGCTAACTGTTCACAGCTAATCTTGTAGAAGCGTTATAAGGGTCGTTTCAACTTCACCTAGATTTACTTCACAGTAAACCTGCACTGCTTGTAAGTTCGACTCTCGTTTCATGCAGTGGCTTCGCCACGCGTTATAAAGACGACTTTTTCACTACTAATCTCACTCGACGTTTCACTGAAATGACTATTTGAAATCTGACCATTGAATATCAGACGATTTATAATCTGAGAATGAGGAATGAGGCTCCTCTCTTCTGCGCAAGGCCTTTTATGAACTTCATGAGGGGCGTATCTATCCCTTCCATCGCGTGTTACTGCGTCATCGCTAGAAGTTCCAACTTCGTCAATACATGACGGATTTTCATAATTCAAAAACTGAAAATAAATTTCACCAAAATTCCAGATCAATGCCTCTACTGCAAATGGATTTCCACAATTCTGCATTCCAAAAAGTAATAAAAATACCATAGTTTCAGCAATCTCCGTTCTTGCTTCAGACTATCGTTCATTGGTTTGAGCCTCCCCTCCAATAGCATAATTTCTTCCTCAGCAGAATTCCACGTTTCCTGCGACTGCGTCGTACATCTTGGATCCTTCTCGAATAAATGCTGACGTCACTGAGAATCTCAGCTCAAGTAGCCTGCTGGCATAACGTCTGCGTCATCCGTGCTTACGTCATGACTACCCACGTCATAACTATGACAGCCATAACTTTCGCTATAATTTCCAAAATAGCCACCGTGGTCTCTATATAATTCAATTACGGGGGCATTCTCCTCTCACCGCGTTTTAAAAACAGTTGCAAATTGTTTTTAAACTCAGTGTTACAAGTACCTCAACTCTCTTGAACACGAAATTGAATTATTACTGGCTTACTCTAGGATAGTATCTTTTTAAATTTCCAGCATTGAACTTGCCGTAAATGACATTATTCTCATCATCGTAGAGTTCATAGCAGTTGTTTCCATAGGCGTTCGTAATCCTAAACGGCCCCATGAATACATTTCCAAATTTGGGGTATATTTTCTTGCTCATATCAGCCTTGACAGGTCTGCGTAATAATACAAGATTTCCAACTTGTAAGGGTGCACCAAAACGTTTTCCAGGTACTCTTTTCAATCGTTTCTCTGCTGCTTTCTGGAGTTGTTCCTTCGCCTTGTCAATCCTCTGCTGCCTTCCTAAGTCGGGATCTCTAGGAATGTGGTTGAAAAGATTATCCCACGGCCTTTCTGGGTTTCTTCCAAGATGAAGTCGCATTGGCACTTCTCCTGTACTCTCCTGCACTGTAGAGTTCAGACATTCCTCTATAAGGGGTACAAATCTTACCCAACCAGAATGATCATTTGGACAGAAAATTCGACAGAATTTCGAAAATTCAGCCATATATCTTTCTGAGGAATTCGATTCTGGGTAACGCACGCTTGAAAATAAGTGCTTAATGCCAAGCCTTTCCATGTCCGCTGCAAATTCCACGGATGTAAACTGCGTTCCATGATCTGACAGTAGATATTCTGGTATACCAGCTTTAGGAAATACAGCATTTTCCAGTCTGCTTACTACGTTCCTTGTGTTAGCTTTCTGCATGGGACTCATTGTAACAAATTTTGAGAAAACATCCACGGTAACCAACAGGTACTGGTTACCCTGATATCCCTTCGGACAGGGGCCAAATATGTCCGTCGCCATTAGTTCGTTTGGCTTAGAAGGAATCATAGCCTTCGGTTTTCCTTTTAACAAAGCAGAAGCATACTTTGCTCTTTGACATTTGTCACAAGATCTAATGACCTTGGCAATGCTGGAACGCATGTTAGTCCAGATAAATCTCTCTTTAAGAGTATTAAGAGTCTTATCTAAACCGGCATGTCCAGTTGCGTGATGAGCTACCCACACTAAATTGACAACAAGTTTAGGTGGCACGACTATTCGGAGTTTTGTATGCGCAGAGTCAGCATACTTGCATACGATGTCTCCACTCAAGACAAAGTGTCGTGAATTTCTCCGTGTAGCTGCATAGTCAACATCCGTATTGTCCATGTAACCCTTGAGGAACCTGTACATTTTCCTTATTGGAGCGTGTCTCTTCTGTGACACACCGATTCGGGCTAATCTCCTAACGGTTTCTTGATCTTCTTGCTCCAATTGTACATGGTGTATCTGCACATTTTTAATAGGGTTACGTGATAGAGCATCAGCCAGTAAGTTATCTTTCCCAGGCTGGTGGACGATAGTGGCGTTAAACTGTTGGGTGAACAAAGCCCAACGTGTCAATCTATCACTCGACATGTCAGTTTGCAGCATAAACTGTAGTGCTTTATGGTCAGTAATAATGATGACCTTATGTCCCAGCAGTATTTTCTTCCAGGCTTGCAATGCTGTTACAAAAGCTAACGCTTCAAGCTCCGTCGTGAAGTAATTTTCCTCGTGTTTCTTCAACTTCCGACTAGTGAACGCAATGTAGTGCTTGTTGCCTGCCTCGTCTTTCTGGTATAAGACTGCACTAATGCCTACTCTTGATGCATCAGACTCAATATAGAACACCTTCTCAAAGTCTGGGTACTCCAGTTTCACATTATTTCTGAGCATCTCTTTTGCTTTCTCAAAAGCCTCGTCTGCAGCGGTACTCCATTTCCATCTGTTATTCTTCTTGAGTAAGTCATACAGAGGAGCCATAATTTCCGAGTATCTTGGACAGTGGCTGCTAATAAATTGGCATGCTCCTACAAATTCTCTGACTTGTTTCACCTTAGTTGGCTTTGGAAATCTCGTGATCGCATCTACTTTTTTCATGTTTGGATGATATCCATCTTTATCAATAGTATGCCCCATGTAATTTATTTCCTGCTTCAAGAATTGACATTTTCCAAAATTCACCTTGATATTGGCCTCCCGTAAATTCTCGAACAACTTTCTCAAGTGCACTAAATGTTCTGCGGCGCTGGGTGAAGATACGATTAAATCGTCGATGTAGCAGATTACATTTTCTTTCACTTCGTCAGTGAGCTTACTATCAAGTGCTCGAATAAGTGCTGGTCCACTGTTAACCATACCAAAAGGCATTCGGACAAAGACCCATGACGTCTGGTCAAATAGGAATCCAGTGTACTGCATACTATCTTCTTCTAGCTGAACTTGATAAAATGAAGACGTCAAGTCAAGAACGCTGAAACATGCTCTCCCTTTGAATTTTCGAAGCAGATCTCTAATCTTGGGTGGTCGGTCATTTTCTGGAAGAATCTTCAAGTTAATGGTCCTGGCATCGAGACAAAGACGTATCTGACCATTACTTTTCTTCACTACTGTGATGGGGTTTATATAAGACGACGCCCGTTTTTTAATAATCCCGTCTACCTCCATTTTTCTGATTAACCCTCGTACTTCTTGATAGTATTTCTCAGGAATGGGGTATATTCTTTTCTGGTAAGGGGTTTCATCTGTCAGCCTTATCTTGTATTTATAATCCTTAATCAATCCAGGTTTTTCATCGAAAATATCTTGGAATTCCTTTATCAGATCCTCAAATTCCCCCTGAATTTCTTCAAATCCTTCAGTTTTTCTACTGGGTATTTCTGCTAAATTTTCCACTTCATTAATTATAGTATTCAAAATTTCTTCCCTAAGGTCTATTTCCAGACTGTTTTTCACATCCTGTTTTTCTATCTCTTCTGTGATTATGTACCCATCATTAAAGCTAATACTTCTGTTCTTCATGTCAATAATAGCTCCGACCTTCGATATAAAATCGATTCCAAGCACCATATCAAAATTGATCTTGCTCACCACAATGAAGATCTGTTCATAATTCCTTCCATTGATCTCAAAGTTCAATAACACTTGAATCTTGCACTCACTGCCTTATCTTGGAATATCCCTCTCACTTTGACGGTAGAAACAGGTAGAACTGTCATGTTCTCTCCTCTTAGCAGACTTTGATAACATTCCTCTGAAATGATGGAGATAATTGCACCAGTATCCATCAGGGCTTTATACTGTTGGCCATCTATCCGTACAGAAATAATAGGTAAAGCACATGGTCTTTCCTCTTTAACTATACCCCTCTCTTCTAGCAAATCTTCATCAATCACTTCATATATCTCATTAATCGTAATCAGGTGTGGTGTGGCAATGTATTCACAAGTTCTCACTGACGTTGAGAAATCGGCGTTTTTTTTTGTGTTACCGACCTCAAAATTCTGTTGGCTCGTAGAAGGCCCAGGATCGATTACAACATCCTGCCTTTTCTTTTGGTTGTCTGCTTCTTTTTCCCGTAATTCTTTTAGGTATTGCTGGCTTTCCTTCTCTCTTTCCTGATACTGATCGGGTGTCATAACCTGACCTTGAGTATTCTGATTTCTGTTTTGGCTCTGGTTATTCCTGTTAAAATTTCGGTTATAACCATTATTGTTATAATATCTGCCTCTTCCATTGTAATTTCCTCGGTTATAATTCCAGCCTCCTCTCTGTTGATACGGTCGGTAACCTTGCGATCTGTTATTTCGAAACTGATTATTCCTGTGAGGACCTACATTGTCAGTTTTCTCCTCATCTGGCTTGTCAGTTTGTTGGACTTGGTCCATATATACAGTATTTACTTCTTTAAAGTCATGCCTTTGACCTTTCTGCACCACGTTAGGCATTGGACTTGTGTAGTCTAACCTCCTCAGTAATTCATCCATGCTGGTTAAATCCCTGATGTTGGACGAAATTATTAGTCTTCTCACCTCAACTGGCAGCATACGAGAAATCGCATCAATAAGTTGCTCCGTGGACAATGGGGGTTGTAAAAATCTCAAGCGGGATAATTGACTCGTAAAGAAATCAGCGTACCGCGTTGGAAGAGTACCGGAGTATTTTCTTGAATACACCTCCGCTCTTAACGAATTCTGCGCTTCTATGGACCAAAATCGTTTGATTAATGCCTCTGCAAACTCGTCAAAGTTACTGAATGTGTATCTAAATGCGCAAAACCATTCGAGGGGTCCTCCAATCAAATATCTCTCCACTATCTTCATCTCTCTCTCTCTGGGAATGTGAGCTTCGATGAAATAATCTTTAAGGTTCCTTACATATTCGATAGGTGTCAAACTATCCGTGTTACTGAATTTTTGCGGTTTATCTTCAAAATTCCTGATGACCGTTACGTTCCTCGGATATGAATCCGGGTAGTTTTTCCCACTATCACGATAGTTCCACTCAGGTTCCATATTCCTCTCGTCATCTTCCTCCCTGAATCTGGATATACGTTCTTCAGGAGTCACGTCTCTCTCTTCTGGATCTAGGTTATATCTTCTGGCATAATTCCTACTAGTTTCGCAAGCCAAGCCTACTGTATCCTTGTCAGTGATTTCCGTTAAGACTTTCTTGATTAACTCTTCTTTGTAGGTCTCCATTAAATTAGCCTCTCCTAACTTTAAATTCTGCAGTTTACTCGTCGTTTCATTCACATCAGAGACAACTTTATGAATCTGTTCCTCTAATGCAGATTTTAATGTTTGCACATCCTGACCTAGTTGTGTTCTATCTTCAACTTGTCTTTCGGATAGCGAATCCATCCTGACGCTTAAATCTTTCCTAATCTGTACTACTTCATTGTTAATATCAATCTGAGTACTGGCAAGTTTCCTTTCAATACGATCCTGAATTTGGGTTACATGTTCCCCACTTGACCTATTCCACTCGTCTTTCCATATTGCTACATTTGCCGTTAACATTTCTGCTATGTCTAATTCAATATCCTCTTTCAATACTTTATTATGGTCTAATACTTGGGTTCTAATGACCTCTACATCAAACTTTAAACCTTCTAAAGACGCTGTCGTTCTAACTGACTCATCAACTAGCCTAGTCGTTAATGCACTTATATTACGTGTACAAAGAGTTTTCGAATTTTCTATCTCTTCCCTGACTTTATTTACATCAGTTTGGACTTTAGCAACGTCTACGAAAACTGTGTTGACCTCTATTTGAATTTTATTTATGTCACTTTGCATCTCGTTTACATCCGAATGAATGTTATTAATATCAACCTGAACATTGGACACATCAGTTCTAACATTTTGGATTCCTCTTTGGACTTCCTCAACCTTGTCTTGGACAGTCGCAACATCATTTTTGACAACAACTACCTCAGCCCTAGCACAAGAAATATCACTACGGACATTAGCAACATCTAAATTCAACATTGTAAGATCTTTATGCACATTAGCAACATCTATTTTAACATCAGCAACATTTTTATGCATATTAGACACATCTATTTTAACATTGGACATGTCTGAGCGGATGTCAGTTACAGTATTTTCAATTCCTTGGGTATTAATCTGTAAACGCGACATATTATCCTCTAAGTTAACAGAACTAGTCTGAAGACCCTTCAAACTTTCATCCATGCTAGCTTTCAAGTTACTAGCATTCTCCTCCATTCTTGCTTTCAAATTAGCAGACAAATTACTAGCATTCTCCTCCATTCGACTAGTATTCCTAGCTTCCATCTCCTTCATACTTTCATTCAGCATCTGCTTCATACTACTATTTATGTTAGCAGACATCTCCGCTAACATCATCTTCAAACTTTCATCTGCCATTACAATATTATTCAAAAATTAGACTGTTGTAGGGACATACATCAAAAGAGCAAAATAACAACATTTGAGCAACACTTTTCACCATATATAATTTTGATCAATTTTCTGTCTTAAATCTAACTTATAACTACCTTATAATTAACTTTCGAAGACACTTCATGTTGAAACAAACTCAAGCACATGTTCAAATTTCCCTGGCTCATTTTAAAATATCCTAACACAAATGATTTACATTTACAATCCAAATAATTTAATTTTATCTTTAATATGACTGAAATGTCATAAGCCGGTCAAATAAAATAAGATTCCAGATCATAGGCGATTTTTCTAAGTTTCCAGCCCATTTAACCTTTCTCAAGTCGTATAAGATCTGATCTTTTCTGAGTGTAATTTTCCAAATACATTGCAACATTTAATTCCTATATAATCACACTCTTAAATTCTACAATTGGCCAAGACATCTAACAAAGAATCAACCTCTTTATTTGAGTCTAATCGATCCACACGTTTTAGGTTTGCCAATCCTACTGGCGTTCAACCTGGTGATCCAGTTATGTTGAATCGAGCCCCAACGTTTTAGGTGCGCCAATCCGTCCCCGTTTACCCGGATAGTAGGCTGTCAGATATCCGCCCCCTCAATCGGATTGCCAACAATCAATCGCACCAGCTTAGCTACCTCAATGAAAATGGCACTGACAGATACTACCGAGGTTTGAACACAGAAGTTACCAAGAAAAATTATTGTGGAACACACCAAAATAGACGGGGTTTCATACTTACTTTTACTTACCTCTTATAAATATATCGGGGATTGGGTTGACAACAGGATCCTTAAAGTATGCTCTCACAATAACCTTCACCATGACATTTAAAAATGAACCAGACCGAAGACGAGAACTTTGAACTGTACAAAAGCTTTATTTTCAAATAAAGAGTATGATTTTCACAACTCAACAAAATAAACGTGGCTATCAGTAGCCTATGTCAATCTGACTACGTCCACCTAAAGGACTTGCAAAGTTATCAAACAATATGCTAGCTCCCATGAGCTCAAAATAACGTAACATTTTATAACACATTTGGATTGGATGAGGAAGTCAGGGTACGACATATATAGAGCATTTGGTTTCTTCTAATAAACATTGCACTTGTATTAATAGGCACAAGGCCGGAGTATCGACCTCACCCGCTTGTAACCAGATGTCTGGCCGACTGGTCTACTCTTTAACCTGGCTCACACCTGTCAAATGGGGCTCCCTAGTCACGCCACACTTGCGTAAGAATTCAGCTCCTTTTAAAGCTTTAAATGTCTACAAGACAACTCATAAATATTGACGCAAATCTTTCAAATGCTTAACTCACATCCCACTGGATTATTTTAACTATCCTTAAACTTGTTAAGTTATCATCCAAATGTTTAATCAGCATAGTTTAGAGTATCAAACACACTCTTAAATGTTTATAACAAAATCACATAAATTATTTATAACAATTAGAAATTGTTTATAATATTGTCGAAAATAATTACAAAAATTTTAAACACGCCTTTAACATTACTTTCGTTCCACATTATTGTCAAAGATATTTACATTTATTATTTACAATATCAACATTTAAATTATTTAAATTATTAATTTAAGAAATACATTGAACCACATGTTTTATCCGGTTGGTAAATTCATAATCGTGTTTAATATAATCGACCAATGAAGGTTAGTTATACATGTACATGTCACAATCTGGTTTAATAAAGGTTGTAATAATTTTAATTATTTGTGACGGTAATCTTCATTCAAAATCTTATCTCAAATTCTTTCACAACTCTTGTTAATTATAACAGTAAATTCACTTGACTAATTTTCAACGAACTATGACAATACACTCTAGCGGAAAATACTTCGCTTACAAAATAATGCACAAACTGCATTCAATATAGCCCAAAATTCATCATATATTAAAATATACGGCATCAAAATCTTCCACAGCATTTACAAAAACCTCCCCTAACACAATCTTTATCATTATTAATTACTGTGGGAATCTCCTTCATTTATTTAAGGGCATTATACATCAGCGACTTTCAACATGTCCGCTGCACTATCGATTATACATTCATAGTTCCACTTAAAAATTCTTATATCAATAATTGTTTCAAAACTGTTGTCATTTAAACTTCGTGGATTTCATTCATGAATCGAAATGAACTAAAAATTTGCCAATCACAAACAAATTTAATAGTGAATACGCTTATATACGCCTGTCTGGTCTATCAAAATTTAAGATTAACATCTTAAAAGAATTGTAGTATAAAAATACTATCATCAAACAAAGTGCGACTAACTGCAAAATAGTCGAATAGAATCCAATTAGACTGGGGAATGCAAACATCATTATATAAATCTCTATATGAGAAAAAAACTAACACAAGTTTCACGAATTTAATGCATTCAATAATTCATAATTAATGTTCATCTTTCACAAAATTGCCTAAGATGCAATGGTCGTTCATGACTGACGATAAATGTCTGTGTTGCAATCAATTCAAATAACGACTAGTATTTCCAAGATCGTCGACAACGTACAGGATTTTAACGCTCTAAAATCATTTAAATGTTCTTCCTTCTTGATGATGACAGAAAATTGGTCAAAGTAATTAAACTGGGGTAGAATTACTTTAATAAAGTGACACGCTGTCTGAATTTAAATCTGCCATAAAAATCATTAACTTACAGTCAAATCGTGACTACAAAAATAAGCAAATTACTGAAAAATCTAAATATCAGTATCAACTGATTCAAAATCATTTAACTATGCCCATGACATAACAATGTCTTAATAAAACGTCGAAAAAGGCATAACTCATCAAGGTGTACTGAGAATAGGAATCTCAAACAAGAATATCGGGCAAAAATACATGAGGACAAAAAATATGGGAAATATGGTTGCTCAAATATTGCTAAGAAACTCAAATACAATAAACGTTCACGACTACCTTATCTGCCGATTGACGTTCCAGAGGAAAATTCCCCAAAGAAGACTGTTGATGGATCCATTTCACCAAGTTAAAGCTGAGCTCCATCCTCGAAACCAGAAACAGCACCATCGAAGAATCGAACTGCTTCACGAAGACGAACGACATCCTTCCAGCAATAATCTTCTTTGTGAGTCGGGACAACCCTGACCTCTCTTGAAAAATCCCTGAAGTTCCAGTTGAAAATCGCCATGAAGTTTTTGTATAAATTTCCGAAGAAATATTCATATTCAGAAAGTATGAAATCATTTCTATTGCTGTTTGATAGTATTCAGCCTTTAATTACGAAACATGGGTGTAGATGGTAATTTACCACATGTTCGCTTGTATGGAATAGCAATTAGCGAAGTTCCATGCTGCTATCTTACTCCGTTGAAATATGTCCCAATTGCATTAAGTCCTTTAGCCTTCCATCTTCTCTTCGGTAATAGTATTAGAAGAACAAACTGCCATATTAGACTGCTCCATAATACTGTAGCGTTGTGTCACAAAAGCAATCTGAAGTCTCCCTATTTCACTAGCCCTGTCAGCCGTAGCGTAGAGTCTGGCTATACAAAGTGTTTCTCCTGTGTCGAGAAAATCACTTTTGTCAGTCGTCTAATATTGTCAATAACTTCCAAAATACTTCCTCGAAATCGTTCAACTTTTCTACAGTCCTTACTGTAGCAATGCACAAGAGAATTAGCTTATAGGCGACCGCTAACTGTTCACAGCTAATCTTGTAGAAGCGTTATAAGGGTCGTTTCAACTTCACCTAGATTTACTTCACAGTAAACCTGCACTGCTTGTAAGTTCGACTCTCGTTTCATGCAGTGGCTTCGCCACGCGTTATAAAGACGACTTTTTCACTACTAATCTCACTCGACGTTTCACTGAAATGACTATTTGAAATCTGACGATTGAATATCAGACGATTTATAATCTGAGAATGAGGAATGAGGCTCCTCTCTTCTGCGCAAGGCCTTTTATGAACTTCATGAGGGGCGTATCTATCCCTTCCATCGCGTGTTACTGCGTCATCGCTAGAAGGTCCAACTTCGTCAATACATGACGGATTTTCATAATTCAAAAACTGAAAATAAATTTCACCAAAATTCCAGATCAATGCCTCTACTGCAAATGGATTTCCACAATTCTGCATTCCAAAAAGTAATAAAAATACCATAGTTTCAGCAATCTCCGTCTTCCTTCAGACTATCGTTCATTGGTTTGAGCCTCCCCTCCAATAGCATAATTTCTTCCTCAGCAGAATTCCACGATTCCTGCGACTGCGTCGTACATCTTGGATCCTTCTCGAATAAATGCTGACGTCACTGAGAATCTCAGCTCAAGTAGGCTGCTGGCATAACGTCTGCGTCATCCGTGCTTACGTCATGACTACCCACGTCATAACTATGACAGCCATAACTTTCGCTATAATTTCCAAAATAGCCACCGTGGTCTCTATATAATTCAATTATGGGGGCAGTACGAATGTCTAAATTTCAAATGCCTGTCAGTCAAACCACGAAGCCAAAACTTCCCAATCTCTACATTTCAAATGCCAGTCAGGCAAACGACAAATCCAAAAGGTCCAAATCTCTACATTTCAAATGGCGGTCAGTCTAACCACAAAGCCAAAAGGTCCAAATCTCTACATTTCAAATGCCAGTCAGGTAAACCACGAAGCAGAAAAGAACCAAATCAATACATTTCAAATGCCAGTCAGGCAAATAACGAAGCTAAATGTTCGAAATCTCTACATTTTAAATTCCAGTCAGGCAAACTACAAAGCCAAAAGATCCAATACTCTACATTTCAAATACCAAACTGGCAAACCACAAAGCAAAAAGATAAAAATCACTACATTTCATATGCCAGTCAGGCAAACCACAAAGCCAAAAGATCCAAATCTCTACATTTCAAATGCCAGTCAGGTAAACCACGAAGCAGAAAAGAACCAAATCAATACATTTCAAATGCCAGTCAGGCAAATAACGAAGCTAAATGTTCGAAATCTCTACATTTTAAATTCCAGTCAGGCAAACTACAAAGCCAAAAGATCCAATACTCTACATTTCAAATACCAAACTGGCAAACCACAAAGCAAAAAGATAAAAATCACTACATTTCATATGCCAGTTAGGCAAACCACGAAGCCATAAGATTCAAATCGCTAAATTTCAAATGCCAGTCAGGCAAACAATAAAGCCAAAAGATCCAAATCACTATATTTCAAATGCCAGGCAGGCTAACCACAAAGCCAAAAGATCCAAATCTCAACTATTCAAATGCCAGTCAAGCCTACCACAAAGCAAAAGCTCCAAATCTCTACATTTCAAATGCCAGTCAGGGTAACCACGAAGCCAAAAGACCCAAATCTCTACATTGCAAATGCCAGTCAGGCAAACGACAAAGCCAAAAGATCCAAATCTCTACTTTTCAAATGTCAGTCAGCCAAACCACGAAGCCCAAAAGACCCAAATCACTACATTTCAAATGCTAGTCAGGCAAACCAAGAAGCCAAAACATCAAAATCCCTTCATTTCAAATATCAGTCTGGCAAACCACAAAGCCAAATTATCCAAATATCTACATTTTAAATTCCAGCCAGTCAAACCACAAAGCCAAAAGATCCAAATCTCTACATTTCAAATGCCAGTCAGGCAAACCACAAAGCCAAAAGATACGAATGTCTAAATTTCAAATGCCTGCCAGGCAAACCACGATGCCAAAACATCCAAATCACTACATTTCAAATGCCAGTCAGGCAAACCACGAAGCCAAAAGGCCCAAATCTATGAATTTCAAATGCCATTCAGGTAAACCAAGAAGCCAAGAGAAACAAATCGCCAGTCAGGCATACCACGAAGCAAAAAGACACAAATCTCTACATTTCAAATGCCAGTCAGGCAAACCACGAAGCCAAAAGGCCCAAATCTATGAATTTCAAATGCCAGTCAGGCAAACCACGAAGCCAAAAACCCAAATCTCTACATTTCAAATGCCAGTTAGGCAAACCACGAGGTCAAAACCCCATATCTCTACATTTCAAATGCTAGTCAGGCAAACCACGAAGTCAAATACTCAAATCTCTACATTTCAAATGCCAGTCAGGAAAACCACGAAGCCAAAAGACCCAAATCTCTACATTTCAAACGCTAGTCAGGCAAACCACGAAGCCAAAAGACCCAAATCTCTACATTTCAAATGCTTTTCAGGCAAACCACGAAGTCAAAAGACCCAAATCTCGAAATTTCAGATGCCAGTCAGGCAAACCACGAAGCCAAAAGTCCCAAATCTCTACATTTCAAATGCCAGTCAGGCAAACCAATAAGCCAAAAGTCCCAAATCTCTACATTTCAAATGCCTGTTAGGCAAACCACGAAGCAAAAACACCTAAATCTCTACTTTTCAAATGCTAGTCAGGCAAACCACGAAGCCAAAAGATCCAATTCACTACATTTTAAACGCCAAGCAGACAATCCACGAAACCAAAAGACCAAATCTCTAAATTTCAGATGCCAGTCAGGAAAACCACAAAGCCAAAAACCCAAATCTCTACATTTCAAATGCCAGTCAGGCTAACCACAAAGTCAAGAGGTACAAATCGCTAAATTTCAAATGCCTGTCAGGCAAGCCACCAAGCTAAAACATCCAAATCTCTACATTTCAAATGCCAGTCAGGCAAACAACGAAGCTATAAGATTCAAATCTCTAAATTTCAAATGCCAGTCAGATAAATCACAAAGCCAAAAGATCCAAATCACTACATTTCAAATGCCAGTCAGGCAAACCACAAAGCCAAAAGATCCAAAGCTCTACATTTCAAATGCCATTCAGGCAAACCACAAAGCCAAAAGATCCGAATCTCTACATTTCAAATGCCAGTCAGTTAAACCACGAAGCCACAAGATCCAAATCCCTACATTTCAAATGCCAGTCAGGCAAACCACGAAGCCAAAAGATCCAAATCTCTACATATCAAATGCCAGTCAGGCAAACCACGAAACCTACACACCAAAATCTCTACATATCAACTGCCCGTCAGGCTAACCACAAAGCCAAAAGGTCCAAATCTCTACATTTTAAATGGCGGTCAGTCTAACCACGAAGCCAAAAGATCCAAATCTCTACTTTTCAAATGCCAGTCAGGCAAACGACAAATCCATAAGATCCATATCTCTACATTTGAAATGGCGGTCAGGTAAACCACAAAGCCAAAAGGTACGAATGTCTAAATTTCAAATGCCTGTCAGTCAAACCACGAAGCCAAAACTTCCCAATCTCTACATTTCAAATGCCAGTCAGGCAAACGACAAATCCAAAAGGTCCAAATCTCTACATTTCAAATGGCGGTCAGTCTAACCACAAAGCCAAAAGGTCCAAATCTCTACATTTCAAATGCCAGTCAGGTAAACCACGAAGCAGAAAAGAACCAAATCAATACATTTCAAATGCCAGTCAGGCAAATAACGAAGCTAAATGTTCGAAATCTCTACATTTTAAATTCCAGTCAGGCAAACTACAAAGCCAAAAGATCCAATACTCTACATTTCAAATACCAAACTGGCAAACCACAAAGCAAAAAGATCAAAATCACTACATTTCATATGCCAGTCAGGCAAACCACAAAGGCAAATTATCCAAATTTCTACATTTAAAATTCCAGTCCGGCAAACCACAAATCCAAAAGATCAAAATCTCTACATTTCAAATGCCAGTCAGGCAAACCACAAAGCCAAAAGGTACGAATGTCTAAATTTCAAATGCCTGTCAGTCAAACCACGAAGCCAAAACTTCCCAATCTCTACATTTCAAATGCCAGTCAGGCAAACCACGAAGCCAAAAGACCCAAATCTCTACATTTCAAATGTCAGTCAGGCAAACCACAAAGCCAAAAGGTACGAATGTCTAAATTTCAAATGCCTGTCAGTCAAACCACGAAGCCAAAACTTCCCAATCTCTACATTTCAAATGCCAGTCAGGCAAACGACAAATCCAAAAGGTCCAAATCTCTACATTTCAAATGCCAGTCAGGTAAACCACGAAGCAGAAAAGAACCAAATCAATACATTTCAAATGCCAGTCAGGCAAATAACGAAGCTAAATGTTCGAAATCTCTACATTTTAAATTCCAGTCAGGCAAACTACAAAGCCAAAAGATCCAATACTCTACATTTCAAATACCAAACTGGCAAACCACAAAGCAAAAAGATCAAAATCACTACATTTTATATGCCAGTCAGGCAAACCACAAAGGCAAATTATCCAAATTTCTACATTTAAAATTCCAGTCCGGCAAACCACAAATCCAAAAGATCAAAATCTCTACATTTCAAATGCCAGTCAGGCAAACCACAAAGCCAAAAGGTACGAATGTCTAAATTTCAAATGCCTGTCAGTCAAACCACGAAGCCAAAACTTCCCAATCTCTACATTTCAAATGCCAGTCAGGCAAACGACAAATCCAAAAGGTCCAAATCTCTACATTTCAAATGGCGGTCAGTCTAACCACAAAGCCAAAAGGTCCAAATCTCTACATTTCAAATGCCAGTCAGGTAAACCACGAAGCAGAAAAGAACCAAATCAATACATTTCAAATGCCAGTCAGGCAAATAACGAAGCTAAATGTTCGAAATCTCTACATTTTAAATTCCAGTCAGGCAAACTACAAAGCCAAAAGATCCAATACTCTACATTTCAAATACCAAACTGGCAAACCACAAAGCAAAAAGATCAAAATCACTACATTTCATATGCCAGTCAGGCAAACCACAAAGGCAAATTATCCAAATTTCTACATTTAAAATTCCAGTCCGGCAAACCACAAATCCAAAAGATCAAAATCTCTACATTTCAAATGCCAGTCAGGCAAACCACAAAGCCAAAAGGTACGAATGTCTAAATTTCAAATGCCTGTCAGTCAAACCACGAAGCCAAAACTTCCCAATCTCTACATTTCAAATGCCAGTCAGGCAAACCACGAAGCCAAAAGAACCAAATCTCTACATTTCAAATGTCAGTCAGGCAAACCACAAAGCCAAAAGGTACGAATGTCTAAATTTCAAATGCCTGTCAGTCAAACCACGAAGCCAAAACTTCCCAATCTCTACATTTCAAATGCCAGTCAGGCAAACCACGAAGCCAAAAGACCCAAATCTCTACATTTCACATGCCAGTCAGGCAAACCACAAAGCCAAATGATCCAAATCTCTACCTTCAAATGCCAGTCAGGCAAACCACGAAGCCATAAGATTCAAATCGCTAAATTTCAAATGCCAGTCAGGCAAGCAATAAAGCCAAAATATCCAAATCACTATATTTCAAATGCCAGGCAGGCTAACCACAAAGCCAAAAGATCCAAATCTCAACTATTCAAATGCCAGTCAAGCCTACCACAAAGCAAAAGCTCCAAATCTCTACATTTCAAATGCCAGTCAGGGTAACCACGAAGCCAAAAGAGCCAAATCTCTACATTGCAAATGCCAGTCAGGCAAACGACAAAGCCAAAAGATTCAGATCTCTACTTTTCAAATGTCAGTCAGCCAAACCACGAAGCCCAAAAGACCCAAATCACTACATTTCAAATGCTAGTCAGGCAAACCAAGAAGCCAAAACATCAAAATCCCTTCATTTCAAATGTCAGTCTGTCAAACCACGAAGCCAAAAGGTCCATCTCTCTACATTTCAAATGCAAGTCAGGCAAACCACAAAGCAAAAAGATCAAAATCACTACATTTCAAAAGCCAGTCAGGCAAACCACGAAGCCAAAAGACCCAAATCTCTACATTTCAAATGCCAGTCAGGCAAACCACGAAGCCAAATGATCCAAATCTCTACATTTTAAATTCCAGTCAGGCAAACCACAAAGCCAAAAGATCCAAATCTCTACCTTTCAAATGCCAGTTAGGCAAACCACGGAGCCATAAGATTCAAATCACTAAATTTCCATTGCCAGTCAGGCAAACAACAAAGCCAAAAGATCCAGATCACTACATTTCAAATGCCAGGCAGGCTAACCACAAAGCCATAAGATCCAAATCTCAACTATTCAAATGCCAGTCAGGCCAACCACAAAGCCAAAAGATCATTATCTCAACATTTCAAATAACAGTCAGGCTAACCACGAAGCCAAAAGGTCCAAATCTCCACTTTTCAAATGCCAGTCAGGCAAACCACAAAGACAAAAGATCCAAATCTCTACATTTCAAATGTCAGTCAGGCAAACCAAGAAGCTCAAAAGACCCAAATCACTACATTTCATATGCTAGTCAGGCAAACCACGATTCAAATGATCCAAATTTCTGCATTTTTAGTTCCAGTCAGGCAAACCACAAAGCCAAAAGATCCATCTCTCTACATTTCAAATGCCTGTCAGGCAAACCACGAAGCCAAAACATCAAAATCTCTACATTTCAAATGCCAGTCTGTCAAACCACGAAACCAAAGGATCCAAATCTCTACATTTCAAATGCCAGTCAGGCAAACCACGAAGCCAAATGCTCCAAATCTCTACATTTCAAATGCCAGTCAGGCAAACCACGAAGCCAAAAGATCCAAATCTCTACATTTCAAATGCCATTCAGGCAAACCACGAAGAACAAAAGACCCAAATCACTACATTTCAAATGCCAGTCAGGCAAACCACGAAGCTAAATGATCCAAATCTCTACATTTTAAATTCCAGTCAGGTAAACTTTAAAGCCAAAAGATCCAAATCTCTACATTTTAAAATGCCAGTCAGGTAAACCACAAAGCAAAAAGATCAAAATCACTACATTTCAAATGCCAGACAGGCAAACCACAAAGCCAAAAGATCCAAATATCTACATTTCAAATGCCAGTCAGGCAAACCACGAAGTAAAAAGATCCAAATCTCTACATTTCAAATGACAGTCAGGCAAACCACGAAGCCAAAAGCTCCAAATCTCTCCATTTCAAATGCCATTCAGGTAAACCAAGAAGCCAAAAGAAACAAATCGCCAGTCATGCAAACCACGAAGCCAAAAGACCCAAATCTCTACATTTCAAATGCCAGTCAGGCAACCCACGAGCCAAAAGGCCAAAATCTATGCATTTCAAATGCCAGTCAGACAAACCACGAAGCCAAAAACCCAAATCTCTACATTTCAAATGCCAGTTAGGCAAACCACGAGGTCAAAACCCCCATATCTCTACATTTCAAATGCTAGTCAGGCAAACCACGAAGCCAAATATCCAAATCTCTACTTTTCAAAGGCCAGACAGGTAAACCACGAAGCCAAATGACCCAAATCTCTACATTTCAAGCGCTAGTCAGGCAAACCACGAAGCCAAAAACCCAAATCTCTACATTTCAAATGCCAGTTAGGCAAACCACGAGGTCAAAACCCCCATATCTCTACATTTCTAATGCTAGTCAGGCAAACCACGAAGCCAAATATCCAAATCTCTACATTTCAAAGGCCAGACAGGTAAACCACGAAGCCAAAAGACCCAAATCTCTACATTTCAAGCGCTAGTCAGGCAAACCACGAAGCCAAAAGACCCAAATCTCTACATTTCAAATGCCAGTAAGGCAAGCCACGAGGCCAAAATTCCCAAATCTCTACATTTCAAATGCTATTCAGGCAAACCACGAAGCCAAAAGACCCAAAACTCTAAATTTCATTTGCCAGTCAGGCAAACCACGAAGGCAAAAGTCCCAAATCTCTACATTTCAAATGCCTGTTAGGCAAACCACGAAGAAAAAACACCTAAATCTCTACATTTCAAATACCACGAAGAAAAAACACCTAAATCTCTACATTTCAAATGCTAGTCAGGCAAATCACGAAACCAAAAGTTCCAAATCTCTACTTTTCAAATGCTAGTCAGGCAAGCCACGAAATCAAAGACCCAAATCTCAACATTTCAAATGCTAGTCAGGCAAACCACTAAGCCAAAAGACCCAAAACTCTTCATTTCAAATTCCAGTGAGGCAAACCACAAAGCCAAAAGATCCAAATCTCTACTTTTCAAATACCAGTCAGGCAAACGACAAAGCAAAAGGATCCAAATCTCTACCTTTCAAATGCCAGTTAGGCAAACAACAAAGCCAAAAGATCCAAATCACTACAATTCAAATGCAAGGCATTCAAACCACAAAGCCAAAAGATCCAAATCTCTACACTTCAAATGCCATTCAGGCAAACCACGAAGTCAAAAGACCCAAATCTCTACATTGCAAATGCCAATCAGGGAAACCACGAAGCCAAAGACCAAAATCTCTACATTTCAAATGCTATTCAGGCAAACCACGAAGCCAAAAGACCCAAATCTCTACATTTCGAATGCCCGTCAGGCAGACCACGAAGCCAATAGTCCCAAATCTCTACATTTCAAATGCTAGTCTGGCAAAACACGAAACAAAATACGCAAATCTCTACATTTCAATTGCCAGTCAGGCAAACCACGAAGCCAAAGACCAAAATCTCTACATTTCAACCGCTAGTCAGGCAAACCACGAAGCCAAAAGACCCAAATCTCTATATTTCAAATGCCAGTTAGGCAAACCACGAAGCCAAAACACCTAAATCTCTACATTTCAAATGTTTGTCAGGCAAACCACGAAGCCAAAAGATCCAAATCACTACATTTCAAATGCCAGTCAGGCTAACCACAAAGTCAAGAGGTACAAATCTCTACATTTCAAATGCCAGTCAGGCAAACAACGAAGCCATAAGATTCAAATCTCTAAATTTCAAATGCCAGTCAGATAAATCACAAAGCCAAAAGATCCAAATTACTACATTTCGAATGCCAGTCAGGCAAACCACAATGCCAAAAGATCCAAAGCTCTACATTTCAAATGCCATTCAGGCAAACCACAAAGCCAAAAGATCCAAATCTCTACATTTGAAAGGCCAGTCAGGCAAACAACAAAGCCATGAGTTCCAAGTCACTATATTTCAAATGTCAGTCAGGCAAACCACAAAGCCAAAAGATCCATATCTCAACATTTCAAACGCCAGTCAGGCAAACCACAAAGCCAAAAGTCACAAATCCCTAAAATACAAATGCCTGTCAGGAAAACCACGAAGCCGTAACATCCAAATCTCTACATTTCAAATGCCAGTCAGTTAAACCACGAAGCCAAAAGATCCAAATCCCTACATTTCAAATGCCAGTCTGGCAAACCACGAACCCGAAAGATCCAAATCTCTACCTTTCAAACGCCAGTTAGGCAATCCACGAAGCCATAAGATTCAAATCGCTAACTATCAAATTCCAGTCAGGCAAACAACAAAGCCAAAAGATCCAAATCACTACATTTCAAATACCAGGCAGGCTAACCACAAAGCCAAAAGATCCAAATCTCAACTATTCAAATGCCAGGCAGGCAAACCACAAAGCCAAAAGATCATTATCTCTACATTTCAAATGCCAGTCAGGCTAACCACGAAGCCAAAATAACCAAATCTCCACTTTTCAAATGCCAGTCAGGCAAACCACAAAGCCAAAAGATCCAAATCTCTACATTTCAAATGTCAGTCAGGCAAGAAGCCCAAAAGACCCAAATCACTACATTTCAAATGCTAGTCAGGCAAACCAAGAAGCCAAAACATCAAAATCCCTTCATTTCAAATGCCAGTCTGTCAAACCACGAAGCCAAAAGGTCCAAATCTCTACATTTCAAATGCCAGTCAGGCAAACCACGAAGCCAAATGATCCAAATCTCTACATTTTAAATTCCAGTCAGGCAAACCACAAAGCCAAAAGGTCCAAAACTCTTCATTTCAAATGCCAGACAGGCAAACCACAAAGCAAAAAGATCCAAATCGCTAACATTCAAATGCTAGTTAGGCAAACCACGGAGCCATAAGATTCAAATCACTAAATTTCAAATGCCAGTCAGGCAAACAACAAAGCCAAAAGATCCAAATCACTACATTTCAAATGCCAGGCAGGCTAACCACAAAGCCATAAGATCCAAATCTCAACTATTCAATATAGGGGCGTGGTGGCTCAGCGGTCTAGCTGTATGCCTCTCACCAAGGCGGTTCGGGTTCGATTCCCGGTCAATGCATGTGAGATTTTCGAAGTGAAATGCCATGTCCTGTGGTTCGGATTCCACGTAAAAAGGAGGTCCCGTGGCTCATGATCTCAAGATTAACGGTCACGTTAAACTACAAGCTTCCTTTTTTCAACTATTCAAATGCCAGTCAGGCCAACCACAGAGCCAAAAGTTCATTATCTCTACATTTCAAATGACAGTCAGGCTAACCACGAAGCCAAAAGATCCAAATCTCCACTTTTCAATTGCCAGTCAGGCAAACCACAAATCCAAAAGATCCAAATCTCTACATTTCAAATGTCAGTCAGGCAAACCAAGAAGCTCAAAAGACCCAAATCACTACATTTCAAATGCTAGTCTGGCAAACCACGATTCAAATGATCCAAATTTCTGCATTTATAATTCCAGTCAGGCAAACCACAAAGCCAAAAGATCCATCTCTCTACATTTCAAATGCCTTTCAGGCAAACCACGAAGCCAAAACATCAAAATCTCTACATTTCAAATGCCAGTCAGGCAAACCCCGAAGCCAAATGATCCAAATCTCTACATTTCAAATGCCAGTCAGGAAAACCACGAAGCCAAAGGATCCAAATCTCTACATTTCGAAATGCCAGTCAGGCAAACCACGAATCTTAAACACCAAATTCTATACATTTCAAATGCCAGCCAGGCTAACCACAAATCTAAAAATCCAAATCTCTACATTTCAAATGCCAGTCAGTCTAACCACGAAGCCAAAAGATCCAAATCTCTACTTTTCAAATGCCAATCAGGCAAACGACAAAGCCAAAAGATCCAAATCTCTACATTTCAAATGCCAGTCAGGCAAAACATGAAGAACAAAGGACCCAAATCACTACATTTCAAATCTCAGTCAGGCAAACCACGAAGCTAAATTTTCCAAATCTCTACATTTTAAATTCCATTCAGGCAAACCACGAAGCCAAAAGATCCAAAACTCTACATCTCAAATACCAGTCATGCAAACCACGAAGCCAAAAGATCCAAATCTCTACATTTCAAATGACAGTCAGGCAAACCACGAAGCCAAAAGATCCAAAACTTTACATTTCAAATGCCAGTCAGGCAAACCACGAAGCCAAAAGATCCAAATCTCTACATTTCAAATGACAGTCAGGCAAACCACGAAGCCAAAAGATCCAAATCTCTACATTTCAAATGACAGTCAGGCAAACCACGAAGCCAAAAGGCCAAACACTATGTATTTCAAATGCCAGTAAGGCAAACCACGAGGCCAAAATTCCCAAATCTCTACATTTCAAATGCTATTCAGGCAAACCACGAAGCCAAAAGACCCAAATCTCTAAATTTCAGATGCCAGTCAGGCAAACCACAAAGGCAAAAGTCCCAAATCTCTACATTTCAAATGCCTGTTAGGCATACTACGAAGAAAAAACACCTAAATCTCTATATTTCAAATGCTAGTCTGGCAAACCACGAAGCCAAAATATCCAAATCTCTACATTTCAAACGACAGTCAGGCAAACCACGAAACCAAAAGTTCCAAATCTCTACTTTTCAAATGCTAGTCAGGCAAACCACGAAATCAAAGACCCAAATCTCAACATTTCAAATGCTAGTCAGGAAAACCACGAATAGAAAAGACCCAAAACTCTACATTTCAAACGCCAGTCAGTCAAACCACGAAACCAAAAGTTCCAAATCTCTACTGTTCAAATGCTAGTCAGGCAAACCACGAAGCCAAAAACCCAAATCTCTACATTTCAAATGCCTGTTAGGCAATCCACGAAGCTAAAACAACCAAATCTCTATATTTCAAATGCTAGTCGGGCAAACCACGAATCCAAAAGACCCAAATCTCTACATTTCAAGTGCCAGTTATGCAATCCACGAAGATAAAACATCCAAATCTCTATATTTCAAATGCCAGTCAGGCAAACCACGAAGCCAAAAACCCAAATCTCTACATTTCAAATGCCAGTTAGGCAATCCACGAGGCCAAAATTCCCAAATCTCTACATTTCAAACGCCAGTCAGGCAAACTACGAAGCCAAAACACCTAAATCTCTACATTTCAAATGCCAGTCAGGCAAATCACGAAGCCAAAAGTCCCAAATCTCTACATTTCAAAAGCCTGTTAGGCAAACCACGAAGCCAAAACAACTAAATCTCTACATTTCAAATGCTAGTCAGGCAAACCACGAAGATAAAAGATCCAAATCTCTACATTTCAAATGCTAGTCAGGCACACAAGAAGCCAAATACCCATATCTCTACACATCAAATGCCAGGCAGGCAAACCACGAAGCCAAAAGACCCAAATCTCTACATTTCAAATGCCAGTTAGGCGAACCACGAGGCAAAAATTCCCAAATCTCTACATTTCAAATGCTATTCAGGCAATCCACGAATCCAAAAGACCCAAATCTCTACATTTCGAATGCCCGACAGGCAGACCACGAAGCCATAAGTCTCAAATCTCTACATTTCAAATGCCTGTTAGGCAAATCACGAAGCCAAAACACCTAAATCTCTACATTTCAAATGCTAGTCAGGCAAACCACGAAGATAAAAGATCCAAATCTCTACATTTCAAATGCTAGTCAGGCACACCACGAAGCGAAAAGTCCCAAATCTCTACATTTCAAATGCCTGTTAGGCAAATCACGAAGCCAAAACACCTAAATCTCTACATTTCAAATGGTATTCAGGCAAACCACGATGCCAAAAGACCCAAATCTCTACATTTCGAATGCCCGTCAGGCAGACCACGAAGCCAAAAGACCCAAATCTCTACATTTCAAATGCCTGTTAGGCAAACCACGGAGCCATAAGATTCAAATCACTAAATTTCAAATGCCAGTCAGGCAAACAACAAAGCCAAAAGATCCAAATCACTACATTTCAAATGCCAGGCAGGCTAACCACAAAGCCAAAAGATCCAAATCACAACTATTCAAATGCCAGTCAGGCCAACCACAGAGCCAAAAGTTCATTATCTATACATTTCAAATGACAGTCAGGCTAACCACGAAGCCAAAAGATCCAAATCTCCACTTTTCAAATGCCAGGCAAACCACAAAGCCAAAAGGTCCAAATCTCTACATTACAAATGTCAGTCAGGCACGAAGCCCAAAAGACCCAAATCACTACATTTCAAATGCTAGTCAGGCAAACCAAGAAGCCAAAACATCAAAATCCCTTCATTTCAAATGCCAGTCTGTCAAACCACGAAGCAAAAAGGTCCATCTCTCTACATTTCAAATGCCAGTCAGGCAAACCACAAAGCAAAAAGATCATAATCACTACATTTCAAAAGCCAGTCAGGCAAACCACGAAGCCAAAAGATCCAAATCTCTACATTTTAAATTCCAGTCAGGCAAACCACAAAGCCAAAAGATCCAAAACTCTTCATTTCAAATGCCAGTCAGGCAAACCACAAAGCAAAAAGATCCAAATCTCTACCTTTCAAATGCCACTTAGGCACACCACGGAGCCATAAGATTCAAATCACTAAATTTCAAATGCCAGTCAGGCAAACAACAAAGCCAAAAGATCCAAATCACTACATTTCATATGCCAGGCACGCTAACCACAAAGCAAAAAGATCAAAATCTCTACATTTCAAATGTCAGTCAGGCAAACCAAAAGCTCAACCGACCCAAATCACTACATTTCAAATGCTAGTCAGGCAAACCACGATTCAAATGATCCAAATTTCTGCATTTATAATTCCAGTCAGGCAAACCACAAAGCCAAAAGATCCATCTCTCTACATTTCAAATGCCTTTCAGGCAAACCACGAAGCCAAAACATCAAAATCTCTACATTTCAAATGCCAGTCTGTCAAACCACGAAACCAAAAGATCCAAATCTCTACATTTCAAATGCCAGTCTGTCAAACCACGAAACCAAAAGATCCAAATCTCTACATTTCAAATGCCAGTCAGGCAAACCACGAAGCCAAATGATCCAAATCTCTACATTTCGAATGGCAGTCAGGAAAACCACGAAGACAAAGGATCCAAATCTCTACATTTCGAAATGCCAGTCAGGCAAACCACGAATCTTAAACACCAAATTCTATACATTTCAAATGCCAGCCAGGCTAACCACAAATCTAAAAATCCAAATCTCTACTTTTCAAATGCCAGTCAGTCTAACCACGAAGCCAAAAGATCCAAATCTCTACTTTTCAAATGCCAATCAGGCAAACGACAAAGCCAAAAGATCCAAATCTTTACATTTCAAATGCCAGTCAGGCAAAACATGAAGAACAAAGGACCCAAATCACTACATTTCAAATCTCAGTCAGGCAAACCACGAAGCTAAATTTTCCAAATCTCTACATTTTAAATTCCATTCAGGCAAACCACGAAGCCAAAAGATCCAAATCTCTACATTTCAAATGACAGTCAGGCAAACCACGAAGCCAAAAGATCCAATTCTCTACATTTCAAATGACAGTCAGGCAAACCACGAAGCCAAAAGGCCAAACTCTATGAATTTCAAATGCCAGTAAGGCAAACCACGAGGCCAAAATTCCCAAAGCTCTACATTTCAAATGCTATTCAGGCAAACCACGAAGCCAAAAGACCTCAAATCTCTAAATCTCAGATGCCAGTCAGGCAAACCACGAAGGCAAAAGTCCCAAATCTCTACATTTCAAATGCCTGTTAGGCATACTACGAAGAAAAAACACCTAAATCTCTATATTTCAAATGCTAGTCTGGCAAACCACGAAGCCAAAATATCCAAATCTCTACATTTCAAACGACAGTCAGGCAAACCACGAAACCAAAAGTTCCAAATCTCTACTTTTCAAATGCTAGTCAGGCAAACCAAGAAATCAAAGACCCAAATCTCAATATTTCAAATGCTAGTCAGGCAAACCACGAATCCAAAAGACCCAAAACTCTACATTTCAAACGCCAGTCAGGCAAACCACGAAACCAAAAGTTCCAAATCTCTACTGTTCAAATGCTAGTCAGGCAAACCACGAAGCCAAAAACCCAAATCTCTACATTTTAAATTCCAGTCAGGCAAACCACAAAGCCAAAAGATCCAAAACTCTTTATTTCAAATGCCAGTCAGGCAAACCACAAAGCAAAAAGATCCAAATCTCTACCTTTCAAATGCCAGTTAGGCACACCACGGAGCCATAAGATTCAAATCACTAAATTTCAAATGCCAGTCAGGCAAACAACAAAGCCAAAAGATCCAAATCACTACATTTCAAATGCCTAGCACGCTAACCACAAAGCAAAAAGATCAAAATCTCTACATTTCAAATGTCAGTCAGGCAAACCAAGAAGCTCAACAGACCCAAATCACTACATTTCAAATGCTAGTCAGGCAAACCACGATTCAAATGATCCAAATTTCTGCATTTATAAATTCAGTCAGGCAAACCACAAAGCCAAAAGATCCATCTCTCTACATTTCAAATGCCTTTCAGGCAAACCACGAAGCCAAAACATCAAAATCTCTACATTTCAAATGCCAGTCTGTCAAACCACGAAACCAAAAGATCCAAATCTCTACATTTCAAATGGCAGTCAGGCAAACCACGAAGCCAAATGATTCAAATCTCTACATTTCAAATGCCAGTCAGGAAAACCACGAAGCCAAAGGATCCAAATCTCTACATTTCGAAATGCCAGACAGGCAAACCACGCATCTTAAACACCAAATTCTCTACATTTCAAATGCCAGTCAGGCTAACCGCAAATCTAGAAATCCAAATCTACATTTCTAATGCCAGTCAGTCTAACCACGAAGCCAAAAGATCCAAATCTCTACTTTTCAAATGCCAATCAGGCAAACGACAAAGCCAAAAGATCCAAATCTCTACATTTCAAATGCCAGTCAGGCAAAACATGAAGAACAAAGGACCCAAATCACTACATTTCAAATCTCAGTCAGGCAAACCACGAAGCTAAATTTTCCAAATCTCTACATTTTAAATTCCATTCAGGCAAACCACGAAGCCAAAAGATCCAAAACTCTACATCTCAAATGACAGTCAGGCAAACCACGAAGCCAAAAGATCCAAAACTTTACATTTCAAATGACAGTCAGGCAAACCACGAAGCCAAAAGGCCAAACTCTATGTATTTCAAATGCCAGTAAGGCAAACCACGAGGCCAAAATTCCCAAATCTCTACATTTCAAATGCTATTCAGGCAAACCACGAAGCCAAAAGACCCAAATCTCTAAATTTCAGATGTCAGTCAGGCAAACCACGAAGGCAAAAGTCCCAAATCTCTACATTTCCAATGCCTGTTAGGCATACTACGAAGAAAAAACACCTAAATCTCTATATTTCAAATGCTAGTCTGGCAAACCACGAAGCCAAAAACCCAAATCTCTACATTTTAAATTCCAGTCAGGCAAACCACAAAGCCAAAAGATCCAAAACTCTTTATTTCAAATGCCAGTCAGGCAAACCACAAAGCAAGAAGATCCAACTCTCTACCTTTCAAATGCCAGTTAGGCACACCACGGAGCCATAAGATTCAAATCACTAAATTTCAAATGCCAGTCAGGCAAACAACAAAGCCAAAAGATCCAAATCACTACATTTCAAATGCCAGGCACGCTAACCACAAAGCAAAAAGATCAAAATCTCTACATTTCAAATGTCAGTCAGGCAAACCAAGAAGCTCAACAGACCCAAATCACTACATTTCAAATGCTAGTCAGGCAAACCACGATTCAAATGATCCAAATTTCTGCATTTATAATTCCAGTCAGGCAAACCACAAAGCCAAAAGATCCATCTCTCTACATTTCAAATGCCTTTCAGGCAAACCACGAAGCCAAAACATCAAAATCTCTACATTTCAAATGCCAGTCTGTCAAACCACGAAACCAAAAGATCCAAATCTCTACATTTCAAATGGCAGTCAGGCAAACCACGAAGCCAAATGATCCAAATCTCTACATTTCGAAATGCCAGACAGGCAAACCACGCATCTTAAACACCAAATTCTCTACATTTCAAATGCCATTCAGGCTAACCACAAATCTAAAAATCCTAATCTCTACATTTCTAATGCCAGTCAGTCTAACCACGAAGCCAAAAGATCCAAATCTCTACTTTTCAAATGCCAATCAGGCAAACGACAAAGCCAAAAGATCCAAATCTCTACATTTCAAATGCCAGTCAGGCAAACCACGAAGCTAAATTTTCCAAATCTCTACATTTTAGATTCCAGTCAGACAAACTACAAAGCCAAAAGATCCAAATCTCTACATTTTAAATGCCAGTCAGGTAAACCACAAAGCAAAAAGATCAAAATCACTACATTTCAAATGCCAGTCAGGCAAACCACAAAGCCAAAAGATCCAAATATCTACATTTCAAATGCCAGTCAGGCAAACCACGAAGCCAAAAGATCCAAAACTCTACATATGAAAATGCCAGTCAGGCAAACCACGAAGCCAAAAGATCCAAAACTCTACATTTCAATTGCCAGTCAGGCAAACCACGAAGCCAAAATATCCAAATCTCTACATTTCAAATGACAGTCAGGCAAACCATGAAGCCAAAAGCTCCAAATCTCTCCATTTCAAATGCCATTCAGGTAAACCAAGAAGCCAAAAGAAACAAATCGCCAGTCATGCAAACCACGAAGCCAAAAGACCCAAATCTCTACATTTCAAATGCCAGTCAGGCAACCCACGAGCCAAAAGGCCAAAATCTATGCATTTCAAATGCCAGTCAGACAAACCATGAAGCCAAAAACCCAAATCTCTACATTTCAAATGCCAGTTAGGCAAACCACGAGGTCAAAACCCCCATATCTCTACATTTCAAATGCTAGTCAGGCAAACCACGAAGCCAAATATCCAAATCTCTACATTTCAAAGGCCAGACAGGTAAACCACGAAGTCAAAAGACCCAAATCTCTACATTTCAAGCGCTAGTCAGGCAAACAACGAAGCCAAAAGACCCAAATCTCTACATTTCAAATGCCAGTAAGGCAAGCCACGAGGCCAAAATTCCCAAATCTCTACATTTCAAATGCTATTCAGGCAAACCACGAAGCCAAAAGACCCAAAACTCTAAATTTCAGAAGCCAGTCAGGCAAACCACGAAGGCAAAAGTCCCAAATCTCTACATTTCAAATGCCTGTTAGGCAAACCACGAAGAAAAAAACACCTAAATCTCTACATTTCAAATGCTAGTCAGGCAAATCACGAAGCCAAAAGATCCAAATCTCTACATTTCAAACGCCAGTCAGGCTAACCACGAAACCAAAAGTTCCAAATCTCTACTTTTCAAATGCTAGTCAGGCAAACCACGAAGCTAAAATACGCAAACCTCTACATTTCAAATGCTAGTCAGGCAAGCCACGAAATCAAAGACCCAAATCTCAACATTTCAAATGCTAGTCAGGCAAACCACTAAGCCAAAAGACCCAAAACTCTTCATTTCAAATTCCTGTCAGGCAAACCACAAAGCCAAAAGATCCAAATCTCTACTTTTCAAATGCCAGTCAGGCAAACGACAAAGCAAAAAGATCAAAATCTCTACCTTTCAAATGCCAGTTAGGCAAACAACAAAGCCAAAAGATCCAAATCACTACAATTCAAATGCAAGGCAGGCAAACCACGAAGTCAAAAGACCCAAATCTCTACATTTCAAATGCCAGTCAGGCAAACCACGAAGCCAAAAGATCCAAATCTCTACTTTTCAAATGCCAGTCAGGCAAACGACAAAGCAAAAAGGTCCAAATCTCTACCTTTCAAATGCCAGTCAGGCAAACCACAAAGCCAAAAGATCCAAATCACTACAATTCAAATGCAAGGCAGGCAAACCACGAAGTCAAAAGACCCAAATCTCTACATTTCAAATGCCAGTCAGGCAAACCACGAAGCCAAAGACCAAAATCTCTACATTTCAAACGCTAGTCAGGCAAACAACGAAGCCATAAGATTCAAATCTCTAAATTTCAAATGCCAGTCAGATAAATCACAAAGCCAAAGATCCAAATCACTACATTTCAAATGCCAGTCAGGCAAACCACAATGCCAAAAGATCCAAAGCTCTACTTTTCAAATGCCATTCAGGCAAACCACAAAGCCAAAAGATCCAAATCTCTACATTTGAAAGGCCAGTCAGGCAAACAACAAAGCCAAGAGTTCCAAGTCACTATATTTCAAATGTTAGTCAGGCAAACCACGAAGCAAAATGATCCAAATCTCTACATTTTAAATTCCAGTCAGGCAAACCACAAAGCGAAGATCCATATCTCAACATTTCAAACGCCAGTCAGGCAAACCACAAAGCCAAAAGTCACAAATCCCTAAATTACAAATGCCTGTCAGGAAAACCACGAAGCCGTAACATCCAAATCTCTACATTTCAAATGCCAGTCAGTTAAACCACGAAGCCAAAAGATCCAAATCCCTACATTTCAAATGCCAGTCTGGCAAACCACGAACCCGAAAGATCCAAATCTCTACCTTTCAAACGCCAGTTAGGCAATCCAAGAAGCCAAAAGGTCATTATCTCTACATTTCAAATGCCAGTCAGGCCAACCACAAAGCCAAAAGATCCAAATCTCAACTATTCAAATGCCAGTCAGGCCAGTCACAAAGCCAAACGATCATTATCTCTACATTTCAAATGCCAGTCAGGCTAACCACGAAGCCAAAAGATCCAAATCTCCACTTTTCAAATGCCAGTCAGGCAAACCACAAAGCCAAAAGATCCAAATCTCTACATTTCAAATGTCAGTCAGGCAAGAAGCCCAAAAGACCCAAATCACTACATTTCAAATGCTAGTCAGGCAAACCAAGAAGCCAAAACATCAAAATCCCTTCAATTCAAATGCCAGTCTGTCAAACCACGAAGCCAAAAGGTCCAAATCTCTACATTTCAAATGCCAGTCAGGCAAACCACGAAGTCAAATGATCCAAATCTCTACATTTTAAATTCCAGTCAGGCAAACCACAATGCCAAAAGATCCAAAACTCTTCATTTCAAATGCCAGTCAGGCAAACCACAAAGCCAAAAGATCCAAATCTCTACCTTTCAAATGCCAGTTAGGCAAACCACGGAGCCATAAGATTCAAATCACTAAATTTCCATTGCCAGTCAGGCAAACAACAAAGCCAAAAGATCCAAATCACTACATTTCAAATGCCATGCAGGCTAACCACAAAGCCATAAGATCCAAATCTCAACTATTCAAATGCCAGTCAGGCCAACCACAAAGCCAAAAGATCATTATCTCAACATTTCAAATAACAGTCAGGCTAACCACGAAGCCAAAAGGTCCAATTCTCCACTTTTCAAATGCCAGTCAGGCAAACCACAAAGACAAAAGATCCAAATCTCTACATTTCAAATGTCAGTCAGGCAAACCAAGAAGCTCAAAAGACCCAAATCACTACATTTCATATGCTAGTCAGGCAAACCACGATTCAAATGATCCAAATTTCTGCATTTTTAGTTCCAGTCAGGCAAACCACAAAGCCAAAAGATCCATCTCTCTACATTTCAAATGCCTGTCAGGCAAACCACGAAGCCAAAACATCAAATTCTCTACATTTCAAATGCCAGTCTGTCAAACCACGAAACCAAAGGATCCAAATCTCTACATTTCGAATGCCAGTCAGGCAAACCACGAAGCCAAATGCTCCAAATCTCTACATTTTAAATGCCAGTCAGGCAAACCACGAAGCCAAAAGATCCAAATCTCTACATTTCAAATGCCATTCAGGCAAACCACGAAGAACAAAAGACCCAAATCACTACATTTCAAATGCCAGTCAGGCAAACCACGAAGCTAAATGATCCAAATTTCTACATTTTAAATTCCAGTCAGGCAAACTACAAAGCCAAAAGATCCAAATCTCTACATTTTAAATGCCAGTCAGGTAAACCACAAAGCAAAAAGATCAAAATCACTACATTTCAAATGCCAGTCAGGCAAACCACAAAGCCAAAAGATCCAAATATCTACATTTCAAATGCCAGTCAATCAAACCACGAAGTAAAAAGATCCTAAACTCTACATCTGAAAATGCCAGTCAGGCAAACCACGAAGCCAAAAGATCCAAAACTCTACATTTCAATTGCCAGGCAGGCAAACCACGAAGCCAAAAGATCCAAATCTCTACATTTCAAATGACAGTCAGGCAAACCACGAAGCCAAAAGCTCCAAATCTCTCCATTTCAAATGCCATTCAGGTAAACCAAGAAGCCAAAAGAAACAAATCGCCAGTCATGCAAACCACGAAGCCAAAAGACCCAAATCTCTACATTTCTAATGCCAGTCAGGCAACCCACGAGCCAAAAGGCCAAAATCTATGCATTTCAAATGCCAGTCAGACAAACCACGAAGCCAAAAACCCAAATCTCTACATTTCAAATGCCAGTTAGGCAAACCACGAGGTCAAAACCCCCATATCTCTACATTTCAAATGCTAGTCAGGCAAACCACGAAGCCAAATATCCAAATCTCTACTTTTCAAAGGCCAGACAGGTAAACCACGAAGCCAAATGACCCAAATCTCTACATTTCAAGCGCTAGTCAGGCAAACCACGAAGCCAAAAACCCAAATCTCTACATTTCAAATGCCAGTTAGGCAAACCACGAGGTCAAAACCCCCATATCTCTACATTTCAAATGCTAGTCAGGCAAACCACGAAGCCAAATATCCAAATCTCTACATTTCAAAGGCCAGACAGGTAAACCACGAAGCCAAAAGACCCAAATCTCTACATTTCAAGCGCTAGTCAGGCAAACCACGAATCTTAAACACCAAATTCTATACATTTCAAATGCCAGCCAGGCTAACCACAAATCTAAAAATCCAAATCTCTACATTTCAAATGCCAGTCAGTCTAACCACGAAGCCAAAAGATCCAAATCTCTACTTTTCAAATGCCAATCAGGCAAACGACAAAGCCAAAAGATCCAAATCTCTACATTTCAAATGCCAGTCAGGCAAAACATGAAGAACAAAGGACCCAAATCACTACATTTCAAATCTCAGTCAGGCAAACCACGAAGCTAAATTTTCCAAATCTCTACATTTTAAATTCCATTCAGGCAAACCACGAAGCCAAAAGATCCAAAACTCTACATCTCAAATGCCAGTCATGCAAACCACGAAGCCAAAAGATCCAAATCTCTACATTTCAAATGACAGTCAGGCAAACCACGAAGCCAAAAGATCCAAAACTTTACATTTCAAATGCCAGTCAGGCAAACCACGAAGCCAAAAGATCCAAATCTCTACATTTCAAATGACAGTCAGGCAAACCACGAAGCCAAAAGATCCAAATCTCTACATTTCAAATGACAGTCAGGCAAACCACGAAGCCAAAAGGCCAAACTCTATGTATTTCAAATGCCAGTAAGGCAAACCACGAGGCCAAAATTCCCAAAGCTCTACATTTCAAATGCTATTCAGGCAAACCACGAAGCCAAAAGACCTCAAATCTCTAAATCTCAGATGTCAGTCAGGCAAACCACGAAGGCAAAAGTCCCAAATCTCTACATTTCAAATGCCTGTTAGGCATACTACGAAGAAAAAACACCTAAATCTCTATATTTCAAATGCTAGTCTGGCAAACCACGAAGCCAAAATATCCAAATCTCTACATTTCAAACGACAGTCAGGCAAACCACGAAACCAAAAGTTCCAAATCTCTACTTTTCAAATGCTAGTCAGGCAAACCAAGAAATCAAAGACCCAAATCTCAATATTTCAAATGCTAGTCAGGCAAACCACGAATCCAAAAGACCCAAAACTCTACATTTCAAACGCCAGTCAGGCAAACCACGAAACCAAAAGTTCCAAATCTCTACTGTTCAAATGCTAGTCAGGCAAACCACGAAGCCAAAACCCCAAATCTCTACATTTTAAATTCCAGTCAGGCAAACCACAAAGCCAAAAGATCCAAAACTCTTTATTTCAAATGCCAGTCAGGCAAACCACAAAGCAAAAAGATCCAAATCTCTACCTTTCAAATGCCAGTTAGGCACACCACGGAGCCATAAGATTCAAATCACTAAATTTCAAATGCCAGTCAGGCAAACAACAAAGCCAAAAGATCCAAATCACTACATTTCAAATGCCTAGCACGCTAACCACAAAGCAAAAAGATCAAAATCTCTACATTTCAAATGTCAGTCAGGCAAACCAAGAAGCTCAACAGACCCAAATCACTACATTTCAAATGCTAGTCAGGCAAACCACGATTCAAATGATCCAAATTTCTGCATTTATAAATTCAGTCAGGCAAACCACAAAGCCAAAAGATCCATCTCTCTACATTTCAAATGCCTTTCAGGCAAACCACGAAGCCAAAACATCAAAATCTCTACATTTCAAATGCCAGTCTGTCAAACCACGAAACCAAAAGATCCAAATCTCTACATTTCAAATGGCAGTCAGGCAAACCACGAAGCCAAATGATTCAAATCTCTACATTTCAAATGCCAGTCAGGAAAACCACGAAGCCAAAGGATCCAAATCTCTACATTTCGAAATGCCAGACAGGCAAACCACGCATCTTAAACACCAAATTCTCTACATTTCAAATGCCAGTCAGGCTAACCGCAAATCTAGAAATCCAAATCTCTACATTTCTAATGCCAGTCAGTCTAACCACGAAGCCAAAAGATCCAAATCTCTACTTTTCAAATGCCAATCAGGCAAACGACAAAGCCAAAAGATCCAAATCTCTACATTTCAAATGCCAGTCAGGCAAAACATGAAGAACAAAGGACCCAAATCACTACATTTCAAATCTCAGTCAGGCAAACCACGAAGCTAAATTTTCCAAATCTCTACATTTTAAATTCCATTCAGGCAAACCACGAAGCCAAAAGATCCAAAACTCTACATCTCAAATGCCAGTCATGCAAACCACGAAGCCAAAAGATCCAAATCTCTACATTTCAAATGACAGTCAGGCAAACCACGAAGCCAAAAGATCCAAAACTTTACATTTCAAATGACAGTCAGGCAAACCACGAAGCCAAAAGGCCAAACTCTATGTATTTCAAATGCCAGTAAGGCAAACCACGAGGCCAAAATTCCCAAATCTCTACATTTCAAATGCTATTCAGGCAAACCACGAAGCCAAAAGACCCAAATCTCTAAATTTCAGATGTCAGTCAGGCAAACCACGAAGGCAAAAGTCCCAAATCTCTACATTTCCAATGCCTGTTAGGCATACTACGAAGAAAAAACACCTAAATCTCTATATTTCAAATGCTAGTCTGGCAAACCACGAAGCCAAAAACCCAAATCTCTACATTTTAAATTCCAGTCAGGCAAACCACAAAGCCAAAAGATCCAAAACTCTTTATTTCAAATGCCAGTCAGGCAAACCACAAAGCAAGAAGATCCAACTCTCTACCTTTCAAATGCCAGTTAGGCACACCACGGAGCCATAAGATTCAAATCACTAAATTTCAAATGCCAGTCAGGCAAACAACAAAGCCAAAAGATCCAAATCACTACATTTCAAATGCCAGGCACGCTAACCACAAAGCAAAAAGATCAAAATCTCTACATTTCAAATGTCAGTCAGGCAAACCAAGAAGCTCAACAGACCCAAATCACTACATTTCAAATGCTAGTCAGGCAAACCACGATTCAAATGATCCAAATTTCTGCATTTATAATTCCAGTCAGGCAAACCACAAAGCCAAAAGATCCATCTCTCTACATTTCAAATGCCTTTCAGGCAAACCACGAAGCCAAAACATCAAAATCTCTACATTTCAAATGCCAGTCTGTCAAACCACGAAACCAAAAGATCCAAATCTCTACATTTCAAATGGCAGTCAGGCAAACCACGAAGCCAAATGATTCAAATCTCTACATTTCAAATGCCAGTCAGGAAAACCACGTAGCCAAAGGATCCAAATCTCTACATTTCGAAATGCCAGACAGGCAAACCACGCATCTTAAACACCAAATTCTCTACATTTCAAATGCCATTCAGGCTAACCACAAATCTAAAAATCCTAATCTCTACATTTCTAATGCCAGTCAGTCTAACCACGAAGCCAAAAGATCCAAATCTCTACTTTTCAAATGCCAATCAGGCAAACGACAAAGCCAAAAGATCCAAATCTCTACATTTCAAATGCCAGTCAGGCAAACCACGAAGCTAAATTTTCCAAATCTCTACATTTTAGATTCCAGTCAGACAAACTACAAAGCCAAAAGATCCAAATCTCTACATTTTAAATGCCAGTCAGGTAAACCACAAAGCAAAAAGATCAAAATCACTACATTTCAAATGCCAGTCAGGCAAACCACAAAGCCAAAAGATCCAAATATCTATATTTCAAATGCCAGTCAGGCAAACCACGAAGCCAAAAGATCCAAAACTCTACATATGAAAATGCCAGTCAGGCAAACCACGAAGCCAAAAGATCCAAAACTCTACATTTCAATTGCCAGTCAGGCAAACCACGAAGCCAAAATATCCAAATCTCTACATTTCAAATGACAGTCAGGCAAACCATGAAGCCAAAAGCTCCAAATCTCTCCATTTCAAATGCCATTCAGGTAAACCAAGAAGCCAAAAGAAACAAATCGCCAGTCATGCAAACCACGAAGCCAAAAGACCCAAATCTCTACATATCAAATGCCAGTCAGGCAACCCACGAGCCAAAAGGCCAAAATCTATGCATTTCAAATGCCAGTCAGACAAACCATGAAGCCAAAAACCCAAATCTCTACATTTCAAATGCCAGTTAGGCAAACCACGAGGTCAAAACCCCCATATCTCTACATTTCAAATGCTAGTCAGGCAAACCACGAAGCCAAATATCCAAATCTCTACATTTCAAAGGCCAGACAGGTAAACCACGAAGCCAAAAGACCCAAATCTCTACATTTCAAGCGCTAGTCAGGCAAACAACGAAGCCAAAAGACCCAAATCTCTACATTTCAAATGCCAGTAAGGCAAGCCACGAGGCCAAAATTCCCAAATCTCTACATTTCAAATGCTATTCAGGCAAACCACGAAGCCAAAAGACCCAAAACTCTAAATTTCAGAAGCCAGTCAGGCAAACCACGAAGGCAAAAGTCCCAAATCTCTACATTTCAAATGCCTGTTAGGCAAACCACGAAGAAAAAACACCTAAATCTCTACATTTCAAATGCTAGTCAGGCAAATCACGAAGCCAAAAGATCCAAATCTCTATATTTCAAACGCCAGTCAGGCTAACCACGAAGCCAAAAGTTCCAAATCTCTACTTTTCAAATGCTAGTCAGGCAAACCACGAAGCTAAAATACGCAAACCTCTACATTTCAAATGCTAGTCAGGCAAGCCACGAAATCAAAGACCCAAATCTCAACATTTCAAATGCTAGTCAGGCAAACCACTAAGCCAAAAGACCCAAAACTCTTCATTTCAAATTCCTGTCAGGCAAACCACAAAGCCAAAAGATCCAAATCTCTACTTTTCAAATGCCAGTCAGGCAAACGACAAAGCAAAAAGATCAAAATCTCTACCTTTCAAATGCCAGTTAGGCAAACAACAAAGCCAAAAGATCCAAATCACTACAATTCAAATGCAAGGCAGGCAAACCACGAAGTCAAAAGACCCAAATCTCTACATTTCAAATGCCAGTCAGGCAAACCACGAAGCCAAAAGATCCAAATCTCTACTTTTCAAATGCCAGTCAGGCAAACGACAAAGCAAAAAGGTCCAAATCTCTACCTTTCAAATGCCAGTCAGGCAAACCACAAAGCCAAAAGATCCAAATCACTACAATTCAAATGCAAGGCAGGCAAACCACGAAGTCAAAAGACCCAAATCTCTACATTTCAAATGCCAGTCAGGCAAACCACGAAGCCAAAGACCAAAATCTCTACATTTCAAACGCTAGTCAGGCAAACAACGAAGCCATAAGATTCAAATCTCTAAATTTCAAATGCCAGTCAGATAAATCACAAAGCCAAAGATCCAAATCACTACATTTCAAATGCCAGTCAGGCAAACCACAATGCCAAAAGATCCAAAGCTCTACTTTTCAAATGCCATTCAGGCAAACCACAAAGCCAAAAGATCCAAATCTCTACATTTGAAAGGCCAGTCAGGCAAACAACAAAGCCAAGAGTTCCAAGTCACTATATTTCAAATGTTAGTCAGGCAAACCACGAAGCAAAATGATCCAAATCTCTACATTTTAAATTCCAGTCAGGCAAACCACAAAGCGAAAGATCCATATCTCAACATTTCAAACGCCAGTCAGGCAAACCACAAAGCCAAAAGTCACAAATCCCTAAATTACAAATGCCTGTCAGGAAAACCACGAAGCCGTAACATCCAAATCTCTACATTTCAAATGCCAGTCAGTTAAACCACGAAGCCAAAAGATCCAAATCCCTACATTTCAAATGCCAGTCTGGCAAACCACGAACCCGAAAGATCCAAATCTCTACCTTTCAAACGCCAGTTAGGCAATCCAAGAAGCCAAAAGATCATTATCTCTACATTTCAAATGCCAGTCAGGCCAACCACAAAGCCAAAAGATCCAAATCTCAACTATTCAAATGCCAGTCAGGCCAGTCACAAAGCCAAACGATCATTATCTCTACATTTCAAATGCCAGTCAGGCTAACCACGAAGCCAAAAGATCCAAATCTCCACTTTTCAAATGCCAGTCAGGCAAACCACAAAGCCAAAAGATCCAAATCTCTACATTTCAAATGTCAGTCAGGCAAGAAGCCCAAAAGACCCAAATCACTACATTTCAAATGCTAGTCAGGCAAACCAAGAAGCCAAAACATCAAAATCCCTTCATTTCAAATGCCAGTCTGTCAAACCACGAAGCCAAAAGGTCCAAATCTCTACATTTCAAATGCCAGTCAGGCAAACCACGAAGTCAAATGATCCAAATCTCTACATTTTAAATTCCAGTCAGGCAAACCACAATGCCAAAAGATCCAAAACTCTTCATTTCAAATGCCAGTCAGGCAAACCACAAAGCCAAAAGATCCAAATCTCTACCTTTCAAATGCCAGTTAGGCAAACCACGGAGCCATAAGATTCAAATCACTAAATTTCCATTGCCAGTCAGGCAAACAACAAAGCCAAAAGATCCAAATCACTACATTTCAAATGCCATGCAGGCTAACCACAAAGCCATAAGATCCAAATCTCAACTATTCAAATGCCAGTCAGGCCAACCACAAAGCCAAAAGATCATTATCTCAACATTTCAAATAACAGTCAGGCTAACCACGAAGCCAAAAGGTCCAAATCTCCACTTTTCAAATGCCAGTCAGGCAAACCACAAAGACAAAAGATCCAAATCTCTACATTTCAAATGTCAGTCAGGCAAACCAAGAAGCTCAAAAGACCCAAATCACTACATTTCATATGCTAGTCAGGCAAACCACGATTCAAATGATCCAAATTTCTGCATTTTTAGTTCCAGTCAGGCAAACCACAAAGCCAAAAGATCCATCTCTCTACATTTCAAATGCCTGTCAGGCAAACCACGAAGCCAAAACATCAAATTCTCTACATTTCAAATGCCAGTCTGTCAAACCACGAAACCAAAGGATCCAAATCTCTACATTTCGAATGCCAGTCAGGCAAACCACGAAGCCAAATGCTCCAAATCTCTACATTTTAAATGCCAGTCAGGCAAACCACGAAGCCAAAAGATCCAAATCTCTACATTTCAAATGCCATTCAGGCAAACCACGAAGAACAAAAGACCCAAATCACTACATTTCAAATGCCAGTCAGGCAAACCACGAAGCTAAATGATCCAAATTTCTACATTTTAAATTCCAGTCAGGCAAACTACAAAGCCAAAAGATCCAAATCTCTACATTTTAAATGCCAGTCAGGTAAACCACAAAGCAAAAAGATCAAAATCACTACATTTCAAATGCCAGTCAGGCAAACCACAAAGCCAAAAGATCCAAATATCTACATTTCAAATGCCAGTCAATCAAACCACGAAGTAAAAAGATCCTAAACTCTACATCTGAAAATGCCAGTCAGGCAAACCACGAAGCCAAAAGATCCAAAACTCTACATTTCAATTGCCAGGCAGGCAAACCACGAAGCCAAAAGATCCAAATCTCTACATTTCAAATGACAGTCAGGCAAACCACGAAGCCAAAAGCTCCAAATCTCTCCATTTCAAATGCCATTCAGGTAAACCAAGAAGCCAAAAGAAACAAATCGCCAGTCATGCAAACCACGAAGCCAAAAGACCCAAATCTCTACATTTCTAATGCCAGTCAGGCAACCCACGAGCCAAAAGGCCAAAATCTATGCATTTCAAATGCCAGTCAGACAAACCACGAAGCCAAAAACCCAAATCTCTACATTTCAAATGCCAGTTAGGCAAACCACGAGGTCAAAACCCCCATATCTCTACATTTCAAATGCTAGTCAGGCAAACCACGAAGCCAAATATCCAAATCTCTACTTTTCAAAGGCCAGACAGGTAAACCACGAAGCCAAATGACCCAAATCTCTACATTTCAAGCGCTAGTCAGGCAAACCACGAAGCCAAAAACCCAAATCTCTACATTTCAAATGCCAGTTAGGCAAACCACGAGGTCAAAACCCCCATATCTCTACATTTCAAATGCTAGTCAGGCAAACCACGAAGCCAAATATCCAAATCTCTACATTTCAAAGGCCAGACAGGTAAACCACGAAGCCAAAAGACCCAAATCTCTACATTTCAAGCGCTAGTCAGGCAAACCACGAAGCCAAAAGACCCAAATCTCTACATTTCAAATGCCAGTAAGGCAAGCCACGAGGCCAAAATTCCCAAATCTCTACATTTCAAATGCTATTCAGGCAAACCACGAAGCCAAAAGACCCAAAACTCTAAATTTCAGATGCCAGTCAGGCAAACCACGAAGGCAAAAGTCCCAAATCTCTACATTTCAAATGCCTGTTAGGCAAACCACGAAGAAAAAACACCTAAATCTCTACATTTCAAATGCTAGTCAGGCAAATCACGAAGGCAAAAGTCCCAAATCTCTACATTTCAAATGCCTGTTAGGCAAACCACGAAGAAAAAACACCTAATCTCTACATTTCAAATGCTAGTCAGGCAAATCACGAAACCAAAAGTTCCAAATCTCTACTTTTCAAATGCTAGTCAGGCAAGCCACGAAATCCAAGACCCAAATCTCAACATTTCAAATGCTAGTCAGGCAAACCACTAAGCCAAAAGACCCAAAACTCTTCATTTCAAATTCCAGTCAGGCAAACCACAAAGCCAAAAGATCCAAATCTCTACTTTTCAAATGCCAGTCAGGCAAACGACAAAGCAAAAGGATCCAAATCTCTACCTTTCAAATGCCAGTTAGGCAAACAACAAAGCCAAAAGATCCAAATCTCTACACTTCAAATGCCATTCAGGCAAACCACGAAGTCAAAAGACCCAAATCTCTACATTTCAAATGCCAGTCAGGGAAACCACGAAGCCAAAGACCAAAATCTCTACATTTCAAATGCTATTCAGGCAAACCACGAAGCCAAAAGACCCAAATCTCTACATTTCGAATGCCCGTCAGGCAGACCACGAAGCCAATAGTCCCAAATTTCTACATTTCAAATGCTAGTCTGGCAAAACACGAAAAAAAATACGCAAATCTCTACATTTCAATTGCCAGTCAGGCAAACCACGAAGCCAAAACACCTAAATCTCTACATTTCAAATGTTTGTCAGGCAAACCACGAAGCCAAAAGATCCAAATCACTACATTTCAAATGCCAGTCAGGCTAACCACAAAGTCAAGAGGTACAAATCTCTACATTTCAAATGCCAGTCAGGCAAACAACGAAGCCATAAGATTCAAATCTCTAAATTTCAAATGCCAGTCAGATAAATCACAAAGCCAAAAGATCCAAATCACTACATTTCAAATGCCAGTCAGGCAAACCACAATGCCAAAAGATCCAAAGCTCTACATTTCAAATGCCATTCAGGCAAACCACAAAGCCAAAAGATCCAAATCTCTACATTTGAAAGGCCAGTCAGGCAAACAACAAAGCCAAGAGTTCCAAGTCACTATATTTCAAATGTCAGTCAGGCAAACCACAAAGCCAAAAGATCCATATCTCAACATTTCAAACGCCAGTCAGGCAAACCACAAAGCCAAAAGTCACAAATCCCTAAAATACGAATGCCTGTCAGGAAAACCACGAAGCCGTAACATCCAAATCTCTACATTTCAAATGCCAGTCAGTTAAACCACGAAGCCAAAAGATCCAAATCCCTACATTTCAAATGCCAGTCTGGCAAACCACGAACCCGAAAGATCCAAATCTCTACCTTTCAAACGCCAGTTAGGCAATCCACGAAGCCATAAGGTTCAAATCGCTAACTATCAAATTCCAGTCAGGCAAACAACAAAGCCAAAAGATCCAAATCACTACATTTCAAATGCCAGGCAGGCTAACCACAAAGCCAAAAGATCCAAATCTCAACTATTCAAATGCCAGGCTGGCAAACCACAAAGCCAAAAGATCATTATCTCTACATTTCAAATGCCAGTCAGGCTAACCACGAAGCCAAAATAACCAAATCTCCACTTTTCAAATGCCTGTCAGGCAAACCACAAAGCCAAAAGATCCAAATCTCTACATTTCAAATGTCAGTCAGGCAAGAAGCCCAAAAGACCCAAATCACTACATTTCAAATGCTAGTCAGGCAAACCAAGAAGCCAAAACATCAAAATCCCTTCATTTCAAATGCCAGTCTGTCAAACCACGAAGCCAAAAGGTCCAAATCTCTACATTTCAAATGCCAGTCAGGCAAACCACGAAGCCAAATGATCCAAATCTCTACATTTTAAATTCCAGTCAGGCAAACCACAAAGCCAAAAGGTCCAAAACTCTTCATTTCAAATGCCAGACAGGCAAACCACAAAGCAAAAAGATCCAAATCGCTAACATTCAAATGCCAGTTAGGCAAACCACGGAGCCATAAGATTCAAATCACTAAATTTCAAATGCCAGTCAGGCAAACAACAAAGCCAAAAGATCCAAATCACTACATTTCAAATGCCAGGCAGGCTAACCACAAAGCCATAAGATCCAAATCTCAACTGTTCAATATAGGGGCGTGGTGGCTCAGCGGTCTAGCTGTATGCCTCTCACCAAGGCGGTCCAGGTTCGATTCCCGGTCAATGCATGTGAGATTTTCGAAGTGAAATGCCATGTCCTGTGGTTCGGATTCCACGTAAAAAGGAGGTCCCGTGGCTCATGATCTCAAGATTAACGGTCACGTTAAACTACAAGCTTCCTTTTTTCAACTATTCAAATGCCAGTCAGGTCAACCACAGAGCCAAAAGTTCATTATCTCTACATTTCAAATGACAGTCAGGCTAACCACGAAGCCAAAAGATCCAAATCTCCACTTTTCAATTGCCAGTCAGGCAAACCACAAATCCAAAAGATCCAAATCTCTACATTTCAAATGTCAGTCAGGCAAACCAAGAAGCTCAAAAGACCCAAATCACTACATTTCAAATGCTAGTCAGGCAAACCACGATTCAAATGATCCAAATTTCTGCATTTATAATTCCAGTCAGGCAAACCACAAAGCCAAAAGATCCATCTCTCTACATTTCAATTGCCTTTCAGGCAAACCACGAAGCCAAAACATCAAAATCTCTACATTTCAAATGCCAGTCTGTCAAACCACGAAACCAAAAGATCCAAATCTCTACATTTCAAATGCCTTTCAGGCAAACCACGAAACCAAAAGATCCAAATCTCTACATTTCAAATGCCAGTCAGGCAAACCCCGAAGCCAAATGATCCAAATCTCTACATTTCAAATACCAGTCAGGAAAACCACGAAGCCAAAGAATCCAAATCTCTACAATTCGAAATGCCAGTCAAGCAAACCACGAATCTTAAACACCAAATTCTATACATTTCAAATGCCAGCCAGGCTAGCCACAAATCTAAAAATCCAAATCTCTACATTTCAAATGCCAGTCAGTCTAACCACGAAGCCAAAAGATCCAAATCTCTACTTTTCAAATGCCAATCAGGCAAACGACAAAGCCAAAAGATCCAAATCTCTACATTTCAAATGCCAGTCAGGCAAAACATGAAGAACAAAGGACCCAAATCACTACATTTCAAATCTCAGTCAGGCAAACCACGAAGCTAAATTTTCCAAATCTCTACATTTTAAATTCCATTCAGGCAAACCACGAAGCCAAAAGATCCAAAACCCTACATCTCAAATGCCAGTCATGCAAACCACGAAGCCAAAAGATCCAAATCTCTACATTTCAAATGACAGTCAGACAAACCACGAAGCCAAAAGATCCAAAACTTTACATTTCAAATGCCAGTCAGGCAAACCACGAAGCCAAAAGATCCAAATCTCTACATTTCAAATGACAGTCAGGCAAACCACGAAGCCAAAAGATCCAAATCTCTACATTTCAAATGACAGTCAGGCAAACCACGAAGCCAAAAGGCCAAACACTATGTATTTCAAATGCCAGTAAGGCAAACCACGAGGCCAAAATTCCCAAATCTCTACATTTCAAATGCTATTCAGGCAAACCACGAAGCCAAAAGACCCAAATCTCTAAATTTCAGATGCCAGTCAGGCAAACCACGAAACCAAAAGTTCCAAATCTCTACTTTTCAAATGCTAGTCAGGCAAACCACGAAATCAAAGACCCAAATCTCAACATTTCAAATGCTAGTCAGGCAAACCACGAATAGAAAAGACCCAAAACTCTACATTTCAAACGCCAGTCAGTCAAACCACGAAACCAAAAGTTCCAAATCTCTACTGTTCAAATGCTAGTCAGGCAAACCACGAAGCCAAAAACCCAAATCTCTACATTTCAAATGCCTGTTAGGCAATCCACGAAGCTAAAACAACCAAATCTCCATATTTCAAATGCTAGTCAGGCAAACCACGAATCCAAAAGACCCAAATCTCTACATTTCAAGTGCCAGTTATGCAATCCACGAAGCTAAAACATCCAAATCTCTATATTTCAAATGCCAGTCAGGCAAACCACGAAGCCAAAAACCCAAATCTCTACATTTCAAATGCCAGTTAGGCAATCCACGAGGCCAAAATTCCCAAATCTCTACATTTCAAACGCCAGTCAGGCAAACTACGAAGCCAAAACACCTAAATCTCTACATTTCAAATGCCTGTCAGGCAAATCACGAAGCCAAAAGTCCCAAATCTCTACATTTCAAAAGCCTGTTAGGCAAACCACGAAGCCAAAACACCTAAATCTCTACATTTCAAATGCTAGTCAGGCAATCCACGAAGATAAAAGATCCAAATCTCTACATTTCAAATGCTAGTCAGGCACACAACGAAGCCAAATACCCATATCTCTACACATCAAATACCAGGCAGGCAAACCACGAAGCCAAAAGACCCAAATCTCTACATTTCAAATGCCAGTTAGGCGAACCACGAGGCAAAAATTCCCAAATCTCTACATTTCAAATGCTATTCAGGCAATCCACGAATCCAAAAGACCCAAATCTCTACATTTCGAATGCCCGACAGGCAGACCACGAAGCCAAAAGTCCAAAATCTCGATGCCTGTTAGGCAAATCACGAAGCCAAAACACCTAAATCTCTACATTTCAAATGCTAGTCAGGCAAACCACGAAGATAAAAGATCCAAATCTCTACATTTCAAATGCTAGTCAGGCACACCACGAAGCGAAAAGTCCCAAATCTCTACATTTCAAATGCCTGTTAGACAAATCACGAAGCCAAAACACCTAAATCTCTACATTTCAAATGCTATTCAGGCAAGCCACGATGCCAAAAGACCCAAATCTCTACATTTCGAATGCCCGTCAGGCAGACCACGAAGCCAAAAGACCCAAATCTCTACATTTCAAATGCCTGTTAGGCAAACCACGGAGCCATAAGATTCAAATCACTAAATTTCAAATGCCAGTCAGGCAAACAACAAAGCCAAAAGATCCAAATCACTACATTTCAAATGCCAGGCAGGCTAACCACAAAGCCAAAAGATCCAAATCTCAACTATTCAAATGCCAGTCAGGCCAACCACAGAGCCAAAAGTTCATTATCTATACATTTCAAATGACCTTCAGGCTAACCACGAAGCCAAAAGATCCAAATCTCCACTTTTCAAATGCCAGTCAGGCAAACCACAAAGCCAAAAGATCCAAATCTCTACATTTCAAATGTCAGTCAGGCACGAAGCCCAAAAGACCCAAATCACTACATTTCAAATGCTAGTCAGGCAAACCAAGAAGTCAAAACATCAAAATCCCTTCATTTCAAATGCCAGTCTGTCAAACCACGAAGCAAAAAGGTCCATCTCTCTACATTTCAAATGCCAGTCAGGCAAACCACAAAGCAAAAAGATCAAAATCACTACATTTCAAAAGCCAGTCAGGCAAACCACGAAGCCAAAAGATCCAAATCTCTACATTTTAAATTCCAGTCAGGCAAACCACAAAGCCAAAAGATCCAAAACTCTTCAATTCAAATGCCAGTCAGGCAAACCACAAAGCAAAAAGATCCAAATCTCTACCTTTCAAATGCCACTTAGGCACACCACGGAGCCATAAGATTCAAATCACTAAATTTCAAATGCCAGTCAGGCAAACAACAAAGCCAAAAGATCCAAATCACTACATTTCAAATGCCAAGCACGCTAACCACAAAGCAAAAAGATCAAAATCTCTACATTTCAAATGTCAGTCAGGCAAACCAAGAAGCTCAACAGACCCAAATCACTACATTTCAAATGCTAGTCAGGCAAACCACGATTCAAATGATCCAAATTTCTGCATTTATAATTCCAGTCAGGCAAACCACAAAGCCAAAAGATCCATCTCTCTACATTTCAAATGCCTTTCAGGCAAACCACGAAGCCAAAACATCAAAATCTCTACATTTCAAATGCCAGTCTGTCAAACCACGAAACCAAAAGATCCAAATCTCTACATTTCAAATGCCAGTCTGTCAAACCACGAAACCAAAAGATCCAAATCTCTACATTTCAAATGCCAGACAGGCAAACCACGAAGCCAAATGATCCAAATCTCTACATTTCAAATGCCAGTCAGGAAAACCACGAAGCCAAAGGATTCAAATCTCTACATTTCGAAATGCCAGTCAGGCAAACCACGAATCTTAAACACCAAATTCTATACATTTCAAATGCCAGCCAGGCTAACCACAAATCTAAAAATCCAAATCTCTACATTTCAAATGCCAGTCAGTCTAACCACGAAGCCAAAAGATCCAAATCTCTAATTTTCAAATGCCAATCAGGCAAACGACAAAGCCAAAAGATCCAAATCTCTACATTTCAAATGCCAGTCAGGCAAAACATGAAGAACAAAGGACCCAAATCACTACATTTCAAATCTCAGTCAGGCAAACCACGAAGCTAAATTTTCCAAATCTCTACATTTTAAATTCCATTCAGGCAAACCACGAAGCCAAAAGATCCAAAACTCTACATCTCAAATGCCAGTCATGCAAACCACGAAGCCAAAAGATCCAAATCTCTACATTTCAAATGACAGTCAGGCAAACCACGAAGCCAAAAGATCCAAAAATTTACATTTCAAATGCCAGTCAGGCAAACCACGAAGCCAAAAGATCCAAATCTCTACATTTTAAATGACAGTCAGGCAAACCACGAAGCCAAAAGATCCAAATCTCTACATTTCAAATGACAGTCAGGCAAACCACGAAGCCAAAAGGCCAAACTCTATGTATTTCAAATGCCAGTAAGGCAAACCACGAGGCCAAAATTCCCAAATCTCTACATTTCAAATGCTATTCAGGCAAACCACGAAGCCAAAAGACCCAAATCTCTAAATTTCAGATGCCAGTCAGGCAAACCACGAAGGCAAAAGTCCCAAATCTCTACATTTCAAATGCCTGTTAGGCATACTACGAAGAAAAATCACCTAAATCTCTATATTTCAAATGCTAGTCTGGCAAACCACGAAGCCAAAATATCCAAATCTCTACATTTCAAACGACAGTCAGGCAAACCACGAAACCAAAAGTTCCAAATCTCTACTTTTCAAATGCTAGTCAGGCAAACCACGAAATCAAAGACCCAAATCTCAATATTTCAAATGCTAGTCAGGCAAACCACGAATCCAAAAGACCCAAAACTCTACATTTCAAACGACAGTCAGGCAAACCACGAAACCAAAAGTTCCAAATCTCTACTGTTCAAATGCTAGTCAGGCAAACCACGAAGCCAAAAACCCAAATCTCTACATTTTAAATTCCAGTCAGGCAAACCACAAAGCCAAAAGATCCAAAACTCTTTATTTCAAATGCCAGTCAGGCAAACCACAAAGCAAAAAGATCCAAATCTCTACCTTTCAAATGTAAGTTAGGCACACCACGGAGCCATAAGATTGAAATCACTAAATTTCAAATGCCAGTCAGGCAAACAACAAAGCCAAAAGATCCAAATCACTACATTTCAAATGCCAGGCACGCTAACCACAAAGCAAAAAGATCAAAATCTCTACATTTCAAATGTCAGTCAGGCAAACCAAGAAGCTCAACAGACCCAAATCACTACATTTCAAATGCTAGTCAGGCAAACCACGATTCAAATGATCCAAATTTCTGCATTTATAATTCCAGTCAGGCAAACCACAAAGCCAAAAGATCCATCTCTCTACATTTCGAATGCCTTTCAGGCAAACCACGAAGCCAAAACCTCAAAATCTCTACATTTCAAATGCCAGTCTGTCAAACCACGAAACCAAAAGATCCAAATCTCTACATTTCAAATGGCAGTCAGGCAAACCACGAAGCCAAATGATTCAAATCTCTACATTTCAAATGCCAGTCAGGAAAACCACGAAGCCAAAGGATCCAAATCTCTACATTTCGAAATGCCAGACAGGCAAACCACGCATCTTAAACACCATATTCTCTACATTTCAAATGCCAGTCAGGCTAACCACAAATCTAAAAATCCAAATCTCTACATTTCTAATGCCAGTCAGTCTAACCACGAAGCCAAAAGATCCAAATCTCTACTTTTCAAATGCCAATCAGGCAAACGACAAAGCCAAAAGATCCAAATCTCTACATTTCAAATGCCAGTCAGGCTAACCACGAAGCTAAATTTTCCAAATCTCTACATTTTAGATTCCAGTCAGACAAACTACAAAGCCAAAAGATCCAAATCTCTACATTTTAAATGCCAGTCAGGTAAACCACAAAGCAAAAAGATCAAAATCACTACATTTCAAATGCCAGTCAGGCAAACCACAAAGCCAAAAGATCCAAATATCTACATTTCAAATGCCAGTCAGGCAAACCACGAAGCCAAAAGATCCAAAACTCTACATATCAAAATGCCAGTCAGGCAAACCACGAAGCCAAAAGATCCAAAACTCTACATTTCAATTGCCAGTCAGGCAAACCACGAAGCCAAAATATCCAAATCTCTACATTTCAAATGACAGTCAGGCAAACCATGAAGCCAAAAGCTCCAAATCTCTCCATTTCAAATGCCATTCAGGTAAACCAAGAAGCCAAAAGAAACAAATCGCCAGTCATGCAAACCACGAAGCCAAAAGACCCAAATCTCTACATTTCAAATGCCAGTCAGGCAACCCACGAGCCAAAAGGCCAAAATCTATGCATTTCAAATGCCAGTCAGACAAACCACGAAGCCAAAAACCCAAATCTCTACATTTCAAATGCCAGTTAGGCAAACCACGAGGTCAAAACCCCCATATCTCTGCATTTCAAATGCTAGTCAGGCAAACCACGAAGCCAAATATCCAAATCTCTACATTTCAAAGGCCAGACAGGTAAACCACGAAGCCAAAAGACCCAAATCTCTACATTTCAAGCGCTAGTCAGGCAAACCACGAAGCCAAAAGACCCAAATCTCTACATTTCAAATGCCAGTAAGGCAAGCCACGAGGCCAAAATTCCCAAATCTCTACATTTCAAATGCTATTCAGGCAAACCACGAAGCCAAAAGACCCAAAACTCTAAATTTCAGATGCCAGTCAGGCAAACCACGAAGGCAAAAGTCCCAAATCTCTACATTTCAAATGCCTGTTAGGCAAACCACGAAGAAAAAACACCTAAATCTCTACATTTCAAATGTTAGTCAGGCAAATCACGAAGCCAAAAGATCCAAATCTCTACATTCCAAACGCCAGTCAGGCTAACCACGAAACCAAAAGTTCCAAATCTCTACTTTTCAAATGCTAGTCAGGCAAACCACGAAGCTAAAATACGCAAACCTCTACATTTCAAATGCTAGTCAGGCAAGCCACGAAATCAAAGACCCAAATCTCAACATTTCAAATGCTAGTCAGGCAAACCACTAAGCCAAAAGACCCAAAACTCTTCATTTCAAATTCCAGTCAGGCAAACCACAAAGCCAAAAGATCCAAATCTCTACATTTGAAAGGCCAGTCAGGCAAACAACAAAGCCAAGAGTTCCAAGTCACTATATTTCAAATGTTAGTCAGGCAAACCACGAAGCAAAATTATCCAAATCTCTACATTTTAAATTCCAGTCAGGCAAACCAAAAAGCCAAAAGATCCATATCTCAACATTTCAAACGCCAGTCAGGCAAACCACAAAGCCAAAAGTCACAAATCCCTAAATTACAAATGCCAGTCAGTTAAACCACGAAGCCAAAGGATCCAAATCCCTACATTTCAAATGCCAGTCTGGCAAACCACGAACCCGAAAGATCCAAATCTCTACCTTTCAAACGCCAGTTAGGCAATCCACGAAGCCAAAAGATCATTATCTCTACATTTCAAATGCCAGTCAGGCCAACCACAAAGCCAAAAGATCCAAATCTCAACTATTCAAATGCCAGTCAGGCCAACCACAAAGCCAAAAGATCATTATCTCTACATTTCAAATGCCAGTCAGGCTAACCACGAAGCCAAAAGATCCAAATCTCCACTTTTCAAATGCCAGTCAGGCAAACCACAAAGCCAAAAGATCCAAATCTCTACATTTCAAGTGTCAGTCAGGCAAGAAGCCCAAAAGACCCAAATCACTACATTTCAAATGCTAGTCAGGCAAACCAAGAAGCCAAAACATCAAAATCCCTTCATTTCAAATGCCAGTCTGTCAAACCACGAAGCCAAAAGGTCCAAATCTCTACATTTCAAATGCCAGTCAGGCAAACCACGAAGCCAAATGATCCAAATCTCTACATTTTAAATGCCAGTCAGGCAAACCACAAAGCAAAAAGATCCAAATCTCTAACATTCGAATGCCAGTTAGGCAAACCACGGAGCCATAAGATTCAAATCACTAAATTTCAAATGCCAGTCAGGCAAACAACAAAGCCAAAAGATCCAAATCACTACATTTCAAATGCCAGGCAGGCTAACCACAAAGCCATAAGATCCAAATCTCAACTATTCAATATAGGGGCGTGGTGGCTCAGAGGTCTAACTGTATGCTTCTCACCTAGGTGGTCCGGGTTCGATTCCCGGTCAATGCATGTGAGATTTTCGAAGTGAAATGCCATGTCCTGTGGTTCGGATTCCACGTAAAAAGGAGGTCCCGTGGCTCATGATCTCAAGATTAACGGTCACGTTAAACTACAAGCTTCCTTTTTTCAACTATTCAAATGCCAGTCAGGCCAACTACAGAGCCAAAAGTTCATTATCTCTACATTTCAAATGACAGTCAGGCTAACCACGAAGCCAAAATATCCAAATCTCTACATTTCAAATGACAGTCAGGCAAACCATGAAGCCAAAAGCTCCAAATCTCTCCATTTCAAATGCCATTCAGGTAAACCAAGAAGCCAAAAGAAACAAATCGCCAGTCATGCAAACCACGAAGCCAAAAGACCCAAATCTCTACATTTCAAATGCCAGTCAGGCAACCCACGAGCCAAAAGGCCAAAATCTATGCATTTCAAATGCCAGTCAGACAAACCACGAAGCCAAAAACCCAAATCTCTACATTTCAAATGCCAGTTAGGCAAACCACGAGGTCAAAACCCCCATATCTCTACATTTCAAATGCTAGTCAGGCAAACCACGAAGCCAAATATCCAAATCTCTACATTTCAAAGGCCAGACAGGTAAACCACGAAGCCAAAAGACCCAAATCTCTACATTTCAATCGCTAGTCAGGCAAACCACGAAGCCAAAAGACCCAAATCTCTACATTTCAAATGCCAGTAAGGCAAGCCACGAGGCCAAAATTCCCAAATCTCTACATTTCAAATGCTATTCAGGCAAACCACGAAGCTAAAAGACCCAAAACTCTAAATTTCAGATGCCAGTCAGGCAAACCACGAAGGCAAAAGCCCCAAATCTCTACATTTCAAATGCCTGTTAGGCAAACCACGAAGAAAAAACACCTAAATCTCTACATTTCAAATGCTAGTCAGGCAAATCACGAAGCCAAAAGATCCAAATCTCTACATTTCAAACGCCAGTCAGGCTAACCACGAAACCAAAAGTTCCAAATCTCTACTTTTCAAATGCTAGTCAGGCAAACCACGAAGCTAAAATACGCAAATCTCTACATTTCAAATGCTAGTCAGGCAAGCCACGAAATCAAAGACCCAAATCACAACATTTCAAATGCTAGTCAGGCAAACCACTAAGCCAAAAGACCCAAAACTCTTCATTTCAAATTCCAGTCAGGCAAACCACAAAGCCAAAAGATCTAAATCTCTACTTTTCAAATGCCAGTCAGGCAAACGACAAAGCAAAAAGATCAAAATCTCTACCTTTCAAATGCCAGTTAGGCAAACAACAAAGCCAAAAGATCCAAATCACTACAATTCAAATGCAAGGCAGGCAAACCACGAAGTCAAAAGACCCAAATCTCTACATTTCAAATACCAGTCAGGCAAACCACGAAGCCAAATGATCCAAATCTCTACTTTTCAAATGCCAGTCAGGCAAACGACAAAGCAAAAAGATCCAAATCTCTACCTTTCAAATGCCAGTCAGGCAAACCACAAAGCCAAAAGATCCAAATCACTACAATTCAAATGCAAGGCAGGCAAACCACGAAGTCAAAAGACCCAAATCTCTACATTTCAAATGCCAGTCAGGCAAACCACGAAGCCAAAGACCAAAATCTCTACATTTCAAACGCTAGTCAGGCAAACAACGAAGCCATAAGATTCAAATCTCTAAATTTCAAATGCCAGTCAGATAAATCACAAAGCCAAAAGATCCAAATCACTACATTTCAAATGCCAGTCAGGCAAACCACAATGCCAAAAGATCCAAAGCTCTACTTTTCAAATGCCATTCAGGCAAACCACAAAGCCAAAAGATCCAAATCTCTACATTTGAAAGGCCAGTCAGGCAAACAACAAAGCCAAGAGTTCCAAGTCACTATATTTCAAATGTTAGTCAGGCAAACCACGAAGCAAAATGATCCAAATCTCTACATTTTAAATTCCAGTCAGGCAAACCACAAAGCCAAAAGATCCATATCTCAACATTTCAAACGCCAGTCAGGCAAACCACAAAGCCAAAAGTCACAAATCCCTAAATTACAAATGCCTGTCAGGAAAACCACGAAGCCGTAACATCCAAATCTCTACATTTCAAATGCCAATCAGTTAAACCACGAAGACAAAATATCCAAATCCCTACATTTCAAATGCCAGTCTGGCAAACCACGAACCCGAAAGATCCAAATCTCTACCTTTCAAACGCCAGTCAGGCAATCCACGAAGCCAAAAGATCATTATCTCTACATTTCAAATGCCAGTCAGGCCAACCACAAAGCCAAAAGATCCAAATCTCAACTATTCAAATGCCAGTCAGGCCAACCACAAAGCCAAAAGATCATTATCTCTACATTTCAAATGCCAGTCAGGCTAACCACGAAGCCAAAAGATCCAAATCTCCACTTTTCAAATGCCAGTCAGGCAAACCTCAAAGCCAAAAGATCCAAATCTCTACATTTCAAATGTCAGTCAGGCAAGAAGCCCAAAAGACCCAAATCACTACATTTCAAATGCTAGTCAGGCAAACCAAGAAGCCAAAACATCAAAATCCCTTCATTTCAAATGCCAGTCTGTCAAACCACGAAGCCAAAAGGTCCAAATCTCTACATTTCAAATGCCAGTCAGGCAAACCACGAAGCCAAATGATCCAAATCTCTACATTTTAAATTCCAGTCAGGCAAACCACAAAGCCAAAAGGTCCAAAACTCTTCATTTCAAATGCCAGTCAGGCAAACCACAAAGCCAAAAGATCCATATCTCTACATTTCAAATGTCAGTCAGGCAAGAAGCCCAAAAGACCCAAATCACTACATTTCAAATGCTAGTCAGGCAAACCAAGAAGCCAAAACATCAAAATCCCTTCATTTCAAATGCCAGTCTGTCAAACCACGAAGCCAAAAGGTCCAAATCTCTACATTTCAAATGCCTGTTAGGCAAACCACGGAGCCATAAGATTCAAATCACTAAATTTCAAATGCCAGTCAGGCAAACAACAAAGCCAAAAGATCCAAATCACTACATTTCAAATGCCAGGCAGGCTAACCACAAAGCCATAAGATCCAAATCTCAACTATTCAATATAGGGGCGTGGTGGCTCAGAGGTCTAACTGTATGCCTCTCACCTAGGCGGTCCGGGTTCGATTCCCGGTCAATGCATGTGAGATTTTCGAAGTGAAATTCCATGTCCTGTGGTTCGGATTCCACGTAAAAAGGAGGTCCCGTGGCTCATGATCTCAAGATTAACGGTCACGTTAAATTACAAGCTTCCTTTTTTCAACTATTCAAATGCCAGTCAGGCCAACTACAGAGCCAAAAGTTCATTATCTCTACATTTCAAATGACAGTCAGGCTAACCACGAAGCCAAAAGATCCAAATCTCCACTTTTCAATTGCCAGTCAGGCAAACCACAAAGCCAAAAGATCCAAATCTCTACATTTCAAATGTCAGTCAGGCAAACCAAGAAGCTCAAAAGACCCAAATCACTACATTTCAAATGCTAGTCAGGCAAACCACGATTCAAATGATCCAAATTTCTGCATTTATAATTCCAGTCAGGCAAACCACAAAGCCAAAAGATCCATCTCTCTACATTTCAAATGCCTTTCAGGCAAATCACGAAGCCAAAACATCAAAATCTCTACATTTCAAATGCCAGTCTGTCAAACCACGAAACCAAAAGATCCAAATCTCTACATTTCAAATGCCAGTCAGGCAAACCACGTAGCCAAATGATCCAAATCTCTACATTTCAAATGCCAGTCAGGAAAACCACGAAGCCAAAGGATCCAAATCTCTACATTTCGAAATGCCAGTCAGGCAAACCACGAATCTTAAACACCAAATTCTATACATTTCAAATGCCAGCCAGGCTAACCACAAATCTAAAAATCCAAATCTCTACATTTCAAATGCCAGTCAGTCTAACCACGAAGCCAAAAGATCCAAATCTCTACTTTTCAAATGCCAATCAGGCAAACGACAAAGCCAAAAGACCCAAATCTCTACATTTCAAGTGCCAGTCAGGCAAACCACGACGCCAAAAGATCCAAAACTCTCCATTTCAAATGCCAGTCATGCAAACCACGACGCCAAAAGATCCAAATCTCTACATTTCAAATGAGAGTCAGGCAAACCACGAAGAACAAAGGACCCAAATCACTACATTTCAAGTGCCAGTCAGGCAAACCACGAAGCTAAATTTTCCAAATTTCTACATTTTAAATTCCATTCAGGCAAACCACGAAGCCAAAAGATCCAAAACTCTACATCTCAAATGCCAGTCAGGCAAACCACGAAGCCAAAAGATCCAAAACTCTACATTTCAAATGCCAGTCATGCAAACCACGAAGCCAAAAGTTCCAAATCTCTACATTTCAAATGAGAGTCAGGCAAACCACGAAGCCAAAAGGCCAAACTCTATGTATTTCAAATGCCAGTCAGACAAACCACGAAGCCAAAAACCCAAATCTCTACATTTCAAATGCCAGTAAGGCAAACCACGAGGCCAAAATTCCCAAATCTCTACATTTCAAATGCTATTCAGGCAAACCACGAAGCCAAAAGACCCAAATCTCTAAATTTCAGATGCCAGTCAGGCAAACCACGAAGGCAAAAGTCCCAAATCTCTACATTTCAAATGCCTGTTAGGCAAACTACGAAGAAAAAACACCTAAATCTCTATATTTCAAATGCTAGTCTGGCAAACCACGAAACCAAAATATCCAAATCTCTACATTTCAAACGACAGCCAGGCAAACCACGAAACCAAAAGTTCCAAATCTCTACTTTTCAAATGCTAGTCAGGCAAACCACGAAATCAAAGACCCAAATCTCTACATTTCAAATGCCAGTTAGGCGAACCACGAGGCAAAAGTTCCGAAATCTCTACATTTCAAATGCTATTCAGGCAATCCACGAAGCCAAAAGACCCAAATCTCTACATTTCGAATGCCCGACAGGCAGACCACGAAGCCAAAAGTCCCAAATCTCTACATTTCAAATGCCTGTTAGGCAAATCACGAAGCCAAACCACCTAAATCTCTACATTTCAAATGTTAGTCAGGCAAACCACGAAGATAAAAGATCCAAATCTCTACATTTCAAATGTCAGTTAGGCTAACCACGAGGATAAAATTCCCAAATCTCTACATTTCAAATGCTATTCAGGCAAACCACGATGCCAAAAGACCCAAATCTCTACATTTCGAATGCCCGTCAGGCAGACCACGAAGCCAAAAGACCCAAATCTCTACATTCCAAATGCCTGTTAGGCAAACCACGGAGCCATAAGATTCAAATCACTAAATTTCAAATGCCAGTCAGGCAAACAACAAAGCCAAAAGATCCAAATCACTACATTTCAAATGCCAGGCAGGCTAACCACAAAGCCAAAAGATCCAAATCTCAACTATTCAAATGCCAGTTAGGCCAACCACAGAGCCAAAAGTTCATTATCTATACATTACAAATGACAGTCAGGCTAACCTCGAAGCCAAAAGATCCAAATCTCCACTTTTCAAATGCCAGTCAGGCAAACCACAAAGCTAAAAGATTCAAATCTCTACATTTCAAATGTCAGTCAGGCACGAAGCCCAAAAGACCCAAATCACTACATTTCAAATGCTAGTCAGGCAAACCAAGAAGCCAAAACATCAAAATCCCTTCATTTCAAATGCCAGTCTGTCAAACCACGAAGCAAAAAGGTCCATCTCTCTATATTTCAAATGCCAGTCAGGCAAACCACAAAGCAAAAAGATCAAAATCACTACATTTCAAAAGCCAGTCAGGCAAACCACGAAGCCAAAAGATCCAAATCTCTACTTTTCAAATGCCAATCAGACAAACTACAAAGCCAAAAGATCGAAATCTCTATTTTTAAATGCCGGTCAGGTAAACTACAAACCAAAAGATCAAAATCACTACATTTCAAATGCCAGTCAGGCAAACCACGAATCCAAAAGACCCAAATCTCTACATTTCAAGTGCCAGTCAGGCAAACCACGACGCCAAAAGATCCAAAACTCTCCATTTCAAATGCCAATCAGGCAAACGACAAAGCCAAAAGACCCAAATCTCTACATTTCAAGTGCCAGTCAGGCAAACCACGACGCCAAAAGATCCAAAACTCTCCATTTCAAATGCCAGTCATGCAAACCACGACGCCAAAAGATCCAAAACTCTACATCTCAAATGCCAGTCAGGCAAACCACGAAGCCAAAAGATCCAAAACTCTACATTTCAAATGCCAGTCATGCAAACCACGAAGCCAAAAGATCCAAATCTCTACATTTCAAATGACAGTCAGGTAAACCAAGAAGCCAAAAGAAACAAATCGGCAGTCATACAAACCACGAAGTCAAAAGACCCAAATCTCTACCTTTCAAAAGCCAGTCAGGCAACCCACAAAGCCAAAAGTCCAAAATCTATGTATTTCAAATGCCAGTCAGACAAACCACGAAGCCAAAAGCCCAAATCTCTACATTTCAAATGCCAGGAAGGCAAACCACGAAGCCAAAAGATCCAAATTTCTACATTTCAAACGCCAGTCAGGCAAACCACGAAGCAAAAATTCCCAAATCTCTACATTTCAAATGCCAGTCAGGCAAACCACGAAGCCGAAAGATCCAAATTTCTACATTTCACACGCCAGTCAGGCAAACCACGAAGCAAAAAGTTCCAAATCTCTACATTTCAAATACTAGTCAGGCAAATCACGAAGCAAAATACGCAAATCCCTACATTTCAATTGCCAGTCAGGCAAACCACGATGCCAAAGACCAAAATCCCTTCATTTCAAACGCTAGTCAGGCAAACCACGAAGCCAAAAGACCCAAATCTCTACATTTCAAATGCCAGTTAGGCAAACCACGAAGCCAAAAGATCAAATCACTACATTTCAAACGCCAGTCAGACAAACCACGAAAACAAAAGACCCAAATCTCTACATTTCAAATGCCAGTTAGGCAAACCTCGAAGCAAAATGGTCCAAATCTCCACATATTAAATTCCATGCTGCCAAAACACAAAGCCAAAAGATCCATATCTCTACATTTCAAACGCCAGTCAGGCAAACCACAAAGCCAAAAGTCACAAATATCTAAATTACAAATGCCTGTCAGGCAAACCACGAAGCCAAAACATCCAAATCTCTACTTTTCAAATGCCAGTCAGTTAAACCACGAAGCAAAAAGATCCAATTCCCTACATTTCAAATGCAGGCAAACCACGAAGCCAAAAGATCCAAATCTCTACATTTCAAATGCCAGTCTGGCAAACCACGAAACCTAAACACCAAAATCTCTACATTTCAAATGCCCGTCAGGCTAACCACAAGGCCAAAAGGTCCAAATCTCTACATTTCTAATGGCAGTCAGTCTAACCAAGAAGCCAAAAGATCCAAATCTCTACTTTTCAAATGCCAGTCAGGCAAACGACAATCCCAAAAGATCTAAATCTCTACATTTCAAATGCCAGTCAGGCAAACCACGAAGCACAAAAAGATCCAAATCACAACATTTCAAATGTCAGTCTGGCACGAAGCCCAAAAGACCCAAATCACTACAATTCAAATGCTAGTCAGGCAAACCAAGAAGCCAAAACATCAAAATCCCTTCATTTCAAATGCCAGTCTGTGAAACCACGAAGCCAAAAGGTCCATCTCTCTACATTTCAAATGCCAGTCAGGCAAACCACAAAGCAAAAAGATCAAAATCACTACATTTCAAAATCCAGTCAGGCAAACCACGAAGCCAAAAGACATAAATCTCTATATTTCAAATGCCAGTCAGGCAAACCACGAAGCCAAATGATCCAAATCTCTACATTTTAAATTCCAGTCCGGCAAACCACAAAGCCAAAAGATCCAAAACTCTTCATTTCAAATGCCAGTCAGGCAAACCACAAAGCCAAAAGATCCAAATCTCTACCATTCAAATGCCAGATAGGCAAACCACGGAGCCATAAGATTCAAATCACTAAATTTCAAATGCCAGTCAGGCAAACAACAAAGCCCAAAGATCCAAATCACTACATTTCAAATGCCAGGCAGGCTAACCACAAAGCCAAAAGATCCAAATCTCAACTATTCAAATGCCCGTCAGGCCAACCACAAAGCCAAAAGATCAAAATCTCTACATTTCAAATGCCAGTTAGGCATATCACAAAGCCAAAAGATCCAAATCTCTACATTTCAAATGCCAGTCAGGCAAACCACGAAACAGAAAGTTCCAAATCTCTACTTTTCAAATGCCAGTCAGGCAAACCACGAAGCCAAAAACCCAAATCTCTACATTTCAAATGCCAGTTAGGCAAACCACGAGGTCAAAACACCCAAATCTGTACATTTCAAATGCCACTTAGGCAAACCACGAAGCCAAAAGTTCCAAAACTATACTTTTCAAATGCTAGTCAGGCAAACCACGAAGCCAAAATACGCAAATCTCTACATTTCAAATGCCAGTTAGGCAAACCACGAGGCCAAAATTCCCAAATCTCTACATTTCAAACGCCAGTCAGGCAAACTACGAAGCCAAAACACCTAAATTTCTACATTTCAAATGCCAGTCAGGCAAACCACGAGGCCAAAAGTCCCAAATCTCTACATTTCTAATGCCTGTTAGGCAAACCACGAAGCCAAAACACCTGAATCTCTACATTTCAAATGCTAGTCAGGCAAACAACGAAGATAAAAGGTCCAAATCTCCACATTTCAAATGCTAGTCAGGCAAACCACGAAGCCAAATACCCATATCTCTACACTTCAAATGCCAGTCAGGCAAACCACGAAGCCAAAAGACCCAAATCTCTACATTTCAAATGCCAGTTAGGCGAACCACGAGGCAAAGATTCCCAAATCTCTACATTTCATATGCTATTCAGGCAAACCACGAAGCCAAAAAACCCAAATCTCTACATTTCGAATGCCCGTCAGGCAGACCAAGAAGCCAAAAGTCCCAAATCTCTACATTTCAAATGCCTGTTAGGCAAATCACGAAGCCAAACACCAAAATCTCTACATTTCAAAAGCTAGTCAGGCAAACCACGAAGCCAAAAGATCCAATTTTCTACATTTCAAACACCAGTCAGGCAAACCACGAAGCCAAAAGTTCCAAATCTCTACATTTCAAATACTAGTCAGGCAAATCACGAAGCAAAATACGCAAATCTCTACATTTCAATTGCCAGTCAGGCAAACCACGAAGCCAGAGACCTAAATCCCTTCATTTCAAACGCTATTCAGGCAAACCACGAAGCCAAAAGACCCAAATCTCTACATTTCAAATGCCAGTTAGGCAAACCACGAAGCCAAAAGATCCAAATCACTACATTTCAAACGCCAGTCAGACAAACCACGAAACCAAAAGACCCAAATCTCTAAATTTCAGATGCCAGTCAGGCAAACCACAAATCCAAAAGATCCAAATCTCTACATTTCAAATGCCAGTCAGGCTAACCACAAAGTCAAGAGGTACCAATCTCTAAATTTCAAATGCCTGTCAGACAAACCACCAAGCTAAAACATCCAAACCTATACATATCAAATGCCAGTCAGGCAAACAACGAAGCCATAAGTTTCAAATCTCTAAATTTCAAATGCCAGTCAGATAAATCACAAGGCCAAAAGATCCAAATCACTACATTTCAAATGCCAGTCAGGCAAACCACAATGCCAAAAGATCCAAAGCTCTAAATTTCAAATGCCATTCAGGCAAACCACAAAGCCAAAAGATCCAAATCTCTACATTTGAAATGCCAGTCAGGCAAACAACAAAGCCAAGAGTTCCAAGTCACTACATTTCAAATGTCAGTCAGGCAAACCTCGAAGCAAAATGATCCAAATCTCCACATTTTAAATTCCATGCTGCCAAAACACAAAGCCAAAAGATCCATATCTCTACATTTCAAACGCCAGTCGGGCAAACCACAAAGCCAAAAGTCACAAATCTCTAAATTACAAATGCCTGTCAGGCAAATCACGAAGCCAAAACCTCCAAATCTCTACATTTCAAATGCCAGTCAGTTAAACCACGAAGCCAAAAGATCCAATTCCGTACATTTCAAATGCCCGTCAGGCCAACCACAAAGCCAAAAGATCAAAATCTCTAAATATGAAATGCCAGTCAGGCAAACCACGAAGCCAAAAACCCAAATCTCTGCATTCAAATGCCAGTTAGGCAAACCACGAGGCCAAAATTCCCAAATCTCTACATTTCAAATGCTAGTCAGGCAAACCACGAAGCTAAAACACCTAAATCTCTACATTTCAAATGCCAGTCAGGCAAACCACGAAGCCAAAAACCCAAATCTCTACATTTCAAATGCCAGTTAGGCAAACCACGAGGTCAAAACACCCAAATCTCTACATTTCAAATGCCAGTTAGGCAATCCACGAAGCTAGAACACCCAAATCTCTACATTTCAATTGCCAGTTAGGCAATCCACGAGGCCAAAATTCCCAAATCTTTACATTTCAAACGCCAGTCAGGCAAACTTCGAAGCCAAAACACCTAAATCTCTACATTTCAAATGCCAGTCAGGCAAATCACGAAGCCAAAAGTCCCAAATCTCTACATTTCAAAAGCCTGTTAGGCAAACCACGAAGCCAAAACACCTAAATCTCTACATTTCAAATGCTAGTCAGGCAAACCACGAAGATAAAAGATCCAAATCTCTACATTTCAAATGCTAGTCAGGCACACAACGAAGCCAAATACCCATATCTCTACACTTCAAATGCCAGGCAGGCAAACCACGAAGCCAAAAGACCCAAATCTCTAAATTTCAAATGCCAGTTAGGCAAACCACGAGGCAAAAATTCCCAAATCTCTACATTTCAAATGCTATTCAGGCAATCCACGAAGCCAAAAGATCCAAATCTCTACATTTCGAATGCCCGACAGGCAGACCACGAAGCCAAAAGACCCAAATCTCTACATTTCAAATACCTGTTAGGCAAACAACAAAGCCAAAAGACCCAAATCTCTACATTTCAAATGCCAGTCAGGCAAACCACAAAGCCAAATGATCCAAATCTCAACTATTCAAATGCCACTCAGGCCAACCACAGAGCCAAAAGTTCATTATCTCTACATTTCACATGACAGTCAGGCTAACCACGAAGCCAAAAGATCCAAATCTCCACTTTTCAAATGCAGTCAGGCAAACCACAAAGCCAAAAATCCAAATCTCTACATTTCAAATGACAGTCAGGCACGAAGCCCAAAAGACCCAAATCACTACATTTCAAATGCTAGTCAGGCAAACCAAGAAGCCAAAACATCAAAATCCCTTCATTTCAAATGCCAGTCTGTCAAACCACGAAGCAAAAAGGTCCATCTCTCTACATTTCAAATGCAAGTCAGGCAAACCACAAAGCAAAAAGATCAAAATCACTACATTTCAAAAGCCAGACAGGCAAACCACGAAGCCAAAAGATCCAAATCTCTACATTTCAAATGCCAGTCAGGCAAACCACAAAGCAAAAAGATCCAAATCTCTACCTTTCAAATGCCAGTTAGGCAAACCACGGAGCCATAAGATTCAAATCACTAAATTTCAAATGCCAGTCAGGCAAACAACAAAGCCAAAAGATCCAAATCGCTACATTTCAAATGCCAGGCAGGCTAACCACAAAGCCAAAAGATCCAAATCTCAACTATTCAAATACCAGTCAGGCCAACCACAGAGCCAAAAGTTCATTATCTCTACATTTCAAATGACAGTCAGGCTAACCACGAAGCCAAAAGATCCAAATCTCCACTTTTCAAATGCCAGTCAGGCAAACCACAAAGCCAAAAGATCCAAATCTCTACATTTCAAATGACAGTCAGGCAAACCAAGAAGCTCAACAGACCCAAATCACTACATATCAAATGCTAGTCAGGCAAACCACGATTCAAATGATCCAGATTTCTGCATTTATAATTCCAGTCAGGCAAACCACAAAGCCAAAAGATCCATCTCTCTACATTTCAAATGCCTTTCAGGCAAACCACGAAGCCAAAACATCAAAATCTATACATTTCAAATGCCAGTCTGTCAAACCACGAAACCAAAAGATCCAAATCTCTACATTTCAAATGCCAGACAGGCAAACCACGAAGCTAAATTTTCCAAATCTCTACATTTTAAATTCCAGTCAGGCTAACCACGAAGCCAAAAGATCCAAATCTCTACATGTCAAATGACAGTCAGGCAAACCACGAAGCCAAAAGCTCCAAATCTCTCCATTTCAAATGCCATTCAGGTAAACCAAGAAGCCAAAAGAAACAAATCGCCAGTCATGCAAACCACGAAGTCAAAAGACCCAAATCTCTACATTTCAAAAGCCAGTCAGGCAACCCACGAAGCCAAAAGGCCAAAATCTATTTATTTCAAATGCCAGTCAGACAAACCACGAAGCCAAAAGCCCAAATCTCTAAATTTCAAAAGCCAGTAAGGCAAACCACGAGGCCAAAATTCCCAAATCTCTAGATTTCAAATGCTATTCAGGCAAACCACGAAGCCAAAAGACCCAAATCTCTAAATTTCAGATGCAAGTCAGGCAAACCACGAAGGCAAAAGTCTCAAATCTCTACATTTCAAATGCCTGTTAGGCAAACTACGGAGAAAAAAAACCTAAATCTCTACATTTCAAATGCTAGTCAGGCAAACCACGAAGCCAAAATATCAAAATCTCTACATTTTAAACGACAGTCAGGCAAACCACGAAACCAAAAGTTCCAAATCTCTACTTTTCAAATGCTAGTCAGGCAAACCACGAAATCAAAGACCCAAATCTCAACATTTCAAATGCTATTCAGGCAAACCACGAAGCCAAAAGACCCAAATCTCTAAATTTCAGATGCAAGTCAGGCAAACCACGAAGGCAAAATCCCAAATCTCTACATTTCAAATGCCTGTTAGGCAAACAACGAAGAAAAAACACCTAAATCTCTACATTTCAAATGCTAATCAGGCAAACCACGAAGCCAAAATATCCAAATCTCCACATTTTAAACGACAGCCAGACAATCCACGAAACCAAAAGTTCCAAATCTCTACTTTTCAAATGCTAGTCAGGCAAACCACGAAATCAAAGACCCAAATCTCAACATTTCAAATGCTATTCAGGCAAACCACGAAGCCAAAAGACCCAAATCTCTAAATTTCAGATGCAAGTCAGGCAAACCACGAAGCCAAAAGACCCAAATCTCTAAATTTCAGATGCAAGTCAGTCAAACCACGAATCCAAAAGACCCAAAACTCTACATTTCAAACGCCAGTCAGGCAAACCACGATACCAAAAGTTCCAAATCTCTACTGTTCAAATGCTATTCAGGCAAACCACGAAGCCAAAATACGCAAATTTCTACATTTCAAATGCTATTCAGGCAATCCACGAAATCAAAGACCCTAATCTCAATATTTCAAATGCCAGTTAGGCAATCCACGAAGCTAAAACACCCAAATCTCTATATTTCAAATGCTAGTCAGGCAAACCACGAATCCAAAAAACCCAAATCTCTACATTTCAAATGCCAGTTATGCAATCCACGAAACTAAAACATCCAAATCTCTACATTTCAAATGCCAGTCAGGCAAACCACGAAGCGAAAAACCCAAATCTCTACATTTCAAATGCCAGTTAGGCGAACCACGAGGCAAAAATTCCCAAATCTCCGCATTTCAAATGCTAGTCAGGCAAACCACGAAGCCAAAAGATCCAAATTTCTACATTTCAAACGCCAGTCAGGCAAACCACGAAGCCAAAAGTTCCAAATCTCTACATTTCAAATACTAGTCAGGCAAATCACGAAGCAAAATACGCAAATCTCTACATTTCAATTGCCAGTCAGGCAAACCACGAAGCCAAAGACCAAAATCCCTTCATTTCAAACGCTAGTCAGGCAAACCACGAAGCCAAAAGACCCAAATCTCTACATTTCAAATGCCAGTAAGTCAAACCACGAAGCCAAACGATCCAAATCACTACATTTCAAACGCCAGTCAGACAAACCACGAAACCAAAAGACCCAAATCTCTAAATTTCAGATGCCAGTCAGGCAAACCACAAAGCCATATGATCCAAATATCTACATTTCAAATGCCAGTCAGGCTAACCACAAAGTCAAAGGTACCAATCTATAAATTTCAAATGCCTGTCAGGCAAACCACCAAGCAAACACATCCAAACCTATACATATCAAATGTCAGTCAGGCAAACCTCGAAGCAAAATGATCCAAATCTCCACATTTTAAATTCCATGCTGCCAAAACACAAAGCCAAAAGATCCATATCTCTACATTTCAAACGCCAGTCAGGCAAACCACAAAGCCAAAAGTCACAAATCTCTAAATTACAAATGCCTGTCAGGCAAACCACGAAGCCTAAACATCCAAATCTCTACTTTTCAAATGCCAGTCAGTTAAACCACGAAGCCAAAAGATCCAATTCCCTACATTTCAAATGCCAGTCAGGCAAACCACGAAGCTAAAGGATCCAAAACTCTACATTTCAAATGCCAGTCATTCAAACCACGAAGCCAAAAGATCCAAATCTCTACATTTCAAATGACAGTCAGGCAAACCACGAGCCAAAAGCTCCAAATCTCTCCATTTCAAATGCCATTCAGGTAAACCAAGAAGCCAAAAGAAACAAATCGCCAGTCATGCAAACCACGAAGTCAAAAGACCCAAATCTCTACATTTCAAAAGCCAGTCAGGCAACCCTCGAAGCCAAAAGGCCAAAATCTATTTATTTCAAATGCCAGTCAGACAAACCACGAAGCCAAAAGCCCAAATCTCTAAATTTCAAAAGCCAGTAAGGCAAACCACGAGGCCAACATTCCCAAATCTCTAGATTTCAAATGCTATTCAGGCAAACCACGAAGCCAAACGACCCAAATCTCTAAATTTCAGATGCAAGTCAGGCAAACCACGAAGGCAAAAGTCCCAAATCTCTACATTTCAAATGCCTGTTAGGCAAACTACGAAGAAAAAACACCTAAATCTCTACATTTCAAATGCTAGTCAGGCAAACCACGAAGCCAAAATATCCAAATCTCTACATTTTAAACGACAGTCAGGCAAACCACGAAACCAAAAGTTCCAAATCTCTACTTTTCAAATGCTAGTCAGGCAAACCACGAAATCAAAGACCCAAATCTCAACATTTCAAATGCTATTCAGGCAAACCACGAAGCCAAAAGACCCAAATCTCTAAATTTCAGATGCAAGTCAGGCAAACCACGAAGGCAAAAGTCCCAAATCTCTACATTTCAAATGCCTGTTAGGCAAACTACGAAGAAAAAACACCTAAATCTCTACATTTCAAATGCTAGTCAGGCAAACCACGAAGATAAAAGATCAAAATCTCTACATTTCAAATGCTAGTCAGGCAAACCACGAATCCAAAAGACCCAAATCTCTACATTTCAAATGCCAGTTAGGCGAACCACGAGGCAAAAATTCCCAAATCTCTACATTTCAAATGTTAGTCAGGCAAACCACGAAGCCAAAAGATCCAAATCTCTACATTTCAAATACTAGTCAGGCAAATCACGAAGCAAAATACGCAAATCTCTACATTTCAATTGCCAGTCAGGCAAACCACGAAGCCAAAGACCAAAATCCCTTCATTTCAAACGCTAGTCAGGCAAACCACGAAGCCAAAAGACCCAAATCTCTACATTTCAAATGCCAGTTAGGCAAACCACGAAGCCAAACGATCCAAATCACTACATTTCAAACGCCAGTCAGACAAACCACGAAACCAAAAGACCCAAATCTCTAAATTTCAGATGCCAGTCAGGCAAACCACAAAGCCATATGATCCAAATATCTACATCTCAAATGCCAGTCAGGCTAACCACAAAGTCAAGAGGTACCAATCTCTAAATTTCAAATGCCTGTCAGGCAAACCACCAAGCAAACACATCCAAACCTGTACATATCAAATGTCAGCAGGCAAACCTCGAAGCAAAATGATCCAAATCTCCACATTTTAAATTCCATGCTGCCAAAACACAAAGCCAAAAGATCCATATCTCTACATTTCAAACGCCAGTCAGGCAAACCACAAAGCCAAAAGTCACAAATCTCTAAATTACAAATGCCTGTCAGGCAAACCACGAAGCCAAAACATCCAAATCTCTACTTTTCAAATGCCAGTCAGTTAAACCACGAAGCCAAAAGATCCAATTCCCTACTTTTCAAATGCCAGTCAGGCAAACCACGAAGCTAAAAGATCCAAAACTCTACATTTCAAATGCCAGTCATGCAAACCACGAAGCCAAAAGATCCAAATCTCTACATTTCAAATGACAGTCAGGCAAACCACGAAGCCAAAAGCTCCAAATCTCTCCATTTCAAATGCCATTCAGGTAAACCAAGAAGCCAAAAGAAACAAATCGCCAGTCATGCAAACCACGAAGTCAAAAGACCCAAATCTCAACATTTCAAAAGCCAGTCAGGCAACCCACGAAGCCAAAAGGCCAAAATCTATTTATTTCAAATGCCAGTCAGACAAACCACGAAGCCAAAAGCCCAAATCTCTAAATTTCAAAAGCCAGTAAGGCAAACCACGAGGCCAAAATTCCCAAATCTCTAGATTTCAAATGCTATTCAGGCTTACCACGAAGCCAAAAGACCCAAATCTCTAAATTTCAGATGCAAGGCAGGCAAACCACGAAGGCAAAAGTCCCAAATCTCTACATTTCAAATGCCTGTTAGGCAAACTACGAAGAAAAAACACCTAAATCTCTACATTTCAAATGCTAGTCGGGCAAACCACGAAGCCAATATATCCAAATCTCTACAATTTAAACGACAGTCAGGCAAACCACGAAACCAAAAGTTCCAAATGTCTACTTTTCAAATGCTAGTCAGGCAAACCACGAAATCAAAGACCCAAATCTCAACATTTCAAATGCTATTCAGGCAAACCACGAAGCCAAAAGACCCAAATCTCTAAATTTCAGATGCAAGTCAGGCAAACCACGAAGGCAAAAGTCCCAAATCTCTACATTTCAAATGCCTGTTAGGCAAACTACGAAGAAAAAACACCTAAATCTCTACATTTCAAATGCTAGTCAGGCAAACCACGAAGCCAAAATATCCAAATCTCTACATTTTAAACGACAGTCAGGCAAACCACGAAACCAAAAGTTCCAAATCTCTACTTTTCAAATGCTAGTCAGGCAAACCACGAAATCAAAGACCCAAATCTCAACATTTCAAATGCTATTCAGGCAAACCACGAAGCCAAAAGACCCAAATCTCTAAATTTCAGATGCAAGTCAGGCAAACCACGAAGCCAAAAGACCCAAATCTCTAAATTTCAGATGCAAGTCAGGCAAACCACGAATCCAAAAGACCCAAAACTCTACATTTCAAACGCCAGTCAGGCGAACCACGATACCAAAAGTTCCAAATCTCTACTGTTCAAATACTAGTCAGGCAAACCACGAAGCCAAAATACGCAAATTTCTACATTTCAAATGCTATTCAGGCAATCCACGAAATCAAAGACCCAAAACTCAATATTTCAAATGCCTGTTAGGCAAATCACGAAGCCAAAACACATAAATCTCTACATTTCAAATGCTAGTCAGGCAAACCACGAAGATAAAAGATCCAAATCTCTACATTTCAAATGCTAGTCAGGCACACCACGAAGCCAAATACCCATATCTCTACACTTCAAATGCCAGTCAGGCAAACCACGATGCCAAAAGACCCAAATCTCTACATTTCAAATGCCAGTTAGGCGAACCACGAGGCAAAAATTCCCAAATCTCTACATTTCAAATGCTAGTCATGCAAACCACGAAGCCAAAAGATCCAAATTTCTACATTTCAAACGCCAGTCAGGCAAACCACGAACCCAAAAGTTCCAAATCTCTACATTTCAAATATTAGTCAGGCAAATCACGAAGCAAAATACGCAAATCTCTACATTTCAATTGCCAGCCAGGCAAACCACGAAGCCAAAGACCAAAATCCCTTCATTTCAAACGCTAGTCAGGCAAACCACGAAGCCAAAAGACCCAAATCTCTACATTTCAAATGCCAGTTAGGCAAACCACAAAGCCATAAGATCCAAATATCTACATTTCAAATGCAAGTCAGGCTAACCACAAAGTCAAGAGGTACCAATCTCTAAATTTCAAATGCCTGTCAGGCAAACCACCAAGCAAACACATCCAAACCTATACATATCAAATGTCAGTCAGGCAAACCTCGAAGCAAAATGATCCAAATCTCCACATTTTAAATTCCATGCTGCCAAAACACAAAGCCAAAAGATCCAAATCTCTACATTTCAAACGCCAGTCAGGAAAACCTCAAAGCCAAAAGTCACAAATCTCTACTTTTCAAATGCCAGTCAGTTAAACCACGAAGCCAAAAGATCCAATTCCCTACATTTCAAATGCCAGTCAGGCAAACCACGAAGCCAAAAGATCCAAATCTCTACATTTCAAATGCCAGTCTGGCAAACCACGAAACCTAAACACCAAAATCTCTACATTTCAAATGCCCGACGGGCTAACCACAAAGCAAAAAGGTCCAAATCTCTACTTTTTAAATGTCAGTCAGGCAAACGACAATCCCAAAAGATCTAAATCTCTACATTTCAAATGCCAGTCAGGCAAACCACGAAGCACAAAAAGAACCAAGTCACTACATTTCAAATGTCAGTCTGGCACGAAGCCCAAAAGACCCAAATCACTACAATTCAAATGCTAGTCAGGCAAAACCAAGAAGCCAAAACATCAAAATCCCTTCATTTCAAATGCCAGTCTGTCAAACCACGAAGCCAAAAGGTCCATCTCTCTACATTTCAAATGCCAGTCAGGCAAACCACAAAGCAAAAAGGTCAAAATCACTACATTTCAAAAGCCAGTCAGGCAAACCACGAAGCCAAAAGACCTAATTCTCTACATTTCAAATGCCAGTCAGGCAAACCACGAAGCCAAATGATCCAAATCTCTTCATTTCAAATGCCAGTCAGGCAAACCACAAAGCCAAAAGATCCAAATCTCTACCATTCAAATGCCAAGTAGGCAAACCACGGAGCCATAAGATTCAAATCACTAAATTTCAAATGCCAGTCAGGCAAACAACAAAGCCAAAAGATCCAAATCACTACATTTCAAGTGCCAGGCAGGCTAACCACAAAGCCAAAAGATCCAAATCTCTACATTTCTAATGCCAGTCAGGCAAATCACAAAGCCAAAAGATCCAAATCTCTACATTTCAAATGTCAGTCAGGCAAACCAATAAGCTCAAAAGACCCAAATCACTACATTTCAAATGCCAGTCAGGCAAACTACTAAGCCAAAAGATCCAAATCTCTACATTTCAAATGACAGTCAGGCAAACCACGAAGCCAAAAGCTCCAAATCTCTCCATTTCAAATGCCATTCAGGAAAACCAAGAGGCAAAAAGAAACAAATCGCCAGTCATGCAAACCACGAAGCCAAAAGACCCAAATCTCTACATTTCAAAAGCCAGTCAGGCAATCCACGAAGCCAAAAGGCCAAAATCTATGCATTTCAAATGCCAGTCAGACAAACCACGAATCCAAAAACCCAAATCTCTACATTTCAAATGCCAGTAAGGCAAACCACGAGGCCAAAATTCCCAAATCTCTACATTTCAAATGCTATTCAGGCAAATCACGAAGCCAAAAGACCCAAATCTCTAAATTTCAGATGCCAGTCAGGCAAACCACGAAGGCAAAAGTCCCAAATCTCTACATTTCAAATGCCTGTTAGGCAAACCACGTAGCCAAAAATCCAAATCTCTACATTTCAAACGCCAGTCAGGCAAACCACGAAGTCAAAAATCCAAATCTCTACATTTCAAACGCCAGTCAGGCAAACCACGAAACAGAAAGTTCCAAATCTCTACTTTTCAAATGCCAGTCAGGCAGACCACGAAGCCAAGAACCCAAATCTCTACATTTCAAATGCCAGTTAGGAAATCCACGAGGTCAAAACACCCAAATCTCCACTTTTCAAATGCTATTCAGGCAAACCACGAAATCAAAGACCCAAATCTCAACATTTCAAATGCTAGTCAGGCAAACCACGAGGTCAAAACACCCAAACCTATACATATCAAATGCCAGTCAGGCAAACAGCGAAGCCATAAGATTCAAATCTCTAAATTTCAAATGCCAGTCAGATAAATCACAAAGCCAAAAGATCCAAATCACTACATTTCAAATGCCAGCCAGGCAAACCACAATGACAAAAGATCCAAAGCTCTACATTTCAAATGCCATTCAGGCAAACCACAAAGCCAAGAGATCCAAATCTCTACATTTGAAATGCCAGTCAGGCAAACAACAAAGCCAAGAGTTCCAAGTCACTACATTTCAAATGTCAGTCAGGCAAACCTCGAAGCAAAATGATCCAAATCCCCACATTTTAAATTCCATGCTGCCAAAACACAAAGCCAAACGCCAGTCAGGCAAACCACAAAGCCAAAAGTCACAAATCTCTAAATTACAAATGCCTGTCAGGCAAACCACGAAGCCAAAACATCCAAATCTCTACATTTCAAATGCCAGTCATTTAAACCACGAAGCCAAAAGATCCAATTCCCTACATTTCAAATGCCAGTCAGGCAAACCACGAAGCCAAAAGATCCAAATCTCTACATTTCAAATGCCAGTCAGGCAAACCACGAAACCTAAACACCAAAATCTCTAAATTTCAAATGCCCGTCAGGCTAACCACAAAGCCAAGAGGTCCAAATCTCTACATTTCAAATGCCAGTCAGGCAAACCACAAAGCAAAAAGATCAAAATCACTACATTTCAAATGCCAGTCAGGCAAACGACAATCCCAAAAGATCTAAATCTCTACATTTCAAATGCCAGTCAGGCAAACCACGAAGCACAAAAGAACCAAATCACTACATTTCAAATGCCAGTCAGGCAAATCACGAAGCTAAATGATCCAAATCTCTACATTTTAAATTCCAGTCAGGCAAACTACAAAGCCAAACGATCTAAATCTCTACATTTAAAATGCCAGTCTGGCAAACCACAAAGCAAAAAGATCAAAATCACTACATTTCAAATGGCAGTCAGGCAAACCACAAAGCCAAATTATCCAAATATCTACATTTAAAATTCCAGTCCGGCAAACCGGAAAGCCAAAAGATCTAAATCTCTACATTTCAAATGCCAGTCCGGCAAACCACGAAGCCAAAACTTCACAATCTCTACATTTCATATGCCAGTCAGGCGAACCACGAAGCCAAATGATCCAAATCTCTACATTTTAAATTTCAGTCAGGCAAACCACAAAGCCAAAAGATCCAAAACTCTTCATTTCAAATGCCAGTCAGGCAAACCACAAAGCCAAAAGATCCAAATCTCTACCTTTCAAATGCCAGTTAGGCAAACCACGAAGCCATAAGATTCAAATCGCTAAATATCAAATGCCAGTCAGGCAAACAACAAAGCCAAAAGATCCACATCTCAACTATTCAAATGCCAGTCAGGCCTACCTCAAAGCCAAAAGATTCAAATCTCTACATTTCAAATGCAAGTCAGGGTAACCACGAAGCCAAATGATCCAAATCTCTACTTTGCAAATGCCAGTCAGGCAAGCGACAAAGCCTAAAGATCAAAATCACTACATTTCAAGTGCCAGTTATGCAATCCACGAAGCTAAAACATCCAAATCTCTACAATTCAAATGCCAGTCAGGCAAACCACGAAGCCAAAAACCCAAATCTCTACATTTCAAATGCCAGTCAGGCAAACCACAAAGCAAAAAGATCCAAATCTCTACCTTTCAAATGCCAGTTAGGCTAACCACGGAGCCATAAGATTCAAATCACTAAATTTCAAATGCCAGTCAGGCAAACAACAAAGCCAAAAGATCCAAATCGCTACATTTCAAATGCCAGGCAGGCTAACCACAAAGCCAAAAGATCCAAATCTCAACTATTCAAATACCAGTCAGGCCAACCACAGAGCCAAAAGTTCATTATCTCTACATTTCAAATGACAGTCAGGCTAACCACGAAGCCAAAAGATCCAAATCTCCACTTTTCAAATGCCAGTCAGGCAAACCACAAAGCCAAAAGATCCAAATCTCTACATTTCAAATGACAGTCAGGCAAACCAAGAAGCTCAACAGACCCAAATCACTACATATCAAATGCTAGTCAGGCAAACCACGATTCAAATGATCCAGATTTCTGCATTTATAATTCCAGTCAGGCAAACCACAAAGCCAAAAGATCCATCTCTCTACATTTCAAATGCCTTTCAGGCAAACCACGAAGCCAAAACATCAAAATCTATACATTTCAAATGCCAGTCTGTCAAACCACGAAACCAAAAGATCCAAATCTCTACATTTCAAATGCCAGACAGGCAAACCACGAAGCTAAATTTTCCAAATCTCTACATTTTAAATTCCAGTCAGGCTAACCACGAAGCCAAAAGATCCAAATCTCTACATGTCAAATGACAGTCAGGCAAACCACGAAGCCAAAAGCTCCAAATCTCTCCATTTCAAATGCCATTCAGGTAAACCAAGAAGCCAAAAGAAACAAATCGCCAGTCATGCAAACCACGAAGTCAAAAGACCCAAATCTCTACATTTCAAAAGCCAGTCAGGCAACCCACGAAGCCAAAAGGCCAAAATCTATTTATTTCAAATGCCAGTCAGACAAACCACGAAGCCAAAAGCCCAAATCTCTAAATTTCAAAAGCCAGTAAGGCAAACCACGAGGCCAAAATTCCCAAATCTCTAGATTTCAAATGCTATTCAGGCAAACCACGAAGCCAAAAGACCCAAATCTCTAAATTTCAGATGCAAGTCAGGCAAACCACGAAGGCAAAAGTCCCAAATCTCTACATTTCAAATGCCTGTTAGGCAAACTACGAAGAAAAAAAACCTAAATCTCTACATTTCAAATGCTAGTCAGGCAAACCACGAAGCCAAAATATCAAAATCTCTACATTTTAAACGACAGTCAGGCAAACCACGAAACCAAAAGTTCCAAATCTCTACTTTTCAAATGCTAGTCAGGCAAACCACGAAATCAAAGACCCAAATCTCAACATTTCAAATGCTATTCAGGCAAACCACGAAGCCAAAAGACCCAAATCTCTAAATTTCAGATGCAAGTCAGGCAAACCACGAAGGCAAAATCCCAAATCTCTACATTTCAAATGCCTGTTAGGCAAACAACGAAGAAAAAACACCTAAATCTCTACATTTCAAATGCTAATCAGGCAAACCACGAAGCCAAAATATCCAAATCTCTACATTTTAAACGACAGCCAGACAATCCACGAAACCAAAAGTTCCAAATCTCTACTTTTCAAATGCTAGTCAGGCAAACCACGAAATCAAAGACCCAAATCTCAACATTTCAAATGCTATTCAGGCAAACCACGAAGCCAAAAGACCCAAATCTCTAAATTTCAGATGCAAGTCAGGCAAACCACGAAGCCAAAAGACCCAAATCTCTAAATTTCAGATGCAAGTCAGTCAAACCACGAATCCAAAAGACCCAAAACTCTACATTTCAAACGCCAGTCAGGCAAACCACGATACCAAAAGTTCCAAATCTCTACTGTTCAAATGCTATTCAGGCAAACCACGAAGCCAAAATACGCAAATTTCTACATTTCAAATGCTATTCAGGCAATCCACGAAATCAAAGACCCTAATCTCAATATTTCAAATGCCAGTTATGCAATCCACGAAGCTAAAACACCCAAATCTCTATATTTCAAATGCTAGTCAGGCAAACCACGAATCCAAAAAACCCAAATCTCTACATTTCAAATGCCAGTTATGCAATCCACGAAACTAAAACATCCAAATCTCTACATTTCAAATGCCAGTCAGGCAAACCACGAAGCGAAAAACCCAAATCTCTACATTTCAAATGCCAGTTAGGCGAACCACGAGGCAAAAATTCCCAAATCTCCGCATTTCAAATGCTAGTCAGGCAAACCACGAAGCCAAAAGATCCAAATTTCTACATTTCAAACGCCAGTCAGGCAAACCACGAAGCCAAAAGTTCCAAATCTCTACATTTCAAATACTAGTCAGGCAAATCACGAAGCAAAATACGCAAATCTCTACATTTCAATTGCCAGTCAGGCAAACCACGAAGCCAAAGACCAAAATCCCTTCATTTCAAACGCTAGTCAGGCAAACCACGAAGCCAAAAGACCCAAATCTCTACATTTCAAATGCCAGTAAGTCAAACCACGAAGCCAAACGATCCAAATCACTACATTTCAAACGCCAGTCAGACAAACCACGAAACCAAAAGACCCAAATCTCTAAATTTCAGATGCCAGTCAGGCAAACCACAAAGCCATATGATCCAAATATCTACATTTCAAATGCCAGTCAGGCTAACCACAAAGTCAAAGGTACCAATCTATAAATTTCAAATGCCTGTCAGGCAAACCACCAAGCAAACACATCCAAACCTATACATATCAAATGTCAGTCAGGCAAACCTCGAAGCAAAATGATCCAAATCTCCACATTTTAAATTCCATGCTGCCAAAACACAAAGCCAAAAGATCCATATCTCTACATTTCAAACGCCAGTCAGGCAAACCACAAAGCCAAAAGTCACAAATCTCTAAATTACAAATGCCTGTCAGGCAAACCACGAAGCCTAAACATCCAAATCTCTACTTTTCAAATGCCAGTCAGTTAAACCACGAAGCCAAAAGATCCAATTCCCTACATTTCAAATGCCAGTCAGGCAAACCACGAAGCTAAAAGATCCAAAACTCTACATTTCAAATGCCAGTCATTCAAACCACGAAGCCAAAAGATCCAAATCTCTACATTTCAAATGACAGTCAGGCAAACCACGAAGCCAAAAGCTCCAAATCTCTCCATTTCAAATGCCATTCAGGTAAACCAAGAAGCCAAAAGAAACAAATCGCCAGTCATGCAAACCACGAAGTCAAAAGACCCAAATCTCTACATTTCAAAAGCCAGTCAGGCAACCCTCGAAGCCAAAAGGCCAAAATCTATTTATTTCAAATGCCAGTCAGACAAACCACGAAGCCAAAAGCCCAAATCTCTAAATTTCAAAAGCCAGTAAGGCAAACCACGAGGCCAACATTCCCAAATCTCTAGATTTCAAATGCTATTCAGGCAAACCACGAAGCCAAACGACCCAAATCTCTAAATTTCAGATGCAAGTCAGGCAAACCACGAAGGCAAAAGTCCCAAATCTCTACATTTCAAATGCCTGTTAGGCAAACTACGAAGAAAAAACACCTAAATCTCTACATTTCAAATGCTAGTCAGGCAAACCACGAAGCCAAAATATCCAAATCTCTACATTTTAAACGACAGTCAGGCAAACCACGAAACCAAAAGTTCCAAATCTCTACTTTTCAAATGCTAGTCAGGCAAACCACGAAATCAAAGACCCAAATCTCAACATTTCAAATGCTATTCAGGCAAACCACGAAGCCAAAAGACCCAAATCTCTAAATTTCAGATGCAAGTCAGGCAAACCACGAAGGCAAAAGTCCCAAATCTCTACATTTCAAATGCCTGTTAGGCAAACTACGAAGAAAAAACACCTAAATCTCTACATTTCAAATGCTAGTCAGGCAAATCACGAAGATAAAAGATCAAAATCTCTACATTTCAAATGCTAGTCAGGCAAACCACGAATCCAAAAGACCCAAATCTCTACATTTCAAATGCCAGTTAGGCGAACCACGAGGCAAAAATTCCCAAATCTCTACATTTCAAATGTTAGTCAGGCGAACCACGAAGCCAAAAGATCCAAATCTCTACATTTCAAATACTAGTCAGGCAAATCACGAAGCAAAATACGCAAATCTCTACATTTCAATTGCCAGTCAGGCAAACCACGAAGCCAAAGACCAAAATCCCTTCATTTCAAACGCTAGTCAGGCAAACCACGAAGCCAAAAGACCCAAATCTCTACATTTCAAATGCCAGTTAGGCAAACCACGAAGCCAAACGATCCAAATCACTACATTTCAAACGCCAGTCAGACAAACCACGAAACCAAAAGACCCAAATCTCTAAATTTCAGATGCCAGTCAGGCAAACCACAAAGCCATATGATCCAAATATCTACATCTCAAATGCCAGTCAGGCTAACCACAAAGTCAAGAGGTACCAATCTCTAAATTTCAAATGCCTGTCAGGCAAACCACCAAGCAAACACATCCAAACCTGTACATATCAAATGTCAGCAGGCAAACCTCGAAGCAAAATGATCCAAATCTCCACATTTTAAATTCCATGCTGCCAAAACACAAAGCCAAAAGATCCATATCTCTACATTTCAAACGCCAGTCAGGCAAACCACAAAGCCAAAAGTCACAAATCTCTAAATTACAAATGCCTGTCAGGCAAACCACGAAGCCAAAACATCCAAATCTCTACTTTTCAAATGCCAGTCAGTTAAACCACGAAGCCAAAAGATCCAATTCCCTACTTTTCAAATGCCAGTCAGGCAAACCACGAAGCTAAAAGATCCAAAACTCTACATTTCAAATGCCAGTCATGCAAACCACGAAGCCAAAAGATCCAAATCTCTACATTTCAAATGACAGTCAGGCAAACCACGAAGCCAAAAGCTCCAAATCTCTCCATTTCAAATGCCATTCAGGTAAACCAAGAAGCCAAAAGAAACAAATCGCCAGTCATGCAAACCACGAAGTCAAAAGACCCAAATCTCTACATTTCAAAAGCCAGTCAGGCAACCCACGAAGCCAAAAGGCCAAAATCTATTTATTTCAAATGCCAGTCAGACAAACCACGAAGCCAAAAGCCCAAATCTCTAAATTTCAAAAGCCAGTAAGGCAAACCACGAGGCCAAAATTCCCAAATCTCTAGATTTCAAATGCTATTCAGGCTTACCACGAAGCCAAAAGACCCAAATCTCTAAATTTCAGATGCAAGGCAGGCAAACCACGAAGGCAAAAGTCCCAAATCTCTACATTTCAAATGCCTGTTAGGCAAACTACGAAGAAAAAACACCTAAATCTCTACATTTCAAATGCTAGTCGGGCAAACCACGAAGCCAATATATCCAAATCTCTACAATTTAAACGACAGTCAGGCAAACCACGAAACCAAAAGTTCCAAATGTCTACTTTTCAAATGCTAGTCAGGCAAACCACGAAATCAAAGACCCAAATCTCAACATTTCAAATGCTATTCAGGCAAACCACGAAGCCAAAAGACCCAAATCTCTAAATTTCAGATGCAAGTCAGGCAAACCACGAAGGCAAAAGTCCCAAATCTCTACATTTCAAATGCCTGTTAGGCAAACTACGAAGAAAAAACACCTAAATCTCTACATTTCAAATGCTAGTCAGGCAAACCACGAAGCCAAAATATCCAAATCTCTACATTTTAAACGACAGTCAGGCAAACCACGAAACCAAAAGTTCCAAATCTCTACTTTTCAAATGCTAGTCAGGCAAACCACGAAATCAAAGACCCAAATCTCAACATTTCAAATGCTATTCAGGCAAACCACGAAGCCAAAAGACCCAAATCTCTAAATTTCAGATGCAAGTCAGGCAAACCACGAAGCCAAAAGACCCAAATCTCTAAATTTCAGATGCAAGTCAGGCAAACCACGAATCCAAAAGACCCAAAACTCTACATTTCAAACGCCAGTCAGGCGAACCACGATACCAAAAGTTCCAAATCTCTACTGTTCAAATACTAGTCAGGCAAACCACGAAGCCAAAATACGCAAATTTCTACATTTCAAATGCTATTCAGGCAATCCACGAAATCAAAGACCCAAAACTCAATATTTCAAATGCCAGTTAGGCAATCCACGAAGCTAAAACACCCAAACCTCTATATTTCAAATGCTAGTCAGGCAAACCACGAATCCGAAAAACCCAAATCTCTACATTTCAAATGCCAGTTATGCAATCCACGAAGCTAAAACATCCAATTCTCTACATTTCAAATGCCAGTCAGGCAAACCACGAAGCGAAAAACCCAAATCTCTACATTTCAAATGTCAGTTAAGCAAACCACGAGGTCAAGAACACCCAAATCTCTACATTTCAAATGCCAGTTAGGCAATCCACGAGGCCAAAATTCCCAAATCTCTACATTTCAAACGCCAGTCAGGCAAACTACGCAGCCAAAACACCCAAATCTCTACATTTCGAATGCCCGACAGGCAGACCACGAAGCCAAAAGTCCCAAATCTCTACATTTCAAATGCCTGTTAGGCAAATCACGAAGCCAAAACACATAAATCTCTACATTTCAAATGCTAGTCAGGCAAACCACGAAGATAAAAGATCCAAATCTCTACATTTCAAATGCTAGTCAGGCACACCACGAAGCCAAATACCCATATCTCTACACTTCAAATGCCAGTCAGGCAAACCACGATGCCAAAAGACCCAAATCTCTACATTTCAAATGCCAGTTAGGCGAACCACGAGGCAAAAATTCCCAAATCTCTACATTTCAAATGCTAGTCAGGCAAACCACGAAGCCAAAAGATCCAAATTTCTACATTTCAAACGCCAGTCAGGCAAACCACGAACCCAAAAGTTCCAAATCTCTACATTTCAAATATTAGTCAGGCAAATCACGAAGCAAAATACGCAAATCTCTACATTTCAATTGCCAGTCAGGCAAACCACGAAGCCAAAGACCAAAATCCCTTCATTTCAAACGCTAGTCAGGCAAACCACGAAGCCAAAAGACCCAAATCTCTACATTTCAAATGCCAGTTAGGCAAACCACAAAGCCATAAGATCCAAATATCTACATTTCAAATGCCAGTCAGGCTAACCACAAAGTCAAGAGGTACCAATCTCTAAATTTCAAATGCCTGTCAGGCAAACCACCAAGCAAACACATCCAAACCTATACATATCAAATGTCAGTCAGGCAAACCTCGAAGCAAAATGATCCAAATCTCCACATTTTAAATTCCATGCTGCCAAAACACAAAGCCAAAAGATCCAAATCTCTACATTTCAAACGCCAGTCAGGAAAACCTCAAAGCCAAAAGTCACAAATCTCTACTTTTCAAATGCCAGTCAGTTAAACCACGAAGCCAAAAGATCCAATTCCCTACATTTCAAATGCCAGTCAGGCAAACCACGAAGCCAAAAGATCCAAATCTCTACATTTCAAATGCCAGTCTGGCAAACCACGAAACCTAAACACCAAAATCTCTACATTTCAAATGCCCGACGGGCTAACCACAAAGCAAAAAGGTCCAAATCTCTACTTTTTAAATGTCAGTCAGGCAAACGACAATCCCAAAAGATCTAAATCTCTACATTTCAAATGCCAGTCAGGCAAACCACGAAGCACAAAAAGAACCAAGTCACTACATTTCAAATGTCAGTCTGGCACGAAGCCCAAAAGACCCAAATCACTACAATTCAAATGCTAGTCAGGCAAAACCAAGAAGCCAAAACATCAAAATCCCTTCATTTCAAATGCCAGTCTGTCAAACCACGAAGCCAAAAGGTCCATCTCTCTACATTTCAAATGCCAGTCAGGCAAACCACAAAGCAAAAAGGTCAAAATCACTACATTTCAAAAGCCAGTCAGGCAAACCACGAAGCCAAAAGACCTAATTCTCTACATTTCAAATGCCAGTCAGGCAAACCACGAAGCCAAATGATCCAAATCTCTACATTTTAAATTCCAGTCAGGCAAACCACAAAGCCAAAAGATCCAAAACTCTTCATTTCAAATGCCAGTCAGGCAAACCACAAAGCCAAAAGATCCAAATCTCTACCATTCAAATGCCAAGTAGGCAAACCACGGAGCCATAAGATTCAAATCACTAAATTTCAAATGCCAGTCAGGCAAACAACAAAGCCAAAAGATCCAAATCACTACATTTCAAGTGCCAGGCAGGCTAACCACAAAGCCAAAAGATCCAAATCTCTACATTTCTAATGCCAGTCAGGCAAATCACAAAGCCAAAAGATCCAAATCTCTACATTTCAAATGTCAGTCAGGCAAACCAATAAGCTCAAAAGACCCAAATCACTACATTTCAAATGCCAGTCAGGCAAACTACTAAGCCAAAAGATCCAAATCTCTACATTTCAAATGACAGTCAGGCAAACCACGAAGCCAAAAGCTCCAAATCTCTCCATTTCAAATGCCATTCAGGAAAACCAAGAGGCAAAAAGAAACAAATCGCCAGTCATGCAAACCACGAAGCCAAAAGACCCAAATCTCTACATTTCAAAAGCCAGTCAGGCAATCCACGAAGCCAAAAGGCCAAAATCTATGCATTTCAAATGCCAGTCAGACAAACCACGAATCCAAAAACCCAAATCTCTACATTTCAAATGCCAGTAAGGCAAACCACGAGGCCAAAATTCCCAAATCTCTACATTTCAAATGCTATTCAGGCAAATCACGAAGCCAAAAGACCCAAATCTCTAAATTTCAGATGCCAGTCAGGCAAACCACGAAGGCAAAAGTCCCAAATCTCTACATTTCAAATGCCTGTTAGGCAAACCACGTAGCCAAAAATCCAAATCTCTACATTTCAAACGCCAGTCAGGCAAACCACGAAGTCAAAAATCCAAATCTCTACATTTCAAACGCCAGTCAGGCAAACCACGAAACAGAAAGTTCCAAATCTCTACTTTTCAAATGCCAGTCAGGCAGACCACGAAGCCAAGAACCCAAATCTCTACATTTCAAATGCCAGTTAGGAAATCCACGAGGTCAAAACACCCAAATCTCCACTTTTCAAATGCTATTCAGGCAAACCACGAAATCAAAGACCCAAATCTCAACATTTCAAATGCTAGTCAGGCAAACCACGAGGTCAAAACACCCAAACCTATACATATCAAATGCCAGTCAGGCAAACAGCGAAGCCATAAGATTCAAATCTCTAAATTTCAAATGCCAGTCAGATAAATCACAAAGCCAAAAGATCCAAATCACTACATTTCAAATGCCAGTCAGGCAAACCACAATGACAAAAGATCCAAAGCTCTACATTTCAAATGCCATTCAGGCAAACCACAAAGCCAAGAGATCCAAATCTCTACATTTGAAATGCCAGTCAGGCAAACAACAAAGCCAAGAGTTCCAAGTCACTACATTTCAAATGTCAGTCAGGCAAACCTCGAAGCAAAATGATCCAAATCCCCACATTTTAAATTCCATGCTGCCAAAACACAAAGCCAAAAGATCCATATCTCTACATTTCAAACGCCAGTCAGGCAAACCACAAAGCCAAAAGTCACAAATCTCTAAATTACAAATGCCTGTCAGGCAAACCACGAAGCCAAAACATCCAAATCTCTACATTTCAAATGCCAGTCATTTAAACCACGAAGCCAAAAGATCCAATTCCCTACATTTCAAATGCCAGTCAGGCAAACCACGAAGCCAAAAGATCCAAATCTCTACATTTCAAATGCCAGTCAGGCAAACCACGAAACCTAAACACCAAAATCTCTAAATTTCAAATGCCCGTCAGGCTAACCACAAAGCCAAGAGGTCCAAATCTCTACATTTCAAATGCCAGTCAGGCAAACCACAAAGCAAAAAGATCAAAATCACTACATTTCAAATGCCAGTCAGGCAAACGACAATCCCAAAAGATCTAAATCTCTACATTTCAAATGCCAGTCAGGCAAACCACGAAGCACAAAAGAACCAAATCACTACATTTCAAATGCCAGTCAGGCAAATCACGAAGCTAAATGATCCAAATCTCTACATTTTAAATTCCAGTCAGGCAAACTACAAAGCCAAACGATCTAAATCTCTACATTTAAAATGCCAGTCTGGCAAACCACAAAGCAAAAAGATCAAAATCACTACATTTCAAATGGCAGTCAGGCAAACCACAAAGCCAAATTATCCAAATATCTACATTTAAAATTCCAGTCCGGCAAACCGGAAAGCCAAAAGATCTAAATCTCTACATTTCAAATGCCAGTCCGGCAAACCACGAAGCCAAAACTTCACAATCTCTACATTTCATATGCCAGTCAGGCGAACCACGAAGCCAAATGATCCAAATCTCTACATTTTAAATTCCAGTCAGGCAAACCACAAAGCCAAAAGATCCAAAACTCTTCATTTCAAATGCCAGTCAGGCAAACCACAAAGCCAAAAGATCCAAATCTCTACCTTTCAAATGCCAGTTAGGCAAACCACGAAGCCATAAGATTCAAATCGCTAAATATCAAATGCCAGTCAGGCAAACAACAAAGCCAAAAGATCCACATCTCAACTATTCAAATGCCAGTCAGGCCTACCTCAAAGCCAAAAGATTCAAATCTCTACATTTCAAATGCAAGTCAGGGTAACCACGAAGCCAAATGATCCAAATCTCTACTTTGCAAATGCCAGTCAGGCAAGCGACAAAGCCTAAAGATCAAAATCACTACATTTCAAGTGCCAGTTATGCAATCCACGAAGCTAAAACATCCAAATCTCTACAATTCAAATGCCAGTCAGGCAAACCACGAAGCCAAAAACCCAAATCTCTACATTTCAAATGCCAGTTAGGCAAACAACGAGGTCAAAAACACCCAAATCTCTACATTTCAAATGCCAGTTAGACAATCCACGAGGCCAAAATTCCCAAATCTCTACTTTTCAAACGCCAGTCAGGCAAACCACGAAGCCAAAACACCTAAATCTCTACATTTCAAATGCAAGTCAGGCAAATCACGAAGCCAAAAGTCCCAAATCTCTACATTTCAAAAGCCTGTTAGGCAAACCACGAAGCAAAAACACCTAAATCTCTACATTTCAAATGCTAGTCAGGCAAACCACGAAGATAAAAGATCCAAATCTCTACATTTCAAATGCTAGTCAGGCACACAACGAAGCCAAATACCCATATCCCTACACTTCAAATGCCAGGCAGGCAAACCACGAAGCCAAAAGACCCAAATCTCTACATTTCAAATGCCAGTTAGGCGAACCACGAAGCAAAAATTCCCAAATCTCTACATTTCAAATGCTATTCAGGCAAACCACGAAGCCAAAAGACCCAAATCTCTACATTTCGAATGTCCGACAGGCGGACCACGAAGCCAAAAGTCCCAAATCTCTACTTTTCAAATGCCTGTTAGCAAATCACGAAGCCAAAGCACCTAAATCTCTACATTTCAAATGCTAGTCAGGCAAACCACGAAGATAAAAGATCCAAATCTCTACATTTCAAATGCTATTCAGGCACACCACGAAGCCAAATACCCATATCTCTACACTTCAAATGCCAGTCAGGCAAACCACGAAGCCAAAAGACTCAAATCTCTACATTTCAAATGCCAGTTAGGCTAACCACGAGGCAAAAATTCCCAAATCTCTACATTTCAAATGCTATTCAGGCAAACCACGATGCCAAAAGACCCATATCTCTACATTTCGAATGCCCGTCAGGCAGACCACGAAGCCAAAAATCCCAAATCTCTACATTTCAAATGCCTGTTAGGCAAACCACGGAGCCATAAGATTCAAATCACTAAATTTCAAATGCCAGTCAGGCAAACAACAAAGCCAAAAGATCCAAATCACTACATTTCAAATGCCAGCCAGGCTAACCACAAAGCCAAAAGATCCAAATCTCATCTATTCAAATGCCAGTCAGGCCAACCACAGAGCCAAAAGTTCTTTATCTCTACATTTCAAATGACAGTCAGGCTAACCACGAAGCCAAAAGATCCAAATCTCCACTTTTGAAATGCCAGTCAGGCAAACCACAAAGCCAAAAGATCCAAATCTCTACATTTCAAATGTCAGTCAGGCACGAAGCTCAAAAGACCCAAATCACTACATTTCAAATGCTAGTCAGGCAAACCAAGAAGCCAAAACATCAAAATCCCTTCATTTCAAATGCCAGTCTGTCAAACCACGAAGCAAAAAGGTCCATCTCTCTACATATCAAATGCCAGTCAGGCAAACCACAAAGCAAAAAGATCAAAATCACTACATTTCAAAAGCCAGTCAGGCAAACCACGAAGCCAAAAGATCCAAATCTCTACATCTCAAATGCCAGTCAGGCAAACCACGAAGCCAAATGATCCAAATCTCTACATTTTAAATTCCAGTCAGGCAAACCAAAAAGCCAAAAGGTCCAAAACTCTTCATTTCAAATGCCAGTCAGGCAAACCACAAAGCAAAAAGATCCAAATCTCTACCTTTCAAATGCCAGTTAGGCAAACCACGGAGCCATAAGATTCAAATCACTAAATTTCAAATGCCAGTGAGGCAAACAACAAAGCCAAAAGATCCAAATCACTACATTTCAAATGCCAGGCAGGCTAACCACAAAGCCAAAAGATCCAAACCTCAACTATTCAAATGCCAGTCAGGCCAACCACAGAGCCAAAACTTCATTATCTCTACATTTCAATTGACAGTCAGGCTAACCACGAAGCCAAAAGATCCAAATCTCCACTTTTCAAATGCCAGTCAGGCAAACCACAAAGCCAAAAGATCCAAATCTCTACATTTCAAATGTCAGTCAGGCAAACCAAGAAGCTCAACAGACCCAAATCACTACATTTCAAATGCTAGTCAGGCAAACCACAATTCAAATGATCCAAATTTCTGCATTTATTATTCCAGTCAGGCAAACCACAAAGCCAAAAGATCCATCTCTCTACATTTCAAATGCCTTTCAGGCAAACCACGAAGCCAAGACATCAAAATCTCTGCATTTCAAATGCCAGTCTGTCAAACCACGAAACCAAAATATCCAAATCTCTACATTTCAAATGCCAGTCAGGCAAACCACGAAGCCAAATGATCCAAATCTCTACATTTCAAATGCCAGTCAGGAAAACCACGAAGCCAAAGGATCCAAATCTCTACATTTCGAAATGCCAGACAGGCAAACCACGAATCTTAAACACCAAATTCTCTACATTTCAAATGTCAGTCAGGCTAACCACAAATCTAAAAATCCAAATCTCTGCATTTCAAATGCCAGTCAGTCTAACCACGAAGCCAAAAGATCCAAATCTCTACATTTCAAATGCCAATCAGGCAAACGACAAAGCCAGAAGATCCAAATCTCTACATTTCAAATGCCAGTCAGGCAAACCACGAAGAACAAAAGACCCAAATCACTACATTTCAAATGCCAGTCAGGCAAACCACGAAGCTAAATTTTCCAAATCTCTACATTTTAAATTCCAGTCAGACAAACCACAAAGCCAAAAGATCCAAATATCTACATTTCAAATGGCAGTCATGCAAACCACGAAGCCAAAAGATCCAAAACTCTACATCTCAAATGCCAGTCAGGCAAACCACGAAGCCAAAAGATCCAAAACTCTACATTTCTAATGGCAGTCATGCAAACCACGAAGCCAAAAGATCCAAATCTCTACATTTCAAATGACAGTCAGGCAAACCAAAAAGCCAAAAGAAACAAATCGCCAGTCATGCAAACCACGAAGTCAAAAGACCCAAATCTCTACATTTCAAAAGCCAGTCAGGCAACCCACGAAGCCAAAAGGCCAAAATCTATGTATTTCAAATGCCAGTCAGACAAACCACGAAGCCAAAAACCCAAATCTCTACATTTCAAATGCCAGTAAGGCAAACCACGAGGCCAAAATTCCCAAATCTCTACATTTCAAATGTTATTCAGGCAAACCACGAAGCCATAAGACCCAAATCTCTACATTTCAAATGCCTGTTAGGCAAACAACGAAGAAAAAACACCTAAATCTCTACATTTCAAATGCTAGTCAGGCAAACCACGACGCCAAAATATCCAAATCTCTACATTTCAAACGACAGTCAGGCAAACCACGAAACCAAAAGTTCCAAATCTCTACTTTTCAAATGCCAGTCAGGCAAACCACGAAATCAAAGACCCGAACCTCAACATTTCAAATGCTAGTCAGGCAATCCACGAATCTAGAAGACCCAAAACTCGACATTTCAAACGCCAGTCAGGCAAACCACGAAACCAAAAGTTCCAAATCTCTACTGTTCAAATGCTAGTCAGGCAAACCACGAAATCAAAGACCCAAATCTCTACATTTCAAATGCCAGTTAGGCAATCCACGAAGCTAAAACACCCAAATCTCTATATTTCAAATGCTAGTCAGGCAAACCACGAATCCAAAAGACCCAAATCTCTACATTTCATGTGCCAGTTATGCAATCCACGAAGTTAAAACATCCAAATCTCTGCATTTCAAATGCCAGTCAGGCAAACCACGAAGCCAAAAACCCAAATCTCTACATTTCAAATGCCAGTTAAGCAAACCACGAGGTCAAAAACACCCAAATCTCTACATTTCAAATGCCAGTTAGGCAATCCACGAGGCCAAAATTCCCATATCTCTACATTTCAAACGCCAGTCAGGCAAACTACGAAGCCAAAACACCTAAATCTCTACATTTCAAATGCCAGTCAGGCAAATCACCAAGGCAAAAGTCCCAAATCTCTACATTTCAAAAGCCTGTTAGGCAAACCACGAAGCCAAAACTCCTAAATCTCTACATTTCAAATGCTAGTCAGGCAAACCAAGAAGATAAACGATCCAAATCTCTACATTTCAAATGCCATTCAGGCAAACATCGAAGCCAAAAGACCCAAATCTCTACATTTCGAATGTCCGACAGGCAGACCACGAAGCCAAAAGTCCCAAATCTCTACTTTTCAAATGCCTGTTAGGCAAATCACGAAGCCAAAACACCTAAATCTCTACATTTCAAATGCTAGTCAGGCAAACCACGAAGATAAAAGATCCAAATCTCTACATTTCAAATGCTAGTCAGGCACACCACGAAGCCAAATACCCATATCTCTACACTTCAAATGCCAGTCAGGCAAACCACGAAGCCAAAAGACCCAAATCTCTACATTTCAAATGTCAGTTAGGCTAACCACGAGGCAAAAATTCCCAAATCTCTACATTTCAAATGCTATTCAGGCAAACCACGATGCCAAAAGACCCAAATCTCTACATTTCGAATGCCCGTCAGGAGACCACGAAGCCAAAAGTCCCAAATCTCTACATTTCAAATGCCTGTTAGGCAAACCACGGAGCCATAAGATTCAAATCACTAAATTTCAAATGCCAGTCAGGCAAACAACAAAGCCAAAAGATCCAAATCACTACATTTCAAATGCCAGGCAGGCTAACCACAAAGCCAAAAGATCCAAATCTCAACTATTCAAATGCCAGTCAGGCCAACCACAGAGCCAAAAGTTCTTTATCTCTACATTTCAAATGACAGTCAGGCTAACCACGAAGCCAAAAGATCCAAATCTCCACTTTTCAAATGCCAGTCAGGCAAACCACAAAGCCAAAAGATCCAAATCTCTACATTTCAAATGTCAGTCAGGCACGAAGCCCAAAAGACCCAAATCACTACATTTCAAATGCTAGTCAGGCAAACCAAGAAGCCAAAACATCAAAATCCCTACATTTCAAATGCCAGTCTGTCAAACCACGAAGCAAAAAGGTCCATCTCTCTACATTTCAAATGCCAGTCAGGCAAACCACAAAGCAAAAAGATCAAAATCACTACATTTCAAAAGCCAGTCAGGCAAACCACGAAGCCAAAAGATCCAAATCTCTACATTTCAAATGCCAGTCAGGCAAACCACGAAGCCAAATGATCCAAATCTCTACATTTTAAATTCCAGTCAGGCAAACCACAAAGCCAAAATATCCAAAACTCTTCATTTCAAATGCTAGTCAGGCAAACCACAAAGCAAAAAGATCCAAATCTCTACCTTTCAAATGCCAGTTAGGCAAACCACGGAGCCATAAGATACAAATCACTAAATTTCAAATGCCAGTCAGGCAAACAACAAAGCCAAAAGATCCAAATCACTACATTTCAAATGCCAGGCAGGCTAACCACAAAGCCAAAAGATCCAAATCTCAACTATTCAAATGCCAGTCAGGCCAACCACAGAGCCATAAGTTCATTATCTCTACATTTCAATTGACAGTCAGGCTAACCACGAAGCCAAAAGATCCAAATCTCCACTTTTCAAATGCCAGTCAGGCAAACCACAAAGCCAAAAGTTCCAAATCTCTACATTTCAAATGTCAGTCAGGCAAACCACGATTCAAATGATCCAAATTTCTGCATTTATAATTCCAGTCAGGCAAACCACAAAGCCAAAAGATCCATCTCTCTACATTTCAAATGCCTTTCAGGCAAACCACGAAGCCAAAACATCAAAATCTCTACATTTCAAATGCCAGTTTGTCAAACCACGAAACCAAAAGATCCAAATCTCTACATTTCAAATGCCAGTCAGGCAAACCACGAAGCCAAATGATCCAAATCTCTACATTTCAAATGCCAGTCAGGAAAACCACGAAGCCACAGGATCCAAATCTCTAATTTCGAAATGCCAGACAGGCAAACCACGAATCTTAAACACCAAATTCTCTACATTTCAAATGCCAGTCAGGCTAACCACAAATCTAAAAATCCAAATCTCTACATTTCAAATGCTAGTCAGTCTAACCACGAAGCCAAAAGATCCAGATCTCTACTTTTCAAATGCCAATCAGGCAAACGACAAAGCCAAAAGATCCAAATCTCTACATTTCAAATGCCAGTCAGACAAACCACGAAGAACAAAAGACCCACATCACTACATTTCAAATAACAGTCAGGCAAACCACGAAGCTAAATTTTCCAAATCTCTACATTTTAAATTCCAGTCAGACAAACTACAAAGCCAATGATCCAAATCTCTACATTTTAAATGCCGGTCAGGTAAACCACAAACCAAAAGATCAAAATCACTACATTTTAAATTCCATTCAGGCTAACCACAAAGCCAAAAGATCCAAATACTACATTTCAAATGCCAGTCATGCAAACCACGAAGACAAAAGATCCAAAACTCTACATCTCAAATGCCAGTCAGGCAAACCACGAAGCCAAAAGATCCAAAACTCTACATTTCAAATGGCAGTCATGCAAACCACGTAGCCAAAAGATCCAAATCTCTACATTTCAAATGACAGTCAGGCAAACCACGAAGCCAAAAGCTCCAAATCTCTCCATTTCAAATGCCCTTCAGGTAAACCAAGAAGCCAAAAGAAACAAATCGCCAGTCATGCAAACCACGAAGTCAAAAGACCCAAATCTCTACATTTCAAAAGCCAGTCAGGCAACCCACGAAGCCAAAAGGCCAAAATCTATGTATTTCAAATGCCAGTCAGACAAACCACGAAGCCAAAAACCCAAATCTCTACATTTCAAATGCCAGTAAGGCAAACCACGAGGCCAAAATTCCCAAATCTCTACATTTCAAATGTTATTCAGGCAAACCACGAAGCCATAAGACCCAAATCTCTAAATTTCAGATGCCAGTCAGGCAAACCACGAAGGCAAAAGTCCCAAATCTCTACATTTCAAATGCCTGTTAGGCAAACTACGAAGAAAAAACACCTAAATCTCTACATTTCAAATGCTAGTCAGGCAAACCACGAAGCCAAAATATCCAAATCTCTACATTTCAAACGACAGTCAGGCAAACCACGAAACCAAAAGTTCCAAATCTCTACTTTTCAAATGCCAGTCAGGCAAACCACGAAATCAAAGACCCGAACCTCAACATTTCAAATGCTAGTCAGGCAATCCACGAATCTAAAAGACCCAAAACTCGACATTTCAAACGCCAGTCAGGCAAACCACGAAACCAAAAGTTCCAAATCTCTACTGTTCAAATGCTAGTCAGGCAAACCACGAAATCAAAGACCCAAATCTCTACATTTCAAATGCCAGTTAGGCAATCCACGAAGCTAAAACACCCAAATCTCTATATTTCAAATGCTAGTCAGGCAAACCACGAATCCAAAAGACCCAAATCTCTACATTTCAAGTGCCAGTTATGCAATCCACGAAGCTAAAACATCCAAATCTCTACATTTCAAATGCCAGTCAGGCAAACCACGAAGCCAAAAACCCAAATCTCTACATTTCAAATGCCAGTTAAGCAAACCACGAGGTCAAAAACACCCAAATCTCTACATTTCAAATGCCAGTTAGGCAATCCACGAGGCCAAAATTCCCATATCTCTACATTTCAAACGCCAGTCAGGCAAACTACGAAGCCAAAACACCTAAATCTCTACATTTCAAATGCCAGTCAGGCAAATCACGAAGCCAAAAGTCCCAAATCTCTACATTTCAAAAGCCTGTTAGGCAAACCACGAAGCCAAAACACCTAAATCTCTACATTTCAAATGCTAGTCAGGCAAACCAAGAAGATAAACGATCCAAATCTCTACATTTCAAATGCCATTCAGGCAAACCACGAAGCCAAAAGACCCAAATCTCTACATTTCGAATGTCTGACAGGCAGACCACGAAGCCAAAAGTCCCAAATCTCTACTTTTCAAATGCCTGTTAGGCAAATCACGAAGCCAAAACACCTAAATCTCTACATTTCAAATGCTAGTCAGGCAAACCACGAAGATAAAAGATCCAAATCTCTACATTTCAAATGCTAGTCAGGCACACCACGAAGCCAAATACCCATATCTCTACACTTCAAATGCCAGTCAGGCAAACCACGAAGCCAAAAGACCCAAATCTCTACATTTCAAATGTCAGTTAGGCTAACCACGAGGCAAAAATTCCCAAATCTCTACATTTCAAATGCTATTCAGGCAAACCACGATGCCAAAAGACCCAAATCTCTACATTTCGAATGCCCGTCAGGAGACCACGAAGCCAAAAGTCCCAAATCTCTACATTTCAAATGCCTGTTAGGCAAACCACGGAGCCATAAGATTCAAATCACTAAATTTCAAATGCCAGTCAGGCAAGCAACAAAGCCAAAAGATCCAAATCACTACATTTCAAATGCCAGGCAGGCTAACCACAAAGCCAAAAGATCCAAATCTCAACTATTCAAATGCCAGTCAGGCCAACCACAGAGCCAAAAGTTCTTTATCTCTACATTTCAAATGACAGTCAGGCTAACCACGAAGCCAAAAGATCCAAATCTCCACTTTTCAAATGCCAGTCAGGCAAACCACAAAGCCAAAAGATCCAAATCTCTACATTTCAAATGTCAGTCAGGCACGAAGCCCAAAAGACCCAAATCACTACATTTCAAATGCTTGTCAGGCAAACCAAGAAGCCAAAACATCAAAATCCCTACATTTCAAATGCCAGTCTGTCAAACCACGAAGCAAAAAGGTCCATCTCTCTACATTTCAAATGCCAGTCAGGCAAACCACAAAGCAAAAAGATCAAAATCACTACATTTCAAAAGCCAGTCAGGCAAACCACGAAGCCAAAAGATCCAAATCTCTACATTTCAAATGCCAGTCAGGCAAACCACGAAGCCAAATGATCCAAATCTCTACATATTAAATTCCAGTCAGGCAAACCACAAAGCCAAAATATCCAAAACTCTTCATTTCAAATGCTAGTCAGGCAAACCACAAAGCAAAAAGATCCAAATCTCTACCTTTCAAATGCCAGTTAGGCAAACCACGGAGCCATAAGATTCAAATCACTAAATTTCAAATGCCAGTCAGGCAAACAACAAAGCCAAAAGATCCAAATCACTACATTTCAAATGCCAGGCAGGCTAACCACAAAGCCAAAAGATCCAAATCTCAACTATTCAAATGCCAGTCAGGCCAACCACAGAGCCATAAGTTCATTATCTCTACATTTCAATTGACAGTCAGGCTAACCACGAAGCCAAAAGATCCAAATCTCCACTTTTCAAATGCCAGTCAGGCAAACCACAAAGCCAAAAGTTCCAAATCTCTACATTTCAAATGTCAGTCAGGAAAACCACGAAGCCACAGGATCCAAATCTCTAATTTCGAAATGCCAGACAGGCAAACCACGAATCTTAAACACCAAATTCTCTACATTTCAAATGCCAGTCAGGCTAACCACAAATCTAAAAATCCAAATCTCTACATTTCAAATGCTAGTCAGTCTAACCACGAAGCCAAAAGATCCAAATCTCTACTTTTCAAATGCCAATCAGGCAAACGACAAAGCCAAAAGATCCAAATCTCTACATTTCAAATGCCAGTCAGGCAAACCACGAAGAACAAAAGACCCACATCACTACATTTCAAATAACAGTCAGGCAAACCACGAAGCTAAATTTTCCAAATCTCTACATTTTAAATTCCAGTCAGACAAACTACAAAGCCAATGATCCAAATCTCTACATTTTAAATGCCGGTCAGGTAAACCACAAACCAAAAGATCAAAATCACTACATTTTAAATTCCATTCAGGCAAACCACAAAGCCAAAAGATCCAAATATCTACATTTCAAATGCCAGTCATGCAAACCACGAAGCCAAAAGATCCAAAACTCTACATCTCAAATGCCAGTCAGGCAAACCACGAAGCCAAAAGTTCCAAAACTCTACATTTCAAATGGCAGTCATGCAAACCACGAAGCCAAAAGATCCAAATCTCTACATTTCAAATGACAGTCAGGCAAACCACGAAGCCAAAAGCTCCAAATCTCTCCATTTCAAATGCCCTTCAGGTAAACCAAGAAGCCAAAAGAAACAAATCGCCAGTCAGGCAACCCACGAAGCCAAAAGGCCAAAATCTATGTATTTCAAATCCAGTAAGGCAAACCCCGAGGCCAAAATTCCCAAATCTCTACATTTCAAATGTTATTCAGGCAAACCACGAAGCCAAAAGACCCAAATCTCTAAATTTCAGATGCCAGTCAGGCAAACCACGAAGGCAAAAGTCCCAAATCTCTACATTTCAAATGCCTGTTAGGCAAAATACGAAGAAAGAACACCTAAATCTCTACATTTCAAATGCTAGTCAGGCAAACCACGAAGCCAAAATATCCAAATCTCTACATTTCAAACGACAGTCAGGCAAACCGCGAAACCAAAAGTTCCAAATCTCTACTTTTCAAATGCCAGTCAGGCAAACCACGAAATCAAAGACCCAAATCTCAACATTTCAAATGCTAGTCAGGCAATCCACGAATCCAAAAGACCCAAAACTCTACATTTCAAACGCCAGTCAGGCAAACCACGAAACCAAAAGTTCCAAATCTCTACTGTTCAAATGCTAGTCAGGCAAACCACGAAATCAAAGACCCAAATCTCTACATTTCAAATGCCAGTTAGGCAATCCACGAAACTAAAACAACCAAATCTCTATATTTCAAATGCTAGTCAGGCAAACCACGAATCCAAAAGACCCAAATCTCTACATTTCAAGTGCCAGTTATGCAAACCACGAATCCAAAAGACCCAAATCTCTACATTTCAAATGCCAGTCAGGCAAACCACGAAGCCAAAAACCCAAATCTCTACATTTCAAATGCCAGTTAAGCAAACCACGAGGTCAAAAACACCCAAATCTCTACATTTCAAATGCCAGTTAGGCAATCCACGAGGCCAAAATTCCCAAATCTCTTCATTTCAAACGCCAGTCAGGCAAACTACGAAGCCAAAACACCTAAATCTCTACATTTCAAATGCCAGTCAGGCAAATAACGAAGCCAAAAGTCCCAAATCTCTACATTTCAAAAGCCTGTTAGGCAAACCACGAAGCCAAAACACCTAAATCTCTACATTTCAAATGCTAGTCAGGCAAACCACGAAGATAAAAGATCCAAATCTCTACATTTCAAATGCTAGTCAGGCACACAACGAAGCCAAATACCCATATCTCTACACTTCAAATGCCAGGCAGGCAAACCACGAAGCCAAAAGACCCAAATCTCTACATTTCAAATGCCAGTTAGGCGAACCACGAGACAAAAATTCCAAAATCTCTACATTTCAAATGCTATTCAGGCAAACCACGAAGCCAAAAGACCCAAATCTCTACATTTCCAATGCCCGACAGGCAGACCACGAAGCCAAAAGTCCCAAATCTCTACATGTCAAATGCCTGTTAGGCAAATCACGAAGCCAAAACACCTAAATCTCTACATTTCAAATGCTAGTCAGGCACACCACGAAGCCAAATACCCATATCTCTACACTTCAAATGCCAGTCAGGCAAACCACGAAGCCAAAAGACCCAAATCTCTACATTTCAAATGCCAGTTAGGCAATCCACGAGGCCAAAATTCCCAAATCTCTACATTTCAAATGCTAGTTAGGCAAACCACGAAGCCAAAAGATCCAAATTTCTACATTTCAAACGCCAGTCAGGCAAGCCACAAAGCCAAAAGTTCCAAATCTCAACATTTCAAATACTAGTCAGGCAAATCACGAAGCAAAATACGCATATCTCTACATTTCAATTGCCAGTCAGGCAAACCACGAAGCCAAAGACCAAAATCCCTTCATTTCAAACGCTAGGCAGGCAAACCACGAAGCCAAAAGACCCAAATCTCTACATTTCAAATGCCAGTTAGGCAAACCACGAAGCCAAAAGATCCAAATCACTACATTTCAAACGCCAGTCAGACAAACCACGAAACCAAAAGACCCAAATCTCCAAATTACAGATAGCAGTCAGGCAAACCATGAAGCCAAAAGACCCAAATCACTACATTTCAAATGCCAGTCAGGCTAACCACAAAGTAAAGAGGTACCAATCTCTAAATTTCAAATGCCTGTCAGGCAAACCACCAAGCTAAAACATCCAAACCTATACATATCAAATGTCAGTCAGGCAAACCTCGAAGCAAAATGATCCAAATCTCCACATTTTAAATTCCATGCTGCCAAAACACAAAGCCAAAAGATCCATATCTCTACATTTCAAACGCCAGTCAGGCGAACCACAAAGCCAAAAGTCACAAATCTCTAAATTACAAATGCCTGTCAGGCAAACCACGAAGCCAAAACATCCAAATCTCTACATTTCAAATGCCAGTCAGTTAAACCACGAAGCCAAAAGATCCAATTCCCTACATTTCAAATGCGAGTCAGGCAAACCACGAAGCCAAAAGATCCAAATCTCTACATTTCAAATGCCAGTCAGGCAAACCACGAAACCTAAACACCAAAATCTCTACATTTCAAATGCCCGTCAGGCTAACCACAAAGCCAAAGGGTCCAAATCTCTGCATTTCAAATGGCATTCAGTCTAACCAAGAAGCCAAAAGATCCAAATCTCTACTTTTCAAATGCCAGTCAGGCAAACGACAATACCAAAAGAACTAAATCTCTACATTTCAAATGCCAGTCAGGCAAACCACGAAGCACAAAAGAACCAAATCACTACATTTCAAATGTCAGTCTGGCACGAAGCCCAAAAGACCCAAATCACTACAATTCAAATGCTAGTCAGGCAAACCAAGAAGCCAAAACATCAAAATCCCTTCATTTCAAATGCCAGTCTGTCAAACCACGAAGCCAAAAGGTCCATCTCTCTACATTTCAAATGCCAGTCAGGCAAACCACAAAGCAAAAAGATCAAAATCACTACATTTCAAAAGCCAGTCAGGCAAACCACGAAGCCAAATGATCCAAATCTCTACATTTTAAATTCCAGTCAGGCAAACCACAAAGCCAAAAGATCCAAAACTCTTCATTTCAAATGCCAGTCAGGCAAACCACAAAGCCAAAAGATCCAAATCACTACCATTCAAATGCCAGACAGGCAAACCACGGAGCCATAAGATTCAAATCACTAAATTTCAAATGCCAGTCAGGCAAACAACAAAGCCAAAAGATCCAAATCACTACATTTCAAATGCCAGGCAGGCTAACCACAAAGCCAAAAGATCCAAATCTGAACTATTCAAATGGCAGTCAGGCCAACCACAAAGCCAAAAGATCAATATCTCTACATTTCTAATGCCAGTCAGGCTAACCAGGAAGCCAAAAGATCCAAATCTCTACTTTTCAAATGCCAATCAGGCAAACGACAAAGCCAAAAGATCCAAACCTCTACATTTCAAATGCCAGTCAGGCAAACCACGAAGAACAAAAGACCCAAATCACTACATTTCAAATGCCAGCCAGGCAAACCACGAAGCTAAATTTTCCAAATCTCTACATTTTAAATGCCAGTCAGGTAACCACAAAGCAAAAAGATCAAAATCACTACATTTCAAATGCCAGTCAGGCAAACAACGAAACCAAAAGTTCCAAAACTCTACATCTCAAATGCCAGTCAGGCAAACCACGAAGCCAATAGGTCCAAACCTCTACATTTCAAATGCCAGTCAGGCAAACTACGAAGCCAAAAGATCCAAATCTCTACATTTCAAATGTCTGTTAGGCAAACCACGAAGAAAAAACACCTAAATTTCTACATTTCAAACGCCACGAAACAGAAAGTTCCAAAACTCTACATCTCAAAAGCCAGTCAGGCAAACCACGAAGCCAAATGATCCAAATCTCTACATTTTAAATTCCAGTCAGGCAAACCACAAAGCCAAAAGATCCAAATCTCTACATTTCAAATGCCAGTCAGACAAACCACGAAACCAAAAGACCCAAATCACTACATTTCAAATGCCAGCCAGGCAAACCACGAAGCTAAATTTTCCAAATCTCTACATTTTAAATGCCAGTCAGGTAACCACAAAGCAAAAAGATCAAAATCACTACATTTCAAATGCCAGTCAGGCAAACAACGAAACCAAAAGTTCCAAAACTCTACATCTCAAATGCCAGTCAGGCAAACCACGAAGCCAATAGGTCCAAACCTCTACATTTCAAATGCCAGTCAGGCAAACTACGAAGCCAAAAGATCCAAATCTCTACATTTCAAATGTCTGTTAGGCAAACCACGAAGAAAAAACACCTAAATTTCTACATTTCAAACGCCACGAAACAGAAAGTTCCAAAACTCTACATCTCAAAAGCCAGTCAGGCAAACCACGAAGCCAAATGATCCAAATCTCTACATTTTAAATTCCAGTCAGGCAAACCACAAAGCCAAAAGATCCAAATCTCTACATTTCAAATGCCAGTCAGACAAACCACGAAACCAAAAGACCCAAATCTCTACGTTTCAAATGCTAGTCAGGCAAACCACGAAATCAAGGACCCAAATCTCTACATTTCAAATGCCAGTTTGGCAAACCATGAGGTCAGAACACCCAAATCTCTACTTTTCAAATGCTATTCAGGCAAACCACGAAATCAAAGACCCAAATCTCAACATTTCAAATGCTATTCAGGCAAACCACGAAATCAAAAACCCAAATCTCTACATTTCAAATGCCAGTTAGGCAAACCACGAGGTCAATACACCCAAATCTCTACATTTCAAATGCCAGTTAGGCAAACCTACGAGGCCAAAATTCCCAAATCTCTACATTTCAAACGCCAGTCAGGCAAACTACGAAGCCAAAACACCTAAATTTCTACATTTCAAATGCCTGTTAGGCAAAATACGAAGAAAGAACACCTAAATCTCTACATTTCAAATGCTAGTCAGGCAAACCACGAAGCCAAAATATCCAAATCTCTACATTTCAAACGACAGTCAGGCAAACCGCGAAACCAAAAGTTCCAAATCTCTACTTTTCAAATGCCAGTCAGGCAAACCACGAAATCAAAGACCCAAATCTCAACATTTCAAATGCTAGTCAGGCAATCCACGAATCCAAAAGACCCAAAACTCTACATTTCAAACGCCAGTCAGGCAAACCACGAAACCAAAAGTTCCAAATCTCTACTGTTCAAATGCTAGTCAGGCAAACCACGAAATCAAAGACCCAAATCTCTACATTTCAAATGCCAGTTAGGCAATCCACGAAACTAAAACAACCAAATCTCTATATTTCAAATGCTAGTCAGGCAAACCACGAATCCAAAAGACCCAAATCTCTACATTTCAAGTGCCAGTTATGCAAACCACGAATCCAAAAGACCCAAATCTCTACATTTCAAATGCCAGTCAGGCAAACCACGAAGCCAAAAACCCAAATCTCTACATTTCAAATGCCAGTTAAGCAAACCACGAGGTCAAAAACACCCAAATCTCTACATTTCAAATGCCAGTTAGGCAATCCACGAGGCCAAAATTCCCAAATCTCTTCATTTCAAACGCCAGTCAGGCAAACTACGAAGCCAAAACACCTAAATCTCTACATTTCAAATGCCAGTCAGGCAAATAACGAAGCCAAAAGTCCCAAATCTCTACATTTCAAAAGCCTGTTAGGCAAACCACGAAGCCAAAACACCTAAATCTCTACATTTCAAATGCTAGTCAGGCAAACCACGAAGATAAAAGATCCAAATCTCTACATTTCAAATGCTAGTCAGGCACACAACGAAGCCAAATACCCATATCTCTACACTTCAAATGCCAGGCAGGCAAACCACGAAGCCAAAAGACCCAAATCTCTACATTTCAAATGCCAGTTAGGCGAACCACGAGACAAAAATTCCAAAATCTCTACATTTCAAATGCTATTCAGGCAAACCACGAAGCCAAAAGACCCAAATCTCTACATTTCCAATGCCCGACAGGCAGACCACGAAGCCAAAAGTCCCAAATCTCTACATGTCAAATGCCTGTTAGGCAAATCACGAAGCCAAAACACCTAAATCTCTACATTTCAAATGCTAGTCAGGCGAACCACGAAGATAAAAGATCCAAATCTCTACATTTCAAATGCTAGTCAGGCACACCACGAAGCCAAATACCCATATCTCTACACTTCAAATGCCAGTCAGGCAAACCACGAAGCCAAAAGACCCAAATCTCTACATTTCAAATGCCAGTTAGGCAATCCACGAGGCCAAAATTCCCAAATCTCTACATTTCAAATGCTAGTTAGGCAAACCACGAAGCCAAAAGATCCAAATTTCTACATTTCAAACGCCAGTCAGGCAAGCCACAAAGCCAAAAGTTCCAAATCTCAACATTTCAAATACTAGTCAGGCAAATCACGAAGCAAAATACGCATATCTCTACATTTCAATTGCCAGTCAGGCAAACCACGAAGCCAAAGACCAAAATCCCTTCATTTCAAACGCTAGGCAGGCAAACCACGAAGCCAAAAGACCCAAATCTCTACATTTCAAATGCCAGTTAGGCAAACCACGAAGCCAAAAGATCCAAATCACTACATTTCAAACGCCAGTCAGACAAACCACGAAACCAAAAGACCCAAATCTCCAAATTACAGATAGCAGTCAGGCAAACCATGAAGCCAAAAGACCCAAATCACTACATTTCAAATGCCAGTCAGGCTAACCACAAAGTAAAGAGGTACCAATCTCTAAATTTCAAATGCCTGTCAGGCAAACCACCAAGCTAAAACATCCAAACCTATACATATCAAATGTCAGTCAGGCAAACCTCGAAGCAAAATGATCCAAATCTCCACATTTTAAATTCCATGCTGCCAAAACACAAAGCCAAAAGATCCATATCTCTACATTTCAAACGCCAGTCAGGCAAACCACAAAGCCAAAAGTCACAAATCTCTAAATTACAAATGCCTGTCAGGCAAACCACGAAGCCAAAACATCCAAATCTCTACATTTCAAATGCCAGTCAGTTAAACCACGAAGCCAAAAGATCCAATTCCCTACATTTCAAATGCGAGTCAGGCAAACCACGAAGCCAAAAGATCCAAATCTCTACATTTCAAATGCCAGTCAGGCAAACCACGAAACCTAAACACCAAAATCTCTACATTTCAAATGCCCGTCAGGCTAACCACAAAGCCAAAGGGTCCAAATCTCTGCATTTCAAATGGCATTCAGTCTAACCAAGAAGCCAAAAGATCCAAATCTCTACTTTTCAAATGCCAGTCAGGCAAACGACAATCCCAAAAGAACTAAATCTCTACATTTCAAATGCCAGTCAGGCAAACCACGAAGCACAAAAGAACCAAATCACTACATTTCAAATGTCAGTCTGGCACGAAGCCCAAAAGACCCAAATCACTACAATTCAAATGCTAGTCAGGCAAACCAAGAAGCCAAAACATCAAAATCCCTTCATTTCAAATGCCAGTCTGTCAAACCACGAAGCCAAAAGGTCCATCTCTCTACATTTCAAATGCCAGTCAGGCAAACCACAAAGCAAAAAGATCAAAATCACTACATTTCAAAAGCCAGTCAGGCAAACCACGAAGCCAAATGATCCAAATCTCTACATTTTAAATTCCAGTCAGGCAAACCACAAAGCCAAAAGATCCAAAACTCTTCATTTCAAATGCCAGTCAGGCAAACCACAAAGCCAAAAGATCCAAATCACTACCATTCAAATGCCAGACAGGCAAACCACGGAGCCATAAGATTCAAATCACTAAATTTCAAATGCCAGTCAGGCAAACAACAAAGCCAAAAGATCCAAATCACTACATTTCAAATGCCAGGCAGGCTAACCACAAAGCCAAAAGATCCAAATCTCAACTATTCAAATGCCAGTCAGGCCAACCACAGAGCCAAAAGTTCTTTATCTCTACATTTCAAATGACAGTCAGGCTAACCACGAAGCCAAAAGATCCAAATCTCCACTTTTCAAATGCCAGTCAGGCAAACCACAAAGCCAAAAGATCCAAATCTCTACATTTCAAATGTCAGTCAGGCACGAAGCCCAAAAGACCCAAATCACTACATTTCAAATGCTAGTCAGGCAAACCAAGAAGCCAAAACATCAAAATCCCTACATTTCAAATGCCAGTCTGTCAAACCACGAAGCAAAAAGGTCCATCTCTCTACATTTCAAATGCCAGTCAGGCAAACCACAAAGCAAAAAGATCAAAATCACTACATTTCAAAAGCCAGTCAGGCAAACCACGAAGCCAAAAGATCCAAATCTCTACATTTCAAATAACAGTCAGGCAAACCACGAAGCCAAATGATCCAAATCTCTACATTTTAAATTCCAGTCAGGCAAACCACAAAGCCAAAATATCCAAAACTCTTCATTTCAAATGCCAGTCAGGCAAACCACAAAGCAAAAAGATCCAAATCTCTACCTTTCAAATGCCAGTTAGGCAAACCACGGAGCCATAAGATACAAATCACTAAATTTCAAATACCAGTCAGGCAAACAACAAAGCCAAAAGATCCAAATCACTACATTTCAAATGCCAGGCAGGCTAACCACAAAGCCAAAAGATCCAAATCTCAACTATTCAAATGCAAGTCAGGCCAACCACAGAGCCATAAGTTCATTATCTCTACATTTCAATTGACAGTCAGGCTAACCACGAAGCCAAAAGATCCAAATCTCCACTTTTCAATTGCCAGTCAGGCAAACCACAAAGCCAAAAGTTCCAAATCTCTACATTTCAAATGTCAGTCAGGCAAACCACGATTCAAATGATCCAAATTTCTGCATTTATAATTCCAGTCAGGCAAACCACAAAGCCAAAAGATCCATCTCTCTACATTTCAAATGCCTTTCAGGCAAACCACGAAGCCAAAACATCAAAATCTCTACATTTCAAATGCCAGTCTGTCAAACCACGAAACCAAAAGATCCAAATCTCTACATTTCAAATGCCAGTCAGGCAAACCACGAAGCCAAATGATCCAAATCTCTACATTTCAAATGCCAGTCAGGAAAACCACGAAGCCACAGGATCCAAATCTCTAATTTTGAAATGCCAGACAGGCAAACCACGAATCTTAAACACCAAATTCTCTACATTTCAAATGCCAGTCAGGCTAACCACAAATCTAAAAATCCAAATCTCTACATTTCAAATGCTAGTCAGTCTAACCACGAAGCCAAAAGATCCAGATCTCTACTTTTCAAATGCCAATCAGGCAAACGACAAAGCCAAAAGATCCAAATCTCTACATTTCAAATGCCAGTCAGACAAACCACGAAGAACAAAAGACCCACATCACTACATTTCAAATAACAGTCAGGCAAACCACGAAGCTAAATTTTCCAAATCTCTACATTTTAAATTCCAGTCAGACAAACTACAAAGCCAATGATCCAAATCTCTACATTTTAAATGCCGGTCAGGTAAACCACAAACCAAAAGATCAAAATCACTACATTTTAAATTCCATTCAGGCTAACCACAAAGCCAAAAGATCCAAATACTACATTTCAAATGCCAGTCATGCAAACCACGAAGACAAAAGATCCAAAACTCTACATCTCAAATGCCAGTCAGGCAAACCACGAAGCCAAAAGATCCAAAACTCTACATTTCAAATGGCAGTCATGCAAACCACGTAGCCAAAAGATCCAAATCTCTACATTTCAAATGACAGTCAGGCAAACCACGAAGCCAAAAGCTCCAAATCTCTCCATTTCAAATGCCCTTCAGGTAAACCAAGAAGCCAAAAGAAACAAATCGCCAGTCATGCAAACCACGAAGTCAAAAGACCCAAATCTCTACATTTCAAAAGCCAGTCAGGCAACCCACGAAGCCAAAAGGCCAAAATCTATGTATTTCAAATGCCAGTCAGACAAACCACGAAGCCAAAAACCCAAATCTCTACATTTCAAATGCCAGTAAGGCAAACCACGAGGCCAAAATTCCCAAATCTCTACATTTCAAATGTTATTCAGGCAAACCACGAAGCCATAAGACCCAAATCTCTAAATTTCAGATGCCAGTCAGGCAAACCACGAAGGCAAAAGTCCCAAATCTCTACATTTCAAATGCCTGTTAGGCAAACTACGAAGAAAAAACACCTAAATCTCTACATTTCAAATGCTAGTCAGGCAAACCACGAAGCCAAAATATCCAAATCTCTACATTTCAAACGACAGTCAGGCAAACCACGAAACCAAAAGTTCCAAATCTCTACTTTTCAAATGCCAGTCAGGCAAACCACGAAATCAAAGACCCGAACCTCAACATTTCAAATGCTAGTCAGGCAATCCACGAATCTAAAAGACCCAAAACTCGACATTTCAAACGCCAGTCAGGCAAACCACGAAACCAAAAGTTCCAAATCTCTACTGTTCAAATGCTAGTCAGGCAAACCACGAAATCAAAGACCCAAATCTCTACATTTCAAATGCCAGTTAGGCAATCCACGAAGCTAAAACACCCAAATCTCTATATTTCAAATGCTAGTCAGGCAAACCACGAATCCAAAAGACCCAAATCTCTACATTTCAAGTGCCAGTTATGCAATCCACGAAGCTAAAACATCCAAATCTCTACATTTCAAATGCCAGTCAGGCAAACCACGAAGCCAAAAACCCAAATCTCTACATTTCAAATGCCAGTTAAGCAAACCACGAGGTCAAAAACACCCAAATCTCTACATTTCAAATGCCAGTTAGGCAATCCACGAGGCCAAAATTCCCATATCTCTACATTTCAAACGCCAGTCAGGCAAACTACGAAGCCAAAACACCTAAATCTCTACATTTCAAATGCCAGTCAGGCAAATCACGAAGCCAAAAGTCCCAAATCTCTACATTTCAAAAGCCTGTTAGGCAAACCACGAAGCCAAAACACCTAAATCTCTACATTTCAAATGCTAGTCAGGCAAACCAAGAAGATAAACGATCCAAATCTCTACATTTCAAATGCCATTCAGGCAAACCACGAAGCCAAAAGACCCAAATCTCTACATTTCGAACGTCTGACAGGCAGACCACGAAGCCAAAAGTCCCAAATCTCTACTTTTCAAATGCCTGTTAGGCAAATCACGAAGCCAAAACACCTAAATCTCTACATTTCAAATGCTAGTCAGGCAAACCACGAAGATAAAAGATCCAAATCTCTACATTTCAAATGCTAGTCAGGCACACCACGAAGCCAAATACCCATATCTCTACACTTCAAATGCCAGTCAGGCAAACCACCAAGCCAAAAGACCCAAATCTCTACATTTCAAATGTCACTTAGGCTAACCACGAGGCAAAAATTCCCAAATCTCTACATTTCAAATGCTATTCAGGCAAACCACGATGCCAAAAGACCCAAATCTCTACATTTCGAATGCCCGTCAGGAGACCACGAAGCCAAAAGTCCCAAATCTCTACATTTCAAATGCCTGTTAGGCAAACCACGGAGCCATAAGATTCAAATCACTAAATTTCAAATGCCAGTCAGGCAAGCAACAAAGCCAAAAGATCCAAATCACTACATTTCAAATGCCAGGCAGGCTAACCACAAAGCCATAAGATCCAAATCTCAACTATTCAAATGCCAGTCAGGCCAACCACAGAGCCAAAAGTTCTTTATCTCTACATTTCAAATGACAGTCAGGCTAACCACGAAGCCAAAAGATCCAAATCTCCACTTTTCAAATGCCAGTCAGGCAAACCACAAAGCCAAAAGATCCAAATCTCTACATTTCAAATGTCAGTCAGGCACGAAGCCCAAAAGACCCAAATCACTACATTTCAAATGCTTGTCAGGCAAACCAAGAAGCCAAAACATCAAAATCCCTACATTTCAAATGCCAGTCTGTCAAACCACGAAGCAAAAAGGTCCATCTCTCTACATTTCAAATGCCAGTCAGGCAAACCACAAAGCAAAAAGATCAAAATCACTACATTTCAAAAGCCAGTCAGGCAAACCACGAAGCCAAAAGATCCAAATCTCTACATTTCAAATGCCAGTCAGGCAAACCACGAAGCCAAATGATCCAAATCTCTACATATTAAATTCCAGTCAGGCAAACCACAAAGCCAAAATATCCAAAACTCTTCATTTCAAATGCTAGTCAGGCAAACCACAAAGCAAAAAGATCCAAATCTCTACCTTTCAAATGCCAGTTAGGCAAACCACGGAGCCATAAGATTCAAATCACTAAATTTCAAATGCCAGTCAGGCAAACAACAAAGCCAAAAGATCCAAATCACTACATTTCAAATGCCAGGCAGGCTAACCACAAAGCCAAAAGATCCAAATCTCAACTATTCAAATGCCAGTCAGGCCAACCACAGAGCCATAAGTTCATTATCTCTACATTTCAATTGACAGTCAGGCTAACCACGAAGCCAAAAGATCCAAATCTCCACTTTTCAAATGCCAGTCAGGCAAACCACAAAGCCAAAAGTTCCAAATCTCTACATTTCAAATGTCAGTCAGGCAAACCACGATTCAAATGATCCAAATTTCTGCATTTATAATTCCAGTCAGGCAAACCACAAAGCCAAAAGATCCATCTCTCTACATTTCAAATGCCTTTCAGGCAAACCACGAAGCCAAAACATCAAAATCTCTACATTTCAAATGCCAGTCTGTCAAACCACGAAACCAAAAGATCCAAATCTCTACATTTCAAATGCCAGTCAGGCAAACCACGGAGCCAAATGATCCAAATCTCTACATTTCAAATGCCAGTCAGGAAAACCACGAAGCCACAGGATCCAAATCTCTAATTTCGAAATGCCAGACAGGCAAACCACGAATCTTAAACACCAAATTCTCTACATTTCAAATGCCAGTCAGGCTAACCACAAATCTAAAAATCCAAATCTCTACATTTCAAATGCTAGTCAGTCTAACCACGAAGCCAAAAGATCCAAATCTCTACTTTTCAAATGCCAATCAGGCAAACGACACAGCCAAAAGATCCAAATCTCTACATTTCAAATGCCAGTCAGGCAAACCACGAAGAACAAAAGACCCACATCACTACATTTCAAATAACAGTCAGGCAAACCACGAAGCTAAATTTTCCAAATCTCTACATTTTAAATTCCAGTCAGACAAACTACAAAGCCAATGATCCAAATCTCTACATTTTAAATGCCGGTCAGGTAAACCACAAACCAAAAGATCAAAATCACTACATTTTAAATTCCATTCAGGCAAACCACAAAGCAAAAGATCCAAATATCTACATTTCAAATGCCAGTCATGCAAACCACGAAGCCAAAAGATCCAAAACTCTACATCTCAAATGCCAGTCAGGCAAACCACGAAGCCAAAAGTTCCAAAACTCTACATTTCAAATGGCAGTCATGCAAACCACGAAGCCAAAAGATCCAAATCTCTACATTTCAAATGACAGTCAGGCAAACCACGAAGCCAAAAGCTCCAAATCTCTCCATTTCAAATGCCCTTCAGGTAAACCAAGAAGCCAAAAGAAACAAATCGCCAGTCAGGCAACCCACGAAGCCAAAAGGCCAAAATCTATGTATTTCAAATCCAGTAAGGCAAACCCCGAGGCCAAAATTCCCAAATCACTACATTTCAAATGTTATTCAGGCAAACCACGAAGCCAAAAGACCCAAATCTCTAAATTTCAGATGCCAGTCAGGCAAACCACGAAGGCAAAAGTCCCAAATCTCTACATTTCAAATGCCTGTTAGGCAAAATACGAAGAAAGAACACCTAAATCTCTACATTTCAAATGCTAGTCAGGCAAACCACGAAGCCAAAATATCCAAATCTCTACATTTCAAACGACAGTCAGGCAAACCGCGAAACCAAAAGTTCCAAATCTCTACTTTTCAAATGCCAGGCAAACCACGAAATCAAAGACCCAAATCTCAACATTTCAAATGCTAGTCAGGCAATCCACGAATCCAAAAGACCCAAAACTCTACATTTCAAACGCCAGTCAGGCAAACCACGAAACCAAAAGTTCCAAATCTCTACTGTTCAAATGCTAGTCAGGCAAACCACGAAATCAAAGACCCAAATCTCTACATTTCAAATGCCAGTTAGGCAATCCACGAAACTAAAACAACCAAATCTCTATATTTCAAATGCTAGTCAGGCAAACCACGAATCCAAAAGACCCAAATCTCTACATTTCAAGTGCCAGTTATGCAAACCACGAATCCAAAAGACCCAAATCTCTACATTTCAAATGCCAGTCAGGCAAACCACGAAGCCAAAAACCCAAATCTCTACATTTCAAATGCCAGTTAAGCAAACCACGAGGTCAAAAACACCCAAATCTCTACATTTCAAATGCCAGTTAGGCAATCCACGAGGCCAAAATTCCCAAATCTCTTCATTTCAAACGCCAGTCAGGCAATCTACGAAGCCAAAACACCTAAATCTCTACATTTCAAATGCCAGTCAGGCAAATAACGAAGCCAAAAGTCCCAAATCTCTACATTTCAAAAGCCTGTTAGGCAAACCACGAAGCCAAAACACCTAAATCTCTACATTTCAAATGCTAGTCAGGCAAACCACGAAGATAAAAGATCCAAATCTCTACATTTCAAATGCTAGTCAGGCACACAACGAAGCCAAATACCCATATCTCTACACTTCAAATGCCAGGCAGGCAAACCACGAAGCCAAAAGACCCAAATCTCTACATTTCAAATGCCAGTTAGGCGAACCACGAGACAAAAATTCCAAAATCTCTACATTTCAAATGCTATTCAGGCAAACCACGAAGCCAAAAGACCCAAATCTCTACATTTCCAATGCCCGACAGGCAGACCACGAAGCCAAAAGTCCCAAATCTCTACATGTCAAATGCCTGTTAGGCAAATCACGAAGCCAAAACACCTAAATCTCTACATTTCAAATGCTAGTCAGGCACACCACGAAGCCAAATACCCATATCTCTACACTTCAAATGCCAGTCAGGCAAACCACGAAGCCAAAAGACCCAAATCTCTACATTTCAAATGCCAGTTAGGCAATCCACGAGGCCAAAATTCCCAAATCTCTACATTTCAAATGCTAGTTAGGCAAACCACGAAGCCAAAAGATCCAAATTTCTACATTTCAAACGCCAGTCAGGCAAGCCACAAAGCCAAAAGTTCCAAATCTCAACATTTCAAATACTAGTCAGGCAAATCACGAAGCAAAATACGCATATCTCTACATTTCAATTGCCAGTCAGGCAAACCACGAAGCCAAAGACCAAAATCCCTTCATTTCAAACGCTAGGCAGGCAAACCACGAAACCAAAAGACCCAAATCTCTACATTTCAAATGCCAGTTAGGCAAACCACGAAGCCAAAAGATCCAAATCACTACATTTCAAACGCCAGTCAGACAAACCACGAAACCAAAAGACCCAAATCTCCAAATTACAGATAGCAGTCAGGCAAACCATGAAGCCAAAAGACCCAAATCACTACATTTCAAATGCCAGTCAGGCTAACCACAAAGTAAAGAGGTACCAATCTCTAAATTTCAAATGCCTGTCAGGCAAACCACCAAGCTAAAACATCCAAACCTATACATATCAAATGTCAGTCAGGCAAACCTCGAAGCAAAATGATCCAAATCTCCACATTTTAAATTCCATGCTGCCAAAACACAAAGCCAAAAGATCCATATCTCTACATTTCAAACGCCAGTCAGGCGAACCACAAAGCCAAAAGTCACAAATCTCTAAATTACAAATGCCTGTCAGGCAAACCACGAAGCCAAAACATCCAAATCTCTACATTTCAAATGCCAGTCAGTTAAACCACGAAGCCAAAAGATCCAATTCCCTACATTTCAAATGCGAGTCAGGCAAACCACGAAGCCAAAAGATCCAAATCTCTACATTTCAAATGCCAGTCAGGCAAACCACGAAACCTAAACACCAAAATCTCTACATTTCAAATGCCCGTCAGGCTAACCACAAAGCCAAAGGGTCCAAATCTCTGCATTTCAAATGGCATTCAGTCTAACCAAGAAGCCAAAAGATCCAAATCTCTACTTTTCAAATGCCAGTCAGGCAAACGACAATCCCAAAAGAACTAAATCTCTACATTTCAAATGCCAGTCAGGCAAACCACGAAGCACAAAAGAACCAAATCACTACATTTCAAATGTCAGTCTGGCACGAAGCCCAAAAGACCCAAATCACTACAATTCAAATGCTAGTCAGGCAAACCAAGAAGCCAAAACATCAAAATCCCTTCATTTCAAATGCCAGTCTGTCAAACCACGAAGCCAAAAGGTCCATCTCTCTACATTTCAAATGCCAGTCAGGCAAACCACAAAGCAAAAAGATCAAAATCACTACATTTCAAAAGCCAGTCAGGCAAACCACGAAGCCAAATGATCCAAATCTCTACATTTTAAATTCCAGTCAGGCAAACCACAAAGCCAAAAGATCCAAAACTCTTCATTTCAAATGCCAGTCAGGCAAACCACAAAGCCAAAAGATCCAAATCACTACCATTCAAATGCCAGACAGGCAAACCACGGAGCCATAAGATTCAAATCACTAAATTTCAAATGCCAGTCAGGCAAACAACAAAGCCAAAAGATCCAAATCACTACATTTCAAATGCCAGGCAGGCTAACCACAAAGCCAAAAGATCCAAATCTGAACTATTCAAATGGCAGTCAGGCCAACCACAAAGCCAAAAGATCAATATCTCTACATTTCTAATGCCAGTCAGGCTAACCAGGAAGCCAAAAGATCCAAATCTCTACTTTTCAAATGCCAATCAGGCAAACGACAAAGCCAAAAGATCCAAACCTCTACATTTCAAATGCCAGTCAGGCAAACCACGAAGAACAAAAGACCCAAATCACTACATTTCAAATGCCAGCCAGGCAAACCACGAAGCTAAATTTTCCAAATCTCTACATTTTAAATGCCAGTCAGGTAACCACAAAGCAAAAAGATCAAAATCACTACATTTCAAATGCCAGTCAGGCAAACAACGAAACCAAAAGTTCCAAAACTCTACATCTCAAATGCCAGTCAGGCAAACCACGAAGCCAATAGGTCCAAACCTCTACATTTCAAATGCCAGTCAGGCAAACTACGAAGCCAAAAGATCCAAATCTCTACATTTCAAATGTCTGTTAGGCAAACCACGAAGAAAAAACACCTAAATTTCTACATTTCAAACGCCACGAAACAGAAAGTTCCAAAACTCTACATCTCAAAAGCCAGTCAGGCAAACCACGAAGCCAAATGATCCAAATCTCTACATTTTAAATTCCAGTCAGGCAAACCACAAAGCCAAAAGATCCAAATCTCTACATTTCAAATGCCAGTCAGACAAACCACGAAACCAAAAGACCCAAATCTCTACGTTTCAAATGCTAGTCAGGCAAACCACGAAATCAAGGACCCAAATCTCTACATTTCAAATGCCAGTTTGGCAAACCATGAGGTCACAACACCCAAATCTCTACTTTTCAAATGCTATTCAGGCAAACCACGAAATCAAAGACCCAAATCTCAACATTTCAAATGCTATTCAGGCAAACCACGAAATCAAAAACCCAAATCTCTACATTTCAAATGCCAGTTAGGCAAACCACGAGGTCAATACACCCAAATCTCTACATTTCAAATGCCAGTTAGGCAAACCTACGAGGCCAAAATTCCCAAATCTCTACATTTCAAACGCCAGTCAGGCAAACTACGAAGCCAAAACACCTAAATTTCTACATTTCAAATACCTGTTAGGCAAAATACGAAGAAAGAACACCTAAATCTCTACATTTCAAATGCTAGTCAGGCAAACCACGAAGCCAAAATATCCAAATCTCTACATTTCAAACGACAGTCAGGCAAACCGCGAAACCAAAAGTTCCAAATCTCTACTTTTCAAATGCCAGTCAGGCAAACCACGAAATCAAAGACCCAAATCTCAACATTTCAAATGCTAGTCAGGCAATCCACGAATCCAAAAGACCCAAAACTCTACATTTCAAACGCCAGTCAGGCAAACCACGAAACCAAAAGTTCCAAATCTCTACTGTTCAAATGCTAGTCAGGCAAACCACGAAATCAAAGACCCAAATCTCTACATTTCAAATGCCAGTTAGGCAATCCACGAAACTAAAACAACCAAATCTCTATATTTCAAATGCTAGTCAGGCAAACCACGAATCCAAAAGACCCAAATCTCTACATTTCAAGTGCCAGTTATGCAAACCACGAATCCAAAAGACCCAAATCTCTACATTTCAAATGCCAGTCAGGCAAACCACGAAGCCAAAAACCCAAATCTCTACATTTCAAATGCCAGTTAAGCAAACCACGAGGTCAAAAACACCCAAATCTCTACATTTCAAATGCCAGTTAGGCAATCCACGAGGCCAAAATTCCCAAATCTCTTCATTTCAAACGCCAGTCAGGCAAACTACGAAGCCAAAACACCTAAATCTCTACATTTCAAATGCCAGTCAGGCAAATAACGAAGCCAAAAGTCCCAAATCTCTACATTTCAAAAGCCTGTTAGGCAAACCACGAAGCCAAAACACCTAAATCTCTACATTTCAAATGCTAGTCAGGCAAACCACGAAGATAAAAGATCCAAATCTCTACATTTCAAATGCTAGTCAGGCACACAACGAAGCCAAATACCCATATCTCTACACTTCAAATGCCAGGCAGGCAAACCACGAAGCCAAAAGACCCAAATCTCTACATTTCAAATGCCAGTTAGGCGAACCACGAGACAAAAATTCCAAAATCTCTACATTTCAAATGCTATTCAGGCAAACCACGAAGCCAAAAGACCCAAATCTCTACATTTCCAATGCCCGACAGGCAGACCACGAAGCCAAAAGTCCCAAATCTCTACATGTCAAATGCCTGTTAGGCAAATCACGAAGCCAAAACACCTAAATCTCTACATTTCAAATGCTAGTCAGGCGAACCACGAAGATAAAAGATCCAAATCTCTACATTTCAAATGCTAGTCAGGCACACCACGAAGCCAAATACCCATATCTCTACACTTCAAATGCCAGTCAGGCAAACCACGAAGCCAAAAGACCCAAATCTCTACATTTCAAATGCCAGTTAGGCAATCCACGAGGCCAAAATTCCCAAATCTCTACATTTCAAATGCTAGTTAGGCAAACCACGAAGCCAAAAGATCCAAATTTCTACATTTCAAACGCCAGTCAGGCAAGCCACAAAGCCAAAAGTTCCAAATCTCAACATTTCAAATACTAGTCAGGCAAATCACGAAGCAAAATACGCATATCTCTACATTTCAATTGCCAGTCAGGCAAACCACGAAGCCAAAGACCAAAATCCCTTCATTTCAAACGCTAGGCAGGCAAACCACGAAGCCAAAAGACCCAAATCTCTACATTTCAAATGCCAGTTAGGCAAACCACGAAGCCAAAAGATCCAAATCACTACATTTCAAACGCCAGTCAGACAAACCACGAAACCAAAAGACCCAAATCTCCAAATTACAGATAGCAGTCAGGCAAACCATGAAGCCAAAAGACCCAAATCACTACATTTCAAATGCCAGTCAGGCTAACCACAAAGTAAAGAGGTACCAATCTCTAAATTTCAAATGCCTGTCAGGCAAACCACCAAGCTAAAACATCCAAACCTATACATATCAAATGTCAGTCAGGCAAACCTCGAAGCAAAATGATCCAAATCTCCACATTTTAAATTCCATGCTGCCAAAACACAAAGCCAAAAGATCCATATCTCTACATTTCAAACGCCAGTCAGGCAAACCACAAAGCCAAAAGTCACAAATCTCTAAATTACAAATGCCTGTCAGGCAAACCACGAAGCCAAAACATCCAAATCTCTACATTTCAAATGCCAGTCAGTTAAACCACGAAGCCAAAAGATCCAAATCTCTACATTTCAAATGCCAGTCAGGCAAACCACGAAACCTAAACACCAAAATCTCTACATTTCAAATGCCCGTCAGGCTAACCACAAAGCCAAAGGGTCCAAATCTCTGCATTTCAAATGGCATTCAGTCTAACCAAGAAGCCAAAAGATCCAAATCTCTACTTTTCAAATGCCAGTCAGGCAAACGACAATCCCAAAAGAACTAAATCTCTACATTTCAAATGCCAGTCAGGCAAACCACGAAGCACAAAAGAACCAAATCACTACATTTCAAATGTCAGTCTGGCACGAAGCCCAAAAGACCCAAATCACTACAATTCAAATGCTAGTCAGGCAAACCAAGAAGCCAAAACATCAAAATCCCTTCATTTCAAATGCCAGTCTGTCAAACCACGAAGCCAAAAGGTCCATCTCTCTACATTTCAAATGCCAGTCAGGCAAACCACAAAGCAAAAAGATCAAAATCACTACATTTCAAAAGCCAGTCAGGCAAACCACGAAGCCAAATGATCCAAATCTCTACATTTTAAATTCCAGTCAGGCAAACCACAAAGCCAAAAGATCCAAAACTCTTCATTTCAAATGCCAGTCAGGCAAACCACAAAGCCAAAAGATCCAAATCACTACCATTCAAATGCCAGACAGGCAAACCACGGAGCCATAAGATTCAAATCACTAAATTTCAAATGCCAGTCAGGCAAACAACAAAGCCAAAAGATCCAAATCACTACATTTCAAATGCCAGTCAGGCAAACCACGAAACCTAAACACCAAAATCTCTACATTTCAAATGCCCGTCAGGCTAACCACAAAGCCAAAGGGTCCAAATCTCTGCATTTCAAATGGCATTCAGTCTAACCAAGAAGCCAAAAGATCCAAATCTCTACTTTTCAAATGCCAGTCAGGCAAACGACAATCCCAAAAGAACTAAATCTCTACATTTCAAATGCCAGTCAGGCAAACCACGAAGCACAAAAGAACCAAATCACTACATTTCAAATGTCAGTCTGGCACGAAGCCCAAAAGACCCAAATCACTACAATTCAAATGCTAGTCAGGCAAACCAAGAAGCCAAAACATCAAAATCCCTTCATTTCAAATGCCAGTCTGTCAAACCACGAAGCCAAAAGGTCCATCTCTCTACATTTCAAATGCCAGTCAGGCAAACCACAAAGCAAAAAGATCAAAATCACTACATTTCAAAAGCCAGTCAGGCAAACCACGAAGCCAAATGATCCAAATCTCTACATTTTAAATTCCAGTCAGGCAAACCACAAAGCCAAAAGATCCAAAACTCTTCATTTCAAATGCCAGTCAGGCAAACCACAAAGCCAAAAGATCCAAATCACTACCATTCAAATGCCAGACAGGCAAACCACGGAGCCATAAGATTCAAATCACTAAATTTCAAATGCCAGTCAGGCAAACAACAAAGCCAAAAGATCCAAATCACTACATTTCAAATGCCAGGCAGGCTAACCACAAAGCCAAAAGATCCAAATCTGAACTATTCAAATGGCAGTCAGGCCAACCACAAAGCCAAAAGATCAATATCTCTACATTTCTAATGCCAGTCAGGCTAACCAGGAAGCCAAAAGATCCAAATCTCTACTTTTCAAATGCCAATCAGGCAAACGACAAAGCCAAAAGATCCAAACCTCTACATTTCAAATGCCAGTCAGGCAAACCACGAAGAACAAAAGACCCAAATCACTACATTTCAAATGCCAGCCAGGCAAACCACGAAGCTAAATTTTCCAAATCTCTACATTTTAAATGCCAGTCAGGTAACCACAAAGCAAAAAGATCAAAATCACTACATTTCAAATGCCAGTCAGGCAAACAACGAAACCAAAAGTTCCAAAACTCTACATCTCAAATGCCAGTCAGGCAAACCACGAAGCCAATAGGTCCAAACCTCTACATTTCAAATGCCAGTCAGGCAAACTACGAAGCCAAAAGATCCAAATCTCTACATTTCAAATGTCTGTTAGGCAAACCACGAAGAAAAAACACCTAAATTTCTACATTTCAAACGCCACGAAACAGAAAGTTCCAAAACTCTACATCTCAAAAGCCAGTCAGGCAAACCACGAAGCCAAATGATCCAAATCTCTACATTTTAAATTCCAGTCAGGCAAACCACAAAGCCAAAAGATCCAAATCTCTACATTTCAAATGCCAGTCAGACAAACCACGAAACCAAAAGACCCAAATCTCTACGTTTCAAATGCTAGTCAGGCAAACCACGAAATCAAGGACCCAAATCTCTACATTTCAAATGCCAGTTTGGCAAACCATGAGGTCACAACACCCAAATCTCTACTTTTCAAATGCTATTCAGGCAAACCACGAAATCAAAGACCCAAATCTCAACATTTCAAATGCTATTCAGGCAAACCACGAAATCAAAAACCCAAATCTCTACATTTCAAATGCCAGTTAGGCAAACCACGAGGTCAATACACCCAAATCTCTACATTTCAAATGCCAGTTAGGCAAACCTACGAGGCCAAAATTCCCAAATCTCTACATTTCAAACGCCAGTCAGGCAAACTACGAAGCCAAAACACCTAAATTTCTACATTTCAAATACCTGTTAGGCAAAATACGAAGAAAGAACACCTAAATCTCTACATTTCAAATGCTAGTCAGGCAAACCACGAAGCCAAAATATCCAAATCTCTACATTTCAAACGACAGTCAGGCAAACCGCGAAACCAAAAGTTCCAAATCTCTACTTTTCAAATGCCAGTCAGGCAAACCACGAAATCAAAGACCCAAATCTCAACATTTCAAATGCTAGTCAGGCAATCCACGAATCCAAAAGACCCAAAACTCTACATTTCAAACGCCAGTCAGGCAAACCACGAAACCAAAAGTTCCAAATCTCTACTGTTCAAATGCTAGTCAGGCAAACCACGAAATCAAAGACCCAAATCTCTACATTTCAAATGCCAGTTAGGCAATCCACGAAACTAAAACAACCAAATCTCTATATTTCAAATGCTAGTCAGGCAAACCACGAATCCAAAAGACCCAAATCTCTACATTTCAAGTGCCAGTTATGCAAACCACGAATCCAAAAGACCCAAATCTCTACATTTCAAATGCCAGTCAGGCAAACCACGAAGCCAAAAACCCAAATCTCTACATTTCAAATGCCAGTTAAGCAAACCACGAGGTCAAAAACACCCAAATCTCTACATTTCAAATGCCAGTTAGGCAATCCACGAGGCCAAAATTCCCAAATCTCTTCATTTCAAACGCCAGTCAGGCAAACTACGAAGCCAAAACACCTAAATCTCTACATTTCAAATGCCAGTCAGGCAAATAACGAAGCCAAAAGTCCCAAATCTCTACATTTCAAAAGCCTGTTAGGCAAACCACGAAGCCAAAACACCTAAATCTCTACATTTCAAATGCTAGTCAGGCAAACCACGAAGATAAAAGATCCAAATCTCTACATTTCAAATGCTAGTCAGGCACACAACGAAGCCAAATACCCATATCTCTACACTTCAAATGCCAGGCAGGCAAACCACGAAGCCAAAAGACCCAAATCTCTACATTTCAAATGCCAGTTAGGCGAACCACGAGACAAAAATTCCAAAATCTCTACATTTCAAATGCTATTCAGGCAAACCACGAAGCCAAAAGACCCAAATCTCTACATTTCCAATGCCCGACAGGCAGACCACGAAGCCAAAAGTCCCAAATCTCTACATGTCAAATGCCTGTTAGGCAAATCACGAAGCCAAAACACCTAAATCTCTACATTTCAAATGCTAGTCAGGCGAACCACGAAGATAAAAGATCCAAATCTCTACATTTCAAATGCTAGTCAGGCACACCACGAAGCCAAATACCCATATCTCTACACTTCAAATGCCAGTCAGGCAAACCACGAAGCCAAAAGACCCAAATCTCTACATTTCAAATGCCAGTTAGGCAATCCACGAGGCCAAAATTCCCAAATCTCTACATTTCAAATGCTAGTTAGGCAAACCACGAAGCCAAAAGATCCAAATTTCTACATTTCAAACGCCAGTCAGGCAAGCCACAAAGCCAAAAGTTCCAAATCTCAACATTTCAAATACTAGTCAGGCAAATCACGAAGCAAAATACGCATATCTCTACATTTCAATTGCCAGTCAGGCAAACCACGAAGCCAAAGACCAAAATCCCTTCATTTCAAACGCTAGGCAGGCAAACCACGAAGCCAAAAGACCCAAATCTCTACATTTCAAATGCCAGTTAGGCAAACCACGAAGCCAAAAGATCCAAATCACTACATTTCAAACGCCAGTCAGACAAACCACGAAACCAAAAGACCCAAATCTCCAAATTACAGATAGCAGTCAGGCAAACCATGAAGCCAAAAGACCCAAATCACTACATTTCAAATGCCAGTCAGGCTAACCACAAAGTAAAGAGGTACCAATCTCTAAATTTCAAATGCCTGTCAGGCAAACCACCAAGCTAAAACATCCAAACCTATACATATCAAATGTCAGTCAGGCAAACCTCGAAGCAAAATGATCCAAATCTCCACATTTTAAATTCCATGCTGCCAAAACACAAAGCCAAAAGATCCATATCTCTACATTTCAAACGCCAGTCAGGCAAACCACAAAGCCAAAAGTCACAAATCTCTAAATTACAAATGCCTGTCAGGCAAACCACGAAGCCAAAACATCCAAATCTCTACATTTCAAATGCCAGTCAGTTAAACCACGAAGCCAAAAGATCCAAATCTCTACATTTCAAATGCCAGTCAGGCAAACCACGAAACCTAAACACCAAAATCTCTACATTTCAAATGCCCGTCAGGCTAACCACAAAGCCAAAGGGTCCAAATCTCTGCATTTCAAATGGCATTCAGTCTAACCAAGAAGCCAAAAGATCCAAATCTCTACTTTTCAAATGCCAGTCAGGCAAACGACAATCCCAAAAGAACTAAATCTCTACATTTCAAATGCCAGTCAGGCAAACCACGAAGCACAAAAGAACCAAATCACTACATTTCAAATGTCAGTCTGGCACGAAGCCCAAAAGACCCAAATCACTACAATTCAAATGCTAGTCAGGCAAACCAAGAAGCCAAAACATCAAAATCCCTTCATTTCAAATGCCAGTCTGTCAAACCACGAAGCCAAAAGGTCCATCTCTCTACATTTCAAATGCCAGTCAGGCAAACCACAAAGCAAAAAGATCAAAATCACTACATTTCAAAAGCCAGTCAGGCAAACCACGAAGCCAAATGATCCAAATCTCTACATTTTAAATTCCAGTCAGGCAAACCACAAAGCCAAAAGATCCAAAACTCTTCATTTCAAATGCCAGTCAGGCAAACCACAAAGCCAAAAGATCCAAATCACTACCATTCAAATGCCAGACAGGCAAACCACGGAGCCATAAGATTCAAATCACTAAATTTCAAATGCCAGTCAGGCAAACAACAAAGCCAAAAGATCCAAATCACTACATTTCAAATGCCAGGCAGGCTAACCACAAAGCCAAAAGATCCAAATCTGAACTATTCAAATGGCAGTCAGGCCAACCACAAAGCCAAAAGATCAATATCTCTACATTTCTAATGCCAGTCAGGCTAACCAGGAAGCCAAAAGATCCAAATCTCTACTTTTCAAATGCCAATCAGGCAAACGACAAAGCCAAAAGATCCAAACCTCTACATTTCAAATGTCAGTCAGGCAAACCACGAAGAACAAAAGACCCAAATCACTACATTTCAAATGCCAGCCAGGCAAACCACGAAGCTAAATTTTCCAAATCTCTACATTTTAAATGCCAGTCAGGTAACCACAAAGCAAAAAGATCAAAATCACTACATTTCAAATGCCAGTCAGGCAAACAACGAAACCAAAAGTTCCAAAACTCTACATCTCAAATGCCAGTCAGGCAAACCACGAAGCCAATAGGTCCAAACCTCTACATTTCAAATGCCAGTCAGGCAAACTACGAAGCCAAAAGATCCAAATCTCTACATTTCAAATGTCTGTTAGGCAAACCACGAAGAAAAAACACCTAAATTTCTACATTTCAAACGCCACGAAACAGAAAGTTCCAAAACTCTACATCTCAAAAGCCAGTCAGGCAAACCACGAAGCCAAATGATCCAAATCTCTACATTTTAAATTCCAGTCAGGCAAACCACAAAGCCAAAAGATCCAAATCTCTACATTTCAAATGCCAGTCAGACAAACCACGAAACCAAAAGACCCAAATCTCTACGTTTCAAATGCTAGTCAGGCAAACCACGAAATCAAGGACCCAAATCTCTACATTTCAAATGCCAGTTTGGCAAACCATGAGGTCAGAACACCCAAATCTCTACTTTTCAAATGCTATTCAGGCAAACCACGAAATCAAAGACCCAAATCTCAACATTTCAAATGCTATTCAGGCAAACCACGAAATCAAAAACCCATATCTCTACATTTCAAATGCCAGTTAGGCAAACCACGAGGTCAATACACCCAAATCTCTACATTTCAAATGCCAGTTAGGCAAACCTACGAGGCCAAAATTCCCAAATCTCTACATTTCAAACGCCAGTCAGGCAAACTACGAAGCCAAAACACCTAAATTTCTACATTTCAAATGCCAGTCAGGCAAACCACGAGGCCAAGAGTCCCAAATCTCTACATTTCAAATGCCTGTTAGGCAAACCACGAAGCCAAAACACCTAAATCTCTACATTTCAAATGCTAGTCAGGCAAACCACGAAGATAAAAGGTCCAAATCTCTACATTTCAAGTGCTAGTCAGGCACACCACGAAGCCAAATACCCATATCTCTACAGTTCAAATGCCAGTCAGGCAAACCACGAAGCCAAAAGACCCAATTCTCTACATTTCAAATGCCAGTTAGGCGAACCACGAGGCAAAAATTCCCAAATCTCTACATTTCATATGCTATTCAGGCAAACCACGAAGCCAAAAGACCCAAATCTCTACATTTCAAATGCCCGTCAGGCAGACCACGAAGCCAAAAGTCCCAAATCTCTACATTTCAAATGCATGTTAGGCAAACCACGAAGCCAAAACACCTAAATCTCTACATTTCAAATGCTAGTCAGGCAAACCACGAAGCCAAAAGATCCAAATTTCTACATTTCAAACGCCAGTCAGGCAAACCACGAAGCCAAAAGTTCCAAATCTCTACATTTCAAATACTAGTCAGCAAATCACGAAGCAAAATACGCAAATCTCTACATTTCAATTGCCAGTCAGGCAAACCACGAAGCCAAAGATCAAAATCCCTTCATTTCAAACGCTAGTCAGGCAAACCACGAAGCTAAAACATCCAAATCACTACATTTCAAACGCCAGTCAGACAAACCACGAAACCAAAAGACCCAAATCTCTAAATTTCAGATGCCAGTCAGGCAAACCACAAAGCCAAAAGATCCAAATCTCTACATTTGAAATGCAAGTCAGGCAAACAACAAAGCCAAGAGTTCCAAGTCACTACATTTCAAATGTCAGTCAGGCAAACCTCGAAGCAAAATGATCCAAATCTCCACATTTTAAATTCCATGCTGCCAAAACACAAAGCCAAAAGATCCATATCTCTACATTTCAAACGCCAGTCAGGCAAACCACAAAGCCAAAAGTCACAAATCTCTAAATTACAAATGACTGTCAGGCAAACCACGAAGCCAAAACATCCAAATCTCTACATTTCAAATGCCAGTCAGTTAAACCACGAAGCCAAAAGATCCAATTCCCTACATTTCAAATGCCAGTCAGGCAAACCACGAAGCCAAAAGATCCAAATCTCTACATTTCAAATGCCAGTCAGACAAACCACGAAACCTAAACACCAAAATCTCTACATTTCAAATGCCCGTCAGGCTAACCACAAAGCCAAAAGGTCCAAATCTCTACATTTCAAATGGCAGTCAGTCTAACCACGAAGCCAAAAGATCCAAATCTCTACTTTTCAAATGCCAGTCAGGCAAACGACAATCCAAAAGATCTAAATCTCTACATTTCAAAAGCCAGTCTGGCAAACCACAAAGCAAAAAGATCAAAATCACTACATTTCAAATGCCAGTCAGGCAAACCACAAAGCCAAATTATCCAAATATCTACATTTAAAATTCCAGTCCGGCAAACCACAAAGCCAAAAGGTACGAATGTCTAAATTTCAAATGCCTGTCAGGCAAACCACGAAGCCAAAACTTCACAATCTCTATATTTCAAATGCCAGTCAGGCAAACCACGAAGCCAAAAGACCCAAATCTCTACATTTCAAATGCCAGTCAGGCGAACCACGAAGCCAAATGATCCAAATCTCTACATTTTAAATTCCAGTCAGGCAAACCACAAAGCCAAAAGATCCAAAACTCTTCATTTCAAATGCCAGTCAGGCAAACCACAAAGCCAAAAGATCCAAATCTCTACCTTTCAAATGCCAGTTAGGCAAACCACGAAGCCATAAGGTTCAAATCGCTAAATATGAAATGCCAGTCAGGCAAACAACAAAGCCAAAAGTTCCAAATCACTACATTTCAAATGCCAGGCAGGCTAACCACAAAGCCAAAAGATCCACATCTCAACTATTCAAATGCCAGTCAGGCCTACCACAAAGCCAAAAGGTCCAAATCTCTACATTTCAAATGCCAGTCAGGGTAACCACGAAGCCAAGAGATCCAAATCCCTACTTTGCAAATGCCAGTCAGGCAAATGACAAAGCCCAAAAGATCCAAATCTCTACATTTCAAATGTCAGTCAGGCACGAAGCCCAAAATACCCAAATCACTACCTTTCAGATGCTAGTCAGGCAAACCAAGAAGCCAAAACATCAAAATCCCTTCATTTCAAATGCCAGTCTGTCAAACCGCGAAGCCAAAAGTTCCATCTCTCTACATTTCAAATGCCAGTCAGGCAAACCACAAAGAAAAAAGATCAAAATCACTACATTTCAAAAGCCAGTCAGGCAAACCACGAAGCCAAAAGACACAAAAACTCTACATTTCAAATGCCAGTCAGGCAAACCACGAAGCCAAATGAACCAAATCTCTACATTTTAAATTCCAGTCACGCAAACCACAAAGCCAAAAGATCCAAAACTCTTCATTTCAAATGCCAGTCAGGCAAACCACAAAGCCAAATGATCTAAATCTCTACCTTTCAAATGCCAGTTAGGCAAACCACGGAGCCATGAGATTCAAATCACTCAATTTCAAATGCCAGTCAGGCAAACAACAAAGCCAAAAGATCCAAATCACTACATTTCAAATGCCAGGCAGGCTAACCACAAAGCCAAAACATCAAAATCTCAACTATTCAAATGCCAGTCAGGCCAACCACAAAGCCAAAAGATCAAAATTTCTACATTTCAAATGCCAGTCAGGCTAACCACGAAGCCAAAAGATCCAAGTCTCTACTTTTCAAATGCCAGTCAGGCAAATCCCAAAGCCAAAAGATCCAAATCTCTACATTTCAAATGTCAGTAAGGCAAACCAAGAAGCTCAAAAGACCCAAATCACTACATTTCAAATGCTAGTCAGGCAAACCACGATTCAAATGATCCAAATTTCTGCATTTTTAATTCCAGTCAGGCAAACCACAAAGCCAAAAGATCCATCTCTCTACATTTCAAATGCCCTTCAGGCAAACCACGAAGCCAAAACATCAAAATCTCTACATTTCAAATGCCAGTCTGTCAAACCACGAAACCAAAAGATCCAAATCTCTACATTTCAAATGCCAGTCAAGCAAACCACGAAGCTAAATGATCCAAATCTCTACATTTTAAATTCCAGTCAGGCAAACTACAAAGCCAAAAGATCCAAATCTCTACATTTTAAATGCCAGTCTGGAAATCCACAAAGCAAAAAGATCAAAATCACTACATTTCAAATGCCAGTCATGCAAACCACGAAGCCAAAAGATCCAAATCTCTACATTTCAAATGCCAGTCATGCAAACCACGAAGCCAAAAGCTCCAAATCTGTCCATTTCAAATGCCATTCATGTAAACCAAGAAGCCAAAAGAAACAAATCGCCAGTCATGCAAACCACGAAGCCAAAAGACCCAAATCTCTACATTTCAAATGCCAGTCAGGCAACCCACGAAGCCAAATGGCCAAAATCTATGCATTTCAAATGCCAGTCAGACAAACCACGAAGCCAAAAAGCCAAATCTCTACATTTCAAATGCGAGTTAGGCAAACCACGGGGTCAAAATACCCATATCTCTACATTTCAAATGCTAGTCAGGCAAACCACGAAGCCAAATACCCAAATCTCTACATTTCAAATGCCAGTCAGGCAAACCACGAAGCCAAAAGACCCTTATCTCTACATTTCAAACGCTAGTCAGGCAAACCACGAAGCCAAAAGACTCAAATCTCTACATTTCAAATGCCAGTAAGGCAAACCACGAGGCCAAAATTCCCAAATCTCTACCTTTCAAATGCTATTCTGGCAAACCACGAAGCCAAAAGACGCAAATCTCTAAATTTCAGATGCCAGTCAGGCGAACCACGAAGGCAAAAGTCCCAAATCTCTACATTTCAAATGCCTGTTAGGCTACCACGAAGCCAAAACACCTAAATCTCTACATTTCAAATGTTAGTCAGGCAAACCACGAAGCCAAAAGATCCAAATCTCTACATTTCAAACGCCAGTCAGGCAAACCACGAAACCAAAAGTTCCAAATCTCTACTTTTCAAATGCTAGTCAGGCAAACCACGAAGCCAAAATACGCAAATCTCTACATTTCAAATGCTAGTCAGGCAAACCACGAAATCAAATGCATTTCAAATGCTAAATTGCACTCATTCCAGGTACCGTATTGACCATGTTAACATGAAGTATAACATAAATTTCTCGCCAAATCAATACTTTTTACTTATATAAATATTCTATAGGTACATGTTTCGAAAACACACAATGTTTTCTTCCTCAGCCCACTTATTGGTGTTAAACATCATAGAACATCGATAATCTCACTAAATAACAAAAACACAGTTCACATTTATTCTCTTGTTCTTCCTTTGTTAGGCCTGTGTCATTCGACACATTAATGTCACTCACGGAATAAACACTTATTAGTTGAAGTAATGAATATTGACACATTGACACATTTACTCATTGCTAGTTTCAACGTGGGTTGCTGATATGCACACAAGTGTTGTATAACCTTGCCAAAAGCGGAGAAAACAACTAACCAGCACCCAGGAAGGTAATTGGGTGTGGCGTCATGAAAATAATTCGAGTCAGGAATGTATGTTGGAATTAAACTATTGCGGTGGGGGTTGAGGAGGTGGTTTGCGTTTATTATTATTTAAATAATCTGCTAATAAATCAAACAATTCATTCGTTTCAAAATTAACCTCGTTTAGATTATTGCATTCCTTTGACCTCTGATAAGTAATGATATAAATATTTTCCAAAATATTCATATATCTGCCCTTCGATGCGTAATGCAAAAATTTTGACGTCATTATTTATGTCCGTGAACTTATGTCCCGTTTCTTCCATGTGTACCGCCATGGCTGAAAATTTCCTGTGTTTTATGGCCGAAACATGCTCAGCATAACGAGTACGAATGCTCCTACCCGTTTGTCCCGCGTAATTTGAATTGCAAAAATTACATCTGAGCTCATAAGCTCCCGATTTTAAATGTTTATCACTACTGTTGACTTTATTGGAGTTGAAAAATTTGTTGAAATTAGAATTATTGGTTTTGAAGGCGACGTTCATATTGTGTTTCTTTAGGATGTTGGTTACTGTGTAAACGCTTTGATTTACGTAGGTGAAGGTGGCAAGTGCTTTCTTTGTTGTGTCCTCTCTAACTAATTTTGTTAAGGGTCTGTTTTTCAACTTGTAAATTTATCTGCTGACATAATTGTGGTTGTAACCATTGAGTTTAGCTATTTGATATATAATGTCAATTTCTTGCTTCCGGTCATGATCAGAGGAAGGGATTCTTAACGCTCTATTAATGAGGCTTATGAACGTTGCATTCTTGTGTCCGCCCGGATGGTTAGAATCCTGCCGTATAACTGTACTCGTTTGCGATGGTTTTCTGTAAACTTTATAATGCAGACGATTGTCTTTTTAATCACAGTTATATCCAGATAATTGATTTTATTATCGACTTCTGATTCTAAAGTAAATTTAATATTGCTGTCAATTATGTTCAAATCATCCAATATTTGCTCTATCGCTTGAACTTGGTTATTGATAATGATGAAGATATCGTCTACATATCTTCCCCAGAAAACGATGCCCCTAATTTGGTTAATAATTTTCTCATGTTCAATGTGGTCAAGGTAAATGTTGGCCAAGACACCCGATAATGGAGATCCCATTGCAAGGCCTTCGGATGGTTTATACATTTTCTTGTTGAACAAAAAAAATGTTGTTGTCGGTGTCAAAGGTTAAAATTGAAATAAATTCCTCGATTTCCACTTTAGATAATTCACTACTGTTAATTGATCTATCCTGAATGATCTTGATCGTTTTCTTGACCGGGATGTTAGTATACATGTCTTTAATGTCGATCGAATGCATAGTGTTATTCTCGTTTATTTTCAAGTCTATGGTTCTTTCACAGAAATGCATGGAGTTAACGAAAGAACAGTCGGCCTTGAGTTTGTAGTGTTTATTAAGAAACTGTTGGGCAAATTTCGCTAGTTTGTACGTCGGGCTATTCCTGAAGTTTACAATAGGCCTAATAGGGGTGCTAGGTTTATGAATTTTCGGAAGAGATCTCAAAGTGGGAATGCCGGGGTTCATACTTACTAGCTTATCTGCTTGCTTTTCATCTAAGATAAAAATAGTGTTCTTCAAAAGTTGTTTCAAACGTTTCTGAATGACGTTGGTAGGGTCCTTTTTGACTTCTGTGAAATTGCCAGAATTAAGAAACTCGACTGTTTTATTGACGTAATCGTCTTCGCTCATTAATATTGCTGTGTTGCCTTTATCTGCTTTGGTTATAATTATGTTGTTGTCATTGATTTTGGTGATGAGACTTTTGAACTTGTTGTTTAAATCGCAACATATATTGATCTTTTTCTTGCTTGAATTAATTATCTTCTTAATTTTCTTATTAGTTTCAAACCTAACGGCATTTTGTTCTTCAATTGGCAGTTTCCTAATGGCTGTTTCAGCTTCGGCTACTAGGACCGTTAGATCGTTTTTATTTAGATTTTGCTCCCAGTTGTGTTTGGGGCCCTTTTGGAGAATCTCTAGATCGCTCTGGTGGAAATTGACATTAGTTAAGTTTATAACTGGACTTTGGAAAATATGGCAATTGTTCACATCAGGTGCGTTTTGGTTACTGGGCATTTTCTGCGAGTTGACTAAATAAAAGAATTTATTGTTTAAGGTATTGACCTTTTTTATAACGCAAGAGTGCGTTATATGACTCACGATTATTTGGTAGCTGTCCCATTCTTTCTTATCTATAGAATTAGCTGCCTCTATGTGGGCGTGGTATAAGGCATTACTGATGTAGTTCTTTTTCATGAAAAGAAACTTTATTTCACGACTAAGAATTTTGTTGTTCACCAAGAATTGTGTATGTCTTTCGTATGGGTTGGAATGCCCTTTTCTTTGGTAGCCCGTAAGATGTTGAGGAATTAATTTGTGTTTCTTGCATTTATTAAGAAAATCGATGTCCTTAATGACGTTAGCCAATTTAACTTTCAGATCTTTGTATTTGTATTTTAACCTGTTGGCCTGGCTAGCCTTATACTTAATTGCACTCATTCCAGGTTCCGTAATGACAATGTTAACATGAAGTATAACATAAATTTCTCGCCAAACCAATACATTTTACTTACATAAATATTCTATAGGTACATGTTTCGAAAACACACAATGTTTTCTTCCTCAGCCCACTTATTGGTGTTAAACATCATATAACATCGATAACCTCACTAAATAACAAAAACACAGTTCACATTTATTCTCTTGTTCTTCCTTTGTTAGGCCTGTGTCATTCGACACATTAATGTCACTAACGGAATAAACACTTATTAGTTGAAGTAATGAATATTGACACATTGACACATTTACTCATTGCTAGTTTCAACGTGGGTTGCTGATATGCACACAAGTGTTGTATAACCTTGCCAAAAGCGGAGAAAACAACTAACCAGCACCCAGGAAGGTAATTGGGTGTGGCGTCATGAAAATAATTCGAGTCAGGAATGTATGTTGGAATTAAACTATTGCGGTGGGGGTTGAGGAGGTGGTTTGCGTTTATTATTATTTAAATAATCTGCTAATAAATCAAACAATTCATTCGTTTCAAAATTAACCTCGTTTAGATTATTGCATTCCTTTGACCTCTGATAAGTAATGATATAAATATTTTCCAAAATATTCATATAGCTGCCCTTCGATGCGTAATGCAAAATTTTGACGTCATTCCGTGAACTTATGTCCCGTTTCTTCCATGTGTACCGCCATGGCTGAAAATTTCCTGTGTTTTATGGCCGAAACATGCTCAGTATAACGAGTACGTATGCTCCTACCCGTTTGTCCCGCGTACTTTGAATTGCAAAAATTACATCTGAGCTCATAAACTCCCGATTTTAAATGTTTATCACTACTGTTGACTTTATTGGAGTTGAAAAATTTGTTGAAATTAGAATCCGTGAACTTATGTCCCGTTTCTTCCATGTGTACCGCCATGGCTGAAAATTTCCTGTGTTTTATGGCCGAAACATGCTCAGCATAATGAGTACGTATGCTCCTACCCGTTTTTCCGGCGTAATTTGAATTGCAAAAATTACATCTGAGCTCATAAACTCCCGATTTTAAATGTTTATCACTACTGTTGACTTTATTGGAGTTGAACAATTTGTTGAAATTAGAATCCGTGAACTTATGTCCCGTTTCTTCCATGTGTACCGCCATGGCTGAATATTTCCTGTGTTTTATGGCCGAAACATGCTCAGCATAACGAGTACGTATGCTCCTACCCGTTTGTCCCGCGTAATTTGAATTGCAAAAATTACATCTGAGCTCATAAACTCCCGATTTTAAATGTTTATCACTACTGTTGACTTTATTGGAGTTGAAAAATTTGTTGAAATTAGAATCCGTGAACTTATGTCCCGTTTCTTCCATGTGTACCACCATGGCTGAAAATTTCCTGTGTTTTATGGCCGAAACATGCTCAGCATAACGAGTACGTATGCTCCTACCCGTTTGTCCCGCGTAATTTGAATTGCAAAAATTACATCTGAGCTCATAAACTCCCGATTTTAAATGTTTATCACTACTGTTGACTTTATTGGTGTTGAAAAATTTGTTGAAATTAGAATCCGTGAATTTATGTCCCGTTTCTTCCATGTGTACCGCCATGGCTGAAAATTTCCTGTGTTATATGGCCGAAACATGCTCAGCTTAACGAGTACGTATGCTCCTACCCGTTTGTCCCGCGTAATTTGAATTGCAAAAATTACATCTGAGCTCATAAACTCCCGATTTTAAATGTTTATCACTACTGTTGACTTTATTGGAATTTAAATTTTGTTGAAATTAGAATCCGTGAACTTATGTCCCGTTTCTTCCATGTGTACCGCCATGGCTGAAAATTTCCTGTGTTTTATGGCCGAAACATGCTCAGCATAATGAGTAAGTATGCTCCTACCCGTTTTTCCCGCGTAATTTGAATTGCAAAAATTACATCTGAGCTCATAAACTCCCGATTTTAAATGTTTATCACTACTGTTGACTTTATTGGAGTTAAAAAATTTATTGAAATTAGAATCCGTGAACTTATGTCCCGTTTCTTCCATGTGTACCGCCATGGCTGAAAATTTCCTGTGTTTTATGGCCGAAACATGCTCAGCATAACGAGTACGTATGCTCCTACCCGTTTGTCCCACGTAATTTGTATTGCAAAAATTACATCTGAGCTCATAAACTCCCGATTTTAAATGTTTATCACTACTGTTGACTTTATTGGAGTTGAAAAATTTGTTGAAATTAGAATCCGTGAACTTATGTCCCGTTTCTTCCATGTGTACCGCCATGGCTGAAAATTTCCTGTGTTATATGGCCGAAACATGCTCAGCATAACGAGTACGTATGCTCCTACCCGTTTGTCCCGCGTAATTTGAATTGCAAAAATTACATCTGAGCTCATAAACTCCCGATTTTAAATGTTTATCACTACTGTTGACTTTATTGGAGTTGAAAAATTTGTTGAAATTAGAATCCGTGAACTTATGTCCCGTTTCTTCCATGTGTACCGCCATGGCTGAAAATTTCCTGTGTTTTATGGCCGAAACATGCTCAGCATAACGAGTACGTATGCTCCTACCCGTTTGTCCCGCGTAATTTGAATTGCAAAAATTACATCTGAGCTCATAAACTCCCGATTTTAAATGTTTATCACTACTGTTGACTTTATTGGAGTTGAAAAATTTGTTGAAATTAGAATCCGTGGATGATTTGAACATAATTGACAGCAATATTAAATTTACTTTAGAATCAGAAGTCGATAATAAAATCAATTATCTGGATATAACTGTGATTAAAAAAGACAATCGTCTGCATTATAAAGTTTACAGTAAACCATCGCAAACGAGTACAGTTATACGGCAGGATCCAACCATCCGGGCGGACACAAGAATGCAACGTTCATAAGCCTCATTAATAGAGCGTTAAGAATCCCTTCCTCTGATCATGACCGGAAGCAAGAAATTGACATTATATATCAAATAGCTAAACTCAATGGTTACAACCACAATTATGTCAGCAGATTAATTTACAAGTTGAAAAACAGACCCTTAACAAAATTAGTTAGAGAGGACACAACAAAGAAAGCACTTGCTACCTTCACCTACGTAAATCGAAGCGTTTACACAGTAACCGACAACCAACACAATATGAACGTCGCCTTCAAAACCAATAATTCTAATTTCAACAAATTTTTCAACTCCAATAAAGTCAACAGTAGTGATATACATTTAAAATCGGGAGTTTATGAGCTCAGATGTAATTTTTGCAATTCAAATTACGCGGGACAAACGGGTAGGAGCATACGCACTCGTTATGCTGAGCATGTTTCGGCCATAAAACACAGGAAATTTTCAGCCATGGTGGTACACATGGAAGAAACGGGCCATAAGTTCACGGACATAAATAATGACGTCAAAATTTTGCATTACGCATCGAAGGGCAGCTATATGAATATTTTGGAAAATATTCATATCATTACTTATCAGAGGTCAAAGGAATGCAATAATCTAAACGAGGTTAATTTTGAAACGAATGAATTGTTTGATTTATTAGCAGATTATTTAAATAATAATAAACGCAAACCACCTCCTCAACCCCCACCGCAATAGTTTAATTCCAACATACATTCCTGACTCGAATTATTTTCATGACGCCACACCCAATTACCTTCCTGGGTGCTGGTTAGTTGTTTTCTCCGCTTTTGGCAAGGTTATACAACACTTGTGTGCATATCAGCAACCCACGTTGAAACTAGCAATGAGTAAATGTGTCAATGTGTCAATATTCATTACTTCAACTAATAAGTGTTTATTCCGTGAGTGACATTAATGTGTCGAATGACACAGGCCTAACATAGGAAGAACAAGAGAATAAATGTGAACTGTGTTTTTGTTATTTAGTGAGATTATCGATGTTCTATGATGTTTAACACCAATAAGTGGGCTGAGGAAGAAAACATTGTGTGTTTTCGAAACATGTACCTATAGAATAATTATGTAAGTAAAAAGTATTGATTTGGCGAGAAATTTATGTTATACTTCATGTTTCAAATGCTAGTCAAGCAAACCACGAAGCCAAATACCCAAATCTCTACATTTCAAAAGCCAGTTAGGCATACCACGAAGCTAATACACCCTAATCTCTACATTTCAAATGCCAGTCAGGCAAACCACGAAGCCAAAATCCCAAATCTCTACATTTCAAATGCTAGTCAGGCAAACCACGAAGCCAAACACCCTAATCTCTACATTTCAAATGCTAGTCAGGCAAACCACGAAGCCAAAATCCCAAATCTCTACATTTCAAATGCCAGTCAGGCAAACCACGGGGCCAAACACCCAAATCTCAACATTTCAAATGCTAGTCAGGCAAACCACGAAGCCAAAATCCCAAATCTCTACATTTCAAATGCCAGTCAGGCAAACCACGAAGCCAGAACACCTAAATGTCTACATTTCAAATGCCAGTCAGGCAAACCACGAAGCCAAAAGTCCCAAATCTCTACATTTCAAATGCCTGTTAGGCAAACCACGAAGCCAAAACACCTAAATCTCTACATTTCAAATGCTAGTCAGGCAAACCACGAAGCCAAAAGATCCAAATCTCTACATTTCAAATGCTAGTCAGGCACACCACGAAGCCAAATACCCAAATCTCTACATTTCAAACGCCACTCAAGCAAACCTCGAAGCCAAACTGCCCAAATCACTGAGAATAAAAATCATGAATTTAGACAAAAGAATATGGTTCAACAATAAATGCTTAGAACTAAATTTAACACCTAATTACGTACTGTCCCCGTTTACCTGGATAGTAGGCTGTCAGATATCCGCCCCCTCAATCGGATTGCCAATTATCAACCGCACCGGCATAGCTACATCAATGAAAATGGCACTGACAGATACTATCGAGATAAGAGCACAGAAGTTCACAGGAAATCAATGTGGAACACACCAAAATAGACGGGGGTTCATACTTACCGTTACTTACCTCTTAATTATCTCGGGGTTTGAGTTGACAACAGGATCACTAAAAGTCTGTTCACACAATAACCTCCACCATGACATTTAAAAATGAACCAAAAACGAAGACGAGAACTTTGAACTGTACAAAAGCTTTATTTCTAATAAAGGGTATGATTTTACTAACACAACAAAATCAACGTGGCTATCAGAAGCCCAAGTCAATCTGACTACGTCCTCAGTAGGACTTGCAAAAATTATCATACAACATGATATAAAACATTTTAGCTCCCAAGAGCTCCAAATAACGTAATATTCATAACACTATTGGATTGGAAAAGGACATCAGGGTGTGACATATATAGAGCATTTGGTTTCCTTTTAATAAACATGAGAATGGTATTTATAGTCGCAAGGCCGAAGTGCGGACGACCTCACTCTCTGTGAACCAGATGTTGGCCCAGCTGCGAGCTAACCTCGAACCTGTTGCATACTGGTCAAATGCACTCCCTTCTCACCTGCTGTTACGTAACATACAGCTTGCTCTCTCAAACTTTTATATGTCTACAAGACAACTCACATTATATTTACGCAAATCTTTCAAGTACTTTGCTCACATCCTATTGGATCACTCTGTTAATTCCTTAGACTTGTTAACTTCTCATCCAATTGTTTAATTAGCTCTTAAATGTTTATAACAAAATCACATAAATTATTTATAACAATTAAAAATTGTTTATCATATTTGTCAAAGACAATAAAAATATTATAAGCACGTCTTTAACATCACTCTCGTTTTACATTATTTTCAAAAAATATTTACAGCAATTATTTACAATATTAACATTTTAAATTGTTTAAATTATTAATTTCAGAAATACATTGACCACATGTTCATTCGGTTGGTAATTTTCATAATCGTGATTTATATAATCGACCAATGAAGGTTAGTTATACATGTTAATGTCACAATCTGGTTTAATAAAGGTTTTAATAATGATTTGTGACGGCAACCTTCATTCAAAATCTTATCTCAAATTCTTTCAAAACTCGTGTTAATTATAACAGTAATTCACTTGATTTATTTTCAACGAACTATGACAATCTTACTCCAGCGGAAAATCCTTCGCTAACAAGTTAATGCACAAACTGCATTAAAAATATGCCCAAAATCATCATATATTAATCTATATGGTATTCAACTTCCACATAACTTACAAAACTTCCACAAATAATTCTTTAATATTTATTCCTGTGGGAACTTCCTTCATATTCAAGGGCATTATACCTCAGCGACTTTCAACACGCGCTGCACTAGCGATTATACATTCATAGTTCCACTTAAAAATTTTTATAATCATTAATTGTTTCAAAACTGTTTTTCCTTTAACCCTCGTGGATTTCATTCATGAACCGAAATGAAGTCAAAACTTGCCAATCACAAACAAATTTAATAGTGAATACGCTCATATACGCCTGTCTGGTCTATCAAAATTTAAGATTAACATCTTAAAAGAAATTGTAGTATGAAAATACTATCTTCAAATAAAGTGCGACTAAAATACAAAGTAGTCGAATAGAATCCAATTAGACTGGGGAATGCAAACATCGTTCTATAAATCTCTAATTGAGAAAAACTCCTAACAAAAGTACTTGACTTTAATGCATTCAATAATTCATTATTAAAGTTACTCTTTCACAAAAGTGTCTATAATGCAATGTTCATTCATAAATGACGATAAATGTCTGTGTTGCAATCAATACAAATAACGACTAGTATTTCCAAGATCGTCGACAACGTAAGAGATTTTAACGCTCTAAAATCATTTAAATGTTCTTCCTTCTTGATGATGACAGAAAATTGTTCAAAGTAATTAAACTGGGGTAGAATTACTTTAATAAAATGACTCGCTGTCTGAATTTAAATCTGCCATAAAAATCATTAACTTACAGTCAAATCGTGACTACAAAAATATTAATTACTGAAAATCTAAATATCAGTCTCAACTGATTCAAAATCATTAACTATGCCCATGACATAACAATGTCTTAATAAATCGTCGAAAAATGCAAAACTCAACAAGGTGTACTGAGAATAAGAATCTCAACAAGAAAATAGGGCAAAAATACATAAGGATAAAAATATGGGAAAAATGGTTGCTCAAACATCACTAGTAAACTCAAATACAATAAACGTTCACGACTACCTTATCTGCCGATTGACGTTCCAGAGGAAAATTCCCCAAAGAAGACTGCTGATGGATCCATTTCACCACGTTAAAGTTGAGCTCCATCCTCGAAATAGGAAATAGCACCCTCAGAGAATCGAACTGCTTCCTTCTCCGTGAATCGCTCTGCTCCTCGAAGACGAATAGACATCCTTCCGGCAATAATCTTCTGTGTGAGTCGGGATATCCCTGACCTCTCTTGAAAAATTCCCTGAAGTTCCAGTAGACAATCGCCATGAAGTTTTGTAGAAATTTCCGAAGAAATTATTCATATACAGAGTATGAAATTGTTTCTATGGCTGTTCGATGGTATTCAGCCTTTAATTACGAAACATGGGTGTAGATGGTATTCACCGCATGTTCGCTTGTGCGGAATAGCAATTAGCGAAGTTCCATGTCGCTATCTTACTCCGTTGAAGTATGTCCCAATTGCAATAAGCCCTTAGCCTTCCATCTACTCTTCGGTTGTAGTGTTAGAAGAACAAACTGCCGTATTCAATTGCTCCATTATACTGTATTGTTCTGTAACCAAGCAATCTGAAGTCTTTCTATTCCACTCGCAGCGTCAGCCGTTGCGTTGATTCTGGCTTCACAAAAGTGCTTCTCTTGTGGCGAGATAATCACTTTTCTCAGTCGTATAAAACTGCTAATATCTTTCGAACTAATCGGTCGAAATTGTTCAGCTTTTCTCTATAACTGCTTGTAGCACTGCATAATACAATTAGCTTATCGGAGACCGCTAACTGTTCGAAGCTAAACTTGTAGAAGCTTTCTAAGGTCCGTTTCAACTTCACCTAGTTTGACTTGGATCTCGTTAATATAGTGGCCTCGCCACACGTTATAAAGACGATTCTTTTCACTGCTGTTCACTTCGACGTCTCACTATAATGAATGTATAAGAAAAGAACTTTCACAAATATACTTCGATGATCTGAGAATGAAATCTCAGAATGATCAGAGAACGAAAGGGGCTCCTCTCTTCTGCGCAAGCCCTTTTATGAACTTCACGAGGGGCGTTACCATCCCTTCCAAAGCGTGATACTACGTCATCGCTAGAAGTTCCAACTTCGTTAATACATGACGGATTTTCAAAATTCAAAAACTGAAAATAAATTTCACCAAAATTCCAAATCAATGCTTTTACTGCAAATGGATTTCCACAATTCTGCATTCCAAAAGTAATAAAAATACCATAGTTTTAGCAATCTCCGTCTTCCTTTAAACTATATTTGATTGGTTCATGCCTCTCCTCCAATAGCATAGTTTCTTTCTCAGCAGAATTCCTCGTTTCCTGCGACTGCGTCGTACATCTTGGAACATTCTCGATTTAAAAGCTGACGTCACTGAGAATCTCAGCTCAAGTAGCCTGCTGGCATAACATTTACGTCATCCGTGCTTACGTCATGACTACCCACGTCATAACTATGACAGCCATAACTCTCCTTATAATTTCAAATATAGCCACCGTGGTCTCTACATAATTCAATTACGGGGGCATTCTCCTCCCACCACGTTTTAAAAACAGTTGCAAATTGTTTTTAAACTCAATGTTACAAGTATCTCAACTCTCTTGAACACGAAATTGAATTATTACTGGCTTACTCTAGGATAGTATCTTTTTAAATTTCCAGCATTGAACTTGCCGTAAACGACATTATTCTCATCATCGTAGAGTTCATAACAGTTGTTTCCATAGGCGTTCGTAATCCTAAACGGCCCCAGGAACACTAATCCAAATTTGGGGTAGATTTTCTTGGACATATCAGCCTTGACAGGTCTGCGTAATAATACAAGATTTCCAACTTGAAAGGGTGTACCAAAACGTTTTCCAGCTACTCTTTTCAATCGTTTCTCTGCTGCTTTCTGGAGTTGTTCCTTTGCCTTGTCAATCCTCTGCTGTCTTCCTATGTCGGGATCTCTCGGTATGTGGTTGAAAAGATTATCCCACGGCCTTTCTGGGTTTCTTCCTAGATGAAGTCGCATTGGCACTTCTCCTGTGCTCTCCTGCACTGTAGAGTTCAGACATTCCTCAATGAGGGGTACAAATCTCACCCAACCAGAATGATCATTTGGACAGAAAATTCGACAGAATTTCGAAAATTCAGCCATATATCTTTCTGAGGAATTCGATTCAGGGTAACGCACGCTTGAAAATAAGTGCTTAATGCCAAGCCTTTCCATATCCGCTGCAAATTCCACGGACGTAAACTGTGTTCCATGATCTGACAGTAGATATTCCGGTATACCAGCTTTAGGAAATACAGCATTTTCCAATCTGCTTACTACGTTCCTCGTGTTAGCTTTCTGCATGGGACTCATTGTAACAAATTTTGAGAAAACATCCACGGTCACCAACAGGTACTGGTTACCCTGGTATCCCTTCGGACAGGGGCCAAATATATCCGTCGCCATGAGTTCGTTTGGCTTAGAAGGAATCATCGCCTTCGGTTTTCCCTTTAGTAAAGCAGAAGCATACTTTGCTCTTTGACATTTGTCACAGGATCTAATGACCTTGGCAATGCTGGAACGCATGTTAGTCCAGATAAATCTCTCTTTAAGTGTATTAAGAGTTTTATCTAAACCGGCATGTCCAGTTGCATGATGAGCTACCCACACTAAATTGACAACAAGTTTAGGTGGCACGACTATTCGGAGTTTTGTATGCGCAGGGTCAGCATACTTGCATACGATGTCTCCACTCAAGACAAAGTGTCGTGAATTTCTCCGTGTAGCTTCATAGTCAACATCTGTATTGTCCATGTAACCCTTGAGGAACCTGTACATTTTCCTTATTGGAGCGTGTCTCTTCTGTGACACACCGATTCGGGATAACCTCCTAACGGTTTCTTCATCTTCTTGCTCCAATTGTACATGGTGTATCTGCACATTTTTAATAGGGTTACGTGATAGAGCATCAGCCAGTAAGTTATCTTTCCCAGGCTGGTGGACAATAGTAGCATTAAACTGTTGGGTGAACAAAGCCCAACGTGTCAGTCTATCACTTGACATGTCAGTTTGCAACATAAACTGTAGTGCTTTATGGTCAGTAATAATGATGACCTTATGTCCCAGCAGGATTTTCTTCCAGGCTTGTAAAGCTGTCACAAAAGCTAACGCTTCAAGCTCTGTCGTGAAGTAGTTTTCCTCGTGCTTTTTCAACTTCCGACTAGTGAACGCAATGTAGTGCTTGTTGCCTGCCTCGTCTTTCTGGTATAAGACTGCACTAATGCCTATTCTTGATGCATCAGACTCAATATAGAACACCTTCTCAAAGTCTGGGTACTCCAGTTTCACATTATTTTTGAGCATCTCTTTTGCTTTCTCAAAAGCCTCGTCTGCAGCGGTACTCCATTTCCATCTGTTGTTCTTCTTGAGTAAGTCATACAGAGGAGCCATAATTTCCGAGTATCTTGGACAGTGGCTGCTAATAAATTGGCATGCACCTACAAATTCTCTGACTTGTTTTACCTTAGTTGGCTTTGGAAATCTCGTGATCGCATCTACTTTTTTCATGTTTGGATGATATCCATCTTTATCAATAGTATGCCCCAAATAATTTATCTCCTTCTTCAAGAATTGACATTTTCCATAGTTCACCTTTATGTTGGCCTCCCTTAAATTCTCGAACAACTTTCTCAAGTGCACTAAATGTTCTTCGGCGCTGGGTGAAGATACGATTAAATCGTCAATGTAGCAGATTACATTTTCTTTCACTTCGTCAGTGAGCTTACTATCAAGTGCTCGAATAAGTGCTGGTCCACTGTTAACCATTCCAAAAGGCATTCTGGCAAAGACCCATGACGTCTGGTCAAATAGGAATCCAGTGTACTGCATACTATCCTCTTCTAATTGAACTTGATAAAATGAAGACGTCAAGTCAAGAACGCTGAAACATGCTCTTCCTTTGAATTTCCGAAGCAGATCTCTAATCTTGGGTGGTCTGTCATTTTCCGGAAGAATCTTCAAGTTGATGGTCCTGGCATCGAGACAAAGACGTATTTGACCATTACTTTTCTTCACTACTGTGATGGGGTTTATATAAGACGACGCCTGTTTTCTAATAATTCCGTCTACCTCCATTTTTCTGATTAACCCTCGTACTTCTTGATAGTATTTCTCAGGAATGGGGTATATTCTCTTCTGGTAAGGGGTTTCATCTGTCAGCCTTATCTTGTACTTATAATCCTTAATCAATCCAGGCTTTTCATCGAATATATCTTGGAATTCCTTTATCAGATCCTCAAATTCCCCCTGAATTTCTTCAAATCCTTCAGTTTTTCTACTGGGTATTTCTTCTAAGTTTTCCACTTCATTAATTATTGTATTCAAAATTTCTTCCCTAAGGTCTATTTCCAGACTGTTTTTCACGTCCTGTTCTTCTATCTCTTCTGTGATTATGTACCCATCATTAAAGCTAATACTTCTGTTCTTCATGTCAATAACAGCTCCGACCTTCGATATAAAATCGATTCCAAGCACCATATCAAAATTGATCTTGCTCACCACAATGAAGATCTGTTCATAATTCCTTCCATTGATCTCAAAGTTCAATAACACTTGAATCTTGCATTTCACTGCCTTATCTTGGAATATCCCTCTCACTTTGACGGTAGAAACAGGTAGAACTGTCATGTTCTCTCCTCTTAGCAGACTTTGATAACATTCCTCTGAAATGATGGAAATAATAGCACCAGTATCCATCAGGGCTTTGTACTGCTGTCCATCTATCCGTACAGCAATAATAGGTAAGGCACATGGTCTTTCCTCTTTAACAATACCCCTCTCTTCTAGTAAATCTTCATCGGTAACTTCGTATATCTCATTAATCGTAATCAGGTGTGGTGTGGCAATGTATTTACAGGTTCTCACTGACGTTGAGAAATCGGCGTTTTTTTTATTGTGTTACCGACCTCAAAATTCTGTTGGCTCGTAGAAGGCCCAGGATCGATTACAACATCCTGCCTTTTCTTTTGATTGTCAGCTTCTTTATCCCTTAATTCTTTTAAGTATTGCTGGCTTTCCTTCTCTCTTTGCTGATACTGATCAGGTGTCATAACCTGACTTTGAGTATTCTGGTTTCTATTTTGGTTTTGGTTGTTCCTATTATAGTTACGGTTATACCCATTATTGTTGTAATATCTGCCTCTTCCATTGTAGTTTCCTCGGTTGTAGTTCCAACCTCTTCTCTGTTGATACGGTCGGTAACCTTGTGATCTGTAATTTCTAAACTGATTATTCCTGTGAGGACCTACATTGTCAGTTTTCTCCTCCTCTGGCTTGTCAGTTTGTTGGACTTGGTCCATGTATACCGTATTGATTTCCTTAAATTCCTGCCTTTGACCTTTCTGGACTACGTTAGGCATTGGGCTTGTGTAGTCTAACCTTCTTAGTAATTCATCCATGCTGGATAAATCCCTGATGTTGGACGAAATTATAAGTCTCCTCACCTCAACTGGCAGCATACGAGAAATCGCATCTATTAGTTGCTCCGTGGACAATGGGGGTTGCAAAAATCTCAAGCGGGACAACTGACTCGTAAAGAAATCAGCGTACCTCGTTGGAAGAGTACCTGAGTATTTTCTTGAATACACCTCCGCTCTTAACGAATTCTGCGTTTCTATAGACCAAAATCGCTTGATTAATGCCTCTGCAAACTCGTCAAAGTTACTGAATGTGTATCTAAATGCGCAAAACCATTCAAGGGGTCCTCCAATCAGATATCTCTCTACTATCTTCATCTCTCTTTCTCTGGGAATGTGAGCTTCGATGAAATAATCTTTGAGATTCCTTACATACTCTATAGGTGTCAAACTATCAGTGTTACTGAATTTTTGTGGTTTGTCCTCGAAATTCCTAATGACCGTCACGTTCCTCGGATATGAATCCGGATAGTTTTTCCCACTATCTCTATAATTCCACTCAGGTTCCATGTTCCTCTCGTCATCCTCCTCTCTGAATCTGGATACACGTTCTTCAGGAGTCACGTCTCTTTCTTCTGGCTCTAGGTTATGTCTTCTAGCATAATTCCTATTCAATTCGCAAGCTAAGCCTTCTGTATCCTTGTCGGTGATTTCTGTTAAGACTTTCTTGATAATCTCTTCTTTGTAGTTCTCCATTAAACTAGCCTCTCCTAACCTCAAATTTTTCAGTTTACTCGTCGTTTCATTTACATCCGAGACAACTTTATGAATTTGATCCTCTAATGTAGATTTTAAAGTTTGCATATCCTGATCTAGTTGTGTTCTATCGTCAACTTGTTTTTCGGATAACGAATTTATCCTGACGCTTAAATCTTTCCTAATCTGTACTACTTCATTGTTAATTTCTATCTGCGTACTGGCAAGTTTTCTTTCAATCCTTTCCTGAATTTGGGTTACATGTTCCCCACTTGACTTATTCCACTCGTCTTTCCATACCGCTACGTTTGCTGTTAACATTTCGGCTATGTCTACTTCGATATCCTCTTTTAATACTCTATTGTGGTCTAATACCTGGGTTCTCATGACCTCTACATCATACTTCAACTCTGCTAAAGACGTTGTTGTTCTAACTGATTCATCGACTAATGCAGTTATATTACGCGTACAAGTTTTCGATTTCTTCCCTGACTTTATTTACATCAGTTTGGACTTTAGTAATATCTACGAAAACTGTGTTGACCTCTACCTGAATCTTAGTTATGTCACTTTGCACCTCAGTTATATCCGCATGAATATTATTAATGTCTACCTGAACATTAGATACATCAGTTCTAGCTTTTTGAATTTCTTTTTGGACTTCCTCGACCTTGTCTTGGACAGTCGCTACATCGTTTTTGACAACAACTACTTCGGCTCTCGCACAAGAAATATCCCCTCGGACATTAGCTACATCTAGATTTAACATTGTAAGGTCTCTCTGTACCTTAGACACATCATTTTTAACATCATCAACACTTTTATGCACAATAGACACATCTTTATGGACATTAGACACGTCTGTGCGCATGTCCGTTACAGTATTTTCAATTCCTAGGGTATTAATCTGCAAACGCGACATATTATCCTCCAAATTAGCAGCACTAGTATGAAGAACCTTCATATTCTCCTCCATTCGACTATTATTCCTCGCTTCCATCTCCTTCATACTGCTATTCAAATTACTAGCATTCTCCTCCATCCTTGCATTCAAATTAGCAGACAAATTACTAACATTCTCCTCCATTCTTGCATTCAAATTAGCAGACAAATTACTATTATTCTCCTTCATGCTTTCATTCAGCATCTGCTTCATACTGCGATTCATGTTAGCAGACATCTCCTCTAACATTTTCTTCAAACTTTCATCTGCCATTACAATATTATTCAAAAATGGATTGCTGTAGGGACATACATCAAAAGAGCAAAATAACAACATTTGAGCAACACTTTTCACCATATATAAATTTGATCAATTTTCTGTCTTAAGTCTAACTTATAACTACCTTATAATTAATCTTCGACGATACTTCATGTTGAAACAAACTCAAGCACATGTTCAAATTTCTTTGGCTCATTTTAAAATATCCTAACACAAATAATTTACATTTACAATCCAAATAATTTAATTTTATCTTTAATATGACTAGAATGTCATAAGCCGGTCAAATAAAATAAGATTCCAGATTATAGGCGATTTTTCTAAGTTTCCAGCCTATTTAACCTTTCCCAAGTTGTATAAGATCTGATCTTTTCTGAGTGTAATCTTCCTAATACAATACAACATTTAATTCCTATATAATCACACTCTTAAATACTACAATTGGCCTAGACATCTAACAAAGAATCAACCTCTTTATTTGAGTCTAATCGAACCCTACGTTTTAGGTTTGCCACTCTTACTGGCGTTCAACCTGGTAATCCAGTTTTGTTGAATCGAGCCCCAACGTATTAGGTGCGCCAATCTTTCTGTTGACTCAGCCCCACGCTCTTGGGTCGCCAATCTTTCTATTGTTCAACCTGGTAATCCATTGTTGTTGAACAAGCCCCACACGTTGACGGCGCCAATCTTTCTGTCCCCGTTTACCTGGATAGTAGGCTGTCAGATATCCGCCCCCTCAATCGGATTGCCAATTATCAACCGCACCGGCATAGCTACATCAATGAAAATGGCACTGACAGATACTATCGAGATAAGAGCACAGAAGTTCACAGGAAATCAATGTGGAACACACCAAAATAGACGGGGGTTCATACTTACCGTTACTTACCTCTTAATTATCTTGGGGTTTGAGTTGACAACAGGATCACTAAAAGTCTGTTCACACAATAACCTCCACCATGACATTTAAAAATGAACCAAAAACGAAGACGAGAACTTTGAACTGTACAAAAGCTTTATTTCTAATAAAGGGTATGATTTTACTAACACAACAAAATCAACGTGGCTATCAGAAGCCCAAGTCAATCTGACTACGTCCTCAGTAGGACTTGCAAAAATTATCATACAACATGATATAAAACATTTTAGCTCCCAAGAGCTCCAAATAACGTAATATTCATAACACTATTGGATTGGAAAAGGACATCAGGGTGTGACATATATAGAGCATTTGGTTTCCTTTTAATAAACATGAGAATGGTATTTATAGTCGCAAGGCCGAAGTGCGGACGACCTCACTCTCTGTGAACCAGATGTTGGCCCAGCTGCGAGCTAACCTCGAACCTGTTGCATACTGGTCAAATGCACTCCCTTCTCACCTGCTGTTACGTAACATACAGCTTGCTCTCTCAAACTTTTATATGTCTACAAGACAACTCACATTATATTTACGCAAATCTATCAAGTACTTTGCTCACATCCTATTGGATCACTCTGTTAATTCCTTAGACTTGTTAACTTCTCATCCAATTGTTTAATTAGCTCTTAAATGTTTATAACAAAATCACATAAATTATTTATAACAATTAAAAATTGTTTATCATATTTGTCAAAGACAATAAAAATATTATAAGCACGTCTTTAACATCACTCTCGTTTTACATTATTTTCAAAAAATATTTACAGCAATTATTTACAATATTAACATTTTAAATTGTTTAAATTATTAATTTCAGAAATACATTGACCACATGTTCATTCGGTTGGTAATTTTCATAATCGTGATTTATATAATCGACCAATGAAGGTTAGTTATACATGTTAATGTCACAATCTGGTTTAATAAAGGTTTTAATAATGATTTGTGACGGCAACCTTCATTCAAAATCTTATCTCAAATTCTTTCAAAACTCGTGTTAATTATAACAGTAATTCACTTGATTTATTTTCAACGAACTATGACAATCTTACTCCAGCGGAAAATCCTTCGCTAACAAGTTAATGCACAAACTGCATTAAAAATATGCCCAAAATCATCATATATTAATCTATATGGTATTCAACTTCCACATAACTTACAAAACTTCCACAAATAATTCTTTAATATTTATTCCTGTGGGAACTTCCTTCATATTCAAGGGCATTATACCTCAGCGACTTTCAACACGCGCTGCACTAGCGATTATACATTCATAGTTCCACTTAAACATTTTTATAATCATTAATTGTTTCAAAACTGTTTTTCCTTTAACCCTCGTGGATTTCATTCATGAACCGAAATGAAGTCAAAACTTGCCAATCACAAACAAATTTAATAGTGAATACGCTCATATACGCCTGTCTGGTCTATCAAAATTTAAGATTAACATCTTAAAAGAAATTGTAGTATGAAAATACTATCTTCAAATAAAGTGCGACTAAAATACAAAGTAGTCGAATAGAATCCAATTAGACTGGGGAATGCACACATCGTTCTATAAATCTCTAATTGAGAAAAACTCCTAACAAAAGTACTTGACTTTAATGCATTCAATAATTCATTATTAAAGTTACTCTTTCACAAAAGTGTCTATAATGCAATGTTCATTCATAAATGACGATAAATGTCTGTATTGCAATCAATACAAATAACGACTAGTATTTCCAAGATCGTCGACAACGTAAGAGATTTTAACGCTCTAAAATCATTTAAATGTTCTTCCTTCTTGATGATGACAGAAAATTGTTCAAAGTAATTAAACTGGGGTAGAATTACTTTAATAAAATGACTCGCTGTCTGAATTTAAATCTGCCATAAAAATCATTAACTTACAGTCAAATCGTGACTACAAAAATATTAATTACTGAAAATCTAAATATCAGTCTCAACTGATTCAAAATCATTAACTATGCCCATGACATAACAATGTCTTAATAAATCGTCGAAAAATGCAAAACTCAACAAGGTGTACTGAGAATAAGAATCTCAACAAGAAAATAGGGCAAAAATACATAAGGATAAAAATATGGGAAAAATGGTTGCTCAAACATCACTAGTAAACTCAAATACAATAAACGTTCACGACTACCTTATCTGCCGATTGACGTTCCAGAGGAAAATTCCCCAAAGAAGACTGCTGATGGATCCATTTCACCACGTTAAAGTTGAGCTCCATCCTCGAAATAGGAAATAGCACCCTCAGAGAATCGAACTGCTTCCTTCTCCGTGAATCGCTCTGCTCCTCGAAGACGAATAGACATCCTTCCGGCAATAATCTTCTGTGTGAGTCGGGATATTCCTGACCTCTCTTGAAAAATTCCCTGAAGTTCCAGTAGACAATCGCCATGAAGTTTTGTAGAAATTTCCGAAGAAATTATTCATATACAGAGTATGAAATTGTTTCTATGGCTGTTCGATGGTATTCAGCCTTTAATTACGAAACATGGGTGTAGATGGTATTCACCGCATGTTCGCTTGTGCGGAATAGCAATTAGCGAAGTTCCATGTCGCTATCTTACTCCGTTGAAGTATGTCCCAATTGCAATAAGCCCTTAGCCTTCCATCTGCTCTTCGGTTGTAGTGTTAGAAGAACAAACTGCCGTATTCAATTGCTCCATTATACTGTATTGTTCTGTAACCAAGCAATCTGAAGTCTTTCTATTCCACTCGCAGCGTCAGCCGTTGCGTTGATTCTGGCTTCACAAAAGTGCTTCTCTTGTGGCGAGATAATCACTTTTCTCAGTCGTATAAAACTGCTAATATCTTTCGAACTAATCGGTCGAAATTGTTCAGCTTTTCTCTATAACTGCTTGTAGCACTGCATAATACAATTAGCTTATCGGAGACCGCTAACTGTTCGAAGCTAAACTTGTAGAAGCTTTCTAAGGTCCGTTTCAACTTCACCTAGTTTGACTTGGATCTCGTTAATATAGTGGCCTCGCCACACGTTATAAAGACGATTCTTTTCACTGCTGTTCACTTCGACGTCTCACTATAATGAATGTATAAGAAAAGAACTTTCACAAATATACTTCGATGATCTGAGAATGAAATCTCAGAATGATCAGAGAACGAAAGGGGCTCCTCTCTTCTGCGCAAGCCCTTTTATTAACTTCACGAGGGGCGTTACCATCCCTTCCAAAGCGTGATACTACGTCATCGCTAGAAGTTCCAACTTCGTTAATACATGACGGATTTTCAAAATTCAAAAACTGAAAATAAATTTCACCAAAATTCCAAATCAATGCTTTTACTGCAAATGGATTTCCACAATTCTGCATTCCAAAAGTAATAAAAATACCATAGTTTTAGCAATCTCCGTCTTCCTTTAAACTATCTTTGATTGGTTCATGCCTCTCCTCCAATAGCATAGTTTCTTTCTCAGCAGAATTCCTCGTTTCCTGCGACTGCGTCGTACATCTTGGAACATTCTCGATTTAAAAGCTGACGTCACTGAGAATCTCAGCTCAAGTAGCCTGCTGGCATAACATTTACGTCATCCGTGCTTACGTCATGACTACCCACGTCATAACTATGACAGCCATAACTCTCCTTATAATTTCAAATATAGCCACCGTGGTCTCTACATAATTCAATTACGGGGGCAGTACCTATTATGAAAAACCCTAAAACTCAATCAGTGGCAGTATCTAATAAACAAACGAGTTTAATATTGATAAATATGAAATAAAATTCGCGTATATTAGACAACAGCAAAATGAATCGCCAAATGTACATCATTCAACTGCAACTAAGCGATTTCTGGCACTATGTTCAATGGCAATCATTCTTAAACAATTTGCACGACAAGGTTAAATTTCCAGCCATCAATAGACAAAACACGTTAGAAGCTGAAATTGAAAAATTAATGGGAAGGAAAGAACAAAGCCTAACCGAAAAAGAAATCACAAAAGTGTCAAATGCAATGACAGGCTACGCAATAGAACGGAGGTATGTTTCTCCAAAGAGGAAGTACAAATGATGGAAAAACTTTTAAAATTTAATTTCGAACATAAACTCAATTAACGCAATATAAAACAACTCATAACGGACGTAGAAATTGCGTGTCGAAAATTACCACAACAAGAAAGAGAGATAACTAAGAATCTCGTAACAAACGTAGCTAGGAAGATTATAAAACACGACAACTGTAGTAAGGAAAGAAGCAATAAAAAATAAACAGCATTAGTGGAATCGTTAAAGTAGAAAATAAAAATACAGATGACTTGTTCGTGACGAAAGCCGACAAGGGGAACACAACAGTAATCATGAATGAAGCCGAATACGTAAATGAAACGTTAGAATTTATAAATTACAACGGTATAATTGAAATAGGCAATGATCCAACTAAGAAATTTCAAATGTAGGTAAAAAATGCACTAATCAAAACAGAATACATTCTCACGAATTCAGAAAGAACTAAAATCGTAGACATGAACACACAGTTACTGTCATTAAGGGCGCTACCGAAGATCCATACAGAAAATTGCCCCATCAGACCAATCGTGAATTGTAGTGGTGCGCCAGGACACAAACTAAGTAAAGAGTTAATAACAATCCTGAGGGATAGGCTAATTATCAAAAACGACGTCTCAGTTTAAAACACAACCGAATTAGTCAACAAAATGGGGTCCATAGCCATAAAACCAAGCATGAGGATGATTTCTTTCGATATCACGATTATGTACACTAGCATACCGGTTAAAGAAGCAATAAAGGTAATAGGAGGCATTCTGAATGAGAATAAATCAGAAAAAGAAACGGAAGAAATACTACAGTTGCTACGAGTCACACTCAGCCAGAATGTTTTCAATGTCAGGGCAAAATATATCAACAGGTCTCGCTATGGGGTCATCACTCAGCGGATTGGTCGCCAACGTATTCATTAACAATTTAGAGAACATATTCCTTAAAGGAAATTCGGCAAAAGGCATTATACATTGGAGTAGTTATGTGGATGACGTCATTTGCATACACGACACAGAGGTAACAAACGAAGACACATTGCTTCAATCAATCAATAGCTTACACCGATCCATTAACTTCACAATGAAAACAGAAAACAACCAGCGCATAAATTACTTAGATTTAATAGTCCACCGAGCGTACAAACATTTTACGTACTCCATATACCGCAAATGACGCAAACGTCATTCACTATTGACAATTGGTCAAACCACCCAAATTCACACAAATTAGCGGGTATCAAATCCATGGTAAATAGGGCCATCAGCATACCTATGTCAAGACCGATATTTCAATAGAGAAATCGATACGATAAAACAGATAGCAACGGAGAATAATTTTTCGCCCAACACGGTTACCCAGATACTACATAAACAACGATGGAAAAAAGAGGACAAATCACCAACCCAAAATGAAAACTAGTACGTCCGATTCAATTTCATGAACCAAAACACTCATAAAATAACATACATCTTCAAGAAACACGTATAAACATAGCTTTTAGAACAACTCTCTCGGTAACACCAACATAACAGTAACATAACAAAGAAAAATCCGCACGAAAAATAAGGCGTATATCTGTTCACGTGCCAAGATGGCGGATGCAATGTTAATTACGTCAGGCAGAGTGGAAGGAAAATCGGAACAAGATACATTGAACACAAAAATGCGATCTATCGCAACAAACATTCTGCCATATGCAAACACATGTACGACAACAATCATCGTTTCACTAAAGTAGGAACAGACTTAAAGATTCTACACTACGATGCGAAGGGAAAGGCTCTCCACATTAAAGAATCCATTGAAATGAATCTAGCGAAGGAAGCGAACCCAGCAAATCTGAATGAATACACATTTTTAGAATGATTACCACCTTACACGCTGTTAAATAAAAAAAATTAAAAAATCCACACGAATAAAAAGTGAGGCAATGAATGCACACGGGAAGGGTTTTTAATGGGAAATATGTTATAGGAGAAGGATGCTCCATGTGTTTATTTTTCATACAAACCAAGATCTGAATATAGGTAGTATCCCATGGAACCTATCATCGTCTATTAGACTGGCTGGCAGCCTATATGAGAAGTTCCTTATGCTGTGGCAGACGATGTAAATAGGCCTGCGAGAGTACGAAAGTTTTCCAGAATCCAAAACACACCTTTTTGGAAATTGCCATTCCAGCCTCAGTTTACCTGTACAGTCACAAAAACAATCAATTCAGATCCTCAAATACAAAGATCAGATAACCGAGGTCGCAGATGACGTCACGCACACCTAACGTAGCTCGGACGCTTATCTCATCAGTTGGCGAGAGAGCGGCCACGCGATAAGTCAACACCGTTAAACTTCACAAGTCGAGTAAGTACCGTGCAAATAGTATTTTGATAGTCCTTCGTGTTTGTTTGCTGACATAGTACTATATTGATTCTATTTACACATTTGCATTACGTAATTCATAAAATAAACCGTCAAGACAAACCGTTGAAACAAATACAACCAAGACGCCCTACAATACTCTATTAGCAACAAAAATTAAATAAATTGATTAATTATTCAGTGTGAACTTTAACCGCTACACAGTGATCAGGCCACTCGAGGGTCGAAACGCCTCATCCTAAACTGCTTCATTATTTGTGATAATCTAATTAATGTTTCCAGGAGTGTCGTTACATATTTATATTTTGTACCCCGCCTATTCGTGTTGACCGACTGAAGAGCAACAGTGTATTGGCAACACTGAAAAAGCATTGCTTCAAATCTATACATTTATTTTAATATTGCAAGACTTAGAAATGACGATCACTGTCTTCCTCCCCCAAACTAATCTGTGAAGGTGTAGCTCCTGTTTCTGTGATACAGGAGGATTGTAAACTAATGAACCACATGTAATCTGTTGTGTATAACTACAACATAACATATTGTGTGTCTACTGCTAATGAGCCCAAAGATCTGAAGTGGTGGAATGTCTCAGACAACCAGTTAGGGCGTGTGCTTTAGTAAAATGTTTAATGATACTCTGTGTTCTTTTGAATTTGAGTAGCTTTCACATAAGGAAGTATCTCATGACAAGTTTCCTGATTAAGTAAGAATGAAATGCCGAATCCAAGGTTACATTGAAGCCACAGTGTCAATCAAAGGAAAGCCATAATAATCATCTATTTTATAATAAAACAAATCTATGTTTTAATAAGACTGTCCTGATATCATCTGAAATAATCAAGTAACTAGTCTCATAATCAGGACATGGACTCAAAGTCTAGATCTTGGTTGTTTGAGAAAAATGCAACTGGCATTTCCTTTATATGTCGCTTCCCCAATTCCTTCTTCCCAACTATACCCACTAGTACAAACAAACATAACATCTTGCTGCCATGTTTCTAGTAGGGAAAATAAAGGCATATTTGATCGTTTAAATTTGACACGTCATTATTCTATGGAAATGTATTTTGATCGATTCCCTGAAGTCCAAAGCCTTCACTTTTAACTCACGTGGAAGTGAATGTATTATTTTTCTCAACTGTGTTCGCCAACTGCTGAGCATCTACCGTGTTTACTTCCACTCTATCAATTGACTGAAGTTGGATCTACCTCTATTAACTGTGTACCGCAACTGCTGAGTGTCTACCGTGTTTCCTTACACTCTATCAATTGACTGAAGTTGGATCTGCCGCTATTAACTGTGTTCCCCTACTGCTGTGTGTCTACCGTGTTTCCATACAATCTACCAATTGACTGAAGTTGGATCTACCTCTATTAACTGTGTCCCCCTACTGCTGAGTGTCTACCGTGTTTCCTTGCACGCTATCTATTGATTGAAGTTGGATCTACCTCTATTAACTGTGTTCGCCAACTGCTGAGTGTCAGCCGTGTTTCCTTACACTCTATCTATTGACTGATGTTGGAACTACCTTTATTAACTGTGTTCGCCAACTACTGAGTGTCTAACGTGTTTCCTTGCACTCTATCAGTTGACTGAAGTTTGATCTAACTCTATTAACTGTGTTCGCACACTGCTGAGTGTCTACCGTCTTTCCTTACACTCTATCAATTGACTGAAGTTGGATCTAACTCTATTAACTGTGTTCGTTAACTGCTGAGTGTCTACCATGTTTCCTTACACTGTATCAATTAACTGAAGTTGGATCTACCTCGATTAACTGTGTTCGCCAACTGCTAAGTGTCTGCCCTGTATCCTTACACTCTATCAATTCATTGAAGTTGGATCTACCGCTATTAACTGTGTTCCCAAATGCTGAGAGTCTGCCGTGTTTCCATACACTCTATCAATTGACTGAAGTTGGATCTACCGCTATTAACAGTGTTCCCAAATGCTGAGAATCTACCGTGTTTCCTTCTACTCTATCAATTGACTGAAGTTGGATCTACCGCTATTAACTGTGTTCGCCAATTGCTGAGTGTCTACCGTGTTTCCATACACTCTATCTTGAACCATTTTTCAGTATTTATTGTAATTATTATTATCATCATGATTATTATTATTATTATTATTATTATTGTCATGTGTTGTGACATCTCTATATTACGCCTCGAGTGTTTAAAAGTGCGCAGGTTGTCTGTATGTATCTCTCTGTCTAACGTTGTACAACCCCTAGCTACATACTACGTAGTTCTCTCGTATTGGCTAGTGTTGTTGCTACCTTGCATTTTGGTGCAATTTGTTCTGCTATTGGCTCAGCCAATATTTGACGCGAGTTTGGAGCCACTCCCAAACTACGCATTATATATTTCTGGGAGGCTTCTCTCCTCTCTGGGGGGGACAGAAGCTAAGTCAGTCTTAGACGCGCCGAGATGTAGGGCGAACGTGTGTATTCGGGCAGAGGCCCGCCCTCATGGCGCAGCGGAATGTGAGTACGGCTCAATGTATTTCTATCTAACGCAATGTAATTGTTTTTGTTAAACGTTCCTTCTTTTGCTTAATTCTCTTTCCTTTTCAAGATGTTACTGTTAGTATTATAATCCTTGACCCAGATCTCCGAGACATTGCGTAATGTCATACGGCGGAGTTCTTTTTGTTGCTTTTGTTATGTACCCTCCTCACAGTTTTATTATTTTGGTTAATACCTGTAAGATTCGAAAGTATTGCGTTTCTGCGTCTTGGCTTATGTATATTTTCCTGTCGGGCCTTGGTGCTCGTCTTTTGCGTCGGTGTCTCTTTTGTACCACAAATGTTTCGTTTGATTGGTAGCAATTGGACCTTTGTTTGCGGACAGTATGTGTGAGGTAACGGGACTTATGTCCAACGTCCCACTAATACATGTCCCTTTTGTTTATAGAATATATGTGACGGTGGTTAACTGGGATTTTCTCCAGCTCCGATGTCATATTATTCTTTTTTTATATGTCGCGTTGGTACGGCATTATGTTGGAGTATAAGCCTATTTTTTTATAGCGTGCTTTCGATTTTTACCGGTCTCTTTCGTCCCAAGTCAATTGTAATGTAATGTATCTCCGTATATCACATTTTCCTTTTGTTTTGTTTTTCTCTTTCGATTTTCGCCGTATTACATAACTTAATTATAATTCCCCTTGTCTTCTCCTTCCTCCTATCTCCGTGAGATCTCTCTCCCCTTTGTTTTACTCCCCCTCACCCCTCCCCCTTCCCTCCGGTATGTTTACATAACATCATGAAAAGCTTCGCGTCTCGTTAACGTTCGAATTTTTTGACTTTTTACAAGTTTGGCGTTTCTCTCTGGCTTTTGTAAGTTTCATTTGATTTTATTCCATGTTCGTATCTTTTCGTTAGATTCATGTTGTTGAGCGGTACTCAGGTTCTGTCGTGCTTTTTAGTTCTTTTTAGTTTTTTAGTTCTTTATTCTTGGTATTGGGTTTCTATTGTATTATTGATTTTATCTTAGCCTACCTTTTTTCTTTGTTTTAAATAATTTGTTTATTTCGTGTACACGCTCTTTCTTTTATTTTAATACATTTTTATATTTTAAGTAATACAGCTCCCTTGTCTTTTCATTTCTTATATTTAAGTTCCCCTTCCTTATTCCTTATCTTCATCTCGATTTCGTCAATCTTGTCTTTGTGATGTAACAAAGGCACGATTAACACGCCTCTGGGATTTCTTTAATTAATTTTATGGGAATCTCATTTTTGCACTTTTGATTGTTGCATTAAGCAATTATTTGTTTCCATTTGGTTTTTTGGAAATCATCTTTTGCTCGCTCCGAAAACCTTGGGCCCAGCACCGGGTCGAGCAAGACGTCTTTTCCCCCGTCCATTTGCGACCTCGTTGATTTTATCTTCCGCTGCTACTCTGACGCGCATTATTATTATTATTACCTAGACCTTTATCGGCGCAATGGTATCACATCGCGTGGTTGCGTGCGAAATCGTTCCCCCCTCCTCTCTCAAGTTATTAACCTTTTATTATTTTTCTCTTCATTTACATTGTATTAAAATTTGTTTTCTTAGAGTTTAAGGAATTCAGTGAATTGTTTTTCCCCACCCCTGAAGAAAGGTTGAAGTTACTTTCTGTGTGAACTACGGGCATCCAGGAAACCCATCTCCAAGGAAAGGTGGTTTTGTCCCTCAAGTAAACAAGACATCCAAAAGACCCAGCTTCGAGGTGAACAGTGGCAACATATCAGTGAGTACATCGCATCGCTGGAACACGACACGTCACGGTATTGTAACCTACTTTTATGTATTTGCTTCCTCTAGTAGACATTTGTTTAGTTAACGGTGATTTTAAGGCGACAGGAAATTTTGTTTGCTTTCTCTTCCTTTTCATTTCGTCAGTGTTGTGGACGTTTTTATTTTACTTTCTGTGAAGTAGAAAATGCATTTCTCTCAAGGGTTTGAGTCCTTACCTTTGTTGTAAATAGTCGCTTTGTTAACTGTGATATTTCTCAGAACTCGCCTCACCCCTTCATACGTCTCAGTCTGGAACAGCTGCTGACAGGTTTCTTGTCATTACCGTACAGCCTAAAACCCCCCGCCCCTCTTTCTCCGAAGTTTTCCCCAATGAAGGTGGGCCCACTTATGGGAACCGTCTCTTTAAATCCTACGGTAGCCCCGACCCACCTTGAGCCTCGCGTAATTATACTAACGTTTGATGTTAGTAAAGTGTTTGTTGTCTCAGTTATGTATGGTCTGTTGAGCTATTATGTGTGTTATGATTGGGAGTTAAGTTTGTTTCATAATTAGGGAGGGTGATTGTTTTATTTTTGTCAGGGGATTTTCAATTTTGGTTTTCATTTAAAATTGTTTATATAAGCTTGATGTTACTATATGTTCAGTATGGTAGTGTGTATTTCGTTGGGAAACCTGCTAGGTGAGGTCTCCGTCGGGATTAGGGTATGGGACCTGTCCCACGGCTTCGACGCCCACTTAGGATGTACATAGATTCTACACGATTCGTCAATCTTTAGTATGGGATGAAGTTTGTCACGATGACCTGTAGTCCGTTATTTGAGTTTCCATGGTGTTCCAACGACTCATATTAGCATTCTGATGTAATGGGGAAATTTTGATTTGTTTATGGGAAGGAGTATGTATGTAGTGTTGTTGTTGTTGGTTGTATTTTGAGATGAATGTGTGTGTCAATGAGTTTAATGAATTTTTATCAACAGTTATTTGTGGGTGGTTTCAAATTTAGTTCGATTTTGATTTTATACCCTATTCAATTTAAACTATATATATATTACGTACGAACTATGTATTCGTTTTTATTGGCAAACCAAATATACGATAAGTATTACTCAGAGATACCAACCATTTTAGGTCCACGGCATCCTTGGTATGGGACATTGATGTTCGTGTGAACTACTCTGGCGTGCATTACCCAATTTTCTTATATTAGTATGGGATAGGCCATACCCTCTGTCTTTAATTTTTAGCCTACTTTCGATTTTTGCAAAAAATGAAAGTAGACTTATGAGATCAACACAGGGCGAAAAAAGTGTGTCTGTCTGTGTGTGTGTATGTGTGTGTGTGAGTCTGTGTGTGTGTGTGTATGTGTGTGTGTGAGTCTGTGTGTGTGTGTGTGTGTCTGTGTGTGTGTGAGTGTGTGTACTCTGAATGTCTGTCCCCCCCTATCAATTCGAACACGGTGAATGCGAATTGAACGAAATTTGGTACAAAGGTAGCACTAGCAAAGGACACCTCAGTGTCATGTTTTATATCGCCGCCATCTTGACGGAAACGTAATGGCGGCCACACAAATGTTCAAAGCTTAAATCAAATTACGACTAACCTAATCATCCGATCTCTACCAAATTTTGCAACAACATACCTTTATGGGGGGAGCATCCTTTGACCAAACCAATAGGCCATCAGCTTAATAGTTTGCGGATGGCGGCCATCTTTGTGTGAAAATCGATTCCCCCTATTTATTCGAACACGGTGCAACCGAATGGAACGAAATTTGGTACAGAGGTAGTACTAACAAAAGGCACCTCAGTGTCATGTTATATATCGCCGCCATCTTGACGGAAACGTAATGGCGGCCACACAAATGTTCAAAGCTTAAATCAAATTACGACTAACCTAATCATCCGATCTCTACCAAATTTTGCAACAACATACCCTTCTGGGGGAGCATCCTTTGACCAAACCAATAGGTCATCAGCGTAACAGTTTGCGGATGGCGGCCATCTTTGTGTGACAATCGATTCCCCCTATTAATTCTAACACGGTGCAACCGAATGGTACGAAATTTGGTACAGAGGTAGTACTAACAAAAGGCACCTCAGTGTCATGCTTTATATCGCCGCCATCTTGACGGAAACGTAATGGCGGCCACACAAATGTTCAAAGCTTAAATCAAATTACGATTAACCTAATCATCCGATCTCTACCAAATTTTGCAACAACATACCTTTATAGAGGAAGCATCCTTTGACCAAATGACTAGGTCATTAGCCTAATAGTTTGCGGATGGCGGCCATCTTTGTGTGAAAATCAATTCCCCCTATTAATTCAAACACGGAGAAACCGAATGGAACGAAATTTGGTACAGAGGTAGCACTAGCAAAGGGTACCTCAGTGTCATGTCTTATATCGCCGCCATCTTGACGGAAACGTAATGGCGGCCACACAAATGTTCAAAGCTTAAATCAAATTACGATTAGCCTAATCATCCGATCTCTAGAAAATTTAGCAACAACATACCCTTATGGAGGGAGCATCCTTTGACCAAACTAATAGGTCATCAGCCTAATATTTTGCGGATGGCGGCCATCTTTGTGTGAAAATCGATTCCCCTTATCAATTCGAACACGGTGAAACCGAATGGAACGAAATTTGGTACAGAGGTAGCACTAGCAAAGGGCACCTCAGTGTCATGTTTTATATCACCGCTATCTTGACGGAAACGTAATCGCGGCCACCCAAATGTTAAAAGCTAAAATGTAATTACGACCAACCTAATAATCTAGTCTCTACCAAATTTTGCAACACCATATCTTTATGTGGGAATCATATTCAGACCAAACTGCAAGAACATCAGCCCAATAGTTTGCAGATGGTGGCCAAGTATGTGTGCAAATCGATTCCCCCTATCAATTCAAACACGGTGAAACCGAATTGAACGAAATTTGGTACAGCGGTAGCACTAGCAAAGGGCACCTCATATTCATGTTTAATATCCCTATAGCACGTTGTATTTCAACAAGCTACTACAACCAACATTCAATCATACTCCTTGAAAAGGACAAAGAGTTATAACAATACCCATGCATTTAGGAGAAAGTAGGCTATATGTTCTTTACTGAACATCTTGTTTTCAATGCGGTACCTCTGAGGTCTTCGGCCCGTATATTGACACAGTAACCATTTTATTTTTGTGGGTTGGTAATATTTATTATTGGGTTTCGTGTTTGATTGATTGTATGTCTGGTCTTGATTGGTTTTATGCGAGGTTTCAGTCAGTTCTTTTTTGGAAGGTATTTTGTAACGTAATTATTTGGTTTTTCGTTCTCTGTCTGGAATGGTATTTTTTTGTTTCGACAGCTACTTTGAGTTATTATTCCTTTTTATTTGTTTAGTACCTAATGTCTTTTGATGAAGGTTATTAGTATATTTAGCCCCTTTACTCCCTCTATGTATCTAGTTAGGCAGGAGACACCCGTGGCCGCCTGAGTTACACGGAGGATTTCGAAAGATGTGTTGAACTATACCTCTGCCTAAGGCGATTTCCAGTTCCTGCCTGCTTTTGTTGTAACGAGCCGGGCCGGCCCATTGTCCAAGCTGCAGACACGACTTGCTATTGTTCGGCAGTGCCTGAGATGGTCTGTTGACTTACATTCTTTTCTTGTAGTGACAGTGATTTGTTTATTGATATAGTTGTTTACTGTTTATCGTAACTTCTGTTTTACGTTTTTGTGAAATCATGTTTTTATCAATCATTTCAATCTAATATGTTTTCTCTAAGATAATGTGTATTATTTTCCTGTAACTCTCATATATTTGGAGAGTGTTTCCGGTGGCGATAGCTAGTCTTTAAGTACCTGAGAAGTGGCCGGTGTATCCTTTAGACCCTGTTCACGGCTCTTTACTCTTTTGTAATATGGTCTGACGACCCTGTCTATTCATACCTTTACTTTCCAGCTGGCAGAATGAATCCACTTTCAATCTTACGCAGCTTATGTAACCCCAAATATTTCCCCGACGCAAGCCTTATTTTGTATAAAGGGTGCTCCCCTTTATCTTTTTTTTGTGATCATGATTTAACCTTTTTCTTTCTTTTATTATTAGAAAATTGGCTGATTTCCAGAAGGTCGCCATTAAGAAGCCTTCGCTTTCTCCACGTCATCTGGCAGAGTCTAGCTCAAGATTGACCGTTTTATTATCATTATTTTCTTGTTGGTACATCCATTTTTTAATATGTGTGACGTATTGACGTGCAGTAGAGGTAGGATCCGCCTTTATTTCACGCCTGTACTGATCCCTTATATAATTTGAATTTTTGTTGTTTTAATTTCATCATAAAGTTTTTTTTCTTTCGTACCAAAAAGAAAAAAAATTCCTCATCAGTGAACATCTTCGTGAATACGTGTGTATGAAAATATATGTGTATATGAGAAAAGAGACTTGCGTTTCGTCAAGCCTTTTATGGAAGTTAAGACGTTCAAAGAACTTTTAATTAAGCTGCGTCTTATGAATAAGAGAAATGTGAGAACATTTTATTATGTCTTAATTTTTCGTGTGTGTATCTGGTGTACATGATGTAATCTTCTTTCCTTCACCCTGTTCAAATGTATCTAATCGAAGAATGTTATTTTATATAATTTTGTTATGAAAAGAAAAAAAAAATTATTTTATGCCTTTGTTATGTAAAAGAATTTCTTTTGGGAGAAAGCGGTGGAATTTGAACCATTTTTCAGTATTTATTGTAATTATTATTATCATCATGATTATTATTATTATTATTGTCATGTGTTGTGACATCTCTATATTACGCCTCGAGTGTTTAAAAGTGCGCAGGTTGTCTGTATGTATCTCTCTGTCTAACGTTGTACAACCCCTAGCTACATACTACGTAGTTCTCTCGTATTGGCTAGTGTTGTTGCTACCTTGCATTTTGTTGTGCAATTTGTTCTGCTATTGGCTCAGCCAATATTTGACGCGAGTTTGGAGCCACTCCCAAACTACGCATTATATATTTCTGGGAGGCTTCTCTCCTCTCTGGGGGGACAGAAGCTAAGTCAGTCTTAGACGCGCCGAGATGTAAGGCGAACGTGTGTATTCGGGCAGAGGCCCACCCTCATGGCGCAGCGGAATGTGAGTACGGCTCAATGTATTTCTATCTAACGCAATGTAATTGTTTTTGTTAAACGTTCCTTCTTTTGCTTAATTCTCTTTCCTTTTCAAGATGTTACTGTTAGTATTATAATCCTTGAACCAGATCTCCGGGACCTTGCGTAATGTCATACGGCGGAGTTCTTTTTGTTGCTTTTGTTATGTACCCTCCTCACAGTTTTATTATTTTGGTTAATACCTGTAAGATTCGAAAGTATTGCGTTTCTGCGTCTTGGCTTATGTATATTTTCCTGTCGGGCCTTGGTGCTCGTCTTTTGCGTCGGTGTCTCTTTTGTACCACAAATGTTTCGTTTGATTGGTAGCAATTGGACCTTTGTTTGCGGACAGTATGTGTGAGGTAACGGGACTTATGTCCAACGTCCCACTAATACATGTCCCTTTTGTTTATAGAATATATGTGACGGTGGTTAACTGGGATTTTCTCCAGCTCCGATGTCATATTATTCTTTTTTTATATGTCGCGTTGGTACGGCATTATGTTGGAGTATAAGCGTATTTTTTTATAGCGTGCTTTCGATTTTTACCGGTCTCTTTCGTCCCAAGTCAATTGTAATGTAATGTATCTCCGTATATCACATTTTCCTTTTGTTTTGTTTTTCTCTTTCGATTTTCGCCGTATTACATAACTTAATTATAATTCCCCTTGTCTTCTCCTTCCTCCTGTCTCCGTGAGATCTCTCTCCCCTTTGTTTTACTCCCCCTCACCCCTCCCCCTTCCCTCCGGTATGTTTACATAACATCATGAAAAGCTTCGCGTCTCGTTAACGTTCGAATTTTTTGACTTTTTACAAGTTTGGCGTTTCTCTCTGGCTTTTGTAAGTTTCATTTGATTTTATTCCATGTTCGTATCTTTTCGTTAGATTCATGTTGTTGAGCGGTACTCAGGTTCTGTCGTGCTTTTTAGTTCTTTTTAGTTTTTTAGTTCTTTATTCTTGGTATTGGGTTTCTATTGTATTATTGATTTTATCTTAGCCTACCTTTTTTCTTTGTTTTAAATAATTTGTTTATTTCGTGTACACGCTCTTTCTTTTATTTTAATACATTTTTATATTTTAAGTAATATAGCTCCCTTGTCTTTTCATTTCTTATATTTAAGTTCCCCTTCCTTATTCCTTATCTTCATCTCGATTTCGTCAATCTTGTCTTTGTGATGTAACAAAGGCACGATTAACACGCCTCTGGGATTTCTTTAATTAATTTTATGGGAATCTCATTTTTGCACTTTTGATTGTTGCATTAAGCAACTATTTGTTTCCATTTGGTTTTTTGGAAATCATCTTTTGCTCGCTCCGAAAACCTTGGGCCCAGCACCGGGTCGAGCAAGACGTCTTTTCCCCCGTCCATTTGCGACCTCGTTGATTTTATCTTCCGCTGCTACTCTGACGCGCATTATTATTATTATTACCTAGACCTTTATCGGCGCAATCTATTGACTGAAGTTGGATCTACCGCTATTAACTGTTTTCGCCAACTGCTGAGTGTCTACCGTGTTTCCTTACACTCTATCTATTGACTGAAGTTGGATCTTCCGCTATTAACTGTGTTCCCAAATGCTGAGTGTCTACCGCGTTTCTTTACACTCTATCAATTGACTGAAGTTGGATCTACCGCTATTAACTGTCGCCAACTGCTGAGTGTCTGCCGTGTTTCTTTACACTCTATCAATTGACTGAAGTTGGATCTACCGCTATTAACTGTGTTCGACAAATGCGGAGTGTCTACCGTGTTTCCTTACACTCTATCAATTGACAGAAGTTGGATCTAGCTCTATTAACTGTGTTCGCCAACTGCTGATTGTTTACCATGTTTTCATACACTCTATCTATTGACTGAAGTTGGATCTACCTCTATTAACTGTGTTCGCCAACTGCTGAGTGTTTACCGTGCTTCCTTACACTCTATCAATTGACTGAAGTTGGATCTAACTCTATTAACTGTGTTCGCCAACTGCTGAGTGTCTACCGTGTTTCCATACACTCTATCAATTGACTGAAGTTGGATCTACCGTTATTAACAGTGTTCCCAAATGCTTAGAGTCTACCGTGTTTCCTTCTACTCTATCAATTGACTGAAGTTGGATCTAACTCTATTAACTGTGTTCCCCAACTGCTGAGTGTCTACCGTGTTTCCATACACTCTATCTATTGACTGAAGTTGGGTCTACATCTATTGACTGTGGTCGCCATCTGCTGGGTGTCTACCGTGTTTCCTTACACTTTATCAATTGACAGAACTTGGATCTACCTCTATTATCTTTAAAATATGTGCATAATATCTTAGGCTGGAATGACTTTACAAAGTGGTGTATTACATTGACTCATTACTGCTGTAGGCCATTTAAATCATCCACCACAGAATAGAAAAGAATCCATATAATTGGCCAAACGGTCTTAAGGGTGTGATCAGATCCTACAGAATTACCTGTGGCCTTGGTTTGTTGAGAATAGGCACAACCACCTCAAATCACATGTTTTGTTCATTATTCTCATATGCATGCATAGCCTCATCTAATCATTTTGATTGAGGACTCACTTTATTTAGCAGTATATTTAGCGGAGTACTTCTAGAAGCATATGTTTGTTGAGATTCTCCCAATTATCTTTTTTGGCTGAATGTATTTATATGGACTTTTGAATATTAATAACTCTTCCCTTTTTTCCGTGGTGAGAATCTGTTTCTATGTTTGTGAAACGGTGGTTGTTGTCGTACATATATTGACCAATAGGTGAGTGTTTGTTGTGTTTTAGAGCAGTTTATGCTCATTATATCGTGTTGCAAATTGTCGTCCACTCCTACCAATAAAATTGGCCTTACATTCTTCTTCCTGAAATGTAAAAAATTATTGTGGTGTTTGAAGCCATATTTTCAGTGTTGCCTTAGTAAACAAGTGTTAAGTGCTTTTCAGTCGGTCAACACGAATGTACCCAAAAGAGATGGGTTATGCCCTAATCCTGAAATAAATTACATGAGATTAATAAAACATTTATAATGTTTTGTTTTATTAATCTCATGTAATTTATTTCAGGATTAGGGCATAACCCATCTCTTTTGGGTACATTCGTGTTGACCGACTGAAAAGCACTAAACACTTGTGTAAAAAATTACACACCTGACTTCGGACGTGTGATTTTCTTCGTTAGGTTGCTGTTTTTGTGCTTACAGAGTGTGTTGTTCATTCTGAATGCTACATTGTGTCCCTGTTTTCTGAAAATATTTGCTATTTTTACGTCTTTTTATTCACAAAGTTGAACCCCAAATTAGTAATTAATTTTTGGCTTGGTGATTTGTCCTCTATTTTCTTTCGTTGCTTCATTGGTATTCTGTCTACTGTGGTGGGTGTGAAATTGATCTCTATGGCCACTTGTTTTATGGTATTAATTTCTTCATTGAAGTTTTGGATTGACATCGGACAGCCCTCTTTGCCCTCAAATTGATACCAGCTAATTTGTGTGAATGTGGGTGATTGGAACGGTTGTCAATCGTATGGGATGTTTGTGTTGCGTTGCGGTAAATGTAATATGTTAGATTTTGGTCCGTTCGATGGATTGTTATGTCTAAGTAATTTGTGTGCGGGTATTTTCTGGTTCCATTGTGAACTTGATGGATTGGAGAAGTGCTTGTTCATTCGCTATCTCCGTGTCATAGATGCAAATGACGTCATCTAGTCCAGTGCATAACGCCCTGGGATGTGTTTCCTTAGACCGTTAATAATTATAGAAGTTGGCTACCAAACCGCTGATCCCATTGTTGGAATATTTGCTTATTCCTATATTTTACTTTGAAATTGGAACACATTCCGGTTGTGCGTGATTTTGAGCAATTCAACTGTTTCATCGTTTCCTTTTTTAAATTATTCTCTTTTAAGTGATTTTCTATTACCTTTATTGCTTCATTGATCGGTAGCCTATGTGTGTATACATATTTATAATGTCGAATAAAATCATTCTCACGCTTCGTTTAATATTCAAGGATTCAAGTTTATTGACTGGTTCCGTTGCATTTACTCATTCTTGATTATGTGCCCGTTTGACGAGGATTTCCGGGAGACACAGACCTTAAATGACTCTTCCGAAACCCTCCTCCAACGAGAAGACATATAGGACGGGAAGGAATGCATTCTTGGACTGGGAATGCACAAGGAAACTTAACTCGCGGGTGTCGGGTATAATGAGAGATCAAAACTACAAGTCCAGAGGAATGCAAACACAAAATACAATAAAGAGGCCAAGCTTACATTTAAATCACACTCGATTTATTCAAAAAGTGGCAGACTCCTAACCTACTTCAGAGAGGTTAAAAACGGCTAATCCGTGCTAATCAGTTGAAATATAAATTTATTCGTTCCCGTGCCAAAAAAAAAAATCTAAAATTTAAGCCTCTCGAAGTCCTACTAAAAATGAAGAAATCAACAAACAATGTTAACAGAATGACACGTAATTCATCCCTACACAATAACTTCGGAGAGCAATAATAATGATAATACAAGGATGAATTTGCAGCAAAGAAAGATATTTACTTGTTTACAATGCAAGGAATTCGTTGCATTTACAGCACAATAAGTTTAAAGACTATGCTATGATGGTGTCACCTATAACATTTAACGTTACAGTAATTTAAGCTAATACCTATCGTACGTTAACAGTAGCAATGATGCAAACGAGAAGCGTTTCATCCAAAATGTATTACAAAGCAAAATCTAAGCACATTCTGAACCTAACAGATTATATGGAAAAAGCTATCCTAGTGTACAACACAAATTTATTACAAATAACTCTTGAATATTGCGCAATTGGCGCCACTGACCTGCCTACTCGCAGCTCCACTCTTTGTGAAGTTGGGTCATGAATGTATGGGAGAGAAAATTATGTCGGCGACTAATGTCGCATTAACAGATTAGCTACCGTGTTTAGACACGTAACTAACTGATTGTCGTGTCATACTAGGGAAAGCTATAATTGTATTTAAACATGTCGAAGAATATCGAAATCTAAGCATTGGTCATCAATGTTTCGTTACGTTTAGTGCGTTTATTCATGTTTAAAAATATTTCCTAACTCTTAATTTAGGTTTCAGTTTAGATAAAAAAAAATCTGCCGTTTGATTATTATGATCTTATTTATTGAATCATCTTTTAGTCCTACCAGTTTCTCTGTATTGGTTTAGTGACCACGTTAAACTCGAAAATTGCGAAAAATTGGTGTAGATCAAACCAACATCAGACTCATAATTGGAAGAAAACCCTCTTTCCTAACCTTCATGTGCACATATAAGTGCTTCCCAATAACACTGGGCCCGTCGGCCACTTGCTCAGTTAACGAGACAAAAATCTTACACGTTACTGGCTCAAATAGTACCAAAAAGCGAACCTTGCAACTAAGGGTAATCAGATCCTACCTCTGTAGTGCTTAATAAATGTAACAATGGTTTTCACTAGCCTTATAAATTTCCAGCCAGTGGACAAGGTTATAATCTGCTGTACAAAACAGCTGTGGATCCTAAATATCCTTTTAAACGTACTTAAAGTGTGCATGGATTGCGATTATATCAGACTTATACAGTCACGAAACATGTATTAATAAACCTGGGTCTTCCTTGCCGTTACAAAATGACCCCTCACATCGAACCCAAGATAGCCTGCTTGGCTCATCTTACTAATTACAGTCGTCAGATTGTCAATTGATGAAAATAAACAAAAGAAACACTCCCATGTGTTCGTGTAGCGTGAAACAGGTTTCATGTAGTGTCGGCTAGCTCACACTTCACAGCCTTCTAAACTAATTCACTTGATTTAAGAGTGCGTTGCGTTCGCGACCACTAGGTCGACATAAATGGCATTGGCCATGCTACGGCCTTGAAAACATCTGGATACTGGGCTAACTGTACCCAGCGGAATGTAGTTGTGGCATGATTATATAACAGAATGTTTATTTGTAAATGGGCTCTGTTCAATGCACTGTTCTCGAGCTCTCAAAAGTGTATTTACAATTATAATGGCAAAGCGTTTGTCCCAAACTCTTGCAAAAGATACGGTACAATGTAGTATTAAATAATCTCCAGAAATAAAGCGATGAATCCTACCTAAGAATGTGCTATGTAAGGTCTTATATTACTAATCCTCCCTGCCATGATCGTACTGCCCCCGTAATTGAATTATATAGAGACCAAGGTGGCTATTTTGGAAATTATAAAGAAAGTTATGGATGTCATAGTTATGACGTGGGTAGTCATGACGTAAGCACGGATGACGCAGACGTTATGCCAGCAGGCTACTTGAAGCTGAGATTCCCAGTGACGTCAGCATTTATTCGAGAAAGATCCAAGATGTACGACGCAGTCGCAGGAAACGTGGAATTCTGCTGAGGAAGAAATTATGCTATTGGAGGGGAGGCTTGAACCAATGAACGATAGTCTGAAGGAAGACGGAGATTGCTGAAACTATGGTAGTTTTATTACTTTTTGGAATGCAGAATTGTGGAAATCCATTTGCAGTAGAGGCATTGTTCTGGAATTTTGGTGAAATTTATTTTCAGTTTTTGAATTTTGAAAATCCGTCATGTATTGACGAAGTTGGAACTTCTAGCGATGACGCAGTAACGCGCGATGGAAGGGATGGATACGCCCCTCATGAAGTTCATAAAAGGCCTTGCGCAGAAGAGAGGAGTCTCATTCCTCATTCTCAGATCATCAATCGTCTGATAGTTCAATCGTCAGATCTCAAATAGTTATTTCAGTGAAACGTCGAGTGAGATTAGTAGTGAAAGAGTCGTCTTTATAACGCGTGGTGAACCCACTGCATTAAACGAGAGTCGAACATACAAGCAGTGCAGGTTTACTGTGTGTAAATCTAGGTGAAGTTGAAACGCACATTATAACGCTTCTACGAGATTAGCTGTGAACAGTTAGCGGTCGCCTATAAGCTAATTCTCTTGTGCATTGCTACAGTAAGGAGTGTAGAAAAGTTGAACAATCTCGAGTAATTATTTTGGAAGATATTAGCAGTTTTAGACGACTGACAAAAGTGATTTTCTCGCTACATGAGAAGCACTTTGTATAGCCAGAATCTACGCTACGGCTGACAAGGCTAGTGAAATAGAGAGACTTCTGATTGCTTTTGTGACACAACGCTACAGTATTATGGAACAGTTTAATATGGCAGTTTATTCTTCTATTACCATAACTGAAGAGAAGATGGAAGGCTAAAGGACTTAATGCAATTGGGACATATTTCAACGGAGTAAGATAGCAGCATGGAACTTCGCTAATTGCTATTCCATACAAGCGAACATGTGGTAAATAACCATCTACACCCATGTTTCGTGATTAAAGGCTGAATACTATCAAACAGCAATGGAAATGATTTCATACTCTCTGCATATGAATATTTCTTCGGAAATTTCTACAAAAACTTCATGGCGATTTTCAACTGGAACTTCAGGGATTTTTCAAGAGAGGTCAGGGTTGTCCCGACTCACAAAGAAGATTATTGCCGGAAGGATGTCATTCGTCTTCGTGAAGCAGTTCGATTCTCCGAGGGTGCTGTTTCTTATTTCGAGGATGGAGCTCAGCTTTAACTTGGTGAAATGGATCCATCAACAGTCTTCTTTGGGGAATTTTCCTCTGGAACGTCAATCGGCAGATAAGGTAGTCGTGAACGTTTATTGTATTTGAGTTTCTTAGCAATATTTGAGCAACCATTTTTCCCATATTTTTGTCCTCGTGTATTTTGCCTATATTCTTGTTTGAGATTCTTATTCTCAGTACACCTTGATGAGTTATGCCTTTTTCGACGATTTATTAAGACATTGTTATGTCATGGGCATAGTTAAACGATTTTGGATCAGTTGAGACTGATATTTAGATTTTTCAGTAATTTGCTTATTTTTTTTGTAGTCTCGATTTGACTGTAAGTTAATGATTTTTATGGCAGATTTAAATTCAGACAGCGTGTCACTTTATTAAAGTAATTCTACCCCAGTTTAATTACTTTGACCAATTTTCTGTCATCATCAAGAAGGAAGAACATTTAAATGATTTTAGAGCGTTAAAATCCAGTACGTTGTCGACGATCTTGGAAATACTAGTCGGTATTTGAATTGATTGCAACACAGACATTTATCGTCAGTTATGAACGATCATTGCATCATAGACCATTTTGTGAAAGATGAACTTTAATTATGAATTATTGAATGCATTAAATTCGTGAACTTTTGTTAGGATTTTTTTCTCAATTAGAGATTTATATAATGATGTTTGCATTCCCCAGTCTAATTGGATTCTATTCGACTATTTTGCAGTTAGTCGCACTTTGTTTGATGATAGTATTTTTATACTACAATACTTTTAAGATGTTAATCTTAAATTTTGATAGACCAGACAGGCGTATATAAGCGTATTCACTATTAAATTTGTTTGTGATTGGCAAATTTTTGCTTCATTACGATTCATGAATGAAATCCACGAAAGTTAAATGACAACAGTTTTGAAACAATTAATGATTATAAGAATTTTTAAGTGGAACTATGAATGTATAATCGCTAGTGCAGCGGACATGTTGAAAGTCGCTGATGTATAATGCCCTTAAATAAATGAAGGAGATTCCCACAGTAATTAATGATGATAAAGATTGTGTTAGTGGAGGTTTTTGTAAAGTCTGTGGAAGATTTTGATACCGTATATTTTAATATATGATGAATTTTGGGCTATTTTGTAATGCAGTTTGTGCATTATTTTGTAAGCGAAGTATTTTCCGCTAGAGTGTATTGTCATATTTCGTTGAAAATTAATCAAGTGAATTTGCTGTTATAATTAACAAGAGTTTTGAAAGAATTTGAGATAAGATTTTGAATGAAGATTACCGTCACAAATAATTATAATTATTACAACCTTTATTAAACCAGATTGTGACATTAACATGTATAACTAACCTTCATTGGTCGATTATATTAACCCGATTATGAAATTAACAACCGGATGAATATGTGGTTCAATGTATTTCTTAAATTAATAATTTAAATAATTTAAATGTTGATATTGTAAATAATAATGTATATATCTTTGACAATAATGTGGAACGAAAATAATGTTAAAGGCGTGTTTAAAATTTTTGTAATTATCTTCGACAATATTATAAACAATTTCTAATTGTTATAAATAATTTATGTGATTTTGTTATAAACATTTAAGAGTGTGTTTTATACTCTAAACTATACTGATTAAACATTTGGATGATAACTTAACAAGTTTAGGGATTGTCAGAATAATCCAGTGGTATGTGAGTTAAGCATTTGAAAGATTTGCGTCAATATATATGAATTGTCTTGTAGACATTTAAAGCTTTGAGAGGAGCTGAATTCTTACGCAGTGTGGCGTGACGAGTGAGCCCCATTTGACAGGCATGCGCCAGGTTGAAGGGTAGACTAGCCGGCCAGACATCTGGTTATCAGCGGGTGAGGTCGATACTCTGGCCTTGCGCCTATTAATACAAGTGTGATGTTTATTAAAAGAAACCAAATGCTCTATATGTGTCGCATCCTGACTTCCTCATCCAATCCAAACGTGTTTTGAATGTTACGTTATTTTGAGCTCATGGGAGCTAACATGTTGTATGCTAACTTTGCAAGTCCTTTAAGTGGACGTAGTCAGATTGACATGGGCTACTGATAGCCACATTTATTTTGTTGAGTTGTTAAAATCATGCTCTTTATTTGAAATAAAAGCTTTTGTACAGTTCAAAGTTCTTGCCGTCGTTCTGGTTCATTTTTAAATGTCATAGTGAAGGTTATTGTGGGAGCATACTTTAAAGATCCTGTTGTCAACCCAATCCCCGAGATAATTTTTAAGAGGTAAGTAAAAGTAAGTATGAACCCCCGTCTATTTTGGTGTGTTCCACAATAATTTTCTTGGTAACTTCTGTGTTCAAACCTCGGTAGTATCTGTCAGTGCCATTTTCATTGATGTAGCTGAGCCGGTGCGATTGATTATTGGCAATCCGATTGAGGGGGCGGATATCTGACAGCTTACTATCCGGGTAAACGGGGACAGTACATAAAAAGAATCGACTCTCAGTCGGACTCACTTGATTTCCTTACACGTCTCCAGCGTGTATGCATTGCCTGGTCTTGGCGGCAAATGCTGCGGCATGGTGATAGTAGCCAAGGAACTCCGTACTTCCTTCAACAAGCCACCGCCGTCGTTTACCCCTCCATATCGGGGATTTTACTTCATAATAGTTGGGATAGTAAGCGTGTCCACGTGGTGTTGAATTAATGAAGTTAGCTCCATGATGATGAGATACCCGTGGTTTTCGCTGGCTTTAATTGAGTTGTAACATTGACTTACAGAATTCAAAGATTCTACACTTGAGTAGCAGGTTGGTGCAAAAAATGGCCATGGGTTCATCCACTCACAGACTCGAAATAGTACCTTGTGCCACTGAATTCAGTCAAAACTGGCGTATTAATTAAACGCACGCCTATTATTTTGAATTATTCACCTTAAACTTTAGCTGGCAATATTTTAACAATTTTGCACAGTTTTATTCGTTCGGCAACCATGTGCTTACTACCGTGTTCGTTTCCAGCTTGGCGGAAAAAATACTAATTTCACAGATATTGCGAATTCACTTTAACTTACAGTTTTAAATTGCTGCGTGCATTTGCACATTACTATTCACTCGATGAAACTTCTCACACGTGATATTCGTAGATTTGGACGACGGTTGGGTAAAGACGTCTGCACAGGACCTCGCCTGCTATAGAAGTGTGCTCCTCAAAATGCCGGATGTTCCGATCATGTCACCAGTCAAGGGTGCAACTATAAATATTCTTCGCGTTCTCGGCGGGGTTACATCTTTATTTCCACTTGTTAACAAAAATCAAGTAATTCTCCAGTGCATCGAAATATGTACAAACATCTTCTAATAATTCAGTCTACAAGAAACATAAAAATAATTCACATTGGCGGCGCGGCAACTTGTGGTTTATCAAATTAGAATCACACATACTTTCTCTTTGGGAGACCTCGGTTTATCCACAGAAGTTATATTCTTCATGAGCCATGGATGTCACATCGCAGATGTGGATTCGGGCTCAATAATTAGCCTATTTCTCACAATTTTTAATAATTCTTTTCTTAATTTGTAACTTGGAGCGCCTCTACAATTTACAATGGGTCTAATCGGGCAGGTGTCATTATGAATCATAGATAGTGATGGTAACTGAGGATTAATGTCTGTTAGTTAAGTTTTCTCTAATTTCGTGAAAATGTAGTCTCCTTTATATAACACATCTTCTATCTGGTTTAGAAAGCTACAATATATATTGTTAATAATGCAAAACTGAGCTCTCTTTACTTTATTCCACCCGCAGTCCCTGTTTCCCAGGCGATATGTTGCTTACTCCCCCATAACCGCTATATGGTTTTGTGGCAATGTTCCTTCTACCCGCGTACTTCACAGATGTGAAGATCACCGTACTATTAGCTTGATCACTCACGCTTCAAAGATCCTGACAAGAAAATTTTACAAGAGGTTGGAAAAACAGATAGAAACAGAGTTGGGTCAAGACCAGTTTGGTTTCAGGAGAAATGTAGGGACAAGGGAAGCCGTACTAAGCCTCAGGCTGATTTTTGAAGGTAGAATAAGGAAAGGAGAACGTTCATGGCATTTGTAGACTTCGAAATGGCATTTGATAACGTTGATTGGAGGAAGTTGTTTGATATTTTGAATTCGATTGGAATAACGTACAGGGACAGGATGGTGCACTACAATCTATACAGAAACCAAGCAGCAGTTATTCGAGCCAAAGGACATGAGAGAGAAGCTGGTATTCAGAAAGGTGTAAGGCAAGGCTGCACTTATACTTTTCAATCTATACATTGAAGAAACAATGAAGAAAATTGAAGAAAAATTCAAAGCAGGAGTAAAGATTCAAGGAGAAATAATTTCAACTCTGTGATTTGCTGATGACATCGTCATTTTAACCGATACACCTGAGGATTAGAATGAGTTTATAAATGGTGTGGATTCTTGAGGAGTGAATTCATGATGCAAATCAATAAATGTAAAAAAATATTGGAATGCAGCCGAATGACACCACGTCGAATCGGCAGGTGAAAAGATAGAGGAAGTAGTCTTCTGTTACTTAAGAAGCAAAATAACCGGTGATAGACAAAGCAATGGGGTTATAAACAGTAGAAAATCATTTCTACAGAAAAGGAAATTGTTGAGAAAAAAGTTTGATTTTGGTACTAGGAAGTAGTTTTTGAAAGCCTTTGTTTGGAGCGTGACATTTTATGGAAGTGAAAAGCAGCACAAATCAGCAGAATTGAAGCGTTTGAAATGTGGTGTTACAGGAGAATGATGAAGATCAGATGGGTAGATAGGTTTACAAATGAAGAAGTACTAAGACAATTGGGAGAGGAGAGATGTTTCTGGCGACTGCTAATTAGAGAAGAGATAGGTTGGTAGGATACTTCTGAAACACCCAGGAATAGCAAATTTAATAATGCAAGGAAGGGCCGAGGACAAGAACTATATGGGTAGACCATGGTTGGAATATGATAACAGTTTGCCTCAGATGTAGGGTGTGGTAGCTATGTAGAGATGAAACGATTAGCTGAGGACAGGGAGGCAACGAGTGCTGCATCAATCCAGTCAAATGACTGATGACTCTAACTCAAACTTATCATAACATTCTGTGCAGTTGAATATTCGAACGTAATACGATGGCGAACTTTATAATGCCTATATTAAATAAGATGGATTTCTTGTCTGGCATTAACCACGATGCAATTGTTGTCCTCTCTAAAGCCCAGTATTATCTTTAGCGGCAAAATAACTGTTAATGTGCATTCTTTATTCATTATCCAGTCGTTGGAAGACTTCGGGCACCGGCGAGCCATATGGAGAGCGTTACTTTCTCCAGTCCTATATGAAGAGCAAAGCTTAAAAGCGATCGTTATGCAAACGTGTTTGCGTTGACAACTTCAACACCATTGGTTTTGTACAGCAGCTCTGAAAATAACATAGCTAGTTCAATTTTAGCCAAAGTCAATATGTTCGGAGTGGTACCAGCCGATTTCGTAAGTTGTTCTTCGATGTGTTGATTATTGTTACTGATATTTTAAGCTGAGGATTGGTAGGAATGTTGTTCAATTATTACGACTTTCTCAAGATGGGACTCGTTATCTCCAGAGTCGAATACATCCCGCATAATACAACCTAGTTGTTGTAGAGTTTACTTATAGAAATTGTTAGCATAGGACAGCAATTTGTTTTGTCAGCACGTCTATATATAGGGTGTTTAGTTCTATAAACCTGCTTCATGATGACTACAAGTACAGTTTGTAAGTAAAATGGCTCTGGGGATGTCAATTCTAAATGTTAAATGAAATTGTTGCCATGGTAACCAAGTGACCACCATTTAGGATTACGTACGATGGCCTTGGTGGCCAGTGTTTTTCAGTGTTGCCATCTTGTGAAAGCGAAATTTTCCTAAATGGTTTTTAATTTCTCTACAAACAAATTTTGGCGCGAAATTTAAGTTTGGTCCAAATTTTATTAGAAGTTATTATAAAAAATAAACTTAAAAAAAATGGGTTACCAAGGAGTTACAGTGGCAGGGGTACTAACCTGTGAGTCGTCAATTTTACTAACAGCTTTTCAAAATTTCTTACCATTGGAGTTTTGGTACTAAATGATTCACAGAATAAACACAACGGTTTGTCAAGGAAACTCAGTGGAGGTTGCTTAGAGGGAGATACAAACTAGTGCGATGTGAAATTTACAGAGATATTTTAACATTTCCACAGATTTGAATATTGGCGCTAGCTGGTTCACAATTAAACAAAACGGGTTGTCATGGTGACCGAGCAAGGATCATTTCAAATATTTAGCAGGATATAGAAATTCTCTCAGATTTGAGTTTTGGTGCTAAAGGGTCCACGAGGTAAGCTAAATGGGTTCAAAGGTGGAATGTGGCGGTCAATATCAACACATACGGCGGATATCAACCTATGAAAATTGACATTCTTATAGATTTAAGGGGGGAGATATTTAAAATAGCCTTCCTCGGTATCCCTTTATTCTGTTGATATGAAATTTAGCACACTCCTAATACTGTCCTTTATCTTCAGTTTTTAACTTCAGTTTTTGAAATTAACTTTAGCTAGTTTTCAGGATTGACACTTGCATCCTCTATCTGTTCTATAGGACCCTCGTGATATTAGATGGTGATTCCTTTAGCCAAATGTTCAATGTAAAGTAATAATTTGCCCCTGCACTTCAGAAGAGATTGCTTTATGCGCAATGTTTTTACGTCAGGGATTGGGTAGATTATTGGCTGAGGAATAACCTAACCACCAAGGGAAGATGATAAAGAGAAGGAGATGGGTTTCGGACCAAAGAAAAAAGGATGGAGAAATAGGAGGAGAGTTTGACATAAGTTATGCCTAAGAGTTCTTGTTCAAATGCAACAAGTGGTGAAAACCCTATTAAGAGATTTATTTGCATTAAGTAGGGCATGAACCTAGGAAGAGTTAGGAAAGCCAGGATCTTGCCTAACTGTTATACTAGAAAAATGAAAAAGCGAAAAGGAACTCTTAATTTATTTAACAATTCAAAAGAATTTGATGAATTTGTTGTTGTTTGAGTCTTCAGTCTTTTGACTGGTTTGATGCAGCTCTCCATGCCTCCCTGTCCTGAGCTAATCGTTTCATCTCTACATAGCTACCACACCCTACATCCGAGGCAATCTGTTTAACATATTCTAACCTTGGTCTACCCCTACAGTTCTTGTCCTCGACCCTTCCTTCCATAACTAAGCTTGCTATTCCTGGGTGTCTTAGTATGTGTCCTAGCAACCTATCTCTTCTTTTCATTAGCAGTCGCCAGAAACATCTCACCTCTCCCACTCGCCTTAATACCTCTTCGTTTGTAACCCTATCTACCCATCTGATCTTCATCATTCTCCTGTAACACCACATTTCAAATGCCTCAATTCTCCTCTTTTCTGCTGCACCAATAGTCCAAGTTTCACTTCCATAGAGCGCCACGCTCCAGACAAAGGCTTTCAAAAATGACCTCCTAATACCTAAATCTACTGTATATTCGATGTCAACAGATTCCTTTTTTGTAGAAAGGTTTTCCTTGCCTGAGCCAACCTACTTTTTATATCCACTTTGCTTCGTCCATCACTGGTTATTCTGCTTCCTAAGTAACAGAAGTCTCCTACTTCCTTCAGCTTTTCACCTGCCAATTTGATCTCCATAGAGGTTTCTGATTTATTTCGGCTGCATTCCAGTATTTTTGTTTTACATTTATTAATTTTCATCATGAAGTCCTTCCGTAAGACGGAATCCACACCATTCAAAAACTCATTCAAATCCTCAGGCTTGTCGGCCAAGATGACGATGTCATCAGCAAATCTCAGAGTTGAAATTATTTCTCCTTGAATCTTCACTCCCACTTTAAATTTTTCTCCAATTTCCTTCATTGCTTGTTCAATGTAAAGATTGAAAAGTATGGGTGATAAGTTGCAGCCTTGCCTTACACCTTTCATAATACCAGCTTCTCTCTCATATACTTCAGCTCGAATGACGGCTGTCTGGTTTCTGTATAGATTGTATATCACCCTCCTATCCCTGTACTTTATTCCAATAGATTTCAAAATGTCAAACAATTTAGTCCAATCAACGTTATCAGAAGCCTTTTCTAAGTCTACAAATGCCATGAACGTTCTCTTATCTTTCCTTATTCTACCTTCCAAAATCAGCCTAAGACTTAGTACAGCTTCCCTTGTTCCTACATTTCTCCTGAAACCAAACTGGTCTTCACCCAACTCCGTTTCTATCTGGCTTTCAATCCTCTTGTAAATTATTCTAGACAGGATCTTTGAAGCATGAGTAATCAAGCTGATTGTACGGTAATCTTCACATCTGTCAGCTCCCACTTTCTTTGGTATAGGGATGATAACATTCTTCTTGAAATCAGGAAATTCCTCACCTGTCTCATAGATCCTACACATCAAGTGAAATAACCTGATCAGACCTTCATCTCCTATGCAGCATAGCAACTCAATCGGTATATCATCTATGCCTGGTGCTTTGTTCCTGCCTAAGTCCTCTAATGCTCTGTCAAATTCTGATCTCAATATTAAATCTCCTTTTGCATCCTCATCAATTTCCTCCTCCCTTTCCATTACATGATTCTCAATCTCCTTTCCCTTATACAAGCACTCTATGTAAGCTTTCCATCTCTCAAACTTTTCTTCCCTGTCTGTTAAAGGCTTTAACAAATATATATTTTCAATTTTGTTAACAATTTTGGGTCGCAGACATTTAAAGTTTGCTCCAGGCAATTAACAATTCTTTAGGTTTCAAACCTTTATATGTACTAAAATCTTCGTAAGATTTTAAAAAAGACAAATGAAGTGATTAAAGTTAGACATTAAATCGAGTACAAGGTGTGTACTTTAAGAAATAAACCAAGTACCTATCTTAGAAAAAGTTACAACTTCGAAAATAACAAAAAAGAAAGCAAATAGAATGAAAGAGAAGTTCCTATAACTTCTTATATTTACGCTAAATTACTTTTATAATAGTTATACAAATAGGGCAGGTCACTTACTGTGAAACCTGAAGAGAAAGTCAAAAGGAAAGTTCTAGACTTCATATGTTTAAATAGGAATCACGAGACAAATGGGGCAAGTTTCCCTTTCGTGAAACCTAAAAATAACTCGCTCATGAGTTGAAAGAATTGTATTCCCTAATTAGAAGTGAGAAACAATGTTAGTTTGAAACGTGTACTAGACACGTATTTATGCAGAAGTTAATTAATGTTATATAAGAAAAAGGGGAGGGCACTTCTATAGAGTGGCACCTCATTGAAAAAGACCTAAAGTAACAATTTTATTATTATGGTTTGTTAGTAAGAGGTTTAGGAAAGATCAACTGGGATTGAGGATAAATGTTCATGGCCTTATTTATGGTAATCGGACGATCGCGACGCGGTAGAAAATGTTGAACAAGCACTAGTTTTCACTATAGTCTGTTAAATGGATGAAAAGTTCACTGTAGTAACACAAAAGTTTATGGCAAAAAAAGTTATTGCAATTGTGGAAAATAACTGGTTGCACTAGATAGGCGAAAGTCTATTGCTTGAGAAAGTTGTGGATTACAATTAAATGCGCCATAGAACATTCCAACGGTGGAAGAAAATTAGCTATTGAGCATTAATTCATAAGGAAGATTCCTCATTTTTAAATAGTATTCCCACAAGTGAGTGGAAGATACATGGCGGCACAACTTGTAGATAGAGTGCAGATTCTGGAAGGTCCAAATAGAAGAATAGGGCCAAAGTTATTCCAGCGGTGGAACGAGCTTAATATTTTATAGGCAGTGGTTATTCGATAATATCCCACGTTGTGAGAAGATCTCTCATTTAACAAGCATCAGAAATGCAGCTTTTACAAAGATTAATAATAATAATATCGTATGGCCTCGGGTACCTGGTGAAAGCTTTGCTATTTGACACCCAGAGGGTAGCTTGCATGTCGAATTTCGTAGTTCCTTGACTATGAAAGTCAAGGAGGTTAGATGTTAGATATCTAATCTCCTTGAACACAATAGCGGTTTCTAGTAGAGAAATGAGGAACTTTGTGCTGGCGGAAATTCCCGAGATTAATTTTGCCATTATGAACTCGGCCTACTGAATTCAAATGGGTTCTTTGACATGCCAACATCGTATGACATGCGTATCGTATTTTTGCCGCCTTTCAAAAGTCACTTACCACTTACAAAGATTGACTTAGACAGACAAAGCTCAATATAGATATATAGAAAATCCCGCGAAGGATGATTATTGCCACAAATAAGTAATCTCACACTGCCTATAAATGATTATTAAAAGCATGTGGTTGTTAAAGACGATGAGAATGAGGTTAAAACTTGAAGTCTGTACTTATCTTTGCTTCATGGCGATGATGAAATTCCCTTTGACGATTAAAGTTCCAACATGGCGTGGAATCTAAAGAATGCCTCTTTAGTTCAGGAGGCTGGCTCTTGTTGAGCCTTGACTGACAGAGTCGAGTGCCGACGTACAAGTGAGACACACTCAGCGAAGCGCAGAGGGACCAGGGAAGGGAAAAGAGTGGGGGTAGGAGACAAAAGGAAGACATATAAGCTTAACCAACATTGAAAAGTTAAATTCTCTTGAGGAAATGGTCTTCAAAGAGTTGATAGCAGGCGATACTAGCGCAGCATGGTGGGTGAAAAGTAGACGAAGTTCTCTTGATCACGGAGATGATAGCTGGCGATGGCGACGAGAACTGGTGGCCAGATTGATAAGGAAGTCCTCTTGCACCGGGAAGAATTGAGGAACTTCAGAGATTCGCTGCTAGATGACGCTAGGTGAGTCATGAAAGATATATATCTAGAACATGACATGAGAACCCTAAACAGCAAAGAGAACATAGGAGATCACTGTTGGTGTTTGATAAAAAGGAAGGAGTGAACGACAAAAGAGCATTAAAATATACTCTATCTTACCGGGTATTCCAAGAATACACCAGGGATCATTTCGTCATTGTCACCAATGTTTTTCCTCGTGCCGTGAATTAACTTAAGAACTGTTCAATTTAGATTATTTGACATTTCTATTTATTCTTGATTAATTTGAAATGTTATTTGTTCAGCTTTTTTATACTTTTCTCTCCTACATTTAACATAACTTCTACTTGTGTTATTTTCGTTTGTTTTCCTTCAGGGCTTAGGTTAATTCATATCACAACCATTTTAAACTATTGTATGTATAATAGATCCTGGTTTAGCCCCATGGTATTACACCACCACTTTTATTCCCGCGAACCTCATTACTCAATCCTTCTTGTGAGCAGGTGCTAATATATACTTAAATCGTACTGATCAATTAGATCAACCTTGTGCATCATTCCCTTAAATTTTCCTTTGTTACAACATCAATACATACAAGGATATGCCTAAAACCGTCAGAGGTTGGGAATAATATAAGCGGTGGCGATATTTTCAGATATACATTATAGTAGTATAAACAGGTTAAACGTTCCGCCTGATCAATACTTGTATTAATTGTGATCACTGTGTGGCCATTAGTGGGACATGATTCAAGACCTAATTAATATTTTTGGCCCCTTCATCAGCCGATATGACAAAAAACGATACAAGATTATTTCGTTTTGCATAACACTTAAAATTCCCTTAAAATTGAATCTTGTATGGTGCACCATAAAGAGAGATTGAAACATTTTACGCCTAATATGATGTCAAAAGTCTTATGAACTAGGCCTATAAACACTTTCAATACACACCTCACTGTGGTCTTTAGATGCTACTGAAAATACAAATGTACTGGTTCAGTACGACAACAGCAGTTCAGAACGCCATGAAAACATGTTAGAATCAGTTGTAATGATGGAACACTTAATACCTCAATACTACACCAGCAATGTAGAAATATAAAAAGATAATAAAAGCAATGAAGTCACTGCGCTGAAATTATATCTTGCCAATATAAAGCTTATGGAGTGCATAACTTAAACACTTGCAATGGCAGAGATTGGCCTCTAATACGTCTGGTTTGAGCAACGATTAATAACATAACTTATTAAATTGGCAAATTGCAAGAGGTTAAATTGTATGCTATGCCGACATGAACTTGATGTTGCAAACCAAAGCCCACCTCACCTCGCTGAGTTTAAGATTAGCTGTAGAAGACAAGTGATTGGATTTACTTGTACCAATACCGGCTGAGGTGGAAGCTATTTACGCTCAGTGTTTTAGGTTACAAAAGAGTAATCAGGGGCTGAGTTTTAAAGTGGTGGACGTTCCTTACAAAACTCATACCGTATCACAGTCTCATTCCTTTAACTGCAGTATGTACTGTATGTTTCCTCCAACCATAAGAAATGGGTTTCAACAAAGTCTGAAGGAACTGTAAGAGGATGGATAATTTGTGGGTTGCCAAAAGTTAATATAAGATATGTATCAGATGCTCCAATGAAACATTATTGATACCCAACATTTTCAGTAACACACTCCTAAAACGGAAGAACACTTTTTCTCATTATGATGTCCACTTACTCATTCAAATGATTTCCACTTGCATCACTTTTTTCAACTTGGAATTCTTCTTTCATATCCTGGGGATAAGATGCAATAATTTATTTATTTGTGATCACCTTATACCTTTTACACAAATAACAAAATATGTAAATGTACAACACATCTTAATGGCTGTAAAGAAGTATTAGCTTAACTACCACCAGACACTAGTTTCATACTGTCCATCACATCTTCCTGATACAGATGTATGTAGAGTATATATCATCAACATTGCAACAAATTAGCTACAAGCGTTATGTGTCTTCTGCAGGGGGAGTGTTATGTAGAGTATATAACATCAATATTGCAGCAACTGGATAATACTAGCTACAAGCATTATATGTCTTCTGTAGGGGGAGTGTTATGTAGAGTATATATCAACAATAATGCAGCAACTGGATAATACTAGCTACAAGCATTATATGTCTTCTGTAGGGGGACTGTTATGTAGAGTATATAACATTAATATTGCAGAAACTTGACAATACCAACTACAAGCATTGTATGTCTTCTGGAGGGGAAGTGTTATGTACAGTATATATCATCAATATTGCAGCAAATTGATACTACTAGTTACAAGAATTATATGTCATCTGGCGTACGGGAGCATGTATTTTCTAATGCAAATGTAGGCCAATGAAGAGATTTAGGATTGGGAATGTGCTTATGAATGTAGTCGCACGTCATTTAATAGGACAGATTTCCTGAGATCAGCAGTATCAACAGATATTCAGGAAAATAGAAATCCAAGCTTGAAACTTGTGTATTGAATCCAACCCTTATAGTTCCTTCCTTAGGACAGACTAACAGCTCAGCACATTTCCAATACTACACAAGTTAAATGTTTCAGGCCACTTGGTCAGTGTGAAAACTCAGAAGATGAGTGGGTATGATTCCCATCCTCGGCCAAACTAGAAGAGTTTTACATGGTTCCCAGTTTTCAACTACATGCAAATGATGGGGCAGTTACTCGTATGTAGCCATGGTCGCTTCTTTTCAACTACTTCATAGATTCAATTCGATCCTCTTATGGGATGGACAAAGGGGCATGTGGGTGTATAAATTACTGCCACACAGAACCTCCTTTCATTCCTTTCCTGGCACTGAAGAAATGGGGATAATCTGGGGTAGAAATACTTAAGCCTATCCCCACCTTACCTTACCTAGATGGCCACTGAAACCTAAGCATTATACTTAGCCATCTTTCTCGATCTTCCATCATGACCTCTGTAACTCTGATTTTTCTCATATCTTTTTGGACTTGGTCCCATCAGCGAAGTCTCCGTCGTCCCAATGGTCGCTGCCTCTCTGCTCCTAAATTCAATTCTCTACTTCTTCCTTTACATGACCGGCCCGGCGCAGTCTTTGGCTTTTGGCACGGGCCACTATATCCGGTTCTTTGTAGAGATCCCGCAATTCCTTATTTGTTCTAATTCTCCACTGGCCATTTTCCACTATCGGTCCGAAAATGCGTCGTAGTATTCTATTTTCAAAAGTTACCAATTTCCTTTCAGTTTGCTTGGACGATACCCAGGTTTCTGAGCCGTACGTCACAACAGGAAGTATAATGCTTTTATAAATTCTCACTTTAGTTTTTCTAGATATAATTTTTCTCTTTAAGAGATTTTGCAGAGACCAGTAGCTTTTGTTGCCAGTGTGAATTCTTGATGTTATTTCGGTTTCTTCCACATTATTCTGGTCTATGATAATCCTCAGATATTTGAACTCAGTAGATCTGTGAAAAGCCTATGAAGCAACTGTTAAGGGGTTTTGTACTTGTGCTGCATTCCTTCCTACAACTAGATATTTTGTTTATTGTTCATTTATCATTGGCTTCTTCAATAAGGGTTTCTATGAGTACTTTTAGATAGGTTTAGTTTTCTGCCATGAGTGGTATGTCATCAGCATAAGTTAATATGTTTATTTTGTTTCCCACTTCAAGGCTTGGGTGGAGTTGGTTTACTCGTTTCAATATTTCTTCTAAAGCTAAATTGAATAATAAAGGCGAGAGTCCATCTCCCTGTCTTACTCCAGTGTTGACGTTAAATTCTTCGGTATATTCATTATTGATTCTAATTTTGCATTTGGACCCTTCTGTGCACAGTTTTGCCGTACTGATATGTTTTTCTGGTATTCCATTCCGCTGCATATATTTCCAAATTTGTTTCATATTGACACTATCGTATGCCTTGTTGAAATCTACAAAAAGAAGATGGGCAGTTTTGTTAAACTCCCAATATTTGGATATTACTTGCTTTAAGACAAGAATTTGGTTTCTAAATCCTGCTTGGTTATCTCCAAGAATTTCTTCAGCATAGCATGCTAGTGTGTTGTTGATTACTCTTGACAATACTTTGTATGCGCTGCTTATTAATGATATCCTTCTGTAATTATTGCACTCGAATTTATCTCCCTTTTTGTGAGCCGGAACTACTACTGCCATCTTCCATTCTACTGGGATTTCTTCCTTCTCTCAGATTTCTAAAATTAAGTTATGTAACCTTTTTAGCAAAGAGCTTCCACCTCCTTTAAGAAGTTCTGCTATTATGTTATCCTCTCCAGGGGTTTTTTGTTTTTTAAACTTTAAACTACCTTTTGAACTTCAACTACACACAGCATTAAAATCATTAATTTATGTAGTAAAATAGAAGACTTCTCAATATTTATCAAAAGGAAGTAGGGTTAAATGAGTTCTCCATTGTACTTGTACTGCTCAGGATTGGGAAGGAGGCGACCCTGTCATTACTCAAAACCATCACTGCAATTGCCTGGAAGTTGAGGTAATAAACTACTGAAGACCACTTCAAGGCTTGCTGAGGTAGTGAAACCCATCTATCATGTGTTGCCCTTATGAGAGCATCTTATTTCAGCCCTCTGACTAGAATACATATATTTGACCAAACCAAGAATAATTGGTATACCTTTAAAAACCTCCAAGTCATCCATGTTAGATCTTTAACATAATATAACTTTAGCCAATGGGAGTTACAGAGGTGGCCAAATTATTAGACTAAAGCTTGAAAAATAACATATTTAATATTCCTGGCTAAGCTTACAAGTGAAAATTAAACATGCATGTGCCTAAATACTTTGCATGCATTCCTTTGTTAGAAATAAGCATTTTCACCCTTTTGGGCATACTTTCATGAGTGTTTGGCAATTGTTTTTGATGTCATTGTCATGGTGCCAAATCCGTACTAAAATTTCAATCAGCCCAATTTTTGTTGTAACAGTGAATTTCCCGATTTTCTTCTTGACAATAGTCCACAACTTTCACTGGGGTTCATATATGGGCTATTTCCAGGCCATGAAAGCCCAGAAAGGTTTTTATCACTGAGAAATTGATCCACTTTCTTGGCCGCATGACAGGGTGCAACGTCATGCATGAAGACACAAGGATTTTTCCCAAACCAATCCCTATCTGAGGTAAGAGACGCTTCTCAAGGACTTTTATATATTGGTCCTGCTTCATGGTACCCTCTACAATATATAATCTTCCAGTTCCATACACAGACATTACACTCCACACCATAACTTTTGTTGGATATTTTACTGTCTGTTGTACGCACTGGTGATGAACCTCTTCTTCTGACCTCCTACGAACGTACTGACTCATTTCTTCACTTATTTAAAATATAGATTCATCACTGAAGCAAACCTATAAACAAGTTTTCATTTTATTAGGGCAATGTCAGTATTATTTCAAGTAATAAAAGAAGAATAATATCAACAATTTTATAAATTTCCAGTGAGCATTGTTAAACCTGTGATAAAAGTAGTTAATTTCTTGTAAAACTACTATTTTGTTGTTACATACCTTCTTCCAGTTGTATGTACACCAATCTTCCTGGCCCTTTGACCATTCTAATCTCTTTTTTTGCCATACTTGGAGTGATTTTTGCCTTTCTTCTGGGTCGTCTAGATTTCAATCCGCTATTGTACAATGTTCTTCTTACAGTTCTAGCAGATGCATCTATGCCACTACTCTTCAAATTATTTCTTAGTTCATTGCTCGTAGCTGAGCGATGGTTTCGTGAAATTGAGATTAGTTTTTGTACACCTCTAGGGCTTAATTTACCTTTCCTACCACATTTTCCTTTTTCGTTAAGACTGGTAAACCTCGCTGTTTTCATCCATTTTCTTAATTCTACTCACTGATTTTTGTGCAATATTGAGTTTTGTTGCTATCTCCTGCTGTGTGAAGTGCCCTTCAGCAAGCAATGTTCTTGTTATCCCAATTTTCCTTGGGGACATATCACTTTCTCTCCCCATAAACTTAAAAATTCCCTTGATAGGTCGATGTGATGCACTGCCTTCTAATCATGTCGCAAATATAGGTTTAAATATGTCAGCATAAAGCACCAGAGCTTTGCTGATGGAATTAAGTGACAGACAGTAACTAAACAATCACTAAATTCTTGGTAAATTTCAAACAAACAACCACATGTGCATAGAAATAAATAGTTCCTCGAAACAGTAGGCAATCAATTGTGACAGTTTTGTAAAACTATGAAACAGAAAATCATAAAATCATTATCCAAATGTCCCTAAACCATTGTAACATCTCCAGTGTCAGTTCCCATAGAAAAATAAATAAATGTGTACTCAGCAAAATTGAATAATGGATTTTCAGACCTTTAGTCTAATAATTTGGCCACCTCTGTAAGATTCACCCCCATTAGCTCAGTGGTCAGAGCAACAGAGTATGAAGCCTCAGGTCACAGGTATATGTCCCTCATCAAAAGACTAGTGCTTTCTGTACTGCACTCAACCTGTCAGATGAATGCTTCCATTTACAGTATCATCAATCTTGTTGTGAAAATTAATTCTGGAATCTCTAAACACCAGATGGTGATAAAGAGATGAAGAATGGGTAATTTCTTATAAGGAGGCACACAGTTGTAACATGATAAAGTACTTACCTGTTTGATATCCAAAGGTGCTGTTTCTATTTTGATGCATGGAACAAACTCTAGTGAGGGACACTTTTCAGTCTTGATATTCCCAGGAAGGTCAGTATTATCCTGCAGAGAAGTGATTTGTTTTAAAAATGTATTCCATTGGATAGCCGGAATTACAACTCACAAATGACTTGTAAACATGCACTGATGAAATTCTTTTAAGAAAGTACACATGAGATACGAACAGAGGGAAATCTCCTATTAACCATTTCTGCTTATTACAATACTAAAATAAAAATATTAACATTCAATTTTTATGATGGAATTACAACAAATTACAATGTAAAAATGAATAACATTGGGAACAATGAATGCAATATTGTTCAATGATATCTGGGGAATGTGGAATTGGAAATAGAAAGAAGAGAAACAAAACAATGACGCTTGTCAAACAAATATAAACGGGGTCAAATAAATAGAATAAGCCTTCTTTTTCCCAATTTATTATCTCCTTGCAAAGTTGATGAAGTATTTACCCAATATTGCTGTATCCTTCCTCTCGTGCCTGTTTCTTTCAGCTATTCCTTGTTCTGAGTATTTCTTATGATGCCGGAAAGTCTTTTGCTCAGAAGAATATCCCTCATTTGCTGCATAATTTCTAGTTATTATTAATCATATGCCACCATCTGGCACTAATACAACACGAGATACATCTCTAGTTAAGAAATTACGTGCGACACCGAATTTATTTAGTTATTTATCATGAAATAACACAGATAATGCAGAGTCGTTACTTGGTGGCAACTCCTATTTTCTTGATGGAATTGATGTGAATTCGTGCCAAATTTTCCATACTAAAAGCACATTATGGACAAATTATTCTCGGAATACTTCAAGGGTATTGACATATCTGTAGTATATTTAAGCTAATATCATAATTATATTCCTTATGAAGAAGAGAGCGAGGAATGTTTCTCTATACTACAAACCTTTTTTGAAGTTCAGGGCAGCATCTTTGAAATACATTTTACACAACAGACAATACTACACTGTATCTCAATACCAACAGCATTTTGCCTAGTTCATTCTTAATTCTTTTGAATAAATAAATGGGATTGGGTTTAGTGAGAGAAAATAACTGTGAGGGTGAACTGGTAACCAATGTATCAGCTACTCAATAACAAATGCTTGTGAACCAGAGGGAAATTATCATCACTTTTACTCCCACTCATAATTTCAATATCGTAAGACTCCATATAAAGTACAGTAATGAGAGAAACTGGTAGTTAGTCTTGGGATCATGACCCATCTATCAAAACTATTGTTGGAATACGAAAAATGCCAACCATTTGTCAAGAACGCTATTTTAGGGTGAATTTTAGATAAGAGCAAAATCCATACTGACAACAATATTATCAAAACCATTTTAATGGATACCTGTGTTTTAGACTACTCATTCCAGTCCAAGAATATTTAATTTAGACTTACAGGTTACTTAATTAATTATCACATGTAAGGGAATCCCATTACATATGTAACATAAGTTATTACAATATAATGTTTAAACTAAAGTAATTACCAATAGGTTTCTTATAAATTATTCACACCTTAAGAGAAAGGAAACTTACGAAATAGCGAGCAAAGCTTTGTAATAATATTTTACTTGGGTTTTATATGAACATTTTTATTAAAAATAGTTATAACAAACATAGGTTTTAATTTGACGGAAGTATCAAAATAATTTTGTGGAACTGACATATATCTAAAAATTTCGTATGTGCATATCCCTAAACATTATATTCTTTGAAAATATCTTGAGATAGTCAACAGGGTGTGCTTTCTATTAGGTGAATAAAGGCTCTGTGTGGAGTGGAATATAAACTGTATTTATCTTTTTCCTATTTTTAAGTGATATGGAAACATTGACAAAAAACTGTTGTGATGTAATCCATGATCTTACGTTACTGTGTTAGTTCTCAATGTAATTTACTCCCAAGTTCTGATGAGTAGTGTATTATTTTATAATGTTTCAAGAGTTTTTAGTTTTAGGTCTTATACTCACATTCGTATGTTGAAACATATTCATTGTAAATATGATTTGTTATAACACGAGTATTCAATATTAGTATTGACAAGCGTTTGTATTTAGGAAATAACTGATATGAGTCAATATGGATCAATGTACACAACAATACCACAGGTTATGCATCACATACTATAACATTCTATAAACCAGCTGATATTTTATCCTAACCCGTAGCCAAGAACCATAATGGTGGTCACTCAAGTCTAATATGGTCGACCCTCTTCCTCCAAACCAGCATTCAGCCTTATGAGGACAATCTAAAAGCTTGCTAATTACTTTCTCTCTCAGACCGTAGTCAATAACCAAAATGGTTGACAATTAGGAACCAATTTAGGTGACCCTCATCTTCCCCAACCTCATCACCAAGCAACTCGTCTGACATGAAACTGCTTTGAGACTATCGTAACGTGACGTCATGCGCTGTCTCAAAACAAGAATCAACTTGCTCATAAAGCCACGTAGTCTTAGACCAACGTGAATATTACCACATATCAGGTAACCATGACAACCATCATGGCCGATGAGGGAACGCGAGGCCACCATGGCAATGTGTTTTGTTTATAGAGGGAGAAAAATGGAAAAATAGTTCAAATCTCGGGGATTTAAGGAGGAAATCTAGGTGAATTTAACTTCACAGGTTGGCAACCCTGATTATCAAAGATGGTTTCAACTGGTCACCGTGTCAGCTCATTTGTCAGAGCAACAGTATACAAAGCCGGCAGTCGCTGGTTAGTGTCCAGCATGGATCAGATATTTAATCACAGCGGCTTTAACCAAACGGCTTGTGCTTTCTGTACAATACATAACCTAACATTTTTCATCAACACAGTCGTGAAAATACAATTCTGGAATCCCTAAATACCATTTGGTGATAAGGAGATGAAGAACACGGCATGTCTTGTAAAGAGGCATAGAGTATTAACTCGATGAAGTACTTACTCCTTCCACATCTGAAGATTCTACCTTGATCAATGGAACAATCTCCGGTGTAGGACATTCTGCTTTACTGAATGCAACAATCTGCGGCATGGGACATGATTCTGTCTTAATAGCCCTCCTATGATGAGCATTTACTTGCAGAGAAATGACTTGTTTCACAAATATGTCCCTTTGCATAGGTGCAATTAATATATCTCACATACGACGTTCAAAATGAACATTACAGGAATCCGAGAATTTGAAAGAACATTGATCTGGTTTCCATTTCCTTTCATTTCTTCAAAACACAACACAACATGGACGGCCTAGATCAGTAGGCCTATTTACATGGAAAATATTTTTCAAGGATCACAAAATGAAATAAATGCCAGACTTGTGTGTTTTATTTGGCATCTTCAACATTATAATATTCTGCTGATCTTTATAAACAACCCTCGCTATAAATAATCGACCATGAAGGATTCACGATAAATGGGAATTGTTATGGTGGTTCATAAAATCAAGGCATTAAGATATGGAGGAAAGAGGAACAACGACTCCTAAGTGGGAGAGAAATGGGTGCAGCTCAAAATGACACTTAAAAGGAAATAGTGACATCAAATTGTGTAGATGATGGAGAATAGAATGAGAATGAGGTAAATATTCAGTGTTACCTGGGGAATGCGGAATAGAAAAGTGACAGAGGTAAAAACCAAAGGAATATGACAGACGGTACCTTAATCAATAGAACTATATTGACGTCTAAGACAGCCTCACCATGAACAAAATAACACACAATACTACATTGTATCTCAATATTAAAAGGTTTTTACAGAGTTCATAACTGTTTCAAGTATTTCAGTTAACTTATTTAAAGTTTTTTTATAAGATTATTTACCAATTCTATGAGAACATGCCTTTTCGGAACTTTTAACGAGGTATATTATTGAAAATATAGTATTTATGATTTACATACCTTTCTCGGAGTTGTTGGGGGTCGTTTCACAATCTCAACTACAACTGCCGCACCTCAATAATGGTTTATTTTTTACCAAAATAAAGAATTTTCATCGTGTTCATTTCACTACGGACGCCATATTGGACAGTACGTCATACGTCATGTGACCCCCGACAGACGGGCATGTGACTACGTTACCAACATGTCACACACAAAATTTGTTGGAATATGTGACCATTGTTTGTGTTCGTCACACTGTTAATCAGTAAACCTGCTCCATAGAGATTTGTTTATCTTTTGTTTTTGTTTTGGTGTGTATAAAAGAATGTTGTATCACCTTGTTCGTTCAGTTCTGTTCTAGTAAATGGCAAGTACATTAAACGTGTGTTCCATTTCAATTGCCTGTGTGCCTCGTACTCCTACAGGTTATGGGCCCAGCCGCGAATCAACCGTGCGAATATAAAGTGCGTATGATAGACTGCTCGTTATATGAACTGTGAATTTCGCTACGTATCGAAATCAACATGTCTGCAACCAGCACCTCGTTACCGTCTATAGATAAGCTGCGAGGTAGTCTAAATTATCTGGATTGGCGATTCGAGATGGAAAACCTCCTAAGATTCGAAGATCTGTAGAGCTGTATAGTTCGCTACCCGGATGGAGATACTACAACATCTGCGAAGAAAGCGAAAGACGAAAGTCGGGCTACGGCCAGACTTAATCTCATGGTGGATAAATCAATTTTCCCAACCGTCATGCCTTGTAAGACCGCGAAGGAAGTCTGGGAAGCTCTTGAAAAGGCCTACTCAGATAAAGGAGTGAATCGGCGGATCGTCATCTTGAAGAAATTGTGCAAAGTTAAAATAAAGCACTAGAAGACGATGGAAGAGTATATTAGTGAGGTTATGGGACTTGCTCAGCAACTTGCGTCTATGAATAAGGCACTGAACGACGAGTTTGTGGCAGCTCTTATGCTGAAAGGTCTACCAGATGAGTTTCAGCCTATGATTATGGCTCTGGAAAGTTCCGGAACAGACCTTACTGCAGACACAGTCCGAACCAAGTTGCTGCAAGATACTACTTGGAGTGGGAAAAGTACTTCCAAGCCATGCAAGAATTCTGTTCTGTTTTCACGAGAAGACAAGACGAAGAAGAAGCCCTTCTGCTGGAAATGCAAGAAGCCAGGACACTGGAAGCGGGATTGCAGGAAAGAGGAGATGCAGAGCTCAACTCAACAGAAGTCGAAGAAAGACAAGATGATGCTGGCAACCGATTGACAGGCATTAAGTGCAAGGGCCTCTACAGGGGCCTGGTTCGTTGACTCTGGTGCTACTAAGCATATGAGTTCAAGCAAGACTGCGATGGTGAACTTCACTGCTGGTCCTAATCTGGAGATCAGTACAGCAAACAATCAAAAATTGTATGGCCAAGGATCTGGTAATGTAACTGTTCAATTAGAAAATGGTATTTCACAAACCTTGTCCAATGTAGAATATGTTCCTGGTCTCACTGCTAATCTTTTATCTGTATCTGCTGCTACTCAAAAGAGTTTTGTTGTGGTATTCACCGACAATACTTGTGAAGTTTATGATAATGAAAACTTTGTTGCTACAGGTAATGTAGCACTGGCTGCGAGTAATGTGGGGGGTGTTTACCAAGTCAATGCTCTCAGTGCTCAAGCTAATATTTGTACAGAGGACTCAGAATATTTATGGCATAAACGACTAGGCCATCTTAACAACCACAGCATGAAGTTGTTAAGAGATGGTCTCACTCATGGAATTAATTTCTCAGATAATGGTTTTAAAAACGGTTTTTCCTGTGCTGAAGGTAAACAGGCTAGACAATCATTTAAGTCAAGTAAGAGTAAAACTGTATGTAAAAATAAGCTAGATCTTATTCATTCAGACTTATGTGGGCCTAGGCCAGTTCCATCTTGGAGCAATGCTCGCTATTTCTTGACCTTCATTGATGATCATTCTAGAAATGTTTTTGTGTATTTCCTTGCTTAGAAAATTGATGTTTTGGATTGCTTTATTGATTTCAAGGCACAGGTTGAGAATCAGTGTGAAATATCTATTAAGGTCCTACGCACTGATAATGGTGGCGAATTATGTGGCAAAGCCTTTGAGAGCCTACTTAAATCAGAAGGCATTCAGCATCAAACTACAACTAGCTATTCTCCACAGCAGAATGGTGTAGCTGAACGCATGAATAGAACATTACTGGATAAATGTAGAGCCATGATGAGCGAGTCTGAGGTAGATAAACACATGTGGGCTGAAGCAATAAATACAGCAGCCTATCTTGTAAACAGGTCCCCAACTAGAAAAATTCCAGGCAAAGTTCCAGAGGAGATCTGGACTGATAACAAGGTCAATATGGAGCATCTAAGAATTTTTGGTTGTCTAGCACAAGTTCATGTCCCTGATCAAAGGAGAAACAAGTTGGATCCTAAAAGTGAAAAACACATTTTCTGTGGTTATTGTGAGGACAGTAAAGCCTATAGATTCATGCATCCTGTTACTCATAAATTTGTTAAGTCCAGGGATGCACAGTTCATGAAGATGTGTTCCAAGTGGTGTCGGATGAGTCTCCAGGTAATGTTGGCCCATCCTTGCAGATTAATGAACCTGCAATGTTGCAGATCTCAGTTCCCACTGACAGTGAGGCAGAACCCAACAACTCAGAGGATGGGGCAGAGAGCATTTCGGAACATGAAAGCGTATCACCCATCAGCAGTACTGGTGTGGCTGATACTGTTGACTCAGCTGATTTAAGCTATGTCCCTAGTGGAACAGATTCAGCTTGCAGTGATTCTGAGGGCTCTGCCCCATTGTCAACGAGCCAATGGAGGGGGATGTCGAAGGTAATCAAATGTATCCTAGGCGCCAACAAAAGCCTGTAGACATGTCAGACTATGTGACATACTTGACTCTCACTGATAACTCTGAACCTAGTACAGTTAAGGAGGCACTGTCCATGCCTGATAGGGTTAAGTGGGAGCAGGCTATGAAAAGAGAAATGGAGATACATCAGTTAAATGACACCTGGGATCTAGTTGATAAACCTCCGGGCAAGAATGTTGTCAGTAGTAAGTGGGGTTTCAAAATAAAAAAGACTCTAATGGTAACATTCAAAGTTAAAAAGCCAGACTTGTGGCCAGGGGCTTCACCCAAAGGTACGGAGTAGATTTTACAGAAACTTTCTCTCCTGTTGTTCAACACAGCACGTTAAGGATGCTGAATCTGCTTTCCTCAATAGAAAGTTAGATGAAGAGATCTACATGTATCAGCCAGAAAGTTTTGTCAAGAAAGGTTCAGAGCATAAAGTTTGCAAGTTAATAATCTATTTATGGCTTAAAACAATCTTCTCGTTAGTGGAATGAGAGAGCTTACTCTGTTCTTGTCAAATTGGGTTACAAAAATTGTGCTGATGAACCCTGTGTGTACTTTAAGAAACAAGCCCAAGGTAAGGTAATTATTGCATCATATGTGGATGATTACAATGTGGCCTATAATGATGAGTAAGAGATCAAGTCATTGAAGACCTGTATTGATAAAGAATTTAAGGTACGAGATCTTGGACCAATTTCTTATATTTTGGGTATTAAAGTAAGGCAAAATGAGAAGAATGGTACAATGTATCTTAGCCAAGAGCAGTACATCAGTGAGATTGCAAAGAAATATGGTTTGCACTATGCACGTCCCATTGGTACTCCTTTGGAAACTAAACCAAATCTTGGTGTTTCTGATACAGAAACTAGAGATCTTCCTTATAGAGAACTCATAGGTTCACTCATGTATTTAAGTGTTTGCACGCGTCCTGATATAAGCTGTGCGATATCATATCGCAGTCAATTTAATCATTGTTACAATGAATCTCACTGGTCTGCTGCAAAGCGAGTGCTGCGTTATTTAAATTGCACAAAAGACTTGTCACTTAAGTATGTTAGGAATGGAGGTCAATTCATGGGATTTGTTGATGCAGACTGGGCTAATGATAGCACTGGCCGAAAACCATACAGTGGTTTCGTGTTCAAAATGGCAGGTGGTGCTGTATCATGGGGTGGGGGCTCAAAAGCAAAAATGCATTTTCTTATCATCTACTGAAGCAGAATATGTTGCACTGAGTGAAGGTGTAAGAGAAGCTGTTTGGTTGAAACGTGTTTTGTCTAACTTTGTAGATCTCAAGTCACCCGTCATATTATTGAGTGATAGTCAATCAGCTCAAAAACTGGCAAAAAATCCAATCCACCATAATAGGACCAAACATATTGACACTAAATATCACTATGTTAGAGATGCTTTGGATTCTAAAGTCATATACATCAAATATGAGGAGACTTCAAAAATGACTGCAGACATCCTAACAAAGCCTCTTTCTAAGCCTAAGCATATTTATTTTTGTAAAGATTTGGGTCTTGAATCATGTCCTCTACTCCCACAGGTTTAAGGAGGAGTGTTGGAATATGTGACCATGGTTTGTGTTGGACACACTGTTAATCAGTAAACCTGCTCCATAGAGATATATTTCTCTTTTGTTTTTGTTTTGGTGTGTATAAAAGAATGTTGTATCACCTTGTTCGTTCAGTTATGTACTAGTAAATGTCAAGTACATAAACGTGTGTTCCATTTCAATTGCCTGTGTGCCTCGAACATCTACAAAATTCACCATTCACCATTTCACACGTAAAGTTTGAAAATTTTGAAATTGTTTGAAATTGAACTTTTAGTAACTTTCACGCGTAAAGTTAGAAATTGTTTGTTGAAATTGAACTTTAATGTGATTAAAGAAATTCACCACACGACACACATATTATTGACACGTAAAGTTTGAAATTGTTGGAAATTGAAAGTTTGAAATTGTTTGAAATTTAAAGTTTGAAAATTAAAATGTTCCGACACACTTAGCCAACATGTCCGATACAGTATACACCACACAGTTTAAGGGTTTAGAGGTGAGGTGAGGTTACGTGCGTTGAGTTGAGTTGTGGTGAGGTTACGTGCGTTAGGTTGAGTTGTGGTGAGGTTTCGTGCGTTAGGTTGAGTTGAGTTGTGGTGAGGTTACGTTAGGTGAGGTGTGGTGTGGTGAGGTGAGGTGTGGTGAGGTTAGGTTGGGTTAGTTTGGGTTAGGTTGGGTTGGGTTAGGTTTGGTTGGGTTAGGTTAGGTTGGGTTAGGTTAGGTTAGGTTGGGTTAGGTTAGATTGGGTTAGGTTAGGTTAGTTTGAGTTTGGTTGGGTTAGGTTAAGTTAGGTATGGTTAGGTTAGGTTGGGTTAGGTTGGGTTTTAACGGTTGGGGTTGTACAGTTGTGAGACTATCTTCAAAAATTCGTGGACCCTGGTGGCATCCGGATGATTTCTTTTGAAGAGGTGCTCCGCCAAGTAGCCTTCGAAATGGGCCTTCTTCTTCCCGAAGATTGGGATGCTATAGCAGACGTTGCGCCACTCCCTTTCTATATTTTGAGTGTGCACGTTGGGATCGATGTTGGCAGCTTGCATTCTCATTTCGTTTTGAAGGTAAGCGTTGCCGCTCCTTTGGGTGCACACGAACTCCACTTTGTGGTTCACCCTTAGGTGGACAAACCCTTCATGTTGCAGTGTGTTGTAAGCTGCCCAACAGTCGGAAATTATTATGGATCCAGGCAATATCCATTCTCGAATGACATCAATGAGGGTTTGGGCGTCCCTTCAGTCTACAAGTTTGATAAAAAAAATATTTTTATCGTTCCTTTCGACTCCTCCAAAAACCCACTGGCCATCGATACCCCGGCCTCGGTGGTGCTTTCTCTTCCCAAACTTCGTCGATCTCCACCACAACTCCCGGTCCTCCAATGTGTACCCTGTTTTGATACAACCAATGCTCGCACACCGCCCGGCAGAATGGCGATCAGTCCACTACGGTATGATGACTGATATTTATTTCCGTCATCAGTGATCTGTGTCGAGGGTTAGGAAACAGACACCATAAAACAACAAAGTTCACAATATCTGGTAGAGGTAAGTTTGATCCGGAAAAGAAGGTTCCTTTCAAGGCTGATGCTTTATAGTTACATGACCGTTTCGGTGGTCCTGGAAGGATCTTATTGCAGGTCACAAGTAACCTACCACTCGCTTTAAGCGGACTACACACTACCATGCCTAGCACAACGTGCGTGGCTTGTCATACCTCGCACGGCACGACCAAAGCATACACACTACAATGTCAGTCTACCAGTTGACGTGCCGTGAGCTGCTTCTTTGAGGTCCAGTTTTTATTAAGTATGCAAGTTTGTTTGTAGTAATTCAATTGAAAGTAAATATTAAAAGTGATAATACGTTTCAGTGTAATTACAAAGTTAGGTTCTTCTTAGTGAAATGACCCTACAACCAAAGCAAGCTATGAGTCTTCTCATAATCAGCACTTTAAATGATATGAAGAAGAAAAGAAGGAAAAACAGAGCTGTGTGGACCAAACCATGGCTGCAACAAAAGGACAAATACTCCGATATGAGATTATTAAAACATCTGAGAGAAAACAACCCCGATGATTATAGGAATTATCTTCGAATGGATGATATGACATTTGGTTACCTTCTTGAAAAAGTACGACCAAAAGTAGAGCGAAACGACACAAAGTTGAGACGGGCGATTACTGCAGAACAAATATTAGCAGTAACTCTCAGATATCTTGCTACTGGGAGAGATTTGAAATTTTCGAGCATAATTTCACCTCAAGCACTTGGACAAATAATTCCTGATACATGTAACGCTATTTATGATGTTTTACGCAATGAATACTTGAAGGCAAGTTTTATTACATTAAGACATTTACATTGGTTGCAAAATAATTGATTTTTTTACTTAAAATGCGTACATTCAAAAATTTCAAAGTGACGCATTGACGCTAAGTATCCAAGCTGGACTACAGGAATTTCATCACAAATATTTTATAATGAAATTCTCATTTATTTACTGTATTACTGAACAAGCATTAAGGTTAATTTTACAGTTTTTAGAGTATCTGAAAAAGTTATTTACATTTGCCAGAATTGTGTCTCACTATAATGAGATTAGTCCTCAGAAGGGGAAAATGCACTTGTACTTGTACTTGGGAATGGTTTAATTCTTCCGGTACTATCAGTGTTGTACTTTGTCTATCCAAAGTAATAGGCTGGATGTTGATTGTCGAATATTCTTGAAGTCTGCCCAACATACCATTGTACAATCAAATCAAATTCTCAGCAAAAATAACTTGCAATGACTCCATTTTGCGGAGTTTTGCTGCAACGTTTGCTGCAAATTTTTCACAGTCATCTTCCTTCTTTTCCAACATGGACACTGCCTTTTCAAGATAGGACTCCGTTTCACTCTCAGGTTTAGCTTTCCTCTTTCGTTCGTACGTAGAAGACGGAGCTGATGGTGTAATAGGATTAGCCGATCTGACCTGAAAACCATAGATTTATTTTATCTATTGTAATTAACTTTTTCCCATTACAAATCTCGCGTATCAGAGTTATCGTTTAAACGTACAGTACAATGTTAAATAAGTTGGTATTATTAGAACGTTTTTATTAGGTCACTTTTCGTCGTCGTCGTCGTCGTTGACTCTCTAGCTTCTTCCTGTTCTTTTAGAAACGTTAACAAGTTATAACATCAAAGTTTCGGTTGGTACACCGAATCTGTTCCACTTCCAGTTTTCATAGAACCTTTTACCTTAGTGTTCTCACGTCTGAAGTTGCCTCGAATCATATCTATCTTCTTTTTAATGGAATCAACATCACAACCAGGTACAACATCTTTAGTAAGCTCTACCAACTCTTTGTAGGCTGCTGCTTTCAAATTCTTGTTGGAATATTCCTTGCTCTTCACTCTTCAATAAACACAGGCAGAAATTGAGCTGACAAAAGCGATGACGAATAAGCCATTGTTCCCAAAATGCTCACCAAAACAAGAACACAACTAGCAACTAAACTACGGACACTAGCGTCGATCACTCAAGACGGCACGTTGCACGCCACTGGGACTACACACTTGCCTGTTGTCCTTGAATGCCACGCGCCTAGCGGGTCGAAAATCAAACCTGTCTTGATTCTCATCATGCCAGGCCTGGTACGTCGTGCCTCGCACGGTGATGCATACACACTAGCATGTTGTCACTAATTTCTGCACGTTCGTGCTTGCACGTCGTGCTAGGCATGGTAGTGTGTAGTCCACTTTAGACCACTTCACCTGCAGATCGGTATTACATATTGGGCACTGACGTGTTTTAGCTATCACATCGTGTTGCTGTAAATGTACCAATAATTTGTTACGATCGCCATAGTATATACGATTGAAACTCGCAAAAGTAATTTCACATGTCACACAATCCAAGGTTAAAGTACGACTGACGAGTTGGATTTGGCGCGATTGTATATTACATTATCGACGCTCTTTTGTTTATTTGTATGCCCGGTGCGAGATAGTACCAAATGTGTGGGGTTGGCATTCCTGACTTAGTGAGAAAGATGGCTCCCAGAGACTTCATTTCAGCTATATAAGTAGTGTTGCTATTTGGGATGGCTTGGGTGGGTCTATGACAGCGGACGAGTCAACATCTATTAATTTATCATCTCCAGATACCATCACTACAGGTACTTTGGCTAATTTCATTACTCAATTTTTTTATACTTATGTTCTCACACTCTGCAGCGCCACCGATTATCTTAATTACATATTCCTAAAGTCACGTTAGTGTTCAGTTTGGTTAATTTATTGATATTAGATAACTTTCTCAGTATGCTTCTGTTCTAGACATTGTGTGATGATTGCAATAAGTAATACTCTCTCCCCTGTCTCTAGCAAATCAAGTCTTGGAACAGAGGGGATTCCAAATCTAATGCTTGCTGTAAATCTCTCTTTCTAGTGAGTCAGTGCAGTAACATTCAAATTATGATGTGGCAGCACTGCAGAAAGAGGCATTGAATTTCGAGAGGAAAAATCATTCTGAATATCGAAACATTGTTTCAGCTTCTCAATAGCAAGTAATGCCCAAGTATGAAAATACAGACACAATATGCCCTCAAGTTAACAGGTCTTTAATGAAACTAATGTTCTCGGAACACCATTCAGTCTCAGTACCGTTATTTTTTGTCAGAGAACGAGTGGTTATTTGCAGGAAATAAAAATTTAGGCTGCAATATATGTAAAGAGGAAAGTAAATTAGGATTTGGAGTTTCTAAAGGGGCAGGACTTAAGCTAATGAAAGTATAGGTAGAATTCAAGGTTCATACCAACGGAAATAATATTAATCAACAACAAACAAGCCTTAGGAAAACAAAAATTGAGCACAAAAATTCAGAATCTCACAAACAAGCTATGTTACAAAAATCTGAATCCAATAAAAAGATATTTGAAAGTTGCTTGGACACTATGAATGTCAAACACCTGGAAACCACCGTTCGAGTATTTCGAACAGCATACCCAATTGCGAAAATAAATAGACCCTTCGTAGACCTACAGGCTTATGTTGAACTTCAACAATTAAATGGTTTAGATGTGGGACAAGTTCTTCATACCAATTTTAGTTGTGCTAATATTATTGAACACATTTCACAGGAAATGAGAAATAAAATAGCAAAATCTATAACAGAAAATCAGAGGAAAATCAGTATTATGATTGACGAATCAACAACAGTTAGTGTAAAATCTGTGTTAGTATTATGTTTGAGATGTGCTCCTTCAGATAACTCTGAAGTTGTTTCCTTTTTCTGGGAATTGATAGAACTTGAATCAAATACAGCAGATGTTATTACTCGAGAGACATTGAAGAATCTTTCTTCATATGGGATGAATGAAAACTTTCTGGCAGAACATTTAGTTGGTCTAGCATGTGATGGGGCCTCTGTAATGTTAGGTAGAAGAAAAGGAGTTGGAGCACAGTTTTTAAAGTTATTTCCAGATATAGTAATCTGGCACTGTTTAAACCATCGCTTGGAATTGGCCGTTTCTGATACAAGGAATGAAGTTACAGGTGTTAACCTTTTCCATTCTTTCTTTGACAAATTGTATTCTTTATACAGCATGTCTCCCAAAAATCAAAGGGAACTCAACATTTGTGCTGCTTCACTGGAACAAAGAGTTAAGAAGATTGGGAAAATATTTACAATAAGATGGGTAGTTTCAAGCCAGAGAACTGTAAAAGCTGTCTGGGAAAACTACAGTGCTCTAGTAAAACATTTTAGTGAGGCCAAAAATGACCACCAGAGAGACTACAAAGAAAGGGCAAAATTCCAAGGTCTAGAAAATATGTTAACTCGGGTAGAATTTCAAGAAAATACTGCAATTATGTATGATGCTCTTGTTGAGTTAGCTGATTTGTCATTAGAGTTGCAGAAAAGAGAGACAAGTCTGACAGAGGCTCAAAATGCAATCAAGCGCACTATAAAAGTGTTTGAATCTATGTGTAACTCAGCTTCTGGAGAATACTACAGAACAGTTCTTAAAGCAGCAGAAAACAAAAAGTTTAGAAACACAGGATTACAGATTCTAAAAAAGTTGTAAAAATTGACAGAAATCAGTTTTTCACAAGTCTTGTGAACAATTTAAACAACAGGCTTATGGAAAATGTGTCCACATCATCTCATCTTGGATCCAGCTCTAGTCAGCAGAGACATGAGAGAATGACAAAAGTTATCAGTGATTCAAAGGTACTATACAAAAATAATTGGCCCTCCACTTCTACTTTGGATATCTGCTATGGTGATGAGAGTGTCGGCAACCTTTGTGACTTTTTCGACATGTCAGACAAGAGGAGGTACATTAATGCTTTTAGAAAGTATGTCGAGTCCAAGGAAATTCCAGTGGAGCTGATGTCTTTAATCAAGACTGTACAAACCATTCCCATCTCTTCAGCAGAAGCTGAAGGAGCTTTCAGTACCATGAATGAGATCCACACCGAAAAGAGAAATAGGCTGCTGGTTGAAAGATCAAGCGGACTTATTTTCATAAGCAGCGTAGGACCTCCTGTGCATTTAATTAACCCACAACCATATGTCAAGTCATGGCTACGAAAGGGGAGAGGTTCAGCTGATGAAACAACTTGTCGGAAACAAGAGGCCGCTGATTTTGACACCCAATACGAGTCCATTTGAAAATTGCGGAATTAATAAGGTGAGTTCCTGTAAATAATTTTTTCCAACTAAATCACTGGGTATACAGAAATGAAATGGAGCAACTCTCGAATGCGTCCATAATAGGTTCAGTTCCTTTGTTCCCAAACACATACAAACCTGAACAATGTTTGGGCGAGGCGGGGATGTCTGATTGTTAGTACACAACACACCTATCAACGCTACTGAAAGAGGTTCCGTATATGTTAACTGATCGTAGCACAAGCTTCTTTGAGAATCAGGACTGAGTACAGTTCTCTAGATGCCGTACCACACAATGCCCAGTTTAAATGAAAACTCTTCCCTTCTCCTCATTGAACGGACGTGAGAGGAAGTAGCGTTTATCTATAGGCTACACACTTACAGGACAAACATGGGAATAATTTGTGTAATATCATCATAAAGGTGTTCTTAGGTACATACCTCTGTCAAAGATACCTCTATATTCACGACGGTTAAATATTGTAAACAGCGTGACACTGCTATAATCTGCACTGGGACCTGAGCATACAATATCCTTCCGCCGTAACACTAATTAATTATCCTAATTTAGTTTTGTCCCATACCTCCACAACATTTGAAATACTCCTGCTTGGATCTGTCATCTAACAAGAAAAGAGTTCTCAGATTGTTCCACGGCCGACTGAATACGAGCTGCGCTCTATACCGGCCTTGACATTCCCAGTCAGAACCCTTGTATAACATGTAATTGGAAAGTTTCTACTCGTTGCCGGTAGAGCGCACTCCCCTCCCATTATAGGCGCGATAAGGAATCAGCTGTACAGTACGTATATTAAATGTGTAATCTCAAGAACCACTGGATGGATTTTGATTCTGCTTTCACCATTCTGTAAAGGTGATCTCGAGGAAGATTTGTGTAGAAAATAATTTATTTATGACCAAAGGGAGCCAAGCAGTAACGATTTCAGTGAAAAGGGCGAAAAAATAGCCTGGCGTCCGTGCGCTTTTTAAGCTTACGCTGGGCGAACCGTTAAAAATATCATTATATTATGATTGTAAGAATTGTTCAGCGTGAGAAATTCTACAAAAAAGTCCCCGAGAGCATATCTCTATCTTCGATACATCGCCCACTATAAGTGTTTTTAGTTTGGACGGGAGGGGCATTTGGCTTGCACCTCGCCATTCTTAAATTACGTCTGACAGGAATTCCTTGCACATTCATAACTGTTCCCGGGCGAAGCCGGGGCGGGCTGCTAGTGACACTATATAATTATTATCATTATAATTTCCGCATTATCAAAATTAAAATTATATCACAAAATAAAATAGCGTGCTAATAAATCTAAGAGAAATTAGACATACCTTGCACTTTCTTCGGGTACAAGGACACTACTCCAGCACCGTCTCATTAAAAGGAAAGAGAGGATCAAAATTACAGCCGGGAACAAGTAGCAGCTAATCGTGTGTTGTGTTTTGTGCTAAGAGATCTTTCGACAAATTATCAGATACCGTGTGCCTTCTTTTTCACAAAGCAGCTGTCAGGACGGGACTTATATAAACTCCTGCTGGACGTTATTCTCGAGGTTGAACAATGCGGTTTCATAATTATAATAACTGTCTCTGATAATCACAAAACTAACACTACAATGATGAGGCATTTAGGGGGAGGGAATTTGCAACAAATGGTCAATCACCCATACGACGAGTCTAGGAATGTATTCCCTAGTTTTGATCATTGTCACATTCTAAAAAAAAAAAACTAAAAAAAAACATTACGACGCAGTTTCTGTAACGAGAGATGACTGATGGTACTGGAATAATTTCAGGGAAATACTTGTCATTACTATACACAATGCAAAAGGGTGAGATCGTCAAACCGGTCAGACACCTCACTAAAAAACACATCGAACCCACTAAATTTGAAAAAATGAATGTTCGGCGTGCCAAGGAAGTGTTCTCGTCAGAAGTTATTGGTGCCATTAGTACACTGAAAGAAAATATAGGCATGCACCCGGAAGCGTATACATTCATGGACGCAGAAGCAACCATTTTTTTTAAACGTTAATAAATGGTTCGCTATGCATGACGTAAGCATCACATATCATCATATTCAGTCTAGAAATCCAGATAAAGGGCATTTTTCTCATTAAATGTCAGTCGCCTAAACTGGCTAGAGGAATATTTTCTTTCTTACCTTGAAACTTTGAAAGCTGCTAGTAACGCTGCTAGAAAGGACTTCCTGAGTTCTGAGACTTACGGAGCTACCTGTACAATTAATCACGGATTCAGCTGTCCAGTGCATAAGGTATCTTCTAAAAATGGGTAGAGGAAAGTCGCCAAATATGGGGAGTTTTTTTTATAGGGCTCACATTAGACTTAAGAAGGAACGGAATAATTTTGGTTTTCTCACCAATGTAAACCTCAGGCGATATACTATGTATATTACAAATATGGGCACGTTTGATGTTGTAATACCCTCTGATATTATTGTTAACTTTAAAAGTGCACTTTCCCTGTATTAGGCAACCGGGTTTCGTAATATGGGGAGGTGAGAAACCTCACGGTTTTTATTTATAATAGGTACACTGAATAGTATACCCTACTAATTAAAGCATTAATTCTGACATTTTTTTTTTCGTGTGGCCTCCTGAGAGGCCGAGTGCAGGTCTTTCTAGTCGACGCCCGTGGGCGACCTGCGCGTCAGGATGAGAGATGGAATGGATGAAGATGAATGAAACTGGGCAAGGATGTGGAAGGAAGCGGCCGTGGCCTGTTAGAAGGTACCGTCCCAGCATTTGCCTGGTGTTGAAAAATGGGAAACCACGGAAAATCATTTCAAGGACGGCCGACGGTGGGGCTCGAACACACGCGTCTACCGAGTCAGCAGAGAGCTTGGCCCCATGGCCTAACGCTGCGCTTTAGCCAGCGTAGCCACTACTGTCGGTAATTCTGACAATGTAATGAAATCATGAACACAAATAGTACAAAAATACAAAAATGAATATTTTAAGTAAATAACAGTCCTAGTTTCCTGTTGCCGAACTTCCAAACCGTTCAGCAGAAAAATGCATAAACTTGAACGAAAACCGAGTGATTATGATCGAATTCAACTGTAACGAGGTGCAAGGTATGTCTAATTTCTCTTAGATTTATGAGCACGCTATTTTATTTTGTGATATAATTTGCATTTTGATATTGTGGGAATTATAATGATAATATAATAATGTCACTAGCAACCCGCCCCGGCTTCGCCCGGGAACAGTTATGAATATGCAAGGAATTCCTGTCGAACGTAATTTAAGAATGGCGAGGTGCAAGCCAAATCCCCCTCCCGTCCAAATTAAAAACACTTATAGTGGGCGATGTATCGAAGATAGAGATATGCTCACGCGGACTTTTTTGTACAATTTTTCATGCTGAACAATTCTTACACTCATAGTATATTGATATTTTTAACGGTATGTCCAGCGTAAGCTTAAAAAGTGCACGGACGTCAAGTTCTTTCTTCGACCTATTCACTGAAATCTAAAATCGTTACTGCTTGGCTCCCTTTGATCATAAATAAATTATTTTCTACAGAAATCTTCCTCGATATTACCTGTACAGAATGGTGAAAGCCGCATCAAAATCCATCCAGTGGTTCTCGAGATTACCCGTGATATCCAAGAATCGGGGACTTAGTTTCACACTAAGTAGAGATGAGTCTTAGTCGTGCAATGCTTGGTGAACAGCGCTGTGTGAGCAGTTGAGTAACGTAACACGATTTCACGAAAAAGGTCTCATTGTCTAGGCCGGTATGAGCGCATTCAGTCGGCCGTGATTGTTCATTCTCGCCAGAAAGTAAGATATTCTGTATGAAATGCACCAATTCTGCACAAAACATCTTCCTAGTGTTACAAGCCGCCCGGTTCGAAACAGAATTATTGAACGCCCTCTATCTCCTTCTCCTTAGACACATAATATCTTTGTGTGTGGTTATAGTCACATTATGTGTACACTCAACACGATATTACAGTCTAAAATATAAATTAAGAATTGTTGTTCGAGTTTACAGTCTTTCGACTGGTTCGATGCAGCACTCCTTGCTTCCCTGTCCTGAGCTAATCGTTTCGTCTCTAACACACCCTACATCCGAGGCAATCTGTTTAACATATTCTACTCTTGATCTACCCCTAGAGTTCTTATCTTAGACTCTTCCTTCCATAGATAGGTTTGCTATTCCTGGGTGTCTTGGTAACGTATGTATCCACCAACCTATTTCTTCTCTTCATAAGCAGTAGTCACCAACATCACTCCTCTCCCAATCGTCTTAATACCTCTTCACCCTATCTAGCCATCCGGTCTTCATCATTCTCCTGTAACACCACATTTCTCCTCTACTCTGCTGCTCCTACAGTCCAAGTTTCACTTACATAGTGCGTCACGCTCCAGATAAAGGCTTCCTAATATCTAAATGTAGCCTATATTCGATGTCAACCGATTTCTTTCCAGTAGAAATGTTTTCCTTTCTTAAACCAACCTACTTGTTATATCTTCTTCTTTTCGTCCATCACTGGTCATTTTGCATCCTAAGTAACGGAAGTCTCCTACATCCCTTAGCTCTTCACCAGTCAATTTGACGTCCATACGGGTTTAAGACGTCTTTAGGCCGGATTCCAGTACCGGTATCTTCGTTATTCATTTATTAATTTTCATCGTGAATTCTTTCCTCAAGACAGAATTCATAGACTACGGTACCATTTAAAATTTCATTCAAATCCTGGTGTGTGTCGGCTAAGATAACGATGTCATCAGCAAAACTCAGAGGGGAAATTAGTAAGAATATAGTTCAGTATATATCTTATGTACCACTCGATGGGAGTCAAACACACGATACAATCTGATAAACTGTTGAAATTAGCCGAAATACCGTTTGTTACGATGAATGACAATAATTGTGGAAACGATGTAGTAGGCCTAATAGATGTTTTCTCCTCAGCTGTCTATAAGCCACCCACCAACCCCACTTTAAACCACGACATGTATTAGAATTCCAGCTGTGACCTAAGTTAATCACTGCAGACAACTAGCGGTGGGCGAACACTGATAAATATGAAAAGTACGGTACCGGTAATAAGTTAGTTGAAAGGTCGGGCTTTAGACACCACGAAATTGATCAAAATACATTTCAATACCGTAATTAATAATGACCCGTCAAATTGCAATGACCACATGCATTTGGATGGATCATCTTATATCTTCTTAACAGATACCGGTACATGAAGGCCATAAGTTATGCTTCTTTGTACTGGTCGGTGTAGATGGGAAAGAGGAATGGGGGAGGTAGCAAATAAAGAAGTCATTTGTATTTTTTCGCAACCTACCAAGATCTAGACTGGACGATGTTATTGAGTCCATGTCTTCAAGGTTTATTTTGATCCTTTAATCTTGGCCGTGACAGGGCGGGGGCATGGAACCTTCTTGTCACTGGGTGATCATGAGACGAACTCCCCCGAATTTTCGTTTAATTTTGTTATTATTTTGCTTCGTGATATTCATAACTTGGCTGCTCTTAAACAGTTGGCAACTAGTCTTTTTACCTTGAGCCTGCGAGTCTACTTAGGGAAGCAGTGTGAAGACCAGGCGCGGGACACTGCTATGGGCGATTCGAATCAAAACAAAGACCGCCATGTGCGTTTTGTTTACTGTTTGGGCCCGCATGCCGACAACTGTTGCAGTATACTCCGTTTTTAGTGACTTAATCTGTATTATGTTGGATCAAATACTAAATTGAATAACAAGTGGCTAGCGGTGTTATTAGAAATGGCGACAGCTACGTTCGCTCTAAACGTGGGATAACATAATTGATATGTTGGCAGTGGCGATTTCTCCCATGCATCGCATATACCGGCGGTATACCACCAGTGATAAAAATATAAAATGTTTATCTCGACATTTTCTCGACTTGTATGTAGCAGTGCAGACAGGAAAATCGAGCTTGTCATCATTCCTGTTCCACCGCTTGTTGTCATGGAAGCTGGCACTCGAACCCCGCTTAACTCGCTAATTTTCTTCTGGGGTATACACTTTTAGCTGCGAGTGACTGTACTATACCGCAAGTCTATCCCGGTCGTTGAAAGGGCTCGACACTGGCACGCGGGGCGGGGGAGGGTGAGAGTAGCCCAGCAAAGTTCCATATGGGGTATCGCGCTACAGACTAGCGGTGAGCGTAGTGATGATTGGCTGATTACAAACAGTACTTTCACCCTGCTCACAACGGGAGGCACACCAGCGCAGCGCTACTTCAGTTATGTTGTGAGTTCGTCTTGGCAGGAATTACTTCCCACTGAAATATTAACATGTTTAGATTAAGTGAAACACTGGAAGTGGATAGTAGCGTTGTTGAAAGGATTTTATTCCATTGGATTTCCTCAGTAAGTTGAAATTAAAGCGATCTATGGGATGTAGGCTACTAAAATGTCTTTGTGCAAGGAAATGAAGGCATTGATTTCTGCCGAAATCAGGTAGAATTTTACACTTGGAATATTTGTTGCTTTGCAGAAATTGTTGATTCAATTAGGGGCTTTGAAGCATCGTGGTCATGTAGCCCCGTGTACTTGGTTCAGGGGCGGATTTAAGGCAAGATCATGGGAGTAGGCGAACACACCGGGGAGTCTAGAGATTATGGAATACCCCTAGCTTAGAGAGGGGGAGGGGGTCCGGGGTAGGATAATAAAATTTTGCTAAAACTAGGCCCAAATTAGTGAGGAATAGGACATTTGGGTTTTTTTTTTGATATTTTAGAGTAAATATAAATGTTACCGATCACGGTCGCCGAGAGCAGTAACGCGCTAGCTCGTGTCTCTCTGGCATCGGGAGAGTGTGGGTTTGAATCCCACTTCAGCCGTCCGGAAAATGGTTGTCGTGGTTTCCTTTTTACCACCAGGCAAATGCCGTGACGGTTCCTTTCAATAGGTCCACGACCGATCGACTTCCCTCCAAAATCCCTTCCCTGGTCCTTCCTTAATTAGACCCAAGTTAGCGGTCGCCTGTCACCATCCCCAGTTGTGTCAGCTGACAAAGTGTGTCCAGTTCCCAGACACCATCCTTGCGACGGTAGAGGAATGATCCTTCGCAGAGTCCGTTTTGTGGCTTGGGAAAAATTTGCCATTTTAAGTGAAATATTTATTGTATTCCAAATTATTTTAGTTTTGGTAGTTCTACTATTTAGGCTACTGTCATAGCCAATGCGTGGTTTAAAACCATTTTTTAGAGAACTGTCAAAAATGTGTAGTATTCTTCCAAATATACATACATTTTCATTTGAGACTGTTTTACCTTTCAACGTCCAGTCCAGTCTGCAAGCCTCTGTTTGCGAACAAGTCGCCTCCGTGATTCCCTATTGGCAGTTAGCAATGCGGCTCCCTCTGCTTCTACATCTCTGACTTCGAAATCGTTCAACACTGAAACTAACCATCGCCTCACAGTTCTACCTCTGCTTCTGTTATCCTCAACAGCCGAACACTCATAATAGTAGGTTATCGTAAAATGTGAATTTTGATATAGGCTAGGGTATTTAAGTGTGAAAGAATTTGGCTAAAGCCACTGTTTCCGTCTGTTTTTAATGTATAACAGCAAGATGAATCGTTCACTCCTTAAATCCACCCCTGGCTTGGTGCGTGTGGAAACTGATGAGATATATTTCGTTATGATGGCTGTACCGTTGCCAGGATTTTGGTAGGAGGTGGCTGTGGCCTTGAGATATGTACGAGTGAAAGTGGGAAACCACGAAATACCATTTCTAGGATGGTTGGGGTTGGAATGGAACCACCTGTTCTCATTTCTGCCTCTTAGGGGTTGAGTGAATCACACCCCTCAGACCAGAATTACATTTCTTGGTAGAGCAGAGAATCGAACACGGACCTCCGCAGTAACAGCCCCAGAATACTAGCCACTACGCCACGAGGTGGACCTTTAGAAATCTAAGTGAATGGAACTTACTTTCCAGTAAAATTCTTCCTGGCAGACCAAGGTTGTGAAACAATATGTCAAGGTAGTTTACACTATAATTATTTTATTGATTGAGACTGAATGTTCGCTTTCCAGAAGATATTTCCACTTAGAGATACTGGCCCTTCTTTAATTGCATTATTACATTGGTTACGAATGAATGCGCTTCTCATGTTTGGACATGTCTAATGATGTGACAATGTATAATTGAGATCCTTCGGAAATGGATCAATGTTTATTTGTTTTCATATAATTTAAGACCTGGTCAAGAACGGGGGGAGAGAGAAGGTAGCGTAATGATGAAATGTACTCTGTACGTTGCCAAAATGAACTAGGAGGGCGAGGGGATTCGAAGGCCATTTACCTAGAAGCAGTTTCAAGTAGGCAGTGTTCAGGCGTTAAACGAAGATTTTTTTAAATGTATAAGGACATAGTCCTTGCAGAGGGAGGATGACGCACTGGCTTTAACCGGACGGTCGAGGTTCGAATTCCGGTGACAGCACGCTAAATATTTCACATGGAAGATCACGTGGCGTTAGGAAGGGAATCCGACCTTATATCCCCGGCCAAAACAATTGGCTAGTGACCTCAATTTATTGGGATAACCTCTCCAAAATTATAGCGATAAAGTGTGTTTCTTAGAAGTTATGTAAATGTTCTCCAATACATATAATAATAATAATAATAATAATAATAATTCAACTTTAACAAGAGGTTGAGGCATGAAAAAAAAAGGGCGGGGGGAGGGGGGGTGTAGGAGTAAATAGTGCGGTATACCAAGAAAGGTGACCACCAGTCGCCACTGTATGTTGGGTAGGTTTTAATTGCTAAGATGTAAACCTTTGTCATAGTTTCTGACGGTATAATTATACTGACTAATCAGAATTTATGGATTTACATTTATTTGTTTGTTTTTCGCGTAAAAATCCGAATATAGGTACGATAGTCTTGTACATATTGGACAATATGTAGGCCTAATTTATTCCTGCCAAATGTACCAAACAATTGTTTTCATCTCGCTGAAGACTTCTGTCAAGTCTTTGTAAATGCGCAGGATCAGCTTTAGTTTAGTTAACGGTAGGCTACTTAAGTAGTTTGATATGCGGTCAGGCCCGACGAGAGGGAGGGGAAAACGGGGCTGTAGCCCTGGGGCCCGGACTTGCTGAGGGACCCGCTAAAGTCCAGAGTAAACAAATTTGATATTGTATGATACTGAATGTAACTAAGTCTAATGAATATGCTACTAAAATACTATAAAGAGAACATGATAAATGAATGTTGTATATAACCACTATCATAATATCTTCGCGGCCAGATAAATAGTAAAGTTTCCATTGTTCATGGGGAGGAAAGTTTCTAAATAACCTTTCAACTAGACATTATGAGCCTTTGCAAAGTTCGAATTTTAGTCCATAAGGTTGTGAAAGGCGTTGAACTTGTTCTTGTGATGGGAGAGAGTAAAATTTCCGGTTAGATACAACGTATTTGACATTGAAAATTTACATTGAACAAAATTAATACGTTCCAAAAAAAGTAATTAAAAATGCATAGAGTTTTCTTTTGTGGGGGGGGGGATAAAAATGCAAATTTGATATTTCCAGGATGTCACAGGACAAACAAATATGGATGGGCCCGTAAGTACTAGCCCTAGGGCCCGTGCTCGCTCTCCACGGCCCTGTATGCGGTAGGTCCATAATTTTCCTATCTATGCTAATACTTGCATGCATGCAGCTGTCTCAATCAAATACTACAAGTACAGTATTAAAGATACAAAGTGACTGGTGATGGAAGCACCCAGGTTTGGACCCTGGTCCTATTTTGACATACACTCTGCATGGCTGTGACTTCTGGTGTCCTATGCGCCAGGGAATAAGGCAAGGATTGATACAATCCTAGGCATGAGCAATGAAGTCGACAAAGAATGTTTGCTGGCTCTAGAAATATATGTTAATATTGTTTGTTTGTATACTTGCTAGAAGATATTAATACAGATACCCTCCAGCAAAATAATAGTAGGCTTTATTGACTACTTTGTTATCTTCCCTCTGGTCCTCTATTATGCTTAGCCTAAAGCCTGCAAGGTTTAGGCCTACGCCTACTACATTGTTGTATGTAAAAGCCTAGGAGTACAGTAGGGCTTCATTCAGTAGTGTACGTTAGCCCGTTGCTCCTTTTGAGTGCTGCTTCATTGTAGGTTTCAGTCTTACTGTGTTAGTAATCATCATTTTATGTAGGCTATGCAGCATGTCAAATTCTACCTCCCTATTTGATGGTGGAGCCTGCTAACATGCATTTTATGGCTGAGAGAACAAGGGTTGTTCTGGCATCGTAGGGACATTTTTCTTACACTGAGTGTGAAAAATACACACCTAAGTACATGGGTCTCAATGACCACCATGTCCAAGCCCCTCAAATGATAAAAGCAACAACAAAACAACTTGCGTTAAAAGTGGTCGTGCTACAGTGTTGAAAACTTCTGAACTATAAGAGATCCCTGGCCAAACTTTTTGCAATAATTCTACTTCATGCATTGCATTTATCTGTGTAGTTGAAATTTAATTTTTGCTTCGACTTGTGCTTTGGACATTGCAGTTTATCTTCCACCCGGGGCTGGTCCAGTTTTCCAAAGAGGGTTTCCGAGGCTGGAGTTGGCGGTCGGGTGGCTTAAAACAGTGTGCCATCAACCATCCAAGTAGCCTACTGACCACGTTCAAGATCTCATATGTATGTGTTCTCAACGAGCTTAACCATTGGTATTCACATCTCTGAAGGTTGTTTTCAGCTGCACAATCAAATGTAAAAGACAAAATGTAAGCATGCAGAAAGCGGTATTCAAATAAATGAAATCTGTCTTTCACAAAGTAATTATAATTTCTCGAAACCTACTTCTCATCCTGAATCCACATTACTGTATAGAATAATATTGAGGTTATATTGATCTCATGCGGTAGAGGAGGGTGGGGGTAGAATTTATGGGAGAATGAAATATATGAACATAGCATTTCATTGCAGCTACATTACTGGTGAATAAAGTGCAGCATGGTTGGGGCGAGGAGGGGTTACGAATGTTTTGAAGTTATGATGGCATAATGAAGCAAACTCTAATAACTCTTGATTATATAATTTTTAACAGCTTTTAGTCATTATTAAGAACATTTATATTGTATTAAAAGCACCGGTAGGCTTTCAAATAGGCAAATTAATGGAAAAATAGTTCTCGTAGATTTGGAAATCATACCAACATGTCACACCAAAACTCATCTTTGGTATTTCATTTTTGGAACGATATCGCCTCCTGAGGTGCAATAATGCATGCTTTTGATTCTATGCCAGACACTGACAATCAGTTTCGACCGTAGTAATGTGCATTCGTAATGATCAGTCAATCGTAGTTACTTGATATGCGAGATTGGTAGTCATTGTAGCCCAAACAATGCCACGTGGACCTGAAATTTGAGCCAATATAAGAGTCTTGAAAATTAGCATTGAGTGTTGTCTCTCCTTATTATATGCTCCTTGGTGGAGACGTAGCCTACTTGTGACCAGTACCTTCTTTGACCAGTACAGCTGAACACACTGCGTTTGCAATATTCTTTTTTGAGGCTACAGAATTGAGGTATGTATCTTGAAACAGTTTTACCACGACAGATTGTCTCAATTTACAGGGCCTGTATAAGAATCTTCCTTTTAAGTGGATTTCTCCTACGGAGGGTTACCAAAATGTTCTGCTTTTCATTCATTTTGGTTAAGTCCTGCCGGCATTTCGAATTTATCGAAAATGTTAGGCATTTTTCTTGATTGCTCATTTAGGTTTTCCCCTTAAAGTCAGACAGATGTTAAATACATTTTCAGAAGATGGTTTGGACAAAGAATGGAAGGTGTTGATGTTTCTATGAAACCAGCAAAGAGTAGGCTACTTGGATAAATGGCTGCAACCTAAGGAGGAATTCAAGTGTTTCAAATGGTTGGAACTTCAAAGCATTAAGGACAACAGTTTTAAGGATATTGTACCATTTATTCAATATTTTCAGTCAAAAGGTGTTGAAATAGATGATTCAATATTACCGTATTCGACCAGTTCTGCAACGTAGGCTTATTCTAAAAGTTCAGCTGTGGATCAAGACACAACACTAGGCCAACAATGGTCTGTTTTCTTTAATAAGTACCAGAACATTGAGTTTTTTTCCTGAACTTTTGTACAATTCGCCAGTTTGCCAGACCAGGCAGTAATGTGTGTTTTTATTCATACCGTACCGTAGGCCTATATGCTCAATGGAGGAACCGTTTGTTAATGGAACGTTACTTTTGAGGATCAATTTCAAAGATACGTAGTTTGAAGAATTCCAGTGGCGTAGCGTGAACTTTTGAGCTGGGGACTCCAAAGTTTATAACGACAAACTAAGGAACAAATCAAAAAGCTAATATGAAAGATACTGTCACATACCTCACACAGTCTTGTACATCAGCTCAATTCGTCTTTTCTTCTTTTCTGCGAACATGTCAATGATGTGTTCAAGAAATGCCGGCTCTGATGAAAGCTCACCTAATAACTGTTTTTCAATGGCCAGTGACAAGCGACTATTGCTCATAGAATTTCAAAGGTATGTTTTAATTCTTTTCAGCGTGCTCATGCTGCGTTCACTACTAACTGTAGTAGTTGGAATAGTCAGTACTAAGCGTAGTAGTTTAGTTACTTCCTGATAGATGGAGTCGAGACCGTTGGCAACAAAATATTTTAAAAGCTCTTTTGGAGCTGCTTTGTCTGATCTCCATAAACAAAGTGAAGTTCATTTAGTAATTGGTTAACATTAAAGAATGGATACTGTTTTACCAAAATATCTAATTTGCCCTGGGGGAATGTTTCAGTGTATTCTTTAAACTTCTTTTCTTGTACTAACTCAATGACATTTAGATGATTTAGACAGGGGCGTATATAGAAAAAAAATCGTAGGGGGGGGGGGGCTGACTATCCTGGAAAATTGTGAGTATTCTCAGGGGATTGTCACCGCAAAATACCCAGAAATATCAACCAATACCTTAGAGCATATAACTTTGTGTAATTATTTTAGATAAGGTTCAAAGTTTATATAGCCTACAATTATTACTGGCAATGCAAAAAAAGTTGTAAAATACAACACAACACACAAATAAAATTTTATACTTAATGAACTTTCTATTATGATCTATGGAGTATGAATGGCAGATATCTAAATATTTGTCAATTTACTAAGCAGAAAGGTAAACAGTTTTTTTACATGTATTTCTCAAGAAACAAACTATGGAATTCACAGCTTTACCTCACAAGGCTGAGTGTACCCCGTTCCAGCCCTCAGACTAGAATTAAAATTCCTTGGCAGAGCCGGGAATCGAATTCGTATCTCCGGGGCGGCATCGAAGAATGCTACCCACTACACCACGAGTTAGTATAATTTCAATTTAAATATTGTTTATAACTTAGCCGATAAGTTAAGATTAGGGTACAACCAAATTTACAATTATTTTATGCTCTTACCAAAGCAGCACTTTCTTAATTTTTATTGTTTTTTTTCGGGGGGGGGGAGCTAGAGCCCCCTCAGCACCCCCCTTATATACGGCCCTGGATTTAGATCTTCAAATCTACTTTTCATTTGAGCTGTTAGTGAATCTACTATTTCAAAAGTTAGCACTCTCAAAGTGTTCTCTTTATTGCCATCATACTTCACGTTTTCATTCAACTGGATGCTTTTTTGAACGCATCTGTCAGTGAAATCTTCATTTATTAAGTTTTCTATTCTTTTGACGACAGCCTCTATCTCATTATGGCAAGTTACAATACTCACTGTCGATGATTGTAACAATTTGAAAAGATGATCAGTGTAAATGAAACAAGCTTCGAATACACATAGCAAATATACAAACGTAGGGTCATCCAAGTGTCTTTTGAGACCAGTGGCACAGTTCACAGAGTCGTCGTCCCATTCACTATTTTCATCATCAATAATTTCATCAAAAGCACTATACAATCCTTGGAAATGTTTCATAATGGTGAAAACTGCCCTCGAATGAAAATTCCATCTCGTATTGCTAGTTTGTGGAAGCTTAAATCCTCTTTCGGTCAACAAAACCGTCCTTTTAGAAGACTTGCTGAAAAAACTATGAAAAGCAGTCAAGGCACAGACAAACAAACGAACCTGTTTTATTGTTTTTAAGCCATACAAAAGTAACAAATTTAATTGGTGGGCGTAACAAAGGACGAAAAGAGCATATGGGCAAACCTGTTTCACTAGCTTTTGAACTCCTCCTTGTCTGCCTGCCATTACAGCTGCGCCATCGTATGTCTGGCTTACGCCTTTTTCTCCATTTACTTCCCAGTCCAGTAAAATTTTGTGCACGTCTTCTGACAATCCCGCAGCTGTTTTATTGGGGCAGATGACCTCGTAGTTCCGCCCCTTAAAACAACAATAACTAACTAACTAGCTGTTTTATTCTTGGAAACGTCATAATAGCCGACGAATCTCTCCTCTATTCTATCATCCACACAATATCAAAATACTATGCTCATCTGGCTCTTACACGATACGTCTAATGTCTCATCCGCTTGTATGGAGAGAAAGGGGGCTTCATTTATTTCTGATTTGATTTTTTCATTTAATGCAATTGTTGTAACTTCTATCAAGTCATTTTGAATGTCTGGAGATATTCCTTTTAATAATGATGATGACTGTAAATGGTCTCTAACTATCGATTCATTTTGAGCGAGCAGGATCAACAATTGCAAATAATTCCCTTTGTTAATAGAACTTTCATCTTCTCTATGGCCACGCAAGGCTAGTTCTTGTGTACAGAGAAATACTACTGATTGGATGAGTCGTCGCACATACTGTTTGTTCGAAGACACGATCTCATTATGTTTTACTGCTTGTAGTCGAGCAGCTTCAGGTAATGCATGCTCAATGCGAGTTTTACCTAGCAAATAAAATGCTTCACAATGTAACAAGTGGTGTTTGGAAGACTGGTGTTTTACAGCCTTTTTAATTAAATTACTCAGGTCCGAAATTCCTTCCGTGCACCATTCAGTATCTTTCGCTCCAAACATAAGGCAAACGTAACAAAACATTTTGTTTTTTTTCAACACACCCAGTTAGCCAGGAAAACCTGTCATACCAAGAAAGCTGAAAATTCCGTGTGCGATTTTTACCGACTTCTTTAATTGATAAATTTGGCTTTAGTCTTTTTGTTTTTAATTCACATCGCTGTTCATATGATTAAGTGCTCAAAGGAGTTGCCTTTAAAAAATTAATAACATTAGAGTCAGGTGAACGTACTTCAGTCATATTGGCAGCATTAAACACACACACGCACAATTAAAAGAAACTACACTTCTACAGTTCGAACTATAGCACTAGCGCAGCGATTGGGCTATTGAGTTAACAGAACAGTGACCATACAATTCAAACGCCAGCAAACGGTAGCGCTTCCCTTCCGAGAAACAAGTATGAACTGGCGCATGCGCTGCAACGTGGCCTGGCCAGGGTGGTACATAGCTCTTGCCGCCAAGGAGGTCTGGCGTACAGACAAGAAGAGCAACGCACAGCAGTAGACCGCGGCCGGGCTAAGACTAGTTATATGGGGGGTGCGGATATAAAATAACTAAGCGCCATGTAATATGCTAACGCCGCATTTATATCAAACTAGCAGAAGTACCCGTTCTTCGAACGGTGTTATATATTAACGCCAGACATTATCAATTGAGCTACTGTTGCAATGGTTAGCGGTTTGTCATTCCTTCATAAGTTTATCAGAACGAAGTTAGTTTTCTGGGAATATCACACACACTGTTAATTTAAGGGCCTTAAAATGTGGTTTTCGGAGACCCCTTAAAGACTCGCGAATTTTGTGTCTCACAATGAGAAGCGCAACATATGCTTTGATCGTCCTTCTAGGATAATTTTTATATTTCGCCTATTTTTGCATATATTTTGAGACGTTTTTCCCTATATCCACCCTTCTACTGTATGGAAAGTACGGTGAAGAGTTTTATAAATGATTGGTGTACTGACTCATGTTTACCATACCTAATTTTACGACTCACCAAGCATCCGAATACGATTTATAGGCGTACAAAAAAATACACAGAAAGACCGACAGACAATTCTATTGTCTACAACATATCACCCAGATATCCAAATATGGGTATATCTACCATACGTATCAAACAAAATCATCCCTACGATGAACCCGTATGTCGACAAAAAAAAAAAAAAAGATTAGTTAAAATGTGCTCTCAAACTAAATTCACCTAACGTGTACTTCCTGACGTGAAATAGAATTGAATGCCTTGTAGACGAAACGCAATATACCTCACATAAGAAATGACCCTCTACGCTGTGTTAGGTCCCCATACACAGGAAGACCTCTTTCATAAATTATAAAGGATTGTGGTGCATGAACATTCAGGTTCTTTTGCCTCAAATGGCCCAAATTCCTAAAAGCCGCAAAAAATGCTGATTCAATTCAGGAATTTTTGAAAATAATGTTGCTGATTGTAGATATAATAGACTTTCTGTACTATATGTCGCACGTGAAATTGCATGAAAAAATTCTAGGTTACCCCTTGACCCCCTTAATTGCATTGACGAATTATACAGTCTACGTTGGTTCCGTGATAACCTTATCGCCATTTGCAAACTTTCACAGAAATGTAATAAGTGGAGTAGCCTAATAATAATATCGTATGGCCTCGGCTGCCGGGTGCAAGCTTCGTAATTTGACACCCAGAGGGTAGCTTGCATGTCGAAATTTCGTTGTTCCTTGAATCACTATGAAAGTCAAGGAGGGTAGATATCTAAGCTCCTTGAACACTATAGCGCTTTCTAGTAGAGAAATGAGGAACTTTGTGTTGGCGGAAACTCCTGAGGTTAATTTTGCCATTATGAACACGGCCTACTGAATTCAAATGGGTTCTTTCACAGGTCAACATCGTATGACATGCGAGTCGTATTTATGCCCCCTTTCAAAAATCTCGTACAGGCCGGACGTTTGTTTTAGACGATTGCCCTTGTCGCCTTTGACCTTGAAGCCTGCGGGTGAGCCTGTAGACAGTCGCTCTCTCACCCTATCACTTCACATTTGACACCACCGATCTGATGTAATGGAATTCCAGACTTGATCAGACAGTACAATCCACGTCGAAGTATTGTGTGACACGGAAGCACACGTTACGTAGTTACGAACAGAACGTCATTATATTTGCCAGTGACTATACTTCAGCAATAGTGTGAAACAGCTTTATCAATCATCGGAGCGCTTGGGGCAGCTGATAACAACACAGGTACTGTAGTAACTCGCCTCCAGGCTTCCATTAAGATTTTTCACTCGTCTAAAACAAACTTCCGGCCTGTACCACGGCCAGGAGTGAACCTGCAATCTTGGGGTTAGTAGACCGACACGCTATCCGCTCACCCAACGTGGCAAGGTATAAATGGAGTGACATTGCTTCTTACAGAAATAGATGGAAAGTTGGTGCCACCCCTTGAAATAATGTTGTCATGGTTACCGATTTCCATTCCTTCATTAGTTTGTTAAATTAAATTAAATTAGTTTTCTGGGAATATTTCAGATACTGTTGGTTTTAGAGCCTTATAAAGTACTTTTCAAGGCCCCCATGTTTTGTTTCTGGCACCGAGGGGCTTTGTCTCCTCGTTGTACGCCATAATATAATATTAATAATAATAATAATATAATATAGGGATAGGAATATAATAGACCTGCCGTACCACACCCGCAGGTGTAAATCGCGTGAAAAAATTCTAGTGTACCCCTTGACCCCCTTAAGCGCATTAAACGTATTGATGAATTTTACAGCTTAATTTGGTTCCGTGATAACCTTCTAGCCGTTTGCAAACTTTCACACCAATGTAATTAATGGAATTGCATTGCGTCTTACAGCAATAGACGGACCTCCGAGAATCTGTTGCCATGGTTACCGGCTTGTATTCGTTCATTAGTTTATTAAATGAAATTAGTTTTCTGGGAATATCTCAAAAATGGTTGGTTTTAGGGCCTTAAAATGTGGATTTTGCGGACCCTTTAGGGCCCCCGAGTTTTGTCTCTCAAATTGAGGGGCTGAAAATGATCTTTGTCTCGTCCTTCTACTCCTATTTCAGCATGTATTTTAAGGGGGTAGGCCCTCTTTGATGCGAGGCACGGAGAAGGGTTACATCAATGATTAGTGTCGTGCCTCTGATGGATATCTGTACCAAATTTTACGTTGATACACCCAGCCGTTCTCGAGTTATACGGGAACAAATTTGTCCACAGACAAACACACAGACAGACAGACCAAAAACTTATTTTCGCGCGCATCCATAATAAAACAGTCTGAAACGCGTAAATAACTCAAATTTCCGTAGAAATTGCGAAAAAACATACAAACTTTTATTTTTATATATGTAGAGATATACTGCACCGCTCGGTGTTGACCGTGTTTTATTGCACAAATTTAGGTTTTACTCGCTAACCGTTGGAGATACACGAAAAGTTGTAAGGACCTTTTGGATAGAAAATTAAATGTTAAATCTCGTGTATGCATCAGAAGTTTGCTATTTCTTAGCGTTCTCTTTTTATTTGATATGGAAATATGAAATTTTGAAACCAAAGGGTGCAGTGACGTCACTAAAATGGTCGCTATTTTTTAATAGTTTAAAATATCGAAATTAAAAGTATCCTATATGTAAACATGGTAAATCAGCTACATCCATGCAATATTTCATTTAAATTGGACCAGTGGTTCTTGAGTTATTGAGTAACAGACAGACAGACAGACAGAAAGACAGACACACACCATCTCATTTTTATATATTAGTATGATAAAAACAATGTTATATTTTACTCTCTAATGAATACACATTTTAAATCAGGGAACGCCCGGCGTATTATAGCGCTACGCCTCTGAAGAATTCTATAAATATGTGCTCCAAGAAAATAATTCGCGTATTCATTTAAATGGGGTTCTGTTGAAAATACAGCTTCAAGGAAAAGAACTGCAACAGGGACTGATCATTAAGTAAGGTACCGGTATTCCCTTTTGTAAAAAGTTTTGTGTAATATACATATTATGCATAATTTTGCTATCGATTGAACTTGTCATACATTTCTCTTGAATGTCCTGCATTTGGAAATATTTCAGTTGGTGACGCTAGTCCTACGGTACAAAGATGTGAGTTTTGGTGTGAAGTGGTCGCATTGTAACTCAAGAGGGAGGGATTTTTGCTAAAATCATGAACTCTGGGTATATTAATACTGGAATGCCGACTGTTTGGGTGTGAAGTGCGGTTTTAATGCGCGTATTTACGCCGGGTCCTTCCTAGAGAACGAAAAGTGTTTCTTTCTCTTGATATTTTAGTCTAAAGTTGAACTCTAAATAATTCTCAGAAAATTACAAGTACCGGTACCGTAATATTGTAACACTATAGCTCTGTCAATAAGGAACACTGTTCGGTAATATCATCAGGTAACTTAATAATAGGGCTTCGTGTATTTGTCATATACTATTTAGGCCTATTATGTCAACTTTGATGTAAGACGTATTCACAAACGCAGAGTACAAATCTTTATTTGAAAATTAAGTTGACCGTAAACCTCCCGTATCATTGGAAAATACCATATTTATAACGTAAGTAAGGTACCGTATTTCCTTTTGTAAAAAGTTATGTGTAATATGCATATTATGCATAATGTTTCTATCGATTTTTTTTGTCGTGTGGCCTCCTCAGAGGCCGAGTGCAGGTCTTTCTATTCGACGCCCGTGGGCGACCTGCGCGTCGGGATGGAATGGATGAAGATGAATGAAACTGGGCAAGGATGTGGAAGGAATCGGCCGTGGCCTATCAGATTGAACTTGTCAGATGTTTGTAAATTCTAATATTTTCCAGTACCGTATGTTTTGGAAGTGCTTATTGTGGGCAGGTAATGAATGTAATTGGGCTACCTGAATTCGTAAATGGGATTTGTTTCAGTGGAAGCGGTTGCTTATTGACTTCGCTGCTAAATGATTGGTACATTCTAGTGTTTTTGCTAGTTGTTTAATTCTTCAAAATGCCTTAAAGATACAACTCTGTCTTTTTTGAAACAGTTCTCGCAACAATTTCCGTGGATGATTGAATCCAAAGGTCAACTATTTTTACTGTTTGTCAATGTAATGTTTTTATATCACATTGATAAAAAGGTGATATTTCGAAACACGTGGGAACAAAGAAGATCCAAGATAATGTAAAGTGTAGTAAAGAAAGAATAAGTGAAGAAAATAGTGTTGAAAGTGGGAGTTATGGGATAATAAGTGCTGAATGCTAGTTTAAATCTAATTTTGCATTTTAATTTGCCAATTAATTGAGCTAATATTTGCCTCTCGTACGGAAATCTCCTGATTTTCGGTTTTGTAAGTTTGGCAGATATGAAAATGTTATAGGGCAGCTAAGGACAAGCAGGCAGTGAGCCCACGCTCAAGGATTTCGGTGTCGGTAGGAACGAAACAAGCTGGGAACAAATAAACAACTTGTAAGGTCAGATGGTTCCGGGTGCACCATAAAATATCGGTAATGCTAAAACTACGGCACCACACCACATTTCTCGCGTGGCTGCCACAATATTACAATTAGAAATGCAATACTTTACCAGGTCGAGCCCAAACCCTGTTGATTGCAATCACTTGCTATTTTTGGAATTAACTTAGGCTTCTTGTTTTCTCAGAGAATTAGCAAACGTCTCGTACTTCCTTTAACTTTTCACTTGCTCAAGGTTATCTGGGAAAAAGTGTGACGCGCGCTGCAGATCAAAGAGGTTAAGCCGCGCAGTTGTCTCACTCGATAATTCTGTCCTCACACTGCGTCCAAGTTGTTTGGTTCAATCCTCGGCTCGTGTTGTGTACGGTCACAATATATATAATATCTATGCTCAGTATAGTGCAATTTGTTCCCTATGCTTTAGCTATTCATATCAAATTACTGGGGGTTGAAAGTCTGCACATAGTGCTGAGTAATGTAGACGTCAAAACTGTTGGCTTGGTTTCCTAGTACTGCACTTCAGCAGTTTCCTGTAGAGTATCACCGTCTTTCTGAATCCCCAGTTCTATTTAGACAGTCTAGCACTGTTCATATGATAAACACACAAACACCTCCTTGACGTTTATAATTTGTGATGATGCAAACATTTCATAGGGAAGGTTCTTACCAAAAATAGGCTTATTCATAACTGGTTCTTGTTGTAGTATTCCATATTATCACCAAATAGTTAGGACCCTTCAAACAGCAATCAACACCACCAACTCTTTAGTGGTTATTAAGAAGGAAACACTTCTGGAATGTTTCGATGGGGTACTTATTTACAGGGATACTTATTCATCGTCTTCGTGGGCCGATAGCCTAGATGTTAGGCCCCTTAAAACAACAATTATCATCATCGTCCTCAAAGCCGTGACGTAGATAGAAATTCCATTTATTTGCGATAGCATACATTTAAATTAAATAGAGCAAAACACAAGAAAAATTCCTGGAAGAGTTATGGAATATACCATTAAACTTTTCTGTATGTAACCTGTACATGTTACAGTGTATCCTGAATGTTTAAGTATATTACGTAATTATCCTGTGTTGTAGATTCCTCAACATTATGGAGGGTCAACCATCTATCAAATGTGAACCTGAAGAATACCCTGAGATTGTAAGTTGTTTTTTAGTTCCATATATTTTTACATATAGTGTACCGGTACCAGTACTGATGGGCATAACACATATTTGTGCAATTAATAGGAATTATGTGATGTGCCTTATTCCTTCCAAATAGTGATGATGATAATTCTTGTTTGAAGGAGCCTAACATATAGGTTATTGACCCCCCACGAAATAGTAATCTGGATCTGTAATGTTTGCTTTTAATTTTCCTAATAATAATTTTAACTCCTCCGTTCTTTATTCCATGATTTATTGGTCCTTTTATTCATTTTCTCAGCTAAATGGTGGCTGTTAATTACTGTCATGAACAGGGGTCGATCTTATGTAATTTCTTCTATTTCACTAAGCCACTGGTTCTCGACTTCCATTGAGAGAGCAAGGTTGATAATCTTTTTGGTGAACCTGTGCTGGTTCATTCTGAGAACGTTACAGTAGAACTTAAATTGCATTTTCTTGTAGGTGTCAGTGATCCTCTCAGAATGCCGATAAATCTTCTGAGACTTCCGTTTCACCCAAACTCCTTCTGAGCAGACTGAACCAAGGATTTTCCTCAATATTTTCCTTTCGTGTTTCTCTATGTCATTACTAAGAGATCTACCTTCAATGATCATTGTTTCTGAGCCATATAGTGCTTCAGGTTTTATTACTGTGGTATAATGTCATACATGTTGATTTATTAATTACATCTGTAGGTATAGGCCTTCGGTAATTTTGAAATTCTCTCTTCGTTTACGTACGATTCAATCGTGAAGTTAAGTACTATCCCGTGATTTGCCTGGAGGGAGTGTGGAAAACCTCGGAGATAATCACTCAGGATGGGTGCTATCAGCAGGGTTCAAACCGAATTTCTACAGCTGCCATCAAGGCCGTGGTGCGCGGTTTAATGAGCACGGCTCCGCCGTAGGGTTTGAATTTATTTACTTGATGATTTTTTGCCGAATTTATTCTTCAGAGTTTTCCCGTTCAGGTGACGAGCGGTATCCTCCATGCATTTGGAGTCCGGTCTCAGCTGCAATTTCGTGAAGTCCTTCAAGAACCTGAACTGCCTCTTGTCTATTGTTAGAAAGAATAGCTCGATCATCTAAAGGCCAAACACAGCAGATGAATTTTATTTTTGAGTCGTCGACCAATTTCTTTTGTTTTTCCCACCTTATTCAAGAACACGATTGAATAATAACAGTGATAGTCTGTCTCCTTGTCGAAGTCCTGTGCTAATATAAGAACGGTCAGAGAGCTCACTGATATTTAACTATTAAAGTTATGGCTGTCAGTATCTGTCGATTTAATACTCTAGTTATGCTGTCAACTTTGAATTTTTCTGAAATAATGAACAGTGTGTGTCCTTAGCTTTCCTGAAGTCTCCAAAGTGAGCATTGTTTGCCTGGCTTTATGGAATTGCAAGACGGTTTTGAGATCTTGAATGTGTTCTGCACAGGACCTGCTATTTATGAATCATGCCTGTTATTCGCCAATTAGGTGTTCAGATTAGTTTTCAAGTCTCGTGAATAATGTTTTAAGAATTTTGTACGCATCTGATAGTGAGGATATTCCTCTGTAGGTATTGATGTCTGTTCTCTCCCCATTTTTAACTAGTGGGTGAATTAGATTGCAATTCCAGTCTTCAGGAATTTTCTCCATGAATCTACAAGAATTACTTGAAATTTCTCAGCTAGGCTTTCACCTCTTAATCTCAACATTACATCTTCCTTTGGAGTTGAGCTATTTTTAGGTTCATGGATTATTTTCTTGATTTCTTCTAATGAAGGGAGTTGTGAATCCGGATTTGGAATCGGTTGCTCAAATCAGTATTGTTCTTCAGGAGTATCGCTGGTTAAAAGGTCATGGAAGTTATATGTGAGAAGTTTACAGTTTTCTTTATTATTCCCAGGGCCTCATCCGGATGTTATGTGATAGTTTGTCAGCAAATGTTTCGTTACAGTTTCTTGTACTATTTTCCGTGTAAAAGAAGACGACACGGAATGAACGGGGTAAGTCCATTTTATTCGGAAGTGAGCTTATGACGCACTCTGGTGGCCAGCTATCGTAACTACAGATCAGTTATAATTAACTTCAAATAATGTGGTAAGTCAGCGAGTTACAGAGGTTTTTTATTTTTAGTGGAAACGGACGGAACGTCCCATATCCTCTCACTTCAGTTGTTATTTGTATTACATTTACTTCCTTCATAAGAAATAAATTTGGCTAAGAAACTGTATCTCTTACCCTCAAATGGGATGTGTTTAAGTATTTGTTTTTAGTGTTGAAAATTTAAATTGGCTCTCCTGAAAAATCTACATTATGTGGCTTACTCCGTTCTTCCCGTGGAGTCTTCAATTTTGATCTATTTCTGTCAGTCTATTTTGATATAATGTCCGTTCTTCAGATCTGATGATTCTTGAGGCTTCTTTCTGGGCGTTGATGAATTCATGCCAGTTATTTTTTTATTTTATTGCAACTGCACTTTTTATAGGATTTGAATAACATGGTCTATGGCCTTATCGCTGTTCTTGTTCAACTATCTGTTTTTACGTTTTCGAGGAAGAACCCCAATAATCCGGGAAGATCCCAATAGTGTATCTTCTAATACCATCAAATTGGAAGGATTTTGGTTGGTGATATTTGCAAGGAAATTGTTTGAATTTTGTTTTAGACATTCCAGATCAATTCGTGGATATTTGAACTGATCTTAGTTTGGGTCCGTCAGGTTTAAACTTTACTTTTATTATAGACTAGCTGAAGTACCCGTTCTTCGAACGGCTTTTAGTACTTGCTGGCTCAAATCATTAATATAATCACAAATTCGTAATGTAGTTACGTTATTTCCATTTTACCAACTACATGTGTAGACCACATGCATTTTCACTCACCCAATTATTAATCAGAGGTAGGAAAGGGAAAATCCACAGCCTGCTTTCAGTCGACCGACCAGGTTGAAGCCTGTCGCACTCCCCTGGGGCAATGATTAAATGAATGACAGATGAAATTAAATGATATTGGAGATTGTTGCTGGAATGAACTTGAGACAGGGAAAACCGGAGTACCCGGAGAAAAGCCTGTCTCCCTCCGCTTTGTAGGTAGGAAAGTGTGTTTATATATTGGAAATAAATATCAGCCTATATGTAGTAAAAGTCAAATAACTTTTCTTAAATATTGAACACCTATCGTTTAACGTCTTCATACTATATTTAAGCGTAAACATTATGCTAAAAATACATCAAACTTGGTAGAAATTATCATATCCGCAGTAAGTATAATTGCGAAAACTACGTATCATGTCATGATAAAGAGTAACAGTAACGAAACAAACTTCAATCATCCCAAGTAATAATAACAAAATCAGTTTTAACCACAGATACATTTTCTAAGTTTATGCCATGTCTTGTTCGAGATTACGCCTAGTAAATCCGAGATGGTTCATCAGCGAGCTCTTGTGGTCTATTTGCGGACTACCAAAGGAGTAGCAAACTGCGCGATACCTCAATTCTTATTTAGAACACCTCCGCTACTTTACTGCGAGAGCTAAATGCTAAAACAGTCTTTCACTTCGCTATAGAGGCTCCCTAAATGATTGTATATTGAATTTCAGGGCCAAGCAATTAAAACTCAGCAACTTTTCTAGTTTTACGCCGTGTTTTGTGCGGGGTTTCATTAGCCGTGTAAGGCAAAATACCAACTTGATTGAAATAAGTTTGCCCAGTTCTGCAGTAAGATTAATATGAGCACTAAATGAACGAATGTGACAGTCGGTAGTCTTCGACACATTCGTCTGTGTATTTGGGTTTCGGATCATAGTAAAAAACGACAAAAACAGATCAATATTGTCCAACAGAAATATTCAGTTAACAAAAAACAAATCTATCAAAAGAGAAAAAAGCGTACCGTGCAAATTAGAAAGCACTATTACATTGTGAAACAGCGTAAAAATCCAAATACTCACATACAATAACCGGTACAGAGAGTATAAAATCACGTCTCGTTTCAGACCTCACAAACTACCTCTATAAATAAAACAGTTCATTTAGGGACTAACATCGCTCGGCGTTGACCGTGTTTTATAGCACACATTTAGGTTTTACTCGCTAACCGTTGGAGATACACGAAATGTGATCAGGACCTTTCGGATAGAAAATTAATTTTAAAGCTCGAATATGCCATCAAAAGTTTGCTATTTCTCAGCGTTCTCTTTTTATTTGAAATGGAAATATGAAAATAGTCGCCATTTCTAAATAGTGCAAAATATCGAAATCAAAAGTAGCCTAAATGTAAAACTGGTAAATCAGCTACATCCATGCAAAATTTCATTTCAATAGGACCAGTGGTTCTTGCGTGATTGAGTAACAGACAGGACGACAGACACACACCATATCATCTTTAGCCTACTTTCGATTTTTGCAAAAAATGAAAGTAGACGTATGAGATCAACACAGGGCGAAAAATTGTGTGTGAGTCTGTGTGTGTGTGAGTTTGTGTGTACTCTGAATGTCTGTCCCCCCTATCAATTCGAACACGGTGAAACCGAATTGAACGAAATTTGGTGCAGAGGTAGCACTAGCAAAGGGCACCTCAGTGTCATGTTTTATATCGCCACCATCTTCGTGGAAACGTAATAGCGGCCACCCAAATGTTCAAAGCTTAAATCCAATTATGAATAACCTAATCATCCGATCTCTGCCAAATTTTGGAACGTCATATCTTTATGTAGGGAACAGCCTTTGACCAAATTACAAGGTCGTCAGCCCAAAAGTTTGCGGATGGTGGCCATGTTTGTGTGCAAATCGATTCTCCCTAATAATTCAAACTCGGTGAAACCGAACGGAACAAAATTTGATACAGAGGTAGCACTAGCAAAGGGCATCTCAGTGTCAGCTTTTATATCGCGGCCATCTTGATGAAAACGTAATGGCGGCCACCCAAATGTTAAATGCTTAAATCAAATTACGATTAACCTAATCATCTGATCTCAACCGGTTATTGCAACATTATACCATTATGTATGTAGAATCGTTTGACCAAACAAATAGGCATCAGCCCAATAATTTGCGGATGTCGGCTATGTATGTGTGCAAATCGATTCCCCCTATCTATGCATACACGGTGAAACCGAATTGAACGAAATTTGGTACAGATGTAACACTAGCAAAGGGCACCTCATTGTCATGTTTTATATCGCCGCCATCTTGACGGAAACGTAATGGTGGCCACCCAAATGTTAATAGCTTAAATCAAATTAAGACCAACCTTATCATCTGATCTCTACCAAATTTTGCAACAATATACCTTCATGTGAAAAGCGTTCTTTGACCAAGCTACAATATCGTCAGTCCAATAGTTTGCATATGGCGGCCATATATATATGCAAATCGATTCCCCCTATCAATTCAAACATAGTAAAACCTAATTGAACAAAATTTGGTACGTAGGAAGCACTAGCAAAGGGCACCTCAGGGTTATGTTTTATATTGCCGCAATCTTGACTAAAACGGAATGGCGGCCACCCAAATGTTAAAATCTTAAATCTAATTACGACCAACCTAATTATTTGATGTCTACGAAATTTTGCAACAACCTACCTCTTTGTGCGAAGCATCTTTTGACTGAACTACAAGGTCATTAGCCCAATAGATTGCAGATAGCGGCCTTGTATGTGTGAAAATCGATTCAGCATATCAATTTAAACACGGTGAAACCGAAGTGAATGACATTTTGTACAGATGTAGCACTAGCAAAGGGCACCTCATATTCATTTTTAATTTCCGTATAACACGTTTTCTACAAGCTACTACAACCAACATTCAGTTATACTCCTTGAATAGGACAAAGAGTTATAACAATACCCTCGGATTTAGGAGAAAGTAGGCTATATGTTCTTTACTGAACATCTTGTTATATATTAGTATGATAATTGGTGATCAATGTAAATAATTATTTTATTTACTTTAAATTCATAATAATAATAATTATTAATATTTTTCCTTCATGAGGATCGCAGGTTAAAGGATCATGGAAGTAATCTGTGAGAATTTTACAATTTTCTATATTATTTCCAGGACCAAATCCGGAGGTTTAGGACATTTTGTAGGTGCTTGGTAATGTGATATTTGTCAGCAAATGTTTTGTATCAGTTTCCTCTTAATGTTATTATTAGTATTACTATTATCATAATTTGCTCATATTATTTAATTGTTTTATATAGTAATGCTTGTTCATTACTTCCCAGGATTTGAATGAGCAGCCACCCTCTGATTGGCCAGTGGGGATGAAAATTGACGAACCTGATGATGTATTTGAAGATGCATTTGTAAAAGAAGATCTTGATTGCCAGGTGACTGTGTATATTATTCTCAAATCCTTTTTTAAGGTATCTAGTTTGTTTTAATTTCAATTATGTAATTGAACAACAGAATTGTTTATGTTTTTGACTCTATTTTATTAATAATGTGGATTGCGTCAGATCGTTTCCTTGGGCTGTTTATTTATTATTTTGTCAAATGTCTATAATAGTTTTAAACTGGTTATTTTATGTCCTTTTTGAAACAACCTTAAATTCTTATTGCAAAACTTGCATCACCTGAAAGGTTAAGTCGTGCAGCTAAATTAGGTAGGTACTTCGAAGAATCCTTGGCATATTAGTAAGTGTGTGCTACTGAAACTTGGACTCTGTGTATTGAGGTTTTGAATTGTCTTTGACTTCATAACCACTCAATCACATGATGTGCAACTGTAGATAATCATATCAACATTTATTTTTCTCAGTTAAGTTAGTGACTTTTGGAATTCGTGTTTAAGATAAATTCCAAAATGCAAGTGTGTTTTATAAATTCAAGTTTGTGTTTCTTTTCATCTTGAATCAAACACCTATTTTATTTCTCATAAAATGAAAGACAATAGTATCAATTTTGTTGCTGAATTTATAGCACTGTCGCTACATGAGCGTATTGGATTCTCAGAAATATAGTATAAGATGCGTTCAAAAAGTAAGGAGCCGGAGGCATAATTACAGAAACCAGTACCTGTATGTATTGGCCCTGGCTGTTGAGGCACTTGTCCCACTGTGACACGAGGCGGTGAATGGCTGTCTGATACAATTCCCTGGGCTGTGATGTGAACCAGTTCCGCACGTACAGCTGGACGTCGGCGTCCGAGGTGAATCGTTGGCCCCGCAGAGCCCTTTTCAGGGGACCAATCATTGCGTAATCACAGGGAGAGAGGTCTGGATTGTATGGATCGCTTGGCGAAGGATGGTTTGCGAGTAACCCTGGGCATTCACTGTTGTCCCGTGTGGCATGAAGTGTATCAGAAGGGGGCCATCTTGGTCAAAGAAGAACGTCAGCATTACCATTGCTGCACTCGTGTGGATGGCCATGCCTTTTTTGGGAGGTGGAGACCCTGGATGCTTCCACTGGAGGCTTTGTCGTTGGATTTCTGGTTCGAAGTGTTGACACCAGGACTCATCTCCAGCCACCACTCGTGCAGATGACCAAGACAGTGGGCCATTCGACATGCTTCCTTGTGTGGTTGAAGACTATGTTGCACCCATTGGACACACACTTTGCGCAAGTGCAATCGTTCCTTCGTGATGGTGTGCACACTTCCGACGCTCAATCCGACCACGGCGGCTATGGCGTTCACTGTCACTCGGCAGTCCTGGGTAATGAGTGCATCAACTAGCTGGACGTTGTCATCGGTAATGCAGGGGGGTGCCCCAGACCGGGCTTCATCGGCCAACGACACCCGTCCTTCCCTGAAGCGCTTGAGCCACGTCTTGACCCTTGCAAGGGACATGCAGTGTTTGCCGTACGCGACGTTCGGCGATGAATGTCCGTTTCCTCTACTCCGTCCGCTGTCAGAAACCGAACAACACCTATTTGCTCTTAGTTTGACGCCTCCATGTCACCGTTTGCAATGCGACTGGCAGTGTTGGACGATTGATGCATGCTGCTACTCGCTTTGTATCGTCATGTGACATGCTCGCGTGCCCTCTAGCGACGGGCTGTGACCTTCCTCGCACTGGTCGGAACCACACCTCGTTACACATGCCACGATTAGCTGACGTCGTCACTGGTTTGCGCATTCCAGCCTCCGGCTCGTTACTTTTTGAACGCACTTTATATATTGTGTTGTGATGGCAACGAATACATCGTAAGTAATAGGTATTGTATTCTTTTATATGTTGGTCTTGTAAAACTTTCAAAACCTTGAAAATATAAGTCAGAAAAATATAAATAATGTGAAAGTCAGCTAATGAGCACTTATCGCAGCGAAATTTCAATTTCAGAGTTGCTATTCTAACCTTGTCAAATTTCTTAAAATTATTCATTGAGTTGAGAACTAATCCGAGACATATAAAACAAGATGATGTCAAGCGGGCTTGTGTATCTACAAAATATATTTCTTATGCCTCCTGAGGTACATTATTAACAAATTGTTGTTTCTCTGTAGGGAGCACATATCGTAGACAGTACTGCGGACAACACGGAAGTTACGATTTATGAGAATGTGACTGAAGAGATAGTCATACATATCAAAACGGAAGCACTATCTTCATCAAGTGGCAGAGATGCGAGAGTTGTAAGTGCCTAATTATGTTGAGAGCAGCTTTATGGATATTAATTCATGTTATATGCTTAATGATATCTTATGTTACTCCATCAAGTGTGGCTGAGATTTTCAAAGGTTTGGTGATACGTTTGTGAGGGGATCATGCGCACTGATGAAATATTGATGAATTAATACGAATCCTGAATGTAATTTAATAATTTCTGGCTGATCGTATACTTGCTCCATAGTGTATATGGAAGATATTGTTTTCTCTGTATTTTTTTGCTAGATAGGTTGATATGAAAGTTGTTGTTTTAAGGGCCAAACATTCACATTATTGACCTAGCGCTTGATAGGACTCCCTGCCTAAATTGTATTTGGAGTCAGGCTCATCTGAAGAAGGCCTGTTTCGGATTTTTAATATCTGGTTGTTGTTTGTTGCAAGTCATCAAATTTCATTAATGATTTGCTTCTCAAGTTTTGTATATGATCATAATATTTAGGAGATTCTCTGTATACTGTAATCTGGATTCCAATTCCGCGACACAGAATTAGTTTAAAACATCAGACTAACCCCCCCCCCCCCTTATCCAGAATACTGTGATAAATTTATTAAATTCTGCATAACTTCAATACGAAAATGGAATACCAACACTTGAATGCAATATTGAGGCTGCTATTTAACAAATGTTGAACTTATTATAAAGATAGCCTTTGTCAGATGATCCAGGCCATTTTCTGTCCTTTAACTGGGCATAGTATGTCATGCAGTGAACCAATCACCCAGAACAATATCAATAACTTCACAAATGGAACAAGGGAACAGTCTATCTCAAATGACTAGGTTTCTATTCATGTTCCTTGTTAATTCTTTAACATTCCTTCGGAGTGAAATATCGCGCCCTGTGGTTGGGATTCCTCTTAAAAATGGAGGTCCCGTGGCTCATGGTCGCCACATGAATGGTCACGTAAAACTACAAGCTTTCCTCTTAAAAACAATTACTCCATGAAGTTTGTTTTGTATTTACAACTGATCTGAGGGAAATGGCCTCAAAGCCCTGTTTTGATTTGTTATGATACTGACCTTGTTATCGGTAGAAAGCCGATAGTGTAGATTGCTTAATTATCCCCATGCACTGCTGGTAATCTGATGCAAAGGCAGAAACTTCAATCTCACCCTTTTTTGTGTTGTTTATTGCCTATATCCTGTGGTGCATTGCTTGTAGAGCCTCTTCATTCTGAGCATGAGCTAAAATAATTAGTACGAAAGAAGGTGACCTTGGCTAGACTGTCATTTAATATCTGTGATAATGTTTTACATATTGTGCAACTTCCCTGCTAAAATTTCGCATCTTGATAGAGCCACCTTTCATCAAACGTGTGATCTTCATGAAGTAGACTATTTTGGAGTTAGGGTTAGCAACTGTTATGTGGCTCTTCTGATATCTATTTACTTTATTCTAATATCCATTCTGGATTTCTGAACAAGTGGGAAGGACGCTATTCTGTAGAAGCATGGGACGTGTGAATTTGTTGTAGTTGTGAGTGAAAAAACCATGTTTTTTTGCTGTTGTGTCTTATGGGGCTATTACAGAAAGATTCCGTTAAAATGAATTTGGTGGACTGTTGGTAATGACATGATCTAATCTATGCCATTAGTAAGTAAGAGGCAATAAACCAATAAGATGGGCAAACACTTGTTTTAGCCACAAACCAACAGGCTGGTGAATGAAACAATAGTGTGTATAACAGACAGTTCATTTGTTCTGTTTATAATATTTTCGTTAAGGTTTGTGGATGTGAAATGAAGGCATTCCTCATAAGTTGCCAAGTATTATAAGTACATTAAGTTTCTCCCTACCTTGAGTATTCTTGAGATCAATATTGCTTTAATAGGAACTCAATGCAGTAAAATGCACCTCACACTATGCAATATTTCTTTACCCAACATTCATCAACTTTGCTTGTTTATGACTGATATTAATGGTGAGATACTGCCCCCACGCCACTAAGTCTACACACACACTCGATGCTAGAGGCAATCTGCTAGGCCCACACTTGGCATATGTATAGGAACTGAACTGCTTTGTGATTTGAACTCTACAAAACTTCTTTGTCTTTGCCCTGTCTCCGTTGACATAAAAAAACTCAACGGATGCGAATTTGATTATACTTCAGTATATTATTAATTCCTTGATTCCCTCAGTGCAAGTTTACAAGTCATGTGCAATACGTAATTCTACTTATGCAAAAGGGAACATATTTGTGAAACAAAATGGACCATGTTAGGGGTATTAAGATTGCAGAATGTCCTATTCCGAACATCGTACCATTTTTCGAATCAGAAACATCATCTTCAGATCTGAATGAGTTAAGCTCCGTCATGCATCCATGACCTCTACTCATCACCTAATAGCATTTTGGGATTAGGAGTTGCATTTTCATAACTGTATTGAAGGCAAACGGAAGTGCTTAGCTGTTAGCTTGTGTATAGTACAGAAAGTACCAGCCATTTTGATGTATATAAGAAGAACTAAGATATATAATCCACCTGGGACCACCGACAATGTACAATGCTGTTCTGATCACTGAGCTGCATCTTAATTATCAGTGGCAAAAGGTATATTATGTGAAGCTAGCATTATGTTTACATTAATTGACCATTGTGGCCTTTAGGTCAGGATAAACCAATACAATTAGGATTTCTGTATTCTCTCTAGAGATCCACTCATGAGGGTTATAGAAGTGGGGCTTAGCAGTGGCCTTACAGTATGTGGTATCTAACTATTCCAGGCACATGCTGGGATTGTTTAACTTATGACCATGATTACCTCCTTCCCAATCCTGAGCATTGCTATAACATGCACTTGGTCTTTTGTGTATACGTATTAAACAATTGAAGATATGAGATAAAAGTAAGAGAATTATCTAGAATCATATGAAGAAAGTAATTGTTAATTCTCAAGTCTACTTATTTTAACTTATAGTACGTTCTGAACTTCATTCCACATGTCTTATAGTTGTTTTCTTTCCACCCCTTATTATTTATAATTCTGTTGTGTCATGGAGGTGGTGAAATGAATTTACATGTGGCAGTGGGTTTTACGGCCGTTCGCTCTTTTGTTTAGCCTAAATGAGGTGTTAATGGAATATGATTAAGAGTTGGAAGGAAGCGATCATGGCCTCTTAAGAGTTAACGGCCTAGCGTTGACCTGGAGATGAAAATGGGGAACCATGAAGAACCATTTCAAGGTACCTTACCCAGTGGCGTATGCAGGTTTTCCTTCTGGGGGGGGGGGGTTCATTAATATATTACATTATACAAGGGGAAGATGACCTTGCTGTTCTGCCACTTAGTCATCATCATCATATACATTAATAAAATGATATTTCGATTTATATTCAGTACACAATAATTAAATAAACATTTTCTTTGCATGAAAACTGTTTTAGGACTCATTATTTTTTCAGCACCATAAAAGAAGAAAAATACATCTTTTTAAAAATATGGAAAACTGTAACTAAATATTAAAACTGAAATGATGCGGTGGTCTATAGGTGACTGTTTATAATATTGATATTATGTGAGAGAAAAATACAATTTGACTGCCATGTTCTTACTGCCATTAGGCTGTTATTGACTCTCAAAATCGGCCAATCTTGATGGCTTTATCATATAATTGATATGAATAAATTCCAAATACTCCTCGTGTAACTACTTATATTTAATGAAACGGACACACAATTAAAGCACCCCTAACCGACGTGAAGGAAGTTACCGATCCTTTGCTAGGTCCAACTTTGAAGGAGTCGTCTCGTCGCGATCACTATTAAATTATATATAGGAGTAAAGAGGACTCATCAGCGGTAGTGTAAAATAGTCGATAGATAGGACAATATAAAGATTCAAGTAGACAAATGTCTCGGGGGGGGAGGGGGAGGTAATTAAACACCAAACCCTCCCACCTTGTCGGTACGCCACTGATACCCACTCATTTTCTGTCAGTAAAGCTCTGTAATGTTTGAAATTAGCTCAACCATTTTTCTGTTTTAAGGCAGGTAAGTTACTATAAACGTTGGATTCAATATATGTATTTCAAACCTGCATTGATAAATTGCTGAATGTCAATTAATACCAACGATACCAGGAAATCCCTTCTTGAAAGCATTCTAAGTGACCTGTGACTACATTCTTAAAAGCATTTGAAATTGACTTACCCTGTTAATACTCCAATGTCTTCCTCGGCTTGTATCTGCCTTGCAAACTATGTGCTACCGTTCACCAGTAGACTTATAATGTTTGATATTAGCAGCAACATACTTCACAATAGAGGCATTTAATTTACGTACGTACACCAATTTTTTTTGAAAATTTGCTTAAATTGCAGTGTTTTGTGAGATGTGAGTTGTTTCTCAAAAGATGTGCTGGTACAAATATTAAGGGTATAGTCGCTTTTAACTTAATGATAGGTGGACGTGTTAGATCCTAACACCTAGCATTGCTATAACATGCACTTGGTTAAAAAGAAAAAATACATGCTCATTTGTCCTAAATTCTTAAAGATATTACCGGTACTTTCTTTGAGGCACTGAGTCAGCATTTTGTCTCGCACTGAGATTTACTTGTTATCTTGGGGAGATTGTGTATTATAAGTTTTAGAACTAGGGAAGACATAACCACATGTGTGTAATGCTTCACTTCAACTCAGCTGTGATTTACAATTACATATTTTGCTATTTGTGTAAAAAGTATTAGTGATGCCAAATAAATAAAGTAATTAATTAATTCACTTTATTCCTAGGACATGCAAGAAGAGACTCAGGATGGGGAATGTGAAGCAAGTGGAAATCATCCAAATGAGTAAGTGTACAACATATGAGGAAACATGTTTCTTAACTTTTGTGTAAGCATAACTGAATGTTTTGGATATGAATAAGTTTTGTTTTCATCATCAGATATATCTCACATTTTATGTGTCGTTACTGCTTGTCTCATCCAAGTAGATACATTATTGACATTAACTTCCTCTTTACTAGCCCACAAATTATCATTCGGAGTTCTCACTGTCTGGAAGTGTTCAACCCTGGAACCCTACACTAATCATACTCAGTGCCCCAAGAATAATAAGCTTAATTTACATATTACAAGCCAATATTTATTGAATTTAGTATAACAACTGGTTAGTTTGGTTTGATTAGACTTACGAAAAAGGTAGTTTATATTACACTTAATCATTCTATACTAAAAATAAAATAATATTAAAAATCATATAGGTTTTTCCAAATTTTGCAATATCTCATATTTTAGAGTGTTTTACTGAATGTAATCTCTACAATTGACACAAACAGATACGATATGTCTTTTGCATACATACATCTTACACTCTGCACACATCATAGTGGTTTTGGTGTCCTTGGTTCGCGGAAAGTACTCAACAAGAAACATAACACTAACCTACACTGGGGTACTCAGTGCCTCAAAACCGATCTATAGTAAAGAATAGTTCCGTTACAACTGTGACTAATATGGCAACTGAAAGACAGTCAAAGACAAATATAAGTCATGGCGGCTGCAGGCTGGAAGGGTTGCCAACACAAACCCAGAGCAAAGAGGGTTAAGAAAAGTTAGTCATCCTGTTGATGACAATTTGTCTTGTGGAAATTGCTCTCATCTGCTTGAAGAAAATGCAGTACATATGCTGTAGTGATAACTTAATCAATGTGGTTTGTAAGCAACATCTGCTACTTTAAACCTCCCCTTGTGTGTCCTCAACCCGTTTTGACCTTTTGTAACCCAGGTTGCCAAATCGCAACTATGTTATCTCATGAACCATCAACGATTTTAATTCACATAGGAACAAAATACTTCAACTAAAATTTTAATCCAAAACACAAGGATAAACGGCCGGACTTACACAAAAATTCACACATTTAAACTCGCATTCAAACCGAACAAACATTAACACAGGCCCGAAATTGGTGTAGCAATATGGCATGTGGTTTATATGGAAGGGTTACCAACTTTCTTAATAACAAACTACCAGAATAAGAATAAGAAATGAGAGGACCAGAGAATTAATGAAGGAGGAACCTTTACAGGATGATATAGAGAAATCTAGACTTAGATGGTATGGACATGTAAAACGAATGGAGGAGAAGAGGATGCCCAGGAGGGTACACGAGACGAAGTGGGAAGGAAAGAGACCCAGAGGAAGACCGAGAGACAGGTGGCTGAAGGGGGTGGAAGAAAGTGTGAAGAAGAGAGGAGAAGACTGGACAAGGGTGGAGGCTGAGAGATGGTGGGAAGACAGAAGACGTTGGAGAGGCTTGTGTTCCAAACAGACCCGGCCAGTGGCTGGAAACTGTGCAAGATGATGATGAACGGGAGGTATGACTGAATTTTGCGGATTTTGAAGCAAAAACTGTTTTTTGTTTGTTTTATTCATACAAAATTAGCCCAATTCTACCTCCTTCAGGAAATGATTTTATTTTAGTCATTCCGGCTATTTTTAAGTTTGTAGAGGCGTCTTCGTATGACATTTAAACATTTGAGGTGCTTTTATAATAATAATAATGCAGAAGAGGGGAAATAACCGGGAGACTTGTTAAATGGCAAAAAATATCTCAGGAAGAAAAAGCAAGGAGATGTGAAGGGGAAGCATAAGGAGGAGGGCAGTAAATATTAACTTGCCTCTTTCTCGCGTAGCTCTTTTCCAATCTGTTGCTGTGTACAGTATGCTCCTTGTGGTGCAATTCTTATCACACATTGTTGTTACTTGGTACAATAGTTGCTAAAGGTACAGAAATGAAATGTGTTTTGAACTGCTTTTGAGTTTTAATGTAATTTCGATAGGTAGATTTTAATTTATAATGCTGAATGTCAAAAATATTTAAAATGAGAGTTTAAATAATTCTGGAAAGAACAGTATCCATCTAACAACAAACCCCAGAGCAATTATTGTTTCTATACATTTTAGCTGCATGTACAGTAGAAAATGAATTAGCTTGATCAAACAAAACTTTTGATTCAAGGGACTTTTTTATGGGACCACTTTTTAATACAAAAATGTTCAATAACTCAAACACTAATGAAGCTGTTTAAATATAAATTGGCACAACAGATGCCAGCAACTCTCTATGTAAGAGATTAAAATCTGGTCATGTTATGATGAAAACTGTGAAACTTGAACAATTCAGTCGTACCTCCCCTTAATGGAGACTTATCTGGCAATGTGGCAGACTTAGAGGTTATGCAGGAGGAGAATGAGGACAGGAACAGGATCACGGTTGAAGAAGTAGAGAGGGTGGTAAATAAACAAGAATGTTCAAAGCGGCAGGGGTAGTTGAATTTTAGCCAGAAATGGTAAATAATAGTGGGTAAGCTCGGCTGAAATGGTTGCATAGGATAATCAAATAGGCATAGGGTTTAGGAAATGTACCCTCTGACTAGAGAAAAGCAGTAATCATACCAATTTATAACCAAACTAACAGGAAAGATTACAATAATTATAGCGGTATTTCTTTGATAAATGTCCCGGGCAAAGAGTACTCTGGCATTGCAGAAAGAAGACTTCGTTAGTTAGTTAGTTATTGTTGTTTTAAGGGGCGGAACTACGAGGTCATCTGCCCCTCTTAACACAGATTAAAGAATACAAATTTTGAATTGAATTTAAAATTTTGAGGTGGACATCTAAATTTAAAAAGACTAAAAATTAATCAAACAAAAACAAACAACTTCGATCATTGTCCAAGAGTAAGATGGATGAAAACCAGAGTGGCTTTAGACCACAGCGGGGATGTAAAGATCACAATGTGAGTATGCGCCAAGTTTTTGGGAAATGCCACGAGAGGAATAGACAGTTGTGTTTGCGTACTTAAGAAGGCGTACGATAGAGCACCCAGGGAGAATATGCCTAGCGTATTGAGGGATTATGGTATCGAGGGAAATCTGCTACAGGCAATCAAAAGTATTTATGTATTATAATCAAATTACAGTGAGAGTGTGTGTTAGGATGGGTTCATGGTTTGTTTTTATTTATTGCTCTCTTAACAACGGCAGCCATGTTCCGACCGCGCTTGAATCTTGTCCAGCTGTCAACAAGGTGCACTCAACGGCACATACTGAGGCGCACACATTGTTGCCAATATGTGGGATAAAAAATACACTACACTAATTAAATATTATTGGTGCTTGACAAAAACCGGGGATGTATATATAGCTAACGTGGCCCTCAGACTAAATCCATTGTCAAAACCCATTGGATTGGACAAAACAAAGGTTTGGATTAGATTGGACCTAACGAATATTGGTCTAGGCAAAATCCATTGGTCTGGATTGAAATACTGTGCTAGGCGAAAACCATTGGTTTGGATGAAAGTTATTGATACGTTATGATATTCTCGATTGAGATTTGAGATTATTAACTCGCAACATGCACAATCCTTGTCTTACTTAAGACTGACACTTGACGGCGCTCTTTTGTGTTACGATACCGGATATGACGTAGTGCCGAATGTTCGGGGTTGGCAATGCTGTCTTTGACGATAACTCACGCCCCTAATGGCGGACACAGACTTTTACCTATACAAGTGGTGATCTAAAATAGATAGATAGATAGATAGATAGATTTTTATTAATTCCATTTGATCAAATACATGCATTCAATACATTTTTGATATAGGACACGTCAGAATTTACATGCATAAAATAAAAGAACTAACAGGTATATATTACTAAGATTATAACTATTTATAACTTATTATAATAGAAAATCTTAATAGATACAATCTTATTGCACAACTATTTACACCTCACTGTATTATCATAATATGAAAACTTAATTCTATAAATACAACAACATACAGCTAGGTATTAAAATTAAATTAAAAAAGTAAAATATAGTTATAGATTCCATCACTCCTATACGCTAAAATATTCAACTACTGAGTAAAAACAATGGCACTGCAGATAAGCTTTCAACATTCTATCAAAGGTTTTTATTTTTGGGGCCAGTTTTATATACTGGGGTAGTTTATTGTATAATTTAACTCCAGTGTGAAAAGTTCCTTTTTGATATATGCTTGTGTGTGTGAAATATGAATGTTTTGATTTTGTCTTGTGTTATGCCTATGAATATCATTGTTTGTTTTAAGAAAAACATCTTGATTCATTAAATTCTTTTTAAAAAACATAATACTTTCAAAGATATATATGCAGGGCAGTGGGAGAATGTTTAAATCTTTAAACAGAGGTCTACATGATTCTCTAGAGTTTACATTTGCCATAATTATAATCGCCCTCTTTTGTATCCTAAACGTGCTTAGTACATCTGGCGACATACCCCAAAATATGATCCCATATCTTAAGTATGAATGGAAATAAGCAAAATAAGTATTTCTTAATGTGTGCATGCTAGTGCAGGTTTTCAAAATACGTAACGCAAAGCACATCGAGTTCAGTTTAGTATTCAGATATTGTATATGTTTATTCCATTTCAAGTCTTGTTGTATCCACAGTCCTAAAAACTTTGTTTCTGATTTATTGAAATACTGTGATAGGTGAAAACCATTGGTTATGGACTGTGTGTGGGTTATGGTCATTATTACTCCATTTACTGATTTATTTTTCATCATTTAAGTTAAATTGGCTATTTTATGTACTGTAGAACATTTTATCGTTAGTTCGTATCTCATTCAGTGCTACTGAACTTGGGCTGTGTAATCTCTCAGGTTGGTAGTACTGTGTGGTGAAGGAAATAGAGTCGAGATGTAGAAAAGCCAATGCAGTGAGTTCTCAGTTGCAATGCACAGCATTAAGTTAGTGTAGCGACGAAACTCTCCCCACAACTCGTGGCGTGGTGAAGTAAGAAGTTCGAATCCTAAAATTGACAGACATGTTTTCCATTGTAGTTGTTGAATCCAGCATTCATTGCTCAAGATTGTTATTGGCAGCACCGACAATGTTTTATCAGTGCTGGTTAAGATAGTTGACAGCCGCCAAAAACTACTAGCGCTAGAACAAATTGTGTAAGTAGTGGTACAGCAGCCATACCGAGGTGGCTGTGGGGGTCTATAACCCGGGACCCAGGCTGTGGCGGTGACGTGTCCGGCAAGTGTGGTGGAGGATTGTGGTGATACAGGAGCCATACCGAGGTGGCTGTGGGGGTCTTTAACACGGGACAAGGCTGTAGTGGGGAGGTGTCCAGCAAGTGTGATGGAGGACAGCGATGGTACAGGAGCCATACCGAGGTGGCTGTGGGGGTCTATAACCCGGGACAAGGCTGTAGTGGGGAGGTGTCCAGCAAGTGTGATGGAGGACAGCGATGATACAGGAGCCACACCGAGGTGGCTGTGGGGGTCTTTAACACGGAACCAAGCCTGTAGTGGTGACGTGTCCGGCAAGTGTGGGGGAGGTCTGTGGTGGTACGTGAGCAGTAGTATATGGGCAACTTTGGAGCAAGCCTACTTCTATGGTTAAATTTAACCATAATGTTATTTATTTTTTAAGGTGTTATTTAACCTTAAAAATTGTTTACTTAACTTATTATTTTTTGTGGTCTACCTTAACCTTAACTTATTTTATTTTTTAATATTGTTTATGGTTAAAGCCATCCATAACATTGCCAATGAGCTTTTCAAAACTATGGCTAAAAGTAACCATGCAATTTAATCCAAAATAATGCACATAAATATGGCTAAAATTATCTATAAAACGTAATCAAAAGTTATTTATTTTTTAATCTTGTTTAAGATTCTATTTAACCTTACCTTATTATATGTATTCGTTAACTAATATCCCCATGGATACGTTTCAATAATACCATCTACCGTAGGCTTAATCATTCTTTTATCATATTCGAATTTGAAATCTTTGCTAACATTTTTATTAATCAAGCTTTTGGTTTGTGTATCTCTCGTAATCATTTTGTAGTTTAACCTAACCTTATCTATCTCTTTATCTACAACATTTTTCATAGTTTCGATGTTTAATAATTTGGAATTTTTGTAGTTTAAAGTAAAACCTTTAACTTTCATGAATTCCTTCCCCTTACTTGTTAAGTACCCGTAGCTCTTAGGTCCCGTAGAGATCCAATCTGTGATATGATCATCCTTTCCAAGTTCATCGGTCCATTCCCCTAACATACAGCCTGTTTGAACGGTATTCTTACCATCATCAATATAAACTACTGAGTCAGTATCGTAATAAACTACATTATCCCCTAATTTGTCTAGCATATCGTAAAGCCTAAGTCTTGCATTTGAGGTTGTAAATGCAGCTATAAACACATTGGTTAAGTAGGGGTCTTCAACAAAATGATCTTTATACTTATACGTTACTTGTACAATATTATCATTAATAAATATCATATTGCTTATTTCTAACCTATCGTCTAACAGAATTTCATAGAATCTCTTTACATCTACTACATATTCATTTTGGGTCAAGTTTTGTCTTTGTCCGAATTTACCCCACAATGAGTTTAAGCAAATCTTAGAAACAGCACGCTTACTAGGGTTTGGAACTACCTCTTCAGGATTCAGGCCAATATTAAGATGTTTCTTAACCGCAGCTATGTACTCTTCAATAGTATCAAAGTCATCTTTCCACCCACTCGTTTCAAGCTTTATTTTCATAAAGTCTTTGATGTATTCTTTAAACAGGGCATTACTCTTTACTTTAAAATCCCAAACCTCGTATACTTCTACTATCTTATAACCTTTTTGTATCCCTTTCTTCACTTCATCTGTTGTCCACGTTCCTGTTATTGCCCTTTCAAAGTCAGAGTGTTGGCATGATGAGCATTTTTCCTCAATACACTTTCTACACAACCCAAACATCAGCTTCTCTTTCTTAACCGGCAATACAGGATGGTAAAGCTTTCGCGGTGGTAGTACTTTGCACTTAATCAGCCCGTACCAATTTTTATTATACCTTTTAGGTTTGTATATTTTTTCAGGGTGGTCGACCGGGTAGTAATCAAAATACTGTACCGGAGGGTAGAGGCTGCATAAGTCTATATATTTTAATTTTTTATTTTGTACTTTAAGCTTGCTTGCATTGGTCCTTCCTCCATAGAAAGCTTCTCTAGGGTTCAGTGGCTCTACCACCTCTACGACTGCTGTACACTTCTTCAAACCTTTCTTATAATCTTTGCTTTTAAGCCACTTACATTCCCACATTTCTACTAAATTGTACCCCGCTTCCCTAATTTGAACACCTCTTAGTTTTGTTTTCTCAAACAAATCGCCCATAGTCTCATTGTTGACATTGTTAATAGTCTCTTCTTGATAACAATCAAGACATCCATGCCAAAAGGAACCGTGATACTGATAAACAGTGTTGGTCTCTTTGTGGAACCCATCAACCTTTGCCCCACAAATCTTGACTTCACCACCATTCAAAGCGTGCTGTACACCTTTGAAGGTGTTGAGCCACCCTATAGAAGCTTTTCTATACATTTCTTTCTTATCTGATTTTATGACAGCCATAGTGTTTTTCTTAAGATACATTGATTTGTATATTCCCATACAAACGGTTGCAATAGTGATGTACTTAAATGGGTCGATGTTAGCAGTTTCCAAAAACTGTTTCCTTAGCTCTCAACAACCTCTACGAAGAATATCTACATCAGAGTTACAGTAGTCCATAAATTCTTTTTGAAAGTCGAAGGTATAATTTTCTTTAACCTTATCGTTGTACCACTCAAGGAACTCTTTCCTAGCTTTCGCCTTCATGGTATCTACCCCATAGTACTTTTTGTCAGGTACACCACCAACATAACTTTGGTTATCTCGTGTATTAAAGAAATGTGGGAAGTAACCCTTCTTAAGTTCTTTTAGCACGAAAGTTTTTGGGAATTCACTTAAGGGAGAAGCTACAAAATTGTGGCCATCGATAATGCTTATTAGCCCATTTACCTCTAGCATCATTAACTTTGTTCCATTGTATATAGTATATGGTTTCAACGTATTCTCTATACAGTATTTCAAGATAAATTGTGAGTCATAACCTTTTGCATTGTGGGCGATGGCAGTATATCCTTTGTGGTCTTTTGAGATCAACCACTTACAGAAATCTTCATTTGTGTTAAAGCTTACTTTGGTGCCGTCGATGTAATGTGCGACAATAAGATTGGGAATGTGCACCCCGGTCTCTTGTTTTGCTTCAAAATCAAACCATATGTATTTCTCTGTGTAACTACATCCGTTTTTCCGTGTGATAATATCAAGCAAAATATTGTTGAATCATGACGAATAGAAGGACCTAGTGTGAGGACTCCGCCATTATAGCACGGTAGTTTGTGGTCCCGCCGCTACAAGCACTGCAAGCGATAATGTCCAACAACGTGTCCTGTTGTTGGGTCGAGCCGGGTCTTAGAAAAGTGCGCGAGAAGTTACTGTGTGAGATATTTGTGCGAATTAAATTGAATTTTCTTTGCATTCAGTTCTTAAATTCAGTTCATTGTGTCTTGTGTACATCAGCGTTTTGTGTTGTGAACTTCAAACATATTTCTTATGCGGCTTTGCTAATTGAATAGTTCAACATGCCGTACTGGTTTTTGCCTGGCTGTAAGTCAGGATATGGTAGAGTAGTTGACGATATACGATCTTTTTCACCACCGAAGAATACAAATCAATTTGAAAAATGGACCAGAGCTATTCCACGAAAGGATACGGAGTTAACGCAAAGTATTAGAATTTGTCAAATTCATTTCTCTGATGATTTGATAGTAAAATCAGGTAATTTTATAGTGAATGGTGAAGAAGTGGAAATCTCTCGTGTGTGGTGGAAGTTACGACCTGGAGCAGTGCCTCATTTTCCCCCTAATTTACCGAAGTAGTGAGAATAAGTCCCGTAAAGTTCCCAACAGGAAAAAGAAGCTCGACACCATCAGTAAAAGAAGAAAGAAGATTGAAGATGGGAGTGGAGCAACGAATGAGGCATTAAAAGGTCAATCCAGTGTTGATAAGAATTTGGGTCATTCTAGTGTACTTACTGATGCTGAAAAGACTATAATATTGTTCAAAAGGCGCCTTAAGAATGCTAACCGTAATTTAATTCGCGTTAGATCCTGCCTTAACTCAGCAAAATCGAGAATTAATTTGCTGGAGAAGCAGGTTCGAAATTCACAGGCATTTAATTACAAAGATAACGATTACAGTGGCGGATCCAGGCCTTGCGAGGCCCTGGGCGATATGATAAGGTGGGGCCCACAACAATAGAAACAAAAATCGAATCAAATGGAAAATAGTTTGGTAATAATAATAATAATAATAATAATAAAATAAAGAATAGTTACAATATTTTGAATACACTACAGTACATTATTTTAATAATATGAAAGAAACCTTTATGTCCCTTTGAATAAGATTATGTAAACAATGAAATATTAAAATATTACTTTGCGACTTTTTTCCCGGCTGAAGTCTTCTATTATTTCACTGAAATCTTAACTTGCTAAACGGTCACGAGAGGTCATAGCTACACTGAAGAAAGGAATATGATTTATAAATTAGTTTGAAAAGTATACTTAATTAATTAAATGTATAAAAATCCATGGCGCGGGGCCCCTAGGACCGCGGAGCCCTGGGCGGTCGCCCTCCTCACCCTCTCCTGGATCCGCCCCTGATAACGAACACCTTAGCAAGAAGGAAAAGATGATAATATACACTATGCTCAAGAAATGCCAGGAAAAATCTCGCAATGGAATGAGGTACAGCAATGAATTCATTTTAGAGTGTTTATTGTTCAGAATAAAATCACCGAAAGGATTCCGTCATTGTCGGCGACATAATCTCTTGCCTCTGCCTTCAGAAAGTCACATGAGAAAACTTTGTAAAGGACTAAAGTGCCCTTATGGAGTTAATGCGCATAGTATAAATGCTATTTCAGACTATTTTAAGGAAGAAAAGAATGATAATTCACGTTACGGTGTTGTAATTTTCGAAGAAGAGAAGCTAAGAGAAGAAATCGAGTTAAATAGCTTTTCTGATAAAGTAGATGGATTAGTTGATTTAGGTGAACACACACCTGACCTCCAGAAGAACGTACTTGCAAATCACGCTCTAGTGTTCATGTTCGTACCTTTCATGCATATATTGGGTGCAGCCAGTTGCTGTTTATGCAAGCGGAAATGCTGCTCCAGGGGACATTCTAGCAAAAATTCTAAGTCTAGGTGATTTTGCAGTTAGAAAAGGCTGGGGCGAGGGTGGCTGGTTTTACTTGTGATGGTAGTCAATCAAATAAAAAGGCCAGGAATTCGTTAGGAGTCAGTGGCAAGACAAGCTCTCTACAACCTCACAGCCTTAATCCTGCAGATGTTACGAGAAAGATCTGGGCTTTCTCCGACTGTATATTCCAGGAATCTGTGTGTTCCGTAACATGTAATGAAGACCGTAGTTCTTATTTCCGAGAATTATATTTTCCAATGTGCCCTGCCATGCTATTTTAATTGTAACCGCTAATTACTTTTTAAAAGAGTATTAGTTACAAAGTAATTAGTTTCCCTTAGCACCATCCCTAAGACCAGCTGACCCCGGCTGTGTGGAACTTGTCCACTCTAGCGCTGCCTGGCGGGGCGCGCTTGAACTTCAGGAGTCTGCTCACTTTCTCCTTCTATTCGTCATGGTTGAATAGTACTTTGTACCTTTCTTTTGAAATTTTACCGGCCAAGAATCGTTTCTGAAGGTCTTTAATCTTTGGTTTCTTGAACAGTTTTAACCTATGTTCATCTACATACCGTTTTAGAAACTCTTTTGTATCGTCTGCATTGCAAATACATAACTTTTCACACTTCCCTCCTTGTTGCTGCTTAATCTGGATGTAGCATTGATGTTCACTAGTCTTTACGAAATCATCACAATTCCTACACTTATCGTACCCACACTTGTGTCTGAATATTTCTTCACATTTACTATTACATATTACACACTTGAGTGTTATAAAACAGTATACTTTCTTTGCACATTTTTCACATTCAGTGAATACAACAATTACGTGTAAGTTGTAGTAATACTTGTTTTCATAAACCTTTTTGCACACGCTTTTACATTCATTACAGTTCAAAACGACTTCATAATTTACAAAAGTATCACATTTACTACATTTAGCAAGGCAACAGCTAGCTTGTGCATCTTCCCTTAAGCATATTTTATTGCAGCCTTTGCACTTGTAAGCTATCTTACATACCTCAGAGTGATGGTTTAAACAATCCTGGTTATAACAGTATCTATTGCACTTCTTACAGTAAACTTTAGCTTTATTTTCGGGGGAGTGTACAGGTTTCGTGCACAGTATACATGCCTTTACTTTTTTTATTGCACTTATGCTTATCCTTATTGTTGTAAGATGTATTACAAGCATCACAATAATACGAGCTTCCCAAGAGAGCTTTCATACTGTTTATTACATCAAAATGGTTCCCGTTTTTGTATAGATAAATTTTGGTATTTCTTTCTTTACCTGATTATATAACTGAATTAAAATTTTCGGCACAAACAACCTTTATTTGAACTTGTAATATTTTTTCTACGTTCTTTATATCCTCTAAAGTGAAACCTTCCTCGTTATAGGTTCCTAACTTCTTGCACAACTCTTCAGTTAACTCTGTTTGAATGCGTCTGCCTTGCCTAACTAATTTTATTTCCATTGCACTCAGTTGCCTACCTAGCACTTCATTTGAGTGGTACGTCAAAGCGGTGACTATGGCCCGAGGGCAACATAAGTTATCTCTGTTCTTTATTTGTGTGATACATCTCTTGGTCCTTACGTCATCTGCTAGATTTATGATTTTAGACTTACCTTGGCCTTTTGGTATATTGATTATCTTGATATTGAACCTGGTTTGTGTGATATTTAGGTTTTCGCTTGAAGATAGAATTTTGGCTATATGGTTCATGAAGGACCTGGCGTTGATATTTGATTGAACAACAGTTGATATGTCATGATGGAAATTTGGGTTGCTTGCTACTATAGTTTACTTGTCTCCTTTTTTGTAGTTGCCCTTCTCTTTGGCCAGTTTAATCATTGCGTTGATGGCGTTTTCAACTTCCATAATCTTTTCAATTTTTATAGTGTAATCTACTTCTGTGTCATTAAATTTCTTAATAAATCTTGGCGTGGTTTCTGTTATGGTGTATGGTGGTTTCCGGTCTTCTTTTGGTGGTTGTATTAGGTCTTCGTGAAAGCTTAGCTCTTGGGCTACCTTATTACGAAAAACAGCATCTTGGGTCTTTAAAATAGATTCTATGATTTCCGGTTTCCTCATTCTAACAGTCACCTTAATATTTTTACTTCTTCCGATCTCTTTGAGTTGTGGTACCGTGAGCTTTTCCAAATCGTTCCTTTTGTATAAAATATCACTGACCTTGTCTAAAGCTTCAATAAGTTGTGATTTGTTCCATTTTGAATAGCCTCTAAGGTTGTACTCTTTGGCTACACCCCGAAGATTCTTGCATGTTACCTCCTGCTTAACCTCTGCCTTCTTCTCTTCATTGTTAGGGTCATTTTTAATATGACCCTTTGATTTAAAGTGCCTGGCCCAGTTAGTATAACTGATGTCCACACCACACTTGTTGCAGTGTTTACCTGCATAGTTATATTTCTTCTCTAATGCTGTATCCATTTATTATATAACTTTTCTAATTAAAAATTTCATTTTTTTTAATAAAAATAATTATAAGACATTACTCTTTCGGGGTCGAGAGAAATGATAGTAAAATATTTATATAAATAAATGAACAGAATAATTACATTTTGCATTATAATTGTTACCCTAACAAAGGTTCAATTAGAAATAATATCTCATGAAAATCAGAATCAATTTGCTATCAACTATCTGCGTAATTTTGGATACTTGACTATAGACGAACAAGAAATTTCAGAAGTAAATGAAACAACTTTCCAACATGCTTTAAAATTGTTCCAAGAGTACTACAATCTCGATATCACTGGTAATTTAGATGATTGTACTTTAAAATTAATGAATACATCGCGATGTGGTATCACCGATGACGATATAAATTTTACTACTCGGCGGTATAAATGGAATAATAAAAATATAAAATGGCATTATGCTTTAGCTAATCAAGCAATGCATAGTGTAGCTAGAGCCGCTTTCGATGTTTGGAAAAAACATACAGATCTCTCATTTGAGAACGATTTCAGGAATCCAGATATAATTATATCAAATAAACGTGGTAGCCCTCATAGAAATCACAAAATAAGTGGGCAATGTTTCAGTGGATTTGATGGAAAAGGTGGAGTTTTGGCTCATGCATTAATTCGCCTATTGAAATTCATATCGATCAAGATGAATCTTGGTATTTAAATACCGATGCTAATACTCCTCAATATCAAACAAATTTACTTTCTGTTATGATACATGAAATAGGCCATGCCTTAGGTATTTCTCATTCAAACAATCCAGATGCTATTATGTATGCATACGCTAACAATCAAATAGAGCTACATCAAGATGACATTTTAGCTATTCAAAGTTTATATGGTAAAGCCACAGAGCCTAACGTACCAGATAGAACACCAACTCCAGATACACCAAAGCCAGAGCCCAATTTATGTGATTTGAATGTTAACACTATTTTAATTGTTAATCAGTTAATGTATGTCTTTTATGAAAAATGGTTTTGGCTTTTAGATCTTGATAACTCAACAGCCTTAAAAAACAAACGACCCCAGTTTATTACAGATTGGTTAACCTTCTTACCTCAAGATTTTAAAACTATTACAGTCGTTTATCAAAGACCCTCTGGTGAGATCGTTATGATTATTGCCAACAAAATCTACATGATGGATTATCCGAGCTTAATATTGGTAAATGATTATCCAAAAGCCATGTCCATGTGGAACATCAGACCAGATACAATAATTCATGCGTTGTTAAACACTTACTCAGGCCACACTTATATTTTTTACAATGACGCTTTCTTTTCGGAAATAGACGAATGCAGCTTTAAACCCAAGCAACATGGCATATTATCAAGACGTTTTCCTGGTTTACCGCCTGCAATGGATTCAGCCTTTAGATATATTAACGGAATGCTGTATTTTTTTAAAGGTAGACAAGTATATCAATACAATGAATTCACGAATTCTTTGGTTAAAGCTCAAAAATTTGATCTTTCAATGATTGGCATAGACTGTCCGAAAAGGTCATCTTCGTTTATGGAAGTAATAAAGAATTTGAAAAATACTGTAGCTCAACTAGAGGAAATAAAATAATTATATTAAATATTTAAAAAATTAAAATATTTTTTATAGGTAATAAATGGAAGTAAATCAATTTCTCAAGACGCTCAACAGCATCAACGAACAAAAGACGTTTAAAAAGCTCAGTGAGTTAGAAATAGGGAACGAATACCTTATAACGAATGCAGAAGGTATAAATACAAAATATGGAAATAAAACTTTTCTAGAACTTGATAGTGAATTTAAGGTTATATTGCCTGTCAAATACAACAAGGTGCTAAGTTGTGGAAAGGAAAAAAAGAAAATGATAGGCCTGAAAATGATATATAAAGGCACAAAAGAAGTCTATGGTGGTCACAAAGCGCACAATCTTGAATTCTTTTAAAAAAATTCTTAAATTTTCGTAACACCCCGACAAAGTTTTAGTAGAAAATTTATGGTGTTAATGGTTACTAACCATTAAAATCAAATACCAAAATTAACGTAAAATTAAGAATTCCTTCGTAGCTTTATGAAAATTGTAACAGCTATCTATGTCATCACCATTAAGTTCAAAAAGATAATCTATACTATCCTCAGACAACTGATTTATAAATACTTCTTCGTCTGGCTGCGTGGCTCAGGGGTAACGTTCTCGCTTGCTGAGCCCAAGGTTGCAGGTTCGAAACCTGGCGCAGTCAGCTGGCATTTGAGGGTGCGCAAATGCGAGGGAGCCGTGTCAGTAGATTTACTGGCACGTTAAAGACCCCCTTCGGGGCAAAATTCCGGCACCCCGGCGTCTCTAAAAGCCAGTGTAGTTAAAAGGGACGTAAAACCAATAACATTATTATTATATAAATACTTCTACATCTTCAGTAGGATGTAGTAAACACAGGAAGAAAGAAAGGTTTATTCGCTTTACTCGGGCGTCCATTTATATATACAGAAATATTATAATATAACATTTTCTTTACTAACCCAGCTATTGTGAGAATTATCAAAACCCAACCATTTGACATATACCCGATTTCCTTTCTTTCTTAAAACTTTTTCAACAATATATGCCTCTGGATACTTTGTTTTCTGTAATTCTTGCTCATAAAAGTTCCCCTTTATTTCTACCGCATTTACATCTTTCAATTTGTACTTAATAGGGTCGGAATAAACGATATCTTTTATTTCAAATATTTCAGTCGACCAATTTCCTGTGTATCCTTTTTCGAATATACCTTTTAGTTTACTAATTCTGACTTGATCGCCAACTTTAAATTTCGCTTTTTCTTCCGCTCCTACGCTTACAGTGTAAACAGTTTTCAACAAATGTTCTTCATTAGCTTTGTTTACGTTTTTTGGCTTCATATTTATAGTTGTGTGCGCCGTATTATTGTAGCCATTAATTAACTTTGGTAAAATGCCAACCCAGCAGTAGTTTCCTTGAATATCAAACTGCTTCCACATTTTCTCTTTTAAGGTTCTATTGAATCGTTCTACAACTGAAGCTTTTACTTCAGTAAAAGTCGAATAATGATTGATATTAAATGTTTTCATCAATTTTGAAAATTCTTTATTGTAAAATTCTTTACCGTTGTCTGTTTGAAGATTTTTGGGTTTTCTGTTTTTTTAAATACCATCAAACGCTTCAGCAACACTTTTACCCGTTTCATCTTTGACTGGTACACCCCAGGCATACTTTGAAAATACATCAATGACTGTTAACAAATACTTGTAGCCTTTATTAAGCTTCGATATCCCCTTTATTTTTCCAGAGTCCATTTCTACCAAATCCGCTTGCCAAATGTCATCAATGCCGTGAGTTGTAACCCTCCTTCTCGGAAAATTCTTCCTCATGGGTTTATGAATTTCGTTTATAAATTCCTCCCGAATGCTAACGGGTGGTTCTCTAATTTGGGTAGAACCCCCTATTTCTACACTCTCATTAACTTTTTTTTTCAAACCTGCTTTTCTTACTCCCACACTCGGAACGTAAACCTTCGATTCTAGTTCGACCATTTTTTGTCGAAAGGGTGTGAGGATGCAGTGTTTGAGTAAACGTTTTGCACTTTAAACACCAAATGTGATTATTCATTTATTAACTAATTAATTAATTAAAATTAATTATTAAATAAGCATTGGTTTTACTCAGACACCCAACATTGAAGAACGCAAACTAACTTACAAGAAACAAGGGTCTACCCTTTGTTGAGGAAATTAACTTTTTTATATTTATATTTTATATATAACAAATGGAATCAATTACCGATATTCTGAACAGCAAACTTGTCTATAATAGCAAACAAGTGGTTATTGCTATTGATGAAAATAACGATTCATGGTTTAAAGCTAAAGATATTGCTTTAATATTGGAGTATAGAGATACAGATAAAGCAATTCGAAAACACGTTGCTATTGAAGAAAAAGGTACATTCGATACCTTAAATAACCCCGCCGTTTTGGCGGGGTTAAAAAATACACAGCCTCAAGCCATATTTATTAATGAATCTGGGTTGTATTCGCTTATTTTATCATCTAAAAAAGAGGAAGCAAAAACTTTTAAGAAATGGGTAACGAAAGAAGTCCTTTCATCAATTCGAAAGTACGGAGAATACAAAATTAAAGAAGAATATAAAAACCAACTAGTTGGGTTAATGCAGAAACTTCAAATAAAGGAAGCAGAAAACGAATCTCTTACCCCATTAGCCACACCTCTTGCACTTAATACTAGTAAGAATAATTGTCTGCTTATTATAGATAAGCATGAACCAAACGAAAAGTACAGGTACTATGCAATAAGGGCGCAGAGACAACAGGTGAATCAAGCAATCAAAAAAATATGCAGGCGGCACCCCGATTGTGAGATAGTTTATGAAAAATATAATGATCCTAATAGCGTAAGGTTGTATGTGCTTATGAAAGAACAAATAAAAATTAGCTATTCGGGAAACCATTTCAATATTCCATTTACTCCTGATCTTCTTAAAGGAACAATAGAGATGTTGTATAAAAACCTGTTACATTAGACTGTTTTTAATGGATATTTTCTCCATTAAAAACTTAAACATTTTAACATTAGTGTTATTCGACCGATTCATCAGGATGAGGTTCATATGCATCAAGTATTATTTCACCAAACATCGTCACACTAACATTTATTGGAGGTTTTAAAATTACGCTGTCCATTTTATTTTTGAAGCATAAAGTATCACCAGATTTAACGTTGAAGGGCTTACTAGTATCTACCATAATTTTTTCATCTTTGGAACGTGCAATATAAACGTCTAATACTGTTTTAATAGCGTCATCTGTATATGAAGTAAATACTTTATCTGGGTCTACGATACGAACAAATATTTTCTTAATCGTTGCGTTGTATGTAAAAATATGCTTAATTTTATCTTTCTCTGCAAAAAGGTCCTTTTGTAATAGTATCCTATCAAACACATTTCTTTCTAAGTTGTCAACCTTTTCTGTTAATGTTGATACTGGTGCAAGACAAGTAGTGGCATATTCCGAGAACAATTTTTCTATTTCTTCTTTCGTGAAGTAGTTATCTTTAGGAAAATCCCCTTCAGTAGTAAATGGTTTGAGCTTTTCTAAGAGATATTGCTTATTAACGACATCTTTATTGTTGATTGGATCTTCAATATTCGCTATCCTTTTACCTTGAAAATCAATCCATGTTTTTGAAACAAAAAAAAGCTCGCTAAGGCGTTTATTTAGAGCCGTAACTAGCCTTGAAATTCGTTTTTCTAAATCATCCTTTGTGATAGCTTTAATATTTAATGAACTACTCTCTCCGTTTATAATTTTATTTCCAAATATGTCCATTTATTAAATCTATAATTTCGTTAAAATGAGCGGGATTAGGGGAACCCAAATTCGAAAACAACTTTAAAACAAGGACACATAAATGACCACATATATATTCATCAAACATTTGAATTCTTTCGGCGTTATAAAATAGGTTGCTAGCTCCCAAATAATTTACTAGTTTATCAGGAACATCTCCACCAAATGAGTCAAAGACGAATTTTTGATTACCCTTTTTAAAGTAACAAATCCAATGAGTACCTGCATGATCCGACGTATCCAAGTTTACAATTCCTGATTCACAATCATTGGGTTTTGTAGGCAGTTCATCAATCATAAAAACATTTCGAAAATGCTTTATGTTCATTTCGTGTATTATTATAAGTATATCGAAATTACTTAAAGGGTGCTTATAGTTGGAAAGTATATCACTCAATATCGATGAAATTTCTCTTTTTTTTTAAATTTTAGTTATTCCCAAACAACCTTGTCCAGTCTTTTTTTCGATCACCAGATTATGTCTAATTTGTTCAGCCAATTCCGCATCTTCTTTTTACTTTTTATGAACAGCGCTTGTAATGGCTGCAGCGCCACCTGCCAGCGAACCAATGGCACCCAATGCAGCTAATATTAATGGCAAAAATCCTCCTTGGTGTTCATTAATTCCAGAACCTTCTTTCTTCCTACTGAGATATTCGAATATTTTCTTTACAATTGGAATGGACAAACTTATAAGTAAGCTACCACCTTTTTGAATTTTTCTTGCTTTCTGCTTTTTTTGTGTATCTTTCAAGTACTCATCTAGATAGTCATGCTTTTTCAGATCTTCGTTGGAGAGTTTTATTTTAATAGCTTTGGGTTTTAGTTTCCCTTTTTGGGAAACGTTGTAATCAATACTACATCCTTTCATTTATTTAATGAAAAAAATTATAAACAAAAATTTTACAAATTTATACTCAGACGCCCCAATCATTTTCATCTAACCTCATTCCCATTTTTCTTTTTCCATACATTATTCCAGTAACGGCAGTAGCTGCTAGTCTCTCACTCAAGTTAGCATCTTTACAGAATATTCTCTCTTTTGCAGCCTTTTGTAATTCTTTATCTGCTTGATGTCTGTGCTCTAATTTTGTATGGTCGCGGTATGCTATATCATGTAATTTACATGCTTCGTCTAATGGGTTAGAACCCTGAACACCTTCGGCTAGTTGCTTGTCTAATGGATTACCAGGACCACAAAATTTGTATCCCGGGAGTGTTAAGTCAATATTATTTTCACCTATTTTATTAATCATCCAATTAACTAATCCTTTTCCATGTTTTTCAGATTCCCAGAATGTATGGGGAATGTTATTTAAAAACCTAATTAGATATGGAATACCTTTAGGATTATTAACAATGAAGTCATTAAACTTACTCGTAAGCATCTTCGTTATTCCAACCTTTTCATTGTGATAGACGTTGTTTCCAGCATTTTCTTCGCCATGAATTACCATTAATCTGACTATTAATTCCCTTACATCATCCATCCACACATATTCAATCGGTGCTTTTGAATATTTTTTTACAAAATCAAATCCTGATTTAGGAGGAGTGGTTAGAGATGCAGTTCTTTCTTTTCTACTAACTTTTTCTGAAAGCCATATATCCTTTATCAACGTATTATATTTTTTGCCAACACTGCTTTTAGGTTTAGTGCTATTTGGGTCATTGTTTTGATACATAGCATTTGTAATTTTTAAAATAGTCTTATATGTGCTGCGGTCTTCGTCTGTATGCTCATCATCGTTAGGTATATCATTTAAGGTTAAAAATAACATTAAACCCTTTGTAGCTTTAAAATTCTTACCCTTAATTATAATATCGTCATTACTGAATTCAACTTTTGAGTCACCTATATAATAACCCTGATAGTTCTTATCATACCTTATTCCAAATTTAGGGTCACTAATTCTAGGTAAATATTTTGAAAATATTACCCCTAAGTGAACCGTAGAATAATCAGTTATGCCTTTCCTCTTAACATTTTCTTCACTTTTATCATACTGTTCATCGGCCTCTTGAAATAATCTCCTCCCCTTTTCTTTCTGAAGTTGCGACTCTAAATTCTTTCTGACCTTTCTTGCCGATTTTAAAGCTTCTTTTTGCTCATCAGTGACATCATATTCATCCAAGAAATAGGAACCTTCGGAATCTGAAGGAAAGTCTTCTTTATAGTCAATTCTGTAAGGAATTAATTGCTTCTCCAGTTCTCTATTTTCTTCTATAGCTTTAATAACATTTTCACCGATGTCATTTAACTTGTTGCCTAAAACATTAACAGCATCGATAACAGGTTGATCTTCTTTTTTATACTTCTCGTATTCCGTTATAGGCTGCTTCTTCCATATTCGAAATTCGTCTTTTAATTCTTCAAATTTCTTCCTATTCCTTCTTGCTTGTTGAACTACCTTATGATCGTATTTCGCAAACATCTTTATTATAGGTGAAATTTTAAAAAATGACGTTTGATGCTAACATTGACGTTTGACATTTGACGCTGACATTGACGCGTACGTTGTACGCTGTACGTTGACGCTGGCATTGACGCTGTACGTTGTACGCTGACGTTAACGCTGAACGTTAACGCTGACGTTGTACGCTGTACGTTAACGCTGTACGTTAACGTTGTACGTTGACGCTGACGTTGTACGCTAACGATGTTGGTGTTAGAATACTCAACCTAAAACCTGCCAATACCCCTGGAGTAGTTACCCAACATTTAGAAACGTTTTAATTTTATTCCTATATTTACCATCGTTAGCTTTGCGATTCATATCAATAGTAATAAAACCAAACTCCGCATTCCAACATTTGCTGCATATATTCTTAAAGTCTTCAAATTTCATATCGCCACCAACAAATTCTTGATAAATATGATTTAAATTGGTGTTATCTTGCCTAAATATGTTTAAGAAATTTAAGTTATCACGAACTAATTGTTTTGGTATTTTTGAATACGTTTGAGCTAAGTAAAAACAGTCAATCCCTTTATGTCTTCCTCGTGTAAAATATTCTCGAACTATGTCTTGGTTTTCCAGTATGAAATCGTCGAAAATTACAACTGACCTATCTTCACATTTATCCAGGGGCATTATGCTTTCATCGTCATGAATAAATTGTGCAATGGACTTTCCTAACTTCTCTTCGATTTTATTACATTTTTCCATAAACTGTTGATACTTAGATTGATCTAAACTTTTAGAGAAGATGTAAAGGTTGTTTATTTTTTCCCAGTTTAACCATCCAGGTGCCAAAATATAATTGTCTATCATTAAGGTTGTTTTACCACAATTACTGGGGCCTATTATAGCACAACGAATGGAATTCGGTAATAATTTGCCATGTTTGTTCTTTACTTGCTTTTCTACAAGTCTTACTTGTGGGTCCCAATCTACAACATTTCGTTTACTCATTTTCGTTTATTTTATTAATTAATGAATGAATTAATAAATGAAGAGAATTTTTGAACTAAGTGGTAAAACTTCGGTTTTAGAGAAAAGGTTAAATGTTCCATTGCGAGATGAATTTAGAAAAGTTGGATTAATAGGGTTTTACTCAACCTTCCTAACACCAAATATTACAACAAAAAACAATAAAGTACACTATGAAAAAGTATCAGGTAAGATAACTGAAATGTTTATTCCACCAGGTCAATATAATGTAGAAAATTTACAAAAAGCTATTCAAAGTCAAGAACCTAAGATTAGTATTGAACAAAATAAAATTCTAAACAGATTGGAAATAATTAGTGATTATAAAATATATTTTAACCAAGAAGAAAGTATTGGTTCAGTTTTAGGTTTTAATAATCAAATTTTAAAACCAAAAACCAAAACACTTGCTCGGAACTTACCTAAAATAATTCCGTTCGAAAATATCCGCGTTCATTTCAATTTAGCGGATGGAATGTTTGTAAAAGACTCTGAGCATTTTCACCGTGAAACGAATATTATTGCATTATTTAAACCAGCCCTAGAATTCAGTGCTCCAATAATTTATGAGCCGAATTATCCTGTATTTTGCCCAGTTTTCGATAAAATTCAGAATTTAAAAATTACTGTGACCAATGAAAATGACGAAGTAATAGATTTCAACGGCGCAACAGTTACTGTAATTTTAGAGATGAGTTAATTATTTCCTCTTCATTTAATTTTCTATTATTTTTCTTATAATAAATGAACAAAGTAGAAAGTTACCAGTGGCAGTCTTTTCCTGTAAATGGAAAGACTAAAAACAATTTAAATTTGCCAAACAAGGACGTGGAAATAGATATTAAAGTTGGTGATGGTTGGATTGATAATAATGCGCACCTGTATATTACTTTCGATGTAACTCATGCTGATGGAACTGATTACACTAACTATGAATGACAATCAAATGTAAAGCTAATTGACAATTACCCCACTCAATTTTGGAGCACTGTAACCGTGAAAAAACGAGGACACACTATCTATCGAATTGACCATCCAAATATATCTTCAACGGTTCTGTTTAATTTAACAGCCTCTTATAGTGATAAAATGATATATTCAGGTAATTTTCTTAATAATGGTAAATTGCAGAAGAAATCAAATGAGTCTTCTTGGTGGCTTTTTTAAGGATTTTAAAGAGATTATGTGGGAAGGAGATTTAACTGTTACATTTACATGGAGTCAAAATGCAAACGATGCTTTGTATAGATGGTGGACTAAGAATCCCGATGGGGGCAATGCACCTGGAACTCTCCCGGAGGAAGGAAAAGTTACCGTAAAGTCAATGGAGATAAAAATTCCTGTTGTTAAATACGAACCAAATTATGAGCTTGAACTGAGAGAAAAAATACTGCTAGAACCACGAATACCTATATCATTCTTTGACCTTCAAACTCAAGAAATTTCAGGCCTAAGTGGGAAAAGGAATTTTGAAGTAGATATTACTAATTACTACAATTCAATGGAGTTTGATCTGCCATATTTTATTTTTGTTGTGTTTCAAACTAATAGAAAAGGTAACCAAGATATGAATAGTTCCAAATTTGATCATGTTCAGCTTCAAAATATTTACATGAAAAACGGAAGAAACGAAATGTTTCCGGAAGAAATGTGGAATATCAATCCTACTAATACTTATCTAAATGCCTATTATGCTTTTAGGGACTTTAAGCGTATAACTGAGCTGAAGTATGATGTTGTTATAACCCCCACAGAGTTCATTGCTTCTTATCCTATTTATGTTATCAATATAAGTCGGCGTAGAAATGTAGTGACACCTCAGAAAACCAGTATGAAATTGGTAGCAACATTTAATGCCAATATACCTGAAAATACGCTTGCTTATATAATTATGTACGGTAAAAAGAATTTAACCTATGATGCTAAGCATGGAATAGTTACTGAAAACTTTTAAATATGAGAGTAGTTGTTATTCATTTTAATAAATTGGTAAGAGTTTAGTTTTTAAGTTCAATTGAACTTAAAAACTAAGAATAAAAAAAGAGTTAGTTTAAATTTGTTGAATTTGAAAGGGCAATTAAGTTTGCAGTATTTTCTTATTTAAAGATAAAAAAAAACAGTTAATAAATATGGAACCCGAATATAATATAATGCCTTGCAGCCTGACAAATATTTTAAAACGGGGTATTGTTTCAAATACACCCTCCATTGCCAGGCGTTATGTGCCTGACAGTATTAAAACAAGATGTTCAGTAAAGAACATATAGCCTACTTTCTCCTAAATGCATGGGTATTGTTATAACTCTTTGTCCTTTTCAAGGAGTATAATTGAATGTTGGTTGTAGTAGCTTGTTGAAATACAACATGCTATAGGGATATTAAACATGAATATGAGGTGCCCTTTGCTAATGCTACCTCTGTACCAAATTTCGTTCAATTCGATTTCACCGTGTTTGAATTGATAGGGGGAATCGATTTGCACACATACTTGGCCACCATCTGCAAACTATTGGGCTGATGTTCTTGCAGTTTGGTCTGAATATGTTTCCCACATTAAGATATGGTGTTGCAAAATTTGGTAGAGACTAGATTATTAGGTTGGTCGTAATTACATTTTAGCTTTTAACATTTGGGTGGCCGCGATTACGTTTCCGTCAAGATAGAGGTGATATAAAACATGACACTGAGGTGCCCTTTGCTAGTGCTACCTCTGAACCAAATTTCGTTCATTCGGTTCCACCGTGTTCGAATTAATAGGGGGAATCAATTTTGACATAAAGATGGCCACCATCCGCAAACTATTACGCTAATGGCCTATTAGATTGGTCAAAGGATGCTCCCTCCATAAAGGTATGTTGTTGCAAAGTTTGGTAGAGATCGGATGGTTATGTTAGTCGTAATTTAACTTAAGCTTTGAACATTTGTGTGTCCGTCATTACGTTTCCGTCAAGATGGCGGCGATATAAAACATGACACTGAGGTGCCCTTTGCTAGTGCTACCTCTGTACCAAATTTCGTTCCATTCGGTTCCACCGTGTTCGAATTAATAGGGGGATCAATGTTGACATAAAGAAGGCCGCCACCCGCAAACTATTAGGCTAATAACCTATTAGATTGGTCAAAGGATGCTCCCTCCATAAAGGAATGTTGTTGCAAAGTTTGGTAGAGATCGGATGGTTATGTTAGTCGTAATTTAACTTAAGCTTTGAACATTTGTGTGTCCGTCATTACGTTTCCGTCAAGATGGCGGCGATATAAAACATGACACTGAGGTGCCCTTTGCTAGTGCTACCTCTGTACCAAATTTCGTTCATTCGGTTCCACCGTGTTCGAATTAATAGGGGGAATCAATTTTGACATAAATATGGCCGCCATCCGCAAACTATTAGGCTAATAACCTAGTAGATTGGTCAAAGGATGCTCCCTCCATAAAGGAATGTTGTTGCAAAGTTTGGTAGAGATCGGATGGTTATGTTAGTCGTAATTTAACTTAAGCTTTGAACATTTGTGTGGCCGCCATTACGTTTGTGTCAATATGGCCGCGATATAAAACATGACACTGAGATGCCCTTTGCTAGTGCTACCTCTGTACCAAATTTCGTTCTATTCAGTTTCACCGTGTTTGAATTAATAGGGGGAATCGATTTTCACACAAAGATGGCCGCCATCCGCAAACTATTACGCTGATGACCTATTAGTTTGGTCAAAGGATGCTCCCCCCGTAAAGGTATGATGTTGCAAAATTTGGTAGAGATCGGATGATTAGGTTAGTCGTAATTTGATTTAAGCTTTGAACATTTGTGTGGCCGCCATTACGTTTCCGTCAAGATGGCGGCGTTATAAAACATGACACTAAGGTGCCTTTTGTTAGTACTACCTTTGTACCAAATTACGTTCCATTCGGTTGCACCGTGTTCGAATTAATAGGGGGAATCGATTTTCACACAAAGATGGCCGCCATCCGCAAACTATTACGCTGCTGGCCTATTGGTTTGGTCAAACGATGCTCCCCCCATAAAGGTATGTTGTTGCAAAATTTGGTAGAGATCGGATGATTAGGTTAGTCGTAATTTGATTTAAGCTTTGAACATTTGTGTGGCCGCCATTACGTTTCCCTCAAGATGGCGGCGATATAAAACATGACACTGAGGTGTCCTTTGCTAGTGCTACCTTTGTATCAAATTTCGTTCAATTCGCATTCACCGTGTTCGAATTGATAGGGGGGGACAGACATTCAGAGTACACACACTCACACACACACAGACACACACACACACACAGACACACACACAGACTCACACACACACATACACACACAGACAGACACACTTTTTTCGCCCTGTGTTGATCTCATAAGTCTACTTTCATTTTTTGCAAAAATGGAAAGTAGGCTAAAAAAATATAATCTATAATTACTACCGTAAGATGCAAAATTTGCAACTAACGATCTTAAAACGCGTTAGTGATGACAGTGATTACGTGGAAATTGATAACGCCTTAGAGGAATTGGAAGAACAATTAGAGAAACTAATATTGCAACTAACGATCTTAAAAAGCGTTAGTGATGACAGTGACCGTGTAGAAATTGGTAACGCCTTGGAGGAATTAGAAGAACAAGTAGAGAAATTAATAGTTTCGGCTGAGCACAGTACAAAAGAAGAAGAAGGAAGAAGTTAATAATAATAATCCGCTTGTAACTCATTCATCCGTAATCAGTGAACTTGACCGAGAAACCCTGTTAGCTTTGATACCCTCCTAGCCGATAAGATAACCTTACTAGTATGCAGTATGTGTCATTTGAGCTTGCCGTTGGCTCGCTCGCATGGAAATGATCTGGTGAATTAATTATTTCTTAGAAGCCAGCTGTTGGTCTTGTCACAGTGAAAGCTCTAGCAGCAAAGCTAAAAACTACGTAGTATGTGTAGCGCAATCTATTAGCAAACAATAAATGCTCTTCCCACTGTACTTGCCATAAGCAATTGCACCACATCAGCTGATGTTAGTCATGCAGATTGTAGCTCATAAGATCGCAAACGCGCTTCTTAATCGCTTTCCTCGTAGCTCAGGAGGTTAAGTGTCTGGTTTGTTGAGACTTGTTCACTTAGAAGCGGAGGCGCCCCGTTTTCTATGGTTCGAATCCCACTCAATCCTTTCAAAAAAATAACTGAGTCATTAATGGAGAGAGGACTAAAGAGCAAATGCTCTCCAGGCACATAAGGGAGCCTGAGAGATGCAAAGTAAAAAAGAGTGGCCACTCAAGGAGCGAGAGAAGGAGAACAAAGAACAAAGAAAAAATCCCCAGGGGTAACAACGAGGAGAAATTAAAAACCAGCGCTGGCTTCGAAAGACCCCTGGGGGTTTCTCCGAAATGTCGGAGTTTTGCAAAAATTTTGTTAACTGTGACCCTTTAACGCTTAAATAGCGGTGAGTCGTCACCAGAAATATATCATACTCTTTGATTCTATTAAAGTTGTTATTACCATAAGATAAATCTAGAACAAGATTTTCCACTTTCAAACAATTGTTCTATATCATATTTCTTTAAAAAGTGACTAGAATTTATAGCCTTGTTTTAACCATTATTTTATCCCTAATTTCTAAAAGGTTATTGGTAATTTTTGTCATTATTTTAACCATTATTTTATCCCTAATTTCTAAAAATGTTACTGATAATTTGTTTTAACCATTATGCTATCCATAATTCTTTAAAAATTTACTGGTAATTTTAACCATTATTCTATCCTTAATTCTTTTAAAAACTTACTGGTAATTTTAGCCATTATTTTAGATGTCTGTAGGATAAATTTGTGTTACGTTTTATAGGTGGAGGTAAGGATAACTTTGTCATTTATATATTAGAGTCATTTTTATGGTTACTTTTAACCATAGTTTATTAAAAATAACATTGGTAATGTTATGGATACGTTAACCATAACTTTTTATGGCTGGTTTTTATAGATAGAATAACCATAACTTTTGATTACGTTTTATAGATAATTTTAGCCATATTTATGTGCATTATTTTGGATTAAATTGCATGGTTACTTTTAGCCATAGTTTTGAAAAGCTCATTGGCAATGTTATGGATGGCTTTAACCATAAACAAGATTAAAAAATAAAATAAGTTAAGGTTAAGGTAGACCACAAAAAATAATAAGTTAAGTAAACAATTTTTAAAGTTAAATAACACCTTAAAAAATAAATAACATTATGGTTAAATTTAACCATAGAAGTAGGCTTGCTCCAAAGTTGCCTATATACTACTGTGAGCAATACCGAGGTGGCTGTGGGGCTCTATAACCCGGAACCATGCCTGTAGTGGTGACGTGTCCGACAAGTGTGGAGGAGGATAGTGGTGGTACAGGAGCCATACCGAGAAGGCAGTGGGGGTCTATACCCCGGGACCAAGCGGTGCCGGGTCCGGCAAGTGTGGTGGAGGACTATGGAGGTACAGGAGCCATACCGAGGAGGCTGTGGTGGTCTATACACCGGGACCAAGGCAGTAGTGGTGACGTGTCCAGCAAGTGTGGTGGAGGACTGTGGAGGTACAGGAGCCATACCTAGGTGGCTGTGGGGGTCTATAACCCTTGACCAAGGCTGTAGTGGTGCCGTTTTCGGCAAGTGTGGTGGAGGACTGTGGTGGTACAGGAGCCATACCGAGGAGGCTGTGGTGGTCTATACACCGGGACCAAGGCAGTAGTGGTGACGTGTCCAGCAAGTGTGGTGGAGGACTGTGGTGGTACGGGAGCCATACCTAGGTGGCTGTGGGTGTCTATAACCCTTGACCAAGGCTGTAGTGGTGCCGTTTTCGGCAAGTGTGGTGGAGGACTGTGGTGGTACAGGAGCCATACCGAGGTGGCTGTGGGGTTCTATAACCCGGGACCAAGGTGGTAGTGGTGACGTGTCCAGCAAGTGTGGTGGAGGACTGTGATGGAACAAGAGCCATACCGAGGTGGCTGTGATGGACTATGCCCCGGGACCAAGGTGGTGGTGGTGACGTGTCCAGCAAGTGTGGCGAAGTTCAGTGATTGTACCGGAGTCATACCTAGGTTGCTGTAGGGATCTATAACCCGGGACAAAGGTCATGGTGGTGACGTGTCCAGCAAGTATGGTGGAGGACTGTGGTGGAACAGGAGCCATACCGAGGTGGCTGTGGGGTCTATAATCCGGGACCAAGTTGGTTGTGGTGACGTGTCCAGCAAGTGTGGTGGAGGACTGTGATGGTACAGGAGCCATACTGAGGTGGCTGTGATGGTCTATGCCCCGGGACCAAGGTGGTGGTGGTGACGTCCAGCAAGTGTGGTGGAGGACTGTGGTGGTACAGGAGCCATACCGAGGTGGCTGTGGGGTTCTATAACCTGGGACGAAAGCTGTAGTGGTGATTTGTCCGGCAAGTGTGGCGGAGGACTGTGGTGGTACAGGAGCCATGCCGAGGTGGCTGCGGGGGTCTATAACCCAGGACCAAAGCTGTAGTGGTGATTTGTCCGGCAAGTGTGGCGGAGGACTGTGATGGTACAGGATCCATACCGAGGTGGCTGCGGGGTTCTATAACCCGGGACGAAAGCTGTAGTGGTGATTTGTCCGGCAAGTGTGGTGAAGGACTGTGGTGATACAGGAGCCATACCGAGGAGGCTGTGGGGGTCTATAACCCGGGACCAAGGTGGTTGTGGTAACGTGTCCGGCAATTGTTGTGGAGGACTGTGGTGGTACAGGCGCCATATTGAGTTGGCTGTGGGGGTCTATAACCTGGGTCCAAGACTGTAAAATTTACGTGTCCAGCAAGTGTGCTTAAGGACTGTGGTAGTACAGGAGCCATTCGAGTTGGCTGTGGTGGTCTTAAACCCGGGACCAAGGTGGTAGTTGTGCTGTGGACGGCAAGGTTGGTAGAGAACTGTGGTGGTACAGGAGCCATACTGAGTTTGCTGTGGGGGTCTAAAACCCGGGACCAATGTGATGGTGGTGACGTGTCCGGCAAGTGTGGCGGAGAACTGTGGTGGTACAGGAGCCATACCGAGGTGGCTGTGGGGGTCTATAATTCGGTACCAAGGCTGTAGTGTCGAAGTGTCCGGCAAGTGTGGTGGAAGACTGGATGTACTGGTGCCATACCCTAGGTGGCTGTGGGGGTCTATGACACGGGGCCTAGGTGGTGGTGGTGAAGTGTCTGGCGAGTTTGATGGAGGACTGTGGTTGTACAGGAGCCATACTGAGGTGGTTGTGGGGATCTATAACCTGGGGCCAAGGCTGTAGTGGTGACGTGTCTGGCAATTGTGGTGGAGGACTGTGGTGGTACAGGAGCCATGGCGAGGTGGCTGCGGGGGTCTTTCATCCGGGACCAAAGCTGTAGCGGTGCCGTGTGCGGCAAGTGTGGCGGAGGACTGTGATGGTACAGGAGCCATACCGAGGTGGCTGCGGGGGTCTATAACCCGGGACCAAGGTGGTAGTGGTGACGTGTCCAGCAAGTGTGGTGGAGGACTGTGGTGGTACAGGAGCCATACCGAGGAGACTGTTGGGGTCTATAATCCGGGACTAAGTTAGTGGTGGTGACGTGTCCAGCAAGTGTGGTGGAGAACTGTGGTTGAACTGGAGCCATACCGATGTGGCTGTGCGGGTCTGTAACCCGGGACCAAGGTGCTGGTAGTGAAGTTTCCGGCAAGTGTGGTGATGGACTGTGGTGGTACAGGAGCCATACCGGGGTGGCTGTGGGGGTCTATATCCGGGACCAAGGCAGTGGCGGTGCCGTGTCCGGCAAGTGTGGTGGAGGACTGTGGTGGTACAGGCGCCATACTGAGATGGCTGAGGGAGTCTATAACCCGGGACCAGGTTTGTGGTGGTGACGTGTTCGGGCAGTGTCGTGCAGAGCTGTGGTGGTACAGTAGCCATACCTAGGTGGCTGTGGGGGGTCAATAACCCGGGACCAAGGTGCTAGTGGTGACGTGTCCGGCAAGTGTGGTGGAGGACTGTGGTGGTACAGGAACCATATCGTGGTGGCTGTGGGGGTCTATAACCCGGGGCAATGGCTATTGTGGTGACGTGTCCAGCAAGTGAGGTGGAGGACTGTGGTGGTACAGGAGCCATACCGAGGTGGCTGTCTCGGTGCCGTGTCCGGCAAGTGTGGTGGAGGACTGTGGTGGTACAGGCGCCATACCGAGGTGGCCTTGGGTGTCTATAACCCGGGATCGAGGCTGTAGCGGTGACGTGTCCGGCTAGTGTGGTGGAGGACTCTGGTGGTACAGGAGCCATACCGAGGTGGCTGTGGGGTTTTAAACGCGGGACCAAGGCTGTAGCGGTGAAGTGTTCGGCAATTGTTGTGGAGGACTGTGGTGGTACAGGAGCCATACCGAGGTGGCTGTGGCGGTGCCGTGTCCAGCAATTGTGGTGGAGGACTGTGGTGGTACAGGAGCCATACCGAGGTGGCTGTCTCGGTGCCGTGTCCGGCAAGTGTGGTGGAGGACTGTGGTGGTACAGGCGCCATACTGAGATGGCTGAGGGAGTCTATAACCCGGGACCAGGTTTGTGGTGGTGACGTGTTCGGGCAGTGTCGTGCAGAGCTGTGGTGGTACAGTAGCCATACCTAGGTGGCTGTGGGGGGTCAATAACCCGGGACCAAGGTGCTAGTGGTGACGTGTCCAGCAAGTGAGGCGGTGGACTGAGGTGGTGCAGTAGCCATACCGAGGTGGCTGTGGGGGTCTAACCGGGACCAAGGCTGTAGTGGTGCCATGTCCAGCAAGTGTGGTGGAGGACTGTGGTGGAACTGCAGCCATACCGAGGTGGCTGTGGGGGTCTATAACCCGGGACCAAGGCTGTTGCGGTGGATGTTGAGACCGAGTCCAAGAACAGGCGGACACTGAAGGACATAGGATCTGGAAAATACGTGGGTTGTGCTTGTGCAAACCCGTCTTCGAGCAGGTAACGCGCAGGTTAGCTTTGGGAGGAGTCCGGGGAATGCCACAGAGGGTAGCTGGCTCTGGTGAAAACTTGCAGAGCTGGCAGAACGCAACTACTGCTTTGTCGCATAATGATTGACCACTAGAGCCACGGATCCCCGCTCTGGTAGCCTCTCGTGTGCTCTTAACCTATCCACGCCGAAAGTAGGACTTCGGCCTCCTGCACTTCACGGAATATTCCTGCACAAAGCTGAAACATTAACAGTCTGTCAGTTGTCTTCTCGATTACAAATATGTTACTTAACTGCTCTGTTACACTCGGCTGACTCGCTGATTCGCTGTATCCCACTTTGTAGACTGACTGCACCGTCGTACACGTGTCACTGAACTCTGCTGCGTGGCATTCTTTACATAGTTGGAGGAATAGTATCGTCTCTTCCAGTTGGATCGAAATTCTAGACTTTACAAGACCTAGCAATAGCATTTGGACTTTCTTGCGATTGTTACGCCTTCTCTTGAGACCTTTCGGAGCTTCTTCTAATAAGTTCCTCCTCCCGTAGAAACCACCTATGAATGCCGTCCACCCACAGGTATTTGCCCGCCGCGCTCTGTCAGGTGTTGGGGTAAACTGACGGATCAAGAGTTCCATGAGACGGAAATAAGACAACATGGTGGATCTGCCACCATGTAATATAAATTGACTAAATTATTCGGAAAACTGACAGTATCTTAATATTTCATACAGAAGCTTTGCAGATACTTCATGTAATGTAATATGGTTCTTTATTCATTCAGCCGTGCGGCAGCGTCCATGGAAATCTGTTCGTAATAAATTTTTACTAACCTTGTGGATTGTATGTACTAAGAGTAGATACTTGTTATGATGCGTAATTGATTGGTTTATGTTACATTATAAAAGGGGTGTAGCAGGACGGAAGAAGTCATGCTTTACTGGTCCCATGGATGGTGAGGATATGTATAACAATAATAAATAATGCCCCCAATTACCACCCCTTGGCTTCCTCTTCTTACCTGTGCCACACTTTGTCCCTCAATTGCCACCCTTTTGCTTCATCTACTTACCTGTGCCTCACTTTGTCTCCCAATAGCCACCCCTTGGCTTCCTCAACTTACCTGTGCCACACTTTGTCCCTCAATAGCCACCCCTTGGCTTCCTCAACTTACCTGAGCCACACTTTGTCCCCCAATAGCCACCCCTTGGCTTCCTCAACTTACCTTTGCCACACTTTGTCCCTCAATTGCCACCCCTTGGATTCATCTACTTACCTGTGCCTCACTTTGTCTCCCAATTGCCACCCCTTGGCTTCCTCTACTTATCTGTGCCACACTTTGTCCCTCAATAGCCACCCCTTGGCTTCATCTACTTACCTGTGCCTCACTTTGTCTCCCAATCGCCACCTCTTGGCTTCCTCTTCTTACCTGTGCCACACTTTGTCGCCCATTGCCCCACTGCAGCGGGGAACTACTGCCATAATGTTCTCCCCGAGGTAATGCACCTGTCTATGCATAATTCTATGTAATGTTACCCTTCTCTTTTGTGAAATTCCAATCATGCTGTAAACATCTCCCACTTTCTGATCTCTAGCCGAGGGCTGCTTCAGAGGGGTTAACATCACAAAGGTGACAAATGGGATGTCTGGCATTCTACTGGTCGAAACATGGATATTAGAAGTGTGATTATCCAGAGAAAGGTTTAGGAACATGAAATGGGAAATAGGCAGGTTGAAGTTGGATTTGTGTTGGATAAGTGACGTATGCAGACAGGAAGAATGGGACTTCTGGCCAGGGGACTAGAGGATACTTAGCTCTAAATCAAATAACGGTTATGGGGAATACGTCTCATATTGACTGGGGAACTTGGCCAGTGGGTGGAACATTATGAGCATTATAGGCTTATTATAGTTAAAATTAGAACGAAAACTACGTGCATTAGAGTAGTATAAGTCTAGCAGGCTACCAATCAAACAGATAATAAAGAAGTTATAAAATTCTACTAACAAATTCGGAAGGTGTAATTCTGCAGATTGTAAATGTTGTAAAGTGAGATTGAAATGCCGTGTTAAGAAGCGGAAGAGAAGAAAATATAGAGGTGAAATGTAGAATGCATGAAAAGTACGAACGATTGAGCAGGCTGGTAGAATTCTTCACCGATCAATAATAGGCCAAACCTAACGCGTTTCTAACAAACACAACAGAACTATAAACACTTGAATGAGACCAGGAGGTATAGGACGTTTATAAATTGATTTCATTATGATCAAGGTTAGATTCCGAAATCTGAATTGGGATTACAAAACGAACTCTGGGGCCAACACAAATTCTACCTACAATCTGGTTGTAATGAAGTAGATGAGAACTACAATGCAAGCAACTCGATTTTTTGAAAAAGAAATCCGTAGAAAAGAATATTGTCAGAGAGGAAAGATGATGCAGATTGAGTAGAAGGTTCACTCAGGACATACTATAATATGAATGAAAGATAGAAGAACAAGAGCGTATGACATGAAAGAGAGAAAGCAGAAAACAGACGTCTAAAAATTGACGAAATGATGAAGTACAATAAAGCTAAAGACAATGGTTCGAATAAATATGAGTAATGACTATCTCAAGGTGTTGTGGATAGCATAGTTGGCTGTCGACCCGGAGGTTTGGATTTGGTTGTTGGTCCTGCCAAGGAGGCAAAATTGAGAAGGGGTGGGCTCTAATTCCTCACCAGCCATCCTCGAACTGTTCATTTTGGATTTCCTACTTTTACTCCAGGCAAACGCGGGGATTGTTTTTAACTTCAGGCCACACCCGCCTCCTACCTAATCCTAGACTTGATTCCAAATACACAATTTAATACAGACATCAGAATACACAAGTTATCAGATATATTCAAACATACAAAATGCAACCGAAGTACTCGGGATTAAATTACCAAGATGTACATGCTCCTTAAATGAAACTACAGAAATATCCAACTGTACATAATCGTTTCTAAGTAGGAATTGTTTTTGCAGCTTATCGAAAGATTAAGAATTCTTTCGGGTAAAGATGGCTTAAGTGCTCTAATATTAATGACTGAGGTGAAAACCTTTAATAGATATAGTATAGAAGGTAGACTCATTGAATGATCACATGGAGCGTTTTTATAGGGCTAAGCATATCAAGAATAATGAAGTGAAAGAGGAGGGGAAACCGCTGAGCATAAAAGAGAATATTTAATATTTGAATCTGAATTCGTAGTTAGGGACCACCAGACATAGGTTATGTACCAACTGACTTGCTACGATGAATAGGCGCTGAAGATCTGGTCAGTTCATTTCACTTATTAATACTTTGGATCTTTGACAGGTATGTGAATGGTTATAAAACTTGTTATGAACAGTATGCCATTGCCTCTATACTGAAGAGAGCAGGAGATGACAGATGGGAAGGTTCTCCTACAATGAGTGTGATGACTAACGCTTCGAAGTTTTTATTAGAAGGATAAACAAATGCTGATGATGAAGAAATTGAAGAAATGTATGATGAAATAGAAGATTTGTTTGACATAGTAAAGGAGAATTCAAACATTATTTTAATGGGTTATTTTAATGCTTCCGTTGGCTCTCATAATGAAGTTAAGTATGCTGGTTAGTTTGGCGTGGGTGTTGTTAATGTTAGAGGAGAAAGATTACTCGAATTCTGTGAGCAACATGAGATGGTAATAACTTATACCTGCTTCGAAGTTCCCAAGAGAAGACGTTACACCTGGATAGCACCTGAGGATAGAAGAAGGTTGTAAATTGACAACATCATAGTGAAACAAAGATATAGGAACCAAGTGAAAGCTAGCCATAGTTTCCCTGGGGCGGAAATTCATAGTGATCTCATCCTAGTTGCAGCTAAATGTGATATAAGGTTCAAGAGGAATTAAACATTTGGACAAAAGAGATGGTGTTTAAATAAGCTTCAGGATCCTAATGTAGTACAAAAATTTAAAGATGTTAGATAATTGGTTAAGGATGAGACTTAGGATAGGATGATATAAGAAATGGCTTAGCAACAGCTGCAACGGAAGTACTAGGCAAAGGGAAATTGGATCCGAAAAAGAAATGGATAACCCAGGAAATCCTCGAGCATATTGAATGAAGGAAAAAAATTAGAAATATAGAAACTCAAGCGTATTAGTCTCTAAAGAATCAAATAACAAGGATATATCACAAGGAGAAAGAAAATTGGATGAAGCGGGTATGCGTGGGTATTCAGAATGACCTGAAGAATGGGAAACCTGACAAAGCTTATTTTAAAGTGAAATTTTTGAGTTATCAACCACGCATCACAAGCAACGTAGTTAAGAATTCCAAATGGAAGCTCTTGTTTGAAAATGAAATGGTATGTGAGCGATGGAAGGAATACCTTGAAGATTTGTATTATGGACCAGATATTACTGACAATAGTATTTATATAAAAGATGAAGAACTAATTAAAGAAGTTGATAAAGGTCCAACTTTAACTAAAGCAGAGTTTTATGCAGCACTCACTAAACTGAGAGGAAATAAAGCAACTGGTGTTGATAACATTCCTGCAGAGCTCTCAAAATGTTGTGATGTAAGCATTAAGGAATGCCTTTTTCAGATCATTACTAAATGCTATGAGGACGGAATTGTACCTCCTGATTTTATAAAAATTTGAATCATCACACTATCCAAGAATGGAAATACTTGTGAATGTTCTAATTATAGAACTTTAACCAATCTTTCACATACATCAAAGATTGTATTGATCATCATCAAAGATAGATTAAGCAAGAAAATTGAACAACATCTGGATAGTGATCAGTATGGATTTAAACAAGGAAAGGGACTAGGGAGGCTATCCTAGCATTACGTCAGGATTTAGAAAGAAGACTGGAAGTTAATCGAAAAACCTATATTGTATTCATTGATTTAGAAAAGGCACATGATAATGTCGTAAAACCTTATTTCTTATATTTGCCAAAGTTGTGGTTGACTGGAAAGACAGTCGCCTTATTCTGAACTTATATAAAAATCAAACTTCCGAAATAACAGTTAATGGCAATAAAAGAGAAGCAGAAATAAGAAGAGGTGTAAGGCAGGCTTGTATTCTATCACCATATCTTTTTAATATCTATATAGAAGCTGCAGTAAATAAATTAAAAGAGAAAACTAAAGGATTAAAATTTAATGGATTACAGGTTCATATCATTCACGTTGCGGATGATATTTCACTTTTAGCAAACTCCGCATGTGAAATGAATAGAATGTTAAAAGTCTTTCAGAAATACTCAGAAAAATACGGGCTTAGAGTTAATTCCTGGAAGACGAAATTAATGGTGGTTGATATAAGAAACAACCAATTTTAGTAAATATAATGTTAAATGATAGTGCTATTGAACAAGTAACGGAATTTTGCTATTTGTGAAGTGTGATTAATTATGACAAGATTTGCATCTCAGAAATTAAGAAATGAATGGCGTTGGCGAAGAAAGCCTTTCAAAATAAGAAGAATTTGCTGCTCAATGGCCACATCAACTTGAAGATAAGGAAGTAATTTCTGAAGACCATTGTTTGGAGTGTGTTGACCTATGGTTGTGAAACATGGACGCTTGCGAAAGGAGAAGAATCAAAAATTGAGGCAGCTGAAATGTGGTTTTGGAGACGAATGACCCGAACAAGCTGGATGGAAAGAATGACAAATGAGCTTGTTCTGAACCAAATTCAGGAGAATCGATGCCTGTTGAACACCATCAATAAAAGGAAAGCAAAATCCATGGGACACATACTTAGACATGACACTCTCCTCCAGGTAATTTTTTTAGGAAAAACTTTGGGGAAAAAACAAGAGGACGACCAAGACACTCGTATCTCAATAACATTGTCAAGGACATGTGACTCGTATGCCAATATGAAGGGGACTGCTGAAGACCGTATGGAATGGCTGCAACGACAAATGCTTTTAGCCTTTAGAAGCTGCTGCTGATGATGATGATGATGACAAGTTCTGTGAACAAGAATCTGAGGCACAAGGGTTGTTGTATTAAGTACTAGCATGTACCCGCGGCTTCGCTCGCGTCATAATCATGTCATATTGTTATACAATGAATTGCAGGTTTAACCCCGTTAACACCCGTTTAGAACCTGAATATCCAAAAATCCCTCCTTAGTGGACGTTTTCGACAAACAACAAACAAATACCCAAAATACCATTCTTCTAACTTAAATAGTTTTGGTTGTTCGATGAGAGTGAACATCCAAAAATCCTTCCTTAGTGGACGTTTTTCTTCCAGAATTTCACCCCTCCCCATAGGCCCCTTATATTGGATTTATGAAAAAACGGTCGAACACCTATTTTACTTATTTATTTCTTTTTAAGCTGATATATTTCTCCGAGTTTTAAACTCCTCGCCTATGTCGTTTAAGAGATACACGCTCCGTTAGGAATCCTTCAACCCCCACTTTTCACCCCTTTCACCTCATAATATACACCACATCGAAAAACCCTCAGACACGTGTCTTCTTATCTTTAATGATGAGTTTATATGCCGAGTTTCACATCCCCCAATAAAACTAATCGGGAGATATCGCTATTCAATGAAATGCAGGTCTACCCCCTTAACAATCACCTGAAACCAAAAATGCATGGGACGAAAAAAAACATCAAAATATCATGTTGGTTTCGGATCCTAAAAGACGTGAAAAATATAATAAAAGTATTAAAAAGCTATTTATTGAAATTTCATTCGAATCAATTTTTTTATCATTCCTGGGACTTAGAAAATTACGGCCAAAAAGTACAAAATCATTGATAACTCCCTACGTATTCGTCGTATGATGAAATAGCATGAGAAAAAATGTAATGTGTTATTGTCTACAACATAGGTCATGTATAATTTTAAATATTACCTTTTCTTCTCCCCAGAATTTCACCCCTCCCCATGTGCCCCTTAAATTGGATTTATGAAAAAAAACGTTCAAACACCTGTTTACTTATTTTGTATGCTGATATTTTTCCGCTGATTTTCAAACTCCTCGCTTATGTCGTTTAAGAGATACACGCTCCGTTAGGAATCCTTCAACCCCCACTTTTCACCCCTTTCACCTCATAATATACACTACATCGATAAACCCTCAGATTCGTGTCTTCTTATTTTTAATGATGAGTTTATATGCCGAGTATCACATTCCCCAATGAAACCAATCGGGAGATATTGCTATTCAATGAAATGCAGTTCTACCCCCTTAACACCCCTTTAGAACCTGAATATTCAAAATCATTCCTTAGTGGGCGTTTGCAACCCTTGAGAAAGTTGCATACCAAATTTCATTCCATTTTGTCTGGGCGATGATGAGTGAGTGAGTGAGTCAGTCAGGACATTTTCTTTCGATTTTCTTTTTTCCGAATTTTACCCCTCCCCACGAACCCCTTAAATTTGATTTAAGAAAAGAACTGTCGAACAGCTATTTACTTATTTTAAGCAGTTTTTCCCCCTGAGTTTGATGAGTGAGTCAGTCAGTCAAACAGTGAGGACACTTTCTTTCCTGATTTTCCCCCCAGAATTTCACCCCTCCCCATGGGCCCCTTAAATTGGATTTTTGAAAAAAAAAACGGTGTAACACCTATTTACTTATTTTTATGCTGATTTTTTCCCGCTGAGTTTCAAACTCCTCGCGTACGTCGTTTAAGAGATACACGCTCCGTTGGGAATCTTCAAACCCCTCTTTTCCCCCTTTCACCTCATAATATACACCACATCGAAAAACCCTCGAGCAGTGTCTTCTTATTTTTAATTATGAGTTTATATACCGAGTATCACATCCCCCAATGAAACCAATCGGGGAATATTGCTATTCAATGAAATGCAGGTCTACCCCCTTAATACCCCTTGAGAACCTGAATATCCAAAAATCCTTTCTTAGTGTGCGTTTGCGGTCCTTGAGGAAGCGGCATACCAAATTTCATTCCAATCCGTTCTGTGGATTCTGAGGTTTCGTGATGAATGAATCAGTGAGTGAGTGAGTGGTATTTGAGCTTTATATAGTAGATAAGCATGGGTCCTAGTGGAAAATAATTCTATCACCTGAAACCAAAAATCCATGGGACGAAAAAAAACATCAAAATATCATGTTGGTTTCGGACCCTAAAAGACGTGAAAAATATAATAAAAGTGTAAAAAAAAGTTATATTTTGAAATTTCATTCGAATCAATTTATATGTAATTCCTGGGACTTAGAAAATTCCGGCCAAAAAGTACAAAATCATTAATAACTCCCTAAGTATTCGTTGTATGTTGAAATAGCAAGAGAAAAAAAGATGTAGTGTGTTATTGTCTACAACATAGGCCAGGTATAATTTTAAATATTACCTGTCTTCTTCCCCAGAATTTCACCCCTCCCCATGGGCCCCTTAAATTGGATTTATGAATAAACGGTCAAACACCTATTTACTTATCTTTATGTTGATTTCTTTCCGCTAAGTTTCAAACTCCTCGCTTATGTCGTTTAAGAGATACACGCTCCGTTAGGAATCCTTCAACCCCCACTTTTCACCCCTTTCACCTCATAATATACACCACATCGATAAACCCTCAGACACGTGTCTTCTTATTTTTAATGCCGAGTATCACATCCCCCAATGAAACCAATCGGGAGATATTGCTATTCAATGAAATGCAAGTCTACCCCCTTAACACCCCTTTAGAACCTGAATATCCAAAAATCCTTCCTTTGTGGGCGTTTGCGACCCTTGAGGAAGCTGCATACCAAATTCCATTCCATTTTGGCTGGGCGATGATGAGTGAGTGAGTGAGTCAGGACATTTTCTTTCAATTTCCTTTTTTCAGAATTTCACCCCTCCCCATGAACCCCTTAAATTTGATTTACGAAAAAAAACCTGTCGAAGAGCTATTTACTTATTTTTAAGCAGTTTTTCCCCCTGAGTTTGATGAGTGAGTCAGTCAGTCAATCAGTTAGGACACTTTCTTTTCTGTTTTTTTCCCCCAGAATTTCACCCCTCCCCATGGGCCCCTTAAATTGGATTTATGAAAAAACTGTCAAACGCCTATTTACTTATTTTTTATGCGTTTTTTTCCGCTGAGTTTCAAACTCCTCCCCTACGTCGTTTAAGAGGTACACGCTCCGTTAGGAATCCTTCAACCCCCACTTTTCCCCCCTTTCAACTCATAATATACACTACATCGAAAAACCCTCGGACATGTTTCTTCTTATTTTTAATGATGAGTTTATATGCCGGGTATCACATCCCCCAATGAAACCAATCGGGGGATATTGCTATTCAATGAAATGCAGGTCTACCCCCTTAACACCCCTTTAGAACCTGAATATCCAAAAATCCTTTCTTAGTGCGCGTTTGCGGCCCTTGAGGAAGCGTCGTACCAAATTTCATTCCAATCCGTTCGGTGGATTCTGAGATTTCGTGATGAATGAATCAGTGAGTGAGTGAGTGAGTGGTATTTGGGCTTTATATAGTAGATTAGACTGTCCTTGGTAGAATAAAGATCGAGAGGGAAACGTCCGTGGCACATTTAGTATTAATAAAGCTGTATATAATGTTGATTGGAGATATTGTTTGACAGTTTGAAATGTTTCGGAATACAATTCAGGATTCTGAGTGTGTCTACAACCAGCTGGTATTTATTAGATTCGATATACATGAGAGAGAGACTGGTAATTAGAATTATATAAGGTAAGACTGCATTTTATCATTCGTACATTTCCATCTATGGATATGGCAAGTAACGAAGGAAATGCCAAAGAAATTTAAAGTTGAATTGAGGACGAAGATAAAATAATTTCGACTCGGTGACTTACTAACGACAATGTCATCTTAGCCACATCACCAGAGGATTTGATCATGTTTCTAAACGGTGTGTACTAGGTGTTGAGGAAAGATTTCATAATTAAATCATTGCATTTGAAACAATAAACCGAATGCAGCAGGAAGATTTAAAATAAAAATATTGAAATCGATTGGCTGTTGAAACACTAAGAGACGTAGGTGGCTCCAACTTGGGCACAGAATGGACAAAGCAAATAAGATATAAAGTTTGGGTTGACATCTGTTTAAATGAAATGTTGATCTAGGTATTAAAAAGTCATTTTTGAAGCTCTCGCCTGGAGCTTGGCGCTGTATGGATGCGAAACTTGGATTGTTTTTGCTGCAGAATATATAAAAATAGAAATATTTGATTAGGGTGTTGTAGGAAAATACTGATAATTAAAAGATTAAATATAGCCCTTAATGAAGGGTATTAGGACGAGTGGGGGAAGGTAAATGAGTCTGACGAGTGGTTATGAACAAAGGAGATAGCTTGGTATGGCACATACTAAGGCAACTGCAATTGAGACCTTACAATTGTTATCGAAGGATGGGTCGAGGACAAGAACTCAAGGGGAAAACAAAGATTATTTGAACGAATTCCTTCGGATGTCGAGTGTGTAGATTCTGCGGAGATAGAATGGTAACCTCAAGAATGAGTGACGTCACTCAACATATACGCCGCCCGTGCCAAAGCTCAGCCAATTTTGCACGGGCGTATGCGGATTTATTTAAGCAAATACATCGATTTGTGCAAGAAGAGATATCTCTTACTCCATTTCATCACTTTTAGGATATTGTGCCAGGTTTGACAAACCTCTGAGATACTTATACCAGATATTTTGAAACATAGAATGTAACATCGATTACTAATGTAGAATAACAGTGTACAAAGTGTGAATTTGTTGACGTCTAAATAGGAGGTCGAGATATTGAATCGTTGGGGGGGCGGGGGGGGGGGGAGAATTGCTTATTTTATGTTCCCAGCTACAGTACGTGCTTAGACGAGAGTCACATGGTGGTGAGCCAAGAGTTGGATAAATGTTCGGTACACGGAATGTTTATTGTTAGAGAGTTACCACTTTCTGTTAATTACAACAAGCCACCGTTCTATATAGTATCTGATATTTTCTTGGACATAAAGCTAATCATTCATCTCCACATATTTATGTAGCTCTAAGAAACCATTCATCCGTGATTTCTTCAAGAGTGAAGCATAATAGCCCATCTGGTTTCGAAATCACATGATTTACATATCCAAAATTCCCACCTTAATCCAAATATAATATGGATTATTCTGTCACCCCTACGAGCACGCACTTCCTAAGTCAGATGGATTTCAGTTATCCAGATTCTATAGTAATATCGCCGTACATCCATTGTTGTTAATGCGGCCAAGGGGTGAAATAAGTTGAACACTTTAACTGCTAGTATCAATTAGCACACATTTTCCGTAACCATTCAATAATTTCAATTATTTAACTGATCAAGGACAAAGTTGACTTTAGGCAAACAGAATGTGTCTGGAAATAATTTCCCATTTCCATGAATAATCAGTACTTTTGAAATAGATACGGATTTCATATTTATCATGGAAACGTATGACTCCAAATACTCCGATGTGACGCACCATTTTGTTTGCATATTATATAAGTAATTTGAAAATATTCCGACTGAATGAAAAACATAACATTGAATATTAAACACGAGATCAGTTCCAGGTATTAGATAAGGACAGTGTTCCTTGTAGTGATATTAATGAATGTTGGTCCAGTTATAATTTCATAAGTTAGATCGCTGGATTTTGAAAGGGTTATTCACCTTCCTCTGATAATTCAACATATTTATGAGCGAATTGCATTGTATTAATACCAATGATTTCAGGCTGGGATGTCCTGTTACTTCGGATCCGGCTCTAAGGAAGATATACGCATTATGTAATGCTAGAGGACAGAATACTAGCACGGTATCTGAAAGAAATATTACAAATCAACAAAATTTGAAGACACACATGTTAACCCATATTGGTCAGAAGCGTTACTCGTGTAGCACATGCGGTGCCAAATTTGCCATGAAAGGTAATTTGAAGACGCACACATTAATCCATACTAAGGAGAAGCGTTATTCGTGTAGTACATGCGGAACCAAATTTACTCAGAAAGGTCATTTGAATTCACACATATTAATCCATAGTGGGAAGAAGCAATACTCCTGTAGCACGTGCGGAGCCAAATTTGCCCACAAACATCATTTGAAGACACACCTGTTAACCCATACTGGTGAGAAGTTATGGTCATGTAGCACATGCGGAGCCAAATTTAGTATTAAAAGTACTTTGATGAGACACATGTTAACCCATACTGGTAAAAAGCAATTCTCGTGCAGCACATGCGGAGCCAAATTTAGTCAGAGAGGTGATTTGAAGACACACATTATAAACCATTCCGGGCTGAGGCCTTTCTCGTGTAGCACATGCGAAGCGAAATTTGCCAAGAAAGATACTTTGAAGAGACACATGTTAAGTCATTCTGGTGAGAAGCTATACTCATGTAGCACATGCGGAGCCAAATTTAGTCGGAAAAGTAGTCTGAAGAGACACCTTATAACCCATTCCAGGGTGTGAGGCCATCCTCTTGTTGAACATGCGGAGCCAAATTTGCCCACAAAAATGTTTTGAAGACACACAGGTTAACCCATACTGGTGAGACGCCATTATCGTGTAGCACATGCGGAGCCAAATTTGCCCACAAAAATGTTTTGAAGAAACACATGTTAACCCATGGTGGTGAGAAGACCAAGTAGTATATGCCAAAACCAAATTGTTTGGGACATTTGAAGGTACACCTTCAACCATACCTATGTAGCATATGCGAAGCCAAATTTACTCATAAAGGATATTTGAAGGAAAGGTAAGCACTTGTGTTATCGCATAGCAGTAAAATCAAAATTTGTTAACATAAAATCTTTGAAGACACACGTGAGAACCCATAGCGGTGAGTAACTATACGAATATATCATATGCGAACCCAATTTTTCTATCTATGCGGTTTTCAAAGCACACATGTTTACCCTCAGCGGTGAATAACCTTCTTCATGTACCCATGTGCGTAGCAAATTGTATTCAGAAGAGGTATTAGTTAATTGCTTGGCATCAAATGAGTTAAGATTTGATGAGAGAGACCTTATCCCTTTTGTTGCCCAGCAATTAATAAGTGAATATGCTAAAATTACTAGTGAAATTACAAGTGTACTAATTATCACCCGGCTGGCTGCGTGGCTCAGGGGTAACGTTCGCGCTTGCTGGGCCCAAGGTTGCAGGTTTGTATCCTGGTGCAGTCAGCTGGCATTTGAGAGGGCGCAAATGTGAGGGAGCCGTGTCCGTAGATTTACTGGCACGTTAAAGATCCCCTTCGGGGCAAAATTCCGGCACCCCGGCTTCTCTAAAAGCCAGTGTAGTTAAAAGGGACGTAAAACCAATAACATTATTATTAAATTATCACCAACCTTTATTTTTCAAGATGGTTTGTAGGTAGTTTTTTCTCTAGCAGGTAAGCAAGTTATTCACAAACTAGAAGCTAAATAATTACAATTTCCTTCTGTGGGGCATTAATAAAATCTGTAAAAATAATTCTGTGAGAAAGAAAATAAATGGAAATCTTAACATAAATTTGACAGCTTACACGATCTCCTGACTCTATATTGAACTGTTCTGACAGACTACCATCTTGTTTCACTTGCCAAGTATATCCTCTGTACATCATCTTCAACACGTTGATGATCTTTTGTGGGACCCCATAATCCTGCATTACTTTCCTGTTGGCTTCTCGCTGTACGCTGTCAAACTCCTTCTCGAAGTCAACGAAGACCATATATACTGGGGATCTATACTCAATGGAATGCTCAATAATGTTCCTCAAGGTGTTGATTTGGTCCGTGCATGATCTGCTTTCCCTAAAGCCAGCCTGTTCCCTCCTGCACTTTCCGTCCACTTTGCTCGGTGTTGACAAGAGTACGATACCCCGCCAGTTGTTGCCTTCTGTTAGATCTCCTTCCTTGGGCAACTTTATTAGGATTCCTTTCTTCCAGTCTTCCGGAATGGTCTCTGATCCCCAAATTTTTTATAGAACATTGACAGCAGCATATCTGCGATTGTCTCGTAGTCTGCCTTGGATACTTCCGTCACTAAGTTGTCCACGCCAGATGCTTTGCCCGTCTTACAGCTCTTCAGAGCCTTGAGGATTTCATTTCTGTTCGGAGGGTGCGTGTTAATTTACAGTTCAAGAATTTCCTGTTGATCTTGTTCCTCATGTTCCCGTTGTGTCAAGGTCCTGTTAAGTACTTCTCTAAAATGTTCTTTCCAGCGTTTTAACTGCTTCTCAATGTTGGGCAGCTATTCCCCCTCCTTTGACTTCACAGGCTTGTGTTCGTTGAAGCATTTCCAGGACAGCTGCTTGGTGATGCGATACAAATCTTGCTGCTGCCTCTTTGGAATGTTCTGCCAGCTGGATCACCGGATTCCTTCTATAGGCTCTCGCACCTCTTTTCACTTGCTGGAGGATTTAATTATACCTCTCCGTGAGGGGGTGTTTCGCCTCTTCATCTCGGCATTGAATTATCCCCGCCTTCACCTCTCTTCAATCTTCTGCCATGTGTTATTAGATATCCATGGCTTTCTTCTGGTATCTTGAAATCCCAACACCTTCTCACTAGCCTTCAGGAATGTGTTCTTGATCCTCGTCCAACTATTAACCACTTTTGTCATGGCATCTTTTTCCCTCTGGTCTTCCATCTCCATCTGACAGTATCGGTTCTGCAGTTCCAGCCTGGTGTCTATATTCTGGAGTTTTCTTATTGCGTATCTTTTCTGGCTGCATCTTATATCATGATGTTTAATCTCGACAATCCTCAGTCGTACTTCAGCCATAACAAGGCGGTGATCACGTCCACAGTCTGCGCCTCGTCTGTTTCGCACATCGGGGAGCGAACGCCTCCACATCTAACTGATCGCTATGTGATCAATTTGGTTTTGCGTCCTACCATTTGGCGAGACCCACGAAACCTTGTGACATAGCTGATGCAAAATAATTCGCACTCACTTGACACAAAATGTGTTGTATTTTAGATGTATTAATTTTTAAAGTTTCTTCAAATCCCCCTGATTTATTCTACACCTTTGCGAAATTCCCTGGCATTTCCGTGATATTTGCAGAGAGACTAATCTCCCTGATTTCCAGGTTCTGTAGCCACCATGTGGAATGATAACAGGTATGACAGTCTATAACAACTAGGCTGAAGTTAGAAATTTTCTCGAAGGTGACCACCCACTAAATTAACCATTTTTTTATAAAAAACACTTAAAACTTTTGTGTATACCCCTCTTACTTCTTACACCAATGAAGGAAGTGTAGTGCTACGGAACTACTGTAAACTGAGACACAATAGACTTGCTTCGACATCGTGGTCATTAAGCCCTGTCTGATAACCTGTGTTATTGTGGTGTGTATTTGTAGTTCAGGTTAAGATTGGAACTACCCTGGCATTTGCCTGGAGCAGGGGGAAATCGCGGGAAACCTCATCCAGGATGGCTGAATTGAGAATCTAACTCAACACCTCAGTATGGCCTCATGAGGCTTTTTCCTTTACACACCACTTGCCACCACACAAACACAGGCTATCAGACAACATCCATTCAAATACACTGGGCTGATGACCAAGATGTCCCTAGCCCTTAAATTAAATGTAAAACAAAACAATTTACAGAATTAACAAAAATATACAGAAATCATTTGTTGGCAAAAATATTCCCCTTTAGTAGGGATCGAACACACCCCGTAGTGGTCTAGAAGCTAACACCATACCCCGTGTCCACAACTTCGCTTGGGGTTTCGGCCGCAAAGAGAAGTTTGTGCGTTTGTGACATGAGTTTCTGCCTCCATGAAATATGAACGACCTCCTTCTTCCGTTCAGAGAACATTAGCATAGGACTCCAGGTAGAGAAAATTTAAAAACTATAGCCATTCAGGGTATACCAGATGGAATTTGGTGTTCACAATCGCCCACACCGTGACACAACACTGGCATTGGTAAAGAATCTGAAAACAAGTGAAACTGGCAGCATTGCTTGTGTAGACTTCCGATGATGGCTGTGGATGTTCAGGAGCAACTACAGCGATCACCCCGTAAGTCTTGAAGGTATCTGTCGCAGTGGACTGGGTATTCATGTGATGTGTTAGAGAGATGCGAAGAAGTCCGGGTCTGTTCAAGAGTTTGCTTGGCCCAGACAATGCTAAAATGGGTGGAATATTGTCGTTAGTTCCAGGTGACCATTGTTCATAATCCTGGCATACTGTTACGTAAACTCGCAGAACACATACATAACGAGCACAAAATCACATAGAGTGCACAAAAACACCTATGCACCCATTGAAAGACGTTTGGTGTGCACTATCAGCAGAGAGAATTGTGAACACCAAAGTGTACAGACACATGTCCAGTCAATTCGTTGAGCAATAGGATGACAATGAGCAGGGTCAAGGGCACGTTCAATAGGACGGTGGCGCTGAACCAAAGTTACTTTGACGACTGCATTATCTCCAGGAATTTGTGGTCACAGAGATCACCGAACTTGACACCGGCTGACTTTATCTGCGCTACACACCCAAGGACTCTGGACCATCTATAGGAGAATGATACATGTACTGACAACCTTCAACGGCAAAGTAATCTCCAAGATATTCCGCACATTTAAGATACAATAGCATCCTTCTTGTCATATGAAGTGAAAATCATGTGCTCTGTGAATCACACTGCACTTACAAATTATTTGCATACTACAAGAAATAATGGAAGATAATAAAGTAATAATAATAATAATATTATTGGTTTAACATCCCTTTTAACTACTGTGGCTTTTAGAGACACCAAGGTGCTGGAATTTCACCCCAAAAGGGATCTTTAACATGCCAGTACATCTAGTGACACGGCTCCCTCGCATTTGCGCACCCTCAAGGAATACAAATAAAATATTAGAAAGGATACCCTCAAATGCCATCTGACTGGACCAGGATTCGATCCTGCAACCATGGGAACAGAAGGTGAGAGTATTACTGCTGAGCCACGCAGCCGTTGCTTTAGTGAATAGCAGTAAAGATATTACGCCTTATGAAAATCTATGGATGTGTGTCTTCTGCTGAAAGATAGCGAATCGGTAGTTGATGATAATTTCAAAGAAATTGGTGACTCGGATCTTGATCATGATATTGATCAGGAGGACTGTATCGGAAACGATTTATAATTAAATCTTCCGAAAAATGCACGTCACAGATTCTACTTTTGATCGACAATGGGTTATCTTTCCGTGAAATAACTCTCACCCATTTCTTTGACGGTGTGAAGTGTCTACCATCAGTTTTTCTTCCGTAACCAGGTTTACATCCAGGAACAAAACAGGAGGCTGGCGTTCTTTCTAAACAGTAGAAAATTCATTTGTTTGCACAAAAAAAGCACTGCACAGACTTTCGTAAAATATGACAAAGACACAAATTCCCTCACATATATGACTTCTTGCGCACACAATATTACAGTGGGCTTCTTGCCGCATGCGCTTGTGGTTCGGAGAGACAAACTGCCGGGACCATGAACGACAATGCTTACTTCTTGCGCACACAATATTACAGTGGGCTTCTTGCCGCATGCGCTTGTGGTTCGGAGAGACAAACTGCCGGGACCATGAACGACAATGCTTACTTCTTGCGCACACAATATTACAGTGGGCTTGTTGCCGCATGCGCTTGTGGTTCGGAGAGACAAACTACCGGGACCATGAACGACAATGCTTAGCGAGCGGAGGGATGACACTGTTTATTTCTATTCATCATGGTGCTAGTATTATTATTATTGACGAGATGCATGAGGGCCATTCTATGAAAGTCATACCACAATGTCCCTAACCCTCTTGAAGGAATACTTCCAGCGAAGCTAGAAACTTGGTATGTGTTAGGTAGAAAGTCAAGGTTGAAAATATAAAAGAAACTTCTATATTTCATAGCAAAAATGTACCATGGAGAAGTTATTGCTAGCACTGAGTTTCCTAACTTCCGGTTCTTGTTCGGACACATTTCCCCTGATACACCCTCCCTCTGAGCCTCGACTGCAAGTGATAGTTACAGTGTACATGGAAAGTAAGGCTATTCTACAGCGAGCAAACACATGAGAGCTGCCATCGAACATTTCTGGGATGTTTTGGAATGCAGACTTCATGACAGGTCACAACAAATCACATCCCTATCTCTCCTCCAGTCGGTGCTCCATACCCCACGAGAGCTTCCACCACCTGATAGAAAGTAAGCTTGCCAGAGTGGAGGCTGTCAAAAAGGGAAAGATGTGTGCAAACAGCATTTTGACACCCACAGCTAGTAGCGATGGTTGTTTCAAACTTCACCTTCATTCACATGCGAGTGTCCAGATACTTGTAATCACTTAACGTATAACCAGCATGGCTCTCTGTATTCAAAATCAAAGAACTCCATAGAAATGGGAATAATAACGGGTAGGGAAACATTACTATTTCTTTGACAAACCTGTTGGGCTTTTATATTTCGATCTACCGACGATACCTTCGTTATCCATTTCTTCGACCAGCTCGCTGATGGGCTCTTCATATTCGTGCCCCTCTGTCCTGCCTATCTGCCACTATCCAGGGCAAAAGTTTGAAAATCCACAGCTGGGTCATTGTGTGGAGACCCGCCACCAATCCTCATCTGCTCTCTTTTTTCCTCACACAATTGCTTCTTTCGTTTCGCTTTTTCATTTTCCCATACTATTTTTATTTGTTCAACCATTTTCTGAAAAGAAGGAATACAAATAAAATATTAGAAAGGATACATGTTATTAACAGTGAAGTAGAGACACACAACTTCGTTAACAAGGATAATACAACCTTTCTGGGCCGATAACCTAGATGTTACCATCATCATACCTTTCTAGTGCACTGCAAATGTGTGCTAAATAACGTAAATATGTGTGTTTGTTTCTTGCTGATTTATTGATGGCAGCCGTGTTCCTCAAGCCTATGCGAACACATGGGCGTGATGGTAGTGTTGCCAACATGGAAGTTATAAAATACACCAACAATGCATGGCTATTTCCACTGTGCATGATAAAATCTAGGGATGGGCTGCGCTACCTAGTAATTATTTCCCAGAGAAGGATTATGTGTGACCACAGTATTTCCACTGTGCATGACAAAAACCAGAGGTGCATTTATGACTAACCGCTACCTAATAGTTATTGTTCTAGGCAAATTTACATTTTACAAAAACAATTGGTGAAGGACTCCAAGGTCATTCCTTCACCTATCACCAACACTGAACGTATAAAGTGGTGGAAACTACCTGGCCATAAATTGCAAATTCTAGATTCTATTGGTCCTCTTCCTGACAACATTGATCAAATAACATGGAATGAATTCACCTCAAACATCCAGGCAAATGCATAGGAAGTAAAGGGTATGACAAAACCGGGACGACAATTTGTTGATAAAACAAGAAGTTCCGTGGAGAACTAAAGAGCCTAATTTTCTTAAAATTTAAGATTCTTGCCAATGATTAATCTGTATGGATCTATCTAGAATAATGACAAAATTAAGTTGGTAATATCGACATTTCTAATTAGTTTGAAATACTGTATACCTGGAATAATGCAGCCTAATAGAGAACTACAGTTGGCAGCCCTGGTGACTGAATATATTCTTAGTTCCATCTCTTAAGGTACAGAATACAAAATTTGGTTGAAGTCCAATGGATAGCATGGACGTTACATGCAGTTAAACATTGGATCTGACAGCGCGCGTAAAATCATGTTGGCAACAATGACATACATGTATTGGTCAGAAATAATCTGAAATAATATGATGTATTGTTGTGTCAATTTTGAATGGAATCCATTAGTTAGTATAGAAGTTACATGCATTTTCAAAAATTGGACCTATCAGCAGGCTTAGAATAATGTTGGCAGCACTGACGTATATTAGTTACTCCAAATTAATATAGAATGTCGGGTACTATACGTGTGCAGAGTTTAAAGCTGTCGGCTTGCATACATTGTGATATATGGGTATTGTGATAAAAAAAAATTGAGAGCATGTATTAACAGTTGGCAGCCCTGGTGGCTCTTAAGAATACGCTCAGTCATATCTGCTTATGTACACATAGCACATACAAAATTTGGTTGAAATCCATTTGATAGTGAAGTTATATGCATTTAAAATTTGGACCTATCAGCAGGCTTATAATCATTTGGCAACACTGCCATATATGGCCTCCTGGAAATTAAACTGCAATATTATTATCTATACGTGTGCCAATTTTGAAATAGCTCCCATTCATACCTTCCAAGATATCCAACATGGAGCTCAAATTTCATTTGCGATTTTTCAGCAGTTGGTAGCACTGACATCATTTTCAAATATGGCCGTGAGATATTCAGGTATAGATCTTTACTCATACCAAATTTTGTTTCGACTGCTGCAGTCGTTTAGGAGTTGATAGGGGGGGGGGGGGATACACACACAGCCAGACAGAAGGGCTGACAGACAGACAGACAGAAGGACAGACAGACAGACAGACACACATTTGCCCGATCTCATAAGTCTACTTTTTCCTCATTTTTGCAAAATGTGAAAAGTAGGCTAAAAATCTTAGTGGTGGAATGAAGACGTGCAACGAGCTGTGAAATCTAAGAAAACTGCTTTCAAAAAGTGGCTTTGAACAAGAACCGATGCTGATCTCAATCAATATCGTCAGCTCAAATCTGATGTTAACACGTTGCTTGGATTTAGCAACTAAATACATAGTATGAACAATTAGAGGAATCTACTGGGGTCAATAATATTTACAAGCTAGCCAGATCTTGTCATCGTGCTACAGTTGGCACAGGACATGTCATGCATATCAAGGATAAGCACGGGCATCTTCTAACCAAACCAACAGAGATACTTCAACAATGGCATGAACACTTCAACACTATCTGTAATGAGGAGTTCCCGCGCCCACCGATTCTATTAGCCGAACCTGTACAGGGTGCAGTTCAACTTATCGCACCTGCCGAAGTCAATACTGCGATCCACACCATGAAAAAATGGCAAGGCAACAGGCCCTGATGATATCCCTGCGGAGATATGGAAGAAGTTGGGTCATGCAGAGTTCCTAGCAGAGTTCTTTAACAAATGCCTTGCGAACCACCAGATCCCGTCAGCTTGGCAAACTAGTGTCACAGTACCAATATGGGAAGGCAAGGGCGATGTAATTTCTGTGCCAATTACCGTCCTATTCGTCTCCTATGCCACATAATGAAGATTCTAGAACGTGACGTTGACAGTCGCATACGTAGCATTGTTACATTCTCTCACCTAACCAGTGTGGGTTCATGAAAGTTCGCGTAACAACTTATGCTATCCATGCCATGCGGATTCTGACAGAAAAGTATATGGAGAAAAGAAGGACAATTCACATGGCTTTCCTGGATCAAGAGAAAGCATTCGACCGGGTTCCGCATCAGCTTATATGGTATTCTCTTCGATCTCATGGCGTACCAGAAGCTTATGTGCGCTGGGTCCAACTCCTCCACAGTAATACAGTACGCAGTGCTGGTGGCCTCACCAAACAGTTCGATATTCCAGTTGGGGTTCACCAGGGATCTGCACTATCTCCACTCCTGTTTATCCTATGTATGGATACAGTGATTGCCAATTTGCAGAGCAACCACTATGGACATTACCGTACGCCGATGATAGGCTTGCAAGCGAGACCCGTAATGATCTAGAACAACCTCTGGAATGCGAGACCCTGTGAATTTGGACTACGGCTCATCCTTAATAAGACTGAGTACCTTGAATGTGGTTCCCAGAGAGATGGGACCATCATAATAGATGGCACCCCACTACCAAAGGCTTCCTACCTTGGCTCCGTTGTGAGACCTGATGGTGACACAGTCTCGGATGCCCGTGCAAGAGGGAATGCTCCGTGGATGAAGTGGGGCCAGGTCACAGGCGTTCTTTGTGACCGCAAGATCCCTTTGCGCCTCAAAACTGAGATCTATCAATCAGTCGTCCGCCCTGTAGCTTTGTATGGAGCCGAATGCTGGCCTAATACAAAGAAACATGACCAAGCCTTGCACTCAATGGAAATGCAGATGCTACGGTGGACCTTGAGAATAACACGGCTGGATCATATTAAGAACGAAGACGGCCGCAAAACTCTTGGAATTGCCCCTATTCCAGCCAAAATGAGGGAGACTTGGTTGCGTTGGTACGGGCATGTAGCCCGAGCAAATAGAATCCATTGTAAGGAAGTCACTTGCTCTCGAGCCTGATGGACAAAGACCTCCAGGACGACCTAAAAGGCATTGGATGGATAACCTACACGACGATATGCGCATCGTAGTTCTTCGTCCTATAGATGCAGCAAACCGCAACTAATGGAGAGCAAGGTGCAGAGTGGTGGACCCCAAAAAATGATTGGGAACAACGCCAGGAAGCAGAACAAGAGGAAGAAGAAGAATTAGTACTGTAAGCGTGGGGTTGGCAATACTGTACTTGAGCCAAAATTCACGCGGATAACAGCCGACACAGCTGGAATTCTACTTTAAAAGTAGTGATATAAAAAGGGGAGGTGTGAACTACCCCTTCTTTCCAGATGTATTTTGAATTATTAGAGAATGTATTTATGGTGGGTTCTCATCTCCTTCACTGTTACCTAAGATAGCCATCAACATTAGTAAAAGTCTGTCTGTTAGGTAGTCAGCCCGAAGGCTGGTTGGATCCTCAAAAAGTACCGCCATTAGGTTATGTGAGTAGATACCCACAAAAACCCAAGGCAGCGCTAAATTGAGGCGTACTAGGCATGAAGAGGAGTGAGGTAGTTTGCCATTGTTTTCCTCACTGAGTCAGAACGGTAGTACTAACCCTATGAGTAGAACTTTTCACAGCAATCACAGGCACTGACTGTGCCCCGAATGTCTTACTAAGCACCACCCATACCTCAGTAGCTTCCATATAATCACAGCCATGAGTGAGACCGAGACATCGGTGAAAAGCCACCTTTTACCTTTTTTTAGTAAAAGTAGTCCACAAAATTATATTTATGGAGCTGCTTTCAACAAGGCCTAATGGCTCTACTTTCAATCATAATTATAAGTCCATTATAACTATTTACAATTGTTTCCTCCCTTTTAATGTTCATTATAATAAATAACTTTCCATATTATTATTATCTGAATGTTTGTAATGCAGTCTATGAGCTGAGAAGCTATAAAGTCTCCTACAGTCTCATCACAATATTCCGTGCTTCTAGCAAATATTGGTTTTCCGGTGTGTGACAGTGTGCCTACCATCGTGTGTACAATCTGTCCAAGAGGAAAACATATTAATTAACATAACCCCTTTCAAAATGCTCAAGCTCCATGTAGTGGGGTTCTCTCCGCAGTAGGGGCAGATGACCTCGTAGTTCCGCCCCTTAAAATAACAATAACTAACTAACTAACTCTCACCGCAGTGATCCCCAATGCTTTCCTCTGTACTCCTGTGTTGGCTTGCCCATAGTGGCAATCAAAAGTTGCTCTTTACTGTCGCTGTTATACATTTGGATACTCTCGATATGCCAGCATCCCTTTCTTACATAACTGATAAGACCGAAAATATCCAATGGAACATGGTACAATATGCTGTCGTCATTAAGATTGCTTATAGACAGGAGGGAACGTATGGGTCACTGTAACAGTAATTTTAAGTGGATCCTCAGTCCTCGCTTAACCTGTCACTCACAGAAATTGGTTTTGGCACCAATTTCAAATATATTAGAGGGTAATAGTAAGCTTTACTATCATGTTATGGCTTTAGTATTCACCAGATCTAACCAAGTGACATTATATTCAACATTCCAATACAAGTTTTATTCCATAAAACACATGATCTACTGTACGGTTCGTAACGACATCAGACCCTTATAAACAATTCCACCATGTCGTCTATCACTGTATTTTGACAGGTTCTGTTTGGATGTCAATAGTACATCCCTCACATACAACAGTGACCTCACTTATGCCATGTGACACTATATGAAACACCGATGCCATTTCATTCATTATAAGCTTTGCGAACTGCATCTGCTGCCTCATGAAAGGGCCTATTTCTCCCATCCACCAACAAGTTTAGTAATTACCGTAAGGCTTTTCCTGAAATATTATAGCCACAGAATAAGAACATTTGCACAATGCTTGATAACCTTTACCTGTTTTATTCACGTGCAATGTTGGTTTATTATTTCATGCTGAACCTCTTAAAATTAGGTTAGGCTACTTTGGGCGGATCCAAAAACGTGGTAGCCTAACTTGACCTACAAAAATACCATGTGTTCGTGAACTGTGCATCTTTCAGACTATGTGAAAGATACCACATTCTTGAATGGAGAGAGAAATATCCAATGCAGCAATTTCTTTTTAAAGTAACGTAGCCTACCGTACTTTCAAAGTTTGTGTATTTCGTCATATGATCAAGAAGTTTGATTTTGTGGATAACTCCCTTTTTGGTTGATAATTGGGCCTAATAGGGTATGATACGGTAGCCTTATTATAAACGCCTTCACATATAGTATTTGCGTCGCTTTAATTTATGTTCTTTTGCCAGTAAGGTCTACTTTAGTGCATTAAAATAATCAACAGGTGCGTCTTACCACAGAAATAGTCTTACCTTGTTGTGTTCCGGGACGCTGTTGAATGCCTCCGTTATTTCTCTCCATGCTCGCTACTTTTCGTCGACGGTAACTTCGTCTGTCTTTCTATTCTCTATGACGACCAAACACTATGTTGGAGAGCCATTTGTGGGACAAAATGCTTCTCCTCAGCACACACTAATTTCCTTTTGTTGTTCATTACGTCCTCGTTTTATGAGCGTTTTAGGACAACGATGAAATACCGGTACCGTATGCGATAACAAGGAAACAAATGCTACTCGGAGCGTTGCCAAACGACTCAAAAATTAACGTTGGAATAAGAAAGCGCTTATCATGCACGACTGGCTGACAATTGTAGTGTTTAACAAATCATCGTTAATATCATGCAACATCAGATTATATTATAATACACTTCAACTTTCGTTCTTAATTAAGTACCACTAATGATACTTTTCGTATGTGATTGGTACCAGTGAACAGGATGCCTTAAGGAATGCTTGAGGGTACCTTTCGAAAGGTGACCTTAAGGAAATGACTCTGAAGTTGAAATCAACCTCAAGGAGTCCTTCAGATTGGAGGGTACCTCAAGGCTTCCTTAGTCAAGGTCTCCTCAAGAAATGTCACTAAATTCCACCCTAAGTGTAATGAGACTGCATAACTTAAATCTGAGCATTATATGTAATCTTATCTAATCTTATATATATCTAATATATAAAAGTGAAAGTCTGTATGTATGTATGTACGTATGTGGGTTTGTTCCGTATACAAATCTACACCGTTCCACCAATCTCATCCAAATTTTGCATACACATAGTTTAGGACCCAGAAGGAACGACTGTCTACATGAATTTTCGATAGTCTTTCTCATTCTCCTGATATCGGCCTATTTGCACTCGAGCAATGGCTAATAAATTTAGTAAATTAACTTAAGAAGTAACGGCAAGGCCGGCCATCTCTATGGCAACAGTAGCACAAGACGGGTCCACCAAGTTTCATTCTATCTCGGTAAGAGGCCATGCCACTCAATTTTCTCAACGGCAACACTACCTCAAGAAGTGATCACCAGGTTTCCACCTGTCTCTGTAAGGGGCCATGCTACTCCATTTTCTCCATGACTACAGTCAAGACGTAAACACCAGATCATGGGCGTCCATTTTCTATCCAAACCACGATAAGAACATTAGGAATCTGAACGCCTTAAAAAACTGAATACGTAGTTTTAATTTTTTGTTATTAACATGGGTCGATGTAGGGAATTAAAATAATAATGGAAACATATACATCGGCTAAATCCTGCACGCGACCTAACGTAACAACGGCTATAGATATCATCACGAAACTTAGTATTAAGATTAAATGAACTTAAATGATTCGGTTATTGTTGATTGATTTAGAGGCCATGTAGCCCCATGAACTTAAGTGTGTATAATTTTTTCTGATAACAGGTGTTACTGTGATGGCTGTAGTAGTGTGTGTATTTGTAATTCAGATGAGGATTAAAAATGAGGTTGCTGTTGCCATCAGTTAGAAACTATCCCTGTATTTGCTTCGAGTTGAAGTGGGAAACCACGGAAAACATCTTCCAAGTTTTGCCACGGGAGGCGCAGTGTAACCCTTTCCAGCTCTCAGACCAGAATTAAAATTTCTTGTCAGAGCCGGATTCAAACTCGGACTTCCAAGGCGATAGCCGAGAATGTTAGCCGCTAATCCACGTGGTCGTCTAAATGTGACATTTTGGGTTTAATGTCATACTCTTGATGCCGCTGCTGTTACGGGAGATTTTGAAATTTTACCTTATGACGGAAGGTATCACGCGCAATATATTGTATTGTTGTGTTATACTCTCCGTTAAGATGTGTTCTACTACTAATATGTTTATTAATCCTAATGTTTTTATGCTGCATTGTTTTAATTGTTGACATTGTTAACCTGTACCGGCTATCTTTTGTATTACAAATCAGGAATACAGTAACTGAGATAAGACTTGACTAAGACTAACAGAACCTGAATAATTTGTAACAACCAAAATGAAACAGTAACCTAAAATGATTAACCACGCAGTAGGGGGCTGTGAGAGAGCTGACGCATTGTCTACTTTCTTGGTGACGTCATCCAAGATGGCGGCCATGACGTCACCATGACGTCACACAGGATGGCGACCATGATGTCACCATGACGTCACAGGTCATGACGTTGCCATGACGTTACACGGCCATGACGTCGCCATGACGTTGCACAAGATGGCGACCATGACGTTACAAGATGACGGCTATAGCTTAACTAACCTTACCTCACCTACGAGGTGTGATCAAGAAGTTCCAAAATGTTAACCCATAGCCTACTTTCCTGGTGACGTCACCTACGAGGTGTGATCGAAAAGTTAACCCATAGCCCACTTTCCTGGTGACGTCGCAACGAGGGGTGATCAAAAATTCCAAAATGTTGACCCATAGCCTACTTTCCACTAACCAAAATGGCGGCTAACCAAAATGGCGTCTAACCAAAATGGCAGGTGACCAAAATTGCGGCCATGGCTTAACTAACCTAGCCTAACGTAACCTCACCTACGAGGTGTGATCGAAAAGTTCCAAATTGTTAATCCATAGCCTACTTTCCTGGTGACTTTGCAACGAGGTGGAATCAAAAATTCCAAACCGAACGCATGGTTGGATTTTGACAAATGAGGTGTCGTTGAAATCGGGCTAACACCCCCTTTTTCCAAAATTCCAAAAATGTTGACCCATAGCCTACTTTCCTGGTGACGTCACATACTAACCTGGCAAAGTCGATATCTCACGAATGCATGGTCGGATCAAGACCAACTACAATGCTCAGACCTTGATGCAGGTATCGAAAGTGTGAAAATGGCGAATGCGGAAGCCCGAGATATTGTTTGTTTACATTCGTTGCTGGGATACAATATTTGCTTTGAATAGCTTCGTTTGATGAAAGTTGGGATAAACTATTGCTCATCTGTAATTGTTAGTGTCTTCAGTATGTCTGTTAAGTCCAGTTCGCGTTAATGTACTGCAATCGTGTGTGAATATGTGATAATACGCTTATTATGGACTGGTTCGATTGTATGTTGATTGTTCAGTCGACCGATGGCATTGTGTCATTTACTGCAGATGTTGAAATACCTAAGACTAAAGCATTAATAGAAGTGTCTCAAGAACATACAACGCAATGATTTGTTAGTTAGTGACAATATAATAATAGGTTTTCAATACCGGTAGTGTCGAACTTAAGTACGTAAAGGGAAAATGCAATGAGCATCTCTGACAAGACCAAACTGTTGACGTTATCTTGAACGCTCAGCTTCATGTGCCTCCGTAAAGTCTTACCAGTCTAGAGATGTTCTACACTGCCTTGTGTATACGCCAAATATTACAGGGAACTTCTGTTTTATTGGTTAAGGAAGATGTTTCCCCTGTGCCAAACATTGAACTCATTATCTTCCGTCATTATTCATACTTTTGTGAGTCTTACAGCTTGCAAGTTATTTTTTATTATGATATGTGTAATAAAGTGTTGTGAGTAACTAGCCAATTATGTACTTATATTACGAGATGGTGTGCCGCGATAATTCCGTAAGAGGGAGATGGTGCTTTCCTACCTACATTACTTTACTAAATCTAATATTTCCAGCGTACAACTATTCCAAACGGTAACAGCGAATGTTTAATAGGTTAGATGGTGACATATTATCGGTAATCTCTATAATTATGTTCAGATATCCACACGACGACTTCTTTGCATATTTCAATCAACTAATTCGGTGTGATGTTTTAGCCGAGATTTTAGACAATTCTACGAGAGGTCCTAATTGAATTGTATCTCTGTAGCGTTGGTTCGATTATTCCAGGCAACTATTCTCATTCTGATTGTGTACACAAATACTCGGCATGTGCTGGGACAGAACTTCAGTAACCGGGTACTTTCTTCTCTCCTACTTCAGAGTCTTGAATTTATGCTAATAATATTAATCTATAATTACTGAACTTAAATACAAATCGTGATAACTCGCCAAAAAAGCTTCTTATTCAACCACAGACACAGTGAGACTATTGTAGCTGCCCCTTGGGTGAAGATGAAGAAACCTATAATTCGAGGCCAGCACTATATAGATAAATTAATTCAGGTAAGTGTAAATTATTGATGCATATTTCTTCGGAGCCTAGTCTCGTCTTGTGATATCTTTTATGCTCTTAGGTGAGTAAAAATAATAATTTACACGAACTGTGACAACCCCGATGACATGATCTTAGCTTTTGGTAGGGCAACCATTGCCGCCATGTTTTTCTACGTTAAGGTCTGAGGATTGTATTTGGTCTTGGTCGGATTTTGACAAATGAGGTGTCGTTGAAATCGGGCTGACACCCCCTTTTTCCAAAATTCCAAAAATGTTGACCCATAGCCTACTTTCCTGGTGACGTCACATACTAACCTGGCAAAGCTGATATCTCCCGAATGCATGGTCGGATTTTGACAAATGAGGTGTCGTTAAAATCGGGCTGACAACCCCTTTTTCCAAAATTCTAAAAATGTTGACCCATAGACTACTTTCCTGGTGACGTCACATACTAACCTGGCAAAGCCGATATCTCCCGAATGCATGGTCGGATTTTTACAAATGAGGTGTCGTTGAAATCGGGCTGACACCCCCTTTATCCAAAATTCTAAAAATTTTGACTCATAGCCTACTTTCCTGGTGACGTCACCTACTAACCTTTCAAAACGGATATCTCCCAAACTCATGGTCGGATTTCGACGAATGAGGTGACGTTGAACTCGGGCTAACACCCCCTTTCCAAAATTCCAAAATGTTGACCCATAGCCTACTTTCCTGCTGACGTCGAGATTGGACGAGAAAAAGAGTTAACCCAGTGAGGTCAACAGGAAAGAAGATGGAGAGGAGCCCGGTACACGTAATTGAACGCAATACTGAACACAGCTGAGGCCCTGTGATCGTTAACCCACATTCTACTAGATGTGAGCCCCTGGAAAGAAACTTGAAACCTGACTGCTTATCATTAAATAAGATAATAGCCATGCTTGCATTGATGATATTTGAATGAACCCTAAACCACAGAGGTTTATGCCATGGTTTATAGCAGGTAATCGAACTCGAGATACTTTAAAGCCAAAGCCTAATGCGCTAACAAGTTAGCTATGGGATGTAAAACAGTGTCGGCTGCTATAACCTGTCGCACTTTACTGGGGGGAATGATTAAATGAATAACCGATGAAATGAAATGATATTGGAAAGTGTTGCTCGATTGAGTGATTGGGGAATGTAATGAATGAACCGCCCATTTAGCATTGGACTGTAAAACACTGCTGACAGCTAAAGCCGGACGCACTTTTCTAAAACAATGATTAAATGAATGACAGATGAAATGATCTTGCAGAGTATTGCTTGATTGATCGGTCAGGGAATGGAATGAGTAAAGTCTCCATTAAACTGTGAGGACATGAAACAGTGCCGGCTGCTAAAGCCTGTCGCACTCCCCCCCCCCCCCGTGGGATGATGATTAAATGAATGATAGATGAAATAAAATGATTGTGGAGAGTGTTGCTATAATGAAATAGTGATATGGAAATCCGGTGTAGCTCGAGATTGGAAGAGAACAAGAGTTAACCAAGTGTGGTCGACAGGAAAGAAGATTGAGAGGAGCCTGGCACAAGTAAGTGAATGCAATGCCGAACACAGCAGGGAGCCCTGTGATTGCTTACGCACGTTCAACTAGATGTGAGCTCTTGGCGAGAAACTTTAAACACAACTGCCTGCTCGCATGCATGTAGCGTGACCTTGAGATAATGAAAACTGCAACTCTAGCATGATGACAGTGTTAAATTGTACATTCTCTAAACATGCTACCTGTTAGATTGCATGTATGTACTGCTGTATGAATTATTGGATATTAACATGAAATCAACTGTCAATCTATTGAAAAGGAATTGTCTTGGCATTCGCCTGGTGGTGAAAATCGAAAATCATGAAAACACGTTTTAAGAGAAGCCACTCCTGAATCACTTTTGTAGCATAGCGGTTAGAATGATTAGCTGGCACTCCCCAGAGGTTCTGGGCTTGATTCTAGGCTCTGTCAAGAAACTTAAAAAGTGTTGTGAGGACTGGAACGGGGTCTACTCAGCTTCAGTCCAGGCCCAAATGAGTTGAGAGGATTTGATTCCCACTTTAGCCGTTTTTGAAGTGGTTTTCTATGATTTCTCACTTTGTCTTTGATCAAAAAGCTGTGATGATATCTACCAAAAAGCCACAGCGGTTTCCTTTCCACTTCCCTGCAACACCCTCTCACTCTCTCCATCCCTTTATTTAGCCCCTGTTCGCTTTGCATGTGAGGCCTTCTGGGCATCATGCTGGTTATATACCCAAGTTGTATCACAAACTCAGAGTCTCAAGTTCTAGGACATTGTCCCCAGTTACGGGTAGAGGTGGGCTATCTTGTTTAGTTCATTGGAAAAAGAAACTAATCTTGGAGGATAAAATATTAACCACAGCACATGGCATTGATCAAGTGCGAGTCGGAAATTGAAAACGTGAAACATGGATATGAATTGTTAAAGCGTGGGGATAACAAGTGGCTATGTAAAAAAAACTATGGAAAATCACAGAGGCTTATGAAAAGGTTTTGTAGCAGACCATTAAACCATAGATACTTTAAGCCAAAGCCTAGCGTGCTAACCCGTAAGCTATGAATGAACGATACAGATCGTTAACCACGATGTTCATGCTTACAAAATACATTCTTCGCTATTTCACGAACCATGGATGGCAGAGCTGTATGTAATGGTTTAACTCTAGCTTGCTAAAGACAAGATTGAAAAATGAAAACTCACAGCCTGCTTTCAATCAACCGAGCGGGATAGGGAATGGAATGAATGAACTCCTCATTTAGCATTGAGGATTTGAAACAATGCCAACAGCTAAAGCCTGTCGCACTTTCCAGGGGGAATGATTAAATGAATAACTAATAGCTGAGATCTTGAAACAGGATGTGGTATTGCAATTCAAGCAAATGTGTTTGCAAGAAGCTGATATTGCAGATTTGTGAAAACGGAAAACTTATTATGAATGTCATTTCCGGTTGACGTGCCATGTGATGTAAATTGTTGTTTTTATGCAAGCTTGCAATATTGAATACACAAAATGCAAGGTCATAGCTATCATCGACACTCATTAGTTTCATTACTGGCGATTAATGCTGCAGTCTTATCATTTATTATAAGCAACTTAAGAAAGCTGTATCGCTACTTGGAGAAAAAAAAAGAAAAAACTATTTGTGAGGTATGTATTTAATAGATTACACTTTTTAAACAGTTTAAATATAAATCAACGTGTAAGTCATGGATTGAAATGGATGAATGGATTGATTGATTGGTTTATTTATTTGCAGATAATTGGTTATACATAATCCAGTTGGCAACAGCAGTTGTTATTAAGGGTGAGTACCTCTTTTAATAACTAAACGTGTAGGTGAGATTTGATAAATACTCTATTCAGTGTTAATGTTGGCAACTAGATGTCAATGAAAATGCAAGTTTGCAAATCCGTGTTAAAACAACTTAACCATTTTTATTTGATTAACACTCCATCTAGTATCCATGTTCATGACTAGATGCCACTGACAATACTATTTTGTAAATTTGCGTTAAAACAACTTGACCATTTTGTAATTTGATTAACGCTTTATTCAATGTCGGTGTTGACGACCAGATACCAATGACAATACTATTTTGCGAATTCACGTTAAAACGACTTGACCAATTTTGATTTGCTTAAACGCTCTATCCAGTGTCAATGCTGACAACTAGATGTCATTGACAATGCAAGTTTGCAAATCCGTGTTAAAACAACTTAACCATTTGTGATTGATTAACACTCTATCTAGTATCCATGTCCATGACTAGATGCCACCGACAATACTATTTTGTAAATTTGTGTTGAAACAACTTGACCATTTTGTAATTTGATTAACGCTTTATTCAATGTCTGTGTTGACGACTAATTACCATTGACAGTACTATTTTGTGAATTCATGTTAAAACGACTTGAACATTCGTGATTTGATTAACACTCTATCCAGTGTCAATGCCGACAACTAGATGCCATCGACAATGCAAGTTTGCAAATCCGTGTTAAAACAACTTAACCATTTGTGATTTGATTAACACTCTATCTAGCATCCATGTTCATGACTAGATGCCACTGGCAATACTATTTTGTGAATCCGTGTTGAAACAGCTTGACCATTTCGTAATTTGATTAACGTTTTATTCAATGTCGGTGTTGACGACTAAATACCATTGACAATACTATTTTGCGAATTCATGTTTAAACGACTTGACCATTTGTGATTTGATTAAACACTCTATCCAGTGTCAATGCTGACAACTAGATGCCACCGACAATGCAAGTTTGCAAATCCGTGTTAAAACAACTTAACCATTTGTGATTTGATTAACACTCTATCTAGTATCCATGTTCATGACTAGATGCCACTCGCAAAACTATTTTGTGAATCCGTGTTGAAACAACTTGATCATTTTGTAATTTGATTAACGCTTTATTCAATGTTCGTGTTAACTACTAAATACCATTGACAATACTATTTTGCGAATTCATGTTAAAACGACTTGACCATTTGTGATTTGATAAATACTCTATCCAGTGTCAATGCTGACAACTAGATGCCACCGACAATGCAAGTTTGCAAATCTGTGTTAAAACAATTAACCATTTGTGATTTGATTAACACTCTATCTAGTATCCATGTTCATGACTAGATGCCACTGACAATACTATTTTGTAAATTTGTATTGAAACAACTTGACCATGTTGTAGTTTGATTAACGCTTTATTCAATGTCCGTGTTGACGACTAATTACCATTGACAATACTATTTTGCGAATTCATGTTAAAACGACTTGAACATTTGTGACTTGATTAAACGCCCTATCCAGTGTCCTTGCTGACAACTAGATGCCATCGACAATGCAAGTTTGCAAATCCGTGTTGAAACAATTAACCATTTGTGATTTGATTAACACTCTATCTAGTATCCATGTTCATGACTAGATGTCACTGACAGTACTATTTTGTAAATCCGTGTTGAAACAATTTGACCATTTGTAATTTGATTAACGCTTTGTTCAATGTTCGTGTTAACTACTAAATACCATTGACAATACTATTTTGCAAATTCATGTTAAAACGACTTGACCATTTAGATTTGATTAAACGCTCTATCCAGTGTCAATGTCAACAACTAGATGCCACCGACAAAGCTAGTTTGAAAATCCGTGTTAAAACAACTTAACCATTTGTGATTTGATTAACACTCTATCTAGTATCCATGTTCATGAATAGATGCCACTGGCAATACTATTTTGTGAATCCGTGTTGAAACAACTTGACCATTTTGTAATTTGATTAACGCTTTAGTCAATGTCCGTGTTGACTACTAAATACCATTGACAATACTATTTTGCGAATTCATGTTAAAACGACTTGACCATTTGTGATTTGATTAAACACTCTATCCAGTATCAATGCTGACAACTAGATGCCACCGACAATGCAAGTTTGCAAATCCGTGTTAAAACAACTTAACCATTTGTGATTTGTTTAACACTCTATCTAGTACCCATGTTTATGACTAGATACCACTGGCAATACAATGTTGTGAATCCGTGTTGAAACAACTTGACCATTTTGTAATTTGATTAACGCTTTATTCAATGTCCGTGTTGACTACTAAATACCATTGACAATACTATTTTTCAAATTCATGTAAAAAACGACTTGACCATTTGTGAGTTGATTAAACGCTCTATCCAGTGTCAATGCTAACAACTAGATGCCACAGACAATGCAAGTTTGCAAATCCATGTTAAAACTTGGTAACCTTTTGTGATTTGATTAACACTCTATCTAGTATCCATGTCATGACTAGATAGCACTGGCAATACTATTTTGTGAATCCGTGTTGAATCAACTTGACCATTTTGTAATTTGATTAACGCTTTACTCAATGTCCGTGTTGACGACTAAATACCATTGACAATACTATTTTGCGAATTCATGTTAAAACGACTTGACCATTTGTGAGTTGATTAAACGCTCTATCCAGTGTTAATGTTGACAACTAGATGTCATCTGCAATGCAAGTTTACAAATCCATGTTAAAACAACTTAACCATTTTGATTTGATTAACACTCTATCTAGTATCCATGTTCATGACTAGATGCCACTGACAATACTATTTTGTGAATCCGTGTTGAAACAACTCGAGCATTCGTGATTTGATTAACGCTTTTTTCAATGTTCATGTTTACTACTGTAAACCAAGGGGGGGGGGGGTGGGGTTTGCTAAATAACTTAAAACCATGTGTGATTGTTCTTGTTGTAACATGTTGAGAGTAGAGTGTCATAGTTATGTTTTTTGTTTATAGACTACAATGGAAGGTTTGAATGCTATCGGTCAAGCCTCTGGTCTTGAACTCAAGAAGATGAGCGACTTGCCTATTCATACACCTTTTCGCATTCATAGAATTAAAAATATACATTATATTTGTAATCCACGCTCTTTGCAATTGTGAAGAGTTTGAAACTTTGCTTCCTTCACGTTTCGATGACGTGCCTGATGATGTTTTTGAAGATCAATACAAGTAGTCAACCAGTATATTTGATTAATGAAGGTAAAAACAATCATCGATGTATGATACGTTTTGAATAAACCAGAAAAACAATATACATGCTTGTTTTCTATTTTCGAAATCATAGCAGTGATGATATACATTTTGATTGTTGTTCAATCCTAGAGTGTATAGGTAGATAAAAGTTGTTGACCATTCATTCCACTAATAATTAACAACACATCTTAATAATACATCACTGTTATGATAAGCTATATCATTATTTCCCACCTGCATGTCTCTCCACCCTCTCAAACAATCATCAAGCTGAGTGCTGAGACCACAAAAGGAGTATCACGGTAGGTATATTTTTTTCAAGGGTTTATATTCAATGACTTTATGAATAATTCCATAGCTAGTACACCATATACTTTCTTATCGCCATAGTCATCCCGATATAAAACCTGTGGCTGAGCACCCACTTTTACACCCACTTTTGCACTCACTTTTGCACCCACTTTTGCACCCTCCTTTGCACCCTCCTTTGCACCCACTACTCGTTATATTTTTCAAAAAAATTTTAAACAATTTTGTTTTTGAAAATAGACGATAGTTAAAAAACCAAACATGATAGAACGTTTGGCAATAGCTTAAACGAACTATCTTTATGTCCTTCTTTATAATGAAACGTTTTAATTTTTACATTTTTTTGAAAAATGTTCAATTTAGAAATTTTTATATTTTGGAAACTAAAGAGTTTACAAAAAAATTGTTTCACATAAATGAATGGCCCTGACCCCCTCTACCCGAAAAATAAATTTCAAGCCTCTAGGACTAAAACTGTGCAGTAGTGTGGCACAGAGAGTTCTGCTTTGTCGCCTACTTTCATATAAACTTTGGCGATATCTCTCAAACGCGTGGTTGGATTTTAACTAACGAGGTATTGTTGGCGTTGGGATGACGTCCTCTTTGCTGAGAATGTGTGTTGGTATTAAAAAAAAATGTTTTTTGGATTGGCGCTATTCTGGAAACGGTGAATTTTGGAAAAAATTTTGTTTGACGTTAATGAAAGGTGGGTATGCCCGTTAGGTGGGCAGCAAGTTTCAAGGGTGTAGGAGGGGAAAAATAGCCTACTTTCTCAAGAACATTGACGATAATTGGCGAATGGATGGTCGGATTTTTACGAATGAGGTGTTGTTGGACTCGAGCTGGCGGGCGCTTTGCTCAGGACCATGTATTATATTTTTAAAATTTTTTAGAATTTTTTTTATTTTAAAAGTTGACTACAGTTTGAAAATGAAACTTGATAGTACGTTGTTCATAGTTCAAAGAAATCTTCTCTATGACCTTTATTTTTTATAATAATACTTTTGTTTATTTTTGAGATTGTTTTGAAAACACAGAAATTTTGAATTTTTACTATTTTGGAAACTAACACGTTTACAAATAAGTTTGTTTGACATAAATGAAAGGACCCTACCCCCTCTACCATGAAAATAAATGTCAAGTCTCTAGGATAAGAAGTAGACATTTTAATTTATTTTTTTATATATTTTTTTTTAATAAAAGAGTGTTTGTAGACAGAGAGCCGGTAGCGCTTGACGCATGTTACAACGAGGCTATGACTGGCCATGGTGGATACAGGAAATGGCTATTTCGACGGGGCGATGTATGGCAAAACGAGGGGTCGCGTTTCGATATTTTTTCATTTGACGAAGGAATGAAGGCGAATATTTTGAAATGTGACAAGCATGCTAGGATTGTTACCCCTGAAGGGGATCTTTAACGTTTTAGTTAACGGTGATGAGCGATATTGCTCTCTGACAAAACAGTTGGTTGTAGGATATGACCAAGTGATTCTTAGACGTTGGCGATCTCGGTGACCGTGCCCGGAAGAAATGAATTGCTATTTTGGTGGGATGGCGGGGGGCAGCTTATGACGGTTGGTTTTGCGACATTTCCAATGATGAATGGAGGCGAATATTTGAAAATGTGTTAAGTGTGCTAGGAATTTTTTTACCCCTGAAGGGGTCATTAACATGCTAGTAAACGGTAATAAGCGAGACTGCTGTCTGGCAAAGTAAATGGTTTTAGAATATGGAAACCTATAACATTTGCTCGACCAAGTCATGTGCATGTACGCAAAGAGCCAAAACGGTAAGGTCATTGGCCTGAAATGTTATAATCTAAATATTGAACTGGGTAAAGTCATGTGTTTTAGGGTGAAAGTATGTGGTTAACATGATCATGAATTGAGGATGGCCGCTTGCAAGTAATTATTATTATTACAGTAAAATGTTTAATAATAATAATAATAAGAAGAAACACACGTTTTGAATGCTAGAGAACTGTATTGCTTGCTCGCATTCAATACACGACCTGGCCAGGTCTTGTCAGAGCGACTGCTGATAACAAGAATGCCAACGTAGGCAGGAAGTAAAGGGTCAGGTTACTTGGCTGGTAGAGGCTAGCAGGTCTGTCGTTTAAACAGACCTGGTAGAGGTTAGGAGGTCTGGCGTTTAAACAGAGATACAGCCATTTTGGTTCCTAGACAGCCGTACTACCTATGTATAAGAGGCAGCCATTTTGGTTCCTTATTAAAAACATGAAACTAGTATAAGGTACACGAATCTTATTCAGATTGAGGAATATGAAGAGGCGTGGGAACACGTGTGAGAGAGACAACATTTCAAGGTCAAAACGCTGAGAAAATGCAACACTGTCTGTTGCTAGGCTAACTGATAACGATTGCGTTAGTAATGCACTTGCCATTTTAGCTAACGGACGTACACAGTAGAGCTCTGAACTGAACTTTGGAAGAAAAAAAATCCTTTTATTTTTTGGTAAGTACCTATGAATGATTATTTTAATAACGAAATGCTAATGAACCTTAAATTTGTAGTTATTGATCAGGTAATTAATGATTTTTATTTATTTATTTGTTTGCAGAAAACCGGTATACCTTACATGTCTGAGATACAAGAAACCATTGCGCTTTTGGGCCCACTAGAAGGAAACAGTAACAAGCCAGTGAAGTGAAGGTGAGATTATTATTTTAAACTAACTTGTTTCATATTTTTGTGTGATATTATTTTATTTTATGAAATGTATGTATTAACCTGAATTTAGGTATTTATAGCGGTTTATTTCATTTGTTTTTAGAAATTTGGAAAGAGAAGCCTTACCGCCGTAGCAGTTGCTGAAAACCCAAGACGCAGTAGAGTGCAAACATTGTTTCCCGGCAGTGAACTATTCAATACTCAGGTAAGTCTAACTTAAAAATGCTATTCCATTTTACCATTGCTGAAAACTCGTAGACAAAAAATTCATTACCTCTACATGACTAGGACGATGATTGCTTTCTTGAATAATGGCCATGTATCGACAAACGGTACAAGACTATATTGGTTGTTGACTGGGAAAAGTACAAGGCTATGTTGGATTTTCTAAAAACAAACAAACAAACAAAAAATGTAATTTATGGGTGGTTCCCTATGGACTCAATAAACTTCCACAGGATTGAACAAGAAAATCTGAACAAATTGATATGATATTTATGTTTGTTTATATATTGGTTAAAGGGAAATGTAAATGACTGCAGCTTTATAAAAAAAAGTACATGGGTTACTGTTAGTGCAGGCATACAGTATATTTTTTAAATATTTTTTGATGGTGTTTTTTATTTAATGCCAATTAACGTTAAAGTTTGATTACAAGTATTGATTGATAGATTGATTGAGTGATGAGTTTTTTTATTTTTTGAAGTGAGGTCATACGTCATTAACATAGTGAACAAACAGTGAAAAAAACCATACATTGTGGTTTAAAGTACTGTGTGCAACGTTAATAACTTACAATAAGAAAAAGTTTTAATATAACACATGGCATTAGTACCAAATACAACAAGTGAACAAGTTGGTTTACCACGTGGGTTAAATTTAAAATCAGAACATGATCGTTGGTTAACATTTGAATCTTGGCCTGTAGGCTTTTTGTCAACACACAAACTTGCAAAAGCCGTTTTTTTTACTTGAACCGAGAAGATGTGGTGCGCTGTGTGTTTTGTCGTATTGAGCTTTCACAGTGGGAAGAAGGGGATGATCCCTTTAGAGACCATTTGCGATGGTCTCCTTGTTGTCCTTACATGCTTGGAAAACAAGTGGGTAACATACCCGTGTATCCATTTTACCGAACCACAGGGCCATTGGCCGCTACTTACGTTGCTGAATCACAAATAAATAATAATACTGATGTATTACCAGCCAACGGTAGTGTCGATATATGTGGTCCATATGCCATAGACAGTGTTGAATTGGCGTGTGCTTTTGAAAAATTGGGAGTTTGCAAGACTAAGGCACTAGCACACCCAGAGTACAGCTCTGTTAAAAAACGTTTAGAATCTTATAAAAATGTTTGGCCATTAATATTAAAACACCTTACCAAACAGCTAAGTGAAGCTGGATTTTTTTTATACTGGTGAAGGGGGTAAACAATATGTTTTATTGTGGATTTGCTTTAATGGATTGGCAAATGACTGATGACCCTTTTGTGCAACACGCTCGTTGGTTACCTAACTGTGATGAACCCTTATTGATTTGCCGATAAATAAGTCTTCATGATTTTTATTATTATTATTACTTATATCCAGGCAGTGCCTGTTGAAGTAGACAACGGAAGGCAGGTAGTGTGTCGCAACGCTTGCAACAGAGGTGGCGAGATAGTTATTTCTGGGGACGACTTGCTAAGCCAAGTTCAAGGACAAATTTTGAGTGAACGCGCATACAATTTGGCGTCATTATGGGCGTGCCAGAGGTGAATTTCCAACCGATACCCGATTGAATCAGCGAATCAGGAGAGAGGACGCCTGAAACACGCAGCGAGGTGCGTGCCATAAAAAAGACGCTAAAAACACGTGTATGAAGAACCGCCGATCGGATGGAATTCCGCATAAGTGCATTGAGACGTTTAGATATAAAGAAGAAGTTTGATACTTGTCCCTACTCTGTGAGTTGAAAATTACGGATTATTTACTCAGATTGCCCCTACTCCACTCCATTCTGCCAGTTTCTCTTAAATTGATCGGTGATGAGTAGTTCGGGACACAATTGGATCAGGCGCCGAAAGGCTTAGTTCACGCCAGTTTGAGAAACATTCTATTGTGCTCTTGGGAGCAGAGTTCATGCCAAGCGGAGGGGAGATCTCTAGTCGAGATAAGCGCTACTCGGCATAAGTAAATTGACTAGACTGTAATATTTTTCTGTAATATTTTTGTGTTATATTTTGTGATGTATATGTGCGTGTGAATTAAGCAAATGCTTAGATAGGGCCAGTTCGACGTGGAATAATCGCCCAGGACTCTTGAGTGAATGTCAGTAGCTCATAGCGATTTTAGTAGGGTAGAGTTTTAATTTTGAACATTTATTTTTAAGAAGCCACGCCAAGATGTCTACAGCAAGGTCGATTGGTTGGATGATGTGCTACGCCTCTACCCGAATGTCGACAATGACGGAGTAATTTTCCCGTGGGGAATGCTCTGGGATGGAGGTTGATTTTCTGCAAGCTGGACGGTGATGTACAAACCATTGATTTATTCAATATGTAGCTAGATTAGACGCGGGAACGTGTAAATAATTTTATTCATGGTTTTTCTTGTGTTGTTTTTAGATTTCGTGCGCCGACACTCTTTTCTTTTAAATGTACGTTGGCACGTGGCCAAAATGTTTGTTTGATTGTATACTTTTCTTATGAGTCATTATTAGTATGCACGGCGCGTGCATTTGGATTTTATTCATGCGAATGCGGAGCTCGTCATGGTCGATAAATGGTGCTGTATTCAAATTCATTTTTAGCAGGAGAAGGGGGTAAAAAGTGGTTAGATGTTTTACGAACAGGTTTTTATTCATACTAGGGTTGCCGAGCGCAACACGTTAAGATGTCACTGTAGAACACCTTAGTTCTATATTTTTTTGAGGTTTTTTATATCCCTTTTCAGGATCTTCAGTCACGGACTAGACTGGGAACGCAAGTCGGTGGAAATATTTATGTCTTTTATTTCAGGTTTCTGTCAAACCCATACGTGTGATTCTGGTGTGTGTATTGTGTCAAGGTGTGTGTATTTGATTCTTCGTGATGAGGGGTAGAATGTGTCTACTGCCCTCAAATTTTGATGGTATTTTTGGAAAGGCGGAGCGCTCTTGGAAGCTACTTTACCTTGTCCTGTGCTGATTCTGGGATTTCCTTGGGAAATGCTAAGATATTTTTATTTGACACACACACGTATATTATGTGCTATTGGGAGCACGCTTCTTCGAGACTCGAGTCATTGCTACGGCAGGTCGAGGTATGTTTACACGTGGGTTGACAGATGTGCAGATTCCACCTTGCGCCCGTCTATGTCTGGTGATTCATCGTTTAGTCAGTCCAGCTGACCGACTGATCCCTGTAAGCTATCTGTAGAAAACCTGTTCTTTTAATGATCGTTGGATCATATATTAATTTGGGAGTTCGCCATGTCCGTTACGAATTACCGCATATAGTATGAAATGAAATATTTGTTTTATGATGTAAATGTTGGCTTTGAGCCTAGTGATTTCTGTGACTCATTTCATTTGCTTATATGTTAGATTGTTGTTTGTTGTGACACCGTTGGGTGTATTTCGTATTTTCATGTAAAAATGGCAAGCGGCCATGTGTGTATTTTTCTTGATTGGTCACGTGTTGATTTACTTGTGTTGATTTAAAAAGTCCTACTTTTAGGCGTTAGTATGGATTGCTATGGCAATTCTTTGATTCCAATTCCATGCGGAAATTATTTTGTCTTATTCAGTGTAGGAAGTGTCGGATTTAGTTTAATTAGTGCTTAGTTGGTTCCTCGTGTCTGTCTAGCTCTAAGACAATGCAGATTCATCCCCTGAAGGTTTACTGGATGGTAACGAATCTCGCATTAAATTGTGCACATCGTACCGCATGTAGGAAAGCCGCACCCGCACATGTCATTGCAGTAATTTGGGACATTTGGTCCAGATGTTTACGATCTCTCCTGAGATCAGGCCTAGTTTGGCATTTTTATTAATTCAAGAGGGTGTCATTTGGGAATCCTTGTGTTTTTGCTGTAAATAGTGTAAATTTGTTGATCTGTTTAATAAAATTCATATATTTTAATCCTGGTATTCACTTTCTCCTGCATGTTATTTTGTTATATGTTACCCTGCATGTTATAAGAAGCGCTTAACAACAACTTTACGAAATGGACTGTTACACCCCCGAAATTGAGTCTCATATGCTTCTATGCAAGGGTTCAGTAAATACATGGTGTTGCTAAAAGGTCAGGAATTTGTGAACACTATTCGTAAAGAAAACGTGATTGCTGCACAATACATAAAAGTGCCTTTAGAGTTCGAACACGCGGAGCAAATACAGGAGGCTGAAAAAAAAAAGACTTGTCTCACGAACAGATACAAAAGTGTGACCAACAATTATGTAAAATTTGTTATCAAGATGAACTAGGGGTTGTATTTTTGCCTTGTGGACACATGATAGCCTGTGTCAAGTGTGCATTAGAACTTAACACTTGTGCTAAATGCAGAAAAGCAGTATCTGCTACAGTTAGGGCATTTCTTGCATAAATAGTATAATTTATTAGCCATGCAAAATCATTAATTGCACAATATTATTAAAGCTGTTTTAGAGTTTAATATATTGAACCCTTATCATTGTGTCCAATAATAATGTTTCATATTAATAAAAACGATGGAAATACTAAATACATGATATGCTGGATATTTGAGTAATATTGATGTAGCAAGAAATCTGGACTTGGTAAGACATGCTACGTGCTGGCTGGAAATGACCAATAGTTTCACAACCAATGCTATTCTTGGATTTCTGAGAAAATCAGATATGACGCTGTGGCGTACGTGACCATAAAAGGCCACAATGCTGCGTACAAGGCAAGGAGTGAGAGAGAGGAGAATAGTCGTGACGTGAAAATAAGGGCGGGATTTGTAAGGTCAGAGCTCCAACGCCAACTTATCTGACCAATAAGAAAACATGACGCCAGAACATAGCGTCAGTGTGTTTTGCGCGGCAATCGGATATAAAAAGATCTAGCGATCGGTTTGCATGTTCGACGGCAGATTCGCGACCTGTGAGAAAATACAAGAATTTTGAGAGGTCACACATAATTATAGGCCCATTACTTAAAATATTGAGGAGCTGTTTTACTCCCACCATTGAAACTTTATGCTTTCTGTATATATACAAATGTCTGAGATGAACCGGGACACTCCTAATTATTCTTCGACAGTCATTTTAAGACGTCCTTAAGACGATATGGTTTTAAAATTATAGTTGTGTGTCGGCAACGAAGTTGGAAATTTTCATAAATTGTGAGATGGCAATTAGCCATAGAATAGGGAAAGTCGACGATTCTGCATAGGACGATCTGAGGAAATAAAATACTTAGAACGCAGATAGAACAGTTTAAAAACTTTGATTTAATTGTGTTTTAACAGCAGCAAAATGTCGACCATGGAGAGAAGACAGCAAGCTTCATCCTCCATTACCATCAGTGTTATGGGCTAACGGCCTAATGATGGGAATTGACGAGGCGGGAGGCCTCTGGAAAGCAGTTTAAGTGATGAGTATTAAAAAATTGATTTATTGATTTTGGACGAGGGGAATCGCGAGAGATGTGTGGAACTTTGTATAGATTTTATTTGTGTGGTTTAATTTAAATTTCAGGGTTTGATTTCTTAACTGACATGCGTGTAGTAAATTTTGGCATTGCGTGACAATTATGTTGTACAGTAAATTTTGTAATATAAATGTTTTCCTTATGTATACGTAATTCTTAGTGAAACGGCCGCATCGATTAACGTATCTATAAAAAGTGTAGCCATGAATGAGAACCTAGGAACGACAATGATAAATGGACTGATTTAATGATATGTTAAACTAATTACTACGTGGGGGGAATATTTGCATTTTGTTGCTTTGATAACTCGGGCTAGGACTGATCCTGTTATTTATTCTTTATTGTCATTTGGACATGTTGTGTGTCATTATCTGAGAGGTGTGCTGATTAATGCTACGACGTGATCTTCGAGAAATGTGCCACGTATTTTGGGTGTAAGTGATGATGATGAGGAGAGGTAAAGCCTGTCCATGACTGCGATATCATTCCGGCAAACTAGTTATCCGTGGGGATAAGTTTGACCTGGGAATGTATTCTTAAAAATCCCTGAGAGGATGTTTTGAGATAATGTGTTATTTATTTGTACGCGTTTAACAGGTGGCGATTAGCAAAGGTGCTGTACGCTGGCTATGGGCCAGAATCTATATTTAGCATGGCACTAATTGCTACTTGGGGGAAGAAATCAGCCACTCTCTCGGTGATGCGATAACAGGCCCGGTTGTCTCCAGCTCGTTATGACACGTTATGTTTGCTTTAAAGCCTAATGAGTTAAGGTTATTTTATTTGGTTTAATTTGGGAAGTTGCCATGTTGTCGATCCAAGTTTCTTTTATCATTACTACGACTTATTGTTCATTGTTTTAAAACGCCAAACTTTCCGGCGTGAAAATTAAAAGTTGTATTTTGTTGTTGTTGGCTCTTATTTTCAAGGCCATTGTATTCATATAAATATAATTTGGCAACCGGCCAAACCTGTTCATGTCATGTTATGCCTTCCTAGTGTTTAAGGTATAAGTCGGTAATTCCGCAGCCCTTATTTTAAATAATACACACGTGTATTTGGTTGTGGTAATCTAAGGTTAGAGCATGTCAGTAGTGTATATAAATATGTAATTGTTGTTCCCACATTTCCGTAATTCGTCCTTCGCAGTACGGAGTCCGTTCCCGAACCAACTGTTTTGGTCGGAAACGAGCGCCCGTCAAAATGCTCATTACTTGAACTAGTCTTAAAACCCGTGTCGCTCATAAATATTGAATTTTTGTACTATTTTATTTGTTTGTTATATTTGGATCTTGTGATCCGTTTTCTTTTGTTACTCTGATTTAGGTGACATTGCAGTCACAATGCTTGTTGACAGCTGTCATGCCATGTCGTCATGGTACGTCAGGCTGGTCAGTGTTAGATCTGTTCACGCGAGTGAACAATAAAAGGGTGGTTATAGTTTTTTTTTTTTATGTTTGATTCAGTTAATAAATTTCATTTGTTAGTAGATCCTGTTGTTTTTCTTGGCTTTATAATAATAATAAGTTAACCTTATGAACCCTGGAAGTTATGTTGATAGCAAAACCTCTAAATCACATTCACAAGAATCCATTACGACCCCGAAAATTTGAATCTTGTCTACATGCTATTTTCCAAAGGGTTTAATATATGCTTTTCTTTTGTTTATAGACTACTACAATGAATGTTTTGAATGCTGTTGGTCAAGCATGTGGCTTAGAGACAAAGAAGCTCAGCGAATTGTCAACGCATATTCCATTCCGCATTATCAAGATTCGGAAATTGAAAACAGCATATGGTGATCGTGTACTTTGTGTATGTGAAAACTTTGAGACATTTCTGCCTACACGGTTTAATGATATGTCGGAGAGTGTTTTTGATGAAGTCAAAAATGCTGTGCAACCTTTACACTTAATTTATGAAGGTTTTAAAGCAATAGGTGCATGGTTCGAATTAATTAAATGAAAAAAGTGAAATAATAATGGAAAATATAAGTGATGACAATGGACAGAAGGTGAAAACAGTGTTGTTTTATGCAGAAACAAAGAGTATAATTCGGACTCAGGAAAGGTTTCGTGTTCATTTCCGTACCCGGTGGGCTCCCTGCCTGCAGACTGTGTATAGACTGGCCAGCCAATTTGAAACAAAAGGCAATATACTGGAGAGAAGGCGGATACGTTTCAAGCCAGCCCGCTCACCGGAGAATATTGCTGCTGTGAGAGCGACTGTGGCTCGGAGCCCCTCCAAATCCACCAGAACTGCCGGTGTTCAGCTGGGCATCTCTCGTCGGTCAGTTCAGAGAATACTGCAGTCTGAGCTTGTCCAATTCCCATACAAAATGACAACAGGTCATAAACTAACGGCGCTTGACAAGCAACGGCGAGTACAGTTTGCTGCATGGACTCTTGCAGAAGATGATCCCGTACTGCAATACACATGGTTCAGTGACGAGGCATACGTTTATCTCAATGGTGCTGTGAACAAACAGAATTTCCGGTTTTGGGCGAAAGAGCGGTCTGCTCTTGTGCACGAGGTTGAAAGTCATGGTGTAAAAGTGTGTGTATGGGCTGCATTTTCCAGTCATGGAATTATTGGGCGAATCTTTTTCAATTACACCGTCAACAGTGCACGTTACATGGACATGTTGCAAAACAGTATCCTTCCACAACTCTTTGCATCGCGAAAACCAATAGAGACACAATGGTCCGCACACAGCAAATGTTGTTCTGCACTTCCTGCATGGACATTTCGGGCCCGTGTGATATCCCATCGATATCCCGAATGTTTTCAGAGCGGCTCAATCTGGCCACCACATAGCCCCGATCTTAATCCCAGTGACTTCTTCCTGTGGGGATATTTGAAGGAGACAATCTACCGCCAGAAACCAGAAAATGTATTGCAATTGTAAGCGGCCATTGTGACTTTCTTCTGAGAGTTGAGTGAGGACATGTGTCGTAGAGTAGTCACAAACATGCAGGTTCGTCTCGAAGCTGTTGTACGCCGAGAAGGTGGACATATTGAACATGTCCTGCATACTGACTAATCATACACATTCCAGAGAATGTTTTAATACCATATTTCATTAAATATAATGTATATTAAATATTCTATAAACAATTTCCAGTGTATGACATTTCGTGCGCCACCCTGTAGGTACTTACCAAAAAATAAAAGGATTTTTTCTTCCAAAGTTCAGTTCAGAGCTCTACTGTATATGTCCGTTTGCTAAAATGGCAAGTGCATTACTAACGCAATCGTTATCAGTTAGCCTAGCAACATACAGTGTTGCATTTTCTCAGCGTTTTGACCTTGAAATGTTGTCTCTCTCACACGTGTTCCCACGCCTCTTCATATTCCTCAATTTGAATAAGATTCGTGTACCTTATACTAGTTTCATGTTTTTAATAAGGAACCAAAATGGCTGCCTCTTATGCATAGGTAGTACGGCTGTCTAGGAACCAAAATGGCTGTCTCTCTGTTTAAACGCCAGACCTCCTAACCTCTACCAGGTCTGTTTAAACGACAGACCTGCTAGCCTCTACCAGCCAAGTAACCTGACCCTTTACTTCCTGCCTACGTTGACATTCTTGTTATCAGCAGTCACTCTGACAAGGCCTGGCCAAGTCGTGTATTGAATGCGAGCAAGCAATACAGTTCTCTAGCATTCAAAACGTGTTTCTTATTATTATTATTAAACATTTTACTGTAATAATAATAATTACTTGCAAGCGGCCATCCTCAATTCATGATCATGTTAACCACATACTTTCACCCTAAAACACATGACTTTACCCAGTTCAATATTTAGATTATAACATTTCAGGCCAATGACCTTACCGTTTTGGTTCTTTGCGTACATGCACATGACTTGGTCGAGCAAATGTTATAGGTTTCCATATTCTAAAACCATTTACTTTGCCAGACAGCAGTCTCGCTTATTACCGTTTACTAGCATGTTAAAGACCCCCTTCAGGGGTTAAAAAATTCCTAGCACACTTAACACATTTTCAAATATTCGCCTCCATTCGTCATAGGAAATGTCGCAAAACCAACCGTTATAAGCTGCCCCCCGCCATCCCACCAACATAGCAATTCATTTCTTCCGGGCACGGTCACCGAGATCGCCAACGTCTAAGAATCACTTGGTCATATCCTACAACCGTCTGTTGTGTCAGAGCGCGATCTCGCTCATCACCGTTAACTAAAACGTTAAAGATCCCCTTCAGGGGTAAAAAAATTAGCATGCTTGTCACATTTCAAAATATTCGCCTTCATTCATTCGTCATAGGAAAAATTATCGAAAAGCGACCCCTCGTTTTGCCATACATCGCCCCGTCGAAATAGCCATTTCCTGTATCCACCATGGTCAATCATAGCCTCGTTGTAACATGTGTCAAGCGCTACCGGCTCTCTGTCTGAAAACACTCTTTTATTACAAAAAATATATAAAAGAAATTAAATTAAAATGCCTAGTTCTTGCTCTAGAGACTTGACATTTATTTTCCTGGTAGAGGGGTTAGGGACCTTTCATTTATGTCAAACAAACTTATTTGTAAACGCGTTAGTTTCCAAGATAGTAAAAATTCAAAATTCCTGTGTTTTCAAAAAAATCTCAAAAATAAAAAAGTGTTATTATAAAAAATAAAGGTCATAGAGACCATTTGTTTGAACTATTGAACAACGTGCTATCAAGTTTCGTTTTCAAACTATAGTCTACTTTTAAAATAAAAAAAATCTAAAAAAGAATTTAAAAATAAACTACATGGTCCAGAGCAAAGCGCCCGTCAGCTCGATCCAACAACACCTCATTCGTTAAAATCCGACCATCCATTCGCCAATTATCGCCAATGTTCGCGAGAAAGTAGGCTAATTTTTTTCCCTCCTACACCCTTGAAACTTGCTGCCCACCTACAGGGCATACCCACCTTTCATTAACGTCAAACAAACTTTTTTCCAAAGTACACCGTTTCCAAAATAGCGCCAATCCAAAAAACAAAAATTTTCAAATGTATTTTTAAACACCAACATACATTCTCAGCAAAGAGGACGCCATTCCAACGCCAACAATACCTCGTTCGTTAAAATCCGACCACGCGTTCGAGAGATATCGCCGAAGTTTATATGAAAGTAGGCGACTAAGCAGAACTTTCTGTACCCCACTACTGCACAGTTTTTGTCCTAGAGGCTTGAAATTTATTTTTTGGATAGAGGGGGTCAGGGCCATTCATTTATGTCAAACAAATTTTTTTGTAAACTCTTTAGTTTCCAAAATATAAAAATTTCAAAATTCAACTTTTTTCAAAAAAAAATTAAAACTTTTTATTATTAAAAATAAAGGACATAAGGATAGTTCGTTTAAGCTATTGCCCAACGTTCTATCATGTTTGGTTTTTTAACTATCGTCTATTTTCAAAAACAAAATTTTTCATTTTTTTAATAATATGACGAGTGGTCCATTGAAAAGAGGGCGTCAGCCCGAGTCCAACGATATGTCGCATGTCAAAATTGGACCATGGGGTCTCGAGATATCAGCTTAGCCCCTGAATGTATTGCGGGTTAGTATGTGACGTCAGAGGGAGAGGTGGTGGGGGTTAAACCCCCGCTGCCCCCCTACTCACCACCATAAGCCATCATCATAAGCCATAACCATAAGCCATCACCATAAGTCATTACCATAAACCATCACCATTAGCCATCATCATAAGCTTCAACGTAGCCATCCACATAAGCCACTATAAGCCATCACCATAAACTATCACCAAATTCCACCCCCATAAGCCATCATCATAGGCCATTACCATAAGCCATCACCATAAGCCATTACCGTAAGCCATCACCTTTAGCCATCACCATAAGCCATCACCATAAGCCATCCACATAGCCGTTCACATAAGCCATCATAAGACACCACCTTAAGCCATCACCATAAGCCACCGCCATAAGCCATCACCATATGCCACCACCATAAGCCATAATCATAAGCCACCATCATATGCCATTAACATAAGCCACAACCATAAGCCATCACCATATGCCACCACCATACGCCATCATCATAAGCCATTACCATAAGCTATCACCATAGCCATCACCATAAACCCTCACCATTAGCCATCACCATAAGCCATCACCATGGCCATCCACATAAGACACCACCATAAGCCATCCGCATAGCCATTCACATAAGCGATCATAATCACACCTCGGCTGTCCTGAAAAACTGTTTTCATGGTTTCCCATTTTTACCACCAGGAAAATATCAAGACGGTTCATTCAGTGACTCGGTCTATCACAATCAATTCACAATATTGATAATCATAACCGCCACATAAGCCTCTGCGATTGTATCACTTGGTTAACTCTTGTTTTCTTCCAATCTCTAGCCACTCCAGATTTTCCCTGTCATTATTTCATTCTAGCAACACTCTCCAGAATCATTTTATTTCATCTGTCATTCATTTAATCATCCTAGGGGAGTGTGACAGGCTTTAGCAGTCGGCACTGTTTCATATCATTACCTTTTGCACCCACTTAGTATGTGACGTCACCAGGAAAGTAGGCTATGGGTCAACATTTTTGGAATTTTGGAAAATGGGGGTGTCAGCCGGATTTCAACGACACCTCATTTGTCAAAATCCGGCCGTGCATTCGGGAGATATCGGCTTTGCAAGGTTAGTAGGTGACGTCACCAGGAAAGTAGGCTATGGGTCTACATTTTTGGAATTTTTGAAAAAGGGGGTGTCAGCCCGATTTCGACGACACCTCATTTGTCAAAATCCGACCATGCATTCGTGAGATATAGACTTTGCCAGTTTAGTATGTGACGTCACCAGGAAAGTAGGCTATGGGTCAACATTTTTGGAATTTTGGGAAAAGGGGTATCAGCCTCGACACCTCATTTGTCAAACTCCGACCATGCAATCGTGAGATATCGGCTTTGCCAGGTTAGTAAGTGACGTCACCAGGAAAGTAGGCTATGGGTCAACATTTTTAGAATTTTGGAAAGCGGGGGTGTCAGCCCGATTTCAACGACACTTCATTTGTCAAAATCCGACCATGCGTTCAGTTTGGAAATTTTGATTCCACCTCGTTGCAAAGTCACCAGGAAAGTAGGCTATGGATTAACATTTTGGAACTTTTCGATCGCAACTCGTAGGTGAGGTTAGTTTAGGCTAGGTTAGTTAAGCCATGGCCGCCATTTTGGTTAGCTGCCATTTTGGTTAGACGCCATTTTGGTAAGCCGCCATTTTGGTTAGTGGAAAGTAGGCTATAGGTAAACATTTTGGAATTTTTGATCACCCCTCGTTGCGACGTCACCAGGAAAGTAGGCTATGGGTGAACATTTTTATCACACCTCATAGGTGACGTCACCCGGAATGTAGGCTATGGGTTAATATTTTGGGACTTCTTGAACACACCTCGTTGGTGAGGTTAGGTTATGCTAGGTTAGTTAAGCTATAGCCGTCATCTTGTAACGTCATGGTCGCCATCTTGTGCAACGTCATGGTGAAGTTAAGGCCGTGTAACGTCGTGGCAACGTCATGACCGTGTGACGTCATGGTGACATCATGGTCGCCATCTTGTGTGACGTCATGGTGACGTCATGGCCGCCATCTTGGATGAAGTCACCAGGAAAGTAGGCTATGCGTCAGCTCTCTCACAGCCCCCCTACTCCACGCAGTGAACACTCCCGCTTTTCTACTTAAGACCTGACTATAAGAGTAAATAATTTGTACAGAACATTACCTCCTTCACTGCCCACAACAGATACAGTACCGTAGCGTTCCTACAGGTAACTGACGTCACCAATAATTATCATAGTAATCATTAGAAGCTATGACCAGGCTCCTTTTGTACTTAAACATGGGTGCTTTCAAATTACGTTTTTCGTACTGCCCCCGTAAATTGAATTATTCAGGGACAAAATGAGAGTATTTTCCGTCCCCATGATAAAATTTAACTAGCAAATATAATTTCTGGAAGTGTGACACAAGAGGGTCGTGTTACAAGCTCGACGCTGTGGGAGAGCCCGATCACGTGATATGTTGCACAATGGACGCTTCTAGAAGGCTATATTTAGCATAGCAACAGCGAGTTTGGAAATTAATATTATAAATACTGTTATAAATTATGCTATTGGATCCCAGTCCACAGCCAATGAGGAGAGGTCTTATTGAAGACGGGATCAACTTTAATTACACAACATAATGAAATTATGCATTTAGGCTCTTAGAAGAAAATTTTCTTATTTGGTAATGAAGAGAATATTAAGAGAAATTATGTCTGATACTTTAAAAACTGCAGATCGGTTAATCTACGCAGTAATAAGCATCAGAAATCTACGCGCTAAAATTATGGTGGGAGATTGATATGGCCGCCAAAAATACGACTTGGAGGGGGAGATCCAAGGATCGAGGTTCTTATTCCAGCAGAATTTGAAGAGTGAGGAAGTGATTTTACTGGGTTAACGGAGATCCCAAAGCTTAGTCCGAGTTTGACGATTGTCGACTTGTGAAGACGCGAGTATAGCTAGGTGGAGAGTTAGAGATCACCGCACTTCCATTCTGTGTGAAGTTGCGAGGAACATAGTAGTGATTATATCCCTTATAATATTGAGATTTGAAGTTAAATAAGAGAACATTTATCAAGAACAGGTCGCCTACTATATAGTGTGGAAAGTCGAGCGCTTAAATATTCACCGTTTCGACAATATCACCTGTCTAGTTACATTTCCAAATGTGTTGGAGACAGAGCTGTAGATCATTATAAATTGCAACGAAAAGTTGGCAAACGCAGTTCAAGTGAACAGTGGCGGAGAACTTTTAGTTTTGGCGAAACACATAAACATTAACAGTATGACTATAATTATTCTTCAAACATTATCATTCAACTTTATTTATATTGTTGATATCATGGACTAAACAGTCATGCGCCAGAGACATATTCGATAGCAGAAGTTAAGATACAACAATGGAGCTTCGTTAGACAAAGTATTCTTGAATACAGACGTAGTGTACAGTCCACCTTGTGCATTTTCGTCAGTCTACGGACACTAATATAACATCAATTAGCAATGGAAACGTTTCATTCACCATTTATAAGAATACTAGCTGAAGTACCCGTGCTTCGCTACGCGTCATAAATAAATTAAAATGTGAAAGTGACAGTTAAAACAGGGGATAGGCGAGGTGCTGCGCAGAGGGAGATTAAGGATGGAATATTTTGTCCAACTACACCGTTCGGCGTTGACCGTGTTTTATAGCACAAATTTAGGTTTTACTCGCTAACCGTTGGAGATACCTTTCGGACAGAAAATGTAATTTTAAACCTCGTATATGCCATCAAAAGTTTGCTATTTCTTAGCGTTCACTTTTTATTTGAAATGGAAATATGAAAGTTTGAAACCAAAGGGTGTAGTGACGTCACTAAAATGGTCGCCAGAGTGCAAAGTATTGAAATCAAAAGTAGCCTATATGTTAACCAGTTAAATCAGCTACTTTCATGTAAAATTCATGTAAGTCGGACCAGTGGTTCTTGCGTGATTGAGTAATACACAGACACACACCATCTCATTTTTAGCCTCGCTTCGCTCGCGTCATAGTCGTGTCATATTGTTATTCAATGACATGCAGGTTTAATTCCGTTAACACCCCTTTAGAACCTGAATATCCAAAAATCCCTCCTTAGTAGACATTTTCGACACACAACAAACATATCCCCTTCTTCTAACTTCAATAGTTTTGATTGATCGATGAGAGTGAACATCCAAAAATCCTTCCTTAGTGGACGTTTTTATTCCAGAATTTCACCCCTCCCCATATGCCCCTTAAATTGGATTTATGAAAAAAAAAACGGTCGAACATCTACTTATTTTAATTATTTATTCATTTATTAATTTTTAAGGTGATTGGAACTCGGAGAAAATCAAACTCCTCGTCTATGTCGTTTAAGAGATACACGCTCCGTTCGGAATCTTTCAACCCCCACTTTTCATCCCTTTCACCTCATAATATACACCACATCGAAAAACCATTAGACATGTGTCAGCTTATTTTAAATGATTAGTATATATGCCAAGTACCACATCCCCAAATGAAACCACTCATGAGATATTGTTATTCAATGAAATGCACGTTTACCCCCTTAACACCTCATTAGAACCTGAATATCCAAAACTCTTTCCTTAGTGGACGTTTTCGACATACCACGAACTTATCCCCAAAATTTCATGTTTCTAACTTCAATAATTTTTGCTGGGCGATGATGAGTGAGTGAGTCAGTCAGGACATTTTCTTTCATTAATATTTGAGAAATTCACCCCTCCCCAAGAACCCCTTAAAATGGATTTATGAAAAAAAAACGGTCGAAAACCTATTTACTTATTTAAAGCTGTTTTCCCCCTGAGTTTGATAAGTGAGTAAGTAAGTCTATCAGTTAGGACACCTTCTTTCCTGTTCCCCCCCCCCCGAATTTCACTCCTCCCCATGGGCCCCTTAAATTGGATTTATGAAGAAATGGTCGAACACCTATTTACTTATTTTTAAGCTGCTTTTTCCGCTGAATTTCAAACTTATCGCCTATGTTGAATAAGAGATACAGTACACGCTCCGTTAAGAATCCTTCAACCCCCAATTTTCTCCCCTTTCACCTCATAATATACACCATATCGATAAACCCTTAGACATATGTCTGCTTATTTTAAATGATTAGTTTGTATGCCGAATATCACATCCCCATATGAAACAACTCGTGAGATATTGTTATTCAATGAAATGCAAGTTTAACCCCCTTAACAACCCTTCAGAACATGAATATCCAAAAATCCATCCTTAGTGGACTTTTTCGACAAACAACGAACATATCCCCAAAATTTCAAGTTTCTAACTGCAATAGGTTTGCTGGGGGATGATGAGTGAATATCCAAAAATCCTTCCTTAGTGGACTTCTTTCCCCAGAATTTCATCCCTCTCCATGAGCCCCTTAAATTGGATTATGAAAAAACGATCGAACACCTATCTACTAATTTTTCAATCTGATTTTTCTCCCTGAGATTCTTACTTTTTGCCTCTGTCTTTTAAGAGATACATGCTCCGTTAAGAATCCTTCAACACTCACTTTTCACACATACACCTCATAATATACACCACATCGAAAAACCATCAGACATGTGTCTTCTTATTCTTAATGATGAGTTTATATGCCTAGTATCCCATCCCAAAGGAAATCATTCGGGAGATATTGTTATTCAATTAAATGCAAGTCTACCCCCTTAACACCCCTTTAGAACCTGAATATCCAAAATTCCTTCCTTAGTGGACGTTTTCAACATACAACGAACATAGCCCCTTAATGTCATGTTTCTAACTTCAATAATTTTGGCTGGGGGATGATGAGTGAGTAAGTCAGGACATTTTCTTTCAATTATTTTTCAGAATTTCACCCCTCTCATGAACCCCTTAAATTGGATTTATGAAAAAAACGGTCGAACACCTATTTACTTATTTTTGAGCTGTTCTTCCCCCCTGAGTTTGATGAGTGAGTGAGTTAGGACACTTTCTTTCCTGTTTTCCCCCCAGAATTTCACCTCTCTCCAAGAGCCCCTTAAATTGGATTTATGAAAAAACGGTCGAACACCTATTTACTTATATTTTAAGCTGTTTTTTCCCGCCGAATTTCAAACTTCTCGCCTATGTCGTTTAAGAGATACACGCTCCGTTAAGAATCCCTCAACCCCCAATTTTCACCCCTTTCACCTCGTAATATACACCTCATCGATAAACCCTTAGACATATGTCTGATTCTTTTAATGATTAGCTTATATACCGAATATCACATCCCCAAAGAAACAACTCATGAGTTATCGTTATTCAATGAAATGCACGTTTACCCCCTTAACACCTCTTTAAAACCCGAATAACAAAAATCATTCATTAGTTGACGTTTTCGATATACAGCGAACATATTCCCAAAATTTCATGTTTCTAACTTTAATAGTTTTCGCTGGGCGTGACGAGTGAGTGAGTCAGACAGGACATTTTCTTTCAATTATTTTTACCAGAATCTCACCCCTCCCCATGGGCCCTTTAAATTGGATTGATGAAAAAACGCTTGAACACCTATTAACTTATTTTTTAAGCTGTATCTTTCCCCTGAGTTTGATGATTGAGTGAGTTAGTCAGTCAGTTAGGACACTTTCTCTCCTTTTCCCCCCCCAGAATTTCACCCCACCCCATTGGCTCCTTAAATTAATTTATGAAAAAACGGTGGAACACCGACTTACTTATTTTTTAAGCTGATTTTTTTTCGCCGAGTTTCAAATTTCTCGCCTATGTCGTTTAGGAGATAGGCCTACACGCTTCGTTAGGAATCCTTCAACCCCCAATTTTCACCCCTTTCACCTCATAATAATACACCACATCGAAAAACCCTTAGACACATGTCTGCTTATTTTTAATGATTAGTTTATATGCCGAGTATCACATCCACAAATGAAACCACTCGTGAGATATTGTTATTCAATAAAATGAAGGTTTAACCCCCTTAAGACCCCTTTAGAGCCTGAATATTCAAAAATCCTCCCTTAGTGTATGGTTTTGACATACAACGAACATATCCCGAAAATGACATGTTTCCAACTTCAATATTTTTGGCTGGGCGATGATGAGTGGGTGAGTGAGTCAGGACATTTTCTTTCAATTTTTTTCTTCAGAATTTCACCCCTCCCGATGAACCCCTTAATTTGGTTTATCAAAAAAACTGTCGAACACATATAAGTTATACTTATTTTTAAGCAGTTTTTCCCCCTGAGTTTGAAGAGCGAGTGAGTCAATCGGTTAGGACACTTTCTTTCCTGTTTTTTTTTACACAGAATTTCACCCCTCGCCATAGGCCCCTTAAATTGGATTTATGAAAAAAAAAACGGTCAAACACCTATTTACTTATTTTTTATGCTGATTTTTTCCCGCTGAGTTTCAAACTCCTCGCCTATGTCGTTTATGAGATACAGGCTCCGTTAGGAATCTTTCAACCCCCACTTTTCACCCCTTTCACCTCATAATATACACCACATCGAAAAACCCTCAGACACATGTCTTCTTATTTTTAATGATGAGTTTATATGCCGAGTATCACATCCCCCAGTGAAACCAATCGGGAGATATTGCTATTCGATGAAATGCAGGTCTTCCCCCTTAACACCCCTTTAGAACCTGAATAGCCAAAAATCCTTTCTTAGTGGGCGTTTGCGGCCCTTGAGTAAGCTGCATACCAAATTTCATTCCAATCCGTTGGGTGGGTTCTGAGATTTCGTGATGAATGTGTGAGTGAGTGAGTGAGTGGTATTTGACAAATATCTAGTAGATAGTGTCAAGTCTTTGTTATGCTATACTCGGTTGACAGTGCTGTGTGAGCAGTTGAGTAACTAACGGGATTTCAAGTAAAAATCCTCATTTTCTATACCGGTAGTGCAGAGCGCAACTGGCATCCAGACGGCCGTGTCTCGAATTGAGCTATGTTGCCATGGAAACTATCTGCCTTGCCATTCCTTCATGAGTATATTTTATGATTTGATTAGCCTGTTTTTGAGTGAAAAAGGGCCGAAATCAGAAGAATGAGAAAGACTATCGAAAATTCATGTAGCCAGCGGTTCCTTCTGGGTCCTAAACTATATGTATGCAAAATATGGTTGAGATTGGTGGAACGGTGTAGATTTGTATACGGAACCAACATATATACATACATACATACATACATACATACATACATACAGACTTTCACTTTTATATATTAGATTTCCATAATTATATTCCAATGATGAATCCGATACATATTTACGACGGAGAATGGAGACTTTACAGAAGAAATTTGTCAAGATGCTAGGGAAGGTAGCCCAGCAACCCAGAAGAATTTGCCAGAAGGATGTCGTTCGAGCCCAGCCGAATGTTGGTGAATTTCGGAGAGAGACGTTTCTTATCTCTGAGGTCGCTGATTCGAGGTTCGAATGCAGATCCATCTCAGTGTCTTGTACTGAGGAAACATCTAAAGTATTGTGGCAATACTTACATTGATCTTTATTTTTTTCGTCTAAATAAGGTTTTAGTGTATCTCAATTGTTATATAGAGTTTGATTAGTGACATTCTGAGCAGCAATCTTATTCCATATGTTCGGCGATTTTATTACATATTTCTATGTTTCCACATTTCATGTATTTCAGTGCTTTTATGTATTTTACACTTCAGATGTGTGTTGAGATTTTTATGCTGTAAGATTATTTAGAGATGATTGCATTTCATCTATTTTCAATTTTATTCTACGGATCAGTTGTGGAACTGACATAAAAATTTTGTTTCGTTAGTTTCGTTTAATTCCTGCCGCTCCTTCCGGAGCATAGGGCTTTGGCGAAATTTCTCCACGCAGTACGGTTCCTGGCCATTCTCTTCACTTGACTCCAGTTCTTGTCCACCTCTGCAATTTCATTTTCGATCGTCCTCTTCCAGGTCTTCTTAGGTCGACCTCGCTTCCTGGCACCTTGAGGATTCCAGTCTAGCCCCGCCCTCTCAATAGCATCGTCCGGCTTCCTTAGTGTGTGACCAATCCAGCGCCATTTCCTCTCCTTGATCTGGATGCTAATCGGTTGTTGATTGGTGATGGTCCAAAGATCTTCATTTGATATTATGTCCGGCCACCTCACATTCATAATGCGACGCAGACATCTGTTAATGAACACCTGTAGCTGGTTGTTGATCGGTTTTGTGACTTTCCATATTTCACAGCCGTAGAGAAGAATCGACTTTACGTTGCTATCGAAAAGGCGGAGCTTGGTCTTCCTGGAAATGTTTCTATTTCTCCAGATTGGGTAGAGCTGGACAAAGGCACCATTTGCCTTCCTGATACGGCTTCGAACATCTTCCTCTGCTCCCCCATCATTTGTGACTATACTTCCAAGGTAGAGGAAGGACTCAACTCGCTCAATGTCCTTTTCGTTGACTGTCAAACTAGTCGTGATGTCAGAATTTATCCTCATCTCTTTGGTCTTGTTGGTGTTGATCATCAGTCCTGCACGTTCTGCTTCTCTCTGCAACCTCCCCATCTTATCTTCTATGTCTCGGTACCGTTGTGCCATAAGACAAATGTCGTCTGCGAAATCCAAGTCTTCAAGCCTGTCATTTATACCCCATTGAATACCCCTCTTCCGTCCTCCCATTACCTTCTTCATCACACTATCCAGGACCAACAGGAACAGAGTGGGGGAAAGGACACACCCCTGACTCACTCCGGATCTGACCTTTATCTTTTCTGTTAATTTGCCTTCGTGAAGAACCTGGCACTCATACCCTTCGTACATTTCTTCCATGATTCTGATGATCTTTGTTGGAATTTTATATTCCTCGAGGGTCTTCCACATGATTCTTTGATTTACGGAGTCGAAGGCTTTCTCGAAGTCAACAAATGTGAGGTAAAGGGTATTCCGCCACTCCACACTCTGCTCCAGGATGATTCGGAGAGTGTTGATGAGATCCACACAGCTGCTGTTCACACGTCGTGAGGATCTCGCTCGTCTTGCTCTTCACAGGCCTAGTTTTATTAAAACCTTTCTTCGAAAGCATCTTTGTGATGCCATAGAGCTCCTTAACGTCCCCCCTTCTTGCCGCTTCTTCTGCTTTCTCCGCCTGCTCATCAGTCCACCTCCTATGATCCTTCCGTACACTCCTCTTTACCTCCCTGTTTGCTGTTGAATACTTTGCTTGTGTGAGAGCCTTCTGCTGCCTAGTCTTGCAGGTGTTGAGCTTGGCCTTAATCTCCTTCCTATAATTTATCTTGTCCCAGGTCTGATCGGATATCCATTCTTTCCGCAGGTAGTTCTTGTACCCGAGCTGCATCTCACTGGTTTCCACGAAGGTATTCTTTACCTCGCTCCACACAGTCTCCACGTCCTTCTCTGTCTCGGAGTCCAAAACCTGGAATTTATTTCTGAGCTCCAGTTTAAATTGGTCCAATCTCTGCTGGTTCTTAAGCTTTCCCACTTCAAACTTGTTGTGCCAAGTGTTAAACTTTCGGCGGACTGCGGCGATCTTCATGCGGAAGTTGGCAACCACGAGATGATGGTCACTACCAACGTCCGCTCCTCTCTTTTTCCTAACATCTTCCAAGCTTCTTCTGAACCTCCTGCTCACCGCGATGTGATCAATTTGATTTTCTGTGACTTGATCAGGAGACACACAGGTGACCTTGTGGCACCGCCTATGAGGAAATACCGTGCCACCCATCACCAAATCCTGACTGGCGCAATATTCCATATATTTCTCCCCATTGTCATTCATCTCACCAAGGCCATGTTTACCCATGATCTGCTCCAACCCCTCATTGTTTGAGCCCACCTTCGCGTTGAAGTCTCCCATAACAATGAGAATGTCCTTCTTACTTGTTTGTCTAGTGACATCTCGCAGCATTTGGTAGAATTCTTCCTTCTTCTCTGGCTCCGATTGTTCTGTAGGCGCATAGCATTGGATGATGATCACATTCCTGATCTTTGTCTTGAACCTAGCAAACATGAGCCTACTAGAAATCGGCTTCCACTCCATAAGGCTTCTCTTTGCATTTCAGTTGAGCAGCAACCCCACTCCATCCCTGTGTTCTCCATCATCACCCCCAGAATAAAGAAATGTAATTCCATCTTTTGTCTGTATTTCACCAAATCCTGGCCACCTCACTTCACTCAATCCTAGGATATCCAGCCCATTGTTCTTCATCTCCCGTGTCACTTGTTTCAGTCTGGTTTTCTCCATCAAGGTCCTCACATTCCAGAAACCGATTTTCGTAGTCCTCTTAATGCCAAAAGTCGTCATCAGGTTATCCGTCCGGTTTTGTAATTCGTAAAAATCCCAATAATTTTAACAGAGACACTGGTTATCAGCTAAGTGACACTTGGCTACCAGTTATTAAGGATCTAGGGAGATAGTTCCTCTCAGTCTCTCTGTTCTTCACATATTTAAAATTGTACATTTTCCCTCTAGGGCTCAGAGCCTGGATTTGATCTCCTTTGTTCGTCACTGGAGGAGTTTCCATCTGTTTTTTCGCCGTTGACTGTATGACGTTAGGTATCGTTCAGCTAGTATTCCCTTTTGTCTATGTTTCCTTATATCCATCTAACCCTCCCACCTCCCCCCCCTCCTCATTCTTCGAGGAGTTTCTATATTTTCACACCGCCCCCTTTACCTTCTTGTTACTTACTACTCTGTCCGCCGTTCCACCATGGTCCATACAGTTATTTCTGGCAGCTGGTCTCTGGTGACGAACAGAGGAATTTATCTATATTTTTTGTAATCTCATTGATATACTTTCTTTGGCCACATTGTTTATTTCCATTGAAAAAGGAGGCAAGGTTTCTCCGAAACGTATGGTTTAAATTAAAAATACACACGGCATTAGCCCAAAAGCATGAATTATTTATATAATAATCCGGGCCGTGAAAGCCTTAATATGCAAATTTGTAATTTTGCTTCAGTTTCTGTAATCAGTTTATTTAAGAGGAGCGAGTGATTAACCCACTGCCTCCGAGTGCCTTGAAGGGGCTGCCACTTTAAGCTTGAGGCACCAGGCTGATTTTCTGTCAGGGTTTCTTCCCTTAGCCTTTGAAGAACCAACTCCAAACTACAAGGCAGCAGTTGTTTCACCAGAGCCCCGTTAGCCGTAATTTCTTCAGGGTTCCTGTAGGGACTTCACAGCTACCGTAGCGGTCTTGAGGCACACAAAGTCCCCACTGTACCTCACCCCTACAGGCAATCACCTACTTAATTACGTTGCCCATCTCCCACGACGAGGACGAGGGGTTGGATTTGTGGGAGACATCTAAAGTATTGTGGCAATACTTACATTGATCTTCAAGTTTTCGTCTAAATAAGGTTTTAGTGTATCTCAATTGTTATATAGAGTTTGATTAGTGACATTCTGAACAGCAATCTTATTCCATATGTTCGGCGATTTTATTACATATTTCTATGTTTCCACATTTCATGTATTTCAGTGATTTTATGTATTTTACACTTCAGATGTGTGTTGAGATTTTTATGCTACAAGATTATTTAGAGATGATTGCATTTCATCTATTTTTCAATTTTATTCTACGGATCAGTTGTGGAACTGACATTAAAAATTATGTTTGAGGAATCATATTGCCTCATAGGAGACTAGTCGTTTCGACTCTCGAATTTTAATAATTTCATTTAACCATGTATTCTGACATTGTGTCATAACTTCAAATTAAATTCTTATTAAATTTAATTTGAGCACTTTAATGTAACATCATATTACTTCAAGAAAAGAAGAAACATCGAATTATATTGTAATATCATTATTGTACATAAACTACCGACGATCTAAGAAATACTAGTCGTTTGATAAGACCAAAGTCTTTATTCCTATGAACATTCTTTGTGTAGAGTGGAAAAACATTAAGACATTGACAAACCTTTCTTATTATCTGTAAAGCTAAGAGCTTTGTTCATTTAACATGTTAGAGGAAATACCTTTTGATAGAAGATTATTCAAATCTTTGGCTAGGAATTCAAAGCTAGTTTATCTCGGTCAGGATTGAATTCTATCTGACACTATAAATAACATGTGTGTTATTTTATCCTATTTGTGTAACATCAAGTCATTTTGTCGACATGATATTACAACGATAAACAATTTATAGCTAGACAAGTGAGATGAAACAGGAGTATTATTTTTATTACATGTATTTGCGACAGACGAGTTAACAGTTAATTATCTAGTTGTGGAGTAAACTTTAGGAGGTTAATCACGACTGTCTAATATCGTTCATTACAATTGGAAGTTTCATCTGAAGAACTTACGTATGTATAATTGTAGTCCAGTAATAATGTGCAGTGATACTGAGGGTCATGCCATTATTTAAGAGAAATTCCTACATAAGATATGTTAATAACAATTAATCCCTTTTGATTATTGTTTAACATAGTAGACGATTATTGTTTATGCCATATATACTGTTATATGAGGTTTTGTAGAGCTATGGAGTGCTCAGGCGAGGGAATTCCGCATTTTTAGGAAGTCAAAGTATTGTTGTTCTTTGATTTAAAAAAAGGCATGTATCATGAAGAGCCGTTGTATACAAGTAGTCCAGTTCTTGTGAATTAACGATTTAGCTGTGTTAACAGGAGGGTTTCAGCGGAAAAGCAACTTGAGAAAGATTGTCTACTCACGTCTATAATACTATTATTAAATTTTATTAAACCCGAATTTATGTAATTACGTACAGCTTACCTTAATCAGTCGACTGTATTATACCGATATTGTAATGAAACCTATATAAGACGAGTTGTACGCAGTATATTGAAACTACAGAACGTTAAAGAAAGAGTGGTTATGTGAAAAACCAGTGTATATATTTAGTTAAGATTTTTGTTGTAATCGAGAATTTAGAATCTTGAAAGTGTCGCGTTAGCAACACTAGATAATGGACATCATTATAAACATATTACATGTAAATATTTTTGTGGACATGATTTAATTAGTTAAACATTTTAATAGGATTTATCAATCCATTGTTTTGGAAAAGAGTGTGTTTATGAGCGGATGTTTTGGGAATGAATGATTGTTCATTGTTAAGAGCATATGTGGAACCGTATTGGTCTAGAACAATCCGGAGAGCGCATGAAAGAACGTATAATATTTTTAGAATGATTGGTTAAGAAACAAGGCAGTTATATGAACTTTTGTAAGATCTAAATGTTAATTTTTACGTGTTTTATAAATGCACACATGCAGTCTCTGTGGGCTAGCAAGCATGATTCACCGTTAGCTCTGGGGAGCGATGACATAATATTTAAGCAGGTGTAGACTCACAGCCTTCTATTTATTGTATAAACCAGTTTCGAGTACGGCATGGTGCCGATATTTCATTGATATAACCAAGTTTCTGCACGTGCGTTCTACATCGCTCTGGTCAAAATTTTAGCATGTAAGACAGTTGCATTTGACACGCAACTTAGAATTAAGCAAATTTAATAAGCCCTGTTGCTAAACAATAGCACAGCATATTTCGGCAATAGATTAAGGCAAAACCATTCGGCTTATAAATAGCCATTTTTTTTACTTATCATAATTTAGACTAACCATTTCGGCACCTGATGACAAACAAACCCGTCATCAGGGTAAGCCCGATAATACATTAAGTTAAATTACACCAGGATAACTTACATTAAGGTAAAACATCTCGGCACCTGATGACAAACAAACCCGTCATCAGGGTAAGCCCAACAACGCATAGATTAAGACAAATAATACCAAGGCTAACCTAGAAATAAGGTACACCTCAGTGGCGCCACACTTAGTCTTATAAATTAAGCGCCACCGACGAAGTGTTCTATATATATATATATATATATATATATATGTGATGTATTGCCTTGTATTGTAATGCATTATTATTTACTAATCCACTTTTTACCCACACAGGAAAGCGAGGAGGCAGATGAAGGTACATGTCTCCTAAATAGATGGCCTTTCATATACTTTTGTTTCACAGATCACGAGGATTACTCACAAACCCCCTGTAAATATAGCCCCCAAATACACACATCCTACACTAAATATGTCCCAAACACGTACACTTTCACACATTTCCAGTTACACCCTTAAAGGTGACGACGTCAGCGGCCAGCGGTGAACAGCATACGTGGGATGCTGAACATTGCTGAACGCAAACCTATCCCCACACGCAAATGAAGCGTGACTTCAGGGTCTAAGGTCGGCACGGAAGTTGTAAGTGCCGAACCTTCGACCCTAAGGTGGAATTCCGACCCACGACGGAAAACCAGAAGATCCCATCACAGGTATAAGAAAAACCAGCCGGACAGAGTATGCCCATGTGCAATGAGTAAAAGAATAGCGGCCGTCTAGACATAAGTAGCCAAATAAATATAAATGTATAATAATGTAATAATGTAACGTATAACAATGTAATAAAGTAGCGTAATAATGCAACAATGTCACAGAAAATGCCACACATTTAATATTTGTTATCATGTACGCACTGATTTTCATTTCTACCCTTCTAACTTAAAATTTGTGAAGGTGTCCCGTTTTACCCCAACACAATAAACTATATTTTACGCATTCCTTTAACTTATACCCTGGAACACCTGTTTTTTCTATTCTCTTCCGTCTTTTAACCTATATATCACAGGGAGCAATTTTTTCTCCAATACAGCGGCGGACGGTACAACCTCCCGTCCATCCGTGGGTTTTTTCCTCCCTGGACAATGCCAACATGTATACTTAATGTCATGATCAAATATTCTGTTTTTTTTTGGACCTTTATTATTATCAATGCTTCGAATGTCAACTTGCAAAACTTAACTATTTCAAATTTACCATGTATAGTATGTATAACCCACAACCTACCCCTCTGAGCACAAGCTGATCTCACATCTACACGACATCGCTACACACCTACATCTACATCAACACTGAAGAAAAGAAGAAGAGGTACAAGGAGGAATCAACAACGACCTACTACATCAACACCCCCACTCTACGTTCCGTTCCCGTTCGCGCGGACGCGAACTAATTGAAGAAGAAGACTTGTACAGGCCCCGGGGGGCTGTATCCCCTGAAAGCCACCCCCCCCATCTTCTATTAAAACCACCCCTAACTGGCAACATCATAAGTCCAGAACATCACCTTTAAACAGCAAGGGCGGCCACCCAGCTCGGGAGGTTAGCCAACCACATGCAACACACAACATAATCATCTACACAACAGCTAACTGGGGCAGCTACGTCAATGGAATGCTGACTAAGCAACGGCAGGACCTATAAGAAGAGAAGCCTTTTTGGAGCATTATCTGTCATACAGTGTGTGTCGCCGAAGGCCCTGCTCCAGCTACCATCATCAGGTGAGACTCAGCAAGTGTTCAGATATCCTTTACTTTGTAAAAACCCATCCACAATCTTGTACACTTAACTTGTATCAGTACTTACATTCCCCTAAAAGGGACTTACGATTTCACACTCACTGACCAATAAACACATGGTCAGTAAACTACACTTGTCTTGATAATTACACGCCTCTTTACATCCTAATACCCTTCCTGACTCTCGTCACGATTGACCGTGACAATTGTAGCCGGTAATTGCTTGCTAAGGTTTCATTGTGTTTCCCGCACGCGACTGCATAGCAGCGAGCCACTGACATAAGCAGGTATGTTATATCGCTCACTCCGTCCAGCTGGGAGGCCGGTACGTTAACCTGAACCCAGAGGTTCATCCCCTAGTAGACTCTTACGTCTCAGCAGGAACACCCCCTAGCATTTGTACACCAAACAACACGCTACATTGGTAAGCTCTCCCAGCTACGGGAAGCTACCCTCTCCTAGGAATCGCCTTCCAAATTAGTACAATAACATAAATGTTTTAGCCCTAACTACCCCCCAACTAAGGGATCTAAAACAATGTGTATGGAATGCCATTAAGAGGCTTCACTAAACGTTTTTATTTCTACGCAGTGCAGGCATATATCAAGCCAAGATTTATACTCATAATTTTTAATACAGCATTGTAGTAAGATGTAGAATTGAAAGGAGGTGTGAATGAGTGCGTGTTTTAATTTTAATGTTAATTGTTAAATTCATTTGTTGTTATTATTTTGTTTCTAGTAGAGTAGTTTACCTTTTTGTTAATAAATTTGTTCAGATTGTTTTCCATTGTTGTTGGAGTGATTCATTTTAAATATAAGGAGCAGAGTATTTTGGATATAGTTTAGGCGAAGCTGAAGTCCCAGTCCCCGAGGTAAGTAAAGGTGAGTGCCCCGTGTAGTTGGTTGTTGATCCACAATATTCTTGTAACTGCTGTCTGTAAATCCCTAAAAACCATGTTGGAAGCGATTTCTAATGTTGTATATGCCGGAGCAATGAGAAATAGGCAATCCAGTGGGGCAATGGATATTCCAACACGATCCTTTCCGGATTATCGGGTACAGTAGATCAAAAAACTACATCCATACTAATATATAAAAGTGAGATGGTATGTGACTGTGTATTACTCGATCACCAAAGAACCACTGGTCCGATTTACATGAAATTTTACATGGAAGTAGCTGATTTGCCTGGTTAATATATAGGCTACTTTTGATTTCAATACTTTGCACTATTTAAAGATGGCGACCATTTAAGTGACTTCACTACAACATTTGGTTTCAAACATTCATATTTCAACTTCAAATAAAAAGAGAACGCTAAGTAGTAGCAAACTTTTGATGGCATATACTAGGTTTAAAATTTAATTTTCTATCACAATGGTCCTTATCACTTTTCGTGTATCTCCAACTGTAAAACCTAATTGTGTGCTATAAAACAAGGTCAATGCCAAGCGGTGTAGCTGGACAAAATGTTCCATTCATACTCTCCCTCCGCGCAGCACCACGCCTATCCCCTGTTTTAACTGTCACCTTCACATTTCAATTTACTTATGACCAGTAGCGATGCACGGGTACTTCAGCTAGTATATATATATATATATATTAAGGAATGTCTGTGTGTTCGTCTTTTATGCGTTCATAAACCATTCATCCGATTGAGACAAAATTTTGGTGAGTTGTTGAAAACACCTCCGGGAGGTTCATTGGCATAGTTAATCCATTTCAAAATAGATAGCGCGCGAATAGCTTAAACAAATGCGTAATGGCGATGCGTTCATTTACAATTCATCCGATTGCGATCAAATTTTGGTGAGTTGTTGTGCACAGTCCCGGAAAAGTTATAGGCGTAGTAAATACAAATTACAATAGATGGCGTGCGATTAGCTTCAACAAAATGGCGTGCGTTTGTTTCAAGAAAGTCCCACATGCGTTCATATGCCATTCATCACATTGCGATGAAACTTGGGTGAGATGTTCTGTACACTTCAGGTAAGGTTTCTGGCTTAGTAAATCCACTTAACAATAGGTAGCGCACGAGAAGATTTAAGAAATTAGCGACGACGGGCTAAACGTTTCAACAAAGTCCTGTATGCGTTCATATACCATTCGTCCGATATCGATGAAACTTGGGAGAGAGGTTGTGTACACTACACGCAAAGTTTCTGGCTTAGTAAATCCATGTTATAATAGGTAGCGCACGAGTAGATTCAACAAATGAGCGACGACTCGCGAAGCGTTTCAACAAAGTCCCGTATGCGTTCATATGCTATTCGTCTGATAGCGACAAAACTTGGGTGAGATGTTGTGTACACTTCAGGGAAGGTTTCTGGCTTAGTAAACCCACTTAACAATAGGTAGCGCACGAGTGGAATCAACAAATGAGCGACGACGGGCGAAGCGTTTCAACAAAGTCCTGTATGCGTTCACATACCATTCGTCCGATAGCGATGAAACTTCGGTGAGTGGTTGTGTACACTTCAGGCAAGGATTCTGGCTCAGTAAATCCACTTTACGATTGGTTGGGCACGAGTAGATTCGACAAATGAGCGACGACGTGCGAAGCGTTTCAACTAAGTCCCGTATGCGTTCATATACTATTCGTCTGATAGCGATGAAACTTGGGTGAGATGTGTATACTTCAGGGAAGCTTTCTGGGTTAGTAAATCCACTTAAAAATAGGTATCGCACAAGTAGATTAAACAAATGAGTGACGATGCAGGAAGTGTTTCAACATAGTCCCGTATGCGTTCATATACCATTCGTCCGATAGCGACTAAATTTAGGTGAGTTGTTGTGTACACATCAGGGAAGGTTTCTGGCTTAATAAATCCACGTAACAATAGGTAGCGCACGAGTAGATTCGACAAATGAGCGACGACGGGCGAAGCGTTTCAACAAAGTCCTGTATGCGTTCACATACCATTCGTCCGATAGCGATGAAACTAGGGTGAGGGGTAGTGTACACTTCAGGCAAGGTTTCTGGATTAGCAGATCCACTTTACGATAAGTAGGGCACGAGTAGATTCAACAAATGAGCGACGGCGCGCGAAGCGTTTCAACAAAGTCCCGTATGCGTTCATATACTATTCGTCTGATAGCGATGAAACTTGGGTGAGATGTTGTGTACACTTCAGGGAATGTTTCTGGGTTAGTCAATGCACTTTACAATAGGTGTGGCGCAAGTAGATTAAACGAATGAGCGACGACGCGCGAAGTGTTTCAATATAGTCCCGTATGCGTTCATATACCATTCGTCCGATAGCGACTAAACTTGGGTGAGTTGTTGTGTACAGGGAAAGATTCAGGCTCAGTAAGTCCATGTTACAATAGATAGCGCACAAGTAGATTCAACAAATGAGCGAAGACGCGCGAAGCGTTTCAACAAAGTCCCGTATGCGTTCATATACCATTCGTCCGATAGCGATAAAACTTGGGTGAGATGTTGTGTACACTTCAGGGAAGTTTTCTGGCTTAGTACATTTACTTTAAATAGGTATCGCACAAGTAGATTCAACAAATGATCGACGGCACGCGAATCGCTTAAACAAAGTCACGTAGCGTTCAAATACCATTCATCCGATTGCTAAGAATCTTTGGTTGGATTGTTGTGCACACTCAAGGAAATGTTTCTGACGTAGTAAATCCTTTTTACAATAGCTAGCGCAAGAGTAGATTCAACAAATGAGTAACGGCGCGCGTATCGTTTAAAAAATCGTGTAGGTTCATATACCAATCATGCGATTGCAATGAAATTTAGAGAAATGTAGTTTCCACTCCTGCAAAGATTTCTGATGTAGTAAATCCATTTTACATTTGGTAGCGCACGAGTAGATTCAACTATTGAGCGACAGCGCGTGAATCGTTTCAACCAAGTCCCGTATGCTTTCATATACCATTCATCCGATTGTGTAAAAACGTTGGTGAGTTGAGTACAGTGCTGCGAAGGTGTATGAATTAGAAAAATCCGTTTTTCTATATGTGGCGCAAAAGAAGATTCAACAAATGAATGAAGGCGCGGAATCGTTTAAAAAAATCCCGTAAGCGTTCATATGCCATTCATCCGATTGCGATTAAACGTTCAAGAGTTGTGGTGTACGCGCCAGGGAAGGTTTTCGACTAGGTAAATCCATTTTACAATAGGTAGCGTACGAGTATATTCAACAAATGGAGGACGGCGCTCGAATTGTTTCAACAAAGTCCCGTATGCATTCATATACCATTTATTTCATTGCGATGAAACTTTGGTGAGTTGTTGAGCACGCTCCCATGTTCTTTTGAGATAGTAAATCAATTTTACAATAGTTTAGCGGTGGTTAACGGAAAATAAATAAATATTGGGAATCCAAAAGCACTTCAACAAACAAAGTTACAACGCCAGCGTTTTCTTTGATTGGCATTGCAACGCATGCCGGGTACAGCTCGTTACTTATATTATTTTTGTAAAAATTGAGAATTTTAAAATTTAAATTGTATATTTTCTTTATTGAAGGTAAAAATCAATTCTTGAAAGACATGCCAAGTCCTAGAACTATTTTAGCAGACACAGAGTCTTTCTCCTTGCTTGGCAAGATGATTCCGTTCGACCTTGGCCACCGGTCCTCGGCCAATAGCTGGCCGTTGAGAGTTGGCAGACGTGGTCTCTGGCCGTATTCCCACGTCCTTCTTGCAGTAGACGCGTGAGCTCCAAGCTAATTGGGATTTATAAAGCTACTGTGTACTGTATATCATATTGTATAGTGTTTTATTGCGATTGGGTATAGAACTGTAATGCCTTGAAAAATATTCGCTACGTGAACGTGTATATCTGCACATTACGTACATAAAGTGGAGGAAATCGTGCGATACAACAAGACAAAAGTTTTGAGTGAATTTTCCAGGGAGACCCATTCCTATAAATCGGACAATAAAACAACTAGATAAGGGATTCAAACGTAAAGGCTCAGTAAACAATTAAAATAGACGTAAAGGTAGTTATTTTCTGACTGAAGCTAAATTAACCAGAATAGTAGAAAATTCATAAGAAGATGCCGATTATGTTTGTCTTCGGATGGGGAACATTTGAAGCATCTACTCTGAACATGGTGAGTATAATGCATGTTACTGATTTTAAGCACCGTACTCTGCCGTGCATGTGCGCGCGCAGTAGCCAGCGAATGAGCCGTCACTTGAATCTTTGTTAGGTTTAAGTATATTGATGATCTTGGTTTTCTTAAATATAGGTGGTAAATTACCTGTTTCTACGGTGTTGGAGAAGAAACTAGTCAGCCATCTGATAGTAGCTGGACCACAGTGTAACAGGGATTCTGGGTAAACGCCTTCGATACCTGCTGCTTTCCCTGATTTCATGCTCTTCATGGCTTCTACTGGTTTAAAGGAGAAGATAATTCAGATGTCTGTGGTGCGAACCGTTTCCTTGCATTAAGTAGATGTCGTTTTAGCGGGCGCTTCCCGATGAGTGGGGCTCTCGCCTGGGGAGTTATGTGAGGACGTTTCCCAGAGGGAAGTGCCACGCCAAACTCGTCGAAGTGTAGCGGGAGCTGTTTGGAAGAAGGGTGGCAAGGCAAGTTATGGAGGGAGTGCACGGGTGACCGCACATGCTGGGTGCTGGGGAGTTATGTGGGGACGTTTCCCAGAGGGAAGTAACACGCAAAACTCGTCGAAGGGTAGCGGGAGGTGTTTGGACGAAGGGTTGCAAGGCAAGTTATGGAGGGAGTGCGCGGGTGACTGCACATGCTGGGTGCTGACTTGCAGATCGAGACAGCTAGGTGCGTGGTTTGCAAGGTCGCTTGGACTGCTAACACGAGGAGATGAATGGTTGGCTAATTTTGGCATGCAAGACGAATAAATGTAAGAACATGGTCTAAATGTATTGGACTGTTTATTGCAGTCGAATGAAAGGTTGGTGAAGTGAGAGGTCTGGGGGATTGAAATAAGGATAGCTCTGAGCACACTTAGCCTGTAGTGTTGGTCGCCGGTCACTAGGAAGGTAGGCTATGCGTTAGAACCGCCATCACCCCCCCTACTCTTACCAGCCCTTTCCATTCCCTCTATTTAGGCCCTTTTGCACAAATCAACACCGTTTTACCGATCTGAAACAAATTTTACATACTTACCCTTCGGAACCCGACGAGTAACACTGTCCACTTGAAATTATACAGCACTATCAATTCCCTAGATTTTAGCCATTCGGTACATAGACAAAATATCGTATTTGTCGAATAATGACCAATCTAGGCTCGCGTGTCGTATACTTTGGTTCAGTTTGGTGAAACGGAGTAGATTTGAATAGATAACATCTGGGTGAACACATAAATGAATCACTCTACCAACTCTGATCTCCAATTTTTACACTTCAGCTATAAATGAGAACTGATGAATATTTTAGGAACAATATATTCAGTAAAGAACATATAGCCTACTTACTCCTAAATGAATGAGTATAGTTATAACTCTTTTTATTTATCAAAGAGTATAATAGAGTAATTTCTTGGTTGAAGCCCTTAGGAACTATTTACCTCTACCAAACACCGGAACCTCGGAAAAACTATTACCATCATTGAAGAAAGAAAGAAAGAAAGAAAGAAAGAAAGAAAGAAAGAAAGAAAGAAAGAAAGAAAGATCGAGAAGACATATTTCAAGAATTTTATGGAACTGGAGACATAATCGCCTGGACGTGGGCAGCATCCAACTTTGAGTTGAGGCATATGTTTACACTTCTGGCTGTCCATGGTTTTCACCACCTCAATTGCATTTACAAATCTTAGACTAAGAAACACGTATGTTAATTATACGCCAAATCAATACTAACAAATAAAACACAAATAAATGTCCACAATTTATAGACTATTTGAAGTGTACATGTTTCGAAACAACACAGCACAATTCAGAGAAAACTTATCCTAAAGTAAATTTAATTAAGAAATGAATATCCTTACAATACGTTTTTAAGAGAATCATGTGGAAAAAAATTAATAGATCTTTAAAAAATATCTATGAAAATTTTAAATAATCCTTGAAAAATATATATGAAATATTGATTTATAGGCAATTATATGGTTAATCTTCTGAAACATTATCTATGAAACATTTTGTAAATATTCCTCATCTGATAAAATTATTAGTTATCATGGTTCCGCTGAAAATAAACAGTATCTTAAAAATAAACCAGTAAAGCTTTAATGTAGTTGTACAACGGAGTTGAAATTACGCATGTAGTCATACCTCTGGAACTGATAAACTCTTAGATCCTACTAATGAACCCATGTACCATTGGCTCAAAGGGGGTCGAATCCATGTATTTTGTGGAAGGAAGGAAAGAAATATACAATCGTAAATGAAACATAAAGAGATTTCAAGCAAGGATTCTAGCATAACGTTGCGCAAGAAGCTGGACCCAGGTGTTCAGGAAATGAGATCATGCCTCTTGACTCATCGAGAAGGAGCCGGTCATGAGTATTAATAGAACGAGTGGAAAGTTTTGGCTGTAAGACAGAGAAGCGTGACTCGGAAATCAAGCTTACCTTGCATTAAAACGGCAACAGCGCTGCTGTGCCAGAAGAAGAATAATTAAATTTAACCCATTTGCGAGAATAAAAATAAGTAAATAAATACAGTACTGTGAATCATTTCGGATTAGAGATTTTTGTGTAAATAAAACCCTTTTAAAATTGCAAAAGAAAGAAATGCCAACGCAGCATACGTCATCGGGGAATTACTGAGACCCGAGGAGTGGGGAATTTAAAAATGAACAGCACCACCCACGCAGCTGAAGACTAAAAATTAATTAATATCTCAGAAATGCACGATCGATTCTTATGCGCAGTGAGATCATTTGACGTTTGGAAGACGAGCTTTCTGGAGATATAATTTTTATAATTGTGCGACAATTAGTTCAAAAGTTGGTCACGAAAAGGACTAGGATTTTATCTTTTTTGACTAAAGAGTATAAAAGTCCTGGCCTCACCAAGCCAATCATGCAGTTTCCGATAGCCCGTGAGGGGGCGTCAGGCTACATCAGACACCGAATGCAGTTATCAGTCCGTCCAGGGGGCGTGACGCAGGAGCATCATAACCACGCAGTCTTCAAACGTATGAACCTCAGGGGAGGTCATACTGTTTAACAAGTATAAGCACCGAATGCAGTATTCCGACAATCCGTGAGGGGGCGTCACGCTGTAACACATCGAAGGCAGTCTACCAGTATTCCTTGAGGGGAAAATGCTGTATCACATCGCATAGACAGTATCCGACAGCCAAGGGCGTCGCGGTATCAATAACTACGTGCAACCGGAAGGAGTTGCAAAGAAGTAATATTACAGTATCGCCGTGTTGAGAATTAGGAAAATCCTAGTTACAGGATTTAGGTCCGACAGTATAAAGTTTACCGTGAAAAGTTCATAAAATACAGTCAAAGCAGGCTGCGAACTTAGAACTCAGGGCGATAGGTCTTTAAGTAATCGACCAAAAGTATCATAACGTACGGAAGTACCGTAACAGCGAGATAAACATTTTATCAAACTGTAAAGAACCCGAGCAGGGACAGACAATATAAGGTTCGCAAAGTATTCTAGAAGATTAGAAGTTCGAGAACCGAATAAGCGAAAAAGAGAAGGAATCTATAGACATTGTTTCAAGAAAGCAGACGAACTATTCAAAAGCACTAAGACTCGAGAAGTATTAGTTGCTAAAATCCATAGGTCACCGATAGATTATCGAGGGGACCGTGAACAGAACAGACTTTCGCTAAGATCAATCGATAGGATCTAAAAGGGAGCCGTTCGAGTCAGAAAAATAGCAGATCGTCAGGAACGGGATTCGAAGGAGAATTATTGCAGAGAGGAAGTAGATGATTCGAGACTTTCATATTCTGCAGGATAGGAAGCCGACATTGAATAAATTTCACCCTTGGAGACGGGAGGTCAAGAGGTCACGTGTGATAGGCTTAATAGCCGCCTAGTGATCAGAATTTGTGAAGTGTAAATATATCAAGATTTTGTGTTAAAAGTAGTATAATTTTTCAGTGTTTTATTGTGTGTTCTAAACGGATACACCAGTGTATTTAAAAAAAATGTTATCAGTGTTAAATGTATACGTGTTAAATATGTGTCAAGATATGTCTGTACATGCAATGAATTTGTACAAAATGGAGTAATTTAAAAGAGTGGGCAAAATGACACATCGCACGAGAAGGAAGGTCAGGGAAAGACCTAAAACATGTGAGTAAAGATTTTCATTATGTTTTGGTGTCGGGGAAGTGTTTGTGTACAAATCCACCGGAGTTTTGGGGTAAAGGGATGTTTCTAATTAAATAATAACAGATTAAGAACGCGATCTGAACAAATAAAATTTGAGAAATTATAAATAACTATGTGAAAGAATAAATTCTGTAGAGGAAATGTATCGAATAAAATGTCAGTGTATTTGACGAATGTTATAAAAGCAAGCGTACTAATAAATAAATAATAATAATAATAATTGAGACGTGGCTTCAGGCCAGCAGCACGTCGGTAACTCGATAACCAACGCTCTGCTACCAGAATGAGACGTGTAAGGCGAGCGTGGATGGGCCAACTTACCTGTATTCAGGGGTCCGGGTCACCTCCGCAGCAAAATCATCTCCAGATGACAAGTCCCAACAGAAGAGCTCCAAAAGGGGTGGAAGGAAGATGGAGAAGGGGACAACACACACAGGCCATTCAACAGACACCCCCCACTAACCGACAGAACTGCCGTCGGTGAAATAATGCCACATCAAAAGATTAAAAATTTTACGTAAAATTTAATGTTAAAATATAAGGAACACATCCACCAGAGTAAGAACATGCATCAGCCACCATAATTTACAATGAATGCAAGAGACCGCCAAACATGCTTGCTTGCAAGGCCAAGAAAATAAAAGACTTAAATTAAAATTTAAAATGTAAAACAACCCAAAGGTTAAAATAAAAAAATTACATGCATAACACAATGAAAAAGGGCTTGATAATTTGCAAGGGAATGCAATAGCGATCCGGCATGCGTAGATCCATGTTAAAATATAAAAAGCACCTTCACCAGAAACGGAAATAAAGTTAAATTAACTAAATAAAACTGAATCAGGAAACAATCTATTAATTTGCATGATGGAGATAAACACAGGAACAATTATGAAAAACACAATGTTAAACCGAAAAGGTTAAATAAAAGAAACATCTTAAGTTAACACAACACGTTTGAGCTTCGCGGTGGACGCCTAGAGACTGACCTTGAGACCATAAAGCATCTCTTCAATACAAAGCCACAAAACACAAGGAAACGGCACGCCGGATCGAAATTACGGCAAACAATTAATAAAATAAATTTTAACAACAGCGTAAGGAAATGAACGGCGGAAAACAATTAAGTCTAAATGCTATTACAATAGTAAAGGGCACAGATCATGAATAAATTAATTTGAATACTATATCAATCATAAGATTGGCAAAAGAAAATAAATAATAATTTAAACGTGAAATAAACTAGAAATGTGTCTCCAGGAGGTGCGAAGAAAGATAACAAGGTTCAAATAAATCAGGAAACGTAATTAAAACCGAAATAAAATTAGGCCTATAAAACAAATGAGGAACAGAAATAAAATGTTACTATAAGATGATATCGGAGCTCCATAACAATAATAAACATCAAGAAAATTAATGTAACGTACCTTACATTCTTCACAGTGGAGACACAATAACAAATTTAAAAAAAAACTAACACATTTTAAATAAAATAAAAATGCGGCAGTATATTGCCTTGGCTATCCCCACACGGCACATGCCTCGTGTAGATGACAGCACTCGTTCGCATCCAGTTGCGATTAAATTTGCATATTTCCTCTTCACCGGGGAACGATGAAATTAAACCTTATGTAGCACAGGCGTTCCCTTTTTCTTGAATACATTAATATTTCGTAGAGAATGGGGGATAGGCCCCCATTAGCGGTGACACCTTTCACGACCAGTCGGCTTGGTGTCTTGTTTTTTTCACGATGGCTAATGGACTCCACAAAATGGCGGAGAATTATTGCGTGTCAAGTGCATAACGGCCTTCATGTAAAATTTATTGTCCAATCACGGTTTGACACCTCAAACAACAATGTCATAATTAGGAAATTAATTTGGCGGTATCCTGAATACACTAGCATTTGTTTCATGACGAAGAATGTAATTGTCTTTCAATTATGTCATGCGTATAAAGAGTTTTATAAGGCGCAGCCCACACTACCTAGCGGGGAGACAGGAACTATTTGTAGTCTTTCCAAAGTCCGACTGGCGCTACCATCTCGTGTTCAAAAAGGGAAGCAAGTCACCAGGCGGTCGTTTCAAATGTCGAGAATTGCATCAGGGGAAATTACATGTTTGAAATGTAGGGACGTGCACATGCACGTATCAATAATAAAGGAAATATAAATAAAGATCAAATTGAATGATATGAAAATAAGAGCGTTGGAGCCTTAATAAAAGTATAAGACATGATGTTCATGCATGTTCTTAAAATAGAGCGATTATTGTCAAGGGAAAAGATTAATATAAAAATTGAGATATGTATCAATTGTTAATATGGAATTTATCAGTTCTTTGGAAGACGCTAGGTTTTAAAATAATGTATAGCGCAATGGAGCGCAATTAAAATAAAATGTCACGCTAGGAATGCGTAGAATCTAAATGTACTTGGTAAATTACTTATGAGGGGTAGTTGATTGCGGTAAATTGAGCTATGTTGTAAGTCCTCCAATAGTGACATAGATCACGAGGCCATGTGTGTGTTATTATATTGTAATAGGGAGCAAATGTATGGTATTATGAGCGTAGGTCATGTAGGCCACGGCCGACCCTAAATCGCATTTTGTATAAGTCCTCCGATGTGGGAATGGTTCCCGAGGCATGTTAAGAGAGTCGAACCTAGACTCGTCTTGTTGTTGAAGCCCCTAATTATTCGTCGTAGAATGTGTATTACTCTTCCCAATCAATGAGGACCCTTCATAATTAATAAATGCCAAGGTTACGAAAGTGGTTTATGAACCTAAAATGTTGTTGAAAGTAAATAAGTGAAGTAAAAGGCCAGGTCTCCCCAGAGAACTGAAAAGAAGGAAAGATTTGCTTTAAAAAGCGTTGAGTAGAGCTCCCACACGCAGACTAGACGGGAAGTTACCCTCACAGTCATAAATCTCATTCAAGTGTACGGTCAGACCCTAGTAGGAGGAGGGTCGGTGAAGGCCGTCTGTAAGAAGTAATAAATACACCGTGAGTGTTTGAAAGTTGTTAATGACCCGGGATTTGAACCGAGGTCCTTGTAGATGAAATTATCGCTTGCCAGTTCAGATCGTAGTTTTCTTATGTGATGATGGTCTCTTGAGACAAATAAATAAATAAAAATCCCTATTGTAATGTTGCATGGACGTAGGATTCCATGAGTTTAATGAAGATAACTAGATTCAGGGAGTAATCATAGTTTTTGACTTTGTCAAGTAATCTTTATAACTCTGGGGTACACAAGTATTTTCCCGATCACTATAGTGAATTTGTAAAACTTGAGAGAGATGTAAATGCTGAGAACATGTGAAATGCCCAAATATTTAAGTAGAGAATTAACATGTACTTTAAATATAATTATATATTTGTTTTGATGATAAGAAAATATAAAAATAGTTATTGAGGTGTACAAAAGAATGACACCATTATTATTGGAAAGTATCGAGCCAAAGGAGCTCGTGGTTATATGGAACTTTAAGATAGATACTTTATGGAAGTAAAAATAATTATGAGTTGTTGGTTTAATGGAAACCAGTGTGTTTTAATATAATATTTGTTTAATTCTTATGTGATTCCTTGTTCACTTTGAACAAGTAGAAGGATTTTGGTCAGTAGTTTATTTGTTTTATTGTTTGTAGCGCCATATTTTTGTTTAATTAAATGTTTTGAAATAGGAGTTGATTTTGTTGTTATTTTTGCAAGTGTATCCTCTATTTAATCCAAAATGTGTAAGTCACAGAGTGGGAGAACATACTGCAACCCCGAAAATCCCGAATTGAGCATTGCTGGCATACTGTGATTTGCATATTTCTTGCTGAAAGGGCACACTAAGTGCATCAAGTCTATATTTCGATGTTCATTCAGTTCTTATAGTTTAACATGTTGCTATTCTTGTTACTGTCCTTTTTAAGTCTCATGTTATGGCAATCATATCAGTAACCTATAAAATTGTTATATGATGTTCATATGAGCCAATACGTAGCGGCATCTCGAATCTCGAAAACATTAAATCAGAGCATCAGATCGTCATCTCGTCGCTACGCCTTCTGTCTCGCCTGCCAACTATTTGTGATATTTAATGTATTAATATTTAATACAAACTCCAAAATATTTATAGTTTTTTTGTTAGAATTGATTTGGCGTATAATTAACATAAGTGTTTCTTAGTTATTCTGTCAAAACGGATCCAAACAATTTGCTATTATGGCAAATATTTTTACAGCCCCAGGGGCCCTACACCCTCAGGACATTACACCACCCAAGAGAGAGGTGACTTACTCCACTGAATCCACACACACCCACAAGCTGCACATCTATAAACACATCAATAACCACTCTACAAGGACGACGCATCTAACCCTACATTAAACACCCTCATCTGCCCAGAAATACCCCCAGGCTGGAAATATAGCAAAACAGTACATTATCTTAACACAGCAAGCAGGCGGCCACTTAGTAGAGGTGGTTAGCCAATAACTCGCAACACACACATACTGAACCTTTTATCCTTTGTTGGATAAATGATTCAATGTTTTATTTCTACAATTAATTAATATTTCCACCAGCGTCACGAAATAGCCAGACGAAGATTAGGAAACTTCAAGCATTTGTTGGAGACAGAGGGGACATACCTGCAGCAATTTGACACAAGGCTAAATACTTAAGGATTGTGAAAAGAAAGAGCCTAGCAATGTTTCAGAAGGACAGGTGGTGGCTACTTCAAAATAGAAGGGACGCGTGGTGAGACACGCTTATGGCATGTTCATTGTACTATTCGCGCCTAGAGAAAATATAATGCAGTAACGTGAGTGGCTGATGGTACTAATGGACACTCCCACGAGGCCGAGGTCTGATAAAAACCGCGAAGTTAACGAAAAAGTGGAGCCAATGAGAGATGAATGCTTACGAACGCGCCAAGTCTAGCTTGGGCACGCGATATCTAGCATTAACGCGGGAGATCGGCTAGACAATATCTCTACGATCGATTCTAGAATTAATGTGCATATTCTCGACCTGCGCAATTTTACGAGTTCAGTGATATTTGTTTCATTCCTGTACCACTATTATTTTGAGAAATTTTTATATAATTTCCCCCCCATCGATACCTAGGGCCAGTTCATTTATAAGTGGCGTGAAGAGCCAAGACATTACTATTATATTTTGTGTGTCGGAGGACACAGGTTACTATTATATTTTGTGTGTCGGAGGACACAGGTTACTATTACATTGTGTGTGTCGGGAGACACAGGTTACTATTACATTGTGTGTGTCGGGAGACACAGGTTATTATCATATTTGTATGTCTGAGGACGTTGGTTGTTACTACATTTTGCGCGTCCGAGGACGTAGGCACTTGTACTTTGCGTGTCATGAGGACACAGATTTTTATTAATATTAATGTGTGTTAAAATCAGTGTGATAGATAGTCATAGTACTATTGTGTAGGGACAGTATCTTCGACAATTCGCCAACAGACTGTTCTGGGGAAATAAGTACCTAAAACGGTGAATTTAGTAGTCAGATATCGAGTGTGTAATAATCTATAACTTTTTGCATCAGCACGAGAGATGAAATCGCATATCCTGGAAGAAGTTTGGAACTGTCAACACTCCTTCGAGATGTTTGAGACGAGCTAAGCAGCATTAAGTAGGGAGATGGCTGCAGATGTCCGTTGACGGTGACTGGCTGAGGATGAGTACTGAATAATATTCTTATTATCTGACAAATTAACTTATGGTATATGGGACATATTTTTTTGTAAATATCTTGCTTGTGTTGATTAACGTAGTGTATTTAGTTTTGGTCTGACACACCTTTTGCATGGAAGCAGCTCGCACAAGTTTTCTTAGTCGTAAGTTCTTGTTTGTTTGTTTTAACTAACGTAGCTATGTGGACAACCGTGTTCGCATATGTTTACGCAATGCATTTAAGAAACGTCTCTCGAAGATATGTTGTGTTTCAGAAGTAGGACTGAATTAATATAATCATACAGTAGATTGGAAGGTAAATTAATCTTTGTAATGTTTATTATTGATCAGATTCAGTGAGTTTATTGCCGTTGGAGCAATGTGAATTGTGGCGAAGAGCAGTCAGCTCTCTCGTAGGTTTTAATTTTCTTAAATAGATTGTGAGCTTCTGATTCAACCGACCTGTGTGAAAAATGTTATGTCATTCCCAGCAGTGTGTGTGTGTGTGTGTGTATTTTATTGGTCATTACAAGCGGGAATTTCAGCGTAGACTGATTTCTGTCAGCTTGGTGCCAAGTCCATATCGTTGCCTTGCGAGGACATATGTGGCTATATCGATTAATGTCTTACCATATGTTTATGTGGTTGAGATTTGATGCTGTTGATTCAACGAGATAACGGGACAGGTGGTCACGTTATTTTTACACACTGGAGCTGGACGATGACAAGAGTTGTGGTAGGGGGAAGCTGGTTTCACAAGGCGGGCTGAAAGGATTGCATCAAGGTCATTAGTGGAGTGCTTGTTGGCTCCGTAAAATTACTTGAAATACAGAATAAGAACTGATCAATGGTAAAAAATGTTTAAATAAATGGGAGTTGCCTACGAATCACTATAACCTCCGAAGCGTTAGCTTAAAGTGCATTTTTGTTCATATAAGGTAATTTCAGCCGGTGAGGCTTTTGTTGTTGTTGGTTCCATTCCATGTTTATGTTTCATTAGTGACCCGTGCAGTCACATGCGATGCTGTCTTTTTCCTTGTTTGTGTATTGAGCAATTGGCCGTGTTGGCAGCTCATTTGTCAGATGCGTCATCGCACTGAAGGAGGGTCTCGAGGGAGATTCCTGTAAATATTAGATTTTAGATTGTGTGTCAGCATTAATTTTTAAGGGTTTTTATTAGTGTTGTGTCCCATATCCGTAAACGTTGATTTACGAGATGATTGTTCGTAAGCATCGTGGCTGTTACCCGCTGTAAACGAACAGTCATCCAAGTACTCATTCCTCGTAGTTAGTCATTACGCGTACATAAAATCCAATGCAAGTTAGTGGAACTTGGATCCACTATTTTATGAGGGGGAGATCCGTCTGACTCCTCAACGTTGATAGATATTTCTGTCATGGGAAGATTCAGGGAGGAACTTTGTTATTGTCTATATTCAATTATTTTATGCACTAATAGTCATTAAATCATGTTATTATTTTACGTCTTGTCACATCCTTTCTTAATTATAGTTTTAATCCTATGACCCTTGCCTTAGTAGAGCACGTTGTTTGGCGAACGTAAACATCACACTATGAACTGAGCGCGACCCCTTGATTAAGTTTCTTGCATATAAACACTGCAATACTAAAGGGTTCAATACATTCACACTCGGAGGTATCTGGAGCAGCAACAACTAATGAAACACCAAGTCAGCGATTCCAAAACACACAAAAGAAAGGCTCCGAATGGACTCTGGGTCTGTTGCAGCCCAAGGTCAGGCGTCACACCAGTCGGTAGGTGTAATCTCAGAAATCCTAGCACATCTACAGTTGTAATCCCGTCACCTCACACCCCAATTATTACATGTTACGAATCACATTGTGTTAAACTATCCCGAGGTAAAGGGACATCATTCAGCACCTTACTGATCAAATAAACAATTGATCAGTACCAGTACACGTTTGTTATCACTGACCTCACTACACTTGTCTTTACATCCCGACTTCCTACCTGACACCTTTATTGCCAGTAACCGCTAATTACATAAGTGCTTTGTAAGTAAATTCCCATTGTGCTAACCTTGGAGAGCTTAGAGCGCCAGGCAATACCACGAGCTCAGCAAGTAGGCGCGTGGCTCTCACATAAGTGTTCACGCAGGACAGCTATTAGCTCCTTCTCAATCGCACAGCCCTTCGGGTTCGATTCCACACATTTAGAGCTAACCCCCATTTCCCCCACACCCTCTTACCGACACCCACACTTGCAGTTTCCGCAACTACGTGGAAACTCGCATATTTTGGACAGCACCCCTAAATTGAACATTTACATCCTTTGTTAGTCCATCCCCCCAGTTCCCGGACAGAACAAATATTGGAGGGGCGCGGGTAACCTCCGTTTAGAAAGGGGTTTACAAAACAAACCCTGAGGTTATCGATCTAGGAAACCTAAAGCATCCAAGCAGAAAATAGGGAAAATTGTTTAGAGAGCTACGCCATACGGATTTTTTTTACGGAAACTACATTGTTTCACACTAGCCCTCCCACCCAACCCATAGGGAAACACACTGGTAGAAAATTCTCGATAAGACAGCCAAGCGAGTAAAACGAAATTTGTTTAGAGTGACAATTTAGTGATTTTTTTCTAAGAGCGATAAGCAGGGGATATTTTAGGAGCGTAATATATTTATTAGCACCCTCCCAACCCACCTCATAGAGAATACACATATTGAAACCTTTTTCAAGGCAAGTTAGGGCAAATTTTTCGAGCCCTACAGTAAAAATTCTGCAAGTAGTGGAGCAATTAGGTGACATAAGGCACTAAACAGGAAAACTTCCACAGAGGCCAGAAACCTGATCGTTTTTTAACGGGCCCTACTAATTTATCAGCCTTTATACAGAATCAATTAAGGGAACTAGTAGCACACAGTCCCCAGTACATACATCTACACATTTCATACACTAACACGCACACACAGTACATTTACCGATCTACAAATGAAATGGCCCCACTAACCGTCTAACCATGGCGAAGCATATCGCGGGGTGTCAGGACCTCATAGCATGGCACAAGACTATCTCGGAGAGACAGGGCTACCTGACGAGATACCAGGAGCTCTTACACTCCCAATACATGAGGGTCTTAAGGGCACTTGTCCGGCCACAGAGCATGGCCCAGAAGAGCACAATTAGGGCTTAAGTCCCTACACTTAGGAAACAGCTTAATCGCTCATACTGGCGATTGCACCTACTGCACGATGCCATGTTTCAAACATATCACCAGCTTAGGGAATAACATATATATATGGGCACACACGGCACAAACGTAGCCGAGCAGGCAATAGGGCTTAACAAGGAATATGTGCAAATCTGGGAAGCGTATGCCGAATTTCAGACCAACAACATGGTGTTTGAGTTGGCAGCAGGAGGGCCCACAAAACACAGGGAGGACATCAACATCGACAAACTAGCAGAGAAATTTGCACGAATGTCCATCTCTGCACATCACAACACAACACATAGGGGGAGGAGGAGGCCGTGGCCCAAAAACAAGAGCCTGCCACTCCAAACTCCAACACACGAACACCTACACGATCTACACCGCCGGTGCAAAGTGTAATTAGCCCAGAAACCAGGCGGAAACTGCCATCTGCACCCCCGGCACAAACATACAGAAGGGTGCTGGTTCCAACCCCTCAGGACGCAACCCACACACCTCACCCCACTGCCCCCGTCTACATACACCATACACGGGGGAATAGGAAGACCTTGCTTCCTACCCCCTCGGGCCATTTATACATGAAGGCACGATACACCCCTCCAGACACTGATAAGGGAGTGCGGCGTGAAAATAGCCCTTCAGGCACGCGCGCACCTCAGCCAACAAGGGGGAAATATGGTACACAAAGGCACAAGCTCACCCTACGGCAAACTCCCAAGGGAAACAGTGGGGAGCGACCCCAGTGGGTGCCAGGGGCATACGCCTTAATCACGGGGCGGATATGGTCACCCCGGGGAGCAATAGCTAGTCGCTAACAGAGGGTGATTACCAAGCGAGACATAAACATTTACACGATCCACAGGGCCAGTTCTAAAGGCCACTATGCCAGAACGCAGGCAGATGCTGGTACCAACCCCTCAGGCCAGACACACAGAAGGGTGCTAAAGCCAACCCTCAAAACATTGGGCAACACACACACAATTTTTTCACGAAAACCCCTGAAACACTCGCAAACCCTCACAGGGGCCCGCAGTGTACATATACATTTAGGAAGGCCGTGGTAGTAAGCCGTAAAGGGCTCGGATAAAGGATCCAGAAGCCCACATGTTATACACTACAGGGTTGCGTACGCTACAGTTATCAAAACGAAAACATTCTTTTCCAGTAAAATTTAAACATACAAACGAAAATTCATTTAAATAAACTCGATACTCTAGGGCCAAGCAAATTGCGCGGCCTGGAAATATAATATCACAGCCCCACACCTACATTCAGCATTCATAACACTTAGGATATATTGTCAGGCAAGCATAAAGATTGACAGGGGCAAGCACAGAAAAACATAAGCCAACAGACTATATATCCCAAAAACTGTACAAGGTGCATGCATATATTTGTTCCATATGTGTATTATTTCCTACCCTGCCCAAATTATGATGTGAAACAGAGATATCTGCATAGAGTAGAAATTAGGTGCATCACATTACTGGTATGCCATGGACACGCCCAGTACGGCCAGCATGGCATGGAACGCTGCGCTTACAGTAATAATAATATTCATGCTAGGGATATTCGTCAAATGAACGTCCCTGGATCAGTCACATAAAGGGCGCTGCGCGACACAGGAAGAATTCACTCACCCCGATGGCCGAGAGCGCTCAGACGCAGCTAAAATGGGTTGACCAAAAAGGTATACGCTCATGGATAGAAAGGTACGCGAACTAAAGCCTAAATATGCTACGCGACGAGCCTAAACCCAGGTCCCCACAGAGAAACAAACACTTACACGCACGGTGATGGATGGCACACAATTAAACTTTGCTGACAGACAATGGCCTTCACGCACAAATATAGACGCCATAAAACATGTTCCCAAGGTGCCCATAGATGATATATCCAGAAAGGGAAATTGTATTTTATAAATGTACAATGTGCATGAATATTCTGTGTCATATTTTGTATGTTACATTCCAAACACTGCGCAAGATGTGCACTATAAAACAGGGATTTTTTTCTCGTCCCCTATAACAGCGATTGAGCAAGCGAGAACACTAGAGGGTAAATTCACAGTTTTAGGGGAAAACGACATATTTATCTGGGTCGCACATTAAACACAATTTTCATATAAAGTCAATATGGTTGACAAAAGTATTAGAAAGAGACATGCCTAGAAGCCTACAGGAATAATCAGCCTGAACGGACCCGAGTTCGGACCCGCGACCTTCTGGATACCAGAAGTACAAGCTCAAGTATCCATTAGATAAGGGACACTATTTACCAAACAATATTCTTGTCAGATTGCGTACATGCAAACATAACGGCAGAAAAGGCTGGAGAGGACAGACAGACTGCATTAATAAGTGAACAATGGAAAATGAATTAAATTTATTTAGACCGACACGCAAGCAAAATTCGCTCATTACACACGAGAGAAAATAAGGTAACCTCAGCAATGCACATATGTCAGCAAAGAGCGGGCAAGGCAGCAGGTCAGCAGCGAGGAACGGGCTCGCCGCGATAACATTTTCTTACACGCTACAACTTCACAGGAGTATCTGTAAAACCCCTATTAATCATTGAGGGCAAAAAGACACAAGGCACATAGGGATACACATGCCCAGAGGTCCGGAGTTTTAAATTAACACGGTCGCCTCGAGTGACCTCCAGAGGGGATGACACATACACGAGAGAGAGGAACTGTCGACCGACTGGAAACAAGCGATTTCCACACCTCTCAGACCCACACCATTACACTCAAATAGGGCTCTGAAACGTTATGCTGTTACAACGTGACAATAGACCCACAGAGCGCTACAGAACCTAGGAATCAAAATAGACACGGACACCTAGCTGCAAAACACGCTACTAGAAGGTCCGGAAGTACACATACACAGCTACATGAGTTTGCACAAACAAACACAACAGAAACATGGGAACATTCCAGGCAAAAACACCGTATCTGCAAAACTTGGTGCCATTTAGAATCAAAGGGTCGCACCAAACATTTAGAAAAACAGCGGACCCACCAATTAGATTTTATGTTATTTGTATACCAGGGTTATTTCATGTCATATGTCTCCATGCTCCATCTAAATGACAATACAAATATATTGAGCAGTTGGTAGGTTTTAGCTTAGGATTAACTCTACCCGAGGGAAGTTGGAAAAAAGACAAAGGAAGCGGTTTTCAGCAGGAAGAAAAAGTATGGATAGACAGGACGGGAGTTCACCACCAAACAGAAAATTAAGTAAAAATGAGCGTTCAACCACTGTTTCTACCGTGCAATGTCTGTAAAACACCAAAAGTGGGTATGGACCTGGACACAGCTAACCGGAAATGCAGCTGTAGCTTGGGCTAATTGCAAGCAAGCGGCGACCGTACCTTCCCTTCCAGGCCTGTATTTCAATACTATGGGGAAGGGTGGTAGTCTGGCAAGCCAAGAATGAAATATTTGTGTTGTTGTTTGAGTCTTCAGTCTTTTGACTGGTTTGATGCAGCTCTCCATGCCTCCCCGTCCTGAGCTAATCGTTTCATCTCTACATAGCTACCACACCCTACATCCGAGGCAATCTGTTTAACATATTCTAACCTTGGTCTACCCCTACAGTTCTTGTCCTCGACCCTTCCTTCCATAACTAAGCTTGCTATTCCTGGGTGTCTTAGTATGTGTCCTACCAACCTATCTCTTCTCTTCATTAGCAGTCGCCAGAAACATCTCTCCTCTCCCACTCGTCTTAATACCTCTTTGTTTGTAACCCTATCTACCCATCTGATCTTCATCATTCTCCTGTAGCACCACATTTCAAATGCTTCAATTCTCCTCTTTTCTGCTGCACAAATAGTCCAAGTTTCACTTCCATAGAGCGCCACGCTCCAGACAAAGGCTTTCAAAAATGACTTCCTAATACCTAAATCTATATTCGATGTCAGCAGATTCCTTTTTTGTAGAAATGCTTTCTTTGCCTGAGCCAACCTACTTTTTATATCCTCTTTGCTTCGTCCATCACTGGTTATTCTGCTTCCTAAGTAACAGAAATCTCCTACTTCCTTCAGCTTTTCACCTGCCAATTTGATCTCCATAGAGGTTTCTGATTTATTTCGGCTGCATTCCAGTATTTTTGTTTTACATTTATTAATTTTCATCATGAATTCTTTCCGTAAGACGGAGTCCATACCATTCAAAAACTCATTCAAATTCTCAGGCTTGTTGGCCAAGATGACGATGTCATCAGCAAATCTCAGAGTTGAAATTATTTCTCCTTGAATCTTCACTCCCACTTTAAATTTTTCTCTTATTTCCTTCATTGCTTGTTCAATGTAAAGATTGAAAAGTATGGGTGATAAGTTGCAGCCTTGCCTTACACCTTTCCGAATACCTGCTTCTCTCTCATGTCCTTCAACTCGAATGACTGCTGTCTGGTTTCTGTATAGATTGTATATCACTCTCCTATCCCTGTACTTTATTCCAATCGATTTCAAAATGTCCAACAATTTAGTCCAATCAACGTTATCAAAAGCCTTTTCTAAGTCTACAAAAGCCATGAACGTTCTCTTATCTTTCCTTAATCTACCTTCCAAAATCAGCCTAAGACTTAGTACAGCTTCCCTTGTTCCTACATTTCTCCTGAAACCAAACTGGTCTTCACCCAACTCCGTTTCTATCTGGCTTTCAATCCTCTTGTAAATTATTCTAGACAGGATCTTTGAAGCATGAGTAATCAAGCTGATTGTACGGTAATCTTCACATCTGTCAGCTCCCACTTTCTTTGGTATAGGGATGATTACATTCTTCTTGAAATCAGGGGGTACCTCACCTGTCTCATACATCCTACACACCAAGTGAAATAACCTGATCAGACCTTCCTCTCCTATGCAGCGTAGCAACTCAATCGGTATATCATCTATGCCTGGTGCTTTGTTCCTGCTTAAGTCTTCCAAAGCTCTATCAAATTCTGATCTCAATATTAAATCTCCTTTCGCATCCTCATCAATTTCCTCCTCCCTTTCCATTACATGATTCTCAATCTCCTTTCCCTTATACAAACTCTCTATGTAAGCTTTCCATCTCTCAACCTTTCTTCCCTATCTGTTAGAGGCTTTCCATTTGTGTCCTTAATATTACAGCACTTAGTCTTCTTTTCCCCCAAAATATTCTTAATCCTTCGATAAGCTGTGTCTACTTTTCCTAATTTCAGACAATTTTCTATACCAGCACATTTCTCTTTCAACCATTCTTCTTTCGCTTCCTTGCACTTCTTGTTAACCTCATTTCTCAGACGTCTGTATTCTGCTTTCCCCTTTTCATCTCTTACATTCTTGTGCTTCCGCCTTTCATCCATCAATTCGAGTATATCCTGAGTGATCCACGGTTTTCTACCTATTCTCTCTTTCCTACCAATGTTTTCTTCTGCGGATTTTGTTATTTCATTCCTCAAAAGTGCCCATTCGTCTGCAATTGAAGTTTGTTTAGGGTTTTTCATTAGTCCTTCCTTTATACTCTTCTTGAATCTTTCGTTTACATCCTTCTCTTTCAGTCTGTCTATTGCCCACCTTTTTGGCTTTTGACTTTTCTTCAGTTTCTTCAACTTTAATCTGCATTTCATTACAACCAGATTGTGGTCAGAGTTTATGTCAGCACCAGGATATGTTTTACAATCCAAAATCTGGTTTCGAAACCTCTGCTTGACCATAATGAAGTCGATTTGGTAACGCCCTGTATCTCCTGGTCTCATCCATGTGTATATTCTTCTATTGTGGTTATTGAATAAGGTGTTAGCTATGACCAACTCATGCTCAGTGCAGAATTCTACCAGCCTGCTTCCTCGATCATTCCTTTCACCTAATCCGAAATCTCCTACTATCTTCCCTTCTCTCCCTTTTCCTACCACAGCATTCCAATCTCCCATTACTATAACATTTTCATCACCCTTGATATACCTCAGAATTTCGTCTATTTCTTCGTAGACCTTTTCAACATCCTCATCATCAGCTTGACTGGTAGGCATATAGACTTGTACCACTGTGGTGCACGTAGGTTTAGTATTGATTTTTGCTACAATAATCCGTTCAATATATTGCTCATAATATTCCACCCGCTGTCCAAGTTTCCTACTCAATATGAGGCCAACCCCTCCTTGGCCATTGTTTGATTTAGTGCTAATGACCCTATAGTCTCCTGACCAAAAGTCCTGTTCTTCCTGCCAGCGCATTTCACTAATCCCAACCAAATCCAACCTCAACCTATCCATTTCCCTTTCTATGTTTTCTAACCTTCCATTTCCTAGCAGACTTCTAACATTCCACGCTCCGATCCGTAGAATGTCAGAGTTCCTCTTTGTCACTTCTGTGATGTTAACCCCCTCTCGAGTAGTCCCCACCCGGAGATCCGAACGGGGGACTAGTTTACCTCCGGATTGAAATTTTACAAGGGAGGAGGCCATCATCACATGTAATTATGCATAGAGAGGTGCATATCCTCGGGAATAGCAAACGGCTGTAGTTTCCCCTTGCTTTCAGCCGTGCAGCAGGACGCAGTGTAGCCATTATTTGGCTTATATTATCAATATTTTAACCGTCTATAAGACTAGTAAAGAATTGATTTATTCTGAAAGGCTGCTACTCCCTTTCAGAATAAGTAAAGAGCAATTCTACTAACTAAAATACTAACCTTCTACTGTACTAAAAATTAAGTACCAAAATTCTACTAACGAAAAAATACTAAAGTTCCACCAACAACAAATACTACCACTAAAACAGTCTGTCACCAGACACACTCACATGCAATCACACATCACAGTCTACTGAAACAATGAACTATAACTAATAAACAATGCAACTGTTACCAGACACACTCACACACCACAGTCTAATAGAACAATGACATATCTAATAGACTAACTACCTACTTACAACTACAACTAACTACATACTTACTGATTTGAATTGACAATATTTACAAAATGCAATTTAGATAGAAAATACTTACAGGAAGAGAGCAAAGATAATGCCAATGGTTATCCTTCGTATAGGAGAAGAAATAATAGACGGATTATTATAAAAACAATTCGAGGCTTTGACATTGAAATCGATAGTCGATTCATTGCTCCCTACAATCCAAGAATAATAAACTCGAACCTTTGCTGTCTTATTTTACAAGAACTGACCAGTAGATCCTGCCAGCAGGAATTCTGAGAAAAGGTGGCGAGAAACATTTCCAACACAGCTCCCTTTCACTCGCCACCCGCAGTGACATCTCCTTACCAAACACTTAATGACAATAAGCCACTTGACAATGTGACGAAACTCCGTAAAATTCCGTAATCATATAATTTTCTATGATATTGTCGTTCGTAATAATAATTATAATTAAATATTTTTACTTTTTTGTCACATATTTCAGGTAATTTTAATACATAAAAAGAAATATTTTCCCGTTTTAGCACCTAAAAATCCGAGCCCTAATGATGATTATGATGATGATTATTGCCGTTTTAAGGGGCCTAACATCTAGGTTATCGGCCCCTAATGGTTTGGGTGATCGTGAAATAGGAGAAAGTAAGGTAAACTAGAACTAGAACTAACTACACTTACAGACTAGAAGAAGAAATTGAAAACAAAAGGACAAGAAGGCAATTAAAGCCTAGGGGGAAAAGAAATGCCCTCAACCCTCGAAGAATGAGGATTGAGGGACTTTCAGGAAGGAGAGCCATAAAAGGCAGATAGGAAAGTGAAAGAGGAGAGGGTCCGCCCCAGAGGCAATTGAAAAAGGGGGGAAAACCGGACCCAGCTCAGAAAACCCTCGGGATCGCCAACTCCTGAACTCACCAACCGTGAGACCCTGAGGGTGTAGCACAATTCAGGGTGCACCAGAAGTGGTGGGGCTACACACACCCGGCCTCCTTAAGGGCCTTGGACGGAAGGCAGGATATATGAAGAGTACAGAAGAGGTCTGACCCCACGAAGAATGAGGGATCAGGAAAGATGAGACAAGGGCCAATTAAGGCGGGAAAGTGAAAGTCTCCCTAGTCCTAGGATACCCTAATACCGTTGGGGTCAGGAAAGAACAAGAGTTGACCAAAGGGGGTCGATAGGAAAGATGACAGAGAGGTGCACAAGTAAGTGGAAGTAATGCCGAACTCAGCTGGGGTCCCGTGGTCGCCAACCCACGTCCCACTAGTCGTGAGTCCCTTGGGGGCATATGAAAAATAACTTGGTCAAATTTCTTCTAGTAGCCACCAATACTCTCCTGATTCCGGTCACACGAATGAGAGGAGTGTGGCTGACGACCAGCGCCGGATTAAGGTAAAATGAGGTCAAGTCCCTCAGGTTTTTGGGGCCCCTGTATTTTTTTTCCAAATACATTTTATTTTTTAGCACCTGTACATGTAATAAAGTATATACAAGAGTTCTTTTCCTCAAGATGAATAACACACTTTTTATTAAATCATATATACACTACATACATTTCAATTGAAACGATCATCGTTATTTCAAAACATTCAGATGATTTGATGAACAATTTAACAAATCATACTATTTTTACTTCTGTAAAATGTAATCAAAAATCTGTTTTTTTTTCGGCCAATGAAATCTTCTACAATGTCATCAAAATCAATTTCCCGCAGAATATCTGACTCGATATACATTAAACTTAGCATGTCTAATCGTTCTTGTGACATGATACTTCTTCGCGCACTTTTGATCCGTTTCAATTTTGATAACGAGCGCTCCGCAGAACATTTCGTTAATCATGAGGGTCAGGAAAATGCGAAAAGCAATTTCAACGTTCGGAAAAACAGACTCAAGCTTGTCTCGAATAAGAATTTCGTCAAGTTCAGAATGAGTGAACTCAGTTTTTAAAGGACTTTGTAATTTAATATAATGCTGGAACTGTCTCAGTTCTGGATTAAAAAAATCTAAATTTTCGGAATAAAATTTTGGGGGCCCCAGATAATTGCGGGCCCTAGGCCTGGGACTAGTCGGGCCTAATGGGTAATCCAGCATTGCTGACGACTACAATAGCATATCTCTAGCGAGCAGGTATTTACATGTAGTGCATTCATTATGTTATCAGTAGACAGTGAAGAGGCACAATACAGTATATTAACTGTTTTCACAGCAAGCACGTACCTTCAGCGAATTCCTGGGACAAATAGTTAAATGCATGGGGATGATGACCGCTCTGTCCATACACCCACTACTAGTCTCGCGTAAGATATTGAGACTACATATTCAAAGAAATGCAATTCTGGTCTGAGGATTGGAACCGGATACACTCGTGAGGCAAAACTGAGAAGAGATGGATTCGATTCCCATCTCAGCTGTCGTCCAGGCAAATTCCAGGATTGCCCTTAACTTAAGGCCACGGCTGTCTCCTTCCAAATCCTGGTCTCGTTTACAAATGCACACACTATTACATTCAGTACAATGACACAGGTTATCAAACACACCCACGCTCCATGATATCGCAAAGCCCCTAAATGGATCATCAAAACAACAGGAATGGTAGGATGATTGATTGCTGGGACAACTAGATGGGAACAATGGCAAGAGATTAATCGTAACGAAGAGAGAAAGGCTAAGTCAGATGGTGGGGCCATGATATGAGAATGGGGTGGAGAAGTTAATGAACTCGGCTATAGAGCATAAGAATAATAATGTTATTGGTTTTACATCCTTGTTAACTACTGCGGCTTTTAGAGACGCCGAGGTGGCGGAATTTTGCCCTAAAGGGGATTTGAACGTGCCACGGCTCAGCCTATAGAGCGTAAGAGAAATAGACGTAGATCTGAGTATGAAAATGTGTCAATGAATGTATGAATGAATGAAATTTGCAATTTTGTGAAGTTCAGTAAAATAACGCTATTTTTGATTGTAACCAATAACATTATATCGATAATACCGATAACGCTATTTTAATATTTATATAATTTCGCCTCTAGAACATGTAACTTTTGGTCAAAAACTGCACAAAAACTTTGTAAAATTAAGAACTGGACGTGGACTGGGCATCTGAAACTTTCAAAATTGAACTGCTGGACTGTGGTTGAAAAGCAACGCACGAATTGTATCATTGGTTGGTTGGTTCTTACGTTTAGGGGCTGCGACAACGCGGCCATGTAGCCCCTTGTAATTTGGGTGTGTGTAGAATCTGTCTGATAACCGGTGTTAATTATTGTGATGGCTGTATTATCGTGTGTTATCTGTTTTCTTTTTATATTCAAGTAAGGACTGCAGACTTTTGAATTTTTCGAATAGTTCCTACTATTGCTGCCAAACAACACTGTCAACGACTACTAGTTCATAACTTAGCTACCAGACACCAGCGCAGTCAGCTTTTGGTAACGAACGTAGGAACCTAAGAGTGTTGTTTACATTCTTAACATATACAATTTAGCTTCACAAAGGTGTAATTTGTGGAAGGTTCTTTAACATACCATAAATCTATGACAGGGACCGCCGGCTTTACTTCCCCTCCGAAGGAAGGCATACTGAGGGATTTTTAACGCCCTTAACGACTTCGACCGAATTTGAACCCACGATCTTGGGCACAGAAGCTCAGCATGCTACCAACTACTTATCGAAGCCGCCAAATGTATCATTAAAAGGAAACCACAGCCACATTTTATTGAATGTCAGTTATTTAAGCCCATGTTTTATTTAAAATCATTTATTATATAAGTTATGGCCGATGAGGCTGGCAGCTTAACTCAAATTAATTTATTTTCGATCAGAAAGTGAGATGGGCGCACCTGGCGGTCAGCACTGCGTGTGTTGGCATGCAGCCCCTCTCCTGGGGCCTCTGACCACAGAAGGAAATACCGATGCTAGAAGGAAGCTGTGCAACGCGCTTCGCTCGGGTCGAGGAGTCTGTTCTTGAGATGTTTCCAACTTCCTTTTAAGATGTCTTCTTTTCTTCTTCTTTCCTTTTTTTTTTCCCCTCCCGTCCCGATGTGTGCGTTTTCTTGCTGCTCCTTTTGTCGAAGAGCAGAGCGAGCGAGTAACCGGTCCGCTCGGGTCCGCCGTTTGGTGCAGCCGCGGGCATCTTGCACACAGGAAGCCTCTACCTGTAGGTAACGGCGCGGCCTCTCTGCTCTGGCCTGGCCACACAAAGTACTGAGAATTTCCTGCACTGACGTCAACCAACAAGTCACGAACACCTTCTACCACAATTTGCTCACATGACTCCGAACGGACGTGAATTAATTCCCAATATCCCCTCACATCTTCCTGCACGAACCGGAGATGTTGACGTCACCTCACGATTTATTATCAGCAGTCCTCTGGATCTTCCTTGCTATACAGTAGTGGTATCAAACTCTCATCCTTTTCAGCAGTGGCGTTAAAAGGGCTTTAAATGGAGCAAGTGGGCACAAGGGAGAGTTAACTAGAACGTTGGAAGTCCTTGGTCGGAGTACGAACCCAAGGTCGGAAACAAAAATGGAACAATGTTGTTCATAAAACTCAGCCTTTTGTGCCGTGTCTTGTGTGGGGTTTCGCCTAGGACAAGCTGGTGTGGACTCCAAGAGCCCGCTGATGAGCTCATTGTACAATAGCCTAATATGTATAAGGTGCGTTCAAAAAGTAACGAGCCGGAGGCTGTAATGCACAAACCAATGACGGCATCGGCTAATCGTGGCGTGTGTAACGAGGTGTGGCTCCGAGCAGAGCGTGGAAGGTCACAGCCCGTCACTAGAGGGCACGCGTGCACGTCACGTGACGACACAAAGCGAGCAGCAGCATGCATGAATCGTCCAACCAAGACCAAGACAGTAGGACATTCGACATGCTTCCTGGTAAAGGAGCTAGATTTAAACGAATGATTTGAAAGTCGGAAATAATTTGAATTTTCCGTGATATTTTTTAGTTTTGGGAAATGTTGGTTTCCCAACGAACGATCGAGCGCTCCCAGAGATGGAAGCGATGAAGCGTTTTTAATGCTGTTGTAAATAAATTTACTTGTTTCTTTGAAAGTTTTGGTAGAAATACTAATTGTTGCACTTAAGACGGCTAAGCTTTTACCCAGCAAAGTGCCGACTGAAAGTTTAGACCATAAGAAAAACTTAAAATTTGCAAATAAACCATGGGTTAGAGAGAAAACCTCAACAAGCAGGAGGCTTGCGGAGCTATCTATACTTGCCTTAATGGCTAGATAGAATTGGCTATAACAGCTAAGAGAAACTTTGACAATTTTGTTACGGGGAGTTTTTGTTCAAATGCAACAAGAAGCAAAAACTTTGTTGTTTTAATAATTGTTTGTTTTAGTAAAGAGGGCTTAAGCCTGAAGGATGAATCAGGGGAGACAGGGTCCTGCCTAATATTGAATCTAGTGAAAAGGATGAAACAAACAATAATAGAGATTTTATTTAACAATAAATTAGACTTTGAAGGGTTAACAATATTTGGGTTATGATTGTGATTTTTAAAAAAGGTTTACAACATATAAAGGTCTGAGACCTGTAGCTAATAAGTTTACAATTGGTAAACAATGTTGAATAGGGTTTATGTTTGAAACTTGCTGTAAGCACTAAAATCTGAATAAGATTTTAAAAGTGGTGCTTAAAATTAACAAGTTTAGTGTTTATACCAGCGATTATAAAATAGTTAAGGCTTTTATAATTAGATCAGGTACAATGTAGGCACTTTTAGAATCCTTTGTGGAGATCGAAAAGACCATTATCAAACAACAAATTCAAAATTATAACAACAAAAAACGGAAGAATTAAGAAGAAGTTTCTATAACTTCTTATATTTAAACAGAGATTACTGAATTTTACATGGAGAAAAAATGGGAGGGCGCCACACTTAGGGCGAGGCCTCGTAGTACTGTAGATAGATGAAATTTTAAATTTAAGTTATGTTAGTAAAGGTATTTAGGAGAAGGAAAAATAGGAGGTATAGGAAAACGTCCTGGCCAGATGTATTGCTCTCAACGAACGCGACACGGTTGGAAGTTGAATTGGCACTGTTTTGCACTACAGTCTATTGATGTAATTGAAAAGTTCACTATTGGAGCACACAAAGTTTATGAAGAGAAATGTTATTGTAGTTATGTAGATCACTAGTTAAAATTTAGCTTCAACCAGTTTATTTCTATGTAGAGTTTATAGATTACGGTTGACAGCTGAAGAAAAGCTTCCACGGAGGCAAGTAAATCAGATTTTGAACGACAGTAAAGGTGATGCAAATTCCTCAGTGAGGAAAAGTATTCTCATGTTAGAGTAAAAAATACCAGGTTGCTTTACTTGTAGAAATGTCTTTTGACAAAGAATGTTCCAGAGTTATGATTACTGTTGAATTGGGCCTAAGTTCCCACGGAGGGAAAAGGTTAAATTTATAGACAGTGGGTATTTTAAGTGATATCCCTCGATGTGAGAAAATATCTCAGTTAATTAGTGCAAGAAGTACTGTTTCATTCTAGAGAGTTTGCTTAGGTAGCCAGGGTTTGATCAGAAAGAACTCTTGACGGAAGTTATTGCTTAACATTTAGCAATTCCACACACTGTCTATAAAATTGATTAAAAAGCATTTAGCTATTTAAGAACCCATGATTCTATGTTTAAAACATAGAAGTTTGTACTTAACTTTGTTCCATGAAGAAGGTGATGTTCCTAGGTGACGGTTAGTTTAATATTCAGACATGGCGTCTGATTTAAAAAAGTCTCAAGAAAGCAAGAGACTGGCCCGGGTAGGGCTTGCACTGTACTCGGCGGCCGAGCGATAAGTGAGAGCTGCTAAACGAATCACGAAGGTACCACGGAGAGAAGATGGTGGGGGAAAGGGACAAAGAAGCACACATAAGAATTGCAAACTTCACAAAAATTAAATCTCGTCTTAGATGTTAATTTTCTTGATGAAATGGTCTTCAAGGAGTTGTTAGCAGGCGACAATGACGAAGTCCGGCGGATGGTATGGTGAAGAAGTCTTCTTGAGCATGGAGATGTTAGCTGGCGATAACGACGAAACCTGGTGGTTTGATTGGTAAGGAAGTCCTCTTGCACATGAAGATGTTGATGAACTTCAGTGGTTAGCTGCTAGATGCCGCTAGGTTGATCATGGAAGTTGTATATCTGGAACAGACTTTTACAAAGTATAAACAAAGTGTACAGAGCGAATAACAGTTCAGGAAACACTGTTGGCGCTTGCTTACCAGAAAGGAATGAATCGAAAAGGACAGTCAAGTCAAAGAGCAGCAAACTCTAACTCTTCCTGACCGTGTATTCCATGGAATACACCATACTGGGGAGACAAGCACCAACAAGAGGCAGAAACACAACGTTAAAAGTTGAGAGGAAGAGGGGCAATTAAAGATAGAGGTCTTGTAATATGCCCATTTGCGGTCAAGATCCTAACCACCCTGACTCCTCCATCCCTTCCCGGGTAACACTCGATCACTCTGCCGGAATTCCAAACTAAAGAGGGGGGAGGGAATCATCCCTAACCAGAACAAGGTTCCCCACTTTGACGTAAGGATTAAAAAGAAGCCACTTCTGTCTCCGTTGCAAGTAAGTATTCCAATTTCCACCTCTTCCAAAAAGAATTGCGAAGAGCTTCAAGCTTACGCCAAACGATCGGCAAGTTAGAGTCTCTATAAGAGTAAGAAAGGGGAGGAGGGGCAGAAAGGGAAGTACCTGTAAGGAAATGACCAGGTGTTAATCTGAGCGGATCATCAGGGTCATTGGAAAGCGGAGTCAACGGGCAAGAATTAACCACACCCTCAATCAGAATAGACAGTGAGTTAAACTCTTCATAAGTTAGAATGCGACTACCTAAAACCTTTTTTAGATGACGTTTAGTAAGCTTGACACAAGATTCCCACCTGACGCCATGATGAGGGGCGTAGGGAGGTATAAGCCGCTACTTAAAGCCTTTAGCATAGGTAAAGTAAGAAATCTGTTTCATGGCAGGAGAAGATGTGAGTGCTTTCTTCCACAAGGAAGCTGCGCCTTGAAAAGTGGAGGCATTGTCGGAAAACATTTCAGAGGGAACGCCACGCCTAGCAGTGAAGCGAGAAACGGCTGACAGAAAGTAAGAAGTAGAGGCATTTGTTACTAGTTCCAAATGGATCGCTCCAGTAACCATGCAGATGAAAAGAGAAACATAGATTTTTCCAAACAATTTGCGTCTAGCTTCAGGGGAATTGCGTTGATATTGAAATGGACCCATGTAATCCACACCAGTCAAAGCGAAAGGACGAATAGGGGAAGAGCGGAAAGAGGGTAGATCGCTCATCAATTGCGTACTGACCTTAGGTTGCACTTTAAAGCAAGGGATGCATTTGTGAATTACGGAAGAAACTTCTTGAATTCCATTTATAATCCAGTAATTTTCCCTTAATAAGCAAAGCAGTGTGCGAGTGCCGACATGAAGATTTCGATAATGAAAGTCACGTATGATTAAGGAAGTTACGTGATGTTTGGAGGGCAAAATGACAGGATGCTTTTTGTCTTCCCAGAGTGAAGAGTGCGAGAGCCTACCGCCTAATCTTAGTAACCCGTTGTCTTCGAGGACAGGGTCTATGGCACGAAGACGACTAGATTTTGGAAGATCTTTCTTAGTGGATAGCAAAAACAATTCAGTAGCAAAAGCTTCTTGCTGAGTTAACTGCAAAACTCTAATGGTAGCGAGATTTAATTCATGATTAGTTAGATATGGCTTAGGAAGAACGGGTTGGTCAACAACAAGATATTTCCATCCGAGAAGATAGGCAAACGTTCGAATAAGTTTGTGAAAAGAAGAGTAACGTGACAACAAGGGAAACGAAACGTTGGAAATAAGACACGAAGCGGTAGATTTTGATACTTAAGCGTCAGGCAAGTTGGAGTTTGTGACCGGAGGTTAAGTAGGCCAGCAAGATGAGTCTTCGATTAACCACGAGGGCCCATACCAGTACAACTGAGATGCTGCCAGTTGAGAAGGTGAGCAACCACTTGAGATGATGTCACAGGGGTTATCAACGCTAGGCACATGTTTCCATTGACATCCCGAAGAAAGAGTTTTAATTTTAGAATCCCTATTTGCAACAAAGATTTGCCATTGGGTGGGATTTTTGGCGATCCAAGAGAGGGTAATCATGGAATCGCTCCACAAGTAGGTTTGCAAAAATTCGACCTTTAAGACTTTCTGCAGTTTTTTTTGCAAGTTCTGCGGCCATGAGTGCAGCACACAATTCGAGCCTAGGTAAGGTGATAGTTTTAAGAGGAGCAACTTTTGAATTGGAACAAATAAGATTGGAAAGTGAAGATTCATTTATCGAATTGCGATAAACTAAATATGCGCAACAACCATAAGCTTTTTCAGAGCTGTCGGCAAAAACATGAAGAAAGAAAGATGTGTTAAGAGGAGTGTTAATTAAATTTCTAGGAATTTCAATAAGAGAAAAATCAAGCAAACTGCTACGAAAAGAGAGCCATCTATTAAGAAAAGAGAGGGGAACAGCTTCGTCCCATTCACATTTAAGAGACCATAGATCTTGCAGGATAGCTTGGCGATTACAATAACCGGGGCAAGAAATTGAAGCAGATCAAAAATTTTTGCAATTCCGGATAAAATTTGCCTTTTTGTGTTCGAGTGCTCTTCGGAAAGTGAGACTTTATAAATGAGCGTATCAGTGCAAGTGCACCAGTGTACTCCAAGAGTTTTTATGGATTCGGAATCTCCGCAGATTTTGACGGAAGAGGGGTCTACATCTTCTATGGGAAACTGGGCAAGAAACTCATGGGAATTGGAATTCCAGTTATGAAGTCGGAATCCTCCATTCTTTAACAATGCCTGAAGTTCTAGTGACACCAGAGAAGCTACCTCAAGAGTTGAAAAGGAATTAAGGTAATCGTCAACATAAAATGATGTAGTTAGTGCTTCAGAAGCTTTGGGATCAAATAAATGACCATCTAGAGAGGCCAAAATGTGTAGGGATCGGATAGCTAGGAAAGCGGACGGTTTTAGACCATAAGTGACAGTCATTAAGCGAAATATCTTAATGGGCTTGCCAGTTTCGTCGCGTCATAGGATTCTTTGGAGATCTTGTTGTTGGGATTGAATTAAAACTTGACGGTTCATCTGTTTGATGTCCGCTATAACAGCTATGGGAAATAATCGAAAATTTAAGAGTATAATAGACAAATCGGATTGAATAGCGGGACCAGAGTAAAGAGTATCGTTAAGACTATTGCCATCAACGTCAAGTGATGACCCATTAAAGACGACTCGGATTTTATCTCTTACAAGGGGGTGTTTCCACACAGGTTGGTGATTAAAAAAAACAGTTTCAATTGGGGGGTGTAATTCGTCATCACATTTGCTGACAACTTCCATGTAATCCGAACTTTCGTATTCATCCTTGAACTCTGTGTATTGTTCTTTAGCGAGGGGTTCTTTCTTAAATTTGCTCTCGACGGCAAAGAGAGCTTTTCGAGCTTTAGGTTGTGAATTAGAGAGTTTTGGAGGGTTGAGTAATCTAGGCATTTGGACAATGAATCGACCTTCGGGTGAACGAGTAGTGGTGGACATGAAGAGTTGCTCACAGAATTCGTTTTCTGAAGAGCTCAAATTAGGAGAATCAATGTTTTCACGTTTCCAGAACTGTTCTAAATCGGTATTAGCGAAATAACATTGCGATACGGGTTGGGGGGAATAATGAGGAAGTTGACCAGTAACAATCCAACCAAAATTAGTGTCTCTGGCGACCACATTTGAAGATAGTTTACGAATTTGTTTACGAAGGCAATTCCAAAAAACATTGGCACTGAAAAGTATGCCAATGGGGCCTTGTACGTTGAACAGAGGATCGGCTAACCTTAAATGAGAAGGAATATTCAGACCTGAGATATCAACAGAGTGGCTTGGAGTATCCTCTCCGAGACTGTTGAGAATGAGGCAATTAATTTTAAGAAAATTATTTCTGTGAGAAGTGTCCTTTATGGTTAATTTCGAGAATTGCAAGGCTTGTGATATTAAGCTGTTGATTCCTGATACATTAAAATAAGTAGGAGTTACTGGTAAGTCCAGGTTTTTGATCAAAGAATTAGAAACGAAATCATGGGTTGCCGCAGAATCAAGAAGACCACGTGCGCGGACCCAGTTGCCAAATATATCCTGAACTTTAATTTGAACAGTAGACAATAGTACTTGAGCACTACGCGAGGATTTAGTGTTCTGAATGAAAGATGAAGCATTGGGACTGCTAGGATTCTCACTTTTTTGAGAAGTGGATGCTTCTGATGACCTCGATTGATCATGACGATGCAGTAAAGTGTGATGCGATTTTTCACAATGGAAACAAAGTCTGGAAGACTTACAATTAGAAGCAGAATGCTTGGGTGAGAGGCAGTTGAAGCAATGTTTATTCTGGGAAACTAATTTTCTTTTGTCATCGACTGACAGTTCTTTAAAGGATTTACATTAATATAAAGCGTGGGAATCTTTGAAAAGTATAGACTTAAACGGTTCATTTAAACTTTTACGGGATTCGCTTTGAGTGTTTAAAGCAAGAGAACTGGAAATACGGCGTTCACTAGACCTAGTTTGGTAACCAGTGGCGTATGACTTGGGTTTAGAAGAGCTAGACCCAGATTTTGGGTACTAGACGCTACGTGTTCGCTTTTAGATTTAAGAGACAATGATTCAAATTTAGAACTAGGAGAAGAGGGTTCACTTTGGTTAGCTAAAGCAGTTAAAAGTTGACATCTAGAATTTATGAAGGTGACCAAATGCTCGTAAGAATAATCATCGTTGTTGGGAAGTTCCATTTCCCAAGCTTTGAGGGCAGCAATATCAACTTTAGAGACTGCTAAATGTATTAGGAAAGTGTCCCAATGATCAATGGGTTGATCTAATTGGGATAGAGCTTTTACATGAAGTTGTGTCGTATCAATGAGAGTGCGCAAACTGGTGACGTCATTGTACTGCGACGCAGGCAAGTTAAATAAAGCCTTCATATGGCGTTGAATAGGTAACCGTAAATTACCGTATCTTTCCTTTAATAAGTTAAAGGCGATGGGATAGTTCTCTGCGCTTAATGGGAGTGCTTCAACCAACTGCAGAGCTTGACCATGGAGAATAGATCTCAAGTAGTGAAATTTATGAATGAATTGAATGTCTTCATTGTCATGGACAAGGGAGCAAAAGAGTTCGCAAAACGATTCCCAAGTGGATTCGTCACCAGAGAAATGAGGCAAATCTATTTTGGGAAGAATGGGTTTGGGTTTGTGAGTGCCCTCACGAGACGAGGTTTGTTGTTCGTGGAGAGAACCAAGAACGGAAATATATTATTTCTGTTCCTCTTCAAGTTGGCGAATTATTTTAAAGGCAGAGCCTATACCTTCGTAGTATTGATTTTCCACCTCTACTCGATCATCTGTCTGATTGAGCATGCAGGTTTCTATTTCGGTTTGGATACTACAATAATATTCAAAAGAACGTTCATAGTCTTTTACGCGATGTTTTAATAAATCTAATTGAGCTTCTGAAGGATCCAGCACTCTGATGTATTTTTGAAATCGAGTAATTTGCCCTTTATAAGACGCTCGTTTGGAAGTAAGCTTATCATCCCTACTCTACTTCTCCTTCTCCTTCTCCTTATCAGTGGGCATGATGAAATGGGTAAATAAGAGTATAACTTACAAAAAAGTGGAGTTTCGGAAATGCTGACAGGCTGGCAGCAGCGAATAAGTTGCAAGTAAGAAACACCAAAGGAGACAGGGGCGACCTCTTTCCCCTTCACCAGCTTTTGCACAATATCGTAATAAATGAAAAAATTCAAAGCAAATATTATTATTTTGAAATATATTGACAACTGGATTCTGAAAAATGGATTCTCCTGGGTTTCGGCACCAAGTTTTGGGTAGGTTTTAGTTTAGGATTAACTCTAGCCGAGGGAAGTTGGAAAAAAGAAAAACGAAGCGGGTTTCAGCAGGAAGAAAAAGTATGGATAGACAGGACGGGAGTTCACCACCAAACAGAAAATTAGGCGAAAATGAGCGTTCATCCACTGTTTTTACCGTGCAATGTCTGTAAAACACCTAAAGCGGGTATGGACCTGGATACAGATAACGGAAAATGCGGCTGTAGCTTGGGCTATTTGCAAGCAAGCGGCGATCGTACCTTCCCTTCCAGGCCTGTATTTCAATACTATGGGGAAGGGTGGTAGTCTGGCAAGACAAGGAATGAAAGATTTACTGTTCTTTCTTTCAAAGGAGCTAGATTTAAACGAATGTTGTGAAAGTCGGAAATAAATTGAATTTTCCGTGATATTTTTTAGTTTTGGGAAATGTTGGATTGCCAACGAACGATCGAGCGCTCCCAGAGAGGGAAGCGATGAAGCGTTTTTATTGTTGTAAATAAATTTACTTGTTTCTTTGAAAGTTTTGGTAAAAATACTAATTGTTGCACTTAAGGCGGCTAAGCTTTTACCCAGCAAAGTGCCGACTGAAAGTTTAGACCATAAGAAAAACTTAAAATTTGCAAACAAACCATGGGTTAGAGAGAAAACCTCAACAAGCAGGAGGCTTGCGGAGCTATCTATACTTGCCTTAATGGCTAGATAGAATTAGCTATAACAGCTTAGAGAAACTTTGACAATTTTGTTACGGGGAGTTTTTGTTCAAATGCAACAAGAAGCAAAAACTTTGTTGTTTTAATAATTGTTTGTTTTAGTAATGAGGGCTTAAGCCTGAAGGATGAATCAGGGGAGACAGGGTCCTGCCTAATCTTGAATCTAGTGAAAAGGATGAAACAAACAATAATAGAGATCTTATTTAACAATAAATTAGACTTTGAAGAGTAACAATATTTGGGTTATGATTGTGATTTTTTTTAAAGGTTTACAACATATAAAAGTCCGAGACCTATAGGTAATAAGTTTACAATTGGTAAACAATGTTGAATAGGGTATATGTTTGAAACTTGCTGTAAGCACTAAAATCTGAATAAGATTTTAAAAGTGGTGCTTAAAATTAACAAGTTTAGTGTTTATACCAGCGATTATAAAATAGTTGAGGCTTTTATAATTAGATCAGGTACAATGTAGGCTCTTTTAGAATCCTTTATGGAGATCGAAAAGACCATTAACAAACAACAAATTCAAAATTATAGCAACAAAAAACGGAAGAATTAAGAAGAAGTTTCTATAACTTCTTATATTTAAACAGAGATTACTGAATATTACATGGAGAAAAAAAATGGGAGGGCGCCACACTTAGGGCGAGGCCTCGTAGTACTGTAGATAGATGAAAATTTTAGTTTAAGTTATGTTAGTAAAGGTATTTAGGAGAAAGAAAAATAGGAGGAATAGGAAAACGTCCTGGCCAGATGTATTGCTCTCAACGAACGCGACACGGGTGGTAGTTGAATAGGCACTGTTTTGCACCATAGTCTATTGATGTAATTGAAAAGTTCACTATTGCAGCACACAAAGTTTATGAAGAGAAATGTTATAGTAGTTATGTAGATCACTAGTTAAATTTCAGCTTGAACTAGTTTATTGCTATGTAGAGTTTATAGATTACGGTTGACAGCTGAAGAAAAGTTCCCATGGAGGCAAGTAAATCAGATTTTGAACGACAGTAAAGGTGATGCAAAATCCTCAGTGAGGAAAAGTATTCCCATGTTAGAGTGGAAAATACCAGGTTGCTTTACTTGTAAAAATGTATTTTGACATAGAATGTTCCAGAGTTATGATTACTGTTGAATTGGACCGTAAGTTCCCACGGAGGAAAAAGGTTAAATTTATAGACAGTGGGTATTTTAAGTGATATCCCTCGATGTGAGAAAGTATCTCAGTTAATTAGTACAAGAAATACTGTTTCATTCTAGAAAGTTAGCTTAGGTAGCCAGGGTTTGATCAGAAAGATCTCTTGAAGGAAGTTATTGCTTAACATTTAGCAATTCCACATACTGTCTATAAAATTGATTAAATAGCATTTAGCTATTTATGAACCCATGATGCTATGTTTAAAACATAGAAGTTTGTACTTAACTTTGTTCCATCAAGAAGGTGATGTTCTCAGTTGACGATTAGTTTAAAATTCAGACATGGCGTCTGATTTAAACAAGTCTCAAGAAAGCAAGAGACTGGCCCGGGTAGGGCTTGGACTGTACTCGGCGGCCGAACGATGAGTGAGAGCTGCTAAACGAATCACGAAGTTACCACGGAGAGAAGATGGTGGGGGGAAAGGGACAAAGGAGCACACATAAGAATTACAAACTTAACAAAAATTAAATCTCTTCTAAGATGTTAATTTTCTTGATGAAATGGTCTTCAAGGAGTTGTTAGCAGGCGACAATGACGAAACCTGGCGGATGGGAATGGTGAAGAAGCCCTCTTGGGCATGGAGATGTTAGCTGGCGATAACGAAGAAACCTGGTGGTTTGATTGGTAAGGAAGTCCTCTTGCATATGACGATGTTGAGGAACTTCAGTGGTTAGCTGCTAGATGCCGCTAGGTTGATCATGTAAGTTGTATATCTAGAACAGACTTTTACAAAGAATAAACAAAGTGTAAACAGCGAATAACACTTCAGGAAACACTGTTGGCGCTTGCATACCAGAAAGGAATGAATCGAAAAGGACAGTAAAATCAAAGAGCAGCAAAGGCTAACTCATCTTGACCGTGTATTCCATGGAGTACACCAAGCAGAAGGGTCTTGTCACATGAAGTGTGGCAAACGAACTGACATCATCAGTCAAGCCCAAGCACAGATATGATTGCCGGAACGGGAACCATTCATAAATATATGCGATAAGCCGACAACTGGTGGGGCAGGATATACTCATGGTAATTTGAAACTTATGTCGACTCAGCAGGACAGCGGTGTAGGATCATGATAAAATGACAAGGCGCTGGCAAGCCTAGAAGCACTCCTAATAGCGTGCAATAACGAACAATCATTCAAGCTACTTTGGACACCAGAAAATTCCCAAAGTCAAATTACGAGGGACGATCAGCACTACACTAATGATTGCAAACAGGGATTAACACAATAAACACATTAAAACACGGGACAGGAGTAGCAAGAATTAAGCTATCCAACGGCATCTTGCTACGAAAGACACTACTAGAGGCCACACATGGGGATATACAGTACTACCAGATAGACATCGCAGACATAGAACACAGAGCGTTACCCAGGATCAGGGGTCCGAATACCAAGCAAAAACTGACGCCCCGAGAAGCGAAAGCGTCGACCGACTGAAAAGCAGTCAGCCCCAAACGCACAGAAATAATCCTACACAAACGTATATCAGTGAATATAGGAACATAGTTCGAGCCAACCCATCATTTAACACAAAGGTGGGGTACACCACACGTTAAATTAGACACATCAGGGCTTTTACGGCATTTAAAATGGATAATTAAAGCGACACAAGTAATAAGCCCAAGGTGACATAAATGAATAAAACCAGGCAAATCAACACCGAGATACAAAGGAAAAAGGGTAAAACTAAAGAAAAGATAAGAATAGATTTTCCACCAGATTAGCACATTGCAGATCAACACATGGCGAAATACGCACAGTGGCATGAAAGCATATTTTTATTATCATTTCCACACGAGGCTGGGGAAACCAATAACACAGTGCCGCAATGGAGACACAAACAGTCGCATGCAACGTATACGACACATCCTTTAGCTGACGACATCTGACATACCCGAAGAATTTTTCAATCTCGGTGTGCGCACAACGTCACACAAAAATGCTGACAGTCAATAATACACCGACTAACGGAAGACATACATTCGCAACACTGTCTGCTGGCATCAGAATAGGAGGACAATATTATAATATTAATAGACTACACATCATCACTAGTATATTTGCACATCTATACAAGGCCGAAATAGATCACGATGGGCACCATTGTTTTAAGCCGCCCACGAACCACGCTGGACAGACATACAGGAGACAGCTACGGCAGTGAACAATAACGCTGCATGTTAGCAAATACCGGCCCACACTGCACAAATATGCCAACTCAGGTAAAATGGCGCATCCACACAATAGGCCGACCCGACATGCGAACGCGCAGGGAGGACACGATCCGCGCCGGCCACGGACGCCTCCTGCCATATACGCTCAACACTTAGGGCACCAATGTAATTTCGTAGAATACACTACATACAATTAAACGTAAGGGCAGACAATTACACAGCGCCCAGTGGCAAATAATCCATTCCCCATTTACTCCAGGTGATGCCCACAAATACGGGACATAGGGATGTTAACCCCCAGGCATAGCATCAGAAAACACCCTAATACAAGGGCATGAGTAGCACAGATAGCGAAAAGGAGCGCACATGCCATAGCAGGCGTATAGATAAGGCGTAAAGCGCACCCCCCCCCCCCCCACAGATATCCTTCACCCGATAGGGGTGAATAATTGCTAAGAATGACAAATAGTTACAGTATAGAGCAACAAAGGGAGAAGCGCGAAGACGAATAGGGGATGTTAATTTCACAGCCCCAGTGGAGTAATGAGCATACCCAGGTAGTAGATATTATTCGCCATGAGACACTCAACAACGGGAGACGGGAGAAAAGGCACATCATGACTAAGGGAGAACGATCAAACAGAAGAGAGGCACAAAGAAGCAATATTGTACAGCCCAGGGGCAGTACCCCTAAGACCCACCCCTCCATCTTTCATCAAAACCACCCTTATAGGCATACCATAAGCCTCACATACTTCTTCAACACAAGCAGGCCAGGCAATACTGCTGACAGCCACGCTTACATAATACACAAATAAACACACTAACTGGAGCGGCGACAGTGAGGAAACGCTGACCAAGCAGTGGGGGAAGGCCTTAAAGGCTAGACCCTGAAGAGCCCCATTATCTGTTCGTGGCCAGCGGCCCTGCTCCTCCGAGGTCCGTTCCAGCTCTTCACCAGGTGAGAACTAGCCGTGTGCTCAGATTCCTTACCATTGTAACACCTACCCTGAACACTTTTGTATTTTACACCTTGTACTTTACTTTATATCTGTCTAGCACCTAAAAGGGACAGTACATCACAGCTACTGGCCAATAAATACTTGGTCAGTAAACACACACATTTATTACTCATTACACCCTGTTTTACATCCTTACGCCCGACCTGACCTTAGGCCTAATTGCCCCTGACCGTGGAGGCCAGGAACTGCATCGTCAGGAATTCTATCGTACTCGAGCAGAGTGTCAAGTCGCCGACTCTGCACGTGAGCTCGCTAAAACGCTCGTTCAACTTAATTGGCAGGCTAAGTCATTAGCTCACCTTAGACATTCATCCCCTAGCAGGTAAACGCATCCTGTAGGGACGCCCCCAATAGATTACGTACTCACACCAACACACTACACTGGTAGTCTCCCCAAATTACGGGAAACTACCCTTTTTCGGAAACATCCCTTGAATTAATACATCTACACTACCCTGTTTATCCCACCCCAACAGAGGGATAAAACATATTGGTGGAGGCGCGGCTACCACGCAAAGTAAGGGTAAGGGACTCAAACAACGAGCCCTCGTGGTAGAGCGATCCATACCGAAAGCAGCTAAGCGAAATTTGATTGTTTTTCTCTGAGAGAAAGCATTATTTTTTTTTCCTCCTCTCTGGGAAAACATGGGAAATTTTAGCCAACCCACTCACCCCCTTGGGAAGAATCAGCAGATTTCATACATTAGAAACCACACACTTTTTTTTACACACACGTAGTTCAGGATGGCCCCCCTATACCGTTTAGCTGTGCTAAGGAACATTGGGGAATACCAGGAATTAATTGCCTGGCATAAGGTCTTTGAGACAAGACAGGACTACCTCAGGAGGTATCAGCAGCTCCTGCACGCTCAGTATATGAGAATTATAAGGGCACTTGTCCGGCCACTCCGCAGAGCCAAGAATCGGGAGCCTAGGGCGAAAGTCCCCACCCTCCGTACACAACTCAACAAAGCACACTGGAAACTACACTGCCGACACGAGGTCATGTTCCAGCAATGGGAGGCACTCATCCAAGAACATAAACAAATAGGAACTAGCGGTACCAAAGTTGCCGAACAGGCCATATGCATTAATCGGCAGTACGCCCAAATATGGGAAGGATATCGGGAACTACAAGCCAACAAGGCCATCTTTGAGTTCATGGCAGGGCCACCAACGAAGCCAAGAGAGGACATAAGCGGAGATACGCTAACTCAGCAATTTGCGAACATGTCCATCACTACACATACCACAACACAAAGGAAGGGTCCTGCCGTGGCCATAGGCCAGAAAACGGGCAGGCTAGCTTCGATTACACGACAGTTACATCCACACACAAGTACACGTCCGGCAACTCCGGTCCCGAAGGCAATTTTGCCAAACCGAGGGACAGGACCTACACCAACCCCCTCAGAACGAAACAACGAGAGGGAGTTGACGCCAGGGCCCTCAAACACACACGATAACACAAAGAGGAACCTGGAGGAACCTATATCATGGGCAGATGATACAGTGACCGTGCCACAGCACAGTAAGCCCATACAGACCCACACATATAGACAGACACAAAGGAAGGAGTCTGCCGTGGCCACAGGTCAGAAATCGGCCAGGGTAAGCTCCAAAACGCTGCAGGGGCATGCGCGCACACATAAAAAAAATCGGAACCAGCCCGGAAGACCACTAGGGCAGAGCATAGGCGAAACCAGGGACATATTTTTCCAATACCAACACAGGGAAGAACAGGGCTACCCACCCCGACGTTACGTAAAAGGGCATCCAACAAACACTTAGGGGGACACGGAAAGACACATTAGGGAAGAGCGGGAAAGGGCCTACAGGCGGTCACACTACCAGGACTCTAGAGGCCCAACTCGAACGACAGCTGGGGCACACGCCACGACGAGGGATGAGACCCGCGATCGGCGGCGAAACGACCTGAAGGGGCAAACGGATGAGTGAGGCGACAACCTGCATGACATCTGGACATCTACAGTACGATACGACAATAGGGCATACATGTCCACCAGGCATACGGGCCTGACTACGTACGCAATGGCAAATTCGAAGCCAGGTTCATGGGTGCAAGGGCAGACGTTGACACATACAGAGGTCCACATCCGGCACACATACAAAACCACACACAGCTGGTAGGACATTCGCCCATCCACACGAACATGTGCACCCCCAGTGCAAAGAAATACAGGGGGATTGCTTACAATTCACCAGGGTGTAACACACACGCCTGCACGCACTATCCTGCCTCCAAAACAAAGTACACGGGGTATAAGGGAAGTTTTACCGCCCACCCCACGAGGCCAGGCAGACAGGAGGGCATACACGCCCACAGACACTGATAGGGTAGCGCGGAGCCAATGCAGCCCTTCAGGCGCCAGCACACCTACGCCTATTCACAGGCACTACGGTGAACGAAGGCATAGGCTTACTTTACTTAAAACACCCCTGAAAATAGTAAAGAAGCACCTCAATGGGAGGTGGAGGCCTATACCCTTATAACAGGGCGAAGGTATTCACCCCGTCGAGCAACAGTTCTCGGGCGACGATAAACACATTTACAGGGGAAAATCCACTCCCAACTAGACAAAAATTGGCCAGAACTAAGGCAATTCGTAAGTACATTAAAATTGATCCAGGAATATAGATTCGGGGACAGACAATCACACGGACGGCATCGCACAGACAGCATGAATACACAATCCCATAGAAAAGCCATAGGATCCCATATAGACACTGTGCCCCATAGATTTAAGCTAAGAATTAATGTAGGCATAAGAAGGGTTATATTATATGTATATGACTGGCATATTATCATTGTGTACACATTTTAAATATACACCAGGGATGGCATATGAATTGAACTAATGCCACTCACAGCACGGACATAAACACGGGGAGGTTCTTTTACAAGGTAGATACACCGACACAGGAGTATACAGCAGTAGCTTGCTGCCCAAAGTCAGCCTCAAGGGCGTGACATGGTAACTAAGGGCCAGGACACACAAGCACAAAAACTATTGAGCCACACAAGCATGAACACGGGAAGGTTCTTTTACATACATGGAATACATGTAAAAACACATAAACTACACAAGTCTGACACAGATAGCATCACCACGATGGTAGGGCCAAAATATAAGGCGCGGTCATCATGAAGAAACGTAGGGCCTCGTGAAAACATATTTTAGAAACACTCACACCATTTGTGACAAGGTCGCAACATAAATGCTGTACACTTCAACTGTTAACTGCCGGACAGGAAATACGGTCCCGGCAGCGCTGTTATCACATGAAGTAACCCTACACGTTTGCATGCTCAGTGCGAATACGTGACACACTCGTCGGCTGAAGGCACTCACAGACATCACAGTATTACAATCGACAGAATATCATTCACTAAGGGATTCAAAACCACACTACGCCCACAAGTTAAGACCAGGGTTAACCAAAATTCGCACAGACGACATACATGGGACATACCTACAGGGGCGTAGGCCCGTTCTAAGGTATTCGCTATAGTAGTCTACTTAGGGCATTAGTGACCCCGGGACTACAAATAGGGGACGTACCGGGAACACCAGGCCTCTACGGAGACAACAAAATACTTTTGTTTGGACCATAGCGCCCGAAATCTGAATACGGGGGACGCCACGGGCACAGACAAACGCTCACACAAAGTAGATAACACCAAATCTCTACGGCCAAAAATCATGGCAATGTAGATTACCCCGGACATAAAATAATAGAGCAAGACACAAAGGGGAAGTAATCACGGAAACAGATTCCCAAACAAGCTTGAGAGCGAAAAAAAATGACAAGTTAACACGTTGGCCTTTCTAGAATGCAAACACATGCCGACACACGGACAATGTCGGATGTCACGTTTTGTTAGCCTTCCTGCATATCATTGAAGACTTTCCGTACACAAGGACACTAAACAAATATACTAAAAGCACTGCGCTGCAAATAAGCGAATTCCAGAGTGTTGCCACACACTGTGTACGGAAGAAATTCTTGTAGCTGCAAGACGTGACAATGACATACAGACATGATGACACTAACATAAAAACAATAACAGTAAAGGTATACAGTGACAACACGGATGTTGATACAGGAAGTGAGAGCGCATGACATTAGGCTCCGCATCATATATTACACAAATATTGCAGACCAGATTGATCCAGGAAGACAGACTATTTTACGCCTATCACTAACAGCACTAAGAGCATGCATACAAAGGTGATAACACACAGCACACAGCGCGTGACAAGTAGCCACGCGATACGATATAAGCCCTCTCCGATAACACCACACGCGCCGGCATGAGTCAGCGGTAGGCGACTCCATACACACAAGCGCGTCAATTACAGCCACGGCCGCTTCCTTCCCACACGCACCCAACACTTAGGGGCAGACAGGCAATTACACGCGAACATACAAACTAATTAGGGGCGGATTCAGACAAATTCCATGGAGGAACAAACCGTCCCCCTAATAAATTCTTTTCTTAGTTTTTTTTCCTAAAATCCATTACGGGCAATTATACTATGCCGATTTATACTCACAGCCACATGCTACCCTATCCCACGTTATGAACAGGGGACCAGTTTAGGCCGTGAACGAGACAGCGTCACCACACTTGAACATCATAAGGGCAGCCAGAGGGCGGTGCCCGCAGACACAAACATTTTTACACGACGTAGGTATCACAGACCCACGGGCACTCCACAGACTAGTATTTTAGGCGACAATAGGTGCTATATGGCATCTCAACTCAGTCAGCGTAAATCCCAAAGTGCGGGAGGACAACGCATAACGACCAAGAGAGGATGACACACTACAATAGGAGTAGAGGTGGATAATGCCATCAGGATGGCCATGGTACCAACTACGGGCTACCATCCCCATACCCTTCCTCCTACATACCCAATTGCTAGAGGTGTTAGAAAGTGTTGTTATTTTTTTGAAGATTTGTTGATTTAAAATTCAAAAGGTGGTGTTTTGTTTTTCGGGGGATGACATGTTAAAATTTGGAAAGCGATAAGGTGTGTACAATAAGTGCATTTAAAAATATAAACAATTAATAAAACAAAGTAAAAAACAAAACAGCAGGGTAAAACGTTAAACATGGTTATGGAAGAATGAGATAATACTTATATGGAAGTCACATTTTTATTTTACATTCACCATCTCGAAACACATTTCAGTGAATACCTTTTTCAGTTTTATCCAAATACTGCGGTGAAATCACTGGAAGTAGATCATGGTAAAAGTCTCAGCATTTGCAGCTGTCAACTTTTGCCTCCTATCTCTTACTATGAGACTGTATTTCGAAAATGACCTTTCAGAATCCACATTTGAACAAGGATACCACACACACTTTAATGCAGCTGTTGCATAGTCTCGGTGAGCAGGCCTTAATCCCATGAGGATCTCTGGAACATTCACATTATCTTCATGACGCAGTTGGTTCTTGATTGCAGTCAGGTAAATGCTGTGAGCCTCTAAAAACTGTTGAGACTCCATCTTCATAAGAAATGGGGCATTCTTCTTAAATTGGAGCAGTTCTGTGGGTGATACGTTCTTAGGTGCATGCCGAGGATCAAACAATGACCCGATGGCTTCTACAGTCTTCCTGGCTGGATCCGTGGTCCTTAAAGTCCTGACTTTCACTAGAGCTGACTGGGCAACACACGTAAGCTTGGACTTAACCTTTATCTGCATCTTTTGAGGAAGCTGTTCCAAGTTCTGGAGGATCGTATGATTGAACATTCCACCATCGCCTAATAGCTTGAGCTTTACCTCAAGGTCATCTAGCTTCCCAGCCAGTAAGTGAATTGTTGCGTACTTAGATCCCTCCAAGAAATTAAGCAAGTCCATAAGAGAGGCACCAACAACAGAAACATACAATGCTTGTAATTTTATAAATTGTATTGTTAAAGTCGATGCTTGTCGGAAAAATTTGACCCCAGAATTTGAATCTTCCAATGTTTTGAAAATTTCTACCAGATCTTCCACATGCGTGGCCATATACATTGCAGCCTTAAACCGTGAATTCCATCTTGTACATACAGGCATTGGGAAAGCTAGAATTTCATTCTCTTTTTCTGTGTTTTCATATTTCTCCCTTAGAAAGCAACGTAATTGCTTTTTCTTTTTCGCGTATTTAAAAAGGCATTCTTTGTCTTTACTATAGACATGTTCAATTCGTCCAGCTCGTTTTCAAATACGCAGCCGATAAGATTGACTTTATGAGCCCAGCACTGGACATGACTTAATTCTTCAATCAATCCTTGAAGAGTAGTTACACATTTTGTCATGTAGCGTGCTGAGTCCGTAACTACTGCCACTACACGCTCCCGTTCAATTTCATAGGAATTCAAGGTGTCTAATATCGCATTGGAGCAATTTACGCTATTGGTAGAATCTAGAACAACAGAGGCAGCCAGATGGGTGTTCATCTCAGTTGATGGTACTGATGGACGAAAAAGAATGTTGAAAACACACCTACCATTCTTGTCAGTTGTTTCGTCACATAGCAGCAACACGTCTTTGTTTTTTATATCTTCCCTAATTTCTTCCCTCCTTCTTTCGCCAATCATGGGGATGTATTTCTGACGAATCTGATTTGCTGATGGTAAATCTCCACTTCCGCGAACGTACTTATTATACCAAGTACGGATAGCAGGATTGTCTAGTTTCTCTACTGGTATATTAGCTTTCACAAACGCAGTAGTAGTGTCCAAAATAAACTCTTCTTTCATATCCTTCACACGACTAGCATTTGATAATGTTTCTTTCAAGGTGGCCACTCTAGGAACACTAACTTCAAGACGCAAATTTTCTCGGCGTTTTGAATGCTTCTCCGATTTGCAATGTTTGTCTAATGCATCTTTCCTGCGATAATCTAACCGACAATCACAATATTTGCACATAAGAATGCTACAAGAAATTATAAATCCTTCATTCTTATATTCTTTAAGTCTGTCTGTGGCAGAAACCGCTACCTTCGGCATTTTTAAACTCAACTGAGCGATGCCCAGTAACAAACACTGTTATCACACGGTTGACTGTCGTCACACGCCAGTATAAATTCGTAACCACACGCAAAAATTATTTCTGAATTCGTGTCATAATATTTAAATTACGTCGCGTCTCATCTTCCTGTACTGCTAAGTTCGGAACTAATACGACGAACACGTGGTCGCCAACTGATTCACGCAAATAACACACTAGCTTCGATGATAACGCACAATTTGCGCACTTTTTTAATTATATAGAATTCTCTACTATAATTTACACTCGCTACCGATGTAACAGGAGGCAAACGTAGGTTACATTATGAACAACTATCACATAACCTTTTGGAGGTAGTCGGCCAAACTATTCACGCCGCGATATAACAGCTGTTTACCACAGCGCTAAAATCCAACGAGTAGCGAGAATATCGACAGTATATCGTAATATGACGTATATCGTAGTATTACCCCTCGCGAAACTATACAATCGATCATTCTCTCGAATTGAACACCAACCAAATTCGATTATCGGCTTGTGGACAAAAATGTTCGGATTGGTGTCGGGAAAAAATATGAAAATTTGTTTTTATTTCGCAGATTGCGGTATTTGTGGTGTTATTCACAAAATTCGCGTTATTTCGCGATTTAATTTCACTCCTGGGCGGCACGAAACATGTAAATACGTGAAAATAAAACATCCTAACCTCTAAATATGACTTTTCGTTTTATCGCGAATTAACAAAAACTAACACCTCTACCTATTGCCTGCAACACTATCCAACACAGACACACCGATACATAAAAACACCTACACTACATTGTAAAGTATACATCGGGGTTGATAGACTTCATGCTTTTCATAAATTAAGGTTTGCTACACCTTGGACCCGAACGCCTACACCTGAGTATTAGAGGTGGTTCGGAAACAAATATTAAGCGGCGATGGACATCTCTATATTGAGAGATGAGGCCATACGGATACTAACAAATATTTTATTAAATAATCCCGCATGCAAGGGACATAAACTTATTGTATCCTAGCACACACCTTATCCTCAAATGAGAACAGACACGCCTCATATCCATCTCACTGCATGAGATGTCCCACCCTCACACCAGGGGTTGTATTACTATCACACCCGCATGTTATTTTCAAATTTTGCACACCTGGGAAAAACCCACCCCATCCACTCACAGTAAATACGTCCTAACAGCATCATCGGCTCCCGGCCACCATAAACATGGAGTCCAACAATGCACGACCCCCTCCCACCACGCTTTAACACCACTCAGCAAATAACACCCTCGGATCCTAATAACAAGGGACCCAACACCATATAAACCTATTAATACCTCCAGAAAAGTACCAAGGCATCAGCTCTGGAAAGCCGACACGGCAATGACAGGCCTAAATTAGTCACTGCATTTCAAAGATTCTACAACCCCAGAACACTAGAAATTTTACATAATTACATAATTATGCACTATCAAACTTATTTTCAAAGGAATCTGAAATCACACTAGATGGTGACGAGAAGGTAAACGGATGGGGAGCAGAAGCTCCACGGAGGGGCAGAGACGGGGCAAAACGGCAACGGATCCTGACCCAGTTTAATGACAGATGGACGTAAGGTCGAAGCGCCGATGACTCAGTGCGGGCAAACTTCGGAATCCTGGGAGACCTACCCAATCCCTGGGACGAAGAAACTTATACCCATTATGCACTATTGTCGTCGAAGCCAGACCTGCAGGGGAGACTCTTGACATCTAGTAGGAGAATTAGCCAGCTCAGTATTAGACTCAGGAGACGATCCTAGAGACGACCACATTTAGGACTAGACTTTTAGTTAGTTTGTAACATAGGTAGCATTCCTAAGGCGGGGAACGAGTCTTCCAATCGTGTGAAGTGAAGCAGTGCCTCAGGATTCAACGGGACCAATCCTAGGCACGCCAAGTCCTCATTCCGGGCAGTGAGGTGAAGATGATTTAACAAATAATATATAATAACCAATGAATGATAAATAATGCGTATGGAATGAATGCGGTCATTCGGTTCCGTGCCCACATAAATGGGTGACACCGAGTCTCCAGAGCTTAAATGGTAACGCAACGGGCGGCCAGAGATATTAAATGGGTATGCAACGGGCTTCCCAAAGGGGTTTTGTGGGCAACCCAGTAATAAACATTAATAAATATAAAATGGCGAATAAAGCGAATATTAGCTATAAAAATATAAACGAAATGGATATCCGGGCGCAGCGTTTGCACCCAGCAACGCAAGCACACAGGCCTATACACTACACATTAGTCATTAAGGGGAGACCCCACGAAACACAAGGGTTACAATGTGGAAGGGAGGTCACTAGGTAGGGGTAACTCCTTCTAGGCAAAAGGTAATTCCAAACTACTATACGTACGGGTCCAATGGAGGAGCCATGTTGAGCACGAAACGTAGTGCCCAAACCACAATCTGCATTCGATGTCACTCGGAATACCGATACCACATTGCAAATTGGGCGAAGGTCCCTGGGTACTATACGCATGCTCGCGTACTTCGACTGTCAAAGGCGCAGTGTAAGCCCTAGTAGGCACCCGTAATCCCAATATCCCCCCCCTACGCATTGCACGCCATTAAAATTCTAGTATGTAAAGAAGTTGCATTTGAAAGGCAACTTAGATATAAGCAAATTTAACAAGCACTCTTGTAAAACAGTATCTACAACATATTGTCATGTCCCGGTTTTGGTTTAGCCTTGAACCATACCGGACGTGCAACCCCGGTTCAATCCAGATCTTGAGAATCTGCAAGGAGGTGCTACGCAAGCACGCACGAGTTGCGATTTTTGTGCTTATAAGCTGCGACCTCAGATGTGGTGGGGGGGTCAGTCAGTCAGTGAGAGCACCGGGAGCAGACGGCGAGGGTGGAGGACTGCCCGTAAAGGCAGTGGAAGCGAGTGCGACGTACGTTTGACGATCGGGGGATCGTAGTACTGCGACCAAGCACCTGTTGACCAAAGGGACTGGTGCTGGGCATCGTCAGAGAGAGAGACGGCTGAGTGATCAGGTGAGATCTTGTATTATTGTTTCTTTCGTTGGAGGGAGTCTTTTTAGCAAGCCCTGTACCTGCACGGTGGATTCCTTGAAGCTGTTGAAAGGAATAAACTGGCAGTACATGAGAGAGATCTCTTTTTATTGGGGAGCTACCTCGGCATCCTGAACTCCCTCATTCCCCCCCTCTTTTAGCATAAGTGGTGTGCTGTCAATCGTGGGTAAGGCAATCGGTAAGGACATGGTAAGGATCCCGTTACCTGAGCAGGAAGAACCCCCACTATAACGATCCAGGTAAGTAAAGTTAAAGAACCCCTGAGTGACCTATGGCGTAAGTCCATGCACTCAGGCAGGGCCATTATAGGCGAGACGCAACATTGGTATCAAACTCAAGGTAGAGGCCGTACCAAAACAATGGTGGAGACGCTACGGTTACCGTGATTCATCCTCCGAGGTTTATCTGCGATTTACAGCACACTCACGGCATTATCGCCCACACCGCCCACCCTATAACTAACGTGCATGTGCATGCTGGATCCACTCACCTAGCGTTTAGCACTGGTTTTGGGTACCTTAAGGCTAGTGACAATAGTAACTGTAAACTGTAACATAGATTAAGAGTGTTCGTAACTGTGTTTATGTATGGAGTTGGGGGGCATGTATTTTAGTGTGGTATTTAGCGGTCTGATCTGAATGGCGAATTCTTTAAAGGAATGGGTAAGATCTATAACGGCTAATCCCAAGCCTATCAGACCTAAATTCATCGTGAGAAACCCGGAATACATCACTGATACCAACGTTGGGCACATCATATCTCAATTAGAGGATAAAATATTAACACTGAAAATCAACCACCCTAACGCGCGATTTAACCCTGGCCCACCCCAAACACGAGCTCGTGCCCAAGCTGAGGCTGACGAAGCGGATGAATGCTCCACTGATTCATGTGACGCGAGCTTCACCCATCAACACGTGCTCAAGACACAGGAGATCTACAGCAATCTCCAGGAACTTATAATTCAGTTAGACGCGCATATTCACGATGCGACTAATACTGAACAGCCTGACGATTTGGTGGCAGACATCATAACAGTGAGTGCAACTCTGGGCGAAATCATTTGCATGACACTGGCGACATTTGAGCCCACAATTAGCGAAGTACTTACGCCACCGGCGATAGTTCCCAATAGGCACGTGGAAATGGCGCACCACATCCGGTACCCCCTCTTTCAACCGGACAAATTCTCGGGCAATCATAAGGAGGACCCAGAAGAATACCTTAGGGAATTCAATCGTATAGCGCAAATCAATGACTGGGCGGACGCAGAAAGAGTGCGACTATTCCCAGCATATCTCAAAGAGGCCGCACTTGTCTGGTACGATGTACATGAGCAACACGAACCACAATTAACGTGGAACAAGCTCCAGCAAGACTTCATAGCGGAATTCGCGCAGATCCAGGACAAAGACGAGTTGTACGACGCGCTGCGAAACAGGACACAAGGTCCTACGGAACCACACAACGTTTATATAAATTATAAACTGCAGTTGTGTAAACGCTTTAACCGTCTCATGACTGAAGGGGATAAAATCCAATATATAATTAAGGGGATGAGGCCTGCCATCGCAGACAAAATACTCCAGATGAATCCCCACACTTTAGAGCAACTGCGGGCAAACGTGATCACGGCTGAGCAAAATCAACGACTGATAAGCAAAAATATCGAATCACGCCTGCATCAGGCTGACGTGACAAATCTGAAACAACAGGTAGATCAGATCACGCAGCAAATGGAGAAGATTAGTATTGCGCTTGTACAAAACCCGAGGCGCAGAAATGAATACCAAACGCCCAGGTATCAGAATCCCCGGAGGGAATACCAGGCGCAGAGAGCCTCTAGGGCCACGCAAACCACGGCTACTCGAGGTAGGGCCCAATCGGGATCCCGAGTAGATCAAAACGATCCTAGGGACGGCCGATGCGATAACTGCCGCGCATGCTCTGCTTGTGGCCAACGAAGGATTTTTCGCCCATCGAAAAGTTCGAACTCAAATAACAGGGCGGAAAACTAGGTACGGAGGTCCCACACACATTCACAATAAACTCGATTTTGGCCGGTGGAGACCTCCAACGAAATTACACTATAAGGGATGTCGCAAGAGATGGGAATTGTCTGTTTCGTGCGGTTAGCACATTATTGTATGGCACGGAACAGGATCACCATATGCTGCGCAAGAAGGCTGCGCAGTACATACACGACCATTGGATAGAATTTGCCAATTTTGCTACCGACAGCCGAGAAAATTTATTTCCAGATCCCGAGACATATGTGGCATACATGCTTCAAAATGGCATTTTTGGATCCTCAGCAGAGATACTAGCTTTATCCAGGGCCACAAAGTGTAATATACACGTACACGTGCTGGACTCTGATAAACCTAGATTACAGTGTATTGGGTTTCATGATGATATACATTTGCTTTTCACGGGGCCGCCTAATGCGGGGCACTACCGGGCACTGATCCCTAACCCCGTCGCGACACGCGGTACTAGCAGCATACAGCAGAAAGGAAATCCAGGGAACTCGGGTCACGAACCCACGACAGGCAGGGACAATGCTCGTTCCGATGGCTACAAGAAAGGGCCAAAGTTACGAGGTCAAACCTTTCGGCGGCAGAAGTACGCTAGGGGCACGGACCGGACTTTCCACGTTAGCGAAACTTGGGAGAACATTCCCAGCGGAAATGGCATTTCCCAACAGGCAGCACTTCCTGTGCAAGCGGTGCATCCTGCCGACTACACAGCGGAAGATGACACCTCGAAGCAATCAGCAGTTTGTCACACGACTCCCACACGCACGGATACTGCCAAGTTAGCTGACGCTCAGCACACGACCAGTGTCACTGCTTATCAGCACGACACGTGCGCAAGTCAAACACCCGCAACAGATGTTTGCAATACAATACCGTCCACTTCACTGCCATGCCCACCTCTAGACAGTGACGTCAGACATGGCTTGCTCGGAGTAAACAACCCAGCTCAACATGCTAGGAGCTTACCGGTCAAGATTCAGACCAGAATTAACGGCATAAAGACTGAAGCACTGATCGACACTGGCGCTGGGATTTCATGTATCTCGCACAGCCTGGTAGAAGACAAACACATCCGTCCTATCACAGGAGGCATTCAACTCATTGCTGCCAACAATGAAGTCTTGAAAATTGCAGGGACCTCCTATGTGAAAATCCAGTTTAAGAATTTTACCACTTTCTTCTCTATGCATGTAATCAAGGATCTCGCAGCGGCCTGTCTCATAGGGACTGACTTCTTGGCGAAGTACAAAGTCAACATTAACTTCGCAGACGAGTCACTGCATCTCCACACAAAGAAGGGGACGATAAGTTGCCAATTCAAACAAACGAATTGGACAGGTCATACGGAAACGGACAGAGAGATCGCTAGGCTATCAAACATTAATACAGATTTTATTTTTCACATAATATCCGAGTAGCCACCAGGGACGACATCTCCCTACCCCCAAAATCCATTTCTCAGATAGCGATTACACTCTCATATAGGCCATCCATTCAGAAGCTATACACCTTCGTGAATAAATCTCCAATACAGCAGAATCCGCAAATTATTATACTGGCGGAAAAAGTCCACTCGCAGGCTACCAAGGTAACGTTAATGAATTGGGGTGACAATATTGTTCACATCCCTAACAATTCCACCATTGGATGGATTAATGATGTATCACAGGACACAATCCACGTTCCGGTACAGCAGGATAGCATTGCACCGCACGACCACGTGACATCATATAACATTAATGGCGATCTCACACCAGAGCAGAAACACGGTCTAGCTCAACTCCTAGACAAATACAGCGACATTTTCGCCACATCAATAAAACAGTTACGCGAAACGAACTTAATAGAGCATCGCGTACACCTCAAACATAATACCCCGTTACATCAAGCACCCTATAAGGTTAGCAAGCGTGAGAGACAGATTATTGACGAGCAGGTGAAAGAAATGCTTGATGCAGGGATTATTGAAAATAGTTCTAGCAACTATGCGGCACCGGTGGTCCTAATCAAAAATAGAGATACATCATATCGCTTTTGCACGGACTACCGCAGACTGAATAAAATCATTGAACCTGATAGCTACCCTTTGCCGCGCACTGATAGCTATTTGGACAGGCTCAGTGAGGCCAAATGGTTTAGTACCTTAGATGCGTTTTCAGGATTCTGGAGTATCCCAGTCCACGCGGAGGACAGACATAAGCTCGCGTTTGTCACTGAAAACGGTTTATATCAATACCGCCGACTTCCGATGGGGCTTATGAACGCATCCCAATGTTTTCAGCGTCTTATGGATAAGTTGTTGGCCGGACTTAAGTGGAACTCTGTGCTCACGTATATCGACGATTTGACAGTATTTTCCAAAACTTTCAAGGAACACTTGCGCCACCTCGAGGAGCTCTTCAAGCGATTGAGACAGGCCAACATCATGCTGAAGACTTCCAAATGTCATTTCGGGCACAATGAAATTAAAATCTTGGGCCACATCGTAACCCAGGAAGGTATTAGACCCGATGAGGACAAAATCCGGTGTGTGAAGGACATCCCGACGCCCTCGACTTTAAAGCAACTTCGAAGCTTTCTTGGTCTCACGGGATATTACCGCCGATTTCTGGCCCAATTCTCGAGCATAGCCAAACCTTTGACTGATCTCACGAAGGGAAAAGTTCGTTTTATTTTCACGAAGGAACACGAGCTGGCTTTTAATACGCTCAAACAGAAGTTGACAACACCACCCCTCCTTAGTCATTTCGATGAGACGAGGCCCACTTTCCTGCATGTGGACGCCAGTAAGCATGGCGCAGGAGCTGCATTACTGCAAGAAAATGAGCTCAAGGAAAGGAAACCGATCGCCTTCGCTAGCAGGAAGTTAACTGAGACTGAATCAAGGTATTCGACCACTGAGCGTGAAATGTTGGCATTCGCTTGGGCCATTAATTATTTCCGTACCTACCTCCATGGCGTGCATTTTACGGTCGTTACCAATCATGCGAGTCTCACATATTGGGACAAATTCAAAAACCCGAATTCCCGTCTCAATAGATTTATATTGAAACTGGCTGATTTTGACTTTGAGGTCATTCACAAGAAAGGCGCCATGCGCGGTGACGCAGACGCTCTCTCTCGCATGCCAGTGTTGGAGGCTACGGATGAAATAGCGAACGATTGTCTGGAGGTACCAACGTATGCTATTGTAAACAATGACATCATCCTACAAGAGCAGCTCAAGGACGCTCACTTACAGCAGATCATGCAAGCTATCAAGCAACCCGATACTGCACCAGTGGCGTACGCGCGTTTGGCCAGGCGTTATATCATTGATAAATCAGGCATCTTACGTATCAAACAACAGGGCAAAGCTGAAACTGACATGCCACTGTTGGTACCTGAGGCCCTGAAAGGTCCCATTATACAGGCGCACCATGATGACCCATTGGGGGGTGCATATCAAGGGATCTATAAATGTTATCACAAAATAAAGGCCAAATATTTCTGGACAGGGTTGAAAGATGATGTATTTAAGTATATTAGGTCCTGTGACACATGTCAGCGGCACAAGGAGCGCAAGCCGAAACGACATGGGCTTTTACAACCCATATCGCCGGGTCCTATATTTAATCGTATCGGCATCGATATGAAGGGGCCGATATGTAAATCCAAAACAGCGAATAAATACATCATAGTGGCAATTGAGTATCTTACACGCTACGTCATTGCCAAACCCGTGCCTAAAGCAAACGTTGAGGAGGTAGCTCAATTTTTACTAGAAATCATTTGCCGTTTTGGTATCTTTAGTGAGATACTCTCGGACCGAGGGACAGTCTTTATGTCCAAGGTCATCCAGCAGCTGTTGACATTGTTAAAGGTGCAACCTATCAACACGACCAGCTTCGCCCCACAAACGAACGGATTGACAGAGGCGATGAATAAGATTATCGCCAAAATCATTGCCATGTTCACCAATGAAACAGGTACGGACTGGGATGAGTATATACCCTTTGCCGTGTTCTCCTATAACACATCGCAGGCGACTGCAACAGGTTATACCCCACATTACTTGCTCCACGGCTATGAGGTGCGATTGCCGCCCGACATCCGCTATCTACCGATAGACACGGATGCGGATAATGCCGAGCGTCTTCAGAAAATGCAGAAAGCTAGAGAATTGGCGAAGCAGGCCATTACTACTGCACAGGTGAAACAGAAGGCCTACTACGACAGGACCAGGATGGAGAAGGACTTTCAGCCTAATCAGCTCGTATTAGTTTGGACGCCTTCCCGTAAGAAGCACATTTCTGACTTCTTACGCCCACAATGGAAGGGGCCATACAAGGTCATCCGGAAAGTGTCGGATGTTACTTACGTGGTGGAAATCACGATGAGGGGTAAACCCGCTCGTGACAAGGTGCACGTACGCAGGATTAAGCCTTATTACGTAAGATGAATACCGCCAGATGCCCATGAGACTCACCTGTAAATTGGCTGTTTCAGATGAAGATAGTGCCTTTTGAATTTCCACAGTCTGCAGCTGCCGAAGTTCATCAGGACGCATGTCAGGAGGGTTGCAGCGCGCATTCACAAGTGCAGTTCACAGGTAGCATTCATAATGTCAGGTAAGTACGGTCACATCCTAGGTTATTCAAACCGAGTATACTTTCTTATGTCGGTCAGTAGGATGGAGTTGCATCACTGTGCACAAACAGTCAACTTTGCACTGATAGAATTTTATTACACAGTGTCGATGGTTTGGAAGGCTGTAGGCACCCTCCTAAGCCACGACATCTATCGCTTCAATAGATCCCACGTAACGTTCGAGCATCATTCTTTCTGTCTACAGAAGTACCATCTCATACATATGAGAGTAGTTATTTGGTCCGCCCTATGTTCACAGACACGTCCCAAGCAGGCAGACGAAAGCGGGAAGGTGAGCAAGTCTTCACAAGTGGAAAGACGGACGACTCAATACAGCGCCTGCAAGAAGCAACACAACGTCTTGGTTCGAAAAAAATAAAAAAAATAAAAAAATAAAATAAAATAAAACAATGTTTAAATAGTTATTATGCATACTGTCCACATTGTAATATATTAATGTTTTATTGTGGTGGACACTACGAGGTCCAATTGTATATAGTACTCAAATGAGAGTACTCACACTTACTTTTGTTAGGCTTAGGTAGGTTAGTTAAAAGATGGCCATCTTAGATAGTAAAGCTTATTAGCGTAAACACTCTTGTCACATCTTAGGCTTACGATCTTAAAAGTCAGTTCTTCATAAGAAATTATATGTTACTAGATTAAGAGCAATATCTTTATAAGAATATTGATAGGAGGTACTTGCATCACAGTCCTCGCCTATCTGTAAATGGTTCATTGTGCAATTAATTAATTAATTCATTCATTCATTCATTATATTTCATAACTCACTATACCGTAGGGCGAATCATAACAGCCCACGGTACGACTTTATATGGGTATATAATAACCCTTATGCATGTGCTATGTACTGTACTGTCAATCAGAGGGAGGCGAGCAGGTACAAGGCTATACCGCAGTGTTATTGTAAATATTATTCTTGACGGTTATTCACGCATATTCGGTTAATGCTGAGAACTCCGTTTTTTTTTCTCTTACACACTCACCACTGATCTCAGCTACGTCTCGCTCATTATTGTTTGCTTCACGCCGGTCTCACTATGGTCACGGGTAAGGTCAACAGTGGATCTTGGCTCCAAGTGGAGTGTTGATGGAGAGATTCGGGGTGGCTAGGTGGTTAGCTACGCCCAGACAGTGAGGCCACTGTCCAGTTGAACTGGGGGAGGTATTGTCATGTCCCGGTTTTGGTTTAGCCTTGAACCATACCGGACGTGCAACCCCGGTTCAATCCAGATCTTGAGAATCTGCAAGGAGGTGCTACGCAAACACGCACGAGTTGCGATTTTTGTGCTTATAAGCTGCGACCTCAGATGTGGTGGGGGGGTCAGTCAGTCAGTGAGAGCACCGGGAGCAGACGGCGAGGGTGGAGGACTGCCCGTAAAGGCAGTGGAAGCGAGTGCGACGTAAGTTTGACGATCGGGGGATCGTATTACTGCGACCAAGCACCTGTTGACCAAAGGGACTGGTGCTGGGCATCGTCAGAGAGAGAGACGGCTGAGTGATCAGGTGAGATCTTGTATTATTGTTTCTTTCGTTGGAGGGAGTCTTTTGAGCAAGCCCTGTACCTGCACGGTGGATTCCTTGAAGCTTTTGAAAGGAATAAACTGGCAGTACATGAGAGAGATCTCTTTTTATTGGGGAGCTACCTCGGCATCCTGAACTCCCTAATTCCCCCCCTCTTTTAGCATAAGTGGTGTGCTGTCAATCGTGGGTAAGGCAATCGGTAAGGACATGGTAAGGATCCCGTTACCTGAGCAGGAAGAACCCCCACTATAACGATCCAGGTAAGTAAAGTTAAAGAACCCCTGAGTAACCTATGGCGTAAGTCCATGCACTCAGGCAGGGCCATTATAGGCGAGACGCAACATTGGAATCAAACTCAAGGTAGAGGCCGTACCAAAACAATATTTCGGCATTAGGTTAAGGACTATATCGGCATGTATATACAAACATTCTTTATAGCATTAATTAATATAATCTAGGTTAAGCACTTTTACTTATCGACAGGGCGTTCGGCGACGTATAGGGTAAGACCGACACCATATAGATTTAATTGAGGGTACTATGCGAACGCAATACGCGAGACGGCCGAAGAGGTCTCAAGGGCGGTGGCACCATCCAAGCCGACCCTTAAAACAGCGCTGCGCGACACGTGCGCGCGTTAACACATGTGGCCAAGGGCATATTACCAATGTACTTTATATTACAGATTTGAGCTCCATCGCTACGGCAGAGATCATCGAAAACCACGATCACAGGTAATGGCTATGCACAAGGGCAGCATAATTCTCCTATAACACCACACTTGTTACACTATGCCCTATAGCGGGCTACACATTTACAAATACACTGAAGAAGGAGAGAGCAGTACAGATAACATGGTAAGATCCAGCCGGCTTAGACTAAGATAGGCTTAGTGGCGCCAAGGTAGAATATATGTCTTATGTGCACTAAATAGGTTTAATATATATAATATGAATATACATGAATCATAACATTGAATTCCATTTCAGACGACCAAGGAATCAACAACAAGGCATCCATTGCCAAATAAATGCATAATTAACCATTCTTTCCAGTTGAAGCAGAAATTGTACATATACCCATTGTAAATATATTTCCTAACACACCAAAAAACACTATACTCCTATAGTATCACTCACATACAAATACACTATCTGTCGTTCTTCAGTCGCGCCAATAAGGTGACGGCAACGGTGCTCAGAAGCAGACAGCGGTCGTGGGACGCTGAACGCCACTGGCACAAATCACACCGACGCTTAAATAATGAGCGACATGTGATGGCCAGGAATGGTACAATTTTGTAAGTGCCAAACCTAGCCATCAGGGTGAAAGTACTCCCGCCCACGAGGATAAATTCACTAGGACAAGGTAAAGAGGTACTAGAGATTTGACCACTAAACCACGATCCAGAATGGCCGAGTAAAAAAAAGCAGATAAGGTATAGAGAATAAGGGTTAGCCGGCATAAGAGAGAAGACGCGGAAGAATGGCCGCGCAAAAGGAGCTCTAGAGAAAGGTATTATTAGATTTTATTACATTTTGTATTTTAAGTGTATTTCATGCTTGTATTTTATTTTCGTATTTTATTTTGTATTCTATTTTGCACTTATCACAATGCCACACTATAAACAGCCAATACACTTGTTTTTTCTTTCCTTTCTTCCTAATAACGATAACTTGTAAAGGCGTTCTATTTACCCCAACTCAATAAACTCATTTTAATATATACCCTTAAAATTACAGCCCAGAGCGCCTATTTTTCTTTCTTCTTCACTCTTTCATACATTATATTTCAGTGTCACACCAAGTGCAAACGCAGAAGGCAATTTTTTCATCCTGCTGCAGAGCAGCATCACATCCAAAACCGATGTTTTTTTTCCTTCTGTGACAAGGCAAGATAACAATTTCCCACGCTATGTATTCAAGATATGTATTCTTAAACTCCATGTAACAAATTTTTATAATTGATTCTACACATATGTAAAGCATAAACAGGTTCCATACCCAAAACCCACCCTCTCTGTGCACACGCTAGACTCACATCACCACCAGGACAACACGACATCGACACATCCCCACGACATCGAAGAAGAAGAGAAGAAGAAGAGGGACAGGAAGAGGAAGAAGAAGAAGAAGAAGAAGAAGGATCACTGCACCGACACGCCTACTCTATTTCCCGTTCGCGAGGCCGCGAACGAAGGCCGAGGAGGTCTTGTACTGCCCAGGGGCAGTACCCCTAAGACCCACCCCTCCATTTTTCATCAAAACCATCCTCATAGGCATACCATAAGCCTCACATACTTCTTCAACACAAGCAGGCCCGGCAATACTGCTGACAGCCACGCTTACATAATACACACATAAAAACAATAACTGGAGCGGCGACAGTGAGGAAACGCTGACCAAGCAGTGGGGAAAGGCCTTAAAGGCTAGACCCAGAAGAGCCCCATTATCTGTTCGTGGCCAGCGGCCCTGCTCCTCCGAGGTCCATTCCAGCTCTTCACCAGGTGAGAACTAGCCGTGTGCTCAGATTCCTTATCATTGTAACACCTACCCTGAACACTTTTGTATTTTACACCTTGTACCTTACTTTATAACTGTCTAGCACCTAAAAGGGACATAACATCACAGCTACTGGCCAATAAATACTTGGTCAGTAAACACACACATTTATTACTCATTACACCCTGTTTTACATCCTTACGCCCGACCTGACCTTAGTCCTAATTGCCCCTGACCGTGTAGGCCAGGAACTGCATCGTCAGGAATTCTATCGTACTCGAGCAAGCGGCCCGACTGCAGTGTGTCAAGTCTCCGACTCTGCACGTGAGCTCGCTAAAACGCTCGCTCTACTTAATTGGCAGGCTAAGTCATTAGCTCACCTTAGACATTCATCCCCTAGCAGGTAAACGCATCCTGTAGGGACGCCCCCAATAGATTACGTACTCACACCAACACACTACACTGGTAGTCTCCCCCAATTAAGGGAAACTACCCTTTCTCGGAAACATCCCTTAAATTGATACATCTACACTACCCTGTTTATCCCACCCCAACAGAGGGATAAAACATATTGGTGGAGGCGCGGCTACCACGCAAAGTAAGGGTAAGGGACTTAATAAAAAGAGCCCTCGTGGTAGAGCGATCCATACTGAAAGCAGCCAAGCGAAATTTGATTTTCTTTCTCTGAGAGAAAGCATTATTTTTTTCCTCCTCTCTGGGAACACAAGGGAAATTTTAGCAACCCCCCCCCCACCCCCCTGGGAAGAATCAGCAAATTTCATACATTAGAAGCCACACAGTTTTTTTTAAACACACGTAGTTCAGGATGGCCCCCCTATACCGTTTAGCTGTGCTAAGGAACATTGGGGAATACCAGGAATTAATTGCCTGGCATAAGGTCTTTGAGACAAGACAGGACTACCTCAGGAGGTATCAGCAGCTCCTGCACGCTCAGTATATGAGAATTATAACGGCACTTGTCCGGCCACACTGCAGCGCCAAGAATCGAAAGACTGGGGCGAAAATCCCCGCCCTCCGTACACAACTCAACAAGGCACACTGGAAACTACACTGCCGACACGAGGTCATGTTCCAGCAATGGGAGGCACTCATCCAAGAACATAAACAAATAGGAACTAGCGGTGGCAAAGTTGCCGAACAGGCCATATGCCTTAATCGGCAGTACGCCCAAATATGGGAAGGATATCGGGAACTACAAGCCAACAAGGCCATCTTTGAGTTCATGGCAGGGCCACCAACGAAGCCAAGAGAGGACATAGGCGGAGATACGCTAACTCAGCAATTTGCGAACATGTCCATCACTACACATACCACAACACAAAGGAAGGAGCCTGCCGTGGCCATAGGCCAGAAAACGGGCAGGCTAGTTTCCAATACACGACAGTTACATCCACACACAAGTACGCGTCCCGCAACTCCGGTCCAGAAGGCAATTTTGCCAAACCGAGGGACAGGACCTACACCAACCCCCTCAGAACGAATGAACGAGAGGGAGTTGACGCCAGGGCCCGTAATAACACAAAGAGGAACCTGGAGTAACCTATATCATGGGCAGATGATACAGAGACCGTGCCACAGCACAGTAAGCCCATACAGACCCACACATATAGACAGACACAAAGGAAGGAGTCTGCCGTGGCCACAGGTCAGAAATCGTCCAGGGTAAGCTCCAAAACACTGCAGGGGCAGGCGCGCACACATAAACAATTTTCGGAACCAGCCCGGAAGACCGCTAGGTCAGAGCATAGGCGAAACCAGGGACATATCCCTCCAATACCAACACAGGGAAGAACGGGGCTACCCACCCCGACGTTACGTAAAAGGGCATCCAAACAAACACTTAGGGGGGACACGGAAAGACACATTAGCGAAGAGCGGGAGAGGGCCTACAGGCGGTCACACTACCAGGACTATAGAGGCCCAACTCGAACGACAGCAGGGGCACTCGCCACGACGAGGGATGAGACCCGCGATCGGCGGCGAAACGACCTGAAGGGGCGAACGGATGAGCGAGGGCAAAACCCGCATGACATCTGGACATCCACAGTACGATACGACAATAGGGTATACATGTCCACCAGGCATACGGGCCAGACTACGTACGCAATGGCAAATTCGAAGCCAGGACCATGGGTGCAAGGGCAGACGTTGACACATACAGAGGTCCACATCCGGCACACATACATAACCACACACAGCTGGTAGGACATTAGCCCATCCACACGACATGTGCACCCCCAGTGCAAAGAAATACAGGGGGATTGCTTACAATTCACCAGGGTGTAACACACACGCCTGCACGCACTATCCTGCCTCCAAAACAAAGTACACGGGGTATAAGGGAAGTTTTACCGCCCACCCCACGAGGCCAGGCAGACAGGAGGGCATACACGCCCACAGACACTGATAGGGTAGCGCGGAGCCAATGCAGCACTTCAGGCGCCAGCACACCTACGCCTATTAACAGGCACTACGGTGAACGAAGGCTTAGGCTTACTATACTTAAAACACCCCTGAAAAATAGTAAAGAAGCACCTCAATCGGAGGTGGAGGCCTATACCCTCACAACAGGGCGAAGGTATTCACCCCGTCGAGCAACAGCGCTCGGGCGACGATAAACACATTTACAGGTGATAATCCACTCCCAACTAGACAAAAACTGGCCAGAACTAAGGCAATTCGTAAGTACATTATAATTGAACCAGGAATATGGACACGGGGACAGACAATCATACGGACGGCATCGCACAGACAGCATGAATACACAATCCCATAGAAAAGCCATAGGATCCCATATAGACACTGTGCCCCATAGATTTACGCTAAGAATTAATGTAGGCATAAGAAGGGTTATATTATATGTATATGACTGGCATATTATCATTGTGTACACATTTTAAATATACACCAGGGATGGCATATGAACTGCACTAATGCCACTCACAGCACAGACATAAACACGGGGAGGTTCTTTTACAAGATAGATACACCGACACGGGAGTATACAGCAGTAGCTTGCTGCCCAAAGTCAGCCTCAAGGGCGTGACATGGTAACTAAGGGCCAGGACACACAAGCACAAAAACTATTGAGCCTCACAAGCATGAACATGGGAAGGTTCTTTTACATACAGGGAATACATGTACAAACACATAAACTACACAAGTCTGACACAGATAGCGTCACCACGATGGTAGGGCCAAAATATAAGGCGCGGTCATCATGAAGAAACGTAGGGCCTCGTGAAAACATATTTTAGAAACACTCACACCATTTGTGACAAGGTCGCAACATAAATACTGTACACTTCAAATGTTAACTGCCGGACAGGAAATACGGTCCCGGCAGCGCTGTTATCACATGAAGTAACCCAACACTTTTGCATGCTCAGCGCGAATACGTGACACACTCGTCGGCTGAAGGCACTCACAGACATCACAGTATTACAATCGACAGAATATCATTCACTAAGGGATTCAAAACCACACTACGCCCACAAATTAAGACCAGGGTTAACCAAAATTCGCACAGACGACATACATGGGACATACCTACAGGGGCGTAGGCCCGTTCTAAGGTATTCGCTATAGTAGCCTACTTAGGGCATAAGCGACCCCAGGACTACCAATAGGGGACGTACCGGGAACACCAGGCCTCTACGGAGACAACAAAATACTTTTGTTTGGACCATAGCGCCCGAAATCTGAATACGGGGGACGCCACGGGCACAGACAAACGCTCACACAAAGTAGATAACACCACATCTCTACGGCAAAAAATCATGGCAATGTAGATTACCCCGGACATAAAATAATAGAGCAAGACACAAAGGGGAAGTAATCACGGAAACAGATTCCCAAACAAGCTTGAGAGCGAAAAAAAAATGACAAGTTAACACGTTGGCCTTTCTAGAATGCAAACACATGCCGACACACGGACAAAGGCGGAAGTCACGTTTTGTTAGCCTTCCTGCATATCATTGAAGACTTTCCGTACATAAGGACACTAAACAAATAAACAAAAACACCTCGCTGCAAATATGCGAATTCCAGCGTGATGCCACACACTGTGTACGTAAGAAATTCTTGTAGCTGCAAGACGTGACAATGACATACAGTTATGATGACACTAACATTAAAAAAATAACAGTAAAGGTATACAGTGACAACACGGATGTTGATACAGGAAGTGAGAGCGGCATCACATTAGGCTCCGCATCATATATTACACAAATATTGCAGACCAGATTGATCCAGGAAGATAGACTGTTTTACGCCTATCACTAACAGCACTAAGAGCATGTATACAAAGGTGATAACACACAGCACACAGCGCGTGACAAGTAGCCACGCGATACGAGATAAGCCCTCTCAGATACCACCACACGCGCCAGCAGGAGTCAGCGGTAGGCGACTCCATACACACAAGCGCGTCAATTACAGCCACGGCCGCTTCCTTCCCACACGCACCCAACACTTAGGGGCAGACAGGCAATTACACGTGAACATACAAACTAATTAGGGGCGGATACAGACAAATTCCATGGAGGAACAACCCCCCCCCCCTAATAATTTCCTTTCTTAGTTTTTTTCTAAAACCCATTACAGACAATTATGCTATGCCGATTTATACTCACAGCCACATGCTACCCTATCCAACGTTACGAACAGGGGACCAGATTAGGCCGTGAACGACACAGCGTCACCACACTTGAACATCATAAGGGCAGCCAGAGGGCGGTGCCCACAGACACAAACATTTTTACACGACGTAGGTATCACAGACCCACGGGCACTCCACAGACTAGTATTTTAGGAGACACTAGGTGCTATATGGCATCTCAACTCAGCCAGCGTAATTCCCAAAGAGCGGGAGGATAACGCATAAGGACCAAGAGAGGATGACACACTACAATAGGAGTAGAGGTGGATAATGCCATCAGGATGGCCATGGTACCAACTACGGGCTACCATCCCCATACCCTTCCCCTTCCTCCTACATACCATGTTACCTGCAACACTATCCAACACAGACACACCGATATATAAAAACACCTACACTACATTGTAAAGTATACATCGGGGTTGATAGACTTCATGCTTTTCATAAAGTAAGGTTTGCTACGCCTCGGACCCGAACGCCTACACCTGAGTATTAGAGGTGGTTCGGAAACAAATATTAAGCGGCGATGCACATCTCTATATTGAGAGATGAGGCCATACGGATACTAACAAATATTTTATTAAATAATCCCGCATGCAAGGGACATAAACTTATTGTATCCTAGCACACACCTTATCCTCAAATGAGAACAGACACGCCTCATATCCATCTCACTGCATGAGATATCCCACCCTCACACCAGGGGTTGTATTACTATCGCACCCGCATGTTATTTTCAAATTTTGCACACCTGGGAAAAACCCACCCCATCCACTCACAGTAAATACCTCCTAACAGCATCATCGGCTCCCGGCCACCATAAACATGGAGTCCAACAATGCACGACCCCCTCCCACCACGCTTTAACACCACTCAGCAAATAACACCCTCGGATCCTAATAACAAGGGACCCAACACCCTATAAACTTACTAATACCTCCAGAAAAGTACCAAGGCATCAGGTCTGGAAAGCCGACACGGCAATGACAGGCCTAAAGTAGTCACTGCATTTCGAAGATTCTACAACCCCAGAACACTAGAAATTTTACATAATTACATAATTATACACTATCACACTTATTTTCAAAGGAATCTGAAATCACACTAGATGGTGAAGAGAAGGTAAACGGATGGGGAACAGAAGCTCCACGGAGGGGCAGAGACGGGGCAAAACGGCAACGGATCCTGACCCAGTTTAATGACAGATGGACGTAAGGTCGAAGCGCCGATGACTCAGTGCGGGCAAACTTCGGAATCCTGGGAGACCTACCCTGTCCCTGGGACGAAGAAACTTATACCCATTATGCACTACTGTCGTCGAAGCCAGACCTGCAGGGGAGACTCTTGACATCTAGTAGGAGAATTAGCCAGCTCAGTATTAGACTCTGGAGACGAACCTAGAGACGACCACGTTTAGGACTAGACTTTTAGTTAGTTTGTAACATAGGTAACGTTCCTAAGGCAGGGAACGAGTCTTCCAATCGTGTGAAGTGAAGCAGTGCCTCAGGATTCAACGGGACCAATCCTAGGCACGCCAAGTCCTCATTCCGGGCAGTGAGTTGAAGATGATTTAACAAATGATATATAATAACCAATGAATGATAAATAATGCGTATGGAATGAGTGCGGTCATTCGGACCCGTGCCCACATAAATGAATGACACCGAGTCTCCAGAGCTTAAATGGTAACGCAACGGGCGGCCAGAGATATTAAATGGGTATGCAACGGGCTTCCCAAAGGGGTTTTGTGGGCAACCCAGTAATAAACATTAATAAATATAAAATGGCGAATAAAGCGAATATAAGCTATATAAATATAAACGAAATGGATATCCGCGCGCAGTGTTTGCACCCAGCAACGCAAGCACACAGGCCTATACACTACACATTAGTCATTAAGGGGACAACCCCACGAAACACATGGGTGACAATGTGCAAGGGAGGTCTCTAGGTAGGGGTAACTCCTTCTAGGAAAAAGGTAATTCCAAACTACTGTACTTACGGGTCCAATAGAGGAGCCGTTTTGAGCACGAAACGTAGTGCCCAAACCACAATCTGCATTCGTTGTCACTCGGATTACCGATACCACATTGCAAATTGGGCGAAGGTCCCTCGGTACTATACGCATCCGCGCGTATTTCCACAACAAAAGGCGCAGTGTAAGCCCTTGTAGGCACCCGTAATCACAATACCCCCCCTACACATTGCACGCCATTAAAATTCTAGTATGTAAAGAAGTTGCATTTGAACTTAGATTTAAGCAAATTTAACAAGCACTCTTGTAAAACAGTATCTACAACATATTTCGGCATTAGGTTAAGGACTATATCGGCATGTATATACAAACATTCTTTATAGCATTAATTATTATAATCTAGGTTAAGCACTTTTACTTATCGACAGGGCGTTCGGCACCGTATAGGGTAAGACCGACACCATATAGATTTAATTGAGGGTACTATGCGAACGCAATACGCGAGACGGCCGAAGAGGTCTCAAGGGCGGTGGCACCATCCAAGCCGACCCTTAAAACAGCGCTGCGCGACACGTGCGCGCGTTAACACATTTGGCCAAGGGCATATTACCAATGTACTTTATATTACAGATTTGAGCTCCATCGCTACGGAAGAGATCATCGAAAACCACGATCACAGGTAATGGCTATGCACAAGGGCAGCATAATTCTCCGAAGCCGCTTCACACTTAGTCAGATGGAAATCTGAATCTGATCTCGTGCAAGTGCGTTGTCATGGCAACGTCTGATGGCTCATCCCTCATCAATTTAGTAGTGTTGCCATGGCATCCTCTGATAGCTCCTGGCATTTTCTTATAATTCCAAAATCATTTTTCTCATCCCTTGGCGTAATGGTGGGTCATATCAAAAATTCTTTCAGACAAAAGTTTTAGGGAATATTGTCCATTTTGTACGGTTTTGATATTGTGCCTATTAAGAGAGATATGTTTAATGTTTCCCGAAAAAACCCACTTTTCCCACCCCTTTGGTCAATGGTTGGTGCTATAAAAAAAACTCTTCAGACATAAATATTTGGGCTTTATCCGACACATAGTATGAACTTCGAACGGATTCGATATTTCACATATTAAGAGAGTAATAGCAATATTTCACTTTTTCGAAAAAAAAAGCCCCCCATTTTCATCCCCTTCGACCGATTTAGCCCAGTAACGAACTCGACCGAGATGTTATAGGTATACATATTCGGTAAAAAAAATTCAAAGTGATTGGTGCAAAATTACGGCAGTTATCGTGTCCACAAGAAACTGATATATATATATATATATATATATATATATATATATATACATACATATATACATACATAAATTATATATAAAATTTTGAACTGACGGTTGTTTTGGGGTCTGGGGGATGTGAAACGCGAAGATATGTCGAAATTTTCTGGAAGTCGAAATATGGTACCCATTGCAATAATTAGCTTTCTAATGAAATCTACCTAAAATCATGATATACAGGTAACATGGAGCTATAGGGGACACACAAGTACATATCTAAGACACTAGGATAAGACTGCAGTAGCACTAAGTAATATTGAGATGATAACAGGGCATTTCCTTATATATGACTATGTGTTCTATCCACTGGCCACACAGCAGTATGTCAACGGACGAATAAAATTATTTCTTTCCAGATGGTGACCATAGTATTGCACATACCTCTTGTAAATACACCTCCTAAGAAACATACATATGATACACTATTTAAATGTCAAACACAGATACAGTCTCCATCAGTTTAAGTTGCACCCCATAAAGTGACAACGTAGCGGCCAACAGTGGACACTACCAGTGGGATACTGAACATCGTTGGACGCGGACATGCATATCACACGTAAATAAAGCGTAGCTTCAGAGTATACGGGCGGCACAGAGGTTGTAAGTGCCGGGCCTTTTACTCTAAGGTGGGAATTCCTGACCCACGGCGGGAAAACCACTAGAATGTACATTAAATAACAATGGAACAGCGGACTAACCACTGAACCATGATCAGGGACAGGCGCTTAACGATAGGCAAGATAGGAGGTAATAGCGCGCTTCGGAGGTATAACTAAAAATGAAAATGGCCATATAGGATTATGTATGATATTGTATAATTGTATTGTTAGATTACGACCATTGCTACGGTACATACAACAATGCCACATTGTTGGATAGCACACGGGTACATAAGGTATCAATAATATAACCATTGTCATTATTACTGTTACGTTCATAATTATTATTATTAATAGGATTATTTGTATTACTACTGTCGCTGTCGATATTATTATTATTATTAATGTGACTGCCATTAAGTTTATTGCTATTGTTGTCAGAATTGTGCATACAACGTATATTACAAATACGAATTTGTTGGTGCTATAAGCACGCCATCCACTGTTATTTTATTATTTGTTAAACTGTAAACCACACCATACAACACACATTTTTACACATGTACTTTCATTTTTCACTCTTCCAAAAATACAGATTGCAAAGATGTCCCATGTTTCCTGCAAAAATAAACCATATTTATAAATACCACTAAATTAACACCCAGGACATCTATTTTTTCACCTTCCATTCTTTCAAACACGTTACCCCTCATTGACATACAATGTGCATACAGGAAGCACTTCTTCATCAAGCGCGTGGATAGCACAACCACCCGCCGAACCGATGTTTTTTTTCCTTCCTGTATGAAACACAACAGTGCAAACATGACTTTCATGATTATAACACTGTGATTGAATGGTCTAAGACCTATATGTTACCCATGTACATTGATTTTATGTGATTTTATGTGACCAAACCATGTTCCACCCCAACACCTACCTTTTCTGAGAGAACACTATACCAATACACAACCAAGGAACCACGAAACCAACATCGACACAGCAACGACACCGACACGGAACCAGCCAAGGGATGAGAAAGAAGAGGACCAGGGAGAAGAATAAGATGACTCCACCCTTAACTCTCACTCCAGTTTCTGGTGACAGAAACTAAACATCGACGAGGTGTTGTTACAGCCCCAGGGGCCCTACACCCTCAGGACATTACACCCCCGAAGGGAGAGGTGGCTTACGCCGCTGAACCCACACACACCCACAAGCTGCACATCTATAAACACATCAATAACCACTCTACAAGGACGACGCTTCTAACCCTACATTAAACACCCTCATCTGCCCATAAATACCCCCAGGCTGGAAATAGAGCAAAACAGTACATTATCTTAACACAGCAAGCAGGTGGCCACTTACTACACACACATACATTCACACTCGGAGGTATCTGGAGCAGCAACAACTGATGAAACACCAAGTCAGCGATTCCAAAACACATAAAAGAAAGGCTCCGAATGGACTCTGGGTCTGTTGCAGCCCAAGGTCAGGCGTCACACCAGTCGGTAAGTGTAATCTCAGAAATCCTAACACATCTACAGTTGTAATCCCGTCACCTCACACCCCAATTATTACATGTTACGAATCACATTGTGTTAAACTATCCCGAAGTATAGGGACATCATTCAGCACCTTACTGATCAAATAAACCATTGATCAGTACCAGTACACGTTTGTTATCACTGACCTCACTACACTTGTCTTTACATCCCGACTTCCTACCTGACACCTTAATTGCCTGTGACCGCTAATTACATAAGTGCTTAGTAAGTAAATTCCCATTGTGCTAACCTTGGAGAGCTTAGACCGCCAGGCAATACCACGAGCTCAGCAAGTAGGCGCGTGGCTCTCACATAAGTGTTCACGCAGGACAGCTATTAGCTCCTTCTCAATCGCACAGCCCTTCGGGTGCGATTCCACACATTTAGAGCTAACCCCCATTTCCCCAAACCCTCTTACAGACACCCACACTTGCAGTTTCCGCAACTACGTGGAAACTGGCATATTTTGGACAGCACCCCTAAATTGAACATTTACACCCTTTGTTAGTCCATCCCCCCAGTTCCCGGACAGAACAATATTCTTAGAGATGTGTCATGCAGATGAGCTGGCGAATTTTGTTTTAATTAAATATATATTTTGCATTGTAATATGCACAATTTAACGCTTAATTTTAAAACGTCTGAGTAGTTACAAAACAAAATATAAAAAAAAAGCAAAAAAAAAAACAACTCTGGTAGGATTAGAACCCCAGTCATACGTGTGAAAGGTAAACGCTTTACAGCGCAGCCAAACAAGTGAAAAAAATTCACCGATATCAATTGAATTACATACAAGGTCTTAGCAAATAACGATTTTTGGATATTCAGGTTCTAAAGGGGTGTTAAGGGGGGTGGATCTGCATTTCATTGAATAAAAATATCTCCCGATTGGTTTCATTGGGAGATGTGATACTCGGAATATAAACTCATCATTAAAAAACTAAGAAGACATATGTCTGAAAGTTTTTCGATGTGGTGTATATTATGAGGTGAAAGGGGTGAAAATTGGGGGTTGAAGGTTTCTTAACAGAGCGTGTATCTCTTAAACGACATTAGCGAGGACTTTGAAACTCAGCGAAAAAAATCAGCATAAAAAATGAGTAAATAGGTGTTAGACGGTTTTTTCATAAATCCAATTTAATGGGCCCACGGGGAGGGGTGAAATTCTGGGAAAAAAAAACAGGAAAGAAAGTGTCATAACTGATTGACTGACAGACTCATGCATCAAACTCAGGGGGAAAACTGCTTAAAAATAAGTAAATAGGTGTTCGACAATGATTTTTCATGAACCCAATTTAAGGGGTTCATGGGGAGGGGTGAAATTTTGAAAAAAGAAAATTGAAAGAAAAAGTCCTGACTCACTCACCATCGCCCAGCCAAAATTATTGAAGTTAGAAACATGACATTTTGGGGATATGATCATTGTATGTCAAAACCGTCCATTAAGGGAGGATTTTTGGATAATCTGGTTCTAAAGGGGTCTTAAGGGGGTTAAACCTGTATTTCATTGAATAGCAATAACTCCCGATTGGTTTCATTGGGGGATGTGATACTCGGCATATAAACTCATCATTAAAGATAAGAAGACATGTGTCTGAGGGTTTTTCGATGTGGTGTATATTATGGGATGAAAGGGGTGAAGAGTGGAAGTTGAAGGATTCCTAACAGAGCGTGAATCTCTTAAGCGACATAGGCGATGAGTTTGAAACTCATCGGAAAAAATCAGTTTAAAAGATAAGTAAATTGGTGTTCGACCATTTATTTTTCATAAATCAAATTTAAGGGGCCCATGGGGAGGGGTGAAATTCTGGGGAAAAAGGAGAGAAAGTTTCCTAACTGACTGACTAACTCACTCACTCTTCAAACTCAGGGAGAGAAAACAGCTTAGAAATAAGTAAATAAGTGTTCGACAGTTTCTATTCATGAATCAAATTTAAGGGGTTCATGGGGAGGGGTGAAATTCTGAAAAAAAATGAAAGAAAATGTCCTGAATCACTCACTCACTCATCATTGCCCAGCCTAAATTATTGAAGTTAGAAACATGACATTTTGGGGATATGTTCGTTGTATGTCAAAACCGTACACTAAGGGCGGATTTTTGGATATTCAGGTTCTAAAGGGCTCTTAAGGGGGTTAAACCTGCATTTTATTGAATAACAATATCTCACGTGTGGTTTCATTTGTGAATGTGATTCTCGGCATATAAACTAATCATTAAAAATAAGCAGACATGTGTCTAAGGTTTTTTCGATGTGGTGTAAAATTATAAGGTGGAAGGGGTGAGGAGTGGGGGTTGAAGGATTCCTAATGGAGCGTGTGTCTCTTAAACGACATAGGCGAGAAGTTTGAAACTCAGTGGATAAAAATCAGTTAAAAAATAAGTAAATCGGTGCTTGACCGTTCTTTTCATAAATTCAATTTAAGGGGAAAAAAGGAGAGAAAGTCTCCTCACTGACTGACTAACTTACTCACTCATCAACTCGGAGAAAAAGACAGCTTAAAAACGAAGATAATAAGTGTTCGAGAGTTTCTTCATAAATCCAATTTAAGGGGCCCATGGGGAGGGGTAAAATTCTGGTAAAAATAATTGAAAGAAAATGACCTGACTGACTCACTCTCTCATCATCTCCCAGCGAAAACTATTGAAGTTGGAAACATTAAATTTTGGGAATATGTTCGCAGTATGTCGAAAACGTCAACTAAGCAAGGATTTTTGTTTATTCGGGTCCTGAAGAGGTGTTAAGGTGGTAACGTAAATTTCATTGATTAACGATATCCCATGAGTTGTTTCTTTGGGGATGTGATATTCGGCATATAAACTAACCATTAAAAATAAGCAGACACATGTCTAAGGGTTTACCGATGTGGTGTATATTAAGAGGTGAAAGGGGTGAAAATTGGTGGTTGAAGGATTCTTAACGGAGCTTGTATCTCTTAAACGACATAGGCGAGAAATTTGAAATTCAGCGGGAAAAACACCTTAAAATATAAGTAAATTGGTTTTCGACCGTCTTTTCATAAATCCAATTTAAGGGGCGCTTGGAGAGGGGTGAAATTCTGGGGGGATAAACAGGAAAGAAAGTGTTCTAACTGATTAACTCACTCACTCATCAAACTCAGGGAGGAAGAACAGCTTAAAAATATGTAAATAGGTGTTCGATAGTTTTTGTTTTCATAAATCCAATTACAGGCTTCATAAGAGCGGTGAAATTCTGAAAAATAAATGAAAGAACATGTCCTGACTTACTCACTCACTCATCATCGCCCAGTCAAAATTATTGAAGTTAGAAACATGAAATGTTGGGGTTATGTTCGTTGTTTGTTAAAAACGTCCACTAAGGAAGGATCTTAGGATATTCAGGTTCTAAAGGGGCGTTAAGGGCGTAGACCTGCATTTAATTGAATCACAATATCTCCCAATTGGTTTCCTTGGGGGATGCGAAACTCGGCATATAAACTCATCATTAAGAATAAGAAGACACATGTCTGAGAGTTTTTCGATGTTGTTTATATTAAGAAGTGTATGTGTGAAAAGTGGGGGTTGAAGGATTCCTAACGGAGCAAGTATCACTTAAAAGTCAGAGGCATAAATTATGAAACTAAGGGGGAAAAATCAGCTTGAAAAATAAGTAAGTAGGTGATTGACCGTTTCTTCTTAAGTCCAATTTAAGGGGCCCATGGGGAGGGGTGAGATTCTGTGAAAAGAAGTCCACTAAAGAAGGATTTCTGGATATTCACTCATCATCCCCAAGCCAAACCTATTGCAGTTAGAAACTTGAAATTTTGGGGATATGTTCGTTGTATGTCGGAAACTTCCACTAAGGATGGATTTTTTATATTCATGTTCTGAAGGGGTGTTAAGGGGGTTAAACATGCATTTCATTGATTAACAATATCTCACGAGTTGTTTCATTTGGGGATGTGATATTCGGCATATAATTTTATCAACAAAAATAAGCAGACATATGTCTAAAAGTTTATCGATATGGTGTATATTATGAGGTGAATGGGGTGAAAATTGGGGGTTGGAGGATTCTTAACGGAGCGTGTATCTCTTAAACGACATTAGCGTGAAGTTTGAAATTCAGCGGAAAGAATTCAGCTTAAAAGATAAGTAAATTGGTGTTCGACCGTTTATTTTTCATAAATCCTATTTAAGGGTCCAATGGGGAGGGGTGAAATTCTGGGGAAAAAAGTAGGGAAAATCTCCTAACTGACTGACTAACTCACTCACTCTTCAAAACTCAGGGAGAGAAAACTGCTTAAAAATAAGTGAATGAGAGTTCGACAGTTTTATTCATGAATCAAATTTAAGGGGTTCATGGGGAGGGATGAAATTCTGAAAAAAAATGAAAGGAAACGTCCTGACTCACTCACTCACTCATCATCGCCCAGCCTAAATTATTGAAGTTAGAAACATGACACTTTGGGGTTATGTTCGTTGTATGACAAAACCGTACACTAAGGGCGGATTTTTCTATATTCAGGTTCTAAAGGGGTGTTAAGGGTGTTAAACATGCATTTCATTGATTAACAATATCTCACGAGTGGTTTCATTTGTGGATGTGATACTCGGCATTTAAACTAATCATTAAAATTAAGCAGACAGTTGTCTAAGGGTTTTTCGATGTGGTGTATATTATAAGGTGAAAGGGGTGAAGAGTGGGGGTTGAAGGATTCCTAATGGAGCGTGTATCTCTTAAACGACATAGGCGAGAAATTTGAAACTCAGCGGATAAAAATCAGCTTAAAAAATAAGTAAATCGGTGCTCGACCGTTCTTTTCATAAATTCAATTTAAGGGGCCAATGGGGTGGGGTGAAACTCTGGGGGAAAAAGCAGTGAAAGTCTCCTAACTGGGTGACTAACTCACTCACTCATCAAACACGGGGAAAAAGACAGCTTAAAAATAAGATAATAGGTGTTCGATAGTTTCTTCATAAATCCAATATAAGGGGCCCATGGGGAGGGGTAAAATTCTGGTAAAAATAATTGAAAGAAAATGATCTGACTGACTCACTCTCTCATCATCTCCCAGCGAAAACTATTGAAGTTGTAAACATTAAATTTTGGGAATATGTTCGCAGTATGTCGAAAACGTCAACTAAGGAAGGGTTTTTGTTTATTCGGGTTCTGAGGAGGTGGTAACGTACATTTCATTGATTAACGATATCTCATAAGTTGTTTCTTTGAAGATGTGATATTTGGCATATAAACTAACCATTAATAATAAGCAGACATATGTCTAAGTTTTATCGATGTGGTGTATATTAAGAGGTGAAAGGGGTGAAAATTGGGGGTTGAAGGATTCTTAACGGAGCGTGTATCTCTTAAACGACATAGGCGAGAAGTTTGAAATTCAGCGGAAAAAAAACAGCTCAAAATATAAGTAAATTGGTGTTCGACCGTCTTTTCATAAATCCAATTTAAGGGGCGCTTGGAGAGGGGTGAAATTCTGGGGGAATACACAGGAAAGAAAGTGTTCTAACTGATTAACTCACTCACTCATCAAACTCAGGGGGGAAGAACAGCTTAAAAATATGTAAATAGGTGTTCGTTAGTTTTTTTTCATAAATCCAATTACAGGCTTCATAAGAGGGGTGAAATTCTGAAAAATAAATGAAAGAACATGTCCTGACATTCTCACTCACTCATCATCGCCCAGTCAAAATTATTGAAGTTGGAAACATGAAATTTTGGGGTTATGTTCGTTGTATGCCGAAAACGTCCACTGAGGAAGGATCTTTGGATATTCAGGTTCTAAAGGTGCGTTAGGGGGGTAGAACTGCATTTAATTGAATCACAATATCTCCTAATTGGTTTCCTCGGGGGATGCGAAACTCGGCATATAAACTCATCATTAAGAATAAGAAGACACATGTCTGAGGGTTTTTCGATGTACTTTATATTATAAAGTGTATGTGTGAAAAGTGGGGGTTGAAGGATTCCTAACGGAGCAAGTATCTATTAAAAGACAGATGCATAAAGTATGAATCTCAGGGGGGAAAAATCAGCTTGAAAAATAAGTAAGTAGGTGGTTGACCGTTTCTTCTTAAGTCCAATTTAAGGGGCCCATGGGGTTGGGTGAAATTCTGTGGAAAGAAGTCCACTAAAGAAGGATTTTTGGATATTCACTCATCATCCCCCGGCCAAACCTATTGCAGTTAGAAACTTGAAATTTTGGGGATATGTTCGTTGTATGTCGAAAACTTCCACTAAGGATGGATTGTTATATTCATGTTCTGAAGGGGTGTTAAGGGGTTAAACTTGCATTTCATTGATTAACAATATCTCACGAGTTGTTTCATTTGGGGATGCGATATTCGGCATATAAATTTATCAATAAATATACGCAGACATACGTCTAAGGGTTTATCGATATGGTTTATATTACGAGGTGAAAGGGGTGAAAATTGGGGGTTGAAGGATTCTTAACTGAGCGTGTATCTCTTAAACGACATTAGCGAGAAGTTTGAAATTCAGCGGGAAAATATTAGCTTAAAAATAACTAAATACGTGTTCGACCGTTTTTTTCACAAATTCCATTTAAGGGGTTCATGGGGAGGGGTGAAATTCTCAAAAATTTATGAAAGAAAATGTCCTGACTGACCCACTCACTCATCATCGCCCAGCTAAAATTACTGAACTTAGAAACATGAAATTTTGGGGATATATTCATTGTATGTCGAAAACGTCCACTAAGGAAATATTTTTGGATATTCAGGTTCTAAAGGGGTGTTAAGGGGAATAACAATATCTCACGAGTGGTTTATTTGAGGATGTGATACTTGGCATGTAAACCAATCATTAAAAATAAGCTGACAAATGTCTAATGGTTTTTCGATGTGGTGTATATTATGAGTGAAAGGGGTGAAAAGGGGGATTGACGGATTCCTAACGGAGCGTACATCTTTTCAACGACATAGGCGAGGAGTTCGTAACTCAGAGGAAAACAATCAACTTAATAAATAAATAAATAAATAAATAAATAAATATATATATATTGAACCCATATGCCATAGGGTCCATGGATGGTCGAATCCATGTATTTGAGGAATAAATCAAAGAAACGTACAGTTTCTAAAGTAACTTAGAGAAAGATCAAGCTAGGAGGCCAGTATAAGGTTGTGCAACCAGCGAGGACCAGGTGTTCAAGAGATGAGATCACCCCTCTTAACATTCAGAAGGGAGCGAGTCATGAGTATTAATAACCGAGTGGAAATTTCCAAGGAATAGACAAGGAGGCCTGAATCGGAAATCGAGCTGACGTTGCTGGAAAACGACAACACTGCTTATGCGCCAGAAGAGGAATAATTAAAATTAACCCGTGTACGAGCATAAAAATAAGTAAACAAGTACAGTACAGTGAATCATTTCGAATGAGAGATTTTTGTGTTAAGAAGAACCATTTAATAATTGCCCAGGAAAAAACTGCAAACGCAAGAAGACGTCATCGGGGAATTACCAAGGCGTGTGTAGTGGGGAGAGCACAAAAGAACAGCAACACCCACACAATTGAGGACGAGAAATTAATTAATATCTCCGAATTGCACGATCGATTCTTATGCGCAATGAGATTATTTGACATTGAGAAGACGAGCTTTCGGAAGGTATAAGTTTTATAATTGTGCTACCATTATTTTAGAAGTTGGGCACGGAAAGGGCTAGAGTTTTATCTTTTTGTAGCGAAAAGGTATATAACTCCTGGCCTCACCAAGCCAATCATGCAGTTATTGTCAGCCTGCGGGCGTGACACTGTGTCACGATCATCGTTAATGCAGTCTCGAACAGCCCGAGGGGGGCGTTGCTACGCATCACGCAGTATTAATCCGTCCAGGGGACGTGACGCTGGATCATCAGCACATGCAGTCTCAAACAGCCCGAGGGGGTGTTACTACGCATCAGTACCAGCAGATCCGAATAGCCCGAGGGGGCGTTGCTACGCATCAGTATTCAGACAGCCGTGTGGGGCGTCACTCTGCGTTACATCGAAGACAGTTTACCAGTACTCCGTGAGGGAGAAACGCTGTATTACACCGCAGAATTATTATCCGATATCCAGAGGCGTCGCAGAATTAACAATTTGCTTACCTCCAGAGGGAGTAGTCAAGAAGAAAATTTAAAGTATCGCCGTGTTAAAAGATTAGGAAAATCCTAGTTACAGGATTTAGGTTCGAAAGTACACAAGTTACAGTGAAAAAGTTCGTAAAATATAGTCAGAGCAGGCTGCGAACGTTGGACTTAAGGCGATAGGTCTTTAAATAGACGGACGAATAAATCATAACGTACGGACGTACCGTAACAGAAAGATAAACAGTTATTTAAATTAAAGAACCCAAAGAGGGAAAAATAGAGTAAGGTTCGTAACATATCTCAGAAAGTAGGAGTACTAGAACCGATTAAATAAAGAAGAACGGAGACCTCGATCCGAACAGACTTTCGCTAGGATCGATAAACCAGATCTACAAGGGAAGCCGTTCAAGCTAGAGGAATAGCCGGTCATCCAGAATAGGATTTGAAGAATTAGGATTCCAGGGAAAAGTAGATGTTTCGAGACTTTCGTATTCTGCAGGAATAGGAAGCCGACATTGAATAAATCTCACCCTTGGAAACGGGAAATTAAGAGGTCACGTGTGGTAGGCTAAGAAATACGGCCTAGTGATCAAGAATTGTGAAAGTGTAGATTTATCAAGATTGTGTGTTAAATTAATATTTTTTAGTGTTTATTGTGTGTTATAAAGGAACACACTAGTGTATTAAAAATGTCGTCAATGTTAAGTGTATTAAATATGTGTCAAGAAGTGTTTGTAAATAAGATGAATTTAAATAAGATGGACTAAAAATTCAAAGTGGGCCAAAATGAGACACCGCACAAGAATAAAGGTCGTGGGACGACCTTAAAAGAAACATGTAAGTAATAAATTTCATTTTATTTTGGTGTCAGGAAATGTTGTGTACACATCCACCGGAGTTTTTGAGTAAAAGGGATGTGTTTTAATAAATAAACGCTGAATGAATAAGAACGCGGTCTGAACAGAAATAGAAATTTGAGAGATTATAAAAAATTGTGTAGAGAATAAATCCAGTAAAGGAAATATATAAAATGTTAATGTATTTGACAAATGTCATAAGAGCAAGGGAAATATCAGTAATTATCGTGAAAGATATTTAAATAAAGTAAACTTGAGATATGAAAGAAATAGCTTTTGAGCTTGTGTAAAGAATAAAGATATGAAATAATAATAATAATAATAACCAAGTAGGGAAATATTAAATAAAGATCAAATAAATTGATGTGAATATAAGAGCGTTAAAGCCTTAAATAAAAATCTAGACATGATGTGTAAATGCATGGTCTAAAAAAGAGAGAAAGTTATTGCAAAGGAAAGAATAATAGAAAAATTGAAATGTGTATCAATTGTTAATATGATATTATCAGTTCTTTGGACGACGCAAGGCTTAAAATATGTATAGCACAAAAGGAGCGCAATTAGAGTAAAATGTCACGCTAGGAACGCGTAAAGTTAATGTACTTGGCAAATTACTTATGAGAGGTAGTTGATTGTCGCGAATTGAGATATGGTATAAGTCCTCTATTTGTGACGTAGTATCACGAGGCATTGTGTATGTATTTGAAAGGGAGCAAATGTATGGTATTGAGCGTAGGTCAATTAGCTTTTAGCAGACCCTAAATCGCATTTTGTATAGTCCTCTATAAGGGAAAGGTTCCCGAGGCATGTGAAGAGATTCGAACTCAGAATCCTCTTATTTTGAAAGCCCCTTTATTTTTCGTCGGTAATTGCTCTTCCACAATCAATGAGGACCTTTCATAATTAATAAACGCCAAGATTACGAATGTGGTTTATAAACCCAATAATATTGTTGTATTATACACGAAGAATAAAAGGCCAGGTCTCCACAAGGAACTGAGAATGGAAGGTTTGTGTTTTGTAAAGTATTTAAAGAGAGCTCTAAGCTTGAGCCAGACGGGAAGGAACCCGCATAGTCATAAATAACTATCATGTTTCACGGCTAGACCCTTGGAGAAGGAGGGTGTCTCGAGGCCGTCTTGTCAGAAGTAATGAATACACCAGGAGTGTTTAAAGTTGTTAACGACCCGGGCGTTGAACCGAGGTCCTTGTAGATTGATATTTCCGCTTGCCTGTTCAGATCGTAGTTTTCTTATGTGATAATGGTCTTATAAGACGTAAGAGATAAATAATAATCCCTATTGTAATGTGTATGGAAGTAGGATTCCACGAGTTAATTGAAGACAACTAGGTTTCGGGAGTAACTATAGTTTTTTTGACTGTGTCAAGTATCTTCATACTCTGGAGTACACAAGTAATTTCCTGATTACCTTAATGTATTTGTGAAACTGAGAGAGATGATAACATCTGAAAATGTGTGAAATGCCCAAATATTGAGTTAAATAATTAACATATAATTATAAAAGGTAATTATACCTTTATTTTTCAAGATTAAGAAAACATAAAAAGTAGTATTTGAGGTGTACAAAGAATGACACCATTATGATGTAAAGCATGGAGCCAAAAGAGCTCGGAGTTATATTGAAACTTACAGCTGATGCTTTATGGAAGTAAAACTAAGTAGGAATTATTGGTTTATATGGAAACCATATGTTTTAATAAAATATTTGGTTTATTTGTTTTATTGTGATTCCTTGTTCATTTGGAACAAGTAGATGATTAAGGTCAGTAATTAAATTGTTAAAGTGTTTGTAGCGCCATAATTTTTATAAAATAAAATATGTTAAAATAGGAATTGATTTTGTTGTTATTTTTGCAAGTGTATCCTCTGATTAATCCAAAATATGTGAGTCACAGAGTGGGGGAACTTACCGCTGCCCCGAAAATTCCGAATTGAGCTACGCTGGTATACTGTGATTGGCATATTTCTTGCAAAAAGGGCACAATATATATATATATATAAGTAGTGTATTTGTGGGGGTTCAGATACCTCCACCTCCACACCCTCCACACAAGATGGCGGCAGTGCGATATCTCTCGAACTTATGGTCGGATTTTGACAAATGAGGTGTCATTGAACTCGGGCAGACACTCCCTTTCCAATGGACAACATATTTCACCCCAAAAATAAAACCTACCCCTACTAGAGGGTGAAATTGAATTTTTTAGAGAATCTCTGTTACCAATTGCAACATGTGAGAGTTTGAATGTCGATATGGATGTAACGATGTTCTGCAAACCAATAATCAAAGAGGGGCATGTTAGGCCTTGAGGTGAGAGCCCCTGTTATTGTTGACGAGCCCCCTGCTGTCGGGCCCCTGTGGATGGGTTATTGTTGACAGGTCCTTGTGGACGAGTCCTTGTGGACAAGTCCTTGTGGACAGGTCCTTGTGGACGAGTCCTTGCGGACAAGTCTGTGTGGACAGGTCCTTGTGGACAAGTCCTTGTGGACGAGTCCTTGTCCCTTTGGACTGATCCCTTTGGACGGGTCCCTTTGGCCTGGTTCCTACGGACTAACCCATGAATTTATTTAAATTATGTCAAAGGGCCTAACTACATTTGTGTGTGTTGAATTGACGTTGTTCACCACTACTATAATGGAATAACGATATGAAAGGAAAGTGACGAAATACATGTGAACACGTGTGAAATGACCTTATTACCGTCCTCCTTGTGAAACAAGTCACATCCTGTTTTGCTTCATACGTGAGAAAATGTGAGTTCGAACCCGTGGTCGGATTTTGACGAATGAGGTGTCATTGAACTCGGGCTGATACCCCCTTTCCAATGAACAACATATTTCCACCCAAAAATAAAACCTACCCCTACCAGGGGGTGAAATTGTATTTTTTTATTTTTTTTAGAGAATCTCTCTATCCAATTGCAACATGTGAGAGTTTGAATGCCGATATGGAATAAAACGTTGTTCCACACAAGAGACATGTGTTTGGTGGATAGCCACTATGAATTAACATGCTTGTTTTTGTTTTTTGTTTTTTACGCATGCCCACTCATAGCTTTTGTAAGAGGGCAGGCTTTTTAAAAGATGGCGGCTGTAGTGTAACCTAACCTAACCCAACCCACGAGTGGTGATCAAAAAGTATTTTAAGTGACGCTTGTCGATTGGCAAACCAACAATCAAAGAGGGATATGTCAGGCCTTGAGGTGATAGCCCCTTTTGATTGATCCCTGTTGATTTATCTCTGTTGATTTGTCCCTTTGGACTGGTCTCTGTTGACTAGCCCCTTTTGGACGGGCCCTTTTTGACAGGGGGTCATTTTTGATGGATCCTTTTTGACATGTGCTTTTCGACGGGTCCCTGTTGACGAGTCATTGCTGACGGGTCCTTGTTGATGAGTCCCTGTGGACGGGTCATTGTTGACGGGTCCCTATTGACAGGTCATTGTTGACAGGTCATTGATGACAGGTCATTGTTGACGGGTCATTGTTGATGGGTCCTTGCTGACAAGTCCCTGTTGATGGGTCCCTGTGGAAGGGTCCCTTTAGACCGGCCCCTTTGGACTGATCCCTATGGACCGGCCCATGAAATTTATCCAAATTATGTCAAAGGGCCTAACTACATTTGTGTGTAAAGCAGTGTGTTGAACTGACGTTGTTCACCAGTCCTTACTACTACAATTGGATAACGATATGAAAGGAATTGATTAACTAGACATGAGTTAACTACCAACGAAACACTTTGGCGACTCTGCTTGTTATTGACCAATGAGTAGGGTTTTAGAAAAACTGTTTGTTATTTTGGGTTATATACAAAAAATGCTTAGACCTTTTGAGTGACTATGTTTGCTAAACAAGACATTATACCAGACACGATTAGGATTCTTATGTAGCTCAGACAAGGAAAGAATTTCTACAGAATCTGTTGACATTGAATATAGATTTAGGTATTAGGAAGTCATTTTGAAGGCCTTTGTCTGGAGCGTGGCACTCTATGAAAGTAAAACTTAGACAATTGGTGTAGCAGAAAAGTGGAGAATTGAAGTGTTTCAAATGTGGTGTTACAGGAGAATGATGAAGATTAGATGGGTAAATAGGGTTACTAACAAAGAGGTATTAAGACGAGTGGGGGAGAAGAGATGTATCTGGCGACTGTTAATGATGTAAAGAGATAGGTTGGTAGAACACGTACTAAGACACCCAAGAATAGCAAACTTAGTTAAGGAAGAAAGGTTCGAGGACGAGAACTGTAGGGGTAGACCAAGTTTAGAATATGTTAAAGAGATAGCCTTGAATGTAGGGTGTGGTAGCTATATAGAGATGAAACGATTAGCTCGGGACAGATAGGCGCTGAGATCTGCATCAAACCAGTCAAAGGACTAAAGACTCAAACAACAACATGTAAGTTCACTAAAATAATGTTGTGTAACGGTATATGATAGTCAACGAACAGTAATGCATTACTGAAACCCATGACACGATACCTAAGAGCTTTTCTAAAATGATTTTAAAATGCCTTTAACCCTATATTGGACACTCAGTTCACAAGACTCATAACTGCAATGTTATGGTAAAACAAAACAAAATCTATATTTCAAAACAAGCAAGTGGTTTAGTCAATGTATACTGGAAAAAGTTTTGTAAACACTCAAGTCCTCAAGACTAATTAAATTAGTAACTGTCAGGTTGACCGAGTGGTTAAGGTGTTTGACTTAAGATCAAATTTTCTGTATAAGGAAGCAAGGGTTCGAATCCCTTACCTGACATAACTATTGCCTTGACATGGTTTGGCCACATTGCATTATTATGACACTCGGTACACAAACCATAGATATAGTGTATTGTTTAAGGCCACTCTCTTTCTGAACATAGTCAGAGACTGTTGATGGTTAACAATTGTATTAATAGTGGGACATGAGGATAGTAATTAAGAAAAACAGACAATACCCATACAATATTTTTATTAAATTCATTTTATAATAGTTACACACTGAATTCAAGTCTATCTCTTTACCATTGTTCTATATAGATTTTTAAACACAACGCTTGTTGTAGATCCTTTTACAATTTTCTCCAGGTACTCTTGCTCTTAAAAACTGTGGAAGCCGCAATGGTTTTATAAACATAAAACCCTCATCCTCTTCTTTTTCATAATTATCATCATCATCATCATCATTATGAATATTATCATCAAAATTATTATAGTCATTGTCACCATCATTATCATCATCATCATCATTCTCAACATCACTAGAACTATCCAATTCCTCTTGTTTGTTTTCCACAGGGACCTCTTGTAGAGTCTGCGTTGCTTTTGATAGTGTTAAGGGTTTTTGAACGATGGTATTTGTCCTAACATGTCTTTTTTGAGGTGGTGATGAATGCTTTTTAACAAACAATGCACTATCATGAGCAGCAATATATTTTTCTTGGACTTGCTTTTTTATCGGAGTTAGAGTATTTTGCGTATTTAAATGTGTATTAATTTGAGATTCACAATGATGTTCTTTTGAAGTAAGTACGTTGGAGTCTTTTGTTTTAATCATTCCTCGACATTTTTTGGATCGTTGTTTTGAACATCGCCAAATAACAGTTCCATCTTTATTGGTTGTTTTTACAATATATGTATATCCTTTATAGAAGACACATGGCTTGCCATGACTGGTTGTTGAGACTTCCATATCAACTAATACATATGAATTAAATTTTAGTAAAGTCACATGAACAATCTTTAGATTACAAGTGATTTACACACACACACATTTTCCTAAATGTCAAGATTTATGGATGTTGTTTTTCCGCCAACAGCTGCTTACTGCGTATGACAAGGCTGGAGACTGGTAGGTGAGACGGTCTTTCACGATGTGAACACTGTAACAGGCAGTAGTCAACTGACAATATTCTTATACCCTAGTCAAGGATAACAGGTACTTACTGCGTATGACAAGACCGTACACTCGTAGGTTAGACCGTATTTTTTGTTTGTTGCTAAGGATCCCATATATACTCTAGACATGTTAGTTCTGAACACTTAGTGGTTAATTGTATATATTGAATTTAAATACACAGCTCATACAAGCACGTTTTGCGGATGGGAGGGGTGAGAGGCTGGCAAAAAAGGAAATGTTTTAGTTTAATGAAACGTTATGTCCTAGTAGGCGTGATTTATAGTAGACGCAATTGATAGTAGACGTAATTGATAGTAGGTGTAATCGATACTAGACGTGATTAATAGTAGACGCAATTGATACTAGGCGTGATTGATAGTAGGCGTGATTTGTAGTAAGCGCGATTTATAGTAGACGCAAATGATAGTAGGCGCGATTGATAGTAGGCGTGATTGTTAGTAGACGCGATTGATAGTAGGCGCAATATGACATGGGCGCGACTCAGATCATTTTTGATATCATAAAGTTACAGTGTCAATGTTTATACAAAGTACAAGGTAGAGGGTATTTTAAGACATAACCTCAGCTCACTTAACATAACCTAACTTTACCTAACCTAACTTTGTCACGTGACATGTTCTACAAGTTTAGACTTGCTTTAAGACTGATTATGACGTCATAGATTGATGGGAGGGGTGAGAGGCTGACAAGAAAGGAAATGTTCTGGTTTAATGAAACGTCATGTCCTAGTAGGCGCGATTTATAGTAGACGCAATTGATAGTAGGCGCGATTAATAGTAGACGCAATTGATAGTAGACGTGATTGATAGTAGGCGTGATTTGACATGAGCGCGATTTATAGTAGACGCGAAAGATAGTAGGCGCGATTGATAGTAGGCGTAATTAGACATGAGCGAGATTTATAGTAGACGCAATTGATAGTAGGCGCGATTGATAGTAGGTGTAATTGGTAGTAGGCGCGATTTGACATGAGCGCGTTTTATAGTAGACGCAAATGATACTAGACGTGATTAATAGTAGACGCAATTAATACTAGGCGTGATTGATAGTAGGCGTGATTTGTAGTAAGCGCGATTTATAGTAGACGCAAATGATGGTAGGCGCGATTGATAGTAGGCGTGATTGATAGTAGACGCGATTGATAGTAGGCGCAATTTGACATGGGCGCGACTCAGATCATTTTTGATATCATAAAGTTACAATGTCAATGTTTATACAAAGTACAAGGTAGAGGTTATTTTAAGACATTACCTCAGCTCACTTAACATAACCTAACTTTACCTAACCTAACTTTGTCACGTGACATGTTCTACAAGTTTAGACTAGCTTTAAGACTGATTATGACGTCATAGATTGATGGGAGGGGTGAGAGGCTGACAAAAAAGGAAATGTTCTGGTTTAATGAAACGTCATGTCCTAGCAGGCGCGATTGGTAGTAGACGCAATTGATAGTAGACGCGATTAATGGTAGGCGCAATTGATAGTAGGCGTGATCAGGTACTTACTGCATATCAAAAGGCTGTACACTCGTGTGTTAGACACTCTATCTTGTTAAAGACCCCTATATATTCCCTATACAAGGCTATACATGTTAGTTCTAAACACTTAGTGGTTATTTGTATTTTAAATTTATATACACAGGTTATACAAGCACGTTTTTTCACACAGTAAAACTTTGTCAAATAGCCACATGCGATACGCAAAGTATGTTTCCGCTATCTAGCGGTGACTATGGAAACTACCTGAACATATCCTAATCTAATCCTAGCTAACTTCACCTGACGTGACCATACCGGTTTGTAAGCAACAACAACAACACACTAAGATTCCATGAATTCCAGAGTACTTTTAGATTAATTATCGACTCTCAACTCTTATAACTATGTCTATCCCACTCTGTCAAAAACACGATTTTTTTTAAATTTTTGCTTGATGTCAATACTAAAGTGATAATGGGTTTTCCGATCCTATCACTATAAATTCATTACCCCCACTCTTATCTCGGTCTCGACAACAACCATGCCTATTTTTATTATGTCAGATGATGTAATGTTCGAGTGCAAAGTGGGTGTAAAAGTGAGTGCAAAGTGAGTGCAAAAGTGAGTGCAAAGTAAGTGTAAAAGTAGTTGTAAAAGTGAGTGCAAAGTGAGTGCAAAAGTGAGTGCAAAAGTGGGGTGTAAAAGTGGTACCCTATTTGTAATGGCTTATTTGACAAGTTATTTTGTGGTACCCTATTCGTAATGGCTTATTTCACAAGTTGTTTTTGTCAATGTATTAAGAGGATATTTCTCTTGTTCATGGAAAGTATCTCAGCCCTTTTTATGATAGCATAATGCTTACCGTCATGTTTGTAAGCAACAACAACACACTAAAATTCCAAGAATCCAAACTACTCTAAGGTTAATGATGGTCTCTCAACTCCATTCCACGCCTAGTCAAAAACATTATACATTTCATTTTTTTCAAAACAGGTAAATTGAGAAAGTAGGCTATATATTTAAACTAAAAAATCATATGCTAACTCCAACACCTACGTCTATCCCATTCTCAATAAAAATATATATATATATTCTTTAAATTTTTCCAAAAAATATTTGGAAAGTAGGCTATAATTTGAAAACTAATCATCCTAAAAAGTCATATATAGACTCAAACCAATGGCTTTAATGTCCTCAATCGTTAGAACAAAACATGGAATTTGACATTTTTCCAAATATTGATCATTTTTAAAAATGGGCTATATTTTGTAAACTATGAATTACACAAAAAATGTGTTTGACATAAAAATGACAGGTATTAACCCCCTCTACCCACAAACCAAGTCCCAGGTCTCTGAGACAAAATCCAAAAAGGTTCAATTTTGAAAGTAGACGATATTTTGAAAACTAATCATTCTAAAAAGTCATATATAGACTCAAACAAATGTCCTGTAAGTCCCTTAACGTTAGAACAAAACTTTACATTTTTTTTCATTTTTTCAAAAAAAGTCCAATTTTCAAAATTGCCTATATTTTGGAAACTAAGAATTAGTTGCAAAATGGCGGTCGTAGCTTAACTCAACCTAACCCTACGAGGTGTGATCAAAAAGTTCCAAAATGGCTGCCGTAGCTTAACTTAACCTTTGATTGATCCCTGTTGATTGACCCCTTTTGATTGATCTCTGTTGATGTATCCCTTTGGACTGGTCCCTGTTGACTAGCCCCTTTTGGACGGGTCTTTTTTAAAGGGGGAGTCATTTTTTACGGGTCCCGGAGGACGGGTCCTTGTTGACGGGTCCCTGTGGGCGGGCCCCTTTGATATAATTTGGATAAAATGCACGGGCCAGTCCATAAGGATCAGTCCAAAGGAACCGCCCACAGGGACTCGTCAACAAGGACCCGTCCTCCGGGACCCGTAAAAAATGACTCCCCCTTTAAAAAAGACCCGTCCAAAGGGGCTAGTCAACAGGGACCAGTCCAAAGGGATACATCAACAGAGATCAATCAAAAGGGGTCAATCAACAGGGATCAATCAAAGGTTAAGTTAAGCTACGGCAGCCATTTTGGAACTTTTTGATCACACCTCGTAGGGTTAGGTTGAGTTAAGCTACGACCGCCATTTTGGAACTAATTCTTAGTTTCCAAAATATAGGCAATTTTGAAAATTGGACTTTTTTTGAAAAAATGAAAAAAAATGTAAAGTTTTGTTCTAACGTTAAGGGACTTACAGGACATTTGTTTGAGTCTATATATGACTTTTTAGAATGATTAGTTTTCAAAATATCGTCTACTTTCAAAATTGAACCTTTTTGGATTTTGTCTCAGAGACCTGGGACTTGGATTGTGGGTAGAGGGGGTTAATACCTGTCATTTTTATGTCAAACACATTTTTTGTGTAATTCATAGTTTACAAAATATAGCCCATTTTTAAAAATGATCAATATTTGGAAAAATGTCAAATTCCATGTTTTGTTCTAACGATTGAGGACATTAAAGCCATTGGTTTGAGTCTATATATGACTTTTTAGGATGATTAGTTTTCAAATTATAGCCTACTTTCCAAATATTTTTTGGAAAAATTTAAAGAATATATATATTTTTTTTGATTGAGAATGGGATAGACGTAGGTGTTGGAGTTAGCATATGATTTTTTAGTTTAAATATATAGCCTACTTTCACAATTTACCTTTTTTGAAAAATTTGAAATGTATAATGTTTTTGACTAGGCGTGGAATGGAGTTGAGAGACCATCATTAACCTTAGAGTAGTTTGGATTCTTGGAATTTTAGTGTGTTGTTGTTGCTTACAAACATGACGGTAAGCATTATGCTATCATAAAAAGGGCTGAGATACTTTCCATGAACAAGAGAAATATCCTCTAAATACATTGACAAAAACAACTTGTGAAATAAGCCATTACGAATAGGGTACCACAAAATAACTTGTCAAATAAGCCATTACAAATAGGGTACCACTTTTACACCCCACTTTTGCACTCACTTTTGCACTCACTTTGCACTCACTTTTACAACTACTTTTACACTTACTTTGCACTCACTTTTGCACTCACTTTGCACTCACTTTTACACCCACTTTGCACTCGAACATTACATCATCTGACATAATAAAAATAGGCATGGTTGTTGTCGAGACCGAGATAAGAGTGGGGGTAATGAATTTATAGTGATAGGATCGGAAAACCCATTATCACTTTAGTATTGACATCAAGCAAAAATAAAAAAAAAATCGTGTTTTTGACAGAGTGGGATAGACATAGTTATAAGAGTTGAGAGTCGATAATTAATCTAAAAGTACTCTGGAATTCATGGAATCTTAGTGTGTTGTTGTTGTTGCTTACAAACCGGTATGGTCACGTCAGGTGAAGTTAGCTAGGATTAGATTAGGTTATGTTCAGGTAGTTTCCATAGTCACCGCTAGATAGCGGAAACGTACTTTGCGTATCGCATGTGGCTATTTGACAAAGTTTTACTGTGTGAAAAAACGTGCTTGTATAACCTGTGTATATAAATTTAAAATACAAATAACCACTAAGTGTTTAGAACTAACATGTATAGCCTTGTATAGGGAATATATAGGGGTCCTTAACAAGATAGAGTGTCTAACACACGAGTGTACAGCCTTTTGATATGCAGTAAGTACCTGATCACGCCTACTATCAATTGCGCCTACCATTAATCGCGTCTACTATCAATTGCGTCTACTACCAATCGCGCCTGCTAGGACATGACGTTTCATTAAACCAGAACATTTCCTTTTTTGTCAGCCTCTCACCCCTCCCATCAATCTATGACGTCATAATCAGTCTTAAAGCTAGTCTAAACTTGTAGAACATGTCACGTGACAAAATTAGGTTAGGTAAAGTTAGGTTATGTTAAGTGAGCTGAGGTTATGTCTTAAAATACCCTCTACCTTGTACTTTGTATAAACATTGACACTGTAACTTTATGATATCAAAAATGATCTGAGTCGCGCCCATGTCAAATTGCGCCTACTATCAATCGCGTCTACTATCAATCACGCCTACTATCAATCGCGCCTACTATCATTTGCGTCTACTATAAATCGCGCTTACTACAAATCACGCCTACTATCAATCACGCCTAGTATCAATTGCGTCTACTATTAATCACGTCTAGTATCATTTGCGTCTACTATAAATCGCGCTCATGTCAAATCGCGCCTACTACCAATTACACCTACTATCAATCGCGCCTACTATCAATTGCGTCTACTATAAATCTCGCTCATGTCTAATTACGCCTACTATCAATCGCGCCTACTATCTTTCGCGTCTACTATAAATCGCGCTCATGTCAAATCACGCCTACTATCAATCACGTCTACTATCAATTGCGTCTACTATTAATCGCGCCTACTATCAATTGCGTCTACTATAAATCGCGCCTACTAGGACATGACGTTTCATTAAACCAGAACAATTTATTTTTTGTCAGCCTCTCACCCCTCCCATCAATCTATGACGTCATAATCAGTCTTAGAGCAAGTCTAAACTTGTAGAACATGTCACGTGACAAAGTTAGGTTAGGTAAAGTTAGGTTATGTTAAGTGAGCTGATATTATGTCTTAAAATACCCTCTACCTTGTACTTTGTATAAACATTGACACTGTAACTTTATGATATCAAAAATGATCTGAGTCGCGCCCATATCATATTGCGCCTACTATCAATCGCGTCTACTATCAATCACGCCTACTATCAATCGCGCCTACTATCATTTGCGTCTACTATAAATCGCGCTTACTACAAATCACGCCTACTATCAATCACGTCTAGTATCAATCGCGTCTATTATCAATCACGCCTACTATCAATCGCGTCTACTATCATTTGCGTCTACTATAAATCGCGCTTACTACAAATCACGCCTACTATCAAACACGCCTAGTATCAATTGCGTCTACTATTAATCACGTCTAGTATCGATTCCACCTACTATCAATTACGTCTACTATCAATTGCATCTACTATAAATCACGCCTACTAGGACATAACGTTTCATTAAACTAAAACATTTCCTTTTTTGCCAGCCTCTCACCCCTCCCATCCGCAAAACGTGCTTGTATGAGCTGTGTATTTAAATTCAATATATACAATTAACCACTAAGTGTTCAGAACTAACATGTCTAGAGTATATATGGGATCCTTAGCAACAAACAAAAAATACGGTCTAACCTACGAGTGTACGGTTTTGTCATACGCAGTAAGTACCCGTTAACCTTGACTAGGGTATAAGAATATTGTCAGTTGACTACTGCCTGTTACAGTGTTCACATCGTGAAAGACCGTCTCACCTACCAGTCTCCAGCCTTGTCATACGCAGTAAGCAGCTGTTGGCGGAAAAACAACATCCATAAATCTTGACATTTAGGAAAGTGTGTGTGTGTGTAAATCACTTGTAATCTAAAGATTGTTCATGTGACTTTACTAAAATTTAATTCATATGTATTAGTTGATATGGAAGTCTCAACAACCAGTCATGGCAAGCCATGTGTCTTCTATAAAGGATATACATATATTGTAAAAACAACCAATAAAAATTGAACTGTTATTTGGCGATGTTCAAAACAACGATCCAAAAAGTGTCGAGGAATGATTAAAACAAAAGACTCCAACGTACTTACTTCAAAAGAACATCATTGTGAATCTCAAATTAATACACATTTAAATACGCAAAATACTCTAACCCAGATAAAAAAGCAAGTCCAAGAAAAATATATTGCTGCTCAAGATAGTGCATTGTTTGTTAAAAAGCATTCATCATCACCTCAATAAAGACATGTTAGGACAAATACCATCGTTCAAAAACCCTTAACACTATCAAAAGCAACGCAGACTCTACAAGAGGTCCCTGTGGAAAACAAACAAGAGGAATTGGATAGTTCTAGTGATGTTGAGAATGATGATGATGATGATAATGATGGTGGCAATGACTATAATAATTTTGATGATAATATTCATAATGATGATGATGATGATGATGATAATTATGAAAAAGAAGAGGATGAGGGTTTTATGTTTATAAAACCATTGCGGCTTCCCCAGTTTTTAAGAGCAAGAGTACCTGGAGAAAGTTGTAAAAGGATCTACAACAAGCGTTGTGTTTAAAAATCTATATAGAACAATGGTAAAGAGATAGACTTGAATTCAGTGTGTAACTATTATAAAATGAATTTAATAAAAATATTGTATGAGTATTGTCTGTTTTTCTTAATTACTATCCTCATGTCCCACTATTAATACAATTGTTAAACATCAACAGTCTCTGGCTATGTTCAGAAAGAGAGTGGCCTTAAACAATACACTATATCTATGGTTTGTGTACCGAGTGTCATAATAATGCAGTGTGGCCAAGCCATGTCAAGGCAATAGTTATGTCAGGTAAGGGATTCGAACCCTTGCTTCCTTATACAGAAAATTTGATCTTAAGTCAAACACCTTAACCACTCGGTCAACCTGACAGTTACAAATTATTTAGTCTTGAGGACTTGAGTGTTTACAAAACTTTTTCCAGTATACATTGACTAAACCACTTGCTTGTTTTGAAACATAGATTTTGTTTTGTTTTACCATAACATTGCAGTTATGAGTCTTGTGAACTGAGTGTCCAATATAGGGTTAAAGGCATTTTAAAATCATTTTAGAAAAGCTCTTAGGTATCGTGTCATGGGTTTCAGTAATGCATTACTGTTCGTTGACTAACATATACCGTTACACAACATTATTTTAGTGAACTTACATGTTGTTGTTTGAGTCTTTAGTCCATTGACTGGTTTGATGCAGATCTCAGCGCCTATCTGTCCCGAGCTAATCGTTTCATCTCTATATAGCTACCACACCCTACATTCAAGGCTATCTGTTTAACATATTCTAAACTTGGTCTACCCCTACAGTTCTCGTCCTCGAACCTTTCTTCCTTAACTAAGTTTGCTATTCTTGGGTGTCTTAGTACGTGTTCTACCAACCTATCTCTTTACTTCATTAACAGTCGCCAGATATATCTCTTCTCCCCCACTCGTCTTAATACCTCTTTGTTAGTAACCCTATTTACCCATCTAATCTTCATCATTCTCCTGTAACACCACATTTGAAACACTTCAATTCTCCACTTTTCTGCTACACCAATTGTCTAAGTTTTACTTTCATAGAGTGCCACGCTCCAGACAAAGGCCTTCAAAATGACTTCCTAATACCTAAATCTATATTCAATGTCAACAGATTCTGTAGAAATTCTTTCCTTGTCTGAGCTACATAAGAATCCTAATCGTGTCTGGTATAATGTCTTGTTTAGCAAACATAGTCACTCAAAAGGTCTAAGCATTTTTTGTATATAACCCTAAATAACAAACAGTTTTTCTAAAACCCTACTCATTGGTCAATAACAAGCAGAGTCGCCAAAGTGTTTCGTTGGTAGTTAACTCATGTCTAGTTAATCAATTCCTTTCATATCGTTATCCAATTGTAGTAGTAAGGACTGGTGAACAACGTCAGTTCAACACACTGCTTTACACACAAATGTAGTTAGGCCCTTGGACATAATTTGGATAAATTTCATGGGCCGGTCCATAGGGATCAGTCCAAAGGGGCCGGTCTAAAGGGACCCTTCCACAGGGACCCATCAACAGGGACTTGTCAACAAGGACCCATCAACAATGACCCGTCAACAATGACCTGTCATCAATGACCTGTCAACAATGACCTGTCAATAGGGACCCGTCAACAATGACCCGTCCACAGGGACTCATCAACAAGGACCCGTCAGCAATGACTCGTCAACAGGGACCCGTCGAAAAGCACATGTCAAAAAGGATCCATCAAAAATGACCCCCTGTCAAAAAGGGCCCGTCCAAAAGGGGCTAGTCAACAGAGACCAGTCCAAAGGGACAAATCAACAGAGATAAATCAACAGGGATCAATCAAAAGGGGCTATCACCTCAAGGCCTGACATATCCCTCTTTGATTATTGGTTTGCCAATCGACAAGCGTCACTTAAAATACTTTTTGATCACCACTCGTGGGTTGGGTTAGGTTAGGTTACACTACAGCCGCCATCTTTTAAAAAGCCTGCCCTCTTACAAAAGCTATGAGTGGGCATGCGTAAAAAACAAAAAACAAAAACAAGCATGTTAATTCATAGTGGCTATCCACCAAACACATGTCTCTTGTGTGGAACAACGTTTTATTCCATATCGGCATTCAAACTTTCACATGTTGCAATTGGATAGAGAGATTCTCTAAAAAAAATAAAAAAATACAATTTCACCCCCTGGTAGGGGTAGGTTTTATTTTTGGGTGGAAATATGTTGTTCATTGGAAAGGGGGTATCAGCCCGAGTTCAATGACACCTCATTCGTCAAAATCCGACCACGGGTTCGAACTCACATTTTCTCACGTATGAAGCAAAACAGGATGTGACTTGTTTCACAAGGAGGACGGTAATAAGGTCATTTCACACGTGTTCACATGTATTTCGTCACTTTCCTTTCATATCGTTATTCCATTATAGTAGTGGTGAACAACGTCAATTCAACACACACAAATGTAGTTAGGCCCTTTGACATAATTTAAATAAATTCATGGGTTAGTCCGTAGGAACCAGGCCAAAGGGACCCGTCCAAAGGGATCAGTCCAAAGGGACAAGGACTCGTCCACAAGGACTTGTCCACAAGGACCTGTCCACACAGACTTGTCCGCAAGGACTCGTCCACAAGGACCTGTCCACAAGGACTTGTCCACAAGGACTCGTCCACAAGGACCTGTCAACAATAACCCATCCACAGGGGCCCGACAGCAGGGGGCTCGTCAACAATAACAGGGGCTCTCACCTCAAGGCCTAACATGCCCCTCTTTGATTATTGGTTTGCAGAACATCGTTACATCCATATCGACATTCAAACTCTCACATGTTGCAATTGGTAACAGAGATTCTCTAAAAAATTCAATTTCACCCTCTAGTAGGGGTAGGTTTTATTTTTGGGGTTGAAATATGTTGTCCATTGGAAAGGGAGTGTCTGCCCGAGTTCAATGACACCTCATTTGTCAAAATCCGACCATACGTTCGAGAGATATCGCACTGCCGCCATCTTGTGTGGAGGGTGTGGAGGTGGAGGTATCTGAACCCCCACAAATACACTACTTATATATATAGGTGTTCGACCGTTTTTTCATAAATCCAATTTAATGGTCTCATGGGGAGGAGTGAAATTCTGGAAGAATAACGACCACTAATGAAGGATTTTTGGATATTGACTCTAATCGACCAACCAAAACTATTAAAGTTAGAAGAATGATATTTTGGGGATATGTTTGTTGTAAGTCGAAAACGCCCACTAAGGAAGGATTTTTGGATATTCAGGTTCTAAAGTTTTTTTTAGGGGGTACACCTGCATTTCATTGAATAACAATATCTCCGGCTTGGTTTCATTGATGGATGTGATACTCGGCATATAAACTCATTATTAAAAATAAGAAGACACGTGTCTGAGAGTTTTTCGATGTGGTGTATATTATGAGGTGAAAGGGGTGAAAAGTGGGGGGTCGAAGGATTCTTAATGGAGCGTGTATCTCTTAAACGACATAGGTGAGAAATTTGAAATTCAGCGGGGAAAAATCAGCTTAAGAAATAAGTAAATAGGTGTTTGACCGCCTTTTTTCATAAATCCAATTTAAGGGGCCCATGGGAAGGGGTAAAATTCTGATAAAAATAATTGAAAGAAAATGACCTGACTGACTCACTCTCTCATCATCTCCCAGCGAAAACTATTGAAGTTGGAAACACTAAATTTTGGGAATATGTTCGCAGTATGTCGAAAACGTCAACTAAGGAAGTGTTTTTGTTTATTCGGGTTCTGAAGAGGTGTTAAGGGGGTAAACGTGCATTTCATTGAATGACGATATCTCATGAGTTGTTTCTTTGGGGATGTGATAATCGACATATAAACTAATCATTAAAAATAATCAGACATATGTCTAAGGGTTTATCGATGTGGTGTATATTATGAGGTGAAAGGGGGAAAATTGGGGGTTGAAGGATTCTTCACGGAGTGTGTGTCTCTTAAACGACATAGGTGAGAAATTTCAAAATTCAGCCAAAAAAACAGCTTATAATATAATTAAATAGGTGTTCGACCGTATTTTCATAAATCCAATTTAAGGGGCCCTTGGAGAGGGGTAAAATTCTGGGGGAAAACAGGAAAGAAAGTGTTCTAACTGATTAACTCACTCACTCATCAAACTCAGGGGGGAAGAATAGCTTAAAAATAAGTAAATAGATGTTCGATGTTTTTTTTTCATAAGTCCAATTACGGGCTTCATGAGAGGGGTGAAATTCTGAAAAATAAATGAAAGAACATGTCCTGACTTACTCACTCACTCATCATCGCTCAGTCAAATTTATTTAAGTTAGAAACATGAAATTCTGGGGTTATGTTCGTTGTATGTCAAAAACGTCCACTAAGGAAGGATCTTTGGATATTCAGGTTCTAAAGGGGTGTTAAGGTTGTAGACCTGCATTTAATTGAATCACAATATCTCCCGATGGTTTCCTTGGGGGATGCGATACTAGGCATATGAACTCATTATTAAGAATAAGTAGACACATGTCTGAGGGTTTTTCGATGTAGTGTATATTATGAGGTGTATGTGTGAAAAGTTGGGGTTGAAGGATTCCTAACGGAGCGTGTATCTTGTAAACGACAGAGGCATAAAGTATGAAACTCAGGGGGGGGGGGGGAAATCATCTTGAAAAATAAGTAAGTAGGTGGTTGACCGTTTCTTCTTAAGTCCAATTTAAGGGGCCCATGGGGAAGGGTGAAATTCTGGGGAAAGAAGTCCACTAAGGAAGGATTTTTGGATATTCACTCAACATCCCCCAGCCAAACCTATTGCAGTTAGAAACTTGAAATTTTGGGGATATGTTCGTTGTATGTCGAAAACGTCCACTAAGGATGGACTTTTGGATATTCATGTTCTGAAGGGGTGTAAAGGGGGTTAAACTTGCATTTCATTGATTAACAATATTGATTTTGAAACTCAGAGGAAAACAATCAGATGAATAATACATAAATAAATATTTAAATAAATAGGTGTCCACCGTTTTTTCATACACCCAATTTAAGGGGCACATGGGGAGGAATGAAATTCTGGAAGAAAAACGTCCACTAAGGATGGATTTATGGATATTCTCTCTCATCGACCAACCAAAACTATTAAAGTTTGAAGAATTATATTTTGGGGATATGTTTGTTGTGTGTCGAAAACGTCTACTAAGGAGGGATTTTTGGATATTCCGGTTAATCCTGCATTTCATTGAATAACAATATGACAAGACTATGACGCGAGCCAAGCCTGCTAGTCTAATTATATAACGCTGAATGTTGGCCTGTCAGTTATTTATACTAATCTATACCGTTTCACCTACCTGAACTATTTTTGTGTACTTACCTTTTAGATCTCTGCAGGTGCCACCATCTACATGAAATTTGGACAACTCTCTCCATTCCCTCGAGTTAGGCCGTTTGGAACACGGAAAAAATATCCAACAGCGCTGTGTGGTGATAAATGGCACTATTGTTCCCTCAGGAGCTCCGGATAGCTGACGTTCTTCGAAGCACTCCAAATATTTTTCTACAGCGTTATGCGGCAAAAGACAATTGCTCTCTAGTTTTCTAATAGCCAATGAGATATAGGCAGTGTCTTTTATTTTACTTACTCCTCTTTCTAAACAAATTCTTCAGCTCGTTAGTATATTATAGTACATGTTCATTATTATCATTATCATTAAGATTTTTATTGATGGTCCAATCTTACGAACTTGACGGTCCTGGGAAGGACCTATTCGAGAAAAAAAATGTAATATGAATTTAGATGATATGGCCGAACACACGATCTTGACCGCCAAATCAACACAAGAAGTTCCGTGACGAACTAAAGAGCCTACTTTTCTTAAAATTTAAAATTCATGCCAATGATTAATCTATATGGATCTATCTAGAATAATGACGAAATGTAGTTGGCAATATCGAAATTTCTAATTAGTTCGGAAGACTGTATACCTGGCATAATGTAGCCAAATAGGGAACTACAGTTGGCAGCCCTGGTGACTGAATATATTCTTAGTTCCATCTCTTAAAGCACAGAATACAAAATTTGGTTGAAGTCCAATGGTTAACATGGACGTTACACACAGTTAAACATTGGATCTAACAGCGCGCGTAAAATCATGTTGCCAACAATGACATACATGTATTGATCAGAAATAATCTGAAATAATATGATCTATTATTATGTCAATTTTGAATGAAATCCATTAGTTAGTATAGAAGTTACATGCATTTTAAAATTGGACCTATCAGCAGGCCTAGAATCATGTTGGTAGCACGGGCGTAGGCCTATATTCGTTACTCCAAATTAATCTAGAATGCCAGGTACTATACGTGTGCAAAGTTTAGAGCCACTGACTTGCATACTTCCTGATATATCGATATTAGGGTAACAAAAATAGAGACAGTATTTATTAACAGTTGGCAGCCCTGGTTACCCTTAAGAATCGGCATAGTCATATCTGTTATGGTACACATAGCACACACGAAATTTGATTGAAATTCAAATGATAGTATAGAAGTTACATGTATTTAAAGTTGGACCTCTCAGCAGGCTTAGAATCATGTTGGTAGCACTAACGTATATAAGTTACTCCAAATTAATATAACATGTCAGGTACTACACGTGTGCATAGTTTAAAGCTGTCGGCTTGCATACTTTCTGATATATGGGTATTTGGATTAAAAAAATTGAGAAACATTTATTAACAGTTGGCAGCACTGACGGCTCTTAAGAATACGCTCAGTCATATCTGTTTATGTACACATAGCACATACGAAATTTGGTTGAAATCCAGTTGATAGTGTAGAAGTTATATGCATTTTAAATTTGGACCTATCAGCAGGCTTATAATCATTTTGGCAACACTGCCATGTATGGCCTCCTGGAAATTAAACTGCAATATTATTATCTATACGTGTGCCAATTTTGAAATAGCTCCCATTCATACTTTCCAAGATATCCAACATGGAGGTCAAATTTCAATTGCGATTTTTCAGCATTTGGTAGCACTGACATCATTTTCAAATATGGCCGTGATATATTGAGGTATAGATCTTTACTCCTACCAAATTTAGTTTCGATTGCTGCAGCCGTTTAGGAGTTGATAGGGGGGGACACACACACAGCCAGACAGCCAGACAGACAGAAGGACAGACAGACAGACAGACACACATTTGCCCAATCTCATAAGTCTACTTTTTCCTCATTTTTGCCAAATGTGAAAAGTACGCTAATAACGAAAGGTAAGTAAGATATTGTAGAAGCCCAGTCCCTAACAGGGCCTAATTACAGCGTTTCCCAAATCACATGCAAAAGGGATGAGAGGAACAGATCACAGACAGCGCAACTACTGTATTATATTACACACAGGAGAAGCAACTATTGCATCACGGCAATGACACTGTGACTGCAAGTTTGCAACACTACCTAAACAACAACAACAACAGAAACAATAAGCAAAATACTGCTGACAACGCACGACCTAGATGAGCTTTGAACTAAGGAGAGGACCCATGGGCGTGGGAGAGTCGAAGGGAGGAGAGAGTGCAACGGACGCCTGAGGCTAGCGTCACTCGGCGAGGCGATGCCACCCCCAACATGGACGACGACTCGGCGACGGAACTTCAGACCCTCACTCCAGGGTAAATATGCTCAGCGCTATCTTTATTTCTACCCCCCCCCCCCCCCCAGACCTCTCACTTCATCAACCTTTCATTCGACTGCAATAAACAGTCCAATACATTTAGACCATATTCTTTCATTAATTCGTCCTGCATGCCTAAACTAGCCAACCTTTCATCTCCTCGTGTTAGCAGTCCAAGCGACCTTGCAAACCACGCACTTAGCTGTCTCAATCTGCAAGTTAACACCCAGCATGTGCCGTTACCCGCGCACTCCCTCCATAACTTGCCTTGCAACCCTTCGTCCAAACACCTCCCGCTACTCTTTGACGAGTTTTGCGTGGCACTTCCCTCTGGGAAACGTCCCCACATAACTCCCCAGCACCCAGCATGTGCGGTTACCCGCGCACTCCCTCCATAACTTGCCTTGCCACCCTTTGTCCAAGCACCTCCCGCTACCCTTCGACGAGTTTTGCGTGGCACTTCCCTCTGGGAAACGTCCCCACATAACTCCCCAGGCGAGAGCCCCACTCATCGGGAAGCGCCCGCCAAAACGATATCTACTTAATGCAAGGAAACGGTTCGCACCACAGACATCTGAATTATCTTCTCCTTTAAACAAGTAGAAGCCATGAAGAGCATGAAATCAGGGAAAGCAGCAGGTATCGAAGGCGTTTACCCAGAATTCCTGTTACACTGTGGTCCAGCTACTATCAGATGGCTGATTAGTTTCTTCTCCAACATCGTAGAAACAGGTAATTTACCACCTATATTTAAGAAAACTAAGATCATCAATATACTTAAACTTAACAAATTCAAGTGACGGATCATTCGCTGGCTACTGCGCGCGCACATGCACGGCAGAGTACGGTGCTTAAAATCAGTAACATGCATTTTACAAAGCATGTTCAGAGTAGATGCTTCAAATGTTCCCCATCCGAAGACAAACATAATCGGCATCTTCTTATGAATTTTCTACTATTCTGGTTAATTTAGCTTCTGTCAGAAAATAACTACCTTTACGTCTATTTTAATTGTTTACTGAGCCTTTACGTTTGAATCCCTTATCTAGTTGTTTTATTGTCCGATTTACAGGAATGGGTCTCCCTGGAAAATTCACTCAAAATTTTGTCTTGTTCTATCGCACGATTTCCTCCACTTTATGTACGTAATGTGCAGATATACACGTTCACGTAGCGAATATTTTTCAAGGCATTACAGTACTACACACAATCGCTATAAAACACTATACAATACGATATACAGTACACAGTAGCTTTATAAAACACAATTGCTTGGAGCTTTCACGTCTACTGCAAGAAGAACGTGGGAATACGGCCGGGGACCACGTCGGCCAACTTGTAATGGCCGGCTATTGGCCGGGGACCGGTGGCCAAGGTCGAGCGGAATCATCTTGCCAAGCAAAGATAAAGACTCTGTGTCTGCTTAAATAGTTCTAGGACTTGGCATGTCTTTCAAGAATTGATTTTTACCTTCAATAAAGAAAAATATCCAATTTAAATTCTAAAATACTCAATTTTTACAAAAATAATATAAGTAATTACATATAATGATCAGATTTAAGTTCTGCAGTCTCATTACACTTAGGGTGGAATTCAGTGACATTTCTTGAGGAGACCTTGACTAAGGAAGCCTTGAGGTACCCTCCAATCTGAGAGACTCCTTGAGGTCGATTTCAACTGCAGAGTCATTTCCTTAAGGTCACCTTTCGAAAGGTACCCTCAAGCATTCCTTAAGGCATCCTGTTCACTGGTACCAATCACATACGAAAAGTATCATTAGTGGTACTTAATTAAAACCGAAAGTTGAAGTGTATTACAATATAATCTGATGTTGCATGATATTAACGATGATTTGTTAAACATTACAATTGTCAGCCAGTCGTGCATGATAAGCGCTTTCTTATTCCAACGTTAATTTTTGAGTCGTTTGGCAACGCTCCGTGTAGCATTTGTTTCCTTGTTATCGCATACGCTACCGGTATTTCATCATTGTCCTATAAATCTCATCAAACGAGGTCTCCTCATGGACGTAATGAACAACAAAAGGAAATTAGTGTGTGCTTAGGAGAAGCATTTTGTCCTACAAACGGCTCTCCAACATAGTGTTAGGTCGTCATAGAGAATAGAAAGACAGACGGAGTTACCGTCGACGAAAAGTAGCGAGCATGGAGAGAAATAACGGAGGCATTCAACAGCGTCCCGGAACACAACAAGGTAAGACTATTTCTGTGATAAGACGCACCTGTTTATTATTTTAATGCACTAAAGTAGACCTTACTGGCAAAAGAACATAAATTAATGCGAAGCAAATACTATATGTGAAGGCGTTTATAATAAGGCTACCGTATCATACCCTATTAGGCCCAATTAGCAACCAAAAAGGGAGGTATCCACAAAATCAAACTTCTTGATCATATGACGAAATACACAAACTTTGAAAGTACGGTAGGCTACGTTCCTTTAAAAAGAAATTGCTGCATTGGATATTTCTCTCTCCATTCAAGAATGTGGTATCTTTCACATAGTCTGAAAGATGCACAATTCAAGAACACATGGTATTTTTGTAGGTCTAATTAGGCTACCACGTTTTTGGATCCGCCCAAAGTGGCCTAACCTAATTTTAAGAGGTTCAGCATTAAATAATAAACGAAAATTGCACGTGAATAAAACAGTAAAGGTTATCAAGCATTGTGCAAATGTTCTTATTCTGTGGCTATAATACCTCAGGAAAAGCCTTACGGTAATTACTAAACTTGTTGGTGGATGGGGGAAATAGGCCCTTTCATGAGGCAGCAGATGCAGTTCGCAAAGCTTATAATGAATCATATGGCATCGGTGTTTCATATAGTGCCACATGGCATAAGTGAGGTCACTGTTGTATGTGAGGGATGTACTATTGACATCCAAACAGAACCTGTCAAAATACTGTGATAGACGACATGGTGGAATTGTTTATAAGGGTCTAATGTCGTTACGTACCGTACAGTAGATCATGTGTTTTTGGAATAAAACTTGTATTGGAATGTTGAATATAATGTCAATTGGTTAGGTCTGGTGAATACTAAAGCCATAACATGATAGTTAAGCTTACTATTACCCCCTAATATATTTGAAATTGGTGCCAAAACCAAATTCTGTGAGTGACAGGTTAAGCGAGGACTGAGGATCCACTTAAATTACTGTTACAGTGACCCCTACGTTCCCTCCTGTCTATAAGCTATCTTAATGGTGACAGCATTAATGTTCCATGTTCCATAGGATATTTTCGGTCTTATCAGTTATGTAAGAAAGGGATGCTGGCATATCGAGAGTATCCAAATGTATAACAGCGACAGTAAAGAGCAACTTTTGATTGCCACTATGGGCAAGCCAACACAGGAGTACAGAGGAAAGCATTGGGGATCACTGCGGTGAGAGTTAGTTGGTTAGTTATTGTTATTTTAAGGGGCGGAACTACAAAGTCATCAGCCCCTACTGCGGAAAGAACACCACTACATGGAGCATGAGCATTTTTAAAGGGGGTATGTTAATTAATATGTTTCCCTCTTGGACAGATTGTACATACGATGGTAGGCACACTGTCACACACCGGAAAACCAATATTTGCTTAATGCACGGAATAATGTGATGAGACTGTAGGAGACTTTATAGCTTCTCAGCTCATAGACTGTATTACAAACATTCAGATAATAATAATATGGAAAGTTATTTATTATAATGAACATTAAAAGGGAGGAAACAATTGTGAATAGTTATAATGGACTTATAATTCTGATTGAAAGTAGAGCCATTAGAACTTGTTGAAAGCAGCTAAATAATTATAATTTTGTGGACTACTTTTACTAATGTTGATGGCTATCATAGGTAACAGTGAAGGAGATGAGAACCAGCCATAAATACATTCTCAAATAATTCAAAATACATCTGGAAAGAAGGGGTAGTTCACACCTTCCCTTTTTATATCACTACTTTTAAAGTAGAATTCCAGCTGTGTCGACTGTTATCCGCGTGAATTTTGGCTCAAGTACAGTATTGCCAAACCCACGCATACAGTACTAATTCTTCTTCTTCTTGCTCTGCTTCCTGGCATTGTTCCCAATCATTTTTGGGGTCCGCCACTCTGCACCTTGTTCTCCATTAGTTGCGGTTTGCTGCATCTATAGGACGAAGACCTACGATGCGCATATCGTCGTGTAGGTTATCCATCCAATGCCTTTTTGGTCGTCCTGGAGGTCTTTGTCCATCAGACTCGAGAGCAAGTGACTTCCTTACAATGGACTCTATTTACTCGGGCTACATGCCCGTACCAACGCAACCAAGTCTCCCTCATTTTGGCTGGAATAGGGGCAATTCCAAGAGTTTTGCGGCCGTCTTCGTTCTTAATATGATCCAGCCATGTAATTCTCAAGGTCCATCGTAGCATCTGCATCTCCATTGAGTGCAAGGCTTGGTCATGTTTCTTTGTATTAGGCCAGCATTCGGCTCCATACAAAGCTACAGGGCGGACGACTGATTGATAGATCTCAGTTTTGTGGCACAAAGGGATCTTGAGGTCACAAAGAACGCCTGTGACCTGGTGCCACTTCATCCACGCGGCATTCACTCTTGCACGGGCATCCGAGACTGTGTCACCATCAGGTCTCACAACGGAGCCAAGGTAGGAAGCCTTTGGTAGTGGGGTGCCATCTACTCTGATGGTCCCATCTCTCTGGGAACCACATTCAAGGTACTCAGTCTTAGTAAGGATGAGCCGTAGTCCTAATTCACAGGGTCTCGCATTTCAGAGGTTGTTCTAGATCATTACGGGTCTCGCTTGCAAGCCTATCACCGGCGTACGGTAATGTCCATAGTGGTTGCCCTGCAAATCGGCAATCACTGTATCCATACATAGGATAAACAGGAGTGGAGATAGTGCAGATCCCTGGTGAACCCCACCTGGAATATCGAACTGTTTGGTGAGGCCACCAGCACTGCGTACTGTATTACTGTGGAGGAGTTGGACCCAGCGCACATAAGCTTCTGGTACGCCATGAGATCGAAGAGAATACCATATAAGCTGATGCGGAACCCGGTCGAATGCTTTCTCTTGATCCAGGAAAGCCATGTGAATTGTCCTTCTTTTCTCCATATACTTTTCTGTCAGAATCCGCATGGCATGGATAGCATAAGTTGTTACGCGAACTTTCATGAACCCACACTGGTTAGGTGAGAGAATGTAACAATGCTACCTATGCGACTGTCAACCTCATGTTCTAGAATCTTCATTATGTGTCATAGGAGACGAATAGGACGGTAATTGGCACAGAAGTTACATCGCCCTTGCCTTTCCATATTGGTACTGTGACGCTAGTTTGCCAAGCTGACGGGATCTGGTGGTTCGCAAGGCTTTTGTTAAAGAACTCTGCTAGGAACTCTGCATGACCCAACTGCTTCCATATCTCCGCAGGGATATCATCAGGGCCTGTTGCCTTACCATTTTTCATTGTGTGGATCACAGTATTGACTTCCGCAGGTGTGATAAGTTGAACTGCACCCTGTACAGGTTCGGCTAATAGAATCGGTGGGCGCGGGAACTCTTCATTACAGATAGTGTTGAAGTGTTCATGCCATCGTTGAAGTATCTCTGTTGGTTCTGTTAGAAGATGCTAGCATGTAAATATTATTGACCCCTGTAGGTCCCTCTAATTGTTCATACAATGTATTTATTAGCATGGATTTAGCAATTGCAACAACGTGTTTTACATCAGATTTGAGCTGACGATATTGAGTGAGATCAGCATCGGTTCTTGTTCTAAGCCACTTTTTGAAAGCAGTTTTCTTAGATTTCACAGCGCGTTGCACGTCTTCATTCCACCACTAAGTTTTTTTTATCAACAAATTGTCGTCCCTGTTTTGTCATACCCTTTTCTTCCTTTGCATTTACCTGGAAGTTTGAGGTGAATTCATACCATGTTAGTTGATCAATGTTGTCAGGAAGAGGACCAATAGAATCTAGAATTTGCAATTTATGGCCAGGTAGTTTCCACCACTTTATACGTTCAGTGTTGGTGATAGGAGAAGGAATGACGTTGGAGTCCTTCACCAATTGTTTTTGTAAAATTTAAATTTGCCTAGAACAATAACTATTAGGTAGCGGTTAGTCATAAATGCACCTCTGGTTTTTGTCATGCACAGTGGAAATAATGTAGTCACACATAATCCTTCTCTAGAAAATAATTACTAGGTAGCGCAGCCCATCCCTAGTTTATCGTGCACAGTGGAAGTAGCCACGCATTGTTGGTGTATTTTATAACTTCCATGTTGGCAACACTACCATGACGTCAATGTGTTCGCATAGGTAAGGTTATGCGCTTGAGGAACACGGCTGCCGTCAATAAATCAGCAAGAAACAAACACACATATTTACGTAATTTAGCACATATTTGCAGTTCACAAGAAAGGTATGATGATGATAACATCTAGGTTATCGGCCCAGAAAGGTTGTATTATCCTTTTTAACCAAGTTGTGTGTCTCTACTGAGACCGTCGGTGGAGCTGCCAGGATAGCCAACAACCGCAATGACTTCCCTAACATCTCACCCGTCGGACATAATTGCCGTGAGGATCAGGTGAACTTCCTAATAGGCCAAAGCAGCACGAGAATCTGTAGTCCACAGGGATCGTGGTACATGGTGACGATGGTCATAGACTGCCTAAGGAAAGGTTCACCTTAAAAAGTAGACTGAGAAAATAAACATCCAGACTTATGTAAAACACCGTGAAAATTTATTGTTAAAATTCACAAGCCCCTAGCCTAGTTCGGAGGGTTACAATCGGCTAGTCCGCAAGCTAATAAACAAACAAAAATATAGAGCAGGTCCCTACCTGAGAAGTTACGGAAAACCCTCGCGAAAGATCTATCTCATAATAATAAAGCAACAACAGCAACACTAGGAAAATGGTACGACGCATATCCCTAGGTCAAGTTACAAGATCAAGCTAATATCTGAATTTACATTTAACAGGGAAGCAAAACAAATCTACGTTAGGATGATACCATCTCCGCATTTACATTTAACGTTAATTCATCTAGCTAAGTCCTATCAATTAACAAAATTTACGGCGATGACGTCCGTAACAGAAAACAATTACATTGAAAATCTAAGTGATCAGCCATGTAAAAAAACATTTAATTATTCTTATTAACTACGTGCTAACAGCACACAATAGGGTAACATGTAGGATTCATACACTTGTACATCATAAATAATTAATGAGGGACAACAGTTTTATTAAAATGCCTGCCTGCACCTTGGTTTACTCTTTGTAAGCCATAGTCATCTAATGTGTGTAGCTACGGTGACGACTGCGTAGTAAAGACTACGTCTAACATCGCATGGCCTGCGCTCCACAAGCTACGAACTCAAGGTTCGAGCAAGCTTCAGGTCGCTTCAAAAGTGTCAGCTGTCCCAGTCATTTCATTAGTACGGCCATGTCAGCAGGTTCCAAATGCAAAAGAACAAAGTTAGATAGAAAGAATTCGTTAGTTAGCTTTTGTTTTACCAAAATTATGCATTTCATTTCATCTGTCATTCATTTAATCATTGCCCCAGAGGAGTGCGTCAGGCCTCGGCAGCCGGCACAGTTCATATCCTCGCCGCTAGATAGGTGCTTCATTCATTCCATTCCTGACCCGGTCGGAGACTGGAAGCAGGCTGTGGATTTTTCATGCGTTTTATTATTAAGATGTCGGTTTAGGTTATCGTTGGTTTATGGCGAATAATACTGACAATAGCCTGGGCACGGAGTGTCTCCACTGAGATCAATCTCCACCAAAAGCGTCGACTCAAAATTCGGAATATAATCAACGAGCAATAACAACTCGGACACACAATAACACAAGTTACCAGCGGCGCACAGCTCGCGTTCAATAACTCTGGGATGGGCCTGCACACTCAGTCACCCTCCATAACATCTGGTCAACGGGAACAATCCCGGACAAGGTATACATAAATACCTTCATACAATAAATACCTCCTTTAACAGGGTCGCCTACAACATATTATAGAAAACCTGACATAACTATACACGTCAAACGACGGTACGCGCAACAGTGCGCTTAACTAACAAAAAACAATCTATAAAAACATGTGATCAGATACAAGGTCGGACACTGAGTTCCATGAGCTAAGTTGCAATGAAAGAAAGAGCGAATACAACAAGCATTCTGTCTTCTGTCAATTTATGTCTGTCTCACAATACAAGCGTGCTCTCAAGGCCACTGGGTCACAAACCAGTTTATGTCGCCGCAGGCTGCAACATTCCTGCGCTCATCTGACACAACACACACTAACTATCAAGGCCGGCGATTTCAACAAAATAAAAACTGTTCACCTGGCCTCATCATAAAATCTTTACCATAGGTTATAAACCTCGAAGAATACGTGTATAAAAAACACGCTATGAATCTGAATACAATAATATAATTCCGTCTTTCAAACCAAAGACGTCTAAATGGTAGCAATGTCACTTTGCTGGAGCTCTTTGCTCTCAAAGATATAATACTTCAGTAGTTGCTTGTACAATATCAAATAAATACGTGTCTTCACATGACACTTACAAAATAATAATTGTGGCGCAGATTCCACACTCTGGATCTGCTTAATGATACGTTGGGAACTGGGTTCGATGCTAGACAACGAAACATTCTTTTTACTTATAAGGTCCACACATGACCTGATGGCTTCTGAGCAACATCTCAAATGAAATATAATGCAGTTACAAAACTGGTAATTACAGTCGTTTACCTAAATGATACGACTGTTCTAACGAAGTCAGGGGTGTAACAAAGACTGGTTCCAAAAAATGCAGTTAAAGAAAAGTCTGCAAAGGCTTGAAAATCACCCCAAATAGGGTTAAACAAAGTAGCCTCAAATGACTACGGTCACGTTTAGCAAAAGATAGGCATTGACGCTCTAGGACGTTCATCAAGCTGCACCAGGGTTGACCAAAATGTCTGACCCAAGGGTGTCTCACTCTAACTGAAATAAATGACATCTAATTAGACTAGTTACATTCCCTACCTATAAAAATGGCTGTCACTGAGTTCGGTTGGTTCACAAACTACATTAAACCTACTATACCACCAGAAACTAGAACAAGAAAGGGTGTACAAAAACTCACGAAATGGAGAAGCTCTCACTCAGCCCTCTGTTCAACGACAAGTGTTGTACAAATTCCTCCCTGGCTCTCCGGAACGGTGTCATCCTCATCAGGATTCCCATCTGGACTCCTCCTAAGACCAGGGTTCGATCTGTCCCTGTCGATAACTTCATGGATGTACTGGATATGCCTGGGAATGACATCCTGGTCTCCTTCTTCCTCGTTCGCTGTTCTGGAAGCTCCACCATCATGCTGGTTCCAATAGATACGTCACCCTCTTACCAGAGCGGTATTAGCACATGATGACGGTCTCACACATGGTGTAGAATAATTTGATCACGTGGGTGGTAAAATAGATCGTGTAGTAGTTCATTTTTTCACTTCAAAAATCACAATGTTCGTTGAAAATGTTACAGGCTTTAATACAATTGATAACACAGCCTTTACTTCGCAGATATCGAATAATACGTGATCAAGCCCTGTTCTATGGTTCTTCACGTGTACTGACACCACTTTTACATCACGTAGCATCCGTGAAATGTGCGTCTTTTTGTAATTGAAAAATTCACTGTGGCAATTCAAATATACTGTACTTTCATAATCACAATTATTTAAAGTAGTTATAACACGTTTACCTCTATATTTTTCACCAGGCTCTCGGCCCTCCACAAACACGTGGGTACAAAAATGTGGTGTTACGGTAATGTTACAAAATTCACTATACTTGCCAATTACATCACAATATGATTCTTGTTGTTCACTGTGCATAAATAACAGTGATTTATAGAATATTTGTGCACGATGGCACCTGATAACAACTTCCACGCTAAACAGGGGATATTTCTCCACGTCTGACACGACGGCTACAGCTTCTCGCCAACACAAGGCGGATTTTCCAGATATAGTGCAAATAATTCACTATACAATTCTTACTTATCACTCGTATTATAACGTATGCGTGCTCGATGGCAACTGATACCAATTTCCACGCTAAACAGCGGATATTTTCTACGTCTAACAAGACGGATACAACTTCACGCCTACACGGGGCGGATTCTCCAGACGTAGTGCAAGGCACAGGGTTACTCGAGGAAGTAGGTCGTCAAAACGAAGTCGTTGAGCGACTACTTACATTCCTGTTTGCGTATCTGCAAGGGTATTACCTTACCTTAAGCGAAAATAACATTCTCCAAAATGTTTTAATAATGCAGCATGACGAAATGGAATATTCTGAGTCTCGTGGAAAGATAAAATTAATTAATAAGACCTCAGATAAATAATTAGTAGACTTCACCAAAGTCAAAAGTGCGATTCTCCGCTACTTCAAAGAGTATAGCGTGAGCTCTCTGCTCCACGTGGCTTTCTGGGTGTGTTCAAAGGTAATACATCCCATCATAAATGTGCTGTTATAAAAAATATCACATGAACCTTACCTTAGCGGGTTCACTACTTCACTGTTAATAATATGTACCCTATCTAATATTTTATTTGTATTCCTTCTTTTCAGAAAATGTTTGAACAAATAAAAAAAGTATGGGAAAATGAAAAAGCCAAACGAAAGAAGCAATCGTGTGAGGAAAGAGAGAGCAGATGAGGATTGGTGGCGGGTCTCCACACAATGACCCAGCTGTGGATGTTCATCCTTTTGCCCTGGATAGTGGCAGATAGACAGGACAAAGGGACACGAATATGAAGAGCCCATCAGCGAGCTGGTCGAAGAAATGGATAACGAAGGCATCGTCGGTAGTTCGAAATATAAAAGCCCAACAGGTTTGTCAAAGAAATAGTAATGTTTCCCTACCCGTTATTATTCCCATTTCTATGGAGTCTGGGATTTTGAATACAGAGAGCCATGTTGGTTATACGTTATGTGATTACAAGTATCTAGACACTCGCATGTGAATGAAGGTGAAGTTTGAAACAACCATCGCTACTAGCTGTGGGTGTCAAAATGCTGTTTGCACACATCTTTCCCTTTTTGACAGCCTCCACTCTGGCAAGCATACTTTCAATCAAGTGGTGGAAGGTCTCGTGGGGTATGGAGCACCGACTGGAGGAGAGATAGGGATGTGATTTGTTGTGACCTGTCATGAAGTATGCATTCCAAAATATCCCAGAAATGTTCGATGGCAGCTCTCATGTGTTTGCTCGCTGTAGAATAGCCTTACTTTCCATGTACACTGTAACTTTCACTTGCAGTCGAGGCTCAGAGGGAGGGTGTATCAGGGGAAATGTGTCCAAACAAGAACCGAAAGTTAGGAAACTCAGTGATAGCAGTAACTTCTCCATGGTACATTTTTGCTATGAAATATAGAAGTTTCTTTTATATTTTCAACCTTGACTTTCTACCTAACACATACCAAGTTTCTAGCTTCGCTGGAAGTATTCCTTCAAGATGGTTAGGGACATTGTGGTATGACTTCCATAGAATGGCCCTCATGAATCTCGTCAATAATAATAATACTAGCACCATGATGAATAGAAATAAACAGTGTCATCACTCCGCTCGCTAAGCATTGTCGTTCATGGTCCCGGCAGTTTGTCTCTCCGAACCACAAGCGCATGCGGCAAGAAGCCCACTGTAATATTGTGTGCGCAAGAAGTCATACATGTGAGGGAATTTGTGTCTTTGTCATATTTTATGAATGTCTGTGCAGTGCTTTTGTGTGCAAACAAATGAATTTTATACTGATTAGGAAGGATGTCTAGCCTCCTGTTTTGTTCCTGGATGTAAATCGGGTCACGGAAGAAAAGCTGATGGTAGACACTTCACACCGTCAAAGAAATGGGTGTGAGTTATTTCGCGGAAAGATAACCCATTGTCGATCAAAAGTAGAATCTGTGACGTGCATTTTTCGGAAGATTTAATTATAAATCGTTTCCGATACAGTCCTCCTGATCAATATCAATATCAAGTTCAGAGTCACCAATTATCATCAACAAGCGATTCGCTATCTTTCAGCAGAAGACACACATCCATAGATTTTCATAAGGCGTAATATCTTTACTGCTATTCACTAAAGCAACGGCTGCGTGGCTCAGCAGTAACACTCTCACCTTCTGTTCCCAAGGTTGTAGGATCGAATCCTGGTCCAGTCAGATGGCATTTGAGGGTGCGCAAATGCGAGGGAGCCGTGTCACTAGATGTACTGGCATGTTAAAGATCCCTTTTGGGGTGAAATTCCAGCACCTTGGTATCTTTAAAAGCCACAGTAGTTAAAAGGGATGTAAAACCAATAACATTATTATTATTATTATTAATTTATTATTTTCCATTATTTCTTGTAGTATGTAAATAATTTGTAAGTGCAGTGTGATTCACAGAGCACATGATTTTCACTTCATATGACAAGAAGGATGCTATTGTATCTTAAATGTGCAGAATATATGGGAGATTACTTTGCCGTTGAAGGTTGTCAGTACATGTATCATTCCTCTTTAGATGGTCCAGAGTCCTTGGGTGTGTAGCGCAGAAAAAGTCTGCTGGGGTTAATTTCGGTGACCTCTGTGACCACAAGTTCCTGGAGATTATGCAGTCGTCAAAGTAACTTTAGTTCAGCGCCACTCCCGCGACATACGGCAAGTGGCACCGTCCTACGCAGCTCATTGTCATCCAATTGCTCAACGAATTGACTGGGCATGTGTCTGTACACTTTGGTGTACACTATTCTCTCTGCTGATAATGCACACCAAACGTCTTTCAATGGGTGCATAGGTTTTTTTGTGCACTCTATGTGATTTTTTGCTCGTTATGTATGTGTTCTGCGATTTTACGTAACTAATTAGGTGAAACCATGTATTGGATAGTATGCCAGGATTATGAACAATGGTCATCTGGAACTAACGACAATATTCCACCCATTTTAGCCTTGTCTGGGTCAAGCAAACTCTTGAACAGACCCGGACTTCTTCGCATCTCTCTAACACATCACATGAGAACCCAGTCCACTGCGACAGATACCTTAAAGACTTACGGGGTGATCGCTGTAGTTGCTCCTAAACATCCACAGCACGTCTACACAAGCAATGCTGCCAGTTTCACTTGTTTTCAAATTGTTTACCAATGCCAGTATTGTGTCCCTTTGTGGGCGATTGTGAACACCAAATTCCATCTGGTATGCCCTGAGTGGCTATAGTTTTTAAATTTCATCTACAAGGAGTCTTATGATACTGTACGCTGAACGGAAGAAGGAGGTCGTTCATATTTCACGCATTTTGTTTCGAAAACATGAGAGGCAGAATATCGATAATGTAATATGTCTTGGCTTTGCTGTTCCACTTTTTAAAACAACAGAAACTCAGTCACAGACGCACAAAATGCTTTTTGCGGCCGAAACCCCAAGCGAAGTTGTGGACACGGGTATGGTGTTAGCTTCTAGACCACTGCGTGGTGTGTTCGATCCCTACTAAAGATGATTATTTTTGCCAACAAACGATTTCTGTATATTTTTGTTCATTCTGTCAATTGTTTTGTTGTAAATTTATTTTAAGGGTTAGGGACTTCTTGGTCATCAGCCCAGTGTATTTGGATGGATGTTGTCTGATAGCCTGTGTTTGTGTGGTGGCAAGGGGAGTGTGTAGCTGTAAAGGGTAAAGAATTTGTGGTGTCCCGGCAATTGCCTTGAGGATGTGTGGAAAGTATACAGTTAGCGATGGGATTCGAACCAGACTTATGGAATACACTATGGTTACCAGGGATTCGCCGCACTGCCAAGGAAAAGAATTATGGTCTGTGGGTTAGATCGGGGTACACTCAGCCTCATGAGGCCAAACTGAGGTGTTGAGTTAGATTCTCACTCCAGCCATCCTGGATGAGGTTTTCCGTGGTTTCCCCCTTCTCCAGACAAATGCCAGGGTATTTCCAATCTTAACCTGAACTACAATTACACACCACAATAACACAGGTTATCAGACAGGGCTAAATGACCACGATGACGAAGCAAGTCTATTGTGTATCAGTTTACAGTAGTTCCGTAGCACTACACTTCCTTCATTGGCGTAACAAGTAAGACGGGTGTACACAAAAGTTTTAGGCTATTTTATTTTAAAAAATTGGTTAATTTAGTGGAGAAAATTTGGAATTTTAGCCTATTTATTATGGACTGTCTTACCTGTTATCGTTCCACATGGAGGCTACAGAACCTGGAAATCAGGGAGTTTAGTCTGTCTGCAAATATCACGGAAATGTCAGGGATTTCGCAAAGGTGTAGAATAAATCAGGGAGATTTGAAGAAACTTAAAACATCTTAAATACAACACATTTTGTGTCAAGAGAGTGAGAATTGTTTTGCATCAACTATGTCACAAGGTTTCGTGGGTCTCGCCAAATGGTAGGACGCAAAACCAAATTGATCACATAGCGATCAGTTAGATGTGGAGGCGTTCGCTCCCCGATGTGCGAAAGAGATGAGACGCCAACTGTGGAAGTGATCTCCGCCTTGTAATGGCTGAAGTACGACTGAAGATTGTCGCGATTAAACATCATGATATAAGATGCAGCCAGAAAAGATACGCAATAAGAAAACTCCAGAATATAGACACCAGGCTGGAACTGCAGAACCGATACTGTCAGATGGAGATGGAAGACCAGAGGGAAAAAGATGCCATGACAAAAGTGGTTAACATTTGGACGAGGATCAAGAACACATTCCTGAAGGCTAGTGAGAAGGTGTTGGGATTTCAAGATACCAGAAGAAAGCCATGGATATCTGATAACACATGGCAGAAGATTGAAGAGAGGTGAAGGCGGGGATAATTCAATGCCGAGATGAAGAGGCGAAACAACCCCTCACGGAGAGGTATAATGAAATCCACCAGCAAGTAAAAAGAGGTGCGATAGCTTATACAGTAGAAGGAATCAGGTGAACCAGCTGGCAGAAAATTCCAAAGAGGCAGCAGCAAGGGTTGTATCGCATCACCAAGCAGCTGTCCTGGAAATGCTTCAACGAACACAAGCCTGCGCAGTCAAAGGAGGGAAAACAGCTTCCCAACAGTGAGGAGCAGTTAAAACGCTGGAAAGAACATTTTTGAGAAGTACTTAACAGCACCTTGACACAACGGGAACAGGAGGAACAAGATCCACAGGAAATTCCTGAACTGCAAATTAACACACACCCTCCGAACAGAAATGAAATCGTCAAGGCAAAGCACCTGGCGTGGACAACTTAGTGACGGAAGTACTCAAGGCAGACTACCAGACAACCCCATATATACTGCTGTCAATGTTTTATAAGAAATTTGGGGATCAGAGACCATTCCGGTAGACTGGGAGAAAGGAATCCTAACAAAGTTGCCCAAGAAAGGAGATCTAATAGAATGTAGCAACTGGCGGGGCATCGTACTGTGCCCGAATGCTCCAATCAGCACCTACATCCGCTGAGATGTAAAGGATTGCAGGAACATAGATACCCAGCTCAAAATAACTTACTGTCGTCTGCTAGGTGTAGAATTGAGATATTCGTGGACCATACAGAGTATACAATAGTACTACCACTCTAGTTACATACATTTACAATTATTTACATTAATAACAAATCGGGAAACTCCGATCTCGAGGGGTGATATGGTCAATACTATAGTGGGCGCCAGTATCTAACTAGTAGTACCATTTACGTTGAGTATCAAATGAGCAAGCGATCAGTTATGACAAAAATGCATCACAAGCAAACTAAAAGTGCTTGTTGAATTTATTCACAAAAGAGGACAATACAATAATGTCCCTAACACAAATAAATGACAATTGTGTCTTATTTGACACCTCAAATAATTTAAAAAAAAAGAATTTCGACAAACTACACGTTGTCTAGAAATAATATTGGAGAATTCGGAACTCAACTGAGCCCTCATTCTCTCCACGTAGAATGATGCATAAATCTTGCATGTCAAACAAAAATAAAAATTTAATAATAATTTAAGCAACGTGTAGTTCCACTGAACTATCACTACAATTCGCGAAAGATGAAACGACGGTAGTTTGAGACATTTCCCTAGTCGATTCAATGCGTTTCATAAATGTGAACTGTAGATTCAAATCTAAATTAGAATAATGAAGATATTTAAATGTTGATTATATAGGCTACACATTTATACAGAGTTGTGATCAGCACAAACTTTTATTTCTTCTACTAAAATCTCCAAAGATTTTATTCTTTTCGCTATTTCTTTGAGTATATAACACTCATTTTTAATATCACACATACCTTTATAATTTGGATGTATTAACACACTAGTCGCATCAAAATGAACAATTGTGTCGAACAATGAAGTCAAGCACTGTTCAAAAGTTTTCACACCAATCTTTTAATAACTCCGATAGTGGTGAATTACGTTGCAAGACTCTCAGTTACGATCATAAACATGATATCAATTTAGGTGCATGGCATCTTACATCATTCCACACCTCAGTTCTCAAATTTCCACAAATACTTACTTTACTTATTGAACACACTGTACAGAATATTGCCTCAATGCAATTTACAACTTCATACACTCTGTGAACAAATCGAGGAAACATCTCCATTTCTCCAATATGCCTCCTTTATTAACAATGCATAATTTCATTTACGCTGAATTTAGCACGGAATCTAAAATTCTAAATCCATTTCAATACATTCTACCCTAATGCAAGGAAAATCAGTAACCCTATTTCGTATTCACCTCAACTGGGTATATTTTTCAAGTCACACTACCACAAATATTCAACTATTCTTATACATTTATTACCTCGTGCTCCGCATTCAAATTCATATACCTTTCAAATAACTCTGTACAGCTTCGTGAACATCCTATATCTTTAATTTATTATCGCCAATCAAACATTAAATTTTATTGTAGTATTACAGTAACTTTCTGAGAATAGTCTGCACGAATTAATATTTAAATAAAAATAAAAAATATCCTCCCTTTCTTCAATTCAAATTCTGAATATCATTTATTTAAGTCCATCTAGACTTATTTTCGACACAAGGTTGACTTATAAAATGTCACCCTGTCATTTCTTTCGACATTTCAATTCATGTTTCTTAACATTGAAGTTTCTCAGTTTTCTTCATGAAAGAATTTATTACAAAATTTATTTTGATTTATTAACGCACTAATGATTTATTTTTACATTTATTAATGTTCTTAGAACATTGTGGCAATTGAATATTTTATTCCCACACTCGACATTCAGAATAGTTCTCAACAATTATCTGTTTCAACAAAGTATCAATGACATTCAATCATTTATCTTGTCATATTAATTATAGAGAATTTCTTTTACATAGAATTATTGACTTAGTGTAATACAGCATTTATTACACGCAGTAATCTTTAATACTTTCAAAGCCTGTGGTAACATTTTAACTTTTGGAACTGACTGTACTTTCGCAAAGTTACAAACTCGTTAAACATACTGTATTTCGACTATCGACGCACTCCACCACTCTCATAAAACAGATTTACTATCGGATCTTTTATTATGGATACTCGAGTTTAGGCCTTAATTACAACCAAACGAACAGACAAATTCAAAGACGAGTTATACCAATATTTTCCTTGTTTAATTCTCCGTTAGACTATATAAGCCAATTATTTTCAAGTTTATTAATTATTTATTTTATTGTTGTTGTATGAAAAATTGTCCGTGTTTTTGACGTCTTTTCTATGAACCGCTCACTTAAAACTATATACATGGAAAACTACTTGGCTGAGGGTAATGACATTTTTATATGTGATAGGCACAAGTATTGGTAGTGCAAATCTCAAGTTTCAATTTTTTCAACTACCCAATAAAAAGTTCTTATACTTTTTCTGACGTTACGTTTTCTCAGCCCAGGATAAACGTACAGCAAGAAACTTGGTCTCATTTTGAAGCTCTCATTCGTGATTATCGGAAACTACGACCAGTGTAAACGTACAGTGTGATGACGAATTTATGAAGAGTAATATTCATGGGTGGTTTTGTGCGTTATGGCCTGTGCGATTAAAAGTGAGCGGGCTTGTGAAAACCGGTGCAGCGTTGCCGTGCAGTTGTGTAATGGAATGCGAGTCACCTGGCTATGTACACATGCTATTTTTAGTCTTCCTGTTTACTACTTATATGCCACATCACATCACATCACATCCAAATGCCTCAGAGACCATCATTGTCTGAGGGCGAACTTGCGCTAAGATATTACAAAATGGTACAAGTATGGAAGCAATGAATGTTTTATGCCGAGAAGCCTTGCTTACCGTTGCTCCTGAACTCTGGAAACAATGTATTAAAAACGCTAAAAGAATTGAAGGCCACTACTGGGAGATGAAAATGTCCCTCATTTCGAGCCGGTAATAATTAACATGAAAGACAGCAGTTCTCATTCATCGGAACAGAGCCATTCTTCAGACGAAGAATACTGACTGAATTAAATATTAAAATATATTATGTAAATAATGTAAATAGCCCATGTAAAAAATTTGTAGTCTGACATTTCCAAATTAGGAAGACAAACCACCTTTAAACCTGCCATTGAATGTCTAAAGCCCTTATGTGGAAAAGGTGATTGAAAATGAAATTTGTACGAGGAAAGAAAATAAAAGGTTGAAAGGAAACTTAAAGCAGTGTTCGTTCGTTGCGAGCCGCGACGACTGCAACTTAACGCGGCAACGCTGCACCGGATTTCACAAGCCCGCACGCTTTATTCGCACAGGCCGGAACGCACAAAACCTCCCATTAATATCACTCTTTATAAATTCGTCATCACACTGTACGTTTACAGTGGTCATAGTTTCCGATAATCACGAATGAGAGCTTCGAAATGAGACCAAGTTGCCTGTTGTACGTTTATCCTGGACTGAGAAAACATTACGTCAGAAAAAGTATAAGAACTTCTTATTGGGTAGTTGAAAAAAATTGAAACTTGAGATTTGCACTACCAATACTTGTGCCTATCAAATATAAAAATGTCATTACCCTCAGCCAAGAAGTATTCCATGTATATAGTTTTAAGTGAGCGGTTCCAAGAAAAGACGTCAAAAACACGGACAATTTTTCATACAACCAGAAATAAATAAATAATTAATCAACGTGAAAATAATAGGCTTATGTAGCCTAACGCAGACGTAAACTAGGAAAATATTGGTATAACTCGTTTTTCAATAGGTCTGTTGGTTTGGTTATAATTAAGGCCTAAACTCGGGTATCCATAGGAAAAAATCCGATAGTAGTTTCGCTTCGCAAGTTTTAAATATAATGGATTTACAATTTAATTTACTAAATGTCGAAAACGACAGCTCGCTGACGAAAAATGTCAATCTGACTGAAATTTACAAAAAATGGCAATAGAAAAACGTGAATTTAACAATTAAATAATCTACACAAAAATATTACAGCTCTAGAAAAATATGTTGGTCAACCTCTGAATTATACACTGTACATAACTACACTACTACATGGTATTGAAAACAATCATCTACCTTACTGTTGAAAAGATTCTGCATAGTCTGTTGGAGTCAAGCGTTTGGGATTGCCTGAATTCCAAGATCGCAGCTGTTTGGACAGACCACATGTGCGGCCTTCACTGCTGTGACATAACGGGTGGATCGAGGTCACAGCCAAGACATTCACCTCGCTGCTTGCGTCTCGTTCTTCTCGTAATCTGCCTCCCAGTTCCCGTGGATTGGTTCGATCTTCAAGCATGACACTGCAACACGTCTGCATCTCTTGTTCCTTAGTAGAATCTTCTCCCATCGTTAGTGTTTTTATGAGTATTCTTAGTTGTAAGTGGAATCTCATTTCGTAGCGTAGTTTATCCCATAACCAGTGTGTGTCGTGGACATGTTGTTCCACGATATCCATTATAGAAAATCATTCTGGATTTCACAATCTCCGTCGATGTAGATTAACTTCCTTTCATAGTGAAATTTAGAACATAATAATCACTTGACTAACAGTTGAACAAGTGTGCATCCCCCTCTGACTATTTGGTAACTGCATCTTGAGTATAGTTGGTAGAAAGTATCTTTGTATATAGTATATTTTGTTTTTTGTATAGGCGATGTATTTCCGAAGTACTTGTAGCAGTAAATCGTTGAAATATCTGCTGTATGCTTATTGTAGTAAGCCGCGTTGTAATGTCGAAGTATACTGTAGAAGAACGCGATTATAAAATGTGCTCACTTTCGAGCTAAACTGTTTCACTATGTTGAAGCACTCTGCTAGTCCAGCCTTCAAACTCGCCTCGCGAGTGGAGATGCTCCTCCTGACAGGTCGAAGCCTCCTGTCCTCGCACTGCTGCTTACTGTGCTATGCACTTCCAATGTTGCAGTAGACTTTTCACTTCAGGTCTCAACCTGACCTGTTATAAGCAGAGAATGAATCTGTCTTCACTCTGGCCAGCCGCGTCGAGATCTCCGCTCACTCCCCCCTCTGGAGTTACGACGTAGCTCAAGGCGTCTCCTCTCACGTCTCGCACGTGTCGTTACCTCTCCTCTCTGATGACGACACCGCGTCGAACCAGAAATCAAACTCCGTGTTCTTAAGTCGTTCTCCATCCTTGGTTCTGCTGTTGTTGTTGCTGTAGTTGCCTGGAGAAGTTATTATCATTCCAGATCTTGTATCTTCTATACCCGTAGTTACCCGTCCGGTTATCTCGGTTGTAGTAACCGTCTCGACGATAATCGTTGTTACGTTGGTGATAGCTATTTCTCCGCTGTCCCTCATTCCAACGCATATTCTGGTATGGTCTTCCTTCTCTAGGTCTCCTATAATCAGGCTGGTAACAATTCTGTCCATAGAAGTTCGTTCTAGTCGGACCTACCCTGTCTTTGTAACTCTCAGTCTGTTGAGTCTGATCAACATGGACTGCATGGATTTCTCTACTATCTTGATTTCTGGACCTTGGGTTGTGGTTTCCTCCTAAGGTATTGGATAAATTGCTCGTATGGTCCAATCTCCTCAGAATTTCAGCCATTCCTTCTAAGGTTCTTACGTCTGCTGAAATAAGGTGTCTCCTGACTTCAGTCGGCAAATGACACGATATTGCATGTACCAGATCTCCCTCTGCCAATGGGGGTTGGAGATACTGTAAGCGGGCTAATTGACTCGTAAAGAAGCTCGCGTACATCGTGGGAACAGAGTATGCGTACTTCTTGGAGTATATCTCCGCTCGTATATCTTGCTGTAGTTCCTTGCTTCAGAATCGCTTCTGTAAGGCTACCGCAAACTCGTCAAAGTACTGATATGTGTATCTCAATGCACGATGCCAAATCAATACATCAGAATCCAGGTACTTCTCTACTACCCTCATATGACGTTCACGAGTTATCCGACTATCCTCAAAGTATGACCGCATATCTCTCAGGAATTCTACGGCTGTGATGTTCCCTACACCACTAAACTTATTCGGCTTCTCGTCATTCCCCTTAATCACGATAATGCTCGGGTAAGTTCTGCTTGGATACTGTTCATAGGATCCTCCGAAATACTCATTTTCCCGTTGAAAAGGTTCTTTATTGAACGTTACGTTCGGTCTAGAGTATTTCTGGCTATCCATGCTCTCTCTATCCTCTTCGATCCTTTCAGTCCTACCTTCGATTTTATTCAATAAATTTTCTCTATTTGTTTAAACAATTTTAGAGTTTTCTAAGTCCACTCTGACCTTCTATAAGTAGTGGAGTAAGTCCGATTCTGCCCCACTCCAGAACCCTCCTTGCCCCACTACTAAGCCTCAGCCATGTAATATTTGTCAATATTTCTCGAACGCATGGTTCGATTTTGACAAATGAGGTATCATTGGACTCGAGCTGACGTCCTCTGTCCTGTGAACCATGTATTGTATTTAAAAAAATGATTTTTTCGTTTTCGAAAATGGGCGATAGTTTGAAAACCAAACATGATAGAACGTTGTGCCATGTCTCAAAAAAATGGTCTTTATGACCTTTATTTTATATATTAAAACGTTTTTATTTTTTATGTTTTTTTGAAAACGCTCGAATTTTGAAATTCCTATATTTCGGAAACTAGAAAGTTTACAAAAATGTTTGTTTGACGTAAATCAATGGTCTCTACCCCCTCTACCACCAAAATAAATTTCAAGTCTCTAGGATAAAAACCTGACAGTAGTGGGATGATAGGGGTTCTACCCACTAACTTATTTAACCCTCCTCGTATTTGCCTCGAACCTGATATCTTGCTAACCAATCGTGGGATTTGAACATACAGGGTGTCCTAGCACTCGTAGTGACGCCCCTACTTTCCTATAGCCTCTTTATTTAATTAAAAGACCAAAACTAAAAGGTCATGCGCTTTTAATATCTCGCGAACCAATCCTGCTAGAGGCGTGTACGACGGGTCCAAGGACTCGAGGTGACGTCCTCTTTGCTATGGACCGCTCGTTATATTTAAAAAAATTGGATACTCGTTTTTGGGGTAAACACGTGTTTTTTGTGATTATTGCCGATATCTCACGAACCAATAACGCTAGAGACGTGTACGAGGTGTCCTAGGACTCGGGATAACGCCCCCTGTTTGAAACTATGTTTGGAATTTTGACAAAGGGCCTAACGCCATACATGTTGAAAAAATATTTTTTCTTTACTTATTTAAAATGTTCATGAAGCGTGGTGGTTGAGAACGACGATACTGCTGGGTGGGTATGTGTTTCAACGAACCTGTCGCTAACCACAATGACCATGCTTAACAGAAGAATCGCTATTTCGGCGGGTCGGTTTATGACAGAGCGAGGGTTCATTTTTCTGATATTTTACCTTTAACGTGTAAACGGTGATGAGAACTTGGTTCTATGTTGGTCGAAGCGAGTACAGAAAACAAACTTGCAGACGAGCAGGAGGTGAATGTCATTTGAGCTTATTGGAATGCGCTGATCTGACTTGACAACAAGTGCAATGGAAAATGACAAAGACGCCTGAAGGTTAAATAATCTGACCATCGTGGTGGCAGGGGAGTGCGAAAGGCATGTGAACACGTGTGAGATAACATGTACGCTAAACCAGTTATATCCTGTCTTGCTTCGTACGTGACAAATTGCAAGTTCATGTGAAATATGATAACACACAGGTGTTCGCCTGGGACGTTAGCTGTCCACGTGCGCGATAACTGTTAACAAGTTACATCCTGTTTTGCTTCATACGTGAAAAAATGCAAGTTGACGTGAAATTTGATCTGCCACAGGTGTTCACCTTGGACGTTAGCTGTCCACGTGCCTGATAACAGAATGTTCAAAGCGTGGGAAAAATGATTATACATGCAACGTAAGATATATAAAGACATGTCGTTATCATTTACACTCTCACTTAGGTAAACCTTTGAACACACTGCATTGCGTGAAACCCTTGGTCTTGTTTAACAGTTTTGGTGTTGGTGGAAAATACTTAACCTTGTTGTGAGGTGATTTATACATATATTTACATGCAATTATTTATTAATTGTTAAAGTTATAATTAAATGTTTATTTATTTGTTTGCAGATAACGTGTATAGCCTACCTGTTGTGTGTCTGTGGGAAAGAGATTGAAAAAGAGAGAAAGACAGCTAGAAACCATTTCCACACTAGCCCACGAGACGGGAATAAAGAAAAGCATTACACGTCAAGGTGAGATTTGTTTTTTTATATATATGACTTGTTTGATTTTGTTTTGTTTATGAAATGCATAAACTATATGGAATGGATATACTTATGGAGGTTAATTTTATTTCTTTATAGAGTGTTGGAAAACGCTTGACCTCTGTTGATAACCAGGAACGTGTGTGTTTGGGGTCATTGTCCAGCAGTCTACAGCTGAAAACTCAGGTGAGAGTGTTCTCTCAAAATAATGTCTTTTACTGCTGTGGAACCCATAAACACTTGTTTCAAATCGCGTGTGTGCTCTGGTCGTGTGGTCAATGTTAGGAATAGTTTGATTCCCAAAGAATTTTTAGAATCTTGTTTTGAAAATTTTAAAATTGAAATTTGTACAGCGCAAAGGTTGCATACGGCTTTAAAGGTGAATACAGAACTAGTTTGCGATTTCATATATAAAAAAGGACGTAGAGCATAAAGAGACATTTTATATTTGCAGTAAAATGCAAGAGCTATTCATAGCCCATAATTTGGAACAGTGGTATGAAACCCACGTGGTGAATGCCTTGCTATCAACATTTGATAAACTGCAACAAGGACCCAGTGGTCTAGCGTTAAACAAAATTCATCATCTACAAATCAACATTTGTCATTTCAATCCGTTGAATGCTGGGTCTAGCTATATTAAAACACCACCAGCAATAGCTTCAAAAAAGGCTGTGGTGAATATAAAGAATTATGACAATGAATGTTTTCTGTGGGCTGTGGCTGCGTATTTGCAGCCAGCTCAAGATCGACATGTTAACAGACCAGCAAAGTACGAGGCCAAGTTTGAAGAATTAAAACAAACTTTATATTTAACTCGAGTATCGTTCCCTATGGACTTAACCGAGATCCATAGGTTTGAACAAGACAACCATGACTTTTCGTTCATGGTGTATGGCCATAATGGTGATGAGATTGTGGGTCCTCTCTATGCCACAAAAGAACCGAAACGACACCACATTCATCTTTTATATTTATCTGTAGGAGAGGTGAATCACTATTGCCTGATTAAAAGCTTGAGTAGATTGCTAAGCAGTCAAGCATCCAAAGATCAACATAAGAAACATATTTGTGACCCTTGCTTGCAATATTTTAAAACCCCTACGCTTTTGAAACGTCATAGGGTAGATTGTGTTTCTCAGGAAGCGGTGAGACTGATATTGACACAAGGGGACAAGGCTGTGTTAAAGTTTAAGGACATTCATAAGGGTGACACTGTTCCCTATGTGGCATACGCAGATTTTGAAGCTCTCACCACACCCATGGCGGGATGTGAACCAGATCCCACCATCAGCTCAACCACACCCATAACACCCATTCAAAATCATGAACCCTTTGTCATAGGATTTATGTGGTGTGTGCCTATGACCCCACACAATCCGTTTACAAATAACGTGAGGGGCCAGATTGTGCCAAATCGTTCTTGGATGAACTTGTCAAGTTGGCTCATGATGTACAGGAATTACTGGACCACCCAGTACCCATGAGCCTTTAAGGGGAGTTTCGTGGAGCTGCGCATAGTAAATGCAACTTGAACTTTCCAGCTCCTCGTTTCATTAGTGTTTTTTTTTCCACAATCTGGCGAATTATGACATTCAGTTTATGATTCGTGAATTGGGTCATGTCAACAAGGGCTCGTTTACCATTATCCCCCAAGACCATGAGCGTTTTACGGCCCTGATATGGTGGTTGGGCGACTTTAGCATTCGATTTTTGGATTCCTTTAAGTTTATGGCATCCTCGCTAGACAGCCTTGTGAATGGCTTGAATGAGGAGGAATTAAAAAAATACTAGAATGCATTTTAATGATCCTGAGAAATTTCAATTGTGCATTCGGAAAGGTACTGCGCCCGAAGAAACCCATCAGTACTTATATCCAAAGCCCGAAAAAGGATTGCAGACATGTAAGTTACCCAGCTCACAAGCTTATCATGCCTACTAAGTAAAATTGGGAATTCCAGGAACATACAGGATAGATATTATTCGTAAAGAAAATAGTACTACTAGACAAGGTACAAATTTCTACTATTATTTACATTTAGAACAATCGAGAAAACTCCAATCTCGAGGGGTGATAAGGTCTAATCTATAGTGATCGCCTGTATCTATATCTCGTAGTACTATTTTCGACGATGACGACAATGAAAACGGAATCAGTTTAGATAAAAGTTGACTAAGTTGCTAAAAAGCACTAGCCGTTTATTAAGCTAATAAAACATGTATAACAATTGGCTTCCTCCCTTAATATTGTGTCTCCCTGACACTTCAACAAAAATAACTGCAAAGATAAATTTGCACGTGGCATTACTGTCGTAAGAAAATGTGAAACGGCGTGACATTAAGTATTGCCCTATTTTATACAGGTCCGCTTCAACTATGAACCGTAGTTCCATATCTAATCAAATTATTCATGAACTATGTGCATATATACATCTTTTTATGAAATTCAAATTTTACACTTCATAACGTCGAAGATTAAAGTTTCTTCCTCCAATAAGTCTTTCATCTACTCCATTTCTCTTAAACATCAAATTCAAATTCAAACAAACACCGCAACTATCGTGTTGAAAGTAATAAATACTCGTCATAATCAATTGAACATAAGTGACAAACATCTAAGCTAAGCACTGTTCCTTTTTACCTTTATCTATATATCATGAAATTCTGAAATAAGTGCTGAAATTCTTTACTGAGTTAACAATCTTCTGATAAACGTGAATACTGTAAGTGCACGGCGTTAACCTTCGTTTCCACACTTCTCCTCCATAATTATACAACAATTACTTTCTCTCTTAAACACCCTGTATAGAATCTTCCTTTACTACACTCTCATAACTTCACAATTATTGCATTCAATACTAGAACAATTTAAGAGACTCCCCTGCGTCCCTTCGTAAACTTACGTAACTCCTTTACGTTCATATCTACTTAATCTGCACGGTAATTCAACTATAAATTTCTACTTCAATACATATACTTCCTTTACTTAACATTTCTCCTCTATATTGATACAACATCGCCTCGTGCTCGTAATTTCATTTCTGTAATAAATCTCTGTACTTTCACCTTTCTAATCACCCTGTGATTTGACTTCGTTAACTTTCCTCTTCACGTGTTTAAATTCAGCTTTACATTTTATTACAACTTTTCAAGAAATATCAGTAAATATTCATATTCTTAACAAAAGATATAAGTTTGACTTCATTCCATTAATATTTGTTTAACAAATTCATTTATGTTTTTAACGCTCTAAATCTCATTAGACATATGTGTTAAAGCTTTTCGTAATACTTTCGTTCATAATAAATTTCTGACACTCGAATCAACATCATGAGTTGTCGAAATATTCTTTACACTTCGTGACGTTACTTCTTAAGTATACTGTACTTAAATTTGCTCCAATAAATTTCATTTTACTTCACTTACAATCTTACTCCTTTACTTCGTTCAACGTTCTATTCCTTTTAAATAGTTCACTCTACATTCCATTTTTAACGCTCTAAATTCCTTTAATACAATTCCTTTCAATAATTTGCTTTCCTCTAAACAATTCCTTTATATTCCTTTTTAACGCTCTAAATTTCATTTAATACAATTGGTTCTAAGTTACTCTAAACAATTCCTTTATATTCCTCTCAATTCCTTTATATTCCATCGCTGCGATAAAACAGATTTAATTAAATTAAATCTAACGCAAGTATGAAAATATTTACACGATTTTACTTTAATATAACCTTAGTGTTAATAGCATAATCATCATGCCAAAATTCAGTCCAATTGACTGAAATTTTCAAGAAATACGGCAAATAACTCTCCGTAGAAAAATATGAAAAATCACAATAACAAGATCTACACAAATTTAATTACTTTGACAAAATTATACGTTTTAAATAATGCAGTTAAGAAAAATGCGGTTGAAAAATATTGCAAAAATGCGGTTGAAAAATATGCGGTTGAAAATATACGGTTGGTCAATTGGATAATCACACAACTAAACTACAATTCTACATTATAAAAGACAATTTTCTCACTACCTTGTGTTGACTTCTGTACTGCTGAAAATACTTGCATCGCTCCTTCCAAACCAAACTTGTCGTGTTCATAGCAATGTTCACAGCTATGAAGACCGGTTTTGTGACAGCAGCAGCTGGGCTCGCGGTGAATGACCTCGCTGTGTACAGCTCTGCCAACTCCCGTCTCTCCTTCGCTCCAAGTAGGCCGGCTTCGATTCTCCATCTCTTCAGAATAGACATCATGGTTTCTTCAGAATAGACATCGGTTTTCTTCAGAATAGACATCACGGTGTAATACTGTCGTTTATGCAAGCGTTTTCGTGTCTCAAGATGTGTTAAAACTCTCGTAGAAAAATATGAGTTTTGCTCGGTGATGTTGCGCTTTGCGTAGATATTTGTAGCGTCTTTCATGCTAGTGAATCTGGAATTCAACTGACATCCTTGTAGTCTTCAACTTCCCCATGCTTAACTTAGCACATGTTAATATTCATATTCTTGATAATATACTTGAGACCTCCCCGTTGCTGCCTGGTAACTTGCATTTTCAATACAATGTTTAAATAAGCTTTTACACGTAGAAATACTGAGTAGCTTCTTGTCGAAAATGTTTCTAGCTATGTGGAACACTTTGCATAAGCACTGCAATATATAGTTGTAGCTTGCTCCCAAGTTACTGAAATTACGCTCTTCCTTACTTCCAACCTTTATGAACCGTAGCACTCTTATAAAGATACTCGTTTATGCTCGAGGTCTTGTCTCGTTCAAATCTCAATTGGAAAAAACTCTCTCGTCCTGCTCTCCGCATTCCTCAAGTTCTCGTCTCTTTTCCTCTCCTCCCGTGGTGTGACGTAACTCCTACCACCTCTCCTGACTTCCGTCCGCAGTTCGACCTTCGCCTCTTCCCCTCTCTCATGACGTAACTCTCGCTTCAAGTGGCGTGATCTTTCTCGTAATGTGAACCTCCCCTCTTTCGTATAATGGAATACATGTCCATCTTTAAATCATTCCTACTTCCTTGCCTTTTATAAATGCATAAGATCTATAGTATTTTACTCATTTCCATACAGTTTTTCCCATATTACTCAAATTTTTAATAAATAAATTTTTTTATCCACTCATTTATTTTCTGGGGTCTTGGTTCATCTCCCGATCAGTTCTTGAGTAATGACCTTCAATAAATTCTGGCGCATTTCCCCGTTGCTAATTTAAAGTAAAGTATAGCCTGTACTTTCTTTAATACCAGTGATTTCTCTGCTCTTGAGACTGAATTTATTGATTTTTACTGTATCTGTGGGTAAAATCTTTTCAACTTGGAATGGTTGAATTTTCCAATGGTGGGTAGTTTATTAGCTGAGGAATAACCCACCCACCAAGGGAAGATGATTAAGAAAAGGAAGTAGATTTTGGATTGGAGAAAAAGGATAGAAAAATAGGAGGAGAGTCCCACAAAATTAATAAGTTTAACTTTAAACACACTTAGAAGCGGTTGCCACCGCAAATTAACTCTTTGATACCTAAAGTAGGTACGAACTTGGTCGAAGCTAACGGGAACCGCAGCCGGGACTTGGGCGATTTGCAAGAGAGAGGCTTTAGTGTATTTCCTCCCAAGCATGTATGAAACTACTATAGGGAAGGGCGATGGTCTGGCAAGACTGATAGTAACAAATTTACTGTATGTCTTCTCAAAGAAATTCGGTTTTACAGAATAATTCGAAGAATGCCAATGATTTAACTCAGGTTTGGTATTTCCAATTTCCAAAATTATGGAGTTCCTGTAAGGGCGACCCAGTGTCTCTAAGAAGGAAAATGATAAAAGATTATGCCTTATGGAGTAATCTTGGTAAATAAACCAATGGTTGCATTGGAAAATGGCTAAGCTTTTACTCAGCGAGGAGCCGCCTAAACGTTTAGACAAAAAGAAACACTTATCTTTTAGAAAACTGACCATAAGTTTTCGGAGAGGGTCTCCACAAGCAGGTAGCTGGCTTAGCGAGCTTTACTTGCCTTACTGGCCAATTAGAATTAGCTATTAAAGCTAAAAAGAACTTTAGTGAGGTGAAAATTAAGAGTTCTTGCTCAAATGCAACAAATGGTGAAAGCCCTATTAATGATTTTAATGTCATTGAGTGAGGAGAGTCAAGGAAGACAGGATTTTGCCTAAACTTTGTATTCGTAAATGAAAAAGCGAAAGGAAACGCTTCATTTATTTATCAATTCAAAGAAGTTTGAGGAAATTAACAATTATGTAATATAATTTTGACAAACATAGTTCATTTGAACTTTTTAACAAATGGGGTCGCAGACCTCTCAACATTAAATGTTTGCTCCAGGCAATTGACAATTTACAAGGTTTCAAACCTTACATGTTTCTAAAATCTTTATAAGATTTAAACAAATAAACAATGAAGTAATTAAAGTTTGAACGTGAATTGGTGTACAAAGAGTGTACCTTAAGAAATTCTTGAGAGAATGTTCTAGAGAAAGTGACAACTTCGAAAATAACAATAATAAAAACATGAAAAATAAGATAGAAGTTCCTACAACTTCTTATATTTATACAGAATTACTATATGAGAATTATACAAAAGAGGGCAGGTCACTTACTGTGAAACCTGAAGAAAGTTAAAAGGAAGGTTCTAGACTTCCCAAGTTTGAGCAGGAATCACTAGCCAAATGGGACAGTTTCCATTTCGTGAAACCTGAACATGACTCGCTCAAGAGTTTAAGGAATTGTTTTCCCTGATTATAGGAAAGGAACAATGTGAATTTGAAACTTGTATCACACAAGCAATTATGCAGAATTTAATTAATGTTAAACTAGCAAAGTTTTAAGGGCACTTCGTGAGTGACACCTTATAGGAAAGTTACAATTTTATTAATATTGGTGGTTAGTAGAAGGTTGAGGAAAGATCATTGGGATATAGGATCAATGTTCATGACCGTATTTAATGTAAACGGACGATCGCGACGCGGTAGAAACGTGGAGCAAGCACTGGTTATCACTGTAGTCTATAAAGATGGATGCAAAGTTCACTATAGAAACACTAAAGTTTATGAGAAAGAAAGTTATTGCAATTATGGAAATAACTGATTGCACTATATAGGTGAGAGTCTATTTCTTGAAAAAGTTGTGATTTACAATTAAATGTACCATAAAACATTCCAGTGGTTCCAGCGGTGGAAGAAAGTTAGCTATAGCAACAATTTGTAAGGAAGATTCCTCATTTTAAATATTATTGTCACAAGTGAGTGAAAAATACCTGACGGCAAGACTCGCAGATAGAGTACAAGATCTCGAAGGTTCCAGAACGACCTTAGTAGAAAAATGGGGTTGAGAAAAACCAACGGAGGAATTAGCTTGATGAATTATAGACAGCGGGTATTAGGTAATATCCCACGTAGTGAGAGGATTTCTCATTTGAATAGCTTAAGAAAGCTCTTTTTTAGTAAAGTTGGCTTATACAAGCAAAAGCTCAACATGGCAAATCCCACGAAGAATGATTTTTGCCCCAAAGTAAATAATTTCACACTGTCTATAAAAATATCATTAAAAGCACGTGGAATTTAAAACCATGAAGATTAGGTTAAAACTTTTAAAATGGTACTTATCTTGATTTCATGTTGAAGGCGAAGTTTCCCTGGATGACAACTACCTTGCCAACATGGCGTAGAAGAGTGTGTGCCTCTTGGTTTGAGGAGACTAGCTCGAGAGGAGCTTTAACTGACCGAGTCAACTGCCGATTGAGAAGTGAGACCTGCTCAACGGAGCACGGAGGGTCCAAGGAAGGGGAAAAGAGTGGGGGGTAGGAGACAAAAGGAGAACATATAAACATTGCCAATGTTGCAACAAAAAATGATCTTCTCTTGCTGAGCTGGTCTTCAAAGAGTTGATAACAGATGATACTAGCGCAGCATGGTGAGTAAAGAAGTAGACGTAGTCCTCTTGCTCAAGGAGAAAATAGCTGGCGATGGTAACAGGATCTGGTGGCCAAATGGATAAGTAAGTCCTCTAGCACCAGGAAGAATTGAGGAGCTTCAGAGATTCTCTGCGAGACGACGCTAGGTGGGTCACAGAAGTTATATATCTAGAACAGACTTATGAAGACATAAGAGATTTGCCCATCAAGGAGAAAACAGAAGATCACTGTTGGTGTTTGACAAAGAGGAAGGAAGAAATGAACATGCAAGGAGCAATAAAAATTATATCTCAGGTACCGTGTATTCAAAGAATACACCATACTGGGGGGGGAAACACCAACAGAGAGCAAATAAGCAGTTACACATTTAATGGAAGAGGAGCGATCAAAGACAGGGGTCTTGTAATCGAACCGTTAGTGGTCAAGACTCTGACCACCCTGACTCTCCCATCTCTTCCAGGATAACACTCGGTCACTCTACCGGAAGTCCAGACTAGAGGGGGAGAAACATCCCTAACCAAGACCAAGTCCCCCACTTTAATGTCGGGACTGGAAAGAAACCACTTCTGCCTCCGTTGCAAGGAAGTTAAATATTCCAAATTCCATCTCTTCCAAAAAGAATTACGGAGGGCTTCAAGTTTACGCCATGCGATAGGTAGATTAGAATCCCTGTTAGAATTGGGAAGAGGAGGAGGGGCAGAAAGAGAAGTGCCGATAAGGAAGTGACCAGAGGTGAGTGGAAGTAGGTCATCAGGGTCATTGGAAAGCGGAGTTAAAGGGCGAGATTTAACAACACCTTCAATCAGAACAGACAGTGAATTGAATTCTTCATAAGTCAGAATTCGATTACCTAAGACTTTTCTTAAATGACGTTTAGTGAGCTTTACGCAAGATTCCCACCTACCACCGTGATGAGGAGCGTAAGGAGGTATAAAGCGCCATTTGAAACCCTTTGAGTAGGAAAAATTAGAGATTTGTTCCATGGCAGGAGAGGAAGTGAGAGCTTTTTTCCACAGGGAAGCTGCGCCCTGAAAGGTGGAAGCGTTATCAGAGAACATCTCAGAAGGAACACCACGCCTAGCAGTGAAATGAGAGACAGCTGATAAAAAATAAGAAGTAGAAGCATTCGTTACTAGTTCCAAGTGGATTGCGCCGGTAACCATGCAAACAAAGAGGGAAACATAAAGCTTACCAAACAATTTGCGTTTAGCTTCAGGAGAATTTCGTTGATATTGGAACGGACCCATATAGTCCACACCAGTTAAAGCAAATGGGCGTATAGGAGAAGAGCGAAAGGACGGCAAATCGCTCATTAATTGAGTATTGATTTTAGGTTTCGCTTTGAAACAAGGAATGCACTTGTGAATTACAGAAGAAACTTCATGAATTCCATTTATAATCCAGTACTTTTCCCTTAAGAGGCAAAGCAGAGTGCGTGTACCAACATGAAGATGACGGTAATGAAAGTCACGTATAATTATGGAAGTTACGTGATGTTTGGAAGGCAAAATAACGGGATGCTTTTTGTCCTCAGAGAGTAAAGATTGCGAGAGCCTTCCACCTACCCTGAGTAACCCATGGTCATCAAGAAACGGGGCTAAAGCACGAAGACGGCTGGATTTGGGAAGATCTCTTTTAGAAGAAAGCAAAAGACAATTCAGAAGAAAAGGCTTCTTGCTGTGTCAGTTGTAAAACCTTAATGGTAGCGAGATCAAATTCATGATTGGTAAGGTGTGGTTTAGGGAGAAGAGGTTGGTCAACCACAAGATATTTCCATCTAAGGAGATAGGCGACAATTCGTAGTAATTTATGAAAAGAAGAATAGCGGGACAACAAAGGATGAGAAGCGTTGGAAACAAGACACGAAGCAATGGATAGAGGTACTTTAGCGTCAGGCAAGTTGAAATTTGTAGCTGGAGGTTTAGAAGGCCATGAAGAAGATTCTTCGATTAGCCACGAAGGCCCATGCCAGTATAATGGGGAAGCTGCCAATTGAGAGGGTAAACAACCACGAGAGATAATATCGGCTGGATTATCAGCACCGGGCACATGCCTCCATTGACATCCAGAAGAAAGAGTTTGAATTTTGGAAACTCTGTTTGCAACAAAAGTTTGTCAATGAGAGGGGCTCTTGGCGATCCACGAAAGAGTGATCATGGAATCGCTCCAGAGATAGATTTGCGAGAATTCGACTTTTAATACTTCCCGTAATTTTTTAACAAGTTCTGCAGCCATGAGTGCAGCGCACAATTCAAGCCTAGGCAAGGTAATAGCTTTAAGAGGAGCGACTTTCGATTTGGCACAAACAAGGTTGGAAACTGAAGATCCATAGAATGAACCGTGATAAACTAAATATGCGCAGCAACCATTAGCTTTTTCGGAACTATCCGCGAACACATGAAGGAAAAAGGGTGTATTAGAATGAGAGCTAATTAAATTCCTGGGAATTTCAATGAGGAAAAGATCCAACAAATTACTGCGAAACGAGAGCCAGCGATTAAGAAAAGAAAGAGGGACAGTATCATCCCATTCACACTTAAGCGACCACAGCTCTTGCATGAAGAGTTTGGCTATAACGATGACTGGGGCAAGGAATTGAAGTGGATCAAAATTTTTTGCAATTTCAGAGAGAATTTGTCTTTTTGTATTAGGAAGCTCTTCTGCGAGCGAAACTTTATAGATAAGAGTGTCAGTGCTAGTGCACCAGTGAACTCCTAGAGTTTTTATAGATTCGGAGTTTCCACAAATTTCGACAGAAGAAGGATCTACGTCTTCGATGGGAAACTGAGCGAGAAACTCAGGGGAGTTGGAGTTCCACTTATGGAGTGGGAAACCTCCATTCCTTAACAATGCCTGAAGTTCTAAAGACACAAAAGAAGCTTCCTCTAAAGAGGGGAAGGACTGCAAGTAATCGTCAACATAAAATGATGTTCTTAGTGCTTCAGAGGCTTTGGGGTTAAATAAATGACCATCTTGTGAGGCTAGCAAGTGTAGGGATCGGATGGCAAGGAAAGCAGAGGGTTTTAAGCCATAAGTAACCGTTTTCAAGCGAAATACCTTAATGGGCTTACTGATTTCATCACGCCACAAGATTCTTTGAAGATCTCGTTGTTCTGGTTGAATTAACACTTGACGGTACATCTGTTTTATGTCGGCTATGACAGCTATGGGAAATAATCGAAAGTTTAAGAGTATAGCAGATAGATCTGATTGAATAGCAGGACCAGAATAAAGAGTGTCATTAAGGCTGTTGCCATTAACGTCGGGTGATGAACCATTGAAAACAACTCGAATTTTATCTTTTACAAGAGGGTTTTTCCACACGGGATGATGATTTAAATAAACCGTTTCGATTGGGGGGTGTAATTCATCATCAGATTTGTTAACAACTTCCATATGATCTAAGCTTTCATACTCATCCATGAAATCAGTGTACTGTTGTTTAACAAGAGGTTCCTTTTTGAATTTGCTCTCGATAGCAAAGAGAGCTTTTCGAGCTTTAGGCTGAGAGTTGATAAGTTTAGGAGGATTGTGTAATCTTGGCATTTGAACAACGAACCGGCCATCAGAAGAACGAGTGGTGGTGTTCAAAAAAAGTTGCTCACAGAATTCATTTTCTGAAGAGGTTACATTAGGAGAATCAACATTTTCAAGCCTCCAGAACTGTTCCAGGTCAGTATTGGAGAAGTAACATTGCGATGCGGGTTGAGGAGAATAATGGGGAAGTTGCCCTGTGACGATCCATCCAAAATTAGTGTCTCTGGCGACCACGTTTGAGGATAACTTACGAACCTGTTTACGTAGACAATTCCAGAAAACATTGGCACTAAAGAGTATGTCAATAGGGTTCTGCATATTGAAACAAGGATCGGCTAGCCTTAAATGCAAGGGAATGTTTAACCCTGAAATATCCACAGAGTGACTTGGAGTGTCTTCTCCAATGCTATTAAGAATTAGACAATTAAGTTTAAGAAAGTTGTTTCTATGACAAGTATCTCTTATAGTTAGCTTTGAGAATTGTAAAGCTTGCGATTTTGAGCTGTTGATGCCCGACACGTTGATAGAAGTGGGGTTTACAGGTAGACCTAGTTTTCTTATCAAGGAATTAGACACAAAATCATGAGTTGCCGCTGAGTCTAGAAGACCGCGTGCACGGACCCAGTTGCCAAAGTTATCCTGAACTTCAATTTGAACAGTAGACAACAATACTTGGGCACTGCGTATGGACTTGGCATTTTGAATATACGATGAAGCATTAGAACTGTTAGCACTATCATTTTTCGGAGATGTAGATGCTGTCGATGACCTTGCCTGATCATGACGATGTAGCAAAGTATGATGAGCCTTTTCACAATGGTAGCAAAGTCTTGTGGACTTGCAATTAGAAGCAGAATGCGTAGGCGCTAGGCAGTTGAAACAATGTTTGTTTTGTGAGACTAATTTTCGTCTGTCATCGACTGACATTTCTTTAAAAGATTTGCAGAGGTATAGGGCATGGGGATCTTTACAAAGTATGCACTTTACAGGTTCGTTTAAACTTTTGCGAGGTTCGCTTTGCGTGTTTAAAACAATAGAGCTAGCAACACGACGTTCACTAGAGCTAGTTGGGTAACCAGTAGTGTTTGATTTAAATTTGGATGAGCTGGACCCGGGTTTTTGAGTATTAGATGCTAAGCGTTCGCTTTTAGGTTTGATAGACATTAATTCAAATTTATAACTGGGAGAAGAGGGTTCGCTTTGATTAGCTAGAGCAGTTAAAAGTTGGCATCTGGCATTTATGAAAGTGACTAAATGCTCGTAAGAGTAGTCGTCTTCTTTAGAAAGTTCAATTTCCCAAGCTTTGAGGGTAGCAGCATCAACTTTAGAGACTACTAAATGTATTAGGAAAGTATCCCAATGTTCGGTAGGTTGATCTAATTGGGACAAAGCTTTAACGTGGAGTTGGGTAGTGTCAACTAAAGTACGCAAACTAGTGACGTCATTGTGCTGTGACGCAGGTAGGTTAAATAGAGCCTTCATATGGCGTTGAATACGTAAACGTAAATTTCCATATCTTTCCTTTAATAAGTTAAAGGCAATGGGGTAATTTTCGGCACGTAGGGGAAGTGCTTCCACTAACTGCAAAGCTTGACCTCGGAGGATAGATCTCAAATAATGAAACTTGTAAATAACTTGAATGTCTTCATTGTCATGAACAAGGGAGCAAAATAATTCATAGAAAGAATCCCAAGCAGATTCATCTCCAGAAAAATGGGGTAAATCAATTTTCGGTAAAGTTGGTTTGGGCTTGTGAGTGCCCTCACGGAAAGAAGTTTGTGGTTCGTGAAGGGAACCAAGAACAGAAGCGTCCTTTTTCTGCTCCTCTTCGAGTTGGCGTATTATTTTGAAAGCAGAACCTATGCCTTCGTAATATAGGTTTTCTACTTCGACACGATCTTCTGTTTGATTGAGCATGCAAGTTTCTATTTCAGTTTGAATGTTACAGTAGTTTTCATAAGAACGTTCAAAATCCTTTACACGATGTTTCAACAAATCTAATTGCGCTTCTGAGGGATCTAATTCTTTTATGTACCTTCTGAATCGGGTAATTTGCCCTTTATAGGATGCTCGTTTAGAAGTACGTTTTTCATCCTTATCCTTATCAGTAGGAGCCATATTAAAGAAAATAGATGAAAATGTAACTCTCGAAATTGTGGAACCTTGGAAATGCTGTCAAGCTGGCAGCAGCGAATGAGTAGAAAGAACGGGACACACCAAAGGAGACAGGAGCGGCCTCTTTCCCGTTCACAGGCTTTGCATGATGTAATTATAGCTGAAAAATTCAACGCAGATATTAGTAATATGCAAAGTATTGTCAAATGACACTTTTTTAAAAGGAAAAATGGAAAATGGACTCTCCCGGGTTTCTGGGACCAAATTATGGGTAGTTTATTAGCTGAGGAATAACCCACCCACCAAGGGAAGATGATTAAGAAAAGGAAGTAGATTTTGGATTGGAAAAAAAGGATAGAAAAATAGGAGGAGAGTCCCACAAAATTAATAAGTTTAACTTTAAACACACTTAGAAGCGGTTGCCACCGCAAATTAACTCTTTGATACCTAAAGTAGGTACGAACTTGGTCGAAGCTAACGGGAACCGCAGCCGGGACTTGGGCGATTTGCAAGAGAGAGGCTTTAGTGTATTTCCTCCCAGGCATGTATGAAACTACTATAGGGAAGGGTGATGGTCTGGCAAGACTGATAGTAACAAATTTACTGTATGTCTTCTCAAAGAAATTCGGTTTTACAAAATAATTCGAAGAATGCCAATGATTTAACTCAGGTTTGGTATTTCCAATTTCCAAAATTATGGAGTTCCTGTAAGGGCGACCCAGTGTCTCTAAGAAGGAAAATGATAAAAGATTATGCCTTATGGAGTAATCTTGGTAAATAAACCAATGGTTGCATTGGAAAATGGCTAAGCTTTTACTCAGCGAGGAGCCGCCTAAAAGTTTAGACAAAAAGAAACACTTATCTTTTAGAAAACTGACCATAAGTTTTCGGAGAGGGTCTCCACAAGCAGGTAGCTGGCTTAGCGAGCTTTACTTGCCTTACTGGCCCATTAGAATTAGCTATTAAAGCTAAAAAGAACTTTAGTGAGGTGAAAATTAAGAGTTCTTGCTCAAATGCAACAAATGGTGAAAGCCCTATTAATGATTTTAATGTCATTGAGTGAGGAGAGTCAAGGAAGACAGGATTTTGCCTAAACTTTGTATTCGTAAATGAAAAAGCGAAAGGAAACGCTTCATTTATTTAACAATTCAAAGAAGTTTGAGGAAATTAACAATTATGTAATATAATTTTGACAAACATAGTTCATTTGAACTTTTTAACAAATGGGGTCGCAGACCTCTCAACATTAAATGTTTGCTCCGGGCAATTGACAATTTACAAGGTTTCAAACCTTACATGTTTCTAAAATCTTTATAAGATTTAAAAAAATAAACAATGAAGTAATTAAAGTTTGAACGTGAATTGGTGTACAAAGAGTGTACCTTAAGAAATTCTTGAGAGAATGTTCTAGAGAAAGTGACAACTTCGAAAATAACAATAATAAAAACATGAAAAATAAGATAGAAGTTCCTACAACTTCTTATATTTATACAGAATTACTATATGAGAATTATACAAAAGAGGGCAGGTCACTTACTGTGAAACCTGAAGAAAGTTAAAAGGAAGGTTCTAGACTTCCCATGTTTGAGCAGGAATCACTAGCCAAATGGGACAGTTTCCATTTCGTGAAACCTGAACATGACTCGCTCAAGAGTTTAAGGAATTGTTTTCCCTGATTATAGGAAAGGAACAATGTGAATTTGAAACTTGTATCACACAAGCAATTATGCAGAATTTAATTAATGTTAAACTAGCAAAGTTGTAAGGGCACTTCGTGAGTGACACCTTATAGGAAAGTTACAATTTTATTAATATTGGTGGTTAGTAGAAGGTTGAGGAAAGATCATTGGGATATAGGATCAATGTTCATGGCCGTATTTAATGTAAACGGACGATCGCGACGCGGTAGAAACGTGGAGCAAGCACTGGTTATCACTGTAGTCTATAAAGATGGATGCAAAGTTCACTATAGAAACACTAAAGTTTATGAGAAAGAAAGTTATTGCAATTATGGAAATAACTGATTGCACTATATAGGTGAGAGTCTATTTCTTGAAAAAGTTGTGATTTACAATTAAATGTACCATAAAACATTCCAGTGGTTCCAGCGGTGGAAGAAAGTTAGCTATTGCAACAATTTGTAAGGAAGATTCCTCATTTTAAATATTATTGTCACAAGTGAGTGAAAAATACCTGACGGCAAGACTCGCAGATAGAGTACAAGATCTCGAAGGTTCCAGAACGACCTTAGTAGAAAAATGGGGTTGAGAAAATCCAACGGAGGAATTAGCTGGATGAATTATAGACAGCGGGTATTAGGTAATATCCCACGTAGTGAGAGGATTTCTCATTTGAATAGCTTAAGAAAGCTCTTTTTAGTAAAGTTGGCTTATACAAGCAAAAGCTCAACATGGCAAATCCCACGAAGAATGATTTTTGCCCCAAAGTAAATAATTTCACACTGTCTATAAAAGTATCATTAAAAGCACGTGGAAGTTAAAACCATGAAGATGAGGTTAAAACTTTTAAAATGGTACTTATCTTGATTTCATGTTGAAGGCGAAGTTTCCCTGGATGACAACTACCTTGCCAACATGGCGTAGAAGAGTGTGTGCCTCTTGGTTTGAGGAGACTAGCTCGAGAGGAGCTCTAACTGACCGAGTCAACTGCCGATTGAGAAGTGAGACCTGCTCAACGGAGCACGGAGGGTCCAAGGAAGGGGAAAAGAGTGGGGGGTAGGAGACAAAAGGAGAACATATAAACATTGCCAATGTTGCAACAAAAAATGATCTTCTCTTGCTGAGCTGGTCTTCAAAGAGTTGATAACAGATGATACTAGCGCAGCATGGTGAGTAAAGAAGTAGACGTAGTCCTCTTGCTCAAGGAGAAAATAGCTGGCGATGGTAACAGGATCTGGTGGCCAAATGGATAAGTAAGTCCTCTAGCACCAGGAAGAATTGAGGAGCTTCAGAGATTCGCTGCGAGACGACGCTAGGTGGGTCACAGAAGTTATATATCTAGAACAGACTTATGAAGACATAAGAGATTTGCCCATCAAGGAGAAAACAGAAGATCACTGTTGGTGTTTGACAAAGAGGAAGGAAGAAATGAACATGCAAGGAGCAATAAAAATTATATCTCAGGTACCGTGTATTCAAAGAATATACCAAATGGATCTATTATCTTCCACTCTTACAATTTTATAGCAATTATTTCCGTAGACTGTATCTACTTTGAATGGTCCTCTGAATAGGTTACTGAATTTGATATACACTTTCTTCAGTACGTCAGCTTTCACAGGAATTCTGACTGATACAAGGTCTCCTTCTCGTAATGGTCCACTGAATTTCTTCCCTTCTAAACGTTTTAATCTCTTCTCAGCCGCTTTGTTTAACTGGATCCTCGCTTCTTCGATTCTCTGGTCCATCGGTGGTTCGTTATCTTCCGGAATATTGAAGATTCCGTCCCATGGTCGTACCAACATGATTGGAATATCGTTGGTGCTCTCATGTCTCGTATTATTGATACAAAATTCCACTAGAGGTACAATCTTTACCCAATTCGCATGATTATCTGCACTATACAAGCGAATGTACTTTGAAAATTCCAGCATCGTTCTTTCAATAGGATTCGTCTCTGGGCTTCTAACTGATGAAAATAGGTGAACAATATACAACCTATCCATCGCTCCCTGAAATTCTGCAAAAGTGAATTGCGTTCCATGGTTTGTTAATAGCCTCTCTGGTTTTCCTAACTTTGGAATAATGTTCCTCTCCAGGTGATATAAAACATTCCTCGTTGTTGCTTTCTGCATGGGATTGAGCATTACAATTTTGGAGAATACATCCATTGTAACTAACACATACTGGTTTCCTCTGTCTCCTTTAGGTGCAGGTCCAAAAATATCCTGACTAAACAATTCCAATGGTTTCGTCGGAATAATCGCTTTAGGTCTCTCCTTCAATAGTTCAGAATTATATTTATTCTTCTGACAAAGTTCACAAGATCTGATTACTATGGTTGTGGATTCTCTCATGTTAATCCAGTAGAATTTTTCTAACATGGTATAGTATGTTTTGTCAGTTCCTCCATGGCCTATACTTTTGTGTACTAACCAAATTAGTGGCACAATAAGTTCTGGTGGAATAGCAACTCGTACTTTCGTATGTCTGGCATCAATGTATTTACATACAGTTTCTCCCACGAGAAAATAGTGTCTAGCTTTCCTTCTCGTTTCGAAGTATGAGGCGTGTCTCCTCGTCATTCTCCCTGACAAAAATCGATAAATGTTCCTGAATGGTGCATGCTTCTTTTGAAAAAGAGGAATTCTTTTCAACTTATCCAGCGTTTCTTGATCTTCAGCATCTGTCTGGATAACATTAACTCTCACATCTCTCTCAGGAATCGGATGTCTGGAAAGAATATCTGCTAGAAGGTTGTCTTTTCCAGGTACATGAACTATCGTGGCATCAAATTGTTGCAAAAACATGGTCCATCTTGTCATCCTATCGCTTGACAAGTCTGACTTCAACATGAATTCTAGTGCTTTATGATCCGTTCTGATTATGATTTTGTGTCCCAGCAATAATTTCTTCCAATTTTGTAGAGCATTTATGACGGCTAAAGCTTCAAGCTCCGTCGTGAAGTAATTCAACTCGTGTGTGCGTAACTTCCTACTGCTGAATGAAATATAGTGAGGATTTCCATCTTGATCCTTCTGATATAAGACTGCACTAATACCGACTCGTGAAGCGTCTGTTTCTATGATGAACGTTCTTTCAAAATCTGGGTACTCCAACTTGATGTTATCTCTGAGCATTTCCTTTGCTTGAATAAAGGCATTCTCAGTCGCTGCATCCCATTTCCATCTATTGTTCTTCTTTAGAAGCTCATGTAGAGGTGCCATGATTTCTGAATATCGTGGACAATGACTACTGAAGAACTGACAAAGACCCGCAAAAGCTCTGATGTCTTTGATTTTCTTGGGTGTTGGAAATTTCAAAATTGCTTCAATCTTGTCTTCTTTCGGATGGTAACCAAATCTGTCTATAGAATGCCCAAGAAAGTTGATCTTTTCTTGAAAGAAATGACATTTATCCAACTTCACCTTGATGTTTGCACTTCTAAGGTTATCAAATAGCTTCGTCAAATGCATGAAATGTTGCTCTGGTGTCTCTGAAGATATGATGATATCGTCCACGTAGCAAATAGCAAATTGTTTCACTTCTTCACTCAACTTGTCATCCAAGGTTCTGATAAGTGCTGGATTTGAATTTACCAATCCATATGGTACTCTTTGGTATACATAACAGGTTTGATTGAACATGAACCCTGTATAACATTTGCTGTCTTCTGTAGGCTCTATTTGATGAAATGCTGCAGTTAAAGCAATCACTGAGAAACAGGTTTTATTCTTGAATCTCCTCAGTAGTTCTCTAATTTTCGGTGGCCTGTCGAATTCTTTCAGCAGAAGAGTATTTATGCCCCTGGCATCTAAACATAGTCTAAGACTACCATCTGCCTTCTTCACAACAGTGAGTGGATTTAAATAAGGAGTGGTTTGCTTTCTTATAATTCCTTCCTTTTCCATGCCTTTTATGAGCTCTGTCACTTCAGCTTGATACTTCTCCGGAATTGGATACAATTTCTTCTGATAAGGTGTGTCGTCAGTTAGCTTAATCTGATATTTATATCCTCTTATAATACCTGGCTTGTTATCAAAAATGTCTGCATAAGTCGTGACTATTTCTTCCAACTTCTCCCTCTGATCTTCAAAATTCTCAATCTTTCTGCCATAGTGAGGTATTCCTTCTGCTTCGATTTCCATAACTATCTTCACAAGATTTTCTTCTGTAGTTTCGTCAAACAAACTACACTCATTCTCATCCTTCGTCGTATCCTCTGATTGATGTAGGCCTTCATTAAATCTTATGACTCCATTTCGTAAATCGATTACAGCTCCAGTCTTGGTTATAAAATCAATGCCTAAAATAGCATCAAAATTAATCTGGCTCAAGACTATGGATATCTGCTCATATCTGTGTTTATTTATAGAGAATTTCATTAGTGCTTGGACTTTACATTGCATGGTCTTGTCGTTAAATACGCCCCTGACTTTGATGGTTGAAACAGGCATTGCTATAAGTGAATTTCCATCCTTCAATCTGTGAAAACAGTTCTCTGATAAGATTGATGCTGTTGCTCCCGTATCTAGTAGTGTTCTCAGGCATTCTCCTTCTGATATGATTTCTATAATCGGTAACCTTGCTACTCTATCTGTTTTCGTCTCTTCTCTCTCATATAGAAGATCTTCATTCGTGGCTTCATACAATTCATTAATTTGGATTTCATGTCTCGTTACGGTGCTGTTTTCTTCTCCTCTCACTTTTTGGAATTTTACGTTTTTTTTGTGCCCCTCCTGGGTCTTCATTCCTTCTCTCTCTGCTTGTTCCAGGTTGAGGTTCTTGATTCCGGTTATGCTGTCCCTGATCTTGGTCTCTCGCATTCCTTTCTCTGAGATTCCTTAGGTACTCTTGACTTTCTCTTTCCCTGTCATCATAATACCTTCTTACATTGTTATTATTCCTCCAACCTTGTTGCTGTTGTTGCTGTCTTGAATAATTACTCGTGTTTCTCCAGTTCTGATATCCCCGATATCTGTAATTATTCGTTTGGTTATTTCGATTATAATATCCCTCTCTACGATAATCATTGTTCCTGGTGTAATAGTTATTCCTCCATCTTTGATTTTCATATGGCCTTCCTTCTCTAGGTCTCTGATAATCTGGTCGAAATCGATTCTGCCCATATATCCTGGATCTCGTTGGACCTACTCCATTTTTGTTCTCCTCTGTTTGCTGCATTTGATCGATGTGAATGGTGTGTATTTCTCTCAGTTCCTGGTTTCTACTTCTCTGGTTCTGATTTCCAGTTGAGTTGGTGGATACATTAGACGTGTGATCCAGTCTTCTCAAAATTTCCGCCATTCCCTCTTGAGTTTTCACGTTTGCCGAGATGAGGTGTCTCCTCACTTCTGTTGGTAGCTGACATGAAATAGCGTGAACCAAGTCTTCTTCCGCCAAAGGGGGTTGCAAATACTGCAAGCGTGCTAATTGTTTCGTGAAGAAACTTGCGTATTTCGTAGGACTGGAATATGCATACTTCTTAGAATAAATTTCCGCTCGTATATCCTGTTGAAGTTCCTTGCTCCAAAATCGTTTTTGCAGAGCTATAGCGAATTCTTCAAATGTCTGATATGTGTATCTGAAAGCTCTGTGCCATACTAATGCTTCTGAATCTAAGTATTTTTCCACGACTCTCATATGTCTTTCACGAGGTATCCTATTATCTTCTAAATACGACCTCATGTATCTCAGAAATTCTACTGCAGTAATATTGCCTACTCCGCTGAATTTGTTCGGTTTCTCATCGTTATTCTTTATTACGACGATGTTGGCATTTGATCTAGTTTGGTAAGGTTCAAAATTTCCTCCAAATTCCCCTATTTCAGTGTGAAATGGTTCTTGATTGAAGTTAAAATTGGACTTCGGAATTTGCGGTTGACTAATCTCGCTTTCCTTATCCTCTTCTATCCTGTCTGTCCTAGCCTCTAATCTTCTTATTTCTTCTTTTAATTTTTCATCTCTTGCTTGAAAAAATCTCGTCAAGTCCTTTCTGATGTCCTTCCTGACTTCGGTTCTTAACGTTGATGAAAATGTAGCATCTCCTATCATAAGTGACCTTAATTGCTGTTCAATTTCTCTGATATCCTCATCCTGCTTTGATTGAATTTTCGCTAGTTCTATGCTTATCCCATCGACCGTACATTTAATTTTGTCAAATTCGTTTGAGTTAGTTAAATCTGTTTTATTGACAATCTCTGTCAGCGTGGCTACGTTATTAATTTGTAATGTATCTATCCGCTTAGATAGATCTTCCCGTACCTTGCTAACATTAATATTGGAACATAACTCTATAGCTTTAATGTCATTTGTTAATTTGTGATGTATCTCTGATATGATTTGAGTTGTGACTGTTACGACCTCCTCCTTCATGTCCGTAACTGCCTTTACAATGGAAGCATTTATATCTACATTTATACCCTCTTCAATCAGTTTACATTGACCTTCCAATTTGACCTGCAATTCACCAACAGTGCCATTTAGATTGTCAAGTTGCTCCTTGAGTTTCTTCTGGGCCTCTGAAATGTGTACATGATGAGTGTTATTGTCTTCCTTAATTGAGCTCATGCTAGCCTGTAGATTCTGTTCTAGTTCTAACATGTGATTACTGTTAGATAATTGGATTTCTATCACTTTTCCTGCCATGTCCTGTTTGACTTGATCAACTGAAGCTTTTAATTCTTCCTGTGCTTTACCTGCCCTTTCAAAAATTATCTGAGCTTTTTCCTGATTTTTCCTAGCTACCTCCTGTGCTTTTTCCTGATTTTTCCTGACCTCCTCCTGTGTTTTCCTAGCTTCCTCCTGTGCTTTCCTAGCTTCCTCCTATGCTTTTCTTATTTCGTCTTGGATATTTCTATCTTCCAATCTAGCCTGCTCCTGACTTAACCTGTCCTCCTCACGAGCTTTTTCCTGAGCTAATCTTATCTCTGCTCTTATCCTATTTGCCTCTTCCAAAGCTAACTTGGCTTCTTCTCTTTCCTTCTCTCTAGCTAGTCTATCTTCCTTTCTGGCCTTCTCTAAAGCTAACTTAACTTCTTCCTGTGTTAATGTTATACTAGCCGTAGTAATTGTTTGGGCAACTGCTAACTCTGCTTTGACTTCTGATTTGACTGTAGCTACTGATTTCTGTATCTCGGTTTTCAATTGTTTAATGTTGTTATGTGTTAACTGGTGGAGGGCTTCAAGGTCTTTGGTCAATGTACTTTGACCTTCCTTCATGGTTTCAAGCATCGTTCGAATGAACGTCATATCATTCGTTGACATCTTTCTTCTTTTCTTGAGAATAAGGGAAGTATCGACTACAAAAATTGCCAGTGAATATCCAGATTGACCAACGCATGCATTTTATACCAGTAATGGAATATATTGAACATCTTAATCCTACTTACATCTATTTTAATCGCGAGTTGTCTCGTATACTTGTTGTCCCATTTTACCGAACTGACATCGCTTCATTTTATCATCTCACTTAACCTATGTTTAACAACATGAATTTACTTTTAAATTTACTATTACATGACAAATGTCGTTAGCTGGTTTACAAATTATGCCTCACAACTATAGTGTACTCCACTAATCTCCTGATGTTGTGTTCATCTCAACAATCATTAAATTTGGGATCGGCATTTTTCTTTTCAAAACTAATATGGCCTCACTCTCGAGTACTTCCAAACTTCTTCTCTCAAGTGCTCTTTCGAATGCATTTCGAATGCTTTTCGACCGCCCCACGGATGGGTATGCCATTTAAATAATATATCTATCTATATGCGCCCGAAGAAACCCATCAGTACTTATATCCAAAGCCCGAAAAAGGATTGCAGACATGTAAGTTACCCAGCTCACAAGCTTATCATGCCTACTAAGTAAAATTGGGAATTCCAGGAACATACAGGATAGATATTATTCGTAAAGAAAATAGTACTACTAGACAAGGTACAAATTTCTACTATTATTTACATTTAGAACAATCGAGAAAACTCCAATCTCGAGGGGTGATAAGGTCTAATCTATAGTGAGCGCCTGTATCTATATCTCGTAGTACTATTTTCGACGATGACGACAATGAAAACGGAATCAGTTTAGATAAAAGTTGACTAAGTTGCTAAAAAGCACTAGCCGTTTATTAAGCTAATAAAACATGTATAACAATTGGCTTCCTCCCTTAATATTGTGTCTCCCTGACACTTCAACAAAAATAACTGCAAAGATAAATTTGCACGTGGCATTACTGTCGTAAGAAAATGTGAAACGGCGTGACATTAAGTATTGCCCTATTTTATACAGGTCCGCTTCAACTATGAACCGTAGTTCCATATCTAATCAAATTATTCATGAACTATGTGCATATATACATCTTTTTATGAAATTCAAATTTTACACTTCATAACGTCGAAGATTAAAGTTTCTTCCTCCAATAAGTCTTTCATCTACTCCATTTCTCTTAAACATCAAATTCAAATTCAAACAAACACCGCAACTATCGTGTTGAAAGTAATAAATACTCGTCATAATCAATTGAACATAAGTGACAAACATCTAAGCTAAGCACTGTTCCTTTTTACCTTTATCTATATATCATGAAATTCTGAAATAAGTGCTGAAATTCTTTACTGAGTTAACAATCTTCTGATAAACGTTGGAAAGGGGTGAGTGGTTAGCACCCCAACTGGGAAAAAGGGGGATTAGGATTCGGGCACACAGTGAAATTTAAATAGAGCGATGAGGAAGAGACCAAATATTGATAACCAAGGTTCGATACATTTATTTGATTTGTGAAGCAATAACAAACATTTTCATTTAGAAGAATAATTAAAAGAAGATAATAAAAAATGCAATGTTTCTCCAGGAAACTCAGAATAAATAGGAATTACAATAAAAATGCATAAAAAGGCCATATAAAAGGCGAATAAAAAAGTATTTTCAAGAAAAATATCTAAAAAATAAGCAAGAAGCAAGAAAAAAGGCTTAGCCTTGAAGAATGTATAAACCAAGTGAAGGAAGTTCACGTTACCAATGATTCGATACTTTTATACTTAGTATTTGGCCGCAGGAAGTGGGTTGTGATCCAAACAAAGGCTTCCTCTAAGATGCCTCGGCATGCCTTCCGAGAAAGATGGATGGTGGCTCCATTGGCGAATTGTACCCCGCAGGAACAGACCTCTTGGTAATGATCTGTCTGGCGGATTACAAGTAGTTATAGTTTCTCATCGCCGAGTTGTAGTGAGCTAGCGGGCTGACTTAGTTGCTGAGGTGAAGGTCGTTGACTCATGCCTCGCCTAGCATGACAGAGTCCGAGCGATGAAGCATGCCGCCTGGCAAGGTTCCAGCCACACAATGTTTACTAACAGGGCCTTCCCAAGAAGGGCCTTGTTGTGGAACGGCAGGCAGCCGTGGTCAAACTGGTTCAAGCAGGTAGATGTAGACAGGGCCGCAGGACGGCGAAGCGGAGAATTTATAGTGGAAATGACGACAGCGCGCCGAACAATCCAGAATGAAGGAGGGGCGTCAAACAGCCAATCAGCGCACAGCCCCAAGCACATTGCGAAGGTTGCCGCTGAGATGAGCACAGTACCTCATGAAAAAGTGTGACAGTATGGTGCGTCTAGAAAGACACTTCAGAAAAAGGTGAGTTGACAAGAATAATAAAGAACAACAATTCAAATGAAACGTAAGTTAAGTAAATAATCAGAACACCGCGTTCATACTGCAATTATAACGGAAAAAATAATGGGGCAGAAATTGAACGAGTGTTTCAAACCGTGCGGGAAACATAGCCTACAAAAAAAAAACATTCGCAAAAGCGAACATGCTGGGAGGGGCGAGAAAAAAATTGCAGTAAGAAAGCGCAGAAGTTAGGCCTCGCGTGGCAAAGGAGCAATCATAGTGATTGGCCTGAGAAAATGGCCAGCAGAAGTCTGCAGTTTTACCACGCGAATCCTACCATCTCTGCCAGGAATGCACACAACAACCCTACCCAAATTCCAGACAAGAGGGGGACTAGGGTCTTTCAAAAGGACCAAGTCCCCAATCTGAAGGTTAGAGCAGGAAACACGCCATTTACCACGCTGCTGAAGCAAACCGAGGTATTCCAACCTCCAGCGGCGCCAAAAATTGTTGCGCAAACTTTCAATTTTGCGCCAAGAAATGGCTAAAGAAGATTGAGAATTAGAATATAACAAAGGGGGAGAGGCAGTCAAAGGACCACCGATAAGAAAATGGCCTGGCGTTAATGGTAGAAGGTCTGAAGGGTCATTAGATAAGGGTGATAAAGGACGAGAATTAATTATGCCCTCAATAAAAATAATTAAGGAATTAAACTCTTCATGAGAAAGGGGGGTGTGGCCGCAAACACGTCTAAGGTGCTTCTTGGTGAGTTTCACACAATACTCCCACCGTCCACCTTGATGGGGTGCATAAGGGGGGATGAAGTGCCACTTGAAATTTCTCTGGTGAGCATAATCAGTAATCCTTTCCAGTGCTGCATTTTGAGTAAGAGCTCTCTTAATTTGCTCAGAAGCTCCAATAAAATTTTTAGCATTGTCGGAGAATACTTCTGAAGGAAGCCCTCGGCGAGCAGAAAATCTGGCAAAAGCTGCCAAAAAATAAGCAGTAGAGGCGTTGGTAACTAGTTCTAAGTGAACTGCTCCGGTGACCATACATACAAACAGCGAAATATAGAGTTTTCCAAAAATACATTTTTTGGCCTCAGGAGAATTCTTTCTGTAAACAAAAGGCCCGGAATAATCCACCCCCGTAAAGGCAAAAGGTCTAGCAGGCGCAGATCTAAAGTTGGGAAGATCACCCATGAGCTGAGTGGTAATTTTAGGGTTGGATTTAAAACATGGAATGCACTTTCGGATGACAGAGGTAACTTCATGGACTCCGTTTATGGGCCAATACCTTTCACGAATGATAGAAAGTAATGTACGAGTTCCAGCATGAAGATGCTGGTAATGATACTGACGAATGATTAGAGAAGTGACATGATGCTTTGAAGGAAGAATAATTGGGTGTTTTTTATCCTCAGAAAGATCAGCCAAAGATAAACGTCCTCCCACTCTTAATAAACCATCAGCATCCAAAAAGGGGGCGAGTGAGGAAAGCCTACTTGATTTCTTAAGGGATTGACCTTGAGACAACACCTGACATTCTTCAGAGAATATTTCTTGTTGAGTAAGCCATAAGATTTTTGTAGTGGCTAAACCTAATTCAGAAAGGGTTAAATATGGCTTAGGAAAAAGAGGTTGTTCTACCACAAAATATTTCCATCGAAGGAGATAAGCCATAACCCTCACCAATTTATGGAAAGAGGAATATCGCTGCAAGAGAAGGGGAGAGTCAGAAACGAGAAGAGAAGATCCAGTAATCTTACCAACATCCGGCAAGTCTGATAACTCCGGAAGAGGAAAATTTGGCCAAGCGGAAGGTTCTTGCAGAAGCCAAGGGGGACCGTGCCAGTATAATGTCAGGTTAGCCAACATAAGAGGGGAACATCCCCGAGAAATGACATCTGCAGGATTCTCCTTGCCAGATACATGATGCCATTGTTCAAAGTTAGACAATTGTTGAATTTTGGACACTCTATTAGCTACAAACACCTGCCAATGCGAGGAGGGTTTGGCAATCCATGCCAACGTGATGGCTGAGTCACTCCAAAAGTAAGTTTTGCTAAATCGGATTTTCAAAGATTGGCGGATTTTGACCGATAATTCAACCGCCAGAAGAGCAGCACAAAGTTCCAGTCGTGGCAAGGATAAGGATTTAAGAGGAGCCACCTTTGACTTAGCGCAAATTAAATTGGAAAAGAAATATGACTGGTCAAAATTGCGGCAAACAATATACGCACAACATCCATAAGCTTTCAATGAGCTATCGGCAAAGATGTGAAGTTCATATCCTCCACAGGAGGGAAAGGGAATAATCACTCGCGGGATAATGACATTGGAGAGATCTTCCAAGCTATTTCTATAAGAAATCCAATTTTTTTGCAACTCTGAAGGAACTGGTTCATCCCAACCAGTTTTCAAGGACCAAAGGTCTTGCATGAAAAGCTTTGCTGTGACGATAATTGGCGCCAAAAATTGGAGAGGATCAAATATCTTTGCAATCTCAGACAAAATTTGCCGCTTAGTTTGCGGTTTGATGTCACTGAGATTAATTTTGAAAAAGAAAAAATCCTTTTGAGGACTCCAATAGATGCCTAGAGTTTTGATAGAATTATTTTCATGAAGAAGCTCTACTGAGTCGTTATAGACTGAAGTTAATGGAAATTTAGAAAGAAATTCTTCCGAATTAGAGTTCCACTTGCACAAGGAAAATCCGCCTCCCAAAAGCAAAGCTGTCAAATCCTTAGAGACTTGCAGTGCTTCAGACACTGACTCAAATGAATGAAGAAAATCGTCAACGTAGAATGATGATTTTAACACTTCAGAAGCCTTAGGAGAATACAACGGGCCATCCTGTTCAGCAAGTAATTTCAACGTACGTATGGCTAAAAAAGCAGAAGGCTTTAGTCCATAGGTTAAGTTTTTTAGCCGAAAAATCTTGACAGGTTTAGTAGGCTCGTCGCGCCAAAGAATTCTCTGAAGGTCGCGCTGTTGTTGATCGACCAAAATCTGTCTATACATCTGCTTGATATCAGATATCACTGCGATAGGGAACAAGCGAAAATTCATCAAGACAGAAGAAATATCAGATTGAATAGGAGGGCCTGATAATAATGTGTCATTCAGAGAAGTACCATTGGCATCCAATGCAGAGCCATTAATGACCACTCTTATGTTTTCCTTTAAAATCTCATTCTTCCAAACTGGGTGATGATTGAGGTAAATGACTTCAGATAGGGTATAAGAAGCATCATCTTTCTTGGTAACAACCTCCATGTGATCAAGTGCCTCATATTCCTCCATAAACGTGGAGTATTGAGTTTTAACAACAGGGTCACGTTTAAATTTGCTTTCCACAGCATAGAGTGCTCTAAGAGCCCTAGGGTGTGTTTCAAATAAAAGAGGTGGATTATCCACTCGGGGCATTGTTACGACAAATCTACCCTCTGAATTGCGTTTGGTTGTTTCGCGAAACAGTTTTTCACACATTTCATTTTCAACCGAGGAAGGTGAAACTGAATCTATAGTTTCGATTTTCCAAAATCTTTCTAAGTTATAATCGAGACTTGTATTGACAAAATGACATTGAGAGAAATTTTGAAATGACTCACGAGGGATCTGACCCGTTACTAACCAACCTAGCTTGGTATGATGAACAAACACTCCTGGTGATATTTTAACCTTAGAGCTAAGGAGACATTGCCAAAATACTTGGGCACTGAGAAGTATGTCTACCGGAGCGCTCGTATTAAATGTTGGATCCGCCAACTGAATGTTATGAGGAAATTGCCACTTTCTAATTTCAAAAGAAGTACTAGGGGTATTACTGCCAATAGTATCAATGGCAAGGCAATTCAACTGAAATGTTGTGTTAGAATTAACAGCATCTTTGATGTGAACACGAACAAAATGCAAAGATTTAACATTGCTATTGTTAATACCGGTAACCTGAATTAATGTAGGTTGCTTGGGAAGACCAAGTTTCTTAATGAGACGCTCACTTATGAAGTCATGGGTGGCGGCATTATCCAATAGGGCACGTGCTTCAAGCCATCTACCTGAAGAGTCTTGAATTTTTAATAACACGGTGGATAGTAGCACCTGGGAACTACGAATTGAGCTAGAGCTCTGAGTATAAGATTGCGCATTAGCTCCCGGGGATGCATCTTTAGAACATCCAGGGGAAGGAGCCTGACGTGGCTTTTCAAACCTATGAAGCAAGGTATGATGTTGAGCCTTGCAATGGGAGCAAGTATTTTTAGATAAGCAATCAGGCACCATATGCCTAGTTGACAAACAGTTATAGCAATATCTTTTTTGAGCTATTAATTTGCGTCTTTCATCGGTAGAAAGGGCTTTAAAGGCAACGCAGGAATATAACCTGTGAGGTGTTTTACAGAGAATACAATCCGTAGAGTTATGCTGAACAGTAAAGACAGCAGATTTGTTTATTTTTGCACCGACTGGTTTCACAACATTAGATTTGTTATCTGCACTTCCTGACATATGACAGGCTACAGCTGACAAAACCTGACATCTATTATTCATAAACGTAAGCAATGAGCCATAGGTATATGAAGTGTCATTTGTTAGTTCCCTCTCCCATGCCTTTAAGGTTGATGAATCAAATTTAGAAGTAACCAAGTGAACTAAGAATAGATCCCAATGCTCGACCGGTTGATTCAACCGTGCCAATGCTCTGACGTGTAGTTGGACCGTGTCACTTAAGGCTCGCAGTGTTGACAAGCTGTCAGCTCGCAATGCGGGCAGGTTAAATAAAGCTTGAATATGCCTTTGTAAACATAATTTTTCATTGCCATAACGGCCTTTAAGAAGCTCGATAGCAATGTTATAGTTTTCTCCTGTTAAGGGAAGTTCTCTTATAAGTTGAAGGGGTGGCCCCTGCAAAATGGATTTTAAGTAATGAAATTTCTGAATTTCTGGAAGCGTGGCATTATTATGTACTAATGAACTGAACAATTCAAAGAATGATTGCCACATCTCTTCCTTTCCTGAAAAATGCGGAATTTCAATTTTAGGTAGCAATGGTTTGATACCATTCCCATGGTCGCTAATTCTTCCTTGAGTTTCCTCTACCTTCAACGCCAGGGTCAAAGTTCTAACTAATGCCACAGCCTGAGCGTGTGTGTCAAAGTAAACACTCTCTACTTCTTCCCTATCTGATTGATGTTCTGGACTTTTGATTTCAATTTCAAGTTGCACGAGATCATATTTCTCGTACGCCTGTTCAAAAGCTTTTAAACGCTGAGATATAATATCAAGGTTTTGTTCCTCTTTCGGTAGAGTAGCTAAGTATTTTTGAAACCGGGTGAGTTGACCTTTGTAGGCCGCCCGAGAGTTTAACAGTTTGTCATCTATTATTACTGGCATGGCTGGGAAGTTGGAATAACTCACCTACCAAAGCTGCTTGCGGCTCCAGACAGACCTGCTTTCCAAAAAGAAACCAGTTGTGTAATAAGCTGGGATTGTTTCCGCTTTCCCGCAGATCTCCTGCGCTAGCCACGATATACTGAAATGTATAAGACAAATATTAGATACACAAGTTTTTTTTTTTTTTTGGAATAGAATTTGTGGTCTCAGAATAAAGGTTCTGGGTTCGATCCGGGGTTGAGGTACCATGGAAAGGGGTGAGTGGTTAGCACCCCAACTGGGAAAAAGGGGGATTAGGATTCGGGCACACAGTGAAATTTAAATAGAGCGATGAGGAAGAGACCAAATATTGATAACCAAGGTTCGATACATTTATTTGATTTGTGAAGCAATAACAAACATTTTCATTTAGAAGAATAATTAAAGGAAGATAATAAAAAATGCAATGTTTCTCCAGGAAACTCAGAATAAATAGGAATTACAATAAAAATGCATAAAAAGGCCATATAAAAGGCGAATAAAAAAGTATTTTCAAGAAAAATATCTAAAAAATAAGCAAGAAGCAAGAAAAAAGGCTTAGCCTTGAAGAATGTATAAACCAAGTGAAGGAAGTTCACGTTACCAATGATTCGATACTTTTATACTTAGTATTTGGCCGCAGGAAGCGGGTTGTGATCCAAACAAAGGCTTCCTCTAAGATGCCTCGGCATGCCTTCCGAGAAAGATGGATGGTGGCTCCATTGGCGAATTGTACCCCGCAGGAACAGACCTCTTGGTAATGATCTGTCTGGCGGATTACAAGTAGTTATAGTTTCTCATCGCCGAGTTGTAGTGAGCTAGCGGGCTGACTTAGTTGCTGAGGTGAAGGTCGTTGACTCATGCCTCGCCTAGCATGACAGAGTCCGAGCGATGAAGCATGCCGCCTGGCAAGGTTCCAGCCACACAATGTTTACTAACAGGGCCTTCCCAAGAAGGGCCTTGTTGTGGAACGGCAGGCAGCCGTGGTCAGACTGGTTCAAGCAGGTAGATGTAGACAGGGCCGCAGGACGGCGAAGCGGAGAATTTATAGTGGAAATGACGACAGCGCGCCGAACAATCCAGAATGAAGGAGGGGCGTCAAACAGCCAATCAGCGCACAGCCCCAAGCACATTGCGAAGGTTGCCGCTGAGATGAGCACAGTACCTCATGAAAAAGTGTGACAGTATGGTGCGTCTAGAAAGACACTTCAGAAAAAGGTGAGTTGACAAGAATAATAAAGAACAACAATTCAAATGAAACGTAAGTTAAGTAAATAATCAGAACACCGCGTTCATACTGCAATTATAACGGAAAAAATAATGGGGCAGAAATTGAACGAGTGTTTCAAACCGTGCGGGAAACATAGCCTACAAAAAAAAAACATTCGCAAAAGCGAACAAACGTGAATACTGTAAGTGCACGGCGTTAACCTTCGTTTCCACACTTCTCCTCCATAATTATGCAACAATTACTTTCTCTCTTAAACACCCTGTATAGAATCTTACTTTACTACACTCTCATAACTTCACAATTATTGCATTCAATACTAGAAAAATTTAAGAGACTCCCCTGCGTCCCTTCGTAAACTTACGTAACTCCTTTACGTTCATATCTACTTAATATGCACGGTAATTCAACTATAAACTTCTACTTCAATACATATACTTCCTTTACTTAACATTTCTCCTCTATATTGATACAACATCGCCTCGTGCTCGTAATTTCTTCTGTAATAAATCTCTGTACTTTCACCTTTCTAATCACCCTGTGATTTGACTTCGTTAACTTTCCTCTTCACGTGTTTAAATTCAGCTTTACATTTTATTACAACTTTTCAAGAAAAATCAGTAAATATTCATATTCTTAACAAAAGATATAAGTTTGACTTCATTCCATTAATATTTGTTTAACAAATTCATTTATGTTTTTAACGCTCTAAATCTCATTAGACATATGTGTTTAAGCTTTTCGTAATACCTTCGTTCATAATAAATTTCTGACACTCGAATCAACATCATGAGTTGTCGAAATATTCTTTACACTTCGTGACGTTACTTCTTAAGTATACTTTACTTAAATTTGCTCCAATAAATTTCATTTTACTTCACTTACAATCTTACTCCTTTACTTCGTTCAACGTTCTATTCCTTTTAAATAGTTCACTCTACATTCCATTTTTAACGCTCTAAATTCCTTTAATACAATTCCTTTCAATAATTTGCTTTCCTCTAAACAATTCCTTTATATTCCTTTTTTAACGCTCTATATTTCATTTAATACAATTGGTTCTAAGTTACTCTAAACAATTCCTTTATATTCCTCTCAATTCCTTTATATTCCATCGCTGCGATAAAACAGATTTAATTAAATTAAATCTAACGCAAGTATGAAAATATTTACACGGTTTTACTTTAATATAACCTTAGTGTTAATAGCATAATCATCATGCCAAAATTCCGTCCAAGTGACTGAAATTTTCAAGAAATACGGCAAATAACTCCGTAGAAAAATATGAAAAATCACAATAACAAGATCTACACAAATTTAATTACTTTGACAAAATTATACGTTTTAAATAATGCAGTTAAGAAAAATGCGGTTGAAAAATATTGCAAAAATGCGGTTGAAAAATATGCGGTTGAAAATATACGGTTGGTCAATTGGATAATCACACAACTAAACTACAATTCTACATTATAAAAGACAATTTTCTCACTACCTTGTGTTGACTTCTGTACTGCTGAAAATACTTGCATCGCTCCTTCCAAACCAAACTTGTCGTGTTCATAGCAATGTTCACAGCTATGAAGACCGGTTTTGTGACAGCAGCAGCTGGGCTCGCGGTGAATGACCTCGCTGTGTACAGCTCTGCCAACTCCCGTCTCTCCTTCGCTCCAAGTAGGCCGGCTTCGATTCTCCATCTCTTCAGAATAGACATCATGGTTTCTTCAGAATAGACATCGGTTTTCTTCAGAATAGACATCACGGTGTAATACTGTCGTTTATTCAAGCGTTTTCGTGTCTCAAGATGTGTTAAAACTCTCGTAGAAAAATATGAGTTTTGCTCGGTGATGTTGCGCTTTGCGTAGATATTTGTAGCGTCTTTCATGCTAGTGAATCTGGAATTCAACTGACATCCTTGTAGTCTTCAACTTCCCCATGCTTAACTTAGCACATGTTAATATTCATATTCTTGATAATATACTTGAGACCTCCCCGTTGCTGCCTGGTAACTTGCATTTTCTATACAATGTTTAAATAAGCTTTTACACGTAGAAATACTGAGTAGCTTCTTGTCGAAAATGTTTCTAGCTATGTGGAACACTTTGCATAAGCACTGCAATATATAGTTGTAGCTTGCTCCCAAGTTACTGAAATTACGCTCTTCCTTACTTCCAACCTTTATGAACCGTAGCACTCTTATAAAGATACTCGTTTATGCTCGAGGTCTTGTCTCGTTCAAATCTCAATTGGAAAAAACTCTCGTCCTGCTCTCCGCATTCCTCAAGTTCTCGTCTCTTTTCCTCTCCTCCCGTGGTGTGACGTAACTCCTACCACCTCTCCTGACTTCCGTCCGCAGTTCGACCTTCGCCTCTTCCCCTCTCTCATGACGTAACTCTCGCTTCAAGTGGCGTGATCTTTCTCGTAATGTGAACCTCCCCTCTTTCGTATAATGGAATACATGTCCATCTTTAAATCATTCCTACTTCCTTGCCTTTTATAAATGCATAAGATCTATAGTATTTCACTCATTTCCATACAGTTTTTCCCATATTACTCAAATTTTTAATAAATAAATTTTTTTATCCACTCATTTATTTTCTGGGGTCTTGGTTCATCTCCCGATCAGTTCTTGAGTAATGACCTTCAATAAATACTGGCGCATACATTCCCATATGATTTCTGCAACAGCTGGGACGTGTTAAAGCAAAGAAAACTCCCACCACAAGAGAAATTTTACTCGAAACTAACACGCAGTACCGTTTCCGATGAAGACTATGCACATGCATGTCAAATTTGGCAGTGTTTGGCATGAACGCGTTAAGTGAATATGCTATGCATTACCTAAAACTGGATGTATTGCTGCTCACTGATGTGTTTGAAAAATTTCGTGAGTTGTGTCAGCACATTTATGGTCTTGACCCGGCTGACAATTATACGAGTCCTGGGCTCTCGTTCGATGCCGCTTTGAAATACACTCAAGTGGAATTGAATTTACTCACTGATGTAGACATGGTTCTATTTTTTGAAAAGGGCATTCGTGGCGGCTTTGTGTCGCTTAACCAACGCCATGCCGAAGCGAACAATGTCTACATGCCTGATTATTCACCAGACAAACCAAAATCGTACTTAATGTACTATGACGTGAATAATTTGTATGGTTACGCCATGAGTCAGCCTTTGCCCTATGGGAAGTTTGCTTGGCTGACAGACAAATAAATGTCAGAATTTGATGTGAACATGGCTAGCCAAGAAACAGGCCGTGGATATGTGCTAGATGTGGATATTGAATATCCCTTATCCTTGTATGATGAACATGCCGATTTCCCTTTTTGCCTTGAGCAAATGGTTCCCCCTGACAGTAAAGTGAAAATTGAAAAACTCACGGGCACACTTTACAACAAAAATCGGTATGTGCTACATATCCAAATGTTGGTGCAATGCCTCGCCCAAGGCTTGGTGTTGAAGAAAATCCACAAGGGTATTTCTTTTGCTCAAAAAGCATGGCTTGAGCCATATATGCGACTCAACACAGAGCACCGACAAATGGCAACACAGCAGTTTGAAATGAATTTTTTTAAATTAATGAACAACTGCATCTATGGCAAGTCCATGGAGAATGTCCGCAAATTCCGTGACATTAAATTGGTCAACGTCTGGGAGGGGCGGTGGGGTGCTCGGCGGTACATTGCCAAGCCAAATTTTAAATCGATCAACATTATCGATGAGGATTTAGCCACTATTGAAATGAGTAAGACCAGCGTGACCATGGATAGACCTATTTACTTAGGTCAAGTCATTTTAGACTTTTCTAAATCTGTCATGTATCGATTCCACTATGAGTTTTTGAGGACGTCTCTCTTTTGCATATGGACACGGACTCATTCATTTGCCACATTCGCCACTGCAACCCCTATGACGTCATGAGGCAGCATAGTGACTGGTTCGACACCTCTTGCTATAGCGATGACAACGTATTTCAACTGCCCATAAAAAACAAAAAATGAAATGGGTGTTTTAAAAGATGAATGCGGTGATTCCATTATGACGGAATTCGTAGGTTTGGCTTCGAAAATGTATGCTTACCACACACTCTACTGTAAGGAAGCCAAAAGAGCAAAAGTTGTAGGTAGGGCAGTGGTAAAATCGCTACGTGTAGACGATTACGTAGCTGTTTTACGCACTGGCAAAGCTATGTCTCATACACAGTGCAGGATACAATCCAGCAACCATCATCTGTATCTTGTGGAACAGAGAAAACGTACCCTCGCCTCCATGGATAACAAGCGTGTGTGGGCTAATGACCTGCACACCAGCCTGCCCTGGGGTTATGATCGCAAGGAGGAGGAGGCGTGATTTCACTGTTTAATCGTTTATGGGACATAGCTTTATGTAACTTGTAGATTTAGTATCTTGTAAATATTGGTTTTTTGTCATTGTAAATAGTAGATTTTGTAAATAGTGGCAACCCACTTCGACATTTTGCTCTTTAAAAACAGTTCTATGCAACCTTATTTTTTAAAAAAAATTGACTGGTAAATAGTTTGATTCTTTTAAAGCTGTACAAAGTTGTAGTTTTTTGTAAATATTTAATGAGTAATAGTATTTTTTTAGTAACTTTAATAACTAGTATTTAATTATTTTTTGTAATGTAAATGATAAACTAAAAAGTTCTTTTGGGATGAGTGTGCATGTCGACAATGTGCTTTTGGGAATAAATAAAGTGGTTGTGTTTGTTCCCAAAGACAGGTGTGAATGTATGAGTAGAGAGAGAAAGCTGGTGTGTATGGTTGACCAGAGCAAACACGGTGAGGTAGAGTGGGTGGGGAGGGGGTAAATGGTCACTTATATACTCATTTTGTTTTCAATGGTTTTGTATTCTTTGAAATGTGGCAGACAATATACATTATTTTTGTAAAAACAGTCTTACCTGCAGTAGTCGTAGACCTCGACGTTTCTCCAAACACCCATAAACACATTGCAGCATCGACATGGTCAAGCACTTGCATCAACATCATTGTCAAATCTCAACTTTCGACATACACCAAATGGAAAAATGTGAAAACAGCAAAATGGAAAATTCATGTTTCCATATCACAAAAAAACGCAAAACTTAAAACGGACATTTTTAAAAACTGGAAATGGCCATATGTGAAATTTGAAAATTCAAAAAAATTCAAACGGACATTGTTTAAAAAGTGTCATCAGCAAAATGGAAAAATCCATATCATCAAAAACGCAAAACTTAAAACGAACGTTTTCAAAAACCCTAAATTGCAAATTGGCAAAATGGCAATGTGTGAAATGTGAAAATGAGAAATCAGCCATCAACAACATGATTTTTAAAAATAATAAAAACACAAAACATCGTGCTCTGGCAAACCTTTGTTTTTATTTCATAACCATAAGGGGATTGACAAATGAAAAATAGAATACAAACACATCCCAATTCCTCACTCCTCCATTCCTGAATGTTTATGTCCATGCATCATCAATTTTCCTTTCATAGCATTCACGACAATTAGGGCTGCCATTCTTTCACCAACTGAGGCATCACTGGATGTGAAACGTTGTTTAGCTTTCTTCAATAACAATTTATCTGCTACATGTCTTAAACCAGGATGACTATGGCGATAAGAAAGGTCATGTTCCTTGCATGCTTGATCCAAAAGATTAATGGTTACATCACCACGTTGTAAACGTTTTTCGAGACGAGTTCCAGGGCCGCAAAAACGATAACCTGGAAGATGGATTTCGAAAGGTAAGTATTGAATCACTTTGTCAATGACGCCATTGCCAGTACAGGTCTGGCATATCCTTTTCCATTGATGGTAAAAAGGTTTGGTCTTCCTCCTCCTCTGTGAACGATGTTTGTGTTTGTTGTTGTTGTTGTTGCTTTTTCTCGCCATGAAACTCGTGGAATGATTCAACAAAGTTTTTACATGGACTTTTATGACCGTGATACAGTTTCACTAGCTGGCAAGAAGCGCACTGACGCATAGACGGTATTTTTGCCATGGCCACTTGCTTATGGTGATCGTAATCCGTACAGGGTTGCAATTCACTCAACACAGGGTCTTGAGTCCATGATTTTGGTACATGTTGCCAGATTTCTTTCATTGCGTTGGCGGCCACATAATAAATGAACGACTTGGGGAGCGCCAAGAGTTCCTCTTTGGTAAAACTGTCTAGTTTCTATTTGCACACAAAGAACTTGCCGATGGCTTCGTCCGTAGCATTGCCTTTCTCCATGGTATCACGTGCTGTAGATGTTTACACGTCGCTTGTAGAAATCTCACTGGCGTCATTCACAGGTAAATCTTGAGTTATAATTTTGTTCAACAACTCCCAGCAGGCATGGGTGGTTAACCAATGAAAGAGATGCCACGCATGCGCTAGGGCTGTATGGGTAATGTCGCCACAGGAACAAGTATCCATGAGCGTTTGCAGGGAGGGGCAGCCCAACTCCATGAGGTCGATACATTGGCAGTAAGACGCCAAAAATGGTTGCAACCATTGACGTTTTTCATTACCTTTCACAAATACCACATTGGCCGAGGACAAGTGTGATTTCATGACCACGTCCAAATATTTATAGGAAATGGTTCCCTGATTCCAGTCTAGTTGCCTATGATTTTCAATCCACTGGGTTTGTTTACGGTCTTTTTCACACAACAAATCAAAAGCATGGGGTGGTTTAAATAGCAAATGCGTAGCTTGCGATATCCAAAACGTGGTACAATCGATAATGGCCACTTGTTTAAATATAAATTTGTTGTCACCAATTTTAAACCCTTGGCAATCCACAATGAGTGTGCGCAACATGTTGACGCTTGCCTGGACAGAGTTCAACTGACGACTGACTGACGATCGACCACTAAAGTGTGATCATGACATGGACTTACCTGCCATGCTAGTTTGAAAAAAAATTGAGGTTAGGGTAGGTCATTAGGACATGAAAAAATAAGAATTTAAGAATTACATCATTTTATTATCATAACACGTCTTACAGGATTTTATCATTTTGGGATAAGGACGGTACCAAATGATACAACAATATAGTATCTTGTGTTTGTAACGTCCATAACACCGATGATGTCCCAATGTCTCTAAACTAGGCGTTTTTGATGGTGAGCTGCTCACCGAAGCACCATGGACACCATACGGTCCACATGTATCGTAACTTGTTTTTTGTTCATCACTCAGAGACACAAGTGAGGGATAGCTTGAATGACAGGGTATATTTCCCACTTCCATTCTGCACAGGTAAGGGCAGGTGGGTGACCAGCGCTGATGTTCCTGCATGGGTTCATCGCCCTCCTGCCATTGGTCTATGATGATGGGACAAAAGGCACATTTCACTTCATCTCTTGTTTTTAACTAGTAGAATCCAGCGGCCGCCAAGGCTTGAGGGTTTATGAAAGGCACCGGCCACGTGGCAAAAGTCTTGAATTGTTGCTCCTCAGAGTTTAAATTCATGGATGTGACGTCTCTTGAGGCTTTAAAGCAAGACATGACTGAGCGGCTTGACGTGGGTTGACCTGTTATTTATACACTCGTCACTTGGTTGGACAGTGGATAATAGTTGACTTGTTTGTGATGAATAATCAAACAGTAGGCCGTCGCATTGGCTGGTACATTGTCATGCGTTTCAAAATCTAGTCGAATGTCAATATTGGATGGCTTGACAGACTCTTCCCGGTAAGAACAGTCAAAAACAATCAGTGGTGCTCTTGCCTTAAATGCTTGGGGTAGCAGCATGGGGCCATTCTCTTTTTGATAATACGACCATCGGAATTTAGAAAACAAGTCGTACAGGGGGCCAAACTTATTTTTTGAAAAATCCAAATCCAGTCCTTCATAGGGAAACACAGCTCCGTTGAGGAAAAGACGTGCATTTCTCAATTGCAGGGGATCAAATTGCGTGGCATTTTTGGTTTGTTGATACTTGCGATTCGTTTGAAAACACACGATCAGGTAGAGAGGTCTCTCTGTATAGCGAGCTGTTTTTACAGACCAACTGTGTGCGTTGGTGGTGGGCAATAGCGGATACTCATGGAGTGCCCAGCTTCTAAATTCCATGGGTAGAGGCATATCTCTCTTTACCATTTTGAGTTTGTCCAGTTTCTTGCTATCGTGGAGAGTCACATGGGGCACTTTCCATAGTAAGCGTTGTAGTTGAATTTTTGAATCTATGGGGGCATTGTCGGCTCCCTTGAGTGCATTATTATCACTCCTGTCTCTCACTAGATAAAGCACTTGCCTTGCGTTGACCACTATGCGTTGGTGATCTTCGGCAAAGCCTAAAATCAGTTTAAGAGGTAAATATCCAGTAAAAGTCCCATCGGTGTGTACCATCCAGTCATTGGTCGAGTCAGGACACCAACCTGCCATGCAAAGTGTTTTACTTTCTTCCTCACTATAAGAGGGGTATAGTTTCATGACACTGAAAATGCCCACATTTCGAGTGCTATCCACCACGATATCGTTAATCATGTAACGTATTTCAGAAAACAGAAAGGCCAAACCATGGTTGCCCAACTTGGATGTGGTGGGTGTAGAGCCATCGGCTTTCGTGAGCCGACCATCAATCTGAATGACACTTTCATGCGGTAGGGTGTAAATATCTTGGTTGTTGATAACAAATTGAATTTCATAATTGTTATTGAGACCAGGTGTTTGAGCTTGATAGGAATGGAGATCAATTCTTACCACTCCTGGTTGCTCCTCGATGCGGTTCGCTATCTCTAGGATAGAATTCATTATGAGGTTTGACGTGGTAACCCAAATGCTGTAAAATGTGCTTGTCTTGAGATGTTAACGTGTATTCACGTGGCAAACAACTAACACCATTCCTAGACGGTGTTGTTGCTTTATACACAAACTTCATTGTGGCTTTAGCACCAACTTATAAGTCACTGGTGTGGTAGAATCTAGATCAATGAGTTGTTGATCTCTATTGATCAGTCTTAATGTTATATTACTAATATTATCGACAGCCACAGAATGAAAAAGCACCACTGGAGGGTTTTCACGAATAATATACCCATTGGTCGATGTCACAATAAAGTCATAAAGCGAATGCGATGGTTCTTGATTGGTGTACACTTGGCTAATAATATTACATGTCACCGACACATGATGGTCCTCAATGAATTTCACTTCATGGTCCGAATCATGTTTTTTTTTTGCGTTCCAACACACGTGGTTTAAATCCTAGTAATGGGCCAATGGAATCGGGGCGTGTTTTAAAGTCAATGTTGAATGTGGAGAAAATACTGCAGCGATGAGTGTTGGTATTTCCTACAAGTTCAAACTTGCGCGTTCCATCGAGAATTGACTTTAAACCATATTGATTGATCAACACCACATAAATGTGTTCATAAATGTCATCGATCGTGTATCCACCAGAGTTCAGGGTGAGCACAGAATCATCATAGTAAAACTTGTTGTTTACATTTTCTCGTATGTTGTATATTCGATTGTACGTTTCAAGAGAAACAAGTCCTAAACCATAGGGTTTTTCACTCAATTCGATAGGCGGGTAAAAGTCTCGGCTGACTTCAGGTCCACGTCCATGCAGTGTAAACGTTTTACTTTCTGCCGACATACTGGTGGCGTTTTCGCTCATGCTGCGTCTTATATAAAAAAATTAACACAAACGTCCACACTGTTGGCTGTTAAACGTTTGCTCACGTTTCACATTATAATATATCTTGATCCTGTTTCCAAAATAGGTCACTAGTTCCATGGGCGGGGGCAAATTCCCAAAACTGTCAAAGTACTATACGATGGATCCCTCTTTGACATAAGCTACATAATGCGTTCCTGGTCCTCGGTGATCATCCAAATTGACAACAGCACATTCCTGTTTCCAGGGTCTCGGGGGTAATTGGTTTCGCATAAACACGCCTCGAAAATGAGAAAGCTTTAGTTGTTTAACATAGCTTTCCACTTCTTGATGCGTCAGGGCATGTCTCGCTATGGCTGAGTTTTTTTTAATATTTCGAAATTGTGAAATCCCAAATCCTTGTTGATAAAAGGCTGGCTTTAAATTGGCATTTCTAGCCCCCATAGCAATCGCTCCCATCGTTTCATTGTGTCGCTGACTTTCTTTGAGTTGTTGCTTGCCCTGATGCGCTGCTTTAATGGTTTTCGCCACTGCACTGCACCGCCCAAAAGTTAACCCAGAGCAGCCAAACCAGCAAATAGCGCAGGCAAAAATCCCGCTCGTTTGGGGACGGGAATCACTCGCCCTTGTTTTTAACCCTGTTGCCGACGTCTTGGAATATCATGTCTCTGTGCTGCTCGAAAGGCTTTCCTCATGGTCAATTCATCATTTTTTTCTTTTTTTTCTTTCGCAAGGGCTTTTCCACGAATGTCTTAAACCCAGGCTTTGCCAAGGACTAGGTCCTTTTTTTAGTCTTTCTCACCGCATACCTTTCTTTCACCATGATGATAATGACCAACAACCTTTCAAAAGAAAGTTTAAATCACAACTAACGTTAGATGGTTATTTCATGGCTGTATATTCCAATTCCACATAAAGTGGGAAATCGTTTATGGGTTTTCCCGCTTGCTTTTCATCCCATGTCAACATGAGATGAAAGGATATTCGTCACCTGCATTGACCATTTCATGGTTATGAACCAACATCCTATGACCGTTTATCTGTATTTGTAAATGGTTCTCATCAGGTATGGCATATTTAATGTGAATGGTTCCATCATAGTGTAATCGATAGTGGCTTAATCCTGAAGCAAGCACATAGGTCAAGTGCTGCTCGAGGACTAGCGGTATATGGTTTCTCTCATTCACAGCTTTTTCATTTGTCAGATACACTAAAAATACAGATGGGATACATTTATAAAGCCTTTTCAGTTCATAGGTCACGTAACGCTTGGTACAGACATCGTCTTCATCTTGCGGGTCTTCCACGTGAATAATCCGATGGTGATTAGCGCTATAGCCATTCACCGTAAGCTGGGGCACTTTGTCATAAAACTCATACACTTTGTTATCCACATACTTTTTCGTAGTAACGTCTGTAGACACTTGAGGATGTTTTACATGGGTTAACCGCTTTCCCTTAAAGTCATAATCTCCCTGATTTGTGCGTGGCACTACTGACCTATCCACATAGTGTTTATTAGCAGGATCTGTTTCTTGTTTAGGATCATGTATGGGGACAGACCTAGCTTTGGCCATCAACGCACGTCCAAAGACATCCATCGTCAACCGGTAGTACCAGTCTACTGTTTCTATGACAAGGCTCGGTGTCCTGTGTATAGACAGCCTGCTAGCCTGGCTAAGCCTTAGTAGAAATGAAGATTATTAAGCAGCAAGAGTGATTCCCCGTGGGGGACATGGTTTCCCATCTCTGTCCTACATCACGTGAACAACGCCATGGTTCACTGTTTCCATCTTCCATTCGCTACATCATTGTGGGGCCTTCCGGCTGTGGAAAGACCAATCTTTTGTTAACGCTCATTACGGCGCCCAATGGTCTGTGTTTTCAAAATATTTATATTTTTGCAAAATCTCTCTACCAACCCCTCTACGTGTTTCTGGATCAAGTCATGTCTGGATTACAAAAAGAGAATATGGGTTATTTCACATTTTCCATGCAAGAAAATGTGATTTCACCGAATGAGGTAAAGCCAGATTCACTCATGATTTTCGATGATGTATCCACTGAACGACAAGGCATTATTCAAAGCTATTTCAGCATGGGTCGTCACAAACATATCGATTGCTTTTATCTTGGACAAACGTATTCTAAAATGTCCAAACAGTTGATTCGTGACAATGCCAATGTAATTGTTTTATTTCGCCAGGACGAGAGGAACAGTCGTCACATTTATAATGAACATGTGAATCCGGAGATGACCTTTCAAATATTTTCTGAATTGTGTGCCAAGTGCTGGAACACTCAACGTCATGCCTGTTTAGTGATTGACAAACAATGTGAACTCAACCAAGGACGGTATCGCTTAGGGTTTGATCATTTTATTGCTATTTAAGGTCCTGTCTAATTCCCCGACAAGTCATTTGTCAAGACACCATGGCGTTAGCAGAGAGTCAATTGAAAAAGCATATTATTAGAGCAAAAAATACTATTCGCCAAAAGTTTCGTCAATTGAAACAAGCACGTGCAAATCATGCTTTGTTTATTCAACAACATTTAGCACCTCCACTAAAAGCCATGTTGAAACCCTCTTTCAAGCCATCTGAAACGCTACCCACCGTTTCACAAGCCACTCAGGCGCTGCACGATGACCCTGAGGAAGAGGAAGAGGAATAGAAACAGGAAGATTTGACTAGTGTTAGCGAAGTTGATGATGAGGAGGAACAAGTGTTTACGCCTCAAAAAAACTCCTCACCCCTTGCAGAGTTTTTGAGAAAAAAGAAATCCTTGGCCATGGTCGAAACACCTTGCCCTTCCAGAGCGTCTCCGTTTTCACAACTCTTGGCCACCCCCCAACATAAAGCTCAACTGAAAACCATTTTAATAAAATATTATGGATCAACATTGGAACCCTATTTCACCGATCTATTTATTGGAAACACTGATACCACGTATGGTGTTCGCTATGAGAATGATAGTTTTAAAATTGGCGATTCATCCATTAAATTTGCTCGTACTAAAGCTGTCATTAAAAACATTAACTATAAATTAACTCCAGGACTGTTAAAGCTGCTCTTTTCTCGGACACCCTCTTCCCTTGATTATACGTCAGAGGATCTTGACAAATATAAATCCATTTTATTGGATACCCATGCCCACAAAGGACAGTATGATCCCGCTCAACAAGTGAATGCCAATATATCTCAAAAATATAAAACCATCATTGCAAAAATGTTCCCCACCAGTCAAAGTACTCGTCGTAAAGCATCCGCTTCGGGAGTGACATTTAAACCATTAAAACCCCTTGTGCATGTTACCTACTGGCACAATCCCAATAAGCTCGTCCAGCGGCTACAGTTGTTGCATGCTTCACGTCAAGCTGGCCATACCGGTCACGATTGGGAAATTCAAGAAATTGAACAAGAACTTCGAAATGCCAAAATTATTGTTTAAGCCCTCACCCATTAAAATGGGTATTGCTCACGAGTTGCATCGCCCAGCTAGGCCTCACTCTCCGCGATTCAAGGTGATCTCACGAAGTGTGGATGAACTTTGGCAGGCTGACTTGGTTGAAATGATACCCTATGCTAGCGTTAACACGGTGTACGGAATATGTTGACCGTCATTGATGTCTATTCCAAAATGGCCTTTGTTGAACCTGTGCGTCGCAAGTCTGGTCCACTAGTTACCTAGGCCTTTCAACATATTATTCAACACTCCAAACGTCAACCTCAGCTGCTACAAACTGACCAGGGGAAATAATTTTTCAACAAGGATTTCTCCAGTTTCCTGAAATCTAAGGATATTCACCATTACACCACGTACAGCAATCTCAAAGCCAGTGTGGTCTAGCGGTTCAACTGAACATTGAAAACCCATATGTGGAAAGCGTTTACCACTCAGGGCACGTATTGCTGGTTGGACATGTTACCAGAGCTAGTATCACGTTACAATGACACCAAACATAGAACGATTGGGACCAAGCCACGCCTCGTGACTAAAAATATTCAGCGATTGGATAAACTGTTTAACCCCATAAAAACAGCCGACCCTAAACGTCATCGACTGAAAATTGGGGATTTTGTTCTTGTGAGCAAATTTAAGTCTGCCTTCAATAAGGGCTACACGCCTCAGTGGGGGACTGAACTATTTCGAATTCGTCAAGTCAACTTGGAGATCCAGTCACCTATTTACTCGAGGACCTCAACCATCAACCCATAAAAGGTAGAGTTTATCTCCATGAACTTCAGAAAACAGCATTTCCTAAGCATTATCTTGTGGAAAAAGTGTTGAAACAAAAAGGAAATAAACTATGTGTCAAATGGTTAGCATTTAACTCTATGTTTAATTCTTAGGTCAATAAATTACATGTTGTGTGAACCTGAGTACTTCTTATTCACACATGTTGTACACCTCCTATAGCTCTGTGTGTACAGCGCTCCGCGCTTCGTGCATGTTCATACATGTTTATCTTTCCCTTTCCACCTGTGGTCTCTCTTACATTACCCCTCCCCCTCTCCCCCCCTCCACCTCCCACCACTGCTGTTCGCAGCTCTTGCCTATCTATTGGTTGTGACATCATTCCCACAAGTTGCATCATACTTTTTACTGATTCAGCGATTCCCACGCTTTGAACATTCTGTTATCAGGCACGTGGACAGCTATCGTCCAAGGTGAACACTTGTGTTGGATCAAATTTCACGTCAACTTGCATTTTGTCACGTACGAAGCAAAACAGAATGTAACTTGTTAACAGTTATCGCACACGTGGACAGCTAACGTCCCAGGTGAACACCTATGTTGTATCATATTTCACATGAACTTGCAATTTGTCACGTACGAAGCAAGACAGGATGTAACTGGTTTAGCATACATGTCATCTCACACGTGTTCACATGCCTTTCGCACTCCCCTGCCACCACGATGGTCAGATTATTTAACCTTCAAGCGTCTTTGTCATTTTCCATTGCCCTTTTAGTCAAGTCAGATCAGTGCATTCCAATAAGCTCAAATGACATTCACCTCCTGCTCGTCTGCAAGTTTGTTTTCTGTACTCGCTTCGACCAACATTTTCTTTGTCTCTAGGTATGGTGATGTTCTTTCCTCTCTAGTTCAGTTTGGAACATTTTCTCTTATGGTGACCCCCAGCTGGGTCTTCATCACTTCTGTCTCTGCTTGTTTCGGGCTTTGGTTCTTGCTCTTGACCTCCTTGTGCCTGGTTCTTGTTCTTGGCGTCTCTTTCTTCCTTATTTCTAAGGTTCTTCAGGTATTGCTGACTTTCCCTTTCACAGTTGTCATAACACCGCTTAACATTCTCGTTGTTTCTCCATCCTTGGTTCTGCTGTTGTTGCCTGGAGAAATTATTATCATTCCAGTTCTTGTATCTTCTATACCCGTAGTTACCCGTCCGGTTATCTCGGTTGTAGTAACCGTCTCGACGATAATCATTGTTACGTTGGTGATAGCTATTTCTCCGCTGTCCCTCATTCCAACGCATATTCTGGTATGGTCTTCCTTCTCTAGGTCTCCTATAATCAGGCTGGTAACAATTCTGTCCATAGAAGTTCGTTCTAGTCGGACCTACCCTGTCTTTGTAACTCTCAGTCTGTTGAGTCTGATCAACATGGACTGCATGGATTTCTCTACTATCTTGATTTCTGGACCTTGGGTTGTGGTTTCCTCCTGAGGTATTGGATAAATTGCTCGTATGGTCCAATCTCCTCAGTATTTCAGTCATTCCTTCTAAGGTTCTTACGTCTGCTGAAATAAGGTGTCTCCTGACTTCAGTCGGCAAATGACACGATATTGCATGTACCAGATCTCCCTCTGCCAATGGGGGTTGGAGATAATGTAAGCGGGCTAATTGACTCGTAAAGAAGCTCGCGTACTTCGTGGGAACAGAGTATGCGTACTTCTTGGAGTATATCTCCGCTCGTATATCTTGCTGTAGTTCCTTGCTCCAGAATCGCTTCTGTAAGGCTACCGCAAACTCGTCAAAGTTCTGATATGTGTATCTGAATGCACGATGCCAAATCAATACCTCAGAATCCAGGTACTTCTCTACTACCCTCATATGACGTTCACGAGGTATCCGACTATCCTCTAAGTATGACCGCATATCTCTCAGGAATTCTACGGCTGTGATGTTCCCTACACCACTAAACTTATTCGGCTTCTCGTCATTCCCCTTAATCACGATAATGCTCGGGTTAGTTCTGCTTGGATACTGTTCATAGGATCCTCCGAAATACTCATTTTCCCGTTGAAAAGGTTCTTTATTGAACGTTACGTTGGGTATAGAGTATTTCTGGCTATCCATGCTCTCTCTATCCTCTTCGATCCTTTCAGTCCTAGCTTCGATTTTATTCAGTTCTTCCTTCAACTTGTCATCTCGTTCTTTGAAGAATTTCTCTAGGTACTGTACTTTCTGATGTCTTCGCTGACTTCTGTCCTAAGCGTAGACGAACATTTTGGGTCACCTACTTTGAGTGTTTTTAATTGCTGCCCTAACTCAATTACCTCTTTCTCCTGCTTAGATTTGATTTTGGCTAATTCCGTATTAATGTCATCAACCGTGCGTTAGATGATATCTAACTCGTTCGGGCTTGGTAAATCTGCTTTATTTGCAATCTCAGAGAGTGTGGCAACGCTCGATGTCAGCAACTCATCTATCCGTTTTGACAAGTCTTACCTGACACGACTAGCATTAAGATTAGTACTTAATTCTATGGCTCTAACATCTTTGACAAATTTAGAATGTACCTCTATCTTTGATTTCTTATTCTCTGTCAAGACCTCCTCCTTCATGTCCTTGACAGCGTTAACAATAGCAGTATTGGTATCTACATTGATATCCTCTTCGATCAGTTTCTTTTGATCAGACAATTTTACCTGTAAATCACTTACAGTACCAAGGAGATTATCAAGTTACTACTTGAGTTTCTCCTGGGAACCTGAAATGTGTTCATGGTGTTGTGTGTTTTCAGCTTAGACAGTGTTTATGCTAGCCTGCAATTTTTCTTCGAGCTCTATAATATTTTTGCTGCTGTCTATCTTGGCCTCTAACAACTTTCCTATCATGCCTGACCTAAGAATACCTATTTCTGTCTTAGTGAAGTTGACGTCTTCTTTTACTTGGTCGAAAGCTACTTTCAACTCTTCTTGGGACTTTCCTGCTACTTCCAAAAATCTATTGGCCTCTTCCTGTTTTATCTTAACCTCTTCTCGGGCTTTCCTAGCCTCCTTCTGAATTTTCCTGGCCTCGTCCTGATTTTTCCTCATTTCCTCTTGGCTTTTCCTGGCCTCTTCTTGGGCTGCCATAATCTCGGCTTGGATCTTCCTATCTTCCTCTCGAGCCTTTTCCTGACTCAGTCTGTCTTATTCACGGGCCTTTTCCTGCGCTGACCTCATCTGTGCCTGAATGTTGTTAGCTTCTTCTCTCGCTAATCTATCTTCTTCTCTAGCCTTCTCCTGAGCTAATCTTTCTTCTTCTCGTTACTTTTTATCCTCTGCTCTAGCCTTTTCCTGCGCTCTCCTAGCTTCATCTTGAGCTCTCTTACACTCTTCTTGGACAAGAGTTATGATAGCTTTATTTAGGGCCTGAGCTACTGATAATTCTCCCCTAACCTCGGACTTAACTGTAGCTACTGATTTCTGAATTTCTGCCTTTATTTGTTTATTGTTGCTATGTGTTAAATTGTGCAACGCTTCCAGGTCCTTGGTCAACACACTTTGACCCACCTTCATATTCTATAGCATAGCCTTGATAAAGGACATGTCACTCGAAGACATAATTTCTTCTTTCTTGAGATAGGGGAAGTATCATCTACCCCAACTACAAGTGGATATCCAGAATTGACCAACATATATGTTTTATACATGCATGGAATGCATCAATAATCGTATTACTATTTAAATCTATATTAAACACACTACTTTAAGTTTACGTCCTAACTTTACCGCATTTTACTCAACTGAGATTACATCATTTAATAATCCTACCTAACTTATTTAAACAACGTTAATTTACACTTTAATTTTATATTACATGGCAGATTGTTATTATCTGGTTCTATAAACATGCCTCACAACTGTATTGTACTCCACAAATTTGTTGATGTCTCGTTTATCTCAACAATCACCAAATTTGGGATCGGCATTCTCTCATTGCAACTTAGTTATGTCCTACTAACATAATCGTGGCCGTACACGTAGGCTGCGCTATACAAATATGCGTCTTACTCTGCCCATTCGTGTCCCTTAATGCCCTTTCACGCCCTTCCACGCTCCACGTTCAGGGCTCGCCATAAAATTATCCACCTATATGCGCCCGAATTTTCCAATCAGCACCTGTATCCGCTGAGATGTTAAGGATTGCAGGAACATTGATACCCAGCTCAAAAAAAACTTACCGTTGCCTGATAAGTGTAGAATTGGGATATTCGTGGATCATAGAGAGTATAAAATAGTACTACCAGACTAGTTACATACTTTACTATTATTTACATTAATAGCAAATCGAGGAACTCCGATCTAGAGGGGTGATAAGGTCAAAACTATAGTGGGCGCCTGTATCTAACTAGTAGTACCATTTACGTTGAGTATCAAATGAGCAAGCGATCAGTTCAGATAAAAATGCATCACAAGCATACTAAAAGTGCTTGTTGAATTTATTCACAAAAGAGGACAATACAATAATGTCCCTAACACAAATAAATGACAATTGTGTCTTATTTGACACCTCAAATAATTTAAAAAAAAGAATTTCGACAAACTATACGTTGTCTAGAAATAATATTGGAGAATTCGGAACTCCACTGAGCCCTTATTCTCTCCACGTAGAATGATACATAAATCTTGCATGTCAAACAAAAATAAAAATGTAATAATAATTTAAGCAACGTGTAGTTCCACTGAACTACCACTAAATTCCGTGAAATATGAAACGACGGAAGTTTCAGACATTTCCCTAGTCTATGCAATGCGTTTCATAAATGTGAACCGTAGTTTCACATCTAAATTAGAATAATGAAAATATTTAAATGTTGATTATATACAAATTTATACAGAGTTGTGATCAGCACAAACTTTTATTTCTTCTACTAAAATCTCCAAAGATTTTATTCGTTTTGCTATTTCTTGAGTATATAACACTCTTTTTAACATCACACATACCTTTTTAATTTGGAAGTATTTGCATACTAGTCGCATCAAAATGAACAATTGTGTCGAACAATGAAGTAAAGCACTGTTCAAAAGTTTTCACACCAATCTTTTAATAACTCCGATAGTGGTGAATTACGTTGCAAGACTCTCAGTTACGATCATAAACATGATATTAATTTAGGTGCATGTCATCTTACATCATTCCACACCTCAGTTCTCAAATTTCCACAAATACTTACTTTACTTATTGAACACCCTGTACAGAATATTGCCTCAATGCAATTTACAACTTCATACACTCTGTGAACAAATCCAGGAAACATCTCCAATATGCCTCCTGTATTAACAATGCAAAATTTCATTTTCGCTGACTTTCGCAAGGAATCTCAAATTCTAAATCCATTTCAATACATTCTACCCTAATGCAAGGAAAATCAGTAACCCTATTTCGTATTCACCTCAACTGGGAATATTTTTCAAGTCACACTACCACAAATATTCAACTATTCTTATACATTTATTACCTCGTGCTCCGCATTCAAATTCATATACCTTTCAAATAACTCTGTACAGCTTCGTGAACATCCTATATCTTTAATTTATTATCGCCAATCAAACATTAAATTTTATTGTAGAATTACAGTAACTTTCTGAGAATAGTCTGCACGAATTAATATTTAAATAGAAATAAAAAAAATATCCTCCCTTTCTTCAATTCAAATTCTGAATATCATTTATTTAAGTCCATCTAGACTTATTTTCGACACAAGGTTGACACCCTGTCATTTCTTTCGACATTTCAATTCATGTTTCTTAACATTGAAGTTTCTCAGTTTTCTTCATGAAAGAATTTATTACAAAATTTATTTTGATTTATTAAGGCTATAATTATTTATTTTCACATTTATTAATGGTCTTAGAACATTGTAGCAATTGAATATTTTATTCCAATACTCGACATTTAGAATAGTTCTCAACAACTATCTGTTTCATCAAAGTATTAATGACATTCAATCATTTATCTTGTCATATTAATTATAGAGAATTAATCAAAAGTAATTTATTTCAGGATCAGGGCATAACCCAGCTCTATTTGGGTACATTCGTGTTGACTGACTGAAAAGCACCAAACTTTTGTTTACTTAGGCAACACTGAAAAATGGCTTCAAACCTCACAATGTTCACGGCTAGTCAGGCAAATCGTGAAGCCAAGAGGTTCAAAACACTCATGCAATGTAATACAGCATTTATTACACGCAGAAATCTTTAATACTTTCAAAGCCTGTGGTAACATTTTAACTTTCGAAAATGACTGTACTTTCGCAAAGTTACAAACTCGTTAAACATACTGTATTTCGACTATCGACGAACTCCACCGCTCTCATAAAACAGATTTAGTTTCGCATCGCAAGTTTTAAATATAATGGATTTACAATTTAATTTACTAAATGTCAAAAACGACAACTCGCTGACGAAAAATGTCAATCTGACTGAAATTTACGAGAACATGGCAATAGAGACACGTGAATTTAACAATTAAATAATCTACACAAAAATATTACAGCTATAGAAAAATATGTTGGTACACCACTGAATTATACACTGAACATAACCACACTACTACATGGTATTAAAACAATCATCTACCTTACTATTGAAAAGATTCTGCATAGTCTGCTGTGGTCAAGCATTTGGGATTGCCTGAATTCCAAGATCACAGCTGTTCGGACAGACCACAAGTGCGGCCTGCACTGCTGTGACATAACGGGTGGATCGTGGTGACAGCCAGGACATTCACCCCGCTGCTTGCGTCTCGTCCTTCTCGTAATCTGCCTCACAGTTCCCATGGATTGGTTCGATCTTCAAGCATGACACTGCCACACGTCTGCATCTCTTGTTCCTTAGTATAATCTTCTCCCTTCGTTAGTGTTCTTATGAGTATTCCTAGTTGTAAGTGGAATCTCATTTCGTAGCGTAGTTTATCCCATAACCAGTGTGTGTCGTGGACATGTTGTTCCACGATATCCATTATAGAAAGTCATTCTGGATTTCACAATCTCCATCGATGTAGATTAACTTCTTTCATAGTGAAATTTAGAACATAATAATCACTTCACTAACAGTTGAACAAGTGTGCATCCCCCTCTGACTATTTGATCACTGCATCTTGAGTATAGTTGGTAGAAAGTATCGTTGTATATAGTATATTTTGTTTTTGTATAGGCGATGTATTTCCGTAGTACTTGTAGCAGTAAATCTTTGAAGTATCTGCTATATGCTTATTGTAGTAAGCCGCGCTGTAATGTCGAAGTATACTGTAGAAGAACGCGATTATAAAATGTGCTCACTTTTGAGCTAAACTGTTTCACTATGTTGAAGCACTCTGCTAGTCCGGCCTTCAAACTCGCCTCGCGGGTGGAGATGCTCCTCCTGACAGGTCGCAGCCTCCTGTCCTCTCACTGCTGCTTACTGTGCTATGCACTTCCAATGTTGCAGTAGTCTTTTCACTTCAGGTCTCAACCTGACGCATTATAAGCAGAGAATGAATCTGTCTTCGCTCTGGCCAGCCACGTCGAGATCTCCGCTCACTCCTCCCTCTGGAGTTACGACGTAACTCAAGGCTTCTCCTCTCGCGTCTCGCACGTGTCTTTATCTCTCCTCTCAGATGACGACACCGCGTCGAACCAGAAATCAAACTCCGTGTTCTTACGTTGTGAGCCGACCTCGCTTAATAAATTTTCTCTATTTGTTTAAACAATTTTAGAGTTTTATAAGTCCACTCTGACCTTCTATAATTGTTTATTACTGCTTCAGAAACTGAAATATATTTTATAGTATAGAATACTTTGATATACCACATTATTTTATTGATGAGATTTTCTTGTCTTGTCTTGCGTCCCTGTTCGAATCTTGGCCGAATCAAGATTATAGCCTTAAATAAATTCGGGCGCAGTACTCTTGTCAACACCGAGCAAAGTGGACGGGAAAGTGCAGGAGGGAACAGGCTGGCTTTAGGGAAAGCAGATCATGCACGGACCAAATTAATAAATTGAGGATCATAATTGAGCATTCCATTGAGTATAGATCCCCAGTATATATGGTGTTCGTTGACCTCGACAAGGAGTTCGACAGCGTACAGCGAGAAGCCATCTGGAAAGCAATGCAGAGTTATGAGATCCCATTAAAGATCATCATCGTGTTGAAGATGATGTACAGAGGATATACCTGACAAGTGAAACAAGATGGTAGTCTGTCAGAACAGTTCAATATAGAGTCAGGAGTGCCACAGGGATGTTTGCTGTCACTGCTGTTATTTCTATTGACGTTGGACCGAGTCATGAGGAAAGTGACTGAACGGAAGAGGAGGGGTATACAATGGACTCAGACTGACCGACTTCGACTGGAAGATGTGGATTTTGCAGACGATATTTGCCAACTGACTCACACTCTCATGGATATGAGCGAGAAGCTCAGGGACCGGGAAACAGAGAGTTGGCCTAGTTCAACTTTTCGAAAGTGACACCACTAGAGTGATTAGCATGTGAGAAGTACCATTCCAGAACTTCAAACCAGGATTAGGTTCCTTGGCAAAACCGAGAATTAAACCCGGACCCCTGGGGTGACAACCAACAATGCTTCATTTACACTATTAGGTTTACAAGTGTACTCATTTTCCCTGATCAAGTCTTCAAAGTCAACAATCCATCCAATAAGCTCAAACCAGAATTAAATTGAGTAAACCCTCAAATCATTGGCACCATGCAAATTGACAAAGTCGTTATAACTGCACGACTTCATAAAATGCATATGTACAAGCTCTATAACTACCTCACAAATTGAAACAATTCTGTTTATACACACAATGTGTGATTTAATTTAAGTAATTAATTATCCATTAAGGTAAGGTGAAGTTACAATCCGTATTGACAATTGAATAATACTTAAATAATTGTACGCCTAGCCAATACAAGAAAGAAACCGATGTCCATGTTACGGTACTTCACGTGACGTCACAGTCAACAGATGTTTCCTTGACTAGGTGCATAATTATTCAAATATTACACAACAACTTCAAGCTACAACTTCATACAATAGTTGTTCAGTTTCATTTTCAATGGCAAAGCTTTCAATTTATTCATTAAAGGTATGAGTGTAAAATAGCATCGCACAATATTTTGTTCCAGTATCATTTTTATAGTTCAAAACTCTTATGTATACCACTGAGAATACAGCCCTCTCGTGGTAATATCAATGATAGCTACTGAGTTACCTTAAAATAAGGAATCAGTTTATTTACAACCACACAAAGTGATAATTTTGCGGCATTTACAGAAATACATTTAACTCATATTTAATTGGGATCACACTAGACAATACCAGTGTACATACTGCAACTGTTTCATAGCCTACGTCACTCCCTGGAGACAAATGTGTGTGGCTCTGTTCATGTGATGTATCACGTTGCATTCATACTCTACATATCACACTAAAACCATTGGACTGCGAGGGGATATCAAGACCATAGATCTACATTGTTCATGTGATGTATCATGTTGCATTCATACTCTACAAATCACACTAAACCATTGGACTGCGAGGGGATACCGAGACCATAGATCTACACTGTACATGTGATGTATCATTTTGCATTCATACTCTACAAATCACACTAAAACCATTGGTCTGCGAGAGGATACCAAGACCATAGATCTGCACTGTTCATGTGATGTATCATGTTGCATTCGTACTCTACAAATCACACTAAAACCATTGGACTGCGAGAGGATACCAAGACCATAGATCTGCACTGTTCATGTGATGTATCATGTTGCATTCATACTATACAAATCACACTAAAATCATTGGACTGCGAGAGGATACCAAGACCATAGATCTGCACTGTTCATGTGCTGTATCACGTTGCATTCATACTCTACAAATCACACTAAACCATTGGTCTGCGAGGGGATACCAACACCATAGATCTACACTGTTCATGTGATGTATCATGTTGCATTCATACTCTACAAATAACACTAAACCATTGGTCTGCGAGGGGATACCAACACCATAAATCTGCACTGTTTCTGTGATCTATCATGTTGCATTTATACTCTACAAATCACACTAAACCATTGGTTTGCGAGGGGATACCAACACCATAGATCTGCACCGTTTATGTGATGTATCATGTTGCATTTACTCTACAAATCACACTAAACCATTGGTCTGCGAGGGGATACCAACACCATAGATCTGTACTGTTTCTGTAATGTATCATGTTGCATTTATACTCTACAAATCACACTAAACCATTGGTCTGCGAGGGGATACCAACACCATTGATCTACACTGTTCATGTGATGTATCATGTTGCATTCATACTCTACAAATCACACTAAACCATTGGTCTGCGAGGGGATACCAACACCATAGATCTGAACTGTTCAAGTGATGTATCATGTTGCATTCATTCTCTACACTCTACACTAAAACCATTGGTCTGCGCGGGGATACCAACAGCATAGATCTGCACTCTTTATGTGATGTATCATATTGCATTCATACTCTACAAATCACACTAAAACCATTGGTCTGCGAGGGGATACCAACACCGTAGATCTGCACTCTTTATGTAATGAATCATGTTGCATTTATTCTCTACAAATCACATAAAACCATCGGTCTGCGAGGGGATACCAAGGCCATAGATCTGCACCGTTTATGTGATGTATCATGTTGCATTCATACTCTACAAATCACACTAAAACCATTGGTCTGCGAGGTGATACCAAGACCATTGATCTGCACCGTTTATGTGATGTATCATGTTGCATTTATACTCTACAAATCACATAAAACCATCGGTCTGCGAGGGGATACCAAGGCCATAGATCTGGACCGTTTATGTGATGTATCATGTTGCATTTATACGCTACAAATCACATTAAAACCATTGGTCTGCGAGGGGATACCAAGGCCATAGATCTGGACCGTTTATGTGATGTATCATGTTGCATTTATACTCTACAAATCACATTAAAACCATTGGTCTGCGAGGGGATACCAAGACCATTGATCTGCACTGTTCATGTGATGTATCTTGTTGCATTCATACTCTACAAATCACACTAAAACCATCGGTCTGCGAGGGGATACCAACACCATAGATCTGCACTGTTCATGTGATGTATCATGTTGCATTTATACTCTACAAATCACATAAAACCATCGGTCTGCGAGGGGATACCAAGGCCATAGATCTGGACCGTTTATGTGATGTATCATGTTGCATTTATACTCTACAAATCACATTAAAACCATTGGTCTGCGAGGGGATACCAAGACCATAGATCTGCACTGTTCATGTGATGTATCATGTTGCATTCATTCTCTACACTCTACACTAAAACCATTGGTCTGCGAGGGGATACCAACACCATAGATCTGCACTCTTTATGTGATGTATCATGTTGCATTCATACTCTACAAATCACACTAAAACCATTGGTCTGCGAGGGGATACCAACCCCATAGATCTGCACTCTTTACGTAATGAATCATGTTGCATTTATTCTCTACAAATCACATAAAACCATCGGTCTGCGAGGGGATACCAACACCATAGATCTGCACTGTTTCTGTGATGTATGATGTTGCATTTATACTCTAAAAATCACACTAAAACCATCGGTCTGCGATGGGATACCAACACCATAGATCCGCACTGTTCATGTAATATATCATGTTGCATTCATACTCTACAAATCACACTAAAACCATTGGTCTGCGAGGGGATACCAACACCATAGATCCGCACTGTTCATTGCACTGTTCATTTGATGTATCATGTCGCATTCATACTCTACTAATCACACTAAAACCATTGGTCTGCGAGGGGATACCAACACCATAGATCTGCACCGTTCATGTGATGTATCATGTCGCATTCATACTCTACAAATCACACTAAAACCATTGGTCTGCGAGGGGATACCAACACCATAGATCCGCACTGTTCATTGCACTGTTCATGTGATGTATCATGTCGCATTCATACTCTACAAATCACACTAAAACCATTGGTCTGCGAGGGGATACCAACACCATAGATCCGCACTGTTCATTGCACTGTTCATTTGATGTATCATGTCGCATTCATACTCTACTAATCACACTAAAACCATTGGTCTGCGAGGGGATACCAAGACCATTGATCTGCACCGTTTATGTGATGTATCATGTTGCATTTATACTCTACAAATCACATAAAACCATCGGTCTGCGAGGGGATACCAAGGCCATAGATCTGGACCGTTTATGTGATGTATCATGTTGCATTTATACTCTACAAATCACATTAAAACCATTGGTCTGCTAGGGGATACCAACACCATAGATCCGCACTGTTCATTGCACTGTTCATTTGATGTATCATGTCGCATTCATACTCTACTAATCACACTAAAACCATTGGTCTGCGAGGGGATACCAACACCATAGATCTGCACTGATCATTGCACTGTTCATTTGATGTATCATGTCGCATTCATACTCTACTAATCACACTAAAACCATTGGTCTGCGAGGGGATACCAACACCATAGATCTGCACCGTTCATGTGATGTATCATGTCGCATTCCTACTCTACAAATCACACTAAAACCATTGGTCTGCGAGGGGATACCAAGACCATAGGTCTACACTGTTCATGTGATGTATCATGTTGCATTCATACTCTACAAATCACACTAAACCATTGGTCTGCGAGGGGATACCAACACCATAGATCTGCACTGTTCATGTGATGTATCATGTCGCATTCATACTCTACAAATCACACTAAAACCGTTGGTCTGCGAGGGGATACCAACACCATAGATCTGCACTGTTCATGTGATGTATCATGTCGCATTCATACTCTACAAATCACACTAAACCATTGGACTCCGAGGGGATACCAAGACCATAGATCTACATTGTTCATGTAATGTATCATGTCGCATTCATACTCTACAAATCACACTAAACCATTGGTCTGCGAGGGGGTACCAACACCATAGATCTGCACTGTTCATGTGATGTATCATGTTGCATTCATACTCTACAAATCACACTAAACCATTGGTCTGCGAGGGGGTACCAACACCATAGATCTGCACTGTTCATGTGATGTATCATGTCGCATTCATACTCCACAAATCACACTAAACCATTGGTCTGCGAGGGGGTACCAACACCATAGATCTGCACTGTTCATGTGATGTATCATGTCGCATTCATACTCTACAAATCACACTAAACCATTGGTCTGCGAGGGGGTACCAACACCATAGATCTGCACTGTTCATGTGATGTATCATGTTGCATTCATACTCTACAAATCACGCTAAAACCATTGGTCTGCGAGGGGATACCAACACCATAGATCTGCACTCTTTATGTAATGAATCATGTCGCATTCATACTCTACAAATCACTCTAAAACCATTGGTCTGCGAGGGGATACCAACACCATAGATCTGCACTGTTCATGTGATGTATCATGTTGCATTCATACTCTACAAATCACACTAAACCATTGGACTGCGAGGGGATACCAAGACCAGAGATCTACACTGTTCATGTGATGTATCATGTTGCATTCATACTCTACAAATCACACTAAAACCATTGGTCTGCGAGGGGATACCAACACCATAGATCTGCACTGTTCATGTAATGAATCATGTCGCATTCATACTCTACAAATCACACTAAAACCATTGGTCTGCGAGAGGATACCAAGACCAGAGATCTACACTGTTCATGTGATGTATCATGTTGCATTCATACTCTACAAATCACACTAAAACCATTGGTCTGCGAGGGGATACCAACACCATAGATCTGCACTCTTTATGTAATGAATCATGTTGCATTCATACCCTACAAATCACACTAAACCCATTGGTCTGCGAGGGGAACCCAACACCATAGATCTGCACTGTTCATGTGATGTATCATGTTGCATTCATACTCCACAAATCACACTGAAACCGTTGGTCTGCGAGGGGATACCAACACCATAGATCTGCACTGTTCATGTAATGTATCATATTGCATTCATACTCCACAAATCACACTAAAACCATTGGTCTGCGAGGGGACGCAACACCATAGATCTGCACTGTTTAGGTCCACTAAGTGACAGAGGGTTAGGTGTCTGTGCATTTTCATTGGTGAATGTACTTGCAATATAGTCCCTTGATTTGGCCTTAAATATAGTTTTCGGAATAACATAAGAAAAAAACAACTAACTTTCCTCGGTTGTTCCCAATTAATTGGGGCTCATTTAGGTTTAGCGGGGATTTAAGACTGGATGCCCTTCCTTACGCCATGTGAATTTTCAGGTGGAAATTCCACCCCGCTGTCACCGGGATTCGAATCCCGGCCGTCCAGGTGAAAGACGAGCTGCTAAGTCACAGCGTTCACGCTCCCCACGCAATAACATAAGTACAATTAAAATGTTGGCATGCTTGTGTTGAGGTGCGGGACACACACTTCAACAGATAAAAGGCATTTAATTAGGCTACATGGAAGCAACTTGTGTTCTACTGTGCAGCGGGAACGTTCTCACCTGCTGTTTCCAAGGTTGCAGGATCGAAACCTGGCGCTGTCAGTTGGCATTTGACGGTGCGTAAATGTATGTTTAGTCGATTTACCGGCAAGTTAAAGATCTCATTTCGGGCGAAATCTCTAGAACCTCAGTATTTAAAAGGGACAAAATACCAATAACTATATTATTAGTGTCTTGTGAACCAGGGGCTTCAACTAGGGAATCAGGATTTATAATTTAATATGATTATTTTGGCTGTTGTTTCCCATAAGTGACGCACGACCAAACTATATTGCAAGTCCGTAAAATACCCAACTGCAAATTTCAGAAAATGCCAATCATCTTCATCATCATCGGATTACAGTTCCAGTTTCCCGGTTACTGTTGATAAGCTTCCTCCATTCCATTTTGTTCATAAACACTTTGCTTTCCATGATGTTTTCAAGTGTTCTTCCCATAAGTGCGATGTCACAGTTCCAGTTTCCCGGGTACTGTTGATAAGTCTCCTCCATTCCATTCTGTTCATAAACAATTTCTCTCCATGATGTCTTCAAGTGTTCTTCCCATAAGTGCGATGTTCATCTTAAAAATGTCCATCCAATAATATCTCATAACTCTCTCTTGGCACTCGACAGACTGCACCACTGACTGTCTGGACGAAAATTACTGATGTACTGAAGTGGTGTGAGACAAAGCCATTGGTGGCTACTTTGTTAGTTGATGTTCTGGAGAAAACCATTGGTCGCTACTTGGTTAGAAGACTGTCTGTCTGGACGAAAATTACTGCTTGCACTACAAGAAAAGGAGTCTGGGGTTAGGTGTTTGTTTGTATGTGAAGCTTTGTTTCATGTTCACCACTTTCGAACTAAGCAGCCAAAGCAGCGCCAAACAATAGCCTAATGTTAAAATGTTCAACTCCTGTATCTTGGTCACATTACCTATTACGGGATTGTGCCCGTATGTTCCACTCTCTCAACATAAATATCTCAGCTCTCCACAGAAAATAGTTTTGTGTTGGTACCTTTTCATCCCATCTGCTAGAGTGTGTAACTTCGTAGCGCGTGTGCATTGTCGAAGCTACGGACTCGGTCTGAATCCTGCCGTCTTTTCTGAAAACGTTTTTCCATTACTTTTAATCAAAAAACGTGAGAAGCAGATGCCTAAGACAACAATCATCATATTTGATTAACTGTAGCTGCTATTTTCATTACTGAGCAACGCATTCATCATAACAATATAGCCTTGTAGAAGAGATCACTTACCTAACCTGATGGGAGGCTGTTAATCTACTGTGATAGTGTCAACAGGTGTCATCTCCTCCTTGGAGAGAGCATTATCACTTAATATAGTTAAGTTATAGATAGATATTTATCCCATAAATATTGTGGCTCAGAAAGGACATGGCATAAGTAACGCGGCTGAGATGGATTCTCTGAGGGAGCAACAGCTGATCAGGATTGTCACAATTCTGTATCCATATCTGGTTCTACGAAAAATTAAAATAATAAATATGAAAGATATTCGCTTTTCCACAAATCCTTCATCTCTACCTGTCAGTTATTTTAAGTTATCCGTAAATATGGTGGGCTATTTCATAAAATCGTTGAGGAATTCGATACCAAACGAAGGGAAGAAAGACGAACAGGAAATATTTCTAGCGAAATATGAGAATATACCGGTATTGAACATATTGAAAGGTTCTATATGTTTGCCACTTGCCTTGCAGGATCGCTAGTAAATCTTTTAAGTGCCGCATTTGTCGTCAGATTATCCATGTATGCTTGACATTTCACCTTTCCGCCATGAAAAATAGCCCCGTTAGAAATAATATTAATGATAATGACAATAATAATAATGATTAATTTGAGTAATCTGATACGTAGCACAGCCAAATCCCGACACAAAAGCTTCGGTTAGTGCCAACAAGCAAACTGCTTGAATTAATTCGGTTAGAGGAAATTTAGTTTTCGTTTGTTGATTTAAAGCCTCGCCTTTACAGGGCTCTGAACACTGCCTATTAGCTGTCGTCCGCCTGCTTTAGACAATGGAGCCTGGTATCCAATCGCAGAAGAAGATCATGTTTGAATGCTACCGTTGGAAGTTGTACGATTATTATTCTGTGGTTTCCAGAACAAATCAACGGACGAAGCCTTCTAACAGGTCACTTATTCAACTCGGTTAATAATTGCAAACATTTCTCAATGCATGACAAATTGCTCAACTACACCATACACCCCTCCACCCACTGTATCAGATATTTGCAAAGACAACGCCGAAAGAATAGCTTCAAATTTTAGATGCGTGTCTACCTCATCTTCTGTCGGGATATCAGCATCAGCGGCAGTTTGTCCAACTGAACCTTTTTATCTGTTGAGGAGGCGCCGCGAAATGCACCCGGCCGTCCTGTTGCCTTTTCTCCGAAACTATAGAAATGTGAATGTGTATTATATACACTCTACCCATCAGTTGGTGGAAATTGGTCGAAAATATCCAGGCTAGCTCATCTTCCTTTCCGACTTGACTAACACATCTTGAAATATAAAACCACTCTCTGAGCGGTCCTGAGGGCATTAAAGTCGTACCCTGTATCAACGTGATGATAACTTAAAGTATACGAACTATTACTGTATAGCAAAAAGCATTAAAATTTTCTTCATCCAAATGGAATAAATGCCTGTACTTTTCTAGTCAAAAACGTATTTGCTAACCAGACTCTACCTGTAAAGAGACGCTTCAAAAATAGAAAGATATCCTACACTGATTGATCTAAAATCTGCTTTTCATATGTCAGTCATAAAACTGTGTTTCTTGCTAAGAAATGTTGGAGAATATGCTAATGTTTTTATTCCGAATTCCTTTGTGAGTATGAAAATAAAGACAGCCTTGAAGCCATTCTTCAGTGTTGCCACATAAACAGTATCTTTCAGTCGGTCAACATAAAAATAAAGACTGACGAGAAACCATTCTTCAGAGTTGCCATATTAACAGTATCTTTCGGTCGGTCGACATAAAAATCATTGCAATTACTGAAATATGTGAAAAGAAACTGAAATAAATTAGGACGGTTTGAAATTTATAAATTTTATTGAAAACTATTGAAGAAGAAATCACAGGGATGACATGTATTGCGAGTCAAGCGAGCATCATCAGATCCAAATATACACGACAAATAGCTCTACAAAACACCATCAAACCTACAGTGACAGCCCTCTGAAAACAAAATACAAGAAATTCCGTCAGAAAATTTTGTGAAACATATTAAGGCATTAAGCTGATAAAAGAACTATTCATTTTAATGTCGCAATACTTAGATATGACTATACCATCAACAAATATATTATTGTTCCCCCAGACTAACCTATATTCGTATATTACAGATTCTCGCCGCTATGGATTAGTCCTTATGGTACCGATATATCAGCCGAGGGAGAATCTGATAAAAATGCCACCGGCCATTCTATCAATAACTTTTTTGTTTTATTTCCAAACACACAGCTATTAAATTATTGTAACGAACACAACGCGGGAACCATTTCTTCTCAGATTACCTCGATAAGTTTAAGTTCCATGAATAACTGCATTTATAATAGGTATTCCTTGAACATGCTGCAGTTGATCACACTTTTCGTGTGTGTTATCTTCTGAAGTACATGATCTTGCCTGGGGCTAATTAACATACGTAAGATAAATATGGCTAGTTCCTTCAGTGAAGGGGATATAAATACGGTTTTAGTGCAAAATGAAGTGTGTGAGAGTGAATTTTCTACTGATGGAGATGGCTTTGATTTTACTGACGAGAATCCACCTAATGCCGGAGGACTTTAAACGTATATCATTGTAGAAATTGATCGTACCCAAAACCTATTATTGATAGAACTACTCATAGCTTGGGATATTTATAAACAATTCAATAACTATTAACATTTTTATCACAAAAGATACTATTCAGATTGTGAAGGCTGTCAAATTTATATTAAGATTTGCAATTATTTTCTATGCAACAGAATTATTTTTACAGATTTTATTAATTCCCAACAGAAGGAAATTGTAATTATTTAGCTTCTAGTTCGTGAATAATTTGTTTACCTGCTAGAGAAAAAACTACCTACACACTATCTTGAAAAAATATAGAATGGAGATAATTTGTAACACTTGTAATTTCACTAAGCTTGGCTTGATAATTTTAGCATATTCACTTATTAATTGTTAGGCATCAAAATAGATAAGATCTCTCTCATCAAATCTTAACTCATTTTAAGCCAAATAATTAATTAATGCCTCTTCTGAATACATTTTGCTATGCACAAGGGTACATGAAGAAGGTTATTCACCGCTGAGGGTAAACATGTGTGCCTTGAAAACCCCATTGATATAAAAATTGGGTTCGCATATGCTATATTCGTATAGTTTCTCACCACTTTGGGTTCTCACGTGTGTCTTCAAAGGTTTTATGTAAACAACTTTGGCTTTTACAGCTATGCGATAACACAAGTGCTTACAAATATCTTCCCTTCAAATATCCCTTACGAGTTAATTTGGCTTCGCATATGCTACACAGGTATGGGTAAAGGTGTATCTTCAAATGTCCCAACAAATTTGGTTTTGGCATATCTTACTTGGTCTTCTCACCACCATGGGATAGCTTGTGTTTCTTCAAAACATTTTTGTGGACAAATTTGGCTCCGCATGTGCTACGCGAGGAAGGCTTCACCCCAGAATGGGTTAACATGTGTCTCTTCATGGTACCACTCTGACTAAATTTGGCTCCGCATGTGCTACACGAATAACGCTTCTCCCCAGTATGGGTTAACATGTGTGTCTTCAAATTAGCTTTCAAACTAAATTTGGCTCCGCATGTGCTACACGAGTATCGCCTCTCCCCAGTATGGGTAAACATGTGTGTCTTCAGATTATCCTTGAGGGCAAACTTGGCTCCGCATGTCCTACACAAGTGGCGCTTCTCCCTAGTATGGGTTAACATGTGTCTGTTCAAATTAGCCTTCCGAATAAATTTGGTTCCGCATGTGCTACACGAATAAGGCTTCTCCCCAGTATGAGTTATGATGTGTGTCTTCAATGTAGCCTTCAGACTAAATTTGGCTCCGCACGTGCTACAAGAGTAACGCTTCTCCCCAGTATGGGTTAAGATATGTGTGTTCAAATTAGCCTTCTGACTGAATTTGGTACCGCATGTGCTACAGGAATAACGCTTTTCCCCAGTATGGGTTAACATGTGTTTTTTTAAATAATCCCCGTGAGCAAACGGGGCTCCGCATGTCGTGCATGAATATCGCTTCTCGCCAACATGGATTAACATGTGTGAATTTAAATGACCTTTCTGACTAAATTTGACTCCGCATGTGCTACACGAATAACGCTTCTCCCCAGTATGGGTTAACATGTGTGTCCTCAAATTACCTTTGTGGGCAAATTTGGCTTCGCATGCGCTACACGAGTAACGCTTCTCACGAGTATGGTTTAACATCTGCGTCTTCAAATTAGCTCTCTGACTAAATTTTGCTTCGCATGTGCTAGACAAGTGTCGCTTCTCACCAATATGGATTAACCGGTTATACTTCAAATTTTGTTCATTTGTAATATTTCTTTCAGATACAGTGCTAGTATTCTGTCCTCTAGCATTACATAATGCGTATATCTTCCCTAAAGCAGGATCCGAATTAGCAGGATATACCAACCTGAAATCATTGGTATTAATACAATGCAGTGCGCTAATAATTATGTTGAATTATCTGAGAATAGACAATAAATTAATATCACTACCAGGAATACTGTCGTTATCTAATACCTGGAACTGATCTCGTTTTTAATATTCAATGCTATGTTTTTTATACAGTCTGAATATTTTCAAATTATTAAATACTATTCAAACAAAATGGTGCGTCAAATCGGAGTATTTGGAGTCATAGGTTTCCTTGATAAATATGAAATCCGTATCTATTTCAAAAGTACTGATTATACATGGAAATGGAAAATTATTTCCAGACACATTCTGTTTGCCAAAAGTTAACTTTGTACTTGATTAGTTAAATAATTGAAATTATTGAATTGTTACGGAAATTGTGTGCTAATTCATACTAGCAGTGAAAGTGTTCAACATATTTTATACCACATTGGCCGCTTTAACAACATGGATGTACGGGGATATGACTATTAAATAGAATCTGGATAACTGAAATCCATCTGACTTAGGAAGTGCGTGCTCATACAGGTGACAGAATAATCCATATTATATTTGGATTAAGGTGGGAATTTTGGATAAGCAAATCATGTGATTTCGAAACCAGATGGGCTTCACTCTTGAAGAAATCGCGGATGAATGGTTTCTTCGAGCTACATAAATGTGTGGAGGTGAGTGATTAGCTTCAGGTCCAAGAAAATATCAGATGCTATATATAACGGTGGCTTGTTATAATATACAGAAAGTGATAACTCTTTAGCATTAACCACTCCTTATAGCGAACATTTATCCAATTCTTGGCTCACCACAATATGACTCCCGTCTAACCACGTACTGTAGCTGGGAACATAAAATAAGCAATTTTCCCCCCAACGATTCAATATCTCGACCTCCTATTTACACTTCAACAAATTCACACTTTGTACACTGTTATTCTAAATTAATAATCGATGTTACATTTTATGTTTCAAAATATCTGACATAAGTATCTCAGAGTTTTGTCAAACCTGGCACAATATCCTAAAAGTGATGAAATAGAGTAAGAGATTTCACTTCTTGCACAAATCGATGCATTTGCTTAAATAAATCCGTATACGCACGTGCAAAGTTGGCTGAGCTTTCGCACGGGCGGCGTATATGTTGAGTGACGTCACTCATTCTTGAGGTTACCATTCTATCTCCGCAGAACCTACACACCCTACAACCGAAAGAATTCGTTCAAAATAAAATAATCTTGGTTATCCCCTAGAGTTCTTGTCCTCGACCCGTCCTTCCATAACAACTGAAAGGTTTCAATTCCAGTTGCCTTAGCATGTGCCATACCAAGCTATCTCCTTTATTCATAACCACTCGTCCTAATACCCTTCATTAAGTGCTATATTTAACCTTTTAATTATCACTATTTCCCTAAAACACCACAATGAAATATTTTTATATATTCCGCAGCAAAAACAATCCAAGTTTCGCATCCATATAGCGCCAAGCTCCAGGCAATGGCTTCAAAAATAACTTTTTAATACCTAGATCTATATTTAATTTAAACAGATGTCAACAACGTCTCTTAGTGTTTCACCAGCCAATCGATTTCAATATTTTTATTTTAAATCTTCCTGCTGCATTCCGTTTACTCTGTTTCAAGTACAATGATTTTATTATGAAATCTTTCCTCAACACCTAGTACACACCGTTTAGAAACATGATCAAATCCTCTAGTGATGAGGCTTAGATTACATTGTCGTTAGTAAGTCACCGTGTCGAAATTTCTTTATCTTCGTCATCAATTCTACTTTAAATTTCTTTGGCATTTCCTTCATTACTTGCCATATCTATAGATTGAAAAATACGAATAACAAAAAGCAGTCTTCCATTATACCATTCTCAATCCCAGTTTCTCTTACATGTCTATCGAATCTAATAAACACCAGCTGGTTGTAGACACACTCAGAATCCTGAATTGTATTCCGAAACTTTTCAAACTGTCAAACAATACCTCCAGTCAACATTATACACAGCTTTATTTATACTAAGTATGCCACGAACGTTTTCCTCTCGATCTTTATTCTACCAAGAACATACTAATATTTAATACAACTACCCTCGTTCCTCAGATTCTTGTCCACTGAACTTGTCTTTACCGAACTCGTCTGTCACCCCATCCATTTGTTTCATCATCATCAAAGTTTCTAAAGTCAAAAAGCCTTGTCGTTGTAGCCATTTCTTACGGTCTTCTTTGCAGTCCTCTTCATATTGGCAAACGAGTCACATTCAATCTCCTTGACAATGATCATGACGATTGTCTTGGCCGTCCCCTTGGATTTTTCCCCAAAGTTTTTCCTTAAAAAATTACCCGGAGGTGAGTGTCATATCTGAGTATGTGCCCAATGGATTTTGCTTTCCTTTTCTTGGTGGTGTTCAACAGGCATCGATTCTCCTGAACAAGCTCAATTGTCTTCTTTTCCATCCAGCTTGTTAGGGTCATTGGTCTCCAAAACCACATTTCAGTTGACTCAAGTTTTGATTCTACTCTTTTCGCATGTGTCCATGTCTCACAACCTCAGGTCCACACACTCCAAACAAAGGTCTTGATAAATGACTTCCTTATCTTCAAGTTGAGGTGGCCATTGAGCAGCAAATTCTTCTTATTTTGAAAGGCTTTCTTCTCCAACGCCATACTTTTCTTAATTTCTGAGATGCAACTGTTGTCATAATTAATCACACTTCCCAAATAGCAAAATTCCGTTACTTGTTCAATGGCACTATCATTTAACATTGTATTAACTAATTATTTTTTATCAATCTCCATTAATTTTGTCTTCCGAGAATTAACTTTAGGCATTTCTGAAAGACTTTTAGCATTCTATTCATTTCACATGCGGAGTTTGCAAAAAGTGCAATATCATCTGCAAAGCAAATGCTATGAACCTGTAATCCATTAAATTTTAATCCTTTTGTTTTCTCTTTTAATTCATTTACTGCAGCTTCTATTTAGATATTAAAAAGATATGGTGATGGAGTACAAACCTGCCTTACACCTCTTCGTATCTTTGCTTCTCTTTTAATGCCATTAACTATTATTTCGGTAGTTTGATTTTTATATACGTTCATAATAAGGCGCCTGTCTTTCCAGTCAACCCCGACATTGGCAAATAAAAGAAATAAGATTTTACAATTGACATTACCAAGTGTCTTTTCTATATCAATTAGTACTATATAAGTTTTTCGATTAACTTCCAGTCTTCTTTCTAAACTCTGACGTAATGCTAGGATAGCCTCCCTAGTCCCTTTCCTTGTTCTAAATCCATACTGATCACTATCCAGATGTTGTTCAATTTTCTTGCTTAGTCTATCTTTGATGATGATCAATACAATCTTTGATGCATGTGAAAGAATGGCTAAAGTTCTATAATTAGAACATTCACAAGCATTTCCTTTCTTGGGTAGTGTGGTTGTTCAAATTTTAATAAAATCAGGAGGTACGAATCCGTCCTCTTAGCATTTAGTAATGATTTGAAAAAGGTATTATTTAATGCTTACATCGCAACATTTTAAGAGCTCTGCAGGAATGTTATCTACACCAGTTGCTTTATTTCCTTTCAGTTTAGTGAGTGCTGCATAAAACTCTGCTTTAGTTATAGCTGGACTTTTAACATCTTCTTCAATTAGTTCTTCATCTTCTATATAAATACTATTGTCAGTAATCTCTGGTCCATCATACAAATCTTCCATCGCTCACATACCCTTTCATTTTCAAACAATAGCTTACCTTTGGAATCCTTAACTACGTTGCTTGTAATACGTTGTTGATAGCTCAAAGATGTCATTTTAAAACAAGCTTTGTCAGGTTTCCCATTCTTCAGGTCATCCTCAATACCCACGCATACCCACTTCTTCTAATTTTCTTTCTCCTTGCGACATTTCCTTGTTATTTGATTCTTTAGAGAGGGGCCGATAACCTCGATGTTAGGCCCCTTTAAAACAACAATCATCATCATCATCATCTTTAGAGACTCATACGCTATATTTCTAAATTTGTTCCTTTATTCAATAAGCTCTAGAATTTCCTGGGTCATCCATTTCTTTTCGGTTCCAATTTCATTTTGCCCAGTACTTCCGTTGCAGCTGTTTCTAAGCCATTTCTTATATCATCAATCGTAAACCAATTATCTAACATCTTTAAATTTTTGTACTACGTTAGGATCTTGAAGCTAATTTTAACACCATCTCTTTTGTCTTTTGTCCAAAAGTTTCATTCCTCTTGAACCTTATATAACATTTAGCTGCAACTAGGATGTGATCACTATTAATTTCCGCCCCAGGGTAACTATGGCTGGCTTTTACTTGGTTCCTATATATTTGTTTAACTATGACGTAGTCAATTTGCAACCTTCTTCTATCCTCAGCTGCTATCCAGGTGTAACCTCTTGGGAACTTCGAAACAGGTATAAGTTATAACCATCTTATGTTGCTCACAGAATTCGAGTAATCTTTCTCCTCTCACATTGACATCAGCCATGCCAAACTTACCAGCATACTTAACATCATTATGAGAGCCCACGGAAGCATTAAAATAGCCCATTAAAATAATGTTTGAATTCTCCTGTACTATGTCAAACAATTCTTCTATTTGATCATTAATTTCTTTAATTTCTTCATCATCAGCATTTGTTTATGCTTCTAATAAAAACTTCGAAGCGTTAGTCATCCCACTCAGTGTAGGAGAACCTTCCCATCTGTCAGCTCCAGCTTTCTTCAGTATAGAGACAATGGCATGCTGTTCATAACAAGTTTCATAACCCTTCACATACCTGTCAAAGATCGAAAGTATTAATAAGCGAAATAAACTGACCAGATCTTCGGCCCCTATGCATCGGAGCAACTCAGTCGGTCCATAACTGGTGTCTGGTGGTCCCTAACTACGTAGATCTTCTAGTGGCCAACCATTTCTGATTAAAATAATAAATATTCTTTTATATGCTCATCGGTTTCCCCTTCTCTTTCACTTCAATATTCTTGATATTCTTAGCCCTATACTAACGCTCTATGTGATCATTCTATGAGTCTACCTTCTATTCTATAACTATTAAAGGTTTTCACCTCAGTCACTAATATTAGAGCACTTCAGCTATCTTTACCCGAAAGAATTCTTAATCTTTCGATAAGCTGCATAAACAACTCCTACTTAGAAACAATTATGTACATTTGGATATTTCTGCAGTTTCATTTAAGGAGCATTTAAATCTTGGTCATATAGGCCCGAGTACTTTGGTTGCATCTTGTATGTTTGAATATTGTTTGAATATTTCTGATAACCTGTGAATTCTGATGTCTGTATTAAATTGTGTATTTGGGATCAAGTCGAGGATTGGGAATGAGGCGGAAGTGGCCTGAAGTTACATACAATTCCCGTGTTTGCCAGAAGTAAAAGTAGGAAAACCAAAATGAACAGTTCGAGGACTGCTGGTGAGAAAATCGAGCCCACCTCTTCCCAATTTGGCCTCATGAGGCTGAATGTACCCTGCCCCAGTCCTCAGACCAGAATTAACATCTTTGGCAGGGCCAACAACCAAATCCACACCTCCGGATCGACAGCCAAATATGCTATCCACAACACCTGGAGATAGTCATTGCTCATATTTATTCGAACCATTTTCTTTATCTTTATTGTACTTCATCATTACCTCAGTTTTCAGACGTCTGTTTTCTGCTTTCTCTATTTCATGTCATACGCTCTTGTTCTTCCATATTTCATTCATATTGTAGTATATTCTGAGTGAACCAAAATCTGTCATTTCTACTCGTTCTGTATCTTCTTTCCTGACGATATTTTCTTCTACAGATTTCTTTTTCAAAGATTCGAATTCCTTGCATTGGAGTTCTCATCTACTTCATAAGAACCAGATTGTAGTTAGAATTTGTGTTGCCCCAAGAGTTCGGTTTTTTAATCCCAATTCAGATTTCGAAATCTATCCTTGATCATAATGAAATCAATTTATAAACGTCCTATACCTCCTGGTCCCATTCAAGTGTTTATAGTTCTGTTATGTTTGTTAGAAACGCGTTAGGTATGGCCTAGTAGTGATCGGTGCAGAATTCTACCAGCCTGCTCAATCGTTCGTATTTTTCATGCATTCTACAATTCACCGCTATCTTGTCTTCTCTTCCGCTTCTTAAGATGGCATTTCAATCGCACTTTACAATATTTACAATCTGCAGAATTACACCTTCTGAATTTGTTAGTAGAATTTTATAACTTCGTTATTATCTGTTTGATTGGTAGCCTGCTAGACTTATACTACTCTAATGCACGTAATTTTCGTTCTTATTTTAACTATAATAAGCCTATAATGCTCATAATGTTCCACCCACTGGCCAAGTTCCCCAGTCAATATGAGACCTACTCCCCATAACCGTTATTTGATTTAGAGCTAAATATCCTCTAGTCCCCTGGCCAGAAATCCCATTCTTCCTGCCTGCATACTTCACTAATCCAACACAAATACAACTTCAACCTATCTATTTCCCATTTCATGATCCTAAACCTTCCTCTGGATAATCGCACTTCTAATATCCCTGTTTCGACCAGTAGAATGCCAGACATCCCATTTGTCACCTTTGTGATGTTAACCCCCTTTCAAGTAGCCCTCGGCTGGAGATTACAAAGTGGAACATGTTTACCACATGATTGATATTTCACAAAAGGGAAGGGGAACATTGCGTAGAATTATGCATAGACAGGTGCATTACCGCGGGGAGAACATTATTATGGCAGTAGTTCCCCGCTGCAGTGAGGCAATGGGGGACAAAGTGTGACACAGGTAAGTAGAGGAAGCCAAGGTGTGGTAATTGGGGGCATTATTTATTATTGTTATAGATGTACTCACCATCTATGGGACCAGTAAAACATGACTTCTTCCGTAATGCTACACCCCTTGTATAATGTAATATAAACCAATCAATTACGCATCAAATCAAGTTTCTACTCTTAGTACACACAATCCACAATGTTGGTAAAAATATATTACGAACAGATTTTCATGGACGCTGCCACACGGCTGAATGAACAAAGAACCATATAACATTACATGAAGTATCTGCAAAGCTACTGTATGAAATATTAAGATACTGTCAGTCTTCCGAAAAATTTAGTCAAAATAATTATATTACATGGTGGCAATTCCACCATTTTGTCTTACTACTGTCCCCTGAACTCTTGATCCGTCAGTTTACCCCAACAAATGACAGAGCGCGGTGGGCAAATGACTTGTGGGTGGACGGCATTCGTAAGTGGTTTCTACGGGAGGAGGAACGCGTGAGAAGAAGCTCCGAAAAGTCTCAAGGAAAGGCGTGGAAATCTCAAGAAAGTCCAAAAGCTATTGCTATGTCTCATAAAGTCCAGAGTTTCGGATCCAACTGGAAGAGACGAGACTATTCCTCCAAATATGTAAGTAATGCCACGCAGCAGAGTTCAGTGACACGTGTACGACGGTGCAGTTAGTCAACAAAGTGGGATACAGCGAATCAGCGAGTCAGCCGAGTGTAACAGAGCAGTTAAGTACACATATTTGTATTCGAGAAGACAACTGACAGATTGTTAATGTTTCAGATTTGTGAAGGAATATTCCGTGAAGTGCAGAAGGCCGAGGTCCTACTTTCGGCGTGGATACGATAAGAGAACACGACAGACTACCACAGCGGGGTTCCTTGGGTCTAGTGGTCAATCATTATTAGACAAAGCGGTAAGTAGTTGCGTTCCGCCAGTTCTGCAAGTTTTCACCGGAGCCAGCTACTGCTCTGTGGCGATCTCCCGGACTCCTCCCTAAGCAAACGTGCGCGTTACTTGCTCACAGATGGGTTTGCACAGGCACAACCCAGGTATCTTCCAGATCCTCTGTCCTTCAGTATGCGCCTCTTCTTGGACTGGGCCTCAACAACCACCGCTACAGCCCTGGTCCCGGGTTATAGACCCACCACAGCCACATCGGTATGGCCCCTGTACCACCACAGTCCTCCACAGCACTTGCCAGACACGTCACCACTACAGCCCTGGTCCCGGGTTACAGAAACCCACAGCCACCTCGGTATGGCTCCTGTACCATCATAGTCCTCCGCCACACTTGCTGGAAACGTCACCGCTACAGACCTGGTCCCGGGTTATAGAACCCCACAGCCACCTCGGTATGGCTCCTGTACCACCACAGTCCTCCACCACACTTGATGGACATGCCACCACCATCACCTTGGTCCCGGGTTCTAGACACCCAAGCCACCTCGGTATGGCTTCTGTACCACCACAGTCCTCCACCACACTTGCTGGACACGTCACCACTACAGCCTTGGTGCCGGGTTATAGACCTCCACAGCCACCTCGGTATGGCTGCTGTACCACCACAGTCCTCCACCACACTTGCTGGACACGTCACCACTACAGCCTTGGTGCCGGGTTATAGACCTCCACAGCCACCTCGGTATGGCTCCTGTACCATCACAGTCCTCCACAACACTTGACGGACACGTCACCACTACAGCCTTGGTGCCGGGTTATAGACCCCCACAGCCTTCTCGGTATGGCTCCTGTACCACCACAGTCCTCCACCACACTTGCCGGACACGTCACCACTACAGCCTTTTTCCCGGGTTATAGACCCACCACAGCCACATCGGTATGGCTCCTGTACCTCCACAGTCCTCCACCACACTTGCTGGACACGTCACCACTACTGCCTTTGTCCCGGGTTATAGACCCCCACAGCCACCTCGGTATGGCTCCTGTACCACCTCAGTCTTCCACCACACTTGCCGGACACGTCACCACTACTGCCTTTGTCCCGGGTTATAGACCCCCACAGCCACCTCGGTATGGCTCTTGTACCTCCTCAGTCTTCCACCACACTTGCCGGACACGTCACCACTACTGCCTTTGTCCCGGGTTATAGACCCCCACAGCCACCTCGGTATGGCTCCTGTACCACCTCAGTCTTCCACCACACTTGCCGGACACGTCACCACTACTGCCTTTGTCCCGGGTTATAGACCCCCACAGCCACCTCGGTATGGCTCCTGTACCTCCACAGTCCTCCACCACACTTGCCGGACACGTCACCACTACTGCCTTTGTCCCGGGTTATAGACCCCCACAGCCACCTCGGTATGGCTCCTGTACCTCCACAGTCCTCCACCACACTTGCCGGACACGTCACCACTACTGCCTTTGTCCCGGGTTATAGACCCCCACAGCCACCTCGGTATGGCTCCTGTACCTCCACAGTCCTCCACCACACTTGCCGGACACGTCACCACTACTGCCTTTGTCCCGGGTTATAGACCCCCACAGCCACCTCGGTATGGCTCCTGTACCTCCACAGTCCTCCACCACACTTGCCGGACACGTCACCACTACTGCCTTTGTCCCGGGTTATAGACCCCCACAGCCACCTCGGTATGGCTCCTGTACCTCCACAGTCCTCCACCACACTTGCCGGACACGTCACCACTACTGCCTTTGTCCCGGGTTATAGACCCCCACAGCCACCTCGGTATGGCTCCTGTACCACTACTGACACAATTTGTTCTAGCGCTAGTAATTTTTGTCGGCTGTCAACTATTTTATCCAGCACTGATAAAACTTTGCTGGTGCTGCCAATAAAAATCTTGAACCATGAATGCTGTATCGAACAACTACAATGGCAAAAATGTCTGTCAATGGGGGATTCGAACTTCTTACTTCACCACGCCACGAGTTGACCCTCATGGCTGTCATGACACACCACCTGGCGTTATTTAGCGTTCGCTACATATGGGCAACACGTCATGAAATAGGGTGCGGTTTTTTTTTCAAGCGGAATTTACAGCGCTGTATGAGCAATAGAGCAAAGCCATTCATCAATTTAAAACCGCAAACGGCACAAATTGGCGGTCATGTAAGACGTGTCTCAGTCATTATTTCGAAATAAATTTAATACAATATAAAGATGCGACCACTAGAAGACTACAATTATGATGAATGCATAGTGATGTCGCTCAAGGAACAATTTTGTTAATTATATTAGGAGTAATTTTTTAGTTAAGGCCTAGCCCATGTCTTTCGAAGTAATGCCCATGGTTAGCATTTAAAGTCGAATTAATGTGATCGTTTGACGAATGAAGTAGCCTATAGAAAAAACTTCCCGAACATAAGGTCACATTGGGCGGCTTCGGTGGCGTAGCTGGTGCAGGTGACCTCGATGTTACACTCCTTAAAACATTGAACCTACCACCGCCTGTCCAAATGATGCAAAGTGTTATAACACTCGCAACCAGTGAGACGCTGGTGATGGCCAAGGGGCTCTTAGTTGTGCCAGAATTCAATTTTCATGTTTCCTATCGAATCATCCTTCATACAAACATTTTCGTTTGAGACAGTTTTGCGTTTCAGCGTCCAGTCTATTCTGCAAGCCTCAAATTGGAAACAAGTCACCTCCATGATCGCCTATTAGCAATTAGCCTCTGCTTCTACTCGTCTCACTTTGAAATCATTAAACACTGAATCTAACCATCACCGCTAGGTCTACCTCTGCTTCTCTTACCCTCTACAGCAAAACTCATTAACCTCTGGGTAATCTCTACTCTCCCATTCTCTACACATGACACCACCATATGAGTCGGCTCATACGAAAAGCTTCATCTAGAATGTTCATTTCTAACTTAGCATTTATCTCTTCATTACTGCCATTGCTCCCATCTATTTGTTCCAGAAATCATTCTTGCTACACTCTTGTCAGTTAACTCTAGCTTATGTACCAGCTCTCACTTCCATACAGCAAGGTCGGTCTAGATACTGAGCGATGTAGGGAGAGTTTCGTCGCTACACTAACAGAATATTGTACATCGCAACTGAGAACTCACTGCATTGGCTTTTCTACATCTCGACCCTATTTCCTTCACCGTACAGTACTACCAACCTGAGAGATTACACAGCCTTAGTACAGCCCAAGTTCAGTAGCACAGAATGAGATACGAAATAACGATAAAAAGTTCTACAGTACATAAAATAGACAAATTACCTTAAATGATGAAAAATAAATCAGGAAATGGAGTAATAATGATTACTCCTCCGCTGACCATAACCCACACACAGTCCCCTTTTAGATTACGACTTGTACAGGTAAAAGTCTAACTGTGTCCGCCATTATGCGCGTGAGTTATCGTCAAAGACAGCATTGCCAACCCCGCACATTCGGCACTACGTCATATCTGGTATCGTAGCACAAAAGAGCGCCGTCAAATGTCAGTCGTAGGTTAGACATGGATTGTGCGTGTTGCGAGTTAACAATCTCCAATCTCAATCGAGAATATCATAACGTATGAATAACTTTCATCCAAACCAATGGTTTTTGCCTAGCACAGTATTTCAATCCAGACCAATGGATTTTGCCTAGGCCAATATTCGTTAGGTCCAATCTAATCCAAACCTTTGTTTTGTCCAATCCAATGGGTTTTGACAATGGATTTAGTCTGTGGGCCACGTTAGCTGTATATACATCCTCGGTTTTTGTCAAGCACCAATAAAATTCAATTAGTGTAGTGTATTTTTTATCCCACATGTTGGAAACAATGTGTGCGCCTCGGCATGTGCCGTTGAGTGCACCTTGTTGACAGCTGGACAAGATTCAAGCGCGGTCGGAACATGGCTGCCGTTGTTAAGAGAGCAATAAATAAGAACACATATTCCCATAAGTTAGCACATCGCAGTAGTAACCATGGTTACTATTTTGAGTAGGTAATGTCCCCCGGAAGATGAAACAGAGTATGTTACAGCTACGATGACATCTGATGCAAGTGTAAAAGCCACGTTCTGGTCTCATTCAGAATTAATATATCGTCAACCTGCTCCTACTTTGTTCCTTTCACCTGGCATTCAACCTTCTTGCATTTCTTCCATAGGACAAAAACCTTCGTCTTTGAAATGCTGATCTTCATACCATACTCCCTACATTTCTGTTCATGTTCAAAAATATTGGCTTGCAAGCTTTCGACGGAGTCCGTCATTATAACCAGGTCATCCGAATAGGCCAGACTACTTACCTTGAAATACAGCCAGCCAGTTTATGCCCTTAAGGAAATGGTCCATATAACAAATACAGTAGTGTAGTGGTTTAATCCTTGCCTCACTCCTGTACAAACCATGAACCCATCCTACCGTCAACTCTCACTGTAATTTGATTATAATACATAAATACTTTTGATTGCCTGTAGCAGACTTCCCGCGATACCATAATCCCTCAATATGCTAGGCATCTTCTTCCTGGGTTCTCTATCGTACGCCTTCTTATGTAACACAAACACAACTGTCTATTTCTCTCATGGCATTTCTCAATAACTTGGCGCATACTCAAATTGTGAACTTGACACCCTCGTCGTGGTCTAAAGCCACTCTGGTTGTCATCCATCTTACTCTCGGCCAGTAATCGAAGTCTCCTTTCTACAATGCCTGAGTACACTTTTTCCGGGACACTTATCAAAGAAATCCTGCTATAATTATTGCGATCTTTCCTGATAGCTTGCTTATAAGTAGGCGTGATAACTGCTTTTCTCTAGGCAGAGGGTACATTTCCTAAACCCTATGGCAATTTGATTATCCTATCCAACCATTTCAGCCGAGCTTTCCCACTATTATTTACAATTTCTGGCTAAAATTCAACAACCCCTGCCGCTGTGCAACATTCGTGTTTATTTACCACCCTCTCTACTTATTCAACCGTGATCCTGTTCCTGTCCTCATTCTCCTCCTGCATAACCTCAAAGTCTGCCACATTGCCAGATAAGTCTCCATTAAGGGGCGGTGTGGCTGAAATGTTCAAGTTTCACAGTTTTCATCATAACATGACCAGATTTTAATCTCTTACATAGAGAGTTGCTGGCATCTGTTGTGCTAATTTATATTTAAATAGTGTTTGAGTTATTGATCATTTTTGTATTAAAGAAGTGGTCCCGTAAAAAAGGCCCTCGAATGAAAGGTTTCGTTTGATCAAGCTAATTATTTTTCTACATGCAGTTAAAATGTATAGAAACAATAATTGCTCTGGGGTTTGGTGTTAGTTAAATGGATACTGTTCTTTCCAGAAATATTTAAACTCTCATTTTAAATATTTTTGAAATTCAGCATTATTAATTAAAATCTGCCTATCAAAATTACATTAAAACTCAAAGCAGTTCAAAACCCAAGGCACAATATACATAACTGTACCTTTAGCCAGTGGCGTACGCAGGATTTCCTTCTCGGGGGGGGGGGGGCATTCATAGTAATGTCCTATAATAAAAATGATAATTCGAATATAATTCATAAAAAGCAACAACTCAGTTAAATAAACACTACCGGACCCAAGCGAGAAATCTCGCATGTTCATAAACCACCCTTCCCCGATAGGTTTATAACGAGAGAATTAATTGCAGCATGTTAGAGCTCCAGTATTTATTTATGAAATTAGAATGGAATTCGTCACTGCTAATGTCATTTGTGTTCTGAGTCCATTGATTTATCTTAGCTGTAACACTCACCAGTTATTCAATATTTTTGAAAGCATACGATTTGAGTACTCATTCCTTTGACATACTGTTTCTGAAATCTATGTAAAATGATAAAGGAAAGACCTCATAATGTTAAAATGACACGAAACAGGCGTTACAGCGTCCAAAATGTGAAGTGGACAGCAATTACGGAACATATTTTCCTACAGCAATAGTATCGACAAATCTCACACTTCGTACATTTTTTAAAAGTCATTTTTTTAAGAAATTATTGATATTTATGAAATTAGAGTGCAATTCGTCACTGCTAATGTCTATTCTCTTTCATTTGAATGCTCATTTGGCACGATCGGTCGCTTGTGAGCACCACAGGAGGGATCTATACTAATGAAAGAATGTATATATGATGATTCTCTTTGCATGAAAACTATTTTAACTATATTTTTCAGCACTTTAAACAATATTACAAACACAATTGAAAACACAAAAGATTAATAAAAAATACGGAAAAGAGTTTGGCCCAATATAGATATTGCACTACATACAAACGGACAAAAAGAAATGTCTAAATTGACAATCGGGCTAAACCAAAGAATCTGATTAAGTAGATATTTGCCCTGGAATTTGTTGAAGGACTTAGACAAGTCTACTTCAATCGTATATCAAGCCTTCTAGGTTTGACAGACCATTCATTCAGTACTTCCTCAATTGAAACATCAACAGTATCATGAATGAACATCAAAGCTAATCCATTAAGGCGTTCTTCACTAGTTGAATTCCATAAATAGTTCTTCAAGAACTTTAAGGACGAAAACGATCTTTCACACGAGCAGGTTGTGACAGGTATGGTAGCCATGATGACAAGCAGGTTATACACAACTGGAAACATGTTCTTATTGCATATTGACAAAGCATCTATAGCACTCGTGGGCTTCTTTTCAATAGATTTCAGAGTTTGTTTCCAGAGAAGTAGCTCGCCTCTAATATTAAGGGGAGGTCCATAAAATTCAGCTACATTTTCTACTTCAGCTATGCTTTGGTTGAATAGTTCGTCTTCAGTTGTGGTAACTAGTGTTTGCAATGGCTGAAGAGTTTCTTTATGGGAGACAATTTATCATCATGTGATGAAGTAGTTTCTTCAAGAAATGGGATGAAAATAACCCGCCGGATCGTTAGATGAAACGTTGTTCCTCATCGTTTGTCGAACAACAGTTCGAGGCTGAACTACAGGCACTCCAAATTCTTTGCAGAACTCTAAAACCGAATTATATGCACACAAAAACCTTGCGTCTGCATCTGCCCTCATTTCTTCAAGACACCTCTTAACATTTATGGAGGCGTAGATTGCTTGACTGAGATCCAAATTTTCAGTTTGAAGGTATTTGCTGAGAGGAAGTGTGATTTGAAATGCTTCATGAATGACAAATACACTTCTCAAGAACTCAAATTTGCTGATAGCACACAGAAGAAGTTGCGCATCTGTAGCTGCCTTCTTATTAACCCATGCTGCTATTTTTTCTAATGCCAACAATAACGGTCTCAGAAGTTCAATGAATGAACGAACAGACTCGTGCTTTTCAATCCATCTCGTTGCACATAACTTCTTGAGTTTACTCCCTCGGGGTTTCTCATCCATACTTTCAACTTCATTAGTCAACACAGCCTGCCTCTTTGGTGAAGTACTAAAAATGGCATAAGCTCTTTCAATTGTACCCATACAGTTCCTAATCTGGGCCGATAACCTAGATGTTAGGCCCCTTAAAACAACAATTATCATCATCATCAGTTCCTAATCTCTGCAACACTATGCCCTTCAGAAATGGCCAGGTTTAAACAGTGAGCACTACAGTGAACATACTGGGCTTTGGGAAACTGTTTTCGTACAATGGCCTGAGCACCTCTGTAGGATCCACTCATGGCACTAGCTCCATCATAACCTTGGCCTATGAGATATTCTGCATCCAGTCCCACACTTTTCAAACCAGACAATATGCTATTCGCAAGGACTAACCCAGAAGCATCATTGATAGCAATATATTGCAGAAACTCTTCTTGTACGGAATTATCTTGAACGAAACGGACACATAGTGACATTTGCTGCACACCGCTGATGTCTGTGGTCTCGTCAGCAAGAACAGAAAAGTATTTAGCTTTTTTCACCTGATCGACTAACCTTTTCAATATAATGTCATTCAAAGATGAAATAATTTCATTCTGAATCCGTGGGCTTACGTATGTTGCATTTAAGGATGCTGTCATCAAATGTTCCTTTAGTATTGCATCACCAGCTTCTGCTCGAAACTTGAGAAGAGACCTGAAATTTCCCTCCCCTTTCCTGAGAGGCTCATCTAAATTTACAGGTCCCGAATCCCTGTGATCACGGAAAGCAATGCCCATTCGAGCAAAGGAAAATTACAGATTTAATTATAGGTATGAGTTTCTCCCTTTTGCATAATATGTTGGATTGAACACCCCTATCCAAGCTTACATCAACAGCAGGTTTTGTACCTTTGTATATGGCGAGAAAATTCACAGCCTTTTCCGTACATGCCATATGATACTTGGTTTATTGGTGTTTCTTGAAATCCTCCTTCACATTTTCCAGTTCATGTAAGGAAATTTTACTAGTTTACGTGGCGATGAAGATTATTTCCCAACAACGGTGCAAAACAACGAACAATATTTACAAAAGGCTCCGTTCTTTGAAGGAGAATAAACTAGTCATTTCCACTCTGATAACCAGTTCAACTGAAATTTCAGATTCCTTGGACCCGATAAAGGGAAATTAAAATTGCTTCCAGGTGTCCAGGCATTTTCCAACAGTTCATTTTTCAGATAATCATCAATCTAAAGAAGAAAGTAAATCACAACATTGACATAATTAACATGTACCGACATATACGTAGGCCAAGGCCATACAAATACCGGTATAACGTAATAGATATAGCATCGAAGAGAAAATCAATTACAGAAATAGCGATTATCATGAATCATATTGTATACTCACCTGTTGGCCAGCATAACCTCCTAAGTCTGTTCGATGTATTTGGTCGGTAGCCGGCTTGGTAGTAGCCGATAATTCTTCAAGTTCATTTTCAATTCTTAAATATGAACTACTTGCAATGGCAGTGATGCATGTAACATCTACTCTTGGTTTTTTAATAATAAATCGATCCATTACGAATTACAAATAAACTCGGAAAAAAAGTGCGACTCACGATCTGGCAGTTCACAGATATGCACGTTTAAAGCAGCACGAAGCTGCGTTACGATAGTTACCAATCGCACACTTCAACAGTAAAACGACAATTTTGATATTTCGCCTAGTGTAGTTAGTTATTCTTGCTTTTAGTGGAAGAACAGCGAGGTCATCAGCCCCGTTTAACACGTAGTTTAAGGGTGTTTACCCCAGGCCATAACCAGTAGCTAGCGCCAAAGCTGGAGAAGTCTCGTTGCGAGTTGAGTGGAGGTCATTTACCACGTGAAGAACGTGTTCACATTAAAAATATATTACAAAGGAGTAGCCTAAAGAAGCCTCACTGGCAGCAATTCAAAACATTTTCCAGGTGATAGATGGGACAATATAAGGAGTCATGTAAACTAATGTCTCTAGGGGGGGGGTTAAACCCTACACCCTCCCGTTGGTACGCCACTGCCTTTAGCAACTATTGTACCAAGTAACAACAATGTGTGATAAGAATTGCAACCACAAGGAGCATATTGTACACAGCAACACATTGGATAAGTGCTATGCGAGAAAGAGGCAAGTTAATATTTACTGCCCTCCTCCTTATGCTTCCCCTTCACATCTCCTCGCTTTTTCTTCCTGAGATAATTTCTGCCACTTTACAAGTCTCCTGGTCATTTTCCCCTCTTATGTATTACTATCATTATAATAAAAGCACCTCCAATGTTTAAATGGCATGTGGGCTCTTACAAAGACACCTCTACAAGCTTAACAATAGCCGGAATGACTAAAATAAAATCATTTTCTGAACGACGAAGAATTGAGCTATTCTTGTATGAATAAAACAAACAAAAAACAGTTTTTGCTTCAAAATCCGCTAAACCGTCTTTCAGTTGCAATATTAGTCACAGTTGTAACGGACCAATATTTTGCTATAGATCGGTTTTGGGGCACTGAGTACCCCAGTGTAGGTTAGTGTTACGTTTCTTGTTGATTACTTTCCGCGAACCAAGGACACCAAAACCACTATGATGTGTGCAGAGTGTAAGATGTATGTATGCAAAAGTCATATCGTATCTGTTTGTGTCAATTGTAGAGATTACATTCAGTTAAATACTCTAAAATATGAGGTGTTGCAGAATGTTGAAAAAACCTGCAAGGTTATTATTTTACTTTTAGTATAGAATGATTAAGTGTAATATAAACTACCTTCTCCGTAAGTCTAATCATACCAAACTAACCAGTTGTTATACTAAATTCAATAAATATTGGTTTGTAATATGTAAATTAAGCTTATTATTCTTGGGGCACTCAGTATGATTAGTGTTTATAATAAACAAGAGTTGGGGTCCAGGGTTGAACACTTCCAAACAGTGAGAACTCCGAATGATTATTTGCGGGCAAGTAAAGAGGAAGTTAATGTTAATAATGTATCTACTTTGATGAGACAAGCAGTAACGACACAAGAAATGCGAAATATATCTGACGATGAAAACAAAACTTATTCATATCCGAAACATTCAGTTATGCATACACAAAAGTTAAGAAACATGTTTCCTCATATGTTGTACACTTACTCATTTGGATGATTTCCACTTGCTTCACCTTCCCCATCCTGGGTCTCTTCTTGCATGTCCTAGGAATAAAGTGAATTAATTAATTATTTTATTTATTTGGCATCACTAATACTATTTACACAAATAGCAAACTATGTAATTGTAAATCACAGCTGAGTTGAAATGAAGCATTACACACATATGCTTATGATTTCCCTAGTTCTAAAACTTATAACACATAATCTCCCCAAGATAACAAATAAATCTCAGTGCGACACAAAATGTTGACTCAGTGCCATAATGGAAGTACCGTAATAGCTTTAAGGATTGAGGACAAATGAGTATGTATTTTTTATTTTTAACTGGAAGGCCGTAAGGTGTGTTAGGATCTAACACGACCACCTATCATTAAGTTAAAAGCGACTATACCCTTAATATTTGTACCAGCACATATTTTGAGAATGAAGAACAGAATATTATACAAAACATTTCTCACAAAACACTGCAATTAAAGCAAATTTTCAAAAAAAATTAGTGTACGTACGGTACGTAAATTAAATGCCTCTATTGTGGAGTATGTTGCTGCTAATATCAAATATTATAAGTCTACTGGTGAACGGTAGCACATAGTTTGCAAGGTAGATACAAGCCGAGGAAGACATTGGAGTATTAACAGGGTAAGTCAATTTCAAATGCTTTTAAGAATGTAGTCACAGGTCACTTAGAATGCTTCCAAGAAGGGATTTCCTGGCATCGTTGGTAACCTGCCTTAGAACAGAAAAATGGTTGAGCTAATTTCAAACATTATAGAGCCTAAATGAAAAAAAAAAAGGAAGATTGTAGTTTTACGTGACCGTGAATCTTGTGATTATGAGCCACGGGACCTCCTTTTTACGTGGAATCCGAACCACAGGACATGGCATTTCACTTCGAAAATCTGACATGCATTGACCGGGAATCGAACCCGAACCGCCTTGGTGAGAGGCATACAGCTAGACCGCTGAGCCTCCACGCCCCCTAACTTAAATGCGCCAAGCCATGTGTTTACTGACAGAAAATGAGTGGGTGTGAGTAGCGTACCGACAAGGAGGGTTAGTGTTTAAATACCCCCCCCCCCTTGAATCTTTATATTGTCCGATCTATCGACTGTTTTACACTGCCGCTAATGAGTCCTCTTTATTCCTGTATATATTTTAAAAGAGATCGCGACGAGACGACTCCTTCAAAGTTGGAGCTAGCCAAGGATTAGATTTACTGTTGAACTGTCCAATCGGTAACTTCCTTCACGTCGGTTTGGGGTGCTTTAATTGTGTCCGTTTCATTAAAGATAATTAGTTACACGAGGAGTATTTGCAATTTATTCCTATCAACTATACGATTAAGCCATCAAGATTGGCAGATTTTGAGAGTCAATGGCAGTAAGAATATGGCAGTCAAATTTTATTTTTCTCTCACATAATATGAATGTTATAAGCAGTCACCTATAGACCACCGCATCATTTCAGTTTTAATATTTAGTTACAGTTTTTCATATTTTTAAAAGATGTATTTTTTTCTTTTATTGTGCTGAAAAAAAAAACCAATGAGTCCTAAAACAGTTTTCATACAAAGAGAATGTTCATTTAATTATTGTGTACTGTATATTAATCGAAATATCATTTTAATAATGTATATGATGATGATGACTAAGTGGCAGAACATCAAGGTCATCTGCCCCTTGTATAATCTTATAAATATATAAAAAGGAATGTCTGTCTGTTCGTCTTGTATGCGTTCATAAACATTCATGCGATTGCGATCAAATTTTGGTGAGCTGTTGTGCACAGTCCCGGAAAAGTTATAGGCGTACTAAATCCAATTTACAATAGATGGCGCGCGAGTAGCTTCAACAAAATGGCGTGCGTTTGTTTCAAGAAAGTCCCACATGCGTTCATATACCATTCATCCCATTGCGATGAAACTTGGGTGAGATGTTCTGTACACTTCAGGTAAGGTTTCTGATTTAGTAAATCCACTTAAAAGTAGGTAGCGCACGAGTAGATTCAACAAATGAGCGAAGACGGGAGAGCGTTTCAACAAAGTCCTGTATGCGTTCACATACCATTCGTCCGATAGCGATGAAACTTGGGGGAGAGGGTGTGTACACTACAGGCAAGGTTTCTGGCTTAGTAAATCCCTGTTATAATAGGTAGCGCACGAGTAGATTCAACAAATGTGCGACGACGCGCGAAGCGTTTCAAAAATGTCCCGTATGCGTTCATATACTATTCGTCTGATAGCGATGAAACTTGAGAGAGATGTTGCGTGCACTTCAGGGAAGGTTTCTGAATTAGTAAATCCACTTAACAATAGGTAGCGCACGAGTAGATTCAACAAATGAGCGACGACGGGCGAAGCGTATCAACAATGTCCTGTATTCGTTCACATACCATTCGTCCGATAGCTATGAAACTTGGGTGAGAGGTTGTGTACACTACAGGCAAGGTTTCTGGCTTAGTAAATCCATGTTATAGTAGGTAGCGCATGAGTAGATTCAACAAATGAGCGACGACGCGCGAAGCGTTTCAACAAAGTCCCATATGCGTTCATATACTATTCGTCTTATAGCCATGAAATTAGGGTGAGATGTTGTGTACACTTCAAGGAAGGTTTCTGGGTTAGTAAAACCATTTTACAACAAGTATCGCTCAAGTAGATTACACAAATAAACGACGACGCGCGAAGTGTTTCAACTGTAGGGTTTCTTTGTGGGGGTGCCCTACAATGGGGTGTTTTGGGGGAAGTTAAGATGCGAGTGGAGCGGGTAGTGTGATTGAGCTGTCTAGGGGCAAAGGCATAGTTCTGTGGACGAGCTCCCCGTTTGTTCAGATTGCCGGGAGAGCTCGGGGGTGTAAAAGAGGTGCTGGGGGAGGTTTAGCAAATAAGGACTTAAACGGTGCTGCCACTACTCGGCTTAATGCTAGCGTAAGCTGCCTAGCGAAGGCTTAGAGCGAATCCGCTGACTCAAATACTGTGACGGAGTAACAAGTGGCGGTCCGCTGACGCCACGAAGCAATAAAAAAATAATGCTATGGGATCCTACCTGGAGGGAATCTAGAGGGTAGGAACTTACTAGCTGGTTAAATAAATGGAAGGACCAGTTATCTAAAGACGTCTAGTTTCAATGGGTTTATTCTAGGAAGAAGTATTATTAAAGATTGCAGATCAGCTAAAGTGCTAATACAATTCCAGTACAAGTAATAGGGGATAAAAGTGTAGGTGTGTGTGTGTGAAGTTACTCGCTATACACTTACCAAGGTGGCAGCAGTCGTGATAGCGCCCTTCAGCGGTACGGCATTGCAACACAAGGTCTGTTTGAGAATGACCCCGAGTCATGAACTCTCAGAGGCTTTTATGGATTCGGCGTGCAGTGTATGCAGAATTGCACATTCTTTTAGTGTCGAAGCCCTACCGGGGTCGTTTGAGTTCAGGCGTGAGGCCACCTGAGTTCATTGAAGTAGTATAATTTATAGATGTAGTCGTAGATCGTAGAAGTTGGTTTGAAGTCATGTATTGGGATGTATTTGTATGGGGTGTGAATAATAGGGGGTGGGGGTGGCATAGCCTACGGGTATAACACAACATAGTCCCGTAGACTATGCGTTCATATACCATTCGTCCGATAGCGACTACATTAGGGTGAGTTGTTGTGTACACTCCAGGGAAAGTTTCAACCTTAGTAAATCCATTTTACAATGGGTAGCGCACTAGTAGATTCAACAAATGAGCGAAGACGCGCTTAGCGTTTCAACAAAGTCCCGTATGCGTTCATATACCATTCGTCCGATAGCGATGAATCTTGGGTGAGATGTTGTATACACTTCAGGGAAGGTTTCTGGCTTAGTACATCCACTTTACAATAGGTTTCGCACAAGAAGATTCAACAAATTAGCGACGGCACGCGAATCGCTTAAACAAAGTCCCGTATGCGTTCATATACCATTCATCCGATTGCTATGAAACTTTGCATGAATTGTTGTGCACACTCCAGGAAAGGTTTATGAATTAGCAAATCCTTTTTATAATAGGTAGCGCATGAGTAGATTCAACAAATGAGTAACGGCACGCGTATCTTTAAAAAAATCCGTATGTGTTCATATACCATTCATGCGATTGCAATGAAATTTTGAGAAATGCTGTTTCCACTCCCGCAAAGATTCTGATTTAGTAAATTCAATGTACAAAATGTAGCGCACGAGTAGATTCAATAATGACCGACAGTGCGTCAATCGTGTGGAGGAACGTGAGCCATCTGCCGGAGCTTCTACCGAAGCTATATGATTGTTGTATATATAAACTTCCTTGGGAATAAAAGTTGTGTATGAATTAGCTCCACGTATATCAATACTGTACTTCAAATATTGGATGGTGGGCTCTGTCAAGCGCTGTATACGGAAGACTCTAGGAAAACTGCTAATTGACGTAGAGCAAACCAATACCCTGCTCATCAGTATTGAAGCCGCCCTTAACTCGAGACCACTCACCAAGGCAGATGATCAAGAAGTACTAACCCCGCCCACTTCTTGAATGGAAAAGAACTAACAGCAATACCATCCGGACAACCAACAACAGACGTTAACTTAACCAAGATGTACAGACTGAAACAAAGCATTGCAGACGATTTTTGGAGACGTTGGACAAAGGACTACCTTTTAGAATTGAGACCTTTCCACCACGTCCGAAACACCCGCAGCAAGTCAACAGCGCTCAAGGTAGGCGACGTTGTACTTCTGCAGGAGGACCATGTGCGACGCCATATGTGGAAGTTGGCGCAAATAGAAGAACTTCGACCTGGCAGAGACGGCGTGACGAGGACCGTACTCCTGAGGACCACCTGCGCCACGCAGATTATTCGACCTATCCAGCTGGTCATCCCTCTGGAGATCGGGAAAGACCAGGGTGGGGAGGTTGTGGAGGAACGCGAGCCATCTGCCGGAGCTTCCACCGAAGCTATATGATTGTTGTATATGTAAAATTTCTTGGGAATAAAAGTTGTGTATGAATTAGCTCCACACATATCAAAACTGCACTTCAAAAATCGTTTCAACAAAGTCCCTTATGCGTTCATATACCATTCATCCGATTATGATAAAACTTTGGTGAGTTGAGTACAGTCCTGTGAAGGTGTACGAATTAGTAAATCCGTTCTTCAATTCAACAAGTGAGTGATGGCGCGGGAATCGTTTAAACAAAATCCCGTATGCGTTCATATGCCATTCATCTGATTGCGATGAAACTTTCATGAGTTTTTGTCTACACGCCAGGGAAGGTTATCGACTTAGTAAATCCATTTTACAATAGGTAGCGTACAAGTATATTAAACAAATGGGTGATGGCGCTCGAATCCTTTCAACAAAGTCCCGTATACGGTCATATACCATTCATTTAATTGCGATGAAACGTTGGTGAGTTGTAGAGCATGCTCCCATGATTTTTTGAGATAGTAAATCAAATTTACAATAGTTTAGAGTTGGTTAACGGAAAAAGAAAAAAATATTGGGTATCCAAAACTACTTCAACAAACAAAGTTACAACGCCAACACTTCCTTTGATTGGCATTGTAACGCATGCCGGGTACAGCTAGTGTAATATATTAATGAATCCCCCACAAGGAAAACCTGCATACGCCACTGGTTAAGGTACCTTGTAATGGTTCTTCATGGTTCCCCATTTTCATCTCCAGGTCAACGCTAGGACGTTAACTCTTAAGAGGCCATTATCGCTTCCTTCCAACTCCTAAACATATTTCATTAACACCTCATTTAAGCTAAACAAAAGGGCGAACGGCCGTCCCTGACACAGCAGAATTAGGAAAGGGGTGGAAAGAAAACAACTATTAGACAACATGTGGTATGAAGTTCTGAACGTACTATGAGTTAAAATAGGTGGACTTGAGTATTAACAATTACTTTCTTCATATGATCCTAGATAATTCTCTTACTTTTATCTCATATCTATTATTTAATACGTAAACACAAAAGACCAAGAGCATGTTATAGCAATGTTCAGAATTGGGAAGGAGGTAATCATGGTCAAAAGTTAAAACAATCCCAGCATGTGCCTGGAATAGTTAAGACACCACATACTGTAAGGCCACTGCTAGGCCCCACTTCTATAACCCTCATGAGTGGATCTCTGAAGAGAATAAAGAAATCCTAATTGTATTGGTTTATTTATTTATTTATTTATTTATAGAGCAATATGAAGGAACACAGGCACCAGCCCAAATACATTCCTTCCTGACATTATCTGATTAAACAACAACATGTATCAATGAAAAATAGAGAAAACAGATTACACAAATTACACAAATGAAGAACAGAAGATAAATACTACAAAGGAGATCGTGAAAATATAAACCATAAAATGAAAACAAAACTGTACAAATTAGGAAAAAAGAATACACAAAAATAAAGGGGAAAAGAGTACTCAGTATTGAAGGAACAGCTGCTTTTACTTGTTTATTGAATAAGTTAGCGCCGGCGAATAAATCTACTTGAACATCAATTGAATTATAAAATGATAATATTTTAACTAAAGGCAAATTAGAATGGTGAACACTTTTAGATCTTGGGATGTGAAAGAGTGCTTGCTGACGAGATCTTACTTGTGGTACATGAAAAGTGATGAATTGAAATAATTCTTGGCAGTCAATTTTTCCAGTTAAAATTTTCCTCAGCAGTTGCAAAGAACTTAACGACCTTCTACTTTTCAAAGACATGAAATTGAACAAATTTCAAAAAAAACTGAGTCGAAGTGTCAAATGGACAAAATACATCGAACGTCTTATCATAGAAATTTATTTTGCACACTCTCAATGTGATGAATTTGATCTTTATAAAAGGGATCCCAGATTACTGCTGAATATTCTAACTTGTTTCGAACTAAACTTTCATACAACTTTACAATTACTCCAGTTTTAGTAAATAATTTGGAGTTTCTAATGACAAAACCAAGCATCTTGTTGGCCGAACTAATTATATTTGCAATATGGCTATTAAAGTTTAATTTGCTGTCATAAATAATTCCTAAATCATTTATCGACGGTACAATTTCGAGTGCTGTTTCTCCAATACAATATTTAGGATGTATATACTCCTTCTTCCTTGTAAATACCATGACATTACATTTTTTTACATTAAGGACTAAATTATTACTAACACAGCAAGCTACAATATTATTAACATCCCTCTGAAGATTATTCTCATCTCTCAAGTTGTATATGCACTTATATAGCTTTACATCGTCAGCAAACAATAAGCAGTCAGAGTAACATAGAATATTAGGCAAATCATTAACCAAAATTAGAAATAGAAGAGGACCAAGATTTGATCCTTATGGGACACCAGAAGAACTAACAAAATTACCTGGAATTTCACTTCTGAAACAAACAAATTGCTGTCTAAATTTTATGTAGGAGCATAACAATTGAAGTAATGGTTTAGCAACTCCATACAGGTACAGCTTTGTCAGCAGAATTTTAAGGTCTACTTTGTCGAAGGCTTTTTCTAAATCCATGTATATCACGTCAGTTCTTCTATTGGTATCTAATGCATTGTTAACCTTTTGAGTAAAAACCAGCAAATTTGGAATAACTGATCTTCCGGGCATAAAGCCATGCTGATATTGTGAGAGCTCAACCTTAATATGATTGTAAATCTTAGAGTATAAAATGTGCTCATATACTTTTGCTATAGCATTTATCACTGATATTTATTTCGATATAATTTCAGAGTTGTCTCCCTTTAGAATTGGAATAATTCTAGACATTTTCCACTTTCCAAGAAAACTTGACGTCTTTAAAGAAAGATTAAAGATGAAGGCCAACTGAGAAACCAATAAGTCCACACAGCCCTTGATTATGTAAGGTGGTATGCCCTCAGGCCCACAGGATTTCTTAGGCTTTAATTTTCTATTTTTAGTTGTTCTTACTTCATCCACCGTTATGTGAGTCACGTTCAGCATATCAACCCTGGGAAAAACAGGAAATTCATTCAAAGACAAATGATCCACGTTATAAGTAAAATTCGTTTTGATATATACTGAAGAGAAATACTCAACAAATCCATCTGCAATACTTCCAGCTGTATAATGATTTCCGTTTAGTATAAATGTGTTGTCGCGGGTACGTGATTCCCGACTGCTTTTAACGTACGTCCAAAATTGATCAATGTTATTCTTAACTCCATTTTCTAGACTATGAATGCAAACACCATAAGCCATTCGTAATTTTGTTTTTAGTTCCGATCTAAGCTGTCTAAATCTTTCATCATAATATTTCGAAAAACGTCTTTTTGCAGCACACTTTTTCTTATTTTTTATGGATTGGATAATATCTCGTGAGAACCATACTGGATATTTGGATTTTCGAATGAATTTCTGCTTAGGTGCACAATTTTCAAAACATTTGTAGAATGAAGAATAGAAGAAATCAACAGCATGACCAACATACTTAAATGTGTACAGTAAACTCCAGTCTAAATATCGTATGTTGAAATAGAGACTCAAAAAATCAGCCTTTTTGCAGTTGTAATATTCACGATTAATTCTAGGAAGCAATCGAACCTTTTTAATGGGTGGTATTGCTAAATAAAGTGCAGGGTGATGTAAGTCTTCAGGTACCAATGGGAATTTGTCGTGCTTCAAATCAATTTGAATATTACCTAAAACCAAATCCAATGTCTTGAAATTAGAATTTTGAATATTGTTGCGCGATGTTAATCCAAGATACGAGATGAACTGGAATAAACTCGACAGTCCGTGGACCCTTCACTAAAATTATAACCAGCGTTGCTAATTTCAGGTACGTTGAAATCGCCCACAATCAGGCAGTCAGATGTTATAAGACTATGAACGTTTTCAATGTAATTAAAGTATCCTTCATATACAGAGAGTTTAGAGGAGGGCGTAATGTAAACAACATTTATGAATAATTTACGAGTATGACCCTGAATGTAAAGAGTTAAGGATTCGCATTGTTGTTCATTACAGATAGAACATAATTTAGATTTAAACCCCTTTTTGACTGCTACAGCTACTCCTACACCTCTAGACTTCCCAGATACAAACATATCCCTATCATTTCTGAACATTACATAACGATCATCGCATAACTCACTTTCCATAATATCCTGACCCAAGAAACTCTCTGTTAATACAATTATATCATAATCACAACAAAGTAGATTTTTAAGAAACACGTCAGTTTTTGTCCGAAGGCCCCGAACATTTTGATAATAAATGGACAATTCATTTACAGACATTAGTATACCAAAAAATATATAGTGAATAAAAAAAACTGATATAACTAAATATAAATCAATAATGTATACCGAAGTATTAAGAGGAGCCAACGAACAATTAAATACATTTCTGTGCCAGTCGAAATCACAGCTTACTCAGGTCCTCGTTAATACTGATGACATGAATTGGGCTGCCTTCTAATTTCCTAATCATGATCTTTCCACTTCTACTAACCCAAAGGTATTTATAGCTCTTTTCCCACTGCAGTTGCTTAGCCTTTGCTAATATCACTCTTCTACCTGGGGCAAGTGATTGATTAATATACATTGGGCTGGAAGTTGACATACCAAGGTGTGTTGTAGATAGGGTCCGCTTAACCTTTTGTTTGGCAAGAAATTGCTCCTTGTGGGTCCTTCTAACAAATTTAACAATAATTCCTGAAGTAGGACGATTGTGAGCCTTTTTCAGACGATGACGGGCATCAATCATGTCCTCCTTCAAATCTAAATCTAAAGGCTTGCCTATATTAATGATCTAAAGTCCACAGTGGTCAATTAATGCAAACATAATGGTAGCTTCACATAAAATACATTTTGCCACTGATAATTAAGATGCAGCTCAGTGAACAGAACAACATTGTACATTGTCGGTGGTCCCAGGTGGATTATATATGTATTAATTCTTCTTATATACATCAAAATGGCTCGTACTTTCTGTACTATACACAAGCTAACAGCTAAGCACTTCCGTTTGCCATCAATACAGTTGTGAAAATGCAACTCCTAATCCCAAAATGCTATTAGGTGATAAGTAGAGGTCATGGATGCATCACGGTGCTTAAATCTTTCAGATCTGAAGATGATGTTTCTGATTCGATACATGGTACGATGTTCGGAATAGGACATTCTGCAATCATAATACCCCAAACATTGTCCATTTTGTTTCACAAATATGTTCCCTTTTGCATGAGTAGAATTACGTATTGCACATGACTTGTAAACTTGCACTGAGGGAATCAGGAAATAAATAACCTACTGAAGTATATTCAAATTCGCATCCGTTGAGTTTTTTTTTATGTCAACGGAGACAGGGCAAAGACAGCGAAGTTTTGTAGTGTTCAAATCACAAAGCAGTTCAGTTCCTATGCATATGCCAAGTGTGGGCCTAGCAGATTGCCTCTAGCATCGAGTGTGTGTGTAGACTTAGTGGCGTTGGGGCAGTATCTCACCATTAATATCAGTCATAAACAAGCAAAGTTGATGAATGTTGGGTAAAGAAATATTGCATAGTGTGAGGTGCATTTTACTGCATTGAGTTCCTATTAAAGCAATATTGATCTCAAGAATACTCAAGGTAGGGAGAAACTTAATGTACTTATAATACTTGGCATCTTACGAGGAATGCCTTCATTTCACATCCACAAACCTTAACGTAAATATTGTAAACAGAACAAATGAAGTGTCTATTCTGACACACTATTGTTTCATTCACCAGCCTGTTGGTTTATGGCTAAAACAAGTGTTTGCCCATCTTATTGGTTTAATGCCTCTTTACTTACTAATGTCATAGATAAGAATGATGCCATTACCAACAGTCCACCAAATTCATTTTAACAGAATCTTTCTGTAATAGCCCCATACAACAGCAAAAACACATGGTTATTTCACTAACAACTACAACAAATTCACACGTTCCATGCTTCTACGGAATAGCGTCCATCTCACTTGTTCGGAAATCCAGAATGGATATTTGAATAAAGTAAATAGATATAAGAAGAGCCACCTAACAGTTGCTAATATAGTCAACCCTAACTCCAAAATAGTCTACTTCATGAAGATCACACGTTTGATGAAAGGTGGCTCTATCAAGATGCGAAATTTTAGCAGGGAAGTTGCACAATATGTAAAAATTATCACAGATTTTAAATGACAGTCTAGCTATGGTCACCTTCTTTCGTACAAATTAAATTACACGGAATTTATATATCTTCATGTCTGTTAGCTCATGCCCAGATTGAAGAGGCTCTACAAGCAATGCAGCACATCAAGTTATATAATTTCACCACAGGATATAGGCAATAAACAACACAAAGAAGGGTGAGATTGAAGTTTCTGCCTTTGCGTCAAATTAGCAGCAGTGCATGCGGATAAGGAAGCATTCTACACTATCGGCTTTCTACCGATAAAAAAGTCAGTATCATAACAAATCAAAACAGGGCTCTGAGGCCATTTCACTCAGATCAGTTGTAAATACAAAACAAACTTCATGGAGAAATTTTTTAATAGGAAAGCTTGTAGTTTTATGTGACCATTCATATGGCGACAATGAGACACGGGACCTCCATTTTTAAGAGGAATCCCAACCACAGGGGGCGATATTTCACTTTGAAGGAATGTTAAAGAATTAACAAGGAACATGAATAGAAACCTAGTCATTTGTGATAGACTGTTCCCTTGTTCCATTTGTGAAGTTATTGGTATTGTTCTGGGCGATTGGTTCACTGCATGGCATACCATGCCCAGTTAAAGAACAGAAAATGGCCTGGATCATCTGACAAAGGCTATCCTTATAGGAATTTCAACATTAAATTTGTTTACTAGCAGCCTCAATATTGCATTCAAATGTTGGTACCCCATTTTCGTATAGAAGTTATGCGGAAATTAATAAATTTATCACTGTATTCTGACGAGGTAGTCTGAAGTTTTAGAAACTATTTCTGTGTCGCGGAATTGGAAGCCGGATTACAGTATACAGAGAATCTCTTAAATATTATGATCATATAAAAAACAGGAGAAGCAAATCATGAATGGAATTTGATGACTTGAAACAAACAACCAGATATTAAAAATCCAAAAAAGACCTTTTTCAGATGAGCCAGACTCCAAATACAATTTAGGCAGGGAGTCCTATCAAGCGCTAGGTCGATAATGTAAATGTTTGGCCCTTAAAGCAACAACTATCATATCAACCTATCCAGCAAACAAATCACAGAGAAACCAATATCTTCCATATACACTATGGAGCAAGTATATGATCAGCCAGAAATTACTAGAATTACATTCAGGTTTCGTATTAATTCCTAAATATTTCATCTGTGCATATGATCCCCTCACAAACGTATCACCAAGACTTTGAGAATCCCAGCCACACTTGGTGGAGGAACGTCATATATCATTAAGCATATAACCTAACTTTATAACCTTAAAGCTGCTCTCTATATAATTAGGCACTTACAACTCTCGCATCTCCGCCACTTGATGAAGATAGTGCTTCCGTTTTGACATGTGCGACTATCTCTTCAGTCACATTCTCATTAATCGTAACTTCCTTGCTGTCCGCGGTACCTTCCACGATATGTGCTCCCTACAGAGAAACAACAATTTATTAATAATATACTTCGAGCGGGCTTCAAACCCCACAAAGAAATATACATGGATACACAAGTACGCTAGACATTCATCTTGTTTTATATGTCTCGGATAAGTTCCAAACCGAATGAATAATTTTAGGAAATTTGACAAGGTTAGAATAGCAAATCTGAAGCAGGAATTTGCTGCGTAAGGAGCTCATTATCTGACATTCACATTATTTATATTTTACTGACCTATATTTTCAAGGTTTTGAAAGTTTCACAATACAGAATTATAAAAGAATACCATACCTATTACTTACGATGTATCCGTTGCCATCACAACACAATATATTTTATTTCTCAGAATCCAATACTTTCATGTTGCGGCAGTGCCATAAATTCAGCAACAAAATCGATACTATTGTCTTTCATTTTATGAGAAATAAACTAGATGTTTGATTCAAGAAGAAAATAAACACAAACTTGAATATATAAAACACACTTGCATTTTGGAACTTTTCTTAAACACAAATTCCAAAAGTCACTAACTTAACTGAGAAAAATAAATGTTGATATGATTGTCTACAGTTGCACATCATGTGATTGAATGGTCATGAAGTCAAAGACAATGCAAAACCTCAATACGCAGAGTCCAAGTTTCATTAACATACACTTACTAAACTATCAACAGGTAGAAAAGGATGTTTCAATGCGCAAGCGCACCAAAGTAGGTGAGAGTGTTTCCAGCTCCCTTGTCACTGCGCATGTGCGTCAGGTAGGGGATGTGTCTTTCTCTCTCTCTTTCTCGCTTCTACTGGTTTCCTTGTGATAAGTCGTGTATGGAGGGGGAAACTCTTCAGCAGCAACGCACTATGAGTCCCGCCTCCAACATACTCTTCTAACTGGTACCCCTATAATATGCCAAGGATTCTTCAAAGTACCTACCTAATTTAGCAGCACGACTTAACCTTACAGGTGATGCAAGTTTTGCAATAATAATTCAAGGTTGTTTCAAAAAGGACAACAAATAACCAGTTTAAAACTATTATAGACATTTGACAAAATAATAAATAAACAGCCCAAGGAAGCGATCTGACTCAATCCATATTATTAATAAAATAGAGTCAAAAAACATAAACTTTTATGTTGTTCAATTTCATAATTGACACTAAAACTGATTAAAACAAACTACATAACTTAAAAAAAGGATTTGAGAATAATCCAAGATGGGAAATAATGTACACAGTCACCTGGCATTCAAGTTCTTCTTTGACAAATGCATCTCCAAATACATCATCAGGTCCTTCAATTTTCATCCCAACTGGCCTATCAGAGGGTGGCTGCTCATTCAAATCCTGGGAAGTAATGAGCAAGCATAACTATTTAAAAATTAAAGACAATGAGCTAATGATGATAATAGAAATAATAATAATAACAATAACAAGAAACGGTTACAAAACATTTGCTGACAACTATCACATTACCAAGCACTTAGTACATGGCTTAAATCTCCGGATTTGGCTCTAGAAATAATAGAGAAAACTGTAAAATTCTCACAGATTACTTCCATGATCTTTTAACCTGCGATCATCCTGAAGGGAAAATATTAATTATTATTATTCATAATTATTCTTAATAACAATAATTATTATTATTATGAATTTAAAGTAAATAAAATATTTTTTTACATTGATCACCACTTATCTATAATTAAAGTGAAGTTTCAACCTGACGGACCCAAACTCAGAACAGTTAAAAAATCCACGAATTGATCTCGAATGTCTTAAACAAAATTCAAACAATTTCCTTGCAAATATCACCAACCAAAATCCTTCCAATCGGAAGACATTAGAAGATACACTTTAGGGATCTTCCCGGATTATTGGGGTTCCTCCTCGAAAACGAAAAAACAGATGGTTGAACAAGACCAGCGATAAGGCCATAAAACTTGTTATTCAAAACTTTAAAAAGTGCAGTAGCAATAAAATACAAAATATAACGGGCATGAATTCATCAATGCCCAGAAAGAAGCCTCTAGAATCATCAGATCTGAAAAACGCACATTATATCAAAATAGACTGACAGAAATAGATCAAAAATGAAGACTCCACGGGAAGAACGGGGTAAGCCACATTATGTAGATTTTTCAGGAGAGCCAATTTAAACTTTCAACACTAAATAGAAATACTTCAAAACACCCCAATTGAGTGTGAGCGATATGTAGTTACTTAGCCAAATGTATTTCTTATAAAGGAAGTACATGTAAAGTGAGAGCATATGGGACGTTCTTTCCGTTTCCACTAAAAATAAAAACCTTTATATCTCGGTGACATACCGCATTATTAATTTCAACTGATCTGTAGTGACGATAGCAGGCCACCAGAGTGCGTCATAAACTCATTTCCGAATAAAATGGACTTACCCCGTTCATTCCGTGTGGTCTTCTATTACACGGAAAATAGTACAAGAAACTGTAACAAAACATTTGCTGACGAACTATCACATTACTAACTACCTGTTTTATGTGTTAAACATCCGGATGAGGCACTGGCAATAATAAAGAAAAATGGTAACTTCTCACAGATAACTTCCATGACCTTTTAACCAGCGATAACCCTGAAGAACAATTCTGATTTGAGCAACCGATTCCAAATCCGGATTCAGAACTCCCTTCATTAGGAGAAACCGAGAAAATAATCCATGAACTTAAAAATGGCTGGTCTGGCTGCGTGGCTCAGGGGTAACGTTCTCGCTTGCTGAGCCCAAGGTTGCAGGTTCGAAACCTGGCGCAGTCAGCTGGCATTTGGGGGTTCGCAAATGCGAGGGAGCCGTGTCAGTACATTTACTGGCACGTTAAAGATCCCCTTCGGGGCAAAATTCCGGCACCCCGGCTTCTCTAAAAGCCAGTGTAGTTAAAAGGGACGTAAAACAAATAACATTATTATTACATTATAAAAATGGCTAAGCTCCAAAGGAAGACGTTATGTTGAGATTAAGAGGTGAAAGCCCAGCTGAGAAATTTCAAGTAATTCTTGTAGATCTATGGAGAAAATTCCTGAAGACTGGAATTGCAATCTAATTCACCCACTACATAAAAAGGGGGAGAGAACAGACATCAATACCTACGGAGGAATATCCTCACTATCACTCGCGTAAAAAATTCTCTCTAAAGCATTATTCACGGGACTTGAAAACCAAACTGAACACCTAGTTGGTGATTAACATGCATGATTCATAAATGGCAGGTCCTGTGCAGACCAAATTCTCAATCTCAAAACTATCTTGCAAATTCATAAAGCCAGGCAAACAACGCTCACTTTGGAGACTTCAGGAAAGCTGGCGACTCAGTAGACCCACACACACTATTCATTATTCTAGAAGTATTCAAAGTTGACAGGAAAACAAGAGAATTGATTCGACAGACACTGACAGCAATAACTTCAATAGTTAAATTTCATTCCGATTTCTGGCCGTTTTCATATTAACACAGGACTTCGACAAGGAGACGACTATCTCCGCTATTGTTCAATCGTGTCCTTGAATAAGTTACCAAGACAAGGGAGAAAAAAGAGAAATAACGATTGGTTGACAACTAAACATTAAATTCATCTGCAGTGTTTGGCCTTCGCGGATGATCTAGCTGTGCACAAGAGGCAGTTCAGGTCCTTGAAAGAATTCACGAAATTACAGTTAAGACGGGATTCCAAATGCATGGACGAATCCACTGGTCAACTAGACGGGAAACTTCTGAAGACTTAATTCGGCAAAAAATCATCAAGTAAATAAATTCAAACCCCATGGCAGCTGCAGCAATCCGGTTCGAATCCTGCTAGCAGCACCCATCCTGAATGGTTTTCCCGGGGTTTTCCACACTCCTTCCAGGCAAATGAAAGGATATTACTTGACTTCACGATTGAGTCGTGACGCAAACAAAGAGAGAATTTCAAAATTACAGAAGGTCCATACCTACAGATGTAATTAATAAATCAACATCTAAGACATGATACCACAGTAATCAAACCTGAAGCTCTATATGACTCAGAAACATTGATCATTGAAGGTAGATCTCTTAGTAAGGACATGGAGAAACAAGAAAGGAAAAATATTGAGGACATTCTTTGGTCCAGTCTGTCCAGAAGAAATCTGGGTGAAACGGAAGTCTCGGAAGATTTATCAGCATTCTGAAAAGATCACCGACCCCTTCAGGAAAAGGCAATTTAAGTTCTACGGTAACATTCTCAGAATGAACCATCACAGGTCCACCAAAAGGATTCTTAACCTTGCTCTCTGAATGAAAGTCAAGAACCAGTGGCTTAGTGAAATAGAAAATGAACTTCAAGAAATTGGAATCACAGAAGTAATTACATAAGATCGACCCTAGATCAAATCAGTAATTAACAACCACCATTTTGCTGAGAAAATGAATACAAGGACCAATAAATCATGGACTGAAGAACGGAGGTGTTAATATTGTTATTATTATTAACCGGAAAATTAAAACCAATCATTACAGATCCAGATTAATATTTGGTAGGGGGCCGATAACCTAAATAGTTGGCTGATTCCACAGTTTAGGGGATGCGACAACGGGGTCATGTAGCCCCGTGTACTTTGGGAATGTGTAGAATCTCTCTGATAACCGCTGTTGTGATGGCTGTATTAGGGTGTGTTTTCTGTAATTCACGTAAGGATTGCAGACATTCAATTTTCAAGTAGTTCCTACTTTTGCCACCAAATGCTACCGTCAACGAAAACTAGTTGTGAACTTGGTTACTAGATGCCACCGCAGTCGGCTCCTGGCGACGAACGTTAAAACTTAAGAGCTTTAGTCAAATCTAACCTATACTTTAGCTTCACACAAGTGTGATTAGTGGAAGGTTCTTTTTACATGCCATAAATCTTTGACATGGGACCGCCGGCTTTACTTTCCCTCCGGAGGAAGGCATACTGAGAGATTTTCAGCGCTCTTAAAAAATCCGACAATATCGGCCGGGTCTCAACCTGCGTCCTTGGGCTTAGAAGCTCAGTTTGCTACAAACTACGCTACCGAAGCGATAACCTTGATGTTAGGCCCCTAAAATGAGAATTATCACCATCACTATTTGGTAGTATTAAGTCACATGACATAATTCCCATTAATTACCCAAAGATTTGTCATGCCCATCAGTAATGGTACACGATATAAGTAATAATGTATGGAACTTAAATACAACTTACAATCACAGAGAATTCTTCTGGTTCGCATTTGATAGATGGCTGGCCCTCCATAATGTTGAGGAATCTACAACACAGGATACTTAAGTAATATACTTGAACATTCAGGATACACTGTAACAAGTAGTGGACATATTTGTCGTTTACACACAGAAAAGTTTAATGGTATATTCCAATACCCTTCCAGGAATTATCTTTGTTTTTTGCTCTATTTTCTTTAAATGTTTGCAAACATACATAAAATGGAATTTCTATCTACGTCAGGGCTTTGAGAATGAATTGGTATCCCTGTAATTGTCTAACCCTTCGAAACATTCCAGAAGTGCTTCCTTCTTAGTAACCAATAAAGAGGCGGTGGTGTTGATTGCTGCTTCAAGGGGCCTAACTATTTGGTGCTGATATGGAATGAATAGCCTTATTTTGGTAAGAACCTTCCACATGAAATGTTTGCATCATCACAAATTATACACGTCAGGGAGGTGTTTGTGTGTTTATCATATGAACAGTGCTAGATTGTCAAAATAGGACTGGGGATTCAGAGAGACAGTGATACTCTACAAGCAATTGCTGAAGTGCAGTACCAGGAAACCAAGTCAACAGTTTAAATGTCTATATTACTCAGCATAATGTACAGACTTTCAACCCCCAGTCACTTTGACATGAATTGCTAAAGCATAGGGAACAAATTGCAATATACTGAGCATATATAGTATAGATATTGTGGCCGTACACAACACGAGCCGAGGATTGAACCAACAACTTTGACGCAGCGTGAGGACAGAATAAATGAGTGAGACAACTGCGCGGATTAACATCTTAGACCTGCAGCACGCGTCACACTTCTTGCCAGATAACTTAAAGCAAGTGAAAAGTTAAAGGAAGTAGGAGACGTTTGAGAAAACAATAAGCCTAAGTTAATTCCAAAAATTGCAATTGATTGCAATCAGCAGGGTTTCGACTGGACATGGTAAAGTATTGGATTTCTAATTGTATTATTGTGGCAGCCACGGCGAGAAATGAGGTGTGGCACCGTAGTTTGGGCTCGACCTGGTAAAGTATTGCATTTGTAATTGTAATATTGTGGCAGACACGGCGAGAAATGTGATGTGGCACCGTAGTTTGGGCACGACATGGTAAAATATTGCATTTCTAATTGTAATATTGTGGCAGCCACGGCGAGAAATGTGGTGTGGCACCGTAGTTTGGGCTCGACATGGTCAAGTATTGCATTTCTAATTGTAAAATTGTGGCAGACACGGCGAGAAATGTGGTGTGGCACCGTAGTTTCAACGTTACCGGTATTTCATGGTACACCCAGAACTATCTGACCCTAGGAGTTGTTTCTTAGTTCCCAGCTTATTTCGTTCCTACCGACACCGAAATCCTTATGTGTAGCTTCACTGCCTGCTTGTCCTTAGCTGCCCTATAACATTTTCATACCTGCCAACCTTACAAAACCGAAAATCAGGAGATTTTCATATGAGATGCAAATATTAGCTCAATTAATTGGCAAACTAAAATAAAAATTAATCATTTAAACTAGCATTCGGCACTTATTAACCCGTAACTCCCACTTTTAAGACCATTTTCTTCGCTTCTTCTTTCTTTAATACACTTTACATTTTCATGGATCTTCTTTGTTCCCACGTGTTTCGGAATATCACCTTTTTCCACCAATGTTATATAAAAGCATAAAATTTACAAACCGTAAAAATAATTGACCTTTGCTGGATTCAATCATGCACGGAAATTGTTGCGAGAACTGGGAGTTGTATACTTAAGGCATAGTGAAGAATCAAACAACGAACAAAAACACAAGAATGTAACAATCATTTTGTAGCCAAGTCAATAAGCAACCGCTTATACTGAAACAAATCTCATTTACGAATTCAGGCAGCCCAATAACATTCATTACCTGCCCACAATAAACACTGGGAAGAATTCTACAGCACTGACGCAATGATAAACAGGGAATGGACTCAAACCAACAACACTCTCACGCACACGGTGACTCGTTTCGCTGTACATGGGTTCCATAATTTGATATGCAAAGTGAAGTATTTTCATTCTCCGGACGAACACTGCTTTTGTGAACTCTGTGATAAGCAATGCGGAAGATATCATCTACGGGACTGTTCGAAAAGATCAAGATCTATCACGAGTTATAGTGAAGGATATTAAAATGTATTTATATACCGGTACTGTATATATTGGCCATGGGCTGTAATAAATATATTAATTAATAAGCACTTCCACAACATACGGTACTGGAAAATGTCAGAAGTTCACCAATAATTTACAAACATCTGAGAAGTTCAATCGATATAAACATTATGCATAATATGTACCGTATATTACACATATCTTTTTACAAAAGGAAATACGGTACGTTACTTACGTTATAAATATGGTACCGGTATTTCCCAATGATACGGCAGGTTTACGGTCAACTCAATTTTAGAACAAAGATTTGTAATTAAGTATTCTGCATTTGTGAATACGTCTTACATCAAATGTTGACATAATGGGCCAAAATAGTAAGTTATATGACAAATACACGTAGGTCCTATTATCAATTTACCTGAGTGTGATATTGCCGAACAGTGTTCCTTATTGACAGAGCTACAGTTATACAATATTACGGTACATGTAATTTTCTTAGAATTATTTGGAGTTCAACTTTAGACTAAAATATCGAGAGAGAAAAAGACTTTTCGTTCTCTAGGAAGGACCCGGCGAATCCAGTCGCACCAAAAACCGCACTCGACTCCTATACAGGCGGCATTCCAGTAGTAATGTACCTCGAGTTCAATGATTTTAGCTCAATACCTCCCTCTCGTGTTACAATGCGACCACTTCACAACAAAACTCACATCTTTGTCTCGGAGGACATTGCTCAGAAAAGAAAATGTCTGACAAGTTCAATCGATAGCAAAATTATGCATAATATTGCGCATATATTACTCATAACTTTTTACAAAAGGAAATAGTCTACCATACTTAATGATCAGTCCCTGCTGCAGATATTTTCCTTGAAGCTGTATTTTTCAACAGAACCTACTTTTGAAAGAAGACGCGAATTATTTTCTTGAAGCACATATTTATAGAATTCTTCACACTACGTATCTTTAACATTGATCCTCACAAGTAACATTCTACCAACAAACGGTTCCTCCATTGAGCATATACGGTACCGTACGGTATGAATAAACACACCTTGCTGCCTGGTCTGGCAAAATAGCAGCAAATTGTAATACAGTTCGGAAACAAAACTCAATGTTCTGTTGCTTATTAATACGGTACTCCAGTGGGCGCGCGGAGTACAGGTGTCCTCCAGTGAATTTGTTTTGCGTGACTACAAGGGTTGGCAACACTCGTGGCCTTGAGTGACCTAATACCTTTCTCCTAACTCACCCTCTACCCGTCAGTGCATTGTCAGCTTTTATGCTCCACAGTTTTCGCCGTCACCGCGTGTTTATTTGCGCTGTGCAGTAGTGGAGGGCATCTGTCCTCCGCGCGCCCACTGGCGTTACAATTTTCTCGGATATTGCTGAGGTGTTTTTTCTTTTGTTTCATAGTTTTGAACGTCATAACGGTTTAATTGAAATAGTTTATGCGTGAAAACAATAATGACAAGTCAAAGTGACCGTGAACAGGTACGCCATTGGCTAGATGAGACTTAGGATATCCAGAGTGTTCTGGGAGTAGAGGATGGAGATGAACGAGAAGAAGACTACTTGAAATACCACACAGAGAGTAGAGAAAATGAAATCAATGCATAAGAAGGCCTGGCTGATATTTCTAACGACTCTGGGGAAATGGAAGTGGTAGAAGAAGCAGTCCCTCCTGTCCCTTTCGTCAACCCAGAGTTTTATTGGGAAAAAGATCGCACATCAAGGTGGTACTTAGTACCTCAAGGTGCCCAGACTTCTCATACACCCAGACATAACATTATGCCAGTTTTTCATCGCACAGGACATCAAGGGTCTACGAAAAATGCTATCTATCCAGACGTTGCTTTACAGTGTATTGTTGATGATGAAATGGTGAAAAAATAGTTGATTGTACTAACTAACATTTACTTACCGGAAATTAAAATTCGCCGTCAGTTTGTTCGAGAAAGGGGTGCCAGGCCCACTGATTCCCGGGAAATTCATGCATTGATTGGTATATTATATCATGCTCGGGCTTTGAAGGCTAGAAGAAGAAATGTTTTTGGAATGTGGGATAATTCACACGGCACGGGAGTAGAGGCTGTTTATGTAACCATGAGCGGAAAAATGTTTCGATATCTTTTACGTTGTCTACGATTCGATAACGTATACAACAGAGATCATAGAAAATCTGTTGACAAACTAGATGCTTTTAGAGAAATCTTGGAGATGTTCGTGCTCAATTGCAAGAATGCATACAAACCAACCACATTGATGAACAGCTAGTTGCATTTAGAGGAAACTGTCGTTTCCGGGTGTATAGGCCTATGCCTAGTAAACATGCGAAGTATGGGATAAATATCTTTACTATGGTGTCCACAACAACATTTTATGCTACAAACCTTGAAGAGAACATGGAGAAGCAACCGAACGGCCCTTTCAGAAGAAGCAAAAACACGTCAGACTTTGTTTTGAGTTTGGTTCAGCCTACTTCAGGAACCAATAGAAATATTACCTGTGACAATTGGATCGCATCTGTGCCCTTGGAAATGATAGATAGATAGATAGATAGATTTTTATTAATTCCATTTGATCAAATACATGCATTCAATACATTTTTGATATAGGACACGTCAGAATTTACATGCATAAAATAAAATAACTAATAGGTATATATTACTAAGATTATAACTATTTATAACTTACAAGCTGTACCCGGCATGCGTTGCAATGCCAATCAAAGAAAGTGTTGGCGTTGAAATTCTGTTTCTTGAAGTGCTTTTGGATACACAACATGTTAACTGCCTCTAAGCTATCGTAAAATGGATTTTCTAATTTAGAACCATTCGTGGAAGCGTGCACAACAACTTTCAAAAGTTTCATCGCTGTCACTCATTTGTTGAATCTACTCGTACGCTACCTGTTGTGAAATGGATTTACTAAGTCGAAACCCTCCCCTGGCGTGTACACAATAACTCATCAATGATTCATCGCAATCGGATGAATTGTATATGCACGTATACGGGGTTTTGTTTAAACGATTCGTGCACTGTCACTCATTTGTTGAATCTACTCGTGCGCTACCTATTGAGAAATGTATTACTAAGTCGAAGCCCTTCCCTGGCGTGTACACAATAACTCATAAAGGTTTCATCGCAATCGAAGAATGTTATATGAACGCAATAGGGGATTTTGTTGAAACGCTTCGCGCGTCGTCACCCATTTGTTGCATCTACTCTTGCGCTACTTATTGTGAAATGGATTTACTAAGTCCCCTTCCCTGGCGGGTACACAATAACTGATCAATGTTTCATCGCAATCGGATGAATAGTATATGAACGCATACCTAATGTTGATTAAACGATTCGCGCCCCGTCACTCATTTGTTGAATCTACTCGTGCGCTACCTACTGTAAAATGTATTTACTAAGTAAGAAACCGTCACGTAAGTGTCCACAACATCTCACCCAAGTTTCATCGCTATCGGACTAATGGGATATGAAGACATAGGGGACTGTATTGAAACGCTCCGCATGTCGTCGTTCATTTGTCGAATCTACTCGTGTGCTACCTACTGTGAAATGTATTTACTAAGCCAGAAACCTTCCTTGGAGTGTCCACCATATTTCACCCAAGTTTCACCGCTAACGGCAGAATGATATATGACCTTATACGGGACTTTGTTGAAACGCTTCGCGCGTCGTCCCTCATTTGTTGAATCAACTTGTGCGCTGCATATTGTATAGTGGATTTACTAAGCCAGAAATTTTCCATGACGTGTACACAACATCTCACCCAAGTTTCATAGCTACGGACGAATGGTACATGAATGCATACGGGACTTGGTTGAAACGCTTCGCGTGTCGTCGCTCATTTGTTGATTCTACTCTTGCGCTACATATTGTAATATGGATGTACTCAGCCAGAAACCTTCCCTGGAGTGTACACAACATCTCACCCAAGTTTCATCGCAATCGGATGAATGGTATGTGAACGTATACGGGACGTTGTCGAAACGCTTCGCGCGTAGTCACTCATTTGTTGAATATAAACGTGCGCTTCGTATTGTAAAATGGATTTACTTAGCCAGAAACCTTTCCTGGAGTGTACACAACAATTCACCAAACATTTATCACTATCAGACGACTGGTATATGACTTTATACGGGACTTCGTTGAAACGCTTCGCGTGTCATCGCTCATTTGTTGAATCTACTGGTGCGATACCTATTGTAAAATGTATGTACTAAGCCAGAAACCTTCCCTGGAGTGTACACAACATCTCACCCAAGTTTCATCGCTATCGGATGAATGGTATATGAAATTATATGGAACTTTGTTGAAACGCTTCGCGCGCCGTTGCTCATTTGTTGATTCTACTCGTGCTCTACCTATTTTTAAAGGGATATACTAAGCTAGAAACCTTCCATGGAGTGCACACAAAATCTCAGCCTAGTTTCATCGCTATCGGACGAATGGTATATGAACGCAAACGTGACTTTGTTGAAATGCTTCGCGCGTCGTAGCTCATTTGTTGAATCCACTCGTGCGCTGCCTATTGTAAAGTGGATGTACTAAGCCAGAAAATTTCCCTGCAGTGTACACAACATTTTACGCAAGTTTCATAACAGACGATTGTTGGTCTTCTCCAGTGTTGTGTCTTAATCAAAATTTGAACTTTAAGGATAAGTACTTACGTTGAAGAACTGGTCGAATAATATTGAATCATCTATTTCTAAAACTTTTGACTGTAAATATTGGATAAATAGTACAATATTCTCAAAAATGTGGCCCTTAATGTTCTTAAGTTTTAACCATTTGGAACATTTGAATTCCTCCATAGGTTGCATCCATTTATCAAAGTAGGCTACCGTACTCATTGTAGGTTTCATAGAAACATTAACAGCTTGCTTTCTTTATCCAAATTCCAACCCATCCTCTGAAAATATATTTAACATCTGTCTGACTATAGGTGGAAAACCTAAATGAGCAATCAAAAAAAATTCCCTAACATTTTCGATAAATTAGATATGCCGGCCGGACATCACCAAAATTAAAGAATAGCAGGACGGTTGGTAACCCTCCGTAGGAAGAATCCACAAAAAAGGAAGCACCCCGATTCTGTAAGAAATGGTTAAGCTATAACAAGTCTTTAGGACCCGTAAAGACTGGTAAGCAGTCGAATTGGTATTCTGTAACGCCAAATCGTATCCATGTTGTGACGTAGGTCTTACCGCTGAACCATCCACTGTAAATGCATGTTCCGAAGGCTTGTTAGCCGTTTTGTAGTCCATGGTTAGCTTATTTGCAACGAAAAATTAAAGAAGGATGTGAACTGCTGATATGTATGTTATCACTTAATGGCTTGAATATTAAGTTATTCATTGAAGATGGGCTAAGGTAAGTACAAAACAATGTATTTTTGATTCATCAAGTTGCGCAAATATCTTTCTTTGACGATTATGTAAATAGCATACTTCATATGAATAATGTCATCCCGTGTAATGTTATTAACTTACACTTTTTTTTTCAAATGCCGTAAGCGATCTAAAACGATTATTTGATGGAGAAGACATTTAAGTGCTATTTTACTGCTTTTGGAATAATTAGCATTCATTTTAATTGTAGAATTCGAATCATTCATGCGGAAGCTTGTAGTCAGTAGTCCTTCAAGCTTGTTTCTAGGTTATGGAAATAATTGCTGTCAGTAGTTTGAAGACGAATACCTACCTAATGTGCAGCAATTGTGCTTTTAATTATTTAAATGAAGGCTGAAAAACTTCACATTTCTTCACGGCCTTTGCCTATGCCATTGGTTAATTATAATTAACTTAATTGTGGTAAAGAGACATGGCAACATGATTATCATAATGGCCTTGCACAAACTGAAATTAACTCATTTACCTAAGTGGCGTAGCGTGAACTTTTGAGCTGGGGACGCCAAAGTTTATAACGACAAACTAAGGAAAAAAATCAATAAGGTAATATGAAAGATACTGTCACATACATCACACAGTCTTGTACATCAGCTCCATTCGTCTTTTCTTCTTTTCTGCGAAAATGCCAATGATGTGTTCAAGAAATGCCGGCTCTGATGAAAGCTCACCTAATAACTGTTTTTCAATGGCCAGTGAATTTAAACACGACAAGGGACTATTGCTCATAGAATTTCTGAGGTATGTTTTAATTCTTTTCAGCGTGCTCATGCTGCGTTCACTACTAGCCGTAGTAGTTGGAATAGTCAGTACTAAGCGCAGTAGTTTAGTTACTTCCTGATAGATGGAGTCGAGACCGTTGGCAACAAAATATTTTAAAAGCTCTTTTGGAGCTAAATGCTTTGTCTGATCTCCATAAACAATGTGAAGTTCATTTAGTAATTGGTTAACATTAAAGAATGGATACTGTTTTACCAAAATATCTAATTTGCCCTGGGGGAATGTTTCAGTGTATTCTTTAAACTTCTTTTATTCTACTAACTCAATGAAATTTAGATGATTAAGATCTTCAAATCTACTTTTCATTTGAGCTGTTAGTGAATCTACTATTTCAAAAGTTAGCACTCTCAAAGTGTTCTTTTTATTGCCATCATACATTACGTTTTCATTCAACTGGATTCTTTTTTGAACGCATCTGTCAGTGAAATCTTCATTTCTTAAGTTTTCTATTCTTTTGACGACTGCCTCTATCTCAATATGGCAAGTAACAATACTCACTGTCGATGATTGTAACAATTTGAAAAGATGATCAGTGTAAATGAAACAAGCTTCGAATACACATAGCAAATATACAAAGGTAGGTTCATCCATATGTCTTTTGAAAAAGGAAGGAAGCTTGTAGTTTAACGTGACCGTTAATCTTGAGATCATGAGCCACGGGACCTCCTTTTTACGTGGAATCCGAACCACAGGACATGGCATTTCACTTCGAAAATCTCACATGCATTGACCGGAAATCGAACCCGGACCGCCTTGGTGAGGGGCATACAGCTAGACCGATATGTCTTTTGAGACCAATGGCACAGTTCACAGAGTCATCGTCCCATTCACTATTTTCATCAACAATAATTTCATCAAAAGTACTATACAATCCTTGGAAATGTTTCATAATGGTGAAAACTGCCCTCGAATGAAAATTCCATCTCGTATTGCTAGCTTGTGCAAGTTTAAATCCTCTTTCGGTCAACAAAACCGTCCTTTTAGAAGACTTGCTGAAAAATATGAAAAGCAGTCAAGGCACAGACAAAAAACGAACCTGTTTTATTGTTTTTGAGCCATACAGAAGTACCAAATTTAATTGGTGGGCGTAACAATGGACGAAAAGAGCATATGGGCAAAACTGTTTCACTAGCTTTTGAACTTCTCCTTGTCTGCCTGCCATTACAGCTACGCCATCGTATGTCTGGCTTACAACTTTTTCTCCATTTACTTCCCAGTCAAGTAAAACTTTGTGCACGATTTCTGATAATCCCGCAGCTGTTTTATTCTTGGAAACGTCATAAAAGCCAACGAATCTCTCCTCTATTCTATCATTCACACAATATCTAAATATTATGCTCATCTGGCCTTTACACGATACGTCTAATGTCTCATCCGCTTGTATGGAGAGAAAGGGGGCTTCATTTATTTCTGATTTGATTTTTTCATTTAATGCAATTGTTGTAACTTCTATCAAGTCATTTTGAATGTCTGGAGATGTTCCTTTTAATAATGATGATGACTGTAAATGGTCTCTAACTATCGATTCATTTTGAGCGAGCAGGATCAACAATTGCAAATAATTCCCTTTGTTAATAGAACTTTCATCTTCTCTATGGCCACGGAAGGCTAATTCTTGTGTACAGAGAAATACTACTGATTGAATGTGTCGTCGCACATACTGCCTGTTCGAAGACACGATCTCATTATGTTTTACTGCTTGTAGTCGAGCAGCTTCAGATAATGCATGCTCAATGCGAGTTTTACCTAGCAGATGAAATGCTTCACAATGTAACAAGTGGTGTTTTGAAGACTGGTGTTTTACAGCCTTTTTAATTAAATTACTCAGGTCCTAAATTCCTTCCGTACACCATTCAGTATCTTTCGCTCCAAACATAAGGCAAACGTAACAAAACATTTTTTTTTTCAACACACCCAGTTAGCCAGGAAAACCTGTCATACCAAGAAAGCTGAAAACTCCGTGTGCGATTTTTACCGACTCGGACCTTGGGCCCTCAACTAACGGTTTGCCAGCTTAACATTGAGGGCATTAGTAGAGCTAAGTGTGATTATTTATCCAAGATACTCACGGAAAAATCAGTAGATGTAGTGGCACTACAAGAAACTCACACCGAAGATGGTATTCAGTTGTCTAATAGGGGTAAAATTCCTGGATACAAGATAGCGATGGAACTGCATCATCCAAAATATGGTATTGCTATTTATATTAAGAATGACATTGAAGACTATACAGTCTTGCCTTCTGATATACGCCAGAATATATTCTCAGCTTCCATCAAGATACAGAATGTTACCATCATGAACATCTATAAACCTCCACTGGTCTGCTGGCCAGATCCCGTCGCACTTGTACCTGATGAAGATAGTGTAATACTTGGTGATTTCAACAGCCATCATACTTCCTGGGGATATGACAGAAATGATGGTAATGGGGACAAGTTGTTTGAATGGATGGATTTAAATAATCTTGCACTGATATTTGATGCTAAAGACCGAAGCACATTCCATTCAGCTCGTTGGAACCAGGACTACTCTCCTGACCTATGTTTTGTATCACACAGCCTAGTGACTCCAACACCACAAATCCGTAGACAAGTTCTGAATGACTTCCCGCGCAGCCAACACAGACCCATCATTTATAACATCGGTATTCATATACCTCTAATAAGATCTGGACCCCAACCCCGCTGGAACTTCCAAAAAGGTGACTGGGATATGTACGCAAGATATACTGATGCTAATGTTCGATGGGTGCAACCAACCGCTGAGAACTATGACCGGTTTGTTGGCTTGATCAAGGCTGCTGCCAAAAGAAGCATCCCTAGAGGAGTCCGAAAAGACTATATCCCTGGTTGGAATGAAGAAACAACTCGTCTAAGCTGTGAATTTGAAAAAGACAGCAGTCGTGAGAAAGCAATTGAAGTGCTGAAATCCTTGGACAGTGCTTGAAGAGAGAAATGGTCCAAGATTGTTGAAAACTTGAATTTTACCCACTCAAGTAGGAAAGCATGGTCCCTCATACGAAAACTGGACCCAACGTCTATACCATCGAGAAAGCAATCAAGTATCAATGTAGAATCCATAGCTAACCAACTTGTTTCTACATCTAGGACGGAAGGACAGAAGAAATTCAGTAGGAAGATACGACTGGAATTCAACCAGTTAAAACAAGAAGTCCAACCACATCCGTTGTACTCACGCCCATTTTCTTTAGAAGAGATACAAAAGGGTTTAGATGGTCTTCAGACTGGCAAAGCAGCAGGATTTGATGGTGTGTACCCAGAGTTCCTTAAGAAATGTGGCCCAGCAACCAAGCGATGGCTGGCCACCTTCTTCAGCTCCATTCTGCATTCAGGACGCCTGCCTCCATCTTTCAAGAAGACCAAAATTATTGCAATATTGAAACCAGGGAAGTATCCTAAGCTACCTCAAAGCTACAGACCTATTTCCTTACTTAGTGTCACCTACAAACTACTTGAAAGGCTTTTACTGAATAGGATTGCTCCTGCAATTGAGTCACTGATTCCTGTTGAACAAGCTGGATTTCGCCCAAAACGAGACTGCTGCGATCAAGTCCTTGCCCTGTCTTCCTATCTAGAAGCTGGTTTTGAGAAGAAGCTTAAAAGTGTTTCTGTCTTCCTGGATCTCTCAGCAGCCTATGATACTGTCTGGAGGAAAGGACTTCTCCTCAAACTTATAAAGGCAGTTCCTTGCCTTAAAATAGTCACCCTGATTGGCAATATGCTGAGTAACAGGCTATTCCAAGTGTTCACTGAAAATGTTAGAAGCAGGTTCCACACTATTAATAATGGTCTGCCACAGGGATCAGTTCTATCCCCTCTGCTATTCAACTTGTACACCCATGATCTGCCCGAAACTCTATCTCGAAAATTCATCTATGCGGACGATATAAATCTTACAGTCCAAAATACCACCTTTAATGAAGCAGAGGATGTAATGAATGCAGATCTTCAGAAGATGGATGAGTACTTCAAGAAGTGGCGCCTCCAGCCAAGTGCTTCAAAATCTGAAGTTGCCTCATTCCACCTTAACAACCTAGAGGCAAACTACCAGCCTAGAGTTAAGTTTAGGAATCAATACCTAAAGTACAACAGATGTCCTAAGTACTTAGGCATAACATTGGACAGGACACTGACATATCAACAACATACAGAAAAAACTGCTGCAAAACTAAAAAGACGCAATAACCTACTTAGTAGGTTAGCTGGAACATCATGGGGCGCTGACGCCAGCACACTCAGGACTACCGCTCTGGCTGTCGTGTATTCTCCAGCTGAATATTGTGCAGGCGTGTGGTTGAACAGCTCTCACTGCCAACTCGTAGATATACAACTCCGCCAGGCAATGCGCATCATCTCTGGTACTCTACGTTGCACCCCTACCCAGTGGCTACCTGTACTTTGTAATGTCGCTCCACCCCATTTAAGGAGACAGCAAGTTCTTGTTCGCTTGTGGTACAGGATCAAAGAAAATGCTGAGCTTCCTATTCATCAGGATGTCATACGGCTCTCTACAAAGAGATTGAAATCCCGAAAGCCAGCATGCAAATCGGCTATTGATCTTTCGTCCACTGAGTTCAACCTCCGAAATGTCTGGAGAGATGAATGGCGAAACTCCTCACCTCGCGGCTTACTTCAAATCAGTGACCCCACCACAAGACTTGCTGGTTTTAATCTTCCTCGGGCAGTTTGGTCAAGGCTCAACAGAATCCGATGTGGTACCGGTCGAACAGGTGCAGCCCTACACCAGTGGGGTTGGATAGATTCCCCCCGATGTGACTGTGGTTCTGAAATGCAAACTATCGAGCATATTGTGCAGGAGTGCCCTCTGCATTCTTATCCCGGCGCCTTGGATGATCTCCACTCAGCAACTCCTGATGCAATTGCGTGGATTACAGACCTTCCTGTCCAAATTTGATGTGATGGTCCTAATGCTGTCAATAGTGTTTAAAATTGTAAATAGTGTATATACTGTAATTATTTTTCTGTCTTGTTAGCATCATACGCTAAATAAATAATAACCGACTTCTTTAATTGATAAATTTGGCTTTGGTTTTTTGTTTTTAATTCACATCGCTGTTCATATGATAAAGTGCTCAAAGGAGTTGCCTTTAAAAAATTAATAACATTAGAGTCAGGTAAACTTACTTCAGTCATATTGGCAGCATTAAACACACACACGCACAATTAAAAGAAACTACACTTCTACAGTTCGAACTATAGCACTAGCGCAGCGATTGGGCTATTGAGTTAACAGAACAGTGATCATACAATTCAAACGCAGCAAACGCCAGCGTACGGTAGCGTTTCCCTTCCGAGAAACAAGTATGAACTGGCGGATGCGCTGCAACGTGGCCTGGCCAGGGTGGTACATAGCTCTTGACGCCAAGGAGGTCTGTCGTACAGACAAGAAGAGCAACGCACAGCAGTAGACCGCGGCCGGGCTAAGACTAGTTATATGGGGGGTACGGATATAAAATAACTAAGCGCCATGTAATATGCTAACGCCGCATTTATATCAAATAAAAACAATGTTATATTTTACTCTCTGATGAATACACATTTTAAATCAGGGAACGCCCGGCGTATTATAGCGCTACGCCTCTGGTATTAACTTCACAAGGACTAAGATATTCCTTAATGTTGTTGCCCCTAATAAATCTATAACATGTGCCCATCTGTCTGACACAGACATAGAAATCATTTTCTCTTTCAAACTTGCACCTGTATCACCAGAAAGCAAGCCAGATATTACAATCAAATCTGAACCAGGACATTTGGCAATTGGTGCGAAATTGAATATATTATCAAATTAACCCCAAAAAAGCGAAACAAAACAAGAAAATAAAATAAAAACGGGATTGTTCCGGGTAATGCGGAAGGTCTAGCAGAGGCTGGTTGGATACTCAAAGATTACCGTCATGGGTTGGCAGTGGCCTTGCGGGGCCCTGGGCGATATGATAAGGTGGGGCCCACGACAATAGGAAGTTTAAAAAATATCAAATCAAATGGAAAATAGTTTTGTAATAATAATACAATTACCGTACAATCAGCTTGATTACTCATGCTTCAAAGATCCTGTCTAGAATCATTTACAAGAGGATTGAAAGCCAGATAGAAACGGAGTTGGGTGAAGACCAGTTTGGTTTCAGGAGAAATGTAGGAACAAGGGAAGCTGTACTAAGTCTTAGGCTGATTTTGGAAGGTAGAATAAGGAAACAACGTTCATGGCATTTGTAGACTTAGAAAAGGCTTTTGATAACGTTGATTGGACTAAACTGTTTGACATTTTGAAATCTATTGGAATAAAGTACAGGGATAGGAGGGTGTTCTACAATCTATACAGAAACCAGACAGCAGTCATTCGAGCTGAAGGATATGAGAGAGAAGCTGGTATTATGAAAGGTGTAAGGCAGGGCTGCAACTTATCACCCATACTTTTCAATCTTTACATTGAACAAGCAATGAAGGAAATTGGAGAAAAATTTAAAGTGGGAGTGAAGATTCAAGGAGAAATTATTTCAACTCTAAGATTTGCTGATGACATCGTCATCTTGGCCGACAAGCCTGAGGATTTGAATGAGTTTTTGAATGGTATGGATTCCGTCTTAGGGAAGGACTTCATGATGAAAATTAATAAATGTAAAACAAAAATACTGGAATGCAGCCGAAATAAATCAGAAACCTCTATGGTGATCAAATTGGCAGGTGAAAAGCTGAAGGAAGTAGGAGACTTCTGTTACTTAGGAAGCAGAATAACCAGTGATGGACGAAGCAAAGAGGATATAAAAAGTAGGTTGGCTCAGGCAAGGAAAGCCTTTCTACAAAAAAGGAACCTGCTGACATCGAATATAGATTTAGGTATTAGGAAGTCATTTTTGAAAGCCTTTGTCTGGAGCGTGGCGCTCTATGGAAGTGAAACTTGGACTATTGGTGCAGCAGAAAAGAGGAGAATTGAAGCATTTGAAATGTGGTGTTACAGGAGAATGATGAAGATCAGATGGGTAGATAGGGTTACAAACGAAGAGGTATTAAGGCGAGTGGGAGAGGAGAGATGTTTCTGGCGACTGCTAATGAAGAGAAGAGATAGGTTAGTAGGACACATACTAAGACACCCAGGAATAGCAAGCTTAGTTATGGAAGGAAGGGTCGAGGACAAGAACTGTAGGGGTAGACCAAGGTTAGAATATGTTAAACAGATTGCCTCGGATGTAGGGTGTGGTAGCTATGTAGAGATGAAACGATTAGCTCAGGACAGGGAGGCATGGAGAGCTGCATCAAACCAGTCAAAAGACTGAAGACTCAAACAACAACAATAAAATAAAGAATAGTTACAATATTTTCAATAAATTACAGTACATTTTTTTAAAATAATATGAAAGAAACATCTAAGTAGCCTTGAAGAAGCAGGGGCGTATATAGAATTTAATTTGGGGGGGGGTGCCCGACCGGGAGTTTGGGGGCATGGTATAGGCCCAAAGAATAGGGGGTCCGGGAAACTTTTGTATAATTTGGTGCAAAATGATGAGTTTTAAGGCTATCTGGCATCACTTTTTCTACCAATTTGTTGTGATGTTTAATGTCAAACACAACTAAGACCATTTTATGATACTTTTTATTAATACAATCATCTCGCTCACTTGATAGTGTTTACCTGGAAAGAATTAATGTTACTGTTTCGATTTACAACTCACACTATAATATAAAGTCATGGTTTCTTGAAGCATTGCCAAATCGGTTTATAACTTCATCGTCAGTGAGATGTAGCCTATGTCTCTGTGAATAGATGCCAATACTAGACCGTTGAGTCTGTTTTCAGAAGTACAATTTCTTAAGTATGTTTTCAACCAACTGAAACTCCGTTCGTCAGTACCGGTAGCTACAGTGAGAGGCAAATTTGCCAAACGTTTGATAAGGGTATACAAGTTGGGGAAAACACTTTGTCAAACGCTTCAAGGCACTTGTTCTTGGTTCGTTCATAAGAGCGAAGGCACTGGAGAGTAATAAGAGGATATGTTGTTACACATAAGATCAGAGCAAACTGATTGTCACGCTGTTTACATCGCTCTACCTTCGCCTTGCTTTGCGACGTTGCCATACGTCACTTAGTAACAATAGTACCTTGCTTTGCAACGTTGCCATACGTCACTTAGTAACAATAGTACCTTGCTTTGCAACGTTGCCATACGTCACTTAGTAAAAATAGTAGGCCTACATGATTATATTGGTTTTTAATGTTTGCATTCATAAACAAATAATATATGTGCCAAACATTTCGGGGGGGGGGGGGGGGGGCTTATATACGCCCCTGTGAAGAAGATTATGTAAACTATGAAATATTAAAATATTATTTTGCGACTTTTTCCTAGGCTGAAGTCTTCTATCATTTCACTGAACTCTAAACTTGCTAAACGGTCACGGGAGATCATAGCTGCACTGAAAAAAGAATATGAATTATAAATTAGTTTGAAAAGTATAATTAATTAATCAATTAAATTTAAAACAATCCATGGCGCGGGGCCCTGGGCGGTCGCCCTTCTCGCCCTCCCCTAGATCCTCCCGTGTGGGTTGGATCGGTGGATACACCCAAAACCTAACAGCAGTACTACACGCGTTGCGTCCATGTTACTTTTATAAGTGGCAGGACATTCATACCGAACATCACTTGACTCACTTTGCCTTCAATGTTTCAATAGTTTTCATTTGAACTGGGCATTCTGTGTTTTCTGAAAGCGCTGCTAGGAGTGATACAAAAGTAGCGAGTGTTAAGATGAAATGTATACGGAGTCGAATTCAGTCGTGTGAATAGGTGCGGTATGTGTTTTAGCGCAGAGCTAGAGTGACGTCTGGCATTCAGAATCTCCCCTCCTTGATCCCGTTTGAGTGTATTTCGCCTATTTGGGAATAAACCAACGGAACTTATAATTGCCACATTCTATAGAGTTGCTCCATTTCACTGCTGTAATTCACAAGCTGGCCACTGGATTGATAATACTACCCAATAATTAGTAATTTTATAAATTCAATGTCCATGATGGGAATTAGAATTTACTCGACATTATTAGGGTAGAATTAATGATCGAGTGGAACTTATTGTTATTGATACTGTGGACCTCGAATATGGTGTGAGTATTAATATTGAAGTAGGGTACTGGAATCTATTTCTGGCTATTTCTACGTTTAAGTGCGTATTTCATGAATTTTCAAATTAGTACCGTTATCTGTGTTCTAATTTAGGCTTACTACACATAATGAAGGGGCAATCATTGATCAAAAGTGAGCCGGAATGGTCGGCACATACAGATGACTTGACCGACATTGTAAGTTGTTTCTTAATTCCCCATAGGCTACTGTGTAACATTACAAACTTACCGTAGTGATATGAAAGATGAAGGTCTTTGTATTTAGCACGGTTAATACTTGTTAACACTATCATACTTATTAAAACTTGCAAGTAGTGCATCCTCCCTTTTCGTAACTTTTCCCAGGGTAGATTATTGAAAATATATCATTTATGATTTACATACCTTTCTGGGAGTCCTTACGAGTTCATTTCAATTTCAATTGCCACTGCCTGCACCGGAAATAATTGCTTTTTTTTCTCGTAAATAAAGCATTTTTGATCGTGTTCATTTCACTAGGTCCACCATTTTACATTGACGGTGGACAGTACGTCATACCCCATGTGACACGTTACTAACATGCCGATACAAAATTCCGGGCAGCTAGCGGGACACGGTTCACACAAAACCATTGGTCTGGGCGGGTTAGGTTGTAACCATTGTCAAGACCCATTGGATTGGACAAAACGAAGGTTAGAAGGTCTTTTGACCGCGGGCAGCTAGCAGGGCACAGTTCACACAAAACCAGTGGTCTGAGCGAAATAGTAGGCTACCAAATGGGTGGGGTTGGCATTATTGACTCGGTGAGAAAGATGGCCAGAGCTGCAATTTCAACTATATAAGTCGTTCTCCTATTTGGGATGGCTGGGCGGGTCTATTACAGCGGAGGAGTGAACATCTAATACTAAATCTTCTCCAGATATTCTCCTGACTATTAATTCAGGTAATTTCAATACTTAAAATACTTGCCACGGTGGGTGAGTGGTCAACGTGTCGGTCTACTAACCCCATGCTTGCAGTTTCCCTCCTGGCCGTGGTAAGTGTTTTTTTGAAAGGCGGCAAAAATTACGACACCATGTCATACGATGTCATGTCAAAGAACCCATCTGAATTCAGTAGGCCGTGTTCATAATGGCAAAATTAATCTCGGGAGTTTCCGCCAACACAAAATTCCTCTTTTCTCTACTAGAAAGCGCTGTAGTGTTCAAGGAGGTTAGATATCTAACCTCCTTGTGTTTCATAGTGATTCAAGGAACAACGAAATAAGCAAGCTACCCTTTGGGTGTCAAATAACAAAGCTTACACCCGGCACCCGGGGCCATACGATATTATTATTATTGTTATTAGTACTTAATTTTTTTTTATAGAAAGGATGCACTACTTGCAAGCACCACCTAATAATTCTTGCCAGGCAGTATGCTAACCAGTATCTATTAACTTAGAGATCCATTGATCTGTAATTGTATATTAACTTACTTCCCAGGAGACAAATGAACAATTACCCACTCATAACCTGCTAGTGGAGTCTGGAGATATATTTGAAGACGAAAGTAAGGCCATGACGAATAGAAATAAATAGTGTTATCACTCACCGAGTTCAACCGCGCCCCGCTCGGCTAGCGCTAGCGCCGCTGATCCCCAACGCTACACAGTCAGCTGTTCAATAGTGGGATACGCGCTGGGCTACGTAAACCTCTTTACGAAGGCTGCGGTTACGATGATTACAACAAATTGTGTGTTTACTTACTTACTTAATTCCTGCCGCTCCTTCCGGAGCATAGGGCCTTAGCGAAATTTCTCCACGCAGTACGGTTCCTGGCCATTCTCTTCACTTGACTCCAGTTCTTGTCCACCTCTGCAATTTCATTATCGATCGTCCTCTTCCAGGTCTTCTTAGGTCGACCTCGCTTCCTGGCGCCTTGAGGATTCCAGTCTAGCGCCACCCTCTCAATAGCTCCATCCGGCTTCCTTAGTGTGTGACCAATCCAGCGCCATTTCCTCTCCTTGATCTGGATGCTAATCGGTTGTTGATTGGTGATGGTCCAAAGATCTTCATTTGAGATTATGTCCGGCCACCTCACATTCATGATGCGACGCAGACATCTGTTAATGAACACCTGTAGCTGGTTGTTGATCGGTTTTGTGACTTTCCATGTTTCACAGCCGTAGATGAGAATCGACTTTACGTTGCTATTGAAAAGGCGGAGCTTGGTCTTCCTGGAACTGTTTCTATTTCTCCAGATGGGGTAGAGCTGGACAAAGGCACCATTTGCCTTCCTGATACGGCTTCGAACATCTTCCTCTGCTCCCCCATCATTTGTAACTATACTTCCAAGGTAGAGGAAGGACTTAACTCGCTCAATTTCCTTTCCGTTGACTGTCAAACTAGTGATGTCAGAATTTATCCTCATCTCTTTGGTCTTGTTGGTGTTGATCATCAGTCCTGCACGTTCTGCTTCTCTCTGCAACCTCCCCAGCTTATCTTCTATGTCTCGGTACCGCTGTGCCATAAGACAAATGTCGTCTGCGAAATCCAGATCTTCAAGCCTGTCATTTATACCCCATTGAACACCCCTCTTCCGTCCTCCCATTACCTTCTTCATCACACTATCCAGGACCAACAGGAACAGAGTGGGGGAAAGGACACACCCCTGTCTCACTCCGGATCTGACCTTTATCTTTTCTGTTAATTTGCCTTCGTGAAGAACCTGGCACTCATACCCTTCGTACATCTCTTCCATGATTCTGATGATCTTTGTTGGAATTTTATATTCCTCGAGGGTCTTCCACATGATTCTTTGATTTACGGAGTCGAAGGCTTTCTCGAAGTCAACAAATGTGAGGTAAAGGGTACTCCGCCACTCCACACTCTGCTCCAGGATGATTCGGAGGGTGTTGATGAGATCCACACAGCTGCGATGTTGTCGAAATCCAGCCTGTTCCTTCCGAAGCCTTTTTTCTACGCAGTCTTTTATACGATTCAGGATGACTCTCGCCAGCACTTTGCTTGGAATGGACAGCAAGGTGATACCCCTCCAGTTGTTACAGTTTGTGGTGTCCCCTTTCTTCGGCAACTTGACTATCAACCCCTTCTTCCAGTCGGTTGGTATTTTCTCCTCCTTCCAGATCTTCTCCAACAGCGGGTGCAGCAGATCGATCGTAATATCCAGGTCTGCTTTCAGTACTTCCGCTGGGATATTATCCAAACCTGGTGCCTTCCCGCATTTCATCTGCTTCAACGCTGTCCGTATTTCGCCCCGAGTTGGGGAGTCGAGGCTGATGCTTGGGTCACTTTCTGCGTCCTCTTCATCTTCTCCTCGCTGCTTACTTTCTGGTCCTCTATCTCTATTAAGAACCTCCGCAAAGTGTTCTCTCCACCTTGTCAGCTGCTGTTCACACGTCGTGAGGATCTCGCCCGTCTTGCTCTTCACAGACCTAGTTTTATTAAAACCTTTCTTCGAAAGCATCTTTGTGATGCCATAGAGCTCCTTAACGTCCCCCTTTCTTGCCGCTTCTTCTGCTTTCTCCGCCTGCTCATCAATCCACCTCCTATGATCCTTCCGTACACTCCTCTTTACCTCCCTGTTTGCTGTTGAATACTTTGCTTGTGTGAGAGCCTTCTGCTGCCTAGTCTTGCAGGTGTTGAGCTTGGCCTTAATCTCCTTCCTATAATTTATCTTGTCCCAGGTCTGATCAGATATCCGTTCTTTCCGCAGGTAGTTCTTGTACCCGAGCTGCATCTCACTGGTTCCCACGAAGATATTCTTTACCTCGCTCCACACAGTCTCCACGTCCTTCTCTGTCTCGGAGTCCAACACCTGGAATTTATTTCTGAGCTCCAGTTTAAATTGGTCCAATCTCTGCTGGTTCTTAAGCTTGCCCACATCAAACTTGTTGTGCCGAGTGTTAAACTTTCGGCGGACTGCGACGATCTTCATGCGGAATTTGGCAACCACAAGATGATGATCACTACCAACGTCCGCTCCTCTCTTGTTCCTAACATCTTCCAAGCCACTTCTGAACCTCCTGCTCACCGCGATGTGATCAATTTGATTTTCTGTGACTTGATCAGGAGACACCCAGGTTACCTTATGGCACCGCCTATGAGGAAATACCGTGCCACCCATCACCAAATACTGACTGGCGCAATATTCCGTAAATTTCTCCCCATTGTCATTCATCTCACCAAGGCCATGTTTACCCATGATCTGCTCCAACCCCTCATTGTTTGAGCCCACCTTCGCGTTGAAGTCTCCCATAACAATGAGAATGTCCTTCTTACTTGTATGTCTTGTGACATCTCGCAGCATTTGGTAGAATTCTTCCTTCTTCTCTGGCTCCGATTGTTCTGTAGGCGCATAACATTGGATGATGATCACATTCCTGATCTTTGTCTTGAACCTAGCAAACATGAGCCTACTAGAAATTGGCTTCCACTCCATAAGGCTTATCTTTGCATTTCTATTGAGCAGCAACCCCACTCCATCCCTGTGTTCTTCATCATCGCCCCCAGAATAGAGAAATGTAATTCCATCTGTTGTCTGTATTTCACCAAATCCTGGCCACCTCACTTCACTCAATCCTAGGATATCCAGCCCATAGTTCTTCATCTCCCGTGTCACTTGTTTCAGTCTAGTTTTCTCCATCAAGGTCCTCACATTCCAGAAACCGATTTTCGTAGTCCTCTTCATGCCAAAAGTCGTCATCAGGTTATCCGTCCGGTTTTGTAATTTCGCTTCAGTTTCCGTAATCAGTTTATTTAAGAGGAGCGAGTGATTAACCCACTGCCTCCGAGTGCCATGGAGGGGCTGCCACCTTAAGCCTGAGGCACCAGGCTGATTTTCTGTCAGGGTTTCTTCCCTTAGCCTTTAAAGAACCAATTCCAAACTACAAGGCAGCAGTTGTTTCACCAGAGCCCCGTTAGCCGTAATTTCTTCAGGGTTCCTGTAGGGCCTTCACAGCTACCGTAGCGGTCTTGAGGCACACAAAGTCCCCACTGTACTTCACCCCTACAGGCAATCCCCAACTTAATTACGTTGCCCATCTCCCACGACGAGGACGAGGGGTTGGATTTGTGGGAGACAATTGTGTGGTTAGACTTATGAATACTACTGTCAAAAAGTTAGTATTAATATTCTCTGTCCCCATGTAGAACTATCGTTTAAAACCCTCCGTTAGTCGCGCATTGGTCTGACAGCTCCATGGTTCGTTATATTAGTTTTAATATCAAGCCAACAGTTCAAGTTATGATCTTATCGTCTCGTGACATCTTACACCAAACCTTAGTAAGCATTTTTCTGGAGTTGTGAAATAGCGTGCCTAAAAATAACTTTAACACGTGTAACATTTTGTCAGCGTGAGATTGATAGTACCAGCGCTCCCAATGATGTTACATTCTGTCAGTGAGTGGCAGGTGTGCTGTTATGCCGATTATTTGGCTTAGTATGTTGCCTTAGTTAATATCAGTAAAGAGATTGCGCCTTACGAAAACCTGAGGATGCAGATGAAGCGTGTCACCTTCTGCTGAAAGATAACGAATAGCTAGTTCATGTTTCAGTAATTTCAAAGGAATTTGTGACTCTGATACTGAAGACAAAGTTGAAACAAGATCCGAAGATCAGGAGGACGGTAACGGAAGCGATGAATTGGATGACCGTTTATTTTATTGGCAGGTTGTCCGACTCATTCTTGGCCACTTGGCTATCACCACGGAAGTCCGGGTTCGATTCCCAGCTCTGCCAATAAATTGAATACTGGTCTGAGGGCTGGAACGGTGTTCACTCAGCCTCGTGAAGCAAAAATCTTAAGAGGCGCGTTCGATTCCTACCTCAGCTATTCTGGAAGTGGATTTCCGTGGTTCCCCACTTCTCCTCCAGGCAAATGCCGGGATGGTACTGTCCTCGTTATCAGGATAGTAGGCTGTCAGATATCCGCCCCCTCAATCGGATTGCCAATAATCAAACGCACCGGCACAGCTACGTCAATGAAAATGGCACTGACAGATACTATCGAGATTAGAGCACAATAGTTAACAAGAAAATTATTGTGGAACACACCAAAATATACGGGGGTTCATACTTACCTTTACTTACCTTTTAAATTTATCTCGGGGACTGGGTTGTCAACTGGATCACTGAAAGTATGCCCACACAATAACCTCCACCATGATATTAAAAATGAACCAAAACGAAGACGAGAAACTTTAAACTGCACAATAATTTATTTCACATAAAGAACGAATTTAACAAAAATAAACAACAAAATCCACGTGGCAATCAGAAGCCATCGACCACATAACCATGTCCTCCTGTCGGACTTGTATACTCTACATACAATGTTTCAGCTTTCTCAAGCTCAAAATAACGTAATTAATAATGCACTTGGAATGGAAACAGGATTTGGGACGAGACACATATAGCAATTGTTTTGCGTGTTTATACACATCACATTTTATTTATAGCCACAAGGCTATTATGGAGACGTCCTTGGCCTCTATCATACAGTTGTCCGGGCCAGCTGCAATGCACCTGCATCGTCAAAGTGGACTCACCTGTCCGTTCAACCCTAGCATAAGCGAGTTACATCAGAGCTTAGCTCTCCTTTCAAAACACGTTAAATGTCCACATCTCAACTGAAATATTATCACGCAAATCTTTTAAATGCTCCATTCAAACACCAGTGGAATACTCCAACAATCCCAAATCATATTTAATTGTTCAATCCACTTGCTTAATTAGCGTTGTTTAGAGTATAAAAACAAAACTCCTAATGTTTATAACAAAAGTTCATTAATTATTTATAACAATAATAAATTGTTTATAACAATGTCAAACGACAATTGAAAATTTTATACACGCCTCTATTAATCCCTTTCATTTCAAATTATTTAACAAAGATATTTACAAAATTATTTACAATATTATATTGTTTATATTACTTATACAAGAAATACATTAAACCACACGTTTATCCGGTTGATAATTACTCAAATCATGGTGATATAATCGACCAATGAAGGTTAGTTATATTTAACTGTCAAATTCAGGTTTAATAAGGTTTAATAATAATTATAATTATTTGTGACGGTAACCTCCATTCAAAATCTTCATCTCAAATTATTTAACACTCTTGTTAACTTTAACAGTATCTTCACATGAATAACTTTCAAAGAACCAGGACAATACATTCAGCGGAAAAATACTTCGCTCAAAACGCACAAAATTGCTCAACAATAGGCCCAGAATTCATCATATATCTTCATATATATGGCATCAAAATCTTCCAAATTACATACAAAAACCTCCACTCATAAATTCAACAACTTCATTTATTACTGTGGGAACCTCCTTCATTAATCAAGGGCATTATTCATCAGCGACTTTTACAGGTCCACTGAACTAACGATTATACATCCATTGTTCCTCTTCAAAAATTCTTATATTCATCAATTGTATTAATGTCTGTTATTATTTAACCTTCGTGGGTTTCATTCATGAATCGATATGAAGTAAAAATTTGCCAATCACAAATAAATTTAATAGCAAATACGATTAGACATTCCTCCCTGGTCTATCAAAATTGAGATTACTATCTTCAAAGTAACGCAGTATAAAAATACTATCTTCAACCAAAGTTCATCTAAACTGCATAAATAGTCGAATAGAATACAATTAGATTGTGGAATGCAAACATTATTGTTCCAATCTAGAATTGAGAAAAACTCCTATCAAATGTTCATTACTATAATGTATTCAATAAATCGTAATCAAAGTTCATATTTCATAAAATTGTCTATAATGCAATGATAAATGACTATGTTGCAATCATGTTCATAAGACGACTAGTATTTCTAAGATCGTCGATAACGTATTAGATTTTAACGCTCTAAAATCATTTAATCATTCTTCTTTCTTGAGGATGACAGAAAATTGGTCAAAGTAATTTACTGAATAGAATTACTTTAATAAAATGACACGCTGTCTGACTTCAAATCTGCCATAGCAAATCGTTAACTTTACAGTCAAATCGTGACTACAAAAATATGCAAATTAATGAAAGAATCTAAATTATCAGTCTCAACTGATCCAAAATTATTTAACTATGCCAATTACATAACAATGTCTCAACAAATCGAAGAAAAAGGCATAAATCATCGAAGTGTACTGAGTACAGAAATATCAGGCAAGAAAATGGGGCACAAATAAATGGGACAAAAAATATGGGAAGAATGGTTGCTCAGATATCGCTACATGACTCAAATAATACAAGAAACGTTCACGACTACCTTATCTGTTGATTGATGTTCTAGAGGAAAGTTTTCAAAGAAAACTGCTGTTGGTTCCATTTCACCAGCGTGAAGATGTGCTCCGACCTCGAACCTGGAATCAGCGTCCTCGGAGAATCGAACTGCTTCCTTCTCCGGAAATTGCACTGCTCCATGTATACGAAAGACATCCTTCTGGCAAAACTCTTCTTTATGAGCCGGGTCCACCCTGGCCTCTCTTGAAAGTTCCCTGAAGTTCCAGTCGTAATTCGCCATGAAGTTTATTGCAGTTATTTCCGCAGAAATATTCATAATCGTGGAGTATGAAAATATTTCCACTGTCATTTGATATAATTCAGCGATGGATTCACGATGCATGAGTGTAGTTGGATGTTCACTACATGCTCGCTTTTGTAGAATGACGATTAACGAAGTTCCATGCTGTTACTTCACTCCATCGATATATGTCCCAATTGCATTAAAGCCTTAGCCTTCCATCTCAACTTCTGTTATAATCATTGAAAGCACTGCAAGATTATAATGTTCCATAGTAAAATGTATCGTTGTAACACCAAACGTATTCTTCACGATCACGGTTGCGATGCACGTGTCAGCCGTAGTGTAAAATGTAGAATTTTAAAAGTGCTTCTCAGGTGGCGAGAAAATCACTTTTGACTGCAGCCTTAAAGTGTCAATATCTTTCAAAGTATAACTGTGAAATTGTTCAAATGTTCTACACACCTCAAGGTTGTACTGCCCAATTGAATTATAATAAAGGCAGAAGTTAACTCTTTATATCTTATCTGGTAGAAACGTTAATGTGAGCGTTTCAACTTCACCTAGTTTCGAACAGCGTAAAATGGAACTGCTCCGTGTTCGTTCGATGCGCCGGGCTTTAACCACACGCTAAAGATGACTTGCTTCACTTATTCACTCGAAAATGACTATATAACATCAGAAATATATATGCGTTATCAGCGGTATGAGAGATATGAGAGATATGAGAGCTCCTCTCTCCTGTGCACGACCTTTTATCAACTTCTTAAGGGGCGTATCCATCCCTTCCATAGCCTGTTGCTCCGTCATTGCTAGAAGTTTAATCTTTGGCTATACTTGACGGATTTTCAAATTTCAAAAACTCAAAATTAATTTCTTCAAAATTCCAAATCAATGCCATAACTGAAAATAGATTTCCACAATTCTGCATGCCAAAAGTAATCAAATATCGTAGTTTCAGCAATCTCCGTCTTCCTTCCAAACTATCGTTCATTGGTTCGAGTCTCTCTTCCAATAGCGTAACTTCTTCCTTAGCACAATACCTTGTTTCCTGCGACTGCGTCGTAAATTTCAGATCTTTCTCGAACAAAATCATGACGTCACCAAGAATCTCAGCTCAACCAGCCTACTTGCATGAAGTATACGTCATCCGTGCCTACGTCATGAATATACACGTCACAACTATGACAGCCATAACTTTATTCATATTTGCCAATATAGCCATCGTGGTCTCAATATAATTCAATTTACGGGGGCATTCTCCCTTCACCACGTTTTAAAAACAGTTGCAAATTGTTTTTTAAACTCTGTGTTATAAATATCTCAATTCACTTGAACACGAAATTGAATTATTATTGGCTTACTCTTATATGATATTTCTTCTATGTTCCTTAATCATAAGTCTCTTCTTCTCTGGTTTGTGTGTGGCTAATGCATTCTCTCCTCTCTAGTGTCTCTTCTGTCCTGAATTCCTGTTTTCTAAGTTCTGCTGACTTGTAGAAGGACCAGGATCGATCACTACATCCTGTCTTTTCTTTCGGTTTTCAGCTTCCTTTTCTCATAATTCCTTCAGATACTGCTGACTTTCTTTCTCTCTTTCTTGATACTTGTCGGGTGTCATAACCTGACCTTGAGAATTCTGATTCTGATTCTGGTATTGGTTATTTCGATTGTAGTTTCTATTATAACCATTGTTATAGTATCTACCTCTTCCGTTGTTGTAATTCCCTCTATTATTATTCCAGCCTCGTCTTTGCTGATATGGACGGTAACCTTGGGATCTGTTGTTGCGGAAATAATTATTCCCGTGAGGACCTACATTTTCATTTTTTTTTCATCAGGCTTATCAGTTTGCTGCACTTGATCCATGTAGACTGTATTAACGTCTTTGAATTCGTGCCTCTGACCTTTTTGTACCAAATTTGGCATTGGACTCGTGTAGTCAAGCCTTCTCAATAATTCGTCCATACTGGTCAAATCTCTGATATTTGACGATATGATCAGTCTTCTGACTTCCACAGGCAGCATACGTGAAATCGCATCTATCAACTGCTCTGTTGACAATGGGGGTTGCAAAAATCTCAAGCGTGATAGCTGACTCGTGAAGAAATCAGCGTACCGTGTTGGAAAGAGTACCTGAATACTTCCTCGAGTATACCTCAGCTCTTAATGAATTCTGAGCTTCTATTGACCAGAATCGTTTTATCAGTGCCTCTGCAAATTCGTCAAAATTGCTGAAAGTGTACCGAAATGCTCTAAACCATTCAAGGGGTCCTCCAGCTAGAAATCTTTCTACGATTCTCATCTCTCTCTCTCTAGGAATGTGGGCTTCTATGAAATAGTCTTTAAGATTCCTGATATATTCGACCGGTGTGAGACTATCAGTGTTGCTAAATTTTTGCGGTTTGTCTTCAAAATTCCGGATGACTGTCACATTTCTCGGATATGAATCCATATAATGTTTCCCACTATCACGATACTTCCATTCAGGTTCAATATTCCGATCCTCTTCTTCTTCCCTGAATCTGGATATACGTTCCTCAGGACTAATAACTCTCTCTTCTGTAGCGAGGTTACATCTTCTTACGTAATTTCTATCCTCTTCACCAGTCAATCCTTAAATATCCTTGTCTGTGATTTCCGTGATGACTTTCCTAATCAACTCTTCCTTATAGGTTTCCATCATGCTAGCTTCTCCTAGTTTCAAATTCTGCAGTTTGCTCGTAGTTTCATTAACATCAGAGACAACCATATGAATCCGTTCCTCTAACGCAGTTTTTAATGCTTGCACGTCCTGACCTATTTGAGTTCTATCCTCTACCTGCTTTTTGGATAGCGAATCCATCCTTACATTCAAGTCTTTCCTAATCTGAACTACTTCATTATTAATGTCTACTTGTGTACTGGCAAGTTTTCTTTCAATTCGCTCCTGAATCTGATCTACATGTTCCCCACTTGACCTGTTCCATTCATCTTTCCAAACCGTTACATTTTCAGTTAACATTTCCGCGATATCTACTTCAATGTCTTCCTTAAGTAAACGATTGTGATCTAATACTTGGGTTCTCATGACCTCTACATCGTATTTTAAACCAGCTAAAGAAGCTGTTGTCCTAACAGACTCGTCAACTAACCGAGTTGTTAATGCACTAATGTTTCGAGTACAAAGTGTTTTTGAAGTTTCAATTTCTTCCCTAACTTTGTTAACATCAGTCTGAACTTTAGCAATGTCTACAAAAACAGTATTGACTTCTACTTGTATTTTATTGATATCGCTTTGCATATCATTAACATCTGAATGAATATTATTGATGTCTACTTGAACATTTGACACATCAGTTCGAGCATTTCTAACCTCTCTTTGAACTTCCTCTACTTTGTCTTCTACAGTAGCAACATCATTCCTAACAACAATTACTTCAGCTCTAGCACATGAAATATCACCCCGGACATTAGCAACATCAAGATTCAACATAGTAAGATCTTTCTGTACCTTAGAAACATCAAATTTAACCTCAGAAACATCTTTATGCACATTGGACACGTCTGTGCGCATGTCAGTTACAGCATTCTCGATTCCCTGGGTATTGATCTGTAAACGCGACACATTATTTTCTAGGTTTGCAGAACTGGTCTGAATAACTTTCAAATTTTCATCCATCCTAGTAGACAAATTACTAGCATTCTCCTTCATCATCTCCTGCATTCTACTAGCACTCCTAGCTTCCATCTCCCTCGCACTTTCATTCATGCTAGCTTTCAACTCCTCTAACATCATTCTCAGACTCTCATCTGCCATTTCAATAATATTTCAATAATAAACTGCTTTAGGGACATACATCAAACAGAGCAAAATAACAACATCTGAGCAACATTTTTCACCATATATAAGTTTTGAGCAATTTTCTGTCTTAAATCTAACTTATAATTACCTTATAATTAACTTTCGTAGACACTTCATGATGAAATAAACTCAAGCACATGTTCAAGTTTTCTTTGGTTCATTTTAAAATATCCTAACACAAATAATTTACATTTACAATCCAAATAGTTTAATTTTATCTTTAATATGACTACACATGTCATAAGCCGGTCAAATAAAAATAAGATTCCAGATCATAGGCGATTTTTCTAAGTTTCCGGCCTATTTAACCTCTCTCAAGTTGTATAAGATCTGATCTTTTCTGAGTGTAATTTTCCTAATACAACACAATATTTTATCCCTATATAATCACACTCTCAAATTCTACAATTGGCTAAGACATCTAACAAAGAATCAACCTCTTTATTTGAGTCTTCACAATCCCTTTGACATCGATAACTTGGTAATCCAATGTTATTCGAACACTCCAAAATTGCGGTGTCAATTCTACTGCAATAACTTGGTAATCCAATGTTTTGCTGATCGTGTCAATCGAGCCAATCGAGCCCCACACGTTGATTGTGCCAATCCTACTGTCCCCGTTATCAGGATAGTAGGCTGTCAGATATCCGCCCCCTCAATCGGATTGCCAATAATCAAACGCACCGGCACAGTTACGTCAATGAAAATGGCACTGACAGATACTGTCGAGATTAGAGCACAATAGTTAACAAGAAAATTATTGTGGAACACACCAAAATATACGGGGGTTCATACTTACCTTTACTTACCTTTTAAATTTATCTCGGGGACTGGGTTGTCAACTGGATCACTTAAAGTATGCCCACACAATAACCTCCACCATGATATTAAAAATGAACCAAAACGAAGACGAGAAACTTTAAACTGCACAATAATTTATTTCACATAAAGAATGAATTTAACAAAAATAAACAACAAAATCCACGTGGCAATCAGAAGCTATCGACCACATAACCATGTCCTCCTGTCGGACTTGTATACTCTACATACAATGTTTCAGCTTTCTCAAGCTCAAAATAACGTAATTAATAATGCACTTGGAATGGAAACAGGATTTGGGACGAGACACATATAGCAATTGTTTTGCGTGTTTATACACATCACATTTTATTTATAGCCACAAGGCTATTATGGAGACGTCCTTGGCCTCTATCATACAGTTGTCCGGGCCAGCTGCAATGCACCTGCATCGTCAAAGTGGACTCACCTGTCCGTTCAACCCTAGCATAAGCGAGTTACATCAGAGCTTAGCTCTCCTTTCAAAACACGTTAAATGTCCACATCTCAACTGAAATATTATCACGCAAATCTTTTAAATGCTCCATTCAAACACCAGTGGAATACTCCAACAATCCCAAATCATATTTAATTGTTCAATCCACTTGCTTAATTAGCGTTGTTTAGAGTATAAAAACAAAACTCCTAATGTTTATAACAAAAGTTCATTAATTATTTATAACAATAATAAATTGTTTATAACAATGTCAAACGACAATTGAAAATTTTATACACGCCTCTATTAATCCCTTTCATTTCAAATTATTTAACAAAGATATTTACAAAATTATTTACAATATTATATTGTTTATATTACTTATACAAGAAATACATTAAACCACACGTTTATCCGGTTGATAATTACTCAAATCATGGTGATATAATCGACCAATGAAGGTTAGTAATATTTAACTGTCAAATTCAGGTTTAATAAGGTTTAATAATAATTATAATTATTTGTGACGGTAACCTCCATTCAAAATCTTCATCTCAAATTATTTAACACTCTTGTTAACTTTAACAGTATCTTCACATGAATAACTTTCAAAGAACCAGGACAATACATTCAGCGGAAAAATACTTCGCTCAAAACGCACAAAATTGCTCAACAATAGGCCCAGAATTCATCATATATCTTCATATATATGGCATCAAAATCTTCCAAATTACATACAAAAACCTCCACTCATAAATTCAACAACTTCATTTATTACTGTGGGAACCTCCTTCATTATTCAAGGGCATTATTCATCAGCGACTTTTACAGGTCCACTGAACTAACGATTATACATCCATTGTTCCTCTTCAAAAATTCTTATATTCATCAATTGTATTAATGTCTGTTATTATTAAACCTTCGTGGGTTTCATTCATGAATCGATATGAAGTAAAAATTTGTCAATCACAAATAAATTTAATAGCAAATACGATTAGACACTCCTCCCTGGTCTATCAAAATTGAGATTACTATCTTCAAAGTAACGCAGTATAAAAATACTATCTTCAACCAAAGTTCATCTAAACTGCATAAATAGTCGAATAGAATACAATTAGATTGTGGAATGCAAACATTATTGTTCCAATCTAGAATTGAGAAAAACTCCTATCAAATGTTCATTACTATAATGTATTCAATAAATCGTAATCAAAGTTCATATTTCATAAAATTGTCTATAATGCAATGATAAATGTCTATGTTGCAATCATGTTCATAAGACGACTAGTATTTCAAAGATCGTCGATAACGTATTAGATTTTAACGCTCTAAAATCATTTAATCATTCTTCTTTCTTGAGGATGACAGAAAATTGGTCAAAGTAATTTACTGAATAGAATTACTTTAATAAAATGACACGCTGTCTGACTTCAAATCTGCCATAGCAAATCGTTAACTTTACAGTCAAATCGTGACTACAAAAATATGCAAATTAATGAAAGAATCTAAATTATCAGTCTCAACTGATCCAAAATTATTTAACTATGCCAATGACATAACAATGTCTCAACAAATCGAAGAAAAAGGCATAAATCATCGAAGTGTACTGAGTACAGAAATATCAGGCAAGAAAATGGGGCACAAATAAATGGGACAAAAAATATGGGAAGAATGGTTGCTCAGATATCGCTACATGACTCAAATAATACAAGAAACGTTCACGACTACCTTATCTGTTGATTGAAGTTCTAGAGGAAAGTTTTCAAAGAAAACTGCTGTTGGTTCCATTTCACCAGCGTGAAGATGTGCTCCGACCTCGAACCTGGAATCAGCGTCCTCGGAGAATCGAACTGCTTCCTTCTCCGGAAATTGCACTGCTCCATGTATACGAAAGACATCCTTCTGGCAAAACTCTTCTTTATGAGCCGGGTCCACCCTGGCCTCTCTTGAAAGTTCCCTGAAGTTCCAGTCGTAATTCGCCATGAAGTTTATTGCAGTTATTTCCGCAGAAATATTCATAATCGTGGAGTATGAAAATATTTCCACTGTCATTTGATATAATTCAGCGATGGATTCACGATGCATGAGTGTAGTTGGATGTTCACTACATGCTCGCTTTTGTAGAATGACGATTAACGAAGTTCCATGCTGTTACTTCACTCCATCGATATATGTCCCAATTGCATTAAAGCCTTAGCCTTCCATCTCAACTTCTGTTATAATCATTGAAAGCACTGCAAGATTATAATGTTCCATAGTAAAATGTATCGTTGTAACACCAAACGTATTCTCCACGATCACGGTTGCGATGCACGTGTCAGCCGTAGTGTAAAATGTAGAATTTTAAATGTGCTTCTCAGGTGGCGAGAAAATCACTTTTGACTGCAGCCTTAAAGTGTCAATATCTTTCAAAGTATAACTGTGAAATTGTTCAAATGTTCTACACACCTCAATGTTGTACTGCCCAATTGAATTATAATAAAGGCAGAAGTTAACTCTTTATATCTTATCTGGTAGAAACGTTAATGTGAGCGTTTCAACTTCACCTAGTTTCGAACAGCGTAAAATGGAACTGCTCCGTGTTCGTTCGATGCGCCGGGCTTTAACCACACGCTAAAGATGACTTGCTTCACTTATTCACTCGAAAATGACTATATAACATCAGAAATATATATGCGTTATCAGGGGTATGAGAGATATGAGAGATATGAGAGCTCCTCTCTCCTGTGCACGACCTTTTATCAACTTCTTAAGGGGCGTATCCATTCCTTCCATAGCCTGTTGCTCCGTCATTGCTAGAAGTTTTAACTTTGGCTATACTTGATGGATTTTCAAATTTCAAAAACTCAAAATTAATTTCTTCAAAATTCCAAATCAATGCCATAACTGAAAACAGATTTCCACAATTCTGCATGCCAAAAGTAATCAAATATCGTAGTTTCAGCAATCTCCGTCTTCCTTCCAAACTATCGATCATTGGTTCGAGTCTCTCCTCCAATAGCGTAACTTCTTCCTTAGCACAATACCTTGTTTCCTGCGACTGCGTCGTAAATTTCAGATCTTTCTCGAACAAAATCATGACGTCACCAAGAATCTCAGCTCAACCAGCCTACTTGCATGAAGTATACGTCATCCGTGCCTACGTCATGAATATACACGTCACAACTATGACAGCCATATCTTTATTCATATTTGCCAATATAGCCATCGTGGTCTCAATATAATTCAATTTACGGGGGCAGTACCTAACTGAAGGACACGGCCGCTTCCTACCCAAAACCGACCTCAATTCCAAATACACACACTAATACAGACATCATAATGACACAGGTTATCAGATGAATTCTAAACTAACCCAAACACACGGGGCTACGTGACCACGATGTCCTCAAGTCCCTAAAGAATCAACAACTAATATTATTTTAGGCCTATTATTATTAAGACGGATTTCTTTTTCGTTTTAGGTAAGGATGGCACGAAATAGAACAAGTAACCATGGAAGGCTGCCTTCATTCCGTATCCTACTGGGCGGCTTTCGTGATTTTACATCAGTGGATAGATATTTCGGTAAATTTGAAAAATGTGAGGTACTGATCCTGGTTTTAATTTCCACTTCACGTGAGGAATTTCCACGTTTTCATAGTTCACTACGAAACAGTCCGCCTTTATAATAATTAAATCTTCCGAAAAACGCTCGTCACAGATTCTATTTTTGATCGACAATTGCTTATATTTCCACGGAATAACTCTTGCCCATTTCGCAAACAGATGTGTTTCTTTTGGCGGTGTGAAAAAATGTCTACCATCAGATTTTCTTCGTAACCCGATTTACTTCCAGGAACAAAACATTACGAAATTTTCCCCAAACAACAGAAAATTTAGTTGTTTGCACACACAAAGCACTGCACAGACATTCGTAAACTATTACAAAGAAACAAATTCCCTCGAATAATATGACTTCTCGCGCACAGGATATTACAGTACTAACAAACTGTCACACGTGCTTATGGTTCGGCGCGACTTCCGCGCCACACACTGGCTGGACCATGAACTACAATGCTTAAGTAGCGGAGTGATGACACTGTTTATTTATTCGTCATGGTAAGGCTGTCAAAGAAGAACATAACATACAGGTGATTAACAGATGTACATTTCCTCTCCTATAATAATATGTTTAATTTTCATGTTAAAATTAGTGTTAATGTTATTAATACCCAGTGCTAGTTCAACAATTGAATCGGTCAGAGCTGACAGCATTAAGTCAGTTTTCACTACTTTTCATCAGACAGATTAAACATTATTGTCATCACAGAACTTAACCAACACACTATATTATGTTGTGAAACAACTATCCAGGTTATATTTGTGTTAGCGGAATATCAACTTTAATTTAATAAACATTCTGGAAACGTGACTTAATGCCTTTCAGCTTCGTGTTCAGTTTTGTGCAGCATAAAGCCATTCAGAATTAATATTTTTCATGATATTTTATTTCAAAATGGATTTGTAACATAAAAACCATCTAAACCCTCTACAAATGTAAGTTACAATAGCACTATAACACGCGGGAATGTTGCAGTGTGGCCAACATTAAGTACGATATACAACGCTGAAAGGCAGCAACTTATTGACTTAATGCTTTTCTCCTCTGATCGCACTACATGTAGCAGTGGTTTCTGGCTTAAACCCACAAAACAAATTGCTTTGTGATGGATTTTGCCTTGCAAGTGAGCTTACGTGCTTTTTCTCCTGCTGTTTTGTGTGTAGCTTAAACAGAAGGCTGACTTAATTCTTTCTTATGTCGTTCCGAGGCTCCTGGGTCAATACTTCACAATACTAATTCTTTAAGAAATGACCAGTTATGACTTAATGCTTTTCTTCTCCGACCGATTCAATTATTTGGGTGAGTTACTGTATGCACTCCAGGGAAGGTTTCTGGCTACAAATTATTTATGTAACACAAATGTGTGAGGGACTTAACAGGAAGCCTTAAATCCCACAGTTGCCCAATTGCACAATCTGTATACTTACGACACTACAATGCAAGGTGTGAGAAGGGCTCGCTGATTCATCGCGAGGTTACATGCTGTCTCAGCACAGCTCTAATGCAGCCTTCACATCGATTTTTATATTTACTAGCTGGCGTGGGTCAGTGGTAAATTGCAGTTCTTAAAAATAAACTCAAGCTTGGTTGCTGGTTCGAATACGGTCATGCCGCGCGAATCGTTTCAAGTCCCTTATGCGTTCATGTACCGTCACCGATTGCGATGAAACTTGGGTGAGTTGTTGTGTGCACTCCAGGGATGGTTTCTGGCTTATTAAATCCATTTTACAATACGTAGTGCATGAGTAGATTTAACGAATGAGTGACAGCGCGCGAAGCGTTTCAATTCCTTTATGAGTTCATAGACCATTCATCCTATTGCGATTAAATATTAGTGAGCTGTTGTTCACACTCCAGGAAAGGTATTTACAATAGGTAGCGCACGAGTAGAAGTTTTCCGAATTAGAAAATCCATTTTACAATAAATGGCGTGCGAGTCGTTTCAACAAATGAACTTCGGTGAACATTTTGCATGCCCCAACGTATTTGGTCTGTTACTATCCAAGGACCGGGAACCCCACACGCCTGTCTTCATAGACAATATCGTCATCCATGCGATCCACATTCCTCTCATATTCCCGGAGCTGGGTCCCGAGCGGTACGCCAACAGCTCATTCTCTAGATGCATCGAGTATCGGCCTAAGCCAGCAAATAAAGTTGAGACTAGGAAGATATCAAAGGTAGAATTCTGATGACCTAGATGTTGAAAAATTACAATTCAACACTTCCATAAAGTTACACGCTCCAGACAAAGGTCTTCAAAAATGACTTCCTAATACCTACATCTATATTCGATGTCAACAGATTCCTTTTCTGTAGAAATGCTTTCCTTGCCTGAGCCAACCTACTTTTTATATCCTCTTTGCTTCGTCCATCACTGGTTATTTTGCTTCCTAAGTAACAGAAGTTACCTACTCCCTTTAGCTTTTCACCTGCCAATTCCACATCCATAGGGGTTTCTGATTTCTTTCGGCTGCATTCCAATATTTTTGTTTTATGTTTATTAATTTTCATCATGAATTCTTTCCTCAAGACAGAATCCATACCATTTAAAAACTCATTCAACCCCTCTGGTGTGTCGGCTAAGATGACGATGTCATCAGCAAATCTCAGAATTGAAATTATTTCTCCTTGAATCTTTGCTCCTACTTTGAATTTTTTCTCAAATTTCTTTCATTGCTTGTTCAATGCATAGATTGAAAAGTATTAGTGATAAGTTGCAGCCTTGCCTTACACCTTTCTGAATACCAGCGTCACTCTCATGTCCTTCAGCTCGAATAACAGCTGTCTGGTTTCTGTATAGATTGTAGAGTTGTAATTATTAGATCAATGCACAGGAATATATTTGTGAAACAAATCATTTCTCTGAAGGATAATACCGACCTTACTGGGGATATTAACACTGAAGAATGTCCCACACAAGAGTTTGTTCCATGCATCAAAATAGAAACAGCATCTTCGGATTTAAGATAGGTAAGTCCCTTCGACTAATCGATTATTCGATAACTCAAATTAATCTATTTAAGGTGCCAGCCCTACTGGCTGCCAGTTACACGGTATCTTAAGCTAGCCACAGAGTTCCCTATTTGCCATCCGAGCCAATATACCTAGAACGATGACCCTCTACAAACTGCTAGCATAGTAGACTGGGTGAGGCACTAAAAAACTAATTTTCGAAATATTTGGAAATATTCAAATTGCATTAAAAATAAGCTGCAATAAAAGTTGTTCACTTCGAACAGGAACATCCACTAACATAAAGCCCGAACCCTCTGCACCACCGGGGGTAGGAGGGTGACTTTTAAATCTTAAATAAGAACCCCTATTCTTTTTATCGCAGATTTGGATTCTACGTGAAAAAATATGTAACTTTTGTATGAAACACATTTTTCGTTTCATGATAGATGGCGTTGTAATCGACAATCTCCTTGTAACCAAGCACCCCGAAGGGAACAAATTACTACTACGTCCACGTCGTTGTTCCTGGGTAACGCTAAGTCTAGGAATGTAATGCGGGAGGGCTGACGCTGTCACATGATAGCATTTTCAAAAATATCCACAAAAAAGGAAAAAAACTTTGATGTTCCTAATCTAATGTGCATTTTTTTAGATATTTCCTTTTTTTTCCAATTTTCAACTCATTTTCATTTTTGCCGTTTACGGCGTCATCTATCATGAAACGAAAAGAAGAATCATACAAAAGTTACATATTTTTTCTTGTATAATCCAAATCTGCAATAAAAACTAGGCGTTCTCATTTAAGAGTTCAAAGTCACTCCTCCCCCCTTCACCCCCGAGGGTGGTGCAGGGGGGTGGTCGAGGTTTATGTTATTGGATGTCCCTCTGTGAGGTGAACAACTTTAATTGCAACTTATTTTAATCCGATTTGTATTCTTCCAAATATTATGAAAACCCGTTTTAAGTGCCTCATCCTGTATAAACCCACATGTTATGTCCCTGGGCTCACAGCTTTTTGGCGCGGCGTGCAGTCACGTCCGTCACCTTTCGATACTTGTAAATAAAATATAACTTATTGGAAGCCAACTGGAATCTCCTTCATTGGTGAGCTAAGGAAAACTCAACCACGGTCTGAGATCACAGGACTATTGCTTTGTAGGAACAAAAACTTAACTTGAGTGTGGGAACGTCATACGTCATTTATGTCAGGCCAGATGATTACGAAGGCCGCCTTTGGAGTCTGAGATTCAGGACTAGTATAACACCACATTTCTAGACTTTCGTGTAACTACTTTACAAGACAATCCTCTTATCGCCTAATGTTGCTTAGGGATTACAGAATTGATTTTCACAATAACATTGATGATAATTGAAGGGTTCAGCTGTTAGGTCATGTAATGTACAGAAAGCACAAGTCATTTGAAGAAGTTGGAGAATTAAAATATCTGACTCATGTGGGACTTGATACTGCGACGTACGGATGTGAACACTGTTGCTCTGGCCATTGAGGTAATGGGGGATACATCTACATTCTCATTGGCTAAAGTTATATTATGTGAACAACTTAATATGCAGGACTTGGAGAATTTCAAATGCGTACAAATTGTTTGTGGTTTGGCCAAATATATGTATTCTGGTCAGAAGGCCAGTACAAGATGCTCTCATAAGAGCACCACCTCAACAATCCTTGAAGTGGTGGTTTACTACTTCAACTTTCAGGCAATTGCTGGGATGGTTCTAACAAATGACAATCCCAGTCCTGAGCAGTCAATGTATATGGAGACATAGCTGCAAGAATAAAAGTAATAAATACTAGAAGATATGTGATGAAAGTAGGAGAACCTTATAGTCATATGATGAAGAACTTATTCAACCCTACTTGTTTTTAGTGTGTATTTATAAGTCTTCTTTCTTACCATATATCTTATTGTTCTTGAAGTTGTGCGTACGTAGGCCTAAGTATTTGTACCGCCTATTGTTCCCATTTCTTCAGTGTGAGGGAGCAGTTGCAATAGTTCTGTGTGGCAGTAATTTTTACACCCAGATGTCTTTTTGTCCAGCCCATAACAGGTGTCATTGGGGATTGAAATGAATGAAATAAGGGAAGGAGTTGGAAAGAAATGACTATGGCGACAAACAATTAACTGTCCCAGCATTTGCCTGCGGATGAAAATGGGGGAACCATTGTAAACTATTTCAAGGTTGGCCGATGCCAGGGATCCTAGTCATTGAATTGTAGTGTTTTGTGAGAAACATGTTGTAAAAATTTTATGTTCTACGATGTCGAAATGTAAACATTATATGTCAAAAAATGTATCATAATGAGGCTCATTATAACACTGTATTTCATTATGAAACAGTTTCTCCCACCAATCAGAGCTCAAGAAACAGTTGTGTGACCAATTAGGTAAGGATACCTTCGCGCATGCGCATGCTCGTTTTAATAAAGACAAGACTGACCAACAGTTAGCAAAGAACATGAAGAAAAAACAAAAGACAATCTAACAATCAAAGAATAGAGAGGCACAAACATATTCCCCCCTGTTGATAGAATGCAATCAATAAATGTGCACAGAAACTGAGGAAGGTTGCACATAAATCCTTACCTGAATCCATTAAAAAGTGAAAAGAATAAAACAAGTTGGCAAAACACAACATTGAATTAGCACTCAAATGTGAGCTTATCACAGTTCATATTGCATTGCAGCAAACTGAGTTTTGTCCTTCTAAACACATGAAGAATACAAAGAACACTTATCTACAATGAAATTCACAATAGTAACATGTCACAACAAAATAACACAATTTAAGGAAATATTTCACTCATCGAGTAGGGGACACACTTTCACTATTGGCCTCTTGAATCTTCCATTGGCAGTTCTTTATGGTGACTGCTCGCACCAGTCCATCTGCACCAGGGTGAAGTTCCTCGATGATGCCTATTTTCCACTGAAGAGGAGGAAGGTTGTCCTCCTTGATAATGACTATTGTGTCAACTTGGATGTTTTGCTGCTGTGAGAACCATTTAGGTGTACTTTGAAGCATCGTTAAGTACTCCTTGTACCATCTTGTCCAGAAATGTTGCACCATTTGTTGCAATCGTTTCCACATTGAAAGTTTATTGCTTGGAATTAAAGTCAGATTGGGTTCAGGGATTGAGTTTAGACTGTCACCAATTAAGAAATGACCAGGAGTGAGACATTGAGGATCAAGGGGATCTGAGGATAGAACTGTTAGGGGTTTAGAGTTTAGACAAGCCTCATTTTGTGTGAGCACAATAACGAGTCCTTCAAAGGTTAGCGAAGAGTTTCCAACAACTCGATGCAAATGATACTTAACAGATTTTATGCCAGCTTCCCATAGCCCTCCAAAATGGGGTGATCGTGGGGGAATGTAATGCCAGTTGATACCTCTGCTTGCTAGGTTACTCGCAATTTCCTCTCTATGTGCTGTAATGTTATAAATTGATGAAGGTGTTGCAACTCCTTATTAGCTCCAATGAATCTTGTAGCATTATCACTGTAAAAATCCGAAGGTTTGCCTCTTCTGGCAATGAACCGGCGTAATGCTGCAAGGAATGCATCTGTGGTAAGACTGCTGAACAATTCTAGATGCACAGCCTTAGTTGCAAAACAAACAAATAATTCAATGCATGCTTTAAGTCGAATGTTACTTCTCTTATTAAGAGGGCGGATTAAGATTGGACCTCCATAGCCAATGCCACAGACACTGAATGGACGTGATGCTTGAACTCGTTGCTTGGGGTAGTTTGCCATGAGCTGATGAATGGTTGCTCTCTTTAATTTATGACATATTAGGCACTTGTGAACTTGCTGTCTGGCTATGTTTCTACCATTTAAAATCCAATTACATTCACGAATGGATGCTAACAGTAATCCTGGTCCCGCATGGGCTTGCTGTAGGTGTTCATGTTTGACAATAAGTGATGTCAGATGATGCTTGGATGGCAATAATACTTGATGTTTTGTAGAAAATAGTAATGAAGTGTTTTTCAACCTACCACCTACTCTGAGTATGTTGTCATGTAAAAATGGACATAGATTTTTTAGCTGGCTCCTTTTGGATACAGCACCTCTCTTCTGTAAATCTTTGATTTCTTCACTGAATGATTCTGCCTGAGCTATGCGAATGCATGCATTCAATGACTTCTGAAGTTCGTGAACTGATAAAGATCTTGTCTTTTTGTTGGTTGACTGTTTGGAGTTATGGACAAATCTTTTGCAGTAGGCAAGAACTCTTTGCAATCTTGTTAATGAGGAAAATCTATTAATGATGTCAGTGGGATCAGTGATAAGTAGTGTAACTACTGCTCGTTCTTCCAATGTGGTGTGGTAATTCTCATCAATCGTGGTCTGAGGCATGTTGTATTTAGATTCTGATAAATATAATGGACCTGACCACCATAGTGTAGATTGCTGCAACTCTTGAGGCTTAACTCCTCGGGAAATTAAGTCTGCAGTATTTTCTTGAGATGAAACATGATGCCAATTTTCTACATTTGTTAATTGCTGAATTTCTGATATTCTGTTGGCTAGAAATGTTTTCCAACGTGATGAAGACGAAGCCAACCATGACAAGACTACTGTAGAATCTGTCCATAAAGAGGTTTCATTAATCTTTAGATTTAGGATTGGAATGGATTTCTCAAAAGTGTGCCAACAATGTGGCTGCAAGTAATTCAAGACGAGGAAGTGTAACTTGTTTGACTGGAGCTACTCTGGATTTTGAGCACAACAGCTTGACTGAAGTGTTTCCTTGTTGATCGACAGCCCGAAGATAGATGCATGCTCCATATGCTGTTTGAGATGCATCTGAGAAACCATGTACTTGAATGGTACTACACCTTCCTGTTCCTAAGACATGTCTGTCCACTTGAATGTGATCAAAGTGTGTTAGCTGATTTTGGAGTGCCTTCCATTCTGAGGACAGGTCATCAGGTGACTGCTGATCCCAATCAAGTTTGTGTAACCACAATTTCTGGAGGAATATTTTGTAGGGTATTACGAATGGGCCTAATGGATCAAAGATTGATGCCACTGTGGATGTTGTTGTGCGTTTAGTAATGCTGCTGTTTGCAGGAACATGTTTGATTTTAGTTGCAATTAAAAATTTGTCTGATGTGGGATGCCATGATAAACCTAATGCTTGTATTGTATCGTTATCGTCAAACTGGAACGGTAAACTCATTTCCCTGTCTTCAGGTGGAACAGCTTCAAGTATTGCTGGATGGTTCGAGCACCATTTTCGGATGGGAAAGCCTCCTTTGTTGAGTAAAGTAATGAGTTCATTTTGCAACTGTAGTGCTTCCGAAATGTTTGAAGCCCCACATAGAGCATAGTCAACATAAAAATCTCTTTGTAGAACAGCTGATGCAAGTGGAAAAGAAGCTGCTTCATCTTCAGCTAGTTGGTTGAGGCACTGAGTTGGTAAATATGGAGCTGACGCTGTACCATATGTGACTGTTAGCAATTCGTAAGTTTTGACAGGTGTGTGTGGAGATTCCCTCCATATGATTCTTTGTAATCTAGTGTCATCTTTGTGAACCTGAATTTGTCTATACATTTTTGAAATGTCTCCAGTAAATGCAATGTTATGGGTTCTGAATCTCAACACAATCGAATACAGATCTTGCTGAACAGTTGGCCCTACTGATAATGTGTCATTGAGAGATACTCATGTGGTGGTTTTGGCTAATACATCAAAAACTACTCTAGTGGATGTGGTTGAGCTTTGTTTGAATACAGCGTGATGCGGCATGTATTAGTGTTCTGAATCATCTATCGTACTTGCTTCCTTCATGTGACCCAACATTTCATACTCTGACATGAATTGTGAATACTGCTCTTGCAATTCTGGATTTCTTTTGAATTTAGTTTCCAATTGGTAAAATATTTGTTGTGCTATATCATGGGACCTACCTAAAGGTGACAGAGTTTCCTTTCGAGGCAACTTGACAACATATCTACCTTCAGAAGTACGTGTTGTGTTAGTTTTGAAATGAAATGTACATTGTTGTTCTTCTGGGGTTACAGGTTTGGTATGCAATTCTTCTATTTCCCAGAATTTCCTAAGCTGAATGCCAAGAGTATCTTCCTTTTTGATGAAAAGAGAAGTGACTGTGTTGCACATTGCATTTCTATTGCTGGATTGTGGGCATTTACCAGAAATTATCCAACCTAGATGAGAATTTTGCAAAAGAGGGAAACCTGCCCGTGTTCTTTGTTCAGTCTTTAGAATGTTGTAAAATAGTTCTGCTCCGATGATCAAATCTACCTTATGTGGACTGTAGAATGTAGGGTCTGCTAATACGATGTCGCTGGGTAAATTCCATGACTTGTAATTTAACTCCGTAGAGGGCATTTGTCCTGTGATGGCAGGAACTACTACACAGGTCTTGTTTGCGTTGAAATCTGAAGCTGTAGATTGAAGGTGTATGTCAACACTGTGTTTCATTGTTGAAGAAGTGTTGTTAATGCCTAGAACAGCTGTAGTATCTTTCTTACGTAGCAGATTCAGCCTGTGATGAGGTGAGTTTGACTCCCACTGTCGAAGAGACCTCGAATCTTAAGCAATTTGCCCCTGTGATCCTTGATTTTGACAATAACAGTGCACAACAATACATATGGTTTGTTATGAGAATCTGCGTGTTCATCCCTGACAGATATGTGGAAGCTTGCAAATAGTGCTTCATTGTTAGAAGGTATCTGGTTAGCATTACTGCCGTTGTCATTGTTTTCAAGGTGTAGTAAAGTATTATGTGCCTTGTTGCATTTACGATAGTGGCCAGATTTGCATTCTGACGTTTTATGTGTCGCCTGAAGACAATTTAAACTTAGCCTATTATCACGAGCATACTGAATGGGATTTGATACAGTCAACTTCAGAAATCATTCACATGCAAAAAGTCCTGGCTTATGTACTTGTTTACATTAAGTGCATTGATTGTCAATAAATGCGATATGTGCATAAGTGGATGTCTTTTTCTTGTTTGAGTTTTCCTTGCGACTATTTACCCTGACTTGATTACTAGTAGGTTGAATGCTTTCAAGGACTTGGCAACGGTGCTCTATGAATGATGTGAGTTCTTTAAGACATGGAATTTTGCTAGAATCTACCTCTAGTTCCCAGCCTCTTCTAGTTTCATAATCAAGGCGATCAACGATATGTTGTGTCAAAATTACATCTTCAAGTGGGGTATCTAAATGTAATGCTTGCAGTGCTTGTAAATTGCTAGAGAATGTACTGATGAATTGCCTGAGGTCTTCGGCAGTTTCATTCTTAACTCTAGAAATATTTAAGATTTCGCGAACATGCTTTGATGCTATGAGTCTCTTATTTTGAAATCTAGTGCACAATAGTTCCCAAGCTACATTATAGTTTGCTTCAGTGGTTGGAAGGTTTTGAATAATGCCTTTGCCGAACCATGAACTGCTCCTAGAAGGTAATGATATTTTTGGATTGTTCCTAGGTTTGCATTATTGTGCACTAGTAATGTGAAATTGTCTGCAAATGATAACCAATCCTCATAATTACCACTGAATGTTGGTAGTTTGATTGCTGGCAATTTGAGGTTAATATTGTCATTCGAACTGTGATATTGGATTCACTCTTGGCGTGACTTTGTGATGGATATAATATGTTTTGCATCCTAGCATTTAAACTGAATATTATCAAATCTGACATTTCTCTGTCCCCTATTTGATCTGTGTCTTCATCCTCAACTTCCAACTGAGATTGAACTGGGTCATACTTGCTTTCTAACTCTAACAATGTGTCATAATGGACTCTGATTTCATGTATTGAATGCTCACTGTTGAATGATTCTACGAAATCACTTATTCTTGTCATTCTGCCTTTTATCACTGCTCTTTGTTTAACAAGCTTCGAAATTGCATCCATTTTAAGGTTAAGGAATGTATAGGGAAGGAATTCTGATCTGTATAGTACTGCTTACAGTTTTTTCCTGAATCTTTCGTGCTCAGAATGATGTACACTAAAGATGTGATAAGAAGACTTGGCTCCTATGCACCAAATTAATGTTACCTTGTTGTGTAGACGTAACCATTTGCACACCAGACTTCTGTTGTCGGGTTGTTTTCGCATATGATGAAATATGTCTCTATTTCTTAAATTAAACGAACATCCTGATCGCAGGAGGACCAAAAATGAATGATTGACCCATGATGCTGGGCAAGTGAGCTGTATATTAAAATAAAATACGGCGTGGATCACTGGGTCTCATCTCTTAGATGCTCGTTTTAATAAAGACAAGACTGACCAACAGTTAGCAAAGAACATGAAGAAAAAACAAAAGTCAATCTAACAATCAAAGAATAGAGAGGCACAAATAGCCAGCGTGCCCTGTTCACTAACTGAATTCCACAGATAGTTATGAATATTTATGTTAAAACATATAATAAAGTTATAATAATCGTCGAACATAAACAGTCGTATGCAACTAGCCTATAATGGTAATTAAGCACTCGTATGGAAATTATAAAACTCGCTTACGCTCGTTTTATAAACGTACTTGTGTCTTAATTATTGCCATTATAGGCTCGTAGCATAATGTACTATTATAGGTGATGTATCTGAATATTTTTGACCTTAATTCTCTAATAATTTGCTGGTGCAGATATTGAGGGCCTAGTCACATGTTACTCCATGATACATGAACATGACCCCTTATATTAAAAAATTTAAAATAAATAAAAATTAATGTTCATTTCACATTAATCCTTAAATATATTGATATTTCAATAAGGCCTTGATCACACCAAGTTTTCTAGTTCTAAGCTTCCATTGCTCTTTAGGCAACTCATGGCTACAGAAGACATAACAATCATTTCCATCAGTAAGATTTAAGGGCGGTATGAGACTAGTGCATATCTTTACTTCAACTGAGCTGTGCTGTACGTATGTTCCTATTTGTGTAAAAAGTATACTGTGATAGCAAGAAGTAAATTATTTCATCCCTAGGATACGAAAGAAGAAATCCAGCATGAAGAATGTGATGCAAGCGGAAATGAGTAAGTGGACAATATATGAAAATAAAACTGTTCTTCTGCTTTTATGAATGCTTAACTGAAAATGTTGGATATGGATAGGGTTTGATTGCAGCAAAGGATGTGTCTTATATTATCTGTCATTGTAATTGAGGCTTCAGTGGCGTAGTTGGTCGCATGCTGAGCTTCTATCCCCAAGATCGTGGGTTCAAACCCGGCCGAAGTCGTCGGATTTTTAAGAGCGTTAAAAATCCCTCAGTATACCTTCCTTCGAAGGGGAAGTAAAGCCGGCGGTCCCATGTCATAGATTTATGGCATGTTAAAGAACCTTCCACTAATTACACCTGTGTAAAGCTAAATTGTATATAGGTTAAACATTCGACAAACGCTCTTAGGTTCCGACGTTCGTCGCCAGGAGCCGACTGCGGTGGCATCTGGCAATCAAGTTCTGAACTAGTAGTCGCTGATGATGGTGTTTGGCGGCAAAAATAGGAACTACTTGAAGAATATCAATGTCTGCAGTCCTCACTTGAAATGAAAACAGATGACACACACTAATACAGTCATCACAATTGACACCGGTTATCAGACGGATTCTACACACACCCAAAGTACACGGGGCTAAATGATCACGTTGTCGCAGGAATCAACCAAACAACCATCATTGACATTATTTTTCTTACTGCCTGTCTCATTATAAAAGCGCATGTTGATTTTAATTTCTTATTTAACAACCTACAAATTATCCGTTGTCGTAAAGTTCTCACTGACTGAAGTATTTACGAAACGTTCGTTAGTCTGCTGAAAGGAGCTATATCTGACGAATGCCATTGACCCTCCATTCTTTGCCAGGTGTCGAGACAAACCGACGATTTAAGAGTTAAGTAGACGGAAGTAAGACAAAATGGTGGATTCGTCGATTTATATTTATTTTAATTACTTACTGACCTACTTGTTTGGCCACACAAACCGTAGTCGGTCTTTGGCCTCGCCAATCAGCCTCCTCCACCTTCTTCGGTCCATGTATTCTTCTCCCCATCCTGCTCATGTCTCCTTTGACCCCATCTATCCATCTCAGCCTTGGTCTTTCCTTTGGTCTCTTGCCTCTGAAGTCTTCTTCCACCACCTGCCTGGTTATCTGGCCTTCTCGACGCATTACGTGTCCATACCACTTCATCCTCCTCTCTTTAATCACTGCCACAATGTCCAGCGATTTGTACAACTCCTCAAGTTCTAGGCTTTTCCTCTTCCTTCACTCTTCTTCATCCTTCGCTGGCCCAAACATCTGTCCCAGCACAGCATTCTCAAATGTCAGGAGTTTTCAGTCTGTCTTTTGGGTCAGAGTCCAGGTCTCTGCTCCGTATAGGACCACAGGTTGTATAACAGTCCTGTAGATCCTTATCTTCGTGTTTCTCGATAGAAGCCGGGACTTGAGCAGCTTTCCAACTGCAAACCTTGGCCGGTTTCCTGCTTGAATTCTAGCAATTATTTCCTGGTCTATCTCATTCCTTTCACTGAGTACTGCCCCCAGATATTTAAATGCTTTTACCCTTTCAACGCTGCGTAGAAAAAAGACTTCGGAAGGAACAGGCTGGATTTCGACAACATCGCAGCTGTGTGGATCTCATCAACACCCTCCAAATCATCTTGGAGCAGAGTGTGAAGTGGCTGAATACCCTTTACCTCACATTTGTTGACTTCGAGAAAGCCTTCGACTCCGTAAATCAAAGAATCATGTGGAAGACCGTCGAGGAATATAAAATTCCAACAAAGATCATCAGAATCATGGAAGAGATGTACGAAGGGTATGAGTGCCAGGTTCTTCACGAAGGCAAATTAACAGAAAAGATAAAGGTCAGTTCCGGAGTGAGACAGGGGTGTGTCCTTTCCCCCACTCTGTTCCTGTTGGTCCTGGATAGTGTGATGAAGAAGGTAATGGGAGGACGGAAGAGGGGTATTCAATGGGGTATAAATGACAGGCTTGAAGATCTGGATTTCGCAGACGACATTTGTCTTATGGCACAACGGTACCGAGACATAGATGATAAGCTCGGGAGGTTGCAGAAAGAAGCAGAACGTGCAGGACCGATGATCAACACCAACAAGACCAAAGAGATGAGGATACATTCTGACATCACGACTAGTTTGACAGTCAACGGAAAGGACATTGAGCGAGTTGAGTCCTTCCTCTACCTTGGAAGTATAGTCACAAATGATGGGGGGAGCAGAGGAAGATGTTCGAAGCCGTATCAGGAAGGCAAATGGTGCCTTTGTCCAGCTCTACCCCATCTGGAGAAATAGAAACATTTCCAGGAAGACCAAGCTCCGCCTTTTCAATAGCAACGTAAAGTCGATTCTTCTCTACGGCTGTGAAACATGGAAAGTCACAAAACCGATCAACAACCAGCTACATGTGTTCATTAACAGATGTCTGCGTCGCATCATGAATGTGAGGTGGTCGGACATAATCTCAAATGAAGATCTTTGGACCATCACCAATCAACAACCGATTAGCATCCAGATCAAGGAGAGGAAATGGCGCTGGATTGGTCACACACTAAGGAAGCCGGACGGAGCTATTGAGAGGGCGGCTAGACTGGAATCCTCAAGGCGCCAGGAAGCGAGGTCGACCTAAGAAGACCTGGAAGAGGACGATCGAAAATGAAATTGCAGAGGTGGACAAGAACTGGAGTCAAGTGAAGAGAATGGCCAGGAACCGTACTGCGTGGAGAAATTTCGCCAAGGCCCTATGCTCCGGAAGGAGCGGCAGGAATTAAGTTACGTTAAGTTAACCCTTTCAAAGATTAATTCTTTAAAATATAGCCAGTACTTATGATGATGATGATGATGATGATGATAATTGTTGTTTTAAGGGTTAGTCATGCTCATGTCCCCTCTGAGCCCATCCAACCATCTCAGCCTTGGTCTTCCCTTTGGTCTCTTGCCTCTGATTTCTTCTTCCACCCCTTGCCTGGTTATCTGGCCTTCTCGACGCATTACGTGTCCATACCACTTTCTCGTCTTCTCTTTAATCACTGCCACAATGTCCAGCGATTTGTTCTAGGTTTCTCCTTTTCCTCCGCTCTCCTTCATCCATCCCTGGCCCAAAAATCTGCCACAGCACAGCATTCTCAAATGTCAGGAGTTTTCATTCTGTCTTTTGTGTCAGAGTCCGGTCTCATCTCTGGATAGGACCACAGGTTGAATTACCGTCCTGTAGATCCTTATCTTCGTGTTTCTCGATAGAAGCCGGGACTTGAGCAGCTTTCCGACTGCAAACCTTGACCGGTTTCCTGCTTGAATTCTGGCAATTATTTCCTGGTCTGTCTCATTCCTTTCACTGAGTACTGCCCCCAGATATTTAAATGCTTTTACCCTTTCAACGATTAATTCTTTAAAATATAGCCAGTACTTAAAATGTTTCTGTATTGTATTATTACAAATATAATGTGGCGTTTTGGTCATTTGACCTGAGGTGCGGGACGATCCATGCTGGTGTGTCTAGTGACAGTTACGTTGTTCATTTGACCAGTGGTGAGGCAGGGTCAATGTATGTCGGTTCTCAATACATTTTTACTGTGCGAGTTGTTATTTTTGAGAGAGGATGTGGAGTGTGCGTGCTAATAGTAGCCTAATACTTGGACCTGATGCGTAGTGAGGGGCTAGTAGAGTGCTTGCTATGAAATAATTTCAGTACAATTGTAATAAGAAAAGTAGTGCATGTATTAGTATTTTCAATTTGTATTTTATATCTGATGTTTACATTTTTAATTGATTAGTTTATATAACTTTATTTTACAGGGGAGAAGGATCGTTTAAGAATTAGTCATGCTTTATGTGTACCATAGATGGTGTGGACATTTATTCTTATTATTATTATTTCCTGTCGTTCCCATGGCATCCACTAAGCTGTGCCATCTCACTCTGTTGGCTGACATCCTCCACCTCTTTCCATTCATTTCTCTGTTGTTCTCCCTCTGCATCTACCGTCCGCCTCCACGAATGCTTGGGCCTACCTCTTCTCCTGCTACCCTGGGGATTCGAATCCAGGACTTGCTTCTCAATGGCATTTTCAGATTTTCTAAGTGTGTGGCCAATCCACTTCCATTTCCTTCTTTTTAATTAGATTTTAATCTGTTCCTCTGAAGTTCGAACTAACAGCTCCTCATTTGAGATCGTCTCAGGCCAATATATAATCAAAATCCTTCTCAGACACCTGTAATCGACTGATAATTTGGTTGCTAACTTTCCAAGACTGTGACCCATACAATAATACTGCCTTGACATTACTTCTAAATATCTTTAACTTTTTCTTTGTAGTTATATGTTTACTTTTCCAAATCGGATACAGTTGTACAAAGGCACCATTTGCTTCTCTAATTCGTTGCTCTACATCATCATCAGCTCCTCCGGTCTTGGTCACTTCGCTTTCATAGCAACTTTTTATAGCAATAGTTAAATAGAACCTAATCTGCGCACTGCCGTTCGCCTGAAATCAACTGGACGCTACAGCTGTTATCTTCTTCCCGAGGATATGCTCCTCTCTAAGCATAATTACGTGTGATGATGCCCCCATTTCCAGTAAAGTTCCAGTCTGGCGTTAAACTAGTCCCACGTTCAGATATCCGGTTTGGGATTTCTCGAGTGCATTTAATATCACAAAAGTGACAATTGGGAAATCGGACATTCTTTGGGTCAGAGCGAGGAACGTTCGAAGTCCGATTGACAGTGAGAGGTTGGTCTAGGGTCATATTCTACGGCTATGGATGATAACATGCATTGAGACTACGAAACGTTTTCAAAAAATGTTAAGTAATTTTCAAAATAAAGACCATGATTAAGTACTTTCAGAGGTTAGAATTAAGAGCAATAGTTTATGTTATACTAATTTCAATAAATATATCAATATCATTGTGCCGTTTCTATTTGCCTCGACTGTAAGACACATGATTTTGACGTTTGCATGCAAATTCTTGGGAGTTGAGATGAGGTAGTGCTCTTTATCTACGCTAGGGTGCAGCAGCGCCGTGGTAAGGCGCTACTACTAAGTTGTGTCCGCCTTGTGGTGAAAACGGTAAGCTTGTCCGCATGTGGTGAGTGTTCTTACTTGCCCAGGAAGATGGTTCCCTTTGTATCGACTGTTAGTAATTGCGCGATGAAATAACTGAGTGTTGGGACATGATCTGTACAAGACATAACGTCATGTAGTCTACAAATATTGAGTAGCTTTCAGCTACTCATTCGGATGTCTTGCTTTGTAAAGTTCGGCGTATCTGGCTCTAACCAAATATGAATCGACATGGAATAGTTTATCTTCAAATTAATTAATATTTTTAAGTAAAATGTGGCAGAAAGATGAGGTAGATTCTCGTGTACACCTGGAGTGTATGACGGTCTGTGCTTCGGTTTGTAACGTATACCTTAGTGGTCTTGTCGACGAGAAAAATTATTTGTTGCTTCTTTTATATGTTTATATATAGTTGTTGTGGCAACTTTAAGGAAAGCAAACATATATGTCGTAGATTTCTGTAAGAGGCCAAATGTGATTAATTGGAGTTATGAAGATTTGGTAAAAGGTATTATGTTCCAGAGAGAAGTAAGTGGATTATTATATATTTCTGGGGTGCATGTGTATCTTGCCTAATTGAGGTCCGTGTAAATTATTTAAAGCTTTTATTTTATTAGAGTGGGAGTTCGTATTTGCTGGCATTGCGTTCGTCTTCTGTTTTTGGTTATCGGTTGTTGTGTTCTGGATATCCTTGTTATGACTGTCAGCTGTTAGATGACAAAAAGCGAATCGTGGCACCATGTTTAAAAGGGATTGACGTATTGAGATCTTGTTCCGAGTTTGCTCAGGTTAAATGGAATTATCCAAGATTTAATATATTTAGTGTCTCATGGCATTACCTATTAATTGACGGTATTAAAATATTATTGAAGATTGATTTCCGACTTACCTGAAAGTTATACAATTATGCATATACGGAATTGTTACTCAGGCCTATTTCTTGATGTTATCGAGTCAGCTGTTAATTATTTAAAGTGAAAGGATATTCGGTCCTAAGAGAAATATTTTGGGGGCCAATACAAAGTAAGTTTCATCCTACGTCAGGTACCACACCTTTTTATTTTATTTGAACTGCATGTATTTGTTTATTGTATTTGTATTGTAATATTTGGTTTATGAATAGAAGTGTTGTTTTAAAATATGAATCGTGTGTGTCATTTCTGGCTCTGGGATTCTGTAGACAGCTCTCAAGATAGACACCTCGGGTTATGGTTGAAAATGGTCCAGGCGCTTACCTAACACTGTAAGGGGGTGTGTCACTTGTATCGAGAGCGTGGTTTTACGTGTTTAACACATTAATGTCTATTTTGAGAGTTGTTCAGAATTAGGAACTAGAGGTGATATACCAAAAATAAATTATGATCAGTGTTGTATTCTGTAAATGTTACTAATTTTGTGTGTTTTATGTTTCATGTATACAAACCCACTCGGTAATGGAAAAACGAGTTCTCCCAAACATATATTATCTGAGGAAAGATGAATTGGGGTTCGAGATCTTGATTCGTGGAAGGATTCCACAGGGAAATAGAGTAACTGATTTGGCTGTCTTGAGGTCGTTACGTGATGCTCCTGTAATTATCCCGCCTATTAACAACGAATATTGGGAAAAGGGTAAGTCTGCTGTCATTACATCTGTTTCAAACTTGTTAAGTGATTGTACTTCGTTGGATGGTATTATCGATTCGTCTGAATATCAAAGAAATAAATTAAGGTGGCGAGCTCTGCATTGGATATTGAGATTGGCTGATTTAATTAATGTCTGGTCGAAAGTTGAGGACGGTATTTCATTTGCAAATGAATTGTCAAGTTTGCGTGATAGGTTGGTTATTATTTACGAACGTATGTTTTCTGGTGTAACCGGTGATTATAAATGTGAATCTTTGGCGTCGTCAATCAGTGGAGGTTCTGAGAATGATAATCGGTGTGAGGTGAATGTTGATAATAATTTGGTTGAAGATGTAGAATCTGTGTTGTCTATTAATGATTTACGAATTTATAATCCTGCTGTTATGCAGCATCGAAATGGGTCGTCTAGTCAGCCTTCGAGAAATATGTCATGTTCAGCTAGGCCTAATATTATTGACCAGGCTAATTTAAATAATGAATTCAGATTGTCATCTAGGTCCTTATCGAGAGAAAATAGTGCGAATGCCTCAATTAATATAACTTCTGGAATTTCTCGTTGCGTGAAGTCTGTACAAACAAGTGAAAGTCTAATTAATGTAACTGATGTTGTCGAGCATAATTTGATGAAGCATAATATGAATTTAGGAGATTCTTCTCAAGTATGTGACCCTGGAAATGTCATGGCAGATATCAATGTTAGATTTGCTACGTTACCCAATCCGATTGCCTTGATTTTAAAGAATTTTCACATCTGTAATGTTACTGAGAATGATTTATTAGTGCAATTTCTTAGGAAATTTGTAGAATTAAAAGACAGTGCTGTGGTGTTTGGACTGTCCGAACGTCAAATATTTAGGATGGTGTTTCCTTGCACTTCAGGTATGCTTCGACAGATCTTAATTAATAACATGTCTGCTGGAAATTCTTTAATTAATTTTCAAATGGAAGTTTTAAATTATTTTATTACCCCGTACACCTTGTCAGACCTTCATCGAAGCTATTTATTCAGAGGACAGAGAATGGATGAAACACTGAACGATTATTTTGTGGATGTTAGGTATTATGCTAAAGTATTTGCTGTTCAGTTGTCGGAGGAGCAAATCGTTGCCTCATTAGTCGAAGGAATTAACCCCATTTATAGATTGTGTTTAACCATGTGTGCTAGGCCTAAGACTTATAAGGAGTTTTATGATCTTGTTCTTACTGCTGAGAAGTTCAAAAAGGCAGATGCTGTTCGCATGGCAAATTCATCGATACCATGTTCTTCTATTCAGGGTACCTTTGGGCAAATTGGTTCTCAGCCTGTTTTTCAGTGGACGAGTGCTGTTCAGTCGGGAGGAAGACAACCTGTTCAGAGTTTTAATAATGCTTTATTTCAGGGAGAGGTATGTCAAGATGTTGTTCCTGTTTCTGGTCCTTACAATAATTTTCAGGGGCGTTCCAACCGGAGATATGCTGAGGGTGATACATATCAAGGTAGGCGGTGCGACTTATGTGGGTCGTATAATCACCTTAGACGTTGGTGTGATGCCAGAATAAATCATAATTCCTGAAGATGTTGTGATGATCTTGTACGTACTGTATTGTATTTTCAAAATTGTGTTGATCTTTGGAAACCACACACACTATGTATGTATGTATGTTCTGTATGAATTGTATGTTTGATGAACGATGGATGGATTTGTGTGTAGTGTATAAATGTCTCTATTTGGAATCTTCTGCATTGTGTATGACCAGAGTGACTCATTGTTTTGCGTCAAGTTGGTGTATAGGCGAAAGGTTAGAATTTTCTAAATGGCTTTTGACATTTTGTTGGTACGGAGAGGAATGTCATTTTGTGTTACAGTAATAATTTTGAATTTTCAAGATCGTGAATGACCTACATGATGCTTTGGTGCATGTTTGTAGTAAAGTGACCTTTATTTGAATCTTCAAAATTGTGTACTGGTTCTGGAGGAAGGTGATATTATTGTGCGTTAGTGTATTGTGTTGGTATGAATGTGAATCTCTAATTTGTTCTTTAATTTGGGGAGGAATTTTGTTCTTGTTTCTTGTTTTCAATGGGTAAAGTTATGTTTTATTTCAAATGTTTTCAATGATAGCCGAGTATATAAATAGGGTCGTTAAAATATCCTTGTTCAGCTTAAGATCCTAACGTATATGGAGGTATGGGACTCAAATATTAGGTGGCATAAGCTGAATATGTATTTAATGGTAAGTATTTACTAACCATTCCGAAATAGTTTCTCCGAGTAGTGACCTTGTGCACTTATCTTTGCTTGTTGAACTGAGGAAGTAAGTACTTACAGGTGAGTTGTGTGTGTTATGAAGTTAATGTGGTAATGGTCGTTGTTTCGTTGAAGTGAATTTGTTGAAATTCTCATCCGAGACAGCCTAAGGTAATTGTTTATTTAAAGGATATTTGTGGTAATGTGTCACGGTGTTAACGAACTCCTATTTATATCGTGGTGGAACATTTTGGAGATATTTGTGGGTAGTAACTGTTTTCTTGGGTGAATTTAGAGGTTATGCAAAGATGTGTGTGTGAATGTGTTGGGGTTTTCTTAGGTCTGCACGTGTGGTCAGTTGATACTTTGTTTATTGATGCTTTCTTGATCTTTCTTTCTTTTTCCTTGGGTTTTGAGTCTGTTGATGGTTTTCTTGGGTAGTTTTTTTCTTGCTTGTAGCCTAAATGAGTTGAGACAGATGTGTGATAAGGGACTTATGCCAACGTTCTTTTGGGGATATTAGTTTTTTTAAAAAATACTAAAGAACTCATTTTTCATCTGGGATTTGCTTGCTTCACTGTAATTGTTATGAATTTGGTTTGTCAATTCTACATTTTCTTATATTGCATTGAGTACTCATCAACACTTCTAATTGTTTATTTAAAATATGTGTAAACTTAAATATTTTGTAAAAGGTGTGGATATTCTGAGATAGGTTTTGCATTAGGAAAATTTCTGCCATATTTTGGATGTATGTAATGATATTGTTTGTTTATATTGTTTAATGTCAAACGTGTGTGTAAACTATTCCACGAAAACGATACTCGCCTAGTCGAATTTGGTTTCAGCTGCTATCATCGTTGGTGCGCCTGCGTAGAAGATTTCGGATGTACTGTGAAGACTATCTGTGGCCAGGATGGTGGAACTGTCATCTGGAAACTAAAGCGAATCTGAACTTATCCTCGAACGAAAGATGAATTATGTATACTATGATGTATTATTGTCTGTACAAGTTATCTGATGTATCATGTTACATGTAAGACGCAATTTTCTTGGCATGAAAAGGGATGTACCATTAGCTACGTTGACTTCTGCATGAACTATCATCGACCTGTGTGTAGTCAAACTTGTGGTGGTGGATTTTGAACGAACTTGTGAAGAAGTGTTTATTTCTACCTCCTTATTTAATGCATGCCTAAAACTAAACCAGTTTTGAAGTGATGAATTTGGGTACTGAAGGTTGGTATTCGTTGAAGATTGGTATTGGTGCATGTACATTTTCAGTTGGACAATTTCGTTGGCTTGGTACTTTACCGGCACCAAGTCTGAAGGGAGGGAGTATGTGCCGTTTCTATTTGCCTCGACTGTAAGACACATGATTTTGACGTTTGCATGCAAATTCTTGGGAGTTGAGATGAGGTAGTGCTCTTTATCTACGCTAGGGTGCAGCAGCGCCTTGGTAAGGCGCTACTACTAAGTTGTGTCAGCCTTGTGGTGAAAACGGTAAGCTTGTCCGCATGTGGTGAGTGTTCTTACTTGCCCAGGAAGATGGTTCCCTTTGTATCGACTGTTAGTAATTGCGCGATGAAATAACTGAGTGTTGGGACATGATCTGTACAAGACATAACGTCATGTAGTCTACAAATATTGAGTAGCTTTCAGCTACTCATTCGGATGTCTTGCTTTGTAAAGTTCGGCGTATCTGGCTCTAACCAAATATGAATCGACATGGAATAGTTTATCTTCAAATTAATTAATATTTTTATGTAAAATGTGGCAGAAAGATGAGGTAGATTCTCGTGTACACCTGGAGTGTATGACGGTCTGTGCTTCGGTTTGTAACGTATACCTTAGTGGTCTTGTCGACGAGAAAAATTATTTGTTGCTTCTTTTATATGTTTATATATAGTTGTTGTGGCAACTTTAAGGAAAGCAAACATATATGTCGTAGATTTCTGTAAGAGGCAAAATGTGATTAATTGGAGTTATGAAGATTTGGTAAAAGGTATTATGTTCCAGAGAGAAGTAAGTGGATTATTATATATTTCTGGGGTGCATGTGTATCTTGCCTAATTGAGGTCCGTGTAAATTATTTAAAGCTTTTATTTTATTAGAGTGGGAGTTCGTATTTGCTGGCATTGCGTTCGTCTTCTGTTTTTGGTTATCGGTTGTTGTGTTCTGGATATCCTTGTTATGACTGTCAGCTGTTAGATGACAAAAAGCGAATCGTGGCACCATGTTTAAAAGGGATTGACGTATTGAGATCTTGTTCCGAGTTTGCTCAGGTTAAATGGAATTATCCAAGATTTAATATATTTAGTGTCTCATGGCATTACCTATTAATTGACGGTATTAAAATATTATTGAAGATTGATTTCCGACTTACCTGAAAGTTATACAATTATGCATATACGGAATTGTTACTCAGGCCTATTTCTTGATGTTATCGAGTCAGCTGTTAATTATTTAAAGTGAAAGGATATTCGGTCCTAAGAGAAATATTTTGGGGGCCAATACAAAGTAAGTTTCATCCTACGTCAGGTACCACACCTTTTTATTTTATTTGAACTGCATGTATTTGTTTATTGTATTTGTATTGTAATATTTGGTTTATGAATAGAAGTGTTGTTTTAAAATATGAATCGTGTGTGTCATTTCTGGCTCTGGGATTCTGTAGACAGCTCTCAAGATAGACACCTCGGGTTATGGTTGAAAATGGTCCAGGCGCTTACCTAACACTGTAAGGGGGTGTGTCAATCATCAACAATTTAATGCGTTTTAAGTGAAAGAATTCGGTGGGCAAATTTTGCCCCAGTTGGTCCTCCATGTGACCAAGAAAATAGTTTGGTGCTTGTAGGGTTAATTATCATGTCACAACAAATAGTCTAGTTTTATAAATGATGACTTATTATCATACTTTCAATTAATCTTGTCCTCCCTCCCACGGGCTCGAACCGGTAAGCTCTTAACATCTTTTACTTGTGGAGGTTCAGATGATGTTATATTTCCCCCTTTAGTTTTCTTCAAGAGGTTGTTCCAACCATACGTAGCACAACCCGGCATTGCATCATCACATATTCCGTTGACAGTGAATATGAAATACTTTCAATAGCAACGCACTTTAAGTCCCGGGGCACCTACCTCATTCCTATTTATTATACAGTTTCACACAGTACTAGTCATCACATCATCATCATCGTCTTTAACTCAAATCCGAGTATAAATCTTCTTCCTTCAGTCCAGTTTGTGGATGTGTTTACGGTGACTAAAGAGTCCAATCTTGGCATAGAACAAGCGTCCACACAAGTCACATAGTATTGCTTGAGGGGGACGTGGTTGGGCTGCTCAAAGTTTCCTAGCTTGACGCTTTGCCTCTTCATGTGTGCGTCGATCCCTTTCAAACGTTTTTACAGTATCTGAGATGGTACGGCGCCAAGTAGAGCGGTCTTCAGCCAGTATGTCCCAGGTTTGTGAACCAAGACCTGTCAATTTCAGGGTCTGCTTAAATTGGTCCTTGTAGCGCCTCTTAGGACCACCATGAGGTCTGGTGCCATAGCATAACTCACCATATAGCAATTGACGAGGTAATCTCACATCATCCATCCGATGGACATGACCAATCCATCTAAATTGGTGACCTATTATGGATGATTCTATGCTGTTGATTTGAGCCTTTTCAAGAACAGCATTGGTAATGCAGTCTTCCCATTTCATCCTCAGGATTGATAGAAGTTTTTGTAGGTGGAAGCGCTCAAGCTTCCTAAGATCACGTCGGTAAAGGGTCCACGTTTCACAGCCATACTACAATGTAAAAATGACTACTGCTTTGTACACCAATAAGCTTTGTACTCATGGACAGATCTTTATTCATGAAGGCCCGGTGCGCTAATCGTCCATATGCTGCATGGGCTGCGCCAATTCTCTTATCCACATCCTGCTCACAGGTACAGCTCACAGAAATGGTCATCACATAAACATAGGTTGTCAGACACGTTCAAAACACACCCAACTACACGGGGCTGATGACCTAGATGTGCCGAGCCCCTAAAATGAATTAGCAACTACATATTTCAATCTATTGCGGATAACATGTGTTCTACTCCCGTCTCCTAGTTGTCCCAGCGTGACGGCTTGCGCAGTTGGAACAAAGATCCGCTTCGCCTTCATTCTTACGTTATGGTAGCTATGTAGAGGTGAAACGAGCACTGGAAGAATTGGAAGGCTACATCAAACCAGTCTTAAAACTGAGAACTCAAACAACAACACAAATATATTCTCGTCACTCAGCATTTACGCCACATGTGGGAGAACTTACGTGTTAACCGCGATTATGTACGCATCTACCTTAGCAAGCACATCGTTGATCCATTAGCGAAGGTCAATCAGAGGTGGAGTAAATGGAGGAATCTACACTTTGTCCTTTGCGCCATCCCGCAGATAATATCCAACGTCTTTGGCTGGTAAGATTGTGGTGGCCAAGAAATGATTGGAATACTCTCATGCCATTTAGTAGCTGTGAACGATAAGTAAAGAGTGACGCTTAGTAATAGTGCAGGACTGACCCACCTTGTGATGAAATAAAATATCTTATTTCCTCTCACAGCTGTAGACTCTGATAGGTTTACAGCATATCGACAAGTGTGAAAATCCACAGCCTGCTTCCAGTCTCCGACCGGGTCAGGAATCGAATGAATGAAGCCCCATCTAGCGGTGAGGATATGGACTGTGCCGGCTGCCGAAGCTTGACGCACTCCTCTGGGGCAATGATTAAATGAATGACAGACGAAATGAAATTACAGTGGAGAGTGTTGCTGGAATGTAATTTTGACAGGGAAAACCGGAGTACCCGGAGAAAAACCTGTCTGCCTCCGTTTTGACCAGCACAGATTTCACGTGGAGTGACCGGGATTTGAACCACGGACCCAAAAAGCCGTTAAGTGGTGGTAATTCATGAGTTGAACGTTGGAGTACAGTTGTTTTCTGACAATAGAAATACATTCACAGAACTTAATGCACAAATGCCATTCAGTTGTACTTCTTGTCTAGATTTGAGACCGTTTCTCTGTGCCTCATATTCTACCGTTACTTTCCATCATGTTTCACGTAACTGCAAATAACTTACATCTTCCCTGGTTAACGCCATCGCTCAACGTATCATCCAGATGTAATTTTCTCTCCTTACACCGCATTCTTTCATTCCCCACCATTGCCTGCAGAATGGACAATCTTCTCACCGTTTTCACAATCGTGATCAGCTACGCGATGGTTCCTTACCCTTTCTTATGGTACGGCATTCTACTTGTATTCACTCATTCTCGGTATATTCAACAGTCATGTCCTGCATATCCGATACATGCACAAACCAGAATAGCCATTCTGTAGCTAAATTCATGTGGTTTAATAGACGCCACCTATCGTTGGTGATGCCTACGTTGGGTTCAGTCACCCCATTTCCATGAACCATTATATCCTCGTACAGCCAGGCTGTTAGAACTTCACATTTCAGTGACTGAATTCACTGAAAAAATGTAGTGTCACAATATTCATCTGGAATGAGTGAGAGAAAAGAAATGTAAACACTTGGACTGGAAATATGAATTTCTATATCCTATCAATTAAAGCGATGAAGAAACAGGTTGTCGTTTGGCAAACAACGTAAGTATAATTGCGCTTTCAAAAGCACAAAAGCTTCCTTCGTGCTTCAGATGCATTTACATGTTTTGGCACGTGAGGTGTGACTCTAGAATCTCCGACTACACACACCGAAGTATACTATGTCATTGGGAGATGTTGAAATTGAATAAACATCTCAACGGAAGTAGAAACGAGTTAGTTATTGGTACTACTGAAAGTTACCCCAATTTACATTTCACTATTTAGATCTCTCTATCTTGAAAGTGCTCTTCACATTCCTTCATCACAAAACATATTAAATAGTGCACTGCATATATTACTAATAATTGTTATAGGCCATATCGAGATACGTGGGATTCTGCTGTAAGGAAGATTTATACATTAGAACAGGGGTCTCCAAACTTTCCAGCCTTAGGGCCATACTGATTACTCCAGTAAGTTCCGAGGGTCAAAACCATATTATCATTGTTGCCGGTGGTAAAAATTAAAATAGTCCACTGATGAAAAAAAGTCCGAAAAAGTACGCAACGTTGAAAAAAGCTGCAAATCGGACTAAAGTCCGCAAAACGGCAACACTGCATATTATTAATTTTCCTGTCATCTGTAATTTCTAGATTAGTCGTAGAGTACGAGCCATGAGGAGTAACGTGACACGACATCTGGTGGACACAAGCGGAAATAGGTAGTACCTTCTATCGCCAACAGATGGCGCTAATAGCACGTACAGAGTAATCTCGTTGGTTCGAGAGAGTTCTGGTGTCATCCACTCACTTCTAGATGGCAGTAATTGGAATATATAAGAAGGCTAGTTGCGCAACCACAAGTCAGTTCCTATGACACTGTTGTGAAATAAAATAGTGCGTACCTCCTTAAAATGTGTTTGTGCGTGTTTAAGTTTAAGACATCTTTGTAACAGTATTTTGATTTGAATTGTTGCTTTTGTGTGTGATTTAGTAGTATGGAAAAGAAGCGAAAAATTGATAGTGAATGCAGAAAATTCAAAGATGAGTGGAACATTCAGTATTTCGTAATTGAGTCCAGTAACAAGGCGCTATGTTTGATTTGCAATGAAAGCATAGCCGTTCTCAAGGAATATAACATTAAACGTCATTATGAAACAAAACATTTTCAAAATTACTCAAAATATACAGGAAGTTTGCGGACAGAAAAATTCGAAGCTATGAAGCGCGGATTGAAATCGCAGCAATCTTCATTTACAAAACTCAAAACCGAACAAGAGGCTGCAACTCGTGCCAGCTTTCGTGTGGCTCTTGAAATTGCAAAACGTGGAAAACCATTCACCGATGGGGAAATGATCAAAGAATGCATAATTGCAGCAGCCGAAGAAATGTGCCCTGAAAAGGTAAATTTATTAAAAACTGTCAGTATGTCAGCAAACACTGTGGCTCGAATGGTAGAAAACATCGCTGAAAATATATCCTCTCAACTGTTCGACAAAAATGGAGAGGTTGACTGGTTTTCTTTTGCCTTGGATGAGTCAACGGATGTGTCAGATACTGCTCAGGTGTTGATTTATATTCGAGGAGTAGATAAAAGCTATGAAGTGCATGAAGAACTTCTTGATATGGTACAGATATTTTTAAAGGAGTTGAAATGGCCATTAATCAAAAGAACCTTCGATGGAAAAACTTGAAATGTATTACAACTGATGGAGGCAAAAACATGAGTGGGAAAGATAAAGGAGTGGTCGCTCTTGTGTCAAAGGCTGTAGAAAATGACGGTGGTTCAAAACCATTAGTCTTACATTGTATCATTCATCAACAGTCTTTGTGCGGAAAATGTTTGGATATGTCTGAAGTTCTGAAAGCAGTCATATCAACTGTTAATTTTATGAGATCTTTTGGGCTGAATCACCGACAATATCGACAATTTATTGAAGAGATTGGAGAAAATGACTTACCTTATCATACTGCCGTACGTTGGCTTAGTTGTGGGAAAGTCCTTCAGCGCTTTTTTGAACTTCGAGCAGTGATCGAAATTTTTTTGAATGAAAAGCAACGCCCTCTTACTGAATTACAAGACAACGCATGACTGTGGAAGTTAGCATTCTATGTTGATTTGACAAAACATGTAAACGAACTGAATTTGAGATTGCAAGGAGAAAACCAGCATCTTCCTGATTTATACACTAATATCAAATCATTCCGGAAGAAATTGATACTGTTTCAATCACAACTACGAAGTAAATGTTTTTCACATTTTAAAACATGTGAAATATTCAGCTACACCACTGAGACTGAGTTTCCTATCGATTTTGCAATCGAAACTTTGAGTGCTTTGAAAATAAATTTTGATACTCGTTTCTCGGACTTCGATGCCTTTGCGAATCAAATTAAGATTTTTCAGGATCCTTTTGATACTGACATTGAAACCCTAGCCCCGGAACTTCAAATGGAAATGATTGAACTACAGTGCAGTGATATAATTAAGAACAAATATCAAAACTCAGCTTTGTTGGAATTTTATAAGAGTCTTCCACTGACACAATTTGATAATTTGCATAAATTTGCTCGTGGGCTGTTTTCTGTTTTTGGTACTACTTATTTGTGTGAGAAGACCTTCTCCAAAATGAAGTACACAAAAAATGTTTACAGATCTAAATTAACTGATGAGCATCTTAAATCTCTTTTAATAATTGGTACAAGTAAAATTAGTCCACAACTACAAACTATTGTCAGTGGAAAATCTCAATTACGTAAATCTCATTAGTATTTCATATGTCTGCATGTTATACATGTCTTTACTCATTACAATTCTGTGTTTCTTTATCCAACTTATCACAAAAACAATAACAATAAGCCTACAACAATGTTATGAGTAGTTAGCCCATGACCATATCAATGTAGATGTCATATTAATAATTATTCAACATAAGATTAGAATACTTCAGTAAACTAAATTTAATTTGCTTTAAAAAAAATAGGTTCTCTAAAAGGAGTTTTCAAGTATGCTAGCTCTCCGTGGGCCGGACAAAATCTGTCCGCGGGCCAGATGTGGCCCCCGGGCCGTAGTTTGGAGACCCCTGCATTAGATGATACTGGAAGACGATATACAACAACTTCATCTGGAGAAAAATTTCCTCAGGAGCAGCGCGTCAGTGGATTAATGAAAGATGTGATTAATCATACTAGTCCTAAGACGTACATATGTACTGTATGCTAAGGGCAATTTAAAAAATTAGGATATTTGAGGAAACAGTTGTTAATTCACACTGGCAAGAAACCATTCTCATGTAGTATGTGCAAAAGAACATTTTCCCAAAAGGGGAGTTTGGGTAAGCACATATTCCTTCACAGTGGTTTAAAGACACATTCATGTAGTACGTGCAATGCAAAATTTACTCGGAAGGTACATTTGAGAAGTCATATGTTAATTCATAGTGGTGAAAAGCCGTATTCTTGTAATATGTGCGAAGCAAAGTTCAATCATGAGGGAACTTTGAAGAAACATTTGTCACTTCACAGTGGTCAAAAGCCATATTCGTGTATTACCTGCGAAGCTAAATTTAGACAGAAGGGACATTTGAAGTTACATATGTTACTTCACGGTGGAAAAAAGCCATACTCCTGCAGTACATGTGGAGCTGAATTCTTTCAAAAAGGTACATTTAAAGTACCATATGATACTTCACAGTGGTAAGAAGCCATATTCTTGTGGTACGTGCGAAGCAAAATTTGCATCTAAGGAACATTTAAAGAAGCAATTGCTAGTTCACGGTGGTGAAGAGCCGTATTCATGTGGAACATGCGGAGCTAAGTTTATTAAGAAGGGAAATTTGAAGAGGCATACGTTAGTTCACAGTGGAGAATAGCCATATTCATGTAGTACTTGCGAAGCACAAATTTCAAGGGAAGATACACAATATGTTGCTACCCATCGGTCAAAAGCTGCAGTATACTCTTGTACAATGTGCAAGGCAAAATATACTCACGAAGGAAGTTTGAATAGTCATACAGTCCATTACGATGGTACGAAGCATAATTTACTTGGCAGGCATATGTAACTTCACAATATTGGGAAGTCATTTTCTTTTAGTATTTGTGATGGAAACTGTGCTCTTAATATGTATTTGAAGACACACATGTTGCATCAAACTGGCCGAATGCTAAATTCGTGTAATAGGTGAGAAAACACTGGAAGAATTCACGACAGACTTGTGATTTCAGAGTGACTGGACGCCAAATTCATGTCGTACATGCCAATCGAAATTTTTCTAAAACGCATTTTGAAAAGACACACATTAATTCGCAGTGACACTTTAAACTCAGGAACCAAAAGGAATATTTATGTACTGTAAGCATGCAAATTTCTGTACAAAATATGATTTGAAGTGGCACTTGTAAATTGATATTTTATAAGTAATACATGTGGATCAGAATTATTTGAAAGTTTGGTCTGATAAGAAACATTTTTATCGCTAGTGTTAAGAGTAAGCTTTCTATTTGAGTTTTTAGCTTAAGCTTATCCGGAATGAGGTGTATAATGACCATAGAAACACTCGGTTTGATTATTGTCCGATTATCTATTTGTTACAGATTGCTGTTGAAACTACTGAAGCGAATGGCATTACTAAAAATAAAACTGTGCTAAAATTGTCCCCTGAATAGGTCCTTGGGATACTATCTTCCCACCATGTATTTATAGAACGGTGTAAGGGAAGGTATCCTCCCACCCGTTTCATTTCAAGCACTTCCACATACATCCACAAGCTATATGCAGAGAAATATTGAAAACCCATTAACTTGGTGTATACTGTCATCAGAAACCAAAGGTGGGAAGCATATATCCCAGTGGTCTCTACAGTGCACGTCCTCGCCCGTTCGGTTGTGTTGAGTGAATGCAATGCATTGCTTTACATTAGAAAGTGTCTTTATTGAAGAGAAGAGATTTGTAATCATTGGTATATAACTGAAATACAATGTTAATAATGGTTTTGTTCAATTGAGTAAATATATTTCAGCTAGAATGGAAATAATTATCCTGCTCAGTGTGTTTGCCATATAATAGAAGATTTCAAAAATTAATTTTCAGTTTTGTTAGAAAATACTAGGCTATTTTGAAATTATTGAATTATATTCGAATATACTAATTTTGAACATTTCAAAATCACTTTTATATTTTTTGTGCAGTTTTAGGCAAATTTTTTATTTATTTATCGTATGGCTTTTATTGCCGGGAGTGTCCGAGGACATGTTCGGCTCGCCTGAGTCTGTAGCTGCTTCCAGCGGACACCCTAAAGGGTGAGCTACAAGTTCCGTTCAATTTCAAGTAGTTCCAACTTTCGCCACCAGATATCAATGGTACCTAGTGGCGAACGTTGGAACTTTGATAGAGCGTTCTGACGAAATCTAACCTAACAAATTTTGCTTTACACAAGTTTAGTCTGTGAAAGGATCTTTTACATGCCATAAATCTATGACATGGGACCGCCGGCTTTACTTCCCCTCCGAAGGAAGGCATACTGAAGGATTTTTAACGCTCTTAAAAATCCGACAACTTCGGCCGGGTTTGAACCCGCTATCTTGGGCATAGCAGTTAAGCATGCTACAGACTACACCACTGAAGCCGCTAAGATGATATAGGTCACTGACAATTTGTTGCGTGGGAGTTACGTTTTTTTATTATAGAGCGTGATGGATGTTTTATATATTATATCCTGTTCAATAAAGCTCATTATTGAGTGATAAACACAGTATCATCATAATTTGGAGGTGGGAGATTATTACCCCATTGCTCATTTAAGAAAACATACCGTCAGGTGTGGGCAGTGGGTTAATAATTTCCCACCCCATAGTTCATAAAATAGAATCCACACCCATAAAACTGTTGCATATTCCTACTCATCTATCACCCCCAATTACAAATGTGAAAAAAAAAAGAATATGTTATACCCCCAGTCTTTTGCCTTATGAAGGGTTTAACAGCCTAAGGGCTGAAGGGGTTAATAGGATGCCTCAAATCCCGGCAGTAAAGCAATTGCACAATCTGTACACAGAGCTTGACATGGTTATGCTGTGAAGACGGCTTGATGATTACTCGTTTGCTGATCTCAATACCGAAAGTAGACATGTCCTGATATGGATGTTACAGCCCAGTTTTAAATGTGTCGAAGAATGTAAGTAATTTGTAAAATATTTGTTCACTTCCTCTCCTCACAGATGAACTGGTTTGAAGGGACGGGCGCATGACTCTCGCCGTCTAACAGCATATTTAGGCAGGCAAATTTGAAAGGAAGGAAGTTTGTAGTTTCATGTGACCGTTAATCTCGTGATCATGAGCCAAGGGAGCTCAAACCACATGACATGGCAATTCACTTTACAAATCATTGACTGAGAATCGAACCCGGTCCGCCCTGGTGAGAGGCCATCAGCTTGACCAGTAAAGCACGACTCCCCTATGTGATTTGAGATACAGTAGAAGACACATAGGCCTACAAGTACATATGACCCCACGAGGCACATTTCTTCTTACCTTTCTTTTTTTGCCTGCTGCCGTGGGACAGCCTTGGAACTGAACTCGCACTCGGCTGCCGGTTCGAATTCAGCCACAGGCATAGTTATGTATCCGTTGTCTTAAATTGTAAGCGCAATTAATTTGTATGATACAATATATGCATTACTATCATCTTTTCACATACCATGACGTTTAATGCTAGTATGAGGGCAACAAACCAAGTACTATTTCTAAAAATCTCCTCTGTTTGACTTTGCTGACTAGTTGATGGTTTATTTCTCTTATCAGCTCTATCTAGTTTAGTGTTTTGCACCTTACATGATCTTCCTTTCAGTACCTATTTCTAAGTACTGAGTGAAATTCCCAAAACGGCAAGGTTGTTGGGCAGAAAAGATGTCACAGTCTAGTCATAACTAATCTAACCCCTGTCATTTGTCTCCCGAATACTATTTTTGTAACTCGTACAACGTGAACCCGTCAACGACGGGGCAACGTAAAGCAATACATTATTAGCATTGTCTCCATGCACAACCAATTACTCTTTCACATCTAAGCCATCCTGGAAATGGTTTACAATGAAGTGAAATTTAGTATACATGTGTATCTTATAGAGAAGAACGATATGACCTAGAACTGTTGCTTTACATGTCATAGTTACGTGTTCTTTTTTCAAATATTCAGTGAAAGAACTTGCAAAAAAGTTGCACTTTAATATAAGATTTTTAAAAAAATATTAAAATGCAGCGGTAGTAAACAGCAACTCGCTTTGCTCATTGGCGGCTCCATCCCCGGAGGGTTTGACTAAGCGGGCTGTTTCTTTTACAAATCTGTGAACCATAACGTACAACATGTATGTTCTTATCTTTGCTGTCAGTTTGTAATAATAGAAACTTGAATATTTTGCATGCACAGCCTCCTTCTTGGGGATTTTTGGAAGTAATCTACCGCCAATCGGTCGAACAGAATTTTAGTTACGGTTTATTATAAATACATTGTCCCTTAGTTTATAGTATCTTAAGCGGACGAAGTCCTCACATTTGCCAGTTAAAAATATTTAATGGCCATTACTACCGTGTATACGGAGTGTGGGTCACTGACGCCTGGCACTATCCTTGTAGGTTGTCAAGATCTTCAAAGAGTCGACACATTCAGGTATCGTGGCGCCTTGACTCGATCAGATGGTGACACCCTCTGAGATGCCCGAGCTCGTGTGAGTGCCAGTTGGTTCAAATGGTGGGAGGTAACTGGAGTCCTCTTCGACCGCCGGGTACGCAACTCCTATCAAGGAGGTAGGTACTACATTTTAATAATAAATGGGATTATTATCAAAGATAAGACGGTAACTATGTGAACAATTTTAAAAGTTTTAATTACCCCATTACATCAAAAATAAACATTTTCATTGAAGTAATTGTGAGGTAGGTCCTTGAGAAATTAGTGGTATACAATATCGTAGCATTCTCTTCTACGTTAGTGTACTGTACCGTACTTTTCAAATAAGTTTAGTTAGTTATTGTTGTTTTAAGGGGCGGAACTACGAGGTCATCTGCCCCTAAGTTTATAGTGAGTTAATGTTGCACTTGAGTGACATCAGAGACAAGGAGAACTATGTTCTAAACTCACATAGATGCGAAATGAATATATTGGCACATATATTTCGATAACATATAAAGACACCTCCCGGGCAACACTGTGTGCAGTAGCTAGTTACTGGTAAATACTAAGGCATTCATCATCAAAATCATCATTTCCCAGCTCCAGTTTCCTGGGTGTGGTATACAAGCACTCGCCATTTCTTTCGGTCAGCGTAGAGTTGCTGTTCTTCTACATCTTCCCATTTCACATTCCGTCTGTTGACCTCAGACTTCACTGTGTCTTGGCCTTCCTACCGTTCTCCACCCTGTCATTTCTCTGTCGAAATAATTTCTTGGTGTTCTATTTCTGTCAATTCTCATGACATATCCAAACCACTATCATCAGCGTCTACCTAGGAGTTCAGTGACAGGTATTTTGATACCAACTTACTGCCTGTTAATTTCCTTCCTAATCTTATCTTTCCTGGTCCTCTGGTTCAATGTTCTGATGAATTTCATTTCTGTTGCCTGGATTTTATATTAGCCTTGTTGAGTAGGGTACATGTTCCAAGTCCATAGGTGAGAATGGGAATAAAGTAGGTTAAAACATGCTTAATTTTGCTTTCTGGGGGTATGTTGTCATCCCATAGTAGATTTCTCACTTGACTATAAAAAAGAGAAGCTCTTTGGGTCCTGTTAAGGATCTCTTGCTTTATAGAGTTGTCCTTTGAGAAAACACTTCCAAGGTACTTGAAGTCAGAAACACATTGCAACAGAGTTCCCTCTAGAAAGATGTTGGAGCATAAGCCGTTCTTGTTGATAGTCATTTCAACTGTTTTTGTTTGACGGATCTTTAGTCCAAATTCTTTAAACTTGTCGTTCCAAAAGTTTAGTTTCTCCCGCACTTCTGTTTCTGTTTCTCCCCATATCAACACATCGTCTGCAAATTCCAATATCTATTCGTACAAGGTTGCACAATACAGACAGCCTCCTTTAACCAACATATCTATGAAGGTGTAGCCACTGTCACTGCTATTATTACTGTAGTAGTTATCAGTAATAGTTGCCACAATTTCTAAGTTTTGGCCGTACTTTTTGCAGTTGGAGGCCAGCAAGGGTTTTGGATCTAATGACGCTTGCTTGACGAGAGGAACATAATTCTTCTGTAATCAATGATAAATTTAAGGTGCGTTCAAAAGGTAATGAGCCGGAGGCTGGAATGCGCAAACCGGTGACAACATCGGCTAATCGTGGCGTGTGTAACGAGGTGTGTTTCCGACAAGAGCGTGGAAGGTCACAGCCCGTCGCTAGAGGGCACGCGTGCACATCACGTGACGATACAAAGCGAGCAGCAGCATGCATCAATCGTCCAACCTAAACCAAGACAGTGGACCATTCGACATGCTTCCTGGTGTGGTAGAAGACCCATTGGGCGCAAACCTTTCCGCAAGTGCAGTCGTTCCTTCATGATGGTGTGCACACTTTCGACGCTCAATCCGACCACGGCGGCTATGGCGTTCACTGTCACTTGGCGGTCCTAGATAATGAGTGCATCAACCAGCAGGACGTTGTCATCGGTAAAGCAGGGGGTGCCCCAGACCGGGCATCATCGGCTAACGACACCCGTCCTTCCTTGAAGCGCTTGTGCCACGCCCTGACACATGCAAGGGACATGCAGTGTTCGCCGTACACTTGTGACATTCGGCAATGAATGTCCCTTCCCCCTACTCCTTTCGCTGTCAGAAACCAAACAACACCTCTTTGCTCTTCGTTTGGCGCCTCCATGTAACTGTTTGCAATGCGACTGACAACGTTGGCCGATTGATGCATGCTGCTGCTCGCTTTGTATCGTCTGACGTGCACGCGTGCCCTCTAGTGACGGGCGGTGACCTTCCACGCTCTGGTCGGAACCACTCCTCGTTACACACGCCACGATTAGCTGATGTCGTCATTGGTTTGCGCATTACAGACTCCGGCTCGTTACTTTTTAAACGCACCTTATATATTGAGCTCATTAGTCCGGAATATAGTGGGACTACAAACCATGTACAGCCGTCACGAGACTCGTTTTCAAACAGATCATACGGTGAGAGGATCAGATTGGCATTCCGGCACAAAAATAATATCTCTGGTAGTATCGGGTTGAGGGAAAGGTTGGTTAAGAGCCAAGACCGAAGTGCACGTCTGCAGGAAAAACAAATCTAAAAATGAATTACCAAGGCTTATGTAAAATTGCACATAATTGGTTTCCAAATTAGGATCCCTAACATACCTCGGTTGGTTGGTGGGTTCCTCAGTTTAGGGGCTGCGACAACTCGGTCATGTAGCCCCGTATACTTTGGGTGTGTGTAGAGTCTGTCTGATAACCGGTGTTAATTGTGATGACTGTATTAGTGTGTGTTATCTGTTTTAAATTCAAGTGAGGACTGCAGACATTAAATTGTTTCAAGTAGTTCCTACCTTCGCCGCCAAACGCCACCGTCAACGACTACTAGTTCAGAACTTGATCACCCGATGCCACCGCATTCGGCTCCTGGCGACGAACGTAAGAACCTAAGAGCGTTTGTCGAATGTTTAACCTATATATAACTTAGCTTCACAAAGGTATAATTAGTGGAAGGATCTTTAACATGCCATAAATCTATGACATGGGACCGCCGGCTTACTTTCTCCTCCGAAGGAAGGCATACTGAGTGATTTTTAACGCTCTTAAAAAATCCGACGACATCAGCCGGGTTTGAACCCGCGATCTTGGGCATAGAAGCTCAGCATGCTACCAACTACGCCACCGAAGCTGCTCAAATGGCTAATCCATGCTCAAAAGTGATCTAAAAATTACCCTTCGGAAATAAATGACACTAGCTAATTCCCCTCTAGAAGTCCTGTCAACAACAATAATGTTGAAATCAAGCTAAGAACGTGGCACGTACATCTGTTCCTCCACAGTTTAATAACAACTCATATTCACACTGTCTGAACTTCAGTAGCTGACGTCTTGACGTTACATAAAGAGATCCGACATTTCAATTAAACACCAATAAAAATAAGCTAGGCTATGGAGGTGTCACGCCAATACTTCACTTGACGTTGCTATTCTAGCTAATCCTCATCTGAATTGAAATTTATGTTAAAAGATAGAAAACAAATACAATGCTAGATTTTAAAAAAGTGAAATTATGAAATAATTACGTACAACAAAGACAAATATTATACACGACTTGTGTTCCGTGGCCTTCACTATTTGTGCTCAGCTGTCATCTGTAAAATCGTAGAATAGAATGGCTTATGCATCGTCACATGTCATGTGATGCACTATGGCAGAAATAATGCAAGTATTTTCACGTCATGTGATCCGTCGTCTCAAAATTGGGAAAAGTCAATCAAAAATGTAGCTAATAATTGATCACAGTCGACACCTCGTGGTTCATTTACTGTAAGTTACGATAAGTATTCAGCATTTTATTTAGGCAATTCAGACTTATTTATGTTTGATATTAGTGGAAACCACATTTGGTTGTTATTTACATTAGTGTTTAGGGATCATTTCATCCCTGTACTAACTTTCAGTTCAGTTGTTATTTTTTATTAATATTCTTCAACACGTAGACAAGTACTCCAACAAAAATCTATAATACTGTATTACGACCTGAGTCATACAACATTGTACCATCTCCCTTAAATGGTGTGAATAACTCAATAATGAATGTACACTTATAATCATGTTGTGTGTGGTGGCATTCTAACATTACCGGAACCTTACTTTTATGAAATAATGCCAATTCGACCTCTGCGGTCTTACATGTGTGTCTAAACAGACTGAAATGCGCTAACGAGGTGTTGCCGGCAAGAACCCCACTAGTCAAAAATCGAAAACCGAGTTATAGGCGCCATCATGTAGTGTTGAGCTGTAAGCATGTGATTACACAACCGATTCTGTCAAAACTACCTCAAGGCATACTGTATAAGCCTCAAAACATCAGGTGATTCGACTGTTGCTAGCAAGAATACCTCGCAAATCTTACGAGCAAAGAGTATTACTCAATTTAACGAACTTCTCTTTTAATTGCCGCTGAAGCTCTTATATGCATTGCCACATTTCCAGATGTTCTGCAGCTGAGTTATTGGAGATAATCATTCTTTTCCCCTTTAACAAAGAGTACAATGTCATCGTTCCAGTATTTGAGACCATGTTTATCCCCTTGTTTCTGTCATTTTTCTAAGGATTATATGTATAAGATGTAAGATCATTTCTGCCATTCTGTGATAATATTTGTGCGTATTGGAATCTGGTGGAGGGGATTTTCAACTCTTTGCTGGTACGAATTTCAGATACGGTACTCAGATCTTCAAGTAAATTAACTCTGACGAGTTCTTTCCTTTCACATTCCTCGTTTGTAAACCTGCCAATTTTGAGGTGTATTAATCTTAGGATTAAGTAGGAGTTGCTCACTATTTAGATCATAACTTCTATATACCCTACTATCCGTAACTAATGATGATAAAATTTGTTAGTTTTTCCATAGTCTATGAGTGATTGAAAGCCTCTGGCACACCAAGTGAATTTATGTATATCTTGCGCCGATAAAGGTCTATTAATAATAATAATAATGCGCGTCAGAGTAGCAGTGGAAGAATAAAATCAACAAGGTCGCAAAATGGACAGGGGAAAAGACGTCTTGCTCGACCCGGTGCTGGGCCCAAGGTTTTCGGAGCGAGCAAAATATGATTTCCAAAAAACCAAATGCAAACAAATAATTGCTTAATGGAATAATCAAAAGTGCAAAAACGAGATTCCCATAAAATTAATTAAAGAAATCCCAGAGCCGTGTTAATCGTGCCTTTGTTACGTCACAAAGACAAGATTGACGAAATCGAGATAAGGATAAGGATAAGGAAGGGGAACTTAAATGTAAGAAATGAAAAGACAAGGGAGCTATATTACTTAAAATATAAAAATGTATTAAGGATAAAAGAAAGAGCGTGTACACGAAATAAACATATTATTTAAAACAAAGAAAAAGGCAAGCTATGACAAGATCAGTAATACAAAAGAAACCCAATACCAAGAATAAAGAATTCAAAAACTTAAAAAAAACTGAAAAGCACGACAGAACCTGAGTACCGCTCAACAACATGAATCTAACGAAAAGATACAAACTTGAAAGAAAATAAAACGAAACTTACAAAAGTTAGAGAGAAACGACAAACTTGCAAAAAGTCAAACTTCGAACTGCTAAGACGCGAAGCTTTTCATGATGTTATGTAAACATACCGGAGGGAAGGGGGAGGAGTGAGGGGAGTAAAACAAAGGGGAGAGAGATCTCACGGAGATAGGAGGAAGGAGAAGACAAGGGGAATTATAATTAAGTTATGTAATACGGCGAAAATCGAAAGAGAAAAACAAAACAAAAGGAAAATGAGATATACGGAGATACATTACATTACAATTGACTTGGGACGAAAGAGACCGGTAAAAATCGAAAGCACGCTATAATAAAATAGGCTTATATTCCAACATAATGCCGCACCAACGCGACATATAAAAAAAAGAATAATATGACATCGGAGCTGGAGAAAATCCCAGTTAACCACCGTCACATATATTCTATAAACAAAAGGGACACGTATTAGTGGGACGTTGGACATCAGTCCCGTTACCTCACACATACTGTCCACAAACAAAGGTCCAATTGCTACCAATCAAATGAAACATTTGTGGTACAAAGAGACACCGACGCAAAAGACGAGCACTAAGGCCCGACAGGAAATATATATAAGCCAAGACGCAGAAACGCAATACTTTCGAATCTTACAGGTATTAACCAAAATAATAAAACTGTGAGAAGGGCACATAACAAAAGCAACAAAAAGAACTCCGCCGTATGACATTACGCAAGGTCCCGGAGATCTGGTTCAAGGATTAAAATACTAACAATAACATCTTGAAAAGGAAAGAGAATTAAGCAAAAGAAGGAACGTTTAACAAAAACAATTACATTGCGTTAGATAGAAATACATTGAGCCGTACTCACATTCCGCTGCGCCATGGGGGTGGGCCTCTGCCCGAATACACACGTTCGCCTTACATCTCGGCGCGTCTAAGACTGACTTAGCTTCTGTCCCCCCAGAGGGGAGAGAAGCCTCTCAGAAAAATCAAATGCGTAGTTTGGGAGTGGCCCCAAACTCGCGTCAAATATTGTCAGAGCCAATGGCAGAACGAATTGCACAACAAAATGCAAGGTAGCAACAACACTAGCCAATACGAGAGAACAAGGCAGTATGTAGCCAGGGGTTGCACAACGTTAGACAGAGAGATACATACAGACAAACTGCGCACTTTTAAACTCTCGAGGCGTAATATAGAGATGTCACAACACATGACAATAATAATAATAATAATCATGATGATAATAATAATAATTACAATAAATTCTGAAAAGTGGTTCAAATTCCACCGCTTTCTCCAAAAAAAATTCTTTTACATAACAAAGGCATAAAAGAATTTTTTCTTTTTCATAACAAAATTATATAAAATAACATTCTTCGATTAGATACATTTGAACAGGGTGAAGGAAAGAAGATTACATCATGTACACCAGATACACACATGAAAAATTAAGACATAATAAAATGTTCTCACATTTCTCTTATTCATAAGACGCAGCTTAATTAAAAGTTCTTTGAACGTCATAACTTCCATAAAAGGCTTGACGAAACGCAAGTCTCTTTTCTCAAACACACATATATTTTCATACACACGTATTCACGACGATGTTCACTGGTGAGGAAAATTTTTTCTTTTTTGGTACGAAAGAAAAAAAAACTTTAAGATGAAATTAAAACAACAAAAATTCAAATCATATAAAGGATCAGTACAGGCGTGAAATAAAGGCGGATCCTACCTCTACTGCACGTCAATACGTCACACATATAAAAAATGGATGTACCAAAAAGAAAATAATGATAATAAAACGGTCAATCTTGAGCTAGACTCTGCCAGATGACGTGGAGAAAGCGAAGTCTTCTTAATGGCGACCTTCTGGAAATCAGCCAATTTTCTAATAATAAAAGAAAGAGAAAGGTTAAATCATGATCACAAAAAAATATAAAGGGGAGCACCCTGTATACAAAATAAGGCTTGCGTCGGGGAAATATTTGGGGTTACATAAGCTGCGTAAGGGGGAAAGTGGATTCATTCTGCTAGCTGGAAAGTAAAAGTATGAATAGGCAGGGTCGTCAGACCAAATGAAAGAAGAGAAAACGAGCCGTGAACAGGGTCTAAAGGATACACCGGCCACTTCTCAGGTACTTGGAGACTAGCTATCGCTACCGGAAACACTCTCCAAATATATGACAGATACAGGAAAATAATACACATTATCTTAGAGAAAACATATTAGATTGAAATGATTTATAAAAACATGATTTCACAAAAACGTAAAACAGAAGTTACGATAAATAGTAAACAACTATATCAATAGACAAATCACTGTCACTACAAGAAAAGAATGTAAGTCAACAGACCATCTCAGGCACTGCCGAACAATAGCAAGTCGTGTCTGCAGCTCGGACAATGGGTCGGGCCGGCTCCTTACAACAAAAGCAGGCAGGTACTGGAAATTGCCTTAGGTAGAAGTATAGTTCAACACATCTTTCGAAATCCTCCGTGTAACTCAGGCGGCCACGGGTGTCTCCTGCCTAACTAGATACATAGCAGGAGTAAAGGGGAAAAATGTACTAATAACCTTCGTCAAATGACATTAGGTACTAACAAATAAAAAGGAATAATAACTCAAAGAAGCTGTCAAAATAAAAAATGCCATCCCGGACAGAGAACGAAAATCCAAATAATTACGTTACAAAATACCTTCCAAATAAAAGGAACAGACTGGAACCTCGCATAAAACCAATCAAGACCAGACATACAATCAATCAAACTCGAAACCCAATAATAAATATTACCAACCCACAAAAATAAAATGGTTACAGCGTCAATATACGGGCCGTAGACCTCAGAGGTACCGCATTAAAAAAAAAAAAAAAAAAAGACACAGAGGGTATGGCCTATCCCATACAAATATAAGAAAATTGGGTAATGCACGCCAGAGTAGTTCACACGAACATCAATGTCCCATAACACGGAAGCCGTAGACCTAAAATGGTTGGTATCTCTGAGTAATACTTATCGTATATTTGGTTTGCCAATAAAAACGAATAAATAGTTCGTACGTAATATATATATATATATAGTTTAAATTGAATAGGGTATAAAATCAAAATTGAACTAAAATTGAAACCACCCACAAATAACTGTTGATAAAAATTCATTAAACTCATTGACACACACATTCATCTCAAAATACAACCAACAACAACAACACTACATACATACTCCTTCCCATAAACAAATCAAAATTTCCCCATTACATCAGAATGCTAATATGAGTCGTTGGAACACCATGGAAACTCAAATAACGGACTACAGGTCATCGTGACAAACTTCATCCCATACTAAAGATTGACGAATCGTGTAGAATCTATGTACATCCTAAGTGGGCGTCGAAGCCGTGGGACAGGTCCCATACCCTAATCCCGACGAAGACCTCACCTAGCAGGTTTCCCAACGAAATACACACTGCCATACTGAACATATAGTAACATCAAGCTTACCGTATATAAACAATTTTAAATGAAAACCTACATTGAAATCCCCTGACAAAAATAAAACAATCACCCTCCCTAATTATGAAACAAACTTAACTCCCAATCATAACACACATAATAGCTCAACAGACCATTCATTCATAACTGAAACAACAAACACTATACTAACATCAAACGTTAGTATAATTACGCGAGGCTCAAGGTGGGTCGGGGCGACCGTAGGATTTAAAGAGACGGTTCCCATAAGTGGGCCCACCTTCATTGGGGAAAACTTCGGAGAAAGAGGGGCGGGGGGTTTTAGGCTGTACGGTAATGACAAGGAACCTGTCAGCAGCTGTTCCAGACTGAGACGTATGAAGGGGTGAGGCGAGTTCTGAGAAATATCACAGTTAACAAAGCGACTATTTACAACAAAGGTAAGGACTCAAACCCTTGAGAGAAATGCATTTTCTACTTCACAGAAAGTAAAATAAAAACGTCCACAACACTGACGAAATGAAAAGGAAGAGAAAGCAAACAAAATTTCCTGTCGCCTTAAAATCACCGTTAACTAAACAAATGTCTACTAGAGGAAGCAAATACATAAAAGTAGGTTACAATACCGTGACGTGTCGTGTTCCAGCGATGCGATGTACTCACTGATATGTTGCCACTGTTCACCTCGAAGCTGGGTCTTTTGGATGTCTTGTTTACTTGAGGGACTAAACCACCTTTCCTTGGAGATGGGTTTCCTGGATGCCCGTAGTTCACACAGAAAGTAACTTCACCCTTTCTTCAGGGGTGGGGGAAAACAATTCACTGAATTCCTTAAACTCAAAGAAAAACAAATTTTAATACAATGTAAATGAAGAGAAAAATAATAAAAGGTTAATAACTTGAGAGAGGTGAGGAGGGAACGATTTCGCACGCAACCACGCGATCTGCTACCATTGCGCCGATAAAGGTCTATTAATAATAATAATAATGCGCGTCAGAGTAGCAGTGGAAGAATAAAATCAACAAGGTCGCAAAATGGACAGGGGAAAAGACGTCTTGCTCGACCCGGTGCTGGGCCCAAGGTTTTCGGAGCGAGCAAAATATGATTTCCAAAAAACCAAATGCAAACAAATAATTGCTTAATGGAATAATCAAAAGTGCAAAAACGAGATTCCCATAAAATTAATTAAAGAAATCCCAGAGCCGTGTTAATCGTGCCTTTGTTACGTCACAAAGACAAGATTGACGAAATCGAGATAAGGATAAGGATAAGGAAGGGGAACTTAAATGTAAGAAATGAAAAGACAAGGGAGCTATATTACTTAAAATATAAAAATGTATTAAGGATAAAAGAAAGAGCGTGTACACGAAATAAACATATTATTTAAAACAAAGAAAAAGGCAAGCTATGACAAGATCAGTAATACAAAAGAAACCCAATACCAAGAATAAAGAATTCAAAAACTTAAAAAAAACTGAAAAGCACGACAGAACCTGAGTACCGCTCAACAACATGAATCTAACGAAAAGATACAAACTTGAAAGAAAATAAAACGAAACTTACAAAAGTTAGAGAGAAACGACAAACTTGCAAAAAGTCAAACTTCGAACTGCTAAGACGCGAAGCTTTTCATGATGTTATGTAAACATACCGGAGGGAAGGGGGAGGAGTGAGGGGAGTAAAACAAAGGGGAGAGAGATCTCACGGAGATAGGAGGAAGGAGAAGACAAGGGGAATTATAATTAAGTTATGTAATACGGCGAAAATCGAAAGAGAAAAACAAAACAAAAGGAAAATGAGATATACGGAGATACATTACATTACAATTGACTTGGGACGAAAGAGACCGGTAAAAATCGAAAGCACGCTATAATAAAATAGGCTTATATTCCAACATAATGCCGCACCAACGCGACATATAAAAAAAAGAATAATATGACATCGGAGCTGGAGAAAATCCCAGTTAACCACCGTCACATATATTCTATAAACAAAAGGGACACGTATTAGTGGGACGTTGGACATCAGTCCCGTTACCTCACACATACTGTCCACAAACAAAGGTCCAATTGCTACCAATCAAATGAAACATTTGTGGTACAAAGAGACACCGACGCAAAAGACGAGCACTAAGGCCCGACAGGAAATATATATAAGCCAAGACGCAGAAACGCAATACTTTCGAATCTTACAGGTATTAACCAAAATAATAAAACTGTGAGAAGGGCACATAACAAAAGCAACAAAAAGAACTCCGCCGTATGACATTACGCAAGGTCCCGGAGATCTGGTTCAAGGATTAAAATACTAACAATAACATCTTGAAAAGGAAAGAGAATTAAGCAAAAGAAGGAACGTTTAACAAAAACAATTACATTGCGTTAGATAGAAATACATTGAGCCGTACTCACATTCCGCTGCGCCATGGGGGTGGGCCTCTGCCCGAATACACACGTTCGCCTTACATCTCGGCGCGTCTAAGACTGACTTAGCTTCTGTCCCCCCAGAGGGGAGAGAAGCCTCTCAGAAAAATCAAATGCGTAGTTTGGGAGTGGCCCCAAACTCGCGTCAAATATTGTCAGAGCCAATGGCAGAACGAATTGCACAACAAAATGCAAGGTAGCAACAACACTAGCCAATACGAGAGAACAAGGCAGTATGTAGCCAGGGGTTGCACAACGTTAGACAGAGAGATACATACAGACAAACTGCGCACTTTTAAACTCTCGAGGCGTAATATAGAGATGTCACAACACATGACAATAATAATAATAATAATCATGATGATAATAATAATAATTACAATAAATTCTGAAAAGTGGTTCAATCTTTATGTCTAAAAACGTGATTGTCATCTTTAGTTCATTGTGGGTTCAAAAATAAATTAGCTCTAGTCCTTTTGCATTTATCACAAGCTAGTACCAACAATTCCATCTACAGATTCTTCCATGCATTCAGTTATTCAGCTACAACACAAGAATCACACATTGATTTTGTTTTTTGCAGCCTACAAAACTTCCTGTGTTTTTCTCTCTCTCCCCCCCCCCCCCCTGGTGCGATGAACATAGAGATATCCATAAAACTTTACAGTAGTGGCCATACTATTATACCCAACAGAGAGATTCTATACTAGTGTTTGAGTTACAGAAGTGGCCATAATATTATACTCAACTCGTTTAAAACCTCTCTGATGAGTATAATATTATGGGCACTACTTTAATATTATGGCCACTCCTGTACCTCAAACACTCGTAGATAATCTCTCTGTTGAGTATAATATTATGGCCACTGATGTACCTCAAACTCTCGTATAGAATTACTGTAGGTAGTTTTTATTGGTAGTTGATAGATTCTTTCACTCTAAAATATACAGGAGTAGATACAAGATTCCCCCTCCAATTTAGGGAAACTTAGGCTGCCACACCTTTCCCTCCTATGGGGATAGGATTTGCTGGTTTCATTGGCAGAGGGACTCCCAACTAGAGCATTTGTTGAGTTTTAGCGGCGGCACTTACTCTTCATCAGCGGGGTTACGTTAATAGTCATGCGAGTAAAGTGACGAACTAAACTAGTTCAAAATACTGTATGCCTGGCATAATGTAGCCTAATAGAGCACTACTGTTGGCAGCCCTGGTGAGTGAATATATTCTTATTTCCATCTCTTAACGTAGAGAATTAAAAATTGGGTTGAAGTCCAATGGATAGCATCGACGTTACATGCAGTTAAACATTGGATCTAACAGCGCGCGTAAAATCATGTTGGCAACAATGTCATGCATGTATTGGTCAGAAATAATCTGAAATAATATGCTCTATTGTTGTGCCAATTTTGAATGACATCCATTAGTTAGAATATAAGTTACATGCATTTTAAAATAGGATCTATTAGCAGGCTTAGAATCGTGTTGGCAAAACTGACGTATATTAGTTACTCCAAATTAATCTAGAATGCCAGACACTATACGTGTGCAAAGTTTAGAGCTATTGGCGTGCATACTTTCTGATATAATGATATTAGGGTAACAAAAATAGAGACAGCATTTATTGACAGTTGGCATCCCTGGTTGCTCTTAAAAATACGCATAGTCATATCTGCTATGGTACACATAGCACATACGAAATTTGGTTTAAATCCAAATGATAGTATAGAAGTTTCATGTATTTAAAGTTGGACCTCTCAGCAGGCTTAGAATCATGTTGATAGCACTGACGTATATAGGTTACTCCAAATTAATATAGAATGTCAGGTACTATACGTGTGCATAGTTTAAAGCTGTCGGCTTGCATATTTTCTGATATATTGGTATTTGGATAAGAGAAATTGAGAGCATTTATTAACATTTGGCAGCCCTGGTGGCTCTTAAGAATACGCTCAGTCATATATGTTTATGTACACATAGCACGTACGAAATTTGGTTGAATTCCAATTCATAGTGTAGAAGTTATATGCATTTAAAAATTGGACCTATCAGATCAGCAGGCTTATAATCATTTTGGCAACACAGCCATGTCTGGCCTCCTGGAAATCAAACTGAAATATTATGATCTATACGTGTGTCAATTTTGAAATAGCTCCCACCTTCCAAGATATCCAACATGGAGCTCAAATTTAAATTGCGGTTTTTCATCAGTTGGTAGACCTGACATCAATTTCAAATACGGCATTGAGATATTAAAGTATATATCTTTACTCCTACCAAATTTTGTTTCTATTGCTGCAGCCATTTAGGAGTTGATAGGGACACACACACAGCCTGACAGCCAGACACACAGACAGACACACATTTACCCGGATCGATCTCATAAGTCTACTTTTTTCCTCATTTTTGCAAAATGTGAAAAGTAGGCTAAAAATTATACTACCTAAACAGTATACACAAAGTTATATGCTCTAAGATATTGGTTGATATTTGTGGGTATTTTGCGGTGACAATTCCCTGAGAATACTCACAATTTTTCAGGTTAGTCAGCCCCCCCCCCCCCCCCAGAAAGAAATTGTATATACGCCCCTGTAAGGAAGTCACAAGTGGAACTATCAGAAGAATAAAGCTATGGACCCCAGGAAGAAACCCTACATTAGTAAGTAAAATCACACTGCCAGATTTAAGTTTGCCCATGAGTATGTAGGAAAAGATAATGGATTTTGGGACCGAGTTTTATTTAGTGACGAAAGTAAATTTTATATTTCTCATAATGACGGACGAGTGTTGGTCTGGACATCAACAATCTGCAGGCTACTGTGAAACATGGATGAGGTAGGGTAATGGCAGCTTCAGGGGTAGGAGAAGTCATTCCATTGATGGAATTATGGACAGACTTGGTTACCTAAATATACTGAAGGAAATTTTGCAGGAGAGTGCCGACACATTGGGCATTGGCGACAATTTCTACTTCCAGCAAGATAATGATCCCAAAAAGAAGCCAGTCTGAAGGACTATACTTTATATCATTTTAAATGCTACAAATGCTGAAAAATGCTGGATGAAAGCCTCATGATCATGCAGCGAACTGCGTGAACTCAAAGTCCATTAGCAACTGCAAACCAAGGGCAAAGGAGGTAGCTGGCTGGATGACGTCACGCTCACCGGAGCGCGCGAGGAAAGAACGAAGCTGAAGCGGTACTATGACGTCACACATCTCAGTGCATTCTCGGTACATTTCGTCCCGTCGCCGTAACGTAACACCAGACTTCAGCGTAACGACAAGATCATTTAAAATGATAAAATCGTGCGGGAATTGTCCGTCCCTGGCTGCTCTATAATACAATACACCAGACTTCCCCTTAGTTTAGGGGCTGCGACAACTCGATCATGTAGCTCCGTGTACTTTGGGTGTGTGTAGAATCTGTGATGGCTGTATTAGTGTGTGTTATCTGTGATTCAGGTAGAAGGACTGCAGACGATTAATTTCTTCAAGTAGTTCCTACTTTTGCCACCATCCATGACACCTCGCTGCCGACATGGCTACTAAATGCCATCGCAGTCAGCACCTGGCGACGAACGTTGGAACTAATATAGCGTTATCAAACTAACCTATATAAATTTTAGCTTCCACAAGTGTAGTTAGCGGAAGGTTCTCTTTCATGCCATAAATCTATGACATGGGTCCGCCGGCTTTACTTCCCCTCGAAGGAAGGCATACTGAGGGATTTTTAACGCTCTTAAAAATCCGACGACTTCGGCCAGGTTTGAATCTGCGATCTTGGACATAGAAGCTCAGCATGCTACCAACTACGCCACCGAAGCCGCATTTGTGGAACGAACTGGGGAAAGTAGTAAGGAACACGACATCTCCAGCAAATAAAGGTCAAATGAACTGTTGTTTTAAGCGACGGAACTACGAGGTCATCTGCACCTTAAAAAGAACTGTTGTTACAAGAATGGAATGCAAATGGTACAGAATAACAAGGAAATTGGTATATACCATGCCAAAACAGCTCAAACAAGTGTGTTTAAATTTTGCGTAATAGCGTATATTATTAGTTTTGGTATATCCAACTACACGAGTAACTAGGAGTGTTAGGGGTGTGTCAGCGGATCTAAATTTCAAATTATCCCGGCATTTTACCTCGAGTAGAAGTGGGATCTAATGAAATGTCACATCCAGGATGAATTAGATCGGTCTCAATTAGATGAGATTTAAAACTCAATTTCACAAGCAACCCAGCACTCTTTATATATTAATAAATAAATCATCATACCTGAATACTCATCCAGCAGGCACTCATTCGATCAGTAGTTTTCTTTGCTAATAACCTCATTTTCTCTCTTATCATAGATTTGGTGAGAATACTCATGTCAACAATCAAAAGAACTCAATACGATACAGCATTCTTCAATAGTGGGTCAATTAATACGGTGTGTCCGTCGTAAGAACGTGGAGTGGTGTATATCCCGGGGTTGGAGAGGGCTTGGACTCTACACGCGTAGCGGCCTGAATGAGTCTGAGTTTTCCTTTAAATTGCCACTGTCAATAATGCCGAGAAAGAAGGAAATCCGGTATTGTCAAGACATAATGGACTTCCTGCATTACCAAGACTTAACGGAGTTCCTATATTATCGAGTTTTAACGGAGTTCCGTTATTATCGCGACTTAAGAATCTTGCTCTGCGCTTGGTGGTGGACAATGCCGTCCAATATGGCAGCCTACGATACTGATCGGAACTAGGCCTAACGAGCCTGGCTGTAGTACATACTTACGCTACTAGGTCATGTGACAGCACTTATTCATTCACTCACGATGTATTCCAGTGACGAGTTCGTTGACTGATTGCTCATTTTAGGAGAAACAAGGCAGAACGCATTCCAGTCGCAATGCCTGTACTACGAGCGCCCTCCTGACAGAAGACTACCGACTACGAATTCGTTCCGCAATCTTGCACGAAGACACGTGGGACACAACGAAGGGTACCTCCTGTTAGAGATGCCCTTAAAAGTTCTGGTCCAAATGACGATGCTGTTTTGGACGCTGTCCAGAATATTCCTCATACACGGCCATTTACTCAACAGGCCAGCATCAGCTGGTCATCTCTCATGCGAATATTACATATTAATAAAATTCATCCATTCCCCCAGCAACTTCACGGACGTGACTTCAATGCTATAGTAACATCTTGTCAATAGGCATTACGCAGTATGACCAGTAATGTAGCCTTTCTTCTTTGTGACGATCCCTGTTTGCAGACAAATCACGATTTCAGAACAATGGCACCGTGAACCGACACAACATGCACAATTGGAGCGCGGAGAATCACCACTGGGTAATACAGGTCGCATTTCAAGTGTAGTGGCGATGTCTGGTGTGGGTTCTTGAGCGACTATCTAATCGGACCATATTTCTTCGACACCATCTAATCGGAACACGCTACCTTATTTTTCTGCAAAATGAACTCCCATAGTTGCTGGAGAACTTGCCACTTCGCGAGCGATTACGAATGTGGTGGCAATGGGACGGTGATCCATCACCTGGACAAGTACAGGGTCTTTCATATAAAGTAAGGGCGGCAAGCGACAGTTTTGTTATTCGCTGCTGCAGTGGCCTTGGCCGAGCTTGTGGCGCGCCATGGTCCCCTGCTGTACTAGTGAAAGCGCGCGCATATTACATACGAGGGCTGTTTTTTTTCAAGTTCCGATGGACTTTATAAAAATAACAGATTGACATACCAAACTGATTTTACTTCTAAATGTGTGCTTGTTTTATTATTATGTCTCAACATAATCACCAAGACGATTGAAACATTTGTCGTATCGTTACACCAGCTTTCCAATGCCTTCGACAAAATATTCTGCCGCCACTGAGGTGGGTGCGTCTGGACAGCCTCCTGAAGTTTTTCCTTTCTGGCGAGGCGTTGCCGCCCAACCATACCTTCAATTCTCGAAAAAGGTGAAAATCATTCACGACCACACTGTACCAACGTTTCGATACACAAAGAATTCAAGTGTGAAGTTTTGGACCACCTGCAATTTAGTCCAAACCAGCACTGAATGATTTTCACCTTTTTCGAGAATTGAAGGTATGGTTGGGCGGAAACGCCTCGTCAAAAAGGAAAAAACTTCAGGAGGCTGTCCAGACGCACCCACCTCAGTGGCGGCAGAATATTTTGCCGAGGGCATTGGAAAGCTGGTGTAACGATATGACAAATGTTTCAATAGTTTTGGCAATTATGTTGAGACATACGAATAAAACAATCAAACATTTAGTAGTAAAATCAGTTTTGTATGTCAATCTGTTATTTTTATAAAGTCCATAGGAACTTGAAAAAAAGCAGCCCTCGTATGTACCATGCGCGTACTTTCAATACTACAGCAGAGGGTCATGGCGCGCCATAAGCTCGGCCAAGGCTACCGCAGCAGCGAATAACAAAACTGACACTTGCCGTTCATACTTTATATGAAAGACCCTGTATTAGTCTGGAATCATCTTTATGCTATATATTCAAAAACTAGGATAGGTAGGGAGGACCTCTTCACTCGCTTGCCAGATCTTACGCCACCGGGTGGGGACACCCAAAGCAGGTAACGTATGTACTGGAGCCTGAAGATCCTGACCACCTTTGGCATCTTATCGCCGGGGCAGGCCAAACTGTTACACCTCCCAAGTTACAACGTGCAACACTGCCTTTACGATGTCGTAGTGAATTCTGTTTCAACCAGGAGGGTCAACATTTCGAACACTTGCTGCACTGAGTGTCCAGGGTACCCTGCTATCGTCCTACAGACCATTGGTGTCGTCTTCCTACCTAGCTACGCACTTCTTATTATTCTTCTTCTTCCTAGCGTTGTCACACTGGTGCAGGGTCCGCCTTTTTTTGGTCATTGACCTCCATTTTGTCCGGTTTCGTGCGTCAGCTGGATTTTGGCCGGTAATTTTTAAGTTACCATTTATTGTGTCTTGCCAACGCTACATCGGTCATCCTCTGGGGCGTAGGCCTTCAACCTCAAAATGAAGGACAGAGTTAGTAACAGTATCAGGCGGTGCACGCAGGGCATGGCCATACCATCGGAGCCGTTTCTCATTTTGTCCACAATTGGGGCGACACCCATTTGCTCCCAAATTGTGGCGTTTCTGACATGGTCAATTAGGGAGATGCCCATTGTCCAACGGAGCATTCTCATTTCCGTGGCGTGTAGGTGACGTTCTGAAATTTTGTCGGATGGTCGACATTCAGCTCCATACAGCGCAACTGGCCGTACCACTGCCCGATATATCTCGGATTTGAGACGAAGTGGAATTTTCTTGTCGCACAGCACACCCGTGGTGTATTCTTTGGAATACACGGTTAGACAGAGTGAGCTTTTGCTTCTCTTTGCTTTATTTCATTACTTCCTTTTTTCGCAAACACCAACAGTGATCTCCTGGTTTCTCTTTGTTGGTATACTTTGCTTATACTACCTGTGAGTCTTTTCAAGATATATATATATATATATATATATATTCCATGACCCACCTAGCGTCATCTAGCAGCGAATCTCTGAAGTTCCTCAATTTTTCCCTGTACAAGAGGACTTCCTTACCAATCTGGCCACCAGATCTCGTCGATATCGCCAGCTATCATCTCCGTGATCAATAGAACTTCGTCTACTTTCTCATCCACCAGGCTTCGCTAGTGACGCCTGCTATCAACTCTTTGAAGACCATTTCATCAAGAGAATTAATTTTTATAAAGTTGGTTATTCTTATGTATATTCCTTTGTCTCCTACCCCCACTCTTTTCCCTTCCCTGGTCTCTCCGCGCTTCGTTGAGCTGGCCTCACTTGTGCTACAGTCGTCAAGACTTCCAGTCGAAGCTTACCTAGAGCTCGTCTCCTTTCCTCGAGAGACAAACTTTCATATTGGACGCCATGTCCAGATCGTAACTAACGGTCAACTAGAATCGCCGTTCATCAGAAATGAGCTAAGTACTACTTCAACGTTCTTCAACTCATTTTAATTGCTTTTAAATAGCTACATGCTTTAAGGTAATCTTAACATGAAGCAGCATTTCTTATGCTTATTAACTGAGATAATTTCTCACAACGTGGGACATCTTTGAATTACCCACTGTCTGTAGAAAACTTAGCTCGTTCCACCGCTGGACTTTTTCTGTCAATTTCAACAGTTATGATTGTTCTGGAATTTTCCATGCCAAACAATTCATCTATAAGTTAAACCTTCTAGTATTTTCCACTCACATATGGGAATACTTTTTCTAACCAAGGAATCTTCCTTATGAACAGTTAATCAACACCTAATTTTTCTTCCTCCGTCGGAATTTTTCTGCTGCATTCAACTATAACTTACAAGTTTTTCAACGCAATAGACTCTCGCAAATCTAGTGCAACTAGTTATTTTTCACCATTGCAATAATTTTCCTTGCTATAAACTTTCTGTGCTACAATAGTGAACTTTTCAATCACGTCAATAGACTATAGTTAAACAGTGCTCGTTCGATTTCTCATCCACGTCGCGCTCGTCCGAAATAAATAAAATAGGCCAAGAACTTTCTCTACAAAGTTCCTATTTCCTCTTCCTCAATCCCTCTTTACTAACAAATTAGGTTAATCTTTAAATTTATGTATTTTGCAACGACGCTTTGCCAAACCATACGTTAATTATCTTTAAATTTTCTATGTATTAATCTTAGCACCATTTCAAAATCTCATGAAGATTTTCGTGCTTTCTCCACTTACCATTTATTCACTCTGTATAAATATCAGCAGTTAGAAATTGCTTATTAATCTATTTCTTTTCTTACTAGCACAAGAATTGGTTATTGTCTACCAAACCTTTCATTAATTTCTTTAATCCAGATTTCACGAAAACTTAACTGGCCCCATTTTTTTCTCGTGATCCTGTTTAAATATAGAAGTTCTAGAAACTTCCTTTTAATTTTTCTCTTCAGGTTTCACAATAAGTGACCTGCACTATTTGTATAACCTCTAAAAGTAATTCTGTATTAATATAAGAAGTTATAGAAACTTCTATTTCATTTCTCCCTGTTTTTTGTTGTTGTTGTTACTTTCTAAGTTGTTATTTGTTCATATTTCTAAGATACCCATCTAGAAATCCTTAAAGTACACATCTTGTACTTGATTTATTATTAAACTTTAATTACGTTAATTATCTTTAAATTTTCTATGTATTAATCTTAGCACCATTTCAAAATCTCATGAAGATTTTCGTGCTTATAAAAGGTTCCAAAACAAAAAATTGTCAATTGCCTGGCGCAAGCTTTAAATGATTTAGGAGGTCTGCGACCCCAATTGTTTATAAAATCAAATTATATATGTGTCAAATTGATTACACTTTTTGCATTGTTAAATAAATCCAAATTTATCTTTTTGCTTTATCATTTCTCTAAAATAACGATTAGGCAAGATCCTGTCTTCCCCTACTCTTCCTATGGGCCTAAATTTAAAAACCTTACAAATAAAATTAATAACGGTTCCACTTTTTGTTGCATTTGAGCAAGAACTCTTTGTCACAAACTTATTAAAGACTCTCTTAGCTTTGATAGCTAATTCTAACTGGCCAGTAAAGCAAGCACAGCTCGCTACGCCAGCTTCCTGCTTGTTGAGATTTTCTCTACAACTTATGGTTGGTTTTCCAAATTTAAGTTTTTCTCATTGTCTAAACTTTTAGCCGGCGCTTCGCTGGGTAAAAGTTTAGCCATTCCTAAATGCAACTATTGGTGCTCTTAGCAAAACTATTCCCAAGGGTATAATTGCTTTATCCCTACCCTTCTTGGAAACATTAGTCGTTTTTTAGAAATTCTACAATTTCAAGAATTAAAACAGCACGGCCAATCCAAACTATTTGTATTCTTCAAAATATTTGTTTAAAACAAACTCCTTTGAAAAGATACATAGGAAACTTATCATTTCTTTCTTCGCCAGACCACCCTCCACCCTTCCCCATAGTAGCCGAATCTTGGCTTGGAAGGGAAGGTACCACCTCCTCTCGCTCGCAAATAGCCCAAGCTCTAGCTGCGTTTCCTGTTAGCTGTGTTCAGGTCCCCACTTACTTTAGTGATTTCACGGGCTTTGCGGTGACACTTTTCTCCAAAAATTATTGGTATTTGGTGTTGGACTCTCGTCCTATTATCCACACTTGTTCCTCTGTCCGAAACCCACTTCCCTTTACTTCTTTCTGCATCTTCCCTTGTGGGTAAGGTTAATTCTTAGCAAAAACCTACCCAACCCGAGACCTCCTTCCACCGCAACGAGGTTGCGTTTACCCTGGCTCTTACTTCATAATTGAAGTTGCCATCACTCTGCAGACGAGATCCAAGGAACCTGAAGCACCTGGCTACGCACTATCATATATTTATTATTTACTATTTAGCGTTGGATATCATCACATCATGGATTAATGAACAAGTATAACAAGATAGCATTAGTTGCAAGATTACAATATTTACAATACTCTATACAGAAATAGGTCATAATGAAACTTGCAATGTCCGTAGATAGTCCACAACCGGATCAGTCGCCAACAGGAACTCGGAAGGGTCTGCGGGGAAGGCTAACATTGGACAATATTGGATGATACGTTGAACTGATTGCCATTCTGCATCGCAATCACATTTTGGAGATTGAACTTTGTCCTTTTATGCATCAAATCTGCCACAGTTAGTCCTTACTCTGTTTAAGGACGACCAAATTTTCCGCTTCAGATCAAATCCTGGTGGTTTGGTCGTAATACACGGCATGCTAAGCTGCTCTGGAGGAGCAGATGAATTCCACATTGCTTTCCGAAGAACAAGCAAGCTAAAGTTGCTCTCATCGAGTGTCCGAGCAGTGTTCAACTGTGGATGGCGAGAGCGAAGTCTGTTTCTGTGGATGGCAGGAAAGTCGGCATGCACAGGAAGATGTAGATTGTTGCATATCTTTTTATATTCCTTGAGAAAACTTTTGCCACGCCTAAAGATTGGAGGCGCAATATGACGAAGTACAGGCAGCCAAAATGATGGGGTACTTCTGATCGTTCCCGTGATTGTGCGCATGGTGTGATTAAGTTGAGCATCAAAGAGTCTGAGATGAGCGCTGTTCAGCCAAACTGAGGCACAGGATAAACTAGTCTAAGAGCTGAAGTTCTGAGTGTTGAAGCTGATGACCCCCATGTAATACCACACAGCTTTTGCAAGATGTTGTTTCTTGTTCTAATTTTAGCAGCCATTCATGAAAGATGTTCTTTTGAACTAAGGGTCCTATCTAGAGTAACTCCCAGATATTTTGGGTGGCTATTATGGGAAATTCGCCTGTTTTCAAAGAATACGCACAGTTTTTTATTGACTGATCTGTTATTAAGGTGGAATGATAACACTTCAGTTTTGGCTGCGCTTGGCTAAAGCCTCCATTTTCGAAAGTAGTTTCCAACAGTTGATAGGTCCATAGTTAGCATGTTCTCTGTAATTTCAATATTTTTGTGACTCGCTGCAAGAGCCCAGTCGTCAGCATAACCGAACTTCCTGGATGATGGTTCAGGCATATCTGCTATGTACAGGCTAAAAAGGGTCGAATACAGAACCCTGCACCAGGACATTGTTTAGCTTCATCTGTAAACTCATATTATTACCCGATAACACCTGGAAGTTTCTATTACTGAGCATGGCATTGATGAGGTTATGAGGTTGTTAATATCAAACATGGAATGATACGTAGAAGTTTGTAGATCAAGCCTTGTCTCCACACAGTATCATACGCTGCCGTTAGGTCAATAGATGCAACTGACGTTTTCTGATGATTCCAAAAACCAGCTTCTAGGAAGGTCGTCAAGGAAAGTACTGTCCCCGTTTACCTGGATAGTAGGCTGTCAGATATCCGCCCCCTCAATCGGATTGCCAATTATCAATTGCACCGGCTCAGCTACATCAATGAAAATGGCACTGGCAGATACTATCGAGATAAGAGCACAGAAGTTCACAGGAAATCATTGTGGAACACACCAAAATAGACGGGGGTTCATACTTACCGTTACTTACCTCATAATTATCTCGGGGTTTGAGTTGACAACAGGATCACTAAAAGTCTGTTCACACAATAACCTCCACCATGACATTTAAAAATGAGCCAGAACGAAGACGAGAACTTTGAACTGTACAAAAACTTTATTTCTAATAAAGGGTATGATTTTACTAACACAACAAAATTAACGTGGCTATCAGTAGCCCAAGTCAATCTGACTACGTCCTCAGTAGGACTTGCAAAAATTATCATACAACAGGATATAAAACATTTTAGCTCCCAAGAGCTCCAAATAACGTAATATTCATAACACTATTGGATTGGAAAAGGACGTAAGGGTGTGACATATATAGAGCATTTGGTTTCCTTTTAATAAACATGAGAATGGTATTTATAGTCGCAAGGCCGGCGTGTGTACGACCTCACTCTCTGTGAACCAGATGTTGGCCCAGCTGCGAGCTACCCTCGAACCTGTTGCATACTGGTTGAATGGATTCCCTTCTCACGTGCTAAGTTACGTAAGAGTACAGCTTGCTCTCTCAAGCTTTTAAATGTCTACAAGACAACTCACATTATATTTACGCAAATCTTTCAAGTACTTTGCTCACATCCTATTGGATCATTATGTTAATTCCTTAAACTTGTTAACTTCAATCCAAATGTTTAATTAGCTCTTAACTGTTTATAACAAAATCACATAAATTATTTATAACAATTAGAAATTGTTTATAATATTTGTCAAAGACAATAAAAATATTATATACACGCCTTTAACATCACTCTCGTTCCATATTATTTTCAAAAATATTTACAGCAATTATTTACAATATTAACATTTAAATTGTTTAAATTATTAATTTCAGAAATACATTGACCACAGTTCATTCGGTTGGTAATTTTCATAATCGTGTTTGATATAATCGACCAATGAAGGTTAGTTATACACGTTAATGTCACAATCTGGTTTAATAAAGGTTTTAATAATGATTTGTGACGGCAACCTTCATTCAAAATCTTATCTCAAATTCTTTCAAAACTCGTGTTAATTATAACAGTAAATCACTTGATTTATTTTCAACGAACTATGACAATCTTACTCCAGCGGAAAATCCTTCGCTAACAAGTTAATGCACAAACTGCATTAAAAATATGCCCAAAATCATCATATATTAATCTATATGGCATTAAATTTCCACATAACTTACAAAACTTCCACAAATAATTCTTTAACATTAATTCCTGTGGGAACTTCCTTCATATTCAAGGGCATTATATCTCAGCGACTTTCAACACGCGCTGCACTAGCGATTATACATTCATAGTTCCACTTAAAAAAATTTATAATCATTAATTGTTTCAAAACTGTTTTTCTATTTAACCTTCGTGGATTTCATTCATGAACCGAAATGAAGTCAAAACTTGCCAATCACAAACAAATTTAATAGTGAATACGCTTATATACGCCTGTCTGGTCTATCAAAATTTAAGATTAACATCTTAAAAGAAATGTGTAGTATAAAAATACTATCTTCAAATAAAGTGCGACTAAAATGCAAAGTAGTCGAATAGAATCCAATTAGACTGGGGAATGCAAACATCGTTATATAAATCTCTAATTGAGAAAACTCCTAACAAAAGTTCTTGACTTTAATGCATTCACTAATTCAATATTAAAGTTACTCTTTCACAAAAGTGTCTATAATGCAATGTTCATTCATAACTGACGATAAATGTCTTTGTTGCAATCAATACAAATAACGACTAGTATTTCCAAGATCGTCGACAACGTAAGAGATTTTAACGCTCTAAAATCATTTAAATGTTCTTCCTTCTTGATGATGACAGAAAATTGTTCAAAGTAATTAAACTGGGGTAGAATTACTTTAATAAAATGACACGCTGTCTGAATTTAAATCTGCCATAAAAATCATTAACTTACAGTCAAATCGTGACTACAAAAATATTAATTACTGAAAAATCTAACTATCAGTCTCAACTGATCCAAAATCATTAACTATGCCCATGACATAACACTGTCTTAATAAATCGTCGAAAAAATGCAAAGCTCATCAAGGTGTACTGAGAATAAGAATCTCAACAAGAAAATAGGGCAAAAAAAACATGATGATAAAAATATGGGAAAAATGGTTGCTCAAACATCATTAATATACTCAAATACAATAAACGTTCACGACTACCTTATCTGCCGATTGACGTTCCAGAGGAAAATTCCCCAAAGAAGACTGCTGATGGATCCATTTCACCACGTTAAAGCTGAGCTCCATCCTCGAAATAGGAAATAGCACCCTCAGAGAATCGAACTGCTTCCTTCTCCGAAAATCGCTCTGCTCCTCGAAGACGAATAGACATCCTTCCGGCAATAATCTTCTTTGTGAGTCGGGTCCACCCTGACCTCTCTTGAAAAATTCCCTGAAGTTCCAGTAGACAATCGCCATGAAGTTTTGTAGAAATTTCCGAAGAAATTATTCATATTCAGAGTATGAAATTGTTTCTATGGCTGTTCGATGGTATTCAGCCATTAATTACGAAACATGGGTGTAGATGGTATTCACCGCATGTTCGCTTGTGTGGAATAGCAATTAGCGAAGTTCCATGTCGCTATCTTACTCCGTTGAAGTATGTCCCAATTGCAATAAGCTCCTTAGCCTCGCATCTGCTCTTCGGTTGTAGTGTTAGAAGAACAAACTGTCGTATTCAATTGCTCCATTATACTGTATCGTTCTGTAACCAAGCAATCTGAAGTCTTTCTATTCCACTCGCAGCGTCAGCCGTTGCTTTGATTCTGGCTATACAAAAGTGCTTCTCTTGTGGCGAGATAATCACTTTTCTCAGTCGTATAAAACTGCTAATATCTTTCGAACTAATCGGTCGAAATTGTTCAGCTTTTCTCTATAACTGCATGTAGCACTGCACAATGCAATTAGCTTATCGGTGACCGCTAACTGTTCGAAGCTAAACTTGTAGAAGCTTTCTAAGGTCCGTTTCAACTTCACCTAGTTTGACTTGGATCTCGTTAATATAGTGGCCTCGCCACGCGTTATAAAGACGATTCTTTTCACTGCTGTTCACTTCGACGTCTCACTATAATGAATGTATAAGAAAAGAACTTTCACAATAGACTTCGATGATCTGAGAATGAGATCTCAGAATAATCAGAGAACGAAAGAGACTCCTCTCTTCTGCGCAAGCCCTTTTATTAACTTCACGAGGGGCGTTACCATCCCTTCCAAAGCGTGATACTGCGTCATCGCTAGAACTTCCAACTTCGTTAATACATGACGGATTTTCAAAATTCAAAAACTGAAAATAAATTTCACCAAACTTCCAAATCAATGCTTTTACTGCAAATGGATTTCCACAATTCTGCATTCCAAAAGTAATAAAAATACCATAGTTTCAGCAATCTCCGTCTTCCTTTAAACTATCGTTGATTGGTTCATGCCTCTCCTCCAATAGCATAGTTTCTTCCTCAGCAGAATTCCTCGTTTCCTGCGACTGCGTCGTAAATCTTGGAACATTCTCGACTAAATGCTGACGTCACTGAGAATCTCAGCTCAAGTAGCTTGCTGGCATAACATTTACGTCATCCGTGCTTACGTCATGACTACCCACGTCATAACTATGACAGCCATAACTCTCCTTATAATTTCAAATATAGCCACCGTGGTCTCTACATAATTCAATTACGGGGGCATTCTCCTCCCACCACGTTTTAAAAACAGTTGCAAATTGTTTTTAAACTCAGTGTTACAAGTATCTCAACTCTCTTGAACACGAAATTGAATTATAACTGGCTTACTCTAGGATAGTATCTTTTTAAATTTCCAGCATTGAACTTGCCGTAAACGACATTATTCTCATCATCATAGAGTTCATAACAGTTGTTTCCATAAGCGTTCGTAATCCTAAACGGCCCCAGGAACACTAATCCAAATTTGGGGTAGATTTTCTTGGACATATCAGCCTTGACAGGTCTGCGTAATAATACAAGATTTCCAACTTGAAAGGGTGTACCAAAACGTTTTCCAGATACTCTCTTCAATCGTTTTTCTGCTGCTTTCTGGAGTTGTTCCTTTGTCTTGTCAATCCTCTGCTGTCTTCCTATGTCGGGATCTCTCGGTATGTGGTTGAGAAGATTATCCCACGGCCTTTCTGGGTTTCTTCCTAGATGAAGTCGCATTGGCACTTCTCCTGTGCTCTCCTGCACTGTAGAGTTCAGACATTCCTCAATAAGGGGTACAAATCTCACCCAACCAGAATGATCATTTGGACAGAAAATTCGACAGAATTTCGAAAATTCAGCCATATATCTTTCTGAGGAATTCGATTCAGGGTAACGCACGCTTGAAAATAAGTGCTTAATGCCAAGCCTTTCCATATCCGCTGCAAATTCCACGGACGTAAACTGCGTTCCATGATCTGACAGTAGATATTCCGGTATACCAGCTTTAGGAAATACAGCATTTTCCAGTCTGCTTACTACGTTCCTCGTGTTAGCTTTCTGCATGGGACTCATTGTAACAAATTTTGAGAAAACATCCACGGTCACCAACAAGTACTGGTTACCCTGGTATCCCTTCGGACAGGGGCCAAATATATCCGTCGCCATAAGTTCGTTTGGCTTAGAAGGAATCATCGCCTTCGGTTTTCCCTTTAGTAAAGCAGAAGCATACTTTGCTCTTTGACATTTGTCACAGGATCTAATGACCTTGGCAATGCTGGAACGCATGTTAGTCCAGATAAATCTCTCTTTAAGTGTATTAAGAGTTTTATCTAAACCGGCATGTCCAGTTGCATGATGAGCTACCCACACTAAATTGACAATAAGTTTAGGTGGCACGACTATTCGGAGTTTTGTATGCGCAGGGTCAGCATACTTGCATACGATGTCTCCACTCAAGACAAAGTGTCGTGAATTTCTCCGTGTAGCTTCATAGTCAACATCCGTATTGTCCATGTAACCCTTGAGGAACCTGTACATTTTCCTTATTGGAGCGTGTCTCTTCTGTGACACACCGATTCGGGCTAACCTCCTAACGGTTTCTTCATCTTCTTGCTCCAATTGTACATGGTGTATCTGCACATTTTTAATAGGGTTACGTGATAGAGCATCAGCCAATAAGTTATCTTTCCCAGGCTGGTGGACGATAGTAGCGTTAAACTGTTGGGTGAACAAAGCCCAACGTGTCAATCTATCACTTGACATGTCAGTTTGCAACATAAACTGTAGTGCTTTATGGTCAGTAATAATGATGACCTTATGTCCCAGCAGGATTTTCTTCCAGGCTTGTAAAGCTGTCACAAAAGCTAACGCTTCAAGCTCTGTCGTGAAGTAGTTTTCCTGGTGCTTTTTCAACTTCCGACTAGTGAACGCAATGTAGTGCTTGTTGCCTGCCTCGTCTTTCTGGTATAAGACTGCACTAATCCCTATTCTCGATGCATCAGACTCAATATAGAACACCTTTTCAAAGTCTGGGTACTCCAGTTTCACATTATTTCTGAGCATCTCTTTTGCTTTCTCAAAAGCCTCGTCTGCAGCGGTACTCCATTTCCATCTGTTGTTCTTCTTGAGTAAGTCATACAGAGGAGCCATAATTTCCGAGTATCTTGGACAGTGGCTGCTAATAAATTGGCATGCACCTACAAATTCTCTGACTTGTTTTACCTTAGTTGGCTTTGGAAATCTCGTGATCGCATCTACTTTTTTCATGTTTGGATGATATCCATCTTTATCAATAGTATGCCCCAAATAATTTATCTCCTTCTTCAAGAATTGACATTTTCCAAAGTTCACCTTGATGTTGGCCTCTCTTAAATTCTCGAACAACTTTCTCAAGTGCACTAAATGTTCTGCAGCGCTGGGTGAAGATACGATTAAATCGTCAATGTAGCAGATTACATTTTCTTTCACTTCGTCAGTGAGCTTACTATCAAGTGCTCGAATAAGTGCTGGTCCACTGTTAACCATTCCAAAAGGCATTCTGGCAAAGACCCATGACGTCTGGTCAAATAGGAATCCAGTGTACTGCATACTATCCTCTTCTAGTTGAACTTGATAAAAAGAAGACGTCAAGTCAAGAACGCTGAAACAAGCTCTCCCTTTGAATTTCCGAAGCAGATCTCTAATCTTGGGTGGTCTGTCATTTTCTGGAAGAATCTTCAAGTTGATGGTCCTGGCATCGAGACAAAGACGTATCTGACCATTACTTTTCTTCACTACTGTGATGGGGTTTATATAAGACGACGCCTGTTTTCTAATAATCCCGTCTACCTCCATTTTTCTGATTAACCCTCGTACTTCTTGATAGTATTTCTCAGGAATGGGGTATATTCTTTTCTGGTAAGGGGTTTCATCTGTCAGCCTTATCTTGTACTTATAATCCTTAATCAATCCAGGCTTTTCATCGAAAATATCTTGGAATTCCTTTATCAGATCCTCAAATTCCCCCTGAATTTCTTCAAATCCTTCAGTTTTTCTACTGGGTATTTCTTCTAAATTTTCCACTTCATTAATTATTGTATTCAAAATTTCTTCCCTAAGGTCTATTTCCAGACTGTTTTTCACGTCCTGTTCTTCTATCTCTTCTGTGATTATGTACCCATCATTAAAGCTAATACTTCTGTTCTTCGTGTCAATAATAGCTCCGACCTTCGATATAAAATCGATTCCAAGCACCATATCAAAATTGATCTTGCTCACCACAATGAAGATCTGTTCATAATTCCTACCATTGATCTCAAAGTTCAATAACACTTGAATCTTGCATTTCACTGCCTTATCTTGGAATATCCCTCTCACTTTGACGGTAGAAACAGGTAGAACTGTCATGTTCTCTCCTCTTAACAGACTTTGATAACATTCCTCTGAAATGATGGAAATAATAGCACCAGTATCCATCAGGGCTTTGTACTGCTGTCCACCTATCCGTACAGCAATAATAGGTAAGGCACATGGTCTTTCCTCTTTAACAATACCCCTCTCTTCTAGTAAATCTTCATCGGTAACTTCGTATATCTCATTAATCGTAATCAGGTGTGGTGTGGCAATGTATTTACAGGTTCTCACTGACGTTGAGAAATCGGCGTTTTTTTTTTTTGTGTTACCGACCTCAAAATTCTGTTGGCTCGTAGAAGGCCCAGGATCGATTACAACATCCTGCCTTTTCTTTTGATTGTCAGCTTCTTTATCCCTTAATTCTTTTAAGTATTGCTGGCTTTCCTTTTCTCTTTGCTGATACTGATCAGGTGTCATAACCTGACTTTGAGTATTCTGGTTTCTATTTTGGTTTTGGTTATTCCTATTATAGTTACGGTTATACCCATTATTGTTGTAATATCTGCCTCTTCCATTGTAGTTTCCTCGGTTGTAGTTCCAACCTCTTCTCTGTTGATACGGTCGGTAACCTTGTGATCTGTAATTTCTAAACTGATTATTCCTGTGAGGACCTACATTGTCAGTTTTCTCCTGCTCTGGCTTGTCAGTTTGTTGGACTTGGTCCATGTATACCGTATTGATTTCTTTAAACTCCTGCCTTTGACCTTTCTGGACTACGTTAAGCATTGGGCTTGTGTAGTCTAACCTCCTCAGTAATTCATCCATGCTGGATAAATCCCTGATGTTGGACGAAATTATAAGTCTCCTCACCTCAACTGGCAGCATACGAGAAATCGCATCTATTAGTTGCTCCGTGGACAATGGGGGTTGCAAAAATCTCAAGCGGGACAACTGACTCGTAAAGAAATCAGCGTACCTCGTTGGAAGAGTACCTGAGTATTTTCTTGAATACACCTCCGCTCTTAACGAATTCTGCGCTTCTATAGACCAAAATCGCTTGATTAATGCCTCTGCAAACTCGTCAAAGTTACTGAATGTGTATCTAAATGCGCAAAAACCATTCGAGGGGTCCTCCAATCAGATATCTCTCTACTATCTTCATCTCTCTCTCTCTGGGAATGTGAGCTTCGATGAAATAATCTTTGAGATTCCTTACATACTCTATAGGTGTCAAACTATCAGTGTTACTGAATTTTTGTGGTTTGTCTTCGAAATTCCTAATGACCGTCACGTTCCTCGGATATGAATCCGGATAGCTTTTCCCACTATCTCGATAATTCCACTCAGGTTCCATATTCCTCTCGTCATCCTCCTCTCTGAATCTGGATACACGTTCTTCAGGAGTCACGTCTCTTTCTTCTGGCTCTAGATTATGTCTTCTAGCATAATTCCTATTCGATTCGCAAGCTAAGCCTTCTGTATCCTTGTCGGTGATTTCTGTTAAGACTTTCTTGATAATCTCTTCTTTGTAGTTCTCCATTAAACTAGCCTCTCCTAACTTCAAATTTTTCAGTTTACTCGTCGTTTCATTTACATCCGAGACAACTTTATGAATTTGATCCTCTAATGTAGATTTTAAAGTTTGCATATCCTGATCTAGTTGTGTTCTATCGTCAACTTGTTTTTCGGATAGCGAATTTATCCTGACGCTTAAATCTTTCCTAATCTGTACTACTTCATTGTTAATTTCTATCTGCGTACTGGCAAGTTTTCTTTCAATCCTTTCCTGAATTTGGGTTACATGTTCCCCACTTGACTTATTCCACTCGTCTTTCCATACCGCTACGTTTGCTGTTAACATTTCGGCTATGTCTACTTCGATATCCTCTTTTAATACTCTATTGTGGTCTAATACCTGTGTTCTCATGACCTCTACATCATACTTCAACTCTGCTAAAGACGTTGTTGTTCTAACTGACTCATCAACTAGTCTAGTCGCTAATGCAGTTATATTACGCGTACAAAGAGTTTTTGAGTTTTCGATTTCTTCCCTGACTTTATTTACATCAGTTTGGACTTTAGTAATATCCACGAAAACTGTGTTGACCTCTACCTGAATCTTAGTTATGTCACTTTGCACCTCAGTTATATCCGCATGAATGTTATTAATGTCTACCTGAACATTGGATACATCGGTTCTAGCTTTTTGAATTTCTTTTTGGACTTCCTCGACCTTGTCTTGGACAGTCGCTACATCGTTTTTGACAACAACAACTTCGGCTCTAGCACAAGAAATATCCCCCCGGACATTAGCTACATCTAGATTTAACATTGTAAGGTCTCTCTGTACCTTAGACACATCATTTTTAACATCATCAACATTTTTATGCACATTAGATACATCTGTGCGGATGTCACTTACAGTATTCTCAATTCCTAGGGTATTAATCTGTAAACGCGACATATTATCCTCCAAATTAGCAGCACTAGTATGAAGAACCTTCATATTCTCCTCCATTCGACTATTATTCTCCTTCATACTACTATTCAAATTACTAGCATTCTCCTCCATTCGACTAGTATTCCTAGCTTCCATCTCTTTCATACTCTCACTCATCTGCTTCATATTGCGATTCATGTTAGCAGACATCTCCTCTAACATTTTCTTCAAACTTTCATCTGCCATTACAATATTATTCAAAATGGATTGCTGTAGGGACATACATCAAAAGAGCAAAATAACAACATTTGAGCAACACTTTTCACCATATATAATTTTGATCAATTTTCTGTCTTAAATCTAACTTATAACTACCTTATAATTAACCTTCGAAGATACTTCATGTTGAAACAAACTCAAGCACATGTTCAAATTTCTTTGGCTCATTTTAAAATATCCTAACACAAATAATTTACATTTACAATCCAAATAATTTTATTTTATCTTTAATATGACTGAAATGTCATAAGCCGGTCAAATAAAATAAGATTCCAGATTATAGGCGATTTTTCTAAGTTTCCAGCCTATTTAACCTTTCTCAAGTTGTATAAGATCTGATCTTTTCTGAGTGTAATTTTCCTAATACAATACAACATTTAATTCCTATATAATCACACTCTTAAATTCTACAGTTGGCCTAGACATCTAACAAAGAATCAACCTCTTTATTTGAGTCTAATGGAACCTCACGTTTTAGGTTTGCCACTCTTTCTGGCGTTCAACCTGGTAATCCAGTTATGTTGAATCGAGCCCCAACGTTTTAGGTGCGCCAATCTTTCTGTCCCCGTTTACCTGGATAGTAGGCTGTCAGATATCCGCCCCCTCAATCGGATTGCCAATTATCAATTGCACCGGCTCAGCTACATCAATGAAAATGGCACTGACAGATACTATCGAGATAAGAGCACAGAAGTTCACAGGAAATCATTGTGGAACACACCAAAATAGACGGGGGTTCATACTTACCGTTACTTACCTCTTAATTATCTCGGGGTTTGAGTTGACAACAGGATCACTAAAAGTCTGTTCACACAATAACCTCCACCATGACATTTAAAAATGAGCCAGAACGAAGACGAGAACTTTGAACTGTACAAAAACTTTATTTCTAATAAAGGGTATGATTTTACTAACACAACAAAATTAACGTGGCTATCAGTAGCCCAAGTCAATCTGACTACGTCCTCAGTAGGACTTGCAAAAATTATCATACAACAGGATATAAAACATTTTAGCTCCCAAGAGCTCCAAATAACGTAATATTCATAACACTATTGGATTGGAAAAGGACGTAAGGGTGTGACATATATAGAGCATTTGGTTTCCTTTTAATAAACATGAGAATGGTATTTATAGTCGCAAGGCCGGCGTGTGTACGACCTCACTCTCTGTGAACCAGATGTTGGCCCAGCTGCGAGCTACCCTCGAACCTGTTGCATACTGGTTGAATGGATTCCCTTCTCACGTGCTAAGTTACGTAAGAGTACAGCTTGCTCTCTCAAGCTTTTAAATGTCTACAAGACAACTCACATTATATTTACGCAAATCTTTCAAGTACTTTGCTCACATCGTATTGGATCATTATGTTAATTCCTTAAACTTGTTAACTTCAATCCAAATGTTTAATTAGCTCTTAACTGTTTATAACAAAATCACATAAATTATTTATAACAATTAGAAATTGTTTATAATATTTGTCAAAGACAATAAAAATATTATATACACGCCTTTAACATCACTCTCGTTCCATATTATTTTCAAAAATATTTACAGCAATTATTTACAATATTAACATTTAAATTGTTTAAATTATTAATTTCAGAAATACATTGACCACATGTTCATTCGGTTGGTAATTTTCATAATCGTGTTTGATATAATCGACCAATGAAGGTTAGTTATACACGTTAATGTCACAATCTGGTTTAATAAAGGTTTTAATAATGATTTGTGACGGCAACCTTCATTCAAAATCTTATCTCAAATTCTTTCAAAACTCGTGTTAATTATAACAGTAAATCACTTGATTTATTTTCAACGAACTATGACAATCTTACTCCAGCGCAAAATCCTTCGCTAACAAGTTAATGCACAAACTGCATTAAAAATATGCCCAAAATCATCATATATTAATCTATATGGCATTAAATTTCCACATAACTTACAAAACTTCCACAAATAATTCTTTAACATTAATTCCTGTGGGAACTTCCTTCATATTCAAGGGCATTATATCTCAGCGACTTTCAACACGCGCTGCACTAGCGATTATACATTCATAGTTCCACTTAAAAATTTTTATAATCATTAATTGTTTCAAAACTGTTTTTCTATTTAACCTTCGTGGATTTCATTCATGAACCGAAATGAAGTCAAAACTTGCCAATCACAAACAAATTTAATAGTGAATACGCTTATATACGCCTGTCTGGTCTATCAAAATTTAAGATTAACATCTTAAAAGAAATGTGTAGTATAAAAATACTATCTTCAAATAAAGTGCGACTAAAATGCAAAGTAGTCGAATAGAATCCAATTAGACTGGGGAATGCAAACATCGTTATATAAATCTCTAATTGAGAAAACTCCTAACAAAAGTTCTTGACTTTAATGCATTCACTAATTCAATATTAAAGTTATTCTTTCTCAAAAGTGTCTATAATGCAATGTTCATTCATAACTGACGATAAATGTCTTTGTTGCAATCAATACAAATAACGACTAGTATTTCCAAGATCGTCGACAACGTAAGAGATTTTAACGCTCTAAAATCATTTAAATGTTCTTCCTTCTTGATGATGACAGAAAATTGTTCAAAGTAATTAAACTGGGGTAGAATTACTTTAATAAAATGACACGCTGTCTGAATTTAAATCTGCCATAAAAATCATTAACTTACAGTCAAATCGTGACTACAAAAATATTAATTACTGAAAAATCTAACTATCAGTCTCAACTGATCCAAAATCATTAACTATGCCCATGACATAACACTGTCTTAATAAATCGTCGAAAAAATGCAAAGCTCATCAAGGTGTACTGAGAATAAGAATCTCAACAAGAAAATAGGGCAAAAAAAACATGATGATAAAAATATGGGAAAAATGGTTGCTCAAACATCATTAATATACTCAAATACAATAAACGTTCACGACTACCTTATCTGCCGATTGACGTTCCAGAGGAAAATTCCCCAAAGAAGACTGCTGATGGATCCATTTCACCACGTTAAAGCTGAGCTCCATCCTCGAAATAGGAAATAGCACCCTCAGAGAATCGAACTGCTTCCTTCTCCGGAAATCGCTCTGCTCCTCGAAGACGAATAGACATCCTTCCGGCAATAATCTTCTTTGTGAGTCGGGTCCACCCTGACCTCTCTTGAAAAATTCCCTGAAGTTCCAGTAGACAATCGCCATGAAGTTTTGTAGAAATTTCCGAAGAAATTATTCATATTCAGAGTATGAAATTGTTTCTATGGCTGTTCGATGGTATTCAGCCTTTAATTACGAAACATGGGTGTAGATGGTATTCACCGCATGTTCGCTTGTGTGGAATAGCAATTAGCGAAGTTCCATGTCGCTATCTTACTCCGTTGAAGTATGTCCCAATTGCAATAAGCTCCTTAGCCTCGCATCTGCTCTTCGGTTGTAGTGTTAGAAGAACAAACTGCCGTATTCAATTGCTCCATTATACTGTATCGTTCTGTAACCAAGCAATCTGAAGTCTTTCTATTCCACTCGCAGCGTCAGCCGTTGCTTTGATTCTGGCTATACAAAAGTGCTTCTCTTGTGGCGAGATAATCACTTTTCTCAGTCGTATAAAACTGCTAATATCTTTTAACTAATCGGTCGAAATTGTTCAGCTTTTCTCTATAACTGCATGTAGCACTGCACAATGCAATTAGCTTATCGGTGACCGCTAACTGTTCGAAGCTAAACTTGTAGAAGCTTTCTAAGGTCCGTTTCAACTTCACCTAGTTTGACTTGGATCTCGTTAATATAGTGGCCTCGCCACGCGTTATAAAGACGATTCTTTTCACTGCTGTTCACTTCGACGTCTCACTATAATGAATGTATAAGAAAAGAACTTTCACAATAGATTTCGATGATCTGAGAATGAGATCTCAGAATAATCAGAGAACGAAAGAGACTCCTCTCTTCTGCGCAAGCCCTTTTATTAACTTCACGAGGGGCGTTACCATCCCTTCCAAAGCGTGATACTGCGTCATCGCTAGAACTTCCAACTTCGTTAATACATGACGGATTTTCAAAATTCAAAAACTGAAAATAAATTTCACCAAAATTCCAAATCAATGCTTTTACTGCAAATGGATTTCCACAATTCTGCATTCCAAAAGTAATAAAAATACCATAGTTTCAGCAATCTCCGTCTTCCTTTAAACTATCGTTGATTGGTTCATGCCTCTCCTCCAATAGCATAGTTTCTTCCTCAGCAGAATTCCTCGTTTCCTGCGACTGCGTCGTAAATCTTGGAACATTCTCGACTAAATGCTGACGTCACTGAGAATCTCAGCTCAAGTAGCTTGCTGGCATAACATTTACGTCATCCGTGCTTACGTCATGACTACCCACGTCATAACTATGACAGCCATAACTCTCCTTATAATTTCAAATATAGCCACCGTGGTCTCTACATAATTCAATTACGGGGGCAGTACCTAATCTGAACATCTGCGATGGGGGTGGAAACCCGCCTGCTCAATAGGTATGTGTTCGAAGATCTTATTACTGATTCTATTATAGATCAACTTTCAAGAAGTTTGTAGATCATGCTAAGGAGAGCAACGGGGCGGTAGTTTTGAGGTTGGTCGCATGGATATCCTGGTTTTAGCACAGCAACGATTTTCACTTTCTTTAGTTCACTAGGGATTTTACATGTAAGAAGGATATTAGTAAAGAATTCAGCCAACCATTTGGTTTCGAATTTTCCACAGTTCAAGAGGAATTCTGCATGGATACCATCAAGACCAGGAGATTGCCAACTTTCATACCTTTAAATGCTATTACTACCTCCTCACTAAAAAATGGTGCGGAATAATCCGACTCTGTCATAGATGTTGCCTTAAGTGCCTTCAGTTCCTTTTTGACCTGATTGTGTGGGCTCGTATTCGGGGAGCTCGGGAAATAGAGATTATATTATTTGCAACTTGGAGGGAGTAACAGCTACATTCATACGGTCAGGTGGGTTACCACCTCCAAGCTCCCTTAATAGAGACCAGTTTTTCTACTTGAATTCCGGAAGTCTATGGATTCAACGGTTTCCGACCACTTAACACGTCGAGCAGCATCGAGGCTGTAAAGCAATTTGTCGGCCATTTCATGATCGTTACTCTTATAGAGTTCGTCATATAATTTTTTACTTTCTTCAGTCCAGCCAGAATTATATTCCTTACGGTAGCCTCGAGGGATGCATTTTTTAGCTGTGCTAATCACAGACAAATTGAAATGTGATAACTATCACATAACGTCTGCTACAAGATCTTGTCCAACTGCCTCATAGATACCGTAGAATTCAACCAGTGGCAGAATCAGTGCTTGGTGAATACGAGGGAGGCTTTCGGCTGGGGCGTTCCACAGTAGATAATAACTTCGTTCTCCGACTGCTCACTGAAAAACTGGGTGAATATGGCAAAGAACTCCACGTTTTATTCGTAGATTTCAAGAAGGCCTATGATTGCATACACCGCAAAAGCCTACTCAGTTGCCTAAAGAGAGTTCGGAATGGCCGAGAAACTCATCAACTTGGTAGCGATCTGCCTGAGCTAAACACGTGGTAAGATAAAGATGGGAAATCGAGCGACGGAGGATTTTGAAATTTTGACGGGTCTCAGGCAAGGAGACGGTTTATCTCCTACAAGTTCAATTTTGCCTTAGAACAGATCATACGTGAGACTTTTCGAGAGACTTTAGAAGGAATCCAAGTCCAAGGCATGAACCTAGCATACCTTGCTTATCAGTATACTCTCGAGCACTCAGGAAGAGTTGAGGCAAATGACCGGAGCACTCAAGGCAGCAGCCAACAAATTTGGGCTAATCGTGAATGAAACCAAGACGTGAGTACCTCAATATGACTCGCGGGCAAGGCCACGGTTTTGGGCAACTACAGTCACTCCGGGTAGGGGACCAGTCCTACCAGAGGGTCCATGAATTTAAGTACCTAGGATAGTTTTTCACGGAGAACTCATCATGTGAGGCAGAGATTAACGCCAGGATCCAAGCAGGAAACCGAACTCTCTACAGCCTAACACAGCTTCTTCGGTCCAGATGTCTCTCCAGACAGTTCAAAATTCGTCTGTATAAAACTCTGATCCAACCCGTTGTACTATATGGATGTGAGACATGGAGTATCTGAAAACACGACTTTCATAAACTACTCGTTTTTTTAGAGAAAAGTTCTCCGGAAGATCTTCGGACCGGTGAGGGACGTACACACGGGTGAATGGAAGATTAGACACAATCATGAAGTAGAAGACCTGTACCATGATGCCAACATAGCTGGAACCATCAAACCAGAAGATTGCAGTGGGCTGAACATGTAGCCCGGATGGAAGACCACCGATGGACACGAAAACTACTAGATTTCATCCCCACTGGAAAGAGACCACAAGGGAGACCAAGGAAGCGGTGGAGTGATGGACTGCATGAAGATCTGCAACAGGCAGCGATACGTGTGAACAGTTGGCGGATGGCAGCTATAGCTAGGAGACGATGGAGAAGGAAACTTGTAGCAGCGCGCGGTCCGCTGGGCCTGATCACATAGAAGAATAAGAGGAAGCTTATCACAGCTCCAACGAAACTTATAGCTTGAACTGACTGCCGGAATCCATCCTACGACTTTGTCCAGATTATCCGAGAATTTAGACCATTTAGCCTTTTTAAAGTTCCATCTAGGACGAGGGAAAGATTGAATTAAGGGAATACTTCTGCCTATTTCAAGGAGAACTGGATGGTGCTGGCTTTGAGGGAAATCTGCAAGAACCTTTCTTGAAGTCGACAGTGGATGGAAATAGTCATCAGAAGAAACAAAGCACAGGTTCGGATTATGGTCTGTCTTCCAGGTTCCAGATCGAAATGTGCACTAATCCTAAGCATCATGAGGTGGAGATTGTTTTCATCTAACCAGTCAACCAAAGCCCTTCCGTTGTCATCACAATGGTATTTCCACATTTCATGATGGCTGTTGAAATCTCCCGTGTAGACTGAAAGATGGGAGTAAGTCTGAAGAACATTTATGGGCCATGCCACTCGAGGTGGTTTATAAATATTTACAACAGTAGCTTCACCAATCACAGTAGTAGGAATAAAATAGCGGTTCTGGGGCAGGGGCTAATGGGCAACATGACCGCCGCGTGCAACTGCCCTATGTTATTCTTATGGAGAGGTCAGTCATAGCTGGGTCAGGGGCTAATGGGCAATATGGCTGCCACGCCCTGAGACATTGAATGACGTCACAGGGAGAGATTGACAGTGTTACGTTGCTAAAAGGAATATCTATTATTATTATTATTAGGTAATCATGCATTGATCATGTACAATCAAGACCAGCCTTATATTGTCCACTTTTTGGTGTAGTGGCTAGCATTCTTAGCTGTTACTGTAGAGGCCCGTGTTCGAGTCCTGGCTCTGTCAAGAAATTTAATTCTGGGCTGAGGGTTGAGACGAGGTACAGTCAGCCTTGTGAGGCAAAAAACTCAGAGCAGCTGGGTTTAATTCATACCTCAGCCATTCTACCTAACCTAACCTAACTTGAAAATAAAAAGCAAAAAAAAAAGTGAGAGCAAAAAGTGTGATCAAAAAGTAAGAGCAAATGTAAGAGCATAAATAATAAACTTAGTTAAAACCTAACCTAACTTTACCTAACCTAACCTAGCCTAACTTCACCTAACCTAACCTAACCTAACTTAACCTAACCTAACTTCAAAGAGCAAAGAAAAAGTGAGAGCAAAAAGTGGAATAAAAAAACGTAAGAGCAAATGTAAGAGCACAAATAATAAACTTAGTTACAACCTACCCTAACCTAACCTAACCAAGTATTTCCTCACCTAATTTAACCTAACCTAACTTCAAAGTGAGTGCAAATATAAGAGCAAAAAGTGACAGCAAAAAGTGAGAGCAAAAAGGTAGTGACAAAAAAGTGTCAGCAAAAAATAAATTGAGAGCAAATGAGAGAGCACAAATAATAAACTTAGTTTTAACCTAACCTAACCTAACCTAACCCACAGAAACCTCATTTAAAGATTTTAGATTTTATATTTTAACATTTTACATTCTAACATTTTAGATTTTTTAATTTTACTATTTTTAGATTTTACGTTTTTAAATTTTTGTATTTTAGATTTTAGTTTGTTTTTAGTTTTTACATTTTAAATTTAATATTTTTTGATTTTAGATTTTACAATTTACATTTTCCGAAAAGAGTAAACTACAAGGTCACATACCTAACCACACCTAACCTAACTTTACCAAACCTAACTTAAGCAAATCCAAAGGCTAATGCACATACACAAAGTATATAAGGGCACATGCAACTATACTTATGCTAGTCTTATTGGCTACTGTACAACATGATCACTACCCCAACCGGGTAATTTTTTCATTTTGTTGTTTACACATTTGTCAATTTTCCAATTTCCCATTTACAGTTTTTTTAAATGTCAGTTTTAAGTTTTTCAATTTCATAATATTGGAAACATGGATTTTGCATTTTGTTGTTTACACATTTGTCAATTTTCCAATTTCCCATTTTCATTTTTTTAATGTCAGTTTTAAGTTTTTCAATTTCATAATATGGAAACATGGATTTTGCATTTTGTTGTTTACACATTTGTCAATTTTCCAATTTCCCATTTTCAGTTTTTTAATGTCAGTTTAAAGTTTTTCAATTTCATGATATAGGAACATGGATTTCCTAATTTGTTGTTTACACATTTATCAATTTACCAAATTCCCATTTACAGTTTTTAAAATTTCAGTTTAATGTTTTTCTATTTTGCCAATATGGGAACATGGATTTTCCAATTTGTGTTTTACATGTTTATTTTGCATCAGGAGTGGAGATAGGTGGGTAGTAATTAAAATGTACAAGCAGTGTCCATACAATATTTTTTATTTTAAATACATGTACACTATTTACACATAATACATTTTTATATATAATCTTTTTTCTTATAAATTGTACAGTTGTTTTTATTTTGTTTTCTATTATATTTATTTTTTGATTATGAATACCATTTTTTCTTTTTGTGTTTTTCTATTTTTGTAGTGCTATTGTTTAATTTTTTTAAATTGATTTGTTTTATGTATTTGCTAGACTCATGCAGAGGAATTTGATATTCACAACTTAACTCTTTAAGCATGGTCAATGATTGACTAATGACCATAGGCATATGTACCTATACCATTAGCATCAATCACTCTTTTATCATCGTTGTTGTTTGAGTCTTCAGTCTTTTGACTGGTTTGATGCAGATCTCCATGCGTCCCTGTTCTGAGCTAATCGTTTCATCTCTACATAGCTACCACACCCTACATCCGAGGCAATCTGTTTAACATATTCTAACCTTGGTCTACCCCTACAGTTCTTGTCCTCGACCCTTCCTTCCATAACTAAGCTCGCTATTCCTGGGTGTCTTAGTATGTGTCCTACCAACCTATCTCTTCTCTTCATTAGCAGTCGCCAGAAACATCTCTCCTCTCCCACTCGCCTTAATACCTCTTCGTTTGTAACCCTATCTACCCATCTGATCTTCATCATTCTCCTGTAACACCACATTTCAAATGCCTCAATTCTCCTCTTTTCTGCTGCACCAATAGTCCAAGTTTCACTTCCATAGAGCGCCACGCTCCAGACAAAGGCTTTCAAAAATGACTTCCTAATACCTAAATCTATATTCGATGTCAACAGATTCCTTTTTTGTAGAAAGGCTTTCCTTGCCTGAGCCAACCTACTTTTTATATCCTCTTTGCTTCGTCCATCACTGGTTATTCTGCTTCCTAAGTAACAGAAGTCTCCTACTTCCTTCAGCTTTTCACCTGCCAATTTGATCTCCATAGAGGTTTCTGATTTATTTCGGCTGCATTCCAGTATTTTTGTTTTACATTTATTAATTTTCATCATGAAGTCCTTCCGTAAGACGGAATCCATACCATTCAAAAACTCATTCAAATCCTCAGGCTTGTCGGCCAAGATGACGATGTCATCAGCAAATCTCAGAGTTGAAATTATTTCTCCTTAAATCTTCACTCCCACTTTAAATTTTTCTCCAATTTCCTTCATTGCTTTTATCATCACCAGGACACAAAGCAAATTTGCTTAGTCTTATAGATGATATGTCATGTTGTTTAGAAGCGATAATGTTCATGGGTATTCTTTTTACATTGTTTTTCATGACACAATCCTTATAATCTTGAAAGGTTATACAATTTTTGACAACACCTCTGCTAATACCTTTAATCTTTTTTATTTCTTTACCACTTATGTCTAAAGCATACATTTTAGCTCTAAGTCCAACAAATGCTTTTATAATTTGTTCACAAGCCTCGTCTTTAAATTTCCCCAACGTTTTCTTGTTTGATGTAGAGTAACATTTGTGATTAGTAGGATAATCTGATGTGTCCAGGTGTTCTAGGAAATCCAACTTGTCTTGATATACATCTGGGGTGTTAACGAAATAATTGAACGAGTCAGTATCCATATACATGAGTTTAAGATTGCCCATGCCATAATAGGATAGCACGACATCATAGTGGTGGGAATACATGAGAGTTTTTGAAATATCCAGTATACACATTCCAATATAAATAGGCTTATTGAATACAATGTTACGTTTAGCCATGTGGAAAGCAGCTAGGTTAGGACCATAAATTGATCTGTCGATAAATCTCGGCTTTGCTATTAGCTTTTCTGCCTTTTTGCTGTCAGTCACAAGACGTACGTCTATTCTTTTACGGATATTTTCCATTGTTTTTCCAAAAATGGCATTGTTGAATAATTTGTACAGATTTTTCTCAAAATCATTTTTGGCTTGTTTTCGAAGGTTGTTATTAAAATCAACGTATGCCTTTAACCAAGGTCTTTGCTTAAACTTTAACATACGATGAATTTTATCAATTTTAATCCATGACCTAAAGCCTGCTTTAATGCCATGTAGTGAACAACATATCGCCTTCGATTTCCAAGATGAGGAATTAGTTTTTTCAGAGACGAATCCTTACGTTGTGTACACCCTGGTAGGAAAGGTAAATCGTTGTGTAGATCATGAAGGTCAGATGGATAATCAACATCAACGTCTAGAATTATCCCACAGGATCGTCTTCCTTTAGTTTTTCTAGATCAACAGTATCTGGAGAAACCCACTGAAATCCACCATAAGGAAGGGAGTGGCACATAGCCCACCCGTATTGGTTGTTGGCATCATCATAGGTAATAAACTGCGATGGTTTCTCAGAATCATAGGTTTCCATGTATTTATTGTTAGCTTCAGTATACCGATGAGACACCTGGCATATGCCTCCACTTATTCCAGAATCGATTAGAAGAATCTGATCGAAATCCTGTAGCAATTCCAGTTCAATTCCTGTGTAAAGGAGCATTGCCTCAAAACTTAAACCAGGCGAAGTAAAAAAGTGTGCAGCATCCACTCGGTGTGTTTCTAGTGTTTTGTTTCTAAACGTTTCAAAGCTGTCTGCAAGAAGGAGTACATCTGATGTTAGGTAGAGGTCAATATATTCCCCTAGAGTTTTAATGTTGAACTGATTCCAGACATTTTTGGCATGTTCATAGTCTTCTTGACTAACATATTCTTGAATTAATTTGTTAAAGAATGCCTCTTTTGGAGGTAAACACGTTTCACTTAACTTTTCCCATGAGTCAATGTAGTCATAACAAATTATCCCTTTACGAGTCATGAGCATTGCATTTTCTTTTCCAAAGTACTTGTCTGTTTCAGGGTATAATGTTTAGTTGGAAACTAAGTTTTCCAAACTACTTGGCATCAACCGAAACGTGTCCACAAATCTAAGCTTAACATTTCCTACATATTTGGTAAAGGAAATGTACGTTTCTTTGGAGTTCGCGATAACATCCACTCTCTCAGTAGTACATCCCAATTGCTTTACAATGAAATTTGCGTCGTAGCCACTCATATTATGTAGACACACAGGAACGGGGTTACGTGTTTTACACCTCAAATTACAGTTATTGTGAGCACTTCCACGGTATTCCCCTGTAATAAGGCAGTGGTCTCGAGCTTTCCAGTCCTGTTGGGTAAATGGTTTTTGACGCAAATAACTGGTTTCAGAACATTGGAACTCTGCTTCTTGATCCTCAGTTAAAGCCTTTGGAACATTTAAGCAGTAAAGGCGATCGATTTCATTAGCTATTGAAATCAAACAGTCCATAAACTTTTCTGCAGCGTCAGGTCCACGATAAATAAGAGGTTGGCTTGGAAGGTTTGTCTTTATGTGTTCCACAGCAAGTGAGGGTTTAACGTATATACCAAAGCTCATAGGAACATGACTCTGGTATGGCACTGTATAACTTGCTTCAGGATTGGGTAGACATGTTTTATAGGGTAACAGTATACTTTCAAAATCAGCATAGATAACGTAAGGTATTCTCAGCAATTTTTCCACGTTGAAAAATTTAACAGTTGAGTTTTAAATAGCCATTTCAACCCTAGCAATGTCATACTGGACACACAAAGCTCTATGTTCTTTCAATTTTTCCATTCCTTGTTGTCCATATCGATTATCAAAGTTTACACGTATATATCTTATGTTCATAGCGGGTAATCTGATGTCTTACTAGTTTATCAAAATCTTTGATAAAGACGTAGTGGTTCTGGCCAGATGAGGACCTTAGCAGAAGGAGGTCGCGATGGTCTTGCAGCTCTTGATCCACAACTTTTAGAGGGAACAATTTGTTGTCTTGTTCCAATCCAAATACATTAATGGATATTTCGTTGGCTTTTTCAAATTTGGGAATATCAGCTAGCGATGTAGGAAATGATATTACTGAAAAATCATACTTGTTTTCCAGATCCTTGTATTTACTAACGCGTTTAGCATCAGTTTTACCAGTTTTTCTAAAATGGCATACATAAAACAACTCCCGTCCTTAACGTTTTCAGGATGAATGCAGGCTTTTCTTGCTTGTATAGCTGCTGGTAATGGAATATATGTGCTGCCACGCAAGGGATTGTACTTATTTATTTTCAATCGCACTCCTTCCACTGCTAACAAAGCCCAATTACTGCCTTTTAGCTCAGATTCCTCCATTTCCGTAGTTAACTTTTTAAATTGTGTTTCCAAGAAACTACTTAAGTCCGTTTCCAAAAATAGAGCCCGATTTCGTGTTTTAAAAGCCCGATCCGTAATTTCGTTGGTGGACGTATGAATGAATCAACATTCAGCCACTAGATTAACTTTGATCGACTTGTGCATTGCTAGTTCTTTTTGCATAGCTTGTATTATTTGCTGTTTGGACTCTTTAAGGTATGCATTTAAATCCTTACTCGTAACGCAACGAATGAAATAAGATTTAAGTAGACCTTGAAAAGATGTCTCATATTCAATAAGTCCATTTTTGTCAGGGACCAATGACAGTAGGTAATATTTTGTAGGCTCCGCTTTTTGTCTTTTAGCTGCCGACACAACATTATAACATTCTTCATGCCGACGTCCGTTGTACACATTGTTGAATGTACTACCACAGATCTTGCACTCATGGAATTCACCACACGATACTTCATGTCGCTTCCTATGATAGTCTCCAAGAAAAGTCTTTCCACACTCTTTGCACATATAGCTAGGAATGGGTTCTTCCATTATGAATGTTGATTTCTGCAAACAGCAACTTACTTCGTATCACAGGGCTAGAGGTTGGTTGGTGAGACGGTCTTTCACGATGTGAACACCGTGAGAGGTAGTAGTCAACTGGTGATATTCTTGTTAAGGGTCCTCTAATATACCCTAGTCTAGACCAACAGCTCTTTACAGCGTATGACAAGGCTGTAGACTGGACAGTGAGACGGTCTTTCACGTTGTGAACACTGTAACAAGTAGTAGTCAACTGATTATATACTTGCTAAGGGTTCTCTAATATACCATAGTCAAGACCGACAGCTACTTACTGAGTAGTACAAGGCTGTACAATAGTTGTTTTGACAGTCATTCACGATGTAGTCACTGTGAGTGGTAGTGGTCAACTGATAATATTCTTGTTAAGGGTCCTCTAATATACCCCTAGTTAAGGGTAACAGCTGCTTGCTGCATATGACAAGACTAAAGACTGGTTGTTTCAACGGTCTTTCACAATGTAAACACTGTGACAGGTAGTAGTCAACTGAAAATATTCTTATAGCCTACTCAAGGTTATCAGGTACTTACTGTATATCAAAAGGCTGTACACTCATGTGTGTTAGGCACTCTTTCTTGCTAAGGACCCCAATATTCCCTACACAAGGCTATACATGTTAGTTCTAAACACTTAGTGGTTAATTGTATCATAAATTTTTATTCAAAGCTTATACAAGCACGTTCTTCATGAGGTAAAACTTTGTTAAACAGCTGCATGTGACACGCAAAGTATGTTTCCGCTATCTAGCGGTGACTATGAGAACTACTTGAACGACCAGCATGCTACCTAGCGCTCCATTTCAACACTCGCTCACTGAACGACCAGCAAGCTATCTAGCGGTCGATATCAAACTCACTCAACTACCAGCTTGATACCTATCGGTCAATATAACAACTCACTCAACTACCAGCATGCTACATGGCTTTTTTTTTGTCAGTTTCTTTGTTTGCTTTTTTGATGGCTCTTGTTGGCTTTTGTATTAGCTCTTTCATATTTGCTCTTGCTTGTTGGGGATTATTTGGTCTTGGAAAGTATGTCAGTCCTTTTTATGGCTGCACAATGCTTACAGCCATGTTTGTAAGCAGCATCAACAACAACAACAACTCACAAAATTCCTAAAAAATGAAAAGTACTCTAAGGTTTATCAATGACTCTCAACTCTTACAATTACCTCTATCCCATGCCTAGTCAAAAAATAGTGTATTTTTCAAATTTTTCAATAAAATATTTGGAATGTAGGTTATATCATTAAAATAAAAATCCTGAAAAGACATATGTTAACTCCAACACCTACCTCTATACCACTCTCAGTCCAAAAATAGTGTATTTTTCACATTTTCCAAAACATATTTCCAAAATGGGTTATATTTCCAAAATTAAAAAGTTTACAAAAATGTTTGTTTGACATAAATGAATGGCCTTGGCCTCCTCTACCACCGTACCAAGTCGCAGGCCTCTAGGACAAAAAATTAAAAGGGGTTTTATTTCCAAAATTAGGAATTTTACAAAAACATTTGTCTGACGTAAATCAATGGTCTTTACCCCCTCAACCCCCACACTAAGTCTCATGTCTCTAGGACAACAAAAATAAAATTTTGAAAACGGGCTCTATTTCCAAAATTAGGAATTTTACATACAAGTTTTTCTGACGTAAATCAATGGTCTTTACCTCCTCTACCCCCATACTAAGTTTCAGGTCTCGAGGACAACAAAAATAAAATTTTGAAAATGGGCTATATTTCCAAAATTAGGAATTTTACATACAAGTTTGTTTGACATAAATCAATGGTCTTTACCTCGTCTAGCACCATACCAAATTTCAAGTTTCTAGGACAAAAGAAAATTATTTTTGAAAAATGGTCACTATTTTGGAAACTAGGAATTCTACAAAAAAGTTTGTATAATATAAATGAAAGGTCTCTATCCCCTCTACCTGTAAACTAAGTTCCAGGTCAGTATGACAAAAATGAAAAAAGTTCAATTGGGAAAGTTGGCCATTTTTCATAAAACCAAACATTCTAAAAAGTGTTCTATCGGCATAAAAGAATGGCCCCTATGTCCTTTATTTTTTATAATAAAACGTTTTTATTTCTAACATTTTTTTGAAAAAAGTTCAATTTTGAAATTTTTATATTTTGGAAACTAAAGAGTTTACAAACAAATGTTGTTTGACATAAATGAATGGCCCTGACCCCGTCTACCACCAAAATAAATTTCATTCTCTAGGACTAAAACTGCAGTTTTTATTTAGGCTATCACTCGTGATACGAGTATGATTGTCTTCCAAGTTACATTTATGTAAATCTTCGCTGTAATCCAACATTAGGCCTAATCATATTGCGTGAGTTCTTTGGTGACTGTACAGTCCGATCCGAGAACCACAGACTCTTCCACAATATTGGCACACAAGGTCTTGAGCAGCCAATGGATCTTGGGGGTTGATCATTCTGCGAATCATGCACTCATTCCTGGCATTTCTTTCTTCAGCCAGAAGCCTTCTTCTGTCTTGTTCGAAGTACAAGTGGCCTTGATGGACGTTGCGGCGCCACTCTGATCGGTCGGATGCGACAGCCTCCCAGTTACCTGTATCAATTTGACATTTCTTCAAGTTGGTTTTCAGAACATCTTTGTAGCGTTTTTGTTGCCCACCCTGCTTTCTCTGACCGACATTCAGCTGGCAATATAAGATTTGTTTCGGGAGGCGGGACTCAGGCATGCGAACTACATGTCCTGTCCATCGAAGTTGGTGTTTTATAATGAGAGCCTCTATACTAATAGTGCTAGCTTCCTCTAAATCACTTGTGTTAGTGCGCCGGTCTTGCCATTTAATACCAAGAATTCTCCTAAGGCATCGTTGATGGTATTTTATCTAAAGATACGAGGTGCCTTCTGTAAGTAACCCAGGTTTCGCAGCCATAAAGCAGAGTGGGAACTACAACAGCTTGATAAACGTATAATTTTGTTAGAATGCTAATGTTGTGGTTGTCAAACACGCGAACGAGCAAACGACCAAAGGCTGCACTGGCACATTGGAGGCGGTGTTGAATCTCAGCGTCAATGTTCGCATTTGTTGATAGGTGACTACCCAAATAGGGAAAATGATCTATATTCTTTAGTTTATGTCCATCAATCATGATAGCAGGAGCAGTAGCCCTGTCATGTGATGTAGGCTGATGAAGAACCTGTGTTTTTTTGGTGTTTATGTCCAGACCAATGCTTCTGTATGCCTCATTGAACACATTCAGGGTGGTTTGAAGATCTTCATCTGAATTTGCTAAGATGACATTGTCATCAGCATACTGGAGATCAAGAACGGATGTAGCTGACACTTTAGTTTTTGCACGTATTCTGTTGAGATTGAATAAACCTCCATCTGTCCTAGATATAATTTCTACACCCTTTGGAATCTTTTCTTGGACCAAATTTAGTACAACACTAACATATATTGAAAAGAGTGTGGGGGCAATCACACATCCCTGTTTGACACCCGTTGTAATCTTAAATGGCTCTCCAGGGCCATTGCTGTTAAGGACCGTGCCATTCATATCATCATGTAGTAATCGAAGAATTTGAATGAATTTTGGGGGGCAGCCAAGTGTGGCAAGAATCCTCCATAGCATTTCTCGATTGACCGAATCAAATGCTTTAACAATATCTATGAAAGCCATATATAGAGGGCGTCCTTGCTCTCTGGATTTCTCCTGCATCTGCCTAGCACAGAAGATCATATCAGTTGTGCTTCGATTAGGTCGAAAGCCACACTGAGTTTCAGGCAGTATTTCTTCGGACAACGGCTTCAAACGGTTAGATAAGACGTTGGCCAGGATTTTACCAGCAACAGAAAGCAACGATATACCTCGATAATTACCACATTGTGCCCTATCACCTTTCTTAAAGATCGTTATTATCAAGGCATCCCTTAGGTCTTTAGGTATGGTAATGGTAGTCCATATTTTAAGTATGAGTTGGTGTATGTGATAAACTGGAGTAGTAATCCCTACTTTAAAGAGCTCAGCAGGAATCCCATCCATGCCTGATGCTTTATTGTTTTTGAGCTGATTGATGGCAGATTCAATTTCTGATAGAGGCGGAGGATCATCAAGGTGGTCTTTAGGAGGTCTCTGATGAAGTCGGGTGAAAATGTTATTATCAACCTGTGTGTCCCTGTTGAGTAGCTCTTCAAAATGTTCTTTCCAACGGGAATTAATGGAGTTTGTGTCTCTAAGAAGTTCCGTGCTATCTTTAGACTGCAGAGGATTCAAACCATGATAATGTGGCCCATATATAGTTCTTGTTGCTTTGAAGAAAGCATGAGTATTATTCGTTTCGGCTAGATGCTGCATTTCACGGGATTTGGAAATCCACCATTGATTTTTCAAGACCCGAGTTTTCCTTTGCACTTCAGCCTTTGCATCTTTATACAGTTGCTGTTTGGAGATAGAAGTTGGATTGGCTTGCCATGCAAGGAATGCTTTCCTCTTCTTATCAATAAGATTCTGGATTTCTGCATCATTCTCATCAAACCAGTCAGCATGCATCATCTTGACGAAACCAATCGATTCTTCACACGCTGAGAGTATAGCAGACTTGACTGTTTGCCAATGTTCCTCAACCTTTTCAGGGTAATTATCTGGTAACATTTCATTCAGAAGTTCATGAAACTTCCTTTTAGCAGTAACGTTTTGTAAACGTTCGGTGTTCACCCTGCGCCTGATGTGCTTTCTCTGTTTTCTGCGCTTTTGGAGAATTTGTAGAGTCATTACAGATCTTATTAATCGATGATCCGTCCAGCAGTCATCAGCACTTGTCAGAGCCCTTGTGAGTAGTACGTCACGCTTGTCTCTTGCTCGCACAATCACGTAATCAAGTAGGTGCCAGTGTTTTGATCTAGGATGCTGCCATGAAGTCTTAAATTTGTCCTTCTGTCGGAATAGTGTGTTTGTGATTACGAGGCTATGTTCAGAACACTTGGATAAAAGGAGTGTCCCATTAGAATTGCATTTCCCAACACCATCTTTTCCAATAACATCAGCCCATAATGCTGCGTCTCTTCCAACGCGAGCATTGAAGTCTCCTAGGAGGATGATTTTATCAGATTGCGGTATATCCTTCAAGATCACATCAAGTTGAGAGTAAAATACTTCCTTCTGTTCATCATCAGAGGTGAGAGTTGGAGCATATGCACTAATTACAGTCGCTCGTCGGCTGCTTTTTAACTTAAGTCGTAGTGTCATAAGCCTTTCAATTATACCATGTGGAAGTTCATCGAGAAGGTTGGCAAGCTCGTTCTTAATGGCAAAGCCAACTCCATGAATACGTTGATCTTCAGTGTCTTTCCCTTTCCAGAAGAAAGTGTAGCCACCTCCATGTTCCTTCAGTTGTCCTTCATTGGCTAACCTTGTTTCGCTGAGTGCGGCAATATGAATGTTGAATCTTTTCAGCTCACGGGCAACAATTGCCGTTCGCCTTTGTGGTCGATTACCTGTGTCATTGTCCATCAAAGTACGGACATTCCATGTAGCAAAATTAATTTTCATTGTGGTTCGACCGCTTGTGGTGTACCCTCTGAACGCGGTTATCCAGTCGGGTGATATTAGGCTGACTATTTTTAGGGCACCTTTTTTAGCCCCCTCCCCATTCAGGGTAAGCAGAGTGGATCCTAAACAGGCCTGCTTAGTCACGAATGCAGCATACGAATAGCTTTACAGCCCATCCTCAAGCAAAGCGAAGATCACACATTCGTCGCCTACGTGCCGGTTCATCACTAGGAGCTCCCAGACAACACAATCCTGCTCCCGTCACAACTCCCCGATCGCCGCAGGACTTGTGATTAATTGGCGAATAGATTTTGTATCCTTCCTTCGTTGTTTAGAAGACGCCTGTGCGTGGCATCTTTTAATGTGGGCATGTTGTTGCACATCAACAGACACACAGTACTTGACAGATACAGGGCCATTATCCAATGGCATAGAAGCTATGACGACTGGTGGTCCTGGACTGTTGCAGCCTTCATCCGCCTTCCCAACCGTTCGGGCAATACTAGTTGCTCATGCGCTTGGTCCACCGTTGAGGTCTTCTATGCCGTTGATCATTATTGGTTCATCCGCCTTAAGAGATAGTTTCCCATCTCAAGGGCAAGAGAGTGCCCTAACCTCAATCTGCTCATCCGCCTTACATAAGCCGTTGGCAGGAGAGAGGGGAGCTCCTTATCCCGGGAGTTATTCGGTCGTCAGAGCCTCGTCAGTATGGAGCAGGGTGTACCACGTGCAGGTGAGGATGACGTTTGGATAGAGAGAATATACCCCTTGCACTACTGCAGTAGGGGGGTAGTGACAGTTCTAAATAGAGTCCACGCGGCGGCCATGACACTCGTTAGAACTGACACTACCCCCCTTCTGCAGTTTTAGACCTAGAGACTTGAAATTTATTTTAGTGGTAGACGGGTTCAGGGCCATTCATTTATGTCAAACGACATTTTTATGTTAACTCTTTAGTTTCCAAAATACAAAAATTTCAAAATTGAACTTTTTTCAAAAAAATGTTAGAAATAAAAAAGTTTTATTATAAAAAATAAAGGACATAGGGGCCATTCTTTTAAGCCCATAGAACACTTTTTAGAATGTTTGGTTTTATGAAAAATCGCCTATATTCCTAATTGAACTTTTTTCATTTTTGTCATACAGACCTGGAACTTGGTTTACCGGTAGAGGGGATAGAGACCTTTCATTTATATTAAACAAACTTTTTTGTAGAATTCCAAGTTTCCAAAATAGTGACCATTTTTCAAAAATAATTTTCTTTTGTCCTAGAAACTTGAAATTTGGTATGGTGCTAGAGGAGGTAAAGACCATTGATTTATGTCAAACAAACTTGTATGTAAAATTCCTAATTTTGGAAACAGCCCATTTTCAAGATGTTATTTTTGTTGTCCTAGAGACCTGAAAGTTAGTATGGGGGTAGAGGAGGTAAAGACCATTGATTTACGTCAGACAAACTTCTATGTAAAATTCCTAATTTTGGAAATATAGCCCATTTTCAAAATTTTATTTTTGTTGTCCTAGAGACATGAGACTTAGTGTGGAGGTTGAGGGGGTAAAGACCGTTGATTTACGTCAGACAATGTTTTTGTAAAATTCCTAATTTTGGAAATAAAATCCATTTTGGAAATATGTTTTGGAAAATTTGAAAAATACACTATTTTTGGACTGAGAGTGGTATAGAGGTAGGTGTTGGAGTTAAAATATGTCTTATCAGGTTTTATATTTTAATGACATTCCAAATATTTTTTGAAAAATTTGAAAAATACACTATTTTTTTGACTAGGCATGGGATAGAGGTAAGTGTAAAAGTTGAGAGTCATTGATAAACCTTAGAGTACTTTGGATTTTTAGGAATTTTGTGTGTTGTTGTTGTTGTTGTTGTTGCTGCTGCTTACAAACATGGCTGTAAGCATTGTGTAGCCATAAAAAAGGACTGACATACTTTCCAAGACCAAATAAGCCCCAACATGCAAGAGCAAATATGAAAGAGCTAACACAAAAGCCAACAAAAGCCAACAAAAAACTGACAAAAAAAGCCATGTAGCATGCTGGTAGTTGAGTGAGTTGTTATATTGATCGATAGGTAGCAGGCTGGTAGTTTAGTGAGTATTGATATCGACCACTAGATAGCTTGCTGATCGTTCAGTGAGCGAGTGTTGAAATGGAGCGCTAGGTAGCATGCTGGTCGTTCAAGTAGTTCTCATAGTCACCGCTAGATAGCGGAAACATACTTTGCGTGTCGCATGCAGCTATTTAACAAAGTTTTACCTCATGAAAAACGTGCTTGTATGACCTTTGTATAAACATTTATTATAGAATTAACCACTAAGTGATTAGAACTAACATGTATAGCCTTGTGTAGGGAATATTGGGGTCCTTAGCAAGAAAGAGTGCCTAACACACATGAGTGTACAGCCTTTTGATATGCAGTAAGTACCTGATAACCTTGAGTAGGCTATAAAAATATTTTCAGTTGACTACTACCTGTCACAGTGTTTACATTGTGAAAGACCGTGGAAACAACCAGTCTTTAGTCTTGTCATATGCAGCAAGCAGCTGTTACCCTTAACTGGGGGTATATTAGAGGACCCTTAACAAGAATATCATCAGTTGACTACCACCACTCACAGTGACCACATCGTGAAAGACTGTCAAAACAACTATTGTACAGCCTTGTACTACTCAGTAAGTAGCTGTCGGTCTTGACTATGGTATATAAGAGAACCCTTAACAAGAATATCACCAGTGGATTACTACCTCTCACGGTGTTCACATCGTGAAAGACCGTCTCACCAACCAACCTCTAGCCCTGTGATACGAAGTAAGTTGCTGTTTGCAGAAATCAACATTCATAATGGAAGAACCCATTCCTAGCTATATGTGCAAAGAGTGTGGAAAGACTTTTCTTCGAGACTATCATAGGAAGCGACATGAAGTATCGTGTGGTGAATTCCATGAGTGCAAGACCTGTGGTAGTACATTCAACAATGTGTACAACGGACGTCGGCATGAAGAATGTTATAATGTTGTGTCGGCAGCTAAAAGACAAAAAGCGGAGCCTACAAAACATTACCTACTATCATTGGTCCCTGACAAAAATGGACTTATTGAATATGAGACATCTTTCCAAGGTCGACTTAAATCCTATTTCATACGTTGCGATACGTGTAAGGATTTAAATTCATACCTTAAAGAGTCCAAACAGCAAATAATACAAGCTATGCAAAAAGAACTAGCAATGCACAAGTAGATCAAAGTTAATCTAGTGGTTGAATGTAGATTCATTCATACGTCCACCAACGAAATTACGGATCGGGCTTTTAAAACACGAAATCAGGCTCTATTTTTGGAAACGGACTTAAGTAGTTTCTTGGAAACACAATTTAAAAAGTTAACTATGGAAATGGACGAATCTGAGTTAAAAGGCAGTAACTGGGCTTTGTTAGCAGTGGAAGGAGTGCGATTGAAAATAAATAAGTACAATCACTTGCGTGGCAGCACATATATTCCATTACCAGCAGCTATACAAGCAAGAAAAGCCTGCATTAATCCTCAAAACTTTAAGGACGAGAGTTGTTTTATGTATGCCATATTAGCAAAACTGGTTAAAACTGATGCTAAACGCGTTAGTAAATACAAGGATCTGGAAATCAAGTATGATTTTTCAGTAATATCATTTCCTACATCGCTAGCTGACATTCCCAAATTTGAAAAAGCCAACGATATATCCATTAATGTATTTGGATTGTAACAAGACAACAAATTGTTCCCTCTAAAGGTTGTGGATCACGAGCTGCAAGACCATCGCGACCTCCTTCTGCTAAGTTCATCATCCGGCCAGAACCACTACGTCTTTATCAAAGATTTTGATAAACTAGTAAGACATCAGATTACCCGCTATGAACAAAAGATATATACGTGTAAACAGTGTTTTACACACTTTGATAATCGATATGGACAACAAGGAATGGAAAAATTGAAAGAACATAGAGCTTTGTGTGTCCAGCATGACATTGCTAGGGTTGAAATGCCTATTAAAAACTCAATTGTTAAATTTGTAAACGTAGAAAAAATGCTGAGAATACCTTACGTTATCTATGCTGATTTTGAAAGTATGCTGTTACCCTATCAAAAATGTCTACCCAATCCTGAAGCAAGTTATACACTGCCATACCAGAGTCATGTTCCTATGAGCTTTGGTATATACGTTAAACCCTCACTTGCTGTGGAACACATAAAGACAAACCTTCCAAGCCAACCTCTTATTTATCGTGGACCTGACGCTGCAGAAAAGTTTATGGACAGTTTGATTTCAATAGCTAATGAAATCGATCGCCTTTACAGCTTAAATATTCCAAAGGCTTTAACTGAGGATCAAGAAGCAGAGTTCCAATGTTCTGAAACCAGTTATTTGCATCAAAAACCATTTACCCAACAGGACTGGAAAGCTCGAGACCACTGCCTTATTACAGGGGAATACCGTGGAAGTGCTCACAATAACTGTAATTTGAGGTGTAAAACACGTAACCCCGTTCCTGTGTGTCTACATAATATGAGTGGCTACGACGCAAATTTCATTGTAAAGCAATTGGGATGTACTACTGAGAGAGTGGATGTTATCGCGAACTCCTGAGAAAAGTACATTTCCTTTACCAAATATGTAGGACATGTTAAGCTTAGATTTGTGGACACGTTTCGGTTAATGCCAAGTAGTTTGGAAAACTTAGTTTCCAACTAAACATTATACCCTGAAACAGACAAGTACTTTGGAAAAGAAAATGCAATGCTCATGACTCGTAAAGGGATAATTTGTTATGACTACATTGACTCATGGGAAATGTTAAGTGAAACGTGTTTACCTCCAAAAGAGGCATTATTTAACAAATTAAGTCAAGAAGATGTAAGTCAAGAAGACTATGAACATGCCAAAAATGTCTGGAATCAGTTCAACATTAAAACTCTAGGGGAATATAGTGACCTCTACCTAACATCAGATGTACTCCTTCTTGCAGACAGCTTTGAAACGTTTAGAAACAAAACACTAGAAACAAACCGAGTGGATGCTGCACACTTTTAACTTCGCCTGGTTTAAGTTTTGAGGCAATTCTGCTTTACACATGAATTGAACTGGAATTGCTACAGGATTACGATCAGATTCTTCTAATCGAGTCTGGAATACGTGGAGGCATATGCCAGGTGTCTCACCCATATGCTGAAGCTAACAATAAATACATGGAAACCTATGATTCTGAGAAACCATCGCAGTTTATTACCTATGATGATGCCAACAACCAATACGGGTGGGCTATGTGCCACTCCCTTCCTTATGGTGGATTTCAGTGGGTTTCTCCAGGTACTGTTGATCTAGAAAAACTAAAGGAAGACGATCCTGTGTGATACATTCTAGACGTTGATATTGATTACCCATCTGACCTTCATGATCTACACAACGATTTACCTTTTCTACCAGAGTGTACACAACCTAAGGATTCGTCTCTGAAAAAACTAATTCCTCATCTTGGAAATCGAAGGCGATATTTTGTTCACTACATGGCATTAAAACAGGCTTTAGATCATGGAATAAAATTGATAACAATTCATCGTGTGTTAAAGTTCAAGCAAAGATCTTGGTTAAAGGCATACGTTGATTTTAATAACAACCTTCGAAAACAAGCCAAAAATGATTTTGAGAAAAATCTGTACAAATTATTCAACAATGCCATTTTTGGAAAAACAATGGAAAATATCCGTAAAAGAATAGGCATACGTATTTGCTCTCACTTTTTTTTTGCTGACACTTTTTTGCTCACTACCTTTTTGCTCTCACTTTTTGCTGTCACTTTTTGCTCTTATATTTGCACTCACTTTGAAGTTAGGTTAGGTTAAATTAGGTGAGGAAATGCTTGGTTAGGTTAGGTTAGGTTAGGGTAGGTTGTAACTAAGTTTATTATTTGTGCTCTTACATTTGCTCTTACTTTTTTTTATTACACTTTTTGCTCTCACTTTTTTTTGCACTTTGAAGTTAGGTTAGGTTAAGTTAGGTTAGGTTAGGTTAGGTGAAGTTAGGTTAGGTTAGGTAATGTTAGGTCAGGTTATAACTAAGTTTATTATTTGTGCTCTTACATTTGCTCTTACTTTTTGATCACACTTTTTGCTCTCACTTTTTTTTTGCTTTTTATTTTCAAGTTAGGTTAGGTTAGGTTAGGTAGAATGGCTGAGGTTTGAATTAAACCCAGCTGCTCTGAGTTTTTTGCCTCACAAGGCTGAGTGTACCTCGTCTCAACCCTCAGCCCAGAATTAAATTTCTTGACAGAGCCAGGACTCGAACACGGGCCTCTACAGTAACAGCTAAGAATGCTAGCCACTACACCAAAAAGTGGAAAATATAAGGCTGGTCTTGATTGTACATGATCAATGCATGATTACCTAATAATAATAATAATAAATATTCCATTTAGCAACGTAACACTGTCAACCTCTCCCTGTGACGTCATTCAATGTCTCAGGGCGTGGCAGCCATATTGCCCATTAGCCCCTGACCCAGCTATGACTGACCTCTCCATAAGAATAACATAGGGCAGTTGCGCGCGGCGGCCATCTTGCCCATTAGCCCCTCCCCCAGAACCGCTCTTTTATTCCTACTCACAGTAACAACTTCAGAAGTACTAGTTAAGATAAGACTCCTATTCTCAATATCAGCCAGATGTAGGTCGCTACACCATAGACCGTATCATAGGTAGCACCTAGTAAATCAAATCCAGGCAGCTAGCATCTTGAACTGAGTTGGGAGGCGTCCTCAACATGTGTCTCCTGAATGAAGACAAAGTCAACATTGTTGTGAATCAAAATGTTATGCAGAACTTGGCATTTAAATCTACTAATGCCTTCGATGTTAAGCTGATAGATTCGAATACAACTACCTAACTTTCTGGAAAAAGAGTCCTTAGAAGGACATTTTAATGACTTATTTTCCTATTTTTTTTGTTATATGATGTGTACCAGGAGATCCAAAGGATTGTCTGGTAGCCTATGTTGTTGCTTTCTTGGCACCACCCAGGGGTCACGTGAAGGTACTTTAAGGTTATTCCTACGGACGTGAAGCAACTGGGAACCACCACTATCGTATAATAAGTTCTTCATTCAGGATCCAGAAACAAATCACTCATTGGACACGGTGGATATATAGACTTACAACATCCGCTGTAAACTGCATTAAGCGAAAACACTGTGTTGAATTATAACTGATTAAGGTGGTAATGTGATAGCTCAGCTATAAGAAATATGGTCAGATTGTTTGCGTTTTTTTTAAGGTGAATAACATCTCGTTCATGGTCCAGACATATTATTGGAATTTATATGTGAGTGAATTCAACACTATTATCATCACTTACTTAAATGTAGTAATATGGATAATCTTTACACGAGATAAAGACTATGGAGATAGTAACAACCACATTTTAAAAATTAATTTAAATATTTATCTTTGAACTTATAAAGATGTTAATCATGAATGCTACATTCTATCAGTGAAGTCAATGCCGTGTGGTGAGAATGCGATGCTACACTCGTCTCCTTCATTAACATTCGTACTTTAACTACAGGATTGACATACTGTACTCACTCACTGACGGAAATGTTAACCGATATCGAAATGAGCACAACAATTGCATTATTTGACAATCTTAAAAATTTTAGCCTGGAAACGACGATAAAATGCCCAAAAGGTAATAATTTAATATCCAATCCCCGTAGAGAAAATTTTAAATGCCGGAGGCAACTTGATTGTTGCTGTTGACCTTATTTGGAGGTTTATAGCTGATAAACAGTAAAATTGTAAAACAACTTTCACATTGGACGAATGTATCTCGTGGGTAATAGTGTCCTTTACACAATTACAGCAGAGCAGTGATTTATGCCTTTTCGAATTGTAAATTACTTCATATAGGAAGGAGACGAAAAGACATACAGTCTCATGACAATAGCTCAGTTGAAAAGAATTCAGAGTCGAATCCAAGTATCATAAGGTCCCTAATAATGTATTTTGTGGACTTAGGCCATTAAATGCTTATAGTTGGCATATAAACTGCAAAAATAATCGACAAATGTGAGAACTTCATCCAATTATAACACTTAAAATTTAGGGAAAATTTATTTATTATACAACGTAACTAAAATTCCGTTCGGCTGATTAGCGGAACTTATTCTGAAAGATGACTTCGTCTAATCACCAATAAATATACATACATTTGATTGTGGCATTTTTAAACTACGGATAAAAATGTTTCTTACGAGACCAAACTTTCAGAGGAATTACTTCTGAACTATGAATTGAAATGTGGCCCTTTAAAACTTCAATTCTACCAAATTTTGCATGCATACTTGACATAAATATGCCTTTTGGTTTCTATGAGTTAAAAAAGTTTCTTTCAACATCAGAATTTCATCAAATTAGACTTCGCATCTATTGTTACAGATCACTACGAATTAACATGTGTCTTTCCAACTCATCTTTTGAACAAACTTTGCCTCGCATATAGGCCAATATATGAGTTTGTAGTATCTGTTCTCATCAGCTTAATGGGCAGCTTTGGGCGGTCCTCATCTTGCTAGTCAAGGGGTCCACCTAGGTCCACTGCACCAGGTAAAGCGTTTAGATTGGAACGGGTGGTTCGCTCGCAGTAAACGGTTCACCGGGCTGCTTATCGAACCACTGAGGGGAGTCTGATCGCAGTCTACGGTCTGCCGTGCTGCTGATCGTGCCATCCATGTTCCAATGTAAATATGCCATTAGGCTGAACATTGGACATACTGTATTACGGTCGGTATTTCATTGCGTTGCTACTAATCTGGACAACTTGGGCCACTATGCCGACCCATTGCGGTGGTGTAAACCCAGACGCCTAGGTTATGAGCCGTCCAATGCATGCAGCCTTCCTTCTGCTTGGGCTCGAGCTGTGAACCTGGTGGTGATACAAATATTTCCTTTGTTCGGCCTGAGAAGGATCCCGCAGGAGTCGATGCACTGCAGGCTTGGCCTCAGTTTTCATATTCCTCTTGAGCCTCTGCGAACTGATAATGAATATGAAACCGTTATCGAGGGTTGCTATACCTCACTGGCACCCCCTCGATAAATGGTAAGAAACCATTAATTCACACGTGTGTAGTCATATTTTCCAGTTTTATAAATCATGCGTCTCAACTACTGCACGTGTATCGCTTTCGGCCAGTATGACGTAATAAGAGTAAAGTTTCCCTCGCAAATACTACACGAATAAGGCTTCTGAATATTGTGAAGTAACATATGCACCTTCACAAATGCCTCTCGAGAAAATATTTCCTCGCACCATCGTAATATAATATGCTTGTGTTAAAACTTCTTTCGTGAGTATAGTTTGCTTTGCTCATTCTAGAAGAATAAGGCTTTAGACCAATATGTAGTTACGTATGACTCTTGAATCATCCTCTCCGAGTAAATTTTGCTTCGCACGTACGGTACTGTATAATTACCGCACTACATCACTGTTAACTAAGTATGTTTCTTCAAAATTCCCTCATGAATACATTTTGCTCACACGCACCCCACGGATATGGTATTTGACCACTTCAAATGTTCCTTCCTAGTAAATCTGCTGTGCACGTACTACCTGACTGAATTTTCCTCACTGTAAACTAGCATGTGTTACATAACATTTGCCGTATCAGAAAATTTTCCTTTGCGCGTACTTTATGAACATATCTTTTCATCACTGCTAATTAACATATGCGACTTCAAACACTTCTTATGAGTAAATCGTTTTTTGCAGGTAACGCATGAATATGGCTTTTCACCACTGTGTAGTAACATATGCGACTTCAAATTTCCACTTTGAGTAAATCTTGCGTGGCCCGTAACACATAGGTGTGGCTTTTCCCCACTGTGCATTGCAACGTGTCTTTTCAAATGTCCTTTCCGAATAAATTTTGCTTCGCAAGTACTACATGAGTAGGGCTGTTCCCCACTGTGAAGTAACGTATGTGAATTCAATACACCCTTCTGTGTAAATTTGGCTTCGCAAATACTACATGAATGTGGCTTCTCACCACTATGAAGTAACATGTGTCTCTTCAAACTCCCCTTCGAATTAAGATTCTTTTCACATATACTACACGGGTATGGCGTCTGGCGCGTATGAATTCGAAAGTGCTTCCTCAAATATACCATTTTCTTAAATTGTCCTTTGCGTACACTACATGTATACATGTTAGTGCTGGTATTATTAACCAAATTTTGCATCAATTCACTGGAAAGTTGCTCATGAACAAAATATCCTCCAGATAGGTTTGAATTTTGTCTTCCAATATACACATTCCTAACAGAATCTGACGTATCCCCACATGGCCTGAAATAATTATCAGTCATATATTGCGGTGCGACTTTAATATGTTGTGTGAAGAAGGAATGTGGAACAGCACTTTTGAGATACAGAGATCAAAACAGTGAAATGTTAATTTAATATTAATATTAACGTTAATACCAATAGCTCGTTTCTATCCCCAATAAGGTGTTTATACAGTGTGAATATCTCGCAGTTATATACATAGTGCAATACGGTTTGTCTTGTCTGAGATTCTACCTGTAAAAACTCTGTCACAAAAAAAAGCGTTTTTCTCATCTCAGATGAATGTTGTAATTGTTTTGAAATTCTATTTATTGGTTTTCTGTGAATAGAGGCACAAAAGTGAAATTCTAACAGCAGAGATGTACGAGGTTATAATTGATGGACACAATTCAACCGCATATAGGCATCGCTAACGTGGTAACGTGGACGCTATCGACGAGGAAAGACTAGTTTCTAGTTTATTTGTTAAACCAAATACGAAGCTGTAAAAAAATGACATGAATTGTTTTTAAATGACTAATCAACGGAATTGATTATAAAATGAATATGATTTGAAAGGTTGTTTGAAGCATTTGAAAAGGTTTGTAGCGGAGTTCCCATTTTGTTCATTTTATGGACCATTAAATACCACTGACCGTCCATGGTAACTCATTTTTGTTTATTCTGTGACCAAAGCTCTAATCTCAATAATATCCATGGTATTCCACCACCACTGAATCTCATCTTGTTTATTCTAGGGGCAAAATCTCAAATCTCAATAAATTTCATCTAATAACCAAGAAATCTAACCAATTCAAAAATCGAGGAGAATTTCCCAACCCCTACGTTAGTTGCAACTTGTTGATATGTCAACATGATTTTGCCTAATGACTGGGCAGGTACAATGTATATAGTAGCACATAATAACACTCATGTAAAAATTACACGTATTAGTTATGATCATAATAATTTTCGTTGTCCATCCTGATTGAAATGATTGAAGGTCTCCAAAGCTACTAATTTATGTTTATACTGGGACAAAATTTCAAGAATCTAGAGAATATCGCGATTTTCACACCCCTAGGTTGGTCAGTCCTAATGGGAATTCCTGTACTGACATTGCATGACACCAGCCCAACTTGGTTAGACAATAGGGATTCTTGGTTAGATAATACCCCCATTTTCTTTATTTGTTTATTCTTTCGTTGAAAATTCAAATCTCGCATCAAAATTCCAATCTAGGGGATTTTTACACTTCCAGGTTGGCAGCTCTTATCACCTCATGGAGCCAATTACAGTCAATGACCATAGTAGGGTATTTTTAATTGAACGACCGTGGGCGTCCAGCAAGTTCAATTTCAAGTAGTTCCAACTTTGGCTACGAGATGCCACTGTCGCTGACACCTGGTGGCAAACGTTGGGGGAACACGATAGAACGTTTCTAACCCACCATATATAACCTACAAATTTGGAAACACACTACCAATTGTAGTGGTAGGTTCTTTCACCAGCAACACATCAATGACATGCGCCCGCCGGCTTTACTTCCAGTCCGAAGGAAGGTGTACTAGAGAATATATGGTTAAATGTAGAGACTTTTATATGTGGTTAGTACTGGAAATTCAACATGGCCACCAGTTGCTTACCATGGGAACGAGTTTTGTTAACACTTTCCAGCCGCAGTCTTACAGTCCGTCTACTATTATTAGTACGGGTGTATTGTTTCTTTCCGTGACTCGACTTGATTTGGGACGAGGATTGTGTGTCCCAGAACTGACGGAACTTATGTTTTGAGACCCATTTTGTGAAGTCTTGGAAATCCTTGAGCCGGAGCCCTGTACAGCGTTCCCTCGGCTCTGGTGGTGCTAGTAGTGTCTTGGATATGGTGGATAAAAAGTACAGAACCTATATATGCCTGCACGGTGTTTAACAAGGTTAGAGTTAACATTTGGCGACCGATAAACAGGACCGATTGCCCGTGCAGTGAAGATAAAAAGAAAGAACTTACGGTACTCAACAACTGTTTGATTTTGACTAGTATAATCTATCAACATTACTGAAATGACTGCTTTACAAAGAGAAAGAGCACCGTTACGTCGTTTGTTCACAAGAGCCTTTGACACGTTCCAGAACAAGGGAAGAAAATGTGAATCAGGAAGATATTTTTACGAGTTTTAAATTCCTCCAAGGCGGTCGACTGTTTTCACTTGACGAGAGAATCCGCTGGAGCTTGGCATGGACGTGAATGCAACAACGAAGATGAAGACAAAGAATATGAAGAAGTCGAAACATATCGAGATATGTGGACAACAGTGAAGTGTAAGTACGAAAAATACTACGAATGTGAACTACCATGTGACACTTATTCCATAAAAACTAGTGCTTCACAAACTGGTAAGTTGATTAGTAAATTACGCAAGTTATCGCTTGTGAAGTTCTCAGGAGATATTGAACATTGGTTACCATTTTGGGCCCAGTTCAAGCGAATACATGAGTGTGTTGAGCTGGATGCTGCAGAAAAGTTTCTTTACCTAAGAGAATTCATGACTCCTGGAAAAAGGGCGTATGATCTTGTGAGTGGTTTCCTCTTATTGCCGAGAATTATAGCAAGGCTGTACAGTTGTTAGAAGCCCGCTATGGTCGAAAAGATCTATTGATAGAACTTTACGTGAGGGACATAATAAATCTAGTGACAGAGAAACCTTCCCTTGCAGTATTGTATGATCGAATTGAGGTTAATGTTTGGTCTCTAGAGTCAATGGGTCTGACTATCGACAATTATGATGCGTTATTATTTCCCCTGGTAGAGTCTTGTTTGACGGATGTATTAATTCGTGTGTGGCAGAGAAGAGGAGTTTGTATACAAGAAAATGGGTCGCACGATAAGCTTAAAAACCTTTTAACATTTTTGAAATCTGAAGTAGAAAATGAAGAGTACTTACAACTTACTAGAAAGATATGTAACGTTACTGCGGATAAGACACAAATTTCAAAACCCTTGAAACGGTGTGATATTCCTACTGCTCAGGGCTTGGTATCAACTGGAAGAGATGCTACATGTGCTTTTTGTAGTGAGGAGAAACTTCCTTCATAGGGATGTACGGAAGCAAAGAACATGACTCTCGAAGAAAGGAAGGCCAGGTTGTCAATGAATGGTGCATGCTTCAAGTGTCTCAGGGTTGGTGATGTTGCAAGAAGACACCATACTGGCCTCTCCTGGAAGTTATGTATAGTAAAGACATCATTACATCCGACTTGACGTTTCAGTGCTACCCTCGAGTTACCTAGCGGTCAGAAGGAAAATCACTTTAACTAGGCAATCATAGGCAGCCATTCAAATTGATATATTACGACAAATTGACTTTCTTGTGCGATGTCGTGATTTAGTGAACAAAACTCTAGCCTAGCACTGAAACGTCAAGTCGGAAGTAATGATGGCTTTACTATAAGCGGCAGCATTATCCAGTTATGTGTGATTTTTCAGAAAGGAATCTTGAAAAGGAGCCCCAGGCCTCATCTCAGGCCAGGTCATTGACGAACTTCTGCATAAAATCCTCCTGTGTATATCTACAAACAGTTTTGGTTAAGATTGTTCACGGGTATAACAAAGAGCTTGTATGCGTCCTTCTAAACTCTGCATCACAGCATTCTTACATGAAAGAGATTGGGTCTCAAGAAAGTCAGAAAGGTTACTTTGAGCCATGGTGTGTTTGGTGGCTGAACTGGGTTTCCAGTGGAACATGGAGTATTTGAACTTGTTCTTCATAATCTCAATAACTTCTGTCAGCTGAGACTGACTGCTCTTAGTCGGCCTGTTAATGGCAGTCAGGTTCCTCGCCTTACCACAGAGCAAGTGGTGAAACTTGGACTGTCTTACCTAGATGTAGGAAAGGATAAGGATATGAGATCATTATTGGTGCTGATTTTCTAGGATCCATTCTCACAAATGTTTGTAAAATGGTGGGAGAGTTAACAGCATTACGCACGGTTTTGAGGTGGAAGGCATTCGGTAGAGACCAACGCTCGGAGTGTGGTATGAGAAAACTACACCTATTATGCTGAATATAGAGAAGGTCATCAACATCTGGGAACTTGGCGTATTGGGAATAGAATATCCTATCACTGAAAAAAAGAAATGCGAACTCGAGGAGGAAGCAATATTAAATTTCATTGAAACCGTAGGAGATGGTAGATACTGCACCGGTATGTTATACTCTAAATAACGGTACATTTTCAGCCCGAGATGTCAACACTACGGGAAGCGAGTGACCCAGTTAAGATTATGTAATTCGCAGCTGATTCAGTGCCAAGCAGCACGCCCGAGTAGCTCCCAAGATCCAAGGACTCTTCCCGACCGCACACGAATCAAGTTCCACCCCCAAGTTGCTTGGAGCGATCGATAAACATTGACGTGTCTATCGAACCGACCACTTGAGAAGTGTTATTTCTTATTACATGGAATTGAGAACTATATATGATGCCCAATATGCATTTGAGATTACATATACATACCACAGAGGTAATACAAACATATTTCCGTGGAAATATACTCCGCAGAAGAAATGAACTATATTAATATTATGCCAGCATGTAAAACATCGATATATCCTAAACAGGAGTGGGGGAAACAGCTTTCCTATGATTTGCTCTCAAGGCAGAGAAATTAGATCCTTTAGTATCTCGGTCGAGTCAAATACAATACCGGGAGTGCCCAGTACGTACGTGAATTTTGCTTACGATGATAATCGTGATATTCGTCCCGAGTGTCGAAAGGGACTTAGAAATATCCACATGTTGAGTGGATATTCTTATAGCACAGCGTGTAAAGAATTTGTTTTATTTCGAGTCATTTATATTACAAGTACATGCAGAGACAGTGAAATTATGATTTTGTTCACGCGGAGTGATACATTGAAGAAACATTCTATAAATGCTGCAGCCTAAAGAACTGGTGACTACATTTTCACATTCACCGTTCTTACTGTGATTGCTATATTTGCTACAGTGTTGCTAAATGAACATGTACATTTGAAATTCCTCATTTTATAAGTCGTATTAAAATCAGGGCGTCAGGAGGAATGTTTGACATGAATATTGAACTTTTAATCATGGCTGGTTAAGGAAATAACATGAATACTGCTCGCTAGGCATTGCATCGAACGTTATAAGGAATCACAATGCCGTATACATATTTGAAAGTGCTCGCGGAACGGATAATAAGGCAGTCGGACTTGAACATTCGATTCCATGCAACCGCAGCATTTAAGAACATAAACCGTGAGTTCGTCCAGGTGTCAAGACGCTATTGCTGTGCGCATAACTTCTTTCGGGCGAATTGGAGTTTATTATGGAGGAAAGAGACCATTTCCACTACTATGGAGAGATCCTGTTACCAGTCCAGAGCCAAGGAAAGGAGAGTTGGTGGTCCCTAATTCGAGTATCGGAGGCGTGGAGGAAATATACTGTCCTACAGTATATGGTGGAACCAGATGGTAGGGCATGTGTTTGCTCTAATTTTCCACTCCGAGATTCTTTAAAAGGTAGAGGGAAAGCTATTTATGTAGCGTAGCAAAGTAGCGACATTCTAGCGTGACCACTATTGTCATATGTTATGCTTTTTGTAGTACCATTGAAATGAGATTTAGGCATGATGCTTTTTTAGCCTATTTTCAATTTTGAAAAAATAGGCTTATGAGATCACCTTTTGTCCGTGTGTGTGTGCGTGTGTGTGTGATTCGTGTGTGTGTTCCCCCCTACTAAAATCTAAACGGCAGGAGCGATTTCAATGAAACTCGGAATGTTCATAGCACTATTCCCGGCAACCTCGACCGTGCCCTTCAAATTTTGTTACGACTCACCAATCCAACATGGCGGCTGTGCGAAATATTTCACCAGCATTCAATATCTCCGAAACTATTACCGATATTACCCTGACATTTTCTAATGTGATAGAGGGAACTACTATAAGTTCACTTATGTGACTTTTGAAAACCTGGTAACCACAAAACCAACTTGGACGCCAAGCGAATTTCCGACTCTTAAATAGACGTTTCTCGCGATTTGACCAACCAAACGCAATGAAACTTGGTACAGTATATGTTCATATACATTGTAATGCACCGACATCTAACTTCGTTCAATTGTTCATATAATCACAAGATGGCGGATGTGCGAAATATTTCACCGGAATTCTATATCTCTGAAACTATTAGCGGTATCTCCCAAAAATTTTGTACGGAGATAAAGGGCACTACTGGAAGTCCATCTATAAGACTTTCAAAAACCGGTTAACTACAAAACGAACATGGCGGCCAAGCGAATTTGAACATTTTAAATAGACCTTTCTCGCGATTTAATGTTCCAAGCGCACTGAAACCTGGTACAGGAAATATTTATACACATTGTAATCCACTGGTATCTAATTTAGTTCAATTGTTTACATAACCTCAAGATGGCGGCAGTGCGAATTTTAAAATTAAGTTTTTTTTTCTTGTGATGTAGTCATGCGATCGAAGTGAAAGTTTGAATAATGAACCTACGCAATAATTTTCCTTTAATGGTACATGACTCTATCGCCTATACATTTAACAATCCAACATGGCAACCATCCGATTTATTTAGACGATACTGAATATCTACGAATCTATTTTAGCAATCAAACTGCATTTTTTAATGTTCATAGGGGCTATGAACTTAAGTTCACCTATAGGACTTTAAATAACCTGGTGATCACAAATCAAACATGGCGGTGACGCGAATTATAAATATTCACACGGACGTTTCTCGCAATTTAACCATCCGCGTTCAGTAGAACTTGGTACAGTAAATCCTTATACGAATGTTAATCCACTGGCATCTAATTTATTTCAATTGTTTCCATAACCTCAAGATGGCAGCTGTGCAAAATTTTTCTTGTGTCCTAATTATGCGATTGAAGTTTGAATACTACACGTTCACAATAATCTGCATGTAACAGTACATAACTCTAGGACCTACATATATAAAATCCAACATGGCGACCATCCGAAATATTTAGTCGGTTCACAATATCTACGAATCTATTACAGCAATCAAACAGAAATTGTGTATGTTGATAGAGGCAATTAACATAAGTAGGATATATGAAAATAGGCTGTATAGTTCTTCACGGAACTACTTGTTTTCATGTCTGATCTCATCCTCATCCTCATCGGATTTGGCTCGAATAACGAGTGCATCCATATTTCTAATTTTGATAATTGATATTTTGATTTCATGCTAATATATTTTAATTCAGTAACTTTCAGGAAGCTTCTTAATTGTAGAGAAGAGGATCTTTCAGAAGAAGACTTGCGATTTTTTTCATAATGGAGTTAACTTTTGTGATAGATATTTTTGAACGTTGTAAAGACTTTGATAGTTTATTCAAGCTTAGACTTGATATTGACAGACGCACTTTAGTTTGTGATTGAAAGTTGCGTTCTCAGAAGATTGTCAATGCACTTTGATGTTTTAGAAGTAATTTTTTGAATGATTTATAGGATGAGAAGTTTGATCATTCTCGTGGATTAGGGTATTTTTCTCTTCTGAAGGATGAATGATCGTTCTGGTTCCTAATGGATCAACAGCAGCTAACTTGAGTCGTTACCTGGATTTATGGTGTAGGACCAGTTCTGACATTGTGAATTCATTTGAGCGGAATGGTCCTATTTTTATACTGATCAATTTCAACTTCTTCTTCGTTACCACGTGTACTTTGGTGCATGTAGTTCATATTTAATTAAGCTAGGATTGATATCTATGATATTGCTCATTCATATGAGTTTTCTACGCATTTTCTATTGGCATGAGAATTTCGAAAGAACATTTATTCTTTTTGACACCAATCCCAGGGTTAATTTATGAGCGGAGACGTTAGTTAGTTATTGTTGTTTTAAGGGGCGGAACTACGAGGTCATCTGCCCCTAAAGAGCGGAGACGTATACCTATGTTATACGTTACTGTGAGAATAATTTTGTGAGGCAAGAATTTTTGTAATCCAGTGGAATATATCTGTGATCCACATACAGAGTCCACCAGAAACATGTATACACTCTTTACAGAACAAAAACTATTTATTGTGTGTTTCTTTTACATTCAAATTTTGATTACACATGTAGTACTGTCTTCAGTTAAACATATGGTTACATTAGACCTTTAAAATGTTCACCGTTGGCTGCCAGACACATAGCAGAACGACGAGCGGTCACTGCAACTACGTCCGTCAATGTTTGAATGGGGACCGCTGCACATGCCACTGTAATCTCCTGGCAAAGGGCTTCCAGCGTGCGCGGCTTACGTCGATAAACTTGATTTTTCACAGTTCCCCACAAGTAAAAGCCCATAGGGGTAAGGTCTGGCGACCGTGGGGGGAACTCAATGGGCCCTCTTCGTCCAATCCAATGTCCCAGCAGATTGTCATCAAGGAAAGCTCTTGCTGCTACATGGTAGTGTGGTGGCACCCCATCCTGTTGGTAGAAGACTTCATCATCGGCTCCATAAAACGAAAGTACAGCTGGTAAAATTAATGTGCATAACATTCCCAAATACACTGCTCCAGTGACAGTACCATCAAAGAAAAAGGATCCTAGTAAGCCCCTCAACGACAGTTCACACCACACATTAACCCCTGGTAGATTGACCGCCTTGTCCACATGAACATGCGGATTTTCCGGAGCCCAGTAGACACAGTTATGTCGATTCACTGTTCCATTAAGTTTAAACTGGGCTTCATCAGACCACACTAACTTCGTCAGAAATTGTTCATTTTGGGTTACCATTTGCAGATATCGCTCGTAAAATTGCATTCGACGATCCGAATCGTCCTCATTAAGCGCATGCAGCCTTCGTAGGATGTAAACTTTCCACTTAGCTGTTTTCAAAATTCGTCGTACACTTGTACTGCTAATCTCCACTTCCCGCGCACATTGCGTAGCAGACTTCTGTGGAGAATTAGCAAACCTTTCAACGCGTGAGCCGACGAAACACGACAAGTAGCTGTACGCGTTCTTCCCGATCTTCCTTTGTAAATATCACAAATCGTTCCATGCGTCTCAAACTTCCCAGTAATGCGTTTAATTGTTAGGCGTATTGGGGGTTCTGTTTCAAACTCCCTTCTCCACTGACGTTGCACTTCATCGGCATTATCAAACCTGATAAACCACTTCAGAATGTACGTTCGCTGCTCGAACGTCAAGCGTGCTCCAGCCATTTCGTTTTCCCACTATCATGATGCAAGTACCGACATCTGTTGAGCGAAAGACCATACTACAACATTAAAAAACAATGATAACAGTTGAGAATGTCCATATCCCGATATCGTCTGACAAAGAGTGTATACATTTTTCTGGCGGACTCTGTAGAATGAGCTGAATATAGTGCAATGATGTTGTATAATTTAATAACGTAATATTTTTATGAGCGGAGGCCTAGACATAACTAGATACTTGAAAATGAAATTAATAATCACCATAAGGGTGACAGATGGGTATTAAACATCAGTGAACGTTAATGTAAAATATACATAAGTAATTGAGTATTTATTGAAGTACAGGTGAATCTGTTGTGCTAATGTGAACAAAATGTATAAAATATATTCAAAGGAATATTTTTCATGAAGTTGGTGGTATTATACACAGGTATAAGAAATCGTCGAAGTCATTTATGACTATGAAATGTATACAGTATCTTAGTTGAACTATGCCGTATTAATGATGTTAAATAATGAACATAATTTTCAAAGCCCTTCATAATTATTGTTGGTTGGTGAATTTATGATTCCAGTTATGGATAACTGATAGTAAGGCTTCCTGATTTTCTCTTGTCATCCCTAGCTATTTATTCCTGTCATAACGTATAATTGAGAATTATAATTCAGAATATTAATTAAGAAGAATAAATAAAGGAATAATAATAACGAATAATAATTGGAAGGAAGTAGAAACAGCCCTTAATGGTATGCCCAAAGAAAAATCGACAGGATTTGATGAAGTCAGTGCGGACATGATCAAAGCAGCTGGTCCACTAGGAATACAGTGGCTTCATAGAGTAATAGGTGCAATATGGAAGGATGGAAAAGTTCCATATGATTGGAAAAAGCAATAATAGTACCTCTCGTCAAAAAAGGAAGCCGAAATAAATGTGGCAATTATAGAGGGATCACTTTATTTTCTCGTGAACGTCGCCTTTGTGTCATGGAGACGAAGATGCTTAGATGGGCAGCAGGTTTCACTAGGCTGGATCATATTTCAAATGATGCCATCAGAAATCGGTTTGGTGTTGCTCCAATCGGGGAAAAAATGCAGGAAAACCGTCTGAGATGGTTTCGACATGTGCTGCGCGCAGAGGGCGACACAATGACAAAAGCAGCTTACACACTGGATGTGGCTGGAAAGAGGCCCAGAGGGCGACCAAGGCAACGGCGGGCCGATACACTGCACAATGATCTAAAGGCTGTCAATCTTCATCCAGACATGTCCCATGACCGAGGAAAATGGAGACTACGATTCCACATAGCGGACCCTGCCACATGGTGGGACAAACGCTAAAGAAAAGAAGAAGAAGAAGACTTTATTGTCTCATGGCCTGAAAATATTTGAAAAAATACTTGAGAAAAGGCTAAGGAACCACAACTGCAGGAAGAGCAGTATGGATTCAGAGAACACCGTACAACTATAGATCTCATATTTTCCCTCAGAATGCTGCTAGAAAAGCACTGGGAGAAGGGTAGAGACCTAACACTTGTATTTTTAGATCTTGAAAAAGCATTTTATTACGTCCCAAGAAAGAATATATGGGAATGCCTAAGAAAGAAAAACGTACCCACGGGGCTAATCCAGAAAGTTAAAATGCTTTACGAAGGTTGCCACAGTTGTTTTCAGATAGGAAATGGTAATTCTGACTGGTTCCAAACGACTAAAGGAGTTCAATAGGGCAGAGCCCTCTCGCCATTACTTTTTATCACTGTAATGGATGAAGTTATGAAAGGAATAAAGCATAACAACAATGCAGAAATCAGCGCATTTGCATTTGCAGATGATGTAGTAATTTGGGGTAATACAGAGAAAGAATTACAGGAGAGTTTGGCCACCTGGAATAACTGTCTAAAAGCATCGGGATTAACAATAAACAAATCAAAAACGGTAGCGATGTCAGACAACAGACAGAACAAGAAAGGAGAAATAAGGGTTGAAGGTACACAGCTTGAAACAGTAGACAAGTTTAACTATCTTGGGTACATTATTTCAAACAATAACAGGATACCGCATGAGATCAATAGCCAAACCCAAAAAGCAACCCAGTTCTACCAACAAGTTCGGAACCTACTCTGGAACGAACAAGTCCCCTTGAGATCAAAACAGACGCTCTTTCAATCATACTTTACCCCATAATAACATGTGGCCTAGAACCTGCACAACAACCAGACAGATAGACAGTAAACTACAAGCTGCAGAAATGAAGTTTCTAAGAACAGTGGTCCAAAAAACTAGGAGGGATAGGGTAAGAAATGAAAAAATTAGGCAAGAAGCTGGAGTGTACCCAACTTTGAAAGAAAATGGACAAGGGCCCGTTTGAGATGGTTTGGCAATGTCAAGCGAATGGACGAGGGAAGGATAGCAAAACAAAGACTACACACAGATGTGGTTGGTAGAAGGCCGGTAGGAAGACCAAGGAAGACATGGCTAGACCAGGTGAAGGAGGACATAGGAACAAGGGGAGTTAGCTGGGATAGAATCCTGAAAGAAGAATGGTACATGGACAGACACAAGTGGAGAGCGCTCGTAAACTACACCCGGGCAACTGGAGTAGAAGACAGATGATGATGAATAGTAAAGAATAATGAATAAATGATGAGTATACTTTTTCTCAGCTTAATAGCTCGGCTGATGAACCGGATTAAGACAAGAATATGCTCAACCAATGAATTTATGATGAAAGCGCACATGGTGGGTGCATGCTTAACAAGTCAAAGGCGTTCACACTTAAAGGTGTGTAGCAATGTTGTATCTTTATATATATAATTCTTCGACACGTGTGTATGTGACTGAACTCCTCCTAAACGACTGAACCGATTTTGATGGAATTTGGCATGTATATTAGGGTGGGTCCATGTATGGTTTAGATTCACAATCTGACCCGGTAGGTGGAATGAACACAATTTTAGAACCACAAATTACACACAATTTTAGAACCACAATATTCAGTCAAAAACAGTCGTCATGGAAACCACTAGCCTTGGCCTTCGTGAAAGCCGATGTCTTTGGACGGTTTGTCTCTGCACGTTAGAGCCACCTGGTTGCAACCTGTGCAACTACCGCCATAACATACACTCCGCCCGTGGCGAAAAGTTGTGTTTTATACCAAAGGTGGCAGTGATGTCGAATTCTACTGTTTGTCTCTGCACGTTAGAGCGTTTCAAAGTCCCGCATGCGTTCATATACCATTCATCCGATTGCCATGAAACTGGGGTGATATGTTGAGTGAGCTCCAGGGAAGGTGTTTGGCTTAGTAAATCCATTTTACAATAGATAGCGCACGAATAGATTCAACAAATGAACGACGACGCGCGAAGCGTTTCAACAAAATCCCGTTTAGTTTATATTCCATTCATAGATTGAGATGAAACTTTGATGAGTTGTTGTGTACACTTAAGTGAAGGCTTCTAACTTGGTAATCCATTTCACAGGAGGTTGCGCACGAGTAGATTCAACAAATGAACGACGACACACGCAGCGTTTCAAAAATGTCCCGTATGCGTTCAAATACCATTCGTCCGATAGCGATGAAACTTGGGTGAGATGTTGTGTACACTCCAGGGAAGGCTTCTGGCTTAGTAAATCAATTTCACATTAGGTAGCGCACGACTTGATTCAACAAATGAGTGACGACGCGCGAAGCGTTTCAACAAAATCCCGTTTAGTTTATATTCCATTCATAGATTGAGATGAAACTTTGATGAGTTGTTGTGTACACTTAAGTGAAGGCTAACTTGGTAATCCATTTCACAGGAGGTTGCGCACGAGTAGATTCAACAAATGAGTGGCGACGTGCGAAGCGTTTCAACAAAGTCCCGTATGCGTTCAAATACCATTCGTCCGATAGCGATGAAACTTGGGTGAGATGTTGCGTACACTTACGTGAGGGTTTCTAACTTAGTAAATCCATTTTACAATGGGTAGCTCACGAGTAGATTCATCCGATTGCAATGAAACTTGGGTGAGATGTTGTGTACACTTACGTGAGGGTTTCTAACTTAGTAAATACATTTCACAGGAGGTTTCGCACGAGTAGATTCAACAAATGAGCGACGACGTACGAAGCGTTTCAATAAGGTCCCGTATGCGTTCAAATACCATTCGTCCGATTACGATGAAACTTGGGTGAGATGTTGTGTACACCCTACGGAAGGTTTCTGGCTTAAAAAAAATCCATTTTACAATAGGTAGCGCACGAGTAGATTCAACAAATGTGTGACGGCACGCGAATCATTTCAACAAAGTACCGTATGCGGCCATATACCATTTATCAGATTGCGATGAAACTTTGGTGAATTGTTGTGTACACTCCAGGAAATGTTTCTGTTTTAGTAAATCCAGTTTTTAATAAGTCGCGTACGAGTAGATTCAACAAATGAGCGACGGCGCGCGAATCGTTTCCACAATGTCCCGTATGCGGTCATATATCATTCATCCGATTGCGATCAAACCTTGGTGAATCATTGAGTACACGCCAGAGAAGGTTTTAGGCTTAGTAAATCTACTTTACAATAGGTTGCGCATGAGTAGATTCAACAAATGAATGACGGCACGCGAATCGTTTAAAGAAAATCTCTTATGTGTTCATATGTCATTCATCCGATTCCGATGAAACTTTGATGAGTTGTTGTGTACACGCCAGGGAAGGTGTTCAACTTGGTAAATCCATTTTACAATATTGGTAGCGCACGAGTAGACGTAACAAATGAGTGACGACGCGCGAAGCGTTCCAACAAAATCCTGTATGCGTTCATATACTACTCATCGATTGCGATGAAACTTTGATGAGTTGTTGTGTACCCTTACGTGAAGCTTTCTAACTTAGTAAATCCATTTCGCAGTTGGTAGAGCACGAGTAGATTCAACAAATGAGTGACAGCGCACGAATAATTTAAACCAAATCCCGTATGCGTTAAATGCCATTTATCCGTTTGCGATGAAACCTTGGAGAGTTGTTGCACACGCTCCAACGAATGTTTCTAAATTAGTTTATTCAATTCACGATAGTTTAGAGGCAGTTAACAGAAATTGAAAAAAAATATTGTGTATCCAAAAGCACTTCAAGAAACAAAGTTACAACACTTTCTTTGATTGGCAGGACAACGTCTGCCGGATCAGCTTGTATATGTATAAAAGGGTAATATTTCTTTGCATAATTTTACTTTAATTCTGGAATAACCGTGTAGATGATCCATTAGGGTTTTATATTTGTTTGTTGGATCATCTAATGTAAAATCTTGTTGTATGATTACGGTTATTTGTGCAGTCTGATCTAAGGGGACCGGTATGCTGCATTATTATAGATACTATTTATGTGAGGATTATTTGCTTTTTGAGTCCATTCTCGGAAAACGTCGTCTGACGTTACGTCAGATTTTCTTGAATGAATTTGTTATTTCTTTTTAATCGTGCGGTGTGATGATTTATAGAGGAAATGAGAGGTCGCATTAAGAAGGCCATCGCTAGGTATTTCTGGAGTTCCCCACACTCTTGAGATGAATTTTTCATGATTGTCGTGTTCTATGAGCAGTTTTCTTTAGTGCCTTGGTTTTTCTTAATGCCACCTATGTTAGGATTTACTTGTACCCTATTATCCCCTTCACTTGTTGGTAGGATCTGGGGTTTTTTCTAGCCAGGGATTTTCAGGCCCTGCGATCCAGCTACCATCGAGGGACTTCAACAGGTAAAGAAATGGTAGGTAATTCGAGTACAATACGAAGTTCGACTGCCATGGTTGAAGAATCACCTTCTCTTGGATCCTTCGTACGCGGTGGCAGTGAAGCGCATTGATATAACGAGGAGAAAGCTACAGTAGATAGTAACGGATACTTTGAAGAATATCTTTACGTTTTTCAAGAGTGGCTAGCTGAAGGTATAATAGAAGAGATTAATGGTGATCAGACTGAAATCTGTGGTCATTATCTGCCTCATCAACCTGTGATCGGGAATTATGGAACAACACCTGTTCGACCAGTGTTCGATGCTTCCGCTAGAAGAGGTAACAACCCATCACTCATCGATTAATTGGAAAGGGGTCCAAAACTGATTCGACTTATTCCATATCTCCTTCACAAGTTTCGAAAGAAGTCCATAGGAGTTATTGCAGATACTCGCAAGGTTTTCCTGAAAGTTTTGGTTTCACCAAACGATCAAGATTTTGTGAGATTCCTGTGGGGAAATAAAGAACTGAAAACATATAGACGCAAACGAGTTGTGTTGGGAGTGAAATCAAGCCCCTTCTTACTGGCAGCTGAAATTGAACACCTTCTAGACGAAGCCTTGACAAATGACCAGGAAAGGTGGAACAGTATGACTGTCAATATTATTAAGCAACTGAAAGACAGTTTTTATGTTGATAATTGTGTGACAAGTGTCTCAAATAAAGAGGAGCTGGAATTGTTTATTAAATCTGCTGAAGATGTTTTTGCCCAAGTTTGAGCTTAGAGGTTGAGAGAGTAGGTATTCAGGGGGTCACAGTCCAAGCCAAGCGAGTCTTCCTTGCGATTCCACATTATTCCTAGGACGGGTGACATTTTTTCATCATCGTGAAGCACTGGATCACTACTCTCCAAACCTCTAAGAAGCCATCACCTATAAAAGCAACCAAGAAGTCGACACTATCTTCTGTCCATTGGATTTATGACCCGGTTGGACTTTCTGCACCTGTTATGTTGTCACCAAAGCTGTTACTAGAGAAAATAAACAAGGTTTCATGGGACATGGAGGTACCGCAGAAAATCGAAATCAAGTTTGACAAATGGCTTCGTGAAATAGGAAAATTAGGCCAGCTGACGATCCCAAGAAGACTCCCTGAGGTATATGAGGAACGTAGTCTCCATGCCTTTTGCGATGAGAGTCAAGATGCCTATGCCTCAGTGGTATTTTTATGCGCAGATACAGTGACAGGAATTCATGTTGAGCTTCTCCAAGCAAAATCAAGAGTGGCACCATCACCTCGACGGACTATTCCACGATTCGAACTTATGAGAGCTGCAATTAGTGCCTGATTGCTGACATCTATAAGAAGAGAGTTTGACAATAAAATAGTTTATTTGTGGACTGATTCGACGACAGTGTTGACATAGATACAGCGAGAAGTTCCCCGGTCTTTTTTTGTTGTGAACAGGGTTAGAGAAATCAGGCAACTGACTCAATCCTGCTGATCTGCCTACCCAAGGCTGTACAACAAGAGATCTAATTGCATCGAGATGGTGGGAGCGACCGTCATGGATGTATCTTCCCATAGAAGATGATAGCAACAGAAATGAAGATGAAATCATGCTTGAAAGAAGAAAGACTGCCACGACTCTATTGGTCACAGAAGAGCCTTCAAGTTCCAACTGCTATTACAAGCATTTCTCCCGATTTGACAAAATAGTGAGACTGAACGGATGGATAAGACGTTTTGTTTTCAATTTTAAATATTAAAGGCAATTATGCCAATGGCCAGGAAAGGTCTGATTCAGGTAATTGCGCACGTGAATCGCGAAGTGTGCTGGTGCACCATCCGGTTGTAAGACAACAGTCTCTTCGATACAATTTTTCTTGCAATTGTGGCACAAACAACTCATTATTCATCTCCTGGTAAGAATGCATATTAACATTGTCTTCGAAGAAGAAAGGCCGGCCGGTGGATTGGAAGAAGTTCTGCATCTTTACCAGCTTCCTTTGCCTGGTCCACCAAGAAGTCCCAATCTGACGACACCAGACAATGCTCTCCGCGGTTTCATAAAGCAACAAGTAAGAAACACTAGACGTCACACAACCCAGGAATTAAGAGCACCTGTGGAACACACCTTCACTTTCGTGACTCCGGAGTATCTCCGCAAAACATCAGCGAGAACATGGCGCAGAATTCAGCTGTGTTACGACAAGGATGGTGCTCATACCGATGGTTATGACTCTGAAGACTTCAAGGTAACTGTGTGTAACAAACATTCAACTATCATAATGTTGAAAATAAAGGGGAAGGGGTACGCCCACTTCCGGACCATCCTGTATAATGAGACAGGAGGTAAGAAAGATAATTGCAAAGGCAGATACAAAGACACATATCTTTTGCTGCAATCCAACTCTACTCATATCCAACATTTCTAGTTATACATTCATAAAGATGGAAGAACACATGCTTTGCTATGGTGTCCACTTACTCATTTAAATGCTCTCCACTTGCATCATTTTCTTCATGCTTGATTTCTTCTTTCATATCCTGGGAATAAGATGGAATAGTTCATATCTTTACTATCACCATAATAGCAAAACATGTAATTGTACAGCACAGCTCAATTGAAGTAAAGATACATTCGCCTGGCAACTACTTGACACTAGTTTCATATTTTCCAGCAACTTATACTGATGCAGATAATCGTTCTGTACTTTATAATACACCATCAATCCATTTCTCTTTAAATAGAAAGTGAGATCAGAGTCTGATTGGAATTAATACCCACATGGGGAAATATGAACAATTTTTTAAAATTTTTAGCTGAAGGAGTATAAGGGGCCATGTTCATGTATCATGGTCTAGGCCCTCAATATTTGTACCAGCACATCATTTGAGAATGAAGGTATAAATATTCATAAGATAATAATAATAATAATAATAATAATAATAATATCGTATGGCCTCGGGTGCCGGGTGCAAGCTTTGTTATTTGACTCCCAGTGGGTTGCTTGCATGTCGAATTTCGTTGTTCCTTGAAGCACTATGAAATTCAAGGAGGTTAGATATCTAAGCTCCTTGAACACTATAGCGCTTTCTAGTAGAGAAATGAGGAACTTTGAGTTGGCGGAAACTCCCGAGATTAATTTTGCCATTATGAACACGGCCTACTGAATTCAAATGGGTTCTTTGACATGCCAACATCGTATGACATGGTGTTGTAATTTTTGCTGCCTTTCAAAAATCACTTACCACGGCCAGGAGCGAACCTGCAAGCTTGGGGGTTAGTAATCAGACACGTTAACCAATAACCCACCGTGGCAAGCTAATATTCAGATACATCACCTGTACAATATTTTACAACACATTCTTCATAAAACACTGCAATTAAATAAGTAGGTTTGATCCCCAGCATCAGCCAACCTTGAAATGGTTTTCCTTGGTTCCCTACCTTCATCTCCAGGCAAATGCTAGGAGGTAACTTGTATCATGCCATGGTCACTTTATTCCAAATCCTTATAATTATTCAACAATTCAATCCTAATTGTTGTGGGATAGATAGGAGGGCATCTGGGTATAGAAATTACTGCCACGCATAATCTCTTTCACCTGCTCTCTCACACTGAAGAAATGAGAATAATACAGGGAAAAATACTTAGCCTATGTAAGCACAATTTTTCTAAACAATTAGATATATGGTAAGAAAGATTTCTCAAGACCAACCAAAAAAAGGGCTTATTAAGTTCTCCTTATGACTTTAAAATTATCTCACATTTACCTCATACCATCGAGTGTTAATTACTCTTATGTTTCTAACCAAGTCCATGAACTTGGATAGTTCAAGACTGGGAATGTCATTAGTTAGAAATAGCCTGGAAGTTGAAGAAGTAAACCACAGAAAGCCACTTCAAGGATGGCTGAGGTAGTAAAACACACTTCCCATGCCCTTATGAGAGCATCTTATTTTAGCCCTCTGACCAGAGTACATATATTTGGCCAGACCAAGAACAATTGATATACCTTTGAACTTCACCAGGTTCTTCATATTAAATCCTTCACATAATATAACTTTAACCAATGAGAATTTACATGTATCCCCCATTAGGAACGAAGGAAGCTTGTAGTTTAACGTGACCGTTAATCTCGAGATCATGAGCCACGGGACCTCCTTTTTACGTGGAATCCGAACCACAGGACATGGCATTTCACTTCTATTTCCCATTAGCTGAGTGGTCAGAGCAACAGAGTGCACAGCCCGGCTCACAGGTTCATGTGGGTATATATTTTAACTCTCCACCTTCCTTCAAAAGACTTGCGATTTCCGTACATTACACAACCTAACAGCCGAACGCTTCATCTATCATCAATACTGTTGTGAAAATAATTTCTGTAATCCTTTAATACCATTCGATGATCAGGAGAAGAACAGGTCAAGCATTCTAAAGATAAAGAGCCTTACCTCTTGGAAATCCGAAGATGCTGTTTCTATTTTGATGCATGGAACAAACTCTGGTGTGGGATATTCTTCAGAATGAATATCCCTATTAAGTTCAGTGTTATCCTGCAGAGAAATGATTTGTTTCATACATATATTCCTTTCCGTTGGTAGGATTACAACCTACACATAACTTTTAAAATAAAAATAATATGTGATTGGTTCTCATTTCCTTAAATTTCTTCCTAACACCATGCATTATAGAAGACCTAGATAAGAAGGCCTATTTACGTACAGAATGGAAGGCTTTTTTATAAATCTAACAAAATGACCTTGAGTGTGACAACTTTAGTACACAGGGCATGTTCTATAGCACCACCACCTTATCCAAAAGGAAATGGTGGCCATAAAAATGTCCAAAGCATAAATGAAATTACGACTAACCTAGGTATCGGATCTCTACCAAATTTCGAAAAAGCGTACCTCGCAAAGCGTCTTGTACTGTATACATATTACAAGGTCATAAGCCGAACAATTGCAAGATGGCAGCCGTACGAATTATACCAGGATTATAATCCATAACATACTGTATGATCAAATGAATCAATGCTCATAATATTTGGTATTCTAACATTTATATTTGTGATGATTTTATTCGCGCAGCCGCCATCTTCATGTTATCAAATATAAAATTAAATACTCTTAAAAGTGTTTCAGTAAGCAGATATTAGTGACAAATTAGTCGCCATATATGTGGCCTAATATTGCTGAGGCTAAAGAACAGACTCTCCATTCATTCAATCATTCATGATAACGGCTGCGCTAACTATTTGAACATTAGAATCGACCACTCAGAATGAAATTGGGTAGCTAGGATTAACCTTGCCACGAGGTGAGTATCATGTAAAACCTCTCAATTGCTACGTCAAAAGATCATCGTGGTCATGTAGCCCCGAGTACCTGGATGTGTGTGAAATTTATTTGATAACATGTGTTATTTTGGTGGCTGGGAAGGAGGCGGCCATGACCTTAAGTTAGGAACCATTCCACCATTGGCCTGGAGGAGAAGTGGGGAATCCACAGAGAGCCAACTTCAGGATGGCTGAGGTAGGAATCGAACCCGCCTCAGCTTTACCTCACAAAACTGAGTGCACCCCGTCCCAGCTCTCATACAAGAATTACATTTCTTGGCAGAGCCAGGAATCAAACCCAGGCCGCCACGGTGACAGCCGAGAATGCTAGAAGACACTCATCAAATTGACTGGTCCTTCATAACACAGAGGCCTTAAATCAACACATTACAAGTATACCTTATAAATATTCCGTAAATTATAATCCAATGCTCCTATAATCTAAAGAAATTTCACAAAGACTATTTTTGTAAAAACAATGTCAACTTTACTTATTGTAAAATTATTAATTGTGGCGAATCATAAAAGTACTGCGTGATCCATCTGGGTCCATTCGCACATAATAATAATAATACAGTTTTTGTACAAAAATTCATTTCAATTCTCGACACTCAATTTAGGACTGCAAGTTGGTTATTCGCTGTATAGTTTATACAGTTATTTAATTTAAGTTTTATTTAAGTTATTTAAGTTATTTAATTCTGTTGAGTTGTCTGTAATCAGTTAAAAAGTTTCCGAAGGCTTCAAATATTTTAAATATTACGCCTACTGATGTGCAGCTTTGTCGTAAACACTGACGTGAGATTAGAAACGTTCATCATAACTTCGCTTTACCAGAGACAGAATATTTCGCCTTGTTTAACATGCGTCGTGTGGATTTAGCAGGACCATAAAATAGCCATATGCCACAATAAAATAAAATGTAATTTCAAATGTAGTGAATTATAAAATCCGCTCGTTGGCTTGAAGAAATAATTTTGACATACCCCAGCTGAGCACAACATGTAGTGAGATGTGAAAGAGACCTCAGTCGAGGGGAGAACATGAGGGAAACAAGGTCGTTGCATGAACAGGGATGTGGTAGGTACCGACTTCGTTTGTTCACATTATTGTGGAATATTTCGATTCTTCTTTTTAAGTAAATATTCTACTAATATCTTGTAAAGTTTCATTATTGTTTCTTTCAGGATTTAATTCAAGATTGGATATGTTTAGTTTCTTTTCAAGCAGATTCATATCATATTTATTTTCCGTGGAGTGTTGGGGTGTATCATTGTCGTATTTAACTCAAATAAATTAATGCCAGTGTGAACCAATTATCAACAATCCAAAAGCATTAGTTATTCTTAGCTCAGCATGTGGTGTAGACTTCATCAATAGCCTAATAAAAACCAGAGTGAACCAGCATTACCAATACAATAGCATTAGATACTGATAGCTCAGCATGTGGAGTAGACTTCATCTACAATCGAGTCCAGAGTGAACCAGAATTATCAATACCATAACATTAGATACTATTAGCTCAGCATGAGGTGTAGACTTCATCTACAATCGAGTCCAGAGTGAACCAGCAATCCCAATACAATAACATTAGATACTATTAGCTCAGCATGTGGTGTAGACTTCATCCATAATCGAGTCCAGAGTGAACCAGCATTGCCAATACAATAACATTAGATACTGTTAGCACAGCATGTGGTGTAGACTTCATCAATATTAAAAACCAGAGTGAACCAGCATTCGCAATACCATAACATTAGATACTGTTAGCACAGCATGTGGTGTAGACTTCATCAATATTAAAAACCAGAGTGAACCAGCATTCTCAATATCATAACATTAGATACTGATAGCTCAGCATGTGGTGTAGACTTCATCAATATTAAAAACCATAGTGAACCAGCGTTACCGATACAATAACATTAGATGCCGTACTATTAGCTCAGCATGTGGTGTAGACTTCATCAATAATAAAAACCAGAGTGAACCAGCGTTACCAATACCATAACATTAGATACCGTACTATTACCTCAGCATCTGGTGTAGACTTCACCAATAATCAAACCCAGAGTGAACCAGCATTACCAATACAATAACATTAGCAACTGTTAGCACAACATGTGGTGTAGACTTCATCTACGATAGAGTCCCGAGTGAACCTGCATTACCAATAAAATACGGTAACATTAGATACGGTACTATTAACTGTTGAACTAGAAAACACCACTATTAATAACTTCAAACCTAATTCTAATATGCAAATTAAACACGCTATTAGTAACTTCAAAACTAGTTCTAACATGCAAATTGAACATATTACAGTTTTATAGAAGAGGAAACGTAGCCTAAATATTATACAGTAATCACCTGTATGTTATGTTCCACTGTGGCATCCTTACTTTCATCTTCAAGTTTATCTCCAGACTCAAATAGCAGGAAATCAGTGGGCAATAGCTCATTTGTCCCCTGGGAAGTAATATACAAGTATCCATCAAAGGTAAAATACACCATATAGACCTCTAAGTCAACAGATAGCCTACTGCTTGGTAACAGGTATTAACAATACAAAGACATTTGTCTTGCACACATCTAATGTTGTAATGCTACACAGTAACCTATGAATAATTAAAAACAACTTACAAAGTCGGCCAAGTCATCTGTTTGTATCGACCATTCCGGCTCACTTTTGATCAATGCTTTTCCCTCCATTATGTTTAGGAGATCAGAACACAGAAATTCACTTGGAAAGTTATTAAATACGGACTTATACGTCAAAATAGCCTGATAGTATAATACATCAAATTAGTAAATTTCAGTCCTTCAAATTTAATGATGGTGCCAAATATAATCTTCCTGGTGCAGAGTGTCAATCACAATAAATTGTACTCGTTATTACATCTGGCCTATTTTAGGGAATAATGTCGAGTAATTTCTAATACCCATCATTGAGACTGAATGGATAAAATGTGGATTATCGGTTAGTAGTGACGTGTCAGCGGCCAGCAGTGAAATGAAGAAACACTGAAATACGGCTCTCATAAATGTTCGGTTGCCTGGCTCGCAAATGCACACAAATCTGAGCAATTTTGGGCCGATAGTCAAATTGTCTGGCATCACTCTAGCTAACGCCACACGTACTCGCGCGACTGAATTAGATATTGTATAAGGTAACCGATGTTACCACACCCTTCTTTGTGTATCAGCACCAGAAACATACAGGCTTTCAGAAAGCACACAATGCCCAGTTCAAAGGAAAACTATTAAATTATCATCGTTGAAGTGAGAGAAATATGTATTAATCCTTAGACACTTATAAAACTAGCATGGATGTAACTTGTTCAACATCATGATAAAGATGTTTCTAGCTACACACCACACTCTGTATCCTCGACAATTAAATATTGTGAACAGAGTGTCACTGATGATCTGCCGTGGGCTCTGCGCATGTCAGTCCGTCGTATGACTAAATACCGTAATAAACGGTTCATTGTCACGTCTTCACAACAATATTTTGAAAAGCAGTAATTCCATACCCAGCTTCCTCCTCGTGTTACAAACCGCCAGGTTCAAAAGGGAAAACAGTAGCTGAGCGTAATTTACTTTCAGTTCACTTCTGAGAGAAGTACTGGGCCTATAGGTACTAATCACAGCTCAAATTAGAGCTAAAAAAATAAGCCTTAAGTTTATTACCTATTACTTATCTCATGGGATGAGTGGGTATTTGACAATATTTGTCAAGCAAGGGAGACCAAAACCAACAGTTTTTATCTCTATGAAAAGGTATTCCATCTTTGAATAACTGGCTCTCGGCTGCCACTATTTGTTTATCGTATGGCTTTTAGTGTCGGGAGTGTCAGAGGACATGTTCGGCTCGCCAAAGACTGTAGCTGCTTCAAGCGGACACCCATATGGTGAGCTACAAGTTACGTTCAATTTCAAGTACCGAAGTTCCAACTTTCGCTACCAGATGTCAATGATGCCTTGTGGTGAACGTTGGAACTTTGATAGAACGTTTCAATGTAATCTAACCTAGAAATTGAGCTTCACACAAGTTTAGTCTGTGGAAGGATCTATGACATGGGACCGCCGGCGTTACTTCCCATCCGAAGGAAGGCATACTGAAGGATTTTAACGCTCTTAAAAAATCTGACGACTTCGGCCGGGTTTGAACCCGCTATCTTGGGCACAGCAGTTCAGCATGCTACCAACAACGCCACCGAAGCCGCTTCGGTACCACTGAACTTACAGTACTCGCATAAGTACCGTATCAAATTGTAGGACATTAAATCTAGGTTTAGAAAGATAAGAATGATTTGTTCTGTCAGATACATATTTTAATTGAGCGAAAACCGAAAATTGTGAATCATTTTCGCTGTTTTTTTTTGTTATTACACAGCTAGCACAGATCTTTCGAAGCAGCACATTTTTTATTTATTTTTTACTATTGGCGGAGGCCCAGACAGCATAGAGTATAAAAAAATTAGAAGTAAGTTACATGTCGGGCCTCTATGATATCCATACTGGGCCTATCGCCGGTATATGCGATGCATGGGAGAATTCGCCACTGCTTTACTGTCTACCATAGACCAATCCCGTCATGGCCGAGGTCGAAGGACCAAAATAATACAGAGTCGTCGAAAAATAATGCCAACATTTCAAAAAATTATAGCACCGAAACCCTTTATGTTAAACGTGTAATTCTTTCACTGAACGCCAGCTGGTTAAAGTAAGTTTTGTTTTGGAGGGGACGTGACCTTGCTATGCGCACACTAGATGCGCAGTAGCCAAGGTCGGCCGGGCGCGAGCGCGCCAATGACTGCACCGCCCGACAAACTGCACCTGATTACAAAGCTGTCATTCGATGGTTTAATCAGTTTAAGGAAACAAGGACTGTAGAGAAAGAATCTAGGCCAGGCCGACCACCAACATCAGCATTGAACGCACGCTTTCCCAATGGCTGGATTGGTACGTGCAATCATTTCAGGAGTAACTTTCAAGATGGCGGCAGAAATTCGCTCCCGCAGGTGCTGAAAATCCTGAATTTTTTCTTCATACACAATGTTTTTAATGTATCCCCAGAAAAAAATCCAAAGGGGTGAGGTCAGGACTTCATTGGCGCGCGCGCCCCCGGCCGACCTGGGCTACTGCGCATCTAGTGTGCGCATAGCAAGGTCACGTCTCCTCCAAAACAAAACTTACTTTAACCAGCTGGCGTTCAGTGAAAGAATTACACGTTTTACATAAAGGGTTTGGGAGCTATACTTTTATGATATGTTGGCATTATATTTCGATGACCCTGTACATCAAACAGTCTCGACAGCTGAACATGGACTCCATATCACCTGCCAATCTAGATCTTGGTAGGTTGCGAAATAGTACAAATGTCATTATCTTAATATGCTACCTCCCCCATTCCTTCTTCCCTACTATACCCACTAGTGTAAAGAAGCATAACTTCTTGCCGTCATGTTTCTACTAAGAAGAAGAAAAGTGATCCATCCACATGCATGAGGTTATTTAAATTTGGCGTGTCATTGTACTACGCAAGTATATTTTGATTCAATTCGTGTTGTGTAAATCCCCACCTTTCGACTCGCGTAAAAATGTTGTATCTTTTCCTAATTTGGCGAATTTATTAGGTACTTTTCATAACTTAGCTGTGTTCGCCCACTCCTGAGTGCCTGCAGTGTTCTACTAAGGACACAACTGGAATTTTACTATTTTTCTACATGTCGTGGTCTAATATGGGGTCGGCGGGTGGGTTATGGACAGCTGAGGAGAGAACATTTTATTACGGTACATTATTTTCATAATTGTTACAGGTATTCATCATAATAAACCACCACTCAAGTGGCTACCAGTATTATCCAACATTCACCCTCCGCCCCTGCGGTGGCTAACAGCTCTAAAAAGGGAATGGTAAAAATGCGCTGCAAATTATCTATTACCCATACATCAGGTCTGTAATCCACAGAAGTAAGGGAGATTAAAATCTCGACATCCGTCGTGGCAACTAGGCATGGTACTTGTTGAATCAAAGTTCAATACGGTATGGACGAAACTTGGCGAGAAAACTGGTCTACATCAAATCCTGATGAGCTAGGATTGGTTACCGATCCCTGCACGAAACCTCCTGGTTTCAATCTTCCAGGAAGGATTTGGACGTCACTGAACAGAGTGCGGACCTGTCACGGAAGATGTAACTTTTGGCTCCACAAATTGGGGAAAATTTCTGGCCCTCGGTGTTATTGTGGCGATGCAGTGCAGACAATCCATCATATTGAGTCGTAATGCCCTTCATGGTCCTTCAAGAGAGGATATGACGACCTGCAGAATGCAAGTGATCATGCAGTGGAGTGGATTACTTCTCCGGACATTCAATTGTGACTTTTAGTGATCACGAATAGTGGATGTTACTAGATATATATTACTTGTAAAACAAATATTGTATATAGTACAGGGTATTTCACTAAAGTTGGCCGGCCCAGCGCTCCAGGTAGAACGTGCAGCTATAAAGGTCAGACGAGCATATCGTAGCGCGCTGCTGTCACAGCATATGTCATAATTAAGATAAGGAAAGAAGTGCCGTTGGACTGAAGCTTCGGAGCAGCGCGGGTCTTCAAAGTGCTGGAACAGTTGCAATTCAGTGTTTACCGAGTAAAGTTGACTTTGTTATTTCGTTTATAGCCTAGTTAATGTTATAAGTGTTATAAGTATATAACGCGTGTACGTGTTAGTGGATATTGATTAATTGTCATTGTGTTCCAAAATGTTATAACGTGTTATTGCTAAGTGTTTAAGCCTATTGGTTCAATAATGCCTCAACCTGTGTACACATTAGAACAAAACATTTCCATGTACGACACTTATGTATTGACGAATTCATGTAGAGAAGTTAGAAGGCAGTATATAAGAAAATTCCCAGGTGCGACCATTCCAAATAGAGAAACTGTAACAAGACTTATGAACAGATTTAGAAGTACAGGTTCGATTCTGGTTGGAAAACGAAGAGTAAAAAAGCGAGTGCTTACTGAGGAGAAATAAGGCGAGGTAGGGGAAAAGTTACAACGTACTCCTACAAAATCGCTCAAAAAACTTTCGCAGCAAACACAAATTTCGATTACCTCCGCGTGGCGAGCTACAAAAATGTTAAAATGTTAAAATTGAAACCATGCAGGATTACTGTTGTTCAGGAGTTGCTTCCACGTGATAAGGCGATCAGGGTACATTTTTGCAACTGGGTTTTAAGGGGTGTTGATGATGGGGTACTTGATCCGAAATTAATAATATTCTCTGATGAAGCATGGTTCCATTTAAGTGGATATGTTTCAACTCAGAATAACAGGTACTGGTCTTCAGAAAAACCTGTTAATTTCATACATAAAACACCCCTACATGATGTGAAAATGGGAGTGTGGGCGGCTGTAACTGCAGACAGGATAATAGGGCCTATATTTTTTGAAACCACAATCACTGGGCAGAGATATAGGGATGACATTCTCGTACCATTTTTTGAACAATTGACGGGCACTGAATGCCAATCTGGATATTTCTAGCAGGACTCTGCAAACTGCGCATACGGCTAACGAGTCATTAGATATAATTGAGGAAATTTTCGACAACAGAGTAGTTAGTAAACCATTGTGGCCCGCAAGAACCCCAGATCTTACGGTTTGCGATTTTTATTTATGGGGAAAACTGAAAAATAATGTTTATGCAACAAACCCTCACACTCTAGATGAACTCAAACAGAATATAACCAAAGAAATTGAGGCTATCTCGATAGACGAACTGAAGCGTGTAAATGAAAATTTTCTTAGACGATGTCAGAAATGTGTAGAAGCAGGTGGAGGACATTTTCAACATCTTCTGTGACAATTACTTTACTTTGATTATGTGTTATCACGTGTGCTTGTTATTTACATGCGATTTGTACGGGTTCGACCCTAAGCTCAATGAGCTGGCTCTACGCGCCGCGCTGCCGGCCGCACTTTTAGTGGAAGACCCTGTATTACTGGTGCTCTCTCGACCCTAAGCTCAGTGAGCTGGCTCTACGCGCCGCGCTGCCGGCCGCACTTTGAGTGGAAGACCCTGTATTACTGGTGCTCTCTCGACCCTAAGCTCAGTGAGCTGGCTCTTCACGCCGCGCTGCCGGCCGCACTTTGAGTGGAAGACCCTGTATTACTGGTGCTCTCTCGACCCTAAGCTCAGTGAGCTGGCTCTTCGCGCCGCGCTGCCGGCCGCACTTTGAGTGGAAGACCCTGTATTACTGGTGCTCTCTCGACCCTAAGCTCAGTGAGCTGGCTCTTCGCGCCGCGCTGCCGGCCGCACTTTGAGTGCGATTTGTACGGGTGCTCTCTCGACCCTAAGCTCAGTGAGCTGGCTCTTCGCGCCGCGCTGCCGGCCGCACTTTGAGTGGAAGACCCTGTATTATGGGTGCTCTCTCGACCCTAAGCTCAGTGAGCTGGCTCTTCGCGCCGCGCTGCCGGCCGCACTTTGAGTGGAAGACCCTGTATTACTGGTGCTCTCTCGACCCTAAGCTCAGTGAGCTGGCTCTTCGCGCCGCGCTGCCGGCCGCACTTTGAGTGCGATTTGTACGGGTGCTCTCTCGACCCTAAGCTCAGTGAGCTGGCTCTTCGCGCCGCGCTGCCGGCCGCACTTTGAGTGGAAGACCCTGTATTACGGGTGCTCTCTCGACCCTAAGCTCAGTGAGCTGGCTCTTCGCGCCGCGCTGCCGGCCGCACTTTGAGTGGAAGACCCTGTATTACTGGTGCTCTCTCGACCCTAAGCTCAGCGAGCTGGCTCTTCGCGCCGCGCTTCCGGCCGCACTTTGAGTGGAAGACCCTGTATTACGGGTGCTCTCTCGACCTTAAGCTCAGTGAGCTGGCTCTTCGCGCCGCGCTGCCGGCCGCACTTTGAGTGGAAGACCCTGTATTACTGGTGCTCTCTCGACCCTAAGCTCAGTGAGCTGGCTCTTCGCGCCGCGCTGCCGGCCGCACTTTGAGTGGAAGACCCTGTATTATTGGTGCTCTCTCGACCCTAAGCTCAGTGAGCTGGCTCTACGCGCCGCGCTGCCGGCCGCACTTTGAGTGGAAGACCCTGTATTACTGGTGCTCTCTCGACCCTAAGCTCAGTGAGCTGGCTCTACGCGCCGCGCTGCCGGCCGCACTTTGAGTGGAAGACCCTGTATTACGGGTGCTCTCTCGACCCTTAGCTCAGTGAGCTGGCTCTTCGCGCCGCGCTGCCGGCCGCACTTTGAGTGGAAGACCCTGTATTACTGGTGCTCTCTCGACCCCAAGCTCAGTGAGCTGGCTCTACGCGCCGCGCTGCCGGCCGCACTTTGAGTGGAAGACCCTGTATTACTGGTGCTCTCTCGACCCTAAGCTCAGTGAGCTGGCTCTACGCGCCGCGCTGCCGGCCGCACTTTGAGTGGAAGACCCTGTATTACTGGTGCTCTCTCGACCCTAAGCTCAGTGAGCTGGCTCTACGCTCCGCGCTGCCGGCCGCACTTTGAGTGGAAGACCTTGTATTACTGGTGCGATTTGTACGGGTGCTCTCTCGACCCTAAGCTCAGTGAGCTGGCTCTACGCGCCGCGCTGCCGGCCGCACTTTGAGTGCGATTTGTACGGGTGCTCTCTCGACCCTAAGCTCAGTGAGCTGGCTCTACGCGCCGCGCTGCCGGCCGCACTTTGAGTGCGATTTGTACGGGTGCTCTCTCGACCCTAAGCTTAGTGAGCTGGCTCTTCGCGCCGCGCTGCCGGCCGCACTTTGAGTGCGATTTGTACGGGTGCTCTCTCGACCCTAAGCTCAGTGAGCTGGCTCTACGCGCCGCGCTGCCGGCCGCACTTTGAGTGCGATTTGTACGGGTGCTCTCTCGACCCTAAGCTCAGTGAGCTGGCTCTTCGTGCCGCGCTGCCGGCCGCACTTTGAGTGCGATTTGTACGGGTGCTCTCTCGACCCTAAGCTCAGTGAGCTGGCTCTTCGCGCCGCGCTGCCGGCAGCACTTTGAGTGCGATTTGTACGGGTGCTCTCTCGACCCTAAGCTCAGTGAGCTGGCTCTACGCGCCGTGCTGCCGGCCGCACTTTGAGTGCGATTTGTACGGGTGCTCTCTCGACCCGAAGCTCAGTGAGCTGGCTCTTCGCGCCGCGCTGCCGGCCGCACTTTGAGTGCGATTTGTACGGGTGCTCTCTCGACCCTAAGCTCAGTGAGCTGGCTCTTCGCTCCGCGCTGCCGGCCGCACTTTGAGTGCGATTTGTACGGGTGCTCTCTCGACCCTAAGCTCAGTGAGCTGGCTCTTCGCGCCGCGCTGCCGGCCGCACTTTGAGTGCGATTTGTACGGGTGCTCTCTCGACCCTAAGCTCAGTGAGCTGGCTCTTCGCGCCGCGCTGCCGGCCGCACTTTGAGTGCGATTTGTACGGGTTCTCTCTCGACCCTAAGCTCAGTGAGCTGGCTCTTCGCGCCGCGCTGCCGGCCGTACTTTGAGTGCGATTTGTACGGGTGCTCTCTCGACCCTAAGCTCAGTGAGCTGGCTCTACGCGCCGCGCTGCCGGCCGCACTTTGAGTGCGATTTGTACGGGTGCTCTCTCGACCCTAAGCTCAGTGAGCTGGCTCTACGCGCCGCGCTGCCGGCCGCACTTTGAGTGCGATTTGTACGGGTGCTCTCTCGACCCTAAGCTCAGTGAGCTGGCTCTACGCGCCGCGCTGCCGGCTGCACTTTGAGTGCGATTTGTACGGGTGCTCTCTCGACCCTAAGCTCAGTGAGCTGGCTCTTCGCGCCGCGCTGCCAGCCGCACTTTGAGTGCGATTTTTACGGGTGCTCTCTCGACCCTAAGCTCAGTGAGCTGGCTCTACGCGCCGCGCTGCCGGCCGCACTTTGAGTGCGATTTGTACGGGTGCTCTCTCGACCCTAAGCTCAGTGAGCTGGCTCTTCGCGTCGCGCTGCCGGCAGCACTTTGAGTGCGATTTGTACGGGTGCTCTCTCGACCCTAAGCTCAGTGAGCTGGCTCTTCGCGCCGCGCTGCCGGCCGCACTTTGAGTGCGATTTGTACGGGTGCTCTCTCGACCCTAAGCTCAGTGAGCTGGCTCTTCGCGCCGCGCTGCCGGCCGCACTTTGAGGGCGATTTGTACGGGTGCTCTCTCGACCCTAAGCTCAGTGAGCTGGCTCTACGCGCCGCGCTGCCGGCCGCACTTTGAGTGCGATTTGTACGGGTGCTCTCTCGACCCCAAGCTCAGTGAGCTGGCTCTTCGCGCCGCGCTGCCGACCGCACTTTGAGTGCGATTTGTACGGGTGCTCTCTCGACCCTAAGCTCAGTGAGCTGGCTCTTCGCGCCGCGCTGCCGGCCGCACTTTGAGTGCGATTTGTACGGGTGCTCTCTCGACCCTAAGCTCAGTGAGCTGGCTCTTCGCGCCGCGCTGCCGGCCGCACTTTGAGTGCGATTTGTACGGGTGCTCTCTCGACCCTAAGCTCAGTGAGCTGGCTCTTCGCGCCGCGCTGCCGGCCGCACTTTGAGTGCGATTTGTACGGGTGCTCTCTCGACCCTAAGCTCAGTGAGCTGGCTCTACGCGCCGCGCTGCCGGCCGCACTTTGATTGGAAGTCCCTGTGTTACGGGTGCTCTCTCGACCCTAAGCTCAGTGAGCTGGCTCTTCGCGCCGCGCTTCCGGCCGCACTTTGAGTGGAAGACCCTGTATTACGGGTGCTCTCTCGACCCTAAGCTCAGTGAGCTGGCTCTTCGCGCCGCGCTGCCGGCCGCACTTTGAGTGGAAGACCCTGTATTACGGGTGCTCTCTCGACCCTAAGCTCAGTGAGCTGGCTCTACGCGCCACGCTGCCGGCCGCACTTTGAGTGGAAGACCCTGTATTACTGTATCCTCTGTATGCCATATGATATATTTATATATATATATATATATAATAACATAAGATTTTTCGGCAACTTTCAATAGTTTAGCAAATGTTATCGTATACTAGCTAGCTATTCCCGGCATGCGTTGCAATGCCAATCATAGACAGAAAGGAATATACCGTAATAATACTGAACCCCCGGCCAAAAACCGTGGCGTGAACTGTATTGAAATTGACAGCGATAGCAGATAACACAGCGGGCTGCTGACTGTCTTCTCATGTCTCCTCGCGACGAATCAGCAAGCTATTCTCACACTTGGCATTGCGGAGTCATAAGTAGGATATACAGATTGTGCAATTGGGTTACTGTGGGATTTAAGGGTTCCTGTTAAGTCTCTCACCCTTTTGTGTTACATAAATAATTTGTATCCAGAAACCTTCCCTGGAGTGCACACAACAACTCACCCAAATGAAATCGCAATCGGATGAATAGTATATGAACGCATAGGGGACAGACAGACAGACAGACAGACAAACTATCCGGTAACATTGTAGGTAAACAGATACTGAACTATACTTTTTATTTGGATTTCAGACTCTAATATCTTGTTCATGAACCAGTACAAGAAACTTGCAGCCAGTCATGTGCGTCAGTGTAAGTACGATTGTCGTGAGCTTCGCAAGTTACTTGCAGAAATAGAATCCGTTACTATTTTGTGCAAGTAGAGGGCGCAGTTTTGAATTTAGCCCACAAAAGTCAACCCGTCGAGCGAGCGGGTAATTAACATGCCTCGTTCGACCGTTTGGAGAGTCGTAAGGAAAAGATTGCGGATGCGCCCTTACCGTTTGCATCTGCTCCAAGCATTGTCGCCAGCTGTCAAAGTGAACCGTTTTGACTTTTGTACACCTTTTCAGGAGCGTATGCAAGATGAATTTTGTGACATACGTGTCTTCATTGCTGAGGCAGTATTTTTTCTGAGTGGTAACGTTAACAGGCACAATGTATGAATTAAGGGGACTGAAAATCCCTGTACCTGTGAGCAACACGTTCGTGACTCTCCCAAGCTCATTGTTTCCTGTGCATCTCGAAATTTAAAGTTTACAGTTCCTTCTTCTAAGCTGAAAAATCCATTACAGGGCACATCTACCTGTATATGCTGGAGAATTGGTTCATGCCTCAGTTGCAAGTTGGAGACCGATAGCATGAACTTCATCTACCAACAGGATGGTGATCCACCTCATTTCCTTGGTGATGTTCGCGAGTTTCTGAACAGCAGACTTCCAGTAAGATGGATCGGTCGTATCGGGAATGAAGATCAAGCCCTCATGTCATGGCCTCCACGCTCTTCGGACCTCACCCCTTGTGGCTTCGTCGTATGGGGTTATTTAGCAACACCCCGAGATTTTTGTTTTCATTAATGGATTTCCGGACTCTGTAACCTAGCTTGTAATTCACAATTACATCACACTTGTGTACTGCTGTAGTATATAGATACTAGCTGACCCGGCAGACGTTGTCCTGCCAATCAAAGAAAGTGTTGTAACTTTGTATCTTGAAGTGCTCTTGGATACACAATATGTTTTTCAATTTCTGTTAACTGCCTCTAATCTATCTGAAATGAACTAACTAATCTAGAAACATTGTGAGAGCGTGCACAACAACTCTCCAAAGTTTCATCGCAATCGGGTAAATAGCATATAACGCATACGGGATTTTGTTTAAATGATTCGTGCGCAGTTACTCATTTGTTGAATTTACTCGTGCTCTACCAACTGTGAAATGGATTTACTAAGTTAGAATGCTTCACGTAAGTGTACACAAAAACTCATCAAAGTTTCATCGCAATCGATGAATAGTATATGAACGCATACGGGAGTTTGTTGGAACGCTTCGCGCGTCGTCACTCAGTTGTTACATCTACTCGTGCGCTACCAATATTGTAAAATGGATTTACCACGTTGAACACCTTCACTGGCGTGTAAACAACAACTCATCAATGTTTCATCGGAATCGGATGAATGACATATGAACGCATACGGGATTTTCGTTAAACGATTCGCATGCCATCACACATTTGTTGAATCTACTCATGCGCTACTTATTAAAAACTGGATTTACTAAGCCAGAAACCTTTCCTGGAGTGTACACAACGATTCACCAAAGTTTCATCGCAATCGGATAAATAGTATATGAACGCATACAGGACTTTGTTGAAACGATTCTCGCGCCATCTCACATTTGTTGAATGAACTCGTGCGCTACCTATTGTATAATGAATTTTCTAAGCCAGAAACCTTTACTGAAGTGCACTCAACAATTCACCAAAGTTTCATCGCAATCGGATAAATGGTATATGGACGCATAGCCTACGGTACTTTGTTGAAATGATTCGCGTGCTGTCACTCATTTGTAGAATCTACTCGTGCGCTACCTATTGTAAAATGGATTTATTAAGCCAGAAACCTTCCGTAGGGTGTACTCAACATCTCACCCAAATTTCATCGTAATCGGACGAATGGTATTTGAACGCATACGGGACATTTTTGAAACGCTTCGCGCGTCGTCGCTCATTTGTTGAATGTACTCGTGCGCAACCTCCTGTGAAATGGATTTACTAAGTTAGAAACCCTCACTTGAGTGTACACAATATCTCACCATAGTTTCATTGCAATCGGATGAATGTTATATGAACGCATACGGGACTTAGTTTAAACGTTCGCGCGTCGTCGCTCATTTGTTGTATCTACTCGTGCGCTACCTATTGTAAAATGGATTTACTAATTCAGAAGCCTCCCCATGAAGTGTACACAACATCTCACCCAAGTTTCATCGCGATCGGACGAATGGTATTTGAACGCCTACGGGACCTTGTTGAAACGCTACGCACGTCGTCGCTCATTTGTTGAATCTACTCGTGCGCAACCTCCTGTGAAATGGATTTACTAAGTTAAAAACCTTCAGGTAAGTGTACACAACAACTCATCAAAGTTTCATCTCAATCGATTAATGGTATATAAACTTATACGGGATTTTGTTGAAACGCTTCGCGCGTCGTGGCTCATTTGTTGAATCTACTCGCTTGCTACCTATTGTAAAATGAATTTACTAAGCCAGAAGTCTTCCCTGGAGTGTACACAACATCTCACGGAAGTTTCATCGCTATCGGACGAATGGTATTTGAACGCATACGGGACCTTCTTGAAACGCTTCGTGCGTCGTCGCTCATTTGTTGAATCTGGTCGTGCGCTATCTATTGTAAAATAATTTACTAAACCAAACACCTTCCCTAGAGTACACTCAACATCTCACTCAAGTTTCAACGCAATGGGATGAACGGTACATGAAGGCATACGTGACTTTGAAACGCTCCAACGTGCAGAGACAAACAGTAGAATTCGACATCACTGCCACCTTTGGAATAAAACACAACTTTCCGCCACGGGCGGAGTGTATGTTATGGCGGTAGTTGCACAGGTTGCGACCAGGTGTCTCTAACGTGCAGAGACAAACCGTCCAAAGACATCAGCTTTCACGAAGGCCAAGGCTAGTGGTTTCCATGGCGACTGTTTTTGTCTGTATATTGTGGTTCTAAAATTGTGTGTAAATTGTGGTTCTAAAATTGTGTTCATTCCACCTACCGGGTCAGATTGTGAATCTAAACCATACATGGACCCACCCTAATATACATACCAAATTCCATCAAAATCGGTTCAGTCGTTTAGGAGGAGTTCAGTCACATACACACGTGTCGAAGAATTATATATAAAGATATATATATATATCGTATGGTTGTACAAGTACACAAAAGTTTACAATTATTTAAATTGAAATGTCCAAATTTGACAACCATTCCAGAGCACTTGGTGTCACTTGGTGTAGAGTCTTCAGACCACCATCAAATGCACGGAGTGGGCACTCCTGAACAATGTGTTTTATAGTTTGGTCCTCCACTCCACACACAGGCAGCAGATGTACGGAAACCCCATTTCTTGAAAGTGTGACCACACCTTCCTTGACCTGTTCTAATGCGGTTCAGCTTCGACCAGGTTTGGCGCGGAAGTTGGAATCCCCCAACCTTCTTTGTAGGATCTTTAACCAGGTGAGCATTGTTGGGTGGATGCTCGTTCCAACGTTGTTGCCACTTGGAGGTCATGTTGAAAGAATTGATACCTTCTAAATCAACCCAGGGTGGCTTGCGTGATTTCAGACGTGTTGTTGGTGGATCTTGCAGGGCAACATACAACAGAGAGTTCTTATCAGAAGTGGTCTTCTGGAGCAAGCTTACCTTAGCTGCTTTCCTCCTTAGATCTTGCGGAGCGATATTAGCTAGGACTGGTAGCCATTGTGTGGGAGTAGATCTAACAGTACCAGTGATGACTCTCATGGCCTCATTGAGTTGCACATCAATTTTGGTGGTATGAGCACTGTTTTCCCATACAGGGGCACAGTATTCCCCAGCAGAATACACGAGAGCGAGTGCAGCAGAACGTAGAGTATTAGCGTTTGCACCCCAGCTGCTTCCGGCAATCTTGCGAAGTAGATTCACTCTTGAGCCAAGTTTCTTCGATAACTTGATGCACTGTTGTTTGAATGCCAAGGACCGATCCAGAGTGATTCCAAGATATATTGGATTGTAGTTATGGGGTACTTCGATTCCGTCAAAAGTAACATGCAGCTTCCTTTGGGCTTCTTTATTATTTAGATGGAATGCAGTAACCTCAGTCTTGTTTGGGTTGGGTTGAAGTCTCCATTTATGGAAGTAATCACTCAGTTTCGTCAGATCACTAGTTAGGGTATTCTCACAGTTCATAAGGTCTTTATTTTGGATAATTAATGCTAGGTCGTCTGCATACTGGATTTTCAAGGAATCTGTGTGAGGCATGTCATGAATATATAGATTAAACAAAATGGGGGCCAAAACTGATCCTTGAGGTAGGCCATTGTTTAATGTCCTCCACCTGCTAGTTTGCCCATTCAGGAACACCCTAAAACGCCTGTCAGAGAGCATGTTGTTCATTAAAAGTGTCAACTTTTGACATGGGATGATTTCAATAAACTTGGACATCAAGCCCTCCCTCCACACAGTGTCGTAAGCTGCTGTGAGATCCACAAAAACCGCAGCTGATTTTAGACCTCGTTGAAATCCAGCTTCTACTATAGTTGTCAATGTTAGGACCTGGTCGCAGCAACTCCGTTGTTTCCTAAATCCACCTTGTTCGATGGAGATGATTTGATCAACGGCCTCTTGAATGCGATTTAGAATAAGCTTTTCTAGTAGCTTATAGGTCATGCTGAGTAGTGATATCGGTCGATAGTGAGAAGCATCAGATCCGTCTTTTCCCGGTTTCAGGATAGCAATTATCTTAGCCTGTTTGAACAGCTTTGGTAATTTTCCAGTTTTCAGAATCTCATTGAAAAATTCAATAAGCCACAGCTTTGTTTTTGGTCCGATGGTTTTAAGAAACTCTGGATATATGCCATCAAAGCCAGCGGCTTTGTTTACCTTTAGCATACAAAAGGCTTTATCAAGTTCCTCAATGCAGAAATCACGTGAGTAGTCTGGGTGTGGTTTTAGTTGGTACTTCTTTATGTACAGTTCAATATTCACAGTTCGGGTCTGTTCTTTGTCTATTTTAGTTTTTGAAATATTCATCAGTCTGGATGCAACAGCATTAGCATTCACATGTGTAACTGTATTTGACAACCTGGGATCTGTACCAAGTTTTCTAATACGATTCCAGGCTTTCCGACTAGAATTTGTGAAGTTGAGTCCTGCCGTTGTTTTATGTCATTTCTCTCTTCTGTTCTTGTTCAGAGCTCTCAATAGGTCATCAGCTGTTACCTTGTCGTGAGATTCTTGATATTTGGCGTATAACTCATCGCATTCTTGGGACCATCCTGGATTGTACTCCTTCCGAAAACCACGAGGGATATATTTTCTGGCATTTCTTTTAATCGCGCCCACAAATCGTTCATAATTGGATGGGACTGGAGGAATCCATTGAACGGTATTATCTAGACCTTTCTGAAATATTTCCCAGTTTGCAAGTTGAAAATTCCACCGAGGTTGAGGTATGGAGGTGACTAACGGAATGTCAGTACCAAAATGAATTATGACTGGCCTATGCTGGCTGTGTGGGAAAGATTTGATGACTTTTCGTTGTGTCATTTCGTTATTTCCAGATCTAGATGTGAAGCACAAATCAGGAGAATAATCTTTTAACCATCTGTCAGATCGGAACGTTCCTGGATCTTTAGCATTGTACACAAGCTGGAGATCGTGCATATCCATCCATTCATTTAGAATAGCTCCATTTTGGTCTTCATTCTGATATCCCCAGACATGACTGTGGCTGTTGAAATCACCAACATACACAACTGGATGACTGAAGGATCTTACAGGTGGATTTGGCCAACTAACTTGCGGTGGTTTGTAAATATTTGCAAACGTGGCGCCGGCAACTTCTACAGCCAAAACAAAAATATCTGTCGTTCTGTCTTGGTAAGTTAGTTTGTAGTCAGTTAAGATAGGAAAGGGTGCAAAATGATTTCTTGGGAAGGAATGATTGCAGATTAAAATTATACACATTTAACAAGTAATATAAAAAAATTGAACAATCTGTCTACTTTGGACTTATCTGACAGTGTATATAACAAGCTTTTGTTTATATATTTATATATTTTATACATTCCTATTGCTGTTGTAGACTGTGGAAAATATTTCCTAGTGAGTAAATGTTTTTAAACGTTCATCTAAATGAAAAATAAAGATGCATTTTAATGTTACCGTGGCTTGTTTGGTGCTTTAACCACCATATGCATTGTTCTTGTAGATAGAAGTTGATCTCTCAGCACAGCAACGGCAGTTGTTCACTGAACGAAGTAGGAAGACCAAACCGTATGGGATGGTCCATCTCGCTCCTATCATTGTGATTGGTACTTCTCCGTAAAATACTGCGATGTCCGTTCCTAGGTTTCTATCTATTCAATGTTCACTTCCTCAGGCTAGCTTTCACAGGTCTCAAAACTCTTGGTAGGGTGTGTAATGTGTCCTAGAAATCACAGTTGCAATCATGATGAATGGACGTGTAGTCATGTGTATGGGAATCCCTATTCTCCAGTATAGGGCGGTCGCCAGACTCGAATGCAGTGCAATATCGGTGCCAGGAAAATTATACTGGTGATGCTGTTCGTAGCAGCACTTTTGATTAATTATTGAATGAGTTTAGTCAAATTGAGAATCTAAGAGATTATTTATTTTCCGTGTCCGAATCAAATTAAATTTTGCCAGTAAGTAGGAACAGTTATAGCATTAGCATTTGCAGCCAAAAGATCGTCTATTGAACATATGTCCTCCATCAAGGGGCAGATCAGCAGGTGTTCTGGATCTTGTAAGATGCTGCAGTCACAGAACTCATCATTGTTGACGACCATGTTCCATTTCTTTAGATTGTTCTTCCAGCGTGAAACCCCCGTCCTCAGCCTGTTCAATGATTTCCAAATTCCATATGGCAAGTTGTGACCAGGTGCCATTTTTTTCTGATAGAGGAATAGTTGGGTCTGTGATCTTTGTCTTCCATATCTTCACACGGGCAGCTTCTTGTGAGCCTTCGAGGGCTGTTACTCCCCTCAAAAAGCTGTTTCTGGGCTTAAGTCTCTGTCGGGCTGGTTGTTGGCCGAAAAGTGGATGCCTTGAATCGGTTTCTTGCCGTTTATTCTCAGATGCTGCTGCTACCATTCTTCGGACATAAGGTGGAGAAATCCCTAAAGAGGGTAGATCTTCTGAAGTGGTGTTGGTCTAAGACACCCAGATACAATCCTGGAAGTCTCATTCAGAGTTATATCCACCTCTTTGGAATGTAGAGAAGAAAGCCAAACTGGTGCTGCATATTCAGCAGCTTAGAAGCTCAGTCCAAGGGCTGAAGTTCTGAGAGTGGTGGGGTGAGCACCCCATGTCCTTCCTGTTAGGCATCTTAGTATGCTATTTCGTACAGATACTTTACTTTTGGTGTTCAAGCAACTTTGCTTGAAAGACAGAGTTCGATCGAGGGTGACACCAAGATATTTTGGTGTAAAACAATGAAGGATTGTTTCACCTTGCCACTTAATTTTCAGTGTCCTCTTTGCTTCATTATTTCGCAAGTGGAAAGCACAAACTTGCGTTTGGCTGGATTTGGCTTCAAATTATTTCTGTGATAGTATCGATCAAGTTCTTCCAAAGCACAGGACAAAGAATGTTCTACTTCTTCAAAGCTACGACCTTGTGGTGTATTTTTGGAAATACACGGAAAGAAAGAATTAGCTTTTGCTGTTCATTACTTTATATCAGTCCATTCATTTAAATTTCTTTCCCGCACACACAAACATCGAACTGTTACCTCCCGTTTGCCCCGTGCATTTTTCTGTCAGTTTTTTACAGAAACGCATATTCCGCTGAACCAGCCTGACAGCGTCCCATCGCTGCGTTCCGAACTTCCATTGCTTCAAACCATGAAGACTTCTACACTAATCCGCTGGGCGTCGTGTTCTTCACCAACCAACTACTCCATGAAGACACCGCTCCAAGAATTTTATTTTTGCAAAGTTTTTTCATGTTTATTTGTAACCTCTTTGTTCCTCCCCCTCTTCTCCCCTCCTCCTACTGCTCTCTCCTCCGCGCGCGCAGCCAGCCCGCTCGGTCACTTCACTTCGACACTTCGTCTCGACTTGTCTCCGCGTCGCAAGGACATCAAGGCGTTCGTGTCTAGCCACAAGGGAGAGAATAGCAATGTCGATATGGACACTTGGCCATAGATAACTCCACGTTCAGCGGGAACGTATAACCACGGACATCAAGGCGTTTGTGTCTAGCCACAAGATAGAGAATAGCATTGTCAATATGGACACTTGCCCATAGATAACTGCAGGTTCAGCGGGAGCGTATAACCACGGACATCAAGGTGTTCGTGTCCAGCTACATGGTAGAGAATAGCATTGTCGATATGGACACTTGGCCATAGATAACTCCACGTTCAGCGGGAACGTATAACCACGGACATCAAGGCGTTCGGGTCTAGCTGCAAGGTAGAGAATAGCATTGTCGATATGGACACTTGGCCATAGATAACTCCACGTTCAGCGGGAACGTATAACCACAGACATCAAGGCGTTCGTGTCTAGCCACAAGGTAGAGAATAGCATTGTCGATATGGACACTTGGCCATAGATAACTCCACGTTCAGCGGGAACGTATAACCACGGATATCAAGGCGTTCGTGTCTAGCCACAAGGAAGAGAATAGCATTGTCGATATGGACACTTGGCCATATATAACTCCACGTTCAGCGGGAACGTATAACCACGGACATCTAGGCGTTCGTGTCTAGCTACAAGGTAGAGAATAGCATTGTCGATATGGACACTTTGCCATAGATAACTCAACGTTCAGCGGGAACGTATCACCACTGACATCAAGGCGTTCGTATCCAGCTACAAGGTAGAGAATAGCATTGTCGATATGGACACTTGGCCATAGATAACTCCACGTTCAGCGGGAGCGTATAACCACGGACATCAAGGCGTTCGTATCTAGCTACAAGGTAGAGAATAGCATTGTCGATATGGACACTTGGCCATAGATAACTCCACGTTCAGCGGGAGCGTATAACCACGGACATCAAGGAGTTCGTGTCTAGCTACATGGTAGAGAATAGCATTGTCGATATGGACACTTGGCCATAGATAACTCCACGTTCAGCGGGAGCGTATAACCACGGACATCAAGGAGTTCGTGTCTAGCCACAAGGAAGAGAATAGCATTGTCGACATGGACACTTGGCCATAGATAACTCCACGTTCAGCGGGAGCGTATAACCACGGCCATCTAGGCGTTCGTGTCTAGCTGCATTGTCGTATTTGGTGTATTCTTTGGAATACACGGTAAGACAGAGTTAGCCTTCGCTGCTCTTTGCTTAACTTATTTCTTCCCTTTTTTCTCACAAACACCAACAGTGATTTCTTTCCTTTTCTTTTATGTGCGCACCTTGTTCACTGTGTCTAAATGTTTGTTGATATAACTGCCATGATCAAATTAGTGGCATCTAGCAGCTAACTGCTGAAGTTCCTCCATCTCTATGATCAAGAGGACTTCCTTCCCAATCCAGCCACAAGATGTCGCCGCTATCTTCAGCTAACATCTCCATGCTCAAGAGGACTTCTACAACAGAGCCTTCCACCAGGCTTCGCTATTGACGCCTACTATCAACTCCTTGAAGATTACTTTTAGTTTTATTTCTAAAGTTGGTATTTCATATGTATGTTCCTTTGTTTTTCCCCCCACCCCCTTCCCAACTTGGTACCTCTGTGCTTCGTTGTCCGGTCCCCACTTGTGTGTTAGTCTTCAAAGCTCACAGTCGGAGCCTTACTAAGGCTCGTCTCCTGTTCATGTGAGACATGTTTTAAATATCTACGCCATGATGTGGATTTAAGCTAACGGTCGCCTGGATGGCCTACTCTTCAGAAATGTGCTAAGTACTAATCTTAAAAGTTTTTACATGGTTTTAATGGTTTTTAAATAAGACTTTATAGACAGTGTGCGGTATTGCTATCAATAACATAATAACCGCCTTCGAGGGACTTTTCTAGTCATGCTCCATCCATCTAAGCTGACTTTCCAACTTGGAAAATTAGTGCTTCCTGCACAAATTAATTGGGAATGACTTCTCACACCGTGGGAGATTTATTAAACTTGCTGTCTATAAAAACTTAGCTCTTTTCCTCCGCGGGATGTTCGGCCCAATTCTACTGTTATCACAACCCTAGAACTTTCGACATCAATTTATCTTTCTACAAGTAAAACAGCCAAGTACTTTCCACCTAAATATGGAAACGCTTGTTCCTCACTGAGGAATTTATGTTGAAAATATTTCAAATCAGCATATAATTTGTCTTCCTTCGTTGGAAAGTGTCCGCTGCGTTCAACTACCATCTATAAACGTCACAACGCAATAAACTTTCTCAAACTAAAATTCAACTGGTGATCTCCACAATTGCAATAACTTTTCGTCCGATAAACTTTCCGTGTTGCAATAGTGAACTTTTCAACGGACTACAGTGCATAACAGTGCCCATTCATCAACCATCCGTGTCGCGTTCGAACGAAAGCAATAAAGACGGCCATAAACTTTCTCCTAAAGTTCCTATTTCCTTTTCCTAAACACCTTACTAACTTTATCTAATTAAGCTTTAATTTTAAGTCAACTGATGAACCTAGCTGTTGAAACTACAACTTATGTCAATTTCTAAGAGGCCTCGCTTGTTATCAAGTGCCCTCCCAACTTTGCTTCGCATTCAATGAATTAACTTCTGTTTATCTGTGGCAAGTCCACTTTATAATTCTTTCCCTCTTTTATTAGGGAATTCAATTATTTCTACTCACAAGTGAGTTTTCTAACTTTCCTTTTTCCAGGTTTCAGGAAAGGGTAACTGGCCCCATTTTTCTCGTGATCCCTGCTTCAATACAAGAAGTTATAGAAACTTCTTCTTAATTCTCTCTTTTCTTGTTATAATTTCAAATTTAACATTTGTTCATACTTTAAGATTTCCACATAGGAATTCTCAAAGTGCATATATCGTACCTGATTTATTGTTAAACTTTAAATTTGCTAATCTCAGCACTATTTAAAAATATTATGTAGATTTGGTGCTTACAAGAGGTTCCAAACCAAATTTTATTAATTGCCTAGTGCAAACTTCAACAATTTTAGAGGTCTGAGACCTCAAAGGTTTAAAAATCAAATTGTACATTTTATAATTGTTAAATTTATCATATTTCTACGCATTGTTAAATAAATCAAACTATATCCTTTTGCTTCATCATTTTATATAAAATAACGATTAGGCAGGATCCTACTTCCCCTAACTCTACCCAAAAGCTCATGCTTGCTTTAAGAAAATCAAGCATCCCATTAAGAAAGGTTCCACTATTTGTTGCATTTGAACAAACACTCTCCACAAAAAAAAAAAAAATCGCTCTTAGCTTTTATAGCTAATTATAACTAGCCAGTAAGGCAAGTATCACAACTCCGCCAGCTTCCCGCTTGTTGAGACTTTCTCTATAACTTATGGTTGGTTTTCTTCTTGTCTACACTTTTAGTCGGCACTTTGCTGGGTAGAAGCTTAGCCTTTTTGAATGCAAGCATTGGTGATCTTACCAAAATTTAAAACCGAAAATTTTCAAATCAATCAAATTGTTCCCTAAAGCACTATAACTGCTTCATCGCTACCCTTCCTGGAAGCATTCGGTCGCTCCTTGGACATTCTACAATTCCAAGAACTAAAAACATCACGGCGAATTTAAATTATTTGCGCCTTTCTAAACCGTCGATTAAACCTGACTCCTTTGAAAGGATATACAATAAATTTGTCATTCTTTGTCTTGCCAGACTACCACCCTTCTCCATATTACCCAATTTTAGGCTGGGAAGGGAAAGCACAAACTTCGCTTGCTTGCAAATAGCCCAAGCTGCAGCCGCATTTCCCGTTAGCTACGGCCAGGTCCATACCCACTTTAGGTGTTTCACGGGCTTTGCAGTGACACTAGTCACTAACTCATTCAAATTCATTTTGTTTGCTTAGTGTTGGACTCTCGTCCTATTTACCCACGCTTGCTCTTCATTCCGAAACCCACTTCCCTTTCCTTTCATCTTCAGTTGGGGGTAGGGTTAATTCCTAGCAAAAACCTACCCACCAAGTCAGTGTTTGCAGCCCAGTAACGTTCTGTGTATAGAACTGTGAATGAGACCCAAGTCTGTGTTTACAGCCCACTAGCGTTCTGTGTGTAGAAGTGTGAATGAGACCGAAGTCTGTGTTTGCAGCCCACTAACGTTCTGTGTGTATAAGTGTGAATGAGACCCAAGTCTGTGTTTGCAGCCCACTAACGTTCTGTGTGTAGAAGTGTGAATGAGACCCAAGTCAGTGTTTGCAGCCCACTAACGTTCTGTGTTTAGAAGTGTGAATGAGACCGAAGTCTGTGTTTGCAGCACACTAACGTTCTGTGTGTAGAAGTGTGAATGAGACCCAAGTCTGTGTTTACAGCCCTCTAACGTTCTGTGTGTAGAAATGTGAATGAGACCCAAGTCTGTATTTGCAGCCCACTAACGTTCTGTGTGTAGAAGTGTGAATGAGACCCATGTCTGTGTTTGCAGCCCACTAACGTTCTGTGTGTAGAAGTGTGAATGAGACCCTCTGCAAGATGTATCTTTTCACATCATTCAGTGTTGTCATCGGTTTCATTACCGCCACGCTAATAAGGAAGACGTCATTTGAATGTGGTAAACCGTTGAAATCCCACCTAGCTCATTATTCGATGGTCAAATGACTCAATCTTTCCAAATTATCTTTGTCAATCTTCACTCTTCCTAAATCATGTCTGTAATATGATTGTGTTTCTTCCCACCCAGAAGACAAAAACCACTCTAGGATTGTTACAATAGGTCTGGAAAAGAAAGAGAACTACATTTTAGTTGTTCCCCTATAGTAACTTGAGCGTAACCTCCGCACCCCTCGGTAGCATGCTGAGCTTCTAAACCCAAGATCGTAGTTTCAAACCTAGCCGAAGTCGTCTGATTTTAAAGAGCGTTCAAATTCCCTCATTACGCCCTCATTTGGACGGGAAGTAAAGCCGGCGGTCTCATGTCATAGATTTATGGCATGTAAAAGAACCATCCTCTAACTACAATTGTGTGAAGTCAAATTTGAAGGTTAGTTTTGATTAACGCTCTGTACTTCCAACGTTCGTAGCCAGGTGCCAGTTGGTGTGGCATCTAATTGCCAATTTTACAGCTAGGTGTCGTTGACGGTAGCATTTGGTAGCAAAAGTAGGAACTACTTGAAATTGATCGTCTGCAGTCCTTACTTAAATTAAAACAGATAACTCACACTAATAGAGCCATCACAATTAACACCAGTAGTCAGATTCTACACATACCCAAGGTATACGGGGCAACATGAACGCGTTGTCACAGCCCCTAAACTGAGGAACAATCCAAGCAGTGTTTCGTAAACCTCGTTCCGTGGGAGATAGCATTCTTGGCTGTTACCCTGGAGGTCAGAGTTCGATTCCCGGCTCTGTCAAGAAATTTAATTCTGGTCTGAGGGCTGAAACGGAGTACACTCAATATCTTGATGCAGAATTGAGAAGAGACGGATCAATTCCCATCCCAGTCATCCTGGACGTGATTTTCCGTGACTTCCCTCGTCTACTCAAGGAAAATGCTAGGATGGTACCTAACTTAAGGCCACGGCCGCTTCCTACCCAATTCGTACCTCAGTAACAGATACACATACTAGTACTAACTTCACAGTGACACACACCCAAATACACGTGGCTACATGACTGCAATGTCGCAAAGCCTTTAAAAGAATCAACAACAACAAACAACAAATATCAGTGTGTGTATTTATATAGCTATTACCATCCGTTTAATGGAATAAGGACTCCAGTCACAAGAAATGCATGCTGTTAACGAGTGGGCTCCGAGACAACAAATCCTGTTACGGGGGTCCTTCTTTCTATTTTATAGACAAAAATATGCCTAGATCTATGTTCAGTTGTCACTGAAGCACCACACAAGTAAACTACAATGTTTATATGATATTAGGGATCACTCATAAAATTTGGACGAAATTCACTTAATAGCGCGCTTTCAAACAACAAAAACGTACTTTACACAAAACTATAAAAATGGCGTGGAGTCCCTTATTCGTTGCGCGGGTTCATTTCTTTCACAAAAGATACTATTCACAGTAGATTGTGTAGGCTGTCAAATTTATATGAAGATTTCCAATTATTTTCTTTCTCACAGGATGATTTTTACAGATTTTATTAATACCCAAATGAAGGAAAATGTAATTATTTAGCTTCAAGTTTCTGAATAGTTTGTTTACCTGGCAGAAAAAAAATACCATTACACTATCTTAAAATATAGTTGGGAGGTAATTTGTAACACTTATAATATCACTAAGCTTGGATTGGTAATTTTAGTAGTCACTTATTACTTGCTTGGAATCACAAGGGATAAGATGTCTCTCATCAAATCTGCTACACAGGTATGGGTAAAGGTGTATCTTCAAATGTCCCAACAAATTTGGTTTGGCATTTTCTACTTTGTTTTCCCACGACTATGGGTTAACATGTGTCTCTTCAAAGCATGCTTGATGGCAAATTTGGTTCCGCATGTGCCACACGAGAAGGGCTTTTCACCAGTATGGGTTAACATGTGTCTCTTCAAATGACCTTTCCGACTGAATTTGGCTTCGCATGTGTTACACGAGAAGGGCTTCTCCCCAGTATGGGTTAACATGTGTGTCTTCAAACTACCATAAAGACTAAATTTGCCTTTGCAGGTGCTACATGAGAAGGGCATCTCCCCAGTATGAGATAATATGTGTCTCTTCAAAACATGCTTGATGGCAAATTTGGCTCCGCATGTGCTACACGAGAAGGGCTTCTCACCAGTATGGGTTAACAAGTGTGTCTTTAAACTATCCTTCTGAATAAATTTGGCTTCGCATGTGCTACATGAGTAACGCTTCTCCCTAGTATGGGTTAATATGTGTGACTGCAAATCACCATTTCGACCGAATTTCGATTCGCATGTTCTACATGAGTAACGCTTCTCCCCTGTATGGGTTAACATGTGTGTCTTCAAGCTACTCTTCTGACTGAATTTGGCTCCGCATGTTCCACATGAGTATTGCTTCTCACCAGTATGGGTAAACATGTGTGTCTTCAAACTACCATTCTGACTGAATTTGGCTTCGCATGTCCCACATGAGTATCGCTTCTCCCCAGTATGGGTTACCAGGTGTGTCTTCAAACTACTTTTCAGGCTGAATTTCGCTCCGCATGTTCCACATGAGTATTGCTTCTCACCAGTATGGGAGAACATGTGTATCTTCAAATAAGCTTTCCGTCTAAATGTGGCTTCGCATCTTTCACATGTGTATGGTTTCTCACCAGTATGGGTTAACATGTGTGTCTTCAAATGACCTTTCTGACTAAAGTTGGCTCCGCAAGTGCTACACGAGAAGGGCTTCTCCCCTGTATGGGCTAACATATGTCTCCTCAAACTACCTTTCTGAATAAATTTGCCTCCACATGTGCTACACGAGTACCGCTTCTCCCCAGTATGGGTTAACCAGTTTGTCTTCAAATTTTGTGGATTTGTAATATTTCTTTCAGATACAGTGCTGGTATTCTGTCCTCTAGTATTACATAATGCGTATATCTTCCTTATAGCGGGATCCGAAGTATCAGGACATCCCTGCCTGAAATCATTGGTATTAATACAATGCAGTGCGCTCATAATTATGTTGAATTATATGAGAATGGTGAATAATACTTCCAAAATACAGAGATCTAACTTATGAAATGATAACTGGAACAACATTCATTAATATCACTAGCTTGCCATGGTGGTTGAGTGGATATCGTGTCGGTCTACTAACCCCCAAGATTGTAGGTTCGCTCCTGGCCGTGGTAAGTGATTTTTTTTGAAAGGCGGCAAAAATACGATACGCATGTCAAAGAACCCATTTGAATTCAGTAGGCCGAGTTCAAAATGGCAGAATTAATCTCGGGAGTTTCCGCCAACACAAAGTTCCTCATTTCTCTACTAGGAAGCGCTATAGTGTTCAAGGAGATTAGATACCTAACATCTAACCTCCTTGACTTTCATAGTCAAGAAGCAATGAAATTCGACATGCAAGCTACCCTCTGGGTGTCAAATAACAAAGCTTGCACCAGGCACCCGAGGCCATACGATGTTATTATTATTATTATTATTATTATTAATATCACTACCAGGAATACTGTCTTAATCAAATACCTGGAACTGACCTCAGTTTTAATATTCAATGCTATGTTTTTCATAAAGTCTGAATATTATCAAATACTTATATACTAATCAAGCAAAATAGTGCGTCACATCGGAGTATTTGGAGTCATAGGTTTCCTTGATAAATATGAAATCCGTATCTATTTCAAAAGTACTGATTATACATGGAAATGGCAAATTATTTCCAGACACATTCTGTTTGCCAAAAATCAACTTAGTTCCATGATCAAATTTATAATTGAAATGATTGAATGGTTACGGAAATTGTGTGCTAATTCATACTAGCAGTGAAAGTGTTCAACTTATTTTACAACACATTGTGCCGCTTTAACTACATGGATGTACGGGGATATGACTATTTAATAGAATCTGGATAACGGAAATCCATCTGACTTAGGAAGTGCGTGCTGGTACAGGTGACAGAATAATCCATATTATATTCCCTACAGAATACCATGCTGGCATTTGGATTAAGGTGGGAATTTTGGATATGCAAATCATGTGATTTCGAAACCATTTGGGCTATTATGCTTCACTCTTGAATACATCGCGGATGAATGGTTATTTAGGGCTACATAAATTATGTGGAGTTGAGTGATTAGCTTTAGGTCCAAGAAAATATCAGATACTATATATAACGGTGGCTTGTTATAATCTACAGAACGTGGTAACTCGGTAACATTAACCACTCCATACAGCGAACATTTATCCAACTCTTAGCTCACCACAATGTGACTCCCGTCTAACCACGTACTGTAGCTGGGAACATAAAATAAGCAATTTCCACCCCCCCCCCCAACGATTCCAAATCTCGACCTCCTATTTAGACGTGAACAGATTCACACTTTGTTCACTGTTATTCTAAATTAATAATCGATGTAATATTCTATGTTTCAAAATATCTGATATAAGTATCTCAGAGGTTTGTCAAACCTGGCACAATACCCTAAAGGTGATGAAATAGAGTAAGAGATTTCACTTCTTGCACAAATCGATGCATTTGCTTAAATAAATCTGTACACGCGTGTGCAAAAGTGGCTGAGCTTTCGCACGGGCGGCGTATTTGTTGAGTGACATCACTCATTCTTGAGATTACTATTCTATCTCCGCAGAACCTACACACCCGACATCCGAAGGAATTCGTTCAAAATAAACTATTCTTGGTTATCCCCTAGAGTTCTTGTCCTCGACCCGTCCTTCCATAACAACTGTAAGGTTTCATAACCACTCGTCAGACTCATTTACCCTCCCCCACTCATCCTAACACGCCTCATTAAGTACTATATTTAATCTTTTAATCATCACTATTTTCCTACAACACCACAATCAAATATTTCTATTTTTATATATTCTGCAGCAAAAACAATCCCAGTTTCGCATCCATATAGCGCCAAGTTCCAGGCAATGGCTTCAAAAATGAATTATTAATACCTAGATCTATACTTTATTTAAACAGATGTCAACCCAACCTTTATATCTTATTTGCTTTGTCCTTTCTGCAACCAAGTTGGAGTCACCAACGTATCTTAGTGTTTCAACAGCCAATCGATTTCAATATATTTATTTTAAATCTTCCTGCTGCATTCCGTTTATTCTGTTTCAAATACAATGATTTTATTATGAAAACTTTCCTCAACACCTCGTACACATCGTTTAGAGACATGATCAAATCATTCCTCAACACCTCGTACACACCGTTTAGAAACATGATCAAATCATCCCTCAACACCTCTTAAACACCGTTTAGAGACATGATCAAATCATTCCTCAAAACCTCGTACACACCGTTTAGAAACATGATCAAACCTCTCCTCAAAACCTCGTACACACCGTTTATAAACATGATCAAATCTTTCCCCAACACCTCGTACACACCGTTTAGAAACATGATCAAATCTCTCCTCAACACATAGTACACACAATTTAGAAACATGATCAAATCTCTCCTCAAAACCTCGTACACACCGTTTAGAAACATTACCAAATCCTCTGGCGATGAGGCTAAGATGACATTGTCGTTAGTAAGTCACTGAGTCGAAATTACTTGATCTTCGTCCTCAATTCTACTTAAAATTTCTTTGGCATTTCCTTCGTTACTTGCCGTATGTATGGATTGCAAAGTACGAATGATAAAATGCAGTCTTACCTAATATCATTCTAAATACCAGTTTCTCTCTCATGTCTATCGATTCTAATAAATACCAGCTGGTTGTAGACACACTCAGAATCTTGGATTGTGTTCCGAAACTTTTCAAACTGTCAAACAATGTCTCCAATCAACATTATACAAAGCTTTATTTATACTAAATATGCCACGAACGTTTTCCTCTCGATCTTTATTCTACCAAGAACAGTCTAATACTTAATACTACTACCCTTGTTCCTCTGATTCTTGTTCACTGAACTTGTTTTTACCTAACTCGGCTGTCATCAAATCCATTTGTTTCATCATCGTCATCAGCTTCTAAAGGCTAAAAGCCTTGCCGTTGCAGCCATTTCTTACGGTCTTCAGCAGTCCTCTTCACATTGGCATTCGAGTCACATTCCATCTCCTTGGCAATGTTCTTGAGATACGATTGTCTTGGTCGTTCCCTTGGGGTTTTCCCCAAAGTTTTTCCTTAAAAAATTACCTGGAGGCGAGTGTCATGTCTAAGAATGTGTCCCATGGATTTTGCATTCCTTTACTTGATGGTGTTCAACAGGCATCGATTCTCTTGAATTTGGTTCAGAACAAGCTCATTTGTCTTTCTTTCCATCCAGCTTGATCGGGTCATTCGTCTCCAAAACCATATTTCAGCTGTCTCAAGTTTTGATTCTTCTCCTTTCGCAAGCGTCCATGTTTCACAACCATAGGTCAACACACTCCAAACAAAGATCTTGAGAAATTACTTCCTGATCTTCAAGTTGAGGTGGCCATTGTGCAGCAAATTCTTCTTATTTTGAAAGGCTTTCTTCGCCAACGCTATTCTTTTCTTAACTTCTGAGATGCACCTGTTGTCATAATTAATCACACTTCCCAAATAGCAAAATTCCATTACTTGTTCTATGGCACTATCATTTAACATTATATTAGCTAAAATTGGTTGTCTCTTTTTATCAACTACCATTAATTATGTCTTCCGAGAATTAAATCTTAGCCCGAATTTTCCTAAGGATTTCTGGAAAACTTTTAACATGCTTTCATTTCACATGCAGAGTTTGCTAAAATTGCAATATCATCTGCAAAGCGAATGCTATGTACCTGTAATCCATTACATTTTAATTCTTTTGTTTTCTCTTTTAAGGTATTTACTGCAGCATCTATATAGATATAAAAAAGATATGGTGATAGAGTACAACCATGCCTTAAACCTCTTCTTATTTTTTCTTCTCTTTTATTGCCATCAACTGTTATTTCGGTAGTTTGGTTTTTATATAAGTTCAGAATAAGGCACCTGGCTTTCCAGTCAATCCCGACTTTGGCAAATATAAGAAATAAGGTTTTCCAATTGACATTATTACATGCCTTTTCTATATCAATGAATACTATATAGGTTTTTCGATTAACTTCCAGTCTTCTTTCTAATATCTGGCGTAATGCGAGGATAGCCTCCCTAGCCCCTTTCCTTGTTCTAAATTCATATTGATCACTATTCATATGGTGTTCAATATTCTTGCTTAGTCTATCTTTGATGATGATTAATACAATCTTTGATGCATGTGAAAGAATGGCTAAAGTTCTATAATTAGAACATTCACAAGCATTTCCTTTCTTGGGTAGTGTGATTGTTCAAATTTTAATAAAATCAGGAGGTACGAATCCGTCCTCTTAGCATTTAGTTGTGATTTGAAGAAGGTATTATTTAATGCTTACATCACAACATTTTAAGAGCTCTGCAGGAATGTTATCTACACCAGTTGCTTTAATTCCATTCCCAAGTGAGTGCTGCATAAAACCCTGCTTAAGTTATAGTTGAACCTTTATCATCTTCTTCAATTAGTTCTCCATTTTCCATATAAATACTATTGTCAGTAATATCTGGTCCATCATACAAATCTTCAAGGTATTCCTTCCATCGCTCACATACCTTTTCATTTTCAAACAATAGCTTCCCTTTGGAATCCTTACCTACGTTGCTTGTGATGCGTAGTTGATAGCCCAAATATTTCAATTTAAAATAAGCTTTGTCAGGTTTCCCATTCTTCAGGTCATCCTCAATACCCACGCATACCCGCTTCATTTTCTTCCTCCTTGCGACATTTCCTTGTTATTTGATTCTTTAGAGACTAATATGCTTGAGTGTCTATATTTCTAAATTTGTTCCTTTATTCAATAAGCTCTAGGATTTCCTGGGTCATCCATTTCTTTTCCGGTTCCAACTTCCCTTTGCCTAGTACCTCCGTTGCAGCTGAATCTAAGCCATTTCTTATATCATACCATCCTAAAATCTCATCCTTAACCAATTATCTAACATCTTTAAATTCTTGTACTACATTAGAATCCTGAAGCTTATCTAAACACCATCTTTTTGTCCAAATGATTCATTCCTCTTGAACCTTATATCACATTTAGCTGCAACTAGGATGTGATCACTAACAATTTCCGCCCCAGGGTAACTATGGCTGGCTTTCACTTGGTTACTATATCTTTATTTAACAATGATGTAGTAAATTTGCAACCTTCTTCTAACCTCAGGTGCTATCCAGGTGTAACGTCTTCTCTTGGGAACTTCGAAACAGGTATAAGTTATTACCATCTCATGTTGCTCACAGAATTCGAGTAATCTTTCTCCTCTCACTTTGACATCACCCATGCCAAACTTTCTAGCATTCTTAACATTATTTTGAGAGCAAACGGAAGCATTAAATCGACCCATTAAAATAATGTTTGAATTCTCCTTTACTATGTCAAACAATTCTTCTATTTGATCATGCATTTCTTCAATTTCTTCATCATCAGCATTTGTTTATCTTTCTAATAAAAACTTGGAAGCGTTAGTCATCACACTCATTGTCGGAGAACCTCCCAATCTGTCATCTCGTTCTTTCTTCAGTATAGAGACAATGACATACTATTCGATAACCCTTCACATACCTGTCAAAAATCCAAAGTATTAATAAGCGAAATAAACTGACCAGATCTTCAGCCCCTATGCATCGTAGCAACCCAGTTCATACAAAACTGATGTCTGGTGGTACCTAACAACGTACCGGCCAACCAATTCTGATTCAAATATTAAATCTTCTCTTCTATGCTCAGCGGTTTCCCCTCCTCTTTCACTTCATTATTCTTGATATTCTTAGCCCTATACAAACGCTCTATGCGATCATTCTATGAGTATACCTCCTATTCTATATCTATTGAAGGTTTTCACCTCAGTCACTAACATTAGAGCACTTAAGCCATCCTTACCCGAAATAATCCTTAATCTTTCAATAAGCTGTATGAACAATTACTACTTAAAAATAATGATCTACATTTGGATATTTCTGTAGTCTTATTTAAGGAGCATGTACATCTTGGTCATTTAACCCCGAGTACTTTAGTTGTATTTTTAATGTTTGAATATTTCTGATAACCTGTGTATTCTGATGTCTGTATTAAATTGTGTATTTTGGAATCAAGTCTAGGATTGGGAAGGAGGCGGGTGTGGCCTGAAGTAAAAAACAATCCCCGTGTTTGCCTGGAGTAAAAGTAGTAAATCCAAAATGAACAGTTCGAGGATGCCTGGTGAGGAAATCGAGCCCACCTCTTCTCAATTTGGCCTCATGAGGCTGAATGTACCCAGTCCCAGTCCTCAGACCAGAATTAAAATCCTTGCCTGGGCAAACAACCAAATCCAAACCTCCGGGTCAACAGCGAACTACTCTATCCCCAACACCTTGAGATAGACATTGCTCATATTTCTTCGAACAATTTTCTTTAGCTTTATTGTACTTCATCATTACCTCAATTTTCAGACGTCTGTATCCTGCTTTCTCTATTTCATGTCATTCACTCTTGTTCATCCATCTTTCATTCATATTGTAGTATATTCTTAGCGAACCAAAATCTGTACCTTCTACTCGTCCTGTACCTTCTTTCCTCTCTGACAATGTTCTCATCTACAGATTTCTCTTTCAAAGATTCGAGTTCCTTGCAATGGAGTTCTCATCTACTTCATAACAACCAGAATTTGTGTTGCCCCCAGAGTTCGTTTTGTAATCACAATTCAGATTTCGGAAACTCTTCTTGACCACAAAATAATCAGTTTATAAACGTCCTATACCTCCTGGTCTCATTCCAGTGTTTATAGTTCTGTTGTGTTTGTTAGAAACGTGTTAGCTATGCCTTATTAGTTATCGGTGCAGAATTCTACCAGCCTGCTCAATCGTTCGTATATTTCATGCATTCCAAATTTCGCCGCTAACTTTTCTTCTCTTCCGCTTCTGAACACGGCATTTCAATCTCACTTTTGAACATTTACAATCTGTAGCATTACACCTTCTGTATTTGTTAGTAGAATTTTATAACTTCTTTATTATCTGTTTGATTGGTAGCCTGCTAGACTTATACTACTCTAATACACCTAGTTTTCGTTCTAATTTAAACTACTATAAGCCTATAATGCTCATAATGTTCTAGCCACTGGTCACGTTCGCCAGCCAATATGAAACTCGTTCTCACTTGCTGAGCCCAAGGTTGCAGGTTCAAAACCTGGCGCAGTCAGCTTGCATTTGAGGGTGCGCAAATGCGAGGGAGCCGTGTCAGTACATTTACTGGCACGTTAAAGATCCCCTTCGGGGCAAAATTCTGGCACCCCGGCGTCTCTAAAAGCCAGTGTAGTTAAAAGGGACGTAAAACCAATAACATAATTATTTTTACAATATGAGACTTATTCTCCATAATCGTTATTTCATTTAGAGCTAAATATCTTCTAGTCTCCTGGCCAGAAGTTCCATTCTTCCTGCCTGCATACGTCACTAATCCAACACAAACCCAACTTCAACCTATCTATTTCCAATATCATGTTCCTAAACCTTCCTCTGGATAATCACACTTCCAATATCCATGTTTCAACCAGTAGAACGCCAGACACCCCATTTGTCACCTTTGTGATGTTAACCCCCTCTCGAGTAGCCCTCGGATGGAGATCAGAAACCGTTAGTTAAAGTACGTACACCAACTCGTACCTACCCATGATTAAGGCTGCTGCAATGACAGCCGAAACGTCGGGAAATAATAACCGATATGCGACGCGGCTCAATCCTGTAAGCCAAGATGATAAACTAGACACCAGCCGCGAAAGCCTACGATCTAAATATATACGCCTCTACGGGGAGGAAACTCACTCCTACAGCAGGAAATTGGACATTCTACGCCAGAAAAGATCGCGCTTGCTGAGCTCACTTGCCTTTTTGAAACGCTGCAGAGACTACGACATTTCACCTAAGTTTATCAAGGTAAAACATCATATTTCTTCGCCTGCAGCGAGGAGAATCTTACTCCGAACTGAAAGAGCCCTATTACATGAACGAATCCGGAACTGCCGTCGTGAACTAGATATGGTGACGCGAGAACTATATGACATACAGTTCAAGCTAATGCTACGACTGTCTCCTGACGATTGGACGATGTTGGATAACATAACCGCAAGGCAGGCAGATTCCATATTACAGAAAACACCAGCTACGCATATAAAGAAATTTGACTTGCTGCAACAAAGGCAGAAACCACCTTCAACGTATGCACTAGACAGGAAGCGCATAGTGATCAACATGTCATCCCTGCCATTGAACGAGCCAAGTAAGGACCTGTTAGCCAAAGGACTTAATTACGCAATCACGCCGAGACGCCCTCATACAGAAGATATTATCTGCGGGGTAGAAGCTTCTATCCGTCATCTACCAGCCTTAGAAGCAGAAGAAATTAGAGCAGAGGCCTCTCAGATCATCAAACATGCCAGGCCCGTTTCAAGCAACATCAGCAGGGAAGAACGTCAGGCCCTTAAAGAGCTACGAAGCAATGAAAGCATTACGATTTTGCCAGCAGACAAAGGGAATGCTACAGTTGTATTCGACACCCAAGACTATGTGGATAAATTTCACAGTCTCCTTCCAGACACAGCTTATAAGGCGATCCCAAAGAACCCCATAAGGAAGATAGAACTAACGACGACGCGGCTAATTAAGGAGTCATCTATTCCAGAAGAGAAGAGGAAATCCCTAGTACCTTGCTACTCAAGAACTCCCACGTTCTACGGCCTACCTAAAATACACAAGCCCGATGTGCCTCTGAGGCCTATTGTTTGCGCCATAGCGTCTCCAACTCACCCTCTGGCTAAATATTTGAACCAGGTACTGCAGCCATTATTCCCTACGTCAGCCTCTCACGTGAAAAACTCGCAGCACTTTACAGATATCATAGCGAGTATAAACCTGAGTGAGGGTGATCTACTGGCAAGCTTCGATGTGGAGTCCCTATTTACCAGGGTTTCTGTACCTGACGCCACACAGTTAATCAGGGAAAAACTTACAGCCACAGGAGGTCCAACGGACTTAGTGGATTTAGCTGAATACTGCGTTAACTCCACAGTCTTCGTATTCAATGGACAGATGTTTCAGCAAACGGAGGGAGCAACCATGGGTTCCCCCCTCTCTCCCCTACTGACTAACGTGTTTATGGCTAACTTCGAAGAAGAAGCGATAAAGGAGAGCCCATTGAAGCCTAAGTGTTAGTTCAGATACGTAGACGACGTCTTTTTGATATGGGAACATGGACGCACCACACTTCAGAACTTTCTAGACTTCATGTGCTCCAGACATCCGAGCATCAACTTCACAATGGAAGTAGAAGAAAATAATCAGCTGGCATTCTTAGACGTCCTGCTCTATAAACGAACAGATAACACGCTCGGACACAGGGTCTATAGGAAAGATACTCACACAGATCGGTAACTACATGTTAACTCAAGTCATCCTCCATCGCAGAAAGAAATGGTAGCTAGAACACTCCTCACCAGAGCCAACCACATTTGCGATAAGGATAGCATAAATGAAGAGAAGAAACATGTTTGGAACACGCTCCCAGCTAATGGCTACAGCAAAGGACAAATAAATAGGGCCACACGGAAGGTAGTACAAAGCCGAAGAACTGGCAAAAAGAACGAAGATAGGCCCTACCATAAAGCCTCTCTGCCGTACGTACAGGGGTTGACAGATAGAACCGCAAGGCTGCTTAAGAAACACGATGTGACAACTGTGATGCATCCTATAAACAAGCTGACGCAAGTGGTGCGTAAATCAAACGAGATAAAGCTGCCAAACCAGGACGCAGGAGTTTACAAAGTGCCTTGCTCCAGTGGGCAGGTTTACATAGGGCAAACAAAACGACGCGTTTCCATTGGGATTTCAGAGCACATTCGAGACACGAAACAGATAAACTACATATCTGCAATAGCTGGACATGCTGACGTCACGAGACTAGTGATGTAAAATGTCTAGTCATTTATAAGTCGGGGCAAATGTCCAGGATAAATGCCCGGGCAAATGCCCAAAACCCATAAATGCCCAGGCATTTAGGGCATTTACCTCTTTTAAAAACATATTTATAATGCAACGCTTATATAAATATTGTTTTAGCCATATATGTATCTACATATATGTACTCTATATATTTATCCATAAAAACAGGAGTTGAGGCCAAAATAGGCTGCGGAAGTTGTTGTAGGAATTCAATGAAAGAACTTGATTTTGTTTCTGAGGCTGAGCTTGTGCTTGGTACTGCAGATTTGTTGTTGAAATCATCCACTTCAATTAGTAAAGGTTCATAAGGGGGTTTTCTTTCGAAAAGGTTTTTCAACCACTGTAATTGTACCTAACAGAAGCACTTTTTTAAGATCCTGAGGGCACTTAAAACACTTCTTTATGTGATTTTCCATTTTGTTACAATGTGACTGTTAATAGTCCTTATTACAATATTTAAGAATTTGGGACAAAGAAATTGCAAAAGTAACCTCCGAAAAAAGAAATTCATATAAAAACCTTCTGTCAACTGGTAAATTAGAAGATAAAATTGAATACCATCATAAGAGAGCAATAGCAAAAAAGAGAAGTTCGAAAGAAACACAGGGAAAGTTGGGAAAACTTTGTCTCGTACCTGGAGACTGGCATAACAACACCACAACCACAAACCTATAAAATTTTGAAAAAACTAAATAGGGATGTAAAAGAAGATGTAAAAATTAATGCAATATCTCACAAAGAATGGCTTGAGTATTTTCAGAGCCTTTGGTTGAGTCCAAATATTGCACAACTTGTTTTATTAGGATCTAACAACAAGTCTTCGGAAAATATTACACTCGAAGAATTAGAACAGGCCTTGAGGAAACTTCGAAATGGGGAAACACCAGGAGACAGTAGTGGCTACGCTGGCTAAAGAGCAGTGTTAGGTCATGGGGCCAAGCTCTCTGCTGACTCAGTAGACGCGTCGATTCGAGCCCCACCGTCGGCTGACCTTGAAATGGTTTTCCGTGATTTCCCATTTTCAACACAAGGCAAATGCTGGGACAGTACCTTCAGTAAGGCCACGGCCGCTTCCTTCCACATCCTTGCCCAGTTTCATTCATCTTCATCCATTCCATCTCTCATCCCCACGCGCAGGTCGCCCACGGGCGTCGACTAGAAAGACCTGCACTCGGCCTCTTAGGAGGCTACACGACCAAAATACCCCTGGAGAAGATTCAATAAATGCAAAAATGTTGAAATATTCAGGCGATGCCTTCAAGAAAAGATTTCTCAGATTATTGAATTTAATCTGGATGGGTAACATGCCTACAGAAGATTGGCAAAAGGAAATAGTAGTTCCTCTTCCTAAGAAGGGAAATATGAAAGATTTGGAAAATTATAGAGGAATAAGTATACTTAACTCTGGATACAAAATTTATGCAAACATTGTTAAACAAAAGTTACTGAAACATTACTCTGAGGTAATAATAATAATATCGTATGGCCTCGGGTGCAGGGTGCTAGCTTTGTTATTTGACACCCAGAGGGTAGCTTGCATGTCCAATTTCGTTGTTCCTTGACTATGAAAGTCAAGGAGGTTAGATGTTAGATATCTAAGCTCCTTGAGCACTATAGCGCTTTCTAGTAGAGAAATGAGGAATTTTGTGTTGGCGGAAACTCCCGAGATTAATTTTGCCATTAGTAACTCAGCCTACTGAATTCAAATGGATTCTTTGACATGCCAACATCGTATGACATGCGTATCGTATTTTTGCCGCCTTTCAAAAATCACTTACCACGACCAGGAGCGAACCTGCAATCTTGGGGTTAGTAGACCGACACGATATCTACTCACCCACCGTGGCAAGCTACTCTGAGGTAACAGGGAATGAACAACATGGGTTTAGAATAGGTCGCACATGTGCAGATGCCTACTTCACCTTAAAAATTTCGATCGAAAAATGCAGGGAGTTCAATTTAGAAACACACATATCATTTGATGATTTTATGAAAGCCTTTGATTTTGTTGACAGAAACAGACTTATTGGCATATTGGCCAGGGATTGTGTCCCCCAACAGTTAATTGATAACATTTACAACATGTATAGTGGTACTCTTATTGCAGTAAGGTTAAGTAATCATAAATCCGATTGGAAGCCAATCAGCAGAGGGGTAAGACAAGGCTGTGGACTCTCTCTATTGCTATTCATAATCTACATGAATGCTATAATAAAGGAATGGAGGTGTGAAAGACATGGTTCAATACCTATCAGCAGGCATCTAAAAAATTTTGACGCTATACTACTTGCTGATGATGTTGCATTGGTAGCAGCATCTGAAGATGATCTGCAGTGGTCAGTAGTCAACCTCCAGAAAGTGGCATCAAAATTCAGCATGTGCATTTCTACTGAAAAGACTAAAGTAATGAATGGTATTTAAGGGTAAGGACCCTATCCCCAGGAAAATTTGTCTGGATGATAAAATTTTAGAATGAGTTAACGAATTCAAGTATTTAGGATATCATTTATCTTTTCAAGAAGAACGAGACATATATGCAAAAATAACTAATTATACCAGAACAACAGGAATCATCAATCACGTCGTGAAACCATCTCTTGTCCAAAGGCATACACGCTTGCGTTTGTATAACACATTAGCCAGATCAACCCTATGCTATGGCAGCGAGGCATGGACATTAAGATCTCAGGACATCTCCAGACTCACAGCACGCGAAATGACCTTTATGGACCGAACAGCAGGCTATACTAAATGGGATCATAAGAGAAACGAGGATGTGCTGAAGGAACTAAAAGTGAAACCAGTCACTACATACATTTGTGACTACCAAGAGAACTGGAAGCATCATGTCCAAAGGATGGAACCTGGAAGATTACCAAAGGAGATCCTTCGATACCAGCCACGGGGAAATAGATCTATAGGATATCCGATGAGATGGAGGGAAAGTGCAAGACCGTAACGGGACATTTGGCCCAATACTTGGAAGGAAGACGATGATGATGACAATATTTACAACATACTCCTTACCCTTACAAATGATTAAAGTTCCAAATAGGTCCTTTTTTCCTAAGCATTTGGTAATGATTTAATCTGACACTTAAAAATATAAATAGCCTAAGAAAGAAGTGAGGTTATCTCAGACTCAACAACTCAACAGACAGCTCTACTTCACAACTAACTGGGCTGGGCTGCTGGTGGTAGTATGCCTCGCCAATCTCAAGGCCACAACCACCCTACCCCCACTCCTAGATCATAGCACAATGGCTGCCCAGGGCCTAGCCCATCCAGCCTCCTCCCTCCTCCCAAAGCCACTATTCACACCATAATCAAACTCCTACCTAATTTTCCTAAATATAAATGAATAGGCCTGCAGGCCTAACTCAGTAATGCAATGTTTTATTCAAAACAGATATACATAATTCTCATTTAGTTGTTATTGACGGCATTGACACAGGATAACTAAATTATTATTAGCAATATTCAGGCATTACTAGTTTATCCATGAAATGTACCTTTGATTATTGGTTTTTATTATGTTTTAGATGCTCTAGTGACAATCACAAGTAGTAAAAAGTAAAAAAAGAAGTTTTCTTAAATGCCCAGATTTTGGGCATTATAGATGTCCAGCCCACTGGGCATTTGCCCGGCCCACATCACTACACGAGACACGCCATCGAATTTGATAAGGCCGAAACTGTTGCTAAAATTCCCAGATATCAAAACAGATTAATTAGAGAGGCAATAGAGGGCGTGAAGCATCCCAATAATTTCAATCGCGAAGATGGTTTCAAACTTAGCAACATTTGGAAAGTTCTCCTAGCGAGCGACTGCCTGGGGCGGGGACCAATCAGCGGGCAGCGTGACGACAATGCAGGGCAAGCAAGCACATCTGACTGGCAATAACCGTTAGTTTGAGTACGGACACCAACTCCTACCTACTCATGATTAAGGCTGCTGCAATGTCAGCCGAAAAGTCGGGAAATAATAACCGATATGCGACGCGGCTCAATCCTGTAAGCCAATATGATAAACCATAAAATATTACATGAAGTATCTGCAAAGCTTCTGTATGAAATATTAAGATACTCTATCTTCCCAATAATTTAGTCAAAATAATTATATTATATGGTGGCGAATCCACCATTTTGTCTTACTTCCGTCCCCTAAAGCCTTAAATCTATCAGTTTGCGGCAACACCTGACAGAGCGCGGTGGACGACATACATAGGTGGTTCTAACGGGAACAGGTACTCGCGAGAAGCAGCTCCGAAAGGTCTCAAGAGATGCCGAAAGAATCTCAAGAAAGTCCCAAAAGCTAATGCTAGGTCTCATAAGGTCTACAAGAAGTATAACACAATTTTCACTCGCCAAATCAATACTTTACTTTACTAAAAATACTATAGGTACATGTTTCGGAAACTTGATATGTTTCCTTCTTCAGCCCATATGTTGGTGTGAAACATTATATGACATCGAAATCCTAGTGCGGTTTATAACTCATAAAGTCTAGAATTTCAAATCCACCAGGAAAGGCCGAGACTATCCCTCCAAATATGTAAGGACGCCACTCAGCAAAGTTCAGTGATGTGTGTACGACGGTACAGTCATTCAACAAAGTGGGCTAATGTGAATCAGCGAGTCAGTCAGTGTGACACAGCAGTTAAGTACACTGTAACCGAAACCTTTGGTTACATAGCCCACCCTTGGGTTTCTGTAAGTATGTATTAGCGCCATGGTGTGTGATGTGGGTAAATGAGGTTACCTACCATGCTCACCTATTGATGGAGCACCACAGAGAGTCTAGTGTTTTGTGGTGGTCCAGCAGTGGCTTTGACTACTGACAATGTTACTATGGTGAGGTCATGTTTTATTCAAGATTATGTTATGTTCTGAGGTGTGGCAATGTTATGTTTTGGATAAATAGATTTTATGTCTAGAGGTATGCAGATGTACAAAGAGACGTTTAAGAATACGTAAGAAGAAAAGAAAGGAGCAGAATGATATTAAATATTGTGAGGGGCCCTTTCTTCATGAAAGTTGTTGTGGACACTGTACAAGAGATGCAGGTAATGGAAGCTTGCGTACATGTTCACAAACAAGTATTGATAGTTTCGATTGCAAGAGAACAACCAGAAAAAAAGAATTTGTAAGTGGAGGAGAATTTTTATTATTATATGTTTGTGATTTAAACCATTATTCAGGGTATTTGCATTTGAACTGTCATGGTGTTGTGTCTCTAGTATTAGTTATTAATACATAAGTGTATATTACTGCACTTAGTACATCGCCCCGCTACACTGAGATTGGATATCATATTTATTACAAACGAGAGAGCGGGTTCCGTGGCTCTAGTGGTCAATCATTATGCGACACAGCTCTGCAAGTTTTCACTGGAGCCAGCTACCACTCTGTGGCGGTCTCCCGGACTCTTCCAAAAGCTAACCTGCGCGTTACCCGCTCTGCAAGTTTTCACCGGAGCCAGCTACCGCTCTGTGGCAGTCTCCCGGACTCCTCCCTAAGCAAACTTGCGCGTTACCAGCTCTGCAAGTTCTCACCGGAGCCAGCTACCGCTATGTGGCGGTCTCCCGGACTCCTCCCTAAGCTACCCTGCGCGTTACCAGCTCTGCATGTTCTCACCGGAGCCAGCTACCACTATATGGCGGTCTCCCGGAATCCTCCCTAAGCTAACCTGCGCGTTACCAGCTCTGCAAGTTCTCACCGGAGCAAGCTACCGCTCTGAAGCGGTCTCCCGGACTCCTCCCTAAGCTAACATGCGCGTTACCAGATCTGCAAGTTTTCACTGAAGCCAGCTACCTCTCTGTGGCGGTCTCCCAGACCCTAAGCTAACCTGCGCGTTACCAGCTCTGCAAGTTTTCACCGGAGCCAGCTACCGCTCTGTGGCGGTCTCCCGGACTCCTCCCTAAGCAAACCTGCACGTTACCTGCTCTGCAAGTTTTCACCGGAGCCAGCTACCGCTCTGTGGCGGTCTCCCGGATTCCTCCCTAAGCAAACCTGCGCGTTACCAGCTCTGCAAGTTCTCACCGGAGCCAGCTACCGCTCTGTGGCGGTCTCCCGGACTCTTCCATAACCTAACCTGCGCGTTGTCAGCTTGCAGACAGGTTTGCACAGGCACAACCCAGGTACTTTCCAGATCCTCTGCCCTCCAGTTCGCACCTCTTCTTGGACTAGGTCTCAACAACCACAATACCACTCAGCGAGGCCGTAACCCAGGTTTTAGTTCACGACATGAGTGCAACACCACCGCTACAATCGCAGTCCTCCGCCACACTTGCCGGACACGTCACCACTACAGCCTTGGTCCCGGTTATAGACCCCCACAGCCACCTCGGTATGGCTCCTGTACCACCACACTTGCCGGACACGTCACCACTACAGCCTTCGTCCTGGGTTATAGACCCCCAAAGCCACCTCGGTATGGCTCCTGTACAACCACATTCCTCCACCACACTTGTCGGACACGTGACCACTACAGCCTTGGTCCCGGGTTATAGACCCCCACAGCCACCTCGGTATGGCTCCTGTACCACCACACTTGCCGGACGTGACCACTACAGCCTTGGTCCCGGGTTATAGACCCCCACAGCCACCTCGGTATGGCTCCTGTACCACCACACTTGCCGGACGTGACCACTACAGCCTTGGTCTCGGGTTATAGACCCCCACAGCCACCTCGGTATGGCTCCTGTACCACCAAACTTGCCGGACACGTCACAACTAAGGCCTTGGTCCCGGGTTATAGACCCTCACAGCCATCTTGGTGTGGCTCCTGTACCACCACAGTCATCCACCACACTTGCCGGACACGTCACCACTACAGCCTTGGTCCTGGGTTATAGACCCCACAGCCACCTCCGTATGGCTCCTGTACCACCACAGTCCTCCACCACACTTGCCGGACACGTCACCACTACAGCCTTGGTCCTGGGTTATAGACCCCCACAGCCACCTCGGTATGGCTCCTGTACCACCACAGTCCTCCACCATACTTGCTGGACACGTCACCACTACAGCCTTGGTCCTGGGTTATAGACCCCACAGCCACCTCTGTATGGCTCCTGTACCACCACAGTCCTCCACCACACTTGCCGGACACGTCACCACTACAGCCTTGGTCCTGGGTTATAGACCCCCACAGCCACCTCGGTATGGCTCCTGTACCACCACAGACCTCCACCATACTTGCCGGACACGTCACCACTACAGCCTTGGTCCTGGGTTATAGACCCCACAGCCACCTCTGTATGGCTCCTGTACCACCACAGTCCTCCACCACACTTGCCGGACACGTCACCACTACAGCCTTGGTCCTGGGTTATAGACCCCCACAGCCACCTCGGTATGGCTCCTGTACCACCACAGTCCTCCACCATACTTGCTGGACACGTCACCACTACAGCCTTGGTCCCGGGTTATAGACCCCCACAGCCACCTCGGTATGGCTCCTGTACCACCTCACTTGCTGGACACGTGACCACTACAGCTACAACGGTGATAAGCCAGCTAACAAGGAGTGTGACTCGGGTAGTTTTATAAAGTAAAATTCTAAATTTTCCTACATCATTGTTTTAACATTTCACCAGAATCAATCGCAACTCCATTTTAGTAACAACATGTTTCTAGTGTCGAAAAAAATAATTTTTATGTGGAATTTTTCATCTTATTTTAATTCAAATTTGTAAGGATCTCCATCTGTTTCTATTAGCGCTGAAGAAGACACCATTGTCATACCGAAGCATGCACATAGTGTTGGCAAGGGGGGTTGCATAACACAGTCACACAATATCTTGGGTTGGTAACTTCCACGCCTCAGGCTTAAGGCAAAACGATCAACAAGACGCTAAAAAAAAAGCATGGCCCAGAAGTCCGCTACCCCTCCAGCGGTCCGGGCAGTGTGTACCTAGAGCCCGCTGATGAGCATGACTTTATGCACCTAGGCGAAACCCCGCAACAAACACGGCAAAATCCTAGAATATTTGCTGGAGCTTCATGATGTAGACAAGAATGCAAATATTCCAATAAAAATATCATTATTCGCAAGAAATGAAATATCTAGCTGATTCAGACCAGTTGTGCTCGTGGGTAAACACTACAGCAAGACCTGTCTGCCCAATGTGTACATGAGCAAGGTACCCTAAAAAGACTCCTCAGACGCAAGGTAGGGACAACTCTCAGTTGGGCCGAGAAGCTGGTGAGCTTTATGCTGCATAACCAAACCCCAACCCACCATTATGTTCTCTCAGAAAAACCCCCACATAATGTTGTCTTGAATTCCCAAGCTCTAAACAGTAAACCTACGCAGCAGCTTGCGTGGGATTTGTTGATACCTGGCAAATTACTTCAATCCTCTCAGTGCTTAAGATTAGTTGAAGTAGATATTTGATTGGATTTACAAGTGCCAATAGCTGGTGAGGAGGAAGCTAACTACACTCAATATTTTAGGTTACAGAAGAGTCATCAACAACACACTAGGGGAGTCTTATAATAGTGGACGTTCCTCATGAAACTCATATCACAGTCACATTCCTTTCACTGCAGTGTGAATATTAGCTCCAACAATATGAAAGGGTTTTCCACAAATCAGAAATGTAACATCAATACTTCAGTCCGTGAGAACTGAAAGGGAATGGATATTTTGTGGGTTGCTAAATGGAAAGTTAATATTAATATCTAAACACATCAAAAAAAGTTTTGCATCACCTCGGTTCCCAGATCTCCGGCATATAGACGTTGACTGTGTATATTGTATCAAAGATACAGTCCCTTTGACTGTTCATAGATGTCACTAAAACTGCTCAAAGATGTAAACAACCATGCATGAGCAGGGCCTATTAGACGGAGGGGGTACGACAGCCGATCAGTTCCAGTCATTCCACCAGGACGAAGGTACGCTGCTCATGTTGTCTGTAGTTCTACCATGCCTAGAAGGTCAATACCGCAGTTCGATCGCGTCCGCATTGTTACTTTGTGTCAAGAAGGGCTCTCAACAAGGGAAGTTTCCAGGCGTCTCAGAGTGAACCAAAGCGATGTTGTTCGGACATGGAGGAGGTACAGAGATACAGGAACTGTCGATGACAGGCCTCGCTCAGGCCGCCCAAGGGCGACTACTGTAGTGGATGACCGCTACTTACGGATTGCCGCTCGGAGGAACCCTGACAGCAATGCCACCATGTTGAATAATGCATTTCGTTCAGCCACAGGACGTCGTGTTTCAACTCAAACTGTGCGCAATAGGCTGCATGATGCGCAACTTCACTCCCGACGTCCATGGCGAGGTCCAGCTTTGCAACCCCGACACCATGCAGCGCGGTACAGATGGGCCCAACAACATGCTGAATGGACCCCACAGAATTGGCATCACGTTCTCTTCACCGATGAGTGTCGCATATGCCTTCAACCAGACAATCGTCGGAGACGTGTTTGGAGGCACCCTGGTCAGGCTGAACGTCTTAGACACACTGTCCAGCGAGTGCAGCAAGGTGGTGGTTCCCTGATGTTTTGTGGTGGCATTATGTGGGGCCGACGTACGCCACTGGTGGTCATGGAAGGCTCCGAAACGGCTTTACGATACCTGAATGACATCCTCCGACCCATAGTGCACCCATATCGGCAGAATATTGGAGAGGCATTTGTCTTCATGGACGACAATTCTCGACCTCATCGTGCACATCTTGTGAATGCGTTCCTTCAAGATAACGACATCGCTCGACTACAGTGGCCAGCATGTTCGCCAGACATGAACCCTATCGAACATGCCTGGGATATGTTGAAAAGGGCTGTTTATGGACGTCTTGACCCACCAACCACTCTGAGAGATTTACGCCGAATTGTCGTTGAGGAGTGGGACAATTTGGACCAACAGTGTCTTGATGAACTTGTGGATAGTATGCCACGACGAATACAGGCATGCATCAATGCAAGAGGACGTGCTACTGGGTATTAGAGGTAGTGGTGTGTACTGCAATCTGGACCACAAATGCTGAAAGTCTAGCTGTATGATGGTACAACATGCAATGTGTGGGTCTCATGAGCAATAAAACGAGCTGAAATGTTGTTTGTGTTGATCTCTATTCCCTTTGTATTTAAAGGTTCCGGAACTCTTGGAACCGAGGTGATGCAAAACTTTTTTTGATGTGTGTACTTGTATAATGAGACAGGCAATAAGATAATTAACTTCAATGGCAGATACAATACGACAATTATTTTTGCTCCGAAGAAACCTTATTCAAACCCAACATTTTCAGTTAAGCATTCATAAAAGTGGAAGAACACATTTCTCATTATGTTGTCCACTTACTCATTCAAATGATTTCCACTTGTATCGCTTTCTTCAACCTGGATTTCTTCTTTCATATCCTAGGATAAGATGGAATAATTCATTGCTTTGCGAACAACTTATACATTTCACACAAATTACAAGATATGTAATTGCACAGCACAGCTCAATTGAAGTAATAATATATTCGCTTAACAACTACTAGACACTAGTTTCACACTGTCCATCACATCTTACTGATGGAGATGATCGTTTCCTCTCTAGTTCTGTAACGTATAATACACCATCGAGTCGTCATTCCTTTAGATACCAAGTGAATCTAAGTGAGAGAGAAACTGCTGACATCACTAACTCAATGGAAATAATATCCTTAAGCACAATGGAGAAATGAACATTTATTTTTAATTCTTTAACTGTAAGACCAGAAGGGGTTGTAGGATCTAACGCACATATGTATCACTGAGTAACAAGCGACTAGGCTCGCAATATTTCTACTAGGAACTACACAATATATTACAAGAGGGGGAATGGTATGTAGAGTATATAACATCAATATTGCAGCAATTTGATACTACTAGCAACAAGCATTATATGTCTTCTGGAGGGGGAGTGTTATGTAGAGTACATAACATCAATATTGCAGCAACTTGATAATACTAGCTACAAGCATTATATGTCTTCTGGAGGGGGAGTGCTATGTAGAGTATATAACAGCAATATTGCAGCAACTTGATACTACTAGCTACAAGCATCATATGTCTTCTGGAGGGGGAGTGTTATGTAGAGTATATAACTTCAATATTGCAGCAAATTGATACTACTAGCTACAAGCATCATATGTCTTCTGGAGGGGGAGTGTTATGTAGAGTATACAACAGCAATATTGCAGTAACTTGATACTACTAGCTACAAGCATCATATGTCTTCTGCAGGGGGAGTGTTATGTAGAGTATGTAACATCAATATTGCAGCAACTTGATACTAACAGCTACAAGCATTATATGTCTTCTGGAGGGGGAGTGTTATGTAGAGTATGTAACATCAATATTGCAGTAACTTGATACTAACAGCTACAAGCATTATATGTCTTCTGGAGGGGGAGTGGTATGTACAGTATGTAACATCAATATTGCAGCAACTTGATACTACTAGCTACAAGCATTATATATCTTCTGGAGCGGGAGTGTTATGTAGAGTATGTAACATCAATATTGCAGTAACTTGATACTACTAGCTACAAGCATTATATGTCTTCTGGAGGGGGAGTGTTATGTAGAATATATAACATTAATATTGCAGCAACTTGATACTACTAGCTACAACCACTATATGTCTTCAGGTAAACAGGAGCACATAGTTTGCAATGGTGATACAGGCCAAGGAAGAGTTTGCAGAACATAGAGAGAAGTCACTTTCAAAAGCTGTTATGAATGTAGAAACGTCATTTAATTGAACAGATTTCCTGAGATCAGTAGTATCGCCAGATATTTAGGAAAATAGAAATCCATGCTTGAAACGTGTGTATTGAATCCAACCCTTATAGTTCCTGCCTTAGAACAGACTAAGAGCTCAGCACATTTTAGTTTAGTGTGCCAGGCCACATGGTCAGTCTTTCAGCAAACCCAGCAGAAGAGTGGGTATGATCACCTCCTTCGGACAAGCTTTACATGGCTCCCAGGAATGGGAATAATAAGGCCTATGCTCACGCAACATTAAAACAAGATATTTGGTAAGAGAGAAGATTTGTCGATATTTACTAAAAAAGATTTAGAGATAATTATGTTCTCATTTTCATCTCGTATGCTAATTAATTACTTTTATGTTCACAGCCTTGTGCATGAACTTGTACTGCTCAGGATTAGGAAGGGTGCAATCTCTGTCATTCGTTAAAATCATCCCAGCAATTGCCTGGAAGTTGAAGTAATAAACCACTGAAGACCCCTTCAAGGATTGCTGATGTAGTGAAACCCATCTACCCTGAGTTGCCCTCATGAGAGCATCTTATTTCAGCCCTCTGACTAGAATATATTTGACCAAACCAAGAAAAATTGGTACACCATCAAAATTCTCCAAGTCTATTGTATTAAGCCCTTCTTATAACATAACTTTGGTCAATGAGATTTTAGATGCATCCCCTATTAGCTCAGTGCTCAAAGCAACAGCGAGTGAAGCCGCAGGTTCAAGCCCCCTCAAATGTCAGATATTCTATACCTTTCTTCAAAACGATTGCGATATCTGTACTCCTCATGACCTAACTGCTGAACGCTTCCATTTATCATCAATACTGCTGTGAAAATCAGTTCTAGAATCTCTAAATACCGTTTGATGATAAGGGCATAAAGTTGTAACTTGATAAAGTACTTACCAATTTGATATCCGAAGATGCTATTTCTATTTTAATGCATGGAACAAACTCTGGTGAGGGACATTCTTCAGTCTTAATATCCCCAGCAAGGTCAGTATTATCCTGCAGAGAAATGATTTGCTTCACAAATATATTCCTTGGCATAGGTGAAAATACAACTTACAGATGACTTGTAAACTTACAATGATGTAATCAGAAGACCAAATATGATTGGCTCCCATTTACTTTAATTTCTAGATCAGTAATTACCAGGATGCAAGTTATTTTTTTAGTTCACAAAATAAAATCAATGCAGACGTTTGTTTTATTAGGTAGCATCCTCATTATAATATTCAGTTGCGCTCTATAACATAATTTCTCGCTGTAGAATAATCGTGAAGTTGAATGGAATTGAGAGAGAAAATTTTATGATTAATAGAGAGCAAAGCATTAAGGGAAGTGGGAGCAGCACAGTAACATTCCTTGTGAACATGTATTGAATATAAATATAAGTTTTAAAATTAACAGATGCAAGAACCAAAATGGTGGCCATTAAACCCTAATACGGTCGACCCTCTTCCGCCTGGGTAGTATTCAGCGCTGTTAGGACAATTTAAAAGCTGGCTACTTACTTTCTCTTGGGCCACAGCCGAGAACCAAAATGGTGGCCACTAAACCCTAATATGGTCGACCCTCTTCCTCCTGCTTAGTATTCAGCGCTGTTAGGACAATTTAAAAGCTGGCTAATTACTTTCTCTTTGGCCACAGCCAAGAACCAAATTCTTCGACCATAAAGAACCAACTTAGTTGACCCGCCTTTCCCCCAACCTCATCCTCGAATAACTCGTCTGATTTGAAACTGCTAAAGACTGTCTTAACGTGACGTCAAAACAAGATTCCACCTGACTGTTAAGTCAGGTAGTTTCCCTGTCAGACCAGCGTGGCTAACACCACGTGCCTGGTTACCATGACAACCATCATGACCAATGAGGGAAGGCGAGGTCACCGTCGCAACCCGTTTTGTTTAAAGAGGGAGCCAAATGGTACCAAAATTCAAATCTAGGGGATTTATGGAGAGAATCTGCATGAAATTCACAACTCATAGGTTGGCAATCCAGATTACTCAAGATCATTGCAACTTGGTCACCATGGCAACACAGTTTGTTTACACAGTTAGCCAAAAGAACATTAATTATCTGCGGAATTTTGGGTGAAAACACTGGGCGATTTTCACCTCTCACAGGTTGGCAACACTGAATAACCAGACCGCTGCAAGGTCACCATGGCAAAGTGTTATGTTTATAATGGTCAGACAATGCAAAAATTCAAATCTTGTAGAATTTTAGGGAAATGTTGGGATTTAAGGAGAATTTAGGTATATTTCACACTCACACGATGGGAATCCCCCCAAAACATATCTTGGCCAGAGATGGCGACCGTCATGACCTTCAGTAGTTAAGCTAGACGCTCAGACTCATGCCCCCGAGAAGGGTCAAACGGTACTCAGTTTGCCTGCACAGATTGTGGCAAGTGTTGACCTTAAGATGGCAAAAGGAACGAAGTAGGATGTCCGGTACAAACTAGGCCCCATCAAAAGGTTTGTGCTTTCTGTGCAATAGACAATTTGTCAGTAGTACAGTTATGAAAATTCAATTCTGGAATCCCTAAATACCATTTGGTGATTAGGACATGAACAGGTCTTGTGTTTTAAAGGCATAGAGTATTATATCGATAAGGTACTTACTCCTTTCACAACTGAAGATGCTGATTCTACTTTGATCCATGGAACAATCTCCGGTGTAGGACATTGTGCTTTATTGCATGGAACAATCTGCTGTGAAGGACTTTCGTCAATCTTAATATCCCTCATATGACGAGTATCGCCCTGCAGAGAAATGACTTGTCTCACAAATATGTTCCTTTCCATTGGTGGATTTATATCAGGCATTTGACGTGAAAAATTAACGCTACAGGAATCCTAGAATAAAATAAACATTTAACAGGTTTCCATTTCCTTCGATTTCTTCCAAACGTAATACAACGCAGACGGTCTAGATCAGTAGGCCTATTTACATAGAGAACGGTAGTTATTTCTTCAAAGGGCACAAAATAAAATAAAAGCCAGACTTTTGTGTTTTGTTTGGTATCTTGAACATCCCAGTATTCGGCTGATCTCTAGATAAGTAACCCTCGCTATAAACAATAGACCACAAGGATTCGCGATAAGGGAATTGTTAAGGGGGTTCATAAAATCAAGGCATAATAATAAGTAAGAAAGAGGAACATCGCCTCCTATGTAAAAAGCAAAGGATGCAGTATATGTGCTCAAAAATACACTAAAATAAAAATACATCAAACTTTGTAGAAGGAGATAAGAATGAGAATAGGGAACATAACGTTACCTGGGGAAAGTGGAATAGGAGAGTGACAGAAGTAAAGCAGAACGAAACTGGTCATCCAAGTGTATTTATTATTCTCATGAAAATTCTTTTCAGGATTAGGGAATGACCCATCTCTTTTGGGTACAATCGTGTTGACCGACTGAAAAGCATCAAACTTTCGTTTGCTCAGCAACACTGAAAATGGCTTCAAACACCGTAGGATATTTTAACTTGATTGCAATAATGTTTAGTTTGGCTAATTTATGGATTTTAGATAAACATTGAGTATGCTTTTGTTTTAAACAAGTGATAAGTTAATTGCAATAAATAACGCTCTCTCCAGCAATCCAAGGATTCCAAATCTAATTATTTTTAGTGAGTCATATATAATACTAAGTGGCAGCACTGTACCGGTAGAGCAGAACTCAAAACAACGGCTATGTTCTATCTCTATTGCATAAAAAAGTGGCATTGAATTTAGGGAAGGAAAATGAGATTGAATGATTAAGCATTGTTTCACCTTCTCAAAAGCAAGTAATACACAAGTATGAATATACAGACACAATATGACCCCTAGTTAACTTACTGTTCAACATAGTTAATCCTGCTAACTAGAAGCATTTTATCTTGGACGTCACTAAGATTGCAATGTTACACAATATGACCCCTAGTTAACCCACTGTTTAACATAGTTAACCCTGCTAACTACAAACATTTTATCTTGGACGTCACTAAGATTGCAATGTTACACAATGTGACCCCTAGTTAACCCACTGTTTAACATAGTTAACCCAGCTAACTACAAACATTTTATCTTGGACGTCACTAAGATTGCAATGTTACACAATATGACCCCTAGTTAACCTACTGTTTAACATAGTTAACCCAGCTAACTACAAACATTTTATCTTGGACGTCACTAAGATTGCAATGTTACACAATATGACCCCTAGTTAACCTACTGTTTAACATAGTTAACCCTGCTAACTACAAACATTTTATCTTGGACGTCACTAAGATTGCAATGTTACACAATATGACCCCTAGTTAACCTACTGTTTAACATAGTTAACCCTGCTAACTACAAACATTTTATCTTGGACGTCACTAAGGTTGCAATGTTACACAATGTGACGCCGAGTTAACCAACTGTTTAACATAGTTAACCCTGCTAACTACAACATTTTATCTTGGACGTCACTGAGATTGCAATGTTACACAATGTGACCTCTAGTTAACCTACTGTTTAACATAGTTAACCCTGCTAACTACAAACATTTTATCTTGGACGTCACTAAGATTGCAATATTACACAATGTGACGCCTAGTTAATCTACTGTTTAACATAGTTAACCCTGCTAACTACAACATTTTATCTTGGACGACACTGAGATTGCAATGTTACACAATGTGACCTCTAGTTAACCTACTGTTTAACATAGTTAACCCTGCTAACTACAAACATTTTATGTTGGACGTCACTAAGATTGCAATGTTACACAATGTGACCTCTAGTTAACCTACTGTTTAACATAGTTAACCCTGCTAACTACAAACATTTTATCTTGGACGTCACTAAGATTGCAATGTTACACAATGTGACCTCTAGTTAACCTACTGTTTAACATAGTTAACCCTGCTAACTACAAACATTTTATCTTGGACGTCACTAAGATTGCAATATTACACAATGTGACCTCTAGTTAACCTACTGTTTAACATAGTTAACCCAGCTAACTACAAGCATTTTATCTTGGACGTCACTAAGATTGCAATGTTACACAATGTGACCCCTAGTTAACCTACAGTTTAACATAGTTAACCCTGCTAACTACAGGCATTTTATCTTGGACGTCACTAAGACTGCAATGTTACACAATGTGACGCCTAGTTAACCTACTGTTTAACATAGTTAACCCTGCTAACTACAACATTTTATCTTGGACGTCACTAAGATTGCAATGTTACACAATGTGACGCCTAGTTAACCTACTGTTTAACATAGTTAACCCTGCTAACTACAAACATTTTATCTTGGACGTCACTAAGGTTGCAATGTTACACAATGTGACGCCTAGTTAACCTACTGTTTAACATAGTTAACCCTGCTAACTACAACATTTTATCATGGACGTCACTAAGATTGCAATGTTACACAATGTGACGCCTAGTTAACCTACTGTTTAACATAGTTAACCCTGCTAACTACAAGCATTTTATCTTGGATGTCACTAAGATTGCAATGTTACACAATGTGACGCCTAGTTAACCTACTGTTTAACATAGTTAACCCTGCTAACTACAAGCATTTTATCTTGGACGTCACTAAGATTGCAATGTTACACAATGTGACGCCTAGTTAACCTACTGTTTAACATAGTTAACCCTGCTAACTACAACATTTTATCTTGGACGTCACTAAGATTGCAATGTTACACAATGTGACGCCTAGTTAACCTACTGTTTAACATAGTTAACCTTGCTAACTACAAACATTTTATCTTGGACGTCACTGAGATTGCAATGTTACACAATGTGACGCCTAGTTAACCTACTGTTTAACATAGTTAACCCTGCTAACTACAAACACTTTATCTTGGACGTCACTAAGATTGCAATGTTACACAATGTGACCTCTAGTTAACCTACTGTTTAACATAGTTAACCCTGCTAACTACAAACATTTTATCTTGGACGTCACTGAGATTGCAATATTACACAATGTGACCTCTAGTTAACCTACTGTTTAACATAGTTAACCCTGCTAACTACAACATTTTATCTTGGACGTCACTAAGATTGCAATGTTACACAATGTGACGCCTAGTTAACCTACTGTTTAACATAGTTAACCTTGCTAACTACAAACATTTTATCTTGGACGTCACTGAGATTGCAATGTTACACAATGTGACGCCTAGTTAACCTACTGTTTAACATAGTTAACCCTGCTAACTACAAACACTTTATCTTGGACGTCACTAAGATTGCAATGTTACACAATGTGACCTCTAGTTAACCTACTGTTTAACATAGTTAACCCTGCTAACTACAAACACTTTATCTTGGACGTCACTAAGATTGCAATGTTACACAATGTGACGCCTAGTTAACCTACTGTTTAACATAGTTAACCCTGCTAACTACAAACATTTTATCTTGGACGTCACTGAGATTGCAATATTACACAATGTGACCTCTAGTTAACCTACTGTTTAACATAGTTAACCCTGCTAACTACAAACATTTTATCTTGGACGTCACTAAGGTTGCAATGTTACACAATGTGACGCCTAGTTAACCTACTGTTTAACATAGTTAACCCTGCTAACTACAACATTTTATCTTGGACGTCACTAAGATTGCAATGTTACACATTGTGACGCCTAGTTAACCTACTGTTTAACATAGTTAACCCTGCTAACTACAACATTTTATCTTGGACGTCACTAAGATTGCAATGTTACACAATGTAACCTCTAGTTAACCTACTGTTTAACATAGTTAACCCTGCTAACTACAAACATTTTATCTTGGACGTCACTAAGGTTGCAATGTTACACAATGTGACGCCTAGTTAACCTACTGTTTAACATAGTTAACCCTGCTAACTACAACATTTTATCTTGGACGTCACTAAGATTGCAATGTTACACACTGTGACGCCTAGTTAACCTACTGTTTAACATAGTTAACCCTGCTAACTACAACATTTTATCTTGGACGTCACTAAGATTGCAATGTTACACAATGTGACGCCTATTTAACCTACTGTTTAACATAGTTAACCCTGCTAACTACAAACATTTTATCTTGGACGTCACTAAGATTGCAATGTTACACAATGTGACGCCTAGTTAACCTACTGATTAACATAGTTAACCCTGCTAACTACAAACATTTTATCTTGGACGTCACTAAGATTGCAATGTTACACAATGTGACCCCTAGTTAACCTACTGATTAACATAGTTAACCCTGCTAACTACAAGCATTTTATCTTGGACGTCACTAAGATTGCAATGTTACACAATGTGACCCCTAGTTAACCTACTGATTAACATAGTTAACCCTGCTAACTACAAGCATTTTATCTTGGACGTCACTAAGATTGCAATGTTACACAATGTGACGCCTAGTTAACCTACTGTTTAACATAGTTAAACCTGCTAACTACAGGCATTTTATCTTGGACGTCACTAAGATTGCAATGTTACACAATGTGACGCCTAGTTAACCTACTGTTTAACATAGTTAATCCTGCTAACTAGAAGCATTTTATCTTGGACGTCACTAAGATTGCAATGTTACACAATGTGACCCCTAGTTAACCTACTGTTTAACATAGTTAACCCTGCTAACTACAAACATTTTATCTTGGACGTCACTAAGGTTGCATTGTTACACAATGTGACGCCTAGTTACCCTACTGTTTAACATAGTTAACCCTGCTAACTACAACATTTTATCTTGGACATCACTAAGATTGCAATGTTACACAATGTGACGCCTAGTTAACCTACTGTTTAACATAGTTAACCCTGCTAACTACAACATTTTATCTTGGACGTCACTAAGATTGCAATGTTACACAATGTGACGCCTAGTTAACCTACTGTTTAACATAGTTAACCTTGCTAACTACAAACATTTTATCTTGGACGTCACTAAGATTGCAATGTTACACAATGTGACGCCTAGTTAACCTACTGTTTAACATAGTTAACCCTGCTAACTACAAACATTTTATCTTGGACGTCACTAAGATTGCAATGTTACACAATGTGACCCCTAGTTAACCTACTGATTAACATAGTTAACCCTGCTAACTACAAGCATTTTATCTTGGACGTCACTAAGATTGCAATGTTACACAATGTGACCCCTAGTTAACCTACTGATTAACATAGTTAACCCTGCTAACTACAAGCATTTTATCTTGGACGTCACTAAGATTGCAATGTTACACAATGTGACGCCTAGTTAACCTACTGTTTAACATAGTTAACCCTGCTAACTACAAGCATTTTATCTTGGACGTCACTAAGATTGCAATGTTACACAATGTGACGCCTAGTTAACCTACTGTTTAACATAGTTAACCCTGCTAACTACAAGCATTTTATCTTGGACGTCACTAAGATTGCAATGTTACACAATGTGACCTCTAGTTAATCTACTGTTTAACATAGTTAACCCTGCTAACTACAAACATTTTATCTTGGACGTCACTAAGATTGCAATATTACAAAATGTGACGCCTAGTTAACCTACTGTTTAACATAGTTATCCCTGCTAACTACAACATTTTATCTTGGACGTCACTAAGATTGCAATGTTACACAATGTGACCCCTAGTTAACCTACTGTTTAACATAGTTAACCCAGCTAACTACAAGCATTTTATCTTGGACGTCACTAAGATTGCAATATTACACAATGTGACGCCTAGTTAACCTACTGTTTAACATAGTTAACCCTGCTAACTACAAACATTTTATCTTGGACGTCACTAAGATTGCAATATTACACAATGTGACGCCTAGTTAACCTACTGTTTAACATAGTTAACCTTGCTAACTACAAACATTTTATCTTGGACGTCACTAAGATTGCAATGTTACACAATGTGACGCCTAGTTAACCTACTGTTTAACATAGTTAACCTTGCTAACTACAAACATTTTATCTTGGACATCACTAAGATTGCAATATTACACAATGTGACGCCTAGTTAACCTACTGTTTAACATAGTTAACCTTGCTAACTACAAACATTTTATCTTGGACATCACTAAGATTGCAATATAACACAATGTGACGCCTAGTTAACCTACTGTTTAACATAGTTAACCTTGCTAACTACAAACATTTTATCTTGGACGTCACTAAGATTGCAATGTTACACAATGTGACCTCTAGTTAACCTACTGTTTAACATAGTTAACCTTGCTAACTACAAACATTTTATCTTGGACATCACTAAGATTGCAATATTACACAATGTGACGCCTAGTTAACCTACTGTTTAACATAGTTAACCTTGCTAACTACAAACATTTTATCTTGGACATCACTAAGATTGCAATATTACACAATGTGACGCCTAGTTAACCTACTGTTTAACATAGTTAACCTTGCTAACTACAAACATTTTATCTTGGACGTCACTAAGATTGCAATGTTACACAATGTGACCTCTAGTTAACCTACTGTTTAACATAGTTAACCTTGCTAACTACAAACATTTTATCTTGGACATCACTAAGATTGCAATATTACACAATGTGACGCCTAGTTAACCTACTGTTTAACATAGTTAACCCTGCTAACTACAACATTTTATCTTGGACGTCACTAAGATTGCAATGTTACACAATGTGACGCCTAGTTAACCTACTGTTTAACATAGTTAACCCTGCTAACTACAAACATTTTATCTTGGACGTCACTAAGATTGCAATGTTACACAATGTGACGCCTAGTTAACCTACTGTTTAACATAGTTAACCTTGCTAACTACAAACATTTTATCTTGGACGTCACTAAGATTGCAATATTACACAATGTGACCCCTAGTTAACCTACTGATTAACATAGTTAACCCTGCTAACTACAAGCATTTTAACTTGGACGTCACTAAGATTGCAATGTTACACAATGTGACCCCTAGTTAACCTACTGATTAACATAGTTAACCCTGATAACTACAAGCATTTTATCTTGGACGTCACTAAGATTGTGCAATGTTACACAATGTGACGCCTAGTTAACCTACTGTTTAACATAGTTAACCCTGCTAACTACAGGCATTTTATCTTGGACGTCACTAAGATTGCAATGTTACACAATGTGACGCCTAGTTAACCTACTGTTTAACATAGTTAACCCTGCTAACTAAAAGCATTTTATCTTGGACGTCACTAAGATTGCAATGTTACACAATGTGACCTCTATTTAACCTACTGTTTAACATAGTTAACCCTGCTAACTACAAACATTTTATCTTGGACGTCACTAAGGTTGCAATGTTACACAATGTGACGCCTAGTTAACCTACTGTTTAACATAGTTAACCCTGCTAACTACAACATTTTATCTTGGACGTCACTAAGATTGCAATGTTACACAATGTGACGCCTAGTTAACCTACTGTTTAACATAGTTAACCCTGCTAACTACAACATTTTATCTTGGACGTCACTGAGATTGCAATGTTACACAATGTGACCTCTAGTTAACCTACTGTATAACATAGTTAACCCTGCTAACTACAAACATTATATCTTGGACGTCACTAAGATTGCAATGTTACACAATGTGACCCCTAGATAACCTACTGTTTAACATAGTTAACCCTGCTAACTACAAACATTTTATCTTGGACATCACTAAGATTGCAATGTTACACAATGTGACCTCTAGTTAACCTACTGTTTAACATAGTTAACCCTGCTAACTACATACATTTTATCTTGGACGTCACTAAGGTTGCAATGTTACACAATGTGACGCCTAGTTAACCTACTGTTTAACATAGTTAACCCTGCTAACTACAACATTTTATCTTGGACGTCACTAAGATTGCAATGTTACACAATGTGACGCCTAGTTAACCTACTGTTTAACATAGTTAACCCTGCTAACTACAACATTTTATCTTGGACGTCACTAAGATTGCAATGTTACACAATGTGACGCCTAGTTAACCTACTGTTTAACATAGTTAACCCTGCTAACTACAAACATTTTATCTTGGACGTCACTAAGATTGCAATGTTACACAATGTGACGCCTAGTTAACCTACTGATTAACATAGTTAACCCTGCTAACTACAAACATTTTATCTTGGACGTCACTAAGATTGCAATGTTACACAATGTGACCCCTAGTTAACCTACTGATTAACATAGTTAACCCTGCTAACTACAAGCATTTTATCTTGGACGTCACTAAGATTGCAATGTTACACAATGTGACGCCTAGTTAACCTACTGTTTAACATAGTTAAACCTGCGAACTACAGGCATTTTATCTTGGACGTCACTAAGATTGCAATGTTACACAATGTGACGCCTAGTTAACCTACTGTTTAACATAGTTAACCCTGCTAACTAGAAGCATTTTATCTTGGACGTCACTAAGATTGCAATGTTACAAAATGTGACCTCTAGTTAACCTACTGTTTAACATAGTTAACCCTGCTAACTACAAACATTTTATCTTGGACGTCACTAAGGTTGCATTGTTACACAATGTGACGCCTAGTGACCCTACTGTTTAACATAGTTAACCCTGCTAACTACAACATTTTATCTTGGACGTCACTAAGATTGCAATGTTACACAATGTGACGCCTAGTTAACCTACTGTTTAACATAGTTAACCCTGCTAACTACAACATTTTATCTTGGACGTCACTAAGATTGCAATGTTACACAATGTGACGCCTAGTTAACCTACTGTTTAACATAGTTAACCCTGCTAACTACAAACATTTTATCTTGGACGTCACTAAGATTGCAATGTTACACAATGTGACGCCTAGTTAACCTACTGTTTAACATAGTTAACCCTGCTAACTACAAACATTTTATCTTGGACGTCACTAAGGTTGCAATGTTACACAATGTGACCCCTAGTTAACCTACTGATTAACATAGTTAACCCTGCTAACTACAAGCATTTTATCTTAGACGTCACTAAGATTGCAATGTTACACAATGTGACCCCTAGTTAACCTACTGATTAACATAGTTAACCCTGCTAACTACAAGCATTTTATCTTGGACGTCACTAAGATTGCAATGTTACACAATGTGACGCCTAGTTAACCTACTGTTTAACATAGTTAACCCTGCTAACTACAAGCATTTTATCTTGGACGTCACTAAGATTGCAATGTTACATAATGTGACGCCTAGTTAACCTACTGTTTAACATAGTTAACCCTGCTAACTACAAGCATTTTATCTTGGACGTCACTAAGATTGCAATGTTACACAATGTGACGTCTAGTTAACCTACTGTTTAACATAGTTAACCTTGCTAACTACAAACATTTTATCTTGGACGTCACTAAGATTGCAATGTTACACAATGTGACGCCTAGTTAACCTACTGTTTAACATAGTTAACCCTGCTAACTACAAACATTTTATCTTGGACGTCACTAAGATTGCAATGTTACACAATGTGACCCCTAGTTAACCTACTGATTAACATAGTTAACCCTGCTAACTACAAGCATTTTATCTTGGACGTCACTAAGATTGCAATGTTACACAATGTGACCCCTAGTTAACCTACTGATTAACATAGTTAACCCTGCTAACTACAAGCATTTTATCTTGGACGTCACTAAGATTGCAATGTTACACAATGTGACGCCTAGTTAACCTACTGTTTAACATAGTTAACCCTGCTAACTACAAGCATTTTATCTTGGACGTCACTAAGATTGCAATGTTACACAATGTGACGCCTAGTTAACCTACTGTTTAACATAGTTAACCCTGCTAACTACAAGCATTTTATCTTGGACGTCACTAAGATTGCAATGTTACACAATGTGACCTCTAGTTAATCTACTGTTTAACATAGTTAACCCTGCTAACTACAAACATTTTATCTTGGACGTCACTAAGATTGCAATATTACACAATGTGACGCCTAGTTAACCTACTGTTTAACATAGTTATCCCTGCTAACTACAACATTTTATCTTGGACGTCACTAAGATTGCAATGTTACACAATGTGACCCCTAGTTAACCTACTGTTTAACATAGTTAACCCAGCTAACTTCAAGCATTTTATCTTGGACGTCACTAAGATTGCAATATTACACAATGTGACGCCTAGTTAACCTACTGTTTAACATAGTTAACCCTGCTAACTACAAACATTTTATCTTGGACGTCACTAAGATTGCAATATTACACAATGTGACGCCTAGTTAACCTACTGTTTAACATAGTTAACCTTGCTAACTACAAACATTTTATCTTGGACGTCACTAAGATTGCAATGTTACACAATGTGACGCCTAGTTAACTTACTGTTTAACATAGTTAACCTTGCTAACTACAAACATTTTATCTTGGACATCACTAAGATTGCAATATTACACAATGTGACGCCTAGTTAACCTACTGTTTAACATAGTTAACCTTGCTAACTACAAACATTTTATCTTGGACATCACTAAGATTGCAATATAACACAATGTGACGCCTAGTTAACCTACTGTTTAACATAGTTAACCTTGCTAACTACAAACATTTTATCTTGGACGTCACTAAGATTGCAATGTTACACAATGTGACCTCTAGTTAACCTACTGTTTAACATAGTTAACCCTGCTAACTACAAACATTTTATCTTGGACGTCACTAAGATTGCAATGTTACACAATGTGACCCCTAGATAACCTACTGTTTAACATAGTTAACCCTGCTAACTACAAACATTTTATCTTGGACGTCACTAAGATTGCAATGTTACACAATGTGACCTCTAGTTAACCTACTGTTTAACATAGTTAACCCTGCTAACTACAAACATTTTATCTTGGACGTCACTAAGGTTGCAATGTTACACAATGTGACGCCTAGTTAACCTACTGTTTAACATAGTTAACCCTGCTAACTACAACATTTTATCTTGGACGTCACTAAGATTGCAATGTTACACAATGTGACGCCTAGTTAACCTACTGTTTAACATAGTTAACCCTGCTAACTACAAACATTTTATCTTGGACGTCACTAAGATTGCAATGTTACACAATGTGACGCCTAGTTAACCTACTGTTTAACATAGTTAACCCTGCTAACTACAAACATTTTATCTTGGACGTCACTAAGATTGCAATGTTACACAATGTGACCCCTAGTTAACCTACTGATTAACATAGTTAACCCTGCTAACTACAAGCATTTTATCTTGGACGTCACTAAGATTGTGCAATGTTACACAATGTGACGCCTAGTTAACCTACTGTTTAACATAGTTAACCCTGCTAACTACAGGCATTTTATCTTGGACGTCACTAAGATTGCAATGTTACACAATGTGACGCCTAGTTAACCTACTGTTTAACATAGTTAACCCTGCTAACTACAAGCATTTTATCTTGGACGTCACTAAGATTGCAATGTTACACAATGTGACCTCTATTTAACCTACTGTTTAACATAGTTAACCCTGCTAACTACAAACATTTTATCTTGGACGTCACTAAGGTTGCAATGTTACACAATGTGACGCCTAGTTAACCTACTGTTTAACATAGTTAACCCTGCTAACTACAACATTTTATCTTGGACGTCACTAAGATTGCAATGTTACACAATGTGACGCCTAGTTAACCTACTGTTTAACATAGTTAACCCTGCTAACTACAACATTTTATCTTGGACGTCACTGAGATTGCAATGTTACACAATGTGACCTCTAGTTAACCTACTGTATAACATAGTTAACCCTGCTAACTACAAACATTTTATCTTGGACGTCACTAAGATTGCAATGTTACACAATGTGACCCCTAGATAACCTACTGTTTAACATAGTTAACCCTGCTAACTACAAACATTTTATCTTGGACATCACTAAGATTGCAATGTTACACAATGTGACCTCTAGTTAACCTACTGTTTAACATAGTTAACCCTGCTAACTACAAACATTTTATCTTGGACGTCACTAAGGTTGCAATGTTACACAATGTGACGCCTAGTTAACCTACTGTTTAACATAGTTAACCCTGCTAACTACAACATTTTATCTTGGACGTCACTAAGATTGCAATGTTACACAATGTGACGCCTAGTTAACCTACTGTTTAACATAGTTAACCCTGCTAACTACAACATTTTATCTTGGACGTCACTAAGATTGCAATGTTACACAATGTGACGCCTAGTTAACCTACTGTTTAACATAGTTAACCCTGCTAACTACAAACATTTTATCTTGGACGTCACTAAGATTGCAATGTTACACAATGTGACGCCTAGTTAACCTACTGATTAACATAGTTAACCCTGCTAACTACAAACATTTTATCTTGGACGTCACTAAGATTGCAATGTTACACAATGTGACCCCTAGTTAACCTACTGATTAACATAGTTAACCCTGCTAACTACAAGCATTTTATCTTGGACGTCACTAAGATTGCAATGTTACACAATGTGACCCCTAGTTAACCTACTGATTAACATAGTTAACCCTGCTAACTACAAGCATTTTATCTTGGACGTCACTAAGATTGCAATGTTACACAATGTGACGCCTAGTTAACCTACTGTTTAACATAGTTAAACCTGCGAACTACAGGCATTTTATCTTGGACGTCACTAAGATTGCAATGTTACACAATGTGACGCCTAGTTAACCTACTGTTTAACATAGTTAACCCTGCTAACTAGAAGCATTTTATCTTGGACGTCACTAAGATTGCAATGTTACAAAATGTGACCTCTAGTTAACCTACTGTTTAACATAGTTAACCCTGCTAACTACAAACATTTTATCTTGGACGTCACTAAGGTTGCATTGTTACACAATGTGACGCCTAGTTACCCTACTGTTTAACATAGTTAACCCTGCTAACTACAACATTTTATCTTGGACGTCACTAAGATTGCAATGTTACACAATGTGACGCCTAGTTAACCTACTGTTTAACATAGTTAACCCTGCTAACTACAAACATTTTATCTTGGACGTCACTAAGATTGCAATGTTACACAATGTGACGCCTAGTTAACCTACTGTTTAACATAGTTAACCCTGCTAACTACAAACATTTTATCTTGGACGTCACTAAGATTGCAATGTTACACAATGTGACGCCTAGTTAACCTACTGTTTAACATAGTTAACCCTGCTAACTACAAGCATTTTATCTTAGACGTCACTAAGATTGCAATGTTACACAATGTGACCCCTAGTTAACCTACTGATTAACATAGTTAACCCTGCTAACTACAAGCTTTTTATCTTGGACGTCACTAAGATTGCAATGTTACACAATGTGACGCCTAGTTAACCTACTGTTTAACATAGTTAACCCTGCTAACTACAAGCATTTTATCTTGGACGTCACTAAGATTGCAATGTTACACAATGTGACGCCTAGTTAACCTACTGTTTAACATAGTTAACCCTGCTAACTACAAGCATTTTATCTTGGACGTCACTAAGATTGCAATGTTACACAATGTGACCTCTAGTTAATCTACTGTTTAACATAGTTAACCCTGCTAACTACAAACATTTTATCTTGGACGTCACTAAGATTGCAATATTACACAATGTGACGCCTAGTTAACCTACTGTTTAACATAGTTATCCCTGCTAACTACAACATTTTATCTTGGACGTCACTAAGATTGCAATGTTACACAATGTGACCCCTAGTTAACCTACTGTTTAACATAGTTAACCCAGCTTACTACAAGCATTTTATCTTGGACGTCACTAAGATTGCAATATTACACAATGTGACGCCTAGTTAACCTACTGTTTAACAAAGTTAACCCTGCTAACTACAAACATTTTATCTTGGACGTCACTAAGATTGCAATATTACACAATGTGACGCCTAGTTAACCTACTGTTTAACATAGTTAACCTTGCTAACTACAAACATTTTATCTTGGACATCACTAAGATTGCAATGTTACACAATGTGACGCCTAGTTAACCTACTGTTTAACATAGTTAACCTTGCTAACTACAAACATTTTATCTTGGACATCACTAAGATTGCAATATTACACAATGTGACGCCTAGTTAACCTACTGTTTAACATAGTTAACCTTGCTAACTACAAACATTTTATCTTGGACATCACTAAGATTGCAATATTACACAATGTGACGCCTAGTTAACCTACTGTTTAACATAGTTAACCTTGCTAACTACAAACATTTTATCTTGGACGTCACTAAGATTGCAATGTTACACAATGTGACCTCTAGTTAACCGACTGTTTAACATAGTTAACCCTGCTAACTACAAACATTTTATCTTGGACGTCACTAAGATTGCAATGTTACACAATGTGACGCCTAGTTAACCTACTGTTTAACATAGTTAACCCTGCTAACTACAAGCATTTTATCTTGGACGTCACTAAGATTGCAATGTTACACAATGTGACCTCTAGTTAACCTACTGTTTAACATAGTTAACCCTGCTAACTACAAGCATTTTATCTTGGACGTCACTAAGATTGCAATGTTACACAATGTGACGCCTAGTTAACCTACTGTTTAACATAGTTAACCCTGCTAACTACAACATTTTATCTTGGACGTCACTAAGATTGCAATGTTACACAATGTGACGCCTAGTTAACCTACTGTTTAACATAGTTAACCCTGCTCACTACAAACATTTTATCTTGGCCGTCACTAAGATTGCAATGTTACACAATGTGACGCCTAGTTAACCTACTGTTTAACATAGTTAACCCTGCTAACTACAAACATTTTATCTTGGACGTCACTAAGATTGCAATATTACACAATGTGACCCCTAGTTAACCTACTGATTAACATAGTTAACCCTGCTAACTACAAGCATTTTATCTTGGACGTCACTAAGATTGCAATGTTACACAATGTGACCCCTAGTTAACCTACTGATTAACATAGTTAACCCTGCTAACTACAAGCATTTTATCTTGGACGTCACTAAGATTGCAATGTTACACAATGTGACGCCTAGTTAACCTACTGTTTAACATAGTTAACCCTGCTAACTACAGGCATTTTATCTTGGACGTCACTAAGATTGCAATGTTACACAATGTGACGCCTAGTTAACCTACTGTTTAACATAGTTAACCCTGCTAACTACAAGCATTTTATCTTGGACGTCACTAAGATTGCAATGTTACACAATGTGAGCTCTAGTTAACCTACTGTTTAACATAGTTAACCCTGCTAACTACAAACATTTTATCTTGGACGTCACTAAGGTTGCAATGTTACACAATGTGACGCCTAGTTAACCTACTGTTTAACATAGTTAAACCTGCTAACTACAGGCATTTTATCTTGGACGTCACTAAGATTGCAATGTTACACAATGTGACGCCTAGTTAACCTACTGTTTAACATAGTTAATCCTGCTAACTAGAAGCATTTTATCTTGGACGTCACTAAGATTGCAATGTTACACAATGTGACCCCTAGTTAACCTACTGTTTAACATAGTTAACCCTGCTAACTACAAACATTTTATCTTGGACGTCACTAAGGTTGCATTGTTACACAATGTGACGCCTAGTTACCCTACTGTTTAACATAGTTAACCCTGCTAACTACAACATTTTATCTTGGACATCACTAAGATTGCAATGTTACACAATGTGACGCCTAGTTAACCTACTGTTTAACATAGTTAACCCTGCTAACTACAACATTTTATCTTGGACGTCACTAAGATTGCAATGTTACACAATGTGACGCCTAGTTAACCTACTGTTTAACATAGTTAACCTTGCTAACTACAAACATTTTATCTTGGACGTCACTAAGATTGCAATGTTACACAATGTGACGCCTAGTTAACCTACTGTTTAACATAGTTAACCCTGCTAACTACAAACATTTTATCTTGGACGTCACTAAGATTGCAATGTTACACAATGTGACCCCTAGTTAACCTACTGATTAACATAGTTAACCCTGCTAACTACAAGCATTTTATCTTGGACGTCACTAAGATTGCAATGTTACACAATGTGACGCCTAGTTAACCTACTGTTTAACATAGTTAAACCTGCGAACTACAGGCATTTTATCTTGGACGTCACTAAGATTGCAATATTACACAATGTGACGCCTAGTTAACCTACTGTTTAACATAGTTAACCCTGCTAACTACAACATTTTATCTTGGACGTCACTATGATTGCAATGTTACACAATGTGACCCCTAGTTAACCTACTGTTTAACATAGTTAACCCTGCTAACTACAAGCATTTTATCTTGGACGTCACTAAGATTGCAATATTACACAATGTGACGCCTAGTTAACCTACTGTTTAACATAGTTAACCCTGCTAACTACAAACATTTTATCTTGGACGTCACTAAGATTGCAATATTACACAATGTGACGCCTAGTTAACCTACTGTTTAACATAGTTAACCTTGCTAACTACAAACATTTTATCTTGGACATCACTAAGATTGCAATGTTACACAATGTGACGCCTAGTTAACCTACTGTTTAACATAGTTAACCTTGCTAACTACATACATTTTATCTTGGACATCACTAAGATTGCAATATTACACAATTTGACGCCTAGTTAACCTACTGTTTAACATAGTTAACCTTGCTAACTACAACATTTTATCTTGGACATCACTAAGATTGCAATATTACACAATGTGACGCCTAGTTAACCTACTGTTTAACATAGGTAACCTTGCTAACTACACACATGTTGTCTTGGACATCACTAAGATTGCAATGTTACACAATGTGACCCCTAGTTAACCTACTGTTTAACATAGTTAACCCTGCTAACTACAAACATTTTATCTTGGACATCACTAAGATTGCAATGTTACACAATGTGACCCCTAGTTAACCTACTGATTAACATAGTTAACCCTGCTAACTACAAACATTTTATCTTGGACGTCACTAAGATTGCAATATTACACAATGTGACGCCTAGTTAACCTACTGTTTAACATAGTTAACCTTGCTAACTACAAACATTTTATCTTGGACATCACTAAGATTGCAATGTTACACAATGTGACCTCTAGTTAATCTACTGTTTAACATAGTTAACCCTGCTAACTACAAACATTTTATCTTGGACGTCACTAAGATTGCAATGTTACACAACGTGACCTCTAGTTAACCTACTGTTTAACATAGTTAACCTTGCTAACCACAAACACTTTATCTTGGACATCACTAAGATTGCAATGTTACACAATGTGACCTCTAGTTAACCTACTGTTTAACATAGTTAACCCTGCTAACTACAAACATTTTATCTTGGACGTCACTAAGATTGCAATATTACACAACGTGACCTCTAGTTAACCTACTGTTTAACATAGTTAACCTTGCTAACCACAAACACTTTATCTTGGACATCACTAAGATTGCAATGTTACACAATATGTGGAGTTAAAATACACTTACAATGTCGGCCAAGTCATCTGCTTGTGTCGACCATTCGGGCTCACTTTTGATCACTGATTGTTCCTCCATTATGTTAGAAAACTAGAACACACAAATTCAAATTATTTAAAAATGCACTAATTCACCAATATAGCCTTATATATAACACGGTACCGGTACGGTACTTCAAATGAGGTAATCTCAGTCCTCCAAATGTAATATTGGTATTCCGAATATATCCGGCGAGGTTCACAATATCAATAACAATAAATCCTACTTGATCATAACGTTCAAGTGAATAATGTCGAGTAATTTCTAATACACATCATTGAGACTTAACGGATAAAAAGGAATTTATGAGTATAATTAACGCCAGTTTGTACACAGTATAATTATACAGAAGTGAAATGGAGCAACACTCGAATGCGTCTATCATTATATTCAGTTCCTTTGTTCCGATACACACACACCTAAACATTGTTTTGTCGAGACGGGGATAAACACATTGTACATTAAACACCTCTCAAAGGGACTGAAATAGCTTTTCTTTTAACTGATCTTCTTTGGGAATCAAAGCCAGTTGCATACACCGTAGACCACAGAATGCCGAGTTCAAACGAAAGCTCTTACATTCTCCTCACTGAACAAAAGTTAGAGAACGATGTATTTATCTACACACACTTACAATACTAAAGTAACTTGTATAATATCATCATAAAGATGTTCCTAGCAGCTTACCTCTGTCAAGGGGTCAAGGATACTTCTCTAACCTCGACAATACAATATTGTAAACTGAGTGTCACTGATAACCTGCGTTTGGCACTGCGGTTGCAATATCCTTCCGCCGTAAAATAATTACCGGTACTTTAAATTGATTTTGTCCCATACACAACATTTGAAATTCCCTTACTTGGATCTGACATCAACTAAAAATAGAAAAGAGTTCTCAGTTTGTAAATTATTGCCACAAATTATGGGATCGCAATGAAAAGCACTAATTTCATATATAACATCCTCCCGGTGTTGCAAACCGCCTGGTTCAAAACAAAATACATTAAATTGAACGGAAGTGACCTTGAATTTATCCTTGGTCACATAACTTACAGTAATATTATTAAGCGTATGATTTATAGCCGCACGACATGTACATTGTGTTGGAATATTTGACCATGGTTTGTGTTGGTCACACTGGTAATCAGTAAACCTGTTTTGTAGAGATGTGTATCACTTTTGTTTTTGTTTTGGTGTGTATAAAAGAATGTTGTATCACCTTGTTCGTTCAGTTCCAGTTCAGTTCTGTTCTAGTAAATGTGAAGTATATTAAACGTGTGTTCCATTTCAATTGCCTGTGTGCCTCGTAATCCTACAGGTTATGGGCCCAGCCATGAATCCACCGTGCGAATATAAAGGGCGTATGATAGACGGCTCGTTATATGAACTGTGAATTTCGCTACGTATCGAAATCAACATGTCTGCAACCAGCACCTTGTTACCGGCTATAGATAAGCTGCGAGGTAGTCTAAATTACGTGGATTGGCGATTCGAGATGGAAAACGTCCTAAGACTCGAAGATCTGTGGAGCTGTATAGTTGGCTACCCGGATGGTGATACTACAACATCTGCGAAGAAAGCGAAATACGAAAGTCGGGCTAGGGCCAGACTTAAACTCATGGTGGATAAATCAATTTTTCCAATCGTCATAACTTGTAAGATCGCGAAGGAAGTCTGGGAAGCTCTTGAAAAGGCCTACTCAGATAAAGGAGTGAATCGGCGGATCGTCATCTTGAAGAAGTTGTGCAAAGTTAAAATAAAGCACTAGAAGACGATGGAAGAGTATATTAGTGAGGTTATGGGACTTGCTCAGCAACTTGCGTCTATGAATAAGGCACTGGACGACGAGTTTGTGGCAGCTCTTATGCTGAAAGGTCTACCAGATGAGTTTCAGCCTATGATTATGGCTCTGGAAAGTTCCGGAACAGACCTTACTGCAGACACAGTCCGAACCAAGTTGCTACAAGCTACTACTTGGAGTGGGAAAAGTACTTCCAAGCCATCCAAGGATTCTGTTCTGTTTTCACGAGAAGACAAGATGAAGAAGAAGCCCTTCTGCTGGAAATGCAAGAAGCCAGGAAACTGGAAGCGGGATTGCAGGAAAGAGGAGATGCAGAGCTCAACTCAACAGAAGTCGAAGAAAGACAAGATGATGCTGGCGACCGATGTACAGGCATTAAGTGCAAGGGCCTCTACAGGGGCCTGGTTCGTTGACTCTGGTGCTACTAAGCATATGAGTTCAAGAAAGACTGCGATGGTGAACTTCACTGCTGGTCCTAATCTGGAGATCAGTACAGCAAACAATCAAAAATTGTATGGCCAAGGATCTGGTAATGTAACTGTTCAATTAGAAAATGGTATTTCACAAACCTTGTCCAATGTAGAATACTTTCCTTGTCTCACTGCTAATCTTTTATCTGTGTCTGCTGCTACTCAAAAGGGTTTTGTTGTGGTATTCACCGACAATACTAGTGCAGTTTATGATAGTGAAAACTTTGTTGCCACAGGTAATGTAGCACTGACTGCGAGTAATGTGGGGGGTGTTTACCAAGTCAATGCTCTCAGTGCTCAAGCAAATATTTGTACAGAGGACTCAGAATATTTATGGCATAAACGACTAGGCCATCTTAACAACCACAGCATGAAGTTGTTAAGAGATGGTCTCACTCATGGAATTAATTTCTCAGATATTGGCTTTAAAAACTGTTTTTCATGTGCTGAAGGTAAACAAGCTAGACAACCATTTAAGTCAAGTAAGAGTAAAACTTTATGTAAAAATAAGATAGATCTTATTCATTCAGTCTTATGTGGGCCTAAGCCAGTTCCATCTTGGAGCAATGCTCATTATTTCTTGACCTTCATTGATGATCATTCTAGAAGCGTTTTTGTGTATTTCCTTGCTAAGAAAAGTGATGTTTTGGATTGCTTTATTGATTTCAAGGAACAGGTCGAGAATCAGTGTGAAAGATCTATTAAGGTTCTGCGCACTGATAATGGTGGTGAATTTTGTGGCAAAGCTTTTGAGAGCCTACTTAAATCAGAAGGCATTCAGCATCAAACTACAACTAGCTATTCTCCACAGCAGAATGGTGTAGCTGAATGCATGAATAGAACATTACTTGATAAATGTAGAGCCATGATGAGCGAGTCTAAAGTAGATAATCGCATGTGGGCTGAAGCAATAAATACAGTGGCCTATCTTGTAAACAGGTCCCCAACCAGAAAAATTCCAGGTCAAGTTCCAGAGGAGATCTGGACTAGTAACATGGTCAATATGGAGCATCTAAGAATTTTTGGTTGTGTAGCACAAGTTCATGTCCCTGATCAAAGTAGAAACAAGTTGGATCCTAAAAGTGAAAAACACATTTTCTGTGGTTATTGTAGGACAGTAAAGCCTATAGATTCATGCATCCTGTTACTCATAAACTTGTTAAGTCCAGAGATACACAGTTCTTTGAAGATGTGTTCCAGGAGGGGCCTAATGTGTCTCCAGGTAATGTTGGCCCATCCTTGCAGATTAATGAACCTGCAATATTGCAGATCTCAGTTCCCACTGACAGTGAGGCAGAACCCGACAACTCAGAGGATGGGCCAGAGTACATTTCGGAACTTAGAAGCGTATCGCCCATTAGCAGTGCTGGTGTGGCTGCGACTGTTGACTCAGCTGATTAAAGCTATGTCCCTAGTGGAGCAGATTCAGCTTGCAGTGATTCTGAGGGCTCAGCCACCATCGTCAACGAGCCAATGGAGGGGGATGCCGAAGGTAGTCAAATGTATCCTAGGCACCAACAAAAGCCTGTAGACATGTCTAACTATGTGACTTACTTTACTCTCACTGATGACTCTGAACCTAGTACAGTTAAGAAGGCACTGTCCATGCCTGATAGGGTTAAGTGGGAGCAGGCTATGCAAAAGGAAATGGAGATATTTCAGTTAAATGACACCTGGGATCTAGTTGATAAACCCCAGGGCAAGAATGTTGTCAGTAGTGGGTTTTCAAAGTAAAAAGAGACTCTAATGGTAACATTCAAAGGTATAAAGCCAGACTTGTGGCCAGGGGCTTCACCCAAAGTTACGGAGTAGATTTTACAAGAACATTCTCTCCTGTTGTTCGACACAGCAAGTTAAGGGTGCTGCTTGCCTTGGCTGCCCAAACAGATCTGAAGGTGGTACATTGGGATGCTGAATTTGCTTTCCTCAATGGAAAGTTAGAAGAAGAGATCTACATGTATCAACCAGAAAGTTTTGTCAAGAAAGGTTCAGAGCATAAAATTTCCAAGTTAAAAAAAATATATTCATGGCTTAAAACAATCTTCTCGTTTGTGGAATGAGAGAGCTCACTCTGTCCTTGTCAAATTGTGTTACAAAAATTGTGCTGATGAACCTTGTGTGTACTTTAAGAAACAATCCCAAGGTATGGTTAATTATTGCATTATATGTGGATGATTTCATTGTGGCTTATAATGATGAGTATGAGATCAAGTCATTGAAGACGTGTATTGATAAAGAATTTAAGGTACGAGATCTTCGACCAATTTCTTATATCTTAGGTATTAAAGTAAGGCAAGATGAAAAGAATGGTACAATGTATCTTAGCCAAGAGCAGTACATCAGTAAGATTGCAAAGAAATAAGGTATGCATGATGCACTCCTTTGGAAACTAAACCAAATCTTGGTGTTTCTGATACAGAAACTAGTGATCTTCCTTATAGAGAACTCATAGGTTCCCTCATGTACACACATCAAAAAAAGTTTTGCATCACCTCGGTTCCAAGAGTTCCGGAACCTTTAAATACAAAGGGAATAGAGATCAACACAAACAACATTTCAGCTCGTTTTATTGCTCATGAGACCCACACATTGCATGTTGTACCATCATACAGCTAGACTTTCAGCATTTGTGGTCCAGATTGCAGTACACACCACTACCTCTAATACCCAGTAGCACGTCCTCTTGCATTGATGCATGCCTGTATTCATCGTGGCATACTATCCACAAGTTCATCAAGACACTGTTGGTCCAAATTGTCCCACTCCTCAACGACAAATCGGCGTAAATCTCTCAGAGTGGTTGGTGGGTCAAGACGTCCATAAACAGCACTTTTCAACATATCCCAGGCATGTTCAATAGGGTTCATGTCTGGCGAACATGCTGGCCACTGTAGTCGAGCGATGTCGTTATCTTGAAGGAACGCATTCACAAGATGTGCACGATGAGGTCGAGAATTGTCGTCCATGAAGACAAATGCCTCTCCAATATTCTGCCGATATGGGTGCACTATGGGTCGGAGGATGTCATTCAGGTATCGTAAAGCCGTTTCGGAGCCGTCCATGACCACCAGTGGCGTACGTCGGCCCCACATAATGCCACCCCAAAACATCAGGGAACCACCACCTTGCTGCACTCGCTGGACAGTGTGTCTAAGACGTTCAGCCTGACCAGGGTGCCTCCAAACACGTCTCCGACGATTGTCTGGTTGAAGGCATATGCGACACTCATCGGTGAAGAGAACGTGATGCCAATTCTGTGGGGTCCATTCAGCATGTTGTTGGGCCCATCTGTACCGCGCTGCATGGTGTCGGGGTTGCAAAGCTGGACCTCGCCATGGACGTCGGGAGTGAAGTTGCGCATCATGCAGCCTATTGCGCACAGTTTGAGTTGAAACACGACGTCTTGTGGCTGAACGAAACGCATTATTCAACATGGTGGCATTGCTGTCAGGGTTCCTCCGAGCGGCAATCCGTAAGTAGCGGTCATCCACTACAGTAGTAGCCCTTGGGCGGCCTGAGCGAGGCCTGTCATCGACAGTTCCTGTATCTCTGTACCTCCTCCATGTCCGAACAACATCGCTTTGGTTCACTCTGAGACGCCTGGAAACTTCCCTTGTTGAGAGCCCTTCTTGACACAAAGTAACAATGCGGACGCGATCGAACTGCGGTATTGACCTTCTAGGCATGGTAGAACTACAGACAACATGAGCAGCGTACCTTCGTCCTGGTGGAATGACTGGAACTGATCGGCTGTCGTACCCCCTCCGTCTAATAGGCCCTGCTCATGCATGGTTGTTTACATCTTTGAGCAGTTTTAGTGACATCTATGAACAGTCAAAGGGACTGTATCTTTGATACAATATACACAGTCAACGTCTATATGCCGGAGATCTGGGAACCGAGGTGATGCAAAACTTTTTTTGATGTGTGTATTTAAGTGTTTGGACGCGTCCTAATATAAGCTATGCGATATCATATCTCAGTCAATTTAATCATTGCTACAATGAATCTCATTGATCTGCTGCAAAGCGAGTGCTGCGTTATTTAAATTGCACAAAAGACTTGTCACTTAAGTATGTTAAGAATGGAGGTCAATTCATGGGATTTGTTGATGCTGACTGGGCTAATGATAGCACTGACCGAAAATCATACAGTGGTTTTGTGTTCAAAATGGCAGGTGGTGCTGTATCATGGGGGGCTCAAAAACAAAAATACATTTCCTTATCATCTACTGAAGCAGAATATGTTGCACTGAGCGAAGGTGTAAGAGAAGCTGTTTGGTTGAAACGTGTTTTGTCTAACTTTATAGATCTCAAGTCACCCTTCATATTATTGAGTGATAGTCAATCAGCTCATAAACTGGCAAAAAAATCCAGTCTACCATAATAGGACCAAACATATTGACACTAAATATCACTATGTTAGAGATGCTTTGGATTCTAAAGTCATATACATCAAATATGAGGAGACTTCAAAAATGACTGCAGACATCCTAACAAAGCCTCTTCCTAAGCCTAAGCATATTTATTTTTGTAAAGACTTGGGTCTTGATTCATGTCCTCTACTCCCACAGGTTTAAGGAGGTGTGTTGGAATATGTGACCATGGATTGTGTTGGTCACACTGTTAATCAGTAAACCTGCTCCATAGATACATGTTTCTCTTTTGTTTTTGTTTTGGTGTGTATAAAATAATGTTGTATCACCTTGTTCGTTCAGTTCTGTTCAAGTAAATGTCGAGTTCATTAAACGTGTTTTCCATTTCAATTGCCTGTGTGCCACGCAATCCTACAGCCATTACACCACGAGGAGATCCCAATATACGCTCAATGAGAGGGCTTACCGAAGGGATCACTGCTAAGTGGACTAATAGCAGCCATTACACAACGAGGAGATCCCAATATACGCTCAATCAGAGGCCTCAGCGAAGAGATCACTGCTAAGTGGACTAATAGCAGCCATTACTCCACGAGGAGATCCCAATATACGCTTAATCAGAGGGCTTAGCTAAGGGATCACCGCTAAGTGGACTAATAGCAGCCATTACACCACGAGGAGATCCCAATATGCCCTTAATCAGAGCGCTTAGCGATGGGATCACTGTTAAGTGGACTAATGGCCGACATTTGCATAAACAAATGAATGCACATGAATGAAACAAAGCTAGGAATGTCCATCACCATCTGCATGGCCTATTAACGTAATTTTATTTACGTTTTGCTTGTTTCTCATACTTATAGATTATCAGATGGAACCGCGTCCGCTATCAATAATATCGCTCTCTTGCAATACGGTCGTAAAATAGATAGGTATGTATGATACCGTACTGTTTTCCATATTCGTTTTATTAATTTTGCATATTATTTGCAATTAAGTTCATTGTGTTGGAAAATAGGCTATAATGAAAATAATTTACATGCAAAGAGAAAGTTCATTTATTGCTATTTATGATTAATAATCGAAATAACACTAATGTTTTAATAATGTACAAAACTATGAATGAACTTCCCCCGAGAAAGAAATCCTGCGTACGCCACTGAGGCTAGGAATAAATGTATGGCAAGATTTTTAAGGAAAACACAATAAAATTACGTCTCCACGATGAAAGTAAGAATGCGTTATGCCGTGTAGTTAGTCTAGTGATGTAAACATTAGCCTGCGAGTCTACTTAGAGAACCAGCGTGAAGACACTAGCGCTTAGAGACAGCCCAGCGGGGCTAACGAAGTGACCCGAATACTCACGAATATAACCGATCAGCCAACCTCTTCCTCGTACTATATAATAAGACAGACCAAGCGGTGCATGATCCTTAAGCAGCCATTTTTATTTCGTTTATCGACGGGCTATTTGTCTGTGAATAATCGCTTGATTTGTTGTTCTGTGCGTTAATTCTCAGGGTCTCAGGCACTCACTGGACAACTGAAATAAACTGAAGTCCAGTCGCTGAGTCTCTGGCAGGGTGTCCGTCCCATTATCTCCACTAATATCTTCCCTGGCACTTTCTCAACAGCTTATGAATTGCTTGGAAAATCCGATCCATGTACCTGAGTTTCTAGCGAACAAATATATTTCACTTGCTTTTTTTTTAAATAACATGTACTAAAAGGAAATTGAAATTCCAACAGGAACAGTTACAACTTCCCTGTCCACTCAGCCAAGATATTCTGTGGACCTCAATATTATTTTATTTTAATCCTTTCCTGCTGTTAATATTCTTAAAAAATTCCTAAAGATAAAAATAAATGTTCCTAACTACGGCTGCCACCTTTCCAGTCCTCATCTGAATTACAGAAAGTACAGATACCACAATAACACAGATTATCACATCAATCCTATACACTTCCAAATATATGGGGCTAAATGAATATGTTATCAAAAGCCCTAAAATTAATATCAAAAACACAATGATTCTACAATAAGAGATTCTTTTAAAATGTAGTTATAGTAGGTGCAAACATACAAATATCAGCAAATTCAAGATCTCCGTTTCAAGCATTACACATTTATTAAGTTAACTGTTTCACCATAAAAACTTGCATGTGTTGTAGGAATTTGAGGTTCATCGGTGTCAGCCATGGCGTCAAGGAGGTAATAGGTCCATTATCATGTCCTGTAGCCTACCGTTATACCCTGGCAAGAAAGAAGAACATGCCTCAACACATACTTTTAAAAGGACCAGGTTTGATTACTGTATTTTTGCTAAGTTTCTTCGTTGACAAACTTTTAAATAAAACATGATGATTTCTAACAGTATTGGGTGAGTTTCTTGTTTTTCATTGAGAGTCCTATTTCTCCTTTCCCCTTCACAGCATGTAATAGAATTTACTGTATTAGTGTGCCATGATATCTTTTTATGTACATGTTCTTACTGTATTTCACCCTTCAAAATTGGTGGACTGCATATTTTTTCAGGGAATATGAAATGAACTACTGTACATAAATTTTACGATATCCAATTATTTCTGCAACTAATGAATTTGGCACTAATTGCACTAATAATTTTAGTGTGATGAGGATCAGGTTACACCACATATTTCCTTAGTATTCTCATCTTAAAATTTTCCTGTTATTGCGAACAGCATCAAGAATTTTAAGATATGAATATTCTCCCTTCCCAGTACTTTTCCTTTCTAGTTTAATCTCGGAACTAATCGGTTATAATTGGGCCTACAGTGGTTAATTGGAAGGGACCATTTTTTAAATGAAGTAATAATATGCTGCAGACTTTATTTCATTCATTTCATTTAAAGAACAATTAATTCCAACGAGCCAGAGGCTCTTACATAGGAATTGTACAATACAAATTTATTTATTGGCGTCTACTACAATTTTATATACATATATACCTTACATACACATTTTCTGCGCGATTAAGTTAGTTTTCGACAATGATACTAGACCTAACACTGTAATTAGCTTACCAAAAGAAAATGTACAATGTAAATAACATAAAAATAAAAAGTAAAATAATAATTAAAAAATAATTAAAATAATAATTTTACCAATGCAGAGTGAAATGAGACATGCTGATTCACTAAATGTAGCTACCCACTTTATTAGGTACCGATTCCAAAGTAGTCTCTTAATTTAAATTTGAAAGTCGACAGATTGGAAAATGATCTTAAATCACTTGGAAGATGGTTGTAAGATTGAATGGCTGAGAACTTAAAGCTACAGTTACCAAATTTATACGAGCGGATTTGAAAGAGGGCGAAGATATCTGCTTGTCGCGTGTTATAAGTATGAATGTCTGAATTTAGGGTGTATTCACTGTTATGCAGCACATTGTTTTGTTTAATTCTGTGTATTAATATTGCTGACCTTAATTCTGCTCACATTGACATTGGCATTATTTTACTCTTGGCATATAAATCTCGACTGTGTGTATTAAAGGGTAGGTTATATATATTTTTATCGCTCTATTTTGTATTACCAGAAGTTCATGCAGGACTGTCTTTTTACACTGAGTCCAAATTACATTTTGATACTGCAAGTGACTGTATACGAGCGAGTAATATACTGTGATTAGAAGTTTTTCTAGTGATTAAGTATCTCAATTATCTCATCAGTCCAGATGCTGGAGCTATCTTCTTCGCAATATAATGAACGTGAGCTACCCAGCTTAGATGTTTATCAATGATTAGCCCCAAATATTTAAAATGTTCGACCTCGTTTATTATTGTATTGTTGCTATAGATATGATTATGTTCTATATTTTTCATACTGGGTTTTGTCATTATCATATATTTTGTTTTCGTGACGTTCATAGTCAATTTATTAATATTGAGCCACTTGGCTATTGCGTTTAAGTCTTCTTGCATATTATTGATTATTGTGCCCACTTTGCTACCAGTATAGAAAACATTCGTATCATCAGCGTAAAGCATAATTTGACCTTTTAAATTAACTTTAATTAAATCATTTATATTTATTAGAAACAGCGTAGGGCCCAAAATAGACCCTTGAGGAACCCCACACGATACAGCCTTATCCACACTTTGATAGCCATTCATGGCAATATATTGCTTTCTTCCACTAAGGTAACTATGGAACCACTCCAATGCAACGCCCCGAATTCCAGCATTCTCTAATTTTGATAATAGAATTTCGTGATTTACTGTGTCAAAAGCTTTAGCGAGATCAATGAATAACCCAGCTGCTATCTCATTGCGATCAATGCTTCTCTGAAGCATTGACATATGATCAGTAATTGCCAGTTCTGTAGTAGCCTAATTCTTGTCAACAATGCAATATGCTCCAATTGCAACAGAAAGAAATGTAAACATGTAAATTATTGATGAGGTCATGTCCTAAAAGCTGTGATTGCTCATTTCAGAGTTCCGGAATTCACAATTTCCCACATTGGTATTATTTAAAAAAAAAAAAAAAAAATGTTATTGCTATTTTGAATGTGATTTATTTCGTGTAGATCATATTATTATCTCCACACTTAAAAACGTGCTATAAGTATTGGGAAGATTGTTAATTTCGGAACATTGAAGTGGGTAGATCATTTAGAACGAGAATAGGGGTAGGCTACCCGCACCGCCGTGCTCAACTAGTACCGCGGTCAAACACTAGACAGCGCTGAAGTCTTAGGTGCCAAGATTTAGCAGTGCTGTCGGCTATCTGTAGTAGTAGGTAATCTGTGATCCAAGCGCTAGTGTGAAGACGTGCTTGTGACCAGTAGGCCTACAGCCCAGCTGATGGTACAGAAGTGAAGTACGGTATGTATCTTGGAACAGTTTTACCGCAACAGATTGTCTCATTTTACAGGGTCTGTATAAGAATCTTCCTTTTAAGTGCATTCGTACCACGGAAGGCTACCAACATGTCCTGCTTTCCATTCATTGTGGTTATGTCCGACCGGCATTTCTAATTTATCGAAATGTTGGACATTTTTTTGATTGCTCATTTAGGTTTTTCGCTTAAAGTCAGATAGATGTTAAATACATTTTCAGAAGATGGTTTAGATATAGAATGCAAGGTGTTTATGTTTCTATGAAACCAGCAATGGGTACCGGTACTTGGATAAATTGATTCAACCTATGTAGGAATTCAAGTGTTTCAATTGGTTAAGACTTCAAAACATTAAGGACCACAGTTTTGACGATATTGTACCATTTATTCAATATTTACAGTCAAAAGGTGTAGAAATACTGTAGGTTAAAAATTATTCGACCAGTTCTGCAACGTACCGTAAGGGCTTATTCCAAAAGTTCAACTTTGGATTAAGACACAACACTAGACCAACAATGGTCTGTTTTTTTTAATAAGTACTGGTATCAGAACATTGAGTTTTGAATCTGAACTTCGGTACAATTTGCCAGATTGCCAGACCAGGCAGCAATGTGTGTTTATTCATACCGTACCGTGTATGCTCAATGGAGGAACCGTTTGTTGGTATAATGTGACTAGTGACGATCAATTTCAAAGATACGTAGTGTGAACAATCTATAAATATGTGCTTCAAGAAAATAATCCGCGTCTTCTTTCAAAAGTAGGTTCTGCTGAAGAATACAGCTTCACGGAAAAGAACTGCAGCAGGGACTGATAATTAAGTAAAGTATTTCCTTTTGTAAAAAGTTATGTGTAATATACATAGTATGTATAATTTTGCTATCGATTGAACTTGTCAGACATTTTTCTCGAATGTCTTGCTCTTTGCTGAGCAATGTCCTGCATTTGGAAATTTCCAGTTGGTAACGCTAGTGCTACGACTCCTACGAGGCAATTATGTGAGTTTTGTTGTGAAGTGGTCGCATTGTAACACGAGAGGCAGGGATTTTAGCTAATCTTTGAACTCTCGGTACCTTAATACTGGAATGCCGACTGTTTGGGAGTTAGTCCGGTTCTTGGTGCGACTGGTTACGCCTGGTCCTTCCTAGAGAACGGAAAGTGTGTTTTTCTCTCGATATTTTAGTCTAAAGTTAAACTCTAAATAATTCTAAGAAAATTACATGTACCGTAATATTGTAAACTGTAGTTCTGTCAATAAGGAACACTGTTCGGCAATATCACACTCAGGTAAAGTAATAATTGGACGTACGTGTAATCGTCATATACTATTTAGGCCTATTATATCAACATTTGATGTAAGACGTATCAACAAACGCAGATTACTTAATTACAAATCTTCATTTGAAATTTAAGTTGATCGTGAACCTAGCGTGTAAGATGTAACGTGCGCTGTAGAACATAGTTGTTAATCCGCGCAGATATCTCACTCATTAATTCTGTAATCACGCTGCGTAAAAGTTGTTGGTTCAATTCTCGGCTCGTGTTGTGTACGGTCACAATAGATATAATATCTATGCTCAGTATAGTGCAATTTGTTCCCTTTGCTTTGACAATTCGTATCAAAGTGACTGGGGGTTGGAAGTCTGAACATAATGCTGAGTAATGTAGACATTAAAACTGTTGACTTGGTTTCCTAGTAGGCCTACTGCGCTTCAGCAATGGCACTGTCTCTCTGAATCCCCAGTCCTATTTAGACAATCTAGCACTGTTCATATGATAAACACACAAACACCTCCTGGACGTTTATAATTTGTGATGATGCAAACATTTAATGTGGAAGGTTCTTACCAAAATAAGGCTATTCATTCCATATCATTACCAAATAGTTAGGCCCCTTGAAACAGCAATCAACACCACCACCTTTTTATTGGTTTCTAAGAAGGAAACACTTCTGGAATGTTCCGGAGGGGTAGACATTACAGGGATACCAATTCATCATCCTCGAAAGCCCTGACATAGATAGAAAATCCATTTTATGTACGGTTGCACTCATTTAAAGAATATAGAGTAAAACAAGAAAAATTCCCGGAAGGGTATTGGAATATACCATTAAACTTTTCTGTGTGTAAATGACAAATATATTGTTACGGCTGTGAGTTTGTGCCATCACTCGCCGCATGAGTCACAACTGCCCCAGGGCTGGGCTGTGGCCTGCCTCCTGTATTGCGTGAGCCTTATGCAACAGGGCTACTAGGACAAAGGGGTAGTCCAGAATATTCGTGACTGGACCAGCGATGGAAACCTCGAGAAGCCGTGAACCCTGGATGGATCTAGAAGCATTTATTGAGTCACCGGCCTGCTATATAAGTGCGACCTGTCTAGCAGTTGTTGTTGTGTTTTACGAGCTAGTGCGAGCGATTATCTTGTGCGACAGAAGTGTGGTGACGAAGTGCTGTGCGAGTTACGAAATCCAGTGACATTGTTTCTCCAGCTTGTGGACAGCGAAATAGCCTGCAGCAAGTGATCGTAAGTAATTGTGGTCGGTGAACATAAAGGAGAGGAGCAGGTAGTTTCTGTCAAGGCCACCGTACTCATTAGGACAGATTAACTTCTGTGATCTGTTGACAAGTGGAAGGGCCAAGAGCGCTCAAGGAAGAGACTTGAGGAAACTGGAGTAAGGCTCCTAATTGCTTGTATTTGCTGATTAGTGTAATTTTCTGGCCACAATAAAGTTAATTATTTCTTTAAGCAGTAATTGGTGTTGTGCTTTGTACCCCCACCGTAATCCAGTTAACAAAAGTGCCACTAGGGGGTGGCACGTAACAACTGGTGTCAGAAGCCGGATTACGAACTCAAGCACAATACCTGACGGTCCTGGTTTCAAAACCCGAGCAGGTCATTTTCTCTAATTTTCCTGTGAGTCCATGCCCTTTACAAGGCAAACAACTAAAATGGAGGCGCAATTGGCAGCATTGCTAGAAAAGTTAAATGATATAGAAGACGGCCAGAAGAATTTAACCAAGGACCTAACTGCCAAATTAGAAGACGGCCAGAAGAAGATGGAAGACAGCCAGAAAAGTTTAGCCGAGGACCTAACTTCCAAATTAGAAGAAGGACAGAATAAGCTAGCCGAGGACCTGAAGGACGGCCAGAATAAGTTAGCAGAGGACCTAACCGCCAAATTTCTGGATGGCCAGAAAAATCTGGAAGAGTGTCTGCTGACGAAATTAGAGGAGAGCGAAAGGAAATTAGAACTGGGCCTACGTGAGGAAATCGCAGCAGTGGAAAAGAAGTTCGACGCCTTACAAGTGGAAGTTGCTGAGATGCGTCAACGCCCGCTGATGGGGGTGGAGGAGATTTATTTAGCGTATGGCATGGTTACATAATTACAAGCTAAAGAACACATTAAACATATACATTAGTATTTAACCTAAAAGAACAATATTAAAATAAATTTTGAATGAGGAGACACATATTCAATAGATAAAAAGTTCAAATTTACAAGGTAAGATTTAAATTGGAAATCCAATCTAGAGCAGGCTGCGTTGCATCATGAAAGTCTTTGAAGTTCCCATGATAGGCTCGAAGGCTGCAGTCCTCCACGATATGTTGGATGGTCTGTCTTTCAAAACCACAGTCGCACTGAGGTGAGGAAGCCTTATTCCACTTGAATAAGCTGTCTGCGCAGACCCCATGTCCTGTTCGAATTCTGTTGAGTGATTTCCATGTATGGCGTGGTAGTTCCATGCCAGCTGGTTTCTGGATAGGATCAATGAAGTTTCCATATTTCTCATGGAATAAATTATTCCATACCTCAGACCACTTGTTGTCAATCTGAAAAGTATTTAATTGTAGATATTCCGCTGTTAGGATGGGTGGTCGGCGGGATTTCAAGCGACTTATCTTTACTGTAGGTATGTCACAATGAATAGGAAGCTTTGGAGTGGAAATTATCTTTTGATATTCCCTCAAGAGAGAGTTTTGTCTACGTAAGTCAGGTGGTGCAATATGACTTAGAGGTGAAAGCCAGTACAGAGGAGTGGTCCTGATGCAACCTGATATTATCCTCATCGCCGAATTCAATTGGACATCAATCTGCTTCACATGTGGACTGTTAAGCCACACCGGAGCACAGTATTCAGCAGCTGAATAGACAAGTCCTAGAGCAGAAGATCGTAATGTTGTTGCTGTAGCTCCCCATGTGGTTCCACATAACTTCTGCAAGATGTTATTGCGTGATCTTAGTTTTGCTGCAGTGTTCTGCAGGTGCTTCTTGAAGGACAAAGTTCTATCGAGAGTAACGCCTAAATATTTTGGAAAATGTTGATGATGGAGGACTTTCTCATTAAATATGACATTCAGCTTTGTATTTGCCAACCTGTTGTATAAATGGAAACAACTAACTTCAGTCTTACTAGGATTCGGTGTTAGTCTCCATTTCTTGAAATATTCATTCATAATGCTTAGATCTGAGGAAAGAATTTGTTCGCTCTTCTCAAGGGTTCTTTGTTGAGTTGCCAAAGCCAGGTCATCTGCATAAATGAATTTTCTCGACTGCGTTAAAGGGAGATCTGATGTGTACAAGTTAAAGAGCACTGGAGCTAAAACGGAACCTTGTGGGAGTCCATTGTTCAGTTTCTTTTGCTTACTTATTTTGGTCCCAAGAACCACTTGGAAATATCTTTCAGACAGCATATTGTTTATAAGCTTGTTCATAGTTTGACATGGTATGATACGCATCAGTAGGAGGAGAAGTTCAACGCCTTGCAAGTGGAAGTTGCCGAGCTGTGCCAACGACCGCTGATGGGGGTGGAGGAGAAATTCAACGCTTTACAAGTGGAAGTTGCCGAGCTGCGCCAACGCCCACTGACGGGGGTGGAAGAGAAATTCAACGCTCTACGAGAGGAAGTTGCCGAGCTGCGCCAACGCCCGCCCACCGTTACACCGGGAATATCAGGAACGGGACATAGCAGAGTGACGCCCCCAACCTTCGACGGAAAGGTCCCGTGGAGCACCTACTTACGTCAGTTCGAGGCGGCCTGTTCCATAAATAACTGGAACAACACTGAAAAGGCTACAGCTCTCATTGTAGCGCTGAGAGGTGACGCCCTTAACGTCCTTCAGGCCATCCCGACTGGATCCCAGGACTACGCTTCACTGATCGCCCATATGGAGTCCCGATATGGAGATAGCCATCTTCAGCAGGCCTACCAGATGCAGCTCCGGACCCGGGTACAAAAGAACGCGGAAACCCTGCAGGAGTTCGAAATGGACATCGCACGCCTCGTAAGGCTCGCCTACCCAACAGCGCTGGCCGACTTTCTGGAGCAGATAGCGACGCAGACTTTCACCGACGGGCTACGGGACTCGGACACTCAACAGGCGCTGCGACTCGCGCGCAATAAGACCCTGACAGATGCGCTGAGCCACGCACTTGAGTTCGAGACGGCAAAACATTCATCCAGAATGCACGCGTGGGTGCGTCAAGTGGACGTCGACGAACCAGTAAAATCCAACGAAACCAAGCCCCTGGCCGACGAATTAATGGAGGCGCTAAGCCGTTTCTTCGATAGTCGCGGCACCACCAGCGCCGACACAGCCGGAAGGCAACCGGAGAGGCGGCCCGGAAGAGGACTACCGACCTGCTGGACCTGCGGTAAGCAAGGCCACCTGAGCAAGGACTGTGGTGATCGCCGCCGCCGTGGGTATCCGACGGGAAATCAGTCGTCTGAAAACCGCGGGAAACGAGTATTAGCCAGCCTTGGGGGGCAAAGGTTGGCTTGTGACAGTCGTCAAGCCCCGGCAGTCCAGGTTCGTGTGACGAAGTTACGGAGGGACAATAGCAGCCTGATGGTCGACGGAGTCGTCAACGGAGAGAGCTGGCCCATGCTAATCGACACGGGAGCATCGAGGACCATAGTCAGTCCCACCGTGTTCCCGAAGTGGAGAGTGCAACCCACACAAAGGAACCTCCAGCTAATAACCGCGACCGGAGAGACCGCACCGGTACATGGCGAAGCATCACTGGAGTTCGTCATTGGTCGACGGGCGATAAAACATCCAGTGCTTGTGGCTGACGTATCAAATGAAGTGATCATCGGACTGGACTTCCTGGACCAGAACAACATCATCTTGGATCTGAGTACCAACACTCTGCACTTCGGAGGTGAGGAACTTGCTTTGCAACCCGCGCACGAGTCCATCACCGCACGACGAGTAAGGCTGAGAGAAGACGTCATCGTTCCCGCCAGGACGGAGGTCAGTGCTGCCGTAATTGTCGACGGAACTGCTGAGGGAGTGGCGGCTGTCATCGAGCCAAAATATGAGGACATCCAGACGAAAGGATTGCTAGTTGCCAAGACTCTCATCAACACGACGTCTCGGCCATACGTCCGCCTGTCCAACCTGAACGACTACGACGTTACGGTTCACCGGGACACCAACCTAGGAGTCTGCGAGCCCGTTACCTGGATTGCCCGCATCACAGATACGACAGACGGACGACCGAAGAAGACGCACACTGCCAGAAGAACTACAGAAGCTGTACCAAGGATCCCAGGACCATTTAGACGAGGAACAATCACGCCAACTTCAGGACCTGCTACGCGAATTCCAGGACGTCTTCTCCGTGGGGAGCAAAGACTTCGGCAGGACAAGCTTGGTTCAGCACAGAATCGACGTTGGGGACAGCGCACCGATTAGGGCCCCATTCCGACGAGTCCCGCTCGCCATGCAAGCCGAAGTCGACCGGATGGTAGAAGAGATGAAGGAGCAAGGGGTGATCGAGCCATCACATAGTCCTTGGAGTTCTCCGGTCGTGCTAGTGAGGAAGAAGGACGGTTCCACCAGGTTCTGCGTGGATTACAGGCGGGTGAATGACGTCACGAAGAAGGACAGCTACCCTCTACCCCGGATCGACGACACCCTGGACACCATATCAGGGTCGAGATGGTTCTCCACCTTGGATTTGAAGAGTGGCTACTGGCAGGTGGAGGTCCACCCTAAGGACCGCGAGAAAACTGCGTTCTCTGTGGGCAGCGGGCTCTGGCAGTTCACCGTCATGCCATTCGGTCTGTGCAACGCCCCTGCGACCTTCGAAAGGCTAATGGAGTCCATTCTGAGGGGACTACACAGGAAGACCTGCCTGGTCTACCTAGACGACGTCATCGTTCTGGGGAGAAGCTTCGAGGAGCACTACAGCAACCTGAAGGAGATCTTGTTGAAGCTACGGGCTGCCCAGCTGAAGTTGAGCCCCAAGAAGTGTCAGCTCCTCCAGAAGCGGGTCCAGTACCTTGGGCATATCGTCTCCGAGGAAGGGGTGCGCACCGACCCAGAGAAGACCGCAGCTGTGAGGGAGTGGCCAGTTCCGAAGGACAAGTCCCAACTACGGAGCTTCCTGGGACTCTGCACTTATTACCGTCGCTTCGTGAAAGGATTCGCCGACATCGCCAAACCTTTACATCGACTGACTGAGATGGACTAACTCTTCACGTGGACAGCAGAATGCCACAGTGCCTTCGAACAACTCAAGCAGGCTCTGTGCACCGCGCCTATTCTGGCCTACCCCAGACCTGGAACAAGGTTCATCGTCGATACCGATGCCAGCGACTTTGGCATAGGGGGAATCCTGTCGCAAGTAGTGGACGGCGAGGAGAGAGTAGTGGCCTACTTCAGCAAGGCCTTGTCAAAGCCAGAAAGGAACTACTGCGTCACCAGGAAGGAGCTGCTTGCCATCGTGAAGACCATTGAACACTTCCACAAGTATCTGTACGGGCAAGAATTTCTCATCAGGACCGACCATGCATCCCTGCGGTGGCTCCTGAACTTCAAGCAGCCCGAGGGTCAAATCGCGCGGTGGTTAGAGAGGCTTCAACAGTACAACTTTGAGATTCAGCACAGCAAAGGCCAACTGCATTCTAACGCCGACGCCCTGTCACGAAGACCGTGCCCCGAAGACTGCACCTTCTGTGCCCGAAGGGAGGAGAACACCGGGATACAGTGCCGAAGGACTACCGTGGAACTTCAAGGGAGCTGGAGCCGCGAATCCTTCACGCGGGCGCAAGCAGAAGATGATGACCTGGGACTGATAGCCGAATGGAAGAGGGCCTGTGTCCCCAGACCCGGGTGGAACGTTGTGAGTGACTGCAGCCCAAAGTTTAAGTCCTACTGGACGCAGTGGGACTCGCTGATTGTAAGGGATGGCCTCATCTGCCGTACCTGGAGAGCACCGACGGGAAGACATCTCGGGAACAAGTCGTCGTTCCAAAGGCTATGACGGAGGAAGTCCTGAAGGAAGTTCATGGAGGATCATCTGGTGGACACCTAGGGATAAAGAAAACCCTGGAGAAGCTGAGAGAGCGGTTCTACTGGATCGGATGCCGAACAGACGTGGAGAACCACTGCGCGAGGTGCCACGATTGCGCAGCCAGCAAGGGCCCAGGACGAAGACGACGGGGTCCACTGAAGACCTACAACGTGGGCGGCCCCATGGAGAGAGTGGCCATCGATGTTGCTGGGCCATTCCCGTTAAGCGAGGCAGGGAACCGCTACATATTAGTCGTCAGCGACTACTTTACCAAATGGCCGGAGGCGTATGCGCTCCCTAACCAAGAAGCCGCGACGATTGCAGAGACCCTGGTGAGGGAATTCGTCAGCCGGTACGGAGTACCCCTGGAGCTGCACTCCGACCAAGGGAGGAACTTTGAGTCGCAGGTGTTCCAGAACCTATGCCAGCTGCTGGGAATCCGGAAGACAAGGACAACGCCACTACACCCTCAGTCCGATGGGATGGTAGAGCGATTCAATCGCACCATCGAGAATCATCTCCGAATAGTCGTCAGCGAGCACCAGAGGGATTGGGACAAACATCTTCCACTATTTCTCCTGGCCTACCGCGTCGCCGTGCACGAAGCCACCGGGTGCACACCAGCCCGGGCCATGTTTGGGAGGGAGCTCCGCCTACCTGTCGATCTTGCCTTCGGCCGACCTGGGAATTATCCGATCCCGGTAAGCCAGTATTGTCAAGAACTGGTCGACCAACTGGAGGACGTGCACGCGTTCGCGAGGAGGAAACTGCGGATCGAGACCGACCGAATGAAGACCCGATACGATCAGCAGACGGATGCCGGCGGATTCCACGAGGACGACCTGGTCTGGCTCTTCAACCCATTACGGAAGAAAGGCCTGTCACCCAAACTGCAGAAGTCCTGGGAGGGCCCGTACCGAGTCGTGAAACGGATCAACGATGTCGTCTACAGGATCCAGCGGAGCCCGAGGGCAAAGATGAAGATCGTGCACCGAGATCGCCTGGCAGCCTACGGAGGGACACAGACGGACCAATGATTGATCGGGACGATCAGCCTTTTTAGGAAGGGGGTGGTGTTACGGCTGTGAGTTTGTGTCATCACTCGCCGCATGAGTCACAACTGCCCCAGGGCTGGGCTGTGGCCTGCCTCCTGTATTGCGTGTGCCTTATGCAACAGGGCTACTAGGACAAAGGGGTAGTCCAGAATATTCGCGACTGGACCAGCGATGGAAACCTCGAGAAGCCGTGAACCCTGGATGGATCTAGAAGCATTTATTGAGTCACCGGCCTGCTATATAAGTGCGACCTGTCTAGCAGTTGTTGTTGTTGTGTTTTACGAGCTAGTGCGAGCGATTATCTTGTGCGACAGAAGTGTGGTGACGAAGTGCTCTGCGAGTTACGAAATCCAGTGACATTGTTTCTCCAGCTTGTGGACAGCGAAATAGCCTGCAGCAAGTGATCGTAAGTAATTGTGGTCGGTGAACATAAAGGAGAGGAGCAGGTAGTTTCTGTCAAGGCCACCGTACTCATTAGGACGGATTAACTTCTGTGATCTGTTGACAAGTGGAAGGGCCAAGAGCGCTCAAGGAAGAGACTTGAGGAAACTGGTGTAAGGCTCCTATTTGCTTGTATTTGCTGATTAGTGTAATTTTCTGGCCACAATAAAGTTAATTATTTCTTTAAGCAGTAATTGGTGTTGTGCTTTGTACCGCCACCGTAATCCAGTTAACAAAAGTGCCACTAGGGGGTGGCACGTAACAATATCCTGTCCTTGTTACAGTGTATCCTGATATTTAGAGTATATTACTTAATTATCCTATGTTTTAGATTCCTCAAAATTATGGAGGACCAACCATCTATCAAATGTGAACCAGAAGAATTCCCTGAGATTGTAAGTTGTATTTTAGTTCCATATATAGTTCCATATATTGTGTGCCATCACTGATGGGCATGACAAATCTTTGTGTAGCATAATTAATAGGAATTATGTCATTTACTTAATACTACCAAATTGTGAAGGTTATAATTCTTGTTTTGAGGGGCCTAACATCTAGGTTATCGGCCCCCTACCAAATAGTAATCTGAATCTGTAATGTTTGCTTTTAATTTTCCTAATAATAATATTAACACTTCCGTTCTTCAGTCCATGATTTATTGATCCTTGCATTCATTTTCTCAGCAAAATAGTGGTTGTTAATTACTGTTATAAACTGGGGTCGATCTTATGTAATTTCTTCTGTGATTCCAATTTCTTGAAGTTCTTTTTCTATTTCATTAAACCACTGGTTCTTGACTTTCATTGATAGACCAAGGCTGAGAATCTTTTGGTGATCCTGCGATTTTTCATTCTGACAATTTTACCGTAAAACTTAAAATGCCTTTTCCTGAAAGTGTCAGTGATCTGTTCAGAATGCTGATAAGTTTCCCAAGGCTTTCGTTTCTCCCAGATTCCTTCTGAGCAGACTGGACCAAGGATTGTACTTTCTTGTTTCTCTATGTCCTTACTAAGAGATGTACGGTACATTCAATGATCAATGTTTCTGAGCCATAGAGTGCTTCAGGTTTGATTACTGTGGTATAATGTCTTAGATGTTGATTTTTGAATTACATCTATAGGTATATACCTTCTGGAATGTTGAAATTCTCTCCTTTTTTTGCGTCACGATTCAATCGCGAGGTAAAGTACTATCCCGTCATTTGCCTGGAGGGAGTGTGGATAACGCAGGGAGAAATCACTCAGGTTGGGTACTGTCAGCGGGATTCAAACTGAATTGCTGCAGCTGCCGTGGTGCACGGTTCAATGAGCACGGCTATGCCATGGGGTTTGAATTTATTTAGTCTTCAGAGGTTTCCTGTCTAGATGACGATGCATTTGGAGTCCGGTCTTAGCTGCAATTTAGTTAAGTCTTTCAAGGACCTGAACTGCCTCTTGTCTATTGTTGGAATGAATAGCTTGATGATCTGCGAATGCCAAACACTCCAGATGAATTTTAATTTTGAGTCGTCGACCAATAGTTATTTCTCTTGTTTCTCCTTCTCCTCCTCCCCCTCCCCTCCCCCTCCCTCCCCCCGTCCTGGACTGTTATTCAAAGACAATATTGAACATTTTTGGAGATAGTCCATCTCCTTGTCGAAGTCTTTCCTTATATGATTACGATCAGAAAGTTCACTTAAATTTAACTATTGAAGGTATGGCTGTCAGTGTCTGTCGGATTATTACTCTTGTTTTCCTGTCAACTTTGAAATCTTCTAGAATATTGAATAGTGTGTGTAGGTCTACTGATTCGTCCGCTTTCCTGAAGTCTCCAAAGTGAGCATTGTTTGCATGGCTTTATGAGTTTGCAAGATGATTTTGAGATTGTGAATTTATTCTGTACAGGACCTGTCATTTATGAATCATGCCTGTTATTCGCCAATTAGTTGATGAGTTTGGATTTCAAGTCTCGTGAATAATGCTTTAGAGAGAATTTTGTACGCGAGTGATAGTGAGGATATTTCTCCATAGGTATTAATGTTTGTTCTTTCCCTTTCATAAATTAGTGGGTGAACTAGATTGCAATTCCTATCTTAGGGAATTGTCTTCATATATCTACAAGAGTTACTTGAGATTTTTTAGTTAGGCTTTCACCTCTTAATTTCAATATTTCAGTTTTATTTTGAGCTTTGTTATTTATAAGTTAGTTTATGGTTACTTGCTTGATTTCTTCTAATGAAGGAAGTTGCGAATCGGGATTAGGAATCCGTTTCTCAAGTCAGATTTGTTCTTCAGGAGGATCGTAGGTTCAAAGGTCATGGAAGTAATCTGTGACAAGTTTGCAGTTTTCCTTTTTATTTCAGGACCTCATCCGGATGTTGTAAGTTATAAACTAGGTGCTTGGTAGTGTGATGGTTTGTCAGCAAATGTTCTGTAACAGTTCCTTGTACTGTTTTTTTAATCTAATGTGTGTTTTTCAGATCTGATGATTATCGAGGCTTCTTTCTGGGCTTTGAAGAATTCACGCCAATTTTGTTTCTATTTCATTGGAACTGTACCTTTGAAAGGTTTGAATTAGGAGGTCTATGGCCTTATCGCTGGTCTTGTTCAACCATCTGTCTTAACGTTTTCGAGGAAGAACCCCAATAATCCGGGAAACTCTCAATAGTGTATCTTCTAATGCCATCTAAATGACAGGATTTTGGTTCGTGATATTTGATGTTTGAATTTGGTTTTAAGACATTCCAGATCAATTCGAGGATATTTTAAATGTTCTGACTTTGCGTCTGTCAGGTTGAAACTTAACTTTAATTAAAGATAAATGATGATCAGAGTAAATAATTCTTTCTTAGCCTATTTTCATTTTATGAAAAAAATAGGCTTATGAGATCACCTTTTGTCCGTGTGTGTGTGTGCGTGTGTGTGTGTCCCCTAATAAATTCTAAACGGCTGGAGCGATTTCAATGAAACTCGGTAAAATCATAGCACCATTCTGGCCGACCCCGACCGTGCCCTTCAAATTTAATGTCTCTCACCAATCCAACATGGCGGCTGTGCGAAATATTTCACCAGCATCTCCGAAACTATTACCGATATCACCCTGAAATTTTGTACGGTGATAAAAGGCACTACTATAAGTTGACCTATGTGACGTTTAAAAACCTGTTAAGTAAAGAACGAACATAGCAGCCAAGCGAAGTTGAGACTTTTCAATAGACTTTTCTCGCGATTTAACCATCCAAACCTAATGAAACTTGGTACAGAAAATGTTTATACACATTGTATTACACTGGAGTATGTAATCCCTTGATTATCACAGAATTATTTTAGCCTAATATCAATTATGAAAAACAAATAGGCTTGTGAGATCAGCTTTTGTCCGTGTGTGTGTGTGCTTTTGTGTCTGTCCCAAAAAATCTAAACGGCTGGAGCGATTTTAATAAAACTCTGTAAGGTCAAAGTACCATTTCGTCCGACCACGACCGTGCCCTTTGCCATTTATTACGTCTCACCAATCCAACATGGTGGTTGTGCGAAATATTTCACAGGCATTCTATATCTCCGCAATTATTACTGATATCACCCTGAAATTTCGTACGATGATAAAGGGCACCTATGTGACTTTCAAAAACCTGTTAAGTACAGAACGAACATGGCGGCCAAGCGAATTTGAAACATTTAAATCGACTTTCTCGCGATTCAACCACCCGTGCGCAGTGAAACATGGTACAGCATATTTTTATACACATTGTAATGCACTCACATCTAATTTAGTCCAATTGTTTACATAACCTCAAGATGGTGGCTGTGCGAAATTTTAAAATTAAGTTTTCATTCTTATGTCTTAATCATGCGATCGAAGTCAACATTTGAATAATGAACCTACGCAATGATCGTCATCTAATAGTACATAACTCTATGGCCCCATATAAAAATCGAACATGGCGACCATCCAAAATTTGTATACGGTTCTCAATATGCCCATTTTATTTTCTTGTTTTGTGTATGCCTTGTAAGCAATACAATATTCCATTCCATATAATTATGTATCTGAGGGTCATTTTATTTTTAGCCATAGACATTTTTTTGTGATATACAACGTTCTAGGTCTGTTGTGATATACAACTTTCTTGCAGGGAAACTGCACTAAAATCATTGTGAGTCCTATATACTGCCATTTAAGAGAAATATGTTCCTTTAGTGTTGGAATGGAGACTGTATAGAACTGTTATAACATATCTCGGTATTAGATTAGGCACAAGAAGATTTCTTTTAATGCTGAAAAGTTAATAAATATGATATACAACGTTCTTGTAGGGCAGGCTTCAATTTTTAAGTGGTTATTTATTGTCCTTTTTGAAACAACCTTGAATAATTATAGCAAAACTTGCATCACCTGTAAGGTTAAGTCGTGCAGCTAAATTAGGTAGGAACTTCGAATAATCCTTGGCATATTAGTAAGTGCGTGCTAGAGAAACTCGGACACTGGGTATTGAGGTTTTGAATTGTCTTTAACTTCATGACCACTCGATCACATGATGAGAAAAATATAAATGATGTTAAAGTCAGCTAATGAGCACTTAAAGTCAGCTAATGAGCACTTAACGCAGCGAAATTTCAGCTTCAGGGTTGCTATTCTAACCTTATCAAATTTCTTAAAATTATTCATAGAGTTGAGAACTAATCCGAGACATATAGAACTAGATGAATGTCTATCGTGCTTACGTGCGTACAAAATATATTTCTTATGCCTCGTGAGGTACATTATGAACAAATTGTTATTTCTCTGTAGGGAGCACATATCATGGAAGGTACTGCAGACTACAAGGAAGTTACTATCCATGAGAAAGTGACTGCAGAGATAGTCCCATTAGTCAAGAAGGAAACACCATCTTCATCAAGAGGCGGAGATGCGAGAGTTGTACGTGCCTAATTATCTTGAGGGTTGTTAAGTCATTTTGTATGCTTAATGATATCTGATGTTCCTCCAGCAAGTGTGGCTGATATTTCCAAAGGTTTGTGAGAGGATCATTTGCACTGATCAAAGATTTAGGAATTAATACGAAACCTGAATGTAATTGTAGTAATTTCGGGGGGCTTCTTTGGATTTATAATACCTGGTGTTTGGTTGTTGCAAATCATCATATTCCATGCATGATTTTCTTCTCCAAATTAGTATTGAAATTTTGTAGATGATCATAATATTTAAGAGATTCTCTATATACTCCAATCTCGCTTCAAATTCCGCGACACAGAAATAGTTTCTAAAACTTCAGACTACCTCGCCAAAATACAGTGATACATTTCTGCATAACTTCTATACGAAAATGGAGTACCAACATATGAATGCATTATTGAGGCTGCTAGTTTATAATGTTGAAATTCTTATGATGACAGCCTTTCTCAGATGGTCCAGGCCATTTTCTGTCCTTTAACTGGGCATGGTATGTCATGCAGTGAACCAATTACACAGAACAATACCAATAACTTCACAAATGGAACAAGGGAACTGTCTATCACAAATGACTAGGTTTGTTGTTAGTTCCTTCGGAGTGAAATATCACGAACTGTGGTTGTGATTCCTCTTAAAAATGGAAGTCCCGTGGCTCATGGTCGCTAGATTAATGGTAAAACGTTAAACCACAAGCTTTCTTGCCATTAAAAACAAGTATTCCATGAAGTGTGTTTTGTATTTGCAACTGATGTGAGTGAAATGGCCACAGAGCCCTGTGTTATGGTACTGACCATGTTATCGGTAGATTGCTTCCTTATCCTCATGCACTGCTGGTAATCTGATGCATAGGCGGAAACTTTAATCTCACCTTCTTTATGTTGTTTGTTGCCTATATCCTGGGGTCAATGGGGTTGTGCATTGCTTGTAGGGCCTCTTCGTACTGCGCATGAGCTGAGATACATGAAAATATATAACTTGCGTGTAATATAAGTATGAAAGATTTGTCATTTAAAATCTGTGCTGGTGCATCCTGAAAGAGCCACCTTTCATCAAACGTTTGATCTTGATCGAGTGGACTATCTTCGAGGTTTGGTTAACTATTCTAGCTCTTCTGATATCTATTTACTTTATTCTAATATCCATTCGGGATTTCTGAACAAGTGTGAAGCACGTTACTCTCTGGAAGCATGGAACGTGGGAATTTGTTGTAGTTGTGAGTGTGTGTTTGCTATTGTGTTAGTATGGAGCTATTACAGAAGGGCTCTGGACTGTTGGTAAAGACGTCGTTCTCATCTAAGACATTAGAAGGTCAAGAGGCAATAACTCAACAGGCTGGCGAATGAAGCAATGAGTGTGTAAAAGACACTTCAATTGGTCTGTTTTAAACATTTACGTTAAGGTATGTGGATGTAAAATTAAGGCATGCCTAAAACATCTTGGGAATCTGTAAATATGATGCAAAAACCACAGCAATAACAAGAAAGCTTGGTTTGTGGCCAACATGGGAGATAGAGTAGATGACCTCGCTGTTCCGCTCTTAAAAGCAACACCCATCATCAGCATAGATGAAACTACAGACGTTACATTATGAAAGAATTTGGGGATTTAATCATCCAGAAGGTCAGGATACCTGCATATCTCTTGAAGAATAACCTGAAATGAATTACATGTGATTATGATATTTATATTACGGACTGTTGAAGAAGAAGGAAACTTATTAGGTGTTTGTAAAAATATATTTATATTCAGATTCCATAATTTTAATACAGTGCCAAACAATCCTGATAAGATGTCAAGTATTATAAGTTCATTAAATTTCTCCGTACCTTGAGTATTCTAGAGATCAATATTGCTTTAGGAACTCAATACAGTAAAACACACAACACACTATGCAATATTTCTTTAAACAACATTCATCAACTTTGCTTGATTATTATGACAGATATTAATGTTATATATTAACAGTAAGTTACTGCATCTACACCACTATGTCTCCACACACACACTCAATGCTAGAGGCAATCTGCTAGGCCAACACTTGGCATATGTGTAGGAACTGAAATGAATTCTGATTTGAACTTTACAAAACTTTTCTGTCTTTGCCATGTATCCGTTGACATAAGAAAACTCTATGATTGCGAAGTTGAATTAACTTCAGTATGTTATTTATTCCTTGATTTATTCAGTGCAAGTTTACAAGTCATGTTGTTGTTTGAGTCTTCAGTCTTTTGACTGGTTTGATGCAGTCCCCAAGCCTCCCTGTCCTGAGCTAATCGTTTCATCTCTACATAGCTACCACACCCTACATCCGAGGCAATCTGTTTAACATACTCTAACCTTGGTCTACCCCTACAGTTCTTGTCCTCAACCCTTCCTTCCATAACTAAGCTTGCTATTCCTGGGTGTCTTAGTATGTGTCCTACTAACCTATCTCTTCTCTTCATTAGCAGTCGCCAGAAACATCTCTCCTTTCCCACTCGTCTTAATACCTCTTCGTTCGTAACCCTATCTACCCATCTGAACTTCATCATTCTCCTGTAACACTACATTTCAAATGCTTCAATTCTCCTCTTTTCTGCTGCACCAGTAGTCCAAGTTTCACTTCCATAGAGAGCCACGCTCCAGACAAAGACTTTCAAAAACGACTTCCTAATACCTAAATCTATATTCGATGTCAACAGATTCCTTTTTTGTAGAAATGCTTTCCTTGCCTGAGCCAAACTACTTTTTATATCCTCTGCTTCATCCATCACTGGTTATTTTGCTTCCTAAGTAACAGAAGTCTCCTACTTCCTTCAGCTTTTCACCTGCTAATTTGATGTCCATAGAGGTTTCTGATTTATTTCGGCTACATTCCAGTATTTTTGTTTTACATTTATTAATTTTCACCATGTATTCTTTCCGTTAGACGGAGTCCATACCATTCAAATACTCATTCAAATCCCCAGGCGTGTCGGCCAAGATGACGATGTCATCGGCAAATCTCAGAGTTGAAATTATTTATCCTTGAATCTTCACTCCCACTTTAAATGTTTCTCCAATTTCGTTCATTGCTTGTTCAATGTAAAGATTGAAAAGTATGGGTGATAAGTTGCAGCCTTGCCTTACACCTTTCTGAATACCAGCTTCTCTCTCATGTCCTTCGGCTCGAATGACTGCTGTCTGGATTCTGTATAGATTGTATATCACCCTCCTATCCCTGTACTTTATTCCAATAGATTTCAAAATGTCAAACAATTTAGTCCAATCAACGTTATCAAAAGCCTTTTCTACGTCTACAAATGCCATGAACGTTCTGTTATCTTTCCTTATTCTACCTTCGAAAATCAGGCTAAGGCTTAGTACAGCTTCCCTTGTTCCTACATTTCTCCTGAAACCAAACTTGTCTTCACCCAACTCCGTTTCTATCTGGCTTTCCATCCTCTTGTAAATTATTCTAGACAGGATCTTTGAAGCATGAGTAATCAAGCTGATTGTACGGTAATCTTCACATCTGTCAGCTCCCACTTTCTTTGGTATAGGGAGGATAACAATCTTCTTGAAATCAGGGGGTACCTCGCCTTTCTCATAAATCCTACACACCAAGTGAAATAACCTGATCAGACCTTCATCTCCTATGCAGCGTAGCAACTCAATCGGTGTATCATCTATGCCTGGTGCTTTGTTCCTGCTTAAGTCCTCCAATGCTCTGTCAAATTCTGATCTCAATATTAAATCTCCCTTTGCATCCTCATCAATTTCCTCCTCTCTTTCATTACATGATTCTCTATCTCCTTTCCCTTATAAAAACGCTCTATGTAAGCTTTCCATCTCTCAACCTTTTCTTCCCTATCTGTTAGAGGCTTTCCATTTGTGTCCTTAATATTACAACACTTAGTCTTCTTTTCCCCAAAAGTATTCTTAATCCTTCGATAAGCTGTGTCTACTTTTCCTAATTTCAGACAATTTTCTATACCTGCACATTTCTCTTTCAACCATTCCTCTATCGCTTCCTTGCACTTCTTGTTAACCTCATTTCTCAGACGTCTGTATTCTGCTTTCCCCTTTTTATCTCTTACATTCTTGTGTTTCCGCCTTTCATCCATCAATTCTAGTATATCCTGAGTGATCCACGGTTTTCTACCTAAGTAGTGGTTTTGTACGGGTTCCGCAGCCACCTCCACCTCCCCACCTCACAAGATGGCGGTAGCCCGATAACTCCTGAACCCGTGGTCGGATTTTGACGAATGAGGTGTCTTTGAACTCGGGCTGACACACCCTTTCCAGTGGACAACATATTTCCACCCCAAATTATAAAACCTACCCTACTAAGGGGTGAAATTGAATTTTTTAGAGAATCTCTCTTTCCAATTGCAACATGTGAGAGTTTGAATGCTAATATGGAATGAAACGTTGTTCTACATAAAGTGCATGTGTTCGGTGGAAAGCCACTATGAATTAACATGCTAGTTTTTTTGTTTTTACACATGTCCACTCATAGGTTTGGTAAGAGGGCGGGCTTTTTTAAAAATGGTGGCTGTAGTGTAACCTAACTCAACCTAACGGGTCCTTGTTGACAGTTCCTTGTGGACGAGTCCTTGTGGACAGGTCCCTGTTGACAGATCCCTGTGGACGGGTCATTTTTGACGAGTCATTGTTGACGGGTCCTTGTTGACGAGTCCCTGTGGACGGGTCATTGTTGACGAGTCCTTGTGGGCAGGTCCTTGTGGACGAGTCCTTGTCCCTTTGGACTGATCCCTTTGGCCTGGTTCCTACGGACGAGCCCATGAATTTATTTAAATTATGTCAAAGGGCCTAACTACATTTGTGTGTGTGTTGAATTGACGTTGTTCACCACTACTATAATGGAATAAAGATATGAAAGGAAAGTGACGAAATACATGTGAACACGTGTGAGATGACCTTATTACCGTCCTCCTTGTGAAACAAGCCACATCCTGTTTTGCTTCATACGTGAGAAAATGCAAGTTCATGTGTAATATGATCTAACACACAGGTGTTCACCTGTACACGTGCACGATAAGAGCTAACAAGTCACAACCTGTTTTGACAGTGGTGAGAGGTGAAGGGGGGAGAGTTAGTGTAAGAGAGAACACAGGTGAAGAGAGAAAGAAATATGTATTTGCTCATAATACATGTATAGCTGAGGACTGTACATAGGACTGTAGGTTAAGTACAACATGAGTAAATAAATAAATACAAGACTCACAGGTTCACACAACATGTAATTTATTAATCCAAGAATTAAAGGCTGAGCTAAATCCCAACCATTTTACATATAGTTTATTTCCTTTTTGTTTCAACACTTTTTCCACAAGGTAATGTTTAGGAAACGCTGTCTTTTGAAGTTCTTGAAGATAAAACCTGCCTTTTATGGGTTGATGGTTGAGGTCCTCGAGTAAATAGGTGACTGGACTGTTCAGGTTGACTTGACGAATTCGAAATAGTTCTGTCCCCCAATTTGATGTGTAGCCCTTGTCGAAGACGGACTTGAATTTGCTCACACGAACATGGTCCCCAATGTTAAGGCGATGACGTTTAGGGTCTGCTGTTTTTATGGGGTTAAACAGTTTATCCAGTTGTGGAATATTTTTAGTTACAAGTCGTGGCTTGGTCCCAATGGTTCTGTGTTTGGTGTCGTCGTAACGTGACACTAACTCAGGTAATAAGTCCAACCAGCGATAAGTGCCCTGAGCGGTAAACGCTTTCCACATATGGGTTTTCAATGTTCGGTTGAACCGCTCGACCACGCTGGCTTTGAGATTGCTGTACGTGGTGTAATGGTGAATATCCTTAGATTTGAGAAAACTGGAGAATTCCTTGTTGAAAAATTCCTTTCCCTGGTCGGTTTGTAGCAGCTGAGGTTGACGTTTAGATTGTTGAATAATATGTTGAAAGGCTTTGGTGACTAGTGGACTAGACTTGCGACGCACAGGTTCAACAAACGCCATTTTGGAATAAACATCAATGACCGTCAACATATAGCGTACACCATCGTTAACGTTAGCATAGGGAATCATTTCAACCAAGTCTGCTTGCCAAAGTTCATCCACACCCTGTGAAATCACCTTGAGTCGCTGATAGTGACGTCTAGCTGGACGATGCAACTCGTGAGCAATACCCATTTTAATGGGTGAGGGCTTAAACAATAATTTTGGCATTTCGAAGTTCTTCCTCAATTTCTTGAATTTCCCAATCGTGACCAGTATGGCCGGCTTGACGTGAAGCATGCAACAGCTGTAGTCGCTGGACGAGTTTATTTGGATTGTGCCAGTAGGTAACATCCACAAGGGGTTTTAATGGTTTAAATGTCACCCCTGAAGCGGACACTTTACGACGACCACTTTGACTAGTGGGGAACATTTTTGCAATGATGGTTTTATATTTTTGGGATATATTAGCATTCACTTGTTGAGTGGGATCATACTGTCTTTTGTGAGCATGGGTATCCAATAAAATGGATTTATATTTACTAAGGTCCTCTGACGTATAATCTTGAGATGAGGGAGTCCTAGAGAATAGTAGCTTTAACAGTCCTGGTGTTAATTTATAGTTGATCTTTTTAATGACAGCTTTAGTACGACTAAATTTAATCGATGATTCACCAATTTTAAAACTATCATTCTCATAGCGAACGCCATATGTGGTATCTGTGTTTCCAACAAATAGATTGGTGAAATAGGGTTCCAGTGTTGATCCATAATATTTTATTAAAATGTTTTTCAGTTGAGCTTTATGTTGAGGAGTGGCCAAGAGTTGTGAAAATGGAGACGATCTGGAAGGGCAAGGGGTTTCGACCATGGCCAAGGATTTCCTTTTTCTTAAAAACTCTGCAAGGGGTGATGCCTTTTTTTGAGGCGTAAACACTTGTTCCTCATTATCCTCAACTTCGCTAACACTAGTTAAATCTTCCTGTTCCTCTTCATCTTCCTCTTTCTCTTCCTCAGAGTCCTCATGGTGCGTCTGACTGGCTTGTGAAACGGTAGGTAGCGTTTCAAATGGCTTGATAGAGGGTTTCAACATAGCTTTTAGCGGAGGTGCTAAATGTTGTTGAATAAACAAAGCATGATCCGCACGCGATCGTTTCAATTGACGAAACTTTTGGCGAATAGCATTTTTGCTCTAATAATATGCTTTTTCAATTGACTCTCTGCTAACGCCATGATGTCGCGACAAATGACTTGAGAGGGAATGATACAGTGCCTTAAATAGCAATAAAATGATCAAACCCTAAGCGATACCGCCCTTGGTTGAGTTCACTTTGTTTGTCAATCACTAAACAGGCATGACGTTGTGTGTTCCAGCACTTGCCACACAATTCTGTAAACATTTGAAAGGTCATATCCGGATTCACATGTTCATTATAAATGTAACGACTGTTCCTCTCGTCCTGGCGAAATAAAACAATGACATTGGCATTGTCACGAATCAACTGTTTGGACATTTTAGAATACGTTTGTCCAAGATAGAAGCAATCGATATGTTTGTGTCGACCCATGCTGAAATAGCTTTGAATGATACCTTGTCGTTCAGTGGATACATCATCGAAAATCATGAGTGAATCAGGCTTTACCTCATCCGATGAAATATCATTTTCATGCGTGGAAAATGTAAAATACCCCATATTCTCATTTTTTAATCCAGACATGACTTGATCCAGAAACACGTAGAGGGGTTGGTAGAGAGATTTTGCGAAAATATAAATATTTTGAAAACACAGACCATTGGGCGCTGTGATGAGCGTTAGCAAAAGATTAGTCTTTCCACAGCCGGAAGGTCCCACAATGATGCAGCGAATGGAAGATGGAAACAGTGAACCATGGCGTTGTTCACGTGATGTGGGGCAGAGATGGGAAACCATGTCCCTCACAGGGAATGACTCTTGCTGCTTAATTAGCTTCATTTCAACTAAGGCTTAGAGTGGCTAGCAGGCTGTCTATATACATCGCACCGAGCCTCGTCAAAGAAACAGTAGACTCGTATTACAGGTTGACGATGGATGTCTTTGGACGTGCGTTGATGGTCAAAGCTAGGTCTGTTCCCATACATGATCCTAAACAAGAAACAGATCCTGCTAATAAACACTATGTGGATATGTCAGTAGTGCCACGCACAAAACAAGGAGATTATGACTTTAAAGGAAAGCGGTTAACTCATGTAAAACATCCTCAAGTGTCTACAGACGTTACTACAAAAATTATGTGGATAACAAGGTGTATGAGTTTTATGATAAAGTGCCTCAGCTTACGGTGGATGGCTATAGCGCTAATCATCACCGCATTATTCACGTGGAAGACCCACAAGAAGATGATGATGTCTGCACCAAGCGATACGTGACCTATGAAATGAAAAGGCTTTATAAATTTATCCCATCTGTATTTTTAGTGCATATGACAAATGTAAAACCTGTGAATGAGAGAAACCATATACCGCTAGTTCATGACCAGCACTTGACCTATGTGCTTGCTTCGGGTTTAAGCCACTATCGACTACACTATAATGGAACCATTCACATCAAATATGCCATACCTGATGAGAACCATTTACAAATAGAGATAAATGGTCATAGGATGTTGGTCCATAACCATGAAATGGTCAATGCAGGAGACGAATTATCCTTTCATCTCCTGTTGACATGGAATGAAAAGCAAGCTGGAAAAACCATAAATGATTTCCCACTTTATGTAGAATTGGAATATACAGCCATGAAATAACAATCTAATGTTAGTTGTGACTTAAACTTTCTTGTGAAAGGTTGTTGGTCATCATCATCATGGTGAAACAAAGATATGTGGTGAGAAAGACAAAAAGCCTGTCCTTGGCAAAGCCTGGGCTTATGACATTCGTGGACAAGCCCTTACGAAAGAAAAAAAGAAAAAATAATGTGTTGACCATAAGGAAAGCTCTTCGAGTAGCACAGAGACATGTTATTCCAAAACGTCAGCGACAGGGTTCAAAACAAGGGCGAGTGATCCCCGTCCCTAAACGAGCGGGATTTTTACCTGCATTATTCGCTGGTCTGGCTGCTCTGGGTTCACTTTTAGGCGGTGCCAGTGCAGTGGCAAAAACTATTAAAGCCGCGCAACAGGGCAAGCAACAACTCAAAGAAAGTCAGCGACACAATGAAACAATGGAGGCCATTGCTATGGGGGCTAGAAATGTCAATTTGAAGCCAGCCTTTTATCAACAAGGATTTGGAATTTCACCTTTTCGAAATAAAATAAAACATCTTTAACCTCAACCATAGCAAGACATGCCCTGACGCATCAGCAAGTGGAAAGCTATGCTAAACAACTAAAGCTTTCTCATTTTCGAGGTGTGTTTATGCGAAACCAATTACCGTCACGACCCTGGAAACATGAATGTGCTGTTGTCAATTTGGATGATCACCGAGGACCTGGAACACATTATGTAGCTTATGTCAAAGAGGGATTTACTGTATGGTACTTTGACAGTTTTGGGAATTTACCCCCGCCCATGGAACTAGTGGCCTATTTTGGAAACAGGATCAGGATATATTATAATGTGAAACGTGAGCAAACGTTTAACAGCCAACAGTGTGGACGTTTATGTTTATTTTTTTTATATAAGACGCAACATAAGCAAAAACGTCAACAGTATGTCGGTGGAAAGTAAGACGTTTACACTGCGTGGACGTGGACCTGAAGTGAGTCTAGACTTTTACCCACCTATCGAATTGAGTGAAAAACCTTATGGTTTAGGACTTGTTTCTCTTGAAACGTACAATCGAATATACAACATACGTGAAAATGTGAACAACAAGTTTTACTATGATGATTCTGTGCTCACCCTGAACTCTGGTGGATACACGATAGATGACATTTATGAACACATTTATGTGGTGTTGATTAATGAATATGGTTTAAAGTCATTTCTCGATGGAACGCGCAAGTTTGAACTTGTAGGAAATACCAACACTCATCGCTGCAGTATTTTTTCTACATTCAGAATTGACTTTAAAACTCACTCCGATTCCATTGGTCCATTACTAGGATTTAAACCACGTGTGTTAGAGCCCAACAAAAAACATGAATCAGACCATGAAGTGAAATTCATTGAGGACCATCATGTGTCGGTGACGTGTAATATTATTAGTCAAGTGTACACCAATCAAGAACCGTCGCATTCGCTTTATGACTTTATTGTAACATCGCCCAATGGCTATATTATTCGTGAAAACCCTTCAGTGGTGCTTTTTCATTCTGTGGCTGTCGATGTTATTAGTAATATAACATTAAGACTGATCAATAGAGAGCAACAACTCATTGATCTAGATTCTACCCCACCAGTGACTTACAAGTTGGTGCTAAAACCACTATGAAGTTTGTATATAAAGCAACAGCACCGTCTAGGAATGGTGTTAGTTGTTTACCACGTGAATACACGTTAACATCTCAGAACAAGCAGATTTTACAGCATTTGGGTTACCACATTAACCCCCGCGATGAATTCTATTCTAGAGGTAGCGAACCACATCGAGGAGCAACTAGGAGTGGTAAGAATTGATCTGCATTCTTATCAAGCTCAAACACCTGGACTCAATAACAATGATGAAATTCAATTTGTTATCAACAACCAAGATATTTACACTCTACCACATGAACGTGTTATTCAGATTGAAGGTTGGCTCACCAAAGCCGATGGTTCTACACCCACTACATCCAAGTTAGCCAACCATGCTTTCGCCTTCCTGTTTTCTGAAGTACGTTATGTCATTAACGATATCGTGGTGGATAGCACTCGAAATGTGGGTATTTCCAGTGTCATGAAACTATATCCCTCTTATAGTGAGGAAGAAGCTAAAACACTTTGCATGGCGGGTTGGTGCCCTGACTCGACCAATGACTGGATGGTACACACCGATGGCACCTTCACTGGATATTTACCTCTTAAACTGATTTTAGGCTTTGCTGAAGATCACCAGCGCATTGTGGTCAACGCAAGGCAAGTGCTTTATCTAGTGAGAGACAGGAGTGATAATAATGCACTCAAGGGAGTCGACAATGCCCCCATTAATTCAAAAATTCAACTACAACGCTTGCTATGGAAAGTGCCTCATGTGACCCTTAACGATAGCAAAAAACTGGACATACTCAAAATGGTAAAGAGAGATATACCTCTACCCATGGAATTTAGAAGCTGGGCACTCCATGAGTACCCGTTATTGCCTACCACCAACACACATAGTTGGTCTATAAAAACAGCCCGCTATACAGAGAGACCTCTCTACATGATTGTGGGTTTTCAAACGAATCGCAAGTATCAACAAACCAATGATGTCACGCAATTTGATCACCTGAAATTGAGAAATGCACGTCTTTTCCTCAACGGTGCTGTGTTTCCCTATGAAGGGCTGGATTTAGATTTTTCAAAAAATAAGTTTGCCCCCCTGTACGACTTGTTTTCTAAATTTAGATGGTCGTATTATCAAAAAGAGAATTGTCCAATGTTATCACGCCAAGCTTTTAAGACAAGGGCGCCACTGATTGTCTTTGACTGTTCCTACTTGGAAGAGTCTGTCAAACCATCCAATATTGACATTCGACTAGATTTTGAAACGCATGACAATGTTCCAGCCAATACCACGGCCTACTGTTTGATTATTCATCACAAACAAGTCAACTATTATCCACTGTCCAACCAAGTGACAAGTGTATAAATAGCAGGTCAACACACATCAAACCGCTCAGTCATGTCTTGCTTTCAAGCCTCAAGAGAAGTTACATCAGTAGGGGGATGATAGGAGTTCTAACGAGTGTCATGGCCGCCGCGTGAGTCCAAGCCAATATCTCGTGAACCCATGGTCCGATTTTGACAAATGAGGTGTCGTTGGACTCGGGTTGATGCCCATCTTTCCTATGGACCAGGTATTATATTTTTCAAAAAATTTTTAAAATTTTTAGTTTTCGAAAATAGGCGATAGTTTGAAAACCAAACAGGATAGTACGTTGTGCCATGGCTCAAACGAATGGTCTTTATAACCTTTATATTTTGTAATAAATATTTTTAATTTTTGTGTTTTTTTGAAAACACTCGAAATTTGAAATTCCTATATTTTGGAAACTAGGAAGTTTACAAAAAAGTTTGTTTGACGTAAAGTAATGGTCCCTATGCCCCCTACTCCCAAAATAAATTTCAAGTCTCTAGAGGAAAAATTTGTGTTTTGTAAGTAGTGGGGTAACACGGGAGATGCTTACAAAAGCAAGTGGTGAGCCCCTGCGACCTTGGAATGGAAGGAGTCATGCTAGTGTATTGTATCTGTTATGTAGTGTTCGTACCCGCGCCTCCCACCATTTTGTATTGTATCTGTTATGTTAAGGGTGTTGTTGGTTTGACTAACCCGCGCCTCCCACCATTTGTATTGTATCTGAGAGGGATGCCAATACAAATACTAAATCTAGGGGATGAAATTAATCTAAATTGGGGTTGTAGCTTGGCGAATTTGTAAGAGGTTGGGATTGTTTTAGGAAGAGCTGCGGACACGTTTAGAGAGCAATTTACATACAGGGGAATTGGCGGGAGGAATGAATACTCACCTAGCTCACCTCTAGGCCGCACGCTGGCGGTGCAGCGCCTCCTGCATGTCAGCGTTCAATGTAGATCTTAAAACTAGGTACTAATCTAAAGGGAAGGGCTTCTTAACCTAAACGAAATAAAAAGGTAGTCAATAGACTGTTCAGAAAGGGGGTTTATTAAGAAATAGTGGCAATTGCAATAGGGGAGGATTGAAATAATAATCTAGGGGGAAAAAGGAATTAAGCAGGCACGATGTCACTCACCCCACCGTTAATACCGGTCTTCCATGATGATGGTGGCGTTGGGACTCGATATGGGGCCATCCCCCATATCGGTCCGACGTAGCACAACTCCTATAGAGTGTAGGACTGTCACTGCAGGTTCAGAAGAGTCCACGTTCCTAAGAGCTTAGAGCGTCAAAAGCTTAGAGACCGCGGCGCGTGTTCGTACCTCTATTTATAAGTAAAAGGTGCGATGTCAGTCCAGTCAGCGGTATGTTGGGAGTGTAATGTCCTCTGTGTCCTGTCCAAGTGCTTGCTATTGGAGCTAGGTCTATGACCTACGGTCTACTCCGTAGTCGCGTTGCCATGTCGTCTTTTACGTAGTTATCTCTTATTATATTTTATGTATTTATAGGCACAGTCCTTTCCTAAAGGGCTGGGGCCAGGACAAGTCTTCTTCCTGTTTTAATAATCGTCCTCGATTATTGGACTAGACGTGGGGGCGGAAACTTTTATTTTCTTCTTTCTTCTTCTTCTTCTTCTTCTTCTCCTTCTTCTTCTTTTCTTCTTCTTCTTTTTTTCTTTCTTTCGTCGATATGAATTTGTTTTCGATTCGTCGTATCGTCCTTCGTCGCTTCTGGTCTTCTTCGTGGGTGGGGGGATGAGCGAAATTGTACCGTGCCAAGGGTTGGAAGGCGTGGCAAGAGTGTTGGGGTGGTTTGTTTTACAGTCATTTCATAGCAGATAGTTCTCTGTATCTGTCTATATCCCATATTGTATGTTTTACATAATCTGTATTGCCCATTTGGCAGAGTTGAAATTTTCATAAAAGTGTTGACATTGTTTTGTTAAAATTGAAGAAAACTAATAAATGGAATTTCAGCGGAAATATAAATTGAAATAAATGAAACTGAAAGATATATCTTTAATGAAATCACATAGGAAATTTACATTATTAGCACCGTACTCGGACTAGTGCGTGACTTGCGTACGATGCCGTCAAGTCGAGCCCTGCCTCGAGGATGCATACATAACTGTAATTTTCCTACGATGGGAAATGATGCTGTAAGGAGCTTAAATAATGGCGATCCCTTATGAACTAGCACGCGCCCTTTGTAGCGTTTATAAAAAAGGGAAAGAAAAAATGTAGTGTATGTACTCTAGGCCAAGTGTAGCTATGAGGGTGCGCTACTATGAATAACCTCCTTACAACGTGGGGGATGATGAAATAAAATTGTAAAAATATCCTAGAAAACGTGAAATTCCGTCAAAGTTACTTGATGAAGTGCGTAAAAAAACATGTAGTTAAGTTATTAAGAGAAAAAAATTAGCATTGAAGTATTGTTAATAAATAGCTGAAGGCTCCTGCCTAAATCGGCTGACATTCTAGTATGGTTTGTAGGTTTTGACTGCTGTTGCTGCCATGCGTGTTGTAACTTTGGTCTTGCGTCACGTTCATCCGGGGGGGGCATCCTGCATGAATGTCCTACAGGGGGATTACAGGATTGTACACCGTATAATTAGTCTGAAATCAGAAATCTCTCTTAACGTTTTGTACAGAGGGATTGGTTTACCCTGGTACCGTTTTTTTTTTTTTTTTCACTGAAGTTCGTTACGTCGTACGCGGTAATCTCGTTACTTAATGTCTGCATTATGACATATATACTAATATCCTTATAAACTAACGTGCAATATGTATTCATTGACATATTGGCCATTGTGGTCATACACTATACCACGTCTTATATGCGTCGTTGTAAAACTGCAACATGCTTCCTTAAGCATTTAGCTGCGTATATCCTCTTATATTGCGTAGAACTTGAATCCTTTATATTTGTAAAAAACTTTCTTATATATCGACGTATATCTTTGCTATAGCTGAGAATTAATCCTTAAGTATTACATTTACACTTTCTCAGCGTGAATTAAGCGACGTATTCGCTTCTTAACCTATAGATATGCAGACATTATGTAAGGATACTCGCACTACGTGTACACTCGATCGTTAAGTTTAAATAGAGTATTGTTAAAATGGCGACTGTTTCGTCGGGAAGTTATTGAAATTAGAAATTATTTGTTGCCTCTCCGGGCTAACTTGGAAATTCTGTGCACTGTATAGAACTTCAGGAAATATAAATTAACAAGATAATACTATCTGAAAATATATTATCTGAAAAAAAATGACATTTATTATTGACATGTGATAATTGCCTGTAAAAAATAACACTGTTAATGACATGGTATGTAAGACCCTTTTGTAAAACTTGCCACGTTATATAGGGGGGGGGGGGGTGATTTACTATCTAACTTAATTCTTAATGCTAAACCTAATAATACTATCTTTTCTTAGCTAACTATGCTATATACATGGGGTAAAGTGGAATAACGTGCCTGGACAGGGGTGAAAAAATCTCTTGTTGGGGGGGGGGGGGGGGGGGCGATATATATTAAAGGTATTTCTTAAATATTTAAGCTCTCTCTATATTGTATCCGCAGCCATGAAAATTTTCTAAAGTGTGCCTTCAATGAGGTGGCTACCTTGCTCCTTAATAAAATAATAGGGCTGTGTCTTCACTGAAATGCATATCTTTGCTCCGTAAGAAAAATAATGGGGCTGTAACTTCACTGAAATAGCTACTTTTGCTCTTTAATAAAGTTAATGGGGGCTGTATCTTCAATTAAATGCCTACCTTTGCTCCGTAAGAATATAATGCGGTTGCTCTATATGGAATGCCTAATATTATGCCTGAGTTGCATAGTTTTATATCTTTTACATATCCTTTTGCCTTCTTGTCATAGAAAATACGGATGCATGTGATTATGACTTTTAACTCTTTATATAAAAAATCAGCAAATGTGTCCAGCGGTGTAGGTTTCAGTTTACCTACTATGCTACAATATCATAAAACGTGTCACTATTTCCTCATGTTAAACATAATACCAAAGAGATATCGTCTGTTGGTAGACTGTCCGTACTTCGATACAGGACGCATTCCATCGGACGTTAAATCCATGCTGTATTGGGTTTATTTTAATATAAATATCTCCTAACATCTTACCAGAATACTATAAAGTTATCGGCTGTTGGCAGGCTGTCCGTACTTCGATACAGAACGCATCCCAGTGGCCGTTAAGTTCATTGTGTATTAAGTTTATTTTAATATACATATTTCCTAATATTTTATCAGAATACTATAAAGTTATCGGCTGTTGGCAGGCTGTCCGTACTTCGATACAGAACGCGTCCCAGCGGCCGTTAAATTTATTGTGTATTAAGTTTATTTTAATATACGTATTTCCTAATATTTTATCAGAATACTATAAAGTTATCGGCTGTTGGCAGGCTGTCCGTACTTCGATACAGAACGCGTCCCAGCGGCCGTTAAATTTACTATGTATTAAGTTTGAATTGACCGCCACAAGATGTATAACGTGGAGGGTTTAATTCCCTGAACGTCATCTAGGCGAAAGGGTTGGCTATGTCCTTTCAAAGTTCAGTAGCGTTCTAATATCTGGACTACGTCTTACGTGTTCAGCGGGTTGGCTAGGTCCCTGAATCTGTAATGATAGTCGTCGGTCGCCGGTTGTCATTATTATATTGACCAATATACCTGTAGCTAATTAATTCCCTCTGGGTGTGACGTTTCTACTTGTAAGCATTTGGCTTGCGTAAATTGTGGACTTTGGGGCCACGGTGTGGACACTAATCTTATTTATTAATGGCATTTGTTATCAACGTAGGTGTGTTAATATCTCCTTAATCTCCTCCATACTACCCTTATCTCAAAGCGATGTCCTCCCTCGGACCTGCTGCAAGATATCAATAACGTCGTGTTCTTGAGGCTGTGCTAACCATTGTGCCTGCTCAAGATATCTATCAACTTCACTTAATATTTCCCTTATCTCAAGGCAATGCTCACCCATGGACCTGCTGCAAGATATCAATAACGTCGTGTTCTTGAGGCTGTGCTAACCATTGTGCCAGCTCAAGATATCTATAATATATTTCTTCAACTTCACTTAATACTTCCCTTATCTCAAAGCGAGGTGCACCCATGGACCTGCTGCAAGATATCAATAACGTCGTGTTCTTGAGGCTGTGCTAACCATTGTGCCAGCTCAAGATATCTATAATATATTTCTTCAACTTCACTTAATACTTCCCTTATCTCAAAGCGAGGTGCACCCATGGACCTGCTGCAAGATATCAATAACGTCGTGTTCTTGAGGCTGTGCTAACCATTGTGCCAGCTCAAGATATCTATCAACTTCACTTAATATTTCCCTTATCTCAAAGCAATGCTCACCTTTGGACCTGCTGCAAGATATCAATATTCCTTCAACTTCACTTCAACTTCACTTAAATTACTTAATACTTATTACTAACATACTAACGATGATACTCTTGATAACAATTGTCGTACGTTGCGATGCTGCCCTGCTGTGCCCAAGTCCGTGCTTACGCTTTTATGCTATACTGATATCGCCGTGCATTTGTCGGCGTTTTTATCATAAATTCCTACTGGATTGCTTTCTCACCTATGTTACTTCGTGAGGGAACGGTGTTTTCTTTGCTAACTGAATGTCCTGTTTGAAATGTACTGCTGGAAAAAGAATTCTACCTTAAGAGTGTACTTTACGCTTACATCTTTAAAATCATTAGTGCGCTTTTCTACTATCGCACGCTTCGCATTGAAAACAAAAATAATGCAGGCAAACTTATGCAAGGTCATCTGGCGTGTGAGTGAATAGTGCCAGGAATTGAACTCAAGGTGTCTGGCTTCCGCTCGAGTGCGTCTGCACGCTGAGCTAGCGAGATAGTGTCAGGTTTAATGTCCTGCGGGCGGACGGTGTGCTGAGCACGTGTCAGTCATATGGCATATTGGATTGTGTTACAATGGACAAATAAGCATTTCCTCTGTGGTCGGCTTTCAGAACAAAAGAGAAACTGTAGTACGTCTTGACTGAATGCGTTTACAAACTAATTATTGCGGCACCTTGCAGAAATGTGATTGCAAGGTCTCCTAACTCTATGTAAGCATCTAGCCAATACTACCTTCCGCTAAGTTATACTAAAATGGATTCAGAAGAAAATATTTTAGCCTACAATCATATACAATGTATAGTTGCACTGCTGTAAAAAATACAAAGTTATTTATTCATTCCATTTATCCTATGGGATATCACAATCTTATTCCTAATAGAGCTTCATTGTGGGGGGTTTAATCTGAAATAAGGAGCAATTTTCTCTGAATATAGTAGGGTAGTTATCAATACCTCTTCCTACTAGGCTTCCGTTAATATTCCTAGTGACTTATTAGATAGGGGTTGTTACTATTCAAATCGCTTGGCGTAAGAGGTGTTTATCGCGAAATCTATAAGGGTGGGGGTGGGGGTATTATAATTATTGTGTACTAAAAATATTCTCTAACTTAATCTACTAAAAAAAATCTGTTGGGGGGGGATTTAAATTGTCTCACTCGCTTGGCTAATGTAATGAGTATAGGGGGCGTTTGCGTATGTATTAGTTACTGGGGCGGGTGTGGGTGGGTACCAAAAAAAATATTTGACCCGTACTTCAAAAAATTTTCCTTAATTTTGGGTAAATTTTGCTTGGCTGCATAAGAGGGTTTTTAGGGACCTGTATCGTAGAAATTCGTTGTCTGAACTCCTGTAGGCGTTGTCTGACGACAACGTCACGATACCCCGGGCCTCCTCCATTTTGTATTGTATCTGTTATGTAGTGTTCGTACCCGCGCCTCCCACCATTTTGTATTGTATCTGTTATGTTAAGGGTGTTGTTGGTTTGACTAACCCGCGCCTCCCACCATTTGTATTGTATCTGAGAGGGATGCCAATACAAATACTAAATCTAGGGGATGAAATTAATCTAAATTGGGGTTGTAGCTTGGCGAATTTGTAAGAGGTTGGGATTGTTTTAGGAAGAGCTGCGGACACGTTTAGAGAGCAATTTACATACAGGGGAATTGGCGGGAGGAATGAATACTCACCTAGCTCACCTCTAGGCCGCACGCTGGCGGTGCAGCGCCTCCTGCATGTCAGCGTTCAATGTAGATCTTAAAACTAGGTACTAATCTAAAGGGAAGGGCTTCTTAACCTAAACGAAATAAAAAGGTAGTCAATAGACTGTTCAGAAAGGGGGTTTATTAAGAAATAGTGGCAATTGCAATAGGGGAGGATTGAAATAATAATCTAGGGGGAAAAAGGAATTAAGCAGGCACGATGTCACTCACCCCACCGTTAATACCGGTCTTCCATGATGATGGTGGCGTTGGGACTCGATATGGGGCCATCCCCCATATCGGTCCGACGTAGCACAACTCCTATAGAGTGTAGGACTGTCACTGCAGGTTCAGAAGAGTCCACGTTCCTAAGAGCTTAGAGCGTCAAAAGCTTAGAGACCGCGGCGCGTGTTCGTACCTCTATTTATAAGTAAAAGGTGCGATGTCAGTCCAGTCAGCGGTATGTTGGGAGTGTAATGTCCTCTGTGTCCTGTCCAAGTGCTTGCTATTGGAGCTAGGTCTATGACCTACGGTCTACTCCGTAGTCGCGTTGCCATGTCGTCTTTTACGTAGTTATCTCTTATTATATTTTATGTATTTATAGGCACAGTCCTTTCCTAAAGGGCTGGGGCCAGGACACTAGGAGGGCGTGCTTGGATTCGTTTTTTTCGTCTCGTCGTGCTCTTTACGGGAATGTCGGTGTCGAAAAGGTGAAAATCTGGAAACACGGTCTTTTTGGGGTAAAAACGTGATTTTAGACTTTTTGCTATATCTCGCGAACCAAGTATGCTAGAGGCATGTTCGACGGGTCCAAAGACTCGGGCTGACGTCCTCTCTGCTATGGACCACTCGTTATATTTTTTAAAAAATTTGGAAACTCGATTTTGAGGTAAACAAGTGTTTTTTGTGATTTTTGTCGATATCTCACAAACCAATAACGCTAGAGACGTGTACGAGGTGTCCTAGGACTCGGGCTAACGGCCCCTTTCAAATGTGGTAGATATTTTTTTTTTCAAAAAATAATTCACAAAGGGCCTAACGCCATACATGTTGAAAAAACGTTTTGTTTTTCTTTACCGATACTTGTTTATAATGTTCATGAAGCGTGGTGGTTGAGAGAGACGATACGGCTGGGTGTGTGTTTCAACGAACCTGTCGCTGACCATGGTGGCTGTGTTCAATAGATCAATCGCTATTTCGGCGGGTCGGTGTATGAAAGAGCGAGCGTGCGTTTTTCTGATATTTTACCTTTAACGTGTAAACGGTGATGAGAACTTGGTTCTATGTTGGTCGAAGCGAGTACAGAAAACAAACTTACCGAGGAGCAGGAGGTGAATGTCATTTGAGCTTATTGGAAGGCGTTGATCTGACTTGACAACAGGTGACGCTTGAAGGTGAAATAATCTGACCATTGTGGTGGCAGGGAAGATCGAAATGCATGTGAACACATGTGTGAAACCACATGCACGCTAAACCAGTGACATCCTGTCTCGCTTCGTACGTGACAAAATGCATGTCCATGTGAAATTTGATCTACCGCAGGTGTTCACCTTGGACGTTATCTGTTCACGTGCATGATAACTGTTAACAAGTCACATCCTGTTTTGCTTCGTACGTGACAAAATGCAAGTTCATGTGAAATTTGATCCGGCACAGGTGTTCGCCTGGGACGTTAGCTGTCCACGTGCACGATAAGAGAATGTTCAAAGCATGGGAAAAAAAAAGATTATACATGCAACGTAGCATATATAAAGACATGTTGTTATCATTTCCACGCTCACTTAAGTGACTACCTTTGAACACATTGCGTTGCATGAAACCCCTGGTCTTGTTTAACAGTTTTGGTGTTGGTGGAAAATACTTAACCTTGTTGTGGGGTAGGTATATATTTATTCATTTATATATTTATTGATTTTTATATAAATACATGCAATTATTTATTGATTAGGTAATTAATGATTTTATTTATTTATTTGTTTGCAGATAACGTGTATAGCAGATCTGTCGTGTGTCGGTGGGAAATATATTAATGAAAGAGAAAGACAGACAGATAGAAGAGAAAACCATTTCCACACTAGCCCACGAGACGGGAATATAGCAAAGCATTACACGTCAAGGTGAGATTTGTTTTATTATATAATATAACCTGTTTGATTTTGTTTTGTTTATGAAATGCATAAACTATATGGAATGGATATACTTATGGTGGTTTATTTTATTTCTTTTTAGAGTGTTGGAAAACGCTTGACCTTTGTTAATAACCAGGAACGTGTGTGTTTGGGACCATTGTCAAGCAGTCTACAGCTGAAAACTCAGGTGAGAGTGTTCTTTCTAAAATAATGTCATTTGCTACTGCTACCGATAGCCTAACTTGGGAACCTCTAAACAGTTGTTTCAAATCGCGTGTGTGCTCTGGCCGCGTGGTCAATGTTAGAAAAAGTTTGATTCCCAAAGAATTTTTAGAATCTTGTTTTGAAATTTTTAAAATTGAAATTTGTACAGCGCAAATGTTGCATACGGCTTTAAAGGTGAATACAGAACTGGTGTGCGATTTCATATATAAAAAGAAGGACGTAGAGCATAAAGAGACATTCTATATTTGCAGTAAAATGCAAGAGCTATTCATAGCCCATAATTTGGAACAGTGGTATGAAACCCACGTGGTGAATGTCTTGCTATCAAAATTTGATAAACTGCAACAAGGACCGAGTGGCCTTGCCTTAGACAAAATTCATCATTTACAAATCAACATTTGTCAATTCAACCCGTTGAATGCTGGGTCTAGCTATATTAAAACACCACCAGCAATAGCTTTGAAAAAGGCTGTGGTGAATATTAAGAATCGTGACAATGATTGCTTTCTGTGGGCTGTGGCTGCGTATTTGCAGCCGGTACAACATGATGGTTGTTGGCCGGGAAAGTACAAGGCCAAGTTTGATGAATAGAAACATACTGTAAATCTAACTCGAGTATCGTTCCCTATGGACTTAACCGAGATCCATAGGTTTGAACAAGACAACCAGGACTTTTCGTTCATGGTGTATGGCCTTAATGGTAATGTGATTGTGGGTCCTCTTTATGCCACAAAAGAACCGAAACGACATCACATTCATCTTTTATATTTATCTGTAGGAGAGGTGAATCACTATTGCCTGATTAAAAGCCTGAGTAGATTGCTAAGCAGTCAAGCGTCCAAAGCACATGGTAAAAAACATATTTGTGATCGTTGCTTGCAATATTTTACAACCCCCATGCTCTTAGAACGTCATAGGGTAGATTGTGTTTCTCAGGAAGCGGTGAGACTGATATTGCCACAAGGGGACAAGGCTGTGTTAAAGTTTAAGGACATTCACAAGCGTGACACTGTTCCCTATGTGGTGTATGCAGATTTTGAAGCTCTCACCACACCCATGGCGGGATGTGAATCAGATCCCTCCATGAGCTCAACCACACCCATTCAAAAACATGAACCCTTTGCCATAGGATTTAATGTGGTGTGTGCCCATGACCCCACACAATCCGTTTACAAATACCGCGAGGGGCCAGATTGTGCCAAATGGTTCTTGGATGAACTTGTCAAGTTGGCTGACCATGTACAGGAATTACTGGACCACCCAGTACCCATGAGCCTATCTCCAGAACAACAGCAGCAGTATGAGCATGCCATGACATGCCATATTTGCGAAAAGCCTATTTTAAGTGGAGAGGAAAAAGTCAGAGACCACTCGCATTTTACAGGGGAGTTTCGTGGAGCTGCGCATAGTAAATGCAACTTGAACTTTCCAGCTCCTCGTTTCATCAGTGTCTTTTTCCACAATCTGGCGAATTATGACATTCAGTTTTTTATTCGTGAATTGGGTCATGTCAACAAGGGCTCGTTTACCATTATCCCCCAAAACCATGAGCGTTTTACAGCCCTGACATGGAGGTTGAGCAACATTAGCATTCGATTTTTGGATTCCTTTAAGTTTATGGCATCCTCGCTAGACAGCCTTGTGAATGGCTTGAATGAGGAGGAATTAAAAATACTAGAATGCATTTTAATGATCCTGAGCAGTTTCAATTGTGCATTCGGAAAGGTATATTCCCGTATGATTTCTGCAACAGCTGGGACGTGTTAAAGCAAAGAAAACTCCCACCACAAGAGAAATTTTACTCCAAACTAACACGCAGTACCGTTTCCGATGAAGACTATGCACATGCATGTCAAGTTTGGCGAGTGTTTGGCATGAACACGCTAAGTGAATATGCCTTGCATTACCTAAAACTGGATGTATTGCTGCTCACTGATGTGTTTGAAAAATTCCGTAACTTGTGTCAACACATTTACGGTCTTGACCCGGCTCACTATTATACGAGTCCTGGGTTCTCGTTTGATGCCGCTTTAAAATACACTCAAGTGGAATTGGATTTACTCACTGACGTAGACATGGTTCTATTTTTTGAAAAGGGCATTCGTGTCGGCTTTGTGTCACTTAACCAGCGCCATGCCGAAGCGAACAATGTCTACATGCCTGATTATTCACCGGAAAAACAAGAATCGTACTTAATGTACTATGACGTGAATAATTTGTACGGTTACGCCATGAGTCAGCCTTTGCCCTATGGGAAGTTTGCTTGGCTGACAGACAAACAAGTGTCAGAATTTGATGTGATCAAGGCTAGCCAAGAAACAGGCCGTGGATATGTGCTAGAAGTGGATATTGAATATCCCTCATCCTTGTATGATGAACATGCCGATTTCCCATTCTGCCTTGAGCAAATGGTTCCCCCTGACAGTAAAGTGAAAATTGAAAAACTCATGGGCACACTTTACAACAAAAATCGGTATGTGCTACATATCCAAATGTTGGTGCAATGCCTCGCCCAAGGCTTGGTGTTGAAGAAAATCCACAGGGGTATTTCTTTTGCTCAAAAAGCATGGCTTGAGCCATACATGCGACTCAACACAGAGCACTGACAAATGGCAACACAGCAGTTTGAAATTAATTTTTTAAAATTAATGAACAACTGCATCTATGGCAAGTCTATGGAGAATGTCCGCAAATACCGTGACATTAAATTGGTGAATGTCTGGGAGGGGCAGTGGGGTGCCCGGCGGTACATTGCCAAGCCAAATTTCAAATCGATCAAAATTATCGATGAGGATTTGGCTACTATTGAAATGAGTAAGACCAGCGTGACCATGGATAAACCCATTTACTTGGGTCAAGTCATTTTAGACTTTTCTAAATCGGTCATGTATCGATTCCACTATGAGTTTGCCAAACGCCATTTTGAGAACGTCTCACTTTTGTATATGGATACGGACTCATTCATTTACCACATTCGCCACTGCAACCCCTATGACGTCATGAGGCAACATAGTGACTGGTTCGACACCTCTTGCTATAGCGCTGACAACGTGTTTCAGCTGCCCATAAAGAACAAGAAGGAAATGGGCGTTTTAAAAGATGAATGCGGTGATTCCATTATGATGGAATTCGTAGGTTTGGCTTCGAAAATGTATGCTTATCGCACACTCGACTGTAAGGAATCCAAAAGAGCAAAAGGTGTAGGTAGAGCAGTGGTAAAATCGCTACGTGTAGACGATTACTTAGCGGTTTTACACACTGGCAAAGCTATGTCTCATACACAGTGTAGGATACAATCCAGCAACCATCATTTGTATCTTGTGGAACAGAGAAAACGCACCCTCGCCTCCATGGATAACAAACGTGTGTGGGCTGATGACCTGCTCACCAGCCTGCCCTGGGGTTGTGATCGCAAGGAGGAGGAGGTGTGATTTCACTGTTTAATCGTTTATGGGACATAGCTTTATATAACTTGTAGATTTAGTATTTTGTAAATATTGGTTTCTGCAATAGTAAATAGTAGATTTTGTAAATAGTGGCAATCCACTTGGACCTTTTGCTCTTTAAAAAAGTTCTATGCAAGTTTTTTTTTTTTTTTTGATTGGTGAACAGTTTGATTCCTTTAAGCTGTACAAAGTTTTTTTAATTGTAAATATGAAATAAGTAAGATTTTTAGTAGCTTTTTTTTCTTTTTTTTGAAATGGTAAAATGGTAAACTAAAAAAAAGTTCTTTTGGGATGAGTGTGCATGTCAAGAATGTGCTTTTGGGAATAAATAAAGTGGTTGTGTTTGTTTCCAAAGACAGGTGTGAATGTATGAGTGGAGAGAGAAACTGATGTGTATGGTTGACCAGAGTAGACACGGTGAGGTAGGGTGAGTGGGTGGGGAGGGGGTAAATGGTTGCTTATATACTTATTTTGTTTTCAATAGTTTCGTTTTTTTTTTCATTGAAATGTGGTAGTCAAAAGCCATTATTTTTGTAAAGACAGTCTTACCTGCAGTAGTCGTAGACCTCGACGTTTCTCCAAACACGCATCAGCACATTACAGTATTATCAAGGTCAAGCATTCGCATCAACATCATTGTCAAATCTCAACTTTCGACATACACCAAATGGAAAAATGTCAAAACAGAAAAATGGAAAATCCATGTTTCCATATCACCAAAAACGCAAAACTTAAAACGGACATTTTAAAAAACTGGAAATGGCCATATGTGAAATATGAAAATTCAAAAACTTCAAACGGTCATTGTTTAAAAAGTGTCATCAGCAAAATGGAAAAATCCATATCATCAAAAACGTTAAACTTGAAACGAACGTTTTCAAAAACTGTAAATTGCAAATTAGCATAATGGCAATGTGTGAAATGTGAAAATGAGAAATCAGCCATCAACATCATGGTTTTAAAAAATAATAAAAACACAAAACATCGTGCTCTGGCAAACCTTTGTTTTTATTTCATAGTCATAGTGAATTGACAAAAGAAAAATAGAGTACAAACACATCCCAATTCCTCACTCCTCAATGTTTATGTCCATGCATCATCAACTTTCCTTTCATAGCACTCATGACAATTAGGGCTGCCATCCTTTCACCCACTGAGGCATCACTGGATGTGAAACGTTGTTTAGCTTTCTTCATTAACAATTTATCTGCCACATGTCTTAAACCAGGATGACTATGGCGATAAGAAAGGTCATGTTCCTTGCATGCTTGATCCAAAAGATTAATGGGTACATCACGTTGTAAACGTTTTTCGAGACGAGTTCCAGGGCCGCAAAAACTGTAACCTGGAAGATGGATTTCGAAAGGTAAGTATTGAATCACTTTGTCAATGACGCCATTGCCAGTACAGGTCTGGCATATCCTTTTCCATCGATGGTAAAAAGGTTTGGTCTTCCTCCTCCTCTGTGGACGATGTTTGTGTTTGTTGTTGTTGTGGCTTTTTCTCGCCATGACACCCGTGGAATGATTCAACAAAGTCTTTACACGGACTTTTATGACCGTGATACAGTTTCACTAGCTGAAAAGTCGCGCACTGACGCATAGAGGGTATTTTTGCCATGGCCACTTGCTTATGGTGATCGTAATCCGTACAGGGTTGCAATTCACTCAACACAGGGTCATGAGTCCATGATTTTGGTACATGTTGCCAGATTTCTTTCACAGCATTGGCGGCCACATAATAAATGAACGACTTGGGCAGCGCTAAGAGTTCCTCTTCCGTAAAACTGTCTAGTTTTTTTCTTTTGCACACAAAGAACTTGCCGATGGCTTTGTCCGTAGCATTGCCTTTCTCCATGGTATCACGTGCTGTAAATGTTTACACGTTGCTTGTAGAAATCTCACTGGCGTCATTCACAGGTAAATCTTGATTTTTAATTTTGTTCAACAACTCCCAGCAGGCATGGGTGGTTAACCAATGAAAGAGATGCCACGCATGTGATAGGGCTGTATGGGTAATGTTGCCACAGGAACAAGTATCCATGAGCGTTTGCAGGGAGGGGCAGCCCAACTCCATGAGGTCGATACATTGGCAGTAAGACGCCAAAAATGGTTGCAACCATTGACGTTTTTCATTACCTTTCACAAATACCACATTGGCCGAGGACAAGTGTGCTTTCATGACCACGTCCAAATATTTATAGGAAATGGTTCCCTGATTCCAGTCTAGTTGCCTATGATTTTCAATCCACTCGGTTTGTTTACGGTCTTTTTGACACAACGAATGAAAAGCATGGGGCGGTTTAAATACCAAACGAGTAGCTTGCGATATTCAAAACGTGGTACAATCGATAATGAACACTTGTTTAAATATAAATTTGTTGTCACCAATTTTAAACCCTTGTCAATCCACAATGAGTGTGCGCAACATGTCGACGCATGCCTGGACCAAGTTCAACTGACGACTGACTGACCATTGGCCACTAAAGTACCCATGAGATGGACTTACCTGCCATGCTAGTTTGAAAAAAATGAGGTTTGGGGTAGGACAGGAGGACATGAGAAATAATATTAACACCCACAAAATATTTTTTATTACATCATTTTATTGTCATAACACGTCTTACAGGCTTTTGTCATTTGGGGATAGGGACGATACCAACTCATACAAAATAGAGTATTTTGTGTTTATAACGTCCATAACACCGATGATGTCCCAATGTCTCTAAACTAGGCGTTTTTGACGGTGAGCTGCTCGCAACATGGACAACATACAGTCCACACGTATCGTAACTTGTTTTTTCATCACTCAGAGGCACGAGTGAGGGATAGCTTGAATGACAGGGTATATTTCCCACTTTCATTCTACGCAGGTAGGGGCAGGTGGGTGACCAGCGCTGATGTTCCTGCATGGGTTCATCGCCCTCCTGCCATTGGTCTATGATGATGGGACAAAAGGCACATTTCACTTCATCTCTTGTTTTTAAATAGTAGAATCCAGCGGCCGCCAAGGCTTGAGGGTTTATGAAAGGCACTGTCCACGTGGCAAAAGTCTTGAAACGTTGTTCCTCAGAGTTTAAATTCATGGATGTGACGTCTCTTGAGGCTTTAAAGCAAGACATGACTGAGTGGCTTGACGTGGGTTGAGCTGTTATTTATACACTCGTCACTTGGTTGGACAGTGGATAATAGTTGACTTGTTTGTGGTGAATAATCAAACAGTAGACCGTCGTATTGGCTGGTACATTGTCATACTTTCTGCTGACATACTGGTGGCGTTTTTGCTTATGCTGCGTCTTATATCAAAAAATTAAACACAAACGTCCACACTGTTGGCTGTTAAACGTTTGCTCACGTTTCACATTATAATATATCTTGATCCTGTTTCCAAAATAGGTCACTAGTTCCATGGGCGGGGGCAAATTCCCAAAACTGTCAAAGTACCATACCATGGATCCCTCTTTGACATAAGCTACATAATGCGTCCCTGGTCCTCGGTGATCATCCAAATTGGCAACAGCATATGCCTGTTAGAAGCACAATAAATCCAAATAAATAATAATAATAATAATAAAATGAGAAAGCTTTAGTTGTTTAGCATAGCTTTCCACTTGTTGATGCGTCAGGGCATGTCTTGCTATGGCTGAGGTTATTTTTTTTTTTAATATTTCGAAATGGTGAAATCCCAAATCCTTGTTGATAAAAGGCTGGCTTTAAATTGGCATTTCTAGCCCCCATGGCAATCGCTTCCATCGATTCATTGTGTCGCTGACTTTCTTTGAGTTGTTGCTTGCCCTGCTGCGCGGCTTTAATGGTTTTCGCCACTGCACTGGCACCGCCCAAGAGTGAACCCAGAGCAGCCAAACCGGCAAATAATGCAGGTAAAAATCCCGCTCGTTTGGGGACGGGAATCACTCGCCCTTGGTTTGAAACCTGTCGCCGACGTTTTGGAATAACATGTCTCTGTGCTGCTCGAAGGGCTTTCCTTATGGTCAATACATTATTTTTTCTTTTTTTCTTTCGCAAGGGCTTGTCCACGAATGTCGTAAGCCCAGGCTTTGCCAAGGACAAAGTCCTTTTTTTAGTCTTTCTCACTGCATACCTCTGTTTCACCATGATGATAATGACCAACAACCTTTCACAAGAAAGTTTAAATCACAACTAACGTCAGATGGTTATTTCATGGCTGTATATTCCAATTCCACATAAAGTGGGAAGTCGTTTATGGTTTTTCCCGCTTGCTCTTCATCCCATGTCAACATGAGATAAAAGGATAATTCGTCACCTGCATTGACCATTTCATGGTTATGAAGCAACATCATATGACCATTTATCTTTATTTGTAAATGGTTCTCATCAGGTATGGCATATTTGATGTGAATGGTTCCATCATAGTGTAATCGATAGTGGCTTAAACCCGAAGCAAGCACATAGGTCATGTGCTGATCATGGACTAGCGGTAAATGGTTTCTGTCATTCACAGGTTTTTCATTTGTCAGATACACTAAAAATACAGATGGGATAAATTTATAAAGCCTTTTCATTTCATAGGTCATGTAACGCTTGGTACAAACATCGTCTTCGTCTTGTGGGTCTTCCACGTGAATAATCCGATGGTGATTAGCGCTATAGCCATTCACCGTAAGCTGGGGCACTTTGTCATAAAACTCATACACTTTGTTATCCACATACTTTTTCGTAGTAACGTCTGTAGACACTTGAGGATGTTTTACATGGGTTAACCGCTTTCCCTTAAAGTCATAATCTCCCTGTTTTGTGCGTGGCACTACTGACCTATCCACATAGTGTTTATTAGCAGGATCTGTTTCTTGTTTAGGATCATGTGTGGGAACAGGCCTAGCTTTGGCCATCAACGCCCGTCCAAAGACATCCATCGTCAACCTGTAGTACCAGTCTACTGTTTCTATGACAAGGTTCGGTGTCTTGTATATAGACAGCCTGCTAGCCTGTCTAAGCCTTAGTTGACATGAAGATTATTAAGCAGCAAGAGTCATTCCTCGTGGGGGGACATGGTTTCCCATCTCTGTCCCACATCACGTGAACATCGCCATGGTTCACTGTTTCCATCTTCCATTCGCTGCATCATTGTGGGGCCTTCCGGCAGTGGAAAGACTAATCTTTTGCTAACGCTCATCACAGCGCCCAATGGTCTGCGTTTTCAAAATATTTATATTTTTGCAAAATCTCTCTACCAACCCCTCTACGTGTTTCTGGATCAAGTCATGTCTGGATTACAAAAAGAGAATATGGGTTATTTTACATTTTCCATGCAAGAAAATGTGATTTCACCGGATGAGGTAAAGCCTGATTCACTCATGATTTTCGATGATGTATCCACTGAACGTCAAGGCATCATTCAAAGCTATTTCAGCATGGGTCGACACAAACATATCGATTGCTTCTATCTTGTGCAAACGTATTCTAAAATGTCCAAACAGTTGATTCGTGACAATGCCATTGTCATTGTTTTATTTCGCCAGGACGAGAGGAACAGTCGTCACATTTATAATGAACATGTGAATCCGGATATGACCTTTCAAATGTTTACAGAATTGTGTGCCAAGTGCTGGAACACTCAACGTCATGCCTGTTTAGTGATTGACAAACAAAGTGAACTCAACCAAGGACGGTATCGCTTAGGGTTTGATCATTTTATTGCTATTTAAGGCCTTGTCTCATTCCCCGGCAAGTCATTTGCCAAGCCACCATGGCGTTAGCAGAGAGTCAATTAAAAAAGCATATTATTAGAGCAAAAAATACTATTCGCCAAAAGTTTCGTCAATTGAAACAATCACGTGCCAATCATGCTTTGTTTATTCAGCAACATTTAGCACCTCCACTAAAAGCCATGTTGAAACCCTCTTTGAAGCCATCTGAAACGCTACCCACCGTTTCACAAGCCACGCAGACGCACCACGAGGACCCTGAGGAAGAGGAAGAGGAACAGGAAGATTTGACTAGTGTTAGTGAAGTTGAGGATGAGGAGGAACAAGTGTTTACGCCTCAAAAAAAAAAAAGGCCGCACTCCTTGCAGAGTTTTTGAGAAAAAAGAAATCCTTGGCCATGGCCGATACACCTTGTCCTTCCAGGGCGTCTCCGTTTTCACAACTCTTGGCCACCCCTCAACATAAAGCACAACTGAAAACCATTTTAATAAAATATTATGGATCAACATTGGAACCCTATTTCACCGATCTATTTATTGGAAACACAGATACCACGTATGGTGTTCGCTATGAGGATGAAAGTTTTAAAATTGGCGATTCATCCATTAAATTTGCTTGTACTAAAGCTGTCATTAAAAATATCAACTATAAATTAACGCCAGGACTGTTAAAGCTGCTCTTTTCTCGGACACCCTCTTCCCATGATTATACGTCAGAGGACATTGACAAATATAAATCCATTTTATTGGATACCCATGCTCACAAAAGACAGTATGATCCCACGCAACAAGTGAATGCCAATATATCTCAAAAATATAAAACCATCATTGCAAAAATGTTTCCCACTAGTCAAAGTACTCGTCGTAAAGTGTCCGCTTCGGGAGTGACATTTAAACCATTAAAACCCCTTGTGGATGTTACCTACTGGCACAATCCCAATAAGCTCGTCCAGCGGCTACAGTTGTTGCATGCTTCACGTCAAGCTGGCCATACCGGTCACGATTGGGAAATTCAAGAAATTGAACAAGAACTTCGAAATGCCAAAATTATTGTTTAAGCCCTCGCCCATTAAAATGGGTATTGCTCACGAGCTGCATCGCTCAGCTAGGCGTCCCTATCCGCGACTCAAGGTGATTTCACGAGGTGTGGATGAACTTTGGCAGGCTGACTTGGTTGAAATGATACCCTATGCTAGCGTTAACGACGGTGTACGCTATATGTTGACCGTCATTGATGTCTATTCCAAAATGGCCTTTGTTGAACCTGTGCGTCGCAAGTCTGGCCCACTAGTTACCAAGGCCTTTCAACATATTATTCAACACTCCAAACGTCAAACTCAGTTGCTACAAACCGACCAGGGAAAAGAATTTTTCAACAAGGATTTCTCCAGTTTTCTCAAATCTAAGGATATTCACCATTACACCACGTACAGCAATCTGAAAGCCAGTGTGGTCGAGCGGTTCAACCGAACATTGAAAACCCATATGTGGAAAGTGTTTACCGCTCAGGGCACGTATCGCTGGTTGGACATGTTACCTGAGCTAGTATCACGTTACAATGACACCAAACATAGAACGATTGGGACCAAGCCACGTCTCGTAACTAAAAATATTCAGCGATTGGATAAACTGTTTAACCCCATAAAAACAGCCGATCCTAAACGTCACCGACTGAACATTGGGGATTTTGTTCGTGTGAGCAAATTTAAGTCTGCCTTCAATAAGGGCTACACGCCTCAGTGGGGGACTGAACTATTTCGAATTCGTCGAGTCTACTTGGACAGTCCAGTCACCTATTTACTCGAGGACCTCAACCATCAACCCATAAAAGGTAGATTTTATCTACATGAACTTCAGAAAACAGCATTTCCTCAGCATTATCTTGTGGAAAAAGTGTTGAAACAAAAAGGAAATAAACTCTACGTCAAATGGTTAGGGTTTAACTCTACGTTTAATTCTTGGATCAATAAACTACATGTTGTGTGAACCTGTGTACTTTTTATTTATTCACACATGTTGTACACCACCTATAGCTCTATGTATACAACGCTCCGCGCTTCATGCATGTTCATACATGTTTGTCTTTCCCTTTCCTCCTGTGTTCTCTCATACATCACCCCCTCCCCTCTCCCTCCCTTCACCTCCCACCACTGCTGTTTGCAGCTCTTGCCTATCTATTGGTTGTGACATCATTCCCACAAGTTTCATCATACTTTTTACTGATTCAGCGATTCCCACGCTTTGAACATTCTCTTATCGTGCACGTGGCCAGCTAACGTCCCAGGCGAACACCTGTGCCGGATCAAATTTCACATGAACTTGCATTTTGTCACGTACGAAGCAAAACAGGATGTGACTTGTTAACAGTTATCATGCACGTGGACAGATAACGTCCAAGGTGAACACCTGCGGTAGATCAAATTTCACATGGACATGCATTTTGTCACGTACGAAGCGAGACAGGATGTCACTGGTTTAGCGTGCATGTGGTTTCACACATGTGTTCACATGCATTTCGATCTTCCCTGCCACCACAATGGTCAGATTATTTCACCTTCAAGCGTCACCTGTTGTCAAGTCAGATCAACGCCTTCCAATAAGCTCAAATGACCTTCACCTCCTGCTCCTCGGCAAGTTTGTTTTCTGTACTCGCTTCGACCAACATAGAACCAAGTTCTCATCACCGTTTACACGTTAAAGGTAAAATATCAGAAAAACGCACGCTCGCTCTTTCATACACCGACCCGCCGAAATAGCGATTGATCTATTGAACACAGCCACCATGGTCAGCGACAGGTTCGTTGAAACACACACCCAGCCGTATCGTCTCTCTCAACCACCACGCTTCATGAACATTATAAACAAGTATCGGTAAAGAAAAACAAAACGTTTTTTCAACATGTATGGCGTTAGGCCCTTTGTGAATTATTTAAAAAAAAATAATCTACCACATTTGAAAGGGGGCGTTAGCCCGAGTCCTAGGACACCTCGTACACGTCTCTAGCATTATTGGTTTGTGAGATATCGACAAAAATCACAAAAAACACTTGTTTACCTCAAAATCGAGTTTCCAAATTTTTTTAAAAATATAACGAGTGGTCCATAGCAGAGAGGACGTCAGCCCGAGTCTTTGGACCCGTCGAACATGCCTCTAGCATACTTGGTTCGCGAGATATAGCAAAAAGTCTAAAATCACGTTTTTACCCCAAAAAGACCGTGTTTCCAGATTTTCACCTTTTCGACACCGACATTCCCGTAAAGAGCACGACGAGACGAAAAACCGAATCCAAGCACGCCCTCCTAGCATGACTCCTTCCATTCCAAGGTCGCAGGGGCTCACCACTTGCTTTTGTAAGCATCTCCCGTGTTACCCCACTACTTACAAAACACAAATCTTTCCTCTAGAGACTTGAAATTTATTTTGTGAGTAGGGGGCATAGGGACCATTACTTTACGTCAAACAAACTTTTTTGTAAACTTCCTAGTTTCCAAAATATAGGAATTTCAAATTTCGAGTGTTTTCAAAAAAACATAAAAATTAAAAAAGTTTTATTTCAAAATATAAAGGTCATAAAGACCATTCGTTTGAGCCATGGCACAACGTACTATCCTGTTTGGTTTTCAAACTATCGCCTATTTACGAAAACGAAAAATTTTAAAATTTTTTTGAAAAATATAATACATGGTCCATAGGAAAGAGGGCATCAACCCGAGTCCAGCGACACCTCATTTGTCAATATCGGACCATGGGTTCACGAGATATTGGCTTGGACTCACGCGGCGGCCATGACACTCGTTAGAACTCCTATCATCCCCCTACTTACATCCATGAATTTAAAATCTGAGGAACAACGTTTCAAGACCTTTGCGACGTGGCCGGTGCCTTTTATAAACCCTCAAGCCTTAGCAGCCGCTGGATTCTACTATTTAAAAACAAGAGATGAAGTGAAATGTGTGTTTTGTCCCATCATCTTAGACCAATGGCAAGAGAGCGATGAACCCATGCAGGAACATCAGCGCTGGTCACCTGCCTGTCCCTGCCTGTGCAGAATGGAGGTGGGTAATATACCCTGTCATTCAAGTTACCCCTCACTCATGCCTCTGAGTGATGAAAAAAGTTATGATACGTGTGGACTTTATGGTGCCGGCAGTGCTTCAGTGAGCAGCTCACAGTCAAAAACATCCAGTTTTGAGACATTGGGATATCATCGGTGTTATGGACACTATAAACACAAAAGACTTTTTTGTTGTATGAGATGGTATCGCCTCTATCCTAGAATGAAAAAAGAATGTAAAACTTGTTATGCTAATAAAATAATGAAATAAAAAAAATTGGTTGTTGTTGTTATATTATTATTTCTTATGCTCCCCCTGTCATATCCTAACCTCTGTAGTGACTACTCGATGTTTTTCTTTTCTTTTACTAGAATGGAATGTAAGTAAATGACATGGGTACACCTTACTGAACAATTGTCAGTCTGTGGTCAGTTGGACTTGATCCAGACAAGAGTGAACATGTTGCGTACACTGTTTGTCGACTGTCAAGGGTTTAAAATTGGAGATAACAAATTTATATTTAAAGAAGTGGCCATCATCGATTGTTCCACTTTTTGGATATCACAAGCTACTCATTTGGTGTTTAAACCACCTTATGCGTTTGATTTGTTGTGTGATAAAGACCGTAAACAAACCCAGTGGATTGAAACTCATATGCAACTAGACTGGAAGCAGGGAACCATATCATATAAGCACCTGGACATGGTCATGAAAGCCCACTTGTCTTCTGCCCATGTAATATTTGTGAAAGGTAGTGAAAAACGTCAATGGCTACAACCATTTTTAGCGTCTTACTGTCAATGTATCGATTTAATGGACATGGGCTGTCCATCGCTGCAAACACTCATGGATCGCTGCCCCTATGTCAATATTACCCATAAAGCCTTGGCACAGGTGTGGCAATTGTTTCATTGGCTATCCACCAATGCCTGCTGGGAGTTGTTAAATAAAATTAAAACTAAAGGTTTACCTGTGGATGACTCCAGTGAGATTTCTACAAGCGACGTGTAAACATCAACGTAATACCATGGAGAAAGGGGATGCTACCGATAAAGCGATTGGAAAGTTCTTTGTGTGTAAAAAGAAACTAGACAGTTTTACTAAAGAAGAATTATTGGCTCTTCCAAAATCATTCATTTATTATGTCGCAGCAAATGCAGTGAAAGAAATCTGGCAACATGTACCAAAATCATGGACTCAAGACCATGTGTTAAGTGAATTGCAACCATGTACGGATTATGATCACCATAAGCAAGTGGCTATGGCAAAAATACCCTCTATGCGACAGTGTGCTACTTGCCAGCTGGTCAAAATGTATCATGGTCATACAAGTCAGTGTAAAGACTTTGTTTCCTCATTCCACGGGTGTGATGGAGAAAAAAAGCAGCAACAACAAACGTCATCCACAGAGGAAGAGGAAGATCAAACCTTTTTACCACCAATGGAAAAGGATATGCCAGACCTGTACTGGCAATGGCGTCATTAACAAAGTAATTCAATACTTGACTTTCGAAATCTACCTACCTGGTTATTATTTGTGTAGTCCTGGAATTTGTCTTGAAGAACCTTTTGCAGTGTAGTGATATACCTATTAATCCTTTGGATCAAGCATGAACCTTTCTTATCACCACAGTCATCCTGCATTAAGACGTGTAGCGGATAAAGTATCGTTGAAAAGCTAAACAACTTTTGACATTCTGTGATGTCTCAGTGGGAGAGAGGTTGGCAGTCGTCATTGTGATTAGTGTTATAAAAGGAAAGTTAATAATGAGTGGACATGGACATTGAAAAGGATTGAGGAATTGGTATTTCTTTGTATTCTATTTTTGTAAAGCTCTATTTGTTGTGAAATAAAAACAAGGTTTACAAGATCACAATGTCTTTTATTTAAAAAAATGGTGATAGCCATTTCATTTTTTTCACACTTGAATATTTACAATTTCCACTTTACATTTTTTTACATTCCCCTTGTTTAGTTTAAACATTCTGTACATTTTTGTTGTTGTGAAATAAAAACAAGGTTTACCAGATCACAATGTAAGCCTCCGTGGCTTAGGCGGCAGCACGCCGGCCTCTCACCGCTGGATCCGTGGTTCAAATCCCGGTCACTCCGTGTGCGATCTGTGCTGGACAGAACGGAGGCAGACAGGTTTTTCTCCGGGTACTCCGGTTTTCCCTGTAAAAATTTCATTCCAGCAACACTCTCCACTATCATTTCATTTCATCTGTCATTCATTTAATCATTGCCCCAGAGGAGTGCGTCAGGCCTCGGCAGCCGGCACAGTTCATATCCTCGCCGCTAGATGGGGGCTTCATTCATTCCATTCCTGACCCGGTCGGAGACTGGAAGCAGGCTGTGGATTTTCATTTTCACCAGATCACAATGTCTTTTAATTCTAAAAATGGTGATAGTCATTTCATCATTTTCATTTTTTCACACATGAATATTTACAATTTCCACTTTACATTTTTTACATTACCCTTGTTTAGTTCACACATTCTGTACATTTTTTTGTGAAATATAAATAAGGTTCACTAAATCACTATATCTTTTATTTTTTTAAAATGGTGATAGCCATTTCATTTTTTTTCACACATGACTATTTACAATTTCCACTTTTCATTTTTTACATTCCCTTGTTTAGTTTACACATTCTGTACATTTTTGTTGTTGTGAAATAAAAAACGAGGTTTACCAGATAACAATGTCTTTTTAATTTTAAAATGGTGATAGCTGTTTCACTTTTTCACACATGGATATTTACAATTTCCACTTTACATTTTTTACATTCCCCTTGTTTAGTTCACACATTCAGTAAATTTTTAAAAATCTTTTTCGTAATATACAAAAGCAAACATTTTACACTAAAATGTATTACTTATCTTATTTTTCTAAATTACTGTAGTCTAACATTATACATTCTACTTACAGTTTTTACAAAAAATATTACAATATAAAACACACTACAAATATTACAATATAGTGATCATTAGACTTAAGTTAAGTAATAGTCGTCAATACGACTGTTTGCCCAAGCAAGAGTATTAAATGTGTTGGGTATAATGAATCGTTTGTTGTCTTCATTACTTAAAGCAACTTTGTTCAACAAATTGGTATGTAGCTGATGATTTTTACTTCTAAATACACACATTTTCTTATATAATACAGGTGGGTTACTAACTATACAGTTTTTATAATCACTTATATCTAACTCTTTACTAACAACATTCTTTTTCACTCCTTTTAATTTTTTTACTACTACATCATCAATTGTCATATAGCTGTATGATTTAGATTTTTTGCCTACAAAGGTGTCTATAATAACACCAGCACATTCATCCTTAAATTTCCCAAGAACCTTTTTGTTTACTAGAGGTAAATGGTAAATATTATCCTTGGGGTAGTCACTTGTATCAAACCTATTTAGCTCAGTTTTGATATCCTCGTAAAAATCATCAGTTTTAAACTCATAAATAAAAGAATCTGTGTCTGTGTAGAGTAATTTAGCATTATCAAGATAGTTTTTCTTTACATAATCATAGTGAAATTCATACATAAGTGTTTTTGACAATTCCAGAATGGTGTAACCCACATATATGGGTTTGTTGTAAGTTACTTTAAGACGATTCATTTGTATTACAACTAAATCCTCATGAATAATTGAACAGCTATGAAAGTTAGGCTTGCTTATTAAGTTGCTCGCACCATACCTTTTACCATCATTCTCCCACTTTGTTATCAGCTTTACATCAACTCGTTTATCATCATTCTCCATAGTCTTTCCAAAAACACTATTATTCATGAGTTTATAAAAATCTTTTTCAAACGCGTTTGTTGACTGTGTTCTTAAATTATTGTTTAGATCAATATACGGTTTGAGCCATGCTGACTGATGAAATTGTAATACGCGATGAATTTTAGTTAATTTCAATCCATGCTGTAGACACTGTTTCATGTTTTGATAATGTATTATATATTTACATTTATCATTTACATTAGCAATTAACATTTTTGTTCGTGATGTGATGTATGGAGATTTCATATTCTCAGGACAAAATGGTAAATCATTATGATCATCATGTAACTCTTTAGGGTACTCAAGATTTACCTCTACAATATATCCTTTATCATCTTTATCATTAAGAGTGTCAACATGTAAGACATCAATTTCAGGTTGTGTCAGCCAGCGAAAATCTTTCAGTGGTAGATATTGACTCATAGCCCAACCATATTGGTTATTTGCATCGAGGTAGACAATATACTTTGACTCTTCACAAGGGTTGTAGCTAGGCATGTATTTATTATTCGCTTTAGAATACCGTCCACTACATTGACTTAATCCACCTCGAATTGATGATTTTATAAAATTGATCATGTCTATATCAGTCATTAATTCTAAATTTACTTTCGTTTTTTTCAACATTGAACTGAAACTTAACCCAGGAGCTGTGAAATACTGACAAGGATCAAGGTCATAAGTTTTCATACAAACATTCCGAAAATTTTCAAAAACATCTGCTAATAACAACACATCTGTCTTCAAATATATGTCTGAAAATTCTCCTAAAGTTTGAATGTTAAACTGTGCCCATACACGTTGTGCATGTAAATATTCCTGATCACTGATATGACTTGTGTTTAAGGAACTGTAAAATGCATCTTTCGGTGGTAAAGAACACTCCTCAAGACGTTCCACACAGTTAATATATTCAAAAGGGAATATACCCTTTTGACAAATCAAATTAAAATCATCTTCTTTAGGAAAGACACGTTGAATTTCATGAAACTGATCTGATTTTAAATTACTAGCCAGCTTATCAAGACTACTCGGCATAAAGCGGAATGAATCTAAAAATCGCAGTTTAATGGTTTTCTTATTGTCAGTTTTGATGTATTTTGTGAACGATATGTATTGTTCCTTATTATTTGCAATAACATCAATTTTCACATCTGAAGCTCCAAATTCTTTAACAATAAAGTGGTTATCGTATTTGCTACCGTTATGTAGAATGACCGGAATGAATTTACTTACTCTATAATTTAAATTACATTCTTGGTGAGCAGCACCACGATATTTTCATGTTAAATGGTCATGATCGCGAACCCTGTCTGAATATAAACATTCACCTCATATAAAACAATTAGTTTCAGTTTCAAAATTCATTTGCTCTGAGGAAGTTAGTGGTTCCATTGGAATGATCGTATTTAAAATAGAGTATATACGAATGGCATCTTTCTCAAGCCTTTCCATAAAAACTTTAGGTGCATCAGGTCCTCTATAGAGCTCAAACTTATTTAAAGAGTCATCATAACTACATTTAATATAATATGCAAAGCTAAAAGGTTCATGAATGTGAGTTGTGTTGGTGAAAGGTTGGGCTGGATTTGATGAACATGTATTAAATGGTTTTAGCAAAGCCTCGAAGTCAGCATATATAACAAATGGTACTCGAAGCTGTTTCTCATAATCCTTAAATTTTAGAATGTTATTTTTAGGAGTCTGTAATATCGTACGAACATGATTACACCCCCATTTTTGATGTTGAGTTAGTTGGTCCTCTTTCTGGAAATGTAGCAAACAGCCATCACACAACCACTTCTTAGATTTATCTTTTGATATCTGACTACCGACAAGTCTACTTAAATGTTTTATCCAACAATAGTGAGCATTTTTACCTTCGGTTATGTATAGTAAATTTACATGAGCATCCTTTTTTTCCTGAGTATAATATAGAGGACCAACTATACTCTTATTTTCAATTCCATAAACATTAATAGTTACATTGTTCAGCTCTTCAAAACGTTGAATGTCTTTTATCGCCATAGGAAATTCTATTTCTTTTAAATCTAACACTGAAGAATAGTGAGGATATGATGACGTTCTCTTTTCATTCATCGCTGCTGGATGGAGAGCTGAGGTTACAGCCCATGCAAAGCATGCGTCATCATTATTCATAACGTTTACACAAGCATTCTTACGTTTAATCCATGCAGGTAAATCAATGTATGATGATGCTCGAAGGGGATTATATTTATTCAGGTTGGTTTCTAAATAAAGTACTTCAACCAACGCCCATCCTGACTCCCTTTCCTGGAACTCTTCACTCTTCACGATGATGGCACTTGAAATATTTTGATATATATCACTAATATTAGTTGATTCGCTAACAATTATGTTTTTTGTATTAAAAGATTTGATATCTGTAATTTCACCTTCGCTCCCAGTTTTTACATACAGGCCAAAAAGTTCAAAATTCATTTTAATTGTTTTATGCTCTAATAAAACATGTTCTACTAAGCCAAACACAGTAGGTTGAACATTTTTAAAAAATGATTCAATACTTAGAGTTTTTTCTTTACTATAAAGTCTATAACTAGCAATTCGACTTTTAAATGCACTACCAATTTGTTGAACATTTCCAGAATTTCTTTCATGGCAAGCGTTATTTTTATGTTGAATACTGCGTAAATGTCCATGAATGATTGAAGAAGGTATATCAATATTACATACATTACAATGTGTTATTGAAGGTTCACCATTCTTTTTTCTTTTTGTTGCACAACTATTTTCACAATCTTGAGAACGTTTACGCTTTTGAGCATCACATTCATTTAAAGGTTCCGTGCTAGTTGATGGTTTTACAGATTTCAATTCCTGTTGTTCTCCATGCACTTCAACCATGTGGAATTGATATCGCTTTACAGCAGAAAAACCAAGTTCGCAAACTGAACACGAAAATGGTGCTGAACTGACATGCATTAAATTTACATGACGTGCAAGATTATCTTGTCTGTTAAATGTTGTAGCACAATGACTGCACACAAACATTTTAATGTCATGTTTAACATTTGCGTGTCGTTGAAGGCTGTCAGGTCTTGAGAACTGTTTCTTACAGTCACCACACTTGAACATGGTGATTACTTTCCAAGATATCTATAAAAGAAGGAAATCATCAATGTTAATAAAAGATAAAACAAAAAGTACAATATAAATAGTTTAATTATATTCCAGTCAATGGTTATAGCAGGGTATTTAAATCGATCTGTGAACTCCTAGCAAGTCTAACTTTATGTAGTTCTAACTGGGGGTTACTATATACCACTGTCACTGACACCTAGCGGTGAACATTGGAACATGGTAGAGTGGTAGAAACCAGCGGTCGTTAGTTAAGTGAGCTAAGTGTGGCGTCATAGCCAGTCTTAAAACAAGTCTAAACTTGTAGAACATGTCACGTGATAGAAACCAGCGATCACCAGTTAAGTGAGCTAAGTGTGACGTCATAGCCAGTCTTAAAACAAGTCTAAACTTGTAGAACATGTCACGTGATAAAAACCAGCGATCGCTAGTTAAGTGAGCTAAGTGTAATGTCATAGCCAGTCTTTAAACAAGTTTAAACTTGTAAAACATGTCACATGACAAGGTTAAGTTAGGTAAAGTTAAGTGAACTGAGGTTAAGTCTTTAAATATTCCCTCTGTCACTGACACCTAGCAATGAACATTCAAACTTAATAGAGCGGTAATCAAAATCTAACCTACAAAATTAGCTTTACACACCATGGTCAAGTAGTTCCAACTTTTGACTGTCAAATATACCATTTTCACTAACATGTAGTGGTGAACATTGGAAAATATCACTCTAACTGTTTAAAAGTTATTAGAGGGGGCACTTACCTTCTTATAATTGATCAACTACTGTCACTGAATGAACAGATTGAAGGAATTTGGTAACCTACAGGTACCCAATTATCTGTAAACAAATCAATCAATCAATCAATCAATACATTCCAATCAATTACTTCAACATCAATTAGTAATAAAAGACTACAATCCATTAATAATAAGTACTTACCTTGCAAAATAATTTAATGATTTTCTACCAAAACGGCTTTTTTTTACAACTCTTGAGCAGTAATAGAGCACTGTTCACTCAAAGCGAGTAATATAGACTGACAGTAGGGAGATATATGACACCCCTCTTATATAAACTCTCATCGCTCGTGTCAGCAGTTTTTTGCAGATCATTGCAATTCCTTTCCCAATACAGTTGAGAGTCCAAAGTACACTAGGAACACCTGTGTGGTATCCAATGACTGCTGACTTTGCATGATCATCACCCATTGTCTTAATCAACATATGGGGTTTCAAATTACTGCAGCGTCAGTCATAGCAACAGCAGTGGGCGCTCTCTGGCATGTCAGCAACATGACACCGGAAGGAACACCTGTGTAATATCCAATAACTGCTAACTTTGCATGATCATCATCCATTGTCTTAATGAACACTTGCGGTTTCAAATTACTGCAGTGTTAGTCATAGCAACAGATCTGCGCGCTCTCTGTCATGTCTGTAATATGACACAGGAAGTAACAAGACGTCTTACTGAACGTGTCATTTCTTAAGTTTTAACATTTTAAGAACATGTATTATTCTCTTTCAACTACAAATGACTCGTTAGAACACATCCATCCACCAAGTTAGATCCTTGTATGTTCACATGTATTTCGTCACTTTCCTTTCATATCGTTATTCCATTATAGTAGTGGTGAACAACGTCAATTCAACACACACACAAATGTAGTTAGGCCCTTTGACATAATTTAAATAAATTCATGGGCTCGTCCGTAGGAACCAGGCCAAAGGGATCAGTCCAAAGGGACAAGGACTCGTCCACAAGGATCTGCCCACAAGGACTCGTCAACAATGACCCGTCCACAGGGACTCGTCAACAAGGACCCGTCAACAATGACTCGTCAAAAATGACCCGTCCACAGGGATCTGTCAACAGGGACCTGTCCACAAGGACTCGTCCACAAGGACCTGTCAACAAGGACCCGTTAGGTTGAGTTAGGTTACACTACAGCCACCATTTTTAAAAAAGCCCGCCCTCTTACCAAACCTATGAGTGGACATGTGTAAAAACAAAAAAACTAGCATGTTAATTCATAGTGGCTTTCCACCAAACACATGCACTTTATGTAGAACAACGTTTCATTCCATATTAGCATTCAAACTCTCACATGTTGCAATTGGAAAGAGAGATTCTCTAAAAAATTCAATTTCACCCCTTAATAGGGTAGGTTTTATTTTTGGGGTGGAAATATGTTGTCCACTGGAAAGGGTGTGTCAGCCCGAGTTCAATGACACCTCATTCGTCAAAATCCGACCACGGGTTCGGGAGTTATCGGGCTGCCGCCATCTTGTGAGGTGGGGAGGTGGAGGTGGCTGCGGAACCCGTACAAAACCACTACTTACCTATTCGTTCTTTCCTGCAATTGAAGTTTGTTAAGGGTTTTTCACTAGTCCTTCTTTTATACTCTTCTTGAATCTTTCGTTTACATCCTTCACTTTCAGTCTGTCTATTGCCCACCTTTTTGGCTTTTGACTTTTCTTCAGTTTCTTCAACTTAAATCTGCATTTCATAACAACCAGATTGTGGTCAGAGTTTATGTCAGCACCAGGATATGTTTTACAATCCAAAATCTGGTTTCGAAACCTCTGCTTGACCATAATGAAGTCGATTTGGTAACGCTCAACCAACTCATGCTCGGCGCAGAATTCCATCAGCCTGCTTCCTCGATCATTCCTTTCACCTAATCCGAAATCTCCTACTATCTTCCCTTCTCTCCCTTTTCCTACCACAGCATTCCAATCTCCCATTACTATAACATTTTCATCACCCTTGATATACCTCAAAAATTCATCTATTTCTTCGTAGACTTTTTCAACATCTTCATCATCAGCTTGACTGGTAGGCATATAGACTTGTACCACTGTCGTGCACGTAGGTTTAGTATTGATTTTTTCTACAATAATCCGTTCACTATATTGCTCATAATATTCCACCCGTTGTCCAAGTTTCCTACCCGATATGAGACCAACCTCTGCTTGTCCATTGTTTGATTTAGTGCTAATGACCCTATAGTCACCTGACCAAATGTCCTGTTCTTCCTGCCAGCGCATTTAACTAATCCCAACCAAATCCAACCTCAACCTATCCATTTCCCTTTCTAATGGATAGGTTGAGGTTGGATGTGTAACACATAAATCTACCTATGCAAAGGGAAACATATTTGTGAAACAAGTCATATTGACCATATTAGGGATATTAAGATTGTAGACTGTCCTATTCCGGACATCGTTCCACGTATAGAATCAGAAATAACATCTTCAGATCTGGAAGAGTTAAGCACCGTCATGCGTCCTTACCAGACATGACATCTCCTTATCAACTAATAGCATTTCGGGATTAGGAGTTTTATTTTCACTACTGTATTGATGGCAAGCTGAAGTGCTTATCTGTTAGCTGTTGTGTAGTACAGAGAGTACGAGCCGTTTTGATGCAAGGATGAAGAACAGAGATATCTAATCCACCTGGGACTTGAACCTGGGACCACCGACAATGTACAATGTTGTTCTGATCACTGAGCTAATGGGGGATGCACCTCAATTATATTATGTGAAGCTAACATATTCTTGCATTCGGTACCCACTGTGGACTTAAGGTCAGAATAACCCAATTGCATTAGGATTTCTGTATTCCCCTCAGATATCCACTCATGGGGGCTAAGCAGTTGCCTTACAGGCACATGCTGGGATTGTTTTAACTTATGACCGTGAATACCTCCATCCCAATCCTGAGCATTGCTATAACGTGCACTTGGTCTTTAGTGTATATTTATTAAGTAATTAAAGATATGAGATAAAAGTAAGAGAATTAGCTAAAATCATACGAAGAAAGTAATTGTTAATTCATAAGTCCACTTATTTTAACTTATGGTACGTTCTGAAGAAACCCTCCTTCTTACCACATTTCTTATAGTTGTTTCTCTTCTATCTCTTAATATCCCTATTTCTGCGGTGTTAGGGAGGAGGTGAAATGAATTTTGAACTTATATGTGGCAGTGGTTTTTACAGCCGTTCGCCCTTTTGTCCAGCCTATAATAGTTGTTAATGAGGATTGCTATTATTGAAATATGATTAGGAGTCGGAAGGAAGCGACCATGGTCTGTTACGTGTTCCCGTCCTAACGTTGACCTGGAGATGAAAATGGGGAACCATGAACAACCATTTCAAGTATTTTTGTTGGTAGGTATCTTGCCCAGTCATCTTCTGACAGTAATCACATGGCCTGGCACATTTAAGCTCTGTATTGGTTGAAATTAGCTCAGCCTTTTTTCTGTTCTAAGGCAGGAACTATAAAGGGGGGATTCAATATATAAGTTTCAAACATGCATTCATAAATTTCTGTATGTCAATTAATACCAACGATGCCTGGAATCCTTTATTGAAAGCATTATAAATGACGTGTGACTAAATATATAAATACATTCGAAATAGTCTTCGCTATTAATAAGTTACTCCTATTTCCGCCCCGGCTTGTACCTACCTTGCAAACTATGTGCTACCGTTCACCAGTAGACTTATTACTAGCATTGTGTAGCAGCAACATACTCCACAATAAATTCCCTCTAGAGGCATATAATTTATGTACTTACACTAAATTGATTTGTAATTTTTCTTTAATTGCAGTGTTTTGTGAGAAATGTGTTGTATAATATTGTAAATGTAAGATGTCTGACCTTCATTCTCGAAAGATGGGATGGTACACATATTGAGGATATAGTCGCTTTTTACTTAATGATAGGTGGATTTGTTAGATCCTAACGCCTACTAAAGCCTTCCAGTTAAAAAAGTAAAAATACATTCATTTGTCCTCAATCCGGCGATTACTTCCATTAAGGCAGTGAGTCAGCATTTTGTGTTCTTGAGGAGGTTGTGTATTATGAGTTTTAGAACTAGGGAAGACATAACCACATCACTTCAACTCAGCTGTGATTTACAATTACATAGTTTGCTGTTTGTGTAAAAAGTATTAGTGATGCCAAATAAATAAAATAATTAATCAATTCACTTTATTCCTAGGACATGAAAGAAGAAATCCAGGACGGGGAAAGTGCAGCAAGTAGAAACCATTCAAATGAGTAAGTGTACAACATATGAGGAAACATGTTATTTAACTTTCGTGTATGCATAACTGAATGTTTTGTTTGCAACGTCAGATATATCTCGCATTTTACTGCTTGTCTCGTCAAAGTAGATACATTATTGATATTAACTTAACTCTTCACTTGCCCACGGAAATCTCTCTGTCTGGAAGTATTTGAGAGAAGTTAGTTAGCCTGGTAGGTTCCTTAGTTTAGGGGCTGCGACAACGCGGTCATGTAGCTCTGCTTACTTAGGGTGTGTGCAGAATCTGTCTGACAACTGGTGTTAATTGTGATAGTTGTATTTGTGTATGTTATCTGTTTTCAATTCAAGCAAGGACTGCAGACATTCAATTTTTTCAAGTAGTTAATACTTTTGCCGCCAAACGCCACCGTCAACGACCACTAGCTCTGATCTAGGTTACCAGATGCCACCGCAGTCGGCACCTGGTGACGAACGTTGGAACCTAAGAGCGTTAGTCAAGTGTTAAACCTATAATTTAGCTTCACACAGGTGTAATTAGTGGAAGATTCTGTAACATGCCATAAATCTATGACATGGGATCCCCCGCTTTACTTCCCCTCCGAGGGAAGGCATACTGAGGGATTTTAACGCTTTTAAAAATTCCGATGGGTTTGAACTCGCGATCTGGGGCATAGACGCTCAGCATGCTTCCAACTAAGCCAGAAATGTTCAATAACTCAAATACTAATGAAGCTATATAAATATTTATTAGCACAATAGATGCCAGCAACTCTCTTTGTCATTGATTGAAATCTGGTAATGTTATGATGAAAACTTTGAAAGTTAAAAATTCAGTCATACCTCCCCTTAATAGAGACTTTCTGGCAATGAGGCAGACTTTGAGGTTCAGCAGGAGGAGAACAGGATCAAGGTTGAAGAAGTGGAGAGGGTGGTAAATAAACACGAATGCTACAAAGCGGCACGGTTAGTTGAATTTCAGCCAGAAATTGTAAATGTGAAAGCAGGGCTGAAATGGTTGCTTAGGATAATCGCATTCGCGTGGGATTTAGGAAATGAACCCTCACACTAGAGAAAAGCAGTAATGACACCAATTTATAAGGAAGGTTACAGAAATTATAGTGGGCAAAGTGTACCCAGGCATTGTAGAAAGGAGAACAATTGGCCGAGAGTAAGATGGATGCTCAACATGCGTCAAGTTACTGAGAAATGAGAGGAAGAGACAGTTGTGTTTGTGTATCTAGAGATGGCGTATGATAGAGCACCTGAGGGAAGGTATTAATAGGAGTGTGGCGAGGCTGATGGGCCATTTGTTGAACTGGCTGGGTGAATTTCTAGGTGAGTAATCTGGCCTATTCGCATGACCCGGTGGTAAAGACGGCCTCTGCCGAAAGTTTGCAAGCCAATATGTTTGAACTTGAACAGAAATGTGGGGAGTATGGTATGAAGATCAGCATTTCAACAATTGGGAAGAAATGCAAGAAAGTAGAATGCTAGGTGGAAACAACAAAATAGGAGCAGTGGAACATTCATTATTTCTGAATTAGACCAGAACGTGGCTTTTACACCTGCATCAGACGTCATCGTGGCTTTTACATACTCTGTTTCATCCTCTGGGGGACATTACCTATTCAAATTAGTAACCATGGTCACTACTGCACCTGAAATACGTGCTAAATTATGTAAGTATGTGTTTTTATTTATTGCTCTTTTAGCATAAGCAACCATGTTCAACTGCGCTTGAATCTCATTCAACTGTCAACAAGGTGCTCACACCGAGGCGCACACATTGTTGCCAACATGTGGGATACAAAATACCCCACATTTATTAAAGATTATTGGTGTAGCAATGAAACTCTCCCCACATCGCTCAGGATTCTGTAAGTGTAGCAATGAAACTCTCTCCACATCACTCAGCATTCTGTTAGTGTAGCAATGGAACTCTCCCCACATCGCTCAGCATTCTGTAAGTGTAGCGATGAAACTCTCCCCCCATCGCTCAGCATTCTGTAAGTGTAGCAATAACACTCTCCCCACATCGCCCAGCATTCTGTCAGTGTAGCAATGAAACTCTCCCCACATCACTCAGCATTCTGTTAGTGTAGCAAAGGAACTCTCCCCACATCGCTCAGCATTCTGTTATTGTAGCAATGAAACTCTCCCCACATCGCTCAGCATTCTGTTAGTGTAGGAATGAAACTCTCCCCACATCGCTCACCATTCTGTCAGTGTAGCAATGAAACTCTCCCCACATCGCTCAGTATTCTGTTAGTGTAGGAATGAAACTCTCTCCACATCACTCAGCATTCTGTTAGTGTAGCAAAGGAACTCTCCCCACATCGCTCAGCATTCTGTAAGTGTAGCGATGAAACTCTCCCCACATCGCTCAGTATTCTGTCAGCGTAGGAATGAAACTCTCCCCACATCGCTCAGCATTCAGACCGCCCCTGCTGTATGGAAGTGACAGCTGGTACTTAAGCTAGAGTTAACTGATATGAGTGTAGCATGAATGATTTATGGGACAAATAGATGGGAGCAATGGAAGGAACGTACTCGTTATAATGAGATAAAGGCTAAGTTGGAAATGAACATTCTAGGTGAAGCTGTTCGTATGAGCCGACTAAGATGGTGGGGTCATGTGCAGAGAATGGGGGAGGAGAGATAACCTAGAGGTTAATGAATTTTGCTGAAGACGGTAAGAGAATAAACATTTGGCCAAGGAGGCGATGGTTATATTCAGTGGAGTAGAAGCAGAGGCTAACTGCTAATAGGGGATCTAGGTGGCGACTTGTTTGGAATTACAGGCTTGCAGACTAGACTGGACGCTCAAAAGGAAAATCGGATAGGAAACATGACAGTTGGATTCTGGCACAACTAGGCGCAACTAAGAGCCCCAGCGTCTCACTGGCTGCCAGTGGTGGAAGTCTTATAACACTTTGCATCATTTGGACAGGTGGTTGTGGGTTCAACGTTTTAAGGTGCGTAACATCGAGGTCACCTGCACTTGTTGACAGTGGGAAGCCTCTGACGCACTGGGACCCACCCCCATCATGAAGGACCCCCCCCCCTTCATGAAGGACCCGCTCCCCATCATCAAGGACCCTCCCCCGCACCATAGTTCTTATGAATCTATTAAAAAACCCATTTTTAAGTGTAATTGTTTAAATCAACTTCAGATAAACGTTGTTGTTTAGTTTTTTTTAAATAATGTAAAACGCCATCAAACAAGTTTGTGAATTTTCAACGCAAGAAAAGGGAGAAAAGACGATTTTAACCCTCAACTCCTGCGCAAAATTAATCGTGACTTGCGCATTATACGTTTCTTCTAGACAGTTGTGCGATCGACATGAAAACATACCGTAACACTTTTGAGAAGTAAGCATTGAGTAGGATTTCGACATAAAAATTAAACCATGAGCTTTGAAATCGAGGTGTTTTATTCCAGGCAATAACCAAGCTCAAGCTGCAATACAAAACCTTAATGAATAAGCTTCGAATACAAAAAAATCAAGCTACAATACTGGAAATACAATCAATACAACTCATTCATTAATGAGCTTCGAAATCAAGTTGAGACAAAAATCAAGCTACAATACTGGAAATACAATCAATACAACTCGTTCATTAACGAGCTTCGAAATCAAGTTGAGACAAAAATCAAGCTACAATACTGGAAATACAATCAATACAACTCGTTCATTAACGAGCTTCGAAATCAAGTTGAGACAAAAATCAAGCTACAATACTGGAAATACAATCAATACAACTCATTCATTAATGAGCTTCGAAATCAAGTTGAGACAAAAATCAAGCTACAATACTGGAAATACAATCAATACAACTCATTCATTAACGAGCTTCGAAATCAAGTTGAGACCAAAATCAAGCTTCAATACTTGAAATACAACTCATTCATTAATGAGCTTCGAAATCAAGTTGAGACAAAAATCAAGCTACAATACTGGAAATACAATCAATACAACTCGTTCATTAATGAGCTTCGAAATCAAGTTGAGACAAAAATCAAGCTACAATACTGGAAATACAACTCATTCATTAATGAGCTTCGAAATCAAGTTGAGACAAAAATCAAGCTACAATACTGGAAATACAACTCATTCATTAATGAGCTTCGAAATCAAGTTGAGACAAAAATCAAGCTACAATACTGGAAATACAATCAATACAACACATTCATTAACGAGCTTCGAAATCAAGTTGAGACAAAAATCAAGCTTCAATACTTGAAATACAATCAATACAACTCGTTCATTAATGAGCTTCGAAATCAAGTTGAGACAAAAATCAAGCTACAATACTAGAAATACAATCAATACAACTCATTCATTAATGAGCTTCGAAATCAAGTTGAGACAAAAATCAAGCTACAATACTGGAAATACAATCAATACAACTCATTCATTAATGAGCTTCGAAATCAAGTTGAGACAAAAATCAAGCTACAATACTGGAAATACAATCAATACAACTCATTCATTAATGAGCTTCGAAATCAAGTTGAGACAAAAATCAAGCTACAATACTGGAAATACAATCAATACAACTCATTCATTAATGAGCTTCGAAATCAAGTTGAGACAAAAATCAAGCTACACAATCAGCTGTTAACAAAAGGTTTTTGCAAGCAGAGAGCTCTTGGATGCGAATATGTCAAATGACTTTTTCAAATGCATTATCCCACTCACTTGCAATGATAAGTAAAGCCTCCAGACGGTCACCACCCATGGTGGTGCGCAAGTCTGTTTTTACGCGTTTAAGCTTGGAAAAGGAGACTTCATTCGAAACGCTCGCTACTGGGAGAGTGACAGCAATCTTCAAGATAAAATACAAATTTGGGAAGACACTTTTAAGTTTAGCTAAGCAAAACGCTCTGAAAATCTCAAGAAGGCTGCCAACATTACGCGGTTTATCTCTTTCCTTGCTATTTTCATCTTCCTGATTCGCTTGTGCTTCGTTTTCCACTTCCTCCTCTACCTCACTGTTACACACATCTTCATGAAGATCCATCTCCGGTACCGTTATGATGTCGCCGTCTGTTCCATCATCAAAAGCAACTATCCCCTAACCCGCCTAGATCCTTATCCTCGTCCAAATCTGATTCCGATTGCACGGGCTCGGATGACACAGGCTCATCATGAAGTCTCTTGGTTAGAGGTATTGATTTTAGAATACTCTCAAAGCAACGGGAAAATGCTATGTATTCTTTCATCGCCCCTTCATCAACGAATTTGCCATAAACTGATTTGAAACAAGCGAAGGCATCTACAGGCTTACTTTCATTATTTTCTCGAACTTGAGTTAAGCGGGCTTTAGACAACAAAGCCGTGTCTTTCAGGAGTCCAAGAACAATTTTGTCATTATTGGTCTCGCCCATGAAACGCTCTTTCTTGACTCACGACAATGTCCACAGATTCAAGGAAAGTGTGAACCCTAAAGATTTCTGGAGGGTCAGAAATAGGATCGTCGTTTGCTAACTCACGTTCTTCTTTCTCAGACGACTAGTTTGTCTTAAAGGCACAGACTCAGTGTTAGATTTCTGCATGAAATCCTCAGCTTCCGACTTGATAGAATTAATATCTTTTCGCAGTTTTGCAAGCCTTGCTAAATTTGATTCAAGCACGGTCATAGCTGATAAAAGATCCATATCTGGGAATTGTTAATTTTTTGTGAACGGATCAACAATTGCAAACGCTATTGCTGTGTAGACAAATTGTTATTTGGTGGAATAAGTGATCAGTCCAGCGGCTAGGGGCTGCAGCTTCATAATCTCCTGGTCCTTCAATATGCCTTATTTCTTCGAGAGTTTCAATCGCGGCACCATGAGTCAAAAGCACTGTATCTATAGCCCTCGAATGGGACATCCACCTAGTGGTAGTAACCCTTTCCAATCTCACTGTGTTCAGTTTGCATTTTACTGTACACTTCAATGCGTAGCTTGGACCTACTTATAAAAGCAAACAATGTTTCTACGGCATCCAATGAAAATCCTACAGCCTTAATAACAACCGGATGTGTCCAGCACCAGATATATACAGCCATACGATTAACTTCTCGAATCAAACCTTGTAGACCATTGATTTCAGCACGCATGTTTGCGGCTCCGTCTTGCGATTGTCCAACAAGCTGAGATCTCCAGTTAAGTCCGCGCTGAGTGCACAAGTTTTCGAAAGTACGGTATCCATTAAGGCTTTACCTGTTGTAGAGGGTGATTCTACAAGACCTGTTTTATCATCAGCATACCTTTAAAATACAAGACACTTGTTCCTTTCTGGACTTGTCGAACGAACTATCGCAAGCCATGCTAAATATTTTTGCATCCTCTATTTCTTTGGATACTTTTTTGGTGATGAACGTACAAATTGTGTCAAACAATTGGTCTTGTCGCCACCATGATATTGTACCCTTATAAGGAGTGGGGATACTGGCGTGATGTGATATTTGAATTGAGCGCGCTGAGGTGAGAACAAGGTCGCGGCAAGCTGTCGACTCGCCATGTTTTGAAGCGAGCACGTGGCCCAAGTGACGGAGCACAAAATACTTGTTTGTATTCAGATAATGAAGAGGAAGGCATCAGCACTTCGGAATTCTATTTGGTATTATTATCCTGTTTAATTTATGATGTTTCAATTGATATAAGAAACCTTCTAGTATATTCCACCGTGGGAACCAATAGGACCGAATGCATCACATTACGTTATGCAACTGCAGGTATCTGTATTTGACCTTGATGTCGTATAAAAGCCAGCTCTTGGAAGGCCAAGGTAGCATTCAATCAGTGTTGATCAGCTTTGATCAGTGGTGTTCACCTGTTATGATTCGTATGACGTTACGCCGTCGTAATACTGCGAAAATACTCCGTGACGCTAGGCCTCTATTATAAAATACTTAAAATAACATCTCCACGTTACTCTGCTCGTATGTCGGAAGACATAGTTTCACTTTTATACCATTGCGTGGAAAGGAAAGTGCCTTTGTGCTTCATCACAACTTATTATTATTATTATTATTATTGTTATTCACGTGCTTGTGAGAATTCATCATTGCGGGAATATTGGAAGAATTGAAGGTATGTGGATATGGGCTTGTTTACACGCAACTGTCTGTAAACTTCCACCCAATGCTTCATATTTATGAACTGGAATTATGTCAAATTTATGAACTGGAATTATGTCAAACTGTGAAGTGATTGTGAGCGACTATAAGAACTTATTCAATGTCATATTGTGGAAAACTTCGTGCTTGAAACAGAACAGGCATATCTGAGATATTATATCACATGGATATCATTATTATTATTATCAAGCCACGTAATATTTCACTGGTTATAATTGAGACGGTCAGAATAATTGGATATTCAAAAACATTGGACTACAATATCGAAATGTGGAGTGTGCGTTTGTGGAGGAGTCCAGGACGACCCCCTAGGATTATGACGTCACGACCCAACTGTTCCAAAATTATGGTCGGTTAGAAGAGGCACTAGGTGAGGCGAGCGATACCAGGATTGCCCGATGGGGTACCAGAAGCGATGCCTGTTAAGGGCATATTCCTGAGGAAGTGAAGGCAGCATGAGGCAAATGCTGGGATACGACTCTTCCATAGGGTGGAGCCATCACGTGTCCGTGGTGCCAGGCTCTGACCCGCACCGAGGGATGATCCGACTTATGTGAATCTTATTTTTGTGCCATAAATTTCCATAATTTCCGTTATAATCTGTTAACTTCCTTAGTCGTCATTAATCTTCCTTATATTATATTGCTTGCATATTATGCCAGGCGAATACTTTGATTTATTGCTTAGACTTGTAGGTGTGGTGGATCCTCAAAATTTCATTCTTTAATAATTATAATAATAATAATAATAATATGGGATGTCCTACCCCATTTTCATAAAAGGCAGCAGGATTATGACACCTTGAAAGCATTTACACTATTTTTAACACGTCTTGATTATCATAAAATACTAATTCCATAATAATGATAATAATAATAATAATAATAATAAAATCTCGACAAACTTATGTTGGAGGAACACTGAATTTCAATAAAGAATAATGAGTGTAATATTCCATGAGGAAAATGTTAATTGATAAATGATCAAAAATGATAAATTATGATATGATTATAAACCAATTGTTTAATGGTTTAAGAGTATGGGATCTCATGATCTTTAGATAGAATTGGACATTCTTGAAACGAAGCCTTATGATTCTGCATCTAAGTGGAATAGTGTTGGTATTGGGATACTTGTCTTATCCCCGATTCACTTATGTGTTTTCTGAGTTTAGCTCAGGTGGTATATTGGCTTTCACGGCCAGTGAATTAAAACTCAGTAATTCTTCTAGGTTTGTGCCGTGTCATGTGTGGGGTTTCGCCTAGGACACCAAGCTGGCTCATCGGCGGGCTCTTGATGACCCCGCCCGGACCCCCACAGGAGTAACGAACTGCGCACTACCTCCCTTTATATAGAGTGCAACTGCACTACTTTACTGCGAGAACTAAAAGCTCAAGTAGCCTTAACCTCCCTATGAAGGCTTCCAAAAAGATGGTATATTGGCTTTCACGGCCAGTGAATTAAAACTCAGCAATTCTTCTAGGTTTGTGCCGTGTCTTGTGTGGGGTTTCGCCTAGGACACCAAGCTGGCTCATCGGCGGGCTCTTGGTGTCCCCGCCCGGACCCCCCAGGAGTAACGAACTGCGCGCTACCTCCCTTTATATACATTGCAACTGCACTACTTGACTGCGAGAACTAAAAGCTCAAGCAGCCTTAACCTCCCTATGAAGGCTTCCGAAAAAGGCCATGAAAGACTCCATAAGCTTCGAAGGTCTGAAGAGAACAAGATTTGACCAAGGTAGTTATGGTTATTGTTTAAAGGAGTGAAACAGGGAGGTCATCTGCCCCAATCACCAACGGAGATCGACAGGAAGATGAAACAGGAGCGTGGTACAATTAAGTAGACGTACTACATAATTCAGACATTGAGAAAGCATATGACAGTGTATGCAGAAACAAAGTATGGAAGTCCCTGGAGGATAGAGGAGTAGAGAAATGGACTATAAAGAGGATAAAGGAGATGTACAAGGGAAGCGTGAGCTGTGTGAAAGTGGGAGGAGAGAGATCAGACTGGTTGGAACAGAGAAATGGCCTGAAACAAGGAAGTGCACTGTCACCGTTACTTTTCATTGTGGTGATGGATGACATAATATCCCGAGTGTCACAAGTAATTGGGGAAGGAAAGATGAAAGCAATGGTGTTTGCAGATGATTTGATGATTTGGGGAAACTAGGTGGAGGAGGTACAGGAACAGTTGGACGTGTGGGAAGGAATAATACAAGGATATGGGATGATAATTAGCATAACTAAGAGTGAGATGGTGATCACAACAAGGAAGAAGGAAAGAACCACAACGGGAATAACAATTGGTGGGGAACAGCTGAAGAAAGTGGAGAGTTTCAAGTATCTGGGAAGCCTGATACAAGATAATGGAAGAAACGATAGGGAAATAAATGAGCGGGGGAGGCAGGCAGAAGCATTTCGGAGGAGTGTGAGAAGCATGTTATGGAGCAAGGATGTCCCTCAGAACAGCAAAAAGATCATATATCGGACGTACTATGTCCCTATCCTGACGAATGCCTCGGAGACCTGGGTTATGAAAGGAAGGGAGAAGAGCAAAATACAGGCCAGTGATATGAGTTTCTTGAGAAGCAGTATTGGAGCTACAAAGATGGACAGAATAAGAAATGAGAGGACCAGAGAATTAATGAAGGAGGATCCATTACAGGATGGTATAGAGAAATGTAGACTTAGATGGTATGGACATGTAAAACGAATGGAGGAGAAGAGGATACCCAGGAGGATACACGAGACGAAGTGGGAAGGAAAGAGGCCGAGAGGAAGACCGAGAGACAGGTGGCTGAAGGGGGTGGAAGAAGGCGTGAAGAAGAGAGGAGAAGACTGGACAAGGTTGGAGGCTGAGAGATGGTGGAAGACAGAAGACGTTGGAGAGGCTTGTGTTCCAAACAGACCCGGCCAGTGGCTGGAAACTGTGCAAGGTGATGATGAATGAACTACATAATTCAGATGAGGCTCCATATTGTTTTTCATTATTTTCCCCACAAGTTGATTGCCCTGGGGAGATCATTAGTGACATGCAGAGGTTATTGGTGTTGCCTATGAGACTGCACGGGCGCTTCAGCAATTGCACTGTCTCTCTGAATCCCCAGTCCTATTTAGACAATCTAGCACTGTTCATACGATAAACACACAAACACCTCCTGGACGTTTATAATTTGTGATTTGTAATTTCATTCCATATCAGTACCAAATAGTTAGGCCCCTTGAAGCAGCAATCAACACCACCACCTCTTTATTGGTTACTAAGATGGAAACACTTCTGGAATGTTTCGGAGGGGTAGACATTTACAGGAATACCAATTCATCTTCCTCAAAGCCCTGACGTAGATAGAAATTCCATTTTATGTACGGTTGCATACATTTAAAGAATATAGAGCAAAACACAAGAAAAATTCCTGGAAAGGTATTGGAATATACCATTAAACGTTTCTGTGTGTAAATGACAAATATATCCTGTACTTGTTACAGTGTATCCTGAATGTTATAGTATATTACGGGTACATAGTTATCCTGTGTTTTAGATTCCTCAACATTATGGAGGGCCGACCATCTATCAAATGTGAACCAGAAGAATTCCCTGAGATTGTAAGTTGTATTTTAGTTCCATATATTGTGTACCATTACTGATGGGCATTCAAATCTTTGTGTACTGTAATTAATAGGAATTATGTCATGTTCTTAATACTACCAAATAGTGATGGTTATAATTCTTGTTTTGAGGGGCCTAACATGTAGGTTATCGGCCCCCTACCAAATAGTAATCTGAATCTGTAATGTTTGCTTTTAATTTTCCTAATAATAATATTAAAACCTCCGTTCTTCAGTCCATGATTTATTGGTCCTTGTATTTATTTTCTCAGCAAAATGGAGGTTGTTAATTACTGTTTTAAACTGGGGTCGATCTTATATAATTTCTTCTGTGATGCCTATTTCTTAAAGTTGTGTTTCTATTTCACTAAGCCACTGGTTATTGACTTCATTGAGAGAGCAAGGTTGAGAATCATTATGGTGAACCTGTGATGGTTCATTTTGAGAATGTTGCAGTAGAACTTAAATTGCCTTGTCCTGTACGTGTCGGTGATCTTTCCTGAATGCTGATAAATCTTCCGAGACTTGTGTTTTACCCAGATTTTTTCTGAGCAGACTGGACCAAGGATTTTCCTTTCTTGTTTCTCTATGTCCTTACTAAGAGATCTACCTTCAATGATCAATGTTTCTGAGCCATAGAGTGCTTCAGGTTTGATTACTGTGGTATAATGTCTTAGATGTAGATTTATTGATTACATCTGTAGGGATAGGCCATCTGTAATTTTGAAGTTCTCTCTTTGTTTGCGTCACGATTCAAACATGAATTAAATTACTATCCCGTCATTTGCCTGGAGGGAGTGTGGAAAACCATGGGAAACCATTCAGGATGGGTGCTGCTAGCAGAATTCGAACCGGATTGCTGCAGCTGCCGTGGAGTTTGAATTTATTTACTTGATGATTTTTTGCCGAATTAAGTCTTCAGAGGTTTCCTGTCTAGATGACCAGTGGATTCGTCCATGCATTTGGAATCCCGTCTTAACTGTAAATTCGTGAATTCTTTCAAGGACCTGAACTGCCACTTGTTTATTGTTAGAAAGAATAGCTAGATCATCCGCGAAGGCCAAACACTGCAGATGAATGTAATGTTTAGTCGTCAACCAATCGTTATTTCTCTTCTTTCCCCTTGTCCTGTTAACTTATTCAAGGACACGATTGAACGATAACGGTGATAGTCGTCTCCTTGTCGAAGTCCTGTGCTAATATGGAAACGGTCAGATTGCTGACTGAAATTTAACTATTGAAGTTATGGCTGTCAGTGTCTGTCGAATCAATTCTCTTGTTTTCCTGACAACTGTGAATACTTCTAGAATATTGAATAGTGTGTGTGGGTCTACTGAGTCGCCAGATTTCCTGATGTCTCCAAAGTGAGCGTTGTTTGCCTGGCTTTATAAATTATCAAGATGGTTTTGAAATTGAGAATTTGGTCTGCACAGGACCTGCCATTTATGAATCATTCATGCTATTCACCAACTAGGAGTTCAGTTTTGTTTTCAAGTCCCGTGAATAATGCTTTAGAGAGAATATTTTACGTGAGTGACAGTGAGGATATTCCTTTGTACGTATTGGTGTCTGTTCTCTCCCCCTTTTTATGTAGTGGGTGAATTAGGTTGCAAGTCCAGTCTTCAGGAATTTTCACCATAAATCTACAAGAATTACTTGAATTTTCTCAGCTAGGCTTTTACCTCTTAATCCCAACATTACATCTTCCTTTGGGGCCGATAACCTAGATGTTAGGCCCCTTAAAACAACAATTATCATCATCATCACATCTTCCTTTGGAGCTTATTTATTTTAAAGTTAACAGATTATTTTCTCGATTTCTTCTAATGAACGGAGTTCTGAATCCGGAGTTGGAATCGGTTGCTCAAATCAGAATTGTTCTTCAGGAGTATCGCTGGTTAAAAGGTCATGGAAGTTATCTGTGAGAAGATTACAGATTTCTTTATTATTCCCAGGGCCTCATCCGGATGTTTATCACATAAAACAGGTACTTAGTAATCTGATAGTTGGTCAGCAAATGACAGTTTCTTGTACTATTTTCCGTGTAATAGAAGACCATATGGAATGAACGGGGTAAGTCCATTTTTTTCGGAAATGAGTTTATGACGCACACTGGTGGCCAGCTATCGTTACTACAGATCAGTTGTAATTAACTTCAAATAATGCGGTAAGTCACCGACATACAGAAGATTCTATTTTTAGTGGAAACGGGAAGAACGTCCCATATCCTCTCACTTCACATGTACTTCCTTTATAGTAAATACATTTAGCTAAGTAACTATATCGCTTACCCTCAATTGGGGGTGTTTGTAAGTATTTTTTTAGTGTTGAAAGTTTAAATTGGCTCTCCTGAAAAATCTACATAATGTGGCTTACGCCGTTATCCCGTGGAGTCTTCAATTTTGATCTATTTCTGTCGGTCTATTTTGATGTAATGTGCGTTTTTCAGATCTGATGAATCTTGAGGCTTCTTTCTGGGCTTTGATGAATTCATGCCAGTTATTTTTAGCCTATTTTCAATTTTGAAAAAATAGGCTTATGAGATCACCTTTGTCCGTGTGTGTGTGTGTGCGTGTGTGTGTGTGTATGATTCGTGTGTGTGTCCCCCCCCCCTAATAAAATCTAAACGGCAGGAGCGATTTCAATAAAACTCGGAAAGTTCATAGCACTATTCCCGGCGACCTCAACCGAGCCCTTCAAATTTTGTTACAACTCACCAATCCAACATGGCGGCTGTGCGAAATATTTCACCAGCATTCAATATCTCCGAAACTATTACCGATATTACCCTGACATTTTCTATGGTGATAGAGGGAACTACTATAAGTTCACTTATGTGACTTTTGAAAACCTGGTAACTACAAAACCAACATGGAGGGCAAGCAAATTTGCGACATTTAAATAGACGTTTCTCGTGATTTGACCAACCAAACGCAATGAAACTTGGTACAGTATATGTTTATATACATTGTAATGCACCGACATCTAACTTCGTTCAATTGTTTACATAATCACAAAATGGCGGATGTGCGAAATATTTCACCGGCATTCTATATCTCTGAAACTATTAGCGGTATCTCCCTAAAATTTTGTACGGAGATAAAGGGCACTTCTGGAAGTCCATCTATAAGACTTTCAAAAACCGGTTAACTACAAAACGAACATGGCGGCCAAGCGAATTTGAAAATTTTAAATAGACCTTTCTCGCGATTTAACGTTCCATGCTCACTGAAACCTGGTACAGGAAATATTTATACACATTGTAATCCACTGGTATCTAATTTATTTCAATTGTTTACATAACCTCAAGATGGCGGCAGTGCGAATTTTAAAATTAAGTTTTTATTTCTTGTGATGTAGTCATGCGATCGAAGTGAAAGTCTGAATAATGAACCTACGCAATAATTTTCCTTTAATGGTACATGACTCTATGGCCTATACATTTAACAATCTAACATGGCGACCATCCGAAATATTTAGACGATACTGAATATCTACGAGTCTATTATAGCAATCATACTGAATGTTTTAATGTTCATAGGGGCTATCAACTTAAGTTCACCTATAGGACTTTAAATAACCTGGTGATCACAAATCCAACATGGCGGTGACGCGAATTATAAATATTCACATGGACGTTTCTCGCAATTTAACCATCCGAGTGCAGTGAAACTTGGTACAGTAAATCCTTATACGAATGTTAATCCTCTGGCATCTAATTTATTTCAATTGTTTCCGTAACCTCAAGATGGCAGCTGTGAAAAATTTTAAAATCTCCTTGTTTTTTCTTGTGTCCTAATTATGCAATTGAATTTTGAATACTACACATTCACAATAATCTGCATGTAACAGTACATAACTCTAGGACCTACATATATAAAATCCAACATGGCGACCATCCGAAATATTTAGTCGGTTCTTAATATCTACGAATCTATTACAGCAATCAAACAGAAATTGTGTATGTTGATAGTGGCAATTAACATAAGTAGGATATATGAAAATAGGCTGTATAGTTCTTCACGGAACTACTTGTTTGTATTGTATTGCAACTACATTTTTTAAAGTTTTGAATAAGAGGGTCTATGTCCTTTTCCCTGGTCTTGTTCAACCGTCTGTTTTTATGTTTTCGGGGAAGAACCCCAATAATCCGGGAAGATCCCAATAGTGTATCTTCTAATACCATCCAATTGGAAAGATTTTGGTTGGTGATATTTGCAAGGAAATTGTTTGAATTTTGCTTTAAGACATTCCAGATCAATTCGTTGATATTTTAACTGTTCTGAGTTTGGGTCTGTCGGGTTGAAACTTTACTTTAATTATAGATAAGTGGTGATGGATGTAAATAATTATTTTATTTACTTTACATTTATAATAATAATAATTACTGTTATTAATTATAAATCTGAATAATAATTATTAATATTATTCCTTCAGGAGGATCGCAGGTTAAAAGGTCATGGAAGTAATCTGTGAGAAACAGTTTTCTCTATTATTTCCAGGGCCAAATCCAAAGGTTTAAGACATGTACTAGGTGCTTGGTAATGTGATAGTTTGTCAGCAAATGTTTTGTAACAGTTCACTGTTATTATTATTATTATTATTATTATTATTATTACCTGTATCACTATTATCATCATCAGCTCATATTCTTTAATTTTTATATATAGTCATGCTTGTTCATTACTTCCCAGCATTTGAATGAGCAGTCACCCTCTGATAGGCCAGTGGGGATGAAAATTGAAGGACCTGATGATGTATTTGAAGATGCATTTGTTAAAGAAGAACTTGATTGCCAGGTGACTGTGTACATTATTTCCCACCTTGGATTATTCTCAAATCTTTTTTAAGCTATGTAGTTTGTTTTAATCAGTTTTAATTTCAATTATGAAATTGAACAACCGAAAAGTTTGTATTTTTTAACTCTATTTTATTAATAATGTGGATTGAGTCAGATCGCTTCCTTGAGCTGTTTATTTATTATTTTGTCAAATGTCTATAATAGTTTTAAACTGGTTATTTGTTGTCCTTTTTGATACAACCTTTAATTCTTATTGCAAAACTTGCATCACCTGTAAGGTTAAGTTGTGCTGCTAAATTAGGTAGGTACTTCGAAGAATCCTTGGCATATTAGTAAGAGTGTGCTACTGAAACTTGGACTGTGTGTATTGAGGTGTTGAATTGTCTTTGACTTCATAACCCCTCAATCACATGATGTGCAACTGTAGATTATCATATCAATATTTATTTTTGTCAGTTAAGTTAGTCAGTTTTGGAATTCGTGTTTAAGGAAAGTTCCAAAATGCAAGTGTGTTTTATAAATTCAAGTTTGTGTTTCTTTTCATCTTGAATCAAACACCTATCTTATATCTCATAAAATAAAAGACAATAGTATCCATTTTGTTGCTAATATCGTATGGCCTCGGGTGCCTGGTGCAAGCTTTGCTATTTGACACCCAGAGGGTAGCTTGCATGTCGAATTTCGTAGTTCCTTGACTATGAAAGTCAAGGAGGTTAGATGTTAGATATCTAATCTCCTTGAACACAATAGCGCTTTCTAGTAGAGAAATGAGGAACTTTGTGCTGGCGGAAACTCCCGAGATTAATTTTGCCATTATGAACTCGGCCTACTGAATTCAAATGGGTTCTTTGACATGCCAACATCGTATGACATACGTATCGTATTTTTGCCGCCTTTCAAAAATCACTTACCACGGTCAGGGGCGAACCTGCAATCATGGGGTTAGTAGACCGACACGCTATCCACTCACCCACCGAGGCAAGCATTTTGTTGCTGAATTTAAAACACTGTCGCTACATGAAAGTATTGGATTCTCAGAAACAAAATATATTGTGTTGTGATGGCAACGAATACATCGTAAGTAATAGGTATGGTATTCTTTTATATTTTTGTCTTGTAAAGCTTTCAAAACCTTGAAAATATAAGTCAGAAAAATATAAATTATGTGAAAGCCAGCTAAAGACCACTTATCGCAGCGAAATTTCAGCTTCAGAGTTGCTATTTTAACCTTGCCAAATTTCTTAAAATTATTCATTGTGTTGAGAACTAATCCGAGACATATAAAACAAGATGAATGTCTAGCGTGCTTGTGTGTCTAGAAAATTTATTTCTTATGCTTCCTGAGGTACATTATTAACAAATTGTTGTTTCTCTGTAGGGAGCACATATCATGGAAGGTACTGCAGACATCAAGGAAGTTACGATTAATGAGAATGTCACTGCAGAGATAGTCGCACATGTCAAAACGGAAGCACTATCATCATCAAATGGCGGAGATGCGAGAGTAGTAAGTGCCTAATTATATTGAGAGCAGCTTTATGGTTATTAAGTCACATTACATGCTTAATGATATCTGATGATTCTCCACCAAGTGTGGCAGAGATTTTCAAAGGTTTGGTGATACATTTGTGCGGGGATCATATGCACTAATGAAATATTTAGGAATTAATACGAAACCTGAATGTAATTCTAGTAATTTCTGGCTGATCATATACTTGCTCCATAGTGTATATGGAAGATATTGTTTTCTCTGTGATTTGTTTGCTGGATAGGTTGATATGATAGGTGTTGCTTTAAGGGCCAAACATTCACATTATCGACCTAGCGCTTGATAGGACTCCCTGCCTAAATTGTATTTGGAGTTTGGCTCATCTGTAAAAGACCTTTGTGGGATTTTTAATATCTGGTTGTTGTTTGTTGCAAGTTATCAAATTCCATTCATGATTTGCTTCTCCAGTTTTGTAGGTGATCGCAATATTAAAGAGATTCTCTGTATACTGTAATCAGGCTTCCAATTCCGCGACACAGAAATAGTTTCTAAAACATCAAATTACCCCGCCAGAATTCAGTGATAAATTTATTAATTTCTGCATAACTTCAATACAAAAATGGAATACCAACATTTGAACGCAATATTGAGGCTGCTAGTAAACAAATGTTGAAATTCTTAGGAAGATAGTCTTTGTAAGATGATCCAGGCCATTATCTGTCCTTTAACTGGGCATGGTATGTCACGCATTGAACCAATTACACAGTACAATACCAAAAACTTCACAAATGGAACAAGGCAACATTCTATCCCAAATGACTCTCTATTCATGTTTCTCGTTAATTCCTCAACATTCCTTCGGAGTGAAATATAGCGCCCTGTGGTTGGGATTCCTCTTAAAAATGGAGGTCCCGTGGCTCATGGTCGCCACATGAATGGTCACGTGAAACTACAAACTTTCCTATTAAAAGCAATTACTCCATGAAGTTTGTTTTGTATTTACAACTGATCTGAGTGAAATGGCCTCAGAGCCCTGTTTTGATTTGTTATGATACTGACCTTGTTATCGGTAGAAAGCCGATAGTGTAGATTGCTTCCTTATCCCCATGCACTCCTGGTAATCTGATGGAAAGGCAGAAACTTCAATCTCACACTTCTTTGTGTTGTTTATTGCCTATATTCTGTGGCGAAATTCTATAACTCAATCTCACCCTTCTTTGTGTTTTTATTGCCTATATCCTGTGGGGAAATTATATAACTTGATGTGCTGCATTGCTTGTAGATATATAAATTCCGTGTAATATAATTTGTACGAAAGAAGGTGACCATAGCTAGACTGTCATTTAAAATCTGTGATAAGTTTTTACATATTGTGCAAGTTCCCTGATAACATTTCGCATCTTGATAGAGCCACCATTCATCAAACGTGTGATCTTCATGAAGTAGACGTATTTTGGAGTTTGGTTCGATTATATTAGCAACTGTTAGATGACTCTTCTGATATCTATTTACTTTATTCAAATATCCATTCTGGATTTCTGAACAAGTGGGAAGGACGTTATTCTGTAGAAGCATAGAACGTGTGAATTTGTTGTAGTTGTGAGTGAAATGACCATGTGTTTTGGCTGTTGTGTTGTATGGAGCTATTACAGAAGGGTTCTGTTGAAATGAATTTGGTGGACTGTTGGTAAAGACATCATTCTCATCTATGACACCTGTAAGTATAGTGGCTATAAACCAATAAGATGGGCGAACACCTGTTTTAGCCATAACCCAACAGGCTGGTGAATGAAACAATAGTGTGTATAACAGACACTTCATTTGTTCTGTTTACAATATTTACGTGTAGGTTTGTGGATGTGAAATTAAGGCATTCCTCATAAGGTGCCAAGTACATTAAGTTTCTCCCTAACTTGAGTATTCTTGAGATCAATATTGCTTTAATAGGAAATCAATACAGTAAAATGCACCACACACTATGACATATTTCTTTACACAACATTCATCAACTTTGCTTGTTTATGACTGATATTAACGTTATATATTAACAGTAAGTTACTGCACCCACGCCACTTCCACACACACTCAATTCTAGAGACAATCTATTAGGCCCACACTTGGCATATGTATAGGAACTCTACAAACTCTACAAAACTTCTCTCTCTTTGCCCTGTCTTCTTTGACATGAGAAAACACTACGGATGCGAATTTGAATTAACTTCAGTATGTTATTTATTCCTTGAATCCTTCAGTGCAAGTTTACAAGTCATGTGTAACACACAATTCTACTTATGAAAAGGGGAACATAGTTGTGCAAAAAGTCATATAGAACATGTTAGGGATATTAAGATTGCAGAATGGCCTATTCCGATCTTCGTACCATGTATCGAATCAGAAACATCATCTTCAGATTTGAAAGAGTTAAGCACCGTCATGCGTCCAGGACATCTACTTATCACCTAATAGCATTTTGGGACAAGAGTTTAGTGCTTTTCATTCGTGTTGACCGACTGAAAAGCACTAAACTCTTGTTTACTAAGGCAACACTGAAAATATGGCTTCAAACACCACAGCATTTTGGGATTAGGACTTTCATTTTCACAAATGTATTGATGGCAAACGGAAGTGCTTAGCTGTTAGCTTGTGTATAGTACAGAAAGTACGAGCCATTTTCATGTACATAAGAAGAACTAAGATATCTAATCCACCTGCAACCACTGACAATGTACAATGTTGTTCTGATCACTGAGCTGCATCTTAATTTTGAGTGGCAAAAGTGTGTATGTGAAGCTAGCATTATGTTTGCATTAATTGCCCCCTGTGGACTTTAGTTCAGGGTAAAGCCATACAATTAGGATTTCTGTATTCACTCCAGAGATCCACTCATGAGGGTTATAGAAGTGGGGCCTAGCAGTGGCCTTACAGTATGTGGTGTCTAACTTTTCCAGGCACATGCTGGGATTGTTTTAACTTATGACCGTGATTACTCCTTCCCAATCCTCAGCATTGCTATAACATGCACTTGGTCTTTTGTGTATTTGTATTTAATAATTTAAGATATGAGATAAAAGTAAGAGAATTAGCTAGAATCATACGAAGAAAGTAATTATTAATACTTAAGTACACTTATTTTAACTTAAAGTACGTTCTGAAGAAACCCTCCTTCATACCACATTTCATATAGTTGTTTATTTCCTACCCCTTAATATTCCTAATTTTGCTGTGTCGGGTTAGGAGGTGAAATGAATTTATATTTGGCAGTGGTTTTTACGGCCGTTCGCCTTTTTGTTTAGCCTAAATGTGGTGTTAATGAAATATGATTAGGAGTTGGAAGGAAACGATCATTGCCTTTTAAGAGATAACGTCCTAGCGTTGACCTGGAGATGAAAATGGGAAACCCTGAAGAACCATTTTAAGGTACCTTACCCAGTGGCGTATGCAGGTTTTCCTTCTGGGGGGTTCATTAATATACCGGCATTACATTATACAAGGGGCAGATGACCTTGCTTTTCTGCCAGTCAGTCATCATCATCAAATACATTATTAAAATGATATTTCGATTAATCAACATCATCATCTTCATTTCCCCTTTTCTAGTTGACACGGGGTGGGGGCAAATGTGGTTCCTTTCCACTTTGTTCTGTCGTTCCACCATTCCTCTTCCGACATAGTGTTCCAATCCAGGCTCTGTTTTCTAATATTATTCTCCACCGAGTCAATCCAACGCATTCTTGGTCTTCCTCGTCCTCTCTTCCCTGTCATCCGTCATTACATTGCTCGTCTTGGTAGTCTTACTTCATTCATCCGTTTAACATCTCCAAACCATCTCAATCTGTTTTGCTCCAGTTTGTCATTTAGTTTCTATACTGCCAGTTCTTTCCGTATATCTTCATTTCTCACTCTGACCCCCTCGTCTTCTGTACCACACTTCCCAGGAATCTCCTCTCTGCTGCTTGTACTCTGCTCACATCCCTCTTAGTCATTATCCAAGTTTCTGCTGCATATGTAATTATAGGAACATAATATGCTTTTTACATAACTTCTTTAGCCTTAATTGGTATATCCTTGTTCCATACTAGTCCCCGTACCTTTTGTTAGAAAGCACTCCCGAGTTGTATTCTTCTGCTAATTTCCAAATCTAGTCTTCCATCTTCAGTCAGTTCGCTTCCCAAGTATTTGAAGTATTTCACCACTTTTAATTCCTTATCTCCTACTTTGATTACTCCTTTTCCTTCTTTCCTATCTCTACTCATCACCACTGTTTTACTCTTCTCCACATTTATCTTCAATCCCCATTGCTCAATCTTTTCATTTATTACGTCTAACTGTTCTTGTACCTCCATCTCATCCTCGCCCCCAGATCACAACGTCGTCTGCAAACAACATTACCTTCATCTTTGTCCTACTATATTCTTTCATTGCATGAAAACTGTTTTAGGTCACATTATTTTTCAGCATCATTAAAAGAAAAAAAATCATCTTTTAAAAAATATGGATAACTGTAACTAAATATTAAAACTGATATGATGCGGTGGTCTATTGACGTCAGAAAAGTTGGATGGCGCAGCCACGCGGCAGAATGTTGAAGCTGTAACATTGTGACTGGTGAGATTTATTTAGATGGTGAAGCATTGACGTCGTGATGGAAACAGAAAGAAATTTGTCAAATTCGAGGAGGTACTGCTCTGTATACGGTTGCAAATCGTATAAAACCGCTACGAAATATCTTCACTACTTTCCTGTACAAAAAGTTCAGAGAGAAAGATGGGCTTCGGCGCTGTCAATTGGAAAACGTGTTACATGTTACATGACAGTGTGCAGTCTGCTTTTTTATGAAGACGACTTCTTTCCACCGGTACTGTTGATTATTGATAGTTCTTGTCTCTAATTTGTATTCACATGGATTTAGCTACATAAAAAATACTGATAAACTTATAGCCTATTACTTCTGTGCCGTACAAAGAATGTAATCCGCTCTTCGTAAACTTATTTTAGGGGTTCTTCCGATTGACAATAGCCGAATGGTTAGAAAACTTAAGAAAAATGCTGTTCCTAGCCTTAATTTGCCAGAGAATTTATATTCTTGCCTTTGAACAGCAAGTATGTAGGTCATTGAAGTATGATTTGACTTAAATTGTGTTTTAGGCTATGATCTCCTCCCTACTGTTGAATTTAGTTAATTAAAATGTAAAATCTTAGTTTTAAGTACCGGTTTGGTGACCCATCATCCCAGGCAGGCCGGCAACACCTATACTACTCAGGCAGATAGGTCACTTAGCCGTAATTTTGAAGTTATAGTGATGTTGAGTATACATATGCGGTAATGTAGCAGGAGACCGGATCGGCCTAGGCTATTCTAACTTTAATTAGTTCCCATTTCCTGGTTTTACAGTTTTGAGTGCGAATAGTTGGTTTGAAAGTTGTACAACAGTAAGGAGAGTATGTTTTGTATAAGTTTTAATTGGTATTATGGTTTTTGTCGAGCTGAGGAGTGAATTTGGTTTGGCTTAAAGTATAGTTTTTGATCTGTTCCGTTTGCTTATGTCAAGTTCAAATGGAGATTCCAGCTTTGTTACATATCTGTATTTTAAATATTTAATTAAATATATTGATTGTGGAAAGAGATTAATAAATTAACATTCTTGCCTTTGAACAGCAAGTATGTAGGTCAATATTTGCAATATTGAAGTATGATTTGAGCATCCCAAGTAACGCTTCTTGGAACCAAAAACATTCATGGAAATTCAAGGTTCCTTGATTCAATTTATTATCAGGGAGTCGTCCTTTGTGTTATGTGATATATATATATATTGTGAAATTAATAAAAACATCGATACCGCTAGGCTCCCAAGTACAGGCTTCATATATGTAACAGCAGACAGTAAATTAACTATCTACATGTGGGTAATATTTTTAACTGGTAGTAATGGGGCACTGCATTTAAATTGATTATAAAAATATTTCTATCGATGAAAGGAAATATGTAGTATTTTGCCATCATAAATTTGAAGCCATAAAAAACGCACACCCAATTACATCACGTCACTATATCGCCGCCATATTGCAAACAGCTGACCTTAAGCTCCTCCCCCGTTTCGGACGTCAATAGGTGTCTATTTATAATATTGATATTATGTGAGAGAAAAATAAAATTTGACTGCCAGGTTCTTACTGCCATTAGGCTGTTATTGACTCTCAAAATATGCCAATCTTGATGGCATTATCGTATAATTGATAGTAATAAATTCGAAATACTCCCCGTTTCACTAATTATCGTTAATGAAACGGACATATAATTAAAGCAACCCGAAGCGAGTGAAAAAGTTACCGATCGCACACTTCAACACTAATCCTAATCCTTGGCTGCTCCAACTCTGAGGGAGTCGTCTCGCCCCGAGTGGAGTGTAGGACATTTACCAAGTGACGAACGTGATCACTTTTAAGATATATACAGGATCATGTAAACAATTGTCTCTGGGGGAGGGGTATTTAAACACTAAACCTCCTCCCCCCCACGTCGGTACACCACTTATACCCACTCATTTTCTGTCAGTAAACACATGGCTTGGCGCATTTAAGCTCTGTAATGTTTGAAGTTAGTTTCTGTTCTAAGGCAGGAACTATAAAAGTTGGATTCAATCTATGAATTTCAAACCTGCATTGATAAATTGCTGAATGCCAATTAATACCCACGATACCAGGAAATCCCTTGTTGAAAGCATTCTAAGTGACCTGTGACTACATTCTTAAAAGCATTTGAAAATGACTAACCCTATTAATATTCCAATGTCTTCCTCGGCTTGTATCTACCTTGCAAACTATGTGCTACCGTTCACCAGTAGGCTTTTAACGTTGGATATTAGCAGCAACATACTCCACAATAGAGGCATTTAATTTACATACTTACACCAAATAATTTTGAAAATTTGCTTTAATTGCAGTGTTTTGTGAGAAATGTATGGTATTGTATAATATTCTGACCTACATTCTCAAAAGATGTGCTGGTACAGATATTAAGGGTATAGTCGCTTTTTACTTAATGATAGGTGGACGTTTTGGATCCTAACACCTCTTACGGCCTTCCAGTTAAAAAGAAATACTCATTTGTCTTCAATCCTTAAAGCTATTACTTCCTCTAGGGCACTGAGTCAGCATTTTGTGTCGCACTGAGATTTACTTGTTATCTTGGGGAAATTGTGTACGGTATTATAAGTTTTAGAACTAGGGAAGACATAACCACATCTGTGTAATGCTTCAATTTAACTCAGCTCTGATTTACAATTACATAGTTTGCTATTTGTGTAAAAAGTATTAGTGATGCCAAATAAATAAAATAATGAATTATTTCACTTTATTCCTAGGACATGCAAGAAGAGACCCAGGATGGGAAAAGTGAACCAAGGGGAAATCATCCAAATGAGTGAGTGTGCAACATATGAGGAAACATGTTTCTTACCTTTAGTGCATGCATAACTGAATGTTTTGGATATGAATATGTTTTGTTTGCATCGACAGATATATTTCGCATTTTATGTGTCGTTATTGCTGGTCTCATCAAAGTAGATACATTATTGACATTAACTTCGTCTTCACTAGCCTAGAAATTATCATTCGGAGTTCTCACTGTCTGGAAGTGTTCAACCCTGGACCCCAACACTTGTTTATTACAAACATTAATCATACTCAGTGCCCCAATAATGGTGAGCCTAATTTACATATTACAAGCGAATATTTATTGAATTTAGTATAACAACTGATTAGTTTGGTTTGATTAGACTTACGGAAAAGGTAGTTTATATTACACTTAACGTAATCATTCTATACTAAAAATAAGACCGGCGTGCGACAGGGTGACGGATTGTCACCACTGCTCTTTAACCTTGTTCTAGATAAAGTCATTCGAGAATGGGAGAAGGACTTGAATGCCCAGAAGCTCTGGAAACCCATTCAACTTGGACGAAAGAATGATGACATCAAGGTCAGTTGTTTAGCTTTCGCAGACGACCTAGCGATACTAGCAGACAGCGATATTTTAGCGATCAAACAGATTGAAGTCCTCCAGGAATGCGCTGAGAAAACTGGGTTGCAAATCTCATTCGAGAAGACCAAGTTTATTTGCACTAGGTTCGACATCCAGGAACTACAAACAAAATACGGGCACATCAAACGGGTTCCACACTTTAAATATCTCGGTGAGATCCTAGAACCAACAGGATTGGAAAAGGAAGCTCAGAAAGTTCGATTACAAGAACTCAAAAGAGCATATTGGAGAACCCGTGACATCTATAACAAGAAATGCATGTCCATACATACAAAAATCAAACACTATAATACGGTGATTAAACCTGAAGTGCTGTATGCAAGTGAAACCTTGGTACTTAATAAGAAAGGTGATCTGGAAAATATCTTGAAGGAGGAAAGAAAGATCTTGAGGAAAATTCAGGGCCCAGAGAAAAGTGAAGAAGGGTATAGACTCAAATCACGCAAAGCCACGGAAAAACTATCCAACCTCGCCGCAGACATCAGGAAACGAAGACTGAAATTCTATGGACACGTTCACAGACTCTCATCTTCAAGGTTAACTCACAAGATTTTGACATACTCTGGAAAACTGAAGAACGTATCTTGGATACAAGATGTTAAAAACGACCCGGAAAAGGCCCGGATAGAAACGTCAGAAATACTAGAAAGAAATGTCTACCGTCAGAAGATAAATAAATGGGTGGTACAGCCAGGGAATGAAGTCCCCAGAAGATCGGGGACTACGAGGTCAGAAGAAAGGAAACAAGCGCACAGTGAAAGAATGAAAGCAATATGGTCTGTTAGAAAGGCGAATCATAAATGTAATGCGTGATCCAATAGGGTCCATACGCACATAATAATAATAATAATAATAATAATAATAAACATGCAGTTTTTTTTACATTTTGCAACACCTCATATTTTAGAGTGTATTACTGAATGTTATCTCTACGATTGACACAAACAGATACGATATGACTTTTGCATGCATACATCTTACACTCTGCACACCTCATAGTGCTTTTGCTGTCCTTGGTTCGCCGAAAGTACTCAACAAGAAACTTAACACTATCCTACACTGGGGTACTACGTTCCCCAAAACCGATCTATAACAAAGAATTGGTCCGTTACAACTGTGACTAATATGGCAACTGAAAGATGGCCAAAGACAAATATATGTCATGGCGGCTGCAGGCTGGAAGTGTTGCCAGCACAAACCCAGAGCAAGACATAAATTCAGTGCCCCAGTGTGGGGTCCAGGGTTAAGAAAAGTTAGTAATCCTGTTGATAACAAATTTGTCTTGTGGAAAATGCTCTCATCTGCTTGAAGAAAATACTGTCCATATGCTGCAGTGATAAGATAATCAAAGCGTTTTGTAAGGAACATCCGCCCTACTTTAAACCTCCCCTTGTATATTTATGTGGCCTCAACCCGTTTTGACCAGTTGTAACCCAGGTTGCCAAATCACGACAATGTTACTTCATGAGCCATCAATGATTTTAATTCACATAGGAAAAAAATACTTCAACTAGGCTACAACTTTATTTCGAAACAAAAGGATAAAAGACCGGACTTACATAATTCAAAGGTAAGGGCTACGCCATTTCCTTAATGCAATAATCATCGACACCGAAACACACATTTAAACTCGCATTAAGTTAAAACCGAACAAACATTAACACAGGCCTGAAATTGGTGTAGCAATATTTCCACTACCGGAAGATAATTGGAATATCGGTGTACATAATGTAAACATGTTGGAGTGCAAACCCAGGTCAATATTTTATGATACTATTTCGGAGGAGTGGGATTAAGCTGTTGGTTGATGAAAAGTAAACATTCGGATTAAATTGTGCCAGTAAATGTGTGGGACGTTAGAACGAGACTTGCGGTGGTGTGCCGAGAGTTGGATTAGTATACACTTCGTGGTGTGGTTTATCTGGAAGGGTTGCCAAATTTGATATATATAATAACAAACTACCACTTAAGGAGAGGTGTGACTGAATTTTGCGGATTTTGAAGCAAAAACTGTTTGCGTAGCATTTGTAGCATGCGTCATTTGAAATGAGATAACGTCTAGTCTTTCAGACTGACTGTAATTTTTTTGTTTGTTTTATTCAACAAAAATAGCCCAATTCTTCCTCTTTCAGGAAATGATGTTATTTTAGTCATTCCGGCTATTGGTAATCTTGTAGAGGCGTCTTCGTATGAGCCCGCACGACATTTAAACATTTGAGCTGCTTTTATAATAATAATAATAATAATACAGAAGAGGGGAACTGACTAGGAGACTTGTAAAATGGCAGAAAATATCTCGGGAAGAGAAAGCCAGGAGATGTGAAGGGGAAGCATAAGGAGGAGGACAGTAAATATTAACTTGCCTCTTTCTCGCATAGCTCTTTTCCAATGTGTTGCTGTGTACAATATGCTCCTTCTGGTGCAATTCTTATCACACATTGTTGTAACTTGGTACAATATTTGCTAAAGGTACAGTAAATGTGCTTTGGGTTTTGAATGTAATTTTGATAGGTAGATTTTAATTAATAATGCTGAATTTCAAAAATATTTAAAATGAGAGTTTAAATATTTCTGGAAAGAACAGTATCCATCTAACTAACACCAAACCCCTGAGCAATTATTGTTTCTATACATTTTAACTGCATGTAGAAAAATAATTCGTTTGATCAAATGAAACCTTTGATTCGAGGGACTTTTTTACGGGACCACTTGTTTAAAAGGAGAATGTTCAATAACTCAAACCCTAATGAAGGTATTTAAATATAAATTAGCACAACATATGCCAGCAACTCTCTATGTAAAAGATTAAAATCTGGTAATGTTATGATGGAAACTGTGAAACTTGAACAATTCAGCCACACTGCCCCTTAATGGAGACTTGTCTGGCAGTGTGGCAGACTTTGAGGTTATGAAGGAGGAGAATGAGGACAGGAACAGGATCACGGTCGAAGAAGTGTAGAGGGAGATCAATAAACTAGAATGTTGCAAAGCGGCAGGTGTAGATCAATTTTAGCCAGAAATTGTAAAGTATAGTGGGAAAGCAGGCCTGAAATGGTTGCATAGGATAATCAAATTGGCATAGGGTTTAGGAAATGAACCCTCTGACTGGAGAAAAGCAGTTATCACGGCAATTTAAAAGCAAGCTAACAGGAAAGATTGCAATAATTATAGCGGGATTTCTTTGATAAGTGTCCCGGGCAAAGTTTACTCAGGCATTGTAGAAAGGAGACTTCGTTCTTTGGCCGAGAATAAGATGGATAAAAACCAGAGTGGCTTTAGACCACAACGAGAATGTCAAGATCACAATATGAGTATGCGCCTAGTTATTGAGAAATGCCACGAGAGGAATAGACAGGTGCGTTTGTGTTACTTAAGAAGGCGTACGATAGAGCACCCAGGGAGAAGATGCCTAGCATATTGAGGGATTGTGGTATCGAGGGAAGGCTGCTACAGGCAATCAAAAGTATTTATGTATTATAATCAAATTACAGTGAGAGTTGACGGTAGGATGTGTTCATGGGTTGTACAGGAGTGAGGCAAGGGTTAAACCACTACTGTATTTGTTATTTGGACCATTTCTTTGAGGGCTTAAACTGGCTGGCTGTATTTCAAGGTAAGTAATCTGGCTTTATCGGATGATCTGGTTGTAATGACTGACTCCGTCGAAAGTTTGCAAGCCAATATGTTTGAACTTGAACAGAAATGTAGGGAGTATGATATGAAGATTGGCATTTCAACGACAAAGATTTTGATCTTTGGAAGAAATGCAAGAAAATATAAAGCCAGGTGAAAGGAACAGAGTAGGAGCAGGTTGAACATATGTTAATTCTGAATGAGACTAGAATGTGGCTTTTACACTTGCATCAGATGTCATCGTAGCTTTAACATACTCTGTTTCATCTTCCGGGGGACATTACCTATTCAAAATAGTAACCATGGACACTACTGTGCCCGAAATATGTGCTAACTTATGGAAATATGTGTTTTTATTTATTGCTGTTTTAACAACGGCAGCCATGTTCCGACCGCGCTTGAATCTTGTCCAATTGAAGCACTGAGTTCAAGAATGGGACTAGTCCACTATTTTACGGTATCTGAGTTAAGAGTTGTGCGGTGTACACTAGTGCACTCTGCTTTATTTAACGTAAAAATAAAAGTTATAGCACACTGGGTTCATAGGAAAATACCAGCTTTAAGTTGGAAAAGGGGACTTGTCATATGACAAGTCCTCTTCTTGCACGAATCTCTCTGACAAAGAACATTCCAGTTCCACATATACATGTTAGGGTCATGTTCTGGGGGCAGATGACCGCGTAGTTCCGCCTCTTAAAACAACAATAACAAACTAGGGACATGTTCTATTACAGGCAACTTTGGGTTTTTGTTTATGGGATGCATGGGTTCTCTGACGATAAAGTCTTTATGCTTGTGTATGATGAGACAACTGCTAGGAAAAGCCCAAATGAAGTTGTGTCGCTGCTAATGAGTTTTATTGAAAATCATGTTGCTAGTACTGTAAAAGAAACTGTATGTTTTCTCAGATGCTTGTATGGGACAAAATAGGAATCGGTTGTTCATTTTTGGTACACTTTGGTGCACAACAAGAGGTTTTCTGTAGCACGCCATATGTTTCCTTCACGAGGCCATTCATACATGGCATGTGACCGAGACTTCTCTGCAATAGAACTAAAAAAAAAGGAAATAAGACCTAGTGTATACCTCTTCACAATGGTATGACATATTAAGTACTAGTCTGAAAACGTTGGTGTTCCAAAAGTGTCCTCAAAGAATGTTTTTTGATTTTGCTAAACATTTTGATTCCTTTTTCTAATAATCTGTTCCAGTGCAAGGGAATAAATGGGCTGTGACTTCGTATAAAGTATTTGAGTACGAGTATCTCCTCGTTGCATAGGCCTAGTTACATACGATTTCTCACTTGTTAAACCTGGGAGGCATCCTTCTATGTCAGGTGTGCCCCCAGCTTACTTTGACCTAGTACCAATAAAAGCTGCCAAGACCAATGATGTTGCAAAAATGCTTGTCATATTTCCCTCAGAACACCGGGATTATTTCAAGAACATTGCTGAGTGATTTTCTAACAAGGAAAACAACCAACACCACAAGATTCAGAAAGTGAAGCATGGGATTCGGACTGATTTCAAATGTGTGTGTAGTATACATATAAACACTGCTGTAAAGTATCTAATGTTGTTCAGTAATGTCAACTTCAATGTGTCAGTGCATTAGGAGATTAAATATATAGGTAATTTTCACAATGTGTACTTAATGACAATAGGGCCTTCCTGTTGAGTGCAAAAAGGGAACTTCTTGGCATTTTTTAAACTCATTTCAATGACTGTTAAACTTCATCAACTTCAAACATTTCTTCTTAATATGTACGCATTGACCTATAGAACCCAAATGTAAAAAAAAATATATAAAAAATAATAATAATAATAATAAGCCTACAGCAATATCATGCAATTTATAAAGTTTTTATTGTTTTTCTCAAAATGATTGCTGATGGACTAGTTTCCTTTTTGAACTCAATGCCTATTGTCAACAAGGTGCACTCAACGGCACATACCGAGGAGCACACATTGTTGCCAAGATGTGGGATAAAAATACACTACACTAATTAAATATTATTGGTGCTTGACAAAAACCGAGGATGTATATATAGCTAACGAATGTTGGTCTGGATTGATATACTGTGCTAGGCAAAAACCATTGGTTTGGATGAAGGTTATTGATACGTTATGATATTCCCGATTGAGATTGGAGATTGTTAACTCGCAACACGCACAATCCATGTTTACTTAATACTGACACTTGATGGCGCTATTTTGTGTTACGATACCGGATATGACGTAGTGCCGAATGTGCGGCGTTGGCAATGCTGTGTTGGACGCTAACTCTCGCGCATAATGGCGGACACAGTTAGACTTTTACCTATAAAAGTCGTGATCTAAAAGGGGACTGTGTGTGGGTTATGGTCATTATTACTCCATTTCCTGATTTATTTTTCATCATTTAAGGTAATTTGGCTATTTTATGTACTGTAGTACTTGGGCTGTGTAATCTTTCAGGTTGGTGGTACTGTATGGTGAAGGAAATAGTGTCGAGATGTAGTAAAGCTAATGCAGTGAGTTCTCAGTTGCGATGTACAGCATTCTGTTAGTGTAATGACGAACCTCTCCCTACATCGCTCCTTGCTGTATGGAAGTGAGAACTGATACATAAGCTAGAGTTAACTGATGTCGGTGTTGCAAGAATGATATCTGGGACAAATTGATGAGAGCAATGGCAGGAAGGTACTCGTAATGAAGAGATACAGGCTAAGTTAGAAATGATCATTCTAGATGAAGCTATTTGTATGAGCCGACTCTGATGGTGGTGTCATGTGGAGAATGGGAGAGTAAAGATTACCCAGAGGATAATGAGTTTTGCTGTAGAGGATAAGAGAAGCAGAGGTAGACCTAGAAGGCGATGGTTAGATTCAGTGTTTAATGATTTCAAAGTGAGAGGAGCAGAAGCTGAGGCGGCTGCAGGCAAACTGCTAATAGGGGAACATAGAGGCGACTTGTTTCCATTTAGAGGCTTGCAGACTGGAGTGGACGCTGAAACGTAAAACTGTCTCAAATGAAAATGTATGTATGAAGGATGATTGATATAGGAAACATGGAAATTGAATTCTTGCGCAACTAAGAGCCCCTTGGCCATCTCCAGCGTCTCACTGGTTGAGAGTGTTATAACACTTTCCATCATTTGGACAGGTGGTGGTGGGTTCAATGTTTTAAGGTGTGTATCATCGAGGTCACCTGCACCTGTTGACATATAGTTATGCTACACAAAAAGGAGTTTCGACTCCTCTAAAAATTAGGGCAGTGAGTAATGAAAAAGGCCATGAAAGACTAGTCTTTAAAGGTCTGAAGAGAACTGGAGTTGACCAAGGGAGTTATAGTTATCGTTTAAAGGGGTAGAACAGGGAGGTCATCTGCCCCATTGAGCAAGGGAGATCGACAGGAAGATGAAAGATGAGCCTGGCACAATTAAGTAGACGTACTGCATAATTCAGAAGAGGCTTCGTATTTTTTTCATAATGTGCCCCTCAAGTTGATTGCCCTAGGGTGATCATTATGACATGCAGAGCCTATGAGACTGCACGATGATAGGCCTACATTTCAGTTTTCAGCATATCAGTACGTTAATTAGGAAATATTTGTTAAGAAGGCGAAAGATTTAAGAGCTTGGACGTCTCATTGTCCAATTTTAAAATCCAAGTTACCTAGCCACATAAATGTTATGGTGTTAATTATAAATATGGTAACCTTATGTTCAGGAAGTTTTATCTATACGTTACTTCATTCGTCAAACGATCATATTAATTCGGCTTCAATTACTAACGGAGGACATTATTTCCTAGAAGTCAACTCGAATATCATGGCCTAGGCCTAAACTAAAAATTGCAAGCAAGATGAAATCATAGTGTAATTAACAAAATTGTCCTTTGTGCGACATCACTAAGCATTCATCAAAAGTTTTGTCTCCTAGTGCATGCATCGTTATATTTTATTAATTTTATTACCAGTGAGACACATAAACGACCATTTGCCGTTTTTATTTACAGCTAGTTTTGATGTAGCGCTTCAATTTGTTGCTGATAGAGTGCTGTAAATTCCGCTCAGAAATAACGCACCCTATCTGTTGGCATGTGAGGCGTGTTGCCTATATGTAGCGCACCCTATTTGTTGGCATGTGAGGCGTGTTGCCTATATGTATCGCATCCTATCTGTTGGCATGTGAGGCGTGTTGCCTATATGTATCGCACCCTATCTGTTGGCATGTAAGGCGTGTTGCCTATAAGTAGCGAACTTCAAACACCGCTTGCTGGTGTGTTGTGACAGCCATGAGGGTCAACTGTTGGCGTGGTGAAGTAAGAAGTTTGAATCCCACCATTGGCAGGCAAATTTGACGTTGTTGTTGTTGCCGGATCCAGCATTCATGGTTCAAGATTGTTATTGGCAGCAACAAAGTTTTATCATCGCTGGATAACATAGTTGGCAGAAGTTTGTAGCGCTAGAATGAATTGTGTCAGTGGTGGTACAGGAGCCATACCGAGGTGATACAAATATGTGTACTTAACTGCTGTGTCACCCTCGACTGACTCGCTGTTTCGCTGTATCCCACTTTGTTGACTAACTGCACCGTGGTACACACATCACTGAACTCTGCTATGTGGCATTACTTACATAGATGGAGGAATAGTATCGTCTCTTCCAGTTGGATCCGAAATTCTAGACTTTACGAGACCTAGCAATACCTTTTGGACTTTCTTAAGATTCCCACGCGACCTCTTGAGTCCTTTTGGAGCTTCTTCTCACGTGTACCTCCTCCCGTTAGAACCACCTACGAATGAAGGCCATCCAAAAGTCATTTGCCCACCGCGCTCTGTCAGGCGTTGGGGCAAACTGATCAAGAGTTTAGGAGATGGAAGTAACACTAAATGGTGCATTTGCCACCATATAATATAATTATTTTGACTAAATTATTGGGAAGACCGACAGTATCTTAATATTTCACACAATAGCTTTGCAGATACTTCATGTAGTTTATATGGTTCTTTGTTCATTCAGCCGTGCGGCAGTGTCCACGAAAATCTGTTCGTAATACATTTTTACTAACATTGTGGATTGTGTGTACTAATATTAGAAAATTGATATGATGCGTAATTGATTGGTATATATTACATTATAAAAGGGGTGTATCAGTACGGAAGAAGTCATGCTTTATAAATAATGCCCCCAATTGCCACCCCTTGGCTTCCTCTGCTTACCTGTGCCACACTTTGTCCCCCATTGTCCCACTGCAGCGGGGAACTACTGCCATAATGTTCACCCCAGGGTAATGCACCTGTCTATGCATAATTCTATGTAATGTTCCCCTTCTCTTTTGTGAAATTCCAATCTTGTGGTAAACATGTCGCACTTTCTGATCTCCAGCCAAGGGTTACTCGAGAGAGGGTTCACATCACAAAGGTGACAAACTGGATGTCTGGCATTCTACTGGTTGAAACATGGATATTAGAAGTGTGATTATCCAGAGGAAGGTTTGGGGACATGAAATGGGAAATAGATAGGCTGAAGTTGGATTTGTGTTGGATTAGTGACTTATGCAGGCAGGAAGAATAGGACTTCTGGCCAGGAGACTAGAGGATATTTAGCTCTTAATCAAATAACTGTTATGGGGAATAAGTCTCATATTGACTGGGGAACTTGGCCAGTGGGTAGAACATTATGAGCATTATAGGCTTATTGCAGTTAAAATTAGAACGGAAACTACGTGTAATAGAGTAGTATAAGTCTAGCAGACCACCAATTAAACAGGTAATAAAGAAGTTATAAAATTCTACTAAAAATACAGAAGATGTAATTCTGCAGATTGTAAATGTTGAAAAGTGAGATTGAAATGCTGTGTTAAGAAGCGGAAAAGAAGAATATATAGCGGCGAAATGTAGAATGCATGAAATATACGAACGATTGAGCAGGCTGGTAGAATTCTGCACCGATAATTAATAAGGCATACCTAACAAGTTTCTAACAAACACAACAGAACTATAAATACTGGAATGAGACCAGGAGGTATAGGACGTTCATAAATTGATTTGATTATGGTCAAGAAGAGATTCCGAAATCTGAATTGGGATTACAAAATGAACTCTGGGGCCAACACAAATTCTAACTACACTCTGGTTGCTAAGAAGTAGATGCAAGGAACTCGAATCTTTGAAAAAGAAATCTGTAGAAGAAAATATTGTCAGGAAAGTAGATACAGAACGAGTAGAAGGTACAGATTTTGGTTCACTCAGGATATACTACAATATGAATGAACGATGGATGAACAAGAGCGAATGACATGAAATAGAGAAAGGAGAATACAGACATCTCAAAATTGAGGAAATGATGAAGTACGAGAAACCTAAACAGAATGGTTCGAAGAAATATGAGCAATGACTACCTCATGGTGTTGTGGATAGCATAGTTTGCTGTCGACCAGGAGGTGTGGATTTGGTTGTTGGCCCTGCCAATGATTTTAATTCTGGTGTGAGGACCGGGACTGAGTACATTCAGCCTCATGAGGCCAAATTGAGAAGCGGTGGGCTCGATCTCCTCACCAGCCATCCTTGAACTGTTTATTTTGGATTTTCTACGTTTACTCCAGGCAAACACAGGGATTGTTTGTAACTTCAGACCACAGCCGCCTCCTTTCCAATCCTACACTTAATTCCAAATACACAATTTAATACAGACATCAGGATACACAGGTTATCAGACATATTCAAACATACAAATTGCAACCAAAGTACTCGGGGCTAATTGACCAAGATGTACTTCCTCCTTAAAAGAAACTACAGAAATATCCAAATGTATATAATTGTTTTTAAGTAGGAATTGTTTATGCAGCTTATCGAAACATTAAGAATTCTTTCGGGTAAAGATGGCTTAAGTGCTCTAATATTAGTGACTGAGGTGAAAACCTTTAATAGATATAGAATAGAAGGTAGACTCATAGGATGATCACATAGAGCGTTTGCATAGGGCTAAGAATATCAAGAATAATGAAGTGAAAGAGGAGGGGAAACCGCGGAGCATAAAATGAAGTTTTAATATTTGAATCAGAATAGGTTGGCCGCTAGAAGACGTACGTAGTTAGGGACCACCAGACATTGGTTATGTACCAACTGAGTTGCTACGATGCATAGGGGCTGAAGATCTGGTCAGTTTATTTCGCGTATTAATACTTTGGATTTTTGACAGGAATGTGAAGGGTTATAAAACTTGTTATGAACAGTATGCTATTGTCTCTACACTGAAGAACGCAGGAGCTGACAGATGGGAAGGTTCTCCTACAATGAGTGTGATGACTAACGATTCAAAGTTTTTATTGGAAGGAAAAACAAATGTTGATAAAGAAATTGAAGAAATATATGATCAAATAGATGAATTGTTTGACATAGTAAAGGAGAATTCAAACATTATTTTAATGAGTTGTTTTAATACTTCCGTTGGCTCTCATAATGAGTTAAGTATGCTGGTAAGTTTGGCATGGGTGATGTCAAAGTGAGAGGAGAAAGATTACTCGAATTCTGTGAGCAACATGAGATGGTAATAACTTATACCTGATTCGAAGTTCCCAAGAGAAGACGCTACACCTGGATAGCACCTGAGGATAGAAGAATGTTGCAAATTGACTACATCATAGTTAAACAAAGATATAGGAACCAATTGAAAGCCAGCCATAGTTACCCTTGGGCGGTAATTGATAGTGATCACACCCTAGTTGCAGCTAAATGTGATAAGGTTCAAGAGGAATTAAACATTTGGACAAGAGAGATGGTGTTTAAATAAGCATCAGGATCTTAACGTAGTACAAAAATTAAAAAGGTGTTAGATAATTGGTTAAGGATGAGACTTTAGGATGGGATGATATAAGAAATGGCTTAGAATCAGCTGCAACGGAGGTACTAGGCAGAAGGAAATTGGAACCGAAAAAGAAATAAATGACCCAGGAAATCCTAGAGCTTAGTGAAAAAGGGAACAAATTTAGAAATATAGACACTCAAGCGTATTAGACTCTCAAGAATCAAATAACAAGGAAATCTCTCAAGGAGAAAGAAAATTGGATGAAGCGGGTATGCGTGGGTACTGAGGATGACCTGAAGAATGGGGAACCTGACAAAGCTTATTTTAAAGTGAAATTTTTGAGCTTTCAACACCGCATCACAAGCAACGTAGTTAAGTATTCCAAAGGGAAGCTATTGTTTGAAAATGAAAAAGGTATGTGAGCGATGGAAGGAATACATTGAAGATTTGTATGATGGACCAGATATTACTGACAATAGTATTTATATAGAAGATGGAGAACTAATTGAAGAATATGATAAAGGTCCAACTGTAACTAAAGCAGAGTTTTATGCAGCACTCGGTAAACTAAATGGAAATAAAGCAACTGGTGTAGATAACATTCCTGCAGAGCACTTAAAATGTTGTGATGTAAGCATTAAGGAATGCCTTTTTCAAATCATTACTAATTGCTATGAGGACGGAATTGTACCTCCTGATTTTATTAAAATTCGAACAATCACACTGCCCAAGAAAGGAAATGCTTGTGAATGTTCTAATTATAGAACATGAGCCATTCTTTCACATGCATCAAAGATTTTATTTATCATCAACAAAGATAGACTAAGCAAGAAAATTGAACAACATCTGGATAATGATCAGTATGGATTTAGAACAAGGAAAGAGACTAGGGAGGCTATCCTATCATTACGTCAGATTTTTAGTAAGAAGACTGAAAGTTAATCGGAAAACTTTTATAGTATTCATTGATATAGAAAGGCATTTGATAAGGTAAATTGGAAAACCTTATTTCTTATATTTGCCGAAGACGGGATTGACTGGAAAGACAGGCGCCTTATTCTGAACTTATATAAAAATCAAACTACCGAAATAACAGTTAATGGCAATAAAAGAGAAGCGAAAATAAGAAGAGGTGTAATATCTATATAGAAGCTGCAGTAAATACATTGAAAGAGAAAACGAAAGGATTAAAATTTAATGGATTTCAGGTTCATAGCATTCGCTTTGCAGATGATATTGCTATTTTAGCAAACTCTGCATGTAAAATGAATAGAATGTAAAAAGTTTTTCAGAAATCCTTAGGAATATTTGGGCTAAGAATTAATTCTCGGAAGACAAAATTAATGAAGGTTGATAAAAAGAAGCAACCAATTTTTGCTAATATAATGTTAAATGATAGTGCCATTGAACAAGTAACGGAATTTTGCTATTTGGGAAGTGTGATTAGTTATGACAACATATGCATCTCAGAAATTGAGAAAAGAATAGCGTTGGCGAAGAAAGCCTTTCAAAATTAGAAGAATTTGCTGGTCAATGGCTCCTCAACTTGAAGATAAGGAAGTCATTTCTCAAGACCTTTGTTAGGAGTGATTTGACCTATGGTTGTAAAACATGGACACTTGGGAAAAGAGAAGAATCAATACTTGAGGCAGTTGAAATGTGGTTTTGGAGACCAATGACCCGAACAAGCTGGATGGAAAGAAATGCAAATGAGCTTGTACTGAGCCAAATTCAGGAGAATCGATGCCGGTTGAACACCATCAAGAAAAGGAAAGCAAAATTCGAGGGACACATACTCAGACAAGACACTCTCCTCCAGGTATTTTTTTAAGTAAAAACTTTGGGGAGAAACCAAGGGGACGACCAGGAGAATCGTATCTCAAGAACATTGTCAAGGAGATGGAATGTGACTCGTATGCCAATATGAAGAGGACTGCTGAATACCGTAAGAAATGGCTGCAACGACAAGGTTGTAACGTGTTTTTCGAGGGGTTTTATGCAACTGGGATAAGTCAGTAGGAAGCCATTCTATATTTATTTACGCGGCAAATTGTTCAGCCAAGATAATTTTTCATGTTAATTTATTATTATTATTATTAATGTATTATAATTATTATTTAGGTATTTTCGGAGCATTTTATAAAAATTATTAGCATTCAGATAGGTTTTCTATGTCTTAGAAAACGCTATCCAGCAAATTATTACGAACGACGATATTATAGAAAATTATGTGATTACGGAATTTTACGGAGTTTTCGTCAGTTAGGGTATATCGAGAGACGTGACTCACTGGGATTTCAAGTACACGCTTAATCTTGTCGAGAAGCATGACGCAATCTTGGGTCGCAAGGTCTAGAAAAGACGAATTGTTGGAACGGAACCCTCCCGCCGAGTGTAATGACCCGGAGGAGGAGAAGATCGCGTGGTGGGGTACAGCCAATCAGCGGAGACGACGTAAGCTAGTTGGGACTGAAGAGTGGGGAGCCGGCGTGTGGTTATATCGTTCGACGCGCCGTGAAACTAGGACAATCTGTGAAATACTTGAGGTGTACGGTCGCAAGTGCGTGTCGCTCCGATGTTCAGTGGAGTTAGCGACGAACTTTTGTAAAACTTGGTTGTACGAGTGTTTGGGTCCGAGGTACGGACCATAGAATTATCTAATCTACCAGAATATCATCAAATTCCGACGGAGATGACGACGTCCAGGAGACTGTGGGAAGCTCACAGCATCAGCAAGTACGAGGGAAATGCCTTGGCAATTTCCAATGGTAAGCGCAAATGACGCAGAAATACGCAATCTCTCATTTTTCTTTGTTTTACATTTCATATTTCAGTAACTTCATAGCTTGGAAATAAGAGTAAAATCAATTTATCAGACTCCGTTTTCACGTAATTTTCTATCGGTAATATTCAAATCACAACGCTCCAATTTAAATTTTATACTTATTATTATTAATTTTGCTATACTTGTTTTATATAATAAATTCATTTCTTTTACAATGCAATCTTTGCTTTCAGTAGGTAGCATTAGATATAGACCAATTCCTTCTCCTGATACAATTGTTTGTTGGGTTAATGATCAAATCATACCACGATCTGAGTGAATAGAGTCTTGAATGTGTTCTGCCAGAGCTAGACGTTGTTTAATACAAATTTAGATTTCAACATTGCATTGAGGTCTTGGCGCCCATTAAAACGACATAGCTTAGGCAAAGGTAAACAGTTACATTTCTCACCCAACAGTTAGGAGCTAGCAAAACGTTTCAAGGTGTTAGTCTTTAGAAGCTGATGATATCGGTGAAACAAATGAATGGGATGCCAGCCAAGTTAGGTAAAGACAAGTTCAGTGAACATGAATCTGATGAACAAGGGTAGTTGTATTAAGTATTAGACTGTTCTTGGTAGAATAAAGATCGAAAGGAAAACGTTCGTGGCTTATTTAGTATAAATAAAGTTGTGTATAAAGTTCATTGGAGATAGTTGGAAAAGTTTCGGAATACAGTTCAGGATTCTGAGTGTGTCTACAACCAGCTGGTGTTTATTTGATTCGATAGACATGAGAGAGAGATTATATTTAGAATGATATAAGGTAAGACTGCATTTTATCATTCGTACTTTTCAATCTATACATATGGCAAGTAAGGAAGGAAATACCAAAAAAAAATGAAGTAGAATTGAGAACGAAGATAAGTAATTTCGACTCGGTGACTTACTAACGACAATGTCATCTTAGCCTCATCACTAGAGGATTTGATCATGCTTCTAAACGGTGTGTACTAGGTGTTGAGGAAAGATTTCATAATAAAATCATTGTATTTGAAACAGAATATACGGAATTCAGCAGGAAGTTTTAAAATAAAAATATTGAAATCGATTGGCTGTTGAAACAAGAGACGTTGGTGGCTCCAACTTGGGCACATAATGTACAAAGCAAATAATATATAAAGATTGGGTTGGCATCTGTTTAAATGAAATATAGATCTAGGTATTAAAAGTTATTTCTGAAGCCATTGTCTGGCGCTTGGCGCTATATGGATGCGAAACTTGGATTGTTTTTGCTGCAGAATATATCAAAATAGAAATATTTGATTGTGGTGTTGTAGGAAAATAGTGATGATTTAAAGATGAAATATAGTACTTCATGAAGGGTATTAGGACGATTAGGGGAGGGTAAATGAGTCTGACGAGTGGTTATGAATAAAAGAGATAGCTTGTATGGAAGGACGGGTCGAGGACAAGAACTCTACGGGATAACCAAGATTACTTGATTTTGAACGAATTCTGTGGAGATAGAATGGTAACGTCAAGAATGAGTGACGTCACTCTCCATGTAAGACGCCCGTGCGAAAGCTCAGCCACCTTTGCACGCGCGTATACGGATTTATTTAACCAAATGCATCGATTTGTGCAAGAAGTGAAATCTCTTACTCTATTTCATCACTTTTAGGGTATTGTGCCAGGTTTGACAAACCTCTGAGATGCTTATGTCAGATATTTTCAAACATTGAATATATCATCGATTATTAATTTAGAATAACAGTGTACATAGTGTGAATTTGTTGCCGTCTAAATAGGAGGACGTGGTATTGAATCATTGGGGGAAAAATTGCTTATTTTATGTTCCCAGGTACAGTACGTTGTTAGACGGGAGGAACATTGTGGTGAGCCAAGAGTCGGATAAATGTTCGCTACATGGAGTGTCTAATGTTAATGAGTTACTACTTTATGTATATTATAAGAAGCCTCCTTTATATATGCCATCTGATATTTTTAGGACCTAAAGCTAATCACTCACCTCCACATAATTTATGTAGCCAAAAATAACCATTCATCCGCGATGTATTCAAGAGTGAAGCATAACAGCCCATAAGGTTTCGAAATCACATGATTTGCGTATCCAAAATTCCCACCTTAATCGAAATGCCAGCATGGCTATTCTGTAGGGAATATAATACGGATTATTCTGTCACCTGTACGAGCACGCACTTCCATGTTGTTAAAGCGGCCCATGTGGTGTAAAATAAGTTGAAAACTTCCACTGCTACTATGAATTAGAACACAATTTCCGTAACCATTCAATAATTTCAATGATGTAACTAATCAAGGACAAAGTTGACTTTCGGCAAACAGAATGTGTCTGGGAATAATTTGCCATATCCATGTATAATCAGTACTTTATAAATAGATACGGATTTCATATTTATCAAGGAAACCTATGACTCCAAATACTCTGATGTGACGCACCATTTGGTTTGCCTAGTATATAAGTAACTTGAAAATATTCAGACTGTATGAAAAAAATAGCTTCGAATATTAAAAACGAGATCAGTTCCATGTATTAGATAAGGACAGTATTCCTGGTAGTGATATTAATGAATGTTGGTCCAGTTATCATTTCAAGTTAGATCTCTGGATTTTGAAAGTTTTATTTTCCACTCTCAGATAATTCAACATAATTATGAGCGCACTGCATTGTATTAATACCAATGATTTCAGGTGGGGAAGTCCTACAACTTCGGATCCTGTTGTAAGGAAGATATACGCATTAAGTAATGCTAGAGGACAGAATACTAGCACTGTGTCTGAAAGAAATATTACAAACCAACAAAATTTGACGACAAACCGTTTTACCCATACTGGTAAGAAACTATACTCCTGTACCATATGTGAAGCCAACTTTAGCCGGAAGGGTAGTTTGAAGATACATATGAAAACCCATACTGGTAAGAAGCCCAACTCGAGTAGCATATGCGAAGCCAAATTTAGTCAGAAAGGTAATTTTCAGACACACATGTTTACCCATACAGGGGAGAAGCGGATTTCGTGTATCACATGCGGGAAGAAATTCATTCATAATGGTAATTTGAAGGAACACATGCTATCACATTCTGCGGAGAAGCCATACTGGTGTGGCACATGCGGAGCCAGTTTTGCCCATAAACATTATTTGCATAAACACATGTTAACCCATACTGGTGAGAAGTGATACACGTGTAACACTGTGGACCGTAATTTGCTTTAGAGGTTATTTGAAGACACACATATTAACCCATACTGGGGAGAAACGATTCTCGTGTAGGAAATGCAGATCCAAATTTAACAAGAAGGGTAATTTGAAGAGACACATGTTAACCCATACTGGGGAGAAGCCATTCTCCTGTAGCAAATGCGGAGCCAAATATGCGGACAAAGTATCTCTGTTGACTCACATATCAAGGCATACTGGAGAGAAGCGATACTCGTGTAGCATATGCGGAGCCAAATTTACCCACAGAAATGTTTTTAGGAAACACAAGTTAACCCACAGTGGTGAGAAAACCAAGTAGCATATGCCAAACCAAATTGGTTGGGACATTTGAAGATACACCTTTACCCATACCTGTGTTACAAATGCGAAGCCAAATCTACTTTAAAGGGATATTTGAAGGGTAGTTTTTTTTGTAAGCATTAGTGTTATCGCATACCTGTAAAAGCCAAATTCGTTACCATAAAACCTTTGAAGACACACGCGAGAACCCCATAGCGGTGAGAAACTATACGAATATAGCACATACGAAACCAATTTTTCTATCAATGGGGTTTTCAAGTCACACATGTTTACCCTCAGTGGTGAATAAACTTCTTCATGTACCATGTGCTTAGCAAAATGTATTCAGAAGAGGAATTAATTATTTATTTGGCATCAAATAGGTTACGATTTGATGAAAGACATCTTATCCCCCTTGATGCCAATTAATTAATGTATGAATATGCTAAAATTACCAAGCCCTTAGTGAAATTACAAGTGATAAAAATTATCTCCAACCTATATTTTTCAAGACAGTGTTTTGGTATTTTTTTTCTTTGGCAGGTAAACATATTATTCACGCACTAGAAGCTAAATAATTACAATTTCCTTCATTTGGGTATTAATAAAATTTGTAAAATTAATTCCGTGACAAAGAAATTAATTCGAAATCTTAATATAAATTTGACAGGCTACACAATCTAAATAGTCTCTTTTATGATGAAAATATTAATATTTATTTAATTTTTTATAAATATCCGAAGGTAAGAGTAATTCTATCGAATAGGTTTTGAGTACAATCAATTTCTACAATGATATACATTTACAGTCCTCCGGCGTTGGGTGGATTTTCGTCAGTAAAATGAAAGCCCCCCTATTCACTCTCACACACTTTACTTAGCACTAAAATCTTATTCAAATCCCCTTCGCTGAAAGAGCTAGCCATATGTATCACCACGTATCTTAATTAGCTCCAAGCAAGATGATATACTTCAGAAGATAACACACGCGGGAAGTCATTTGACTGCAGCATGTTCAATGAATACCTATTATAAATGCAGTTATTAATGGATTTTAAACTTCTCGAGATAATCTGATAAGGAATGGTTCCCGCGTTGTCTTCGTTACAATAGTATAAGCGCTGTGTGTCTGGAAATACAACAAACAAAAATAGATAGATCGGCCGGTAACATTTTTATCAGATGCTCCCTCGGCCGATGCATCGGTACCACAAGGGGTAATCCATGGCGGCGAGAACCAATAATCTACGAAGATAGATTAGTTTGGGGAACAATACTATATTTGTTGATGGTATAGTCCTTTTCTAAGTTTTGCGACTTTAAAATGAATAGTTCTTTTTTCAGCTAAATGCCCTAATATGTTTCAGTAATAGTTACCACACTCACAAAGTTTTCTGACGGATTTACTTGTATTTTGTTTTCAGAGGGCAGTCACTGTTGGTTTGATGGTGTTTTGTAGAGCTATTTGTCGTGTATATTTGGATGTGATGATGCCCGCTTGACGAGCAAAACATGTCATCCCTGTGTTTTCTTCTTCAATAGTCTTCAATAAAATGTATAAATTGTAAACCGTTCTAATTTATTTCAGTTTCTTTTCACATATTTTAGTAATTGCAATGATTTTCATGTTGGCCGACTGAAAGATACAATATTAATTGTTAAGGTGGCAACACTGAAGAATGGCTTCAAGGCTGTCTTTATTTATATACTCACAAAGGAATTCAGGACAAACACATTAGCATATTCTCCGACATTTCCTAGCAAGAAACACAGTTTTATGATTGACATATGGAAAGCAGATTTTAAAACTATCACTGTAGGATATCTTTCTGTTCTTGAAGCGTCTCTTTACAGGTAGAGTATGGTTAGCAAATATGTTTTTTACTAGATAAGTACAGGCATTTTAAAGATTTGAATGAAGAAAATGAAAATTAGAATGATTATTGGTATACAGTCATAGTTCGTATACATTTAGTTATCATCCCCTTGACACGGGGCACGACTGTAATGCCCTAGGCCTAGGGACCGCTCACAGAGTGCATTTATATATTAAGATGTGTTGGTCATGTCAGAAAGGAAGGTGAGCTAGCCTGGATATTTTCGTCCAATATCCACCAACTGATGGGCAAAAAGTTATTTAACACTCATTCACATTTCTATAGGTTCGGAGAAATGGCAAGAGGACGGCCGGGTGACTTTACCGACAACTGCTCAGCAGATGTAAAAAAGAAGGTTCATTGGACAATCTACCGCTGATGCTGATATCCTGACAGAGGATGAGGTAGACTCGCACCTAAAATTCGAAGCCATTCTTCCGGTGTTGTCTTTGCAAATATCTGATACACTGTGGGTAGGGATGTTTGGTGTAATTGAGCAATTTGTCACGCATTGTAAAATGTTTGCAATTATTAACCACGCTGAATAGGTGACCTGTTAAAATATACCGTCCGTGTATTTGTCTGCAAACCACAAAATAATAATCGTACGACTTCCAACGGTAGCATTCAAACAAAATCTTCCATGTCTAGATACCAGGCTCCATAGTCTAAAGTGTTGTCACACTGATCTGCAGTGAAATGTACTTATACTGTAAGTTGAAAAATCCTGGGTCAAAATACACCTTTCTTGGTTGGATGAGGAAGAATACCCATTTTAGATAGTTTCTTGAGACGTTGCGAATTTGCGTCAACGGAGTCGAAGTACGTTAATTTCTATCAAATCGTTATGATTCCTGCATATTTCTTAATCTCTACACAATTTAAACATAGCTACTGTGTGTATAATGAAACATATACCGAAAGCCGGTATGTTTCTTGCTTTAAACATTCCATTGTATAATAAAATTGACCCAAAACTGACATGATGTATGTTCTCATCTCAGGTTCACTACTACTACAATGTGCTAAACGATTCAATAACCCATTGACTGACATATAACATGGGGCCAAGCGTGATGTGTAACGAATAAAGGGAAGGCATGTTTCGAATCCGTGATATTCAATTATAATTACCAAAATCGCAATACTGAGATCAGAGGAGTATCCAGAGGAGGCGTAAAAGCTGCGCCGAAAATTATATTGTTATTAATGTTAGTAAACCAACTAACGCTGCTGAGCTGTCTACATTACACATTTCAAAATATCGATCGTGATCGATTAGGCGATTGTGATATACAGTACAATGGCCGCTTTCCTATTGGCTAGAGTGTGTCAACTAGTCACCACATTGTCAGTTCATTATGCGAGTATGTTAATAAACAAATTAGAACTGAAGGTCGTTAATTTATCAGATTAATGAACAAATTTTCAGTTTGACTCGGGTAGGGAATGTAGCTAGAGAGGGTTTATGGAAGGTTTAACCCGAAGACTAGACCTGAATATGTTGCAAATCCTTGTAATGCAGAAGTTTCTGGTTGGAATTGAAACTACGATTTCCTTTTAACGACTTACTCAATTTATTTAGCATGACCCTATCATACAATAATTAGCCTGGCTTACACGTTAACGCTTGTAGCAGACCACCTCGTGTGTTAGCGGCCAGCATTCTTGTCTGCTTACAATAATTAGCTTGGCTTAGCTCGTTAACGCTTGTAGCAGACCACCTCGTGTCTTACCGGCTAGCATTCATGACTGTTTACAATAATTAGCCTGGCTTTGCACGCTAACGCTTGTAGCAGACCACCTCGTGTCTTGGTGGCTAGCATTCTTGTCTGCTTACAATAATTAGCCTGACTTTGCACGCTGACGCTTGTAGCAGACCACCTCGTGTCTTAGCGGCTAGCATTCCTGTATGTTGCCCAACAGGACTGAGTTCGATTGCTGGCTCAGCCAAGAAATTCTAATTCTGCCTCGTATGACAAAATCCAACCTCATCTATCCTGAAAGTGGTTTTATCGAGTATTTTCCACTTTTACTCCAGGCATGCTTCCTAACGTAAGGCCGCGGACGCCTCTTTCTCAATCCTATCCCAAGTTTACAAATACACACACAAACACAGCCATCACAATACAACAGATTAGCACACAAACACTCCATATACACCCAAATACACGAGACTATATGCCCACGGTGTCGCAGTCCCTAAAATACACAACAATGGAAAACAACGCTTGCAGAAAGCCGTGATGAATTTGGTAACCAAAACCCTGATTTTACATCTTTAGTACCAATGTTTCAAGTAATGAAATGTAAGTTGGTGATCAAATCATATATGATTCATGTAAATGTTATTTCCTAAATCATTTACAAGCCAATTTACTCTTATCCTTCCTATGATTCTTTGGTATATCAAGGAACATTCATGGTAAAGGAGGTCATAATATGCCCAACAATGCCAAATTGTGATATTGGCATAAATGTGTGGAGGGATCCTTCCCACGATCTGAAATATTTGTAATCAGTTTATGCCTGCATATATGAGTACTTTGCTATCACGGAATGAACTGTAATCGTTGTTGTTTCTGGAAAGGTCGCTCTGAGCCTACCAGGCTCACTTTCTTTATCTTTTGTTTACAAGGAATGGGTTTTTCCACGAACTCCCAGAGCACCAGTACGTTTTCATCCCCCCTTCCTAAACACATTAATAATGTATTTGCAACACTCAGTTCTGTTTTGGTCGTTGTTGTGCCGAGTTGAATTTACTGTGCGCCTGTGAGAATCGGTGCGACCTGTATTGTAACTCAAGTAGGTTTCCTCGTTGTTTAGTTTTATAATTCAGTTATCAATATTGTAACCTCAATTTGCTTCTTCACAACTCTGTAGAAATGTGTCATACATTTATTGCATCTCTATGACATCTCTTCGGTAATGCCATCTAAGAAACGGAAATACCTTTTTTTATTTTCCTATATATATTATTTCCATCTATTTTCATTATCTCATTAAATAAGAGAGTATTTACTAAACGAATGTTTTCTGGACGTAATAAGGTGTAAATAAAAGCATTGTCGTGTTGGAAGCCATTTCAATGTTGCCTCAATATACAAAATGTATGATTTTCAGTAGGTCAACGCAATTGTACCCAATTATATCGGGTGTTAGGTCCTAACTCTGAATCTATTGATATGTATATTTTTTTCAGGGTTAGGGCATACCACCCAATATCCTATCAAGTAACCACTGCAACGAGAGGTGTATTTCAAAAAGTGCAAAGATCTATCATTATAAAACCATTATTAGACCACAGTGTTTGTATGCAGCAGAGACCCTCTTGATGAAAAAGAAAGGCAACATAGATGATTTGGAGAAAGTCGAGAGACCTATCGTTAGAAAAATTCATGGACCAAGATTGCTCCCAGATGGCACTTAAAGCAAACACCGAACTATACCGTCAGTTGGAACCAACCACCACTATCATGCGATGGAGACGACTGAAATTCTACGAGCACCTCTTCCGGATGGAGAACCATAGAATCACCAAGAAGATATTCAACTTGATTATTGGCTACAAGACTGGCAGCTTGTGGATTGATGATGTGGAACAAGACTTGAATAACGCTGGGATTTTAGACTGTGATATTGTTGACCGTTCCAATTTTTTTGGTAGTATTATCTCTTGGTCCCCAGCACCCAAAGTGATTAAGACCCGACCACCCCTCACACAGGAGAGGAAGAACAAGTTATTGGCTGGACCGAGGAGATATTGGAGAACAAAGAAAGCGTCGCAGGAACACTGGTCATAAGCACTCCGTAGTGCGCTTAAATCACTAATAATAACACCCAATAGAATCGTGTTGAACGAATAAAAAGCATAAGGGTCATAAATAAAACCATAAAAATAAGCACAATTATTTTAAAAAAGGGATCACTTATCAAAATATTAAAGTCACGTGCCTATTTGGCTCTAAATTTAGAAGATTTTTTACAAGATGACTCAGCGCGACTGGAAATGTTCCTTCAGGGTGTGCGACTAGGGTTAGGATGTCGCATATGAAGAACCTCAATTCCAAGCTAAAAGTTTCGTGACAATCCACATATCGACCTAAGGTCACTGCAGGAAGGTGTATTAATGGAAATAATAACGAAAATACGCATCCTGTTGACGAGTTTACTTCATTCCCACGTGCAACAAAAGTCACCTTAGGACATGACCCTGTCAATGAAGAGAACAAAGAAAGAAGAAAGAGGCTAAAGGAGGTCAGGGACAGGTTCATGATAAGACACCCGAGGGTGAATGAATTCCATTATACATTTTATTATGTGTTTCTGTGTATGTGATAACTTGCAACCTAACTGCCTCTATATTCACGACTCTAGACAAACGCAGCCAGACAAGACAACATGATGTGCATCTGTTAGTTGTATAAACTACAAGGTATGCAGATGTTTAACGGAATACCGTACTTTCCATGATATATTTACCAAAGCTTACACCCGTTAACTGTAAATTATTAAACGTGCAAGGACAATAGCTGATATAATGGATACAAAGTTAACTGTAAAACATTACTACCGCACAAGAAGAACAGGCCATGGGTAAAAAGTGCAAAAAGAGTGTAACATTCCATGAAAATAAAATTACGTTTACAGAATATGGCTCTCAAAAGAGTGCCAACTTCGGGTCCTCTTAATTGATAGGCAGCATTTTCTTTACGGATAATAAATGAATTTGGTAACGTTACAACAGTGACAGGTTTTAGTTATGTTATGTTATTGGTTTTCCGTCCCTTTTAACTACTGTGGCTTTTAGAGACAGACAGGTTTTAGTGTTTCTCCGTAAACATAAGTTGGCGACATTGGCTGTATCTGCGCTTTGCTGACTCTTAGCCTTCAGTACAAAGTTGTGCCCACATTTATCTAGTTCGTGTGTTGTTGAGGTCTGGCAACACTGTCGACCCATGCTATTGTAGTCCCGCGCGTCTCCCCAGTTCATCATTTACTCTGACTCTTGTCCGTTCATTCTCCTAAACCTGCGATTCCCAAACTTATTTTCCTCTCGTACCCCTTTATACATATTTATCATAAATAGTACGGTACCCCCTAAGAAGTAAGCCTTCCAAACATGTATTTATTATTTTACGGGCAATATGTACATTACTTAATGAGAACATTAATAACAAAGAACAACTTACAATTATTTGTAACTTATTTGTTTGAATGCAGTACAACTAATAAATTAAATTTCGTATTTGTTTGCATTTAATTTCTATAAACCATACAATATAATTTTTAATTTTATTTTATTAACTTGCGCAAATTATGATGTATAAACATTAGCGGAGAAAAATAAACAATTACAGTACGGTACAAAATATATTTTAATCTTGATTTTATTGAAGACCAACGAATTCTAGCGATTAGTTTGGAGTAAATAGACAAATCAAGACCATATCAGTGCAGCGGTGGAAGTGACTGGGGTTGGGAGCATTGACCTTGACGTGCGCGGCAGTGCATTACAACTGACACGTACGATGGGAACATAGCGCCCGCCATTACCGTTAATTTTTGGCGTGACCGGTTCGTTACGTACCTCCAAGAGGTACGCGTAGCCTAACCCAGGTTGGTAATCGCTGTCCTAATCAATCTCAAGGTGTAGTAATGCGCTATTGGATTGGTGTCTGTAAGTTGTTTGTGAGCTCAAATTCGTTTCTGCCATGAACGACTGATAATTTGTGTTTCTACTTACGTGTAAACAGTTTCAGTGATAAAATGTAGGTTATCTGCCCCATATGGAAATAAATCCCCCAACGACTCTACAAACGTGACCTCATTATTAGAGATTGCTGCAGTATTTACCTCCATATTTCCTTACTGTTGTTGGTGGTTGTGAAATTCTTATTCTTTTAAGCTATTTCATGTTTTGTGCGACTTTTGTGAACCGGATGTCTTTTTCTTTGCCAGTGCTTTGTGAATAATACCACGCTCCTTTCGTATAATCTCTAGTTATTGTTAATCAGAGGACGCTCAGTTTACTAATAACACAACAAGTCTCTACATAGTATAAAGCAAAGTCGCCAATTCCTGAATGTAACGCGTAATCTCGAGAACCACTGCATGCATTTTGATGCGGTTTACACCGTTCTGTAAAGGATCTCTCGAGGAATGTTTCCGTAGAATAACATTCATTTAAGACCAAAGGAAGCCAAGCAGTAACTATTTCAGTGAATCGAGTCGAAGAAAAAGCTGCCGTCCGTACGCCTTTTAAGCTTACGATGGGTCAACAGTAAAGGATACCCAATGAAGTCAGGGTGGATTTCTAGTAAAATATATAATTATTGTGCAACAATGACAGTATTACATATTCATAATTAAATAACGTCCATGATGTAAAGTCATCACGTGATAAATAATACCTAATTTCTTGTTGCGTTTGTTTAAAATTGCTGCCAATTTCTGTGATGTAAATGTACTGTACCTTAGGACCTGTACCTTTAGGACGGTTTTACCACACCTGGTGTGTCTTATCGCAATTAATCTAAGAGTTTTTCCACCAATCTAAGAAAAAATAACATTATTAGGGAGATAAAATGACGTAGCAGAGTGAGAACCGAGGGGTAGAGAAGTAGAGCCCTGAAAGGGAGAGAGAGAGAGGGGAGTAATCGGCATCAAATTTACATCAAACAGGGGAAAAAAAAAACAGTTTAAGATTACCTTGGAGTCGCCAAATCTCAAGCCCACCAACCGAAGATGTATCACAATCTAGGGTTCTCCATGAGTACACTTCCTGTTTGTGTATCTAATATTAGAAAATAGTTTGTATATTTGTCTGCTATGTGTCCATATACCTTTTATCCAATTGCGATGACACTTTAGTGAGCTATTGTGGTTTTTGCATTATTGAATCTATTTAATAAGAGGTGAAGCGCGAGACGTTTGAACAATTGATTGTTGGAAGCCTGCGCTATTTGTTTCCCCAAATGAACCTTGGGTGTTTTATTCTGCGCATGCCCACGAATGCTTTTGATTATCAAATCCATTGCATAATAGATAGCGCGCGAATCATTTCTACAATGAGTGAAGGCAGGTGAGTCGTTTCAACAAGTGCGCACGCATAACAACATTGAATTGAATCTAATGGAAACAGCGATATTTCAGTATATGTGTTTTCGGTATATGAATGCGCACGCATGACATTTTGCAACAGATAGCGGGCAAGTCATTTAACAAAAAAGAATTGGCTGCGCTTAAATTGTATGATCTACCAACAGAGCACAAACCAATAAGCGATTACGAGTTACTCAGACAAGGAAACACGATAGACAACGAACATGATCATTTACCTTGTGTATTGAAGTGGTTATGTAACGTTACTTGTTTAAAATCTGTTAAAAGATTCGGCATTTAATAGTACGTAAATTGTAAACTGTGTCCTATAATAATATACAATGCATCTTGTGGATTAAATGTGGAAAATCTATGTTTTCCACAAACAAGTGAAGCAATTGTATGAACTTTTTTTAAATTTAATATACAGAAAATCATTCATTTTGAACATGCAAATGTGTCTGCTGTGTATATGTGTACGTACATAGAAAGGAAGAGAGGCATAGCAACGCCTGCAGGGCACAGCTAATGTAATATATTGAGCCCATTTGGTCCGAAATATCGTGCAACTGAGAGCCAAGTCAGCCGGCACGAGACTCCTTCCTAAATCAATCAGACACTGAGAGGATCAGATATGCATACAGACTAGCCTCGGCACACACGTGATATCTAGGGGAGTGTCGGGTTAGGAGAAGGGTTTGTTACGAAACCAGCACCAAATTCATATTCCATGGAAAACACTAAAGCTATGATGTGAATAAAACAATCTTTAAGTTAAATTCCTGGTCCAATTTATTCATTGATTTGATCCCTGTCCTACTTTATGTTGGGGCTCTAATGGCTAATGCAGAATTTGCTCATACACGCAGTCTGACGAGACATGTAGTACACAGCGGTAATAACCCGTATTCATGTTGTTTGTGCGGAACAGAGTTCCCTGAAGAAGGTCTTTTGAATATCCAGATGATAATGTAATTTGTATATCTCATAGTAGTGGGAATCCATATTGCTGTAGAGAATACAAAGCAGCCTTTATTGAAATGGGATCTTAAAGGCACACATGTTAACCCATAGTATGAGACAGTGATATCACTGCCGTTTATGTGGAAGAACATTTAGTGTAAGAGAAATAATATAATTCCTACTGGCTTAAAGCCATATGCATGTAGTAAGTGTGGAGCATCCTACACTGGATCGGGAAGCTCGAAGAGATACAGTGTAATCCACAGTAGCAAAGAACCATATCCCTCTGGCATTTGTGGAGTGGAATTCTATGATAGGAGCAATATGAAGGTACACACCTTAATTCATAGTGGCCATAGGTCATATTTGTCGAGCACGATTTCGTTAGAGCGGCTATTTACACACTTGTTTCTTGATATTGATCAGATGCGATGCTCATGTAGTAATGCGAGGCATACTTTATATAAAGCAGCATTTGAAAGCCCTTCTGTTAATTCACAGCAGCGGGAAAAAATAGTTCAAAGAGCATCAGTAAAATTTACTAAAAGGATAGATTTCAAGTCATTGTTATTCAAGTTGGTCAAAAGCTGGATTCCTGGTATTTATTATGAGTAAACCTAACTGTAGTAGCATAATTAAAAGACACAATTCAATTTAAAGTGGTCAAGTACCATATTACTGTTACAGATGCTGAGCGAGGATTACTCGCAGAGGAAATATTCACACTATTCTTTTTGCGAAATAAGGTTCGAAAACGGTCATGGTAATTCACAGTTAGTTGCGCCATATTCATGTACTACTTACCGAGCAATATTAACCTGTTGAACTCACTGTTAGATAGGGACAAGACACTTGCAGATTGTTCACGATATGTTTCGTTGGAAGGTTGTTGCATCATTCTGTGTTTGTGTTTTACGTTTTGGCTATTATAGGAATTTTCACTGATTTGAATGTATTTTCAAAGAAACGATGATGATTGTTGCAACAAAACCAATAGTTCATAATTAAAGTACATTTATAATCTGTAACAGGGCAGCAGAGACCACGGGAACTCCCACCAACACACTCGGAGGGGGCCCTGAGCATCCTCCCAGAGTTTGTTGGTGGATTTTGGGTCTATGGGGGTCTGCTTGACTGGTTTTTTATTGTTTCTTGCCTGTCCAGGGGATGGCGCGGATTGAAGGAAAGATAGTTCTTTTGCAATAACTGGAAGGTCTTGCAACGAAGTAAGTTTATCGAAATGGTGGGCTCCCGCCTCAGCTGCGGAGACACAATATTTGAAACGAAGAGAACTCTTAATCCTAGAAAGGTTTACTTAAGGTTTTCAATTAAATGTACTGCAAGTGCTGACAGGTGGAAAAGTTCTCTTAACATATTTCGTTCAAGTCAACATGCAGGCAAGAAAATATAACATGGTTTTTATAGGAGGCTATATGATCCTGGACACCGTAAAATAATTTTATATACAGCAGTGAAATGGAATATCTCCTGGCTCGTCCTGCTGTATGTCTGCAGTTGATCAGGAGTTCATCTATATTTGGAATTAAATTACATGAAAACACATAAACAGGTGTTAGGTAGCATATAGTCTGGCATGCCCTACCATTTATATCCAAGTGGTCAGGAATTCGTATGTATTTGGAATGAAATATCATGGAAACGCACATTGGCCAGGGAAAGGACTTAGGAGGATACAAACTCTTCTATATTATGTTAATCAACTGGGGAGGTTTTTGGGGAATCCTTGCAATTAGATGGGATATTGTATCAAATTTACAACGGAGATCTCTGCTACTACTGCATGCTCGCTGACAGTGGAGTAGCCCGTGAAGTGGGGAAGGGACTTTCCCCTTGCAGGTGAAGCGCCTTCTACAGTCCAGGATCAGGCTTTCACCCTGATGTCACAACCTATATTTATAATCTGACACACAATTTCCCAACAATATGTGAGCTTGTAGTATAGCTTATCCACGCAACATTTCCGATAATTGCCAACCACCACAAAAATGGATGGTATGAATCTTGCTGCACTGATTGATCTTAGATGACTTACAGAATTTGCAGTCTATGCAATGAGGGATAATGGAATGGAAGAATCTGATTGGCTGCAGGACAACGTGGGCTATTAGTTTGATAGTGATGGTGATTTAAAAGCAACCCATGCAGTGATTTTTATTTATTTACCATAGATTACACAATAAGTGTTGGAAGTCTAAAAAGAAAATGGCAAACCGCACATGCATAATTTATACTTCCTCTCTTAATATGTAGGTCACTCCGTGGATTTTACTGGCCTAGCCATCCCGTTACAGAATTCCAACTCTTAATCTGTATGATAAGTAGTCATCAGAAAGTACTGTCTAAGGTTGTGTGATAGAAGCCCTCAGAACCCAAGAAAGTGCTATCACGAGATATGCTAGCATTGCCTTATTCACTAAGCTATTGCAGAAACACTGACTCAACGACTAGAATCTTTCACATCATCTACAGACGACTGTTGTTCCTTGAATGCTATCACTCAGTTGTTTCTACACACATCAAAAAAAGTTTTGCATCACCTCGGTTCCCAGATCTCCGGCATATAGACGTTGACTGTGTATATTGTATCCAAGATACAGTCCCTTTGACTGTTCATAGATGTCACTAAAACTGCTCAAAGATGTAAACAACCATGCATGAGCAGGGCCTATTAGACGGAGGGGGTACGACAGCCGATCAGTTCCAGTCATTCCACCAGGACGAAGGTACGCTGCTCATGTTGTCTGTAGTTCTACCATGCCTAGAAGGTCAATACCGCAGTTCGATCGCGTCCGCATTGTTACTTTGTGTCAAGAAGGGCTCTCAACAAGGGAAGTTTCCAGGCGTCTCAGAGTGAACCAAAGCGATGTTGTTCGGACATGGAGGAGGTACAGAGATACAGGAACTGTCGATGACAGGCCTCGCTCAGGCCGCCCAAGGGCTACTACTGTAGTGGATGACCGCTACTTACGGATTGCCGCTCGGAGGAACCCTGACAGCAATGCCACCATGTTGAATAATGCGTTTCGTTCAGCCACAGGACGTCGTGTTTCAACTCAAACTGTGCGCAATAGGCTGCATGATGCGCAACTTCACTCCCGACGTCCATGGCGAGGTCCAGCTTTGCAACCCCGACACCATGCAGCGCGGTACAGATGGGCCCAACAACATGCTGAATGGACCCCACGGAATTGGCATCACGTTCTCTTCACCGATGAGTGTCGCATATGCCTTCAACCAGACAATCGTCGGAGACGTGTTTGGAGGCACCCTAGTCAGGCTGAACGTCTTAGACACACTGTCCAGCGAGTGCAGCAAGGTGGTGGTTCCCTGATGTTTTGGGGTGGCATTATGTGGGGCCGACGTACGCCACTGGTGGTCATGGAAGGCTCCGAAACGGCTTTACGATACCTGAATGACATCCTCCGACCCATAGTGCAACCATATCGGCAGAATATTGGAGAGGCATTTGTCTTCATGGACGACAATTCTCGACCTCATCGTGCACATCTTGTGAATGCGTTCCTTCAAGATAACGACATCGCTCGACTACAGTGGCCAGCATGTTCGCCAGACATGAACCCTATCGAACATGCCTGGGATATGTTGAAAAGGGCTGTTTATGGACGTCTTGACCCACCAACCACTCTGAGAGATTTACGCCGAATTGTCGTTGAGGAGTGGGACAATTTGGACCAACAGTGTCTTGATGAACTTGTGGATAGTATGCCACGGCGAATACAGGCATGCATCAATGCAAGAGGACGTGCTACTGGGTATTAGAGGTAGTGGTGTGTACTGCAATCTGGACCACAAATGCTGAAAGTCTAGCTGTATGATGGTACAACATGCAATGTGTGGGTCTCATGAGCAATAAAACGAGCTGAAATGTTGTTTGTGTTGATCTCTATTCCCTTTGTATTTAACGGTTCCGGAACTCTTGGAACCGAGGTGATGCAAAACTTTTTTTGATGTGTGTATATTATCGGAGCCATGAATAAGACAAATAATGGTGAAAATCCACATTGTGCTTTAGTATGTCCCAACAGACAAATGCAAAATATGCTGACATTACCATGAGATGGAAACTGGTTTATTTTATCATTTGAGTGTTAAATTATAAGGATTTGTGGTGATTATATGGTGCACTTAATTTTGTACGGCCGATCAAATTGACATGTGGACCTGGCAACCATCCCCACGGGCCGATGGATCTGATGAAACAGCGCTCATGCAACAGTGATGTGGTAACACAAGTAACTTGCATTTATCCCTCAACATACACATACAACATAGTTTTGATTATGACTCACCACATGGATTTGGTTATGATCCAAAACTGGACAGTTTGAAATGGCTTTGAGATAAATGGGAGCAGCTAGGTTTGTAAATAAAAGTAATAAATATACATGATTATCCAGCCAGAGGAACTACTGTTCATTTAGATGGTAAGTATTTAGGAATAACTGTGGGAGGATGTAATCACGTTGTATTACCTGAAGCTTCAATTTCGATTTTCTCCATCCAACCAAAATGCATTTTTCTTATCTGGCTTCCTTCAGAGCATATTGTTCTTTAAACTCCATTGTATTATTTAACAGAAGAGTTTCAGTAATCTGTGTTAATATTTGTCTGTGTTAGTTGCACTGATTTTACTTTCCAATTAATCTTGGAACTTGAACCAATTTGTTAAATTGAATTTTCTAGTACAGATGTTAGTTTCACTTCCTAGTTCATAAGGTAGTATCGCTTATCGCTGTTTGCAGCCTTTCCCGATTGATGTTTTTTTATATTTTGGATTGTCAATAAATTACAACCTATGACTATTGGGAAGGTCTCGAACGAATTGTTCCAGCATATCACAATCCAGCTTAGTAAAGCATCAGTGAAGGCCCGAATTATTACAGTTGCCACAGAGATGACAAGCATCTAGAGCCATAGGTTTCTCTTTGTCTCCATCAAATCCTTTTTTTCTCCGCTGCCTCTGATTTTCTGGTTACGCCTAGGTGTTAACTGATTGCCGTCACGACATTGCCCCTCAAGTTCTGAAATAATTTATGTCTGCGACTGAAAGAATTATACAAAAGCACAATCAACTTTCCTGTTTACGAAAACAAAAGATAAATTCTCTTTCTCCTCAAAGAGTCTATTCTTAACACAACATATTTCTATGTTTCCACTTGTGTCCTAGGCAGCTTCCTCATACGCCTTGTGTATTGGCAATGAAACATAGTTAACACTTTTTCTGAAAGATTACAATCAGTATCTCGCAATGCGGAAAGTATTTCAGGAGTCCCTCTCATTCAATCGCAATTCACCTAATTTTCTTTTGAAAAATAAGTTGCTTTTGACTCGCTTCTGCTTGAAGTTTGCTTCTGATATTTTGAAAATAGCAAACAGATAGTGAATTTTTAACTATTCCTAGTGGCGATCCGCTGATTGGCCCATTAACAATGCCTGTGTTCTCTTTTCTTATAGGTCGCAATTTTCCTTCTCACAGAATAACTTATATTCTATTGCTTTTATATTTCCATTTTCCCCTAAATTATTTATGTCCTAAACTCCCACGCCAGGTAATCCTCACCTGCAAATCGGACGTGATTTTATTTCTCTCGCGATAACACTTAATTTCGGTGAATAAATTTTACATACTTTAATTTATTGTTAAACTGAACTGGGTTTATAACGCAAATAAGGGTTCAAATATAACTTATTACTTAACAATCTTTAATATACATCTTACAGAGATATGTACATGAATTAGTGATTCGAACTACAATAGAAACTGTGGCTTCATCACTAAGATCATTGTTGATTACATGACTTTCTACAGCCTTTGCTACAATATACCATCAGTTCACTCAGTTGCTATTGCATATAGAAACACCAAGAGTCATCATCTGAAACTCGGCAAGAATCTTAACACCCATCAGGAGGGCCACGTCAAGCAAGGCGATGAGCAGAACTGTTATTATACATGTCGATCTAGGTTAAATACGAATCAGATTTATCGCAAGAATGAAGTAATGTATGTCGCCTCAGGTTCTTACAAAAGGAAAACAATTTCTCACATATAGACATTTCAGATATTTATTTGCTTGGTAAATTAGTTTTCTTTTAAATTTGCAACTGCAAATTTTTCAGGGGAATGTGTCTTCCTCCTAAATGGTCTCTGGCGCACACAACATGAATAAGACACTTTACTGTTACGTAGGTCCATGTGTCTCATTAAGTTACCACGGAGTATGAATGATGCATTGGAAATTGAACAAAGATAGATAGATAGATAGATAGATAGATAGATTTATTTTGACTGGCAAGATTAGGGCCATTGGGCCCTCTCTTCCATCTAACCAGATTATACAAATAATAAATAATGAACAATACAAATACAACTTAAATCTAACAATATTACAATATTTATACAATATAAAATACATATAAACTTGGTGGTGTAGGCTGTAAATTGTTGCATTGTTAGGGTAAATAACTAAGATACTTAGGAGTAAGTTTAAAATTACAGTAAGGTGAAGGAAATAGGCTACTGAAAACAAGTAGACTAATGATGGTGATGAAGATGATGATGAAGATAATTAGTCGTTACTGAAGGAGGTTATTTATATATCTAAATAGAGAGTAAATGAGAAAGTGAGAATTGGAAAGTTTGAATATACGTAATACGACGTAAGAATATAAGCATGAATGTTGAATTCAACTTTCATTTACTTAGTGAGTATGTACTGCTGGCAACGCTGCTTGAAGCTGGACGGGGTTGCTCCTCTGACAGAGCGAGGCAGATTGTTCCACAGTCGTGCAGTAGCAACAACGAAGGAGTAGCGTACTATGCGGTGTATGGGTATCAGCAAGAGTGTGTCGTTTTTTGACCGTGTTCCAAGAGTATGCTCGTACGAGAGGCGGTGAAACTGAGAATGCAGGTAAGCTGGAGTTGAAGTTGAGAGTATTTGTTGAAGAATACATAAAGAATGGAGGTCGTGGCGTTGATTTAGACGTAACCAGTTAAGTTGCTCATAAGCGGGGGTGACATGGTCATAGTGCCGTAAATTAAATATGTAGCGTACACAGGCATTTTGTGCATGTTGGAGTTTGTTTTTAAGAGTAACAGTGAGATCTTTGTATACCACATCGCAGTAATCAAAATGAGGCAATATTAGGGAGGAAACAAGTCGTTCCTTTCATACACGAGAGAAAATATTCCAGAATCTTCTAAGTGAATTCAATGCGGAAAATACTTTTCTGGAAACATTGCAGACGTGCTGCGTCCAGGAAAGATGTTTATCTATAATAACGCCTAGATCTTTAACTGACTCACGGAATTCGATTGGGGAATCGCACAAGCGTAATTTTGGTAATGTGGGTCCATTTTTTAGTTTTAGGAGGATTTTCGGGTGGGAGATTATGATTGCTTGGGTTTTAGCCTCATTGAGTCGTAGTCCATGTAAGCGAGTCCAGTTACAGATTTCAGTTAAGTCTTCATTAAAGGTGCCGATTGCTTCCGATAGTTTTTCTGGTGCTGAATGCAGGTAGGGGTGAGGGAGTGCGGGAGAAATTCCTTTCACTGCAGGGGGTGGCTGCGAGAGTGCTGCTGTCAGAGGTAACATTCTTGTCGATCAGGTTTGCCAACTTGAAAAAATGAAAACTGAACTGACCGAAATGTACTATGGTAAACTAAGACTAATATAATATAATATGGAACAGATAATAATAATTAGAACTAAGATGGCATATATTGGCCGCAGTCAGCTAGGTGTATTGTTTTTAAACTGTAGATACTGATTAGTTAGGTAAGTCACTCATACGGTTAATCCTGATTTTGGTACCATCCGGTTTCTTGATAAGGATATCGCCCTGAGAACTCCAGCAATTTCTAACTGAGAATCGAGAAATTGCAGCCTTCAGAATCGCCAGTCGGGTGGAGGTGAGATCCTCTCGGATGGTCACATTGCTTCCCTTGAGCAATCTTTTTTTAAGGAACACCTCCCGCCTCGTACGGAATGAAGTGAATTTCACAATGATGGGCCTAGTTTTTCCAGGGGATTTGGGTCCAACACGATGGCTACGGTCAATATCAAGGAGGTTAACACTTGCAACAATATCTTTAAATACGTTTAGAGCAAGTTCATCTGTATTTTTTTGAGTACTTTCATGCACACCGAAAATCCTGATATTGGCTCTCCTGCTATATTGTTCTAAGGAGTCGTACTTTTCTTCAAGCTTATTTCTCAGTGCTTGGATTTCAAAGTCACGACTCTCAAGTTTTTTAGTGAGATCAGATACCAGGTCCATATTGAACTGAAGAGACTTCTCCAGTTCTTTGATAACAATTTCAGTCACTCTCACAGAGATAGCGGATATAATAGTTTCAAGAAACTTACCCGAACTGAGAGTCTCGTCGAGTACCTTAGCTACGGTCTCTTCAATTAAGTTGGCACTATCGCTGGCGTCTCTTGAGGCACGCTTATTCTTGCTTCTCGTCATCCTGGTTTAATTATGATTTTGTTATGTATGTAAGGGTTATCACTCGAAATAACGTAACACAGGTTATGCTCACTTACTATACACACGTGAGCCACTTATTTTGGATGTACCTACTACACAATAACACCTTCTAATTCACCTAAACTGAGGAGCCGAGCTCACGCACGTCTGTCAATCATGGCTTGGTCAGATATGTAAATCTTCAAAAAAAATCTGCCATTATATCGCAATTTTCCTGCTTAGAGTGAGCAATTTGCTTTATTCTAGGATTGACTAGTTGTAAGGTTGGAGGAGTAAATTTGGTCAATTGTTTCTTAAATAATTGGTAGAAGTTTCTCATCTTATTTTTCTGAAAGTTTACATTAAATTGATGTAGTTCATTCAAAATAAACAACTTGTTTTCTTGTATAATAGATCTTTCGCGAGGGTTTTAAACTTCAATCAGTGTAGGATTCTTAACCCTTTTTTTTTTTTTTTTAATTAGCTTGCGGGACTAGCCCGAATCAAACACTCCGAACTAGGCTAGGTGTTAGTTATTTTTTTAATAAATTTTACCCGAGCTCACATAAGTCTGGATGTTATTATTTTGTAGCTTAAGTGTTTCTGCGGTGTACTTCTTGGGTTATTCTGGACATTTACCTTGTCTGCCCAGATCGCCCGGTGATCTTGCGTCTCGTGCGCACTGACCTATAAGAAGTATATCCAATCCTCTTCGGCATATGTGTTCGGACGATGAGTTGTCCGGGAAGTCATTGCGGTTAGTGGCAACCCTCACAGCTCGTCTGATGGGCTCAGTAGATACCGATTTATTATATTTTTTCCATATAATGTATTTATTTATTTATTTTACACCTTAGCTTACTTTCACTGTACATTTGCGGAAAATCCATTAATATATCCCAGGTATTAAGATCATTATCAATAAATGGATTATATTTTGCACGGTGATTCACAGATATGTTCATTAAAACGAAAAGATGAAGGGAAATCTGCTGTTTGGGACATCCGGCACAATCAGCGTGAAATAAAGGAGTCACGTGGTGCATAGCTTTGTTTCCAGAACGAGAACCCAAATCGACTTGAGGTTTCATTTAGATGTAACTTTCTACTTTCGTTTCAACAAATGTTCTCACATGGATAGTTGTTTGTATTTTACACAAGTTTCGGAATGCTTCTGATTCATATATGTACGCACCAGACGAAAAAAAACAAAAGATATCGTGTACCGAAATGTACCTCAGTAAACAAAATAACAACAGAAATACTTTCTTTTTTTGATTGTCAATGCAACGCATGGCGGGAACAACTAATAGGACATCTTCTCAATAACATTCATACTGGAATACTTCCAACAGTTAAAACTCTGAATGAGAATAGTTAGTTTCTAAGCTGCCAACTAAAAAGTGAATATCAATATCCACTTTAAACAGACAAGTAGAAAAATTTCAACGATAAAAACAACACAAAACCTGAATTCTCAAAAAATTTCTTCACATCCAACAGTTTTAGTTATACATACATTACATTTCCTTATTATGTTGTCCACTTACTCATTTATATGATTTCCACTTGCGCCACTCTCTTCATCATGGGCTTCTTCTTTTATATCCTAGCAACAAGAATGAATCATTAATTAATTTACTATCATATTACGCGTCTACACAATGAAAAACAAATAATATAACTTGACAGCACAGCTCAACTTAAAGAAGGATTTATCAGCTGTAATACTTACTGAAATTTCTTTCTTATTCTCGATCATATCTCATCCAGATCGGATACTTATCAACGACATCCCCCCTTTAAAGGTCATTTAAATGAGAATTTGACCGAGCATTAGAAGACTTAAGTAGAAACAAATCATCTGGCAGAGATAATACACCGATTGAATTGCCACGCAGCATACGTGATGAAGGTCTGATCAGGTTATTTCACTTGGTGTGTGGGATTTATGATACAAGTGATATGATTTCAAGAACAATGTCATCATCCCTATACCGCATAAAACAGGAGCTGATGGATGTGAAATATACCGTACAATCAGCTTGACCAGTCATGCTTCATAGATACTGACGAGAAGAATTTACAAGAGGATGGAACGACAGATCGAAACAGACCGGTTTGGCTTCAGAAGAAACACAGGAACAAGGGAAGGTGTACTTAGACTGATTTTGGGAGGAAGGATAAGGAAAGATAAGAGAACGTTTATGGCATTTGTAGTCTTAGAAAATGCATTTGATAATGATTGGAGTAAGTTTTTTTTAATATATTGAAAAATATTGTATTAAAGTGCAGGTATAGGATGGAGCTATACAATATATACAGGAGCCAGACAGCAATTATTCAAGCCGGAGGATATCAGAGAGAAACTGGCATTCAGAAAGGTGTACGGCAAGGATGCAACTTATCACTCATGATTTTCAATGTGTACATAGAACAAGCAATGAAGGAAATTGGTAAAAATTCGAAGTAGGAGTAGAGATTCAAAGAGAAATAATTTCATCTCTGAGATTTGCTGATGACATCGTCCTATTAGCCGACTCACCAGAGGATTTGAATGGGTTTTCAAAGGTATGCATTCTGTCCTGAGGGAAGAATTCAGGATGAAAATTAATAAATTCAGCCAAAATAAATCAGAAACCCCTATGGACGTCAAATTGCCCGGTGGAAAGCTAAAGGAAGTAGGAGACTTGTGATACTTAGAAAGCAAAAAAACCAGTGATGGACGAATCCAGGAGGATACTAAAAGTAGGTTGGCTCCGGCAAGGAAAGCATTTTTAGAAAAAAGGAAAGTGTTGACATCGAATATAGATTTAGGTATTAAGACGAGTGGGAGAATAGAGATTCTGGCAAGTGCTAATGAAGTGAAAAGATAGGTTGGTGGGACACGTTCTAAATCCCCCAGGAGTAGCAAATTTAGTAATGGAAGGTAGGGTCGAGGACAAGAACGGTAGGGATAGACCAAGGTTAGAATATGTTAAACAGATTGCCTCGGATGTGGGGTGTTGTGGCTATGTAGAGATGAAACCCAAACAATAAATTGAAGTGTGATAGAAAATATGGAGAACAGTACTTTAAAGGAAGTAAATAGGCTTAAGGGCTGAAATAATTGTATTTGAAATTTCTGGCAGCAAGGCTGTTAAAGCCTTTTCCCTCAGTCGTCCATCCTTTTCTTCCATTTCAGTCACAGCACATAATACATGTACATGTCACTTACACGTTACTCATTCCTCAATAGTTGTACCAGTACAGCTTTTAAGAATGAATGCATAAATCACTCATATATGCCATATAAACAATATTTTACATGAACATCTTAACAATGAACTGCAAAATTTGCGATTAGGGCAGGTACATTGTCAAGCGACTTCCAGTAAGCCAATTACAGTAAGTGCCTCTAGCGAGAGTGATTTGTAGAATATTTAACATACACTTTGCCGCTACATAATGCTTCTAAGTGCAAGAAGTAGGCCTACTGTATTCACATTATATATCAATAGCAGTTATTAGAGTTACTGCAGTACAGGTGAAACGGATTTATTATCAAAAAATAATAATAACCTTCACGTTTGTCCTGGCAGCCGAGAAAGGTGAAATATTAAGTCTAATGCGACATGTCAACAAGCATAATCTGATCATATGGTATACTTACACCAGGCAACTAATACAAAGCGATTGAGAGCTAAGGATATGCTCGCTACACATCTTGTACCCTCCACCTAAGAGGATTAAAATATAGCACCATTAGATCAGTCAATAGAACAACGGCGTACTTAAAGTGAGGTCAATGGTTTGAGTCCAGCACTAGTCGGAAAATATAATTCTCTATCATCCATCTAGACGTCTTGTACTTTCCGTACTTTTTACAACCTAATAGCAGACAGGTTCCATTTGTCATCAGCACGATCTAAATACACAATTCTCGAATCCCTAAATAGCATTGGTGAGCAGAAGATGGCAATCAGGTTATGTCCTGTTGCAACAAGTAGTAATCAAACATAATACTTACCTCTTTTATATCCATACTTCTCGCTAAAGATGGAGTTTCTGTTTTGATGCATGGAGCAAACTCTGGTATGGAGGATTCTTCTATCTTAATATCCTCAGCGAGATCAGTATCATCCTGCAGATAAATTCCTTGTTTCACATACATATTCCTTTGCATAGGGGGAATTAAATCTTATACAGGTTTCCACTACTTTGAATTCATTCCAAACATAATTCGACATACAGTACAAAACCTAGATAAGAAATATTTTACAGGATGGTAGTTCTGTTTTCAGAGTTAACAACCCAGACTTGTCTAACTTCATCAGATGGTCTAAATATATATTTATTGACCCGTTCACTTCTTTATAAACCGGACTAAGATCTGAATTCTATGTCAAACGACGAGAAAATACCGAGTCAATCTCCGACATTGTAAGCTGAGTACGATTATGAAGACAGGCACGAAAACAGATACTTGTGAAGGCTGTGAAAGAATCGAGAGAGCCTTGGAAAAACGAGATCAAAAATAATAATACAAATTATAAGTACTGAAGAAACACAAATATGAGTTAAGAAATGTTCCGTACATTGTGTGGAAATACTTGAAAGAAACCGGAAGAGAATAGGAAGACACTGATTGTCTACAGAACGGAAACGCTACACTACGCACAAAAACGCCCGATACAGAGACCAAGGGTAATCTACAGCGCATAGGTTGTGAAATAGAGTACAGATTATTTCTTATTGGGTGTGGGGAATATTTGCGTACTTATTGAATTTTGCGAACTGTGCAAATTGCCCAATAGTTTGAGCACATTTAATTTTACCCACAACGCGACCCAACAATTAGAATTACACGTTTTAAATAATTAGAAATACCACAGGGAGGGAGAAAGTAGGGGTAAGCTTAAATTATCAATATAGAATCGATAAGCTTTGAAATAACATTTATAATAATAAACAATAAGGAAACCAATAAGAAATGGCCACTTTCTGTCATGGAATTTAGTTTTCAGAAAGTATAATGCACGTGCCCTATGATTTACGAAAATAAAGCCACATAATTTAGTGTCATTAGATAATGGTTATATAAATACTGTAACGTCTTCATACAAAAATACAAACTACACAAAAACAACTAATACAACATGATTGTGCTTAGGATTTGCTGGCTTCATATACTGTACCCTTCACCTATCCTCTTCTCCTCAATCGCTAGGTTGGTGGGTAACATGCATGTCTTCCAAAACGTCCTCTTTCTCTGGCCTGAAGTTTCAAATGGCAATAAGTGTGCTTGCCTTGAATGCTGTCTATAAATTGAGTCCTTGGTCTTCCTCGACTCCTCTTCCCTTCCCTTCGAAGAGTGTGGTGCACCAGTCAGAATGACGAATCAAATGGAGAAAAATACTATTCCTTCTTCTGTTTAAGGATTCAACCAAGGTGCGTGTCTCCTTCGCTCTTTTGAGAGCATTCTCATTAGTGACTTTATCAGTCCAAGGTACCTTTAATAGTCGTCGCCAGCACCACATCTTGAATACCCTAAGTTTTGATACATCTGCTTGTCGCAGAGTCCATGTTTCAGAGTCAGAACTTGCAACACTCCATACAAAACTTTTCACGAAGTGTTTTCGCACCTCTAAGTTAACAGTCTTGGATGTTAATAAACTTCTTTTTAGAGAAGTCGTCTTTTGCCTGTGCGATTCGAGCATTTACTTCTCTCGTACACTTTCCATTTGATGTAATCGAGCTCCCCAGATATTTGAAATCCTTTACTTGGGCTAGTTTTTCACCATCCAATAGCACATTGACTATTTGGTCGCCATCCCTAGTGCATGCCATTACTTTGGATTTCTTTTTATTTATCTTCATACCTTCACCTATGAGAATTAATAATAATTTTATTAATGCAGCCAATGACCATGTACTTTCCTTTTAAGGTCGGGCCAGGGAAGGGATATTGGAAGGAAATCGGCCGAGGACCTATTGAAAGGAACCGTCCCGGCATTTGCCTGGTGGTGAAAATGGGAAACCACGAAAACCATTTTCAGGACGGCCGAGGTGTGATTCGAACCCACGCTCTCCCGATGCCAGTGAGGCAAGAGGTAGCGCGATAGCGCTCTTGACCACCGCGGCCGGTACCTATGAGAATTAAGATATCCTCCATTACATCAGTGAATAGACCAACAGCATACACATTGGGAGGTCATTGGTTTGAGTCCAGCACTAGTCGGATAATATAATGCTTTATCATCAATCTACACATCTTGTACTTCCCGTACCTTAACAGAGAGAGCTTCCATTCGTTATCACTACGGTCTGAATACACAATTCTGTATTCCCTAAATAGGATTGGTGAGAATATGATGGCGATCAGGACATGCCCTCTATAAGATGCAACAAGTAGTAACCCAATAAGGGACTTACCTCTTTGAAATCTTCACCACTCGCTAAAGATTTAGTTTCTGTTTTGATGCATGGAACAAACTGTGGGATGGAGAATTCTTCAATATTAACATCCTCAGTGAGACCAGCATCATCCTGCAGAGAAATTACTTGTTTAACAAACATGTTCCTTTGCATAGGTGAATTAAATCTTACACAGGTTTCCATCACTTTGAATACATACATGCGACATACAAGACCTACAGCAGATCAAACATTTTGAACAGAATGGTAGTATTGTTCTCAGAGTTAACATACCAGACTTGGGTAACTTCGTCTGTTGATCTCCATACATTTATTTATGGTGTTCATGAACCGCGCCAAGATATGAATTTCATGCCAGACCATGTGACAACACTGAGTCGTTCTCTGAGATTTTAAGCTGAGAGCAATTATGAAAACAGGGCTCGGAGAAAATTCTTGTGAAAGCTGTGAAAGGATCGAGCGAGCCGTGTAATTCATTGGAAACACAATGTCAAAATGAATATTATAAAGATTGAAGAAACGGACAATACAATAAATTGAGCTAGATATTTACCGTATATTGTATGGAAATACTTCAAACAACCTGGAAGAAAAATAGGAAGATTAAGAAGCTGATTGGTTACAGAACGGAGAAGCCGGAAATGCTACTCTACGCACAAAGCAGAACTTGTCGAACGCCAAAGAGGATGGATACGAGCATCGAACCCCATAGTAATCTACGGTGTGTAGAATGGAGTATTAGTGACATAGAGTGCAAATATTTCTTATTGAGTGTGGAAAACGCTAAAAATACACGATCGATGATTTAATACTAAGATTTGTGTATTTATTGAATTTTGCGAAATGTCGAGTTCAAGGTCAATGTGCGATAGTATAAGTACATATGTCATAAAACTCGAAAGTGCTACACCGACAAAATAGAGCTCAAATATTGTTCAGATTTATTTGCTGTACACCGTAACTTAATTGTAGGACGCTTTGAAAGCACGAGTACTCAAATAACATGAGATATAAGTGAGGAAGAATTAAACATGAAGTTGGGCAGGTGAGAGAAGTCAACGAGAGAAAGTGCTGCAATGCTAGAAACTGTGATAAATCTAAAGCAGAGCATTTATTTACTACAAGTGTACAAGATGTCATGCAATTATTATGAAATTTCACACCATAGAGAAGATGATTCCAACCAAAACCATGAGCCACTCAAGTCAATATGAGAGGAAGGAGTTCATTATGGCAAGTCCAATTCAAGCCTGGAAGGTGAGTTCAACCAAAATGCGAACGACAGGCTTCTGGAAATGGAAATGCTGAATTGAGATATAACAGATGTTGAGTATAATCCACAAGGCGGTGCTCCAGTGTCCTTGAAAACTTGTTTGAGGTGCAGGTGTTAAGAGTTTTGTATACTGTTTTGAAATGCAACCTTGTAATGCTAGGGAGAGGATAAGTAGGTGAAATGGTTTGAAAATATTTTTCTTTATAATGAAGACTATCTTGGTTATTTAGAGACTCTTTTTAAATGAAAAAGTATTGTAGTGCAGGTATTTGCAGATAAATATATTTTAATCCTCATTATTAATTTTAAAAAACATACATTCATTTATCCCAATAAAGTGTAGGCTAGGGATCTTTGATGACTACATTATCTGAAGTCACGCTCTTATCTCAAGTGGTTGATGATTTCCAGAATATTATAACTTTCCTTTTCATTAATTGACGTATATTTTAAGCCAATATCATAACTCCACCCAATCCTCGCCTGATGGCCTGAGAGCAGCAACTAGTGCTGAGGATTAACACTACATAAGGGAAGAATGATAAGAGAGAAAAGGAGATAGGTTTCGGCATAGAGACAAGTATTGGTAGATAGGATGAGAATCCACCACAAAAATTTAAGTAAATCTTATATATATATAAAATATTACAACAACAGGCCAAAGCATATCTTTATCTCATTCGTTGATTTTCAGAAAGCGTATGATTCAGTGGATAGGGATACTGTTTTTGACACATTGAAGGAATACCAAGTTGATCAAAAAACCAATAATTTAATAAAACTTACATTAACTAATACGATTTCCAGAGTCAAATTTTTAAATGAAGTTAGCGAGCCCTTCGAGGTAAAAACTGGGCTAAGACAAGGGGACAGTCTATCACCACTGCTTTTCAATTTGGTCTTGGATAAAGTCATGAGGACGTTTTGGGAGAAGAACTGGAGAAAAGTTCTGCCCTAAAACTTCCCCCTACGGGAGAACGCATCAGGCGAGAGCCTGGACAAAATAACTACAATTGGTCAAGAAAATTAGACTGAAGCGGTGCGGGGTAGTGGGCATGAAATACATCACTAGAAAATCAATGTAGGTAACCACACATTAACAATGTTTATTTCTAATAATAAATTTATAACCAATAAACAAATTGCACTTAAGTGCTTATCACAAAAATGAATAATTATAAATGGAACGAAGTGCGAGGGCCTGATGACAGAAACCCAGACTAAGAAAATGTCAATGAAACAAGCTTGCTTAATTCGAGAGAAGTTGAGCTTAACATAAAAAAAATGCACCTTATAAAAAAAGAACCATAAAACTGATTAAGAGTGTAAGATAACTAGTATGATTTAAATTCTTCATAAAATTGAACTTATCTTCTCAAAGGGTTGAAGAGCCAGCTCCTTAAAAGTTCCAGCTAGTATAAGCGTTGATTAAGAAGTCCTCACAGTTTCTTCTGAAGGAGGCGTACATGGCCTAGAGATAAGTACACAATTGATAAAAAGGTCAACTCTCTCTTCTTCTCTTGCGAAGGAATGACACTTATAGCGTCCAAGTGGTGATCCAGTAGCATTTTGAAAATTCGTTGGCGGCCGAAAGGACTGCAGCTACTTCGAAAGACGAATCAAAGTACCCCATCTAAGGTACGGCTTGAAGAGTACGACAGCTGGCAATTATTCTTGCCATCTTGAGCAATACGTCAGGGTGCAGATCTCGTGACGTAACTGCTAGGTAGCGTAGAGACTAGCGTTGGTGTCATGAGATGCAGTAGCGGTGACCAGCAGGTTGAAGTGATCAGAAGTGATGATTGATCAGAAGTGGTGAAGAACGCCAGCAAGTGGCGTCTTAAATAGTGATCATGGAACAACCTCGAAGCTGGAGATTGCCCGACCAGACAAAGACCTGCCATTGGTCGAACGAAAGTCAGGGGTGACGTTAGTCAACCCTGCTCAGCAGACAGCAGATGAACCAGTAGATGCCATGTATGCCAGGAGTGAGGAAGCTTGAGGTAGCGAGAGACTGGAACACTCAAGGTGAGAACTATAATATCTATGAATAGGTGATTGATAACAAGATTATGCATATGGTTTAAGCAATTCATACATTTACAAAGAAATAATTACCATTCGGGGATCTCGGTAACAAGAAACAAAATTTGACCGACAAATGGGCCAAGCTAAACATTGAAAGTATCACGAAAGTGATCATGCTCCGAGAACTCCGAATGAAAACAAACAAAATAATCAGTCAAAGCAAAACATGGATAACAGATGAGGAGAAACTAAGACTCGAAAGGCAAAACAGAGATAGCAGAGATGGGTCTAGTATAAAGACCTTTACTAGTTAAAACATCAACAACTCTGACGCGTTTATCACGGCCAAAGTGGCAGTGAATAATTCTGCCTAGATTCCACACGAGAGGCGGAGATGGGTCTCGAAGAAGAACCATGTCCCCCACTCGTACATCTGGTTGAGGAAGCCGCCATTTCGTACGCCTATTTAGCAAGCTGAGATATTCTAACTTCCATCGGCGCCAAAAAGAACAGCGCAAATATTCTACTTTTCTCCAAAAGATAGGTAGGTTAGGATCACACCGTCGAACCAGCAAAGGCGGAGTAGCAGCAAGCGAACAGCCAATCAGGAAGTGACTGGGTGTTAAAGGTAAAAGATCCTTAGGATCGTTTGAAAGAAGAGTCAGAGGTCTGGAATTTACAATACCTTCGACTTGAATAATTAAAGAGTTGAATTCCTCATAAGAAAGTATGGTAGGACCAAGAGTTTTCTTAAGCTGTCTTTTAGTAAGTTTGATGCAGGACTCCCATCGGCCCCCATGATGGGGAGCATAAGGCGGGGTGAAATGCCATTTGAAACCTTTAGAATAGGAAAAGTTGGAAATTTTTTCTTTAGCAGAAGGGGAGCTTAACACTTTTTTCCAGAGATCAGAAGCGCTTACAAAAATTATTGCATTATCTGAAAAGACTTCAGATGGAACACCCCTTCTAGCAGCAAATCTAGAAAAGGCGGCCAAAAAATAAGATACAGAAGCGTTCGTAACCAACTCAAGGTGGATAGCTCCCGTCACCATACATACAAATAACGAGATGTAAAGTTTACCTAAGATTTTGCGCTTAGATGAAGAGGGATTGGTCTGATATACGTAAGGACCAGCGTAATCGATCCCAGTAAGAGCGAAGGGCTTACTAGGTTCTGAACGAAATGGAGGTAAATTACCCATAATCTGCGTGGCAGGCCGTAGTTTAACCTTAAAGCAAGGTATACACTTTTTGACAACAGAAGAAACCTCATGAACGCCATTGATGATCCAGTAGAGTTCACGAATTAGACAGAGCAAGGTGCGAGTGCCAGCATGAAGGTGCTTATAATGAAACTTTTTTATTATAAGGGTAGTGATAGGATGCTTTGAAGGAAGGATGATGGGATGCTTTTTCCCATCCTCACAACTAGACATAGCTAATCTTCCACCCACACGTATTATGCCGTCCTGGTCTAGAAAAGGAGTGAATGGTGAAAGCCTGCTAGACTTGGGTAAATCTTTACCACTTATAAGAGCTTGCTTTTCAGGCGCAAATACTTCCTGCTGAACAAGTAACAAAATCTTGCAAGTAGCAAATTCTAACTCTACTCTGGTGAGAAAGGATTGGGGCTTCAATGGTTGATCAATTACTAAATATTTCCATCGGAAGATATAAGACACTACACGTATCAATTTATCAAATGAAGAGTATCTATGAAAAAGGCTAGTAGAAGTAGAAGTAAGATGCGACGTGACAGGGTCATTGCGAGCATCAGGTATTTCTTCTGCAAATTAATTAGCTAAGCGAGGCCAGCAAGATGATTCCTGACTTAGCCAAGGAGGACCATTCCAGTACAGGTCTGAAGAAATCAATTTTTTAGGCGTGCAACCACGTGATATTATATCCGCGGGGTTTTCACGGCTAGGAAAATATCTCCATTGTTCAGAATGAGAGACTTCATGAATTTTAGAAACGCGACTTGCCACAAAGGTATTCCAATGAGAAGAAGGCTTGGAAATCCAAGCTAATACAATAGAAGAATCGCTCCAAAAAATGTGCGGGAAAATTTTAACTTTAAACTGACATTTAGTTTAGTAGCTAATTCTGTTGCCATTAAAGCAGAGCATAATTCTAATCTCGGCAATGATACCGTTTTAAGTGGAGCAACTTTTGATTTAGCGCACACTAAATTAGAAAATCCAGGGAAAGTGGCTGAGGAACGTCCTACTATGTATGCACAACAGCCATAAGCCCGTTCTGAACTATCAGAAAATACATGCAGGTCATACTGCTGGTATAAGGGATTAGAAATAAAAAGGCGGGGTATAGAAACCTTGGAGAGATCCAGCAAACTGCTGCGATACTCTAACCATTCTTCTACAAGAGGAAGGGGGAGATTTTCATCCCAGTCTGATTTTAATGACCAAAGCTTTTGCAAGAACATTTTTGCAATAATAACTATAGGAGCAATATATTGCAAAGGATCAAAGATCTTTGCGATTTCTGACAGAACTTGTCTCTTAGTTACAGGGGGAGATTCTGACAAATGTACCTGATAAGAGAAGGTATCAGAAGAAGGACACCAAAAAACACCCAATGCTTTTACGGCTGCTTCATCGGTAGGAATAGCAACAAATTCATCAACTGGGACCTCTGATGAAAATTTTGATATAAATTCAGTAGAATTTGAAGTCCATTTATGGAGCGGAAAACCACCTCCTAGGAGCAGGGATTTCAAATCTTCGCACACAAGGAGTGCTTCAGAAATATTAGGGAAAGAGCACAAGAAATCGTCAACATAAAATGCCGTTTTTAATGACTCAGAGGCCAAAGGATGATACAGATGACCATCTTGCTCGGCTAACATGTGGAGAGACCGAATCGCAAGAAAGGCTGAAGGCTTCAGGCCATATGTCACAGTCTTCAATCTAAATATCTTTATGGGTTTGGAACTCTCATCGCGCCACAATATTCTTTGCAGATCTTGCTGCTCAGAATTTACGAGAATCTGCCGGTACATCTGCTTAATATCTGAGATTACAGCAATAGGAAACCGTCGAAAATTAAGCAAAACAGAAGTGAGATCTGTTTGAATCGCGGGACCACATTGCAAGGTATCATTTAAAGAGACTCCATTGGAATCTGGTGATGAGCCATTGAAAACTACTCTTATATTGTCTTGTGTTAAGGAATTTTTCCATGCCGGGTGATGATTTAGATAAACTCTTTCATTTAAAGGATGGTCAATTTCTTCTGATTTAGAAATTACCTCCATGTGATTAGATGATTCGTATTCCTCCATAAAGGAGGCACACTGAGTTTTAACAGAAGCATCTTGTTTGAACCGATTTTCAATAGCAAATAGTGCCCTAAGTGCTCTGGAATGCGAGCCCGTAATGGCGGGAGGATTAGGAATACGTGGAAGAGTTACTATAAATCTGCCTTCAGCAGTACGGACAGAGGTTTCCTTGTATAACATTTCACAAATTTCGTTAGAAGAGGAAGAAGTAGCCTGAACATTCTCAAGATCCCAGAACTTGGTTAGCTCTTGACTCAAATCGGTACCAACAAAATAACAATTCGATACAGTTTGAATAGGATTACGGTATATTTGGCCAGTAGCGATCCAACCAAAATCAGTTTCGCGGAAGAAAACATTAGGAGCAATTTTTACTTTATTGGAATGAAGACATTGCCAAAAGAGCTGAAAAGAGGCTCTACGGGCGAAGCTCTGTTGAAATGAGGTCAGCTAGCTGGACAAAATTCGGGATATTCCAACTTTGAATAGGATAAGAAGTGCCAGGAATATTGTTGCCTATAGACTTGATAATCAAACAATCTAATTGCAACTGCGTACCAAGATTATTAGAGTCCTTCAGATCCACCTTAGCAAAGCTTAAGGATTGCGATTTAGAGCAGTTGATTCCTGTAACCTCTATTGAGGATTTGAATGAGTTTTTGAATGGTATGGACTCCGTCTTCCGGAAAGAATTCATGATGAAAATAAATAAATGTAAAACAAAAATACTGGAATGCAGCCGAAATAAATCAGAAACCTCTATGGAGATCAAATTGGCAGGCGAAAAGCTGAAGGAAGTAGGAGACTTCTGTTACTTAGGAAGCAGAATAACCAGTGATGGACGAAGCAAAGAGGATATTAAAAGTAGGTTGGCTCAGGCAAAGAAAGCATTTCTACAAAAAAGGGATCTGTTGACATCGAATATAGATTTAGGTATTAGGAAGTCATTTTTGAAAGCCTTTGAAAGCTCTATGGAAGTGAAACTTGGACTATTGGTGCAGCAGAAAAGAGGAGAATTGAAGCATTTGAAATGTGGTGTTACAGGAGAATGATGAAGATCAGATGGGTAGATAGGGTTACAAACAAAGAGGTATTAAGACGAGTGGGAGAGGAGACATGTTTCTGGCGACTGCTAATGAAGAGAAGAGATAGGTTGGTAGGACACATACTAAGACACCCAGGAATAGCAAGCTTAGTTATGGAAGGAAGGGTCGAGGACAAAAACTGTAGGGGTAGACCAAGGTTAGAATATGTTAAACAGATTGCCTCCGATGTAGGGTGTCGGAGCTATGTAGAGATGAAACGATTAGCTCAGGACAGGGAGGCATGGAGAGCTGCATCAAACCAGTCAAAAGACTGAAGACTCAAACAACAACAACAACTTTTGTACAAAAGATTCATTAATAAAATTGTTGGTGGCGGCATTGTCTAACAATCCCCTGACAGATACCCATTTCCCGTGAGAATGTTTCAATAGAACCTGCACGGTAGATAATAAAACCTGGACTTTGCCAAGCGAGGTAGAACTTTGAGCATACGACTGCGCACTATTTTGAGAAGACTCAGAATTAGACTTGGTATTGGAACTGCTTGGTCCTGATAACCGTGATCTTTCATGTCTGTGCAAAAGGGAATGGTGTCTAGCCTTAAAATGAAAGCATAAACGTTGTGAACGGCAATTGTTTAACATATGCGTTCCTGACAAACAGTTGAAACAATGTTTTTTGTTCGTAATGAACTTTCGTCTTTCATCTACTGATAAAGATTTAAATTCATCACAATTGTATAAATTATGCGATTGCTGACACAGACCGCACGTTTGCATTTGGTTAGGTGACCGAGCATCAACAGGAAGAGCCTGTGATCTTAAAATTCTTTGATTAGAACTGCTAACCTTATCTTTTGAGAAGGCTTTTGAATCTGAACTACTAGTTTTTTGATTAGCTATGGCGGAAAAGACTTGGCTTCTAGCCTTCAAAAAGTTAATAATCGCCTCATAAGTGCATTGCAAATTCTGGGAAAGTTCTGTTTCCCAGGCTTTTAATGTATTTGCATCCAATCTTGCAGAAATGAGGTGAACTAGAAATAAATCCCAGTGATTTACAGGTTGGTTTAAATTGGACAATGCTCTGACGTGTAGCTCTACAGTGTCAATCAACTTACGAAGTGATAAACTGTTATCTGCTTGCACGTTAGGTAACTCGAATAAGCTTTGTATATGGCGTTGAATAGATAAACGAATGTTCCCATATCTATCCTTTAGAAGATTCAGAGCAACTTCATAATTATCACTGGTCAAAGAAAGTGCTTGAATCAGGTTAAATGCGTTGCCTTGAACTGCCAGACGCAAGTAGTGAAATTTTTGAATTACTGGTATAGAAGTATTCTCATGTACTAAAGAATTGAATAATTCAAAAAATGGCTCCCATTCTATGTCCTTACCAGTGAATTTGGGTATTTCTAATTTGGGTAGTATAATGCGTGAAGAAGATGTAGAAGATGCTGCAGAAGTTTGATCTCCTTGTTTTTCTTTTAAAGTTAAAGCCCTAATAAGCTGTTTAGCTTCAGCAAATCCCTGATAGTATAATTTTTCAACTTCCAACCTATCACTTTGCTGGTTCGGATGCTGAGTTTCTATACTGCATTGTATCTCATCATATTTCTCAAAAGGCTTGTTCATAATTCTTAAGCCTCTGCGAAATTATGTCAAGATTACGCTCTTGGGGTTCAAGCTCCGTTAAGAAAGTACGAAACCGTGTGAGCTTGCCCTTACAAGAGGCTCTGGCGTTGCTGAGTTTTTCATCAAGGTTAGGCATGTTAAAAGTTGTTTGTTACTCACTTCAATATTGTGACTTCGAGTACTGGAAGCCAGAGGATGACAGCTTGCTAGGTAGTAAGGTTTAGTCTGATGCGGAAGAAACCGGCTTAGCTTACGTTTCTCTCCTCCTCTGCTGAACATGCGCCTCAGGCTGAAACTTACAATGTGAATTAGTGTTGAAACACAATGAACAAAAATTGTTAATGTGAAATCCAATATATGAAACTTGTAACATTCCCAGGGTGCAACAGATATGTTTCCCGGGGGTGAGGCACCAAAAATATGGAGAAACGTTCTGCCCTAAAACTTCCCCATACGGGAGAACGCATCAGGCGAGAGCCTGGACAAAATAACTACAATTGGTCAAGAAAATTAGACTGAAGCGGTGCGGGGTAGTGGGCATGAAATACATCACTAGAAAATCAATGTAGGTAACCACACATTAACAATGTTTATTTCTAATAATAAATTTATAACCAATAAACAAATTGAAGTGCTTATCACAGAAATGAATAATTATAAATGGAACAAAGTGTGAGGGCCTGATGACAGAAACCCAGACTAAGAAAATGCCAATGAAACAAGCTTGCTTAATTCGAGAGAAGTTGAGTTTAACATAAAAGAATGCACCTTATAAAAAAGAACCATAAAACTGATTAAGAGTGTAAGATAACTAGTATGATTTAAATTCTTCATAAAATTGAACTTATCTTCTCAAAGGGTTGAAGAGCCAGCTCCTTAAAAGTTCCAGCTAGTATAAGCGTTGATTAAGAAGTCCTCACAGTTTCTTCTGAAGGATGCGTACATGGCCTAGAGATAAGTACACAATTGATAAAAAGGTCAACTCTCTCTTCTTCTCTTGCGAAGGAATGACACTTATAGCGTCCAAGTGGTGATCCAGTAGCATTTTGAAAATTCGTTGGCGGCCGAAAGAACTGCAGCTACTTCGAAAGACGAATCAAAGTACCCCATCTAAGGTACGGCTTGAAGAGTACGACAGCTGTCAATTATTCTTGCCATCTTGAGCAATACTTCAGGGTGCAGATCTCGTGACGTAACTGCTAGGTAGCGTAGAGACTAGCGATGGTGTCATGAGATGCAGTAGCGGTGACCAGCAGGTTGAAGTGGTCAGAAGTGATGATTGATCAGAAGTGGTGAAGAACGCCAGCAAGTGGCGTCTTAAATAGTGATCATGGAACAATCTCGAAGCTGGAGATTGCCCGATCAGACAAAGACCTGCCATTGGTCGAACGAAAGTCAGGGGTGACGTCAGTCGACCCTGCTCAGCAGACAGCAGATGAACCAGTAGATGCCGTGTATGCCAGGAGTGAGGAAGCTTGAGGTAGCGAGAGACTGGAACACTCAAGGTGAGAACTATAATATCTATGAATAGGTGATTGATAACAAGATTATGCATATGGTTTAAGCAATTAATACATTTACAAAGAAATAATTACCATTCGGGGATCTCGGTAACAAGAAACAAAATTTGACCGACAAATGGGCCAAGCTAAACATTGAAAGTATCACGAAAGTGATCAAGAACGATTCAAGTGCTAAAATTGGTACAAAGAATAGGAACCTCAAAGTCAAAGGTTTAGCATTTGCTGACGACGTAGTGTTGTTTGCTGAATCAGAACAAGAAGCTATTAACCAAATTGATCAGTTAAAAGAAACGGCGGAAAAAGCGGGCTTACAGATTTCGTTGGTAAAAACAGAGATGATGACAAGTGATCAGAAATACACTAAGAAAATGATAAAAACAAATTATGGGAGCATCAGGGTCACTGACCGATTTAAATATCTTGGAGAAATAATTAGTAGCAATGGGACGGATAAATTGGCAATCGAGAACAAAAAAGGGAAATTGGAAAGATTAAATTTTTGTACAAAAAATATATACAATAAAAAGAACCTGTCAATCAATGCAAAATTACGACATTTTAATACTGTTGTTAGACCAGTCATCTTGTACGGCATGGAAACTACAAATATAACCGGAATGGAGAATTTGCTCAAGATAGAAAGAAGATTTTTAAGAAGGATTTATGGTCCTAGGAAAACACAGGAAGGTTATAGACTGAGATCGAATGCAGAAATTTATAGTAAAATGGACAACCTTGAAGTGATGATCAGAAAACGGCGACTTCAGTTCTACGGACATATGGTCCGCATGGATTGCTCAAGGTTAAGCAAACAAATTTTTGATAAAATCTGGAACTATAAAGGACAAGGAGGCTATGTAAAACAAATGAAAGAAGAACTTCAAAAATTCAAAATTACTGAAGAAGATTGTCTAAATCGAATAGAGTACAGAAAAAAAAATTTGGTCTCAAAATTCTTGTCGGGGAGAAGAAAAATCTCAACAGAGGAGAATGGACTGCTGAAAGAAGAGCTGCGCAGTCGACCAGGATGAAAGACTTCTGGAAGAGAAAGAAGGAAACTAGACCTATAAAGAAGTGATATTTGCGTGGTCCTTGTTGGCCTGTCCGCGGTGTATATATATATATAAAGGAATGTCTGTCTGTTCGTCTTTTATGCGTTCATAAACCATTCATCCGATTGCGATGAAACTTTGATTTGTTGTTGTGTACACGTCAGGGAAGGTCTTCAACTTAGTAAAGCCATTTTACAATATTGGTAGAGCACGAGAAGATTCAACAAATGAGCGACGACGTGCGAAGCGTTTCAAGCAAGGCTCGTATTCGTTCATATACCATTCATCCGACTGCGATTAAACTTTGGTGGATCGGTTAGTACACTTCAGGGAAGGTTTCAGGCTTAGAAACTCCATTTTACAATAGGTAGCATACGAGTAGATTCGACAAATGAGTGACGGCATGCAAATTGTTTAAACAAAATCCCGTAAGCGTTCATATACCATTCATCCGATTGCTATGAAACTTTGGTGAATTGTTGTGCACACTCTAGGAAAGGTTTGAGAGTTATTAAGTCCTTTTTACAATACGTAGCGCACGAGTAGATTCAACAAATCAGTAACGGCGCGCGTATCGTTTAAAAAAAATCCATATGCTTTCATATACCATTCTTGCGATTGCAATGAAATTTGGTGAAATGTTGTTTCCACTCCCGCGAAAATTTCTGATTTAGTAAATCCATTTTCCAATTGGTAGCGCACGAGTAGATTTAACTAATGAGCGACAACTCGTGAATCGTTTCATCCAAGTCCCTTATGCGTTCATATACCATTCATCCGATTGTGATAACATTTTGGTGAGTTGAATACAGTCCTGCAAAGGTGTATGAATTAGTAAATCCGTTTTTAATGGGTGGCGCACAAGTAGATTCAACAAATGAGTGACGGCGCGCGAATCGTTTAAACAAAATCCCGTATGCGTCCATATGCCTTTCATCCGATTGCGATGAATGTTTGATGAGTTGTTGTGTACCCGCCATGTAAGGTTTTCGAATTAGTAAATCTATTTTAGAATAGGTAGCGTACGAGTATTTTCAACAAATGACTGTCAGCGCTCGAATCGTTTCAACAAAGTCACGTATGCATTCATATACCATTCATTTCATTGCGATGAAACTTTGTTGAGTAGTTGAGCACGCTCCCATGATTTATTTTGAGATAGTAAATCAATGTTACAATAGTTTAGAGGTGGTTAACGTAAAAAGAAAACAATATTGGGAATCCAAAAGCACTTCAACAAACAAAGTAGCAACGCCAACACCTTCGTCGATTGGCATTGCAACGCATGCCGGGTACAGCTAGTTTATATATAAAAAAGAACTTAGCCATGCAAACCGTATGAAATGTCTAACTTAAGTGGGGACTCGCTGAAGGCAAGCGGAGAGCGCAGCCTGAAGTGCACTTTCCCTCTCGAGCCGATATTCTAGTACTATTAGTTAGTCTGGCTAGACAAAATAAGCCAAAAGGAAAGGATGTAATAACTTTCCCTTCAGAAGGATTGCCTGGACTTGCCATTTCTTCATGAGTTTATTTTATGACTTTATAAGCCTTTTCTCGACAGCAAAATGGTATTTATTTAATTGTGAGGCATTTAAGGAATAAGTGAGTGTGTTTCGCGCACACATTGAGTTACCTGTAGGTACCCCAATATGTGTAGGTTGGTGTTAATAGAACCTTATTTTCGGTACAAAACTGGAATGGGACCTTAGCAGAATAATATAGGCAGGGATTTATGAGAGAGGAAATATATAACGCATGATCACCTGTGATTGATGTTCCAATTTAACTGCCCAGCTTTTATCTTCATACGTTATACCAGTCTCATCCAGCAGATTATAAGAGGGTAACAGATCAATTGACTCCTAGAAAGTATCATCAAGTATGAGCCAACGTCTAACATACAGACATTATAACAGTAGGCTACTATGTTACGTGTAGGGATCTCGTAAGCCTACTCTCTGGTAGCAAGTAGGTACATCACTAAGAATGCTATGTTACATAATACAACTTACAATATTAGGCAATTCATCAGTTTCAGACAGCCATCCTGACTCACTCTTAATGAGTGGTTGTTGCTCCATATTGTTCAGCAAACTGGAACACACAAAGTGCGCTTAAGTGGCGATACTTATACCTGCACGCCAAATCATTATACTAGATAACACATCCAATGGGGGTATTTTCAGGACTCGGAATTCAAGTTAGGCTACGGGTAATGAGATGCGGTGAAACTTATCCAACCAAGGCGTTCGACTTTATAAGGTATGAGTCGGGGTATAGAATGTCTATCATTGCAATATAAAGAATGAGGCCACTGAAGTAGCCTAACACAAACCTGAGCACAATTCGCTGGGGCAGGCGGAATAAATTGCGCGTGATTACATTACAAACCTATCAACGTGAAAGTCAACGCAAGTCAAACCACGAGTACTAAGAAATTGACAGTAACTGGATAGAAGGAGTTTTAGAAAATACAAGACAATACTTCCGCCTCGAGTTACAAGAAACCCACTTCAAACCAAACACAACATAACCCCATTTTTGCACCAACATTGAATGGAAGGGACTCAAGGGTGTATTAATCCTTGTTGTTGTTTGAGTCTGCAGTCTTTCGACAGGTTTGATGCAGCGCCCCATGCTTCCTTTTACTGAGCTAATCGTTTCGTCTCTACATAGCTATGGTGACCAACTCTCAATTTTCAAATGGAGGACAGACTCTTAATTAAAGGAGGACTTTTCATAAAAATGTTCTAAAATGGAGGACAAATGGAATTTTAATATTTACATGCAAAATTTAGTATTACATTCCTTATAACACTTATGTTGATGAAGATGCTGAAGTTGTAGCTATTTTATGCTTTTCGACAGCAAAATTAATTATTTTCTTGTAATAAATACCTGGTAATACTCTCCACATGACATGTTTTTAAAGTTGTACTTCACTATTATAATACCATTAACCGACTCGGTCAGCAAACGGTTTCTTTCTTCTGACCACTGTGTATTAATCAGGGAAAATACTCTTTCAACGGTTGCATTGCCAGCTGGAATAGCGAAATAAAACTGACAAATTTTAAGCAGATCACTAAATGTTCCAATGTCAGGGCTATATTTGAAAAACTCACACCACTGCTTATCTAATGTAGTACGGTATGTTTATCAATATCGGAATTCCTAGTGTACAGTTATTCTGAACATTGCAAAATTGGTCAAAAAGTTTAGAATCGTCAATCTCCACACCTTTAGATTGCAAATACTCGAGACAAGGAAGAACATCTTCAAACTTAACGTCTTTCATACTATGAAGCTTCATCCATAGGAAACATCAAGTTCTTCCATCATAGGGTTACACCCACTGATCAGTGAGGGATTTCAGAGTCTTTATGAGTTTAAGAGGTATGAATTTATTTTCCATCCCATCATTCAGTGTGGCCATAGCTGAACCTAATATATCACAAACTTCTGCTATAGAGAGCGTTTCTTTTTCTATGTATGAAATTTTGTTGTGAAATAGTGGAATGAACAAACCACAGGTAAAGCTCAGAAAACTCGTTTTCCAAAAAGGACCTAATTATAGCAGGAACAGAATTTGAAGGCTGAGAAAGAAAGTACGACTTTAGAGCTGCAAACAGTTTTCGCATTCTTTCTATTGCAGGAAACAAACTTAACCACCTTGTTTTGCTGTGACACAGAAGCTGTTCATAATTTATTTCAACAAACTCGCAGAATTCTTTAAGTTGTTCAGTGTGAATTGTATAGATATGGAAATAATTGAAGATTTTTAAAATTATACTCTCGACATCAACTGACAGTACATCAGCACCTTGTTGCAAACAATTATGCAGTACATGTGCTGGACTTCCAACCCCGATTATATGTTCATTTAATTTACTTTTTAGTGCTGAAAATATTTGTTTTGCCTTCTCTGTGATTAACCCCTCCAAAATTAACGATTTCATTGTCTCCACTAAAAGCAACGCATTTAGCAGAAATTTATGTTTCTTAAAAGTCTCGGAAACCTAATTGGATATTGTCTCTGAAGTTTCATTAGGACATGTTTGTAGTTCTAAGACATTAGTTTGAATACCATTTTCTTTATAGTCGATATATTGTATAACAATAGGAAGAAGTTTCAAAGCCCCATGGTTGTTAGCATCAGTACCCACTCCGAACAAAGGAATACTATTATTCAATGTTTTAGTGATAAAGTCAATGGAATGAGGGGAGATTACGGTACGTTATTTATGATAGCTTCAGTTTTGGTTCTAGCACGTGATATTTTGTTAGCAATCTCAGAATCTGCAAACAGCACTTTATCAACAGCCCGCGTTATTATCTGGTATTCCTTTCCATTCCAATAGTGCTAACATACGGCCGTTGCTCAAACCACTGTGGTGTTGCGAATGAGTGAGTGAGTCATCGACCAATGTATTTGTTTCTGTAACACCGCACTCCCCGGGGAACCTCATAACTAGTCACCATGACTTTTCTTTTCAATTTAGCTTATGGCTTTGTGTGCCGGGAGTGTCCGAGGACATGTTCAGCTCGCCAGTTTGTAGCTGCTTCTACGTGGACACACATGGGGTGAGCTAAAAGTACCGTCACGTGTGGAGTGTTGTCTGGGGGAGGAAAGTTTGAATGTAAGGACGAGGAGTTGGAAGGTAGCGGCTGTGGCCTATAGTTAGGGACCAACACCGGCATTTGCCTGGAAGGAAGATGGGAAACCACAGAAGACCATCTTCAAGGTTACCGGCGGGGGGATTCGAACCTCCTCGCCTCCCGGATGTGAGCGACTGCCTGCAGCCACGACGTAACGACCACGGCTAACTCACCCAGAACCATCACTTCTCATAGTCCGCGATCCACATTCCCCTCAGGTTCAGGCAACTTAGACCTGAGCAGTACGTGCAAAGCAAGTGAACTCACTCCAGCCATGGGATCGAGACATCCAGAGGCGGTGATGATTCTAGTTTGAACTGGTTGTGTTGTAACGAAAGGAGGATGTTTTATTCCGAGGCGTCAATACCGTAAGGAAATAGTGCTGATCTGCGATACCAGTGCAGCTCGCTAAGTTCACTTTCACGTAGCCTAATTAAAGGTGTTGATAAGTTTTTAAGACACGACACTTTATCGTCTGACATTATAACATTTAATCAGCTTGTACCATTTCCTTTTTCTTGTGTATTTAGGAATATAGAAATCGAATGTAGGATTCTTTATTTCCCTGCTCTATAAGCAGGCACCATTATGTTAGTTATATCACATTCACAATGATAAATAGTGCCGACTTATTAGACCATGACGGTCAACTTGCAAACATATGACTTACCGGTAGAGTATTGTTGAGCGTCATGGTTGTATATGTTTAACTGTTGTTGACAAATTATAACCGCTCGTTATAACTGTGCACTTCGAGGAGTATGATAATACCCTGCCGTACCTCGTTTGATTTATAAAATATGAGACTGATTTGGCGTACTGGAATGACTAAGGTCTTTTATTAATTCTTCCTCTGTTCTAGTTTCCTGATCATAATGGAGAAAAGACTATGCATCAAGAGTGAGCCACAATGGTTGACTCATGAATTCTCTAACATTGTAAGTTACATTTTAATTCGCACATGGAGTAACATTGCTATCTTAGTGATGTGCAAGGTTTAGTGACATAATGCAGTACTTGATAGTAAATGGTGCTCTAACCAGGATCTGTTAACTTAGTACTCATATTTTGTCTATATATTTAACATAGGGTAATACTTCGCAGGATCCAAATGAGCTGTTGCCCTCTGATAACCTGCAGAACGAGGCTGGTGATATATTTGACGATGAAAGGATAACAGTTAAAGAGGAACATGAACTTCAGGTAATTATAGGTGATGCATTACTTCTCTTATAATAATAGGAATGATTCTTAGTGGGAATAATTTTTGGAGGATTGGATTTCTCAGTCTTGTTTTCTATCAGAACAGATGTAATTGTATTGCTACTGCAGTTGCACACTGGATCCTATTTTAGGTGATGCTATTAATTATGCACGAAGTATCACTTTCCTTCTTTTCGCTCCAATTCGACAATATATCATTTTCATAATTTTGTTAATCATTTGGGAGGACATTATCAATTTTAACTTCCAACATTGATCACTTTTCCACCGACTGCACCCGATATAAGTGCTAAATCGCGTAAATATGAGTTTTGTATATCAACTGGAGCCATGTTCGTCAGATGATTTTTAGTATGTGAAACTGCCGTAGCGAGTGTCATCTTTTGGGCAAAGATGCTACATTATGATTCTCATCTTTTTCCACTGTTGTAAAATTACCTGTCATGGCATCCAGAAGTGTCAATAAATGGTTATTTGAATTGGTATATTTTCCTTATAAAAGAAGAAAGAATCTGCGATGTGCCGGTGAGCGTAAAAGTAAAATAAGTGGCGACCAGTGATAGGACAAATATATCAATATATTTTAATTATGGAGACAACCCAACGTGAACTGGATCGAGCGATAAAGCTACGTAATGTAACACGGGCGGCGTTTTCGAGGCAGTTGAATAACCTCAAAGGTGAAATTGAGGACGTCCACATGACAGCTCATGAAAAGCGAAGGAAAGTTCAGGTTTCCCTTTCTTTACTTCGGAAGAAAAATGATGAGCTCCTGCAGCTGGATGGTAAGGTCCTAAGTCTAAAACTTGACGTCGGCCAAGAGGACTTGGACGACGAATGTAGACTTGCCGATGACTATCAACGTCAATTTCTTGATATAGAGGTGAGTGTTGAATATATTCTACCTTCAGGAGGCATCGCTCAAGACAACAGTGATTGTAGCAGTGTAGATCTTGTGAGCAAGAGAAAATTCAAACTACCTAAATTAGAACTAAGGAAATTTGATGGCAAAGTAAAACAGTGGCTACAGTTCTGGGGCCAGTTTGAAAAGATAGACAAGGATCCGGATATTGCACCGGAAGATAAGTTTCAATACTTAATGCAAGCTACAGTGAAAGGGTCTCGTGCTCGAGAAATTATTGAAAGTTTTCCACCTATTGGGTAAAATTATACGAAGGTTCGGTAGAGATGATCTGTTGGTTGAAGTTTACGTAAGAGAGTTGTTATCTTTAGTTCTTAAGAAATCTTCCACTCCCGGTGATGGCAGTTCAATGAGTAGCCTTTATGACAACTTGGAATCGCACATACGGTCACTTGAAACCTTAGGTGTTACAACAGATAAGTGTGCATCTATGTTGTATCCTTTAGTAGAGTCATGTTTGCCTGAGGAGTTTCTTAGGGCCTGGCAAAGAAGTTCCAATTTTGCACACACACGTGATTCGAAAGATAGGTTAGACAATCTCATGCTATTCATGAAAGGGGAAGTGGAAGCCGAGGAACGGATCAGTTTAGCAATTTCCGGTTTTGGAATCAAAGATAATAACAGGAGTAGAGACCAACCCAAATTGTCAGAGCACATTGCTAATGCAGCTGACTTGTTAAACACTAACCCAGTTGAGGAGAGGAGAGGGTACTGTATTTTTTGTGGAGGTCAACATGATGCCCTTAATTGTTTTAAAGCACAAAAATTAGGTCTACCTGAGAAACAAAAGGTTCTAAAGGAGAAGGGTGGGTGTTTTAAGTGTCAATAAATGTAAAGCCGTAGTACGGTGCATTATTTGTAGTAAGAGCCACCAAGTTCTGATGTGCCCTGATTTACCTCAGAATAAACAAAATATATCGCATAATAATGTCGAACACAGGCAGTCCGGGGGGAAGAATGAACAAAAGACAAATTCGCCGAGTAATATTTCTAAATATCCTAAAGTTCTTTTGCAAACTTTGGTTATAAAGATGAAAGGTATTGGCTTTTCCTTCTCTGTTAGAGCCTTAATTGACTCAGGATCCCAGAGATCCTATGTTAAGAAAGACATTGTTAAAAGATTAGGTTACACTCCAGTCAGAACTGAAACAATTAAACATGACCTTTTTGGGGGAGTGAAATCAAGTGTTAATGAACATTCATGTTACGAAGTAGAAATTGAAAGCCTGGATGGAAATTATCAATGTAATTTTGAAGTATTGGATCAGGTTTTAATATGTAATGATATCCCTTCGGTCAAGAAAGGACCTTGGTTGAATGAACTTGAGGAAGGGAATATCAGCCTAACAGATATTGGGGATGAGTCTTGGCCTGTGGACTTGCTGATTGGGGCGGATGTAGCGGGCAGACTTCTGACAGGAAATATTAAAGTTCTCTCTTCTGGTTTGGTTGCTGTGGAAACAAATTTAGGCTGGACTTTGATGGGGAAAGTTCCACAACAATCTTCTGTTAACTTGGCAGAAGACGTTACAGCTCTGTTTGTTAATGAGATCAACGATCTCTGGAGACTAGATGCCATTGGAATCTCAGACTCAGCTGTTAAAATGTCCAAAAATGAAAGACAGCTTCAAATTAGAGATGATTTTTAAGAGGTATTACTGTAAATGATGAGAGACGTTACGAAATTTCATTGCTATGGAAAGAAGATAGCTTGGCTCTTCCTCGTAACAGGGAGCTAGCACTCAAAAGGTTAGAATCTACCACTAGAACGCTTCAGTCTCAAAATCTTCTCATTTCATACGATGCAGTTCTAGCTGAGTCGGAAGAACTGGGAATTATTGAAGAAGTACCAGTCAAAGAAGTAGGGAATTATGGACACTATCTACCACATCGAGCTGTTATTAAGGAAAATAGCACTACCAGAGTTCGTCCTGTATTTGACGCATCAGCAAGAGATAGAAATGCTCCTTCTCTCAATCATTGTTTAGAGTGTGGACCCAATCTGATTGAACAGATTCCTTCCCTGTTATTAAAATTTCGGGAGGGGAGATTTGGGGTGACAGCTGATGTAGAAAAGGCTTTTCTACAAATAAGTGTTCGCCAAGAAGATAGAGATTTTGTTAGGTTCTTTTGGTGTGATCCAAATGACTGGAAGAATATAAAGATATTTCGGCATCGGAGGGTGGTATTTGGATTAAAATGTAGCCCTTTCCTTTTAGGAGCAGTTCTTGATTACCATTTGGACAAGGCAATGGAAGATTGTCAATATAGTAAAGAACAGATATCCAGACTTAAACAGAGCCTTTATGTGGACAATGTTGTAACCAGTGTTGATAGTGAATCAGAACTGAAAGAATTCATTAATGAAGCACTTGATGTAATGCAGGAAGGAAAGTTTAACCTCAGAGGTTGGCCAGGCCAACAATGATGCTTTCATTCTTGTAGGACAGACAGCGGCGCTAGGTTTACGATGGGATTTGGAATCTGACACTTTATTGTTAAACTTGGAATGGTTACAGAACCATGAATTGGGAGTAATCACGAAAAGATCCATTCTGTCAGTTGCACAAAAGGTATTTGATCCGATTGGCTTAGTTAGTCCAGTTCTTCTAGTTCCTAAATTGTTATTGCAAAAGATATGGCTAAGTGGTATATCTTGGGATGATGAGGTTACTACTGATATTAAGGACCAATTTGTAACTTGGTATTCAAGCCTTTTTCTCCTGAAAGAGATGAGAATTCCACGCTGGTTTCATTATTCCAAGAACCACAGGGATGTCAGTCTACATATTTTTTGTGATGCTAGTGCACAGGCCTACGCTGCAGTAGTCTTCATACGACTACACATTGACGGTGAGAGTAAGGTACACCTTCTTGCAGCCAGAGCAAGAGTAGTCCCATTAAAGACAGTCACCATTCCCCGACTGGAACTAATTGCTGCAACAGTGATAGCTATATTAGGTAATTCAGTGCTAGAAGGACTGAACTACCAACATGTCAAGTTGTATTTCTGGACTGATTCGACAACGGTTTTAGCATGGATTCGAAAGGAAGAAACATGGACTGTGTTTGTCAACAACCTTGTTAAAGAAATCCATCGGTTGACTTTACCTGAAAAGTGGAGATATGTTCCTGGCCACTTGAATCCTGCAGATCTTCCTTCAAGAGGTTGTCTGGCAGAAAAATTGTTAGCACTTCGATGGTGGGAGGGGCCAGAGATTTTAAGAAAAGACCGGCCAGTGTGGCCTGGTAAAGTTCCACCTGCAGAGGCAGAACTGATTTTGCAAGAAAAGAGAAAATCATTTCAAACAATGAGTTACATTGTAGATACGTCATGTGAGTTATGTAGCACCCCAAAACATGTAAATAATGATCAGTGCACTTACCACGATTTTAATTGGTATTACTTATATTTTTCAAGCTATGGAAAAATAATTCGTTTGGTTGCTTGGATAAAGAGGTTTATCCAAAATAAGCGAAGAGCAAACCTTACAAGTGCTCGTGGAGAATTATCATGTGAGGAGATGATGTCAGCAGAAAAAATTGTCGCAAGATTGGTACAGGAAGAGTCTATCTCTTCAAAAAATGACAAAAGTCTCAGTAGCCTAAATGTGTTTAGGGATGAGAAGGGATGTCAAGAGTAACCACTAAAAGTGGTAGAGCTGTAAATACACCAAAGAGATTAGATTTATGATTACTGTATTTTGAGGTAATTATAGTTATTTATGTATGGTTGAGTTGTTCTTCCACCAACTCAAGGTGGGAGTATGTCATATCTTTTGGGCAAAGATGCTACATTAAGATTGTCATCTTTTTCCACTGTTGTAATATTACCTGTCATGGCATCCAGAAGTGTCAATAAATGGTTATTTGAATTGGTATATTTTCCTTATAAAAGAAGAAAGGATCTGCGATACGCCGGTGAGCGTAAAAGTAAAAGCGAGCGCTCACAACGAGGCGCACACATTGACGTCAGTAGTTGCCAACATGTCCGATACAAAATACACCAGACGACACGTAACGTTGTAATTATGTGAAAAAAGAAATAATTGGGCCTGTGTGTATTATTTGTATTTGTAAATAATGTTTGTATGAGGCAGTGGTGCCAACTGCACTTTACCGCAATCAAAAACTATTGATCTGGACGCGTTAGGCTGTAACCATTGGATTGGACAAAACGAAGGTTAGAGTGGTCGGGTGTAGGTGGAGTATGGGCCGCGTGCAGCTAGCGGGGCATGGTGGACACAGAACTATTGATCTGGACGCGTTAGGCTGTAACCATCGGATTGGACAAAACGAAGGTTAGAGTGGTCGGGTGTAGGTGTTGCCTTGGCCGCACGCAGCTAGCGGGGCACGGTGGACACAGAACTATTGATCTGGACGCGTTAGGCTGTAACCATTGGATTGGACAAAACGAAGGTTATAATGGTCGGGTGTAGGTGGAGTATACAATTCGACAATATATCATTTTCATAATTTTTTTATCTTTTGGGAGGACATTATCAATTTTAACTTCCAACATTGATCACTTTTCCACCGACTGCACCCGATATATGTGCTAAATCACGTAAATATGAGTTTTGTATATCAACTGGAGCCATGTTCGTCAGATGATTTTTAGTATGTGAAACTGCCGTAGCAAGCGCTCACAACGAAGCGCACACATTGACGTCAGTAGTTGCCAACATGTCCGATACAAAAATACACCAGACGACACGTAACGTTGTAATTATGTAAAAAAAGAAATAATGCCTTATAACAAAAATGGAACTGAATTAATTTGAGATTAAAAATAGAATTTGGAGGGTAAAAATTATTTGTGAGCAGAATTTATGATGGATCAGGATTATTTTGATGATTGCTTTTCTAGCAAGTCTGTACGGGATGGCACTCTTGCACCCGACTTTTTGTTGTTTATTTGTTTGATGTGTCTATGGACGCAATGTAGGTAAATCTTTTTTGAGCCGACCCAGCTGGCATGATTATGTGTGAGCTTGGACAGCTTTATGGTGTATGATGTGATTTTATGATGTGTTCGCGGGAAATATATCATTGAGATTATTCCGGCTTGCTGCACATCAGCCCAGTTCTTAACCTCCCGAGGCTGAGCTTGTGGTAAATATTTGTGTTTCTTGCCATCCAAGTGGATGAGTGAGATATGTCTTTGCGCGTTTCCAGATGTATAACGGGACCTGTATGGCTCCATGTATAATTAACACCAAGCTTGGAAGACTGACAGATAGAAGAGGCAGCGTTGACTTATAACTAGGGGAGGGCTCAATCATATAACGCGACGTGGTCATTAGCAACAGGCTAGGTTCCTGTAATTCAATATAAGATGTTATTTAAATTCACAAAACCCTGATCGGTTATAAAGAGTATTTGATTGATTTAAATGGGAGTTGTCCATGTTTTAAGGTATCTTCCGAAACATCTGTTTATCTGGCTTTTATTCATGTAAATATAATTTTCAGCCGTTTAGGCCTATATTTTGTTGTTGTTGCTTGACTTCTTGTGTGTTTATTTTACGCGTTCAATGACCCCGTGTGGCATTAGTGTGTGCGAGGCAGTTTCCCATCTGTGATGCGAGCTTTTTGGCCTATTTTGGCATGCTCTTTTGTTTTTTTGTGTGCTTTGGCACGGGCTAGAATCTCGGGGAGATTCATCATGTTTTAGTATTTTAGATCTTGCATGTGTCAGTAGTAATTATAGTGTGTTAATTAAGGGTGGGTCCCATAGCCGTAGTGTGATTTAAAAGATGCAACTCCGTGAGCAATATGACTGTTTCAGTTGTAAACGGACTCGCATCAGTACTCATTTTCTTATTAAGGATCAGTACACCACGCATTATATAACTTCTTGACCAGGATAAATGGACTTGTATCCATATAAATGTGAGAAGCGAGTTCTTACCGCTCAATTTTATGTTATGATTAATCATTTGAGTGAAGCTGTATTCACATTGTTTGTTGGGTGGAGTGAGTTATGACCGCTCAGTATTATCTTTATTTCATATGGGAGTGAAAGTCAGGGAGGACTTCTTTTTATTATTATTATTATTATTATTATTATTATTATGCACATAATTTTCAGTCATTAAATACTTTTTATTCTACTTGTTATTCATTTTATTTCTAGTATAGCCTCTGTCATGGACCTTTCTATTCATTAGAGCATGTTGTTTTTGCGAACTTTGCTTCGAAAAGCATTCAGGACTGAGCACGACCCCGTATAAAGATCTTGATAAAACACTGCTTTATTGAAGGGTGCATAGACAAAGCTGGCGCGTCAAGGTGCGGCTACTTCGTTGCTAGTTACTGCTAAAACACGTTGGATAGTCTGCTTAGATCTAGTAGATCAAGCTGTCGCGAAAATGTGTTGTTTCACTGATATATGGGACTGTTTGAAATCACCGGAAGTGATATTTTGTTAACGTAAATACGGCGAAGAGAAATACCGTCAAGAAAATAGAATATACAGTAGAATCACGAGGTTGCAAGTTAAATACGATTCACGTTTTGTTTATTGATGTAATTAGCAAAGTAATGTACGTGAAATCGGGCGCCCATTGATTAAATGTAAAATTAGATTTGTTTAGAAAGTCAAACTCATGAATATGTTAGGTGGCTGGTAGCCTTAAATGACAATACATTGTTAATTAGTCAGTGTTAACATCAGATCTAGATAGTAATTTCATGACGGAATATGTGCGGGGTTAAAAAATTATTAAGTAAAATTAGAACCATTCAGTGATGCGGGGGTAATGGGAATAAGATTAAATGAACTGAAAGTGGTCAAATGAAGTAAATGGTTGTCAAGAATTATATATGTGTGTGTCGGGGAGACATTTCCATGTCATTCTCCTATTTTCTCTGTGATATATATTTTTGTGTGTGATAATGGCAACAATAGAAAAGATCCACGCGATCATTGAAAGTGCCACGGCACGAACCCAGGAACTATTAAAGGAACAGAGTGCTAAGTTGGACACTAAACTATCCGAACAGTCAGGCGAGTTTAAAACACAACTAGCTGAACAGAGTGAAAAATTAGACACTAAGATATCTGAACAGGGTGAATCATTACAAGCGCAAGTAAATGAAAATATAAACAAACAATTAGAAGCGCAAGAGTGTAGAAATACGAGTCAGTTAGCCACATTATCTGCAGAGATGAATGAGTATACTACGCAGCAGATGGTTCAATTCGCGCTTGATATAAGTAAGAACAACGACAAACAACTAGGTCAGATAAAAAATTAGAGGACACCTTCAACCGTAAATTAAATGATTTGTACGAAACTGTATTGGCAAAACTAGCTCAGATAGAGTTAGCATGAACGGTAAATAACAGTGAGGTTAAAACGGCACAGGATGGTCTTGAAAAGCGGTTTGATAAGATGGAGGAGGATTCTACGTTTATCCAGGGACAATTGTCAGCAGTAAATGAAAGTATTACGGGTCTTATAAAGGATATGGATAAATTAGAAATACAATCAGCAGAGCGATTGGGTAGATTATTGGCCAAGGAATAACCTAACCACCAAGGGAAGATGATAAAGAAAAGGAGGTGGGTTTCGGACTGGAAAGAAAGGATAGAAAAATAGGATGAGAGTCCCACAAAAGTTGTAAATTTAACCTTAAATACACTCAAAGGCGGTTGCCACCGCAAATCCGTTCTCTGATACCTAAGGTGGGTAAGGACCTGGTCGAAGCTAACGGGAACCGCAGCTAAGACTTGGGCGGTTTGCAAGAGAATGGCATTAGCGTATTCCCTCTCAAGCATGCATATGCATACTATGGGGAAGGGTGATGGTCTGGCAAGACAGAAAGTAACAGACGTATTGTAGATCTGTTCAAAGGAATTGTTTTTTGACCAGGTAATTTGAAGAATGCCAATAATTTGAATCAATTTTGATATTTCCCGTTTTCGAAGTTATAGAGTTACTACCAAGCGACCAAGTGCTTCCAAGAAGGATAGAAATAAAGGAATTATGCCTTTGGGAATAAATTTGGTAAATGAACCAATAGTTGCATTTGGAAATGGCTAAGCTTTTATCCAGCCAAAAGCCGACTAAAAGTTTAGGCAAAGAGAAACACTTATCTTTTTGAAAACTGACCATAAGATTTTGGAGAGGATCTCCACAAGCAGGAAGCTGGCGTAGCGAGCTGAACTTGCCTTACTGGCCAGTTAGAATTAGCTATTAAAGCTAAGAGAGACTTTACCGTGATAACTACTAAGAGTTCTTGCTCAAATGCAACGAGTGGAAAAACCCTATCACGAGATGTATTTACATTAACGAGGGCATGAACCTAGTAAGAGTCAGGGAAGACAGGATCTTGCCTAACCGTCGTATTAGAGAAATGATAAGTCAAAAAGGAAAGTTTAGGTTTATTTAACAGTGCAAAGAAGTTTAATGAATTTAACAAGTATATAGTTTCAATTTTTGTTAACAACTTGGGGTCGCAGACCTCCTAACATTTAAAGTTTGCTCCAGGCAATTAACAATTCTTCAGGTATTAAACCTTTATATTTATTAAAATCTTCATAAGATTTTAAAATGGGACAAAATAGAGTACAAGGATATAAAGACAATTAAAGTGATTAAAGTTAACAATAAATAGAGTACAAGATGTGTACTATAAGAAATTTCTGAGTATCTATCTTAGAAAAAGTTACAATTTCAAAAATAACAAAAAAAAAAGAGAACAGGTAGATTGAAAAAGAAGTTCCTATAACTTCTTATATTTATGCTGAATTACTTTTATAATAATTATACAAAGAGGGCAGGTCACTTACTGTGAAACCTGAAGAGAAAGTCAAAAAGGAAGGTTCTAGACTTCCTATGTTTAATTAGGAATCACGAAACCAATGGTGCAAGTTTCCCTTTCGTGTAACCTAGAAATAATTCACTCATGAGTTGAAAGAATTGTATTCCCTGATTATAAGGGAAAAACAATGTAAGCTTGAACCGTGTATAAAACACGTGGTTATGCAGAAATTAATTAATGAGATATGAGCAAAAGTGGGAGGGCACGTCTAGAGTGACACCTCATTGAAAAAGACCTAGAGTAACAATTTTATTATGGTTTGTCAGTAAGGGGTTTAGGAAAGAGCAGCTGGAATGGAAGGTGAATGTTCATGGCCTTATTTATGGTATTCGGACGATCGCGACGCGGTAGAAAAGTTGAACAAGCACTAGTTTTCACTATAGTCTGTTAAATGGATGAAAAGTTCACTGTAGTAACACGAAAGTTTGACAAGGAAAGTTATTTCAATGATGAAAAAAAACTGGTTGCACTAGGTAGGCGAGAGTCTATTGCTTGAGAAAGTTGTGAATTACAATTAAATGCGCCATAAAACATTCCAACGGTGGAAGAAAATTTAGCTATTGCAGTAATTGATAAGGAAGATTCCTCATTTTTAAATAGTATTCTCACAAGTGAGTGAAAAATACATGACGGCGAGCCTTGTAGATAGAGTACAGAATCTGGAAGGTTCCAGAACAATCCTAATGGAAGAATGGGGCCAAAGTTAATCCAGCGGTGGAACGAGCTTAATATTTTATGGACAGCGGGTATTAGATAATATCCCACGTTGTGAGAAGATCTCTCATTTAAATAGCTTAAGGAAAGCTACTTTCTATTAAGGTTGGCTTAGACAGACAAAAGCCCAACATGGCAAATCCCGCGAAGAATGATTACCGCCCCAAATAAGTGATCTCACGCTGTCTATAAAATGATCAATAAAAGCATGTAGATAAAACTGATGAAGATGAGGTTAAAACCTTAAGTCTGTACTTATCTTGGTTGCATGGCGAAGGTGAAGTTCCCTTTGACGAATACTTAATGTGCCAACATGGCGTAGAATGTAGAGAGTGCCTCTTGGTTCGAGGAGACTGGCTCTATTTGAGCCTTGACTGACCAAGTCAACTGCTGATGAACAAGTGAGACATGCTCAGAGAAGCGCAGAGGGACTAGGGAAGGGAAGAGAGTGGGGGTAGGAGACAAAAGGTATACATATCAGCATAACCAACATAAGAAATTAAATTCTCTTGAGGAAATGGTCTTCAAAGAGTTGATAGCAGGCGATACTAGCGCAGCATGGTGAGTGAAAAAGTAGACGAAGTTCTCTTGATCACGGAGAAGATAGCTGGCGATGGTAACGAGATCTGGTGGCCAGATGGATAAGTAAATCCTCTTACACCAGGAAGAATTGAGGAGCTTCAGAGATTCGCTGCTAGATGACGCTAGGTGGGTCATGGAAGATATATATCTAGAACAGACTCACAAAAGACATAAGAGACATGACCACCAAAGAGAAAATAGAAGATCACTGTTGGTGTTTGATAAAAAGGAAGGAATGAACATGCAAAAGCATTAAAAATTATATTTTCTCATACCGTGTATTCCAAGAATACACCATACTGGGAGGGGAAAAACACCAACAGAGAACAAATAAGCAGTTAAACATTTGAAGGTAATGAAGCAATCAACGACAGTGGTCTTGTGATTTAACCATTAGTGGCCAAGACTCTGACCACCCTGACTCTCCCATCCCTTCCAGGATAACACTCGGTCATTCTACCAGAAATCCAGACCAGGGGAGGAGAAACATCCCTAACCAAGACCAAGTCCCCCACTTTGATGTCGGGACTGGAAAGAAACCACTTCTGTCTCCGTTGCAAGGAAGTTAAATATTCCAAGTTCCACCTCTTCCAAAAGGAATTTGGAAGGGCTTCAAGTTTACGCCAAACAATAGGTAAATTAGAATCCCTGTAAGAATTGGGAAGAGGAGGAGGGGCAGAAAGAGAAGTGCCGATAAGGATGTGACCAGGTATGAGTGGAGGCAGGTCATCAGTGTCATTGGAAAGCAGTGTTAATGGGCGAGAATTAACAACACCTTCAATCAGGACGGACAGTGAATTGAATTCTTCATAAGTCAGAATGCGATTACCTGAGACCTTTCTTAAATGACGTTTAGTGAGCTTTACGCAAGATTCCCACCTACCACCGTGATGAGGAGCGTAGGGAGGTATAAAGTGCCATTTGAAACCCTTTGAGTAGGAAAAATTAGAAATTTGTTCCATGGCAGGAGAAGATGTGAGAGCTTTCTTCCACAGTGAAGCTGCGCCCTGAAAAGTGGAAGCGTTATCAGAGAACATCTCTGAAGGAACACCACGCCTAGCAGCGAAGCGAGCGACAGCTGATAAAAAGTAGGAAGTAGAAGCATTCGTTACTAGTTCCAAGTGGATTGCGCCAGTAGCCATGCAAACAAAAAGAGAAACATAGAGCTTACCAAACAATTTGCGTTTGGCTTCAGGGGAATTTCGTTGATATTGGAACGGACTCATATAGTCCACACCAGTTAAAGCAAATGGGCGTATAGGAGAAGAGCGAAAGGAAGGCAGATCGCTCATTAGTTGAGTATTGACCTTAGGTTTCGCTTTGAAACAAAGAATGCACTAGTGAATTACAGAGGAAACTTCGTGAATTCCATTTATAATCCAGTACTTTTCCCTTAAAAGGCAAAGCAGAGTGCGTGTACCAACATGCAGATTGCGATAATGAAAGTCACGTATAATTAAGGAAGTTACGTGATGTTTGGAAGGCAAAATAACGGGATGCATTTTGTCCTCAGAGAGCAAAGATTGAGAGAGCCTACCACCTACCCTGAGTAACCTATCGTCATCAAGGAACGGGGCTAAAGCACGTAGACGACTGGATTTGGGAAGATCCCTTTTAGAAGAAAGTAAAGGCAATTCAGAAGAAAAGGCTTCTTGCTGTGTCAGTTGTAAAACCTTAATGGTAGCGAGATTCAATTCATGATTGGTAAGGTGTGGTTTGGGGAGAAGAGGTTGGTCAACCACAAGATATTTCCTTCTAAGGAGATAGGCAACAATTCGTATTAATTTATGAAAAGAAGAATAGCGGGACAACAAGGGATGAGAAGCGTTGGAAACAAGACACGAAGTGGTAGGTAGAGATACTTTTGCTTCAGGCAAGTTGGAGTTTGTAGCTGGAGGTTTGGAGGAATTTTCGATTAACCACGAGGGCCCATGCCAGTACAACTGGGAAGCTGCCAATTGAGAGGGTAAACATCCACGAGAGATAATATCGGCTGGGTTATCAGCACTGGGCACATGCCTCCATTGACATCCCGAAGAAAGAGTTTGAATTTTGGAAACCCTGTTTGCAACAAAAGTTTTCCAGTGAGCAGGGTTCTTGGCGATCCAAGAAAGGGTTATCATGGAATCGCTCCAGAGATAGATTTTCGAGAATTCGACTTTTAAAACCTCTCGTAATTTCTTAACAAGTTCTGCGGCCATGAGTGCAGCACACAATTCAAGCCTAGGCAAAGTGATAGTTTTAAGAGGAGCGACCTTAGATTTGGCACAAACAAGGTTGGAAACTGAAGATCCATTTAATGAACCTCGATAAACCACATATGCGCAGCAACCGTAAGCTTTTTCGGAACTGTCCGCGAACACATGAAGGAAAAAAGGATGCATTAGAATGAGCGTTAATTAAATTCCTAGGAATTTCAATAAGGGAAAGATCCAGCAAATTGTTGCGAAAAGAAAGCCATCTGTTAAGACATGAGAGGGGAACAGTGTCATCCCATTCACATTTGAGCGACCACAGCTCTTGCATGAAAAGTTTGGCTATAACGATAACTGGAGCAAGGAATTGAAGCGGATCAAAAATTTTTGCAATTTCAGAGAGAATTTGTCTTTTTGTGTTAGGGAGCTCCTCGGCGAGCGAAACTTTATAGATGAGAGTGTCAGTGCTAGTGCACCAATGAACTCCTAGAGTTTTTATGGATTTGGAGTTTCCACAAATTTCGACAGAGGAGGGGTCAACGTCTTCAATCGGAAACTGGGCGAGAAACTCAGGGGAGTTGGAATTCCACTTATGAAGTGGGAAACCTCCATTCCTTAGCAATGCCTGAAGTTCTAAGGACACAAGAGAAGCTTCCTCCAGAGTGGGGAAGGACTGCAAATAATCGTCAACGTAAAATGACGTGGTTAGCGCTTCAGAAGCTTTGGAATTAAATAAATGACCATCTTGAGAGGCTAGCAAGTGTAAGGATCGGATAGCAAGGAAAGCGGAAGGTTTTAAGCCATAAGTAACCGTTTTTAAGCGAAATACCTTAATGGGCTTACTGATTTCGTCGCGCCACAAGATTCTTTGGAGATCTCGTTGTTCAGACGGAATTAAAACTTGACGGTACATCTGTTTTATATCAGCTATAACAGCTATGGGAAATAATCGAAAGTTTAAGAGTATAGCAGATAGATCTGACTGAATAGCAGGACCAGAGTAAAGAGTGTCGTTAAGGCTGTTGCGATTAACGTCGGGTGATGAACCATTGAAAACAACTCGGATTTTATCCTTTACAAGAGGGTTTTTCCACACGGGATGATGATTTAAATAAACCGTTTCAATTGGGGGGTGCAATTCATCATCATATTTGTTGACAACTTCCATATGATCTAAGCTTTCATACTCATCCATGAAATCAGTGTACTGCTGTTTAACAAGAGGTTCTTTCTTGAATTTGCCCTCTATAGCAAAGAGAGCTTTTCGAGCTTTGGGTTGAGAGTTAATAAGTTTAGGGGGATTATGTGATCTTGGCATTTGAACAATGAACCGGCCATCATAAGAACGAGTGGTGGTGTTCAAAAAAGTTGCTCACAGAATTCATTTTCTGAAGAGGTCACGTTAGGAGGATTAACGCTTTCGAGCCTCCAAAACAGTTCCAGGTCAGTATTGGCAAAGTAACATTGCGATGCGGGTTGGGGAGAATAATGGGGAAGTTGACCGGTGACGATCCATCCAAAATTAGTGTCTCTGGCGACTACGTTTGAAGATAACTTGCGAACCTGTTTACGAAGGCAATTCCAGAAAACATTAGCACTAAAGAGTATGTCAATGGGGTTTTGTATGTTGAACAAAGGATCGGCTAGCCTTAAATGCGAGGGAATGTTTAACCCTGAAATATCCACAGAGTGACTGGGAGTATCTTCTTCAATGCTATTGAGAATGAGACAATTAAGTTTAAGAAAGTTGTTTCTGTGACAAATATCTCTTATAGTTAGCTTTGAGAATTGTAAAGCTTGTGATTTTGAGCTATTAATGCCTGATACGTTAATAGAAGTGGGGTTTACAGGTAGGCCAAGTTTTCTAATCAAAGAATTAGACACAAAATCATGAGTTGCCGCTGAATCAAGAAGACCGCGTGCACGGACCCAGTTGCCAAAATTATCCTGAACTTCGATTTGGACAGTAGACAACAATACTTGGGCACTACGACTGGACTTGGCATTTTGAATGTACGATGAAGCACTGGAATTGTTAGCATTATCACATTTTTGAGAAGTAGATGCTGTCGATGACTTTGCCTGATCATGACGATGTAGCAAAGTGTGATGAGCCTTTTCACAATGGTAGCAAAGTCTTGTGGACTTGCAATTAGAAGCAGAATGCGTGGGCGCTAGGCAGTTGAAGCAATGTTTGTTTTGAGCAACTAATTTCCTTCTGTCGTCGACTGACAGTTCTTTAAAGGATTTACAGAAATATAAAGCATGGGAATCTTTGCATAGTATGCACTTTAAAGGTTCATTTAAACTCTTGCGAGGTTCGCTTTGAGTATTTAAAACGAGAGAGCTAGCAATACGGCGTTCACTAGACCTAGTTGGATAACCAGTGGTGTTTGGCTTAAATTTGGATGAGCTGGATCCAGGTTTTTGGATACTAGACGCTAAGCGTTCGCTGTTAGGTTTGATAGACATTAATTCAAATTTAGAACTAGGAGATGAGGGTTCACTTTGATTTGCTAGAGCGTTTAACAGCTGGCATCTGACATTTATGAAAGTGACTAAATGCTCGTAAAAGTAGTCGTCTTCTCTAGAAAGTTCAATTTCCCAAGCTTTGAGGGTAGCAGCATCAACTTTAGAAACCACTAAATGTATTAGGAAAGTATCCCAGTGTTCAGTGGGTTGATCTAATTGAGATAGAGCTTTAACATGAAGCTGAGTAGTATCAATGAGAGTACGCAAACTAGTGACGTCATTGTGCTGTGACGCAGGTAGGTTGAATAGAGCCTTAATATGGCGTTGAATACGTAACCGTAAATTGCCATATCTTTCCTTCAATAAGTTAAAGGCAATGGGGTAATTTTCGGCACTTAGAGGAAGTGCTTCAACTAACTGCAGAGCTTGACCTCGGAGGATAGATCTCAAGTAATGAAACTTGTATATGACTTGAATGTCTTCATTGTCATGAACAAGGGAGCAAAATAATTCATAGAAAGAATCCCAAGTAGATTCATCTCCAGAGAAATGGGGTAAATCAATTTTAGGTTAAATTGGTTTGGGCTTGTGAGTACCATCACGGAAAGAAGTTTGTGGTTCGTGAAGGGAACCAAGAACAGAAGCGTCCTTTTTCTGCTCCTCTTCGAGTTGGCGTGTTATTTTGAAAGCAGAACCTATGCCTTCGTAATATTGGGTTTCTACCTCGACTCGATCTTCGGTTTGATTGAGCATACAAGTTTCTATTTCAGTTTGGATGTTGCAATAATTTTCATAGGAACGTTCAAAATCCCTTACATGATGTTTCAACAAGTCTAATTGAGCTTCTGAGGGATCTAACTCTTTAAAGTATTTTCTGAATCGGGTAATTTGCCCTTTATAGGATGCTCGTTTAGAAGTAAGTTTTTCATCCTGATCATTTTCAGTAGGAGCCATGTCAAGGAAAATAGATTAAAATGTAACTCACGAAACTGTGGAACCTTGGAAATGCTGTCAGGCTGGCAGCAGCGAATAAGTTGAAAGAAAGGGACACACCAAAGGAGACAGGCCTCTTTCCCCTTCACAGGCTTTGCACGATGTAGTTATAGCTGAAAGATTCAAAGCAGGTATTAATAATTTGCAAGGTATTGTCAAATAATCTTTTAAAACAAATGACAAATGGACTCTCCCGGGTTTCGGCACCAAATTTTGGGTAGATTATTGGCTAAGGAATAACCTAACCACCAAGGGAAGATGATAAAGAAAAGAAGGTGGGTTTCGGACTGGATAGAAAGGATAGAAAAATAGGATGAGAGTCCCACAAAAGTTGTAAATTTAACCTTAAATACACTCAAAGGCGGTTGCCACAGCAAATCCGCTCTCTGATACCTAAAGTGGGTAAGGACCTGGTCGAAGCTAACGGGAACCGCAGCTAAGACTTGGGCGGTTTGCAAGAGAATGGCTTTAGCGTATTTCCCCTCAAGCATGCATATGCGTACTATGGGGAAGGGTGATGGTCTGGCAAGACAGAAAGTAACAGACTTATTGTAGATCTGTTCAAAGGAATTGTTTTTTGACCAGGTAATTCGAAGAATGCCAATAATTTGCATCGATTTTGATATTTCCCGGTTTCGAAGTTATAGAGTTACTACCAAGCGACCAAGTGCTTCCAAGAAGGATAGCAATAAAGGAATTATGCCTTTGGGAATAAATTTGGTAAATGAACCAATAGTTGCATTTGGAAATGGCTAAGCTTTTATCCAGCCAAAAGCCGACTAAAAGTTTAGGCAAAGAGAAACACTTATCTTTTTGAAAGCTGACCATAAGATTTTGGAGAGGATCTCCACAAGCAGGAAGCTGGCGTAGCGAGCTGTACTTGCCTTACTGGCCAGTTAGAATTAGCTATTAAAGCTAAGAGAGACTTTACCGTGATAACTACTAAGAGTTCTTGCTCAAATGCAACGAGTGGAAAAACCCTATCACGAGATGTATTTACATTAACGAGGGCATGAACCTAGTAAGAGTCAGGGAAGACAGGATCTTGCCTAACAGTCGTATTAGAGAAATGATAAGTCAAAAAGGAAAGTTTAGGTTTATTTAACAGTGCAAAGAAGTTTAATGAATTTAACAAGTATATAGTTTCAATTTTTGTTAACAACTTGGGGTCGCAGACCTCCTAACATTTAAAGTTTGCTCCAGGCAATTAACAATTCTTCAGGTATTAAACCTTTATATTTATTAAAATCTTCATAAGATTTTAAAATGGGACAAAATAGAGTACAAGGATATAAAGACAATTAAAGTGATTAAAGTTAACAATAAATAGAGTACAAGATGTGTACTATAAGAAATTTCTGAGTATCTATCTTAGAAAAAGTTACAATTTCAAAAATAACAAAAAAAAAAAAAGAGAACAGGTAGATTGAAAAAGAAGTTCCTATAACTTCTTATATTTATGCTGAATTACTTTTATATTAATTATACAAAGAGGGCAGGTCACTTACTGTGAAACCTGAAGAGAAAGTCAAAAGGAAGGTTCTAGACTTCCTATGTTTAATTAGGAATCACGAAACCAATGGTGCAAGTTTCCCTTTCGTGAAACCTAGAAATAATTCACTCATGAGTTGAAAGAATTGTATTCCCTGATTATAAGGGAAAAACAATGTAAGCTTGAACCGTGTATAAAACACGTGGTTATGCAGAAATTAATTAATGAGATATGAGCAAAAGTGGGAGGGCACGTCTAGAGTGACACCTCATTGAAAAAGACCTAGAGTAACAATTTTATTATGGTTTGTCAGTAAGGGGTTTAGGAAAGAGCAGCTGGAATGGAAGGTGAATGTTCATGGCCTTATTTATGGTAATCGGACGATCGCGACGCGGTAGAAAAGTTGAACAAGCACTAGTTTTCACTATAGTCTGTTAAATGGATGAAAAGTTCACTGTAGTAACACGAAAGTTTATGACAAGGAAAGTTATTTCAATGATGAAAAATAACTGGTTGCACTAGGTAGGCGAGAGTCTATTGCTTGAGAAAGTTGTGAATTACAATTAAATGCGCCATAAAACATTCCAACGGTGGAAGAAAATTTAGCTATTGCAGTAATTGATAAGGAAGATTCCTCATTTTTAAATAGTATTCTCACAAGTGAGTGAAAAATACATGACGGCGAGACTTGTAGATAGAGTACAGAATCTGGAAGGTTCCAGAACAATCCTAATGGAAGAATGGGGCCAAAGTTAATCCAGCGGTGGAACGAGCTTAATATTTTATGGACAGCGGGTATTAGATAATATCCCACGTTGTGAGAAGATCTCTCATTTAAATAGCTTAAGGAAAGCTACTTTCTATTAAGGTTGGCTTAGACAGACAAAAGCCCAACATGGCAAATCCCGCGAAGAATGATTACCGCCCCAAATAAGTGATCTCACGCTGTCTATAAAATGATCAATAAAAGCATGTAGATAAAACTGATGAAGATGAGGTTAAAACCTTAAGTCTGTACTTATCTTGGTTGCATGGCGAAGGTGAAGTTCCCTTTGACGAATACTTAATGTGCCAACATGGCGTAGAATGTAGAGAGTGCCTCTTGGTTCGAGGAGACTGGCTCTATTTGAGCCTTGACTGACCAAGTCAACTGCTGATGAACAAGTGAGACATGCTCAGAGAAGCGCAGAGGGACTAGGGAAGGGAAGAGAGTGGGGGTAGGAGACAAAAGGTATACATATCAGCATAACCAACATAAGAAATTAAATTCTCTTGAGGAAATGGTCTTCAAAGAGTTGATAGCAGGCGATACTAGCGCAGCATGGTGAGTGAAAAAGTAGACGAAGTTCTCTTGATCACGGAGAAGATAGCTGGCGATGGTAACGAGATCTGGTGGCCAGATGGATAAGTAAATCCTCTTACACCAGGAAGAATTGAGGAGCTTCAGAGATTCGCTGCTAGATGACACTAGGTGGGTCATGGAAGATATATATCTAGAACAGACTCACAAAAGACATAAGAGACATGACCACCAAAGAGAAAATAGAAGATCACTGTTGGTGTTTGATAAAAAGGAAGGAATGAACATGCAAAAGCATTAAAAATTATATTTTCTCATACCGTGTATTCCAAAAATACACCATACTGGGAGGGGAAAAACACCAACAGAGAACAAATAAGCAGTTAAACATTTGAAGGTAATGAAGCAATCAACGACAGTGGTCTTGTGATTTAACCATTAGTGGTCAAGACTCTGACCACCCTGACTCTCCCATCCCTTCCAGGATAACACTCGGTCACTCTACCAGAAATCCAGACCAGGGGAGGAGAAACATCCCTAACCAAGACCAAGTCCCCCACTTTGATGTCGGGACTGGAAAGAAACCACTTCTGTCTCCGTTGCAAGGAAGTTAAATATTCCAAGTTCCACCTCTTCCAAAAGGAATTGCGAAGGGCTTCAAGTTTACGCCAAACAATAGGTAAATTAGAATCCCTGTAAGAATTGGGAAGAGGAGGAGGGGCAGAAAGAGAAGTGCCGATAAGGATGTGACCAGGTATGAGTGGAGGCAGGTCATCAGTGTCATTGGAAAGCAGTGTTAATGGGCGAGAATTAACAACACCTTCAATCAGGACGGACAGTGAATTGAATTCTTCATAAGTCAGAATGCGATTACCTAAGACCTTTCTTAAATGACGTTTAGTGAGCTTTACGCAAGATTCCCACCTACCACCGTGATGAGGAGCGTAGGGAGGTATAAAGTGCCATTTGAAACCCTTTGAGTAGGAAAAATTAGAAATTTGTTCCATGGCAGGAGAAGATGTGAGAGCTTTCTTCCACAGTGAAGCTGCGCCCTGAAAAGTGGAAGCGTTATCAGAGAACATCTCTGAAGGAACACCACGCCTAGCAGCGAAGCGAGCGACAGCTGATAAAAAGTAGGAAGTAGAAGCATTCGTTACTAGTTCCAAGTGGATTGCGCCAGTAGCCATGCAAACAAAGAGAGAAACATAGAGCTTACCAAACAATTTGCGTTTGGCTTCAGGGGAATTTCGTTGATATTGGAACGGACTCATATAGTCCACACCAGTTAAAGCAAATGGGCGTATAGGAGAAGAGCGAAAGGAAGGCAGATCGCTCATTAGTTGAGTATTGACCTTAGGTTTCGCTTTGAAACAAGGAATGCACTTGTGAATTACAGAGGAAACTTCGTGAATTCCATTTATAATCCAGTACTTTTCCCTTAAAAGGCAAAGCAGAGTGCGTGTACCAACATGCAGATTGCGATAATGAAAGTCACGTATAATTAAGGAAGTTACGTGATGTTTGGAAGGCAAAATAACGGGATGCATTTTGTCCTCAGAGAGCAAAGATTGAGAGAGCCTACCACCTACCCTGAGTAACCTATCGTCATCAAGGAACGGGGCTAAAGCACGTAGACGACTGGATTTGGGAAGATCCCTTTTAGAAGAAAGTAAAGACAATTCAGAAGAAAAGGCTTCTTGCTGTGTCAGTTGTAAAACCTTAATGGTAGCGAGATTCAATTCATGATTGGTAAGGTGTGGTTTGGGGAGAAGAGGTTGGTCAACCACAAGATATTTCCTTCTAAGGAGATAGGCAACAATTCGTATTAATTTATGAAAAGAAGAATAGCGGGACAACAAGGGATGAGAAGCGTTGGAAACAAGACACGAAGTGGTAGGTAGAGATACTTTTGCTTCAGGCAAGTTGGAGTTTGTAGCTGGAGGTTTGGAGGAATTTTCGATTAACCACGAGGGCCCATGCCAGTACAACTGGGAAGCTGCCAATTGAGAGGGTAAACATCCACGAGAGATAATATCGGCTGGGTTATCAGCACTGGGCACATGCCTCCATTGACATCCCGAAGAAAGAGTTTGAATTTTGGAAACCCTGTTTGCAACAAAAGTTTTCCAGTGAGCAGGGTTCTTGGCGATCCAAGAAAGGGTTATCATGGAATCGCTCCAGAGATAGATTTTCGAGAATTCGACTTTTAAAACCTCTCGTAATTTCTTAACAAGTTCTGCGGCCATGAGTGCAGCACACAATTCAAGCCTAGGCAAAGTGATAGTTTTAAGAGGAGCGACCTTAGATTTGGCACAAACAAGGTTGGAAACTGAAGATCCATTTAATGAACCTCGACAAACCACATATGCGCAGCAACCGTAAGCTTTTTCGGAACTGTCCGCGAACACATGAAGGAAAAAGGATGCATTAGAATGAGCGTTAATTAAATTCCTAGGAATTTCAATAAGGGAAAGATCCAGCAAATTGTTGCGAAAAGAAAGCCATCTGTTAAGACATGAGAGGGGAACAGTGTCATCCCATTCACATTTGAGCGACCACAGCTCTTGCATGAAAAGTTTGGCTATAACGATAACTGGAGCAAGGAATTGAAGCGGATCAAAAATTTTTGCAATTTCAGAGAGAATTTGTCTTTTTGTGTTAGGGAGCTCTTCGGCGAGCGAAACTTTATAGATGAGAGTGTCAGTGCTAGTGCACCAATGAACTCCTAGAGTTTTTATGGATTTGGAGTTTCCACAAATTTCGACAGAGGAGGGGTCAACGTCTTCAATCGGAAACTGGGCGAGAAACTCAGGGGAGTTGGAATTCCACTTATGAAGTGGGAAACCTCCATTCCTTAGCAATGCCTGAAGTTCTAAGGACACAAGAGAAGCTTCCTCCAGAGTGGGGAAGGACTGCAAATAATCGTCAACGTAAAATGACGTGGTTAGCGCTTCAGAAGCTTTGGAATTAAATAAATGACCATCTTGAGAGGCTAGCAAGTGTAAGGATCGGATAGCAAGGAAAGCGGAAGGTTTTAAGCCATAAGTAACCGTTTTTAAGCGAAATACCTTAATGGGCTTACTGATTTCGTCGCGCCACAAGATTCTTTGGAGATCTCGTTGTTCAGACGGAATTAAAACTTGACGGTACATCTGTTTTATATCAGCTATAACAGCTATGGGAAATAATCGAAAGTTTAAGAGTATAGCAGATAGATCTGACTGAATAGCAGGACCAGAGTAAAGAGTGTCGTTAAGGCTGTTGCGATTAACGTCGGGTGATGAACCATTGAAAACAACTCGGATTTTATCCTTTACAAGAGAGTTTTTCCACACGGGATGATGATTTAAATAAACCGTTTCAATTGGGGGGTGCAATTCATCATCATATTTGTTGACAACTTCCATATGATCTAAGCTTTCATACTAATCCATGAAATCAGTGTACTGCTGTTTAACAAGAGGTTCTTTCCTGAATTTGCCCTCTATAGCAAAGAGAGCTTTTCGAGCTTTGGGTTGAGAGTTAATAAGTTTAGGGGGATTATGTGATCTTGGCATTTGAACAATGAACCGGCCATCAGAAGAACGAGTGGTGGTGTTCAAAAAAAGTTGCTCACAGAATTCATTTTCTGAAGAGGTCACGTTAGGAGGATTAACGCTTTCGAGCCTCCAAAACAGTTCCAGGTCAGTATTGGCAAAGTAACATTGCGATGCGGGTTGGGGAGAATAATGGGGAAGTTGACCGGTGACGATCCATCCAAAATTAGTGTCTCTGGCGACTACGTTTGAAGATAACTTGCGAACCTGTTTACGAAGGCAATTCCAGAAAACATTAGCACTAAAGAGTATGTCAATGGGGTTTTGTATGTTGAACAAAGGATCGGCTAGCCTTAAATGCGAGGGAATGTTTAACCCTGAAATATCCACAGAGTGACTGGGAGTATCTTCTCCAATGCTATTGAGAATGAGACAATTAAGTTTAAGAAAGTTGTTTCTGTGACAAATATCTCTTATAGTTAGCTTTGAGAATTGTAAAGCTTGAGATTTTGAGCTATTAATGCCTGATACGTTAATAGAAGTGGGGTTTACAGGTAGGCCAAGTTTTCTAATCAAAGAATTAGACACAAAATCATGAGTTGCCGCTGAATCAAGAAGACCGCGTGCACGGACCCAGTTGCCAAAATTATCCTGAACTTCGATTTGGACAGTAGACAACAATACTTGGGCACTACGACTGGACTTGGCATTTTGAATGTACGATGAAGCACTGGAATTGTTAGCATTATCACATTTTTGAGAAGTAGATGCTGTCGATGACTTTGCCTGATCATGACGATGTAGCAAAGTGTGATGAGCCTTTTCACAATGGTAGCAAAGTCTTGTGGACTTGCAATTAGAAGCAGAATGCGTGGGCGCTAGGCAGTTGAAGCAATGTTTGTTTTGAGCAACTAATTTCCTTCTGTCGTCGACTGACAGTTCTTTAAAGGATTTACAGAAATATAAAGCATGGGAATCTTTGCATAGTATGCACTTTAAAGGTTCATTTAAACTCTTGCGAGGTTCGCTTTGAGTATTTAAAACGAGAGAGCTAGCAATACGGCGTTCACTAGACCTAGTTGGATAACCAGTGGTGTTTGGCTTAAATTTGGATGAGCTGGATCCAGGTCTTTGGATACTAGACGCTAAGCGTTCGCTGTTAGGTTTGATAGACATTAATTCAAATTTAGAACTAGGAGATGAGGGTTCACTTTGATTTGCTAGAGCGTTTAACAGCTGGCATCTGACATTTATGAAAGTGACTAAATGCTCGTAAGAGTAGTCGTCTTCTCTAGAAAGTTCAATTTCCCAAGCTTTGAGGGTAGCAGCATCAACTTTAGAAACCACTAAATGTATTAGGAAAGTATCCCAGTGTTCAGTGGGTTGATCTAATTGAGATAGAGCTTTAACATGAAGCTGAGTAGTATCAATGAGAGTACGCAAACTAGTGACGTCATTGTGCTGTGACGCAGGTAGGTTGAGTAGAGCCTTAATATGGCGTTGAATACGTAACCGTAAATTGCCATATCTTTCCTTCAATAAGTTAAAGGCAATGGGGTAATTTTCGGCACTTAGAGGAAGTGCTTCAACTAACTGCAGAGCTTGACCTCGGAGGATAGATCTCAAGTAATGAAACTTGTATATGACTTGAATGTCTTCATTGTCATGAACAAGGGAGCAAAATAATTCATAGAAAGAATCCCAAGTAGATTCATCTCCAGAGAAATGGGGTAAATCAATTTTAGGTTAAATTGGTTTGGGCTTGTGAGTACCATCACGGAAAGAAGTTTGTGGTTCGTGAAGGGAACCAAGAACAGAAGCGTCCTTTTTCTGCTCCTCTTCGAGTTGGCGTGTTATTTTGAAAGCAGAACCTATGCCTTCGTAATATTGGGTTTCTACCTCGACTCGATCTTCGGTTTGATTGAGCATACAAGTTTCTATTTCAGTTTGGATGTTGCAATAATTTTCATAGGAACGTTCAAAATCCCTTACATGATGTTTCAACAAGTCTAATTGAGCTTCTGAGGGATCTAACTCTTTAAAGTATTTTCTGAATCGGGTAATTTGCCCTTTATAGGATGCTCGTTTAGAAGTAAGTTTTTCATCCTTATCTTTTTCAGTAGGAGCCATGTCAAGGAAAATAGATTAAAATGTAACTCATGAAACTGTGGAACCTTGGAAATGCTGTCAGGCTGGCAGCAGCGAATAAGTTGAAAGAAAGGGACACACCAAAGGAGACAGGCCTCTTTCCCCTTCACAGGCTTTGCACGATGTAGTTATAGCTGAAAGATTGCACCGCGTTGTGCTCTTACGTTAAACAAAATAGCAGAGGCGTGAGGAAATACAGTAGAAGTGAAAACAACACCTTAAACAGGATCGCTAAGGAGCGGGGAAAGGATGTCTCTTTCGATGCGTGCTGGGCCCAAGATTCCGGATCGAAAGAAAGATACTTTCCAAAAAAGGAATCGAATGAATTGTTTAAAACAAATCAAAAGCGGAATTGAAATTATCTAATTGATCGAGGAACCCAGAAGCGTGAAGGTCGTGACTGCGTTACAGTACGAAGCCAAGACCGACGAAATCGGACGAGAGATGAGGGAACTTAAAATTACAAATGAAAGAGGACGAAACCAAGTGAACTATTTACTATTGTATTTAAAGTAAACTAAAACAGGTGCGCATAAGAGTAAGGATATATCTAAACACAAAATGAAAGGTAAACGTGAAGAGGTATAAAATCGCTTAATAACAAATAAAATAAAATTAATGATTAAAGATGGTACCTAAGAAAGGGGGACACAAAAACAATCTCAAGAGAAAAGTGTATAAATGAACTTAAGCACTAACAAAGATGAAACAAGATTAATTAAAATGTACTTACAATCAATGTGCAACTAAACCGTAAGCGCGACTCGATAACCAAAATTTAAAATACAAAAACAAAACAAAAACGAAAAAGATAGAGAGTATGGATGAGTCGAATAAGAGAACACCTCTACTTACGAGGATGACCTGGACTAGAATGCCCTTGCCAAGAACAGACTTCCAAAAAGCTCATGATGTTGTGAAATCATGGGGTAAGGGGGGGGGGGGGAGTGGTGGGGATGAGAAGGGTGCGTATGTAGGAAACGGGGGTGGGGGGTGGGAGAGGGGGGATGACACGGAGTTACGTAATATAACGAAGCCAGAGGAAACAACACAAAATTAACACATAAAAATAAAGGAAAATGAGTATTACATTAAATTAATTGACATTACCGGGACAGGAAATGAAAGGAAAGATCGATCAGCTAAGAAATATGCTTTGTAGGAAAATATAGGCTTACGTAGAGGTAGTTATGTCTAAATATAACGACATACGAAGAAACAAAGGAATTAAGGCATGACGAATGGACAGTGACTAACACAAAGACCATCGCTCACACACTTTTCCTAAAACAGAGGGAAGGATCAAATAGGAGGCGAAATGAGACATGGCTCCGTTACTCCAATGATACCTTGACCCAAAAAACAAACTCTGATACGACAATCAAATGAAAGATACCTCGAAAGAGTGCACATCAATTTGTGACGTAATACAGAGCGTTGGTAAGCCTCGCAGAAAAGTAGCATATATTTCAGACCTGAGAGATTTGAGTAAAAATAAAACCGATTACATGAAAGGTAGGGATGACAAATAAACACAGAGGCTTCGCTAAACTAACGTAAACAAAGGCGAAGGGACTTGGGTTCATGGATCGAATTCACATCATCATAAGAAAGGGAAATTGATAAACTGAAATTCAAAAATGATAGCATGCCAGATAAAACCAAGTGATCGAATCGTACTTACGTTTAGTTGCGTTGGGCACGGGCGAAAAGCCCGACACACCTAGGCTGTGACCGTTTCACATGATGGTCAGAAATGGAAGGAAGCCACCTTCTCTAAAAGGAACGCAGTAACGCCGCTCGGGAAAAATAAGTCGTAGAACTCCCCCTCTCCAGAACATAAAGGGGGCCAATGGGAGAAGCAAAGCTTAGTAACAAGTTATGCTTCAACCAATGGTAACACAGTGTCAGTAGGGGTGAAAAGTTTCACCACCTGACGAAACATTTACGCAGAATTACAAAGTTTGAACGCAGTAGGTGAGACAGAGAAACGTATGTCACAATAATGCGACATGAAGGAAATGATGATAATAATAATAATAATAATAATAATAATAATAATAATAATAATATGACAAAAAATAATGAACCTGATAAAAACGGTTCAAAATTCCCCTGCTCTCCCAAAAAAAAGGAATTTTCCTGGCCATGGAAATTTCTTTTTTCGTACAAAAAGAGAGGAAAAATATGTAAAGGGGGAAAAAATTGAATACTAAAAAAAAATTGGGTACTAAGGACCTCTAGGAGAATACAAAAAAAATGAACAGTTGACTAATCTGACCGTGAAATGAAGGTGGTACCCCCTTCATTGCTCGTCAACACTAGCCACTAACGTCAAAAGTACTGCGTTCAAAAAGAAATACAGTGAGTTCATATATTAAATAGTGATCATTGTTCTTGCTAGTTCATGATGATGCGGATGTCGAAATCTTCAAGATGGACGTTACCTCGGGACTGCAAATCTCTCCAGCCTCTGATGAGAAAAGATAGACAAAGTTAAATCGTGATCACATTTTAAAAAAAATACATTTGGGACACCCTGTATATAGGACCTTTCGTTGCGTCAACGAGGAATATGCAATAGTGTCATAATGTCTTCGAAAGGGAAAGTACTCTCCTTTTCAGCTGCTGAAAAATAAAGCCATGTATAGACCCAGTGAAGGGTGACTGGTCCGTTAACGAGTTCCGAGAAGACCCTCAGCTGTGTTAGCTCAGGTACACAAAGGTTGTTTGTTGTCACTCGCCAACCCTCTGGATGGTTGCTAGACAATACACGATATGCTGAGAACACTTGACAATTTAAAACCTAACAAAATATATGACTTCACAATAAATATCAAAATCAAGATGACACTAAGGTGCATGATATCTCAAAACCATGACACAAAAAGTCAATTACATGAATAAATGTAAAATAAATACCAAGTTCCTACAAGGTCAAACAGGAAGTGTTGAAGGGTCCTTGTCTGTCGTCGAACAATAGGAGTTAAGCCGAGGGGCAGTGCAAAAGAGGAGTAGGGGTGGTTTGCAAATAGTGACCGACCAGGTATATACTGACGGCCTCAGGCAAAGATATAGTTTGACAGAGATGTCAAGTATACACGACTCACTCGCGTACGAGAAAAAGGCCACGGGTGTCTCCTGTCTTGTCACAGGAATAAATGAAAAGGAAGCACACGAATTAAGATCAGAATAGGCTCACATGCTAGGTTGGCTATTAAGGAGCTCGGGCATCCAATTAGAATAAAAGGAAAACAAAAACACAACATTATAGCGAGGCGAAATTCACAAGATCATTTGACAAATTTTTTCAACTGCGTGACGTGGGCCGAAGTCACTGAATTATCGTGATCATCCACTAACTCGACTGAGACAGGATTTAAAAAGCGTGAAATAGTCTTGGGAGTTGACCAACGTAAGCACAGCTTACTGGAAATTTGTTTGGTAGCGTCACTCAAAGGATGTAAACGACACAAAACTTTGTCCCCAATTTGGAATTTAACATCATGACGGCCTAAGTTGTAGCGCTTCGCTACTCTGGCTTTTGCCTTCTTGAGGTGACCGGTAGCGATGGCCCATTTTTGAGCAATAGAGGTAGTGCGAGAGGGTTCGGAAAGATATTCAATATTCCATTTGAGCAGCAAGGGGTCGACAAGCGATCGGCCTAGGAATAATTCCGCTGGAGTAGTTTGAACGGACGAATGGAAAGAGGTATTGAACCCGAGACTGAAATACTGTAGGTTCGTATCCCAGGAGGTTTGATCGGCATTGTGAAAAGCGGACATACAAGCCTTCAAGTTTTTGTGAAAACGCTCTACGTGATTTCCCTGCGGTCGATACGGTGACAAGAAAATATGTTGGATGCCCCAGTTAAATACCATAGATTCAAAGGCTTTGGAACGGAATACAGAGGCGTTATCTGACACAAGGTACTTGGGAGGACCAAAAACTCCAAATATATATCTAGACAAGAAATGGATAGTAGTCTGAGAAGTGATATTCTTTACTGGGAATAACCAAACAAACTTCGAAAAACCATCAATGACAGTTAAAATGGCTTGATTGCCAGATTTTGATCTCACGACTGGACCAAAGTAATCAATGAAAAGGCGTTCGCCGGGACGAGTGACGATACCAGCTTGGTGGAAGCCTACACGAGTGTTCTGGGCAGGTTTAGAACGCTGGCAGGTTAAACATCTTCTGACATGAGCAAAAGCATCTACTTTAATTGAGGGCCAATAAAATTCACCGGATATCTTACGGAAAGTGCGCTGCATCCCTGCATGAGTTCCCAGTGCAGAATCATGATAATATGTCAAAAGCATATCACGTACTGCTAATGGAGCAAAAATTCTAAATTTAGAAGAGTTAGGAAGAACATAGCCAATAACATCATTTCGAACACAAAAGTTGCTTACTGCCGGATCTTTGTTTGCAATTTTTGCACGGAGGTCAGTGCAAAATGGATCCTCAGACTGGAATTTCCGGATATCCACAAAAGACCAAGGACAATGTTGCAATAGGAAAAGATTTTCTTGAAGTGGTGTACTGGTAGAAACGCTCTCGATTGGAGTCCTAGGGGTCTCTTCAAACATGCGTGACAGGCAGTCAGCCACCGGGTTCTCGCTCCCTTTTACGTGGATGATATCAAACTTAAAAGATGACAACCTCAAAATCCACCTGTTGATGCGTCCAAGCTTTTTTACGTGAGAAAGGCTCCATTTCAAAGCCTCATTGTCGGTAAAAACAGTAAAGTGACGGTGTTCCAAAAAGGTCCTGAATTTTTCACATCCAAATACCACAGCAAGACTTTCCTTCTCGAAAATTGAGTAACGTCGTTCATGTTGATTTAACATACGACTCGCGAAGGCCACTGGTGCAAATTTTCCATCCACACGCTGGCTCAAAACACTAGAAATGGCCAAATCACTGGCGTCACAATGTAAAAAGAAAGCTGATTCGAAATCAGGCGTGTGCAGTACTGGTGCTGACATAAGGGCTTCTTTCAAAACATTGAAAGCTTTGTCCTGTTCTGGCCCCCACACAAATTTCACATTCTTCTTTTTGAGAGCATTTAGAGGTGCCGAAATGTCAGAGAAGTTTTTGATAAAACGAGAATAGAACGTGAACATACCCATTACTCTTCTCAAGGCCCTAACTGTGGTGGGTACAGGTAACTGCTGAATGCAATCTGCGCGCTCGGGTATGACACGGATACCATCGGCTGACAGAATGTGACCCAGAAATTTAATTTGAGTACAGCCCAAAGAGGTCTTTTTTGGATTGATAGTGAGGCCGGCCTTCCTGAGGCGGGAGAAAACTTCCCTAAGATGAACGACATGCTCCTCAAAAGATCTGCTGTATACGACTAAATCGTCAAGATAATTAAATACAAAATTGAACTTCAGGTCTCCCAAGATGTCGTCTAGCACGCGACTGAGGACTTGTGCACCAACAGCTACACCCATCGGAAGACGTTTGAAATTATATAACCCGAAAGGGGTGTTAAAAGCAGTGAAGTCGCGACTCTCAGCATCCAAAGGAATCTGATAATAGGCACTATTTAGATCAATCATCGAATACACATTGGCCCCGTGGAAATGTTGAAAAGCACTCTCAATAGTAGGCAGTGGGAAATTATCAAAGACTACCTTCTTGTTCAATTTTCGGTAGTCTACGACTAGCCGGTACTCGCCCTCTTCTTTCTTGGGAATTAAGAAAGCAGGAGACCCATAAGCTGATTTGGAAGGAACCACTACTCCCCGATCTTGCAAATCATTGATATACTTTTTCATGGCCAAGAGCTTGGGTGGATTACAAGGAAACGGAGGACTTCGAACAGGTACATTGTCGCTCAAGTCAATGTGGCATTCGTGATTTACAGCAGAACCTAAATCTTCTGTGAGGACATCAGAAAATTCCTCAACTAAACCGTTCAGAGTATCACGTTGCTCGGACATCAAAGTTAATGGAAGATGTACGGAAAATACAGGAGACACATCAACGTAGTTAGAAGTACATTCTTCAAAGGGGAACATTTAACTGAGCGAAATTTGAAACAAAATGAATCGTTAATAAAATCCAACTGCATACCAGTTTTATGCATAAAGTCAATTCCTAAAATACATTGAGTGGAGAGATTGTTAACCACATGAAAAACATGTTTCCAAGAAAATCCGTGAATTTTAATGCGACATAGAATAGTTTCGGCAACGTCGATAACTGACGATCCCGCAGAGAGGAACTGACATTTATTCTGTACGGGGTGTTTTTGCGAAGATCGAATGCTATCTGCCACTGAACGGTGGATGAAACTTCTGGTGGCGCCTGTATCCAAAATAGCAGGTGCCGAGACATTATCGAAATTTACTGAGACTCCTGGTTGTAACACAACATCGAAATTAGATGCATTGTCAAGTTTGGATGGAGGACTGCTCCGGGAGTCGAACTCAGAACACCTCCCTATGAGTTTTCCTGGTTGGAATTACAATTTGGACAGGAACGAGTCGTGACCTCATTCATCCCACAGCCAAAACAGAATTTTCGGCGTTTTAAAGAACACATTTTAAAATGATGTCCAAGTTCATTACAGTTCCAACAAGTTATGCGACCAGAAGAAACATTGCGTGTGATTGTTGTTGGGGTGTTTGTAGTCCTTTCACGGGAAACAGCAGAAGAATTACGAGCCACAGAAGGGCTTGGGTTAGAATTCCTAGAAAGGGACTCAGCACGGCGAGCAGACGGCTTAAACCGTAAGGTGTCGTCTTTTGTTCGGTCGACAGCTGGGCTAGACAGTGTTGTCTGGGGGGAGTAGGCTAACTCGGGGAAAATCGTATTATCGGCTCTTGGAGGTGGAGTATAGTTCGAACAGGCTCGTGCATTTAATTCATACTCACGGCCTTGCGATATGATGTCCTCGATGGAAAAAATGGATGTACGCCGAATGAAGTATTTATAAGTGGGATTTAAATTCCTGTATATAATTTCCAACAGATCCCTGGGATGAAAGGGTTGGGGGAGGTTCGCTGCTAACAGCCGAACTGAGGTTACATAATCGTCGATCATCTCCCCAGGAGCCTGAGTACGGGAGTATATTTCTTGTTTGAGAGCGAAATCGAAATCTTGTGGCCTGAAACGGTCCTTAATGCACCCAACAAATTCGTCCCATGACTTATAAAAAATCGGAGTAGTGCGATGCCACATCAGCGCTTTTCCAGACAAAAGAATAGGTAAGCAACGTACAATATTGTCGGGATTAATATCGTGACAATAACACAATTCCTCCACACGTTGGATAAAACAAAAAACTGATGAGGTATTGTTTTCTCCGGAAAAAGTCAAACCCCACCTACTCACTACTGATGCAACATTTTCGTTGTGGCGAGCCCTATTAACAATGCCTACAGGGGCGATGGAGCAATCTAAAAGGGGAGGGTCTATCATTAGCAGGTCCTGTGTCGTATCTTGCAATAGTGGCGTGGGCATTGTTAAAGATTCAAAGCCCATAAAATTTAACTCCTTTTTGACGGGTGGGAATTCTGACTTAGACATGACAATAGACAAGGAGAAAAGTAAAACACTTTAACTTAGTAAAATAAAGGTCACAATACCGTAATGCGTCCTATTCCAGCGTTGCGAAGTACTCACTAACTTGTTGCACTCTTCACCTCGGAACTAGATTCTTTGGATGTCTTGTTCACTCGAGAAATGCTTTCACACTCCGCACTTTCTTCGGGGATGGGGGAACAATTCAGTACAGGTATCTTAAACTCAGAAAGACAACATTGTAATAATTGCAAAAATAATATAAGTTTGGTAATTTAAAGGGAACGATTTCACGAAAAACCACGCTCTGATATACCATTTGCACCGCGTTGTGCTCTTACGTTAAACAAAATAGCAGAGGCGTGAGGAAATACAGTAGAAGTGAAAACAACACCTTAAACAGGATCGCTAAGGAGCGGGGAAAGGATGTCTCTTTCGATGCGTGCTGGGCCCAAGATTCCGGATCGAAAGAAAGATACTTTCCAAAAAAGGAATCGAATGAATTGTTTAAAACAAATCAAAAGCGGAATTGAAATTATCTAATTGATCGAGGAACCCAGAAGCGTGAAGGTCGTGACTGCGTTACAGTACGAAGCCAAGACCGACGAAATCGGACGAGAGATGAGGGAACTTAAAATTACAAATGAAAGAGGACGAAACCAAGTGAACTATTTACTATTGTATTTAAAGTAAACTAAAACAGGTGCGCATAAGAGTAAGGATATATCTAAACACAAAATGAAAGGTAAACGTGAAGAGGTATAAAATCGCTTAATAACAAATAAAATAAAATTAATGATTAAAGATGGTACCTAAGAAAGGGGGACACAAAAACAATCTCAAGAGAAAAGTGTATAAATGAACTTAAGCACTAACAAAGATGAAACAAGATTAATTAAAATGTACTTACAATCAATGTGCAACTAAACCGTAAGCGCGACTCGATAACCAAAATTTAAAATACAAAAACAAAACAAAAACGAAAAAGATAGAGAGTATGGATGAGTCGAATAAGAGAACACCTCTACTTACGAGGATGACCTGGACTAGAATGCCCTTGCCAAGAACAGACTTCCAAAAAGCTCATGATGTTGTGAAATCATGGGGTAAGGGGGGGGGGGAGTGGTGGGGATGAGAAGGGTGCGTATGTAGGAAACGGGGGTGGGGGGTGGGAGAGGGGGGATGACACGGAGTTACGTAATATAACGAAGCCAGAGGAAACAACACAAAATTAACACATAAAAATAAAGGAAAATGAGTATTACATTAAATTAATTGACATTACCGGGACAGGAAATGAAAGGAAAGATCGATCAGCTAAGAAATATGCTTTGTAGGAAAATATAGGCTTACGTAGAGGTAGTTATGTCTAAATATAACGACATACGAAGAAACAAAGGAATTAAGGCATGACGAATGGACAGTGACTAACACAAAGACCATCGCTCACACACTTTTCCTAAAACAGAGGGAAGGATCAAATAGGAGGCGAAATGAGACATGGCTCCGTTACTCCAATGATACCTTGACCCAAAAAACAAACTCTGATACGACAATCAAATGAAAGATACCTCGAAAGAGTGCACATCAATTTGTGACGTAATACAGAGCGTTGGTAAGCCTCGCAGAAAAGTAGCATATATTTCAGACCTGAGAGATTTGAGTAAAAATAAAACCGATTACATGAAAGGTAGGGATGACAAATAAACACAGAGGCTTCGCTAAACTAACGTAAACAAAGGCGAAGGGACTTGGGTTCATGGATCGAATTCACATCATCATAAGAAAGGGAAATTGATAAACTGAAATTCAAAAATGATAGCATGCCAGATAAAACCAAGTGATCGAATCGTACTTACGTTTAGTTGCGTTGGGCACGGGCGAAAAGCCCGACACACCTAGGCTGTGACCGTTTCACATGATGGTCAGAAATGGAAGGAAGCCACCTTCTCTAAAAGGAACGCAGTAACGCCGCTCGGGAAAAATAAGTCGTAGAACTCCCCCTCTCCAGAACATAAAGGGGGCCAATGGGAGAAGCAAAGCTTAGTAACAAGTTATGCTTCAACCAATGGTAACACAGTGTCAGTAGGGGTGAAAAGTTTCACCACCTGACGAAACATTTACGCAGAATTACAAAGTTTGAACGCAGTAGGTGAGACAGAGAAACGTATGTCACAATAATGCGACATGAAGGAAATGATGATAATAATAATAATAATAATAATAATAATAATAATAATAATAATAATAATAATAATAATAATAATATGACAAAAAATAATGAACCTGATAAAAACGGTTCAAGATTCAAAGCATGTATTAATAATTTGCAAGGTATTGTCAAATAATCTTTTAAAACAAATGACAAATGGACTCTCCCGGGTTTCGGCACCAAATTTTGGGTAGATTATTGGCTAAGGAATAACCTAACCACCAAGGGAAGATGATAAAGAAAAGAAGGTGGGTTTCGGACTGGATAGAAAGGATAGAAAAATAGGATGAGAGTCCCACAAAAGTTGTAAATTTAACCTTAAATACACTCAAAGGCGGTTGCCACCGCAAATCCGCTCTCTGATACCTAAAGTGGGTAAGGACCTGGTCGAAGCTAACGGGAACCGCAGTTAAGACTTGGGCGGTTTGCAAGAGAATGGCTTTAGTGTATTTCCCCTCAAGCATGCATATGCTTACTATGGGGAAGGGTGATGGTCTGGCAAGACAGAAAGTAACAGACTTATTGTAGATCTGTTCAAAGGAATTGTTTTTTGACCAGGTAATTCGAAGAATGCCAATAATTTGCATCGATTTTGATATTTCCCGGTTTCGAAGTTATAGAGTTACTACCAAGCGACCAAGTGCTTCCAAGAAGGATAGCAATAAAGGAATTATGCCTTTGGGAATAAATTTGGTAAATGAACCAATAGTTGCATTTGGAAATGGCTAAGCTTTTATCCCGCCAAAACCCGACTAAAAGTTTAGGCAAAGAGAAACACTTATCTTTTTGAAAGCTGACCATAAGATTTTGGAGAGGATCTCCACAAGCAGGAAGCTGGCGTAGCGAGCTGTACTTGCCTTACTGGCCAGTTAGAATTAGCTATTAAAGCTAAGAGAGACTTTACCGTGATAACTACTAAGAGTTCTTGCTCAAATGCAACGAGTGGAAAAACCCTATCACGAGATGTATTTACATTAACGAGGGCATGAACCTAGTAAGAGTCAGGGAAGACAGGATCTTGCCTAACCGTCGTATTAGAGAAATGATAAGTCAAAAAGGAAAGTTTAGGTTTATTTAACAGTGCAAAGAAGTTTAATGAATTTAACAAGTATATAGTTTCAATTTTTGTTAACAACTTGGGGTCGCAGACCTCCTAACATTTAAAGTTTGCTCCAGGCAATTAACAATTCTTCAGGTATTAAACCTTTATATTTATTAAAATCTTCATAAGATTTTAAAATGGGACAAAATAGAGTACAAGGATATAAAGACAATTAAAGTGATTAAAGTTAACAATAAATAGAGTACAAGATGTGTACTATAAGAAATTTCTGAGTATCTATCTTAGAAAAAGTTACAATTTCAAAAATAACAAAAAAAAAAAGAGAACAGGTAGATTGAAAAAGAAGTTCCTATAACTTCTTATATTTATGCTGAATTACTTTTATAATAATTATACAAAGAGGGCAGGTCACTTACTGTGAAACCTGAAGAGAAAGTCAAAAAGGAAGGTTCTAAACTTCCTATGTTTAATTAGGAATCACGAAACCAATGGTGCAAGTTTCCCTTTCGTGAAACCTAGAAATAATTCACTCATGAGTTGAAAGAATTGTATTCCCTGATTATAAGGGAAAAACAATGTAAGCTTGAACCGTGTATAAAACACGTGGTTATGCAGAAATTAATTAATGAGATATGAGCAAAAGTGGGAGGGCACGTCTAGAGTGACACCTCATTGAAAAAGACTTAGAGTAACAATTTTATTATGGTTTGTCAGTAAGGGGTTTAGGAAAGAGCAGCTGGAATGGAAGGTGAATGTTCATGGCCTTATTTATGGTAATCGGACGATCGCGACGCGGTAGAAAAGTTGAACAAGCACTAGTTTTCACTATAGTCTGTTAAATGGATGAAAAGTTCACTGTAGTAACACGAAAGTTTATGACAAGGAAAGTTATTTCAATGATGAAAAATAACTGGTTGCACTAGGTAGGCGAGAGTCTATTGCTTGAGAAAGTTGTGAATTACAATTAAATGCGCCATAAAACATTCCAACGGTGGAAGAAAATTTAGCTATTGCAGTAATTGATAAGGAAGATTCCTCATTTTTAAATAGTATTCTCACAAGTGAGTGAAAAATACATGACGGCGAGACTTGTAGATAGAGTACAGAATCTGGAAGGTTCCAGAACAATCCTAATGGAAGAATGGGGCCAAAGTTAATCCAGCGGTGGAACGAGCTTAATATTTTATGGACAGCGGGTATTAGATAATATCCCACGTTGTGAGAAGATCTCTCATTTAAATAGCTTAAGGAAAGCTACTTTCTATTAAGGTTGGCTTAGACAGACAAAAGCCCAACATGGCAAATCCCGCGAAGAATGATTACCGCCCCAAATAAGTGATCTCACGCTGTCTATAAAATGATCAATAAAAGCATGTAGATAAAACTGATGAAGATGAGGTTAAAACCTTAAGTCTGTACTTATCTTGGTTGCATGGCGAAGGTGAAGTTCCCTTTGACGAATACTTAATGTGCCAACATGGCGTAGAATGTAGAGAGTGCCTCTTGGTTCGAGGAGACTGGCTCTAGTTGAGCCTTGACTGACCAAGTCAACTGCCGATGAACAAGTGAGACATGCTCAGAGAAGCGCAGAGGGACTAGGGAAGGGAAGAGAGTGGGTGTAGGAGACAAAAGGTATACATATCAGCATAACCAACATAAGAAATTAAATTCTCTTGAGGAAATGGTCTTCAAAGAGTTGATAGCAGGCGATACTAGCGCAGAATGGTGAGTGAAAAAGTAGACGAAGTTCTCTTGATCACGGAGAAGATAGCTGGCGATGGTAACGAGGTCTGGTGGCCAGATGGATAAGTAAATCCTCTTACACCAGGAAGAATTGAGGAGCTTCAGAGATTCGCTGCTAGATGACGCTAGGTGGGTCATGGAAGATATATATCTAGAACAGACTCACAAAAGACATAAGAGACATGACCACCAAAGAGGAAATAGAAGATCACTGTTGGTGTTTGATAAAAAGGAAGGAATGAACATGCAAAAGCATTAAAAAATATATTCTGTCATACCGTGTATTCCAAGAATACACCAGCGATGACGAAACCTAGAATCGGACCAGGATAATTTGAATAGTACGATAGATGAGAATAATCTACGGCTATAAGACAGGCTTGAGAAGATAGAATCGAATCAGGAGGACTCGAAACAGCAGATGGACGAAAGACTGGGCGCGATTAAAGATAGCATCAGAAAGGATTGGCGTAAGATGAGCAGCGACTCTAAAGAAGAACGGTTAACGATCATAAAGACCGTAGGTGATAACCAAACGCGCATTAAAGCACTTGATGAAGAAATTAAGAGTAAAATGAAGGAACAGACGGACATAATTTTAAAGGCAGAACTGCGTTCGATGGGACCGAACACGTTATTTCAGACAGAGGGCGTGAAAGATAATGAAGTTGACTCAGCAAGCCCGGGGGCAATTAGCGCAGCAAATAGCCAAGGACTGACAGGCAGCCCATTAACAACTAACACAGAGGGATTTCACAACAACATTGGGGGAACCTTTACTCCTCAACATAGCCATCAGCACCCTCAGGTCGTACAAGTTATTCGATCAAATGAATTTAAACCAAATAAATTAACAGAAAATTCTGGTGTCACACCGAAGGCGTAACTTAGGGAGATGTAGGACTATTTTAATGACAATAACATACCGCCCGCGCGTCGTTTAAGACTGATGGAACGATTTCTTTCGGGAAATGTACTTTCGTGGTTCTTGAGCTTCAAGTATACTTTCGGAGGGATGGATGATTTTAAGGAAGCGTTTCTTAGGAAGTATTGGTCGGCTTCTCTCCAGCAAAGCCTTAGAATGGAACTTTATTCGAGAAAATATCAGTCAACTCAGCAGACAAAATATTCAGATTTCTTTTCGTTACAATTGTTAAAATTTAAAGATTTGGATCATCCTTTAGAATAATCGGATCTTGTTATGACGATTGCACGGCAGTTACCAGTCAATGTTCAGCTGGTGTTAGTGGCAGCAAACGTGGACACAGCGGTTCGAGCCGAACAAATCTTAGGTCAGATTGACGAGACAACGTCTCACATGCATCAGAGAGGGGGAAGACAGCTGGAACTTGTAAACACGACGGAGGTTGTTAAACCCACCCAAGTACACACCAGATCGCAGGTAACTAATGCAAGTGTGTCAACAACACCAAGACGAGGTCAGGAGGGCGATGAAAATAGGTCACACCAGCGACATGATAATAATAATGATAGGCAGACACAGGGCAACAATAGGTATCAACAGCGAGGATACCAATAATGGAGAAATAATAGGAGAAATGAGGGACCTTACAGACGGTACGAAAATAACAATAATGAGAAACGACAGTGGCGTGAAAGGAGATACCATAACCAGGGGGACTATCAAAATTATAGGAATGAATGGAACGACCGGCACGCCGAATCGCAGCGTTACCTGGAAGAATTACACGCTAATGGAGGGGACGAACAAGGACATTGGGAACGTGCCATTAATGGGAGATCAAATCCAGACACTCACATTGAGGGAGCCGAGAGTTTATTGAAGCAGGAAGAACGTCAGGGAAATACGCGACAGAAGGATGATGGTAGTAGCGGGGGTTGTAAAAAAATCCCAATAATTGCAAAAGGAGTCACCCTGAGAGAGCAACAGCCGGATTGTGAAGAAGGATGGGTCGTGGCGCACATACAAGAGTGGATAGCTTTGCCGGAAGATTGCCTGGAGGAGATTGTAAAACCACGGAACGATGATATCAAACAACTACCTATTGGTGGAATTGGTGGAATTAACGTGAGATGCTAAGTTGATACTGGTTCACAAATTAGTCTTGTATCGGAGGCTTTGGTTCGAGAGTTGGGGCGGAGTCAGAATATTCCTGTGATTTCAGTACCGCAACTCAAGGTGAGGGGCGTTATTCCCGAACGCACCGTCACGTGCAAACGTCAAGGATTTATAGAATTGGATATATTAGACCATATATTTGGACAGACCTTTATCATTATGGCTAAAATGAATTTTAACATTATTCTGGGTGCAAATTTTATTTTTGACTATCAGTCAGTCATAGATTTGCACAATAATACAGTCAGTTTTAAGGAGTTTGATAAGCTGAAGGATGTGGGCTTACACATGGATGAAATCACTACAGGAAAGGACGTGAATTTATGGGCATTAGAGACAATAGCAGAGGAGACATAAGAGGAGGTACGAAAGGCGGAAGATGACCTAATAGAGGTGGCTGTTGTGGAATTAAATGAAGAGAGTGACTCTCAGGAGATATGGGCTTTACTAGCAGAAGGAGATGACAGCGATATTCAGTTTGAAGAACTATTACAGGAGCGGCTCAGTGACATCCAGCTAGGGGTTGAACATAGGAAGAGGTTTGAGGAGATCTTAAGAAGACACAAGGCAGTGTTGACATAGTTCCAGGGCAGATAATAAATTTTCACTATTCTATGCAGGTTGAGGATTGGTCCCCATTTCGAAGTAAATTATACCCTATACCAGAAAAACATCGGGAGCAGGTCAAAAGGATTATTGATGATATGTTGCAAGCTCGAGTGATTAAGAAGACTCCTACACCTTATTTAAATGCGATTTAGGCAGTCACAAATTCCAATGGATCCATTAGACTTTGTCTAGACGCCATAAATCTAAACATGCGCCTTAATTTTCCCGAGTATGACAGAGCGCCAATCATCCGAGACGTCTTAAAAGGATTTATGAACAAGAGTATCTTAGATCCGTAGATCTGACGAGTTCGTTTCACCATATCGAACTGGATGAGAAGTCACAGCATCTTACTGGCTTCTTGTTCGATAATCAGACATATTGCTTCGTCCGTATTCCCTTTGGCGTTAAAACACGTGGATGCGCATTAATTCGAGCCTTGGATCGGAACCTGACTGAAGAAGTGAAGGAAATGACGGTACGATATATTGACGATATACTCTTGGCATCAGATAACATCGAGACACATATGGAACATTTGGATAAGCTTTTGGACAACCCTTAGAACTGCAAACTTTAAAGTCGACTCGAAGAAATCCCATTTCTTCAAGAAGCAGATTTTGTACTTAGGGCACATCATTGACCAGGAGGGAGTGAGGCCAAACCCTGCGAAGATAGAGGCAATAAAGAATTTCCCTACACCAACGAGAGTGAAACATATCAGAGCTTTCCTAGGCGTGACGGGCTTCTTTAAGGAGAACTGCCCAGGATATACTGAACCCGTAGCACCGCTGCAGGAGATGCTGAAGAAGAACAACAAATGGCTTTGGAACGCCGAGTGTGAGAAGTCATTTCAAGAGACTAAATTATTACTGGAAAACTGTATCAAATTAGGTTACCCAGACTTTCAACGGAAATTTATTATCCAAGCGAATGCTTCCATGGTTGGTATAGGAGCGATGTTATACCAAGAAGATCCAGCTAACCTTCAACATCGTGATTATTTAGCATTTGTGAGCCGCAGATTGCGTAAACACGAGCGCAACCATACGGTCACAGAACTCGAATTGTTGGCAATACTTCATGCTTTGCAACAATGGAAAAGGATTGTGTATGGTTACCCCATTATTATTAGAACAGACCACAAAGCACTAACGTTCGTGTTCAAGACATCTATGGCTAGCGAGCGTGTGACACGTTGGTCCATCTATATACAACAATTCAACATCGAAATTAAACACTGCCCAGGAAAAATTAATGTAATTCCGGATGTATTAAGCAGGAACCCAGAGCCTGATACCGAAGAAACAGCGATAATACAGCATATTGAATTAACAGTAAAAGACCATGCATTCTTGGAGGAGTTACGGGAGATACAACGAGAGCAGGAAGCAGAACCATGGATGTACCAAATGATCCAGTATTTTAAGAAGGAATTACCAGCAGGAACCCCAGCGTACAGAGAAGCAAGGGCCAGAGAAGGAAGATATGTCTACCTCAACAATTTACTGCATAAATGGATAGATGAAGAACACACCAAATTACGTATCACGGTACCTGCATCATTACAAAGAGGACTTACTTGGCACATACATGAAAATTTCGGCCATGTGGGAATCGACAAGGCACAAGCGACAATAGGAGAAACGTTTACATGGCCGCGAATGAGGACTACCATCTGTGACGTAATAAAGACTTGCGATCCTTGTCAGAGGACGAATCCGAATAATTACTTAATGAGGCAGTATCCTGGACCATTGCTACCTCAGAAACCCTACGAGCTTGTGGCACTAGATTGTTTCGGTCCGATCCCGAAAGATAGGCGACGTTGCCGTCACTTACTAGTTTGTATTGACGTGTTTTCTAAGTTTGTTGTGTTGTGCCCCATTCAGAAAACTACATCGAAACAAGTACTCAGTCGTATTCGAAATAGAGTTATTCCAATCCTTGGAAAACCGGAGTTTATATTGTCGAACCATGGAAGCTATTTTACGAGCGCCGAATTCAAGAAAGGAATTGAGGACTTGGGTGTAAAACACATGTTTAGTAGCGTTCGCCACCCTCAAGCTAATCCTAGCGAACGCGCAATAAAATGCGTTACAAAATACACCCTTTGGCTTTCAAGGTAACGATCTATCGGTACCCACAGGTCCTGCGAAAACTGACAGGGTAACGATCCGTCGTTACCCGTCTTTTTTTTATTATTATTTGATTATTTACGCGCCAGATAGCAGCATTTTTTTCACGGAATAAGAAGAGTATAGTTGTATCTCACGTTATACTCCACGGGAACTTCGAGCTATCCGTATTTATCGATAATCTTAGAGTCTGAAACATGTGCTCACTGGAGTTCCGAATCTTGTTTACATCATGGTCGCCGGCAAACTTCCGTTCATTTCTCTTGTAATTTCGTACGTGATTATATAGTAAAATTAAGTTATATCGTAGGCAATATATTTATTTAACGTGTTAGTTCATTATTTAAAAAGTTTTCTTACGTAATTAGTTGCATAGAGATAGTGAAGTGTTCGATATAGTTCAGTGAGATTAGGTCTAGTTATTTGCCGCGTGTGACATTGCGGAAAAACTTCATGTAGCTGAAGATGATATCACTGATTATCTTGATAATTATTCAAGTGATGATGATGTTACTCTGTCCGAATAGGAAAGTGTAGAGGATGATGATGATCCAGTAATATCTTCATTTCTTTATAAGAAATCTGTGTTTTATGCAAAAATGGCTGACATTCTTCAGTGTTACATCTTTTTAACATTTTAATTTATCCTTGGATCTAATGCACATAGAATCTTGATATTTACTATGCTAGTAAACAATATTATAGCCTTCCTACTGACATGAATTACAAACTTGGGTAGTAAATACCATTTTATAGAATTAATTCCAAACTTTCAAAATCTGACACTTGTAATTTGTATTTCACATTTCTTATTTTTTAACATTAAACCCTTTTGGTTTAGAGACATTACTTACTTACAGTAATAATAAGTGATATATACTCTATACGTTTACAATTTTTTATGTTGATATCTTCATTGGTGGGACTTCCATGTAATTTTAAAAGAAGTGCGTGCTTAGTGTGGTAAATATGGCTGTCAGTTTTGACACATCCATCAGCTGAGAGCTTGAAAGCAAAAGGGTTAAGAATCTTTATTCCCAATAAACATCACAAGTGGGTAGACCGGATCAAGGACGTAGAGACCTGTATGAATACAACTAGACATGAGTCGACAGGCCAGATTCCCATGGTCTTGCACATAAACGAATATCCAGTAAGATCGTGGAGCAACATCATCAATTGCCCACAAGAGCCCATGGTTGGTCATGAGTTGAGAATTGAGAGAACGAGAGTCCATATGAAAAACCAGGCGGATCGCAGATTACGTCGAGTCAGAAATAAGAGGTATCACAGAGAACTATTAGTAAACGAGCTTGTGTTAGTACGGAAACCAGCGACATCTGATCCAGAAAAGAAGGTATTCAACAAGTTCAGTCCCAAATTTATTGGACCCTTCTGTATTGTGCGTAATCTTGGTAACAACGCATACAGAGTAAAATAATTGAATACAGGTACAATGTCTGTCTACAACGCAGCGAATTTAAAGGTGTATTTTACTAGCGAAACTTGGGAACGCAGAAATAATGCTGCAAATTGAATATATGGAAGTACTTTTGCACATCCAAGTGTACGGGGGTCAATGAGTACGTCTGTTGAACGAGGAAGTTGGGGGCAGCCTGTTGTTGTCAAACACTAATGAGCTTTGGCGATGATGACACAGCCAGCGAGCGAGAGAGATAAGGATACTGGGCAGGCGAGGTACGAGCCTTAGGCGATCAGACAAGCAGGCAAGCTTGAAAGGTCTGAATGAATGAATGAGCAAGAATTAAACACGAGTGCGTGTGGACACTCCAACGACAGTGTCGGCTAGACTAGACTTATGAGAGGGAGATTTTTCTAGGATTGGCGGAAATGGATTACAGATGTTATGTGTATTTTAAAAAATCGACTATATGCTATGTTCGATTTTTTTCCAAGCAGGAGGATTGTGAACCCTTTATCCACAGGCTGTATAAAGGATTCTAATAAATTATTCATCATCATTTGATACATTTCTACAGACAGCAGATATGAGAGCCCGACGGAATTGGGAAAATGTTGAGAAATCAGTGGCAGAGAGAACACAAAGGTTTAAGCTCCTGTGGTATTTTAGAAAGTAACATAGAAATCATGACGCAGAGGACAGGTGCAACTTTTAGTGCGAAGGGAAGCTTGGGTACGCACAGAATGGCTTGTTACTATGAGAGTTGGCGCCAAGAAGAAAACTGAATGCTACGATGTGAATGGTCAATCTTCATGTTAACCACTCCTTGTGGGAGGAATACAAGTAAGAGCTCGCGAAGATCTACAAGAGTCTGAACCAATAATATCAAGACGCCCTTTTTAAGCGGCAACTCGGCGTTATAACGCATCCTGGTGAATTAACGCGGGAGTTATCTACGGATTAATTCCACGATCGATTCGAGCTAGCTACGGCATAATCTTAACCTCCACATTGCTACGAACTCAGTGATACCGATCGCATGCTAGTCTGACAATTATTATGGAATATTTTTCCATAAATCCCCTTCCATGCCTACTCTAGCCAGTTTCATTTATAAGTGGTCCAGGAAGCTTCAAGATATGACTTTTAAGTCAGCGTCTGAGGGCGTAAGACTCTTATTTCAGCGTCTGAGGACGTAAGACTTTTATTTGAGCGTTTGAGGACGTAAGGCCTTTATTCAGGTGTCTGAGGACACGAGGCAAAACTTCTAATTTTAGTGTCGTGGACACACTGCAGATTTTCATGTGTGTGAACATGGAACATTTTCGTCAAGTTATAAGTGTAACTTCAATGATTTATTTGTAGTCCCAGTACTACCAGATAGGGCGAGTTCATCGAAATAATTTACCAATAGACAGTCAAGGAATTTAGTACTTGATCGGTGAATTTAATAGGAAATATATCGTTTGTGTATCTGACAAACATTATTTTAATTCAGCACGAGATGACGTCTAGGAACGAGGGCGGATCTTGGAACCAGTAGGACGTTTGCCAGAAGATGTCGATGGCGAGCTAAGCATTTTAAAGGAGTGATAGCTGGAAATGTTTCCCTGACGCTGTTCTATAGGAATGAGTACAAATTAATTAATTTATTTATTAAATCAGCTATGGTTTTATGGGACGTATTTTTGTAGATATTTGTTTGCTTGTTTTGTAATGTAGATTCTTAGTTCTTGTTTACTGACACATTAAGTATGGGACAGCTGAGCGCTTTGTATTTTGTAGATATTGTGATTTTGTTTGGTTCAAGTATACGGGGCTATGCGCAGCTCGTGCTCGCATTCGCTTGCGTAAATCGCGGTCAAGCATTGTAATTCGAAAGTATGCCTTATAACAAAAATGGAACTGAATTAATTTGTGATTAAAAATAGAATTTGGAGGGTAAAAAATATTTGTGAGCAGAATTTATGATGGATCAGGATTATTTTGATGATTGCTTTTCTAGCAAGTCTGTACGGGATGGCACTCTTGCACCCGAGTTTTTGTTGTTTATTTGTTTGATGTGTCTATGGACGCAATGTAGGTAAATCTTTTTTGAGCCGACCCAGCTGGTATGATTATGAGTGAGTCAGTCCAAGCTTTATGGTGTATGATGTGATTTTATGATGTGTTCGCGGGAAATATATCATTGAGATTATTCCGACTTGCTGCACATCAGCCCAGTTCATAACCTCGCGAGGCTGAGCTTGTGGTAAATATTTGTGTTTTTTACCATCCAAGTGGATTAGTGAGATATGTCTTTGCGCGTTTCCAGATGGATAACGGGACCTGTATGGCTCCATGTATAATTAGCACCAAGCTTGGAAGACTGACAGAGAGAAGAGGCAGCGTTGACTTATAACTAGGGGAGGGCTCAATCATATAACGCGACGTGGTCATTAGCAACAGGCTAGGTTCCTGTAATTCAATATAAGATGTTATTTAAATTCACAAAACCCTGATCGGTTATAAAGAGTATTTGATTGATTTAAATGGGAGCTGTCCGTGTTTTAAGGTATCTTCCGAAACATCTGTTTGTCTGGCATTTATTCATGTAAATATAATTTTCAGCCGTTTAGGCTTGTATTTTGTTGTTGATGCTTGACGTCTTGTGTGTTTATTTTACGCGTTCAATGACCCCGTGTGGCATTAGTGTGTGCGAGGCTGTTTCCCATCTGTGATGCGAGCTTTTTGGCCTATTTTGGCATGCTCTTTTGTTTTTTTGTGTGCTTTGGCACGGACTAGAATCTCGGGGAGATTCATCATGTTTTAGTATTTAAGATCATGCATGTGTCAGTAGTAATTATAGTGTGTTAATTAAGGGTGGGTCCCATAGCCGTAGTGTGATTTAAAAGATGCAACTCCGTGAGCAATATGACTGTTTCAGTTGTAAACGGACTCGCATCAGTACTCATTTTCTTATTAAGGATCAGTACACCACGCATTATATAACTTCTTGACCAGGATAAATGGACTTGTATCCATATAAATGTGAGGAGCGAGTTCTTACCGCTCAATTTTATGTTATGATTAATCATTTGAGTGAAGCTGTATTCACATTGTTTGTTGGGTGGAGCGAGTTATGACCGCTCAGTATTATCTTTATTTCATATGGGAGTGAAAGTCAGGGAGGACTTCTTTTTATTATTATTATTATTATTATTATTATTATTATTATTATTATTATTATTATTATTATTATTATTATTATGCACATAATTTTCAGTCATTAAATACTTTTTATTCTACTTGTTATTCATTTTATTTCTAGTATAGCCTCTGTCATGGACCTTTCTATTCATTAGAGCATGTTGTTTTTGCGAACTTTGCTTTGAAAAGCATTCAGGACTGAGCACGACCCCGTAGAAAGATCTTGATAAAACACTGCTTTATTGAAGGGTGCAGTATGAAGCAGTGGTGCCAACTGCACTTTACCGCAATCAAAGACCATTGATCTGGGCGCGTTAGGCTGTAACAATTGGATTGGACAAAACGAAGGTTAGAATGGTCGGGTGTAGCTGGAGTATTGGCCGCGTGCAATTAGCGGGGCACGGTGGACACAGAACTATTGATCTGGATGCGTTAGGCTGTAACCATTGGATTGGACAAAACGAAGGTTAGAATGGTCGCGTGTGGGTGCGGCCTTAACGTCCGGGTATCCTCTTGTTGCAGGTTACAGATAGGTTATATTTTATCCACCTAACTTCCACTTCACGATGGCATTTCGCGCACGGTGGTGTTTTTGCCACTAAAATGTGTTGTTACAATAGATTAGGTTGATCATAGATTGAAGTTACTGATTGTTAGCTGGCACCTAGGACAATCCTTAGGGAATAAATGATTCAATTCGGCGCACTATCAAATGAAAGGAAGGAACATTGTAGTTTCACGTGACGTGAATCCTGAGATTATGAGCCACGAGGCCTCCTTTTTACGTGGAATCCGAACCACAGGACGTGGCAATTTACTTCGAAGATCTCACATGCATTGACCGGGAATCGAACCCAGTCTACCTTGGTGAGAGGCCAACTGTTTGACCGCTGTGCCAACACCCCCCAGCTATCAAATGAACTGAGTGCTGCGCACGGAAGATGCGCACTAGAGAATGAACTGGGAGCTTCTTTGTTTTATATAGTACCGGACTGGCGAGGTTGGCAGCATTGTTTTGATGATGATACTAGCGCTTAAAGACAGACCAGCGGGGCTAACGAAGCGACCCGAATACTCACGACCGCAACTGATGATGATAGATTTGAACTAATGGCGGCAACAGCTGCAATTTTGGCTATATAAGTCGTGATCCTGTTTGGGAAGGCCGGGTGGGTCACAGACGGCGGAGGAGCAAACATCTATTACTACATTATCCCCAGATATTCTCCTGACTATTACTACAGCAATATAAGTCGTGATCCTGTTTGGGAAGGCCGGGTGGGTCACAGACGGCGGAGGAGCAAACATCTATTACTACATTATCCCCAGATATTCTCCGGACTATTACTACAGCTATATAATTCGTGATCCTGTTTGGGATGGCCGGGTGGGTCACAGACGGCGGAGGAGCAAACATCTATTACTACATTATTCCCAGATATTCTCCTGACCAATAATACAGTTATTTTGGTTAGTTTTTCTACTTTAGAAAAGTAATGAGGAAGTCATACGTCATGCACCGCTACTCCTGGCTGCCTAATGAATAATCATTACCACTTCTTCCTTCTTCTATTTGTTGAAAACGTGACTGCCAACAGAACAAACAGAATACCTTTAATCCAGGCTCTTGAGCTGAGCAATTATCCAACTAATGCACTTTGTCGGTGGTAGCTCATTTGTCAACTCTCAATGTAGAGGATAAGTTGGTACAGTGCCACGCTCTCTGGAATTACGAGGGCTATTCCGGTAAAAAAAAACATCCAAAATCAAAATTGATTCCTAAACAATTGTTTTATTGACATTCCGTAAGTCTTTCTCTATTTTTCTACATAATTTCCATACTTATTTACACATTTGTCACATCGTTCCACAAGCCTTTGAATGCCAAAGTCGTAGAACTCGGCCACCAGTCTTTAACAGCTTCTTTCCCTTGCCCAACTTTATGTTTAAATCTCTGCCACTTATATCTGGTTTAATGGAGTAATGGAGTAATCAAAGCGTCCTACAATTAATTTACCCAGTACAACAATTCTGACAATATTTAAGCTCTGTGCACTTTCTAATTTTATCACATGTACTCAAACCACCTTGCACTCGACCGTTCGCAAAATTCAATAAATACACAAATCTTTGTATTAAATCGTCGAACGCGCAACTTACGCGTATTCCACACTCAATGAGAAATATTTTGCAATCTATTTCTCTACTTATACTCAATTCTATATAGTGTGGATTCGATTCTCAAATCTCCGTTTCCACCTCTCAGGCGTTCGACGCGTTCTTGTTCGTGCGTAGTGTAGCATTTCTGGCTTCTCCGTTCTGTAGGCAATCAGCTATTCCCTCCGCGTTGTTCGAAGTATTTCCATGCAATGTACGGTGAATATCTAACTCAATTTATTGTATTGTCCATTTCTTCTATCCTTATTTTGATCTCCTGTTTCCAATGGATTTCACGGCTCGCTCGAACCTTTCACAGCCTTCACAAGTGCCTTTCTCCAAACCCTGACTTCGTAATATTGTACTCAGCTGACAATATCGGAGAATGGCTCGGTGTTGACACGTCTGACATACCATCGAGGTTTACGAACAAGTGAACGGGGACAAATATATATGGAGATCAGCTGATGAAGCTACCCAAGTCTGAGGTGTTTACTCTGAGAACAGAACTGCCTTTCTCTACAAAATTCTGATCTAGGTCTTGTACGTCGCATTATGTTTGAAAGGTATTCAAAGTAATGGAAACGTGCGTAAGATTTAATTCCATCTATGCAAAAGAACATGTTTGTGAAACAAGTTATTTCTCTGCAGGATGATACTGATCTCACGGAGGTTATTAAAATAGAAGAATCCTCCATACCAGAGATTGTTCCATTCGTGAAAACAGAAACACCATCTTCTGCGAGTGGTGGAGATTTGAAAGAGGTGAGTACGTTATTGAGTTACTACTTGTTGCATCTCATAGAGGACATGACCTGATCGCCGTCTGATTCTCACCAATGCTATTTAGGGATTACAGAATTGTGTATTCAGACCGTACTTATGACATATGGAACCTTCCTGCTATTATGTTCTGTGAAGTATGGAAAGTACTAGACGTCTAGCTGGATGGTAAAGCTTTATATTGTCTGATTACTGCTGGACTCAAACCCATGACATCCCTCTGTGTGTGTTGCTCTATTCACAGATGTAATGGAGGATATATCTTAATTCTCATAGGTGAAGGGTACATTATATGAAGCCAGCATATCCTTGGCACTATCACGTGTATTAGTTGCCTGTTGTAAACTTAGTATTATTGTACGAAGAAGTTAGAGTATTTTCATGGTACAAATACACCGAATGATCCGGGGTCGACTTATTTACTGCATTCTAAACAAAGGAGTGGTACGAGACCACCTCCAGGCCTGCCTTAAGCAGAGAACACATGATAATGCATGTTGGCTTGTCGCATTATATTTCACCTTTGTGGTTGTTGTTGTGGTGGTGGTGATTTGAATCTTCAGTCTTTTGACTGGTTTGGTGCAGCTCCCCATGCCTCCCTGTCCTGAGTTAATCATTTCATCTCTACATAGTGACCACACCCTACATCCGAGGCAATCAGTTTAACATATTTTAACCTTGGTCTACCGTTCTTCCCCTCGACCCTTCCTTCCATAACTAGCTTCGCTATTCCTGGTTGTCTTAGTATGTTTTCTACCAACCTATCTCCCCTCTTCATTAGCAGTCGCCAGAATCATCTCTCCTCTCCCACTCTCCTTAATACCTCTTCATTTGTAACCCTATCTGGCCAGCTGATCTTCATCATTCTCCCGTAATACCACATTTCCATCCATTCCATTCCCTTCTTTTCTACTGCTCCAATATTCTAAGTTGCACTAACATAGAGTGCCACGCACCAGACAAAGGCTTTCAATAATTACTTCCTAACACCTACATCTACACGATGTCAATAGACACATTTACCGTAGAACTGCTTTCCTTGCCTGTGCCAACATATTTTATTTTCTCTTTGCTTCGTCCATCTCTGGTTATTTTGCTTCCTAAGTAAGAAAAGTCTCATATTCACCTGCCAATTTGACGTACATAGGGGTTTCGGATATGTTTCGGCTGCATTCCAATAGCTTTGTTTTACATTTAATAATTTTCATCACGAATTATATCCTCAAGGCAGAATCCATACAGTTTAAAAACTCATTCACATCCTCTGGTGTTTTGGCGAAGATGTGATCACGCAAATGTCGGAGTTGAAATTATTTCTCCTTGAATCTTTACTCCTACTTTGAATTAATATGATATATTATAATGTTAATACCGTAAGTTCACTACCTGCAGTTAGAAGCATTATGTACTGGCAAAATTTATGTTAAACAGTCTGCTAATCACTCTCTCTATCGCCACTTACTGTAATTGGATTATTGGAAATTTTCTGAAATTGTACTTGCCTTAATCAAAAATTGTGCACTGTTCTTGTAGAATATTGCTTATATGGCAGACGAGGCCTGCTGGAAAAGTATCGGTCCTTTGGCCGGAGAAAACAAACTGGCATACCTGGAGCGTTGGAAACCTAATCACCCTCACAGTAGGCTCCTTGGGACTCCACACACTTCTCCCAGCGGTGCCGCCATTGTTGGAAGCATTCCGAGAAAGCCTCTTTCGGAATGGAGTTCAGCTCGGCCGTCGTTGCTGCCATAATGTCCTCTCTTGTCTGAAAACGCGTTCCTTTGAATGGCCTCTTGGGTTTGGGGAACAGCCAGAAGGCGGAGGGGTGTCCATATCAGGAGAGTGAGGAGGCTGTTGAACCACAGGAGTCTAAATCAAGTGCGAGAAATGTGATGGAGCATTGTAGTCATGAGGCGCAGGGGGCCATATCAGGAGAGTGAGGAGGCTGTTGAACCACAGGAGTCTGAATCAAGTGCGAGGAATGTGATGGAGCATTGTTGTGATGAGGGCCATATCAGGAGAGTAAGGAGGCTGTTGAACCACAGGAGTCTGAATCAAGTGTGAGGAATGTGCTGGAGCATTTTTGTGTTGCGGCGCAGGGGGCCATATCAGGAGAGTGAGGAGGCTGTTGAACCACAGGAGTCTGAATCAAGTGCGAGGAATGTGATGGAGCACTGTCGTGATGAGGGCCATATCAGGAGAGTAAGGAGGCTGTTGAATCACAGGAGTCTGAATCAAGTGCGAGGAATGTGCTGGAGCATTGTTGTGATGAGGCGCCAATTTCCTGTTGACCACAACTCCGGTCTCATGCGCCGGACAGTATGACGTAGGTGATGGTGGACATCCCTGTAGTACTCTTTGGTGAGTTTTTCACCCTGTGGCGCGTACTTGTGGTGTACCACACCGCGGGAGTCAAAGAATGCAGTCAGCATCAGTTTGACGTTGCTGCGCACTTCTATGGTCTTGGTGACGAGAAACGCTTCCACGGTGACTGGCATTTGGTTTCCGGGTCGAACCCGTACTCCCAGGACTCGTCACCAGGGATTATGGGTGGGGCCGATAACCTAGATGTTAGGCCCCTTATAACAACAATTATCATCATCATCAGGGATTATGGAGTCCATCATGTCCTGTGCGACTTCAACACGAAGTTGGTTTCGCTTCGCCGTCACCAGCTTCGCCACTCTCTTCATGGCCAAATCTTCGGTCACACTGGAATGTGCTGAGTAAGTGCTGATGCCCACCTCTTCCGCAATTTGCCACACGACGGTACCGCATCACCATAGCGTTCACTTTGGCAATGCCCTGGTCATTTCGCCATGTTGATGGCCGACCGGAGCGTGGCTCGCTCTCCAGCGATGTGCGGCCGTCTTAAAACCTGTGTGATGCCCGTAGCATCGCCACCGAGAGCCGAATGGTTTCCACCTGGCTATCGCCCAGTTTCTGGTGCAGTAGCGCTGCTCCAGTCGATCCGTTATCTTCCTTGTAGTGACGAGAGCACTATAATGCTACTTGCCAGCAACAGACGCTATCGACAGGCGGGAAACATTCACGCATGCGCACGGAGGTTCAAGGTCGGATCATGCAAGCGCTTTATTCCAATCCTTCAGGGTTTCGCAAGAAACAATAATAATGTCGAATACTTTATTAGCAGTAGTATATGAGTGATTTAAATGTTCTTTCTTAACTGCTGTGCTGGTAGAACTCTTGAGGACCAAGTCACTTGTAAGTGGCATGTGCATGTATTATGTGATGTGACTGTAATGGATAAAAGTATGGACTGGTAAGAAAAAAGGCTTCTATAGTCTTTCTACTTGAAGTTTCAAAATTAATTCTCTGCCCTGAAGACTGTTACTTCCTTTAAAGAACTGTTTCCACATTTTTATAACTCACTTTATTTTATTTGACCTACAAAGAAGGGATGTCTTTGATTAGTCTAGATCTAGATGAGACTTGCATAATGCAGTAAGATATGATCGAGAATAAGAAAGTAAAGTGGGATGCTTTACTAACAGTAGTATATGAGTGATTTATATGTTATATGATATATGCTGTGCTGATAGAACTACTGAGGATCAAGTCGTGTACATGTATTATGTGCTGTGACTGAAATGGGCAAATGGATGGACTAGTAAGAGAAAGGGCTTTTATAGTCTTACTACTTGAAATTTCAAAATTAATTATTTCAGCCATGAACACTGTCATTTCCTTTAAAGTACCGTTTCAACATTTTCTTTGATTAGTCCAGATCTAGATGAGACTAGTATAAAGATATGATCGAGAATAATCAGATGTACAACTGATAAATCCTTACTCGAAGTTGATCTCGGCTGTCATGTTACATTATTTCTTATTGATTGTATAGAAACCTAATATGATAGCAAATGAGGTAATGGTCCATTTTTGTCGCTAGGATATAAAAGAAGAAACCCATGATGAAGAGAGTGATGCAAGTGGAAATCATATAAATGAGTAAGTGGACAACAGGAAAAGTATTCTTTCTTTTTAATGTATGATAACTGGTAATGTTGGATACGAATAATTTTTGTTAGCAAAATCAGTTGTTGAAGCGACTCGCGTGTCATCTATTGTTAAATGATAATAATAATAATAATAATAATAATAATAATAATAATAATAATAATAATAATAATAATAATATCATATGGCCTCGGTTGCCGGGTGCAAGCTTTGTTATTTGACACCCAAAGGGTAGCTTGCATGTCGAATTTCGTTGTTCCTTGAAGCACTATGAAAGTCAAGGAGGTTAGATATCTAAGCTCCTTGAACACTATAGCGCTTTCTGGTAGAGAAATGAAGAACTTGTGTTGGCGGAAACTCCCGAGATTAATGTTGCCTTTATGAACACGGCCTACTGAATTCAAATGGGTTCTTTAACATGCCAACATCGTATGACATGGTGTCGAAATTTTTGCCGCCTTTCAAAAATCACTTACCACGGCCAGGAGTGAACCTGCAAGCTTGGGGTTAGTAGACCGACACGTTGACCACTCACCCACCGTGGCAAGTTGTTAAATGCCGTGGCAAGTTGTTAAATGATTATTTTAACTGAGACACACTCGCAGGCGTGTGCACAACTCCTCACCAACGTTAATTTGTTGACACGATTAGCGTATCAAAGCTCATTTATTGATACCACTCGCGCACCACTTTCTCTGAAATGAATTGACTAATTCAGAAATATTCTCGTTCGTGCAAAAATCATTCGTTGAAATGAAAGTCACAGGTGTAATTTAATTGATATCCCAAGATGATTAGAATTCTAGTTCTGGAAACAAATCTATGCACGTGACACATTGTAACGGTTGCTCCATGCGGGATGTCCCGACTGGCAGAGTTACCATCATCCTTTCGTTTTAATGAACAAATGAGCATCAGGGAATTTCCCTAAAAAGCATAATCCATTTAATGATAGTGATGATAATGCCTAGAACACGTTAATGAATATTCCGCAAATGTACAGTGAATGTAAGATAATACATTGAATAGAAAAACATATAATAAATGAGCTATAAAGAGACAAGGACATATGGTTAGAATGGATCCAACAAGACTAAATAAAGACATTTTTAATGAAATTTGTATTCTGAAGAGCCAAGGGGGTTTACACCAAGCAGATGAAGGAAGAACTCTGGCGGCAAGAAATTACAGATGACGACTGTCGAGACAGAACACAGTTCAGGGAAATACTTTCCAACATAAAGGTTCTTGTCGGAAAAAAGAAAGAACGCAGGGGAGGAAGGTGGACAGCGGAGACAAAGGCGCAACACTCCGAAAGAATGAAGGAAGTGTGGAGGAATAGAAAGGAATAAGGAACTATGAGATGGAAATGAAATGATATAGCGTGGTCCTTAGTTTTGGCCGGTTCGCATAATGTAATGTAATGTAAAGAGACAAGGAATTGAAGTGTGGATGGTACAATACAAACCATTCATGCCATTCAAACAATTAATCACTGTTTCAGTACGGCACAAAATCGCTGTAAGAATACTGTATACCGAACCTTGTGTAGCAGAACTATGTTATGGCTTCGTTTCCCATCCCCGCCATCCCAAAAGTGGTTTTCCGTGGTTTCCTCACTTTTATTATAAGCTACTACTGGGATTGTCCCCAAAATTCAGGTCACGGCCGCCTCCTACCCAAACCATTGACCCTATTACAAATACACTAGTTGGGCCATTACAATGACACACAGGGATCGATGACCATGATGTTGTAAAGCACCTAAATGAATTCATTGTTAAACTACAACAATGCACATACTCAACTCGCCTACAAAACAAATCCAGTGCACCTCGGGGTGACAATACTCCTGCACAAACATTGTCCCAAACAGTGTTTATCTACCATAGCTCCATAATTCACGGCTTACCGCTCTATGGTATAATAATAATCACAATGACCGTCTGTCACTTGTCATCTCGCAAACAAATATGGATACTGAACTGCTGTCACACTCGACTTACTCATTGTTTCATTGCGGTCCACTTCGTTGACTTACTACACTGAACTGCGTGGCGTTCCTTATACAATAGGAAGGATAGTCTCGGGTATTTAGATTGACTCAACTCGCTTGCTGTGCCCATGGTTGCAGGATCGAGACCTAGCGCATTCAGCTGGCGCTAGAGGGTGCATAATGTGAGGGATCCATATCAGTAGATTTACTGGCACGGTAGAGGTTCCCTTCGGGGCAAAATTCCGGTACCCCGGCGTCTCTAAAAGCCAAAGTAGTTAAAAGGGAGGTAAAACCAATATTATTATATTTAGATGGACTCAAAATTCTAGACGTTGTGATACGAGACTGATCTTGTGGGACTTTCTGGAGAGCACCTGCCATCTCTTAAAAATGTCTGCCGAACTTATCCTCTTGCGTACCTCCTTCCGTTAGCGCCACCTGCAAATGCCGTCCATCCGTATCTTAAAGCCCCACCACGCTCTGTCAGGTGGTGAGACAGGTGGATTGAATTGCCCAGTGGCCGGAAGTAAGAAAATAATGTTGGATCCGGCATCTTATTACAGTATCTTAAATTTTTGTTCAGAAGGTTTACAGAAGCTTAATAAAGATTTATGTGCAGCTTTTTCATTTGACTAGTGATGTAAGTCTGTTCGTAAGAAATGTTTACTTACGTTGACGGTGAAGTATGTGTAATAATGGAACTTTGATGTGATTCATAATTGTTTAGTTTTAATTACTTCCTTCATTATGAAGGGGGAGTAACTGTACATAATTAGCCATGCTTTAAAAAGCCTTGGTCCAGCTGGCCCGGCTGGTAGTACCTTGTTAGGGTCCCTTGCCAGGGTTACGGTGAAGTCCTCAACGGTACCTGCAGTGGAAGAGGTGAACTCGGGCACAGTGTGGTTGCCGGAAGGGGCAGCCTTTTGCTCAGGTTTAATAGGGCAAACTATTGTCCATATTTATGATGGGCATATTTTGACCCAACGGCAAAATGAGCGGAGCAGGAGCCAATCACCCTTATGGCTCCCAATGGTTATAGAGGCGGAATGGGTTAGGCCAGACGGACTGGCTGTAAAGGCGCACCTCAGTAGTTATTGAGTATGCGGCAGTTCATTGCAGTCTCTGTGTTCGGTCCTGCATGTCTCATTCTTTGTGAGCCGCAGGATAAGGCTCAGAGATCATAGTGTGTGGGTCTCGTCCTGGCAAGCTGAGATCCACCCTAAGCAAATTCACGCCAGTGGCATTTCTTTCGAACGTCACTTACTTTCAAAGTCCAACGGCGATGGGATATGGATGGTGGGGGCAGGTTATGGGTGTAACTGGAAGCCTTTAGTTCGAACCTGCACGTTGGCAGCAGATGTGTGATGAACGTCTTCCGGAGACTCTGTGACTACTCGGGAATTCGGTCCTGCATCTGTGTTTGGGCAGGCCTATTTAGGATCACCGCTGTCCACCCCACATGGGGAAGGCCCTAGAAAAAGTGGGCTAAACATCGGAAGTCACAATCTTGGTCCGGCGGGGCAACCGCACTCAGCCGGTCACCCCTCATGCGGTGGAAACTCAAAAACAGTAAAGAACCACAAATTGATTAATGGATCATGGAACATCAGAACTTTGCTTGATATGGACAATAACGTTATACCTGAGAGAAGGTCAGCTCTTGTAACCCATAAGTTATCAAGACTCAACGTTGACATTGCTGCTCTCAGTGAAACTAGGCCGTCTTCTGAAGGCAAGATTACTGAATCTGGAACAGGATATACCATCTTCTGGAAAGGAAAGGAGGAGGTTGAATGTCGTATTCATGGTGTGGGCTTCGCTGTGAAGACCAAACTGGTAAATTATCACCAACTTACGCCCATCGTAATCAGTGAATGGCTCATGACTCTCCGCATACCACTCTCAGGAGGTTCCTTTATGACACTCATCTCTGCCTATGCTCCTACCTTAGATTCTGATGATGAAGTAAAGGCTCAATTCTATGATCAGCTAAGTGAAATCATCTCCATGTTACCATCTACAGATAAATTCTTGCTCCTCGGTGATTTCAACGTCAGAGTTGGGAATGATCACAGGCTATGGAATAATGTGATGGGCAAACAAGGACTTGGAAAATGTAATTCCAATGGACTGTTGCTTCTTGGTCTCTGTGCATAGCACATACTTTTCATTACCAACCCGCAGTTCCGGCTACATAACCGCTTCAAAACCACGTGGATACATCCTCGTTCCAAACATTGGCACATTCTTGATGATATCATTACCCGGCAATGTGATAAGAATGACACTCTTATTACCAGAACAGCAAGGAATATAGACGATTGTTGGACAGATCATTAACTTCTTATATGTAAGCTGAGGATATCCATCAGACCTAAACCACTTAGGAACATAAAAAATTTGTCAAGAAAGAAGTTGAATACATCCAAACTTCAGGATGAATCCATCTGTCAACATAAACCCAGTTATCAGAAAACCCAGTAACGAATGACATTCAGCAAGAATGGTCCACATTACAGAAGATTATCACACAGTCAGCTGAGGAAACCATTGGTTTTATAGTGCGGAAAAGACAAGACTGGTTTGATGACAACAATGAAGAAATTCCGTCTCTCATCAATGCCAAAGGAATGCCTATCTTGCCCATCTTCAAGACTCAACTTCCAACACACTGGAGCTCAAGGGTAAATGTCAGACGCAGATAAGGCAGATTAAATATACTTGGTGGCAAGAGAAGGCTCAGGAACTGCAGAGACTATCGGATGCTCGAGACTTGAGGAACTTCAGTGCAGTACTCAAGGAAATATATGGACCATCTTGCTCATCATGAGGTACACTGAAAACGCTGATAATTCTACTACCTTTACTGACAGTCAAGAAATCTTGGAACGCTGGAAGGAGCACTTCTCCAATCTCCTAAATCGTCCATCAGCAGCTGCTGAAGACTTCCTTTGTGATGAGCCGCAACAACCTGAACAACTGTGGTTGGCAGTACCTCCTACTTATCACGAATTCACTGCAGCTCTCACCCAATTGAAACCCAGAAAGGCACCTGGCCCAGATAACATGCTTCTGGAACTAATTCAAGCCGGAGGTCATTCCCTCAAAACAAGGCTTTTCACCCTTATCCTCAGAATATGGGAATCAAGATAGGTACCTGGAGACCTAAAGAATGCCACTATCATCACTAACTTTAAGAAGGGTGATCGCAGTGTTTGTGGCAACTACCGTGGTATATCACTGCTATCAATTGTGGGGAAGATTCTTGCAAGAATTCTACTTAACCGCCTCAAGGTTATCTCGAAGAAGATCCTCCCAGAGTCACAATGCGGATTTAGAGCTTCCAGAAGCATAATTGACTTGATTTTCTGTGTGAGACAGCTACAAGAAAAATGTAGAGAACAACAGAATCCACTCTTCTTAGTCTTTTATGTCTTGGAAAAGGCATTTGATTCGGTTCCAAGACCAGCCATGTGAGCGGTGCTGAAGCGGTTTGGTTGCCCTCATCGTGTTGTAGATCTAATCAAGGCTCTCCATGATGGCATGACAGGACAGGTTTGCCATCAGAATAAGATGTCTGATGAATTTCCTATTACCCATGGACTGAAACAAGGATGTGTACTGGCTCCAACGCTTTTCGCACTGTACTTGGCGGCATTGCTTTATGATTCATCCATAAACATCCCAGGTGTGGAGGTCAAGCATCGTCTCCGCTCCTTGAGGAAAACTCGGGTTACTAATATTTGTCGCCAACTCTCACACCAGAGGAGCTACAAGAGTCAGTTAATTGTTACAAAAGTGCATGTGATCGCATTGGTCTTACCATAAATGTCAATAAGACTAAAGTCTTGGCACTACCTTTACCTGGCACACCTCTTCCTCAGTTCAATATCTTCATCTCAAATTTGCCATTAGAGCTGGTAGACCGCTTTTCGTACCTGGGCAGTACCATTTCTGTGAGCTGTACCTGTGAGCAGGATGTGGATAAGAGAATTGGCGCAGCCCATGCAGCATATGGACGATTAGCGCACCGGGTCTTCATGAATAAAGATCTGTCCATGAGTACAAAGCTTATGGTGTAAAAAGCAGTAGTCATTTCTACATTGTTGTATGGCTGTGAAACGTGGACCCTCTACCGACGTGATCTTAGGAAGCTTGAGTGCTTCCACCTACAAAAATTTCGATCAATCCTGAGGATTAAATGGGAAGACCGCATTACCAATATTGCTGTTCTTGAAAAGGCTCAAATCAACAGCATGGTCTCATCCATAATAGGTCACCAATTTAGATGGATTGGTCATGTCCATCGGATGGATGATGTGAGATTACCTCGTCAAATGTTATATGGTGAGTTATGCTATGGCACCAGACCTCCCGGTGGTCCTAAGAGGCGCTACAAGGACCAATATGAGCAGACCCTGAAATTGACAGGTCTTAATTCACAAACCTGGGACATGCTGGCTGAAGACCGCTCAACTTGGCGCCGTACCATCTCGGATACTGTAAAAGCGTTTGAAAGGGATCGAAGCACACTTGAAGAGGCCAAGCGTCAAGCTAGGAAACTTCGAGCAGCCCGACCACGTCCTCCTCCAGCAATAATATGTGACTTGTGTGGACGCTTGTTATATGCCAGGATTGGACTCTTTAGTCACCGTAAACACATCCACAAACTGGACCGAAGGAAGAAGATTTATACTCGGATTCGAGTTAATGCCGGTGATAACCTGTCTCTTAGATGGCGGAGACATTAAAAAATAGTTATCTGTGCACTGATGCACGGCTGAAAGCAACGGGAAACTACAGCCCTTAACGTTCTTCTCAAAGATATGCACCTCTCTATGCATTATTACTTGTGGTAATACCGTCCTCTCCTGTAAAATTCAAATTCTATGTTGGTCCCGCTTTCGGATCTCTGGCCGAGGAATACTTGAGGGGGTGTTAACATCACAAAGTTTACAAAGGTAACATCTGGCATCCTACTGGGCAGAACGTGACTGTTAGAATTGTGATTAACAGAGGAATACTTGAGGGGGTGGTAACATCACAAAGTTTACAATGGTAACATTTGACATCCTACTGGGCAAAACGTGGCTGTTAGAATTGTGATTAGCAGAGGAATACTTGAGAGGTTGTTAACATCACAAAGTTTACAAAGGTAACATCTGGCATCCTACTGGGCAGAACGTGGCTGTTAGAATTGTGATTAGCATAGGCAGGGTTAACAACATTGAAAGGGAAATGGATAGGCTGAGATTGTATTTGGTTGGCATTATTGAAGTATTTAGATGGTAGGCTTACAGGATGGAGCTACGTCCTGTATCGGCGATTGTTTCCCGACGTTTCAGCTGTCACTGCAGCAGCCTTAACCATGGGTACGAATTCATGTCTCTACTAAAACTAATCGTTGCTTGTCAGTCAAGCACTGCTGAATCGGCATTGACGTCACGCTGCTCCCTGATTGATCCGAGCCCCAACCAGTCAAGCGCTAAGAGAACTTACCACGTGTTGCTAAGCCTGAATCTGTATTTTCGATTGAAATTATTGGGTTGCTTCACGATCTCTATTACCTCTCTAATTATCCTGTTTTGATATCTAGGAACTTAAGCAACTGTTACGGCCGTTCACTCAAGTTTTGACATTTAAGGTGACGAGACCACGCATAGATAATGAAAGTACCAAATATGAAGACCCGATATAGATGGTTAACACAAGAGAGATCAAGGGGGTGCTCTTAAATCTGAAAATAACATAGCTTGTGGCCCGGGCATGGTTTTAAATGCCCATTTCAGGAGTTGGGCTCCGGTCCTCATAGAATCACTTACCAGCCTATTTAACGAATGTGTTTATTTATTTATTTATTTATTTATTTTCCGTGTCCAAATCAAATTAGATTTTGCCAGTAAGTAGCAACAGTTATAGCATTAGCATTTGCAGCCAAAAGATCGTCTTTTGAACATATGTCCTCCATAAAGGGGCAGATCAGCAGGTGTTCTGGGTCTTGTAAAATGCTGCAGTCACAGAACTCATCATTGTTGACGAGCATGTTCCATTTCTTGAGATTGTTCTTGCAGCGTGAAACCCCCGTCCTCAGCCTGTTCAATGATTTCCAAATTCCATATGGCAAGTTGTGACCAGGTGCCATATTTTCTGAGGAATAGTTGGGTCTGTGATCTCTGTCTTCCATATCTTCACACGGGCAGCTTATTGTGAGCCTTCGAGGGCTGTTACTCTCCTGAAAAAGCTGTTTCTGGACTTAAGTCTCTGTCGGGCTGGTTGTTGGCCGAAAAGTGGATGCCTTGAATCGGTTTCTTGCCGTTTATTCTCAGATGCTACTGCTACCATTCTTCGGACATGAGGTGGAGAAATTCCTATAAGAGGGTAGATCTTCTGAAGTGCTGTTGGTCTAAGACACCCAGATACAATCCTGGAAGTCTCATTCAGAGCTATATCCACCTCTTTGGAATGTGGAGAAGAAAGCCAAACTGGTGCTGCATATTCAGCAGCTGAGAAGCCCAGTCCAAGGGCTGAAATTCTGAGAATGGTGGGGTGAGCACCCCATGTCCTTCCTGTTAGGCATCTTAGTATGTTATTTCGTGCAGATACTTTACTTTTCGTGTTCAAGCAATGTTGCTTGAAAGACAGAGTTCGATCGAGGGTGACACCAAGATATTTTGGTGTAAAACAATGAAAGATTGTTTCACCTTGCCACTTAATGTTCACTGTCCTCTTTGCTTCTTTATTTCGCAAGTGGCAAGCACAAACTTGCGTTTTGGCTGGATTTGGCTTCAAATTATTTCTGTGATAGTATCGACCAAGTTCTTCCAAGGCTCAGGGAAAGAATGTTCTACTTCTTCAAAGCTACGACCTTGCACGGCTACTGCAGTGTCATCAGCGTTGATAAATCGCCTGGTGCCTTCTGTTCTGGGCTGGTCATTGGTGTATACATTGTAAAGCAGTGGTGCTAAGACGCTACCTTGAGGTAGTCCATTCTTCTGGAGGCGCCAACGACTATTTTTCCCAAGGAGAGACACGTAAAATATACTGTTCTCAAGGAAAGTGAGGTCAGCCTGTAGTCCTTTGTCAGTTCATAAATCTTACGAAGTAGTGTGTTATGATTAACAGTGTCGTAAGCAGCAGTTAAATCTATGAAGGCTACACCAGTAATGCACTTTTCCTCAAATCCATTCTCTATGTGCTGAGTAAGGTTCAGAATTTGTCCACAGCAAGACCTGCCTGGCCTAAAGCCTGCCTGTTCAGAAATCAGTTTGCTATCCATAGAAACAGATATTCTATTAAAAATCATTCTCTCCAGCAACTTATAGGTGTGACACAGAAGTGAAACTGGCCGAAAGTTCTTTGGGCTATCAGGAGTCTTCCCAGGTTTTAGGATCGCAACTATGTGAGCTTTTCTCCATACTTTAGGAATCTTCAGCCTGGATGCACAGTTGTTCATCAATGAAAGCAACCATTGCAGTGTTGCTGGTCCAAATTGTTTTATTTGCTGCGCTCTGAGATCATCCAAACCAGCTGCCTTGTTCGATTTCAGACCGTCGATTGCTTTCATAAGTTCTTCCATCGTAAACAGGTCCTTAAGGAAATCAGTCTCTTCTTCAATACACCGTTCAAGTTTCTCTGTATTTGACTTAGATTTTGAAGTCTTTCCATTTAAGATCAGTTGGTGTGCTATCTGATTAGCAGTTACTTGAGTAAAGTTAAAAGGCGGGCTAGTCGGATTTCCACTGAGGTTCTTAAGAAGACGCCATGCTTGTCTACTAGTCTGTTTCATATCGATATTTGAAACCAAGCTATTCCATCTGTTTGCGCGTGTCTGACCGAGAGAAATCATCAGTGCATGCCCAGCTTCCATTGGTTCCTCGGAGAAGGGGTCCATATCATACAAGTTGCGGTAGTTATCCAAAAGAGATATATTCTGATCAGAAAGACCTGGGATATATTCTGTTCTGCATCCTCTTGGTATGTTCATTCGCGAGACGTTTTTCACTACGGAAATAAAGGTGTCATAGTTTTCTGGTTTTGGTTCCACCTCCCCTATGGCTACATCAAGTTCACAACAGACGTGATATTAAATCCGCTCTTACAGAATATTGCACTACCATAATTATCGTGTTTCTTGTACAGCAGTTACATTGCTAGTAGATATTATTTCTGGCTGGATAGTCCCTCGATGTTTATGGACATAACTGCGAGTGCTGGCCCTGATAAAGGCCCACTGGTTTTAATTAATTTGGTAGTGAAAGGATCAACTGTCAGTTTATTTTTAATAATTTTCTGACGTTGCCCAGGGTACGCCCGATTGCTCTTCTGTCACAATCTTCGGGGAGGCTCCTTTCGTGCACCCCACGAATGTGTTGAACAGGGTCGAATACCCGATCGATGGCGGACTTCAACGATAAGACCCTTCATAAGGGAAAGGGAGACTTGAATAATCCCAATTCATATAGAGGAGGAGCACTGGAATGCACATTGTTATAGGTTTTGAAAATATATAAACGCAAAAACTGACTTCCGACTTAGACCATTAACTTCCAGTAGAACAATTTGGATTCTGGAAGCATCGCTCCATATTTCGGGTTATACAATGCCTTCCAAACGACATTCATGAGGCTCTTATATTCTCGAAAGGGAAGTTACATCTCTTATTTGTCGATTATTCGAAGGCCTTTGATACATTTTGTCGAACGCAGGTTATATCAACGATTGAGGACTTGACAGGGAAAAATAATCCCTTATTACAACTTGTAACAGACACATAGGCAAAGAATGAGGTGCAAATAGACGATTCGATCACTCTGTCGGATACAATAGACCAGACTACGGGTGTACTCGAGGGTTGACGTCGGGACACATGATGATGTACAGGAAACGAAGACAGAAGGCTCATTTATAAGTATGCAGATGTCACGGCTTTAGTGTCAAAATCAATTCCCAATCTGCAGTAAGCATTTGATCGGCTCATAGGATGGACTCAAAACAAATGACCATAATACGAACTGAAGTACAACTATGACGATGACGTTGGCAGCGTTAATAAGTTTGAATACCTAGGAATAAAACTGCAAATACAATGAACTAATTTCACAGCACCTATCAAAGACAGGTTAACAGCAGCAATGATAGCCATAAATTATATCAAATACCTGCAAGATATATCTCTAAGTCAAAATAACTCCCGTAATAACTAACGGCAGCACCTGTCAGTCAGCAACGTAAGGGATGTGGAATAGGTTAAGGCTACATTTCTAAAGAGGGCTCTATGATTATCCAAATGTACCTCCTCGCGGCTAGCATATCAGCTAACTATGGAACTATGTTGGTGGAGGAAATACGGGAAAAGTTATCTCTCCCTTTAACTAGAGCATACCAAAGACTTTTTCTCGAACATCATAGAAGAAAATCCGAAATTTTGCTGGACTTTTATAGACGTGATGACCACTGACAAGTTGAAAGAAGTCAACTACGAATTAAGACACATTACGACCAGACTAGGTGTGCACGGATTTCATTTTAAGCTATGTTCTACGAAGACGTACCATTCGCCGAATGAGGAATGCGTGTGTGCTTGATGCGGGAAGCACTGTGATTGTTATCACGTACTGAGTTGTGCACGAAGGACAATTCCTTTTACTAGGTTCTGCACAGAATGACTGTGAAATAATCTTGCACATTGCGCGTTTTAAATTAATTAATTTAACCCAAATGCCGTTGGCGCCGATGAGGAGTGTCCTAGCTATCATTTTCGTCTGCCAAGGTGGCTAAATTGAATTTGCATGTAGATACCGATCTGTATGAATGGCTTTCCTATAGACCCTGTGTGCGAGCATGTTGTTTGTTCGTTTGTAGAGTAGAACGTCTACGAAGGCCAGCGGATTATTTTCTACATCCATTGTGAAGTTGATGCTTAGACGTCAGGAGCACATGAAGTCTAGGAAGTCCTGAAGTGTGTTCCATCCATGTTCCTATGTCAAAAATCGTCGTTTACGTATCTGAACCACCATCGGGTTTCAATGGGCTCTCCTTTAAAGCTTCTTCCTCTAATTTGCCATGAAAACGTTGGCCAATAATGGAGAGAGGGGGATCCCATGGCTGCTCCCTCCATTGTTGAAACATTTGGCCATTGAAGACGAATACTATGGTTAACTTAGTGTTCAGCTGAGTCAACCAAATCAGTTGAAACTCCTGTGGATGTAAGCATTTGCCTGACTGTCTGGAGTCAGGCACAGGAACCCTGGTAAATTAGGACTCTACATCGAGGTTTGCCAGTAAACCGCCGACTTTCAAGTTTATACTCGCTGTGATATCTGCGAAGAGTTGCGAGTTTCTGACGTGAGGGGCTGGTGGAGGGAAAAATGACTGCAGGACCTGATTCAAATATTTGAATATTTGAGTAGGGGACGCTATGGCATTCAGACGCACATCGGTCTTTTGCATTTTAGGCACGCCGTAGACCGTGTTTCATGAACTGGGAGGCCTCTTCTCTAATTTCTGGTACTTCGAATGATGGTAGATGACGGAAAAATCTTCTACCCCGCTGATAATATCTTCCGTAGGAAAACGGCTTGAAGTGATAGTGAAGTTATGTACATTGCTTCGGATGTAGGGTGTGTAATCTTTGTAAAAAAAAGAATAAATTGATAACATTAAGAATGGGAGACATGGAGTGCTGTATTGAAAAGTTCTAAAGACAGATTACTTAAACCACAACAAAAATGTTAATGTATCCTTGTCACTCATCATTTTAGCCGCCTCTGTGAAATCTCACCCAATTGACGCATTTACTTGAACATGCGCATCGATGTTATATTCGCGAAGGTCAAGCAGTGTTGAAAAGGGTGTAGATAGGGATGAGCATCTTGTCCAATACGGCACACGGCTTGGAAAAAAAATTACACTACAACTTTCAATCCGAAAATTGTGGTGGCTAAGATACAAACCCAATACACACATGCTCTCAAAGCTATCAATCCAAAATCTCCGACAAGACACAATTTAATTTGTGTATAATATACATATAATTGTGATAGGTGGCAGCACGCCGGCCTCTCACCGCTGGGTCCGTGGTTCAAATCCCGGTCACTCCATGTGAGATCTGTGCTGGACAAAACGGAGGCAGATAGGTTTTTCTCCGGGTACTCCGGTTTTCCCTGTCAAAATTTCATTCCAGCAACACTCTCCACTATCATTTCATTTCATCAGTCATTCAATCACTGCCTCAGAGGAGTGCGTCCGGCCTCGGCAGCCGGCACAGTTCATATCCTCGCCGCTAGATGGGGGCTTCATTCATTCCATTCCTGACCCGGTCGGAGACTGGAAGCAGGATGTGGATTTTCATTTTCATACATATAATTGTAAAATGTTGAGACACCATATAAAACTTGTAAATGATGAGTGGAAACGACATCAGGTACCGGTACTTCTTGAAGACAAGTTTTCAGGTAGTGGTATTAATAAAATTATATTTTCACAACTAAGATTTCTACGTCTCTATGGTATTATTCTACTTCAATGATAATGTATCGCACTTTAAACTAATATTACTAATAATTTCAGGCTGATATGGCCAGATACGTCGCATCCTGCTGTAAGGAAGATTTTCACATTTGGTAATGGAGGTAATACTGCTTCCAGCGAAAAATTTACTGTCCAAAAAGAAATGAAGTCAAATGTTGTTAGTCATAGCAGTGAGAAGCCAATTTCATGTAGCCTATGTGAATCTAAGTTTAACCAGAAAAGATATTTGAAGAGGCACATGCTATGCCATAGCGGTGAAAAGCCATATTCCTGTAGCATATGTGAATCCAAGTTTGCCCAGACGGGAACTTTGAAGACTCACATGCTATACCATAAAGGTCTGAAGCCATATTCCTGCACCGTTTGTGAATCCAAGTTTACACAGGGAGGAGATTTGAAAAGACACATGTTATCCCATACCGGTGACAAACCATATTCGTGTTGCGTATGTGATTCTAAATTTACGCGGATGGGAAGTTTGAAGCAGCACATGCTATCTCATACCGGTGTGAAGCCATATTCCTGTAGCCTTTGTGAATCCAAATTTATGATTAGAGGAACTTTGAAGCAGCACATGCTATCTCATACCGGTAAAAGGCCATTTTCCTGTAGCGTATGTGAATCCCAGTTTGCACAGAGAGGAAATTTGAGGACTCACATGCTAATTCATGCCGGTAAGAGACCATATTCCTGTTGCCTATGTGAATCAAAGTTCGCCCGAAAGGAAAGTTTGAAGACTCACATGCTATCCCATAGCGGTGAGAGACCATATTCCTGTGGCGTGTGCTATGCAAACTTTAGGGAGAGAGGATCTTTGAAGAGACACATTCTTATCCACAGCGGTGAGAAGCGATACCGGTGAAAAGCCACATTCTTGTAGTCTTTGTGAATCCAAGTTTACCAAGAGAGATACTTTGAGGTTGCATATGCTATCCCATAGCGATTAGTGGCCATATTCTTGTAGCGAGTGCAGTGCCAACTTTACAGAGTGTGGATCTCTGAAAAGACTCATCCTAATCAATAGCGGTGAGAAGCCGTATTCTTCTGCGCGTATGTGAATGCAACTTTACCCAGAGAGAATATTTGAAGAAGCACATGCTATCCCATAGCGGTGAGAAACCGTATTCGTGTAGCGGATTCGAATCTATTTTAACCCAGAAGGGATCTTTGATCCAGCTCATGCTATCCCATAGTGGTAGGAAGTCATATTCCAGCAGCCTTTGTGAATCCAACTTTTTCATAAGAGGAAATTTGAAACAGCACATGCTTTCCCATAGAGGTGAGAAACCATATTCCTGTCGCCTATGTGAATCAAAGTTTACCAAGAGAAGAAATTTGTAGACGCGCATGCTATCCCATAATGGTGAGAGGCAACATTCCTGCAGCCTTTGTGTATCCAAGTTTACCGAAGGAGGAAATTTGAAGCGGCACATGCTATCCAATAGTGGTGAGAGGCCATATTCCTGTGGCGAGTGTTCAAAGCAAACGACGGAGATAAGGATCTTTCAAGAAACACATTCTTATCCATAGCTGCGGAAAGCCACATTTCCCTAGCGTATGTGAATCCAAGTTTCCGCAGAGAAGGTATTTGAAGGTACAGCTGCTATTCCATAGTGTATAGAAACGATATTTATGTAGAGTATGCGAAGCCAAATTTAATGGGAGAGGATCAGTGAAGTGAACCTTCCTTATCCATAGCGGCGAGAAGCCATATTCATGTAGTGCATGTGAATCACAGTTTAGACTTAGAGGATCTATGAAGACGCACATGCTACCCCATAGCAGTAAGAATCCATATCCATGTAACGTTTGCAAAGCCATGATTGTAATAATAAATATTTATTGCAGCCAAGTGGCCATAATGGACAGTTACGATGTGTGCTTACAAATAATTATTATAGGTAGATTAATCTTTACTGTATTCAACTATGCTTTTGTCTGTTTGCTGCATGATGTTATGTGATATATGTCGCAGGGGTTATTGCACAGAGAACATATGCATTCTTCATTTACTGATCGTGTGGTGAAAACCGTGGACGGCGAGTCTTGTTACCACATATCTCATCTCATGGTTCTCGTTTATCCTTCTTCTGTTCACCATTGCTTCTGTTGCGTCAAATTCGAGCGGAATTTCGTTCTGCTTCTGATGTCTTATCTCGAGGAGTTTCTTCATATGCTTGCCAGATGGCAGTTGTGGTCTTAATCTGAGATCTTCGATGTAGTGTGTTTCTCTTGTTAGGACATATGCCAGCCTGAACGGGGACGTTCTTACAATTCCTAGCACCCTCTTCAGGAAAGAAGCCTTTACTTCTTCAATTGTGATTAGGTCTGTCATGGATAGCCTTTCCCATATCAGTTCTAGTACCATATGTAATGACGGGCGTTATTTTCGCGTGGAAGAGAATAATTGCTGTTTGTAATGATAGTTTGGTAATATTGTTCAAATCGTATACTCCTTTAATGGCTGATGCTGCTCGTTCCTTTATATGTAGTCTAAAGGATTGACACGTTGTCTGTAAGGCGAAGCCGAGGAATTTGTAGGAATTGACTGTCTAAAATTCAGTCTCTCCCAGGATTATTTTGTTTTCGGCGGCTAGTTTTCCTCCTTTTCGGAAAGCTATATACACTGTCTTCTTTTCATTTATACTGAGCTCATTTTCCTCCGTCCAGTCCTGCATGTTGTTGAGCACTTCTTGTAGCTCCTGCCTGTTTGTAGACCCCAGAACCATGCCATCTGCGTACAGGTAAAGGGATACTGATTTTGTGTTTTACAATAGTCCGTATAACATTCGCTGTCGCGACGTTGAACAGTGTGGGACTCAGTGGGTCGCCTCGTAGTACTCCGTTGGTTTGGGTGATTTCTCTTGAGGTTGATACCGCATCGTTTATCTCTACTTTGTTAAAAGCCAGGATGTTTTTATCATACACGTGATTTCGAATTTTTCATCCATCATCTTCTCCAGTTTTATCTGTTCGATCTGTTTAGTAGGTCGAAGGCCTTCGAGAAGTCGACAAATATTGCATGGAAAATTCCTTTACGGTGTCTAAGCGCTTGTTCTATGTCATTCAGTAGATTGATGATAGCTTGTAGGGTGGACCTTCCTTTCCTGAACCCGAATGGGTGATCGGGAATCAGTTCATCGACTGTCGGAGTGAGCCTTTTGAGCAGAATGTTTGAAAATACTTTGAATATATTGTTCTCTAGAGCGATTCCTCGGTATGAGTTTGGGTCGTTGTCTTCTCCTTTGCCTTTATGTAGAACCTTAATGATGGATTTTCTCAATTCGTCGGGTATTTCCCCTGTTGCTAGGCATCTGTTAAACAGATCTGACCATAGTTCACTTAGAATTTCAGCCGAGTCTTTCAGGATCTCATTGGAGATGCCATCTGGGCCTGTTTTTTGTCTTGCTGATTGTCGCAATTACTTCTCCTGATGTGATGGGGGTGCCCAATTCTACGCTCGTGTGATATTTTACGTTATACGCCGCTTGTGACTGAGTTAGGTTCAGTACTTGTGAGAAGTGATTTTCCCGTATGTCCATTTGAATTTGGCCAGATTTCCTCGTAGTCTTTCTTCTGATGGCTTTGAAGGAGTCTTTTAGTGCTTCTTCTGCCTCCGTCAAGGCTTGTTTTTCTATGTATTGAGCCTTTTTTCTTTTTCAGGAGAGTCTTATATTCCTTTCTTTGTGCTGCATATTCTTCTAGAAGACCTTTTGTGTTGAGGAGTTTGGCCATGTGTAGTTTTAGGAGAACTTCGTTTCTAAGTGTGTAGCGTTCCGTATCAAACCATGGTTTAGCTCTTCATTGGTTGATTGGGATTGTTGATGCTCGTATGGCCTCCTGAATTGTTGTCAGGGCTTGGTTCAGGTTGTCTTCGTTAAGGCATTGTTTTGTTGCCTCCATTGCTTGTGAGTTGTTGCTTAGGGCATTTGTGTCTATCTTTCTGGAGCTCTTGTGGGTTAGTAGGTTTGGTATTTCCTCTTCAGTATTTCCGAATATAATATTGGTCCTGATAGGTATATGTTTTGTCAGTGGGGTGCAGGATGACTTCCAGATTCCCTGTTGGGTTTTGATGGAGATGTTGCTTCCTCTGTAAATAACTATGGAGGAGATTTGAATTGACTCATGGTCATGAAAAGACACCTGTTAACCCATAGAGGCGAGAAACCATATTCATGTGGCGTATGCTAAGCCAAATTTACTGTGAGGGGATCTTTTTAGTCGCACGTGTGAATCTATAGCGGTAACAAATGGGAAGCAAAATTTAAATCCTGAGTGTCGTTAAAAACACACATGTTAATCCACAGCGGTGACAAGCCAGTGCAAGGTACCGTCTGCGAAGCCAAATTTGAAGACACACTTTCTAAACATTTGAGGCGAGATACCATTATGTAGTGAGGGTAAAGTCAAATTACCTTAAATGAGAACAGTTGATCACATTCTAAATAATGGTGGCAAGAAAGGATATTAATTAGATATTAATTACTGTCAAAATGTTTCCAATAAATTTACCCGTCTTTATGTCGTTGTGGCCATTCATCAATTGGAATACGTACCCTTTACATCGGAAAATCTTTTGCTGCCTTCGAAAATGAACACTTTAAACTTTCAATATTTGGATGTCTCTTCTTGCAAGCCATCTCCTGAAGCTTGGACCATACTTTGTAGTCCAGGGGTCTTAGGTCCATACTTGCAGAAGGCCAATCCAAGGTCCAAAATTAAGTCCGCAATATTAGCCCCTAGCCACTCCTGATATGTGTGAACCTTATGTACTTGGGCCGAATCATGCTGGAGGCTCCAGTATTCTCCATGGAAGGGGTTGTTGTTGAGTTTCTTGACCAGTGGATCCAACACGGTCTCCTGATACACTTTGGCCAACATTTTGACCTCTTTGTCACAGAAATGGAGGTCCGTGGTCCCATCGTTGGTCACACTTCACCACACCATAAGAAATATACAATGATGGCCATCTGGATTCTTGAGACTTTTCAGCTGCTTGTGCAGGGCATGTGGCATATACCGTGTAATTTTGGGCGTTAAGAGTGTCCTCAACACTGAAACTTTTTCTGTGACCTTTTGCTGCGTAATGCGATAGCGGTTTGATTTTAAGGGCCTCTGTTCCTTCAGCGCATTTGCAAAGAAGTGTTCCATTCGTCGTCTGTAAGCATGAAGTCCCAGGTCACTGTCAATATGCGAGACAAAGACATTTTGGATATTTTCAGCTCATATGCCTTCACAGTCTGTCTCCTTACTGGATATTTTCAGCTCATATGCCATCACAGTCTGTCTCCTTACCGGATATTTTCAGCTCATATGCCATCACAGTCTGTCTCCGAACCGGGTTTCTACGCACTCAAGTCGCCACTGCTTTCACCAATTCTGGTGGTCTACCTACTCTGTCTCGGTCTTTCGCAGTTATTGTCTGAAGCGAGCGCTGGGTAGTGCGATACACAAAGCGGTTGCTAATTGTGAGTTTCTGGAGAATTTTGAAAATCTCACCTGAGGATTCGCCTACCTTGTGCAACGCGACCAAAGCTACATGATTTTCGTGTTCGACCCATTCCATCTTAAAAACGAACACACAGAACTTTCCACTACTGCAGCTGCAATCGGAATGACTCATAGCTGGTGCTAAAACACAGCAATGTGGGGGCCCCTACAAGGGGGAAAGTACAGCCATCCTCAAATGTTGTGACAGTATATATGTTTATATTGAAACATCTGAGTTCTAAGGGGACAAACGTTCTATAAACTCTATAAACCGTATTCATGTAGCAATTGCGAAGATTCACTTGCTAAGACAGGACATTTGGATAATCACATTTTAATTCATTGTGCCCAGTTCGTAATTTTGATTCGTAGTTCTTATTGTTGTTGTTGTTTGAGTGTTCAGTCGTTTATCTGGTATGATACGGCCCTTCGTGCCTTTATGCTCTGAGTTAATCGTTTCATTTCTACAACCGGAGCAATCTTTTTAATATATTCTAACCTTGGCTATCTCTATATTTTTAACCTGGACACCCCCTTCCTTATCACGTTGAGTGCTTCACCAGTCTATAAACGTTGTAAAATACAGTGTCAATTATTTTTTCTTATTCCCCATTCGTTTCCGAGTCGATCTCTGACATGTTCTGCCATCTATTGGGCACTATGTAGTACTACTTGAGTTTAGATTGTTGCTTCCGGAAGTAACTAACAGTGCATTTTGTAGGCAACTGTCCTCTACAGCTGGAGTTCATCTGAGATATAAACTGGCATGGCGGAATAAGAAGCACATTCTTCACGCCACGTTGTGATTTCGGATCAAAGAATATCAATGTTTGTGCTCGTAAGGAGCAACAAGTATTAATTGCTTACTGATTTTAGCAAATAGTTTAATTTTGGACCCTTCATGATGATTGGCGCAATAATATATAAACTTTAGCATTTTGAATTTACATTTAGATAAATAAATACCAAAACATTTAAACCCCCCTCCCTGATAAGTTAAACATTATTACTTATACATGATTTTAAATGTAAATGAAAAATCTCATCACTTAAGAGCCCAGACACGAATCCATCGTGCGAGTAAAAAGTGCGTATTACAGACTGCTCGTTATATGAACTGTGAATTTTGCTATATTTCGAAATCAACATGTCTGCAACTAGCACCTCGTTACCGGCTATACATAAGCTGCGAGATAGTCTAAATTATGTGGATTGGTGATTCGAGATCGAAAACCTCATATGACTCGAATATCTCTGGAGCTGTATAGTTGTCTACCTGGATGGAGACACTACAACACATGCGAAGAAAGTGAAAGACGAGAGTCGTGCTAGGGCCAGACTTAACCTCATGGTCGAGAAATCCTTTTTCCCAATCGTCATGCTTTGTAAGGCCACGAAGGAAGTCTGGGAAGCTCTTGAAAAGGCCTACTCAGATAAAGGAGGGAATCGGCGGATCGGCACTTTGAAGAAATTGTGCAAAGTCAAATTAAAGCACTACGAGACGATGGAAGAGTATGTTAGTGAGGTTATGGGACTTTCTCAGCAACTTGCCTCTATGAATAAGGCACTGGACGACGAGTTTTTGGCAGCTCTTATGCTGAAAGGTCTACCAGATGAGTTTCAGCCCATGATTATGGCTCTGGAAAGCTCCGGTACAGACCTCATCGTAGACACAGTTCGAACCAAGTTGCTACAGGATACTACTTGGAGTGGGAAAGTACTTCCAAGCCATCCAAGGATTCTGTTTTGTTTTCATGAGAAGACAAGACGAAGAAAAATCTCTTCTACTGGAAATGAAAGAAGCCAGGGCACCGGAAGCAGGATTGCAGGAAAGAAGAGATGCGGAGCTCAACTCAACAGAAGTCGAAGAGAGACAAGATGATGTTGGCGACCGATGGACAGGCATTAAGTGCAAGAGCCTCTACAGGGGCCTGGTTCGTTGACTGGTGTTACTAAGCATATGAGTTCAAGCAAGACTGCAATGGTGAACTTCACTGCTGGTCCTCATCTGGAGATCTGTACAGCAAACAATCAAAAATTGTATGGCCAAGGATCAGGTAATGTAACTGTTCAAATAGAAAATGGTATTTCAAAAACCTTGTCCGATGTAGAATATATTCCTGGTCTCTCTGCTAATCTGTTATGTGTCTGCTGCTATTCACCGACAATACTTGTGATGTTTATGATAGCGAATACATTGCTGCTACAGGAAATGTATTACTGACTGTGATTAATGTGGGGGTGTTTACCAAGTACATGCTCTGAGTGCTCAAGCTAATATTTGTTCAGAGGACACAGAACATGTATGGCATAAACGACTGGGCCATCTTAACAACCACAGCATGTAGTTGTTAAGAGATGGTCTCACTCATGGGATCAGTTTCTCAGATAATGGTTTAAAAACTGTTTTTCATGGGCTGAAAGTAAACAAGCTAGACCACCATAAGTCACGTAAGAGCAAAACTGTATGTAAAAATATCTAGATCTCATTCATTCAGACTTATGTGGGCCAATGCCAGTTTCATCTTGGAGCAATACTCGCTATTTCTCGACCTTCATTTATGAACATTGTAGAAAGGTTTTAGTGTATTTCCTTGCTGAGAAATTCGATGTTTTGGATTGCTTTATTGATTTCAAGGCACAGGTCGAGAATAAATGTGAAAGATCTATTAAGGTTCTACGCACTGATAATGGTGGTGAATTTTTTGGCAAAGCTTTTGAGAGCCTACTTAAGTAAGAAGGCATTCAACATCAAACTACAACTAGATATTCTCAACAGGAGAATGGTGTAGCTGAACGCATGAATTGAACATTGCTTGATACATGTAGAGCCATGATGAGCGAGTCTAAAGTAGATAAACGCATGTGGACTGAAGCAATAAATACAGCAGCCTATCTTGCAAAGAGGTCCCCAACTAGAAACATTCCAAGCAAAGTTCCAGAGGAGATCTGGACTGGTCAAAAGGTCAATGTAGAGCATCTAAGAATTTTGGGTTGTGTAGCACAAGTTCATGTCCCAGAACAAAGGAGAAACAAGTTGGATCCTAAAATTGAAAAACACATTTTATTTGGTTATTGTGAGAACAGCAAAGCCTATAGATTCATGCATCCTGTTACTCATAAACTTGTGAAGTCCAGGGATGCATAGTTCTTTGATGATGTGTTCCAGGAGGTGCCTGATGTGTCTCCAGGTAATTTTGGCCCATCCTTGCAGATTAATGAGCCTGCAATGTTACAGATCTCAGTTCCCATTGACATTGAGGCAGAAACCGATAACTCAGAGGATGGGACAAAGAGCATTTCAGAACTTGAAAGAGTATCACCCGTCAGCAGTGCTGGTGTGGCTGATACTGTTGACTCAGCTGATTTAAACTATGTCCCTAGTGGAACAGATTCAGCCTGCAGCGATTCTGAGGCCTCTAGCCACCATCGTCAACGAACCAATCGAGGGGGATGCTGAAGGTAATCAAAGGTATCCTAGATGCCAACAAAAAAAAGCCTGTAAACATGTCAGACTATGTGACATACTTAACTCTCACTGATGACTCTGAGCCTTGTACAGTTAAGGAGGCAATGTCCATACCTTATAGGGATAAGTGGGAGCAGGCTACAAAAAAGGAAATCGAGATTCTTCAATTAAATCACACCTGGGATCTAGTTGATAAACTCCAGGGCAAGAATTCTAACAGTAGTAAGTATATTTTTAAGGTAAAAAGAGACTCTAATGGTAACATTGAAAGGTATAAAGCTAGACTTGCGGCCGGGGGCTTCAGCCAAAGGTACTGAACCCGTATTTGTAATGTCAGGATATGACAAGTGAAGCGGATAGAACCTTTTCGCGCGTAACAATTCTATGTTTCAATTTAAAGGAGTTGAGTATGTTTTCCACATCACAGGCATGTACTCAGATGCAAGCAGGAGTTGTGGCTTGTTTGGAAGGCTTTGTAAACTCATATTTTGTGCGTAGAAAGAAGAAGCTTTTATTGAGGAATATTTTAACATAGGATAAATGAGATTCAGAGTGACTGGAAAACGATACATATATGAGTTCTTGAGCGGCTTAGCTTGTAGAAACCTGTTTTTGATCAGTCATGTGAGTAGAGGAGGAGAATTCAGGGAGCCACGGATTTTGCGCTCGGCTCGTGTCAAGCGCGTGGCTGAGAGCAAGTTGTAGCACACGTCACCACCATTGACGCGTCTTCAAAGAAGTACATGTGACAGCGGCTGACCCGATAAAATTAGAACCTGATTACTATAGCTAATTATTATTACTCTAAAGAACAATTATAAGTAATTAGTCTACAGAAATATGGAGATATTTGGAAATAAACCTTAGAGAGATTATTCCACTTCGAAGTCTAGTTGAAGACAGACGTGCTTATTTGAGCTGCGAGATATACTGAACCCAGGTCTACGAGACAAGCTAAGTTGACGGGAAGGACGTTGCATCCTACGGTCAAGCTACATGAAGCAGCTTCGGTGAAATTAGACAGTACAAGAAAAGGACTTAGATTGAAAGCTACGTGAAATTTAAAATTATAAACGAAGTGAATTCGTTATTCAGCGTACATGGATAAAGTCGACATACCTGTATACAGAAGAAGACCACATATATAAAATAATTAATCTACGAAATTCTACGACCAGACTACAAAGAGAAGATCTTCAACATAAAATATTCCAACCACTCTTTGGAAATATTTTACATGCTATCAAACTTGTGTTGACGAGGACGCTTTAGCATGACTATTTTGAATGCTGCTGTAAAGGCTTACTGAAGACATGGAGGGAAAATAGCCTATATTAATTATGTGGATTCCAGAGGTGACCTAGTACGACGGAGGAAGAAACATGAAGATGTGGTGCTGCATCTCCATCAGCAGGTCGTTGAAGTCACAAATTCTAATACAACTATATGAGTCTCTGATGTCAACAAAGAAATCTCATAATATAGTCGCAACAACCTACAAATTCACCGAAGACCTTCGAGACAGGGACCGATTGAAGAGATTGACGACAGAACCATTTGGTTGAGAAGCGAACGGGAGATCCAGTTCGTGTCCCGAGGAACGAACGAAAGCTGTAAAGGTTCTACTCCAGACGCGTGGGAGACATATCGCCGGCAGAGCGTGCCAGTACAGCTGTTCGGATCCCCAGCCAAGCAGGCAAGCCCGCCTGACTTGCAGCTATTCTTGGAATGTGAGCATGGAATGTAGTCATCCACTCAGAGCCGTATTTCAAAATAGGCTAAGTAGGCTGCAGCCTAGAGTGGCAAATTTACAGGAGCGGCAGTTTGACAATTCATTCAAAAGCTAAAATGAAGTATTTCAGACGTTAATAATATTTTCCGTATGAATTTAAGAATACAAGTTACTTAAAAATAGGTTTTAGTCCTTCTACAGTTCTTCCCGCCTTAGAAGAGTTAAGAACTATCTGCGAACTAGTATTTCTGAAATACGGTTAAACTCACTTTCATCACTTTGTATTGAGGCAAATACAACAACAAAAAGTCCTCTCGGTACGCCGGACGGCGGAGGTAGATTTCACCGGACAAACTTGGGAACAGGCGAAAATAGGCAGAATATGCAGGTTTTCGTAGAAGGATCAGACCTCATTTATTGCGAGAAGGTATTTTATAATTGGAGCTTAATTAACTTTGTTTTTCGTCATTTAATGCTTATTTTAAACATATTATTGTCTTATGGGAACGGTAACATTCTTGTCATTTGGGGTCAATTTTTATGCTTGTGGTCACACTGTCCTTATGCAAGGTTTCGACACTGATGTGTAACTATGTAAAGGTCTGTTACTTCTTCACGCAAATCTCCCGCAGAGATTTTGGTTGGTTCACCAGTTTAGGGGCTGCGACAACGCGGTCATGTAACCTCGTGTACTTTGGGATGGTTGTATTAGTCTGTAATTCAGGTAAGGACTGCAGACGGTCAATTTCAAGCAGTAGTTCCTAATGTTGCTACCAGGTACTACCGTCAACGACACCTAGCTGTGAATTTGGCTACTAGATGCCACCGCAACCAGAAACTCGCAACGAACGTTGGAACTTCCCCTCCAAAGGAAAGCATACTGAGGGATTTTTAGCGCTCTTAGAAAATCCGGCAACTTCGGCCGGCTTTGAACTCGCGACCTTGGGCATAGACATTCAGCATGCTACCAGTTACGTCACCGAAGCCGCTTCACACTTAGTCAGATGGACATCTGAATCTGATCTCGTGCAAGTGCGTTATCTTGGCAACGTCTGATGGCTCATCCCTCATCAATTTAGTAGTGTTGCCATGGCAACCACTGATAGCTCTTGGCATTTTCTTATAATTCCGAAATCATTTTTCTCATCCCTTGGCGTAATGGTGGGTCATATCAAAAAAAAATTCAGACAAAAGTTTTAGGTAATTATTAGGGGAATATTGTCCGTTTTGTACGGTTTTGATATTGTGCCTATTAAGAGAGATATGATTAATGTTTCCCGAAAAAAACACTTTTTTCCACCCCTTTGGTCAATGGTTGGTGCTATAAAAAAAACTCTTCAAACATAAATTTTTGGGCTTTATCCGACACATAGTAAGAACGTTGAACCGATTCGATATTTCACATATTAAGAGAGTTATAGCAATATTTCACTTTTCGAAAAAAGCCCCCCATTTTCACCCCCTTCGACCGATTTAGCCCAGTAACGAACTCGACCGAGATTTTATAAGTATACATATTCGGTAAAAAATTCAAAGTGATTGGTGAAAAATTACGGCAGTTATCGTGTCGACAAGAAACTGATATACATATATATACATACATAAATTATATATAAACTTTTGAACTGACGGTGGTTTTGGGGTCTGGGGGATGTGAAACGCGAAGATATGTCGAAATTTTCCGGAAGTCGAAACATGGTACCCACTGCAATAGTTAGCTTTCTAATGAAATCTACCTCTGGTTGTTTCCTCAGTTTAGGGGCTGCGAAAAAGCGGTCATCTAACCCCGTGTACTTTGTGAGTGTAGAATCTGTCTGATAAACGGTGTGAATTGTAATGGCTGTATTAGTCTTAATTCAGGTAAGGACTGCAGACAGTCAATTTCAAGCAGTAGTTCCTAATGTTGCTACCAGGTACTACCGTCAACGACACCTAGCTGTGAACTTGGCTACTAGATGCCACCCCAACCAGCAACTGGCAACGAATTTTGGAACTTCTCCTCCAAAGGAAAGCATAAAGAGGGATTTTAGCGCTCTTAGAAAATCCGACGCCTTCGGCCGGCTTTGAAACCGCGACCTTGGGCATTAACATTCAGCATGCTACCAGTTACGTCACCGAAGCCGCTTCCCACTTAGTCAGATGGAAATACTGAATCTGATCTCGTGCAAGTGCGGTGTCATAGCAACGTCTGATGGCTCATCCCTCATCAATTTAGTAGTGTTGCCATGGCAACCTCTGATAGCTCTTGGCATTTTCTCTTAATTCCGAAATCATTTTTCTCATCCCTTGGCGTAATAGTGGGTCATATCAAAAATTCTTTCAGACAAAAGTTTTAGGTAATTATTAGGGAAATATTGTCCAATTTGTACGGTTTTGATATTGTGCCTATTAAGAGAGATATGATTAATGTTTCCCGAAAAACCCACTTTTTCCCACCCCTTTGGTCAATGGTTGGTGCTATAAAAAAACTCTTCAAACATAAATTTTTGGGCTTTATCCGACACATAGTAATAACGTTGAACGGATTCGATATTTCACATATTAAGAGAGTTATAGCAATATTTCACTTTTTCGAAAAAAGCCCTCCATTTTCACCCCCTTCGACCAATTTAGCCCAGTAACGAACTCGACCGAGATTTTATAGGTATACATATTCGGTAAAAAATTCTAAGTGATTGGTGCAAAATTACGGCAGTTATCGTGTCCACAAGAAACTGATATACATATATATGTTACGCTCAAAGACCGAATTCGCTCAATGACCGAAATTTTTACCCACGACAAAATACAACGCGACGTGGGTACCGAAATTCGGTCATTGGCCGAAACGGAATGCCCACGTCACGTTGTGGGTAATCCTGTTTGCTCAAAGACCGATGTAAACTTTACTTCGGAGATTGAGCAATGCAAAAATACCCACGTCGCGTTGTGGACAACGTGGCTTGCCCACAACGCGTTGTGGGTATTTTGCTTTTGCGCAAAGACCGAAATGACATCATATAGTCGCGAGCGTGTACAGACTTGTCTGCGAGTCCGCCACCCTCCCCTCCACTCCTAGCTGTTACTGCCACTAGTCAACACGAAGCACGCCCAGTGTCAACCCACTTTGTAGCTGTGCATTTTAGTGTGATTTTTAGTTAGTGTTTGTGTTTACTAGTTCAGTGAGAGGGAAGAAGCATTCTATATCAAGCTGCAGGAGCTATTATGCACGAAGGACCTTGAGTCGGGTCGCACGTTCATCATGGACAGACCTCGTTACGACGAGATTATCAATCAAGTGAAGGAGGCGAAAGAAAAGAAGAAGTGTGGAGGAACTCTGAGCTCAAAAGAGTATCGTCGCATAAATCGTTTCGACGTTATTCAGATCGGAAGTGTTCAAATGTTGATAGAGAAGTCTGTGGGTGACTTGACTGACATAAAATACTTTTGCCGATACGAAGAAATTTTCGGAGCAATACATGCAGCCCACTTGAATACAGGACATAAAAAAGAAAAAGCCATGGAAGCTGAACTAAAGAAAAAATTCTGCAATATCACCAGAGAAGTTATACAAATATATTTAGATGTGTGTGAGGCCTGCGCTTTGAAGAAAAGATCAATTAAGAAGGGACTTGTTGTTGAACTAATGGTTATGTCTGCTATGAATTCTCGATGTCAAGTAAGTTTGCATTTTACAAATCTGCATTTAGTACCACGAACTGTATGTAAAATCAAGTAACCAACAATATTTAGGTAGTTTACACCTAATATCGGCTGTTTTCATAATAATTGATTCATAAATGCGGCGTACATAATAATAATCGTTGCTGCATTCTTAATACCTTAAAATTATCCTTTAGAAAACTAACTAAATAACTATTTTAATGTGTTTTTTAAAACATAGACAGCGTTTCTGTCGACTAGAGTTCGTTTGGCTAAAATTCGAAGCAGTTTCCGAAGTACTCAAGTGTGAGAAACAAATTAATAACAGGTAAAAGTATACAATTACCTTGTCACCCTTAAAAAATTTACTATTAAGATATGTTATAGGCAATGAACTGAAAATTGTAGATAAACATGATTTAAAGGTCGGAAAATTAAAAAGGGGAGTAAAATGGTGTTTTTTCGTTTTTTTGCAATTTTATGCAACTTTTGCTATTTTAAGCTGATTTTAACGACCTTTTTTTCTTTCCCATGTTTTACGACGTTGCCAATACGATGGGATACACAAAAAAAAAACTGCCGTGGAACGAACATTGATTTTTATTGAAGATTTTTACGCTCTTTGCGATGTTAGGCTAATTTTTGCGTTTTCAATCCGATTTTTACAACAAAAAAATACCGTGTTTTTTCAACATTTTTGATAAAATGGGACACTAAAAACACTTAACAACGCAATTTGTTATTGTTCTATTATTTTTTTATGGTAACCTAACTTAACCTAACCGACCACATAACATCGGAGGCCACTCTTCTAAGGCTGTTGGCAAGTTATATGCGAGTTATTCAGCTTTAAAAACCATACTTTTATGACTTACAAGCACTATTCGCCAACAGATTTAGAAGAGTGGCCGCCGACATGACGTGGTGAGAAAGGTTAGGTTAGGTTATAATATAAAAAAAACTTATTAGTCCGTCCGTGTTTTGATAAAAAACAATATTTGTTCCACAGCAGCGTTTTGTTGCGTATTACATCGTTTTTTATTATAACCTAATCTAACCGACCTAACTGAAAAGTCGTCGTCCATTCTTCTAAGTCAGTCGGCAAGTTCTTTGCAAGTTAGTCAGCTTGAAAAACCACACTTTTATGATTTACAAGCACTATTTGCCGACATATTTAGAAGAGTGGCTGCCGACAAGACGTGGTCGAAAAGGTTAGGTTAGGTTAGGTTATAATATAAAAAACCTTAATAGTCAGTCCGTGTTTTGATTTTAAAAAACATGTTCGTTCCATGGCAGCGTTTTTTGTGTATCCCATTGTATCAAAAATGTCAAAAAACATGGGATATAAAAAAAGTTAAAGTTGGCTTAAAATGCAAAGGTTATGTAAAATGGCAAAAAACGAAAAAAACGCCGTTTTACCCCCTTTTTTCACTTTCCGACCTTTAAAACATGCTTATCAATCATTTCCAGTTCATTGCCTATAACATATCTCAATAGTATTTTTTTTAAGGGTGACAAGGTAATTGTATACTTTTACCTAATAGAATTGAAATGTAATATAAATTTTAATACCAAATAAAACTGTTCCTAACAAGCCAAATAATGCCTGCATAAGAAATATTTTTAGAATTATTATTGTCCAAGTTACAACAACTTATGTACAAGGGTTTGTCAAATACCTCGGAAAATCAATGTTTTTAAATACAATAATCGTTTTCAAAACATGATAAAATTTTAAAACAATAATCCGTTCTAAATTTTTTCATTAATCTAGTATTAACCTGTGGTCATGTTTGTAAAAACTGAAACATTTTAAACGTATTTATAACGGAGTTATGACTGGGCAAAGTGACTATTATAACAAATCTAAAAATAGTTGGGCCGCTAATAATTTTTAATGAAAACTACGCTACTTACTTATTATATTTCCTTAGGTTGATCTTATCGACATGTAGTCTGAAGCAGATGGAGAATACAAGTTCATACTCAACTATCAAGATCACCTGACAAAGTTTGTGATTCTTCGACCACTGAAAAGAAACACAGCTGATGAAGTGACAGATGTCCTCCTGGACATATTTTGCATATTTGGGGCACCGAACATTCTCCACAGTGATAATGGAAGGGAGTTTTGTAATAAGGTAAATTTTTATAATCAAATCTACTTTAAAATAGTTATAAACTCGACCAAGGAATGGTAATCTGGTGTAATCAATCATTTTGGTGTAACTTACAGATAATCGAGACTTTGGCGACAAAATGGAGTGCTATCAAGCTCGTCCACGGGAAACCACGACACTCGCAAAGCCAAGGATCTGTCGAACGGGCCAACCAAGACGTAAGGGACAGTTTGGTAGCTTGGATGGCTGATAAAGACACTTCTAATTGGGCGAACGGTCTAAAAATTGTCCAGAATACAAAAAATAATAGTTACCACTCGGGAATAAAAATGACACCTTATGAAGCTATGTTCGGCGCCCCACAGAAGAATGGCCTACGTAGCTCCATCTTGACTGAGGAGGTTTGCAATCGGATTGTCAGTGAAGAAGAGCTGGAGCAGGAACTCACGTTTGTTAAAAATAGCATAAACGAAAACGATATGACACAAGATAATGATGAACTCGTGGACAATGCTATGCTAGATCAAAATGAAGCTGAATTCAATGAAAGAAATATGTTGGTTTGCTCTGTATGCGATCAGACAATTGGTGACGATGAGTGTGCTTTGGCAACTGAGAAATGCTTTGAATGTGGGCAAAAATTTCATCTAGGAGGCTTTCCAACAACTGAATTCGGTTCTGAATTGCCCCTTTGCTCTCTTTGCTCAAAAAAATCTGCAGTTGAAACCGCCAGGGGAAAGTGCAAATTGGGACTTAGGTCACAGGCTGAGAATATGTTGAAAATTTCGGGTAAAAAATTACCTTCTGTGTCTGTTGGTGACAATGTAGTTGTTCAGATTCCTGAAGTAGACCGTGGCCGGCTGGCCCCGCGAAATATCATGGCTGTTGTCATGAACGTTGACGAGGATCACCACACACTTGGAACAAAACATTGGACCCTCGACAAACAATTCTCTACGAACCAATTCCAACCAATAAAAAACAAATTCCTGAAAACTGATGAAGTGCCTGAACCTATCATCAACGTCAGGCAAGAAGCGGTGGTGTCGTCAGGGTCTAAACAAGGGTTTGTTAAATGTGGATGTAAACAAAGGTGCACAGGAAAATCCTGTAAGTGTTTAAAATCAAATGTAAAATGTAACTTAAAGTGCCATAGCAGCGCCACATGCGCGAATAAATAAACAGTTCTTACAATGAATGTATCGTGATAATCATAACTTTAAATACGTTTTTCTTACATTATAGTATTTAATTTAAAGTTTTCTTTTGAGAAATATATTTTTAAGGTTTACAATGTCAAATGTGTTATAAAGCAATAAATTTCTTTATAATATGTAACATACTTTATAACATTAATTATAACATTTTCTTTAAAACATTAATAAATGTTCATTATGTTGAAAGAATGTTTATTTCCAAACCAACTTCTTTTTTACTATAGTTTGCCGATAAGGTATCAAACGACTTAACTACTGACGTTGGGTCATTTCGGACTTTGCGCAAAAGCAAAATACCCGCAACGCGTTGTGGGCAAGCCACGTTGAAAACAACGCGACGTGGGTATTTTTGCATTGCTCGATCTCCGAAGTGAAGTTTACATCGGTCTTTGAGCAAACAGGATTACCCACAACGCGACGTGGGCATTCCGTTTCGGCCAATGACCGAATTTCGGTACCCACGTCGCGTTGTGAGTATTTTGTCGTACCCACGTCGCGTCGTGAGTAAAAATTTCGGTCATTGAGCGAATTCGGCCTTTGAGCGTAACACGTACATACATATATATTGAACCCTTTACCCTATGTTGGTTAAATGATTCTACTTTTATTTCTTCAATTAATAAATATTTCAACCAGCATCATGAAAGTAGCCAGACAGCGATGAGGAAATCTCAAGCATTTGTTGGAGACAGTAGGGACATACCTGCATCAGTTTAACAAAAGGCTAAGTACTTGAGCTATGAAAAGAAATAGCAGAGCGATGTATCATAGGAACAGGTGTGGCTACCTCAATTTTAGAAGCGACGCGCGGTGAGACATGGTTCTGGTATGTTCATTGTGATATTCGCGCCTAGAAGAAATATGATGCAGTAACGTGAATGGCTGATGAAGAAAATAGACACTCCCAAGACGCCAAGATCTACTAGAAACCGCCAAATTACAGAGAAATGGAGAACCAATGAGAAGAGAATGCCTACTTGCGCGCCAACTCTGGCTGGGGTACGCGGTGGCTAGCATTCACGCGGGAAATCGCCTAGACAAAATCTCTACGATCGATTCTAGGATTAATGGGCATATTCTTGACCTGTGCAATATTACGAGTTCAGTGATATCTGTTTCATTCCTGTATCACAATTACTTCGATAAATTTTTACATAAAATCCCCCTCCATCTAGACCCAAGGGCCAGTTCATTTATAAGTGTGTCGAAGAGCCAAGACATTGACTTTTTATTCCGTGTGTTGAGGACACACTATTATTATTCTGTGCGTCTACGAACGTAGACTTGTATTTTTGTGTCGAGGACACAGGAGATTCATTGAAAAGTGGTAAAATCAGTGATAGATAGTCATTGTACTATAGTTATAGGGACAGTAGCGTCGATAATTCGCCAACGAACAGTGACAGGGAATTTAGTACCTGAACAAGCGAATTTAGTAGTCAGGCATAAAGTGTATAATAACCTAATTTTTGTATCAGCGCAAGGATGACATCAATGAATGCAGAGGAAGTGTGGAATTCTCAACAGTCCGTCCAGATGGCTGCTATGAGATAAAGAGCATCCAGTTGGGGAATGGAGTCTGATGTTCTTTGACGGGTGACTACAAAACGAGATGAGTACAAATAATATTTTATTATTTATTAAATTAACTTATGGTTTATGGGACATATTTTGTAAATACTTTGCTTGTGTGATTTAATGTAGTATATTTTGTTTTGATCTGACACACTTTTGTTTGGAAGCAGCTCGCACAATGGTAGTTAATGGAAGGTTCTTTTCTTTGTGTTGTGTTAACTAACGTATCTATGTGAACGGCCGTGTTCGCCTAGGTTACGAAGTGCGGTTAAAAACGTCTCTCGGAGATATGTCGTGTTTCAGAAGTAGGACTGAATTAATCTAATTATATAGTAGATTGGAGGGTAATTAAATTTTTGTTGAGAATTATTATTGATCAGATTCAGTGTGATTATTGCCTTTGGAGCAATGTAATTTGTGACGAAGAGTACTCAGCTCTATCGTAGGTTTTAAATATTGTGTTAAATGTTTGCGAGCTTTAATTCAGCAGACCCATGTGAAAAGGCGTTATGTCAGTCCCAGATGTGTATACTGTGAGTATATTGTTGTGGTATTACAAGCGGGAACTTCAGCAGAGACTGATTTCTGTCAGCTTGGTACCAGATTCATAATGCATCCTTGCGAGGACAATTATGGATATGTGATTATTGTCTGACCATATGTTGAGTGGGAGGAGATGTTAGCGGCTGTTGATTCCTTGAGATAACAGTTCCGCTGGTCGGCTATTTATATACACTGGATGGGGGACATGACTGGTATTGTGGAAAGGGGTGAGTTGTTGTCACAAGGGCTGACTGAGTTTCGCAAGCAGAGCTCATTAAAGTGGAGTGCACGACTGGCTCCCAATTACTTGAAAATAAATATAAATGTGAGAAACTGATCAATGGTAAAATTGTTTAAATTAATGGGAGTTGCCTACGAAACACGATTACCTTCGAAGCGTTTCATTAACATGCAGTTTTGTTAATATAAAGTAATCTTAACCACTCAGGTCGTTTGTTGTTGTTGGTTTATTCTTTGTTTATTGTACATGTCAGTGGCCCGTGAGTCACGTGCGGCGCTGTGTTTCCTTGTTGTTGAGCATCTGGCCATGGTGGGAGCTCATTTGGATAAGTGTGTCACCACACTAATAAGGGTCTTAGAGAGATGCCTGTAAATAGTAGAGTTGTAATATGTGTGTCAGAGTTAGATTTAAGGATTTTTATTAATGTTATGCCCATAGCCATAAAAGTTGATTTTACGAGATGATTGTTCGTGAGCACCGTGGCTGTTAACCCGTTGTGAACGAATGATCATCCAAGTACTCATTTCTCGTAGATAGTCATCACGCGAACATAAATTCACATGCAAGATAGTGGAACTTGGATCCACATTTTATTAGAAAAGGGGAGATCCATCTGACTCCTCAAAGTGATAAATATTCCTGTCAGGGGAAATTCAGGGAGGATTTTGTTTATTTTTGTTTGTTTTATTCTTTTATGCACAAATTAGTTATTAAATCTTGTTATTATCTTACGCTTTGTCTCCTTTCTTTCTTAGTTATAGTTTTCATCCTATAACCCTTGCCTCAGAAAAGCACGTAGTTTGGCGGACGTAAACACCACACTATGAACTGAACGCGACCCCTTGATCTAAGATTCTTGCATAAAACACTGCTATTTTGAAGGGTTCATAGGTGAAAACTGGCGGCCAACGGTGGGGCTATTCACTGTGGTGTAACGGGGAGATTACACATGTCAATAGTGGCGTATTTGAGTAAAACTGGCATGCCGCAAGTGCAGGCAGATATGACAGTATTTAATCACCGGGAAGTGATATTTTATTAAAAGTAGTTGAGGCGAAGTGGATACCGCCAAATGTGTGAAAGATAAATTAAAATCAGGAGTTTGCATAGTAAAATACGGTTCACGTTGTTGTCCTTTAAATTAAAGTAAAATTAAGATGTGATACCGGGCGCCCAATGATAAAGTTAAAACTAGATTTGTGTAGAAAGTCAAACTCATGGAAATATTAGGAGGCTGTAGCCTAAAATGACAATTAATACTTTGTTAATTAGTCAGTGTTAATATCAGATCAGGATAACTGTTTAATGACTAAATATGTGCTTGGGTTTAAAATTAAATTGAGTAAAACTAGAACTACTCAGAGATGCAATCAACTAATGGGATTAAAGGTAAAAATAAATGAACTGAGTAGGATAAAGAAATTAAATGTGCATTGGATTTATGTGCGTGTCAAAGGGCATTGGCGTAGGCCATTTCCCATATGTCTCATATATATTGTAAAACATGGCAACGGTGGCGCAGATCCAGGAGATCATTGAAAGTGCGGCGAGGAGAACTCAGGAATTGTTGGATACTAAATTAGCAGAACAAAGTGAATCGCTGAACACGAAGTTATCCGAACAAATAAACACTTAACTATCAGAACAGAGTCAATCTATAAACACTAGTATGGTAGAGCAAAGTGAAGCGTTGAATACAAAATTATCCGAACAAATAAACACTAGTATGGTAGAGCAAAGTGAAGCGTTTAATACAAAATTATCTGAACAAATAAATACTAAACTGTCAGAACAAAGTGAATCGCTAAATACTAAACTGTTAGAGCAAAGTGAATCGCTAAATACTAAACTGTTAGAGCAAAGTGAATCGCTAAATACGAAAATGTCAGAACAAAGTGAATCGCTAAATACTAAACTGTCAGAACAAAGTAAATCGCTAAATACTAAACTGTTAGAACAAAGTGAATCATTGCGGACACAGTTAAATAACAGTAGAATTGAGCAAAATGAATATCAGGCGGAACAAGCTAGGTTATTAAAGAGTGAAATTAATGACACTATAAATTCGCAGTTAGAGGCGCAAAATAATAAAAACACGAACCAATTAGCTTCGTTAACCGCAGAGATGAAAGAGCACACAAACCAACAGATGATATTACTGGCCCTTGATGTAAGCAAAAATAATGAGAAACAATTAGAGCAGATTAAACAAATGGAGAGTATTTTCGATAAAAAACTTAGCATTCTTGATGAAACGGTGTTAGCTAAATTAGAGCAGATTGAAATAGCATGCACAATGAATACAAGCGAGGTCAAAATAGCCCAGGATAAGTTGGAAGGTCGATTTAAGGAGATGGAGAAAAGTGGCAGGGTCATTCAACAACAAATATCAGCAGTAGATGAGAACATTTCAGGCATAATTAAAGATATGGACCGTCTAGAGATAAAATCAGCGGAACAGTGGAAAAGCCTAGAAACTGAACAAGAACAATTTAAGAGTACATTAGACGAAAGGCTAAGCCAGATAGAAAATAATCAGGATGAAAATAAGAGCCAAATTGAAGAAAAAATAAGCACGATTAAAGAACAGATCAGGAAAGATTGGAAGAAAATGAATATTGATTCTAGAGAGGAAAGATCCACAATTCTTAAAACAGTAGGCGAAAACCACACGCGTATTCAAGCTTTGGAGCAAGAGGTAAAAAATAGACTTAAAGAACAGACAGACAGGATCATTAAAGCCGAACTTCGCTCATTAGAACAATCGTCTATATTTAAAACGGGAGTATTGAAAGAAAAGCAGGATGACTCACATAGTCCCCAACCCTGCATAGCAGGAAGTCAGAATCAAGCAGAGAGCCCATTAACGACAAACACGGAAGGATTTCGAAAGAACGTAGATAGAAGCTCAACACCACAGGACGGTCATCAGCCCACACAACTTATTCAAGTAATTCGCTCAAATGACTACAAACCGCAGAAATACACCGAAAATTCAGGGGTAACACCTAAGGCCTTTATCAAAGAGATTGAAGACCATTTTAATGACACTGGAGTACCTGAAGCACGTAGATTGAGAATGATGGAGAGATTTTTATCAGGGAATGTTCTCACCTGGTTTTTAAGTTTCAAATATACATTTGGAACCATGTCAGACTTTAACTTAGCGTTTCTGCGCAAATACTGGTCTCCCGCCATACAACAGAGTTTAAGAATGGAGCTTTACTCTAGAAAATACCAAACTACCCAGCAGACAAAATACTCAGATTTCTTTAACATGCAAATGCTAAAATTTCGCGATCTGGATTACCCATTAAACGAATCAGATTTGGTGATGACAATAGCAAGGCAAATGCCAGTTAATGTACAGCAAGTGCTAGTAGCAGCAAACGTCAGTACGGCCCTACATGCAGAGCAGATATTACGGCAAATAGATGAGACCACATCTCATAGTCATTTTAGAGGAGGAAGACAGTTGGAATTAGTCAACACTACAGAGGTCGTAAAAACAAAACAAGGAAATACTAAAACGCAGGGTACTAATACGAGCACCTCCACACCTAGGCGAAACCAGGAAGAAGGGGAAAACAGACCATATCAGCGTAACGAAAATTATTACAACAATAGATACCAGGGCAACAATAGATACCAACAGAGAGGATATCAACAATGGCGTGATAATCGAAGGAATGACAGGCCTTATGGAAGATACGGTGATTACAATGCCAATCAAAGATGGAAAGGAAGGAGAGATCAAAATCAAGGAGATCAACGTAACTATCGAGATGACTGGGATGATAGGCACGCTCAATCACAAAATTACTTAGAAGAGTTACACGCTAATCAAGGTGGAGAGCTAGGAAGATGGGAAAAGGCCATTGGGAACAGAAAGAACCCAGATACACATACTGAGGAAGCTGGAAGTCTACTGAGACAAGAGGAATATCAAGGACATGAGCGACAGAAGGATGATGGGAGTCGAAATGGAGCTAAAAAAAATGTTAATTTTGGATCAAGGAGACAGTCTCAAAACACAACCGTCGGAAGTTGAAGATGGATGGATAGTAGCGAACATACAAGAATGGATTGCTTTACCAGAAGATTGCCTGGAGGAGACGGTGAAACCACGGAACGATGAAATTAGGCAATTACCCATTATTTACGCAAGGATTGGTGGAATTAATATAAGATGTTTATTGGATACAGGGTCACAGATCAGTCTAGTATCGGAGGCCTTGGTTCGAGAGTTGGGACGGACTCAGAATATTCCTGTAATTCCGGTACCACAGCTCAAAGTGAGGGGTGTTATTCCTGAACGCACCGTCACTTGTAAACGTCAGGCATACTTAGAGCTGAACATATTGGAACACACTTTTGGGCAAACATTCATTATCATGGCAAAGATGAATTTCAATATAATCCTTGGTGCAAATTTCATTTGTGACTATCAAGCAGTGATAGATTTACACAAAAATACAGTCAGTTTTAGAGAATATGACCAGCTGAAAAACGTGGGATTGCATATGGATGAAATCACTACCGGAAGAGATGTAAATTCTTGGGCATTGGAAGCAATATCAGAAGAGACGGAAGAGGAGGTACGAAAGGCGGAAGATAACATCATAGAAGGGGCTGTTGTGGAACTAGATGAGGAGATAGAATCCCAGGAGATAAGGTCTTTATTAACAGAAGGAACAGCGATGCACAATTTGAAGAGTTACTACAGGAACAATGTCAGTTTACAACGCTGCCAACCTAAAGAAATATCGTCGAAGTGAACCATGGTAGCGCCGAAATAATGACGCTGTTTGAATATACGGACGTCCTACTATCAACAAAGTCAACGGGGAGCAATTGACTACGGCACGTAATGAAGGAGGAAGTAGACTTGTTGTTGACAAACATTAACGAGGCAAGCGAGGTGTGCCGCAGGCATCGAGCGTCACGCAAGATTGGAAGGGGAAGAGACAAGCAGGATATGAAAACGAGTAAATGCCATTGAAGACAGGAGCGCCTAGACCAAGTAAGAAAAAGGGGTGATTCTGGAAATAAAACAAATTGGCCTACGGAAGTATTGTAAAATTGTCGACTTTATTCCTAAGTTCGAAATTTTGTGAGTGGGAGAGTTGTGAACCCTTTACCCTATGTTGGTTAAATGATTCTACTTTTATTTCTTCAATTAATAAATATTTCAACCAGCATCATGAAAGTAGCCAGACAGCGATGAGGAAATCTCAAGCATTTGTTGGAGACAGTAGGGACATACCTGCATCAGTTTAACAAAAGGCTAAGTACTTGAGCTATGAAAAGAAATAGCAGAGCGATGTATCATAGGAACAGGTGTGGCTACCTCAATTTTAGAAGCGACGCGCGGTGAGACATGGTTCTGGTATGTTCATTGTGATATTCGCGCCTAGAAGAAATATGATGCAGTAACGTGAATGGCTGATGAAGAAAATAGACACTCCCAAGACGCCAAGATCTACTAGAAACCGCCAAATTACAGAGAAATGGAGAACCAATGAGAAGAGAATGCCTACTTGCGCGCCAACTCTGGCTGGGGTACGCGGTGGCTAGCATTCACGCGGGAAATCGCCTAGACAAAATCTCTACGATCGATTCTAGGATTAATGGGCATATTCTTGACCTGTGCAATATTACGAGTTCAGTGATATCTGTTTCATTCCTGTATCACAATTACTTCGATAAATTTTTACATAAAATCCCCCTCCATCTAGACCCAAGGGCCAGTTCATTTATAAGTGTGTCGAAGAGCCAAGACATTGACTTTTTATTCCGTGTGTTGAGGACACACTATTATTATTCTGTGCGTCTACGAACGTAGACTTGTATTTTTGTGTCGAGGACACAGGAGATTCATTGAAAAGTGGTAAAATCAGTGATAGATAGTCATTGTACTATAGTTATAGGGACAGTAGCGTCGATAATTCGCCAACGAACAGTGACAGGGAATTTAGTACCTGAACAAGCGAATTTAGTAGTCAGGCATAAAATGTATAATAACCTAATTTTTGTATCAGCGCAAGGATGACATCAATGAATGCAGAGGAAGTGTGGAATTCTCAACAGTCCGTCCAGATGGCTGCTATGAGATAAAGAGCATCCAGTTGGGGAATGGAGTCTGATGTTCTTTGACGGGTGACTACAAAACGAGATGAGTACAAATAATATTTTATTATTTATTAAATTAACTTATGGTTTATGGGACATATTTTGTAAATACTTTGCTTGTGTGATTTAATGTTGTATATTTTGTTTTGATCTGACACACTTTTGTTTGGAAGCAGCTCGCACAATGGTAGTTAATGGAAGGTTCTTTTCTTTGTGTTGTGTTAACTAACGTATCTATGTGAACGGCCGTGTTCGCCTAGGTTACGAAGTGCGGTTAAAAACGTCTCTCGGAGATATGTCGTGTTTCAGAAGTAGGACTGAATTAATCTAATTATATAGTAGATTGGAGGGTAATTAAATTTTTGTTGAGAATTATTATTGATCAGATTCAGTGTGATTATTGCCTTTGGAGCAATGTAATTTGTGACGAAGAGTACTCAGCTCTATCGTAGGTTTTAAATATTGTGTTAAATGTTTGCGAGCTTTAATTCAGCAGACCCATGTGAAAAGGCGTTATGTCAGTCCCAGATGTGTATACTGTGAGTATATTGTTGTGGTATTACAAGCGGGAACTTCAGCAGAGACTGATTTCTGTCAGCTTGGTACCAGATTCATAATGCATCCTTGCGAGGACAATTATGGATATGTGATTATTGTCTGACCATATGTTGAGTGGGAGGAGATGTTAGCGGCTGTTGATTCCTTGAGATAACAGTTCCGCTGGTCGGCTATTTATATACACTGGATGGGGGACATGACTGGTATTGTGGAAAGGGGTGAGTTGTTGTCACAAGGGCTGACTGAGTTTCGCAAGCAGAGCTCATTAAAGTGGAGTGCACGACTGGCTCCCAATTACTTGAAAATAAATATAAATGTGAGAAACTGATCAATGGTAAAATTGTTTAAATTAATGGGAGTTGCCTACGAAACACGATTACCTTCGAAGCGTTTCATTAACATGCAGTTTTGTTAATATAAAGTAATCTTAACCACTCAGGTCGTTTGTTGTTGTTGGTTTATTCTTTGTTTATTGTACATGTCAGTGGCCCGTGAGTCACGTGCGGCGCTGTGTTTCCTTGTTGTTGAGCATCTGGCCATGGTGGGAGCTCATTTGGATAAGTGTGTCACCACACTAATAAGGGTCTTAGAGAGATGCCTGTAAATAGTAGAGTTGTAATATGTGTGTCAGAGTTAGATTTAAGGATTTTTATTAATGTTATGCCCATAGCCATAAAAGTTGATTTTACGAGATGATTGTTCGTGAGCACCGTGGCTGTTAACCCGTTGTGAACGAATGATCATCCAAGTACTCATTTCTCGTAGATAGTCATCACGCGAACATAAATTCACATGCAAGATAGTGGAACTTGGATCCACATTTTATTAGAAAAGGGGAGATCCATCTGACTCCTCAAAGTGATAAATATTCCTGTCAGGGGAAATTCAGGGAGGATTTTGTTTATTTTTGTTTGTTTTATTCTTTTATGCACAAATTAGTTATTAAATCTTGTTATTATCTTACGCTTTGTCTCCTTTCTTTCTTAGTTATAGTTTTCATCCTATAACCCTTGCCTCAGAAAAGCACGTAGTTTGTCGGACGTAAACACCACACTATGAACTGAACGCGACCCCTTGATCTAAGATTCTTGCATAAAACACTGCTATTCTGAAGGGTTCATAGGTGAAAACTGGCGGCCAACGGTGGGGCTATTCACTGTGGTGTAACGGGGAGATTACACATGTCAATAGTGGCGTATTTGAGTAAAACTGGCATGCCGCAAGTGCAGGCAGATATGACAGTATTTAATCACCGGGAAGTGATATTTTATTAAAAGTAGTTGAGGCGAAGTGGATACCGCCAAATGTGTGAAAGATAAATTAAAATCAGGAGTTTGCATAGTAAAATACGGTTCACGTTGTTGTCCTTTAAATTAAAGTAAAATTAAGATGTGATACCGGGCGCCCAATGATAAAGTTAAAACTAGATTTGTGTAGAAAGTCAAACTCATGGAAATATTAGGAGGCTGTAGCCTAAAATGACAATTAATACTTTGTTAATTAGTCAGTGTTAATATCAGATCAGGATAACTGTTTAATGACTAAATATGTGCTTGGGTTTAAAATTAAATTGAGTAAAACTAGAACTACTCAGAGATGCAATCAACTAATGGGATTAAAGGTAAAAATAAATGAACTGAGTAGGATAAAGAAATTAAATGTGCATTGGATTTATGTGCGTGTCAAAGGGCATTGGCGTAGGCCATTTCCCATATGTCTCATATATATTGTAAAACATGGCAACGGTGGCGCAGATCCAGGAGATCATTGAAAGTGCGGCGAGGAGAACTCAGGAATTGTTGGATACTAAATTAGCAGAACAAAGTGAATCGCTGAACACGAAGTTATCCGAACAAATAAACACTTAACTATCAGAACAGAGTCAATCTATAAACACTAGTATGGTAGAGCAAAGTGAAGCGTTGAATACAAAATTATCCGAACAAATAAACACTAGTATGGTAGAGCAAAGTGAAGCGTTTAATACAAAATTATCTGAACAAATAAATACTAAACTGTCAGAACAAAGTGAATCGCTAAATACTAAACTGTTAGAGCAAAGTGAATCGCTAAATACTAAACTGTTAGAGCAAAGTGAATCGCTAAATACGAAAATGTCAGAACAAAGTGAATCGCTAAATACTAAACTGTCAGAACAAAGTAAATCGCTAAATACTAAACTGTTAGAACAAAGTGAATCATTGCGGACACAGTTAAATAACAGTAGAATTGAGCAAAATGAATATCAGGCGGAACAAGCTAGGTTATTAAAGAGTGAAATTAATGACACTATAAATTCGCAGTTAGAGGCGCAAAATAATAAAAACACGAACCAATTAGCTTCGTTAACCGCAGAGATGAAAGAGCACACAAACCAACAGATGATATTACTGGCCCTTGATGTAAGCAAAAATAATGAGAAACAATTAGAGCAGATTAAACAAATGGAGAGTATTTTCGATAAAAAACTTAGCATTCTTGATGAAACGGTGTTAGCTAAATTAGAGCAGATTGAAATAGCATGCACAATGAATACAAGCGAGGTCAAAATAGCCCAGGATAAGTTGGAAGGTCGATTTAAGGAGATGGAGAAAAGTGGCAGGGTCATTCAACAACAAATATCAGCAGTAGATGAGAACATTTCAGGCATAATTAAAGATATGGACCGTCTAGAGATAAAATCAGCGGAACAGTGGAAAAGCCTAGAAACTGAACAAGAACAATTTAAGAGTACATTAGACGAAAGGCTAAGCCAGATAGAAAATAATCAGGATGAAAATAAGAGCCAAATTGAAGAAAAAATAAGCACGATTAAAGAACAGATCAGGAAAGATTGGAAGAAAATGAATATTGATTCTAGAGAGGAAAGATCCACAATTCTTAAAACAGTAGGCGAAAACCACACGCGTATTCAAGCTTTGGAGCAAGAGGTAAAAAATAGACTTAAAGAACAGACAGACAGGATCATTAAAGCCGAACTTCGCTCATTAGAACAATCGTCTATATTTAAAACGGGAGTATTGAAAGACAAGCAGGATGACTCACATAGTCCCCAACCCAGCATAGCAGGAAGTCAGAATCAAGCAGAGAGCCCATTAACGACAAACACGGAAGGATTTCGAAAGAACGTAGATAGAAGCTCAACACCACAGGACGGTCATCAGCCCACACAACTTATTCAAGTAATTCGCTCAAATGACTACAAACCGCAGAAATACACCGAAAATTCAGGGGTAACACCTAAGGCCTTTATCAAAGAGATTGAAGACCATTTTAATGACACTGGAGTACCTGAAGCACGTAGATTGAGAATGATGGAGAGATTTTTATCAGGGAATGTTCTCACCTGGTTTTTAAGTTTCAAATATACATTTGGAACCATGTCAGACTTTAACTTAGCGTTTCTGCGCAAATACTGGTCTCCCGCCATACAACAGAGTTTAAGAATGGAGCTTTACTCTAGAAAATACCAAACTACCCAGCAGACAAAATACTCAGATTTCTTTAACATGCAAATGCTAAAATTTCGCGATCTGGATTACCCATTAAACGAATCAGATTTGGTGATGACAATAGCAAGGCAAATGCCAGTTAATGTACAGCAAGTGCTAGTAGCAGCAAACGTCAGTACGGCCCTACATGCAGAGCAGATATTACGGCAAATAGATGAGACCACATCTCATAGTCATTTTAGAGGAGGAAGACAGTTGGAATTAGTCAACACTACAGAGGTCGTAAAAACAAAACAAGGAAATACTAAAACGCAGGGTACTAATACGAGCACCTCCACACCTAGGCGAAACCAGGAAGAAGGGGAAAACAGACCATATCAGCGTAACGAAAATTATTACAACAATAGATACCAGGGCAACAATAGATACCAACAGAGAGGATATCAACAATGGCGTGATAATCGAAGGAATGACAGGCCTTATGGAAGATACGGTGATTACAATGCCAATCAAAGATGGAAAGGAAGGAGAGATCAAAATCAAGGAGATCAACGTAACTATCGAGATGACTGGGATGATAGGCACGCTCAATCACAAAATTACTTAGAAGAGTTACACGCTAATCAAGGTGGAGAGCTAGGAAGATGGGAAAAGGCCATTGGGAACAGAAAGAACCCAGATACACATACTGAGGAAGCTGGAAGTCTACTGAGACAAGAGGAATATCAAGGACATGAGCGACAGAAGGATGATGGGAGTCGAAATGGAGCTAAAAAAAAATGTTAATTTTGGATCAAGGAGACAGTCTCAAAACACAACAGTCGGAAGTTGAAGATGGATGGATAGTAGCGAACATACAAGAATGGATTGCTTTACCAGAAGATTGCCTGGAGGAGACGGTGAAACCACGGAACGATGAAATTAGGCAATTACCCATTATTTACGCAAGGATTGGTGGAATTAATATAAGATGTTTATTGGATACAGGGTCACAGATCAGTCTAGTATCGGAGGCCTTGGTTCGAGAGTTGGGACGGACTCAGAATATTCCTGTAATTCCGGTACCACAGCTCAAAGTGAGGGGTGTTATTCCTGAACGCACCGTCACTTGTAAACGTCAGGCATACTTAGAGCTGAACATATTGGAACACACTTTTGGGCAAACATTCATTATCATGGCAAAGATGAATTTCAATATAATCCTTGGTGCAAATTTCATTTGTGACTATCAAGCAGTGATAGATTTACACAAAAATACAGTCAGTTTTAGAGAATATGACCAGCTGAAAAACGTGGGATTGCATATGGATGAAATCACTACCGGAAGAGATGTAAATTCTTGGGCATTGGAAGCAATATCAGAAGAGACGGAAGAGGAGGTACGAAAGGCGGAAGATAACATCATAGAAGGGGCTGTTGTGGAACTAGATGAGGAGATAGAATCCCAGGAGATATGGTCTTTATTAACAGAAGGAAGTAACAGCGATGCACAATTTGAAGAGTTACTACAGGAACAATGTCAGTTTACAACGCTGCCAACCTAAAGAAATATCGTCGAAGTGAACCATGGTAGCGCCGAAATAATGACGCTGTTTGAATATACGGACGTCCTACTATCAACAAAGTCAACGGGGAGCAATTGACTACGGCACGTAATGAAGGAGGAAGTAGACTTGTTGTTGACAAACATTAACGAGGCAAGCGAGGTGTGCCGCAGGCATCGAGCGTCACGCAAGATTGGAAGGGGAAGAGACAAGCAGGATATGAAAACGAGTAAATGCCATTGAAGACAGGAGCGCCTAGACCAAGTAAGAAAAAGGGGTGATTCTGGAAATAAAACAAATTGGCCTACGGAAGTATTGTAAAATTGTCGACTTTATTCCTAAGTTCGAAATTTTGTGAGTGGGAGAGTTGTGAACCCTTTACCCTATGTTGGTTAAATGATTCTACTTTTATTTCTTCAATTAATAAATATTTCAACCAGCATCATGAAAGTAGCCAGACAGCGATGAGGAAATCTCAAGCATTTGTTGGAGACAGTAGGGACATACCTGCATCAGTTTAACAAAAGGCTAAGTACTTGAGCTATGAAAAGAAATAGCAGAGCGATGTATCATAGGAACAGGTGTGGCTACCTCAATTTTAGAAGCGACGCGCGGTGAGACATGGTTCTGGTATGTTCATTGTGATATTCGCGCCTAGAAGAAATATGATGCAGTAACGTGAATGGCTGATGAAGAAAATAGACACTCCCAAGACGCCAAGATCTACTAGAAACCGCCAAATTACAGAGAAATGGAGAACCAATGAGAAGAGAATGCCTACTTGCGCGCCAACTCTGGCTGGGGTACGCGGTGGCTAGCATTCACGCGGGAAATCGCCTAGACAAAATCTCTACGATCGATTCTAGGATTAATGGGCATATTCTTGACCTGTGCAATATTACGAGTTCAGTGATATCTGTTTCATTCCTGTATCACAATTACTTCGATAAATTTTTACATAAAATCCCCCTCCATCTAGACCCAAGGGCCAGTTCATTTATAAGTGTGTCGAAGAGCCAAGACATTGACTTTTTATTCCGTGTGTTGAGGACACACTATTATTATTCTGTGCGTCTACGAACGTAGACTTGTATTTTTGTGTCGAGGACACAGGAGATTCATTGAAAAGTGGTAAAATCAGTGATAGATAGTCATTGTACTATAGTTATAGGGACAGTAGCGTCGATAATTCGCCAACGAACAGTGACAGGGAATTTAGTACCTGAACAAGCGAATTTAGTAGTCAGGCATAAAGTGTATAATAACCTAATTTTTGTATCAGCGCAAGGATGACATCAATGAATGCAGAGGAAGTGTGGAATTCTCAACAGTCCGTCCAGATGGCTGCTATGAGATAAAGAGCATCCAGTTGGGGAATGGAGTCTGATGTTCTTTGACGGGTGACTACAAAACGAGATGAGTACAAATAATATTTTATTATTTATTAAATTAACTTATGGTTTATGGGACATATTTTGTAAATACTTTGCTTGTGTGATTTAATGTAGTATATTTTGTTTTGATCTGACACACTTTTGTTTGGAAGCAGCTCGCACAATGGTAGTTAATGGAAGGTTCTTTTCTTTGTGTTGTGTTAACTAACGTATCTATGTGAACGGCCGTGTTCGCCTAGGTTACGAAGTGCGGTTAAAAACGTCTCTCGGAGATATGTCGTGTTTCAGAAGTAGGACTGAATTAATCTAATTATATAGTAGATTGGAGGGTAATTAAATTTTTGTTGAGAATTATTATTGATCAGATTCAGTGTGATTATTGCCTTTGGAGCAATGTAATTTGTGACGAAGAGTACTCAGCTCTATCGTAGGTTTTAAATATTGTGTTAAATGTTTGCGAGCTTTAATTCAGCAGACCCATGTGAAAAGGCGTTATGTCAGTCCCAGATGTGTATACTGTGAGTATATTGTTGTGGTATTACAAGCGGGAACTTCAGCAGAGACTGATTTCTGTCAGCTTGGTACCAGATTCATAATGCATCCTTGCGAGGACAATTATGGATATGTGATTATTGTCTGACCATATGTTGAGTGGGAGGAGATGTTAGCGGCTGTTGATTCCTTGAGATAACAGTTCCGCTGGTCGGCTATTTATATACACTGGATGGGGGACATGACTGGTATTGTGGAAAGGGGTGAGTTGTTGTCACAAGGGCTGACTGAGTTTCGCAAGCAGAACTCATTAAAGTGGAGTGCACGACTGGCTCCCAATTACTTGAAAATAAATATAAATGTGAGAAACTGATCAATGGTAAAATTGTTTAAATTAATGGGAGTTGCCTACGAAACACGATTACCTTCGAAGCGTTTCATTAACATGCAGTTTTGTTAATATAAAGTAATCTTAACCACTCAGGTCGTTTGTTGTTGTTGGTTTATTCTTTGTTTATTGTACATGTCAGTGGCCCGTGAGTCACGTGCGGCGCTGTGTTTCCTTGTTGTTGAGCATCTGGCCAAGGTGGGAGCTCATTTGGATAAGTGTGTCACCACACTAATAAGGGTCTTAGAGAGATGCCTGTAAATAGTAGAGTTGTAATATGTGTGTCAGAGTTAGATTTAAGGATTTTTATTAATGTTATGCCCATAGCCATAAAAGTTGATTTTACGAGATGATTGTTCGTGAGCACCGTGGCTGTTAACCCGTTGTGAACGAATGATCATCCAAGTACTCATTTCTCGTAGATAGTCATCACGCGAACATAAATTCACATGCAAGATAGTGGAACTTGGATCCACATTTTATTAGAAAAGGGGAGATCCATCTGACTCCTCAAAGTGATAAATATTCCTGTCAGGGGAAATTCAGGGAGGATTTTGTTTATTTTTGTTTGTTTTATTCTTTTATGCACAAATTAGTTATTAAATCTTGTTATTATCTTACGCTTTGTCTCCTTTCTTTCTTAGTTATAGTTTTCATCCTATAACCCTTGCCTCAGAAAAGCACGTAGTTTGGCGGACGTAAACACCACACTATGAACTGAACGCGACCCCTTGATCTAAGATTCTTGCATAAAACACTGCTATTCTGAAGGGTTCATAGGTGAAAACTGGCGGCCAACGGTGGGGCTATTCACTGTGGTGTAACGGGGAGATTACACATGTCAATAGTGGCGTATTTGAGTAAAACTGGCATGCCGCAAGTGCAGGCAGATATGACAGTATTTAATCACCGGGAAGTGATATTTTATTAAAAGTAGTTGAGGCGAAGTGGATACCGCCAAATGTGTGAAAGATAAATTAAAATCAGGAGTTTGCATAGTAAAATACGGTTCACGTTGTTGTCCTTTAAATTAAAGTAAAATTAAGATGTGATACCGGGCGCCCAATGATAAAGTTAAAACTAGATTTGTGTAGAAAGTCAAACTCATGGAAATATTAGGAGGCTGTAGCCTAAAATGACAATTAATACTTTGTTAATTAGTCAGTGTTAATATCAGATCAGGATAACTGTTTAATGACTAAATATGTGCTTGGGTTTAAAATTAAATTGAGTAAAACTAGAACTACTCAGAGATGCAATCAACTAATGGGATTAAAGGTAAAAATAAATGAACTGAGTAGGATAAAGAAATTAAATGTGCATTGGATTTATGTGCGTGTCAAAGGGCATTGGCGTAGGCCATTTCCCATATGTCTCATATATATTGTAAAACATGGCAACGGTGGCGCAGATCCAGGAGATCATTGAAAGTGCGGCGAGGAGAACTCAGGAATTGTTGGATACTAAATTAGCAGAACAAAGTGAATCGCTGAACACGAAGTTATCCGAACAAATAAACACTTAACTATCAGAACAGAGTCAATCTATAAACACTAGTATGGTAGAGCAAAGTGAAGCGTTGAATACAAAATTATCCGAACAAATAAACACTAGTATGGTAGAGCAAAGTGAAGCGTTTAATACAAAATTATCTGAACAAATAAATACTAAACTGTCAGAACAAAGTGAATCGCTAAATACTAAACTGTTAGAGCAAAGTGAATCGCTAAATACTAAACTGTTAGAGCAAAGTGAATCGCTAAATACGAAAATGTCAGAACAAAGTGAATCGCTAAATACTAAACTGTCAGAACAAAGTAAATCGCTAAATACTAAACTGTTAGAACAAAGTGAATCATTGCGGACACAGTTAAATAACAGTAGAATTGAGCAAAATGAATATCAGGCGGAACAAGCTAGGTTATTAAAGAGTGAAATTAATGACACTATAAATTCGCAGTTAGAGGCGCAAAATAATAAAAACACGAACCAATTAGCTTCGTTAACCGCAGAGATGAAAGAGCACACAAACCAACAGATGATATTACTGGCCCTTGATGTAAGCAAAAATAATGAGAAACAATTAGAGCAGATTAAACAAATGGAGAGTATTTTCGATAAAAAACTTAGCATTCTCGATGAAACGGTGTTAGCTAAATTAGAGCAGATTGAAATAGCATGCACAATGAATACAAGCGAGGTCAAAATAGCCCAGGATAAGTTGGAAGGTCGATTTAAGGAGATGGAGAAAAGTGGCAGGGTCATTCAACAACAAATATCAGCAGTAGATGAGAACATTTCAGGCATAATTAAAGATATGGACCGTCTAGAGATAAAATCAGCGGAACAGTGGAAAAGCCTAGAAACTGAACAAGAACAATTTAAGAGTACATTAGACGAAAGGCTAAGCCAGATAGAAAATAATCAGGATGAAAATAAGAGCCAAATTGAAGAAAAAATAAGCACGATTAAAGAACAGATCAGGAAAGATTGGAAGAAAATGAATATTGATTCTAGAGAGGAAAGATCCACAATTCTTAAAACAGTAGGCGAAAACCACACGCGTATTCAAGCTTTGGAGCAAGAGGTAAAAAATAGACTTAAAGAACAGACAGACAGGATCATTAAAGCCGAACTTCGCTCATTAGAACAATCGTCTATATTTAAAACGGGAGTATTGAAAGACAAGCAGGATGACTCACATAGTCCCCAACCCAGCATAGCAGGAAGTCAGAATCAAGCAGAGAGCCCATTAACGACAAACACGGAAGGATTTCGAAAGAACGTAGATAGAAGCTCAACACCACAGGACGGTCATCAGCCCACACAACTTATTCAAGTAATTCGCTCAAATGACTACAAACCGCAGAAATACACCGAAAATTCAGGGGTAACACCTAAGGCCTTTATCAAAGAGATTGAAGACCATTTTAATGACACTGGAGTACCTGAAGCACGTAGATTGAGAATGATGGAGAGATTTTTATCAGGGAATGTTCTCACCTGGTTTTTAAGTTTCAAATATACATTTGGAACCATGTCAGACTTTAACTTAGCGTTTCTGCGCAAATACTGGTCTCCCGCCATACAACAGAGTTTAAGAATGGAGCTTTACTCTAGAAAATACCAAACTACCCAGCAGACAAAATACTCAGATTTCTTTAACATGCAAATGCTAAAATTTCGCGATCTGGATTACCCATTAAACGAATCAGATTTGGTGATGACAATAGCAAGGCAAATGCCAGTTAATGTACAGCAAGTGCTAGTAGCAGCAAACGTCAGTTCGGCCCTACATGCAGAGCAGATATTACGGCAAATAGATGAGACCACATCTCATAGTCATTTTAGAGGAGGAAGACAGTTGGAATTAGTCAACACTACAGAGGTCGTAAAAACAAAACAAGGAAATACTAAAACGCAGGGTACTAATACGAGCACCTCCACACCTAGGCGAAACCAGGAAGAAGGGGAAAACAGACCATATCAGCGTAACGAAAATTATTACAACAATAGATACCAGGGCAACAATAGATACCAACAGAGAGGATATCAACAATGGCGTGATAATCGAAGGAATGACAGGCCTTATGGAAGATACGGTGATTACAATGCCAATCAAAGATGGAAAGGAAGGAGAGATCAAAATCAAGGAGATCAACGTAACTATCGAGATGACTGGGATGATAGGCACGCTCAATCACAAAATTACTTAGAAGAGTTACACGCTAATCAAGGTGGAGAGCTAGGAAGATGGGAAAAGGCCATTGGGAACAGAAAGAACCCAGATACACATACTGAGGAAGCTGGAAGTCTACTGAGACAAGAGGAATATCAAGGAAATGAGCGACAGAAGGATGATGGGAGTCGAAATGGAGCTAAAAAAAATGTTAATTTTGGATCAAGGAGACAGTCTCAAAACACAACAGTCGGAAGTTGAAGATGGATGGATAGTAGCGAACATACAAGAATGGATTGCTTTACCAGAAGATTGCCTGGAGGAGACGGTGAAACCACGGAACGATGAAATTAGGCAATTACCCATTATTTACGCAAGGATTGGTGGAATTAATATAAGATGTTTATTGGATACAGGGTCACAGATCAGTCTAGTATCGGAGGCCTTGGTTCGAGAGTTGGGACGGACTCAGAATATTCCTGTAATTCCGGTACCACAGCTCAAAGTGAGGGGTGTTATTCCTGAACGCACCGTCACTTGTAAACGTCAGGCATACTTAGAGCTGAACATATTGGAACACACTTTTGGGCAAACATTCATTATCATGGCAAAGATGAATTTCAATATAATCCTTGGTGCAAATTTCATTTGTGACTATCAAGCAGTGATAGATTTACACAAGAATACAGTCAGTTTTAGAGAATATGACCAGCTGAAAAACGTGGGATTGCATATGGATGAAATCACTACCGGAAGAGATGTAAATTCTTGGGCATTGGAAGCAATATCAGAAGAGACGGAAGAGGAGGTACGAAAGGCGGAAGATAACATCATAGAAGGGGCTGTTGTGGAACTAGATGAGGAGATAGAATCCCAGGAGATATGGTCTTTATTAACAGAAGGAAGTAACAGCGATGCACAATTTGAAGAGTTACTACAGGAACAATGTCAGTTTACAACGCTGCCAACCTAAAGAAATATCGTCGAAGTGAACCATGATAGCGCCGAAATAATGACGCTGTTTGAATATACGGACGTCCTACTATCAACAAAGTCAACGGGGAGCAATTGACTACGGCACGTAATGAAGGAGGAAGTAGACTTGTTGTTGACAAATATTAACGAGGCAAGCGAGGTGTGCCGCAGGCATCGAGCGTCACGCAAGATTGGAAGGGGAAGAGACAAGCAGGATATGAAAACGAGTAAATGCCATTGAAGACAGGAGCGCCTAGACCAAGTAAGAAAAAGGGGTGATTCTGGAAATAAAACAAATTGGCCTACGGAAGTATTGTAAAATTGTCGACTTTATTCCTAAGTTCGAAATTTTGTGAGTGGGAGAGTTGTGAACCCTTTACCCTATGTTGGTTAAATGATTCTACTTTTATTTCTTCAATTAATAAATATTTCAACCAGCATCATGAAAGTAGCCAGACAGCGATGAGGAAATCTCAAGCATTTGTTGGAGACAGTAGGGACATACCTGCATCAGTTTAACAAAAGGCTAAGTACTTGAGCTATGAAAAGAAATAGCAGAGCGATGTATCATAGGAACAGGTGTGGCTACCTCAATTTTAGAAGCGACGCGCGGTGAGACATGGTTCTGGTATGTTCATTGTGATATTCGCGCCTAGAAGAAATATGATGCAGTAACGTGAATGGCTGATGAAGAAAATAGACACTCCCAAGACGCCAAGATCTACTAGAAACCGCCAAATTACAGAGAAATGGAGAACAAATGAGAAGAGAATGCCTACTTGCGCGCCAACTCTGGCTGGGGTACGCGGTGGCTAGCATTCACGCGGGAAATCGCCTAGACAAAATCTCTACGATCGATTCTAGGATTAATGGGCATATTCTTGACCTGTGCAATATTACGAGTTCAGTGATATCTGTTTCATTCCTGTATCACAATTACTTCGATAAATTTTTACATAAAATCCCCCTCCATCTAGACCCAAGGGCCAGTTCATTTATAAGTGTGTCGAAGAACCAAGACATTGACTTTTTATTCCGTGTGTTGAGGACATACTATTATTATTCTGTGCGTCTACGAACGTAGACTTGTATTTTTGTGTCGAGGACACAGGAGATTCATTGAAAAGTGGTAAAATCAGTGATAGATAGTCATTGTACTATAGTTATAGGGACAGTAGCGTCGATAATTCGCCAACGAACAGTGACAGGGAATTTAGTACCTGAACAAGCGAATTTAGTAGTCAGGCATAAAGTGTATAATAACCTAATTTTTGTATCAGCGCAAGGATGACATCAATGAATGCAGAGGAAGTGTGGAATTCTCAACAGTCCGTCCAGATGGCTGCTATGAGATAAAGAGCATCCAGTTGGGGAATGGAGTCTGATGTTCTTTGACGGGTGACTACAAAACGAGATGAGTACAAATAATATTTTATTATTTATTAAATTAACTTATGGTTTATGGGACATATTTTGTAAATACTTTGCTTGTGTGATTTAATGTAGTATATTTTGTTTTGATCTGACACACTTTTGTTTGGAAGCAGCTCGCACAATGGTAGTTAATGGAAGGTTCTTTTCTTTGTGTTGTGTTAACTAACGTATCTATGTGAACGGCCGTGTTCGCCTAGGTTACGAAGTGCGGTTAAAAACGTCTCTCGGAGATATGTCGTGTTTCAGAAGTAGGACTGAATTAATCTAATTATATAGTAGATTGGAGGGTAATTAAATTTTTGTTGAGAATTATTATTGATCAGATTCAGTGTGATTATTGCCTTTGGAGCAATGTAATTTGTGACGAAGAGTACTCAGCTCTATCGTAGGTTTTAAATATTGTGTTAAATGTTTGCGAGCTTTAATTCAGCAGACCCATGTGAAAAGGCGTTATGTCAGTCCCAGATGTGTATACTGTGAGTATATTGTTGTGGTATTACAAGCGGGAACTTCAGCAGAGACTGATTTCTGTCAGCTTGGTACCAGATTCATAATGCATCCTTGCGAGGACAATTATGGATATGTGATTATTGTCTGACCATATGTTGAGTGGGAGGAGATGTTAGCGGCTGTTGATTCCTTGAGATAACAGTTCCGCTGGTCGGCTATTTATATACACTGGATGGGGGACATGACTGGTATTGTGGAAAGGGGTGAGTTGTTGTCACAAGGGCTGACTGAGTTTCGCAAGCAGAGCTCATTAAAGTGGAGTGCACGACTGGCTCCCAATTACTTGAAAATAAATATAAATGTGAGAAACTGATCAATGGTAAAATTGTTTAAATTAATGGGAGTTGCCTACGAAACACGATTACCTTCGAAGCGTTTCATTAACATGCAGTTTTGTTAATATAAAGTAATCTTAACCACTCAGGTCGTTTGTTGTTGTTGGTTTATTCTTTGTTTATTGTACATGTCAGTGGCCCGTGAGTCACGTGCGGCGCTGTGTTTCCTTGTTGTTGAGCATCTGGCCAAGGTGGGAGCTCATTTGGATAAGTGTGTCACCACACTAATAAGGGTCTTAGAGAGATGCCTGTAAATAGTAGAGTTGTAATATGTGTGTCAGAGTTAGATTTAAGGATTTTTATTAATGTTATGCCCATAGCCATAAAAGTTGATTTTACGAGATGATTGTTCGTGAGCACCGTGGCTGTTAACCCGTTGTGAACGAATGATCATCCAAGTACTCATTTCTCGTAGATAGTCATCACGCGAACATAAATTCACATGCAAGATAGTGGAACTTGGATCCACATTTTATTAGAAAAGGGGAGATCCATCTGACTCCTCAAAGTGATAAATATTCCTGTCAGGGGAAATTCAGGGAGGATTTTGTTTATTTTTGTTTGTTTTATTCTTTTATGCACAAATTAGTTATTAAATCTTGTTATTATCTTACGCTTTGTCTCCTTTCTTTCTTAGTTATAGTTTTCATCCTATAACCCTTGCCTCAGAAAAGCACGTAGTTTGGCGGACGTAAACACCACACTATGAACTGAACGCGACCCCTTGATCTAAGATTCTTGCATAAAACACTGCTATTCTGAAGGGTTCATAGGTGAAAACTGGCGGCCAACGGTGGGGCTATTCACTGTGGTGTAACCGGGAGATTACACATGTCAATAGTGGCGTATTTGAGTAAAACTGGCATGCCGCAAGTGCAGGCAGATATGACAGTATTTAATCACCGGGAAGTGATATTTTATTAAAAGTAGTTGAGGCGAAGTGGATACCGCCAAATGTGTGAAAGATAAATTAAAATCAGGAGTTTGCATAGTAAAATACGGTTCACGTTGTTGTCCTTTAAATTAAAGTAAAATTAAGATGTGATACCGGGCGCCCAATGATAAAGTTAAAACTAGATTTGTGTAGAAAGTCAAACTCATGGAAATATTAGGAGGCTGTAGCCTAAAATGACAATTAATACTTTGTTAATTAGTCAGTGTTAATATCAGATCAGGATAACTGTTTAATGACTAAATATGTGCTTGGGTTTAAAATTAAATTGAGTAAAACTAGAACTACTCAGAGATGCAATCAACTAATGGGATTAAAGGTAAAAATAAATGAACTGAGTAGGATAAAGAAATTAAATGTGCATTGGATTTATGTGCGTGTCAAAGGGCATTGGCGTAGGCCATTTCCCATATGTCTCATATATATTGTAAAACATGGCAACGGTGGCGCAGATCCAGGAGATCATTGAAAGTGCGGCGAGGAGAACTCAGGAATTGTTGGATACTAAATTAGCAGAACAAAGTGAATCGCTGAACACGAAGTTATCCGAACAAATAAACACTTAACTATCAGAACAGAGTCAATCTATAAACACTAGTATGGTAGAGCAAAGTGAAGCGTTGAATACAAAATTATCCGAACAAATAAACACTAGTATGGTAGAGCAAAGTGAAGCGTTTAATACAAAATTATCTGAACAAATAAATACTAAACTGTCAGAACAAAGTGAATCGCTAAATACTAAACTGTTAGAGCAAAGTGAATCGCTAAATACTAAACTGTTAGAGCAAAGTGAATCGCTAAATACGAAAATGTCAGAACAAAGTGAATTGCTAAATACTAAACTGTCAGAACAAAGTAAATCGCTAAATACTAAACTGTTAGAACAAAGTGAATCATTGCGGACACAGTTAAATAACAGTAGAATTGAGCAAAATGAATATCAGGCGGAACAAGCTAGGTTATTAAAGAGTGAAATTAATGACACTATAAATTCGCAGTTAGAGGCGCAAAATAATAAAAACACGAACCAATTAGCTTCGTTAACCGCAGAGATGAAAGAGCACACAAACCAACAGATGATATTACTGGCCCTTGATGTAAGCAAAAATAATGAGAAACAATTAGAGCAGATTAAACAAATGGAGAGTATTTTCGATAAAAAACTTAGCATTCTCGATGAAACGGTGTTAGCTAAATTAGAGCAGATTGAAATAGCATGCACAATGAATACAAGCGAGGTCAAAATAGCCCAGGATAAGTTGGAAGGTCGATTTAAGGAGATGGAGAAAAGTGGCAGGGTCATTCAACAACAAATATCAGCAGTAGATGAGAACATTTCAGGCATAATTAAAGATATGGACCGTCTAGAGATAAAATCAGCGGAACAGTGGAAAAGCCTAGAAACTGAACAAGAACAATTTAAGAGTACATTAGACGAAAGGCTAAGCCAGATAGAAAATAATCAGGATGAAAATAAGAGCCAAATTGAAGAAAAAATAAGCACGATTAAAGAACAGATCAGGAAAGATTGGAAGAAAATGAATATTGATTCTAGAGAGGAAAGATCCACAATTCTTAAAACAGTAGGCGAAAACCACACGCGTATTCAAGCTTTGGAGCAAGAGGTAAAAAATAGACTTAAAGAACAGACAGACAGGATCATTAAAGCCGAACTTCGCTCATTAGAACAATCGTCTATATTTAAAACGGGAGTATTGAAAGACAAGCAGGATGACTCACATAGTCCCCAACCCAGCATAGCAGGAAGTCAGAATCAAGCAGAGAGCCCATTAACGACAAACACGGAAGGATTTCGAAAGAACGTAGATAGAAGCTCAACACCACAGGACGGTCATCAGCCCACACAACTTATTCAAGTAATTCGCTCAAATGACTACAAACCGCAGAAATACACCGAAAATTCAGGGGTAACACCTAAGGCCTTTATCAAAGAGATTGAAGACCATTTTAATGACACTGGAGTACCTGAAGCACGTAGATTGAGAATGATGGAGAGATTTTTATCAAGGAATGTTCTCACCTGGTTTTTAAGTTTCAAATATACATTTGGAACCATGTCAGACTTTAACTTAGCGTTTCTGCGCAAATACTGGTCTCCCGCCATGCAACAGAGTTTAAGAATGGAGCTTTACTCTAGAAAATACCAAACTACCCAGCAGACAAAATACTCAGATTTCCTTAACATGCAAATGCTAAAATTTCGCGATCTGGATTACCCATTAAACGAATCAGATTTGGTGATGACAATAGCAAGGCAAATGCCAGTTAATGTACAGCAAGTGCTAGTAGCAGCAAACGTCAGTACGGCCCTACATGCAGAGCAGATATTACGGCAAATAGATGAGACCACATCTCATAGTCATTTTAGAGGAGGAAGACAGTTGGAATTAGTCAACACTACAGAGGTCGTAAAAACAAAACAAGGAAATACTAAAACGCAGGGTACTAATACGAGCACCTCCACACCTAGGCGAAACCAGGAAGAAGGGGAAAACAGACCATATCAGCGTAACGAAAATTATTACAACAATAGATACCAGGGCAACAATAGATACCAACAGAGAGGATATCAACAATGGCGTGATAATCGAAGGAATGACAGGCCTTATGGAAGATACGGTGATTACAATGCCAATCAAAGATGGAAAGGAAGGAGAGATCAAAATCCAGGAGATCAACGTAACTATCGAGATGACAGGGATGATAGGCACGCTCAATCACAAAATTACTTAGAAGAGTTACACGCTAATCAAGGTGGAGAGCTAGGAAGATGGGAAAAGGCCATTGGGAACAGAAAGAACCCAGATACACATACTGAGGAAGCTGGAAGTCTACTGAGACAAGAGGAATATCAAGGACATGAGCGACAGAAGGATGATGGGAGTCGAAATGGAGCTAAAAAAAATGTTAATTTTGGATCAAGGAGACAGTCTCAAAACACAACAGTCGGAAGTTGAAGATGGATGGATAGTAGCGAACATACAAGAATGGATTGCTTTACCAGAAGATTGCCTGGAGGAGACGGTGAAACCACGGAACGATGAAATTAGGCAATTACCCATTATTTACGCAAGGATTGGTGGAATTAATATAAGATGTTTATTGGATACTGGGTCACAGATCAGTCTAGTATCGGAGGCCTTGGTTCGAGAGTTGGGACGGACTCAGAATATTCCTGTTATTCCGGTACCACAGCTCAAAGTGAGGGGTGTTATTCCTGAACGCACCGTCACTTGTAAACGTCAGGCATACTTAGAGCTGAACATATTGGAACACACTTTTGGGCAAACATTCATTATCATGGCAAAGATGAATTTCAATATAATCCTTGGTGCAAATTTCATTTGTGACTATCAAGCAGTGATAGATTTACACAAGAATACAGTCAGTTTTAGAGAATATGACCAGCTGAAAAACGTGGGATTGCATATGGATGAAATCACTACCGGAAGAGATGTAAATTCTTGGGCATTGGAAGCAATATCAGAAGAGACGGAAGAGGAGGTACGAAAGGCGGAAGATAACATCATAGAAGGGGCTGTTGTGGAACTAGATGAGGAGATAGAATCCCAGGAGATATGGTCTTTATTAACAGAAGGAAGTAACAGCGATGCACAATTTGAAGAGTTACTACAGGAACAATGTCAGTTTACAACGCTGCCAACCTAAAGAAATATCGTCGAAGTGAACCATGGTAGCGCCGAAATAATGACGCTGTTTGAATATACGGACGTCCTACTATCAACAAAGTCAACGGGGAGCAATTGACTACGGCACGTAATGAAGGAGGAAGTAGACTTGTTGTTGACAAACATTAACGAGGCAAGCGAGGTGTGCCGCAGGCATCGAGCGTCACGCAAGATTGGAAGGGGAAGAGACAAGCAGGATATGAAAACGAGTAAATGCCATTGAAGACAGGAGCGCCTAGACCAAGTAAGAAAAAGGGGTGATTCTGGAAATAAAACAAATTGGCCTACGGAAGTATTGTAAAATTGTCGACTTTATTCCTAAGTTCGAAATTTTGTGAGTGGGAGAGTTGTGAACCCTTTACCCTATGTTGGTTAAATGATTCTACTTTTATTTCTTCAATTAATAAATATTTCAACCAGCATCATGAAAGTAGCCAGACAGCGATGAGGAAATCTCAAGCATTTGTTGGAGACAGTAGGGACATACCTGCATCAGTTTAACAAAAGGCTAAGTACTTGAGCTATGAAAAGAAATAGCAGAGCGATGTATCATAGGAACAGGTGTGGCTACCTCAATTTTAGAAGCGACGCGCGGTGAGACATGGTTCTGGTATGTTCATTGTGATATTCGCGCCTAGAAGAAATATGATGCAGTAACGTGAATGGCTGATGAAGAAAATAGACACTCCCAAGACGCCAAGATCTACTAGAAACCGCCAAATTACAGAGAAATGGAGAACCAATGAGAAGAGAATGCCTACTTGCGCGCCAACTCTGGCTGGGGTACGCGGTGGCTAGCATTCACGCGGGAAATCGCCTAGACAAAATCTCTACGATCGATTCTAGGATTAATGGGCATATTCTTGACCTGTGCAATATTACGAGTTCAGTGATATCTGTTTCATTCCTGTATCACAATTACTTCGATAAATTTTTACATAAAATCCCCCTCCATCTAGACCCAAGGGCCAGTTCATTTATAAGTGTGTCGAAGAGCCAAGACATTGACTTTTTATTCCGTGTGTTGAGGACACACTATTATTATTCTGTGCGTCTACGAACGTAGACTTGTATTTTTGTGTCGAGGACACAGGAGATTCATTGAAAAGTGGTAAAATCAGTGATAGATAGTCATTGTACTATAGTTATAGGGACAGTAGCGTCGATAATTCGCCAACGAACAGTGACAGGGAATTTAGTACCTGAACAAGCGAATTTAGTAGTCAGGCATAAAGTGTATAATAACCTAATTTTTGTATCAGCGCAAGGATGACATCAATGAATGCAGAGGAAGTGTGGAATTCTCAACAGTCCGTCCAGATGGCTGCTATGAGATAAAGAGCATCCAGTTGGGGAATGGAGTCTGATGTTCTTTGACGGGTGACTACAAAACGAGATGAGTACAAATAATATTTTATTATTTATTAAATTAACTTATGGTTTATGGGACATATTTTGTAAATACTTTGCTTGTGTGATTTAATGTAGTATATTTTGTTTTGATCTGACACACTTTTGTTTGGAAGCAGCTCGCACAATGGTAGTTAATGGAAGGTTCTTTTCTTTGTGTTGTGTTAACTAACGTATCTATGTGAACGGCCGTGTTCGCCTAGGTTACGAAGTGCGGTTAAAAACGTCTCTCGGAGATATGTCGTGTTTCAGAAGTAGGACTGAATTAATCTAATTATATAGTAGATTGGAGGGTAATTAAATTTTTGTTGAGAATTATTATTGATCAGATTCAGTGTCATTATTGCCTTTGGAGCAATGTAATTTGTGACGAAGAGTACTCAGCTCTATCGTAGGTTTTAAATATTGTGTTAAATGTTTGCGAGCTTTAATTCAGCAGACCCATGTGAAAAGGCGTTATGTCAGTCCCAGATGTGTATACTGTGAGTATATTGTTGTGGTATTACAAGCGGGAACTTCAGCAGAGACTGATTTCTGTCAGCTTGGTACCAGATTCATAATGCATCCTTGCGAGGACAATTATGGATATGTGATTATTGTCTGACCATATGTTGAGTGGGAGGAGATGTTAGCGGCTGTTGATTCCTTGAGATAACAGTTCCGCTGGTCGGCTATTTATATACACTGGATGGGGGACATGACTGGTATTGTGGAAAGGGGTGAGTTGTTGTCACAAGGGCTGACTGAGTTTCGCAAGCAGAGCTCATTAAAGTGGAGTGCACGACTGGCTCCCAATTACTTGAAAATAAATATAAATGTGAGAAACTGATCAATGGTAAAATTGTTTAAATTAATGGGAGTTGCCTACGAAACACGATTACCTTCGAAGCGTTTCATTAACATGCAGTTTTGTTAATATAAAGTAATCTTAACCACTCAGGTCGTTTGTTGTTGTTGGTTTATTCTTTGTTTATTGTACATGTCAGTGGCCCGTGAGTCACGTGCGGCGCTGTGTTTCCTTGTTGTTGAGCATCTGGCCATGGTGGGAGCTCATTTGGATAAGTGTGTCACCACACTAATAAGGGTCTCAGAGAGATGCCTGTAAATAGTAGAGTTGTAATATGTGTGTCAGTGTTAGATTTAAGGATTTTTATTAATGTTATGCCCATAGCCATAAAAGTTGATTTTACGAGATGATTGTTCGTGAGCACCGTGGCTGTTAACCCGTTGTGAACGAATGATCATCCAAGTACTCATTTCTCGTAGATAGTCATCACGCGAACATAAATTCACATGCAAGATAGTGGAACTTGGATCCACATTTTATTAGAAAAGGGGAGATCCATCTGACTCCTCAAAGTGATAAATATTCCTGTCAGGGGAAATTCAGGGAGGATTTTGTTTATTTTTGTTTGTTTTATTCTTTTATGCACAAATTAGTTATTAAATCTTGTTATTATCTTACGCTTTGTCTCCTTTCTTTCTTAGTTATAGTTTTCATCCTATAACCCTTGCCTCAGAAAAGCACGTAGTTTGGCGGACGTAAACACCACACTATGAACTGAACGCGACCCCTTGATCTAAGATTCTTGCATAAAACACTGCTATTCTGAAGGGTTCAATATGTATATATGTATACATAAATTATATATAAACTTTTGAACTGACGGTGGTTTTGGGGTCTGGGGGATGTGAATCGCAAAGATATGTCGAAATTTTCCGGAAGTCGAAACATGGGACCCATTGCAATAGTTAGCTTTCTAATGAAATCTACTTAACACTTTCATATGAGGACATTATTAACGAGTTTGCCATTAACAAATCTCGTGGGAAAGCTATGTAAATTTGAATACGCAGATTAAGTGGTGTGAGTTGTTTTAGAGAAGTTCGTATATTTTTCAACAAATAAACCAGTAATTAACTACATTTTGTGTTATTTCATTTCACCATGTAGGACAACTTAATTCAAATTGAACACAGTTCTTCAATTACGCAAAAGATAATCATTGGCATAAAAATATGTGTAAAATAGTGATCACTGATCTCCATGAACAAATTAATTAAGTTCGAAACCCATTTCATTTTTAACCAATCTTAAATGAAGTGAAAAAAAAAGCAAGTAGTTAACGAATTTCATTATAACATTTATTATGTAAGCCATTAAATTTGTAGTTTAATCTACAGTAAATGAACTTTATGTTTAAAAGAGATAAAGACGCCAATTAACTCTATCCTTTTGTTCTATAAATCAAATGTATTAAGCAAATATGAACTATTGAGGAGGCAGCAAATGGACTTTAGCCTATCGCTAGCATACTCTTATATCCGGCCCTGCGCCCACTCCATCAATAACCCAGGTTATCAGAAGAATTATACGGGCTGAAGGTAGCTAAACGCTTATATTATATTTAGTAGTTTATTCCATGTTTAGGGTATCTAGAATTGACCAATATTTTATGTAGATATGTGACCATTTATTTTCCATGTTTTTAGTGTTTTTTAGTTCAGTTTAATTGTAATCTCAAGTTAATATTTTAAACGTCATCGTGTGTCGATTCTGACGTTGCGTTAATTTTATTTTTATTCTTCGTCGCAAAATGTTTGATCGTGAATAATTTTTCGACTGTATTCGAATTCGTTTTATAGAGAGTGGAATGCTTCAATATAAGTTTTCAAAGTTTATCAAAATATTTCAGTATAATACATTCAGATATTCGTCATAATGTTTCATAATGCTATAGAGAGCATCATACTATTTAATAGTCCAGTCGACAGGTGTGAAAAAGTGGGGTTAGGTGGGAAAAGGTCGGAATTTAATGAATCTTTGGGATGTTGTTGAGGGATGAATAGTTAACATTTTCTCAAGTTTTGGACCTCGAGGACCGTGTGGGAAAGGAGGAGGGGGCGGGAAACTGCAAAAGCTTCGACCTTCCTCCAGTATTTCCTCAATAACATTTTTACCTTACGTCCTACAGCAAAAGCATACTTATGCTATTTTGTTGAGCGTTACGTTTCCTACAATTTTGACTATTCAAACATGTTTGTATGTCAATTCGTTACCGAGATATGGCGTGACGAAAAAGATGTAATTATTCAAAATTCTCTAAAAAATTCCCGAAAATGAAGAATTCCACCTTATTTCTTCGGTTATACCCGAATTATGATGAAATGTTGTTGTAAATATGATTCTGGTTGCAATCACCAACTTTGGAACCCCCCCCCAATCCCCCCTTCCCCCACCCAACCCCAATTCACAAAAGCTAATTTTCTTCTCTGCTGAAAGCCAAGCATATTCACATCATGTTGTTATTGGATCGACAACCCCCTCCTCCCCCCCCCTCCCCTTGCCATACATAATTATTCCAGGGCAGGTGAAATAGAATTGTTCGCTGATGTTCGTTCAGAGACAGCCTGTGGACATGAGAGCAAGCCGAGTAGTGAGAGACAACATGGACATTGGGAAACTGCGCGCATGGTTCACTGAACACCTCCCATTCCTTCACATCCGGGAGATAGTTTCTCTGAGCACAGGAATCATTGGTCATGGCGAAGTGAACTGTCACTTAGCACGAGAGATAGGCATAGCATGCATGAAGAAAGTGGGGGGGGGGATTTTGAAGAATTGAAACTGAAACGGAAGTATATGAACGTGACTCTCGCTTCCGTGTCCTGCTCGTTGAAAATTGCCGGTAAAAATTAACTGTCAATCCCCTCACTCTTTTCCAGCGTGTTTGCATTGTCAAAAAATCTGAAGAAGATCTTAATAAACGCTTGAAGTTTGAACTCGCACCCTTCCCTATGCCACTCTTTACTGAGGAGGGAATGCGCAAGGGAACGAAGACTGCGATGTACTCGCTCTTCACTCACGTAGAGGAAGTCAACCTTGGCAACAGGAACTGTAACGTGATTGATGGAGGATACCTGTTACATAAAGTGGCCTGGAACAAAACGCCCACAACCACATTTGAGATGCTGTGCTCTACGTACACCAACTACGTGCAAGGACACATTGGTAGCAATGTGATTGTTGTGTTTGATGGATACCCCACTAACGCCGGATATCATAGCACCAAAGCCGCAGAACGAGCTCGCCGTTCTGTGTTACAATCAGCAACCAAAGTCGTGTTCTCCTCATCTACCAAGGTGACCATAGCACAAGGAAAGTTCTTGGCAAACGATCACAATTAGAGCGCATTCATTTCGATGTTGATGACACGAATGGCGGATGCTAGCATCGAAGTGAAGCAGGTATATGAGGACGCCGACGTGATGATCGTCAACACTGCCCTATCCAAGGCCAGCGAATTCGACAGTGTCATCATTGCTGCTGAAGATGTAGACATACTTATTCTGTTGACAGCATTAGGTATGCCCACAAAGAACATCTATCTTCAGAAAAGTGGAAGAAGCAGTGGTTCCAGTGTCCTCTACCAACGCCACTTAAATAATAAGGCCTCCGCACTGGCTGACCAGCGCTAGGCAGCTCGACCAACAGTAGTCAATCGCGTTGTTTGTGGAGCATTACATGGTCGGCACATAAGTTGTACTTTTTGTGTAGTTTTGCTCTTCAGCGTTCGAAGTGTCTTAATCAGTGTAGATAAATGTGTAATGAAGTGTTTGTATTTGTGGATATTTGTAATATTAATCACCAAAATGCCGTATAATGTTGTGTGACTGGGCGCAGATGGACTTATCCAACGGGACCAAAAGTCCAAGTGTTTTCTTTTCCGAAAGAAGCAGACTTGACAAACAAGTGGATACGAGCCATCCCAAGGGAAAATTTAACAGTCAGCAAAACAACAAAGGTAAGTTATACTGTACTTATACTACCCATATTAAAAATAGATTAAAGATAGAAGGTCTGAACCACATGGTGTACATAACCTCAAGATACACCTACTGTACGTACATCTGTTCTATGAAAACATTTCCAATGCCGTAAAATACTATAACCTACCGTAAGTGATTTGCCCGTTTGGAATTAGCTGGTTTTGTTGAAAATGCCAGTGATGATTTGCCTGTGCTGACCTATATTGCAGGGTATTGTTGCTATTCAATTCTAAAGCAATCAAAATGTGAAATTTGTAAGGATCACCTAGTGATCAATGACATTTTACAGGATCATGCAATGTATACATTGATAGAGAATGTAAGTCGAGGAAAGCTGCTTTTTCCTCAATATCATGTTATCAGTATTGTTGTCAATACTTATTTGATTGTTCAAAAATTGTGTGAGCAGTTTGAACAGGAATTTCTTCATGTGCCAAACCAAAGAGAAGTAGCTACAAAGCTGTCCTAAACAATGAATTATTGTGGGAGAGAGAATGTTCTGAGCATAGTGCACAGGACCTTTGTAGGAAGATCGTTTGGATTTCTGTGAATGTTTGCCTTAATAATTATTGTAGAAACAAAAATCAAGGAAATCTCAAGGACACTGTGCCCAGAAAGACAAACATATTTTCCCAAAGCAACTGACACTAATCTTGATAAATCACCTTTGTCCAAATCAACATATCTGCCTACTGTTCCTTTACTTATTTTCTGCTTCAGCTTTCTCATAATCAGGGCTAGGATTTATATGTAAATAATTATTTCATATCCTATTAACTTATCTCCATCGATTATGTTGTCCTCTTTCTAATTAAACAAATTTATTTGACATGTTACTCCATATTTCTGACTTCAGTACATACATGCACAATAAATAATTTTACATATTTAGTAAATTTCAAACCAATATTTGTACATATCTTACTCTTATGAATAAAAATATATAGAATTGTAGTTTTCAGTGACTGGAAAAATGACAGCACAGGACAAGTTTACAGTTATGTAATGAAAAGAAAGATATCTGAAGTACGTAGGTGTAACGATAGCAATTCTTATGAAACGAAACTTCAAGTTTGAAAATTTAGAACATTTCATGGCATACTGTTATGGTAGGTAGGAATAACAGTAATAATCAATGAATGAAAGTAAGTGAAAAGTAAGTGAAATAAAAGAAAATTGGATAATTTGATTAATAAACCCAGTATTTTAATGCATTTATGTGGGTTATAGAAGTAACAAAATTAGTATTATGGGGATAAATTTGTCTTTTGTCGATATTTCATAAAATATATTAACATTTTGACATTTTTTAGATTGTACACATTTTTAAAATATACAGGGTGTCATTTATGTACTCGAGTACCCTTAAGGGGCGTGTAGAGGATGGGTATAGGATCAATTTGAGATAGGGAACCTGGGGTCGGAATGGCCTGCTAACCCCAGAAAACAGGTTTATGTCAGGCCCTCCGCCCCTGTAAAGTAGGGATGCGCGTAATGTGATACTCTGAGGTCAGGCACTCTTTCGCTGTCAACGGTCTTGGCGCGACCACCACTCAATGCTGCGTTAGCCGAGAGCTGCATTCCTCTTGCCAATTGATAGTTCCGTCGTCTTCAACTACTACAGAAAAACACGTAACTCGTAGATACTAATAATCAAAAGCAATTAATTTACAGAATCAACGATAGTTTAAAAAAATCAGCACAGAATAAACACACACTGTGACTACGCCCCCTCCTTCCCCTCTAAAAAAAGAAAAAGAAAAAATGAAGGCATGGCACCCCTGGAGAAACGAACCCGGAACCACCAGAGCACCGCGCCTCGCCGCTATCCTCTCGGTTATCGCAGGGTTGAGCGGTGGTCGCGCCAAGACCGTTGACAGCGAAAGAGTGCCTGACCTCAGAGTATCACATTACGCGCATCCCTACTTTACAGGGGCGGAGGGCCTGACATAAACCTGTTTTCTGGGGTTAGCAGGCCATTCCGACCCCAGGTTCCCTATCTCAAATTGATCCTATACCCATCCCCTACACGCCCCTAAGGCTACTCAAGTACATAAATGACACCCTGTATATACATACATATGTACATATTTTGACACTTTTTAGTACATATAAATCCTAGCCCTGCTCATAATTTTACCTTAATGAAGCCTATATCATTAATTGAAGATTTAGCTTTGGGAGTCCTGATGTACCAGATGGGTGAAGCATATTTCTTAACATCTATACATATCAGAAAGTCAATAAGCTTATGATTGATTCCCAAGATTAAAGACATTTAGTCCTATTGTAATTTCAAAAACAACCCCCTCAAAATGTGAATTAAATCTATTTTGAAAATAACCCATTTAAACTAATTTTTTAACCTTCACTTACATCCTTTAAGAAATGTTCTAGTAGCAAAATGTAATTTTAATGTACAATCTGAGTTAAGAAACTGAAGATTTCCTGTGCTCTCTCTATTCTCTATTAAGCTACAAGAACAGTAGGCTCATAAATTGAATTGTTGGTGAGAGTTAATTATGTTCCTGCTGTACAATGTAGTCTCGGCTAAATATGTTTCAAGATAAAAAAAAGTCCTCTCGGCACGCCGGAAGGCGGAGGTAGATTTCACCGGACAAACTTGGGGATAGGCGAAAATAGGCAGAATATGCAGGTTTTCGTAGAAGGATCAGACCTCATTTATTGCGAGAAGGTATTTTATAATTGTAGCTTAATTAACATTGTTTTTCGTCATTTTATGCTTATTTTAAACATTTTATTGTCTATGGGAACGGTAACCTTCTTGTCATTTGGGGTCCATTTTTATACTTGTGGTCACACTGTCCTTATGCAAGGTTTCGACACTGATGTGTAACTATGTAACGGTCTGTTACTTCTTCACGCAAAATTATATCTCCCGCAGAAATTTTGGTTGGTTCCTCAGTTTAGGGGCTGCGACAACGCGGTCATGTAACCCCGTGTACTTAGGGATGGCTGTATTAGTCTGTAATTCAGGTAAGGACTGCAGACGGTCAATTTCAAGCAGTAGTTCCTAATGTTGCTACCAGGTACTACCGTCAACGACACCTAGCTGTGAACTTGGCTACTAGATGCCACCCCAACCAGCAACTCGCAACGAACGTTGGAACTTCCCCTCCAAAGGAAAGCATACTGAGGGATTTTTAGCGCTCTTAGAAAATCCGACGACTTCGGCCAGCTTTGAACTCGCGACCTTGGGCATAGACATTCGGCATGCTACCAGTTACGTCACCGAAGCCGCTTCACACTTAGTCAGATGGAAATCTGAATCTGATCTCGTGCAAGTGCGTTATCTTGGCAACGTCTGATAGCTCATCCCTCATCAATTTAGTATTGTTGCCATGGCAAACACTGATAGCTCTTGGCATTTTCTTATAATTCCGATATCATTTTTCTCATCCCTAGGCATAATGGTGGGTCATATCAAAAATTCTTTCAGACAAACGTTTTAGGTAATTATTAGGGGAATATTGTCCATTTTGTACGGTTTTGATATTGTGCCTATTAAGAGAGATATGATTAATGTTTCCCGAAAAATCCACTTTTTCCCACCCCTTTGGTCAATGGTTGGTGCTATTAAAAAACTCTTCAAACATAAATTTTTGGGCTTTATCCGTCACATAGTATGAACGTTAAACGGATTCGATATTTCACATATTAAGAGAGTTATAGCAATATTTCACTTTTTCGAAAAAAAGCCCCCCATTTTTACCCCCTTCGACCGATTTAGCCCAGTAACGAACTCGACCGAGATTTTATAGGTATACATATTCAGTAAAAATTTCAATGTGATTGGTGCAAAATTACGGCAGTTATCGTGTCCACAAGAAACTGATATACATATATATACATACATAAATTATATATAAACTTTTGAACTGACGGTGGTTTTGGGGTCTGGGGGATGTGAAACGCGAAGATATGTCGAAATTTTCCGGAAGTCGAAACATGGGACCCATTGCAATAGTTAGCTTTCTATTGAAATCTACCTCTGGTTGGTTCCTCAGTTTAGGGGCTGCGACAACGCGGTCACCTAACCCCGTGTACTTTGGGTGAGTGTAGAATCTGTCTGATAAACGGTGTGAATTGTAATGGCTGTATTAGTCTTAATTCAGGTAAGGACTGCAGACGGTCAATTTCAAGCAGTAGTTCCTAATGTTGCTACCAAGTACTACCGTCAACGACACCTAGCTGTGAACTTGGCTACTAGATGCCACCCCAACCAGCAACTCGCAACGAACGTTGGAACTTCCCCTCCAAAGGAAAGCATACTGAGGGATTTTAGCGCTCTTAGAAAATCCGACGACTTCGGCCGGGTTTGAAACCGCGACGTTGGACATAGACATTCGGCATGCTACCAGTTACGTCACCGAAGCCGCTTCCCACTTAGTCAGATGGAAATACTGAATATGATCTCGTGCAAGTGCGTTGTCATGGCAACGTCTGATGGCCCATCCCTCATCAAATTAGTACTGTTGCCATGGCAACGACTGATAGCTCTTGGCATTTTCTTATAATTCCGAAATCATTTTTCTCATCCCTTGGCGTAATGGTGGGTCATATCAAAATTCTTTCAGACAAAAGTTTTAGGTAATTAATATGGGAATATTGTCCATTTTGTACGGTTTTGATATTGTGCCTATTAAGAGAGATATGATTAATGTTTCCCGAAAAACTCACTTTTTCCCACCCCTTTGGTCAATGGTTGGTGCTATAAAAAAACTCTTCAAACATAAATTTTTTGGGCTTTATCCGACACATAGTATGAACGTTGAACGGATTCGATATTTCACATAGTAAGAGAGTTATAGCAATATTTCACTAGTTCGAAAAAAGCCCCCCATTTTCACCCCCTTCGACCGATTTAGCCCAGTAACGAACTCGACCGAGATTTTATAGGTATACATATTCGGTAAAAATTTCAAAGTGATTGGTGCAAAATTACGGCAGTTATCGTGTCCACAAGAAACTGATATACATATATATACATACATAAATTATATATAAACTTTTGAACTGACGGTGGTTTTGGGGTCTGGGGGATGTGAAACGCGAAGATATGTCGAAATTTTCCGGAAGTCGAAACATGGGACCCATTGCAATAGTTAGCTTTCTAATGAAATCTACCTAACTGTATTGTATTGTATTTCTGTCTGTAGCCAAATAGTTGATAAATTTTATATAAATACCTGCAAAATTCAAAACTTTTAATTAAATTAATATTCTGTAATCCAACGCCAGTAAAATAATACTAAAAATTGAACGAGTGAGTGGAAAAAGGACAATATTCAAAGAAAGGGGATAATATTCCATCATATTTCATCATTAATAATTAATGATTATTAATTATTAGTCGCTAACTGAAGACACTCCTATTATGACATTTTGAGACATAACTTCTTGCTACTAGTACTACAATTGCCTAATAGTGGATTTTTCAATACGATGAATCGTTTCGACAGATGATCGTTCTTTTTCCTCTTGGAAATGGAATGTTATCGTTTTTCGGCTCAGCAGTTCAATCATTATTTTCCATTTTTGCCTTTCTCCCTTCATTTAAAAGTGGGGTTAATAAGTTCATAACGTTCTGAAAATCATAATAAACATCATTATCGTAATGGATACGGGACTTTTTTTGTTATTATGATGAATCTGTTTATTTCTTTTTCCTCCCTCAGTATAGAAGGAGTTTCATAGTTCAAGCATTACTGGAAAGCGTATTTTATGAAAGGTAAGGAAGAAGGTAAATTCTACGAGGTACGGGTAATTTAGCAACACTGTCTACTCAAAGACTTGCAGGCTATGCAGTGTTCATTTACAGTTGTACAGTGCAACAATATGAGCGTTTTCTTTGCGAGTAGAAACATCGTTTGGAAGGGCAGGGAGGAATGACTAATCTTGACGCGCGTGCTTCCGAGCGCGGAGGCCTTATTATCTAGGTGCCGTTGCCTCTACTCGCCAAGTTCCGGCTCCTTTCCCCCAAGGACATACTTTTCCTCCACGCAATGAGTGGATGTGATACCACGTCAGCACCGCATGGATTGGGGAAGAACAAAATTTGCAGCACCTATATGAAGAATACCTCCCTCTCTGCAGCAGTTTCTCACACCAAACGCTAGTCATCAGTAGATCAGCGACGCTGGAGAAAAGTTCCTGGTAGCAGTATATGGAGGCGACATTGACAATGACGACCTGCGGTACAGATTATTCACACGATCAGTGAGGAAGGCTAAATTGCAATTAGCCCGCCTACCACCATCAAGGGACGCTGCCAAGTACCACTCCCTCCGCACTTACCAGCAAGTACAGGCGTGGTTAGGCAATGAAATTCTCCTATCAGTTTGGGGCTGGAGCCTAACTACGCGAGGGGTACTACCAATTCCCACAACCAGAAATGCTGCGCTGGATAACATCCTCCAGATTGTTTCCTGCAAGTGCAGCAAAGGCTGTAGCACCGGAGCTTGCAACTGCAAGAAAGCAGGTCTTTGGTGCTCAGTAATGTGCAAGCTCTGCACAGGCCACTCGTGCGAAAATGCCCCCGCAACTGATTTGAACGAGGAGGACTCACCAGACATAGTCGACGAATACGACGACGGCGAGGACGTCATTAATAGGCTGATCACTCAGGAGATCGACGAGCAGTTAGAAGCAGAACCAATGGCTAAGAAATCCCGACAGGAACTGTGATGAGTACCAATGAGTACCTACTATGATATGTACTTGTGATGAGTACCTTTCAATAATAATATATATATTCCTTATAATGTATCCCCTGTGAATACCTTCATATTAATAATTACATTAATTCTTTCCACAAAAGGACTACGTCTTTTTCTTTTACCTGCCCTAGGATAATTATGTAGTGAAGGTGGGAGGTCGATCCGAAATGTAACTAATATCAATATCAATAACAATATGATGTGAATATGGTTGGCTTTCAGCAGAGAAGAAAATTAATATTTGTGAATTGGGGTTGGGTGTAGGAAGGGGGAATTGGGGGTGGGGGTTTCCAAAGTTGGTGATTGTAACTAGAAAGCATAATTACAACAAACATTTGATCATAATTTGGGTATAACAGAAGAAATAAGGTGGAATTGTGCATTTTTGGCCTTTTTTAGCGAATTTTGAAAAACAACATTTTATTCGAAACGCCATATCTCGGTAAAGAATTAACAGACAAACATGTTTGAATAGTCAAAATTGTAGGAAATTTAATGCTCTGCAAGACAAGCATAAGAATTCTTTTGCCATAGGACATAAGGGAAAACGTTATTGAGGAAAAACCGGAGGATGGTCAAAACGTTTGCAGTTTACTACCCCCTCCCCTTTTCGCACAGGCTCCTCGAGGTCCAAAACTTGAGAAAATGTTAATTTACCATCCCTCAACAACATCCCAAAGTTTCATTAAATTCCGACCTTTTTCTATCTGAAATTACCTGTCGACTGGGCTATAAATACTTCTTAGTATTTTTATTCATCGAATTCTAAGGAATTTGTCAGTTTTATATGACTCAGATCATATTCACAGTTATTTAAATCTGAGGTTTTGTAACAATTGACTGAGTTCAATATCGAACGTCAGTGTATTTATCATGAAGGAAGCAACAGGTTGTTGGCTATAACTTACTTTGAAAGTGGAATTGATAGTTCATTTTCAAGAGCTGATTTATGACAACGATGAGCTAGCGGTAAATACGAAGGAATGCGAGATGAAATTGAAATGCAATCTACCCATTTTTATGAGAGATGTTAGTTAATGTTGAAATGAATGTTTATTCAGCAAATGTAACAAGAGTTGTGAGGATGTGGAATTTATTTTTATAAATCTGATGGTTATATACAGACGGCGGGCCCTGTGGTGTTGGGGTAGCGCGCCTGCCTCTCACCCGGAGGCCCCGGGTTCGATCCCCGACTCCGTCAGGGTTTTAAAACTGTCGTGAGGGTAGGAACGGGGTGTACTCAGCCTCGTGAGGACAATTGAGTAGCTGTCTGACAGTGAGACAGCGCCCCGATCACGAAAACCAAGGTTAACGGCCGAGGGGACCCGACGCACTGATCACGCGTCTCCCCAATATCTGCAGGCCGAATGGCTGGGCAGCGGTCGCTTGGTCGGCCTTAGCCCGTCATGGGCTATATAATGCCAGGGGTTGACTTCTTTTGTTTATATACAGACGTATCTTAAAGTGTAATCGTTAAATGTAACGTGGATATATGAAGTCAACGATGATAAGGTAATATCGCAAATGAAACGAAACAGTGTGAAATGAGATGAAATGTTTTATAGAAATGATAAGCGTTGAAGTTGGAAAAAGTTAAGAGTATTTACGAGCACGATATGGAATGTATAATCGATAGAGGTTACTGTAATCTGAAGTATACATCATGCAATCGTGTGTAATATAGTAGAAATACTGAAATTCCGTGCTGTCGTAAGTTGAGATGTGGAGAAATATTAATAATGAAATGTATGTGTATAATGTAACGCTAGTTGAGAAACTTGTTCTGTGGAAGTATACATATTTCAATGTTTACGTCGTGAAATAGCGATCTGTAAAAGGTATTAATGACGGTGTTGTTAGTGGAAAAGTAAATAATGCGATGTATATGAAGTTAAAGTTATGTACCGCAAACCACTATATTCGAGTGCGATAACAACCACAAAGACAGTCTGTTATATAATTCATTTTTTATCGAATTAATTAATGATTGTGAGTAATATTCAAGAGTAATTAGCATAATTGATCGTTACTTATGTCCTCAATGGAATTGACGACTTTAAAAAGATATTGTTTGATCTCATAAAGGGAAATACGTAAAGAAGAAGTGTTGTGATCTAGAAAGATCGTGAAGAAGACAGGAATATCGTGTAGGCCACGATATATTTCAGATATGTTGTAAATAATAATAATAATAATAATAATTTTAAAGAAATTTTATTAGGATGTAGTTCTTTCAGAAACAGGGGCAGATGACCTCGTAGTTCCGCCCTTAAAACAACAATAACTAACTAACTTTCAGAAACGTTGTATTAAAGAGGCCCATGTGTCTACGGTAAGAAATGTAAATAGAAAGCGTTATTTTACGAGATTTAATCAATAGTGGAAGTATAGTATGATCAACAAGTAGTTGATGTTTTTAAACATTTTATAGACGAGTCGTCTATCAGTATAATTTTTATTTTCTCCTTAATGAGGACGTAGTGAAGTCCTAACACCGAAATTCACAATACATTTTGCTTCAAGAAGACGTTAGTATTTATTTTATTTGAGTAATAAGTTCTTATTTTTCAACGTGTGATCTCATAAATTGTTATTGGACTTTATTTATATGTCCTGTTCTTTTGAATAAATATTAGCAGGCACTAATTAGCTTGCCTGTTCCTTTTTACAGAACTCTGTGATCTCTTCATTTAATAATTCGTTTACTACTAGTTAGGTACTGGCGCCCACATTTTAAACCGTCTGTATATAACCATCAAATTAATAAAAGTAAATTCCATATCCTCACAATTCTTGTTACATTTACTGAATAAACATTCATTTCAACATTAACTAACATCTGTCATAACTGACGCGTTTTAATTTCCCTGACGTGAACTTTATCCTTGCTAATATGTAACCAAGTTGGTATAGCTGTTGTATAGCTGTTGTGCTTGTGCTTCAGATAAACAGACTTGCCACGCTACCTGTTGAGCACGAATAGGAACTCGTTTGTCGCTGCGGGATGCTGCCATCTGACGGAGAATATTAGTACTACTCCTTTTGGATTTGACGCTTGGAGCGCTGTACTCTCTATCTACGATTTTCTCCGATGGCTGCCGAAGTCAACAAAAGGCTGTTACCTTGGATACAGCGATAATAAGAAAAGTTATTCTCTATTGGAATCCTTACAATCAAGATGCAAAATTTATAACTCCGATATTTAAACCGGGCTGGTTAGCCCTGAAGGATAACATAGTCCCTATTCTGGAATATGTTCATATACAACTTGATTAGGAAGTACTTCCGACATCTCCCTGAAGATATTTTGACTTATTTGGTGTAATAATATTTTTGGCTTCTCATCCAGTGTGTTTTAGAAAAGGTTTGTAAATATTGTGAGATATTTTGGAAGCTGTTTTATTTCTATCGACATGTTTTATTATCTTGGACGTATTGTTATTTCTTAACTTTGTGTTATTTTATGTTGGCGGACTGTTGTTCACTATCGTGTTTTGGTCTAGCCTCGTGGTCGGAGTAACGGTAAGGTATCTGTCGATATATTTAAAATAGTTTCCAATTATCTATTTCCTTACTATATATCTTTTGGGGGAATGTGGTTATTTAATTTATTTTCTGAGCTACAAGCCATGTAGAATTCAGTCTTCATTTTGGTCTAGTGCAAGGACTTTCTTAACCTAATTATCTTTACGTAAATTTTTCTTTTCTCCTTGTATATTGTTAGTATGCTTCATATAGGTACTGTAACTTGTGTCGTAGATTATGGCACTTATTTTATTCTGTGTAATGGGTTGCCTGGTGACAACCTAAGCTATTGTTATCGTTTCTTCCTGGCAGGAAAAAAACAATAGTTTTTGTTTTCGTGTCGATAAAAAGGGAGACATGTTTTGAGGATTTGATTGCAATCACACGTACCTTGAATTCGCTCCTGTTAATAAAACTAACTTAATTGATTGCTTTGAGTTGAGACCGTATTTGAACTTAAACTAGTTTCGGTTCATACCTTGAGTATGCTTTAAAGGTAATTTATCTGTTTATTTAACGTTGGATATTTTGGTTGGTCTTTGACTTTTCATTTGCTCATTTAATATAATTAATTCAATCCATTTCCTCCTCAATCGGTGGGATTCCTTGCTTATATTCAATTAGCTGTTTATGCCAAGAACTAATTTCTTTTAAATTTTATTCCTGTCTTGTAAATGCATGTAATATTATTAATTGTCAATTATATATATATATCAAAGGTGACCTCTGTGTTCTTGTATCATAGTTCGTTATTCTCTTATGTTCATACTATTTAACTGCCTGGGTAAATGGTTTTGTTCAACACCTTCTACTTTCGTCTCTGGTATTTTTGGGGGGTTTTTATTTTTATTTTGGTAAAATAGTTAACTCTCAGTACTACCAGTGTCTCAATTGGTAGCAGATCATATGTTATTGTTTTCACGGACATTATATTAAATTTAAAAAATATTTAATCAAATAGATTCTTGAACACAAAGGTCGCTTAAAGCTTGGGTATTATTAATCTAATCCTTGTGGAAATTTCTGTTTCATGTCCGATTGCATACACAAAATGGAACCGAGGAATACATTATCAGCCTTCTACAACCTAAGGAGAGAGGAAATTGAATATGAATTGTTCATTAGAAAAATTCCTTCTAACAACAATCGTGAAAAGGATTTGTTACGTCTGAAGGATGCGAAAGATATGCCTATTATAATTCCTGACTTGGAAAGTTACCATCAAACGTTTGGTGAGTCTAATAACATTGTACCTGCTGTAACAAATTTAATTAATTTATCTATTTATTTGATAGGTGCTAGTAACCCTTCTACATCTCAATTAGGGAGATTTAAAACTCAAGCATGCCATTGGTTTTTTATACTTGGTGATCTCATTTATATTTGGGAACTCGAGGATTCAAATTTCGGTTCAGAATTAATGTCATTTCAAAGTAAGCTTCTTGATGCTTTTTTAAAATTATTTCCTTCTGAGTGTGGTGATATTCAGGGTTGCGTCAATGGTGTTAATGATAATCCGTGTGAAATTATGGTGCCAAATGCGAGTAACTCACGTGTGATTATAGAATCTGAAGGTGCCGCTGACAATTTACCTAATAATCTTGAAAGTTTATCCTTAACTGATCATAATGCAAGCATGGAGAGCAGAATTACTTTGAATAAGAGCTTACAAGGGAGGTCATCAAGGATTTCCCAACCGACCTTATTAAACTCTAATAATATAAGTGTTAATGAGCATGGGGAAATTGATAATACCATACCTTGTCCCTTGCCAAATATTTCTTCGTCTGGCGCTTCAAATGATTTTCCTAATGATAACTCTGCAAATTCTAGGTTATTACCTAGAAATGAAAGCCAATTTGGGTTACCCTGTACTAATGTTGTCACCGATTTTCCATCACGTTTGTTGAATAACGCTAATATTGGGGGAAATATGTCATCGATGCCTAACTGTGAAAACAGTTTAAGATTTAACGGTATTCCTCATCCAGTAACATCTTGTGTTCAGAATTTACAGATGTGTTCGGGTAATGACACTATGGAGTTGATAAAATTTTTGAAACATTTCGTTGAATTAATGGACAATTCCATTGTTTTTGGTTTATCAGATACTATGATTTTCCAATTATTTTTTCCTTTCACCTGTGGCCTGTTGCGTGATAAGTTGATCAGCGCTATGTCATCTCACTCTTCGTTATCTGAGTTTCATGTCGAAGTAATTGATTATTTTATTCCTGAACGTGCAATGAGTTTACTGAAACATAATTGTTACTATCGTGGTCAGAGGGTAGATGAATCTTTGAATGATTATATTAAAGAAATTAGGTGCTACGCTAGGGTTTTGAATTTAAATTTGAGTGAATCTGCAATTGTTACTACTATAGTAGAAGGTATTAATCCAGAATATAGGTTATGTATGGCTATGGAAGGTAAACCTAAGAGTTTTCTTGAATTATATGATATAATTAAATCTGCAGAAAATGTCAAAAGCATTAACGCTATAAGAGTGATTAACTCTCCGCCTCCCTTGGTTAATATCCCTGTTAATCCTAATAATCATTTACAACAAACTTCTTTCCAAAGAAGGAGATTCAATTACACTGAAAATACTCGAACTGGTAAACGTTGTGATAGGTGCGGGTCTTATGATCACATAGCCAAGTGGTGTGATAGAAGATTTAATCGTAGGCAATGACTAGATGATAGGAAGATCTTGTCGGATTATCAAAAATCTGATGGTATTGCAGGTAACCGTAAAACAGATTTTGATAAGGATCTTCAGACAAATCGTAAGATATATGACAAAATTTTCTCGAATTGGTAAAGCTAATTATGAAACGTGCAACCGTATCACTGATGCGGCAAAAAATAATTGCCCATACATTGATGTTTGTATAAATAATGAACCTGTCTCCGCTCTTATTGATTCGGGCAGTGTTAATTCTTTTCTTGATAGTAAATGGTTCAGGACGATGTCTTCTGTTTGTAAATTTGACAATTTGGTAAAGGAACCACATAACTTTATAGCAGCCAATTCTTCTTCACTCAGTATTTTAGGATATGTGAAGGTAAAGGTCAGCATATTTAACTTTTCTTGGATGTTTAGATTCTGGGTGGTTGACAATTTGTCGTATCAAGTGATTATCGGGTCGGATTTCATAACTCATGTTGGGTTATTGTTAGATTTAAATTTTAAATCCTTTTGGTTTCATTTCAAACCCAATCTCAGATGGAAATTCAATCATTCGGAGTGTATTAGTGGAGTCAACTCAACTCAGGAAGAAAAAAGGATTATAACCATTGAAGATTTAGAGTTCGATAACTTAAGCGAAGATTAAGCTAAACAGATTAAAGACCTGTGTTATGAATTTCCTGAGGTTCTAACTGACAAATTAGGTGTTACTAATTTAATAGAATATGAAATTGAGCTTTCCGACGACATTCCTGTTCGTGCCTCTCCTTATAGATTGGCTCCTCCTAAGATGAAAATTTTAAAAGGTATTGTTGACGAGATGCTTGAGGAAGGGATTATTCGTAAATCTACTTCAGCATATTCTTCTCCTATATTTCTAGTTCCTAAACCCAATGGTCAATTCAGACCCGTGATCGATTACAGAGCATTAAATAAGAAAGTCATCTTACAATCGATTCCTCTTCCGGACCTTCAGTCCTGCTTTTCGTGGTTCAAAGGAGCGTCCTATTTTACGATATTAGATTTAAATTCAGCTTATTTCCAGGTTCCCCTGGCGGAGAAGTCCAAGAGTGTGACGGCTTTTGCCACGGATTGGAATTTATTTGAATTCGAACGTTTACCTTTTGGATTGTCGACCGGTGCTGCTGTCTTGAGCAGATTGCTAGATAACGTATTTGACGGAATTAAGTTTAAATTCGTTTACCATTATTTAGATGTAGTCATCTTTAGTAAAAACTTTGAGGATCATGTCCAACATGTTCGTGAGGTGTTGTCTCGATTAAAGAATAGTGGTCTTACGGTCAAGTTATCTAAGGTCTCTTTCGTTAAACCCCAAATATCCTTCTTGGGACATGTGATATCGTCATCCGGTGTCTCGGTAGACCAAAGCAGAACCCAATCTATTAGGGAATTCAAACAACTTAAAACGCCTAAAGAAATAGCACGTTTTATTGGAATGATTAACTACTTTCGTAGATTTATTCCTAATTTTGCTCACCGTGCAACTCCTCTTAACATGCTTCGAAAGAAAGGTACTGTATTTTCGTGGGGTCCGTCGCAAGAATCAGCTTTTCTTGACCTTAAGTTGGCATTAACCAATCCACCGATTTTGGCTATTCCTGATTTTGGCAAAAGGTTTATCGTCCAAACCGATGCATCTAACAAGGCTGTTGGTGCGGTATTGTTACAAGAGTACGATGAAGGAAGGTTACCTGTGGCTTATGCTTCGAGAACATTAAACGATGCTGAGATAAAGTATTCTGTGTATGAATTAGAAGCGCTAGCAGTTATGTTTGCTCTCTAAAAATTTAAAATATATATCGAGCACGTTTCCTTTGATCTCGAGACCGATAACCAGGCATTGAGTTGGGTATTGGGAAAACCCAGGAAAACTGGAAGGATAGCTCGTTGGGCCACACGTATTTTAGCCTTTCAATTCAGCGTTGGTCATATTAAGGGCACGGACAATGTCATTGCTGATTGCCTTAGTAGAAAGTACGGTGATGAGAAAATAGAGGATAAGGGTGAAGATAAGTATGATGAGAGTAACAAGGCGAACACTATCCTGTCTAATTATCCTAAGTTGTTTAGGGAGGTATCCGAATATCAAAGAGAGGACCCTGGCTTGAATGAAATCATTGAGAAATTAGAAAAGGGAGAAAATTTGAAGCCGTATTCGATGAAGAACAGCACATTATGTTGTTCCGCTAGGTACGATAGGTTGCCTAAAATTGTACTACCTTCTCTTCTTATACCGGAGAGTTTTGAGTATTTCCATGAGTCACCAATTGGTGGACATCTTGGGGTATTTAAGACAAGGCAGAAAATTAGACAGAATTTCATCTGAAAAAATATGGATAAAGACATCAGGAAATTGGTGAACGGATGTAACGCTTGCAACGTAGCTAAACCTACTAACAATTCTAAAATTGGGCTGTTATCCTCGGAAATCGCTACTAAACCTATGGAGGGATTGTTCGTCGATTTCGTAGGCCCTCTGCCCTTGTCAAAGCATGGAAATCGGTTTGTATTTGTTTGCACGGACGGTTTTTCTCGTTTTAGTTGGATCATTCCTACTCGTATGGCAAACACTCAAACCGTTATTAAATGTTTAAATCAAATATTTGCTTATTTTGGCCCTTGTCAGTTTCTGGTGTTAGATAACGCCAAATGCTTTTCATCTAATGTATTTCGAAATTATTTATTCGAATTTTCTATCTCTCATGTCACGAGCACCCCATACTACCCTAAAGGATCATATGCCGAAAGGGTGAATAGGAATTTACGGGCAGCACTTGTTGCGTATCACCACAATGATCACAAGGCTTGGGAGGGTTGCATACATTTGATAACTTATGCTTTCAACACGGCTATACATGAATCTCACCGAAACACTCCTTTTAATCTGATGTTTTCATATTCGCCTAATTCTCCGATATCAAATTTATGGTCTCTCAACGATCTATTGCCTGAGAACATTTCTAACTTGGATGTTCAGGCGGTTTGGAAGAAAGCTAGGGAAAACATGAAGATTGCTCATGAAAAGCTGCAGAGAAGGTATAACGTGGGTCGTAAACAGTGTTCATTAAAGGTTGGTGATGAGGTATATGTTCGAAACTTCTCGCTAAAAGAAGCTGGTCCTAAAGAATCCGGGAAATTACTTGTTAGATTTAAAGCCCCTTGCAAAATTTTTAGTTTCATCACTCCAGTGACTATGCTAGTGAGTGATCCTCAGAAAAAACGTATTTTCAGGGTGCATTTATCACAAGTGAAGAAAAATTGTGATATTTCTGAGTAATGTTTTATTTGGTTGTAATTTCTTCTTTTTTTTGCTGTTTATTGGTAGATGTTTTGGTTTGTCCTTCCTGTTGTGATTCACTCACCGTAAGTATTATACTTAGCTTGTAATTCTTCTAAATTGTGTATGAAAAACTGTGTGTATCTAGAATGGTTGTGTTTAGTGTGATTGCGGTAATTTAGATTTGTATTAAGGGGTGGGAAATTGTTGTTTTGTTGTTCAAAATAAGGTTAGGTTTGCGCTAGTCAAAGTGTTCATTGTTGATTGTATAATACCGAGTATGTAAATAAATATTTCGTTAAAATATATTGCTACTTAAGTGCACTAGGTAGTGATTTGAATGATTGCGTTGTTGAATGAGGACAGTTTCTTATTTCGATTCTTGTTATCTCTGGTATGGAACTGGTATAATTAAGATGAAGGAAAAGAGTCTTTGGTATGAAAGGTAAGCATTCCTTACAAAAGATCCCAAGTTGATCCAAGTTGGTGTAAATTATGTCGCCTTATTTGCATGTTTCATCAGGGATGTAAAAGGTATTGAATGTTATGTTTTGGCTGATAGTTGTTGAAAAGGTATGTAATGCTATAAGGAAAATACCCGTATTGTTCTTTCGAGATGCGTTCCTTGGGTTCGTTAACTGTCAGTCTGAGCAGGGTAAGCATTGAGTGAAGTATGATATTGAATAATTGTAATTGTGAAAGTGATATGCTAAAAGGGCTCAATAGGTTCATGTCATGTGCGTTCTGTGTACGTTTCATTTATTGTGTATGTTCCGAGTCTGCATACATGTGAGTGAGTGTTATGGTGGGTAAGTATGTTGTATAATTGGGTTTTCACGAACATTTATTTATATACTGGTAGATATTTTGGGGCATTTACCTTGCGGGTGGTAAATAGTAATCAGTAATTGTGGGAATTTTGCGGTTATGTACGAGTGTGTGAAAGATTTTCTGTATTTCTGTTTTTCTGCACGTGTGATCTGATACTAAAATATTTTCTGGTTTTCCTTGTTATTTTTTGGTATTTGCTTTGCCTCTCCCCTTTTGAACTTTGTTGGTACTTCTCTATTTATCTATTTTTTTCTCTCGTTTCTGAGGTTCTGATATCATGAGACTCGCTCACGATTTTTCCTTCCTTGTTTTCGTATTTTGCGTTGCTTCATCGGGTATTTGTAAGGGATTCTTGAGCGATGTTAGCGTCGGGTTCCCTCTTATTTTTTTTCTCGTTATGCTCTCTTGTAAAATTTCTTTGACCCTCTTGTATTTATGAAGTCTATAAAACTTAATGGTAATCTTCATTTATTTACGATGGTACAATGTTAGACTTAACCTACGTCATTTTCATTTTTTGTGATCTTCGGTTGGCTGATAATTGTTTCAAAGTCCGTTTGTTCTTATTTTATCTTTTTCTTTTGAAATAGCTGTGGAATTTCGTCCCACAAAGTTATGATTTAATTAATAATACTCCATAAAATATAATTTTGTAAAAGATGTAAACCGTATGGTTATTAGAGGTAATAACTTATGATCCTATTTTGTAAAAGCAAGGAATCTTTGAGATGGGAGGAATTTTTTTGGGTCATTTGGAAAATGATACTCGGTTGATCATTTATTACTTATTTGGATGATTGTGAACTGGTTGTAAGGATGCATTATCGTAATATGTCATGAAGAAAGAACATGGACCCTTGCTGTCGGAGTACAATTTGGTTTCAGATCAAGAGCTGATATTGTCATCCTGGTTGGCGAGTTGGCGACTGTGGCGAATGTTCTGGGCCCGGACTTCGTCGAGTAAAGCCGTGTCCTCTACGTAGAGATGGAGTGTGTCTTCATCAGCCAAGAAAACTTCTAATTTGTATTTAATGTTAAAAAAAAGAAAAACTGTTTTGTTGCCAAGTAAGGAATTGAAACTCTAAGCATGTTGGAAATGGTTAGATGCATGAACGCTTTGGTGCGTGCCTATTTTGAAGATGGTAAGATTGGCGAACCTTGGACTATTATGAAAGAACGAACTGATATTCATATGCAGCTCTATTTACTCCCTCTCTCTCTCAACACATAGTCTTGGTGTACATTTGTGTCCTATCGTCCTGTATAGTGGGGAGGAGAGATGACGCGTTTTAATTTCCCTGACGTGAACTTTATCCTTGCTAATATGTAACCAAGTTGGTATAGCTGTTGTGCTTGTGCTTGAGATAAACAGACTTGCCACGCTACCTGTTGAGCACGAATAGGAACTCGTTTGTCGCTGCGGGATGCTGCCATCTGACGGAGAATATTAGTACTACTCCTTTTGGATTTGACGCTTGGAGCGCTGTACTCTCTATCTACGATTTTCTCCGATGGCTGCCGAAGTCAACAAAAGGCTGTTACCTTGGATACAGCGATAATAAGAAAAGTTATTCTCTATTGGAATCCTTACAATCAAGATGCAAAATTTATAACTCCGATATTTAAATCGGGCTGGTTAGCCCTGAAGGATAACATAGCCCCTATTCTGGAATATGTTCATGTACAACTTGATTAGGAAGTACTTCCGACATCTCCCTGAAGATATTTTGACTTATTTGGTGTAATAATATTTTTGGCTTCTCAACCAGTGTGTTTTAGAAAAGGTTTGAAAATATTGTGAGATATTTTGGAAGCTGTTTTATTTCTATCGACATGTTTTATTATCTTGGACGTATTGTTATTTCTTAACTTTGTGTTATTTTATGTTGGCGGACTGTTGTTCACTATCGTGTTTTGGTCTAGCCTCGTGGTCGGAGTAACGGTAAGGTATCAGTCGATATATTTAAAATAGTTTCCAATTATCTATTTCCTTACTATATATCTTTTGGGGGAATGTGGTTATTTAATTTATTTTCTGAGCTACAAGCCATGTAGAATTCAGTCTTCATTTTGGTATTGTGCAAGGACTTTCTTAACCTAATTATCTTTACGTAAATTTTTCTTTTCTCCTTGTATCTTGTTAGTATGCCTCATATAGGCACTGTAACTTGAGTCGTAGATTATGGCACTTATTTTATTCTGTGTAATGGGTAGCCTGGTGACAACCTAAGCTATTGTTATCGTTTCTTCCTGGCAGGAAAAAAACAATAGTTTTTGTTTTCGTGTCGATAAAAAGGGAGACATGTTTTGAGGATTTGATTGCGATCACACGTACCTTGAATTCGCTCCTGTTAATAAAACTAACTTAATTGATTGCTTTGAGTTGAGACCGTATTTGAACTTAAACTAGTTTCGGTGCATACCTTGAGTATCCTTTAAAGGTAATTTATCTGTTTATTTAACGTTGGATATTTTGGTTGGTCTTTGACTTTTCATTTGCTCATTTAATATAATTAATTCAACCCTTTTCCTCCTCAATCGGTGGGATTCCTTGCTTATATTCAATTAGCTGTTTATGCCAAGAACTAATTTCTTTTAAATTTTATTCCTGTCTTGTAAATGCATGTAATATTATTAATTGTCAATTATATATATATATCAAAGGTGACCTCTGTGTTCTTGTATCATAGTTCGTTATTCTCTTATGTTCATACTATTTAACTGCCTGGGTAAATGGTTTTGTTCAACACCTTCTACTTTCGTCTCTGGTATTTTTTGGGGGTTTTTCTTTTTATTTTGGCAAAATAGTTAACTCTCAGTACTACCAGTGTCTCAATAACAATGGGTCGATTGCATTTCAATTTCATCTCGTATTCTTTCGTATTTACCGCTAGCTTAGCATTGTCATAAATCTGCCCTTACAAATGAGCTATCAACAACCTGTTCCTTCCTTCATGATAAATACACTGACTATCGATATTGTACTCAGTCAATTGTTACAAAACCTCAGATTTTAATAACTGTGAATATGATCTTAGTCATATAAAACTGACATATTCCTTAGAATTTGACGAATAAAAATTTTATGAAGAAATATTTAAATATTATCATGCTTTCTAAAGCATTTTGAAACATTATGATGCATATCTGATTGTATTATACTGAAACATTTTGATGAACTTTGAAACCTTATAATGAATTATTCCACTCTCTATAAAACGAATTCGAATACAGTCGAAAAATTATTCACTATCAAACATTTTTGCGACGAACAATAAAAATAACATTTACGCAATGTCAGAAATCGACACACGATGACGTTTAAAATATTAACTTGAGATTAAAATTAAACTGAACTAACAAACGCTAAAAACATGGCAAATAAATGGTCACATATCTACATAAAATATTGGACAATTCTAGATACCCCAAACATGGCAATCAACTACTAAATATCATATAAGCGTTTAGCTACCTTCAGCCCGCATATTACGTCTGATAGCCTGGCTTATTGATGAAGTGGACGACTGCATTCCTTGCTCACATTCCAAGAATAGCTGCAAGTCAAGCGGGCTTGCCTGTTGCCTGGGGATCCGAACAGCTCTAATGGCACGCTCCGCCGGCGATATGTCTCCCACGCGTCTGGAGTAGAACCTTTACTGCTTTCGCTCGTTCCTCGGGACACGAACCTGGATTTTTCGTTCGTTTCTCAACCAGATGGTTCTGTCGCCAATCTCTTCAATCGGCCCCTGTCTCAAAGTTCTTCAGTGAATTTGTAGGCTGTTGAGTCTATATTATGAGATTTCCTTGTTGACATCAGAAACTCATGTAGATGTATTAGCATTTGTGACTTCAGTGGACTGCTGATGGAGATGCAGTACCACATCCTCATGTTACTTCCTTCGTCGCGCTAGGTCACCTCTGGAATCCACATGATTAATATAGGCTATTTCCTCTCCATGTAATAGTAAGCCATTACAGCAGCCTTCAAAATATTCATGCTAAAGCGTCCTCGTCGACACAAGTTTATAGCATGTAAAATATTTCCAAGAAGTGGTTGTAATATTTTATGTTGAAGATCTTCTCTTTGTAGTCAGGTCGTAGAATTTCGAAGATTAATTATTTTATAAATGAGGTCTTATTCTGTATGCAGGTATGTCGACTTTATCAATGTGCGCTGAATAACGAATTCAATTCGTTTATAATTGTAAATTTCACGTAGTTTTCAATCTAAGTCCTTTTCTTGTACTGTTTAATTTCAGCGAAGCTGCTTCATGTATATTGGCCGTAGGATGAGACGTCCTTCCTGTCAACTCAGCTTGTCTCGTAGACCTGGGTTCAGTATATCTCGCAGCTCAAGTAAACACGTCTGTCTTCAACTAGACTTCGAAGTGGAATAATCTTTCTGTGGCTTCATGTCTCCCCTCCTTAATTTAGAAAAAGGCGTCAAGGAGCGCAAACAATGGATGTTCACTCTATATTGAAATATTACCTTACTGGGCTTGCAACTAAAATGCTATTTATTCCTATATGGTTTATTTCCAAATATCCCCATATTTCTGTAGACTAATTACTTATAATTGTTCTTTAGAGTAATAATAATTAGCTATACGTCATCAGGTTCGAATTATTTCATTGGATCAGCCGCTGTCACGTGACTTCTTCGTATACGCGTTAACAGTGGTGACGTGCGCTACAACGTGCTCTCTGCCACGCGCTCTACACGAGCGGAGTACAAAAATCCGTGGCTCCCTGAGTTCTCTCCCTCTAGTCACATGACTGATCAAAAACGGGTTTCTGCAAGCGAAGCCTCTCAAGAACTCGTATATGTGTCGGTTTCCAGCTCACTCTGAATCTCATTTAACCTATGTTAAAATATTCCTCGGTAAAAGCTTCTTCTTTCTACACACAAAATATGAGTTTACAAATCCTTCCAACCAAGCCACAACTTCTGCTTGCATCTGAGTACATGCCTGTGATGCGGGAAACATAATCAACTCCTTTAAAATGAAACATAGAATTGTTACGAGTGAACAGGTTCGATCCTCTTCACATGTCATATCTTGGACATTATAAATACGGGTTCAGAACGGAGTAGATTTTACAGGAGCTTTCTCTTCTGTTTGTTCGACACAGCATGTTAATGATGCTGCTTGCCTTGGGTTCGATGAAGAGATCTACATGTGTCAGCCAGAAAGTTTTGTCAAGAAAGGTACAGAGTATTAAGTTTGCCAGTTAATATATCTATGTACGTCTTAACCAATTTTCTCGTTGGTGGAATGAGAGAGCTCACTCTGTCCTTGTCAAATTGGGGTACAAAAATTGTGCTGATGAACCCTGTGTCTACTTCATGAAACAAGGCCAAGGTATGATAATTATTGCATTATACGTTGATGATTTCATTGAGGCTTATAATGATGAGTATAAAATCAAGTAATTGAAGATCTGTATTGATAAGTAATTGAAGGTACTGTACCCGTAAATTCGGGAAGATGCCTGTTGGGAATCCATAGCAACTGTGGATTGCTTATTTCTAAGAGGGCTCCGGCTAAATATCCATTAGAAATTGCTCCAACAAGGTCTTCGGGTATTTACACAGTATTGATCAATGATATCGTGGATATACAACATAATACACTGTAGCTCAGTTGAACACCTACCTTTATTTCTCGGGGTCTCTAGAGGGGCTTAGCTCCAGCCTGAAAACGGATCCACGATACCATTGTTTCAATTATATTTAAAATAAATCACTCTAAGACGACAAAGGCAAACGAACTAAGTAAATTGTTTTAACAAATGTAAATAATAACTTATATTTATACAATAAATAACAATAACTCATTAATAAATTAATGCACACATTCATACGCTCTCCACTACGACAACACACACACTACTGAATTTACTACCATGTCTGTTGCTCAGAAATAAATGTCGACTGGCCTAAGCCTGCTAAAAGTATTAAAACGTTTAACACAAATTCCTGCATTCCACGCATTCTTGAAGAGCTATTAGAAAGCCGGCACGCTTCTCGCACAACACCTGGTCACGCGCACTCATTCATAGAATAAAACACATTCGATCAGCCGTGAGGCTGTCTTCCCTCAGAAGGCTGTGGACTGCTAATATCTCTCCACATTATATAATAGACTGGCCTTGAGATATTTAACTGGAATACACATCCCTTCACATTTGCCGTGACCGCGCTGCCTAGCGTACAGTCGCCTTGTTTAAATCTACATTTTCTCTTTACAAAACTGCTTATATCTCCTTCACTTCTCAAGCAAACACATTCAAATTTTTAATACAATCTTCCTTGCATACCCTCTCGACATTCATGACTGTCGGAGTTGTTCAATCACACTTAACAACTTGAAAACATTCATTTCAAAAACATCCATACTAAAATAGACTACTATTCCAAAAACATTTGATCGCATAAATAATTATTATTAAAATAATTTATATAATTAAATAATTGTGAAAATATTTACAAGTACTGGATCGTTATTTTTAGCGTTATATAACGGAGTCTTAGCTCCCACTCAAAATATACCTTTCTTTGAAGTATTTCACTATGTGTTCTTCACATAACATTTCTTAATCCCACACCAATGTTATTATACTGCACACACTTTGTCAAAATTAGGATTATAGATAAAATCAGTCAAATGCGTTCAACCACCAAAGGTCAATAACACGTAGATACTCAACTCCGTGTTTTAATAAAATGTTTAATAAAGGTATAAGTTAACATCAGTAGACAACTTCTTTCTCAAATTAATTTCCGCTTATCAATCGCTCATGTCATCACAGCTAAGTCGTAAATTTACATATATTGGAGTTCTCAACACAATGACTCCTTTACTACTAATGCCATGTTCTTAACAAAAGTAATTTCCCTCAAATGCGGTATACCCTCTCATGAGTACACACTTCTCTTCCCGTAGCCTCATATATCCACTGTATATGGTATTAAAATTCACCTGTAGTATGTTGAACAATTCTTAACACAAATTCATTGTTACCAACATCTCTTCTGTAGGACTTGCATTTAAATTACTGGCATTATCATGAGCGTTGTAACACTCAATCGCTGGATTACTGAACACTTCCTTCTGTTCTTAAAATAAACTTCCACTAATAAAAGACGACCTTAGACAAGTCGTGAATGACCTCCATAAGTTTACTGCATAAAATAATACTTAATTGTACACACTATTGTCACATATACAACTAATAAAAATACTGTTTCGTCCACCATTCTGATCGAGCTTTAGATTACACGTCTCTGCAATGTCAGGTCCACAATACGACGTAACACCACATGTAGTGTATAAATAACCACGTATGTTATTTATTATGTCCAATAGAGTTCAATCTTGACTGGGGAAAACTAGCTTTGAAGTTCCTGTCGTAAGATAAAAATTATCTTCTATCAAGTTCTTCTCCTAATACAATTAAATGACTAAAGCTCTTAGCTTTCTCAAATAAAGTAAGAATTGTCAATTCCGCAATGTGTCTCCATTCTAAACAATGAATGTGTATGAGTCTATGACTTCTATCATATCATGACGAATATCTCTTGCCAGATCGACGCGAAATTCATAGTTATAATGATACTATAACAATATATCATTCGTAGTTTTCTTCTGTTCTTGAAGCGTTCCTTTATAGTAAGATGCCCAAATTAAATTGCCTAAAGGAATTTAATTGGCATTCACGACTTAATGTCTGTAGCCTCAATTCAAAATGAAATTCAAAACGTCGAAAGTTAAAATGACTGGTCTCAAATAAGGAATACTGATTCCTTAAACAAATAAACATGTCAGTTCTGACACTGATCCGTAGAATATAAATGGGAAAATGATGAAAGACAATCATCTCTAAAGATCTTGTAGAATAAAATCTTGTTACACACATGAAATATAAATATATGTCGAAACATCGAAATACAGAAAATATCGAGTAAAGCGTTTGCTCTGAATGTCACTATATAGCTCTCAATACAAAGTAAATAACACTGCTACCTTATCAGACGATATCTAGAAGATCATGTTAAGTATTTGGAAAATACTTAGATGATTGCTCAATCCAAGATACTGAGTTGGACCTCGATTCGTTCCCTCGGACCAGCGACCACGGATAAGGAAGGAAATTCCTCTCCGATAATCACCAACCTCCGTCTGGAATCGAATTACATCCTTCTGCATAATTCTTCTGGTTTGCCGGGACCTTCCCTGGCATCTTGACAAATCTTCTTATGATGCATCTTCATTCTGCGTCGTAGATATTGTTCAGTGTCATTGTTGAGTAACATTGTAGAAATATTCATATACTGTAGATGGTTAATGAAATATTTCTAGAGCTCGTAGTTGTTATATAAAGTTCGTGAATGCACTAGATGTAAGAGTACATAACGTCTACATTCAGAAGTATTCTGGTTAGCGAAGCTCCATGTTGCACCTAAATCTCTGCTTCAAATATGTCCCTCACGCATAAAGTTCTTATCTCATCATCGCAACATCGTAATAAATATCTTCTTGATAACCATTAGTAGTCATAATGAAAATGTATGTGTACTGCTCCAATGTGAAAGTAAAAACACTGTGTTCACTGTTGTCTCGTTTCAACTAAAATGCTTTTCAGCTTCTGCGTCCGTCACTTTTCTAATTCACTTTTAATAAGTCTATATCTTCAAAACTATTGAATCTGTGACGCTTAAATTTCAACAAAGACTAGTATTCAGTCGGTACTGTATAACTGTTCAATTGACCGAAGTCTATCCTCAATTATTAATGAGTAAACGCAATATATAATAACTTGCGAACTTCGCCTAGTTTCAAAGCACGGGGTCTCCTATATCGGCCTGGCGATCACGCTGTCTCCACGAGTAGTCTCAATACCGTACCACAGTGGTTCAAAAGCGAAATATAGGGGGACAAAATTATTGTTACCTTTTAATCATGAATTTAGAGGGAAAGCAACGTATATAATTTGTTTACTTCATAATAAACATCAGTTAAGACCTTTTTTAAGCTACGTCTGCACATGCAAGAAATTGTCTATGACTAGGAGTTGGATACAGCATTCAGTTATCTCTTCAGAACAATTTTCTACCCCTAATTTACTTTTAACAAAGTCACAAAGTTCCACTTTGGACATAATCGTCGAACCCAGTGCTTCAAACAGTTGTAAACGTGTGAGAACTGGGTGCGCAGCATTTTCTAAAACGTAAAATAACTAAGTAAGTTGCAAAAAGATGCAAAAAGTCTTATAACAGGCGTAACAAGAATATATCTACATTTTAACATTAAGTAGAAAGTGACGCAGAGTGACGCGACATACTAAAAATCTAAGTGAAATTATTATTTTAAAAATAATAGTTAAATATTTTATAATGCAAATATAGCTAAAAGTACGTAACAATTACGCCCATTAATAACTGAAACACGTTACAAAGATTATACCTTCAGCTGCATGTTCCATCTTGAAGCATCACACTAACCACAAAGACAACCAAACCACACCCACTTACATTCACCCTCCAATTCAGACTGCTCGAACAGTGGTGACAGATTTACACTAAGATGCGTTTGTATCCCAGAATAGTGAGCGGCAATTATATGAGAATGCTGTAGAAGTAATAAATTTTGATTTGTTAATTATGAAAATAAATAATTTTGTCCTCCTAGATTTCGATTTTGACCCACTGTGCGTACTCGGACAAAACCTTCGGGATCTCGGTTAATCCGGTAAACACTTCTACACTCTTCGAAGTCTGTAGGATAAAGAACCTCGATGCTTGGGTCTCCCTCTCCAAGTCGAAATTTTGGCGGCCATTTCTGACTCCCTCCAGAAATTTAGCGCGCACTTTAGTAATGCTTATTAATGCGTCCTTTCGGCGACTTTCAAAGTATCGGTAATATTTTCCTTTCATTTTCTTCTCATTACCAATGAATAAAATATTCTTCTTGGGGCCTAAATGCGTAAATTCTCCATATAATATAGTTGAAGGTATTCCCGTCTTCAATAAGACCTCTCCTCATTGGCAGTGGGCTTATGTCCAATGACATAAATTATAACAATATTTATAATATTCCGTAACTAATTCACTGTTGCTACGTCGATTTCAAGCTTCTAGAAGCCTCTATTGCGCAACATATCACGTGATCGGAATCTCCCTGCCTGCTTGCTTGCTAACACGACTGGTTTGTGTCAGGTTCCTGGATTTATATTGCCATGTTAAACTGTATCATGGGCTCGGAAGATATTCTCATTTAAGTCACAAACAATTCATTTTTCGGGGGCAGTACAAGATCTTGGACCAATTTCTTATATTTTAGGTATTAAAGTAAGGCAATAAGTGAAGAATGGTACAATGTAACTTAGCCAAGAGCAGTACCGGTACATCAGTGAGATTGCAAAGAAATATGGTATCGGTATGCACGATGCGCACCTCACTGGTACTCCTTTGGAAACTAAACCAAATCTTAATGTTAGTTAGTTATTGGTGTTTTAAGGGGCGGAACTACGAAGTCATCTGCCCCTAATCTTGATGTTTCTGATACAGAAACTAGTAATCTTCCTTATAAAGAACTCATAGGTTCACTGGCTGAACAAACATATTTACACTAAATATCACAATGTTAGAGATGCTTTGGATTCTAAAGTCATATACATCAAATATCTGGAGACTTCAAAAATGACTGCAGACATCCTAACAAAGCCCCTTCCTAAGCGGAGAGAAATAACGATTTCGTACGGCGCAGCGAGCCCAGCTAGTTGAGTTAACTAGGCAACGCCGCGCTAGGCTATTTGCTGGCGCGAGTGAGTGACTGAATCTGGCTCCTCCCTCATGTTCACAGTTGTTTTGGGTCTGGTATAAGTACATTTATTTTTGTAATGACCATGGATTGTGTTGGTCACACTGTTGCCCATAAACCAGCTCATTAGAGATATGTTTCTCTTTTATTTTCTTTGGTATGCATGAAGAATGTTGTATCACTTTCTCAGTTCTAGTAAGTGGCAAGTTCCGTTGTAAACGTGTGTTCTCCATTTCAATTGCCTGTTTGCCTCAATTTGTTCACGAAGAGTTTCACACAATACCGTATGAAATATGCCAGCGATCCCGCTCCAATGTTCTTGAGAATCCACACTCCACATACAATTTTGAACTATTGAGGATACAAAGGCGTGGCTGTGTAACTAGAAACGGGATTATGACGACAATTTGACGCATATTTTTCTTCATTGAATTTGTCCTACAGAACAAGAAAGTTTCCTTGCAAAGTGGGCGTCTCGTAACACGAAGAATTGAGGTTTGTGAACGCCGTAATAAATTAGACCTATTTTCTAACTTCTTGTCGTAAGTGAATTTAAATTGCACGCAGCCTAATTTATTCGTTTGGATAGTTTCTTTTATGCTCTTCATGTATGATTGTTGGTGCTACAGTGCATTGGCGACTCGCAGCTGGGTGTTCAACACCTGTATGCAACAGTGGAAGTTAAAGATGTCCTTGGTTTCCTAGTAGCCTACTGTAGTGTGCTGCATCAATAATGTGTGACCAATACACCATGTGTGTAGAACCAGACGTCATGTGCGCCCGCAGGGAGGGGCCATTACTTACCTGTCACTAGGTGATGATGAGACGTCCTCCCTCCCCACCGCAATTTTCCTTTCATTTCTTTCTTGTTTCGTGATATTCTTAGTTGGCTGCTCTTAAACCGTTGGGTACATTATCTTTCGGCATGAATGGGAGGAACAGATTCCTTAAGTTCCGAGTGTTTGCCCATAGAAGTTCGCTTTTCTTTGTGAATCATCGTCATAATGTTAATTTCTTAAAATCGGGTAAAAAGTAGTTGTATCACCACGTATCGACAAAAATAAAAGACAAGAGTTTCATAAAAATGTTAATGTTAATCCAGTTCGCCGATTTTCTAACTAAGAGGCGATATTTTCAAATAATCGCAATTGACTAGCCTACCGTAAGTTATCCGTACTTATAATTCAAATAGTTATCAGTAAATTCAATTTATGAAATGAACTGGTTTGACAATGAACAATCGAAATATTCTCAGGATTCCAGGGGGGGGGGGGGGGGGGGGGGCTCGGCTCCTCCATGCCAGACGTGATTAACTCATATTTAACAAAGGGCATTAATTGTGCACGACGTATGACTCTTTTCCTTTTCACTTTCATTTCGAAAATATATCATTTTTATACCTTATTTCATCTTTTGGTGGGGATTGTAACTACTAACCTTGATCACTTCTGCACCCCATATAAGTACTGAATGAAAATTCACAGCCTGCTTCCAGTCTCCGACCGGGTCAGGAATGGAATGAATGAAGCCCCCATCTAGCGGCGAGGATATGAACTGTGCCGGCTGCCGAGGCCTGACACACTCCCCTGGGGCAATGATTAAATGAATGACAGATGAAATGATAGTGGAGAGTGTTGCTGGAATGACAGGGAAAACCGGAGTACCCGGAGAAAAACCTGTCTGCCTCCGTTTTGTCCAGCACAGATCTCACATGGAGTGACCGGGATTTGAACCACGGACCCGGCGGTGAGAGGCCGGCGTGCTGCCGCCTAAGCCACGGAGGCGGCTACCCAATATATGTACTAAATAACGTAAATATGTGTTTTCATTTATTGTTTATTTAGCAATGGCAGCCGTTTTCGTCAGCGTATTTAGTATGTGAAACTGCCGCAGCGAGCGCCCACGAGACCCACACAATGCCGTCCGTAGTTGCCAACATGCCAGATATAAAATACACCAGACGACACGTAACGTTGTAATTATGTGAGAAAAGAAATAATTGGGCTTTTAGGTAGTATTTTTAAATAATGCGTGTATGAGGCCATGGTGCCAACTTCACATTACCGCAATCCCCTGTAGCGAAGTTTGGTGACTGTCTGGATGAAACTATTGGTCGCTACTTGGTTAGATTACTATCTGGACGAAAATTACGGATTGCACTAGAAGCATGGGGAGAAATTGAATCTCTATGTCTTCTAAATAGCTTAATGTTATTGATGGTGCACATGGGTCGCGCCTACATTTCTCAACATGCAGTCGAACTGTGCCCACTTTTTATATCTGCCGGTGAGCTACGTCATAACTCCAGGAAAGGTGCTAGCCTCCCTATAGACATTTCTCAACATGCAGTCGTACTGTGCCCTCTTAATATATCTGCTGGTGAGCTACGTCATTACTCCAGGAAAGGTGCTAGCCTCCCTATAGGCATTTCCCAACATGCAGTCGTACTGTGCGCACTTTATATATCTGCTGGTGAGCTACGTCATTACTCCAGGAAAGATGCTAGCCTCCTTATACACATTTCTCAACATGCAGTCGTACTGTGCGCACTTTATATACCTGCTGGTGAGCTGCGTCATTACTCCAGGAAAGGTGCTCGCCTCACTATAGACATTTCTAAACATGCAGTCGTACTGTGCCCACTTTATATATCTGCCGGTGAGCTGATCATTACACCAGGAAAGGTGCTAGCCTCACTATAGACATTTCTCAACACATGCAGTCGAGTAGGGGAGTGATGACAGTTCTGCCCCCCCCCCCCCCCCCCCCCCACACCACTACTCCCAATGCGAGCAGATAACTCCCGAACCCGTGGTCGGAGATTCACGAATGAGGTGTCGTTGAAATCGAGCTGACGGGGGCTTTGCTGTGGACCACTCGTCATGTTAAAAAAAAAAATGAAAATTTTTGTTTTTGAAAATAGACGATAGTTTAAAAACCAAACATGATAGAACGTTGTGCCATAGTTGAAACGAATGGTCTCTATGACCTTTATTTTTATAATAAAACATTTTTATTTTTTGAGATTTTTTGAAAACAGTTAAATTTTGAAATGTTTATATTTTGGAAACTAAAGAGTAAAAAAAAAATGTTTGACGTAAATGAATGGCCCTGACCCCCTCTACCCCCAAAATAAATTTTAAGTCTCTAGGACTAAAACTTGGCAATAGTGCTGACTGGCCGGTTCTGAGTCGCCGCCTACTTTCATATAAAACTTTGCCGATATATTCCGAACGCGTGGTCGGATTTTAACGAACGAGGTATTGTTGACGTTGGGATGACGTTTTCTTGGCAAAGCATGTGTGTTGGTATTTAAAAAAAAAAAATTTGATTTTTTGGATTGGCGCTATTTTGGAAACGGTGAATTTTGGGAAAACGTTTGTTTGACGTTAATGAAAGGTGGGTATGCCCTCTAGGCGGGCAGCAAGTTTCAAGGGTGTAGGAGGTAAAACAAAATGATAGCCTACTTTATCGCGAACATTGGTGAGCATTGGCGAACGGATGGTCGGATTTTAACAAATGAGGTGTTGTTGGACTCGAGATGACGTCCTCGTTCCTATAGACCACTCGCTATATTATTCAAATTTTTTTTGAAAAATTTTGTTTTCGAAAGTAGGTGATAGTTAGAAAACCAAACACGATAGAACGTTGTGCCATAGTTGAAACGAATGGTCTCTATGACCATTATTTTATAATAAAACTTTTTTATATTTTGAGATTTTTTGGAAACACTCAAATTTTGAAATTTTATATTTTGGAAACTAACACGTTGACAAAAATTTTGTTTGACATAAATGAAAGATCCCTATCCCCTCTACCATGGAAATAAATGTCAAGTCTCTAGGACAAAAAACTAGGCATTTCAATTATTTTCTTTTTAATAAATTGTCTCAGTCATTTGAAATCAAGACAGGTGTGCGACAGGGTGATGGATTATCACCATTACTATTCAACTGTGTCCTCGAGAGGATTGTGAGACTTTGGAATTCTGAACTTGAAAATCAAGAGATAGCCCCGATCTACCTAGGACGAAAAACGGGAGGAATCAAAGTCAATTGCTTGGCTTTCGCTGATGATTTTGCGATACTTTCAGAAAACCTAGAAGAAGCGGCCATACAGATCAACCTCTTAGAAAAGATAGCTAGCAAGACAGGACTTAGGTTCTCGAAAGAGAAGACCAAGTTCATGATGAATGACAAACATGGACCACAATTCCTTGAAACAGAGATTGGACGGATTCAGAGGGTGGAAAAGTTCAAATACCTCGGTGAAACCATACAAGAGAACGGCCTAGAGAAAGCTGCTGTAGAAGATCGTATCTCAAAAATGGAAAGAGCTTATGGGCTAACTAAAAACATCTACAACAAGATATGTATCTCATGGAATGCCAAACTAAAACATTACAACACGGTAGTAAAAACAGAATGCCTGTATACCAGCGAATGCCTCTCGATGAATTTTAAGTTGGAGAAGCTAGAGATCCTAGAAAGAAGAATACTACGGAAAATCATGGGCCCAGTCCAGACTGATACCGGCTGGAAACTTCGTAGCAACAATGAAGTCTATAAAAATGTGGAGAGAATCACAGAGACCATGAAGAAGAGGAGGTTATCGTTTCTCGGACACTTGTACAGAATGGACAAAACTAGACTATCCAAACAGTTATTCGACTACCTGTGGAACAAGAAGACAACAACGACATGGATTAAGGAAGTTCCAAAAGATCTCGAAAATTCCAACATCCAGGAAGTTCAGATGTCAAACAGGGAAACATTTCGGTCCATAATTCAAAATTTGGAATGGTTTCACGTCACAAGAACCACAAAGAAGGGAAGAGCCTGGACGGATGAGCAGAGGAAACAGCATAGCGCCCATATGAAGGAGTACTGGAGGAAGAGGAAACTTCAGGCAAAGAAAAAATGAAATTGTAGCGTGATCCGAAGTGGTCAATTCGCAAATTAAAAAAGCGTGGATTTTTCTTCACCTAACGTAAGGACCTCCTCACTATACCATAGTGAACTTCCACGCACCCACAAATGACACCAACCGGAAAGACCTCGAGTTAGTGGAACACTTCTGGGACTCCCTAGAAGAAAAGATTCCACATAACCATTCAACTATACTCATGGGGGACTTCAATGCCCAAGTCGGCAGGGAACAGAAATACAGAAGGATAGTAGGTCTCTACCCAGCCCACAAGAGAACAAATAGAAACGGTGAGCGCCTCATAGAACTCTGTGACAAGTACCACTTGGTCCTAAAATCAACAGCCTTCAAGCGTCTACCTAGGAAAGCCAAGACTTGGAGAAGCCCAAATCCTTTGCTAGGTGAATTTCAGCTTGATCATGTGGCTATAGACAGACTATATTACAGGGAGATACAGAACGTCAAAGTACTGAGAGGAGCCAATATACACACATCAAAAAAAGTTTTGCGTCACCTCGGTTCCAAGAGTTCCGGAACCTTTAAATACAAAGGGAATAGAGATCAACACAAACAACATTTCAGCTCGTTTTATTGCTCATGAGACCCACACATTGCATGTTGTACCATCATGCAGCTAGACTTTCAGCATTTGTGGTCCAGATTGCAGTACACACCACTACCTCTAATACCCAGTAGCACGTCCTCTTGCATTGATGCATGCCTGTATTCGTCGTGGCATACTATCCACAAGTTCATCAAGACACTGTTGGTCCAAATTGTCCCACTCCTCAACGACAATTCGGCGTAAATCTCTCAGAGTGGTTGGTGGGTCAAGACGTCCATAAACAGCCCTTTTCAACATATCCCAGGCATGTTCGATAGGGTTCATGTCTGGCGAACATGCTGGCCACTGTAGTCGAGCGATGTCGTTATCTTGAAGGAACGCATTCACAAGATGTGCACGATGAGGTCGAGAATTGTCGTCCATGAAGACAAATGCCTCTCCAATATTCTGCCGATATGGGTGCACTATGGGTCGGAGGATGTCATTCAGGTATCGTAAAGCCGTTTCGGAGCCTTCCATGACCACCAGTGGCGTACGTCGGCCCCACATAATGCCACCCCAAAACATCAGGGAACCACCACCTTGCTGCACTCGCTGGACAGTGTGTCTAAGACGTTCAGCCTGACCAGGGTGCCTCCAAACACGTCTCCGACGATTGTCTGGTTGAAGGCATATGCGACACTCATCGGTGAAGAGAACGTGATGCCAATTCTGTGGGGTCCATTCAGCATGTTGTTGGGCCCATCTGTACCGCGCTGCATGGTGTCGGGGTTGCAAAGCTGGACCTCGCCATGGACGTCGGGAGTGAAGTTGCGCATCATGCAGCCTATTGTGCACAGTTTGAGTTGAAACACGACGTCCTGTGGCTGAACGAAACGCATTATTCAACATGGTGGCATTGCTGTCAGGGTTCCTCCGAGCGGCAATCCGTAAGTAGCGGTCATCCACTACAGTAGTAGCCCTTGGGCGGCCTGAGCGAGGCCTGTCATCGACAGTTCCTGTATCTCTGTACCTCCTCCATGTCCGAACAACATCGCTTTGGTTCACTCTGAGACGCCTGGAAACTTCCCTTGTTGAGAGCCCTTCTTGACACAAAGTAACAATGCGGACGCGATCGAACTGCGGTATTGACCTTCTAGGCATGGTAGAACTACAGACAACATGAGCAGCGTACCTTCGTCCTGGTGGAATGACTGGAACTGATCGGCTGTCGTACCCCCTCCGTCTAATAGGCCCTGCTCATGCATGGTTGTTTACATCTTTGAGCAGTTTTAGTGACATCTATGAACAGTCAAAGGGACTGTATCTTTGATACAATATACACAGTCAACGTCTATATGCCGGAGATCTGGGAACCGAGGTGATGCAAAACTTTTTTTGATGTGTGTAGATTCTGACCATTACCTTTCACTAGTCAAAGCTAATTTTTAACCCTTGAGAAAGGTAGTAAAACCACCAAGGAGCTCTAGAATACCTCGATTCAATACTCAACGCCTACGTGATGAAAACTGGAACTTCCAACAAACCCTTCGGATGAATACACAGGAAGAAGGTTGGACAGCCCTCCAGAAAGCATTACTGGATGCCGCTCACGAAACTATTCCCGCTACGTCCAATAAAGGAAAACACCCTTGGTGGACTACAGATTGCGTTAAGGCCATAGAAGAAAGACGTCGAGCCTGGATCAGGTGGAACCAGTACAAGAATGATTTCAACCTTGAAGCTTTCATCACGCAAAGAAAGGCAACAGCGAACACTGTACGTGGAGCTAAAAGGAATTACCTACGCACCCTGCTACAACAGGCAGAAAAGGACTTCAAGAGACACAACTCCAGAGACCTGTACAAAGGTCTTAAGAAACAGACGACCCAGTACACTGCCCCTACCTTACTTCTTCGTGGACCAGACGGCAAGATCCAACTAAATAACAAGGATTGTACCACCGTTCTTGAAGATTATTTCCAGAAGCTCCTCAACACAGAAGAACCTAGTGCAAGATTAATCTTCCATGAACCATCTATCAGGAATCCTGATTCTCAACCGCCTGACAGAGAGGAAATAGAGAGTATAATCAATAACCTGAAACATAATAAAGCCTCAGGTGAAGATGGAATAGTAGCAGAGATGTGGAAATGCGCAGATGAACAGTCCTTGCAGAGCATCCAACATATCATACAAGATATTTGGACAACAGAGACCCTACCGGAAGGGTGGACATCAGCAGTAATTCACCCGTTACACAAGAAGGGAAGCAAGACTGACCTCAACAATTACCGAGGTATCTCCTTATTGCAGGTTACCTACAAGGTTCTTTCGAAAGCTCTGTTATTTAGAGTCACCAACCAACTAGACTCTCAATTAGGGGAATACCAGGCCAGCTTTCGAAACAATCGATCTTGTCCAGAGCAGATACAAAATCTCAAGACCATCCTCAGTTATAAGAGTCGTGGGGGACAACCCTGGGTAGTTGTCTTAATGGATTTTCAGAAGGCATACGACCCGGTGGTCAGAGAGAGTCTTTTCTCCACCTTGCGAGAATTTGGCCTTGATGAAAAAACCCTTAAACTAGGCCAGGCCACCTTGACAAACACAACATCTAAAGTCAAGTTCAGAGGTGAACTATCCGAGAGCTTCCCCATCAAGACGGGAGTTAGACAGGGTGATGGACTCTCCTGTATCCTATTCAATTGCATCCTGGAGAAGATCATAAGGGAATGGATGGTGCGACTAACACCAAGGACTGGTCTGCAGCTTGGATACAAGAAAGATAACTTTCGTGTGTCATGCCTGGCCTTTGCCGACGACCTCGCCATACTGACCAACACTATAGAGGAAGCTACTCACCACCTACAGAGTCTTCACGATGTAGCGGTTCGGGCTGGCTTGAAGATCAACATTGGGAAGACTGAATTCATGACTAACATCAAGGAAGCCCCGTCCACAATTCCACTTGAGGGAGTCTTCACCCGAAAAGTCCCTGTGGTCAAGTACCTAAGAGAGTGGATCTCGGCAAACCAGATTGAGAATCTGGCCATAGATACCAGGTGCACCAAGTTCGAGAGGGCCTACCACTCCTGCCGCAGCATCTACGCATCGAAGTTCCTCTCCAAAACCCTAAAACTCAGACACTACAATTCAGTAGTAAAACCATCTGTTCTGTACGCCTCAGAATGCCTCGTGATGGCCAGGAAAGACCCACTCAGGAAACTTGAACTCAAGGAGAGGATGATCCTGCGGAGGATACTAGGACCTATACGGAAAGAGGGAGGCACCTACAAAATTTGGCACAATGATGAGATTTACAGCCATCAAGAAGACATTATTACTTGTATAAGAAAGAGGCGCTTGGCCTTCTATGGACACTTGACCCGCATGATCCCTTGCCGGCTCACCAGTAAGATCTTCACAGTGGCAAGAAGAGGGAAGGCCTCTAGGTCCAAGTGGATCTCTACGGTCAGGACGGATTTAGACCACCTAGGGATCCCACTTAATTCCATTCAGGACCGCCAACAATTCCGGCAAGCCATCCGATAGGGAGTTTTTCCTGTATCACTGACAGCTAGGAAGAACACTGGTGTCAGCAGACCACCATGGACGGAGGAAATAAAGCTGGCTCATAGTCAGATGATGAAAGAGTACTGGAAGAAGAGAAAAGACAAAGCGGCGAGGAGATACGAGCCCCGTGGTCCTCAGTAGGCCAAAACGAAGAAGAAGAAGAAGAAGAAGGAAAGCGTGTTTGTAGACAGAGAGCCGGTAGCGCTCGACGTATGTTACAACGAGGCTATGATTGGCCAAGGTGGATGCGGGAAATGGCTATTCCGACGGGGGGGGGGGGGGGGGTCAATGTATGGTAAAACGAGGGGTCGGTTTTCGATATTTTTTCCTATGACGAATGAATGAAGGCGAATATTTTGAAATGTGGCAAGCATGCTAAGATTTTTACCCCTGAAGGGGATCTTTAACGTTTTAGTTAACGGTGATGAGCAAGATCGCTCTCTGACACAACAGACGGTTGTAGCATATGACCAAGGGATTCTTAGACGTTGACGATCTCAGTGACCGTGCCCGGAAGAAATGAATAGCTATTTTGATGGGATGGCGGGGGAAGCTTACGACGGTTGGTTTTGTGACATTTCCTATGAAGGATAGAGGCGAATATTTGAAAATGTGTTAAGTGTGCTAGAAAATTTTTTACCCCTGAAGGGGATCTTTAACATGCTAGTAAACGGTGATAAGCGAGACTGCTGTCTGGCACAGTAAATGGTTTTAGAATATGGAAACCTATAACATTTGCTCGACCAAGTCATGTGCATGTACGCAAAGAGCCAAAATGGTAAGGTCATTGGCCTGAAATGTTATAAACTAAATATTGAACTGGGTAAAGTCATGTGTTTTAGGATGAAAGTATGTGGTTAACATGATCATTTATTGAGGATGGCCGCTTGCTAGTAATTATTATTACAGTAAAATGTTTAATAATAATAATAATAATAATAATAATAAGACACACACACACGTTTTGAATGCTAACAAGCACACTGTCCAGCTCACTGGTGACTGAATATTGTACCTAGCCAGAGGACTCGTGAGAGCTGTTGCTTGTGCTGACGAGGCAGGAATGTCAACGTCAGCAGGAAGTGTGATATCAGTTTACTTGCCTCGTGGTGGCTAGCAGGTGTGCTGTTTAAGTAGAGACTGCCATTTTGGTTCTGAGACAGTAGGACTACCGATGTATAAGAGGTAGCCATTTTGGTTCCTTATTAAAAGCATGAAACTAGTATAAGGTACACGAATCTTATTCAGATTGAGGAATGTGAAGAGGCGTGGGAATACGTGCGAGAGAGAGGCAGAGAACCAGTCAAGGTCAAAACGCTGAGAAAATACAACTTTTTCTGTTGCTAGGCTAACTGATAACAGTTGCGTTAGCCATGCACTTGCCATTTTAGCACACGGACGTATACAGTAGAGCTGTGGAAGAAAAATCCTTTTATTTTTTTGGTAAGTACCTATGAATGATTATTTTAATAATGTCATGCTAATGAACCTTCAATTTGTAGTTATTGATTAGGTAATTATTGATTTTTTAATTTATTTGTTTGCAGATAATCGGTATACCTTACATGACTGAGATACAAGAAACCAGTTTACTTTTGAGCCAACTAGAAGGAAACAGCAAGAAGCCACTGCAAGTGAAGGTGGGATTATTTTTTTAAACTAACTTGTTTCATTTTTTGTTTCAATTTTTTTTATGAAATGCATGTATTAACCTGAATTTAGGTATTTATAACGGTTTATTTTATTTATTTTTAGAAACTTGGAAATAAAAGCCTTACCGCCGTATCAGTCGCTGAAAACCCGAGACGCAGTAAAGTGCAACTATTGTTTCCTGGCAGTGAACTATTTAAAACTCAGGTAAGCCCAACATAAAATGCTATTCCATTTTACCACTACTGAAAACTCATAGACAAAAGAATTCATTACCTCTACATGACTAGGACGATGATTGCTTTCTTGATTAATGACTATGTATTGGCAACCGGTACAAGACCATATTGGTTGTTTACCTGGAAAATACAAGGCCATATTGGATTTTGTAAAAAACAAAAATTTTAATTTAACTGACATGTCGTTCCCTATAATAATAATAATAATTATAATATTAATAACAATATTAATATCGTATGGCCTCGAGTGCCGGGTGCAAGCTTTGTTATTTGACACACAGAGGGTAGCTTGCATGTCAATTTAGTTGTTCCTTGACTATGAAAGTCAAGGAGGTTAAATGTTAGATATCTTATCTCATTAAACTCTATAGCGCTCTCTAGTAGAAAAATGAGGAACTTTGTACCCTATGAACTCAACGAATATATTGACAGGTTTGAACATGATAATCTGAACAAAATGACATGACATTATTATTTTTTGTTTATGTATTGGTTAAAGGGGAATGTAAATGACTGCAGCTTTATAAAAAGAAAATAAGTACATGGGTTACTGTTAGTGCTGACATACAGTTTATTATAATTTTTATGGTGTTTTGATACATTAATGCCAATTAACGTTAAAGTTTTACTTACAAGTATTGATTGATTGAGTGATTGGTTATTTTGTTTGCTTTTAGGTGTCGTCAAGCGCCATTAACGTAATGGACAGTGAACAAGCATACATTGTGCTTTTAAGTACTCTGTGCAACGTTATTAACTTACAATAAGAAAAAGTTTTATTATAACACATGGCGTTAGTACCAAATACAACAAGTGAGCAAGTTGGTTTACCACGTGGGTTAAATTTAAAATCAGAAAATGACCGTTGGTTAACATTTGAATCCTGGCCTGTAGGCTTTTTGTCGACACATGAACTTGCAAAAGCCGTTCTTTTTTTTACTTGAACCGAGAAGATGTGGTGCGCTGTGTGTTTTGTCGTATTGAACTTTCACACTGGGAAGAAGGGGATGATCCCTTTAGAGACCATTTGCGATGGTCTCCTTGTTGTCCTTACATGCTTGGAAAACAAGTGGGTAACATACCCGTGTATTCATTTTATCGAACCACAAGACCATTGGCCGTTACTTACGTTGCTGAATCACAAATAAATAATAATAATAATAATAATGATGTATTACCAGCCATCAACGGTAGTGTCGATATATGTGGTCCATATGCCATAGACAGTGTTGAATTGGCATGTGCTTTTGAAAAATTGGGAGTTTGCAAGACTAAAGCACTAGCACACCCAGAGTACAGCTCTGTTGAAAAACGTTTAGAATCTTATAAAAATGTTTGGCCATTCATATTAAAACACCTTACCAAACAGCTAAGTGAAGCTCGATTTTTTTATACTGGTGAAGGGGATAAAACAATATGTTTTTTATTGTGGATTTGCTTTAAAGGATTGGCAAATGACTGATGACCCTTTTGTGCAACACGCTCGTTGGTTACCTAACTGTAAATACACGTTGTTGCTTAAAGGTCAGGAATTTGTGAACACTATTCGTAAAGAAAACGTGATTGCAGCACAAGACATAAAAGTGCCTTTAGAGTTAGAACACGTGGAGCAAATACATGAGGTTAAAAAAAAAGAGACTTGTCTCACGAACAGATACAAAAGTATGACCAACAATTATGTAAAATTTGTTATCAAGATGAACTAGGTGTTGTATTTTTGCCTTGTGGACACATGATAGCCTGTGTCAAGTGTGCATTAGAACTCAACACTTGTGCTATAAGCAGAAAAGCAGTATCTGCTACAGTTAGGGCATTTCTTGCATAAATACTATAATTTATTAGCAATGCATAGTGAAAAATCCCTAATTGCACAATATTATTAAAGCTGTTTTAGAGTGTAATAGATATGCTTTTCTTTTGTTTATAGACTACTACAATGAATGTTCTGAATGCTGTGGGTCAAGCATGTGGCTTAGAGACAAAGAAGCTCAGCAAATTGCCAACGCATATTCCATTCCGCATTATCAAGATTCGGAAACTGAAAACAGCATATGGTGATCGTGTACTTTGTGTATGTGAAAACTTTGAGACAATTCTGCCTACACGGTTTAATGATATGTCGGAGAGTGTTTTTGATGAAGTCAATAATGCTGTGCAACCTGTACACTTAATTTATGAAGGTTTTAAAAACAATAGGTGCATGGTCCATTTTAATTAAATGAAAAAAAAGTGAAATAATAATGGGAAATGTAAGTGATGACAATGGACTGAAAGAAAACAATGTGTATAGAATAATAATGTTTTAGTTTTTAGTATTGTCTTAAAACAATTATCATGAAACCAAAAAAAATGTATATGAAGTTTGTAAATAAATGCAAAACGATGTTACAATGTTGTTTTATTTTATACAAAAGTTAGAATATTTCACATTGCAGTGTATACATGATTATGACAATAGATGGACACTTAATACAACTCTTTCTCTCTTTACAATACTCTGTTATAGTTTTTAAACACAAGGCTTGTTGTAGATCTCTTTATAGCAATGTCCATTCACTGTTGTTTTCAAAAACTGGGGATGCCGCAATGGTTTTATAGGCATAAAAACTTTATTGTTATTACTATTTAGTCATTTTGATCCTCCTGCAATACTACGGTACCTTTTGCATATCAAGAGCAGATGACCTAGTTGTTCCACTCTTTAAAACGACAACAACAACACTACCCCTTGCATAGTTTGTGATGTTGATGGCCTTTGCGGTGTGGAAGACGGATTAAACATAACTTTTAGAACAGGGGTTAAACGTTGCTCATTAAACAACATTAGCAATATGGTTTTCTTGATTTTTTGTCGACGGCAACTGTGTTTCACGCAGTACACAGCATGGATGATCACTGACACTTAAAACCTCACTATTTTTACTTTTTAGGTCACTACGACAATGCTTAGAACGTTGTTTTGAACAGCGCCAAATAACAGTTCCGTTTTTATTGATTCGTTTTCACAATATATGAATATCCTTTATAGTGTGCATAATGCTTACCATACCTAGTCACTGATATTTCCATGTCAACTGACAAGCATAGACTAAGCTCTAGTTAAGTCAACTTGGTAATAAGAATAATAGCTTAATGTGAGAGCAAATATGGATCCAAAGAGCTCAGGTAAAAGTGGAAGCAAATAAGCAAATATCAGAACTAAGAGTGGGGGTAAAAGTGGTCGCAAAGTGGTAGAGCCATTACACAATAATTTTAGCACGACGTAGCTCTTGTTCAATTTCTTTGATTTCCCAATCGTGACCGCTATGCCCAGTTTGTTGTAAAGCATGCAAGTGTCGAAGCCGTTGAATTAGCTTACTGGGTTTGTTCCAGTATACAAATTTAACAAATGAATTTTTAGGTGTAAACAAAGCATTACCATTATCATCATCATCATCATCATCAACATCATCATTATCATCATGATCATCATGATCATTATCACTATTACTATATAGTCCTTTTTGATCCTCTTGCAATACCACTTCATTTATAGTCTGCGTGGATTTTGATAGTGTTAAAGGTTTTTTGGACGTTGACAACTGTCTTAACATGACTTTTTGAGGACATGATAAGTCCTTTTTTTAGCCGCAATATCGTTTTCTTGAACTTGCTCCTTAGCATTTTGATAATTGTTTGTAAACAGGAACCGTGGTTCGTTTGGAGCACTACATTGATGAACACTCACACTTAAAACCTTTCCATTTTTACTTTTCAGATTGCCTCGACATTTTGTTGACCTCACTTTTGAGCATCGCCAGAATATTATTCCTTTCGCATTCTGACGATTATAGTTATAAGAGTATCCTTGATAGAGTGCACGTTGCCTACCTTTGTTGGTTGTAGTAAGTTCCATATTAGTAACTGACCTGTCAGTACGATGTTCACACTACAAAGGTTACAACTGTTTTGCTGATGGAGTGACCTACCATAAGCTTATATATATTGGCTTATGTGTTGGCTTTTTGTGTTGGCTCTTTGTGTTGTTTTTTTGTGTTGGCTTTTTGTGTTGGCTTTTGTATTGGCTTATTTCACAAGTTATTTTTGGCAATGTATTTAGTGGATTTTTTTCTTGGTGTTGGAAAGTATTTGAAAGAGAGGGAATATTTAAAGACTTAACTTTAGCTCACTAACCTAACCTAACCTAACTTCACCTAACCTAACCTAACCTAACCCAACTTTACCTAACCTAACTTCACCTAACCTAACCTAACCTCTCTTCACCTAACCTAACCTTTCAACTCTCAGATGATAATTAAATTCTGGGCATAATTGAGTTGGAACCCAAGACCTCAAGGGTAAGAACCAATTATTTTTGGTAGCTTATTTTGGTAGCTTATTTTCATTCCTAACCTAACTTTACCTAACCTAACCTCAGCTCACTTTGGATATCACTAGTAAGTGTTCATATCCTCCGCTAGGTAGGATGCTAGTTGTTCAGGTAGTGCTCATATTTACCGCTAGGTAGCGGATTCATACTTTGCGTGTTGCATGTAACTCTTGTGAAGTTTGACCGCGTGCAAGTCGTGCTTGTATAAGTTCTATATATAAACTCAATATTCGATAAATCAATAAATGTTTAGAACTAACATGTATAGCCAGGTTTAGGGTATATAGGAGACCCTTAGCAAGAAAGGCTGTCTAACTCACTAGTCTACAGCCAGCCTTGTCATACGCAGTAAGCACCTGTTGGCAGTAAATCCTATACCACGTTGTTCATTACATGGCACTTAAACAGGCTCTAGATCATGGACTAAAAGTGGTAAAAAAATCAATGTATGCCTTTAGCCAAGGTCTTTGTTTAAACTTTAACACATGATGATTTCATGTGTTGGCTTTGGACTGATCCCTATGGACTGGCCCATGCATTTTATCCAAATTATGTCAAAGGTACCCGCCCACAGGGACCCGTCAACAAGGATCCATCCTCCGGGACCCGTAAAAAAATGACTCCCTTCAAAAAAGGACCCGTCCAAAGGGGCTAGTCAACAGGGACCAGTCCAAAGGGATACATCAACAGAGATCAATCAAAAGGGGTCAATCAACAGGGATCAATCAAAGGTTAAGTTAAGCTACGGCAGCCATTTTGGAACTTTTTAATCACACCTCGTAGGGTTAGGTTAGGTTGAGTTAAGCTACGACCGCCATCTTGGAACTTTATGATCCCACCTCGTAGGTTTAGGTTAGGTTAGGCTAGGCTAGCTTCAGTTAAGCTACGACTACCATTTTGAATATTTTTTGATCGCACCTCGTAGGTTTAGGTTAAGTTAGGTTAGGTTAAGTTAGGTTAAGTAAAGCTACGGCCACCATCTTGTTAGGTTAGGCTAGGTTAAGTTAAGCTACGGCCGCCATCTTGTTAGGTTAGGCTAGGTTAAGTTAAGCTACGGCCGCCATCTTGTGAGGTGGGGAGGTGGAGGTGGCTGTAGAACACACCAAAAACCACTACTGCACAGTTTTTGTCCTAGGGACCTGAAATTTATTTTTTGGGTAGAGGGGGTAAAGACCTTTCATTTACGTTAAACAAACTTTTTTGTAAAATTCTTAGTTCCCAAAATATAGATAATTTTGAAAATTGGACTTTTTTGGAAAAACGGAAAAAATAAGTTTTGTTCTACCATTTAAGGGCATAAAAGCCATTGGTTTGAGTCAATATATGTTTTTTTAGGATGATTAGTTTTCAAAATATCGCCTACTTTCCAAATTGATCTTTTTGGATTTTGTCGCAGAGACCTGGGAATTGGCTAGTGGGTAGTGGGGGTAAATACCTGTCATTTAAGTTAAACAAACTTTTTTGTAAAATTCCTAGTTTCCAAAATATAGCCCCGTTTTAAAATGAACATTTTTGGAAAAAATGTCAAAAATTCCATATTTTGTTCTTACGATTAAGGATACAAAAGCTATTGGTTTGAGTCTATATATCACTTTATAGGATGATTAGTTTTCAAAATATGGCCTACTTTCCAAATATTGTTTTGGAAAAATTTGAAGAATATTATATTTTTGACTCAGAGTGGGATAGACGTAGGTGTTAGAGTTAGCATATGATTTGATATGATTTTTAGTTTAAACATATAGCCTACTTCCCCAATTTACCTTTTTTGAAAAATTTGAAAAATATATAATGTTTTTGACTAGGCGTTGAATGGAGTTGAGAGACAATCATTAACCTTAGAGTACTTTGGATTCTTGGAATTTTAGTGTGTTGTTGTTGCTTACAAACATGGCGGTAAGCATTATGCTACCATAAAAAAAAGGGTTGAGATACTTTCCAAGACCAAGAGAAAAATCCTCTAAATACATTGACTAAAATAACTTGTCAAATAAGCCATTACAAATAAGGTATAAACGTAAACCACCAAAAATAAGCCACAAACATATGCCACCACTATAAGCCACCACTATAAGCCGCCACCATAAGCACCCTTAAGCCACCTACATAAGCCACCATAAGCCACCACCATAAGCCACCATCATAAGCCACCACCATAAGCCACCTATATAAGCCACCTCCATAAGACACCACCATAAGCCACCACCATACGCCACCATAAGCTACCACAATAAGCCACCATAAGCCACCACCATTAGCCACCATCATAAGCCGCCACCAAAAGCCACCATAAGCAACCTACATAAGCCACCGTAAGCCACCACTATATGCCACCACCATAAGCCACCACCATATTCCACCATAAGCCACCATCATAAGCCACCTACATAAGCCACCATATGCCACCACTATAAGCCACCAACATAAGCCGCCAGCATAAGCCACCACAATAAGCCAACAATATAAGCCACCACCATAAGCCACCATAAGCCACCTACATAAGCCACCATCATAAGCCACCACCAAAAGCCACCTACATGAGCCACCACCATAAGCCACCATATGCCACCACTATAAGCCACCATCATAAGCCACCACCATAAACCACCTACATAAGCCACCACTATAAGCCACCATAAGCCACCACCATAAGCCATCACCATAAGCCACCATCCTAAGCCACCAACATAAGCCACCATAGACAATTTTGAAAATTGGACTTTTTCCGGAAAAATGAAAAAATGTTATGTTTTGTTTTAACGTTAAATAACTTAAAGAACATTTGTTTGAGTCTACATATGACTTTTTAGAATGATACGTTTTCAAAATATCGCCTACTTTCACAATTAAAACATTTTTGGATTTTGCCCCAGAAATCTGAGACTCGGTTTGTGGGTAGAGGGGGTAAATACCTGTCATTTATGTCAAACACACTTTTTTTGTAAAATTCCTAGTTTCCAATATATAGCCCATTTTTAGCCTACTTTTCACATTTTGCAAAAATAAGGAAAAAGTAGTCTTATGAGATCGGGCAAATGTGTGTCTGTCTGTCTGTCCTTCTGTCTGTCTGGCTGTGTGTGTGTCCCCCCCCCCTATCAACTCCTAAACGGCTGGAGCAATCAAAACAAAATTTGGTAGGATTAAAGGTCTATACCGAATATCTCACGGCCATATTTGAAAATGATGTCAGTGCTACCAACTGCTAAAAAATCGCAATTGAAATTTGAGCTCCATGTTGGATATCTTGGAAGGTATGAACGGGAGCTATTTCAAAATTGGCATACGTATAGATAATAATATTGCAGTTTAATTTCCAGGAGGCCATACATCGCTGTGTTGCCAAAATGATTATAAGCCTGCTGATTGGTCCAATTTTTAAATGCACATAACTTCTACACTATCAATTGGAATTCAACCACATTTCGTATGTTTTATGCATACATAACCAGATATGACTGAGCGTATTCATAAGACCCACCAGGGCTGCCAACTGTTAATAAATGCTCCTAATATATTTTATCCAAATACCAATATATCAGAAAGTATGCAAGCCAATAGCTCTAAACTTTGCACACGTATAGTACCTGGCATTCTAGATGCATTTGGACTAACTAATATACGTCAGTGCTGCCAACATGATTCTAAGCCAGCTGATAGGTCCAATTTTAAAATGCATGTAACTTCTATACTAACCAATGGATTTCATTCAAAATTGGCACAACAATAGATCATATTATTTCAGATTATTTCTGACCAATACATGCATGACATTATTGCCAACATGATTTTACGCACGCTGTTAGATCCAATGTTTAACTGCATGTAACGTCCATGCTATTCATTGGACTTCAACCAAATTTTGTATTCTGTACCTTAAGAGATGGAACTAAGAATATATTCAGTCATCAGGGCTGCCAACTGTAGTGCTCTATTAGGCTACATTATGCAAGGTATTCAGTATTTCGAAATAATTAGAAATTTCGATATTAGCAACTTAATTTTTTCATTATTCTAGATAGGTTCATATACTGTAGAATAATCATTGGCATGAAAAGTAGGCTCTTTAGTTCGTCACGGAACTTCTTGTTAAAATGAACATGTTTGGGAAAAAAATTCAAAAATTCCATACGTTGTTCTAACGATTAAGGATATAAAAGCCATTGGTTTGAGTCTACATATGACTTTATAGGATGATAAGTTTTCAAAATATAGCTTACTTTCCAAATATTTTTTAGAAAAATTTGAAAAAATATAATATTCTTCGACTAAGAATAGGATAAACGTAGGTGTTAGAGTTAACATATGACTTTATATGATTTTTTTAGTTTAAACATATAGTCTACTTTCCCCATTCACCTTTTCTTTGGAAAAAGAATATAATGTTCTTGACTAGGCATGGGATAGAGGTAAGAGTACGAGTTGAGAGTACCTTAGAGTACTTAAGATTATTTTTTTGAAAATTTAGTGTGTTGTTGTTGTTGCTTACAAACATGGCAGTAAGCATTATGTTGTGATAAAATGGACTGATATACTTTCCAAGATTAAGAGAAAAATTCACTAAATGCATTGACAAAATAACTTGTCAAATAAACCAACACAAAAGCCAAAATATAAACCAACACTAAAGCCAACCTAAAAGCCAACACAAAAGCCAACATAAAAGCCAATATACAGAATAAGCCAACACAAAATGCCAACATGATTCTAAGCCTGCTGATAGGTCCAATTTTAAAATGCATGTAACTTCTATACTAACCAATGGATTTCATTCAAAATTGGCACAACAATAGATCATATTATTTCAGATTATTTCTGACCAATACATGCATGACATTATTGCCAACATGATTTTACGCACGCTGTTAGATCCAATGTTTAACTGCATGTAACGTCCATGCTATTCATTGGACTTCAACCAAATTTTGTATTCTGTACCTTAAGAGATGGAACTAAGAATATATTCAGTCATCAGGGCTGCCAACTGTAGTGCTCTATTAGGCTACATTATGCAAGGTATTCAGTATTTCGAAATAATTAGAAATTTCGATATTAGCAACTTAATTTTTTCATTATTCTAGATAGGTTCATATACTGTAGAATAATCATTGGCATGAAAAGTAGGCTCTTTAGTTCGTCACGGAACTTCTTGTTAAAATGAACATGTTTGGGAAAAAAATTCAAAAATTCCATACGTTGTTCTAACGATTAAGGATATAAAAGCCATTGGTTTGAGTCTACATATGACTTTATAGGATGATAAGTTTTCAAAATATAGCTTACTTTCCAAATATTTTTTAGAAAAATTTGAAAAAATATAATATTCTTCGACTAAGAATAGGATAAACGTAGGTGTTAGAGTTAACATATGACTTTATATGATTTTTTTAGTTTAAACATATAGTCTACTTTCCCCATTCACCTTTTCTTTGGAAAAAGAATATAATGTTCTTGACTAGGCATGGGATAGAGGTAAGAGTACGAGTTGAGAGTACCTTAGAGTACTTAAGATTATTTTTTTTGAAAATTTAGTGTGTTGTTGTTGTTGCTTACAAACATGGCAGTAAGCATTATGTTGTGATAAAATGGACTGATATACTTTCCAAGACTAAGAGAAAAATCCACTAAATGCATTGACAAAATAACTTGTCAAATAAGCCAACACAAAAGCCAAAATATAAACCAACACTAAAGCCAACCTAAAAGCCAACACAAAAGCCAACATAAAAGCCAATATACAGAATAAGCCAACACAAAATGCCAACATAAGACCCCACACATAAACTAATACATAAGCTATTTTGTAAAATGTTGAACACTTGCATGGTATTACATTTTAGGTAATGCATGCGAAACATGAACTCACTTGTCTGTTGTTTGAGAAGGACTCGTCAACAATGACCTGTCAACAATGAACACTGCTTCCCCTTTTTTATTACTACTCACCGCTCTCCACTCCTAAAGCAAAATGAACATGTAAAACACAAATTGTAAAAATCCATGTTTCCATATTGACAAATAGAAAAAAAAACATTAAACTGACATTTTAAAAACTGGAAATGGGAATTTGGTAAATTGACAAATGTGAAAACAACAAATTGGAAAATCCATGTTTCTATATCATGAAATTGAAAAACTTTAAACTGACATTTTAAGAACTGTAAATGGGAAATTGTGAAATTGATAAATGTGTAAACAACAAAATGCAAAATCCATGTTTCCATATTATGAAATTGAAAAACTTAAAACTGACATTTTTAAAAAATCTGAAAATGGGAAATTGGAAAATTGACAAATGTGTAAACAACAAAATGAAAAAAATAACTGGTTGGGGTAGTGATCATGTTGTACAGTAACCTATAAGACTAGCATAAGGATAGTTGCATGAAATGTAAAACACAAATTGTAAAAATCCATGTTTCCATATTGACCAATAGAAAAAAAACTAAATTTTAAAAACTGTAAATGTGAATTTGGTAAATTGACAAATGTGAAAACAACAAATTGGAAAATCCATGTTTCTATATCATGAAATTTAAAAACTTTAAACTGATATTTTAAGGACTGTAAATGGGAAATTGTGAAATTAATAAATGTGTAAACAACAAAATGCAAAATCCATGTTTCCATATTATGAAATTGAAAAACTAAAAACTGACATTAAAAAAAATGAAAATGGGAAATTGGAAAATTGACATATGTGTAAACAACAAAATGAAAAAATATCCGTTTGGGGTAGTGATCATGTTGTACAATAACCTATAAGACTAGCATAAGGATAGTTGCATGTACCTTATATACTTTGTGTATATGCATTAGCCTTTGGATTAGCTTAAGTTAGGTTTGGTAAAGTTAGGTTTAATGAGGTTAGGTATGTGACCTTGTAGTTTACTCTTTTAGGAAAGTGAAAAAAAAAGTAAAATATAAAAATCAAAAAATCTTAAATTTAAAATGTAAAATCTAAAATAAAAAATGTAAAATTAAAAAAATCTAAAATCTAAAATGTTAAAATGTAAAATGTTAAAATGTAAAATCTAAAATCTTTAAATGAGGTTTCTGCGGGTTATGACAACACGTTTATGATTTAGTCCATGTTGATGTGTGGTATCCAATTACTGCTGACTTTGCATGATCATCACCCATTGTCTTGATCAACACCTGGGGTTTCAAAATACTGCAGCGTTAGTCATAGCAATAGAACTGTGCGCTCTCTGCCATGTCCGCAACATGACACTGGAGGGAACACCTGTGTAATATCCAATGACTGCTAACTTTGTATAATCATCACCCATTGTCTTGATGAACACCTGGGGTTGCAAATTACTGCAGCGTTAGTCATAGCAACAGAACTGTGCGCACTCTGCCATGTCTGTAATATGACACAGGAAATTACAAGACGTCTTACTGCACGTACTATCTCCTCAGTTTTAACATCTTAAGAACAAGTATTATTCTCTTTCAACTACAAATGACTCGTTAGAACACATCCATCCACCAAGTTAGATCCCTTGACCTGCTCTCAAATGGCATGTGCCTCGTGTACTAGGGTGTGTGCATTAGCCCTAACCTAACGTTACGTACGAACTAAACTGAATGTGACTTGTTAGCTCTTATCATGCACGTGCACAGGTGAACACTTGTGTGTTAGGTCATATTACACATGAAGTTGCATTTTCTCACGTAAGTGCATTTCTCTGTTCCACAAGATACAAATTTGATTGCTGGATTGTATCCTGCACTGTTTATGCGATATAGCTTTGCCAGGTAGTTCTCTACATATAGCAATTTTACCACTGCTCTACCTACGCCTTTTGCTCTTTTGGCTTTCTTACAGTCTTGTGTGTGATAGACAGCATTAACTGTATATCAAACCCAGTTCACCTTTGTATTTGTAATCCAAGTAATAATTTGAAAAGACACAAATGTAATCAGTTTTAAACGTTATCTCTGTTTTGTTTTGTTTAATATGTTTATGACATGCATATTTACCTGAAATCGAACCCCTGGTGAAAAGGCTAACAGCTTAACCACTGCACCACCATGCCCTTGTTTCTTAGTTCGACTCGTTCTAGGCCTCAGACCTGAAATCGAGTTAAGACCACCAGTACAAGAGCTAAAAGTGCTTACCACTGCAACACAATAAAATGGATAGCTGGAAACATTAGACAACCGGAAATGATTATATTTCTGTTAGCAATGCATTTCGTCATCAGCCTACTGTCTGAGCACTGACAGCAACACAGTTTAGTTTAGAACAAGCGAGTGTGTGTGTGTGTGTGTACAGATTATTTGCTTCAAGTATTTAAAGCTTGTTGTGTGTAGCGACCATTTTGTATCGGTAACCATTGAGCATTTTTGTGTTTTAGCTATCATCTTTAACCAATCAATTAAAGATAGTCTACACTTAATTCTTGATAAATCAGAGTTAGCGTACACCGTTTCTCATTTATTAACCCATACCTGCAACCTATACTCTCTCTATACAACAGTTTGATCTGAAAACAAGTTTCAATGGTAAAAGACTTGTCAGTCACCATACATGTAGCCTACACTAATTCTTTCTCTACCTAGCTATGTTTCATCACGCATGGTAAACATCTCACATGTTCGTATCCGATTATTAGTTTATAAACTCTCAGGTCGATGACCTTGATGTATTGGGTATTTTGGGTAAATTCATTGGCCATGGGAAAGGGTTGACCATTCTAAGTCCTATGACACCTCGCATGTTGATATTCGATTATTAGTTTATAAAATCTTAGGTCAATGACCTTGCTGTTTTGGATTTTTGGGGTAAATTCATTGGTCATGGGAAAGGGTTAACCATTCTAAGTCCTATGACACCTCACTTGACCCTCTCCGATGATTAGTTTATAAAATCATAGGTCAATGACCATGCTGTATTAGATCTTTTGGGTAAATTCGTTGGTCATGGAAAAGGGTTGACCATCCTGAGTCCCATGACACCTCACTTGATCCTCTCTGATTATTAGTTAGCGAGATATTAACAAAAAAGTAGTTAGGCCCTTTTGACAAAAAATAAATAAATAATAAATTCAAAAACAGAATGTCACCTCAAGTCCAACGACCTCTCATACAAGTCCCTAGCCTTATTGGTTCATGAGATATTAAAAAGCTAATGACCTATTTGTTTTGGATCTATTGGTTATTTAAAAAAAATATAACAAATCTATAAATCATTATTCAAAAAGCCCGCCCGCTTACAAAACCCCAAGTACGCATGCGTAAAAACAAAAAACAAACATGTTAATTCATAGTAGGAATCGGCTCTTCACATGCGTTTCATGTGGAACAACGTTTAATTTCATCATAGCATTAGGAGTCATGGGCCAGTCCATAGGGACCGGTCTAAAGGGATTAGTCAAAAAGGATCTGTCAACAGGAACCCATCATCACGGACTTGTCAACAAGGACCCGCCAACAATGACCTGACAACAATGACCCGTCAACAATGACCCGTCCACAGGGACTCGTCAACAATGACCCGTCCACAGGGGCCTGCGTGTGCGTGCGGGGAACATACGATTACGTCAGCAAATCATCTCATCTAGTTTCATATTTAGCCACTACGGCGCTTGCAACACACAGGAAGTGCGTGGGAACATACGATTACGTCAGCGAAACATAAACTCACTTGTCTGTTGTATGAGTATCAGTTTAGTAGTGGCATCAAGCAGCAAAAGACGTTTACTTACGCAATCCATCATTAAGGTAAGCTTTTTTTTTCTTATCATTATGGAAATCTCCTTATTAGAATAAAATGTTATAGTGGTTCTGGTCACTTATAGCAAAACTGTAATAGATATGATTTTTTTTGTTTCTTTATAGGCTACTACAATAAATATTATCAATGCTACGGGGGAAGAACTGTTGATTAGAGAGAAAAAAGCTCACTGAATTACCAATGCATACTCTTTTCCGTATCATTAACATTCAAAAAGTGGACACAATGTACGGTGAACGTGTATTATGTGTTAGTGAACATTTTCAGACATTCCTTTCTACACGTTTTAATGATATATGTCAGAAAAGTGTGCTCGAGGATCTAAATCGTGGTGGACATTCTCTATATCTAATTTATGAGGGTATAAAAAACAATAAATTTATTGTACATTCTGACTTTGAAGTTAGGTTAGGTTAGGTAAGGTGGGATCTGGTTAGGTTAGGTAAGGTTAGGTTAGGTTAGGTGAAGTTGGGTTAGGCAGAATGGCTGCGGTATGAATCAAAAGCCAGCTCCTGTCAGTTTTACCTCACAAGGTTGAGTGTACCCCATTCCAACCCTCAGCCTAGAATTAAATTTCTTGACAGAGCCAGGACTCGAACCCGAGCCTCCACAGAAACAGCCAAGAATGCTAGCCACTACACCAAGAGGTGGACAATATAAGGCTGGTCTTGAATGTACATGATCTAAATATTCTCAATGCTATGGGGGCAGAACTGTTGATTAGAGAGAAAAAAGCTCACTGAATTACCAATGCATACTCTTTTCCGTATCATTAACATTCAAAAAGTGGACACAATGTATGGTGAACGTGTATTATGTGTTAGTGAAAATTTTCAGACATTCCTTTCTACACGTTTTAATGATATATGTCAGAAAAGTGTGCTCGAGGATCTAAATCGTGGTGGACATTCTCTATATCTAATTTATGAGGGTATAAAAACAATAAATGCATTGTACATTCTGACTTTGAAGTTAGGTTAGGAAAGGTGGGATCTGGTTAGGTTAGGTAAGGTTAGGTTAGGTGAAGTTGGGTTAGGCAGAATGGCTGCGGTATGAATCAAAAGCCAGCTCCTCTCAGTTTTGCCTCACAAGGTTGAGTGTACCCCATTCCAACCCTCAGCCTAGAATTAAATTTCTTGACAGAGCCAGGACTCGAACCCGAGCCTCCATAGTAACAGCCAAGAATGCTAGCCACTACACCAAGAGGTGGACAATATAAGGCTGGTCTTGAATGTACATGATCAATCAATAATTACATAATAATAATAATATAAACAATAATAAAAACAATAAATATTCCATTTAGCGACTACACGGTCGAACTTCCCCTGTGACATTATTCACGGTCTCAGGGCGTGGCGGCCATCTTGCGCATTAGCCCCTGTGCCAGAACCGCCTTATATTTCCTACTAATACATTTCCCCTAAATTTCAAGAGAACGTGGCGAAATTGTTGTTAGACGTACCACATTCATCAAGCAGGTGGAATAGTCTGTACCCAGGGCTTTGTTACTGGCAGGCCAATTGATGAGACCTGGCCTTCTCACAACAAGTGTCGTAAGACAACAAGCTACGTCTCCTTGTGTTTGTTATGTGAACATTAACCATGACGGGAAACGTATAATATTTTCTGTATTAACATATTATATTCTTAATCCATTCATTCAAAAGTGCATGATATGGCTCGCATTGTAGCAATCGTCAGCTTTTATTAATAGAAAACTTGTCCTAAATTAACTTCACCCAACAAAATGTTAATGAAATCGTTATATGTAGGTTAATTAAAATTATATTATTAGAACATTCATCCACAGATAAAGCATTTAAATTTAAAATGTGGTTCAAATCGTATCTCTAATGATTGTTCTCAACGTCGCTAACTACAGCACTTCAGTATCGTGGAATTTTCTTTTAACATATAACACTGGTTAGCTGTATCAGATTGATACTTTAATTATGAAATATACGAGACCACACTCAAAATACTTTCTAGTACGTCTTTTCCGTAGTTGACTGAAAATGAGGCTCCAGTCGCCATCAAAATATTGTCGCCCGCACTAGACTCGGGACTCAAACTGCGACACAGCTGTTCGCTTCTAATGTCGAGTGAATAATCCTCTCCATAGCGTCGTTTTCCAAAAGAGAGGGCATATTGGCGCTTATACTTCGTATAATGATTTCTCTTGCTGTACTGGACCCTTTAACTGAATTTCAAAAATTATGACAATTACCTCAATAAAATGCCGCCACTCTCAGTGTACTCGAATAACTTCTGTTTCTTCTGTGACGATTGTAATTGTCCATTAGCTGCTTTGTTTAATAGCCAAAATATCAGTCCCTCGTTCGGGTCACGAGATTAAGTTCCCTTTCCATTATCCCCTGGCTTGATCTTAACGCGTGGCGAAAGTCATAATTCTTGTACCGGGCCACGCGTGTCAAGTTTATTTTTCAAGAGACCTGGTCTGCCCACTCGACTCGCCAATGACGATGTAACAGAGTGAACACCGCTTGAAGCCTTGTCATACTTCCAGCTTTCAAAACTCTGCTTGTTTCCAAGCTAATAAAATATTCAACTCGTTATAATTTTCTAACAGAAAAAGACGGGGTCAGTACCTAGTTATTTAATATGCTGATGTAAGCGACATAGGAAAATGAATGAAGAGGAACTTTTATTAACAAACCAATTATCTTCTAGAACTCTGAACACAAAGTTCGAAATTTAAAATATTAAGACCTCATAACTTATCATCAATTTCCGTTTTCCAGACAAAGGAGGGTCGGAGCAAATATGGCACCCCTCCAATTTACACTGTCCACCATTCTTCCTCAACCACTGAACTGCACTCCACTCTCATACTGTCCTTCACCAAATATATCCACCGTACTCTAGGCCTTCCTCGTCCTCTCTTTCCGTTCATCCGTCTCTCCTTTACTTCTTTTGACATTCTGTCATCACATGTCCATACCATCTCCATCTCTTCTGCTCCAGCTAATCATTCAGATTCTGTACATTCACTTCATTTCTCAATCTCTCTCTCTCAATCTTCTGTACCATACTACCCAGGGATTCCATTTCGGCTGCCTGTATTCTACTTTCATCTCTCCTCGTCATCAGCCAAGATTCAGCTCCATACGTAATTATTGGTAAGCAATAGTCTTATACATCACTTATTTAGCCTTCAGTGGTGTGTCTTAACCCAAATTAAAGTCCAAACCTGATGGTAGATCACACTCCCACATGTTCTTGCTCTCCATATGCAATATTTAATTTTCCATCAATAAACTTCTTAACTATTTGCAGTGCTCATCAATAAAGCTGATATATAAATTTGCTTCATGCAAGTACAGGAGAGGAGAATATATTCACAAATAAAGATTTAATACATAAACTATGCATTAAAATTTGTTTCAAATGTTTTGTGGAATTATTAAAATGGCAATATTGGCAACAATAAATGTCAAATATGGAACAACCATAATATCATGTGGCCCACCCTAAAATTTCAGTCAGGAAGCGCCCCTGTTCGCGCCACATATGTAATCTCTCTCCAGTTGGAAAACTTGAACTGAGCAATGCAATTGGGACTTATTCTCACACAACTTGGTCGGAGTGACAGGAAATAAGCTTTGAACCCTGTAACAAACTGCCTACGGAGGTTGCAAGACGATTACATTCTATCACTCCAGTATGTTCTGGAAAGAATTGTAACCATTTTGAAATATCCTCTGAGCGAAATGTGGTATTTCCACCCTGTAATTCTAGTACTGAGGCTTTTTATCTCTAGTTGTTTTATAGAATTGTGACTTTTGCAATCCATATTCCATTTCATTTCTGCTAATATATCCATAATGAGTAATAAACTAGAATACTAATATTGCAAGCTCAAGCAACAACTATGGAGACCAAGGAGTAATCAACAAATCATGCCGAATATTAAGACTAATGACCCTCTTACTAAGGTCAAATATGATGCATAGTCACCTGAATATTGAGTTCCTCTCTGACTACTTCCACATTCCCTTCTCCCAGATTTGAGTTACCAAATACTTCAATTGGTTCAGTTTTTATCACCAGTTGATCCTGAGAAATGACAGGCATATACTGTATAGACTATGTTTATTAAGAAATGACAATCATATAAGAAGTAATGTTTTGTAACCCCAGGTTATCAGTATAAGAGAAATGATTGGCTATATAACCCAAGCCTACTTGGACATGTTTAGAAAGAAAACGTCCTCCATACTTATATTAAACCCTTTTTCTTCATATCTAGCTTGCCACGGTGGGTGAGTGGATAGCGTGTCAGTCTACTAACCCCAAGATTACAGGTTCGCTCCTGGCCGTGGTAAGTGATTTTTGAAAGGTGGCAAAAATACGACACGCATGTCATACGATGTTGACATGTCAAAGAACCCATTTGAATTCAGTAGGCCGTGTTCATAATGGAAAAATTAATCTCGGGAGTTTCCGCCAACACAAAGTTCCTCATTTCTCTACTAGAAAGCGCTATAATGTTCAAGGAGCTTAGATATCTAACCTCCTTGACTTTAATAGTGATTCAAGGAACAACGAAATTCGACATGCAAGCTACCCTCTAGGTGTCAAATTACAAAGGCTTGCACCCGGCACCCGGGGCCATACAGTATTATTATTTTCTTCATACCTCTCTACTTAATAAACATATTACTTTATTTTTAGTGTTAATTAGGATATTTTCTGTTTAGAATGCTTCCGATAGGCTCCTCTAGAGAGCGTCAATCCACTGAACCCGACTCGAGAGTGACACAATCTTTCTTCGTACAGCAGGCCAGTTGAGAGCTTGCCTTGCCGGCCAGCTACAGTCTACAGATATGAATAAATTACGGATTTCATTAAAATTTGTGGGTATGCCATTTCAGTAGATGTTACATACCTGTTTACTTCGGCCTAGGCCTTTAATTTAATTGTTTTAAAACCGATCACCCCCGAGATACAATATTTTTATTTTAGACCTAGAAATGACATTTGCCGGGCACAAACCGCAACAAACAATACTTAAACTAAGAGGATGTTAAGAGATTGAACATATCATTCTAAAGAAATTTCAGCCATAATTTCAAAGTTTCAGGCAGAAAGCCTACTTTTATTTATACGGATGAGTTAGCAACCCCTAAAATTAGATTAATAATGAGTTATTCACCAAGGAATCAACCGAGCTATAAAGAGTACTTACTAAACTGAATGATTCTTGAGAATCTGTCTCGTACTTGACAAAGAATGGTTCCTTTATGATGTTCTGGAAGAAACAAAACAAAACTGGTTTTCAATATTGAACAAGTCCTTCATACAGTAGGAAAACAACCTGTGAAGACAAATAAATTCAGCTTGTAAATCAAAGCAGTGAGACCTCCGATAAAATGAGGAATCTGAACTACAGGACCATTCGCCGGTATAGGGAATGATCACATGCCGAGATGTGCCTCAATTTAAGCTGTAATATGATATGTTGTAAATGAAGGACAGAAGAAACTTTCTAACATCGCGGGAGTCGAAGTTGGTCATAGCAGGAGGCTAAGTTATCATTAATGGAATTTAGGACGATAATATGAATAAATATCATCAGTTCTGGAAGTTTCAAAAGACGCGATCGTTTTGAACTCGGAGAGACAGGTGCAATACCGGGCTATTCCCAGAATTATCGGGCAGCCCAGCGCTATTGTTTCCCGACTAGAGTTATTGTGCGATGGACAGGATAGATTTCGACAGACCCCCCTTAAAAGATACCTTCATGTGTAGGTTGGAGCGAGTTCAAGAACCGACTACAATAGAAAATGATGCCCGAAATAATTATTTGGATTATCCCATTATTTTAATCATCGTCAATACGGACCAATCATGAACAATGTTAACAAAGTTAACAATGTTATTAATCTCAATCGTATAAATTAATGGAGAAAAGGCGAATCAAAGCCTATACTGTGGAGATAATTATTAAATTTTAACCTCCTCTAACTTACGGAAATTGCGCAAGTTACGGAGCATCTCTTCAGAGGAACTAAACTCCAAACGCAGTTTGAATTCATAGGTGGATGAGAGACCAGGCGGGTGATCATTACTAAGTGCAATATTTGAATATGTCACCGCGTTGGGGAGATTGAAGACAATTTGGCCGAGGAATTTCTAAATTGGATTAAAAATTCGAGCCATCCCAAAATTAAGATACCAGATGAGCTTAATTCTATTGTTGGGAGACAATTATTACGGAGGCGCAATTGGCAGCCGTAAATCGCCTATTGTTTTAGGAGGTCTACTGTCCAAATGCACTTCAGCACTAGAAGCAGTACTTCAGTTTGAGTCCAGAGGTTGGACCAACGCCACGTCACTCGGGGAGCCGAGTTATTAAAAAAGTACCGTAGTTATTTCCACACATTTGAAGCAGCTGTATAATGTAATTATGTAGAGTTGTTGGTTTTAACTACAGCTGTGATATAACATAACATCTGGTGGGTGATTTATCTGGCTGAAGCCTATAAAGCACTGGGATGTTATGTTGTAACTTAGCTTAGTGTGCCAAAGTCGGTTAGCTTTGGTTTTGGTTTCATTTTGCTGTTAATTGTCGATATGAAATGGTTTTTAGTTATGAATAAATTACGGGTTTCATTAAAATTTGTGTGTACGCAATTTCAGTAGATGTTAGCCACCTCTTTCCTACAACCTAGGCCATTAAATTACTTAGTTTAAGAACCGATCACCTCCGAGATACAATATTTTTATTTTAGGCCTTAAGTTGACCCTTGCCGGGCACAAACCGCTACAAACAATACATAAACTGAGAGAATATTTGGAGTTTGCACACCTCATTCAGAATAAGAAATTTAAGCCAAATATTGATGCAAAAAGCCTACTTTAATTAATAGAGATGAGTTAGTTTCCTCTAAAACTAGATAAATGAAGAAGGTAATGACTGATTTATTGTCCAGGAATCAAGGAAGGAAGCTTGTAGTTTAACGTGACCGACAATCTGTAGATCATAAGCCACGGGACCTCCTTTTTACGTGGAATCCGAACGACAGGACGTGGCATTTCACTTCGAAAATCTCACATGCATTGACCGGGAATCGAACCCGGACCGCCTTGGTGAGAGGCATACAGCTAGACCGCTGAGCCACCACGCCCTGTCCAGGAATCAACCGAGCAATAAAGAGTACTTACCAAACAGGATGATTCTTGAGAATCTGGCTCGCACTTGACGAAGACAGGTTCATCAATGATGTTCTGGAACAACTCAAAACAAATTTCAAATAGTTGAATCGATCAAGTCCAGTTAAATTCATGCTGTGAGAAAACAACCGGTGAAGACAAAAGATACAGTCAGTCGCTCGAAGCCCCGGGACTCTTTCAACAGACTCCATTACGAACTTAGAACAAAATATTTCAACAATTAGTTCCATCCAATAAGGGGTTAAAGGTTTAAATCTGACATCTTGTCCACCTCTTTAGGGGTCAACCTGTATTTGAGTCTGACATCTTTTACAACACTTTAAGGGACACCCATTATTTGAATCTGATATCTTGCAACCCTCTTTAAGGGTCACCCTGTATTTGAATTGAATCTAACATACTGTACACCTCGTTAAGTGTCACGCTGTATTTTGCTCTGACATCATGCACACCTCTTTAGAAGTCACCCTGTATTCTTGTGTGACATCTTGTACACCTCTTTAGGAGTCTCCCTCTATTCTTGTCTGACATCTTGTACACCTCTTTAGGAGTCACCATGTATTTTAGTCTGACATCTTGTGCACCTGTTTAGGAGTCACTCTGTACTTCTCTGCCATCTTTTACACCTCTTTAAGAGACACCTTGTATTCTTATCTGGTATCTTGTATCTCCTTAGGAGTCACCCTGTATTCTTATCTGGCATCTAGTACACCTCTTTAGGAGTCACACTATATTCTTATCTGACGTCTTGTATGTCTCTTTAGGAGTCACCCTGAATACTTGTGTGACATCTTGCACACTTTTTTGGAGTCAACCTGTATTTCTGTCGGACGTCACGCACTCGCCGTCTCCGTATCGTATAACGCTAGACGCAAGGAGTAAGTTCAGACTCGGTGCATATGTACTGAAAACATGATGACGTCATACACGCCGTTACCGTAAGCATAACGATGAAGTCGACAAGATCATTTGAAATGATAACAACAGCAGTTAATAAACCGAAGCTGTGAGACTTCCGTTAGAATGAGGAATCTGAACGACAGGAATTGAGCCCTTGTCCGCTGCGCTATCATGCCCCCACCAGTAGGCACATGAAACAGTTCGGCATCAACACTATTCGCTCCGACATGACCCCACCAGTAGGCACATGAAACAGTTCAGCATCAACACTATTCGCTCCGACATGACCCAAGCAGTAGGTCAGTGCACATGAAACAGTTCGGCATCTACACTATTCGCTCCGACATGACCCAAGCAGTAGGTCAGTGCACATGAAACAGTTCAGCATCAACACTATTCGCTCCGACATGACCCAAGCAGTAGGTCAGTGCATATGAAACAGTTCGGCATCAACACTATTCGCTCCGACATGACCCAAGCAGTAAGTCAGTGCACATGAAACAGTTCAGCATCAACACTATTCGCTCCGACATGACCCAAGCAGTAAGTCAGTGCATATGAAAAAGTTCGGCATCAACACTATTCGCTCCGACATGACCCAAGCAGTAGGTCAGTGCACATGAAACAGTTCGGCATCAACACTATTCGCTCCGACATGACCCAAGCAGTAGGTCAGTGCACATGAAACAGTTCGGCATCAACACTATTCGCTCCGACATGACCCAAGCAGTAGGTCCGTGCATATGAAACAGTTCGGCATCAACACTATTCGCTCCGACATGACCCAAGCAGTAGGTCAGTGCATATGAAACAGTTCGGCATCAACACTATTCGCACCGACATGACCCAAGCAGTAGGTCAGTGCATATGAAACAGTTCGGCATCAATACTATTCGCTCCGACATGACCCAAGCAGTAGGTCAGTTCTCATGAAACAGTTCGGCATCAACACTATTCGCTCCGACATGACCCAAGAAGTAGGTGAGTGCACATGAAGCAGTTCGGCATCAACACTATTCGCTCCGACATGACCCAAGCAGTAGGTCAGTTTTCATGAAACAGTTCGGCATCAACACTATTCGCTCCGACATGACCCAAGAAGTAGGTGAGTGCACATGAAACAGTTCGGCATCAACACTATTCGCTCCGACATGACCCAAGCAGTAGGTCAGTACACATGAAACAGTTCGGTATCAACACTATTCGCTCCGACATGACCCAAGAAGTAGGTGAGTGCACATGAAACAGTTCGGCATCAACACTATTCGCTCCGACATGACCCAAGCAGTAGGTCAGTACACATGAAACAGTTCGGCATCAACTCTATTCGCTTCGACATGACCCAAGCTGTAGGCCAGTGCACATGAAACAGTTCGGCATCAACACTATTCGCTCCGACATGACCCAAGTGGTTATGTGGAGAACAGCCCAGATTCATCAACATAAACGGGAGGACAGCATCAGGCTAAAGGCCTGGACAAAATAACTTCCTTAAGAGAAGATTAGACTGAAAGGATTGGGCTAAGGAAATGCGGCCTGGTTCTTTCAATACTAGACTGAACATTGAGAGTAAATACAATACTTTTATTTTTGGGGTGAAACTTGCAAACACATTAATAAAGCCTTAATTAAAAGATTAGTTATGCTGGCCCGCCTGGGGCAGTTTCAAATGTTCATTAATTTTAATTAGGTTGGCCCAGCCATGGGCTATTACTCAAAAGTTCATTCTGCTTGATGCACACACAAATTTAATATTCTTGCACTTGCTAGCAAAAACGAAGATGATTAAGATAATAATAAAAAAGGCACAAACTTATCTTTAGTGGCGATGACTAGAAGCATGCTGACGGAGACTGCCGTGGCCAACACTAGATTTTTTGGTAGTAGAATTTGAAATGTCCAGCATCAGGAAAATAACTTCGCCAGGGCGACCAGCGCTGTACATTGGCTAACATCGTTAGGTTTTGATGCTATTTCTTGAATGCCAAATAACATGGCATTTAGAACTGCGATTTGATGCAGCTTCTTGCGGTTTGGAGTAAAAACGTAGAATGCACTTTCTCAGTGCTGAAGCTCTCTGCTGTTGCGTTTCCTGGTAGTTTCACTCATAAATGCAGATTAGGCCTGAAGTTTAGAAGGCCCCGGAGAAGGGCGGAAGGCACGAATGCCTCTCGCTAGTTGAAGAAGACCGTAGAAGGTTTGAAGAAGGAATGCTGATGGAGAGCAAAACGCCGCCACTTAAATAATAACATCATGGAAACGTCTGGAAGCCAAGCTGGCGGGCGATGATTGGCCAGGGCAAGCTGTGACGTCAGTCATACAGGAAGGCAGCAAGCAAGTCGACACCCTTTTCAGTATGCGATCGTAAGCTGGAGGCGCATGACCTATTAACACGCTGAGGTAAGAGTCTTAGATATATATATAGAGAGAGATTAAACACTAGTAATAAACATTATAATGTTAACAGAAATGAATAAGTACATATGTTTTCGTTCGGTGGTCTCAAAAGCATTTAACTGACAAATGCGGCACAAAAGAAAAACGCACTATAAACATCACGAAAGTGATCATGCTCCGAGACCCCCGAAAGAAAACAATCAAAGAATCAGTTACAAAAACGTGAACAACAATAAAGAAGATGACACTAAGCCTCAACAGGCAAGATAGCAACCATAGAAATTGGTCTAGTATAGACACCCTTACTAGTGAGAACATCTACAACTCTCACATGATTATCACGTCCCAAAGGGCAGTGAGTTACCCTACCAATATTCCATACGAGAGGGGGACTTGGATCTCGCAAAAGAACCATATCTCCCACTCGCACATCAGGCTGGGAAAGCCGCCACTTCTCTCTTCTGTTAAGTGAGCCGAGATACTCCAGCTTCCAACGGCGCCAAAAGGAGTTTCGCAAAGAGTCTAACTTTCTCCAGAAAATAGGCAACCCGAGATCACAGCGTCGACTCAGCAAAGGAGGCGTAGAAGCTAAAGAACAGCCTATTAAAAAATGACCAGGTGTTAAGGGAAGAAGATCCTTAGGATCATTAGACAAAGGCGTGAGCGGCCTAGAATTTACAATACCCTCAACCTGAATAATTAAAGAATTGAATTCCTCATAGGAAAGGATGGCTGAACCAAGGGTTTTCTTCAGCTGTCTCTTCGTGAGCTTTATGCAAGATTCCCAACGACCACCATGATGGGGGGCGTATGGGGGAGTGAAATGCCATTTGAATCCCTTAGCATGCGAAAAATTAGAAAACTGTTCCTTAGCAGAAGGAGAGGTAAGTGCAGTTTTCCAAAGATCAAAAGTACTAACAAAAATTTTTGCGTTATCTGAAAAAACCTCGGAGGGAACACCCCTTCTAGCGGCAAATCTAGAAAAGGCTGCTATAAAATAAGGAGTAGAAGCACTTGTAACCAACTCAAGGTGAATGGCTCCTGTCACCATGCACACAAATAAAGAAATATAAAGTTTACCTAACAACTTTCGCTTAGATAAAGGGGAATTAACTTGATAGACATAAGGACCGGCATAATCGATACCCGTTAGGGCGAAAGGCTTACTAGGTTCGGAACGAAAATATGGCAAGTTTCCCATAATTTGCGTGATTGGCGGGGGCTTAGATTTGAAACAAGGTATACATTTCCGAATAACAGAAGAAACTTCATGAACACCGTTAATGAGCCAATATTTCTCGCTAATTAAACAAAGCAAAGTGCGGGTGCCAGCGTGCAAATTCTGATAATGAAATTTCTTTACGATAAGAGTAGTAATAGGATGTCTAGAAGGGAGAATAATGGGATGTTTTTTCTCATCTGAGTAACTAGAATATTCTAGCCTACCCCCCACTCTTATTAATCCATCTTGGTCCAAAAAAGGGGTGAGAGGTAACAGCCTACTAGACTTTGGTAAAGCTTTTTTGCTTAAAAGCGTCTGATACTCAAGAAAGAATACTTCTTGTTGCATGAGAAACAAGATTCTACGAGTAGCAAATTCCAATTCCATTTTAGTGAGAAAGGGTTGCGGTTTCACAGGCTGATCAAGAACAAGAAATTTCCATCGAAATAAATATGCTACCACACGAATTAATTTATTAAATGAAGAGTAACGCTGAAACAGACTAGTAGCAATAGAAGTTAGAAAAAGGGAAGCGGTAACAATGCGAGCATCAGGAACATCTTCTGCGAGTGGATTAGATGAACGAGGCCAACAAGAGAAATCCTGACTGAGCCACGCCGGACCATTCCAGTATAATTTAAGAGAAATTAATTTCTTGGGCAAGCAGCCACGTGAAATTATATCAGCGGGGTTTTCTTTTCCCGGAACATGATTCCATTGGTCAAAATGAGACAACTCTTGTATTTTAGAAACGCGATTAGCCACAAAAGTGGTCCAATGCGAAGAAGGTTTTGAAAGCCAAGCTAACACGATGGAAGAATCACTCCAAAACCATGTGCTCGAAAATTTCAAATTTAAACTGATTTTTAATTTACTGGCTAATTCCACAGCCATTACAGCAGAACATAATTCCAATCTAGGCAAAGATATGGATTTGAGTGGGGCTCCCTTTGATTTTGCGCAAATTAAATTGGAAAATCCGGGTAAAGTATTGGAAGATCGGCCTACTAAATAGGCGCAGCAACCGTATGCCTTTTCAGAACTATCTGCAAATACGTGCAAATCGAAATACTGACATGAAAGGTCCGAAATTAAAGTGCGGGGAATAGAAATTTGAGAAAGATCTAACAAACTCTTGCGGTATTTCAACCACTCATCCAAAAGGGGGGAGGGTACCTCCTCATCCCAACCAATTTTCAATAACCAAAGTTTTTGCAAGAAAATTTTTGCAGTAATAACCACCGGAGCAATGTACTGCAAGGGATCAAAAACTTTTGCTATTTCTGATAATAATTGCCTTTTCGTTTGAGGGTGAAACTCAGATAAGTGTACCTGATAGGAAAAGGTATCTGAAGAAGGAGACCAAAAAACACCCAAGGTTTTAATAGCTGATTCCTCAGTAGGAAGCGCAACACATTTGTCAACAGGAATTACTTGTGAAAAGTTAGATAAAAATTCGGTTGAGTTCGAGTTCCACTTATGAAGGGTAAACCCACCACCGGAAAGAAGAGAGTTTAAATCTTCACAAACAAGAAGTGCGTCAGAGATACTAGGAAAAGAATACAGAAAATCATCTACATAAAATGCAGTTTTCAAAACTTCAGAAGCTAGAGGATGAAAAAGATGACCATCTTGTTCGGCCAACATGTGAAGAGATCGTATTGCGAGAAAGGCAGACGGCTTAAGACCGTATGTCACTGTTCTTAAACGAAATATTTTTATAGGTTTTGCATTGTCGTCTCGCCACAAAATTCTTTGCAAATCACGTTGTTCTGAATTTACTAGAATTTGCCTATACATTTGCTTGATGTCAGCAAGGACAGCAATGGGGAATAGACGAAAGTTAAGTAAAACTGAAGTAAGATCTGTCTGAATAGCGGGTCCAGAATGCAGAGTGTCATTGAGAGAAACACCATTAGCATCTGGAGATGACCCATTAAAAACCACTCTTATCTGTTCTCGGGTGGAAGAATTTTTCCAAACCGGATGATGATTAAGATATACTATTTCTTTAGGAGGATTACTAATTTCTTCAGATTTTGCAACGACTTCCATGTGATTCGCTGATTCGTATTCTTCCATGAAGGAAGTATACTGAGCTTTTAAGAGAGCATCTTTTTTAAAGCGATTTTCAATTGCGAATAAAGCTTTGAGAGCTCTGGAATGTGATTCTGTAATAACAGGGGGGTTAAAAATGCGAGGAAGAGTAACCACGAATCTGCCTTCAGTAGTGCGAACAGTGGTTTCTACGTAGTGTGTTTCACAGATCTCATTATTGAGAGAATGAGGTGAGGTGACTTGAATATCCTCAATGTCCCAGAACTTAATTAATTCTTGATTTAAATCAGCACCAACAAAATAACAATGAGATTTTTGTTGAACGGGGTTGCGGTATATTTGCCCAGTGGCAATCCAACCAAAATCAGTTCTACGAAAGAAAACATCACGGGCAACTTTAACCTTTTCCGGATGTAAACATTGCCAAAAAATGCTGGCACTTAAAAGAATTTCTACAGATGAAGCTCTGTTGAAATTCGGATCTGCAAGTTGCAAATGATGCGGAATATTCCAACCCTGGACTTGAAAAGAAGTAATGGGGGTGTCATTACCTATGGAATTTATAATTAAAAAATCTAAATTTAAATGAATGCCAAGATTATTGGAATCTTTTACATCCACTTTAGCATAACTCAGAGATTGCGATTTGGAACCATTAATTCCTGTAACTTCTATAGAAGTAGGGCATATTTGTAGACCTAACTTGCGAACTAGCGATTCACTGATAAAATTGTTAGTTGCAGCATTATCTAACAATCCCCTTACAGAAACCCATTTTCCGTGAACATTCTTCACTAGAATTTGGACAGTGGACAATAAAACTTGAGTTTTACTGAACGAAACAGAGCTTTGAGTAAAAGACTGAGCGTTATTCGGCAAAGTCTCAGAATGAGATTTAGCGGATGAACTATTGGTTGCTGATGACCGCGATCTTTCATGCCTATGCAGGAGAGTATGATGCTTTGCTTTACAATGAAAACATAACCGTTCAGAACGACAATTGCTTATCATATGTGTCGCTGATAGGCAATTAAAGCAGTGCTTGTGGGTGGTAATTAATTTGCGTCTTTCATCCACAGATAAAGATTTGAATTGAGCGCATTGGTACAAGTTATGTGGTTGTTGACACAAAACACAAGCTTGTGCTTGATTGGAAGACCGAATATTGGTAGAAAAGGCATGTGACCTTAGTACTCTCTGAGTGGGGCTGATGACCTTACTATTAGAAGGAGGTTTGAAGGTAGAGCTACTCTTTTGGCTGGCTACAGCAGAGAGAATTTGGCATTTCGCCTTTAAGAATTTAATAATAGCTTCATAGGTACACAATGAATGTTGCGACAGATCTGCTTCCCAATCTTTTAAAGTTTTAGTGTCTAATTTAACAGAAATAAGATGAATCAAAAATAGATCCCAATGGTCAACTGGTTGGTCCAAATTTGCAAGCGCACGAATATGAAGTTCCGCAGCATCGATCAGATTACGAAGCGAGGCAAGATTATCAGCTTGAACAATAGGTAAATTGAATAAACCCTGTATGTGACGTTGAGTTTTTAAACGAGTGTTCCCAAACCGATCTCTGAGAAGTGCCAAAGCTACTTCATAATTTTCATTTGTCAACGTAAGCTCTTGGATGAGTTTAAGTGCGTTGCCTTGCAAGGACAAACGCAAATAATGAAACTTCTGTATTGAAGGAAGAGAATCGTTTTCGTGAATCAATGAATTGAATAATTCAAAAAATGGTTCCCATGTAGCTTCATCTCCGGTAAATTTAGGTAATTCTATTTTCGGTAATATAACACGGGAAGGAAAAGAAGAAGATTCTGAAGGAATTTTCTCCTGCTTTTCCTGCAATGTTAAACTTCTTAAAAGCTGCTTCGCGTCTGCGAACCCCTTATAATATAGATTTTCAACCTCACAACGGTCACTTTGCTGATCGGGATCCTCGGTCTCAATATTACTTTGGATCTCATCATATTTTTCAAAGGCCTGTTCATAACCTTTCAGTCTTTGAGAAATTATGTCACTATTACGTTCTTTTTCCGGGAGCTCATCTAGAAAAGTGCGAAAACGCGTTAACTTGCCTTTGACAGAAGCTCTGGCATTAATGAGTTTCTCGTCAATCGGCATTATGAAAGTTTGTTGTGTACTCACGACTATACTGTGAGCTGGTACACCTTGCTTCGGAAGAAGTTGACAGTCTGCCAGAAAAGAGAGTGCGGCTTCCCCTGCGGTGAAATACGGGCCTGCTGTTTGTCTCCCTTCTCAGTGCCAACCATATACACTCGAGCTGAAACTTTCGAAGTAGATTAGAAAACACAATTTTTAAAATATTAACACACTCAATGTTCAGTATGGCATTTAAATTTTGAATTAGTTCCAACATTAAGAAATTTGAAGATTTGGTTAAACAGAATGTTTACAAGCATCCCGGTTATAGGCACCAAAATGGTTATGTGGAGAACAGCCCAGATTCATCAACATAAACGGGAGGACAGCATCAGGCTTAAGGCCTGGACAAAATAACTTCCTTAAGAGAAGATTAGACTGAAAGGATTGGGCTAAGGAAATGCGGCCTGGTTCTTTCAATACTAGACTGAACATTGAGAGTAAATACAATACTTTTATTTTTAGGGTGAAACTTGCAAACACATTAATAAAGCCTTAATTAAAAGATTAGTTATGCTGGCCCGCCTGGGGCAGTTTCAAATGTTCATTAATTTTAATTAGGTTGGCCCAGCCATGGGCTATTACTCAAAAGTTCATTCTGCTTGATGCACACACAAATTTAATATTCTTGCACTTGCTAGCAAAAACGAAGATGATTAAGATAATAATAAAAAAGGCACAAACTTATCTTTAGTGGCGATGACTAGAAGCATGCTGACGGAGACTGCCGTGGCCAACACTAGATTTTTTGGTAGTAGAATTTGAAATGTCCAGCATCAGGAAAATAACTTCGCCAGGGCGACCAGCGCTGTACATTGGCTAACATCGTTAGGTTTTGATGCTATTTCTTGAATGCCAAATAACATGGCATTTAGAACTGCGATTTGATGCAGCTTCTTGCGGTTTGGAGTAAAAACGTAGAATGCACTTTCTCAGTGCTGAAGCTCTCTGCTGTTGCGTTTCCTGGTAGTTTCACTCATAAATGCAGATTAGGCCTGAAGTTTAGAAGGCCCCGGAGAAGGGCGGAAGGCACGAATGCCTCTCGCTAGTTGAAGAAGACCGTAGAAGGTTTGAAGAAGGAATGCTGATGGAGAGCAAAACGCCGCCACTTAAATAATAACATCATGGAAACGTCTGGAAGCCAAGCTGGCGGGCGATGATTGGCCAGGGCAAGCTGTGACGTCAGTCATACAGGAAGGCAGCAAGCAAGTCGACACCCTTTTCAGTATGCGATCGTAAGCTGGAGGCGCATGACCTATTAACACGCTGAGGTAAGAGTCTTAGATATATATATAGAGAGAGATTAAACACTAGTAATAAACATTATAATGTTAACAGAAATGAATAAGTACATATGTTTTCGTTCGGTGGTCTCAAAAGCATTTAACTGACAAATGCGGCACAAAAGAAAAACGCACTATAAACATCACGAAAGTGATCACCAATCAGTAGTTCAGTACACATGAAACAGTTCGACATCAACACTATTCGCTCCGACATGACCCAAGCAGTAGGTCAGTGCATATGAAACAGTTCGGCATCAACACTATTCGCTCCGACATGACCCAAGCAGTAGGTCAGTACATATGAAACAGTTCGGCATCAATACTATTCGCTACGACATGACCCAAGCTGTAGGCCAGTGCACATGAAACAGTTCGGAATCAACACTATTCGCTCCGACATGACCCAAGCAGTAGGTGAGTGCATATGAAAAAGTTCGGCATCAACACTATTCGCTCCGACATGACCCAAGCAGTAGGTCAGTACACATGAAACAGTTCGGCATCAACACTATTCGCTCCGACATGACCCAAGAAGTAGGTGAGTGCACATGAAACAGTTCGGCATCACCACTATTCGCTCCGACATGACCCAAGCAGTAGGTCAGTTCTCATGAAACAGTTCGGCATCAACACTATTCGCTCCGACATGACCCAAGAAGTAGGTGAGTGCACATGAAACAGTTCGGCATCAACACTATTCGCTCCGACATGACCCAAGCAGGGGTCAGTACACATGAAACAGTTCGGCATCAACACTATTCGCTACGACATGACCCAAGCTGTAGGCCAGTGCACATGAAACAGTTCGGAATCAACACTATTCGCTCCGACATGACCCAAGCAGTAGATGAGTGCATACGAAACAGTTCGGCATCAACACTATTCGCTCCGACATGACCCAAGCAGTGGGTCAGTGCATATGAAACAGTTCCGCATCAACACTATTCGCTCTGACATGACCCAAGCTGTAGGTCAGTACGCATGAAACAGTTCGGCATCAACACTATTCGCTCCGACATGACCCAAGCTGTAGGTCAGTACACATGAAACAGTTCGGCATCAACACTATTCGCTCCGACATGACCCAAGCAGTAGGTCAGTACACATGAAACAGTTCGGCATCAACACTATTCGCTCCGACATGACCCAAGCTGTAGGCCAGTGTATATGAAACAGTTCGGCGTCAACACTATTCGCTCCGACATGACCCAAGAAGTAGGTGAGTGCACATGAAACAGTTTGGCATCAACACTATTCGCTCCGACATGACCCAAGCAGTAGGTGAGTGCACATGAAACAGTTCGGCATCAACACTATTCGCTACGACATGACCCAAGCAGTAGGTCAGTGCATATGAAACAGTTCGGCATCAACACTATTCGCTCTGACATGACCCAAGCTGTAGGTCAGTACACATGAAACAGTTCGGCATTAACACTATTCGCTCCGACATGACCCAAGCTGTAGGTCAGTACATATGAAACAGTTCAGCATCAACACTATTCGCTACGACATGACCCAAACTGTAGGTCAGTACATATGAAACAGTTCAGCATCAACACTATTCGCTCTGACATGACCCAAGCTGTAGGTCAGTACGCATGAAACAGTTCAGCATCAACACTATTCGCTACAACATGACCCAAGCTGTAGGCCAGTGCACATGAAACAGTTCGGAATCAACACTATTCGCCCCAACATGACCCAAGCAGTAGGTCAGTACATATGAAACAGTTCGGCATCAACACTATTCGCTCCGACAAGACCCAAGCTGTAGGTCAGTGTATATGAAACAGTTCGGCATCAACACTATTCGCTCCGACATGACCCAAGCAGTAAGTCAGTACATATGAAACAGTTCAGCATCAACACTATTCGCTCCGACATGACCCGAGCAGTAGGTCAGTGTATATGAAACAGATCGGCATCAACACTATTCGCTCCGACATGACACAAGCAGTAGGTCAGTACACATGAAACAGTTCGGCATCAACACTATTCGCTCCGACAAGACCCAAGCAGTAGGACAGTACTCATGAAACAGTTCGACATCAACACTATTCGCTCCGACATGACCCAAGAAGTAGGTCAGTGCACATGGAACAGTTCGGCATCAACACTATCCGCTCCGACATGACCCAAGCAGTAGGTCAGTACATTTGAAACAGTTCGGCATCAACACTATTCGCTCCGACATGACCCAAGCAGTAGGTCAGTGCACATGAAACAGTTCGGCATCAACACTATTCGCTCCGACATGACCCAAGCAGTAGGTCAGTTCTCATGAAACAGTTCGGCATCAACACTATTCGCTCCGACATGACCCAAGCAGTAGGTCAGTTCTCATGGAACAGTTCGACATCAACACTATTCGCTCCAACATGACCCAAGCAGTAGGTCAGTGCATATGAAACAGTTCGACATCAACACTATTCGCTCCGACATGACCCAAGCAGTAGGTCAGTGCATGTGAAACAGTTCGGCATCAACACTATTCGCTCCGACATGACCCAAGCAGTAGGTCAGTGCATATGAAACAGTTCGACATCAATACTATTCGCTCCGACATGACCCAAGCAGTAGGTCAGTTCTCATGAAACAGTTCGGCATCAACACTATTCGCTCCGACATGACCCAAGCTGTAGGTGAGTGTATATGAAACAGTTCGACATCAACACTATTCGCTCCGACATGACCCAAGAAGTAGGTCAGTGCACATGGAACAGTTCGGTATCAACACTATTCGCTCCGACATGACCCAAGCTGTAGGTCAGTACATATGAAACAGTTCGGCATCAACACTATTCGCTCCGACATGACCCAAGCAGTAGGTGAGTGCATATGAACAGTTCGGCATCAACACTATTCGCTCCGACATGCCCCAAGCAGTAGGTCAGTGCACATGAAACAGTTCGGCATCAACACTATTCGCTCCGACATGACCCAAGCAGTAGGTCAGTGTATATGAAACAGTTCGGCATCAACACTATTCGCTCCGACATGACCCAAGCTGTAGGTGAGTGTATATGACACAGTTCGGCATCAACACTATTCGCTGCGACATGACCCAAGCAGTAGGTCAGGGCACATGAAACAGTTCGGCATCAACACTATTCGCTCCGACATGACCAAAGCTGTAGGTCAGTACACATGAAACAGTTCGAAATCAACACTATTCGCTCCGACATGACCCTAGAAGTAGGTGAGTGCACATGAAACAGTTCGGCATCAACACTATTCGCTCCGACATGACCCAAGCAGTAGGTCAGTGCACATGAAACAGTTCGTCATCAACACTATTCGCTCCGACATGACTCAAGCTGTAGGTCAGTACATATGAAACAGTTCGGCATCAAAACTATTCGCTCCGACATGACCCAAGAAGTAGGTGAGTGCACATGGAACAGTTCGGCATCAACACTATTCGCTCCGACATGACCCAAGCAGTAGGTCAGTGAACATGAAACAGTTCGGCATCAACACTATTCGCTCCGACATGACCCAAGCAGTAGATCAGTACACATGAAACAGTTCGGCATCAACACTATTTGCTCCGACATGACCCAAGCAGTAGGTCAGTGCATATGAAACAGTTCGGCATCAACACTATTCGCTCCGACATGACCCAAGCAGTAGGTCAGTGTATATGAAACAGTTCGGCATCAACACTATTCGCTCCGACATGACCCAAGCAGTAAGTCAGTGCATATGAAACAGTTCGGCATCAACACTATTCGCTCTGACATGACCCAAGCAGTAGGTCAGTGCATATGAAACAGTTCGGCATCAATACTATTCGCTCCGACATGACCCAAGCAGTAGGTCAGTACATATGAAACAATTCGGCATCAACACTATTCGCTCCGACATGACCCAAGCTGTAGGTCAGTATACATGAAACAGCTCGGAATCAACACTATTCGCTCAGACATGACCCAAGAAGTAGGTCAGTGCACATGAAACAGTTCGGCATCAACACTATTCGCTCCGACATGACCCATGCAGTAGATCAGTACACATGAAACAGTTCGGCATCAACACTATTCGCTCCGACATGACCCAAGCAGTAGGTCAGTGCATATGAAACAGTTCGGCATCAACACTATTCGCTCCGACATGACCCAAGCAGTAGGTCAGTGTATATGAAACAGTTCGGCATCAACACTATTCGCACCGACATGACCCAAGCAGTAAGACAGTGCATATGAAACAGTTCGGCATCAACACTATTCGCTCTGACATGACCCAAGCAGTAGGTCAGTGCATATGAAACAGTTCGGCATCAATACTATTCGCTCCGACATGACCCAAGCAGTAGGTCAGTACATATGAAACAGTTCGGCATCAACACTATTCGCTCCGACATGACCCAAGCTGTAGGTCAGTACACATGAAACAGTTCGGAATCAACACTATTCGCTCAGACATGACCCAAGAAGTAGGTCAGTGCACATGAAACAGTTCGACATCAACACTATTCGCTCCGACATGACCCAAGCAGTAGGTCAGTGCATATGAAACAGTTCGGCATCAACACTATTCGCTCTGACATGACCCAAGCAGTAGGTCAGTGCATATGAAACAGTTCGGCATCAACACTATTCGCTCCGACATGACCCAAGCAGTAGGTCAGTACATATGAAACAGTTCGGCATCAACACTATTCGCTCCGACATGACCCAAGCTGTAGGTCAGTACACATGAAACAGTTCGGCATCAACACTATTCGCTCCGACATGACCCAAGCTGTAGGTCAGTACACATGAAACAGTTCGGCATCAACACTATTCGCTCCGACATGACCCAAGCAGTAGGTGAATGCATATGAAACAGTTCGGCATCAACACTATTCGCTCCGACATGACCCAAGCTGTAGGTCAGTGCATGTGAAACAGTTCGGCATCAACACTATTCGCTCCGACATGACCCAAGCAGTAGGTCAGTTCTCATGGAACAGTTCGACATCAACACTATTCGCTCCAACATGACCCAAGCAGTAGGTCAATGCATATGAAACAGTTCGACATCAACACTATTCGCTCCGACATGACCCAAGCAGTAGGTCAGTGCATGTGAAACAGTTCGGCATCAACACTATTCGCTCCGACATGACCCAAGCAGTAGGTCAGTGCATATGAAACAGTTCGACATCAATACTATTCGCTCCGACATGACCCAAGCAGTAGGTCAGTTCTCATGAAACAGTTCGGCATCAACACTATTCGCTCCGACATGACCCAAGCTGTAGGTGAGTGTATATGAAACAGTTCGTCATCAACACTATTCGCTCCGACATGACCCAAGAAGTAGGTCAGTGCACATGGAACAGTTCGGTATCAACACTATTCGCTCCGACATGACCCAAGCTGTAGGTCAGTACATATGAAACAGTTCGGCATCAACACTATTCGCTCCGACATGACCCAAGCAGTAGGTGAGTGCATATGAAACAGTTCGGCATCAACACTATTCGCTCCGACATGCCCCAAGCAGTAGGTCAGTGCACATGAAACAGTTCGGCATCAACACTATTCACTCCGACATGACCCAAGCAGTAGGTCAGTGTATATGAAACAGTTCGGCATCAACACTATTCGCTCCGACATGACCCAAGCTGTAGGTGAGTGTATATGACACAGTTCGGCATCAACACTATTCGCTGCGACATGACCCAAGCAGTAGGTCAGGGCACATGAAACAGTTCGGCATCAACACTATTCGCTCCGACATGACCAAAGCTGTAGGTCAGTACACATGAAACAGTTCGAAATCAACACTATTCGCTCCGACATGACCCTAGAAGTAGGTGAGTGCACATGAAACAGTTCGGCATCAACACTATTCGCTCCGACATGACCCATGCAGTAGGTCAGTGCAAATGAAACAGTTCGGCATCAACACTATTCGCTCCGACATGACTCAAGCTGTAGGTCAGTACATATGAAACAGTTCGGCATCAAAACTATTCGCTCCGACATGACCCAAGAAGTAGGTGAGTGCACATGAAACAGTTCGGCATCAACACTATTCGCTCCGACATGACCCAAGCAGTAGGTCAGTGAACATGAAACAGTTCGGCATCAACACTATTCGCTCCGACATGACCCAAGCAGTAGATCAGTACACATGAACAGTTCGGCATCAACACTATTCGCTCCGACATGACCCAAGCAGTAGGTCAGTGCATATGAAACAGTTCGGCATCAACACTATTCGCTCCGACATGACCCAAGCAGTAGGTCAGTGTATATGAAACAGTTCGGCATCAACACTATTCGCTCCGACATGACCCAAGCAGTAAGTCAGTGCATATAAAACAGTTCGGCATCAACACTATTCGCTCTGACATGACCCAAGCAGTAGGTCAGTGCATATGAAACAGTTCGGCATCAACACTATTCGCTCCGACATGACCCAAGCTGTAGGTCAGTACACATGAAACAGTTCGGCATCAACACTATTCGCTCCGACATGACCCAAGCTGTAGGTCAGTACACATGAAACAGTTCGGCATCAACACTATTCGCTCCGACATGACCCAAGCAGTAGGTGAATGCATATGAAACAGTTCGGCATCAACACTATTCGCTCCGACATGACCCAAGCTGTAGGTCAGTGCACATGAAACATTTCGGCATCAACACTATTCGCTCCGACATGACCCAAGCTGTAGGTCAGTACACATGAAAGAGTTCGGCATCAACACTATTCGCTCCAACATGACCCCAGCAGTCGGTCAGGGCACATGAAACAGTTCGGCATCAACACTTTTCGCTCCGACATGACCCAAGCAGTAGGTGAGTGCACATGAAACAGTTCGGCATCAACACTATTCGCTACGACATGATCCAAGCAGTAGGTCAGTGCATATGAAACAGTTCGGCAACAACACTATTCGCTCTGACATGACCCAAGCTGTAGTTCAGTACGCATGAAACAGTTCGGCATCAACACTATTCGCTCCGACATGACCCAAGCTGTAGGTGAGTGTATATGAAACAGTTCGACATCAACACTATTCGCTCCGACATGACCCAAGCTGTAGGTCAGTACATATGAAACAGTTCGGCATCAACACTATTCGCTCCGACACGACCCAAGCAGTAGGTGAGTGCATATGAAACAGTTCGGCATCAACACTATTCGCTCCGACATGCCCCAAGCAGTAGGTCAGTGCACATGAAACAGTTCGGCATCAACACTTTTCGCTCCGACATGACCCAAGCAGTAGGTCAGTGTATATGAAACAGTTCGGCATCAACACTATTCGCTCCGACATGACCCAAGCTGTAGGTGAGTGTATATGAAACAGTTCGGCATCAACACTATTCGCTGCGACATGACCCAAGCAGTAGGTCAGGGCACATGAAACAGTTCGGCATCAACACTATTCGCTCCGACATGACCAAAGCTGTAGGTCAGTACACATGAAACAGTTCGAAATCAACACTATTCGCTCCGACATGACCCTAGAAGTAGGTGAGTGCACATGAAACAGTTCGGCCTCAACACAATTCGCTCCGACATGACCCAAGCAGTAGGTCAGTGCACATGAAACAGTTCGGCATCAACACTATTCGCTCCGACATGACCCAAGCAGTAGATCAGTACACATGAAACAGTTCGGCATCAACACTATTCGCTGCAACATGACCCAAGCAGTAGGTCAGTGCACATGGAACAGTTCGGTATCAACACTATTCGCTCCGACATGACCCAAGCTGTAGGTCAGTACATATGAAACAGTTCGGCATCAACACTATTCCCTCCGACATGACCCAAGCAGTAGGTCAGTGCACATGAAACAGTTCGGCATCAACACTATTCGCTCCGACATGACCCAAGCTGTAGGTCAGTACATATGAAACAGTTCGGAATCAAAACTATTCGCTCCGACATGACCCAAGAAGTAGGTGAGTGCACATGAAACAGTTCGGCATCAACACTATTCGCTCCGACATGACCCAAGCAGTAGGTCAGTGCACATGAAACAGTTCGGCATCAACACTTTTCGCTCCGGCATGACCCAAGCAGTAGGTCAGTGTATATGAAACAGTTCGTCATCAACACTATTCGCTCCGACATGACCCAAGCTGTAGGTGAGTGTAAATGAAACAGTTCGGCATCAACACTATTCGCTGCGACATGACCCAAGCAGTAGGTCAGGGCACATGAAACAGTTCGGCATCAACACTATTCGCTCCGACATGACCAAAGCTGTAGGTCAGTACACATGAAACAGTTCGAAATCAACACTATTCGCTCCGACATGACCCAAGAAGTAGGTGAGTGCACATGAAACAGTTCGGCCTCAACACTATTCGCTCCGACATGACCCAAGCAGTAGGTCAGTGCACATGAAACAGTTCGGCATCAACACTATTCGCTCCGACATGTCCCAAGCAGTAGATCAGTACACATGAAACAGTTCGGCATCAACACTATTCGCTGCGACATGACCCAAGCAGTAGGTCATTGCACATGGAACAGTTCGGTATCAACACTATTTGCTCCGACATGACCCAAGCTGTAGGTCAGTACATATGAAACAGTTCGGCATCAACACTATTCGCTCCGACATGACCCAAGCAGTAGGTCAGTGCACATGAAACAGTTCGGCATCAACACTATTCGCTCCGACATGACCCAAGCTGTAGGTCAGTACATATGAAACAGTTCGGCATCAAAACTATTCGCTCCGACATGACCCAAGAAGTAGGTGAGTGCACATGAAACAGTTCGGCATCAACACTATTCGCTACGACATGACCCAAGCAGTAGGTCAGTGCACATGAAACAGTTCGGCATCAACACTATTCGCTCCGACATGACCCAAGCAGTAGATCGGTACACATGAAACAGTTCGGCATCAACACTATTCGCTCCGACATGACCCAAGCAGTAGGTCAGTGCATATGAAAGAGTTCGGCATCAACACTATACGCTCCGACATGACCCAAGCAGTAAGTCAGTGCATATGAAACAGTTCGGCATCAACACTATTCGCTCTGACATGACCCAAGCAGTAGGTCAGTGCATATGAAACAGTTCGGCATCGATACTATTCGCTCCGAAATGACCCAAGCAGTAGGTCAGTACATATGAAACAGTTCGGCATCAACACTATTCGCTCCGACATGACCCAAGCTTTAGGTCAGTACACATGAAACAGTTCGGAATCAACACTATTCGCTCCGACATGACCCAAGAAGTAGGTCAGTGCACATGAAACAATTCGGCATCAACACTATTCGCTCCGACATGACCCAAGCAGTAGGTCAGTGCATATGAAACAGTTCGGCATCAACACTATTCGCTCTGACATGGCCCAAGCAGTAGGTCAGTGCATATGAAACAGTTCGGCATCAACACTATTCGCTCCGACATGACCCAAGCAGTAGGTCAGTACATATGAAACAGTTCGGCATCAACACTATTTGCACCGACATGACCCAAGCTGTAGGTCAAAACACATGAAACAGTTCGGCATCAACACTATTCGCTCCGACATGACCCAAGCTGTAGGTCAGTACACATGAAACAGTTCGGCATCAACACTATTCGCTCCGACATGACCCAAGCAGTAGGTGAATGCATATGAAACAGTTCGGCATCAACACTATTCGCTCCGACATGACCCAAGCTGTAGGTCAGTGCACATGAAACATTTCGGCATCAACACTATTCGCTCCGACATGACCCAAGCTGTAGGTCAGTACACATGAAACAGTTCGGCATCAACACTATTCGCTCCGACATGACCCCAGCAGTAGGTCAGGGCACATGAAACAGTTCGGCATCAACACTATTCGCTCCGACATGACCCAAGCAGTAGGTGAGTGCACATGAAACAGTTCGGCATCAACACTATTCGCTACGACATGACCCAAGCAGTAGGTCAGTGCATATGAGACAGTTCGGCAACAACACTATTCGCTCTGACATGACCCAAGCTGTAGGTTAGTACGTATGAAACAGTTCGGCATCAACACTATTCGCTCCGACATGACCCAAGCTGTAGGTCAGTACATATGAAACAGTTCAGCATCAACTCTATTCGCTACGACATGACCCAAGCTGTAGGTCAGTACATATGAAACAGTTCAGCATCAACACTATTCGCTCTGACATGACCCAAGCTGTAGGTCAGTACGCATGAAACAGTTCAGCATCAACACTATTCGCTCCGACATGACCCAAGCAGTAGGTGAGTGCATATGAAACAGTTCGTAATCAACACTATTCGCTCCGACATGACCCGAGCAGTAGCTCAGTGTATATGAAACAGTTCGTCATCAACACTATTCGCTCCAACATGACCCAAGACGTAGGTCACTTCACATGGAACAGTTCGGCATCAACACTATTCGCTACGACATGACCCAAGCAGTAGGTCAGTGCATATGAAACAGTTCGGCATCAACACTATTCGCTCTGACATGACCCAAGCTGTAGGTCAGTACGCATGAAACAGTTCGGCATCAACACTATTCGCTCCGACATGACCCAAGCTGTAGGTCAGTACATATGAAACAGTTCAGCATCAACACTATTCGCTACGACATGACCCAAGCTGTATGTCAGTACATATGAAACAGTTCGGCATCAACACTATTCGCTACGACATGACCCAAGCTGTAGGTCAGTACATATGAAACAGTTCAGCATCAACACTATTCGCTACGACATGACCCAAGCTGTAGGTCAGTACATATGAAACAGTTCGGCATCAATACTATTCGCTACAACATGACCCAAGCTGTAGGTCAGTACGCAAGAAACAGTTCAGCATCAACACTATTCGCTACGACATGACCCAAGCTGTAGGTCAGTACATATGAAACAGTTCGGCATCAATACTATTCGCTACGACATGACCCAAGCTGTAGGTCAGTACATATGAAACAGTTCAGCATCAACACTATTCGCTACGACATGACCCAAGCTGTAGGTCAGTACATATGAAACAGTTCGGCATCAATACTATTCGCTACGACATGACCCAAGCTGTAGGTCAGTACGCATGAAACAGTTCAGCATCAACACTATTCGCTACGACATGACCCAAGCTGTAGGTCAGTACATATGAAACAGTTCAGCATCAACACTATTCGCTCTGACATGACCCAAGCTGTAGGTCAGTACGCATGAAACAGTTCAGCATCAACACTATTCGCTCTGACATGACCCAAGCAGTAGGTCAGTACATTTGAAACAGTTCGGCATCAACACTATTCGCTCCGACAAGACCCAGGCAGTAGGTCAGTGTATATGAAACAGTTCGGCATCAACACTATTCGCTCCGACATGACCCAAGCAGTCTGTCAGTACATATGAAACAGTTCGGCATCAACACTATTCGCTCCGACATGACCCGAGCAGTAGGTCAGTGTATATGAAACAGTTCGGCATCAACACTATTCGCTCCGACATGACCCAAGCAGTAGGTCAGTACACATGAAACAGTTCGGCATCAACACAATTCGCTCCGACAAGACCCAAGCAGTAGGACAGTACTCATGAAACAGTTCGATATCAGCACTATTCGCTCCGACATGACCCAAGAAGTAGGACAGTGCACATGGAACAGTTCGGCATCAACACTATCCGCTCCGACATGACCCAAGCAGTCGGTCAGTACATATGAAACAGTTCGGCATCAACACTATTCCCTCCGACATGACCCAAGCAGTAGGTCAGTGCACATGAAACAGTTCGGCATCAACACTATTCGCTCCGACATGACCCAGGCAGTAGGTCAGTTCTCATGAAACAGTTCGGCATCAACACTATTCGCTCCAACATGACCCAAGCAGTAGGTCAGTTCTCATGAAACAGTTCGGCATCAACACTATTCGCTCCGACATGACCCAAGCAGTAGATCAGTACACATGAAACAGTTCGGCATCAACACTATTCGCTGCGACATGACCCAAGCAGTAGGTCAGTGCACATGGAACAGTTCGGTATCAACACTATTCGCTCCGACATGACCCAAGCTGTAGGTCAGTACATATGAAACAGTTCGGCATCAACACTATTCGCTCCGACATGACCCAAGCAGTAGGTCAGTGCACATGAAACAGTTCGGCATCAACACTATTCGCTCCGACATGACCCAAGCTGTAGGTCAGTACATATGAAACAGTTCGGCATCAAAACTATTCGCTCCGACATGACCCAAGAAGTAGGTGAGTGCACATGAAACAGTTCGGCATCAACACTATTCGCTCCGACATGACCCAAGCAGTAGGTCAGTGCACATGAAATAGTTCGGCATCAACACTATTCGCTCCGACATGACCCAAGCAGTAGATCAGTACACATGAAACAGTTCGGCATCAACACTATTCGCTCCGACATGACCCAAGCAGTAGGTCAGTGCATATGAAACAGTTCGGCATCAACACTATTCGCTCCGACATGACCCAAGCAGTAAGTCAGTGCATATGAAACAGTTCGGCATCAACACTATTCGCTCTGACATGACCCAAGCAGTAGGTCAGTGCATATGAAACAGTTCGGCATCAATACTATTCGCTCCGACATGACCCAAGCAGTAGGTCAGTACATATGAATCAGTTCGGCATTAACACTATTCGCTCCGACATGACCCAAGCTTTTGGTCAGTACACATGAAACAGTTCGGAATCAACACTATTCGCTCCGACATGACCCAAGAAGTAGGTCAGTGCACATGAAACAGTTCGGCATCAACACTATTCGCTCCGACATGACCCAAGCAGTAGGTCAGTGCATATGAAACAGTTCGGCATCAACACTATTCGCTCTGACATGACCCAAGCAGTAGGTCAGTGCATATGAAACAGTTCGGCATCAACACTATTCGCTCCGACATGACCCAAGACCCAAGCAGTAGGTCAGTTCATATGAAACAGTTCGGCATCAACACTATTCGCACCGACATGACCCAAGCTGTAGGTCAGTACACATGAAAGAATTCGGCATCAACACTATTCGCTCCGACATGACCCAAGCTGTAGGTCAGTACACATGAAACAGTTCGGCATCAACACTATTCGCTCCGACATGACCCAAGCAGTAGGTGAATGCATATGAAACAGTTCGGCATCAACACTATTCGCTCCGACATGACCCAAGCTGTAGGTCAGTACGCATGAAACAGTCCGGCATCATCACTATTCGCTACGACATGACCCAAGCTGGAAAACAGGAACTGATGATGAATATTTGTACCATGATCTCTGCCTTCATTAATCACGTTTGTATATTATCACTGTCCCAACATAGCTCTTGATTACCAGTACTTTACGTAGTTGTGTGGTTTCTTTAGCCTGAATGGACAGCTGGACGTTTTCTCTAGTCTAATTATATAAATAAAATATTTATTTAAAAATACTTTTATTGCAGCCAAAAGGCTGACACAAGTGGATTCCTACCACTCACTGTCTACTAACCAGCTGACACAAGTGGATTCCTACCACTCACTGTCTACTAACCAGCTGACACAAGTGGATTCCTACCACTCACTGTCTACTAACCAGCTGACACAAGTGGATTCCTACCACTCACTGTCTACTAACCAGCTGACACAAGTGGATTCCTCGCTGTCTACTAACCACCTGACACAAGTGGATTTCTTGCTGTCTACTAACCAGCTGACACAAGTGGATTCCTCACTGTCTACTAACCAGCTGACACAAGTGGATTCCTTGCTGTCTACTAACCAGCTGACACAAAGGGATTCCTCGCTGTCTACTAACCAGCTGACAAGTGGATTCCTCACTGTCTACTAACCAGCTGACACAAGTGGATTCCATGCTGTCTACTAACCAGCTGACACAAGTGGATTGCTCACTGACTACTAACCAGCTGACCCAAGTGGATTCCTCACAGTCTACTAACCAGCAGACACAAGTGGATTCCTCACTGTCTACTAACCAGCAGACACAAGTGGATTCCTCACTGTCTATTTACCAGCTGACACAAGTGGATTCCTCACTGTCTACTAACCAGCTGACCCAAGTGGATTCCTCACTGTCTACTAACCAGCTGACACAAGTGGATTCCTCGCTGTCTACTAACCAGCTGACACAAGTGGATTCCTTGCTGTCTACTAACCAGCTGACACAAATGGATTCCTCACTGTCTACTAACCAGCTGACACAAGTGGATTCCTTGCTGTCTACTAACCAGCTGACACAAAGGGATTCCTCGCTGTCTACTAACCAGCTGACAAGTGGATTCCTCACTGTCTACTAACCAGCTGACACAAGTGGATTCCTTGCTGTCTACTAATCAGCTGACACAAGTGGATTCCTCACTGACTACTAACCAGCTGACCCAAGTGGATTCCTCACAGTCTACTAACCAGCAGACACAAGTGGATTCCTCACTGTCTACTAACCAGCTGACACAAGTGGATTCCTCACTGTCTACTAACCAGCTGACACAAGTGGATTCCTCACTGTCTACTAACCAGCTGACCCAAGTGGATTCCTCACTGTCTACTAACCAGCTGACACAAGTGGATTCCTCACTGTCTACTAACCAGCTGACACAAGTCGATTCCTCGCTGTCTACTAACCAGCTGACACAAGTGGATTCCTCACTGTCAACTAACCAGCTGACACAAGTGGATTCCTCACTGTCTACTAACCAGCTGACACAAGTGGATTCCTCGCTGTCTACTAACCAGCTGACACAAGTGGATTCCTCACTGTCTACTAACCAGCTGACACAAGTGGATTCCTTGCTGTCTACTAACCAGCTGACACTAGTGGATTCTTACCACTCGCTGTCTACTAACCAGCTGACACAAGTGGATTCCTACCACTCGCTGTCCACTAACCAGCTGACACAAGTGGATTCCTCACTGTCTACTAACCAGCTGACACTAGTGGATACCTCACTGTCTACTAACCAGCTGACACAAGTGGATTCCTCACTGTCTACTAACCAGCTGACACTGGTGGATACTCACTGTCTACTAACCAGCTGACACAAGTGGATTCCTCACTGTCTACTAACCAGCTGACACAAGTGGATTCCTCGCTGTCTAGTAACCAGCTGACACAAGTGGATTCCTCACTGTCTACTAACCAGCTGACACAAGTGGATTCCTCACTGTCAACTATCCAGCTGACACAAGTGGATTCCTCGCTGTCTACTAACCAGCTGACACAAGTGGATTCCTCACTGTCTACTAACCAGCTGACACAAGTGGATTCCTCGCTGTCTACTAACCAGCTGACACAAGTGGATTCCTCGCTATCTAATAACCAGCTGACACAAGTGGATTCTTACCACTCACTGTCTACTAACCAGCTGACACAAGTGGATTCCTCACTGTCTACTAACCAGCTGACACATGTTGATTCCTCACTGTCTACTAACCAGCTGACACAAGTGGATTCCTCACTTACTACTAACCAGCTGACACAAGTGGATTCCTCACTGTCTAGTAACCAGCTGACACAAGTGGATTCCTTACTGTCTACTAACCAGCTGACACATGTGGATTCCTCACTGTCTGCTAACCAGCTGACACAAGTGGATTCCACACTGTCTACTAACCAGCTGACACAAGTGGATTCCTCACTGTCTACTAACCAGCTGACACAAGTGGATTCCTCACTGTCTACTACCCAGCTGACACACGTGGATTCCTACCACTCACTGTCTACTAACCAGCTGACACAAGTGGATTCCTCACTGTCTACTAACCAGCTGACACAAGTGGATTCCTCACTGTCTACTAACCAGCTGACAAAAGTGGATTCCTCGCTGTCTACAAACCAGCTGACATAAGTTGATTCCTACCACCCACTGTCTACTAACCAGCTGACACAAGTGGATTCCTCGCTGTCTACTAACCAGCTGACACAAGTGGATTCCCATCACTCACTGTCTACTAACCAGCTGACACAAGTGGATTCCCACCACTCACTGTCTACTAACCAGCTGACACAAGTGGATTCCTACCTCTCACTGTCTACTAACCAGCTGACACAAGTGGATTCCTCGCTGTCTACTAACCAGCTGACACAAATGGATTCCCCACTGTCTACTAACCAGCTGACACAAGTGGATTCCTCACTGTCTACTAACCAGCTGACACAAGTGGATTCCTCACTGTCTACTAACCAGCTGACACAAGTGGATTCCCACCACTCACTGTCTACTAACCAGCTGACACAAGTGGATTCCTACCTCTCACTGTCTACTAACCAGCTGACACAAGTGGATTCCTACCACTCACTGTCTACTAACCAGCTGACACAAGTGGATTCCTACCACTCGCTGTCTACTAACCAGCTGACAAAAGTTGATTCCTCGCTGTCTACTAACCAGCTGACACAAGTGGATTCCCACCACTCGCTGTCTACTAACCAGCTGACACAAGTGGATTCCTACCACTCACTGTCTTCTAACCAGCTGACATAAGTGGATTTCTCACTGTCCACTAACCAGCTGACACTAGTGGATTCCTCACTGTCTACCTACCAGCTGACACAAGTGGATTCCTACCACTCACTGTCTACTAACCAGCTGACACAAGTTGATTCCTACCACTCACTGTCTACTAACCAGCTGACACAAGTGGATACCTACCACTCACTGTCTACTAACCAGCTGACACAAGTGGATTCCTCGCTGTCTAGTAACCAGCTGACACAAGTGGATTCCTCACTGTCTACTAACCAGATGACACAAGTGGATTCCTCGCTGTCTACTAACCAGCTGACACAAGTGGATTCCTTGCTGTCTACTAACCAGCTGACATAAGTGGATTCCTTGCTGTCTACTAACCAGCTGACACAAGTGGATTCCTCGCTGTCTACTAACCAGCTGACACAAGAGGATTCCTCCCTATCTAATAACCAGCTGACACAAGTGGATTCCTACCACTCACTGTCTACTAACCAGCAGACACAATTGGATTCATCACTGTCTACTAACCAGCTGACACAAGTGGATTCCTCACGGTCTACTAACCAGTTGACACAAGTGGATTCCTCACTGACTACTAACCAGCTGACACAAGTGGATTCCTCACTGGCTACTAACCAGCTGACACAAGTGGATTCCTCGCTGTCTACTAACCAGCTGACACAAGTGGATTCCTCGCTGTCTACTAACCAGCTGACACAAGTAGATTCCTCGCTATCTAATAACCAGCTGACACAAGTGGATTCTTACCACTCACTGTCTACTAACCAGCTGACACAAGTGGATTCCTCACTGTCTACTAACCAGCTGACACATGTTGATTCCTCACTGTCTACTAACCAGCTGACACAAGTGGATTCCTCACTTACTACTAACCAGCTGACACAAGTTAATTCCTTACTGTCTACTAACCAGCTGACACAAGTGGATTCCTCACTGACTACTAACCAGCTGACACAAGTGGATTCCTCGCTGTCTACTAACCAGCTGACACATGTGGATTCCCCGCTATCTAATAACCAGGTGACACAAGTGGATTCCTACCACTCACTGTCTACTAACCAGCTGACACAAGTGGATTCCTCACTGACTACTAACCAGCTGGCACAAGTGGATTCCTCACTGTCTACTAACCAGGTGACACAAGTGGATTCCTACCACTCACTGTCTACTAACCAGCTGACACATGTTGATTCCTACTACTCACTGTCTACTAACCAGCTGACACAAGTGAATTCCTACCACTCACTGTCTACTAACCAGCTGACACAAGTGGATTCCTCGCTGTCTAGTAACCAGCTGACACAAGTGGATTCCTCACTGTCTACTAACCAGCTGACCCAAGTGGATTCCTCACTGTCTACTAACCAGATGACACAAGTGGATTCCTCGCTGTCTACTAACCAGCTGACACAAGTGGATTCCTTGCTGTCTACTAACCAGCTGACACAAGTGGATTCCTTGCTGTCTACTAACCAGCTGACACAAGTGGATTCCTCGCTGTCTACTAACCAGCTGACACAAGAGGATTCCTCGCTATCTAATAACCAGCTGACACAAGTGGATTCCTACCACTCACTGTCTACTAACCAGCAGACACAATTGGATTCCTCACTGTCTACTAACCAGCTGACACAAGTGGATTCCTCACGGTCTACTAACCAGCTGACACAAGTGGATTCCTCACTGACTACTAACCAGCTGACACAAGTGGATTCCTCACTGTCTACTAACCAGCTGACACAAGTGGATTCCTCACTGGCTACTAACCAGCTGATACAAGTGGATTCCTCGCTGTCTACTAACCAGCTGACAGAAGTGGATTCCTCGCTGTCTATTAACCAGCTGACACAAGTGGATTCCTCGCTATCTAATAACCAGCTGACACAAGTGGATTCTTACCACTCACTGTCTACTAACCAGCTGACACAAGTGGATTCCTCACTGTCTACTAACCAGCTGACACATGTTGATTCCTCACTGTCTACTAACCAGATGACACAAGTGGATTCCTCACTTACTACTAACCAGCTGACACAAGTGGATTCCTCACTGTCTAGTAACCAGCTGACAAGGGGATTCCTTACTGTCTACTAACCAGCTGACACAAGTGGATTCCTCACTGACTACTAACCAGCTGACACAAGTGGATTCCTCGCTGTCTACTAACCAGCTGACACATGTGGATTCCTCGCTATCTAATAACCAGCTGACACAAGTGGATTCCTACCACTCACTGTCTACTAACCAGCTGACACAAGTGGATTCCTCACTGTCTACTAACCAGCTGACACAAGTGGATTCCTCGCTGTCTACTAACCAGCTGACACAAGTGGATTCCTCGCTATCTAATAACCAGCTGACACAAGTGGATTCTTACCACTCACTGTCTACTAACCAGCTGACACAAGTGGATTCCTCACTGTCTACTAACCAGCTGACACATGTTGATTCCTCACTGTCTACTAACCAGCTGACACAAGTGGATTCCTCACTTACTACTAACCAGCTGACACAAGTGGATTCCTCACTGTCTAGTAACCAGCTGACACAAGTGGATTCCTTACTGTCTACTAACCAGCTGACACATGTGGATTCCTCACTGTCTGCTAACCAGCTGACACAAGTGGATTCCACATTGTCTACTAACCAGCTGACACAAGTGGATTCCTCACTGTCTACTAACCAGCTGACACAAGTGGATTCCTCACTGTCTACTACCCAGCTGACACAAGTGGATTCCTACCACTCACTGTCTACTAACCAGCTGACACAAGTGGATTCCTCACTGTCTACTAACCAGCTGACACAAGTGGATTCCTCACTGTCTACTAACCAGCTGACAAAAGTGGATTCCTCGCTGTCTACTAACCAGCTGACATAAGTTGATTCCTACCACCCACTGTCTACTAACCAGCTGACACAAGTGGATTCCTCGCTGTCTACTAACCAGCTGACACAAGTGGATTCCCATCACTCACTGTCTACTAACCAGCTGACACAAATGGATTCCCACCACTCACTGTCTACTAACCAGCTGACACAAGTGGATTCCTACCTCTCACTGTCTACTAACCAGCTGACACAAGTGGATTCCTCGCTGTCTACTAACCAGCTGACACAAATGGATTCCCCACTGTCTACTAACCAGCTGACACAAGTGGATTCCTCACTGTCTACTAACCAGCTGACACAAGTGGATTTCTCACTGTCTACTAACCAGCTGACACAAGTGGATTCCCACCGCTCACTGTCTACTAACCAGCTGACACAAGTGGATTCCTACCTCTCACTGTCTACTAACCAGCTGACACAAGTGGATTCCTACCACTCACTGTCTACTAACCAGCTGACACAAGTGGATTCCTACCACTCGCTGTCTACTAACCAGCTGACAAAAGTGGATTCCTCGCTGTCTACTAACCAGCTGACACAAGTGGATTCCCACCACTCGCTGTCTACTAACCAGCTGACACAAGTGGATTCCTACCACTCACTGTCTTCTAACCAGCTGACATAAGTGGATTTCTCACTGTCCACTAACCAGCTGACACTAGTGGATTCCTCACTGTCTACTAACCAGCTGACACAAGTGGATTCCTACCACTCACTGTCTACTAACCAGCTGACACAAGTTGATTCCTACCACTCACTGTCTACTAACCAGCTGACACAAGTGGATTCCTACCACTCACTGTCTACTAACCAGCTGACACAAGTGGATTCCTCGCTGTCTAGTAACCAGCTGACACAAGTGGATTCCTCACTGTCTACTAACCAGATGACACAAGTGGATTCCTCGCTGTCTACTAACCAGCTGACACAAGTGGATTCCTTGCTGTCTACTAACCAGCTGACACAAGTGGATTCCTTGCTGTCTACTAACCAGCTGACACAAGTGGATTCCTCGCTGTCTACTAACCAGCTGACACAAGAGGATTCCTCCCTATCTAATAACCAGCTGACACAAGTGGATTCCTACCACTCACTGTCTACTAACCAGCAGACACAATTGGATTCATCACTGTCTACTAACCAGCTGACACAAGTGGATTCCTCACGGTCTACTAACCAGTTGACACAAGTGGATTCCTCACTGACTACTAACCAGCTGACACAAGTGGATTCCTCACTGGCTACTAACCAGCTGACACAAGTGGATTCCTCGCTGTCTACTAACCAGCTGACACAAGTGGATTCCTCGCTGTCTACTAACCAGCTGACACAATTGGATTCCTTGCTGTCTACTAATCAGCTGACACAAGTGGATTCCTCACTGACTACTAACCAGCTGACCCAAGTGGATTCCTCACAGTCTACTAACCAGCAGACACAAGTGGATTCCTCACTGTCTACTAACCAGCTGACACAAGTGGATTCCTCACTGTCTACTAACCAGCTGACACAAGTGGATTCCTCACTGTCTACTAACCAGCTGACCCAAGTGGATTCCTCACTGTCTACTAACCAGCTGACACAAGTGGATTCCTCACTGTCTACTAACCAGCTGACACAAGTCGATTCCTCGCTGTCTACTAACCAGCTGACACAAGTGGATTCCTCACTGTCAACTAACCAGCTGACACAAGTGGATTCCTCACTGTCTACTAACCAGCTGACACAAGTGGATTCCTCGCTGCCTACTAACCAGCTGACACAAGTGGATTCCTCACTGTCTACTAACCAGCTGACACAAGTGGATTCCTTGCTGTCTACTAACCAGCTGACACTAGTGGATTCTTACCACTCGCTGTCTACTAACCAGCTGACACAAGTGGATTCCTACCACTCGCTGTCCACTAACCAGCTGACACAAGTGGATTCCTCACTTTCTACTAACCAGCTGACACTAGTGGATACCTCACTGTCTACTAACCAGCTGACACAAGTGGATTCCTCACTGTCTACTAACCAGCTGACACTGGTGGATACTCACTGTCTACTAACCAGCTGACACAAGTGGATTCCTCACTGTCTACTAACCAGCTGACACAAGTGGATTCCTCGCTGTCTAGTAACCAGCTGACACAAGTGGATTCCTCACTGTCTACTAACCAGCTGACACAAGTGGATTCCTCACTGTCAACTAACCAGCTGACACAAGTGGATTCCTCGCTGTCTACTAACCAGCTGACACAAGTGGATTCCTCACTGTCTACTAACCAGCTGACACAAGTGGATTCCTCGCTGTCTACTAACCAGCTGACACAAGTGGATTCCTCGCTATCTAATAACCAGCTGACACAAGTGGATTCTTACCACTCACTGTCTACTAACCAGCTGACACAAGTGGATTCCTCACTGTCTACTAACCAGCTGACACATGTTGATTCCTCACTGTCTACTAACCAGCTGACACAAGTGGATTCCTCACTTACTACTAACCAGCTGACACAAGTGGATTCCTCACTGTCTAGTAACCAGCTGACACAAGTGGATTCCTTACTGTCTACTAACCAGCTGACACATGTGGATTCCTCACTGTCTGCTAACCAGCTGACACAAGTGGATTCCACACTGTCTACTAACCAGCTGACACAAGTGGATTCCTCACTGTCTACTAACCAGCTGACACATGTTGATTCCTCACTGTCTACTAACCAGCTGACCCAAGTGGATTCCTCACTGTCTACTAACCAGATGACACAAGTGGATTCCTCGCTGTCTACTAACCAGCTGACACAAGTGGATTCCTTGCTGTCTACTAACCAGCTGACACAAGTGGATTCCTTGCTGTCTACTAACCAGCTGACACAAGTGGATTCCTCGCTGTCTACTAACCAGCTGACACAAGAGGATTCCTCGCTATCTAATAACAAGCTGACACAAGTGGATTCCTACCACTCACTGTCTACTAACCAGCAGACACAATTGGATTCCTCACTGTCTACTAACCAGCTGACACAAGTGGATTCCTCACGGTCTACTAACCAGCTGACACAAGTGGATTCCTCACTGACTACTAACCAGCTGACACAAGTGGATTCCTCACTGTCTACTAACCAGCTGACACAAGTGGATTCCTCACTGGCTACTAACAAGCTGACACAAGTGGATTCCTCGCTGTCTACTAACCAGCTGACAGAAGTGGATTCCTCGCTGTCTATTAACCAGCTGACACAAGTGGATTCCTCGCTATCTAATAACCAGCTGACACAAGTGGATTCTTACCACTCACTGTCTACTAACCAGCTGACACAAGTGGATTCCTCACTGTCTACTAACCAGCTGACACATGTTGATTCCTCACTGTCTACTAACCAGATGACACAAGTGGATTCCTCACTTACTACTAACCAGCTGACACAAGTGGATTCCTCACTGTCTAGTAACCAGCTGACAAGGGGATTCCTTACTGTCTACTAACCAGCTGACACAAGTGGATTCCTCACTGACTACTAACCAGCTGACACAAGTGGATTCCTCGCTGTCTACTAACCAGCTGACACATGTGGATTCCTCGCTATCTAATAACCAGCTGACACAAGTGGATTCCTACCACTCACTGTCTACTAACCAGCTGACACAAGTGGATTCCTCACTGTCTACTAACCAGCTGACACAAGTGGATTCCTCGCTGTCTACTAACCAGCTGACACAAGTGGATTCCTCGCTATCTAATAACCAGCTGACACAAGTGGATTCTTACCACTCACTGTCTACTAACCAGCTGACACAAGTGGATTCCTCACTGTCTACTAACCAGCTGACACATGTTGATTCCTCACTGTCTACTAACCAGCTGACACAAGTGGATTCCTCACTTACTACTAACCAGCTGACACAAGTGGATTCCTCACTGTCTAGTAACCAGCTGACACAAGTGGATTCCTTACTGTCTACTAACCAGCTGACACATGTGGATTCCTCACTGTCTGCTAACCAGCTGACACAAGTGGATTCCACACTGTCTACTAACCAGCTGACACAAGTGGATTCCTCACTGTCTACTAACCAGCTGACACAAGTGGATTCCTCACTGTCTACTACCCAGCTGACACAAGTGGATTCCTACCACTCACTGTCTACTAACCAGCTGACACAAGTGGATTCCTCACTGTCTACTAACCAGCTGGCACAAGTGGATTCCTCACTGTCTACTAACCAGCTGACAAAAGTGGATTCCTCGCTGTCTACTAACCAGCTGACATAAGTTGATTCCTACCACCCACTGTCTACTAACCAGCTGACACAAGTGGATTCCTCGCTGTCTACTAACCAGCTGACACAAGTGGATTCCCATCACTCACTGTCTACTAACCAGCTGACACAAGTGGATTCCCACCACTCACTGTCTACTAACCAGCTGACACAAGTGGATTCCTACCTCTCACTGTCTACTAACCAGCTGACACAAGTGGATTCCTCGCTGTCTACTAACCAGCTGACACAAATGGATTCCCCACTGTCTACTAACCAGCTGACACAAGTGGACTCCTCACTGTCTACTAACCAGCTGACACAAGTGGATTCCTCACTGTCTACTAACCAGCTGACACAAGTGGATTCCCACCACTCACTGTCTACTAACCAGCTGACACAAGTGGATTCCTACCTCTCACTGTCTACTAACCAGCTGACACAAGTGGATTCCTACCACTCACTGTCTACTAACCAGCTGACACAAGTGGATTCCTACCACTCGCTGTCTACTAACCAGCTGACAAAAGTGGATTCCTCGCTGTCTACTAACCAGCTGACACAAGTGGATTCCCACCACTCGCTGTCTACTAACCAGCTGACACAAGTGGATTCCTACCACTCACTGTCTTCTAACCAGCTGACATAAGTGGATTTCTCACTGTCCACTAACCAGCTGACACTAGTGGATTCCTCACTGTCTACTAACCAGCTGACACAAGTGGATTCCTACCACTCACTGTCTACTAACCAGCTGACACAAGTTGATTCCTACCACTCAGTGTCTACTAACCAGCTGACACAAGTGGATTCCTACCACTCACTGTCTACTAAATAGCTGACACAAGTGGATTCCTCGCTGTCTAGTAAGCAGCTGACACAAGTGGATTCCTCACTGTCTACTAACCAGATGACACAAGTGGATTCCTCGCTGTCTACTAACCAGCTGACACAAGTGGATTCCTTGCTGTCTACTAACCAGCTGACACAAGTGGATTCCTTGCTGTCTACTAACCAGCTGACACAAGTGGATTCCTCGCTGTCTACTAACCAGCTGACACAAGAGGATTCCTCCCTATCTAATAACCAGCTGACACAAGTGGATTCCTACCACTCACTGTCTACTAACCAGCAGACACAATTGGATTCATCACTGTCTACTAACCAGCTGACACAAGTGGATTCCTCACGGTCTACTAACCAGTTGACACAAGTGGATTCCTCACTGACTACTAACCAGCTGACAAAAGTGGATTCCTCACTGGCTACTAACCAGCTGACACAAGTGGATTCCTCGCTGTCTACTAACCAGCTGACACAAGTGGATTCCTCGCTGTCTACTAACCAGCTGACACAAGTGGATTCCTCGCTATCTAATAACCAGCTGACACAAGTGGATTCTTACCACTCACTGTCTACTAACCAGCTGACACAAGTGGATTCCTCACTGTCTACTAACCAGCTGACACATGTTGATTCCTCACTGTCTACTAACCAGCTGATACAAGTGGATTCCTCACTTACTACTAACCAGCTGACACAAGTGGATTCCTTACTGTCTACTAACCAGCTGACACAAGTGGATTCCTCACTGACTACTAACCAGCTGACACAAGTGGATTCCTCGCTGTCTACTAACCAGCTGACACATGTGGATTCCCCGCTATCTAATAACCAGCTGACACAAGTGGATTCCTACCACTCACTGTCTACTAACCAGCTGACACAAGTGGATTCCTCACTGACTACTAACCAGCTGGCACAAGTGGATTCCTCACTGTCTACTAACCAGGTGACACAAGTGGATTCCTACCACTCACTGTCTACTAACCAGCTGACACATGTTGATTCCTACTACTCACTGTCTACTAACCAGCTGACACAAGTGGATTCCTACCACTCACTGTCTACTAACCAGCTGACACAAGTGGATTCCTCGCTGTCTAGTAACCAGCTGACACAAGTGGATTCCTCACTGTCTACTAACCAGCTGACCCAAGTGGATTCCTCACTGTCTACTAACCAGATGACACAAGTGGATTCCTCGCTGTCTAGTAACCAGCTGACACAAGTGGATTCCTTGCTGTCTACTAACCAGCTGACACAAGTGGATTCCTTGCTGTCTACTAACCAGCTGACACAAGTGGATTCCTCGCTGTCTACTAACCAGCTGACACAAGAGGATTCCTCGCTATCTAATAACCAGCTGACACAAGTGGATTCCTACCACTCACTGTCTACTAACCAGCAGACACAATTGGATTCCTCACTGTCTACTAACCAGCTGACACAAGTGGATTCCTCACGGTCTACTAACCAGCTGACACAAGTGGATTCCTCACTGACTACTAACCAGCTGACACAAGTGGATTCCTCACTGTCTACTAACCAGCTGACACAAGTGGATTCCTCACTGGCTACTAACCAGCTGACACAAGTGGATTCCTCGCTGTCTACTAACCAGCTGACACAAGTGGATTCCTACCACTCACTGTCTACTAACCAGCTGACACAAGTGGATTCCTCGCTGTCTAGTAACCAGCTGACACAAGTGGATTCCTCACTGTCTACTAACCAGATGACACAAGTGGATTCCTCGCTGTCTACTAACCAGCTGACACAAGTGGATTCCTTGCTGTCTACTAACCAGCTGACACAAGTGGATTCCTTGCTGTCTAGTAACCAGCTGACACAAGTGGATTCCTCACTGTCTACTAACCAGATGACACAAGTTGATTCCTACCACTCACTGTCTACTAACCAGCTGACACAAGTTGATTCCTACCACTCACTGTCTACTAACCAGCTGACACAAGTGGATTCCTACCACTCACTGTCTACTAACCAGCTGACACAAGTGGATTCCTCGCTGTCTAGTAACCAGCTGACACAAGTGGATTCCTCACTGTCTACTAACCAGATGACACAAGTGGATTCCTCGCTGTCTACTAACCAGCTGACACAAGTGGATTCCTTGCTGTCTACTAACCAGCTGACACAAGTGGATTCCTTGCTGTCTACTAACCAGCTGACACAAGTGGATTCCTCGCTGTCTACTAACCAGCTGACACAAGAGGATTCCTCCCTATCTAATAACCAGCTGACACAAGTGGATTCCTACCACTCACTGTCTACTAACCAGCAGACACAATTGGATTCATCACTGTCTACTAACCAGCTGACACAAGTGGATTCCTCACGGTCTACTAACCAGTTGACACAAGTGGATTCCTCACTGACTACTAACCAGCTGACACAAGTGGATTCCTCACTGGCTACTAACCAGCTGACACAAGTGGATTCCTCGCTGTCTACTAACCAGCTGACACAAGTGGATTCCTCGCTGTCTACTAACCAGCTGACACAATTGGATTCCTTGCTGTCTACTAATCAGCTGACACAAGTGGATTCCTCACTGACTACTAACCAGCTGACCCAAGTGGATTCCTCACAGTCTACTAACCAGCAGACACAAGTGGATTCCTCACTGTCTACTAACCAGCTGACACAAGTGGATTCCTCACTGTCTACTAACCAGCTGACACAAGTGGATTCCTCACTGTCTACTAACCAGCTGACCCAAGTGGATTCCTCACTGTCTACTAACCAGCTGACACAAGTGGATTCCTCACTGTCTACTAACCAGCTGACACAAGTCGATTCCTCGCTGTCTACTAACCAGCTGACACAAGTGGATTCCTCACTGTCAACTAACCAGCTGACACAAGTGGATTCCTCACTGTCTACTAACCAGCTGACACAAGTGGATTCCTCGCTGCCTACTAACCAGCTGACACAAGTGGATTCCTCACTGTCTACTAACCAGCTGACACAAGTGGATTCCTTGCTGTCTACTAACCAGCTGACACTAGTGGATTCTTACCACTCGCTGTCTACTAACCAGCTGACACAAGTGGATTCCTACCACTCGCTGTCCACTAACCAGCTGACACAAGTGGATTCCTCACTTTCTACTAACCAGCTGACACTAGTGGATACCTCACTGTCTACTAACCAGCTGACACAAGTGGATTCCTCACTGTCTACTAACCAGCTGACACTGGTGGATACTCACTGTCTACTAACCAGCTGACACAAGTGGATTCCTCACTGTCTACTAACCAGCTGACACAAGTGGATTCCTCGCTGTCTAGTAACCAGCTGACACAAGTGGATTCCTCACTGTCTACTAACCAGCTGACACAAGTGGATTCCTCACTGTCAACTAACCAGCTGACACAAGTGGATTCCTCGCTGTCTACTAACCAGCTGACACAAGTGGATTCCTCACTGTCTACTAACCAGCTGACACAAGTGGATTCCTCGCTGTCTACTAACCAGCTGACACAAGTGGATTCCTCGCTATCTAATAACCAGCTGACACAAGTGGATTCTTACCACTCACTGTCTACTAACCAGCTGACACAAGTGGATTCCTCACTGTCTACTAACCAGCTGACACATGTTGATTCCTCACTGTCTACTAACCAGCTGACACAAGTGGATTCCTCACTTACTACTAACCAGCTGACACAAGTGGATTCCTCACTGTCTAGTAACCAGCTGACACAAGTGGATTCCTTACTGTCTACTAACCAGCTGACACATGTGGATTCCTCACTGTCTGCTAACCAGCTGACACAAGTGGATTCCACACTGTCTACTAACCAGCTGACACAAGTGGATTCCTCACTGTCTACTAACCAGCTGACACATGTTGATTCCTCACTGTCTACTAACCAGCTGACCCAAGTGGATTCCTCACTGTCTACTAACCAGATGACACAAGTGGATTCCTCGCTGTCTACTAACCAGCTGACACAAGTGGATTCCTTGCTGTCTACTAACCAGCTGACACAAGTGGATTCCTTGCTGTCTACTAACCAGCTGACACAAGTGGATTCCTCGCTGTCTACTAACCAGCTGACACAAGAGGATTCCTCGCTATCTAATAACAAGCTGACACAAGTGGATTCCTACCACTCACTGTCTACTAACCAGCAGACACAATTGGATTCCTCACTGTCTACTAACCAGCTGACACAAGTGGATTCCTCACGGTCTACTAACCAGCTGACACAAGTGGATTCCTCACTGACTACTAACCAGCTGACACAAGTGGATTCCTCACTGTCTACTAACCAGCTGACACAAGTGGATTCCTCACTGGCTACTAACAAGCTGACACAAGTGGATTCCTCGCTGTCTACTAACCAGCTGACAGAAGTGGATTCCTCGCTGTCTATTAACCAGCTGACACAAGTGGATTCCTCGCTATCTAATAACCAGCTGACACAAGTGGATTCTTACCACTCACTGTCTACTAACCAGCTGACACAAGTGGATTCCTCACTGTCTACTAACCAGCTGACACATGTTGATTCCTCACTGTCTACTAACCAGATGACACAAGTGGATTCCTCACTTACTACTAACCAGCTGACACAAGTGGATTCCTCACTGTCTAGTAACCAGCTGACAAGGGGATTCCTTACTGTCTACTAACCAGCTGACACAAGTGGATTCCTCACTGACTACTAACCAGCTGACACAAGTGGATTCCTCGCTGTCTACTAACCAGCTGACACATGTGGATTCCTCGCTATCTAATAACCAGCTGACACAAGTGGATTCCTACCACTCACTGTCTACTAACCAGCTGACACAAGTGGATTCCTCACTGTCTACTAACCAGCTGACACAAGTGGATTCCTCGCTGTCTACTAACCAGCTGACACAAGTGGATTCCTCGCTATCTAATAACCAGCTGACACAAGTGGATTCTTACCACTCACTGTCTACTAACCAGCTGACACAAGTGGATTCCTCACTGTCTACTAACCAGCTGACACATGTTGATTCCTCACTGTCTACTAACTAGCTGACACAAGTGGATTCCTCACTTACTACTAACCAGCTGACACAAGTGGATTCCTCACTGTCTAGTAACCAGCTGACACAAGTGGATTCCTTACTGTCTACTAACCAGCTGACACATGTGGATTCCTCACTGTCTGCTAACCAGCTGACACAAGTGGATTCCACACTGTCTACTAACCAGCTGACACAAGTGGATTCCTCACTGTCTACTAACCAGCTGACACAAGTGGATTCCTCACTGTCTACTACCCAGCTGACACAAGTGGATTCCTACCACTCACTGTCTACTAACCAGCTGACACAAGTGGATTCCTCACTGTCTACTAACCAGCTGGCACAAGTGGATTCCTCACTGTCTACTAACCAGCTGACAAAAGTGGATTCCTCGCTGTCTACTAACCAGCTGACATAAGTTGATTCCTACCACCCACTGTCTACTAACCAGCTGACACAAGTGGATTCCTCGCTGTCTACTAACCAGCTGACACAAGTGGATTCCCATCACTCACTGTCTACTAACCAGCTGACACAAGTGGATTCCCACCACTCACTGTCTACTAACCAGCTGACACAAGTGGATTCCTACCTCTCACTGTCTACTAACCAGCTGACACAAGTGGATTCCTCGCTGTCTACTAACCAGCTGACACAAATGGATTCCCCACTGTCTACTAACCAGCTGACACAAGTGGATTCCTCACTGTCTACTAACCAGCTGACACAAGTGGATTCCTCACTGTCTACTAACCAGCTGACACAAGTGGATTCCCACCACTCACTGTCTACTAACCAGCTGACACAAGTGGATTCCTACCTCTCACTGTCTACTAACCAGCTGACACAAGTGGATTCCTACCACTCACTGTCTACTAACCAGCTGACACAAGTGGATTCCTACCACTCGCTGTCTACTAACCAGCTGACAAAAGTGGATTCCTCGCTGTCTACTAACCAGCTGACACAAGTGGATTCCCACCACTCGCTGTCTACTAACCAGCTGACACAAGTGGATTCCTACCACTCACTGTCTTCTAACCAGCTGACATAAGTGGATTTCTCACTGTCCACTAACCAGCTGACACTAGTGGATTCCTCACTGTCTACTAACCAGCTGACACAAGTGGATTCCTACCACTCACTGTCTACTAACCAGCTGACACAAGTTGATTCCTACCACTCAGTGTCTACTAACCAGCTGACACAAGTGGATTCCTACCACTCACTGTCTACTAAATAGCTGACACAAGTGGATTCCTCGCTGTCTAGTAAGCAGCTGACACAAGTGGATTCCTCACTGTCTACTAACCAGATGACACAAGTGGATTCCTCGCTGTCTACTAACCAGCTGACACAAGTGGATTCCTTGCTGTCTACTAACCAGCTGACACAAGTGGATTCCTTGCTGTCTACTAACCAGCTGACACAAGTGGATTCCTCGCTGTCTACTAACCAGCTGACACAAGAGGATTCCTCCCTATCTAATAACCAGCTGACACAAGTGGATTCCTACCACTCACTGTCTACTAACCAGCAGACACAATTGGATTCATCACTGTCTACTAACCAGCTGACACAAGTGGATTCCTCACGGTCTACTAACCAGTTGACACAAGTGGATTCCTCACTGACTACTAACCAGCTGACAAAAGTGGATTCCTCACTGGCTACTAACCAGCTGACACAAGTGGATTCCTCGCTGTCTACTAACCAGCTGACACAAGTGGATTCCTCGCTGTCTACTAACCAGCTGACACAAGTGGATTCCTCGCTATCTAATAACCAGCTGACACAAGTGGATTCTTACCACTCACTGTCTACTAACCAGCTGACACAAGTGGATTCCTCACTGTCTACTAACCAGCTGACACATGTTGATTCCTCACTGTCTACTAACCAGCTGATACAAGTGGATTCCTCACTTACTACTAACCAGCTGACACAAGTGGATTCCTTACTGTCTACTAACCAGCTGACACAAGTGGATTCCTCACTGACTACTAACCAGCTGACACAAGTGGATTCCTCGCTGTCTACTAACCAGCTGACACATGTGGATTCCCCGCTATCTAATAACCAGCTGACACAAGTGGATTCCTACCACTCACTGTCTACTAACCAGCTGACACAAGTGGATTCCTCACTGACTACTAACCAGCTGGCACAAGTGGATTCCTCACTGTCTACTAACCAGGTGACACAAGTGGATTCCTACCACTCACTGTCTACTAACCAGCTGACACATGTTGATTCCTACTACTCACTGTCTACTAACCAGCTGACACAAGTGGATTCCTACCACTCACTGTCTACTAACCAGCTGACACAAGTGGATTCCTCGCTGTCTAGTAACCAGCTGACACAAGTGGATTCCTCACTGTCTACTAACCAGCTGACCCAAGTGGATTCCTCACTGTCTACTAACCAGATGACACAAGTGGATTCCTCGCTGTCTAGTAACCAGCTGACACAAGTGGATTCCTTGCTGTCTACTAACCAGCTGACACAAGTGGATTCCTTGCTGTCTACTAACCAGCTGACACAAGTGGATTCCTCGCTGTCTACTAACCAGCTGACACAAGAGGATTCCTCGCTATCTAATAACCAGCTGACACAAGTGGATTCCTACCACTCACTGTCTACTAACCAGCAGACACAATTGGATTCCTCACTGTCTACTAACCAGCTGACACAAGTGGATTCCTCACGGTCTACTAACCAGCTGACACAAGTGGATTCCTCACTGACTACTAACCAGCTGACACAAGTGGATTCCTCACTGTCTACTAACCAGCTGACACAAGTGGATTCCTCACTGGCTACTAACCAGCTGACACAAGTGGATTCCTCGCTGTCTACTAACCAGCTGACACAAGTGGATTCCTCGCTGTCTACTAACCAGCTGACACAAGTGGATTCCTCGCTATCTAATAACCAGCTGACACAAGTGGATTCTTACCACTCACTGTCTACTAACCAGCTGACACAAGTGGATTCCTCACTGTCTACTAACCAGCTGACACATGTTGATTCCTCACTGTCTACTAACCAGATGACACAAGTGGATTCCTCACTTACTACTAACCAGCTGACACAAGTGGATTCCTCACTGTCTAGTAACCAGCTGACAAGGGGATTCCTTACTGTCTACTAACCAGCTGACACAAGTGGATTCCTCACTGACTACTAACCAGCTGACACAAGTGGATTCCTCGCTTTCTACTAACCAGCTGACACATGTGGATTCCTCGCTATCTAATAACCAGCTGACACAAGTGGATTCCTACCACTCACTGTCTACTAACCAGCTGACACAAGTGGATTCCTCACTGTCTACTAACCAGCTGACACAAGTGGATTCCTCACTGTCTACTAACCAGCTGACACAAGTGGATTCCTCACTGACTACTAACCAGCTGGCACAAGTGGATTTCTCACTGTCTACTAACCAGGTGACACATGTGGATTCCTCACTGTCTACTAACCAGCTGACCCAAGTGGATTCCTCACTGTCTACTAACCAGCTGACACATGTGGATTCCTCACTGTCTACTAACCAGCTGACACAAGTGGATTCCTTGCTGTCTACTAACCAGCTGACACAAGTGGATTCCTCACTGTCGACTAACCAGCTGACTCAAGTGGATTCCTCACTGTCTACTACCCAGCTGATACAAGTGGATTCCTACCACTCACTGTCTACTAACCAGCTGACACAAGTGGATTCCTCACTGTCTACTAACCAGCTGACACAAGTGGATTCCTCACTGTCTACTAACCAGCTGACACAAGTGGATTACTCACTGTCTACTTACCAGCTGACCCAAGTGGATTCCTCACTGTCTACTAACCAGCTGACACAAGTGGATTCCTCACTGTCTACTAACCAGCTGACACAAGTGGATTCCTCGCTGTCTATTAACCAGCTGACACAAGTGGATTCCTCACTGTCTACTAACCAGCTGACACAAGTGGATTCCTCGCTGTCTACTAACCAGCTGACACAAGTGGATTCCTCACTGTCTACTAACCAGCTGACACAAGTGGATTCCTTGCTGTCTACTAACCAGCTGACACTAGTGGATTCCTACCACTCGCTGTCTACTAACCAGCTGACACAAGTGGATTCCTACCACTCGCTGTCCACTAACCAGCTGACACAAGTGGATTCCTCACTGTCTACTAACCAGCTGACACTAGTGGATACCTCACTGTCTACTGACCAGCTGACACAAGTGGATTCCTCACTGTCAACTAACCAGCTGACACTGGTGGATACCTCACTGTCTACTAACCAGCTGACACAAGTGGATTCCTCACTGTCTACTAACCAGCTGACACAAGTGGTTTCCTGGCTGTCTAGTAACCAGCTGACACAAGTGGATTCCTCACTGTCTACTAACCAGCTGACACAAGTGGATTCCTCACTGTCTACTAACCAGCTGACACAAGTGGATTCCTCGCTGTCTACTAACCAGCTGACACAATTGGATTCGTCACTGTCTACTAACCAGCTGACACAAGTGGATTCCTACCACTCGTTGTCTACTAACCAGCTGACACAAGTGGATACCTCACTGTCTACTAACGAGCTGACACAAGTGAATTCCTCACTGTCTACTAACCAGCTGACACAAGTGGATTCCTACCACTCACTGTCTACTAACCAGCTGACCCAAGTGGATTCCTACCACTCACTGTCTACTAACCAGCTGACACAAGTGGATTCCTCACTGTCTACTAACCAGCTGACACAAGTGGATTCCTACCACTCACTGTCTACTAACCAGCTGACCCAAGTGGATTCCTACCACTCACTGTCTACTAACCAGCTGGACAAGTGGATTCCTCACTGTCGCTCACCTCTGTCCTGGTGGGAACGGTGACGTCCTCTCTCAGCCTTACTCGTCGTGCGGTGTTGGCCTCTTGTGCTGGTTGCAAAGCAAATTCCTCACCTCCGTAGTGAAGAGTGTTGGTACTCAGGTCCAAGATGATCTTGTTCAGGTCCAGAAAGTCCAGTCTGATGATCACTTCATTTGCTACATCTGCCACGAGCACTGGATGCTTCACCGCCCGTCAACCAATGATGAACTCAAGTGATTCTTTGCCATGTACCGGCGAGGTCTCTCCAGTCGCGGTTATTAGTTGGAGGTACCTTTGTGTGGGTTGCACTCCACTTCGGGATCACGGTGGGATTGGCGATGGTCCTCGTTGCTCCCGTGTCGATCAGCATGGGCCAACTCACTCCGTTGACGACTCCATCGACCATCAGGCTTCTATTGTCCCTCCGTAACTTCGTCCTACGGACCTGCATTTCCGGGGCTGGCCAACTGTCACAAGCCAACCTTTTCCCCCCAAGGTTGGCTAATACTCGTTTCTCTGGGCCGCGCGGTTTTCAGGCGACTGATTTCCCGACGGATACCTTCGGCGGCGGCTATCATCGCAATCCTTGCTCACGTGGCCTACTTACCGCACGTCCAGCAGGTCGGTAGTCCTCTTCCCGGCAGCCTCTCCGGGTGTCATTTGGCTGCGTCGGTGTTGGTGGTGCCGCGACTAATGAAGAACCGGTCTAGCGCCTCCATCAATTCATCGGCCAGGGGCTTGGTCTCGTTGGTTTTGGCTGGTTCGTCAACGTCCACTTGAGGCACCCGCTCTTGCATTCTAAATGCCTGCTTTGCCGTTTCGAACTCAAGTGCGTGGCTCAGCGCATCTGCCAGGGTCTTATTGCGCATGGGTTGCAGTGCCTGTTGAGTGTCCGAGTCCCGTAGCCCGTCGGTGAAGGTCTGCGTCGCAATCTGCTCCAGAAAGTCGGCCGGCGCTGTTGGATATGAGAGCCTTACGAGGCGTGCGATGTCCGTTTCCGCGTTCTTTTGTACCCGGGTCTGGAGCTGCATCTGGTAGGCCTGCTGAAGATGGCTATCTCCATATCGGGACTCCATATGGGCAATTAATGAAGCGTAGTCCTGTGATTCAGTCGGGATGGCCTGAAGGTCATTAAGGGCGTCCCCTCTCAGCGCTACAATGAGAGCTGTAGCTTTTTCCGTGTTGTTCCAGTTGTTTATGGAACAGGCCGCCTCGAACTGACGGGACCTTTCCGTCAAAGGTTGGGGGCGTCAATCTGCTCTGTCCCGTTCCTGATATTCCTGGTGTAACTGTGGGCGGGCGTCGGCGCTGCTCGGCAACTTCCTGTTGTAGAGCGTTGAATTTCTCTTCCATCCCCGTCAGCGAGCTTCGGCGCAGCTCGGCTACTTCTTCTTGTAAGGCGTCGAACTTCTTTTCCACTGCCGTGACTTCCTCGCGTAGGCCCTGGCAGACGGTGTTGACTTCCTCCCGCAGACCCTGTTCTAATTTCGTTTGACTTTCTTCTTATTTAGTCAGCAGACACTCTTCCAAATTTCCCTGGCCATCCAGAAATATGCTAGGCAGGTCCTCGGCTAAATTCTTCTGGCTGGCCTCTAATTTGGAAGTTAGGTCTTTGGCTAAATTCTTCTAGCCGTCTTCTATCTTCTTCTGGCCGTCCTCCATCTTGGTTTCCATGCCACTTAACTTTTCTAGCAGTAATTGTAATTGTGCTTCCATTTCAGTTGCCTGTCTTGTGGTGGGCATGCACTCACAGGAGACTTAGTGAACTGTGATAAAATGAACTGCACGAGTTTTGAAATCAGGACCTTCAGGTATTGGGTTTGTGCTTGGGTTCGTAATCCGGATTCTGGCACCAGTTGATACGTGCTACCCCTAGTAGTTCGTTAATTGGATCACAGCAGGTAAAGCACAACCCACATGGTCCTTTAATGAAATATTAGCTTTATTGCAGGTCAGAAATACACACCACACATTCACACACACTGAGTCTTACTTTAAGAAAATAGTCACTATTAGTATCCTCTTGTAGATAACACTCACCTTTTCACTTGGTCATACAGTTAATCCTTCCGTAATTATCCCCGTGACCTCGCTAGAAATAACCACAAGTCTTCCTCTTATACACAAGCCACAGTCTGTCACTCACTGTTCTTGAATACACACTGTTTCGCAATTCGCACGTCACCGTAACACTTCAATCGCACTGGTAAGAACACAACATCTCACCCAATTTTCATCGCTATCGCATGAATGGTATATGAACTCATACGTGACATTGTTGAAACACTTCGCGCGTCGTCGCTAATTTATTGAATCTACTCGTGCCGTACCTATTGTAAAATGGATTTACTAAGTCGAAAACCTTCCTTGGCGTGTACACAACAACTCATCAACGTTTCATCACAATTGGATGAATGGCATATGAACGCACACGGGATTTTGTATAAACGATTCGCGTGCCGTCACTCAATTGTTAAATCTACTCGTGAGCTACCTATTGTAAAGTGGATTTACTAAGTCAGAAACTTTCGCAGGAGTGGATGCTATAACTCACCCAAGTTTCATCGCAATGGGATGAATGGTATATGAACGTATGTGGGACTTTGTTGAAACTAATCGCACGCCATTTTGTTGAAGTTACTCGAGCGCTATCAATTGTAAATTGGATTTACTATGCCTATAACTTTTCCGGGAGTGTGCACAAAATCTCTCTAAAATTTGATTGCAATCGGATGAATTGTATATGAACGCATCGCCAACACTCATTTGTTTAAGCTTCTCGCGCGTTATCTATTGTAAATTAGAATAACTAAACCTATAACCATCCCGGAAGTGTCAACAACAACTCACCAAAATTTGATCGTAATCGGATGAATGGTTTATGAACGCATAAAAGACGAACAGACAAACATTCTTTTATATATATACTAGCTGTACCCAGCATGCGTTGCAATGCCAATCAAAGAAAGTGTTGGCGTTGTCACTTAGTTTGTTGAAGTGCTTTAGGATTTCCAATATTTTTTTTCCGTTAACCACCTCTAAACAATTGCAAAATTGACTTTCTATCTCAGAAACATTCATGGGAGCGTGCTCAACAACACACCAAAGTTTCATCGGAATGAATGGTATATGAACGCATACGGGACTTTGTTGAGTCGATTGGAGCTCCGTCACCCATTTGTTGAATATACTCGTAAGCTACCTATTGTAAAATGGATTTACCTAGTCGAAAACCTTCCCTGGCATGTACACAACAACTTTTTAACCCATGCGTGGCGAAGATAGTTCCACGGTCTTTAGTAGTTGCAGACTCCTGCATTCAATAGCATACACTTTTATCTAGATTTTGCAAAGTCACACAAATATACATGGCACTGACCTCTGGAAGAACATAGCTACTAAAGGGGGAGGAAGGGGAAAACCAGTTCCACCCAGCGAACACTCGGGGTTAGTCGACTACAACTGGTGTCTATGGCAACACGTCAACTGCTTCAAGTTCCAGTTAAAGAGACAACTCGATTAGTATAAGCTTGCATTATTTCAGTATAACCATAGTTGATTTTGTAAAACCATATAATCACCCCTAACAGACAAATTCCGGATTTTCATCACTATTTTAGAAGTTTACCTAACATTAGATATACAACATTTAACATACACCGACTGTTTCAGTACCAACACTGCAACGAAATAATTGTACATATTGTATATATTTTTCACCTGTATTCCCAAACATAGATGTTATAGCCTAAGTGTAATGGATCTGATGATGATCGCTTGACGATCGAAACTGGTCATACTAGTGTATTTATTAATCTTATGTAATTTATTTCAGGATCAGGGCATAACCCAGCTCTCTTTGGGTACATTCATGTTGACCGACTGAAAAGCACCAAACTTTTGTTTACTTAGGCAACACTGAAAAATGGCTTTAAACCTCACAATGCGCTTAATAACTACCAGAGGTTGTCTAGTTTGGAACCATTTAAGAGCCCAGTACCCAGAAATAAAACACAGGAAAAATTTACCAAAACAAACATCTATTCACATAATAATTACTTACAAGTTCAAAATTATTTAAAGACATGTACCAAGAAAAAACACTATAAAGGTGTGGACTTAACACAGAACATAATTACTTACTTCTTGTAATGTTGGTTCGTACCCCTTAACCTTCAGAATCATTTTCAGTTACCTAGTTGATAACTTTCTTGTAACGTCGGTTCGTACCCCCTTAACTTTCAGTATCATTTTCAGTTACATAATTGATGGCATTCAGATGCATATTAAGTAAGCCCAACCTACAATATTGTCACTCGTATATCAGGTCCAGCAACTCCACAAATAAGTTAAATAATCGATCTTACGATGTCGTTTTGATATCCACTAAGTAATTGGATAATGTCATAAGACAAACACTCATCATATCTCAAAAGGACCTAAATAAAATTCGACTTTCTATCTGTCATGGCAGACTCCCATCTCTCGTGTTTTCCAAACAGTTGACTGAGAGTGATCATTGGCAAAACAAAATGAGCGTCTCAAAGATGACAGATGACGAACATATTACTAGCTATCAGAAACTTTACCAAATTACTTCCAACAATAACATATAACATAAACAGACCCAGGAGGTATTCTACGGTGAAAGGGGAAAGGAAATTAAAATTAACATGAAACAACGTAATAAAAGCCCTATTCACCAAACCAAAGTGCATGACGACTTTACGCCAGAAATCACGTGCTGAACCATAAATAAAATAACCTACAACTTGCCACAACGTATGTACCATAAACTAAATGACAATTTTACTTTACCTTTAGAACCAATAACCAGCGTAATACTTACACGTACCTCAGTACAAATATCAGATGCATGGATAACATCAACTATGACGACTAATCGAAGATTCCATATTAAAATATAATAATTAGGAACTTCAATTCAGATAATCACATTTCTATCAGACAAGCCACATTAGGTTCGGTCACTAGTCATACTCCCTTCCAGATACACACGGAGCCTTGCATTGCCTTTTACAATAAATAAATATTTTAAAACTATTCCAAATACGTTTTCAGTAGAGTAGGCCATTACGATTAGATATCCCGAAGTAAGTGCAACTACCAAGTAGCTCTCGCCTACTGGTATTTTCGAGGAACAGCCCAGCAGTTACATATTATGTCCTGTCCATGTTAAAGTCCCAAAAAACTAATCCTCACAATAATTAGCGATCTTCATTTAACACAACGCAATTACCGCAGACATTACTGAATGTCAACAAGTGCCTTCTCCACGAGGAGTTTAGTGCACAAATCGCCACCAGGGGAGTTCGCTTTAGTCCGCAGACAGAGTCTGACTGGTCACAGCTGCCACCTAACGGCGTACAAGGTACCAAGAGCTCACAGGTCGCAGATCAAATGGTACACATTCAGGACAAAAATCAGGGTACTTACTTTTGAAGCAACTAGTATTGCTTCAGACAACTCATCAAAGTTTCATCGCAATCGGATGAATGGCTTATGAGCGCATAAGGGATTTTGTTTAAACGATTCGTGCGCCGTCACTCATTTGTTAAATCTACTTGTGCGCCACCCATTGAAAAATGGATTTAATAATCCACAAACCTTCCCAGGACTGTACTCAACTCACCAAAGTTTTATCACAACCTGATGAATGGTATATGAGTACGTACGGGACTTGGTTGAAACGATTCACGCGCTGTCGCTCATTAGTTGAATCTACTCGTGCGCTACCAATTGAAAAATTGATTTATTAACTGAGAAACCTTCTCGGGAGTGTAAACAGCATTTAACCAAATTTCGTTGCAATCGCATGAATGGTGTATGAACGCATACGGAATTTTGATAAACGATACGCGCGCCTTTACTCATTAGTTGAATCTATTCGTGCGCTACCTATTGTAAAATGGATTGACTAAACTCAGAAACATTTCCTGGAGTGTACACAACAATTCACCAAAGTTTCATCGCAATCAGATGAATGGTATATGAACGCATACGGGACTTTGTTGAAAAAATTCGCGTGCCGTCGCTCATTTGTTGAATCTACTCGTGCGCAACCTATTGTAAAGTGTATTTTCTAAGCCCGAAACCTTCCCGGAAGTGTACACAACAACTCACCAAAGTTTCATCGCTGCCGGACGAATTGTATATGAACGCATTCGGGACTTTGTTGGAACAATTCGCACGTCGTCGCTCATTTGTTTAAGCTACTTGTGCGATACCGATTGTAATGCGGATTTACTAAGCCAGAAAACCTTCATGTAGTGTACACAACATCTCACCCAAGTTTCACCGCTATCGGCCGAATGGTATATGAACGCAAACGGGACTTCGTTGAAACGATTCGCGTGCCGTCACTCATTTGTTTAATCTACTTGTGCGACACCCATTGAAAAGTGGATTTACTCAGCCGGAAACCTTACCCGAAGTGTACACAACATCTCACCCAAGTTTCATCGCTATCGGACGAATAGTATATGAACGCATACGCGACTTTGTTGAAACGCTTCGTGCGTCGCCTCACATTTGTTGAATCTAATCGTGCGCTACCAATTGTTAAGAGGATTTACTACGCCAGAAACCTTCTCTGACGTGTACACAACATCCCATCCAAGTTTCATCACAATCGGATAAATGGTATATTAACGCATGAGGGACATCGTTGAAACAAATGCACGCCATTTTATTGCCGTTAATTGCACGCCATCTATTGTGAATTGGATTTACTATATTGCGCCCGTTGACGCATGTTCGCGTTGGTAATCGATCACAGGATCCTTGGAGAAGTTGATGTTACACTGAAGAGCAATTGAACTCACCCTACAGAGAGGAGGGAAGAATATTAAGCAAAGGTTGATGATAATTAAACTTTTATACATTTTGGATACCCTGTAAATCATTAAGTATTTATTTAAAGTCATTCAGCATATTTAAATTACGCTCCACATCGCAGAAACGTGAAACTGTAAATTTGAGTGGCTATCTCAAGCATTGAGCTAACGCCACGCTGAGGAGACATCACTACTAGTCGAACGTCCGAGTGAGACAGTCGTGTCAGTGACGCATAGGAATCGAACACGTGATACTGCCCCCGTAAAATGAATTATTTGGGATGAAAATGGGAATATTTTTCGAAGCCCATGATAAAATTTAACCAAGCAATATTGAGACTGGATGTTGGCAGAAACCAGTCGAGAGGCGACGTTGAGCAGGAGGGAAATTCCGTCACGTGATTGTATTGCGCAATGGAAGTTTCCAGAAGCTTAGAATCGACCTAGCAACAGCGAATAATCCCAAGAATTGTTTAATCATTGTTATAAATTATCCGATTGGATATGAGCTTACAGCCAATAAGAAGACGTTTTAGAAAAGACGAGAGTTCCAGCAAGTAAATTTTTATGGATAGTTAACACATTTAAGCCCCTTGATAGTGAATTTATATAATGGTAAAGAGAAGAATATGATAATAAAATATTGGAAATATTTTATAAGTCGTTAGCAGGTCGCTATTGGAAGGAATAAGCGATTTGCTAGAGCCCGCGTGAATTTGAGAGGGAACGCAAAAAGGCGGCCAGAATCGATGGACTTGAAGGGGAGACGCCAAGCATCGAGGCTCTTTATTATCTGAATGTTCGAGAGGTCAGACGTGTTTTGCCGGAAGAGGGAGGAGTTCCGAGTGTTTCACCGAGCTTGTAGAAGGTTGAATCGTGGAGACAAGGTAGAAGCGAGGCGAGAGTTAGGAGATTACCGCGCCTTGAAACTATGTGAAGTTGCGATGAACTTATATGCCGCAATTACTTCGGTCTGATCCACTTCAGAGACATTATTTCGACTACAGATTGTAGCTTACTATCGTTTTTAGTATATTACGAACTTTGAGAAAATTGAGAAGAATATTTCAGAAGATATAAACGTTTTTGTGAAGCGTGAGAAAAGTGTTTGTTTCCAGCGCGATAAGACACTTTTGTTCGAGCGACTACAGCGCATGCACCAGACACAAGTGAGTAAGAGTGAATGTTAGCATTGCTTTTGTGGAACTGTATAACAACACCAATAAGATGAAGATGTATTCTATGTTGAAGAACGTTATTAAGTCTGCTAATATGAGTTTAATTATGGACTAAATTAATATGTGCTCCAGGGATATAAGCAGATAGAAGCGATATAGTCAGCGATGGAGCTTCGTTAAAGGAGTCTGTTCATGAATGTCTACTTGATGAGCGAACATGGGACTTGATGTACAACTGTATTCTAGTGCATTATTGTCAGGCATGAGCTCGACATTAACACCAGCGACTACAGAACTATGTTCATATTCCATTTACATGAATGTTCGTGATGCGAGTGAGGTCCACGACTTTATTTTCGAATGTCTTTCGAAATGGGAAGCTGAACTTTTGACACTGCTCGTTGTTTTGATGAAACTGTACTGTGACGGAGTAAGAAGAGACATGAATATTATCAAGAGGTCCAGGGTAAACCCGGTCACAATGAAGATGATTATTGGAGGCCCGCAGTTCGATCCCGGTTGGAGCTTGCTGTTTTCCAGTAGGGGAATTCGTTCCTTTCCTGAGGTCACGAGTTCTTGGAGGTGAGCTAGGATCCAACCCGAATCTTTGGAAGATGTAACAACTGAGTATTTTATATTGCTCTATCTTGAGTTTCTAGGTTTCCAGACCAGGTAGCAGTGTTCACTAACCTAGTAGTTAGAGCTTTGTAGTGACATTTTTGAGCAAATCCTTTATCCATATTTCGACACAATATTTATGTATTCCATGCATAGTCATTTTATTCTTCGATATTATTTGTAGTGATCGTCTTTCGACGCTTTTAACTTTGTCTGTTTGAAATCCAGTTTCTGAACTGAGATTATTTTCTTTCTGGTTCGAGGAACAAGCATTTAGTCATTTCTTTTAAGGAATAATAATTTATTTTCGACGTTTATGAATTAATTTTGAATTCAGGTGATAGACATTTTCGTCTGTGTTACCGATTAAATTAATTTTTATTAAATTTGGGCATTTTATCCGTCGAGAAGAGACATCAACAGAGAAGATGTTGGAAGTGATCTATTGTGAAATATCATGGCATCATTTGGAAGAGAAACATTTAATGAGGAAACGATTATTATCGTCAGAACTCATAGACTTTCGTTCAGAATGGAGATAATACGAATATGACGAATTGTATGTTTTATTGAAGAAAACCATGAACTGTCAGTCATTTAAAATAATTTGAAGTTAGAATCTTCTTGGAAAGTTTATTATTATCCGACGTTAGGGAAGTTCTTGTTTGATATCCTCATCGTGATCGATTCTTGTTGGACACATATCTATAATTTTGTGATTAAGTATTTACGAGGAGTAATATAATGTCACGTTGTAGACATCGTATTCCTTCATCGGTAAAAGTTGAACCTAGAAGTGTGAAGTTAAGATTCGGGTATTTTTATTAAATGTATACACAACAGTTTAAATTTATCTGAGTAACGTTTTAAAAGTAATAGTGAGGAGGTCTGTATCGATTAGTCCAAAGGTCGTTAACATGTATAGATTATTGGTTTAACATTGATGTTATCGTTTATTAGACCAGCGATTGGTGTGACAAGGCTGAGGAATTATGCCCTTTTTAAGGAATGTCAGTAGAAAGAAGTGAAGATGATAACCCTTTGATAGTGGTTATATATATATGTATGTAATTCCGTATGTGTTGGCATACGAGGGTGTTGCGAAGGTGTTTCCGCATTTTATATTACAGTCATTGCGTGGGCATGACTAGGTTTGGCAGGGCATAAAGGTGTGAGTAGACAGTACTCCTTATTTTATACACGGCTTTGGATTAGAGAAGACAGGATGGTCACGATTGAAATTGAAACGGGAAATGGATATTGGCATCTGTTATGTTGTACTCTTATTAAGGTTATTAAACCCAAGTATGTAACGACATATGTTTCACCTTGATTGGTCGAACGTATTTAATCTATTATGACACCAGATCAGAAAGGAGAGAACTGTGGTAGTATTTCTGAAGCTGTTGAAGCTTATGAGGATCCCAGTTAATTGTATTTGACATAACTGTGAGATCGGAGCTCAGGCTCATGTGTATATAGGCACTACTTATTTTAAAGGATTATAGTCTATGCTATTAGTGTCATTGTAAATTCATTCAATATTAACTTGCTTTATTTGCCAATCGAGTGTATGATATGTTAGGTATAGGAAAGTTTAGTGATTGTTTAGCATAGTGGTTAGCGTATGAATGTTGATGTGACTGGATGTGGTTTGTTTCTTGTTCAGTGTGAATGAAATGAACTCCATTGGGACGTCACAATGTGAGAGTATGAAAGGAATTAGCATGTAGGATGTGTGTATGGTTCGCGTATTTGTCTGACGTGAATCTGTTCCATTTTAACATAGCTTGTGATTCGATGGAGAGGTGTATTTGTGGGCAAGGTTGGAATAGCGAGGGTTTGTTTAAAGCTCGTTTCCATCCAAGGCCAGTAATCGGCCGCGCACAAATGTGGAGAGTTGTTGCGGACCGACCGGCAAGCAGCTTTTAAACCAGCCAGCTCTGGGAATGTAACGGAGTTTGTTATGTCATCCGACACGTGGCGAAGGTCGCGTGCTCTTAGCGCCCAGATGTTCATTGTGAAGCGCGTCAGAGGAATGTAAAATACACAGGGGTTTCTAATTGATGTATAGCTTGTCGTAATGGCACAAGCTGCCCCAAAATTTGTCACAGCGTTCATGAAATGCAGTATTATCAGTGGCGTAAATGTGGAGAAGAAAGAAAGGGTGTTTGTTTTTATTTACTGTATGAATGATTAGATTTAGTTTACCTCTTTGTTATTAAATTGTTTAGCTTATTAGAAGCCGCGTCGTTTTGATTTACTTTAGATATAAGGAGATGCAACTGTGTAACCCATTATAGGTCCAGAGGCTGACCACGAGATCCCCGAGAACGAAAGGTAGGTGTTCTACTTCGAGCTAAGTGCATTTTATGTAATTCACAGTTGTGTCGTAATTTCCGCCACGTATATTCATGAGGGTCTTGTTGGAGTGGATCCTTGACTAGTATTTGCGCCGGAGCTGTCAGGAATATACGGGGACATTGGAAAGATGGCACCCTAGACTTTGGGGCCACGAAAATAGCTTCGTGAGGCCATTTAGAAGCTATCCAGATGACAACTTAACTTTTAAGTTTATGGGATTAATTAACCATATCATCTGCGATGAGCTAGAGTGTAATTATATAGGTAATTTGCTTTGATTTTAACAAAATTGCACTCAAACGAAGGATCAGAACTAATGGATAGCCCGAGAAAGGAGTAATAGGTAATATTTTTCGAAATGACCTATTATCTGAATCTATTTTCATTTTACCGGCTCATGGTTATTGACAGCCATGCTAATATAAAGCTAATTTGTTTAATGACGGTAAATGTAAATGTTCCTTATGGTAGTATATTTAAAATAAATCACACGCGAACGTTTTAGGAACTGGTATTTTAGAAATAGAATGTATGGTAATCTAACATTAAGTTGATGTTAAGGCGAGACGATCAGATGCCCTAATACATGGATTGAAAGGATGCTCTAAAGTGTTGCTGTATTGCTCTATTTGTTTATATTCCTATAGCACTTTTTATTATTGAGATTGTTGTAATGGAAACAATGGCGACGGAGGATGTCCGGAAGATGATGAACGAGATGAAGGAGAGTTCGTTGGAGAAAATGGACAGTAACATGGAGATATTAGACAGTGTTGAAAATCAGATTAAAGAGAATCTGAAGGTAAATGTCATTGGTTTACAGAGAAAATTGTACGAGGTGAAGAAGGATCGAGAGCAGCTGAAGAAAGAGGGTCTTGTTGGAGTGGACCCTTGACTAGTATTTGCGCCGGAGCTGTCAGGGTCTACGAATCCAGCCTTGTTTCGCATATCCAACAGACCGCCTCTAGAATATACGGTGTTCCGAGTATTGAAAGACGCTCGTGAAATGGAGAAATCCATCATTATTACAGACATTAGCAAACCTCACTGCTAAATATGCATAGGGAGTTATTTTGAACGATAATTAATATCCAACCAGAGCAATATTTTTACCGGATTTAACGAACAGTGGAAGCATGGCGAGCAAATGATCAAGCCGCATGCCTAAATGCACGAGTGTACTATAAAATCAGTGATTTTGTTAGAAACTTTGGTATTCATAAACTATGTTATGTTATATCGAAGTGAGGACATTTAATGTTATTTAACTGTAAATAATTATTTTCGACCACGTGCAAAGTATTGCGAGTGAGCGTTGCAAAAGCAATGATAACGCCAGTGGCGGAGTATATGGGCAAATGATCTCTCCTTAGAGTCGGGTTGCATGAGAGTGCAGCCCTAAGTGGGTAGTAAACTCCATCTAAGACTAAATATGACCACGAAACCGATAGCGAACAAGTACCCGGAGGGAAAGTTGAAAAGAACTTACAAGAGAGAGAGTTGAAGAGTACGTGAAACCGTTCGGGGGTAAACGTGAGAAACCCGAAAATGCATCAGCCGGAGAGATTCAAGCCTCATCCGCGCCTTGCCCTCTTCACTGCCAGATGGATCCGACCCCCCGCACGGAGCAATCCAGCGTCGAGATGGCAACGGTTTTCACTCGGCTGTGCTGTGGTGGTGAGGTGGGTGGGCCGCACTTCTCCCCACGTTGTATATCGCGACCCGTTGGGTGTCGGTCTAAGGCCCGGGTGGTAGTCTGTTCGTCTGCGTCGCAAGACGTGTTCGTCGGGCAGACTCCTGGTGTTCCCGGCCGACGGCTCGACGGTATGTGTGCGTGGAGTTGATTCGCCGCCCCTCGGGGTTTGCGTCCGGCCCTCGGCAAGCGCGTGCGCGTGGTACGGATGACGGACCTCTGGCACGGCTCTGGCCCCGCACCGCTGTTGGTTTGGCAAGATGACTTAAGACTATTACGGAGACCGCTAAAACATCTAACGGCGGGTCTCGACGTCTTGACGCTGTACTCTGTAAGTCAGAATATGTTTCAGTAGCTATATTTAATGGGTTGGAGCAGTAGATTAGTCATAAAATGGTTTCAGTAAGTGTACAACATAGGTAGGGTTAATATAAGCTCACGTGTGGAAAGATTTAGTTTTGTTATCAATTTCTTTAACGCCAAGAAGGCAAAATTATAATGTCCATTTCGTATCATTTCAAGAACAGTAACAGACTACTTTTGCTTGTCAGGCTCTTGACATAATAAACTAGTTCTTAACAGATGGCAAATGAAGGCCAAGGTCGCATGTGTGCGAGAGAGCTACTCATCGCACGGCTCAATGAATCTCAGGCAGTGCATTAAATAATCTATAAGGCAGTGAAGTTCCTAATATTATATAATCTGAATGCGAGATCCGTTATCCACGTGTTTGACAAATGAGCATCTGGAATCAAGCTTTATTTTGTTACTGAAGGACATTGGAAATGAACTGTATTTTGAAACGAGAGATCTTAGGTTCGACATTATTTACGGAAGAGGTCACTTGGTAAATACACAATCTCACACGCTAATTTTGTATCGGAATACTTTATGCCATTGGAGAGCATTATCAGCTGTGTTTTCTATACACTTGTTCTTTGTAATTTGTGTTTGTAATGTGTATTATTCAGGAATCCACACTAATTGTTAACCAATGTTATTATGGTAATTTTATTGGAGTAAGTCGTAGAAGGTGGATTAATACCTCCGACATGTTTAGGGTAATTTATTCCGGCGGTAACGAGATTTTAGAGTCGTACCAGACCGAAGAAGTGAGGATTGACGAATCCATGGTTTAAGAGAGATACAGGATAATTAATAATAAGAGTAATGGTGGAGACACCAAGTGTCTGTTATTGATGTTGTTCCTTAGTGGAATGTTATGAAGTTATAAAATATTAGTTGGATTTATACATAATACCTGACTACACTGAACGCAACTAGGCCTAAAGGTCCATAAAAACTGAACAAATTCACCGTGAGGCATAAATAATTGTGTAACAAATTTAAGAAGCAAATATAGGATTTTTGTGAAACTAAACAAATCTTATAATTCTCCCTTGAGCCTAAATATAAATAAACGCTAAAAACAAAATATTTGCAGGACCAAAATAAGACATTTAGTTATTGTTGAAATATTTTGATACACATTGTTACACTTTGACATCATTAGTCAACAACCAATTGATGATGTGAAAACTGAAGCACACACATCAGATTGACAGCAATGTGAGTCGCTGTAATTGTTTCATTACCATCGCATTTGCAGGCTTTCTATTTTTTAATTTATCCATTACACATCTGGATACTATGACCATTTGTCGCAAAGAGTGACAATTCGGGTAGGCAGGCAGTGCCAATTGCACAACAATAGGAGTGCTTGATTATTGTACATATTTGTGTTGGATTAGTTTAATTCTTTTTTCATTCAGCAACGTTGTGCACATATTTAGAATCTTTTCCTTGTAATAAAAGCGTCTCGTTTATTGATTAATGTTAGTTAGGACTAGAAAACACGTACATTTAACGATAAATGTTGGAGATGGCACCATCATAGCGTAGAATAATTTTCCGTTTGTTATTTAATGTAAATATGCTTAGTATTTGCTTTGCAGTAAATTCTTTTGATGTTTGATCCTCCCGAAGTCATTTTCGATGTAATTGCTTAGGGCGGATCTTACGTGCATACTCTTAGCTTGTTTGTTTTCTTTTAAATTTTGTATTAGGACCATGAGAGTAACTTAGATTTTGCTTAGGACTTTTTTATATTTTCTTTCAGGGCAGAATTGTATCGGACTAGCCGTTTGCAACTCTCATGCTAGGCTAGGGATCTATTCTGAATAAAATTTATTGATGTTTTTAACATAAGACTGACCTCTCTTTCTTGCTTAGTTTTGATATCGATGCATTCCTCTGAGCTGGTTAAGAATCGAACCTCACCAATTCCAGATTCCCCCGAGTGCGAAACCAGCCTATGAATGTGTCGTCCCCAATACTTGTGTGTTAACTGGAAGAGGGTCTCAGAAGGGTCATTTGAAGCCGATGGCTCCCCGAAACCTTCGGCCAGCGGGCTCAATACCTATAACTTTCCCGGGAGTGTGCACAACAACTCACCAAAATTTGATCCCAATCGGATGTATGGTTTATGAACGCATAAAAGACGAACAAACGAACGTCGTTTTTTATATATAGAAGATAAGATATATAAGAGATGCTAATAAAAATGGTTCATCGTAAAATTTCCTCAAGATCCAAATCTACTTATATAACTGGAAAATCTTCTCTATACGTTGGTTCCGCCAGATGATAATATTCCTCATACCCGGTCGAGTGTGATTCTTCATGCATTGAACTCTGCATTACTAATCCCATTTCAGCATTCGCCTGGGCCTCGTACATGGAACAACCGATGGATGAAAGTCCCGCTCGTCATGTCTCGTTCTAAGATCTCCTCGACTCGAATTGATGTTCTTGTAGGTCGTGGATTATAGACTCCATTTCTCAAGTCTGCTACTCTTATCCTGTTTCTCCATCGTCGATTCTTGAAATTCTCTCGTAGATTTAAATTTTGAATAGCTTATGTCACCCCAGTGACTTTTCCTAGTCCAGTTATTCAATTTCCCAAATCATGCGTTTAACGCCTCCTAGCTCCTCATTTATACAAGAAATACAATCTCCTTTAGACAAAGCTTTCCATTATTCTCAATCGTACCAAAATATTCCACACTTCGATTCTCGACTTCCTAACTTCTACAATTTAAGTCCAATCTCTTCCAAATTTAGAAATTAAGCTTCATATATCTGATAGTTCACAAATCTGACTTCAGATCAAGTAAATATTGTGGTCTGTACATACTCAACTCGCCTACAAAACAAATCCAGTGCATCTCGGGGTGACAAGACACCTGCACACACATAATGTTAACCTACCATAACTCCATATTTCACGACTAATAATTTACAAAACTATCACAATGATCGTCTGTCACTAGTCACCTCGCATACAAATATGCACACTGAACTGCGATCACACTCGACTTACTCACTGTTTCATTGCAGCCCACTTCGTTGTCTTACCGCACTGAACTGCGTGGCGTTCCTTATACAATAGGAAGGATAGTCTCGGTCATTTAGATGGTCTCAACTCGCTTGCTGTTCCCAAGGTTGCAGGATTGAAACCTGACTCATTCAGCTGGCTTTTAAGGGTGCATAATGTGAGGGTTCCATGTCAGTAGATTTAATGGCACGATAGAGATCCCCTTCGGGGCAAAATTCCGCCACCCCAGCGTCTCTAAAGGCCACAGTAGTTAAATCGCAGGCAAAAGCAATATTATATTATATTTAGATGGACTCAAAATTCTAACAGAAACTTTTCACGTCTGTGATTAACTTATTGTCTATCATAATGTTCGATGTTAAACCTGTTGTTTTTAGTTTTGTCTTGTTGATATTAAAGTACAAGCCCATAGTTTCACTCTGTTCTTTAACTTTCATAATGATATACTCGAGCTCTTCTTTGCTTTCAGCAACCAAAGTGGTGTCATCTGCATACCTCAAGTTGTTTATATTCAATCCACCAGCTCAAAAACGATGAGAACAATTGTGCGATAGTTGGAGCAGTCCAACAGGTCTCCCATTTTGGGTATAGGAATAAAGATGGATCGTTTCCCTTAAAATTCATTCTAAGATTGACTTGTAATTTACATGTCAGTAGTTCATGATCTGATCCACAGTCTGCACCAGGCCAAGTTATTGCTGCTGTAGTGGAACTTCGCCGCCTTCTAGACCCAATTATATAATCGATCTGATTCCTGTATTTCCCACAAAGTGATGTCCAGGTATACAGCTGACGTTTTGGTTGCTTGAAACATGTGTTGGTAATGAAAAGGTTATTAGATTCATAAAACTGGTAAGCCGCCTTCCAGCCTCGTTACGATTACCTACGCTATAACGACCCACAACATTTCCCTCTTTGACTTTCCCAACATTAGCATTCCAATCGCCTATCATAAGTAACACATCTTGTATGCAGGTCTTATCCATAGCTGCTTGAACCTGGGCATAGAATACATCAACATCATCAGCATCAGTTGTTAGGGCATATACTAGTATTATGGTCATATTAAAAGGTTGACCTTTTAACCTTATGGACATCACTCGACCACTAATGACATCATAGCCCAGAACAGTTCTAGCAGATCGCTGGTTTATTACAAAATCCACACCTTGCTCTCTCCGTTCCTCCTGTCCTGAGTAATAAATTATGTGTTATCCAGATTTGAACTGGCCAAAACCACTCCATCGTAGTTCGGAAATTCCTAATATATCAATATTCAAGCGGGTCATCTCATTTTCCATGTGCCCACCATTAATCTGTCATTGCAACTGCGGATTCTCATTTCTTGAGTGGCAGCATCAGCAGCATTACCTGCATCATTAGCATCACCAGTATTCTGAAACATCCGAAGCTCTTCCACAGTAGCATATTGAGTGCCTTCCAACCTGAGGGTTTACAGATGCTTAATAAAGTTTTATGCGAAGCTGTTTTTAATTTGACTAGTGATGTAAGTCTGTTCGTAAGAAATGTTTACTTACGTTGACGGTGAAGTATGTGAGCTAATTGAACTTTGATGTGATTCATAATTAATTGTTTAGTTTTCAATAATTTGTTCATCCTGAAGGGGAGTAACTGTACAGAATTTGCCACGCTTTACCTGTCTCTTAGATGGCGGAGACATTTATAACCATAGTTAAGTTATCTGTGCACTGATGCACGGCTAAAACCAACGGGGAACTGCAGCCCTTAACGTTCTTCTCAAAGATATGCACCTCTCTATGCATTATTACTTGTGGTGAGACCGTCCTCTCCTGTAAAATTCAAATTATCTGTTGGTCCTGCTTTCGGATCTGACATCCTACTGGGCAGAACGAGGGTGTTAAAATTGTGATTAGCAGAGGAATACTTGAGGGGGTGTTAACATCACAAAGGTTACAAAGGTAACATCTGACATCCTACTGGGCAGAACGTGGCTGTTAGAATTGTGATTAGCAGAGGCAGGGTTTAAAACATTGAAAGGGAAGTGGATTTGCTGAGATTGGATTTGGTTTGGATTATTGAAGTATTTAGATGGTAGGCTATCGTGGATGGTGTCTAGTTTATTATCTAGGCTTACAGGATGGAGCTACGTCCTGTATCGGCGATTGTTTCCCGACGTTTCGGCTGTCATTGCAGCAGCCATAACCATGGGTACGAGTTCGTGTCACTACTAAAACTAACCGTTCGTTGTCAGTCAGGCGCTGCTGGATCGGCATTGATGTCGCGCTGCTCCCTGATTGGTCTGAGCCCCAGCCAGTCAAGTGCTACGAGAACTTTCCTCCTGTTGCTGAGCCTGAATCTGTCTTTGCGATTGAAATTATTGGCATACTTCACGATCTCTATTACCCCTCTAATTATCCTGTTTTGATATCTCGGAACTTAAGCAAAAGTTTCGGCCGAATCAAATTCTATGGCATGTCTCGTGATGTCAACATGTTCATCTTTGGAGATCTGTTGCTCAATTGTTTTGTGTCTCAAATGACCTGTGATATCCTAATGGAAACACGTATTTTTGTTTATGGCACTTTTTATACTCGTCCACCTGAATAAGGCTCTTCGCTAACTCGTGCATTTTGTTTTGGCTGCCTTATCTTGGCTGTTTAACACAACATTTAGGTCAGTTTGTTTATTGGTTGTATAACCATTGTCACGTTGTATTTCCTTCGTAACCTGGCGATTTGATCCTTCACCCCCTGTACATACGGCAATAAGGCTTTATAGTGGGGTCGATTTTCGTCCTTTACAACAATTCTCCGGCTTTGTGCTTTATTCCGTATGGTCCTATTTATCTGTCCTATGCTGTATCCGTTGGCTACGAGTGTATTCCAAACTTTTATTTCCCCTTCTTTACGCTGCAGACACTTTAGAAGAAGTGGCGCTTCAAGATTGTGCCCGAATATGAAGAGAATATAAAATACTGGTAAAGGGGACTAAAGGGAAATACTATGAAGAGCAGCACAAAGACAGATAGAAGAGTCAGAAAACAATCCTTACAAGGTTCACTCAGATTTTGACATTTAAGGAGACGAGACCACGCATATATGTACCAAATATGAAGATCCAACAGAGATGTGTAACACTTGAATCTCAAAAGTAACAAAGCTTGTGGCCCAGACTTGCTCCTTAATGAACATTTGAAGAGTTTGGCTCCGGTCCACATAGAATCACTTACCTGCCTATTTAACGAAAGTGTTAAACAGAGGCAAATACCCGATCGATGATGGACTTCAACGATAAAGATCCTTTATGAAAGAAAGGGAGACTTAAATAATCCCAATTCATATAGAGGAGTGTCACTGGAATGCACATTGTTAACGGTGTTGACCAATCTATTAACGCAAAAACTGACTTCTCTCTTAAACCATTAACTTTCTGGGGAAAAAACACGTTGGATTCAGGTAGCATCGCTCCACATTTCAGGCTATAGAATGCCTTCCGAATGACATTCATGAGGTCCTTAGATTCACGAAAGTGAATTTTCATATTGTATTTGTCGATTATTCGAAGGCTTTTGATACAGTTAGTCAAACGCAGGTCATACCAAAGATTGAGGACGTGATAGGGAAACATAATCCCATATTACAACTCCTAACACACATATTGGCAAGGAATGAGGTGCAAATAGAGGATTCGATCACTCTGTCGGATACAGTAGACCAGACTACGGGTGTTCTCCAGGGTTATCGTTTAAGTCCCCTTCTATTTAACGTCGGGACACATGCTGATGTACTTGTAACGAAGACAGAAGACACTCACATTTATATGTATGCAGATAACATGGCTTTAGTATCAAAATCAATACCCAATTTGTTGTTGGCATTTGATCGGCTCATGGAATGGGCTCAAACAAATGACCTTAATGTGAATAGAAGCAAACCTATGACGATGACCTTTAGGAAAGGAGGCAGACATGCAGCAGATGTTACGATATATTTGTATGGACAACCACTTAGCAGCGTTAATAATTTTAAATACCTAGGAATAACACTGCAATACATGGAACCAATTTCACAGCACATATAAAAGACAGGTTAACAGCAGCAATGATAGCCATAAATGATATCAAATGCATGCAAAATATATCTCTCCCAACAGCGAAGAAGTTATTCAGAGTGAAAATTACTCCCGTCATAACTTACGGCATCTCCAGTATCTGGGTGCACCTGCCAGTAAGCAACGTAAAAGATGTGGAAAATGTTAAGGCGACATTTCTAAAGAGGGCTCTATGTTTTTCAATGTTTACCTCTTCGAGGCTGGTATATGAGGTAACTAGGGAAATTATGTTGATGGAGGAAATACGGGAAGAATTCTCTCTCCCATCAACTACGGCATACCAGGGACTTTACTCGAACATCATAGCAGGGAAACAGAAATTTGGCTGGACGTTTACAGTACCGACGCGATGACCACTGACAAGTGGAAAGAAGCCAACTACGAAATAAGACACATAACGACCAGACCAAGTGTGCACTGATTTCATTTTAAGCTATGTTCCACGAAGACGTACCACTCGCCGAATGAAGAATGCGTGTGTGCTTTATGCGGGAAGCAATGTGATTGTTATCACGTACTGAGTTGTGCAGGAAGGACAATTCCTTTAACTAGGTTCAGCACAGAATGACGGTGAAATAATCTTGTAGTTGTGTGTTTTAGTAAATACATTTATCGCAAATGCAGTTGGCTCTGACCAGGATTGTCCTAGCTACCATTTCCTTCTGCGACGGTGGCTGACTTGAATTTGCATTGAGGTACCGGTGTGTATGAGTGTCCTTCCTATAGACCCTGTGTGGGAGCGTATTGTCTGTTCGTTTATGGGGAATAACGTCTACTAAGGACTGCGGACTATTTTCCTCTACTTCCATTGTGAAGTTGATGCTTAGATGTCAGGAGCACATGAAATGCAGTTAGTCCTGAAGTGTGTCGCGTCCATGTTCCTAAGTCAGAAAAAGTCCCTTACGTATCTGAAATGACACTCAGGTTTCAAAGGGCTCTCCTTTACAGCTTTTTCCTCTACTTTGCCATGAAAACGTTAGCCTATAATTGAGAGAGAGGGATCCCATGGCTGCTCCCTCCATATGTTGAAACATTTGACCATTGAAGACGAAGACTATGGTAAACGCAGAGTTCAGCTGAGTCAACTAAGTCCGTTCAACCTCCTGTGACTGTAAGCTTTTACCTGATTGTCTGTGTGGCGCCAGACACAAGAATCCTGGTAAATAAGGACTCCACATCGAGGCTTGCCAGTAGACCGCCGTCACTCAAGTTTATATTCGCTGTGATATCTACGAAGTGTTGCGAGTTTCAGACGTGAGAGGCTGGCGGAGGGAATTATGGTTGCAGAACCTGATTCAAATATTTGAATATTTTAGTAGGGGACGCTATGGCACTCAGAAGCACATTGGGCTTGTGTATTGTAGGTAGGTCGTAGAATATATTTGGTGAACTGAGAGGTATCTTCTCTAATTTCTTCTACTGCGAATGATGCCAGACGATGGATAGAAGCTTCTACCCCGCAAATAGTATCTTCCCTAGGAAGACGGCTCGGAGTGATGGTGAAATTATGTACATTTCTTCGGTTGTAGGGTGTGGTAGCTTTGTAAAAAATGAATAAAAATATAACATTAAGATTGGGAGACATGGAGTGCTGTATTGAAACGGCCAAAAAATGATGACTTAAACCACAACAAAAATGGTAATGTTTCCTTGTCACTCATCATTTTAGCTGCCTCTGTTAAATCTCACCCAATTGACGCATTTACTTCAACATGTGCATCAATGACCCATTCGCAAAGGTCAAACAGTGTTGCAAAAGGTGGAGCCTTAAGCATCTTATCCATTGCGGCACACAGCTTGTAAAGAATTTAATGACTTTGGATCGGAAGATTGTGGTGGCTAAGTTACGAACCAAATACAGTCATGCTCTCATAGCTATCAATCCAAAATCTCCGACATGCACACTATATTGTGTGTATAATATGCATATAATTGTTAAATGTTCAGACATGTACAACATATTATTGATGAGTGCAAACTACATCAGAAACCGGTACATCTTGAAGACAAGTCTTCGGGCAGTGGTATTAATATATTTATGCTATATAGATTTCTAAGTCTCTAAGGTATTATTCTACTTCCGTAATAATGTAACGCATTTTAAACTGAGAGTACTAATTTTTTCAGGCTGATATATCCAGATACGTCAGATCCTGCTGTAAAGAAGATTTACACATTTGATAATAGTGATAATACTGCATCCAGCAAAAAATTCACTATCAAACAAAGATTTAAGTCAAACAGTGTTAATCATAGCAGCCATAAACCGTATTCTTGTAGCGCATGCAAAGCAAATTATACAGAAAGAGGATTCTTTAGGACACATTTGGTAGTCCATACCAGGGAGACGCCATATTCCTGTAGTGAATGCAAAGCAAAGTTTACGGTTAGTGGTTCTTCGAAGAGTTACACGTTATCCCATAGCGGCGAGAAGGCTTATACCTGTAGCGTATGTGAATCCAAATTTTCCAGAAAAGGAAATTTGAAAACTCACATGCTACTCCATATTGGTGAGAAGCCATATCCCTGTAGCGTATGTGAATCCAAATTTACCCTAAAAGTAAGTTTGAAGACACACATGATATTCCATAGCGGTGAGAAGCCTTATTCCTGTAGCGTATGTAATGCAAAGTTTACCCAAGGAGGGCATCTGAAAAGACACTTGTTATCCCTTAACGGCGAGAAGCCTTTTTCCTGTAGCGCATGTGAATCCAAATTTACCCGAAAAGAATATCTCAAAACTCACATGCTACTCCATAGTGGTGAGAAGCCATATTCCTGTAGCGTATGTGACTCCAAATTTAAACAAAAACGAAGTTTGAAGACGCACATGATATCCCATAGCGGCGAGAAGCCGTATTCCTGTAGCGTATGTGAATCCCAGTTTACCCTGAAAGGAAGTTTGAAGACGCACATTATATCCCATAGCTTCGAGTAGCCTTATTCCTATAGCGTATGTGATTCCAAATCTTCCCCAAAAAGGGAGTTTGAAGACGCACATGATATCGCATAGCGGTGAGAATCCTTGTTCAAGTAGCGAATGTGAAGCCAAAGTTAACCCTAAAAGGAAGTTTGAAGACGCACATGATATCCCATAGCGGCAAGAAGACATATTCTTGTTGCTTATGTGAAGCAGAGTTTACCCGAGGAGGAGATCTGAAAAATCACATCTTATTTCATAGCGGCGAAAAGCCTTAATCCTGTAGCGTATGTGAATCCAAATTTACCCAGAAACGAACTTTGATGACTGTCATGATATCCCATAGCGACGAGAAGCCTTATTCCTGTAGCGTGTGTGAACCCAAATTAACCCAGAGAGGAACTTTGAAAACGCACTTTCTTATCCACAGCGGCGAGGAGCCATATTCTGTAGGGTATGCGAACAAAGTTTACCCGTGGAGGAGATCTGAAAAGTCACATTGTATCCCATAGTGGGAAGAAGCAATATTCCTGTATCGTATGTGATCGAATCTTTACACGCCGTAGATATTTGAATTCACATCTGCTAATTCATAGTGGTGGGGGATGTAGAATATTTATAGCCATATTTATAGGGAGAGGATCGTGGAAGACACTCGACCATCCATAGCGTGAAGATACCATACCCATGTAGTGTATGTGATCCCAGTTACAAGGAGAGGATATTTGAAGGCAAACATGCCATTCTATAGTGGTTGGAGGCCATATTCTTGTAGCATATCCCGTGGAGGAACGGGAGCCATCTGCCGGATCTTCTTCCGAAACTAAGTGATTGATGTATTTAGAATTTTAAACAAAAGAAAGAAGAATAAAGGTGAACGGTAAGAAGTAAAGTGTGTATCCTTTAGCTCATCCCGCACTACACCTATACCGTAACCAGGATATTGGTGCCGAAACCCGGGATCTTGCAGAACTTTGTGGATAAGGTTCTAGCTTGTTTCCATAATATTTTTTAAATGTGTTTTAATTCAGCATGATGTTGAGGTGTGGATAAGAGTTCTGACAGTGAAGCTTACTGGGAGCTAGGGAGTGTTTGACTAATGACAGGATTTTTTGTTTTATGAAGCTGTTAAAGGGGTGAGTTTTTTTTAGGAGTAAACACGGCATCGCTCCCACTTTTATGATCATCATCTTCTTCTGCATGACTGTCATCTGATGATTTCATCAGTGCTGGAAGCGTTTGTGTTGATTTTGAATAAGTTAAGGGTCTTGTCTGAGAGGCAGCAGCGTTGTTGATGTTAATTTTATGAACAGTTGATGGAACATGTTTTAACAGGGGCATAGGATTGGTGTTCATTAGACGTTTTAATTCATGAAAATTACTTCAAATATAATTTTGTGCCTGGAAAATACGCTTCTTATTTGTACATGTTTCTTGTACCGTAAGAGCGTTTTCATGATGGATAGCTAACGAACATGGACTGCAGGAATATCATCCTTTTCAAGAGAAATAAGATTATCAAAACCCAGGCGTTACCGTCTTTGGCAAATTTCTTTTGTTTATTAACGACCAAACATGCATGCTGATGAGTGTTCCAACATATTCCACATAATTGTGCGAAATTGGAAAAGGACGTATCAGGATTTACATGATCATAGAAAATATGATGAAGACCTTTTTCATCTTGTCGAAAGAGGGCAATCAGATTATCATTATCTCAAATCAACTGTTTTGGAATTTTCGAATTTTCCACATTCTTATGCTGCCCCATACTAAAATACTAAAATAAAATAATGGCTTGCTGTTGAGTAGCGATTTCATCAAAAATAATAATAGAATCAGGACATATACTCTCTGGTTGAATCACATCATCAGCCGTTGTGAATGTAAAATAGCCCATGGATTCTTTATTTAACGATGACATAATTTGCTCTAGATACACGTAGAGACGTTGGTACAACGATTTAGCCAAAATATAAATATTTTGAAATCGTATGCCATGAGGAGCGGCAATGAAGTTAAGCAAGACATAAGTCTTTCCACAGCCAGAAGGACCGACAATAATGCAACCAATAGTATATGGAAATAGTGAACAGTGGCGTTTTTGTTGACACACGGACAACGATAGCTCTTAAACCAAATCGGTGACTGGCAAAGAGTCTGGATGTGTTATCAATTCTATGGTTACTACTAAGTTTTTTATGAGTGCACTACGTTTATATACATAGAACAAAGCTTTGTGAGTCAACAATACGTTAGTATTTCAGTATAACTATGGATGTCTTGGGCCGAGCCAGAGTCACTAAAGCCACGGCCGCTTCCTTTCGAAACCGGAATAGAGAAAAGGCGGCAAAAACGTATGTGGATAGCAAAATGCTAATTCTATACAACATGGATCCGTGCTAATTATAACCGCATTATTCATGTAGAGGACCATGAAGAAGATGATGATATTTGTACTAAACGCAACCTCACCAACCAAATGAAAAGCTTTATAAATTCGTACCATCCATATTTTTAGTTTACCTTGCCAATCAAAAACCTGTGAATGACAGGCACCATTCCGCACTGGTGTAAGACCACATTTCTTCCGCATCTTCGACTGCTTCAGATAATTTTGTTTGAAATTTACCATGTGCTCTCGTAAATAATCTGCGTATCTGCGTCCTTTCCTTAATATACTGTTTTAGCTCCTCCATCTTAAAGAATGTCCTGTCACGGTCGCCAGAAATGTTCCGTACTTGGAATAATAATTACGGAGGACTTAAAACTAAAACGAATCTTTTCTTTTAGGAATGTTTTCCGAGATATTTATTACGACAGATTTCAACAACTATGTGGTATTGCTCCATGACTATGCAATTGTTTTCTTTAAAAAAACAGAACCAGTGTGAACTCCGCCAATACCAATATCTTAAATAAACAAGAAGTTCCGTGACGAACTAAAGAGCCTACTTTTCTTATAATTTAAGATTCATGCCAATGATTAATCTATATGGATCTATCTAGAATAATGACGAAATTAAGTTGGTAATATCGAAATTTCTAATTAGTTCGAAATACTGTATGCCTGGCATAATGTAGCCTAATAGAGAACTACAGTTGGCAGTCTGGTGACTGAATATATTGTTAGTTCCATCTCTCACGGTACAGAATACAAAATTTGGTTGAAGTCCAATGGATAGCATGGACGTTACATGCAGTTAAACATTGGATTTAACAGCGTGCGTAAAATCATGTTGGCAACAATGACATACATGTTATGGTCAGAAATAAACTGAAATTATATGGTCTATTGTTGTGTCAATTTTGAATGAAATCCATTTGTTAGTACAGAAGTTATATGCATCTTAAAATTTGACCTAACAGAAAGCTTAGAATCATGTTGGCAGCACTAGCGTACGCCTATATTAGTTACTCCAAATTATTCAAGAATGCCAGGTACTATACGTGTGCAAAGTTTAGAGCTATTGGCTTGCATACTTTCTGATATATTAATATTAGGGTAACAAAAACAGAGACAGTATTTATTAACAGTTGGCAGCCCTGGTTACTCTTAAGAATCGGCATAGTCATATCTGTTATGGTACACATAGCACACACGAAATTTGGTTGAAATCCAATTGATAGTATAGAAGTTACATGTATTTAAAGTTGGACCTCTCAGCAGGCTTAGAATCATGTTGGTAGCACTGCCGTGGATAAGTTATTCCAAATTAATATAGAATGTCAGGTACTATACGTGTGCATAGTTTAAAGCTGTCGGCTTGCATACTTTCTGATATATGGGTATTTGGATTTAAAAAAATTGAGAGCATTTATTTAAAGTTGGCAGCAATGTTGGCTCTTAAGAATACGCTCAGCCATATCTGTTTATGTACACATAGCACATACGAAATTTGGTTGTAATCCAATTGATAGTGTGGATGTTATATGCAATTAAAATTTGGACCTATCAGCAGGCTTATAATCATTTTGGCAACACTGCCATGTATGGCCTCCTGGAAATTAAACTGCAATATTATTATCTATACGTGTGCCAATTTTGAAATAGCTCCCATTCATATCTTCCATGATATCCAACATGGAGCTCAAATTTCAATTGCAATTATTCAGCAGTTGGTAGCACTAACATCATTTTCAAATATGGCCGTGAGATATTCAGGTATAGATCTTTACTAGTACCAAATTTTGTTTCGAATGCTGCAGCCGTTTAGGAGTTGATAGGGGGACACACACAGCCAGCCAGACAGACAGACAGAAGGACAGACAGACACACATTTGCCCGATCTCATAAGTCTACTTTTTCCTCATTTTTGCAAAATGAGAAAAGTAGGCTAAAAATACAACAGAATACACAAAGTTTCCTAACAACGAGTTTACGAATGAAGAACAAACCCATTCCCTCTATGATTTTATAGTGACTTCACTTTGTGGCTATATTATTCGTGAAACCCCTTCAGTGGTTCTTTATCACCCTATGAGTGTGGGATATTAGGAATATTACTTTACGGTTAGTGTATAAAAAGCAACAACTGATTGATTTTGATGCAAACATACCAATCACCTACATGTTGGTTTTAAAGTCGATATGAAATTAATCTATAAAACAACAACACCGTTTACGAGGGCTTTTAGTTGCCCACCGTGTATGACGAAAAACGATTACAAATCCTTGGTTATAGGTTAGGAAACCAACACTAACAAGGACATATTGCAAGTGTTACATCCCGTACAGGAGGAAGATGGGGTAGTAAGAATTGACATGCATTCGTATCAACCCCAGGCTCCAGGACTAAATAATAATGACGAAATTCAATTTGTTATCAACAAGCAAGATATTTTTACCTTACCCCATGAAAGTGTTATTCAAATTGAGGGTAAATTGATGAAAGCCGATGCCAGCACGCCCACGTCTTCCACGTTGGCTAATCATGCTTTCGCTTTTCTATCTTCTGAAGTGCGTTATGTGATTAATGATATTGTGGTACTCATGAGTCGAAATGTGGGTACGACTAGTCTTATGAAATTATACCCTTCATAAAGTGAGGATGAATGTAAAACGCTTTCTATGGCAGGATGGTGTCCCGACAGCAGCAATGACTGGTTAGTTCATACGGATGGCACCTTTACAGGTTTCTACCCTTAAAATTACTACTGGGCTTTGCGGACGATCATAAGCGTATTATTTTAAATGCAAGACAAAGTTTCCGTTTGGTGAGAGACAGCAGTGATTATAATGCCATCAAGGGAGCCCATGATGAAGTCGTAGACTCAAAAATTCAATTGCTTCGTTTAATATGGAATGTTCCCCAAGTGACTCTGTCTGATCGTAAAAAGCTAGGCATGTTAAACTTGGCGTAGAAATATAAAGCTCGACCTATAGCATTTAGAAGTTGGAGCCTACACGAGTACCCTTTGCTGCCTACCATCGACACACATAGTTGGAGTGTTAATTCGGCTTGCTCTACCGAGCGACCTCTGTACATTTTTATTGGTTTTCAAAGTAATCGAAAATATCAACAGAGCAAAGATATCACTCCGTTTGATCACATCCACTTGAGAAATATACGTTTGTTTTTAAATAATATTTGCTTTCCGTATGAGGGGTTGGAAATCAATTTTTCAAAATAAAGTTTGGCTCCCTTTTTGATATGTTTGCTAAATTTCAATCATCTTATTATGAAAAATATGACTGTCCCATGTTGACACCGCAAGCGTTTAAAGCAAGGGCGCCACTCGTGGTCTTCGACTGTTCGTATTTAGAGGAATCTATGAAAATCACCACCATTGATTTAAGAGTATATTTTGAAACACAGGAAAATGTACCAGCCAATACTACAGCCTAATGTTTGTTTATTCGCACAAGACAAGTCAAGTATCACCCTCTGTCTGACTATGTGACAAGCGTGTAATCATCATGTGACATGATACACAGAGGCACCTGCTGTGACATGATAATTAAAACATGTCTTAACACGTTATTATTTATCATCCGTTGGTTGCTGTGGTAACAGTTCCTGTTGTGTTCTGTCACCGTTCATACCAACAACCATTGCTCGCCAATTACTAATTCAAGCCATTACAACAGCAACAAATTCATGTGTCCCTCAATAAGCAATAACAACAACATGAGGGAAAAGGCATGGAATTTAAAATGTGAATTTAATAAACTAAAGACGTTTCAAACATTGTCAGTCCCCTTTATGGATCCTGGAGAATTGGCCGCAGCAGGGTTTTATTATTTAAACAGAAGAGATGTGGTCAAGTGTATCTTTTGCAACATTGCAATTGGCCATTGGGAAATGGGTGATCGCCAGATTATTGACCATCGATATGATGTGGAGTTTGAATTATCACATCATTGTGCCAGACCCCACGAAAACGGGAGATACCTGTGTTCCTTATGTGCAAACTGTTCATTTGAATGTTGTGCCAGATTAAAAAACAACTTTGTAACATGTGTATGAGTGCTATGTTGATAATGAATAAAACGAGTTTGCTCATATAAAAAAGAAAGAATTATTTACTGTTATTCCTACTCCCTAGTCCTTAACGATTTTTTTAAAATTTAAACCGTGGTTAAGCTTATGACGGATAACCATGAGATGGGTTAGTTGATGGTTAGACGTGAAAAAGGCAAGAAGTAAATGTAAAAAAATAAGGAAACCATGATTCAGTATGGGAGCAGTGAGTGTTCTAACCCACAACTTTCTTTATCCCTCCTCGTATCAACCTCTAAGCCGATATCTCGCGAACCCATGTTTGCATTTTGACAAATGAGGTGTCGTAGGACTTGGGGTGACGCCCTCTTTCCTATGGACCGCTCGTTTCTTTTAATTTGTTGTTTTTGCAAATAGGGGATATTTCGAAAACCAAACATGATAGAACGTTGTGCAATGATTCAAACGAACGGCCTCTATGTCCTTTATTGTTAGAATAAAACTTTATATTTTAAAATATTTTTTAAAAATTGAATTTTGAATTTCTTATAGTTTGGAAACTAAGAATATTACAAATGGTGTGTTTAACGTAAATGAAAGGCCCTATCCCCTATACCCCCAAAATACATTTCCAGTCTCTAGGACAAAAACTGTGCAGTAGGGAGATGATGAGACTGCTAGAAACCAGCCTACTTTCCTTCGATTATGCCGATATCTCGCGAACGCATGATCGGATTTGGATATGTGACGTGTCAAATGGCTTGTCTCAATACCCTCTTTATTGTGTTAATAGGTTAACGTTTTTGAGAATGAGGGAAACAGACTTTTAGGGTAAAACCACGATTTTAGACTTTTTGTTATATCTCGTAAACTAATAAGGGTAGGGACGCGTACGAAGTGTCAAATGATACGGGGTGACGCCCCATTTTGAATTTAGTATTTATGATTCTAAAAAATTGAAAAAGGGCCTAATACTATACCTGTGAAATTAATTATTATTTTTTACCTATTTTAAATTGTTATGAAGTGTGGTTGTGGAGAGTGACGATACTGCTGGGTGTGTGTTTCAAAGAGCCTATCACCTGCCACGGTGGATGTGCTTAATAGAACAATCGATATTTCGATGGGACGGTTTAAGACAGATCGAGGATCCGTTTTTCCGATATTTTGCTCCCGAAGGCGATCTTTAACGTGTAAACAATATTGGGTTAATTGACAAAAAATAATTCTATGATTAGATTAAGGACAAACAGAACTTGGTTATATGTTGGTTGAAGCGAGTAGAGAAAATAAACTTGCTGAGGGGCAGACTAGCAGGATGTGAATGTCATTTGAGCTTATTGGAATGCGCTGATCTGACTTGACAACAGGTGCAATGGAAAATTACAAAGACGCAGAGGACGCTTGAAGGTCAAACGATCTAACAACCATTGTGGGAGGAGAGAGCGAAATGCATGTTACCCCGTGTGAAATGACATTATTGCAGACCTTTGTGAAACCACATGTAAGCTAACAAGTCACACCCTGTTTTGGTTCGTACGTGACAAAATGCCAAGTTCATGTGTAATCGTGGTTTTCTACTTTTATTCTAAACAAATGCCAGGATGGTTCACAACTTGAGGCCCCGACAGCCTCCTTTCCAACCCCATCTAAATTACAAGTACACAAACAAACATATATGGAAGAGAAATTTGGACTGTTGACGATGTAGAAAAGAGGAAAAATAGATGTTTTTGAGATGTGGTGTTACAGGTCAAATGATGAAGATCAGATGGTTAGGTAGGGTTAGAAACGAAGAGGTAATAAAACAAGAGGTAAAAGAGAAATGTTTCTGGCGACTGCTAATGAAGAGATGACTTACGTTGGTAGGACACATATGATGACACCCAGGAATAGCAAACTTAGTTATGAAAGGAACGGTTGAGGACAAGAACTGTAGGGGTAGACTAATATTAAAAATGTTAATCAGATTGTTTTGGATGTAAAGTGTGGTAGCTATGTGGAGATGAAATTATTAGCTCAGGCGAGGTAGACATGGAGGGGTTTATCATACTAGTCCAAGACTAAAGACTCAAACACACATTATTTGTTATGGGTAGATATAGTAACAAATAAAGACAAGTGTAAAGAAACATTATGTTTTAGCGACTGCTAATAAAGAATAGAGTTAGGTTGGTACGACACATACTAAGACACCCAGGAATAACAAGCTTAGTTATGGAAAGAAGGGTTGAGGACACGAACTGTAGGGGTAGTCCAAGGTTTGAATATGTTAAACAGATTGCTTTGAATGTATGTTGTGGTAGTTATGTAGAGATTAAACGATTAGCTCAGGACAGAGAGGTATGGACAACTGCATCAAATCAGTCAATGAATAAAGACTCAAACAGTATAGAATTATTAACACTCACCTGTATCAGGATCCGCTTATCCATAGAAGACAACATTAGCTTGTTAGCAAAACCAAAAATATTAGGAAAGGCGACGCCTGGAGTGCCAAATTTTAACAAGATGTAGGTGACTAACTGTAGAAGATGTAAAAAACATTTGTATTCAACACACGGGGAGATGGCTCATGACACAAATGCCCCTTAACCTGAATGCACTTAGATAAATGAGAGAAATATTTCTTTAGCAAGCCTGGAACCCTCACAAGACTGAACTGCTGTCTCTACCATGCTCGACATGTAGTTTTGATGACTTTGCAGTAATTTAATCTGTTTCCGCTTGTATGCAGTCTGTTCACATTGACTCTTAGTAGCAATAACTAACATACAAGAGAGAAAATGGAACACTTTATGCTGTATAGGTTAACAGTTCAGCCAGCCCCGTTGTGTTAGGGTAGCGCGCTTGCCTCTCACTCAAAGGCTCCGGGTTTGATCCCCGGATTTGTCAGGGATTTTAGAAACTGATGTGAGGGCTTAAATCAGGTGCACTCAGCCTTCTGAGGCAAAACAGGGAAGAGGTGGGTTTAGTTCACACATTAACCAACATGGACGGTATTTTCTTTGGATTCCCACTTTTACTCTAGAAAAATACTTGTTGTTATTCCTAGGGCAACACTAGCTCTTTCACAAAATTGACCTAATGTATTATCACTGTAACCGCATTTGGAGATTTTTTTAATCCTGTAGTTAGATAATAGGAATTATTAGGGACTTGACTCAACGCATGGCCTTTTTAGAGCAAACCCTTGCCCTGGACGTACCCGAAGGGAACGAGGTGGACGAATACGACGACATACAACTTCCCAGGTTCCGGTGGCACGCGCTGGCCCCAGCGGAGTACGTAAAAGGCTTCCGGTCCCCACGGACCAACGTGTGTGGAACTTAGCCACGACATTACGACAGGAGTTAGTTTTCGTGCCGACAGGACGAGACCATCACCACGCTCACACCAAGATCTACATGTTGTCCAACTGGGAGCACCTAGACCCAGGACAAAGAAAGTACGCATACAATAGGGCCAATCTGTTGTATGCGGCTCTCACCAAAGGTTAGAATTTGGAATCCAAATGGACAGTGCGAGCAGGGACGACATAATAGCCTTACCGCCGAACTTCCAGTATCAACAACCAGTGCATCAGCCCGCGGTCTCCGCGGAGGCCCCATCAGAGGAGCCGGTCGAGGACGCGGGGACGCACGAGGAGCCCCAGCAAAGTGACTCTCTGCTCTCCTCGGTCCTCCCGGCAGGCCGAGAAACAAAAGCGACGGACCATACCGTCGCCCAGCCCTGCACCTTCAATTTTGAAACGAACAAGATCCTGGAGGTCTCTGCATTATTATGAACGGGCTCTGGTTGCCTACAACCTTAACCATGATCTTACAGAGACAGCCTTCGAATGATTCAGTGATAAGGAAGACGAGGACACCCGGCAGGGTTTGTACTTGATAGGATGATATGTTACCGAGGATTGTGCTTGTTCTTTGGAAGTGTATATTGTGGTTTACTTGTTGTTGTGTATGTTTGACCCTAGGGTAACATGTAACTATTTAGGATTATCTTTGCTGTAAAAAAAAACATAATCAATGCAGAGGGCATTTGGCCCGACCGCTCCATCGCTGGACGGCTGCGCACGTGCCGAGCGGCCTCACCTCTTTGTACACGCTCATCCAGGGTTCTGTATATAACGAGCGGTTCGGGCGGCTCGGGATCAGTCGATCCTAGCGAAGGAGTGCCTGTTACAAGGCACTGTCAAGATATTTTAAAATTAATTTAAATTTACCAAAATGTTGTAGGCAGGACGACTGATATTGTCTCTCAACGATATGCAACTAATGATCTTAATACTCAAGGCTGATGACTATGATTTCCCAACTTTATTACCAAACGGGGTTAATGAGTGATTTACTGATATATTTTTTTATCTTACAACACAGTCTAGTAAATGGGAATACGTGGCCATGATATGTAATAAACTTAAGTACATGAGGGTAATAGCTATGATATCCTGACGGTTATAACAGCTTTGATATTGCAAACCCTATAATATGTTTTATGTACACTCAAATACGCGGGGTAAATAATTGAGATGTCTCTAAACCTTGACACAATAGTTTACCATGAAGTTTACCACAAATAACATTATAGTGTCACGCTTATCAATGCTGTCCAATTTCAACACAGCCTTGTCTCCTTGCGGAAATATCAATCACACCGCTTCCTGAGTAACACACTTCTAAAAGCGTAGGGGTTGTAAAATATTGTAGACAACGCTCGCAAATATGTTTTGCACACTTATGCTTAGACATTTGACTGCCTACCAATTTACCTAAATTCTTAATGAGGCAATAGTGATTCACCTCTCCGTAAGACAGATATAAAATATGAATGTGGTATCGTTTCGTTTCTTTTGTGGTATAAAGAAGACCCACAATCTCACTACCATTAAGGCCATACACCATGAACGAAAAGTCATGGTTATCTTGTTCAAACCTATGGATCTGTGTTAAGTCCATAGGGAACGATAATCGAGTTCAATTTAATTTTGTTTTAATTCATCAAACTTGGCCTGTACATTCCTGGTCTGTAACAATGCTCTTGTAACGGCTGCAAAGGGGCAGCCACACCCCACAGGAAGCAATCATTGTCATGGTTCTTTATATTCACCACAGCTCTCCGGCAGGCAATCGCTGGTGGTGTTTTAATAAAGCTAGACCCAGCATTCAATGGGTTGAATTGACAAATGATGATTTGTAGTTAATGGATTTTGTCTAATGCCATACCGCTGGGTCCTTGTTGCAGTTCATCAAATTTTGATAGCAAGTCATTTATCACGTTGGATTGATAGCAATCGTTCAGGTTATCCGCTATCAAAAGCTCTGGCATTTTACTGCAAATATAAAATGTTTTTTATGCTCACCGTCCTTGTTAGCCTATTTTCATGTCACGAAAAAATAGGCTTATGAGATCACCTTTTGTCCGTGCGTGTGTGCGTGTGTTTGATGGTTTGTGTGTGTCCCCACTAATAACTTCAAAATGGCTGGAGCGATTTCAATGGAACTCGGTAAGATCGTAGCACCATTCTGGCCGACCCCGACCGTGCCCTTCAAATTTTATTGTGTCTCTACCAATCTAAAATGTCGGCTATGCGAAATATTTCATCAGCATTCAGTATCCCCGAAACTATTACCGATATCTCCCTGAAATTGTGTACGGTGATAAAGGGTACTACTAGAACTCAGCATTTATTCTAGGTTTGTGCCGTGTCTTGTGTGGGGTTTTGCCTAGTACACCAAGCTGGCACACGGCACAAACTTAGAAGAATTGCTGAGTTTTAATTCACCGGCCGTGAAAGCCAATATACCATATTTTTGGTACTACTAGAAGTTCACCTGTGAGACTTTCAAAAACCTGGTAACTACAAAACCAACATGGCGGCCAAGCGAAGTTGAAATTTTTTAATAGACTTTTCTCGCGATTTAACCATCCAAACGTAATGAAACTTGATACAGCAAAGTTTATACACATTGTAATGCACTGGCATCTAATTTAGTTCAATTGTTTACATAACCTCAAACAAACGGAGTTCTGCAGGGAGATCCACTAAGCCCTCTACTAATCATTCTAGCAGTGGAAGATCTAATGCGAATAACCCAGAGAGAGGACATAGTAGCATACTCGTATGCCGACGATATAGTGGTTGGATCAACAGACAGCATTGAACTTCAGGACGTAGAGAAATGGTGCACCAAGCGTGAGTTCGAGATCAACATATCTAACACTGAAATTATGGTCTTTAGACCAGGAGGTAAGGCTCCATCCAGCATGTGCAGAAATCAGCATCAAGAGGACGACAATAAACATCGTAATAGATTTTAAATATCTAAGCTGCAGGCATCACGCTGCAAGTCAAATTGTCGCATCTCACCGCAACGGGTAAAACATTATACATCAAAAGGGCACTAGGAGTGTCAAAGACTTCTCCTTCCAGACCCGTCTACCTCCTCGCAAGAGAAACATTCCATATTGAGGACCTAAGGACACTTTTGACTCTTCCCAGCCCTCGAGCCTCGGGAAATCTTTTATCAACCCCCAGAGTTTTATGGAACGGGGGCCATGATAGATCGGACACGGTCCACATCCAGCTTTGAGATGAGGCACGTGTTTACTAGAATGGCGGTACACGGATTCCAACATCTCATCTGTGTGAACACATCATTCCATGAGCCAGCTGAGTCGTGTGAGTGCAACCTATGCGGACAAACATGTGAATGTGAACGCTACCACATAGAATTGTGCAAAAAACGAACCCAATCAATTGCAGAATATGCAAACCAAGGCACCAGAACGCATAATTGAAATTACTTGAATAATTGGTACTGTAATGAAAGAGATTAGTTCATGCTTGACAATTGATATGGAAATATCATTTTCATTTCTCTTTATTTGTTACTCTATTTACCCTTTGGATGCTTATCATCCTCTTTTAATACACCGTTTCAAACACTTATAAAGAAAAGAAAAAAGCAAGTCCAAGAAAAAAATACTGTGGCTCATGACAGTTCATTGTTTACTGAGCAAAGTTTAACTCCTGTTGATGTAAAAGTTATGTTTAATCCATCTTTCACGTCTCAAGAGCCATCAACATCACAGACTATGCAAGAGGTAGAGTTGTTGTTTTAAGGGTGGAACTACAAGGTTATCTGTCATCGATATGCAGATAGTTTTACCAAAGAAGAATTATTAGTGCTCTCCAAGTTGTTCATTTATTATGTGACAGTCAATGCCGTGAAAGAAATCTTGCAACATGTACCAAACTCATTGACTCAAGACCCTGTGTTAAGTAAATACCTATTATTTCTTTGGATTAAGCATGTAAAAAACACGACCTTTCTTATCGTCATAGTCATTATGCTTTAATACGTGTGGTGGATAAAGTATCGTTGAAAAGCTAAACAACATTTGACATCCTATAATGGCTCAGTGGGGGAGAGGTTGGCAGCCCTCATTGTGATTAGCCCTATAAAAGGGAAGTTAATGATGAGTGGACATGAACATTGAAAAGGATTGAGGAAATGGTATTTCTTTGTATTCTATTTTGTAAAGCCATATATGTTGTGAAATAAAACAAGGTTTACATGATCACAATGTCATTTAATTTTAAAATGGTGATAGCCATTTCTTTATTTTCATTTTTTCACACATGAATATTTGCAATTTCCACTTTCCATTTTTTACATTCTCCTTGCTTAGTTTACACATTCTGTACATTTTGTTATTGTGAAATAAAAACAAGGTTTACCAGATCACAATGTCTTTTAATTTTTAAATGGTGATAACTATTTCACTTTTTCACACATAGATATTTACAATTTCCACTTTACATTTTTACATTTCCCTTGTTTATTTCACACATTCTGTACATTTTTTAAAAATCTTTTTCTTAATATACAAAAGCAAACATTTTTCACTAAAATGTATTATTTATCTTATTTTTACTAAACTACAGTAGCCTAACATTATACCTTCTACTTACAGTTTTTTACAAAAATATTACAAATATTACAATATAGTGATCATTAGACTTAAGTAAAGTAATAGTCGTCAATGCGACTGTTTCCCCAAGCAAAAGTATCAAATGTGTTGGGTATAATGAATCGTTTGTTGTCTTCTTTACTTAAAGCAACTTTGTTCAGCAAATTGGTAAGTAGCTGATGATTTTTACTTCTAAATACACACAGTTTCTTATATAATACAGGTGGGTTACTCACTATACAGTTTTTATAATCACTTATGTCTAACTCTTTACTAACAACATTCTTTTTCACTCCTTTTAATTTTTTTACTACTACAACATCAATTGTCATATAGCTGTATGATTTAGATTTTGGGCCTACAAAGGTGTCTATAATAACACCAGCACATTCATCCTTAAATTTGCCAAGAACTTTTTTGTTTACTAGAGGTAAATGGGGAATATTATCCTCGGGATAGTCACTTGTATCAAACCTATTTAGCTCAGTTTTGATATCCTCATACGAATCATCAGTTTTAAACTCATAAATAAAAGAATCTGTGTCTGTGTAGAGTAATTTAGCATTATAAAGATAGTTTTTCTTTACATAATCATAGTGAAATTCATACATAAGTGTTTTCGACAATTCCAGAATGGTGTAACCCACATATATGGGTTTGTTGTAAGTCACTTTAAGACGATTCATTTGTATTACAACTAAATCCTCATGAATAATTGAACAGCTATGAAAGTTAGGCTTGCATATTAAGTTGCTCGCACCATTCCTTTTACCATCATTCTCCCACTTTGTTATCAGCTTTACATCAACTCGTTTATCAACATTCTCCATAGTTTTTACAAAAACACTATTATTCATGAGTTTATAAAAATCTTTTTCAAACGCGTTTGTTGACAGTGTTCTTAAATTATTGTTCAGATCAATATACGGTTTGAGCCATTCTGACTGATGAAATTGCAATACGCGATTAATTTTAGTTAATTTCAATCCATGCTATAGACACTGTTTCATGTTTTGATAATATATTACATATTTACATTTATCATTCACATTAGCAATTAACATTTTTGTTCGTGATGTGATGTATGGAGATTTCATATTCTCAGGACAAAATGGTAAATCATTATGATCATCATGTAACTCTTTAGGGAACTCAAGATTTACTTCTAAAATATATCCTTTATCATCGTTATCATTAAGAGAGTCAACATGTAAGACATCAATTTCAGGTTGTGTCAGCCAGCGAAAATCTTTCAGTGGTAGATATTGACTCATAGCCCAACCATATTGGTTATTTGCATCAAGGTAGACAATATACTTTGACTCTTCACTAGGGTTGTAGCTAGGCATGTATTTATTATTCGCTTTAGAGTACCGTCCACTGCATTGGCTTAATCGACCTCGAATTGATGATTTTATAAAATTGATCATGTCTATATCAGTCATTAATTCTAAATTTACTTTCGTTTTTTTTTCAACATTGAACTGAAACTTCACCCAGGAGCAGTGAAATACTGACAAGGATCAAGGTCATAAGGTTTCATACAAACATTCTGAAAATTTTCAAAAACATCTGCTAATAACAACACATCTGTCTTCAAATATATGTCTGAAAATTCTCCTAAAGTTTGAATGTCAAACTGTGCCCATACACGTTGTGTATGTAAATATTCCTGATCACTGATATGACTTGTGTTTAAGGAACTGTAAAATGCATCTTTCGGTGGTAAAGAACACTCCTCAAGACGTTCCACACAGTTAATACATTCGTAAGGGAATATACCCTTTTGACGAATCAAATTAAAATCATCTTCTTTAGGAAAGACACGTTGAATTTCATGAAACTGATCTGATTTTAAATTACTAGCAAGCTTATCAAGATTACTCGGCATAAAGCGGAATGAATCTAAAAATCGCAGTTTTATCGTTTTCTTATTGTCAGTTTTGATGTATTTTGTGAACGATATGTATTGTTCCTTATTATTTTCTATCACATCAATTTTCACATCTGAAGCTCCAAATTCTTTAACTATAAGGTGGTTATCGTATTTGCTACCGTTATGTGGAATGACCGGAATGAATTTACTTACTCTATAATTTAAATTACATTCTTGGTGAGCAGCCCCACGATATTATCCTGTTAAATGATCATGATCGCGATTCCTGTCTGTACATAAACATTCACCACATATAAAACAATTAGTTTCAGTTTCAAAACTCATTTGCTCTGATGAAGTTAGTGGCTCCATTGGAATGATCGTATTTAAAATAGAGGATATACGGAAGGCATCTTTCTCAAGCCATTCCATAAAATCTTTAGTTGCATCAGGTCCTCTATACAGCTCAAACTTATTTAAAGAGTCATCGTAACTACATTTAATATAATATGCAAAGCTAAAAGGTTCGTGAATGTGAGTAGTGTTGGTGAAAGGCTGGGCTGGATTCGATGAACATGTATTAAATGGTTTTAGCAAAGCCTTAACGTCAGCATATATAACAAATGGTACTCGAAGCTGTTTCTCATAATCCTTAAATTATAGAATGTTATTTTTAGGAGTCGGTAATACTGTACGCACATGATTACATCCCCATTTTTGATGTTGAGATAGTTGATCCTCTTTTCTGAAATATAGCAAACAGCCATCACACAACCACTTCTTAGATGTGTGTTTTGATACTTGACTACCAACAAGTCTACTTAAATGTTTTATCCAACAATAGTGGGCATTTTTACCTTCAGTTATGTATAACAAATTAACATGAGCATCCTTTTTTTCCTGAGTTTAATATAGAGGACCTACTATACTCTTATTTTCAATTCCATAAACATTAATACTTACATTGTTCAGCTCTTCAAAACGTTTAACGTCTTTTATCGCCATAGGAAATTCCATTTCTTTTAAATCTAACACTGAGGAATAGTGAGGATAAGATGATATTCTCCCCACATCCCTTACTGCTGGATGGAGAGCTGAGGTTACAGCCCACGCAAAACATGCATGGACACTATTCATAACGTTTACACAAGCTTTCTTACGTTTGATCCAAACTGGTAAATTAATGTAGGATGATACACGAAGGGGATTATATTTATTCATGTTGGTTTCTAAATAAAGTAATTCAACCAAGGCCGAGCCTGACTCCCTTTCCTGGAACTCTTCACTCTTCACAATGATAGCACTTGAAATATTTTGGTATATATCACTAATATTAGTTGATTCGCTAACAATTATGTTTTTTGTATTAAAAGATTAGATATCCGTAATTTCACCTTCACTCCCAGTTTTTACATAGAGTCCAAAAAGTTCAAAATTAATTTTAAATGTTTTATGCTCTACTAAAATATTTTCTACCAAGCCAAACACACTAGGTTGAACATTTCTTAAAAATGATTCAATACTTTGAGTTTTTTCTTCAGTATGAAGTCTATAACTAGCAATTCGACTTTTAAACGCACTACCAATTTGTTGAATATTTCCAGAATTTCTTTCATGGCAAGCGTTACTTTTATGATGAATACTGCGTAAATGTCCATGAATGATTGAAGAAGGTATATCAATATTACATACATCACAATGTGTTATCGAAGGTTCACCATTCTTCTTTCCTTTTGCTGCACAACTATTTTTACAATCTTGAGAACGTTTACGCTTTTGAGCATCACATTTGTTTAAAGGTTCCGTGCTAGTTGATGGTTTTACAGATTTCAATTCTTTTTGTTCCCCATGCACTTTAACCATGTGGGATTGATATTGCTTTACAGCAGAAAAACCAAGATCACAAACTGAACTCGAAAAAGGTGCTGAACTGACATGCTTTAAATTTACATGCCGTCCAAGACTATCCTGTCTGTTAAATGTGGTAGCACAATGAATGCACACAAACATTTTAATGTCATGTTTAGCATTTGCGTGTCGTTGAAGGTTGTCAGGTCTTGAGAACTGTTCTTACAGTCACCACACTTGATCATCATGATAACTTTCGAAATTACCTATAAAAGAAAGAAATCATAAATGTTTATAAATGACAAGCTGTACCCGGCATGCGTTGCAATGCCAATCAAAGAAAGTGTTGGCGTTGAATTCTGTTTCCTGAAGTGCTTTTGGATACACAACATGTTAACTGCCTCTAAGCTATCGTAAAATGGATTTTCTAATTTAGAACCATTCGTGGGAGCGTGCACAACAACTTTCAAAAGTTTCATCGCTGTCACTCATTTGTTGAATCTACTCGTACGCTACCTATTGTGAAATGGATTTACTAAGTCGAAACCCTTCCCTGGCGTGTACACAATAACTCATCAATGATTCATCGCAATCGGATGAATGGTATATGCACGTATAGGGGTTTTTGTTTAAACGATTCGTGCGCTGTCACTCATTTATTGAATCTACTCGTGCGCTACCTATTGAGAAATGTATTACTAAGTCGAAGCCCTTCCCTGGCGTGTACACAATAACTCATCAAGATTTCATCGCAATTGAAGAATGTTATATGAACGCAATAGGGGATTTTGTTGAAACTCTTCGCGCGTCGTCACCCATTTGTTGCATCTACTCTTGCGCTAATTATTGTGAAATGGATTTACTAAGTCCCCTTCCCTGGCGGGTAAACAATAACTGATCAATGTTTCATCGCAATCGGATGAATAGTATATGAACGCATACCTGATTTTGTTTAAACGATTCGCGCTCCGTCACTCATTTGTTGAATCTACTCGTGCGCTACCTACTGTAAAATGTATTTACTAAGTTAGAAACCGTCACGTAAGTGTCCACAACATCTCACCCAAGTTTCATCCCTATCGGACTAATGGGATATGAAGACATAGGGGACTGTATTGAAACGCTCCGCGTGTCGTCGTTCATTTGTCGAATCTACTCGTGTGCTACCTTCTGTGAAATGTATTTACTAAGCCAGAAACCTTCCTTGGAGTGTCCACCATATTTCACCCAAGTTTCACCGCTAACGGCAGAATGGTATATGACCTTATACGGGACTTTGTTGAAACGCTTCGCGCGTCGTCCCTCATTTGTTGAATCTACTTGTGCGCTGCATATAGTGGATTTACTAAGCCAGAAATTTTCCATGACGTGTACACAACGTCTCACCCAAGTTTCATAGCTACGGACGAATGGTACATGTATGCATACGGGACTTGGTTGAAACGCTTCGCGTGTCGTCGCTCATTTGTTGATTCTACTCTTGCGCTACATATTGTAATATGGATGTACTCAGCCAGAAACCCTCCCTGGAGTGTACACAAAATCTCACCCAAGTTTCATCGCAATCGGATGAATGGTATGTGAACGTATACGGGACGTTGTCGAAACGCTTCGCGCGTAGTCACTCATTTGTTGAACATAAACGTGCGCTTCGTATTGTAAAATGGATTTACTTAGCCAGAAACCTTTCTTGGAGTGTACACAACAATTCACCAAACATTTATCACTATCAGACGAATGGTATATGACTTTATACGGGACTTTGTTGAAACGCTTCGCGTGTCATCGCTCATTTGTTGAATCTACTGGTGCGCTACCTATTGTAAAATGTATGTACTAAGCCAGAAACCTTCCCTGGAGTGTACACAACATCTCACCCAAGTTTCATCGCTATCGGATGAATGGTATATGAAATTATATGGGACTTTGTTGAAACGCTTCGCGCGTCGTCGCTCATTTGTTGATTCTACTCGTGCTCTACCTATTTTTAAAGGGATTTACTAAGCTAGAAACCTTCCCCGGAGTGCACACAAAATCTCAGCCTAGTTTCATCGCTATCGGACGAATGGTATATGAACGCAAACGTGACTTTGTTGAAATGCTTCGCGCGTCGTAGCTCATTTGTTGAATCTACTCGTGCGCTGCCTATTGTAAAGTGGATGTACTAAGCCAGAAAATTTCCCTGCAGTGTACACAACATTTTACGCAAGTTTCATAGCTATCGGACGAATGGTATATGAATGCATACGGGACTTTGTTGAAACGCTTTGCGTGTCATCGCTTATTTGTTGAATCTACTCGTGCGCTATCTACTGTGAAATGTATTCACTAATTTTGAAACCTTCACGTAAGTGTACACAACATCTCACCCAAGTTTCATCGCTATCGGACGAATGGTATATGAACACATACGGGACTTTATTGAAATGCTTCGCATATCGTCGCTCATTTGTTGAATCTACGCTTGCGCTACCTATTGTAAAATGGATTTACTAAGTCAGAAACCTTCCTTGGAGTGTACTCAACATCTCACCCAAGTTTCATCGCACTCGGACGAATGGTATATGAACGCATAGGAGACAAACCCACAGACAGACAAACTATCACGTAACATTGATTTTTATATATATAGATAAAGCAAAGTACAATATAAATAGTTTAATTATATTCAGTCAATGGTTATAGCAGGGTATTTTAATCGATCATCTGTGAACTCCTAGCAAGTCTAACTTCATGTAGTTCTAACTGGGGGGTTACTATATACCACTGTCACTGACACCTAGCGGTGAACATTGGAACTTGATAGAGTGGTAGAAACCAGCGGTCATCAGTTAAGTGAGCTAAGTGTGACGTCATAGCCAGTCTTAAAACAAGTCTAAACTTTTAGAACATGTCACGTGATAGAAATAAGCAGCCACAAGTTAAGTGAGCTAAGTGTGACGTCATAGTCAGTCATAAAGCAAGTCTAAACTTGTAAAACATGTCACGTGACAAGGTTAAGTTAGGTAAAGTTAGGTTATGTTAGGTGAACTGAGGTTAAGTCTTTAAATATTCCCTCTGTCACTGACACCTAGCAATGAACATTCAGACTTAATAGAGCGGTAATCAAAATCTAACCTACAAAATTAGCTTTACACACCATGGTCAAGTATTTCCAAATTTTGACTGCCAATATACCATTTTCATTAACATGTAGTGGTGAACATTGGAAAATATCACTCTAACTGTTTAAAAGTTATTAGAGGGGGTACTTACCTTTTTATAATTTATCAACTGCTGCCACTGAATGAACAGATTGTAGGAATCGGGTAACCTACAGGATCCTAATTATCTGTAAACAAATCAATCAATCAATCAATAAATACATTCCAATCAATAACTTCAACATCAATTAGTAATACAATACTACAATCCATTAATAATAAGTACTTACCTTGCAAAATAATTTAATGATTTTCTACCAAAAAGGCTTTTTTTTACAACTCTTGAGCAGTAATAGAGCACTGTTCACTCAAAGCGAGTAATAAAGACTAACAGTAGGGAAATATATGACACCTCTCTTATATAAACTCTGAACGCTCGTGTCAGCAGTTTTTTGCAGATCATTGCAATTCCTTTTTCCCAATACAGCTGAGAGTCCAAAGTACACTAGGAACACCTGTGTGGTATCCAATGACTGCTGACTTTGCATGATCATCACCCATTGTCTTGATCAACACCTGGGGTTTCAAATTACTGCAGCGTCAGTAATAGCAACAGCAGTGTGCGCTCTCTGCCATGCCACAACATGACACCGGAAGGAACACCTGTGTAATATCCAATAACTGCTAACTTTGCATGATCATCACCCATTGTCTTCATGAACACTTGCGGTTTCAAATTACTGCAGCGTTAGTCATAGCAACAGATCTGCGCGCTCTCTGCCATGTCTGTAATATGACACAGGAAATAACAAGATCTCTTACAACACGTACCATCTCCATAGTGTTAACATCATAAGAACATGTATTATTCTCTTTCAACTACAAATGACTCGTTAGAACACATCCATCCATCCACCAAGTTCGATCCCTTGTATGTTCACATTTATTTCGTCACTTTCCTTTCATATCGTTATCACATTATAGTAGTGGGGGACTGGTGAACAACGTCAGTTCTACACATTGCTTTACACGCAAAATGTAGTTGGGCCCTTTGACATAATTTAAATAAATTCATGGGCTAGTCCGTAGGAACCGGTCCAAAGGGATCAGTCCAAAGGGACTCATCAACAAGGGCTCATCCACAAGGACTCGCCCACAAGGACCTGTCAACAAGGACTCGTCCACAAGGACTTGTCCACAGGGACACGTCATCAATGACCTATCAACAAGGACCTGTCCACAAGGACTTGTCCACAAAGACCTGTCAACAAGGACCTGTCATCAATGACTTGTCAACAATGACCCACCAACAATGACCCGTCAACAATAACCCGTCCACAGAGGTCCGCTCCCCCACCCTCTTACAAAAGCCATGAGTGGGCATGCGTAAAAACAAAAAACAAGCATGTTAATTCATAGTGGCTATCCACCGTACACATGCACATTATGTGGAACAACGTTTAATTCCATATTGGCATTTAAAATCTCACACGTAGCACTTGAAAAGCGAGATTCTAAAAAAAACAAAAAAACATTTTCACCTCCTAGTAGGGGTAGGTTTTATTTTAGAGTGGAGGTATGTTGTTCATTGTAAAGGGGGTGTCAGCCTGAGTTCAATGACACCTCATTTGTTGAAATCCGACCATGGGTTCGAGAGATATCGTGCCGTCGCCATCTTGTGAGGAGGATGAGGAGGAGGAGGCATTAGAACCGATCAAAACACACTACTAACCTTACATTTTTTTCATTAATTTATTGAACAATTAATTCCAACGAGCCAGAGGCTTTTACATAGGAATTGTACAATACAAATGTATTGGCGTGAACTATAATTTTATATACATATATACCTTACACACACATTTGCTGCGTGATTAAGTTAATTGTCAACAATGATACTGGACCTAACACTGTAATTAGCTTTATAAAAGGAATTTACAATGCAAATAACAAAAAAAATAAAAAGTAAAATAATAATTAAATAATAATTAAAATAATAATTTTATCAATGCAGAGTGAAATGAGACTTGCTGATTCACTAAATTTGGCGACCTAATTTATTTGGTACCGATTCCAGAGTAGTCTCTTAAATTTAAATTTGAAAGTCGACAGATTGGAAATTGATTTTAAATCGCTTAGAAGATGATTGTAAGATTGAATGGCTGGGAACTTAAAGCTACAGTCTCCAAATTTATACGAGCGGATTTGAAAGAGAGTGAAGTCATTTGCTTGTCGCGTGTTATAAGTATGAATTTCTGAATTTAGGGTGCAGTCACTGTTATGCAGCACATTGTTTTGCTTAATTATGTGTATTAGTATAGCTGACCTCAATTCTGCACACATTGACATTGGCATTATTTTACTCTTGGTATATAAATCTCGACTGTGTGTGTTAAAGGGTAGGTTATATATATATATATTTTTATCGCTCTATTTTGTTGTGAGGTTTGAAGCCATTTTCAGTGTTGCCTAAGTAAACAAATCAGTCGGTCAACACGAATGTACCCAAATAGAGCTGGGTTATGCCCTGATCCTGAAATAAATTACATAAGATTAACAAATACACTAGGATGACCAGTTTTGATCGTCAAGCGATCATCATCAGATCCATTACACTTAGGCTATATCATCTATGTTTGAGAATACAGGTGAAAATATATACAATATGTACAATTATTTGGTTGCAATGTTGGTAATGCAACAGTCAGTTTATGTTAAATGTGGTATATCTAATGTTAGGTAAACTTCTAAAATAGTGATGAAAATCCGGAATTTGTCTGTTAGGGGTGATTATATGGTTTTACAAAATCAACTATGGTTATACTGAAATAATGCAAGTTTATACTTATCGAGTTGTCTCTTTAACTGGAACTTGAAGCAGTTGTGTGTTTCCATAGACACCAGTTGTAGTCGACTAACCCCGAGTGTTCGCTGGGTGGAACTGGTTTTCCCCTTCCTCCCCCTTTAGTTGCTATGCTCTTCCAGAGGTCAGTGCCATGTATATTTGTGTGACTTTGCCAAATCTAGATAAAAGTGTATGCTATTGAATGCAGGAGTCTGCAACTACTAAAGACTGTGGAACTATCTTCGCCACGCATGGGCTAAAGAGCCATTTATACTAAGCGGTACATGGTCTATTGAAGACGTCCCGGCACCTTTAATACTGCCGCGCCTATCGGCGTAGGTTTATTGCAGAAAAATGTACATAGTACACCTGATCCAAATAACATTTACCTATAAACACCGCTTTTTTTCCCGCTTTTTTTTATCTAGCTTGGCTGCATCGCTAAGATGTGCCTTGTATTTGACAGGGTGTGTTTTTTAGTAGAGCGAAAAGGGGTGAACTCTCCATAAAAGTGTGTTCATTTAGATTGTTGGGATTGTTTTGTTTGGCTAGGTGATTCTCGATTGCTTCTTTTATGTCGAGAGCTCTGCCTTTCGATTCGTGATGAATTATTTTTAGATCAGTCTCGATTTTAGTGAAGCTGTGCCCCGTGTCACACATATGTTCGCATACGGCTGAATGTGTTCCGTATCTTCTCGCATTCCTATGTTCATTATAACGTGTATCTACTCGTATCCGCTCTGTCCAATGTAATTAGCTTGACAACCAATGTCTTGGCATGTAATAGAGTATACCCCTGACTTTGAATACGGGTCTTGTTTATTTAGATTGCTATTTTGCAAGTGCCTCCCGGTCATATTATTCGTTGTGAATGCTATTTTTATGCCTTGCTTTTTGAATAGATTAGTGATTTTATATGTGTTCTCATTCACATAGTTTGCTCTATTTTGTATTACCATAAGTTCATGCAGGACTGTCTTTACACTGAGTCCAAATTACATTAGCATACTGAAAGTGACTGTCTACTAGTGAGTAATATACTGTGATTAGAAGTTTTCTAGGGATTAAGTATCTCAATTTTCTCAACAGCCCAGATTCTGGAGCTATCTTCTTCGCAATATAATGAACGTGTGCTACCCAGCTTAGATGTTTATCAATGATTAGCCCCAAGTATTTAAAATGTTCGACCTCGTTTATAGCCGGCCCTGTGGTGTTGGGGTAGCGCGCCTGCCTCTCACCCGGAGGCCCCGGGTTCGATCCCCGGCTCCGTCAGGGATTTTAAAACTGACGTGAGGGTTGGAACGGAGTGCACTCAGCCTCGTGAGGACAATTGAGTAGCTGTCTGACAGTGAGACAGCGCCCCGATCACGAATACCAAGATTAACGGCCGAGGGGACCCGACGCGCTGATCAAGCGTCTCCCCAATATCTGCAGGCCAAATGGCTGGGCAGCGGTCGCTTGGTCGGCCTTAGCCCGTCATGGGCTGGATAGTGCCAGGGGTTGATATATTGATGTTGACCTCGTTATTATTGTGTTGTTGCTATAGATATGATTATGTTCAATATTTTTAGCCTATTTTCAATTTTGAAAAAATAGGCTTATGAGATCCCCTTTTGTCCGTGTGTGTGTGCGTGTGTGTGTGTGTGATTCGTGTGTGTGTGTCCCCTAATAAAATCTAAACGGCTGGAGCGATTTCAATGAAACTCGGTAAGTTCATAGCACTATTCCCTGCAACCCCGACCGTGCCCTTCAAATTTTGTTACGACTCACCAATCCAACATGGCAGCTGTGCGAAATATTTCACCAGCATTCAATATCTCCGAAACTATTACCGATATTACCCTGACATTTTGTATGGTGATAAAGGGAACAACTCTAAGTTCACTTATGTGACCTTTGAAAATCTGGTAACAACAAAACGAACGTGGCGCCCAAGCGAAGTTGCGACTTTTAAATAGACGTTTCTCGCGATTTAACCAACCAAACGCAATGAAACTTGGTACAGTATATGTTTATATACATTGTAATGCACCGACATCTAACTTCGTTCAATTGTTTACATAACCACAAGATGGCGGATGTGCGAAATATTTCACCGGCATTCCATATCTGTGAAACTATTAGCGGTATCTCCCTGAAATCTTTTACGGAGATAAAGGGCACTACGGAAGTCCATCTATAAGACTTTCAGAAACCGGTTAACTACAAAACGAACATGGCAGCCAAGCGAAGTTGAAAATTTTAAATAGACCTTTCTCGCGATTTAATGTTCCAAACGCACTGAAATCTGGTACAGGAAATATCTATACACATTGTAATGCACTGGTATCTAATTTAGTTCAATTGTTTACATAACCTCAAGATGGCGGATGTGCGAATTTTAAAATTAAGTTTTTATTTCTTGTGATGTAGTCATGCGATCGAATTGAAAGTTTGAATATTGAACCTACGCAATAATTTTCCTTTAATGGTACATGACTCTATGGCCTATACATTTAACAATTCAACATGGCGACCATCCAATATAATTAGTCGGCTCTGAATATCTACGAATCTATTATAGCAATCAAACGGAATTTCTTAATGTTCATAGGGCTATGAACTTAAGTTCACCTATAGGACTTTAAATAACTTGGTGTTCACAAATCCAACATGGAGGCGACGCGAAATATAAAAATTCACAAGGACGTTTCTCGCAATTTAACCATCCGAGTGTAGTGAAACTTGGAACAGTAAATCCTTATACGAATGGTAATCCACTGGCATCTAATTTATTTCAATTGTTTCCATAACCTCAAGATGGCAGCTGTGCGAAATTTTAAAATCTCCTTGTTACTTCTTGTGTCCTAATTATGCGATTGTAGTTTGAATACTACACGTACACAATAATCTGCATGTAACAGTACATAACTCTAGGACCTACATATATAAAATCCAACATGGCGACCATCCGAAATTTTTAGTCGGTTCTCAATATCTACGAATCTATTACAGCAATCAAACTGAAATTGTGTATGTTGCTAGAGGCAATTAACATAAGTAGGATATATGAAAATAGGCTGTATATTTCTTCACAGAACTACTTGTTCATACTGGGTTTTGTCATTGTCATATATTTTGTTTTCGTGACGTTCATAGTCAATTTATTAATATTGAGCCACTTGACTATTGCGGTTAAGCCTTCTTGCATATTATTGATTATTGTGCCCACTTTGCTACCGGTGTAGAAAATATTTGTATCATCAGCATAGAGCATAATTTGACCTTTTAAATTAACTTTACCTAAATCATTTATATATATTAGAAAACAACGTAGGGCTCAAAATAGACCCATGAGGAACCCCACACGATACAGCCTTTTCCGCACTTTGATAGCCATTCATGGCAACATATTGCTTTCTTCCACTAAGGTAGCTATGGAACCACTCCAATGCAACGCCTCATATTCCAGCATTCTCTAATTTTGATAATAAAATTTCGTGATTTACTGTGTCAAAAGCTTTAGCAAAATCAATGAATAACCCAGCTGCTATCTCGTTGCGATTGAAATATGATCAGTATTGCCAGTTCTGTACTGGAGATCTCAACAAAACCATATTGGGCTCTATAAAAAACTTGTTAGTCTGAAGAAACTTCACTAGCCTCACCTTAACAATGCTTTCCAGGACATTGAAAATAATTGGTAGTAAAGATATAGGTCGGTAGTTCCCTGCATCACTTTTATTCCCTCCTTTGAAAATTGGGATGACTTTCGCAATTTTTAGAGCTTGTGGTACTGAACTCGAATTCTAAATGATTCAGGATGGACAGGATGCTATTTAGGACGTTTTGGTGAAATTTGGAGAAGATTGCGATATTTTGGAGGAATTACGACATTTTTAATATTTTAATACGAGAGGAAGCTTCAGATTGTGTTTGACAACAACAAAATGGCGAGCGATGCCGCTTTGGGGCAATGCTGCGTAGTATTTTCGCTAGGCTGCCCATAGCAACTTGTAGAGTTCGAAGAGAAATGCGTTGATTGGCTAATCCAATTGCCAGAATCAGTTAGGGTAGGAGATATGAGCGCGCTTGATGAGGAGCTTCGTCGATTTATAAACTGCCATTTATTAAAGAAGAGAGAATCTGCACATTTCAAACTATTGAAAAAGGATCTAAATGAAAAGGATTTATGATAGTCACCCAGAGACGGAAGTTGGATAATCCTGTAAGAGGATATAGGTAATGATTGGTTTGCCGCTTCTTTTCATGACGCGCCATTCGTTTGGTTTTGAGGTGCGAGGTGACGCTCCGTTGATCGAGGTCTTTTGTGCTGAGGTGACGTGCGGAACGGACCTGCGACAAGTGAGTTCCTGAAATTAGCGTGTGCGCGAGAGGGGTCTCACACTAACATAGTTTGTCGGCGAGGAAGGCGGTCCCGTCGGTCAGAAGTTAACATGAGAAGTCCGGTGAAGATGTGGGAGACAGAATATCGTCGTAATATCAGTTCTCGTGTGAAACTAGTATTGAAAGTTTGACTAAACTAAAGAGAAACATCGTGTGCACATTACATGAAAGTTTCAAGACGAAATTCGAAAGAATAAGATAGTTTTCTTTGTTGAAAGCACTTTCGTTAAATAAGCACGTTTCGCTTGGTGCGTGTCAGCTATACAGGCGAGAAGGCAAGGCCCGTTATCTGCCTGTGCTAACATTTGTATGTCAGCAGCACTCATTTATAGCAAGTCTCTGTTTAGTGGCAAGCTTTTTATCGAAATGTTCGACATGCAAGCGTTAAGGGGAACAGTTAACGTTGAGTTTAACGCAGTAGTGATCATGTTTTAAGCCAAGTTAAGCGCAGGGAACGTGATGTTACACTGTTGGACTGGGATACCGGGCAACCGAAGTTAATCTTAAAATTATAAGATGTGGTGTAACGATTACAAGGCTACAATCCAACGTTACGAGATGGAACTTGATTACCGCTTCATGGCTAGATATTATCAGACCCGAAGCGAAGCAGTTCATTATTCTTCGAGACTGGGGGATTCTTGCGGTTTCGCTGATCGAGGCGAGCTCCGTGTTCGAAGCCAGCCAGGGGGATTGACGATCGGGGAGCAGGGTTCGAGTCGTGACAAGGCAATCTTCCGAAGAAAGAGGATGAAGATCAGTAAGTGTGGAATTGCTGGTGTCGTCAGTAATTCCCTCCATACTTCTTCTACAAGATGTCATCGCAAGGTAGAAAAAGATACCCTCATTAGTAGCTATTGTTGGTTCTTATTGTAGTTAGTCGTAGAATAGAATATCAGAGAGCATGGCACAATTTCAACGCTAAATTATTTTGTTGTGTGTGAAATAGTTTAAGCCCAGGAATTATTTTTCAGCGTTGGACATTTAAATATTAATTTTCTTTTGGTGAGATTTTCGGATAGTAACATTTGGGTTTTTGACTTATAGGTTTCGAGATTTAAGCTCATTTTATTAATAATTTCGTTTATCGAACTTCTTTCGATCCACGTATCTTTGGGAATTTTATTGCACTTTATTGAATTTTATTGCATTTTATTGCATTTTATTGAATTTAATTGAACGTTATTGAAGTTTATTGAACATTATTGGAATATTATTGGATTTTTATTGGATATTATTCAATATTCTAGAAAATTGTATTACTTTATCCAAGCAACTTAGACTTTGAAAGGAATATTTATTTGGAATTTAATCAAACATTTTGAATTGGTGAAAGGATGAAACATTATTTGGACATTCCACTTTAGCCAGTCATAACTAATAATAATTTATCTGTGGATAAATTAATTTATTTTATTTGAGAGATCTTATCTGCTCGGACAAATTACCACATTTGAGTATTCTACGAAATTTTATAACACTCTTGGAGATTGTTATTGACTTTAATTGCATTACCGCAATATTTTGGAAAGACCAGAGAGAAGTAACGAATGTTTATATTTATTAAATGTTAACAACAATTATTTTGAAATCTAAAGTAACTTATACTAGTAAACCATTACGTCATCACTGTTTATTAGAGTCGATTATTATGTATTTTCACAACATCTGAAAGAGCTATACGCTGTAATTATTATAAGTAAATATATTATGAAAGCAAGGCATTATATGCAATTTAAATAAGTTGTTATGCCAGAATACTGTATTAAGAGATTGAAGTGAAGAATTATAGCAGCTTTATTTGTTTAATATCAAGCTGAGGAAAATGTTATAGGGAATTTACCTATGTAATTGAGAGAAGTCGTTGTTTAAGTATTCTGTGGATATTTGTTCAGTCTATTAGAGAAGGGAAGGTCATTATACGCGTTGTGAGCGTTTATTTGGAAATTATAAGTAAATATATTACAGTAAAGAATTATGTAAGACCTTAGTTGTCCAGTATTATTGTAAAACGACTCTCAGTTGAATTGATTAGTTCTATTGGCGGAAAATATTTGGGAAACGGATGGAAAGTGAAAATGTTGTTAATTATTATTAAGATATTATCAAGGATAAGACATTAATTATATAAGCTTAACTTAACCGTTCGGCGATGTATGCATGCCCAATTATAAAACGAAACATCTTTATTATGATGATAGTGATATGAAATTGTAACAGTGACACTTTATTTAAGAGCATAAAAATTTGGGATTGTCAGTAGTTGAACAGAGGAGGAAGGTTGGATGATTGAGAATCATCACGAATTATGTAAATAACATAAGACATTTGTTAACAATATTTAAATATAATACTATTAATTACTAGGAGAATTTAACGATATAATAAAGTTAACTGAATAACTTTCTTAATGAATATCTGATCCTAAAACAATAATAATAATATGGTTTATTATTTGGATTAACATGATTAATAATTATTTCTAATAATTAATAAACATTTAAATAATGAACATTTTACAAACTTAATTAATAATTTGGAAATATTAATAGTCTTTGATTAAATTATTTAATAATAATTTCTACCATTAATCATTAAATAATTTTGGGAACCGTAGTTGACAATTAAACGAAAGTTTAATATACTTAAATGTTTTTAAACGTTTAAACCATAAATTGGAGTGACGTTTAAAGAACGTGACGACGTTCTTTAAATACAGTAAGGTTGTTTACTATTGTGTAAAGGTGATCTGATGGAAGATCAGTATAACATTAATTTCTATTAATTTTACCAATGGAGGACATTGGAATAGTAAGTAGAAATGTCATGGGAAGACATTGGATGTATTAAAACCAATCTTTGTTCGTATATTACTAGGGAACAAGAGTAAATTTTAAGAGCTGTTATGCAAACAGCTGATTGATAATTTGTTTATTTAATTTTATTTAAGAAGTGGAGTACTTCTAACGTCCATGGGACGATGATTTAATTTCATAATCTTATTATAGGAATTTTCGCAGAATCATTTGCGGATTACATGTAAATGTTATAGGAATATTTGTTAATTCAATTTATTTATTATCACTTCGTTAATAAATTTATTTGTTAGTTTTGTAACTGCGTTTTGATGATTTATTTAAGTTATGAAGGAGGATTATGTTTTGGTGCATTTGAGGTTTTATTGAACCACTAATTTCGCCCACTTAACCGAGAATAGTTAGTATCTCGAGCTCTTCGTTTATTTAGTTGATATACCCATTTTGCTTTACCAAAACATGATCTTAGAAAGTGTGCACCCCCCATTTAGCTATTGTTGGTAGGATTTCCAGGTTTTTGAGCCGGGGACCTCGAGATTCTGCAATCCAGCTGATCTTCGGATACGACAAGCAGCTCTAATGGTTTAAACGGGTACAGTACTATGCCACTAGTCATAGATTAATTAATTATAGTAACAAGCATCGTTAATGTTTTACAGTAACATATTTGCTGCTTAATTTTTAGGATTTTCATATCCATAACTGAACCCTTTAAGCATGGTCAATGGTTGAGTAATGACCATAGGCATGTGTAGCTATACCCTCAGAATCAATTACTCTTTATCATCACCAGGACACAAAGCAATTTTGTTTAGTTTATGGAAGTTATGTTGCTTAGAAGCGATAATGTTCATTGGTATTCTTTTTATCTCGTTTTTCATGATACAGTCCTTATAATCTTGGAAACGTATACAATTTTTGATAACACCTCTGCTAATACCTTTAATCTTTTTTATTTCTATACCATTTATGCCTAAAACATACATTTTTGCTCTAAATCCAACAAATGCTTTAATAATTTGTTACTGTAAAACAATACCACTAAAAATAGAAATCATTATTAATTAAGCAACAAAAAAGAAAAAAAATATTATGTGTAAATATTGTAAATGTACTTTAAAAAAATAAAAACCAATTGTATGGTCACTGCTTGTACTTTTCTAATTACTACCAACCTCTCACTCCTAACTTAACTGTTAACCTATAGAAATATTAAAAAATTGCCCTTAGTTAGCTAAAACTAGGTAGTCAAAAGTATAGTATAACCCATTTATTACCTATAGGCTTTGGAGAATGGTATACAGCCTTGTTATATTTAATGAAAAAATATGTTTCGCAAATATGAACTTTTGACATGGACTAAATCAAAAACATGTAAACAACACAATTGGAAAATTCATGTTTCTATATTGACAAAATTCAAAAGCTTCTAAATAAATTTTTAAACTATAAACTGGAATTCAGTAAATTGCAATGTGTTAAATATAAATATAAAAAATAAAAAGCATTTTACTTTTTAAAAATTAACTGAATTTGTAATTGTAAACTGGTTGTGCATAGCGAACATCTCACACAGTAGCCACAGTGCAGGTGTTAGCTTTAACTTACTTTGTATAAGACTAGCATAAATATAGTTGCGAGTGCCCGTATATACTTTGGGTGTGTGCATTAGCCTCTGGCTTAGCTTTACAGGTTAGGTTAGGCAAAGTTTGGTTAGGTGAACTGAGGTTAGGTGAAGTTAGGTTAGGTAACGTTAGGTTAGGTTATTTTAGGTTAAGTGAGGACATGTTTAGTTAGGTGAACTGAGGTTAGATTAGGTTAAGTTATTCATTCATTCGTTTATTTGCAATTGGGGGTGTGTCCCCCGGAGGCAAATTAGATATACATAACAAATAAATAATTGTACATAACAATTCACTAACAATTAAACTGTAGTATTTACACAAATAGTCAGTCTTTTCTTAAACACACCTATATGTTTGGGAAAAGGTTCTATGACTGCGGCAGGTAGAGGGTTCCAATTATCAATGGCACGGTTTACGAAAGAATATTTACCATAATTTGTTCGCTATGGTCGGCCCTTAACTTTGAAAGGGTGATCGCTCCTACCCATGTAAGTAGGCTTTTCCATACGTTTGCTAAGCTCACCCCATGCTGGTTGATTTTTATACGTGTCGTACATAGCGCAGAGTCTAGATTTCCTTCCCCTAGCCTCAAGTGATTCCCTCCCAAGTTTCTTTAATATACGGCTCACACTGCTCCTGGGATTAAAGTCACTGAGCGCAAATCTAGCGGCCTTTCTTTGTACCATTTCCAACTCATTTATGAGCCCTACTTGATATGGATCCCAAACCGCCGAGGCGTATTCCAGAATAGGTCTTACAAGTGACAAATATCCTAATTCTTTAGCAGAGGTACTACTTCCTTTTAATACCCTCATTACAAAGTGCAGGGATTTGTAAGCTTTAGAAACTACACATCCTATATGACTACAACATTTCATATCATTTCTTACGTGAACGCCCAAATATTTGCAAGAATCTTCTCTACAAGATTTTCCGAGCCAATGTTATATTGAAAATCTTGCCTTCGCACTTTCCCTATTTTAATAGACTACATTTTCTTGTGTTTATTTTCATTTTATTTTCAATCGCCCACTTATAGACCAGGTTCAGGTCATCTTGAAGTACTGCATTGTCTTGTGAGTCATATATCTTTCGATATATTACACAATCATCCGCAAACAATCGACAGTCACTGCGAATCCCATTTGGTAACTCATTTATAAACGCCAAAAATAACAAAGTTCCGATTACGCTGCCCTGAGGGATACCCGACGTTACGGTAATTTCATCCGAGAATCGGCCTTCAACTTTCATTTTCTGGGAACGACCCGTCAAAAATTCTTGGATCTATAAAATTACTCTTCTATCAATCTCCGTCGAAGCTAATTTATTGAGTAGCATGTCATGCGGCACGACATCAAATGCCTTCGCAAAATCTGTAACTACGGCGTCGACTGACACTCCATCGTCTAACGATTCGCTAATATCTTGAAAAAGTGATAGCATCTGACTCTCGCATGAGTAACCTTTCCGAAATCCATGTTGCCTATCATTAAACCATGATAATGTTTCCCACTGTTCCCTCAAGTAGTTGCAAATGAGATGCTTCATCTGTTTATAAACGATGGACGTAAGACTAACCGGCCTGTAGTTGCCCAATTCAAGTCTGCTCCCTCCCTTAAATATTGGGACTACTGTAGCTCTTTTCCAGTCTTCTGGAATTCGCGCATTGTTTATGGCCACATTAAACATCACCTCTAAGTATCGTGCCACGGCCCTACCTCCTAGTTTAAGTACTTCACTAACAATATTATCAGGACCCTTCGATATATTGTAACGTAATTTTTGTATTAGCTTTACAATTGCTGACTGGTTTATTTGGAGAAGGGGAGCCCCTGATTCACAGTTAAGGTCCAACACACAGCTATTGGATTTATTGAACACACTACCAGAAAAGACATTTAATTCATTAGCAATGGCCTGCTTCTCAGTAATTAATTTACCGTCACCAGACATTATCATCGGCAAATTATTTGAATTTCCCTTTCTTCTCCTAACATAACTGTAAATTATTTTCCACCCATCGCCTCCCGAACCAAGTAAACCTTGCATATAATTGTCATGAGCAGCCCTCATTTTTAAGACGAGCTCTCTTGATAAGGACTTAAATTTCAACATATACGTGTCACTATCATGTCTTTTATTGTATAATTTCCTAATTTTCCGTTTAAGACTCCTGATTTCCCGTGTGTAATACTCAGGATCTGGGTTTTGTTTCAGTAATTTAAATGGAACAAATTTATCAACAGCGCTATTTAAAATTTTCAAAAAGTTAGTCCACAGGATATTAATGTGATTTCCTTCCGATGCCCATCCTACAAATAGCTCATTCAAATACCCCTGAAATTTGCCCTCATCCGCCCTGCGATACTGGAATATTATCTTATTAGCTACATCAGAGTCTAATTTTGTAATGTCACCCTATCTAATATTTAATTCAACCCCAGAATGGTCACTAATTCCTGGTACTTTCAGACAGTTAATATAGAGCTCTACAGGCCTTACGAGATAAACATCTAAGGTATTATTGCCTCCAGTTGGGAAGTCAACCACTTGGGAAATCCTCCCTCCCTTAAGAATTTGTTTGCCGCACTCTGAGCTTGACCACAGCTAGTTGACTCACCAGACCAGTCTACTTCGGGGAGGTTTAATTCTCCGGCAATTATTATGCTCTTTTTCATAGCATTACCCGTACAAGTTTTATCATACAGTGCGTCGAGAAGCGAAAAGTTATCTTTCGGTGCTCTATACGCCCCTATCACCTGAAGAGGGAATTTATTCCCTTTATCCGAAATTTGTACACATAACATTTCATGACCCGTATCAGCCCACTTTAAGAAACTAGCTATATTTTTGCGCACACAAATAAATAGCCCACCACCACGCTTCCCCCGATCCCTTCTGTACATTTCGTAGGTCCCTTGAATTATTTCATTACTATTTATATCCTCATACAACCAAGATTCAGTAGCAATGACAATATCCGGAGAATACGTCTCAACAAGATTCCAAAATTCAATTAATTTATTTCCTAAACTCTGACAATTAACCTGCAGTAATCTTAGAGTCTTACCTCCGCAGCAAATATCCCGAAGTAGCTCCTTCTGTTCCCGTTGGCTGGCAACCTCTGGACCTGCTCCTCCTCACAATGGCCGGCACAAACCGATGACCCTGTCATGTAGGCTCCCCAGGTTGAAAGCGCCCCGTCGATTTAAAAGCAGCCCGTCTCGGGCGAAGTCACGGCCACCAATTCACCTGTCAGCATCTACGAACGCTAATCCCAGTTGTGCACTAACCCAGTCCATGCGGTCATTTACAGTCTTAACTCGCCTTAACGGAACATCTCCCCGCCGAACAATGCCACTCATTATAATTTTTGCATTTCCAAACTTGCTTTTAGCTTTTCTGCCTAGTTCGTAGAGCTCCCCCATGATGTAATCAGCTGTAGCCCTCTTCTTCAAATCGTTCGTCCCAACATGTAGCAACAACACTTTAACTTTGTCACAGTCCTCTACATTTGCTTCTTCCTCTAGTTGGGCAAGCTGGTCAATTTTATTCCCCGGATAACACCGCACTTTCGCACCTGATTTCCTCGAGATATTCGCACTCCATCGTATCAGAGAATCACCCATTATGATAACGTCATCCTCAGTTTGCTCCTGCATGCCCTCTTCCACACTGATCCCAGTAGAAAGCCGTTCAGTCACATCCTTCACCGTTTCTTCTGATTCACGAAGCTTTGTTCTAAGTTCCTGTATTATTTGATCCCTTGCTTTGATTTGCACCCTCAAACAGTCCGGCGTATCACATACTTTGCAAAACCAATTCCCGACATCACAAACCTCCTTCTTGACCTTAATACAGCCGAAGTGAAACCATTTCTCACATAGTCCACACTGAACACCGTTCTTCAATGTTTCACTGCACGTCGAACACTTTAAAGCTGCCACTGGATCATTTGCCTGATTCATATTTGGAGTAACAGGGCCTGTTAGGTTATGTTTGTTGAGTTAGCTTAGGTTAGGTTATGTAAGTTAGGTTATGTGAAGTTAGTTTATGTTAGGTTAGGTTAAAAAAGGTGAGGTAAAGTTAGGTTATGTGAGCTAGGTTATGTGAAGTTAGTTTATGTTAGGTTAGGTTAAAAAAGGTGAGGTAAAGTTAGGTTATGTGAGCTAGTTTATGTGAAGTTAGTTAATGTTAGGTTAGGTTAAAAAAGGTGAGGAAAAGTTAGGTTATGTGAGCTAGGTTATGTGAAGTTAGTTTATATTAGGTTAGGTTAGGTTAAAAAAGGTGAGGTAAAGTTAGGTTATGTGAGCTAGGTTATGTGAAGTTACTTTATGTTAGGTTAGGTTAAAAAAGGTGAGGTAAAGTTAGGTTATGTGAGCTAGGTTATGTGAAGTTAGTTTATGTTAGGTTAGGTTAAAAAAAAGTGAGGTAAAGTTAGGTTATGTGAGCTAGGTTATGTTAGGTTAGGTTAGGTTAAAAAAAGGTGAGGTAGTTGTGTGCAGTGACCATTTTGTGAATTAGCCCTGTGATAAAAAATAACTAATGTAATAAATAAATAATACCACCCTCACCGTTCCCCGATAGTGACTACTGTTCTTGGTTGACCGACTAAACATACTTGCACTCAGTTGCCCTCTCGCTATCTTAACTGCTCTGCATGGTGTCTGACAGCCACCCTCAGTGGCCATTTTGCACATTAGCCCCTGTGCTTGCATACTCTCTTTCTATACATCCAACATGGGGTTGGACTCACATAGCCACCATTTTGCACATTAGCCCCTGCGCTAGCAATGACTCTTCCTCTATACATCCAGCATGGGGTTGGACTCATATAGCCACCATTTTGCACATTAGCCCCTGCGCTAGCAATGACTCTTCCTCTATACATCCAGCATGGGGTTGGACCCACACAGCCGCCATCTTGCACATTAGCCACTGCGCCATAACCGGGTCATATTACCTACTGGCGAGCTGTTTGGCCACCTCTGGTATAGACATACGCGATGATATACGACAAAGACATGCGGGCAACATTGTTCATACGTGAACAGCCTGCCTCTAAGTTTCAGGTCGTACGCGATTTTTTACTGCAACAAATTGCCAAATAGGGTCTCATATTTCTAAATTTGTTTGGATTACAAATTAATTTAGTATATAAATTTGACGTATGTGAGAGTCTGCGACATAGCAGTTGAAATAAACCTTTTCAAAATGAGATTATTCCTTTTTGCTGTTATTCTTTCTCATCCTCACTACTAATAGACTGATCCTCCGGTGGTCTGAGTTATTAATAATGTAAAAATGTATGTTATCCTTAGTCTCTACAGCCTAGGGGTTGCCACAATGACATCTCTCACCGCCTGAAAATCTTGCTGGAGCCGCCTATGACGACAATATACAAGTTTCACATTCATTCATTTCCGTGTCCGGTCAGCATTTCTAAAAAACTGCAGCTGCGATGGCCTTGTTGTTTCCTCTAAAACATCTTCTATTGTGCATGGGTTGTCCAGAAGGGGGCAGATAAGTAGATGGTTTGGCTCTTGTTCAGCTCCACATACATAAGAGGTGTCTGCGTCTGCGGGAAGGATCCCCCACTTTTAGAAGTTGGTCTTGCATCGAGGGACACCAACTCTTAAGCGGTACACTGGATAAGGTAGGTCTGCGCCAGGAGCCAGTTCTTTCTTTGGTGACATGTCTGTGAGCAGTGAGCTCCTCCATCTGTTAAGACGAGATGTCACTGCTGTTCCCTCCAGAGGCAGAGTCCTAGCAAGGAAACTCTTGCGGGATCTGAGGCGAAACCTTGCTGCCTGGTGACCATATAGTGGGTGTCGATGGTCATTCTCCTGCCTTGTTCTCTCGGCATCCGCAGCAGTGGCCCTCCGGATATTGGGTTTGGCTATTCCAACAATAGGGTATAGTTTGTGCACTGGTGTTGGTTTCAGGCATACCGATGTTATCCTTGCAGTGTCGTTGACAGCAGTATCAACCTGCTTAGCATGTGTTGAAGCGTTCAACAGAGGAGCGCCCTACTCTGCGGCTGACACACACAGTGCAAGTTCGGAAGTCCTCAGGATGTGTGGGCTGGTTCCCCAGGTGTTGCCGAACAGCATCTTGAGTATGCCTTTGCGAGCACTGACCTTCTGTTTCGTGTTCAGACATTGCTGTCTGTAAGTTAGAGCGCGGTCTAGTGTGACACCTAGGTAAACTGGTGTTGGGCAGTGTTTCAGTCGCTCCCCTCGCCATGTGATGTCCATATTTTGCCGTGCTTCCCTGTTTCGTAAATGGAACACACACACTTGTGTCTCATTGGGGATGGTTGGCATCATAGTACTTGGAGAGTTCGTCCTTCGCCGAAGTCAGCTTTCCTACTACTTCTTCAAAAGATGAGCCCTGAGCAGCTACTGCTGTGACGTCGGCATAGATGAAGAGCCTGGTACTTGCAGGCATTGACTGATCATTTGTGTAGATGTTGTACAGCGCTTGAGTCAGCACGCTACCCTGAGTGAGACCGTTCTTCTGGGATTAGGGCTGTCAGTTGGAGGTCCTCGGTAAGGCCATACACTCTCTTTGACAGCTTCGTATGATTCACAGTGTCGCATGCAGCTGTTAAGGCTGTGCGGCCGTTTCTGCTGGCAGTCGCTGGACAAGAGATAGCAGCACTGCCGTCCCTTGCAAGCCACCGCATGTGAATAGCGACTTCCCCTCCTCCCTTCCATTACTCCTCATTCGCACACTATCTTCCCCTCTCTCAGTTGAAGGCTTCCTTGCGAGTCGCACAGCGATCTGTTTCCGAGTCGTAAGCTTATTGCAACCTTGAGATCTGTCCTCCAGCCGGATGAAATGGGTCGGGGCGTTTGATTGATAGGACTATGCATTACAATTTTCTTCTGCTAATTTTGAAAAGAAAATCGAAAAAACATCAAAATTGGCAAATTTATCATTAAAAAAAATATAATATTAATGAGACAATATACCTAAATGACTGCTTAGGTATTGAGGAATGTAGTATCCAATTCTGTATTCAGAGTTTCTCTATCGTGTCCCGTTTCTTGTTGTTGTAATTTTTAGAAATAAGAACGAAAAACTTCAAAATTCGATCAAGAATTTCAATAACGTCAAATTAGGTACCGTATTATTTTTTTAAAGTCGCCTCCGTTGCGTAGTGGTCAGAGTGATTAGCTGCCACCCCGGAGGTCCGCGGTTCGATTCCCGGCTCTGCCACGAAAATTGAAAATTGGTGTGAGGACTGGAACGGGGTCTACTCAGCCTCGGGTGGTCCAAATGGCTAGAGGGGGTTTGATTCCCACCTCAGCCATCCTCGAAGTGGTTTTCCATGGTTTCACCACTTCGTCCTAGGGCAAATGCTGGGATGGTACCTACCGTACGGCCACGGCCACCTCCCAGTCTTCCCTCCCTTCATCAGGCCCCTGTTCGCTTTGCAGGTGAGGCCGCCTGGGTGTAGTGCTGGTCACACACCCCAGGTGTATCCAAGACCCAATTTTCAAGCTCCACGACAATGCCCTCAGTGGCGGTATAGGTGGGATCCCTCTTTTAGTCCGTGGGAAAAGCCAACCATGGAGGGTAAAACGATGGCGAAAAAAACAAAATATATTTTTAAGCATGTTTTAACTCCGCAATATAAAGCTACTATAAAATCTTGAATTATATTTATATAAAGTACTTCCAGCCATTCAGAAGTTCAATTTGTCGATTGAATTGTGCAGTTCAACAGGAAGTAATTTTATGACACAACTTAATCTTCTCAGATCCACTACATATTTTCTGAACACAGATTTACTGCGCTGGATATATGACACATAAAATGAATACACAATTAAAGCTTTCAGTATACCTACCGGTTTCAAGGAATGGAATTAATACAAATGTAGAAATACATTGAGTTTTTTTAGTTTCTTTGCAATATTAACCAAGAGAAAAAATATAGGAATACTTTGCTCATAATTTTTAATGCCAGTTATTTTATAAGATTTCAGGGATTCCATTTGTATACATTACCAGCTTTAACGCAATAATAATAGTATAATTGATGTAAAGATATATATCAGTTTCAGTATTTTGAAATTTTCATAATTTCCAAAAAAGTTCTTTCTTAAAAAAATTTGCGCGTGTGAAACGAAACTACATATGGGCATTTTAACTACCCATAGGGGGGAAGAGTTTTTCTGTAGCGAAGTGGTTGCATATCAGTGATATAACTATAAAATTAAAACACAAAAGAAGTGTTTGGATGGATCATAAACCTTTTTATTGCGCACTGACAAAACTGCAATGGAATGCAAAACATTATAAAAAAATAATGCAGTAAACCACAAAAGGTGATTTATGTAAACAAAATGACTGCTCATTCAGTAACTTAATGAAATTTCAAGTTCACGTATGCAGAATTTTATGAAGTACAATGCATATTTAACATTCTGTGAACAAAACACACACTTTCTCAATTAAGAGCCAAAACACTGAAAACACATAATATTTGCTACAAACGTATGTAAATGAAAGTTAATCTACTATAAATTATAACATCATTTCCAAATAAGAAACCATCTCGGGAATTTTTTCAGAAAATACCCAAATTATGCACTATAAACAAACAACAATTATTTTTAAAATGTAAGCAGCAAGTTCAATGAAAATCGGCTGCACATACACACTAGCAAGAACATGAAAAACACAATAACACGCAGCTATTGATATATTTAAGTATGATAAAGTTGTTATGTTATTAATTATTTCACATTAAATAATAAAGAATAATTTATTATTCACTTCCTAAACCAAAGAAACTTACAAGGCAACTGATAAAAAAAGATTTAGGCTACGTATTCTGAACAATTTACAGTACGTTCGAGTATCATTGAACAATATTAGCTTCTTGTTGTTGCTTATTTTAGGGCTGCGACATCGTGGTCTTATTGCCCCGTGCATCTAGGTGTGTGTAACCTGAGTTATTGTGATGGCTGTACCACTGTGTGCAGTTGTAAATTAGGGATAGAACATAAAGAGGCGGCCGTGGCCATAAATTAGGAACCACCCCGACCACGGATACCACTTCCAGGATGACTGAGGTAGGAATTGAACCCTCCTCTTCTGAGTTTTATCTCACGAGGCTGAGTGTACCTCGTTCCAGCCCTCACAACAGTATTAAAATCTCCCGGCAGAGCCGGGAATCGAACCCGGACCTCCAGGGCGTCAGCCAAGAACGCTAGCCACTACACCCCCAGGTGGTTAATGTTTTTCTTGTCTGTGAATGTGTCAGTGGTTTCCTCTTCTTTCGTTTGTTGGTATTATTTGTCGCCTGCTTTTGTCGCTGTGCCTCTAGCACAAATTAGGGATCTCGGATGATCATGCCTCGAACAACTCGACTGTCTAGAATTTCTGGCAAAATACACTCCTTATGAAATTGTACCAGGTTTGGAAGCATTTTTCTTTGCCATAATATCTCATCCTTTTCTATCCTTTCTACGAATAGTTCTCCTTTCTTCGTATAAACTACATTGTCGCACCATTTTCTCCTGGTGATATTCAATTGACCGTGGACCTAGAAGAAGTAGCTGTAGCTTCGTTTCAATTGCAATTTTCCTTCTGACAATTCCAAGCACAACCTTTTTTTTGTCACCTCGTCTTTCAAATCTGATTCGGTGACGGACGCAAGGCATTTTACTTCTACGAGGCCATCACAATCAACCAAACCATCAGGACTGGTTCCTAAAAATGAATGATCTTGATCTACGAAGAACCCACACTTGGTGACCATGTTGCCAATTTTGTCTTCGTACATTTTCAACACAGCGTCTTCATTATCTCTTCCAAATTTGACGGAAACTGAGGTGAGATTTTTGGGATACAAAGTTGATTTTACAAGATTGTGGCAAGGGGAAGCTGTCAAGCGATTCACTCTTTGGTCGTGCCACATGGGGTTAGTGTGTTGTCCAAGAGTTGATACCTCAATAGGACTACCGTTTGTTGCCTCATCGGCCATTTTCTTTGAGAAATTGATCATTCTTGTCTCAAGAACTTCATCTTCAACGTCAGGCAACTGTGCTAGTGGCCCATAGTTTTCATCACACTTTCGTCTCTTCTTTACTGGCGGTTTTTGAGAAAATGCCAGTGCCCTTCGAGATCGTCTTTTCTCTCTCACGACAATTTTCGCCTTGAAAATACTACCTGGGCTTCCATGTAGTTTTCTCCAGGGACTAATATGCCATGTAGACACAGTGGTGTGACTTAGCTAAGCAAAAGTAAACATCGCCATTTTGCAATGAAATGAATACGTGAAATCCCTTTAATATTTCCCAAATGATTACACCACCACTCAGCGAGCTCATCCCATGTCCATACGACCTCTTCGCCCAGCCTCCGTCGCCAATAACAGATATGTACGGAACGCCATTCAAATAGTTGTTCTTTTCAATGGCAATACGCCTTTCTTCTTCTGGATTTTCCTTCATTTTACGTATGAGAGCTACTTTCCAAACCTTTAGAAAGAAAATAATAATATTAATAACAACAATAGCAATGATTGCTTGGACGGGATTATAATTTACAGAATGTATTTATTTTAAAATCTTAAATATGTTTTGAATAAAATGTTTAAAATTATCTTAATATAGAAATGTTTGAAGAGAGGCTTTTCTTTGCATAATTTTCATCTAATAATGAACAACAACAACAAAATAATATTCATAATTCACTGAAACCACTTATTCAGAATTGTTGATAATATATAGGTCATAAGGAAATATGGATCAATATACTGTACTTACATCACCAACTCGTATTTCATGGTTTGCGTATTTGTTGTGGCCCACGATCGGTATGTCCAAAACACTGAACATTTCCTCGACTTGAGAAAACCCGATACATACTGCCATAGCTCCCCACATCAGAGCATCGTTCACTTCCATTTTTTGGTAAACAGGCTCTGAAGTTACAGTATATTCGTTTTCGCGGTTATCACAATAATAAATCCATGTACAATATAATCCATTTTTAGCCTACTTTTCACATTTTGCAAAAATGAGGAAAAAGTAGACTTATGAGATCGATCCGGGAAAATGTGTGTCTGTCTGTCTGTCTGTCCATCTGTCTGGCTGTCTGGCTGTGTGTGTGTGTCCCCCTATCAACTCCTAAACGGCTGCAGCAATCAAAACCAAATTTAGTATGAGTAAAGATGTGCACCGGAATATCTCACGTCCATATTTGAAAATTATGTCAGTGCTACCAACTGCTGAAAAAACGCACTAAAAATTTGAGCTCCATGTTGGATATCTCGCAAGGTATGCATGTGAGCTATTCCAAAATTGGCACACATGTAGATAATACTATTTCAGTTTAATTTCCAGGAGGCCAACTATGACAGTGTTGCCAAAATAATTTTAAGCCTTCTGATAGGTCCAATGTTTAAATGCATATAACTTCTACACTATCAATTGGATTTCAACCAAATTTTGTATGTAATATCTGTACATAAACAGATATGGCTGAGCGTATTCTTAAGAGCCACCAGGGCTGCCAACTGTTAATAATTTCTCTCTCTTTTTTTATCCAAATACCTATATATCAGAATGTATGCAAGCCAACAGCTTTAAACTATGCACACGTATATTCTGACATTTTAGATTAATTTGGAGTAACTTATATACGTCAGTTCTACCAACATGATTATACGCCTGCTGATAGTACCAATATTTAAATACATGTAACTTCTATACAATCAGTTGGAGTTCAACCAAATTTCGTATGTGCTATGTGTACCATAACAGATATGACTATAAGTATTGTTAAGAGCAATCAGGGCTGCCAACTCTTAATAAATGCTGTCTATATATTTTTTACCCTAATATCAATATATCAGAAAGTATGCAAGCCAACAGCTCTATACTTAGCACACGTATAGCAACTGACATTCTAGATTAATTTGGAGTAATTAATACAAGGCAGTGCTGCCAACATGATTCTATGCCTGCTGATATGTCCAATTTTAAAATACATGTAACGTCTATACTAACAAACGGATTTCATCCAAAATTGGCACAACAGTTGATATCATAATATTTCAGATTATTTCTGACCAGCACACGCATGGTATTGTTGGCAACATGATTTTACGCGTGCTGATAGATCCAGTGTCTAACTGCATGTAACGTCCATTGGACTTCAACCAAATTTTGTATTCTGTACCTAAAGAGATGGAACTAAGAATATATTCAGTCACCAGGGCTGCCAACTGTAGTGCTCTATTAGGCTACATTATACCAGGTATATTTTGAACTAATTAGATATTTCGATATTACCAACTTAATTTCGTCATTATTCTAGATAGGTTCATATACTGTAGAATAATCATTGGCATGAAAAGTAGGCTGTATAGTTCTTCACGGAACTTCTTGTTTATTTCTTTTTTGTATTTGTATTTTCCCATGGTACAATGTTTGGAATGGATCGTTACTAATTCTATTTCTTTCATAACGTGACCCATATCAACGATGCGTCGCCCTATTGAAGGCAGTTCGTTGGCCTCAGTATTCCTTGCAATTACCATGGTTGGTACTTCACAATCAGACTCATTGTCATCGTCTGTATCACTTCCTGAATCGTTTGGAAAATTTATGGAATAATCTTGATCTTCATACCTGAAATCACACAATGTTAAAAAATATTACCTTGATTATTATTAACATACAGAAAGCAAATACGCGTTAAAACTAACTCCAGGCAAATGCTGGGATGGTTCCTTTCTAAAAGCAATCATATCCCCAATTTAGAAATTCACACAATAGTACAGCCATCACATTAACACATGTAATCACACAAATTCCATACACTCCCAAAAATACATGGGGCTATATGACCGCGATGTCTCAGTCCCTAAAATAAGCAACAACAACACGTTTTACAAGTAGCTAATCTACTAAAAAAATGACAAGTCCTTTCAAATTAATTAATAATTAATTTATATATTGTAACAATAGTTTACCTACCGACTTGCATCGTGGCCTATTGGGGGAGTGCTTTCAACTAACAAGCTGTTGAATATTTCTTCGGAGTCTTCAAATTGAGCAGAATCGTTTGAAACATTCACGGTGATTTCTTGTTGTTTTCTTTTCTCCCACGTAGTCTTTGCTGCGCGGCCTCTTCTGGAACGTTTCCTTGACGGAGAATGCTTTCGTGGCATTTTAGAATAAAGTGTGAATGTTATAGGAACACTCAATCACTCAATCACGAAACCCAAACGCAGAATTAGGAAATGACACGAGAAAGGGGCGAGATATATTCTTCTATTGCTTCCTCAAGATTAGGTCTAGTCAGACTGAAGTGTCAGCGACTAAGCGCGCAGGAAAATGTTATGGAAGACGGCGAGTTATTTTGTTTTCTTTGCACTCCACGGTAAGTAGAATGGAATGCTGCGTAAGGAAAGGAATGACCCGCAACGGGAGGTGGGGTGCGGTGCTAGGTAGTAGGGTGGGGGAATGAAGCTCTGTGCAAGTGGTAGTGCGGGTAGCCTATCGTGTAGCCTGTGTAGTTACCGTTCTGCCGAGTTGAAGACTAGTCAAAGGTACATACGTCACGGGTTTATCACTAAACAGTTTCTTTCATCAAATATTCGAACTGCTCAGAATTAGACCCTCTACAAATTGAATAAATTTGAAGCTATTATAGCATTTTTTTCACAATAAAAAAGGTTATTGAAATATTATGCTTTTATAAAATATGGGGAATTTTGAAATACAAATTGTTCATAATGAAGCTACTATTACAAGGGTTATTGCACAGAAATTTCGAAATTCTCCTGTAATTAGTTTTGTCGTGACGTATGTACCTTTAACCCTCAAAGTAGACACTTTGAATACATGCCCTGAACAAACGAGCAGTCTATATTTTACAAAAGTGGCATATAACAAGTCCCGAAGACCTATATAACAGATTAAGAAGACAAAATAAAAATAAAAAAATATTTTATTTTTCGGTAGCACAGCCTTAAGGGGCAGGTACCTTTCCAACAGCTGTTTGTCGTTACCGGACATGTTGGAACGTATTGAGTTCTACATCCTCTCGGAATAGGTTTCCTTGAAACTTACTGCATGCATTCAACGAAGGTGTCGTACATTTCAGGTTGTGGAGGGATGTTTATTATCTCCGAGTCAAGCTCTTCACTGAACTTCGTCCAGTCAACCTTCTTGAAGTTAATCCTCCTCGTGAATGGTACCTCTTCAGGCATCACGACGGAATTCACGGTGCCTGTAGGCCTATGTTGAGTGCGAGGGATAGGGTCATCCATAGTCTTCACACATAGCCCAGATACCTTTGAGGACACGAAGATTTTGTCTGGATTGAACCGTCTTTTCCAGCTGCCACAGTTGAAGGAAGATGGGAGCTTTGGGTTGTGGATCAGATGCAAGTCATGAGTCTCAGTCCATATTTCTAGACTAGTTCGATTTGCATCAGAATCTGTGTATCCCCAAGTTGTGCTTCTACAGTCGAAATCTCCAGTGACACCAGTAAGGTACAGAATACTGGCTGTCACACTCCTCGCACTGGTCGCACGAAAAAGTGAGTCCATGTAATCGGTTCTCCGTCAACTGTTTGACAGTATGTATTGTGTGAAAGGCGGGCAATATGTTATCGAAAATGGTCACTTCTTGTAAATATATTTATTTCATAACAGTTTCAGACTAAAAGCCGGACGTTTGTTTTGCCCTTGGCCTTGAAGCATGCGGGTAAGCCTGTACACAGTCGCTTCACATTTTGTCACCACCGGTCTGATGTAATGGAATTCCAGACTTGAGCACGTGACGACACCACCGTACAGAACAGTACAGTCTACGTCGAAGTATTGTGTGACGCGGAAGTACACGTTACATAGTTACGAACAGAACGCCATTATATTTGCCAATGAATGTACTACAGCAGTAGTGTGATATAGCTTTGTCAATCATATGACTGCATGGGACAGGTGACAACAAGACAGGTACTGTAGTAGCTCGCCTTCAGGCTACCATTAAGATTTTTCACTCGTCTTAAAAAAAACGTCCGGCCTGTACAGATTGCTTTTAATTAGTATGAAGATCTGAGAAGAAACTAAATATATTTATTTTAAGGACCTAGTTGTATGGTTGTCACTTGTTTATAAAGATGGCGTCTAATTGGAAGTCAATGTGTGGGAGCTGCGAAGATTACATTGCACAGAAAGAAGATTATATCGTGTGTGACGGAAAATGTGGTAAGTCTCATCACAGAACGTGTGTACAACTTAATAGGAGAGAGTATAAAAAACGTGTTTCCTCCAAAGCCAGAAAATGGTACTGTGGACAATCTGACGACACTGTGAGTGAAGGCGCCAAAGAACATGTAGAGAGTGATGCTCCTAATCTCAACGACTTCGCAAGTGTTATTGATCAAATCAACATCAGGCTCACTAAAATTGAATTAATCGAGTCAGAACAAAAGGAGATGCAAAGGTCGGTATCGTTCTGTGCTGCGAGTTTTGATGCTGATGAAGTTAGAACAACAAAAAATGTCTGACAACTCCAAAAAGGCTTTGGCGGAAATCACCGTTCTGCGAAACGAAGTTCGTACTTTACCACACAAGCGCGATACAAATAACAGTGTGATATTACAACTGAGAGGTGAAAATCAAGAGCTGCAGCAATATGTTCGCAGAAATAACCTCGAAATTCATGGACTGCCTGTTATTAACAACAAGAAGCCTGTGGAAATTGTGAAAGATATTGGAAAGTGTTTAGGCGTAGACATTAACACCAATGACATTGATGCGTGCCACAGACTCCCTCAAAGGAAAGCAGAACTACCGCCTCCGCTGCTGGTAAAATTCTGTAGTCGCTTAATAAAAGACGAACTATTAACGGTTAAGAAAATCAAGCCAAGAATGACTTCTATTGATGTTGGGATTCAGGCAAAGTTACGGAGTGTTTATATAAACGAGCACCTAACGTCGCAAAATAAATATCTGCACATACAAGCACCAGACCTCCGGCAACATGGCTGTAGGTATGTTTGGACGAAGACTGTAAACTTTTCGTGAAGAAAGACGAAAATGGAAGCACTTTTCGCATCACCAGCATGGAGAACATCCGTAAATTTCAGAGCGAACTAGCTAAGAAGAAATCTCAGCCTGACAATGGAAGCCCCTCCTGGATTAAGAGCAACGAGGCTAAATATTACAACGTAAACAACTACTCTTGTGTGTTAGCTCACAGAGATGATATGAGAGGAGGTGTGATGGGGTTATTTGTACATAAACAATGGAAATATAAACTAATAAATAAGTGTGAATTGAACCATAGCTTAATCTGGTTGGAGATATGGCGAGACACCTCAACTGGTAAAATCAAATCAGACAATCTATCCATCATTGGAGGATGCAACCCAACGAGGTCTAATGCAGCGTTATTTCTAACATCATTGGAAAATTTCCTCTCTCAGACCAACAATACTCCTTGTCTTTTCATAGGTGACACAAATATTAACAATTTTACTGACGACCTCCTAAAATGCGATACCTTAATGTTTTAACAAGCTATGGATTCACAATGTGTAACAAAATATATGCAACACGTACGACTGACACATCATCAACTCTTCCCGATCATGTAGTAGTAAACAATGACAAAATGCAGCTCACAATATCCAATGTGGATACAGACATGTGTCCACAATATAATCATCACAGACACTGTCTGGCCATATAAAAGAACCTATTATCATAACAAAATGTTCACTTCGTCGATTAGTCCTAATTGTATGGCTAACGAAACGATAATAATGATATCACACAAACTAGCCAGGATATTACGATCAACAACATGTACAGCGCTTTTATTGACCAAATGCAAGGAACTATAAAAAGACGCAAGCACAATTCCAACAATCAGAAAAAAATGTCAAATACAGATGATGCAAGTCCACGGATTACATCTGAAGTGATAATATTGATTAAGCGACGCAACACACTACACCAAAAACTCAAGATCAGGCAACACAAAGATAACATCTCCCTAAAAGAAGAATATATTATGTACAGAAATGCAGTAACATCATTGAAAGGAAACTAAAATCAGATTATTACTCACAAAAGCTAAACTTGTATGATAAAAACGTAAAGAAAACATGGAAAATCTTGAATGAAATTATATATAACAAAAGGTATAGCTCGTCTCTTATGATAGATAACACGGTCGTTGCAGATAAACAGGAGATTGCTAACTCATAACCAAGCTTAGCCAGCAATCTTGCATCCCATATAACTGATCAGGACTGTACAAGTCAGAACGCTAACTCTCTCTATATCTAACAGATCACGTTGAAGTTAAATGTATAATTAAGACTTAAAAATAAAAAAGTTGTGGTATAGATGGGATTTCAGCTAGTGTGGTTAAAACATTTGATGATCAACTAATAACCATGCGTGTTACTATAATTAATGAATCTATGACTAGTGGCATAGTACCACAAGCTCTAAAAATTGCTAAAGTAATACCAATTTTCAAAGGAGGAAATACATGTGATGCAGGGAACTATAGACCTATATCTATACTACCAATTATTTCCAAAGTCCTGGAAAGCATTGTTAAGGTGAGGCTAGTGAAGTTTCAGCAGAATAACATTTTTTATAGAGCCCAATATGGTTTTGTTGAGAACCCCAGTACAGAACTGGCTATTACTGATCTTATTTCAATGCTTCAGGAAAGCATTGACCGCAACGAGATAGCAGCTGGGTTATTCATTGATCTCGCTAAAGCTTTTGAGACAGTAAATCACGAAATTCTATTATCAAAATTAGAGAATGCTAGAATTCGAGTCGTTGCATTGGAGTGGTTCCATAGCTACCTTAGTGGAAGAAAGCAATATGTTGCCATGAATGGCTATCAAAGTGCGGAAAAGGCTGTATCGTGTGGGGTTCCTCAAGGGTCTATTTTGGGCCCTACGCTATTTCTACTATATATAAATGATTTAAGTAAAGGTAATTTAAAAGGTCAAATTATGCTTTACGCTGATGATACGAATGTTTTCTATACTGGTAGCAAAGTGGGCACAATAATCAATAATATGCAAGAAGACTTAACCGCAATAGTCAAGTGGCTCAATATTAATAAATTGACTATGAACGTCACGAAAACAAAATATATGATGATGACAAAACCCAGTATGAAAAATATAGAACATAATCATATCTACAGCAACAACACAATAATAAACGAGGTCGAACATTTTAAATATTTGGGGCTAATCATTGATAAACATCTAAGCTGGGTAGCTCACGTTCATTATATTGCGAAGAAGATAGCTCCGGCATCTGGGCTGTTGAGAAAATAGAGATACTTAATCCCTAGAAAACTTCTAGTCACAGTTTATTACTCACTCGTACACAGTCACTTGCAGTACCGTATCTAAATGTAATTTGGACTCAATGTAAAAAGACAGCCCTGCATGAACTTGTGGTGATACAAAATAGAGCGATAACAAATATATAGCCTATATAACCTACCCTTTAATACACACAGTCGAGATTTATATACCAAGAGTAAAATAATGCCGATGTCAATGTGTGCAGAATTAAGGTCAGCTATACTAATACACAGAATTAAGCAAAACAATGTGCTGCATAACAGTGACTACACCCTAAATTCAGACATTCATACTTATAACACGCGACAAGCAGATATCTTCGCCCTCTTTCAAATCCGCTCGTATAAATTTGGTAACTGTAGCCTTAAGTTCTCAGCCATTCAATCTTACAACTATCTTCCAAGCGATTTAAAATCAATTTCCAATCTGTCGACTTTCAAATTTAAATTAAAGAGACTGCTTAGGAATCGGTTCCTAATAAAGTAGGTCACCAAATTTAGTGAATCATCATGTCTCATTTCACTCTGCATTGATAAAATTATTATTTTAATTATTAATTAATTGTTATTTTACTTTTTATTTTTATGTTATTTACATTGTACATTTTCTTTTGGTAAGCTAATTACAGTGTTAGGTATATTATTATTGTCGAAAATTAACTTAATCACGCAGCAAATGTGTATGAAAGGTATATATGTATATAAAATTGTAGTAGACGCCAATAAATTTGTATTGTACAATTCCTATGTAAGAGCGTCTGGCTCGTTGGAATTAATTGTTCAATAAATGATGATGATGATGATGTGTCATTATATTAATGATTTAGGCCAGCAAGTACTAAAAGCCGTTCGATGAACGGGTATCGGTACTTCAGCTAATAGTACATAAATCTAAGGCCTATATTATACAAATCCAACATGGTGACCATCCAAAATATTTAGACGGTTCTAACATCTACGAATCTATTACAGCAATCAAACTGACAATTTGTATTTTGATAGAGGCAATTGATATTAGTAGGATATATGAAAATAGGCTATTCAGTTCCTGATGGAACTAATTGTTTTTATTTTAACAGCTCGTGATTACAATTTCCCTTCAGAAGTCTGGTGTTAATAAGCTGAAGTAAGCATCCTTCCATCGCTTGAGCGTGTTTGCGCCCCCCAACCCCACCAGGAAATTGTAACGCAAAGCAAGAGGCCACACTCCAGCAAGGTCAATTGCCGTATGCATACAACAATAAACAAATTATCCTTGGGGTCATTCAATTAAAGATGGAGATCAGGCCCTTCTCTTATATAGAGAGTAATTCAATGGTTAGATATGATGGCGAATCTTTTTTGAACTGGGTGTTTTGTAACGAATGGCGGTAGATTCATTTTGTAGCGCTCAATACCGAAAGCAACTAAGTTAGTGCTGATTTGCAAAAAAAAAAAAAAAAAAAAAAAAGTGCAGCTAACTAAGTTCACTTACACTTAGCCTAATTAAACGTGTTGAAAGGTTTTTAAAGTACGGTACTTTATATCTGACAGTATAAAATTTTATCAGGTTGCCCCAAATATAGTTTTGCTTATTTAGGAATAGAGAAATCGAATGTAGGATTCTGAATGTCCCTGCTCTACAAGCGGGCACCATTAGTTACGGTATATCTCAATCACAATGATAAATAGTGACGGCTTAATTGACCATGACGGTCAACTTGCAAACATATGACTTAGAGTAATTGTTGAGCGTCATGGTTGTATATGTTTTACTGTTGTTGACAAATTATAACCGCTCGTTATCACTGTACACTTTGAGGAGTCCGATAATACGTAATTTAATTTATAAAATATCATACTGATTTGCGTACTGGAATAAGTAAGGTCTTTTATTAATTCTTCCTCTTGTAGTTTCCGGATCATAATGGAGAAAAGACTATTCATCAAGAATGAACCAGAATGGTTGACTCATGAATTCTCTAACATTGTAAGTTACATTTTAATTCGTACATGGTGTAACATTGCTATCTTAGTGATGTGCAAGGTTTAGTGACATAATGCAGGACTTGATAGTATAAGGTACTCCAACCAGGATCTGTTATCTTAGTACTCATATTGTGTCTATATATTTAACATACTTGTGATACTTCGTAGGATCCAAATGAGCTGTTGCCCTCTGATAACCTGCAGAACGAGGCTGGTGATATATTTCACGATGAAAGGATAACAGTTAAAGAGGAACATGAACTTCAGGTAATTATAGGTTATGCAGTACTTCTCTTATAATAATACGAATGATTCTTAGTGAGAATATTTTTTGGAAGATTGGATTACTCAGTCTTGTTTTCTATAAGAACATCTCACAAACTCAGATGTAATCGTATTGCTCCTGCAGTTCCACCCTGGATCCTATTATAGGTGAAGTCTGCACAATGTGCCATGTTAAAACTCAATAATATACCCAACTAATGGGCTTTGCCTGTGGTAGCTCATTGGTCAACTCTTAATGTAGAGGATAAGTCTGTACAGTGCCACGCTCTCTACAATTATTTGTATAAATACTAGCTTAAGATAGCTTAAGTGAATACACAGAATCTAAATATTAACTTGCCGCAATTACATGGCCTATTTCCCTATCCCGTTGAAGTGTTGTGCAAATATAGATTAGAACTGAAATATTACATCTGTGATGTTATTTATTTCGAAATGCGCTTAGGCCTCTGCAGAGGCGATATGTGTCAGGCTTAAATAGGCACATGAGTTAGTTATTGTTGTTCTCAGGGGCGGAACTACGAGGTCATCTGCCCCCACGCGCACGTGGTACAGAGAGGAGGGTTTCCTTGCTCTCCTATCCTCGCATACAAAGTACACTCACTGGATTATACTCAACATCTGTTACATCTCAATTCAGCATTTCCATCTCCAGAAGCTGGTCCTTCTCATTTCGCTTGAACTCACCTTCCAGGCTTGAATTTGATTTGCTAAAGACCTTCTTCATCTGATGTTGAATTGAGTGGATCATGGTGTTGGTTGGAATCATCTTCTCTATGGTGTGACATTTCATAATAATGGTATCACATCTTCTACACCTGTAGTAAATATTTGCTCTGCTGTCAGATTTATCACAGCATTGCCGCACTTAATTTTTCTCGTTTATTTCTATCACTTGCCCAACTTTATGTTTAAATCTCTGTCACTTATATCTTATTTTAATGGAGTAATCATGGCGTCAAAGCGTCCTACAATTAATTTACACAGCATTGTGGGGTTTGAAGCCATTTTTTAGTGTTGCCCAAGTAAACAAATGTTTGGTGCTTTTCAGTCGGTCAACTCTAATGTAATTTATTTCAGGATTAGGGCATAACCCAGCTCTTTTTGGGTACATACGTGTTGACCGACTGAAAAGCACCAAACTTTTTGTTGTTAATTTACCCAGAACAACAAATAATTCTGATCAATATTTGAGCTCTGTGTAGCACTTTCCAGTTTTATCACATGTGCTCAAACTATCGCAAATTGATCTTACACTCAACAGTTCGCAAAATTCAATAAATACACAAATTATTGTATTAAATCGTCGAACACGCAACTTCGCGTATTCCACACTCAATGAGAAATCTTTTGCGCTCTATTCCTCTGCTTATACTCAATTCTATACACTGTGGGTTCGATTCTCGAATCTCCGTATCCACCTCTCAGGCGGTCGACAAGTTCTTTTTTGTGCGTAGTGTAGCATTTCCGGCCTCTCCGTTCTGTAGGCAATCAGCTACTTCCTCTTCCTCTTCCTCTTCCTCTTCCTATTTTCCTCCGCGTTGTTCGAAGTATTTCCATGCAATGTACGGTGAATATCTAACTCAAAGTATTGTATTGTCCGTTTCTTCAATCCGTATTTTGATCTCATGTTTCCGATGGATTTCACGGCTCGCTCGAACCTTTCACCGCCTTCACTAGTGCCATTCTCCAAACCCTGACTTCGTAATATTGTACTCAGTTGACAATATCGGAGAATGGCTCGGTATTGTCACGTGGTCTGACATACCATCGCGGTTTACGAACAAGTGAACGGGGACAAATATATATGGATATCAGCTGATGAAGTTACCCAAGTCTGGGGTGTTTACTCTGAGAACAGAACTGCCTTTCTCTACAAAATTTCTGATCTAGGTCTTGTATGTCGCATTATGTTTGGAAGGTATTCAAAGTGATGGAAACGTGTGTGAGATTTAATTCCATCTATGCAAAGGAACGTGTTTGTGAAACAAGTTATTTCTCTGCAGGATGATACTCATCTCACTGAGGATATTAAGATAGAAGAAACCTCCATACCAGAGATTGTTCCATACGTCCAAACAGAAACACCATCTTTAGCGAGTGGTGGAGATTTGAAAGAGGTGAGTACGTTATTGAGTTACTACTTGTTGCATCTCATAGAGGACATGACCTGATCGCCGTCTGATTCTCACCAATGCTATTTAGGGATAACAGAATTGTGTATTCAGACCGTACTGATGACATATGGAACCTGTCTGCTATTATGTTATGTGATGTATGGAAAGTACTAGACGTCTAGCTGGATGGTAAGCTTTATATTGTCTGATTAGTGCTGGACTCAAACCCATGACCCATGACCATGTGTGTTGCTCTATTCACTGAGGTGATGGAGGATATATCTTAATTCTGATAGGTGAAGGGTACATTATATGAAGCCAGCATATCCTTGGCTCTTAACCCTTAATTGACCTCGTGTGGTCCCTGGGACCTGATACGTTTTTGTTATCTTCGTAAATGGAGTATTTTACCACCGATCGACTCCCCCCTCCCAGTACCTTCCTGAAGTCGCGCCAGGAAGGTTGTGGTGAAATGACGTGAACGTGCGGTCTTTCGGTATGAGGGTATTTAATTGGTCGTGGTCCGTGGGACCACACGAGGTCAGCTACGTAACGTTTTAAAAAAATTCTGACTGAGTCTATTCTGCCTTTATTCTGATGAATCTTGGCATAATTGACCATTATAAACCTCCCAGTTGGCATAACGTGCAATCCACTAAATTTGAGAATGTTGTTACTGACTGGCTGCAAGCGGATAAAGAGATACAACAAAATGTGGCAGACTCCTAAGAGCGTATGATTACCCATCTACAGCATGCTTCAGAGGAATAATATTCAGACCAAGATGATGCCGAATATATACCTAGTGATCAGGACACAGCTCCAGAAGTAAGCGCATCTGAAAATGAAGGCGCAGAGGTTGAAGGTGAGGACGCGGCAACTGAAAAAAGCAATACAGGGGGACAGTTTTTCTACTATGGCGCTCGGGATTGCCCGCAATCAAAAACAAAATTTAGATCCCAACACTAGGCCTAAGTGGGAGGAAAAACATTGACCTCCACAAACGAAAATGTTGCTAAGTGTGTCCAGAGAAGAAGAGAACTATTATCAGCCCACCTGCATTACGAATGTAAGCTACCAATCTGCTTAGTGCACAGCAAGAAAGTTTGCAATGGCTGCGTCAGTGACAAGAATTAGTGCATCTCGACACCTTGCAGGATTCCTTTCTTTGTGTTTGGAAATTTACTGTTATTTAGATGATATATTTGTGTGTTAAAGGACATTACATTTAATTGCCAAACTTGAAAGTTGGTATTTTTTTCTTGAGCAAAGATGGAAGCCTTACAATAATGGTACTAATTTTATTTTTGTGCGTTTAAAAATCTCACTATACTATATTTACGTCTGTATCTTGTCTCATTTGCATTAATATGAATGTAAATACCATGTTATTTAAATCAGTAAAACGAAAACAAAATCGGTTCCAAAATATATTGTCTTACATTCCGTGGTCCGTGGGACCACACGCGGTTATTAGTGTGAGGTTTTTCAACGAGCTTAATTAAGGGTTAATTCTCATAGGTGAAGGGTACGTTATATGAAGCCAGCGTATCCTTGTCACTATCACGTGTAATAGTTGCCTGTTGTGAACCTTGTATTTTTGTACGAAGAAGTTAGAGTATTTTCATGGTATAAATACACCGAATGATCCAGGGTCGACTTATTTACTGCATTCTAAGCAAAGGAGTATTACGAGACCCCATCCAGGCCAGCCTTAAGCAGAGAACACATGATAATGCATGTTGGCTTGTCGCATTATATTTCACCTTTGTTGTTGTTGTTGTGGTGGTGGTGATTTGAATCTTCAGTCTTTTGACTGGTTTGGTGCAGCTCTCCATGTCTCCCTGTCCTGACCTAATCATTTCATCTCTGCATAGTTACCACACCCTACGTCCGAGGCAATCAGTTTAACACATTTTAACCTTGGTCTACCGTTCTTCCCCTCGACCCTTCCTTCCATAACTAGCTTCGCTATTCCTGGTTGTCTTAGTATGTGTTGTACCAATCTATCTCCGCTCTTCATTAGCAGTCGCCAGAATCATCTCTCCTCTCCCACTCTTCTTAATACCTCTTCATTTGTAACCCTATCTGTCCATCTGATCATCATTCTCCCGTAATACCTCATTTCAATCCATTCCATTCCCTTCTTTTCTACTGCTCCAATAGTCTAAGTTGCACTAACATAGAGTGCCACGCACCAGACAAAGGCTTTCAATAATGACTTCCTAACACCTACATCTACGCGATGTCAATAGATACATTTACAGTAGAAATGCTTTCCTTGCCTGTGCCAACATACTTTATGTTCTCTTTGCTTCGTCCAACTCTGGTTATTTTGCTTCCTAAGTAAGAAAAGTCTCATATTCACCTGCCAATGTGACGTACATAGGGGGTTCGGATATCTTTCGGCTGCATTCCAATAGTTTTGTTTTACATTTATTTATTTCCATCATGAATTATTTCCTCAAGACAGAATCCATACCATTTAAAAACTCATTCACATCCTCTGGAGTGTCGGCAAAGATGTGATCAGCAAATGTCAGAGTTGAAATTATTTCTACTTGAATCTTTACTCCTACTTTGAATTAATATAATATATTATAATGTTAGTACCGTAAGTTCACTGCTTGAAGTTAGAAGCATTATGTAGTAGCTGAAGTTATGTTAGATAGTCTACAAATCACTCTCTCTATCGCCACACACTGTAGATGGCTGATTGGAAGTTTTTTGAAATTGTACCTGCCTTAATCAAAAATTGTGCACTGTTCTTGTAGAATATTGTTTATATGGCAGACGAGGCCTGCTAGAGAAGTATCGGACCTTTGCCCGGGGAAAACAAACTGGCATACCTGGAGCGTTGGAAACCTAATTACCCTCAAAGTAGTCTCCTTGGGTCCCCACACACTTCTCCAAGTGGTGCCACCATTGTTGGAAGCATTCCGAGAAAGCCTCTTTTGTAATAATAATGTCGAATACTTTACTAACAGTAGTATATGGGTTTGTTCCTAACTGCTGTGATGGTACAACTATTGGGGATTAAGTCACTTGTAAGGGGCATTTGCATGTATTATGTGCTGTGACTGAAATGGACAAAATGATGGACTAGGAAGAAAAAGGCTTTTATAGTCATACTACCTGAAAGAACAGCAAAAAGATCATATATCGGACGTACTATGTCCCTATCCTGACGTATGCCTCGGAGACCTGGGTTATGAAAGGAAGGGAGAGGAGCAAAATACAGGCCAGTGAGATGAGGTTCTTGAGAAGCAGTATTGGAGCTACAAAGATGGACAGAATAAGAAATGAGAGGACCAGAGAATTAATGAAGGAGGAACCATTACAGGATGGTATAGAGAAATCTAGACTTAGATGGTATGGACATGTAAAACGAATGGAGGAGAAGAGGATACCCAGGAGAGTACATGAGACGAAGTGGGAAGGAAAGAGACCGAGGGGAAGACCGAGAGACAGGTGGCAGAAGGGGGTGGAAGAAAGCGTGAAGAAGAGAGGAGAAGACTGGACAAGGGTGGAGGCTGAGAGATGGTGGGAAGACAGAAGACGTTGGAGAGGCTTGTGTTCCAAACAGACCCGGCCAGTGGCTGGAAACTGTGCAAGATGATGATGATGATGATGACTACCTGAAATTCCCAAATTAATTCTTTCAGCACTGAAGACCGTTACTTCCTTTAAAGTACTGTTTTCATATTTTCTATCACACTTCAATTTATTTGATCTACAAAGGAGGGATGTTTTGATTAGTCCAGATCTAGATGAGACTTGTATGACACAGTAAGATATGATCGAGAATAAGATAGTAATTTCAGTCAGTCAGTTGCACAGCTGATAAATCCTTGCTCGAAGTTGATCTGTGCTGTAAAGTTAAATTATTTGTTAGTGCTTGTGTAAATGCGTAATATGATAGCAAATGAATTAATGGTCCATTCTTGTCGCTAGGATATAAAAGAAGAAACCCATGATGAAGAGAGTGACGCCAGTGGAAATCATATAAATGAGTAAGTGGACAACAGGAAAAGTATTCTTTCTTTTTAATGTATGATAACTGGTAATGTTGGATGCGAATCATTCTTGTTAGCAAAATCAGTTATCCTCTAATATTTGTTGTTGAATGAATTTATTTTGTCAGTGTTAAGTGGATATTGATGTTCACATTTTATTTGGCAGCCCAAAAACTAACCATTCTCATTCAGAGTTTTGGCTGTTGAAAGTATTTGAGTATATATGGTATCCAGTATGAATGTTATTCAACTTATAACCTACTAGTTATACCAGCCAAGCGTTGCATTGCCAATCAAAGAAATAAGGCTTTTGTTTTGTTTATTGAAGTGTATTTGGGTGTGCAATATTTTTGTTTTTTCGTCTGGTGCGTAAATAAATAAATCAGAAGGCTTTCCGACTCGTGAGCAAACCACTAACAGCTGTCCATGTGAGAGAAGCTTGGATTTTCCAAATTTAGTCCACTCGTAGTGGTTCTGCGAGCGCTTTGTTGATGGTCATCGCAAATGTGGGTCGCACCGGAAACTGCTAATGTTTGGAAACACACAAACTGCTGCTAAACTGTATGATATACACTAATTTTGTATTACGACTTATGAGCCGCCTATCGTAAAATTGATTTACTAATTCAGGAACCTTTGCGAGCTTTAACAACAGCTGACCAAAGTCGATTTGTTGAAGCGACTCGCGCGTCATCTATTGTAAAATGGCTATTCTAATTCAGACACCGTTGCAGACGTGTGCACAACTCCTCGCCAAAGTTAATTTGTTTAAACGATTAGCGTACCAAAGCTCAATCATTGATACGACGTTTTCTGAATTTCATATATTAATTCAGAAACTTTCTCGGTCGTGCAAAAATCATTTGTTGAAATGAAAGTCAAAGGTTTCATTTAATGATATTCCAAAACGATTAGAATTCTAGTTCTAGTCCTGAAAACTAAGCTATGCATGTGACACAGCGTAATGGTCGTGTCACGCAACTCCTTCATTTCACGCTGATTGTGCGGGATGTCCTGACTAGCAGAGTTACCATCATATTTTCGTTTTGAATAACAAATGAGCATCAGGATTTACCCTGAAAAGCATAATCCATTTAATGGTAATGTAGATAATGCCTGGGACATGTTAATGGATATTCCGGAAATGTACAGTGAATGTAAGCTAAGGCGTGAAATAAATTGATACATTAAATAGAAAGAATATAATGAGTCAGGTATATCGAGACAATGAATTGAAGTGTGGTTGGTACCATACAAACCATTCATGCCATTAAAACAATTAATCGCTGTTTCAGTACGGCACACAATCACTGTAGTAATTCATTATACCCTCTGCAGGAGAACTATCAAGTTATGGTTTAGTTTCCTACCCCATCCACCCCAAAAGTGGTTTTCCGTTGTTTCCTCACTTTAGGTAATTACTGGGATTGTCCCTAAATTCAGGTCACGGCCGCCTCCTACCCAAACCATTGACCCTATTACAAATACACTAGTTGAGCCATTACAATGACACACGAGGATCGATGACCATGATGTTGTAAAGCACCCAAATGAATTCATTGTTAAACAACAGCAATGTACTCTACCCGAGCCTCCTCGGTCTTGTCAATCCGCAGAAGGATCGCAGGAACACTGAAGTCTCCGGCAAAAACAACCTCAGTGTTTCGCTGACAAGAAGCTCATTTTAACACATCCGTATAAAGATGGAAAGTGATGGTGAACAACGGAATTTCCTAAAAACACAGCAATCTATCTAAGCTTGAACACGAGATTCCTGAATCTCGGGATATATGGGTGTTAAAAGCGGGCACCTATCTCCATTGCTCATAATCGTGCTAACTATTGTAAATATAAGATGGATATTTTAATAAGAAGGACGAGCAAACATAGCGTGCCCACTAGTTTATTTACTAGAACATAATTACAGATCGTATTAAACCCTCCTAATCCTAGTAAAATATCGAATAATTAAATAGTTACATAATTAAATAATTGCATAAAATAAATTATTAATAATAATAATTACTTAAGCTTCTTTAAAAGTCAGTCTGTGACCTCACTGTCTACTAACCAGCTGATACAGGTGGATTCCTCACTGTCTACTAACCAGCTGACACAAGTGGATTCCTCACTGTCTACTAACCAGCTGACACAAGTGGATTCCTCACTGTCTACTAACCAGCTGACACAAGTGAATTCCTCACTGTCTACTAACCAGCTGACACAAGTGGATTCCTCACTGTCTACTAACCAGCTGACACAAGTGGATTCCTCGCTGTCTACTAACCAGCTGACACAAGTGGATTCCTCGCTGTCTTCTAACCAGCTGACACAAGTGGATTCCTCACTGTCTACTAACCAGCTGACACAAGTGGATTCCTCACTGTCTACTAACCAGCTGACACAAGTGGATTCCTCACTGTCTACTAATCAGCTCACACAAGTGGATTCCTCACTGTCTACTAACCAGCTGACACAAGTGGATTCCTCACTGTCTACTAACCAGCTGACACAAGTGGATTCCTACCACTCACTGCCTACTAACCAGCTGACACAAGTAGATTCCTCACTGTCTACTAACCAGCTGACACAAGTGGATTCCTCACTGTCTACTAACCAGCTGACCCATGTGGATTCCTCACTGTCTACTAACCAGCTGACATAAGTGGATTCCTCACTGTCTACTAACCAGCTGACACAAGTAGATTCCTCACTGTCTACTAACCAGCTGACACAAGTGGATTCCTCACTGTCTACTAACCAGCTGACACAAGTGGATTCCTACCACTCACTGTCTACTAACCAGCTGACACAAGTGGATTCCTACCTCTCGCTGTCTACTAACCAGCTGACACAAGTGAATTCCTACCACTCACTGTCTACTAACCAGCTGACACAAGTGAATTCCTACCACTCGCTGTCTACTAACCAGCTGACACAAGTGAATTCCTACCACTCACTGTCTACTAACCAGCTGACACAAGTGAATTCCTACCACTCGCTGTCTACTAACCAGCTGACACAAGTGGATTCCTACCACTCGCTGTCTACTAACCAGCTGACACAAGTGGATTCCTCACTGTATACTAACCAGCTGACACAAGTGGATTCCTCACTGTCTACTAACCAGCTGACACAAGTGGATTCCTCGCTGTCTACTAACCAGCTGACGCAAGTGGATTCCTCACTGTCTACTAACCAGCTGACACAAGTGGATTCCTCACTGTCTACTAACCAGCTGACACAAGTGGATTCCTACCACTCACTGTCTACTAACCAGCTGACACAAGAGGATTCCTCTCTGTCTACTAACCAGCTGACACAAGTAGATTCCTCACTGTCTACTAACCAGCTGACACAAGGGGATTCCCACCACTTTTAGGAGTTTCCAAAATAAATTTAACAATAAATAAAAATTAATGAAATTTATAGGAACTTTCTGTTTTTCCTAACTATTTGAATTAACAATTATATTCTTACTCTATACAATAAACTCCTTATTAATCAAAGATCCTATCATATTCCGTTTAACACTTGAATGTTATAAATATTGAATATTGTGCACAACTATTTACAAAGCTTTGTTCGTTTTATATACATTCATCTCGTTCGACTGAAAGTTCATATTTCTCCATAGAGAATATTTCTACATTGTTTCTTCTCATCACAGGATATTTTATAATACACTACCTTTCTTTCTCATATTCGGTTTAATTATAGTCATATCCTAGCTTCAATAACCCAAGCGATTAAGCTTAGCATTGGTTACATATCTAATTCATTAATATTAATAATGAGATTAATTCTCGAAAATTAAGTCCACTTCTTAAAATATCTTATCATACATCGGTTACCAAATAAAATAAAATAAACAGCTGCTTTTACAACATTCTCTACGTTACTTTAAGCCTCCCTCAAGGATAGAGGCTTCACCCTTTCTAATATGTGGCATAAATCTTCACATCAAATTCATTACGACACTTTCGTAAACGTGCATCGCAAATATGCGGAAATACCTTACAATTCACGTAGCTTTCATCAATGCACATTATAAAACCCCTAATTGTGGAATAAATCTTCACCAGTTTTACCGAACATGCGCAGAATAACATTGAATACTCTTTTATACGCCGTCAAATGACCTTCTTGTTCCACTACTTCCTCACTTTACTGTTCTAAAAATATTAATAACAGTTGCAAACAAGTGTAACAAGAAGAGAACACAGATTCGCCTTCTTCTAGTCATTCTTCTTATTGTTATCCACATTAATAACAATTCTTAAACACCTCAAGTGTTTAACAGGACACAAACTTATCTGTGATCAAATTCCACATGGTGATCAAATGACTATCGTTGCTTTCAATTAAATGGACCGACTGATATCTAGTCGTCACATTGAATGTTAATTACTCTGGCTTTAAACTGACTCCAATGTCAAAAATTGCAAATGCAATTGACGTAAAATAGGAGGATTAACACCCAAGTTAACTTTTCCTTACCTCTAACACCTCTAACAATCTCATCTTGGCATTATCTTTAAAATAGGACTACCATTTCCAACAATCGCATATTTCAAAATAGATCTCAATAGACCATTCCTAGATCTTCCTAAATGTGAATTTCCATTTTAAAGATGACGAGATATGCAACTAAGCCTATGAATTACACCAGTCTTCACATAATCGTGCCATTCAACAATACGGCATCGCCGACAAAAATAATTTGATCAAAGTCGAAAGCGTAAGAATGCAAACATTCTTCCAAAACGATCCAAATCCTAACAACGCTCACTAAGCTTCATTATAGCCTACGAAAATCACCAAATGGATTTAATCAACTCAAAAATGAAGTATTAAATTACGCGAACAATGCAAAAATCCTTACGTGAAATTGTCTTAATAGAACTCAAAACTATTAATAACAAGCTGTACCCGGCATGCGTTGCAATGCCAATCCAAGAAAGTGTTGGCATTGTAATTTTTTCCTGAAGTGCTTTTGGATACACAATATTTCTTTTCAATTCCCGCTAACTGCCTCCAAACTAACGTAAAATGGATTAACTAATTTAGAAACATTCGTGGGAACGTACACAACAACTCACCAAAATTTCATCGCAATCGGATGAATGGTATATGAACGCATACGGAATTTCGTTTAAACGATTCGTGCGCTTTCACTCATTTGTTGAATTTACTAGTGCGCTACCTATTGCGAAATGGATTTACTAAGTTAGAAACTTTCACGTAAGTATACACAACAACTCTTCAAAATTTCATCGCAATTGAAGAATGGTATATGAACGCATACGGGATTTTGTTGAAACGCTTCACGCGTCGTCACACATTTGTTGCATCTACTCGTGCCGTACATATTGTAAAATGGATTTACTAATTTGAAAACCTTCCCTGGCGTGTACACAACAACTCCTCAAAGTTTCATCGCAATTGGATGAATGGAATGTGAACGCATACGGGATTTTGATTAAACGATTCGCGTGCCGTCACTCAATTGTTGAATCTTCTCGTACGCTACCTATTGTAAAATGGATTTACTAAGCCTGAAACCATCCTTGGTGTGTACTCAACGATCCACCAATATATTTTCGCAGTCGGATGAATGGTTTATGAACGCATACGGGACTCTGTTGTAGCGATTCGCGTGCCGTCGCTCATTTGTTGAATCTACTCGTGCGCTGCCTCTTACAAAATGCAAGTACTAAGCCAAAAACCTTTCCTGGAGTGTACAAAACAATTCATCAAAGTTTCATCGCAATCGGATGAATGGTATATGAATGCATACGGGACTCTGTTGAATAAATTCGCGCGTCATCGCTCATTTGTTGAATCTACTCATGCACTACCTACTGAAAAATGGATTTACTAAGCCTGAAACCTTCCCTGGAGTGTACATAACATCTCGCCCAAGTTTCATCGCTATCGGACGAATGGTATCTGAACGAATACGTAGCATTTTTGAAACACTTCGCGCGTCGTCGCTCATTTGTTGAATCTACTCGTGCCGTACCTATTGTAAAATGGATTTACTAAGTCGAAAACCTTCCCTGGCGTGTACACAACAACTCATCAAAGTTTCATCGCAATTGGATGAACGGTATATTAACGCTTGTGGGACTTCGTTGAAACTAATCGCACGCCATTTTGTTGAAGCTACTCGCGTGCTATCTATTGTAAATTGGATTTACTCCTATAACTTTTCCGGGAGTGTGCCCAAAAATCACTAAAATTTGATGGCAATTGGATGAATTCTATATGAACGCATCGCCAACACTCTTTTGTTTAAACTACTCGCGCGCTATCTATTGTAAATTAGAATAACTATACCTATAACCATCCCGGAAGTTTGAACAACAACTCACCAAAAATTGATCGCAATCGGATGCATGGCATATGAACGAACGCATACGGGATTTTGTTTAATCGATTCGCGCGCCGTCACTCATTTGTTGAATCTACTCATTCCTATTCTAAAATTGATTTACTAAGCCTGACACTTTCCCTGGAGTGTACTCAACGATTCACCCAAGTTCCATCGCAATCGTATGAATGGTATATGAACGCATACGGGACTTCTTTGAAACGATTCGCGCAGCATCGCTCATTTGTTGAATCTACTCGTACGCTACCTATAAAAAATGGATTTACTAAGCCAGAAACCTTTCCTGGAGTGTACACAACAATTCACCAAATCTTCTTCGCAATCGGATAAATGGTATCCTATATGAACGCATACAGGAATGTGTTGAAACCATTCGCGCATTTCATTTGTTGAATATACTCGTGCACTACCTATTGTAAAGTGGAGTTAATAAGCTAGAAAACTTCCTTGGAGTGTACAGAACATCTCAACCAAGATTCATTGCTATCGGACGGATGGTATGTGAACGCATGTGGGACTTCGTTGAAACGCTTCAAGCGTCATCGCTCATTTGTTGAATCTACTAATGCGCTACCTGATGTAAAATGGATTTATTAAGCCTCAAAACTTCCCTGGAGTGTACAGGACATCTCACCCACGATTCAATGCTATTGGACGGATGGTATAAGAACGCATACGGGACTTCGATGAACGCATCGCGCTTCCGCGCTCATTTGATGAATCTACTCATGCGCTACCTGATGAAAAGTGGATTTACTAAGCCACAAACATCCCTGGAATGGTATATGAACGCATAGGGGACTTTGTTTAATCACTTTGCGCGTCGTCGCTCATTTGTCGAATCTGCTCGTGCGCTGCCTATTGGGTCCAATTGGGAATCTAAACCATACCGGGACCCACTCAAACTATGAGCCGTTATTGAAATGTCCAAACAATGCCAAGCTCTACGATGCAAGTGATTTGTGCATGTTTTGAAGCCTACGTCAAATACCAAGAATTCGACATCACCGCCATCTATGGTACAAAAACATAACTATGAGTTATTCTCAGAAGGTTAATTGTTCAAGAACTTTTCAGAAGAAACCGCTGCTGAGAGAAGGAAAAGAGCTTGGGAAAAATAGTGGGGAAAGAAGAACCTGTTGAGGTGGGACTTATGTTTTCACTAAGGCTAGCGGTTTCCAAGACGACAAATTTCGTTTTGTTGACTGTACCTTGTGTTTCTAAAACTGTGTTCACCCTACATTTTGGTCGCTACGCCATCTACCAGGTTCAATTGTGAATCTAAACCATACAGGGACCCACTCTAATATACATTAAACATTTCATCAAAATCGGTCCATTGGTTTAGAAGGAGTTCAGTGACATACACACGTGTCGAAGAATTATATATTGCACCCTTCAATAAAGCATGGTTTCGTCGAGAGTCGTCTACGGGGTCGTGTTCAGTCCTGACTGCGTTACACAGCAAAGTTCGCTTAAAACAACATGCTCTAATGAGTAGAAAGGTTCATGACAGAGGCTATACTAGAAATAAAATGAATAACAAGTAGAATAAAAGAAATTTAATGACTGAAAGGTATGTGCATAATAATAATAATAAATAAAAACAAATCCTCCCTGACTTTCACCCCCTTAATAAACAATAAAAACACTGAGCGGTAGGAACTCGCTCGTCACAACAAGACAATGTGAATGCAGCTTCACATAAATGATAAAATCATAACATAAGCATTTGAGCGGTAAGAACTCACTCGTCACAGCATATGGATACAAGTCCATTTTTTTCTGGTCAAGAAGTTATATAACGTGTGGTGTACTGCTCGTTAATAAGAAACTGAGTACTGATGCGAGTCCGTTTACAATTGAAACAGTCATGTTGCTTACGGAGTGCATCTTTTAAATCACACTACGGCTATGGGACCCACCCTTAATTAATACACTACAACTACTACTGACACATGCAAGATCTAATAATATAAACAGAATGAAGAATCTCCCTGAGATCCTAACTGGTGCAGGAGCACAAAATGAACACAAAAGAGCATGCCAGAAATAGGCAAAAAAAAACGCTCTCGTCATAACTTGGGAAAATAGCTTCGCGCACCCTAACTTGACATGGGTCATGGACGCGTAAACATAAACACACCAAAAATTGAACCAACAACAACAAAATACAAGCCTAACGGCTGAAAAACTATGTTTACATTAATATGAAACGCCAGACAAACACGAATTTCGGTGGCAACCTTACAATTATGGACAGCTCCCATTTAATCAATCAATACTCATTATATCCGATCAGGTTTTTGTGAATTTAAACAACATCATAAATTGCAGTACAGGAAGCAAGCCTGTTATTAATGACAAGACACGTTATCTGATTGAGCGCTCCCCTACTTGTATGAGTCACGCTGCCCTTCAAATACCTCTCTCAGTCTGGCAAGCTAGGTGCAGGTTTCCCACTGGAAACGTCAACAGATCTCGCCCATCCCCTTGGATGACGAGAAACACAAATATATACCACAAGTCCAGCCTAGCGAGGACATGAACTGGGTTGACGTGGAGCAAGTCAGAATAATCACCATGATATATTCACGCTAGCACATCATAAAAAATCACATTTACGCACCCATAGCTTGGACTGACTCTCAAACACACACACACCTCCGAATAATAATGCTTGACCGCGATTTACGCAAGCGAAAGCGAGCATCGGCTGCGCGTCCCCGCGTAAAGTTAAACCAAATACAATCACAATATATATAAATTACGCAACGCTCGGCTAGTCCCATATTTAATGTGTCAGTAAACCAAAAACTAATAATTTACATTACCAAGCAAGTAAACAAATATTTACAAACATATCCCATAATACCGTAGCTGATTTAATAAATAAATACATTTATTTGGTACTCAATCCTTTAAACAGCGCCAGGAATACGTCTGCAGCCATCTCCTTTAAGATGTTTATCTGGTCATTGACATCTTTAGGCAAATGTCCTGCTGGTTCCCAGATCCATCCTCGTTCTTAGGCGTCATCTCGTGCTGAATTAAATAAAGTTTTTGTCAGATACACACACGATATAATTCCTACTATATTCGCCTATCAAGTACTATATTCCTTGACAGTCTATTTGGTGAATTACTTCGATGAACTGGTCCTACTGATAGTGCTGGGACTCTAAATAAATCACTGAAGTTACATTTATAATTTGACGACACTGTTCCATGTTCACAAACATGAAAATATGCAGAGTATGAATCTTACGTCCACAGACGTACAAAAATGAGTGATCTGTGTTACGTCCTCAGACGCACAGAAATAAGTAATGATCCTCGAAGCATCTTGGATCCTTATAAATGACACTGACTAGGGTAGGTGTGGAAGGGGATATATTAAAAAATATTCCATAATAACTATCAGACTAGCATGCGATCGGTATCATTGAGTTCGTAGCAGTGTGGAGGTTACGATTATGCTGTAGCTGGCTTGAATCGATCGTGGAATTAATCTGTAGATAACTCCCGCGTTAATTTACCAGTGCGCGTACCCAAGCCGAGTTCCCGCTAAGACAAGGCGTCTTGATATTATTGGCCCAGACTGTTGTATGTCTTTGCGCGTTTTTACATACATTTGTGCCGTAGGGAGTGGTTCACATGATGATAGACCAATTACCTTGTAGCATTCGATTTTCATCTTGGCGCCAACCTTCCTAGTAACAGGCCATATTGTGCGTGCCCACGCCAACATTCGCGCTAAAAGTTGCACCTGTCCTGTGTCTCAAGAATATAAACGCATCCTCATAAAATACCACAGGAGCTTAAACCTTTGTGTCCTCTCGGCCACTGATTTCTCAATATTTTCCCAACACCGTCTGGCTCTCATATCTGTTGTCTGTATAAATGTATCAAAAGATGATGAATAATTATTAGAATCCTTTATATAGCCTGTGGATAAAGGGTTCTCAACCCCACTGCATGGAAAAAATCGAACATAACAAATAGTCGATTTTTTTACAAACACATATTATCTGTAATCCATTCCTGCCAATCCTAGAGAAATCTCCCTCTCATCAGTCTAGTCTAGCCGCCACTGTCGTTGGAGTCACAACACGTGCTCGTGTTTACATCCAGCTTCCTCATTCATTCAGACATTCCGCAAACCAGCCTGCTTGACTGATCGCCTAAGGCTAGTATCTCCTCTTTCCAATGTCCTTATCGCTCTCGCTCGCTCTCTCGCCCTGTCATCACCATCAGAGCTCATAAGTGTCTGACCACAGCAGACTGTTCTCTACTTTCTCGTTCCACTGACGTACTCACTGACCCACGTATAGTTGGATCTGCAAAAAGGACGTCCATATATTCAATTTGCAGCATTATTTCTGCGTTCCCAAGGTTCACTAGTAAAATACAATTTTAAATTCGCCGCGTTATAGACAGACATTGTACCTGTACTCAATTCTTTCACTCTGTATGCGTTGTTACCGAGATTACGTACAATAGAGAAGGGGCCAATAAATTTTGGACTGAACTTGTTAAATACCTTCTTCTCTGGATCAGATGTCGCTGGCTTCCGTACTAATACAAGCTCTTTGACTAATAGTTCTCTGTGATACCTCTTATTTCTGACACGACGTAATCTGCGATCCGCCTGGTTTCTCATATGGACTCTCGTTCTCTCAATTCTCAACTCATGACCAAGCATGGGATCTTGTGGGCAATTGATGATGTTGCTCCACGATCTTACTGGATATTCGTTCATGTGCAAGACCATGGGAATCTGGCCGGTTGACTCATGTCTAGTTGTATTCATACAGGTCTCTACATCTTTGATCCTGTCTACCCACTTGTGATGTTCATTGGGAATGAAGATCCTTAAGTATTTGGTAACACATTTTATAGCGCGTTCGCTTGGATTAGCTTGGGGGTGGCGAATGCTACTAAACATGTGTTTTACATCCAAGTCTTCCATACCTTTCTTGAATTCGGCACTCTTAAAATAGCTTCTGTGGTCCGACAATATAAATTCTGGTTTTCCAAGTATTGGAATAACTCTATTTCGAATACGACTGAGTAATTGTTTCGATGTAGTTTTCTGAATGGGGCATAATACGACAAACTTAGAAAACACATCAATGCACACTAGCAAGTGACGCCAACCTCGCCTACCTTTCGGGATTGGACCGAAACAGTCCAGGGCCACAAGCTCGCAGGGTTTCTGAGGTAGCAATGGTCTAGGATACTGCCTCATTAGGTAATTATTCGGCTTCGTCCTCTGACAAGGATCGCAAGTCTTTATTACGTCACAAATGGTAGTCCTCATTCGCGGCCATGTAAACGTTTCTCCAATGGTCGCCTGTGCCTTGTCTAATCCCACGTGACCGAAGCTTTCATGTATGTGCCAAGTAAGTCCTCTTTGTAATGATGCAGGTACCATGATACGTAATTTGGTGTGTTCTTCATCTATCCATTTATGCAGTAAATTGTTAAGGTAGACATATCTTCCTTCTCTGGCTTTTGCTTCTCTGTAGGCCGGGGCTCTTGCTGGTAATTCCTTCTTAAAGTACTGGATCATTTGGTACATCCACGGTTCTGCTTCCTGCTCTCGTCTTATCTCCCGTAATTCCTCCAAGAATGCATGGTCCTTTGCTGTTAACTCAATATGCTGTACTGTCGCTGTTTCTTCGGTATCAGGCTCGGGGTTCCTGCTTAATACATCCGGAATTACATTCATTTTTCCTGGGCAATGTTCAATTTCGATGTTAAATTGTTGTATGCAGATGGACCAACGTGTGACACGCTCGCTAGCCATCGATGTCTTGAACAAGAACGTTAGTGCTTTGTGGTCTGTTCTAATAATAATGGGGTAACCATACACAATTCGTTTCCATTGTTGTAAAGCGTGAAATATTGCCAACAATTTGAGTTCCGTGACCGTATAGTTGCGCTCGTGTTTACGCAATCTGCGGCTCACAAATGCTAAACAATCACGACGTTGAAGGTTAGCTGGATCTTCTTGATATAACATTGCTCCTATACCAACCATGGAAGCATCCGCTTGGATAATAAATTTCCGTTGAAAGTCTGGATAACCTAGTTTGATACAATTTTCCAGTAATAATTTTGTCTCTTGAAATGATTTCTCACACTCAGCGTTCCAAAGCCATTTGTTGTTCTTCTTCAGCATTTCCTGCATAGGTGCTACGGTTTCAGTATATCCTGGGCAGTTTTCCTTAAAGAAACCCGTCACGCCAAGGAAAGCTCTGATATGTTTCACTCTCGTTGGTGTAGGGAAATTCCTTATCGCCTCTATCTTGGCAGGGTTTGGTCGCACTCCCTCCTGGTCAATGATGTGCCCCAAGTATAAAATCTCCTTCTTGAAGATATGGGATTTCTTCAAGTTGACTTTAAAATTTGCAGTTCTAAGGTTGTCCAAAAGCTTATCCAAATGTTCCATATGTGTCTCAATGTTATCTGAAGCCAAGAGTATATCGTCAATATATCGTACCGCCATTTCCTTCATTTCTTCAGTCAGGTTCCGATCCAAGGCTCGAATTAATGCGCATCCAGCAGTTTAAACGCCGAAGGGCATGCGGACGAAGCAATATGTCTGATTATCGAATAAGAAGCCAGTAAGAAGCTGTGACCTCTCATCCAGTTCGAGATGGTGAAACGAACTCGTCAGGTCTACTGATGAATAGATGCTCTTGTTCTTAAATCCTTTTAAGACGTCTCGGATGATTGGCGCTCTGTCATACTCGGGAAAAATAAGGCGCATGTTTAGATTTCTGGCGTCTAGACAAAGTCTAATGGATCCATTTGGTTTTGTTACTGCCAAAATCGCATTTAAATAAGGTGTAGGAGTCTTCTTAATCACTCCAGCTTGCAACATATCATCAATAATCCGTTTTACTTGCTCCCGATGTTTTTCTGGTATAGGGTACAATTTGCTTCGAAATGGGGACCAATCCTCAACCTGCATATAATACTGAAAGTTTATTATCTTCCCTGGAACTGTGTCAAACACTGCCTTGTGTCTTCTTAAGATCTCCTCAAGTTTCTTCCTATGTTCCACCCCTAGTTGTATGTCACTGAGCCGCTCCTGTAATAGTTCCTCAAACTGAGTATCGCCGTCCTCTCCTTCTGCTAGTAAGGCCCATATCTCCTGAGAGTCACTCTCTTCATTTAATTCCACAACAGCCACATCTATAAGGTCATCTTCCGCCTTTCGTGTCTCCTCTTCTGTCTCCTCTGCTATTGCCTCCAATGCCCATGAACTCACGTCTTTCCCTGTAGTGATTTCATCCATGTGTAAGCCCACATCCTTCAGTTTATCAAACTCCTTAAAACTGATTGTATTATTATGCAAATCTATGATTGCCTGGTAGTCACAAATGAAATTTGCACCCAGAATAATGTTAAAATTCATTTAAGCCATTATGATGAAAGTCTGTCCAAATATATGGTCTAATATATCCAATTCTATAAATGCCTGACGTTTGCAAGTGACGGTGCGTTCGGGAATAACGCCCCTCATCTAGAGTTTCGGTACTGGAATCACAGGAATATTCTGACTCCGTCCCAACTCTCGAACCAAAGCCTCCGATACAAGACTGATTTGTGACCCCGTGTCAACCAAGCATCTCACGTTAATTCCACCAATCTTGGCATAGATAATAGGTAATTGTTTGATATCATCGTTCCGTGGTTTTACAATCTCCTCCAGGAAATCTTCCGGCAAAGCTATCCATTCTTGTATGTGTGCCACGACCCATCCTTCTTCACGATCCGGCTGTTGCTCTCTCAGGGTGAGTCCTTTTTCAATTATTGGGATTTTTTTTACAACCCCCGCGACTACCATCATCCTTCTGTCGCGTATTTCCCTGGCGTTCTTCCTGCTTCAATGAACTCTCGGCCCCCTCAATGTGAGTATCTGGATTTGACCTCCTATTTATTGCATTTTCCCAATGTTTTTGTTCGTCCCCTCCATTAGCGTGTAACTCTTCCAGGTAGCGCTGCGATTCGGCGTGCCTGTCATTCCAATCATTTCTATAATTCTGATAGTCCCCCTGGTTCTGATATCTTCTTTCACGCCACTGTCGATTATCATTATTGTTATTTTCATAACGTCTGTAGGGTCCCTCATTTCTCGTATTATTTCTCCATTGTTGGTATCCTCGCTGCTGATATCTATTGTTGCCCTGTGTCTGTCTATCATTGTTATTTTCATGACGCTGGTATGACCTATTTTCGTCACCTCCTGACCTCGTCTTGGTGTTGTTAACACACTTGTATTTGTGGCCTGCGACCTGGTGTGTATTTGAGCGGGTTTAACCACCTCCGTTGTGTTTACCAGTTCCTGCTGTCGTCCCCCTCTTTGCTGCACGTGAGATGTTGTCTCGTCAATCTGACGTAAGATTTGTTCGGCTCGAACCGCTGTGTCCACGTTTGCTGCGACTAACACCTGCTGAACATTTACTGGCAACTGCCGTGCAATCGTCATAACCAGATCCGATTCTTCTAAAGGGTGATCCAGATCCCGAAATTTTAACAATTGTAGCGAAAAGAACTCTGAATATTTTGTCTGCTGAGTCGACTGATATTTTCTTGAATAAAGTTCCATTCTGAGATTTTGTTGTAGAGAAGCCGACCAGTAATTTTTAAGGAACGCAATCTTGAAATCATCCATCCCTTCGAAAGTGTACTTGAAGCTCAAGAACCACGTAAGTACATTTCCCGAAAGAAATCGTTCCATCAGTCTTAAACGACGCGCGGGCGGTATATTATTATCATTAAAATAGTCATCCATCTCTTTTAGATACGCCTTCGGTGTGACACCAGAATTTCTGTGAATTTATTAGGTTTAAATTCATTTGATCGAATTACTTGAACGACCTGAGGGTGCTGATATCCATGTTGAGGAGTAGAGGTCCCTCCAACGTTGTTGTGAAATCCCTCTGTGCTAGTCGTTAATGGGCTACCTGTCATTCCGTGCCCACTTTCCGCGCTAATTGCCCTCTGGCTCGTTGAGTCGACTTCCTTATCAGCGTGCTCTGTCTGAAATAACGTGTTCTGTCCTAATGAGCGCAACTCAGCTTTTATGATTCTGTCCGACTGTTCTTTCATTTTGCTCTTGATTTCTTCCTCAAGTACTTTAATGCGCGTATGATTTTCACCTACGGTCTTTATAATAGTTAACCGTTCTTCTTTAGAGTCGCAGCTCATCTTGCGCCAATCCTTTCTGATGCTATCTTTAATCGCTCCCAATTTTTCTTCCATCTGCTGTTTCGTGTCCTCCTGATTCGCTTCTATCTTCTCAAGCCTGTCTTCTAGACGTAGATTATTCTCATCTATCGTACTCTTTATATTATCCTGGTCGGATTCTAGGTTTTGCCATCGCTCTGCTGATTGTATTTCTAATTTATCCATGTCCTTTATTAGACCCGTAATGCTTTCGTTTACTGCCGACAATTGAATACCCGCCCAGAACAAGGTTGTAACCCACGAAAGTGAAATTTTACAGGAGAGAGAAAAAACAGATATTGTCCATATTTTTTATATTATAAACCCACAATGTCCATAAAATATGTGCATCGAACATATTATACACTTTAGTAGAACTTAAAACAATTAAGGTGCAATGAAAATAGAAAAAAATGGGAAATGTTCTGTCAGAACACAGAACAAGGTTGTAACCCTATTCAGACGTACAAGGTTGTAACCAACAATGATACATAGATGACAGTATTTGTAATTCTCAGTACACACGAGAGCCAATATGGGGTGTGTATAAATTAATGTCACGATTAATAGTTCCATAATGACTCGAGTTATACTTAGTCCGCCTTTAGTTCTTCATAAAACTGTCTGAATTCCTGTGGAATATACCGGCACATATCTTGTAAATCTTTCCATTTTTCTGCTCGTATTGGTAACTGTTGAGAATAAAGAAGAGGGATTGCATTCAGCGCTACACTATTGGGCCTACAATATGTATTGCGAACACCTCTACATTTCTTCATGATTGAATACTGGTACCAAGGCTGCAATAGATTGTGGCTGAGTTTCACACGAACTGTTCCTGGATCGTCTGCTGATACCTGAATCCAATGTGAAGTTGTTATTTTAAAGTCAGGATCTCTCCTAAGAGAATTTTCTAGATCTTTCAGGTCTTTGAAGTCCTCAGGCTGCATATCATATACCAGAAAAGGTTTTGTTTGCCTTGCTGAAGCTATAACTGCAATCCAGTCTTTAGGAACATAAACAGTAAAATTCTTTTTTTGACGCTCAATCAGAGCAAAGTCCCGGTCACACGGAAGAAAACTATGACCCGACACTAGGAACTTCTGATTCACTGTTGTAAACAATCGGAGTGTAATGATATACTGACCAAGTGACAGCATACGCCAGTTATTATTTTGGCCAACACATCTGTCAGACCAAAGTACAAGAGTCCTTTCTTCTCCTGGGGCTAGATGCTGATAGTTTGAGGTGATATACTTTAATATACATGAAGAAATTTCGGCTGAACCTCGTTTCGCCACACTTTCATGCCAAAAACACATTGTTGCTTCATTTTTGCCAGCATTATGAATGGCTTGATTATAACAAGCATACTGTCTTTGATAGAAAACAGATGAGTGGGATAACACAGGACAGAAAAGCACTTGCTGTAGATCCGTAAACAAGACGACATACGTAGAATTTTGTTTGGCTTTTTCTCCATCTGCAGTCATTGCTTTGTATGCTATCTCAGCTTTAGTATGATGCAACTTACTTTGAACTTCAATAGCTTTCCTCTTTTCATCCGTCTGTGCTGATATTACCGCGTACAACCTATCACAGTACACGCAGGTATCAGCTCTGGGTAGACCAAACCGTAGATTGAAGTCTGAGTGGAAAATTTCTCTATACGTGTGTTCATTGCAGTGGTATTCATGATGTTTTTCTCTAAACAATGCATACATGATATTCAAATTCAAATCATTATACAAGCAAACTTTTGCAGATCTGTGGCGACTGTAATGACTTTCCTGGTTTGGCAATGATCGAATGTGCTCCCGAATAGCTTCCTTTACTTTGTCAGGAGTGGCATTCGGCCGATTGTTGTGTTTCCCTCTCTTGTCACATAACGAATCCCCACGTTTTAGTTTCTCTTGCGATTTCTGTATTCTGCGAGGAGTAATTTTATACACATGACCGATCATTTTTTGACACACACGGTAAGTTTCACCTGAGGGTACGGAAAGAAAGTACGAAAAACTGCAATTCCTACGCGAAACTGCTTCTTCAACTTCTCTTCTTTTGATATTCTGACGTTTAATGCAGCTTTGTCCCAACAATGCTGTCTGCTGGTCATAATTCAAAGAGTAGAAGTCGACAAACAATGCACGTGTCGTTTCTAATGTGATCTTGTTACATTCATAAGAGCATCTGCAGTGACATCCCTGAAATAAAATTATAGTAATACTAAATTAGATACGACATCATATACGTAACCAGCATATTTACAAGCATGATTTTAATAATAATTTTCCCTGCACACACATTTTGTTACACTATGGTATTATGTTAGTAAAATATTTCAGAAATAGAGTAGAACTGTATACTGCTATACGAGTAAATCGTCTTGCTAAAAACAAAACCTCGGTTTATTATTATTATTATTATTATTATTATTATTAATGGTTATGTCATTCAAACATCATGTACAAATATGCTGTAATCACTAACTACAGTACCAGATATATATATGCAATACATATTACGTAAGGACATAACACAAAGTCGGTTAGGTTACAACCTTGTTCCACGTACCTCATCTGGTTGAGTTTTCGCAGCTATCTGAATTCCCCTTTTGGATATATATTGCTTTCCAGCATCCCTGAGCCTTTTACGTTTGACTTCACGCCAGTTATTTATGTTAAGTTTCCTTTTTTTGGTCCTATTCATATGGTTTTGAGCACTACCGGTAAGAGAGATCGGTGATACATCCGCCATTTTCTTTCCGGATACAACCTTGTTCTGCGCAGCGCTAACTTCGGGCCGCTGATCACCATCACTAACGCCATCTGTAGTCATTCCAATAAGACTGCCATGTCCCGCGTGCCGTTAACAATCTTTTTCCATGTAAAAGTCAGCTTTGAAAAAAGTGAGGGTTACAACCTTGTTCTGGGCGGGTATTCAATTGTCCCTGGATAAACGTAGAATCCTCCTCCATTTTATCAAACCGCTTTTCAAGACCATCCTGTGCCGTTTTAACCTCACTGTTATTTACCGTGCATGCTAATTCTATCTGAGCTAGTTTTGCTAATACCGTTTCGTCCAAATCATTTAATTTACGGTTGAATGTGTCCTCTAATTTGTGTATCTGACCTAGCTGTTTGTCATTATTCTTACTTACATCAAGCGCGAATTGAACCATCTGCTGTGTAGTGTATTCTTTCATCTCCACAGATAATGTGGCTAACTGACTCATATTTCTACTTTCTTGCGCTTCTAATTTTTTGTTTATGTTTTCATTTACTTGCGTTTGTAATGAATTACCCTGTTCAATTAATTGTGCCTTCTGTTCAGATAATTGTGATTTTATAGTGTCATTCATTTGAGTCTGGAATGACTCATTCTGTTCAGATATCTTAGTGTCTAATTTTTCACTCTGTTCAGATAATTGTGATTTTATAGTGTCATTCATTTGAGTCTGGAATGACTCATTCTGTTCAGATAATTGTGATTTTATAGTGTCATTCATTTGAGCCCGGAATGACTCATTCTGTTCAGATAATTGTGATTTTATAGTGTCATTCATTTGAGCCTGGAATGACTCGTTCTGTTCCACTAATTTAATGTCTAATTTTTCACTCTGTTCTTTTAATAGTTTCTGGGTTCGTGCCGTAGCACTTTCAATAATCGCCTGGATCTCTGCGACCGTCGCCATTATCACACACAAAATATATCACTGAGAGAACAGGATGATGGCATGCAAACGTCTCCCCGACACACACATATATAATTCTTGACATACATTTACTTCACTAGACCTCATTCAGTTCATTTAAACTTATTCCCTTTACTCCCGCAAATCAATCATCACTGAATGGTTCTAATTTTACTTAATAAATTTTTAACCCCGCACATATTCAGTCATAAATTACTATCCAGATCTGATGTTAACACTGACTAATTAACAAAGTATTAATTGTGATTTAAGGCTACCAGCCTCCTAACATATTCATGAGTTTGACTTTCTAAACAAATCTAATTTTATATTTAATCAATGGGCGCCCGATTTCACGTACATTACTTTACTAATTACATCAATAAACAAAACGTGAATCGTATTTTAACTTGCAAACTCGTGATTCTACTGTATATTCCATTTTCTTGGCGGTCTTTCTCTTCGCCGAATTAACGTTAACACAATCTCACTTCCGGTGATCTCAAACAGTCAAAAACAGCGAAACGCCACATGTAGGGTAACAGCTTGTTTATGATCCGCTAGAAAAGCCCAAAACAACGAAACGCTCCATGGTATGACACCAGCTTATCTATGCTGTCTATCCACCGTGTTCTAGTAGTGAACTAGCAACGAACTAGCCCCACTTGGCGCGCCAGCTTGTCTATGCACCCTTCAATAAAGCATGGTTTCGTCGAGAGTCGTCTACGGGGTCGTGTTCAGTCCTGACTGCGTTACACAGCAAAGTTCGCTTAAAACAACATGCTCTAATGAATAGAAAGGTTCATGACAGAGGCTATACTAGAAATAAAATGAATAACAAGTAGAATAAAAGAAATTTAATGACTGAAAGGTATGTGCATAATAATAATAATAATAATAATAAGTAAAAAAAAATCCTCCCTGACTTTCACCCCCTTAATAAACAATAAAAACACTGAGCGGTAGGAACTCGCTCGTCACAACAAGACAATGTGAATGCAGCTTCACATAAATGATAAAATCATAACATAAGCATTTGAGCGGTAAGAACTCACTCGTCACAGCATATGGATACAAGTCCATTTTTTTCTGGTCAAGAAGTTATATAACGTGTGGTGTACTGCTCGTTAATAAGAAACTGAGTACTGATGCGAGTCCGTTTACAATTGAAACAGTCATGTTGCTTACGGAGTGCATCTTTTAAATCACACTACGGCTATGGGACCCACCCTTAATTAATACACTACAACTACTACTGACACATGCAAGATCTAATAATATAAACAGAATGAAGAAACTCCCTGAGATCCTAACTGGTGCAGGAGCACAAAATGAACACAAAAGAGCATGCCAGAACTAGGCCAAAAAAAACGCTCTCTTCATAACTTGGGAACATAGCTTCGCGCACCCTAACTTGACACGGGTCATGGACACGTAAACGTAAACACACCAAAAATTGAACCAACAACAACAAAATACAAGCCTAACGGCTGAAAAACTATGTTTACATTTATATGAAACGCCAGACAAACACGAATTTCGGTGGCAACCTTTCAATTATGGACAGCTCCCATTTAATCAATCAATACTCATTATATCCGATCAGGTTTTTGTGAATTTAAACAACATCATAAATTGCAGTACAGGAAGCAAGCCTGTTATTAATGACAAGACACGTTATCTGATTGAGCGCTCCCCTACTTGTATGAGTCACGCTGCCCTTCAAATACCTCTCTCAGTCTGGCAAGCTAGGTGCAGGTTTCCCACTGGAAACGTCAACAGATCTCGCCCATCCCCTTGGATGACGAGAAACACAAATATATACCACAAGTCCAGCCTCGCGAGGACATGAACTGGGTTGACGTGGAGCAAGTCAGAATAATCACCATGATATATTCTCGCTAGCACATCATAAAAAATCACATTTACGCACCCATAGCTTGGACTGACTCTCAAACACACACACTGGGTCGGCTCAAAACAGATCAACAATACTGCGTCCATTGACATATTAACAAAAATACACAACAAAACCTCGGGTGCAAAGTGCCATCCCGTTCAAATCTGCGGAAAGCAACTATCAAAATAATCCTGATCCGTCATAAAATTCTACTCACAAATAATCTTTTACCCTCCAAATTCTATTTTGAATCTCAAAATTAATTCAGTTCCATTTTGTTGTATGGCATACCTCCGAATAATAATGCTTGACCGCGATTTACGCAAGCGAAAGCGAGCATCGGCTGCGCGTCCCCGCGTAAAGTTAAACCAAATACAATCACAATATATATAAATTACGCAACGCTCGGCTAGTCCCATATTTAATGTGTCAGTAAACCAAAAACTAATAATTTACATTACCAAGCAAGTAAACAAATATTTACAAACATATCCCATAATACCGTAGCTGATTTAATAAATAAATACATTTATTTGGTACTCAATCCTTTAAACAGCGCCAGGAATACGTCTGCAGCCATCTCCTTTAAGATGTTTATCTGGTCATTGACATCTTTAGGCAAATGTCCTGCTGGTTCCCAGATCCATCCTCGTTCTTAGGCGTCATCTCGTGCTGAATTAAATAAAGTTTTTGTCAGATACACACACGATATAATTCCTACTATATTCGCCTTTCAAGTACTATATTCCTTGACAGTCTATTTGGTGAATTACTTCGATGAACTGGTCCTACTGATAGTGCTGGGACTCTAAATAAATCACTGAAGTTACATTTATAATTTGACGACACTGTTCCATGTTCACAAACATGAAAATATGCAGAGTATGAAACTTACGTCCACAGACGTACAAAAATGAGTGATCTGTGTTACGTCCTCAGACGCACAGAAATAAGTAATGATCCTCGAAGCATCTTGGATCCTTATAAATGACACTGACTAGGGTAGGTGTGGAAGGGGATATATTAAAAAATATTCCATAATAACTATCAGACTAGCATGCGATCGGTATCATTGAGTTCGTAGCAGTGTGGAGGTTACGATTATGCTGTAGCCGGCTTGGATCGATCGTGGAATTAATCTGTAGATAACTCCCGCGTTAATATACCAGTGCGCGTACCCAAGCCGAGTTCCCGCTAAGACAAGGCGTCTTGATATTATTGGCCCAGACTTTTGTATGTCTTTGCGCGTTTTTACATACATTTCTGTCGTAGGGAGTGGTTCACATGATGATAGACCAATTGCCTTGTAGCATTCGATTTTCATCTTGGCGCCAACCTTCCTAGTAACAGGCCATATTGTGCGTGCCCACGCCAACATTCGCGCTAAAAGTTGCACCTGTCCTGTGTCTCAAGAATATATACGCATCCTCCTAAAATACCACAGGAGCTTAAACCATTGTGTCCTCTCGGGCACTGATTTCTCAATATTTTCCAAACACCGTCTGGCTCTCATATCTGTTGTCTGTATAAATGTATCAAAAGATGATGAATAATTATTAGAATCCTTTATATAGCCTGTGGAAAAAGGGTTCAATATATAAAGAAGATATGCTAGTAAAAATCGTTCTTCGTAAAATTTCATCTGGATCCAAATCTCTCTATATATATATAAATGAAAGTTTGTCTGTTTTTTCTGAATTTCCACGAAAGTTTGAGTTATTAATGCTCACATGGCTATAAGGTTATCACGGAAACAACATAAGCTGTAAAATTCATTAATACGTATATAATGCGCTTAAGGGGGTGAAGGGGTACTCTTGAATTTTTTCACGTGATTTACATGGGCAGGTGTGGTACTAAAGGTCTATTATATCGCTATCCCTATATTATTAAATTATTATTAGGATTATTATTGTATTATGACGTACAAGGACGAGACAAAACTCATTTCCAGCCCCTTGGTGGCTCGGAGGCTACTAAGTTTTAAGGCTCTAAAACCACGTTTCTGAGATATTCCCAGAAAACTAATTCCATTTAATCAACTAATAAATATATGACGAGTACAGAAGAACACCAAATCAGGAGCTATATAGATATACTGAGAAAATCACATATGTGGCCAGGAAGAGACGTCTGGCTTTCTATGGACATGTCTCATGGATGAACCCAACAAGACTAACCAACCGGCTTCTCATCTACTGGGGGAATAGAAAGAGCTTGACGCCGTCGCTAACAGTAGTTAACAAGGATATCCAAGAACTGAAAATAATGAAAAGTGATATTAAAAGCCGATCACATCTCAGAAAGATACTTAAACAGAATTGTTTTCAGGACAGACCACCCTGTAAGAAAACCGGCATCATATGGACAAGAGAGAGAAAGGAGAAACATAGCCAGAGAATGCGCGAATATTGGGCAAACATCAAGTCCCTCGCCAAGCTGAAAAGTTGAACGTCGTGGTCCTTAGCTGGCCCATCCGGAGAAAAAGAACAAGAAGAAACTAATGAAGTAATGCAAGCCGGTAACCATGACAACAGTATCACATGAGGTGGCATCCAACTTTCCATCTATTTCTATAAGAAGCAATGCCACTCAATTTATTACATTTCTGTGAAAGTTTGCAAATGGCTATAAGGTTATCGTGGAATCAAAAATAGACTGTAAAATTCAACAATGCGATTAAGGGGTCAAGAGGTACCCTAGAATGTTTACACGAGACTAACACGTGCGATATGCGATGTTGTACAGAAGGTCTATTATATCGCCAAACAGCAACATTATTTCAAAAATTCCTGGATTGGCATAGTGCTTTTGGGAATTTGGGCCATTGGAGGCTAAAAATCCCGAATTTTCATGCACCACAAGCCTTTATAATTTATTAAGGGGGTCTTCCTGGGGATGGGCACTTTCCATAACGGTGAGGATCAATTTTAATTTGACATATATTGCGTTTCGTCTGCGAGGTTTTCAATATTATTTTCACGTCAGGAAGTACACGTTAGGTGAATTTAGTTTGAGAGCACATTTTAAGTAATCATATTTTTGTCGACAAACTGGTTCGCCGTAAGGATGATTTTGTTTGATACTGTCTGTTTGATATATATTTATGTTTATGTACGTCTATAATTCATGTTCGGGTGCTTGAAACATCGTAAAATTAGGTATTGTAACTGACCCGTTAATAATATTAACGCGCATTCAAGCCGTTCCGCGGACGGTTGTAGGCGCAATCTTGACCTTCACTGTACCTATTGATGTCTGACTAAACTAGTATCCTGGCAAGCTTCCGCGAGGTTCTGTACAGTCGATGGCTCGCTCTAGTGGCAAATGTTTGTACCTCGGCGAGACTCTGCCCAGTCGATGGCTCGCCCTAGAGGCAAAAGTTGGAACCTAATCTTGTAGTGTACGAGTCCTTCCGATCGGGTCCGTTGGTGCCCGAACGAACCGTCATTGTCTCCGTTTGTTGACAAAACAAAAGTGAGTTGAAGGAATTCTTGCAAGAAGAAGAGATGTGAGAACTAAATCTCTGGTGTAAAACGGGGATTATCATCTCCTTTCCCCGATATTATTACATCACTACGTGATTTCCATTTACAGTCCACCGTTTGGGAAATCTCTGTCATCGGGTTAAATATGTAGACATGATGAAAAACGTAATGTATGAAGTTTCGCTACAGGAGTACATCTCTATTAAGGTTTGTTATGTGTTAAACGTTATTAGAACTATTTGTGACCTGAAAAGGTGAATTGGTCGTCGGTACGAGTATATTGTGTTGGTGTTATTCTGCATATTTTTATGTTGCAGTCTTGAGCTGTTGAATAATTATCTTAGCGCAGTTGGCATTTATTTTACTGCTGGTGAGCCACTAGGCTTGTAGAACCGAGTAGGCCTAAGTATGAAGAGAAAGTTCCAATAACTTATTTTTAATTTGATGTAAAACATATTTATTTGTATTTTGGGGGCTGTATTTAATCCTTTTATATCTGACGTGCCGTGTTGTGTAACGTTCAGATCTCATTTTGTTTTGAGCGAGGAATTTTCCTAACCTTAAATATTTTCGTAATAGTTAATTTTCTTTTTCCTCGTCTCGCTTAGCATGGTCTCATAAAGACTCTGTGTAATATATCATCACTTATGATATGTATTTTATTCTTTCGTCCGTTGTCTGGAAACTATTCGGGATTGTTAACTTTTCATGTTTCTCTTGGAAACAATGTGGGTAATTTTTCATGTCGACTTGAAGTCAGTCATTTTGCAATTGCTTGTTGTACGCACGTATATTACTTTGGTCGTGAATAATTAAATGATTTAAAGATTCATTCAATTAATTTGAAGGAAATATTCTCTAAACGCTTTGACGTTGTCATTACTTCGAAGATATTTGTGGATAATTATGTATTTTATTGCGATCTAATTCTACTGATGTGGAGTATAATTTGGTCATTGGTTATTGAACTGGCTGACTGCAATTGGGTAAATACTTACATCTCCTTTTCACTTGTGGGTTCCTTGCTTCTTTATATTAATTAATTAATTTGTTTTCATTATTTTAATGTTTTATATTATGTTCCTTATTTAAGCATGCATGTAAAATTGTTCCTTCATTTAATTATAATTTATGTTATGAAACATGCTTCGTGTTTTCTTAAATTTTAGATTTAGTGCTCTTCTCTCAACTTAATTACAACTTGGGTATGGTAATTTGTCCAGCCGTTCCACACACATACCCTTGTTACTCTTAGTCATTATTTATTAAATATTTCTTGTAGGGTTATTTGTTTCTTATCTGTTAGTATTCCTTAAGGTAGCTTGTGGCTACAGTAACCATGAGTCAATACACCAATCATTTAGAATAATCTTCAACGTACTTCTCATAGAAGGGTGGGTATAAAGAACAACTTTCCAAATACATGCTAAAATAGGCGAACAATAAAAATTATCCTAGAAGGACGACCAAAGCATAGGTTGCGCTTCTCAATATGTGCCACAAAACTAGGGAGTCTATAAAGGGTCTCCGAAAACCACATTTTATGGCCCTTAATTTAACATTGTCTGCGATATACCCAGAAAACTAACTTCGTTCTGATAAACTTATGAAGGAATGACAAGCCCCTAACCATTGCAACAGTAGCTCAATTGATAACGTCTGGTTAGTAATACCGAAGACCGTTCGAAGAGCGGGTACTTCTGCTAGTCTACTTATATGACTGTAAAATCTTCTCTAACCCTTGCTACCGCCAGATGATAATATTCCTCATACCCGGTGGAGTAAGATTCTTCATGCATTGAACTTTGCATTGCTGATCCCATTTCAGCATTCGCCTGGACCTCATACATGGAACAGCCGATGGATGAATATCTCCCTCGTCCGGTCTCGTTCTAAGATCTCCTCGACTCGAATTGAAGTTCTTGTATGTCGTGGGTTATTGACTCCATCTTTCAACTCTGCTTCTATTATCTGGTTTCTCCATAGTCGATTCTTGAAATTCTCGCGTAGATTTATAATTTTGAATATCTTTGGTCACCGCTATCACTTTTCCTAGTCCAGTTATTCAACTTCCCCAATCATGCGTTTAACGCCACCTAGCTCCTCATTTATACAAGAAATACAATCTTCTTTAGACAAAGCTTTCCTAAATTCTCAATCGTACCATAATATTCCAATACATACCAGTTCGATTCTCGACTTCATTACTTCTACAATTTAAGTCCAATCTCTTCCAAATTTTGAAATTAAGCTTCATATATCTGATAGATCACAAATCTGACTTCAGATAAAGTAACAAGATGTTCAGTAAAGAACATATACCCTACTTTCTCCTATATGCATGGGTATTGTTATAATTCTTTGTCCTTTTCAAGGAGTATAATTGAATGTTGGTTGTAGTAGCTTGTTGAAATACAACGTGTTATACGGATATAAAACATGAATATGAGGTGCCCTTTGCTAGTGCTATCAATGTAAAAAAATCATTCAATTCGGCTACACCGTGTTTGAATTGATATGGGGAATTGATTTTCACACATACATGACGCTATCTGCAAACTATTGGGCTGATGACCTTGTGGTTCAGTCAAAAGATGCATCCCATAGAAAGGTATGTTGTTGCAAAATTTGATAGAGATCAAGTGATTAGGTTGGTCATAATTTGATTTAAGCTTCTAACATTAGGGTGGCCTTCATTATGATTCGGTCAAGATGGCGGCGATATAAGAAATGACACTGAGGTGCCATATGCTAGTGCTGCCTCTGTACCAAATTTCGTTCAATTCGAATTTAACGTGTTTGACTTGATAGGGGAAATAGATTTGCACACATACATGGCCGCCGTATGAAGACTATTGGACTGATGACCTTGTAGCTTGGTTAAAGAAAGCTTCTTTCATAAAGGTATGTTGTTGCGAAATTTGGTAGAGATCAGATGATTAGGTTGGTTGTAATTTGATTTAAACTTTTTACATTTGGGTGGCCACCATTACGCTTCCGTCAAGACGGAGGCGATATAAAACATGACACTGAGTTCCCCTTGGCTAGTGCTATCTCTGTACCAAATTTTGTTCCATGCGGTTTCACCGTGTTTGAAAAGATGGGGGAAATAGATTTGCACACATACATGGTCACCATATGAAAACTATTGGACTGATGACCTTGTAGCTTGGTTAAAGAACGCTTCTCACATAAAGGTATGTTGATGCGAAATTTTGTAGAGATCAGATGATTAGGTTGGTTGTAATTTGATTTAAGCTTTTTAATTTTGGGTGGCCACCATTACGTCGCCGTAAAGATGGCGGCGATATAAAACCTGACACTGGAGTGCCCTTTGTTAGTGCTATCTATGTACCAAATTTCGTTCCATGGAGTTTCACCGTGTTTGAAAAGATGGGGGGAATCGATTTGCACACATACATGGCTGCCATCCCAAAAGTATTGGGCTGATGTCCTTGTAGTTTGGTCGAAAATTCTTTATACATAAAGGTATAATGTTGCAAAAGTTGGCAGCGATCAGATGATTAGGTTGGTCGTAATTTGATTCAAGCCTTTAACATTTGGGTGGCTGCCATTATGCTTTTGTCAAGATGGCGGCGATATAAAACATGACACTGGAGTGCCCTTTGCTAGTGTTACCTTTGTATCAAATTTCGTTCAATTCGGTTTCACCGTGTTTGAATTAATAGGGGGAATCTATTTGCACTCATACATGGCCGCCATCCGTAAAGTATTGGGCTGATGACTCTGTAGTTTGGTAAAAATATTTTTCATACATAGAGGTATAACGCTGCAAAATTTGGTAGAGATCAGATGATTAGGTTGGTCGTAATTTGATTTATGCTTTTAGCATTTGGGTGGCCGCCATTACGTTTCCGTCAAGATGGCGGGGATATAAAACATGCCACGGAGGTGCCCTTGGCTAGTTCAACCTCTGTACCAAATTTCGTTCAATTCGATTTCACCGTATTCGAATTGCTTGCGGGGGGATAGACATTCAGAGTACACACACTCACACACCCACACACACACACACACACAGACAGGCACACAAGTTTTGGCCCTGTGTAGATCAATTTTTGCCCAAATCGAAAGTAGGCTAAAAATTGAGGTCTGTACATTCTCATCTCGCCTAAAAAACAAATCCAGTGCACCTCGGGGTGACGATAGTCCTGCACAAACATTGTCCCTAACATTGTTTATCTACCATAGCTCCATAATTCACGGCTTACCGCCCTATCGTATAATAATAATCACAATGACCGTCTGTCACTAGTCACCTCGCATACAAATATGCGTACTGAACTGCTGTTACACTCGACTTACTCATCGTTTCATTGCAGCCCATTTCGGTGACTTACTGCACTGAACTGCGTAGCGTTCCTTATACAATAGGAAGGGTAGTCTCGTCATTTAGATGGACTCAACTTGCATGCTGTGCCCAAGGTTGCAGGATTGAAACCTGGCCCATTCAGCTGGCATTTAAGGATGCATAATGTGAGGGATCCATATAAGTAGATTTACTGGCACGATAGATATCCCCTTCGGGGCAAAATTCCGGCACCCCGGCGTCTCTAAAATCCACAGTAGTTAATAGGGAGGTAAAACCAATATTATTATATTTAGATAGACTGAAAATTCTAGACGTTGTGATACGAGATTTATCTTGTGGGACTTTCTCGAGAGCACCAACCATCTCTTAGAAATGTCTGCCAAAATTCTCCACTTGCGTACCTCCTTCCGTTAGCGCCACCTGCAAATGCCGTCCATCCGTATCTAAAAGGCCCACCGCGCTCTGCCAAGTGGGGAGGCACACGGATTGAATTGTTTAGTGGCCGGAATATGAAAATAATATTTCAGTATCTTAAAACTTTTGTTCAGAACGTTTGATGATGATGATCAGGTGCCATCAAGTCTGCGTCGACTCCTAGGGACTGCATGGATGGACTGTCTCCATATGATTCGGTCTTCAGCCATATACTTCAGATCCTTCACGGACACATTCATGTTGGATTTGATGGAGTGGATCCATCTCAATGCTGGCCGCCCTCGTCTCCGAGATCCTTCCACCTTTCCAAGCATAATTGTCTTTTCCAACGAATCAGAACGTCTCATAATGTGTCCAAAATATGACAGCTGTAATCGTGTTATCAGTGTTTCGAGAGACACATCTGGTTTGATTTTTTTGAATTTCCCATACATTTGTCTTCTTGGCTGTCCAAGGAATACGCAGTATCCTTCTCCAACACCAGAGCTCAAAAGCGTCAATATACTTGCTATCTCGTTTCCTTATGGTCCAGCTTTCGCAACCAAATGTAGCTATGGGAAAGACTAGTGCCTTAACCATTCTAATTTTAGTAGGCAAAGATACATCTGAACTCTGTAAGATCTTATCAAGGCTTTAAAAGCTGCTCTTCCTAGGGCAAGTCTTCGACGAATCTCCTGACTGCATGAGCCATTTCTACTAACGGATGATCCCAACAAACATAAACTATTCACCTCTGTGGTTAACTTATTATCTATCATGATGTTCGATGGTAAACCTGTTGTCATTAGTTTTGTCTTGTTGATATTCAAATACAAGCCCATGGTTTCACTCTGTTCTTTAACTTTCATAATGATATCCTCGAGCTCCTCCTTGCTTTCAGCAACCAAAGTGGTGTCATCTGCATACCTCAAGTTGTTTATATTCAATCAACCAATCTTAAAACCATGAGGTGACTCATCCAATTCAGATTTCCTCATGATGTACTCAGCATACAGATTGAATAAGTAAGGCGAAAGTATACAGCCTAGTCGCACACCTTTACTAATAGGGTACTACTGTGTTTCACCATGCTCAGTTTTAACATTGGCTTCTTGTCCGAAGTATAGGTTGCGCATCAGGACAATGAGATGTTCAGGTATGCGCATCTGTCTAAGTACATTCCACATCTTCGCATGATTCACACTATCAAAGGCCTTCCTGTACTCTATAAAGCACAATTACATCTCTTTCTGGTATTCCTTTGCTGTTTCCATCATCCAACGTACATTACTAATAATGCCTCTGGTTACTCTACCATTCCTAAAACCAGCTTGAGTAGCAGACATTTCACGCTCCATGCAAGGTTCTAATCTTCGTTGTATGATTTTCAACATCACCTTGCTGGCATGTGGTATCAGAGCAATTGTGCGATAGTTGGAGCAGTCCAACAGGTCTCCCTTTTTGGGTATAGGAATAAAGATGGATCATTTCCAATCTGAGGGCCAAGTTAATGTTTTCCAAATATGTTGACATATTGCAGTTAAACTTTAACAGATGTTTCTTCTGTTGCTTGTCATATTTCAGCTGGAATTCCATCAGTTCCTGATGCCTTGTTTAGTGCCATGGACTTAAAAGCTATTCTGACTTCATCTTCTAACATAGGAAGTTCTAGATCAAAATTTTGCATCTTGAAATGAGTCGTCACTTTTTATCTCTAGACTATACATGTCTTCTGTATAATCTTTCCATCTCTGTTTAATCCGTTCACCATCATTAATTATATTACCATTAACATCCTTGACCATACTAGTTATTGGCTGAAACTTCTTTCTTAAGGTGGTAATATGTTGAAAGACCTTTCTCATGTTACCTTTCTTATTTTCTTCTTCCAAATGAGTAAAGATCTTGTTATAGTACTGCTGCTTATCTTTGCGAAGATTTCTCTGAAAATCTCTATTACAAAAAGTCATGAGTTCCCTATCCCTCTGAATTTTGGCTTCCTTCTCTTCGCTATTTTAATAGCTTCTGATGTCATCCAATGTGACGTTCTCTTTTTCTCAACCCTTAACAATGTCTTAAACTTCGCACCAAATTTCCTCAGATTTTCGATAAAGGAGATTTAGGATCTCAAAACGATTCTTAACTGATATTTTAAATAGTGTGGGAATGTTTGCAAAGTCATATCTCGGGTGGACTACCTTAATATTTCTTCTAAGATTGACTTGTATTGTACATGTCAGTAGTTCATGATCTGATCCACAGTCTGCACCAGGCCAAGTTATTGCTGCTATAATGGGACTTCGCGACCTTCTAGATCCAATTATGAAATAGATCTGATTCCTGTGTTTCCCATAAGGTGATGTCCAGGTATACAGATGACGTTTTGGTTGTTTGAAATATGTGTTGGTAATGAAAAGGTTATTAGATTCGTAAAAACTGGTAAGCCGCCCTCCAGCCTCGTTACGATTTCCTAAGCTATAACGACCCACAACATTTCCCTCTTTGACTTTCCCAACATTAGCATTCCAATCGCCTATCATAAGTAACACATCTTGTATGCAGGTCTTATCCATAGCTGCTTGAAGCTGAGAATAGAATACATCAACATCATCAGCATCAGTTGTTGGGGCATATACCAGTATTGTGGTCTTATTAAAAGGTTGCCCTTTTAACCTTATGGACATCACTCGATCACTAATGACGTCATAGCCCAGTACTGTTCTAGCAGTTCGCTGATTTATTACAAAAGCCACACCTTGCTCTCTCCGTTCATCATGTCCTGAGTAATAAATTATGTGTTCTCCTGACTTGAACTGGCCAAAACCACTCCATCGTAGTTCGGAAATTCCTAAGATATCAATATTCAGGCGGGTCATCTCGTTTTCCATGTGCCCACCATTAATCTGTCATTGCATCTGCGGATTCTCATTTCTTGAATGGCAGCATCAGCAGCATTACCTGCATCATTAGCATCACCAGTATTCTGAAACATCCGAAGCTCTTCCACAGTAGCATATTGAGTGCCTTCCAACCTGAGGGTTTACAGATGCTTAATAAAGTTTTATGCGAAGCTGTTTTTAATTTGACTAGTGATGTAAGTCTGTTCGTAAGAAATGTTTACTTACGTTGACGGTGAAGTATGTGAGCTAATTGAACTTTGATGTGATTCATAATTAATTGTTTAGTTTTCAATACTTTGTTCATCCTGAAGGGGAGTAACTGTACAGAATTTGCCACGCTTTACCTGTCTCTTAAATGGCGGAGACATTTATAACTATAGTTAAGTTATCTTTGCACTGATGCACGGCTGAAAGCAACGGGAAACTACAGCCCTTAACGTTCTTCTCAAAGATATGCACCTCTCTGTGCATTATTACTAGTGGTGATTCCGTCCTCTCCTGTAAAATTCAAATTCTCTGTTGGTCCTGCTTTCGGATCTCCGGCCGAGGAATACTTGAGGGGGTGTTAACATCACAAAGTTTACAAAGGTAACATATGACATCCTAATGGGCAGAACGAGGGTGTTAAAATTGTGATTAGCCGAGGAAAACTTGAGGGCGTATTAACATCACAAAGTTTACAAAGGTAACATCTGACATCATACTGGGCAGAACGTGTCTGTTAGAATTGTGATTAGCATAGGCAGGGTTAAAAACATTGAAAGGGAAGTGAATAGGCTGAGATTATATTTGTTAGGGATTATTGAAGTAATTAGATGGTAGTCTATCGCGGTCGGTGTCTAGTTTATTATCTGGGCCTACAGGATGGAGTTACGTCCTGTATCGGCGATTGTTTCCCGACGTTTCGGCTGTCATTGCAGCAGCCTTAACCATGGGTACGAGTTCGTGTCACTACTAAAACTAACCGTTGGTTGTCAGTCAGGCACTGCTGGATCGGCATTGATGTCGCGCTGCTCCCTGATTGGTCTGACCCCCAGCCAGTCAAGTGCTACGAGAACTTTCCACCTGTTGCTCAGCCTGAATCTGTCTTTGCGATTGAAATTATTGGCAAGCTTCACGATGTCTAATACCTCTCTAATTATCCTGTTTCGATATCTCGGAGCTTAAGCAAATGGTTCAAATTCTATGGCGTGTTTCGTGACGTCAGCATGTTCATCTTTGGAGATCTGTTTTTTAATTGTTTTGTGTCTCAAATGACCTGTGATATCCTAATGGAAACTCGTCTTCTTGTTTGCACTTTTTATACCTGTCCACGTGAATAAGGCTCTTCGCTAACACCTGCATTTTGTTTTGGCTGCCTTATCTTGGCGTTTTAACACAACATTTAGGTCAGTTGTTTATTGGTTGTATAACTATTGTCACGTTGTATTTCCTTCATAACCTTGCGATTTGATCTGTCACCCCCTGTACATACGGCTAAAAGCTTTATAGTGGGGTCGATTTTCGTCCTTTTCAGCAGTTCTCCGGCTTTGTCCTTTATTCCATATGGTCCTATTTATCTGTCCTTTGCTGTATCCATTGGTTAGGAAAGTATTCCAAACTTTTTTTCTCTTTATTTACGCTGCAGACACGTTAGATGAAGAGGCGCTTCAAGATTATGCCCGGAAATGAAGAGAATATAAAACACTGGTAAAGGAGACTAAAGCGAAATACTATGAAGAGCAGCACAAAGACAGATAGAAGAGGCAGAAAACAACCCTTACAAGGTTCACTCAAGTTGTAACATTTAAGGAGACGAGACCACACATAGATAATTCAAGTACCAAATATGAAGACCCTATAGAGATGTTTAACACGCGAGAGATCGAGGAGGTGCACTTGAATCTCAAAAGTAACAAAGCTTGTGTCCCGGACCTGCTCCTTAATGAACATTTGAAGAGTTTGGCTCCAGTCCACATAGAATCACTTACCAGCCTATTTAACGAATGTATTAAACAGAGGCAAATACCCGATCGATGGTGGACTTCAACGATAAAGATCCTTTATAAAAGGAAGGGAGACTTAAATAATCCCAATTCATAGAGAGGAGTGGCACCGGAATGCATATTGTTAAAGGTTTTGACCAATCTCTTAACGCAAAAACTGACTTCTCTCTTAGACCATTACCTTCCAGAAAAAAATACGTTGGATTCAGGTAGCATCGCTCCACATTTCAGGCTATAGAATGCCTTCCGAACGACATTCATGAGCTCCTTAGTTTCACGAAAGTGAAGTTTTCATATTGTATTTATCGATTATTCGAAGGATTTTGATAGTTAGTCAAACGCAGGGTATATCAAAGAATGAGGACGTGATAGGGAAACATAATCCCATATTACAACTCCTAACAAACATATTGGCAAAGAATGAGGTGCGAATAGAGGATTCGATAACTCTTTCGGATACAATCGACCATACTACGGGTGTATTCCAGGGTTATCCTATAAGTCCCCTTCTATTTAACGTCGGGATACATGCTGATGTACTTGTAACGAAGACAGAATACACTCACATTTATATGTATGCAGATGACATGGCTTTAGTGTCAAAATCAATACCCGGTTTTTTAGCCTATTTTCAATTTTGAAAAATAGGCTTATGAGATCACCTTTTGTCCGTGTGCGTGTGTGTGTGTGTGAGGTGTTTGTGTTCCCCCTAATAACTTCCAAACGGCTGGAGCGATTTCAATGAAACGCGGTAAGTTCATAGCACTATTCCGGGAGACCCCGACCGTGCCCTTCAAATTTTGTTACGTCTCACCAATCCAACATGGCGGCTGTGCGAAATATTTCACCAGCATTCAATATCTCCGAAACTATTCCCGATATCACCCTGGAAATTATTACGGTGATAAAGGGAACTACTAGAAGTTCACCTATATGACGTTTGAAAAACTGGTAACTACAAAACCAACATGGCGGCCACGCGAAGTTGCGACTTTTAAATAGACGTTTCTCGCGATTTAACCCACCAAACGCAATAAAACTTGGTACAGTATATGTTTACACACATTGTAATGCACCGACATCTAACTTCGTTCAATTGTTTACATAACCACAAGATGGCGGATGTGCGAAATATTTCACCTGCATCTCTGAAACTATTAGCGGTATCACCCTGAAATGTTGTACGGAGATAAAGGGCACTACTGGAGGTTCATCTATAAGACTTTCAAAAACCGGTTAACTACAAAATGGACATGGCGGCCAAGCAAATTTGAAAAATGTTAAATAGACCTTTCTCGCGATTTAATGTTCCAAACTCAATGAAATCTGGTACAGAGAATGTTTATACACATTGTAATGCATTGGTATCTAATTTAGTTCAATTGTTTACATAACCTCAAGATGGCGGCTGTGCGAATTTTTAAATGAATTTTTTATTTCTTGTGTCAAAATCATGTGATCGAAGTGAAAGTTTGAATAATGAACCTACGCAATAATTTTCCTTTAATGGTACATGACTCTATGGCCTATACAATTAACAATCCAACATGGCAACTATCCGAAATATTTAGACGGCTCTGAATATCTACGAATCTATTATAGCAATCAAACTGATTTTTTAATGTTCATAAGGGGCTATGAACTTAAGTTCACCTATAGCACTTTAAATAACCTGGTGATCACAAATCCAACATGGTGGCGACGCGAAGTATAAATATTCACATGGACGTTTCTCACAATTTAACCGTCCGAGTGCAGTTATACTTGGTACGGTTTATCCTTATACGAATGTTAATCCACTGGCATCTACTTTATTTCAATTGTTTCCATAACCACAAGATGGCAGCTGTGCGAAATTATAAAATCTCCTTGTTACTTCTTGTGTCCTAATCATGCGATTGAAGTTTGAATGCTACACGTACACTATAATCTCCATGTAACAGTACATAACTCTAGGACCTACATATATAAAATCCAACATGGCGAACATCCGAAATATTTAGTCGGTTCTCAATATCTACGAATCTATTACAGCAATCAAACTGAAATTTTGTATGTTGATAATGGCAGTTAACATGAGTAGGATATATGAAAATAGGCTGTATAGTTCTTCACGGAACTACTTGTTGGCATTTGATCGGCTAATAGAATGGGCTCAAACAAATGACCTTAATGTGAACAGAAGTAAAACTATGACGATGACCTTTAGGAAAGGAGGCAGACGTGCAGCATATGATTCGATATATTAGTATGGACAACCACTTAGCAGCGTTAATAATTTCAAATACCTAGGAATAACACTGCACATACATGGAACCAATTTCACAGCACATATATAAGACAGGTTAACAGCAGCAATGATAGCCATAAATGATATCAAATACATGCAAAATATATCTCTCCCAACAGCGAAGATGTTATTCAGAGTGAAAATAACTCCCGTCATAACATACGGCATCTCTAGTATCTGGCAGCACCTGTCAGTAAGCAACGTAAAGGATGTGGAAAATGTTAAGGCGACATTTCTAAAGAGTGCTCTATGTTTTTCAAAGTTTACCTCTTCGAGGCTGGTATATGAGGTAACTAGGGTAATTATGTTGATGGTTGATGGAGGAAATACGGGAAGATTTCCCTCTCCCATCAACTACGGCAAACCAAAGACATGTTCTCGAACATCAAGGAGGGAAAACAGAAATTTGGCTGGACTTTTACAATACCGACGCGATGACCACTGACAAGTGGAAAGAAGCCAACTACGAAATATGACACTTAACGACCAGACTAAGGGTGCACTGATTTCATTTTAAGCTATGCTCCACGAAGACGTACCACTCGCCGAATGAGGAATGCGTGGGTGCTTTATGCGGGAAGCAATGTGATTGTTATCAGGTACTGAGTTGTGCAGGAAGGACAATTCCTCTAACTAGGTTCAGCACAGAATGACGGTGAAATAATCTTGCACGTTGTGTGTTTTAAGTAAATACATTTATCGCAAATGCAGTTGGCTCTGGCCAGGAGTGTCGGTGCCTGACTTGAATTTGCATGAAGGTACCGGTCTGTAAGAGTGTCTTTCCTATATACCCTGTGTGCGAGCGTATTGTCTGTTCGTTTATAGAGAATAACGTCTACTAAGGACAGGGGACAATTTTCCTCTACTTCCATTGTGAAGTTGATGCTTAGATGTCAGGAGCACGTGAAACGCAGTTAGTCCTGAAGTGTGTTGCGTCCATGTTCCTATGTCAGAAAACGTCCCTTACGTATCTGAAACGACACTCAGGTTACAATGGACTCTCCTTGACAGCTTTTTCCTCTACTTTGCCATGAAAACGTTAGCCAATAATTGAGAGAGAGGGATCCCATGGCTGCTCCCTCCATATGTTGAAACATTTGACCATTGAAGACGAAGACTGTGGTAAACGCAGTGTTCAGCTAAGTCAACTAAGTCCGTTCAACCTCCTGTGACTGTAAGCTTTTACCTGATTGTCTGTGTGGCGTCAGGCACAAGAACCCTGGTAAATAAGGACTCCGAGGGGCCGATAACCTCGATGTTAGGCCCCTTAAAACAACAATTATCATCATCATCATCAAATAAGGACTCCACCTCGAGGCTTGCCAGTAGACCGCCGTCACTCAGGTTTATACTCGCTGTGATATATACGAAGTGTTGCGAGTTTCAGACGTGAGAGGCTGGCTGGCGGAGGGAATAATGGTTGCTGAACCTGATTCAAATATTTGAATATTATAGTAGGGGACGCTATGGCACTCAGAAGCACATTGGGCTTGTGTATTGTAGGTAGGTCGTAGAACATATTTTGTGAACTGAGAGGTATCTTCTCTAATTTCTTCTACTGCGAATGATGGTAGACGACGGATAGAAGCTTCTACCCCGCTAATAGTATCTTCCCTAGGAAGACGGCTCGGAGTGATGGTGAAATTATGTACATTGCTTAGGTTGTAGGATGTGGTGGCTTTGTAAAAATGAATAAAAAATATAACATTAAGATTGGGAGACATGGAGTGCTGTATAGAAACGGCCAAAAAATGATGACTTAAACCACAACAAAAATGGTAATGTTTCCTTGTCACTCATCATTTTAGCAGCCTCTGTTAAATCTCACCCAATTGACGCATTTACTTGAACATGCGCATCGATGACCCATTCGCAAAGGTCAAACAGTGTTGCAAAAGGTGGAGCTATAAGCATCTTATCCATTGCGGCACACAGCTTGTAAAGAATTTAATGACTTTGGATCGGAAGATTTTGGTGGCTAAGTTACGAACCAAATACAGTTATGCTCTCAGAGCTATCAATCCCAAATCTACGACATGCACACTATATTGTGTGTATAATATGCATATAATTGTAAAATGTTCAGACATGTACAACATATTATTGATGAGTGTAAACTACATCAGAAACCGGTACTTCTTGACAAGTCTTCAGGTAGTGGTATTAATAAAATTATATTTATACTACTTAGATTTCTAGTTCTCGCAGTCAAGTGGTGCAGTTGCAACTAATATAAAGGGAGGTGGCGCGCAGTTCGTCACTCCTTTGGGGGTCCGGGCGGGGACACCAAGAGCCCGCCGATGAGCCAACTTGGTGTCCTAGGCGAAACCCCACACAAGACACGGCACAAACCTAGAATAATTGCTGAGTTTTAATTCACCGGCCGTGAAAGCCAATATACCATCTTTTTGGAATCCTTCATATGGAGGTTAAGGCTGCTTGAGCTTTCAGTTCTCGCAGTCAAGTGGTGCAGTTGCATCTAATATAAAGGGAGGTGGCGCGCAGTTCGTCACTCCTGTGGGGGTCCGGGCGGGGACACCAAGAGCCCGTTGATGAGCCAGCTTGGTGTCCTAGGCAAAAACCCCACACAAGACACGCACAAACCTAGAAGAATTGCTGAGCTCTAAGGTATCATTCTACTTCCGTAATAATGTAACGCATTTTAAACTGAGAGTACTAATTTTTTCAGGCTGATATATCCAGATACGTCGGATCCTGCTGTAAGTAAGATTTACACATTTGATAATTGTGATAATACTGCATCCAGCGAAATATTCACTATCAAACAAAGACTTAAGTCAAACATTGTTAATCATGGCAGCCAAAATCCGTATTCTTGTAGCGTATGCAACGCAAATTATACAGAAAGAGGATCTTTTAAGACACATTCGGTAGTCCATACCAGGGAGACGCCATATTCCTGTAGTAAATGCAAAGCAAAATTTACGGTTAGTGGTTCCTCGATGAGTTACACGTTATCCCTTAGAGGCGAGAAGCCTTATTCCTGTAGCGTGTGTGAAGCCAAGTTTACACAGAAAGGAAGTTTGAAGACGCATATGTTATCCCATAGCGGAGACAAGCCTTATTCTTGTGGAGTATGTGAAGCAAAGTTTACTAAGGGAGGAGATCTGAAAAGACACTTGTTATCCCATAGCGGCGTGAAGCCTTATACGTGTAGCGTATGTGAATCCAAATTTTCCCGAAAAGGAAATTTGAAAACTCACATGCTACTCCATAGTGGTGAGAAGCCATTTCCCTGTAGCGTATGTGAATCCAAATTTTCTCTAAAAGTAAGTTTGAAGACGCACATGATATTCCATAGCGGCGTGAAGCCTTATTCCTGTGGCGTATGTGAATCAAAGTTTAACGAGAAAGGAAGTTTGAAGACACACATGATATCCCATAGCGGCCTGAAGCCATATTCTTGTAGGGTTTGTGAAGCAGAGTTTAGCCGAGGAGGAGATCTGAAAAGACACATGTTATCCCATGGCGGTGAAAAGCCTTATTCCTGTAGTGTATGTGATTCCAAATTTACCCGAAAAGGAAGTTTGAGGACGCACATGAAATCCCATAGCGGTGAGAAGCGTTATTCCTGTGGCGTATATGAATCCAAGTTTTACCAAAGGGAAAGTTTGAAGACCCACATGAAATCCCATAGCGGCGAGAAGCTTTATTCCTGTAGCGTATGTAATACCAAGTTTACCCAAGGAGGACATCTGAAAAGACACTTGCTATCCCATAAAGGCGAGAAGCCTTATTCCTGTAGCGTATGTGAATCCAAATTTACCCGAAAAGAATATCTTAAAACTCACGTTCTACTCCATAGTGGTGAGAAGCCATATTCCTGTGGCGTATGTGACTCCAAATTTAAACAAAAACGAAGTTTGAAGACGCACATGATATCCCATAGCGGCGAGAAGCCTTATTCCTGTAGCGAATGTGAATCCCAGTTTACCCTAAAAGGAAGTTTGAAGACGCACATTATATCCCATAGCTGCGAGAAGCATTATTCCTCTAGCGTATGTTAATCCAAATCTTCCCCAAAAAGGAAGTTTGAAGACTCGCATGATATCGCATAGTGGTGAGAAGCCTTATTCACGTAGCATATGTGAAGCCAAATTTGAACAAAAACGAAGTTGGAAGACGCACATGATATTCCATAGCGGCGAAAAGCCTTAATCTTGTAGAGTATGTGAATCCAACTTTCCCCGGCAACGAAGTTAGATGATGCTAATGATATCCCATAGCGGCGAGAATGCTTATCACTGTGGCGCATGTGAATCCAAGTTTACCCTGTAACGAAGTTTGAAGACGCACATGATATCCCTTAGCGGTGAGAAGCCTTATTGCTGTAGCGTATGTGAACTAAAGTTTACCTAGAGAGAAAATTTGACGGCGCACATGCTTACCCATAGCGGCGAGAAGCCATATTCTTGTAGCGTGTGTGAACCAAATTTACACGTGGATGAGTTCTGAAAAGACATATGTTCCCATAGCGGCGAGAAGCCTTATTCCTGTAGCGTTTTTGAATTCATGTTTAACCAAAAAGGACGTTTGAATAGTCACATGATTTACCATAGTGATGAGAAGCCATACTCCTGTAGGATATGAAAATCCAAGTTTACGCAAGGAAGATATCTGAAAAAGACACTTTTATCCCATAGCGGCGAAAACCCCATATACCTGTAGCGTTTGTGAATCCAATTTTTCCCAGAGAGTATATTTGGAAACGAACGTGCTATATAATGGTGGTGAGGAGCCATATACGTGTAGCGTATGTGAATCCAAGTTTACTCAAGGAAAAGATCTGAAAAGACACATTGTATCCCATAGCGTGAAGACGCAATATTCCTGTATTGGACGAGAACGAAACTTTACACGGCGTAGATATTTGAAGGCACACCTGCTAATTCATAGCGGTGGGGGATGTAGAATATTTAAAGTCAAGTTTATAGGGAGAGAATCGTGGAGGACACTTGACCATCCATAGCGGCAAGATACCATACCCTTATAGTGTATGTGATCCCAATTACAAGGAGAGGATATTTAAAGACAAACATGCCATTCTATAGCTGTGGGTGGTCATTATCTTGTAGCATATCCTGTGGAGGAACGGGAGCCATCTGCCGGATCTTCTTCCGAAACTAAGTGATTGATGTCTTTAGAATTTTAAACAAAAGAAAGAAGAATAAAGGTGAACGGTAAGACGTAAAGTGTTTATCCTTTAGCTCTTCCCGAACTACACCTATACTCTAACCAAGATATTGGTGCCGAAACCCGGGAACTCAAAGAACTTTGTGAGATAAGGTTCTAGCTTGTTTCCATAATATTTTTAAAAGGTGTTTTAATTCAGCATGATTTTGAGGTGTGGATAAGAGTTCTGACAGTGAAGCTTGCTTGGAAGTAGGGAGTGTTTGATTAATGACATGATTTTTTGTTTTATGAAGCTGTTAAAGGGGTGAGGATTTTTTTTGAGGAGTAAACACGGCATCGCTCCCACTTTCACTTTGACTTTCATGATCATCATCTTCTTCTTCATGACTATCATCGGATGATTTCATCAGTGCTGGAAGCGTTTGTGTTGATTTTGAATAAGTTAAGGGTCTTGTCTGAGAGGCAGCAGCGTTGTTGATATTAATGTTATGAACAGGTGATGGGACATGTTTTAACAGGGGCATAGGATTTGTGTTCATTAGACGTTTTAATTCATGAAAATTACGTCAAATACAATTTTGTGCCTGGAAAATACGCTTCTTTATTTGTATATGTTTCTTGTACTGTAAGGGCGTTTTCATGATGGATAACTAACGAACATGGAATACAGAAACATCATCCTTTTTCAAGAGAAATAAGATGATCAAAACCCAGGTGGTATCGTCTTTGGCAAAGTTCTTTTGTTTATTAATGACCAAACATGCATTCTGATGAGTGTTCCAACATTTTCCACATAATTGTGCGAAATTGGAAAAGGATATATCAGAATTTACATGATCATGGAAAATATGATGAAGACTTTTTTCATCTTGTCGAAAGAGGACAATCAGATCAGCATTATCTCAAATCAACTGTTTTTGGAATTTTTGAATAGAATAGGTCTGTGCATGATAAATACATACCACATGTTTATGCTGCCCCATACTAAAATACTAAAATAAAATAATGGCTTGCCGTTGAGTAGCGACTTCATCAAAAATAATAATAGAATCAGTACATATACTCTCTGGTTGAATCACATCATCAGCCGTTGTAAATGTAAAATAGCCCATGGATTCTTTATTTAACGATGACATAATTTGCTCTGGATACACGTAGAGAGGTTAGTACAACGATTTATCCAAAATATAAATATTTTGATATCGTATGCCATGAGGAGCGGCAATGAAGTTAAGCAAGACATTAGTCTTTCCACAGCCAGAAGGACCGACAATAATGCAACCAATAGTAGATGGAAATAGTGAACAGTGGCATTTTTGTTGACACACGGACAACGATAGCTCTGAAACCAAATCGGTGACTGGCAAAGAGTCTGGTTGTGTTATCAATTCTATGGTTACTACTATTTTTTTTTATGAGTGCACTACGTTTATATACATAGAACAAAGCTTTGTGATTCAACAGTACGTTAGTATTTCTGTATAACCATGGTTGTCTTGGGCCGAGCCAGAGTCACTAAAGCCACGGCCGCTTCCTTTCGAAAACGGGATAGAGAAGTGGCTGCAAAAACATATGTGAATAGAAAAATGCTAAGTCTATACAACATGGATCCGTGGCTAACAGCCAAGGGATATTCTGCTAATTATAACCGCATTATTTATGTAGAGGACCCTGAAGAAGGTGATGATATTTGTACTAAACGCAACCTCACCAACCAAATGAAAAGCTTTATAAATTCGTACCATCCATACTTTTAGTTTACCTTGCCAATCAAAAACCTGTGAATGACAGGCACCATTCCGCACCGGTGTAAGACCACCTTACCTAAGTACTTTCTTCAGGTTCAACATGTTACCGATTACACTATGATGGAGTTATTCACATTAAACAATCTATGCCTTACTAGAAATATTTACACATAGAGATAAACCGTCATAGGATGTTGGTATTCAACCATCAAACAGTGAACGCTGGTGATGAATTATCATTTCATCTCATTGTTACCTTAGATGAAATTCAATCAGGGAAAACCTTGAACGATTTCCCCCTATATATAGAACTGGAATATACAGTGATGAAATAATATGCTACATGTTAACAAGAGTTTAGTGCTTTTCAGTCGGTCAACACGAATGTACCCAAAAGAGATGGGTTATGCCCTTATCCTGAAATAAATTACATGGGATTAATAATTAATCCCATTTATTAATCCCATGTAATTTATTTCAGGATTAGGGCATAACCCTTCTCTTTTGGGTACATTCGTGTTGACCGACTGAAAAGCACTAAACTCTTGTTTACTAAGGCAACACTGAAAATATGGCTTCAAACACCACAATGCTACATGTTAGTTGTTATCCAATTTTTGCTGTGAAAGATTGATTATTTTTATTATTACCATGGTAAAACAAAGATACGCTGTGAAAAAAAAAAACTAGACAAAAGAAAAAAGTCAGCCCGGACTCGATGTTTGTCCGTGACACACCACGTGTTAAAAGCAAAAAATTAAAGAAAGGTTGCTATTGAAAAAACTTTACAGGCAGTGCGATTGTCTGCTGACTCGAAATCCCTGGCGAATGATTCCTACCCCTAAACGTGGTGGATTTCTACCAGCCCTTTTTGCTGGTCCAGCAGGCCTGAGTACACTTTTTGGCGGTGCTAGTGCTGTGGCTAAGACCATAAAAGCTGTAGAAGAAGGCAAGCAGCAATTGAAAGAAAGTCAGCGACATAATGAAAGGATGGAAGCCATTGCCATAGAGGCTAGAAACGCCAATTTAAAGCCAGCCTTTTATAAATCAAGGACTTGGCCTGTACATGTCGGGGAAGAAAAGAAACTCCATTAATAAATAAATTCAAAGGGGTACTGTCCCGGCATTCCATGACCCATGAAGAAGTCGAATGCTATGTGAAAGAACTGAATATTTCTCATATTCGATGTGTATTTATGCGAAATGAATTACCCAAACGCCATGGAACGAAGAACGAGCGATGATGAATTAAGCTGACCGTACAGGGCCAGGAACACATTTTGTAGCCTATGTGAAACAAGGATCCACAGTTTGGTACTTTGACAGTTATGGAAATCTACCACTCCCTATCGAGTTGGTGCTCTATTTGGGAGAACAAGTTTCCCTATACTATAATTTAAAACGTCAACAAAATTTCATCAGTCAAGAGTGCGGGCGTTTGTGTTTTATATAAGATGCAACGTTAAAAGACGAGTGTCATCATTATGAATGTGAAAGCCAAGACATTTGCAGTCCAGGAAACGAACATGAAGTTTCCCTAGATTTTTTCCCACCCATTGAATTGGAAGCTCATGAATCTTATGTGCTGGGATTAATCTCTTTGGAAAGTTACAACAGAATTTATAATGTACAACAAGATAGGAATAACAAGTTTTATTTCGATAATTTGATGTTGACCCTACCACCTGGAGGTTATACGATAGAAGATGTTCATGATGCTATCACTGCGGGGTTCATAAAACATTTTGGTGTGAAGGCTTTTAAGGACGGCACACACAAATTTAAACATACAGGAAATGCTATAGCCGATCGGTGTAGTATTTTATCCTCGTTCAAAATCGACTTTGAATCACAACCAGATTCTATCAGCCCTTTATTGGGATTTGAACTACAAGTGTTGGATCCCAACAAAACCCATCATTCAGAACATGAAGTAAAATTCATTTAGATCACTACGTGTCTGTGACATGCAATATTATTAGAGACGTGTGTTCCGTACTTGGAATAATAATTACGGAGGGCTTAAAACTAAAACGATTTTTTTCTTTTAGGAATGTTTTCCGAGATATTTATTACGCCAGATTCCAACAACTGTGGTATTGCTCCATGACCATGCAATTGTTTTCTTTTTAAAACAAAACCAGTGGGAACTCCGCCTATACCAATATCTAATATAAAAGATACGACAGTATACACAAAGTTTCCTAACATCCTCCCCACCTTGCAATTTTGGTCTACACTCTTAAAATTGCAACACAATGAACAATACATTAGCCTATACACAAAACATTCAAACCTCCTTCACTTGACTCTGATATTACAGTATTGTTCACAAGTCCAAACGTGTTTTTTTAATCTACAGATTCCTTGCTAGACACAACGAATTTCCTGTTGTCATTATGATGAACTACACTAATTAATTCTGCTGATGAATCAGTATTACTGATAGACTGAGGGAGGGGAGAATATAAGGCTCCCTGGCCTGTCCTTCTTCCTAAAATTTAGTTAAGTTACTTGCTTCTTGGGCACATTAGATCATAAATAACCTTAACTCAAGAATAGGCCTTCACCATAACAACCGAGAGACACCAAAACGTTTTTTTCTTCTTTTTCTCCATTTGAATACACTTGTTGTTATCCTTCTTGCCTTCTTCTTTGTTCTTACAGTTTCATTGAAGTGTTTTAGGACTTCCTCTTCCATCTCCTTCTTCGACTGAGACTCTGCAGGGTCCTTTATGCCAATGGCTTCTAGCTTCCACAAGTATGCCATATCTAGTGTCTTACCACATGTTAGACTGACTAGTGACTGATTGCCCTTAGACAGCTCTTGTTGACCCATCACAGTCCAACCTAAGAGAGTTTCCAATGCATACATATTTTCATCTACCTTAACCAGAACTCCTGTAAGCAGCTTCCCCAAAACATCTGCTCCAAGCAACAATTGTACCTCTGGGACATTGACTCCAACATCTGTCAACTGAATGTTTCTATTTGCAAGGACAGGATAAACATGCTGAGTTGATAACCTTGGTACATATCCACATATTTTATTCTTATCGAGTACCGAGATTGTGCATTTGAAATCGCCTCTTAGCCCTTGTAGTGTTACATCATAAACATTATGGGTCTCTTTGTTAGTCTCTACACCACCAAACAGACAATGAGACATCTCTTCTTATCCCAATTTTGGAGTTCTAACTATCTAGCCCCTTCTTTTGTTATGTAAGACATTTGTGACCCAGAATTCAACAAAATTCTGGCAAGTTTAGTAGATCCTTCACCACCAGAAACTTTCACAACAAGAGTTTGTAAAATGTCTCTGCGTTTTGATGGGCAGTTAAAGTTTCAGTGTTTTGATTATCCTTTCCCATTGACTTCTCCCTCTCTTCATTCTTGGTTACTAAATCAGGACATAAAATAGTACAATGATCCCTTTCCTAGCAAATCATACACTTCACAAATGCTTTACACGTACTCGAGTTATGTCCCTTCCTTAAACAACGAAATCAAGCATCTATTTTCTTCAAAGTATCCTTCTTCTCTTCATTCTTGAAATTCCGCACCTTAAAACAATCAGAAGATCTATGCGAACTTTTATCGCACCAGATACAAACTCTTTCAGTTTTCTGAACCTCCCCTGTAAACATAGCAGCAGCTGTGGTAAGTCTCTCTTGTTTACCTGGCTTAAATGGCACGCCCTCTCTTCTTACAATAAAACTAGACCGGGAAAGAGACAAGCGTTCTTTACTCTCAACTTCCTGTTTTAGAAACAGTAACAATTTGCTTAGGTGGTGGTCGTGATCTTTGTCTGGCATATGAGATACACGAACTCTCTCCCATGCCTTCATAACCTCTTCTGGCAATGCAGACTCGACTAGAGGATATAGCATTGCTGCATACTTGTCACTGGTAACCCCGAAAGATTCCAAAGCTCTCAGCTGTGTTTCTAATTTATCATAGAGGCTCCCAATACTAAGCCTACCACCTTCAGTAGCTTGAAGCAGAACCAGGTTTAGAAGTTCTCTGACATATATATATAAAGGAATGTCTGTGTGTTCGTCTTTTATGCGTTCATAAACCATTCATCCGATTGCGATCAAATTTTGGTGAGTTGTTTTAAACACTTCCGGGAGGTTTATAGACATAGTTAATCCATTTCAAAATAGATAGCGCGCGAGTAGTTTAAACAAATGCGTGATGCGTACATATACAATTCAACCGATTGCGATCAAATTTTGGTGAGTTGTTGTGCACAGTGCCGGAAAAGTTATAGGCGTAGTAAATCCAATTTATAATAGATGGCGCGTGAGTAGCTTCAACAAAATGGCGTGCGTTTGTTTTAAGAAAGTCCCACATGCGTTCATATGCCAGTCATCCCATTGCGATGAAACTTGGGTGAGATGTTCTGTACACTTCAGGTAAGGTTTCTGGCCTAGTAAATCCACTTAAAACTAGGTAGAGCACGAGTAGATTCAACAAATGAGCGACGACGGGCGAAGCGTTTCAACAAAGTCCTGTATGCGTTCACATACCATTCGTCCGATATCGATGAAACTGGGGAGAGAGGTTGTGTACACTACAGGCAAGGTTTCTGGCTTAGTAAATCCATGTTATAATAGGTAGCGTAGGAGTAGACTCAACAAATGAGTGACGACGCGCGAAGCGTTTCAAAAAAGTCCCGTATGCGTTCATATACTATTCGTCTGATAGCGATGAAACTTGGGTGAGATGTTGTGTACACTTCAGGGAAGGTTTCTGGCTTACTAAATCCACTTAACAATAGGTAGCGCACGAGTAGATTCAACAAATGAATGACGACGGGCGAAACGTTTCAACAAAGTCCTGTATGCGTTTACATACCATTCGTCCGATAGCGATGAAACTTGAGTGAGAGGTTGTGTACACTACAGGCAAGGTTTCTGGCTTAGTAAATCCATGTTATAATAGGTAGCGCACGAGAAGATTCAACAAATGAGCGATGACGCGCGAAGCGTTTCAACAAAGTCCCGTATGCGTTCATACTATTCGTCTGATAGCGATGAAACTTGTGTGAGATGTGTACATTTCAGGGAAGGTTTCTGGGTTAATAAGTCCACTTTACAATAGGAATCGCACAAGTAGATTAAACAAATGAGCGACGACACGCGAAGTGTTTCAACATAGTCCCGTGTACGTTCAGATACCATTCGTCTGATAGCGACTAAACTTGGGTGAGTTGTTGTGTACACTCCAGGGAAAGTTTCAGGCTTAATAAATCAATTTTACAATAGGTAGCGCCCAAGTAGATTCAACAAATGAGCGAAGACGTGCGAAGAGTTTGAACAAAGTCCCGTATGCGTTCATATACCTTTGGTCCGATAGCGATGAAACTTGGGTGAGATGTTCAGGGAAGGTTTCTGGCTTAGTACATCCACTTTACAATATGTACCGCACAAGTAGATTCAACACATGAGCGACGGCACGCGAATCGCTTAAACAAAGTCCCGTATGCGTTCATGTACCATTTATCCGATTGCTATGAAACTTTGGTTGAATTGTTGTGCACAATCCAGGAAAGGTTTCTGACTTAATAAATCCTTTTTTTAATAGGTAGCGCGCTAGTAGATTCATCAAATGAGTAACGGCTTGCGTATCGATTAAAAATATTCCGTATGTGTTCATATACCATTCATGCGATTGCAATGAAATTTGGAGAAATTTTGTCTCCACTCCCGCAAAGATTTCTGATTTAGTAAATCCATTTTACAATTGGTAGTGCTCGAGTAGATTTAATTAATGAGCGACAGCGCGTGAATCGTTTCAACCAAGTCCCGTATGCGTTCATATACCATTCATCCGATTATGATATAACTTTGGGGAGTTGAGTACAATCCTGCGAAGGTGTATGAATTAGTAAATCCGTTTTTCAATGGGTGGCGCACAAGTATATTCAACAAATGAGTGACGGCCAGCGAATCCTTTAAACAAAATCCCGTATGCGTTCATATGCCATTCATCCGATTGTGGTGAAACTTTCATGAGTTGTTGTGTACACGCCAGGGAAGGTTTTCGACTTAGTAAATCCATTTTACAACAGGTAGTGTACGAGTATATTCAACCAATGGGTGAGGGCGCTCGAATAGTTTCAACAAAGTCCCGTATGCGTTCATATACCATTCATTTCATTGCGAGGAAACTTTGGTGAGTTGTTGAGCACGCTCCCATGATTTTTTTAGATAGGTAGTCAATTTTACAATAGTTTAGAGGTGGTTAACGGAAAAAAATATATTAGGAATCTAAAAGCACTTCAACAAACAGAGATACAACGCCAACACTTTCATTAATTGGCATTGCAACGCATGCCGAGTACAGCTAGTACTTCTAAAAGTAATTCTTCCCGGGCATACCTGGATTTTAGGTGATGCATTGCCTTTTGATATTTTGTACCGGATGGAGGGAAACCCTCAACCAGCTCCCTAGCTACTGAACCTGGAATAGCAGCCTGTAATAGATATTCGTATTTGTCCTCCGGGTCGATATCACTATCGTCGTTAATTTTTTTAAACTGTCCCCAAAACCCAATCCAGTTTTATATCTCCATCAAACTGTTCAAGTTGCAGCTTGGGTAAAATAAAGTTCCTTTTCTTGGTCGTCTGGCTCTCACTCATAGCAGCATCACTAGCCGCAACAGATAAATTCATTTGAATATTATTTTCAAAATAAACCTTGGCTTGTAGCCACTTCTCCCGGTACGATTCTGCCGTGTCGAATTCCTAGCGTCTTCTTCCTCTGCTGTTTCTCCAACAACCCAATGTGCTTGAACTTTGTCATCTAAAGATAACATTCGCATTGCCTTGTCTTCTAAAGTACGGAAGGATGTCAACATTTCTTCCGCATCTTCGACTGCTTCAGATAATTTTGTTTGAAATTCACCATGTGCTCTCGTAAATAATCTGCGTATCTGCGTCCTTTCCTTACTATACTGTTTTAGCTCCTCCATCTTAGAGAATATCCTGTCACGGTCGCCAGAAATGTTCCGTACTTGGAATAATAATTACGGATAATTACGGAGGGCTTAAAACTAATACGAATCTTTTCTTTTAGGAATGTTTTCCGAGATATTTATTACGCCAGATTCCAACAACTATGTGGTATTGCTCTATGACTATGCAGTTGTTTTCATTTTAAGAACAATATAAGTAAATAAATAAACAAATAAACCAGTCAGCAATTGTAAAGCTAATACAGAAACAACAAGTGACGAACTAAAGAGCCTACTTTTCTTAAAATTTAAGATTCATGCCAATGATTAATCTATATGGATCTATCTAGAATAATGACGAAATTAAGTTGGTAATATCGAAATTTCTAATTAGTTCGAAATACTGTATAGCCTACCTGGCATAATGTAGCCTAATAGAGAACTACAGTTGGCAGCCCTGGTGACTGAATATATTGTTAGTTCCCTCTCTTACGGTACAGATTACAAAATTAGGTTGAAGTCCAATGGATAGCATGGACGTTACATGCAGTTAAACATTGGATTTAACAGCGTGCGTAAAATCATGTTGGCAACAATGACATACATGTTATGGTCAGAAATAAACTGAAATAATATGGTCTATTGTTGTGTCAATTTTGAATGAAATCCATTAATTAGTACAGAAGTTACATGCATTTTAAAATTTTAACAGAAGGCTTAGAATCATGTTGGCAGCACTGGCGTAGGCCTATATTAGTTACTCCAAATTAATCAAGAATGCCACGTACTATACGTGTGCAAAGTTTAGAGCTATTGGCTTGCATACTTTCTGATATATTGATATTAGGGTAACAAAAATAGAGACAGTATTTATTAACAGTTGGCAGCACTGGTTACGCTTAAGAATCGGCATAGTCATATCTATTATGGTACACATAGCACACACGAAATTTGGTTGAAATCGAAATGATAGTATAGAAGGTACATGTATATAAAGTTAGACCTCCCTGCAGGCTTAGAATCATGTTGGTAGCACTGACGTATATAAGTTACTCCAAATTAATATAGAATGTCAGGTACTATACGTGTGCATAGTTTAAAGCTGTCGGCTTGCATAGTTTCTGAAATATGGGTATTTGGATTAAAAAATTGAGAGCATTTATTAACAGTTGGCAGCAATGGTGGCTCTTAAGAATACGCTCAGCCATATCTGTTTATGTACACATAGCACATACGAAATTTGGTTGAAATCCAATTGATAGTGTAGATGTTATAAGCTTTTCAAATTTGGACCTATCAGCAGGCTTATAATCATTTTGACAACACTGCCATGTATGGCCTCCTGGAAATTAAACTGCAATATTATTATCTATACGTGTGCCAATTTTGAAATAGGTCCCATTCATATCTTCCATGATATCCAACATGGGGCTCAAATTTCAATTGGGATTTTTCAGCAGTTGGTAGCACTGACATCATTTTCAAATATGGCCGTGAGATATTCAGGTATAGGTCTTTACTAGTACCAAATTTTGTTTCGAATGCTGCAGCCGTTTAGGAGTTGATAGGGGGACACACACACACAGCCCGACAGACAGACAGAAAGACAGACAGACAGACACACATTTGCCCGATCTCATAAGTCTACTTTTTCCTCATTTTTGCAAAATACAACTAAAAATACAACAGAATACACAAAGTTTCCTAACAACGTGTTTACGAATGCAGAACAATACCATTCCTTCTATGATTTTATAGTGACTTCATCCTGTGGCTATATTATTCGTGAAACCTCTTCGGTGGTTCTTTATCACCCTATGAGTGTGTGATATTAGGAATATTACTTTACGGTTAGTGTATAAAAAGCAACAACTGATTGATCTTGATGCAAACATACCAATCCCCTACAAGTTGGTTTTAAAGTCGATATTAAATTAATCTATAAAGCAACAACACCGTTTACGAGGGCTGTTAGTTGTCCACCGCGTATGACAACGTTAATACTGGTAAACAAACAACGATTACAAATCCTTGGTTATAGGTTAAGAAGCCAACTTGAACAAGGACATGTTGCAAGTGTTACATCCCGTACAGGTGGAAGCCGGGGTAGTAAGAATTGACAATCATTCGTATCAACCCCAGTCTCGACGACTAAAAACCAATGACGAAATTCAATTTGTTATCAACAAGCAAGATATTTTTACCTTACCCCATGAAAGTGTTATTCAAATTGAGGGTAAATTGATGAAAGCCGATGCCAGCACGCCCACCTCTTCCACGTTGGCTAATGATTCTTTCGCTTTTCTATCATCTGAAGTGCGTTATGTGATTAATGATATTGTGGTACACATGAGTCGAAATGTGGATATGTCTAGTCTTATGAAATTATACCCTTCATAAAGTGAGGAAGAATGTAAAACGCTTTCTATGGCAGGATGGTGTCCCAACAGCAGCAATGACTGGTTAGTTGCTACGGATGGCACCTTTACAAGTTTCTACCATTAAAATTATTACTAGGCTTTGCATAAGATCATAAGCGTATTATTTTATATGCAAGACAATGTTTGAATTTGGTGAGAGACAGCAGTGATTATAATGCAATCAAGGGAGCCCATGATGAAGTCGTAGACTCAAAAATTCAATTGCTTCGTTTAATATGGAATGTTCCCCAAGTGACTCTGTCTGATCGTAAAAAGCTAGGCATGTTAAACTTGGCGTAGAAAGATAAAGCTCGACACATAGCATTTAGACGTTGGAGCCTACACGAGTACCCTTTGCTGCCTACCATCGACACACATAGTTGGAGTGTTAATTCGGCTCGCTCTACCGAACGACCTCTGTACATTTTATTGGTTTTCAAAGTTATCGAAAATATCAACAGAGCAAAGATATCACTCCGTTTGATCACATCCAGTTGAGAAATATACATTTGTTTATAAATAATGTTTGCTTTCCCTATGAGGGTTTGGAAATCAAATTTTCAAAAAATAAGTTTGGCTCCCTTTTTGATATGTTTGCTAAATTTCAATCATCTTATTATGAAAAACAGGACTGTCCCATGTTGACACCGCAAGCGTTTAAAGCAAGGGCGCCATTCGTGGTCTTCGACTGTTCGTATTTAGTGGAATCTATGAAAATCACCACATTTGATTTAAGAGTAGATTTTGAAACACAGGAAAATGTACCAGCAAATACAACAGCCTAATGTTTAATTATTCACACATGACAAGTCAAGTATCACCCTCTGTCTAACTATGTCACAGGCGTGAAATCATCATGTGACACGATACACAGCGGCACCTGCTGTGACATTATAAACAAAACATGTCTTAACATGTTATTATTTATCATCCGTTGGCTGCTGTGGTTACAGTTCCTGTTGTGCTCTGTCACCGTTCATACCAACAACCATTGCTTGCCATTTACTAATTCAAGCCATTGCAACAACAACTACAAATTCATGTGTCCCTCAATAGGCAATAACAACAACATGAGGGAAAAGGCACGGAATTTAAAATGTGAATTTAATAGACTAAAGACGTTTCAAACATGGTCTGTCCCCTTCTTGGATCCTGGAGAATTGGCCGCAGCAGGGTTTTATTATTTAAACAAAAGAGATGTGGTCAAGTGTATATTTTGCAACATTGCAATTGACCTTTGGGAAATGGGTGATCGCCCGATTAGTGCCCATCGATATGATGTGAGCAATATTCCGCGGAGTTTGAATTATCGCATCATTGTGCCAGACCCCACAAAAACGGGAGGTACCTGTGGGCCTTATGTGCAAACTGTTCATTTGAATGTTGTACCAGATTAAAAAGCAACTTTGTAACATGCGTGTGGGATATTATAGTGTGAAATTAGGAAGAACAACACCGTGACATTCACTATTTTATTCCATTAGCAACTACAACATACAACACACTCTAGCGCAAGTTACATAAACACATTGTCCTTGTTTAATTCCCCAACATCCTCCCCACCCTGGTCAACCTCAAGGGGGATAACCTGCTGGACAGGTCGGGCGATCTGGGTCCACTCTGGCGTGGATAGAATCACCGTCCGGATAAGTCCATCTCTGCCTGGTTTCAGCTCCTAAATCCGGGCCTTCCTCCACAGATGTCAAGGTCGCACCTCGTCCTGGAGTAGAACGATGTCTCCAAGCCTCAGTCGTGGTGACGTCCCTTTCGGTTGCTTCACCTGGTGGAAACTCTGAAGCTGAAGCAGGTATTTATTCCTTGCTCCATCGTTTCCAGAAATGGTCTGCCAGTTGTTGCTGAAGCCTGTATTCTTTAATTGGTCAACCGGGCTGAGGTTCAGGTCCAGAGGGCAGTGCATTGAGTTGCCCACCGACAAGGAAGTGAGCTGGGGTGAGCACGTTGGCGTCGTCGTCTTTGGTGAGTGGTCTGGAGTTCAGCGCGGCTTCGATAGATGTCAGTATCGTCTGCAAACCATCTTCATCTACAGAAGAACGCCCAAGTGTCTTTCGTAAGCATCGCTTGGTGGAGCCAACCATTCTTTCCCACCAGCCTCCCCACCAAGCCGCGCGTGGTGCGATGAACTTCCACGTGATGTTGTGTCGTGAGAGGTGCTGACAAATCTTCGTATCGGAAACGGTAGCCCATAGTCCCGCCAATTCTCGATTTGCACAGTGGAATGTCTGGGCATTGTCAGAATAGATAGTGTGTGGAATGCCACGTCTCACCACAAACCGCTGCAGTGCTTGCAGAAACTTGTCAGTGCTCATATCTCGGCAAAGTTCTAAGTGAAGAGCTCGAGCCGTTGCGCACGTGAAGAGCGTGATGTAGCACTTTTTAGTTGTATGACCTTTCCTTATGTATAACGGTCCAGCAAAGTCAATGCCTGCTACTGCAAAGGCGTTCTGTGGAATGACACGCTGTGGAGGGAGTTGCGCCTCAAGTACTTGAATGGGACGATTTCGGGCCATTTTGCAAGGAAGGCAGCGATATAGTATTTTCTTGATGGCACGACGAGCACGCAGTATCCAGAAGGTCATCCGAAGGTCTGAAAGAACAATTCGCACTCCGAAGTGATGGAGGCGGATGTGTGTGTCTCTGATCATAAGTTGTGTAAAGTGATGGTCGCCATCGAGAATTATGGGATGCCTCTGCTGGTGAGTAATGTCAGCACTCTCCAGTCGCCCTCCAAGCCGCAGAACACCGTCTTCTAGAAAGGGGTTGTAGCATCGTAGTTTGGATCGTACTGGGAGAGGGACGTTGGACTGGAGAGCTCCAAGTTCAGCAGGAAAGCAGTTTTTCTTCACGACCTTTATCCAGTAGGTACGCGCCGCAGTAAGTTCTTGAACAGTGAGTTTCCCGTTTTCGTGGTCTTTGTGGCGAAGGATTCGCGTCAGTCGAAGTACCCAAGCTGTAACGCGTAGAAGGCGCGTGTAGGAACTGAACTGGTTGGAGTCTATGATCGAATCTGGCAAATCGACGTGAAGTACAGTCTGCACAGTGTTCTTTGTTTCTGGGAGTGATGGAAGCGATGGTGCGTCCTGAGGCCGGTAAAAATCTTCCTTTGTCAACCAGGAAGGTCCGTGCCACCATATATCTAAGGACTGGATCTGACCAGGAAGAAGTCCCTGAGAGAGGTGATCTACAGCGTTGTCAGTTCCGGGGCAGTGTCTCCACTGTGATGGTGTTGTGTAGGACTGTATCTCCGTCACACGGTTGCAGACGAAGGTTTTCCATTTATTTGGGTTTCCTCGTATCCAACCCAATGTCACAGTGGAGTCCGTCCATAAAGTAGCATGGGAAGTGTCGAAATTGGTTGCTTTTGCAAAATATCGTAGATGTCGTGCTCCCACTAAGGATGCAAGGAGTTCAAGGCGTGGTATTGTGACTTTCTTAACGGGAGTCAGTCTGGGCTTGCTGTAGGCAAGGTGAGTGGAGATAGTGTCCTCATTAGTTGCGCGAATGTACAAGGCTGCTCCGTAAGCTCGCTCTGAAGCGTCGCAAAACACATGAACCTGAATGTCTTCTTTACTTGAAGTGTGGAACCAGCGCGGTATGCGTATTGGCGAGAGCGAGGAGAGCGTAGATATCCAAGCATGCCAGTGTGCGGCAAGATCGTTGGGTAACAGTTCATTCCAATCAATTCCCCTGCTCCAAGTATCCTGAAACAATCGTTTCCCGACAAGAGATACCGGAGTGAACAAGCCAAGTGGGTCGTAAAAGCTGCTGACGATCTTCAAAAGCTCTCTTTTTGTAGTTGGTCCATCTGGGATTTTATCAAGGATCTCCTTCGTGTCCACCATAAAAGAATCACTTGAATTGCACCAGTTTATTCCTAGCACCTGAGTCTGCAGCGCAGTCTCTCGTCCTTCTGCCTTCCAGACGGCTCTCAGTACATCGGAATTTGTTGCCCATTTTGCAAGAGGAAAATTGAGCATCTTCAATAAGGCAGTGAGTTCACAATACAAGGTGACTGCCAAGTTGTCATCTGCTGCTCCCACAACAATGTCGTCCATGAAGGTGTTGCTGTTGATTAGTGGTGCAGCGTTGGGAAAGGAAAGTGTGTGTTTGTCCGCATGTTCCCTGATGGTTGCTGAGAGGAGGAAAGGACTGCGGGTCAGGCCGAAAGGGAGCCTAGTGAAACGATAAGTGACTATGCCATTTGTTGTGTGGAAGTGTCCTCCGTCGTCTTGAATCACTTTGTACCAGAGGAATCTGGTGAAGTCTCTATCTTTCCTGTCCAGGTTTAGCTGAAGAAAGGCTTGTTGTATGTCACTGATGATCCCCTGTCGATGAAGTCTGAAACGCAGGAGAATTGCCACAGCCTCTGGTAATAAATTTGGTCCCATCTCCAACATGTCATTAAGAGAGGGTGACTTAGCCTGATGAGATGATGCGTCGAATACTATTCTCCACTTGGTTTTTCCATATCTTTCTTTCTTCACAGCTTGATGAGGAAGGTAGAACATGACGTCGGGTGAGTTTGCCGTGTTGACTTCTTCCACGTGCTGATTGTGAATGTAGATGAACATCTGGCTACAGTACATCTGGTTAAAGTCGTCATTGCTTTGGAGTCGTTTCTGAGGGTTGCTCAGACGCGCCTCGGCATTGTGTAGATTATGGGGTAGTTCCAGAATGCCCGGCTTCTTTGGCAACGAGACTACGCGTCGCTGTTCTTCGATTCGGAAAGATGATTTGAAGTCCTCAAGGATTCTGGAATCCTTCGGCGTATGTGGGCGTTCTTGATCAGCAGTTATACCAATAGTCTCGAGGTCCCAAAATCTTCTGAAGTCTTCATCTGAGTGGACAGAAGCCTGCTCGAGGTTAATGAAATTGACTGTGGCTGAATTCACGTGCATACCGGATCGGTCCCCACTGAGTATCCAGCCGATGGTAGAAGGAACCAACTCGAGTGACGTGGAGATACGTAAGAGAGGACTGTCTCTGATGATTTTCCAGTAGTGGTCACTACCGATAAGGAGTTCAACCGGTAGATCTTCATGGGAATCCGTCCTAGGATCAGCTAACTGTAACTTACGAGCATGTGCCAATGCCGTAATGTCTTGTGGAACTGACGGTTGTGGTGAAAGACCGTGAAGACTTTCGAAACCATAGAGAGAGACGCTCGTGTTAGTCCAAAACCCTTTCATATTGAATCGTACGAGTCGTCTAGTGTTGGAGCTCGTAGGGTTTGACTCAAAGGCACAAACAGTCAGTTCATGTCATCTAATTACTTCCAGCTGAAGATCGTCTACTAGTGGCTTGGAGATGAAGGTCGACTGACTTCCTGCGTCGTGAACACAGCGAGTAAGTTTGCTTAAACCTGTGGGTCCTGTAATCCACACCTGAGCGGTCTGTAGGTAAGTAAAGCCGGAGGTTGCTACGCTTATTTTCCCTACTGCCGTTTGAGATGATGGAGTAGAAAGATTTCTCTGTTCTCCATCACAAATAGATCTATGGTGTAACTTCTTACATGTAGCACACTGCGTTTGACCTTTCTTGCTGCAGTCCGAAACAACGTGTCCTTGATCTAAACAAAGAAAGCAGCGCTTGTTCAATTTTAGCTTCTGAATGCGATCATACACGGTTGTTATGGTTTTACAGTCTTGACCCCAATGGCCTCGTCGGTCACAAAATACGCAGAATGGAAGTATCGTCTTCTTCGCTTTTGGTGACGATTTGCTTGATTTGGCATGAATTTGGAGTGCAGCTGTAGTGGGGATAAGGGTTGCTGAAGCTATAAGATTTCCTCTGATTTTCTGTGTGGTTAGAGCACCGTCAACCTCTTCGTTTAAGAATCGCATCAATTTAGTAATGTGGATTTCCATGATATTCTCTCTCTTGGCATGAATAATCCAACGGCGAACTATGTCCTCCGGGAACGCGCGCAGAATTTTCGGAGCTAGCATTCGGCCATATTCGTCAATATTTTCTCCCAAGACCCTGAGGGCCTGTATCCGCCGGTTACATTCAATGAATGTCATGTTTAAGGCGTTGGGCGTGACGTGTGATATAGGTTGTAGAGTCTCCAGGTAATCCAGATGGGCTTGGATTATTCTGTTTTTGTCACCGTACCGTGAAATGAGAATCTGCTTTGTTTCCACATACGCGTCAGCGGTGATTGGAATTCCGTCGACCAAGCTCTTGGGCTCGTCCTCCAAGTACCCGCGAAGAAAAACGAGTTTATCGATACTGGAAATGGAAGGGTTGCCGTCAATAGATGATTGGAATTGTTCCCAGAAACGGGACCACTTCTCTACGTCTCCTGAGAATGGTTCCAACCTGATCACAGGAAGTTTAACTGTGTGCATTAAGGGTGGAGGGGGAAGAGCGGCGTTCTTGGCAGACGCGAGACTTACATTATCGACAGAAGGTGTTTTCTCTCCAATGGCGCGTGTCGCCTTGAGAATAGCTTTCTTGGCAAGATCGGTATATTCTTCGCACGTGATGACGTCAACGTTGTCCTCAGTGTCAGGTAGGAAGTCGTGGATTTGTTGATCGAGAGTGGTTAGACGGTCTAATGATTCTGGAAGTCTAATCTGATTGTATTCGTAGTCGTTCTCTGAGCTCGGTGTTGCATCATTTATTACCGTAGTGAATTTGGTAATGGGTGTTCTTACCGTCCTTCTGAGACGTTTCAGTTTATGTAACTGTGAAGTCTGGTCCGGGTTAGACATGTTGGGTAGGGTATTGTAATACTACAGTAGTAACTAGTCAACAAGCGAAGACACAGTTCCAAATGTTGTTCCTAGAGTTCATGCGTGAGTTCGTGATGACAATTTTAGGCTACTAGAGCTCGCGTCAGCTCGGAAGGCGGCCGGCTCTGTGGGAGTTGCGCAGAGAGAGAGAAAGAGATACATTTCCACTGTTGCAACAGGTCCACGTGTCTGAGTTCCCACACCGCAGGCTGCTGCCATGAGTTCCTGCGGTATGACAACACCGTCGCATACCTCATCGAGCCTGTCTCTTTCACGCTGCTTTACACTTAGCTTTCCTGACAACACACTAGCTCAGATTCTCAAGACAGACTGGCTGTGATTGGTGGGATGGAAATGAGGCATGACGGTGTGGTAGCGTTGTGTTCTGCGCAGCGCCTTCCCGGTTGGCTCGAGCTCTAGCGATCTCTGTAGGAAATTCAGTATTAGTATAAAATTGTGTTCATAGATGCATGCGTGAGTTCGTGATGACAATTTTAGGTTACTAGCGATCTCTATAGGAGATTCAGTATTAGTATCAAACTGATAGATGTCACTGTCGTCTCGTTGAGTTGAAGGCCTGCGTCCGTAACTTAATTCAATAAATATCATTGCTTTCCTTTGTGACGCACATCTCATGCATATTTCATAAATCATCCTGCGAATTGGTGACGTCATACATTAGTTAGCGAAAGTGATGACCAACAGCTTCTGAATCTCGCAGACAGACGAAGGTTATTACCCAGGGTTGCGTGTTTGTAGAATTTTACGCAGTGTCCCGTACCACTGCTTTGAATGTCCAATATCAATTTAATGAAAACGATATTGACAATATGTTATGTGTTTTGCCTTTATAAGCATGCAACGTGTGCTAGATATCACAAAGTAATCTTAGTTAGGCTAGTATAATTTTCAATAGCTCATCTGTATGATGGTGTAAGGTAATGGCGTCTCCAAATGTAGCTCGTTGGTAGCTGGTCCAATACTGTTGGTCGTTCTTCCTCGTGTGTGAAGCTAGTCCGTAGTGTAGACTGCTGGCTTAAACTAGTCACCACTATAACGTAATTCTCTCTAGCACTTAAAATCGGAGTTTTCGGAACCTAGTGTGGGATATTATAGCATGAAGTTAGGAAGAACAACACCGTGACATTCACTATTTTATTCCATTAGCAACTACAACATACAACACACTCTAGCGGCAAGTTACATAAACGCATTGTCCTTGTTTCATTCCCCAACAATGTGTATGAGTGCTATGTTGATAATGAATAAAACGAGTTTGCTCATGTAAAAAGAAAAGAATTATTTACTGTTATTCCTACTCCCTAGTCCTTAACTAGTTTTTTTTAAATTTAAACCGTGGTTATGCTTATGACCGTTAACCATGAGATGGGTTAGTTGATTGATAGACGTGGACAAGGCAAGAAGTAAACGTAAAAAAATAAGGAATCCGTGATTCAGTAGGGGAGCAATGGGTGTTCTAACGCACAACTTTTTTATTCCCCCTCGTATCAACCTCTAAGCCGATATCTCGCGAACCCATGATTGCATTTTGACAAATGAGGTGTCGTAGGACTTGGGGTGACGCCCTCTTTCCTATGGACCGCTCGTTATTTTTTTTTTAATTTGTTTTTGAAAATAGGGGTTATTTCGAAAACCAAACATGATAGAACGTTGTGCAATGATTCAAACGAACGGCCTCTATGTCCTTTATTGTTATAACAAAATTTTAGATATTAAAATATTTTTTAAAAATTGAATTTTGAATTTCTTCTAGTTTGGAAACTAAGCATTTCACAAAAAGTGTGTTTAACGTAAATGAAAGGCCCTATCCCCTATACCCCCCAAAATACATTTCAAGTCTCTAGGACAAAAACTGTGCAGTAGGGAGATGATGAGAGTGCTAGATACCAGCCTACTTCCCTACGAATTTTGCCGATATCTCACGAACGCATGATCGAATTTGGATATGTGACGTGTCAAATGGCTTGTCTCGATGCCCTCTTTATGGTGTTAATAGGTTAAAGTTTTTGAGAATGAGGGAAACAGACTTTTTAGGGTAAAACCACGATTTTAGACTTTTTGTTATATCTCGTAAACTAATAAAGGTAGGGACGCGTACGAGGTGTCAAATGATACGGGGTGACGCCCCATTTTGAATTTAGTATTTATGATTCTAATAAATTGACAAAGGGCCTAATACTATACCTGTGAAATTAATTATTATTTTTTAACTATTTTAAATTGTTATGAAGAGTGGTTGTGGAGAGTGACGATACTGCTGGGTGTGTGTTTCAAAGAGCCTATCGCCGGCCACGGTGGATGTGCTTAATAGAACAATCGATATTTTGATGGGACGGTTTAGGACAGGTCGAGGATCCGTTTTTCCGATATTTTTCTCCCGAAGGCGATCTTTAACATGTAAACAAGATGGGTTAATTGACAAAAGATAATTCTATCATTAGATTAAGGACAAACAGAACTTGATTATATGTTGGTTGAAGCGAGTAGAGAAAATAAACTTGCTGAGGGGCAGACTAGCAGGATGTGAATGTCATTTGAGCTTATTGGAATGCGCTGATCTGACTTGACAACAGGTGCAATGGAAAATTACAAAGACGCAGAGGACGCTTGAAGGTCAAACGATCTGACAACCACGGAGGGAGGAGAGAGCGAAATGCATGCGACCCCGTGTGAAATGACATTATTGCAGACCTTTGTGAAACCACATGTAAGCTAACAAGTCACACCCTGTTTTAGTTCGTACGTGACAAACTGCAAGTTCATGTGAAATCGTGGTTTTCAACTTTTACTCTAAGCAAATGCCAGGATGGTTCACAACTTGAGGCCCCGACAGCCTCCTTTCCAACCCCATCTAAATTACAAGTACACAAACAAACATATATGGAAGTTAAACTTGGACTGTTGACGATGTAGAAAAGAGGAAAAATAGAAGTGTTTGAGATGTGGTGTTACAGGACAAATGATGAAGATCAGATGGTTAGGAAGGGTTAGAAACGAAGAGGTAATAAGACAAGAGGTAAAAGAGAAATGTTTCTGGCGACTGCTAATGAAGAAAAGACTTAGGTTGGTAGGACACATATGATGACACCCAGGAATTGCAAGCTTAGTTACGGAAGGAACGGTTGAGGACAAGAACTGTAGGGGTAGACTAAGGTTAGAAATGTTAATCAGATTGTTTTGGATGTAAGGTGTGGTAGCTATGAAGAGATGAAATTATTAGCTCAGGAGAGGGAGACACGGAGGGGTTCATCAAACTAGTCCAAGACTAAAGACTCAAACAAACATTATTTTTTATGGGTAGATATAGTAACAAATAAAGACAAGTGTAAAGAAAAATTATGTTTTAGCGACTGCTAATAAAGAAAAGAGTTAGGTTGTTACGACACATACTAAGACACCCAGGAATAACAAGCTTAGTTATGGAAAGAAGGGTTGAGGACACGAACAGTAGGGGTAGACCAAGGTTAGAATAAGTTAAACAGATTGCTTTGAATGTATGTTGTGGTAGTTATGTAGAGATGAAACAATTAGCTCAGGACAGAGAGGTATGGACAACTGCATCAAATCAGTCAAAGACTAAAGACTCAAACAGTATAGAATTATTAACACTCACCTGTATCAGGATTCGCTTATCCATGGAAGACAACATTAGCTTGTTAGCAATACTATTAGGAAAGGCGACGCCTAGAGTGCCAAATTTTAACAAGATGTAGGTGACTAACTGCAGGAGATGTAAAAACATTTGTATTCAACACACAGGGAGGTGGCTCATGACACAAATGCCCCTTAACCTGAATGCACTTAGATAAATGAGAGAAATATTTATTTAGCAAGCCTGGAACCCTCACAAGACTGAACTGCTGTCTCTACCATGCTCGACATGCAGGGTTGATGACTTTGCAGTAATTTAATCTGTTTCCGCTTGAATGCAATGTCTTCACATTGACTCTTAGTAGCAGTAACTAACATACAAGAGAGAAAATGGAACACTTTATGCTGTATAGGTTAACAGTTCATCCGGCACCGTTTTGTTAGGGTAGCGCGCTTGCCTCTCACTCAGAGGCTTCGGGTTGGATCCCCGGCTTTGTCAGGGATTTTAGAAACTGATGTGAGGGCTTAAATGAGGTACACTCAGCCTTGTGAGGCAAAACAGGGAAGAGGTGGGTTTAGTTCACACATTAACCAACATGGACGGGATTTTCTTTGGATTCCCACTTTTACTCTAGACAAATACTTGTTGTTATTCCTATGGCAACACTAGCTCTTTCACAAAATTGACCTAATGTATTATCACTGTAACCGCATTTGGAGATTTTTTTGTATCCTGTAGTCAGATGATGGGAATGCTGTGGGACGTGACTCAACGCATGGCTTGTTTAGAGCAAACCCATGCCCCGGATGCACCCGAAGAGAACGAGGTGGACGAATACGACGACATACAATTTCCCAGGTTCCGGTGGCGCGCGCTGGCCCCAGCGAAGTGCGTAAAATGCCTTCCGGTCCCCACGGACCAACGTGGGCGGAACTTGGCCACGGCATTACGACAAGAGTTAGTTTTCGTGCCGACAGGACGAGACCATCTCGACGCTCACACCACGATCTACCTGTTGTCCAACTGGGAGCACCTAGACCCAGGACAAAGAAAGTACAGGGCCAATCTGTTGTATGCGGCTCTCACCAAAGGTTAGAATTTGGAATCCAAATGGACAGTGCGAGCGGTGACGACATAATAGCCTTACCGCCGAACTTCCAGTATCAACAACCAGTGCGTCTGCCCGCGGTCTCCGCGGAGGCTCCATCAGAGGAGCCGGCCGAGGACGCGGGGGTGCACGAGGAGCCCCAGCAAAGTGACTCTCTGCTCTCCTCGGTCCTCCCGGCAGGCCGAGAAACAAAAGCGACGGACCATACCCTCGCCCAGCCCTGCACCTTCAATTTTGAAACGAACAAGATCCAGGAGGTCTCTGCATGATTATGAACGGGCTCTGGTGGCCCACAACCTTAACCATGATCTTACAGACACAGCCTTCGAATGTTTCAGTGATAAGGAAGACGAGGACACCCGGCAGGGTTTGTACTTGATAGGGTGATATGTTACCGAGGATTGTGCTTGTTCTTTGGAAGTGTATATTGTGGTTTACTTGTTGTTGTGTACGTTTGACTCTAGGGTAACATGTATGTATTTAGGATTATCTTTGCTGTAAAAACAACATAATCAATGCAGAGGGCATTTGGCCCGACCGCTCCATCGCTGGGTTGCTGCGCACGTGCCGAGCGGCCTCGCCCTTTGTACACGCCCATCCAGGGTTCTGTATATAAGGAGCGGGTCGGGCGGCTCGGGATCAGTCGATCCTAGCGGAGGAGTGCCAGTTACAAGGCACTGTCAAGAGAGTTTAAAATTAATTTAAATTACCAAAATGCTGTAGGCAGGATGACTGATATGACTTAAAGTTTTTTATAGTCTCTTAACGATATGCAACTAATGATCTGAATACTCAAGGCTGATGACTATGATTTCCCAAGTTTATTACCAAACGGGGTTAATGAGTGATTTACTGATATATTTTTTATCTTACAACACAGTCTAGTAAATGGGAATACGTGGCCATGATATGTAATAAACTTAAGTACATGAGGGTAATAGCTATGATATCTAAATATCCTGACGGTTATTAACAGCTTTGATATTGCAAACCCTAAAATAAGTTTTATGTACACTCAAATACGCGGCGTAAATAATTGAGATGTCTCTAAACCTTGACACAATAGTTTACCATGAAGTTATTGGGCCTCGTGTTATACATTTATGACATGTAAAAGAACCTACCACTACAATTGGCAGTGTGTAACCAAAATTGTCAGTTATATTTGATTGGTTACAAACACTTTATGCCATTGATTCTTTCATATTAACTATGAAGCTTAAACTAATTTTTAGCTGGGGAACAAATTAAGACTCTAGTGCAGCAGCCTATCAATGTTTGCAACGTGGTGAGGTACCTATAAATCATTTGGATCATGCTTGTAAAGATCAAGACATTTCTTATTACCATAGCGAACCTGAATTAAGACGTGTGGCTAATAAAGTATTATTGCAAAGCTAAACAACGTTTGACAGCCTGTGATGCCTTGGTGGGGAAAGGTTAGCAGTCCTGATAATGATTAGTGTTATAAAAGAAAGGTTAATCAGGAATAGACATGGATATTTAAAAGAACTATTTGTATACGAGTGTAGAGCCATTCACGTCAATCAAGAAAACAAATCTCAAATTTATAAATTTGCATTTGCAAATTACCATGTTCATTATTTTAAAGAAATGGAGACAGGCATTTCCCACATTGTATATTTAAAATTCCCATTTCCACTTCACATATTTAAAATGCGTATTTTAACATTGTCAAATATGTTAATGCCAGTGCTTAGCTATTGCAGTAGCGTAGTCTTTTTGTTTCCAAACACGCAGTGGCACATGACACACACTACAGGTAAGACTAGAGTCTATGTATCACTACATGTTCATGACTTACATATAAAAACACATTTAGTAAAACTTACTATTTAAATTTACCATAAGCTTTAATTTCTTTTCTCTGCCGAGATTGGTATGATCCAACGACGAATGTTAAGTACTCGTGTTATCTCTCTCACTCGTTTACACTTTCTTTAGGGAACAAACACAGTCATTATATTCATTGCTAAAGAACATTTATTTACATACATGCAACCCCAAAGAAACTTTTAGTTATGAATTTACAAATAAAAATTTTATGACCATTTTCAATTTCAGGCACGATGAAAATAAAAATATATATAAAGTTGTACAGAGCTTTAAAGAGCAAAGGGCATAGTGCATTTCCTATAGTTCCCATTTTTAGCCTACTATTCACATTTTGCAAAAATGAGGAAAAAGTAGACTTATGAGATCGGACAAATGTGTGTATGTCTGTCTGTCTGTCTGTCTGTCTGTCCTTCTGTCTGTCTGTCTGTCTGTCTGTCTGTCCTTCTGTCTGTCTGGCTGTGTGTGTGTCCCCCCCCCTATCAACTCCTAAACGGCTGCAGCAATCGAAACAAAATTTGGTAGGAGTAAAGATCTATACCTGAATATCTCACGCCCATATTTGAAAATGATGTCAGTGCTACCAACTGCTGAAAAATCGCAATTGAAATTTGAGCTCCATGTTGGATATCTTGGAAGGTATGAATAGGAGCTATTTCAAAATTGGCACACGTATAGATAATAATATTGCAGTTTAATTTCCAGGAGGCCATACATCGCAGTGTTGCCAAAAAGAAAATATACGCCTGCTGATACGTCAAAATTCTAAATGCATATAACTTCTACACTATTAATTGGATTTCAACCAAATTTCGTATGTGCTATGTGTACATAAACAGATATGGCTGAGCGTATTCTTAAGAGCCACCATTGCTGCCAACTGTTAATAAATGCTCTCAATTTTTTAATCCAAATACCCATATATCAGAAACTATGCAAACCGACAGCTTTAAACTATGCACACGTATAGTACCTGACATTCTATATTAATTTGGAGTAACTTATATACGTCAGTGCTACCAACATGATTCTAAGCCTGCAGGGAGGTCTAACTTTAAATACATGTAACTTCTATACTATAATTTGGATTTCAACCAAATTTCGTGTGTGCTATGTGTACCATAACAGAAATGTATATGCCGATTCTTAAGAGTAACCAGGGCTGCCAACTGTTAATAAATACTGTCTCTATTTTTGTTACCCTAAAATCAATATATCAGAAAGTATGCAAGCCAATAGCTCTAAACTTTGCACACGTATAGTACCTGGCATTCTAGATTAATTTGGAGTAACTAATATACGTCAGTGCTGCCAACATGATTCTAAGCCTGCTGATAGATCCAATTTTAAAATGCATGTAACTTCTATATTAACTAATGGATTTCATTCAAAATTGACACGACAATAGATCATATTATTTCAGATTATTTCTGACCAATACATGTTTGTCATTGTTGCCAACATGATTTTACGCGCGCTGTTAGATCCAATGCTTAACTGCATGTAACGTCCATGCTATCCATTGGACTTCAACCAAATTTTGTAATCTGTACCTTAAGAGATGGAACTAAGAATATATTCAGTCACCAGGGCTGTCAACTGTAGTTCTCTATTAGGCTACATTATGCCAGGTATACAGTGTTTCGAACTAATTAGAAATTTCGATATTACCAACTTAATTTCGGCATTATTTTAGATAGATCCATATAGATTAATCATTGGCATATATCTTAAATTTTAAGAAAAGTAGGCTCTATAGTTCGTCACGGAAATTCTTGTTGTTATTCAGTAAACAAATTATCAAAATCCCTTATTTATAAATTAGCATTTATAAATTACCGATAAACACCTATGTTCCAACGGCACACTCCTGTGGCTCGCGTGGGCGTAAAGTGGGTGCAAAGTCTCCGACAATGTTCGAGAGAGTGACCTTGAAAAGTAGTTGAAACTAGGGTAGTTGAGAGCTAGTGTTGCCCCTAGGAATAACAAATGAATTTGTCTAGAGTAAAAGTGGTAATCCAAAGAAGAACCCGTCCTTGTTGGTTAATGTGTGAACTAAACACACCTCTTCCCCGTTTTGCCTCACAGGGCTGAGTGTACCTCATTTCAGCCCTCACATCAGTTTCTAAAATCCCTGACAAAGGCGGGGGATCAAACCCGCGGCCTCTGAGTGAGAGGCAAGCGCGCTACGCTAACACTACGGGGCCGGCTAAACTGTTAACCAATACAGCATACAGTGATCCATTTTCTCTCTTGTATGTTAGTTACTGCTACTAAGAGTCAATGTAAACAGATTGCATACAAGCGGTAACAGATTAAATTACGGCAAAGTCATCAACCCTGCATGTCGAGCATGGTGGAGACAGCAGTTCAGTCTTGTGAGGGTTCCAGGCTTGCTAAAGAAATATTTCTGTCTTTTATGTAACTGCATTCAGGTTAAGGGACATTTGTGTCATGAGCCACCTCCCCGTGTGATGAATACAAATGTTTTTACATCTTCTGCAGTTAGTCACCTACATCTTGTTAAAATTTGGCACTCTAGGCGTCGCCTTTCCAAATATTGTTGGTTTTGCTAATAAGCTAATGTTGTCTTCCATGGATAAGCGAATACTGATACAGGTGAGTGTTAACAATTCTATACTGTTTGAGTCTTTAGTCTTTGACTGTTTTGATGCAGTCGTCCATACCTCCCTTCCCTGAGCTAATCGTTTCATCTCTACATACCACAACATACATTCAAAGCAAACTGTTTAACATATTCTAACCTTGGTCTACCCCTTCAGTTCTTGTCCTCAACCATTCTTTCCATAACCCGCCATCGGTATCGTTGTTAGGTTGCTCCTAACAAAAACATTCCTTATTAAGAAAAGTTTTTTGTTTAAGACTCAACCTTTTCAAACTCCAGGTATTCTCAAATGAGTATATGAGTCACATGTTTTGCTTTGTTATGCGATGATTCACGCACACGTGTCACGTGTGGGAAGGTGGTAATTCAGTGTCACAGGCAGTGTTAGGTGGCTTCTAGCCTCGATACCTTTGGCGTTAAATTTTTTGCACGTTCCGTGCTGGCGTAATATTTTTTGTGGGAAGTGCAAAGTGAAGTTTTAAAGGGTAATAGGTCTAGTGGATCTGTTCTTTTGAGCTGGATTGATGAAGAGGACAACGTATTTACAGATGTTGACCAAGGCTGTGCTTCTGACTGTCTATGTGATGCTCCTAGTGAACATTCCATGCATCAAACTGATACTGAGCAATCCAACGATTCAGTTAGTTTTTTAGCATATGGCTCTTAGTGCCGGGAGTGTTCGGCTCGCCAGAGTTAGTAGCTGCTTCTAGCGGACACCCATGGGATGAGCTACACGTACCGTTGCGTGTGGAGTGTTGTCTGGGGAAGGAAAGTGTGAATGTAAGGACTAGGAATTGGAAGGTATCGGCTGTGGCCTATAGTTAGGGACCAACACCGGCATTTGCCTGCAAGGAAGATGGGAAACCACAGAAAACCATCTTCAAGGATGCCGGAGGGGGGATTCAAACCTCCTCGCCTCCGGGATGTGAGCGACTGCCTGCAGCCACGCCGTAACAACCACGGCTAACTCACCTGGTATTCAAATAGTGAAATGAGTGAACAGGACAATGATAGAAAATAATGTGGTTTACAAATCATGATCAAATTTGTTGTTTAGCAATGTAATGCCAAGGTTTTTTGTTCCTTTTTATAATATTTAGTAATGTTTATGTAGATTTCTGTGTATATAAAGGGGTAACATAAAACGAGTCTAAAACAAAATTCTAAAAGAACGAAAATAATGTAGGAGTCAAAATTGTAGTACCATAGTTAATTTTTAGGAAATAAACTATTGTGGATATATACAAATATGTAAGTATATACTTACCTAGATATATACTAAATAACCAAAGACTATTATAATTTATTCTAATTGCCATTAAGAGCCCGTATAAGCACTAAATCGTATAATAAGCTGATGTTAGGGAGCGCCTATACACGCTACCTCTCACTTAAATGAGGACAACGCTACCGATGGTGGGTTAATTAAGCTTGTTATTCCTGGGTGTCTTAGTATGTGTCGTACTGCCCCCGTAAATTGAATTCTCCGGAGACCATAATGGCAGCATTTGGGAGAGCCCAAGTAAAGTTGTAGCCGTCATAGTTATTACGTGTACGGATGACGTAATCACGGCAGGCTCATAGCTCAAGCGAGAAGGGAGGTTCTGGTGATGTGCGTGATGACGCAACAGAATTTTCGAGAAACCTCTGGAAGCATGACGCAACACCTAGAAGGAAGTATAGTATTGTCTCTTGGTAGAAGTTACGCTATTGGTTGTTTGTCTTGAACCAATGAGCGAAAGTCTTAGTGAAGACGGGATTTAATGCAACTATGGGTTTTAGTGAAAATTCGCAATTAAAGACTCTGGAAAGATATTTTCTGCATAAGAAATGGAATGGAATTAAAAAGGCATTATATCTACTACTTTAAAATCTTCAAATCGGTTAATTAATGCCTTAGTTGAATATGAAAAATGACGCAATAGAAATTGTGGAAGGGATAGAGAATACGCCCCCTTGGTCTGACGAATTCAGGAAAGGGGGGAGAGAATTGTTTTTGCTTCTGATATATACAGTTGTCTAATGAAGAGTGTTACTGGGTTAACATAGTCCCATTTAATTCGAGTGGGAGATGTCCAATCGTGAAGAACGCAGTTTGGGTAAGCAGAACAGTGCATTATACGATATCTCAAACTAGGTGAAGTTAAAACGCAACTATAAGTTGAAATATCTCGTGAACATTTGAAGTTAGGCTTCAACTATCATTACATTCAAGACGTATAGGGCTATATAGTGCCGGTGTGAAAACTAGAACTTTACAGCGTTGATAATTTGAGAAATATGAACAGTAGAAGACGAATTACAAAAGTGTTTTTCACAGATCCCATGATCATGATTCGTGCTTCGCACATCGAACATTCAGAAGGCAGGCGTACTGCAAGTTTGCAATAGAATTTTATTCAGTTGGTGCAACTTATAATTAACATTACAATGGCAATTAATACTCATCAATTATATATATTCGACATTGCTATGGAAGTCGTGATGGAGTATAAAACAAATTATGCACCTGGGACACATTAAAATAGCGTGAAGATCCAAGTATGGAATTACGATAGACAGTATTCTTGGAATACTAGCATAGTTTGGGTTACCAGCATATACACTATTGCATATCTACAAACGCTGGTATTAGATCCATACAGCAGTGGAAAGGTATTCATTCTCCACTTATATGAATATTTCTGCTTCGATTATACGATGGATTTCACTGCTATTCTTCGACGTAGAACTTTTTTTTTTTAGAATATCAAGGTAGGCTCGGGCATATCCCAGCACAAACAGAAGAAGTTGCCAGAAGGATGTCTCTCGTTAACACGGATGAGTGTATTCCGGGGAAAGAACCTTTTCTGTTCTCTGAGGTCGCGGGTCCGATGTTTGAGTACATCCAGATTTGTACTCTGGTAATATGGAAACATCTATAGTATTTTGTGAATACTCTTAAAGGACTTCAGAACTTCATTTAAGGTAGCTGTGATTTTTTATTTTTTATAATGTAAGCTGTATAGTGAAATTTGAGCAACTGTCTTACTCCATATTTTGTATTTTTAATGTTCTTGTATGCTGTACACTTCAGAGGTGTATTATATTTTCTTCAGTGTCTTGTTACTTTACTCTTTCAAATTGATTTTTTTTTTTTTTTTTTTTTTGAGGATCAGTTCAAGTTGACATTTAAATATTCTTTAGAGAATGAGAATTCATTTAGTAGTCACGGATTGACTTTTAAAATAACTAGTTTCTATTTCAAGTTAGAATTCAGACATCGTGTCATCATTTCAAATTAACGTCGTTGTTAACTTACTTTGAGCGTTTTTCTGTACGATTTCAAAGAGAGAAGAAATATCGAACGTCATTATTAGAGCGTTAAATATGTAACGTTACGACGATCGATGGAATTACTAGTCGTCCTTTAAAACGTGTTCTTAAATCAAAGACAATCTTATTAGGGAATGAAAAACATTTCGACAAAGATAATCCTTATGTAACTTGAAAGGTGAATTAGCTTTATTCAGTTAACATTTGAGAAGAAATACTTTTTGGTAGAAGATTTTCATATCGTAGGCTAGGATATCATAGCTTGCATATTCCAGCCTAGATTGACTTCTATCCGACTTTATTAAATTGCGATTATTTAAATTCTCTTGTGTGTACTATTTTGCTGTATTGTTGCAAATTTATTACTTGTTTCTTTTGGGACAGACAAGTGAGGAGAATCAGCTTTTTAATATTTATTCCTCATATTTTATTAAATGTCGTCTTGTTAAGTAAACTCACGGTGGTTAAAATCATGTAACAACTTGAATCCATTTTGATAATTAAGAGTTTGTAGAGAAGAACGTTGGGATGTATCAATTTAGCTCAGTAGACATGTTGAAAGTCACTGATTGAGAGAGCCCTTATTGAAGGATGTTTTTTTTCCACAGACATGTTTATAGCAAATAATCAATGGTGTTTTTGGTTAAACTTAGTGGAAGTTTATTCCATATATGATGAAATATATGAGGTTGTTGAGCCATAGTGTGCGTTCAAGCGGGGTTTTGCCGCAAGTTTAGAGATGTGAATCCCCATTCATAATATACCCATGTAAATTTATTGTTTGTTTTAACAAGAGAGTGTGAGTTGAAAATCTTTTCGATTACGGATAAAAATTCATATCACAGATATTCCTATTAAAATTTATTAACCATGAATATGTAACTACATACAAATAACCTTTATCGGTCGCTTGTATTTGACCAAACTTAGTAATTATAACCTGATATGACGTGTGTGTATTGTATGGAACTGTTTAATATATAGACTGTGTGTGTTAATAGTTGAATTCGTTTGTCGATAATATCTACTATAAATTTATTTAAAGATAATAAGCATACACTTATTTCAGTGTTATCGTTTTTGTCCATGTTTAGGCAGCGCTGTATATAATCAGAACTCATGTAATTAAATTTGTAACTTAATAATGTTCATAAGGGTCGATTTAAAATGTGTTTAATAGAATATTTTTTGCGAATGAAAGCTGTGAGAATGATAAAAATTTGTTAAGAGTGTCTGAGGAACTGCATTGGTCTAGAACAATGTAGAGTATGAATGGAAGTGTGTATATAAAATTTAATGACATTCTGTAGCTTAGTTAGAGATATTAACATTTGTTTATGATGTAAATGAGTTGCGTATTCGAGAAAGATTCTCGTAGGTCGCCAGTGTCCGGCCGCATTTAAAGGAGGGGCGGCACAGTTGCGTGCTTGTCTCCTTCATAGCCCAAATGCTCGTCCAAGGACTTGTGTATCGAGGTCAATCAACTCTGTAGACCTGTGTATATAGGTCACTGGAATAAGGAAGTAGTCTCTGATGCACAGCAATAGAGCTGAGCGCTACTGTTTGCTACTAGTCTTGGTTATTTTCAAATGATGTTTTTACTAGCTTCCCATTGCCCTATTAAGCTCAAAATTTTTGTGTATATGTTTTACAGTCTAGTAGAGGCTGAGGCGTGTTTGTGACGGCTTCACAAAGCCCAGATTAATTCAGATTTTCTTAGTGTATAGTTTTTTTTAGTTTGCTCCCATTTATGTGAAATACATTTTATACCGTTCAGTTTTCATGGTCGTTTGACTTGTGTATTCATTCTAAATATCTTGAATGCGAGATATTGTGCGGACACATTTTTTGAGATTCAGTTCAACCACCATAAACTCCGAGAATGGTAAGTAAGGTAAGTGTTTTCCCCGTGTAGTTTGGTGTGTTACACGATATTCTTGTAAACTGCTGTGCTATGAGCCCGATAGTGTTTGTCAGAGCGATTTCTAGTGATGCAGTAGAGCCGGTGCTTTTGGAGATAGGCAATCTTATTGAGGGGACGGATTTCTGACAAACGGCTTTCCGGATTATCGGGTACAGTACCAACTTAACTCTTTTCTTTATTGGCAGTCGCTAAAACATAATTTCTCTTTACACTTGTCTTTATTTGTTACTGTATCTACCCATAACAAATAATGTTTGTTTGAGTCTTTAGTCTTGGACTAGTTTGATGAAGCCCTCCTTGCCTCCCTGTCCTGGGCTAATCATTTCATCTCTACATAGCTACCACACTCTACATCCAAAACAATCTGATTAACATTTCAAACCTTAGTCTACCCCTACAGTTCTTGTCCTCAACCCTTCCTTCCTTAACTAAGCTTCCTATTCCTGGGTGTCATCATATGTGTCCTACCAACCTAAGTCTTCTCTTCATTAGCAGTCGCCAGAAACATTTCTCTTTTACCTCTTGTCTTATTACCTCTTCGTTTGTAACCCTGTCTAACCATCTGATCATAATTTGTCCTGTAACACCACATCTCAAACACTTCTATTAGCCTACTTTCGATTTTTGCAAAAAATGAAAGTAGACTTATGAGATCACTACAGGGCGAAAAAAAGTGTGTCTGTCTGTGTGTGTGTATGTGTGTGTGTGAGTCTGTGTGTGTGTGTGAGTGTGTGTACTCTGAATGTCTGCCCCCCCCCCTATCAATTCGAACACGGTGAGCGCAAATTGAACGAAATTTGGTACAAAGGTAGCACTAGCAAAGGACACCTCAGTGTCATGATTTATATCGCCGCCATCTTGACGGAAACGTAATGGCGGCCACACAAATGTTCAAAGCTTAAATCAAATTACGACTAACCTAATCATCCGATCTCTACCAAATTTTGCAACAACATACCTTTATGGGGGCAGCATCTCTTGACCAAACTAATAGGTCATCAGCCTAATATTTTGCGAATGGCGGCCATCTTTGTGTGAAAATCGATTGCCCCTATTAATTCGAACACGGTGAAACCGAATGGAACGAAATTTGGTACAGAGGTAGTACTAGCAAACGGCACCCCAGTGTCATGTTTTATATCGCCGCCATCTTGATGGAAACGTAATGGCGGCCACACAAATGTTCAAAGCTTAAATCAAATTACGACTAACCTAATCATCCGATCTCTACCAAATTTTGCAACAACACACCTTTATGGAGCGAGCATCCTTTGACAAATGTGATAGGTCATTAGCTTAATAGTTTGCGGATGGCGGCCATCTTTGTGTCAAAATCGATTACCCCTATTAATTCGAACACGGTGAAACCGAATGGAATGAAATTTGGTACAGAGGTAGCACTAGCAAAGGGCACCTCAGTGTCATGTTTTATATCACCGCCATCTTGACGGAAACGTAATGGTGGCCACACAAATGTTCAAAGCCTAAATCAAATTACGACTAACCTAATCATCCGATCTCTACCAAATTTTGCAACAACATACCTTTATGGAGGAAGCATCCCTTGACAAATCTAATAGGTCATTAGCCTAATAGTTTGTGGATGGCGGCCATCTTTGTGTCAAAATCGATTACCCCTATTAATTCGAACACGGTGAAACCGAATGGAATGAAATTTGGTACAGAAGTAGCACTAGCAAAGGGCACCTCAGTGCCATGTTTTATATCGCCGCCATCTTGACGGAAACGTAATGACGGCCACACAAATATTCAAAGCTTAAATCAAATTACGATTAACCTAATCATCCGATCTCTACCAAATTTTGCATCAACATACCATTATGGAGGGAGCATCCTTTGACCAAACTAATAGGTCATTAGCCTAATATTTTGCGGATGGCGGCCATCTTTGTTTGAAAATCGATTCCCCCTATTAATTCGAACACGGTGAAACCGAATGGAACGAAATTTGGTACAGAGGTAGCACTAGCAAAAGGCACCTCAGTGTCATGTTTTATATCACCGCCATCTTGACGGAAACGTAATCGCGGCCACCCAAATGTTAAAGGCTGAAATGTAATTACGACCAACCTAATAATCTAGTCTCTACCAAATTTTGCAACAACAAATCTTTATGTGGGAAGCATATTCGGACCAAACTGCTAGATCATCAGCCCAATAGTTTGCAGATGGTGGCCAAGTACGTGTGCAAATCGATTCCCCCTATCAATTCAAACACGATGAAACCGAATTGAACGAAATTTGGCACAGAGGTAGCACTAGCAAAAGGCACCTCAGTGTCATGTTTTATATCGCCGCCATCTTGACGGAAACGGAGTGACGGCCACCCAAATGTTAAAAGCTTAAATCAAATTTCGACCATCCTAATAATTTGATCTCTACCGGATTTTGCAACAACATGCCTTTTTGTGGAAAGCATCTTATGACTGACTACAAGGTCATCAGCCTAATAGTTTGCAAATAGCGGCCATGTATGTGTGCAAATCCATTCCCCAGATCAATTCAAACACGGTGAAACCGAATTGAATGATTTTTTTACAGAGGTAGCACTAGCAAAGGGCACCTCATATTCATGTTTAATATCCGTATAGCACGTTGTATTTCAACAAGCTACTACAACCAACATTCAATTATACTCCTTGAAAAGGACAAAGAGTTATAACAACACCCATGCTTTTAGGAGAAAGTAGGCTATATGTTCTTTACTGGACATCTTGTTTTTCCTCTTGTCTTATTACCTCTTCGTTTGTAACCCTGTCTAACCATCTGATTATAATTTGTCCTGTAACACCACATCTCAAACACTTCTATTTTTCCTCTTTTCTACATCGTCAACAGTCCAAGTTTCACTTCCATATATGTTTGCTGTGATTCATTTAGGGGATTTGAGACATCGTCGTCATGTAGCCCCTGTGAATTTGGGTGTATGTAGAAGCTGTCTGATAACCTGTGTCACTGTGATGTCTGTTTTACTGTATGTATTTGTAATAGAGTTAGGTTTTGGGTAGGAAGCAGCTGTAGCCTTAAGTTAGGCACCATCCCGGCATTTGCCTCAGAGTGTAAGAGTGGGAAACCAAAGAAAAACACTCTTAGATGACTGAGGTAGGAATCAAATCCACCTCTTCTTAGCTTTGCCTCACAAGGCTGAGTGTACCCCGTTCCAGCCCTCAGCCCAGAATTGAATTTCTTGGCAGAGCAGTGAATCAAAATTTAGGCCTAAGAAGTGACTGTCAAGAATGCTAGCCACTACACCAAGAGGTGTTTCACGAATATCAGTTGTTGTCATTATTTGTCGTTGTTGTTGATTCTTTTAGGGGTTTTGTGATATCATTGTCATGTAGCCCTGCGTACATGGTTGAGTGTGGAATTTGTCTGATAACCTGTATGATTGTGATGCTGTATTAGTGTGTACTTGTAATTTAGATGGGGTTGGAAAGGAGGCTGTCGTGGCCATCAGATAAGATATAATCCATGCATTTACTTGGAGTAGAAATGGGAAACCACAGAAATACACTCTTAGAATGAGTGAGATAGGAATCAAACCCATCTCTTCTCAGTTTTGCCCTATAAGGCTGATTGTACCCCGTTCCAGCCCTCAGCCCAGAATTAAATTTCATGGTAGAGCAGTGTATCAAAATTTAGGCCTAAGCAGTGACAGTCAAGAATGCTAGCCACTACACCAAGAGGTGTTTTATGAATATCAGTTGATGTCATTTGTTGTTGTTGTTGTTGTTGTTTGTTTTTGTTGTTGTTGATTCTTTTATGGGATTTATGATGGTATAGTCATGTAGCCCTGCGTACTTGGTTGAGTGTGGAATTTGTCTGATAACCTGTATGATTGTGATGCTGTATTAGTGTGTACTTGTAATTTAGATGAGGATTGGAAAGGAGGCTCTCGTGGCCTTCATAAAGATATATCCATGCTTTAGTTGGAGTAGATGTGGGAAACCACAGAGAAACACTATTAGAATGACTGAGGTAGGAATCAAACCCACCGCTTCCTAGTTTTGCCTCACAAGGTTGAGTGTATCCCCGTTCCAGTCCTCAGCCCAGAATTAAATTTCTTGGTAGAGCAGTGAATTAAAATTTAGGCCTAAGCACTTACGGTCAAGAATGCTAGCCACTACACCAAGAGGTGTTTCATGAACATCAGTTGTTGTCATTTGTTGTTGTTGTTGTTGTTTGTTTGTTTGTTGTTGTTGTTGTTGTTGATTATTTTAGGGGTTTTGTGATATAGTCATGTAGCCCTGCCTACTTGGTTGAGTGTGGAATTTGTCTGATAACCTGTATGATTGTGATGGGTGTATTAGTGTGTACTTGTAATTTAGATGGGGTTGGAAAGGAGGCTGTCGTGGCCTCAAGTTGTGAACCATCCTGGCATTTGCTTAGATTAAAAGTAGAAAACCACGATATTACACATGAACTTGCATTTTGTCATGTACGAACCAAAACAGGATGTGACTTGTTAGCTTACATGTGGTTTCCAACACAAGGTCTGCAATAATGTCATTTCACACGTGGTAACATGCGTTTCGCTCTCTCCTCCCACCATGATTGTTAGATCGTTTGAACTTCAAGCGTCCTCTGCGTCTTTGTAATTTTCCATTGCACCTGTTGTCAAGTCAGATCAGCGCATTCCAATAAGTTCAAATGACATTCACATCCTGCTAGTCTGCCCCTCAGCAAGTGTGTTTTCTCTACTCGTTTCAACCAACATGTAACCAAGTTCTGTTTGTCCTTAATCTTATCATAGAATTATCATTTTTCAAGTAACCCAACATTGTTTACACGTTAAAGATCGCCTTCGGGAGTAAATTACCGGGAAAACGGATCCTCGACCTGTCATAAACCGTCCCGTCAAAATATCGATTGATCTATTAAGCACAGCCACCGTAACCGGCGATAGGCTCGTTCAAATACATGCCCAGTGGTATCGTCTCTCTCAACAACCACTCTTCATAACAATTTTAAACGGAAAAAAGAAAAAAAAAACAATATATATGGTATTACGCCGTTTGTCATTTTTTTGAAACATAAATACTATATCCAAAAGGGGGCATCTCACCGTGTCATTTGACACCACGTACACGTCCCTACCTTTATTAGTACACAGAGATATAACAAAAAGTCCAAAATCGTGGTTTTACCCTAAAAAGTCTGTTTCCCTCATTCTCAAAATCTTTAACCTATTAACAACATAAAGAGGGCATCAGGACAATCCATTTGACACGTCACATGTCCAAATCCGATCATGCGTTCGTGAGATATCGGCAAAGTTCGTAGGAAAGTAGATGGTATCTAGCTCTCTCATCATCCCCCTACTGCAGAGGTTTTGTCCTAGAGATTTGAAATTTATTTTGGGGGTATACGGTGTTGGGAACTTTCATTTACGTCAAACACACTTTGTACTAAAATGCTTAGTTTCCAAACTATAAGAATTTCTAAAATTCAACTTAAAAAAACTTATGTATAAAGTTTTGTTCTAACAATAAAGGGCATAGAGGCCGTTCGTTTGAATCATTGCACAACGTTCTATCATGTTTGGTTTTCGAAATATCTCCTATTTTCATAAACAAAAATTTAAAAAAAACTAAAAATTAACGAGTGGTCCATAGGAAAAAGGGCGTCGCCCCAAATCCTACGACACCTCATTTGTCAAAATGCAACCATGGGTCGCGAGATATCGGCTTAGAGGTTGATACGAGGAGGGATCAGAAACTTGTGCTTTAGAACACCCACTGCTCCCCTACGTGCGTCGTATATTGATAGCCGATTGTCAAGGGTTTAAGATTGGTGACAAAACTGTATAGTTAAATAGGTGGCCATCATTGATGATTCTACGTTTTGGATATTACAACCCACCCATCTGGTGTTTAAACAACCCTATGCTTTCGATTTGTTATGTGAGAAAGATAAAGAACAAAGTCAATGGATTGAAAATCATTTGCAACTAGTGTGGAAAGCAGCAACCTCTTCTTATAAATACCTTGACATGATGAAAGCGCATTTATCATCAGCCAATGTGGTATTTGTGACAGGTGCCTTCTAATGCGTGTTGGGAATTGTTAAATAAAATTAAAACTCAAGGTTTACTCGCTGATGATAGCAGTGAAATGAAAACGTGAGGTGAAAACATCTAGTTAATATGACGGACGCCAGTGCGACCTATACGGGTCTTGGTATATTCTTTGTTTGCAAGAAAAAACTGGTGAGATTAGAGGAATAGTGGTAGTTCTAACATACAGGGTGCTCGAAAAGTAAGTACCGAACATCCTCAGCCAAGTAAGATCATATATCTTGCAAATCAATAAGGCTAGAGACTTGTGCGAGGAGTCAAATTACTCTGCCGGATGCCCCTATTCTACGGACAACCTATTTCCATCCCAAAATAAAAACTACCCATAACCGGGGAGAAATAGTAATTATTATAGTAAACGTTGCTCAGCATGGATGACAGCAATTAGGCATTACACTATTATGATTTCAACGTAGCTCTGCATGTGTGACAGGTTAGAGGGTTTACCTTATTATGAATTAACATTTTTTGTTTTGAACACATGTGCACTTGCGGCTTTTGTACGAGGGCATCTTAAAAATAACTATTTATGGATGAGTTATTTTTTTATTTAACCAAATAACCCAAAACTAATAGGTCATCGGCTTTTTAAAATCTCGCTATTCAATGATCGGAGAGACTTGTGTTAGGTGTCATAGGGCTAAGGATCGTCAACCCTTTCCCATGGCCAATGAATTAACCCATAAGACCCAAAACAGCAAGGTCATCGTCCTGAGATTCTATAAGCTAATGATCGGAGAGGGTCAAGTGAAGTATCAAGGGACTTGGGCTGACAACCCCTTTCCTATAAACAACCTATCCCCCCCCCAAAAAACTACCCCTAACAGGGGGTGAAATAGGTTTTGTTTTGTATGCATGTACACTTGCGGCTTTTGTAAGAGGACGAGCTTTTTAAATGATTATTTATGCATGAGTTATTTACTTATTTATTTATCTCAAGGACTCAAAACGAGTAGATCATCGGCTTTTTAATATCACGCTAACCAATGAGGCTGAAGACTTTTATGAGGTGTCCTAGGACTTGGGGTGATGCCCACTTTTTTACTATAGCCCCCATAATTTACCCAAAGGATCCAAAGCTAAAAGGTGATCGAATTTTAATATCACGCTAACCAATAATCGGATTTGGACACATGAGGTGTGATAGGACTCAGGGTGACGCACTCCTTTCTCATGGCCAATTAATTTTCCCTAAAGACCCTAAACGGCAAGGTTATCGACCAGAGATTTTATAAACCAGTAACAGGATTTGGACACATGAGGTGCGATAGGACTCAAGGTGACGCCTCCTTTCTCATGGCCAATAAACTTACCCAAAAGACCCAAAAGGTCAAGGTCATCGACTTGAGATTTTATAATGTAATAATCGCAGAGGGTCACGTGAGGTGACACAGGACTTAGGATGACCAACCCTTTCCCATGGATCGTGTATTATCCGAAAAGACCCAAAACGGCAAGGTTATCGACCTGAGATTTTATAAACCTGTAATCGGATTTGGACACTTGAGGTGTCATATGGCTTTGTGAAACCAAGATTTGTTGAATTTATAATTTTAAAATACTAGGTTACTAACTTTAGATTTTATTTTTAGATTGAGCCAAAGGACTCAAAACTAGTAGGTAATTATTATTATTAGGTAATTATTTGATTGTCTTGTATCGGTAGCTAGGCCAAGAGGGTACCTGAGCTACAATTTTTATTTTACATTTTAATTTTTAGATTTTGTCAAAGGATATTTAGTTGAAAATCATAATTAACATGCATCCATACAGGCAACGGGTTTGCAGACTATAGTTTAAGCAAGAAAACACTTGTCGCGTGACGTAAGAGAAGGTGTGCTATACCACACGAGAGAATGGAATATTAACTATTTATTTAAAACACAGAAAATCTTTAACTTCCATGAGCATATTCTAAGACACTTTTGTACGTATATGTAGACTGAGCCCTGAGGCGACTTTAGCACGATAACGACTTCGCTACCTTGCCTGCCTATGCGTTGGGTGTCATGGACAAGGTGTCATGCAGACCGTGTGTAAAGCTAGATTATGATGTCGGTTATTTTGATTCATGTGCAGTGTAGCAATGCTTAATATAGACACAAAGCGACTATGCTTTTCTTTTTTACAAAAACGATACATTATACCAGAGTGGATTAGGATATTTATGTAGAGCTTAGAAATACGATGTTGGGTAACGGTAAATGCTACCCAATGGACGGTGCCTCATTACTAAAACCCATTACACAATACTTGAGAGGTTTTCAAAAATTATTTTAAGATTCCTTTAACCCTATATTAAACACCCTGATCACAAGATTGATAACCGCAATGTTATGAAAGAACAAAAATTCTACATTCAAAAACGAACAAGTGGTTGAGACAATGTACACTGGAAAGCTTTGTAAACACTCAAGTTCACAGGACTAATTAAATTAGTAACTGTCGAGATAGCCGAGTGGTTAACGCGTTTGACTTCAGTTCAAATTTCCTGTATAAGGGAGTAAGGGTTCGAACCCCTTACCCGACATAACTATAGTATCAACATTGCTTGGCGACACCGTATTATTATGATACTCGGTACACAAAACTGTAAATACAATGCATTATTTAAGACCACTCTTTACAAACAGAGTCGACAACTATCGATGTTTAGCGATTGCATTAGGAGCGGGTGGCGGGATAACCATTAAGAAAAACAGACAATACACATACAATATTTGTATTGATTTAAGTATTTGTACAATTTTTACACACAATACACTTATTTCTTTATTTTTTATTGTTTAAATAACATCCATATACAATTTCAGAAATTAATTTTAAGTTATGTTTAAATATTTTAGGTCCATTTTATAACCATTAATTTAATGGAAACAGGTGAGCCTATATTTTTGAGTTTTGATACATATTTACACACAGAATACATCTCTTTCCTTATGTTTGCTTGGTGTAGTTTTAATAACATCCAGCTTAATTTTTAGCTTATAATTGAAATCTGTATCCGAATCGTGTAGTTCCTTTTCCAGTCAGTAATTGAGTATAAACAATGAGTTGATATTCTCAATTTATAAAACACTAGCTGTACCCGGCTTGCGTTGCAGAGCCAATCGAAGAATGTGTTGGCGTTGTAACTTTGTTTGTTGAAGTGCTTTTGGATTCCCAATATTTATTTATTTATTTTCCGTTAACCACCTCTAAACTATTGTAAAATTGTTTTACTATCTCAAAAAAAAAACAACAACATGGGAGCGTGCTCAAGAACACACCAAAGTTTCATCGCAATGAAATAAATGGTATATGAACTCACACTGGACTTTTTTGAAAAGATTCCAGTACCGTCACCCATTTGTTGAATATACTCGTACGCTACCTATTGTAAAATGGATTTACTAAGTCGAAAACCTTCCCTGGCGTGTACACAACAACTCATGAACGTTTCATCACAATTGGATGAATGACATATGAACGCATATGGGATTTTGTTTTAACGATTCACGCGCCTTCACTAATTTGTTGAATCTTCTTTTGCGCCACCCATTGAAAAACGAATTTACTAATTCATACACCTTCGCAGAACTGTACTCAACTCACCAACGTTTTATCACAATCGGATGAATGGTATATAAACGCATACGGGACTTGGTTGAAACGATTCACGCACTGTCGCTCATTAGTTGAATCTACTCGTGCGCTACCAATTGTAAAATGGATTTACTAAATCAGAAATCTTTGCGGGAGTGGAAACAACATTTCTCTAAATTTCATTGCAATCGCATGAATGTTATATGAACACATACGAATTTTTTTAAACGATAAGCGCGCCGTTACTCATTTGTTGAATCTACTCGTGCGCTACCTATTGTAAAAAGGATTTACTAAGTCAGAAACCTTTCTTGCAGTGTGCATATCAATCCAACCAAAGATTCTTAGCAATCGGATGAATGGTATTTGAACACTACGTGAATTTGTTTAAGCGATTCGCGTGCCATCGATCATTTGCTGAATCTATTTGTGCGATACCTATTGTAAAGTGGAGGTACAAAGCCAGAAACCTTCCCCGAAGTGTGCACAACATCTCACCCAAGTTTCATCGCTATCGGACGAATTGTATATGAACGCATACTGGACTTTGCTCTTTTGACGAATCTACTCGTGCGCTAACTATTGTAAAATGGATTTACTAAGCCTGAAACTTTCCCTGGAGTGTACACAATAACTCACCCAAGTTTAGTCGCTATCGGAAGAATGGTACATGAACGCATACTGGATTTTGTTGAAACACTTCGCGCGTCGTCGCGCAATTGTTTAATCTTCTTGTGCGATACATATTGTAAAGTGGATTTGCTAAGCCAGAACGCTTCCCTGAAGTGTACACAACATCTCACCCAAGTTACATCGCTGTCGGACGATTAGTATATGAACGCATACGGGACTTTGTTGAAACGCTTCGCGCGTCGTCGCTCATTTGTTGAATCAACTCGTGCCCTACCGATCGTAATTTGGATTTGCTAAGCCAGAAACCTTCCTTGAAGTGTACACAACCTCTCACCCATGTTTCATCGCTATCGGAAGAATGGTATGTGAACGCATACAGGACTTTGTTGAAGCGCTTCGCCCATCGTTGCTCATTTGTTGAATCTACTCGAGCGCTTCCTACTGCTAAGTGCATTTATTAAGCCAGAAACCTTCCCTGATGTGTACACAACAACTCACCTAAGTTTATTTGCTATCGGACGAATGGTATATGAACGCATACGGGACTATATTGAAACATTACGCGCGTCGTCGCTCATTTGTTTAATCTTCTTGTGCGATACCTTTTGTTAAGTGGATTTACTAACCCAGAAAGCTTCCCTGAAGTGTACACAACATCTCACCTTGTTTCATCGCTATCGGACGAATGGTATGTGAACGCATACTAGTCTTTGTTGAAACGCTTCACCCGTCGTCGCTCATTTGTTGAATCTACTCGTGCACTACCTATTGTTAAGTGGGTTTACTAAGCCAGAAACCTTCCCTGAAGTGTACACAACTTCTCACCCAAGTTTCACCGATATCAGACGAATAGTATATGAACGCATACGGGACTTTGTTGAAACGCTTCGCGCGTCGTCGCGCATTTGTTGAATCCACTCGTGCCCTACCGATCGTAAAGTGGATTTACTAAGCCAGAAACCTTGCCAGAAGTGTACGCAACCACTCACCGAAGTTTCATCGCTATCGGACCAATGGTATGTGAACGCATACAGGACTTTGTTGAAACGCTTCGCCCGTCGTCGCTCATTTGTTGAATATACTCGTGCGCTACATATTGTTAAGTGGGTTTACTAACCCAGAAACCTTCCCTGAAGTGTACACAACATCTCACCCAAGTTTCATCGCTATCAGACGAATAGTATATGAACGCATACGGGACTTTGTTGAAACGCTTCGTGAGTCGTCACACATTTGTTGAATCTGCTCGTGCTCTACCTATTATAACATAGATTTACTAAGCCAGAAACCTTGCCTGTATTGTACACAACCTCTCTCCCAAGTTTCGTCGATATCAGACGCATGGTATGTGAACGCACACAGGATTTCGTTGAAACGCTTCGCCCGTCGTCGTTCATTTGTTGAATCGACTCGAGCGCTACCAATTGTTAAGGGGATTTACTAAGCCATAAACCTTACCTGAAGTGTACAGAACATCTCACCCAAGTTCCATCGCCATGGGATGAGTGGCATATGAACGCGTGTGGGACTTTCTTGAAACAAACGCACGATATTTTTTGAAGCTTCTCGCGCGCCATCTATTGTAAATTGGATTTACTACGCCTCTAACTTTTCCGGGACAGTGCACAACAACTCACCAAAATTTGATCGCAATCGGTTGAATTGTATATGAACGCATCGCCATTACGCATTTGTTTAAACTACTCGCGCGCTATCTATTTTGAAATGGATTAACTATGCTTATAAATCTCCCGGAAGTGGTTACAATAACTCACCAAAATTTGATCGCAATCGGATGAATGGTTTATGAACGCATAAAAGACGAACACACAGACATTCCTATTTATATATATATATATCATGGGTAATGATGCTGCGTCTTATATCGGCCAATACGGAGGAACTGTGCTTCGTTTGTGGCTTCCAGGGAATAATAGTGGCTTTACTTTTAGTGCTGAATGTGTGTTAGTGTTATCTAGTGTATGTGTTCCTGTGTAATAGTGTTTTAAAGTAATATTTAATATGAATTTTGTGCTATAAATGTCTGCCATCTTGGTAATTGCGACAATATGATTCCATAGATAACACTATTTAGAGGTCACTCCGTATATCTGACTAACACCATTGACCTAACTGTCTCCATTCTGTTTTCTTTTGTCATTGATCCCATGGAGGCCATGAATAGCATACGCACTATTCTGTATAGTCTCGGAGTTACCTAGGTCACACAATCGGCCACTATTGTCAGCCATCTTTAAGACCGGCAATGTGACGCTTTTGTACTAGACAGCATACTACATTATTACCTAGTCAGCTCACGTGGGGGTTTAGTTCCGAACTGAGTACGAGCTAAGCATAACCCTGCGTGAGACACTGGGAAGGGGGCCCTCAACCCCGACACGGCGCGTCCCGATGGCTGATGGGGAATTTTCTGTAGATATACAGGAAAGGTGCGAATAAGACCTAGTCAAATAAGCACCCGCGGATCAACTGAGGTGAATAAAACAATGGCCAACGGCTTCGATGGCAGAGGAGGACCTATGTCTCAATGGCAGCGAGGGCGGAAGAACCAAAATTGAAATCCACTTCGCGTCTGACTTGGATCGAGCGGCAAAGTGGTCAGCGTCTGTTTACCTAGTAGGTACGGCTGCATAGATTATGTTCCAGGAACTAGCAATCCCTGGTTCTAAACTCCCAGTGGAAACACTGGATTAATCCTTGATTACAAGCAGTTATGATTCGTGCGAGTAACTACAGAATTACCCCAGGTGGTAACCAATCCACCCGTCCATGGACGGCAACCAGGTTTTCGGACTCTGGGGGACCTGGGCAACCACGATCACAGAGACAGTCGGAGTTCTCTGGCAAACTACCATCAAAGACACCCACATACATCGGGACCTTCAATATCAACACATTACTAAAACCAGGCAAACTACACACCTTAATATCAGAACTAGATCGACGAAGGATACAGATACTAGCTCTTCAGGAAACACGCTTTACAGATGAGAGCACACTAGACTATGGTAACTACCGTATTTTCAAAAGTAAAACGGACAAACGAATAGGAAGAGGTGGCACCCCCCTCTTGGGTATGGCATTTGTACTTCACAAGAGCATAGTTGATTCGATAAAAGAAGTCACTCCCATAAGTAATAGAGTAATGACTATGCGCATACAATGTGCGAACAAAAATTACACATTAATTAACGCACATGCCCCCACGAACATTGAAAATAAAAGGGACTTGCAGAAGGTAGAACAGTTCTGGTATAAACTTGAAAAGATCGTGGCAACGGTTCCTAGAGAAGACACAAGGATATTACTAGGTGATTTCAATGCACAGATTGGCAAAGAAAAAGAATACCAAAAGATTGTAGGCAAATACCCAGCTCATAAATTCACCAACAAGAATGGCATGAGACTTATTGAACTGTGCCAACAGAACAAATTGAAGATAATGTCCACCTCTCTGAGGAAGCACCCTCGAAAACAGAAGACTTGGCGATCACCTGTGCACTCTCTTGGAGAATATCAGATCGACCATGTGGCCATCACACATCCTTTACAGAAAGAAATTCATGATGTGCAAGTTCGAAGAGGAACCAATATTGACTCCGACCATTATCTAGTGCGAATCAAAGTGAAATTTACCCCGAAAAGAATCCACCCCAAGAAATCTCATCTTCAGAAATTTGACACGAAAAATATAAAGGAAAGTAACATAGCAGAGGAATGGGAAAAGGAAACGGCAAGCACCTGGAAGCAGTTCCATGACAAGATCATTACGAGAGCTAAAGAGATTATTCCATTGAAGAAGAATACGAAACATCCGTGGTGGGATTCTGCATGTGAAGAAGCACTGGAATTGAGAAAGAGAGCTTTTCAGAAATACAACAGTAAGAAGTCACTCGAGACTCAACAACACTATTTTCAGACCAGGAAGGAAGTGTCAAAAGTAATCAGACAAACCAAGAGGAAACACATGAAGGACCAATTGGAATCTATAGATCAAGACTTCCGAGATCACAAAACGCGAGATTTCTACAGGACGTTCGCAGGAAGAATCCGAGGATACACCCCACAGAACTTGTGTTTCCGAAAACAAGACGGAAACCTCGCGTTTTCCAACCGGGATAATTGTAGTGAACTGGCTCGGTATTTCTCTGAGTTACTCAATTGCGAGGAGCCAACATCATAATGGCCCAAAGAGACTCCCGTACATGTAAACCCTGAATCTCCACCACCTACTAGAGAAGAAATCGAGAGACTTATTTTCAGACTCAAAAGTAACAGGGCGTCTGGAGAAGATGGCATAGTTGCAGAACTATTAAAGAACATAGGCCCAAATACACTTGAGGAGCTCACACTAATCATCATGGATATCTGGAAAACAGAAAAGCTACCTGAAGAATGGAAATGTGCACTCATCCATCCTTTATACAAGAAAGGTGACAGAACGGATGTGAATAACTACAGAGGGATTTCTCTCCTTCAAGTCACCTACAAGATTCTCTCCGCGTGTCTTCTTCAAAGAGTACAAGAACAGCTTGAACACAAAATGGGTGAATATCAAGCTGGTTTCCGACCTGAGCGTTCTTGTGTTGAACAAATTTTGAACTTGAAGACGATATTGAAATATAGAGTGACCCGAAGCTCTCCGATCATTTGTAGTTTCGTCGACTTTAAGAAGGCGTACGATTCGGTCGATCGACAGTCTCTCTTTAACATCTTAGAAGAACTAGGACTTGATCCAAATACATTAAGACTCATCAAGGAAACACTCACGGACACGAAGTCAAAAGTAAAATTTCTGGGTGAATTATCAGAGCCCTTTGCGATTAAGACCGGCGTGCGACAGGGTGACGGATTGTCACCACTGCTCTTCAACCTTGTTCTAGATAAAGTCATTCGAGAATGGGAGAAGGACTTGAATGCCCAGAAGCTCTGGAAACCAATTCAACTTGGACGAAAGAATGATGGCATCAAGGTCAGTTGTTTGGCTTTCGCAGACGACCTAGCGATACTAGCAGACAGCGATATTTTAGCGATCAAACAGATTGACGTCCTCAAGGAATGCGCTGAGAAAATTGGGTTGCAAATCTCATTTGAGAAGACCAAGTTTATTTGCACTAGGTTCGACATCCAGGAACTACAAACAAAATACGGGCATATCAAACGGGTTCCATACTTTAAATATCTCGGTGAGATCCTAGAACCAACAGGATTGGAAAAGGAAGCTCAGAAAGTTCGATTACAAAAACTCAAAAGAGCGTATTGGAGAACCCGTGACATCTATAACAAGAAATGCATGTCCATACATACAAAAATCAAACACTATAATACGGTGATTAAACCTGAAGTGCTGTATGCAAGTGAAACCTTGGTACTTAATAAGAAAGGTGATCTGGAAAATATCTTGAAGGAGGAAAGAAAGATCTTGAGGAAAATTCTGGGCCCAGAGAAAAGTGAAGAAGTGTATAGACTCAAATCACGCAAAGCCACGGAAAAACTATCCAACCTCGCCGCAGACATCAGGAAACGAAGACTGAAATTCTACGGACACGTTCACAGACTCTCTTCTTCAAGGTTAACTCACAAGATTTTGACATACTCTGGAAAACTGAAGAACGTATCTTGGATACAAGATGTTAAAAATGACCTGGAAAAGGCCCGGATAGAAACGTCAGAAATACTAGACAGAAATGTCTACCGTCAGAAGATAAATGAATGGGTGCTACAGCCAGAGAATGAAGTCCCCAGAAGATCGGGGACTAAGTGGTCAGAAGAAAGGAAACAAGCGCACAGTGAAAGAATGAAAGCAATATGGTCTGTTCGAAAGGCGAATCATAAATGTAATGCGTGATCCAATAGGGTCCATACGCACATAATAATAATAATAATATATATATATATATATGAGATAAGATATCTAACTTTTAGTCTATAACCTGTTGGCTTTATTCCCTTAATAATTTGTTCTGTTCCTTTTTTCCAGACTTTCTAACCGAGAGCACTCTCGGATTTTTTATTTGAACTTTGATTTCTTTCATGGGTAAACGTATTAAGAAGATCCACGTCCTCTTGTGTATACGTTGTTGACTATTTTCCATAATTTGTTTGGGTGCTTGGTCTTAAATAAAGCGGTTTATTTGTAGTTTTGTGTACTAAGTATCATAATAATACAGTGTCGCCAACCAATGTTGAGGTAATAGTTATGCCGGGTAAGGGTTTCGGTTTGGTTTGGTTCGGTTTAGTTCGGTTGAGTTCGGTTAGGTTTGGTTTGGGAAGTTATAAAAGTAAGGATATTAAATTAAGTCTTTCACGATCCGGATTACTATTCAAATAATTCATGGTTTTTGGGCTAATGCTGTGTGAAGATAAATTAAATACCATCATACGTCTCGAAGGAACCTTGCCTCCTTTTTCAATGGAATTAAACAAATTGTTCAATATTTGAATAGTAAGGATATTGTGCAGTTACATTCCTATTTTATGACCTGGGCTTAAATAGCATGCTTAGACAGTTACCCACAATTGTAATTGTTATACAATTTCACAAGTTACATCGTGTTCGCGAACGCAATCGTAGAATGTTAAACACTTGCATAGTATTAAATTTGGGCTGATGGAACATTTCCATACACCATTAGTAGGGGAGTGATGGGGATCTAAATCCACCCGGCGTTGCTCGGACGGAGTGCATGTTACATAATTAATAGCTCTCGAACCAATAATGGGATTTCAACAAACGTCGTGTCGCTAGAACAAAAACTATGCATTTTAAAACTTTTTTACATGTTTTTTTATTTTTTTAAATGAAAAGTGGCGGTAGACAGAGAGAGACGGTACAGCAGGGCGAGGGCTCGCTTTCCGATATTTTTCCTATGATGAATGAATGGAGGTAAAGAGGACCTTTAAATATGTTAGTAAACGGGTGATCAGTAACATGATAAAAATGATAATAATGGTATGAGGCGTATGAAAGCGAGGCTTTGATAGTTGTCAACAACTTGTAGAACTCGCTCGAGGCTGGCTGACAGAATGTGAAATGTTATCATGTTTCAGGAATGTGAGCGGACGTGACAACAGACCAATGGAAAATTACAGCGACATAGAGGACACTTGAAGGTCGAACAATATGGTAACTACGTCAGAGAGATAGCGGAGTAACCGATTACAACTGCCCCCCCCCCTACCATTACCGGAGCCAATTGCCGGGCAAGAGTAGTGTAAAACAGATGTGATGAGAGGGATAGAGGGGAGGGGCTGGGAGAGGAGGGCAGGGTAAAGGAGTGTTCAGCTAGTCATGGTGCATTTTCAATCATTCCTATGGTAAACGTTACTGTGTTAATTTAGGATGTATATTAACGGTGTGAAAGGTGAATGCCTTTGTGTGCTCAACGCAGTCAGTGACTATATTGGATACATTATATATTTACAGGTAAGTGTGAGATTAACACCGTTTAGTTAGTTTTAATGCTAATGGATGTTTAATTTATTATATGTTTACCATTTTATTGATGAATTGTTTTTATTTTGTTTGTTTTTGATAATCTGCATACCTGGTGTGGGAGACAGAAAAGGAGGGAAACCCATTCCACTCAAATCTACAAAAAGGCAAACGCAGAGCTTTTTACAAAGCAAGGTAAGATTTTTTTTAAATTATATATAAAGACCTTGTTTGAATTTTTTTGTTTGTTTATGAAAGTTGCTATTCGGACTTGATATACTCATGGTGGTTTAATTTATTTCTATTTTAGAGTGTGAGACTGATAACCGCTGTTGAAAAAACAGAGAACATGTGTGTTTGAGACCATTGTTTACTGAGCAGTCTACAGCTGAAAACTTTGCTGAGATTGTTTTTTATATTAATAATGTATTTTGCCTCTGCAGATAGCTTAACAAGGGAACCCCTCGAGTCCTGTTTCAAGTCACGTGTGTGCTCTGGTCGCGTGGTGAATGTTCGTGAGAGTTTAATCCCAAAAGATGTTATCGAATAATGTTTTGAAATTTTTTAAGAAAAAAAATTCACAGCGCAAAGGTTGCATACAGATTCTAAGGTCAATATACAATTCTTGTGCGATATCATATATCAAAACAAGGATGGTGAGCATAAAAAAACGATTTTATATTGGCAGTAAAATGCGAGAGCTTTTGGTGGCCGATAATCTGTACGATTGGTATCAATCCAACGTGATAAATGCCTTGCTATCAAAATTTGATAAACTGTAACAAGGACCCAGTGGTTTAGAATTAGACAAAATTCATTACCTACAAATCAACATTTGTCAATTCAACCCATTGAATGCTGGGTCTAGCTTTATTAAAACACCACCAACGAATGCCTGCCCGAGAGCTGTGGTGAATATAAAAAAAACATGACAATGATTGCTTCCTGTGGTGTGTGGCTGCCTATTTGCAGCTGGTACAATTGCATTGTTACAGACCAGGAATGTACAAGGGCAAGTTTGATGAATTAAAACAAAATTAGATTGAACTCGATTATCGTTCCCTATGGACTTAACTCACATCCATAGGTTTGAACAAGATAACCATGACTTTTCGTTCATGGTGTATGGCCTTAATGGTAGTGAGATTGTGGGTCTTCTTCATACCACAAAAGAAACGAAACGATACCACATTCATATTTTATATCTGTCTTACGGAGAGGTGAATCACTATTGCCTCATTAAGAATTTAGGTAAATTGGTAGGCAGTCAAGTGTCTAAGCATAAGTGTGCAAAACATATTTGCGAGCTTTGTCTGCAATATTTTACAACCCCTATGCTCTTAGAAGTGTGTTACTCAGGAAGCGGTGAGATTGATATTGCCGCAAGGAGACAAGGCTGTGTTGAAATTGGACAACATTGATAAGCGTGACACTATTCCCTATGTGGTGTATGCAGATTTCGAGGTACTCACCATATCCGTGGCGGGATGTGAAGCAGATCCCACCATCAGCTCAACTACTCCCATTCAGAAACTTGAGCCCTTTGCCATAGGATATAATTTGGTGTATGCCTATAACCCCTTGCAATCCTTTCACAAATCACGTGAGGGGCCAGATTGAGCCAAATGGTTTTAGGATGAACTTGTAAAGTTGGCTCATCATGTACAGGGATTACTGGACCACCCAGTACCCATGATCCTAACGCCAGAACAGCAGCAGCAGTATGAGCATGCCATGACATATCATATTTGTGAAAAGCCTCTGATCAGTGCTCAAGACACTGTTCGTGATCACTCGCACTTTACGGGAGAGTTTTTTGGAACTGCATACAGTAAATGCAATTTGAACTTTTCTGGTCCTCGTTTTATCAGTGTCTTTTTCCACTATCTGACGAATTATGACATTCAGTTTTTGATTCGTGAATTGGATCATGTCAACAAGGGCTCGTTTACCAATATCCTCCAAAAACATGAGCCTATTACAGCTCTGACATGGCAGTTGGGCAACTTTAGCATTCGATTTTTGGATTCCTTTAAGTTTATGGCATCCTCGCTAGACAGTCTTGTGAATGGCTCGAATGAGAAAGAATTAAAAAGCACCAGAATGCATTTTGAAAATCCTGAGCAATTTCAATTGTGCATTCGGAAAGTTATATTCCCGTATGACTTCTGCAACAACTGGGACGTGTTAAAGCAGAAAACTCTGCCACCATAAGACAAATTTTACTCGAAACTAACACGCAATACTGTTTCCGATTTTTTTAAAATTAATGAACAACTGCATCTATGGAAAGTCCATGGAGAATGTCTGCAAATAATGCGACCTTAAATTGGTTAGTGTCTGAGGGGGGCAGTGGGGTGGCCGGCGGTACATTGCCAAGCCAAATTTCAAATCGATCAAAATTATTGATGAGAATTTGGCTACTATTTAAATGAGTAGGACCAGTGTGACCATGCATAAGCCCATTTACTTGGGCCAAGTTATATTAGACTTTTCCAAATTGGTCATGTATCGATTCTACTACGAGTTTGCCAAACAAAAATTTATGTACAATCTCTTTTGTATATGGACATGGACTCATTCATTTACCACATTCGCCACTGCAACCCCTATGACGTCATAAGGCAGCATAGTGCCTGGTTCGACACCTCTTCCTATAGCGCTGACAACATATTTCAGCTGCCCATGAAAAATAAGAAGGAAATGGGTGTTTTAAAAGATGAATGTGGTGATTCCATAATGACTGAATTCGTAGGTTTGGCCTCGAAAATGTATGCTTATCGCACACTAGACTGTAAGGAAGCCAAAAGAGCTACAGGAAGAAGTGTCGAACCAGTCACTATGCTGCCTCATGACGTCATAGGTGTTGCAGGGGCGAATGTGGTTAATGAATGACTCCGTAGCCATATACAAAATAGAGACGTCCTGAAATTGTTGTTTGGCAAACTCGTAGTGGAATCGAAACGTGACCGATTTGGAAAAGTCTAAAATGACTTGGCGCATGTAAATGGGCTTATCCATGGTCACACAGGTCCTTCTTATTTCAATACTAGCCAAATTCTCGTCAGTAATTTTGATCGATTTGAAATTTGGCTTGGCAATGTACCGCTGGCCACCCCACTGCCCCTCCCAGACATTAACCAATTAAATGTCGCGGTATTTGCGGACAATCACCATGGACTGGCCAAAGATACAGTTGTTCATTAATTTTAAAAAAATCAAACTGTTGTGTTGCCATTTGTCGGTGCTCTGCGTTGAGTTGCATGTATGGCTTGAGCCATGGTTTTTGGGCAAAATAAATTCCCCTGTGGATTTTCTTCAACATCAAGCCTTGGGCTAGGCATTGCACCAACATTTCGATATGTAGCACATACTGATTTTTGTTGTAAAGTGTGCCCATGAGTTTTTCAATTTTCACTTTACTGTCAGGGGGAACCATTTGCTCAAGGCAAAATGGGAAATCGGCATGTTTATCATACAAGTATGAGGGATATTCAATATCCACTTCTAACACATATCCACGGCCTGTTTCTTGATTGACCATGTTCACATCGAATTCTGACACTTGTTTCTCAGTCAGCCAAGAAAAATTCCCATAGGGCAAAGGCTGACTCATGGCATAGCCATAAAATTAATCACGTCATAGTACATTAAATACGATTCTGGTTTGTCTGGTGAATAATCAGGCTTGTAGACATTGTTCACTTCGGCATAGCGCTGGTTAAGCGACACAAAGTCACCGCGAATGCCCTTTTCAAAAAATAGAACCAATCTACATCAGTGAGTAAATCCAATTCCACTTGAGTGTATTTCAATGCGGCATCGAACGAGATCCCAGGACTCGTATAATAGTGAGCCGGGTCAAGTCCATAAATGTGCTGGCACGACTCACGTAATTTTTGAAAGACATCGGTGAGCAGCAATACATCCACTTTTAGGTAATGCATGGCATATTCTCCTAGCGGGTTAATGCCAAACACTCGCCAAACTTGACATGCATGTGCATAGTCTTCTTAGGAAACGGTACTGCGTGTTAGTTTCGAGTAAAATTTGTCTTGTGGTGGGAGATTTTTTTTTCTTTAACACGTCCCAGTTTTTGCAGAAATCATACGGGAATATACCTTTCCGAATGCACAATTGAAATTGCTTAGAATTTTCAAAATGCATTCTGCTGTATTTTTAATCCTTCTCATCCAAGCCATTCACATGACTGTCTAGCGAGGATGCAATAAACTTAAAGGAATCCAAAAATCGAATGCTAAAGTTGCCCAACTGCCATGTCAGGGCTGTAAAACGCTCATGGTTTTGGGGCATAATGGTAAACCAGCCCTTGTTGACATGAACCAATTCACGAATCAAAAACAGAATGTCATAATTCGCCAGATTGTGGAAAAAGACACTGATAAAACGAGGAGCTGGAATGTTCAAATTGCTTTTACTATGTGCAGTTCCTCGGAACTCTACCGTAAAGTGCGAGTGATCACGAACAGTGTCTTGAGCACTGATCAGTGGCTTTTCACAAATATGACATGTCGTGGCATGCTCATACTGTTGCTGCTGCTCTGACGTTAGGCTAATGGGTATTGGGTGGTCCAGTAATCATGGTACATGATGAGTCAACTTTACAAGTTCATCCAAAAACCATCTGGCACAATCTGGCCCATCACTGGATTTGTAAAAGGATTGCTTGGGGTCATGGGCACACACCACATTATATCCTATGGCAAAGGGCTCATGTGTTTGAATGGGTGTAATTGATCTGATGGTGGGTTCTGGTTCACACCCCGCCATTGGTGCGGTGAGTGCTTCGAAATCTGCATACACCACATTGGGAACAGTGTCACGCTTATGAATGTTCTTGAATTTCAACACAGCCTTGTCTCCTTACGGCAATATCGATCTCACCGCTTCCTGAGAAACACAATCTACCCTATGACGTTCTAAAAGCTTAGGGGTTGTAAAATATTTCAGACAATGCTTCCAAATATGTTTTGCACACTTACGCTTAGGCACTTGACTGCCTACCAATTTACCTAAATTCTTAATGAGGCAATTGTGATTCACCACTCCGTAAGAGAGATATAAAATATGATTGTGGTGTCGTATCGGTTCTTTTGTGGCATAAAGAGGACCACAATCTCATTACCATTAAGGACATACACCATGAACGAAATGTCATGGTTATCTTGTTCAAACCTATGGATCTCCGTTAAGTCCATAGGGAAAGATACTCTAGTTCAATTTAATTTTGCTTTAATTCATCAAACTTGGCCTGTACATTCCTAGTCTGTAACAATGCTGTTGTACGAGCTGCAAATAGGCAGTCACACAGCACAGGAAGCAATCATTGTCATGGTTCTTTATATTCACCACAGCTCTCTGGCAGGCAATTGCTGGTGGTGTTTTAATAAAGCTAGACCCAGCATTCAATGGGTTGAGTAGACAAATGTTGATTTGTAGGTAATGGATTTTATCCAATGCTAAACAGCTGGGTCCTTGATGCAGTTTATCAAACATTGATAGCAAGGCACTTATCACGTTGGATTGATAACAATCGTTCAGATTATCAGCTATCAAAAGCTCTCGCATTTTACTGCCAATATAAAATGTTTTTTATGCTCACCGTCCTTGTTAGCCTATTTTTATTTTTTGAAAAAATAGGCTTATGAAATCACCTTTTGACCGTGCGTGTGTCCCCCCTAATAACTTGTAAACGGCTGGAGCGATTTCAATGAAACTCTGTAAGATCATAGCAGCATTCTGGCCGACCCGACCTTCAAATTTTGTTGTGTCTCTAACAATCCAAAATATCAGCTGTGCGAAATATTTCACCAGCATTCAATATCTCCGAAACTATTACCGATATCACCCTGAAATTGTGTACGGTGATAAAGGGTACTACTAGAAGTCCGTCTATGAGATTTTCAAAAACCTGGTAACTACAAAACCAACATGGCGTCCAAGCGAATCTGAGATATTTAAATAGACGTTTAACGTGATTTTACCATCCAAACGTAATGCAATTTGGGACAGCAAATGTTTATACACATTGTAATGCACTGGCATCTAATTTAGTTCAATTGTTTACATAACCTCAAAAAGGTGGCAGTGCGAAATATTCCACTGGCAATCTATATCTACTATACTATTACTGATATCACCCTGAAATTTTGTACGCTGATAAAGGGCACTGCTGCGAGTTTATCTATGTAACTTTCATAAACCTGTAAAGTACAAAACGAACATGGCGGCCAAGCGAATTTGAAACATTTTAATAGACTTTTCTCGTGATTTAACTCTGTGAGCGCAGTGAAATGTGGTACAGTAAATGACTATACATATTGTAATGTAGTGGCATCTAATTCAGTACAATTGTTTACATAACTTCATGATGGCAGCTGTGCAAAATTTTAAAATTAAGTTTTTATTTCTTGTGTCGTAATCATGCGATCAAAGTGAAATTTTGAATAATGAACCTACGCAATAATTTTCCTTTAATGGTGCATAACTCCATTGCCTATACATATAACAATCCAAAATGGCGAACATCCGAAATATTTAGACGGTTCTTAATATCTACGAATTTTTACAGCTATCAAATTGAATTTTTATGTACATAAAGGCTATGAACATAGGTTCACCTATAGGACTTTCAGAAACCTGGTGACCAGAAATCCAATATGGCGGCGTCGCGAAATATACATATTTAAATGAACGTTTTTCTCGATTTAACCATCTGAGTTCAGTGAAACATTGCACGTTAAATACTAATCGAAATGTTGATCCACTGGCATATATTTTATTTCAATTGTTTTCATAACCACAAGATGGCAGCTGTGTGAAATTTTAAAATCTCGGTTTTACTTCTTGTGTTCTAATCATGCGATTGAAGTTTGAATACCACACGTACACAATAATCTTCATGTTATAGCACATAAATAAAAATCCGACCTGCGAAACATCTGAAATATTTAGACGGTCCTCAATGTCTTCGAGTATATCACAACCTTCAAACTGAAAGTTTGTATGTTGATAGAGGCAATAAACACGAGTAGGATATATGAAAATAGGCTGTATAGTTCTTCACGGAACTACTTGTTTTTATATATGAAATCGCACAAAAGTTGTGTATTGACCTTTAAAGCTGTATGCAACTTTAACGCTGTGCAAATTTGTTCTTAAAAAAATTTCAAAATATGATTTGATAACGTCTCTTGGGATTAAACACTCACGAACATTCGCCAAGCGACCAGAGCAAACACCTGACTTGAAACAGGACTCGAGGGGTTCCCAAGATAAGCTATCTGAATTGGCAAAAGACATTATTAATATAAAAAACCATCTCACCAGAGTTTTCAGCCGTAGACTGCTCGGTAAACAATGGTCTCAAACACACACGTTCTCGTTCTTTTTTCAACAGCGGTTGTCAGGCACACTCTCTAAAAAGAAATAAAATAAACCACCATGACTATATCTAGTCCGAAGAGCACCTTTCATAAACAAAACAAAAAAATAGCAAACAGGTGTTTTATATATAATTTTTTAAAAATTCTTACCTTGTTTTGTAAAAAGCCCTGCGTTTGTCTTTTTGTAGGTTCGAGTGGGATGGGTTTCCCTCCTTTTCTGTCTCCCACAACAGGTCTGCAGATTATCTAAAACAAACAAAATAAAAACAATTCATCAATAAAATGGTAAACCAATAATAATTTTAACATCCATTAGCATTAAAATTAACTAAACAGTTTTGATCTCATACTTACCTGTAAATATATAATGTATCCAATATAGTCACTGACTGCGTTGAGCACACAAATGCATTCACCTTTCACACCGTTAATATACAGCCTATGTTATCACAGTAACGTTCACCATAGGAATGATAGAAAATGCACCATGACTAGCTGAACACTCCTTTACCCTGCCCTCCTCTCCCAGTCCCTCCCCTCTATCCCTCTCACCACAGCTGATTAATACCGCCCTTGCCCGGCAATTGGCTCCTGCAATGGTAGGGGGAGCAGTTGTAATCGGTTACTCCGCTATCTCTCTGACGTAGTTGCCATATTGTTCGACCTTCAAGTGTCCTCTATGTCACTGTAATTTTCCATTGGTCTGTTGTCACGTCCGCTCACATTCCTGAATCGCGATAATATTTCACATTCTGTCAGCCATCCAGCCTCGAGCGAGTTCTTCAAGTTGTTGACAACTATCAAAGCCTCGCTTCCATACGCCTCTTACCATTATTATCATTTTTATCATGTTATTGATCACCCGTTTACTAACATGTTTAAAGGTCCTCTTTACCTCCATTCATTCATCATAGGAAAAATATCGGAAAGCGATCCCTCGCCCTGCTGTACCGTCTCTCTCTGTCTACCGCCACTTTTCATTTAAAAAAATAAAAAAAACATGTAAAAAAGTTTAAAATGCATAGTTTTTGTTCTAGCGACACGACGTTTGTATTGGGGTAGAGGGGGTATATCCCTTTTATATGTGACAAACAAACTTTTTGTACAATTCCTAGTTTCCAGAATAGCGATCATTTTTCAAAATTCATTTTCGATTGTCCTACAGTCTTGAAAATTTTGTCTGCCTTGAGGACGCAGAGAATGTTCGTTAACGTCACCCTGCTGTGATCCACCCCACCAAAATATCGATTGCTCTATTGAGATAGGTCCACCACCGTGGCCAGTCATAGCCTCGTTGCAACACACGCCCCTGCGTTACCGTCTCTCTCTGTCTACCGCCATTTCTCATTGAACAAAAATTAAAACATGTAATTAAGTTCTAAAATGTATAGATTTTGTCCTAGAGTCGTGACATTTATATAGGGGATAGAGGGGGTCGAGACCTTTCATTTATGTCAAACAAACTTTTTTGTTGAATTCCTAGTTTCCAAAATAGCTATCGTTTTTCAAAATTCATTTTCTTTTGTCCTACAGACTTGAAACATGGTTTCTGCCTAGAGGAAGCAGAGAGCGTTCATAAACGTCAAACAAACTTTTTCTCAACTTCACCGTTTACAAAATAGTGACAATTCGGGAAACAAACATTTTCAACAAAGTTTTTAAAAATACCAACACACATTCATAGCAAAGAGGACGTCAACCCAACGCCAACAACACCTCATTCGTTAAAGTCCGACCATGCGTTAGCGAATTATCGCCAATGTTCGCGAGAAAGTAGGCTATTAATTTGTTTAGATCTACACACTTAAAACTTGCTGTCCGCCTAGAGGGCATAGGGTCCTTTCATTGACGTCAAACAAACGTTTTTCTAAAATTCACCGTTTCCAAAATATCGCCATTTTCAAAACCAAAAATTTTCATTTTTTCTTAATACCAACACACATTCTTATCAAAGAAGACGTCATCCCGTAACCAACAACACCTCGTTCGTTAAAATCCGACCATACGTATCGCCAATGTTCGCGAGAAAGTAGGCTAACATTTTGTTTTGTCCTACACACCTGAAACTTGCTGTCCTCCTAGAGGGCATAGGGTCCTTTCATTGACCTCAAACAAACGTTTTTCTAAAATTCACAGTTTACAAAATAGCGCCATTTTCAAAACCAACAATTTTCATGTTTTTTTTAATACCAACACACATTCTTAGCAAAGAGGACGTCATCCCAAGGCCAACAACACCTCATTCGTTAAAATCCGACCAGGCGTTCGCGAATTATCGCCAATGTTCGCGAGAAAGTAGGCTTTAATTTTTTATCTACACCCTTGAAACTTCCTGTCTGCCTAGAAGGCATAGGCACCTTTCCCTAACGTCAAACAAACTTTTTTCTAAAATTCACCGTTTCCAAAATAGCGCCAATTTCAAAACCAACAATTTTCAATTAAGAAAAAATTCCAGAACACATTCTTATCAAAGAGGACGTCACCCCAACGCCAAAAACACCTCGTTCGTTAAAATCCGATCATGCGTTCGAGAGATATCGGCAAAGTTCGTATGATTGTAGGAGATGTCACAGGTCTGTCCTTACCCCACTACTACCTACTACACTACTACACACAAGTTTCTGTCCTAGAGACTTGACATTTATTTTGGAGGTAGAGGGGGTAAGGACTTTTCATTTATGTCAAACAAACTTGTTAGTTTACAAAATATAAGATTTTCAAAATTGGACTATTTTCAAAAAACACGAAATATAAAAACGTTTTATTATACAAAGTAAAGGTTAGTGAGACCATTCGTTTGAACCATGGCACAAAGTTCTATCATGTTTGGTTTTTAAACTACAGCCTACTCTCCAAAACAAAACAAAAAAATCTTTTTTTTTTAATATGGCAAGTGGTCCATAGGAAAGAGGACGTCAGCCCGGGTCCAACGACACCTCATTTGTTAAAATCCAATGATTGGTTCGCGAGCTATCAATTATTTAACATGAACGCCAGGCGAGCAACGCCGGGTGGCTTTAGATCCCCATCACTCACCTACTACCATTTAATCTTTTTGTTACGTCATGTGACAAAATAAATCTTGTTAGGGTTTCTATCGTAAACCTTCGGTAATCTTCGAAATTACTCGTGAAATTGTGTAATTATTTGAGTTGTCAATTATGTCATAATATAAAAATAGAATTGAGTAATGATATATAATAAGACGCAACAGATGATGTTGATCAGTACTTGGTGTTACGGTAGTTGAAAGTGTAAATATGTCTCTCTCTAAAGTGTTTAGTGTCCCCCAACTTATGGGGATTAGAACGAAGCCTACCGACGAGCGGATTGGTTTGTGGTTGTTATTGGAAAACCTCACAATCTGGTTACAGACATTGGTAATATCAACTCTACAGAAAACGAGACACTCTTAAATGATAAAAATGTATATCTACTTAGATCGATTACGAAGCCGTTCTGCGATAACATTATGGTGGTTAGGATATGTGATCAAGTGGACTGCCAATAACAATTGAAAAAGAGTAAGTCTTTCCTGCTAAAGAAAGAGGTGTGTAGTGCTCAACCACGATTTATGTGGTAAATTCTCCAAGTTCATCTCTGCTAAACACGGTGTCAAGGCAAAGTTACCATTTCCTTTACTTAACAAGGAGTGTGCAATGGCTCGGGGAATGAGGGCACAACTTGGGGAGAAAGGAATAGCTAACATTATGGAGTAGTATAAAAATCCCGTGGCTATACCAAATAAAGTGAAGATAGCCGATGTCAAAATAGATGTTCCGTTAGCCGAACTTCTAGAGATATTGCAAGAGCTTCGTGTAGAGGAGTTCTATCTTATGGATTTGGACATAACACAAGATTTGGCCGGTGTTTTTAACAAGACAGAGATGTGTGATTATCCAACATCGAATCCTAACTTTTGTTTGCATGAGAGTATCGAGAAAAATGCAATGTTATTGTGAATAACGATAAAATACTGTTTAACATGGATGAAGTCTAATTCTCGAATAAAGATATATAACAAATTTACTCTTATATGTCAAATTACAAGTCCTGGGGTAAACAAAGTCATTGGAAAGCATATAATAGACTTTATTCGATGCCCGAACACCCGTCTAAGGGAAACGTTCATGTCTTCCTTAGCTAAAGTACAAGGTATTACAAGACTAGAGGCAACAATTTACAACTACAAAATGGATAGTGTGTTTGACCCGCTCGAAGATTGTGTTGGTGTGTTAGATGCCAACAAACATTATATAAAAGAGGGTCCTCTTTATTCGGTGCCGATCGCTACCATGTAAATAGCCTACAAAATAGTTGCTGCGTGGTATTTAACAATGTGTTGCAGTTTGTATATTGGGGCAACAAAATTACTCGAAATTGATAGGTTTTCAAAATGAACTGCGCGATGAACAATATCGGGAAAATATTATGAACTATGCTCTCTCTGCCTATAGTTTTAATTACTTACCCATAAACATTGTAGAAATTGTTAACGATGATTTGGGTAACAACAATGTTCGCAATATACATAAATGCTACATTAAAGCTGGGGAAACATTCTTTTCTCAATCCGGAACATTGTTCTCCACGATATCAACAAACATAAACATTAGAAAATTAGGATTAATTCCTACAAATAATATTCTTCCTCAGTTGTTAAGAAAAAAACAATAAAACTAACAAGCTTAAACCATACCCTCTTGAGGAGATCACCCCATAGTATACAGTTAATGTGCTATGTGTAAAGAAACGAGAATTAGAGTAAGAGGAAATTGTAATCAAGAAACGGAATGTAGAGTATGTTGCAGAGATTACTGCCTTAAAGAAAGAGTACAAAGCGGTGTTGCAGAGACTACTGCCATAAAGAAAGTGTACAAAGCGGTGTTGCAGAAACTACTGCCTTAAAGAAAGTGTACAAAGCAGTGCTGCAGAGACTACTGCCTTAAAGAAAGTGTACAAAGCGGTGTTGCAAAGACTACTGCCATAAAGAAAGTGTACAAAGCGGTGTTGCAGAGACTACTGCCTTAAAGAAAGTGTACAAAGCGGTGTTGCAGAGACTACTGCCTTAAAGAAAGTTTACAAAGCGGTGTTGCAGAGACTACTGCCTTAAAAAAAACTACAAAGCGGTGTTGCAGAGATTACTGCCTTACAGAGAGAGTACAAAGCGGTGTTGCAGATATTACTGCTGTATTAAGGAAAGGGTAAAAAGCGGTGTTGCAGAGATTACTGCCTTAAACAAAGAGTACAAAGCGGTGTTGCAGAGATGACTGCCTTAAACAAAGAGTACAAAGCGGTGTTGCAGGGACTACTGCTTTAAAGAAAGAGTACAATGCGGTGTTGCAAAGACTACTGCCTTAAAGAAAATGTACAAAGCGGTGCTGCAGAGACTACTGCCTTTTCGAAAGAGTACAAAGCTGTGTTGCAAAGACAACTGCCTTAAAGAAAGAGTACAAAGCAGTGATGCAGAGACTACTGTCTTAAAGAAAGAGTACACAGCGGTGTTGCAGAGACTACTGCCTTAAAGAAAGAGTACAAATCGGTGTTGCAGAGACTACTGCCTTAAAGAAAGAGTAAAAAGCATTGTTGCAGAGACTACTGCTTTAAAGAAAGAGTACAAAGCGTTGTTGCAGAGACTAGTGCCTTAAAAGAAGAGTACAAAGCGGTGTTGCAGAGACTAACTGCTTTAATGAAAGGGAACAAACCGGTGTTGTAGAGACTATTGCCTTCAAGAAAGAGTACAAAGCAGTGTTGCAGAGACTACTGCCTTAAGGAAAGAGTACAAAGGAGTGTTGAAGAGACTACTGTCTTAAAGAAAGAGTACAAAGCAGTGTTGCAGAGACTACTGCCTTAACGAAAGGGTACAAAGCAGTGTTGCAAAGAAAACTGCCTTAAAGAAAGTGTACAAAGCAGTGTTAAAGATACTACTGCCTTAAAGGAAGAGTACAAAGCGGTGTTGCAGAGACTACTGCCTAAAGGAAATAGTACAAAGCAGTGTTGCAGAGACTACTGCCTTAAGGAAAGTGTACAAAGCGGTGTTACAGAGACTACTGCCTTAAAAAAAGAGTACAAAGCGGTGTTGCAGAGACTACTGTCTTAAAGGAAGACTACAAAGCAACGTTAAAGAGACTAGTGCCTTAAAGAAAGAGTACAGAGCGGTGTTGCAGAGACTACTGCCTTAAAGAAAGAGTACATAGCAGTGTTAACGAGACTAGTACCTTAAAGAACGAGTACAAAGCGGTGTTGCAGAAACTACTGCCTTAAGGAAAGTGTACAAAGCGGTGTTGCAGAGACTACTGCCTCAACGAAAGAGTACAAAGCATTGTTGCTGAGACTACTGACTTAAAGAAAGAGTACAAAGTAATGTTGCAGAGACTACTGCCTTAAAGAAAGAGTACAAAGCATTGTTGCAGAGACTACTGCCTAAAGGAAATAGTACAAAGTGGTGTTGCAGAGACAACTGCCTTAAATAAAGAGTACAAAGCACTGTTAATGAGACTACTGCCTTGTATAAAGAGTACAAAGCAATGTTAAAGATATGATGATGATGATAATTGTTGGTTTAAGGGGCCTAACATCTAGGTTATCGGCCCCTGGATGTTAAAGAGACTAGTGCCTTAAAGAAAGAGTAGAAAACGGTGTAGCAGAGACTACTGCCTTAAAGAAAGTGTACAAAGCGGTGTTGCAGAGACTACTGTCTTAAAGAAAGAGTACAAAGCGCTGTTGCAGAGACTACTGCCTTAATGAATGAGTATAAAACGGTGTTGCAGAGACTACTGCCTTAAGGAAATTGTACAAAGCGGTATTGAAGAGACTACTGCTTTGAAGAAAGTGTACAAAGCGGTGTTGCAGAGACTACTGCCTTAAAGAAAGAGTACAAAGCGGTGTTGCAGAGCCTACTGCCCTAAAGAAAGAGTACAAAGCGGTGTTGCAGAGACTACTGCCTTAAAGAAAGAGTACAAAGTGTTGTTGCAGAGACTACTGCCTTAAAGAAAGAGTACAAAGCATTGTTAAAGAGATTAGTACCTTAAAGAAAGAGTACAAAGCGGTGTTGTAGAGACCACTGCCGTAAAGAAAGTGTACAAAGCGGTGTTGCAGAGACAACTGCCTTAAAGAAAGAGTACAAAACAGTGTTGCAGAGACTACTGCCTTAAGGATAGAGTACTAAGCGGTGTTGCAGAGCGTAATGCCTTAAATAAATAGTACAAAGCAGTGTTAAAGAGACCACTACCTTAACGAAAGAGTACAAAGCGTTGTTGCAGAGACTACTGTCTTAATGAAAGAGTACATAGAAGTGTTGCAGAGACTACTGCCTTAAAGAAAGAGTACAAAGCAGTGTTGCAAAGACTACTGCCCTAAGGAAAGAGTACAAAGCAGTGTTGTAAAGACTACAGCCTAAAGAAAGAGTACAAAGCAGTGTTGCAGAGACTACTGCCTTAAAGAAAGAGTACAAAGAAGTGTTGCAGAGACTAATGCCTTAAAGAAAGTGTACAAAGCAGTGTTGCAGAGACTACTGCCTCAAAGAAAGAGTACAAAGCAGTGTTGTAGAAACTACTGCCTTAAAGAAAGAGTACAAAGCAGTGTTGCAGAGACTACTGTCTTAAGGAAAGTGTACAAAGCATTGTTGCAAATACTACTGCCTCAAAAAAGAGTAAAATGCATTGTTGCAAGTACTACTGCCTCAATGAAAGAGTACAAAGCAGTCTTGCAGAGACTACTGCCTTAATTAGAGAGTACAAAGCAGTGCTGCAAAGACTACTGCCTTAAAGTAAGAGTATGAAGCAGTGTTGCGGAGACTACTGCCTTAAGGAAAATGTACACAGCAGTGTTGAAGAGACTACTGCCTTTAAGAAAGAGTACAAAGCAGTGTTGCAAATACTACTGCCTCAAAGAAAGAGTACAAAGCAGTGTTGCAGAGACAACTGCCTTAAAGGAAGAGTACAAAGCAGTGTTGCAGAGACTAGTGCCTTAATGAAAGAGTTCAAAGCAGTTTTGCTGAGACTACTGCCTTAAAGAAAGTGTACGATGCATTGTTGCAAACACTAAGGCCTCAAAGAAATAGAACAAAGCATTGTTGGAGAGACTACTGCCTTAAAGAAAGAGTACAAAGCAGTGTTGCAAATACTACTGCCTAAAAGGAAGAGTACAATGCATTGATGCAGAGACTACTGCCTTAAAGAAAGATTACAAAGCAGTGTTGCGGAGACTACTGCCTTAAAGAAAGTGTACAAAGCGGTGTAGCAGAGACAACTGCCTTAACGAAAGAGTACCAAGCAGTGTTGCAAAGACAACTGCCTTAAAGAAAAAGTACAAAGCAGTGATGCAGAGACTACTGCCTTAAAGAAGGGTACTAAGCGGTGTTGGAGAGTCTACTGTCTTAAGGAAGGAGTACAAAGCAGTGTTATCGAGACTAGTACCTTAAAGAAAGAGTACAAAGCGGTGTTGCAGAGACTACTGCCTTAAGGAAAGTGTACAACGTGGTGTTACAGAGACTACTGCCTTAAAGAAAGAGTACAAAGCAGTGTTGCAGAGACTACTGCCTTAAGGAAAGAGTACAAAGCGGTGTTGCAGAGACTACTATCTTAAGGATAGAGTACAAAGCACTGTTAATGAGACTACTGCGTTAAAGAAAGAGTACAAAGCAATGTTAAAGAGACTAGTGCCTTAAAGAAAGAGTACAAAGCGGTGTTGCAGAGACAACTGCCTTAAAGGAAGTGTACAAAGCGGTGTTGCAGAGACTACTGCCTTAAAGAAAGAGTGCAAAGCTGTGTTGCAGAGACCACTGCCTTAAAGAAAGTGTACAAAGCGGTGTTGCAGAGACTACTGCCTTAAAGGAAGAGTACAAAGCAGTGTTGCAGAGACTACTGCCTTAAAGAAAGTGTACAAAGCGGTGTTGCAGAGCCTACTGCCTAAAAGAAAGAGTACAAAGCAGTGTTAATGAGACTAATACCTTAAAGAAAGAGTACAAAGCGGTGTTGCAGAGACTACTGCCTTAAGGAAAGTGTACAAAGCGGTGTTGCAGAGACTACTGCATTAAAGAAAGAGTACAAAGCAGTGTTGCAGAGACTACTGCCTTAAGGAAAGAGTACAAAGTGGTGTTGCACAGACTACTGCCTTAATGAAAGAGTACAAAGCACTGTTAAAGAGACTACTGCCTTAAAGAAAGTGTACAAAGCGGTGTGGCAGAGACTACTGCCTTAATGAAAGAGTATAAAGCTGTGTTGCAGAGACTACTGCCTTAAAGAAAGAGTACAAAGTAGTGTTAACGAGACTAGTACCTTAAAGAAAGAGTACAAAGCGGTGTTGCAGAGACTACTGCCTTAAGGAAAGTGTACAAAGCGGTGTTGCAGAGACTACTGCCTTAACGAAAGAGTACAAAGCGTTGTTGCTGAGACTACTGCCTTAAACAAAGAGTACAAAGTAGTGTTGCAGAGACTACTGCCTTAAAGAAAGGGTACAAAGCAGTGTTGCAGAGACTACTGCATTAAGGAAAGAGTACAAAGTGGTGTTGAAGAGACTACGGCCTTAAAGGAAGTGTACAAAGCTGTCTTAAAGAGACTACTGCCTTAAAGAAAGAGTACAAAGCGGTGTTTCAGGGACTACTGCCTTAAAGAAAGTGTGCAAAGCGGTGTTGCAGAGACCACTGCCTTAAAGAAAGTGTACAAAGCAGTGTTGCAAAGACTACTGCCCTAAGGAAAGTGTACAAAGCAGTGTTGTAGAGACTACTGCTTTAAAGAAAGAGTACAACGCTGTGTTGCAGAGACTACTGCCTTAAAAAAGTGTACAAAGCGACGTTGTAGAGACTACTGCCTTAAAGAAAGAGTACAAAGCAGTGTTGCAGAGACTACTGCCTTAAAGATGGAGTACAAATCTGTGTTGCAGTGAATACTGCCCTAAAGAAAGTGTACAAAGCGGTGTTGCAGAGACTAATGCCTTAAAGAAAGTGTACAAAGCGGTGTTGCAGAGACTACTGCCTTAAAGAAAGAGTATAAAGCAGTGTTGCAAAGACTACTGCCGTAAGGAAAGAGTACTAAGCGGTGTTGCAGAGCCTACTGCCTTAAAGAAATAGTACAAAGCAATGTTAAAGAGATTACTACCTTAACGAAAGAGTACAAAGCGTTGTTGCAGAGACTACTGTCTTAATGAAAGAGTACATAGAAGTGTTGCAGAGACTACTGCCTTAAGGAAAGAGTACAAAGCAATGTTGCCGAGACCACTGCCTTAAAGAAAGTGTACAAAGCAGTGTTGCAAAGACTACTGCCCTAAGTAAAGAGTACAAAGCAGTGTTGTAAAGACTACTGCCTAAAGAAAGAGTACAAAGCAGTTTTGCAGAGACTACTGCCTTAAAGAAAGAGTACAAAGAAGTGTTGCAGAGACTACTGCCTTAAAGAAAGTGTACAAAGCAGTGTTGCAGAGACTACTGCCTCAAAGAAAGAGTACAAAGCAGTGTTGTAGAGACTACTGCCTTAAAGGAAGAGTACAGAGCACTGTTGCAGAGACTACTGTCTGAAGGAAAGTGTACAAAGCATTGTTGCAAATACTACTGCCTCAATGAAAGAGTATAATGCATTGTTGCAAGTACTACTGCCTCAATGAAAGAGTACAAAGCAGTCTTGCAGAGACTACTGCCTTAATTAAAGAGTACAAAGCAGTGCTGCAAAGACTACTGCCTTAATGTAAGTGTATGAAGCAGTGTTGCAGAGACTACTGCCTTAAGGAAAATGTACACAGCAGTGTTGAAGAGACTACTGCCTTAAAGAAAGAGTACAAAGCAGTGTTGCAAATAATACTGCCTCAAAGAAAGAGTACAAAGCAGTGTTGCAGAAACAACTGCCTTAAAGGAAGAGTACAAAGCAGTGTTGCAGAGACTACTGCCTTAATGAAAGAGTTCAAAGCAGTTTTGCAGAGACTACTGCCTTAAATAAAGTGTACAATGCATTGTTGCAAACACTAAGGCCTCAAAGAAATAGTCCAAAGCATTGTAGGAGAGACTACTGCCTTAAAGAAAGAGTACAAAGCAGTTTTGCAAATACTACTGCCTAAAAGGAAGAGTACAATGCATTGATGCAGTGACTACTGCCTTAAAGAAAGAGTACAAAGCAGTGTTGCAGAGACTACTGCCTTAAAGAAAGTGTACAAAGCGGTGTTGCAGTGACTACTGCCTTAACGAAAGAGTACAAAGCAGTGTTGCAAAGACAACTGCCTTGAAGTAAAAGTACAAAGCAGTGATGCAGAGACTACTGCCTTAAAGAAGGGTACTAAGCGGTGTTGGAGAGACTACTGTCTTAAGGAAGGAGTACAAAGCAGTGTTATCGAGACTAGTACCTTAAAGAAAGAGTACAAACCGGTGTTGCAGAGACTACTGCCTTAAGGAAAGTGTATAACGCGGTGTTACAGAGACTACTGCCTTAAAGAAAGAGTACAAAGCAGTGTTGCAGATACTACTGCCTTAAGGAAAGAGTACAAAGCGGTGTAGCAGAGACTACTGTCTTAAGGATAGAGTACAAAGCACTGTTAATGAGACTACTGCGTTAAAGAAAGAGTACAAAGCAATGTTAAAGATAATAGTGCCTTAAAGAAAGAGTACAAAGCGGTGTTGCAGAGACAACTGCCTTAAAGGAAGTGCACAAAGCGGTGTTGCAGAGACCACTGTTTTGACGAAAGTGTATAAAGCAGTGTTGCAGAGACTACTGCCTTAAAGAATGAGTACAAAGCGGTGTTGCAGAGGCTACTGCATAAAAGAAAGACTACAAAGCTGTGTTGCAGAGACTACTGCCTTAAGGAGAGTGTACAAAGTGGTGTTGCAGAGACTACTGCCTTAAAGGAAGAGTACAAAGCAGTGTTGCAGAAACTACTGCCTTAAAGAATGTGTACAAAGCGGTGTTGCAGAGCCTACTGCCTTAAAGAAAGAGTACAAAGCAGTGTTAACGAGACTAGTACCTTAAAGAAAGAGTACAAAGCGGTGTTTCAGAGACTACTGTCTTAAGGAAAGTGTACAAAGCGGTGTTGCAGAGACTACTGCATTAAAGAAAGAGTACAAAGCAGTGTTGCAGAGACTACTGCCTTAAGGAAAGAGTACAAAGTGGTGTTGCAGAGACTACTGCCTTAATGAAAGAGTACAAACACTGTTAAAGAGACTACTGCCTTAATGAAAGAGTACAAAACAATGATAAAGAGACTAGTGCCTTAAAGAAATAGTACAAAGCGGTGTTGCAGAGACTACTGCCTTAAAGAAAGTGTACAAAGCGGTGTGGCAGAGACTACTGCCTTAATGAAAGAGTACAAAGCGGTGTTGCAGAGACTACTGCCTTAAAGAAAGAGTACAAAGTAGTGTTAACGAGACTAGTACCTTAAAGAAAGAGTACAAAGCGGTGTTGCAGAGACTACTGCCTTAAGGAAAGTGTACAAAGCGGTGTTGCAGGGACTACTGCCTTAACGAAAGAGTACAAAGCGTTTATGCTGAGACTACTGCCTTAAACAAAGAGTACAACGTAGTGTTGAAGAGACTACTGCCTTAAAAAAGAGTACAATGCAGTGTTGCAGAGACTACTGCCTTAAAGAAAGGGTACAAAGCAGTGTTGCAGAGACTACTGCCTTAAGGAAAGAGTACAAAGCGGTGTTGAAGAGACTTCTGCCTTAAAGGAAGTGTACAAAGCAGTCTTAAAGAGACTACTGCCTTAAAGAAAGAGTACAAAGCGGTGTTGCAGGGACTACTGCCTTAAAGAAAGTGTACAAAGCGGTGTGGCAGAGACCACTGCCTTAAAAAAGACTACAAAGCGGTGTTGCAGAGATTACTGCCCTAAAGAATGTGTACAAAGCAGTGTTGCAGAGACTACTGCTTTAAAGAAAGAGTACAACACAGTGTTGCAGAGACTACTGCCTTAAAATGTGTACAAAGCGACGTTGCAGAGACTACTGCCTTAAAGAAAGAGTACAAAGCAGTGTTGCAGAGACTACTGCCTTAAAGATGGAGTAAAAATCTGTGTTGCAGTGACTACTGCCCTAAGGAAAGTGTACAAAGCGTTGTTGCAGAGACTAATGCCTTAAAGAAAGTGTACAAAGCGGTGTTGCTGAGACTACTGCTTTAAAGAAAGAGTATAAAGCAGTGTTGCAGAGACTACTGCCGTAAAGAGAGAGTACAAAGCGGTGTTGTAGAGACTACTGCCTTAATGTAAGTGTATAAAGCAGTGTTAAAGAGACTAGTGCCTTAATGAATGAGTACAAAGCGGTGTTGCAGAGACTACTGCCTTAAGGAAAGTGTACTAAGCGGTACTGAAGAGACTACTGCCTTAAGGAAAGAGTACAAAGCAGTGTTGCAGAGACTACTGCCTTAAAGAAAGAGTACAAAGCGGTGTTGCAGAGAATACTGCCTTGAAGAAAGAGTTCAAAGCGGTGTTGCAGAGACTACTGCCTTAAAGAAAGAGTACAAAGCTGTGTTGCAGAGACTACTGCCATAAAGAGAGTGAACAAAGCGGTGTTGCAGAGACTACTGCTTTAAAAAAAGAGTACAAAGCAGAGTTGCAGAGACTACTGCCTTAATGAAAGAGTAAAAAGTGGTGTTGCAGAGACTACTGCCTTAAAGAAAGAGTACAAAGCAGTTATAAACAGACTAGTACCTCAAGGAAAGAGTACAAGGCGGTGTTGCAGAGGCTACTGCCGTAAAGAAAGTGTACAAAGCGTTGTTGCAGAGACAACTGCCTTAAAAAAAAGGGTACAAAGCTGTGTTGCATAGACTACTGCCTTAAGGAAAGGGTGCTAAGCGATGTTGCAGAGACTACTGCCTTAAAGAAATAGTACAAACCAGTGTTAAAGAGACTACTGCCTTAACGAAAGGGTACAAAGCGGTGTTAGAGAGACTACTGCCTTAAAGAAAGAATACAAAGAAGTGTTGCAGAGACTACTGCCTTAAGGAAAGAGTACAAAGCAATGTTGCCGAGACCACTGCCTTAAGGAAAGTGTACAAAGCAGTGTTGCAAAGACTACTGCCCTAAGGAAAGAGTACAAAGCAGTGTTGTAAAGACTACTGCCTTAAATAAAGTGTAAAAAGCAGTGTTGCAGAGACTACTGTCTTAAAGAAATAGTACAAAGCAGTGTTGCAGAGATAACTGCCTCAAGGAAAGAGTACAAAGCGGTGTTGCAGAGACTACTGCCTTAAGGAAAGTGTACAAAGCAGTGTTGCAGAGACTACTGCCTCAAGGAAAGAGTAAAAGGCAGTGTTGTAGAGACTACTGCCTTAAAGAAAGAGTAAAAAGCAGTGTTGCAGAGACTACGGCCTTAAAGAAAGAGTACCACGCTGAGTTGCAGAGACTACTGCCTTAAAGAAAGAGTACAAAGCAATGTTGCAGAGACTACTGCCTTAAAGAAAAACTACAAAGCTGTGTTGCAGACAATATTGCCTTAAAGCAAGTGTACAAGCGGTGTTGAAAAGGCTACTGCCTTTACGAAAGAGTACAAGGCAATGTTGCAAAGACAACTGCCTTAAAGAAAGAGTACAAAGCAGTGTTGCAATGTCTACTGCCTTAAAGAAAGTGTACAAAGCAGTGTTCCAGAGACTACTGCCTTAAAGGAAGGGTACAAAGCGGTGTTGCAAAGACTACTGCCTTAAGGAAAGAGTTTAAAGCAGTGTTTCAGAGACTATTGCCTTAAAGAAGGTGTACAATGCAGAGTTGCAGAGACTAGTGCCTTAAAGAAAGAGTACAAAGCAGTCAAGAGTTTAGTGCTTTTCAGTCGGTCAACACGAATGTACCCAAAAGAGATGGGTTATGCCCTAATCCTGAAATAAATTACATGAGATTAATAAAACACTAGGATGACCAGTTTCGATCGTCAAGCGATCATCATCAGATCCAATACACTTAGGCTATAAAATCTATGTTTGAAATACAGGTGAAAATATTTACAATATGTACAATTATTTAGTTGCAGTATTGGTACTGCAACTGTCAGTGTATGCTAAATGCAGTATATATGTTAGGTGAAATGCTAAATGGTGATGGCTATCCGGAGATTGTACTTTAGAGAGATTATATGGTTGTAAACTATGGTTAAACTATAAAAATTTTTTTTTAGGCTAACTACTTATCTGATTGTCTTCCGTACTACAGCTATTCGCAGTTTCCGTGCTCACTTGAACTCGCTGTGCGGACGACTGCGGTGGTTATCTTAACGACTGGTTTTTCCCTGCCTTCCCCCCCTGTCCCTACGTGCTGTGGGGAGTGATCGCGATGTGTTTATGTGAGGTGTTGCCAACCTAGATAAGATGTATGTTATTGAATGAGGTGGATCTACAACTATTAAAGACCGTGGATTAGTCCTCGCCACGCGTGGAGCATAACCCATTCGAACTAAGCGTTGACGGTCTTATGAGGACGTCCCGGCACCTTTAATACTGCCTCTAATATGGGCCTTGGTTTATTGCAGAAGAAAGGTACATCGTACACCTGATCCAGATAACATTTACCTATTAAAAACCCCTAATTTCCCCCCTTTTTTATCTAGCTTGGCTGTGTCGCTAAATTGTGTTTTGTTTCCGACAGGGTGTGTTTTTTAGTAGCGTGAAGAGGGGTGAGCTCTCCATGAACGTGTGTTCATTTAGATTGTTGGGATTGTTTCGTTTGGCTAGGTGTATCTCGATTGTTTACTAAGGCAACACTGAAAATATGGCTTCAAACACCACAATGTTCACGGCTAGTCAGGCAAATCGTGAAGCCAAGAAATTCAAATCACTCAGGCTTAAACTCATGAATTTAGACAAGTCAATTTGGTTCAACAAAAAATGTATAGAACTAAACCTCACCCCTAAATACGTACCAATTAAAACCGTACCGAACACACCAGCCTCGATCATTTCAACTAAACAAGCCAAAGCGCTTTGGATAAAAAACGAATTAAGATTTGCATACATAAGAAAGCAAAAAATTAACCAACAATTATACGACATTCAATTGCAACTAAGTAATTTCTGGCACGCAGCCCAATGGGACAGCTTCACCGAACACCTACATGACACCATCAAAATCAGAGCAACGAGGAAGCATGAAACGCTAGAAAATAAATTAAGAAAACTAGGAGAAACACAGAACCATCAATCTAACGAACAACACACGAATAACAATGAATTCAATTTCCACAGCAGAGTAAACAACAGAACGAACGTAACCTTTTCTCAAGGTGAAATGAATATGTTAGACAAAGGTTTGAAATACAACTGCACAGACGCACACACGAACCACAATATAAAACAGTTAATCACAGATATTGAGATAGCCAGTCACAAGCTCCCAGCAGAAGACAGGGAATTAACCAAAAATCTCGCCACCAACGAAGCCAAAAAAATCCTCAAACGAGAGGGCGATAGCAATAACATTCAAAACAACAAACAAATCAAAGAAATAAAGTCGTTGAAACAAAAAATAAAAGAACATGACTTAATCATCACAAAAGCAGATAAGGGAAACACTACAGTAATTTTGAATAAAACGGAATACATTGAAAAAACAGTCGAATTCCTAAACAACAACGAAATCAAGGAATTAACAAAAGACCCCACCAACAAATTCCAAAAACAAATAAAAAGTGCGCTAAAAGAAACAGAATACATACTGACCAAAGCTGAAAAATCAAAACTAATAAACATGAACCCGAAAATACCGTCATTGAGGGGACAACCAAAAATACACAAAAAGGAATGCCCAATGAGACCAATAGTCAATTGTAGGAATGCCCCTAATTACAAAATCAGCAAAGAGTTACTAAAAATCTTAAAATGCCGTCTTTCCAACGACAAAAACAACTCTGTAAAGAACACAACAGAACTAGTAACAGCATTGAACACCCTACAAATGAAACCTAGCTTCAGGCTAGTATCCTTCGACGTAACTAACATGTACACCAATATTCCGATTATTGAAGCAATCAACACTATCGAAAACAACTTAAAATCCAACAATTCGGTAAAAGAAATTGAAGAGATTGTGAGATTACTGAGGGTCGTTCTCACCCAAAACGTGTTTCAATTCGACAATAAAATATACACACAGAGAGAAGGCCTAGCAATGGGATCGCCACTAAGTGGGTTAATCGCTGACATCTTCATCAATGCACTAGAAAATGCGTTCTTAGAAAAGACTTCAACAAAGGGAATAGTAATATGGAAAAGATACGTAGATGATGTAATTTGCATCTACGATACTGAACTAACAAGCGAAGAAACAATTCTCCAATCCATTAATAGCCTTCACCATTCTATCAAATTCACTAAGGAATCCGAAATAGACCGGAAAATAAATTATCTCGATATAACTATTGAACGTAAAGACAACGACCTTTCATATTCCATATTCCGGAAAGCAACACAAACCTCGCATGCAATCGACAATCAGTCTAATCACCCCAGTACGCACAAACTAGCGGGTTTCAATTCAATGGTGCACAGGGCTTTAAACATACCCATGTCAAAAGACAACTATAATAAGGAAATAAGAACTATTATGCAAATAGCAAAGGAAAACAACTTCTCGCCAAGCAAAATAAATCAAATTATAGCCAAACATAAAAATAAAGATAAAACGATTCCCAAACCGGACAGTAATGAGAAAAAATTTGCGCGTTTCAACTATGTGAATGCGAATACATATAAAATCACTAACCTATTCAAAAAGCAAGGCATAAAGATAGCTTTCACGACGAAAAACACAACCGCTAGGCACCTCCTAAATAGTAATCTAAATAAACGTGACCCGTATTCAAGGTCAGGGGTATATTCTATAACGTGCCAAGACACCGATTGTCAAGCTAATTACATCGGGCAGAGTGGAAGGCGAGTAGACACACGTTATAATGAACATAGAAATGCGATAAGATACGGAACACATTCAGCCGTGTGCGAACATATGTGTGACGCAGGGCATAGCTTTACCAACATAGAGTCGGACCTTAAAATAATCCATCACGAATCGAAAGGCAGAGCTCTTGACATAAAGGAAGCAATCGAGATACACCTAGCCAAACGAAACAATCCCAACAATCTAAATGAACACACGTTCATGGAGAGCTCACCCCTCTTCACGCTACTAAAAAACACACCCTGTCGGAAACAAAACACAATTTAGCGACACAGCCAAGCTAGATAAAAAAAGGGGGGAAATTAGGGGTTTTTAATAGGTAAATGTTATCTGGATCAGGTGTACGATGTACCTTTCTTCTGCAATAAACCAAGGCCCATATTAGAGGCAGTATTAAAGGTGCCGGGACGTCCTCATAAGACCGTCAACGCTTAGTTCGAATGGGTTATGCTCCACGCGTGGCGAGGACTAATCCACGGTCTTTAATAGTTGTAGATCCACCTCATTCAATAACATACATCTTATCTAGGTTGGCAACACCTCACATAAACACATCGCGATCACTCCCCACAGCACGTAGGGACAGGGGGGGAAGGCAGGGAAAAACCAGTCGTTAAGATAACCACCGCAGTCGTCCGCACAGCGAGTTCAAGTGAGCACGGAAACTGCGAATAGCTGTAGTACGGAAGACAATCAGATAAGTAGTTAGCCTAAAATTTTTATAGTTTAACCATAGTTTACAACCATATAATCTCTCTAAAGTACAATCTCCGGATAGCCATCACCATTTAGCATTTCACCTAACATATATACTGCATTTAGCATACACTGACAGTTGCAGTACCAATACTGCAACTAAATAATTGTACATATTGTAAATATTTTCACCTGTATTTCAAACATAGATTTTATAGCCTAAGTGTATTGGATCTGATGATGATCGCTTGACGATCGAAACTGGTCATCCTAGTGTTTTATTAATCTCATGTAATTTATTTCAGGATTAGGGCATAACCCATCTCTTTTGGGTACATTCGTGTTGACCGACTGAAAAGCACTAAACTCTTGTTTACTAAGGCAACACTGAAAATATGGCTTCAAACACCACAATGTTCACGGCTAGTCAGGCAAATCGTGAAGCCAAGAAATTCAAATCACTCAGGCTTAAACTCATGAATTTAGACAAGTCAATTTGGTTCAACAAAAAATGTATAGAACTAAACCTCACCCCTAAATACGTACCAATTAAAACCGTACCGAACACACCAGCCTCGATCATTTCAACTAAACAAGCCAAAGCGCTTTGGATAAAAAACGAATTAAGATTTGCATACATAAGAAAGCAAAAAATTAACCAACAATTATACGACATTCAATTGCAACTAAGTAATTTCTGGCACGCAGCCCAATGGGACAGCTTCACCGAACACCTACATGACACCATCAAAATCAGAGCAACGAGGAAGCATGAAACGCTAGAAAATAAATTAAGAAAACTAGGAGAAACACAGAACCATCAATCTAACGAACAACACACGAATAACAATGAATTCAATTTCCACAGCAGAGTAAACAACAGAACGAACGTAACCTTTTCTCAAGGTGAAATGAATATGTTAGACAAAGGTTTGAAATACAACTGCACAGACGCACACACGAACCACAATATAAAACAGTTAATCACAGATATTGAGATAGCCAGTCACAAGCTCCCAGCAGAAGACAGGGAATCAACCAAAAATCTCGCCACCAACGAAGCCAAAAAAATCCTCAAACGAGAGGGCGATAGCAATAACATTCAAAACAACAAACAAATCAAAGAAATAAAGTCGTTGAAACAAAAAATAAAAGAACATGACTTAATCATCACAAAAGCAGATAAGGGAAACACTACAGTAATTTTGAATAAAACGGAATACATTGAAAAAACAGTCGAATTCCTAAACAACAACGAAATCAAGGAATTAACAAAAGACCCCACCAACAAATTCCAAAAACAAATAAAAAGTGCGCTAAAAGAAACAGAATACATACTGACCAAAGCTGAAAAATCAAAACTAATAAACATGAACCCGAAAATACCGTCATTGAGGGGACAACCAAAAATACACAAAAAGGAATGCCCAATGAGACCAATAGTCAATTGTAGGAATGCCCCTAATTACAAAATCAGCAAAGAGTTACTAAAAATCTTAAAATGCCGTCTTTCCAACGACAAAAACAACTCTGTAAAGAACACAACAGAACTAGTAACAGCATTGAACACCCTACAAATGAAACCTAGCTTCAGGCTAGTATCCTTCGACGTAACTAACATGTACACCAATATTCCGATTATTGAAGCAATCAACACTATCGAAAACAACTTAAAATCCAACAATTCGGTAAAAGAAATTGAAGAGATTGTGAGATTACTGAGGGTCGTTCTCACCCAAAACGTGTTTCAATTCGACAATAAAATATACACACAGAGAGAAGGCCTAGCAATGGGATCGCCACTAAGTGGGTTAATCGCTGACATCTTCATCAATGCACTAGAAAATGCGTTCTTAGAAAAGACTTCAACAAAGGGAATAGTAATATGGAAAAGATACGTAGATGATGTAATTTGCATCTACGATACTGAACTAACAAGCGAAGAAACAATTCTCCAATCCATTAATAGCCTTCACCATTCTATCAAATTCACTAAGGAATCCGAAATAGACCGGAAAATAAATTATCTCGATATAACTATTGAACGTAAAGACAACGACCTTTCATATTCCATATTCCGGAAAGCAACACAAACCTCGCATGCAATCGACAATCAGTCTAATCACCCCAGTACGCACAAACTAGCGGGTTTCAATTCAATGGTGCACAGGGCTTTAAACATACCCATGTCAAAAGACAACTATAATAAGGAAATAAGAACTATTATGCAAATAGCAAAGGAAAACAACTTCTCGCCAAGCAAAATAAATCAAATTATAGCCAAACATAAAAATAAAGATAAAACGATTCCCAAACCGGACAGTAATGAGAAAAAATTTGCGCGTTTCAACTATGTGAATGCGAATACATATAAAATCACTAACCTATTCAAAAAGCAAGGCATAAAGATAGCTTTCACGACGAAAAACACAACCGCTAGGCACCTCCTAAATAGTAATCTAAATAAACGTGACCCGTATTCAAGGTCAGGGGTATATTCTATAACGTGCCAAGACACCGATTGTCAAGCTAATTACATCGGGCAGAGTGGAAGGCGAGTAGACACACGTTATAATGAACATAGAAATGCGATAAGATACGGAACACATTCAGCCGTGTGCGAACATATGTGTGACGCAGGGCATAGCTTTACCAACATAGAGTCGGACCTTAAAATAATCCATCACGAATCGAAAGGCAGAGCTCTTGACATAAAGGAAGCAATCGAGATACACCTAGCCAAACGAAACAATCCCAACAATCTAAATGAACACACGTTCATGGAGAGCTCACCCCTCTTCACGCTACTAAAAAACACACCCTGTCGGAAACAAAACACAATTTAGCGACACAGCCAAGCTAGATAAAAAAAAGGGGGGAAATTAGGGGTTTTTAATAGGTAAATGTTATCTGGATCAGGTGTACGATGTACCTTTCTTCTGCAATAAACCAAGGCCCATATTAGAGGCAGTATTAAAGGTGCCGGGACGTCCTCATAAGACCGTCAACGCTTAGTTCGAATGGGTTATGCTCCACGCGTGGCGAGGACTAATCCACGGTCTTTAATAGTTGTAGATCCACCTCATTCAATAACATACATCTTATCTAGGTTGGCAACACCTCACATAAACACATCGCGATCACTCCCCACAGCACGTAGGGACAGGGGGGGGAGGCAGGGAAAAACCAGTCGTTAAGATAACCACCGCAGTCGTCCGCACAGCGAGTTCAAGTGAGCACGGAAACTGCGAATAGCTGTAGTACGGAAGACAATCAGATAAGTAGTTAGCCTAAAATTTTTATAGTTTAACCATAGTTTACAACCATATAATCTCTCTAAAGTACAATCTCCGGATAGCCATCACCATTTAGCATTTCACCTAACATATATACTGCATTTAGCATACACTGACAGTTGCAGTACCAATACTGCAACTAAATAATTGTACATATTGTAAATATTTTCACCTGTATTTCAAACATAGATTTTATAGCCTAAGTGTATTGGATCTGATGATGATCGCTTGACGATCGAAACTGGTCATCCTAGTGTTTTATTAATCTCATGTAATTTATTTCAGGATTAGGGCATAACCCATCTCTTTTGGGTACATTCGTGTTGACCGACTGAAAAGCACTAAACTCTTGTTTACTAAGGCAACACTGAAAATATGGCTTCAAACACCACAAAGTACAAAGCAGTGTTGCAAAGACTACTGCCTTAAAGAAAGCGTACAAAGTAGTGTTGCAAAGACTTCTGCCTTAAAGAAAGTGAAGAAAGCAGTGCTGTAGAGACCACTGCCTTAAAGAAAGAGTACAAAGCGGTGCTGCAGAGATTACTGCCTTAAAGTAAGAGTACAAAGCAGTGTTGCAATGTCTACTGCCTTAAAGAAAGTGTTCAAAGCAGTGCTGCAGAGACTACTGCCTTAAAGGAAGAGTACAAAGCGGTGTTGCAAAGACTACTGTCTTAAAGAAAGAGTTTAAAGCAGTGTTTCAGAGACTACTGCCTTAAAGAAGGAGTACAATGCAGAGTTGCAGAGACTTGTGCCTTAAAGAAAGAGTACAAAGCAGTGTTGCAAAGACTACTGCCTTAAAGAAAGCGTACAAAGTAGAGTTGCAAAGATTTCTGCCTTAAAGAAAGTGTACATAGCAGTGTTAAAGGGACTACTGCCTTAAAGAAGGAGTACAAAGCGGTGTTGCACAGACTACTGCCTTAATGAAAGTGTACAAGGCGGTGTTGCAGAGACTACTGCCTCAATGAAAGTGTACAAAGCGGTGTTGCAGAGACTACTGCCTTAAAGAAAGTGTACAAAGCGGTGTTGGAGAGACTACTGCCTTAAAGAAAGAGTACAAAGCAGTGTTGCAGAGACTACGGCCTTAAAGATAGAGTACAAAGCGTTGTTGCAGAGACTACTGTCTTGAGGAAAGAGTACAAAGCTGTGTTGCAGAGACTATTGCCTTAAAGAAAGAATACAAATCGGTGTTGCAGAGACTACCGCCTTAAAGAAGGAGTACAAAGCAGTGCTGTAAAGACTTCTGTCTTAAAGAAAGTGTACAAAGCGGTGATGCAGAGACTACTGCCTTAATGAATGAGTACAAATTGGTTTTGCAGAGACTACATCCTTAAGGAAAGAGTACAAAGCTGTGTTGCAGAGACTACTGCCTTAATGAAAGAGTACAAAGCTGTGTTGCAGAGACTACTGCCTTAAATGAAGAGTACGAAGCGGTGTTGCAAAGACTACTGCCTTAATGAAAGAGTATAAAGAAGTGTTGCAAAGTCTTCTGCCTTAGAGAATGTGTACAAAGCAGTGTTGCAAAAAGAACAGGCAAATGAGACTGCTGCATGAAACAGGTTCACAGTTTACTTTACACCAATTCCCTGGCAAAATCTAGATATCAGTTCTAAATTCCAACTCTTTGCATTTACTGTTAATAACAAGATAATTTATCTGCGCCCTTGGGTGCTTGTAGAAAGTGAAAAGTGTAAACTTGTGTGCTACTTAAGAGTATATTTAAAATATATGTTTTTAAAGAAACATTCTAATTTACAGTTTGTTAAAGAAGATGGGTTTATTGTAACTCCATGTAGTTACTAGAAACTTTCAATGCAATGCAATTCTACTCCAAATATCTGGGTGTTACCTTAGATCGAACGTTGACCAACAGTAAACACTGCACTAACATCAAGCAGAAAGTTGCTTCTCGTAACAACATCTTGTGGAAGCTTACTGGCAGTAAATGGGGTGCAGATCCCAATTTATTAACAACATCAGCCTTGGGTTTGTGTTATTCTGCAGCTAAATATGCATGCTCTGTGTGGCGCAAATCATCTCACGCAAAGCACGTTGATGTGGCTCTAAATGAAACCTGCAGGATAGTAATGGGATATCTCCAAGCTACACCTATTGATAAACTCCACAACCTAGCGGGGATTGCTCCTCCAGATGTAAGGCGTGAAGTTGTAGCCAAACTTGAGGGACATAAAGCAGAACATAACACTGATCATCTGTAACATGGTTACCAGCCACCACTTAGTAGGCTCAAATCTAGGAAGAGCTTCATGAGAACTACTACTCCCCTCATCGGTCAGCCTGGAGCAGCCAGATTATCTCAGTGGACAGCAAGATCTGATTGTAATGATTGGCTGGCTCCTTGTGAGAACCTTCTTCCTGGTGGAAATCAAGTCTGGAGAGTGTGGAGGTCCTTAAATCGGCTCAGGAGTGGCGTCGGACGAACTAAGGACAACCTGTTCAAATGGGTCTTTTTGAAGGAATCTTCCAGCTTGTGTGACTGCGGGGAGGAACAGACAACTAAACAATTAACTGTCGTAGTGTCCTACATCACGTTCCACACAAGAGCTTGTTGATGCTTCAGACAACGCTGTTACTGTTGCTCAATTTTGGGCTGATATTGTTTAGTTTGTCATTTAAGATTTGTGTTACATTGTATGATATTCTATCAACCTTTGGTTAGTTTCCTACGTGTCTTTTTGCTGTGCTTTTGACTCGAAATAAAAAAATCTAGAAACTGAAAAACCGTTTGCAGATTTCAACACCAACGGGATGTCTACATTAAATGGTCGTTCGGTTGCTAAAATCGGGAGTTTTAGGTTTTACACAAGAACCCAAACAGATTATGGAAAAGAGTCAACAACTTATAAACAAGAGGGCGTGGATCTTCTTAATAAGTTTACTATGCTGGTAATCAAAGGCCAAATAAAAACCCGAGAGTGCTCTCGGTTAGAAAGTCTGGAAAAAGGAACAAAAGTAATTATTAAGGGAATAAAGCCAATAGTTTATAGACAAAAAGTTAGATATGTTTTAGAAATTGAGAATATCAACTCATTGTTTGTATCCAATAACTGGCTGGAAAATGAACTCCAAGATTCGGATACAGATTTCAATTATAAGCTAAAAATTAAGCTGGATGTTATTAAAACTACACCAAGCAAACATAAGGAAAGAGATGTATTCTGTGTGTAAATATGTATAAAAGCTCAAAAATATAGGCTCACCTGTTTCCATTAAATGAATGGTTATAAAATGGACCTAAAATATTTAAACATAACTTTAAAATAATTTCTGAAATTGAGTATGGATGTTGTTTATCCTATAAAATAAAAATAAAGAAACGAGTGTATTGTACGTAAAAATTGTACAAATACTTAAATCAATACAAATATTTTATATGTATTGTCTGTTTTTCTTAATGGTTATCGTGCCACCCGCTCCTAATGCAATCGCTAAATATCGATAGTTCTCGACTCTGTTTGTAAAGAGTGGTCCTAAATAATGCATTTTATTTACAATTTTGTGTACCGAGTACCATAATAATACAGTGTCGCCAAGCAATGTTGAGACTATAGTTATGTTGGGTAAGGGGTTCGAACCCTTACTCCCTTACAGTATACAGGAAATTTGAACTGAAGTCAAACGCGTTAACCAATCAGCCAACCCGGCAGTTACTAATTTAATTAGTCCTGTGGACGTGAGTGTTTACAAAACTTTCCAGTGTACATTGTCTCAACCTCTTGTTCGTTTTTGAATGCAGAATTGTTGTTTCTCCATAACATTGCGGTTATCAGTCTTGTGAACTGGGTGTTTAATATAGGGTTAAAGGCATCTTAGAATAATTTTAGAAAACCTCTCAAGTATTGTGTAACGCGTTTTAGTAATGAGTCACCGTCCTTTGAGTAGCATTTACCGATACACAACATCGTTTTGGTAATCTCTACATAAGTATCCTATTCTTCTCTCGTATAGTGTTTCTTTTTGTAAAAAAAAATTGGACGCTTGGTTTATATATTAAGCATTTGCTACACTGTACATGAATCAAAATAACCGACATCGTAATCGAGCTTTACACACGGTCTGCATGACACCATGTTCATGACACCCAACGCATAGGCAGTCAAGTTAGCAAAGTCGTTATCGTGCTAAATTCGCCTCAGGGCTCACTCTACATATACGTACAAAAGTTTCTTAGAATATGCTCATGCACCAGAAGACTGGGAGAAATGGCTAATAATACCAGTGTTTAAGAAGGGGGACAAGAAGGTGTGTGATAACTATAGAGGGATCACCCTCATATCAGAGATAGTAAAAATACTGGAAAGGATATTAGAAAGAAGAATGAGAAGAAAGGTGGAAGGAGAGTTGCAAGAGGAACAGTATGGCTTCAGGAGTGGAAGATCCACAGTGGCCCCAATCTTTAGCTTGAGGCAGGTGATGGAAAAGGACTGGGAATATGGAGGGGATTTGATCATGACTTTCATAGATCTAGAAAAGGCATATGATAGTGTCCCCAGAGAGAAGGTATGGGAAACCATGGATAAGAAGAGACTGGGAAGAGAAATGTTGGAAATGGTGCAAGCAATGTACAACAACTGTGTTAGCAGGGTACTGACCCCAGTTGGAAAGACAGATTGGTTTAGGAACAAGACTGGACTAAGACAGGGGAGTGTGCTGTCACCTCTCTTGTTCATAATGGTGATGGATGAAATTGTAAAGGAAACAACGGAAGCATATGGACATAAAGAAATGAAGTTACTGTTATTTGCAGATGATATTGTGGTCTGGGGAAGGAACACCGAAGAAGTGCAAAAACAACTAGATGTACTGAACGAAAATATTCAGAAGTACGGCCTGAAAATCAGTATAGAGAAAAGCAAGACCATGGTGATGGCAAGAGGGGAAAGACAAGGAAAGGGCACTGTGAAAATTGGAAGTCAGAGTTAGGAAATTGTGGACACGTTCAAATACCTAGGAAGTGAATTGATGCAAACTGGTAGGTTAGACATGGAGATTGGCAGGAGGGTACAGCAGAGCAATGCATTCTATCAAAGTGTAAGAAAACTTGTTTGGGATAAGGAAGTACCAAGGGAAAGAAGGGAGGTAATGTATAAAGTGTACTATGTTCCCATATTAACTTATGCAGCTGAGACTTGGACCCAGACAAGCAGGCAAGAGAGTAGAATCCAAGCCAGTGAAATGAAATTCCTAAGAAGTATGATAGGAAAGACAAGGAAAGACAGAGTGAGGAATGAAGATGTTAGGAAGGAAGTTGGGATGGGAAAACTAAATGAGAGAATTGAGAAGAATAAACTAAGGTGGTTTGGACATGTAAAGAGGATGGAGGAAAATAGAATACCAAGACAGATGCTGGAGGCAAAGTGCAAGGGTAAGAGAGCAAGAGGAAGACCTAGAACAAGGTGGATTGATTCAGTGAAGAACAGCGTAAGAAAATGAAATCTGGACTGGGACAAGATCGTGGAAGAAGAATGGTGGAAGGAAAGTGGAAAGTGGAGAAGTGCCATAAATACCCCGACCCGGCAGGAGCTGGATAAGGGGAAATGATGATGATGATGATGATGCTCATGCAAGTTAAATAATCACTGTGTTTTAAATAAATAGTCAATATTCCATTCTCTCATGTGGTATAGCGCACCTATTAATTATATATAAATCCTAAATCAGGATATTACAAGTTTAAATATAACAAAGTCATATGACACCTCACGTGTCCAAATCCGATTACTGGTTTATAAATCTCAGGTTGATAACCTTGCCTTTTCGGGGCTTTCGGGAAAATTCATGGGCCATGGGAAAGGATTGGTTATCCTAAGTCCTATGACACCTCACGTGACCCTCTCCGATTATTACTTTATAAAATCACAGGTCAATGACCTTGACGTCTTGGGTCTTTCGGGTAAACTCATTGACCATGAGAAAAGAGTGCGTCACTTATAGTCCTATCAAACCTCATGTGTCCAAATCCGATTATTGGTTGGATCATTTGGTTAAAAGCCGACGACCTATTAGTTCTGGGTTAAATTTTTTAAAAATTGCTCATCCATAAAACATTCTTTTAAAAGACGCCCTCTTTCAAAAGTCGCAAGTGCATATGTGTACAAAACAAAAAAATATTAATTCATAATAAGGTAAATCCTCATACCTGTCACACATGCTGAGCTACGTTTACTAAAAATATTACTATTATGGGTATCTTTTATTTTGGGGTGGAAATAGGTTGTCCATAGGAAAGGGGGGGGGGGAGAAGTAGGAGGGGAATGATCCCTTTGAATATTGCATCATCACGAGCAGATATTGCGTAATCGCGATGACGTCATGGGTCCTTAGAGCGAGCACGTGGTCCAGGAGCGAGCATGTGCACTGCACGTGTTAGCGAGGGAATGGGTTGACCTTTCCCCACACAAAATTTCAACTCTCTAGGACAAAATAAATTGAATTTTGAAAATAGGCTATATTTCCAAAATTTAGGAAATCTATAAAAAAGGTTGTTTGACATAAATGAAAGCTCTCTATCTCCTCTACTAGTAAACCAACTCTCAGGTGTATAGGACAAAAATGAAAAGAAAATGTTCAAATGGCGTCTTTGTTAGCGGTTTTTTTGGTGTACTAACATTTGAATGAGACTGTCTGGGCGCGACGCGCCCATGGAGAGCCAGTTGGTTATTCACATGCGTTTGCTAATTGGTCTGCATGTGTTAGCAGTAAGAAGAGATTGACCCTTGACCGCTTGAATCGGATAACCTTTTGCCCTGCGCGCGGCTGTTATCGTTCTTTGGCTAGCGTTAGCATGCTGAACGTGGGAGGTCCGGCTTGCTACTCCATATAGGATGTGCAGCTGTTAGTTAACATTTTTTGCGGGCTTGCATGCTCTGTGGTCTCTTTCTGCATAGACTGTTTTATAAGACAAATATATATCATTGACGGCTTGAAATGAATATTGGCTTGTTTGTTTTAAATTCTTAACCATCAATATAGAACTCGGATATTATTTTAATGAGAGAACAAGTTTGGATATCAGTTCACAAAGTTTCATTCATGTGATATGTTTAATGATCTTTTTGTTTCTTTAACATCATAGTATATAAGAGCAAGATTATTATGATGCAGTAGTTACTATTCAACATGCCTCTCTGCTACTCTTTTATTGCGAAGATGCAACATCTGAGAGAGGTTAAGACGCTAGCAGAGAAAGCCAGGATGTTGGGGTGTAATTTTATGGTTTCCTCCTCCAAAATGGAGGAGGAAATTATTGTCAGATCTCTCACTGCGCTAGAGAGGGATCTCTTCGACGTGGAGATTCTTGGCATCCTAAGAGACGAACGCTACCGCACAGAATTTGTGCATAACGGGTTAACGTTAACCATTCTGGATGTTATCCTACCCAGAGTGGAAGCATTTAGGGCGACTCCCTCTCCCAATTGAGTATAACAAGATCTTTTGCAAAGAGAAGAAAGAGAAGAAGAAGATGGAGAGCATATGGAAGAGGAAGGAGAAGAAGAAGAAGAAGACGAAGTGCAAATAATACTTGACTAAATGGACAGTGAACGGTGCTGTTTCACATTGAAATGTATATTTTTTTAAAAATATATTTATTTTAATCATTGTGGTTTACATTAATTATAGAATGCAAATACATTTGCCATTGGAAACAAATGTTTTAAATATCCGTATTGATGTTAGAATTAAACGTTTAAATTATACGCCAAATCAATACATAAACAAATATATATTTTATATATTAGTACATGTTTCGACCCACAGTGGGCTGAGGATGACCCCACTGTGGGTCGAAACATGTACTAATATATAAAATATATATTTGTTTATGTATTGATTTGGCGTATAATTTAAACGTTTAATTACATTAATTATATAATACGAAATAGTGAAAACAAAATGGTATGATCTTCGTTCTTAAAGTGGTAAGTAGTTCTTTTTTCCACCAAGATGCTGAGAATTGAAGATGCTGTCTGCAGAGTTGAATATGCTGGTGATCTTGTGTGGAAGGTAAGTAAAATCATTCTTTTCTTTCTTGAGTGTGTTGGTGTTCGTGAGCTGAAAATATATAGACACATTAATAATAATAATATTAATAATAATAATAATAATAATAATATTTTTTGCGATGAATTAAAAAAAACTTACATTGTTTTAATTAGAATATGTTTTTGTTCGAAATCCAAGAGTTGTGAATTGAATCGAATCCTAGCCAAGATACGAAGGCTCGGGTTCCTTTTCTACGCAGTACTTTGTCAACTAAGTAAATATTAGGATGTTTGGTTCGTTGTAACTCTGCTTCATAAAACGCCCCAAATATCGGCAAATTTTTATTATCTTTTAAAAGATATCTTCGCGGATTAGTATTTTGAACTTTATAAATTGTAAATAATTCCGTAGTCCAATTAGCTTCGTATTCTTTGCTGAAATGTTTCTTGATTTTTGATATTCTTACAATGTCACCAATTTTATATTTTGGTTTTCTAAAAGTTTCATTATATTTTGTTGGCAAGCGGGGTTGGTTGTTTCTTTTTACATCAATAGGTTTCATGCCAATGCTGCGATGTATTTTGTGATTATACTTTACTAATAACTCAGGCAAAATATTTACCCATCGGTATGAACCACGTGTTGTGAACTCTTTCCACATCGATTCCTTAAGAGTTCGATTAAATCTTTCTACTACACTCGCTTTTATGGAGCTCGCAGTGGAATAATGCTTTAGATTTTGTTTCTGAGACCATGTTTTGAATTCACGGTTATAAAATTCCGTTCCTCGATCAGTGTGAAAATAATTGGGCAATCTTTCACTTTGAGAATAAACAAATTTTAAACTTTTTACAATCTCACTTCCTTTTTTGGTTTTAAGAGGAATTGCCCATGCATATTTTGAGAAAACGTCAATAATGGTTAATAAATATTTAAATCCATTATTCCATTTTGCAAGTTTTGACATGTCCACAAGATCAGCTTCATGGAGGTCATCGATTCCTTTGCTAATAACATGTCGTCTTTTAAACTTTTTTCTAAGAGGTGCATGAAGTTCTTTTGCAATTTCTCGTCTGATTTCGTTCATAGTTAATTTCTAAACAAAGATTTATAACATACTGTGCATTGTTTTACAAATGTATGAATTTTTTATTCAATATATCCTGCATTTCTTAGTTCTTCTTCAATTGCAAAGATTTCGCTGTCAAGTCCTGTGTGACGTGCAGCTTTCGATGCAATTAATTTTTTAAGTCTTGATACTAATTTGTTTGGTTCATTCCAATGGACAAATTCAATATCGCTTCCTCCTTCGAATTTCCAAATGGCTTGTGGAGTGATGTGTTTCTTTAGGCCATATCCAGTATGCATCGTAGTATTTGCTTCTTCATTCTCATCTGTTGTTTTTATAATTCTATCTATGTCTTCAGTAAGAAGGGGTTCGATTATATTTTTATACTTATGAGATTGTGTTCCTCTCGGAGCTGCATTGCTTGCATAATTTCTTTTGTGCACGTTTGAAACATTTAATAATTTCAAATAAGAACTTAAATCACTCCTATCGATTAGAGAGTGATCTGGTACTTTCCTTTGAATCAATTCAAGTAGACCTTCTGTTGTAGGAAATTTTTCACCACCAACTTTTATCCACTTTTTATCAAAGAAAACTCGTTCACGTCCCAAGAATTGTTTATCATTTCTTATCGTTATACCAAATGTTCTATCTACGTTTTGTTTAATGAACGGATCAAAGTAGCGGTTAAGTAGTGTAATTATTTTGATGCTATCTCCATCTTCTTCGTCTGAAGTAGCAGTTGATTCAGAATCATCATATTTTTTTTCTTTTTTGATTTTCTTTTCTGATTTTCTTTTTTCTTAGTTGACGTTGTATTAGCAATAGCTACAAGCTGATTTAATGAATTTGTTACTGGTTTAAACTTAGTCTCTATATCTAATTCTTGACGTCTAACATCGTTTTGAAGTGAAAGATACTTGTCCTTAACATCTTTTCTTAAGCGAGAAAGTTTATCCTTTACTCGACTTTCAGCTTTAATCTTCAAGCTCTTCTCCATGACTAAACTAAAATTGTAGTTGTTTTATTTATTTATAGTATATTCAAAATCAATTTGAAGAGGAAGATCATTGGTTTTATGTTTCTCGGGGTCTCTAAGTCGAAACTGTATTTCAGCTTGTTCTTCAACTACAATGTCACTGCCATCCAGTTCAATCTCTTGACGTATATTTAAAATTGCATACACAATTGGTGATCTTGGTGAAACAAAAATTGGTTTTAATATACCTTTATAGGGAAGTTGGTATTGTATATTATGATTATGAAGCGTGTATACCGGGGAATGGATTGATGGTGTGTTGGAGAATTTCAGAATAAATTTCGATAAGTTCTTTTTCTTTACTTCATCTTGTAATATACCATATTCTTCTTTAGATGCGGTAAACCTTTCGAGTGGTTCCTTGTTAACCAATTGCTCAATATTTTCTAGTTCAGTTTTTAACTTGTTATATTCCTCTTTGGATGCAGCAGCGTAACTTTCAAGTTCTTCTTTTTTAACAATATTTAGATTGTTAGCAACACCCTCAATACGAGTTTGTAAATTGCTTAAAATTTCTTTTAGTAGATTAACTTCAGTTCGTGAAGCAGCATAGTGTTCTACAAACCGTTTATTTGTCACATCTTGGTCGTTAACAGGAAACTCAACATTTGTTTGGTTTTGATGTTGTAGATTGTTTACAGTCTGTTTCATTTTTCAAATTCATCTCGTGAAGCGGCATATTGTTCAACAAACGTCTTATTTGCAACATCGTTATCGTATATGGGATTGTTTACGTGAGTAATTCGTCTACTCATCATATTTAAAGTCCCACCATCGTCTACGTTTAAGAAGTTTTGTTTATTAAATTTAGTGATTAAGTCCTCTAGATCTTTTCGAGAAGCAGCAAAGTTTTCTAAATAATATTTGTTTATTGCATCTAACGAATCGATTGGTTGAGATATGTTTGTTATTCTTCTATTTAACATCTACAGTTTCATCATCTTTGTTTATATTCAAAAGAGATTTTTTAATTTCATCGAGTTCTTTTGTTACATGAGTTTTAAGAAAAGAATACGATATTGCATCTTGATTTTGAATTGGATCTTTAACATCTCTTATTCTTTTGTTACCCAAGTCGAGACTATCATCATCAAACGGAAAGTGATCTTCTGAAAATTCACTCACTAAACCATGAATGAATTCTACTCGTTGTAACACTTCGGTTATTCGGTTTTCCAGATATTTTTTTATATTCGATGTATGTTGCTGCATTGCAATAAGGTTTACTGCATCATTTGCAGATGATGGTAAAGCTAAGCCTGCGAGACGTTTGTTTTCAAAGTCAAGTTGTTGTTTCTCTATTTTACAAATTGAAAAATTCAAACATTTAAGGTCTATAATGTTTCGTTGTATGTCTTCTTTAGACTCAATTTTATTTAGCTCATTCAGTAACTTCAGTACATAACCTTTGTTGCAAGCATCTTCAACATGTATGGGCGTTCCAACATCTTTTAACCGTTTGCCGTTAATACTTAGATGCCCATCGCTTGTTGTTGTTGTTACTTGATTTCCATATTGCAGTAGCTTATCATCAACATACGATTTAGTTGCAATATCATGGCGTGAAGTTGGTGGTTTGCTAGACACGTTATTGATTTTGTTAAACGATGCCATAGTTAGGTTGTTAACCACACAATGTGTATAACGCGAATGAGCATTTAGCTCTTTTGAACTATTATTTATAAGTGAAAATAAACATCAAATCCATTGCGATATCGACCATTTTGTAAATCGCTATCTTTATCGATAACCAATAAGCCAAACATAGAGTTTTGTCAACAATAAGAACAAATATGGAAGAACTGATCATAGCTCATATCTGTATTTACATGATCGTTATATACATGACGCAAGTTTGTTCCGTCTTGTTTAAAAAGAATTAAAAAATTAGCGTTATCTCTAATTAGATGTTTAGGTATACAAGAATATCTTTGACAAAGATAAAACACGTCAACTTCGTGATGACGACCTCTACTGAAATAATCTTTCATGTGTTGTTGTTTATTGCTGGCTACATCATCAAAAACAAATATAGAGTTTTTTCTAGCCATTTCTGGAGGCATAACTTCATCATTATCGGAAAAAAATCACTTTTTATTTCCTTTATGGAGTCCAAAAACTTTTTTAATTCAACATACTTACTTTGAGCAAGTGATTTAGACTAAATATAAACGTTTTCGAAACGAACTCCATTTTTGTGACATAATAAATTTAGCATTACGTTTGTTTTGCCACAGTTCGATGGACCGCAAATGATACATCGAATAGTGTTCGGTAGTAAAACACCATGCTTTCTTTTTTCACTTTTACTCTGGTTTTCATCATTAGTAAATGAAATTACTGGTAGAGTGTTTGACTTCTTAACAAACTTCAGTTCAGCATGTCTACGTTTACGTCTGAGAATGCACACTGCACAAAAAATCACATCACATCAACATATATTGTTTCCACACGTATCATAACTTGTATTATATGGAATAATAGTAGGATTTTCAGGATTTAAATCAACGTTGCCAACGTAAAACCCTCTTAAATATGGACAATATGGTAGCCATTTTTTATGATCATTTAAAGGAATATCGTTTTCTCTCCAATTTTCAATTTCAATCTTACAGAATATACATTTCACCTTATCACCATGACCGGTATAATAACATCCTGCTGATGATAAACAAAATTCGTTTGGAGAGGGAAGAGGCCAATTTTGAAAAGTTTTAAGTCTTTCATATTCAGAGTTTAATTCTATGCTAGGAGAAATGTTGTTTACGTAAGGGCAAGAAAAAGCCCATTTCTTATGCTCTTCAAACGGATCATCATCTTCTTCCCAATAACTAAGTTGCAGATTACAGAAAGCACACCTGACCATATCCATATATCCATAATAGTAAAATCCCGCAGCTGCTAACCATGCAGTGTTCGTAAAACTGTCTGAAGACCAGTTCTTAAATGTTTTTAGCCGATCTCTTTCAGATTTTAAATTCATTCCTTTTTGACTCAATATCATTTGCATTAACTGTTTCTTGGAATACTTTACACAATTAAAATACTTCATGATGATGCTTTACTTCACAAAAAAAGATGTTCCCCACACGAAGCTAAATGTGAACTGATATGAATCAACAAAAAACGCTGGCTAATATGCATGATTTGCGTGTGTTGGGTTGGCCGAGCGGTCAAAGCGTTAGACTTAAGATCTAATTTTCAGAAATTGAAAGCGAGGGTTCGAATCCCTCACCTGACAATATTATTTTATATACATGTGGAGTGAGGAGGTGCTTGATCATTAAAAAAACTTTAATATGAAGTGGTACAAAGACCTTAACTTCTTTATTCATTTAGAATTACAATTAATACAATTTTATTTCTCTTGTATGAGTGTTGAAGTAATCTCATTCTTTTAGTTGTCCTGATGAGTGTGTGTTGAGATGATCTTGTTCTTTTAGTTGTCCAGATGTTTATTTTCTGTAGGCAAAAAATATACACTGTGTTAAAAAGCAAACAAAAACAAAATATGTATAGGTGTCAACAACACTAGTAGATTTAATGAATTACCTTTTATAGATAGCGATTACAGTTATCACATTTGCAGCAAAGATGAAACAGTTGAAAGTTTCTTTTTAGATGATCTGGTAGATGTTTCCACTCCAGACGAATTCGTTGTGGCTCATATATAGTCAGTATGTTTATAGGAAAGTAGTTCCAATCAAACTTATTAAAACCTTGAAGTCCATTGTTTCGAAACTTGTTTATTATCGAACACACGATTTTCATGATGCCATCAGAAGAATTTAACCAATGTTGAACAGCATTGACATTAAATTTAGCACAACTATTGCTTCCCAATGCAAGAGATGCTAAATGTTTTGGACAATCTGTAGGTAAACGTTGGCTATGCTTCAACATTAGATCTGACATTCCATAAATCGTATTAAGATCGATTAATGACCCAGGGGAAAGTGTTTTAGTGCAAACAAAGAAAATTCTTGTGGCAAATTATACACAACTAAATATTCATATTTATTTTTAATAGAGTCAAAAAAAGAAGAAAGAGTTTTTTCACAATACGCTGCAACCCATGTTAACACAGGACTGAATGAAGGTATATTGCTGTTATTTAACATACAGTAAGCAAGTTCCAAACTGCCGTTTGGTAGCTTGCGAATGTCTGCAACTATTGGCTGCTTCTTTTTCCACGTGTCAGCATCAGTAGAAGGAGAGTTTTTTGTTGCCAATTCCATGATTGCAACTAAAGTGAGAATACTTCTTTACTTGCTTGCTTATAACTTAGCAAATATTGGTTTAGATAATTACTTCATTAGTTAATGGTCTGTAAGATATTTGACGATCATGAATAAGAACACAATAAAGAGTTGTATCTTCAGGTATATTCTCACCTGTCTCGATTTCAATTCGCACATCAACTGAAGATGTCTTCACTGCCTCCACTTGCTCAAGGCAATTAATTACAATAATCGGACAATGAGACTTAAATTCATCTCGTGAAACTAGAGTCTCTGAACGAAAATAATCGATCTGATAATATACATTACGAAATTTAACAAACATGTCATACAATTCGCTGTAGTCATTTATAGCAATTTCAGAAGTTGGCATTTCATAGGGATAAAAAATTGAATTAAAAAAACTCTTATAGATTTAATGTTACAATGGTCAAAATAGGAAGAGCACGTATTTAGTACATTTCTTTTAGTTTGAAAACCTAATAAAAATTGACGTGGTTTTTGAGTTTCAGAAGTTGTCATTACAGTCCAACTATATTTAGTTGTTCTAGGAAGAGATGGCAAGACATGAACATCCCATGATCGAAAACCAACCTGAATGGGAATATTTTTCTGCATTAGTTTTAATCTTTTAATTTGTTCTTCGTCCGATAATAATAAAACGGGAATTTTTAGATAAACTTCAAATAACTTGACCTTAGAAAGATCATTTTCGGTTGCAGAGTGCAACGCACGTGCGTCACTCGACGATATGAGAAGTATTAGCTCATGCTTGTAGTTTAAAATCGGCTTTCTATAATCCTCTGCTAAACCTAACAGGTTGCTTAAAGGAAGTATTACATGGAAACGTTTTGTGATACAATCAACAATATTTGCTTCACTTGCTGGTGTTGTTAAAGAGGGGAAACAACCAGCATTTTGTAAAGCTGTATATTCGTTTTTTGAATATGATGCAAAGGTTTTTATAGAACTTGTTATACCTAGATGGCGTGTACGATCAATTTCTTTACCATTTAACGTAACGCGAATTTCGCTAAAAAGATTAGCCCCAAAATTTTGGTCAGGATGTGCTGTAGTAGAAGCAGCCGGATTTACGTTAGAAGTAATAATTTGTCCTTCTAAGTGAAGAACACCTTCTGATAATAAAACTATGTTTCCTTCAGTTTGAATTGGTATTCGAATTTCATCATTATTTTCGAATTTATTAGCTGAATAAGGTTGGTAAACTCTTTCTTCTCGTCGCACAACTCTGTTGTCAACCTCTCTTTTATCCGTTATGTTAAACATGTTAACAGCTTCAAATATAGATAGAAACTAAATAAGATTAACAATTGCATATATATTTATATTGAAATTAAAGTACGCGATAGCCTAAAGACTGTAAGAAATGCTTGTTGTTACTCGATAACTGTTTCTTAGATTTTAAGGTGTGATGGCGTTGTTTTTTTGTTTTGTTTTTGTTTTTAGAAATTTTAGCTGATTGATTTATATTTCTTTTTCGAATCAGAGTCGACTTCTTTTTTTTCAAACTTTGAGTATTATATAGTATAACCATATTTGTGAATGTTTTCTAGTAAGCTTACTCAACTAGAATGAAAATATAACAGTATTTCATTACTTTATATAGCAAGATAACGTGCTGGACGAATAATTAATTCTACAGTTAAATCTTCATCTTGCAAATCAATGAGCTGTTGAAGATGATCTTCAAGTTGCACAGATACATGTTGAATAACCTTGCTGTTCATAGGCAAAAAATTAATTGTTGTTGGTTGTACAACAATCGGATAACCAGCAGGAACATGAGCTTTAAAATTATATAAAGAGTGTGTTGGTTTATGGTTCTTAATAAGAACTCGTACCAAGCACGAGGTTGCAACATACACGAATACTATTAAAAGTGTTAATTTTAATCATATATTCCGAATGATGAGTTATGTTTGCCTCGAACTTCTTATGAGAAAATCCTAACAAATCTGCAATAGAATCTGCAACACCAAAATCTATAGCAAAGTTTTTCGAATGTAGTTTACAATTATCATAATTATCATAATTAATATAAATATATGAAGGAAATTTGTATTTTTCACCTAATAAAACTGATAATAAATGTGCTAGTAATAATTCATTAATCTTTGCACTTAATTGTTGAAACGTATAGCTAACATCAGGTATTATTAAAATTGTTGTATCCACATCGTTCATCTTTATGGCTAAAACGTTATTATTTTCGTTAATTTTTACTTCACTTTCGATTCTATTTCGATCAATCTCAATGTCTTTTTATTCTCTTTAGGGTAAACTTTCTTTTCAATACCTAAAGCCTCTGCTACACTGTTGGGTACACTGAAATCAATATTAAACGGAGAAGACAAAACAAGACGGTTGCGTCCTTTTCCATTTATATCCTCTTCCAAATAAAGATTTGTTTTTTGTATATGATTTGTTATAAGTTTCGACAATGAGTGATAACTAAGCAAATCATCAAATGTTGAGGCTAGATCTTCAAATTCATAAATACCTGGTGGTACCACTAAATCAATTGATAACAAAAATTTAGTAAAATGAATGCGAAATTTATTATTTCTGTTGGTAACATTTCGAATAGAATTAGATGTATACAATCCTGCAAGTCCTATTTCAAAAAACTCTGCTCCTACAAGATGAATCGGATTCTCCAATGTAACATCAATCTTCGAGCCTTTACCTTCAAGAGTTATCCGTCTTTCGAAAGCCATCTTTGAAATGTTTAAAGACAGTCTGTGTTTCCCTTATTTATACAATACAAGAAGACTAAATATAAATGTCCACAAATCGAAGAAGTAATCGATTGATATGAATGAAAATTATATTGTAGATAACAATTTTTAAGATATGTTAAAATTTCTAATGGTGGTCTTAAATTACCAATACTATCAAAATAATGCAAGTATTTACCTCGTTTACTGAAAGCCACCCAATGTGAACCTGATTTAACCATCGGTTCAAGGTTAACAATACAGTTTTCATTTTTTCGAGGATGTCTTGGTAACGTATCCCGCATAAAGACTCCTCTAAAATTTGGAATCTTTAATTGATGTGCGTATTTAGCTAAATCGAAATTACTTAATGCTTTATTTGGTATTAGGTTAATTATCTTTTGTATGCAGGAGGATTTAAATAAATGCCTTGACCTGCTTATCCTCGCATTGTTTCTATCATTCGATAGTGTCTTTTCATTTCTTTTAATTCTTCTTGTGCAGCTTTCGCTTTGTTTATAGCAGACGCTACCCCGGCTGCTCCGCCTGCTAGACCCCCCAAGCCCGACAAGGCTGCAAATATCGGAAGTAGGGGTAAAATACCACCTTGCTTTTTCGATGTTCTCCTTTTTTTAAAATCTTTTCTTGTTTTTTTTTATATTTAATTTTCGTTTACCTCCACCAAGCTTAGACTTAGCTTTTCATTATGCCACTGACTGTTAGTGCAGCCGCTCTCTCTCCTAATGATGCGTCACGGGATTTTACACGAGACCAAGCTTTTGAAGCTAAAATTTCATCAGCCTCTCTTCTTTTGTTTGAATCTTCATGCTTTGCGTAAGCAATGTCGTGCTCTTTGCACGCTTTATCTAATATATTTATTCCGGGATTACCACGGCTCAATCGCTTTTCTAATTTTGTTCCTGGTCCACAATATTCATATCCCGGGATGTGTAATTACGCGGGTAAATTATCAATAGTTTTATTAAGTACACGACTAATTAATGTTCCACTTCCTATTCGTTTATATTGAGTGGTAGAGTTGCTCCTCTTACAACGCACCATTACTAAATGATATGTAATATAAAGTAATTATACATATATATATATATATATTTCTGGAAAATGGGAATGGTGGGGGGAGGTGTTTTTTTAAATAATACACACAAAATTTGGGTTATTATTTATTCTTTATTTTTCATAAGCAAAGGAACACACAAAAATTAGTATTATTAACAGAATAAAAGTGTGTGTTTGAAAGAAATAAAGTAAGTGAGATGAAGTGCTTTAATCTCAAATTTGTTTCTAATCATTTTTTCAGAGAAAAATGACCAAACGGTAAAGTATCAATTCCGTTTTCAGTTATGTGTCTTTTATCTTCGTTTGATGAAATTGCCAACTTATTTTGCCGAACAGTAAATACAGAATGAGATTTTGAAATTATACAAACTTGAACTTTGTTGACTTGATCTCTGTTATTAAGACACTTTCGATACTCATCAATATTCATACTTTTACTCACACTCTTCTTAATGCCTTTAGCCTTACACAAGCTATTCATTTCATCACACAATTTTATTGCATACATTTTGGGTCTTAACCCCACAAATTCATCAACAATCCTTCCAGCATGTTCATCTTTCATTAAACCAATTTCACCTTTATTTTGTCTCACAATGCCAAAAGGATTGTTTGTTTCATAGTTTCCAGTATCAAACAAATTTGAATGCTGTTTCATGAACTCACAAATATCATAATAGAATATATACATAAAACTATCGGTGTCTGTGTATAACAACCTCACATTTGATTCAGGATTTGCTAAAATAACATTGTAATGAAATTCATTCATTTTACATTTAGACAAATCTAATATAGATGCCTCAACATATACTGGTTGATTGTGAAAAATCTTTAGTCTGCTCATCTCGATGACCATACATTGTTCATCGAATATAATTCTATGTTTAAAATTAGCCTTAGCTATTAAAGACCCAGCACCACGAGCTCCATGCCATTTGGTGACCCATTTGATGTCCCTTAACTTCCTCACATTCATCAGTAAACGACCAAAAATTGCATTATTCATCAATTTATAAAAAAATCAAAATCATTTTTAGCATGTTTTCGTTTCTCTGTGTTCACATCAATATAAGGTTTTAGCCATTGGCTCTGATTGAATTCAATTATTCTGTGAATACGATCTAATTTCATTCCTAGATGAATACATTGCTTTAACATTCTATAATGCAAAATATAACGTTCTTTATTATCTAGGGTAGCCATTAGCTTTGTCAACTTTTCGGGGCATAGAGGGTAATCTGAATGTTTGTCATGTAACTCTTGGGGATAAGTCAAATCTACTTCCAAAATATATCCAATTTCTGAAGTATCATCAATAGTTAAAACATCAAAGCCTTCAACATTTGCAACCCATTTAAAGCCACCTGTTGGAAGATATTCCATCATCGCATATCCATATAAATTATTAACTTCAAAGTACATTATGTAGGACTCTTGCTTTTTCTCATCATAAGTTTTCACATACTTATTATTAGCGATCGCATGTCGTGTTATACACTGAACATTTCCTTCTCGAATAGATCGTTCAAAAAAGTATAACATATCAATATCTTGAAGCAATTCAAGTTGAACGTTGGTTATATTTTTCATCGCGCACCAAGACATAGATGGAGCAGTGTAAAAATGAGCTGCATCAATGCCATAAGTTTCCATGCCATTCGATCTAAAATTTTCAAAGACATCCGCCAAAAGAAGTGTGTCAACTTTTAAATACAAATCGGCGTATTCTCCTAATGTTTGACAGGAAAACGTTTCCCACACCGATTGAGCAAACTCATACTCTTCATTCGATATTCTTTGATCAATAAGACTGCTATAAAACTTGGATATTTCAGGTAATTTAGTTTCGTTAAGTACATCCATACTCGTGACGTATTCATAGGGAAACACGCCTTTTCTCGCAGTAAGTCGAAACTGTGCATCATCATTAAAATAACGTCGAGTTATTTGCTTTGAATCTTCACCTAACGATGATGAACATTGATCTAGTGAACAGGACAAGAAATTATATGTATCGATAAATCTTAACTGAATGAATCCATTCCTAACCCGTACATACTTTGTAAACCCTTTATAACGTTCCATATTCACCGCCAACAAACTTATACTACCAGGATTATGTAACACCTCTCCATCACGTTTCTCACAAATTTCTTTAATTATAAAATGTCCATCATAGCCCGTTAGATTATGAAATGCTATAGGCAAAACCTTTGTTACTTTGTAATTTAAATTACAACTATTGTGTGCGCTTCCTCTATATTTTCCAGTTAAGTGACAATGATCGCGTACTTTGAGTTCATTATCTGCAATCGGTTTCTCGCAAATGTGACACATTTTACTTGACAAAAATAATCTTTCTTCATTTTCGGTCATCTTTAACATTGGCTTAGCCGATAAGTAATATGTTTGAAGTTTATCCACAATACTATAAAGATCCTTTACAAACAATTCAATGCAATTATTTCCCCTAAAGAGTTTGAAACTGCACAATTCACTATCAAAATTACAATGAAGGTATAAAGAAATGCTGTAAGGAATATGTTTTTATGTTAAAGTAGAGTTATGAATGTCACTATTTGGAAAACAGGAGGAAATTGGAGACAAGACGCATTCAGTGTCTGCATATATTATAAATGGAACTGTATCTTTAACTCGGAATTCTGTAAAATTAACAAATCTTTGTTCATCAGTTGGCATTATGCTTTTTGCAACAGGAAACTCTTTACAGTCTGCAAAGTGAACATTTAACTCATCCTCAAGAAAATAATATGGCAAACAACGTCTACATATATAAATCCATTTGTGAATGCTAGTGAGGCTTGAACGCACAAGGCGAGCAAGATTTCTAATTAAACAAAAGTGATAACTTTCACTGTTTCCAATCTGCAACATCAATAAGTCTACACTCCTTTCATATACTTTATCTGATACATACAAAGGCACAATAGTAAAAGTTTTTTTTTTTCCTTTTACTTCGTTTGTTCCCATACATACCCATTTGTTTTCATCATATTGTGTTCCATACACATTTACAGAAATATTGTTTTGGTTTTCAAACTTGTTTAAATATTTCATTTCCATCGGAATTGGAATACCATCTAAATTTAAAACATTTCTGTAATTAGGATAGGGAGAAAGATGATTCACGTTTCGAGTTTTTGGATACAAACCAGCAACCACACTCCACGCAAAACAAGCTTCCTTTGTATCATACAAATTTAGCACTGCATGTTTATTGACTATTACGTCAGGCAATCGACTAGTATTGGACATTCCTATTTGAAATCCAACATATTTATTTATATTAATTCTCAAACTATAAATTTTTTCTAAAGCCCACCCGGAACCATTTGCTTCAAATTCGCTCATTTTTGTCAATGTACCTTCAATGATATTCTTGTTATAAAATTCATTTAAATCAGTATACTCGAAAACTACTTCATTTTTGATAGCAAATTATTTTGTTTCTGATATGTCGCGAAGCACATATTGTGCACTCAAAACTGAATTCACCTTTAAAGCTTGTACAGTTAACGCTTTCTTAACATACTTTGTAAACAAAATATTAGCATTCGCTAAAAATTCGCGAGGATCCAAAAACTCATTCTTAATATTTGATACTGCAAGTGTGTACACTCAAGAATTGAATGCCGTTTCAATTAACTCACAGCTCAAGAAATATTCATCCTTTATTTGAATTGTAATTTCTTCGAAATTCACAGCTTGTTGCAATATGTGCTCACTAATAACTCTCCAACATTCAATCAACTCATCACTGTTCTCAATCAAGTCGGTTTGAGTGTTTTCCCCGATTTGGTATGATACTGAAATAGCACCATTTAGTTCACTTCTAAAATTAGAAACACTTTTAAATGCATTGTCCAATTGGTTTCTTATATTTTCACTGTTAGTATTATGTATTACAATATCAACCTTTCTACGTTTGCTAGGAGGTGTTGCCATTGTTGTCTAAGCAATTGTCCAATTCGCACTGTTGTTAATACACCACCAGCAGTTGCTGTAACATCGGCTCACCATAAACCTATAATCTTTTAAATTGTATTCTAGCCATTGAGATAAATTGCTGCCTGTAATCTCCAGCGAACAATGAATGGCTTCAAAGGGAAATTCATCCTGAAGTTTACCAAGCAATTTGTTTCTATACTCATTCAATTTTGTTACTTCAAAACAAGTGATGGAAAATTCAATTTTGTAAACCTCATCAAATGTATTGTATCCGAAGAAACAAATAAAATGTTCATCTTCACATAATTTTTGTAACAAATATCTTAGAACTGTTTCTGTCACCTCTCGCTGACTATCATCTGATTTGCTAACATTAGTAACGTAGACTGAAAATGTTGAAATTCCACTCGAAGATGTCCATTTGTTAAAACAAGCTTCTTTCTCATTATGACTCACCTCATTATCATCTTCTTCTTCTTCTTCTTCTTCTTCTCGTTCTTCTTCTTCTTCTTCTTCTTCTTCAGACTGATGAAAGCATACACGATGATACTCTATTACCGGGTGCGATCGATGTTCAGTTCCACTCAGAAAATTAACAGTTTTCCACTTCATTTTCCTGTTCCTTTTTATTAGTTTTTAGATAATCTGAAAAAAATTAAACAAATTAAGAAATAATAAGCAACTAAATATATATATCATTCGTTATATCAATCAATACATATATAATCTGCATATATATATATATATATATACTCACCAAAAATTTACAGTTTTAAAACAACTTGATGTGAGCGGTTCTTCAACCCCAAATACACCAACATCAGTTTGCCTCTAAGTGAGTTTAGTTTATCGATCTCTGATGCGCTTAGTTTTGCAAATACTGCAGGTAGAAATACACTTGTTATTTCACCTTCAATGATAATGTCCACCACTATTTTTCTTCCAAATCTCGTCTCCACAGCCCAAATAATTTGGACCACATACGGTAAATCAATTATTAGTTCTGATAGTTTCTTATTAGAATACTCAACGCAAGTGGCTAAGTTATTGAACTTCGTTAGAACATCCATCACACACACAATTTGTTCCTCGTCGTTGACTTTCTTTATTTCTTTCACACACACACACTCTCTTCGCGCAGACGTAGAAGTTAAAACTCATCCACACACACATGCATTTATATATCCTTCACCCCCACCTACACTCAAGAAACCAAATGCTACAAAAACAAGCTTCAGACGCAATCATCTCATTATAATTTTATCACTATTACTTAAAGAAGTCAAAGATTACATTCTTACCTGATGACGTTAAAGGTCAACCACGTCTCACGCGAACACTGCAGACATATCACGTGATCGCTCGCACAGCTTCAAACTTGCATGGGTATCAAATGACGTCAACACCCAATAAATTTTATCTCCATCGCATAAATAAGTCAAAGGTTATCTGCTTCAAGAGGTTACCCAAAAGTTATCCGCTTCAAGCGGTTAAAGGTCAACCTCTTCCCACGCTAACATGTGCACGTGCACGCTGCACGTGCTCACATCCGCATGGTTATCAGATGACATCATGATGATGCAATATGTCCTCGCGCCAACACCCATTAACTTTTTATCACCATCGCAGAAACAAGCCAAAAGGTCAACCCATTCCCACGCTAACACGTGCAGTGCACATGCTCGCTCCTGGACCACATGCTCGCCCTAAGGACCCATGACGTCATCGTGATTACGCAATATCTGCTCGTGATGATGCAATATTCAAAGGGATCATTCCCCTCATACTGGGGGGGGGGGGGTCGAACGAGTAATTTGGTACCTCGTACAAGTCTCTAGACCTATTGGTTTGCAAGATATGTCAAATCTTACTTGGCTGAGGAAGTCGGGTACTTACTTTTCGAGCACCTGGTGCGTTAGAACTTCCACTATTCCTCTACTCTCACCATTTTTTTCTTGCAAACAAAGAATTCACCAATAGCCTTATCGGTCGCAAAGGCGTCCATCTTATAACGTAGATGTTTTCACCTCACGTGTAGGAATCTCACTGCTGTCATCAGCGAGTAAACATTGGGTTTTAATTTTATTTAACAAGTCGCAATACGCATTAGAAGTTAACCGATGAAACAAATGCCACGCTTGTCGCAAGGCTTTATTGCTAATGTCGCCACAAGGACAGGAATCAATCAATGTTTGCAGCGAAGGGCAACCTAAATCCCTCAAATCGATATATTTACAGTGAGGAGCTAAAAACTCTTGCAACCATTGGATCTTTTCGACACCTTTCACAAATGCCACATTGGGTGATGACAAATGCACTTTCATCATCATGTCAAGGTGCTTATAAAAAATGGTTCCTGTTTTCCACACTAGTTGCAAATGATTTTCAATCCACTGACTTTTGTTTTTTAACTTTCTCACACAACAAATCGAATGCATAGGGCGGTTTATACACCAGATGGGTGGGTTGTGATATCCAAAACGTAGAACAATCAATGATGGCCACCTATTTAACTATACGCTTTTTTGTCACCAAACTTAAACCCTTGACAATCGACAATCAGTGTACGAAGCATGGTTTCCTTATTTTTTTAGCCTATTTTCAATTTTGAAAGAATAGGCTTATGAGATCACCTTTTGTGCGTGTGTCTGTGTGTGCATGTGTGTGTGTGTGTGTGTGTGTGTGTGTGTGAGGTGTGTGTGGGTGTGTCCCTAATAACTTCTTTATGGCTGGAGCGATTTCAATGGAACTCGGTAAGTTCATAGCCCTACTCCGGGCGACCCCGACCGTGCCCTTCAAATTTTGTTACATCACACCAATCCAACATGGCGGCTGTGCGAAATATTTCACCAGCATTCAATATCTCCGAAACTATTCCCGATATCACCCTGGAATTTTGTACGGTGATAAAGGAAGCTACTAGAAGTTCACCTATGTGACTACTGAAAAACTGGTAACTACAAATTTAACATGGCGGCCATGCGAATTTGCGACTTTTAAATAGACGTTTCTCGTGACTTAACCAACCAAACGCAATAAAACTTGGTACAGTATATGTTTATACACATTGTAATGCACCGACATCAAACTTCGTTCAATTTTTTACATAACCACAAGATGGCGGATGTGCGAAATATTTCACCGGCATTCCATATCTCGGAAACTATTAGCGGTATCACCCTGAAATTTTGTACGGAGATAAAGTGCACTACTGGAAGTTCATCTATGAGACTTTTAAAAACCGGTTAACTACAAAACGAACATGGCGGCCAAGCGAATTAAAAATTTTAATAGACCTTTCTCGCGATTTAATGTTCCAAACGCAATGAAATCTGGTACAGGAAATGTTTATACTCATTGTAATGCAATGGTATCCAATTTAGTTCAATTGTTTACATAACCTCAAAATGGTGGCTGTGCGAATTTTAAAATTAAGTTTTTTTTCTTGTGTCGTAATCATGCGATCGAAGTGAAAGTTTGAATAATGAACCAACGCAATAATTTTCCTTTAATGGTACATGACTCTATGACCTATACATTTAACAATGCTACATGGCGACCATCCGAAATATTTAGACGGCTCTGAATATCTACGAATCTATTATAGAAATCAAACTGAATTTCTTTATGTTCATAGGGGCTATGAACATAAGTTCACCTATAGGACTTTAAATAACCTGGTGATCACAAGTCCAACATGGCGGCGACGCGGAGTATAAATATTCATATGGACGTTTCTCGCAATTTAACCATCCTAGTGCAGTGAACCTTGGTACAGTAAATCCTTATACGAATGTTAATCCAGTGGCATCTAATTTATTTCAATTGTTTCCATAACCACAAGATGGCAGCTGTGCGAAATTTTAAAATCTCCTTGTTACTCCTTGTGTCCTAATCATGCGATTGAAGTTTGAATGCTACACGTACACAATAATATTCACGTAACAGTACATGACTCTAGGACCTACATATATAAAATCCAACATGGCGAATATCCGAAATATTTAGTCGGTTCTCAATATCTACAAATCTATTACAGCAATCAAACTGATATTTTGTATGTTCATAGTGGCAGTTAACATAAGTAGGATATATGAAAATAGGCTGTATATTTCTTCACGGAACTACTTGTTATATTTAATCTTACCTTGTCCACGTCTAACCATCAACTAACCCATCTCATGGTTATCCGTCATACGCTTAACCAAGTTTTAAATAAAAAAAATAGTTAAGGACTAGGTAGTAGGAATAACAGTAAATAATTCTTATTTTTACATGAGCAAACTCGTATAATTCATCATCAACATAGCACTCATACACATGTTACAAAGTGTTTTTTTAAATCTGGCACAACATTCAAATGAACAGTTTGCACATAATGCCCACAGGTATCTCCCGTTTTCGTGGGGTCTTGCACAATGATGCGATAATTTAAACTCCAAGGAATATTGCCTACATCATATCGATTCAGGTAAGGACAGGATGGGCTCCAATGTTGATGGTCACTAAATGGGCCAATTGCAATGTTGCAAAATATACACTTGACCACATCCTTTCTGTTTAAATAATAAAACCCTGCTGCGGCCAAATCTCCAGGATCCATGAAGGGGACTGACCGTGTTTGAAACGTCTTTAGTCTATTAAATTCACATTTTAAATTCCAGGGGTTTTCCCTCATGTTGTTGTTATTGCTTATTGAGGGACACATGAATTTGTTGTTGTTGTTGTAATGGTTTGAATTAGTAAATGGCCAGCAATGGTTGTTGGTAAGAACTGTGACAGAGCACAACAGGAACTGTTACCACAGCAGCCAACGGATGATAAATAATAACGTGTTAAGACATGTTTTGTTTATCATGTCACAGCAGGTGCCGCTGAGTATGATGTCACATGATGATTACACGCTTGTGACATAGTTAGACAGAGGGTGATACTTGACTTGTCTTGTGTGAATAATCAAACATTAGGCTGTTGTATTTGCTGGTACATTTTCCTGTGTTTCAAAATCTACTCTTAAATCAATGGTGGTGATTTTCATAGATTCCTATAAATACGAACAGTCGAAGACCACGAGTGGCGTCCTTGCTTTAAACGCTTGCGGTGTCAACATGGGACAGTCCTGTTTTTCATACTAAGATGATTGAAATTTAGCAAACTTATCAAAAAGGGGCCAAACTTTATTTTGAAAAATTGATTTCCAACCCCTCATACGGAAAGCACACATTATTTAAAAACAAACGTATATTTCTCAAGTGGATGTGATCAAACGGAGTGATATCTTTGCTCTGTTGATATTTTCGATTACTTTTAAAACCAATAATAATGTACAGAGGTCGCTCGGTAGAGCGAGCCGAATTAACACTCCAACTATGTGTGTCGATGGTAAGCAGCAAAGGGTACTCGTGTAGGCTCCAACTTCTAAATGCTATAGGTCGAACTTTATCTTTCTTCGCCAAGTTTAACATGCCTAGCTTTTTACGATCAGACAGAGTCACTTGGGGAATATTCCATATTAAACGAAGCAATTGAATTTTTGAGTCTACGACTTCATCATGGGCTCCCTTGATTGCATTATAATCACTGTTGTCTCTCACCAAATACAAACATTGTCTTTTATTTAAAATAATACGCTTCTGATCTTATGCAAAGCCTAGTAGTAATTTTAATGGTAGAAACTTGTAAAGGTGCCATCCGTAGCAACTAACCAGTCATTGCTGCTGTTGGGACACCATCCTGCCAAAGAAAGCGTTTTACATTCTTCCTCAATATATGAAGGGTATAATTTCATAAGACTAGTCATACCCACATTTCGACTCATGTGTACCACATTATCATTAATCACAAAACGCACTTCAGAAGATAGAAAAGCGAAAGCATGATTAGCCAACGTGGAAGAGGTGGGCGTGCTGGCATCGCCTTTAATTAATTTACCCTCAATTTAAATAATACTTTCATGGGGTAAGGTAAAAATATATTGCTTGTTGATAACAAATTGAATTTCGTCATTGTTATTTAGTCCAGGAGCCTGGGGTTGATTCGATTGCATGTCAATTCGTACTGCCCCAGCTTCCACCTGTACGGGATGTAACACTTGTAACATGTCCTTGTTCATGTTGGTTTCCTAACCTATAACCAAGGATTTGTAATCGTTGTTTGTTTACCAGTATTAACGTTATCATACACGGTGGAGAACTAACAGCCCTCGTAAACGGTGTTGTGGCTTTATAGATAAATTTCATATCGACTTTAAAACCAACTTGTAGGTGACTGGTGTGTTTGTATCAAGATCAGCTGTTGCTTTTTATACACTAACCGTAAAATAATATTCCTAATATCACACACTCATAGGGTGATAAAAAAACATTGAAGGGTTTTCACGAATAATATAGTCACAAGGTGAAGTCACTATAAAATCATAGAGGGAATGGGATTGTTCTTCATTCGTAAACACGTCTCTAATAATATTGTTTTAGATCCCTTAGTTGGGGGGTTGTTTAGGGATAAAACATTAGTGTCACTGTGTTAATTTGGTAGGTTGTTTCTAAATGATAGCAGCTTCCCGTAGCTGGGAGAGCTTACCAGTTTAGCGTGTTGTTTGGTGTTCAAATGCTAGGGGGTGTTCCTGCAAAGATGCAAGAGTCTATTAGGGGATGAACCTCTGAATGCAGGCTACTATGCCGGCCTGCCAGCTGGATGCTAGGAGTAATACAATAGGCGTGCTTACGTCAGCGGCTCGACGTTACGTAGTCGAGACGCGTGCGGGAAGCACAATGGAGCCTGACCAAGCAATTACTGGCTACTATGGTCACGGTCAATCGTGACGGAGGTCAGGAAGGGTATGAGGATATAAAGAGGCGTGTAATTGACAATACAAGTGTAGTTTACTGACCATGTGTTTATTGGTCAGTGAGTGTGAATTGTAAGTCTCTTTTGGGGGAATGTAAGTAATTATACAAGTAGAGTGTACAAAATTATGAGTGGGTGTTTCACAAAGTAAAGGACTCTGAACACTTGCTGGGTCTCACCTGATGATGCAAACGGAGCAGATGTCGGCTAGGGCCTTCGGCGACGCACACTGTACAACAGATCATGGCTCCAATTAGGACTCCATTTCTTATAGTTCTCGGCGTCGCGTGGTCAGCATTCCTCCGACGTAGCTGCCCCAGTTAGTTGTTGTGTAGATGTTTATGTATGTGTCGCAAGTAGTTGGCTAACTTCCCGAGCTGGGTGGCCACCTCTTGCTGTGTAAAGATAGTGTTCTGGTCTTATGATGTTGCCAGTCAGGGTGTTTTTAGTAGAAGATGGGGGGTGGCTTAGGGGTACTGCCCCCCCGGGAGGTGTACAAGTCCCTTTCTTCGATTAGTTCGCGTCCCCGCGAACGGGAACGGAACGTAGGGTGGGGGTGTGGATGTGATGGATCGTTTTTGATTGCTCCTTGTACGTCTTCTTTTTTTCTTCCGTGTTGATGAAGATGTGTCGATGGCGTGGTGATGTGAGTTCAGCTTGTGCTCAGAGGGGTAGGTTTTGGGATATACATATTATAATTTAGAATAGTTCATTTAAAAGATGACATTTGAAAAATTAAAAGTACAAAATAATATGTGATTTTGGCATTATATATATGTGTTGACATTGTTCAGGGAGGAAAAACCCAAGGCTGGACGGGTGGTTGTGCCGTCCGGCGCTGTGTTGGGAAAAAAATTGCTCCCTGCAATGTTTTAGTGTGAAAGATAGAAGAAAATAAAAAAATAGGTGTAAGTTAAAGGAAATATTATAATGGTTTATTGTTCTTGGGATGAAACGGGACACCTTCACAAATTTGGATTTTAGTAGAAAGAAAAATGAAAGAAACAAAAGTGTATACATATTGTGGCAGGGTTAAATGGTGTGACCATAAGGTTATATGCATAGATGTAACAGAATTGTGTTCCTGATGTGTAGGTTATACTGCAATTCGTTATTTTCATATTACTTCTTGCATTTACATTTTATTTTTACAATGATGACATGGTAACAGCTGTACTAATAGTAATACTAATACTAATACTACTACTACTACTACTACTACTACTACTACTAATAATAATAATAATCCGCTGTGCCCGTGAGCTTGGTACCTCTTTCTCATTATGTGATCACTTCATAGCGCTTTCATCTGGCCTTGGTCCTACCTTTCCATCCATGGCCATTTTCTACCCAGCCATTTTACTGTGTTTTAGTGGCTGTGCCGCTAATTCACACCTATCATGCATTTTCCCCCGTGGGTGAGAAAATTGCACCTTGGAAGCAAAGGTGAGCGCTTACAACCCTTGCGCTATCCCTGGCTGCCGTAGATCGCTCATTATTTAAGCGCTTTCTAAGAGTTGCGTCAGTGCCGTTCAGTGTCCCACGTTCACTTCACGTTGCTGATCGCGTCGCCGTCACCTTATCGGCGCGACTTGAAAATGTAGCAAAGTGTATGTGTTTGTGTGACATCAGTGTTTTACATTTGTGTGTGATTCGGGATATGTATTTACAGGGTGTATGTACAGTGCAATGATCTTGACCTGTGAGACATAAATATTTTGTTAGTGGGTGTGCTGCTGTCCATGTTTTCTTTCTGCAATCCAGAAAGAGAACGCATGGGTAAGGTTATACTGGACAATGCATTGTTGTCATTCATACATGTATATACCTTCTAGTCGCCCTTGGCGCCTTACTCTATTCTTATTCTGTGCCGGCTAGATTTCTATCTTAGCCTAATGTTATCGGGCTTACCCTGGTAACGGATTTGTAGTCACCAGGCGCCGAAATTTTTTGCCTTAATCTTAGGGTGCTTAGTGTAAATTATGATAGATTAAAAAATATTTGGTATTTACATGGCGAATGGTTTTATCTTAATCTAGTGCCGAAATGTGCTGTGCTATTATTTAGCAACAGCGCTTATTGAATTTGCTTAATTCTAAGTTGCGTACCAAATGCAACTGTCTTACATGCTAAAATTTCGACCGGAGCGATCGCCCGGGGCAGTTTTACCTCCCCAGGTCACCACCCGCGTGTATTCTAGAAACACCGGTTGTCTCTAAAATCACCGGATTCCGCTCCCTTAAAAATACACACATCAAAAAAAGTTTTGCATCACCTCGGTTCCAAGAGTTCCGGAACCTTTAAATACAAAGGGAATAGAGATCAACACAAACAACATTTCAGCTCGTTTTATTGCTCATGAGACCCACACATTGCATGTTGTACCATCATACAGCTAGACTTTCAGCATTTGTGGTCCAGATTGCAGTACACACCACTACCTCTAATACCCAGTAGCACGTCCTCTTGCATTGATGCATGCCTGTATTCGTCGTGGCATACTATCCACAAGTTCATCAAGACACTGTTGGTCCAAATTGTCCCACTCCTCAACGACAATTCGGCGTAAATCTCTCAGAGTGGTTGGTGGGTAAAGACGTCCATAAACAGCCCTTTTCAACATATCCCAGGCATGTTCGATAGGGTTCATGTCTGGCGAACATGCTGGCCACTGTAGTCGAGCGATGTCGTTATCTTGAATGAACGCATTCACAAGATGTGCACGATGAGGTCGAGAATTGTCGTCCTAGAAGACAAATGCCTCTCCAATATTCTGCCGATATGGGTGCACTATGGGTCGGAGGATGTCATTCAGGTATCGTAAAGCCATTTCGGAGCCTTCCATGACCACCAGTGGCGTACGTCGGCCCCACATAATGCCACCCCAAAACATCAGGGAACCACCACCTTGCTGCACTCGCTGGACAGTGTGTCTAAGACGTTCAGCCTGACCAGGGTGCCTCCAAACACGTCTCCGACGATTGTCTGGTTGAAGGCATATGCGACACTCATCGGTGAAGAGAACGTGATGCCAATTCTGTGGGGTCCATTCAGCATGTTGTTGGGCCCATGTGTACCGCGCTGCATGGTGTCGGGGTTGCAAAGCTGGACCTCGCCATGGACGTCGGGAGTGAAGTTGCGCATCATGCAGCCTATTGCGCACAGTTTGAGTTGAAACACGACGTCCTGTGGCTGAACGAAACGCATTATTCAACATGGTGGCATTGCTGTCAGGGTTCCTCCGAGCGGCAATCCGTAAGTAGCGGTCATCCACTACAGTAGTAGCCCTTGGGCGGCCTGAGCGAGGCCTGTCATCGACAGTTCCTGTATCTCTGTACCTCCTCCATGTCCGAACAACATCGCTTTGGTTCACTCTGAGACGCCTGGAAACTTCCCTTGTTGAGAGCCCTTCTTGACACAAAGTAACAATGCGGACGCGATCGAACTGCGGTATTGACCTTCTAGGCATGGTAGAACTACAGACAACATGAGCAGCGTACCTTCGTCCTGGTGGAATGACTGGAACTGATCGGCTGTCGTACCCCCTCCGTCTAATAGGCCCTGCTCATGCATGGTTGTTTACATCTTTGAGCAGTTTTAGTGACATCTATGAACAGTCAAAGGAACTGTATCTTTGATACAATATACACAGTCAACGTCTATATGCCGGAGATCTGGGAACCGAGGTGATGCAAAACTTTTTTTGATGTGTGTAGTTGTCGACATTTATATTAGTGATTAATACTAATAATTACTACATTTCCGGACGCCTGCGCTGCTGGAGGGCAAACGCATCGCCGTTATACTTGCCTGTGTTGTCATCCTTCTCCCTGTATCATTCATTGATGTATTCATCATTGCTGGGTTTGCCCACGGAACCCCTCTTGTCAGCCCGCTGCATGCCTATTTAATATCTCTGGTCTCCCGCTGCGTTAACATTTATGTGGGCACTGGACATCGTCCGATAGAATAATATCATCCGGGAATTTTAGCGTCCGGGTATCCTCTTCGCCTATATTGGCATTGCTGGGTTTGCCCACTCGAACCCCTCTTGGCAGCTCGCTGCCTGCCTATTTAATATCTCTGGCCGCTCGCTGCGTCACCATTTAAGCTGTGGTGACCCGCTGTCAGCCATTTATGATCGCGTTCATTCCATATTATTCATATTTCATATTATTCATTATTTGCTTATTCATTATTCATTTGTTTGGTTGTCTTCACCTTGGCCACGCGGGGCAAGGAATTCGCGAATCTAGGATTGGTCCCGCTGAATCCTGAGATTCTGCTTCACTCCTAAGAGTAGGAGACTAGCTTCCCGCCGTAGAAGCTCTACTTACTTACATACTAAACTAGGAGTCTAGTCCTAATTTGGTCGTCCCTAGGGTCATCTTCTGAGTCCGGTGTGGAGCTGGCTAATTCTCCCACCAACCGTAGAAAGTCTCCCCTGCAGGTCTGGCTTCGATGCCCGTAGCACATAGTGGGTGCGACGTTTCTTTGTCCCGGGAACAGGCTAGGTACTCCCGGGCTTCCGAAGTCTGCCCGTGCTAGGTCATCGGCGCTTCGACCTTACGTAATTCCGTCTGTTATTTAGTCTGGGTCATTGAGTTAACTGGGGTAGGGCTCATCATCGCCTTCCCCAGCTCTGTTCCTGTGTGGCGCCTCTGCTCTTCTGTTTACGCTGTCATCACCATTCAGCGTGACTCAGATTCATTTTTTATATATAAAAAAATGAGTGTGCTATGTAAATAATTTACTGTGTGATTATGTAAGTTTTTAAGTGTTCTAGGGTTGTAGAATCTTCGAAATGCATGGACTACTTTAGGCCTGTCGTCGCCATGTCGGAGTTCCAGCGGTAATGCCTGGGTAATTTTCTTGGAGGCGTTAGTGGGTTTATATGGCGTTGGGTCCCTTGTTATTAGGATCCGGGGGTGTTATTTGCTGAATGGGCTTAAAGCATGGTAGGAGAGGGTTGCGCACCGTTGGACTCCATGTTAATGGTGGCCGGGAGCCGGTGATGCTACTAGGATGTTTCTACAGTGAGTGGACGGGGATGGGTATTTCCCAGGTGTACAAAATTTTTAAAAGTTCCATGCAGGTGTAATAATAATAATATCCCTGGTATGTGGGTAGGATATTCCATGCATGTGGCTGGATATGAGGCGTATCCGCTCTCATTTGTGGATAGATATAGTCCGAGTTGTAATAATTTTATGTCTCTTGCATGCGGGATTATTCAGAAAAAAAGAGTTGTTATATGAATTTGGCCTCATCTCTTTGCATAGAGATGTGCATTACGCTTTATTTTGTTTCCGACCACCCCTAAAACTCGGATGTGAGCATTGAGATCCAGGGCGTAGTGGACCCTCTCTTTAGACGCATGAAGTCTATCAACCCCGATGTATATTTTTGCATGTAGATTAGCTGTTTTTGTGTGTCCATGTGTTTGTGTTGGTTGGTGTTATGAGTGATAAGGTTATGGAAGGAGAAGGGTGGTATAATGGTAGCCCATGTGTGGTGTCCTGGCCATCCTGCAGGTACCATCCATCTCTGCTCCTGTCATCCTCACTTGGTCACTATCTGGTTTCTATCCGCTCCTTAGGATTGTGAAGTGTGGTGACGCTGTGACGTCATGGCCTAATCTTGTCTCTCATCTATAATGTTGAGGTGGCTAGTGATCGTGAGTGTAACTGGTCATGTCCCGATCGCCTATGATGGTTTTAAGATAAAAAAAACAAGAAGAGAAGTAGTTATTGGGGCGGGGGGGTTGTTCCTTGAGGGAATCTGTCTGTATTCGCCCCTTATTAGTGGTCGGGTGTGGGCAGGAGGTGCCCGTGGCTGTGGTTACTGAGGCTTGCGTGACTGTGGTTGCGTTCCGCTGCAGCGTGCTGGCGGGCGGGCTGATATCGGCTAAGTCCTATCGTGTGTCGCGTGGCTGAGTGTCAGGTGGTCATGTCTGCTTTTCATTATCACTTCCGTTATAACAAGAGTGTCTGCCGACAGCAGTGTTGCAATGCTCTAGAAGTCACAACTCAGTGTTTTGTTTTCATGTCCTTCTATACGGGAAGTCTTTGATGTTACGTATGGCGGCTGCCGGAACGTGACTTTTCCCAATGTTTGTGTATTGATATTGTTGTGCATTCCGGGAGGGCCAGTGTGCTAATCTGTCCCGTTTTTGCTTACCGATGTTGTGTAGACATCTATCCTGCAAGACCTTTGTCTTGTGTAATTTTTATAACTTTTGTTTAGGAAGTCTATTTCCTATGTTTGGGGTAATCGAAATTTTGCATGGCTTTTTGCCGGAAGACATGTGGTGTTACCCGTATCTAGGTGTTGGGCGCTATGGTTCAGAGGAAAGTATTTTGGGGTCGCTAATGCCCTAAGTAGGCTGTGGTGGCGAGTATCTTGGAACGGATCTATGTTCCTGTACGTATGGTAAAGAACCTCCCTGTCATTAAAATCGTGTGGCTCAACCGCTTATGTGCGTGTATACGGTCCCATTTCCGTCTGAGTGGGAGTGAATTTTTCCCCTGTAAATGGGTCTATTCGGTGTCTAGTCGTGCTGGCTGAGTTTTCTGGCCTGTCATGATGAAAAAAACCCGTGTTTTGTATGTAAGTGATCATTCGTTGGTCGACACTTATTGTTTTCCACGGTGTCCGCCATTAATGGGCATTCGGACCCGCGATCCCGTGTAATACTCTGTGTTACATGTCTGCGTTTTCTGTTGGGATTTGAGCGTCCCCAGTGTGGCCCCTGATTGTGTTTTCGCGTCAAAAATACCGTTGGTTAGTTTGTTTTTGGCACGATTGTGTTGTGTGATCGTGAGTTCGCACCCGCCTTGGTTTAAGGTCCTGGTGTTACAATTTGTGTACTGTATGTACCATGGCACGTGTATTCTATTTTTGCGACACGCGTATGAAAATATGCGTTAGTGTGAGTGTTTGCTGCTATTCTGGACGACCCTCGTATTCTAATTTTGGGAGTTATGGGGTTTTGAAACTGCCGTAAATGATCGTGTCTACTACATTCAGAGCTGAGCGGTGTTAGTTGGTATGCGCCTGGCGAAGGTCGCGTGATTATGTGTGCGTGTTATCGCTGACCTGGCGATGGTATTGAGTTACACTGTGCAGGAAATCCTTTACTTCCTTATCGCCTGGCCTGCTTGTCCCCTGTGCCATGCCAATGTGTGTATGTTTTCCGACAAGTCTTTCTACTGTCTGCATATACAACGTGTCTTGGCTCCCCGTGATGGAAAATAACCTACGACGAAATACGTTCGTGTCCCCAAATCTTATGTTATGGTAGGCGTGGGGTGAATATATTCTTGTTAGTGGTACCAGATGTCGTTATGTATGTGTGTCACCGGGCCGCTAGTTGCGTGTTTGGTGACTAGGTGTCGGAGGTGATTTTATTATTTTGTGCATATGAATGTCTGTCAGTGTGACTGTCCCTTATTGCCGTATGCTTCAACTGGATAGTTTCCCGACCTTGCGTTCCTGGTATTCAGAAGGTTGCGGGTTCGAGATCGTCTTTGTCTAGGGTAATTATTCCTGGTGCCTTTTAGGCTTGTGTCTCCGGGACAGTTTTGCTAGTGCTAGGGTCGTATCCCGGTGCGGTCAGCGGGGTCCGAAGACTTTTTCTTGGTCTTCTTTTCACGTCTGCCCGTGGAATGATTTCCCTTCCTTTTGATAGTGTTCCCGCCTTTACGTGTAGGTGCCGTTTTGCGGGTGTGATATGCCTTCATACGGCGGGCGTGTATGGTATCCTTAATGAATTTTCGTCCGTGGCGCACGTTTACGATATAGTTTAGGTCAGATACCTTCCTACAGACTTTGAAGGGACCTGACCAACGTGGCAGGAGGAACTCGGACACATTTTTCTTACGGGCGGAATTGGAAACCATAACCAATTGCCCGGGTGTGTATTCCACGGTCTTTCTTTGCCGATCGTACCGTTCTTTTTTTTTTCTCGGTGCTTCGGCTATGTTTTTTCTGGCGTCCATGCGAGCGATCTGCAAGTGCTCTAGCCGGGCTGCATTATCCGGGAGAGTGTCCTGAGGGATGCATATATTGTCTATGCGACTTCTGGGTGTATATCCGTGCAACATGAAGTGTGGAGAGTGTTTTGTGGCCGTGGATATGGAAGTGTTGTAGCTAAATGTAATGGGCTGCAGGTAATCATCCCAGTCTGTCCCTGTGTCCCCCGTGAATTTAGCTAGGGCTATTCCAATTATTTTGTTCATACTCTCTGTGAGCCCATTTGTTTGTGGGGAAAAACTCGTGGTCGTGTACGCCCTTATCCTGAGTATCTCCAAAAACTGTTGGAGCACTCTCGAGGTGAAAATAGTACCTCTATCGGATAGTAGGGTTTGGAAGAGGCCATATCGTGTGACTATGTCGAATAGGAATTCGACTATGCTGTTCGTGTCTGCTTTGGGGACAGCCTTTGTGATCATATACCGGGTGAGATACTCTGTGGCTACCAGTATGTATTTATTGCCTTTTTCAGATGTCGTAATGGGGCCTTTAACATCTATCCCGACTCTATGAAATAGCTCTCCTACGGGAATAGGGTAGAGTAATCCATGAGGCTTGCCAGGCCTTGTTTTAAATCGCTGGCAAGTGTGACATGTCATTACGAAGGTGTCTATGTCGGCCTTCATGTTCACCCAGTAATACTTGTCCCGGATTCTATGGTATGTTTTATGCGTACCCAAATGTGCCCCTGCCATTGGGCTATTGTGGTGTCCGATCATGATATTTTCTTTCAATGACTCCGGAACCGCTATAGGTGCATTATCGTGCATGGCTGTGGGCTTAAACTTTAGTACCCCGTCTTTGTCTAGGAAAAATCGCCTAGGTCTTGGAATCCACCTTATCCAAGTTTTTTAGTGCCATTAGAATCTGTTTCAAGTATGGGTCACGTTCTTGCTCCTGTTTGATGTTAACCACCGTCAGGGCAAAAGTGGGCATGTCGTCCCATTCGTGGTCCTTACTGTCATTTGGGGGTCGGCTACTGGCAGCCTAGACAACCCATCTGCATCTAGGTGTGTAGCGCCTTTCTTGTGCTTGACCACGAAGTTATATTCATACAGGCGGAATATAAACCTATTGAGCCGCGAATTTGGGTTTTTGATTTTGTCCCAAAAAAGCAGGCTCGCGTGGTCAGTCACTACCGTGAACTGGATACCATAGAGGTATACCCGAAAATAGTTAACTCCCCAAGAAAATGCCAGCATTTCCCGTTCTGTGGCAGAGTATCTAGTCTCGACGGCCGTTAATTTCCTGCTAGCATAAGCTCTCGGCCGTATGCGCCCTTCTGCATCTTCCTGTAACAGGGCCGCTCCCAGCCCATACTGGCTGGCATCTACGTGTAAAAATGTGGGCCTATCACTGTGGAAGTGTTGCAGTAATGGTGGTGAGGTCAATAGTTGCTTCAGTGTGTTGAAGGCATCTACACACATCAAAAAAAGTTTTGCATCACCTCGGTTCCCAGATCTCCGGCATATAGACGTTGACTGTGTATATTGTATCAAAGATACAGTCCCTTTGACTGTTCATAGATGTCACTAAAACTGCTCAAAGATGTAAACAACCATGCATGAGCAGGGCCTATTAGACGGAGGGGGTACGACAGCCGATCAGTTCCAGTCATTCCACCAGGACGAAGGTACGCTGCTCATGTTGTCTGTAGTTCTACCATGCCTAGAAGGTCAATACCGCAGTTCGATCGCGTCCGCATTGTTACTTTGTGTCAAGAAGGGCTCTCAACAAGGGAAGTTTCCAGGCGTCTCAGAGTGAACCAAAGCGATGTTGTTCGGACATGGAGGAGGTACAGAGATACAGGAACTGTCGATGACAGGCCTCGCTCAGGCCGCCCAAGGGCTACTACTGTAGTGGATGACCGCTACTTACGGATTGCCGCTCGGAGGAACCCTGACAGCAATGCCACCATGTTGAATAATGCGTTTCGTTCAGCCACAGGACGTCGTGTTTCAACTCAAACTGTGCGCAATAGGCTGCATGATGCGCAACTGCACTCCCGACGTCCATGGCGAGGTCCAGCTTTGCAACCCCGACACCATGCAGCGCGGTACAGATGGGCCCAACAACATGCTGAATGGACCCCACAGAATTGGCATCACGTTCTCTTCACCGATGAGTGTCGCATATGCCTTCAACCAGACAATCGTCGGAGACGTGTTTGGGGGCACCCTGGTCAGGCTGAACGTCTTAGACACACTGTCCAGCGAGTGCAGCAAGGTGGTGGTTCCCTGATGTTTTGGGGTGGCATTATGTGGGGCCGACGTACGCCACTGGTGGTCATGGAAGGCTCCGAAACGGCTTTACGATACCTGAATGACATCCTCCGACCCATAGTGCACCCATATCGGCAGAATATTGGAGAGGCATTTGTCTTCATGGACGACAATTCTCGACCTCATCGTGCACATCTTGTGAATGCGTTCCTTCAAGATAACGACATCGCTAGACTACAGTGGCCAGCATGTTCGCCAGACATGAACCCTATCGAACATGCCTGGGATATGTTGAAAAGGGCTGTTTATGGACGTCTTGACCCACCAACCACTCTGAGAGATTTACGCCGAATTGTCGTTGAGTGGGTCAATTTGGACCAACAGTGTCTTGATGAACTTGTGGATAGTATGCCACGACGAATACAGGCATGCATCAATGCAAGAGGACGTGCTACTGGGTATTAGAGGTAGTGGTGTGTACTGCAATCTGGACCACAAATGCTGAAAGTCTAGCTGTATGATGGTACAACATGCAATGTGTGGGTCTCATGAGCAATAAAACGAGCTGAAATGTTGTTTGTGTTGATCTCTATTCCCTTTGTATTTAAAGGTTCCGGAACTCTTGGAACCGAGGTGATGCAAAACTTTTTTTGATGTGTGTATATGTTCCTGTTTAATGCTGAAGGGCGTCTTTTCACGTGTGAGTTCAGTTAGGGGGTGGGCGATGTGCGCAAATCTGTGGATATATTTTCTGTAATAGGAGGCCAGCCCAATAAAACTGCGCAATTGTTTCAAATTTGTGGGCATTGGGATGCCCGTTATTGCGTCAGTCTTCGCTGGGTCGGGAATAATGCCCTCTTTGTTTACAATGTGGCCCAATATGTTAATCTGCTGTCTGGAAAATTGACATTTCGCAGGTTTAAGCCTTAATTTGGCCTCTCTAATCCTTGCGAAAGCCTCCTCCAAATGTACGATATGCTCGTCAAAGGTGTTGGAGAAGACCGTTATGTCGTCCACGTAGACTAATACGGAACGCCATTTTAGACCTGAAAATGTCTTATCCACTGGCTTTTGGAAGGTTTGGCTGGCGTTACGGAGGCCCATTGGTAACCTTGTATAGGTATATAGACCGTTCTCTGTAACGAACGCCAGCTTGTGCCTGTCCGGTTCATAGACGGGGATTGAATAGAATCCACTATAACAATCCTTCGAACTGAACCAGCTAGCCCCACCGAGGGCATCCAAGTAGGTGTCGGCCCTTGGTAGCGGATAACTGTCATTTTCGACTAGCTTATTGAGCCTACGGTAATCAGTACAGAACCTGTGGGATCCGTCCCGTTTTTTGGTCAGCAAGACTGGGGCAATGACCCCTGCCTCGAGCATCTCTGTGATCTGAGTGTCGATGGCGTGTCTCTCCTTCTGACTCACCCTGAAGGGAGGCTGGTGGACTGGCCGGTCACTGGTTAGTGTGACGTGGTGTTCGATAAGGTCTGTCACTGCGAGATCCTTCATCGAATGGGCTAAGATATCCCTGTTGGCCTCCAGGAGCTCCGTGAGCCATTTATTTTGCTCCGGTGACAGGTACTGTCTGTGATTCTGATTGGCCGCCTTATCTGTGTGTGTGTCTACGTGTTTGCTGACTGTGTGCAGTGTAGAGGCCTGGTGCTCGTGAATTTCTCGCTCCGCTCGAATCCAATCTGTGTTCCTTGTGTATATCATGGGATGTGTGGTGAGCCTCTGGTCATGCTTTAAAAGCATCTTACCGCTAGCAAAATTTATGCTAGCTTCATACTTAGCGAGGAAATCCATGCCAATTATGGCTGATGCAGAAAGATGTTCTATAACGAACATGGGGTGTGTTGTGGCAAAATGGTCTAGCCTAAGATGTATGCTTGCCACCCCCGTGTTTTCTAGCGTCTGAGCATTGGCCGCTACCAGCCGGATGTCACCCGTGACACCGTGTATTTGCCCTTCGGTAACGTGCTTTCTGTTTACACAACTTACCGCTGCCCCAGTGTCAATTAGGGCCTGCACCCTGTGGCCATTTATGCTGGCGTGTATCGTGAGTGCCGATACCTGGAGTCCCTTGCCCTGCAAAGATGTGTTATATAGGGTACGTGTTATTGTTGTTGCTACTGGCGTAACATCTGGGCTGGGAAGGCATGGAGCTGGCCGCGTATCGTACCTGGCACGCATGGCCTCTCGGCTTACTTCCTGTCTCGAGTACTTTGCCTCAGTCAGCGAAGTGCGCCCACTGAGTACATTGCCTGCTCTCTTAACTGCCCGTGCTGTAAAAAGAGCGGGCTTCTGGCGAACGTTTAATGTATTGACCGTTCCCAGTTTTTGTGTAGGCGTGTTGTTCTTTTCTCCCTCCTGGGAAGGTGTGTCTGCAAATGTGATTCTACGTTTGCATTTGTTACCCCGTTTTTTGTTCCAGGCGGTCGCGAGTTCGACTCCTGTTGCTGGCTTCCCTATGCCGAGTGAGCTCGCGCCCTGCGTCTGTGTGTGGTCACTTCCCGCCCCGTGTGGTGGTGTAGGGGGTATGGTTTCCTGTTTGGAGGGTGTGGGTTTTCCTCCGTCTTGTTTGTGCGTGATTGTGAGGGGCGTATAGTGTCCCGCCCTAGGGTTCCCTGTAAACAGTATGAGTAGGTCCCTGTCGAATCCCGCAGTTATAAATAGCGGGGGCGAGTGCACATCAGTGTATACATGTATGTTTAATTTCAGCACCTTGCCGAGAGCGGTCACCTCTACGGCGCCGGCATAGGTACCGTCCCTACCCATGTATTTTTGGTAGTCCGCCCCGGTCTGGAATGGGTTTTCCCACTCGTCCGATACAAAATCCCGGTACTCTTTCCATTTGGCCAGGATGTGTTGGACCGTTTTCTGCCTGTATTCCTTATGATGGTCCTCGGTGTTCCGAACTAGGAAGCTGATGGCCCTAAACAGGCAGTTGCCGTCTCCTTGTACGGGGTGTGTCTGGAAACGGCCCGGGGGCGGATCGTCAGCCTTGACTTTAGCTGGCTGCTTTTTCCCCTTGCTCTTACGAGTCTGTTTAAGCGAGGGGCCTTTCTGATGTTGTGCTGGGGGAGGAACCTCAGCCGCTTTATCAGCTGGCCGAACCTCCCCGTCTAAGCGTTTTTTGGAAACGTGGGCGTTCGTCTCCCAGTACTCTATGTACGCCCCCCCTCCGTCGGGGTGGCTGCGCCAACTCCCCGCTTGCGGTGGGTAGCTAGGTGTGGGAAGTATTGCCCCCCTGTCAACCCGGCGGGGTGCCTCATCCCTGAACTCCCTCGGGTGTTCGTCAGGGAGGGGATAGTGTTCCGGGCCCTTTGGGTATGTGTTTCTGGCTTCCCGTCCTTTTGTGATTTTTTTTGTCTGGCGGTTATTGCCCGGTGGTTCGTTCTCCTGTCGTCGCCAGGGTGGGGTGTATGTCTGCTGCTGCGGGGGCGGGTTTTCCCGTCGATTCCCCTTTTCCCTGTACTGGGAGGGTGCATACCCTTGTCTGCCTGGGGGTGGGTTCTCCCGGTATTCCCCGTTTCCCCTGTGTTGTGGGGATGCATACTCTTGCCTGCGTGGGGGCGGGTTCTCCCGATAGTCCCCATTTCCCCTATATTGCGGGGCTGCATAGCTTTGCCTGCGTGGGGTCGGGTTCTCCCGATAGTCCCCATTTCCCCTATATTGCGGGGCCGCATAGCTTTGCCTGCTTGGCGGCGGGCTGCTTCGCCGGGGGATGGTGTGTTCGTACTCTTCGGGGTAGTACTCCGGTGTGTACGGGGAAGGTGGTCGCCGTGAGGGGTATGTCGGCTCTACGTCCGCGTATGATACCGGTGAGTACCACGGAGGGTAGTGTGGCCTGTCTTGTGTGTGTGGTGTTATCGGCCGCTGTGGAGGGTAGTAAATTTCCTCCCTCCCGTAGTGTCTCCTCTCCGTGTACCCCCTGTCCCTTTCAGGATAATAGCGCTCTTCTGTGTCTGTTTGTTCATCCCTAGGCGGTCTGCCGCCTGCTTGGATGGCAGCTATCGTTAATTTTTCCATCCTGTCCACTAATTCATCCATTTTTTGACTAGTGTCGTCCTTTTGTGGATGAAAGTGCTGATTCACGGCTTTCTCCGTAGCTTTTTCCGTGATCTTTTTTCCTGCCTCTATTGTTTTAATGTTATTCAGCATGAGTTGGACCGTGGGGTTGTTCATGATACACAACTTGTCCACGATGGATGGTCTAAGGCCCGGCATTAGCAGCTTAACTTTCTGCTTGTTCGTCATAGCAGCGTTATATTTATCGCACATTAGCAACTTTGCGTTGACGTACGACTGGGCACTTTCTTTAGGTCCCTGTGACCTCTGTCGAATTTGGTCATACAGGTCCTCATCATCTGGTATGAGCTGGAATTCACTTTTCAAAAATAAAGTGATTTCCTCCCATGTGGCATCTTCTAGGTTGTCCTCATGAAGCTCATACCATGTCATGGCTGCCTTTGTGAGGTATGCAGGGAGGAGCCGTTTTCTAACTTCATCGCTCCAGCCATTGATCCGAGCCGTTCTATTGAAGGCCTTGAGGTATTCCTCGGGATCCTGGCCTTCCCCCGTGAACTTTGTGGGGTGGATCATGGCATATTAGTAGTATAGGCATAGGTATGGGACAGACAATTAAGTGTGGTTAAAAGTACCATTATATTTTCTTCAAAGAAATTATGGATAAAATGACCTTAAACTTCTTGAAAAAATTTGTCCAAAGAAAATATGGTTATCTTAACCATTACATTTTTTCAGATAAATTATGGTTAGGACTAACCATAATTTGAATTACCTTTTATGGCTAAAGATAACCATAAAAAGTACCTATAATTTCATATGAAATTATGGCTACAACCAACCATAAAACACTATCACATTTATGCTTAAAATTAACCATTTAATGTTCACCAACTTTTAAGAAATATGGCTACTACTAACCATAAAACGTAATAAAAAAATATTGATAGTAATGATGGTTAAAACTAACCATAAAACACTATTTAATTTGTGGTTACTATTATCCATAAAAATTAACCATAAAAATAATAAAAAGTTATGGATAACGTAGCCATAAAATTACCAATGTTATTTTTAATAAAATATGGTTAAAAGTAACCATAAAAATGACTCTAATATATAAATGACAAAGTTATGCTTACCTCTACCTATAAAACGAAACACAAATTGATCCTACAAACACCTAAAATAATGGCTAAAAGGAACCAGTAAATTTTTAAAAGAATTAAGGATAAAATAATGGTTAAAACAAGGCTAAAATTATCAGTTACTTTTTTAGAAATTAGGGGAAAAGTAGTGGTTAAAACAAGGCTAAAAATTCTGACGAATTTTTTAGAAACAATGGATAGAATAATGGTTAAAATAACTAGTGACTTTTTAAAGAATTATGGAAAAAATAATGGTGAAAATTTTTGCAAAACTCCGACATTTCAGAGAAACCCCCAGTGGTGTTTCGAAGCCAGCGCTGGTTTTCTAATTTCTCCTCGTCGACACCCCTAGGGAGTTTTTTTTCCTTTTTCAGCTTCTCCTTCCAACTTCTCATTCCTTTCCTATTGAGTGGCCACTCCCATCTACTTTGCATCTCTCAGAATGCCTCTAACAGACCCTGGAGAGCATTTGCTCCTTACTCCTCTTTTCTCTCTCTATTAATGACTCAGTTATTTTTTTGAAAGGATTGAGTGGGATTCGAACCATAGAAAACGGGGCGCCTCCGTTTCTAAGCGAACAAATCTCAACAAACCAAACACTTGTCCTCCTGAGCTACGAGGAAAGCGATGGGAAGCTTAGTTTGAACGCCTTATGTGGTGCAATTTCTTACGAGAAGTGCACTACGAAGAGCTTTTATTGTTTGCTAATAGATCGCGCTGCACATACTACGTAGTTTCTTGCTTTGCTACTGGTACTTCCGGTGTAACAAGACTAACAGCTGGGGGCTAAGTAATATTTAATTTAGCACATTACTTCCATGCGAGTGAGCGGATGGCACAGAGAGAGAGTGCATGCTGACAAGGTTATCTTATCGACTAAGAGCGTATCAAGGCTAACGGAGTTTCCTGGTCAAGTTCACTGATAACTTATTTTTAACTTCTTTCTTCTTTTTTCGCACTGTTCTCAGCCGAAACTATTAGTTTCTCTACTTGCTCTTCTAATTCCATTAATGCCTCACTAATTTCTACACAGTCACTTTCATCACTAACGCGTGCTAAGATAGTTAGTTGCAAATTTTGCAGCTTGAGGTAGTAATCGAAGACTATTTTCTTAATACACTCAGGCACATTATTTACTTTGGTGGGTGTATTTGAAACACAACCCCCTTTTAAAATATTTGTCAGGCTGCAAGGCATTATATTATATTCGGGTTCCATATTTATTAACTGTTTTTTTATATCTATAAATAACAAAATTTTGCAGACTTAATTGCCTTTTCACCCAAAATATCATTTTCTTAATTCTTAGTTTTTAAGTTTAATTAAACTTAAAAACTAAACTCTTACTAATTTATTAAAATGAATAACAACTACTTTCACATTTAAAAGTTTTCAGTAACTATTCCATGCTTAGCATCATAGGTTAAATTCTTTTTACCGTACATAATTATATAAGCAAGCGTATTTTCTGGTATATTGGCATTAAATGTTGCTACTAATTTCATACTGGTTTTCTGAGGTGTTACTACATTTCTACGCCGACTTATATTGATAACATAAATAGGATAAGAAGCAATGAACTCAGTGGGGGTTACAACAACATTATACTTCAGCTCAGTTATACGCTTAAAGTCCCTAAAAGCATAATAGGCATTTAGATAAGTATTAGGAGGCTTGATATTCCACATTTCTTCCGGAAACATTTCGTTTCTTCCGTTTTTCATGTAAATATTTTGATGCTGAACATGATCAAATTTGGAACTATTCATATCTTGGTTACCTTTTTTATTAGTTTGAAACACAACAAAAATGAAATATGGAAGATCAAACTCCATTGAATTGTAGTAATTAGTAATATCTATTTCAAAATTCCTTTTCCCACTTAGGCCTGAAATTTCTTGAGTTTGAAGGTCAAAGAATGATATAGGTATTCGTGGTTCTTGCAGTATTTTTTCTCTCAGTTCAAGCTCATAATTTGGTTCGTATTTTACAACAGGAATTTTTATCTCCATTGACTTTACGGTAACTTTTCCTTCCTCCGGGAGAGTTCCAGGTGCATTGCCCCCATCGGGATTCTTAGTCCACCATCTATACAGAGCATCGTTCGCATTTTGACTCCATGTAAATGTAACAGTTAAATCTCCTTCCCACATAATCTCTTTAAAATCCTTAAAAAAGCCACCAAGAAGACTTAAAGGGTACCTTAACTCATTTGATTTTTTCTGCAATTTACCATTATTAAGAAAATTACCTGAATATATCATTTTATCACTATAAGAGGCTGTTAAATTAAACAAAACCGTTGAAGATATATTTGGATGGTCAATTCGATAGATAGTGTGTCCTCGTTTTTTCACGGTTACAGTGCTCCAAAATTGAGTGGGGTAATTGTCAATTAGCTTTACATTTGACTTTCCTTCATAGTTAGTGTAATCAGTTCCATCAGCATGAGTTACATCGAAAGTAATATACAGGTGCGCATTATTATCAACCCAACCATCACCAACTTTAATATCTATTTCCACGTTCTTGTTTGGCAAATTTAAATTGTTTTTAGTCTTTTCATTTACAGGAAAAGACTTCCACTGGTAACTTTCTACTTTGTTCATTTATTATAAGAAAAATAATAGAAAATTAAATGAAGAGGAAATAATTAACTCATCTCTAAAATTACAGTAACTGTTGCGCCGTTGAAATCTATTACTTCGTCATTCTCATTGGTCACAGTAATTTTTAAATTCTGAATTTTATCGAAAACTGGGCAAAATACAGGATAATTTGGCTCATAAATTATTGGAGCACTAAATTCTAGGGCTGGTTTAAATGATGCTATAATATTCGTTTCACGGTGAAAATGCTCAGAGTCTTTTACAAACATTCCATCCGCTAAATTGAAATGAACGCGGATATTTTCGAACGGAATTATTTTAGGTAAGTTCCGAGCAAGTGTTTTGGTTTTTGGTTCTACAATTTGATTATTAAAACCTAAAACTGAACCAATACTTTCTTCTTGGTCAAAATATATTTTATAATCACTAATTATTTCCAATCTGTTTAGAATTTTATTTTGTTCAATACTAATGTTAGGTTCTTGACCTTGAATAGCTTTTTGTAAATTTTCTACATTATATTGACCTGGTGGAATAAACATTTCAGTTATCGTGCCTGATACTTTTTCATAGTGTACTTTATTGTTTTTTGTTGTAATATTTGGTGTTAGAAAGGTTGAGTAAAACCCTATTAATCCAACTTTTCTAAATTCATCTCGCAATGGAACATTTAACATTTTCTCTAAAACCGAAGTTTTACCACTTAGTTCAAAAATTCTCTTCATTTATTAATTCATTCATTAATTAATAAAATAAACGAAAATGAGTAAACGAAATGTTGTAGATTGGGACCCACAAGTAAGACTTGTAGAAAAGCAAGTAAAGAACAAACATGGCAAATTATTACCGAATTCCATTCGTTGTGCTATAATAGGCCCCAGTAATTGTGGTAAAACAACCTTAATGATTGACAATTATATTTTGGCACCTGGATGGTTAAACTGGGAAAAAATAAACAACCTTTACATCTTCTCTAAAAGTTTAGATCAATCTAAGTATCAACAGTTTATGGAAAAATGTAATAAAATCGAAGAGAAGTTAGGAAAGTCCATTGCACAATTTATTCATGACGATGAAAGCATAATGCCCCTGGATAAATGTGAAGATAGGTCAGTTGTAATTTTCGACGATTTCATACTGGAAAACCAAGACATAGTTCGAGAATATTTTACACGAGGAAGACATAAAGGGATTGACTGTTTTTACTTAGCTCAAACGTATTCAAAAATACCAAAACAATTAGTTCGTGATAACTTAAACTTCTTAAACATATTTAGGCAAGATAATACCAATTTAAATCATATTTATCAAGAATTTGTTGGTGGCGATATGAAATTTGAAGACTTTAAGAATATTTGCAGCAAATGTTGGAATGAGGAGTTTGGTTTTATTACTATTGATATGAATCGCAAAGCTAACGATGGTAAATATAGGAATAAAATTAAAACGTTTCTAAATGTTGGGTAACTACTCCAGGGGTATTGGCAGGTTTTAGGTTGAGTATTCTAACACCAACATCGTTAGCGTACAACTTCAGCGTCAACGTACAGCGTACAACGTACAGCGTCAATGTCAGCGTCAAATGTCAAACGTCAATGTTAGCATTAAACGTCATTTTTTTTAAATTTCACCTATAATAAAGATGTTTGCGAAATACGATCAAAAGGTAGTTCAGCAAGCAAGAAGGAATAGGAAGAAATTTGAAGAATTAAAAGACGAATTTCGAATATGGAAGAAGCAGCCTATAACGGAATACGAGAAGTATAAAAAAGAAGATCAACCTGTTATTGATGCTGTTAATGTTTTAGGCAACAAGTTAAATGACATCGGTGAAAATGTTATTAAAGCTATAGAAGAAAATAGAGAAGTGGAGAAGCAATTAATTCCTTACAGAATTGACTATAAAGAAGACTTTCCTTCAGATTCCGAAGGTTCCCATTTCTTGGATGAATATGATGTCACTGATGAGCAAAAAGAAGCTTTAAAATCGGCAAGAAAGGTCAGAAAGAATTTAGAGTCGCAACTTCAGAAAGAAAAGGGGAGGAGTTTATTTCAAGAGGCCGATGAAGAGTATGATAAAAGTGAAGAAAATGTTAAGAGGAAAGGCATAACTGATTATTCTACGGTCCACTTAGGGGTAATAATTTCAAAATATTTACCTAGAATTAGTGACCCTAAATTTGGAATAAGGTATGATAAGAACTATCAGGGTTATTATATAGGTGACTCAAAAGTTGAATTCAGTAATGACGATATTATTATTAAGGGTAAGAATTTTAAAGCTACAAAGGGTTTAATGCTATTTTAACCTTAAATGATATACCTAACGATGATGAGTATACAGACAAAGACCGCAGCACATATGAGACTATTTTAAAAATTACAAATGCTATGTATCAAAACAATGACCCAAATAGCACTAAACCTATAAGTAGTGTTGGCAAAAAATATAATACGTTGATAAAGGATATATGGCTTTCAGAAAAAGTTAGTAGAAAAGAAAGAGCTGCATCTCTAACCACTCCTCCTAAATCAGGATTTGGTTTTGTAAAAAAATATTCAAAAGCACCGATTGAATATGTGTGGCTGGATGATGTAAGGGAATTAATAGACAGATTAATGGTAATTCATGGCGAAGAAAATGCTGGAAACAACGTCTATCACAATGAAAAGGTTGGAATAACGAAGATGCTTACGAGTAAGTTTAATGACTTCATTGTTAATAATCCTAAAGGTATTCCATATCTAATTAGGTTTTTAAATAACATTCCCCATACATTCTGAGAATCTGAAAAACATGGAAAAGGATTAGTTAATTGGATGATTAATAAAATAGGTGAAAATAATATTGACTTAACACTCCCGGGATATAAATTTTGTGGTCCTGGTAATCCATTAGACAAGCAACTAGCCGAAGGTGTTCAGGGTTCCAACCCATTAGACGAAGCATGTAAATTACATGATATAGCATACCGCGACCATACAAAATTAGAGCACAGACATCAAGCAGATAAAAGACAAAAGGCTGCAAAAGAGAGAATATTCAGTAAAGATGCTAACATAAGTGAGAGACTAGCAGCTACAGCCGTTACTGGAATAATGTATGGAAAAAGAAAAATGGGAATGGGGTTAGATGAAAATGGTTGGGGCGTCTGAGTATAAATTTGTAAAATTTTTGTTTATAATTTTTTCATTAAATAAATGAAAGGATTTAGTATTGATTACAACGTTTCCCAAAAAGGGAAACTAAAACCCAAAGCTATTAAAATAAAACTCTCCAACGAAGATCTGAAAAAGCATGACTATCTAGATGAGTACTTGACAGATACACAAAAGAAGCAGAAAGCAAGAAAAATTCAAAAAGGTGGTAGCTTACTTATAAGTTTGACCATTCCAATTGTAAAGAAAATATTCGAATATCTCAGTAGGAAGAAAGAAGGTTCTGGAATTAATGAACACCAAGGAGGATTTTTGCCATTAATATTAGCTGCATTGGGTGCCATTGGTTCGCTGGCAGGTGGCGCTGCAGCCATTACAAGCGCTGTTCATAAAAAGCAAAAAGAAGATGCGGAATTGGCTGAACAAATTAGACATAATCTGGTGATCGAAAAAAAGACTGGACAAGGTTGTTTGGGAATAACTAAAATTTAAAAAAAAAAAAAAAGAGAGAAATTTCATCGATATTGAGTGATATACTTTCCAACTATAAGCACCCTTTAAGTAATTTCGATATACTTAAAATAATACACGAAATAAACATAAAGCATTTTCAAAATGTTTTTATGATCGATGAATTGCCTACAAAACCTAATGATTGTGAATCAGGAATTGTAAACTTGGATACGTCGGATCATGCAGGTACTCATTGGATTTGTTACTTTAAAAAGGGTAACCAAAAATTCGTCTTTGACTCATTTGGTGGAGATGTTCCTGAAAAACTAGTAAATTATTTGGGAGCTAGCAACCTATTTTATAACGCCGAAAGAATTCAAATGTTTGATGAATATATATGTGGTCATTTATGTGTCCTTGTTTTAAAGTTGTTTTCGAATTTGGGTTCCCCTAATCCCGCTCATTTTAACGAAATTATAGATTTAATAAATGGACATATTTGGAAATAAAATTATAAACGGAGAGAGTAGTTCATTAAATATTAAAGCTATCACAAAGGATGATTTAGAAAAACGATTTTCAAGGCTAGTTACGGCTCTAAATAAACGCCTTAGTGAGCTTTTTTTTGTTTCAAAAACATGGATTGATTTTCAAGGTAAAAGGATAGCGAATATTGAAGATCCAATCAACAATAAAGATGCAGTTAATAAGCAATATCTCTTAGAAAAGCTCAAACCACTTACTACTGAAGGGGACTACTTCACGAAAGAAGAAATAGAAAAATTGTTCTCGGAATATGCCACTACTTGTCTTGCACCAGTAGCAACATTAACAGAAAAGGTTGACAACTTGGAAAGAAAGGTGTTTGATAGGATAATATTACAAAAGGACCTTTTTGCAGAGAAAGATAAAATTAAGCATATTTTTACATACAACGCAACGATTAGGAAAGTATTTGTTCGTATCGTAGACCCAGATAAAGTATTTACTTCATATACAGATGACGCTATTAAAACAGTATTAGACGTTTATATTGCACGTTCCAAAGAAGAAAAAATTATGGTAGATACTAGTAAGCCCTTCAACGTTAAATCTGGTGATGCTTTATGCTTTAAAAATAAAATGGGCAGCGTAATTTTAAAACTTCCAATAAATGTTAGTGTGACGATGTTTGGTGAAGTAATACTTGATGCATATGAACCTCATCCTGATGAATCGGTCGAATAACACTAATGTTAAAATGTTTTAGTTTTTAATGGAGAAAACATCCATTAAAAACAGTCTAATGTAACAGGTTTTTATACAACGTCTCTATTGTTCCTTTAAGAAGATCAGGAGTAAATGGAATATTGAAATGGTTTCCTGAATAGCTAATTTTTATTTGTTCTTTCATAAGCACATACAACCTTACGCTATTAGGATCATTATATTTTTCATAAACTATTTCACAATCGGGGTGCCGCCTGCATATTTTTTTGATTGCTTGATTCACCTGTTGTCTCTGCGCCCTTATTGCATAGTACCTGTACTTTTCGTTTGGTTCATGCTTATCTATAATGAGCAGACAATTATTCTTACTAGTTTTAAGTGCAAGAGGTGTGGCTAATGGGGTAAGAGATTCGTTTTCTGCTTCCTTTATTTGAAGTTTCTGCATTAACCCAACTAGTTGGTTCTTATATTCTTCTTTAATTTTGTATTCTCCGTACTTTCGAATTGATGGAAGGACTTCTTTCGTTACACATTTCTTAAATTTTTTAGCTTCCTCTTTTTTAGATGATAAAATAAGCGAATACAACCCAGATTCATTAATAAATATGGTTTGAGGATGTGTATTTTTTAACCCCGCCAAAATGGCGGGGTTATTTAAGGTATCGAATGTACCTTTGTCTTCAATAGCAACGTGTTTTCGAATTGCTTTATCTGTATCTCTATACTCCAATATTAAAGCAATATCTTTAGCTTTAAACCATGAATCGTTATTTTTATCAATAGCAATAACCACTTGTTTGCTATTATAGACAAGTTTGCTGTTCAGAATATCGGTAATTGATTCCATTTATTAATTAATTAATTAATTAAAATATAAATATAAATATAAAAAGTTAATTTCCTCAACAAAGGGTAGACCCTTGTTTCTTGTAAGATAGTTTGCGTTCTTTAATGTTGGGTGTCTGAGTAAAACCAATGCTTATTTTATAATTAATTTTAATTAATTAATTAGTTAATAAATGAATAATCACATTTGGTGTTTAAAGTGCAAAACGTTTACTCAAACTCTGCATCCTCACACCCTTTCGACAAAAAATGGTCGAACTAGAATCGAAGGTTTATGTTCCGAGTGTGGGAGTAAGAAAAGCAGGTTTGAAAAAAAAAGTTAATGAGAGTGTAGAAATAGGGGGTTCTACCAAAATTAGAGAACCACCCGTTATTATTCGGGAGGAAATTATAAACGAAATTCATAAGCCCATGAGGAAGAATTTTCCGAGAAGGAGGGTTACAACTCACGGCATTGATGACATTTGGCAAGCGGATTTGGTAGAAATGGACTCTGGAAAAATAAAGGGGATATCAAAGCTTAATAAAGGCTACAAGTATTTGTTAACAGTCATTGATGTATTTTCAAAGTATGCCTGGAGTGTACCAGTCAATGATAAAACGGGTAAAAGAGTTGCTAAAGCGTTTGATGGTATTTTAAAAAACAGAAAACCCAAAAATCTTCAAACAGACAACGGTAAAGAATTTTACAATAAAGAATTTTCAAAATTGATGAAAACATTTAATATCAATCATTATTCGACTTTTACTGAAGTAAAAGCTTCAGTTGTAGAACGATTCAATAGGACCTTAAAAGAGAAAATGTGGAAGCAGTTTGATATTCAAGGAAACTACTGCTGGGTTGGCATTTTACCAAAGTTAATTAATGGCTACAATAATACGACGCACACAACTATAAATATGAAGCCAAAAAACGTAAACAAAGCTAATGAAGAACATTTGTTGAAAACTGTTTACACTGTAAGCGTAGGAGCGAAAGAAAAAGCGAAATTTAAAGTTGGCGATCAAGTCAGAATTAGTAAACTAAAAGGTATATTTGAAAAAGGATACACAGGAAATTGGTCGACTGAAATATTTGAAATAAAAGATATCGTTTATTCCGACCCTATTACGTACAAATTGAAAGATGTAAATGCGGAAGAAATAAAGAGGAACTTTTATGAGCAAGAATTACAGAAAACAAAGTATCCAGAGGCATATCTTGTTGAAAAAGTTTTAAGAAAGAAAGGAAATCGGGCATATGTCAAATGGTTGGGCTTTGATAATTCTCACAATAGCTGGGTTAATAAAGAAAATGTTATATTATAATATTTCTGTAAATATAAATGGACGCCCGAGTAAAGCGAATAACCCTTTCTTTCTTCCTGTTTTTACTACATCCTACTGAAGATGTAGAAGTATTTATAAATCAGTTGTCTGAGGATAGTATAGATTATCTTTTTGAACTTAATGGTGATGACATAGATAGCTGTTACAACTTTTATAAAGCTACGAAGGAATCCTTAATTTTACTTTAATTTTGGTATTTGATTTTAATGGTTACTAACCATTAAAACCATAAATTTTCTACTTAAAATTTGTCGGGGAGTTATGGAGGAATGTGTCAAGAAGAGAGGCGAGGACTGGACCAGAGTGACAGCGGAGAGGTGGTGGGAAGAAAGAACTAAGTGGCGAGGCTTATGTTCCAAACCGACCCAGCCTGGGGCTGGAAACTGTACAAGATGATGATGATGATGTTAAAAATGTTGAAAGTGAACCATTTTTTCTGTTATCCATCAACTCGTCATTGATTAGACTATCAATAACAAAAGTTTTATAAACGTCTTTTGTTCGTTGATGCTGTTGAGCGTCTTGAGAAATTGATTTACTTCCATTTATTACCTATAAAAAATTAAAATATTTTTTTAAATATTTAATATAATTATTTTATTTCCTCTAGTTGAGCTACAGTATTTTTCAAACTCTTTATTACTTCCATAAACGAAGATGACCTTTTTGGACAGTCTATGCCAATCATTGAAAGATCAAATTTTTGAGCTTTAACCAAAGAATTCGTGAATTCATTGTATTGATATACTTGTCTACCTTTAAAAAAATACAGCATTCCGTTAATATATCTAAAGGCTGAATCCATTGCAGGCGGTAAACCAGGAAAACGTCTTGATAATATGCCATGTTGCTTGGGTTTAAAGCTGCATTCGTCTATTTCCGAAAAGAAAGCGTCATTGTAAAAAATATAAGTGTGGCCTGAGTAAGTGTTTAACAAAGCATGAATTATTGTATCTGGTCTAATGTTCCACATGGACATGGCTTTTGGATAACCATTTACCAATATTAAGCTCGGATAATCCATCATGTAGATTTTGTTGGCAATAATCATAACAATCTCACCAGAGGGTCTTTGATAAGCGGCTGCAATAGTTTTAAAATCTTGGGGTAAGAAGGTTAACCAATCTGTAATAAACTGGGGTCGTTTGTTTATTAAGGCTGTTGAGTTATCAAGATCTAAAAGCCAAAACCATTTTTCATAAAAGACATACATTAACTGATTAACAATTAAAATAGTGTTGACATTCAAATCACATAAATTGGGCTCTGGCTTTGGTGTATCTGGAGTTGGTGTTTTATCCGGTACGTTAGGCTCTGTGGCTTTACCATATAAACTTTGAATAGCTAAAATGTCATCTTGATGTAGCTCTATTTGATTGTTAGCGTATGCATACATAATAGCATCTGGATTGTTTGAATGAGAAATACCTAAGGCATGGCCTATTTCATGTATCATAACAGAAAGTAAATTTGTTTGATATTGAGGAGTATTAGCATCGGTATTTAAATACCAAGATTCATCTTGATCGATATGAAATTCAATAGGTGAATTAATGCTATTTGGGTAATTTGCATGAGCCAAAACTCCACCTTTTCCATCAAATCCACTGAAACATTGCCCACTTATTTTGTGATTTCTATGAGGGCTACCACGTTTATTTGATATAATTACATCTGGATTCCTCAAATCGTTCTCAAATGAGAGATCTGTATGTTTTTTCCAAACATCGAAAGCGGCTCTAGCTACACTTTGCATTGCTTGATTAGCTAAAGCATAATGCCATTTTATATTTTTATTATTCCATTTATACCGCCGAGTAGTAAAATTTATATCGTCATCGGTGATACCGCATCGCGATGTATTCATTAATTGTAAAGTACATTCATCTAAATCACCGGTGATATCGAGATTGTAGTACTCTTGGAACAATTTTAAAGCATATTGGAAAGTTGTTTCATTTACTTCTGAAATTTCTTGTTCGTCTATAGTCAAGTATCCAAAATTACGCAGATAGTTGATAGCAAATTGATTCTGATTTTCATGAGATATTATTTCTAATTGAACCTTTGTTAGGGTAACAATTATAATGCAAAATGTAATTATTCTGTTCATTTATTTATTTATATAAATATTTTACTATCATTTCTCTCGAGCCCAAAAGAGTAATGTCTTATAATTATTTTTATTTAAAAAATGAAATTTTTAATTAAAAAAAGTTATATAATAAATGGATTTAAAACAAAATATTAAGCACCGAACCGGTGCAACTGTAAAGGAACTAAGGGTTCTGGCAACGGAACTCAAACTAAAAGGAGTATACAAGATGAAGAAGGCTGCTCTTCTTGAAGCTGTAAGCAGTGCTTGGAGTAATGCCAGAGATAGTGCTTTGTTTACGTATCAAGAATCAGAGCTGCCTAAAAAGAGCGTTCGTAAACTAAAACAAGTCGCCAGAGAAAACAAAATTAAGGGCTACTCAGTAATTCATTCAAAGAAAGGGTTGCTAAATTTGATAGCGAAAGAAAAGGAACGTTTGGACAAAATCAGGCATTTTGGATTCGATCAAGACCTCTTTGAAATTAAAAAGGAACCAAAACCTGTTCAGTCACAGGACTTAAAAATTTTAAAGCGAAAATTGGGCCAAATTTTTCCTTTTAAGAAAAATATATTTAATGAAACAGTAGCTAAAAAGTCACCTTTCGAAATTCATCAAGGTGTTCGTACTGTGCTGATCAAAAAGTTTAACGTATGGCAGACAGCTTATACTATACACATAAAAGATTTGCAAGGAAAACCAATAGAACAAATGAAAGCGGTCAGAAAAGGTGTGCATGCAGCCATAAAAGAAGTAAGAAAACTAACTGATTTTAAGCCAGGTGATCAAATGAAAGTAGTTGCAGAAAATAATAATTTTAACCATGTGATTTCATCAAAAAGAAAAAGAAAAGTTAATGCTTCACATCTACTTGACCAGATTGAAAGAATAATAACATCTAATGAAAATGTAGATATTAACAATACCACTTTTCACTTCGAGGTTTACAAAATACCCAGAGGAAAAGGAGCAAAGGGTAAGAAAATAGTCAATATTGCTAAAGATGTTATGGCTAAAAGAAGCATAAACAAAATAACCAACACCGATAACCTGTGCGGGGCAAGAGCAATAATCACAGCCCTCACGTATGAAACTAGAAATATACTTGACAGGAAATTAACTGATAATGAAATTACCTACATTAGGAAAGGACGGAGTTTGCAAGAAAAATTAGCAAAAGAGTTATGCACAAGATTCGGAATGAACTGTGAAGATGGGTTTAGTTTAGACGATATTAGAAGTGTTGCATATCTCATGGGTGTTCGGATTAAAGTTGTTTCGGCTGCCCATTTTAACAAGGTAATCCATTCCTCAGGTGTAAATGACGCGATAACAATTTATTTGTACTTGCATAACGACCATTATGATTCCATTAATAATATACGAGGTTTTTATGGAAGTTCATATTACTGCAAAAAATGTGATATACCTTACGATCATCAGGACAAGCACTCGTGTAAAAAAGATAAAAATGTGTGTAATTTGTGTTTGTGCCCAAAACATGATTTCCCAGAAGGTATGCGACCCCGAGTATACTGTAAAAAGTGCAATAGATATTGTTTTGGTAAAGATTGCGTTGATAACCATGAGAGAGTGTGTGAGGTAGCTTACAAGTGCAAAAAGTGTAATAAGATATGTAACAGAAGTGATAAGCACAATTGTGGGTACTCTAAGTGTTGGAATTGTAATGATATCGTGAAAAGAGACGAGCACCAATGTTATATGCAAGGAAAGAAAAACCGTGGGGGATACTGTATGGAAGATTGTATTTGCAATGGAAAGGCTGATAAGCGATATAAATGGTGCACTTACACGGAAAACTACTACTTTTTCGATTACGAAGCTGAACAAGATACCGGAGTACACGTCCCAAACTTTGTATCCGTTTATGACTTTAATGGTGTTAGGCGGGCTTTCCTAAAAAATGACGAATTTTGTCAGTGGCTAGTATCAGACAACCACAAAGGTTTTACGTGTATAGCACACAATGCAAAAGGTTATGATGCGCATTTTATTTTACAATATTGCGTCAATAATGGCATTAAGCCTAAAACTATTTACCAAGGGTCTAAAATTATGGAGCTCAAAATACCAGCCCTAAGGCTCAGAATAATTGACAGCATAAACTTTATCCAAGGAGGCCTTGCATCCTTTCCCAAAACATTTGGATTAAAAGAACTAAAAAAGGGGTATTTTCCACACTTTTTCAACAAAAAAGAAAATCAAAATTACGTAGGGTCCATTCCAACTACTAAATACTATGGTGTTGATACAATGAAACCTGATGCTAGAAAAGTATTCTTAGAATGGCACGCTGAGAAAGTGAAAGAAAACTACGTGTTTGACTTTAAGAAAGAATTAGCCGAATATTGTCATTCAGATGTCGATATATTACGGCGAGGTTGCCTCGCCTTTAGACAGTCATTTTTAGAAATAGCAAATATAGACCCCTTCCAATACATAACTATTGCCAGTGTTTGTATGGCTATTTACAGGTCAAAATTCCTTGAAAAAGACACGATTGCTGTAGTCAAAGGGCTAAAAAAGGAAATGTTCAGTAAGGAGTCTATAGCATGGTTAAGTTCGTTCCCTAATGTTCGACACGCATTAAACGGTGGCGAGGTCACAATTTGTAGAGCCAAAGTCGATGGGTACGACTATATGACTAAAACTGTGTACCAATATCATGGTTGTTTTTGGCATGGTTGTCCCGACTGCTACTCAGGCGATACTATCAACAATGTAAACAATGAAACTATGAATGACTTGCTTACAAAAACTATAGAGCGAACACAAGCTCTTAAAAATGCCGGGTACAAGGTTGTAGAAATGTAGAGCTGTAAATGGAAAAATTCTAAAGCTTATAAGGAAAGCCTAAATAAAACAAAAGATGTTGTAGAACCTCTAAACCCCAGGGACGCATTCTTCGGTGGTAGGACAAACGCCTCAAGGTTAAAAGTTTCTGGAAAAAAGCTGAGAAATATAGATATATGCAGTTTATATCCAACAGTTATGTTTTATGACATGTACACTATAGGGCACCCCACTAAAATATTTAAGCCAGAAAAATACAATAAAGACTGGTTTGGCCTACTTAAATGTAAGGTGCTTCCTCCAAGAGGTTTGTATCATCCAGTGCTTCCGGTAAAGCTAGATAAGCTGATGTTCTCTCTGTGTGGGAAATGTGCGAAAGAAAAGGTAGGACCTTGTAACCATAATGATGAAGAGAGGGCGCTTTTTGGAACTTGGACTACAATCGAACTTAATAAGGCTCTTGAGAAAGGCTACAAAATACAGGAAGTTTACGAAGTATGGCCTTTTGAAGAGAAAAGTAATGAGCTTTTCAAGGACTATATTAAAACCTTTATGAAAATTAAGCTAGAAACTAGTCCTTGGGATGGCGATTACAAATCTAAAGAAGAATATGCAAGGGTTATAAAAGAAAAGCAAGGCATAAAGCTTGATATTGACAAAATTAAACCCAACGCTGGTAAGCGAGCTGTTGCTAAAATATGCTTAAATTCTCTTTGGGGAAAGTTCGGTCAGAGGCAAAACATGTCACAAACAGAGTTCATTGATGACCCTAAGAGGTGGTACGAATTGCTATTAGACGATAAGATAGAAATTACTAATGTAATGTACATCAATGATGAAGTAATTGAGGTAACATACCACTACAATGATTTCTATGTAGAAAATAGCACAAATACCAACATATTTGTGGCAGCTTTCACCACTTCCAATGCTAGAATAAGATTATACGATATGCTTGATAGATTAGGAAAGGCAGTAGTTTATTATGACACTGGTAGTGTTGTTTACATAGATGATGGAACAAACACCGTAGAGACCGGTTGTATGCTTGGTGAATGGACTGACGAATTTGGCAAAGATGATCATGGTACTGATTGGATAAGCACAGGTCCTAAGAGTTATGCGTACGAAACATATAAAGACAAACAGGTTACCAAGATCAAAGGATTTACTCTCAACCACGAAAATTCAAAAAAAAACTTAACATGAAGACAATGACTGACTTAATACAAGGTTCTAATAATAAGGTTGTTATAAGCAATAACATGATAACAAGAGATAAGAAAACAAAAAGCCTTGTAAATAAAAATATTGCCAAAGAATTTAAAGTCGACTACGACAAGCGTATGATCCTGGAAGAAGAAGACAACATAATTGATACACTTCCTTGGGGATACTAAATATAATAGTGTACACATCATTTTTATAGCTATTTACACCCTTGTATTAACCATTATTTTATCCTTAATTCTTTTAAAATTTACTGGTTCCTTTTAGCCATTATTTTAGGTGTTTGTAGGATCAATTTGTGTTTCGTTTTATAGGTAGAGGTAAGCATAACTTTGTCATTTATATATTAGAGTCATTTTTATGGTTACTTTTAACCATATTTTATTAAAAATAACATTGGTAATTTTATGGATACGCTAACCATAACTTTTTATTATTTTTATGGTTAATTTTTATGGATAATAGTAACCACAAATTAAATAGTGTTTTATGGTTAGTTTTAACCATCATTACTATCAATATTTTTTTATTACGTTTTATGGTTAGTAGTAGCCATATTTCTTTAAAAGTTGGTGAACATTAAATGGTTAATTTTAAGCATAAATGTGATAGTGTTTTATGGTTGGTTGTAGCCATAATTTCATATGAAATTATAGGTACTTTTTATGGTTATCTTTAGCCATAAAAGGTAATTCAAATTATGGTTAGTCCTAACCATAATTTATCTGAAAAAATGTAATGGTTAAGATAACCATATTTTCTTTGGACAAATTTTTTCAAGAAGTTTAAGGTCATTTTATCCATAGTTTCTTTGAAGAAAATATAATGGTACTTTTAACCACACTTAATTGTCTGTCCCATACCTACGCCTATACTACTCATATTCTGTGTGTCTGTTCATTTCTTGTTCGTCTGTCACTCGTTGGCCGTGTAAAGGTTCTAAACTGTATACGCTATCGCGTGACAAGGTGTTTGTGTTGTTTTGAGGGGAATTAGCCTCACTCCCCGTGTACGACACTTGTGTTACGTTACCAGGTGGCTCGTCACCTGATATATCGGTACTGATTGATGGTGTGTTGTCGTACTGTGTGGATTTGACTACGTCTACAGTCCTGTCTAAATCCTGTTTCATCGTTTCCAAAATAGTGTGTATGTCTAGGATTGCTTCTGTCGTGTGATTGTCTGCTTTAACAGTGTCTGTATCTAGTAACTATGTGATGCGCTCGAGCAGATTATCAGTTTTCTGCTCTGTGATTTGCAGTTGCTGCAACAATAGGGGGTGGAGTGTTGGCAGGCAATCTACTTCACTATCGCTAGATATTGGTGATATTTGTCCGTGCGCACTGGTCTGGGCCTGGGATCGTGTAAAATGTGTGACTTGTGCTGCCGCTGCAGGGTGTTGAGCGCGGATCTCTGATGCCTTGAACTCGAGTTCCCTAAGAAGTTGTACTGCAGTCTGGTCAGTTATCAAGTCACTGTTCTTAATTTTTAACTTCGACAGGAGTGGAGTTGTACTAGCCGACAAATGGTGCGCAAAGTCTCTTAGTGTGGTTCTAAATGTGGTCATTTAATTTCCACTGATTTTGCACTATGGGGAGGGTGGGGGTGGGTGTAATAATACAAATCCCTGTGTAATAAAGAAAAATTGTGGGACGTAATGTAGGAGGAAAAAAAATTAGTCTCGCTTGGCTGCGTGCGGTAGGGGTCGTTTCTACCACGAGGGCTCGTTGTATGAGTCCTACCCTTATTGTGCGTGGTAGCAGCGCCTCCACCAATATGTTTTAGATCCCTTAGTTGGGGGTTGTTTAGGGATAAAACATTAGTGTCACTGTGCTAATTTGGTAGTTTGTTTCTAATTGATAGCAGCTTCCCGTTGCTGGGAGAGCTTACCAGTGTAGCGTGTCGTTTGGTGTTCAAATGCTAGGGGGTGTTCCTGCAAAGATGCAAGAGTCTATTAGGGGATGAACCTCTGAATGCAGGCTACTATGCCGGCCTGCCAGCTGGATGCTAGGAGTAATACAATAGGCGTGCTTACGTCAGCGGCTCGACGTTACGTAGTCGAAACGCGTGCGGGAAGCACAATGGAGCCTGACCAAGCAATTACTGGCTACTATGGTCACGGTCAATCGTGACGGAGGTCAGGAAGGGTATGAGGATATAAAGAGGCGTGTAATTGACAATACAAGTGTAGTTTACTGACCATGTGTTTATTGGTCAGTGAGTGTGAATTGTAAGTCCCTTTTGGGGGAATGTAAGTAATTATACAAGTAGAGTGTACAAAATTATGAGTGGGTGTTTCACAAAGTAAAGGACTCTGAACACTTGCTGAGTCTCACCTGATGATGCAACCGGAGCAGATGTCGGCTAGGGCCTTCGGCGACGCACACTGTACAACAGATCATGGCTCCAATTAGGACTCCACTTCTTATAGTTCTCGGCGTCGCGTGGTCAGCGTTCCTCCGACGTAGCTGCCCCAGTTAGTTGTTGTGTAGATGTTTATGTATGTGTCGCAAGTAATTGGCTAACCTCCCGAGCTGGGTGGCCGCCTCTTGCTGTGTAAAGATAGTGTTCTGGTCTTATGATGTTGCCAGTTAGGGTGTTTTTAGTAGAAGATGGGGGGTGGCTTAGGGGTACTGCCCCCCCCCCCCCGGGGGCTGTACAATATTGCATCTCATAGACACGTGATGATCTTCAATGAATTTTACTTCATGTTCTGAATGATGGGTTTTGTTGGGCTCCATCACTTGTGGTTCAAATCCCAATAAAGGGCTGATAGAATCAGGTTGTGATTCAAAGTCGATTTTAAACGAGGATAAAATACTACACCGATCGGTAACAGTATTTCCTGTAAGTTCAAATTTGTGTGTGCCATCCGTAACAGGCTAAACACCAAATTGTTTTATCAGTCCCACAGTGATGGCATCATGAACATCTCCTATCGAATAACCTCCAGGTGGTAGGGTCAACATAAAATTATCGAAATAAAACTTATTATTCCTATCTAGTTGTACATTATAAATTCTTTTGTAACTTTCCAAAGAGATTAATCCCGGCATATAAAATTCCAATTCAATAGGTGGCAAAAAATCTAGGGAAACTTCAGGTTCATTTCATAATGATGACACTCGTCTTTTAACGTTGCATTGTATTTAAAAAATATTAAACACAGACGCCAGCACTCTTGACTGTTGAAATTTTGTTGACGTTTTAAATTGTAGTATAGAACCTGTTCTCCCAAATAGAGCACCAACTCGATAAGGGGTGGTAGATTACCATAACTGTCAAACTACCAAAACCGTGGAACCTCGTTTCACATAGTCTACAAAATGTGTCCCTGCCCCTGTACGGTCGGCTTAATTCATCATCGCTTGTTCTTCATTCCATGGCGTTTGGGTAATTCATTTCGCATAAATACACCTCGAAAATGAGAAATATTCAGTTCTTTCACATAGCATTCGACTTCTTCATGGGTCATGGAATGCCGAATTTATTTATTAATGGAGTTTTTCTTCCCCGACATGTACAGGCTAAGTCCTTGATTTATAAAAGGCTGGCTTTAAATTGGCGTTTCTAGCCCCTATGGCAATGGCTTCCATCCTTTCATTACGTCGCTGACTTTCTTTCAATTGCTGCTTGCCTTGTTTTACAGCTTTTATAGTCTTAGCCACAACACTAGCACCGCCAAAAAGTGTACTCAGGGCTGTTGGACCAGCAAAGAGGGCTGGCAAAAATCCACCACGTTTAGGGGTAGGAATCACTCGAAAGCGTATTTTTTTCTTTATCACCGCGCCATGGGTGGATTTCGAGACAGCAGACAATCGCACTGCCTGAAATGCTTTTTCAATAGCAACCTTTCTTTATTTTATTTTTTTGCATTTAACCCGTGGTGTGTCACAGACAAACATCGTTTCCGGGCTGGCTTTTTTTCTTTGGTCTAGTTGTTTTTTCAGAGCGTATAATAATAATAATCAACCATTCACAGCAAAAATTGGATAACAACTAACTTGTAGCCTATTCTTTCATCACTGTATATTCCAGTTCTATATATAGCGGGAAATCGTTCACGGTCTTTTGTGATTGATTTTCATCTAAGGTAAGAATGAGATGAACTGATAATTCATCACCAGCGTTCACTGTTTGATGGTTGAGTATTGCGCCCGTTGAGGCACGTTTGCACAGCTAACAAAGACCAAGATCCATGATGGAAAGTAACTGAACATACCCTGCGAGCGGCTGGAAGAAGCCGAAGCAATATCGCTTATAATAAAATGTTTATGCACTTTAGACATTCTATAAATCAACAATAATTTAATCAACCTAATTCTGCTTATTTAAAATACGGAATACATCGTAGATCAGCGAGAACGTCAATTTACGCGGCTAACTCATGTCCTGAGTGAACGCCATATTTTGTGATGCCAGTACCTACTTGTCGTTTGTTGAAGCAACACCTATGTGCATGTGAAGCACGAGTAAGGACACGTTCCGAGAACGGAACCGATGTGCTATGGAAAATCCGAGTGTATTTGCCGAATAATTATCTAATTATCTAATAATCTAGTGATTGGAAACATTTATTAACATTCAAACTGTGAAATATTTTTTGATTCACGAGGTCAAACTATGGAAGCGTGTTACGCAAACTTTACGACCACATGGTCAAACCGAAGTGCATCATAAACTGTGAAATTGATAAACTGTGTAAATCTACAAGTATATTTTATGTTTTGCCAGATATTTTGATTTATATTTTTGTGTAAATATTAGTGAAAGTTGCGAGTGAACATCGCACAAGCGATAATTTTACGCCAGTGGCGGAGTGAAAAAATGGGCATTTTATTACCTCACCTTAGAGTCTGTGAGTGCAAGTTTACTTTAAATATGTGTAATTGTATAACCAACGGCTACATTATGGAGCTAATAAACCATCTATCCTTGGAATATAACCCCATCCACGCAATGGAATTGGATTGCTAAATCATGCGTGGGGAATCGATGACGGAAGATGCCGGATACGATGATGAAATGATATAAGACCATGAAGGAGACCGCTTATAACACCTCATGGCGGGTCTCGAAGGAGGGTCGCTCCAATCTGTAAGTCAGATCATGTATCAGTACCGTAATTGTAATGAGTTGGAAACAGTAGAGTAATTTTAGTATGGTTTCATTTTACAGTGCACAACGCAAGTAGCTATTCTAAGACCACGTGTGGAAAGTTACAGTTTTGTTAAAAGTTTATAAACGCCAGGAAGGCAGTAATTTTCAATGTCCATTTCGTATCATTTCAGGACAGTTATTATCAACTTTTATTTTGTCAAGCTGATGACAAAGAAACTAGTTTTGGCAGATCTTAAAACAAGGCCAAGGTCACATGTACAAGCCAAACCACTACAGAGCACACTAGATCTTAGGAAGTGCATTATTTATTTAGAAGGCTGTGAAATTCCTAGTATTATTAAAAGCGGAATGCAGAGTTCCGTTATTCACATTTGTTTGACAGATCAATATTTGCAAACAGGTTTATTTCTTTACGAGAAGCCAGACAGGCAATGAAAGAAACAGTAATTTGTAACCAGAGAACTTAGGTTTGACCTCATTCATGGAAGAGGCAATTTAATGAATGCACAATCTCACACTTTAGTTTGTATCGGAAGCCTTCATGTTAATTCATAGCGTTGTTAGAATGTGTTTTCTACACACATAACCTTTATGACCAGTATTTAAAACGTGTATAATTCAGGGATCCACACTTATTGTAATTAACATTATTATGGTATTAGTGAAGTGAGTCGTGATGGTTGATTAATATCTCCGACATGTTATTGTGGTTATGCAGGTGGTAACGAACTACTGCAGACGTACCTAACCGATGGCGCCAGGATTGATGAATCCGTAATTGTAAGAGTGAGACACAGGGTGTCTCATAATAATAATGAAGTATTGGTGGAGACACAGGGTGTCTAATAATAATAATGAAGTATTGGTGGAGACACAGGGTGTCTAATAAAAATAATGAATTATTGGTGGAGACACAGGGTGTCTATTAAACTATTCAGTTATTATGCATTAGTTGGATACACACGTTACCTGAGTACACTGAACGCTATTTAAAGGTCCATAAACTGAAAACCTATACCGAGGAATAAATAATTGTATGAAGCTTTAATAATCAAAGATAGGATTTTGTGAAAATAACTAATCTCATAATTCCCCCTGAACTTAAATAAAGATAATAAATACTAAAAATAAAATATTTTCTGGACCAAATGTTAAGACACTTAGTTACTGTTAAGTTATTTAGATACATTTTTACATGAAGAGTCGACAACCAATTGGTGATGTGATAACTGTAGCACACACATCAGATTGGTAGCAATATGAGTCGATGTAATTGTCTAATTACCATCGCATTTGCAGGCTTTCCTATTTTTTCTACTTTCTTAACACTTTAAAACTATTACAATTTGTTACAAACAGTAACAAACCGAGTACGCAGGCAGTGCCAATTGCACAACCATAGGAGTGCTGAATTATTGTATGCATTTGTGTTGTATTAGCATAGCTCTTTATTTTATTCAGCAACGTTGTGCACATAACTTGATTTTCTTAGTCATAAACGCGTCTCGTTTATTAATTAATGATATTTAGGACTAGCTAAACACCTAAATCTAAAGATAAATGTTAGAGATGGCACAGTCATAGCATAGGACAAATTTTCCCCTTGCTATTAAATGTAAATGTTTCTAGTATTTCTAAACAAGTAAATGTCTTGCTTTGCAGTAGATTCTTTTGATGTTTGATCCTCCCGTAGTCATTTTCGATGTAATTGCTTAGGGCTGATCTTACGTGCCATACTCGTAGCTTGTTCGTTCTTATTAAATTTTGTATTAGGACCATGAGAGTAATTTAGATCTTGATTAGGTCTTTTTTTATATTTTCTTTCAGGGCAGAATAGTATCAGACTAGCCGTTTGCAACTCTCATGCTAGGCTAGGGATCTATTCTGAATGAAATTTAAACGTGATTTTTACATAAGACTGACCTATCTTTTCTTGTTTAGTTTTTTTTTTACCGATGCGTTCCTCTGAGCTGGTTAAAGATCGAACCTCACCAAATCCCGATACCCCCGAGTGCAGACTTCTGTGGAACACCAGCCTATGAATGTGTCGTCCCCTATACGTGTGTGTTAACTGGAAGAGGGTCACAGAAGGGTCATTTGAAACCGGTGGCTCCCCGAAACCTTCGGCTAGCGGGCACAGTACCAACATCTCGACCTAGGGTAAACGCGGACTCACATACGCAACAGGAACAAGGCTACTCGCCGCTATGGGATACCATGTACGTCTTCAAACATCCTTTTACGGTAAATTTGGATTCACATACGCTACATGAATATGGCTTCTCACCACTATGGAGTAACATGGGAGTTTTCAGATATCCTTTCGGGTATATTTGGCTTCACATACGCCACAGGAAAAAGGCTTCTCGCCTTTACGGGATAACATGTGTCTTTACAGATGTCCTCTTTGGGTAAACTTGGATTTACATACGCACATACGCCACAGGAATAAGGCTTCTCGCCGCTATGGGATTTCATGTGGGTCTTCAAACTTCCTTTTTGGGTAAACTTGGATTCACACACGCTACAGGAATACGGCTTTTCGCCGCTATGGGATTTCAAATGCCTCTTCAAACTTCCATTTTGGGTAAATTTGGAGTCACATACGCTACAGAAATAAGGTTTCTCGCCGCTATGGGAAATCATGTGCTTCTTCAAACTTTCCTTCTCAATAAACTTGGATTCACATACGCTACAGGAATAAGGCTTCTCGCCGCCATGGGATATCATATGCGTCTTCAAACGAACTTTTAGATTAAATTTGGAATCACATACGCAACAGGAATATGGCTTCTCACCACTATGGAGAAGCATGTGAGTTTTCAAATTTCCTTTTCGGGAAAATTTGGATTCACATTCGCCACAGGAATAAGGCTTCTCGCCGCCATGGGATATCATGTGCGTCTTCAAACTTACTTTTCGGGAAAATTTCGATTCACATACGCTACAGGGATAAGGCTTCTCGCCGCTATGGGATAACATGTGACTTTTCAGATCATCTCCCCGGGTAAACTTGGATTTACATTCGCCACAGGAATATGGCTTTATCCCGCTATGGGAAACCATGTGCCTTTTCAAAGTTCCTCTCAAGGCAAACTTGGATTCACATACGGTACAGGAATAAGACTTCTCGCCGCTATGAGATGACATGTGTCTCATTAGATGTCCTCTTTGGTTAAACTTGGATTCATATAAAGTACAGGAATATGGCTTCTCACCGCTATGAAGTAGCACGTGCGTCTTCAAAGTTCCTCTCTGGGTAAACTTCGATTCACACACGCTACAGGAATAAGGCATCTCGCCGCTATGGGATGACTTGTGACCCTTCGAAGAACAACTGTCCGTAAAATTTGCTTTGCATTCGCTACAGCAATATGGCATCTCCCTGGTATGGACGACCATGTGAGTCTTAAAAGATCCTCCTTCTGTATAATTTGCTTTGCATACGCTACAAGAATACGTTTTTTGGTTGCCATGATTAACAATCTTCGACTTATTTCTTTGTTTGGTAGTGAATTTTTCGCTGGATGCAGTATTATCACAATTATCAAATGTGTAAATATTCCTTACAGCAGGATCCGACGTATCTGGATACATCAGTCTGAAATAATTAGCACTCTCAGTTTAAAGTGTGTTACAGTATTACGGAAGTAGAATAATACCATAGAGACTTAGAAATCTGTGTAGCACACATATCTTTTTATTAATACCACTACCTGAAGACTTGTCTTCAAGAAGTACCGGTTCCTGATGTAGTTTGCACTCAATAATATGTTGTACATGTCTGAACATTTTACAATTATAAGCATATTATACACACAATAAAATGTGCATGTTGGAGATTTTGGATTGATAGCTCTGAGAGCATGACTATATTTGGTTCGTAACTTCCGATCCAAAGTCATAAAATTCTTTACAAGCTGAGAGCCGCAATGGATAAGATGCTTATAGCTCCACTTTTTGCAACACTGTTTGACCTTTGCGAATGGTTATCGATGCGCATGTTCAAGTAAATGCGTCAATTGGGTGAGGTTTAACAGAGGCAGCTAAAATGATGACTGACAAGGAAACATTACCATTTTTGTTGTGGTTTAAGTCATCATTTTTTTGGCCGTTTCAATCCCGCACTCCATGTCTCCCAGTCCTAATGTTATATTGTCTTTATTTTACAAAGCTACCACACCCTACAACCAAAGCAATGTACAAAATTTCATCATCACTCCGAGCCGTCTTCCTAGGGAAGATACTATTAGCGGGTATAAGTTTCTATCCATCGTCTACCATCATTCGCTGTAGAAGAATATAGAGAAGATATCTCTCAGTTCACCAAATATGTTCTACGACCTACCTACAATACACAAGCCCAATGTGCTTCTGAGTGCCATAGCGTCCCCTATTAAAATATTCAAATATTTGAATCAGGTTCTGCAATCATTATTCCCTCCGCCAGCCTCTCACGTCTGAAATTCGCAATACTTCGTAGATATCACAGCGAGTATAAACTTGAGTGACGGTGGTCCACTGGCAAGCCTCGATGTGGAGTCCTTATTTACCAGGGTTCCTGTGCCTGATGCCACACAGACAATTAGGTAAAAGCTTACAGTCACAGGAGGTTGAACGGACTTATTTGACTTAGCTGAACACTGCGTTGACCGCAGTCTCCGTCTTCAATGGTCAAATGTTTCAACATATGGAGGGAGCAGCCATGGGATCACTCTCTCTCAATTATTGGCTAACGTTTTCATGGCAAAGTAGAGGAAAAGGCTGTAAAGGAGAGCCCATTGAAACCTGAGCGTCGGTTCAGATACGTAAGGGACGTTTTCTGACATAGGAACATGGACGCAACACACTTCAGGACTAACTGGATTTCATGTGCCCCTGACATCTAAGCATCAACTTCACAATGGAAGTAGAGGAAAATAGTCCGCTGTCCTTAGTAGACGTTATTCTCTATAAACGAACAGACAATACGCTCGCACACAGGGTATATAGGAAAGTCACTCATACACACCGGTACCTACATGCAAATTCAAGTCAACCACCGTCGCAGACGGAAATGGTAGCTAGGACACTCCTGGTCAGAGCCAACTGCATTTGCGATAAATGTATTTACTTAAAACACACAACGAGCAAGGTTATTTCACCGTCATTCTGTGCTGAACCTAGTTAAAGGAATTGGCCTTCCTGCACAACTCAGTACGTGATAACAACCACTTTGCTTCCCGTATAAAGCACACACGCATTCCTCATTCGACGAGTGGTACGTCTTCGTGGAGCATAGCTTAAAATGAAACCCGTGCACACTTAGTCTGGTCGTTAAATGTCTTATTTCGTAGTTGGCTTCTTTCCACTTGTCACCGGTCATCGCGTCGGTACTGTAAAATTCCAGCCAAATTTCTGTTTTCCTTCTATGATGTTCGAGTAAAGTCCTTGGTATGCCGTAGTTGATGGGAGAGAGAATTCTTCCCGTATTTCCTCCATCAACATAATTTCCCTAGTTACCTCATATACCAGCCTTTGAAAAACATAGAGCCCTCTTTAGAAATGTCGCCTTAACATTTTCCACATCCTTTGCGTTGCTTACTGACAGGTGCTGCCAGATACTGGAGATGCCATAAGTTATGACGGGAGTTATTTTCATTATGAATAACTTCTTCGCTGTTGGGAGAGATATATTTTGCATGCATTTGATATCATTTATGGCTATCATTGCTCCTGTTAACCTGTCTTTTAGATGTGCTGTGAAATTGGTTCCATGTATTTGCAGTGTTATTCCTAGGTATTTAAAATTATTAACGCTGCTAAGAGGTTGTCCATACAAATAAAGCATATCATCTGCTGCATGTCTGCCTCCTTTCCTGAAGGTCATCGTCATAGTTTTACATCTATTCACATTAAGGTCATTTGTTTGAGCCCATTCTATGAGCCGATCAAATGCCCACAACAAATTGGGTATTGATTTTGACACTAAAGCCACACATAAATGTGAATGTCTTCTGTCTTCGTTACAAGTACATCAGCATGTGTCCCGACGTTAAATAGAAGGGGACTTAAAGGATAACCCTGGATTACACCCGAAATCTGGTCTATTGTATCCGACAGAGTGATCGAATCCTCTATTTGCACCTCATTCTTTGCCAATATGTTTGTTAGGAGTTGTAATATGTGATTATGTTTCCCAATCACGTCCTCAATCTTTGGTATAACCTGCGTTTGACTAACTGTATCAAAAGCCTTCGAATAATGGACAAATACAATATGAAACTTCAATTTCGTGAATCTAAGGACCTCATGAATGTCATTCGGAAGGCATTCTATAGCCTGAAATGTGGAGTGATGCTACCTGAATCCAACGTGTTTGTTCTGAAAGATAATGGTTTAAGAGAGAAGTCAGTTTTTGCGTTAATAGATTGGTCAACACCGTTAACAATGTGCATTCCAGTGCCATTCCTCTATGTGAATTGGGATTATTTAAGTCTCCCTTTCTTTTATAAAGGATCTTTATCATTGAAGCCCACAATCGATCGGGTATTTGCCTCTGTTTAACACATTCGTTAAATAGGCTGGTAAGTGATTCTTTGGCGTAAAGGCGTGTGCGTGCGGGGGAACATACGATTACGTCAGCAAAACATGAACTCACTTGTCTGTTGTATGAGTATCACATTAGTAGTGGCATCAAGCAGCAAAAGACGTTTTCCTACACAATCCATCATTATGGAAAGCTCTTTTTTCTTATCATTATGGAAAGCTCTTAGAATAAAATGTTATATATTGTGGTTCTGGTCACTTATAGCTAAACTGTATTAGACATGATTTTTTTGTTTCTTTATAGGCTACTACAATAAATATTCTCAATGCTATGGGGCAGAAGTGCGGATTAGAGAGGAAAAAGCTCACTTGATCATTGGTACTTGATAGTTTCACACATGAACAAAAAATCCAACATATCGGACAAGTTTAGACTTGCTTTAAGACTGGCTATGACGTCATAAATGAATGGAACAAATACATTATATAACAAAAACTGACATCAAAATAAGCTACCAACATAAGGGATTAATATAAGCCACTAACATAAGCCACCAATATAAGCCACCAACATAAGCCACCAATATAAGCCACCAGCATAAGCCCTCATCATAAGCCACCAGTATAAGCCATCAACATAAGCCACCAATATAAGCCACCAACATAAGCCATCAACATAAGCCACCAATATAAGCCACTAACATAAGCCATCAACATAAGCCACCAATATAAGCCACCAGCATAAGCCACCAACATAAGCCACCAGTATAAGCCGCCAACATAAGCAATCAACATAAGCCACCAATATAAGCCACCAACATAAGCCATCAACATAAACCACCAACATAAGCCACCAACATAAGCCAGCAATTATAAGCCACCAACATAAGCCATCAACATAAGCCACCAATATAAGCCACCAACATAAGCCACAAGCATAAGCCACCAACATAAGCCATCAACATAAGCCACCAATTTAAGCCACCAACATAAGCCACCAACATAAGTCATCAACATAAGCCACTAGTATAAGCCGCCAACATAAGCCATCAACATAAGCCATCAACATAAGCCACCAACATAAGCCCTCAACATAAGCCACCAGTATAAGCCACCAATATAAGCCACCAACATAAGCCATCAACATAAGCCACCAATATAAGCCACCAACATAAGCCACCAGCATAAGCCACCAACATGAGCCATCAACATAAGCCACCAGTATAAGCCGCCAACATAAGCCATCAACATAAGCCACCAACATAAGCCATCAACATAAGCCACCAACATAAGCCATCAACATAAGCCACCAACATCATCCTATATAAAACGTCAACACAAAATCACACTGTCACCAGAATTGTTCTGACCTTTGTAGTAAGTAGATCAACTTTATAAGTCAGTTACTACTATGGAATATAATATAACCAATAAAGGCAAACCACGTGCACTGTATCATGGCTACTCCTATAACTATAAGCGGCAAAATGTGAATGGAATCATGTTTTGGCAGTGCTCAAAACAAAGGACAACAAAATGTTAAGGTCATCTAAAAAGTAAGAATGGTAAGGTCTTAAGTGTGGGTAATCATCAATATAGTGTACCAGATAAAACACTGTTGCTGTCAACAAAATATCATGAAAATGCTAAAAAGAAAGTTGAAGAAAATGATATTGCTGCTCAAGATAGTGCATTGTTTGTTGAAAAGCAATTATCATCTCCTCAAAAAGTCATGTTAGGACAGTTGTCAACGTTCAAAAAACCCTTAACAATATCAAAAGCAATTTGACTCTTCAAGAGGTCCCTTTTGAAAAGGAAAAAAAGGAATTGGATAGTTCTAGTGATGTTGAAGATGATGATGATGATGATAATGTTGGTGACAAAGACTATAATAATTATAATGATAATATTTATAATGATGATGATGATGATGATGAAGATGAAAAAGAAGAGGATGAGGGTTTAATGTCTACGAAACCATTGCGGCTTCCCCAGTTTTTAAGAACAAGAGTACCTGGAGAAAGTTATAAAAGGATCTACAACAAGCGTTGTGTTTAAAATCTACAACAAACAATGATAAAAAGATAACAAGTTGTATTCAGTGTGTAACTATTGTAAACAAACTAAATGAATAAGAACATTGTATGGGTATTGGCTGTTTTTCTTATTTTCTTAGTTGCTATCCCCATGTCCCACTATTAATGCAATTGTTAACCATCAACAGTCTCTGACTATGTTCATGAAGAGAGTGCCTTAAACAATACACTCTGTCTATGGCTTGTGTAGCATGTATCATAATAATTCAGAGTTAACAAGCCATGTTAAGGCAATAGTTATGTCAGGTAAGGGATTCGAACCCTTGCTTCCTTGTACGGGAAATTTGATCTTAAGTCAAACACCTTAACCACTCGGCCAACCTGACAGTTAATAATTTAATTAGTCTTGTGGACTTGAGTGTTTACAAAACTTTTCCCAGTATACATTGACTAAACCACTTGCTTGTTTTGAAATACAGATTTTGTTTTGTTTTACCATAACATTGCAGGTATGAATATTGTGAACTGGGTGTTTAATATAGGGTTAAGGGCATTTTAAAATAACTTTAGAAAAGCTCTTAGGTATCGTGTCATGGGTTTTAGTAATGCATTACTGTTCGTTGACTAACATTTACCGTTACACAACATTATTTTGGTGAGCTTACATGTTGTTGTTAGAGTCTTTAGTCATTTGACTGGTTTGCTGCAGATCTCAATGTCCCTGTCCCGAGCTAATCGTTTCATCTCTATATAGCTACCACACCCTACAATTAAGACTATCTGTTTAACATATTCTAACCTTGGTCTCCCCCTACAAGCTCTTGGGTTCAATTCCCAGCTTTAACACAAAATTTTAAAAGTGGTATGAGGATTAAAACAAGTATACTCTGTCTCGGGTGATCCAAAATAAGTAGAGAGGGTTTGATTCACACCTCAACCATAAGGCACTGTGTTTTTTTTAATTTTTTAAAAATAATGATAGCCATTTGTTCAATTTCACATTTCACACATTGCAATTTGTCAATTTTCCATTTGCATTTTTTAAAATTACAGTTTGATGTTTTTTTCAATTTCATGATATGGAAACATAGATTTTCCTTTTTCATATTTACACATTTGTCAATTTCCCATTTATATATATATTTTTTTAAATGTTCGTTTAAGGTTTTTAAATTTTGTCTATATGGAAACATGGATTTTCCATTTTGCTGTTTACACATTTTTATTTATTTTGTGTCTGTTGAAAAACGATATTTCCAAAACAAGATTTTTTTATTTTTCATTTTATGTTTTTTTTAAATGATCTTAATGTGAGTGCTTGACCATGTCTATGTGTGTTAGCGGAACCGTAGAGGCTTATTACTACTGCAAGTAACAATGTTTTACAAAATAACGGCTATCTACCAATGTATTTGAAAAACAAAACTATAGAAAAAACAAAAATCCTATTTACCATTCATATATAAGTGTTAATTCGGAGCCTCCGTGGCTTAGGCGGCAGCGCGCCGGCCTCTCACCGCTGGGTCCGTGGTTCAAATCCCGGTCACTCCATGTGAGATCTGTGCTGGACAAAACGGAGGCAGACAGGTTTTTCTCCGGGTACTCCGGTTTTCCCTGTCAACATTTCATTCCAGCAACACTCTCCACTATCATTTCATTTCATCTGTCATTCATTTAATCATTGCTCCAGAGGAGTGCGTCAGGCCTCGGCAGCCGGCACAGTTCATATCCTCGCCGCTAGATGGGGGCTTCATTCATTCCATTCCTGACCCGGTCGGAGACTGGAAGCAGGCTGTGGATTTTCATTTTCATTTCATATAAGTGTTAATTCTCCCTCTCCCCACCATACCTCACCGTATTTTCTCTGGTCAAACAATGCTACCCATACATACACAAGCTTTCTATATATATCTCTCTCTATATGTTTTCTCTGTTCCACAAGATAAAAATTATGGTTGCTGGATTGTATCCTGCACTGTTTATGAGACATACCATTGCGAGTTCATAAAACCGTTCGGTAGTTCTCTACACATAGCGATTTTACCACTGCTCTACCTACGCCTTTTGCTTGTTTGGCTTTCTTACAGGCTAGTATGCGATAGGCATCATTAACTGTATATCAAAACCAGTCCACCTTTGTATTTGTAATCTAAGTAATAGTTTGAAAAGAGACAAGTGTAATCAGTTTTAAACATTATCTCTGCTTTTTTGTTTGTTTGTTTATGACATGTATATTAACCTAAAATCAAACCCTAGTCTATCTTAGTGAAAGGCTAACAGTTTAATCACTGCGTCACCATACCCTTCTTTCTTAGTTTGATTCGTTCTAGGCCTTAGAGCTAGAAATCGAGTTACGATCTCCAGTGCAAGAGGCACATGTGCTCACCACTATAGCATGTAATGGTTAGCTGGTAATATTAGACAACCGAAAATGATTGTATTTCTGTTAGCCAAGCATTTCTGTCATTTACCTACTGTGTGAGCACTACCAGCAAGACAGTTTAGTTTAGAACAAGCGAGTGTGTGTGTGTGTATAGATTATTTGCCTCAAGCATTTAAAGCTTGTTGTGTGTAGCGACCATCTTGCTCAGTAACCACTGAGTAAGTTTTAACAGTCAACTCATAAAAACAGCATAGGATAGTTGTGTGTGTGTGTGGTTCATGTACTTGGGAATATGCATTAGCACCATGCGCTAGCTTTACCTTACCCTCTAGAGGTAGAGCGTTATCCCTTCCTTCGGACATTGCCAATGACTGCATTCCCCCACAAGTTTTACACTTAAGCCCTTGGCTTGTTCTTGATTAGGTTTGGTTTGCTTTAGGCTTGGTTTGGTTCAGTTGAGTTTGATTCGACTTGGTTCAGTTTAGTTTAATGTAGTCACCATTTTTTTATTTTTAGCTACACTCTTTAACCAATTAATTAATGATAGTCTACTCTTAATTCGATAAATTGAATTTTGTGTACACCGTTTGTCAAGCCATGCCTACAACCTATACTCCCTATGTACTACAGTCAGATCTGAAAACAAAATCCAATGGTCAAAGACGTGTCAGTCACCATACATGTAGCCTACAATAATTCTTCCTTTACCTAGCTAGGTTTCGTCACTCACAGTAAACATCTTACATTATGGGTAAGCAATATATTAAGAAAATCAAAAGTCCATGATCTTGTTGTTTTAGGTCTTTTTTGGGGAACTTCGTAAGCCATAAAAAGAATGACATCATGTCAAGTTCTGGGAGGACCTTGTATGTCAAAATCCCATTATCAGCTTATAAAATCTCAAGGCCATGCCCTAGCAGTTTTGGATTATTTCAATCAATGAGTCCACCATAGGAGAGATCAGAAAAATAAATACCCTTAAAACAAGTCGTCACATGACCCTCTCCGAACAATGTTTCGCAAAATATAAATTCATCCATTTAACATTGAACATGATCGGCGACATCATCCACGCTTCCCGCTCCCACCATGGTTGCCATATCGTTTGACCTTCAAGTGTCCTCAGCATCTTTGTGCTTTTATCATTGCCTGTTGTCAAGTCAGGTCAATGCATTCCAATAAGCTCAAATAACATCCACATCCTGTCAGTCTGCCCCAGCAAGTTTGTTTTCTATACTCACTTCAAGCAACATATAACCAAGTTCTGTTTGTTATATCTAAGGCCAGCTTCATCTCATCAAGGAATTATCATTCGTCATATCACTCATAATCGTTTACACGTTAAAGACCCCCTTCAGGGGGTTTAGGAATTAGGAATTCCATCATAGGAAAAATTGGAAAACGAACCATCAACCCGCCGTCTCATCGAAATAGCGAATACTGTATTGGTATATCACTACCGTGGCCAGTAATAGCCTCGTTGAATCACGTGCCCAGTGGTATAGTCTCTTTCTATCTACAACCACTCTTCATGAACATTTTAGACAGATTAAAAGAAAAGTTTTAAAAACTAAAATGTTTTCAACAAAAGTGTCGTTAGACCCTTTCGCATTTTTTTAAACATAAATACTATATTCGAAAGGGGGAGTAGTGTGTGTGTGGAGGGGGGGGAGGTCACCCCGAGTCTTACGACCCCTCGTATACGTCTGGCGTTATTGGTTTGTGAGATATAACAGAAAGTCTAAAATCAGAGTTTTACACCAAAAAATTCTGTTTCCCTCATTCTCAAAAACTTTAACCTATTACCAAAATAAAGAGGGTTTCGAGACAAGCCATTTGACACGTCATAGGACCAAATCCGACCATGCATTCGTGAGATATCGGAAAAAGTCTAAAATCACGTTTTTACCCCAAAAAACATGTTTCCAGCATTCTCAAAACTTTAACCTATTAATAACATATATAGGGCTTCGAGACAAGCGATTTGACACGTCACACGTCCAAATCCGACCTTGCTTTCGAGAGATACCGGCAAACTTCGTAGGAAAGTAGGCGACTATCAGGTTCTCTCCTCACCACCAAAACCCCTTCTTATAAATCATTTTTTACAAATAGCTCGCCCTCTTCCAAAAATCCCAAGTGCGCATGCGTACAAAACAAAAACATAAATGTTGGTCCATAGGGGCATCCAGCAAAACGCATGCGCTATATGAGCAACAACGCTTAAGTTCATTTTAGCAGCGAACCTTAAACATGACGCATTTGAAAAGAGACTTTCACTAAAATATTTCAATTACTTCCCCTAGTAGGGGTAGGTTTTATTTAGGGGTTGAAATGAGTGGTCCATTGGAAAGATGGCGTCAGCCCGAGTCCAACGAAACCTCATTTGTCAAAATCGGACCATGGGTTGGCCAGATATTAATGATTTAACATGGACGCCGCCCGAGCAACGCCGGGTGGGTTAGAAGCACCATCACTCTCCTACTATCATGGAACATCAGAACTTTGCTTGATTTGGACAGTAAAGTTAGACCTGAGAGAAGGTCAGTTCTCGTAACCCATGAGTTATCAAGACTCAACGTTGACATTGCTGCTCTCAGTGAAACTAGGCTGTCTGCTGAGGGCAAGATTACTGAATCTGGAACAGGATATACCATCTTCTGGAAAGGAAAGGAGGAGGGTGATTGTCGTATTCATGGTGTGAGCTTCGATGTGAAAACCAAACTGGTAAATTATCACCAACTTACGCCCATTGCAATCAGAGAAAGGCTCAGGACTCTCCGCATACCACTCTCAGGAGGTTCCTTCATGACACTCATCTCTGCCTATGCTCCAACCTTAGATTCTGATGATGAAGTAAAGGCTCAGTACTATAATCAGCTAAGTGAAATTATCTCCAAGGTACCATCTGCAGATAAACTCTTACTCCTCGGTGACTTCAATGCCAGAGTTGGGAAAGATCACAGGCTATGGAATAATGTGATGGGCAAACAGGGACTTGGAAAATGTTATCCCAATGGACTGTTGCTTCTTGGTCTTTGTGCAGAACACGAACTTTTCATTACCAACACGCAGTTCCGGCTACCTAACCGCTTCAAAACCAAGTGGATGCCTCCTCGTTCCAAACATTGGCACATTCTTGATTATATCATTACCCGGCAAAGTGATAAGGACACTCTTATTACCAGAACAGCAAGGAATATAGACGATTGTTGGACAGATCATAAACTTCTTATAAGTAAGCTCAGGGTATCCATCAGACCTAAACCACCTAGGAACATCAAACATTTGCCAAGAAAGAAGTTTAATACATCCAAACTTCAGGATGAATCCATGTATAAACATTTTGGAAACAGGATCGTCACCCAGTTATCAGAAAAGCCAGTAACAAATGACATTTAGCAAGAATGGGCCACACTACAGAAGGTTATCACACAGTCAGCTGAGGAAACCATTGGTTTTATAGTGCGGAAAAGACAAGACTGGTTTGATGACAACAATGAGGAAATTCTGTCTCTCATCAATGCCAAAAGGAATGCCTATCTTGCCCATCTTCAAGAGCCAACTTCCAACACAAGAGAGATAAACTACTGGAACTCAAAGGTAAATGCCAGACGCAGATAAGGCAGATTAAAAATATATGGTGGCAACAGAAGGCTCAGGAACTGCAGAGACTATCGGATGCTCGAGACTTGAGGAACTTCTACGCAGTTCTCAAGGAAATATATGGACCATCTCGCTCATCATCAGGTACACTGAAAAGCGCTGATAATTTTACTACCTTTACTGATAGTCAAGAAATCTTGGAACGCTGGAAGGAGCACTTCTCCAATCTCCTAAATCGTCCATCAGCAGCTGCTGAAGACTTCCTTTGTGATGTGCCGCAACAACCTGAACAACTGTGGTTGGCAGTACCTCCTACTTATCATGATTTCAGTGAAGCTCTCACCCAATTGAAACCCAGAAAAGCACCTGGCCCAGATAACATCCCTCTGGAACTAATTCAAGCCGGAGGTCATTCCCTCAAAACAAGGATTTTCACCCTTATCCTCAGAATATGGGAATCAAGAAAGGTACCTGGAGACCTAAAGAATGCCACTATCGTCACTATCTTTAAAAAGGGTGATCGCAGTGTTTGTGGCAACTACCATGGTATATCACTGCTATCAATTGTGGGGAAAATTCTTGTAAGAATTCTACTTAACCGCCTCAAGGTTATCTCTGAGAAGATCCTCCCAGAGTCACAAAGTGGATTTAGAGCTTCCAGAAGCACAATTGACTTGATTTTCTGTGTGGGACAGCTACAAGAAAAATGTAGAGAACAACAGAATCCACTCTTCTTAGTCTTTTATGACTTGGAAAAGGCATTTGATTCGGTTCCAAGACCAGCCATGTGGGCGGTGCTGAAGCGGTTTGGTTGCCCTCAGCGATTTGTAGATCTAATCAAGGCTCTCCATGATGGCATGACAGGTCAGGTTTGCCATCAGAATAAGATGTCCGATGAATTTCCTATTACCCATGGACTGAAACAAGGATGTGTACTGGCTCCGACGCTTTTCGCGCTGTACTTGGCTGCAATGCTTTATGATTCACCCACAAACATCCCAGGTGTGGAGGTCAAGTATGGTTTTGATGGAGGGATTTTCAACCTAAGTTGAAAACTCAGGTTACTAAGTTTACTAACATGTTGTATGCAGATGATGCTGCGTCACCAACTCTCACACCAGAGGAGCTACAAGAGTCAGTTAATTGTTACAAAAGTGCATGTGATCGCTTTGGTCTTACCATAAATGTCAATAAGACTAAAGTCTTGGCACAACCTTCACCAGGCACACCTCTTCCTCAGTTCAATATCTCCATCTCAAATTTGCCATTAGAACAGGTAGACCACCTCTCGTACCAGGGCAGTACCATTTCTGGGAGCTGTACCTGTGAGCAGGATGTGGATAAGAGAATTGGCGCAGCCCATGCAGCATATGGACGATTAGCGCACCGGGTCTTCATGAATAAAGAAAGATCTGTCCATGAGTACAAAGCTTATGGTGTACAAAGCAGTGTATGGCTGTGAAACGTGGATCCTTTACCGACGTGATCTTACGAAGCTTGAGCGTTTCCACCTACAAAAACTTCGATCAATCCTGAGGATTAAATGGGAAGACCGCATTACCAATATTGCTGTTCTGGAAAAGGCTCAAATCAACAGCATAGAATCATCCATAATAGTGTTAAGGGAGAAGCTTCGCTTCAACCCTAAGACCTCACGCACCTCTAAGGAAATGTGTCCTACGCCCATGAACCTGCAGGCGGCCACACAAACACACATCCCTCAACGGTAAACTCCATCAACAATCTGCCCAACATCTTACACCAGTTTCTCCCCAAAACCACCCCTTAGGCCGAAGCCACCAGCCGGCCATACAATTTCATTACACGCAGCTAGGCAGAGTTGAAGTCTCAGCTCTTGCCTAACAAGTTGCATAATCCACACACACTTACACGGGAGCTAACTGGAGCATCAACAAGAGTGAGGAAACGTCCACTCAGCAAGTCCAAACCTATAAGAAAGGGACCCGGACCGAACCCATTGTCTATCGCGGCCGGTGGCTCTGCTGGTTCGGTTCCCGATCATCGCCTGAAGGTAAGGTGCTCTCAGATTCCTTAAACACATTACACTTGTGATCCTATCACTTCACACCCTTATTATTACTCTGTCACCAATTACATTGTGTCACACGCTCCCATACATAAAGAGTCATCTCACACCACAGTGCTGGTCCAATAAACCATTGACCAGTACACTTACTCACTTGTTATCACTGAAACCCTTAAACTTGTCTTCACGTTCCAACTCCCCGCCTGACATTCCTAATTGCCCGTGACCGTCAATTATATAAGTGCTAAGTAAGGATTTATATTGTGCTCACATTGAAGAACGCCAGTTGCCATGCAGTCCAGCCATCTCAGCAGGTAGGCTCATAGCGCACACAAGATTGTTTATTCAGCGCTGCAATTAGCCCACATCTTGTTGCGCCTCCCTTGAGGGCCGATCAGACCCCTTTAGAGTTAACCCCCATTTCACGCATACTCCCTTAAAAACACCCACACTCGCAGTTTCTGCACATACGTGGAAACCTGCATCTTTTTGGACACCACCCCCAAATTTGACATTTCACACCCCTTGTTCGTCCATCCCATCTCACCCCCCCCCCCCCCCCCCGGACAGAACAATATTGGTGGAGACGCCAGGCAGTTCCCACGAGTGAGGGTAGTTATCACTCAGAAAGGACCCTGGTCTACTCTGGAAACATCTGTGAGTTGTCAGCCCCGATATATAAAGAGCGACCCTGGCCAGTGTCAGTGGGTGTGTCCTTACCATGCAATAGAGGTGTTACGGTGACATGCCAATTGCGAAACAGTGTGTATTCAAGAACAGCGAGTGACAAACTGTGGCTTGTGTACAAGAGGAAGAGTTGTGGTTATTTCTAGCAAGGTCACGGGACTAATTACGGCAGGATTAACTGCATGACCAAGTGAAAGGGTGAGTGTTCTCTACAAGAGGAAACTAATAGTGACTAGTAGTTTTTTTTTGAAGTGAGACTCAGTGTGTGTGTGTGTGTGGTGTATATTTCTGACCTGCAATAGAGCTAATATTTCTTTAAAGGACCATTTGTGTTGTGCTTTACCTACTGTGATCCAATGAACGAACTTGCTACTAGGGGTAGCACGTATCAATATACTATTCGTCTGATAGCGATGAAACTTGGGTGAGATGTTGTGTTCACACCAGGGATGGTTTCAGGCTTAGTACATGCATTTTACAATAGTTAGCGTACGAGTAGATTCAAGAAATGAGCGACGGCACGCGAATAGTTTCAACAGAGTTCTGTATGTATTCATATACCATTCATCCGATTACGATGAATTTTGGTCAATTGTTGTGTACACTCCAGGAAAGGTTTTTGCTTAGTACTTGCATTTTACAATAGGTAGCGCACGAGTAGATTCAACAAATGGGCGACGACGTGCCAAGCGTTTTAACCAAGTCCCGTAGGCGTTTATATACTATTCGTCTGATAGCGATGAAACTTGGGTGAGATGTTGTGTTTACACCAGGGATGGTTTCAGGCTTAGTAAATCTATTTTACAATAGATAGCGTACGACAAGATGCAACAAATGAGCGACGACGCGTGAAGCGTTTCAACAAAATCCCGTATGCGTTCATATACCATTCATCGATTGCGATGAAACTTTCAAGAGTTGTTGTGTATACTTACGTGAAGGTTTCTAACTTAATAAATCCATTTCACAGTAGGTAGCGCACTAGTAAATTCTAAAAATGTGTGACAGCAAACGAATCGTTTAAACAAAATTCCGTATGCGTTCATATACCATTCATCCGATTGCGATGAAATTTTGGTGAGTTGTTGTGCACGTTCCCACAAATGTTTCTAAATTAGTTAATCCATTTTACGATAGATTGGAGGTAGTTAACGGGAATTGAAAAATAATATTGAGTATCCAAAAGCACTTCAGGAAACAAAATTCCAACGCCAACACTTTCTTTGATTGGCATAGCAAGGCATCTTTTTGACTCTGAGAGTCGCACATTTTTTCCCGTATTGACTGAAATATACTAAGAACAAAGTTCCAACTGGTTCCGCCTCGTATTGACGAGGCGGAACCAGTTGGAACTTTGTTCTTAGTATAGCAAGGCATGCCGGGTACAGCTTGTTATTAATAATTTAGAGTTCTATTTAGGAGAATTTCACGTAAGGATGTTTGCATTTGCATTTTGCATTGTTGGCGAAATTTAATATTTCATTTTTGAGTTGATTTAATCCATTTGGAGGTTTTTGTAGGCTATTATGAAGTTTAGTGAGCGTTGTTAGGATTTGGATCGTTTTGGAACAATGTTTCGAATTTGATAAAATTATTTTTGTCGGCGATGTCATATTGTTGAATGGCATGATTATGTGAAAACTGGTGTATTTCATTGCCTTTGTTGCAATTCTTGTCATTTTTAGCCTACTTTTCACATTTTGCAAAAATGAGGAAAAAGTAGACATGAGATCGGGCAAATGTGTCTCTGTCTGACCTTCTGTCTGTCTGTCTGTCTGGCTGGCTGTGTGTGTGCCACCCCCCCCCCCCCCTTATGAACTCCTAAACGGCTGCAGCAAACAAAACAAAATTTGATAGGAGTAAAGATCTATACCTGAATATCTCACGGCCATATTTGAAAATAATATCAGTGCTACCAACTGCTGAAAAACACAATTGAAATTAGAAGGAAGGAAGGAAGGAAGGAAGCTTGAAGTTAAACGTGATCATTAATCTCGAGATCATGAGCCACGGGACCTCCTTTTTACGTGGAATCCGAACCACTGGACATGGCATTTCCCTTCAAAAATCTCGCATGCAATGACAGGGATCGAACCCGGACCAAATGAAATTTGAGCACCATGTTGGATATCATGGAAGGTATGAATGGAAGCTATTTCAAAATTGGCACACGTATAGATAATAATACTGCAGTTTAATTTCCAGGAGACCATACAAGGCAGTGTTGCCAAAATGATTATAAGCCCGCTGATAGGTCCACATTTTAAATGCATATAACTTCTACACTATCAATTTGATTTCAACCAAATTTCGTATTTGCTATGTGTACATAAACAGATATTACTGATCGTATTCATAAGAGCCACCAGGGCTGCCAACTGTTAATAAATGCTCTCAAATTTTTATCCAAATACCCATATATCAGAAAGTATGCAAGCCGACAGCTTTAAACTATGCACACGTATAGTATCTGCTATTCTATATCAATTTGGAGTAACTTAAGTACGTCAGTGCTACCAACATGATTCTAAGCCTGCTGAGAGATCCAACTTTAAATACATGTTAACTTTAATACTATCATTTGGATTTCAACCAAATTTCTTATGTGCTATGTGTACCATAACAGATATGACTATGCCGATTCATAAGAGTAACCAGGGCTGCCAACTGTTAATAAATACTGTATCCAATTTTGTTACCATAATATCAATATATCAGAAAGTATCCAAGCCAATAGCTCTAAATTTTGCACACGTATAGTACCTGGCATTCTAGATTAATTTGGAGAAACTAATATACGTCAGTGCTGCCAACATGATTCTAAATCTGCTGATAGGTCCAATTTTAAAATGCAAGTAACTTCTATACTAAGTAATGGATTTCATTCAAAATTGACACAACAATAGATCGTATTATTTCAGATTATTTCTGACCAATACATGCATATCATTGTTGAAATATGATTTTACGCGCGCTGTTAGATCCAATGTTTAACTGCACGTAACGTCCATGCTATCTATTGGACTTCAACCAAATTTTGTATTCTGTACCTTAAGAGATGGTACTAAGAATATATTCAGTCACCAGGGCTGCCAACTGTAGTTCTCCATTGGGCTACTGTATGCCATGTATACAGTAACTAATTAGAAATTTCCATATTACCAACATAATTTCGTAATTATTCTAGATATATCCATATAGATTAATCATTGGCATGAATCTTAAATTTTAAGAAAAGTAGGCTCTTTAGTTCGTCACGGAATTTCTTGTTAAAATGGAAATTCAGATTTAGGACTAACTAGGAATGATCTATTGAGATTTAGTTTTAAATATGCGATTGTTGGAAATGGTAGTCCTATTTTATAGATAACTAGCTGACCCGGCAGACGTTGTCCTGCCAATCAAAGAAAGTGTTCTAACTTTGTATCTTGAAGTGCTTTTGGATACACAATATATTTTTCAATTTCTGTTCACTGCCTCTATACTACCGTGAAATGAATGAACTAATCTAGAAACATTCGTGGGAGCGTGCACAACAACTCTCCAAAGTTTCATCGCAATCGGATAAATGGCATATAACGCATACGGGATTTTGTTTAAATGATTCGTGCGCTGTCACTCAATTGTTGAATCTACTCGTGCTCTATCAACTGTGAAATTGATTTACTACATTAGAAAGCTTCACGTAAGTGTGCACAACAACTCATCAAAGTTTCATCGCAATCGATGAATAGTATATGAACGCATATGGGATTTTGTTGAAACGCTTCGCACGTCGTCACTCATTTGTTACATCTACTCGTGCGCTACCAATATTGTAAAATGGATTTACCGAGTTGAACACCTTCCCTGGCGTGTACACAACAACTCATCAATGTTTCATCGGAATCGGATGAATGACATATGAACGCATAAGGGATTTTCTTCAAACGATTCGCATGCCGTCACTCATTTGTTGAATCTAGTCATGCGCTATCTATTGTAAAATAGATTTACTAAGCCTGAAACCTTATCTGGAATGTACCCTATGATTTACCAAGGTGTCATCGCAATCGGATGAATTATATATGACCGCATACGGGACATTGTGGAAACGATTCGCACGCCGTCGATCATTTGTTGAATCTACTCGTGCGCTACGTATTAAAAACTGGATTTGCTAAGCCAGAAACCTTTCCTGGAGTGTACACAACAATTCACCAAAGTTTCATCGCAATCGGATAAATGGTATATGAACACATACAGGACTTTGTTGAAACGATTCTCGCGCCATCGCTCATTTGTTGAATCTACTCGTGTGCTACCTATTGTAAAATGAATTTATTAAGCCAGAAACCTTTACTGAAATGTACACAACTATTCACCAAAGTTTAATCGCAATCGGATAAATGGTATATGGACGCATACGGTACTTTGTTGAAATGATTCGCGTGCCGTCACTCATTTGTTGAATCTACTCGTGCGCTACCTATTGTAAAATAGATTTATTAAGCCAGAAACCTTCCGTAGGGTGTACACAACATCTCACCCAAGTTTCATCGTAATCGGACGAATGGTATTTGAACGCATACGACCTTATTGAAACGCTTCGCGCGTCGTCGCTCATTTGTTGAATGCACTCGTGCGCAACCTCCTGTGAAATTGATTTACTAAGTTAGAAACCCTCACGTAAGTTTACACAATATCTCACCCTAGTTTCATTGCAATCGGATGAATGGTATATGAACGCATACGGGACTTTGTTTAAACGTTCGCGCGTCGTCGCTCATTTGTTGAATCTACTTGTGCGCTACCTATTGTAAAATAGATTTACTAATCCAGAAGCCTCCCCCTGGAGTGTACACAACATCTCACCGAAGTTTCATCGCGATCGGACGAATGGTATTTGAACGCATACGGGACCTTGTTGAAACGCTTCGCACGTCGTCGCACATTTGTTGAATCTACCTCTGCGCTACCTATTGTAAAATGAATTTACTAAGCCAGAAGCCTTCCCTGGAGTGTACACAACATCTCGCCCAAGTTTCATCGCTATCGGACGAATGGTATTTGAACGCATACGGGACCTTCTTGAAACGCTTCGTGCGTCGTCGCTCATTTGTTGAATATAGTCGTGCGCTATCTATTATAAAATGGATTTACTAAGCCAACACCTTCCCTGGAGTACACTCAACATCTCACCCAAGTTTCGTCGCAATGGGATGAAAGGTATATGAACGCATACGGGACTTTGAAACGCTCTAACGTGCAGAGACAAACAGTTGAATTCGACATCACTGCCACCTTTGGTATAAAACACAACTTTTCGCCACGGGCGGAGTGTATGTAATGGCGGTAGTTGCACAGGTTGCGACCAGGTGGCTCTAACGTGCAGAGACAAACCAACCAAAGACATCAGCTTTCACGAAGGCCAAGGCTAGCGGTTTCCATGACGACTGTTTTTGACTGTATATTGTGGTTCTAAAATTGTGTGTAAATTGTGGTTCTAAAATTGTGTTCACTCTACCTACTGGGTCAGATTGTGAATCTAAACCATACATGGACCCACCCTAATATACATACCAAATTCCATCAAAATCGGTTCAGTCATTTAGGAGGAGTTCAGTCACATACACACGTGTCGAAGAATTATATATATAAAGATGCGACGATGAGATTGTTAGAGGAGTTAGAGGTGAGGAGAAGTTAACTTGGATTTTAATCCTGCTATTTTACGTCAATTGCATTTGCAATTTGTGTCATTGGAGTCAGTTTAAAGCCAGATTAATTAACATTCAATGTGACGACTAGATTTCAGTCTGTCCAGTTAATTGAAAGCAACGATAGTCATTTTATCACCATGTGGAATTTGATCCCTGATAAGTGTGTTTTCTGTTAAACACTTGTGGTGTTTAAGAATTGTTATTAATGTGGATAACAATAAGAAGAATGACTAGAGGAAGGTGAAACGCATTGTATTTTTACCAAGCGGATTTCTGATAGAAGAATCTGTGTTCTCTTTTTGTTATAGGGTACTTGTTTGCAACGGTTATTAATATTTTTATCATTGGAAATTAAGGAAGTAGTGGAACAAGAACCGCGTATAAAAGAGTATTAAATGTTATTCTCCACATGTTTGGTATAACTGATGAAGATTTATTCCACAATTAGGGGTTTTATAATGAGCATTGATGAAAGCTACGTGAATTGTAAGGTATTTCCGCATATTTGCGATGGACGCTTACAAATGTGTCGTATGACAATATTTGAAAAGGTAAAGCCTGTATTCTTGAGAGAGGCTCAAAGTAACGTAAAGAAAGTTGTAAAAGCAGCTGTTTATTTTATTTTAATAGGTAACCGATGTATGATAAGATATTGTAAGAAGTGGACATAATTTGCGAGAAGTAATCTCATTATTAATATTAATGAATTAGACATGCTAGGCTTAATCGCTTGGGCTATTGAAGACAGGATATGACTATAATTAAACTGAATATCAGAATGAAGGGTTGTGAATTATAAAATATTGTGATGAGAAGAAACAATGTAGAAATATTCTCTACGGAGAAATATGAACTTTCCGTCGAACGAGATAAAAGAAATGTCCCAATCTTCAAGATAGGTAGTAGAACAGAATGCAGAAACTATCGGGGAATAACACTGATGAGTCATTGTGCAAAGATGTTTCAGAAAGTTTTGGAAAAGGAGAATTAGGACAAGGAATGGAGGAGGGATGAGGGAATAACAAAATGGCTTCAGAGCAGGAAGGTCCACAGTGGATTTGACTTTTGCTGTAAGACAGTTACAAGAACAGCACTACGAGTATGGAACAGATCTACTGATGACCTTCTTGGACATTGAGAAAGCATAGTACAGTGTATGCAGAAACAAAGTATGGAAGTCCCTGGAGGACAGAGGAATAGAAAAATGGACTATACGGAGGGTCAAGGAGATGTACAAGGGAAGCGTGAGCTGTGTGAAAGTAGAAGGAAAGAGATCGGACTGGTTGGAACAGAGAAACGGCCTGAAACAAGGAAGTGCACTGTCACCGTTACTTTTCATTGTGGTGATGGATGACATAATGACCCGAGTGGCACAAGTAATTGGGGAAGGAAAGATGAAAGCAATGGTGTTTGCAGACGATTTGATGATTTGGGTAAACAAGGAGGAGGAGGTACAGGGGCAGTTGGACGTGTGAGAAGGAATAATACAAGGATATGGGATGAAATTTAGCATAAATAGGAGTGAGATGGTGATCACAACAAGGAAGAAGGAAAGAACCACAACGGGAATAATAATTGGTGGAGAACTGCTGAAGAAAGTGGAGAGTTTCAAGTATTTGGGAATCCTGATACAAGATAATGGAAGAAACGATAGAGAAATAAATGAGCGGGAAAGACAGGCAGAAGCATTCCGGAGGAGTGTGAGAAGCATGATATGGAGCAAGGATATCCCTCAGACCAGCAAAGAGATCATATATCGGACGTACTATGTCCCTATCCTGACGTATGCCTCGGAGACCTGGGTTATGAAAGGAAGGGAGGAGAGCAGAATACAGGCAGGTGAGATGAGGTTCTTGAGAAGCAGTATTGGAGCTACAAAGATGGATAGAATAAGAAATGAGAGGACCAGAGAATTAATGAAGGAGGAACCATTACAGGATGGTACAGATAAATCTAGACTTAGATGGTATGGACAAGTAAAACGACTGGAGGAGAAGCGGATGCCCAGGAGGATACACGAGACGAAGCGGGAAGGAAAGAGACCGAGAGGAAGACCGAGAGAAGGTGGCAGAAGGGGATGGAAGAAAGCGTGAAGAAGAGAGGAGGAGACTGGACAAGGGTGGAGGCTGAGAGATGGTGCGAAGACAGAAGATGTTGGAGAGGCTTGTGTTCCAAACAGACCCGGCCAGTGGTTGGAAACTGTAAAAGATGATGATGATGATATATAACGAATACAGCTTTGTAAATAGTTGTGCACAAGTTAAAATTGATTCAATATTTATAAATTCAAGTGTTAAAAGGAATATGATAGGAACTTTGATTAATACGGAGTTTATTGTATAGAGTAAGAATATAATTGTTAATTTAAATAGTTAGGAAGAACAGGTAGTTCATATGAATAATCTTATTAATTATTTAATTATTTTCAAATGTTAATTTTATTTTGGAAACTCCTAAAAGTGGTGGGAATCCCCTTGTGTCAGCTGGTTAGTAGACAGTGAGGATTCCACTTGTGTCAGCTGGTTAGTAGACAGTGAGGAATCCACTTGTGTCAGCTGGTTAGTAGACAGCGAGGAATCCACTTGTGTCAGCTGGTTAGTAGACAGTGAGGAATCCACTTGTGTCAGCTGGTTAGTAGACAGTGTGGAATCCCCTTGTGTCAGCTGGTTAGTAGACAGTGAGGAATCCACTTGTGTCAGCTGGTTAGTAGACAGCGAGTAATCCACTTGTGTCAGCTGGTTAGTAGACAGTGAGGAATCCACTTGTGTCAGCTGGTTAGTAGACAGTGAGGAATCCACTTGTGTCAGCTGGTTAGTAGACAGTGTGGAATCCCCTTGTGTCAGCTGGTTAGTAGACAGTGAGGAATCCACTTGTGTCAGCTGGTTAGTAGACAGCGAGTAATCCACTTGTGTCAGCTGGTTAGTAGACAGTGAGGAATCCACTTGTGTCAGCAGGTTAGTAGACAGTGAGGAATCCCCTTGTGTCAGCTGGTTAGTAGACAGCGAGTAATCCACTTGTGTCAGCTGGTTAGTAGACAGTGAGGAATCCACTTGTGTCAGCTGGTTAGTAGACAGTGAGGAATCCACTTGTGTCAGCTGGTTAGTACACAGTGTGGAATCCCCTTGTGTCAGCTGGTTAGTAGACAGCGAGGAATCCACTTGTGCCAGCTGGTTAGTAGACAGTGAGGAATCCACTTGTGTCAGCTGGTTAGTAGACAGCGAGGAATCCACTTGTGTCAGCTGGTTAGTAGACAGTGAGGAATCCACTTGTGTCTGCTGGTTAGTAGACAGTGTGGAATCCCCTTGTGTCAGCTGGTTAGTAGACAGCGAGGAATCCACTTGTGCCAGCTGGTTAGTAGACAGTGAGGAATCCACTTGTGTCAGCTGGTTAGTAGACAGCGAGGAATCCCCTTGTGTCAGCTGGTTAGTAGACAGCGAGGAATCCACTTGTGCCAGCTGGTTAGTAGACAGTGAGGAATCCACTTGTGTCAGCTGGTTAGTAGACAGTGAGGAATCCCCTTGTGTCAGCTGGTTAGTAGACAGCGAGGAATCCACTTGTGTCAGCTGGTTAGTAGACAGTGAGGAATCCACTTGTGTCAGCTGGTTAGTAGACAGTGAGGAATCCACTTGTGTCAGCTGGTTAGTAGACAGCGAGGAATCCCCTTGTATCAGCTGGTTAGTAGACAGCGAGGAATCCACTTGTGTCAGCTGGTTAGTAGACAGTGAGGAATCCACTTGTGTCAGCTGGTTAGTAGACAGTGAGGAATCCTCTTGTGTCAGCTGGTTAGTAGACAGTGAGGAATCCCCTTGTGTCAGCTGGTTAGTAGACAGCGAGGAATCCACTTGTGTCAGCTGGTTAGTAGACAGTGAGGAATCCACTTGTGTCAGCTGGTTAGTAGACAGTGAGGAATCCACTTGTGTCAGCTGGTTAGTAGACAGCGAGGAATCCCCTTGTATCAGCTGGTTAGTAGACAGCGAGGAATCCACTTGTGTCAGCTGGTTAGTAGACAGTGAGGAATCCACTTGTGTCAGCTGGTTAGTAGACAGTGAGGAATCCTCTTGTGTCAGCTGGTTAGTAGACAGCGAGGAATCCTCTTGTGTCAGCTGGTTAGTAGACAGTGAGGAATCCTCTTGTGTCAGCTGGTTAGTAGACAGCGAGGAATCCACTTGTGTCAGCTGGTTAGTAGACAGTGAGGAATCCTCTTGTGTCAGCTGGTTAGTAGACAGCGAGGAATCCACTTGTGTCAGCTGGTTAGTAGACAGTGAGGAATCCCCTTGTGTCAGCTGGTTAGTATACAGTGAGGAATCCACTTGTGTCAGCTGGTTAGTAGACAGTGAGGAATCCACTTGTGTCAGCTGGTTAGTAGACAGTGAGGAATCCACTTGTGTCAGCTGGTTAGTAGACAGTGAGGAATCCACTTGTGTCAGCTGGTTAGTAGACAGTGAGGAATCCACTTGTGTCAGCTGGTTAGTAGACAGTGAGGAATCCACTTGTGTCAGCTGGTTAGTAGACAGCGAGGAATCCACTTGTGTCAGCTGGTTAGTAGACAGTGAGGAATCCACTTGTGTCAGCTGGTTAGTAGACAGCGAGGAATCCACTTGTGTCAGCTGGTTAGTAGACAGTGAGGAATCCACTTGTGGCAGCTGGTTAGTAGACAGTGAGGAATCCACTTGTGTCAGCTGGTTAGTAGACAGTGAGGAATCCACTTGTGTCAGCTGGTTAGTAGACAGCGAGGAATCCCCTTGTGTCAGCTGGTTAGTAGACAGTGAGGAATCCCCTTGTGTCAGCTGGTTAGTAGACAGCGAGGAATCCACTTGTGTCAGCTGGTTAGTAGACAGCGAGGAATCCACTTGTGTCAGCTGGTTAGTAGACAGCGAGGAATCCCCTTGTGTCAGCTGGTTAGTAGACAGTGAGGAATCCACTTGTGTCAGCTGGTTAGTAGACAGCGAGGAATCCACTTGTGTCAGCTGGTTAGTAGACAGCGAGGAATCCACTTGTGTCAGCTGGTTAGTAGACAGTGAGGAATCCCCTTGTGTCAGCTGGTTAGTAGACAGTGAGGAATCCACTTGTGTCAGCTGGTTAGCAGACAGTGAGGAATCCACTTGTGTCAGCTGGTTAGTAGACAGTGAGGAATCCACTTGTGTCAGCTGGTTAGTAGACAGTGAGGAATCCCCTTGTGTCAGCTGGTTAGTAGACAGTGAGGAATCCACTTGTGTCAGCTGGTTAGTAGACAGTGAGGAATCCCCTTGTGTCAGCTGGTTAGTAGACAGTGAGGAATCCACTTGTGTCAGCTGGTTAGTAGACAGCGAGGAATCCACTTGTGTCAGCTGGTTAGTAGACAGTGAGGAATCCCCTTGTGTCAGCTGGTTAGTAGACAGTGAGGAATCCCCTTGTGTCAGCTGGTTAGTAGACAGTGAGGAATCCCCTTGTGTCAGCTGGTTAGTAGACAGCGAGGAATCCACTTGTGTCAGCTGGTTAGTAGACAGTGAGGAATCCCCTTGTGTCAGCTGGTTAGTAGACAGTGAGGAATCCACTTGTGTCAGCTGGTTAGTAGACAGCGAGGAATCCCCTTGTGTCAGCTGGTTAGTAGACAGTGAGGAATCCACTTGTGTCAGCTGGTTAGTAGACAGCGAGGAATCCACTTGTGTCAGCTGGTTAGTAGACAGTGAGGAATCCCCTTGTGTCAGCTGGTTAGTAGACAGTGAGGAATCCCCTTGTGTCAGCTGGTTAGTAGACAGTGAGGAATCCCCTTGTGTCAGCTGGTTAGTAGACAGCGAGGAATCCACTTGTGTCAGCTGGTTAGTAGACAGTGAGGAATCCACTTGTGTCAGCTGGTTAGTAGACAGTGAGGAATCCACTTGTGTCAGCTGGTTAGTAGACAGTGAGGAATCCACTTGTGTCAGCTGGTTAGTAGACAGTGAGGAATCCACTTGTGTCAGCTGGTTAGTAGACAGCGAGGAATCCACTTGTGTCAGCTGATTAGTAGACAGCGAGGAATCCACTTGTGTCAGCTGGTTAGTAGACAGTGAGGAATCCACTTGTGTCAGCTGGTTAGTAGACAGCGAGGAATCCACTTGTGTCAGCTGATTAGTAGACAGCGAGGAATCCACTTGTGTCAGCTGGTTAGTAGACAGTGAGGAATCCACTTGTGTCAGCTGGTTAGTAGACAGCGAGGAATCCACTTGTGTCAGCTGGTTAGTAGACAGCGAGGAATCCACTTGTGTCAGCTGGTTAGTAGACAGCGAGGAATCCACTTGTGTCAGCTGGTTAGTAGACAGTGAGGAATCCACTTGTGTCAGCTGGTTAGTAGACAGTGAGGAATCCACTTGTGTCAGCTGGTTAGTAGACAGTGAGGAATCCACTTGTGTCAGCTGGTTAGTAGACAGTGAGGAATCCACTTGTGTCAGCTGGTTAGTAGACAGTGAGGAATCCACTTGTGTCAGCTGGTTAGTAGACAGTGAGGAATCCACTTGTGTCAGCTGGTTAGTAGACAGCGAGGAATCCACTTGTGTCAGCTGATTAGTAGACAGCGAGGAATCCACTTGTGTCAGCTGGTTAGTAGACAGTGAGGAATCCACTTGTGTCAGCTGGTTAGTAGACAGTGAGGAATCCACTTGTGTCAGCTGGTTAGTAGACAGTGAGGAATCCACTTGTGTCAGCTGGTTAGTAGACAGCGAGGAATCCACTTGTGTCAGCTGATTAGTAGACAGCGAGGAATCCACTTGTGTCAGCTGGTTAGTAGACAGTGAGGAATCCACTTGTGTCAGCTGGTTAGTAGACAGCGAGGAATCCACTTGTGTCAGCTGGTTAGTAGACAGTGAGGAATCCACTTGTGTCAGCTGGTTAGTAGACAGTGAGGAATCCACTTGTGTCAGCTGGTTAGTAGACAGTGAGGAATCCACTTGTGTCAGCTGGTTAGTAGACAGTGAGGAATCCACTTGTGTCAGCTGGTTAGTAGACAGTGAGGAATCCACTTGTGTCAGCTGGTTAGTAGACAGTGAGGAATCCACTTGTGTCAGCTGGTTAGAAGACAGTGAGGAATCCACTTGTGTCAGCTGGTTAGTAGACAGCGAGGAATCCACTTGTGTCAGCTGGTTAGTAGACAGTGAGGAATCCACTTGTGTCAGCTGGTTAGTAGACAGTGAGGAATCCACTTGTGTCAGCTGGTTAGTAGACAGCGAGGAATCCACTTGTGTCAGCTGGTTAGTAGACAGTGAGGAATCCACTTGTGTCAGCTGGTTAGTAGACAGTGAGGAATCCACTTGTGTCAGCTGGTTAGTAGACAGTGAGGAATCCACTTGTGTCAGCTGGTTAGTAGACAGTGAGGAATCCACTTGTGTCAGCTGGTTAGTAGACAGTGAGGAATCCACTTGTGTCAGCTGGTTAGTAGACAGTGAGGAATCCACTTGTGTCAGCTGGTTAGTAGACAGCGAGGAATCCACTTGCGTCAGCTGGTTAGTAGACAGTGAGGAATCCACTTGGGTCAGCTGGTTAGTAGACAGCGAGGAATCCACTTGGGTCAGCTGGTTAGTAGACAGCGAGGAATCCACTTGGGTCAGCTGGTTAGTAGACAGCGAGGAATCCACTTGTGTCAGCTGGTTAGTAGACAGTGAGGAATCTACTTGTGTCAGCTGGTTAGTAGACAGTGAGGAATCTACTTGTGTCAGCTGGTTAGTAGTCAGTGAGGAATCCACTTGTGTCAGCTGGTTAGTAGACAGTGAGGAATCCACTTGGGTCAGCTGGTTAGTAGACAGCGAGGAATCCACTTGTGTCAGCTGGTTAGTAGACAGTGAGGAATCTACTTGTCTCAGCTGGTTAGTAGACAGTGAGGAATCTACTTGTGTCAGCTGGTTAGTAGTCAGTGAGGAATCCACTTGTGTCAGCTGGTTAGTAGTCAGTGAGGAATCCACTTGTGTCAGCTGGTTAGTAGACAGTGAGGAATCCACTTGCGTCAGCTGGTTAGTAGTCAGTGAGGAATCCACTTGTGTCAGCTGGTTAGTAGACAGTGAGGAATCTACTTGTGTCAGCTGGTTAGTAGTCAGTGAGGAATCCACTTGTGTCAGCTGGTTAGTAGACAGTGAGGAATCCACTTGCGTCAGCTGGTTAGTAGACAGTGAGGAATCCACTTGCGTCAGCTGGTTAGTAGACAGTGAGGAATCCACTTGCGTCAGCTGGTTAGTAGACAGTGAGGAATCCACTTGCGTCAGCTGGTTAGTAGACAGCGAGGAATCCACTTGCGTCAGCTGGTTAGTAGACAGTGAGGAATCCACTTGCGTCAGCTGGTTAGTAGACAGCGAGGAATCCACTTGAGTCAGCTGGTTAGTAGACAGTGAGGAATCCACTTGCGTCAGCTGGTAAGTAGACAGTGACGTCACACACCGACTTTTAAGGAGGTATAAGTAATTATTATTAACTAGCAGTAGTACCCGGCTTCGCCCGGTGGAATGATGATAATGTCTCAAAGTCTTCTTAGAAATATAATGGACTTAAAATCTAGGTCATTTGCCCCCAAAAGAAAATGAGGGCGTAATATCTAGGTCATTTGCCCTTTTGATAAGGATAATAATGAAAACTACTGTTGAATTGACACGTCAAACTTACAAACTACCGCAATAGAAATACATTATTTCAAATTCACAGGCGAGGAAGACTTATTGTGTTTGGTGATTAATGGTGTAATGGGCGTAACATCTAGGTCATTTGCCCTTACGATGAGGACGATAAGGGAAACTACTGACTGTATTGAATTGACACTTCAACTTATAATGTGCACAATGTACTGTAATAGAAATACATATTTTAAAAATCACAGTCGAGAAAGACTTTATGCGGCGGTGATAAGTGGTATGCTGCGCGTAACATCTACGTCATTTTCACTTTTGATGATAATAATAAGGTAATGAAAAAATGACTACTAAACGAGCATGGTGTAATTTTAAAACTGATATAGGTAATTCAGATGTCTAGCTTCGATGTCTTCCAAAGTCTCAACCATATTTTCTGGCTTAGGCCTGTACTCGATGCGTCTAGTGAAAGAGCTTATGGCGTACAGCTCGGCAAAGAATATGGGTCCAAGCTGCATGAACCTGAGATGATCGCAGATGATGACGAAATATGATGACACACGTTCGGGGTTCCTCGTCGTATTTAGATTGGCTGGGGAATCACTCACTCTTTCGCAACATCACAGTGGCTTGAGCAACGGCCCTGTGCTGGCATCAGCAGAGACAGCTCTGGAATGTCCTCACATGTCACCTCGCGATGAATCAGCAAGCTATTCTCACAACTGCCCCCCCTGGGTCTCACAACTTGTGGACCGTGGGTTGGCGACCACGGGACCCCAGCTGAGTCTGGCATCGCTTCCACTTCCTGGGGCCGGGCTCCTTTCAGTTCTCTTTCCTGTCGGCCTCTCTTGGTTAACTCTTGTTCTCTTCCGACCCCGACTGTATTAGGGTATCTGTGGGCTAGGGAGTTTTTCAATATCCCGCCTTAATTGGCCGTTGTCTCATCTTTCCTGATACCCTCATTCTTCGAGGGGTCTGCCTTCTTTTCCTTTCCATAATATCTCCTGTCGTCTGCTCAAGGCCCTCAAAGAGGCAGGGTGCGTGTAGCCCCACCACTTCTGGTACACCCTCAAGAGCTCATGGCGGGTGAGTTAGGAAGCTGGCAACCCCGAGGGATTCCTGAGCTAAATGCAGGGACTAATAATAATATCGTATGGCCTCGGATGCCGGGTGCAAGCTTTGTAATTTGACACCCAGAGGGTAGCTTCAATGTCGAATTTCGTTGTTCCTTGAAGCACTATGAAAGTCAAGGAGGTTAGATATCTAAGCTCCTTGAACACTATAGCCCTTTCTTAGTAGAGACATGAGGAACTTTGTGTTGGCGGAAACTCCCGAGATTAATTTTGCCATTATGAACACGGCCTACTATATTCAAATTGGTTCTTTGACATGCCAACATCGTATGACATGCGTGTCGTAGTTTTGCCGCTTTTCAAAAATCACTTACCACTGCCAGGAGCGAACCTACAATCTTGGGGTTAGTAGTTCGACACGTTGACAACTCACCCACCGTGGCAGGGAATGGAGTGGTATGTCAGAAATTTCAAGTGGACAGTGTTACACATCGGGTTCCAAAGGGTAAGTATGTAAAATTTGGTTCAGATCGGAGAAACCGTGTAGATTTGTGCCAAAGGGTCTAAGTGCAGGGAATAGATTGGTTTGTCCGAAATTTCATGTCGACAGTGCTACTCGTCGGATTCCAAAGAGTAATTATAAACAATTTGGTTCAGATCAAGGAAACGGTGTAGATTCGTCCCAGAGGGCCTAAATGCAGTGAAAGGGGTGGTCTGTCCGAGATTTAAAGTGGACAGTGATACTCGTTGGTTCCAAAGAGTAAGTATACAAATTTTCGTCCAGATTGGTGAAACGATGTAGATTTGTGCCAAAGGGTCTAAATACAGGGAAAGGAGTGCTCAGTCCGAAAGATGAAGCTGACAGTGTTACTCGTCGGGTTCCAAAGGGTAAGTAACTTACATACAGATTGGTTGAGTTGGGTGAAACTACGTAGATTTTTGCCAAAGAGCCTAAATACAGTAAATGAAATGGTATATCCGAAATTTCATTTAGACAGTGTTACACGTCGGGTTCCAAAGGTTAAGTATGTACAATTTGGTTCAGATCGGTGAATCACGGTAGATTTTTGCCAAAGGGCCTAAATGCAAGGAATAGAGATGGAGTAGCCTCTCCGCAATTTCAAGTCGACAGCGTTAGTCGCAGTGTACCAAAGGGTAAATATACAAATTTTGGTTGAGATCGGTGAAACGGTGTAGATTTGGGCCAAAGGGCCTAAAGGCAGGGAATGGAGTGGTCTGTCGGCAATTTCAAGCAGACAGTGTTACTCGCAGGGTTCCAAAGAGTAAGTATACACATTTTGGTTCTGATCGGTGAAACGGTGTAGATTTGGACCAATGGGCCTAAATGCAGGGAATGGGGTGGTCTGTCCGAAATTGAAGTGGACAGTGTTACTCGCATGGTTCCGGAGGGTAAGTATACAAATTTTGGTTCAGATCGGTGAAACGTTGTAGATTTGTTCAAAAGGGCCTAAATGCAGGGAATGGGTGGTGTGTCCGAAATTTTAAGTGGACAGTGTTACTCGCAGGGTTCCAAAGGGTAAGTATACACATTTTGGTTCTGATCGGTGAAACGGTGTAGATTTGTGCCAAAGGGGCTAAATGCAGGGAATGGGGTGGTGTGTCCGAAGTTTTAAGTAGACAGTGTTACTCGCAGGGTTCCAAAGGGTAAGTATACACATTTTGGTTCAGATCGGTGAAACGATGTAGATGTGTATACATAACAGACATACAGACAAACTTTGTGTAGATATTCATTTATTTTTATGCAATTATTTAACTATTTAATTATTCTATATTTTATTTGGATTAGGAGGGTTTAATATGATCTGTAATTATGTTCTAGTAAATAAACTAGCGAGCACGCTATGTTTGCTCGTCCTTTTTTTTATCCATTTATATTTACAATAGTTAGCATGATGATGAACAATGAAGATAGGCACCCACTTTTAACACCCACATATCCCGAGATTCAGGAATCTCATGCTCGAACTTAGATAGATTTCTGTGTTTTTAGGAAATTCCATTGTTCACCATCACTTTCCTTCTTTATATGGATGTGTGAAAATAAGCTTCTTGTCAGCGAAACACTGAGGTTGTTTTTGCCGGGGACTTCAGTGTTCCTGCGATCCTTTTTCCATCTGCGGATTGACAAGACCGAGGAGGCTCGGGTGCAGTACATTGTTGTTGTTTAACAATGAATTCATTTAGGTGCTTTACAACATCATGGTCATCGATCCCCGTGTGTCATTGTAATGGCTCAACTAGTGTATTTGTAATAGGGCCAATGGTTTTGGTAGGAGGCGGCCGTGACCTGAATTTAGCGACAATCCCAGTAATAGCTTATAGTAAAAGTGAGGAAACAACGGAAAACCACTTTTGGGATGGCGGGGGTAGGAAACGAAGCCATTACTTGATAGTTCTGCTACACAAGGTTCGGTATACAGTATTCTTACAGTGATTGTGTGCCGTACTGAAACAGCGATTAATTGTTAGAATGGCATGAATGGTTTGCATTGTACCAACCACACTTCAATTTCTTGTCTCTTTATAGCTCATTTATTATTTTCTTTCTATATAATGTATTTATCTATTTCATGCCTTAGCTTACATACACCGTCCCAGCCATTATGATCACTATCATAAAATGGATTATGATTTTCAGGGTAATTCCCTGATGCCCATTTGTTCATTAAAACGGAAAGATGATGGTAACTCTGCTGTTCGGGACATCCCGCACAACCAGCGTGAAATGAAGGAGTCGCGTGCTGCAACCGTTACAATGTGTCACATGCATAGCTTTGTCTCCAGAACTAGAATAATTCGAATAGTCTTGGGATATCATTAAATGAAACCTTTGACTTTCATTTCAACAAATGATTTTTGCACGAAGGAGACAGATTCTGAATTAGTAAATTCATTTCAGAAAAGGTGGTGCGCGAGTCACTCTAATAAATGAGTTTTGGTACGATAATCGTTTCATCAAATTAACTTTGGTGAGGAGTTGTGCACACGCCTGCGATGGTGTCTGAATTAGAATAACCGTAAAACAATATATGACGCGCGAGTCGCTTCAACAAATTGACTTTGGTCAGCTGTTGTGCAAGCTCGAAAAGGTTTCTGAATTAGTCAATCAATTTTACGATAGGCGGCTCATAGGTCGTTACAAATAATTTGTGTATTTCATACAGTTTAGCGGCAGTTTGTGTGTGTCCAAACGTCTGCAGTTTCCGGTGCTACTCACATTTGCAATGACCATCAACAAAGCACATGGAAAATCCCTACAAGGATGTGGACTAAATTTGCAGAATCCATGCTTCTCACAGGAACAGCTGTTAGTGGTTTGCTCACGAGTCGGAATGCCTTCAGATTTATTTATGTACGCACAAGACGAGAAAACAAAAATATTGCACACCCAAATACACTTAAGTAAACAAAATTACAAAACAAAAACATTCATTCATTGAGTGGCAATGCAACGCTTGGCTGGTGCTACTAGTAGGTTATAAGTGCAATAACATTCATACTGGACACCACATATATTCTTAAATACTTCCAACAGGTAAAACTCTGAATGAGAAGGGTTAGTTTTTGGGCTGCCAAATAAACTGAACATCAATATACATTTAAGACAGACTAAAACAAATACATTCAACAACAAATATAAGAGTTTTGCCAACAAAACTTATTGGCCTCCAACATTACCAGATATCATACATTAAAAAGAAAGAATATTTTTTCCTGTTGTCCACTTACTCATTTATATGATTTCCACTTGCGTCACTCTCTTCATCGTGGGTTTCTTCTTTTATATCCTAGTGACAAGAATGTGCCATTTTCTCAGTTTCATCATATTGCGCTTCTACACAATCAATATCAAATAATGCAACTTTAGAGCTCAGATCAACTTCGAGTAAGGATTTATCAGTTGGGCAACTGACTATTCTCGATCATATCTTACTGCATTATACAAGTCTCATCTAGATCTGGACTAATCAAAGAAAAGGTGTCATAGAAAATGTGAAAATAGTACTAAAAGGAAGTAACACTCTCAGGGGATGAAATAATTAATTTTGAAATTTCAAGTAGTGAGACTGTAAAAGCTCTTTCACTTACTAGTCCATCCTTTTGTCCATTTCAGTCTCAGCACATGACTTGGTCCTCAATAGCACAGCTGTATTCGACATTATTATTGTTTCTTGCGAAACCCTGAAGGATTGGAATTAATCGCTTGCATAATCCTACCTTGAACCACCGTGCGCATGCGTGAATGTTTCCCACCTGTCGATAGCGTCTGTTGCTGGCAAGTAGCATTATAGTTCTCTCGTCACTACAAGGAAGATAACGGAACGACTGGAGCAGCGCTACTGCACCAGAGACTGGGCGATAGCCAGGTGGAAACCATTCGGCTCTCGGTGGCGATGCTACGGGCATCACACAGGTTTTAAGATGGTTGTTGTTTTAGTTGTAACTACACATTATCTGGAACACTTTATTGAGATTCTAACATTTTCATAACCAACTTTTATTCACAAACAAATATGTTAACACCAATTCACAGAATAGTAAAAACCAAAGAGTTTTGTACATAGGAACGAAACGTTACCAACCTTAACATTTACAATTTTCTCAACATACTCCCACCTAACTTACAATTTTCTCAAAATTGGAAATTATCAAAGTGTCAAACAGGTGTACAATGTATGTCAACTGAATTCCTTCTCCTCTGTAACATGAAATCAAAGATCTAGTCTTTTAGGAGGGGCCACTTTTCTTCCTGCTCTTGTCCTCAATTCTTCAGGGGATTTGGACACATCCTTGTCATCATCGTCCATGAAGTGGGTTTTTTCTTGGTAACTCTCGGTGCAGGACTGGACCTCCAAGGGGTAGACTCTCTGTATAGGACGTACAACAGTACCACTGCTAGTCTTTAGTTGAACCACCCGGACTCTTCCATCTCGCTTTGGAATGAGCTGCTCAATTCTTGCCAAAGGCCAATCTATTCTCTTCCGATTGTCCGATCCTATTATAACCACCTCTCCAATTATAGGCTTTCTAGTTTCGCGCCGCTTGGTCCAGGTTAACTGCCCCAGATATTCTGATCGGAAGCGTCTTCTTAGCTCTTCTCTCAGTCTTTGCAGATACCGAAATTTCCGAGTGATGCTTGCTGACTCAATGCAGTCCAGGTCAGGAACTCCTGTCTCTCGTACTTCTTGCAGTAGCATGGATGGGGTCAATGGAATAGGATCTCTATTATCTTCTGCCGTATAAGTCAATGGTCTTGCATTAATCACTGCTTCACAGTCAATAAGTATGGTCTGAAGCTCATCCCAAGACAATGAAGCCTTCCCCAATGTCTTCCGTAAAATTTGCTTCACCATGCTTACCAATCGTTCCTAGAAGCCTCCCCACCACGACGCCGTAGGCGGATTGAACCTCCAAATTATGCGTTCTCCAGTGCTGTAGGTAACGATTTTCTCCCAGTCTAACCTTTCAAGAGCATTACACGTTCCTCGAAAATTTGTTCCATTATCACAGATGATCACTTTAGGTCGACCACGCCGTGCGATAAAACGCCTCAGTGCTCTTATGAATGCTTCAGTTGACAGAGACGGAACTAGTTCCAGATGTACAGCTCGGTAGCAAGCACAAGTGAATAGAGCAACCCATGTCTTCGATGAATCACGAATATACAAGGGTCCTGCAAAATCTATTCCAATGACTTCGAATATGGCCACATCGTTAACTCGAAGATCTGGCAAAGGAGGAGACTGAGTGTCTAAGATTTTTTCTTGAAAACGTCGGCAAACAACACATCTCTTGACTGTTCCCTTCGCCAACTGGCGTCCTTTAAGGATTCAGAATCTCTCGCGTAACAAACCTAGGAGAGTTGCTGGACCGGGGTGATTGTTTTTACAATGCACTTCTTCTGCATACCTCTTGACCAACGGATGTTCGGAAGGTAGCACGGCTGCTAGTTTGAACGGACCCTTATCCACACGTTCGACTATCCGTGTCTTGAGTCTAATTATGCCCTTTTGATCTTGGAATACTTCAAAGCTCTTAAGTCTCTGATCGTCTGGGAATTCGAAGGACTCTTCTTGAATGAACAAAACAATTTTGTCTTCGGCTGTAGCCACCTCATTTGTCGATAACGGACCACTTCTTTTAACTTCATTGCGTCGACAGTTGTTGAGAAATCTGTAGATCCATCCCACCATCCGCACAATTTGTTCATATTTACTGAACCGGTGATACAGCCATGTCGTATTATGAGTGATGGCAATAAGGTTATGTTCGTTTACTACTTCATAGCGTATAGAAGATTCAGGCCAGTTTTCTTCTCCTTCAACAAGCCACTTAGGCTTCGTGCATCAGTGAGCTCCCTTATCTCCTTTACTCGGTTCCTAACAAATACTGTCTTGTCTCCGTTGCCAAGAATCCAGGCTAGTACAGTACTTGAGTCGGTCCAACAATAAACAGCTACTTCTTTCCAACCTAGACTTTCTTGAACTGATTTCAGCAGACGCGCTCCAATAAGAGTTCCTAATAATTCCACTTGAGGGATGGTCAGGGGCTTAAGCGGTGTTACTCTTGCTTTAGCTACTGCTAACCGAAGATGTGCCTCTCCCTGATAACTGCTCCTGATAAAGACAACAGCTGCATATGAGTTTTGACTTCCATCACAAAATACGTGTAGTGAGATGTCCTCCTCATTGCCAAGGTGACGTATCGCCTCAATTTCTCTTAAGTGAGGCAAGTCCTTTAGCCACTTCTCCAACCGCCGTCGAGTATCTTTGTCGATAGGCTCGTCCCATCCCAACTTTCTGGTCCATAACTCTTGAATTAACAGTTTCAGCCTAATTGTTACTGGAATGGTTAGTCCAATCGGATCGAAAATGCGGTGGATTATTGAAAGAATAGTCCTCTTCGTCAAATCTCCTATTTCACACGATCTCTCCCACCAATCCATATTGATCTTCAGAGTATCGTCTTGGCGATTCCACCTAATGCCAAGCAGTGAAGACTCCTGAGGAGATCCGTCTCCGGTTGACTCCCATCCCCGAAGGTCGAACCCGGCCCTCGCCATGATAGTCCTTGAAAGGTAAACGAATTCCTCAACTTCTTCTGCTCGATCGAGGCTTGTCACCAGATTGTCAACATAAAAATTGTTCTTCAATGATGATGCAATTTTAGCCTCCTTTGGATCAGTTGATTCCATATATTTTTCCAGGTGGTAGCCAATTACTGCTCCAAGAAGAAACGGGCTACTGGTAACACCGAACACCACTCTGGCATGACGAAGGACTTGTAGGTCTTTCTCACTATTATTACCATACCACAGGAACTTCAGGTAGTCTCTCTCCTCTGGGTGTACACTTATCTGTAAAAATGCCTTCTTGATATCAGCTGTGATGCCTATCTTTCGTTGCCGAAACCTCAAGAGTAGTTCGGGTATGATTTCAATAAGGTTAGGTCCTTCTTCAAGGCAGTCGTTCAGTGATGGCAAACCTCTCTCCTTCGCCGATGCGTCGAACACGGGACGCACTTTCGTAGTTGTACTATTTTCCTTCAGCACTGGACGGTGAGGAAGATAGTGTCCAGTAGATAGATCCCTCGCCATTTCCACAATGCCTTCTTTCACCCAATCTCGTAAAATAGTGTCATATTCTTCATAGAGACCAGGCTTTGCCTTTAATTTTCGGGTCATTCGAATCAATCTGCCTTCTGCAATCCCTCGATTGGTTGGAAGGTCTGGAGCATCTCTCCCCCATGGAAGACGTACCTCGTATCTGCCATCTACAAAAGCAACCGTATTTTTGAAATACCTCAGTGCTGACATCCTCTTCTCCTCCTTTGTGGTGTTCTCTACAGGATCGGTTATCCCAATGGTCTCCATTTTCCACAGATCAGATACGGGTAGCTGAGTAATACTGAGTGCAGTGACTGCATTCGCAATACTTGCATGCTTCGCTAGCTCCTTTTTTCCCACGGTGTCTACTACCTTCTTCTTCCCCGTTACCGTCCATCCTAAACAGGTTTCAATGGCTACCAGTCCAGAAGGTAGAGTCTTAATTTTACCTGTCCACAACTTTCCCGCAATGTCAGAACCTATCAAGATGTCAATAGGAGCTACAGAATCTCTGCACATCGGAATGTGTTCTCTTAGTAATTCTTCCCTCACTTCTTTCCTGACTTCTACTGATGGAATCGTAGCTGTAATTGTCCTTTGGTCTAACGCTACGAAATTGCATGCAAAGTCGTTATTTAAGCTGAGTAAGTGCACCTTGTAACATCGGTGCTTAACTACCCCTGTTGGCTTACCTCCAAAAAGAGAGTGGATAATGCTCTCTTCCCCAATCGGAGAGTAGTTCATTTCTTCAGCCAAACTACTAGAAATATACGAACGTTGGGATCCACTGTCTATCAGTAACCTGGCCTTCCTGATTTTGTCACCATTCTTAACGTAAACTAACAGAGTCTGGAGATAGACCTCCGTTTGCGAGCTAACTGACAAATTGCTGTCAATAGATGAAGTATTAAACAAGGAAACCTCTTCTCTTTTGATCTCAGAATTCTTCCCCTCAACACAACCTTTCTCTTCTGCTTGATACTTCTGAACAGCTGGACATAATAATGGTACATGTCGTCCACGACAAATAACACATCGTGCTCTACACTGCTGTGCAGAATGACCTGCTTTGGTACAAGAAAAACAGCGCTTATCTTTATACAGAACATCCTTTCGGTTTTCAAGGGACATTTTTTGTGCATGGAGACATTCTGTGGAACAATGATTCACCCCTTTACAAAATACACACTTCTGAGTGTCAGATTCAATGCTCAGACTGGCAAGATCGATCGCAGAAGCAAAATTAACTTTGTCCATATCATGCGATTTTCCTGGACTCTTAGCCTGGTTGTAGGAAAGGGACTGATTATTTGCCATTGCAACTCTCTCCTCCCCTTCTACTTCTCTCTTCAAAAACAACATTAAATTATCCATCTGTTCCTTCAGTGTCCTATTGGGTTCATTGGAACGTTGCCACACCTTCAGTATGTCTGCGGGCAGACACGATTCTATTAGCGGAAACAATAATGCGGCATAATTATTCGAGAACACATTTAATGACTCTAGTGCCCGTAATTGAGTTTCTAGTTTGTCATACAAAATACTGATCTTGACCGTCTTCCTTTCCATAACTAAACTCAGTAGTTCCCGTACATAATACTCGATAAGGAGATCATTACGTCCAAATCTGTCCTTAAGTGTTTGAATGGCCTTTCCGTAATTTTCGCCTGAGGGAGGGAAACTCACAACAACCGCGCGTGCTCGAGAGTTCTCTTTCGTGGCTTGAATCAAGTACTGAAATTTTTCCTCCTTACTTAACGACTGACACTCGTCAATTTGTGAGAACTGTGACCAGAATGATATCCAACCGGCTATTTCCCCGTCATACTTATTCAATTCTAATTTCGGTAGGCGAAGAGATATTTCGTTTCCCGAACGATCGCCAACACAACTAGATGAAGTATGAGCAGCGCTATTCCTTGTTATCAGATCAGAGGCCTTACCTTTAATGCTGTGGTAACGTAAGGTATACTCCTCTGCTTTCTCCATTTCCGCCATCAGTACTTCTTCGATCTCCTCTTCCTTTGTTTCAGCACAGATGTTTTCACAAATCTGACTGTCCAGCTCCGATAACTCGTGTCTTCTTTCTTCGAGCACTAATAAACGCGCACTTATTAATTGTAAATCTGCATCTCTCTGCGTCAGTAGTTCGTCTAAAGCACTGCAAGCTTTCGTGAACAATGTGCGGATAACCGCTCTCCTCTTAGTTATTTGTGTACCCGCCATAATTACGGACTACGGATGTAAACAACAGGATACGGTATACTGGATTATACAGGCACAGTTATACTCGCTACTATCAAATTGTAATTCAACAAAGTTTATACACGCTTGTTAAAGTCGTGTCACGGTCGCCATATGTTGTTTTAGTTGTAACTACACATTATCTGGAACACTTTATTGAGATTCTAACATTTTCATAACCAACTTTTATTCACAAACAAATATGTTAACACCAATTCACAGAATAGTAAAAACCAAAGAGTTTTGTACATAGGAACGAAACGTTACCAACCTTAACATTTACAATTTTCTCAACAATGGTCGCACATTGGTGGAGAGCGAGCCACGCTCCGGTCGGCCATCAACATGGCGAAATGAGCAAGTCATTGCCAAAGTGAACGCTATGGTGACGCGGGACCGTCGTGTGGCAAATTGCGGAAGAGCTGGCATCAACACTTTCCCAGCACATTCCATTGTGACCGGAGATTTCGCCATGAACAGAGTGGCGAAGCTGGTGACGGCGGAGCGAAACCAACTTCGTGTTGAAGTCTCACAGGACATGCTGGACTCCATGGACACCATAATCACTGGTGACCAGTCCTGGGTGTACGGGTTCGACCCGGAAACCAAATCCCAGTCGTGGCCGTGGAAGCGTTCCTCGTCACCAAAACCATAGAAGGCCCGCCAAGGGCGCAGCAACGTCAAAATGATGCTGACTGCTTTTTTTGACTCCCGCGGTGTGGTACACCACATGAACGAGCCACACGGCCAAACAATCACCAAAGAATACTACAGGGATGTCCACCATTACCTACGTGATGCTGTGCGGCGTAAGAGACCGGAGTTGTGGTCAACAGGAAATTGGCGCCTCATCACGACAATGCTCCAGCACATTCCTCGCACTTGATTCAGACTCCTGTGGTTCAACAGCCTCCTCACTCGCCTGATATGGCCCCCTGCGCCTCATCACGACAATGCTCCAGCACATTCCTCGCACTTGATTCAGACTCCTGTGGTTCAACAGCCTCCTCACTCTCCTGATATGGCACCCTGCGCCTCATCACCACAATGCTTCTGCACATTCCTCGCACTTGATTCAGACTTCAGTGGTTCAACAGCCTCCTCACTCTCCTGATATGGCACCCTGCGCCTTATCACAACAATGCTCCAGCACATTCCTCGCACTTGATTCAGACTCCTGTGGTTCAGAAGCCTCCTCACTCTCCTGATATGGTCCCCTGCGCCTCATCACCACAATGCTTCTGCACATTCCTCGTACTCGATTCAGACTCCTGTGGTTCAACAGCCTCCTCACTCTCCTGATATGGCACCCTGCGCCTTCCGGCTGTTCACCAAACCCAAGAGGCCTTTGAAAGAAACACGTTTTCAGACAAAAGAGCACATTATGGCAGCAACGACAGGCAAGCTGAACTCCATTCCAGAAGACGACTTCTCGGAATGCTTCCAACAATGGCGGCACCGCTGGGAGAAGTGTGTGGAGTCCCAAGGAGACTACTTTGAGGGTGATTAGGTTTCCAACGCTCCAGGTATGCCAGTTTGTTTTCCCCGTCAAACGTTCCGATACTTTCCTAGCAGGCCTCGTCTGCCTTATAAACAATATTCTAAAAGAACAGCGTACAATTTTTGATTAAGGCAGGTGGTGCATTCTTGGAATACACGGTACCAGAGATTATAATTTTCAATGCTTTTGCATGTTCTTTCCTTCCTCTTCGTCAAACACCAACAGTGATCTTCTGTTTTCTCTTAGGGGTTCAGGTCGCTTATATTTTGTATGAGTCTGTTCCAGATATATATTCTGTGACCCACGTAGCGTCATATAGCAGCGAATCTGTGAAGCTCTTCAAATCTTCCTCGCGCAAGAGGAATTCCATCTCCATCTGGCTATCAGATTTTACTGCCATCGCCAGCTATTTTCTCCTTGAGCAAGAGGACTACGTCTACTTCTTTACTCACCATGCTGCGCTAGTATCATCTGTTATCAACTCTTTGAAGACCCGCTCAGCATGAGAAGATCATTTTATTTTTTGTTATAACATTGGCAATGCTTATATGTTCTCCTTTTGTCTCCTACCCCCCACTCTTTTCCCCTTCCTTGGTCCCTCCGTGCTCCGTTGAGCAGGTCTCACTTCTCAGTCGGCAGTTGACTCGATCAGTCAAAGCTCCACTCAAGCTAGCCTCCTCAAACCAAGAGGCATACTCTCTTCTACGCCATGTTGGCAAAGTAGTTATCGTCATACAGAACTTCGCCTTCAACATGAAATCAAGATAAGTACCATTTTAAAAGTTTTAACCTCATCTTCATGGTTTTAACTTCCACGTGCTTTTAATGATACTTTTATAGACAGTGTGAAAGTATTTATTTTGGGAAAAAATCATTCTTCGTGGGATTTGCCATGTTGAGCTTTCGCTTGTATAAGCCAACCTTACTAAAAAGAGCTTTTCTTAAGCTATTCAAATGAGAAATCCTCTCACTACGTGGGATATTACCTAATACCCGCTGTCTATAATTCATCAAGCTAGTTCCTCCGTTGGACTTTCTCAACCCCATTTTACTACTAAGGTCGTTCTGGAACCTTCGAGATCTTGTACTCTATCTGCGAGTCTTGCCGTCAAGTATTTTTCACTCACTTGTGACAATAATATTTAAAATGAGGAATCTTCCTTACAAATTTTTGCAATAGCTAACTTTCTTCCACCGCTGGAACTACTGGAACATTCTATGGCGCATTTAATTGTAAATCACAACTTTTTCAAGAAATAGACTCTCACCTATATAGTGCAATCAGTTATTTCCATAATTGCAATAACTTTCTTTATCATAAACTTTAGTGTTTCTATAGTGAACTTTGCATCCAATTTTATAGACTACAGTGATAACCAGTGCTTGCTCCAAGTTTTTACCGCGTCGCGATCGTCCGTTTACATTAAATACGGCCATGAACATTGATCCTATATCCCAATGATCTTTCCTCAACCTTCTACTAACAACCAATATTAATAAAATTGTAACTTTTCTATAAGGTGTCACTCACAAAGTGCCCTTCCAACTTTGCTAGTTTAACATTAATTAAATTCTGCATAATTGCTTGTGTGATACAAGTTTCAAATTCACATTGTTCCTTTCCTATAATCAGGGAAAACAATTCTTTAAACTCTTGAGCGAGTCATGTTCAGGTTTCACGAAATGGAAACTGTCCCATTTGGCTAGTGATTCCTGCTCAAACTTGGGAAGTCTAGAACTTTCCTTGTCACTTTCTTCAGGTTTCACAGTACGTGACCTGCCCTTATTTGCATAATAACCAACGTTAATTCTGTATAAATATAAGAAGTTTTAGGAACTTCTATCTTATCTTTCATGTTTTTATTATTGTTATTTTCGAAGTTGTCACTTTCTCTAGAATATTCTCTCAAGATTTTCTTAAGGTACACTCTTTGTACTCCAATTCACGTTCAAACTTTAATTGCTTCATTGTTTATTTGTTTAAATCTTATAAAGATTTTAGAAACATGTAAGGTTTGAAACCTTGTAAATTGTCAATTGCCTGGAGCAAACGTTTAATGTTGAGAGGTCTGCGACCCCATTTGTTAAAAAGTTCAAATGAACTATGTTTGTCAAAATTATATTACATAATTGTTAATTTCTCAAACTTCTTTGAATTGTTAAATAAATGAAGCGGTTCCTTTCGCTTTTTCATTTACGAATACAAAGTTTAGGCAAAATCCTGTCTTCCTTGACTCTCCTCACTCAATGACATTAAAATCATCAATAGGGCTTTCACCATTTGTTGCATTTGAACAAGAACTCTTAATTTTCACCTCACTAAAGTTCTTTTTAGCTTTAATAGCTAATTCTAATTGGCCAGTAAGGCAAGTAAAGCTCGCTAAGCCAGCTACCTGCTTGTGGAGACTCTCTCCGAAAACTTATGGTCAGTTTTCTAAAAGATAAGTGTTTCCTTTTGTCTAAACTTTTAGCCGGCTTCTCGCTGAGTAAAAGCTTAGCCATTTTCCAATGCAACCATTGGTTCATTTACCAAGATTACTCCATAAGGCATAATCTTTTATCATTTTCTTTCTTAGAGACACTTGGTCGCCCTTACGGGAACTCCATAATTTTAGAAATTGAAAATACCAAACCTGAGTTAAATCATTGGCATTCTTCGAATTATTTTGTAAAATCTAATTTCTTTGAGAAGACATACAGTAAATTTGTTACTATCAGTCTTGCCAGACTATCACCCTTCCCTATAGTACTTTTATGCATGCTTGGGAGGAAATACACTACAGCCTCTCTCTGGCAAACTGCCCAAGTCTTAGCTGCGGTTCCCGTTAGCTTCGACCAAGCTCGTATCCACTTTAGGTATCCGAGAACGGATTTGCGGTGGCAACTGCCTCTAAATGTATAGAAAGTTAAATTCATAACTTTTGTGGGACTCTCCTCCTATTTTTCTATCCTTTTTTTCCAATCCCAAATCTACTTCCTTCTCTTAATCATCTTCCCTTGGTGGGTGGGTTATTCCTCAGCCAATAAACTACCCAAAGTTTGGTGCCGAAACCCGGGAGAGTCCATTTGCTATGTCCATTGTTTGTCAAGTGTCATTTGACAATACTTGGCAAATTATTAATATCTGCTTTGGATTTTTCAGCTATAACTACATCATGCAAAGCCTGTGAACGGGAAAGAGGCCGCTCCTGTCTCCTTTGGTGTGTCCTGTTCTTTCTACTTAAACGCTGTTGCCAACTTGACAGCATCTCCAAGGTTCTACAGTTTCGTGAGTTGCATTTCAATTTATTCTTTTTGTCATGGCTCCTACTGAAAAAGATGAAACTCTCATTGCCAGACGTTCTTCCTATAAAGGGCAACTCACTAGATTCAGAAATTTCATCAGCAAATTAAATCCCGCCGAGTGTGATCTTGACACATCGCCTTAAGTTGTACGAACGGTCTTATGATTATTATGATCAAATTCAAACCGAGATTGAATCCGCTTGCCCAGAACTTCAATCGGATAGGGACGAGGTCGAACCCTTGTACTTTGAAGGGATTGCAAAGGCCCACCAACTGATCCGCAATATCTCAGAACCGGACACTAGGGTCATCAATCCGGCCCAGTTCGCACCCGCTTCAGTTCACAAGAACAAACCGAAACCGTTACTTCCTAAGATAAGCCTACCGCACTTCTCAGGCAAGGAAGGTGAATGGTATTCTTTTTATGAACTTTACTGCTCCCTAATTCATGAAAATACTGAGATCCCTGACATACATAAATTTTACTTCCTCCGTACTTCTTTGGAATGTGAGGCCTTAGCCTTAGTGGAGTCACTGCCTTTAAGCGCAGACAACTACCACATCGCCTTTAATCTCCTTAAAGAGAGATATGGCAATTTACGTTTGAGTGTAGCTCGCCACATACGCTGTCTCTTCAACCTACCAGCCGTCAAACCTAATGACGTCACCTCTTTAAGAAACCTCTTAGACTCTATACAGTTGAATGTCAGAGCATTATACCAACTTAAACAGCCTGTCCAAACATGGGACACCATACTCATTCATCTGGCTACATCAAGATTCGATTTTTCAACTTTAAAGGCTTGGGAAATTGAACTCGCTCGCAAGGAAGAATTTTCCTTCGAACACTTAATCTCGTTTCTTAACAGCCGATGCCAAGTACTTACAGCACTCGCATTTCAGTGCGAAAAGGTCGAAACGAATCTTCAGTCTCACATTTTTGAGAAAAACCTTGCTTTTTCAAAGGGACATCAGCCCCCATCTGTCGAGAACAAGCAAACCCGTTCTGCTTCTTTTAATCATGCAAGAGAACAAATCAGGCCGCTCAACAAATCGTTAAAATGCACGCTCTGTAAAAAGCTTCACACATTGTATTCGTGCAAATCTTTTAAAGAATTGTCTGTCGAAGATCGAAGGAAGTTTGTCTTCAATAGCAAACATTGTTTCAATTGCTTGTCACCTAAGCATTCTTCTTCAAACTGCTCGTCATCCAATCTCTGTTTTCATTGCAAAAAACCGCATCATTCTTTATTGCACGTTCACGATAAATCGAGGTCATCAGCACCCGCCTCTTCAAGCTCCATGCAGAGCAGCTCCGAACAAACTAATGCTTCTTCCTGCATTTCTAACGCCGAACCTTCTCATAGTGCGCAAACCCTTTTGATCGCTGTACAATTCGAAATCCAAGATAAATTTGGAAATTGGTTTAGAACCCGTGGTCTTCTTGATTCCGCTTCAACTCATAACTTTGTTTCGCAATCGTTGATTAAAAAACTAGGTCTTTCGTCATCGCCTACTTCTATCAATGTGACCGGCATTGACAATTTGAAAACTCAAGTCTTGCAGTTTTCAAAATTGAAAATCAGAGACGTTTGCCAAAGAAACACCAATCTTAATTTAAACTGTCTCATTCTTACCAGTATTGGCAAGGACACTCCAAGTCACTCTATTAATACTTCCGATTTAAACATTCCTTCGCACTTAAGGTTAGCTGATCCTCAGTTTAATGCTCAAGGTCCCATTGATGTACTTTTCAGTGCTAATGTTTTTTGGAAGTGCCTTCGCAAACAAACACGCAAGTTATCTTCAACCGTGGTCGCCAGAGACACCGATTTTGGTTGGGTTATTACTGGTGAGATCCAACAACCCAGTGTTCAAACCAAAGCGCAATGTCATTTCGTTACAGCTGACATAAATCCCATTTCTGAAAAAGAGAACGCTCATGTTTCAGATCTCAATATTTTTGAAAAACACTTGTCGAAACGATGTCTTATCGTGAACAACTACGCTATCTCTGTAAGTTGCTTAAATGGTTTTTCCTTCTTCCCGCACAAGATGGCCATTCAAGGTCGCCTCGCTTTGTGTTACTTCGTCTACCTTCTTATGTCATTTTTTATAGCAGGTAATTGCTTAAACTCTTTCTCGAAAACTATCTTCCCCTTGTGTAAAACCATGGCTATCAGTCTCCATCACTTCGCTGTAAGCTATGTTTCACTTCTTTCGTTATTTAGAAGGATGGCCACGGCCGGCTCCTCCCCCTTCCTCACAATTGGAAGCCGCTTTTGAAACCGCTTGAAAATCTGAATTCCCTAACATCAAGAATAACTATTCTTATGCATAACCTTCTTCTCAATGTCCCAGCTTTTCTTCTCTGTTCGGAAGAATTAAGCTTTTTCCTGTCGAAAATTGTCGGATTCCGTGATCCTCTCAATTATGCGAAATTGATTTCCTACTCTATTTCATATGGCTTTAAATTGTTTGTTCACGTCCAAGTTACGATTGACTGCATGCCGTACAACCTGAATATCTGCTTTAAGTCACAGCTGATTCAACAAGTGTTGTTTGTTTATTCCGAACTGCTTGTTTTTCAAACTTGTTTGTATACAAGCCCGAGGAAGGTCAAGTCACTGTTCATTTCCTGTATGCTTGCTAAAGGTCAAAGCAAGTTTCTCTTATCTCAACTCTGGCTGATTGCCAACCATTGTCTGGCGAGTCGCTACTGCAAGTACAGAAGCCGTTCACCTACTTCCCAAAATAAACTTGTTCCAGTTAAGGACTCTTTCAGCTATTTATATGCCTTATCTCGCTGTACTATGTGTGTCAAGGCCGCGCTTGCCTGTGTCTTCCACTTACTCATGCTCGTATTCTATAACTGCTTCGATCCTTGTTTCAAAACTTCGTTGCGTATTTCTCACGCGCTCACGTATTTCACTTTGCTTACATATTTTGCGATCTTATTGTTCATTGATGAACAAACTTGTTTTTTCTCGTCGTCACATTCGATGTGTTTTTGCATTTATACTTGTCACGTCACGTTTCTCGCTGACTTAAGTATTTTTCCGAGTAACCCCTTTGATACTCAATATGACTTAAGGTCATTGTTTATGGCTACTAGGTTGTTACCTATGGCGTTCTTGCTTTCTACTCGCATAGTTTCTTTGTTTATTTGGTATATTCTTGTCCTGAATAGATGTACTTGTTTCTATACGCTTTGTTTAAACTTGTCAATTCTCCTTTCGCATCGTATCGTAATCTTTACTAGTGCTTTATTTCCCTCAGCTTCTAGTTATTTTGTGATTGAAGATGTCGTTAACTCTCTCTCATTAACTCCGCTTTCTAATGACCCTGATGACCTCCTTCCACTTACACCTGGTCGCTTCCTTACACGCACTTCTCTCTCGGCCCCTCCTCCCCTTCCTAATTATTTCAGGGATTCTGATTTACCTATCGCTTGGCGTAAACTTGAAGCCCTCCGTAATTCTTTTTGGAAGAGATGGAACTTGGAATATTTAACTTCCTTGCAAAGGAGGCAGAAGTGGTTTCTTTCCAGTCCCAATATTAAAGTGGGGGACTTGGTCTTAGTTAGGGAAGTTTTTCCCCCCTTAGTCTGGATCTCGGGTAGAGTGACCGAGTGTTATCCTGGAAGAGATGGGAGAGTCAGGGTAGTCAGAGTTTTGACCACTAATGGTCAGATCACAAGACTACTTCTCCGCAATTGCTTATTACCTTTAAATGTTTACTTGTTTTTCTTGTTCCCTGTTGGTGTTTTCCCCTCCCAGTATGGTGCATTCTTGGAATACACGGTACCAGAGATTATAATTTTCAATGCTTTTGCATGTTCTTTCCTTCCTCTTCGTCAAACACCAACAGTGATCTTCTGTTTTCTCTTAGGGGTTCAGGTCGCTTATATTTTGTATGAGTCTGTTCCAGATATATATTCTATGACCCACTTAGCGTCATATAGCAGCGAATCTCTGAAGCTCTTCAAATCTTCCTCGCGCAAGAGGAATTCCTTCTCCATCTGGCTATCAGATTTTACTGCCATCGCCAGCTATTTTCTCCTTGAGCAAGAGGACTACGTCTACTTCTTTACTCACCATGCTGTGCTAGTATCATCTGATATCAACTCTTTGAAGACCCGCTCAGCATGAGAAGATCATTTTATTTTTTGTTATAACATTGGCAATGCTTATATGTTCTCCTTTTGTCTCCTACCCCCCACTCGTTTCCCCTTCCTTGGTCCCTCCGTGCTCCGTTGAGCAGGTCTCACTTCTCAGTCGGCAGTTGACTCGATCAGTCAAAGCTCCACTCAAGCTAGCCTCCTCAAACCAAGAGGCATACTCTCTTCTACGCCATGTTGGCAAAGTAGTTATCGTCATACAGAACTTCGCCTTCAACATGAAATCAAGATAAGTACCATTTTAAAAGTTTTAACCTCATCTTCATGGTTTTAACTTCCACGTGCTTTTAATGATACTTTTATAGACAGTGTGAAAGTATTTATTTTGGGAAAATATCATTCTTCGTGGGATTTGCCATGTTGAGCTTTCGCTTGTATAAGCCAACCTTACTAAAAAAGAGCTTTTCTTAAGCTATTCAAATGAGAAATCCTCTCACTACGTGGGATATTACCTAATACCCGCTGTCTATAATTCATCAAGCTAGTTCCTCCGTTGGACTTTCTCAACCCCATTTTACTACTAAGGTCGTTCTGGAACCTTCGAGATCTTGTACTCTATCTGCGAGTCTTGCCGTCAAGTATTTTTCACTCACTTGTGACAATTATATTTAAAATGAGGAATCTTCCTTACAAATTTTTGCAATAGCTAACTTTCTTCCACCGCTGGAACTACTGGAACATTCTATGGCGCATTTAATTGTAAATCACAACTTTTTCAAGAAATAGACTCTCACCTATATAGTGCAATCAGATATTTCCATAATTGCAATAACTTTCTTTATCATAAACTTTAGTGTTTCTATAGGGAACTTTGCATCCAATTTTATAGACTACAGTGATAACCAGTGCTTGCTCCAAGTTTCTACCGCGTCGCGATCGTCCGTTTACATTAAATACGGCCATGAACATTGATCCTATATCCCAATGATCTTTCCTCAACCTTCTACTAACAACCAATATTAATAAAATTGTAACTTTTCTATAAGGTGTCACTCACGAAGTGCCCTTCCAACTTTGCTAGTTTAACATTAATTACATTCTGCATAATTGCTTGTGTGATACAAGTTTCAAATTCATATTGTTCCTTTCCTATAATCAGGGAAAACAATTCTTTAAACTCTTGAGCGAGTCATGTTCAGGTTTCACGAAATGGAAACTGTCCCATTTGGCTAGTGATTCCTGCTCAAACTTGGGAAGTCTAGAACGTTCCTTTTCACTTTCTTCAGGTTTCACAGTACGTGACCTGCCCTTATTTGCATAATAACCAACGTTAATTCTGTATAAATATAAGAAGTTTTAGGAACTTCTATCTTATCTTTCATGTTTTTATTATTGTTATTTTCGAAGTTGTCACTTTCTCTAGAACATTCTCTCAAGAATTTCTTAAGGTACACTCTTTGTACTCCAATTCACGTTCAAACTTTAATTGCTTCATTGTTTATTTGTTTGAATCTTATAAAGATTTTAGAAATATGTAAGGTTTGAAACCTTGTAAATTGTCAATTGCCTGGAGCAAACGTTTAATGTTGAGAGGTCTGCGACCCCATTTGTTAAAAAGTTCAAATGAACTATGTTTGTCAAAATTATATTACATAATTGTTAATTTCTCAAACTTCTTTGAATTGTTAAATAAATGAAGCGGTTCCTTTCGCTTTTTCATTTACGAATACAAAGTTTAGGCAAAATCCTGTCTTCCTTGACTCTCCTCACTCAATGACATTAAAATCATCAATAGGGCTTTCACCATTTGTTGCATTTGAACAAGAACTCTTAATTTTCACCTCACTAAAGTTCTTTTTAGCTTTAATAGCTAATTCTAATTGGCCAGTAAGGCAAGTAAAGCTCGCTAAGCCAGCTACCTGCTTGTGGAGACTCTCTCCGAAAACTTATGGTCAGTTTTCTAAAAGATAAGTGTTTCCTTTTGTCTAAACTTTTAGCCGGCTTCTCGCTGAGTAAAAGCTTAGCCATTTTCCAATGCAACCATTGGTTCATTTACCAAGATTACTCCATAAGGCATAATCTTTTATCATTTTCTTTCTTAGAGACACTTGGTCGCCCTTACGGGAACTCCATAATTTTAGAAATTGAAAATACCAAACCTGAGTTAAATCATTGGCATTCTTCGAATTATTTTGTAAAATCTAATTTCTTTGAGAAGACATACAGTAAATTTGTTACTATCAGTCTTGCCAGACTATCACCCTTCCCTATAGTACTTTTATGCATGCTTGGGAGGAAATACACTACAGCCTCTCTCTGGCAAACTGCCCAAGTCTTAGCTGCGGTTCCCGTTAGCTTCGACCAAGCTCGTATCCACTTTAGGTATCCGAGAACGGATTTGCGGTGGCAACTGCCTCTAAATGTATTGAAAGTTAAATTCATAACTTTTGTGGGACTCTCCTCCTATTTTTCTATCCTTTTTTTCCAATCCCAAATCTACATCCTTCTCTTAATCATCTTCCCTTGGTGGGTGGGTTATTCCTCAGCCAATAAACTACCCAGCAGGTACAATTTCAAAAACCTTCCAACCAGCCAATTACAGTGTGGCGATAGAGAGAGTGATTTGTAGACTATTTCACATATATGTTGCCACATACGGTATTAACATTGTTGTTGTTGTTGTTGTTTGAGTCTTCAGTCTATTGACTGGTTTGAAGCAGACCTCCATACCTCCCTGTCTTGAGGTAATCGTTTCATCTCTACATAGCTACCACACCCTACGTCCGAAGCAATCTGTTTAACATATTCTACCCTTGGTCTACCCCTTCAGTTCTTGTCCTCGACACTCCCTTCCATAATTAAGCTTGCTATTCCTGGGTGTCTTAGTATGTGTCCTACCAACCTATCTCTTCTCTTCATTAGCAGTCGCCAGAAACATCTCTCCTCACCCACTAGTCTTAATACCTCTTCGTTTGTAACCCTATCTACCCATCTGATCTTCATCATTCTCCTGTAACACCACATTTTAAAGGCTTCAATTCTTCTCTTTTCTGCTGCACCAATAGTCCAGGTTTCACTTACATAAAGTGCCACACTCCAGACAAAGGCCTTCAAAAATGACTTCCTAACACCTAAATCTATATTCGACGTCAACAGATTCCTTTTCTGTGGAATTGCTTTCCTTGCCTGAGCTAACCTACTTTTTATATCCTCTTTGCTTCGTCCATCACTGGTTATTTTGCATCCTAAGTAACAGAAGTCTCCTACTTCCTTTAGTTTGTCACCTGCCAATTTGATGTCCATAGAAGATTCTGATTTATTTCGGCCGCATTCCAATATTTTTGTTTTACATTTATTAATTTTCATCATGAATTATTTCCTCAAGACGGAGTCCATACCATACATAAACTCATACAAATCCTCAGGCGTGTCGGCCAAGATGACTATGTCATCGGCAAATCACAGAGTTGAAATTATTTCTCCTTGAATCTTCACTCCCACTTTAAACTTTTCCCCAGTTTCCTTAATTGCTTGCTCAAAGTAAAGATTGAAATGTATGGGTGATATGTTGCATCCTTGCCGGACACCTTTCTGAATAACAGCTTCTCTCTCATGTCCTTCAGCTCGAATTACTGCTGTCTGGTTTCTGTATACATTGTAGATCACCCTCCTAGCCAATTCCTGTACTTTATTCCAAGAGTTTTCAAAATGTCAAAAAATTTAGTCCAATCAACGTTATCAAAAGCCTTTTCTAAGTCTACAAAAGCCATGAACGTTCTCTTATCTTTCCTTAAGCTACCTTCCAAATTCAACGTAAGATTTAGTACAGCTTCCCTTGTTCCTACATTTCTCCTGAAACCAAACCGGTCTTCACCCAACTCCGTTTCTATCTGGCTTTCCATCCTCTTGTAAATTATTCTGGACAGGATCTTTGAAGCATGAGTAATCAAGCTGATTGTACGGTAATCTTCACATCTGTCAGCTCCCACTTTCTTCGGTATAGGGATAAAAACATTCTTCTTGAAATCAGAGGGTACCTCACCCGTTTCATAAATCCTACACACCAAGTGAAATAACCTGATCAGACCTTCATCTCCTATGCAGCGTAGCAACTCAATCTATGCCTGGTGCTTTGTTATAATATATTATATTATTTCAAAGTAGGAGTAAAGATTCAAGGAAAAATAATTTCAACTCTGACATTTGCTGATCACATCTTTGCCGACACACCAGAGGATATGAATGAATTTTTAAATGGTATGCATTCTGTCTTGAGGAAATATTTCGTGATGAAAATAAATAAATAAATGTAAAACAAAACTATTGGAATGCAGCCAAAATATATCAGAAACCCCTATGCACGACAAATTGGTAGGTTAATATGAGACTCTTGTAACTTAGGAAGCAAAATAACCAGAGATGGACGAAGCAAGGAGAATATAAAAGTATGTTGGCACAGGCAAGGAAGGCATTTCTACATAAAAGGAATCTGTTGACATCGAATATAGATTTAGGAAGTCATTATAGAAAGCCTTTGTCTGTAACGTGGCACTCTATGGAAGTTCAACTTAGACTGTTCGCGCTGTAGAAAAGAGGAGATTGGAATGGATTGGAATGTTGTATTACATGAGAATGATGAAGATCAGGTGGGCAGATAGGGTTACAAATAAAGAGGTATTAAGGAGAGTGGGAGAGGGGAGATGTTTCTGGCGACTGCTAATGAAGAGAGGAGAAAGGTTCGTAGGACGCTTACTAAGTCAACCAGGAAGAGCAAAGCTACTTAAGGAAGGGTCGAGGACAAGAACGGTAGACCAAGGTTAAAATATGTTAAACAGATTGCCTCGGATGTAGGGTGTGGTAACTATGTAGAGGTGAAATGATTAGCTCAGGACAGGGAGGTATAGAGTGCTGCATCAAACCAGTCAAAAGACTGAAGACTCAAGCAACAACAACAACAACAACAACAACGGTGAAATATAATGCGACAAGCCAACATGCATCATCGTGTGATCTCTGCTTAAGGCTGGACTGGAGGGGATCTCGTACCACCCCCTTGTTTAGAATGCAGTAAAAACGTCGACCCCGGATCATTCGGTGTATTTATACCATGAAAATAATCTAACTTCCTCGGAAAAAAATACTAAGTTCACAACAGGCAACTATTACAAGGCGATAGTGCCAAGGATACGCAGGCTTCATATAATGTACACTTCACCTATCAGAATTAAGATATATCAGTAGGGGGGTAGTAACAGTTCTAAGCCACCCATTTTATTTGTACCTGACTGTACATGTTAAAATAATTAATATCTCTGGAACGGATGGTCCGATGTTGACAAATGAGGTGTCGTTGGACTCGGGCTGACGTCCTCTTTCCTATGGACTACCCGTTATATTTTTGATTTTTTTTAGAAAATTTTTGTTTTCGAAAGTAGGTGATAGTTTGAAAACCAAACATGGTAGAACGTTGTGCCATGGCTTAAGCGAATGGTCTTTATGACCTTAATTTTTTGTAATAAAACTTTTTTATTTTTTATGTTTTTTTGAAAACACTCGAATTTTGAAAATTCTATATTTTGGAAACTAGGAGGTTTACAAAACAGTTTGTTTGACATAAATGAAATGTCCCTATGCCTTCTACCCCCAAAATAAATTCGAAGTCTCTAGAGCTAAAATTTGTGTTTTGTAAGTAGTGGGATGACAGGGGTTCTGCTTAAAAAAGCAAGTTGTGAGCCCCTGCGACCTTGGAATGGAAGGAGTCATGCTAGGAGGGCGTGCTTGGATTCGTTTTTTTTTGTCTCGTTGTGCTCTTTACGGGAATGTAGGTGTCGAAAGGGTGAAAATTTGGGAACATGTTTTTTTTTGGGTACAACCGTGATTTTAAACTTATTGCTATATTTCGCGAACCAATTATGCTAGAGGCATGTACGAGGGGTCCAAGGACTCGGGGTGACGTCCTCTCTGCTATGGACCACTCGGTGTAATTTTAGAAAAATGGAAACTCGATTTTGGGGTAAACACGTGTTTTTTGTGATTTTTGCTGATATCTCACGAACCAATAACGCTAGAGACGTGTACGAGGTGTCCTAGGACTCGGGCTAACGCCCCCTTTCGAGTGCGGTAGATATTTTTTCCAAAAAATAATTCACAAAGGGCCTAACGCCATACATGTTGAAAAAACTTTTTCTTTTTCTTTACCTGTTTATAATGTCCATGAAGCGTGGTGGTTGAGAGAGACGATACTGCTGGGTGTGTGTGTGTGTGTCAACGAACCTTTCGCTGACCACGGTGGCTGTGTTCAATAGATCAATTGCTATTTCGACGGGCCGATTTTTGACAGAGCGAGGGTGCGTTTTTTCTGATACTTTACCCCGAAGGGGATCTCTAACGTGTAAACGGTGATGAGAACTTGGTTCTATGTTGGTCGAAGCGAGTACAGAAAACAAACTTGCAGAGGAGCAGGAGGTGAATGTCATTTGAGCTTATTGGAAGGCGTTGATCTGACTTGACAACAGGTGCAATGCAAAAATGACCATGACGCTTGAAGGTGAAATAATCTGACCATCGTGGTGGCAGGGGAGTGTGAAATGCATGCACACACGTGTGAGATGACATGTACGCTAAACAAGTTACATCCTGTTTGCTTCGTACGTGACAAAATGCAAGTTCATGTGAAATTTGATCTGCCACAGGTGTTCACCTTGGGTGTTAGCTGTCCACGTGCGCGATAACTGTTAACAAGTCACATCCTGTCTTGCTTCGTACGTGACAAAATGCAAGTTCAGGTGAAATATGATACAACACAGGTGTTTACCTTGGACGTTAGCTGTCCACGTGCACGATAACAGAATGTTCGAGCGTGAGAAAAAAAATGATTACACTCGCAACGAAACATATATAAAGACATGTCGTTATCATTTCCACACTCACTTAAGTGACTACCTTTGAACACACTGCGTTGCATGAAACCCCTGGTCTTGTTTAACAGTTTTGGTGTTGGTGGAAAATACTTAACCTTATTGTGGGGTAGGTATATATTTATTCATTTATATATTTCTTGATTTTTATATAAATACATGCAATTATTTATTGATTAGGTAATTAATGATTTTATTTATTTATTTGTTTGCAGATAACGTGTATAGCCTACCTGTCGTGTGTCTGTGGGAAATATATTAAAGAAAGAGAATGACAGACGGATAGAAAAGGAAACCATTTCCACACTAGCCCACGAGACGGGAATATAGCAAGCATTACACGTCAAGGTGAGATTTGTTTTTTTTTAATATATAACCTGTTTGATTTTGTTTTGTTTATGAAATGCATAAACTATATGGAATGGATGTACTTATGGTGGTTTATTTTATTTCTTTTAGAGTGTTGGAAAACGCTTGACCTCTGTTGATAATCATGAACGTGTGTGTTGGGGACCATTGTCAAGCAGTCTACAGTTGAAAACTCAGGTGATAGTGTTCTTTCAAAATAATGTCTTTTACTGCCGCGGATACGTTAACTTGGGAGCCCCTTGAGTCTTGTTTCAAATCGCGTGTGTGCTCTGGCCGCGTGGTCAATGTTAGAAAAAGTTTGATTCCCAAATAATTTTTAGAATCTTGTTTTGAAATTTTCAAAATTGAAATTTGTACAGCGCAAAGGTTGCATACGGCTTTAAAGGTGAATACAGAACTGGTGTGCGATTTGATATATAAAAAAGGACGTAGAGCATAAAGGGATATTCTATATTTGCAGTAAAATGCAAGAGCTTTTGATAGCCCATAATTTGGAACAGTGGTATCAAAGCCATGTGGTGAATGCCTTGCTATCAACATTTGATAAACTGCAACAAGGACCCAGTGGATTAGCGTTAGACAAAATTCATCATTTGCAAATCAACATTTGTCAATTCAACCCGTTGAATGCTGGGTCTAGCTTTATTGAAACACCACCAGCAATAGCTTCGAAAAAGGCTGTGGTGAATATTGAGAACCATGCCAATGATTGCTTTCTGTGGGCTGTGGCTGCGTATTTGCAACCAGTACAACAGCATTGTTACAGACCAGGAAAGTACAAGGCCAAGTTTGATGAATTGGAACAAACTTTAAATTTAACTCGAGTATCGTTCCCTATGGACTTAACCGAGATCCATAGGTTTGAACAAGACAACCATGACTTTTCGTTCATGGTGTATGGCCTTGATGGTGATGAGATTGTGGGTCCTCTTTATGCCACAAAAGAACCGAAACGACATCACATTCTTCTTTTATATTTATCTGTAGGAGAGGTGAATCACTATTGCCTCATTAAAAGCTTGAGTAGATTACAAAGCAGTCAAAGGTCCAAACATGATGGTAAGAAGCACATTTGTGATCGATGCTTGCAATATTTTACCACTCTTACGCTTTTGGAACGTCATACGGTAGATTGCGTTTCTCAGGAAGCGGTGAGATTGATATTGCCACAAGGGGACAAGGCTGTGTTAAAGTTTAAGGACATTCATAAGCGTGACACTGTTCCCTATGTGGTATACGCTGATTTCGAAGCTCTCACCACACCCATGGCGGGATGTGAACCAGATCCCACCATTAGCTCAACCACACCCATTCAAAAACATGAACCCTTTGCCATAGGATTTAATGTGGTGTGTGCCTATGACCCTACACAATCCGTTTACAAACACCGCGAGGGGCCAGATTGTGCCAAATGGTTCTTGGATGAACTTGTCAAGTTGGTTCATGATGTACAGGAATTACTGGACCACCCAGTACCCATGAGCCTATCTCCAGAACAGCAGCAGCGGTATGAACATGCCACGACATGCCATATTTGTGAAAAGCCTATTTTAAGTGGAGAGGAAAAAGTTAGAGACCACTTGCACTTTACGGGGGAGTTTCGTGGAGCTGCGCATAGTAAATGCAATTTAAACTTTCCAGCTCCTCGTTTCATCAGTGTCTTTTTCCACAATCTGGCAAATTATGACATTCAGTTTTTGATTCGTGAATTGGGCCATGTCAACAAGGGCTCGTTTACCATTATTCCCCAAAACCATGAGCGTTTTACAGCCCTGACATGGAGGTTGGGCGACTTTAGCATTCGATTTTTGGATTCCTTTAAGTTTATGGCATCCTCGCTAGACAGCCTTGTGAATGGCTTGAATGAGGAGAAATTAAAAAATACTAGAATGCATTTTAATGATCCTGAGCAATTTCAATTGTGCGTTCGGAAAGGTATATTCCCGTATGATTTCTGCAATAGCTGGGACGTGTTAAAGCAAAGAAAACTCCCACCACAAGAGAAATTTTACTCGAAACTAACACGCAGTACCGTTTCCGATGAAGACTATTCACATGCATGCCAAGTTTGGCGAGTGTTTGGCATGAAGACGCTAAGTGAATATGCTTTGCATTACCTAAAACTGGATGTATTGCTGCTCACTGATGAGTTTGAAAAATTCCGTAACTTGTGTCAACACATTTACGGTCTTAACCCGGCTCACTATTATACGAGTCCTGGGCTCTCGTTCGATGCCGCTTTGAAATACACTCAAGTGGAATTGGATTTACTCACTGATTTAGACATGGTTCTATTTTTTGAAAAGGGCATTCGTGGCGGCTTTGTGTCGCTTAACCAACGCCATGCCGAAGCGAACAATGTCTACATGCCTGATTATTCACCAGACAAACCACAATCGTACTTAATGTACTATGACGTGAATAATTTGTACGGTTACGCCATGAGTCAGCCTTTGTCCTATGGGAAGTTTGCTTGGCTGACAGACAAACAAGTGTCAGAATTTGATGTGAACATGGCTAGCCAAGAAACAGGCCGTGGATATATGCTAGAAGTGGATATTGAATATCCCCCATCCTTGTATGATGAACATGCCGATTTCCCATTCTACCTTGAGCAAATGGTTCCCCCTGACAGTAAAGTGAAAATTGAAAAACTCATGGGCACACTTTACAACAAAAATCGGTATGTGCTACATATCCAAATGTTGGTGCAATGCCTCGCCCAAGGCTTGGTGTTGAAGAAAATCCACAGGGGTATTTATTTTGCTCAAAAAGCATGGCTTGACCCATACATGCGACTCAACACAGAGCACCGACAAATGGCAACACAACAGTTTGAATTTTTTTTTTTAAATTAATGAACAACTGCATCTATGGCAAGTCTATGTAGAATGTTCGCAAATACCGTGACATTAAATTGGTGAATGTCTGGGAGGGGCGGTGGGGTGCCCGGCGGTACAATGCCAAGCCAAATTTCAAATCGATCAAAATTATCGATGAGGATTTGGCTACTATTGAATTGAGTAAGACCAGCGTGACCATGGATAAACCCATTTACTTGGGTCAAGTCATTTTAGACTTTTCTAAATCGGTCATGTATCGATTCCACTATGAGTTTGCGAAACGCCATTTTGAGGACGTCTCTCTTTTGTATATGGACACGGACTCATTCATTTACCACATTCGCCACTGCAACCCCTATGACGTCATGAGGCAACATAGTGACTGGTTCGAAACTTCTTGCTATAGCGCTGACAACGTGTTTCAGCTGCCCATAAAAAACAAGAAGGAAATGGGTGTTTTAAAAGATGAATGCGGTGATTCCATTATGACGGAATTCGTAGGTTTGGCTTCGAAAATGTATGCTTACCGCACACTCGACTGTAAGGAAGCCAAAAGAGCAAAAGGTGTAGGTAGGGCGGTGGTAAAATCGCTACGTGTTGATGACTATCTAACGGTTTTACACACCGGCAAAGCTCTGTCTCATACACAGTGCAGGATACAATCCAGCAACCATCATTTGTATCTTGTGGAACAGAGAAAACGCACCCTCGCCTCCATGGATAACAAACGTGTGTGGGCTGATGATCTGCTCACCAGCCTGCCCTGGGGTTATGATCGCAAGGAGGAGGAGGAGGTGTGATTTCACTGTTTAATCGTTTATGGGACATAGCTTTATGTAACTTGTAGATTTAGTATTTTGTAAATATTGGTTTCTGCCATTGTAAATAGTAGATTTTGTAAATAGTGGCAACCCACTTGGACCTTTTGCTGTTTAAAAAAAGTTCTATGCAACCTTATTTTTTTTTATTTTTTTGATTGGTAAATAGTGTGATTTTTTTAACGCTGTACAAAGTTGTGTTTTTTGTAAATATGAAATAAGAAAGATTTTTAGTAACTTGAATAACTAGTATTTAATTATTTTTCGTAATGTAAATGATAAACTAAAAAAGTTCTTTTGGGATGAGTGTGCATGTCAAGAATGTGCTTCTGGGAATAAATAAAGTGGTTGTGTTTGTTCCCAAAGACAGGTGTGAATGTATGAGTAGAGAGAGAAAGCTGGTGTGTATGGTTGACCAGAGCAAACACGGTGAGGTAGGGTGGGTGGGTGGGGAGGGGGTAAATGGTCACTTATATACTCATTTTGTTTTCAATAGTTTTTTTTTCATTGAAATGTGGCAGACAATAGACATTATTTTTGTAAAAACAGTCTTACCTGCAGTAGTCGTAGACCTCGACGTTTCTCCAAACACCCATAAACACATTGCAGCATTATCAAGGTCAAGCACTTGCATCAACATCATTGTCAAATCTCAACATTCGACATACATCAAATGGAAAAATGTGAAAACAGCAAAATGGAAAATCTATGTTTTCATATCACCAAAAACGCAAAACTTAAAAGGGACATTTTAAAAAACTGGAAATGGCCATGTGTGAAATATGAAAATTCAAAAACTTCAAACGGACATTGTTTAAAAAGTGTCTTCAGCAAAATGGAAAAATCCATATCATCAAAAACGTTAAACTTGAAACGAACGTTTTCAAAAGCTGTAAATTGCAAATTGGCAAATGACAGTGTGTGAATTCATCATGTGTGAAATGTGTAAAATGAAATATCAGCCATCAACATCACGATTCCTTAAAATTAAAAATAACACAACATCGTGCTCTGGTAAACCTTTATTTTTATTTCATAGTCATAGTGAATTGATAAAAGAAATATAGAATACAAACAAATACCAATTCCTCACTCCTCAATGTTTATGTCCATGCATCATCAACTTTCCTTTCATAGCACACATGACAATCAGGCCTGCCATCCTTTCACCCACTGAGGCATCACTGGATGTGAAACGTTGTTTAGCTTTCTTCAATAACAATTTATCTGCCACATGTCTTAAACCAGGATAACTATGGCGATAAGAAAGGTCATGTTCCTTGCATGCTTGATCCAAAAGATTAATGGGTACATCACCACGTTGTAAACGTTTTTCGATGCGAGTTCCAGGGCCGCAAAAACGATAACCTGGAAGATGGACTTCGAAAGGTAAGTATTGAATCACTTTGTCAATGACGCCATTGCCAGTACAGGTCTGGCATATCCTTTTCCATCGATGGTAAAAAGGTGTGGTCTTCCTCCTCCTCTGTGGACGATGTTTGTGTTTGTTGTTGTTGTTGTTGATTTTCTCGCCATGACACCCGTGGAATGATTCAAAAAAGTCTTTACACGGACTTTTATGACCGTGATACAGTTTCACTAGCTGGCAAGTCGCACACTGACGCATAGACGGTATTTTTGCCATGGCCACTTGCTTATGGTGATCGTAATCCGTACAGGGTTGCAATTCACTCAACACAGGGTCTTGAGTCCATGATTTTGGTACATGTTGCCAGATTTCTTTGACCGCGTTGGCGGCCACATAATAAATGAACGACTTGGGGAGCGCCAAGAGTTCCTCTTTGGTAAAACTGTCTAGTTTCTTTTTGCACACAAAGAACTTGCCGATGGCTTTGTCCGTAGCATTGCCTTTCTCCATGGTATCACGTGCTGTAGATGTTTACACGTCACTTGTAGAAATCTCACTGGCGTCATTCACAGGTAAATCTTGAGTTATAATTTTGTTCAACAAGTCCCAGCAGGCATGAGTGGTTAACCAATGAAAGAGATGCCACGCATGCGATAGGGCTGTATGGGTAATGTTGCCACAGGAACAAGTATCCATGAGCGTTTGCAGGGAGGGGCAGCCCAACTCCATGAGGTCGATACATTGGCAGTAAGACGCCAAAAATGGTTGCAACCATTGACGTTTTTCATTACCTTTCACAAATACCACATTGGCCGAGGACAAGTGTGCTTTCATGACCACGTCCAAATATTTATAGGAAATGGTTCCCTGATTCCAGTCTAGTTGCCTATGATTTTCAATCCACTGGGTTTGTTTTCGGTCTTTTTCACACAACAAATCAGAAGCATGGGGTGGTTTAAATAGCAAATGCGTAGCTTGCGATATCCAAAACGTGGTACAATCGATCATGGCCACTTGTTTAAATATAAATTTGTTGTCACCAATCTTAAACCCTTGACAATCCACAATGAGTGTGCGCAACATGTTGACGCTTGCCTGGACCAAGTTTAACTGACGATCGACCACTAAAGTGTGATCATGTCATGGACTTACCTGCCATGCTAGTTTCAAATTGAGGTTAGGGTAGGACAGGGGGACATGCAAAAATAAGAATTTAAGAATTACATCATTTTATTATCATAACACGTCTTACAGGGTTTTGTCATTTTGGGATAAGGACGATAGCAACTGATACAACAATATAGTATCTTGTGTTTGTAACGTCCATAACACCGATGATGTCCCAATGTCTCTAAACAAGGTGTTTTTGATGGTGAGCTGCTCACCGAAGCACCATGGATACCATACGGTCCACACGTATCGTAACTTTTTTTTTTTCATTACCCAGGGACACAAGTGAGGGATAGCTTGAATGACAGGGTATATTTCCCACTTCCATTCTGCACAGGTAGGGGCAGGTGGGTGACCAGCGCTGATATTCCTGCATGGGTTCATCGCCCTCCTGCCATTGGTCTATGATGATGGGACAAAAGGCACATTACACTTCATCTCTTGTTTTTAAATAGTAGAATCCAGCGGCCGCCAAGGCTTGAGGGTTTATGAAAGGCACCGGCCATGTAGCAAAAGTCTTGAAACGTTGTTCCTCAGAGTTTAAACTCATGGATGTAACGTCTCTTGAGGCTTTAAAGCAAGACATGACTGAGCGGCTTGAAGTGGGTTGACCTGTTATTTATACACTCGTCACTTGGTTGGACAGTGGATAATAGTTGACTTGTTTGTGATGAATAATCAAACAGTAGGCCGTCGTATTGGCTGGTACATTGTCATGCGTTTCAAAATCCAGTCGAATGTCAATATTGGATGGCTTGACAGACTCTTCCAGGTAAGAACAGTCAAAGACAATCAGTGGCGCTCTTGCCTTAAACGCTTGGGGTAGTAGCATGGGGCCGTTCTCTTTTTGATAATACGAGCATCGAAATTTAGAAAACAAGTCGTACAGGGGGCCAAACTTATTTTTTGAAAAATCCAAATCCAGTCCTTTATAGGGAAACACAGCTCCGTTGAGGAAAAGACGTGCATTTCTCAATTGCAGGTGATCAAATTGCGTGGCATCTTTGGTTTGTTGATACTTGCGATTCGTTTGAAAACCCACGATCAGGTAGAGAGGTCTCTCTGTATAGCGAGCAGTTTTTACAGACCAACTGTGTGTGTTGGTGGTGGGCAATAGCGGATACTCATGGAGTGCGCAGCTTCTAAATTCCATGGATAGAGGCATATCTCTCTTTACCATTTTGAGTATGTCCAGTTTTTTGCTATCGTCAAGAGTCACATGGGGCAATTTCCATAGCAAGCGTTGTAGTTGAATTTTGGAATCTATGGGGGCATTGTCGGCTCCCTTGAGTGCATTATTATCACTCCTGTCTCTCACTAGGTAAAGCACTTGCCTTGCGTTCACCACAATGCGTTGGTCATCTTCGGCAAAGCCTAAAATCAGTTTAAGAGGTAAATATCCAGTAAAGGTCCCATCGGTGTGTACCATCCAGTCATTGGTCGAGTCAGGACACCAACCTAACATGCAAAGTGTTTTACCTTCTTCCTTACTATAAGAGGGGTATAGTTTCATGACACTGGAAATGCCCACATTCCGAGTGCTATCCACCACGATATCGTTAATGACATACCGCACTTCAGAAAACAGAAAGGCCAAACCATGGTTGGCCAACTTGGATGTGGTAGGTGTAGAGCCATCGGCTTTGGTGAGCCGACCTTCAATCTGAATGACACTTTCATGCGGTAGGGTGTAAATATCTTGGTTGTTGATAACAAATTGAATTTCATCATTGTTATTGAGACCAGGTGTTTGAGCTTGATAGGAATGGAGATCAATTCTTACCACTCCTGGTTGCTCCTCGATGCGGTTCGCTATCTCTAGGATAGAATTCATTATGAGGGTTGACGTGGTAACCCAAATGCTGTAAAGTCTGCTTGTCTTGAGATGTTAAAGTGTATTCACGTGGCAAACAACTAACAGCATTCCTAGACGGTGTTGTTGCTTTATACACAAACTTCATAGTGGCTTTAGCACCAACTTGTAAGTCACAGGTGTGGTAGAATCTAGATCAATGAGTTGTTGAACTCTATTGATCAGTCTTAATGTTATATTACTAATACTATCGACAGCCACAGAATGAAAAAGCACCACTGGAGGGTTTTCACGAATAATATACCCATTGGGCGATGTCACAATAAAGTCATAAAGCGAATGCGATGGTTCATGATTGGTGTACACTTGGCTAATAATATTACATGTCACCGACACATGATGGTCCTCAATGAATTTCACTTCATGGTCCGAATCATGTTTTTGTTGGGCTCCAACACACGTGGTTTAAATCCTAGTAATGGACCAATGGAATCGGGGTGTGTTTTAAAGTCAATGTTGATGGTAGAGAAAATACTGCAGCGATGAGTGTTGGTATTGCCTACAAGTTAAAACTTGCGCGATCCGTCGAGAAATGACTTTAAACCATATTGATTGATCAACACCACATAAATGTGTTCATAAATATCATCGATCGTGTATCCACCAGAGTTCAGGGTGAGCACAGAATCATCATAGTAAAACTTGTTGTTCACATTTTCACGTATGTTGTATATTCGATTGTACGTTTCAAGAGAAACAAGTCCTAAACCATACGGTTTTTCACTCAATTCGATAGGCGGGTAAAAGTCTAGGCTGACTTCAGGTCCACGTCCATGCAGTGTAAACGTTTTACTTTCTGCCGACATACTGGTGGCGTTTTTGCTTATGCTGCATCTTATATAAAAAAATAAACACTAACGTCCACACCGTTGGCTGTTAAACGTTTGCTCTCGTTTCACATTATAATATATCTTGATCCTGTTTCCAAAATAGGTCACTAGTTCCATGGCCGGAGGCAAATTCCCAAAACTGCCAAAGTACCATACAGAGGATCCCTCTTTGACATAAGCCACATAATGCGTTCCTGGTCCTCGGTGATCATCCAAATTGACAACAGCACATTCCTCTTTCCAGGGTCGTGGGGGGTAATTGGTTTCGCATAAACACACCTCGAAAATGAGAAAGCTTTAGTTGTTTAGCATAGCTTTCCACTTGTTGATGCGTCAGGGCATGTCTTGCTATGGCTGAGGTTAATTTGTTTTTTTAATACTTCGAAATGGTGAAATCCCAAATCCTTGTTGATAAAAGGCTGGCTTTAAATTGGCATTTCTAGCCCCCATGGCAATCGCTTCCATCGTTTCATTGTGTCGCTGACTTTCTTTGAGTTGTTGCTTGCCCTGCTGCGCGGCTTTAATGGTTTTCGCCACTGCACTGGCACCGCCCAAAAGTGAACCCAGAGCAGCCTAACCGGCAAATAATGCAGGTAAAAATCCCGCTCGTTTGGGGACGGGAATCACTCGCCCTTGGTTTGATCCCTGCCGCCGACGTTTTGGAATAACATGTCTCTGTGCTGCTCGAAAGGCTTTCCTCATGGTCAATTCATCATTTTTTTTCTTTTTTTCTTTCGCAAGGGCTTTTCCACGAATGTCTTAAACCCAGGCTTTGCCAAGGACAAGGTCCTTTTTTTAGTCTTTCTCACCGCATACCTTTCTTTCACCATGATGATAATGACCAACAACCTTTCACAAGAAAGTTTAAATCACAACTAACGTTAGATGGTTATTTCATGGCTGAATATTCCAATTCCACATAAAGTGGGAAATCGTTTATGGTTTTTCCCGCTTGCTTTTCATCCCATGTCAACATGAGATGAAAGGATAATTCATCACCTGCATTGACCATTTCATGGTTATGGACCAACATCCTATGACCATTTATCTTTATTTGTAAATGGTTCTCATCAGGTATGGCATATTTGATGTGAATGGTTCCATCATAGTGTAATCGATAGTGGCTTAAACTCGAAGCAAGCATAGGTCAAGTGCTGATCATGGACTAGCGGTGAATTATTTCTGTCATTCACAGATTTTTTATTTGTCAGATACACTAAAAATACAGATGGGATAAATTTATAAAGCCTTTTCATTTCATAGGTCACGTAACGCTTGGTACAGACATCGTCTTCGTCTTGTGGGTCTTCCACGTGAATAATCCGATGGTGATTAGCGCTATAGCCATTCACAGTAAGCTGGGGCACTTTGTCATAAAACTCATACACTTTGTTATCCACATACTTTTTCGTAGTAACGTCTGTAGACACTTGAGGATGTTTTACATGGGTTAACCGCTTTCCGTTAAAGTCATAATCTCCCTGTTTTGTGCGTGGCACTACTGACCTATCCACATAGTGTTTATTAGCAGGATCTGTTTATTGTTCAGGATCATGTATGGGGACAGGCCTAGCTTTGGCCATCAACGCACGTCCAAAGACATCCATCGTCAACTTGTAGTACCAGTCTACTGTTTCTATGACAAGGCTCGGTGTCCTGTATATAGACACCCTGCTAGCCTGTCTAAGCCTTAGTTGAAATGAAGATTATTAAGCAGCAAGAGTCATTCCCTGTGGGGGACATGGTTTCCCATCTCTGTCTCACATCACGTGAACAACGCCATGGTTCACTGTTTCCATCTTTCATTCGCTGCATCATTGTGGGGCCTTCCGGCTGTGGAAAGACTAATCTTTTGCTAACGCTCATTACAGCGCCCAATGGTCTGCGTTTTCAAAATATTTATATTTTTGCAAAATCTCTATACCAACCCCTCTACGTGTTTCATGATCAAGTCATGTCTGGATTACAAAAAGAGAATATGGGTTATTTTACATTTTACATGCAAGAAAATGTGATTTCACCGGATGAGATAAAGCCCGATTCACTCATGATTTTCGATGATGTATCCACTGAACTTCAAGGCATCATTCAAAGCTATTTCAGCATGGGTCGTCACAAACATATCGATTGCTTTTATCTTGGACAAACGTATTCTAAAATGTCCAAACAGTTGATTCGTGACAATGCCAATGTCATTGTTTCATTTCGTCAGGACGAGAGGAACAGTCGTCATATTTATAATGAACATGTGAATCCGGATATGACCTTTCAAATGTTTACAGAATTGTGTGCCAAGTGCTGGAACACTCAACGTCATGCCTGTTTAGTGATTGACAGACAACGTGAACTCAATCAAGGACGGTATCGCTTAGGGTTTGATCATTTTATTGCTATTTAAGGCCCTGTCTCATTCCACGTCAAGTCATTTGTCAAGACACCATGGCGTTAGCAGAGAGTCAATTGAAAAAGCATATTATTAGAGCAAAAAATACTATTCGCCAAAAGTTTCGTCAATTGAAACAATCACGTGCAAATCATGCATTGTTTATTCAGCAACATTTAGCACCTCCACTAAAAGCCATATTGAAACCCTCTTTCAAGCCATCTGAAACGCTACTCACCGTTTCACAAGCCACGCAGACGCTGCACGAGGACCCTGAGGAAGAGGTAGAGGAACAGGAAGATTTGACTAGTGTTAGTGAAGTTGAGGATGAGGAGGAACATGTGTTTACGCCTCAAAAAAAGGCCGCACCCCTTGCAGAGTTTTTGAGAAAAAAGAAATCCTTGGCCATGGTCGAAACACCTTGCCCTTCCAGAGCGTCTCCGTTTTCACAACTCTTGGCCACCCCTCAACATAAAGCTCAACTGAAAACCATTTTAATAAAATATTATGGATCAACATTGGAACCCTATTCCACAGATCTATTTATTGGAAACACTGATACCACGTATGGTGTTCGCTATGAGGATGATAGTTTTAAAATTGGCGATTCAACCATTAAATTTGCTCGTACTAAAGCTGTCATTAAAAACATTAAATATAAATTAACGCCAGGACTGTTAAAGCTGCTCTTTTCTCGGACCCCCTCTCCCGATGATTATACGTCAGAGGATCTTAACAAATATAAATCCGTTTTATTGGATACCCATGCCCACAAAAGACAGTATGATCCCGCTCAACAAGTGAATGCCAATATATCTCAAAAATATAAAACCATCATTGCAAAAATGTTTCCCACCAGTCAAAGTACTCGTCGTAAAGCATCCGCTTCGGGAGTGACATTTAAACCATTAAAACCCCTTGTGGATGTTACCTACTGGCACAATCCCAATAAGCTCGTCCAGCGGCAACAGTTGTTGCATGCCTCACGTCAAGCTGGCCATACCGGTCACGATTGGGAAATCCAAGAAATTGAACAAGAACTTCGAAATGCCAAAATTATTGTTTAAGCCCTCACCCATTAAAATGGGTATTGCTCACGAGTTGCATCGCCCAGCTAGGCGTCACTATCCGCGACTCAAGGTGATTTCACGAGGTGTTGATGAACTTTGGCAGGCTGACTTGGTTGAAATGATACCCTATGCTAGCGTTAACGACGGTGTACGCTATATGTTGACCGTCAGTGATGTCTATTCCAAAATGGCCTTTGTTGAACCTGTGCTTCGCAAGTCTGGCCCACTAGTTACCAAGGCCTTTCAACCTATTATTCAACACTCCAAACGTCAACCTCAGCTGCTACAAACCGACCAGGGGAAAGAATTTTTCAACAAGGATTTCTCCAGTTTTCTCAAATCTAAGGATATTCACCATTACACCACGTACAGCAACCTCAAAGCCAGTGTGATCGAGCGGTTCAACCGAACATTGAAAACCCATATGTGGAAAGCGTTTACCGCTCAGGGCACGTATCGCTGGTTGGACATGTTACCAGAGCTAGTATCACGTTACAATGACACCAAACATAGAACGATTGGGACCAAGCCGCGCCTCGTGACCAAAAATATTCAGCGATTGGATATACTGTTTAACCCCATAAAAACAGCCGATCCTAAACGTCACCGACTGAAAATTGGGGATTTTGTTCGTGTGAGCAAATTTAAGTCTGCCTTTAATAAGGGCTACACGCCTCAGTGGGGGACTGAACTATTTCGAATTCGTCGAGTCAACTTGGACAGTCCAGTAACCTATTTACTCGAGGACCTCAACCATCAACCCATAAAAGGTAGATTTTATCTCCATGAACTTCAGAAAACAGCATTTCCTCAGCATTATCTTGTGGAAAAAGTGTTGAAACAAAAAGGAAATATACTCTATGTCAAATGGTTAGGGTTTAACTCTACGTTTAATTCTTGGATCAATAAATTACATGTAGTGTGAACCTGTGCAATTTTTAATTTATTCACACATGTTGTACACTACCTATAGCTCTGTGTGTACAGTCCTCAGCTCCACATTTTTCTTTTTCTTTCCACCTGTGTTCTCTCTTACATTACCCCTCCCCCTCTCCCTCCCTTCACCTCCCACCACTGCTGTTTGCAGCTCTTGCCTATCTATTGGTTGTGACATCATTCCCACAAGTTGCATCATACTTTCTACTGATTCAGCGATTCCCACGCTTTGAACATTCTGTTATCGTGCACGTGGACAGCTAACGTCCAAGGTGAACACCTGTGTTGTATCATATTTCACCTGAACTTGCATTTTGTCACGTACGAAGCAAGACAGGATGTGACTTGTTAACAGTTATCGCGCACGTGGACAGCTAACACCCAAGGTGAACACCTGTGGCAGATCAAATTTCACATGAACTTGCATTTTGTCACGTACGAAGCAAACAGGATGTAACTTGTTTAGCGTACATGTCATCTCACACGTGTGTGCATGCATTTCACACTCCCCTGCCACCACGATGGTCAGATTATTTCACCTTCAAGCGTCATGGTCATTTTTCCATTGCACCTGTTGTCAAGTCAGATCAACGCCTTCCAATAAGCTCAAATGACATTCACCTCCTGCTCCTCTGCAAGTTTGTTTTCTGTACTCGCTTCGACCAACATAGAACCAAGTTCTCATCACCGTTTACACGTTAGAGATCCCCTTCGGGTTAAAGTATCAGAAGAAACGCACCCTCGCTCTGTCAAAAACCGGCCCCGTGGCTTATAATCACAAGATTCACGGTCACGTAAAACTACAATCTTCCTTTTCAAAAACCGGCCCGTCGAAATAGCGATAGATCTATTGAACACAGCCACCGTGGTCAGCGACAGGTTCGTTGACACACACACACACATCCAGCAGTATCGTCTCTCTCAACCACCACGCTTCATGGACATTATAAACAGGTAAAGAAAAAGAAAAAGTTTTTTCAACATGTATGGCGTAAGGCCCTTTGTGAATTATTTTTTGGAAAAAAATATCTACCACACTCGAAAGGGGGCGTTAGCCCGAGTCCTAGGACACCTCGTACACGTCTCTAGCGTTATTGGTTCGTGAGATATCAGCAAAAATCACAAAAAACACGTGTTTACCCCAAAATCGAGTTTCCAATTTTTTAAAAAATTATAACGAGTGGTCCATAGCAGAGAGGACGTCACCCGGAGTCCTTGGACCCCTCGTACATGCCTCTAGCATAATTGGTTCGCGAAATATAGCAAAAAGTTTAAAATCACGGTTTTACCCCAAAAAAAACATGTTTCCAAATTTTCACCCTTTCGACACCTACATTCCCGTAAAGAGCACAACGAGACAAAAAAACGAATCCAAGCACGCCCTCCTAGCATGACTCCTTCCATTCCAAGGTCGCAGGGGCTCACAACTTGATTTGCTTAAGCAGAACCCCTGTCATCCCACTACTTACAAAACACAAATTTTTGCTCTAGAGACTTGAAATTTATTTTGGGGGTAGAGGGCATAGGATCATTTCATTTATGTCAAACAAACTGTTTTGTTAACTTCCTAGTTTCCAAATTATAGAATTTTCAAAATTCGAATGTTTTCAAAAAAACATAAAAAATAAAAAAGTTTTATTACAAAAATAAAGGTCATAAAGACCATTCGTTTAAGCCATGGCACAACGTTCTACCATGTTTGGTTTTCAAACTATCACCTACTTTCGAAAACAAAAATTTTCAAAAAAATTCTAAAATATAACGAGTAGTCCATAGGAAAGAGGACGTCAGCCCGAGTCCAACGACACCTCATTTGTCAACATCGGACCATGCGTTCGAGAGATATTAATTATTTTAACATGTACAGTCAGGTACAAATAAAATGGGTGGCTTAGAACTGTCACTACCCCCTACTTATATCCTCCATTACCTCAGTGAATAGAGCAACACACACACAAAGGGATATCATGGGTTTGAGTCCAGCACAAATCAGACAATATAAAGCTTTACCATCCAGCTAGACGTCTAGTACTTTCCATACTTCACACAACATAACAGCAGACAGGTTCCATATGTCATCAATACGGTCTGAATATAGAATTCTGTAATCCCTAAATAGCATTGGTGAAAAGCAGACGGCGATCAGGTCATGTCCTTTATGAGATGCAACAAGTAGTAACTCAATAACGTGCTCACCTCTTTCAAATCTCCACCACTCGCTAAAGATGGTGTTTCTGTTTGGACGTAAGGAACAATCTCTGGTATGGAGGACTCTTCTATCTTAATATCCTCAGTGAGATGAGTATCATCCTGCAGAGAAATTACTTGTTTCACAAACACGTTCCTTTGCATAGATGGAATTAAATCTTACACAAGTTTCCATCACTTCGAATACCTTCCAAACATAATGCGACATACAAGACCTAGATCAGAAATGTTGTAGAGAAAGGCAGTTCTGTTCTCAGAGTAAACATCCCAGACTTGCGTAACTTCATCCGCTGATCTCCATATATATTTGTCCCCGTTTACTTGTAAACCACGATGGTATGTCAGACGTGTCACCACCGAGACATTCTCCGATATTGTAAGCTGAGTACAATATCATGAAGTCAGGGTTTGGAAAAAGGCAGTTGTGAAGGCTGTGATAGAATCGAGGAGCCGTGCAATTCATTGGAAACATGAGATCAAAATAAGGATTGAAGAAACGGACAATACAATAAATTGAGTTAGACATTCACTGATTGCATGGAAATACTTCGAACAACGCGGAGGAAAATAGAAAGTAGCTGATAGCCTACAGAACGGAGAAGCACTACGCTACGCTACACTACGCACAAAAAAGATCTTGTCGAACACCTGAGAGGTGGATACGGATATTAGAGCATCGAACCCACAGTGTACAGAATTGAGTGCAAAATATTTCTCATTGAGTGTGGAATACGCGTAAGTTGCGCATTCGGCGATTTAATACAAAGATTTGTGTATTTATTGAATTTTGCGAACTATCGAGAGAAAGGTCATTGTGCGATAGTTCGAGCACATGTGATAAAGCTAGATAGTGCTATACGAGCTCAAATATTGATCATAATTATTTGTTGTACTGGGAAAATTAATTGTAGGAGGCTTTGAAATAAAATCAGATATAAGATTTGTCATACAGTTGGGCAAAGGATAGAAGTGAACGAGAAAATATATTCTAAGTGATGCAATGCTGTGATAAATCTGAAAGCAGAGCATTTATTTACTACAAGTGTAGAAGATGTGATACAATTATTATGAAATTTCACACCATAGAGAAGATGATTCCAACCAACACCATGAGCTACTCAATTCATTATGGCAAATCAAATTCAAGCCTGGAAGGTGAGTTCAAGCGAAATGGGAAGGACCAGCTTCTGGAGATGGAAATGCTGAATTGAGATGTAACAGATGTTGACTATAATCCAGGAGGCGGTGCTCCAGTGACCGTGAACACTTGTTTGAGGTGCAGCATTTTTACACTGTTTTGAAATGAAACCTTGTAATATTAGGGAGATCCGATCAGTAGGTTAAATGGTGTGTAATTATGTCTTCCTTAGAATTTAGAGTAATTAGGTTAATTTAAGTCTCTTTTTAAATTAAACATGTACCAGTATTGTAGTGGCAGTTAGTTGCAGCTAAAGGGACTCTAAATCCTTCTCACAATTAACCTAATATAAATAAATGTATCCCTAATAGAGTGTAGGCTAGGGAACATTAATGTATCCCTAATAGAGTGAAGGATAGGGAACTTTCATGAATACATTATTTTAGGACACGCTTTTATCCGCCCAATCCTTACCTGATGCCCTGAGACATTCTCATGCTGCTCAACTCTATGCGGACGTGTTTTCCTGTTGCTGATAAAAATGATAATAATGGGCTGCTCCGTGGAGTCTTATCGCGCGAGGATCGGGTCGTGGAATGCCAGGATGGTTTAGTGGAACCGGGCCTCCCAGTGCATGTGGGCAACATCGGGTCCGAATAACTTGTTGATCATCGCTCTAGTAATAGCGGCGTTATTAGTTATTTGTGGAGCATAAGTAAATCCAGGTCCCGCTACTTCTAGTGTTACCCAGGTGTCTGATAAAGTGCATACAAAGTGTTCTACGTGTAGCAAAGTTCTGTAAAACGGCGTGATGTGTGGTTTGTGCGAGACATGGTTTCACTTTGGCTGTGTTCGGGTGAAGAAGGACGAATGCGAGACAGGTAACTGGTTCTGTAAAAACTGTGACAATCCTGAACTTTTGAGACAGCAAATTAAGTCCAGGGATCTTATTATACAGGATTTAAAGGCAAAGTTTAACGAATCGGAGAAGACGTTAAAGGATCTGACGGAGAGTATTCCAGTAGATGAAGCTACAAGCCAGACTGTGGGGACTGAGGATGACGTTACCATAATGGGCGATTCTATGATACGGTGGAGTGCAAATATCTCGAGGAAATCAGGTACGAAAGTGCGGTGTTATCCGGGGATTAAAAATTGACCAGCTTGCCCAACAAGTGGAAGAAGCAAATTTAGAGGACTGTGAAAAAGTTATAGTGTTGTTGCTGCATGTTGGGACGAACGATTTAAAGAAGAGGGCTACAGCTGATTACATTATGGGGGAGCTCTACGAACTGGGCAGAAAAGCTAAAAGCAAATTTAGGAATGCAACAAATATAATGAGTTAGTATTCGGCGGGGAGAAGTTCCGTTAAGGCAAGTTAAGACTGTAAATGACCGCAAGGACTGGGTATGTGCACAACTGGGATTAGTGCACGTAGATGCTGACTGCTGGCCGAGATTTCGCCCGAGACGGGCTGCATTTAAAATCGACGGGGCGCTTTCTACCTAGGGAACCTACATGACAGGGTCATCGGGTCGTGCCAGTTTTGTGAGGAGGAGCAGGTCCAGAGGTTGCCAGCCGCCGGGAACAGAAGGAGCTATTTCGGGATATTTGCTGCGGAGGTAAGACTCTATGATTACTGCAGGTTAATTGTCAGAGTTTAGGAAATAAATTAATTGAACTTTGGAATCTTGTAGAGACGCATTCTCCGGACATTGTCATTGTTACTGAATCTTGGTTATATGAGGATATAATAGTAACGAAATAATTCAAGGGGCCTACGAGATGTACAGAAGGGATCGGGGGAAGCGAGGTGGTGGGCTATTTATTTGTGTGCACAAAAGTATAGCTAGTTTCTTAAAGTGGGCTGATACGGATCATGAAATGTTATGTGTACAAATTTCGGATAAAGGAAATAAATTCCCTCTTCAGGTGATAGGGGCGTATAGAGCACCGAAAGTTAACTTTAACTCCTCGACACACTGTAAGATAAGACTTGTACGGGTAATGCTATGAAAAAGAGCATAATAATTGCCGGAGATTTACACCTCCCCAAAGTAGACTGGTCTGGTGAGTCAACTAGCTGTGGTCAAGCTCAGAGCGCTGCAAACAAATTCTTAAGGGAAGGGGGAATTTCCCAAGTAGTTGACTTCCTTACTAGAGCCAATAATACCTTAGACGTTTATCTCGTAAGGCCCGTAGAGCTGTATATTAATTGTCTGAAAGTACCGGGACTTAGTGACCATTCTGGGGTTGAATTAAATATTAGATACGGAGACATTACAAAATTATACTCTGATATAGCAAAAAAAAGATCATATTCCAGTGTCGCAGGGCGGATGAGGGCAAATTTCAGGGGTATTTGATGAACTATTTGAAGGATGGGCATCGGAAGGAAATCACATTAATATCCTGTGGAGTAAATTTATGAAAATTTTAAATAGCGCTGTTGATAAATTTGTCCCATTTAAATTACTGAATCAAAACCCAGATCCTGAGTATTACACACGAGACATCAGGAGTCTAAAACGAAAAATTGGGAAATTATACAATAAAAGATATGATAGCTACAAGTATATGTTGAAATTTAAGTCCTTATCAAGAGAGCTCGTCTTAAAAAGGAGGGCTGCTCATGACAATTATATGCAAGGTTTATTTGGTTCGGGAGACGATGGGTGAAAAAAAATGCAGTTATGTTAGGAGAAGAAAGGGAAATTCAAATAATGTGTCGATGATAATGTCCGGTGACGGTAAATTAATTACTGAGACACAGGCTATTGCTAATGAATTAAATGTATTTTACAGTAGTGTGTTCAATAAATCCAATAGCTGTGTGTAGGACCTAAACGGTGAATCAGGGGCTCCCCTTTTCCAAATAAACCAGTCAGCAATTGTGAAGTTAATACAAAAACTACGCAACAATATATCGAAGGGTCCTGATAATATTGTTAGTGAAGTACTTAAACTAGGAGGTAGGGCCATGCCACGTTACTTGGAGGTGATGTTTAATGTGTCCATAAACAATGCCCAAATCCCAGATGACTGGCGAAGAGCTACGGTAGTCCCAATATTTAAGGGAAGGAGCAGACTTGAATTGGGCAACTACAGGCCGGTTAGCCTTACGTCCATCGTTTGTAAACAGATGGATCATCTCATTTGCGACTACTTGAGGGAACAGTGGGAAACATTATCATGGCTTAATGATAGGCAACATGGATTTCGGAAAGGTTACTCATGCGAGAGTCAGATGCTATCACTTTTTCAAGACATTAGCGAATCGTTAGACCATGGAGTTTCAGTCGACGCCGTAGTTATAGATTTTGCGAAGGCTTTTGATGTCGCGCCGCATGACATGCTACTCCTTCGAAGATTGATAGAAGAGTAATTTTATGAATCCAAGAATTTTTGACCAGAAAGTGAAAGTTGAAGGCCTATTCTCAGATGAAATTGCCGTAAAGTCGGGTATCCCTCAGGGCAGCGTAATCAGAACTTAGTTATTTTTGGCGTTTATAATTGACTTACCAACTGGGATTCGCAGTGACTGTAGATTGTTTGTGGATGATTGTGTAATATATCGAATGATGCATGACACAGTACTTCAAGATGACCTGAACCTGGTCCATAAGTGGGCGATTGAATATAAAATGAAAATAAACACAAGAAAATGTAGTCTCATAAAAATAGGGAAAGGGCGAAGGCAAGATTTTCAATATAACATTGGCTCGGAAATACTAGTAGAAGAAGATTCTTGCAAATATTTGGGCGTTCACGTAAGGAATGATATGAAATGGAGTAGTCATGTAAGACGTGTAGTTTCTAAAGCTTACAAATCCCTGCACTTTGTAATGAGGGTATTAAAAGGAAGAAGTACCTCTGCCAAAGAATTAGGGTATTAGTCACTTGTAAGACATATCTGGAATACGCCTCGGCGGTTTGGGATCCATATCAACTAGGGCTCATCAATGAGTTGGAAATGGTACAGTGAAAGACCGCTAGATTTGTGCTCAGTGACTTCAATCCCAGGAACAGTGTGAGCAGTATGTTAAAGAAACTTGCGTGGGAATCACTTGAGGCTAGGAGGATGAAATCTAGACTCTGCGCTATGTACAACACGAACACCAATCAACCAGCATGGGGTGAGCTTAGCCAACATATGGGAAAGCTCACTAACATGAGTAGGAGTGATCATTCTTTCAAAGTTAAGGTCCGACCACAGCGTACAAGTTATGGTAAGTTGATAACTGGAATTCTCTACCTGCCGCAGTCTTCGAGCCTTTTCCCAAACATATAGGTGTGTTTAAGAAAAGACTGACGATTTGAGTCAATACTCCTGTTTAATTGATATTGTTATTGAATTGTTCTGTATAATTATTTATTTGTTATGTATATCCAATTTGGCACCGGGGGAAACACCCCCAATTGCATATGAATGAATGATTGAATGCCTGTGATGGTATGTGTATCTTTGTGATGGGATTCCACCAGGGTTGATTTTGGCCTCGGGCCCTGTGGTATCTCAGAGAAATATGGACACAGTATCAATAATTCTCCTATATGAATAAACCCTGAAGGTTAAATGGAAATTAGAGGAATGGGAAAGTACAAAAACAGCACACAGAGGAGAAGAAGAAAATGGCGACCCTTGCCTTGACGCAGCACAACAACGAGGCAGCTTCGGTGCCATAGTCGGTAGCATGTTGAGCTTCTGTTCCCAAGATCGCAGTTTCAAACCCGGCCGAAGTTATCGGACTTTTAAGAGTGTCAACAATCCCTCAGTGCACTTTTCATCGGAGGGGAAGTAAAGCTGGCGGGCCCTTGACATAGATATATAGCATGTAAAAGAACCTTCCACTAACTACAATCGTGTGAAGTTAAATTTGTAAGTTAGATTTGATTAACGCTCCATTAGTTCCAACGATCACCGCCAGGTGCCAGCCACGGTGGCATCTAGTAGCCATGTTCACGGCTAGATATCGTTAGCATTTGGTAGCAAATGTTGGAAGTATTTGAAAATGATCGTCTGCACCCCTTACTTGAAACACAGATAACACACACTAATACAGTCATCGTAATTAACACCAGTTATCAGACAGATTCTACACACACCCAAAGTATACGGGGCTACATGACCGCGTTGTCGCAGCCCTAAACTGAGGAAGCAACCAACCTTTGAGCTACGAGGCAGGACATCATTTTGTTCATGACAATAGCCTGATCGCTTTGAACATCTGTGAAGTGAACATTGCTCGTAACTGTACATTGCTGTTAAGATACGACTGGTTGCCATGTTGGATTGGTGAAACCTACTAAAATATAAAACGCACGTTCGAAGTCGGACCACCGAGTTTAACAGGATTAAAATTGGATAAAAATGCCTTCTAATATTTTACATGATAATCATAAATGAGAAAAGCTCAAAGAATACCCTTAATCGAAGAATAAGGACCTTAAAAGGGAGGAGTTGAGCCAGACATGGAGCAGCCAACCTATTGCACTTCAACCATTCCCACAGCAGTTGGAATATATCTGAATTTACATTCCAGGCAGTTGTGCTGTGCAATTACACCATCATATCATGAAGAGAAGGAGGAGGTCTGAACCCGTAAAAGAATTAGAGCAAGTTATCAGGTTGTAAAGAAAACACTCAATAAGGGAGAGACAATGGATGATTACCAATTACTATCGGAATAAGAATTAAGGAAGAGTTGACCAGGGGTGGCAAAATGAGAAGATGGACAAGTAACCAGAAGCAATGTCAGGCTTTCCTCAGGCCATGTAATTGTGGCAAGTTAATATTTAGATTCTGTGTATTCACTTAAGCTATCCTAAACTAGTATTTATACAAATTATTGCAGAGAGCGTGGCACTGTACAGACTTATCCTTTACATTAAGAGTTGACAAATAAGCTACCACAGGCAAAGACCCTTAGTTGAGTATATGATTGAGTTTAACATGGCACATTGTGTAGACTTCACCTATAATAGGATCGCGTGGAACTGCAGTAGCAATACGGTTACATGTGCTGTTGTGAGTTGTTCTGATAGAAAAGACGACTGAGTACTCCAATCTTCCAAAAATTATTCTATAATCTATAATTACCTGAAGTTCATGTTCCTCTTTAACTGTTATAATTCCATCGTCAAATATATCGCCAGCCTCGTTCTGCAGGTTATCAGAGGGCAACAGCTCATTTGGATCCTGCGATGTATTAACCAATGTTAAATATATAGACACAATATGAGTACTAATTTAACAGATCCTGCTTAGAATACCATTTACTACTAAGCACTGCATTATGTCACTAAACCTTGCACATCACTAAGATAGCAATGTTAAACCATGTACGAATTAAAATGCAACTTACAATGATAGAGAATTCATGAGTCAACCATTCTGGCTCATTCTTGATGAATAGTCTTTTCTCCATTATGATCAGGAAACTAGAACAGAGGAAGAATTAACAAAATACCTTACTTATTCCAGTACGCATATCTGTCTCATATTTTTTGTAAATTAAATTGCGGATTATCGGATTCCTCGAAGTGTACAGTGATAACGAGCGGTTAATATTTGTCAACAACAGTAAAACATATACAACCATGACGCTCAACAATTACTCTGTCATATGTTTGCATGTTGACCGTCATGGTCTAATAAGTCGTTACTATTTATCATTCTCTATTGAGATATACCGTAACTAATGGTGTCCGCTTGTAGAGCAGGGACATTAAGAATCCTACATCCGATTTCTATATTCCTAAATACGCAAAAAAATGATTTGGGTCAACCTGATAAAATATTATATTGTCAGGTATAAAGTACCGTACTTTAAAAACCTTTCAACACGTTTAATTAGGCTACGTGGAAGTGAACTTAGTTAGCTGCACTGTTATTGCAAATCAGCACGAGTCGCTTACGGTATTGAGCGCTACAAAATGAAACATCCTCCATTCGTTACAAAACACCCAGTTCAAAAAAGATTCGTCATCGTATCTAAACATTGAATAAGCAAACTTTACTCGCTCCCTATATAAGAAAGGCTTGTTCTGCATGTTTAATTGAATGACCCTAAGGAGGAGGATTATTTTGTTTATTGTTGAATGCATACGGCAGATGACCTTGCTGATCGGACCCTTAAAACAGCTCTCACGGCCGGGGTGGGGCCTCTTGCTTTGCGTTATACAATTGAGCGTTAGTGGGAGGGGGGGGGGGGGCGTCGCCGCAAATATCGCTCAAGCGATGGAAGGATGCTTACTTCAGCTTATTAACACCAGACTTCTTAAGGGAAATTGTAATCACGAGCTGTTATAAATAAAAAAAGAAGATATTTGGTGTAAGCTCTCATTCTAAAACATTTCTTTGTTTCAAAATACACGGAATGACTAGCCTACTATCTACAGGAGAAGATAACTGTTACATAGACTTATAGGCAATCTTAATTTCCACGCGCTATTATACTGGAGTGGATTTCAGCATATTGTGAACAACTCACTTGTTGGGTAGGCTATTAACTTCTAAGCTCTTTTTCTTTTTAATCTTTTTGGCATGGGCTGGGCGTGCAAACTTGAGCAACTTCCATGTTTTTCTTTCTGCCGGCCTATATAAATACATGTACCGGTACGGTAGCCTACAATCACATAGGCTACATCAGTTATGTATGTGTGGAGAAAGTGAACTAAAGCACTTACGAGCAATCTACTTCCTGTAGAAAATAGACAGTGTTTTGATTTACATAGTTTTGGTTTGGTTATTTTTGAGTGTAGTGTCTTTGGAATGTCTTTGGATGCGATGTTGAGTTGTGTTAATAAAATATTGATTACTATATATTAAAATGATTTGGTATGGTATATAGGCTAACTGTCGACCGTGACAGGACTACTGGCAATCTCAACATCAAATAAAACAGAACAACGATGACCGAACGTCGAGTATTACGCGGCGTATTTACACGTGAGGTAAATAAGCTTGAAGAACTGTTGGCGCTGATGGTGACCACGTGGAGATTCGTAGCAGATATGCTTCACTTTTGGAACGCTACGAGAAGTTAAAACGTCTGGATGATGAAGTTTACAATGAGCTGCTGCAAAAGGAAGACCTTGAAGACATCGTGCTTGAAACAGAGATCAACAATTGCAGTGAGTACGACTTGAAATATTTTAAGGTTAGGGAAAAAGTGCAGGCCTTTCAAGTTGGAGATCAAGCCGTTTCTGAAGCTAATACGAGAAACTGTTCACGTACTTCTAATCAGAGACTACTAAGACTACCAAAACTAGAACAGAAAAAAATCGATGGAAACGTGAAGTGCTGGATTGGGTTTTGGGCGCAATTTACTAAAATACATGAAGATAGCAGCCTTAAAGATGATTTAAGATCCATAGCCCAACTGTATGACTGTCTGGAGGGACAGTTGAGAGCACTTGATTCCTTGGGAGTAACAAAGGAGAAATACGCTGCAATGTTATTTCCACTAGTAGAGAGTGCCTTGCCAGACGTTATGTTTAGAACTTGGGACAGGTATCGTGTATCAAAAGAAACGTCTACCAAGGAACCTGACTGTTGCTTGAGTGAATTGTTAGCCTTCTTAAAGACTGAGGTAGAAGGTGAAGAACGGCTTAAGCTAAGACATAGTTCTTTTGAAGTTAACGAGAGGAGAGGAGTTAAGCATGACGATAGGACCAAGACTAAGAATAGGGACGTACCTTCAGCGGCTTCTTTAATTTCAATAGAGGATGTTTCAGTTAGTAAGGGAAACAGAAATAACAAAGATTCGGCTTGTATATTCTGTGGCAGAACCTCACATCTTTCTCAAGACTGTGCTGTAGCTATTGATTATTCTCAAGAAGAACGCCAAGTAACGTTAGAGAAAAAGGGAGCTTGTTTTAGGTGTCTACGACCGAGACATGTCAATGTTAAGTGTAAGATGTTTGTGAAGTGCCCATTTTGCAAGGGGAAACATTACGCTTTGATGTGTGCGAAAACAGCCTCAGATGAACCAAAAGGTAATTCGGTTCCAAAAACAGTTAGCATGATGGCAGGTAGTAATAACGGACATGTGACCTATCTGCAGACTTTAGTTGCTAGAGTAGTTGTTGGTGGATTCACGCACAGAGTAAGAGTTATGTGTGACAGTGGATCGCAGAGAAGCTACATAAAGAAGTCTTGTGCTAAGAAATTAGAGTTGGAACAAACTGGAAAGGTAACACTAAGTCAAGAATTATTTGGAGGTAGGGAAACAGCACCTGTTTGTTTCGAGTCCTATCAAATAACTTTGCTGGGTATGAACGAGGAAAACAGATGTGAAGTTGCTATGTTAGGCTCTGATAGTATCTGTGGAGGTGCTCCCCTAGTTGATGCTGACTTTTTTAATTTACTGAGGGACAAGGGAGTTGAACTTAGTGATGTTGACCAAGATAATGGTGGCAACAGTACTGACATACAGGTATTGTTAGGAGCTGACGTGTGGGCTCAGATAATCACGCCAGACTTCCTACATGTAAACAAGAGTCTAGTAGCTGTGAGAACTTGTTTAGGGTGGACACTTATGGGCTCTTCTGAGATCACCTCAACTACTGCCTCGTCTTACACTCTGCTTACTTTAACTCAATCAACAAGAGTGGCGGATTTGTGGGAAATTGAGACTTTGGGTATTAAAGATCCTGGCGAACAGATAAAAAGGAAGAAAGGGAACAACAAGTTCAGATGTTCTTTGATAGGACTGTGAAGAGAGAAGAAGAATCTGGGCGCTACTTTGTCAAACTACCCTGGATTGATGGTTGTACTTCTCTGGAAACGAATCGTGAAATTTCTCAGAAACGATTATTGAACACTTCTGGAAAGTTACGAGGGATGCAGAAATTTCAGGATTATGATGAAGTGTTACAGTAATGGGTAAACAAAGGAATTATCGAAGGTGTTGAAAACGAGGTTTTGGATGGACCTACACATTATTTGCCTCATAGAGCTGTGCTGAAAGATGGTGGCAATACAAAGATAAGGCCGGTGTTCGATGCTTCCAACAAAGACAGAAATGGTCATTCCTTGAATGATTGCCTCGAGCCCGGACCCAACCTCATCGACCTTGTTCCATCAGTGCTGACCAATTATCGAACCTATCCTATAGGTCTAATAGCTGATATAGAGAAGGCATTCCTGCAGATTATAATTGATCTTGAAGACAGGGATATGCTCCGTTTTCTCTGGTGGGATAATGATAAGTAGAGACGAGAATTATAGGCACTAAAAACAGTTAAAATAGGCAGGCATATAGGCTCTTAAAATAGCCAAAATAGGCATGTAAATAGGCACTAACGTATAAAATAGGCAACAAAATAGGCATGAAAAAAATTCTTTTAATTTGGTAACATATTTAATTACTATAAAAAGAATTAATAAGCAACTTATAATTTAATAACATACTTATCTTATATATAAAAGTGAAAGTCTGTATGTATGTATGTATATATGTATGTGGGTGGGTGGATTTGTTCCGTATACAAATCCACACCGTTCCACCAATCCCAAGCAAATTTTTCATACACATAATTTAGGACCCAGAAGTAACGGCTGGCTACATGAATTTTCGATAGTCTTTCTCATTCTTCTCATTTTGGCCTTTTTGCGCTCAAGTAAAGGCTAATAAAACCAGAAAATAAACTGTTGAAGTAATAGCAAGGCCGGCCATCTCCATAGCAACAGTAGCTCAAGACGGGACAACCAAGTTTACATCTATCTTGGTAAGAGGCCATGCTACACCCATTGCCAGCTAGATCGCATCCCTCCAAGCTGCTTTGAACTGCCTGTCCATTCAACACAAGATAGGTTACAGCATTGCCTGTCCATTCAACACAAGATAGGTTACAGCACCAACGCACTGATCGCCGCTGCATTTTCACTCCCAGCTGGATCGCATCCCTCCTGGCTTCTTTAAACTGCCTGTCCATTCAACACAAGATAGGTTACAGCACCAACGCACTGATCGCCGCTGCATTTTCACTCCCAGCTGGATCGCATCCCTCCTGGCTGCTTTAAACTGCCTGTCCATTCAACACAAGATAGGTTACAGCACCAACGCACTGTGATCGCCGCGGCATTTTCACTGCCAGCTGGATCGCATCCCTCCTGGCTGCTTTAAACTGCCTGTCCATTCAACACAAGATAGGTTTCAGCACCAACGCACTGTGATCGCCACGGCATTTTCACAGCCAGCTGGATCAAATCCCTCCTGGCTGCATGGCAACAGTAGTTCAAGACGGGACCACCAAGTCTCCATCTATCTCGGTAAGAGGCCATGCTACACCCACTGCCAGTTAGATCGCATCCCTCCAAGCTGCTTTAAACTGCCTGTCCATTAAACACAAGATAGGTTACAGCACCAATTTAACTGCCAGCTGGATCGCATTCCTCCTGACTTCTTTTAACTGCCTGCCCATTCAACACTCAGGTGCGTAGAGGATATACTGTATATTAATTCACAGTTAGGTTGCAGCGCCAACCTAACACGGCTTTTGAAGGGGACGATACCTGAAACGAAGTGTTTTTAACTTTGGAGGCTTAATATCGAGATTGAAAAAACGCGAAAACATGGCACTAAGTTAGTTCTTTTGTTATTCAATCAGCATAAAGTTTATGATATTAATTCGCACACTCACTAACTGGTAAATTTTCAATCAAAAGAAAAGCGAAATACAAAACGAAGGGTTGATAAGTTTGGAGGCTTAATATCGAGATCCCAGGCGCTATTTCTGGTGAATTCCGAGAATTCCCATTCTTGTTCGTGGGGTAAACACATATTGAGAAATGAGGATATAATTCTGTCGAGCACACCAGCTGCAATATAATGCACTTTAAAATACAGTCAAAAGGCTTCAAATAGGCAATTATACTCCAAATAGGCACAAACCCTCGAAATAGGAATTTATAGGCACAATAAATCAAACGAAATCTAGCATAAAAGAACCTAAAACGGATTTATATCTTGAAAGCCTACGATTCTAAACACAGGAATAAAATAGGCAAATAGGCAAATTCCCGTCTCTATTGATAAGATTACCACTTTTTGACATTGCCGGGTGGATTTTGGTGTTTGTTCCAGTCCCTTCCTATTGGTTTCTGTACTGAACAACCTTCCGGAAGAGCCCCCAACTCATTTGATGGAAGTAGATACAAAAATGAAACCTGCATTTTATGTGGACAACTGTCTTACTGGAGTCGCTTCAAAGGAAGAAATTGGACCCTTTATTTTAAAGGCACAAGAATTGATGTTATCCGCAGGTTTCAATTTGAGGGGATGGGTGAGTTCCTTTGATTGTGGTGTTGGTAAAACTGAGAATGTCTTAGGACTCCGTTGGCATTGCGACGTAGATGAACTTGGATGTACCTTCAGCCCGACTACAGGTTTAGTAACCCGAAGAGTGGTACTATCCAGCGTGCAAAAAATATTTGATCCGATTGGATTTTCGGCCCCAGTAACTCTGATTCCCAACCTCATTCTGCAGAAGTCATGGCAGAAAAGTATAGGATGGGATAAGGTTTTACCAGGATACATTTGTGAGGAATTCTGTCGATGGACTCAGCAGTTGCAATACCTACATGATTGTCGGATACCTAGAAGGATTTTCCTGAATGACAACTGCAGTTTGCATGTATTTGTGGACGCTAGCAAAAGAGCGTTTGGTTGTTGCATATTTCTGAGAACGGAAGAAGAAGGTAAGATCAAACTGAGTCTTCTGATGGCTAAATCTAGAGTGGCGCCTCTCAAAGAACTGACACTACCCCGCCTTGAACTGATGGGAGCGCTCCTTGGAGTTAGAATGTCTCGGTTGAGCCTTCGATGCCTACACCGGAATGACATACACACAGTGTTTTGGTCCGATTCAACAGTAGTCTTGGCTTGGATTGCTAATAAAGGGCTTTGGTCAGTGTTCGTAGAGAATCGGGTAAAGGAAATTCATGAGTACAGTAAGGCTAGTTCATGGAGACACATACCGGGCAGCCTCAATCCAGCAGATCTCCTGTCTAGAGGGTGTTCACCAACACAACTTTGGAGATCCAGATGGTGGGAGGGTCTGTGTTGGCTTAAATGTAAAGAAGAAGAATGGGTATTTAATCGTCCTGAACCATTGTTGGAAGAAGTCAACAGAGAAAGGAGGAAAACAGTTGTAGCTGCTAAGAACACTGTTGTGGAGACGATTTTACTGCAATTAAGTTCACGATTCTCTGGATACATCAAAATCGTTAGGACCATTGCTTGGATTTTGAGATTGAAACAAAGGAATCGTAGAGACCACGTATCAACGGAAATTGATAGCGAAGAGTTTCTCAATGCTGAGAAGAAACTGTACTTCCTTATCCAGAATGAAACGCTTTATGAAGAAGAGAGAAAAGAACAATTAAAAAATCTGGAGGTGTTCACAGACGATGAATGAATTCTACGCATGAAGTCAAGAGTCGTTGATTCTGACGACACTCCTGAGTATACCTATCCAGTTGTACTTCCATCAAAACATGTGATGGTTGAAAGAATGATTGAACAATTTCATCGATTCCTTAACCATGCTGGGACGCACACACACTGCTTGTTTTGTTGCGCCAAAGGGTTTGGATAATTAGAGGAAGAAGGACGGTGGCAGCAATTGTTCGGAAATGCGTGATCTGTCGTCGTAACTCTGCTAAGGGTTTTGAGATACCTTTTCCTCCGTTGCCACAGGATCGAATCAAGGCATCGAGTGTTTTCCAGATCACGGGCACAGACTTGGCCGGCCCTGTGTTTCTACGAGGAGGAGAAAAGGGGTGGATTGTGATATTCACATGTGCGGTTTATCAGGCTGTACATCTGGAATTGATCACTTCACTTAGTACGGTAGCATATATCCAAGCTCTACGCCGATTTGTGGCAAGAAGAGGAAGAGTGAATACCATGTATTCGGACAATGGGACGAATTTCACCGGACTTCGCAGAACCATGAAGCAATTGGATTGGACTGAAATAGAGAGGACGTGCAGCCTTCTGAAGATTAAATGGAAGCTGAACCCTCCCACTGCAGCCTGGTGGGGAGGATTCTGGGAAAGGTTGATTAAGATTCTAAAGGATTTGCTTCGCCGTAATTTGGGTAAAGCTTGCCTAAATTATGAGGAAATGTGTACTGTTCTGTGCGATTGTGAGAACCTAATGAACAACCGACCTTTGACTTATCTTTCTGAAGAAGATGAACTCAAGCCACTCAGACCCTCCATGTTCCTACAGAGCCTAGAGCGTAATGATGTAACCGACTTAGACCAAATTCAAACCAGCAGTTTAAACGACAGATGGCGTTATCTACAAGCTGTTCGGGAGAGCTTGAGAAATCGCTTCAAAAAAGAATACCTGGGATTTCTCCGATCACGGAGCAAAAAGCAACATGGATCCATACAAGTAGGAGACATAGTACTGGTGGAGGGCGACAACAAGAAACGGATCAACTGGCCCTTAGGGTGAGTTGTGGAGCTGTTACCTGGAAGAGCCAGTATGACTCGTCTGGTTAAAATTAAGACAGCAACTGGCATTCTACTTCGTCCAGTACGGCGACTTTATTCGTTAGAGATAAACTGTCTTAACAAAGGTGATTCTATCAACACTTCACATTACCGACTAAGTGAGCCGGTCCTTAATGAAGATATTTCCTGCAGTAACTCAGGAACTGAAAAGGAGAGTGAATGCAAGACTCGTTGTGGTAGAACTGTTAGGCAACTCAAGAAACTAGACTTATAGTGGTTCACATTCCTGAGCTCAATGTTAAACTATAATTTTGGAATATTTACTTCAGTTTATGAGTGTGTGTTGCAAAACTACCTTTTGCAAGGTGGGAGAATGTGGAGAAAGTGAACCAAAGCTCTTTCGAGCAATCTACTTCCTGTAGAAAATAGACAGTGTTTTGATTTACATAGTTTTGGTTTTGTTATTTTTGAGTGTAGTGTCTTTGGATGCGATGTTGAGTTGTGTTAATAAAATAATGATTACTGTATATCAAAATGATTTGGTATGGTATAGTATGGTTGTGTTAAGGAGCAGAACAGCAAGGTCATCTGCGGTATGCATACAACAATAAACAATGCATCCACAGGGTCATTCCATTAAAGATGGAGATCAAGCCTTGCTCTTATATAGAGAGTAAAATCTGGTGTTTGGTCTGGATTATTAGGGAAACATTTTAAGTTTTCCGTTTTAACTTCAATTTATCTCTAAATCTCATTCTCAAGTTCGACCCTAATAATGTGATCTTGTTGCAACAAAAATACACTTCTAAGGAAATTGTACCTTTTTACTGTTATATACAATCTGCAATGTATTTAATATGTAACTGATATCACAGTCCCTAGAGAATGAGGTCATGAGAGGCAGCATACCGTACTCTAGCCTCAGAAACATTACCCAAATAGCTTTGGGCTCAGACGAAACCATGAGATAACCAAGGGAGTTCAACATGTTAGCCTGAAACATGTGAATGCAATGTAACTTATATCCTTCCTGCAACCCAGAGAATCGATAGCAGTAATGCATTATGTTTATGACTGATTTGATTTGATTTTATTTTCACGGCTACACTTAGAGCTTAAGAGCTCCTTTACAGAAGCACCCTACATAAAATAAGGTTAGGGCTTACACAAATAAAACATTTCACTTACATTCACAATATAAATAATAATAGTCTAACAATAGTAACAAAAGTCAGTAATAATACAATAATATTAATAATGATAAAGGAAAGATTACTCCCACAAACCAGACTCACCAACAAAATTCTTAGGTACATACAGCGGCTCAAGATTACTACACCCTAGATGATGCAAGTCAAAATTGATCAAGTAAAAGCACAGGTCGATCCAGAAGACGTCATAGACAAAAGCGTATTTAGACACAAAGTATACAATTGGGAAGTGTTGTCAGAGAGAGATGCACCTACAGCCCAAAGACCAAAGTGGACCGAAGAAAGGAAGAGGGCCTTTAGTGCACGAATGAAAGAGTACTGGAAAGACAGGAAGAACAAATAGTCATGATTGCTTCGCGTGGTCTAATAGGCCTGTAACGTGTAAAATAAAATAATAATGGAAAGATTATTTACAAAAGAGAGCATACAGACACAGTATCAGCCCGAAAAGCAAACATCATATACTGTACGAGAAAAGCTATTAAATTAGACAGGTTGTCAACTATTGTCCTGATGTTATAATTGAACTAAAACAAAGTATTTTAACATAATGCAGTAATCAAACGTGAGAGGTATACTGCTCCATGAAGCAGGATGAAAGATGTCTTTTGAAAGCTGCAGTGCTTGCAATGTTGACGAACTTATATAAATCGAAGGTGTTGAAGAGGCGTGAGGCGGTGCAAACAAAAGATTTATTGAACTTCATGGTTCGGTGTATGGGAATCTGGAGTGTTAATTTTGTGTATCTATTTTCTCGATTATGAACAGAATGCATTGGTGTAAAGGCATTGTAGAGATATAACGGGGTCTTCGTATGTAATATTTTATGTGTCAGAATGGCAACTGATATCTGCCTGCGCTCGTGAAGTTTCAGCCATTTCAGCTGCACGTAGTAAGGTGTGATATGTTCATCTCGCCTTACATCCAGAATGTACCGAACACATGCATTCTGGAATCTTTGTAATTTGATGTTCTGTGTTTCTGGTAAATCATTGTATACAGCAGAGCCATAATCAATGATTGGAAAAATGAGAGTTTGGACGAAGAGCTTACGTATGTTAGGAGGGGTGTAAGAAACAGTTCTTTCCAGAAGATGCATAGTTGATACAACCTTCCTTACCACATTTGACGTATGCTCTGCCCACGACAGTGTTCTATCGAATATCACTCCAAGATTATTGACAGTGTTGCTATATTTAATATTATTATCTAGTATCTTGATGGGTGGTAGTGAATTAAAATCTACTGAATATAGAAGTTTTCTATATCCAATGGATATAAGTTGTGTTTTAGATATGTTCAAGTTAAGAATATGATTTAGGGCCCATTCACAAAGCCTGTCAATGTCTTCATTAAACAGATTTATACGATCACATGCAGTGCTAGGCGTGAAGTGAAAATAGGCTTGGAGGTCATCAGCGTATATATGAAAAGAACTATTTCGGAATTCATTCGAAACGTCGTTTATATATATCGAGAAGCATAGTGGACCTAAGCCAGATCCCTGAGGTACTCCACTTTCTACCGATTTCCAGTCTGAGGAGGAGCCATCCGCGAGGACCACTCTCTGTGTACGCATGGAAAGGTATGATTTGAACCAGGAAAGAGCACTCTGATAGAAGCCAAAAGATTTCAGCTTTGCAAGAAGTATATTGTGACTCACACAGTCAAAAGCCTTACTGAAATCGAAAAGACATAAGATTGCAAGCTGACGCTTGTCCATAGCTGAGCGTATATCATCGCTGACCTTTAACTATGCAGTGGTGGTACTGCCCCCGTAATTTGAATTATATTGAGACCACGATGGCTGTATTGGCAAATATGAGTAAAGTTATGGATGTCATAGTTATGACGTGGATATTCATGACGTAGGCACGGATGACGTATACTTCATGTAAGCAGGCTGATTGAGCTGAGATTCTTGGTGACGTCATGATTTTGTTCGAGAAAGATCTTAGATTTACGACGCAGTCGCAGGAAACAAGGTATTGTGCTAAGGAAGAAGCTACGCTATTGGAGGAGAGACTCGAACCAATGAACGATAGTTTGGAAGGAAGACGGAGATTGCTGAAACTACGATATTTGATTACTTTTGGCATGCAGATTTGTGGAAATCTATTTTCAGTTATGGCATTGATTTGGAATTTTGAAGAAATTAATTTTGAGTTTTTGAAATTTGAAAATCCGTCAAGTATAGCCAAAGTTAAAACTTCCAGCAATGACGCAGCAACAGGCTATGGAAGGGATGGATACGCCCCTTAAGAAGTTGATAAAAGGTCGTGCACAGGAGAGAGGAGCTCTCAGATCTCATATGTCAGATCGCGTATATATATTTCTGGTGATATATAGTTATTTTCAAGTGATTCAGTGAAGTAAGTTGTCTTTAGCGTGGTTAAAGCCCGGCGCATCGAACGAACTCGGAGCAGTTCCATTTTACGCTGCTCGAAACTAGGTGAAGTTGAGACGCTCACATTAACGTTTCCACCAGTCAAGATATCAAGCGCTAACTTCAGCCTATATTATAAGTCTATTGGGCAGTATAACATTGAGGTGTATAGAAGATTTGAACAATTTCACAGTTATACTTCGAAAGATATTGAAACTTTTAGGCTGCCAACAAAAGTGATTTTCTCGCCACATGAGAAACACGTTTAAAATTCCACATTATACACTACGGCTGACACGTGGAGTGCAACAGTGATATTGGAGAATACGTTTGCTATTACAACGATACATTCAACTATGGAACATTATAATCTTGCAGTGCTTTCGATGATTATAACAGTAGTTGAGATGGAAGGCTAAGGCTTTTATGCAATTGGGACATATATCATTGGAGTAAAGTAACAGCATGGAACTTCGTTAATCGTCTTTCTACAAAAGCGAGCATGTAGTGAACATCCAACTACACTCATGCATCGTGAATCCATCGCTGAATTATACCAGATAACAGTGGAAATATTTTCATACTCCACAACTATGAATATTTCTGCGGAAATAACTACAATAAACTTCATGGCGAATTCCTGCAAGAACTTCAGAGAACTTTCAAGAGAGGCCAGGGTTGTCCCGGCGCACAAAGAAGAGTTTTGCCAGAAGGATGTTTTTCGTATCCACGGAGCAGTGCAATTTCGGAGGAGGAAGCAGTTCGATTCTCCGAGGACGCTGATTCCAGGTTCGAGGTTGGAGCACATCTTTACGTTGGTGAAATGGAACCAACAGCAGTTTTCTTTGAAAACTTTCCTCTAGATCTTCAATCAACAGATAAGGTAGTCGTGAACGTTTCTTGTATTATTTGAGTCTTGTAGCGATATCTGAGCAACCATTCTTCCCATATTTTCTGTCCTATCTTTTGCCCCATTTTCTTGATTGATATTTCTGTACTCAGTACACTTCGATGATTTATGCCTTTTTCTTCGATTTTTGAGACATTGCTATGTCATTGGCATACTTAAATAATTTTGGATCAGTTGAGACTGATGATTTAGATTCTTTCAGTAATTTGCATATTTTTGTAATCACGATTAGACTGTAAAGTTATTGATTTGCTATGGCAGATTTGAATTCAGACAGCGTGTCATTTTATTAAAGTAATTCTATTCAGTCAATTACTTTGACCAATTTTCTGTCATCCTCAAGAAAGAAGAATGATTAAATGATTTTAGAGCGTTAAAATCTATTACGATATCGACGATCTTTGAAATACTAGTCGTCTTATGAACATGATTGCAACATAGACATTTATCATTGCATTATAGACAATTTTATGAAATATGAACTTTTATTTCGATTTATTGAATACACTGTAGTAATGAACATTTGATAGGAGTTTTTCTCAATTATAGATTGGAACAATAATGTTTGCATTCCACAATCTAAAGGTATTCTATTCGACTATTTTGCAGTTTAGATGAACTTTGTTTGAAGATAGTATTTTTATACTGCGTTACTTTGAAGATATTAATCTCAATTTTGATAGACCAGGGAGGAGTGTCTAATCGTATTTGCTATTAAATTTATTTGTGATTGGCAAATTTTTACTTCATATCGATTCATGAATGAAACCCACGAAGGTTAAATAATAACAGTCATTATTACAATTGATGAATATAAGAATTTTTAAAGAGGAACAATGGATGTATAATCGTTAGTTCAGTGGACGTGTAAAAGTCGCTGTTGAATAATGCCCTTGAATAATGAAGGAGGTTCCCACAATAATTAATGAAGTTGATGAATTTATAAGTGGAGGATTTTTGTGTGTAGTTTGGAAGATTTTTATGCCATATATATGAAGATACATGATGAATTTTGGGCCAATTTTTGTGCAATTTTGTGCGTTATAAGCGAAGTATTGTCCCGCTGAATGTTGTTCTTGTTCTTTGAAAGGTTATTCATAGGAAGATACTGTTAAAATTAACAAGAGTGTTAAATAATTTGAGATAAAGATTTTGAATGGAGGTTACCGTCACAAATATTAATAATTATTATTCAACCTTATTAAACCTGAATTTGACAGTTAAATATAACTAACCTTCATTGGTCGATTATATCACCACGATTTGAGTAATTATCAACCGGATAAACGTGTGGTTTAATGTATTTCTTGTATAAATAATATAAACAATTAATATTGTAAAATAATTTTGTAAATATCTTTGTTAAATAATTTGAAAAGATAGTGATTAATAGAAGCGTGTATTAAATTTTCAATGGTCATTTGACATTGTTATAAACAATTTATTATTGTTATAAATAATTAATGAACTTTTGTTATTAACATTTAGAGTTTTGTTTTTATACTCTAAACAACGCTAATTAAGCAAGTGGTTTAAACAATTAATCATGATTTGGGATTATTGGAGGAATCCACTGGTGTTTGAATGAAGCATGTAAGACATTTGCGTGATAATATTTCAGTTGAGATGTGAACATTTACGTGTTTGAAAAGGAGAGCCGAGCTCTGAGGTAACACGCTTATGCTAGGGTAGAACGAACTGGTGTCCGCTTTGACAATGCAGGTGCATTGCAGCTGGCCCGGACAACTGTGTCACAGAGGCCAAGGACGTTCCATACTAGCCTTGTGGCTATAAATAAAATGTGAAGTATATAAACACGCAAAACAATTGATATATGTGTCTCATCCCAAATCCCGTTTCCATTCCCAGTGCATCATTATTTTACGTTGCTATGAGCTTGAGAAAGCTAAAACATTATATGTAGAGAATACAGGTCCTACAGGAGGACATGGTTATGTGATCGATGGCTTCTGATTGCCACGTTGATTTTTTTTTTTTTTTTTTTTTGTTAAATCATTCTTTATGTGAAATAAATTATTGTGCAGTTTAAAGTTTCTCGTCTTCGTTCTGGTTCATTTTAAATATCATGGTGAAGGTTATTGTGTGGGCATACTTTTAAGTGGTCCAGTTGACTACCCAGTCCCCGAGATAAATTTAAGAGGTAAGTAAAGGTAAGTATGAACCCCCGTATATTTTGGTGTGTTCCACAATAATTTTCTTGTTAACTATTGTGCTCTAATCTCGATAGTATCTGTCAGTGCCATTTTCATTGATGTAGCTGTGCCGGTGCGTTTGATTATTGGCAATCCGATTGAGGGGGCGGATATCTGACAGCCTACTATCCGGATATCGGGTACAGTAGGATTGGCGACCCTAAAACGTGGGGCTTGTTCTACAAAACTGGATTACCAGTGGGATTGGCGCCGCAATTCGGTGGGGCTCGATTGTCTCGATTGGCACGTTCGACTGAATAACAGTGGATTACCAAGTTATTGCAGTAGAATTGACACCGCAATTTTTGTGGAGTGTTCGAATAACATTGGATTACCAAGTTATCGATGTCAAAGGGATTGTGAAGACTCAAATAAAGAGGTTGATTCTTTGTTAGATGTCTTAGCCAATTGTAGAATTTGAGAGTGTGATTATATAGGGATTAAATGTTGTGTTGTATTAGGAAAATTACACTCAGAAAAGATCAGATCTTATACAACTTGAGAGAGGTTAAATAGGCTGGAAACTTAGAAAAATCGCCTATGATCTGGAATCTTATTTTATTTGACCGGCTTATGACATGTATAGTCATATTGAAGATAAAATTAAACTATTTGGATTATAAATGTAAATTATTTGTGTTAGGATATTTTAAAATGAACCAAAGAAACTTGAACATGTGCTTGAGTTTATTTCAACATGAAGTGTCTACGAGGGTTAATTATAAGGTAATTATAAGTTAGATTTAAGACAGAAAATTGCTCAAATTTTATATATGGTGAAAAATGTTGCTCAGATGTTGTTATTTTGCTCTGTTTGATGTATGTCCCTAAAGCAGTTTATTATTGAAATATTATTGAAATGGCAGATGAAAGTCTGAGAATGATGTTAGAGGAGATGTCTGCTAACTTGAAAGCTAGCATGAATGAAAGTGTGAGGGAAATGGAAGCTAGGAATACTAGTCGAATGGAGGAGAATGCTAGTAACTTGTCTGCTAATTTGTCTATTAGAATGGAGGAGATGGAAGCTAGGAATGCTAGTAATTTGTCTATTAGGCTGGATGAAAGTTTGAAAGTTCTTCAGACCAGTTCTGCAAACTTAGATAATAATATGTCGCGTTTACAGATCAATACCCAGGGAATCGAGAATGCTGTAACTGACATGCGCACAGACGTGTCCAATGTCCATAAAGATTTATCCAATGTGCATAAAGATGTGTCTGATGTTAAAAATGATGTGTCTAAGGTACAAAAAGATCTTACCATGTTGAATCTTGATGTTGCTAATGTCCGGGGTGATATTTCATGTGCTAGAGCTGAAGTAATTGTTGTACGGAATGATGTTGCTACTGTACAGGATAAAGTAGAAGAAGTTCAAAGAGAGGTTAGTAATGTTCGAACTGATGTGTCAAATGTTCAAGTAGACATCAATAATATTCATTCAGATGTTAACGATATGCAAAGCGATATCAATAAAATACAAGTAGAAGTCAATACTGTTTTTGTAGATATTGCTAAAGTTCAGACTGATGTTAACAAAGTTAGGGAGGAAATTGAAACTTCAAAAACACTTTGTACTCGAAACATTAGTGCATTAACAACTCGATTAGTTGACGAGTCTGTTAGGACAACAGCTTCTTTAGCTGGTTTAAAATACGATGTAGAGGTCATGAGAACCCAAGTATTAGATCACAATCGTTTACTTAAGGAGGACATCGAAGTAGATATTGCAGAAATGTTAACTGCAAATGTTACAGTGTGGAAAGATGAATGGAACAGGTCAAGTGGGGAACATGTAGATCAGATTCAGGAACGAATTGAAAGAAAACTTGCCAGTACACAAGTAGACATTAATAACGAAGTAGTTCAGATTAGGAAAGACTTGAATGTAAGGATGGATTCGCTATCCGAAAAGCAGGTAGAGGATAGAACACAGATAGGTCAGGACGTGCAAACATTAAAGGAACAAATTCATAAGGTTGTCTCTGATGTTAATGAAACTACGAGCAAGCTGCAGAATTTGAAACTAGGAGAAGCTAGCATGATGGAAACTTATAAGGAAGAGTTGATTAGGAAAGTCATCACGGAAATCACAGACAAGGATACCGAAGGATTGACTGGTGAAGAGGAGAGAAATTACGTGAGAAGAGGTAACCTTAATACAGAAGAGAGAGATATTAGTCCTGAGGAACGTATATCCAGATTCAGGGAAGAAGAAGAGGATCGGAATATTGAACCCGAATGGAAGTATCGTGATAGTGGGAGGAATTATATGGATTCATATCCGAGAAATGTGACAGTCATCCGGAATTTTGAAGACAAACCTCAAAAATTTAGCAACACTGATAGTCTCACACCAATCGAATATGTCAGGAATCTTAAAGACTACTTCATAGAAGCCCACATTCCTAGAGAGAGAGAGATGAGAATCGTAGAAAGATTTCTAGCTGGAGGACCCCTCGAATGGTTTAGAGCATTTCGGTACACTTTCAGCAATTTTGACGAATTTGCAGAGGCACTGATTAAACGATTCTGGTCAATAGAAGCTCAGAATTCACTAAGAGCTGAGGTATACTCGAGAAAGTATTCAGGTACTCTTCCAACACGGTACGCTGATTTCTTTACGAGTCAACTATCACGCTTGAGATTTTTGCAACCCCCATTGTCAACAGAGCAGTTGATAGATGCGATTTCACGTATGCTGCCCGTGGAGGTTAGAAGACTGATCATATCGTCAAACATTAGAGATTTGACAAGTATGGACGAATTGTTGAGAAGGCTTGACTACACGAGTCCAATGCCAAATTTGGTACAAAAAGGTCAGAGGCACGAATTCAAAGACGTTAATACGGTCTACATGGATCAAGTGCAACAAACTGATAAGCCTGAGGAAGGAAAAACTGAAAATGTAGGTCCTCACAGGAATAATTATTTCCGCAACCACAGATCCCAAGGTTACCGTCCATATCAGCAAAGACGAGGCTGGAATAATAATAGAGGGAATTACAACAACGGAAGAGGTAGATACTACAACAATGGTTATAATCGAAATTATAACAGAAATAACTAGTACCAGAATCATAATCAGAATTCTCAAGGTCAGGTTATGACACCCGACAAGTATCAAGAAAGAGAGAAAGAAAGTCAGCAGTATCTGAAGGAATTACGAGAAAAGGAAGCTGAAAATCAAAAGAAAAGACAGGATGTAGTGATCGATCCTGGTCCTTCTACAAGTCAGCAGGGGAACTTTGAGATTGGTAACACAAAAAAAACGCCGATTTCTCAACGACAGTGAGAAACCATGAATACATTGCCACACCACACCTGATTACCATTAACGAAATTTACGAAGTAACTGATGAAGATTTATTAGAAGAGAGGGGAATCGTCAAAGAGGAAAGACCATGTGCATTACCTATTATTTCTGTACTGATAGATGGCCAACAGTATAAAGCTCTTATGGATACTGGTGCAATTATTTCGATCATCTCTAATGAATGCTATCAAAGTCTGTTAAAAGGAGAAAACATGACAGTTTTACCAGTTTCTACCGTCAAAGTGAGAGGAATTTTCCAAGACAAGGCAGTGAAATGCAAGATCCAAGTGCTGTTGAACTTTGAAATTAATGGAAGGAATTATGAACAGATCTTCATTGTGGTTAACAAGATCCATTTCGATATTGTGCTAGGAATCGATTTTATATCGAAGGTTGGAGCCATTATTGATATGAAGAATAGGGTTATTAGCTTTAATGATGGGTACATGATCACAGAAGAGATCGAAGAACAGGACGTGAAAAACAGTCTGGAGATAGACCTTAGGGAAGAAATTTTAAATACCATTATTAACGACGTAGAGAATATAACAGAAATACCCAGTAGAAAAACTGAAGGATTTGAAGAAATTCAGGGGGAATTTGAGGATTTGATAAAGGAATTCCAAGATATTTTTGATGAAAAGCCTGGATTGATTAAAGACTATAAGTATAAGATAAGGCTGACCGATGAAACCCCTTACCAAAAGAGAATATACCCCATACCTGAGAAATACTATCAAGAAGTACGAGGGTTGATCAGAAAAATGGAGGTAGACGGGATTATTAAAAAACAGACGTCGTCTTACATAAACCCCATCACTGTAGTGAAGAAAAGTAATGGTCAGATACGTCTTTGTCTCGATGCTCGGACCATCAACTTGAAGATTCTTCCAGAAAATGACCGACCACCTAAGATCAGAGATCTGCTTAGAAAGTTCAAAGGGAGAGCATGTTTCAGTGTTCTTGACTTGACATCTTCGTTTTACCAAGTTCAACTGGAGGAAGAAAGTATGCAGTACACTGGATTCCTATTTGACCAGACGTCATGGGTCTTTGTGAGAATGCCTTTTGGAATGGTCAACAGTGGACCAGCACTCATTCGAGCACTTGATAGCAAGCTCACTGACGAAGTAAAGGATAATGTAATCTGCTACATTGACGATTTAATTGTATCTTCAGCCAACGCCGCAGAACATTTAGTTCACTTGAGAAAGTTGTTTGAAAATTTAAGGGAGGCCAATATCAAGGTCAATTTTGGAAAATGTCAATTCTTGAAGAAGGAGATCAATTACTTGGGGCATACCATTGATAAAGATGGATATCATCCAAACATGCAGAAAGTAGATGCGATCACAAGATTCCCAAAGCCAACTAAGGTGAAACAAGTCAGAGAATTTGTAGGCGCTTGCCAATTCATTAGCAGCCAATGTCCGAGATACTCTGAAATTATGGCTCCTCTGTATGATTTACTCAAGAAAAATAATAGATGGAAATGGAGTACCGCAGCAGACGAGGCTTTTGAGAAAGCAAAGGAGATGCTCAGAAACAACGTCATACTGGAGTACCCAGACTTTGAGAAGGTGTTCTATATAGAGTCTGATGCATCAAGAATAGGCATTAGTGCAGTCTTATACCAAAAAGACGAGGCAGGCAACAAGCACTACATTGCGTTCACTAGTCGGAAGTTAAAGAAACACGAGGAAAATTACTTTACGACAGAACTAGAAGCGTTAGCTTTTGTAACAGCTTTGCAAGCTTGGAAAAAAATGTTGCTGGGACATAAGGTTATCATTATTACAGATCACAAAGCACTTCAGTTTATGCTGCAAACTGACATGTCTAGTGATAGATTGACACGTTGGGCTTTGTTCACCCAACAGTTTAATGTCACTATCATCCATCAGCCTGGGAAAGATAACTTACTGGCTGATGCTTTATCACGTAACCCTATCAAAAAATGTGCAGATACACCATGTACAATTGGAGCAGCAAGATCAAGAGACCGTTAGGAGGTTAGCCCGAATCGGTGTGTCACAGAAGAGACACGCTCCAATCAGGAAAATGTACAGGTTTCTTAAGGGTTACATGGACAATACTGATGTTGACTATGCAGCTACACAGAGAGATTCACGACACTTTGTCTTGAGTGGAGACATCGTATGTAAGTATGCTGACTCTGCGCATACAAAGCTTCGAATAGTCGTGCCACCTAAACTTGTTGTCAATTTAGTGTGGGTAGCTCATCACGCAACTGGACATGCGGGTTTAGATAAAACTCTTGATACTCTTAAAGAGAGGTTTATTTGGACTAACATGCGTTCCAGCATTGCTAATGTCATTCGTTCATGTGATAAATGTCAAAGAGCAAAGTATGCTTCCGCTCTATTAAAAGGAAAACCTAAGGCTATGATTCCCTCTAAACCGAATGAACTCATGGCGACAGACATATTTGGTCCTTGTCCGAAGGGATATCAGGGTAATCAGTATCTGTTAGTTACCGTGGATATCTTCTCAAAATTTGTAACAATGAGTCCCATGCAAAAAGCTAACACGAGGAACGTTGTAAGCAGACTGGAACATGCTGTATTTCCAAAAGCTGGTAAACCAGAATATCTACTTTCGGATCATGGAGCTCAGTTTACGTCCTTAGAATTTGCTGCAGATATGGAAAGGCTTGGTATTAAGCACATATTTTCAAGTGTGCGATATCCAGAATCGAATTCTTCGGAAAGATATATGGCTGAATTTTCGAAATTCTGTCGAATTTTCTGTCCAAATGATCATTCTGGTTAGGTGAGATTTGTACCCCTTATTGAGGAATGTCTAAATTCTACCGTGCAGGAGAGCACAGGAGAGGTGCCAATGAGACTTCATCTAGGAAGAAACCCAGAAAGGCCGTGGGATAATCTTTTTAACCACGTTCCTAGAGATCCCGACTTAGGAAGGCAGCAGAGAATAGACAGAGCGAAAGAACAACTCCAGAAAGCAGAACAAAAACGACTGAAAAGAGTAGCTGGAAAACGTTTTGGTGCTCCCTTAGAAATTGGAAATCTGGTATTATTACGCAGACCTGTCAAGGCTGACGTGGGTAAGAAAATCTATCCCAAGTTTGGAATAGTATTCATGGGTCCGTTCAGAATTACGAATGCTTATGGAAACAACAGTTATGAACTATACGATGATGAGAATAATGTCGTTTATGGCAAGTTCAATGCTGGGAACTTGAAGAAATATTATCCAAGAGTAAGCCAATAATAATTCAATTTCGTGTTCAAGTGAATTGAGATATTTATAACACAGAGTTTAAAAACAATTTGCAACTGTTTTTAAAACGTGGTGAAGGGAGAATGCCCCCGTAATTTGAATTATATTGAGACCACGATGGCTGTATTGGCAAATATGAGTTAAGTTATGGATGTCATAGTTATGACGTGGATATTCATGACGTAGGCACGGATGACGTATACTTCATGTAAGCAGGCTGATTGAGCTGAGATTCTTGATGACGTCATGATTTTGTTCGAGAAAGATCTTAGATTTACGACGCAGTCGCAGGAAACAAGGTATTGTGCTAAGGAAGAAGCTACGCTATTGGAGGGGAGACTCGAACCAATGAACGATAGTTTGGAAGGAAGACGGAGATTGCTGAAACTACGATATTTGATTACTTTTGGCATGCAGATTTGTGGAAATCTATTTTCAGTTATGGCATTGATTTGGAATTTTGAAGAAATTAATTTTGAGTTTTTGAAATTTGAAAATCCGTCAAGTATAGCCAAAGTTAAAACTTCCAGCAATGACGCAGCAACAGGCTATGGAAGGGATGGATACGCCCCTTAAGAAGTTGATAAAAGGTCGTGCACAGGAGAGAGGAGCTCTCAGATCTCATATGTCAGATCGCGTATATATATTTCTGGTGATATATAGTTATTTTCAAGTGATTCAGTGAAGTAAGTTGTCTTTAGCGTGGTTAAAGCCCGGCGCATCGAACGAACTCGGAGCAGTTCCATTTTACGCTGCTCGAAACTAGGTGAAGTTGAGACGCTCACATTAACGTTTCCACCAGTCAAGATATCAAGCGCTAACTTCAGCCTATATTATAAGTCTATTGGGCAGTATAACATTGAGGTGTATAGAAGATTTGAACAATTTCACAGTTATACTTCGAAAGATATTGAAACTTTTAGGCTGCCAACAAAAGTGATTTTCTCGCCACATGAGAAACACGTTTAAAATTCCACATTATACACTACGGCTGACACGTGGAGTGCAACAGTGATATTGGAGAATACGTTTGCTATTACAACGATACATTCAACTATGGAACATTATAATCTTGCAGTGCTTTCGATGATTATAACAGTAGTTGAGATGGAAGGCTAAGGCTTTTATGCAATTGGGACATATATCATTGGAGTAAAGTAACAGCATGGACCTTCGTTAATCGTCTTTCTACAAAAGCGAGCATGTAGTGAACATCCAACTACACTCATGCATCGTGAATCCATCGCTGAATTATACCAGATAACAGTGGAAATATTTTCATACTCCACAACTATGAATATTTCTGCGGAAATAACTACAATAAACTTCATGGCGAATTCCTGCAAGAACTTCAGAGAACTTTCAAGAGAGGCCAGGGTTGTCCCGGCGCACAAAGAAGAGTTTTGCCAGAAGGATGTTTTTCGTATCCACGGAGCAGTGCAATTTCGGAGGAGGAAGCAGTTCGATTCTCCGAGGACGCTGATTCCAGGTTCGAGGTTGGAGCACATCTTTACGTTGGTGAAATGGAACCAACAGCAGTTTTCTTTGAAAACTTTCCTCTAGATCTTCAATCAACAGATAAGGTAGTCGTGAACGTTTCTTGTATTATTTGAGTCTTGTAGCGATATCTGAGCAACCATTCTTCCCATATTTTCTGTCCTATCTTTTGCCCCATTTTCTTGATTGATATTTCTGTACTCAGTACACTTCGATGATTTATGCCTTTTTCTTCGATTTTTGAGACATTGCTATGTCATTGGCATACTTAAATAATTTTGGATCAGTTGAGACTGATGATTTAGATTCTTTCAGTAATTTGCATATTTTTGTAGTCACGATTAGACTGTAAAGTTACTGATTTGCTATGGCAGATTTGAATTCAGACAGCGTGTCATTTTATTAAAGTAATTCTATTCAGTCAATTACTTTGACCAATTTTCTGTCATCCTCAAGAAAGAAGAATGATTAAATGATTTTAGAGCGTTAAAATCTATTACGATATCGACGATCTTTGAAATACTAGTCGTCTTATGAACATGATTGCAACATAGACATTTATCATTGCATTATAGACAATTTTATGAAATATGAACTTTTATTTCGATTTATTGAATACACTATAGTAATGAACATTTGATAGGAGTTTTTCTCAATTATAGATTGGAACAATAATGTTTGCATTCCACAATCTAAAGGTATTCTATTCGACTATTTTGCAGTTTAGATGAACTTTGTTTGAAGATAGTATTTTTATACTGCGTTACTTTGAAGATATTAATCTCAATTTTGATAGACCAGGGAGGAGTGTCTAATCGTATTTGCTATTAAATTTATTTGTGATTGGCAAATTTTTACTTCATATCGATTCATGAATGAAACCCACGAAGGTTAAATAATAACAGTCATTATTACAATTGATGAATATAAGAATTTTTAAAGAGGAACCATGGATGTATAATCGTTAGTTCAGTGGACGTGTAAAAGTCGCTGTTGAATAATGCCCTTGAATAATGAAGGAGGTTCCCACAATAATTAATGAAGTTGATGAATTTATAAGTGGAGGATTTTTGTGTGTAGTTTGGAAGATTTTTATGCCATATATATGAAGATATATGATGAATTTTGGGCCAATTTTTGTGCAATTTTGTGCGTTATAAGCGAAGTATTGTCCCGCTGAATGTTGTTCTTGTTCTTTGAAAGGTTATTCATAGGAAGATACTGTTAAAATTAACAAGAGTGTTAAATAATTTGAGATAAAGATTTTGAATGGAGGTTACCGTCACAAATATTAATAATTATTATTAAACCTTATTAAACCTGAATTTGACAGTTAAATATAACTAACCTTCATTGGTTGATTATATCACCACGATTTGAGTAATTATCAACCGGATAAACGTGTGGTTTAATGTATTTCTTGTATAAATAATATAAACAATTAATATTGTAAAATAATTTTGTAAATATCTTTGTTAAATAATTTGAAAAGATAGTGATTAATAGAAGGGTGTATTAAATTTTCAATGGTCATTTGACATTGTTATAAACAATTTATTATTGTTATAAATAATTAATGAACTTTTGTTATTAACATTTAGAGTTTTGTTTTTATACTCTAAACAACGCTAATTGGTTTAAACAATTAATCATGATTTGGGATTATTGGAGGAATCCACTGGTGTTTGAATGAAGCATGTAAGACATTTGCGTGATAATATTTCAGTTGAGATGTGAACATTTACGTGTTTGAAAAGGAGAGCCGAGCTCTGAGGTAACACGCTTATGCTAGGGTAGAACGAACGGGTGTCCGCTTTGACAATGCAGGTGCATTGCAGCTGGCCCGGACAACTGTGTCACAGAGGCCAAGGACGTTCCATAATAGCCTTGTGGCTATAAATAAAATGTGAAGTATATAAACACGCAAAACAATTGATATATGTGTCTCATCCCAAATCCCGTTTCCATTCCCAGTGCATCATTATTTTACGTTGCTATGAGCTTGAGAAAGCTAAAACATTATATGTAGAGAATACAGGTCCTACAGGAGGACATGGTTATGTGATCGATGGCTTCTGATTGCCACGTTGATTTTTTTTTTTTTTTTTTTTTTGTTAAATCATTCTTTATGTGAAATAAATTATTGTGCAGTTTAAAGTTTCTCGTCTTCGTTCTGGTTCATTTTAAATATCATGGTGAAGGTTATTGTGTGGGCATACTTTTAAGTGATCCAGTTGACAACCCAGTCCCCGAGATAAATTTAAGAGGTAAGTAAAGGTAAGTATGAACCCCCGTATATTTTGGTGTGTTCCACAATAATTTTCTTGTTAACTATTGTGCTCTAATCTCGATAGTATCTGTCAGTGCCATTTTCATTGATGTAGCTGTGCCGGTGCGTTTGATTATTGGCAATCCGATTGAGGGGGCGGATATCTGACAGCCTACTATCCGGATATCGGGTACAGTACTATGCCCCTTTTTAAACCCAGATTGGTAAGGATTGAATATATTAAATTTAGTTAGGTATTCAGATACTTGTTCATGAACAATTTTCTCAAGCGCTTTACTAAGGGCACAAAGGATATTTATTGGTCTAAAGTCACTACAACTAGTGGGGTTTTTATTTTTTGGTACTGGACGTATGTAAGCACACTTCCAAAGAGACGGGTATACTCCACTTTGTAGAGAGAAATTAAATAGATGGATAATTGGGGGTAGAAATACTTCAAGACAGTTAGAAATAAGAGAAATTGGGATGCTATCAGGGCCTCTTGCTTTTGTACGAATTGATTTGATGGCTTTCACAATCTGGTGTGGGTAAACATACATAAAGAAAAATTTTTCATGGGCAGGGGGAGGGAAGGATGTGTATTTCATGACGGTCTCTGATACTCTTAATACATCGCCAATTGACGCAACATTTGAGTAATGTTCGTTTAATTGTGATGCAGAGACAGGCATCTCAACATCAATGACTGAACTAGCACCAACTCCCAATGATTTTGCAGCACGCCATCTGGCGGAGGTGGTTTTGCAGTCACCGAAGAGGTTGTACATATATTTCACTTTTGTGTTCCTAATTGTTTGATTTGTCTTATTACGCAGAATGCTATACTCTTCATAGTCAATGGTAAGTTTTGATTTAATAAATGTTCTACGTGCTTTATCACGTCTCTTTAAAAGCGTTTTGATTTCATTACTGATCCACGGAGCAGAGCTATGTTTTACAACCACTTCCTTTTGTGGTGCATGCATATCATAGAGTTTATTTACACAATCATTAAATAGAGTCACTTTCCCATCTATGTCAGTGGATTGGTAGAAATTCTGCCAAGGGAGTAATTCTGCATCCGTTTTAAAATCATTTAAATTAAATTTGCTGAAGTCACGTACAAAGATCGATTTTGGTCGAAGTTTCGGTGTAGATAAAGAAAACACTGCGTACAGGAGATCATGGGCTGAGAATCCAGCAGCTGGTTCTTGTCGGTAGTCAACAACGAGGTCATTACAGTTTGAAGAGATAATATCGAGAGAGCTGTCACAAGTAGCTGTGTGAAATGTAGTATCGAATGGTTAACATTCAACATTACAGGAACAGAGCACATCACATACCTGTTCAGTTTCAAACGCTCCACTACCAAACCGAGCATTGACGTCCCCAACAATAAAAACATATTTATAATCAAGAATGAACCTGTACATGTCATTCAGAAAAATATCTAGGTAGCCAGCTTTCGATGGACGGTACACACAAGCAAAGAGAGTTTTAGTTTCGGTAAGAGAAATGTCAAGTATAATGTATTCAGGCCTCTTATTATATTCACCAGGAGACTGACTTAGCACGCTATACTTTATGTTATCCCTAAGGTAACCTGCAACACCACCTCCACCTACGGTTAATCTGTCATTTCTAATGACTTTATAGCCAGTGAGAGAGACAGCAGCATTTGTAATTGAGGGCTTGCAAAAGGACTCACTTACTGCAATTATGTCAAAAGACGAACCACCAAAGACGTGACAAAATTCAGAATAGTGAGAGGAGTCAACTAATGATTGAGCATTGATATGAGCAATTTTTAGGCAGTTTGTGTTTTTCAGGCTGATAGCGGAAAGTATGTCTGATAGACTATGGTCAGATACAACCATAGGTACAAGTTAAAAGATCTTGTAAAGTAGTGAAAGGCATTGCCTAGTCACTCAGAAGAGAAATTAGTACACTGAGAGAGAAAGATACATTTTTGATGTGTACGGTGACATCTTTCCGCTCAGTTGCTGGATAGTTTTGTGGGAGTGATTTTGAAAATTGCGGACGAAAGTGGATCGGAATGATCGAGCTGGCAGTGGTGTTCCCACGGAAGTATGCACTGCCCGCTCGATCGATAAAAGGGAAGTGTACTCGCTGGCAGTTGTGGACAGCGGAAGTATGCACTGCCCGCTCGATCGATCAAACGGAAGTGTCCTAGCTGGCAGTGGTGGAGAACGGAAGTATGCACTGCCCGCTCAATCAATCGGACGGAAGTGTACTAGCTGGCAGTGGTGGAAAACGGAAGTATGCACAGCCCGCTCGATCGATCGATCCAGCTACCAGATTTTCATTTTAAACGATACTTATCATATCAATATGACTCATTTTAACAGAATCCATATGAAATTACGTGTTGGTCTGTGAATGAAGAGGACTTGTTTATCAGGAATTTAAGTTTATGAGCGGTGTCGCGTCTATTAATCTAGTTGATCCATATCGTATTCTTTATTTAGGCTAGTGCTAGTGGAAGCTACAAATAATCTAATAAAATGAGTTCCGTATTATAAACTACAATATCTGTAAAACACTCCCTTTTACAATAACAATTGAAAATGTGTGTATTGGAAACAAGGCAGTGTGAGCTCTGTAGCGCGAGAATATTATGGTAATACAGTAGGCAGTGCATTTAGCAGGCACTGGTCTGATGAGCACAGTGGCAAATCTTGCACTGACTTTCATTTGTCATTGAGCAGTTTATGAAGCTTCACGTTCAAGGTTGAATATCACATGGAGTAGGACAAAGACGACAAATGACATTTAAGTGAGCGGCATTATTGTCAAGCTATGGGTGAGTAGTCAAATATTAAATGCATAACAGAATGTTGTTATATGAGTGGAATAAAAGCTGTATTTTCATCATATGTGGGACTAGGTTATTTCATGATTGTAGGAAGCCATGTTTGGATGGTTTACGACGAACTGTAAGAGAGCCTTGAGAATAATGAATGATATAGTTACTGAGGAGTGTGCTCACAGTATTTGAGAGTACAGTCGACGTTGTGCGTCACTTTGAGTAGGAATAAAAGACCGGTTCTGGCGCAGGGGCTAATGGGCAAGATGGCCGCCGCGCGCAACCAGCCTTATGTTATTCTTATGGAGGGGTTATTCAGAGCTGGCGCAGGGGCTAATGGGCAATATGGCCTCCACGCCCCGAGACCGTGGATGACGTCACAGGAAGAGGTTGGCCGAGTAGTTGCTAAATAGAATACTTATTGTTATTATTATTATTATTATTAGGTAATTATTGATTGTTCATGTACAATCAAGACCAGCCTTATATTATCCACCCCTTGGTGTAGTGGCTAGCATTCTTGGCTGTTACTGCGAAGGCCCGGGTGCGATTCCTGGCTCCGCCAAGAAATTTAATTTCTGGTCTCACGAGTGGAACGGGGTACACTCAGTCTTGTAAGGCAAAAGTGAGAAAAGGCGGGTTTTAATTCATACCTCTGCCATTCAGCCTAACCCAACTTCATTTAACCTCACCTAACCTAACCTAACTTAGCCTAACCTAACCTAACTTCAAAGTGAGAGCAAATATGAGAGAAAATGTGACAGCACAAATAATAAACTTAGTTATAACCTAACCTAACCTAACCTAACCTAACCTAACCTTACCTAACCTAACCTAATTTCAAAATCAGACCAAATATGAGAGCAAATGTGAGAGCAAACATAATAAACTAAGTTATAACCTAACCTAACTTAACCTAACCTAACTTAAAAGTGCGAGCAAAAAAAATGAGAGCAAAAAGTGTGAGCAAAAAGGTAAGAGCAAATGTGAGAGCACAAATAATAAACTTAGTTATAACCTAACCTAACCTAACCAAACCCACAGGAACCACATTTAAATATTTTAGATTTTACATTTTACATTTTAATATTTTAGATTTTTCATTTTTTGATTTTTCATTTTTTCATTTTACATTTTTTAGATTTTACATTTTATATTTTTGATTTTTTTGTATTTTAGATTTTAGTCTTGTTAGATTTTACATTTTAAATTTAAGATTTTTTGATTTTAGATTTTACATTTTACTTTTTCCGAAAAGAGTAAACTACAAGGTCTCATACCTAACCTCACTAAACCTAACTGTACCAAACCTAACTTAAGCTAATCCAAAGGCTAATGCACATACACGAACTATATAAGGGCACATGCAACTATTCTTATGCTAGTCTTATAGGCTACTGTACAACATGATCACTACCCCAACCGGTTTTTTTTTTTCATTTTGTTGTTTACGCATTTGTCAATTTTCCAATTTCCCATTTTCAGTTTTTTTTAAATGTCAGGTTTAACTTTTACAATTTCATAATATGGAAACATGGAATTTGCATTTTGTTGTTTACACATATGTCAATTTTCCAATTTTCCATTTTCAGTTTTTTTAAATGTCGGTTTTAAGTTTTTCAATTTAATAATATGGAAACATGGATTTTGCATTTTTTTGTTTACACAATTATCAATTACAAAACTTCCCATTTACAGTTTTTAAAATGTCTGTTTAAAGTTTTTTCTATTTTATCAATATTGAAACATGGATTTTCCAATTTGTGTTTTACATGTTATTTTGCATTCGGAGTGGAGATAGGTGGGTAGTAATTAAAAATGTACAAGCAGTGTTCATACAATATATTTTATTTTAAATACATGTACACTATTTACACATAATAAATTTTTATATATATTCTTTTTTGTTATAAATTGTACAGTTGTTTTTATTTTGTTTTCTATTTTATTTATTTTTTGATTGTGAATACCATTTTTTTCTTTTTGTGTTTTTCTATTTTTTCAGTGCTATTGTTTTAATTTTTTAAATTGATTTGTTTTATGTATTTGCTAGACTCATGCAGAGAATTTTGATATTCAAAACTTAACTCTTTAAGCATGGTCAATGATTGAGTAATGACATTAGGCATATGTACCTATACCATTAGCATCAATCATTCTTTTATCATCACCAGGACACAAAGCAATTTTGTTTAGTCTTATAGATGATATGTCATGTTGTTTAGAAGCGATAATGTTCATGGTATTATTTTACATTGTTTTTCATGACAATACTTATAATCTTGTAAGCTTATACAATTTTTTGACAACACCTCTGCTAATACCTTTAATCTTTTGGTTTCTTTACTATTTATATCTAAAGCATACATTTTAGCTCCAAGTCCAACAAATGCTTTTCTAACTTGTCCACAAGCCTCGTCTTTAAATTTCCCCAACGTTTTCTTGTTTGATGTAGAGTAACATATGTGATTAGTAGGATAATCTGATGTGTCCAGGTGTTCTATGAAATCCAACTTGTCTTGATATATATCTGGGGTGTTAACCAAATAAATGAACGAGTCAGTGTCCATATACATGAGTTTAAGATTGTCCATGCCATAATAGGGTAGCAGGACATCATAGTGGTGGGAATACATGAGAGTTTTAGAAATATCCAGTATACACATTCCAATATATATATATAGGCTTATTGAATACAATGTTACGTTTAGCCATCTGGAAAGCAGCTAGGTTATGACCATAAATTGTTCTGTCAATAAATGTCCGCTTTGCTATTAGCTTTTCTGCCTTTTTGCTGTCAGTCACAAGACGTATGTCTATTCTTTTTCAGATATTTTCCATTGTTTTTCCAAAAATGGCGTTGTTGAATAATTTGTACAGATTTTTCTCAAAATCATTTTTGGCTTGTTTTCGAAGGCTGTTATTAAAATCAACGTATGCCTTTAACCAAGGTCTTGGCTTAAACTTTAACACACGATGGATTTTTATCAATTTTATTCCATGATCTAAAGCCTGTTTTAACGCCATGTAGTGAACAACATATCGCCTTCGATTTCCAAGATGAGGAATTAGTTTTTTCAGAGACGAATCCTTAGGTTGTGTACACTCTGGTAGGAAAGGTAAATCGTTGTGAAGATCATGAAGGTCAGATGAGTAATCAACATCAGCGTCTAGAATGCATCCCACAGGATCGACTTCCTTTAGTTTTCCTAGATCAACAGTATCTGGAGAAACACACTGAAATCCGCCATAAGGAAGGGAGTGGCACATAGCCCACCCGTATTGGTTGTTGGCATCATCATAGGTAATAAACTGCGATGGTTTCTCAGAATCATAGGTTTCCAAGTATTTATTGTTAGCTTCAGCTACCGATGAGACACCTGGCATATGCCTCCACGTATTCCAGACTCGATTAGAAGAATCTGATCGGAATCCTGTAGCAATTCCAGTTCAATTCCTCTGTAAAGGAGCATTGCCTCGAAACTTAAACCAGGCGAAGTGAAAAAGTGTGCAGCATCCACTCGGTGTGTTTCTAGTGTTTTGTTTCTAAATGTTTCAAAGCTGTCTGCAAGAAGGTGTACATCTGAAGTTAGGCAGAGGTCACTATATTCCCCTAGAGTTTTAATGTTGAACTGATTCCAGACATTTTTGGCATGTTCATAGTCTTCTTGACTAACATCTTCTTGACGTAATTTGTTCAAGAATACCTCTTTTGGAGGTAAACACGTTTCACTTAACTTTTCCCATGACTCAATGTAGTCATAACAAAATACCTCTTTACGAGTCATGAGCATTGCATTTTCTATTCCAAAGTACTTGTCTGTTTCAGGGTATGATGTTAAGTTGGAAACTAAGTTTTCCAAACTACTTGGCATTAACCGAAACGTGTCCAAAAATCTAAGCTTAACATTTTCTACATATTTGGTAAAGGAAATATATTTTTCTTTGGATTTAGTGATAACATCCACTCTCTCAGTAGTACGGTACATCCTAATTGCTTTACAATGAAATTTGCGTCGTAGCCACTCATATTATGTAGAAACACAGGAACGGAGTTACGAGTTTTACACCTCGAATTACAGTTATTGTGAGCACTTCCACGGTATTCCCCTGTAATATGGCAATGGTCTCGAACATTCCAGTCCCCTTTGGTAAATGGTTTTTGACACAAATAACAGGCTTCAGAACATTGGAACTCTGCTTCTTGATCCTGAGTTAAGGCCTTTGGAATATTTAAGCTGTAAAGGCGATAGATTTCATTAGCTATTGAGATCAAACAGTCCATAAACTTTTCTGCAGCATTAGGTCCACGATAAATAACAGGTTGGCTTGGAAGGTTTGTCTTTATGTGTTCCACGGCCGGTGAGGGTTTAACGTATATACCAAAGCTCATAGGAACATGACTCAGGTATGGCACTGTATAACTTGCCTCAGGATTAGGTAGACATGTTTGATAGGGTAACAGTATACTTTCAAAATCTGCATAGATAACGTAAGGTATTCTCAGCATTTTTTCAACATTTAAGAATTTGACAATGGGATTTTTACTAGGCATTTCAACCCTAGCTGTGTCATGCTGGACACACAAAGCTCTATGTTCTTTCAATTTTTTCATTCCTTGTTGACCATATCGATTATCAAAGTGAATAAAACATCGTTTACACGTATATATCTTATGTTCATGGTGAGTAATCTGATGTCTTACTAGTTTATCAAAATCTTTGATAAAGACGTAGTGTTTCTGTCCGGATGATGAACTTAGCAAAAGGAGGTCGCGATGGTCTTGCAGCTCTTGATCCACAACCTTTAGAGGGAACAGTTTACTGTCTTGTTCCAATCCAAATACATTAATGGATATATCGTTGGCTTTTTCAAATTTGGAATGCCAGCTAGCGATGTAGGAAACGATATTACTGAAAAATCATACTTGTTTTCCAGATCCTTGTATTTACTAATGCGTTGAGCGTCCTTTTTAACCATTTTTGCTAAAATGGCATGCATAAAACACTTTTCATCTTTCAAATTTTCAGGAATAATGCAGGCTTTTCTTGCTTGTATAGCTACTGGTAATGGAATATATGTGCTTCCACGGAAGGGATTGTACTTATTTATTTTCAATAGCACTCATTCCACTGCTAACAAAGCCCAATTACTGCCTTTTAGCTCAAATTCCTCCATTTCCGTTGTTAACTTTTAAATTGTGTTTCAAAGAAACTACTTAAGTCCGTTTCCAAAAATAGGGCCTGATTTCGTGTTTTAAAAGCACGATCTGTAATTTCGTTGGTGGACGTATGAATGAATCTACATTCAACCACAAGATTAACTTTGATCGACTTGTGCATCGCTAGTTCTTTCTCCATAGCTTGTATTATTTGCTGTTTGGACTCTTTAAGGTATGAATTTAAATCCCTACACGTATCACAACGTATGAGATAGGATTTAAGTCGACCTTCAAAAGATGTCTCATATTCAATAAGTCCATTTTTGTCAGGGACCAGTGACAGTAGGTAATGTTTTGTAGGCTCCGCTTTTTGTCTCTTAGCTGCCGACACAACATTACAACATTCTTCTTGCCGACGTCCGTTGTACACATTGTTGAATGTACTACCACAGGTCTTGCACTCATGGAATTCGCCACACGATACTTCATGTCCTATGATAGTCTCGAAGAAAAGCTTTTCCACACTCTTTACACATATAGCTAGGAATGGGTTCTTCCATCACGAATGTTGATTTCTGCAAACAGCAACTTACTTCGTATCACAGGGCTAGAGGTTGGTCGGTGAAACGGTGAACACCGTGAGAGGTAGTAGTCAACTGGTGATATTCTTGTTATTGACAGAACAATTTATGGTCCTAACGTAGCTGCTTTCCAGATGGCTAAACTATGATGTCCTGCTACCCTATTATGACATGGACAATCTTAAACTCATGTATATGGATACTGACTCGTTCATTTATTTGGTTGACACCCCAGATGTATATCAAGACAAGTTGGATTTCCTAGAACACCTGGACCCATAAGATTATCCTACTAATCACATATGTTACTCTACATCAAACAAGAAAACGTTGGGGAAATTTAAAGACGAGGCTTGTGGACAAGTGAGAAAAGCATTTGTTGGACTTAGAGCTAAAATGTATGCTTTAGACATAAATGGTAAAGAAATCAAAAAGATTAAAGGTATTAACAGAGGTGTTGTCAAAAATTGTATAAGCTTTCAAGATTATAAGGATTGTGTCATGAAAAACAATGTAAAAAGAATACCCATGAACATTATCGCTTCTAAACAACATGACAAACATCTATAAGACTAAACAAAATTGCTTTGTGTCCTGGTGATGATAAAAGAGTGATTGATGCTAATGGTATATAGTTGATCTCATTGTAGGCCAAGTGAATGTCTCACCGATAGTTGCCTCTACCTTATCTGTGCCGATATGCCCCAGGCTCTCATGGGCATGCCATGTTAACCCTCGTTGTAGTGAAGCTGGGACTAGAATCCTGTATTTCGAATGCCCTTCATCCAGGAATTTATGTAAAAGCTGGTTGAAGTAGTTATATTTCGCTTCTTTCGATCTGGCCTTCCGATAACCTGGTGTTCCCTGTGGTATCTCCTTCTTGAAGTATTGGATCATCATCTTCATCCATGGTTCCTTCTCTTGTTCTTGCTGAATATCCTTTTACCTATCCAGAAATTCCCGATCCTTGGCTGTTAGTTCCAAGTGCTGGACGTCTACTGTTACCTCGTGATCCTCCTCAGGATTCCTACTTAGAACATCTGGGATGACGTTTAATTTGCCTGGACAGTTTTCGATTTCGATATCAAATTGCTGGACGTATATGGACCAACGTGTTATCCTTTCGCTAGCCATCGCTGTTTTACATAGAAATGTCAGCGCTTTATGGTCTGTTCGTACAACAATGGGGTAACCAAACACCATCTTTCGCCATTGTTGTAGAGCATAGAGAATAGCCAAAAGTTCCAGTTCAGTGACGGTATAGTTTCTTTCATGCTTTCGTAATTTTCTACTGGTGAATGCTAAATACGACCGATCCTTAGAATTAGTTTGATCCTCCTGATATAACAACGCCCCATCTCCAATTAATGATGCGTCTGCCTGTATAATGAATTTTCTTCCAAAGTCTGGGTATCCCAGTTTAATGCAATTTTCAAGAAGTTCCTTAGTAGCTTTAAAAGACCTGTCGCACTCCTCTTTCCACGACCAACGATTACTCTTCTAAAGCGTCTCCTGCATTGTCGCTACCGTTTCTGTGTAACCCGGACAGTTCTCCTTGAAGGATCCGGTTATCCCAAGAAATGCTCGAACATGCTTCACTCGTGACTTGTAGAAAAGTTTTTAATAGCCTCGATTTTCGCTGGGTTGGGCCTCACTCCTTCGTGATCTATTATGTGTCCTAGATACGGTATTTCGTTCTGGATAAAGTGCGACTTCTTGAGATTGATCTTAAAGTTCATAGTTTTTAGATTGTCTAAAAGCTTATTCAGGTTTACGAGATGTTCTTCTAGGTTGTCGGAAGCCAAAAGAATGTCATCAACGTATCTTACAGTGAAATTCTTCACCTCTTCAGTTAGGTTGCAGTCAAGAGCTCTGATGAGTGCACAGCCCGCTGTTTTCACCCCAAACGGCATACGTGACCAGACGAAGGTTTCATTGTCAAACAAGAACCCCGTCAGTAACTGTGATTTTTCCTCCAGTTGAATATGGTAAAAGCTGTTGGTGAGGTCCACTGAACTATAGATCTTCTTACCACGGAATCCCTTTAATACGTCTCTGATAAGCGGCGCTTTATCGTGTTCCGAAAGCAGTTTGCTATTTAAAAATCTGGCGTCTAGGCATAGCCTGATAGACCCATTTGGTTTATCTACCGCTAATATAGCGTTCAAGTAAGGCGTAGGCGACCTCTTAATCATACCAGCTTCAAGTAGTCCGTCAATGATATCCTTAACCTGGGAGTGATGTTTCTCGGGAATTGGGTACAGTTTACTTTTAAACGGAGTCCAGTCATCAACCTGCATTGCGTATTCAAAATTTAATATTTTCCCAGGAATTGTATCGAACACCTCTTTATTACTTCGTAGTATTTGCTCAAGCTTGTCTCGGTCATACCCCCCTATTTTTGCGTTGTTCAGCCGCTCCTGTAATAATATTTCAAATTTGGATCCAGTATTTTCATCCTCTGCTAACAACGTCCAAAGTTCCTGTGGTTCGTCTTGCTCTTTAAATTCCACTATAGCTGCATCTGCCATTGCTCCTTCTTGCCCACGCCCTTCTACTGTGACGTCATCCGGAATTACCTCCAGCGTCCATTCCTCAAAAAAAAAAAAAACTTTTACAGTTACATCGGCTGATTACCGTGATTTCCCAAAAATATGAAATATTCAAATAAATGCTCGATATGCTCGGTCATCGATCCTAAACTGTTCTGAGTGCTGAAAATACTCAGAATAACTCTAACAAGTCTTGCGTAAATCATTGCAAGATTTAAATACGAAGAAAAATAAATGTGTTGGTCATCTGCAGAAAAATAGTTTGTTCCAATTAGCTAGGCATAATATAATTCAAATGTGGCTTACATTTCTTGATGGTCTTGAAGCGTAGCGAACCTGGTCTGTACCAGATTCATCCATAGACATGCCCTATCGAACAAGCATGTATAATCCTTGTATCGGCCGCCATTATATACCCACAATCCGTCTAGTAAGACATAGTGGTAGTATCTCTTGACGTTTGAAGTAACTGTTGTTCCATTTTAATATGGGCTTCTATCAAAGCCATAACAGTTTGTTTAAATGGGGTCAGATCTAATTGATCTATTCTTAGATATGTCAGTTGTAACATAACTCACGGTAATCTTATCAATACAAGAAGACACTGACAGTCTAACCAATCAACGGCTGTTCTGAAGATCGTTCCCTGGGCATGGTTTAACACCATCTACCATGCGCTAAGCAATCTGTAGTTTCCCTTGCGTAGACTAATGAACACCACCGTGATAGACTGGTCTTCAATGTACTGATAGATCGAAGTGGTTAACAAGTTACCAATATGAAAACTGACTGAAATGGATTTAAATATCCAAGTATTAGGTTATTACTGGACTGTGACAAAGTACTAATTCTAGACAAAGTCTAGCATATGTCCATGTAGAAATATAAATATTTCCACCAATGTCAGTAGAAAATTTCAATCACCTAGTGATTCTCCTTCGCCGGAAACTTACTAAGTTCCACCTCGTAGCGCAGCACTTTTGTGACTATCACAACTTTGAAAATAACTTCTGCGTAGATCCGGCAACCATGTGCCTTGGCTCAGCGTAGATGCACCTTGCTACGCAAGTGCTTGTGTTGAAGTGAGCTATCGATGCCTCGGCCGGCCGGCTTTTATTCAAAACTGCCAGGGTCACGCGTCATCAGCTGATATCTGGAAATCCTCATATCTCTGGTATCCCTGGTCCGATTTACTTGATACTAAGTGCATTCTCTTTCATTTGGCCGTGCCAGTAATCTGATCCACGTCTCAAGTCTCTACTCCATGTTTAACTATTAAATCAATAAATAGCCTCGACCTCTGCTATTTCTCGCTACGTCACTTGACATGCAAGTATCGGTATATTCTTTCCAATTGCTTCGAGAAGCAATGGAGCGCGATATTCAAATATCTCAACTTTCAAAAGCGGCTGTAGCATTTCCCTTGATATCTAGGTGTCTGAATCTTGGAATACCCATTCCTAGAGTTGGGCACATCCACCCCACACCTAGCAAAAAATAAAAATTGAAAAATTTTTATTTTTCCTATCTACACATTAAATCATCTGGTTCTTGAATAATAAATCTTCAAATTCGATGCATTATAAATTCCCACGTTGTTACCAGTTCGTGTATTGGCGACTTCATAGCTTCCATTATTGTTTACTTCCACAATGCGATAGGGTCCAGCGTAAAGGCTTGCAAACTTCGAGTACACTCGATTTTGCACGTCAGAGGGTGTAGGTCTTTTCACTGAAACAAGAGTTCCTACGCGCAAGGGTCTGCGAAAACGCTTTCCTCTCACTATGCGCTCTTTTTTCTCAGCTTGGCTCCTCAATTTGTCTAAAGCTAGAGTTTCCCTCATCTGACGACTTGGTTCAATCTCAGGTGGAATAGAGATGATTCGATCCCATAATCTTGTTGGTTTAATTCCATGATGAAGCAACATGGGAATCTGTCCAGTACTCTCGTGAATTGTAGAGTTGATGGATTCGGAAGCTAAAGAGAGAACATCCATCCATTTCCAATGCTCATTTGGACAATAGTGGCGGCAAAATTTCGCTATTTCAGCCATCACGCGTTCTGCTGGATTGCTCTCTGGATGTCTGATAGAACAAAACAATTGTCTAATCCCAAGATTATTCATGACGGTTCGAAATTCTAAAGATGTAAATTGAGGTCCACGATCTGATAAAAGGAATTCCGGTTTGCCTGCTTCCGGAATTACGTTGTCTCTAATTCTCTTCGCACAATATTTTGCGTTTGCCTTCTGAATTGGATGTAACATAGTGTATTTGCTGAATATATCCATGGTCACCAGAATATAACGGGTACCTCTTTTAGACTTTGGGAGAGGACCATATAAATCAGTCGCGAAGATTTCGCAAGGCTTAGAAGGAATAATAGGCCTTGGTAATTCTCTCAATAATCTAGAATTATGTTTACTCCTTTGGCATAAATCGCATTCTCGAATAGTGTTTCTGACAGTTTGTCGCATCTGCTCCCATGAAAATTTCTCTTGAATCATGTTGACCGTCTTATCTACTCCAGCATGACCTGCGATTCGATGTGCCATCCAGATAATGGGTTTTTGCATTCGTGGAGGTATCACTACTCTCAGCTTCGTATGGTCGGGATCTGCAAACTTGTAGATTAAACCATCTCACATCATAAAATCCCTTGAAATTCTTTCGTTGTTGTTGTTTGAGTCTTCAGTCTTTTGACTGGTTTGATGCAGCTCTCCATGCGTCCCTGTCCTGAGCTAATCGTTTCATCTCTACATAGCTACCACACCCTACATCCGAGGCAATCTGTTTAACATATTCTAACCTTGGTCTACCCCTACAGTTCTTGTCCTCGACCCTTCCTTCCATAACTAAGCTTGCTATTCCTGGGTGTCTTAGTATGTGTCCTACCAACCTATCTCTTCTCTTCATTAGCAGTCGCCAGAAACATCTCTCCTCTCCCACTCGCCTTAATACCTCTTCGTTTGTAACCCTATCTACCCATCTGATCTTCATCATTCTCCTGTAACACCACATTTCAAATGCCTCAATTCTCCTCTTTTCTGCTGCACCAATAGTCCAAGTTTCACTTCCATAGAGCGCCACGCTCCAGACAAAGGCTTTCAAAAATGACTTCCTAATACCTAAATCTATATTCGATGTCAACAGATTCCTTTTTTGTAGAAAGGCTTTCCTTGCCTGAGCCAACCTACTTTTTATATCCTCTTTGCTTCGTCCATCATTGGTTATTCTGCTTCCTAAGTAACAGAAGTCTCTTACTTCCTTCAGCTTTTCACCTGCCAATTTGATCTCCATAGAGGTTTCTGATTTATTTCGGCTGCATTCCAGTATTTTTGTTTTACATTTATTAATTTTCATCATGAAGTCCTTCCGTAAGACGGAATCCATACCATTCAAAAACTCATTCAAATCCTCAGGCTTGTCGGCCAAGATGACGATGTCATCAGCAAATCTCAGAGTTGAAATTATTTCTCCTTGAATCTTCACTCCCACTTTAAATTTTTCTCCAATTTCCTTCATTGCTTGTTCAATGTAAAGATTGAAAAGTATGGGTGATAAGTTGCATCCTTGCCTTACACCTTTCTGAATACCAGCTTCTTTCTCATATCCTTCAGCTCGAATGACTGCTGTCTGGTTTCTGTATAGATTGTATATCACCCTCCTATCCCTGTACTTTATTCCAATAGATTTCAAAATGTCAAACAATTTAGTCCAATCAACGTTATCAAAATCCTTTTCTAAGTCTACAAATGCCATGAACGTTCTCTTATCGTTCCTTATTCTACCTTCCAAAATCAGCCTAAGACTTAGTACAGCTTCCCTTGTTCCTACATTTCTCCTGAAACCAAACTGGTCTTCACCCAACTCCGTTTCGATCTGGCTTTCAATCCTCTTGTAAATTATTCTAGACAGGATCTTTGAAGCATGAGTAATCAAGCTGATTGTACGGTAATCTTCACATCTGTCAGCTCCCACTTTCTTTGGTATAGGGATGATAACATTCTTATTGAAATTCTTTCAGTTTCTACAAAATCATCATCATTTGGATCCATGTCTCCCTGTAGAAAACGAAAAATGTTTCTAAGACGTCGGTCTCTCCTCTGGGATAAATGCAACAACCCTAACCTTCTCAAGGTATATTCATCCTCCTGCGTCAGGTTAACTTGAAAAACCTTAGATGTAGACTCCACTGCTCTACTCAATAAATCAGCTCCCACGTTCAACTTTCCAGGAGTGTGTTCAATAACTAGGTTGAATTGTTGAATAAAAAGTGACCATCTAGTTATCCTATCACTGGCAAAGTTTGTTCTCAAGATAAACTCCAATGCGTGGTGATCAGTCCTCACAATGACTGAATGTCCAATTAACATTTTCTTCCATGACTCCAACGCGAATATTACAGCAAGTGCTTCTAACTCTGTGGTGTAATAATTCCTTTCTGATGGACGAAGTTTCCTGCTAATGAACGCCAGGTAACGTCTCTTGTGGTCGTCATCTTCTTGAAGAAGAATAGCTCCAATCCCTACGGTGGATGCATCAGATTCTATGATGAAATTCTTGGTAAAGTCAGGATACTCCAATTTCACGCTGTTTACCAATAACCTCTTGGCATCTTGAAATGATTGTTCACAATCTTCATCCCAATTCCATTTATTTCCTTTCCTTAATAATTCCTGCAATGGCGCTACTGTCTTGGTGAAGTTTGGACAATGCCCTGCAAAGAATTGGCATGTCCCGAGAAAACTGCGGACATTCTTCACTCTAGTAGGTCTAGGGAAATTTGAAATTGCCTGTATCTTCGTCTCATTGGGACGGTATCCTTCTCCATCCAAAATATGACCCAAAAATTTTATTTCCTTTCGAAAGAACTGACATTTTCGAAGGTTTACTTTAAAGTTCGCTTTTCTCAAATCTGCGAATAACATCTGAAGATGTAGCAAATGTTCCTCCTTAGTCTCAGATGCAATTAAGATATCATCTATGTAACGAATTGCTATCTCTTTTACTTCAGGACTCAAATTTTGTTCCAGTGCTCTGATCAAAACGGATCCAGATGTTTTGACTCCAAATGGTAGACGGAGGAATACATATGTCTGCTGGTCAAACATAAATCCTGTAAACTTCTTGGAATCTTCACTAAGCCTAATGTGATGGTAGGACGAGGTGAGATCAATATTAGAGAACCAGACCTTGCCTTGGAATTTCCTTAACAGTTCCCTAATGATTGGTGGTCTGTCATACTCTGGCAGTAATCTTGAATTCAAATTTCGCGCGTCTAAACATAGTCTCAGACTTCCATCTTGCTTAGACACTACTGCTAATGGATTGACATAAGATTTAGTATACTTTTCAATCACATTGTTGCTTTCCATCTCCTTGATAAGCACTTTTACTCTTTCTCGATGCTTTTCCGCAACCGGATACAATTTAGCATGAAAAGGTGCATCATCAATTACACGAATACGATATTAAAAATCCTTAATTTCACCAGGTTTAATATCAAAAATATCGTGATACTCTTCCATAATTTTCCCTAGCTCTGGGGACTCCTTCTCAGTGTACACTTCTCTTCCTTCAGCTTCATGAAAATTCAGAGACCATTGAGCATCTCCCTCGATGTCTTCCTCTTCTTTTCCCTCGAAGTTAATCTCTTCGGTATTCTTGAATCTGATCGTCTCTGTCTTCATGTCTATCACTGCTTGATATTTCTGAATGAAATCCGCTCCCAATATCATGTCAAAAGCCATGTCCTTCATTACTACAAACACATGTCGGAAATCATGTCCTCCAATCGTAATACATAAGTATAATTGTGTTTTACACAGAGATATCTTGTTGGGTATTATTCCTTGGATCTTAATTCCTGATACTGGAATTTCCTCTAAATTCTCTCTGAGCTTCCACAGAATATAAAGCTTCTCACTCACCAGACAAAGCATAGCCCCAGTATCAATCAAAGTATCGACAAGCATACCGAATACTTCGCATGATATGATTGGCATTCTAATTCTTGTACCCATTTCTTTCCGTTCGTCATTCTGTTGAATTAAGTCATCATCCTCTGCTTGCCATTTAATAATTCTGGAAGTGAAAGTGTTCTAAATTCTATCTTCTACTGTGAATTCGACGTTTTTTTTAGTTTCCATTCCCTCGGGATTGTTGTGTTCCCGATGGACCTGGTTCATTGGGCCTCTCCTCCAAAAACTGCAAGTTATCTTGGTGTCTTGCTTCCAAGTTTTTCCTCGTCTCCTTGTTGAACTCTTCATTGGACTGACGAGTATCCACATTCCCTCTGTTATTGTAGTTGTTTCTACCATAGTACCTTCTTTCCTGGTACCTTCCTTGGTTATCCCTAGGCCTTCTCCATCGAGTATTACTGTATATCGATTTCCACCATCCGGTCTCGTATAAGGCTTGTAACTGTATCTGTTACTGTACTGATTCCATCCTCTCTTATTTGAATCTTCCCTCGGCGTTTTCTCTTCTCGCCCCTCTTGAATCTCTCGAGGTGTTTGAGAATAATTATCAGCCATAACAGCGTACACAGCGTTGTTATTCTTTCCTCCCTTCTGATGGAAGAATTGAGCGTTCGTATGATCCAGCTTCTGTAATACCTCGTCAAATTGCTCCATATTATAGATGTCAGCAGCGATCAAAGTCCTCTGGACGTCTGCTGGAAACTGACGTATCAATGCAGTAATTAATTCGTTATCTGGCATCGGCGGATCTAAATGTTGAAGTTTAGAAAGCTGTCCAGAAAAGTACGTAGAGTATCGAGTAGGTTGTGACGTCCAGAATCTCTTAGAATATAATTCTGCTCTGACTTGCTGTTGGGTTTCCGGGGACCAAAACTTTTTCAATAACCCACGAGAAAACTCCTCAAAAGTGGTTAGAGTGGATCTAAATGCTCTAAACCCTAGAAGTGCAGGACCTTCCAAAAACTTCCCTATCACTCGGATCTGTCTTTCCTTAGGGATCTTGGAATCTTTCAGGTAATCCCCTGCTTCTCTCAAAAATTCCACGGGTGTCACAGAATCTCGCCCTGAAAATTTAGAAGGCTTATCCTCTACATTTTTGAATACAGTTATGGGGTTGGATTGAAATACTGTCCTGACCTCATCCTGTCTTTGACTATCAGTTTCTCTAGCTCCTCCTAGATTTATCTGTATCTGTTCCTTTCCCCTTACACTTGGCATTTTCAACAGATGGTCAGACTGTTTCTCGTCCTTGATTTTAGTTTTCATAGCCTCAAGTTCCTTCTGGTTTTCTTCTGCCATTTTCTTAATTGCTTCAGTTTCTTTACAATTCTCCTTAACATCAGTGGATATCTGGTTCATAACAGCCTCATGACTTTTCAATGACCCTGTCATATCTGATATAGCCTTCTGAGTTGCTTGGATATCTTTGGAAATTACTTGAATATGGGATGACAAAGATTCCCTAATCTCCTTGATTCCCTCTTGGTTCACCAGCTTGAGTGTGTCTTTAATTTCATTGACAACTGTGGTTTTAATTTCAGTTTGCAACTCATTAATCACACCTTCTCTTATTTCTCCCATTACAAGTACTTTGAATTGTTCTGTCAACCGTTGAACAACTAGAATTCCCATTTCATTACTCTCTTTCTTCACTCTGACTTCTAGGTTGATCATGTCTTCACCAACTTTCCTAAGACCATGTTCTATTCTATCAGCTAAGCTTTGGGATCTAAGATCGGCATCGCGAAATTTATCGTCCATTAAACTTGCGTTAGTAGCTAATGAAGTTTCGAGCTCATGTGTTTTTTCGCATAATTTATTAATTTTACTCTCAAGTGTCATTTTCAAAATTTCGGAATTCTCTTTAAATTTACTTTCCATAGAATTAAATTTATTATTTAAATTTTCTTTCAAGTTACCTTTTAACCTGCTTTCTAAAGAATCAGAATTTTCTTTAAGTTTATTTTCTAAAGAATCCGAACTTTCATTAAGTTTATTTTCTAAAGAATCAGAATTTTCTTTAAATTTATTTTCTAAAGAATCAGAATTCTCTTTAAGTTTATTTTCTAAAGAATCAGAATTTTCCTTCAAGTTATGTTTTAACCTGCTTTCTAACAAATCGGAATTTTCCTTAAGTTTATCGTTTAAATTTTCTTTAAGTTTATCAGAATTTTCTTTAAGTTTCCTTTCTAAAGCCTCAGTATTTTCTTTCATAATGGCTGCTACACGCAGTCCAGCTTCTTTTGAACTCTCCTCCAAACTCCTCATCATTCTCATCATTTCTTCCATAATTTTCAATTATTATTCAAAACTTAGGGGTATACAATATTGGCAAACACAAGCTTATAACTAGAACAAGAAATATGAATAGCTAATTGGAACACACTAATAAAATGAGATTTTTCCTAATGTCGACGTGATGGAAAAACAAAATTCTCTACTTTTACGAATTACATTTACCACAATATCACAAGAAAAATATGCAAGTTCTCAAATATCCTCCACCTGGATTCTAATAATGCGTATGTCCAGTCATCGAACGTTTACTACTGAATTTACTTGACGCCCTAATGGTTAAGCCATTATCAAAAATAATCAGACCCATTCTAATTATTAACCAAGTTAAATTTTTAATTTTCCCCACTAATTGGGTTTCCTACTAATTTATTCATCCGAACCAGACATCTCTCAACTCCCAAAATATTTCTATAAAAATTATCACAATTTAAATCGGCATGCGATTGACCATGTCTAAATCGAGACCCACGTTCGAAGCCATTTCTCTCTCTATCTTATTTTATGTGCCCGTTTAGACCGGAGTCCGCACGACCACATATGCATTTTACCAATAATCAGTCAGCACGAGAGTCAAAATATCCCGGAGCGCCAGATGGGTTAAAGCAAATCGCAAAAACGACATCAAATAAAAAAATGCTTTACTGATGTTTGGCTCAATGCAACAATAAGGATAGAAGGAGATTCAACTGGGAGTAACACATCAAGTAAAATTATCTCAGTTTATTTTGAATTTAAAATTGACTGCAAAAATGCTCAAAGCAGCATCACTCACGTGTGGCGACCCACACTCCTATTTACACAATATACAGAAATTTTCCAAACACATTTGACAATTATTTTTTTGGAAACACAAGTCTGATTGTTAGTCCTGTAGACTGTGTTCCAAAATTATTTATGATTAAATCCAGTTCAAATTTAATTGTCTCTACTGGAAATATCGTAGTTCACTGTTTGAATTTTTACATAATATTAACACTCGTAGAATAAATGTTCATAGAATTTTTAACTTTCACTAATTTTTCCAGTTTCAAAAATACATTGTCGAAAAATATTATTATTTCTGAATCAACACAAATTATTTACACATATTAATAACATCTGAAAAGTATTTGACCTTGAGCATAGCATCGAAGAACTGTGCGAAGCACAACAACAATTAATTGTTCTTCTGACATTAAACATTCGAGAAGTGACTCGATTATGAACTTCCAAGTTCCTAACAATATATATGATTTCTGAATCATCAACTTGATCAATAAATTGTTGAACCATTCAACTATTCAATTTTCCACTTGGAATCATTATTATAAAAAATATTTATATTCATGGCCATTTTAGCAACTTTCACAACTTGCAATTCTTCGACAGAATGCGGAAATAAGAATTATAGCTTTATAATAAATTCATTTAGTTCATGGCACTAGGATTGAAAATATCCTTCAAATTATTCGTGGTTAAAGAATTATTTTTAATTTGCAGTGGCCCATTCTATTATTTGTGTAAGAACACAATATTACAACAACAACGGCAAAGGTCTTCCTCTGAAGAAGAATAAACTACTATCATGACAAATCCGGGTTCTAGCAAAATCAAAGTCTTAAATGGAATTCGTAAACAAGGTTGAAATAAGAACTGATGGTTTCAAGAAATAACATTCGGGTCATTCATACAACGAAATGTGTAGTTCCAATACTCCTATAAACCTGAGCCATCGAACCTGCTATTTGATTGATGCTCGAAAAAAACTCCTCATTCCTGCGACTTAAACATGCGCACCTGGGAATGGCATTTCAACTACTCCACACATATAAATTTTCTTCCCAAAATTTATACAATAAATCAAGCCTCTGCTTGTTATCAACACTGGAAGATTAATAAACTTACAAGTTTATTTTATTTTACCATTCAGTTCAACCCGTGAATTTACCATACTTATGAAAATCTTCATTTCACTTTCGAGTGTATATTTACGTCATGATTTTATATAAATACAAAAATATCCTATTTGATACAAATATCAATTGCTTCCCGTTTCATGCCTCTCCGTGTTATCTGAAAAATATACTTTGCTCATTGCAAATATCAACTGTTCAACCAGAACTGAAATGTTGGTTGAATGGGGGCTTGCGCTAACCACTCTCCTTCGGAAAATCTCCTGTTCCAAACTAGAAATGATGAAACTACTTCATAGGCTCTCTCTCAATACATATGATTATTAGAAAATATAATATCCAAGAATTATTTAGAAAAGTTATAAAAAATTATTATTATTATTATTAGTGGATTATTATTATTATTATTAGTTATATTATTTTGAATATATTTAATTATCATCTCATTATGTGAGAATCCACATGTTCGAACCTTCGAATATGGAAAAAATATCCATTCCTCAAAAAAAAAAAAAAAAAAACTTTTACAGTTACATCGGCTGATTACCGTGATTTCCCAAAAATATGAAATATTCAAATAAATGCTCGATATGCTCGGTCATCGATCCTAAACTGTTCTGAGTGCTGAAAATACTCAGAATAACTCTAACAAGTCTTGCGTAAATCATTGCAAGCTTTAAATACGAAGAAAAATAAATGTGTTGGTCATCTGCAGAAAAATAGTTTGTTCCAATTAGCTAGGCATAATATAATTCAAATGTGGCTTACATTTCTTGATGGTCTTGAAGCGTAGCGAACCTGGTCTGTACCAGATTCATCCATAGACATGCCCTATCGAACAAGCATGTATAATCCTTGTATCGGCCGCCATTATATACCCACAATCCGTCTAGTAAGACATAGTGGTAGTATCTCTTGACGTTTGAAGTAACTGTTGTTCCATTTTAATATGGGCTTCTATCAAAGCCATAACAGTTTGTTTAAATGGGGTCAGATCTAAGTGATCTATTCTTAGATATGTCAGTTGTAACATAACTCACGGTAATCTTATCAATACAAGAAGACACTGACAGTCTAACCAATCAACGGCTGTTCTGAAGATCGTTCCCTGGGCATGGTTTAACACCATCTACCATGCGCTAAGCAACCTGTAGTTTCCCTTGCGTAGACTAATGAACACCACCGTGATAGACTGGTCTTCAATGTACTGATAGATCGAAGTGGTTAACAAGTTACCAATATGAAAACTGACTGAAATGGATTTAAATATCCAAGTATTAGGTTATTACTGGACTGTGACAAAGTACTAATTCTAGACAAAGTCTAGCATATGTCCATGTAGAAATATAAATATTTCCACCAATGTCTGTAGAAAATTTCAATCACCTAGTGATTCTCCTTCGCCGGAAACTTACTAAGTTCCACCTCGTAGCGCAGCACTTTTGTGACTATCACAACTTTGAAAATAACTTCTGCGTAGATCCGGCAACCATGTGCCTTGGCTCAGCGTAGATGCACCTTGCTACGCAAGTGCTTGTGTTGAAGTGAGCTATCGATGCCTCGGCCGGCCGGCTTTTATTCAAAACTGCCAGGGTCACGCGTCATCAGCTGATATCTGGAAATCCTCATATCTCTGGTATCCCTGGTCCGATTTACTTGATACTAAGTGCATTCTCTTTCATTTGGCCGTGCCAGTAATCTGATCCACGTCTCAAGTCTCTACTCCATGTTTAACTATTTAATCAATAAATAGCCTCGACCTCTGCTATTTCTCGCTACGTCACTTGACATGCAAGTATCGGTATATTCTTTCCAATTGCTTCGAGAAGCAATGGAGCGCGATATTCAAATATCTCAACTTTCAAAAGTGGCTGTAGCCTTTCCCTTGATATCTAGGTGTCTGAATCTTGGAATACCCATTCCTAGAGTTGGGCACACTACGAGGTGTGATCAAAAAGTTCCAAAATGGCTGCCGTAGCTTAACATAACCTTTGATTGATCCCTGTTGATTGACCCCTTTTGATTGATCTCTGTTGATGTATCCCTTTGGACTGGTCCCTGTTGACTAGCCCCTTTGGACGGGTCCTTTTTGAAGGGAGTCATTTTTTTACGGGTCCCGGAGGACGGATCCTTGTTGACGGGTCCCTGTGGGCGGGTCCTTTTGACATAATTTGGATAAAATGCATGGGGCAGTCCATAGGGATCAGTCCAAAAGACCCGCCCACAGGGACCCGTCGACAAGGACCCGTCCTCCGGGACCCGTAAAAAAATGACTCCCTTCAAAAAGGACCCGTCCAAAGGGGCTAGTCAACAGGAACCAGTCCAAAGGGATACATCAACAGAGATCAATCAAAAGGGGTCAATCAACAGGGATCAATCAAAGGTTAAGTTAAGCTACGGCGTCCATTTTGGAACTTTTTGATCACACCTCGTAGGGTTAGGTTAGGTTGAGTTAAGCTAGGACCGCCCTCTTGGAACTTTGTGATCACACCTCGTAGGTTTAGGTTAGGTTAGGCTAGGTTCAGTTAAGCTATGACCACCAGTTTGAAAAATTTTTGATCGCACCTCGTAGGTTTAGGTTAAGTTTGGTTAGGTTAAGTTAGGTTAAGTAAAGCTACGACCGCCATTTTGGAACTTTTTGATCACACCTTGTAGGTTAGGTTAGGTTAGGCTAGGCTAGGTTTGGTTAAGTTGCAGCCACTTTTTTGAAAATTTTTGATCACACCTCGTAGGTTACGTTAGGTTAGGTTAGGCTACGACCGCCATCTTGTTAGGTTAGGCTTGGTTAAGTTTAGCTACGGCCGCCATCTTGTTAGGTTAGGCTAGGTTAAGTTAAGCTACGGCCGCCATCTTGTGAGGTGGGGAGGTGGAGGTGGGTTTTGAACTGTCACAAACACTCTACTGCACAGTTTTTGTCCTAGGCACCTACAATTTATTTTTGGGGTAGAGGGGGTAATGGTCTTTCATTTACGTTAAACAAACTTTTTTGTAAAATTCTTAGTTTCCCAAATATAGGCAATTTTGAAAATTGACCTCTTTTGGAAAAATTGAAGATGTGCTGGTTTTGTTCTAACGTTAAAGGACTTAGAGAAAATGTGTTTGAGTCTATATATGACTTTTTAGAATGATTAGTTTTCAAAATATCGTCTACTTTCAAAATTGAACCTTTTTGGATTTTGTCCCAGAGACCTGGGACTTGGGTTTTTTGGGTAGAGGGGGTAAATACCTGTCATTTATGTAAAACACTTTTTTTTGTAAATTTCATAGTTTACAAAATATATCCCATTTTTAAAAATGAACATTTTTTTGGAAAAATGTCGAAAATTCCATGTTTTGTTCTAACGATTAAGGACATAAAAGCCATTGGTTTGAGTCTATATATGACTTTTTAGGATGATTAGTTTTCAAAATATAGCCTACTTTCCAAATATTTTTTGGAACAATTTAAAGAATATAATATTTTTTTGACTGAGAGTGGGATTGACTTAGGTGTTGTAGTTATCATATGATTTTATATGATTTTTAGATTAAACATATAGCCTACTGTCCCAATTTACCTTTTTTGAAAGGTATAATGTTTTTGACTAGGTGTGGAATGGAGTTGAGAGGCAATCATTAACCTTAGAGTAAGTAGTTTGGATTCTTGGAATTTTAGTGTGTTGTTGTTGCTTACAAACAAGGCGGTAAGCATTATGCTATCATAAAAATGGTTGAGATACTTTCCAAGAACAAGAGAAATATCCTCTAAATACATTGACAGAGATAACTTGTCAAATAAGCCATTACAAATAGGGTACCACATTTACACAACCACTTTGCACCCACTTTGCACCCACTTTGCACCCACTTTTCACTCACATTTACACCTACCTTGCACACACTTTGCACCCGAACATTACATCATCTGACAAAATAAATAAAAATCCTCTCGGAAGGCGGAGGTAGATTTCACCGGGCAAACTAGGGGATTGGCTATAATAGGCAAAATATGCAGGTTTTCGTAGGAGGATCAGACCTCATTTATTGCAAGAAAGTATTTTACATTTGGAGGTTAAAAATCAACTTTGTTTCGTTTTTGTATGCATATTTTTATCATTTTATTGTCATTCGGGGTTCATTTTTATACTTCTGATCACACTGTCCTTATGCAAGGTTTGGAACTGATGTGTAACTATCAGACAGTCTGTTACTTCTTCTCGCAAAATTTTATCTCCCGCAGAGATTTTTGTTGGTTCCTCAGTTTAGGGGCTGCGACAACGTGGTCATGTAACCCCGGGTGTGTAGAATCTGATAAACGGTGTTAATTGTGATGACTGTTTTAGTCTGTAATTCAGGTAAGGTCTGCAGACGGTCAATTTTAAATAGTAGTTCCTAATTTTGTACCATATCCTAACGTGAACGACACCTAGCTGTGAACTTGGCTACTAGATGCCACCGCAACCAGCAACTTGCAACGAACGTTGGAACTTCTCCTCCAAAGGAAAGCATGCTACCAGTTAGCCGCTTCCCACAGTCAGATGGAAAAATGAATGTGATCTCGTGCAATGGCGTTGTCTTGGCAACCTCTGATAGCTCATCCCTCATCAATTTAGAAGCGTTGTCACGGTAACCTCTGATGGCACTTGGCATGTTCTTTAATTCCGAAATCATTTTTCTCTTCCCTTGGCGTAATGGTAGGTCAGATCAAAAATTCTTTCAGACAAAGTTTTAGGTAATTATTAGGGGAATATTTTCCATTATGTACGGTTTTGATATTGTGCCTATTAAGAGAGATATGATTAATGTTTCCCGAAAAAAACACTTTTTTCCAATCCTTTGGTCAATGGTTGGTGCTATCATAAAACCTATTTGACATAAATTTTTGGCACTTATCCGACAAATATTATGAACTTTGAATTGATTCGATATATCACGTAATAAGAGAGTTATAGCGACATTTCACTTTTTCGAAACCCCCCCCCCCCATTTTCCCCCCCTTTAACCGATTTTGCCCATTAACGAACTCGACCGATTTTTTAAGGGGTTACATATTATGTAAAACATTAAAGTGATTGGTGCAAAATTACGGCAGTTATCGTGTCCACAAGAAACTGATATATATGCATATATATACACACACATATATATAAACTTTTGAACTGACGGTGGTTTGGGGTCTGGGGGATGTGAAACGCGAAGATATGTCGAAATTTTCCGGAAGTCGAAACATGGCACCCATTGCAATAGTTAGCTTTCTGATGAAATCTACCTAAAATAGGCTACATAATTTAAAATACTACCATCAACGACACCTAGCTGTGAACTTGGCCACTAGATGCCACCGAAACATCAACTCGCAACGAACGTTGGAACTTCCCCTCCGAAGGAAAGCATACTCAGGGTTTTTTGGCGCTCTTAGTAAATCCGACGACTTCAGCCGGGTTTGAACCCGCGACCTTGGGCATAGAAGTTCAGCATGCTACCAGTTCCGATACCGAAGTCGCTTCCCACAGACATATGAAAACAGAATGTGATCTCGTGCAGTGGCGTTGTCATAGCAACTGCTGATGGCTCAACCCGTATCAATTAAAAGTAAAGTTGTCATGGCAACCACTCTTGGCACTTGGAATTTTCTTATAATTTAAATCATTTTGCTCACTCTGTGGCGTAATGGTGGGTCATATCGAAAATTCTTTCAGACAAAAGTTTTAGGTAATTATTGGAGGAATATTGTCCATTTCGTACGGTTTTGATATTGTGCCTATTAAGAGAGATATGATTAATGTTTCCCGAAAAACCCACTGTTTTCCACCCCATTGGTCAATGGTTGGTGCTATCAAAAAACTTATTTGACATATATTTTTGGCACTTATCCGACACATATTATGAACTTTGAATGGATTCGATATTTCACGTATTAAGAGAGTTATAGCGAAATTTCACTTTTTCGAAAAAAGCCCCCCATTTTCGCCCCCTTCGACCGATTTTGCCCATTAACGAACTCGACCGAGATTTTATAGGGATACATGTTATGTAAAAAATTCAAAGTGATTGGTGCAAAATTACGGCAGTTATCGTGTCCACAAGAAACTGATATATATATATACATATATACATAAATTATATATAAACTTTTGAACTGACGGTGGTTTTGGGGTCTGGGGAATGTGAAACGCGAAGATATGTCGAAATTTTCCGGAAGTCGAAACATGGTACCCATTGCAATAGTTAGCTTTCTAATGAAATCTACCTAAAATAGGCATGGTTGTTGTCGAGACCGAGATAAGAGCGGGGGTAATGAATTTATAGTGATAGGATCGGGAAACCCATTATCACTTTAGTAGTGACATGGAGCAAAAATTAAAAATAAAGAAATATTGTGTTTCTGACAGAGTGGGATGGACATAGTTATAAGAGTTGAGAGTCGATAATTAATGTAAAAGTACTCTGGAATTCATGGAATCTTAGTGTGTTGTTGTTGTTGCTTTCAAACAGGTATGATCACGTCAGGTGAGGTTAGCTAGGATTACATTAAAATATTTCTGGATTTTGTCCCAGAGATCTGGGGACTTGGTTTGTGGGTAGAGGGGCGGGGTAAATACCTGTCATTTATGTCAAACACACTTTTTTTTGTAAAATTCCTAGTTTCCAATATAGAGCCCATTTAAAAAACATTTTTGGAAAAATTGTCAAAAATTCTATATTTTGTTCTAACGATTAAGAATATAAAAGCAATTGGTTTGAGTCTATATATGACTTTATAGGATGAGTAGTTTTCAAAATATAGCCTACTTTCCAAATATTTTTTAGAAAAATTTAAAAAAATATAATATTTTTCGAATAAGAATGGGATAAACGTAGGTGTTGGAGTTAACATATGACTTTATATGATTTTTTTTAGTTTAATCATATAGTCTACTTTCCCCATTCACATTTTTTTGAAAAAAAAAATAATGTTCTTGACTAGGCATGGGACAGAGGTAAGAGTACGAGTTGAGAGTACCTTAGAGTACTTTAGATTTTTTTGAACGTTTAGTGTATTGTTGTTGTTGCTTACAAACATGGCAGTAAGCATTATGGTGTGATATACTTTCCAAGACCAAGAGAAAAATCCACTAAATGCATTGACAAAATAACTTGTCAAGTAAGTCAACACAAAATGCCCAACATAAGACCCCACACACAAACTAATACATAAGCTAATTTGTAAAACTGCTAAACACTTGCATGGTATTACATTTTAGGTAATGCATGCGAAACATGAACTCACTTGTCTGTTGTATGAAAAGGACTTGTCAACAATGACCTGTCAACAATAGACACTGCTTGCACATTTTTAATTACTACCCACCTCTCTCCAATCCTAATGCAAAATGAACATGTAAAACACAAATTGGAAAAAATCCATGTTTCCATATTGACAAATAGAAAAAAAACATTAAACTGAAATTTTAAAAACTGTAAATGGGAATTTGGTAAATTGACAAATGTGAAAACAACAAATTGGAAAATCCATGTTTCTATATCGTGAAATTGAAAAACTATAAACTGACATTTTAAGAACTGTAAATGGGAAATTGTGAAATTGATAAATGTGTAACCAACAGAATGCAGAATCCATGTTTCCATATTATGACATTGAAAAACTTATAAGTGACATTAAAAAAATGAACATGGTAAATTGGAAAATTGACATATGTGTAAACAACAAAATGAAAACAAATATCCGGTTGGGGTAGTGATCATGTTGTACAGTAACCTATAAGACTAGCATAAGGATAGTTGCATGACACGTAAAACACAAATTGTAAAAAATCCATGTTTCCATATTGACAAATAGAAAAAAAGATTAAACTGAAATTTAAAACAAACTGCATATGTGAATTTGGTAAATTGACAAATGTGAAAACAACAAATTGGAAAATCCATGTTTCTACTGTATATCATGAAATTGAAAGACTTTAAACTGACATTTTAAGAACTGTAAATGGGAAATTGTGAAATTAATAAATGTGTAAACAACAAAATGCAAAATCCATGTTTCCATATTATGAAATTCAAAAACGAAAAACTGACATTAAAAAAACTGAATATGGGAAATTGGAAAATTGACATATGTGTAAACATCAAAATGAAAAAAAAATCCGTTTGGGGTAGTGATCATGTTGTACAGTAACTTGTAAGACTAGCATAAGGATAGTTGCATGTACCTTATACATTTTGTGTATGTGCATTAGCCTTTGGATTAGCTTAAGTTAGTTTTGGTAAAGTTCGGTTTAATGAGGATAGGTATGTGACCTTGTAGTTTACTCTTTTAGGAAAATGTAACAAAAAGTAAAATCTAAAAATCAAAAATCTTAAATTTAAAATGTAAAATCTAAAAAAAGAAAAAATGTAAAATTAAAACAAATCTAAAATGTTAAAATGTAAAATGTTAAAATGTAAAATCTAAAATCTTTAAATGAGGTTTCGGCGGGTTATGACAACACGTTTATGATTTAGTCCATGTTGATGTGTGGTATCCAATTACTGCTGACTTTGCATGATCATCACCCATTGTCTTGATCAACACCTAGGGTTTCAAATTACTGCAGCGTTACTCATAGAAATAGAACTGTGCGCTCTCTGCCATGTCAGCAACATGACACCGGAAGGAACACCTGTGTAATATCCAATGACTGCTAACTTTGTATAATCATCAACCATTGTCTTAATGAATACCTGGGGTTTCAAATTACTGCAGCGTTAGTCATAGCAACAGAACTGTGCCCTCTCTGCCATGTCTGTAATATGACACAGGAAATAACAAGACGTCTTACTGGAAGTACCATCTCCTCATTTTTAACATCTAAAGAACAAGTAGTAGTCTCTTTCAACTACAAATGACTCGTTAGAACACATACATCCACCAAGTTAGATCCCTTGACCTGCTCTCAAATGGCATGTGCCTCGTATACTAGGGTGTGTGCATTAGCCCTAACCTAACGTTACGTACGAACTAAACAGAATGTGAGTTGTTAGCTCTTATCATGCACGTGCACAGGTGAACACTTGTGTGTTAGGTCATATTACACATGAACTTGCATTTTCTCACGTAAGTGCATTTCTCTGTTCCACAAGATACAAATTTGATTGCTGGATTGTATCCTGCACTGTTTATGCGATATAGCTTTGCTAGGTAGTTCTCTACATATAGCAATTTTTACCACTGCTCTACCTACGCCTTTTGCTCTTTTGGTTTTATTACAGTCTAGTGTGTGATAGACAGCATTAACTGTATATCAAACCCAGTTCACCTTTGTATTTTTAATCCAAATAATAATTTGAAAAATACACAAATGAAATCAGTTTTAAACGTTATCTCTGTTTTGTTTTGTTTAATATGTTTATGACATGCATATTAACCTGAAATCGAATCCATGGTGAAAAGGCTAACAGCTTAACCACTGCACCACCATGCCCTTGTTTCTTAGTTCAACTCGTTCTAGGCCTCAGACCTGGAAATCGAGTTAAGACCACCAGTACAAGAGCTAAAATTGCTTACCACTGCAACACAAAAAAATGGATAGCTGGTAACATTAGACAACCGGAAATGATTATATTTCTGTTTGCAATGCATTTTGTCATTAGCCTACTGTCTGAACACTGACAGCAACACAGTTTAGTTTAGAACAAGCGAGTGTGTGTGTATAGATTATTAGCCTCAAGTATTTAAAGCTTGTTGTGTGTAGCGACCATTTTGTCTCGGTAACCACTGAGCATTTTTGTGTTTTAGCTATCATCTTTAACCAATCTATTAAAGATAGTCTACTCTTAATTCTTGATAAATCAGAGTTTGCGTACTCCGTTTCTCATTTATTAACAAGTTTCAATGGTAAAAGACTTGTCAGTCACCATACATGTAGCCTACACTAATTCTTTCTCTACCTAGCTATCTTTCATTACACATGGTAAACATCTCACATGTTCGTATCCGATTATTAGTTTATAAAATCTCAGGTCGATGACCTTGATGTATTGGGTATTTTGGGTAAATTCATTGGCCATGGGAAAGAATTGACCATTCTAAGTCCTATGACACCTCACATGTTGATATCCGATTATTAGTTTATAAAATCTCAGGTCAATGACCTTGCTGTTTTGGATTTTTGGGGTAAATTCATTGGTAATGGGAAAGCGTTAAATATTCTAAGTCCTATGACACCTCACTTGACCCTCTCCGATGATTAGTTTATAAAATCATAGGTCAATGACCATGCTGTATTAGATATTTTGGGTAAATTCGTTGGTCATGGAAAAGGGTTGACCATCCTGAGTCCCATGACACCTCACTTGAACCCCTCTAATTATTAGTTAGAGAGATATTAACAAAAGTGTAGTTAGGCCCTTTTGACAAAAAATAAATAATACATTCAAAAACAGAATGTCACCTCAAGTCCAACGACCTCTCATACAAGTCCCTAGCCTTATTGGTTCATGAGATATTAAAAAGCTATTGACCAATTCGTTTTGGATATGTTGGTAATTTTAAAAAATAACTCATCTATAAATCATTATTCAAAAAGCCCGCCCGCTTACAAAAACCCCAAGTGCGCATGCGTAAAAACTAAAAACATACATGCTAATTCATAGTAGCAATCGCCTCTTCTCATGCGTTTCATGTGGAACAACGTTTAATTTCATCATAGCATTAGGGACCATGGGCCAGTCCTTAGGGACCAGTCCAAAGGGACCAGTCTAAAGGGATTAGTCAAAAAGGACCCGTCAACAAGGACCCGTCCACAGGGGCTCGTCCACAAGGACCCGTCAACAAGGACCCGTCAACAATGACTCGTCCACAGGGACCCGTCCACAGGGACTCTTCCACACGGACACGTCCACATGGGCCCGCGTGTGCGTGCGGGGAAACATACGATTACGTCAGCAAATCATCTCATCTAGTTTCAAATTTAGCCACTACGGCGCGTGCAACAAACAGGAAGTGCGTGGGAACATACGATTACGTCAGCGAAACATGAGCTCACTTGTCTGTTGTATGGGTATCAGTTTAACAGTGGCATCAAGCAGCAAAAGACGTTTACTTACACAATCCATCATTATGGTAAGCATTTTTTTCTTATCATTATGGAAATCTCCTTATTAGAATAAAATGTTATAGTGGTTCTGGCCACTTATAGCTAAACTGTAATAGATATGATTTTTTTTTGTTTCTTTATAGGCTACTACAATAAATATTCTCAATGCTATGGGGGCAGAACTGTTGATTAGAGAGAAAAAAGCTCACTGAATTACCAATGCATGCTCTTTTCCGTATCATTAACATTCAAAAAGTGGACACAATGTATGGTGAACGTGTATTAAGTGTTAGTGAAAATTTTCAGACATTCCTTTCTACACGTTTTAATGATATATGCCAGAAAAGTGTGCTCGAGGATCTAAATCGTGGTGGACATTCTCTATATCTAATTTATGAGGGTATAAAAAACAATAAATGTATTGTACATTCTGACTTTGAAGTTAGGTTAGGTAAGGTAAGGTGGGAACTGGTTAGGTTAGGTAAGGTTAGGTTAGGTTAGGTTAGGTAAGGTGGGATCTGGTTAGATTAGGTAAGGTTAGGTTAGGTAATGTTAGGCTAGGTTAGTTTAGGTGAAGTTGGGTTAGGCAGAATGGCTGCGGTCTGAATCAAAAGTCAGCTCCTGTCAGTTATGCCTCACAAGGTTGAGTGTACCCCATTCCAACCCTCAGCCTAGAATTAAATTTCTTGACAGAGCCAGGACTCGAACCTGAGCCTCCACATTAACAGCTAAAAATGCTAGCCACTACACCATAAAATGGGGCAATATAAGGCTGGTCTTGATTGTACATGATCAATAAATAATTACCTAATAATAATAATAATAATAATAATAATAATAATAATAATAATATTAATATTATTAATAATAATAAATATTCCATTTAGCAACTACATAGCCGACCTTTCCCTGGGTCATTTTACATGCCAACATCGTATGACATACGTGTCTTAATTTTTGCCACCCTTCAAAAATCACTTAACACGACCAAGAGCGAACCTGCAAGCTTGGGGCTGGTAGACCGACACGATAACCACTCACCCACCGTGGCAAGCTATCAATCAATAATTACCTAGTAAAATTATTATTAATAATAATAATAATAATAATAATAAATATTCCATTTAGTAACTACACGGCCGACCTCTCCCTGTGACAGCGTGGCAGCCATATTGCCCATTAGCCACTGCGCCAGCTCTGACTGACCCCTCCATAAGAATAACATAGAGCTGGTTGCGCGTGGCGGCCATCCTGCGCATTAGCCCCTGCGCCAGATCGCCCTTTATTTCCTACTCCTGTGTCACTATGATGTCTGTACTGGTGTGAGTAAAAAGGAAGGAAGGTTTTAGTTTTATGTGACCGTTATTCCCACCTCCTTCTTACGTGGAATCCGAACCACAGGACATGGCATTTCACTTTGAAGATCTCACACGCATTGACCGGATAGCGAACCCGGTCCGCTGTGGTGAGAGACCAACAGCTTTACCGCTGCGCCACCACGCCCTATTACTGGTGAGTGTATATTCAATTGAGGTAGGAAACAGCCGTGGTGAGAGACCAACAGCTTGACCACTGCGCCACCACGCCCCATTACTGGTGAGTGTATATTCAATTGAGATAGGAAACAGCCGAAGTGGGATACCAACAGCTTGACCACTGCGCCACCACGCCCTATTACTGGAGAGTGTATATTCAATTGAGGTAGGAAACAGCCGTGGTGAGAGACCAACAGCTTGACCACTGCGCCACCACGCCCTATTACTGGTGAGTGTATATTCAATTGAGGTAGGAAACATCCGTGGTGAGAGTCCAACTGCTTGACCACTGCACCACCACGCCCTATTACTGGTGAGTGTATACTCAATTGAGGTAGGAAACAGCCGTGGTGAGAGACTAACAGCTTGACCACTGCGCCACCACGCCCCATTACTGGTGAGTGTATACTCAATTGAGGTAGGAAACAGCCGTGGTGAGAGACTAACAGCTTGACCACTGCGCCACCACGCCCTATTACTGGTGAGTGTATATTCAATTGAGGTAGGAAACACCCGTGGTGAGAGACTAACAGCTTGACCACTGCGCCAGCACGCCCCATTACTGGTGAGTGTATACTCAATTGAGGTAGGAAACAGCCGTGGTGAGAGACTAACAGCTTGACCACTGCGCCACCACGACCTATTACTGGTGAGTGTATATTCAATTGAGGTAGGAAACAGCCGTGGTGAGAGACTAACAGCTTGACCACTGCGCCACCACGCCCCATTACTGGTGAGAGTATACTCAATTGAGGTAGGAAACAGCCGTGGTGAGAGACTAACAGCTTGACCACTGCGCCACCACGCCCCATTACTGGTGAGTGTATATTCAATTGAGATAGGAAACAGCCGTGGTGAGAGACCAACAGATTGACCACTGCGCCACCACTTCCTATTACTGGTGAGTGTATATTCAATTGAGGTAGGAAACATCCGTGGTGAGAGTCCAACTGCTTGACCACTGCACCACCACGCCCTATTACTGGTGAGTGTATACTCAATTGAGGTAGGAAACAGCCGTGGTGAGAGACTAACAGCTTGACCACTGCGCCACCACGCCCCATTACTGGTGAGAGTATACTCAATTGAGGTAGGAAACAGCCGTGGTGAGAGACTAACAGCTTGACCACTGCGCCACCACGCCCTATTACCGGTGAGTGTATACTCAATTGAGGTAGGAAACAGCCGTGGTGAGAGACCAACAGCTTGACCACTGCGCCACCACGCCCCATTACTGGTGAGTGTATATTCAATTGAGGTAGGAAACAGCCGTGGTGAGAGACTAACAGCTTGACCACTGCGCCACCACGCCCCATTACTGGTGAGTGTATACTCAATTGAGGTAGGAAACAGCCGTAGTGAGAGACTAACATCTTGACCACTGCGCCACCACGACCTATTACTGGTGAGTGTATATTCAATTGAGGTAGGAAACAGCCGTGGTGAGAGACTAACAGCTTGACCACTGCGCCACCACGCCCCATTACTGGTGAGTGTATACTCAATTGAGGTAGGAAACAGCCGTGGTGAGAGACTAACAGCTTGACCACTGCGCCACCACGACCTATTACTGGTGAGTGTATATTCAATTGAGGTAGGAAACAGCCGTGGTGAGAGACCAACAGCTTGACCACTGCGTCACCACGCCCCATTACTGGTGAGTGTATACTCAATTGAGGTAGGAAACAGCCGTGGTGAGAGACTAACAGCTTGACCACTGCACCACCACGCCCTATTTCTGGTGAGTGTATATTCAATTGAGGTAGGAAACAGCCGTGGTGAGAGACTAACAGCTTGACCACTGCGCCACCACGCCCCATTACTGGTGAGTGTATACTCAATTGAGGTAGGAAACAGCCGTGGTGAGAGACTAACAGCTTGACCACTGCGCCACCACGACCTATTACTGGTGAGTGTATATTCAATTGAGGTAGGAAACAGCCGTGGTGAGAGACTAACAGCTTGACCACTGCGCCACCACGCCCCATTACTGGTGAGTGTATACTCAATTGAGGTAGGAAACAGCCGTGGTGAGAGACTAACAGCTTGACCACTGCGCCACCACGACCTATTACTGGTGAGTGTATATTCAATTGAGGTAGGAAACAGCCGTGGTGAGAGACTAACAGCTTGACCACTGCGCCACCACGCCCCATTACTGGTGAGTGTATACTCAATTGAGGTAGGAAACAGCCGTGGTGAGAGACTAACAGCTTGACCACTGCACCACCACGCCCCATTACCGGTGAGTGTATATTCAATTGAGGTAGGAAACAGCCGTGGTGAGAGACTAACAGCTTGAACACTGCACCCCACGACCTATTACTGGTGAGTGTATATTCAATTGAGGTAGGAAACAGCCGTGGTGAGAGACCAACAGCTTGACCACTGCGCCATCACGCCCCATTACTGGTGAGTGTATACTCAATTGAGGTAGGAAACACCCGTGGTGAGAGACTAACAGCTTGACCACTGCGCCACCACGACCTATTACTGGTGAGTTTATATTCAATTGAGGTAGGAAACAGCCGTGGTGAGAGACTAACAGCTTGACCACTGCGCCACCACGCCCTATTACCGGTGAGTGTATATTCAATTGAGGTAGGAAACAGCCGTGGTGAGAGACCAAAAGCTTGACCACTGCGCCACCACGCCCTATTACCGGTGAGTGTATACTCAATTGAGGTAGGAAACAGCTGTGGTGAGAGACCAACAGCTTGACCACTGCGCCACCACGCCCTATTACTGGTGAGTGTATATTCAATTGAGGTAGGAAACAGCCGTGGTGAGAGACTAACAGCTTGACCACTGCACCACCACGCCCTATTTCTGGTGAGTGTATATTCAATTGAGGTAGGTAACAGCCGTGGTGAGAGACTAACAGCTTGACCACTGCACCACCAGGCCCTATTACTGGTGAGTGTATACTCAATTGAGGTAGGAAGCAGCCGTGGTGAGAGACAACAGCTGGACCACTGCGCCACCACGCCCTATTACTGGTGAGTGTATATTCAATTGAGGTAGGAAACAGCCGTGGTGAGAGACCAACAGCTTGACCACTGCGCCACCACTTCCTATTACTGGTGAGTGTATATTCAATTGAGGTAGGAAACAGCCGTGGTGAGAGACTAACAGCTTGACCACTGCGCCACCACGCCCCATTACTGGTGAGTGTATATTCAATTGAGGTAGGAAACAGCCGTGGTGAGAGACTAACAGCTTGACCACTGCGCCACCACGCCCTATTACTGGTGAGTGTACATTAAATTGAGGTAGGAAACTGCCGTGGTGAGAGACCAACAGCTTGACCGCTGCGCCACCACGCCCCATTACTGGTGAGTGTATACTCAATTGAGGTAGGAAACAGCCGTGGTGAGAGACTAACAGCTTGACCACTGCGCCACCACGCCCTATTACTGGTGAGTGTACATTAAATTGAGGTAGGAAACAGCCGTGGTGAGAGTCCAACAGCTTGACCACTGCGCCACCACGCCCTATTACTGGTGAGTGTATATTCAATTGAGGTAGGAAACAGCCGTGGTGAGAGACCAACAGCTTGACCACTGCGCCACCACGCCCTATTACTGGTGAGTGTACATTAAATTGAGGTAGAAAACAGCCGTGGTGAGAGACCAACAGCTTGACCACTGCGCCACCACGCCCTATTACTGGTGAGTGTATATTAAATTGAGGTAGGAAACTGCCGTGGTGAGAGACTAACAGCTTGACCGCTGCGCCACCACGCCCTATTACTGGTGAGTGTATATTCAATTGAGGTAGGAAACAGCCGTGGTGAGAGACCAACAGCTTGACCACTGCGCCACCTCTTCCTATTACTGGTGAGTGTATATTCAATTGAGGTAGGAAACATCCGTGGTGAGAGACTAACAGCTTGACCACTGCGCCGCCACGCCCTATTACTGGTGAGTGTATACTCAACTGTGGTAGGAAACAGCCGTGGTGAGAGACTAACAGCTTGACCACTGCGCCACCACGCCCCATTACTGGTGAGTGTGTACTCAATTGAGGTAGGAAACAGCCGTGGTGAGAGATTAACAGCTTGACCACTGCGCCACCACGCCCTATTACTGGTGAGTGTATATTCAATTGAGGTAGGAAACAGCCGTGGTGAGAGACCAACAGCTTGACCACTGCGCCACCACTTCCTATTACTGGTGAGTGTATATTCAATTGAGGTAGGAAACATCCGTGGTGAGAGACTAACAGCTTGACCACTGCGCCACCACGCCCTATTACTGGTGAGTGTATATTCAATTGAGGTAGGAAACAGCCGTGGTGAGAGACTAACAGCTTGACCACTGCGCCACCACGCCCCATTATGGTGAGTGTATACTCAATTGAGGTAGGAAACAGCCGTGGTGAGAGACTAACAGCTTGACCACTGCGCCACCACGCCCTATTACTGGTGAGTGTATATTCAATTGAGGTAGGAAACAGCCGTGGTGAGAGACCAAATGCTTGACCACTGCACCACCACGCCCTATTACTGGTGAGTGTATACTCAATTGAGGTAGGAAACAGCCGTGGTGAGAGACTAACAGCTTGACCGCTGCGCCACCACGCCCTATTACTGGTGAGTGTATATTCAATTGAGGTAGGAAACAGCCGTGGTGAGAGACCAACAGCTTGACCACTGCGCCACCACTTCCTATGACTGGTGAGTGTATATTCAATAGAGGTAGGAAACATCCGTGGTGAGAGACTAACAGCTTGACCACTGCGCCACCACGCCCTATTACTGGTGAGTGTATATTCAATTGAGGTAGGAAACAGCCGTGGTGAGAGACTAACAGCTTGACCGCTGCACCACCACGCCCTATTACTGGTGAGTGTATATTCAATTGAGGTAGGAAACAGCCGTGGTGAGAGACTAACAGCTTGACCACTGCGCCACCACGCCCCATTACTGGTGAGTGTATATTCAATTGAGGTAGGAAACAGCCGTGGTGAGAGACCAACTGCTTGACCACTGCACCACCACGCCCTATTACTGGTGAGTGTATACTCAATTGAGGTAGGAAACAGCCGTGGTGAGAGACTAACAGCTTGACCACTGCGCCACCACGCCCCATTACTGGTGAGTGTATACTCAACTGAGGTAGGAAACAGCCGTTGTGAGAGACTAACAGCTTGACCACTGCGCCACCACGCCCTATTACTGGTGAGTGTATATTCAATTGAGGTAGGAAACAGCCGTGGTGAGAGACTAACAGCTTGACCACTGCGCCACCACGCCCCATTACTTGTGAGTGTATACTCAATTGAGGTAGGAAACAGCCGTGGTGAGAGACTAACAGCTTGACCACTGCGCCACCACGCCCTATTACTGGTGAGTGTATATTCAATTGAGGTAGGAAACAGCCGTGGTGAGAGACCAACAGCTTGACCACTGCGCCACCACGCCCTATTACCAGTGAGTGTATATTCAATTGAGGTAGGAAACAGCCGTGGTGAGAGGCTAACAGCTTGACCACTGCACCCCACGCCCTATTACTGGTGAGTGTATATTCAATTGAGGTAGAAAACAGCCGTGGTGAGAGACTAAGAGCATGACCACTGCACCACCACGCCCTATTTCTGGTGAGTGTATATTCAATTGAGGTAGGAAATAGCCGTGGTAGGAGACCAACAGCTTGACCACTGCGCCACCACGCCCCATTACTGGTGAGTGTATATTCAATTGAGGTAGGAAACAGCCGTGGTGAGAGACTAACAGCTTGACCACTGCGCCACCCTGCCCCATTACTGGTGAGTTTATATTCAATTGAGGTAAGAAACAGCCGTGGTGAGAGACTAACAGCTTGACCGCTGCGCCACCACGCCCCATTACTGGTGAGTGTATATTCAATTGAGGTAGGAAACAGCCGTGGTGAGAGACTAACAGCTTGACCACTGCGCCACCACGCCCTATTACTGGTGAGTGTACATTAAATTGAGGTAGGAAACTGCCGTGGTGAGAGACCAACAGCTTGACCGCTGCGCCACCACGCCCCATTACTGGTGAGTGTATACTCAATTGAGGTAGGAAACAGCCGTGGTGAGAGACTAACAGCTTGACCACTGCGCCACCACGCCCTATTACTGGTGAGTGTACATTAAATTGAGGTAGGAAACAGCCGTGGTGAGAGTCCAACAGCTTGAACACTGCGCCACCACGCCCTATTATAGGTGAGTGTATATTCAATTGAGGTAGGAAACAGCCGTGGTGAGAGACCAACAGCTTGACCACTGCGCCACCACGCCCTATTACTGGTGAGTGTACATTAAATTTAGGTAGAAAACAGCCGTGGTGAGAGACCAACAGCTTGACCACTGCGCCACCACGCCCTATTACTGGTGAGTGTACATTAAATTGAGGTAGGAAACTGCCGTGGTGAGAGACTAACAGCTTGACCGCTGCGCCACCACGCCGTATTACCGGTGGTGTATATTCAATTGAGGTAGGAAACAGCCGTGGTGAGAGACCAACAGCTTGACCACTGCGCCACCTCTTCCTATTACTGGTGAGTGTATACTCAACTGAGGCAGGAAACAGCCGTGGTGAGAGACTAACAGCTTGACCACTGCGCCACCACGCCCCATTACTGGTGAGTGTGTACTCAATTGAGGTAGGAAACAGCCGTGGTGAGAGACTAACAGCTTGACCACTGCGCCACCACGCCCTATTACTGGTGAGTGTATATTCAATTGAGGTAGGAAACAGCCGTGGTGAGAGACCAACAGCTTGACCACTGCGCCACCACTTCCTATTACTGGTGAGTGTATATTCAATTGAGGTAGGAACCATCCGTGGTGAGAGACTAACAGCTTGACGACTTTGCCACCACGCCCTATTACTGGTGAGTGTATATTCAATTGAGGTAGGAAACAGCCGTGGTGAGAGACTAACAGCTTGACCACTGCGCCACTACGCCCCATTATGGTGAGTGTATACTCAATTGAGGTAGGAAACAGCCGTGGTGAGAGACTAACAGCTTGACCACTGCGCCACCACGCCCTATTACTGGTGAGTGTATATTCAATTGAGGTAGGAAACAGCCGTGGTGAGAGACCAACTGCTTGACCACTGCACCACCACGCCCTATTACTGGTGAGTGTATACTCAATTGAGGTAGGAAACAGCCGTGGTGAGAGACTAACAGCTTGACCGCTGCGCCACCACGCCCTATTACTGGTGAGTGTATATTCAATTGAGGTAGAAAACAGCCGTGGTGAGAGACCAACAGCTTGACCACTGCGCCACCACGCCCTATTACTGGTGAGTGTACATTAAATTGAGGTAGGAAACTGCCGTGGTGAGAGACTAACAGCTTGACCGCTGCGCCACCACGCCGTATTACTGGTGGTGTATATTCAATTGAGGTAGGAAACAGCCGTGGTGAGAGACCAACAGCTTGACCACTGCGCCACCTCTTCCTATTACTGGTGAGTGTATATTCAATTGAGGTAGGAAACATCCGTGGTGAGAGACTAACAGCTTGACCACTGCGCCACCACGCCCTATTACTGGTGAGTGTATACTCAACTGAGGTAGAAAACAGCCGTGGTGAGAGACTAACAGCTTGACCACTGCGCCACCACGCCCCATTACTGGTGAGTGTGTACTCAATTGAGGTAGGAAACAGCCGTGGTGAGAGACTAACTGCTTGACCACTGCGCCACCACGCCCTATTACTGGTGAGTGTATATTCAATTGAGGTAGGAAACAGCCGTGGTGAGAGACCAACAGCTTGACCACTGCGCCACCACTTCCTATTACTGGTGAGTGTATATTCAATTGAGGTAGGAAACATCCGTGGTGAGAGACTAACAGCTTGACCACTGCGCCACCACGCCCTATTACTGGTGAGTGTATATTCAATTGAGGTAGGAAACAGCCGTGGTGAGAGACTAACAGCTTGACCACTGCGCCACCACGCCCCATTATGGTGAGTGTATACTCAATTGAGGTAGGAAACAGCCGTGGTGAGAGACTAACAGCTTGACCACTGCGCCACCACGCCCTATTACTGGTGAGTGTATATTCAATTGAGGTAGGAAACAGCCGTGGTGAGAGACCAACTGCTTGACCACTGCACCACCACGCCCTATTACTGGTGAGTGTATACTCAATTGAGGTAGGAAACAGCCGTGGTGAGAGACTAACAGCTTGACCGCTGCGCCACCACGCCCTATTACTGGTGAGTGTATATTCAATTGAGGTAGGAAACAGCCGTGGTGAGAGACCAACAGCTTGACCACTGCGCCACCACTTCCTATGACTGGTGAGTGTATATTCAATTGAGGTAGGAAACATCCGTGGTGAGAGACTAACAGCTTGACCACTGCGCCACCACGCCCTATTACTGGTGAGTGTATATTCAATTGAGGTAGGAAACAGCCGTGGTGAGAGACTAACAGCTTGACCGCTGCACCACCACGCCCTATTACTGGTGAGTGTATATTCAATTGAGGTAGGAAACAGCCGTGGTGAGAGACTAACAGCTTGACCACTGCGCCACCACGCCCCATTACTGGTGAGTGTATATTCAATTGAGGTAGGAAACAGCCGTGGTGAGAGACTAACAGCTTGACCACTGCGCCACCACGCCCCATTACTGGTGAGTGTATACTCAATTGAGGTAGGAAACAGCCGTGGTGAGAGACTAACAGCTTGACCACTGCGCCACCACGCCCTATTACTGGTGACTGTATATTCAATTGAGGTAGGAAACAGCCGTGGTGAGAGACCAACAGCTTGACCACTGCGCCACCACGCCCTATTACCGGTGAGTGTATATTCAATTGAGGTAGGAAACAGCCGTGGTGAGAGGCTAACAGCTTGACCACTGCACCCCACGCCCTATTACTGGTGAGTGTATATTCAATTGAGGTAGGAAACAGCCGTGGTGAGAGACTAAGAGCATGACCACTGCACCACCACGCCCTATTTCTGGTGAGTGTATATTCAATTGAGGTAGGAAACAGCCGTGGTGAGAGACCAACAGCTTGACCACTGCGCCACCACGCCCCATTACTGGTGAGTGTATATTCAATTGAGGTAGGAAACTGCCGTGGTGAGAGACCAACAGCTTGACCACTGCGCCACCACGCCCTATTACTGGTGAGTGTATATTCAATTGAGGTAGGAAACAGCCGTGGTGAGAGACTAACAGCTTGACCACTGCGCCACCCCGCCCTATTACTGGTGAGCGTATATTCAATTGAGGTAGGAAACTGCCGTGGTGAGAGACCAACAGCTTGGCCACTGCGCCACCACGCCCTATTACTGGTGAGTGTATATTCAAATGAGATAGGAAACAGCCGTGGTGAGAGACCAACAGATTGACCACTGCGCCACCACGCCCTATTACTGGTGAGTGTACATTAAATTGAGGTAGGAAACTGCCGTGGTGAGAGGCTAACAGCTTGACCACTGCACCACCACGCCCTATTACTGGTGAGTGTATATTCAATTCAGGTAGGAAACAGCCGTGGTGAGAGACCAACAGCTTGACCACTGCGCCACGACTTCCTATTACTGGTGAGTGTATATTCAATTGAGGTAGGAAACAGCCGAGGTGAGAGACCAACAGCTTGACCACTGCGCCACCACTTCCTATTACTGGTGAGTGTATATTCAATTGAGGTAGGAAACATCCGTGGTGAGAGACTAACAGCTTGACCACTGCGCCACCACGCCCTATTACTGGTGAGTGTATATTCAATTGAGGTAGGAAACAGCCGTGGTGAGAGACTAACAGCTTGACCACTGCGCCACCACGCCCCATTATGGTGAGTGTATACTCAATTGAGGTAGGAAACAGCCGTGGTGAGAGACTAACAGCTTGACCACTGCGCCACCTCGCCCTATTACTGGTGAGTGTATATTCAATTGAGGTAGGAAACAGCCGTGGTGAGAGACCAACTGCTTGACCACTGCACCACCACGCCCTATTACTGGTGAGTGTATACTCAATTGAGGTAGGAAACAGCCGTGGTGAGAGACTAACAGCTTGACCGCTGCGCCACCACGCCCTATTACTGGTGAGTGTATATTCAATTGAGGTAGGAAACAGCCGTGGTGAGAGACCAACAGCTTGACCACTGCGCCACCACTTCCTATGACTGGTGAGTGTATATTCAATTGAGGTAGGAAACATCCGTGGTGAGAGACTAACAGCTTGACCACTGCGCCACCACGCCCTATTACTGGTGAGTGTATATTCAATTGAGGTAGGAAACAGCCGTGGTGAGAGACTAACAGCTTGACCGCTGCACCACCACGCCCTATTACTGGTGAGTGTATATTCAATTGAGGTAGGAAACAGCCGTGGTGAGAGACTAACAGCTTGACCACTGCGCCACCACGCCCCATTACTGGTGAGTGTATATTCAATTGAGGTAGGAAACAGCCGTGGTGACAGACCAACTGCTTGACCACTGCACCACCACGCCCTATTACTGGTGAGTGTATACTCAATTGAGGTAGGAAACAGCCGTGGTGAGAGACTAACAGCTTGACCACTGCGCCACCACGCCCCATTACTGGTGAGTGTATACTCAACTGAGGTAGGAAACAGCCGTTGTGAGAGACTAACAGCTTGACCACTGCGCCACCACGCCCTATTACTGGTGAGTGTATATTCAATTGAGGTAGGAAACAGCCGTGGTGAGAGACTAACAGCTTGACCACTGCGCCACCACGCCCCATTACTGGTGAGTGTATACTCAATTGAGGTAGGAAACAGCCGTGGTGAGAGACTAACAGCTTGACCACTGCGCCACCACGCCCTATTACTGGTGAGTGTATATTCAATTGAGGTAGGAAACAGCCGTGGTGAGAGACCAACAGCTTGACCACTGCGCCACCACGCCCTATTACCGGTGAGTGTATATTCAATTGAGGTAGGAAACAGCCGTGGTGAGAGGCTAACAGCTTGACCACTGCACCCCACGCCCTATTACTGGTGAGTGTATATTCAATTGAGGTAGGAAACAGCCGTGGTGAGAGACTAAGAGCATGACCACTGCACCACCACGCCCTATTTCTGGTGAGTGTATATTCAATTGAGGTAGGAAACAGCCGTGGTGAGAGACCAACAGCTTGACCACTGCGCCACCACGCCCCATTACTGGTGAGTGTATATTCAATTGAGGTAGGAAACTGCCGTGGTGAGAGACCAACAGCTTGACCACTGCGCCACCACGCCCTATTACTGGTGAGTGTACATTAAATTGAGGTAGGAAACTGCCGTGGTGAGAGACTAACAGCTTGACCGCTGCGCCACCACGCCCTATTACTGGTGAGTGTATATTCAATTGAGGTAGGAAACAGCCGTGGTGAGAGACCAACAGCTTGACCACTGCGCCACCACGCCCTATTACTGGTGAGTGTATATTCAATTGAGGTAGGAAACAGCCGAGGTGAGAGACTAACAGCTTGACCACTGCGCCACCCCGCCCTATTACTGGTGAGCGTATATTCAATTGAGGTAGGAAACTGCCGTGGTGAGAGACCAACAGCTTGGCCACTGCGCCACCACGCCCTATTACTGGTGAGTGTATATTCAAATGAGATAGGAAACAGCCGTGGTGAGAGACCAACAGATTGACCACTGCGCCACCACGCCCTATTACTGGTGAGTGTACATTAAATTGAGGTAGGAAACTGCCGTGGTGAGAGGCTAACAGCTTGACCACTGCACCACCACGCCCTATTACTGGTGAGTGTATATTCAATTCAGGTAGGAAACAGCCGTGGTGAGAGACCAACAGCTTGACCACTGCCCCACGACTTCCTATTACTGGTGAGTGTATATTCAATTGAGGTAGGAAACAGCCGTGGTGAGAGACCAACAGCTTGACCACTGCGCCACCACGCCCTATTACTGGTGAGTGTATATTCAATTGAGGTAGGAAACAGCCGTGGTGAGAGACTAACAGCTTGACCACTGCGCTACCACGCCCCATTACTGGTGAGTGTATACTCAATTGAGGTAGGAAACAGCCGTGGTGAGAGACTAACAGCTTGACCACTGCGCCACCACGCCCTATTACTGGTGAGTGTATATTCAATTGAGGTAGGAAACAGCCGTGGTGAGAGACCAACAGCTTGACCACTGCGCCACCACGCCCTATTACTGGTGAGTGTATATTCAATTGAGGTAGGAAACAGCCGTGGTGAGAGACTAACAGCTTGACCACTGTGCCACCACGCCCTATTACTGGTGAGTGTATATTCAATTGAGGTAGGAAACAGCCGTGGTGAGAGACTAACAGCTTGACCACTGTGCCACCACGCCCCATTACTGGTGAGTGTATACTCAACTGAGGTAGGAAACAGCCGTGGTGAGAGACTAACAGCATGACCACTGCGCCACCACGCCCTATTACTGGTGAGTGTATATTCAATTGAGGTAGGAAACAGCCGTGATGAGAGACTAACAGCTTGACCACTGCGCCACCACGCCCCATTACTGGTGAGTGTATACTCAATTGAGGTAGGAAACAGCCGTGGTGAGAGACTAACAGCTTGACCACTGCGCCACCACGCCCTATTACTGGTGAGTGTATACTCAACTGAGGTAGGAAACAGCCGTAGTGAGAGACTAACAGCTTGACCACTGCGCCACCACGCCCCATTACTGGTGAGTGTGTACTCAATTGAGGTAGGAAACAGCCGTGGTGAGAGACTAACAGCTTGACCACTGCGCCACCACGCCCTATTACTGGTGAGTGTATATTCAATTGAGGTAGGAAACAGCCGTGGTGAGAGACCAACAGCTTGACCACTGCGCCACCACTTCCTATTACTGGTGAGTGTATATTCAATTGAGGTAGGAAACATCCGTGGTGAGAGACTAACAGCTTGACCACTGCGCCACCACGCCCTATTACTGGTGAGTGTATATTCAATTGAGGTAGGAAACAGCCGTGGTGAGAGACTAACAGCTTGACCACTGCGCCACCACGCCCCATTATGGTGAGTGTATACTCAATTGAGGTAGGAAACAGCCGTGGTGAGAGACTAACAGCTTGACCACTGCGCCACCACGCCCTATTACTGGTGAGTGTACATTAAATTGAGGTAGGAAACTGCCGTGGTGAGAGACCAACAGCTTGACCGCTGCGCCACCACGCCCCATTACTGGTGAGTGTATACTCAATTGAGGTAGGAAACAGCCGTGGTGAGAGACTAACAGCTTGACCACTGCGCCACCACGCCCTATTACTGGTGAGTGTACATTAAATTGAGGTAGGAAACAGCCGTGGTGAGAGTCCAACAGCTTGACCACTGCGCCACCACGCCCTATTACTGGTGAGTGTATATTCAATTGAGGTAGGAAACAGCCGTGGTGAGAGACCAACAGCTTGACCACTGCGCCACCACGCCCTATTACTGGTGAGTGTACATTAAATTTAGGTAGAAAACAGCCGTGGTGAGAGACCAACAGCTTGACCACTGCGCCACCACGCCCTATTACTGGTGAGTGTACATTAAATTGAGGTAGGAAACTGCCGTGGTGAGAGACTAACAGCTTGACCGCTGCGCCACCACGCCGTATTACTGGTGGTTTATATTCAATTGAGGTAGGAAACAGCCGTGGTGAGAGACCAACAGCTTGACCACTGCGCCACCTCTTCCTATTACTGGTGAGTGTATATTCAATTGAGGTAGGAAACATCCGTGGTGAGAGACTAACAGCTTGACCACTGCGCCACCACGCCCTATTACTGGTGAGTGTATACTCAACTGAGGTAGGAAACAGCCGTGGTGAGAGACTAACAGCTTGACCACTGCGCCACCACGCCCCATTACTGGTGAGTGTGTACTCAATTGAGGTAGGAAACAGCCGTGGTGAGAGACTAACTGCTTGACCACTGCGCCACCACGCCCTATTACTGGTGAGTGTATATTCAATTGAGGTAGGAAACAGCCGTGGTGAGAGACCAACAGCTTGACCACTGCGCCACCACTTCCTATTACTGGTGAGTGTATATTCAATTGAGGTAGGAAACATCCGTGGTGAGAGACTAACAGCTTGACCACTGCGCCACCACGCCCTATTACTCGTGAGTGTATATTCAATTGAGGTAGGAAACAGCCGTGGTGAGAGACTAACAGCTTGACCACTGCGCCACCACGCCCCATTATGGTGAGTGTATACTCAATTGAGGTAGGAAACAGCCGTGGTGAGAGACTAACAGCTTGACCACTGCGCCACCACGCCCTATTACTGGTGAGTGTATATTCAATTGAGGTAGGAAACAGCCGTGGTGAGAGACCAACTGCTTGACCACTGCACCACCACGCCCTATTACTGGTGAGTGTATACTCAATTGAGGTAGGAAACAGCCGTGGTGAGAGACTAACAGCTTGACCGCTGCGCCACCACGCCCTATTACTGGTGAGTGTATATTCAATTGAGGTAGGAAACAGCCGTGGTGAGAGACCAACAGCTTGACCACTGCGCCACCACTTCCTATGACTGGTGAGTGTATATTCAATTGAGGTAGGAAACATCCGTGGTGAGAGACTAACAGCTTGACCACTGCGCCACCACGCCCTATTACTGGTGAGTGTATATTCAATTGAGGTAGGAAACAGCCGTGGTGAGAGACTAACAGCTTGACCGCTGCACCACCACGCCCCATTATGGTGAGTGTATATTCAATTGAGGTAGGAAACAGCCGTGGTGAGAGACTAACAGCTTGACCACTGCGCCACCACGCCCCATTACTGGTGAGTGTATATTCAATTGAGGTAGGAAACAGCCGTGGTGAGAGACCAACTGCTTGACCACTGCACCACCACGCCCTATTACTGGTGAGTGTATACTCAATTGAGGTAGGAAACAGCCGTGGTGAGAGACTAACAGCTTGACCACTGCGCCACCACGCCCCATTACTGGTGAGTGTATACTCAACTGAGGTAGGAAACAGCCGTTGTGAGAGACTAACAGCTTGACCACTGCGCCACCACGCCCTATTCCTGGTGAGTGTATATTCAATTGAGATAGGAAACAGCCGTGGTGAGAGACCAACAGATTGACCACTGCGCCACCACGCCCTATTACTGGTGAGTGTACATTAAATTGAGGTAGGAAACTGCCGTGGTGAGAGGCTAACAGCTTGACCACTGCACCACCACGCCCTATTACTGGTGAGTGTATATTCAATTCAGGTAGGAAACAGCCGTGGTGAGAGACCAACAGCTTGACCACTGCGCCACGACTTCCTATTACTGGTGAGTGTATATTCAATTGAGGTAGGAAACAGCCGAGGTGAGAGACCAACAGCTTGACCACTGCGCCACCACTTCCTATTACTGGTGAGTGTATATTCAATTGAGGTAGGAAACATCCGTGGTGAGAGACTAACAGCTTGACCACTGCGCCACCACGCCCTATTACTGGTGAGTGTATATTCAATTGAGGTAGGAAACAGCCGTGGTGAGAGACTAACAGCTTGACCACTGCGCCACCACGCCCCATTATGGTGAGTGTATACTCAATTGAGGTAGGAAACAGCCGTGGTGAGAGACTAACAGCTTGACCACTGCGCCACCACGCCCTATTACTGGTGAGTGTATATTCAATTGAGGTAGGAAACAGCCGTGGTGAGAGACCAACTGCTTGACCACTGCACCACCACGCCCTATTACTGGTGAGTGTATACTCAATTGAGGTAGGAAACAGCCGTGGTGAGAGACTAACAGCTTGACCGCTGCGCCACCACGCCCTATTACTGGTGAGTGTATATTCAATTGAGGTAGGAAACAGCCGTGGTGAGAGACCAACAGCTTGACCACTGCGCCACCACTTCCTATGACTGGTGAGTGTATATTCAATTGAGGTAGGAAACATCCGTGGTGAGAGACTAACAGCTTGACCACTGCGCCACCACGCCCTATTACTGGTGAGTGTATATTCAATTGAGGTAGGAAACAGCCGTGGTGAGAGACTAACAGCTTGACCGCTGCACCACCACGCCCTATTACTGGTGAGTGTATATTCAATTGAGGTAGGAAACAGCCGTGGTGAGAGACTAACAGCTTGACCACTGCGCCACCACGCCCCATTACTGGTGAGTGTATATTCAATTGAGGTAGGAAACAGCCGTGGTGACAGACCAACTGCTTGACCACTGCACCACCACGCCCTATTACTGGTGAGTGTATACTCAATTGAGGTAGGAAACAGCCGTGGTGAGAGACTAACAGCTTGACCACTGCGCCACCACGCCCCATTACTGGTGAGTGTATACTCAACTGAGGTAGGAAACAGCCGTTGTGAGAGACTAACAGCTTGACCACTGCGCCACCACGCCCTATTACTGGTGAGTGTATATTCAATTGAGGTAGGAAACAGCCGTGGTGAGAGACTAACAGCTTGACCACTGCGCCACCACGCCCCATTACTGGTGAGTGTATACTCAATTGAGGTAGGAAACAGCCGTGGTGAGAGACTAACAGCTTGACCACTGCGCCACCACGCCCTATTACTGGTGAGTGTATATTCAATTGAGGTAGGAAACAGCCGTGGTGAGAGACCAACAGCTTGACCACTGCGCCACCACGCCCTATTACCGGTGAGTGTATATTCAATTGAGGTAGGAAACAGCCGTGGTGAGAGGCTAACAGCTTGACCACTGCACCCCACGCCCTATTACTGGTGAGTGTATATTCAATTGAGGTAGGAAACAGCCGTGGTGAGAGACTAAGAGCATGACCACTGCACCACCACGCCCTATTTCTGGTGAGTGTATATTCAATTGAGGTAGGAAACAGCCGTGGTGAGAGACCAAAAGCTTGACCACTGCGCCACCACGCCCCATTACTGGTGAGTGTATATTCAATTGAGGTAGGAAACTGCCGTGGTGAGAGACCAACAGCTTGACCACTGCGCCACCACGCCCTATTACTGGTGAGTGTACATTAAATTGAGGTAGGAAACTGCCGTGGTGAGAGACTAACAGCTTGACCGCTGCGCCACCACGCCCTATTACTGGTGAGTGTATATTCAATTGAGGTAGGAAACAGCCGTGGTGAGAGACCAACAGCTTGACCACTGCGCCACCACGCCCTATTACTGGTGAGTGTATATTCAATTGAGGTAGGAAACAGCCGAGGTGAGAGACTAACAGCTTGACCACTGCGCCACCCCGCCCTATTACTGGTGAGCGTATATTCAATTGAGGTAGGAAACTGCCGTGGTGAGAGACCAACAGCTTGGCCACTGCGCCACCACGCCCTATTACTGGTGAGTGTATATTCAAATGAGATAGGAAACAGCCGTGGTGAGAGACCAACAGATTGACCACTGCGCCACCACGCCCTATTACTGGTGAGTGTACATTAAATTGAGGTAGGAAACTGCCGTGGTGAGAGGCTAACAGCTTGACCACTGCACCACCACGCCCTATTACTGGTGAGTGTATATTCAATTCAGGTAGGAAACAGCCGTGGTGAGAGACCAACAGCTTGACCACTGCCCCACGACTTCCTATTACTGGTGAGTGTATATTCAATTGAGGTAGGAAACAGCCGTGGTGAGAGACCAACAGCTTGACCACTGCGCCACCACGCCCTATTACTGGTGAGTGTATATTCAATTGAGGTAGGAAACAGCCGTGGTGAGAGACTAACAGCTTGACCACTGCGCTACCACGCCCCATTACTGGTGAGTGTATACTCAATTGAGGTAGGAAACAGCCGTGGTGAGAGACTAACAGCTTGACCACTGCGCCACCACGCCCTATTACTGGTGAGTGTATATTCAATTGAGGTAGGAAACAGCCGTGGTGAGAGACCAACAGCTTGACCACTGCGCCACCACGCCCTATTACTGGTGAGTGTATATTCAATTGAGGTAGGAAACAGCCGTGGTGAGAGACTAACAGCTTGACCACTGTGCCACCACGCCCTATTACTGGTGAGTGTATATTCAATTGAGGTAGGAAACAGCCGTGGTGAGAGACTAACAGCTTGACCACTGTGCCACCACGCCCCATTACTGGTGAGTGTATACTCAACTGAGGTAGGAAACAGCCGTGGTGAGAGACTAACAGCTTGACCACTGCGCCACCACGCCCTATTACTGGTGAGTGTATATTCAATTGAGGTAGGAAACAGCCGTGATGAGAGACTAACAGCTTGACCACTGCGCCACCACGCCCCATTACTGGTGAGTGTATACTCAATTGAGGTAGGAAACAGCCGTGGTGAGAGACTAACAGCTTGACCACTGCGCCACCACGCCCTATTACTGGTGAGTGTATACTCAACTGAGGTAGGAAACAGCCGTAGTGAGAGACTAACAGCTTGACCACTGCGCCACCACGCCCCATTACTGGTGAGTGTGTACTCAATTGAGGTAGGAAACAGCCGTGGTGAGAGACTAACAGCTTGACCACTGCGCCACCACGCCCTATTACTGGTGAGTGTATATTCAATTGAGGTAGGAAACAGCCGTGGTGAGAGACCAACAGCTTGACCACTGCGCCACCACTTCCTATTACTGGTGAGTGTATATTCAATTGAGGTAGGAAACATCCGTGGTGAGAGACTAACAGCTTGACCACTGCGCCACCACGCCCTATTACTGGTGAGTGTATATTCAATTGAGGTAGGAAACAGCCGTGGTGAGAGACTAACAGCTTGACCACTGCGCCACCACGCCCCATTATGGTGAGTGTATACTCAATTGAGGTAGGAAACAGCCGTGGTGAGAGACTAACAGCTTGACCACTGCGCCACCACGCCCTATTACTGGTGAGTGTACATTAAATTGAGGTAGGAAACTGCCGTGGTGAGAGACCAACAGCTTGACCGCTGCGCCACCACGCCCCATTACTGGTGAGTGTATACTCAATTGAGGTAGGAAACAGCCGTGGTGAGAGACTAACAGCTTGACCACTGCGCCACCACGCCCTATTACTGGTGAGTGTACATTAAATTGAGGTAGGAAACAGCCGTGGTGAGAGTCCAACAGCTTGACCACTGCGCCACCACGCCCTATTACTGGTGAGTGTATATTCAATTGAGGTAGGAAACAGCCGTGGTGAGAGACCAACAGCTTGACCACTGCGCCACCACGCCCTATTACTGGTGAGTGTACATTAAATTTAGGTAGAAAACAGCCGTGGTGAGAGACCAACAGCTTGACCACTGCGCCACCACGCCCTATTACTGGTGAGTGTACATTAAATTGAGGTAGGAAACTGCCGTGGTGAGAGACTAACAGCTTGACCGCAGCGCCACCACGCCGTATTACTGGTGGTGTATATTCAATTGAGGTAGGAAACAGCCGTGGTGAGAGACCAACAGCTTGACCACTGCGCCACCTCTTCCTATTACTGGTGAGTGTATATTCAATTGAGGTAGGAAACATCCGTGGTGAGAGACTAACAGCTTGACCACTGCGCCACCACGCCCTATTACTGGTGAGTGTATACTCAACTGAGGTAGGAAACAGCCGTGGTGAGAGACTAACAGCTTGACCACTGCGCCACCACGCCCCATTACTGGTGAGTGTGTACTCAATTGAGGTAGGAAACAGCCGTGGTGAGAGACTAACTGCTTGACCACTGCGCCACCACGCCCTATTACTGGTGAGTGTATATTCAATTGAGGTAGGAAACAGCCGTGGTGAGAGACCAACAGCTTGACCACTGCGCCACCACTTCCTATTACTGGTGAGTGTATATTCAATTGAGGTAGGAAACATCCGTGGTGAGAGACTAACAGCTTGACCACTGCGCCACCACGCCCTATTACTGGCGAGTGTATATTCAATTGAGGTAGGAAACAGCCGTGGTGAGAGACTAACAGCTTGACCACTGCGCCACCACGCCCCATTATGGTGAGTGTATACTCAATTGAGGTAGGAAACAGCCGTGGTGAGAGACTAACAGCTTGACCACTGCGCCACCACGCCCTATTACTGGTGAGTGTATATTCAATTGAGGTAGGAAACAGCCGTGGTGAGAGACCAACTGCTTGACCACTGCACCACCACGCCCTATTACTGGTGAGTGTATACTCAATTGAGGTAGGAAACAGCCGTGGTGAGAGACTAACAGCTTGACCGCTGCGCCACCACGCCCTATTACTGGTGAGTGTATATTCAATTGAGGTAGGAAACAGCCGTGGTGAGAGACCAACAGCTTGACCACTGCGCCACCACTTCCTATGACTGGTGAGTGTATATTCAATTGAGGTAGGAAACATCCGTGGTGAGAGACTAACAGCTTGACCACTGCGCCACCACGCCCTATTACTGGTGAGTGTATATTCAATTGAGGTAGGAAACAGCCGTGGTGAGAGACTAACAGCTTGACCGCTGCACCACCACGCCCCATTATGGTGAGTGTATATTCAATTGAGGTAGGAAACAGCCGTGGTGAGAGACTAACAGCTTGACCACTGCGCCACCACGCCCCATTACTGGTGAGTGTATATTCAATTGAGGTAGGAAACAGCCGTGGTGAGAGACCAACTGCTTGACCACTGCACCACCACGCCCTATTACTGGTGAGTGTATACTCAATTGAGGTAGGAAACAGCCGTGGTGAGAGACTAACAGCTTGACCACTGCGCCACCACGCCCCATTACTGGTGAGTGTATACTCAACTGAGGTAGGAAACAGCCGTTGTGAGAGACTAACAGCTTGACCACTGCGCCACCACGCCCTATTACTGGTGAGTGTATATTCAATTGAGGTAGGAAACAGCCGTGGTGAGAGACTAACAGCTTGACCACTGCGCCACCACGCCCCATTACTGGTGAGTGTATACTCAATTGAGGTAGGAAACAGCCGTGGTGAGAGACTAACAGCTTGACCACTGCGCCACCACGCCCTATTACTGGTGAGTGTATATTCAATTGAGGTAGGAAACAGCCGTGGTGAGAGACCAACAGCTTGACCACTGCGCCACCACGCCCTATTACCGGTGAGTGTATATTCAATTGAGGTAGGAAACAGCCGTGGTGAGAGGCTAACAGCTTGACCACTGCACCCCACGCCCTATTACTGGTGAGTGTATATTCAATTGAGGTAGGAAACAGCCGTGGTGAGAGACTAAGAGCATGACCACTGCACCACCACGCCCTATTTCTGGTGAGTGTATATTCAATTGAGGTAGGAAACAGCCGTGGTGAGAGACCAACAGCTTGACCACTGCGCCACCACGCCCCATTACTGGTGAGTGTATATTCAATTGAGGTAGGAAACTGCCGTGGTGAGAGACCAACAGCTTGACCACTGCGCCACCACGCCCTATTACTGGTGAGTGTATATTCAATTGAGGTAGGAAACAGCCGTGGTGAGAGACCAACAGCTTGGCCACTGCGCCACCACGCCCTATTACTGGTGAGTGTATATTCAAATGAGATAGGAAACAGCCGTGGTGAGAGACCAACAGATTGACCACTGCGCCACCACGCCCTATTACTGGTGAGTGTACATTAAATTGAGGTAGGAAACTGCCGTGGTGAGAGGCTAACAGCTTGACCACTGCACCACCACGCCCTATTACTGGTGAGTGTATATTCAATTCAGGTAGGAAACAGCCGTGGTGAGAGACCAACAGCTTGACCACTGCGCCACGACTTCCTATTACTGGTGAGTGTATATTCAATTGAGGTAGGAAACAGCCGAGGTGAGAGACCAACAGCTTGACCACTGCGCCACCACGCCCTATTACTGGTGAGTGTATATTCAATTGAGGTAGGAAACAGCCGTGGTGAGAGACTAACAGCTTGACCACTGCGCTACCACGCCCCATTACTGGTGAGTGTATACTCAATTGAGGTAGGAAACAGCCGTGGTGAGAGACTAACAGCTTGACCACTGCGCCACCACGCCCTATTACTGGTGAGTGTATATTCAATTGAGGTAGGAAACAGCCGTGGTGAGAGACCAACAGCTTGACCACTGCGCCACCACGCCCTATTACTGGTGAGTGTATATTCAATTGAGGTAGGAAACAGCCGTGGTGAGAGACTAACAGCTTGACCACTGTGCCACCACGCCCTATTACTGGTGAGTGTATATTCAATTGAGGTAGGAAACAGCCGTGGTGAGAGACTAACAGCTTGACCACTGTGCCACCACGCCCCATTACTGGTGAGTGTATACTCAACTGAGGTAGGAAACAGCCGTGGTGAGAGACTAACAGCTTGACCACTGCGCCACCACGCCCTATTACTGGTGAGTGTATATTCAATTGAGGTAGGAAACAGCCGTGATGAGAGACTAACAGCTTGACCACTGCGCCACCACGCCCCATTACTGGTGAGTGTATACTCAATTGAGGTAGGAAACAGCCGTGGTGAGAGACTAACAGCTTGACCACTGCGCCACCACGCCCTATTACTGGTGAGTGTATACTCAACTGAGGTAGGAAACAGCCGTGGTGAGAGACTAACAGCTTGACCACTGCGCCACCACGCCCCATTACTGGTGAGTGTGTACTCAATTGAGGTAGGAAACAGCCGTGGTGAGAGACTAACAGCTTGACCACTGCGCCACCACGCCCTATTACTGGTGAGTGTATATTCAATTGAGGTAGGAAACAGCCGTGGTGAGAGACCAACAGCTTGACCACTGCGCCACCACTTCCTATTACTGGTGAGTGTATATTCAATTGAGGTAGGAAACATCCGTGGTGAGAGACTAACAGCTTGACCACTGCGCCACCACGCCCTATTACTGGTGAGTGTATATTCAATTGAGGTAGGAAACAGCCGTGGTGAGAGACCAAAAGCTTGACCACTGCGCCACCACGCCCTATTACTGGTGAGTGTATATTCAATTGAGGTAGGAAACTGCCGTGGTGAGAGACCAACAGCTTGGCCACTGCGCCACCACGCCCTATTACTGGTGAGTGTATATTCAAATGAGATAGGAAACAGCCGTGGTGAGAGACCAACAGATTGACCACTGCGCCACCACGCCCTATTACTGGTGAGTGTACATTAAATTGAGGTAGGAAACTGCCGTGGTGAGAGGCTAACAGCTTGACCACTGCACCACCACGCCCTATTACTGGTGAGTGTATATTCAATTCAGGTAGGAAACAGCCGTGGTGAGAGACCAACAGCTTGACCACTGCCCCACGACTTCCTATTACTGGTGAGTGTATATTCAATTGAGGTAGGAAACAGCCGTGGTGAGAGACCAACAGCTTGACCACTGCGCCACCACGCCCTATTACTGGTGAGTGTATATTCAATTGAGGTAGGAAACAGCCGTGGTGAGAGACTAACAGCTTGACCACTGCGCTACCACGCCCCATTACTGGTGAGTGTATACTCAATTGAGGTAGGAAACAGCCGTGGTGAGAGACTAACAGCTTGACCACTGCGCCACCACGCCCTATTACTGGTGAGTGTATATTCAATTGAGGTAGGAAACAGCCGTGGTGAGAGACCAACAGCTTGACCACTGCGCCACCACGCCCTATTACTGGTGAGTGTATATTCAATTGAGGTAGGAAACAGCCGTGGTGAGAGACTAACAGCTTGACCACTGTGCCACCACGCCCTATTACTGGTGAGTGTATATTCAATTGAGGTAGGAAACAGCCGTGGTGAGAGACTAACAGCTTGACCACTGTGCCACCACGCCCCATTACTGGTGAGTGTATACTCAACTGAGGTAGGAAACAGCCGTGGTGAGAGACTAACAGCTTGACCACTGCGCCACCACGCCCTATTACTGGTGAGTGTATATTCAATTGAGGTAGGAAACAGCCGTGATGAGAGACTAACAGCTTGACCACTGCGCCACCACGCCCCATTACTGGTGAGTGTATACTCAATTGAGGTAGGAAACAGCCGTGGTGAGAGACTAACAGCTTGACCACTGCGCCACCACGCCCTATTACTGGTGAGTGTATACTCAACTGAGGTAGGAAACAGCCGTAGTGAGAGACTAACAGCTTGACCACTGCGCCACCACGCCCCATTACTGGTGAGTGTGTACTCAATTGAGGTAGGAAACAGCCGTGGTGAGAGACTAACAGCTTGACCACTGCGCCACCACGCCCTATTACTGGTGAGTGTATATTCAATTGAGGTAGGAAACAGCCGTGGTGAGAGACCAACAGCTTGACCACTGCGCCACCACTTCCTATTACTGGTGAGTGTATATTCAATTGAGGTAGGAAACATCCGTGGTGAGAGACTAACAGCTTGACCACTGCGCCACCACGCCCTATTACTGGTGAGTGTATATTCAATTGAGGTAGGAAACAGCCGTGGTGAGAGACTAACAGCTTGACCACTGCGCCACCACGCCCCATTATGGTGAGTGTATACTCAATTGAGGTAGGAAACAGCCGTGGTGAGAGACTAACAGCTTGACCACTGCGCCACCACGCCCTATTACTGGTGAGTGTACATTAAATTGAGGTAGGAAACTGCCGTGGTGAGAGACCAACAGCTTGACCGCTGCGCCACCACGCCCCATTACTGGTGAGTGTATACTCAATTGAGGTAGGAAACAGCCGTGGTGAGAGACTAACAGCTTGACCACTGCGCCACCACGCCCTATTACTGGTGAGTGTACATTAAATTGAGGTAGGAAACAGCCGTGGTGAGAGTCCAACAGCTTGACCACTGCGCCACCACGCCCTATTACTGGTGAGTGTATATTCAATTGAGGTAGGAAACAGCCGTGGTGAGAGACCAACAGCTTGACCACTGCGCCACCACGCCCTATTACTGGTGAGTGTACATTAAATTTAGGTAGAAAACAGCCGTGGTGAGAGACCAACAGCTTGACCACTGCGCCACCACGCCCTATTACTGGTGAGTGTACATTAAATTGAGGTAGGAAACTGCCGTGGTGAGAGACTAACAGCTTGACCGCAGCGCCACCACGCCGTATTACTGGTGGTGTATATTCAATTGAGGTAGGAAACAGCCGTGGTGAGAGACCAACAGCTTGACCACTGCGCCACCTCTTCCTATTACTGGTGAGTGTATATTCAATTGAGGTAGGAAACATCCGTGGTGAGAGACTAACAGCTTGACCACTGCGCCACCACGCCCTATTACTGGTGAGTGTATACTCAACTGAGGTAGGAAACAGCCGTGGTGAGAGACTAACAGCTTGACCACTGCGCCACCACGCCCCATTACTGGTGAGTGTGTACTCAATTGAGGTAGGAAACAGCCGTGGTGAGAGACTAACTGCTTGACCACTGCGCCACCACGCCCTATTACTGGTGAGTGTATATTCAATTGAGGTAGGAAACAGCCGTGGTGAGAGACCAACAGCTTGACCACTGCGCCACCACTTCCTATTACTGGTGAGTGTATATTCAATTGAGGTAGGAAACATCCGTGGTGAGAGACTAACAGCTTGACCACTGCGCCACCACGCCCTATTACTGGCGAGTGTATATTCAATTGAGGTAGGAAACAGCCGTGGTGAGAGACTAACAGCTTGACCACTGCGCCACCACGCCCCATTATGGTGAGTGTATACTCAATTGAGGTAGGAAACAGCCGTGGTGAGAGACTAACAGCTTGACCACTGCGCCACCACGCCCTATTACTGGTGAGTGTATATTCAATTGAGGTAGGAAACAGCCGTGGTGAGAGACCAACTGCTTGACCACTGCACCACCACGCCCTATTACTGGTGAGTGTATACTCAATTGAGGTAGGAAACAGCCGTGGTGAGAGACTAACAGCTTGACCGCTGCGCCACCACGCCCTATTACTGGTGAGTGTATATTCAATTGAGGTAGGAAACAGCCGTGGTGAGAGACCAACAGCTTGACCACTGCGCCACCACTTCCTATGACTGGTGAGTGTATATTCAATTGAGGTAGGAAACATCCGTGGTGAGAGACTAACAGCTTGACCACTGCGCCACCACGCCCTATTACTGGTGAGTGTATATTCAATTGAGGTAGGAAACAGCCGTGGTGAGAGACTAACAGCTTGACCGCTGCACCACCACGCCCCATTATGGTGAGTGTATATTCAATTGAGGTAGGAAACAGCCGTGGTGAGAGACTAACAGCTTGACCACTGCGCCACCACGCCCCATTACTGGTGAGTGTATATTCAATTGAGGTAGGAAACAGCCGTGGTGAGAGACCAACTGCTTGACCACTGCACCACCACGCCCTATTACTGGTGAGTGTATACTCAATTGAGGTAGGAAACAGCCGTGGTGAGAGACTAACAGCTTGACCACTGCGCCACCACGCCCCATTACTGGTGAGTGTATACTCAACTGAGGTAGGAAACAGCCGTTGTGAGAGACTAACAGCTTGACCACTGCGCCACCACGCCCTATTACTGGTGAGTGTATATTCAATTGAGGTAGGAAACAGCCGTGGTGAGAGACTAACAGCTTGACCACTGCGCCACCACGCCCCATTACTGGTGAGTGTATACTCAATTGAGGTAGGAAACAGCCGTGGTGAGAGACTAACAGCTTGACCACTGCGCCACCACGCCCTATTACTGGTGAGTGTATATTCAATTGAGGTAGGAAACAGCCGTGGTGAGAGACCAACAGCTTGACCACTGCGCCACCACGCCCTATTACCGGTGAGTGTATATTCAATTGAGGTAGGAAACAGCCGTGGTGAGAGGCTAACAGCTTGACCACTGCACCCCACGCCCTATTACTGGTGAGTGTATATTCAATTGAGGTAGGAAACAGCCGTGGTGAGAGACTAAGAGCATGACCACTGCACCACCACGCCCTATTTCTGGTGAGTGTATATTCAATTGAGGTAGGAAACAGCCGTGGTGAGAGACCAACAGCTTGACCACTGCGCCACCACGCCCCATTACTGGTGAGTGTATATTCAATTGAGGTAGGAAACTGCCGTGGTGAGAGACCAACAGCTTGACCACTGCGCCACCACGCCCTATTACTGGTGAGTGTATATTCAATTGAGGTAGGAAACAGCCGTGGTGAGAGACCAACAGCTTGGCCACTGCGCCACCACGCCCTATTACTGGTGAGTGTATATTCAAATGAGATAGGAAACAGCCGTGGTGAGAGACCAACAGATTGACCACTGCGCCACCACGCCCTATTACTGGTGAGTGTACATTAAATTGAGGTAGGAAACTGCCGTGGTGAGAGGCTAACAGCTTGACCACTGCACCACCACGCCCTATTACTGGTGAGTGTATATTCAATTCAGGTAGGAAACAGCCGTGGTGAGAGACCAACAGCTTGACCACTGCGCCACGACTTCCTATTACTGGTGAGTGTATATTCAATTGAGGTAGGAAACAGCCGAGGTGAGAGACCAACAGCTTGACCACTGCGCCACCACGCCCTATTACTGGTGAGTGTATATTCAATTGAGGTAGGAAACAGCCGTGGTGAGAGACTAACAGCTTGACCACTGCGCTACCACGCCCCATTACTGGTGAGTGTATACTCAATTGAGGTAGGAAACAGCCGTGGTGAGAGACTAACAGCTTGACCACTGCGCCACCACGCCCTATTACTGGTGAGTGTATATTCAATTGAGGTAGGAAACAGCCGTGGTGAGAGACCAACAGCTTGACCACTGCGCCACCACGCCCTATTACTGGTGAGTGTATATTCAATTGAGGTAGGAAACAGCCGTGGTGAGAGACTAACAGCTTGACCACTGTGCCACCACGCCCTATTACTGGTGAGTGTATATTCAATTGAGGTAGGAAACAGCCGTGGTGAGAGACTAACAGCTTGACCACTGTGCCACCACGCCCCATTACTGGTGAGTGTATACTCAACTGAGGTAGGAAACAGCCGTGGTGAGAGACTAACAGCTTGACCACTGCGCCACCACGCCCTATTACTGGTGAGTGTATATTCAATTGAGGTAGGAAACAGCCGTGATGAGAGACTAACAGCTTGACCACTGCGCCACCACGCCCCATTACTGGTGAGTGTATACTCAATTGAGGTAGGAAACAGCCGTGGTGAGAGACTAACAGCTTGACCACTGCGCCACCACGCCCTATTACTGGTGAGTGTATACTCAACTGAGGTAGGAAACAGCCGTGGTGAGAGACTAACAGCTTGACCACTGCGCCACCACGCCCCATTACTGGTGAGTGTGTACTCAATTGAGGTAGGAAACAGCCGTGGTGAGAGACTAACAGCTTGACCACTGCGCCACCACGCCCTATTACTGGTGAGTGTATATTCAATTGAGGTAGGAAACAGCCGTGGTGAGAGACCAACAGCTTGACCACTGCGCCACCACTTCCTATTACTGGTGAGTGTATATTCAATTGAGGTAGGAAACATCCGTGGTGAGAGACTAACAGCTTGACCACTGCGCCACCACGCCCTATTACTGGTGAGTGTATATTCAATTGAGGTAGGAAACAGCCGTGGTGAGAGACCAAAAGCTTGACCACTGCGCCACCACGCCCTATTACTGGTGAGTGTATATTCAATTGAGGTAGGAAACAGACGTGGTGAGAGACTAACAGCTTGACCACTGCGCCACCACGCCCTATTACTGGTGAGTGTATATTCAATTGAGGTAGGAAACAGCCGTGGTGAGAGACCAACAACTTGACCACTGCGCCACCACGCCCTATTACCGGTGAGTGTATATTCAATTGAGGTAGGAAACAGCCGTGGTGAGAGGCTAACAGCTTGACCACTGCGCCACCACGCCCTATTACTGGTGAGTGTATATTCAATTGAGGTAGGAAACAGCCGTGGTGAGAGACCAACAGCTTGACCACTGCGCCACCACGCCCTATTACTGGTGAGTGTATATTCAATTGAGGTAGGAAACAGCCGTGGTGAGAGACCAAAAGCTTGACCACTGCGCCACCACGCCCTATTACTGGTGAGTGTATATTCAATTGAGGTAGGAAACAGACGTGGTGAGAGACTAACAGCTTGACCACTGTGCCACCACGCCCTATTACTGGTGAGTGTATATTCAATTGAGGTAGGAAACAGCCGTGGTGAGAGACCAACAGCTTGACCACTGCGCCACCACGCCCTATTACTGGTGAGTGTATATTCAATTGTTGTAGGAAACAGCCGTGGTGAGAGACTAACAGCTTGACCACTGCACCACCAGGCCCTATTACTGGTGAGTGTATACTCAATTGAGGTAGGAAACAGCCGTGGTGAGAGACTAACAGCTTGACCACTGCACCACCAGGCCCTATTACTGGTGAGTGTATATTCAATTGAGGTAGGAAACAGCCGTGGTGAGAGACCAACTGCTTGACCACTGCACCACCACGCCCTATTACTGGTGAGTGTATACTCAATTGAGGTAGGAAACAGCCGTGGTGAGAGACTAACAGCTTGACCACTGCGCCACCACGCCCCATTACTGGTGAGTGTATACTCAACTGAGGTAGGAAACAGCCGTTGTGAGAGACTAACAGCTTGACCACTGCGCCACCACGCCCTATTACTGGTGAGTGTATATTCAATTGAGGTAGGAAACAGCCGTGGTGAGAGACTAACAGCTTGAGCACTGCGCCACCACGCCCCATTACTGGTGAGTGTATACTCAATTGAGGTAGGAAACAGCCGTGGTGAGAGACTAACAGCTTGACCACGGCGCCACCACGCCCTATTACTGGTGAGTGTATATTCAATTGAGGTAGGAAACAGCCGTGGTGAGAGACCAACAGCTTGACCACTGCGCCACCACGCCCTATTACCAGTGAGTGTATATTCAATTGAGGTAGGAAACAGCCGTGGTGAGAGGCTAACAGCTTGACCACTGCACCCCACGCCCTATTACTGGTGAGTGTATATTCAATTGAGGTAGAAAACAGCCGTGGTGAGAGACTAAGAGCATGACCACTGCACCTCCACGCCCTATTTCTGGTGAGTGTATATTCAATTGAGGTAGGAAATGGCCGTGGTGAGAGACCAACAGCTTGACCACTGCGCCACCACGCCCCATTACTGGTGAGTGTATATTCAATTGAGGTAGGAAACAGCCGTGGTGAGAGACTAACAGCTTGACCACTGCGCCACCCTGCCCCATTACTGGTGAGTTTATATTCAATTGAGGTAAGAAACAGCCGTGGTGAGAGACTAACAGCTTGACCGCTGCGCCACCACGCCCCATTACTGGTGAGTGTATATTCAATTGAGGTAGGAAACAGCCGTGGTGAGAGACTAACAGCTTGACCACTGCGCCACCACGCCCTATTACTGGTGAGTGTACATTAAATTGAGGTAGGAAACTGCCGTGGTGAGAGACCAACAGCTTGACCGCTGCGCCACCACGCCCCATTACTGGTGAGTGTATACTCAATTGAGGTAGGAAACAGCCGTGGTGAGAGACTAACAGCTTGACCACTGCGCCACCACGCCCTATTACTGGTGAGTGTACATTAAATTGAGGTAGGAAACAGCCGTGGTGAGAGTCCGACAGCTTGACCACTGCGCCACCACGCCCTATTACTGGTGAGTGTATATTCAATTGAGGTAGGAAACAGCCGTGGTGAGAGACCAACAGCTTGACCACTGCGCCACCACGCCCTATTACTGGTGAGTGTACATTAAATTTAGGTAGAAAACAGCCGTGGTGAGAGACCAACAGCTTGACCACTGCGCCACCACGCCCTATTACTGGTGAGTGTACATTAAATTGAGGTAGGAAACTGCCGTGGTGAGAGACTAACAGCTTGACCGCTGCGCCACCACGCCGTATTACTGGTGGTGTATATTCAATTGAGGTAGGAAACAGCCGTGGTGAGAGACCAACAGCTTGACCACTGCGCCACCTCTTCCTATTACTGGTGAGTGTATATTCAATTGAGGTAGGAAACATCCGTGGTGAGAGACTAACAGCTTGACCACTGCGCCACCACGCCCTATTACTGGTGAGTGTATACTCAACTGAGGTAGGAAACAGCCGTGGTGAGAGACCAAAAGCTTGACCACTGCGCCACCACGCCCTATTACCGGTGAGTGTATATTCAATTGAGGTAGGAAACAGCCGTGGTGAGAGGCTAACAGCTTGACCACTGCACCCCACGCCCTATTACTGGTGAGTGTATATTCAATTGAGGTAGGAAACAGCCGTGGTGAGAGACTAAGAGCATGACCACTGCACCACCACGCCCTATTTCTGGTGAGTGTATATTCAATTGAGGTAGGAAACAGCCGTGGTGAGAGACCAACAGCTTGACCACTGCGCCACCACGCCCCATTACTGGTGAGTGTATATTCAATTGAGGTAGGAAACTGCCGTGGTGAGAGACCAACAGCTTGACCACTGCGCCACCACGCCCTATTACTGGTGAGTGTACATTAAATTGAGGTAGGAAACTGCCGTGGTGAGAGACTAACAGCTTGACCGCTGCGCCACCACGCCCTATTACTGGTGAGTGTATATTCAATTGAGGTAGGAAACAGCCGTGGTGAGAGACCAACAGCTTGACCACTGCGCCACCACGCCCTATTACTGGTGAGTGTATATTCAATTGAGGTAGGAAACAGCCGAGGTGAGAGACTAACAGCTTGACCACTGCGCCACCCCGCCCTATTACTGGTGAGCGTATATTCAATTGAGGTAGGAAACTGCCGTGGTGAGAGACCAACAGCTTGGCCACTGCGCCACCACGCCCTATTACTGGTGAGTGTATATTCAAATGAGATAGGAAACAGCCGTGGTGAGAGACCAACAGATTGACCACTGCGCCACCACGCCCTATTACTGGTGAGTGTACATTAAATTGAGGTAGGAAACTGCCGTGGTGAGAGGCTAACAGCTTGACCACTGCACCACCACGCCCTATTACTGGTGAGTGTATATTCAATTCAGGTAGGAAACAGCCGTGGTGAGAGACCAACAGCTTGACCACTGCCCCACGACTTCCTATTACTGGTGAGTGTATATTCAATTGAGGTAGGAAACAGCCGTGGTGAGAGACCAACAGCTTGACCACTGCGCCACCACGCCCTATTACTGGTGAGTGTATATTCAATTGAGGTAGGAAACAGCCGTGGTGAGAGACTAACAGCTTGACCACTGCGCTACCACGCCCCATTACTGGTGAGTGTATACTCAATTGAGGTAGGAAACAGCCGTGGTGAGAGACTAACAGCTTGACCACTGCGCCACCACGCCCTATTACTGGTGAGTGTATATTCAATTGAGGTAGGAAACAGCCGTGGTGAGAGACCAACAGCTTGACCACTGCGCCACCACGCCCTATTACTGGTGAGTGTATATTCAATTGAAGTAGGAAACAGCCGTGGTGAGAGACTAACAGCTTGACCACTGTGCCACCACGCCCTATTACTGGTGAGTGTATATTCAATTGAGGTAGGAAACAGCCGTGGTGAGAGACTAACAGCTTGACCACTGTGCCACCACGCCCCATTACTGGTGAGTGTATACTCAACTGAGGTAGGAAACAGCCGTGGTGAGAGACTAACAGCTTGACCACTGCGCCACCACGCCCTATTACTGGTGAGTGTATATTCAATTGAGGTAGGAAACAGCCGTGATGAGAGACTAACAGCTTGACCACTGCGCCACCACGCCCCATTACTGGTGAGTGTATACTCAATTGAGGTAGGAAACAGCCGTGGTGAGAGACTAACAGCTTGACCACTGCGCCACCACGCCCTATTACTGGTGAGTGTATACTCAACTGAGGTAGGAAACAGCCGTAGTGAGAGACTAACAGCTTGACCACTGCGCCACCACGCCCCATTACTGGTGAGTGTGTACTCAATTGAGGTAGGAAACAGCCGTGGTGAGAGACTAACAGCTTGACCACTGCGCCACCACGCCCTATTACTGGTGAGTGTATATTCAATTGAGGTAGGAAACAGCCGTGGTGAGAGACCAACAGCTTGACCACTGCGCCACCACTTCCTATTACTGGTGAGTGTATATTCAATTGAGGTAGGAAACATCCGTGGTGAGAGACTAACAGCTTGACCACTGCGCCACCACGCCCTATTACTGGTGAGTGTATATTCAATTGAGGTAGGAAACAGCCGTGGTGAGAGACTAACAGCTTGACCACTGCGCCACCACGCCCCATTATGGTGAGTGTATACTCAATTGAGGTAGGAAACAGCCGTGGTGAGAGACTAACAGCTTGACCACTGCGCCACCACGCCCTATTACTGGTGAGTGTACATTAAATTGAGGTAGGAAACTGCCGTGGTGAGAGACCAACAGCTTGACCGCTGCGCCACCACGCCCCATTACTGGTGAGTGTATACTCAATTGAGGTAGGAAACAGCCGTGGTGAGAGACTAACAGCTTGACCACTGCGCCACCACGCCCTATTACTGGTGAGTGTACATTAAATTGAGGTAGGAAACAGCCGTGGTGAGAGTCCAACAGCTTGACCACTGCGCCACCACGCCCTATTACTGGTGAGTGTATATTCAATTGAGGTAGGAAACAGCCGTGGTGAGAGACCAACAGCTTGACCACTGCGCCACCACGCCCTATTACTGGTGAGTGTACATTAAATTTAGGTAGAAAACAGCCGTGGTGAGAGACCAACAGCTTGACCACTGCGCCACCACGCCCTATTACTGGTGAGTGTACATTAAATTGAGGTAGGAAACTGCCGTGGTGAGAGACTAACAGCTTGACCGCTGCGCCACCACGCCGTATTACTGGTGGTGTATATTCAATTGAGGTAGGAAACAGCCGTGGTGAGAGACCAACAGCTTGACCACTGCGCCACCTCTTCCTATTACTGGTGAGTGTATATTCAATTGAGGTAGGAAACATCCGTGGTGAGAGACTAACAGCTTGACCACTGCGCCACCACGCCCTATTACTGGTGAGTGTATACTCAACTGAGGTAGGAAACAGCCGTGGTGAGAGACTAACAGCTTGACCACTGCGCCACCACGCCCCATTACTGGTGAGTGTGTACTCAATTGAGGTAGGAAACAGCCATGGTGAGAGACTAACTGCTTGACCACTGCGCCACCACGCCCTATTACTGGTGAGTGTATATTCAATTGAGGTAGGAAACAGCCGTGGTGAGAGACCAACAGCTTGACCACTGCGCCACCACTTCCTATTACTGGTGAGTGTATATTCAATTGAGGTAGGAAACATCCGTGGTGAGAGACTAACAGCTTGACCACTGCGCCACCACGCCCTATTACTGGTGAGTGTATATTCAATTGAGGTAGGAAACAGCCGTGGTGAGAGACTAACAGCTTGACCACTGCGCCACCACGCCCCATTATGGTGAGTGTATACTCAATTGAGGTAGGAAACAGCCGTGGTGAGAGACTAACAGCTTGACCACTGCGCCACCACGCCCTATTACTGGTGAGTGTATATTCAATTGAGGTAGGAAACAGCCGTGGTGAGAGACCAACTGCTTGACCACTGCACCACCACGCCCTATTACTGGTGAGTGTATACTCAATTGAGGTAGGAAACAGCCGTGGTGAGAGACTAACAGCTTGACCGCTGCGCCACCACGCCCTATTACTGGTGAGTGTATATTCAATTGAGGTAGGAAACAGCCGTGGTGAGAGACCAACAGCTTGACCACTGCGCCACCACTTCCTATGACTGGTGAGTGTATATTCAATTGAGGTAGGAAACATCCGTGGTGAGAGACTAACAGCTTGACCACTGCGCCACCACGCCCTATTACTGGTGAGTGTATATTCAATTGAGGTAGGAAACAGCCGTGGTGAGAGACTAACAGCTTGACCGCTGCACCACCACGCCCCATTATGGTGAGTGTATATTCAATTGAGGTAGGAAACAGCCGTGGTGAGAGACTAACAGCTTGACCACTGCGCCACCACGCCCCATTACTGGTGAGTGTATATTCAATTGAGGTAGGAAACATCCGTGGTGAGAGACTAACAGCTTGACCACTGCGCCACCACGCCCTATTACTGGTGAGTGTATACTCAACTGAGGTAGGAAACAGCCGTGGTGAGAGACCAACAGCTTGACCACTGCGCCACCACGCCCTATTACCGGTGAGTGTATATTCAATTGAGGTAGGAAACAGCCGTGGTGAGAGGCTAACAGCTTGACCACTGCACCCCACGCCCTATTACTGGTGAGTGTATATTCAATTGAGGTAGGAAACAGCCGTGGTGAGAGACTAAGAGCATGACCACTGCACCACCACGCCCTATTTCTGGTGAGTGTATATTCAATTGAGGTAGGAAACAGCCGTGGTGAGAGACCAACAGCTTGACCACTGCGCCACCACGCCCCATTACTGGTGAGTGTATATTCAATTGAGGTAGGAAACTGCCGTGGTGAGAGACCAACAGCTTGACCACTGCGCCACCACGCCCTATTACTGGTGAGTGTACATTAAATTGAGGTAGGAAACTGCCGTGGTGAGAGACTAACAGCTTGACCGCTGCGCCACCACGCCCTATTACTGGTGAGTGTATATTCAATTGAGGTAGGAAACAGCCGTGGTGAGAGACCAACAGCTTGACCACTGCGCCACCACGCCCTATTACTGGTGAGTGTATATTCAATTGAGGTAGGAAACAGCCGAGGTGAGAGACTAACAGCTTGACCACTGCGCCACCCCGCCCTATTACTGGTGAGCGTATATTCAATTGAGGTAGGAAACTGCCGTGGTGAGAGACCAACAGCTTGGCCACTGCGCCACCACGCCCTATTACTGGTGAGTGTATATTCAAATGAGATAGGAAACAGCCGTGGTGAGAGACCAACAGATTGACCACTGCGCCACCACGCCCTATTACTGGTGAGTGTACATTAAATTGAGGTAGGAAACTGCCGTGGTGAGAGGCTAACAGCTTGACCACTGCACCACCACGCCCTATTACTGGTGAGTGTATATTCAATTCAGGTAGGAAACAGCCGTGGTGAGAGACCAACAGCTTGACCACTGCCCCACGACTTCCTATTACTGGTGAGTGTATATTCAATTGAGGTAGGAAACAGCCGTGGTGAGAGACCAACAGCTTGACCACTGCGCCACCACGCCCTATTACTGGTGAGTGTATATTCAATTGAGGTAGGAAACAGCCGTGGTGAGAGACTAACAGCTTGACCACTGCGCTACCACGCCCCATTACTGGTGAGTGTATACTCAATTGAGGTAGGAAACAGCCGTGGTGAGAGACTAACAGCTTGACCACTGCGCCACCACGCCCTATTACTGGTGAGTGTATATTCAATTGAGGTAGGAAACAGCCGTGGTGAGAGACCAACAGCTTGACCACTGCGCCACCACGCCCTATTACTGGTGAGTGTATATTCAATTGAGGTAGGAAACAGCCGTGGTGAGAGACTAACAGCTTGACCACTGTGCCACCACGCCCTATTACTGGTGAGTGTATATTCAATTGAGGTAGGAAACAGCCGTGGTGAGAGACTAACAGCTTGACCACTGTGCCACCACGCCCCATTACTGGTGAGTGTATACTCAACTGAGGTAGGAAACAGCCGTGGTGAGAGACTAACAGCTTGACCACTGCGCCACCACGCCCTATTACTGGTGAGTGTATATTCAATTGAGGTAGGAAACAGCCGTGATGAGAGACTAACAGCTTGACCACTGCGCCACCACGCCCCATTACTGGTGAGTGTATACTCAATTGAGGTAGGAAACAGCCGTGGTGAGAGACTAACAGCTTGACCACTGCGCCACCACGCCCTATTACTGGTGAGTGTATACTCAACTGAGGTAGGAAACAGCCGTAGTGAGAGACTAACAGCTTGACCACTGCGCCACCACGCCCCATTACTGGTGAGTGTGTACTCAATTGAGGTAGGAAACAGCCGTGGTGAGAGACTAACAGCTTGACCACTGCGCCACCACGCCCTATTACTGGTGAGTGTATATTCAATTGAGGTAGGAAACAGCCGTGGTGAGAGACCAACAGCTTGACCACTGCGCCACCACTTCCTATTACTGGTGAGTGTATATTCAATTGAGGTAGGAAACATCCGTGGTGAGAGACTAACAGCTTGACCACTGCGCCACCACGCCCTATTACTGGTGAGTGTATATTCAATTGAGGTAGGAAACAGCCGTGGTGAGAGACTAACAGCTTGACCACTGCGCCACCACGCCCCATTATGGTGAGTGTATACTCAATTGAGGTAGGAAACAGCCGTGGTGAGAGACTAACAGCTTGACCACTGCGCCACCACGCCCTATTACTGGTGAGTGTACATTAAATTGAGGTAGGAAACTGCCGTGGTGAGAGACCAACAGCTTGACCGCTGCGCCACCACGCCCCATTACTGGTGAGTGTATACTCAATTGAGGTAGGAAACAGCCGTGGTGAGAGACTAACAGCTTGACCACTGCGCCACCACGCCCTATTACTGGTGAGTGTACATTAAATTGAGGTAGGAAACAGCCGTGGTGAGAGTCCAACAGCTTGACCACTGCGCCACCACGCCCTATTACTGGTGAGTGTATATTCAATTGAGGTAGGAAACAGCCGTGGTGAGAGACCAACAGCTTGACCACTGCGCCACCACGCCCTATTACTGGTGAGTGTACATTAAATTTAGGTAGAAAACAGCCGTGGTGAGAGACCAACAGCTTGACCACTGCGCCACCACGCCCTATTACTGGTGAGTGTACATTAAATTGAGGTAGGAAACTGCCGTGGTGAGAGACTAACAGCTTGACCGCTGCGCCACCACGCCGTATTACTGGTGGTGTATATTCAATTGAGGTAGGAAACAGCCGTGGTGAGAGACCAACAGCTTGACCACTGCGCCACCTCTTCCTATTGCTGGTGAGTGTATATTCAATTGAGGTAGGAAACATCCGTGGTGAGAGACTAACAGCTTGACCACTTCGCCACCACGCCCTATTACTGGTGAGTGTATACTCAACTGAGGTAGGAAACAGCCGTGGTGAGAGACTAACAGCTTGACCACTGCGCCACCACGCCCCATTACTGGTGAGTGTGTACTCAATTGAGGTAGGAAACAGCCATGGTGAGAGACTAACTGCTTGACCACTGCGCCACCACGCCCTATTACTGGTGAGTGTATATTCAATTGAGGTAGGAAACAGCCGTGGTGAGAGACCAACAGCTTGACCACTGCGCCACCACTTCCTATTACTGGTGAGTGTATATTCAATTGAGGTAGGAAACATCCGTGGTGAGAGACTAACAGCTTGACCACTGCGCCACCACGCCCTATTACTGGTGAGTGTATATTCAATTGAGGTAGGAAACAGCCGTGGTGAGAGACTAACAGCTTGACCACTGCGCCACCACGCCCCATTATGGTGAGTGTATACTCAATTGAGGTAGGAAACAGCCGTGGTGAGAGACTAACAGCTTGACCACTGCGCCACCACGCCCTATTACTGGTGAGTGTATATTCAATTGAGGTAGGAAACAGCCGTGGTGAGAGACCAACTGCTTGACCACTGCACCACCACGCCCTATTACTGGTGAGTGTATACTCAATTGAGGTAGGAAACAGCCGTGGTGAGAGACTAACAGCTTGACCGCTGCGCCACCACGCCCTATTACTGGTGAGTGTATATTCAATTGAGGTAGGAAACAGCCGTGGTGAGAGACCAACAGCTTGACCACTGCGCCACCACTTCCTATGACTGGTGAGTGTATATTCAATTGAGGTAGGAAACATCCGTGGTGAGAGACTAACAGCTTGACCACTGCGCCACCACGCCCTATTACTGGTGAGTGTATATTCAATTGAGGTAGGAAACAGCCGTGGTGAGAGACTAACAGCTTGACCGCTGCACCACCACGCCCCATTATGGTGAGTGTATATTCAATTGAGGTAGGAAACAGCCGTGGTGAGAGACTAACAGCTTGACCACTGCGCCACCACGCCCCATTACTGGTGAGTGTATATTCAATTGAGGTAGGAAACAGCCGTGGTGAGAGACCAACTGCTTGACCACTGCACCACCACGCCCTATTACTGGTGAGTGTATACTCAATTGAGGTAGGAAACAGCCGTGGTGAGAGACTAACAGCTTGACCACTGCGCCACCACGCCCCATTACTGGTGAGTGTATACTCAACTGAGGTAGGAAACAGCCGTTGTGAGAGACTAACAGCTTGACCACTGCGCCACCACGCCCTATTACTGGTGAGTGTATATTCAATTGAGGTAGGAAAGAGCCGTGGTGAGAGACTAACAGCTTGACCACTGCGCCACCACGCCCCATTACTGGTGAGTGTATACTCAATTGAGGTAGGAAACAGCCGTGGTGAGAGACTAACAGCTTGACCACTGCGCCACCACGCCCTATTACTGGTGAGTGTATATTCAATTGAGGTAGGAAACAGCCGTGGTGAGAGACCAACAGCTTGACCACTGCGCCACCACGCCCTATTACCGGTGAGTGTATATTCAATTGAGGTAGGAAACAGCCGTGGTGAGAGGCTAACAGCTTGACCACTGCACCCCACGCCCTATTACTGGTGAGTGTATATTCAATTGAGGTAGGAAACAGCCGTGGTGAGAGACTAAGAGCATGACCACTGCACCACCACGCCCTATTTCTGGTGAGTGTATATTCAATTGAGGTAGGAAACAGCCGTGGTGAGAGACCAACAGCTTGACCACTGCGCCACCACGCCCCATTACTGGTGAGTGTATATTCAATTGAGGTAGGAAACTGCCGTGGTGAGAGACCAACAGCTTGACCACTGCGCCACCACGCCCTATTACTGGTGAGTGTATATTCAATTGAGGTAGGAAACAGCCGTGGTGAGAGACCAACAGCTTGGCCACTGCGCCACCACGCCCTATTACTGGTGAGTGTATATTCAAATGAGATAAGAAACAGCCGTGGTGAGAGACCAACAGATTGACCACTGCGCCACCACGCCCTATTACTGGTGAGTGTACATTAAATTGAGGTAGGAAACTGCCGTGGTGAGAGGCTAACAGCTTGACCACTGCACCACCACGCCCTATTACTGGTGAGTGTATATTCAATTCAGGTAGGAAACAGCCGTGGTGAGAGACCAACAGCTTGACCACTGCGCCACGACTTCCTATTACTGGTGAGTGTATATTCAATTGAGGTAGGAAACAGCCGAGGTGAGAGACCAACAGCTTGACCACTGCGCCACCACGCCCTATTACTGGTGAGTGTATATTCAATTGAGGTAGGAAACAGCCGTGGTGAGAGACTAACAGCTTGACCACTGCGCTACCACGCCCCATTACTGGTGAGTGTATACTCAATTGAGGTAGGAAACAGCCGTGGTGAGAGACTAACAGCTTGACCACTGCGCCACCACGCCCTATTACTGGTGAGTGTATATTCAATTGAGGTAGGAAACAGCCGTGGTGAGAGACCAACAGCTTGACCACTGCGCCACCACGCCCTATTACTGGTGAGTGTATATTCAATTGAGGTAGGAAACAGCCGTGGTGAGAGACTAACAGCTTGACCACTGTGCCACCACGCCCTATTACTGGTGAGTGTATATTCAATTGAGGTAGGAAACAGCCGTGGTGAGAGACTAACAGCTTGACCACTGTGCCACCACGCCCCATTACTGGTGAGTGTATACTCAACTGAGGTAGGAAACAGCCGTGGTGAGAGACTAACAGCTTGACCACTGCGCCACCACGCCCTATTACTGGTGAGTGTATATTCAATTGAGGTAGGAAACAGCCGTGATGAGAGACTAACAGCTTGACCACTGCGCCACCACGCCCCATTACTGGTGAGTGTATACTCAATTGAGGTAGGAAACAGCCGTGGTGAGAGACTAACAGCTTGACCACTGCGCCACCACGCCCTATTACTGGTGAGTGTATACTCAACTGAGGTAGGAAACAGCCGTGGTGAGAGACTAACAGCTTGACCACTGCGCCACCACGCCCCATTACTGGTGAGTGTGTACTCAATTGAGGTAGGAAACAGCCGTGGTGAGAGACTAACAGCTTGACCACTGCGCCACCACGCCCTATTACTGGTGAGTGTATATTCAATTGAGGTAGGAAACAGCCGTGGTGAGAGACCAACAGCTTGACCACTGCGCCACCACTTCCTATTACTGGTGAGTGTATATTCAATTGAGGTAGGAAACATCCGTGGTGAGAGACTAACAGCTTGACCACTGCGCCACCACGCCCTATTACTGGTGAGTGTATATTCAATTGAGGTAGGAAACAGCCGTGGTGAGAGACCAAAAGCTTGACCACTGCGCCACCACGCCCTATTACTGGTGAGTGTATATTCAATTGAGGTAGGAAACAGACGTGGTGAGAGACTAACAGCTTGACCACTGCGCCACCACGCCCTATTACTGGTGAGTGTATATTCAATTGAGGTAGGAAACAGCCGTGGTGAGAGACCAACAACTTGACCACTGCGCCACCACGCCCTATTACCGGTGAGTGTATATTCAATTGAGGTAGGAAACAGCCGTGGTGAGAGGCTAACAGCTTGACCACTGCGCCACCACGCCCTATTACTGGTGAGTGTATATTCAATTGAGGTAGGAAACAGCCGTGGTGAGAGACCAACAGCTTGACCACTGCGCCACCACGCCCTATTACTGGTGAGTGTATATTCAATTGAGGTAGGAAACAGCCGTGGTGAGAGACCAAAAGCTTGACCACTGCGCCACCACGCCCTATTACTGGTGAGTGTATATTCAATTGAGGTAGGAAACAGACGTGGTGAGAGACTAACAGCTTGACCACTGTGCCACCACGCCCTATTACTGGTGAGTGTATATTCAATTGAGGTAGGAAACAGCCGTGGTGAGAGACCAACAGCTTGACCACTGCGCCACCACGCCCTATTACTGGTGAGTGTATATTCAATTGTTGTAGGAAACAGCCGTGGTGAGAGACTAACAGCTTGACCACTGCACCACCAGGCCCTATTACTGGTGAGTGTATACTCAATTGAGGTAGGAAACAGCCGTGGTGAGAGACTAACAGCTTGACCACTGCACCACCAGGCCCTATTACTGGTGAGTGTATATTCAATTGAGGTAGGAAACAGCCGTGGTGAGAGACCAACTGCTTGACCACTGCACCACCACGCCCTATTACTGGTGAGTGTATACTCAATTGAGGTAGGAAACAGCCGTGGTGAGAGACTAACAGCTTGACCACTGCGCCACCACGCCCCATTACTGGTGAGTGTATACTCAACTGAGGTAGGAAACAGCCGTTGTGAGAGACTAACAGCTTGACCACTGCGCCACCACGCCCTATTACTGGTGAGTGTATATTCAATTGAGGTAGGAAACAGCCGTGGTGAGAGACTAACAGCTTGACCACTGCGCCACCACGCCCCATTACTGGTGAGTGTATACTCAATTGAGGTAGGAAACAGCCGTGGTGAGAGACTAACAGCTTGACCACGGCGCCACCACGCCCTATTACTGGTGAGTGTATATTCAATTGAGGTAGGAAACAGCCGTGGTGAGAGACCAACAGCTTGACCACTGCGCCACCACGCCCTATTACCAGTGAGTGTATATTCAATTGAGGTAGGAAACAGCCGTGGTGAGAGGCTAACAGCTTGACCACTGCACCCCACGCCCTATTACTGGTGAGTGTATATTCAATTGAGGTAGAAAACAGCCGTGGTGAGAGACTAAGAGCATGACCACTGCACCTCCACGCCCTATTTCTGGTGAGTGTATATTCAATTGAGGTAGGAAATGGCCGTGGTGAGAGACCAACAGCTTGACCACTGCGCCACCACGCCCCATTACTGGTGAGTGTATATTCAATTGAGGTAGGAAACAGCCGTGGTGAGAGACTAACAGCTTGACCACTGCGCCACCCTGCCCCATTACTGGTGAGTTTATATTCAATTGAGGTAAGAAACAGCCGTGGTGAGAGACTAACAGCTTGACCGCTGCGCCACCACGCCCCATTACTGGTGAGTGTATATTCAATTGAGGTAGGAAACAGCCGTGGTGAGAGACTAACAGCTTGACCACTGCGCCACCACGCCCTATTACTGGTGAGTGTACATTAAATTGAGGTAGGAAACTGCCGTGGTGAGAGACCAACAGCTTGACCGCTGCGCCACCACGCCCCATTACTGGTGAGTGTATACTCAATTGAGGTAGGAAACAGCCGTGGTGAGAGACTAACAGCTTGACCACTGCGCCACCACGCCCTATTACTGGTGAGTGTACATTAAATTGAGGTAGGAAACAGCCGTGGTGAGAGTCCGACAGCTTGACCACTGCGCCACCACGCCCTATTACTGGTGAGTGTATATTCAATTGAGGTAGGAAACAGCCGTGGTGAGAGACCAACAGCTTGACCACTGCGCCACCACGCCCTATTACTGGTGAGTGTACATTAAATTTAGGTAGAAAACAGCCGTGGTGAGAGACCAACAGCTTGACCACTGCGCCACCACGCCCTATTACTGGTGAGTGTACATTAAATTGAGGTAGGAAACTGCCGTGGTGAGAGACTAACAGCTTGACCGCTGCGCCACCACGCCGTATTACTGGTGGTGTATATTCAATTGAGGTAGGAAACAGCCGTGGTGAGAGACCAACAGCTTGACCACTGCGCCACCTCTTCCTATTACTGGTGAGTGTATATTCAATTGAGGTAGGAAACATCCGTGGTGAGAGACTAACAGCTTGACCACTGCCTCACCACGCCCTATTACTGGTGAGTGTATACTCAACTGAGGTAGGAAACAGCCGTGGTGAGAGACTAACAGCTTGACCACTGCGCCACCACGCCCCATTACTGGTGAGTGTGTACTCAATTGAGGTAGGAAACAGCCGTGGTGAGAGACTAACAGCTTGACCACTGCGCCACCACGCCCTATTACTGGTGAGTGTATATTCAATTGAGGTAGGAAACAGCCGTGGTGAGAGACCAACAGCTTGACCACTGCGCCACCACTTCCTATTACTGGTGAGTGTATATTCAATTGAGGTAGGAAACATCCGTGGTGAGAGACTAACAGCTTGACCACTGCGCCACCACGCCCTATTACTGGTGAGTGTATATTCAATTGAGGTAGGAAACAGCCGTGGTGAGAGACTAACAGCTTGACCACTGCGCCACCACGCCCCATTATGGTGAGTGTATACTCAATTGAGGTAGGAAACAGCCGTGGTGAGAGACTAACAGCTTGACCACTGCGCCACCACGCCCTATTACTGGTGAGTGTATATTCAATTGAGGTAGGAAACAGCCGTGGTGAGAGACCAACTGCTTGACCACTGCACCACCACGCCCTATTACTGGTGAGTGTATACTCAATTGAGGTAGGAAACAGCCGTGGTGAGAGACTAACAGCTTGACCGCTGCGCCACCACGCCCTATTACTGGTGAGTGTATATTCAATTGAGGTAGGAAACAGCCGTGGTGAGAGACCAACAGCTTGACCACTGCGCCACCACTTCCTATGACTGGTGAGTGTATATTCAATTGAGGTAGGAAACATCCGTGGTGAGAGACTAACAGCTTGACCACTGCGCCACCACGCCCTATTACTGGTGAGTGTATATTCAATTGAGGTAGGAAACAGCCGTGGTGAGAGACTAACAGCTTGACCGCTGCACCACCACGCCCTATTACTGGTGAGTGTATATTCAATTGAGGTAGGAAACAGCCGTGGTGAGAGACTAACAGCTTGACCACTGCGCCACCACGCCCCATTACTGGTGAGTGTATATTCAATTGAGGTAGGAAACAGCCGTGGTGAGAGACCAACTGCTTGACCACTGCACCACCACGCCCTATTACAGGTGAGTGTATACTCAATTGAGGTAGGGAACTGCCGTGGTGAGAGACTAACAGCTTGACCACTGCGCCACCACGCCCCATTACTGGTGAGTGTATACTCAACTGAGGTAGGAAACAGCCGTTGTGAGAGACTAACAGCTTGACCACTGCGCCACCACGCCCTATTACTGGTGAGTGTATATTCAATTGAGGTAGGAAACAGCCGTGGTGAGAGACTAACAGCTTGACCACTGCGCCACCACGCCCCATTACTGGTGAGTGTATACTCAACTGAGGTAGGAAACAGCCGTTGTGAGAGACTAACAGCTTGACCACTGCGCCACCACGCCCTATTACTGGTGAGTGTATATTCAATTGAGGTAGGAAACAGCCGTGGTGAGAGACTAACAGCTTGACCACTGCGCCACCACGCCCCATTACTGGTGAGTGTATATTCAATTGAGGTAGGAAACAGCCGTGGTGAGAGACCAACAGCTTGACCACTGCGCCACCACGCCCTATTACCGGTGAGTGTATATTCAATTGAGGTAGGAAACAGCCGTGGTGAGAGGCTAACAGCTTGACCACTGCACCCCACGCCCTATTACTGGTGAGTGTATATTCAATTGAGGTAGGAAACAGCCGTGGTGAGAGACTAAGAGCATGACCACTGCACCACCACGCCCTATTTCTGGTGAGTGTATATTCAATTGAGGTAGGAAACAGCCGTGGTGAGAGGCCAACAGCTTGACCACTGCGCCACCACGCCCCATTACTGGTGAGTGTATATTCAATTGAGGTAGGAAACTGCCGTGGTGAGAGACCAACAGCTTGACCACTGCGCCACCACGCCCTATTACTGGTGAGTGTACATTAAATTGAGGTAGGAAACTGCCGTGGTGAGAGACTAACAGCTTGACCGCTGCGCCACCACGCCCTATTACTGGTGAGTGTATATTCAATTGAGGTAGGAAGCAGCCGTGGTGAGAGACCAACAGCTTGACCACTGCGCCACCACGCCCTATTACTGGTGAGTGTATATTCAATTGAGGTAGGAAACAGCCGTGGTGAGAGACTAACAGCTTGACCACTGCGCCACCCCGCCCTATTACTGGTGAGCGTATATTCAATTGAGGTAGGAAACTGCCGTGGTGAGAGACCAACAGCTTGGCCACTGCGCCACCACGCCCTATTACTGGTGAGTGTATATTCAAATGAGATAGGAAACAGCCGTGGTGAGAGACCAACAGATTGACCACTGCGCCACCACGCCCTATTACTGGTGAGTGTACATTAAATTGAGGTAGGAAACTGCCGTGGTGAGAGGCTAACAGCTTGACCACTGCACCACCACGCCCTATTACTGGTGAGTGTATATTCAATTCAGGTAGGAAACAGCCGTGGTGAGAGACCAACAGCTTGACCACTGCGCCACGACTTCCTATTACTGGTGAGTGTATATTCAATTGAGGTAGGACACAGCCGTGGTGAGAGACCAACAGCTTGACCACTGCGCCACCACGCCCTATTACTGGTGAGTGTATATTCAATTGAGGTAGGAAACAGCCGTGGTGAGAGACTAACAGCTTGACCACTGCGCTACCACGCACCATTACTGGTGAGTGTATACTCAATTGAGGTAGGAAACAGCCGTGGTGAGAGACTAACAGCTTGACCACTGCGCCACCACGCCCTATTACTGGTGAGTGTATATTCAATTGAGGTAGGAAACAGCCGTGGTGAGAGACCAACAGCTTGACCACTGCGCCACCACGCCCTATTACTGGTGAGTGTATATTCAATTGAGGTAGGAAACAGCCGTGGTGAGAGACTAACAGCTTGACCACTGTGCCACCACGCCCTATTACTGGTGAGTGTATATTCAATTGAGGTAGGAAACAGCCGTGGTGAGAGACTAACAGCTTGACCACTGTGCCACCACGCCCCATTACTGGTGAGTGTATACTCAACTGAGGTAGGAAACAGCCGTGGTGAGAGACTAACAGCTTGACCACTGCGCCACCACGCCCTATTACTGGTGAGTGTATATTCAATTGAGGTAGGAAACAGCCGTGATGAGAGACTAACAGCTTGACCACTGCGCCACCACGCCCCATTACTGGTGAGTGTATACTCAATTGAGGTAGGAAACAGCCGTGGTGAGAGACTAACAGCTTGACCACTGCGCCACCACGCCCTATTACTGGTGAGTGTATACTCAACTGAGGTAGGAAACAGCCGTGGTGAGAGACTAACAGCTTGACCACTGCGCCACCACGCCCCATTACTGGTGAGTGTGTACTCAATTGAGGTAGGAAACAGCCGTGGTGAGAGACTAACAGCTTGACCACTGCGCCACCACGCCCTATTACTGGTGAGTGTATATTCAATTGAGGTAGGAAACAGCCGTGGTGAGAGACCAACAGCTTGACCACTGCGCCACCACTTCCTATTACTGGTGAGTGTATATTCAATTGAGGTAGGAAACATCCGTGGTGAGAGACTAACAGCTTGACCACTGCGCCACCATGCCCTATTACTGGTGAGTGTATATTCAATTGAGGTAGGAAACAGCCGTGGTGAGAGACTAACAGCTTGACCACTGCGCCACCACGCCCCATTATGGTGAGTGTATACTCAATTGAGGTAGGAAACAGCCGTGGTGAGAGACTAACAGCTTGACCACTGCGCCACCACGCCCTATTACTGGTGAGTGTACATTAAATTGAGGTAGGAAACTGCCGTGGTGAGAGACCAACAGCTTGACCGCTGCGCCACCACGCCCCATTACTGGTGAGTGTATACTCAATTGAGGTAGGAAACAGCCGTGGTGAGAGACTAACAGCTTGACCACTGCGCCACCAGGCCCTATTACTGGTGAGTGTACATTAAATTGAGGTAGGAAACAGCCGTGGTGAGAGTCCAACAGCTTGACCACTGCGCCACCACGCCCTATTACTGGTGAGTGTATATTCAATTGAGGTAGGAAACAGCCGTGGTGAGAGACCAACAGCTTGACCACTGCGCCACCACGCCCTATTACTGGTGAGTGTACATTAAATTTAGGTAGAAAACAGCCGTGGTGAGAGACCAACAGCTTGACCACTGCGCCATCACGCCCTATTACTGGTGAGTGTACATTAAATTGAGGTAGGAAACTGCCGTGGTGAGAGACTAACAGCTTGACCGCTGCGCCACCACGCCGTATTACTGGTGGTGTATATTCAATTGAGGTAGGAAACAGCCGTGGTGAGAGACCAACAGCTTGACCACTGCGCCACCTCTTCCTATTACTGGTGAGTGTATATTCAATTGAGGTAGGAAACATCCGTGGTGAGAGACTAACAGCTTGACCACAGCGCCACCACGCCCTATTACTGGTGAGTGTATACTCAACTGAGGTAGGAAACAGCCGTGGTGAGAGACTAACAGCTTGACCACTGCGCCACCACGCCCCATTACTGGTGAGTGTGTACTCAATTGAGGTAGGAAACAGCCGTGGTGAGAGACTAACAGCTTGACCACTGCGCCACCACGCCCTATTACTGGTGAGTGTATATTCAATTGAGGTAGGAAACAGCCGTGGTGAGAGACCAACTGCTTGACCACTGCGCCACCACTTCCTATTACTGGTGAGTGTATATTCAATTGAGGTAGGAAACATCCGTGGTGAGAGACTAACAGCTTGACCACTGCGCCACCACGCCCTATTACTGGTGAGTGTATATTCAATTGAGGTAGGAAACAGCCGTGGTGAGAGACTAACAGCTTGACCACTGCGCCACCACGCCCCATTATGGTGAGTGTATACTCAATTGAGGTAGGAAACAGCCGTGGTGAGAGACTAACAGCTTGACCACTGCGCCACCACGCCCTATTACTGGTGAGTGTATATTCAATTGAGGTAGGAAACAGCCGTGGTGAGAGACCAACTGCTTGACCACTGCACCACCACGCCCTATTACTGGTGAGTGTATACTCAATTGAGGTAGGAAACAGCCGTGGTGAGAGACTAACAGCTTGACCGCTGCGCCACCACGCCCTATTACTGGTGAGTGTATATTCAATTGAGGTAGGAAAAAGCCGTGGTGAGAGACCAACAGCTTGACCACTGCGCCACCACTTCCTATGACTGGTGAGTGTATATTCAATTGAGGTAGGAAACATCCGTGGTGAGAGACTAACAGCTTGACCACTGCGCCACCACGCCCTATTACTGGTGAGTGTATATTCAATTGAGGTAGGAAACAGCCGTGGTGAGAGACTAACAGCTTGACCGCTGCACCACCACGCCCTATTACTGGTGAGTGTATATTCAATTGAGGTAGGAAACAGCCGTGGTGAGAGACTAACAGCTTGACCACTGCGCCACCACGCCCCATTACTGGTGAGTGTATATTCAATTGAGGTAGGAAACAGCCGTGGTGAGAGACCAACTGCTTGACCACTGCCCCACCACGCCCTATTACTGGTGAGTGTATACTCAATTGAGGTAGGAAACAGCCGTGGTGAGAGACTAACAGCTTGACCACTGCGCCACCACGCCCCATTACTGGTGAGTGTATACTCAACTGAGGTAGGAAACAGCCGTTGTGAGAGACTAACAGCTTGACCACTGCGCCACCACGCCCTATTACTGGTGAGTGTATATTCAATTGAGGTAGGAAACAGCCGTGGTGAGAGACTAACAGCTTGACCACTGCGCCACCACGCCCCATTACTGGTGAGTGTATACTCAATTGAGGTAGGAAACAGCCGTGGTGAGAGACTAACAGCTTGACCACTGCGCCACCACGCCCTATTACTGGTGAGTGTATATTCAATTGAGGTAGGAAACAGCCGTGGTGAGAGACCAACAGCTTGACCACTGCGCCACCACGCCCTATTACCGGTGAGTGTATATTCAATTGAGGTAGGAAACAGCCGTGGTGAGAGGCTAACAGCTTGACCACTGCACCCCACGCCCTATTACTGGTGAGTGTATATTCAATTGAGGTAGGAAACAGCCGTGGTGAGAGACTAAGAGCATGACCACTGCACCACCACGCCCTATTTCTGGTGAGTGTATATTCAATTGAGGTAGGAAACAGCCGTGGTGAGAGACCAACAGCTTGACCACTGCGCCACCACGCCCCATTACTGGTGAGTGTATATTCAATTGAGGTAGGAAACTGCCGTGGTGAGAGACCAACAGCTTGACCACTGCGCCACCACGCCCTATTACTGGTGAGTGTATATTCAATTGAGGTAGGAAACAGCCGTGGTGAGAGACTAACAGCTTGACCACTGCGCCACCCCGCCCTATTACTGGTGAGCGTATATTCAATTGAGGTAGGAAACTGCCGTGGTGAGAGACCAACAGCTTGGCCACTGCGCCACCACGCCCTATTACTGGTGAGTGTATATTCAAATGAGATAGGAAACAGCCGTGGTGAGAGACCAACAGATTGACCACTGCGCCACCACGCCCTATTACTGGTGAGTGTACATTAAATTGAGGTAGGAAACTGCCGTGGTGAGAGGCTAACAGCTTGACCACTGCACAACCACGCCCTATTACTGGTGAGTGTATATTCAATTCAGGTAGGAAACAGCCGTGGTGAGAGACCAACAGCTTGACCACTGCGCCACGACTTCCTATTACTGGTGAGTGTATATTCAATTGAGGTAGGAAACAGCCGTGGTGAGAGACCAACAGCTTGACCACTGCGCCACCACGCCCTATTACTGGTGAGTGTATATTCAATTGAGGTAGGAAACAGCCGTGGTGAGAGACTAACAGCTTGACCACTGCGCTACCACGCCCCATTACTGGTGAGTGTATACTCAATTGAGGTAGGAAACAGCCGTGGTGAGAGACTAACAGCTTGACCACTGCGCCACCACGCCCTATTACTGGTGAGTGTATATTCAATTGAGGTAGGAAACAGCCGTGGTGAGAGACCAACAGCTTGACCACTGCGCCACCACGCCCTATTACTGGTGAGTGTATATTCAATTGAGGTAGGAAACAGCCGTGGTGAGAGACTAACAGCTTGACCACTGTGCCACCACGCCCTATTACTGGTGAGTGTATATTCAATTGAGGTAGGAAACAGCCGAGGTGAGAGACTAACAGCTTGACCACTGTGCCACCACGCCCCATTACTGGTGAGTGTATACTCAACTGAGGTAGGAAACAGCCGTGGTGAGAGACTAACAGCTTGACCACTGCGCCACCACGCCCTATTACTGGTGAGTGTATATTCAATTGAGGTAGGAAACAGCCGTGATGAGAGACTAACAGCTTGACCACTGCGCCACCACGCCCCATTACTGCTGAGTGTATACTCAATTGAGGTAGGAAACAGCCGTGGTGAGAGACTAACAGCTTGACCACTGCGCCACCACGCCCTATTACTGGTGAGTGTATACTCAACTGAGGTAGGAAACAGCCGTGGTGAGAGACTAACAGCTTGACCACTGCGCCACCACGCCCCATTACTGGTGAGTGTGTACTCAATTGAGGTAGGAAACAGCCGTGGTGAGAGACTAACAGCTTGACCACTGCGCCACCACGCCCTATTACTGGTGAGTGTATATTCAATTGAGGTAGGAAACAGCCGTGGTGAGAGACCAACAGCTTGACCACTGCGCCACCACTTCCTATTACTGGTGAGTGTATATTCAATTGAGGTAGGAAACATCCGTGGTGAGAGACTAACAGCTTGACCACTGCGCCACCACGCCCTATTACTGGTGAGTGTATATTCAATTGAGGTAGGAAACAGCCGTGGTGAGAGACTAACAGCTTGACCACTGCGCCACCACGCCCCATTATGGTGAGTGTATACTCAATTGAGGTAGGAAACAGCCGTGGTGAGAGACTAACAGCTTGACCACTGCGCCACCACGCCCTATTACTGGTGAGTGTACATTAAATTGAGGTAGGAAACTGCCGTGGTGAGAGACCAACAGCTTGACCGCTGCGCCACCACGCCCCATTACTGGTGAGTGTATACTCAATTGAGGTAGGAAACAGACGTGGTGAGAGACTAACAGCTTGACCACTGCGCCACCACGCCCTATTACTGGTGAGTGTAAATTAAATTGAGGTAGGAAACAGCCGTGGTGAGAGTCCAACAGCTTGACCACTGCGCCACCACGCCCTATTACTGGTGAGTGTATATTCAATTGAGGTAGGAAACAGCCGTGGTGAGAGACCAACAGCTTGACCACTGCGCCACCACGCCCTATTACTGGTGAGTGTACATTAAATTTAGGTAGAAAACAGCCGTGGTGAGAGACCAACAGCTTGACCACTGCGCCACCACGCCCTATTACTGGTGAGTGTACATTAAATTGAGGTAGGAAACTGCCGTGGTGAGAGACTAACAGCTTGACCGCTGCGCCACCACGCCGTATTACTGGTGGTGTATATTCAATTGAGGTAGGAAACAGCCGTGGTGAGAGACCAACAGCTTGACCACTGCGCCACCTCTTCCTATTATTGGTGAGTGTATATTCAATTGAGGTAGGAAACATCCGTGGTGAGAGACTAACAGCTTGACCACTGCGCCACCACGCCCTATTACTGGTGAGTGTATACTCAACTGAGGTAGGAAACAGCCGTGGTGAGAGACTAACAGCTTGACCACTGCGCCACCACGCCCCATTACTGGTGAGTGTGTACTCAATTGAGGTAGGAAACAGCCGTGGTGAGAGACTAACAGCTTGACCACTGCGCCACCACGCCCTATTACTGGTGAGTGTATATTCAATTGAGGTAGGAAACAGCCGTGGTGAGAGACCAACAGCTTGACCACTGCGCCACCACTTCCTATTACTGGCGAGTGTATATTCAATTGAGGTAGGAAACATCCGTGGTGAGAGACTAACAGCTTGACCACTGCGCCACCACGCCCTATTACTGGTGAGTGTATATTCAATTGAGGTAGGAAACAGCCGTGGTGAGAGACTAACAGCTTGACCACTGCGCCACCACGCCCCATTATGGTGAGTGTATACTCAATTGAGGTAGGAAACAGCCGTGGTGAGAGACTAACAGCTTGACCACTGCGCCACCACGCCCTATTACTGGTGAGTGTATATTCAATTGAGGTAGGAAACAGCCGTGGTGAGAGACCAACTGCTTGACCACTGCACCACCACGCCCTATTACTGGTGAGTGTATACTCAATTGAGGTAGGAAACAGCCGTGGTGAGAGACTAACAGCTTGACCGCTGCGCCACCACGCCCTATTACTGGTGAGTGTATATTCAATTGAGGTAGGAAACAGCCGTGGTGAGAGACCAACAGCTTGACCACTGCGCCACCACTTCCTATGACTGGTGAGTGTATATTCAATTGAGGTAGGAAACATCCGTGGTGAGAGACTAACAGCTTGACCACTGCGCCACCACGCCCTATTACTGGTGAGTGTATATTCAATTGAGGTAGGAAACAGCCGTGGTGAGAGACTAACAGCTTGACCGCTGCACCACCACGCCCTATTACTGGTGAGTGTATATTCAATTGAGGTAGGAAACAGCCGTGGTGAGAGACTAACAGCTTGACCACTGCGCCACCACGCCCCATTACTGGTGAGTGTATATTCAATTGAGGTAGGAAACAGCCGTGGTGAGAGACCAACTGCTTGACCACTGCACCACCACGCCCTATAACTGGTGAGTGTATACTCAATTGAGGTAGGAAACAGCCGTGGTGAGAGACTAACAGCTTGACCACTGCGCCACCACGCCCCATTACTGGTGAGTGTATACTCAACTGAGGTAGGAAACAGCCGTTGTGAGAGACTAACAGCTTGACCACTGCGCCACCACGCCCTATTACTGGTGAGTGTATATTCAATTGAGGTAGGAAACAGCCGTGGTGAGAGACTAACAGCTTGACCACTGCGCCACCACGCCCCATTACTGGTGAGTGTATACTCAATTGAGGTAGGAAACAGCCGTGGTGAGAGACTAACAGCTTGACCACTGCGCCACCACGCCCTATTACTGGTGAGTGTATATTCAATTGAGGTAGGAAACAGCCGGGGTGAGAGACCAACAGCTTGACCACTGCGCCACCACGCCCTATTACCGGTGAGTGTATATTCAATTGAGGTAGGAAACAGCCGTGGTGAGAGGCTAACAGCTTGACCACTGCACCCCACGCCCTATTACTGGTGAGTGTATATTCAATTGAGGTAGGAAACAGCCGTGGTGAGAGACTAAGAGCATGACCACTGCACCACCACGCCCTATTTCTGGTGAGTGTATATTCAATTGAGGTAGGAAACAGCCGTGGTGAGAGACCAACAGCTTGACCACTGCGCCACCACGCCCCATTACTGGTGAGTGTATATTCAATTGAGGTAGGAAACTGCCGTGGTGAGAGACCAACAGCTTGACCACTGCGCCACCACGCCCTAAGTGTACATTAAATTGAGGTAGGAAACTGCCGTGGTGAGAGACTAACAGCTTGACCGCTGCGCCACCACGCCCTATTACTGGTGAGTGTATATTCAATTGAGGTAGGAAACAGCCGTGGTGAGAGACCAACAGCTTGACCACTGCGCCACCACGCCCTATTACTGGTGAGTGTATATTCAATTGAGGTAGGAAACAGCCGTGGTGAGAGACTAACAGCTTGACCACTGCGCCACCCCGCCCTATTACTGGTGAGCGTATATTCAATTGAGGTAGGAAACTGCCGTGGTGAGAGACCAACAGCTTGGCCACTGCGCCACCACGCCCTATTACTGGTGAGTGTATATTCAAATGAGATAGGAAACAGCCGTGGTGAGAGACCAACAGATTGACCACTGCGCCACCACGCCCTATTACTGGTGAGTGTACATTAAATTGAGGTAGGAAACTGCCGTGGTTAGAGACTAACAGCTTGACCGCTGCGCCACCACGCCCCATTACTGGTGAGTGTATATTCAATTGAGGTAGGAAACAGCCGTGGTGAGAGACTAACAGCTTGACCACTGCGCCACCACGCCCTATTACTGGTGAGTGTACATTAAATTGAGGTAGGAAACTGCCGTGGTGAGAGACCAACAGCTTGACCGCTGCGCCACCACGCCCCATTACTGGTGAGTGTATACTCAATTGAGGTAGGAAACAGTCGTGGTGAGAGACTAACAGCTTGACCACTGCGCCACCACGCCCTATTACTGGTGAGTGTACATTAAATTGAGGTAGGAAACAGCCGTGGTGAGAGTCCAACAGCTTGACCACTGCGCCACCACGCCCTATTACTGGTGAGTGTATATTCAATTGAGGTAGGAAACAGCCGTGGTGAGAGACCAACAGCTTGACCACTGCGCCACCACGCCCTATTACTGGTGAGTGTACATTAAATTTAGGTAGAAAACAGCCGTGGTGAGAGACCAACAGCTTGACCACTGCGCCACCACGCCCTATTACTGGTGAGTGTACATTAAATTGAGGTAGGAAACTGCCGTGGTGAGAGACTAACAGCTTGACCACTGCGCCACCACGCCCCATTATGGTGAGTGTATACTCAATTGAGGTAGGAAACAGCCGTGGTGAGAGACTAACAGCTTGACCACTGCGCCACCACGCCCTATTACTGGTGAGTGTATATTCAATTGAGGTAGGAAACAGCCGTGGTGAGAGACCAACTGCTTGACCACTGCACCACCACGCCCTATTACTGGTGAGTGTATACTCAATTGAGGTAGGAAACAGCCGTGGTGAGAGACTAACAGCTTGACCGCTGCGCCACCACGCCCTATTACTGGTGAGTGTATAATCAATTGAGGTAGGAAACAGCCGTGGTGAGAGACCAACAGCTTGACCACTGCGCCACCACTTCCTATGACTGGTGAGTGTATATTCAATTGAGGTAGGAAACATCCGTGGTGAGAGACTAACAGCTTGACCACTGCGCCACCACGCCCTATTACTGGTGAGTGTATATTCAATTGAGGTAGGAAACAGCCGTGGTGAGAGACTAACAGCTTGACCGCTGCACCACCACGCCCTATTACTGGTGAGTGTATATTCAATTGAGGTAGGAAACAGCCGTGGTGAGAGACTAACAGCTTGACCACTGCGCCACCACGCCCCATTACTGGTGAGTGTATATTCAATTGAGGTAGGAAACAGCCGTGGTGAGAGACCAACTGCTTGACCACTGCACCACCACGCCCTATTACTGGTGAGTGTATACTCAATTGAGGTAGGAAACAGCCGTGGTGAGAGACTAACAGCTTGACCACTGCGCCACCACGCCCCATTACTGGTGAGTGTATACTCAACTGAGGTAGGAAACAGCCGTTGTGAGAGACTAACAGCTTGACCACTGCGCCACCACGCCCTATTACTGGTGAGTGTATATTCAATTGAGGTAGGAAACAGCCGTGGTGAGAGACTAACAGCTTGACCACTGCGCCACCACGCCCCATTACTGGTGAGTGTATACTCAATTGAGGTAGAAAACAGCCGTGGTGAGAGACTAACAGCTTGACCACTGCGCCACCACGCCCTATTACTGGTGAGTGTATATTCAATTGAGGTAGGAAACAGCCGTGGTGAGAGACCAACAGCTTGACCACTGCGCCACCACGCCCTATTACCGGTGAGTGTATATTCAATTGAGGTAGGAAACAGCCGTGGTGAGAGGCTAACAGCTTGACCACTGCACCCCACGCCCTATTACTGGTGAGTGTATATTCAATTGAGGTAGGAAACAGCCGTGGTGAGAGACTAAGAGCATGACCACTGCACCACCACGCCCTATTTCTGGTGAGTGTATATTCAATTGAGGTAGGAAACAGCCGTGGTGAGAGACCAACAGCTTGACCACTGCGCCACCACGCCCCATTACTGGTGAGTGTATATTCAATTGAGGTAGGAAACTGCCGTGGTGAGAGACCAACAGCTTGACCACTGCGCCACCACGCCCTAAGTGTACATTAAATTGAGGTAGGAAACTGCCGTGGTGAGAGACTAACAGCTTGACCGCTGCGCCACCACGCCCTATTACTGGTGAGTGTATATTCAATTGAGGTAGGAAACAGCCGTGGTGAGAGACCAACAGCTTGACCACTGCGCCACCACGCCCTATTACTGGTGAGTGTATATTCAATTGAGGTAGGAAACAGCCGTGGTGAGAGACTAACAGCTTGACCACTGCGCCACCCCGCCCTATTACTGGTGAGCGTATATTCAATTGAGGTAGGAAACTGCCGTGGTGAGAGACCAACAGCTTGGCCACTGCGCCACCACGCCCTATTACTGGTGAGTGTATATTCAAATGAGATAGGAAACAGCCGTGGTGAGAGACCAACAGATTGACCACTGCGCCACCACGCCCTATTACTGGTGAGTGTACATTAAATTGAGGTAGGAAACTGCCGTGGTGAGAGACTAACAGCTTGACCGCTGCGCCACCACGCCCCATTACTGGTGAGTGTATATTCAATTGAGGTAGGAAACAGCCGTGGTGAGAGACTAACAGCTTGACCACTGCGCCACCACGCCCTATTACTGGTGAGTGTACATTAAATTGAGGTAGGAAACTGCCGTGGTGAGAGACCAACAGCTTGACCGCTGCGCCACCACGCCCCATTACTGGTGAGTGTATACTCAATTGAGGTAGGAAACAGCCGTGGTGAGAGACTAACAGCTTGACCACTGCGCCACCACGCCCTATTACTGGTGAGTGTACATTAAATTGAGGTAGGAAACAGCCGTGGTGAGAGTCCAACAGCTTGACCACTGCGCCACCACGCCCTATTACTGGTGAGTGTATATTCAATTGAGGTAGGAAACAGCCGTGGTGAGAGACCAATAGCTTGACCACTGCGCCACCACGCCCTATTACTGGTGAGTGTACATTAAATTTAGGTAGAAAACAGCCGTGGTGAGAGACCAACAGCTTGACCACTGCGCCACCACGCCCTATTACTGGTGAGTGTACATTAAATTGAGGTAGGAAACTGCCGTGGTGAGAGACTAACAGCTTGACCGCTGCGCCACCACGCCGTATTACTGGTGGTGTATATTCAATTGAGGTAGGAAACAGCCGTGGTGAGAGACCAACAGCTTGACCACTGCGCCACCTCTTCCTATTACTGGTGAGTGTATATTCAATTGAGGTAGGAAACATCCGTGGTGAGAGACTAACAGCTTGACCACTGCGCCACCACGCCCTATTACTGGTGAGTGTATACTCAACTGAGGTAGGAAACAGCCGTGGTGAGAGACTAACAGCTTGACCACTGCGCCACCACGCCCCATTACTGGTGAGTGTGTACTCAATTGAGGTAGGAAACAGCCGTGGTCAGAGACTAACAGCTTGACCACTGCGCCACCACGCCCTATTACTGGTGAGTGTATATTCAATTGAGGTAGGAAACAGCCGTGGTGAGAGACCAACAGTTTGACCACTGCGCCACCACTTCCTATTACTGGTGAGTGTATATTCAATTGAGGTAGGAAACATCCGTGGTGAGAGACTAACAGCTTGACCACTGCGCCACCACGCCCTATTACTGGTGAGTGTATATTCAATTGAGGTAGGAAACAGCCGTGGTGAGAGACTAACAGCTTGACCACTGCGCCACCACGCCCCATTATGGTGAGTGTATACTCAATTGAGGTAGGAAACAGCCGTGGTGAGAGACTAACAGCTTGACCACTGCGCCACCACGCCCTATTACTGGTGAGTGTATATTCAATTGAGGTAGGAAACAGCCGTGGTGAGAGACCAACTGCTTGACCACTGCACCACCACGCCCTATTACTGGTGAGTGTATACTCAATTGAGGTAGGAAACAGCCGTGGTGAGAGACTAACAGCTTGACCGCTGCGCCACCACGCCCTATTACTGGTGAGTGTATATTCAATTGAGGTAGGAAACAGCCGTGGTGAGAGACCAACAGCTTGACCACTGCGCCACCTCTTCCTATGACTGGTGAGTGTATATTCAATTGAGGTAGGAAACATCCGTGGTGAGAGACTAACAGCTTGACCACTGCGCCACCACGCCCTATTACTGGTGAGTGTATATTCAATTGAGGTAGGAAACAGCCGTGGTGAGAGACTAACAGCTTGACCGCTGCACCACCACGCCCTATTACTGGTGAGTGTATATTCAATTGAGGTAGGAAACAGCCGTGGTGAGAGACTAACAGCTTGACCACTGCGCCACCACGCCCCATTACTGGTGAGTGTATATTCAATTGAGGTAGGAAACAGCCGTGGTGAGAGACCAACTGCTTGACCACTGCACCACCACGCCCTATTACTGGTGAGTGTATACTCAATTGAGGTAGGAAACTGCCGTGGTGAGAGACTAACAGCTTGACCACTGCGCCACCACGCCCCATTACTGGTGAGTGTATACTCAACTGAGGTAGGAAACAGCCGTTGTGAGAGACTAACAGCTTGACCACTGCGCCACCACGCCCTATTACTGGTGAGTGTATATTCAATTGAGGTAGGAAACAGCCGTGGTGAGAGACTAACAGCTTGACCACTGCGCCACCACGCCCCATTACTGGTGAGTGTATACTCAATTGAGGTAGGAAACAGCCGTGGTGAGAGACTAACAGCTTGACCACTGCGCCACCACGCCCTATTACTGGTGAGTGTATATTCAATTGAGGTAGGAAACAGCCGTGGTGAGAGACCAACAGCTTGACCACTGCGCCACCACGCCCTATTACCGGTGAGTGTATATTCAATTGAGGTAGGAAACAGCCGTGGTGAGAGGCTAACAGCTTGACCACTGCACCCCACGCCCTATTACTGGTGAGTGTATATTCAATTGAGGTAGGAACAGCCGTGGTGAGAGACTAAGAGCATGACCACTGCACCACCACGCCCTATTTCTGGTGAGTGTATATTCAATTGAGGTAGGAAACAGCCGTGGTGAGAGACCAACAGCTTGACCACTGCGCCACCACGCCCCATTACTGATGAGTGTATATTCAATTGAGGTAGGAAACTGCCGTGGTGAGAGACCAACAGCTTGACCACTGCGCCACCACGCCCTATTACTGGTGAGTGTACATTAAATTGAGGTAGGAAACTGCCGTGGTGAGAGACTAACAGCTTGACCGCTGCGCCACCACGCCCTATTACTGGTGAGTGTATATTCAATTGAGGTAGGAAACAGCCGTGGTGAGAGACCAACAGCTTGACCACTGCGCCACCACGCCCTATTACTGGTGAGTGTATATTCAATTGAGGTAGGAAACAGCCGTGGTGAGAGACTAACAGCTTGACCACTGCGCCACCCCGCCCTATTACTGGTGAGCGTATATTCAATTGAGGTAGGAAACTGCCGTGGTGAGAGACCAACAGCTTGGCCACTGCGCCACCACGCCCTATTACTGGTGAGTGTATATTCAAATGAGATAGGAAACAGCCGTGGTGAGAGACCAACAGATTGACCACTGCGCCACCACGCCCTATTACTGGTGAGTGTACATTAAATTGAGGTAGGAAACTGCCGTGGTGAGAGGCTAACAGCTTGACCACTGCACCACCACGCCCTATTACTGGTGAGTGTATATTCAATTCAGGTAGGAAACAGTCGTGGTGAGAGACCAACAGCTTGACCACTGCGCCACGACTTCCTATTACTGGTGAGTGTATATTCAATTGAGGTAGGAAACAGCCGTGGTGAGAGACCAACAGCTTGACCACTGCGCCACCACGCCCTATTACTGGTGAGTGTATATTCAATTGAGGTAGGAAACAGCCGTGGTGAGAGACTAACAGCTTGACCACTGCGCTACCACGCACCATTACTGGTGAGTGTATACTCAATTGAGGTAGGAAACAGCCGTGGTGAGAGACTAACAGCTTGACCACTGCGCCACCACGCCCTATTACTGGTGAGTGTATATTCAATTGAGGTAGGAAACAGCCGTGGTGAGAGACCAACAGCTTGACCACTGCGCCACCACGCCCTATTACTGGTGAGTGTATATTCAATTGAGGTAGGAAACAGCCGTGGTGAGAGACTAACAGCTTGACCACTGTGCCACCACGCCCTATTACTGGTGAGTGTATATTCAATTGAGGTAGGAAACAGCCGTGGTGAGAGACTAACAGCTTGACCACTGTGCCACCACGCCCCATTACTGGTGAGTGTATACTCAACTGAGGTAGGAAACAGCCGTGGTGAGAGACTAACAGCTTGACCACTGCGCCACCACGCCCTATTACTGGTGAGTGTATATTCAATTGAGGTAGGAAACAGCCGTGATGAGAGACTAACAGCTTTACCACTGCGCCACCACGCCCCATTACTGGTGAGTGTATACTCAATTGAGGTAGGAAACAGCCGTGGTGAGAGACTAACAGCTTGACCACTGCGCCACCACGCCCTATTACTGGTGAGTGTATACTCAACTGAGGTAGGAAACAGCCGTGGTGAGAGACTAACAGCTTGACCACTGCGCCACCACGCCCCATTACTGGTGAGTGTGTACTCAATTGAGGTAGGAAACAGCCGTGGTGAGAGACTAACAGCTTGACCACTGCGCCACCACGCCCTATTACTGGTGAGTGTATATTCAATTGAGGTAGGAAACAGCCGTGGTGAGAGACCAACAGCTTGACCACTGCGCCACCACTTCCTATTACTGGTGAGTGTATATTCAATTGAGGTAGGAAACATCCGTGGTGAGAGACTAACAGCTTGACCACTGCGCCACCACGCCCTATTACTGGTGAGTGTATATTCAATTGAGGTAGGAAACAGCCGTGGTGAGAGACTAACAGCTTGACCACTGCGCCACCACGCCCCATTATGGTGAGTGTATACTCAATTGAGGTAGGAAACAGCCGTGGTGAGAGACTAACAGCTTGACCACTGCGCCACCACGCCCTATTACTGGTGAGTGTACATTAAATTGAGGTAGGAAACTGCCGTGGTGAGAGACCAACAGCTTTACCGCTGCGCCACCACGCCCCATTACTGGTGAGTGTATACTCAATTGAGGTAGGAAACAGCCGTGGTGAGAGACTAACAGCTTGACCACTGCGCCACCACGCCCTATTACTGGTGAGTGTACATTAAATTGAGGTAGGAAACAGCCGTGGTGAGAGTCCAACAGCTTGACCACTGCGCCACCACGCCCTATTACTGGTGAGTGTATATTCAATTGAGGTAGGAAACAGCCGTGGTGAGAGACCAACAGCTTGACCACTGCGCCACCACGCCCTATTACTGGTGAGTGTACATTAAATTTAGGTAGAAAACAGCCGTGGTGAGAGACCAACAGCTTGACCACTGCGCCACCACGCCCTATTACTGGTGAGTGTACATTAAATTGAGGTAGGAAACTGCCGTGGTGAGAGACTAACAGCTTGACCGCTGCGCCACCACGCCGTATTACTGGTGGTGTATATTCAATTGAGGTAGGAAACAGCCGTGGTGAGAGACCAACAGCTTGACCACTGCGCCACCTCTTCCTATTACTGGTGAGTGTATATTCAATTGAGGTAGGAAACATCCGTGGTGAGAGACTAACAGCTTGACCACTGCGCCACCACGCCCTATTACTGGTGAGTGTATACTCAACTGAGGTAGGAAACAGCCGTGGTGAGAGACTAACAGCTTGACCACTGCGCCACCACGCCCCATTACTGGTGAGTGTGTACTCAATTGAGGTAGGAAACAGCCGTGGTGAGAGACTAACAGCTTGACCACTGCGCCACCACGCCCTATTACTGGTGAGTGTATATTCAATTGAGGTAGGAAACAGCCGTGGTGAGAGACCAACAGCTTGACCACTGCGCCACCACTTCCTATTACTGGTGAGTGTATATTCAATTGAGGTAGGAAACATCCGTGGTGAGAGACTAACAGCTTGACCACTGCGCCACCACGCCCTATTACTGGTGAGTGTATATTCAATTGAGGTAGGAAACAGCCGTGGTGAGAGACTAACAGCTTGACCACTGCGCCACCACGCCCCATTATGGTGAGTGTATACTCAATTGAGGTAGGAAACAGCCGTGGTGAGAGACTAACAGCTTGACCACTGCGCCACCACGCCCTATTACTGGTGAGTGTATATTCAATTGAGGTAGGAAACAGCCGTGGTGAGAGACCAACTGCTTGACCACTGCACCACCACGCCCTATTACTGGTGAGTGTATACTCAATTGAGGTAGGAAACAGCCGTGGTGAGAGACTAACAGCTTGACCGCTGCGCCACCACGCCCTATTACTGGTGAGTGTATATTCAATTGAGGTAGGAAACAGCCGTGGTGAGAGACCAACAGCTTGACCACTGCGCCACCACTTCCTATGACTGGTGAGTGTATATTCAATTGAGGTAGGAAACATCCGTGGTGAGAGACTAACAGCTTGACCACTGCGCCACCACGCCCTATTACTGGTGAGTGTATATTCAATTGAGGTAGGAAACAGCCGTGGTGAGAGACTAACAGCTTGACCGCTGCACCACCACGCCCTATTACTGGTGAGTGTATATTCAATTGAGGTAGGAAACAGCCGTGGTGAGAGACTAACAGCTTGACCACTGCGCCACCACGCCCCATTACTGGTGAGTGTATATTCAATTGAGGTAGGAAACAGCCGTGGTGAGAGACCAACTGCTTGACCACTGCACCACCACGCCCTATTACTGGTGAGTGTATACTCAATTGAGGTAGGAAACAGCCGTGGTGAGAGACTAACAGCTTGACCACTGCGCCACCACGCCCCATTACTGGTGAGTGTATACTCAACTGAGGTAGGAAACAGCCGTTGTGAGAGACTAACAGCTTGACCACTGCGCCACCACGCCCTATTACTGGTGAGTGTACATTAAATTTAGGTAGAAAACAGCCGTGGTGAGAGACCAACAGCTTGACCACTGCGCCACCACGCCCTATTACTGGTGAGTGTACATTAAATTGAGGTAGGAAACTGCCGTGGTGAGAGACTAACAGCTTGACCGCTGCGCCACCACGCCCTATTACTGGTGAGTGTATATTCAATTGAGGTAGGAAACAGCCGTGGTGAGAGACCAACAGCTTGACAACTGCGCCACCACGCCCTATTACTGGTGAGTGTATATTCAATTGAGGTAGGAAACAGCCGTGGTGAGAGACTAACAGCTTGACCACTGCGCCACCCCGCCCTATTACTGGTGAGCGTATATTCAATTGAGGTAGGAAACTGCCGTGGTGAGAGACCAACAGCTTGGCCACTGCGCCACCACGCCCTATTACTGGTGAGTGTATATTCAAATGAGATAGGAAACAGCCGTGGTGAGAGACCAACAGATTGACCACTGCGCCACCACGCCCTATTACTGGTGAGTGTACATTAAATTGAGGTAGGAAACTGCCGTGGTGAGAGGCTAACAGCTTGACCACTGCACCACCACGCCCTATTACTGGTGAGTGTATATTCAATTCAGGTAGGAAACAGTCGTGGTGAGAGACCAACAGCTTGACCACTGCGCCACGACTTCCTATTACTGGTGAGTGTATATTCAATTGAGGTAGGAAACAGCCGTGGTGAGAGACCAACAGCTTGACCACTGCGCCACCACGCCCTATTACTGGTGAGTGTATATTCAATTGAGGTAGGAAACAGCCGTGGTGAGAGACTAACAGCTTGACCACTGCGCTACCACGCACCATTACTGGTGAGTGTATACTCAATTGAGGTAGGAAACAGCCGTGGTGAGAGACTAACAGCTTGACCACTGCGCCACCACGCCCTATTACTGGTGAGTGTATATTCAATTGAGGTAGGAAACAGCCGTGGTGAGAGACCAACAGCTTGACCACTGCGCCACCACGCCCTATTACTGGTGAGTGTATATTCAATTGAGGTAGGAAACAGCCGTGGTGAGAGACTAACAGCTTGACCACTGTGCCACCACGCCCTATTACTGGTGAGTGTATATTCAATTGAGGTAGGAAACAGCCGTGGTGAGAGACTAACAGCTTGACCACTGCGCCACCACTTCCTATTACTGGTGAGTGTATATTCAATTGAGGTAGGAAACATCCGTGGTGAGAGACTAACAGCTTGACCACTGCGCCACCACGCCCTATTACTGGTGAGTGTATATTCAATTGAGGTAGGAAACAGCCGTGGTGAGAGACTAACAGCTTGACCACTGCGCCACCACGCCCCATTATGGTGAGTGTATACTCAATTGAGGTAGGAAACAGCCGTGGTGAGAGACTAACAGCTTGACCACTGCGCCACCACGCCCTATTACTGGTGAGTATATATTGAATTGAGGTAGGAAACAGCCGTGGTGAGAGACCAACTGCTTGACCACTGCACCACCACGCCCTATTACTGGTGAGTGTATACTCAATTGAGGTAGGAAACAGCCGTGGTGAGAGACTAACAGCTTGACCGCTGCGCCACCACGCCCTATTACTGGTGAGTGTATATTCAATTGAGGTAGGAAACAGCCGTGGTGAGAGACCAACAGCTTGACCACTGCGCCACCACTTCCTATGACTGGTGAGTGTATATTCAATTGAGGTAGGAAACATCCGTGGTGAGAGACTAACAGCTTGACCACTGCGCCACCACGCCCTATTACTGGTGAGTGTATATTCAATTGAGGTAGGAAACAGCCGTGGTGAGAGACTAACAGCTTGACCGCTGCACCACCACGCCCTATTACTGGTGAGTGTATATTCAATTGAGGTAGGAAACAGCCGTGGTGAGAGACTAACAGCTTGACCACTGCGCCACCACGCCCCATTACTGGTGAGTGTATATTCAATTGAGGTAGGAAACAGCCGTGGTGAGAGACCAACTGCTTGACCACTGCACCACCACGCCCTATTACTGGTGAGTGTATACTCAATTGAGGTAGGAAACAGCCGTGGTGAGAGACTAACAGCTTGACCACTGCGCCACCACGCCCCATTACTGGTGAGTGTATACTCAACTGAGGTAGGAAACAGCCGTTGTGAGAGACTAACAGCTTGACCACTGCGCCACCACGCCCTATTACTGGTGAGTGTACATTAAATTTAGGTAGAAAACAGCCGTGGTGAGAGACCAACAGCTTGACCACTGCGCCACCACGCCCTATTACTGGTGAGTGTACATTAAATTGAGGTAGGAAACTGCCGTGGTGAGAGACTAACAGCTTGACCGCTGCGCCACCACGCCCTATTACTGGTGAGTGTATATTCAATTGAGGTAGGAAACAGCCGTGGTGAGAGACCAACAGCTTGACAACTGCGCCACCACGCCCTATTACTGGTGAGTGTATATTCAATTGAGGTAGGAAACAGCCGTGGTGAGAGACTAACAGCTTGACCACTGCGCCACCCCGCCCTATTACTGGTGAGCGTATATTCAATTGAGGTAGGAAACTGCCGTGGTGAGAGACCAACAGCTTGGCCACTGCGCCACCACGCCCTATTACTGGTGAGTGTATATTCAAATGAGATAGGAAACAGCCGTGGTGAGAGACCAACAGATTGACCACTGCGCCACCACGCCCTATTACTGGTGAGTGTACATTAAATTGAGGTAGGAAACTGCCGTGGTGAGAGGCTAACAGCTTGACCACTGCACCACCACGCCCTATTACTGGTGAGTGTATATTCAATTCAGGTAGGAAACAGTCGTGGTGAGAGACCAACAGCTTGACCACTGCGCCACGACTTCCTATTACTGGTGAGTGTATATTCAATTGAGGTAGGAAACAGCCGTGGTGAGAGACTAACAGCTTGACCACTGCGCCACCACGCCCCATTATGGTGAGTGTATACTCAATTGAGGTAGGAAACAGCCGTGGTGAGAGACTAACAGCTTGACCACTGCGCCACCACGCCCTATTACTGGTGAGTGTACATTAAATTGAGGTAGGAAACTGCCGTGGTGAGAGACCAACAGCTTGACCGCTGCGCCACCACGCCCCATTACTGGTGAGTGTATACTCAATTGAGGTAGGAAACAGCCGTGGTGAGAGACTAACAGCTTGACCACTGCGCCACCACGCCCTATTACTGGTGAGTGTACATTAAATTGAGGTAGGAAACAGCCGTGGTGAGAGTCCAACAGCTTGACCACTGCGCCACCACGCCCTATTACTGGTGAGTGTATATTCAATTGAGGTAGGAAACAGCCGTGGTGAGAGACCAACAGCTTGACCACTGCGCCACCACGCCCTATTACTGGTGAGTGTACATTAAATTTAGGTAGAAAACAGCCGTGGTGAGAGACCAACAGCTTGACCACTGCGCCACCACGCCCTATTACTGGTGAGTGTACATTAAATTGAGGTAGGAAACTGCCGTGGTGAGAGACTAACAGCTTGACCGCTGCGCCACCACGCCGTATTACTGGTGGTGTATATTCAATGGAGGTAGGAAACAGCCGTGGTGAGAGACCAACAGCTTGACCACTGCGCCACCTCTTCCTATTACTGGTGAGTGTATATTCAATTGAGGTAGGAAACATCCGTGGTGAGAGACTAACAGCTTGACCACTGCGCCACCACGCCCTATTACTGGTGAGTGTATACTCAACTGAGGTAGGAAACAGCCGTGGTGAGAGACTAACAGCTTGACCACTGCGCCACCACGCCCCATTACTGGTGAGTGTGTACTCAATTGAGGTAGGAAACAGCCGTGGTGAGAGACTAACAGCTTGACCACTGCGCCACCACGCCCTATTACTGGTGAGTGTATATTCAATTGAGGTAGGAAACAGCCGTGGTGAGAGACCAACAGCTTGACCACTGCGCCACCACTTCCTATTACTGGTGAGTGTATATTCAATTGAGGTAGGAAACATCCGTGGTGAGAGACTAACAGCTTGACCACTGCGCCACCACGCCCTATTACTGGTGAGTGTATATTCAATTGAGGTAGGAAACAGCCGTGGTGAGAGACTAACAGCTTGACCACTGCGCCACCACGCCCCATTATGGTGAGTGTATACTCAATTGAGGTAGGAAACAGCCGTGGTGAGAGACTAACAGCTTGACCACTGCGCCACCACGCCCTATTACTGGTGAGTGTATATTCAATTGAGGTAGGAAACAGCCGTGGTGAGAGACCAACTGCTTGACCACTGCACCACCACGCCCTATTACTGGTGAGTGTATACTCAATTGAGGTAGGAAACAGCCGTGGTGAGAGACTAACAGCTTGACCGCTGCGCCACCACGCCCTATTACTGGTGAGTGTATATTCAATTGAGGTAGGAAACAGCCGTGGTGAGAGACCAACAGCTTGACCACTGCGCCACCACTTCCTATGACTGGTGAGTGTATATTCAATTGAGGTAGGAAACATCCGTGGTGAGAGACTAACAGCTTGACCACTGCGCCACCACGCCCTATTACTGGTGAGTGTATATTCAATTGAGGTAGGAAACAGCCGTGGTGAGAGACTAACAGCTTGACCACTGCGCCACCACGCCCCATTACTGGTGAGTGTATATTCAATTGAGGTAGGAAACAGCCGTGGTGAGAGACCAACTGCTTGACCACTGCACCACCACGCCCTATTACTGGTGAGTGTATACTCAATTGAGGTAGGAAACAGCAGTGGTGAGAGACTAACAGCTTGACCACTGCGCCACCACGCCCCATTACTGGTGAGTGTATACTCAACTGAGGTAGGAAACAGCCGTTGTGAGAGACTAACAGCTTGACCACTGCGCCACCACGCCCTATTACTGGTGAGTGTATATTCAATTGAGGTAGGAAACAGCCGTGGTGAGAGACTAACAGCTTGACCACTGCGCCACCACGCCCCATTACTGGTGAGTGTATACTCAATTGAGGTAGGAAACAGCCGTGGTGAGAGACTAACAGCTTGACCACTGCGCCACCACGCCCTATTACTGGTGAGTGTATATTCAATTGAGGTAGGAAACATCCGTGGTGAGAGACTAACAGCTTGACCACTGCGCCACCACGCCCTATTACTGGTGAGTGTATATTCAATTGAGGTAGGAAACAGCCGTGGTGAGAGACTAACAGCTTGACCGCTGCACCACCACGCCCTATTACTGGTGAGTGTATATTCAATTGAGGTAGGAAACAGCCGTGGTGAGAGACTAACAGCTTGACCACTGCGCCACCACGCCCCATTACTGGTGAGTGTATATTCAATTGAGGTAGGAAACAGCCGTGGTGAGAGACCAACTGCTTGACCACTGCACCACCACGCCCTATTACTGGTGAGTGTATACTCAATTGAGGTAGGAAACAGCCGTGGTGAGAGACTAACAGCTTGACCACTGCGCCACCACGCCCCATTACTGGTGAGTGTATACTCAACTGAGGTAGGAAACAGCCGTTGTGAGAGACTAACAGCTTGACCACTGCGCCACCACGCCCTATTACTGGTGAGTGTATATTCAATTGAGGTAGGAAACAGCCGTGGTGAGAGACTAACAGCTTGACCACTGCGCCACCACGCCCCATTACTGGTGAGTGTATACTCAATTGAGGTAGGAAACAGCCGTGGTGAGAGACTAACAGCTTGACCACTGCGCCACCACGCCCTATTACTGGTGAGTGTATATTCAATTGAGGTAGGAAACAGCCGTGGTGAGAGACCAACAGCTTGACCACTGCGCCACCACGCCCTATTACCGGTGAGTGTATATTCAATTGAGGTAGGAAACAGCCGTGGTGAGAGGCTAACAGCTTGACCACTGCACCCCACGCCCTATTACTGGTGAGTGTATATTCAATTGAGGTAGGAAACAGCCGTGGTGAGAGACTAAGAGCATGACCACTGCACCACCACGCCCTATTTCTGGTGAGTGTATATTCAATTGAGGTAGGAAACAGCCGTGGTGAGAGACCAACAGCTTGACCACTGCGCCACCACGCCCCATTACTGGTGAGTGTACATTCAATTGAGGTAGGAAACTGCCGTGGTGAGAGACGAACAGCTTGACCACTGCGCCACCACGCCCTATTACTGGTGAGTGTATATTCAATTGAGGTAGGAAACAGCCGTGGTGAGAGACTAACAGCTTGACCACTGCGCCACCCCGCCCTATTACTGGTGAGCGTATATTCAATTGAGGTAGGAAACTGCCGTGGTGAGAGACCAACAGCTTGGCCACTGCGCCACCACGCCCTATTACTGGTGAGTGTATATTCAAATGAGATAGGAAACAGCCGTGGTGAGAGACCAACAGATTGACCACTGCGCCACCACGCCCTATTACTGGTGAGTGTACATTAAATTGAGGTAGGAAACTGCCGTGGTGAGAGGCTAACAGCTTGACCACTGCACCACCACGCCCTATTACTGGTGAGTGTATATTCAATTCAGGTAGGAAACAGCCGTGGTGAGAGACCAACAGCTTGACCACTGCGCCACGACTTCCTATTACTGGTGAGTGTATATTCAATTGAGGTAGGAAACAGCCGTGGTGAGAGACCAACAGCTTGACCACTGCGCCACCACGCCCTATTACTGGTGAGTGTATATTCAATTGAGGTAGGAAACAGCCGTGGTGAGAGACTAACAGCTTGACCACTGCGCTACCACGCCCCATTACTGGTGAGTGTATACTCAATTGAGGTAGGAAACAGCCGTGGTGAGAGACTAACAGCTTGACCACTGCGCCACCACGCCCTATTACTGGTGAGTGTATATTCAATTGAGGTAGGAAACAGCCGTGGTGAGAGACCAACAGCTTGACCACTGCGCCACCACGCCCTATTACTGGTGAGTGTATATTCAATTGAGGTAGGAAACAGCCGTGGTGAGAGACTAACAGCTTGACCACTGTGCCACCACGCCCTATTACTGGTGAGTGTATATTCAATTGAGGTAGGAAACAGCCGTGGTGAGAGACTAACAGCTTGACCACTGTGCCACCACGCCCCATTACTGGTGAGTGTATACTCAACTGAGGTAGGAAACAGCCGTGGTGAGAGACTAACAGCTTGACCACTGCGCCACCACGCCCTATTACTGGTGAGTGTATATTCAATTGAGGTAGGAAACAGCCGTGATGAGAGACTAACAGCTTGACCACTGCGCCACCACGCCCCATTACTGCTGAGTGTATACTCAATTGAGGTAGGAAACAGCCGTGGTGAGAGACTAACAGCTTGACCACTGCGCCACCACGCCCTATTACTGGTGAGTGTATACTCAACTGAGGTAGGAAACAGCCGTGGTGAGAGACTAACAGCTTGACCACTGCGCCACCACGCCCCATTACTGGTGAGTGTGTACTCAATTGAGGTAGGAAACAGCCGTGGTGAGAGACTAACAGCTTGACCACTGCGCCACCACGCCCTATTACTGGTGAGTGTATATTCAATTGAGGTAGGAAACAGCCGTGGTGAGAGACCAACAGCTTGACCACTGCGCCACCACTTCCTATTACTGGTGAGTGTATATTCAATTGAGGTAGGAAACATCCGTGGTGAGAGACTAACAGCTTGACCACTGCGCCACCACGCCCTATTACTGGTGAGTGTATATTCAATTGAGGTAGGAAACAGCCGTGGTGAGAGACTAACAGCTTGACCACTGCGCCACCACGCCCCATTATGGTGAGTGTATACTCAATTGAGGTAGGAAACAGCCGTGGTGAGAGACTAACAGCTTGACCACTGCGCCACCACGCCCTATTACTGGTGAGTGTACATTAAATTGAGGTAGGAAACTGCCGTGGTGAGAGACCAACAGCTTGACCGCTGCGCCACCACGCCCCATTACTGGTGAGTGTATACTCAATTGAGGTAGGAAACAGACGTGGTGAGAGACTAACAGCTTGACCACTGCGCCACCACGCCCTATTACTGGTGAGTGTACATTAAATTGAGGTAGGAAACAGCCGTGGTGAGAGTCCAACAGCTTGACCACTGCGCCACCACGCCCTATTACTGGTGAGTGTATATTCAATTGAGGTAGGAAACAGCCGTGGTGAGAGACCAACAGCTTGACCACTGCGCCACCACGCCCTATTACTGGTGAGTGTACATTAAATTTAGGTAGAAAACAGCCGTGGTGAGAGACCAACAGCTTGACCACTGCGCCACCACGCCCTATTACTGGTGAGTGTACATTAAATTGAGGTAGGAAACTGCCGTGGTGAGAGACTAACAGCTTGACCGCTGCGCCACCACGCCGTATTACTGGTGGTGTATATTCAATTGAGGTAGGAAACAGCCGTGGTGAGAGACCAACAGCTTGACCACTGCGCCACCTCTTCCTATTACTGGTGAGTGTATATTCAATTGAGGTAGGAAACATCCGTGGTGAGAGACTAACAGCTTGACCACTGCGCCACCACGCCCTATTACTGGTGAGTGTATACTCAACTGAGGTAGGAAACAGCCGTGGTGAGAGACTAACAGCTTGACCACTGCGCCACCACGCCCCATTACTGGTGAGTGTGTACTCAATTGAGGTAGGAAACAGCCGTGGTGAGAGACTAACAGCTTGACCACTGCGCCACCACGCCCTATTACTGGTGAGTGTATATTCAATTGAGGTAGGAAACAGCCGTGGTGAGAGACCAACAGCTTGACCACTGCGCCACCACTTCCTATTACTGGTGAGTGTATATTCAATTGAGGTAGGAAACATCCGTGGTGAGAGACTAACAGCTTGACCACTGCGCCACCACGCCCTATTACTGGTGAGTGTATATTCAATTGAGGTAGGAAACAGCCGTGGTGAGAGACTAACAGCTTGACCACTGCGCCACCACGCCCCATTATGGTGAGTGTATACTCAATTGAGGTAGGAAACAGCCGTGGTGAGAGACTAACAGCTTGACCACTGCGCCACCACGCCCTATTACTGGTGAGTGTATATTCAATTGAGGTAGGAAACAGCCGTGGTGAGAGACCAACTGCTTGACCACTGCACCACCACGCCCTATTACTGGTGAGTGTATACTCAATTGAGGTAGGAAACAGCCGTGGTGAGAGACTAACAGCTTGACCGCTGCGCCACCACTTCCTATGACTGGTGAGTGTATATTCAATTGAGGTAGGAAACATCCGTGGTGAGAGACTAACAGCTTGACCACTGCGCCACCACGCCCTATTACTGGTGAGTGTATATTCAATTGAGGTAGGAAACAGCCGTGGTGAGAGACTAACAGCTTGACCGCTGCACCACCACGCCCTATTACTGGTGAGTGTATATTCAATTGAGGTAGGAAACAGCCGTGGTGAGAGACTAACAGCTTGACCACTGCGCCACCACGCCCCATTACTGGTGAGTGTATATTCAATTGAGGTAGGAAACAGCCGTGGTGAGAGACCAACTGCTTGACCACTGCACCACCACGCCCTATTACTGGTGAGTGTATACTCAATTGAGGTAGGAAACAGCCGTGGTGAGAGACTAACAGCTTGACCACTGCGCCACCACGCCCCATTACTGGTGAGTGTATACTCAACTGAGGTAGGAAACAGCCGTTGTGAGAGACTAACAGCTTGACCACTGCGCCACCACGCCCTATTACTGGTGAGTGTATATTCAATTGAGGTAGGAAACAGCCGTGGTGAGAGACTAACAGCTTGACCACTGCGCCACCACGCCCCATTACTGGTGAGTGTATACTCAATTGAGGTAGGAAACAGCCGTGGTGAGAGACTAACAGCTTGACCACTGCGCCACCACGCCCTATTACTGGTGAGTGTATATTCAATTGAGGTAGGAAACAGCCGTGGTGAGAGACCAACAGCTTGACCACTGCGCCACCACGCCCTATTACCGGTGAGTGTATATTCAATTGAGGTAGGAAACAGCCGTGGTGAGAGGCTAACAGCTTGACCACTGCACCCCACGCCCTATTACTGGTGAGTGTATATTCAATTGAGGTAGGAAACAGCCGTGGTGAGAGACTAAGAGCATGACCACTGCACCACCACGCCCTATTTCTGGTGAGTGTATATTCAATTGAGGTAGGAAACAGCCGTGGTGAGAGACCAACAGCTTGACCACTGCGCCACCACGCCCCATTACTGGTGAGTGTATATTCAATTGAGGTAGGAAACTGCCGTGGTGAGAGACCAACAGCTTGACCACTGCGCCACCACGCCCTAAGTGTACATTAAATTGAGGTAGGAGACTGCCGTGGTGAGAGACTAACAGCTTGACCGCTGCGCCACCACGCCCTATTACTGGTGAGTGTATATTCAATTGAGGTAGGAAACAGCCGTGGTGAGAGACCAACAGCTTGACCACTGCGCCACCACGCCCTATTACTGGTGAGTGTATATTCAATTGAGGTAGGAAACAGCCGTTGTGAGAGACTAACAGCTTGACCACTGCGCCACCCCGCCCTATTACTGGTGAGCGTATATTCAATTGAGGTAGGAAACTGCCGTGGTGAGAGACCAACAGCTTGGCCACTGCGCCACCACGCCCTATTACTGGTGAGTGTATATTCAAATGAGATAGGAAACAGCCGTGGTGAGAGACCAACAGATTGACCACTGCGCCACCACGCCCTATTACTGGTGAGTGTACATTAAATTGAGGTAGGAAACAGCCGTGGTGAGAGTCCAACAGCTTGACCACTGCGCCACCACGCCCTATTACTGGTGAGTGTATATTCAATTGAGGTAGGAAACAGCCGAGGTGAGAGACCAACAGCTTGACCACTGCGCCACCACGCCCTATTACTGGTGAGTGTACATTAAATTGAGGTAGGAAACTGCCGTGGTGAGAGACCAACAGCTTGATCGCTGCGCCACCACGCCCCATTACTGGTGAGTGTATACTCAATTGAGGTAGGAAACAGCCGTGGTGAGAGACTAACAGCTTGACCACTGCGCCACCACGCCCTATTACTGGTGAGTGTACATTAAATTGAGGTAGGAAACAGCCGTGGTGAGAGTCCAACAGCTTGACCACTGCGCCACCACGCCCTATTACTGGTGAGTGTATATTCAATTGAGGTAGGAAACAGCCGTGGTGAGAGACCAACAGCTTGACAACTGCGCCACCACGCCCTATTACTGGTGAGTGTACATTAAATTTAGGTAGAAAACAGCCGTGGTGAGAGACCAACAGCTTGACCACTGCGCCACCACGCCCTATTACTGGTGAGTGTACATTAAATTGAGGTAGGAAACTGCCGTGGTGAGAGACTAACAGCTTGACCGCTGCGCCACCACGCCGTATTACTGGTGGTGTATATTCAATTGAGGTAGGAAACAGCCGTGGTGAGAGACCAACAGCTTGACCACTGCGCCACCTCTTCCCATTACTGGTGAGTGTATATTCAATTGAGGTAGGAAACATCCGTGGTGAGAGACTAACAGCTTGACCACTGCGCCACCACGCCCTATTACTGGTGAGTGTATACTCAACTGAGGTAGGAAACAGCCGTGGTGAGAGACTAACAGCTTGACCACTGCGCCACCACGCCCCATTACTGGTGAGTGTGTACTCAATTGAGGTAGGAAACAGCCGTGGTCAGAGACTAACAGCTTGACCACTGCGCCACCACGCCCTATTACTGGTGAGTGTATATTCAATTGAGGTAGGAAACAGCCGTGGTGAGAGACCAACAGCTTGACCACTGCGCCACCACTTCCTATTACTGGTGAGTGTATATTCAATTGAGGTAGGAAACATCCGTGGTGAGAGACTAACAGCTTGACCACTGCGCCACCACGCCCTATTACTGGTGAGTGTATATTCAATTGAGGTAGGAAACAGCCGTGGTGAGAGACTAACAGCTTGACCACTGCGCCACCACGCCCCATTATGGTGAGTGTATACTCAATTGAGGTAGGAAACAGCCGTGGTGAGAGACTAACAGCTTGACCACTGCGCCACCACGCCCTATTACTGGTGAGTGTATATTCAATTGAGGTAGGAAACAGCCGTGGTGAGAGACCAACTGCTTGACCACTGCACCACCACGCCCTATTACTGGTGAGTGTATACTCAATTGAGGTAGGAAACAGCCGTGGTGAGAGACTAACAGCTTGACCGCTGCGCCACCACGCCCTATTACTGGTGAGTGTATATTCAATTGAGGTAGGAAACAGCCGTGGTGAGAGACCAACAGCTTGACCACTGCGCCACCACTTCCTATGACTGGTGAGTGTATATTCAATTGAGGTAGGAAACATCCGTGGTGAGAGACTAACAGCTTGACCACTGCGCCACCACGCCCTATTACTGGTGAGTGTATATTCAATTGAGGTAGGAAACAGCCGTGGTGAGAGACTAACAGCTTGACCGCTGCACCACCACGCCCTATTACTGGTGAGTGTATATTCAATTGAGGTAGGAAACAGCCGTGGTGAGAGAATAACAGCTTGACCACTGCGCCACCACGCCCCATTACTGGTGAGTGTATATTCAATTGAGGTAGGAAACAGCCGTGGTGAGAGACCAACTGCTTGACCACTGCACCACCACGCCCTATTACTGGTGAGTGTATACTCAATTGAGGTAGGAAACTGCCGTGGTGAGAGACTAACAGCTTGACCACTGCGCCACCACGCCCCATTACTGGTGAGTGTATACTCAACTGAGGTAGGAAACAGCCGTTGTGAGAGACTAACAGCTTGACCACTGCGCCACCACGCCCTATTACTGGTGAGTGTATATTCAATTGAGGTAGGAAACAGCCGTGGTGAGAGACTAACAGCTTGACCACTGCGCCACCACGCCCCATTACTGGTGAGTGTATACTCAATTGAGGTAGGAAACAGCCGTGGTGAGAGACTAACAGCTTGACCACTGCGCCACCACGCCCTATTACTGGTGAGTGTATATTCAATTGAGGTAGGAAACAGCCGTGGTGAGAGACCAACAGCTTGACCACTGCGCCACCACGCCCTATTACCGGTGAGTGTATATTCAATTGAGGTAGGAAACAGCCGTGGTGAGAGGCTAACAGCTTGACCACTGCACCCCACGCCCTATTACTGGTGAGTGTATATTCAATTGAGGTAGGAAACAGCCGTGGTGAGAGACTAAGAGCATGACCACTGCACCACCACGCCCTATTTCTGGTGAGTGTATATTCAATTGAGGTAGGAAACAGCCGTGGTGAGAGACCAACAGCTTGACCACTGCGCCACCACGCCCCATTACTGGTGAGTGTATATTCAATTGAGGTAGGAAACTGCCGTGGTTAGAGACCAACAGCTTGACCACTGCGCCACCACGCCCTATTACTGGTGAGTGTACATTAAATTGAGGTAGGAAACTGCCGTGGTGAGAGACTAACAGCTTGACCGCTGCGCCACCACGCCCTATTACTGGTGAGTGTATATTCAATTGAGGTAGGAAACAGCCGTGGTGAGAGACCAACAGCTTGACCACTGCGCCACCACGCCCTATTACTGGTGAGTGTATATTCAATTGAGGTAGGAAACAGCCGTGGTGAGAGACTAACAGCTTGACCACTGCGCCACCCCGCCCTATTACTGGTGAGCCTATATTCAATTGAGGTAGGAAACTGCCGTGGTGAGAGACCAACAGCTTGGCCACTGCGCCACCACGCCCTATTACTGGTGAGTGTATATTCAAATGAGATAGGAAACAGCCGTGGTGAGAGACCAACAGATTGACCACTGCGCCACCACGCCCTATTACTGGTGAGTGTACATTAAATTGAGGTAGGAAACTGCCGTGGTGAGAGGCTAACAGCTTGACCACTGCACCACCACGCCCTATTACTGGTGAGTGTATATTCAATTGAGGTAGGAAACAGCCGTGGTGAGAGACCAACAGCTTGACCACTGCGCCACGACTTCCTATTACTGGTGAGTGTATATTCAATTGAGGTAGGAAACAGCCGTGGTGAGAGACCAACAGCTTGACCACTGCGCCACCACGCCCTATTACTGGTGAGTGTATATTCAATTGAGGTAGGAAACAGCCGTGGTGAGAGACTAACAGCTTGACCACTGCGCTACCACGCACCATTACTGGTGAGTGTATACTCAATTGAGGTAGGAAACAGCCGTGGTGAGAGACTAACAGCTTGACCACTGCGCCACCACGCCCTATTACTGGTGAGTGTATATTCAATTGAGGTAGGAAACAGCCGTGGTGAGAGACCAACAGCTTGACCACTGCGCCACCACGCCCTATTACTGGTGAGTGTATATTCAATTGAGGTAGGAAACAGCCGTGGTGAGAGACTAACAGCTTGACCACTGTGCCACCACGCCCTATTACTGGTGAGTGTATATTCAATTGAGGTAGGAAACAGCCGTGGTGAGAGACTAACAGCTTGACCACTGTGCCACCACGCCCCATTACTGGTGAGTGTATACTCAACTGAGGTAGGAAACAGCCGTGGTGAGAGACTAACAGCTTGACCACTGCGCCACCACGCCCTATTACTGGTGAGTGTATATTCAATTGAGGTAGGAAACAGCCGTGATGAGAGACTAACAGCTTGACCACTGCGCCACCACGCCCCATTACTGGTGAGTGTATACTCAATTGAGGTAGGAAACAGCCGTGGTGAGAGACTAACAGCTTGACCACTGCGCCACCACGCCCTATTACTGGTGAGTGTATACTCAACTGAGGTAGGAAACAGCCGTGGTGAGAGACTAACAGCTTGACCACTGCGCCACCACGCCCCATTACTGGTGAGTGTGTACTCAATTGAGGTAGGAAACAGCCGTGGTGAGAGACTAACAGCTTGACCACTGCGCCACCACGCCCTATTACTGGTGAGTGTATATTCAATTGAGGTAGGAAACAGCCGTGGTGAGAGACCAACAGCTTGACCACTGCGCCACCACTTCCTATTACTGGTGAGTGTATATTCAATTGAGGTAGGAAACATCCGTGGTGAGAGACTAACAGCTTGACCACTGCGCCACCACGCCCTATTACTGGTGAGTGTATATTCAATTGAGGTAGGAAACAGCCGTGGTGAGAGACTAACAGCTTGACCACTGCGCCACCACGCCCCATTATGGTGAGTGTATACTCAATTGAGGTAGGAAACAGCCGTGGTGAGAGACTAACAGCTTGACCACTGCGCCACCACGCCCTATTACTGGTGAGTGTACATTAAATTGAGGTAGGAAACTGCCGTGGTGAGAGACCAACAGCTTGACCGCTGCGCCACCACGCCCCATTACTGGTGAGTGTATACTCAATTGAGGTAGGAAACAGCCGTGGTGAGAGACTAACAGCTTGACCACTGCGCCACCACGCCCTATTACTGGTGAGTGTACATTAAATTGAGGTAGGAAACAGCCGTGGTGAGAGTCCAACAGCTTGACCACTGCGCCACCACGCCCTATTACTGGTGAGTGTATATTCAATTGAGGTAGGAAACAGCCGTGGTGAGAGACCAACAGCTTGACCACTGCGCCACCACGCCCTATTACTGGTGAGTGTACATTAAATTTAGGTAGAAAACAGCCGTGGTGAGAGACCAACAGCTTGACCACTGCGCCACCACGCCCTATTACTGGTGAGTGTACATTAAATTGAGGTAGGAAACTGCCGTGGTGAGAGACTAACAGCTTGACCGCTGCGCCACCACGCCGTATTACTGGTGGTGTATATTCAATTGAGGTAGGAAACAGCCGTGGTGAGAGACCAACAGCTTGACCACTGCGCCACCTCTTCCTATTACTGGTGAGTGTATATTCAATTGAGGTAGGAAACATCCGTGGTGAGAGACTAACAGCTTGACCACTGCGCCACCACGCCCTATTACTGGTGAGTGTATACTCAACTGAGGTAGGAAACAGCCGTGGTGAGAAACTAACAGCTTGACCACTGCGCCACCACGCCCCATTACTGGTGAGTGTGTACTCAATTGAGGTAGGAAACAGCCGTGGTGAGAGACTAACAGCTTGACCACTGCGCCACCACGCCCTATTACTGGTGAGTGTATATTCAATTGAGGTAGGAAACAGCCGTGGTGAGAGACCAACAGCTTGACCACTGCGCCACCACTTCCTATTACTGGTGAGTGTATATTCAATTGAGGTAGGAAACATCCGTGGTGAGAGACTAACAGCTTGACCACTGCGCCACCACGCCCTATTACTGGTGAGTGTATATTCAATTGAGGTAGGAAACAGCCGTGGTGAGAGACTAACAGCTTGACCACTGCGCCACCACGCCCCATTATGGTGAGTGTATACTCAATTGAGGTAGGAAACAGCCGTGGTGAGAGACTAACAGCTTGACCACTGCGCCACCACGCCCTATTACTGGTGAGTGTATATTCAATTGAGGTAGGAAACAGCCGTGGTGAGAGACCAACTGCTTGACCACTGCACCACCACGCCCTATTACTGGTGAGTGTATACTCAATTGAGGTAGGAAACAGCCGTGGTGAGAGACTAACAGCTTGACCGCTGCGCCACCACGCCCTATTACTGGTGAGTGTATATTCAATTGAGGTAGGAAACAGCCGTGGTGAGAGACCAACAGCTTGACCACTGCGCCACCACTTCCTATGACTGGTGAGTGTATATTCAATTGAGGTAGGAAACATCCGTGGTGAGAGACTAACAGCTTGACCACTGCGCCACCACGCCCTATTACTGGTGAGTGTATATTCAATTGAGGTAGGAAACAGCCGTGGTGAGAGACTAACAGCTTGACCGCTGCACCACCACGCCCTATTACTGGTGAGTGTATATTCAATTGAGGTAGGAAACAGCCGTGGTGAGAGACTAACAGCTTGACCACTGCGCCACCACGCCCCATTACTGGTGAGTGTATATTCAATTGAGGTAGGAAACAGCCGTGGTGAGAGACCAACTGCTTGACCACTGCACCACCACGCCCTATTACTGGTGAGTGTATACTCAATTGAGGTAGGAAACAGCCGTGGTGAGAGACTAACAGCTTGACCACTGCGCCACCACGCCCCATTACTGGTGAGTGTATACTCAACTGAGGTAGGAAACAGCCGTTGTGAGAGACTAACAGCTTGACCACTGCGCCACCACGCCCTATTACTGGTGAGTGTATATTCAATTGAGGTAGGAAACAGCCGTGGTGAGAGACTAACAGCTTGACCACTGCGCCACCACGCCCCATTACTGGTGAGTGTATACTCAATTGAGGTAGGAAACAGCCGTGGTGAGAGACTAACAGCTTGACCACTGCGCCACCACGCCCTATTACTGGTGAGTGTATATTCAATTGAGGTAGGAAACAGCCGTGGTGAGAGACCAACAGCTTGACCACTGCGCCACCACGCCCTATTACCGGTGAGTGTATATTCAATTGAGGTAGGAAACAGCCGTGGTGAGAGGCTAACAGCTTGACCACTGCACCCCACGCCCTATTACTGGTGAGTGTATATTCAATTGAGGTAGGAAACAGCCGTGGTGAGAGACTAAGAGCATGACCACTGCACCACCACGCCCTATTTCTGGTGAGTGTATATTCAATTGAGGTAGGAAACAGCCGTGGTGAGAGACCAACAGCTTGACCACTGCGCCACCACGCCCCATTACTGGTGAGTGTATATTCAATTGAGGTAGGAAACTGCCGTGGTGAGAGACCAACAGCTTGACCACTGCGCCACCACGCCCTATTACTGGTGAGTGTATATTCAATTGAGGTAGGAAACAGCCGTGGTGAGAGACTAACAGCTTGACCACTGCGCCACCCCGCCCTATTACTGGTGAGCGTATATTCAATTGAGGTAGGAAACTGCCGTGGTGAGAGACCAACAGCTTGGCCACTGCGCCACCACGCCCTATTACTGGTGAGTGTATATTCAAATGAGATAGGAAACAGCCGTGGTGAGAGACCAACAGATTGACCACTGCGCCACCACGCCCTATTACTGGTGAGTGTACATTAAATTGAGGTAGGAAACTGCCGTGGTGAGAGGCTAACAGCTTGACCACTGCACCACCACGCCCTATTACTGGTGAGTGTATATTCAATTCAGGTAGGAAACAGCCGTGGTGAGAGACCAACAGCTTGACCACTGCGCCACGACTTCCTATTACTGGTGAGTGTATATTCAATTGAGGTAGGAAACAGCCGTGGTGAGAGACCAACAGCTTGACCACTGCGCCACCACGCCCTATTACTGGTGAGTGTATATTCAATTGAGGTAGGAAACAGCCGTGGTGAGAGACTAACAGCTTGACCACTGCGCTACCACGCCCCATTACTGGTGAGTGTATACTCAATTGAGGTAGGAAACAGCCGTGGTGAGAGACTAACAGCTTGACCACTGCGCCACCACGCCCTATTACTGGTGAGTGTATATTCAATTGAGGTAGGAAACAGCCGTGGTGAGAGACCAACAGCTTGACCACTGCGCCACCGCGCCCTATTACTGGTGAGTGTATATTCAATTGAGGTAGGAAACAGCCGTGGTGAGAGACTAACAGCTTGACCACTGTGCCACCACGCCCTATTACTGGTGAGTGTATATTCAATTGAGGTAGGAAACAGCCGTGGTGAGAGACTAACAGCTTGACCACTGTGCCACCACGCCCCATTACTGGTGAGTGTATACTCAACTGAGGCAGGAAACAGCCGTGGTGAGAGACTAACAGCTTGACCACTGCGCCACCACGCCCTATTACTGGTGAGTGTATATTCAATTGAGGTAGGAAACAGCCGTGATGAGAGACTAACAGCTTGACCTCTGCGCCACCACGCCCCATTACTGCTGAGTGTATACTCAATTGAGGTAGGAAACAGCCGTGGTGAGAGACTAACAGCTTGACCACTGCGCCACCACGCCCTATTACTGGTGAGTGTATACTCAACTGAGGTAGGAAACAGCCGTGGTGAGAGACTAACAGCTTGACCACTGCGCCACCACGCCCCATTACTGGTGAGTGTGTACTCAATTGAGGTAGGAAACAGCCGTGGTGAGAGACTAACAGCTTGACCACTGCGCCACCACGCCCTATTACTGGTGAGTGTATATTCAATTGAGGTAGGAAACAGCCGTGGTGAGAGACCAACAGCTTGACCACTGCGCCACCACTTCCTATTACTGGTGAGTGTATATTCAATTGAGGTAGGAAACATCCGTGGTGAGAGACTAACAGCTTGACCACTGCGCCACCACGCCCTATTACTGGTGAGTGTATATTCAATTGAGGTAGGAAACAGCCGTGGTGAGAGACTAACAGCTTGACCACTGCGCCACCACGCCCCATTATGGTGAGTGTATACTCAATTGAGGTAGGAAACAGCCGTGGTGAGAGACTAACAGCTTGACCACTGCGCCACCACGCCCTATTACTGGTGAGTGTACATTAAATTGAGGTAGGAAACTGCCGTGGTGAGAGACCAACAGCTTGACCGCTGCGCCACCACGCCCCATTACTGGTGAGTGTATACTCAATTGAGGTAGGAAACAGACGTGGTGAGAGACTAACAGCTTGACCACTGCGCAACCACGCCCTATTACTGGTGAGTGTACATTAAATTGAGGTAGGAAACAGCCGTGGTGAGAGTCCAACAGCTTGACCACTGCGCCACCACGCCCTATTACTGGTGAGTGTATATTCAATTGAGGTAGGAAACAGCCGTGGTGAGAGACCAACAGCTTGACCACTGCGCCACCACGCCCTATTACTGGTGAGTGTACATTAAATTTAGGTAGAAAACAGCCGTGGTGAGAGACCAACAGCTTGACCACTGCGCCACCACGCCCTATTACTGGTGAGTGTACATTAAATTGAGGTAGGAAACTGCCGTGGTGAGAGACTAACAGCTTGACCGCTGCGCCACCACGCCGTATTACTGGTGGTGTATATTCAATTGAGGTAGGAAACAGCCGTGGTGAGAGACCAACAGCTTGACCACTGCGCCACCTCTTCCTATTACTGGTGAGTGTATATTCAATTGAGGTAGGAAACATCCGTGGTGAGAGACTAACAGCTTGACCACTGCGCCACCACGCCCTATTACTGGTGAGTGTATACTCAACTGAGGTAGGAAACAGCCGTGGTGAGAGACTAACAGCTTGACCACTGCGCCACCACGCCCCATTACTGGTGAGTGTGTACTCAATTGAGGTAGGAAACAGCCGTGGTGAGAGACTAACAGCTTGACCACTGCGCCACCACGCCCTATTACTGGTGAGTGTATATTCAATTGAGGTAGGAAACAGCCGTGGTGAGAGACCAACAGCTTGACCACTGCGCCACCACTTCCTATTACTGGTGAGTGTATATTCAATTGAGGTAGGAAACATCCGTGGTGAGAGACTAACAGCTTGACCACTGCGCCACCACGCCCTATTACTGGTGAGTGTATATTCAATTGAGGTAGGAAACAGCCGTGGTGAGAGACTAACAGCTTGACCACTGCGCCACCACGCCCCATTATGGTGAGTGTATACTCAATTGAGGTAGGAAACAGCCGTGGTGAGAGACTAACAGCTTGACCACTGCGCCACCACGCCCTATTACTGGTGAGTGTATATTCAATTGAGGTAGGAAACAGCCGTGGTGAGAGACCAACTGCTTGACCACTGCACCACCACGCCCTATTACTGGTGAGTGTATACTCAATTGAGGTAGGAAACAGCCGTGGTGAGAGACTAACAGCTTGACCGCTGCGCCACCACGCCCTATTACTGGTGAGTGTATATTCAATTGAGGTAGGAAACAGCCGTGGTGAGAGACCAACAGCTTGACCACTGCGCCACCACTTCCTATGACTGGTGAGTGTATATTCAATTGAGGTAGGAAACATCCGTGGTGAGAGACTAACAGCTTGACCACTGCGCCACCACGCCCTATTACTGGTGAGTGTATATTCAATTGAGGTAGGAAACAGCCGTGGTGAGAGACTAACAGCTTGACCGCTGCACCACCACGCCCTATTACTGGTGAGTGTATATTCAATTGAGGTAGGAAACAGCCGTGGTGAGAGACTAACAGCTTGACCACTGCGCCACCACGCCCCATAACTGGTGAGTGTATATTCAATTGAGGTAGGAAACAGCCGTGGTGAGAGACCAACTGCTTGACCACTGCACCACCACGCCCTATTACTGGTGAGTGTATACTCAATTGAGGTAGGAAACAGCCGTGGTGAGAGACTAACAGCTTGACCACTGCGCCACCACGCCCCATTACTGGTGAGTGTATACTCAACTGAGGTAGGAAACAGCCGTTGTGAGAGACTATCAGCTTGACCACTGCGCCACCACGCCCTATTACTGGTGAGTGTATATTCAATTGAGGTAGGAAACAGCCGTGGTGAGAGACTAACAGCTTGACCACTGCGCCACCACGCCCCATTACTGGTGAGTGTATACTCAATTGAGGTAGGAAACAGCCGTGGTGAGAGACTAACAGCTTGACCACTGCGCCACCACGCCCTATTACTGGTGAGTGTATATTCAATTGAGGTAGGAAACAGCCGTGGTGAGAGACCAACAGCTTGACCACTGCGCCACCACGCCCTATTACCGGTGAGTGTATATTCAATTGAGGTAGGAAACAGCCGTGGTGAGAGGCTAACAGCTTGACCACTGCACCCCACGCCCTATTACTGGTGAGTGTATATTCAATTGAGGTAGGAAACAGCCGTGGTGAGAGACTAAGAGCATGACCACTGCACCACCACGCCCTATTTCTGGTGAGTGTATATTCAATTGAGGTAGGAAACAGCCGTGGTGAGAGACCAACAGCTTGACCACTGCGCCACCACGCCCCATTACTGGTGAGTGTATATTCAATTGAGGTAGGAAACTGCCGTGGTGAGAGACCAACAGCTTGACCACTGCGCCACCACGCCCTAAGTGTACATTAAATTGAGGTAGGAAACTGCCGTGGTGAGAGACTAACAGCTTGACCGCTGCGCCACCACGCCCTATTACTGGTGAGTGTATATTCAATTGAGGTAGGAAACAGCCGTGGTGAGAGACCAACAGCTTGACCACTGCGCCACCACGCCCTATTACTGGTGAGTGTATATTCAATTGAGGTAGGAAACAGCCGTGGTGAGAGACTAACAGCTTGACCACTGCGCCACCCCGCCCTATTACTGGTGAGCGTATATTCAATTGAGGTAGGAAACTGCCGTGGTGAGAGACCAACAGCTTGGCCACTGCGCCACCACGCCCTATTACTGGTGAGTGTATATTCAAATGAGATAGGAAACAGCCGTGGTGAGAGACCAACAGATTGACCACTGCGCCACCACGCCCTATTACTGGTGAGTGTACATTAAATTGAGGTAGGAAACTGCCGTGGTGAGAGGCTAACAGCTTGACCACTGCACCACCACGCCCTATTACTGGTGAGTGTATATTCAATTCAGGTAGGAAACAGCCGTGGTGAGAGACCAACAGCTTGACCACTGCGCCACGACTTCCTATTACTGGTGAGTGTATATTCAATTGAGGTAGGAAACAGCCGTGGTGAGAGACCAACAGCTTGACCACTGCGCCACCACGCCCTATAACTGGTGAGTGTATATTCAATTGAGGTAGGAAACAGCCGTGGTGAGAGACTAACAGCTTGACCACTGCGCTACCACGCCCCATTACTGGTGAGTGTATACTCAATTGAGGTAGGAAACAGCCGTGATGAGAGACTAACAGCTTGACCACTGCGCCACCACGCCCTATTACTGGTGAGTGTATATTCAATTGAGGTAGGAAACAGCCGTGGTGAGAGACCAAGAGCTTGACCACTGCGCCACCACGCCCTATTACTGGTGAGTGTATATTCAATTGAGGTAGGAAACAGCCGTGGTGAGAGGCTAACAGCTTGACCACTGTGCCACCACGCCCTATTACTGGTGAGTGTATATTCAATTGAGGTAGGAAACAGCCGTGGTGAGAGACTAACAGCTTGACCACTGTGCCACCACGCCCCATTACTGGTGAGTGTATACTCAACTGAGGTAGGAAACAGCCGTGGTGAGAGATTAACAGCTTGACCACTGCGCCACCACGCCCTATTACTGGTGAGTGTATATTCAATTGAGGTAGGAAACAGCCGTGATGAGAGACTAACAGCTTGACCACTGCGCCACCACGCCCCATTACTGGTGAGTGTATACTCAATTGAGGTAGGAAACAGCCGTGGTGAGAGACTAACAGCTTGACCACTGCGCCCCCACGCCCTATTACTGGTGAGTGTATACTCAACTGAGGTAGGAAACAGCCGTGGTGAGAGACTAACAGCTTGACCACTGCGCCACCACGCCCCATTACTGGTGAGTGTGTACTCAATTGAGGTACGAAACAGCCGTGGTGAGAGACTAACAGCTTGACCACTGCGCCACCACGCCCTATTACTGGTGAGTGTATATTCAATTGAGGTAAGAAACAGCCGTGGTGAGAGACCAACAGCTTGACCACTGCGCCACCACTTCCTATTACTGGTGAGTGTATATTCAATTGAGGTAGGAAACATCCGTGGTGAGAGACTAACAGCTTGACCACTGCGCCACCACGCCCTATTACTGGTGAGTGTATATTCAATTGAGGTAGGAAACAGCCGTGGTGAGAGACTAACAGCTTGACCACTGCGCCACCACGCCCCATTATGGTGAGTGTATACTCAATTGAGGTAGGAAACAGCCGTGGTGAGAGACTAACAGCTTGACCACTGCGCCACCACGCCCTATTACTGGTGAGTGTATATTCAATTGAGGTAGGAAACAGCCGTGGTGAGAGACCAACTGCTTGACCACTGCACCACCACGCCCTATTACTGGTGAGTGTATACTCAATTGAGGTAGGAAACAGCCGTGGTGAGAGACTAACAGCTTGACCACTGCGCCACCACGCCCTATTACTGGTGAGTGTATATTCAATTGAGGTAGGAAACAGCCGTGGTGAGAGACCAACAGCTTGACCACTGCGCCACCACTTCCTATGACTGGTGAGTGTATATTCAATTGAGGTAGGAAACATCCGTGGTGAGAGACTAACAGCTTGACCACTGCGCCACCACGCCCTATTACTGGTGAGTGTATATTCAATTGAGGTAGGAAACAGCCGTGGTGAGAGACTAACAGCTTGACCACTGCGCCACCACGCCCTATTACTGGTGAGTGTATATTCAATTGAGGTAGGAAACAGCCGTGGTGAGAGACTAACAGCTTGACCACTGCGCCACCACGCCCCATTACTGGTGAGTGTATACTCAATTGAGGTAGGAAACAGCCGTGGTGAGAGACTAACAGCTTGACCACTGCGCCACCACGCCCTATTACTGGTGAGTGTATATTCAATTGAGGTAGGAAACAGCCGTGGTGAGAGACCAACAGCTTGACCACTGCGCCACCACGCCCTATTACCGGTGAGTGTATATTCAATTGAGGTAGGAAACAGCCGTGGTGAGAGGCTAACAGCTTGACCACTGCACCCCACGCCCTATTACTGGTGAGTGTATATTCAATTGAGGTAGGAAACAGCCGTGGTGAGAGACTAAGAGCATGACCACTGCACCACCACGCCCTATTTCTGGTGAGTGTATATTCAATTGAGGTAGGAAACAGCCGTGGTGAGAGACCAACAGCTTGACCACTGCGCCACCACGCCCCATTACTGGTGAGTGTACATTCAATTGAGGTAGGAAACTGCCGTGGTGAGAGACGAACAGCTTGACCACTGCGCCACCACGCCCTATTACTGGTGAGTGTATATTCAATTGAGGTAGGAAACAGCCGTGGTGAGAGACTAACAGCTTGACCACTGCGCCACCCCGCCCTATTACTGGTGAGCGTATATTCAATTGAGGTAGGAAACTGCCGTGGTGAGAGACCAACAGCTTGGCCACTGCGCCACCACGCCCTATTACTGGTGAGTGTATATTCAAATGAGATAGGAAACAGCCGTGGTGAGAGACCAACAGATTGACCACTGCGCCACCACGCCCTATTACTGGTGAGTGTACATTAAATTGAGGTAGGAAACTGCCGTGGTGAGAGGCTAACAGCTTGACCACTGCACCACCACGCCCTATTACTGGTGAGTGTATATTCAATTCAGGTAGGAAACAGCCGTGGTGAGAGACCAACAGCTTGACCACTGCGCCACGACTTCCTATTACTGGTGAGTGTATATTCAATTGAGGTAGGAAACAGCCGTGGTGAGAGACCAACAGCTTGACCACTGCGCCACCACGCCCTATTACTGGTGAGTGTATATTCAATTGAGGTAGGAAACAGCCGTGGTGAGAGACTAACAGCTTGACCACTGCGCTACCACGCCCCATTACTGGTGAGTGTATACTCAATTGAGGTAGGAAACAGCCGTGGTGAGAGACTAACAGCTTGACCACTGCGCCACCACGCCCTATTACTGGTGAGTGTATATTCAATTGAGGTAGGAAACAGCCGTGGTGAGAGACCAACAGCTTGACCACTGCGCCACCACGCCCTATTACTGGTGAGTGTATATTCAATTGAGGTAGGAAACAGCCGTGGTGAGAGACTAACAGCTTGACCACTGTGCCACCACGCCCTATTACTGGTGAGTGTATATTCAATTGAGGTAGGAAACAGCCGTGGTGAGAGACTAACAGCTTGACCACTGTGCCACCACGCCCCATTACTGGTGAGTGTATACTCAACTGAGGTAGGAAACAGCCGTGGTGAGAGACTAACAGCTTGACCACTGCGCCACCACGCCCTATTACTGGTGAGTGTATATTCAATTGAGGTAGGAAACAGCCGTGATGAGAGACTAACAGCTTGACCACTGCGCCACCACGCCCCATTACTGCTGAGTGTATACTCAATTGAGGTAGGAAACAGCCGTGGTGAGAGACTAACAGCTTGACCACTGCGCCACCACGCCCTATTACTGGTGAGTGTATACTCAACTGAGGTAGGAAACAGCCGTGGTGAGAGACTAACAGCTTGACCACTGCGCCACCACGCCCCATTACTGGTGAGTGTGTACTCAATTGAGGTAGGAAACAGCCGTGGTGAGAGACTAACAGCTTGACCACTGCGCCACCACGCCCTATTACTGGTGAGTGTATATTCAATTGAGGTAGGAAACAGCCGTGGTGAGAGACCAACAGCTTGACCACTGCGCCACCACTTCCTATTACTGGTGAGTGTATATTCAATTGAGGTAGGAAACATCCGTGGTGAGAGACTAACAGCTTGACCACTGCGCCACCACGCCCTATTACTGGTGAGTGTATATTCAATTGAGGTAGGAAACAGCCGTGGTGAGAGACTAACAGCTTGACCACTGCGCCACCACGCCCCATTATGGTGAGTGTATACTCAATTGAGGTAGGAAACAGCCGTGGTGAGAGACTAACAGCTTGACCACTGCGCCACCACGCCCTATTACTGGTGAGTGTACATTAAATTGAGGTAGGAAACTGCCGTGGTGAGAGACCAACAGCTTGACCGCTGCGCCACCACGCCCCATTACTGGTGAGTGTATACTCAATTGAGGTAGGAAACAGACGTGGTGAGAGACTAACAGCTTGACCACTGCGCCACCACGCCCTATTACTGGTGAGTGTACATTAAATTGAGGTAGGAAACAGCCGTGGTGAGAGTCCAACAGCTTGACCACTGCGCCACCACGCCCTATTACTGGTGAGTGTATATTCAATTGAGGTAGGAAACAGCCGTGGTGAGAGACCAACAGCTTGACCACTGCGCCACCACGCCCTATTACTGGTGAGTGTACATTAAATTTAGGTAGAAAACAGCCGTGGTGAGAGACCAACAGCTTGACCACTGCGCCACCACGCCCTATTACTGGTGAGTGTACATTAAATTGAGGTAGGAAACTGCCGTGGTGAGAGACTAACAGCTTGACCGCTGCGCCACCACGCCGTATTACTGGTGGTGTATATTCAATTGAGGTAGGAAACAGCCGTGGTGAGAGACCAACAGCTTGACCACTGCGCCACCTCTTCCTATTACTGGTGAGTGTATATTCAATTGAGGTAGGAAACATCCGTGGTGAGAGACTAACAGCTTGACCACTGCGCCACCACGCCCTATTACTGGTGAGTGTATACTCAACTGAGGTAGGAAACAGCCGTGGTGAGAGACTAACAGCTTGACCACTGCGCCACCACGCCCCATTACTGGTGAGTGTGTACTCAATTGAGGTAGGAAACAGCCGTGGTGAGAGACTAACAGCTTGACCACTGCGCCACCACGCCCTATTACTGGTGAGTGTATATTCAATTGAGGTAGGAAACAGCCGTGGTGAGAGACCAACAGCTTGACCACTGCGCCACCACTTCCTATTACTGGTGAGTGTATATTCAATTGAGGTAGGAAACATCCGTGGTGAGAGACTAACAGCTTGACCACTGCGCCACCACGCCCTATTACTGGTGAGTGTATATTCAATTGAGGTAGGAAACAGCCGTGGTGAGAGACTAACAGCTTGACCACTGCGCCACCACGCCCCATTATGGTGAGTGTATACTCAATTGAGGTAGGAAACAGCCGTGGTGAGAGACTAACAGCTTGACCACTGCGCCACCACGCCCTATTACTGGTGAGTGTATATTCAATTGAGGTAGGAAACAGCCGTGGTGAGAGACCAACTGCTTGACCACTGCACCACCACGCCCTATTACTGGTGAGTGTATACTCAATTGAGGTAGGAAACAGCCGTGGTGAGAGACTAACAGCTTGACCGCTGCGCCACCACTTCCTATGACTGGTGAGTGTATATTCAATTGAGGTAGGAAACATCCGTGGTGAGAGACTAACAGCTTGACCACTGCGCCACCACGCCCTATTACTGGTGAGTGTATATTCAATTGAGGTAGGAAACAGCCGTGGTGAGAGACTAACAGCTTGACCGCTGCACCACCACGCCCTATTACTGGTGAGTGTATATTCAATTGAGGTAGGAAACAGCCGTGGTGAGAGACTAACAGCTTGACCACTGCGCCACCACGCCCCATTACTGGTGAGTGTATATTCAATTGAGGTAGGAAACAGCCGTGGTGAGAGACCAACTGCTTGACCACTGCACCACCACGCCCTATTACTGGTGAGTGTATACTCAATTGAGGTAGGAAACAGCCGTGGTGAGAGACTAACAGCTTGACCACTGCGCCACCACGCCCCATTACTGGTGAGTGTATACTCAACTGAGGTAGGAAACAGCCGTTGTGAGAGACTAACAGCTTGACCACTGCGCCACCACGCCCTATTACTGGTGAGTGTATATTCAATTGAGGTAGGAAACAGCCGTGGTGAGAGACTAACAGCTTGACCACTGCGCCACCACGCCCCATTACTGGTGAGTGTATACTCAATTGAGGTAGGAAACAGCCGTGGTGAGAGACTAACAGCTTGACCACTGCGCCACCACGCCCTATTACTGGTGAGTGTATATTCAATTGAGGTAGGAAACAGCCGTGGTGAGAGACCAACAGCTTGACCACTGCGCCACCACGCCCTATTACCGGTGAGTGTATATTCAATTGAGGTAGGAAACAGCCGTGGTGAGAGGCTAACAGCTTGACCACTGCACCCCACGCCCTATTACTGGTGAGTGTATATTCAATTGAGGTAGGAAACAGCCGTGGTGAGAGACTAAGAGCATGACCACTGCACCACCACGCCCTATTTCTGGTGAGTGTATATTCAATTGAGGTAGGAAACAGCCGTGGTGAGAGACCAACAGCTTGACCACTGCGCCACCACGCCCCATTACTGGTGAGTGTATATTCAATTGAGGTAGGAAACTGCCGTGGTGAGAGACCAACAGCTTGACCACTGCGCCACCACGCCCTAAGTGTACATTAAATTGAGGTAGGAGACTGCCGTGGTGAGAGACTAACAGCTTGACCGCTGCGCCACCACGCCCTATTACTGGTGAGTGTATATTCAATTGAGGTAGGAAACAGCCGTGGTGAGAGACCAACAGCTTGACCACTGCGCCACCACGCCCTATTACTGGTGAGTGTATATTCAATTGAGGTAGGAAACAGCCGTTGTGAGAGACTAACAGCTTGACCACTGCGCCACCCCGCCCTATTACTGGTGAGCGTATATTCAATTGAGGTAGGAAACTGCCGTGGTGAGAGACCAACAGCTTGGCCACTGCGCCACCACGCCCTATTACTGGTGAGTGTATATTCAAATGAGATAGGAAACAGCCGTGGTGAGAGACCAACAGATTGACCACTGCGCCACCACGCCCTATTACTGGTGAGTGTACATTAAATTGAGGTAGGAAACAGCCGTGGTGAGAGTCCAACAGCTTGACCACTGCGCCACCACGCCCTATTACTGGTGAGTGTATATTCAATTGAGGTAGGAAACAGCCGAGGTGAGAGACCAACAGCTTGACCACTGCGCCACCACGCCCTATTACTGGTGAGTGTACATTAAATTGAGGTAGGAAACTGCCGTGGTGAGAGACCAACAGCTTGATCGCTGCGCCACCACGCCCCATTACTGGTGAGTGTATACTCAATTGAGGTAGGAAACAGCCGTGGTGAGAGACTAACAGCTTGACCACTGCGCCACCACGCCCTATTACTGGTGAGTGTACATTAAATTGAGGTAGGAAACAGCCGTGGTGAGAGTCCAACAGCTTGACCACTGCGCCACCACGCCCTATTACTGGTGAGTGTATATTCAATTGAGGTAGGAAACAGCCGTGGTGAGAGACCAACAGCTTGACAACTGCGCCACCACGCCCTATTACTGGTGAGTGTACATTAAATTTAGGTAGAAAACAGCCGTGGTGAGAGACCAACAGCTTGACCACTGCGCCACCACGCCCTATTACTGGTGAGTGTACATTAAATTGAGGTAGGAAACTGCCGTGGTGAGAGACTAACAGCTTGACCGCTGCGCCACCACGCCGTATTACTGGTGGTGTATATTCAATTGAGGTAGGAAACAGCCGTGGTGAGAGACCAACAGCTTGACCACTGCGCCACCTCTTCCCATTACTGGTGAGTGTATATTCAATTGAGGTAGGAAACATCCGTGGTGAGAGACTAACAGCTTGACCACTGCGCCACCACGCCCTATTACTGGTGAGTGTATACTCAACTGAGGTAGGAAACAGCCGTGGTGAGAGACTAACAGCTTGACCACTGCGCCACCACGCCCCATTACTGGTGAGTGTGTACTCAATTGAGGTAGGAAACAGCCGTGGTCAGAGACTAACAGCTTGACCACTGCGCCACCACGCCCTATTACTGGTGAGTGTATATTCAATTGAGGTAGGAAACAGCCGTGGTGAGAGACCAACAGCTTGACCACTGCGCCACCACTTCCTATTACTGGTGAGTGTATATTCAATTGAGGTAGGAAACATCCGTGGTGAGAGACTAACAGCTTGACCACTGCGCCACCACGCCCTATTACTGGTGAGTGTATATTCAATTGAGGTAGGAAACAGCCGTGGTGAGAGACTAACAGCTTGACCACTGCGCCACCACGCCCCATTATGGTGAGTGTATACTCAATTGAGGTAGGAAACAGCCGTGGTGAGAGACTAACAGCTTGACCACTGCGCCACCACGCCCTATTACTGGTGAGTGTATATTCAATTGAGGTAGGAAACAGCCGTGGTGAGAGACCAACTGCTTGACCACTGCACCACCACGCCCTATTACTGGTGAGTGTATACTCAATTGAGGTAGGAAACAGCCGTGGTGAGAGACTAACAGCTTGACCGCTGCGCCACCACGCCCTATTACTGGTGAGTGTATATTCAATTGAGGTAGGAAACAGCCGTGGTGAGAGACCAACAGCTTGACCACTGCGCCACCACTTCCTATGACTGGTGAGTGTATATTCAATTGAGGTAGGAAACATCCGTGGTGAGAGACTAACAGCTTGACCACTGCGCCACCACGCCCTATTACTGGTGAGTGTATATTCAATTGAGGTAGGAAACAGCCGTGGTGAGAGACTAACAGCTTGACCGCTGCACCACCACGCCCTATTACTGGTGAGTGTATATTCAATTGAGGTAGGAAACAGCCGTGGTGAGAGAATAACAGCTTGACCACTGCGCCACCACGCCCCATTACTGGTGAGTGTATATTCAATTGAGGTAGGAAACAGCCGTGGTGAGAGACCAACTGCTTGACCACTGCACCACCACGCCCTATTACTGGTGAGTGTATACTCAATTGAGGTAGGAAACTGCCGTGGTGAGAGACTAACAGCTTGACCACTGCGCCACCACGCCCCATTACTGGTGAGTGTATACTCAACTGAGGTAGGAAACAGCCGTTGTGAGAGACTAACAGCTTGACCACTGCGCCACCACGCCCTATTACTGGTGAGTGTATATTCAATTGAGGTAGGAAACAGCCGTGGTGAGAGACTAACAGCTTGACCACTGCGCCACCACGCCCCATTACTGGTGAGTGTATACTCAATTGAGGTAGGAAACAGCCGTGGTGAGAGACTAACAGCTTGACCACTGCGCCACCACGCCCTATTACTGGTGAGTGTATATTCAATTGAGGTAGGAAACAGCCGTGGTGAGAGACCAACAGCTTGACCACTGCGCCACCACGCCCTATTACCGGTGAGTGTATATTCAATTGAGGTAGGAAACAGCCGTGGTGAGAGGCTAACAGCTTGACCACTGCACCCCACGCCCTATTACTGGTGAGTGTATATTCAATTGAGGTAGGAAACAGCCGTGGTGAGAGACTAAGAGCATGACCACTGCACCACCACGCCCTATTTCTGGTGAGTGTATATTCAATTGAGGTAGGAAACAGCCGTGGTGAGAGACCAACAGCTTGACCACTGCGCCACCACGCCCCATTACTGGTGAGTGTATATTCAATTGAGGTAGGAAACTGCCGTGGTTAGAGACCAACAGCTTGACCACTGCGCCACCACGCCCTATTACTGGTGAGTGTACATTAAATTGAGGTAGGAAACTGCCGTGGTGAGAGACTAACAGCTTGACCGCTGCGCCACCACGCCCTATTACTGGTGAGTGTATATTCAATTGAGGTAGGAAACAGCCGTGGTGAGAGACCAACAGCTTGACCACTGCGCCACCACGCCCTATTACTGGTGAGTGTATATTCAATTGAGGTAGGAAACAGCCGTGGTGAGAGACTAACAGCTTGACCACTGCGCCACCCCGCCCTATTACTGGTGAGCCTATATTCAATTGAGGTAGGAAACTGCCGTGGTGAGAGACCAACAGCTTGGCCACTGCGCCACCACGCCCTATTACTGGTGAGTGTATATTCAAATGAGATAGGAAACAGCCGTGGTGAGAGACCAACAGATTGACCACTGCGCCACCACGCCCTATTACTGGTGAGTGTACATTAAATTGAGGTAGGAAACTGCCGTGGTGAGAGGCTAACAGCTTGACCACTGCACCACCACGCCCTATTACTGGTGAGTGTATATTCAATTGAGGTAGGAAACAGCCGTGGTGAGAGACCAACAGCTTGACCACTGCGCCACGACTTCCTATTACTGGTGAGTGTATATTCAATTGAGGTAGGAAACAGCCGTGGTGAGAGACCAACAGCTTGACCACTGCGCCACCACGCCCTATTACTGGTGAGTGTATATTCAATTGAGGTAGGAAACAGCCGTGGTGAGAGACTAACAGCTTGACCACTGCGCTACCACGCACCATTACTGGTGAGTGTATACTCAATTGAGGTAGGAAACAGCCGTGGTGAGAGACTAACAGCTTGACCACTGCGCCACCACGCCCTATTACTGGTGAGTGTATATTCAATTGAGGTAGGAAACAGCCGTGGTGAGAGACCAACAGCTTGACCACTGCGCCACCACGCCCTATTACTGGTGAGTGTATATTCAATTGAGGTAGGAAACAGCCGTGGTGAGAGACTAACAGCTTGACCACTGTGCCACCACGCCCTATTACTGGTGAGTGTATATTCAATTGAGGTAGGAAACAGCCGTGGTGAGAGACTAACAGCTTGACCACTGTGCCACCACGCCCCATTACTGGTGAGTGTATACTCAACTGAGGTAGGAAACAGCCGTGGTGAGAGACTAACAGCTTGACCACTGCGCCACCACGCCCTATTACTGGTGAGTGTATATTCAATTGAGGTAGGAAACAGCCGTGATGAGAGACTAACAGCTTGACCACTGCGCCACCACGCCCCATTACTGGTGAGTGTATACTCAATTGAGGTAGGAAACAGCCGTGGTGAGAGACTAACAGCTTGACCACTGCGCCACCACGCCCTATTACTGGTGAGTGTATACTCAACTGAGGTAGGAAACAGCCGTGGTGAGAGACTAACAGCTTGACCACTGCGCCACCACGCCCCATTACTGGTGAGTGTGTACTCAATTGAGGTAGGAAACAGCCGTGGTGAGAGACTAACAGCTTGACCACTGCGCCACCACGCCCTATTACTGGTGAGTGTATATTCAATTGAGGTAGGAAACAGCCGTGGTGAGAGACCAACAGCTTGACCACTGCGCCACCACTTCCTATTACTGGTGAGTGTATATTCAATTGAGGTAGGAAACATCCGTGGTGAGAGACTAACAGCTTGACCACTGCGCCACCACGCCCTATTACTGGTGAGTGTATATTCAATTGAGGTAGGAAACAGCCGTGGTGAGAGACTAACAGCTTGACCACTGCGCCACCACGCCCCATTATGGTGAGTGTATACTCAATTGAGGTAGGAAACAGCCGTGGTGAGAGACTAACAGCTTGACCACTGCGCCACCACGCCCTATTACTGGTGAGTGTACATTAAATTGAGGTAGGAAACTGCCGTGGTGAGAGACCAACAGCTTGACCGCTGCGCCACCACGCCCCATTACTGGTGAGTGTATACTCAATTGAGGTAGGAAACAGCCGTGGTGAGAGACTAACAGCTTGACCACTGCGCCACCACGCCCTATTACTGGTGAGTGTACATTAAATTGAGGTAGGAAACAGCCGTGGTGAGAGTCCAACAGCTTGACCACTGCGCCACCACGCCCTATTACTGGTGAGTGTATATTCAATTGAGGTAGGAAACAGCCGTGGTGAGAGACCAACAGCTTGACCACTGCGCCACCACGCCCTATTACTGGTGAGTGTACATTAAATTTAGGTAGAAAACAGCCGTGGTGAGAGACCAACAGCTTGACCACTGCGCCACCACGCCCTATTACTGGTGAGTGTACATTAAATTGAGGTAGGAAACTGCCGTGGTGAGAGACTAACAGCTTGACCGCTGCGCCACCACGCCGTATTACTGGTGGTGTATATTCAATTGAGGTAGGAAACAGCCGTGGTGAGAGACCAACAGCTTGACCACTGCGCCACCTCTTCCTATTACTGGTGAGTGTATATTCAATTGAGGTAGGAAACATCCGTGGTGAGAGACTAACAGCTTGACCACTGCGCCACCACGCCCTATTACTGGTGAGTGTATACTCAACTGAGGTAGGAAACAGCCGTGGTGAGAAACTAACAGCTTGACCACTGCGCCACCACGCCCCATTACTGGTGAGTGTGTACTCAATTGAGGTAGGAAACAGCCGTGGTGAGAGACTAACAGCTTGACCACTGCGCCACCACGCCCTATTACTGGTGAGTGTATATTCAATTGAGGTAGGAAACAGCCGTGGTGAGAGACCAACAGCTTGACCACTGCGCCACCACTTCCTATTACTGGTGAGTGTATATTCAATTGAGGTAGGAAACATCCGTGGTGAGAGACTAACAGCTTGACCACTGCGCCACCACGCCCTATTACTGGTGAGTGTATATTCAATTGAGGTAGGAAACAGCCGTGGTGAGAGACTAACAGCTTGACCACTGCGCCACCACGCCCCATTATGGTGAGTGTATACTCAATTGATGTAGGAAACAGCCGTGGTGAGAGACTAACAGCTTGACCACTGCGCCACCACGCCCTATTACTGGTGAGTGTATATTCAATTGAGGTAGGAAACAGCCGTGGTGAGAGACCAACTGCTTGACCACTGCACCACCACGCCCTATTACTGGTGAGTGTATACTCAATTGAGGTAGGAAACAGCCGTGGTGAGAGACTAACAGCTTGACCGCTGCGCCACCACGCCCTATTACTGGTGAGTGTATATTCAATTGAGGTAGGAAACAGCCGTGGTGAGAGACCAACAGCTTGACCACTGCGCCACCACTTCCTATGACTGGTGAGTGTATATTCAATTGAGGTAGGAAACATCCGTGGTGAGAGACTAACAGCTTGACCACTGCGCCACCACGCCCTATTACTGGTGAGTGTATATTCAATTGAGGTAGGAAACAGCCGTGGTGAGAGACTAACAGCTTGACCGCTGCACCACCACGCCCTATTACTGGTGAGTGTATATTCAATTGAGGTAGGAAACAGCCGTGGTGAGAGACTAACAGCTTGACCACTGCGCCACCACGCCCCATTACTGGTGAGTGTATATTCAATTGAGGTAGGAAACAGCCGTGGTGAGAGACCAACTGCTTGACCACTGCACCACCACGCCCTATTACTGGTGAGTGTATACTCAATTGAGGTAGGAAACAGCCGTGGTGAGAGACTAACAGCTTGACCACTGCGCCACCACGCCCCATTACTGGTGAGTGTATACTCAACTGAGGTAGGAAACAGCCGTTGTGAGAGACTAACAGCTTGACCACTGCGCCACCACGCCCTATTACTGGTGAGTGTATATTCAATTGAGGTAGGAAACAGCCGTGGTGAGAGACTAACAGCTTGACCACTGCGCCACCACGCCCCATTACTGGTGAGTGTATACTCAATTGAGGTAGGAAACAGCCGTGGTGAGAGACTAACAGCTTGACCACTGCGCCACCACGCCCTATTACTGGTGAGTGTATATTCAATTGAGGTAGGAAACAGCCGTGGTGAGAGACCAACAGCTTGACCACTGCGCCACCACGCCCTATTACCGGTGAGTGTATATTCAATTGAGGTAGGAAACAGCCGTGGTGAGAGGCTAACAGCTTGACCACTGCACCCCACGCCCTATTACTGGTGAGTGTATATTCAATTGAGGTAGGAAACAGCCGTGGTGAGAGACTAAGAGCATGACCACTGCACCACCACGCCCTATTTCTGGTGAGTGTATATTCAATTGAGGTAGGAAACAGCCGTGGTGAGAGACCAACAGCTTGACCACTGCGCCACCACGCCCCATTACTGGTGAGTGTATATTCAATTGAGGTAGGAAACTGCCGTGGTGAGAGACCAACAGCTTGACCACTGCGCCACCACGCCCTATTACTGGTGAGTGTATATTCAATTGAGGTAGGAAACAGCCGTGGTGAGAGACTAACAGCTTGACCACTGCGCCACCCCGCCCTATTACTGGTGAGCGTATATTCAATTGAGGTAGGAAACTGCCGTGGTGAGAGACCAACAGCTTGGCCACTGCGCCACCACGCCCTATTACTGGTGAGTGTATATTCAAATGAGATAGGAAACAGCCGTGGTGAGAGACCAACAGATTGACCACTGCGCCACCACGCCCTATTACTGGTGAGTGTACATTAAATTGAGGTAGGAAACTGCCGTGGTGAGAGGCTAACAGCTTGACCACTGCACCACCACGCCCTATTACTGGTGAGTGTATATTCAATTCAGGTAGGAAACAGCCGTGGTGAGAGACCAACAGCTTGACCACTGCGCCACGACTTCCTATTACTGGTGAGTGTATATTCAATTGAGGTAGGAAACAGCCGTGGTGAGAGACCAACAGCTTGACCACTGCGCCACCACGCCCTATTACTGGTGAGTGTATATTCAATTGAGGTAGGAAACAGCCGTGGTGAGAGACTAACAGCTTGACCACTGCGCTACCACGCCCCATTACTGGTGAGTGTATACTCAATTGAGGTAGGAAACAGCCGTGGTGAGAGACTAACAGCTTGACCACTGCGCCACCACGCCCTATTACTGGTGAGTGTATATTCAATTGAGGTAGGAAACAGCCGTGGTGAGAGACCAACAGCTTGACCACTGCGCCACCGCGCCCTATTACTGGTGAGTGTATATTCAATTGAGGTAGGAAACAGCCGTGGTGAGAGACTAACAGCTTGACCACTGTGCCACCACGCCCTATTACTGGTGAGTGTATATTCAATTGAGGTAGGAAACAGCCGTGGTGAGAGACTAACAGCTTGACCACTGTGCCACCACGCCCCATTACTGGTGAGTGTATACTCAACTGAGGCAGGAAACAGCCGTGGTGAGAGACTAACAGCTTGACCACTGCGCCACCACGCCCTATTACTGGTGAGTGTATATTCAATTGAGGTAGGAAACAGCCGTGATGAGAGACTAACAGCTTGACCTCTGCGCCACCACGCCCCATTACTGCTGAGTGTATACTCAATTGAGGTAGGAAACAGCCGTGGTGAGAGACTAACAGCTTGACCACTGCGCCACCACGCCCTATTACTGGTGAGTGTATACTCAACTGAGGTAGGAAACAGCCGTGGTGAGAGACTAACAGCTTGACCACTGCGCCACCACGCCCCATTACTGGTGAGTGTGTACTCAATTGAGGTAGGAAACAGCCGTGGTGAGAGACTAACAGCTTGACCACTGCGCCACCACGCCCTATTACTGGTGAGTGTATATTCAATTGAGGTAGGAAACAGCCGTGGTGAGAGACCAACAGCTTGACCACTGCGCCACCACTTCCTATTACTGGTGAGTGTATATTCAATTGAGGTAGGAAACATCCGTGGTGAGAGACTAACAGCTTGACCACTGCGCCACCACGCCCTATTACTGGTGAGTGTATATTCAATTGAGGTAGGAAACAGCCGTGGTGAGAGACTAACAGCTTGACCACTGCGCCACCACGCCCCATTATGGTGAGTGTATACTCAATTGAGGTAGGAAACAGCCGTGGTGAGAGACTAACAGCTTGACCACTGCGCCACCACGCCCTATTACTGGTGAGTGTACATTAAATTGAGGTAGGAAACTGCCGTGGTGAGAGACCAACAGCTTGACCGCTGCGCCACCACGCCCCATTACTGGTGAGTGTATACTCAATTGAGGTAGGAAACAGACGTGGTGAGAGACTAACAGCTTGACCACTGCGCAACCACGCCCTATTACTGGTGAGTGTACATTAAATTGAGGTAGGAAACAGCCGTGGTGAGAGTCCAACAGCTTGACCACTGCGCCACCACGCCCTATTACTGGTGAGTGTATATTCAATTGAGGTAGGAAACAGCCGTGGTGAGAGACCAACAGCTTGACCACTGCGCCACCACGCCCTATTACTGGTGAGTGTACATTAAATTTAGGTAGAAAACAGCCGTGGTGAGAGACCAACAGCTTGACCACTGCGCCACCACGCCCTATTACTGGTGAGTGTACATTAAATTGAGGTAGGAAACTGCCGTGGTGAGAGACTAACAGCTTGACCGCTGCGCCACCACGCCGTATTACTGGTGGTGTATATTCAATTGAGGTAGGAAACAGCCGTGGTGAGAGACCAACAGCTTGACCACTGCGCCACCTCTTCCTATTACTGGTGAGTGTATATTCAATTGAGGTAGGAAACATCCGTGGTGAGAGACTAACAGCTTGACCACTGCGCCACCACGCCCTATTACTGGTGAGTGTATACTCAACTGAGGTAGGAAACAGCCGTGGTGAGAGACTAACAGCTTGACCACTGCGCCACCACGCCCCATTACTGGTGAGTGTGTACTCAATTGAGGTAGGAAACAGCCGTGGTGAGAGACTAACAGCTTGACCACTGCGCCACCACGCCCTATTACTGGTGAGTGTATATTCAATTGAGGTAGGAAACAGCCGTGGTGAGAGACCAACAGCTTGACCACTGCGCCACCACTTCCTATTACTGGTGAGTGTATATTCAATTGAGGTAGGAAACATCCGTGGTGAGAGACTAACAGCTTGACCACTGCGCCACCACGCCCTATTACTGGTGAGTGTATATTCAATTGAGGTAGGAAACAGCCGTGGTGAGAGACTAACAGCTTGACCACTGCGCCACCACGCCCCATTATGGTGAGTGTATACTCAATTGAGGTAGGAAACAGCCGTGGTGAGAGACTAACAGCTTGACCACTGCGCCACCACGCCCTATTACTGGTGAGTGTATATTCAATTGAGGTAGGAAACAGCCGTGGTGAGAGACCAACTGCTTGACCACTGCACCACCACGCCCTATTACTGGTGAGTGTATACTCAATTGAGGTAGGAAACAGCCGTGGTGAGAGACTAACAGCTTGACCGCTGCGCCACCACGCCCTATTACTGGTGAGTGTATATTCAATTGAGGTAGGAAACAGCCGTGGTGAGAGACCAACAGCTTGACCACTGCGCCACCACTTCCTATGACTGGTGAGTGTATATTCAATTGAGGTAGGAAACATCCGTGGTGAGAGACTAACAGCTTGACCACTGCGCCACCACGCCCTATTACTGGTGAGTGTATATTCAATTGAGGTAGGAAACAGCCGTGGTGAGAGACTAACAGCTTGACCGCTGCACCACCACGCCCTATTACTGGTGAGTGTATATTCAATTGAGGTAGGAAACAGCCGTGGTGAGAGACTAACAGCTTGACCACTGCGCCACCACGCCCCATAACTGGTGAGTGTATATTCAATTGAGGTAGGAAACAGCCGTGGTGAGAGACCAACTGCTTGACCACTGCACCACCACGCCCTATTACTGGTGAGTGTATACTCAATTGAGGTAGGAAACAGCCGTGGTGAGAGACTAACAGCTTGACCACTGCGCCACCACGCCCCATTACTGGTGAGTGTATACTCAACTGAGGTAGGAAACAGCCGTTGTGAGAGACTATCAGCTTGACCACTGCGCCACCACGCCCTATTACTGGTGAGTGTATATTCAATTGAGGTAGGAAACAGCCGTGGTGAGAGACTAACAGCTTGACCACTGCGCCACCACGCCCCATTACTGGTGAGTGTATACTCAATTGAGGTAGGAAACAGCCGTGGTGAGAGACTAACAGCTTGACCACTGCGCCACCACGCCCTATTACTGGTGAGTGTATATTCAATTGAGGTAGGAAACAGCCGTGGTGAGAGACCAACAGCTTGACCACTGCGCCACCACGCCCTATTACCGGTGAGTGTATATTCAATTGAGGTAGGAAACAGCCGTGGTGAGAGGCTAACAGCTTGACCACTGCACCCCACGCCCTATTACTGGTGAGTGTATATTCAATTGAGGTAGGAAACAGCCGTGGTGAGAGACTAAGAGCATGACCACTGCACCACCACGCCCTATTTCTGGTGAGTGTATATTCAATTGAGGTAGGAAACAGCCGTGGTGAGAGACCAACAGCTTGACCACTGCGCCACCACGCCCCATTACTGGTGAGTGTATATTCAATTGAGGTAGGAAACTGCCGTGGTGAGAGACCAACAGCTTGACCACTGCGCCACCACGCCCTAAGTGTACATTAAATTGAGGTAGGAAACTGCCGTGGTGAGAGACTAACAGCTTGACCGCTGCGCCACCACGCCCTATTACTGGTGAGTGTATATTCAATTGAGGTAGGAAACAGCCGTGGTGAGAGACCAACAGCTTGACCACTGCGCCACCACGCCCTATTACTGGTGAGTGTATATTCAATTGAGGTAGGAAACAGCCGTGGTGAGAGACTAACAGCTTGACCACTGCGCCACCCCGCCCTATTACTGGTGAGCGTATATTCAATTGAGGTAGGAAACTGCCGTGGTGAGAGACCAACAGCTTGGCCACTGCGCCACCACGCCCTATTACTGGTGAGTGTATATTCAAATGAGATAGGAAACAGCCGTGGTGAGAGACCAACAGATTGACCACTGCGCCACCACGCCCTATTACTGGTGAGTGTACATTAAATTGAGGTAGGAAACTGCCGTGGTGAGAGGCTAACAGCTTGACCACTGCACCACCACGCCCTATTACTGGTGAGTGTATATTCAATTCAGGTAGGAAACAGCCGTGGTGAGAGACCAACAGCTTGACCACTGCGCCACGACTTCCTATTACTGGTGAGTGTATATTCAATTGAGGTAGGAAACAGCCGTGGTGAGAGACCAACAGCTTGACCACTGCGCCACCACGCCCTATAACTGGTGAGTGTATATTCAATTGAGGTAGGAAACAGCCGTGGTGAGAGACTAACAGCTTGACCACTGCGCTACCACGCCCCATTACTGGTGAGTGTATACTCAATTGAGGTAGGAAACAGCCGTGATGAGAGACTAACAGCTTGACCACTGCGCCACCACGCCCTATTACTGGTGAGTGTATATTCAATTGAGGTAGGAAACAGCCGTGGTGAGAGACCAAGAGCTTGACCACTGCGCCACCACGCCCTATTACTGGTGAGTGTATATTCAATTGAGGTAGGAAACAGCCGTGGTGAGAGGCTAACAGCTTGACCACTGTGCCACCACGCCCTATTACTGGTGAGTGTATATTCAATTGAGGTAGGAAACAGCCGTGGTGAGAGACTAACAGCTTGACCACTGTGCCACCACGCCCCATTACTGGTGAGTGTATACTCAACTGAGGTAGGAAACAGCCGTGGTGAGAGATTAACAGCTTGACCACTGCGCCACCACGCCCTATTACTGGTGAGTGTATATTCAATTGAGGTAGGAAACAGCCGTGATGAGAGACTAACAGCTTGACCACTGCGCCACCACGCCCCATTACTGGTGAGTGTATACTCAATTGAGGTAGGAAACAGCCGTGGTGAGAGACTAACAGCTTGACCACTGCGCCCCCACGCCCTATTACTGGTGAGTGTATACTCAACTGAGGTAGGAAACAGCCGTGGTGAGAGACTAACAGCTTGACCACTGCGCCACCACGCCCCATTACTGGTGAGTGTGTACTCAATTGAGGTACGAAACAGCCGTGGTGAGAGACTAACAGCTTGACCACTGCGCCACCACGCCCTATTACTGGTGAGTGTATATTCAATTGAGGTAAGAAACAGCCGTGGTGAGAGACCAACAGCTTGACCACTGCGCCACCACTTCCTATTACTGGTGAGTGTATATTCAATTGAGGTAGGAAACATCCGTGGTGAGAGACTAACAGCTTGACCACTGCGCCACCACGCCCTATTACTGGTGAGTGTATATTCAATTGAGGTAGGAAACAGCCGTGGTGAGAGACTAACAGCTTGACCACTGCGCCACCACGCCCCATTATGGTGAGTGTATACTCAATTGAGGTAGGAAACAGCCGTGGTGAGAGACTAACAGCTTGACCACTGCGCCACCACGCCCTATTACTGGTGAGTGTATATTCAATTGAGGTAGGAAACAGCCGTGGTGAGAGACCAACTGCTTGACCACTGCACCACCACGCCCTATTACTGGTGAGTGTATACTCAATTGAGGTAGGAAACAGCCGTGGTGAGAGACTAACAGCTTGACCACTGCGCCACCACGCCCTATTACTGGTGAGTGTATATTCAATTGAGGTAGGAAACAGCCGTGGTGAGAGACCAACAGCTTGACCACTGCGCCACCACTTCCTATGACTGGTGAGTGTATATTCAATTGAGGTAGGAAACATCCGTGGTGAGAGACTAACAGCTTGACCACTGCGCCACCACGCCCTATTACTGGTGAGTGTATATTCAATTGAGGTAGGAAACAGCCGTGGTGAGAGACTAACAGCTTGACCGCTGCACCACCACGCCCTATTACTGGTGAGTGTATATTCAATTGAGGTAGGAAACAGCCGTGGTGAGAGACCAACAGCTTGACCACTGCGCCACCACGCCCTATTACTGGTGAGTGTATATTCAATTGAGGTAGGAAACAGCCGTGGTGAGAGACCAAAAGCTTGACCACTGCGCCACCACGCCCTATTACTGGTGAGTGTATATTCAATTGAGGTAGGAAACAGCCGTGGTGAGAGACTAACAGCTTGACCACTGTGCCACCACGCCCTATTACTGGTGAGTGTATATTCAATTGAGGTAGGAAACAGCCGTGGTGAGAGACCAACAGCTTGACCACTGCGCCACCACGCCCTATTACTGGTGAGTGTATATTCAATTGAGGTAGGAAAGAGCCGTGGTGAGAGACTAACAGCTTGACCACTGCACCACCAGGCCCTATTACTGGTGAGTGTATACTCAATTGAGGTAGGAAACAGCCGTTGTGAGAGACTAACAGCTTGACCACTGCACCACCAGGCCCTATTACTGGTGAGTGTATATTCAATTGAGGTAGGAAACATCCGTGGTGAGAGACTAACAGCTTTACCACTGCACCACCACGCCCTATTACTGGTGAGTGTATATTCAATTGAGGTAGGAAACAGCCGTGGTGTGAGACTAACAGCTTGACCACTGCACCACCACGCCCTATTACCGGTGAGTGTATATTCAATTGAGGTAGGAAACAGCCGTGGTGAGAGACTATCAGCTTGACCACTGCACCACCAGGCCCTATTACTGGTGAGTGTATACTCAATTGAGGTAGGAAACAGCCGTGGTGAGGGACCAACAGCTTGACCACTGCGCCACCACGCCCTATTACTGGTGAGTGTATATTCAATTGAGGTAGGAAACAGCCGTGGTGAGAGACCAACAGCTTGACCACTGCGCCACCACTTCCTATTACTGGTGAGTGTATATTCAATTGAGGTAGGAAACAGCCGTTGTGAGAGACTAACAGCTTGACCGCTGCGCCACCACGCCCTATTACAGGTGAGTGTATATTCAATTCAGGTAGGAAAGAGCCGTGGTGAGAGACTAACAGCTTGACCACTGCACACCACGCCCTATTACTGGTGAGTGTATATTCAATTGAGGTAGGAAACAGCCGTGGTGAGAGACTAAGAGCATGACGACTGCACCACCACGCCCTATTTCTGGTGAGTGTATATTCCATTGAGGTAGGAAACAGCCGTGGTGAGAGACTAACAGCTTGACCACTGCGCCACCACGCCCTATTTCTGGTGAGTGTATATTGAATTGAGGTAGGAAACAGCCGTGGTGAGAGACTAACAGCTTGACCACTGCGCCACCACGCCCTATTTCTGGTGAGTGTATATTCAATTGAGGTAGGAAACAGCCGTGGTGAGAGACCAACAGATTGACCACTGCGCCACCACGCCCTATTACTGGTGAGTGTATATTCAATTGTGGTAGGAAACAGCCGTGGTGAGAGACCAACAGCTTGACCACTGCGCCACCACTTCCTATTACTGGTGAGTGTATATTCAATTGAGGTAGGAAACAGCCGTGGTGAGAGACCAACTGCTTGACCACTGCACCACCACGCCCTATTACTGGTGAGTGTATACTCAATTGAGGTAGGAAACAGCCGTGGTGAGAGACTAACAGCTTGACCGCTGCGCCACCACGCCCTATTACTGGTGAGTGTATATTCAATTGAGGTAGGAAACAGCCGTGGTGAGAGACCAACAGCTTGACCACTTCGCCACCACTTCCTATGACTGGTGAGTGTATATTCAATTGAGGTAGGAAACATCCGTGGTGAGAGACTAACAGCTTGACCACTGCGCCACCACGCCCTATTTCTGGTGAGTGTATACTCAATTGAGGTAGGAAACAGCCGTGGTGAGAGACCAACAGCATGACCACTGCGCCACCACGCCCTATTTCTGGTGAGTGTATATTGAATTGAGGTAGGAAACAGCCGTGGTGAGAGACTAACAGCTTGACCACTGCGCCACCACGCCCTATTTCTGGTGAGTGTATATTCAATTGAGGTAGGAAACAGCCGTGGTGAGAGACTAACAGCTTGACCACTGCGCCACCACGCCCCATTATGGTGAGTGTATACTCAATTGAGGTAGGAAACACTCGTGGTGAGAGACTAACAGCTTGACCACTGCGCCACCACGCCCTATTACTGGTGAGTGTATATTCAATTGAGGTAGGAAACAGCCGTGGTGAGAGACCAACTGCTTGACCACTGCACCACCACGCCCTATTACTGGTGAGTGCATACTCAATTGAGGTAGGAAACAGCCGTGGTGAGAGACTAACAGCTTGACCGCTGCGCCACCACGCCCTATTACTGGTGAGTGTATATTCAATTGAGGTAGGAAACAGCCGTGGTGAGAGACCAACAGCTTGACCACTGCGCCACCACTTCCTATGACTGGTGAGTGTATATTCAATTGAGGTAGGAAACATCCGTGGTGAGAGACTAACAGCTTGACCACTGCGCCACCACGCCCTATTACTGGTGAGTGTATATTCAATTGAGGTAGGAAACAGCCGTGGTGAGAGACTAACAGCTTGACCACTGCACCACCACGCCCTATTACTGGTGAGTGTATATTCAATTGAGGTAGGAAACAGCCGTGGTGAGAGACCAACAGCTTGACCACTGCGCCACCACGCCCTATTACTGGTGAGTGTATATTCAATTGAGGTAGGAAACAGCCGTGGTGAGAGACCAAAAGCTTGACCACTGCGCCACCACGCCCTATTACTGGTGAGTGTATATTCAATTGAGGTAGGAAACAGCCGTGGTGAGAGACTAACAGCTTGACCACTGTGCCACCACGCCCTATTACTGGTGAGTGTATATTCAATTGAGGTAGGAAACAGCCGTGGTGAGAGACCTACAGCTTGACCACTGCGCCACCACGCCCTATTACTGGTGAGTGTATATTCAATTGAGGTAGGAAACAGCCGTGGTGAGAGACTAACAGCTTGACCACTGCACCACCAGGCCCTATTACTGGTGAGTGTATACTCAATTGAGGTAGGAAACAGCCGTGGTGAGAGACTAACAGCTTGACCACTGCACCACCAGGCCCTATTACTGGTGATTGTATATTCAATTGAGGTAGGAAACATCCGTGGTGAGAGACTAACAGCTTTACCACTGCACCACCACGCCCTATTACTGGTGAGTGTATATTCAATTGAGGTAGGAAACAGCCGTGGTGTGAGACTAACAGCTTGACCACTGCACCACCACGCCCTATTACCGGTGAGTGTATATTCAATTGAGGTAGGAAACAGCCGTGGTGAGAGACTATCAGCTTGACCACTGCACCACCAGGCCCTATTACTGGTGAGTGTATACTCAATTGAGGTAGGAAACAGCCGTGGTGAGAGACCAACAGCTTGACCACTGCGCCACCACGCCCTATTACTGGTGAGTGTATATTCAATTGAGGTAGGAAACAGCCGTGGTGAGAGACCAACAGCTTGACCACTGCGCCACCACTTCCTATTACTGGTGAGTGTATATTCAATTGAGGTAGGAAACAGCCGTTGTGAGAGACTAACAGCTAGACCGCTGCGCCACCACGCCCTATTACAGGTGAGTGTATATTCAATTCAGGTAGGAAAGAGCCGTGGTGAGAGACTAACAGCTTGACCACTGCACACCACGCCCTATTACTGGTGAGTGTATATTCAATTGAGGTAGGAAACAGCCGTGGTGAGAGACTAAGAGCATGACGACTGCACCACCACGCCCTATTTCTGGTGAGTGTATATTCCATTGAGGTAGGAAACAGCCGTGGTGAGAGACTAACAGCTTGACCACTGCGCCACCACGCCCTATTTCTGGTGAGTGTATATTCAATTGAGGCAGGAAACAGCCGTGGTGAGAGACCAACAGCATGACCACTGCGCCACCACGCCCTATTTCTGGTGAGTGTATATTGAATTGAGGTAGGAAACAGCCGTGGTGAGAGACTAACACCTTGACCACTGCGCCACCACGCCCTATTTCTGGTGAGTGTATATTCAATTGAGGTAGGAAACAGCCGTGGTGAGAGACCAACAGATTGACCACTGCGCCACCACGCCCTATTACTGGTGAGTGTATATTCAATTGAGGTAGGAAACAGCCGTGGTGAGAGACCAACAGCTTGACCACTGCGCCACCACTTCCTATTACTGGTGAGTGTATATTCAATTGAGGTAGGAAACAGCCGTGGTGAGAGACCAACAGCTTGACCACTGCGCCACCACGCCCTATTACTGGTGAGTGTATACTCAATTGAGGTAGGAAACAGCCGTGGTGAGAGACTAACAGCTTGACCACTGCGCCACCACGCCCCATTACTGGTGAGTGTATACTCAACTGAGGTAGGAAACAGCCGTGGTGAGAGACTAACAGCTTGACCACTGCGCCACCACGCCCTATTACTGGTGAGTGTATATTCAATTGAGGTAGGAAACAGCCGTGGTGAGAGACTAACAGCTTGACCACTGCGCCACCACGCCCCATTACTGGTGAGTGTATACTCAATTGAGGTAGGAAACAGCCGTGGTGAGAGACTAACAGCTTGACCACTGCGCCACCACGCCCTATTACTGGTGAGTGTATATTCAATTGAGGTAGGAAACAGCCGTGGTGAGAGACCAACAGCTTGACCACTGCGCCACCACGCCCTATTACTGGTGAGTGTATATTCAATTGAGGTAGGAAACAGCCGTGGTGAGAGACTAACAGCTTGACCACTGTGCCACCACGCCCCATTACTGGTGAGTGTATACTCAACTGAGGTAGGAAACAGCCGTGGTGAGAGACTAACAGCTTGACCACTGCGCCACCACGCCCTATTACTGGTGAGTGTATACTCAACTGAGGTAGGAAACAGCCGTGGTGAGAGACTAACAGCTTGACCACTGCGCCACCACGCCCTATTACTGGTGAGTGTATATTCAATTGAGGTAGGAAACAGCCGTGATGAGAGACTAACAGCTTGACCACTGCGCCACCACGCTCCATTACTGGTGAGTGTATACTCAATTGAGGTAGGAAACAGCCGTGGTGAGAGACTAACAGCTTGACCACTGCGCCACCACACCCTATAACTGGTGAGTGTATATTCAATTGAGGTAGGAAACAGCCGTGGTGAGAGGCTAAGAGCTTGACCACTGCGCCACCACGCCCTATTACTGGTGAGTGTATATTCAATTGAGGTAGGAAACAGCCGTGGTGAGAGACTAACAGCTTGACCACTGCGCCACCACGCCCTATTACTGGTGAGTGTATATTCAATTGAGGTAGGAAACAGCCGTGGTGAGAGACCAAAAGCTTGACCACTGCGCCACCACGCCCTATTACTGGTGAGTGTATATTCAATTGAGGTAGGAAACAGCCGTGGTGAGAGACTAACAGCTTGACCACTGTGCCACCAGGCCCTATTACTGGTGAGTGTATATTCAATTGAGGTAGGAAACAGCCGTGGTGAGAGACCAACAGCTTGACCACTGCGCCACCACGCCCTATTACTGGTGAGTGTATATTCAATTGAGGTAGGAAAAAGCCGTGATGAGAGACGAACAGCTTGACCACTGCGCCACCACGCCCTATTTCTGGTGAGTGTATATTCAATTGAGGTAGGAAACAGCCGTGGTGAGAGACTAACAGCTTGACCGCTGCACCACCACGCCCTAGTACTGGTGAGTGTATATTCAATTGAGGTAGGAAACAGCCGTGGTGAGAGACCAACAGCTTGACCACTGCGCCACCACGCCCTATTACTGGTGAGTGTATATTCAATTGAGGTAGGAAAAAGCCGTGATGAGAGACGAACAGCTTGACCACTGCGCCACCACGCCCTATTACTGGTGAGTGTATATTCAATTGAGGTAGGAAACAGCCGTGGTGAGAGACCAACAACTTGACCACTGCGCCAGCACGCCCTATTACCGGTGAGTGTATATTCAATTGAGGTAGGAAACAGCCGTGGTGAGAGACTAACAGCTTGACCACTGCGCCACCCCGCCCTATTACTGGTGAGCGTATATTCAATTGAGGTAGGAAACTGCCGTGGTGAGACACCAACAGCTTGACCACTGCGCCACCACGCCCTATTGCTGGTGAGTGTATATTCAAATGAGGTAGGAAACAGCCGTGGTGAGAGACCAACAGATTGACCACTGCGCCACCACGCCCTATTACTGGTGAGTGTACATTAAATTGAGGTAGGAAACTGCCGTGGTGAGAGGCTAACAGCTTGACCACTGCACCACCACGCCCTATTACTGGTGAGTGTATATTCAATTGAGGTAGGAAACAGCCGTGGTGAGAGACCAACAGCTTGACCACTGCGCCACCACTTCCTATTACTGGTGAGTGTATATTCAATTGAGGTAGGAAACAACCGTGGTGAGAGACCAACAGCTTGACCACTGCGCCACCACGCCCTATTACTGGTGAGTGTATACTCAATTGAGGTAGGAAACAGCCGTGGTGAGAGACTAACAGCTTGACCACTGCGCCAGCACGCCCCATTACTGGTGAGTGTATACTCAATTGAGGTAGGAAACAGCCGTGGTGAGAGACTAACAGCTTGACCACTGCGCCACCACGCCCTATTACTGGTGAGTGTATATTCAATTGAGGTAGAAAAACAGCCGTGGTGAGAGACCAACAGCTTGACCACTGCGCCACCACGCCCTATTACTGGTGAGTGTATATTCAATTGAGGTAGGAAACAGCCGTGGTGAGAGACTAACAGCTTGACCACTGTGCCAGCACGCCCTATTACTGGTGAGTGTATATTCAATTGAGGTAGGAAACAGCCGTGGTGAGAGACTAAAGGCTTGACCACTGTGCCACCACGCCCCATTACTGGTGAGTGTATACTCAACTGAGGTAGGAAACAGCCGTGGTGAGAGACTAACAGCTTGACCACTGCGCCACCACGCCCTATTACTGGTGAGTGTATATTCAATTGAGGTAGGAAACAGCCGTGGTGAGAGACTAACAGCTTGACCACTGCGCCACCACGCCCTATTACTGGTGAGTGTATACTCAATTGAGGTAGGAAACAGCCGTGGTGAGAGACTAACAGCTTGACCACTGTGCCAGCACGCCCTATTACTGGTGAGTGTATATTCAATTGAGGTAGGAAACAGCCGTGGTGAGAGACTAAAGGCTTGACCACTGTGCCACCACGCCCCATTACTGGTGAGTGTATACTCAACTGAGGTAGGAAACAGCCGTGGTGAGAGACTAACAGCTTGACCACTGCGCCACCACGCCCTATTACTGGTGAGTGTATATTCAATTGAGGTAGGAAACAGCCGTGGTGAGAGACCAACAGCTTGACCACTGCGCCACCACGCCCTATTACTGGTGAGTGTATATTCAATTGAGGTAGGAAACAGCCGTGGTGAGAGACCAAAAGCTTGACCACTGCGCCACCACGCCCTATTACTGGTGAGTGTATATTCAATTGAGGTAGGAAACAGACGTGGTGAGAGACTAACAGCTTGACCACTGTGCCACCACGCCCTATTACTGGTGAGTGTATATTCAATTGAGGTAGGAAACAGCCGTGGTGAGAGACCAACAGCTTGACCACTGCGCCACCACGCCCTATTACTGGTGAGTGTATATTCAATTGTTGTAGGAAACAGCCGTGGTGAGAGACTAACAGCTTGACCACTGCACCACCAGGCCCTATTACTGGTGAGTGTATACTCAATTGAGGTAGGAAACAGCCGTGGTGAGAGACTAACAGCTTGACCACTGCACCACCAGGCCCTATTACTGGTGAGTGTATATACAATTGAGGTAGGAAACATCCGTGGTGAGAGACTAACAGCTTTACCACTGCACCACCACGCCCTATTACTGGTGAGTGTATATTCAATTGAGGTAGGAAACAGCCGTGGTGAGAGACTAACAGCTTGACCACTGCACCACCACGCCCTATTACCGGTGAGTGTATATTCAATTGAGGTAGGAAACAGCCGTGGTGAGAGACTATCAGCTTGACCACTGCACCACCAGGCCCTATTACTGGTGAGTGTAAACTCAATTGAGGTAGGAAACAGCCGTGGTGAGAGACCAACAGCTTGACCACTGCGCCACCACGCCCTATTACTGGTGAGTGTATATTCAATTGAGGTAGGAAACAGCCGAGGTGAGAGACCAACAGCTTGACCACTGCGCCACCACTTCCTATTACTGGTGAGTGTATATTCAATTGAGGTAGGAAACAGCCGTTGTGAGAGACTAACAGCTTGACCGCTGCGCCACCACGCCCTATTACAGGTGAGTGTATATTCAATTCAGGTAGGAAACAGCCGTGGTGAGAGACTAACAGCTTGACCACTGCACACCACGCCCTATTACTGGTGAGTGTATATTCAATTGAGGTAGGAAACAGCCGTGGTGAGAGACTAAGAGCATGACCACTGCACCACCACGCCCTATTTCTGGTGAGTGTATATTCCATTGAGGTAGGAAACAGCCGTGGTGAGAGACTAACAGCTTGACCACTGCGCCACCACGCCCTATTTCTGGTGAGTGTATATTCAATTGAGGTAGGAAACAGCCGTGGTGAGAGACCAACAGCATGACCACTGCGCCACCACGCCCTATTTCTGGTGAGTGTATATTGAATTGAGGTAGGAAACAGCCGTGGTGAGAGACTAACAGCTTGACCACTGCGCCACCACGCCCTATTTCTGGTGAGTGTATATTCAATTGAGGTAGAAAACAGCCGTGGTGAGAGACCAACAGATTGACCACTGCGCCACCACGCCCTATTACTGGTGAGTGTATATTCAATTGAGGTAGGAAACAGCCGTGGTGAGAGACCAACAGCTTGACCACTGCGCCACCACTTCCTATTACTGGTGAGTGTATATTCAATTGAGGTAGGAAACAGCCGTGGTGAGAGACCAACAGCTTGGCCACTGCGCCACCACGCCCTATTACTGGTGAGTGTATACTCAATTGAGGTAGGAAACAGCCGTGGTGAGAGACTAACAGCTTGACCACTGCGCCACCACGCCCCATTACTGGTGAGTGTATACTCAACTGAGGTAGGAAACAGCCGTGGTGAGAGACTAACAGCTTGACCACTGCGCCACCACGCCCTATTACTGGTGAGTGTATATTCAATTGAGGTAGGAAACAGCCGTGGTGAGAGACTAACAGCTTGACCACTGCGCCACCACGCCCCATTACTGGTGAGTGTATACTCAATTGAGGTAGGAAACAGCCGTGGTGAGAGACTAACAGCTTGACCACTGCGCCACCACGCCCTATTACTGGTGAGTGTATATTCAATTGAGGTAGGAAACAGCCGTGGTGAGAGACCAACAGCTTGACCACAGCGCCACCACGCCCTATTACTGGTGAGTGTATATTCAATTGAGGTAGGAAACAGCCGTGGTGAGAGACTAACAGCTTGACCACTGTGCCACCACGCCCTATTACTGGTGAGTGTATATTCAATTGAGGTAGGAAACAGCCGTGGTGAGAGACTAACAGCTTGACCACTGTGCCACCACGCCCCATTACTGGTGAGTGTATACTCAACTGAGGTAGGAAACAGCCGTGGTGAGAGACTAACAGCTTGACCACTGCGCCACCACGCCCTATTACTGGTGAGTGTATATTCAATTGAGGTAGGAAACAGCCGTGATGAGAGACTAACAGCTTGACCACTGCGCCACCACGCTCCATTACTGGAGAGTGTATACTCAATTGAGGTAGGAAACAGCCGTGGTGAGAGACTAACAGCTTGACCACTGCGCCACCACACCCTATAACTGGTGAGTGTATATTCAATTGAGGTAGGAAACAGCCGTGGTGAGAGGCTAACAGCTTGACCACTGCGCCACCACGCCCTATTACTTGTGAGTGTATATTCAATTGAGGTAGGAAACAGCCGTGGTGAGAGACTAACAGCTTGACCACTGCGCCACCACGCCCTATTACTGGTGAGTGTATATTCAATTGAGGTAGGAAACAGCCATGGTGAGAGACCAAAAGCTTGACCACTGCGCCACCACGCCCTATTACTGGTGAGTGTATATTCAATTGAGGTAGGAAACAGCCGTGGTGAGAGACTAACAGCTTGACCACTGTGCCACCAGGCCCTATTACTGGTGAGTGTATATTCAATTGAGGTAGGAAACAGCCGTGGTGAGAGACCAACAGCTTGACCACTGCGCCACCACGCCCTATTACTGGTGAGTGTATATTCAATTGAGGTAGGAAACAGCCGTGATGAGAGACGAACAGCTTGACCACTGCGCCACCACGCCCTATTTCTGGTGAGTGTATATTCAATTGAGGTAGGAAACAGCCGTGGTGAGAGACTAACAGCTTGACCGCTGCACCACCACGCCCTATTACTGGTGAGTATATATTCAATTGAGGTAGGAAACAGCCGTGGTGAGAGACTAACAGCTTGACCACTGCGCCACCACGCCCCATTACTGGTGAGTGTATACTCAATTGAGGTAGGAAACAGCCGTGGTGAGAGACTAACAGCTTGACCTCTGCCCCACCACGCCCTATTACTGGTGAGTGTATATTCAATTGAGGTAGGAAACAGCCGTGGTGAGAGACCAACAACTTGACCACTGCGCCACCACGCCCTATTACCGGTGAGTGTATATTCAATTGAGGTAGGAAACAGCCGTGGTGAGAGACTAAGAGCATGACCACTGCACCACCACGCCCTATTTCTGGTGAGTGTATATTCAATTGAGGTAGGAAACAGCCGTGGTGAGAGACCAACAGCTTGACCACTGCGCCACCACGCCCCATTACTGGTGAGTGTATATTCAATTGAGGTAGGAAACTGCCGTCGTGAGAGACCAACAGCTTGACCACTGCGCCACCACGCCCTATTACTGGTGAGTGTATATTCAATTGAGGTAGGAAACAGCCGTGGTGAGAGACTAACAGCTTGACCACTGCGCCACCCCGCCCTATTACTGGTGAGCGTATATTCAATTGAGGTAGGAAACTGCCGTGGTGAGAGACCAACAGCTTGACCACTGCGCCACCACGCCCTATTACTGGTGAGTGTATATTCAAATGAGGTAGGAAACAGCCGTGGTGAGAGACCAACAGATTGACCACTGCGCCACCACGCCCTATTACTGGTGAGTGAACATTAAATTGAGGTAGGAAACTGCCGTGGTGAGAGGCTAACAGCTTGACCACTGCACCACCACGCCCTATTACTGGTGAGTGTATATTCAATTGAGGTAGGAAACAGCCGTGGTGAGAGACCAACAGCTTGACCACTGCGCCACGACTCCCTATTACTGGTGAGTGTATATTCAATTGAGGTAGGAAACAGCCGTGGTGAGAGACCAACAGCTTGACCACTGCGCCACCACGCCCTATTACTGGTGAGTGTATACTCAATTGAGGTAGGAAACAGCCGTGGTGAGAGACTAACAGCTTGACCACTGCGCCAGCACGCCCCATTACTGGTGAGTGTATACTCAACTGAGGTAGGAAACAGCCGTGGTGAGAGACTAACAGCTTGACCACTGCGCCACCACGCCCTATTACTGGTGAGTGTATATTCAATTGAGGTAGGAAACAGCCGTGGTGAGAGACTAACAGCTTGACCACTGCGCCACCACGCCCCATTACTGGTGAGTGTATACTCAATTGAGGTAGGAAACAGCCGTGGTGAGAGACTAACAGCTTGACCACTGCGCCACCACGCCCTATTACTGGTGAGTGTATATTCAATTGAGGTAGGAAACAGCCGTGGTGAGAGAACAACAGCTTGACCACTGCGCCACCACGCCCTATTACTGGTGAGTGTATATTCAATTGAGGTAGGAAACAGCCGTGGTGAGAGACTAACAGCTTGACCACTGTATCACCACGCCCTATTACTGGTGAGTGTATATTCAATTGAGGTAGGAAACAGCCGTGGTGAGAGACTAACAGCTTGACCACTGTGCCACCACGCCCCATTACTGGTGAGTGTATACTCAACTGAGGTAGGAAACAGCCGTGGTGAGAGACTAACAGCTTGACCACTGCGCCACCACGCCCTATTACTGGTGAGTGTATATTCAATTGAGGTAGGAAACAGCCGTGGTGAGAGACTAACAGCTTGACCACTGCGCCACCACGCCCCATTACTGGTGAGTGTATACTCAATTGAGGTAGGAAACAGCCGTGGTGAGAGACTAACAGCTTGACCACTGCGCCACCACGCCCTATTACTGGTGAGTGTATATTCAATTGAGGTAGGAAACAGCCGTGGTGAGAGACCAACAACTTGACCACTGCGCCACCACGCCCTATTACCGGTGAGTGTATATTCAATTGAGGTAGGAAACAGCCGTGGTGAGAGGCTAACAGCTTGACCACTGCGCCACCACGCCCTATTACTGGTGAGTGTATATTCAATTGAGGTAGGAAACAGCCGTGGTGAGAGACCAACAGCTTGACCACTGCGCCACCACGCCCTATTACTGGTGAGTGTATATTCAATTGAGGTAGGAAACAGCCGTGGTGAGAGACCAAAAGCTTGACCACTGCGCCACCACGCCCTATTACTGGTGAGTGTATATTCAATTGAGGTAGGAAACAGCCGTGGTGAGAGACTAACAGCTTGACCACTGTGCCACCACGCCCTATTACTGGTGAGTGTATATTCAATTGAGGTAGGAAACAGCCGTGGTGAGAGACCAACAGCTTGACCACTGCGCCACCACGCCCTATTACTGGTGAGTGTATATTCAATTGAGGTAGGAAACAGCCGTGGTGAGAGACTAAGAGCATGACCACTGCACCACCACGCCCTATTTCTGGTGAGTGTATATTCCATTGAGGTAGGAAACAGCCGTGGTGAGAGACTAACAGCTTGACCACTGCGCCACCACGCCCTATTTCTGGTGAGTGTATATTCAATTGAGGTAGGAAACAGCCGTGGTGAGAGACTAACAGCTTGACCACTGCGCCACCACGCCCTATTACCGGTGAGTGTATATTCAATTGAGGTAGGAAACAGCCGTGGTGAGAGGCTAACAGCTTGACCACTGCGCCACCACGCCCTATTACTGGTGAGTGTATACTCAATTGAGGTAGGAAACAGCCGTGGTGAGAGACCAACAGCTTGACCACTGCGCCACCACGCCCTATTACTGGTGAGTGTATATTCAATTGAGGTAGGAAACAGCCGTGGTGAGAGACCAACAGCTTGACCACTGCGCAACCACTTCCTATTACTGGTGAGTGTATATTCAATTGAGGTAGGAAACAGCCGTTGTGAGAGACTAACAGCTTGACCGCTGCGCCACCACGCCCTATTACAGGTGAGTGTATATTCAATTCAGGTAGGAAACAGCCGTGGTGAGAGACTAACAGCTTGACCACTGCACACCACGCCCTATTACTGGTGAGTGTATATACAATTGAGGTAGGAAACAGCCGTGGTGAGAGACTAAGAGCATGACCACTGCACCACCACGCCCTATTTCTGGTGAGTGTATATTCCATTGAGGTAGGAAACAGCCGTGGTGAGAGACTAACAGCTTGACCACTGCGCCACCACGCCCTATTTCTGGTGAGTGTATATTCAATTGAGGTAGGAAACAGCCGTGGTGAGAGACCAACAGCATGACCACTGCGCCACCACGCCCTATTTCTGGTGAGTGTATATTGAATTGAGGTAGGAAACAGCCGTGGTGAGAGACTAACAGCTTGACCACTGCGCCACCACGCCCTATTTCTGGTGAGTGTATATTCAATTGAGGTAGGAAACAGCCGTGGTGAGAGACCAACAGATTGACCACTGCGCCACCACGCCCTATTACTGGTGAGTGTATATTCAATTGAGGTAGGAAACAGCCGTGGTGAGAGACCAACAGCTTGACCACTGCGCCACCACTTCCTATTACTGGTGAGTGTATATTCAATTGAGGTAGGAAACAGCCGTGGTGAGAGACCAACAGCTTGACCACTGCGCCACCACGCCCTATTACTGGTGAGTGTATACTCAATTGAGGTAGGAAACAGCCGTGGTGAGAGACTAACAGCTTGACCACTGCGCCACCACGCCCCATTACTGGTGAGTGTATACTCAACTGAGGTAGGAAACAGCCGTGATGAGAGACTAACAGCTTGACCACTGCGCCACCACGCCCCATTACTGGTGAGTGTATACTCAATTGAGGTAGGAAACAGCCGTGGTGAGAGACTAACAGCTTGACCACTGCGCCACCACGCCCTATTACTGGTGAGTGTATATTCAATTGAGGTAGGAAACAGCCGTGGTGAGAGACCAACAGCTTGACCACTGCGCCACCACGCCCTATTACTGGTGAGTGTATATTCAATTGAGGTAGGAAACAGCCGTGGTGAGAGACTAACAGCTAGACCACTGTGCCACCACGCCCTATTATTGGTGAGTGTATATTCAATTGAGGTAGGAAACAGCCGTGGTGAGAGACTAACAGCTTGACCACTGTGCCACCACGCCCCATTACTGGTGAGTGTATACTCAACTGAGGAAGGAAACAGCCGTGGTGAGAGACTAACAGCTTGACCACTGCGCCACCACGCCCTATTACTGGTGAGTGTATATTCAATTGAGGTAGGAAACAGCCGTGATGAGAGACTAACAGCTTGACCACTGCGCCACCACGCCCCATTACTGGTGAGTGTATACTCAATTGAGGTAGGAAACAGCCGTGGTGAGAGACTAACAGCTTGACCTCTGCGCCACCACACCCTATAACTGGTGAGTGTATATTCAATTGAGGTAGGAAACAGCCGTGGTGAGAGGCTAACAGCTTGACCACTGCGCCACCACGCCCTATTACTGGTGAGTGTATATTCAATTGAGGTAGGAAACAGCCGTGGTGAGAGACTAACAGCTTGACCACTGTGCCACCACGCCCTATTACTGGTGAGTGTATATTCAATTGAGGTAGGAAACAGCCGTGGTGAGAGACCAAAAGCTTGACCACTGCGCCACCACGCCCTATTACTGGTGAGTGTATATTCAATTGAGGTAGGAAACAGCCGTGGTGAGAGACTAACAGCTTGACCACTGTGCCACCACGCCCTATTACTGGTGAGTGTATATTCAATTGAGGTAGGAAACAGCCGTGGTGAGAGACCAACAGCTTGACCACTGCGCCACCACGCCCTATTACTGGTGAGTGTATATTCAATTGAGGTAGGAAACAGCCGTGATGAGAGACGAACAGCTTGACCACTGCGCCACCACGCCCTATTTCTGGTGAGTGTATATTCAATTGAGGTAGGAAACAGCCGTGGTGAGAGACTAACAGCTTGACCGCTGCACCACCACGCCCTATTACTGGTGAGTGTATATTCAATTGAGGTAGGAAACAGCCGTGGTGAGAGACTAACAGCTTGACCACTGCACCACCACGCCCTATTTCTGGTGAGTGTATATTCAATTGAGGTAGGAAACAGCCGTGGTGAGAGACTAACAGCTTGACCACTGCACCACCAGGCCCTATTACTGGTGAGTGTATACTCAATTGAGGTAGGAAACAGCCGTGGTGAGAGACTAACAGCTTGACCACTGCACCACCAGGCCCTATTACTGGTGAGTGTATACTCAATTGAGGTAGGAAACATCCGTGGTGAGAGACTAACAGCTCTACCACTGCACCACCACGCCCTATTACTGGTGAGTGTATATTCAATTGAGGTAGGAAACAACCGTGGTGAGAGACTAACAGCTTGACCACTGCACCACCACGCCCTATTTCTGGTGAGTGTATATTCAATTGAGGTAGGAAACAGCCGTGGTGAGAGACTAACAGCTTGACCACTGCACCACCAGGCCCTATTACTGGTGAGTGTATACTCAATTGAGGTAGGAAACAGCCGTGGTGAGAGACCAACAGCTTGACCACTGCGCCACCACGCCCTATTACTGGTGATTGTATATTCAATTGAGGTAGGAAACAGCCGTGGTGAGAGACCAACAGCTTGACCACTGCGCCACCTCTTCCTATTACTGGTGAGTGTATATTCAATTGAGGTAGGAAACAGCCGTTGTGAGTGACTAACAGCTTGACCGCTGCGCCACCACGCCCTATTACCGGTGAGTGTATATTCAATTGAGGTAGGAAACAGCCGTGGTGAGAGACTAACAGCTTGACCACTGCACACCACGCCCTATTACTGGTGAGTGTATATTCAATTGAGGTAGGAAACAGCCGTGGTGAGAGACCAACAACTTGACCACTGCGCCACCACGCCCTATTACCGGTGAGTGTATATTCAATTGAGGTAGGAAACAGCCGTGGTGAGAGACTAAGAGCATGACCACTGCACCACCACGCCCTATTTCTGGTGAGTGTATATTCAATTGAGGTAGGAAACAGCCGTGGTGAGAGACCAACAGCTTGACCACTGCGCCACCACGCCCCATTACTGGTGAGTGTATATTCAATTGAGGTAGGAAACTGCCGTGGTGAGAGACCAACAGCTTGACCACTGCACCACCACGCCCTATTTCTGGTGAGTGTATATTCAATTGAGGTAGGAAACAGCCGTGGTGAGAGACTAACAGCTTGACCACTGCACAACCAGGCCCTATTACTGGTGAGTGTATACTCAATTGAGGTAGGAAACAGCCGTGGTGAGAGACTAACAGCTTGACCACTGCACCACCAGGCCCTATTACTGGTGAGTGTATACTCAATTGAGGTAGGAAACATCCGAGGTGAGAGACTAACAGCTTTACCACTGCACCACCACGCCCTATTACTGGTGAGTGTATATTCAATTGAGGTAGGAAACATCCGTGGTGAGAGACTAACAGCTCTACCACTGCACCACCACGCCCTATTACTGGTGAGTGTATATTCAATTGAGGTAGGAAACAACCGTGGTGAGAGACTAACAGCTTGACCACTGCACCACCACGCCCTATTTCTGGTGAGTGTATATTCAATTGAGGTAGGAAACAGCCGTGGTGAGAGACTAACAGCTTGACCACTGCACCACCAGGCCCTATTACTGGTGAGTGTATACTCAATTGAGGTAGGAAACAGCCGTGGTGAGAGACCAACAGCTTGACCACTGCGCCACCACGCCCTATTACTGGTGAGTGTATATTCAATTGAGGTAGGAAACAGCCGTGGTGAGAGACCAACAGCTTGACCACTGCGCCACCTCTTCCTATTACTGGTGAGTGTATATTCAATTGAGGTAGGAAACAGCCGTTGTGAGTGACTAACAGCTTGACCGCTGCGCCACCACGCCCTATTACCGGTGAGTGTATATTCAATTGAGGTAGGAAACAGCCGTGGTGAGAGACTAACAGCTTGACCACTGCACACCACGCCCTATTACTGGTGAGTGTATATTCAATTGAGGTAGGAAACAGCCGTGGTGAGAGACCAACAACTTGACCACTGCGCCACCACGCCCTATTACCGGTGAGTGTATATTCAATTGAGGTAGGAAACAGCCGTGGTGAGAGACTAAGAGCATGACCACTGCACCACCACGCCCTATTTCTGGTGAGTGTATATTCAATTGAGGTAGGAAACAGCCGTGGTGAGAGACCAACAGCTTGACCACTGCGCCACCACGCCCCATTACTGGTGAGTGTATATTCAATTGAGGTAGGAAACTGCCGTGGTGAGAGACCAACAGCTTGACCACTGCACCACCACGCCCTATTTCTGGTGAGTGTATATTCAATTGAGGTAGGAAACAGCCGTGGTGAGAGACTAACAGCTTGACCACTGCACCACCAGGCCCTATTACTGGTGAGTGTATACTCAATTGAGGTAGGAAACAGCCGTGGTGAGAGACTAACAGCTTGACCACTGCACCACCAGGCCCTACTACTGGTGAGTGTATACTCAATTGAGGTAGGAAACATCCGTGGTGAGAGACTAACAGCTTTACCACTGCACCACCACGCCCTATTACTGGTGAGTGTATATTCAATTGAGGTAGGAAACTGCCGTGGTGAGAGACCAACAGCTTGACCACTGCGCCACCACGCCCTATTACTGGTGAGTGTATATTCAAATGAGGTAGGAAACAGCCGTGGTGAGAGACCAACAGATTGACCACTGCGCCACCACGCCCTATTACTGGTGAGTGTACATTAAATTGAGGTAGGAAACTGCCGTGGTGAGAGGCTAACAGCTTGACCACTGCACCACCACGCCCTATTACTGGTGAGTGTATATTCAATTGAGGTAGGAAACAGCCGTGGTGAGAGACCAACAGCTTGACCACTGCGCCACGACTTCCTATTACTGGTGAGTGTATATTCAATTGAGGTAGGAAACAGCCGTGGTGAGAGACCAACAGCTTGACCACTGCGCCACCACGCCCTATTACTGGTGAGTGTATACTCAATTGAGGTAGGAAACAGCCGTGGTGAGAGACTAACAGCTTGACCACTGCGCCAGCACGCCCCATTACTGGTGAGTGTATACTCAACTGAGGTAGGAAACAGCCGTGGTGAGAGACTAACAGCTTGACCACTGCGCCACCACGCCCTATTACTGGTGAGTGTATATTCAATTGAGGTAGGAAACAGCCGTGGTGAGAGACTAACAGCTTGACCACTGCGCCACCACGCCCCATTACTGGTGAGTGTATACTCAATTGAGGTAGGAAACAGCCGTGGTGAGAGACTAACAGCTTGACCACTGCGCCACCACGCCCTATTACTGGTGAGTGTATATTCAATTGAGGTAGGAAACAGCCGTGGTGAGAGACCAACAGCTTGACCACTGCGCCACCACGCCCTATTACTGGTGAGTGTATATTCAATTGAGGTAGGAAACAGCCGTGGTGAGAGACTAACAGCTTGACCACTGTGCCACCACGCCCTATTACTGGTGAGTGTATATTCAATTGAGGTAGGAAACAGCCGTGGTGAGAGACTAACAGCTTGACCACTGTGCCACCACGCCCCATTACTGGTGAGTGTATACTCAACTGAGGTAGGAAACAGCCGTGGTGAGAGACTAACAGCTTGACCACTGCGCCACCACGCCCTATTACTGGTGAGTGTATATTCAATTGAGGTAGGAAACAGCCGTGGTGAGAGACTAACAGCTTGACCACTGCGCCACCACGCCCCATTACTGGTGAGTGTATACTCAATTGAGGTAGGAAACAGCCGTGGTGAGAGACTAACAGCTTGACCACTGCGCCACCACGCCCTATTACTGGTGAGTGTATATTCAATTGAGGTAGGAAACAGCCGTGGTGAGAGACCAACAACTTGACCACTGCGCCACCACGCCCTATTACCGGTGAGTGTATATTCAATTGAGGTAGGAAACAGCCGTGGTGAGAGGCTAACAGCTTGACCACTGCCTCACCACGCCCTATTACTGGTGAGTGTATATTCAATTGAGGTAGGAAACAGCCGTGGTGAGAGACCAACAGCTTGACCACTGCGCCACCACGCCCTATTACTGGTGAGTGTATATTCAATTGAGGTAGGAAACAGCCGTGGTGAGAGACCAAAAGCTTAACCACTGCGCCACCACGCCCTATTACTGGTGAGTGTATATTCAATTCAGGTAGGATACAGCCGTGGTGAGAGACTAACAGCTTGACCACTGCACACCACGCCCTATTACTGGTGAGTGTATATACAATTGAGGTAGGAAACAGCCGTGGTGAGAGACTAAGAGCATGACCACTGCACCACCACGCCCTATTTCTGGTGAGTGTATATTCCATTGAGGTAGGAAACAGCCGTGGTGAGAGACTAACAGCTTGACCACTGCGCCACCACGCCCTATTTCTGGTGAGTGTATATTCAATTGAGGTAGGAAACAGCCGTGGTGAGAGACCAACAGCATGACCACTGCGCCACCACGCCCTATTTCTGGTGAGTGTATATTGAATTGAGGTAGGAAACAGCCGTGGTGAGAGACTAACAGCTTGACCACTGCGCCACCACGCCCTATTTCTGGTGAGTGTATATTCAATTGAGGTAGGAAACAGCCGTGGTGAGAGACCAACAGATTGACCACTGCGCCACCACGCCCTATTACTGGTGAGTGTATATTCAATTGAGGTAGGAAACAGCCGTGGTGAGAGACCAACAGCTTGACCACTGCGCCACCACTTCCTATTACTGGTGAGTGTATATTCAATTGAGGTAGGAAACAGCCGTGGTGAGAGACCAACAGCTTGACCACTGCGCCACCACGCCCTATTACTGGTGAGTGTATACTCAATTGAGGTAGGAAACAGCCGTGGTGAGAGACTAACAGCTTGACCACTGCGCCACCACGCCCCATTACTGGTGAGTGTATACTCAACTGAGGTAGGAAACAGCCGTGGTGAGAGACTAACAGCTTGACCACTGCGCCACCACGCCCCATTACTGGTGAGTGTATACTCAATTGAGGTAGGAAACAGCCGTGGTGAGAGACTAACAGCTTGACCACTGCGCCACCACGCCCTATTACTGGTGAGTGTATATTCAATTGAGGTAGGAAACAGCCGTGGTGAGAGACCAACAGCTTGACCACTGCGCCACCACGCCCTATTACTGGTGAGTGTATATTCAATTGAGGTAGGAAACAGCCGTGGTGAGAGACTAACAGCTTGACCACTGTGCCACCACGCCCTATTACTGGTGAGTGTATATTCAATTGAGGTAGGAAACAGCCGTGGTGAGAGACTAACAGCTTGACCAATGTGCCACCACGCCCCATTACTGGTGAGTGTATACTCAACTGAGGAAGGAAACAGCCGTGGTGAGAGACTAACAGCTTGACCACTGCGCCACCACGCCCTATTACTGGTGAGTGTATACTCAATTGAGGTAGGAAACAGCCGTGGTGAGAGACTAACAGCTTGACCACTGCACCACCAGGCCCTATTACTGGTGATTGTATATTCAATTGAGGTAGGAAACATCCGTGGTGAGAGACTAACAGCTTTACCACTGCACCACCACGCCCTATTACTGGTGAGTGTATATTCAATTGAGGTAGGAAACAGCCGTGGTGTGAGACTAACAGCTTGACCACTGCACCACCACGCCCTATTACCGGTGAGTGTATATTCAATTGAGGTAGGAAACAGCCGTGGTGAGAGACTATCAGCTTGACCACTGCACCACCAGGCCCTATTACTGGTGAGTGTATACTCAATTGAGGTAGGAAACAGCCGTGGTGAGAGACCAACAGCTTGACCACTGCGCCACCACGCCCTATTACTGGTGAGTGTATATTCAATTGAGGTAGGAAACAGCCGTGGTGAGAGACCAACAGCTTGACCACTGCGCCACCACTTCCTATTACTGGTGAGTGTATATTCAATTGAGGTAGGAAACAGCCGTTGTGAGAGACTAACAGCTTGACCGCTGCGCCACCACGCCCTATTACAGGTGAGTGTATATTCAATTCAGGTAGGAAAGAGCCGTGGTGAGAGACTAACAGCTTGACCACTGCACACCACGCCCTATTACTGGTGAGTGTATATTCAATTGAGGTAGGAAACAGCCGTGGTGAGAGACTAAGAGCATGACGACTGCACCACCACGCCCTATTTCTGGTGAGTGTATATTCCATTGAGGTAGGAAACAGCCGTGGTGAGAGACTAACAGCTTGACCACTGCGCCACCACGCCCTATTTCTGGTGAGTGTATATTCAATTGAGGCAGGAAACAGCCGTGGTGAGAGACCAACAGCATGACCACTGCGCCACCACGCCCTATTTCTGGTGAGTGTATATTGAATTGAGGTAGGAAACAGCCGTGGTGAGAGACTAACACCTTGACCACTGCGCCACCACGCCCTATTTCTGGTGAGTGTATATTCAATTGAGGTAGGAAACAGCCGTGGTGAGAGACCAACAGATTGACCACTGCGCCACCACGCCCTATTACTGGTGAGTGTATATTCAATTGAGGTAGGAAACAGCCGTGGTGAGAGACCAACAGCTTGACCACTGCGCCACCACTTCCTATTACTGGTGAGTGTATATTCAATTGAGGTAGGAAACAGCCGTGGTGAGAGACCAACAGCTTGACCACTGCGCCACCACGCCCTATTACTGGTGAGTGTATACTCAATTGAGGTAGGAAACAGCCGTGGTGAGAGACTAACAGCTTGACCACTGCGCCACCACGCCCCATTACTGGTGAGTGTATACTCAACTGAGGTAGGAAACAGCCGTGGTGAGAGACTAACAGCTTGACCACTGCGCCACCACGCCCTATTACTGGTGAGTGTATATTCAATTGAGGTAGGAAACAGCCGTGGTGAGAGACTAACAGCTTGACCACTGCGCCACCACGCCCCATTACTGGTGAGTGTATACTCAATTGAGGTAGGAAACAGCCGTGGTGAGAGACTAACAGCTTGACCACTGCGCCACCACGCCCTATTACTGGTGAGTGTATATTCAATTGAGGTAGGAAACAGCCGTGGTGAGAGACCAACAGCTTGACCACTGCGCCACCACGCCCTATTACTGGTGAGTGTATATTCAATTGAGGTAGGAAACAGCCGTGGTGAGAGACTAACAGCTTGACCACTGTGCCACCACGCCCCATTACTGGTGAGTGTATACTCAACTGAGGTAGGAAACAGCCGTGGTGAGAGACTAACAGCTTGACCACTGCGCCACCACGCCCTATTACTGGTGAGTGTATACTCAACTGAGGTAGGAAACAGCCGTGGTGAGAGACTAACAGCTTGACCACTGCGCCACCACGCCCTATTACTGGTGAGTGTATATTCAATTGAGGTAGGAAACAGCCGTGATGAGAGACTAACAGCTTGACCACTGCGCCACCACGCTCCATTACTGGTGAGTGTATACTCAATTGAGGTAGGAAACAGCCGTGGTGAGAGACTAACAGCTTGACCACTGCGCCACCACACCCTATAACTGGTGAGTGTATATTCAATTGAGGTAGGAAACAGCCGTGGTGAGAGGCTAAGAGCTTGACCACTGCGCCACCACGCCCTATTACTGGTGAGTGTATATTCAATTGAGGTAGGAAACAGCCGTGGTGAGAGACTAACAGCTTGACCACTGCGCCACCACGCCCTATTACTGGTGAGTGTATATTCAATTGAGGTAGGAAACAGCCGTGGTGAGAGACCAAAAGCTTGACCACTGCGCTACCACGCCTTATTACTGGTGAGTGTATATTCAATTGAGGTAGGAAACAGCCGTGGTGAGAGACTAACAGCTTGACCACTGTGCCACCAGGCCCTATTACTGGTGAGTGTATATTCAATTGAGGTAGGAAACAGCCGTGGTGAGAGACCAACAGCTTGACCACTGCGCCACCACGCCCTATTACTGGTGAGTGTATATTCAATTGAGGTAGGAAAAAGCCGTGATGAGAGACGAACAGCTTGACCACTGCGCCACCACGCCCTATTTCTGGTGAGTGTATATTCAATTGAGGTAGGAAACAGCCGTGGTGAGAGACTAACAGCTTGACCGCTGCACCACCACGCCCTAGTACTGGTGAGTGTATATTCAATTGAGGTAGGAAACAGCCGTGGTGAGAGACCAACAGCTTGACCACTGCGCCACCACGCCCTATTACTGGTGAGTGTATATTCAATTGAGGTAGGAAAAAGCCGTGATGAGAGACGAACAGCTTGACCACTGCGCCACCACGCCCTATTACTGGTGAGTGTATATTCAATTGAGGTAGGAAACAGCCGTGGTGAGAGACCAACAACTTGACCACTGCGCCAGCACGCCCTATTACCGGTGAGTGTATATTCAATTGAGGTAGGAAACAGCCGTGGTGAGAGACTAACAGCTTGACCACTGCGCCACCCCGCCCTATTACTGGTGAGCGTATATTCAATTGAGGTAGGAAACTGCCGTGGTGAGACACCAACAGCTTGACCACTGCGCCACCACGCCCTATTGCTGGTGAGTGTATATTCAAATGAGGTAGGAAACAGCCGTGGTGAGAGACCAACAGATTGACCACTGCGCCACCACGCCCTATTACTGGTGAGTGTACATTAAATTGAGGTAGGAAACTGCCGTGGTGAGAGGCTAACAGCTTGACCACTGCACCACCACGCCCTATTACTGGTGAGTGTATATTCAATTGAGGTAGGAAACAGCCGTGGTGAGAGACCAACAGCTTGACCACTGCGCCACCACTTCCTATTACTGGTGAGTGTATATTCAATTGAGGTAGGAAACAGCCGTGGTGAGAGACCAACAGCTTGACCACTGCGCCACCACGCCCTATTACTGGTGAGTGTATACTCAATTGAGGTAGGAAACAGCCGTGGTGAGAGACTAACAGCTTGACCACTGCGCCAGCACGCCCCATTACTGGTGAGTGTATACTCAACTGAGGTAGGAAACAGCCGTGGTGAGAGACTAACAGCTTGACCACTGCGCCACCACGCCCTATTACTGGTGAGTGTATATTCAATTGAGGTAGGAAACAGCCGTGGTGAGAGACTAACAGCTTGACCACTGCGCCACCACGCCCCATTACTGGTGAGTGTATACTCAATTGAGGTAGGAAACAGCCGTGGTGAGAGACTAACAGCTTGACCACTGCGCCACCACGCCCTATTACTGGTGAGTGTATATTCAATTGAGGTAGAAAAACAGCCGTGGTGAGAGACCAACAGCTTGACCACTGCGCCACCACGCCCTATTACTGGTGAGTGTATATTCAATTGAGGTAGGAAACAGCCGTGGTGAGAGACTAACAGCTTGACCACTGTGCCAGCACGCCCTATTACTGGTGAGTGTATATTCAATTGAGGTAGGAAACAGCCGTGGTGAGAGACTAAAGGCTTGACCACTGTGCCACCACGCCCCATTACTGGTGAGTGTATACTCAACTGAGGTAGGAAACAGCCGTGGTGAGAGACTAACAGCTTGACCACTGCGCCACCACGCCCTATTACTGGTGAGTGTATATTCAATTGAGGTAGGAAACAGCCGTGGTGAGAGACTAACAGCTTGACCACTGCGCCACCACGCCCTATTACTGGTGAGTGTATACTCAATTGAGGTAGGAAACAGCCGTGGTGAGAGACTAACAGCTTGACCACTGTGCCAGCACGCCCTATTACTGGTGAGTGTATATTCAATTGAGGTAGGAAACAGCCGTGGTGAGAGACTAAAGGCTTGACCACTGTGCCACCACGCCCCATTACTGGTGAGTGTATACTCAACTGAGGTAGGAAACAGCCGTGGTGAGAGACTAACAGCTTGACCACTGCGCCACCACGCCCTATTACTGGTGACTGTATATTCAATTGAGGTAGGAAACAGCCGTGGTGAGAGACCAACAGCTTGACCACTGCGCCACCACGCCCTATTACTGGTGAGTGTATATTCAATTGAGGTAGGAAACAGCCGTGGTGAGAGACCAAAAGCTTGACCACTGCGCCACCACGCCCTATTACTGGTGAGTGTATATTCAATTGAGGTAGGAAACAGACGTGGTGAGAGACTAACAGCTTGACCACTGTGCCACCACGCCCTATTACTGGTGAGTGTATATTCAATTGAGGTAGGAAACAGCCGTGGTGAGAGACCAACAGCTTGACCACTGCGCCACCACGCCCTATTACTGGTGAGTGTATATTCAATTGTTGTAGGAAACAGCCGTGGTGAGAGACTAACAGCTTGACCACTGCACCACCAGGCCCTATTACTGGTGAGTGTATACTCAATTGAGGTAGGAAACAGCCGTGGTGAGAGACTAACAGCTTGACCACTGCACCACCAGGCCCTATTACTGGTGAGTGTATATACAATTGAGGTAGGAAACATCCGTGGTGAGAGACTAACAGCTTTACCACTGCACCACCACGCCCTATTACTGGTGAGTGTATATTCAATTGAGGTAGGAAACAGCCGTGGTGAGAGACTAACAGCTTGACCACTGCACCACCACGCCCTATTACCGGTGAGTGTATATTCAATTGAGGTAGGAAACAGCCGTGGTGAGAGACTATCAGCTTGACCACTGCACCACCAGGCCCTATTACTGGTGAGTGTAAACTCAATTGAGGTAGGAAACAGCCGTGGTGAGAGACCAACAGCTTGACCACTGCGCCACCACGCCCTATTACTGGTGAGTGTATATTCAATTGAGGTAGGAAACAGCCGAGGTGAGAGACCAACAGCTTGACCACTGCGCCACCACTTCCTATTACTGGTGAGTGTATATTCAATTGAGGTAGGAAACAGCCGTTGTGAGAGACTAACAGCTTGACCGCTGCGCCACCACGCCCTATTACAGGTGAGTGTATATTCAATTCAGGTAGGAAACAGCCGTGGTGAGAGACTAACAGCTTGACCACTGCACACCACGCCCTATTACTGGTGAGTGTATATTCAATTGAGGTAGGAAACAGCCGTGGTGAGAGACTAAGAGCATGACCACTGCACCACCACGCCCTATTTCTGGTGAGTGTATATTCCATTGAGGTAGGAAACAGCCGTGGTGAGAGACTAACAGCTTGACCACTGCGCCACCACGCCCTATTTCTGGTGAGTGTATATTCAATTGAGGTAGGAAACAGCCGTGGTGAGAGACCAACAGCATGACCACTGCGCCACCACGCCCTATTTCTGGTGAGTGTATATTGAATTGAGGTAGGAAACAGCCGTGGTGAGAGACTAACAGCTTGACCACTGCGCCACCACGCCCTATTTCTGGTGAGTGTATATTCAATTGAGGTAGAAAACAGCCGTGGTGAGAGACCAACAGATTGACCACTGCGCCACCACGCCCTATTACTGGTGAGTGTATATTCAATTGAGGTAGGAAACAGCCGTGGTGAGAGACCAACAGCTTGACCACTGCGCCACCACTTCCTATTACTGGTGAGTGTATATTCAATTGAGGTAGGAAACAGCCGTGGTGAGAGACCAACAGCTTGGCCACTGCGCCACCACGCCCTATTACTGGTGAGTGTATACTCAATTGAGGTAGGAAACAGCCGTGGTGAGAGACTAACAGCTTGACCACTGCGCCACCACGCCCCATTACTGGTGAGTGTATACTCAACTGAGGTAGGAAACAGCCGTGGTGAGAGACTAACAGCTTGACCACTGCGCCACCACGCCCTATTACTGGTGAGTGTATATTCAATTGAGGTAGGAAACAGCCGTGGTGAGAGACTAACAGCATGACCACTGCGCCACCACGCCCCATTACTGGTGAGTGTATACTCAATTGAGGTAGGAAACAGCCGTGGTGAGAGACTAACAGCTTGACCACTGCGCCACCACGCCCTATTACTGGTGAGTGTATATTCAATTGAGGTAGGAAACAGCCGTGGTGAGAGACCAACAGCTTGACCACAGCGCCACCACGCCCTATTACTGGTGAGTGTATATTCAATTGAGGTAGGAAACAGCCGTGGTGAGAGACTAACAGCTTGACCACTGTGCCACCACGCCCTATTACTGGTGAGTGTATATTCAATTGAGGTAGGAAACAGCCGTGGTGAGAGACTAACAGCTTGACCACTGTGCCACCACGCCCCATTACTGGTGAGTGTATACTCAACTGAGGTAGGAAACAGCCGTGGTGAGAGACTAACAGCTTGACCACTGCGCCACCACGCCCTATTACTGGTGAGTGTATATTCAATTGAGGTAGGAAACAGCCGTGATGAGAGACTAACAGCTTGACCACTGCGCCACCACGCTCCATTACTGGAGAGTGTATACTCAATTGAGGTAGGAAACAGCCGTGGTGAGAGACTAACAGCTTGACCACTGCGCCACCACACCCTATAACTGGTGAGTGTATATTCAATTGAGGTAGGAAACAGCCGTGGTGAGAGGCTAACAGCTTGACCACTGCGCCACCACGCCCTATTACTTGTGAGTGTATATTCAATTGAGGTAGGAAACAGCCGTGGTGAGAGACTAACAGCTTGACCACTGCGCCACCACGCCCTATTACTGGTGAGTGTATATTCAATTGAGGTAGGAAACAGCCATGGTGAGAGACCAAAAGCTTGACCACTGCGCCACCACGCCCTATTACTGGTGAGTGTATATTCAATTGAGGTAGGAAACAGCCGTGGTGAGAGACTAACAGCTTGACCACTGTGCCACCAGGCCCTATTACTGGTGAGTGTATATTCAATTGAGGTAGGAAACAGCCGTGGTGAGAGACCAACAGCTTGACCACTGCGCCACCACGCCCTATTACTGGTGAGTGTATATTCAATTGAGGTAGGAAACAGCCGTGATGAGAGACGAACAGCTTGACCACTGCGCCACCACGCCCTATTTCTGGTGAGTGTATATTCAATTGAGGTAGGAAACAGCCGTGGTGAGAGACTAACAGCTTGACCGCTGCACCACCACGCCCTATTACTGGTGAGTATATATTCAATTGAGGTAGGAAACAGCCGTGGTGAGAGACTAACAGCTTGACCACTGCGCCACCACGCCCCATTACTGGTGAGTGTATACTCAATTGAGGTAGGAAACAGCCGTGGTGAGAGACTAACAGCTTGACCTCTGCCCCACCACGCCCTATTACTGGTGAGTGTATATTCAATTGAGGTAGGAAACAGCCGTGGTGAGAGACCAACAACTTGACCACTGCGCCACCACGCCCTATTACCGGTGAGTGTATATTCAATTGAGGTAGGAAACAGCCGTGGTGAGAGACTAAGAGCATGACCACTGCACCACCACGCCCTATTTCTGGTGAGTGTATATTCAATTGAGGTAGGAAACAGCCGTGGTGAGAGACCAACAGCTTGACCACTGCGCCACCACGCCCCATTACTGGTGAGTGTATATTCAATTGAGGTAGGAAACTGCCGTCGTGAGAGACCAACAGCTTGACCACTGCGCCACCACGCCCTATTACTGGTGAGTGTATATTCAATTGAGGTAGGAAACAGCCGTGGTGAGAGACTAACAGCTTGACCACTGCGCCACCCCGCCCTATTACTGGTGAGCGTATATTCAATTGAGGTAGGAAACTGCCGTGGTGAGAGACCAACAGCTTGACCACTGCGCCACCACGCCCTATTACTGGTGAGTGTATATTCAAATGAGGTAGGAAACAGCCGTGGTGAGAGACCAACAGATTGACCACTGCGCCACCACGCCCTATTACTGGTGAGTGAACATTAAATTGAGGTAGGAAACTGCCGTGGTGAGAGGCTAACAGCTTGACCACTGCACCACCACGCCCTATTACTGGTGAGTGTATATTCAATTGAGGTAGGAAACAGCCGTGGTGAGAGACCAACAGCTTGACCACTGCGCCACGACTCCCTATTACTGGTGAGTGTATATTCAATTGAGGTAGGAAACAGCCGTGGTGAGAGACCAACAGCTTGACCACTGCGCCACCACGCCCTATTACTGGTGAGTGTATACTCAATTGAGGTAGGAAACAGCCGTGGTGAGAGACTAACAGCTTGACCACTGCGCCAGCACGCCCCATTACTGGTGAGTGTATACTCAACTGAGGTAGGAAACAGCCGTGGTGAGAGACTAACAGCTTGACCACTGCGCCACCACGCCCTATTACTGGTGAGTGTATATTCAATTGAGGTAGGAAACAGCCGTGGTGAGAGACTAACAGCTTGACCACTGCGCCACCACGCCCCATTACTGGTGAGTGTATACTCAATTGAGGTAGGAAACAGCCGTGGTGAGAGACTAACAGCTTGACCACTGCGCCACCACGCCCTATTACTGGTGAGTGTATATTCAATTGAGGTAGGAAACAGCCGTGGTGAGAGAACAACAGCTTGACCACTGCGCCACCACGCCCTATTACTGGTGAGTGTATATTCAATTGAGGTAGGAAACAGCCGTGGTGAGAGACTAACAGCTTGACCACTGTATCACCACGCCCTATTACTGGTGAGTGTATATTCAATTGAGGTAGGAAACAGCCGTGGTGAGAGACTAACAGCTTGACCACTGTGCCACCACGCCCCATTACTGGTGAGTGTATACTCAACTGAGGTAGGAAACAGCCGTGGTGAGAGACTAACAGCTTGACCACTGCGCCACCACGCCCTATTACTGGTGAGTGTATATTCAATTGAGGTAGGAAACAGCCGTGGTGAGAGACTAACAGCTTGACCACTGCGCCACCACGCCCCATTACTGGTGAGTGTATACTCAATTGAGGTAGGAAACAGCCGTGGTGAGAGACTAACAGCTTGACCACTGCGCCACCACGCCCTATTACTTGTGAGTGTATATTCAATTGAGGTAGGAAACAGCCGTGGTGAGAGACCAACAACTTGACCACTGCGCCACCACGCCCTATTACCGGTGAGTGTATATTCAATTGAGGTAGGAAACAGCCGTGGTGAGAGGCTAACAGCTTGACCACTGCGCCACCACGCCCTATTACTGGTGAGTGTATATTCAATTGAGGTAGGAAACAGCCGTGGTGAGAGACCAACAGCTTGACCACTGCGCCACCACGCCCTATTACTGGTGAGTGTATATTCAATTGAGGTAGGAAACAGCCGTGGTGAGAGACCAAAAGCTTGACCACTGCGCCACCACGCCCTATTACTGGTGAGTGTATATTCAATTGAGGTAGGAAACAGCCGTGGTGAGAGACTAACAGCTTGACCACTGTGCCACCACGCCCTATTACTGGTGAGTGTATATTCAATTGAGGTAGGAAACAGCCGTGGTGAGAGACCAACAGCTTGACCACTGCGCCACCACGCCCTATTACTGGTGAGTGTATATTCAATTGAGGTAGGAAACAGCCGTGGTGAGAGACTAAGAGCATGACCACTGCACCACCACGCCCTATTTCTGGTGAGTGTATATTCCATTGAGGTAGGAAACAGCCGTGGTGAGAGACTAACAGCTTGACCACTGCGCCACCACGCCCTATTTCTGGTGAGTGTATATTCAATTGAGGTAGGAAACAGCCGTGGTGAGAGACTAACAGCTTGACCACTGCGCCACCACGCCCTATTACCGGTGAGTGTATATTCAATTGAGGTAGGAAACAGCCGTGGTGAGAGGCTAACAGCTTGACCACTGCGCCACCACGCCCTATTACTGGTGAGTGTATACTCAATTGAGGTAGGAAACAGCCGTGGTGAGAGACCAACAGCTTGACCACTGCGCCACCACGCCCTATTACTGGTGAGTGTATATTCAATTGAGGTAGGAAACAGCCGTGGTGAGAGACCAACAGCTTGACCACTGCGCAACCACTTCCTATTACTGGTGAGTGTATATTCAATTGAGGTAGGAAACAGCCGTTGTGAGAGACTAACAGCTTGACCGCTGCGCCACCACGCCCTATTACAGGTGAGTGTATATTCAATTCAGGTAGGAAACAGCCGTGGTGAGAGACTAACAGCTTGACCACTGCACACCACGCCCTATTACTGGTGAGTGTATATACAATTGAGGTAGGAAACAGCCGTGGTGAGAGACTAAGAGCATGACCACTGCACCACCACGCCCTATTTCTGGTGAGTGTATATTCCATTGAGGTAGGAAACAGCCGTGGTGAGAGACTAACAGCTTGACCACTGCGCCACCACGCCCTATTTCTGGTGAGTGTATATTCAATTGAGGTAGGAAACAGCCGTGGTGAGAGACCAACAGCATGACCACTGCGCCACCACGCCCTATTTCTGGTGAGTGTATATTGAATTGAGGTAGGAAACAGCCGTGGTGAGAGACTAACAGCTTGACCACTGCGCCACCACGCCCTATTTCTGGTGAGTGTATATTCAATTGAGGTAGGAAACAGCCGTGGTGAGAGACCAACAGATTGACCACTGCGCCACCACGCCCTATTACTGGTGAGTGTATATTCAATTGAGGTAGGAAACAGCCGTGGTGAGAGACCAACAGCTTGACCACTGCGCCACCACTTCCTATTACTGGTGAGTGTATATTCAATTGAGGTAGGAAACAGCCGTGGTGAGAGACCAACAGCTTGACCACTGCGCCACCACGCCCTATTACTGGTGAGTGTATACTCAATTGAGGTAGGAAACAGCCGTGGTGAGAGACTAACAGCTTGACCACTGCGCCACCACGCCCCATTACTGGTGAGTGTATACTCAACTGAGGTAGGAAACAGCCGTGATGAGAGACTAACAGCTTGACCACTGCGCCACCACGCCCCATTACTGGTGAGTGTATACTCAATTGAGGTAGGAAACAGCCGTGGTGAGAGACTAACAGCTTGACCACTGCGCCACCACGCCCTATTACTGGTGAGTGTATATTCAATTGAGGTAGGAAACAGCCGTGGTGAGAGACCAACAGCTTGACCACTGCGCCACCACGCCCTATTACTGGTGAGTGTATATTCAATTGAGGTAGGAAACAGCCGTGGTGAGAGACTAACAGCTAGACCACTGTGCCACCACGCCCTATTATTGGTGAGTGTATATTCAATTGAGGTAGGAAACAGCCGTGGTGAGAGACTAACAGCTTGACCACTGTGCCACCACGCCCCATTACTGGTGAGTGTATACTCAACTGAGGAAGGAAACAGCCGTGGTGAGAGACTAACAGCTTGACCACTGCGCCACCACGCCCTATTACTGGTGAGTGTATATTCAATTGAGGTAGGAAACAGCCGTGATGAGAGACTAACAGCTTGACCACTGCGCCACCACGCCCCATTACTGGTGAGTGTATACTCAATTGAGGTAGGAAACAGCCGTGGTGAGAGACTAACAGCTTGACCTCTGCGCCACCACACCCTATAACTGGTGAGTGTATATTCAATTGAGGTAGGAAACAGCCGTGGTGAGAGGCTAACAGCTTGACCACTGCGCCACCACGCCCTATTACTGGTGAGTGTATATTCAATTGAGGTAGGAAACAGCCGTGGTGAGAGACTAACAGCTTGACCACTGTGCCACCACGCCCTATTACTGGTGAGTGTATATTCAATTGAGGTAGGAAACAGCCGTGGTGAGAGACCAAAAGCTTGACCACTGCGCCACCACGCCCTATTACTGGTGAGTGTATATTCAATTGAGGTAGGAAACAGCCGTGGTGAGAGACTAACAGCTTGACCACTGTGCCACCACGCCCTATTACTGGTGAGTGTATATTCAATTGAGGTAGGAAACAGCCGTGGTGAGAGACCAACAGCTTGACCACTGCGCCACCACGCCCTATTACTGGTGAGTGTATATTCAATTGAGGTAGGAAACAGCCGTGATGAGAGACGAACAGCTTGACCACTGCGCCACCACGCCCTATTTCTGGTGAGTGTATATTCAATTGAGGTAGGAAACAGCCGTGGTGAGAGACTAACAGCTTGACCGCTGCACCACCACGCCCTATTACTGGTGAGTGTATATTCAATTGAGGTAGGAAACAGCCGTGGTGAGAGACTAACAGCTTGACCACTGCACCACCACGCCCTATTTCTGGTGAGTGTATATTCAATTGAGGTAGGAAACAGCCGTGGTGAGAGACTAACAGCTTGACCACTGCACCACCAGGCCCTATTACTGGTGAGTGTATACTCAATTGAGGTAGGAAACAGCCGTGGTGAGAGACTAACAGCTTGACCACTGCACCACCAGGCCCTATTACTGGTGAGTGTATACTCAATTGAGGTAGGAAACATCCGTGGTGAGAGACTAACAGCTCTACCACTGCACCACCACGCCCTATTACTGGTGAGTGTATATTCAATTGAGGTAGGAAACAACCGTGGTGAGAGACTAACAGCTTGACCACTGCACCACCACGCCCTATTTCTGGTGAGTGTATATTCAATTGAGGTAGGAAACAGCCGTGGTGAGAGACTAACAGCTTGACCACTGCACCACCAGGCCCTATTACTGGTGAGTGTATACTCAATTGAGGTAGGAAACAGCCGTGGTGAGAGACCAACAGCTTGACCACTGCGCCACCACGCCCTATTACTGGTGATTGTATATTCAATTGAGGTAGGAAACAGCCGTGGTGAGAGACCAACAGCTTGACCACTGCGCCACCTCTTCCTATTACTGGTGAGTGTATATTCAATTGAGGTAGGAAACAGCCGTTGTGAGTGACTAACAGCTTGACCGCTGCGCCACCACGCCCTATTACCGGTGAGTGTATATTCAATTGAGGTAGGAAACAGCCGTGGTGAGAGACTAACAGCTTGACCACTGCACACCACGCCCTATTACTGGTGAGTGTATATTCAATTGAGGTAGGAAACAGCCGTGGTGAGAGACCAACAACTTGACCACTGCGCCACCACGCCCTATTACCGGTGAGTGTATATTCAATTGAGGTAGGAAACAGCCGTGGTGAGAGACTAAGAGCATGACCACTGCACCACCACGCCCTATTTCTGGTGAGTGTATATTCAATTGAGGTAGGAAACAGCCGTGGTGAGAGACCAACAGCTTGACCACTGCGCCACCACGCCCCATTACTGGTGAGTGTATATTCAATTGAGGTAGGAAACTGCCGTGGTGAGAGACCAACAGCTTGACCACTGCACCACCACGCCCTATTTCTGGTGAGTGTATATTCAATTGAGGTAGGAAACAGCCGTGGTGAGAGACTAACAGCTTGACCACTGCACAACCAGGCCCTATTACTGGTGAGTGTATACTCAATTGAGGTAGGAAACAGCCGTGGTGAGAGACTAACAGCTTGACCACTGCACCACCAGGCCCTATTACTGGTGAGTGTATACTCAATTGAGGTAGGAAACATCCGAGGTGAGAGACTAACAGCTTTACCACTGCACCACCACGCCCTATTACTGGTGAGTGTATATTCAATTGAGGTAGGAAACATCCGTGGTGAGAGACTAACAGCTCTACCACTGCACCACCACGCCCTATTACTGGTGAGTGTATATTCAATTGAGGTAGGAAACAACCGTGGTGAGAGACTAACAGCTTGACCACTGCACCACCACGCCCTATTTCTGGTGAGTGTATATTCAATTGAGGTAGGAAACAGCCGTGGTGAGAGACTAACAGCTTGACCACTGCACCACCAGGCCCTATTACTGGTGAGTGTATACTCAATTGAGGTAGGAAACAGCCGTGGTGAGAGACCAACAGCTTGACCACTGCGCCACCACGCCCTATTACTGGTGAGTGTATATTCAATTGAGGTAGGAAACAGCCGTGGTGAGAGACCAACAGCTTGACCACTGCGCCACCTCTTCCTATTACTGGTGAGTGTATATTCAATTGAGGTAGGAAACAGCCGTTGTGAGTGACTAACAGCTTGACCGCTGCGCCACCACGCCCTATTACCGGTGAGTGTATATTCAATTGAGGTAGGAAACAGCCGTGGTGAGAGACTAACAGCTTGACCACTGCACACCACGCCCTATTACTGGTGAGTGTATATTCAATTGAGGTAGGAAACAGCCGTGGTGAGAGACCAACAACTTGACCACTGCGCCACCACGCCCTATTACCGGTGAGTGTATATTCAATTGAGGTAGGAAACAGCCGTGGTGAGAGACTAAGAGCATGACCACTGCACCACCACGCCCTATTTCTGGTGAGTGTATATTCAATTGAGGTAGGAAACAGCCGTGGTGAGAGACCAACAGCTTGACCACTGCGCCACCACGCCCCATTACTGGTGAGTGTATATTCAATTGAGGTAGGAAACTGCCGTGGTGAGAGACCAACAGCTTGACCACTGCACCACCACGCCCTATTTCTGGTGAGTGTATATTCAATTGAGGTAGGAAACAGCCGTGGTGAGAGACTAACAGCTTGACCACTGCACCACCAGGCCCTATTACTGGTGAGTGTATACTCAATTGAGGTAGGAAACAGCCGTGGTGAGAGACTAACAGCTTGACCACTGCACCACCAGGCCCTATTACTGGTGAGTGTATACTCAATTGAGGTAGGAAACATCCGTGGTGAGAGACTAACAGCTTTACCACTGCACCACCACGCCCTATTACTGGTGAGTGTATATTCAATTGAGGTAGGAAACTGCCGTGGTGAGAGACCAACAGCTTGACCACTGCGCCACCACGCCCTATTACTGGTGAGTGTATATTCAAATGAGGTAGGAAACAGCCGTGGTGAGAGACCAACAGATTGACCACTGCGCCACCACGCCCTATTACTGGTGAGTGTACATTAAATTGAGGTAGGAAACTGCCGTGGTGAGAGGCTAACAGCTTGACCACTGCACCACCACGCCCTATTACTGGTGAGTGTATATTCAATTGAGGTAGGAAACAGCCGTGGTGAGAGACCAACAGCTTGACCACTGCGCCACGACTTCCTATTACTGGTGAGTGTATATTCAATTGAGGTAGGAAACAGCCGTGGTGAGAGACCAACAGCTTGACCACTGCGCCACCACGCCCTATTACTGGTGAGTGTATACTCAATTGAGGTAGGAAACAGCCGTGGTGAGAGACTAACAGCTTGACCACTGCGCCAGCACGCCCCATTACTGGTGAGTGTATACTCAACTGAGGTAGGAAACAGCCGTGGTGAGAGACTAACAGCTTGACCACTGCGCCACCACGCCCTATTACTGGTGAGTGTATATTCAATTGAGGTAGGAAACAGCCGTGGTGAGAGACTAACAGCTTGACCACTGCGCCACCACGCCCCATTACTGGTGAGTGTATACTCAATTGAGGTAGGAAACAGCCGTGGTGAGAGACTAACAGCTTGACCACTGCGCCACCACGCCCTATTACTGGTGAGTGTATATTCAATTGAGGTAGGAAACAGCCGTGGTGAGAGACCAACAGCTTGACCACTGCGCCACCACGCCCTATTACTGGTGAGTGTATATTCAATTGAGGTAGGAAACAGCCGTGGTGAGAGACTAACAGCTTGACCACTGTGCCACCACGCCCTATTACTGGTGAGTGTATATTCAATTGAGGTAGGAAACAGCCGTGGTGAGAGACTAACAGCTTGACCACTGTGCCACCACGCCCCATTACTGGTGAGTGTATACTCAACTGAGGTAGGAAACAGCCGTGGTGAGAGACTAACAGCTTGACCACTGCGCCACCACGCCCTATTACTGGTGAGTGTATATTCAATTGAGGTAGGAAACAGCCGTGGTGAGAGACTAACAGCTTGACCACTGCGCCACCACGCCCCATTACTGGTGAGTGTATACTCAATTGAGGTAGGAAACAGCCGTGGTGAGAGACTAACAGCTTGACCACTGCGCCACCACGCCCTATTACTGGTGAGTGTATATTCAATTGAGGTAGGAAACAGCCGTGGTGAGAGACCAACAACTTGACCACTGCGCCACCACGCCCTATTACCGGTGAGTGTATATTCAATTGAGGTAGGAAACAGCCGTGGTGAGAGGCTAACAGCTTGACCACTGCCTCACCACGCCCTATTACTGGTGAGTGTATATTCAATTGAGGTAGGAAACAGCCGTGGTGAGAGACCAACAGCTTGACCACTGCGCCACCACGCCCTATTACTGGTGAGTGTATATTCAATTGAGGTAGGAAACAGCCGTGGTGAGAGACCAAAAGCTTAACCACTGCGCCACCACGCCCTATTACTGGTGAGTGTATATTCAATTCAGGTAGGATACAGCCGTGGTGAGAGACTAACAGCTTGACCACTGCACACCACGCCCTATTACTGGTGAGTGTATATACAATTGAGGTAGGAAACAGCCGTGGTGAGAGACTAAGAGCATGACCACTGCACCACCACGCCCTATTTCTGGTGAGTGTATATTCCATTGAGGTAGGAAACAGCCGTGGTGAGAGACTAACAGCTTGACCACTGCGCCACCACGCCCTATTTCTGGTGAGTGTATATTCAATTGAGGTAGGAAACAGCCGTGGTGAGAGACCAACAGCATGACCACTGCGCCACCACGCCCTATTTCTGGTGAGTGTATATTGAATTGAGGTAGGAAACAGCCGTGGTGAGAGACTAACAGCTTGACCACTGCGCCACCACGCCCTATTTCTGGTGAGTGTATATTCAATTGAGGTAGGAAACAGCCGTGGTGAGAGACCAACAGATTGACCACTGCGCCACCACGCCCTATTACTGGTGAGTGTATATTCAATTGAGGTAGGAAACAGCCGTGGTGAGAGACCAACAGCTTGACCACTGCGCCACCACTTCCTATTACTGGTGAGTGTATATTCAATTGAGGTAGGAAACAGCCGTGGTGAGAGACCAACAGCTTGACCACTGCGCCACCACGCCCTATTACTGGTGAGTGTATACTCAATTGAGGTAGGAAACAGCCGTGGTGAGAGACTAACAGCTTGACCACTGCGCCACCACGCCCCATTACTGGTGAGTGTATACTCAACTGAGGTAGGAAACAGCCGTGGTGAGAGACTAACAGCTTGACCACTGCGCCACCACGCCCCATTACTGGTGAGTGTATACTCAATTGAGGTAGGAAACAGCCGTGGTGAGAGACTAACAGCTTGACCACTGCGCCACCACGCCCTATTACTGGTGAGTGTATATTCAATTGAGGTAGGAAACAGCCGTGGTGAGAGACCAACAGCTTGACCACTGCGCCACCACGCCCTATTACTGGTGAGTGTATATTCAATTGAGGTAGGAAACAGCCGTGGTGAGAGACTAACAGCTTGACCACTGTGCCACCACGCCCTATTACTGGTGAGTGTATATTCAATTGAGGTAGGAAACAGCCGTGGTGAGAGACTAACAGCTTGACCAATGTGCCACCACGCCCCATTACTGGTGAGTGTATACTCAACTGAGGAAGGAAACAGCCGTGGTGAGAGACTAACAGCTTGACCACTGCGCCACCACGCCCTATTACTGGTGAGTGTATATTCAATTGAGGTAGGAAACAGCCGTGATGAGAGACTAACAGCTTGACCACTGCGCCACCACGCCCCATTACTGGTGAGTGTATACTCAATTGAGGTAGGAAACAGCCGTGGTGAGAGACTAACAGCTTGACCACTGCGCCACCACACCCTATAACTGGTGAGTGTATATTCAATTGAGGTAGGAAACAGCCGTGGTGAGAGGCTAACAGCTTGACCACTGCGCCACCACGCCCTATTACTGGTGAGTGTATATTCAATTGAGGTAGGAAACAGCCGTGGTGAGAGACTAACAGCTTGACCACTGTGCCACCACGCCCTATTACTGGTGAGTGTATATTCAATTGAGGTAGGAAACAGCCGTGGTGAGAGACCAAAAGCTTGACCACTGCGCCACCACGCCCTATTACTGGAGAGTGTATATTCAATTGAGGTAGGAAACAGCCGTGGTGAGAGACTAACAGCTTGACCACTGTGCCACCACGCCCTATTACTGGTGAGTGTATATTCAATTGAGGTAGGAAACAGCCGTGGTGAGAGACCAACAGCTTGACCACTGCGCCACCACGCCCTATTACTGGTGAGTGTATATTCAATTGAGGCAGGAAACAGCCGTGATGAGAGACGAACAGCTTGACCACTGCGCCACCACGCCCTATTTCTGGTGAGTGTATATTCAATTGAGGTAGGAAACAGCCGTGGTGAGAGACTAACAGCTTGACCGCTGCACCACCACGCCCTATTACTGGTGAGTGTATATTCAATTGAGGTAGGAAACAGCCGTGGTGAGAGACTAACAGCTTGACCACTGCACCACCACGCCCTATTCCTGGTGAGTGTATATTCAATTGAGGTAGGAAACAGCCGTGGTGAGAGACTAACAGCTTGACCACTGCACCACCAGGCCCTATTACTGGTGAGTGTATACTCAATTGAGGTAGGAAACAGCCGTGGTGAGAGACTAACAGCTTGACCACTTCACCACCAGGCCCTATTACTGGTGAGTGTATACTCAATTGAGGTAGGAAACATCCGTGGTGAGAGACTAACAGCTTTACCACTGCACCACCACGCCCTATTACTGGTGAGTGTATATTCAATTGAGGTAGGAAACAACCGTGGTGAGAGACTAACAGCTTGACCACTGCACCACCACGCCCTATTTCTGGTGAGTGTATATTCAATTGAGGTAGGAAACAGCCGTGGTGAGAGACTAACAGCTTGACCACTGCACCACCAGGCCCTATTACTGGTGAGTGTATACTCAATTGAGGTAGGAAACAGCCGTGGTGAGAGACCAACAGCTTGACCACTGCGCCACCACGCCCTATTACTGGTGAGTGTATATTCAATTGAGGTAGGAAACAGCCGTGGTGAGAGACCAACAGCTTGACCACTGCGCCACCTCTTCCTATTACTGGTGAGTGTATATTCAATTGAGGTAGGAAACAGCCGTTGTGAGTGACTAACAGCTTGACCGCTGCGCCACCACGCCCTATTACCGGTGAGTGTATATTCAATTGAGGTAGGAAACAGCCGTGGTGAGAGACTAACAGCTTGACCACTGCACAACACGCCCTATTACTGGTGAGTGTATATTCAATTGAGGTAGGAAACAGCCGTGGTGAGAGACCAACAACTTGACCACTGCGCCACCACGCCCTATTACCGGTGAGTGTATATTCAATTGAGGTAGGAAACAGCCGTGGTGAGAGACTAAGAGCATGACCACTGCACCACCACGCCCTATTTCTGGTGAGTGTATATTCAATTGAGGTAGGAAACAGCCGTGGTGAGAGACCAACAGCTTGACCACTGCGCCACCACGCCCCATTACTGGTGAGTGTATATTCAATTGAGGTAGGAAACTGCCGTGGTGAGAGACCAACAGCTTGACCACTGCACCACCACGCCCTATTTCTGGTGAGTGTATATTCAATTGAGGTAGGAAACAGCCGTGGTGAGAGACTAACAGCTTGACCACTGCACCACCAGGCACTATTACTGGTGAGTGTATACTCAATTGAGGTAGGAAACAGCCGTGGTGAGAGACTAACAGCTTGACCACTGCACCACCAGGCCCTATTACTGGTGAGTGTATACTCAATTGAGGTAGGAAACATCCGTGGTGAGAGACTAACAGCTTTACCACTGCACCACCACGCCCTATTACTGGTGAGTGTATATTCAATTGAGGTAGGAAACTGCCGTGGTGAGAGACCAACAGCTTGACCACTGCTCCACCACGCCCTATTACTGGTGAGTGTATATTCAAATGAGGTAGGAAACATTCGTGGTGAGAGACCAACAGATTGACCACTGCGCCACCACGCCCTATTACTGGTGAGTGTACATTAAATTGAGGTAGGAAACTGCCGTGGTGAGAGGCTAACAGCTTGACCACTGCACCACCACGCCCTATTACTGGTGAGTGTATATTCAATTGAGGTAGGAAACAGCCGTGGTGAGAGACCAACAGCTTGACCACTGCGCCACGACTTCCTATTACTGGTGAGTGTATATTCAATTGAGGTAGGAAACAGCCGTGGTGAGAGACCAACAGCTTGACCACTGCGCCACCACGCCCTATTACTGGTGAGTGTATACTCAATTGAGGTAGGAAACAGCCGTGGTGAGAGACTAACAGCTTGACCACTGCGCCAGCACGCCCCATTACTGGTGAGTGTATACTCAACTGAGGTAGGAAACAGCCGTGGTGAGAGACTAACAGCTTGACCACTGCGCCACCACGCCCTATTACTGGTGAGTGTATATTCAATTGAGGTAGGAAACAGACGTGGTGAGAGACTAACAGCTTGACCACTGCGCCACCACGCCCCATTACTGGTGAGTGTATACTCAATTGAGGTAGGAAACAGCCGTGGTGAGAGACTAACAGCTTGACCACTGCGCCACCACGCCCTATTACTGGTGAGTGTATATTCAATTGAGGTAGGAAACAGCCGTGGTGAGAGACCAACAGCTTGACCACTGCGCCACCACGCCCTATTACTGGTGAGTGTATATTCAATTGAGGTAGGAAACAGCCGTGGTGAGAGACCAACAGCTTGACCACTGCGCCACCACTTCCTATTACTGGTGAGTGTATATTCAATTGAGGTAGGAAACAGCCGTTGTGAGAGACTAACAGCTTGACCGCTGCGCCACCACGCCCTATTACAGGTGAGTGTATATTCAATTCAGGTAGGAAACAGCCGTGGTGAGAGACTAACAGCTTGACCACTGCACACCACGCCCTATTACTGGTGAGTGTATATTCAATTGAGGTAGGAAACAGCCGTGGTGAGAGACTAAGAGCATGACCACTGCACCACCACGCCCTATTTCTGGTGAGTGTATATTCCATTGAGGTAGGAAACAGCCGTCGTGAGAGACTAACAGCTTGACCACTGCGCCACCACGCCCTATTTCTGGTGAGTGTATATTCAATTGAGGTAGGAAACAGCCGTGGTGAGAGACCAACAGCATGACCACAGCGCCACCACGCCCTATTTCTGGTGAGTGTATATTGAATTGAGGTAGGAAACAGCCGTGGTGAGAGACTAACTGCTTGACCACTGCGCCACCACGCCCTATTTCTGGTGAGTGTATATTCAATTGAGGTAGGAAACAGCCGTGGTGAGAGACCAACAGATTGACCACTGCGCCACCACGCCCTATTACTGGTGAGTGTATATTCAATTGAGGTAGGAAACAGCCGTGGTGAGAGACCAACAGCTTGACCACTGCGCCACCACTTCCTATTACTGGTGAGTGTATATTCAATTGAGGTAGGAAACAGCCGTGGTGAGAGACCAACAGCTTGACCACTGCTCCACCACGCCCTATTACTGGTGAGTGTATACTCAATTGAGGTAGGAAACAGCCGTGGTGAGAGACTAACAGCTTGACCACTGCGCCACCACGCCCCATTACTGGTGAGTGTATACTCAACTGAGGTAGGAAACAGCCGTGGTGAGAGACTAACAGTTTGACCACTGCGCCACCACGCCCTATTACTGGTGAGTGTATATTCAATTAAGGTAGGAAACAGCCGTGGTGAGAGACTAACAGCTTGACCACTGCGCCACCACGCCCTATTACTGGTGAGTGTATATTCAATTGAGGTAGGAAACAGCCGTGGTGAGAGACCAACAGCTTGACCACTGCGCCACCACGCCCTATTACTGGTGAGTGTATATTCAATTGAGGTAGGAAACAGCCGTGGTGAGAGACTAACAGCTTGACCACTGTGCCACCACGCCCTATTACTGGTGAGTGTATATTCAATTGAGGTAGGAAACAGCCGTGGTGAGAGACTAACAGCTTGACCACTGTGCCACCACGACCCATTACTGGTGAGTGTATACTCAACTGAGGTAGGAAACAGCCGTGGTGAGAGACTAACAGCTTGACCACTGCGCCACCACGCCCTATTACTGGTGAGTGTATATTCAATTGAGGTAGGAAACAGCCGTGATGAGAGACTAACAGCTTGACCACTGCGCCACCACGCCCCATTACTGGTGAGTGTATACTCAATTGAGGTAGGAAACAGCCGTGGTGAGAGACTAACAGCTTGACCACTGCGCCACCACACCCTATAACTGGTGAGTGTATATTCAATTGAGGTAGGAAACAGCCGTGGTGAGAGGCTAACAGCTTGACCACTGCGCCACCACGCCCTATTACTGGTGAGAGTATATTCAATTGAGGTAGGAAACAGCCGTGGTGAGAGACTAACAGCTTGACCACTGTGCCACCACGCCCTATTACTGGTGAGTATATATTCAATTGAGGTAGGAAACAGCCGTGGTGAGAGACCAAAAGCTTGACCACTGCGCCACCACGCCCTATTACTGGTGAGTGTATATTCAATTGAGGTAGGAAACAGCCGTGATGAGAGACTAACAGCTTGACCACTGTGCCACCACGCCCTATTACTGGTGAGTGTATATTCAATTGAGGTAGGAAACAGCCGTGGTGAGAGACCAACAGCTTGACCACTGCGCCACCACGCCCTGTTACTGGTTAGTGTATATTCAATTGAGGTAGGAAACAGCCGTGATGAGAGACGAACAGCTTGACCACTGCGCCACCACGCCCTATTTGTGGTGAGTGTATATTCAATTGAGGTAGGAAACAGCCGTGGTGAGAGACTAACAGCTTGACCGCTGCACCACCACGCCCTAATACTGGTGAGTGTATATTCAATTGAGGTAGGAAACAGCCGTGGTGAGAGACTAACAGCTTGACCACTGCTCCACCACGCCCTATTTCTGGTGAGTGTATATTCAATTGACGTAGGAAACAGCCGTGGTGAGAGACTAACAGCTTGACCACTGCACCACCAGGCCCTATTACTGGTGAGTGTATACTCAATTGAGGTAGGAAACAGCCGTGGTGAGAGACTAACAGCTTGACCACTGCACCACCAGGCCCTATTACTGGTGAGTGTATACTCAATTGAGGTAGGAAACATCCGTGGTGAGAGACTAACAGCTTTACCACTGCACCACCACGCCCTATTACTGGTGAGTGTATATTCAATTGAGGTAGGAAACAGCCGTGGTGAGAGACTAACAGCTTGACCACTGTGCCACCACGCCCTATTACTGGTGAGTGTATATTCAATTGAGGTAGGAAACAGCCGTGGTGAGAGACTAACAGCTTGACCACTGTGCCACCACGCCCCATTACTGGTGAGTGTATACTCAACTGAGGTAGGAAACAGCCGTGGTGAGAGACTAACAGCTTGACCACTGCGCCACCACGCCCTATTACTGGTGAGTGTATATTCAATTGAGGTAGGAAACAGCCGTGGTGAGAGACTAACAGCTTGACCACTGCGCCACCACGCCCCATTACTGGTGAGTATATACTCAATTGAGGTAGGAAACAGCCGTGGTGAGAGACTAACAGCTTGACCACTGCGCCACCACGCCCTATTACTGGTGAGTGTATATTCAATTGAGGTAGGAAACAGCCGTGGTGAGAGACCCACAACTTGACCACTGCGCCACCACGCCCTATTACCGGTGAGTGTATATTCAATTGAGGTAGGAAACAGCCGTGGTGAGAGGCTAACAGCTTGACCACTGCCTCACCACGCCCTATTACTGGTGAGTGTATATTCAATTGAGGTAGGAAACAGCCGTGGTGAGAGACCAACAGCTTGACCACTGCGCCACCACGCCCTATTACTGGTGAGTGTATATTCAATTGAGGTGGGAAACAGCCGTGGTGAGAGACCAAAAGCTTGACCACTGCGCCACCACGCCCTATTACTGGTGAGTGTATATTCAATTGAGGTAGGAAACAGCCGTGGTGAGAGACTAACAGCTTGACCACTGTGCCACCACGCCCTATTACTGGTGAGTGTATATTCAATTGAGGTAGGAAACAGCCGTGGTGAGAGACCAACAGCTTGACCACTGCGCCACCACGCCCTATTACTGGTGAGTGTATATTCAATTGAGGTAGGAAACAGCCGTGGTGAGAGACCAACAGCTTGACCACTGCGCCACGACTTCCTATTACTGGTGAGTGTATATTCAATTGAGGTAGGAAACAGCCGTGGTGAGAGACCAACAGCTTGACCACTGCGCCACCACGCCCTATTACTGGTGAGTGTATACTCAATTGAGGTAGGAAACAGCCGTGGTGAGAGACTAACAGCTTGACCACTGCGCCAGCACGCCCCATTACTGGTGAGTGTATACTCAACTGAGGTAGGAAACAGCCGTGGTGAGAGACTAACAGCTTGACCACTGCGCCACCACGCCCTATTACTGGTGAGTGTATATTCAATTGAGGTAGGAAACAGACGTGGTGAGAGACTAACAGCTTGACCACTGCGCCACCACGCCCCATTACTGGTGAGTGTATACTCAATTGAGGTAGGAAACAGCCGTGGTGAGAGACTAACAGCTTGACCACTGCGCCACCACGCCCTATTACTGGTGAGTGTATATTCAATTGAGGTAGGAAACAGCCGTGGTGAGAGACCAACAGCTTGACCACTGCGCCACCACGCCCTATTACTGGTGAGTGTATATTCAATTGAGGTAGGAAACAGCCGTGGTGAGAGACCAACAGCTTGACCACTGCTCCACCACGCCCTATTACTGGTGAGTGTATATTCAAATGAGGTAGGAAACATTCGTGGTGAGAGACCAACAGATTGACCACTGCGCCACCACGCCCTATTACTGGTGAGTGTACATTAAATTGAGGTAGGAAACTGCCGTGGTGAGAGGCTAACAGCTTGACCACTGCACCACCACGCCCTATTACTGGTGAGTGTATATTCAATTGAGGTAGGAAACAGCCGTGGTGAGAGACCAACAGCTTGACCACTGCGCCACGACTTCCTATTACTGGTGAGTGTATATTCAATTGAGGTAGGAAACAGCCGTGGTGAGAGACCAACAGCTTGACCACTGCGCCACCACGCCCTATTACTGGTGAGTGTATACTCAATTGAGGTAGGAAACAGCCGTGGTGAGAGACTAACAGCTTGACCACTGCGCCAGCACGCCCCATTACTGGTGAGTGTATACTCAACTGAGGTAGGAAACAGCCGTGGTGAGAGACTAACAGCTTGACCACTGCGCCACCACGCCCTATTACTGGTGAGTGTGTATTCAATTGAGGTAGGAAACAGACGTGGTGAGAGACTAACAGCTTGACCACTGCGCCACCACGCCCCATTACTGGTGAGTGTATACTCAATTGAGGTAGGAAACAGCCGTGGTGAGAGACTAACAGCTTGACCACTGCGCCACCACGCCCTATTACTGGTGAGTGTATATTCAATTGAGGTAGGAAACAGCCGTGGTGAGAGACCAACAGCTTGACCACTGCGCCACCACGCCCTATTACTGGTGAGTGTATATTCAATTGAGGTAGGAAACAGCCGTGGTGAGAGACCAACAGCTTGACCACTGCGCCACCACTTCCTATTACTGGTGAGTGTATATTCAATTGAGGTAGGAAACAGCCGTTGTGAGAGACTAACAGCTTGACCGCTGCGCCACCACGCCCTATTACAGGTGAGTGTATATTCAATTCAGGTAGGAAACAGCCGTGGTGAGAGACTAACAGCTTGACCACTGCACACCACGCCCTATTACTGGTGAGTGTATATTCAATTGAGGTAGGAAACAGCCGTGGTGAGAGACTAAGAGCATGACCACTGCACCACCACGCCCTATTTCTGGTGAGTGTATATTCCATTGAGGTAGGAAACAGCCGTCGTGAGAGACTAACAGCTTGACCACTGCGCCACCACGCCCTATTTCTGGTGAGTGTATATTCAATTGAGGTAGGAAACAGCCGTGGTGAGAGACCAACAGCATGACCACAGCGCCACCACGCCCTATTTCTGGTGAGTGTATATTGAATTGAGGTAGGAAACAGCCGTGGTGAGAGACTAACAGCTTGACCACTGCGCCACCACGCCCTATTTCTGGTGAGTGTATATTCAATTGAGGTAGGAAACAGCCGTGGTGAGAGACCAACAGATTGACCACTGCGCCACCACGCCCTATTACTGGTGAGTGTATATTCAATTGAGGTAGGAAACAGCCGTGGTGAGAGACCAACAGCTTGACCACTGCGCCACCACTTCCTATTACTGGTGAGTGTATATTCAATTGAGGTAGGAAACAGCCGTGGTGAGAGACCAACAGCTTGACCACTGCTCCACCACGCCCTATTACTGGTGAGTGTATACTCAATTGAGGTAGGAAACAGCCGTGGTGAGAGACTAACAGCTTGACCACTGCGCCACCACGCCCCATTACTGGTGAGTGTATACTCAACTGAGGTAGGAAACAGCCGTGGTGAGAGACTAACAGTTTGACCACTGCGCCACCACGCCCTATTACTGGTGAGTGTATATTCAATTAAGGTAGGAAACAGCCGTGGTGAGAGACTAACAGCTTGACCACTGCGCCACCACGCCCTATTACTGGTGAGTGTATATTCAATTGAGGTAGGAAACAGCCGTGGTGAGAGACCAACAGCTTGACCACTGCGCCACCACGCCCTATTACTGGTGAGTGTATATTCAATTGAGGTAGGAAACAGCCGTGGTGAGAGACTAACAGCTTGACCACTGTGCCACCACGCCCTATTACTGGTGAGTGTATATTCAATTGAGGTAGGAAACAGCCGTGGTGAGAGACTAACAGCTTGACCACTGTGCCACCACGACCCATTACTGGTGAGTGTATACTCAACTGAGGTAGGAAACAGCCGTGGTGAGAGACTAACAGCTTGACCACTGCGCCACCACGCCCTATTACTGGTGAGTGTATATTCAATTGAGGTAGGAAACAGCCGTGATGAGAGACTAACAGCTTGACCACTGCGCCACCACGCCCCATTACTGGTGAGTGTATACTCAATTGAGGTAGGAAACAGCCGTGGTGAGAGACTAACAGCTTGACCACTGCGCCACCACACCCTATAACTGGTGAGTGTATATTCAATTGAGGTAGGAAACAGCCGTGGTGAGAGGCTAACAGCTTGACCACTGCGCCACCACGCCCTATTACTGGTGAGTGTATATTCAATTGAGGTAGGAAACAGCCGTGGTGAGAGACTAACAGCTTGACCACTGTGCCACCACGCCCTATTACTGGTGAGTATATATTCAATTGAGGTAGGAAACAGCCGTGGTGAGAGACCAAAAGCTTGACCACTGCGCCACCACGCCCTATTACTGGTGAGTGTATATTCAATTGAGGTAGGAAACAGCCGTGATGAGAGACTAACAGCTTGACCACTGTGCCACCACGCCCTATTACTGGTGAGTGTATATTCAATTGAGGTAGGAAACAGCCGTGGTGAGAGACCAACAGCTTGACCACTGCGCCACCACGCCCTGTTACTGGTTAGTGTATATTCAATTGAGGTAGGAAACAGCCGTGATGAGAGACGAACAGCTTGACCACTGCGCCACCACGCCCTATTTGTGGTGAGTGTATATTCAATTGAGGTAGGAAACAGCCGTGGTGAGAGACTAACAGCTTGACCGCTGCACCACCACGCCCTAATACTGGTGAGTGTATATTCAATTGAGGTAGGAAACAGCCGTGGTGAGAGACTAACAGCTTGACCACTGCACCACCACGCCCTATTTCTGGTGAGTGTATATTCAATTGACGTAGGAAACAGCCGTGGTGAGAGACTAACAGCTTGACCACTGCACCACCAGGCCCTATTACTGGTGAGTGTATACTCAATTGAGGTAGGAAACAGCCGTGGTGAGAGACTAACAGCTTGACCACTGCACCACCAGGCCCTATTACTGGTGAGTGTATACTCAATTGAGGTAGGAAACATCCGTGGTGAGAGACTAACAGCTTTACCACTGCACCACCACGCCCTATTACTGGTGAGTGTATATTCAATTGAGGTAGGAAACAGCCGTGGTGAGAGACTAACAGCTTGACCACTGTGCCACCACGCCCTATTACTGGTGAGTGTATATTCAATTGAGGTAGGAAACAGCCGTGGTGAGAGACTAACAGCTTGACCACTGTGCCACCACGCCCCATTACTGGTGAGTGTATACTCAACTGAGGTAGGAAACAGCCGTGGTGAGAGACTAACAGCTTGACCACTGCGCCACCACGCCCTATTACTGGTGAGTGTATATTCAATTGAGGTAGGAAACAGCCGTGGTGAGAGACTAACAGCTTGACCACTGCGCCACCACGCCCCATTACTGGTGAGTATATACTCAATTGAGGTAGGAAACAGCCGTGGTGAGAGACTAACAGCTTGACCACTGCGCCACCACGCCCTATTACTGGTGAGTGTATATTCAATTGAGGTAGGAAACAGCCGTGGTGAGAGACCCACAACTTGACCACTGCGCCACCACGCCCTATTACCGGTGAGTGTATATTCAATTGAGGTAGGAAACAGCCGTGGTGAGAGGCTAACAGCTTGACCACTGCCTCACCACGCCCTATTACTGGTGAGTGTATATTCAATTGAGGTAGGAAACAGCCGTGGTGAGAGACCAACAGCTTGACCACTGCGCCACCACGCCCTATTACTGGTGAGTGTATATTCAATTGAGGTGGGAAACAGCCGTGGTGAGAGACCAAAAGCTTGACCACTGCGCCACCACGCCCTATTACTGGTGAGTGTATATTCAATTGAGGTAGGAAACAGCCGTGGTGAGAGACTAACAGCTTGACCACTGTGCCACCACGCCCTATTACTGGTGAGTGTATATTCAATTGAGGTAGGAAACAGCCGTGGTGAGAGACCAACAGCTTGACCACTGCGCCACCACGCCCTATTACTGGTGAGTGTATATTCAATTGAGGTAGGAAACAGCCGTGGTGAGAGACTAACAGCTTGACCACTGCACCACCAGGCCCTATTACTGGTGAGTGTATACTCAATTGAGGTAGGAAACAGCCGTGGTGAGAGACTAACAGCTTGACCACTGCACCACCAGGCCCTATTACTGATGAGTGTATATTCAATTGAGGTAGGAAACATCCGTGGTGAGAGACTAACAGCTTTACCACTGCACCACCACGCCCTATGACTGGTGAGTGTACATTCAATTGAGGTAGGAAACAGCCGTGGTGAGAGACTAACAGCTTGACCACTGCACCACCACGCCCTATTACCGGTGAGTGTATATTCAATTGAGGTAGGAAACAGCCGTGGTGAGAGACTATCAGCTTGACCACTGCACCACCAGGCCCTATTACTGGTGAGTGTATACTCAATTGAGGTAGGAAACAGCCGTGGTGAGAGACCAACAGCTTGACCACTGCGCCACCACGCCCTATTACTGGTGAGTGTATATTCAATTGAGGTAGGAAACAGCCGTGGTGAGAGACCAACAGCTTGACCACTGCGCCACCACTTCCTATTACTGGTGAGTGTATATTCAATTGAGGTAGGAAACAGCCGTTGTGAGAGACTAACAGCTTGACCGCTGCGCCACCACGCCCTATTACAGGTGAGTGTATATTCAATTCAGGTAGGAAACAGCCGTGGTGAGAGACTAACAGCTTGACCACTGCACACCACGCCCTATTACTGGTGAGTGTATATTCAATTGAGGTAGGAAACAGCCGTGGTGAGAGACTAAGAGCATGACCACTGCACCACCACGCCCTATTTCTGGTGAGTGTATATTCCATTGAGGTAGGAAACAGCCGTCGTGAGAGACTAACAGCTTGACCACTGCGCCACCACGCCCTATTTCTGGTGAGTGTATATTCAATTGAGGTAGGAAACAGCCGTGGTGAGAGACCAACAGCATGACCACAGCGCCACCTCGCCCTATTTCTGGTGAGTGTATATTGAATTGAGGTAGGAAACAGCCGTGGTGAGAGACTAACAGCTTGACCACTGCGCCACCACGCCCTATTTCTGGTGAGTGTATATTCAATTGAGGTAGGAAACAGCCGTGGTGAGAGACCAACAGATTGACCACTGCGCCACCACGCCCTATTACTGGTGAGTGTATATTCAATTGAGGTAGGAAACAGCCGTGGTGAGAGACCAACAGCTTGACCACTGCGCCACCACTTCCTATTACTGGTGAGTGTATATTCAATTGAGGTAGGAAACAGCCGTGGTGAGAGACCAACAGCTTGACCACTGCTCCACCACGCCCTATTACTGGTGAGTGTATACTCAATTGAGGTAGGAAACAGCCGTGGTGAGAGACTAACAGCTTGACCACTGCGCCACCACGCCCCATTACTGGTGAGTGTATACTCAACTGAGGTAGGAAACAGCCGTGGTGAGAGACTAACAGTTTGACCACTGCGCCACCACGCCCTATTACTGGTGAGTGTATATTCAATTAAGGTAGGAAACAGCCGTGGTGAGAGACTAACAGCTTGACCACTGCGCCACCACGCCCTATTACTGGTGAGTGTATATTCAATTGAGGTAGGAAACAGCCGTGGTGAGAGACCAACAGCTTGACCACTGCGCCACCACGCCCTATTACTGGTGAGTGTATATTCAATTGAGGTAGGAAACAGCCGTGGTGAGAGACTAACAGCTTGACCACTGTGCCACCACGCCCTATTACTGGTGAGTGTATATTCAATTGAGGTAGGAAACAGCCGTGGTGAGAGACTAACAGCTTGACCACTGTGCCACCACGCCCCATTACTGGTGAGTGTATACTCAACTGAGGTAGGAAACAGCCGTGGTGAGAGACTAACAGCTTGACCACTGCGCCACCACGCCCTATTACTGGTGAGTGTATATTCAATTGAGGTAGGAAACAGCCGTGATGAGAGACTAACAGCTTGACCACTGCGCCACCACGCCCCATTACTGGTGAGTGTATACTCAATTGAGGTAGGAAACAGCCGTGGTGAGAGACTAACAGCTTGACCACTGCGCCACCACACCCTATAACTGGTGAGTGTATATTCAATTGAGGTAGGAAACAGCCGTGGTGAGAGGCTAACAGCTTGACCACTGCGCCACCACGCCCTATTACTGGTGAGTGTATATTCAATTGAGGTAGGAAACAGCCGTGGTGAGAGACTAACAGCTTGACCACTGTGCCACCACGCCCTATTACTGGTGAGTATATATTCAATTGAGGTAGGAAACAGCCGTGGTGAGAGACCAAAAGCTTGACCACTGCGCCACCACGCCCTATTACTGGTGAGTGTATATTCAATTGAGGTAGGAAACAGCCGTGGTGAGAGACTAACAGCTTGACCACTGTGCCACCACGCCCTATTACTGGTGAGTGTATATTCAATTGAGGTAGGAAACAGCCGTGGTGAGAGACCAACAGCTTGACCACTGCGCCACCACGCCCTGTTACTGGTTAGTGTATATTCAATTGAGGTAGGAAACAGCCGTGATGAAAGACGAACAGCTTGACCACTGCGCCACCACTTCCTATTACTGGTGAGTGTATATTCAATTGAGGTAGGAAACAGCCGTGGTGAGAGACCAACAGCTTGACCACTGCGCCACCACGCCCTATTACTGGTGAGTGTATATTCAATTGAGGTAGGAAACAGCCGTGGTGAGAGACCAACAGCTTGACCACTGCGCCACCACTTCCTATTACTGGTGAGTGTATATTCAATTGAGGTAGGAAACAGCCGTTGTGAGAGACTAACAGCTTGACCGCTGCGCCACAACGCCCTATTACAGGTGAGTGTATATTCAATTCAGGTAGGAAACAGCCGTGGTGAGAGACTAACAGCTTGACCACTGCACACCACGCCCTATTACTGGTGAGTGTATATTCAATTGAGGTAGGAAACAGCCGTGGTGAGAGACTAAGAGCATGACCACTGCACCACCACGCCCTATTTCTGGTGAGTGTATATTCCATTGAGGTAGGAAACAGCCGTCGTGAGAGACTAACAGCTTGACCACTGCGCCACCACGCCCTATATCTGGTGAGTGTATATTCAATTGAGGTAGGAAACAGCCGTGGTGAGAGACCAACAGCATGACCACAGCGCCACCTCGCCCTATTTCTGGTGAGTGTATATTGAATTGAGGTAGGAAACAGCCGTGGTGAGAGACTAACAGCTTGACCATTGCGCCACCACGCCCTATTTCTGGTGAGTGTATATTCAATTGAGGTAGGAAACAGCCGTGGTGAGAGACCAACAGATTGACCACTGCGCCACCACGCCCTATTACTGGTGAGTGTATATTCAATTGAGGTAGGAAACAGCCGTGGTGAGAGACCAACAGCTTGACCACTGCGCCACCACTTCCTATTACTGGTGAGTGTATATTCAATTGAGGTAGGAAACAGCCGTGGTGAGAGACCAACAGCTTGACCACTGCTCCACCACGCCCTATTACTGGTGAGTGTATACTCAATTGAGGTAGGAAACAGCCGTGGTGAGAGACTAACAGCTTGACCACTGCGCCACCACGCCCCATTACTGGTGAGTGTATACTCAACTGAGGTAGGAAACAGCCGTGGTGAGAGACTAACAGTTTGACCACTGCGCCACCACGCCCTATTACTGGTGAGTGTATATTCAATTAAGGTAGGAAACAGCCGTGGTGAGAGACTAACAGCTTGACCACTGCGCCACCACGCCCTATTACTGGTGAGTGTATATTCAATTGAGGTAGGAAACAGCCGTGGTGAGAGACCAACAGCTTGACCACTGCGCCACCACGCCCTATTACTGGTGAGTGTATATTCAATTGAGGTAGGAAACAGCCGTGGTGAGAGACTAACAGCTTGACCACTGTGCCACCACGCCCTATTACTGGTGAGTGTATATTCAATTGAGGTAGGAAACAGCCGTGGTGAGAGACTAACAGCTTGACCACTGTGCCACCACGCCCCATTACTGGTGAGTGTATACTCAACTGAGGTAGGAAACAGCCGTGGTGAGAGACTAACAGCTTGACCACTGCGCCACCACGCCCTATTACTGGTGAGTGTATATTCAATTGAGGTAGGAAACAGCCGTGATGAGAGACTAACAGCTTGACCACTGCGCCACCACGCCCCATTACTGGTGAGTGTATACTCAATTGAGGTAGGAAACAGCCGTGGTGAGAGACTAACAGCTTGACCACTGCGCCACCACACCCTATAACTGGTGAGTGTATATTCAATTGAGGTAGGAAACAGCCGTGGTGAGAGGCTAACAGCTTGACCACTGCGCCACCACGCCCTATTACTGGTGAGTGTATATTCAATTGAGGTAGGAAACAGCCGTGGTGAGAGACTAACAGCTTGACCACTGTGCCACCACGCCCTATTACTGGTGAGTATATATTCAATTGAGGTAGGAAACAGCCGTGGTGAGAGACCAAAAGCTTGACCACTGCGCCACCACGCCCTATTACTGGTGAGTGTATATTCAATTGAGGTAGGAAACAGCCGTGGTGAGAGACTAACAGCTTGACCACTGTGCCACCACGCCCTATTACTGGTGAGTGTATATTCAATTGAGGTAGGAAACAGCCGTGGTGAGAGACCAACAGCTTGACCACTGCGCCACCACGCCCTGTTACTGGTTAGTGTATATTCAATTGAGGTAGGAAACAGCCGTGATGAGAGACGAACAGCTTGACCACTGCGCCACCACGCCCTATTTGTGGTGAGTGTATATTCAATTGAGGTTGGAAACATCCGTGGTGAGAGACTAACAGCTTTACCACTGCACCACCACGCCCTATTACTGGTGAGTGTATATTCAATTGAGGTAGGAAACAACCGTGGTGAGAGACTAACAGCTTGACCACTGCACCACCACGCCCTATTTCTGGTGAGTGTATATTCAATTGAGGTAGGAAACAGCCGTGGTGAGAGACTAACAGCTTGACCACTGCACCACCAGGCCCTATTACTGGTGAGTGTATACTCAATTGAGGTAGGAAACAGCCGTGGTGAGAGACCAACAGCTTGACCACTGCGCCACCACGCCCTATTACTGGTGAGTGTATATTCAATTGAGGTAGGAAACAGCCGTGGTGAGAGACCAACAGCTTGACCACTGCGCCACCTCTTCCTATTACTGGTGAGTGTATATTCAATTGAGGTAGGAAAGAGCCGTTGTGAGAGACTAACAGCTTGACCGCTGCGCCACCGCGCCCTATTACCGGTGAGTGTATATTCAATTGAGGTAGGAAACAGCCGTGGTGAGAGACTAACAGCTTGACCACTGCACACCACGCCCTATTACTGGTGAGTGTATATTCAATTGAGGTAGGAAACAGCCGTGGTGAGAGACTAAGAGCATGACCACTGCACCACCACGCCCTATTTCTGGTGAGTGTATATTCAATTGAGGTAGGAAACAGCCGTGGTGAGAGACTAACAGCTTGACCACTGCGCCACCACGCCCTATTTCTGGTGAGTGTATATTCAATTGAGGTAGGAAACAGCCGTGGTGAGAGACCAACAGCTTGACCACTGCGCCACCACGCCCTATTTCTGGTGAGTGTATATTGAATTGAGGTAGGAAACAGCCGTGGTGAGAGACTAACAGCTTGACCACTGCGCCACCACGCCCTATTTCTGGTGAGTGTATATTCAATTGAGGTAGGAAACAGCCGTGGTGAGAGACTAACAGCTTGACCACTGCGCCACCACTTCCTATTACTGGTGAGTGTATATTCAAATGAGGTAGGAAACAGCCATGGTGAGAGACCAACAGCTTGACCACTGCGCCACCACGCCCTATTTCTGGTGAGTGTATATTCAATTGAGGTAGGAAACAGCCGTGGTGAGAGACTAACAGCTTGACCACTGCGCCACCACTTCCTATTACTGGTGAGTGTATATTCAAATGAGGTAGGAAACAGCCGTGGTGAGAGACCAACAGCTTGACCACTGCGCCACCACGCCCTATTTCTGGTGAGTGTATATTCAATTGAGGCAGGAAACAGCCGTGGTGAGAGACTAACAGCTTGACCGCTGCGCCACCACGCCCCATTACTGGTGAGTGTATATTCAATTGAGGTAGGAAACAGCCGTGGTGAGAGACGAACAGCTTGACCACTGCGCCACCACGCCCCATTACTGGTGAGTGTATATTCAATTGAGGTAGGAAACAGCCGTGGTGAGAGACCAACAGCTTGACCACTGCGCCACCCTGCCCCATTACTGGTGAGTGTATATTCAATGGAGGTAGGAAACAGCCGTGGTGAGAGACTAACAGCTTGACCGCTGCGCCACCACGCCCTATTACTGGTGAGTGTATATTCAATTGAGGTAGGAAACAGCCGTGGTGAGAGACTAACAGTTTGACCGCTGCGCCACCACGCCCTATTACTGGTGAGTGTATATTCAATTGAGGTAGGAAACAGCCCTGGTGAGAGACTAACAGCTTGACCACTGCGCCACCACGCTCCATTACTGGTGAGTGTATATTCAATTGAGGTAGGAAACAGCCGTGGTGAGAGACCAACAGCTTGACCACTGCGCCACCACGCCCTATTTCTGGTGAGTGTATATTCAATTGACGTAGGAAACAGCCGTGGTGAGAGACCAACAGCTTGACCACTGCGCCACCACGCCCTATTACTGGTGAGTGTACATTAAATTGAGGTAGGAAACTGCCGTGGTGAGAGACTAACAGCTTGACCACTGCGCCACCACGCCCTATTACTGGTGAGTGCATACTCAATTGAGGTAGGAAACAGCCGTGGTGAGAGACTAACAGCTTGACCACTGCGCCACCACGCCCTATTACTGGTGAGTGTATACTCAATTGAGGTAGGAAACAGCCGTGGTGAGACACCAACAGCTTGACCACTGCGCAACCACGCCCTATTACTGGTGAGTGTATATTCAATTGAGGTAGGAAACAGCCGTGGTGAGAGACTAACAGCTTGACCACTGTGCCACCACGCCCTATTACTGGTGAGTGTATATTCAATTGAGGTAGGAAACAGCCGTGGTGAGAGACTAACAGCTTGACCACTGTGCCACCACGCCCCATTACTGGTGAGTGTATACTCAACTGAGGTAGGAAATAGCCGTGGTGAGAGACTAACAGCTTGACCACTGCGCCAACACGCCCTATTACTGGTGAGTGTATATTCAATTGAGGTAGGAAACAGCCGTGGTGAGAGACTAACAGCTTGACCACTGCGCCACCACGCCCCATTACTGGTGAGTGTATACTCAATTGAGGTAGGAAACAGCCGTGGTGAGAGACTAACAGCTTGACCAGTGCGCCACCACGCCCTATTACTGGTGAGTGTATATTCAATTGAGGTAGGAAACAGCCGTGGTGAGAGACCAACAACTTGACCACTGCGCCACCACGCCCTATTACCGGTGAGTGTATATTCAATTGAGGTAGGAAACAGCCGTGGTGAGAGGCTAACAGCTTGACCACTGCCTCACCACGCCCTATTACTGGTGAGTGTATATTCAATTGAGGTAGGAAACAGCCGTGGTGAGAGACCAACAGCTTGACCACTGCGCCACCACGCCCTATTACTGGTGAGTGTATATTCAATTGAGGTAGGAAACACCCGTGGTGAGAGACCAAAAGCTTGACCACTGCGCCACCACGCCCTATTACTGGTGAGTGTATATTCAATTGAGGTAGGAAACAGCCGTGGTGAGAGACTAACAGCTTGACCACTGTGCCACCACGCCCTATTACTGGTGAGTGTATATTCAATTGAGGTAGGAAACAGCCATGGTGAGAGACCAACAGCTTGACCACTGCGCCACCACGCCCTATTACTGGTGAGTGTATATTCAATTGAGGTAGGAAACAGCCGTGGTGAGAGACTAACAGCTTGACCACTGCACCACCAGGCCCTATTACTGGTGAGTGTATACTCAATTGAGGTAGGAAACAGCCGTGGTGAGAGACTAACAGCTTGACCACTGCACCACCAGGCCCTATTACTGATGAGTGTATATTCAATTGAGGTAGGAAACATCCGTGGTGAGAGACTAACAGCTTTACCACTGCACCACCACGCCCTATTACTGGTGAGTGTACATTCAATTGAGGTAGGAAACAGCCGTGGTGAGAGACTAACAGCTTGACCACTGCACCACCACGCCCTATTACCGGTGAGTGTATATTTAATTGAGGTAGGAAACAGCCGTGGTGAGAGACTATCAGCTTGACCACTGCACCACCAGGCCCTATTACTGGTGAGTGTATACTCAATTGAGGTAGGAAACAGCCGTGGTGAGAGACCAACAGCTTGACCACTGCGCCACCACGCCCTATTACTGGTGAGTGTATATTCAATTGAGGTAGGAAACAGCCGTGGTGAGAGACCAACAGCTTGGCCACTGCGCCACCACTTCCTATTACTGGTGAGTGTATATTCAATTGAGGTAGGAAACAGCCGTTGTGAGAGACTAACAGCTTGACCGCTGCGCCACCACGCCCTATTACAGGTGAGTGTATATTCAATTCAGGTAGGAAACAGCCGTGGTGAGAGACTAACAGCTTGACCACTGCACACCACGCCCTATTACTGGTGAGTGTATATTCAATTGAGGTAGGTAACAGCCGTGGTGAGAGACTAAGAGCATGACCACTGCACCACCACGCCCTATTTCTGGTGAGTGTATATTCCATTGAGGTAGGAAACAGCCGTCGTGAGAGACTAACAGCTTGACCACTGCGCCACCACGCCCTATTTCTGGTGAGTGTATATTCAATTGAGGTAGGAAACAGCCGTGGTGAGAGACCAACAGCATGACCACAGCGCCACCACGCCCTATTTCTGGTGAGTGTATATTGAATTGAGGTAGGAAACAGCCGTGGTGAGAGACTAACAGCTTGACCACTGCGCCACCACGCCCTATTTCTGGTGAGTGTATATTCAATTGAGGTAGGAAACAGCCGTGGTGAGAGACCAACAGATTGACCACTGCGCCACCACGCCCTATTACTGGTGAGTGTATATTCAATTGAGGTAGGAAACAGCCGTGGTGAGAGACCAACAGCTTGACCACTGCGCCACCACTTCCTATTACTGGTGAGTGTATATTCAATTGAGGTAGGAAACAGCCGTGGTGAGAGACCAACAGCTTGACCACTGCTCCACGACGCCCTATTACTGGTGAGTGTATACTCAATTGAGGTAGGAAACAGCCGTGGTGAGAGACTAACAGCTTGACCACTGCGCCACCACGCCCCATTACTGGTGAGTGTATACTCAACTGAGGTAGGAAACAGCCGTGGTGAGAGACTAATAGTTTGACCACTGCGCCACCACGCCCTATTACTGGTGAGTGTATATTCAATTGAGGTAGGAAACAGCCGTGGTGAGAGACCAACAGCTTGACCACTGCGCCACGACTTCCTATTACTGGTGAGTGTATATTCAATTGAGGTAGGAAACAGCCGTGGTGAGAGACCAACAGCTTGACCACTGCGCCACCACGCCCTATTACTGGTGAGTGTATACTCAATTGAGGTAGGAAACAGCCGTGGTGAGAGACTAACAGCTTGACCACTGCGCCAGCACGCCCCATTACTGGTGAGTGTATACTCAACTGAGGTAGGAAACAGCCGTGGTGAGAGACTAACAGCTTGACCACTGCGCCACCACGCCCTATTACTGGTGAGTGTATATTCAATTGAGGTAGGAAACAGACGTGGTGAGAGACTAACAGCTTGACCACTGCGCCACCACGCCCCATTACTGGTGAGTGTATACTCAATTGAGGTAGGAAACAGCCGTGGTGAGAGACTAACAGCTTGACCACTGCGCCACCACGCCCTATTACTGGTGAGTGTATATTCAATTGAGGTAGGAAACAGCCGTGGTGAGAGACCAACAGCTTGACCACTGCGCCACCACGCCCTATTACTGGTGAGTGTATATTCAATTGAGGTAGGAAACAGCCGTGGTGAGAGACCAACAGCTTGACCACTGCGCCACCACTTCCTATTACTGGTGAGTGTATATTCAATTGAGGTAGGAAACAGCCGTTGTGAGAGACTAACAGCTTGACCGCTGCGCCACCACGCCCTATTACAGGTGAGTGTATATTCAATTCAGGTAGGAAACAGCCGTGGTGAGAGACTAACAGCTTGACCACTGCACACCACGCCCTATTACTGGTGAGTGTATATTCAATTGAGGTAGGAAACAGCCGTGGTGAGAGACTAAGAGCATGACCACTGCACCACCACGCCCTATTTCTGGTGAGTGTATATTCCATTGAGGTAGGAAACAGCCGTCGTGAGAGACTAACAGCTTGACCACTGCGCCACCACGCCCTATTTCTGGTGAGTGTATATTCAATTGAGGTAGGAAACAGCCGTGGTGAGAGACCAACAGCATGACCACAGCGCCACCACGCCCTATTTCTGGTGAGTGTATATTGAATTGAGGTAGGAAACAGCCGTGGTGAGAGACTAACTGCTTGACCACTGCGCCACCACGCCCTATTTCTGGTGAGTGTATATTCAATTGAGGTAGGAAACAGCCGTGGTGAGAGACCAACAGATTGACCACTGCGCCACCACGCCCTATTACTGGTGAGTGTATATTCAATTGAGGTAGGAAACAGCCGTGGTGAGAGACCAACAGCTTGACCACTGCGCCACCACTTCCTATTACTGGTGAGTGTATATTCAATTGAGGTAGGAAACAGCCGTGGTGAGAGACCAACAGCTTGACCACTGCTCCACCACGCCCTATTACTGGTGAGTGTATACTCAATTGAGGTAGGAAACAGCCGTGGTGAGAGACTAACAGCTTGACCACTGCGCCACCACGCCCCATTACTGGTGAGTGTATACTCAACTGAGGTAGGAAACAGCCGTGGTGAGAGACTAACAGTTTGACCACTGCGCCACCACGCCCTATTACTGGTGAGTGTATATTCAATTAAGGTAGGAAACAGCCGTGGTGAGAGACTAACAGCTTGACCACTGCGCCACCACGCCCTATTACTGGTGAGTGTATATTCAATTGAGGTAGGAAACAGCCGTGGTGAGAGACCAACAGCTTGACCACTGCGCCACCACGCCCTATTACTGGTGAGTGTATATTCAATTGAGGTAGGAAACAGCCGTGGTGAGAGACTAACAGCTTGACCACTGTGCCACCACGCCCTATTACTGGTGAGTGTATATTCAATTGAGGTAGGAAACAGCCGTGGTGAGAGACTAACAGCTTGACCACTGTGCCACCACGACCCATTACTGGTGAGTGTATACTCAACTGAGGTAGGAAACAGCCGTGGTGAGAGACTAACAGCTTGACCACTGCGCCACCACGCCCTATTACTGGTGAGTGTATATTCAATTGAGGTAGGAAACAGCCGTGATGAGAGACTAACAGCTTGACCACTGCGCCACCACGCCCCATTACTGGTGAGTGTATACTCAATTGAGGTAGGAAACAGCCGTGGTGAGAGACTAACAGCTTGACCACTGCGCCACCACACCCTATAACTGGTGAGTGTATATTCAATTGAGGTAGGAAACAGCCGTGGTGAGAGGCTAACAGCTTGACCACTGCGCCACCACGCCCTATTACTGGTGAGAGTATATTCAATTGAGGTAGGAAACAGCCGTGGTGAGAGACTAACAGCTTGACCACTGTGCCACCACGCCCTATTACTGGTGAGTATATATTCAATTGAGGTAGGAAACAGCCGTGGTGAGAGACCAAAAGCTTGACCACTGCGCCACCACGCCCTATTACTGGTGAGTGTATATTCAATTGAGGTAGGAAACAGCCGTGATGAGAGACTAACAGCTTGACCACTGTGCCACCACGCCCTATTACTGGTGAGTGTATATTCAATTGAGGTAGGAAACAGCCGTGGTGAGAGACCAACAGCTTGACCACTGCGCCACCACGCCCTGTTACTGGTTAGTGTATATTCAATTGAGGTAGGAAACAGCCGTGATGAGAGACGAACAGCTTGACCACTGCGCCACCACGCCCTATTTGTGGTGAGTGTATATTCAATTGAGGTAGGAAACAGCCGTGGTGAGAGACTAACAGCTTGACCGCTGCACCACCACGCCCTAATACTGGTGAGTGTATATTCAATTGAGGTAGGAAACAGCCGTGGTGAGAGACTAACAGCTTGACCACTGCTCCACCACGCCCTATTTCTGGTGAGTGTATATTCAATTGACGTAGGAAACAGCCGTGGTGAGAGACTAACAGCTTGACCACTGCACCACCAGGCCCTATTACTGGTGAGTGTATACTCAATTGAGGTAGGAAACAGCCGTGGTGAGAGACTAACAGCTTGACCACTGCACCACCAGGCCCTATTACTGGTGAGTGTATACTCAATTGAGGTAGGAAACATCCGTGGTGAGAGACTAACAGCTTTACCACTGCACCACCACGCCCTATTACTGGTGAGTGTATATTCAATTGAGGTAGGAAACAGCCGTGGTGAGAGACTAACAGCTTGACCACTGTGCCACCACGCCCTATTACTGGTGAGTGTATATTCAATTGAGGTAGGAAACAGCCGTGGTGAGAGACTAACAGCTTGACCACTGTGCCACCACGCCCCATTACTGGTGAGTGTATACTCAACTGAGGTAGGAAACAGCCGTGGTGAGAGACTAACAGCTTGACCACTGCGCCACCACGCCCTATTACTGGTGAGTGTATATTCAATTGAGGTAGGAAACAGCCGTGGTGAGAGACTAACAGCTTGACCACTGCGCCACCACGCCCCATTACTGGTGAGTATATACTCAATTGAGGTAGGAAACAGCCGTGGTGAGAGACTAACAGCTTGACCACTGCGCCACCACGCCCTATTACTGGTGAGTGTATATTCAATTGAGGTAGGAAACAGCCGTGGTGAGAGACCCACAACTTGACCACTGCGCCACCACGCCCTATTACCGGTGAGTGTATATTCAATTGAGGTAGGAAACAGCCGTGGTGAGAGGCTAACAGCTTGACCACTGCCTCACCACGCCCTATTACTGGTGAGTGTATATTCAATTGAGGTAGGAAACAGCCGTGGTGAGAGACCAACAGCTTGACCACTGCGCCACCACGCCCTATTACTGGTGAGTGTATATTCAATTGAGGTGGGAAACAGCCGTGGTGAGAGACCAAAAGCTTGACCACTGCGCCACCACGCCCTATTACTGGTGAGTGTATATTCAATTGAGGTAGGAAACAGCCGTGGTGAGAGACTAACAGCTTGACCACTGTGCCACCACGCCCTATTACTGGTGAGTGTATATTCAATTGAGGTAGGAAACAGCCGTGGTGAGAGACCAACAGCTTGACCACTGCGCCACCACGCCCTATTACTGGTGAGTGTATATTCAATTGAGGTAGGAAACAGCCGTGGTGAGAGACCAACAGCTTGACCACTGCGCCACGACTTCCTATTACTGGTGAGTGTATATTCAATTGAGGTAGGAAACAGCCGTGGTGAGAGACCATCAGCTTGACCACTGCGCCACCACGCCCTATTACTGGTGAGTGTATACTCAATTGAGGTAGGAAACAGCCGTGGTGAGAGACTAACAGCTTGACCACTGCGCCAGCACGCCCCATTACTGGTGAGTGTATACTCAACTGAGGTAGGAAACAGCCGTGGTGAGAGACTAACAGCTTGACCACTGCGCCACCACGCCCTATTACTGGTGAGTGTATATTCAATTGAGGTAGGAAACAGACGTGGTGAGAGACTAACAGCTTGACCACTGCGCCACCACGCCCCATTACTGGTGAGTGTATACTCAATTGAGGTAGGAAACAGCCGTGGTGAGAGACTAACAGCTTGACCACTGCGCCACCACGCCCTATTACTGGTGAGTGTATATTCAATTGAGGTAGGAAACAGCCGTGGTGAGAGACCAACAGCTTGACCACTGCGCCACCACGCCCTATTACTGGTGAGTGTATATTCAATTGAGGTAGGAAACAGCCGTGGTGAGAGACCAACAGCTTGACCACTGCTCCACCACGCCCTATTACTGGTGAGTGTATATTCAAATGAGGTAGGAAACATTCGTGGTGAGAGACCAACAGATTGACCACTGCGCCACCACGCCCTATTACTGGTGAGTGTACATTAAATTGAGGTAGGAAACTGCCGTGGTGAGAGGCTAACAGCTTGACCACTGCACCACCACGCCCTATTACTGGTGAGTGTATATTCAATTGAGGTAGGAAACAGCCGTGGTGAGAGACCAACAGCTTGACCACTGCGCCACGACTTCCTATTACTGGTGAGTGTATATTCAATTGAGGTAGGAAACAGCCGTGGTGAGAGACCAACAGCTTGACCACTGCGCCACCACGCCCTATTACTGGTGAGTGTATACTCAATTGAGGTAGGAAACAGCCGTGGTGAGAGACTAACAGCTTGACCACTGCGCCAGCACGCCCCATTACTGGTGAGTGTATACTCAACTGAGGTAGGAAACAGCCGTGGTGAGAGACTAACAGCTTGACCACTGCGCCACCACGCCCTATTACTGGTGAGTGTGTATTCAATTGAGGTAGGAAACAGACGTGGTGAGAGACTAACAGCTTGACCACTGCGCCACCACGCCCCATTACTGGTGAGTGTATACTCAATTGAGGTAGGAAACAGCCGTGGTGAGAGACTAACAGCTTGACCACTGCGCCACCACGCCCTATTACTGGTGAGTGTATATTCAATTGAGGTAGGAAACAGCCGTGGTGAGAGACCAACAGCTTGACCACTGCGCCACCACGCCCTATTACTGGTGAGTGTATATTCAATTGAGGTAGGAAACAGCCGTGGTGAGAGACCAACAGCTTGACCACTGCGCCACCACTTCCTATTACTGGTGAGTGTATATTCAATTGAGGTAGGAAACAGCCGTTGTGAGAGACTAACAGCTTGACCGCTGCGCCACCACGCCCTATTACAGGTGAGTGTATATTCAATTCAGGTAGGAAACAGCCGTGGTGAGAGACTAACAGCTTGACCACTGCACACCACGCCCTATTACTGGTGAGTGTATATTCAATTGAGGTAGGAAACAGCCGTGGTGAGAGACTAAGAGCATGACCACTGCACCACCACGCCCTATTTCTGGTGAGTGTATATTCCATTGAGGTAGGAAACAGCCGTCGTGAGAGACTAACAGCTTGACCACTGCGCCACCACGCCCTATTTCTGGTGAGTGTATATTCAATTGAGGTAGGAAACAGCCGTGGTGAGAGACCAACAGCATGACCACAGCGCCACCACGCCCTATTTCTGGTGAGTGTATATTGAATTGAGGTAGGAAACAGCCGTGGTGAGAGACTAACAGCTTGACCACTGCGCCACCACGCCCTATTTCTGGTGAGTGTATATTCAATTGAGGTAGGAAACAGCCGTGGTGAGAGACCAACAGATTGACCACTGCGCCACCACGCCCTATTACTGGTGAGTGTATATTCAATTGAGGTAGGAAACAGCCGTGGTGAGAGACCAACAGCTTGACCACTGCGCCACCACTTCCTATTACTGGTGAGTGTATATTCAATTGAGGTAGGAAACAGCCGTGGTGAGAGACCAACAGCTTGACCACTGCTCCACCACGCCCTATTACTGGTGAGTGTATACTCAATTGAGGTAGGAAACAGCCGTGGTGAGAGACTAACAGCTTGACCACTGCGCCACCACGCCCCATTACTGGTGAGTGTATACTCAACTGAGGTAGGAAACAGCCGTGGTGAGAGACTAACAGTTTGACCACTGCGCCACCACGCCCTATTACTGGTGAGTGTATATTCAATTAAGGTAGGAAACAGCCGTGGTGAGAGACTAACAGCTTGACCACTGCGCCACCACGCCCTATTACTGGTGAGTGTATATTCAATTGAGGTAGGAAACAGCCGTGGTGAGAGACCAACAGCTTGACCACTGCGCCACCACGCCCTATTACTGGTGAGTGTATATTCAATTGAGGTAGGAAACAGCCGTGGTGAGAGACTAACAGCTTGACCACTGTGCCACCACGCCCTATTACTGGTGAGTGTATATTCAATTGAGGTAGGAAACAGCCGTGGTGAGAGACTAACAGCTTGACCACTGTGCCACCACGACCCATTACTGGTGAGTGTATACTCAACTGAGGTAGGAAACAGCCGTGGTGAGAGACTAACAGCTTGACCACTGCGCCACCACGCCCTATTACTGGTGAGTGTATATTCAATTGAGGTAGGAAACAGCCGTGATGAGAGACTAACAGCTTGACCACTGCGCCACCACGCCCCATTACTGGTGAGTGTATACTCAATTGAGGTAGGAAACAGCCGTGGTGAGAGACTAACAGCTTGACCACTGCGCCACCACACCCTATAACTGGTGAGTGTATATTCAATTGAGGTAGGAAACAGCCGTGGTGAGAGGCTAACAGCTTGACCACTGCGCCACCACGCCCTATTACTGGTGAGTGTATATTCAATTGAGGTAGGAAACAGCCGTGGTGAGAGACTAACAGCTTGACCACTGTGCCACCACGCCCTATTACTGGTGAGTATATATTCAATTGAGGTAGGAAACAGCCGTGGTGAGAGACCAAAAGCTTGACCACTGCGCCACCACGCCCTATTACTGGTGAGTGTATATTCAATTGAGGTAGGAAACAGCCGTGATGAGAGACTAACAGCTTGACCACTGTGCCACCACGCCCTATTACTGGTGAGTGTATATTCAATTGAGGTAGGAAACAGCCGTGGTGAGAGACCAACAGCTTGACCACTGCGCCACCACGCCCTGTTACTGGTTAGTGTATATTCAATTGAGGTAGGAAACAGCCGTGATGAGAGACGAACAGCTTGACCACTGCGCCACCACGCCCTATTTGTGGTGAGTGTATATTCAATTGAGGTAGGAAACAGCCGTGGTGAGAGACTAACAGCTTGACCGCTGCACCACCACGCCCTAATACTGGTGAGTGTATATTCAATTGAGGTAGGAAACAGCCGTGGTGAGAGACTAACAGCTTGACCACTGCACCACCACGCCCTATTTCTGGTGAGTGTATATTCAATTGACGTAGGAAACAGCCGTGGTGAGAGACTAACAGCTTGACCACTGCACCACCAGGCCCTATTACTGGTGAGTGTATACTCAATTGAGGTAGGAAACAGCCGTGGTGAGAGACTAACAGCTTGACCACTGCACCACCAGGCCCTATTACTGGTGAGTGTATACTCAATTGAGGTAGGAAACATCCGTGGTGAGAGACTAACAGCTTTACCACTGCACCACCACGCCCTATTACTGGTGAGTGTATATTCAATTGAGGTAGGAAACAGCCGTGGTGAGAGACTAACAGCTTGACCACTGTGCCACCACGCCCTATTACTGGTGAGTGTATATTCAATTGAGGTAGGAAACAGCCGTGGTGAGAGACTAACAGCTTGACCACTGTGCCACCACGCCCCATTACTGGTGAGTGTATACTCAACTGAGGTAGGAAACAGCCGTGGTGAGAGACTAACAGCTTGACCACTGCGCCACCACGCCCTATTACTGGTGAGTGTATATTCAATTGAGGTAGGAAACAGCCGTGGTGAGAGACTAACAGCTTGACCACTGCGCCACCACGCCCCATTACTGGTGAGTATATACTCAATTGAGGTAGGAAACAGCCGTGGTGAGAGACTAACAGCTTGACCACTGCGCCACCACGCCCTATTACTGGTGAGTGTATATTCAATTGAGGTAGGAAACAGCCGTGGTGAGAGACCCACAACTTGACCACTGCGCCACCACGCCCTATTACCGGTGAGTGTATATTCAATTGAGGTAGGAAACAGCCGTGGTGAGAGGCTAACAGCTTGACCACTGCCTCACCACGCCCTATTACTGGTGAGTGTATATTCAATTGAGGTAGGAAACAGCCGTGGTGAGAGACCAACAGCTTGACCACTGCGCCACCACGCCCTATTACTGGTGAGTGTATATTCAATTGAGGTGGGAAACAGCCGTGGTGAGAGACCAAAAGCTTGACCACTGCGCCACCACGCCCTATTACTGGTGAGTGTATATTCAATTGAGGTAGGAAACAGCCGTGGTGAGAGACTAACAGCTTGACCACTGTGCCACCACGCCCTATTACTGGTGAGTGTATATTCAATTGAGGTAGGAAACAGCCGTGGTGAGAGACCAACAGCTTGACCACTGCGCCACCACGCCCTATTACTGGTGAGTGTATATTCAATTGAGGTAGGAAACAGCCGTGGTGAGAGACTAACAGCTTGACCACTGCACCACCAGGCCCTATTACTGGTGAGTGTATACTCAATTGAGGTAGGAAACAGCCGTGGTGAGAGACTAACAGCTTGACCACTGCACCACCAGGCCCTATTACTGATGAGTGTATATTCAATTGAGGTAGGAAACATCCGTGGTGAGAGACTAACAGCTTTACCACTGCACCACCACGCCCTATGACTGGTGAGTGTACATTCAATTGAGGTAGGAAACAGCCGTGGTGAGAGACTAACAGCTTGACCACTGCACCACCACGCCCTATTACCGGTGAGTGTATATTCAATTGAGGTAGGAAACAGCCGTGGTGAGAGACTATCAGCTTGACCACTGCACCACCAGGCCCTATTACTGGTGAGTGTATACTCAATTGAGGTAGGAAACAGCCGTGGTGAGAGACCAACAGCTTGACCACTGCGCCACCACGCCCTATTACTGGTGAGTGTATATTCAATTGAGGTAGGAAACAGCCGTGGTGAGAGACCAACAGCTTGACCACTGCGCCACCACTTCCTATTACTGGTGAGTGTATATTCAATTGAGGTAGGAAACAGCCGTTGTGAGAGACTAACAGCTTGACCGCTGCGCCACCACGCCCTATTACAGGTGAGTGTATATTCAATTCAGGTAGGAAACAGCCGTGGTGAGAGACTAACAGCTTGACCACTGCACACCACGCCCTATTACTGGTGAGTGTATATTCAATTGAGGTAGGAAACAGCCGTGGTGAGAGACTAAGAGCATGACCACTGCACCACCACGCCCTATTTCTGGTGAGTGTATATTCCATTGAGGTAGGAAACAGCCGTCGTGAGAGACTAACAGCTTGACCACTGCGCCACCACGCCCTATTTCTGGTGAGTGTATATTCAATTGAGGTAGGAAACAGCCGTGGTGAGAGACCAACAGCATGACCACAGCGCCACCTCGCCCTATTTCTGGTGAGTGTATATTGAATTGAGGTAGGAAACAGCCGTGGTGAGAGACTAACAGCTTGACCACTGCGCCACCACGCCCTATTTCTGGTGAGTGTATATTCAATTGAGGTAGGAAACAGCCGTGGTGAGAGACCAACAGATTGACCACTGCGCCACCACGCCCTATTACTGGTGAGTGTATATTCAATTGAGGTAGGAAACAGCCGTGGTGAGAGACCAACAGCTTGACCACTGCGCCACCACTTCCTATTACTGGTGAGTGTATATTCAATTGAGGTAGGAAACAGCCGTGGTGAGAGACCAACAGCTTGACCACTGCTCCACCACGCCCTATTACTGGTGAGTGTATACTCAATTGAGGTAGGAAACAGCCGTGGTGAGAGACTAACAGCTTGACCACTGCGCCACCACGCCCCATTACTGGTGAGTGTATACTCAACTGAGGTAGGAAACAGCCGTGGTGAGAGACTAACAGTTTGACCACTGCGCCACCACGCCCTATTACTGGTGAGTGTATATTCAATTAAGGTAGGAAACAGCCGTGGTGAGAGACTAACAGCTTGACCACTGCGCCACCACGCCCTATTACTGGTGAGTGTATATTCAATTGAGGTAGGAAACAGCCGTGGTGAGAGACCAACAGCTTGACCACTGCGCCACCACGCCCTATTACTGGTGAGTGTATATTCAATTGAGGTAGGAAACAGCCGTGGTGAGAGACTAACAGCTTGACCACTGTGCCACCACGCCCTATTACTGGTGAGTGTATATTCAATTGAGGTAGGAAACAGCCGTGGTGAGAGACTAACAGCTTGACCACTGTGCCACCACGCCCCATTACTGGTGAGTGTATACTCAATTGAGGTAGGAAACAGCCGTGGTGAGAGACCAAAAGCTTGACCACTGCGCCACCACGCCCTATTACTGGTGAGTGTATATTCAATTGAGGTAGGAAACAGCCGTGGTGAGAGACTAACAGCTTGACCACTGTGCCACCACGCCCTATTACTGGTGAGTGTATATTCAATTGAGGTAGGAAACAGCCGTGGTGAGAGACCAACAGCTTGACCACTGCGCCACCACGCCCTGTTACTGGTTAGTGTATATTCAATTGAGGTAGGAAACAGCCGTGATGAAAGACGAACAGCTTGACCACTGCGCCACCACTTCCTATTACTGGTGAGTGTATATTCAATTGAGGTAGGAAACAGCCGTGGTGAGAGACCAACAGCTTGACCACTGCGCCACCACGCCCTATTACTGGTGAGTGTATATTCAATTGAGGTAGGAAACAGCCGTGGTGAGAGACCAACAGCTTGACCACTGCGCCACCACTTCCTATTACTGGTGAGTGTATATTCAATTGAGGTAGGAAACAGCCGTTGTGAGAGACTAACAGCTTGACCGCTGCGCCACAACGCCCTATTACAGGTGAGTGTATATTCAATTCAGGTAGGAAACAGCCGTGGTGAGAGACTAACAGCTTGACCACTGCACACCACGCCCTATTACTGGTGAGTGTATATTCAATTGAGGTAGGAAACAGCCGTGGTGAGAGACTAAGAGCATGACCACTGCACCACCACGCCCTATTTCTGGTGAGTGTATATTCCATTGAGGTAGGAAACAGCCGTCGTGAGAGACTAACAGCTTGACCACTGCGCCACCACGCCCTATATCTGGTGAGTGTATATTCAATTGAGGTAGGAAACAGCCGTGGTGAGAGACCAACAGCATGACCACAGCGCCACCTCGCCCTATTTCTGGTGAGTGTATATTGAATTGAGGTAGGAAACAGCCGTGGTGAGAGACTAACAGCTTGACCATTGCGCCACCACGCCCTATTTCTGGTGAGTGTATATTCAATTGAGGTAGGAAACAGCCGTGGTGAGAGACCAACAGATTGACCACTGCGCCACCACGCCCTATTACTGGTGAGTGTATATTCAATTGAGGTAGGAAACAGCCGTGGTGAGAGACCAACAGCTTGACCACTGCGCCACCACTTCCTATTACTGGTGAGTGTATATTCAATTGAGGTAGGAAACAGCCGTGGTGAGAGACCAACAGCTTGACCACTGCTCCACCACGCCCTATTACTGGTGAGTGTATACTCAATTGAGGTAGGAAACAGCCGTGGTGAGAGACTAACAGCTTGACCACTGCGCCACCACGCCCCATTACTGGTGAGTGTATACTCAACTGAGGTAGGAAACAGCCGTGGTGAGAGACTAACAGTTTGACCACTGCGCCACCACGCCCTATTACTGGTGAGTGTATATTCAATTAAGGTAGGAAACAGCCGTGGTGAGAGACTAACAGCTTGACCACTGCGCCACCACGCCCTATTACTGGTGAGTGTATATTCAATTGAGGTAGGAAACAGCCGTGGTGAGAGACCAACAGCTTGACCACTGCGCCACCACGCCCTATTACTGGTGAGTGTATATTCAATTGAGGTAGGAAACAGCCGTGGTGAGAGACTAACAGCTTGACCACTGTGCCACCACGCCCTATTACTGGTGAGTGTATATTCAATTGAGGTAGGAAACAGCCGTGGTGAGAGACTAACAGCTTGACCACTGTGCCACCACGCCCCATTACTGGTGAGTGTATACTCAACTGAGGTAGGAAACAGCCGTGGTGAGAGACTAACAGCTTGACCACTGCGCCACCACGCCCTATTACTGGTGAGTGTATATTCAATTGAGGTAGGAAACAGCCGTGATGAGAGACTAACAGCTTGACCACTGCGCCACCACGCCCCATTACTGGTGAGTGTATACTCAATTGAGGTAGGAAACAGCCGTGGTGAGAGACTAACAGCTTGACCACTGCGCCACCACACCCTATAACTGGTGAGTGTATATTCAATTGAGGTAGGAAACAGCCGTGGTGAGAGGCTAACAGTTTGACCACTGCGCCACCACGCCCTATTACTGGTGAGTGTATATTCAATTGAGGTAGGAAACAGCCGTGGTGAGAGACTAACAGCTTGACCACTGTGCCACCACGCCCTATTACTGGTGAGTATATATTCAATTGAGGTAGGAAACAGCCGTGGTGAGAGACCAAAAGCTTGACCACTGCGCCACCACGCCCTATTACTGGTGAGTGTATATTCAATTGAGGTAGGAAACAGCCGTGGTGAGAGACTAACAGCTTGACCACTGTGCCACCACGCCCTATTACTGGTGAGTGTATATTCAATTGAGGTAGGAAACAGCCGTGGTGAGAGACCAACAGCTTGACCACTGCGCCACCACGCCCTGTTACTGGTTAGTGTATATTCAATTGAGGTAGGAAACAGCCGTGATGAGAGACGAACAGCTTGACCACTGCGCCACCACGCCCTATTTGTGGTGAGTGTATATTCAATTGAGGTTGGAAACATCCGTGGTGAGAGACTAACAGCTTTACCACTGCACCACCACGCCCTATTACTGGTGAGTGTATATTCAATTGAGGTAGGAAACAACCGTGGTGAGAGACTAACAGCTTGACCACTGCACCACCACGCCCTATTTCTGGTGAGTGTATATTCAATTGAGGTAGGAAACAGCCGTGGTGAGAGACTAACAGCTTGACCACTGCACCACCAGGCCCTATTACTGGTGAGTGTATACTCAATTGAGGTAGGAAACAGCCGTGGTGAGAGACCAACAGCTTGACCACTGCGCCACCACGCCCTATTACTGGTGAGTGTATATTCAATTGAGGTAGGAAACAGCCGTGGTGAGAGACCAACAGCTTGACCACTGCGCCACCTCTTCCTATTACTGGTGAGTGTATATTCAATTGAGGTAGGAAAGAGCCGTTGTGAGAGACTAACAGCTTGACCGCTGCGCCACCGCGCCCTATTACCGGTGAGTGTATATTCAATTGAGGTAGGAAACAGCCGTGGTGAGAGACTAACAGCTTGACCACTGCACACCACGCCCTATTACTGGTGAGTGTATATTCAATTGAGGTAGGAAACAGCCGTGGTGAGAGACTAAGAGCATGACCACTGCACCACCACGCCCTATTTCTGGTGAGTGTATATTCAATTGAGGTAGGAAACAGCCGTGGTGAGAGACTAACAGCTTGACCACTGCGCCACCACGCCCTATTTCTGGTGAGTGTATATTCAATTGAGGTAGGAAACAGCCGTGGTGAGAGACCAACAGCTTGACCACTGCGCCACCACGCCCTATTTCTGGTGAGTGTATATTGAATTGAGGTAGGAAACAGCCGTGGTGAGAGACTAACAGCTTGACCACTGCGCCACCACGCCCTATTTCTGGTGAGTGTATATTCAATTGAGGTAGGAAACAGCCGTGGTGAGAGACTAACAGCTTGACCACTGCGCCACCACTTCCTATTACTGGTGAGTGTATATTCAAATGAGGTAGGAAACAGCCATGGTGAGAGACCAACAGCTTGACCACTGCGCCACCACGCCCTATTTCTGGTGAGTGTATATTCAATTGAGGTAGGAAACAGCCGTGGTGAGAGACTAACAGCTTGACCACTGCGCCACCACTTCCTATTACTGGTGAGTGTATATTCAAATGAGGTAGGAAACAGCCGTGGTGAGAGACCAACAGCTTGACCACTGCGCCACCACGCCCTATTTCTGGTGAGTGTATATTCAATTGAGGCAGGAAACAGCCGTGGTGAGAGACTAACAGCTTGACCGCTGCGCCACCACGCCCCATTACTGGTGAGTGTATATTCAATTGAGGTAGGAAACAGCCGTGGTGAGAGACGAACAGCTTGACCACTGCGCCACCACGCCCCATTACTGGTGAGTGTATATTCAATTGAGGTAGGAAACAGCCGTGGTGAGAGACCAACAGCTTGACCACTGCGCCACCCTGCCCCATTACTGGTGAGTGTATATTCAATGGAGGTAGGAAACAGCCGTGGTGAGAGACTAACAGCTTGACCGCTGCGCCACCACGCCCTATTACTGGTGAGTGTATATTCAATTGAGGTAGGAAACAGCCGTGGTGAGAGACTAACAGTTTGACCGCTGCGCCACCACGCCCTATTACTGGTGAGTGTATATTCAATTGAGGTAGGAAACAGCCCTGGTGAGAGACTAACAGCTTGACCACTGCGCCACCACGCTCCATTACTGGTGAGTGTATATTCAATTGAGGTAGGAAACAGCCGTGGTGAGAGACCAACAGCTTGACCACTGCGCCACCACGCCCTATTTCTGGTGAGTGTATATTCAATTGACGTAGGAAACAGCCGTGGTGAGAGACCAACAGCTTGACCACTGCGCCACCACGCCCTATTACTGGTGAGTGTACATTAAATTGAGGTAGGAAACTGCCGTGGTGAGAGACTAACAGCTTGACCACTGCGCCACCACGCCCTATTACTGGTGAGTGCATACTCAATTGAGGTAGGAAACAGCCGTGGTGAGAGACTAACAGCTTGACCACTGCGCCACCACGCCCTATTACTGGTGAGTGTATACTCAATTGAGGTAGGAAACAGCCGTGGTGAGACACCAACAGCTTGACCACTGCGCAACCACGCCCTATTACTGGTGAGTGTATATTCAATTGAGGTAGGAAACAGCCGTGGTGAGAGACTAACAGCTTGACCACTGTGCCACCACGCCCTATTACTGGTGAGTGTATATTCAATTGAGGTAGGAAACAGCCGTGGTGAGAGACTAACAGCTTGACCACTGTGCCACCACGCCCCATTACTGGTGAGTGTATACTCAACTGAGGTAGGAAATAGCCGTGGTGAGAGACTAACAGCTTGACCACTGCGCCAACACGCCCTATTACTGGTGAGTGTATATTCAATTGAGGTAGGAAACAGCCGTGGTGAGAGACTAACAGCTTGACCACTGCGCCACCACGCCCCATTACTGGTGAGTGTATACTCAATTGAGGTAGGAAACAGCCGTGGTGAGAGACTAACAGCTTGACCAGTGCGCCACCACGCCCTATTACTGGTGAGTGTATATTCAATTGAGGTAGGAAACAGCCGTGGTGAGAGACCAACAACTTGACCACTGCGCCACCACGCCCTATTACCGGTGAGTGTATATTCAATTGAGGTAGGAAACAGCCGTGGTGAGAGGCTAACAGCTTGACCACTGCCTCACCACGCCCTATTACTGGTGAGTGTATATTCAATTGAGGTAGGAAACAGCCGTGGTGAGAGACCAACAGCTTGACCACTGCGCCACCACGCCCTATTACTGGTGAGTGTATATTCAATTGAGGTAGGAAACACCCGTGGTGAGAGACCAAAAGCTTGACCACTGCGCCACCACGCCCTATTACTGGTGAGTGTATATTCAATTGAGGTAGGAAACAGCCGTGGTGAGAGACTAACAGCTTGACCACTGTGCCACCACGCCCTATTACTGGTGAGTGTATATTCAATTGAGGTAGGAAACAGCCATGGTGAGAGACCAACAGCTTGACCACTGCGCCACCACGCCCTATTACTGGTGAGTGTATATTCAATTGAGGTAGGAAACAGCCGTGGTGAGAGACTAACAGCTTGACCACTGCACCACCAGGCCCTATTACTGGTGAGTGTATACTCAATTGAGGTAGGAAACAGCCGTGGTGAGAGACTAACAGCTTGACCACTGCACCACCAGGCCCTATTACTGATGAGTGTATATTCAATTGAGGTAGGAAACATCCGTGGTGAGAGACTAACAGCTTTACCACTGCACCACCACGCCCTATTACTGGTGAGTGTACATTCAATTGAGGTAGGAAACAGCCGTGGTGAGAGACTAACAGCTTGACCACTGCACCACCACGCCCTATTACCGGTGAGTGTATATTTAATTGAGGTAGGAAACAGCCGTGGTGAGAGACTATCAGCTTGACCACTGCACCACCAGGCCCTATTACTGGTGAGTGTATACTCAATTGAGGTAGGAAACAGCCGTGGTGAGAGACCAACAGCTTGACCACTGCGCCACCACGCCCTATTACTGGTGAGTGTATATTCAATTGAGGTAGGAAACAGCCGTGGTGAGAGACCAACAGCTTGGCCACTGCGCCACCACTTCCTATTACTGGTGAGTGTATATTCAATTGAGGTAGGAAACAGCCGTTGTGAGAGACTAACAGCTTGACCGCTGCGCCACCACGCCCTATTACAGGTGAGTGTATATTCAATTCAGGTAGGAAACAGCCGTGGTGAGAGACTAACAGCTTGACCACTGCACACCACGCCCTATTACTGGTGAGTGTATATTCAATTGAGGTAGGTAACAGCCGTGGTGAGAGACTAAGAGCATGACCACTGCACCACCACGCCCTATTTCTGGTGAGTGTATATTCCATTGAGGTAGGAAACAGCCGTCGTGAGAGACTAACAGCTTGACCACTGCGCCACCACGCCCTATTTCTGGTGAGTGTATATTCAATTGAGGTAGGAAACAGCCGTGGTGAGAGACCAACAGCATGACCACAGCGCCACCACGCCCTATTTCTGGTGAGTGTATATTGAATTGAGGTAGGAAACAGCCGTGGTGAGAGACTAACAGCTTGACCACTGCGCCACCACGCCCTATTTCTGGTGAGTGTATATTCAATTGAGGTAGGAAACAGCCGTGGTGAGAGACCAACAGATTGACCACTGCGCCACCACGCCCTATTACTGGTGAGTGTATATTCAATTGAGGTAGGAAACAGCCGTGGTGAGAGACCAACAGCTTGACCACTGCGCCACCACTTCCTATTACTGGTGAGTGTATATTCAATTGAGGTAGGAAACAGCCGTGGTGAGAGACCAACAGCTTGACCACTGCTCCACGACGCCCTATTACTGGTGAGTGTATACTCAATTGAGGTAGGAAACAGCCGTGGTGAGAGACTAACAGCTTGACCACTGCGCCACCACGCCCCATTACTGGTGAGTGTATACTCAACTGAGGTAGGAAACAGCCGTGGTGAGAGACTAACAGTTTGACCACTGCGCCACCACGCCCTATTACTGGTGAGTGTATATTCAATTAAGGTAGGAAACAGCCGTGGTGAGAGACTAACAGCTTGACCACTGCGCCACCACGCCCTATTACTGGTGAGTGTATATTCAATTGAGGTAGGAAACAGCCGTGGTGAGAGACCAACAGCTTGACCACTGCGCCACCACGCCCTATTACTGGTGAGTGTATATTCAATTGAGGTAGGAAACAGCCGTGGTGAGAGACTAACAGCTTGACCACTGTGCCACCACGCCCTATTACTGGTGAGTGTATATTCAATTGAGGTAGGAAACAGCCGTGGTGAGAGACTAACAGCTTGACCACTGTGCCACCACGCCCCATTACTGGTGAGTGTATACTCAACTGAGGTAGGAAACAGCCGTGGTGAGAGACTAACAGCTTGACCACTGCGCCACCACGCCCTATTACTGGTGAGTGTATATTCAATTGAGGTAGGAAACAGCCGTGATTAGAGACTAACAGCTTGACCACTGCGCCACCACGCCCCATTACTGGTGAGTGTATACTCAATTGAGGTAGGAAACAGCCGTGGTGAGAGACAAACAGCTTGACCACTGCGCCACCACACCCTATAACTGGTGAGTGTATATTCAATTGAGGTAGGAAACAGCCGTGGTGAGAGGCTAACAGCTTGACCACTGCGCCACCACGCCCTATTACTGGTGAGTGTATATTCAATTGAGGTAGGAAACAGCCGTGGTGAGAGACTAACAGCTTGACCACTGTGCCACCACGCCCTATAACTGGTGAGTATATATTCAATTGAGTTGGAAACAGCCGTGGTGAGAGACCAAAAGCTTGACCACTGCGCCACCACGCCCTATTACTGGTGAGTGTATATTCAATTGAGGTAGGAAACAGCCGTGGTGAGAGACTAACAGCTTGACCACTGTGCCACCACGCCCTATTACTGGTGAGTGTATATTCAATTGAGGTAGGAAACAGCCGTGGTGAGAGACCAACAGCTTGACCACTGCGCCACCACGCCCTGTTACTGGTTAGTGTATATTCAATTGAGGTAGGAAACAGCCGTGATGAGAGACGAACAGCTTGACCACTGCGCCACCACGCCCTATTTGTGGTGAGTGTATATTCAATTGAGGTAGGAAACAGCCGTGGTGAGAGACTAACAGCTTGACCGCTGCACCACCACGCCCTAATACTGGTGAGTGTATATTCAATTGAGGTAGGAAACAGCCGTGGTGAGAGACTAACAGCTTGACCACTGCACCACCACGCCCTATTTCTGGTGAGTGTATATTCAATTGACGTAGGAAACAGCCGTGGTGAGAGACTAACAGCTTGACCACTGCACCACCAGGCCCTATTACTGGTGAGTGTATACTCAATTGAGGTAGGAAACAGCCGTGGTGAGAGACTAACAGCTTGACCACTGCACCACCAGGCCCTATTACTGGTGAGTGTATACTCAATTGAGGTAGGAAACATCCGTGGTGAGAGACTAACAGCTTTACCACTGCACCACCACGCCCTATTACTGGTGAGTGTATATTCAATTGAGGTAGGAAACAACCGTGGTGAGAGACTAACAGCTTGACCACTGCACCACCACGCCCTATTTCTGGTGAGTGTATATTCAATTGAGGTAGGAAACAGCCGTGGTGAGAGACTAACAGCTTGACCACTGCACCACCAGGCCCTATTACTGGTGAGTGTATACTCAATTGAGGTAGGAAACAGCCGTGGTGAGAGACCAACAGCTTGACCACTGCGCCACCACGCCCTATTACTGGTGAGTGTATATTCAATTGAGGTAGGAAACAGCCGTGGTGAGAGACCAACAGCTTGACCACTGCGCCACCTCTTCCTATTACTGGTGAGTGTATATTCAATTGAGGTAGGAAAGAGCCGTTGTGAGAGACTAACAGCTTGACCGCTGCGCCACCGCGCCCTATTACCGGTGAGTGTATATTCAATTGAGGTAGGAAACAGCCGTGGTGAAAGACTAACAGCTTGACCACTGCACACCACGCCCTATTACTGGTGAGTGTATATTCAATTGAGGTAGGAAACAGCCGTGGTGAGAGACTAAGAGCATGACCACTGCACCACCACGCCCTATTTCTGGTGAGTGTATATTCAATTGAGGTAGGAAACAGCCGTGGTGAGAGACTAACAGCTTGACCACTGCGCCACCACGCCCTATTTCTGGTGAGTGTATATTCAATTGAGGTAGGAAACAGCCGTGGTGAGAGACCAACAGCTTGACCACTGCGCCACCACGCCCTATTTCTGGTGAGTGTATATTGAATTGAGGTAGGAAACAGCCGTGGTGAGAGACTAACAGCTTGACCACTGCGCCACCACGCCCTATTTCTGGTGAGTGTATATTCAATTGAGGTAGGAAACAGCCGTGGTGAGAGACTAACAGCTTGACCACTGCGCCACCACTTCCTATTACTGGTGAGTGTATATTCAAATGAGGTAGGAAACAGCCATGGTGAGAGACCAACAGCTTGACCACTGCGCCACCACGCCCTATTTCTGGTGAGTGTATATTCAATTGAGGTAGGAAACAGCCGTGGTGAGAGACTAACAGCTTGACCACTGCGCCACCACTTCCTATTACTGGTGAGTGTATATTCAAATGAGGTAGGAAACAGCCGTGGTGAGAGACCAACAGCTTGACCACTGCGCCACCACGCCCTATTTCTGGTGAGTGTATATTCAATTGAGGTAGGAAACAGCCGTGGTGAGAGACTAACTGCTTGACCGCTGCGCCACCACGCCCCATTACTGGTGAGTGTATATTCAATTGAGGTAGGAAACGGCCGTGGTGAGAGACGAACAGCTTGACCACTGCGCCACCACGCCCCATAACTGGTGAGTGTATATTCAATTGAGGTAGGAAACAGCCGTGGTGAGAGACCAACAGCTTGACCACTGCGCCACCCTGCCCCATTACTGGTGAGTGTATATTCAATGGAGGTAGGAAACAGCCGTGGTGAGAGACTAACAGCTTGACCGCTGCGCCACCACGCCCTATTACTGGTGAGTGTATATTCAATTGAGGTAGGAAACAGCCGTGGTGAGAGACTAACAGTTTGACCGCTGCGCCACCACGCCCTATTACTGGTGAGTGTATATTCAATTGAGGTAGGAAACAGCCCTGGTGAGAGACCAACAGCTTGACCACTGCGCCACCACTTCCTATTACTGGTGAGTGTATATTCAATTGAGGTAGGAAACAGCCGTGGTGAGAGACCAACAGCTTGACCACTGCGCCACCACGCCCTATTTCTGGTGAGTGTATATTCAATTGACGTAGGAAACAGCCGTGGTGAGAGACCAACAGCTTGACCACTGCGCCACCACGCCCTATTACTGGTGAGTGTACATTAAATTGAGGTAGGAAACTGCCTTGGGGAGAGACTAACAGCTTGACCACTGCGCCACCACGCCCTATTACTGGTGAGTGTATATTCAATTGAGGTAGGAAACAGCCGTGGTGAGAGACCAACAGCTTGACCACTGCGCCACCACGCCCTATTACTGGTGAGTGTACATTAAATTGAGGTAGGAAACTGCCGTGGTGAGAAACTAACAGCTTGACCACTGCGCCACCACGCCCTATTACTGGTGAGTGCATACTCAATTGAGGTAGGAAACAGCCGTGGTGAGAGACTAACAGCTTGACCACTGCGCCACCACGCCCTATTACTGGTGAGTGTATACTCAATTGAGGTAGGAAACAGCCGTGGTGAGAGACCAACAGCTTGACCACTGCGCAACCACGCCCTATTACTGGTGAGTGTATATTCAATTGAGGTAGGAAACAGCCGTGGTGAGAGACTAACAGCTTGACCACTGCGCCACCACGCCCTATTACTGGTGAGTGTATACTCAATTGAGGTAGGAAACAGCCGTGGTGAGAGACTAACAGCTTGACCACTGCGCCACCACGCCCTATTACTGGTGAGTGTATATTCAATTGAGGTAAGAAACAGTCCTGGTGAGAGACTAACAGCTTGACCACTGCGCCACCACGCCCTATTACCGGTGAGTGTATATTCAATTGAGGAAGGAAACAGCCGTGGTGAGAGACTAACAGCTTGACCACTGCACCCCCACGCCCTATTTCTGGTGAGTGTATATTCAATTGAGGTAGGAAACAGCCGTGGTGAGAGACTAACAGCTTGACCGCTGCACCACCACGCCCTATTTCTGGTGAGTGTATATTCAATTGAGGTAGGAAACAGCCGTGGTGAGAGACTAACAGCTTGACCACTGCGCCACCACGCCCTATTTCTGGTGAGTGTATATTCAATTGAGGTAGGAAACAGCCGTGGTGAGAGACTAACAGCTTGACCACTGCGCCACCACGCCCTATTTCTGGTGAGTGTATATTCAATTGAGGTAGGAAACAGCCGTGGTGAGAGACTAACAGCTTGACCACTGCGCCACCACTTCCTATAACTGGTGAGTGTATATTCAAATGAGGTAGGAAACAGCCGTGGTGAGAGACCAACAGCTTGACCACTGCGCCACCACGCCCTATTTCTGGTGAGTGTATATTCAATTGAGGTAGGAAACAGCCGTGGTGAGAGACTAACAGCTTGACCGCTGCACCACCACGCCCTATTTCTGGTGAGTGTATATTCAATTGAGGTAGGAAACAGCCGTGATGAGAGACTAACAGCTTGACCACTGCGCCACCACGCCCTATTTCTGGTGAGTGTATATTCAATTGAGGTAGGAAACAGCCGTGGTGAGAGACTAACAGCTTGACCGCTGCGCCACCACGCCCCATTACTGGTGAGTGTATATTCAATTGTGGTAGGAAACAGCCGTGGTGAGAGACTAACAGCTTGACCACTGCGCCACCACGCCCTATTTCTGGTGAGTGTATACTCAATTGAGGTAGGAAACAGCCGTGGTGAGAGACCAACAGCTTGACCACTGCTCCACCTCGCCCTATTTCTGGTGAGTGTATATTCAATTGAGGTAGGAAACAGCCGTGGTGAGAGACCAACAGCTTGACCACTGCGCCACCCCGCCCCATTACTGGTGAGTGTATATTCAATTGAGGTAGGAAACAGCCGTGGTGAGAGACCAACAGCTTGACCACTGCACCACCGCGCCCTATTACTGGTGAGTGTATATTCAATTGAGGTAGGAATCAGCCGTGGTGAGAGACTAACAGCTTGACCACTGCGCCACCACGCCCTATTACTGGTGAGTGTACATTAAATTGAGGTAGGAAACTGCCGCGGTGAGAGACTAACAGCTTGACCGCTGCGCCACCACGCCCTATTACTGGTGAGTGTATATTCAATTGAGGTAGGAAACAGCCCTGGTGAGAGACTAACAGCTTGACCACTGCGCCACCACGCTCCATTACTGGTGAGTGTATATTCAATTGAGGTAGGAAACAGCCGTGGTGAGAGACCAACAGCTTGACCACTGCGCCACCACGCCCTATTTCTGGTGAGTGTATATTCAATTGAGGTAGGAAACAGCCGTGGTGAGAGACCAACAGCTTGACCACTGCGCCACCACGCCCTATTACTGCTGAGTGTATACTCAATTGAGGTATGAAACAGCCGTGGTGAGAGACTAACTGCTTGACCACTGCGCCACCACGCCCTATTACTGGTGAGTGTATATTCAATTGAGGTAGGAAACAGCCGTGGTGAGAGACTAACAGCTTGACCACTGCGCCAGCACGCCCTATTACCGGTGAGTGTATATTCAATTGAGGTAGGAAACAGCCGTGGTGAGAGACTAACAGCTTGACCACTGCGCCACCACGCCCTATTACCGGTGAGTGTATATTCAATTGAGGTAGGAAACATCCGTGGTGAGAGACCAACAGCTTGACCACTGCGCCACCACGCTCTATTACCGGTGAGTGTATATTCAATTGAGGTAGGAAACAGCGGTGGTGAGAGACTAACAGCTTGACCACTGCGCCACCACGCCCTATTACCGGTGAGTGTATATTCAATTGAGGTAGGAAACAACCGTGGTGAGAGACTAACAGCTTGACCACTGCGCCACCACGCCCTATTTCTGGTGAGTGTATACTCAATTGAGGTAGGAAACAGCCGTGGTGAGAGACTAACAGCTTGACCACTGTGCCACCACGCCCTATTTGTGGTGAGTGTATGCTCAATTGAGGTAGGAAACAGTCGTGGTGAGAGACTAACAGCTTGACCACTGCGCCACCACGCCCTATTACTGGTCAGTGTACATTAAATTGAGGAAGGAAACTGCCGTGGTGAGGGACTAACAGCTTGACCACTGCGCCACCACGCCCTATTACTGGTGAGTGTATATTCAATTGAGGTAGGAAACAGCCGTGGTGAGAGACTAACAGCTTGACCACTGCGCCACCACGCCCTATTACTGGTGAGTGTATATTCAATTGAGGTAGGAAACAGCCGTGGTGAGAGACTAACAGCTTGACCACTGCGCCACCACGCCCTATTACTGGTGAGTGTATATTCAATTGAGGTAGGAAACAGCCGTGGTGAGAGACTAACAGCTTGACCACTGCGCCACCACGCCCTATTTCTGGTGAGTGTATACTCAATTGAGGTAGGAAACAGCCGTGGTGAGAGACTAACAGCTTGACCACTGCGCCACCACGCCCCATTACTGGTGAGTGTATAATCAATTGAGGTAGGAAACAGCCGTGGTGAGAGACCAACAGCTTGACCACTGCGCCACCACGCCCTATTACTGGTGAGTGTATATTCAATTGAGGTAGGAAACAGCCGTGGTGAGAGACCAACAGCTTGACCACTGCGCCACCACGCCCCATTACTGGTGAGTGTATATTCAATTGAAGTAGGAAACAGCCGTGGTGAGAGACCAACAGCTTGACCACTGCGCCACCACGCCCTATTACTGGTGAGTGTATATTCAATTGAGGTAGGAAACAGCCGTGGTGAGAGACCAACAGCTTGACCACTGCGCCACCACGCTCTATTACTGGTGAGTGTATATTCAATTGAGATAGGAAACAGCCGTGGCCTTAAGTTAGGTACCATCCCCGCATTTTCCTGGAAACCACCGGAAACACTCTCAGGATGACAGAGGTAGGGATCGAACCCACCTCTATTCAGTTATCGCTCACGAGGTTGAGTGTACCCCGCTCCACCCCTCAGACCAAAATTAAAGATTTCTTGGCAGAGTCGGGAATCGAACCCGGGCCTCCACGGTGACAGCCAAGAATGCAGTTATTCGCAAGTTCTCGAATATTTAGAACAGTTTACTCTACTCTCTATTCAAATGAGAAACCTGACTCAACAACCAGGCCCTTAAAATAACAAATATATTAGTTTCTTCTCAGATCCTCATAAATTAAATTGCACTAATTAACAGCAATGTGTCGACTGAAACTGTTATGAAATAATTATATTTACAAGATGAGACAATTTTCGAAAAAATATTGCCCGCCTTTCACACATTACTGTATATACTGTCAAACAGCTGACGAAGAACAGATCTCCCCCTATATCCAGGTGAATGTAACACATTACATACTGTCAAACAGCTGACGTAGAACAGATCTCCCCCTATATCCAGGTGAATGTAACACATTACATACTGTCAAACAGCTGACGTAGAACAGATCTTCCCCTACCTCCAGGTGAATGTAACACATTACATACTGTCAAACAGCTGACGAAGAACAGATCTCCCCTATATCCAGGTGAATGTAACACATTACATACTGTCAAACAGCTGACGAAGAACAGATCTCCCCCTATATCCAGGTGAATGTAACACATTACATACTGTCAAACAGCTGACGTAGAACAGATCTTCCCCTACCTCCAGGTGAATGTAACACATTACATACTGTCAAACAGCTGACGAAGAACAGATCTCCCCTATATCCAGGTGAATGTAACACATTACATACTGTCAAACAGCTGACGAAGAACAGATCTTCCCCTATATCCAGGTGAATGTAACACATTACATACTGTCCAACAGCTGACGAAGAACAGATCTCCCCTATATCCAGGCGAATGTAACACATTACATACTGTCAAACAGCTGACGAAGAACAGATCTTCCTCTATATCCAGGTGAAAGTAACACATTACATACTGTCAAACAGCTGACGAAGAACAGATCTCCCCTATATCCAGGCGAATGTAACACATTACATACTGTCAAACAGCTGACGAAGAACAGATCTCCCCTATATCCAGGTGAATGTAACACATTACATACTGTCAAACAGCTGACGAAGAACAGATCTTCCCCTATATCCAGGTGAATGTAACACATTACATACTGTCAAACAGCTGACGAAGAACAGATCTCCCCTATATCCAGGCGAATGTAACACATTACATACTGTCAAACAGCTGACGTAGAACAGATCTTCCCCTATATCCAGGTGAATGTAACACACTACATACTGTCAAACAGCTGACGAAGAACAGATCTCCCCTATATCCAGGCGAATGTAACACATTACATACTGTCAAACAGCTGACGCAGAACAGATCTTCCCCTACCTCCAAGTGAATGTAACACATTACATACTGTCAAACAGCTGACGAAGAACAGATCTCCCCTATATCCAGGCGAATGTAACACATTACATACTGTCAAACAGCTGACGCAGAACAGATCTTCCCCTACCTCCAGGCGAATGTAACACATTACATACTGTCAAACAGCTGACGCAAAACAGATCTTCCCCTACCTCCAGGCGAATGTAACACATTACATACTGTCAAACAGCTGACGCAAAACAGATCTTCCCCTACCTCCAGGCGAATGTAACACATTACATACTGTCAAACAACTGACACAGAACAGATCTTCCCTACCTCCAGGCGAATGTAACACATTACATACTGTCAAACAGCTGACGCAGAACAGATCTTCCCCTACCTCCAGGCGAATGTAACCGATTACCTGGACTCACTTTTTCGCACCGCGAATGCGAGGAGTGCGACATCCAGTGTTATTATAGAGATCAATGTCTCTTACTAACAGGTGTGAAACTTGTATACTGTCGTCAGAGGTGGCTCCTGCAAGATTTTCAGGTGGTGGGAGACGTCATTGTGGCGCACCTCCGTGTAGAGACTAAAGACAATATACATTTTCACATTACCAATAACTCAGACCAATTGAGGATCAGTATAGTAGTAGTGAGGATGAGAAAGAATAACAGCAAATAGAAGCAATCTTGTCATTTAGACTTTCACGGCCCGTGTTATTATTCATAATGTTGAATTTCGGGCTTATGCCGTGTTTTATTATACTAATATTCGACGCGTTTCGAAAGAAACCATGTCTTTCATCGTCAGGAATAATCTGGAATACGACAATGTTGCTAAGAGAAAGCAACGAAGAACATATAGAAGGTGCCCAAAGATGGACGCCATTATAGCCCCATGTTAGGGACAACGGAAAGCAGCAGTGAATTACTTTCTCAGGGTTCTGATAATAGGTAGCCAGGATTCACTGAGATTGTAGCCGGTGTCGCGGTTGAAATTATCTGGGTGTTTACGTATTTCAACCGCCTCCCTGATGATTCTGGGACGATATTGCTTTATACGGGCAAGATCATCCACTCCTTGGAACATGACATCATGGCCAGGTGTTAAAGCATGATCGGCAACAGCTGATTTGTCAGGTTGAATGAGCCTGATACATCTATTATGTTCCTTAATGCGAGTGCATATTGTTCTCGAAGTCTGCCCGATGTAAACCTTGCCACAAGTACAGGGAACTCTGTAGATACCCGGTTGTTGCAATTTAGGCAAACTGTCCTTAGTTGGTCGCAGGAGTTGCCTAATCTTAACAGAGGTTCCAAATTCAGTCCGTATGTTGTACCGACGTAGGATTTTAGCAATACGATCCGTTGTGTTATGTATGTACGGAAGGTAAGCAGTTCCTCTTACATCTCTTTTCTCAACTGACGTCCTATTATTATTTGTTGGTTTCAGAACCGTAGAAATCAAAGCCTTGCTATAACCGTTGCTCTCAAAGGTGGTTCGCAGGGTGTTAATTTCTTCTTGTAAAGAAGACACTTCACAAATCCTCCTAGCCCTGGTAGTTAGAGTTGTAAGGATACCATGTTTCTGGGCAGGGTGATGGTGAGAACTTGCGTGGAGATATCTATTGGTGTGTGTTGGCTTACGAAAAACGCTGTGTCCTAAAGATCCATCCTCTTTCTTGGTGACGAGAACATCTAAAAAAGGTATTTTGCCGCCAGATTCCTTTTCCATGGCGAAACAAATAGAAGGGTGCTGGAGATTAAGGTGATCCAGGAAATGGCTAAGATTTTCCTCACCTTCCGTCCAAACAACGAACGTGTCATCCACATAACGCCACCAGATCTTCGGTTTGAAAGGAGCCGACGACAAAGCTTTCTCTTCAAAGTTCTCCATGAAGAAATTAGCCACAACAGGAGAGAGAGGACTACCCATGGCCACACCATCAGTCTGCTCATAAAAATTCCCATTCCATAGAAAGTAGGAGGAGGTCATGCAGTGATAAAAAAGTCTTGTGATGTCTTCAGGAAAAAAGCCATTAATGAGAGACATAACACCATCAATAGGTACTCTCGTAAACAGAGACACCACGTCGAGACTCACTAGAATATCACCCGGCTGAAGTGTTATAGCTTTTAACTTTTCCACGAAGTGTGTGGAATCCTTAATGTACGAAGGCGTGTTACCCAGAAGCGGCTGAAGTAGTCTACCTAAGTATTTGGAAAGGGCATATGTAGGAGAACCAATCGTACTAACAATAGGTCTAAGAGGAACATCTTCCTTATGTATTTTAAGAAGACCATAGAGTCTCGGAGGAATAGCATCCCCTGGAAGGAGAGTCTTCGCTGCATCCGCTGGAATAGATGATTGCTTGATCAATTTGACGGTGACATTTGAGTAGCGAGTAGTAGGATCACGACTATTAATCCTATATACAGGATCTGATAACAAAGACGAGATCTTGGAATCATAATCAACCTTATCCAATACAACTGTCGCGTTACCCTTGTCAGCGGGGAGAACGATAATATCAGAATCGTCCCTTAGATCTTTAAGTGCCCGGCTTTCGCCTTGTTTTAAGTTGGTGTTAGGTGGCTTAGCGGTCTTGAGAACTCGGGAACATTCTTGCCTGGCTTCCTCGGCCTCTTCAGGTGTGAGGTGATGTACCGAGGATTCTACAGATGTAATAAGTTCTTCAATAGGAATTCTTCTAGGCGCTACAGCAAAATTGAGACCTTTAGCGAGAACTGCCTGTTGGGTATCACTTAGGGGCTTGCTGGACAAATTTACGACAACCTTGTTAGCATCAAGTCTAATGGCTTGGGATTTCTGCAACTGATATAACCTATCATATTTGGAAATATGTCTGTCCCTCACCTGATCTAGAACGCTGTTAGCTTGCACTGAAGAAATACGGTCAAAGATCTTCCATAATTCCTCACTTACGAAGTTTGAGAGGCGTAGATGTAGCTGTAGTAACTCCCTCGAAATAAAATCCAACTGCTTACGAGTATGCTGTAACCTTTCTATCAATAACGCCTTGCTTGCACGACGATAAATTCTCGTTGCCTTAGGTGTTCTGAAGGAATGCTTCAACATAACAAAACTCGGTAGAATATCATGATCCCGGCATCTTAGGAGAAAAGCGAGTGAAGAGATTAGACACACCTTCTTGCGTCGTAACCTACTAAATCTAGACATCAGTCGGAAAATATCCTCCCCATAGAGGTTTCTAATATTGTCATTTAGACTTTCACGGCCCGTGTTATTATTCATAATGTTGAATTTTGGGCTTATGCCGTGTTTTATTATACTAATATTCGACGCGTTTCGAAAGAAGCCATGTCTTTCATCGTCAGGAATAATCTGGAATACGACAATGTTGCTAAGAGAAAGCAACGGAGAACATATAGAAGGAGCCCAAAGATGGACGCCATTATAGCCCCATGTTAGGGACAACGGAAAGCAGCAGTGAATTACTTTCTCAGGGTTCTGATAATAGGTAGCCAGGATTCACTGATTTGTAGCCGGTGTCGCGGTTGAAATTATCTGGGTGTTTACGTATTTCAACCGCCTCCCTGATGATTCTGGGACGATATTGCTTTATATGGGCAAGAACATCCACTCCTTGGAACATGACATCATGGCCAGGTGTTAAAGCATGATCGGCAACAGCTGATTTATCAGGTTGAATGAGCCTGATACATCTATTATGTTCCTTAATGCGAGTGCATATTGTTCTCGAAGTCTGCCCGATGTAAACCTTGCCACAAGTACAGGGAACTCTGTAGATACCCGGTTGTTGCAATTTAGGCAAACTGTCCTTAGTTGGTCGCAGGAGTTGCCTAATCTTAACAGAGGTTCCAAATACAGTCCGTATGTTGTACCGACGTAGGATTTTAGCAATACGATCCGTTGTGTTATGTATGTACGGAAGGTAAACAGTAACTCTGTTAAGATTAGGCAACTCCTGCGACCAACTAAGGACAGTTTGCCTAAATTGCAACAACCGGGTATCTACAGAGTGCCCTGTACTTGTGGCAAGGTTTACATCGGGCAGACTTCGAGAACAATATGCACTCGCATTAAGGAACATAATAGATGTATCAGGCTCATTCAACCTTATAAATCAGCTGTTGCCGATCATGCTTTAACACCTGGCCATGATGTCATGTTCCAAGGAGTGGATGTTCTTGCCCGTATAAAGCAATATCGTCCCAGAATCATCAGGGAGGCGGTTGAAATACGTAAACACCCAGATAATTTCAACCGCGACACCGGCTACAATCTCAGTGAATCTTGGCTACCTATTATCAGAACCCTGAGAAAGTAATTCACTGCTGCTTTCCGTTGTCCCTAACATGGGGCTATAATGGCGTCCATCTTTGGGCACCTTCTATATGTTCTTCGTTGCTTTCTCTTAGAAACATTGTCGTATTCCAGATTATTCCTGACGATGAAAGACATGGTTTCTTTCGAAACGCGTCGAATATTAGTATAATAAAACACGGCATAAGCCCAAAATTCAACATTATGAATAATAACACGGGCCGTGAAAGTCTAAATGACAATATTAGAAACCTCTATGGGGAGGATATTTTCCGACTGATGTCTAGATTTAGTAGGTTACGACGCAAGAAGGTGTGTCTAATCTCTTCACTCGCTTTTCTCCTAAGATGCCGGGATCATGATATTCTACCGAGTTTTGTTATGTTGAAGCATTCCTTCAGAACACCTAAGGCAACGAGAATCTATCGTCGTGCAAGCAAGGCGTTATTGATAGAGAGGTTACAGCATACTCGTAAGCAGTTGGATTTTATTTCGAGGGAGTTACTACAGCTACATCTACGCCCCTCAAACTTCGTAAGTGAGGAATTATGGAAGATCTTTGATCGTATTTCTTCAGTGCAAGCTAACAGCGTTCTAGATCAGGTGAGGGACAGACATATTTCCAAATATGATAGGTTATATCAGTTGCAGAAATCTCAAGCCATTAGACTTGATGCTAACAAGGTTGTCGTAAATTTGTCCAGCAAGCCCCTAAGTGATACCCAACAGGCAGTTCTCGCTAAAGGTCTCAATTTTGCTGTAGCGCCTAGAAGAATTCCTATTGAAGAACTTATTACATCCGTAGAATCCTCGGTACATCACCTCACACCTGAAGAGGCCGAGGAAGCCAGGCAAGAATGTTCCCGAGTTCTCAAGACCGCTAAGCCACCCAACACCAACTTAAAACAAGGCGAAAGCCGGGCAGTTAAAGATCTAAGGGACGATTCTGATATTATCGTTCTCCCCGCTGACAAGGGTAACGCGACAGTGGTATTGGATAAGGTTGATTATGATTCCAAGATCTCATCTTTGTTATCAGATCCTGTATATAGGATTAATAGTCGTGATCCTACTACTCGCTACTCAAATGTCACCGTCAAATTGATCAAGCAATCATCTATTCCAGCGGATGCAGCGAAGACTCTCCTTCCAGGGGATGCTATTCCTCCGAGACTCTATGGTCTTCCTAAAATACATAAGGAAGATGTTCCTCTTAGACCTATTGTTAGTACGATTGGTTCTCCTACATATGCCCTTTCCAAATACTTAGGTAGACTACTTCAGCCGCTTCTGGGTAACACGCCTTCGTACATTAAGGATTCCACACACTTCGTGGAAAAGTTAAAAGCTATAACACTTCAGCCGGGTGATATTCTAGTGAGTCTCGACGTGGTGTCCCTGTTTACGAGAGTACCTATTGATGGTGTTATGTCTCTCATTAATGGCTTTTTTCCTGAAGACATCACAAGACTTTTTTTATCACTGCATGACCTCCTCCTACTTTCTATGGAATGGGAATTTTTATGAGCAGACTGATGGTGTGGCCATGGGTAGTCCTCTCTCTCCTGTTGTGGCTAATTTCTTCAAGGAGAACTTTGAAGAGAAAGCTTTGTCGTCGGCTCCTTTCAAACCAAAGATCTGGTGGCGTTATGTGGATGACACGTTCGTTGTTTGGACGGAAGGTGAGGAAAATCTTAGCCATTTCCTGAATCACCTTAATCTCCAGCACCCTTCTATTTGTTTCGCCATGGAAAAGGAATCTGACGGCAAAATACCTTTTTTAGATGTTCTCGTCACCAAGAAAGAGGATGGATCTTTAGGACACAGCGTTCTTCGTAAGCCAACACACACCAATAGATATCTCCACGCAAGTTCTCACCATCACCCTGCCCAGAAACATGGTATCTTTACAACTCTAACTACCAGGGCTAGGAGGATTTGTGAAGTGTCTTCTTTACAAGAAGAAATTAACACCCTGCGAACCACCTTTGAGAGCAACGGTTATAGCAAGGCTTTGATTTCTACGGTTCTGAAACCAACAAATAATAATAGGACGTCAGTTGAGAAAAGAGATGTAAGAGGAACTGCTTACCTTCCGTACATACATAACACAACGGATCGTATTGCTAAAATCCTACGTCGGTACAACATACGGACTGTATTTGGAACCTCTGTTAAGATTAGGCAACTCCTGCGACCAACTAAGGACAGTTTGCCTAAATTGCAACAACCGGGTATCTACAGAGTTACCTGTACTTGTGGCAAGGTTTACATCGGGCAGACTTCGAGAACAATATGCACTCGCATTAAGGAACATAATAGATGTATCAGGCTCATTCAACCTGATAAATCAGCTGTTGCCGATCATGCTTTAACACCTGGCCATGATGTCATGTTCCAAGGAGTGGATGTTCTTGCCCGTATAAAGCAATATCGTCCCAGAATCATCAGGGAGGCGGTTGAAATACGTAAACACCCAGATAATTTCAACCGCGACACCGGCTACAATCTCAGTGAATCCTGGCTACCTATTATCAGAACCCTGAGAAAGTAATTCACTGCTGCTTTCCGTTGTCCCTAACATGGGGCTATAATGGCGTCCATCTTTGGGCACCTTCTATATGTTCTTCGTTGCTTTCTCTTAGCAACATTGTCGTATTCCAGATTATTCCTGACGATGAAAGACATGGTTTCTTTCGAAACGCGTCGAATATTAGTATAATAAAACACGGCATAAGCCCAAAATTCAACATTATGAATAGAAGCAATCTTATTTTGAAAAAGTTTTTTTCAACTGCTATGTCGCAGACTCTCACATACGTCAAATTTATATACTAAATTAATTTAAAATCGAAACAAATTTAGAAATATGGAACCCCTATTTGGCAATTTGTTGCAGTAAAACACTGCGTACGACCCGACACTTGGTGCCAGACCGATCACGTGTGAACAATGATGCCCGCATCTCTTTGTTGTATATCATCACGTATGTCTATACCAGAGGTGGCCAAACAGCACACCGGGCGCGCTGGCACAATAGCTTCACGCCGCCCTGTCTATACCAGAGGTGGCCGAACAGCACGCCGGGCGCGCTGGCTCAATGCTTTCACGCCGCCATGTCTATACCAGAGGTGGCCAAACAGCACGCCGGGCGCGCTGGCACAATAGCTTCACGCCGCCCTGTCTATACCAGAGGTGGCCGAACAGCACGCCCGGCGCGCTGGTACAATGGCTTCACGCCGCCCTGTCTATACCAAAGGTGGCCGAACAGCACGCCCGGCGCGGTGGCACAATGGCTTCACGCCGCCCTGTCTATACCAGAGGTGGCCAAACAGCACGCCGGGCGCGCTGGCTCAATGCTTTCACGCCACCCTATCTATACCAGAGGTGGCCAAACAGCACGCCGGGCGCGCTGGCACAATAGCTTCACGCCGCCCTGTCTATACCAGAGGTGGCCGAACAGCACGCCCGGCGCGCTGGTACAATGGCTTCACGCCGCCATGTCTATACCAGAGGTGGCCAAACAGCACGCCGGGCGCGCTGGCACAATAGCTTCACGCCGCCCTGTCTATACCTCAGGTGGCCAAATAGCACGCCGGGCGCGCTGGCACAATGGCTTCACGCCGCCCTTTCTATACCAGAGGTGGCCGAACAGCACGCCCGGCGCGCTGGCTCAATGGCTTCACGCCGCCATGTCTATTCCAGAGGTGGCCAAACAGCACGCCGGGCGCGCTGGCACAATGGCTTCACGCCGCCCTGTCTATACCAGAGGTGGCCAAACAGCACGCCGGGCGCGCTGGCACAATGGCTTCACGCCGCCATGTCTATACCAGAGGTGGCCGAACAGCACGCCGGGCGATATGGCACAATGGCTTCACGCCGCGCTGTCTATACCAGAGGTGGCCAAACAGCACGCTGGGCCCGCTGGCACAATGTCTATACCAGAGGTGTCCAAACAGCACGCCGGGTGCGCTGGCACAATTTCTATACCAGAGGTGGCCAAACAGCACGCCGGGCGTGCTGGCACAATGTCTATACCAGAGGTGGCCAAACAGCAAGCCGGGCACGCTGGCACATTGTCTATACCAGAGGTGGCCAAACAGCACGCCGGTCGCCCTGGCACAATGTCTATACCAGAGGTGGCCAAACAGCACGCCGGGCGCGCTGGCACAATGTCTATACCAGAGGTGGCCAAACAGCACGCCAGGCGCGCTGGCACAATGTCTATACCAGAGATGGCCAAACAGCACGACGGGCGCACTGGCACAATGGCTTCACGCCGCCCTGTCTATACCAGAGAAGGCCAAACAACACGCCAGGCGCGCTGGCACAATGTCTTCACGCCGCCCTGTCTATACCAGAGAAGGCCAAACAACACGCCAGGCGCGCTGGCACAATGGCTTCACGCCGCCCTGTCTATACCAGAGAAGGCCAAACAGCACGCCAGGCGCGCTGGCACAATGTCTATACCAGAGGTGGCAAAACAGCACGCCGGGTGCGCTGGCACAATGGCTTCACGCCGCCCTGTCTATACCTGAGAAGGCCAAACAACACGCCAGGCACGCTGGCACAATGTCTTCACGCCGCCCTGTCTATACCAGAGAAGGCCAAACAACACGCCAGGCGCGCTGGCACAATGGCTTCACGCCGCCCTGTCTATACCAGTGAAGGCCAAACAGCACGCCAGGCGCGCTGGCACAATGTCTATACCAGAGGTGGCAAAACAGAACGCCGGGTGCGCTGGCACAATGGCTTCACGCCGCCCTGTCTATACCAGAGAAGGCCAAACAGCACGCCAGGCGCGCTGGCACAATGGCTTCACGCCGCCCTGTCTATACCAGAGAAGGCCAAACAACACGCCAGGCGCGCTGGCACAATGGCTTCACGCCATCCTGTCTATACCAGAGGTGGCCAAACAACACGCCAGGCGCGCTGGCACAATGGCTTCACGCCATCCTGTCTATACCAGAGGTGGCCAAACAACACGCCAGGCGCGCTGGCACAATGTCTATACCAGAGGTGGCCAAACAGCACGCCGGGTGTGCTGGCACAATGGCTTCACGCCGCCCTGTCTATACCAGAGGTGGCCGAACAGCACGCCCGGCGCGCTGGCACAATGGCTTCACGCCGCCATGTCTATACCAGAGGTGGCCAAAGAGCACGCCGGGCGCGCTGGCACAATGGCTTCACGCCGCCCTGTCTATACCAGAGGTGGCCAAACAGCACGCCGGGCGCGCTGGCACAATGGCTTCACCGCGCCATGTCTATACCAGAGGTGGCCGAACAGCACGCCGGGCGCTCTGGCACAATGGCTTCACGCCGCCCTGTCTATACCAGAGGTGGCCAAACAGCACTCTGGGGCCGCTGGCACAATGTCTATACCAGAGGTGGCCAAACAGCACGCCGGGCGCGCTGGCACAATGTCTATACCAGAGGTGACCAAACAGCACGCCGGGCGTGCTGGCACAATGTCTATACCAGAGGTGCCCAAACAGCAAGCCGGGCTCGCTGGCACATTGTCTATACCAGAGGTGGCCAAACAGCACGCCGAGCGCGCTGGCACAATGTCTATACCAGAGGTGGCCAAACAGCACGCCGGGCGCGCTGGCACAATGGCTTCACGCCGCCCTGTCTATACCAGATGTGGCCAAACAACACGCCAGGCGCGCTGGCACAATATCTATACCAGAGGTGGCAAAACAGCACGCCGGGCGCTATGGCACAATGGCTCCACGCCGCCCTGTCTATACCAGAGTTGGCCAAACAGCACGCCGGGTGTGCTGGCACAATGGCTTCACGCCACCCTGTCTATATCAGAGGTGGCCAAACAACACGCCGGGTGTGCTGGCACAATGGCTTCACGCCGCCCTGTCTATACCAGAGGTGGCCAAACAGCTCTCCGGGCGCGCTGGCACAATGTCTATACCAGAGGTGGCCAAACAGCACGCCGGGAGCGCTGGCACAATGGCTTCACGCCACCCTGTCTATACCAGAGGTGGCCAAACAGCACGCCGGGCGCGCTAGCACAATGTCTATACCAGAGGTGGCCAAACAGCACGCCGGGTGTGCTGGCACAATGGCTTCACGCCGCCCTGTCTATACCAGAGGTGGCCAAACAGCACGCCGGGTGCGCTGGCACAATGGCTTCACGCCACCCTGTCTATACCAGAGGTGGCCAAACAGCACGCTGGGTGTGCTGGCACAATGGCTTCACGCCGCCCTGTCTATACGAGGGGTGGCCAAACAGCACGCCGGGTGCGCTGGCACAATGTCTATACCAGAGGTGGCCAAACAGCACGCCGGGTGCGCTGGCACAATGTCTATACCAGAGGTGGCCAAACAGCACGCCGGGTGCGCTGGCACATTGTCTATACCAGAGGTGGCCAAACAGCACGCCGGGCGCACTGGCACAATGTCTATACCAGGGGTGGTCAAACAGTACGCCGGGTGTGCTGGCACAATGGCTTCACGCCGCCCTGTCTATACCAGAGGTGGCCAAACAGCACGCCGGGTGCGCTGGCACAATGTCTATAACAGAGGTGGCCAAACAGCACGCCGGGTGCGCTGGCACAATGTCTATACAAGAGGTGGCCAAACAGCACGCCGGGTGTGCTGGCACAATGGCTTCACGCCACCCTGTCTATACCAGAGGTGGCCAAACAGCATGCCGGGTGTGCTGGCACAATGGCTTCACGCCGCCCTGTCTATACCAGAGGTGGCCAAACAGCACGCCGGGTGCGCTGGCACAATGTCTATACCAGAGGTGGCCAAACAGCACGCCGGGTGCGCTGGCACAATGTCTATACCAGAGGTGGCCAAACAGCACGCCGGGTGCGCTGGCACAATGTCTATACCAGAGGTGGCCAAACAGCACGCCGGGCGCACTGGCACAATGTCTATACCAGGGGTGGTCAAACAGCACGCCGGGTTCGCTGGCACAATGTCTATACCAGAGGAGGCCAAACAGCACGCCGGGCGCGCTGGCACAATGGATTCACGCCGCCCTGTCTATACTAGAGGTTGCCAAACAGCACGCCGGGTGTGCTGGCACAAAGGCTTCAGGCCGCCCTGTCTATACCAGAGGTGGCCAAACAGCACGCCGGGCGCGCTGGCACAATGGCTTCACGCCGCCCAGTTTCTAGCGTGTACGGCCTTGCAGTGATAGTGGAGAAAGACTATAAGTCTATCTCTCTCTTTCGCTTTCCTGTCTCACTCCCTCTCGTACTGCCTTCAGCCTTCATTGTGTCGAAGGTCAAACGGTCGCGCACCGGTGTCCCTTATCTTGCTAGCTGTAATGTCACTTGACATTGGTTGATCGCGGCGATATATAGCGTACCGTGTGACTACGGCTGTTTGCTTTATTTTCTAGCGGATTTCAAGAATTTACAAAACATTGATCTGCTGTTTAGGCTATTTTCATTTATGAAAAAAAAACTAAAAAGGCTTATAAGTCCACCTATTGTCCGTGTGTGTGTATGTGTGTCCCCCTATTAGTATCTAAACGGCTGAAGCGATTTCAATGAAACTCGGTAAGGTCATAGTACTATTTTGTCCGACTCCGACTATCCCCCTCAAGTTTTATTACGGCGTACCAATCCAACATGGTGGCTGTGCGAAATGTTTCACCGGCGTTCTATATCTCCGAAACTTTTACAAATATCACCCTGAAATTTAGAACGGTGATAAAGGGTGCTACTAAAAGTATATCTATGTGACTTTTAAAATCTTGTTGAGTACATAACAAACATGGCGGTCAAACGAATTTGAAACATTTAAGTAGACTTGTGTCGCGATTTAACCATCCGAGCGCAGTGAAACATGCTACAGCAAAGGTTTATACCCATTGTAATGTGCTGACATCTAATATAGTTCAATTGTTGATATAACTTCAAGATGGCGGCTGTGCGGAATGTTAATGTTTTTCTTATGTCCTAATGCGATCGAAGTCAACGTTTGAATAATGAACCTACGCAATAATCTTCACCTAATAGTACATAAGTCTATGGCCTCCATAAAAAGTCCAACATGGCGACCATCCGAAATATTTAGACAGTTCTCAATATCTACTAATCTGTGACAGCAATCAAACTGAAATTTAGTGTGTCAATAAATGCTAGTAACTTAAGTTCCCCATGGGACTTTCAATAACCTGGTGATTACAAATCCAACATGGCGGCGACGCGAAATTTTAATATTTGAATGGACTTTTCTCGTGATATAACCATCCGAGTGCAATTTCCTCTAAGGGCTGCTGACATCTAAAATCCTCCACGCTCCCAAGTCATAGTAAATTACTCCATATTAACTCATTGGACGAATGGGATGTATAGAACCAGGTGGGCTGGGCTTCAATATACTGGAATCGACATCTTGTCGAAGAGGCGTGTCACTGATTCTAAGTAATTTTGATGAGTACAATTTATACTGGTTAGCACTGGCTTTACACTGGTGCGGTTATAATAGCAAATATGCCATTTCACATCGCCGCAGCCTTTATAAATATCATTCAGTGATATTGGCACACTAAAAACTGGTAATAAGTACTGAGGTTGGCGTACCACCTGATCCTTTGCTATACGATAATCGTCTCTCTAATAAATTTAGGTTTACACAGTTCATGCCTTTCACCTTGAAAATAGTAATAATAATTAATATTTCGATGGTGCTTATTCAATTCAACAATTCCCACGATTTGCTTGCGGCTGCGAGTCGCAGAAAGTCCCGAGTTCTATCACCATGCGTGATAATATTAATATGGCAAATAATGCGTCACACTTCGTTTTAAAACGAAAAATAACGTTCTCATGGAATACTACCGGCAGGGATGCACACTTTAAACAACAGTTTTAGCTAAGATACTGTTCTGATTTTACACTGACCACGTTTCCAATTCACACAATATCAAACGCCTCTACACTCCATGAGACTTGACAAAACGAGTGATGTCGGGGTAGATGGCGGAAACTCGTGCTGTCACAATGTGAGTCAGGTGCTCAATTAAAGATCAAATTCGCATATCTACGATGTTATGTGTTTGTTTATGAATGTAGAAAATATCCTAAAATGCATAATAATGATCCCAAATAGTTCCAAATGTCTTCATAAATATCAAAAATGGAAAATCACCTGCCAAACCAAATTACAGTACACCAAATAGATAATATCACATTCAGACGAGCTCAGCGCTGTTTCGGCGCGGCTTACAATCAGTCGATCTCAATTAGCAATCGATCTACACATCGAAAATGCGCGATCGGGAGCAGTACATTCCAATGAAATGTTTATTAAAAAATTAATGATCAATTTTATGATAAAAACTTAGAAATAAAGTAGGCAGTAAAACGAATTAAAATTTGAAAGTTCCAAACATCGTTGAGAATTCTATTGGATAAATGTTTCTTGTTCAATATCTTGAATACTCTGTGAGTACTCACCTCTGAAATTAGCCACTCTGTTTAGAAGCCGAGCAGATGCGAAGTACCGAAACCACAATTCACGTAACGTCTTGTAAGAACATCTATAAGTCCCTGTCCTCAGGAGGCTCGTGAAATATGCAGAATATTCTTGAATCCTTCATGGTCCACCAAACCACTAAACATACCATTTCATACTTTCTATTAGGTAAAGTGTGTTCTGTTGGACATTTGCCTCCAGTTTGGAAATACATTATTAGACTTCTAGACTGTTTCCTATTGGGGAACAACTGAACCAGTACTTACTTTGGTACCGAGGAATTCTAGTGGCATATGATGACATTTCTGAACTACACCACTATATCTTTCAACTTCTTAAATATATTTTGTCCATTCACTATGAGGGTTTATGAAGTGACCAGCACGGAATGTTGTGTTGGGTAAAGAAGGCTTGTAAACAAATGAGTGCTAATGGCAGACACACCAGTTATGTTAATACTGTGTATCCTTTGAGCCAGCAAGACATCATGCAGTATTGTAGTTCATTTTGGAGTGCCTTATCCTTCCACAAAATTATGTATTGGGAATTACTTTGGCTTTCAGCATTAACTCTGAAAACTGAGTTATAACGCGTTATAATACTGTATACGAACCTGTGTGATTAAATCCTTGCCGGTGCTAGCAATCTGTTTTCCTAGAGATTGCGGTATAGTGAGACCTAGGTTTGTAATATACTGTGAGCTTAATTATACAGTAGAATGGAAAGACATGAGAAGTTCATGTTTAGATTGTTGGTATTATTGTTAACAGTAACATTTGATGCAGTGGCCCTAACACATGTAAACATAAGATATCACACTTGTCAAACAGTGGTATGCTGAATATAGTTTTACATGTATTCCACCGCTCAAAGCTGGGCTGTGTGTTCTTATTGGCTGTCTCCACAGCTGCTATTGTACGCTGCTTGTTTTATAACAGTCACTTGTACGTTGCTAGTCACCTTTTGTCTTGAGAAACAGTTGTATAATAGTTACTAGCCCTAATTCCCGTGGCTTCAAGACTGGGTGTTAGTAATGCAAATTAAATGATAGCATTGAAGACCCTAAGAAGCAGCCAGAGTTGCGAACCCTGATAGAAACTTTAATGGTCCAATGTACTTCCTTGCACCTAGTGGACTCAATGTGGGACAAGTTGTTCCCCACAAATGCCCCAGCGTTAACTCTTCTTGTCAAGTTAGTATTGAATTGACAAAAACTCTGTAGCCATTTGGCTAATAAAGCTTCCTTCCAATACTCTGTCTATGCATTGTTCTCGGCAGAAATGTTCTTAATAATGAACACTGAAATGTTATTGTTACCTGTGTCTTGAGACCCCAATTCACAAGCCAAGGGTATTTCCTGGTATTTCCCCTAGGGAACTTGGTGTTCTTTGCAGGCTATTTGTATAGAATCAGTTGTGGAAAGTTCTATTATTTTTATGTAGTTCAACATTGTCACAGGAGAAATGGACTACTATCCATGTTTGTATCCTCAAATCCACAAAAAGAAAATAACACAATACTTATAATCTCTGCAGGCCCATTTCATACCAGGAACTTCTAAAATCATTTAAGCCTATTTACATCCCACCTTTGCTCGAACCAATAACAATATCCCATAGCACGCCATGTACTCGCTCAGGAGGTAGGTATTGGCCCCGTAAAAAGAATTATTTGGGATGAAAATGGGAATATTTTGTCGAAGCCCATGATCAAATTTAACCAAGCAATATTGAGGCTGGATGTTGGCAGAAACCAGTCTAGAGGCGACGTTGAGCAGGAGGGAAATTCCGTCACGTGATTGTATTGCGCAATGGAACTTTCCAGAAGCTTTGATCAGCCTAGCAACAGCGAATAATCCCAGGAATTGTTTAAAAATTGTTATAAATTATCCGATTGGATATGAGCTTACATAATGCCGATTATTCAGGTCCGTATTGACGTAACTATAACTTTGAAAGAACCATAGACAATGACTTAGAAATTTTACATCAAGAAAATAAAGGCACGCTCATGAATATTTTGGAACAAATAGAAATTGATAAAGCACAGAGATTCAACCCTTCACACAATCTTAATGAAATAATACTTGAAACCAGCATTTTATACAGAACATTAATAGACGAATTATATTGTAATAGATAAAATTCCCGCTATATTCCACTATTCATACCCATCATTTTTCACAACATACTTAAGATTGACACCTCTCATTCTACGCATTAATCAATCTCCATAACAGCGACACACGGCGCGTCAACAAACCTCACTCATTCTCATTTCCTTAGCCTCCCATCTCCCACAACCCCAACCGCCACCTTTTCCCAAGCACGTCACTAACACTCAGCTGTAAGAGGCTTCGCAAGGTGAATTCCGGTTTGTTTTTGTTCACGTCCTGCGCACTGCAGTTCTTGGCGGCGCGTGACGCGGCAACAAATTTTCTCGCCTTGACGTTTGCCAAGAGCAACAAGGGGACTAGAGTGGTCCCACGATGACGCAATGGGGACAGCGGACTGCAGCACCGGCCCAATTCAGGAGTTCTGATGCGCCTAGACCTTAGTGATCCAATAAAAGTATCTTCTTTGGAGCGTCGAGCGGGATTGTAAATAATATTATTTCTTTATTCTTTATTCTTCATGTGTTTTGTATGAGCTTGTACATGGAAAGTTTTTCCATTGTGAAGTTTTGTTGGACAGGCTGAGGAAGGGGGAGTATTTACCCCCGAAACTAGTCCCTGTAAGTAATAGAAATAAACAGTATTGAAGGCGGAAAATCTATTATTCTTTCACAGTTATGAGCTTACAGCCAATAAGAAGAAGTTTTAGAGAAGACGGGAGTTCCAGCAACTAAATTTTTATGGATATTTCATACATTTAAGCTCAAGAAAGTGAATTTATATAATGGTAAAGAGAAGAATATGATAATAAAATATTGGAAATATTTTATAAGTCGACAGCAGGTCGCAATTGGAAGGAATAAGCGATTTGCTAGAGCCCGCGCGAATTTGAGAGGGAACGAAAAAAGGCGGCCAGAATCGGTGGACTTGGAGGCTCTTTATTATCTGAATGTTGGAGAGGTCGGACGTGTTTTACCGGAAGAGAGAGGAGTTCCGAGTGTTTCACCGAGCTTGTGAAGGGTTGACTCGTGGAGATAAGGTATAGCGAGGCGAGAGTTAGGAGATAGCCGCACCTTGAAACTAAGTTAAGTTGCGATGAACTTATATGCCGCAATTACTTCAGTCAGATCCACATCAGAGACATTATTTCGACTACAGATTGTAGCTTACAATCGTATTTAGTAATATTACGAACTTTGAGAAAATTAAGAAGATTATTTTATAAGATATAAACGTTTTTTGAAGCGTTAGGAAAGTGTTTGTTTCCAGCGCGATAAGACACTTTTGTTCGAGCGACTACAGCGAATGCACGAGACACAAGTGAGTAAGAGTGAGTGTTAGCAATGATTTTGTGGAACTGTACAACAACACCAGTAGGATGAAGATGTATTCTATGTTGAAGAACATTATTAAGTCTGCTAATATGAAGTTAATTATGGACTAAATTAGTATGTGCGCCAGGAATATAAGCAGATAGAAGCAATATAGTCAGCGTTGGAGCTTCGTTAGAGGAGTTTGTTCATGAATGTCTACTTGATGTACAACTACATTCTAGTGCATTATTGTCAGACATGAGCTCGACATTAACACCGGCGACTACAGAACGATGTTCATATTACATCTACATGAATATTCGTTATGCGAGTGAGGTCCACGACTTCCTTTTCGAATGTCTTTCGAAATGGGAAGCTGAACTTTTGACACTTCTGGTTGTTTTGATGAAACTGTACTATGACGGAGTAAGAAGAGACATGAAGATTATCAAGAGGTCCAGGGTATACCCGGTCACAATGAAGATGATGATTGGAGGTCCGCAGTTCGATCCCGGTCGGAGCTTGCTGTTTTCCAGTAGGGGAATTCGTTCCTTTCCTGAGGTCACGAGTTCTTGGAGACGAGCTAGGATCCAACCGGATCCTTGGAAGATGTAACAACTGAGTATTTTGTAATACTCTATCTTGAGCTTCTAGACTTCCAGACCAGGTAGCCGTGTTCACTAAACTTGTAGTTAGAGCTTTATGGTGACATTATTGAGCAAATCCTTTATCCATATTTGGACACAATATTTATGTACTCCATGTATAGACATTTTATTCTTCGAGATCATTTGTAGTATTCGTCTTTCGACGCTTTTAGCTTTGTTTGTTTGAAATCCAGTTTCAGAACTGACATTTTCACTTGTTCGAGGAACAGGCATTTTTGTCATTTCCTTTAAGGAATAATAATTTATTTTCGACGTTTTTGAATTCATTTTGAATTCAGGTGATAGACATTTTCGTCTATGTTACCGATTAAATTAATTTTTATTAGTTTAATTTGGGCATTTTATCCGTCGAGAAGAGGCATCAAGAGAGAAGATTTTATTAGTGATATATTGTGAAATATCACGGCATCATTTGGAAGAGAAACATTTAACGTGGAAATGATTATTATCGTTAGAACTCCTAGACATTCGTTCAGAATGGAGATAATACGAATATGACTAACTGTATGTTTTATTGAAGAAAGCCATGAACTTTCAGTCATTTAAAATAATTTGAGGTTAGAATCTTCTTGGAAGATATCATCCGACGTTAGGGAAGTTCTTGTTTGATATCCTCGTCGTGATCGATTCTTGTTGGACACACATATTAAATTTTGTGATTAAGTATTCACGAGGAGTAATACAATGTCACGTTGTAGACATGATATTCCTTCACCGGTGAAAGTTGAAACCAGAAATGTGAAGTTGAGATACAGTATTTTTATTAAATGTATACACAACAGTTTAGATTTATCTTAGTAACGTTTTTAAAGTAATCGTGAGGAAGTCTTTCACGCTTAGTCCAAAGGTCGTTGACATGTATAGATTAATGGCTTAACAATTGTTGTTATCGTTTATTAGACCAGCGGTTGATTCGACAACGCTGAGGAATTTTGCCCTTTTTAAGGAACGTCAGTTAGAACGAAGTGAAGGTGATAACCCTTTAATAGTGGTTAAATATGTATGTAATTCCGTGTGCAGTTGGCGTACGAGGTTTTGGCGAAGGTGTTTCCGCATTTTATATTACAGTCATTGCGTGGGCATGACTATGTTTGGCAAGGCATAAAGTTGTGAGTTAACAGTGCTCGTTATTTCATACACGGCTTTGGATAAGTGAAGTCAGGAGGGTCACAATTGAAATTTAAGCGGGAGATGGATATCGACATCTGTTATGTTTTACTCTTATTAATATTATTAAACCCAAGTATGTAACGACATATGTTTAACATTGAATGGTCGAATGTATTTGATCTATTATGACACCCGACCAGAAAGGAGAGAATGGTGGTAGTATTTCTGAAGCTGTAGAAGCTTATGAGGATCCCAGTTAATTGCATTTGACATAACTGTGAGATCGGAGCTCAGGCTCATGTGTATATAGACGCTACTTATTTTAAATGATAATAGCTCATGCTATTAGTGTCATTTTCAATTCATTCATCATTAACTTTCTTTATTTGCCAATCGTGTGTATGATATGTTAGGTATAGGAAGTTTATTGATTCTAGTGTAGTGGTTAGCGTATGAGTGTTGATGTGATAGAATGTGGTTTGTTTCTTGTTCAGTGTGAATGAAATGAACTCCATCGGGACGTCACAATACGAGAGTATGAAAGGAATAGTGTGTAGCCATTAGCGTGTAGGATGTGTGTATGATTTGCGTATTTGTCTGGCGTGAATCTGTTTCATTTTAACATCGCTTGTGATATGTTGGAGAGGTGTATTTGTGGTCAAGGCTGGAATAGCGAGAGTTTGTTAAAACTCGTTTCCATCCAAGGTCAGCGCTCGTCCACACAAATGTAAAGAGTTGTTGCGAGCCAACAGGCAAGCAGCTTTGAATCAGCCAGCTCTGGGAATGTAACGGAGTCTGTTACATAATCTGTCGCGTGGCGAGGGTCGCGTGCTACTTGCGCCCAGGTGTTCACTGGAGCGCGTCAAAGGAATGTAAAATACGCAAGGGTCTTTGATTGATGTATAGCTTGTTATAATGACACAAGCCGTCCCAAAATTTGTCACAGTGTTCGTGGAACGCAGTATTGTCAGTGGCGTAAATGTGAAGAAGAAAGAAAGGGAGTGTGTTTTATTTAATGTATGAATGTTTAGATATAGTTTACACCATTGTTATTAAATTGTTTAGTTTGTTAGAAGCCGCGTCGTTTCGATTTATTTTAGATATAAGGAGATGCAACTGTGAAACCCATTATAGGTCCAGAGGATGACCACGAGATCCCCGATATCGAAAGGTAGGTGCTCTACTTCGAGCTAAGTGCATAATATGTAATTCACAGTTTCATCGTAATTTCCGCCACATATATTCGTGAGGGTCTTGTTGGAGTGGATTCTTGACTAGTATTTGCGCCGGAGCTGTCAGGGTCTAAATCCAGCGGTGCTTCGGATATCTAACAGACCACCTCTAGAATATACGGGTACAGTATCACGGTGTAATCCTTGCTGCACACACTTGGTCTCGCTTCAAACAAATACTCGCTTCGTACTTAAGCATAATACCAAACCTGCATGCCAACTCAAAAGATGACCTCACCTGACTTCACCAGCTTGGTGTCCCTAGGCGAAACCCCACACAAGACACCGCATAAACCTAGAGAAATTTCTGAGTTTTAATTCCTTGGCCGTGAAAACCAATATACCATCTTTTTGGAAGCCTTTAGAGGGAGGTGAAAGGCTGCTTGAACTTTTAGCTCTCGCAGTAAAGAAGCGAATGTGCGCTTCATAACAAGGGAGGTAGTGCACAGTTCGCTACGCGGACCGGCCAAGGAGTAACAAGAAGGCGCCCTGACGGGCAGGAAGTGAAGCTGCAAGGTAATCCCACGCTGGCGGTCAAAACATTGCTGTATACTCTTAAGAATAGCATGTGATGGTGTGACATATGTTCTAGAAAGTGATGTTATTTCGCATGTGGGTCGAAATACCGGCGTGCATGGCATTTGGTTGCACTAACAGAACTCCGACCTGCCGAAAGGAACTTCATTTCACAAGTAAGTCCACGTAATTTGCCATTACTTGTGATAAGTTTTCAACCTTACAGCAGCCACCTCACAGTTCTAGTATCACTCGTTAAATGTTCCAATAGTCGCATATGTATCCATGAATATAACTATTTTGACTGTTAGGAATTAATTACCGTTATTTTCCGTCGTTTGTTACCGGAAATAGTTCCTGTTTGTCAATTAATGTACGGTATTAATCAAATTTGAACGTGGTTTGAGCTCTAGATTTATTGCCTGTGGATGTTGAAAGAGTGCTACGCCATTATTTGCATATTTTAGCTTGTTAATCTTAAACCTCAGCCCAGGCAACCGTGCACTCTCAGGTCCCATCTCAAAATGTGTCAACTGCTCACTAATCAATTGTATCGTCCCTGATCCCCTTAAAATTGTTCGCGTTGTCCCGTACATAAACAGAATGACAGGTCAGATCCTGGTAATTATCGGCTCATTTCAGTACCACCTCTTCTTCTTCTAGTTCGTCTACTTATCCCACTCCAAGTGGGGTCGATGTTTCCGAAAAGTCTTTTCCATTTTATTCTGTCCCTCACATCGTCGTCCCCTAACCGCTACTCCTTTAGGTCGTCATGGATATTGTCAGTCCATCTTTTCCTCATGCCATCCACAACCAGAGACATCGCTCTCCTCCCTACATAGTTGTTATTTTGACGCAAGACATGCCCATTCCACAGCAGACTTCTCTCCTGGATTTTCTTGGAGACTTTTGTTACTTTTACTGTGCCCCTGATTTTCTCATTTGTGATGTGATCAATCCTAGTGACGCCACTTATCCAGCGCAGCATCTCCATCTCAGTCACAACCAGCTTATGACATTGTGACTTAGTTATTGCCCATGTCTCCGCACCATACATCATGTCTGGCCTCACAGCTGTCTTGGAGGCCTTTCCTTTCACCCTTATATTGAGACTTTTGTCACACAGAATGCCAGAAAACCTTTTCCAGTTCATCCAGGCTGTCTGAACCCTGTGGTTAATCTCAGTATTTATGTTGCCATCTTCAGACATGGTTGACCCAAGATACTTAAAGCTACTGACTAGCCTTAAGCTTACTCCACCCATCTGCACTAATTCATTGTCCTCACCACCAAGGAACAAATACTCGGTTTTCTATCGACTGATTTTCAGGCCTCTGGTGTCCAAGGCTTCTCGCCAGTTCTCCAGTCGCCTTCCCACTTCTCTCCTACTGGTGTCGCACAAAACAATGGTGCTGCACTACGTAAGCCATCAGATAGGACGTTCATGACAAGATTGAATATGTATGGACTCAGGGCTGACTTCTGATGCAGCCCAACTTGAACAGGTAACCAGTTAGTCGACCCGACGCTGCTCCGGACTCTTGTTTTAGCCTCCTTGTACATGTCCTGGATTAGCCGCACATATTTTTCCGGGACTGCTTTGTTCCTCAGACATCTCCAGACTTCCTGCCGTGGAACTCTATTATAAGCTTTCTCTAAGTCTATAAAGACCATATGTAGCTCCTTATTCTTCTCTCTATGCTTTTCGATGAGTTACCGGGGTGCAAATATGGCATCAGTTAAACTCCTCCCTGGCACGAACCCAAACTGTTGTTCTTCAATCGTTGTGTCCGTTCAAAGCCTTTTCTCGATAATTTTCTCCCAGATGTTCATGGTATGGGACATCAGCTTTATCCCCCTGTAGTTAGAACAGTCCTGGATGTCGCCCCTTTCCTTATAAATAGGGACCAGTGTTGTCTCCCTCCATTCCATGGGCATAACCTCTTCCGAATAAATTTGCTGCATAAGATCCCACAAGATATATATTCCTGTCTGTCCAAGACACTGCCATACTTCCATTGGAATTTCATCAGGACCAGTGGCTTTTCCTTTTTTCACTTTCCTGACAGCAATCATCACTTCCTCTCTACCAATTCCAGTGGTTAAACTCTGGTGGGGCAAACCATCACCAGAAGACAGCCTATCATTTTCCTCATTTAGTAAGTGGATGAAATATTCCTCCCACCTTTTCTTGATTTTGTTTTCATCGTGAAGAACTATTCCCTCACCACTCTTCATCTGCTTAATATGAGTAAAATCTTTCGATGCCTTATCTCTAGCCCTCGCTATCCTGAAAGGCTTCTTCACTAGACTGGTATTCTCCAAGTCCTCATATACATCATCCCAAGCATCTGCCCTTGTCAGTCCTACCACTCGCTTAGCATCCTTATTTGCCTGTCTGTACAGTTTTCTGTCTTCGTCTGTCGCAGATTGATCCCAGGTTTTTTTTTTGGCAAACCTCATGGCACTTATTGCTTCGTTTACTGTATTATTCCACCACCAAGTTTCTTTGTCTCTATGAGCAACTTTACCTGAGGTTTTACCAAGAATGGCTTCTCCTGTTTAGCGTATTATTTCACTGTTCACTTTCCACCAATTGATACAGTCATTTATGAAAGGGCCTTATTCCAAACTTTGACAAAATGATTTAAGAACGGTACCAGAATCTATAGACGTAGATACATCTTTCTGCATGAAAAGGGCGTTATTCTACACATTTTAAATGTGTGTTTGCGACTTCATTACAGCGACATCATTTTTGAAAGGGCTCTACTAAAAAAAAATGCCCCTTCATCGCATGTCATCTATCGAATAACTAATACACTAAGAGTTGAACATAGTAAGTTACAGTCAGGTGTTGTGGTTGCTAAATACATATGAGGATTACAGAAGCATACAATTGATCTTTTATTTCTGGGAGTGTCTGTTGTTTTTAATTTTGAGAAGGCTTACACTGGACCAGTGGCTATTAACAGGAACAAAATGCAAGACATTCAACGTTTACTTGATTATATTCCCCGTGAATATAGGTATTTCTACGATGATTTGATGACATGACCTGTACTTTACACTGCTGCTGATGACGATCGTGATGATGATCAATGACGCCATTTAGTATGTATTTTGATTAGAGTTACAATCAATACTCTGACAATGTATGAGTAAAGAAAGGAGCAACTTATAAAACTACAAAAAACATAATTTGACCATGCGTATGAATTACTTCCTCAAGGAAAGGACCTTATTCCAAGATTTTGGACTTATTTTCTTCTTCAAAGAGATTGCAAAACTTAACAACTGCAGTAATGGCAAGATATCAATTTTATTATGTTCCTTAATCATTGAAAAGCCCATCCTGTTACATTCTTCGCTCCTGTAAACTTAGGATTTTGGAGTACGGACCTTTCAAAAATGACTGTATCAATTATCAACTCTTTCTATTTTTAAATATGCCGTAAAACTTAGGTGGGCAATGAGAGAGTGCAACTCCTGGAGCGAGCGCGAGCGGAACTAAGGAGCCCGGACCAGCTGACTGCTCGCTAATAGTTTGTGCTGGAACGACTAGATGGCAATATGCTCAGTTAAAGCGCAAGCATAGGTACCGGGCTGAGTATATTATGTGACAATAGTACAGTTGTGTACAGGGCGTTGTGCAGGTAACATGGCTAGTCAAAGAGGCGGTCTACGTTACACTTCAACCCCAGTTGGGAGTGTGATTACCTGTTCACCTACATCGAAGGAGGAGCACAATGTTTGGTATGCGGGAAAATATAAGGCATAAAAAAGTGCAATTTAGAACTTCACTACAGACAACATCACCAGTATGGAAGTGTAGAGGCTGAAGTGCGACTTACTCTGCACAATAATCTATGCGAGGAAGGAACTAAAGTACAGATATGTTTTATAATGCTGGACCTATACACAATACAACTGAATTACGGTCCTTCGAAATTACAAATCCGTTTGTTTCTTACACGAGAATGTGATGCCTCCTCTTCCGATACAGCTCTTCGTGCTAGTTACAGAATAGCTTTCCTGATCATCTCCTCTTCCCGATCATTTTGTGACGGTAAATTTGTGAAGCAGAGTTTGGAAGTCGTAGCAGACGAACTGTGTCCACAATTATCACGTTCTTTCGCAAGTTTGAATCTTTCGCGGCTTATTATTACGCGTCGTATGGAACGTTTGTCAGGTGATATTGTGGAACAATTAATGGAGCTCATTTCGAACTTCATAGTTTTTCCATTGCATTAGATGAGAGTACTGACATATTCCTTGATGTATGTCCTCTCGAAGACACAACGAGCGGTGACGTCATACTGCAATGCGTGGAAGATGTATTTACCAGGTTAGGTCTACCGTGGGAAAAGAACGTGTCCGTTGCCACTGATGGATCACCCTGATGGTCGGATGTAGAGCAGGGCTTATAGGTCGCCTGCAAAACACACTATTGCAACACGACGTGAGGTTCATACCTGTGCATTGTTCGATTCATCAACAAAACCTGTGTGCAAAAAAACATCATGACCATCGTAGTGAGAACAGTGAATTTAATTAAGAGTCATGGACAGAACCATAGACAATTTAAAGCTCTACTGACGGATATTGATAGTGAATTTGGTGATAGTGTACTTTTGTAAAGTTCGCTGGCTCAGTAGAGGTAATATGTTGAATCGCTTGTTTGATTTTTTGGACGAAATAGTCTTATTCGTGGAAATGAAGGAGCGTCCCGTCCATGAATTCACTGATCCAAAATGGAGTGAAGATTCAAGGGGAAATAATTTCAACTCTGAGAATTGCCGATGACATAGTCATCTTGGACGACACGCCTGAGGACTTGAATGAGTTTATGAATGGTATGGTCTACGTCTTGAAGAAAGAATTCATGATGAAAATTAATAAATGTAAAACAAAAATATTGGAATGCAGCCGAAATAAATCTGAAACCTCTATGGACATCAAATTGGCAGGTGAAAAACTAAAGGAAGTAGGAGACTTCTGTTACTTAAGAAGCAAAATAACCAGTGATGGACGAAGCAAAGAGGATATAAAAAGTAGCATAGCTCAGGCAAGGAAAGCATTTCTACAGAAAAGGAATCTATTGTCATCGAATATAGATTTAGGTATTAGGAAGTCATTTTTGAAGGCCTTTGTCTGGAGCGTGGCACTCTATGGAGGTGAAACTTGGACTATTGGTGCAGCAGAAAAAGGTGAATTGAAGTGTTTGAAATGTGGTGTTACAGGAGAATGATGAAGATCAGATGGGTGAACAGGGTCACAAACGAAGAGGTATTAAGACTAGTGGGAGAGGAGAGATGTTTCTGGCGACTACAAATGAGGAGAAGAGATAGGTTGGTAGGACACATACTAAGACACCAAGAAATAGTAAGCTTAGTTAAGGAAGGAAGGGTCGAGGACAAGAACTGTAGGGGTAGACTAAGGTAAGAATATGTCAAAACAGATTGCCTGGGATGAAGGGTGTGGTAGCTATGTAGAGATGAAACGATTAGCTCAGGACAGGGAGGCATGGAGGACTGCTTCAAACCAGTCAAAAGACTGAAGACTCAAACAACAACATCAACAAATGGATTAATGAGTTAGCATTTCTCACGGCCATCATATCCCACATGAATAAACTGAACCTTAAGTTGCAGGGAAGCAACACACTTATGACTCATTTTGTAAACAGCATTACTGCTTTCAAGGAAATGTTGCAGCTTTGGCAGCGTCAGATGTTGAAAGGTGAGTTAGCCCATTTTCCCAAATTGTCTGGTGTAACACACGATCAATTGCAGACATTTGCAGGTACGCTTGCGAGTCTTGTGAAAGAATCTTCCATCCGATTGCGAGATCTGGACGATTTATCAATTGATCTGAAAGTGTTTGCTGCGCCCTTTTCAACTGCTATTATAATTGATGACGTTCCGTTGGAGCCACTGTGCGAGGTGCTCACACTTCAATGTGATAGTGAATTGAAGGCTAAATATGGATCACGAAGAAGCTTAGCACATTATTATGAAGAAATTTCCCAAATATGCACAAAATTGCTGCCAATCTTCTATCAATGTTTGGCTCAATATATCTGTGTGAGAAACTGTTCTCTCTAATAAAGATCTCCACGAAGAGCCACTCTAACTGACGCACACCTAACTGCCGTTCTTCGAATTGCAAGTGCAAGATCGATCTCTCCAAATGTAACCTGTCGGCTACAGTGAAAGGATACGCGCACCTCCTCATCATCTGCAGAATAACAGTTCAGATATATAAGAACACATTGGCCTACGTTTTGTTTAAGGTCATTGATATTTATTCATGTAATTATTTCTGTACTCCTAGAGCAAGTTTTCGTTCCTTGTGTTCTAAGCAAGTTGTTAGTTTGGCTTATTGTAGTTTCAGGACTATCGGCGGTGGGCAAAGGAGTATGTACTTATCAGCCGTCAAAGTAATTATTTAAGTGTCCTACACAGAACCTAACAAAAGGAATATAATTTAACGTATGTACTTAGTACAATAATCTTATCATCTCATGCACAACAAACAGGGCACAAGTATAAAGCTGTTGTGCAATCAGCTACAAGGTTAACTTCCATGAGAGCGCATGCTCGGCTCTTTCTCCTGCCGGAGCGGGAGCGCTGCTCAATGAGCCGAATTGTGCCCATCTCTGTCGTAAAACTTCAGTTTTGAACTCACTACACTGAATAGAGTCTTCTAGCCGCCACCATTTGATTTTGGACACCGTTTTCTTCTCCACATATGGCTTGAGGCAGATATACCTCCTGAATGATCTTAAATCTTAGAAACGCATATGAAAATAAGATTTTTGAGGTATCTAGAGGAATGCCATAATTTTTCTAAATTTCAATATGGATTTCGCGAGAAGGCTGGGGTTAATTCTGCTATTGTTGATATCATAATCGAACTTCAAAACAATATAGATAAAGGGAATAATTCCGCCGGATTCGTTATTGATTTAAAAAAGGCCTTTGATACTGTTAGTCATCCACTGCTTGTATATAAACTGGAGAAGGCTGATGTGAGAGCTGTGGCATTGTTGTGGTTTAGGACTAAACATTACTTGTCAAACAGGCAACAACATGTAAACTTGGAACCAATAGAAGTACGGTGTACCCCAGGGTTCTATTCTAGGGGCGATTCTCTTCCTCATATATATACTGCCTTTTAGGGTAGATTATCTCTCTTAGCTGGCGATACTTCGTTGTTTTACTTTTCTCTCTCTGATAAGGAGATCACTCGTATATCTGATATCCTGCATGAATGTTATGTCTTGGATGAATGGCTAAGGAAGAATCTGTTAACACCTAATACACAAAAACTGTCGGCATGATGTTCCACAGATGTGAATATAATTTAAATTCAACAACCAATATCTCGTTTGGCATGACCAGACCTAAGAGGATGAAGGAGGTTAAATACCTTGGCTTGATAATAGACAATACCATACTCTTATTTGGACAACACATATAACGAATATAAAAGATTACATTTCAGCTTTAGTTGGAATCTTTGCTAAAATCAAGTTTTATGTAACAACACAGACACTTCGTGTAATATATTTTGCAATGATTCAGTCTCGGCTCTCATACCTATGTTTCATCTGGGAAAGGGCTTCACAAACTAATTTCAATAATCTTGAGATTCTACAAAACTGGGCTCTATGGACAATGTATAGATTTCATTAAAACTTTCGTTTTAATTCACTGGCCGTGAAAGCCAATATACCATTGTTTGTACCCTCGCTGTAGAATGCACACTGAACGTAAGATATTGCTTGTATCTTTCAATTCCAATTAGATAATTTATAAAATATTGCCTAGTCTCATGATAGCTAACAGTACATTCTCTTTCGTTAATGAAATTCACATGCACTGCACAGACAAAAAAAATAAGTTACAACCATGTAGTCAGCAATAGAATGACTAAATTTGAAGTCAATGCACTGCAGCACTCTCTCATCTCTGTATACAACCATGTGCCACTTGATCTAGCAAGAAGCCCTACAATTGGACCATTTCATGAAAACTTGAAAAGGTACTATTTGCTGACTCTGCATGTACAGTATAATAATTTACTCTTGTGACACCACATTCCTCCATATATTTGTATCAGTGTTTTGTATTATAACTTCAAGCTTCAGAATGCTCCTTTACTTATACCCTCATTTTCCTAATTGTATTGTGACACTTTTTCCTTATTCAAGTATTGTGAAACTATAATTGGTCAAAATCGTCGCTCCAATTGCATATTTGTATTCTGTAACTGTGTTATAATTCAGCCTATGTACAGCTAGTTCGTCATCTGTGCAATGAGCTGTGTACTGTTCGCCACGACAGAGATCTGCTCCCTGGAATCTTCTTCTAGACAAATACATAGTTCTTGTTTATTTTGTAACCCAAACTGAGCTGGCCTATTTTTAGCCTACTTTCGATTTTTGCAAATAATGAAAGTAGACATGAGATCAACACAGGGCCAAAACTTGTGTGTCTGTGTGTGTACTCTGAATCTCTGTCCCCACCCCCGCTATCAATTCGCACACGGTGAAACAGAATTGAACGAAATTTGGTACAGATGTAGCACAGGCAAAGGGCACTTAAGTGTCATGCCGCAATCTTTACCAAAATGTAATAGCGGCCACCCAAATGTTCAAAGCTTATATCAAATTAAGACTAACCTAATCGATTGATCTCTACCAAATTTTGCAACAACATACCTTTATGTAGGAAGCATCCTTTGAGCAAACTACTAGGTAATCAGCCCAATAGTTCGCGGATGGCGGCCATGTTTGTGTGCACAACGATTCCCCTATTAATACAAACACGGTGAAACCGAATTGAACGAAATTTGCTACAGAAGGATTACTAACAAAGGGCATCTCAGTGTCATGTTTTATATCGCCGCCATCTTGACGGAAACGTAATGGCGGCCATCCAAATGCTCAATGCTTAAATCAAATTACGACTAACCTAATCAACTGATCTATACCAAATTGCTCAACGTCATACCTTTATGTGAGAAGCGTCTTTTGATCAAAATGCAAGGTCATCAACCCAATAGTTTACAGATGGCGGACATGTATGTGTGCAAATTGATTCCCACTATCAATTCAAACACGTTGAAACCGAATTGAACGAAATTTGGTACAGAGGTAGCACAAACAAAGGGTAACTCAGTGCCATGTTTTATATTGCCAGCATATTGGTGGAAACGTAATGGCGGCCACCCAAATGTTCAAAGCTTATATCAAATTACGACTAACCTAACCATCTGATCTCCACCAAATTTTTCAAAAACATACCTTTATATGGGAAGCGTCTTTTGACCAAACTACAAGGTCATCAGCCTAATTGCCTCAAGGTGGTGAATGTATGAATCATGCAAGTGTTATAGCCTAACCGTAACTTACGATTAAACAAGGCCTGGCCTCAACAATTCAGCTTATCGTACATAGGGAGGTTTAATCTGTCCTCAGAGGTGACCGGTAGGATATTAGCATATTGTAATAGAATTTGTAACCGTAGAAGTGACTAATAGGTCAGGCTTATCGTGCCCTATCATTGTAGGCCCGTGCTGTCTCGTTGTCAACATGTCCGCTATTGTTGCTCGTAAATAAATATAATTCCGTAACATCCCACGTTTATATCCTTTTGGGAATGAACTGAACAAAATCATAAATAAATAATATCAAATGGTTTATAGAAACGCCAGAAAACACTAAGGAAATCGTTGATTTCAACAAAAAATATGATGCAGTTATACTAAACCAGTTGTTTATCAAGGAATATCGTAGCGCATCCGCGGCGTTACGGTAGGGGCTTGGGCTCTTAGTCTGGGGTTTCGTGGATCAAATCACCGCAGGTTCAAATTTCTTTACTTCGTTCTTTATGGTATATATTGATGTATAACTACTCACACGTTATAATGTTAAGCATATACGAAGTACGTCCAGAAAGTAAGATCCGTTTGGTAATAACATTACATTGTGTACAGATACAGAAAACTTATTTATTGCACAAAATTCTACAACCCTTAAACTACTTTTCCACATAACTGCCGAAATGTTGCAGGCATTTGTCGTAGCGTGGCACGAGTTTTTGTATACCTTCTTCATAGACGTGTGCCACCTGTGTCTTCAACTAGTTGTACGTTCCGCTGCAGCGCAGTTCCGCATATGCGCTGTAGACGCTCTGTATCAAGGAGAAGAAACGTGCGCCATTTGGAGAGCGCTGTCAGCCACGTACGCGTTGCTGTGCATGTTTACTCGTACAATGTCGGTGTTGATTGAAAATCCCGCCGCTTGTGAAATCAGATCTGTGATTCGTTTTCTGAATGCTAGGAAAGTGAAACCAATTGAACTTTATCGGCAAATGTGCGAAGTGTATGGACAAAATGCGATGATTGATTCAATGGTGAGAAGATGGGTCCGACAGTTCAATGAAGGACGTAGTGAAGTGCAAGATGAAGAACGAAGTGGGCGTCCATCTTTGGTTACAGAAGAATTGAGTCACGCGATTGATGACAAGATCCGGGAAAACCGCAGGTTTACAATTAGTCCTCTCGCTATGGAATTTACCCAAATCTCACGATCACTAATTCATGAAACTGTTACCGAAAAACTGAACTTAGGTAAACTTTGCCGACGTTGGGTACCAAAGATTCTTACGGAGCAACACAAAACAAAACGGATGGGTAGTGCACTTCAGTTTTTGACCCGTTACAATGAAGGCGGCGAAGAATTTCTGACACAGATAGTCACAGGAGATGAAACTTGGGTTTCTTACGACACCCCTGAAAGTAAGCGGCAATCAATGGAATGGAGGCACACTTCATCTCCAACAAAGGTTAAGCCGAAACAAATCTTGACACCTCGGAAAATGATGTGCACAATGTTCTCGGACTGGAAAGGCATCTTACTCATTGATTTCTTACCGCGTGGTCAAACAATCTACGCAGATGCTTACTGCGAGACAATTAGGAAATTGCGCCACGCAATACAGAATAAGCGCCAAGGTTTGCCGTCAAAAGGTGTTGTTATTCTTCACGACAACGCACGACCACACACTGCAAATGTGACGAAAAACCTCCTACAGGGATTTGGCTGCGACGTGTTTGACTACCCTCCGTACAGCCCTGACCTCGCTCCTAGCGACTTTCATCTGTTCACACATCTCAAGTCTTTCATTGGCGGTCAACACTTCAACAATGACGACGAGCTGAAAGAAGATGTTTCCAACTGGTTGAAGACACAGGCGGCAAACTTCTATGAAGAATGTATCCAAAAACGTGTGCCACGCTATAACAAATGCCTGCAAAAGTTCGGCAGTTATGTGGAAAAGTAGCTTAAGAGGTGTAGAATGTTGTGCAATACATATTTTTCTGTATATGTACACAATTTAATTTTATTACCAAACGGAACTTACTTTCTGGACGTGCCTCGTATACTGAAGTGTGTATTTGCAATCAAAAATATTATATAGGCTATATATTTATAACACCACATAATTCAACACTCGAATAGAGCGATTAATATTTCTTAGACCTTGATCCGCGGTAGAGACTATTGTTGTTGTTTTTGTTGTTAATTCTGTAGGGTTCTTGCGGCATCATGGTCTTGTAGCCCCGTTTTCTTGGGTGTGTGTAGAAGTTGTCTGATAACCTGTGTCACTGTGAAGTCTGTAGGTTTACCAGTGTGCGAACTTTTATACGAAGAACGATTTGGGTAGGAAGCTGTTGTTGTTTCATTTGAGATGCTTGGACATCATGGACATTTATCCACGTGTACATGGGTGAGTGTTGAATGTTTTCTGAAACATGTGTTATTGTGGTGGCTATATTAGTGTGTGTATATATAATTCAGCTGAGGATTCAAACAATCAACGTTTAATATCCGTAAACCACCTTGAAATCCAAAAAGCTACTACAACCAACATTCAATTATACTCCTTGAAAAAGACAAAGAGTTATAACTATACACATACATTTAGGAGAAAGTAGACTATATGTTCTTTACTGAACATCTTGTAAAAACATCGTAAAATAAAAACATTACCACCACCACCCACTTAGTTGACATGCCTTAATAATTTAAATTTATTTAATGCACAGTCGTGAATATAGTCGCAGGCCCACTGGTATCTCAGTAATTATTAGATACACATTGGTGAATATAGTCGCACGTCTACTGGTATCTCAGTAATTATTAGATACACATTGTTGAACATAGTCGCAGGTCTATTGGCATCTCAGTAATTATTAGACACACAATGGTGAATATAGTCGCAGGCCCACTGGTATCTCAGTAATTATTAGATACACACTGGTGAATATAGTCGCAGGTCTACTGGTATCTCAGTAATTATTAGATACGCATTGGTGAATATAGTCGCAGGCCCACTGGGATCTCAGTAATTATTAGATACACATTGGTGAATATAGTCGCAGACCTACTGGTATCTCAGTAATTATTAGATACACATTGGTGAATATAGTCACAGGGCCTACTGGCATCTCAGTAATTATTAGATACACATTGGTGAATATAGTCGCAGGCCCACTGGTATCTCAGTAATTATTAGATACACATTGGTGAATATAGTCGCAGGCCCACTGGTATCTCAGTAACTATTAGATACAGATTGGTGAATATAGTAGCAGGCCTACTGGTATCTCAGTAAATATTAGATACACATTGGTGAATATAGTCGCAGACCTACTGGTATCTCAGTAATTATTAGACACACACTGGTGAATATAGTCGCAGGCCTACTGGTATCTCAGTAATTAGTAGATACACACTGGTGAAAATAGTCGCAGACCTACTGGTATCTCAGTAATTATTAGATACACACTGGTGAATATAGCCGCAGGCCTACTGGTATCTCAGTAACTATTAGATACACATTGGTGAATATAGTCGCAGACCTACTGGTATCTCAGTAACTATTAGATACAGATTGGTGAATATAGTCGCAGACCTACTGGTATCTCATTAATTATTAGATACACATTGGTGAATATAGTCGCAGGCCTACTGGTATCTCAGTAACTATTAGATACAGATTGGTGAATATAGTCGCAGGCCTACTGGTATCTCAGTAATTATTACACATTTGAGAATATAGTCGCAGCCCTACTGGTATCTCAGTAATTATTAGATAATTATTGGTGAATATAGTCGCAGCCCTACTGATATATCAGTAATTATTAAACATTGGTGAATATAGTCGCAGGCCTACTGGTATCTCAGTAATTATTAGATACTTATTGGTGAATATAGTCGCAGCCCTACTGGTATCTCAGTAATTATTACACATTGGTGAATATAGTCGCAGGCCTACTGGTATGTCAGTAATTATTAGATACACACTGGTGAATATAGGCGCAGCCCCACTGGTATCTCAGTAATTATTACACATTTGAGAATATAGTCGCAGGCCTACTGGTATCTCAGTAATTATTAGATAATTATTGGTGAATATAGTCGCAGCCCTACTGATATCTCAGTAATTATTAGATACAAATTGGTGAATATAGTCGCAGGCCTACTGGTATCTCAGTAATTATTTGACAATTATTGGTGAATATAGTCGCAGCCCCACTGGTATCTCAGTAATTATTTGATACACATTGGAGAATATAGTCGCAGACCTACTGGTATCTCAGTAATTATTACACATTCGAGAATATAGTCGCAGGCCTACTGGTATCTCAGTAATTAATAGATAATTATTGGTGAATATAGTCGCAGCCCCACTGGTATCTCAGTAAATATAAGATACACATTGGTGAATATAGTCGCAGGCCTACTGGTATCTCAGTAATTATTAGATACACATTGGTGAATATAGTCGCAGCCCCACTGGTATCTCAGTAATTATTAGATACACATTGGTGAATATAGTCGCAGGCCCACTGGTATCTCAGTAATTATAAGATACAGATTGGTGAATATAGTCGCAGGCCTACTGGTATCTCAGGAATTATTAGTTACACATTGGTGAATATAGCCGCAGGCCTACTGGTATCTCAGTAATTATTAGATACACATTGGTGAATATAGTCGCAGACCTACTGGTATCTCAGTAATTATTAGATACACATTGGTGAATATAGTCGCAGGCCTACTGGTATCTCCGTAATTATTAGATACACATTATTGAATATAGTCGCAGGTCTATTGGTATCTCAGTAATTATTAGATACACACTGATGAATATAGTCGCAGGTCTATTGGTATCTCAGTAATTATTAGATACACATTGGTGAATATAGTCGCAGGTCTATTGGTATCTCAGTAATTATTAGATACACTGGTGAATATAGTCGCAGGCCTACTGGTATCTCAGTAATTATTTGACACACATTGGTGAATATAGTCGCAGGCCCACTGGTATCTCAGTAATTATTAGATACACATTGGTGAAAATAGTCGCAAGCCCGCTGGTATCTCAGTAATTATTAGATACACACTGGTGAATATAGTCGCAAGCCCACTGGTATCTCAGTAATTATTAGACACACATTGGTGAATATAGTCGCAAGCACACTGGTATCTCAGTAATTATTAGATACACATTGGTGAAAATAGTCGCAAGCCCACTGGTATCTCAGTAATTATTAGATACACACTGGTGAATATAGTCGCAGGTCTATTGGTATCTCAGTAATTATTAGATACACATTGGTGAATATAGTCGCAGGTCTATTGGTATCTCAGTAATTATTAGATACACACTGGTGAATATAGTCGCAGGCCTACTGGTATCTCAGTAATTATTAGACACACATTGGTGAATATAGTCGCAGGCCCACTGGTATCTCAGTAATTATTAGATACACATGTGTGAATATAGTCGCAGGCACACTGGTATCTCAGTAATTATTAGATACACACTGGTGAATATAGTCGCAAGCCCACTGGTATCTCAGTAATTATTAGACACACATTGGTGAATATAGTCGCAAGCACACTGGTATCTCAGTAATTATTAGATACACATTGGTGAAAATAGTCGCAAGCCCACTGGTATCTCAGTAATTATTAGATACACACTGGTGAATATAGTCGCAGGTCTATTGGTATCTCAGTAATTATTAGACACACATTGGTGAATATAGTCGCAGGCCCACTGGTATCTCAGTAATTATTAGATACACATGTGTGAATATAGTCGCAGGCACACTGGTATCTCAGTAATTATTAGATAACCACATAGGTGCATATAATCACAAGCCTATTGGTATCTCAGTAATTATTAGATACACATTTGTGAATATAGTCGCAGGCCCACTGGTATCTCAGTAATTATTAGATACACATTGGTGAATATAGTCACAGGCCCACTGGTATCTCAGTAATTATTAGATACACATTGGTTAATATAGTCGCAGGCCCACTGGTATCTCAGTAATTATTAAATACATATTGGTGAATATATTCACAGGCCTACTGGTATCTCAGTAACTATTAGATACAGATTGGTGAATATAGTCGCAGGCCTACTGGTACCTCAGTAATTATTAGATACACAGTGGTGAATATAGTCGCAGACCTACTGGTATCTCAGTAATTATTAGATACACACTGGTGAATATAGTCGCTGGCCTACTGGTATCTCAGTAACTATTAGATACACATTGGTGAATATAGTCGCAGACCTACTGGTATCTCAGTAACTATTAGATAGAGATTGGTGAATATAGTCGCAGACCTACTGGTATCTCAGTAATTATTAGATACACATTGGTGAATATAGTCGCAGGCCTACTGGTATCTCAGTAATTATTAGATACACACTGGTGAATATAGTCGCAGACCTACTGGTATCTCAGTAATTATTAGACACACATTGGTGAATATAGTCGCAGGCCTACTGGTATGTCAGTATTTATTAGATACACACTGGTGAATATAGTCGCAGACCTACTGGTATCTCAGTAATTATTAGATACACACTGGTGAATATAGTCGCTGGCCTACTGGTATCTCAGTAACTATTAGATACACATTGGTGAATATAGTCGCAGACCTACTGGTATCTCAGTAACTATTAGATAGAGAGTGGTGAATATAGTCGCAGACCTACTGGTATCTCAGTAATTATTAGATACACATTGGTGAATATAGTCGCAGGCCTACTGGTATCTCAGTAACTATTAGATACAGATTGGTGAATATAGTCGCAGGCCTACTGGTATCTCAGTAACTATTAGATACAGATTGGTGAATATAGTCGCAGACCTACTGGTATCTCAGTAATTATTACACATTGGTGAATATAGTCGCAGGCCTACTGGTATCTCAGTAATTATTAGATACACATTGGTGAATATAGTCGCAGCCAACTTGTATCTCAGTAATTATTTGCCTATTATTTGGTATACGTTACGAATAGGGTGGAGGGTGGCTGGTTGCCTGAAATCCCGCAATAAGTACAGGTTATAGAAATTGCAAACCGGAATAAAACATCAATCTTTCAGGTGATGTACGAAATTTAGGTTTGCTCTAGTTTCTGTTGTAAAATCAAACGTTTTACTGCAGTTTACATGATTTACGAGTGCGACGAAAATGACTGCGACTGCCGTACACTTCACGCTAGCCAGCAAAGAACACAACTATTGCTTGATTCCCATCGACATATACCTTATTGCATCATACTAGTTAAAGGACTGAAGACTCAAAAAAAAAAAACGACGACGATAACAACAAGATGGCGACGGAGTGAGTCCAGGTGGAAGTTGAGCTCCATGTGAATGTGTATTTCAAGTGTGTTATACAGGAATTATCACAGTAAAAGTTGGCACAGGAACAACATATGAACGTTAGATTAATTTAAAGTAATATCTCATAAGCAGCTGTGTAAAACAACGTGAAATTCCAGTTATTTGTGTTAGGGAGCATTCACTTCACTTTGCCGTCATGAGCTCGTGAGCGGTGTGCAAGAAGAAAGTGGGAAAGGCAGCAGTGAAAGTACAGTGTGGTGCGTGTAAAAACTGGTTCCATGGAAAGTGTGTTCAGATAAATGGATAAGTTGGTGAATGGCTATGTGAATTTTGTTCCACTAAAGACACATCTCCATCATTAGGAGATGTGATGGTGTTATTGAACGAACTACGAGAGGAATTTCGTTCCATGAAAAGCGAGCAACTTCAGAGGGAGACAGATCTGGGTAAGTCACTGGACATGTGTCACAATAAATTAGATGATAATACTCTACTGCTAAAATCACAGCAGGCAGACATAGCTCAGTGCTTAGCACAAATAGAATCCCTGAAGCAGGAAAACTCTGATCTACGCACTAAAGTGAAATCATTGGAAAATCGTGTGTTAGGATCTGAACAGTATTCCAGGCGCAATACAATTGAGATACAAGGTGTTCCCGAAATAAAGAATGAGAACGTTCTTAACACTGTCAAACTAGTTGGACAAGCCTTGGACGTAAATGTGACTGATGAAATGGTGGACGCTTGCCATCGTCTACCAAAACAACCAAGCCAACAATGCAGTGGCATTGTCGTTAAATTTGTGAGGCGGTTCGACAAGGAAATCTTCATGGAACGGCGCCATGTAAAGAGGAATTTATCTACTAGACATATGGGACTCCCTGGGGACAGCATGGTGTATGTGAACGAGAGTCTCGCCCCGGAAAAGAGGAGACTACTGGCAGCGGCTCGTCAGAAGCGGAGAGAAAAGGAGTTTGCGTATCTATGGGCAAGAAACGGAGTCATAAAAATGAAGGTTCCCGTATCATAGTAGTTAATAGTTTGGACGATCTGAACGGAATTTAAAATAGATAAATTGTCAATTTACTATCAGAATGTACGTGGTATGAAATCTAAATTGTATGTGTTTAACGAGAACCTATTGTGTAATGATATAGATATATGTATTTTAACAGAAACTTGGTTAGACTCCAGTGTTTACGACACTGAGGTCATTAACACTGGATACAGAGTATCAGGCAAGTGAGAGGTTCAAGCAGAACTGAAGGTGGGGTGCTAATAGCGGTAAAAGAGGGGATTAACGTTCGCAAGGCGGAAGGAAGGTCTCAGAACTCAGAAGTCTTGCTGCTAAAGTTGGAAACAAAAGGAAGAGTCTGGTATGTCTGTTCCCTGTACATTCCTCCTAGCTCGGACCTTGAGTCTTACCGTGAAATGCTAGGGTGGATAGAGAGGCATTATGAAATGTACAATAATAGCATCATTATAGCGGGAGATTTTAATATTCCTACAATAACGTGTACAGAAATTAATGATGTAGATAAAAATAACCACACAGTTACTGTATAACTTCATGAACCTACTTCAACTTAAGACTTACAACAACATTCAGAATTCGAATGGAAGAACTCTTGACCTAATACTCACTAACTACACAAACCTAAATCATGTCAGACATAATACTCCTGTTTTACCCGAAGATGCTCACCATCCCGCACTGGATTTAACTGTACCTCTCAATGGAGCCAAAAACACCTTCAGAATTAAAGAGCAAACTATATTTAATTTTAAAAAAGCTAAATTTGATGAACTGTACCTCGGTTTAAGAGACACAAATTGGGACGATCTCTACAAAATTAACGAAATAAATTCAGCAGTTAACTTTTTTATGATAAAGTTTACGAAGTTTTCCAAAATACCGTCCGGGTATTAATGCCTTTTAAAACCAGTAAATACCCTGTTTGGTTTACAAAACAAATATTTAATGATTTGAAAGATAAAGACTTCCACAGGAAAAGAAAAGACTATTCTGAATATAGCAAATTGAGATACAAACAATTAAGAAACAAGACCAAAACAGACATCAAACTAGCTCATAAAGGATATATAACAACAGTTGAAAATAACATTAATAGTGATTGTAAAATTTTTGGACGTATGTGAAAAGCAGGAGAAGGGCCAATGGTACATGTACTATAATGCAATACAATGAGGAAGAGCTAAAAAGCGGGGAAGTGGTTGTTCAGGGTTTTGCAAAATACTTCCAGTCGGTGTATTCACAACACCCTTCTTCCTACAGAATATCGCAAGATGAGGCAAATACGCCAGTAACCCTGCACATAAGCGAAGTAACCATGGCGGAAATTGATAGAGCGTTTAAAAAACTGAGACCAAAAACATCAGCGGGCCCGGACCAAATACCCCCTTACGTAATTAAGGGTTGTTCACAGATTTTAAAAGATCCCCTTCATTTTCTTTATAACCTAGCAATTAGTACAAATACATTCCCAGATATTTGGAAAAAAAAACTCGCGTCTGTCCTATTTTAAAATCAGGTAACCAAACATTAATAAAGAACTATCGACCCGTGAGTATAGTATCAGCTGTTGCAAAGATATTTGAATTTATCTTACATGACAGAATTGTTACTCATGTAGCGCCAGCCATATCAGAACAACAACATGGATTTATGCAACGGAGATCTACGGTCACAAATCCGATGAATTTCTCCCACGATGTTTCATCCGAGTTGGATATCGGAGGACAGATGGATGCTATTTTCACGGATTTTGAAAAGGCATTCGGTAGTATTGATCATGATATTCTTTTGACAAAATTAAACAATTTCGGTTTTTCACAAGCAAACTTACGATTTTTTAGCTCGTATCTGTCTGGTAGACAGCAATATATATACTTTCTCGGTAATTCATCAATGGAATATACCGTAAATTCCGGAATTCCCCAGGGATCGAACCTTGGACCAATTATGTTTCTGATAGCAATCAATGACATTTCTGAATGAATTAAGCACTCTAAATGTCTCCTATATGCTGATGATTTTAAGATATTCCATCCTATATCCTCTGCTCATGACTGCTATCTTCTACAAAATGACTTGGACAACATCTTTGAATGGAGTAGGCAAAATAAACTTAATTTTAATCTAACGAAATGTGTCACAATGTCATTTACCCGAAGGAAGAATAAAGTTAGTTTCCAGTATAAGCTGGGGTTGAACACGCTGCGGGAGGTTAATGGTTTTAAGTGACCTTGGTGTGGAACTGGATAAAGGTTTGACTTTCGCTTCTCACATCAACAAGGTAACAAGTGAGGCGTACCGAGCACTAGGCTTCGTCATTAGAAATGTAAGACCTTTTCGAGATGTGAAAACGGCCATTACACTCTATAATGCTTACGTAAGGGCGAAATTAGAATATGCAAGCGTAGTGTGGAATCCGTTGCGTAAAAAATACATAAGATTACTAGAAGGAGTACAGAAGCGATTCGCCAGATTTATACATTATAAAATGAGCAGAAATTACCCATATATGGTCCCATATAAAATTTTATCGAATAATCTAAAAATTATTGCTTTGGAAGATCGTAGGAAAATAAATGAGTCCAAGATCTTACACAAGATTGTAAATTCTGCGGTAAATAACTCTTATTTGTTATCGTTGCTGAATTTCAATGTTCCACGTCTATCCTCAAGAACGTGGACAACTTTTAGGAATAAGAAAACATGCACCACGTCACACAAATATTCACCGCTTTATAGACTCTGCAGTAGTTACAATAAAGCTGTAGTGTGTAATAAAAGTCTAGACTTCGATCTTAGTCTCCAAAAATTTGTAAAGGTATTTATGACCACATTGCCATGAGTGTAATTAATTAATTAATAAAAAGGTAGAATATGTAACAGCATTAAGGTTAAGCTATAAATAATATTTTTATGTAATTAATTTCAATGCTGATATTAAATTTAAAATTAGATTTACGTTATGAAAAAAAAATAGAATTACTGTTTAAAATTTTGTAGGTTTACTGTTATTGGGGTTAAAGACCCTGTTGTAAACCAGCATAAATAAATAAGTAAATAAATAAATAAATAAATAAATAAATAAATAAACAACAACAACAACAACAACTAAAAATTAAAACTACGAACTGGCCACAATGAATTAAAATGTGATTATCCAAATGTCCTATCTTAGCGAGTGAATCTTCGCAATTGCTGCATGAATACGGTATCTAGCGTCTATAGAACGTGTGTCCCTTTAAAACTCGGATGTTTCCGTATATACAACTCAGTCTTACCATAAATACAGTCATAAGTTTTGAGGGTGGCTGTTCTTTCCCCCTTGCAAGTGCCTCCACATTCCTGTGTTGTAGCACCAGCTATGAGTCATCCCGAGTGCAGCTGCAGTAGTGGAAAGTTCTGTGTTCGTTTTTAAGATGCAATGGGGCGATCACAAAAATCGTGTAGCTGCGGTTCTGTTGCAAAAAAGTACGCAAATCCTGGTAAGATTTTAAAAATTCTTCAGAAACTCAAAATAAGAAAAAGATTCGTGTACCGCACTATCCAGCGCTTCCTTGAGACAGTAACTGTGAAAGATCGAGACAGAGTAGGTAGACCTCGCAATATGCGGACTGCAGAATTGGTGAAAGCAGTGGCGGCCTATAGGCGAATATATCCGGTAAGAAGACAGACTGTGATGGCATATGAGCTGAAAATATCCGGTAAGGAGACAGACTGTTATGGCATATGAGCTGAAGATATCCAAAATGCCTTTGTCTTGCACATTGAGCAGTGAACTGGATTTCGTGCTTACAAACGACGAATACGACACCTCCTTACAAATGCGCTGAGAGAGCAGACACTCTTAAAATCAAAACGCCTACTGTCGCGTTACGCATCAGATAGTCACCGAAATATACTGTATAGTTATGAAAAAAAAAAGGAGTTGAGAAAAAAATTTAATGTCCAAAATGACAGGGTACATGCCCCATGCTCTGCATAAGACTCCAACGATCCAGAGTAGCCATCATCGTTCATTTCTGATGATGTGATGGGGCGTGACCAACGAAGGTACCACGACCCCCATCTCTGTGAGAAAACCGTCAACATGTCAGCCAGAGTGTACCGGGGCACAGTGTTGGAGCCACTGGTCAAGAAATTCAACAACAACCTCTTCCATGGACAATGGAGCTTTTAGCGGGATTCGACTCCAGGACATAAGGCTCACACATCTCAGGAGTGGCTTGGGGTCAATGTTCCGGACTCGGATTGGCCTTCTACAAGTCCGGGCCAAACGCCACTGGACTACAAATTGTGTTTCAAGCTTCCGGAGATGGATTGCAGGAAGAGACATCCAAATATTTAAAGTGTTCTTCTTTTAAGGCAGCGGATTTTCCGATGGAACTGGTGCGTAATTCAATTGACGAGAGGCCACAAAGACTAAAAGACGGGTAAATTTATTGACAACTTTGTGTTAGTATGTAAGGTAAAACTAGGTAAATGAATACCGCTTCTTGCCGCCATAATTTAGAATGTGATCAACTGTTCACATTAAAGGTAATGTGACTTTGCCCTTACTACAGAACAATGGTTTCTCACCTCGATTGTTTAGCAAGTGTGTCCTCATATATTGCTTGGCAGATGGCACTTTCCTCTGGCTTCTCACCGCTATAGATTAACATGTTTGTTTACAAAGATACTTAGTGAATATATTTTGCTTCCCTTATGTTACTTGAATATGGCTTTTCAGCGCTATGTATTCACATGTGGGACTCAAAAGATCCCTCGCGGGGCTTTGCATACGCTACAAGATAATGGCCTCTCAGCACTGTACCTGTAGAATGACATAATTGTTTTCAAATATCCTCTCCTTGTAACTTGGACCCATTTACACTACGTGGAAATGGTTCTTTGCCACTATGGATAAAAAAAAGTCTCTCTTCCATGATCCTCTCTCCTTAAATTTGGCTTAGAATACTATACTTTAATATGGCTTCTCACCGCTATGGATTAGCAACTGTGCCTTCTCATTTCATATATGCGTAAGCTTTCATTCACATACGATACAGGAATATGGCTTCTTGCCGCTATGGGATGACATGTGTCGTTTGAGATCTTGTCCCTGGGTAAACTTAAATTTACATATGCTATAGGAATACGGCTTCTTACCACTAAGGTTAAGCATGTCTTTGAAGTTCCGCACTAGGTAAACATGGATTCACATATGCTTTAGGAATATGGCTTCACGCCGCTATGAGGTAACACCTGTGTTTTGAGATCTCTTCCCGGCTAAATTTGGATTCACATACGCTACAGGAATATGGCTTCTCGTCGCCATGGGATAACATATGTCTCTTCAGAGAACCTCACCAGGTAAACTTGGATTCACAGAGGCTACAGGTTTAGGGCTTATTACCACTATGGATTAGCGAGTGTGCCTTCAGATATCTTCTCTGTGTAAACTTGGATTCACATAGGCTACAGTTATATGACTTCTCACCACTATGGATTAGCATGTGTGCTTTCAAATATCTCTTCTGCGTAAATTTGGATTCACATACAGTACAGGAATAAGACTTCTCGCGGCTATGGGATAACATATGTCTTTTTAGATCTCCTCCCCGGCTAAATTTGGATTCACATACGCTACAGGAATATGGCTTCTCGTCGCTATGGGATAACATGTGTCTCTTCAGAGACCATCCTTGGTTAAACTTGGATTCACATACGCTGCAGGTATATGGTTTTTCACCACTATGGATTACCAAGTGCGCTTTTAGATGCTCTCTCTGGGAAAACTTGGATTCACATACACTACAGGAATATGGTTTCTCGCCGTTATGGCATAAGATATGTCTTTTGAGATCTACTCGCCGGCTAAATTTGGATTCACATACGCTACAGGGATATGGCTTCTCGCCGCTATGGCATAACATGTGAATTTTGAAAGATCCTCTTTCTCCAAACTTTGCTTTGCATACGCCACATGTGTATGGCTTCAGGCTGCCATGACTTATAATTTTTGACTTATATTTTTGTTTGATAATGAATTTTTTGCTTGATGCTGTATTATCACTATTACCAACTGCGTAAGGAAGATCTGACGTATCTGTACATATAGGCCTGAAATAATTAGAACTCTCAGTTTAAAGTGCGTTACATTATAACGGAAGTAGAATAATACCCTAGAGACCTAGAAATCTAAGTAGACCCAATATAATTTTATTAAATACCACTACCAGAAAACTTGTCTTCAAGAAGTACCGGTAACTAATGTCGTTTCCACTCATCAATAATATGTTGTACATAGTGTTGCTTCATTTTACAAGTATATGTTTATTATACACACACTATAGTGTGTCTTGTCAGAGATTTTGGATTGATAGCTTTAAAAGCATGAGTGTTGTGGTTCGTATCTTAGCCACCACAATCTTCCAATCCAAAGTCATTAAATTCTTTACAAGCTGTGTGCCGTAATGGTCAAGATGCTTAAGCCTCCATCTTTTGCAACACTGCTCGACCTTCGCGAAAGGGTCATCGATGCGCATGTTGAAGTAAATGCGTGTATTGGGTAAGATTTCACAGAGGCAGCTATAATGATGAGTGACAAGGAAACACCACCATTTTTGTTGTTGTTTAAGTCATCTGTCTTTAGACCATTTCAATACAGAACTCCATGTCTCCCAATCATAATATTATGAATTTATTCATTTTACAAAGTTACCACTCCCTACATCCGAAGCAATGTATATAATTTCACCATCATTCCGAGCCGTCTTCCTAGAAAGATATTATTAGCGGGGTAGAAGCTTCCATCCATCGTCTACCATCATTCAACGTGAAAGAAATTAGAGAAGAGGCCTCTCAGTTCATCAAATAGTTTCTACGGCCTAGCTACAATACACAAGCCCGATGTGCTTCTGAGTCCCATAGCATCCCCTACTAAAATATTCAAATATATGAATCAAGTCCTGCAGCCATTATTCCCTCCGCCAGCCTCTCACGACAGAAACTCACAACGCTTCGTAGATATCACAGCGAGTATAAACTTGAGTGACGGCGGTCTACTGGCAAGCCTCGATGTGGAGTCCTTATTTACCAGGATTCCTGTGAATGACGCCACACAGACATTAAAGTTAAAGCATACAACCACAGGAGGTTCAACGGACTAAGTTGACTTAGCTGGACACTGCGTTTGCCACAGGCTTCGTCTTCAATAGTCAAATGTTTCAACATATGGAAGGAGCAATAAACGGATCCCTCTCTCTCTACATTATTGGCCAACGTTTTCATGGCAACTTAGAGGAATACGCTGTAAAGGAGAGCCCATTGAAACCTGAGTGTTGGTTCAGATACGTAAGGGACGTTTTCTGACATAGCAACATGGACGCACACACTGCAGGACATCCTAGACGCCATGTGCTTCTGCCATATAAGCATCTACTTCACAAAAAGAAGTAGAGGATACTAATCCACAGACCTAAGTAGATGTTCTTCTCTATAAACGAGCAGACAACACGCTCGCACACAGAGTTTATAGTAAAGGCATGCATACAGATCGGTACCTACATGCAACTTCAAGTCAGCCACCGTCGCAGACAGAAATGTTAGCTAGGGCACTCCTCGTCAGAGCCGACTGCATTTGCGATGAATTCATGTTTTTTAAACGCACAACGTGCAAGATTATTTCACAGTCATTCTGTGCAGAATCTAGTTAAAGGAACTCGGTACGCGATAACGAACACATTACTTCCCGCATAAAGCACCACACGCATTCCTCATTCCGCGCGTGGTACGTCTTCGTGGAGCATAGCTTAAAATGAAATCCGTGCACACCTAGTCTGGTCGTTATGTGTCTTAAATCGTAGTTGGCTTCTTTCCACTTGTCGGTGGTCAACGCATCGGTACTGTAAAAGTCCAGGCATATTTCTGTTTTTCTTCTATGTTGTTCGAGAAAAAGTATTTGGTATGCTGTAGTTAATGGGAGAGAGAATGCTTCACGTATTTCCTCCAACAACAGAGTTTCCCTAGTTACCTCATATACCAACCTCGAAGAGGTAAATTTAGAAAGACATAGAGCCCCCTCTAGAAACCTTGTAAACGTCCTTTACGTTGCTTACCGACAGGTGCTGCCAGATACTGGAGATGCCGTAAGTTATGATGGGAGTTATTTTCACTCTGAATAACTTCAACGCTGTTGGGAGAGATATATTTTGCATGTATTGATATCATTTAAGGCTATCATTGCTGCTGTTAACCTGTCTTTTATATGTGCTGTGGAATAAGTTCTATGTATTTGTAGTGTTATTCCTAGGTATTTTAAATTATTAACGCTGCTAAGTGGTTGTCCATACAAATATATCGTATCACCTGCTGCATGTCTGCCTCCTTTCCTAGAGGTCATCGTCATAGTTTTACTTCTGTTCATATTAAGGTCATTTGTTTGAGCCCATTCTATGAGCCGATCAAATGCCAACGGCAGATTGGGTATTGATTTTGACACTAAAGCCATGTCTTCTGCATACATATATATGTGAGTGTCTTCGTTACAAGTGAATCAGCATGTGTCCCGACGTTAAATAGAAGGGGACTTAAAGGATAACCATGGAGTACACCCGTAATCTGGTCTACTGTATCCGACAGAGTTATCGAATCCTCTATTTGCACCTCATTTTTTGCCAATATGTTTGTTAGGAGTTGTAATATGAGATTATGTTTCCCTATCACGTCCTCAATCTTTGATATAACCTGCGTTTGACTAACTGTACCAAAAGCCTTCGAATAATCGACAAATACAATATGAAACTTCACCTTCGTGAATCTAAGGACCTCATGAATGTCGTTCGGAAGGCACTCTATAGCCTGAAATGTGGAGCGATGCTACCTGAATCCAACGTGTTTCTTCTGGAAGAAAATGGTCTAAGAGAGAATACAGTGTTTGCGTTAATGGATTGGTCAAAAGCTTTAACAATGTGCATTCCAGTGCTACTCCTCTATATGAATTGGGATTATTTAAGTCTCCCTTTCTTTTATAAAGGGTCTTCATCGTTGAAGTGCGCCATCGACCGGGTATTTGCCTCAGTTTAACCAACGCCACCTAGATAATAAGGCCTCCGCACTGGCTGACCAGCGCTAGGCAGCTCGACCAACAGTAGTCAATCGCGTTGTTTGTGGAGCGTTACAAGGTCGGCGCATAAGTTGTACTTTTTACTGTAGTTTTGCTCTTCAGCGTTCGAAGTGTGTTGATCAGTGTAGATAAATGTGTAATGAAATGTTTGTATTTGTGGATATTTGTAATAATAATCACCAAAATGCCGTATAGTTGTTGTGTGACTGGGTGCAGAGGGAATTATCCAACGGGACCACAAGTCCAAGTGTTTTCATTTCCGAAAGAAGCAGACTTGACAAACAAGTGGATACGAGCCAAAACAAGGAAAATTTAACAGTCAGCAAAACAACAAAGATAAGTTATACAGTACTTACACTACCCATATTAAATACAGATTAAAGATAGAAGGTCTGAATCACATGGTGTACATAACCTCAGATACACCTACTGTACGTACATCTGATATATGAAAACCTTTCCAATGCAGTTAAATACTATAACATACTGTAAGTAATTTGCCCGGTTGGAATTAGCTTTCTAGTGAGCAGCAGACGTATGATAGAACTTAAATGCTGGTTTATTTTCTGAATGTACCGTAGGCTGTGATACAAATTAGGCTTGTAATCCACTACGACGTTTTATGTGCACTTTATGCTGTTAGATAATTTAATTTTCAGAACATTCCCTGAATTCGTAAGCCTACAATTATTTAAAATATTACTATAGTAGATCTAACATAACTTACACTACCGGTATATTATTAAAAATACAGGCTATGTTATAATCCTGGGGTATGTTTAAGACCAAGATATTTTCTTGCATTAGAGTAAAATCGTTATACCAGTGCACGTCTGTCATTGTGCTTGTTATTGTATGCCTATGATAAAGACCTTCTTTCGAATTAATCCAATATAGGCCTACGGTAGCCCTGTGTACTGCATTTATTTAGATGTAAGGTATTCATCGCCTAGTTTGTGACTAAGTTACTCCCATTCTCAAAAACAGGTTTATTTGGTTTATTGGTTATAAGTTCATAAATTCTTTTTGGTAAAGAATTTAGGCTAGCATACCGGTATATTAAAATTAGAGTATTCCTAGAGTTCAGGTTCCAGTATGTTGGCCATAGGTGTTTGTCCACCTAGATGCAAGATTTTCTCTAGACCTTCTTGTTTAGGTCCTATAAAGAAATATTATAAAGCGTTTTTCAGGTGTAGCAATTAATCACATATATTTTTTGAAATAGGGCATAGCTTAAAATTATGTCTGCCTTAATATATAAGGTCAAATGTTTGTAAGCTGAATTATGCCTGTGAGCTTTAATAGAAAGAACACTTCTTTAACATGTTAAAATAAGTTGCATATGTCAGATGATTTTTCAGGGCTTTTGCAAACAAGTCCTTCTAGTGGCTCTCCCAGAATATCAGTCTTATGTTTTGCTGCAAATCTGCAGTACTTATTAAACTTTCGACATTTGAAAGTTACTTAGTTATGTGTTCATTATGATCCAAGTAACCCGTATTGTGATATTTTAATACTTACAAAACTAATAGTATTTTCAGCACAACACAGGCTTTCTTTAGGTCTGTTATTGAGTGCTTTTTTGTCTTTTTTGTTTTATTTTTGGACATGTTCAAAATTAAATTCTTAAGAAAACAGGGAAGTTTGAATTACTTTGTCAAATTAGTAGCATTATTACAAAGGAAGCATTGGGCTAATAATTTTAAAAACACCATAATAAATTTAACTTCATGTCCTCAATAAAAACTTTAATTAAGGATGTGAAAATAAACCATTCAGAGCTCCAAAGTGCACTTCTGAAATTATATATAATAAATCATATTCAAACCCAACTGCAACTTTGATTTCATAAACATTAATTGCTTTTATAGCAGTTCTCAAGACCAACATTCACCCTCCTCAACAGGATGTAGCCTATTTTAAAACACTGTACATTCCCAGCTGTACAGTATTTCAAATGATTTCTCAATTAATATAGAATGTTCTCTGTTGGAGTAGGCCTTACATCTGGGCATAAATTGGAGGGTTGGTATGAAAACATGAACCTATTTCAAATTATCATACAGAATTTCTTTCAGTAACCCATCTTGCCTAGCTTTGGTGGTGATTGTTCTTTTAATGGACAGGAAATTGATATCCATTTATGATCATCCAAGCACAAACACCATCGAATTGATCCTGAAGGAGTATTAAGAATGGTATTTCATTCTTTCTTCACAGGTATGTCAACAACATTTTCACCCCCATGAAATTATAAGAACATATGTGGATGCCAGAAGGAACAAAGGAGATCCTCGCAGACTTACTAGACCATCTTTACTTCCAGGGGTCGTGCCATCTAACTTCGTAAGTAAACCTGCTAGCTAGCTACAGGGAGAGCCCTGAAGCAAAGCGACAGAAACATGAAAAAAAGAATATTCAAGAAGCTGTTGAGGAGAGTAACAAAGTAACAAAATTAGTATTATGGGAATAAATTTGTCTTTTGTCCGTATTTCATAAAATAAAAAAATATAAAAATGACATTTTTTAGATTGTACATATTTTTTAAATATATAGATTATATATACATATTTTGACACATTTTAGTACATATAAATCCTAGCCCTGCTCATAATTCTACCATGTAGCCTATATCATTAATAGAAGATTAGCTTCGGCAGTCCTGATGTACCAGATGGGTGAAGCATATTTCGTAACATCTATATATATCAGAAAGTCAATAAGCTTATTACTGATTCTCAAGATTCAGAAATTTAGTCCTATTGTAATTTCAAAAACAACCCTCTCAAAATGTGAATTGAATCTATTTTGAAAATTTTTAACCCATTTAAACTAATTTTTTAACCTTCACTTACATCCTTTAAGAAATTTTCTGGTAGCAAAATGTAATTTTAATGTACAATCTGTTACAATAATAGTTAAGACTGAAGATTTCCTATGCTCTCTCTATTCTCTATTAAGCTACAAGAACAGTAGGCTCATAAGTTGAATTGTTGGTGGGAGTTAATTATGTTCCTGCTGTACAATGTACTCTCGGCTAAATATGTTTCAAGATAAAACTGTATTGTATTGTATTTCTGTCTGTAGCCAAATTGCTGATACTTTTTATGTAAATACCTGCAAAAAGACAAGGTTATGAGAGTGTTCTTGGACCAGAGGGTTGGGGCGGAAGAAATGAGGAAGGAAAGAGACTGTTGGACTTCTGCCAGAGGAGCAGCCTGCTAGTTGGGAACTCCTGGTTTAGGAAAAGAGAGAGCCACACAATCACATGGTACAGTGATGACTTGACCAGGAAGTCGGTGGTAGACTATATACTGTATGAGAAAGAACTAAATAAGAACATCACGGACATCAAGGTTATTCCATCGGAGAACATGGATAGCGACCATCGATTGCTGGTAATGAACCTGAGAGGGAGTAAGGAGAAGAAAGGGACTGAGAACCAGGAAAGACGTATAAGGATATGGAAACTGAAAGAAGGGGATAGAAGGGTCGAGTACCTCAAAATAGTAAAGGAAGGAATTCCAACAGATGAAGAAAGAGGGGTGGAAGAGGAATGGGCTAGATTTAAGAAGACACTAGTAGGTGCAGCAGAAGCAGTATGTGGGAGGACAAGTAGTAAGAAGAGGAGGAAGGAAACACCATGGTGGAATGAGAAGACAAAAGATATAGTAAGGGAAAAGAAACAAAGGAAGGAAGCTTGTAGTTTAAAGTGACCGTTAATCTGTAGATTATGAGCCACGGGACCTCCTTTTTACGTGGAATCCGAACCACAGGACATGGCATTTCACTTCGAAAATCTCACTTGCATTGACCGGGAATCGAACCCGGACCGCCTTGGTGAGAGGCATACTAAGGGAAAAGAATAGAGCCTTTAGGAGGTGGTATCAAAATAGGACGGTAGAGACAAGGGAAGAGTACCAGGAAAGAAAGAAGGAGGCGAAGAGAGTAGTAGCTGAAGAGAGAAGAAAGTGGATGGAAGAGTGGACAAAGATGATGAAGGAGGATAGTGAAGGTACAAAAAGGTCCTGTATGGGATGGTAAAAAATAAGAGGCGGAAGGATCCTACGGATTATGTTAGAATGGTGAACAAAAGGGGACAAGAGATAGAAAATAGGGAAGAACTGAAGAAAATGTGGAAAGAATATTTTGAAGAACTTCTGAACCAAAATGGAAAAGATGGTGAGGAGGAAGAAATCGGGAAAGAGGAAGATGAACTGCAAACAGAAAAGGGCTCAACATGGAAAGAAGTGGAAGATGCAGTGAACAAGATGAAAAGAGGAAAGGCACCGGGTGTGGATGAGTTGAGTGTGGAGATGGTGAGAGCAGCAGGAGAGGTGGGGATACAGTGGTTGTACCGAATGATGAGGACAGCATGGAAGGAAAGGAAGACCCCAGAGGACTGGAAAAAAGGAATAATTGTCCCGATCTTCAAGAAAGGTAGTGGAACGGATTGCAGAAACTATCGGGGAATAACACTGATGAGTCATTGTGCAAAGATCTTCGAGAAAGTTTTGGAAAAGAGAATTAGGACAAGGATAGAAGGAGGGATGAGGGAAGAACAACATGGCTTCAGAGCAGGAAGGTCCACAGGGGATTTGATTTTTGCTGTAAGGCAGTTACAAGAACAGCACTATGAGTATGGAACAGATCTACTGATGGCCTTCCTGGACATTGAGAAAGCATATGACAGTGTATGCAGAAACAAAGTACGGAAGACCCTGGAGGATAGAGGAGTAGAGAAATGGACTATAAAGAGGATAAAGGAGATGTACAAAGGAAGCGTGAGCTGTGTGAAAGTGGGAGAAGAGAGATCAGACTGGTTGGCACAGAGAAACGGCCTGAAACAGGGAAGTGCACTGTCACTGTTACTTTTCATTGTGGTGATGGATGACATAATGACCCGAGTGGCACAAGTAATTGGGGAAGGAAAGATGAAAGCAATGGTGTTTGCAGATGATTTGATGATTTGGGGAAACAAGGAGGAGGGGGTACAGGAACAGTTGGACGTGTGGGAAGGAATAATACAAGGATATGGGATGAAATTTAGCATAAATAAGAGTGAGATGGTGATCACAACAAGGAAGAAGGAAAGAACCACAACGGGAATAACAATTGGTGGGGAACAGTTGAAGAAAGTGGAGAGTTTCAAGTATCTGGGAAGCCTGATACAAGATAATGGAAGAAACGATAGAGAAATAAACGAGCAGGGGAGGCAGGCAGAAGCATTTCGGAGGAGTGTGAGAAGCATGTTATGGAGCAAGGATGTCCCTCAGAGCAGCAAAAACATCATATATCGGACGTACTATGTCCCTATCCTGACGTATGCCTCGGAGACCTGGGTTATGGAAGGGAGGGAGAAGAGCGAAATACAGGCCAGTGAGATGAGGTTCTTGAGAAGCAGTATTGGAGCTACAAAGATGGACAGAATAAGAAATGAGAGGACCAGAGAATTAATGAAGGAAGAACCATTACAGGATGGTATAGAGAAATCTAGACTTAGATGGTATGGACATGTAAAACGAATGGAGGAGAAGAGGATACCCAGGAGAGTACACGAGACAAAGTGGGAAGGAAAGAGACCGAGAGGAAGACCGAGAGACAGGTGGCTGAAGGGGGTGGAAGAAAGCGTGAAGAAGAGAGGAGAAGACTGGACAAGGGTGGAGGCTGAGAGATGGTGGGAAGACAGAAGACGTTGGAGAGGCTTGTGTTCCAAACAGACCCGGCCAGTGGCTGGAAACTGAGCAAGATGATGATGATGATGACCTGCAAAATTCAAAACCTTTAATTAAATTAATATTCTGTAATCCAACGCCAGTAAAATAATACTAAAAATTGAACGAGTGGAAAAAGGACAATATTCAAAGAAATGGGATAATATTCCAGCATATTTAATCAATAATTAGTCGCTAAGTGATGACACTCCTATTATGACATTTTGAGACATAACTTCTTGCTACTAGTCCTACAATTGCCTAATAGTGGATTTGTCAATACGACGTTTAGTTTCGACAGATGACCATTCTTTTTTCCTCTAGGAAATGGAATGTTATCGTTTTTCGACTCAGCTGTTCAATTATCCTTTTCCATTTTTGCCTTTCTCCCTTCATTTAAAAGTGAGGTTAATAAGTTCATAACGTTCTGAAAATCATAATAAACATCATTATCGTAATAATTACGGGCCTTTTTGTTATTATGATGAAACTGTTTATTTCTTTTTCCTCCCTCAGTATAGAAGGAGTCTCATAGTTCAAGCATTACCGGAAAGCGTATTTTACGAAAGGTAAGGAAGAAGGTAAATTCTACGAGGTACGGGTAATTTAGAAATACTGTCTACTCAAAGACTTGCAGGCTATGCAGTGTTCATTTACAGTTGTACAGTGCAATAATATGAGTATAAACATCGTTTGGAAGGGCAGGGAGGAAAGACTTCTCTTGGCGCGCGTGCTTCCGAGCGCGGAGGCCTTATTATTTTGGAGGCGTTGGTTTAACACATTCGTTAAATAGGCTGGTAAGTGATTCTATGTGGACCGGAGCCAAACTCTTCAAATGTTCATTAAGGAGCAAGTCCGGGACACAAGCTTTGTTACTTTTGAGATTCAAATGTTAAACATCTCTGTTGGGTCTTCATATTTGGTACTGTACCCGAACTGATGGAGATTGCCAAAATCCGAAAAATAAAAAGATAAACCAGGATCGTAGAAGCTCGTGGTACCCGGCTAGAAACCACGAAAAACTACCGACAAAAAGATCAGGAAGGGTATAGTTATCCGACAATGTGCTACAGGACAAACTACAGGTTCGACTAGGACATCACGGAAAATTGGAGAGTGAGAAACCCTTCTAACACTCGAGGATTGGGTAAATGGTGGGCCCAAGAGTCCTATTTCTACTGTAGCACAATACAACCCTAAATAAATGCAAATAAAAATAATCTAATTTAGATAAAACACCGGCAACACACAAATACGTGCCTATTTCAAAATATTACAGAAAAATAAAGCAATACCGAAATTAATAATAATAATAATAATAATTTGTAAAAATATTAACTATCGGTTCACGTTCATCTCCACAATTTTTATTAAAATTATACATCCTTGGAATCAAGCTTTAAACCAAGCTTTTAATCAAGCCTTCACTCAAACCACCAAATTTATGTCAATATCATTATTATAGTTGTAACTCAGCTTTAATAATCCGTGCAGTAAAGCCTACATCATATCTATGTCCACACCATAATTTACTCTTTTCTTTTTTCTTTTTATTTAAAATAGAAATTCTCACATAAATACATTTATCTTAGCTTGATACAATTATCAAATTGTGTTAGCTTCGAGCAAGATCTTCGATCAGTGAATCAGCAAAATGAAGATCTGAGCAACATCATATCTCCACTGTGAACAGCCTAGCGCAATAGCCACCCCGAACTATCACTATAAAGCGAAGATCGATACTTCCAAAGTACAAGTATATCACAATCATTATAAAAATCAGAACAACGACAATATCGTCCTCAAAATATAACACAACTCGTGGAACAAGCTCATTGCCACGCCCCTCAACAGCTGGACTATCATAATACAGCCTACCAGTAATCTGCTCATGATTCAACTTACAATCCAGCTTTAAAACACGATAAACTTCGACAAAGATCCACTGTCCACGCTCAGACAATATAAATATGCACAAATATAATTTAGCTTTACTGTTCACTACACGATGGTCTCTAACTAATGCACTATATTGCAACTTGATTCATATTTAACAGTATTAGCTTTAACATTAAGTGATCTATAATGCCATTGGTGCATTTCGACTTCATTCTTCTAACTCAAATTTGGTTGAATATTATATTTCAACTTGTTCACAAATGTTTAATTACCATGAATAGATTTTCCACATCCTAAAATATATCTCCACTGAAATGTATGACAAATATTTCTTGATACTAAATTGTACATAATGTTGCACCTGAACACATTTTTCAAAAATCTGACATCCGTCTGAAGTCACGTTAGCTCTCGAAATTCAGAACAGCAAACCTATCACAAACGATCGTCACCCAAAAAGCCGATGAAAATTCAACAAAGTTAATTTAAACCGCAGGTTCCAAAAATTTCGGAAATTCCAAATATTCCGGACGTCACCAAAATTCCAAATATCACCATCAAAATTCGAAATACCAAAAATGCATTTAAGTATAATCACACATGAAATATGAAGAACACTACGAAGCTTAGTTCAAAACTCCAATCCAAACTGAAATTCCACAAATAAATATTTCAGTATAAATTTTAAGTAATATCAACGACGAAAATAATTAACTGACTTCCTAAGAAAAATATCTAAATTCTACAGTCAGATAATGAAAAAATTACTTCAGATATTTTCAAAGCATGCTCACATTCAAATAATACGTAGATAGATTGTTTCTACCTTTAGCTGCAGGCTGCTGTCAAACTGAGATCCAAATTCCTTCATGAAGAAGACAGGAGTAATGTTGGGATCGCACCAATTCCTGTATATTACTAGATCGACGATATCACATCAGAAAATTCCCCAGACATCGGCATGTAGAACGTGAAAATTGTTCCCCAATGAACCACGTTACCGAACATCGTCACCTCCTTTCGTCTGCATTCCCGGGTTCAATTCCGCTCTCCGTCCTTCCTTCATCTTCTCAGATTGGGACTGCAGGCAACTGCGTGTTGTAATCAAATCGCCGAAATCCATCGAAATGACTTGTAGTAAGCATCTGCGTCTTATCTGCTACATTTAAATATGGCCGCAACTTTCATGCTCCATCCCGTGCCCAGTCAAGTTACGTCAAATGCCACGCCCCCTCAGTGAATTTAGAAATCCATTATATCTATTCCAACATATTCCCACTTCCAGTCTGTTAATGTTCATTGTAACACTATTGAATATGGCTAATTGGACAATATCACCTCATTAGTTTGGTTATTTATGCATATCATTACATTTGATAGTCCACTGACAGTTGTCTCGTTCCCCATTTGCATGATAAAATGTCCGACCACCGGCCGACACATTCACTTTCCGAAAATAAACAATTTCTAGTATAAATTCCTTGGTCACCGTTCACATTTATCCGCAATATTTACTGGCACAATATCCGTTAAAACCCTTTAAAACACTTCCATTACGAGGGATACAACGCTTCGTTTACATTGGCTTGTTCACTCAAACACTCCCGCACGAATACAAGTTCAATTCCGGCAACATCACAGTCGTCTCCGCTTTACTGATCCAATCTCTCGGCTGTCAGTAAGCGAACTCCTTTGCATTTCTACATGCCCAGGGAAAATACTCGAGAATCACATATCCCTCGACTGCAACGTCACAGAGAGTTCGCCTAACCTCCCTCTTCCTCCTTTACACGATCGGAAAATGGCGACTTTCTCCACATAGCGCGTGTTCTTCCAAACAATTAATTGACTGTCTCAATCCAATTTCAAATAGAAAATGTCGTCCCAATAACTCTCATGACGTAAATTTCCCATCGTTCCACTGCACAAACTTACTTTAAATGCGCTGGTTATAAAGCAAGAGTAAATTACGTTCTTGCTGGTCTGCCTGACTTGGAACATACATTGCCTCGCGTCATAGCCGTGAGGGTTGCCGTCTGCACCTTGCTCGACACCAAATGTATTACGAAGCCTCACTGCTGACCTTGACCGGTACTTCATGCCCTCAGAATACCTTGTTCTTCCTTCCACTCCTATATTAGAATATATAAACCAACATACAATCCTTCCACCTCGGTCTGTCACACATGCACATATATCATACTAAAATTCGAGTACAGTACTTGCATTATCTATGCGTGGTTTTCACTTTCGTGACATTATACGCATTTGTGTTTATGTTTTCTTCATCTATGTGATAGCCCTATTTTACTGCCCGTTTATTTTGCTCCCGAAAAACCTCCAAACAAAAGTTTCTTAGTTCACTGATTGTAATTAATCAAATTATATATAGTCCTCCTGTATTTTATTCTAATCTATTGGCCCCGAGTGTTGCAGTGTCCGCACCCTTGGCACATAATTCCATTACTGACATGGGCTATCCCACTGCAGTCTACTGGCCCCGAGTGTTGCAGTGTCCCCAACCTTGGCACATAATACCATTACTGACTTGGGCTAGCCCACTGCAGTCTACTGGCCCCGAGTGTTGCAGTGTCCCCAACCTTGGCACATAATACCATTACTGACTTGGGCTAGCCCACTGCAGTCTACTGGCTCCGAGTGTTGCAGTGTCCCCAACCTTGGCACATAATACCATTACTGACATGGGCTAGCCCACTGCAGTCTGCTGGCGGCGAATGACGTCACCGCGACCTTCATGCAACCAATAGTAGGCCTTTAATCTTGACATGCGGTTCTGGCATTCTGGAATGTTCCTGGCCGCTATGAGAGATGGTACCTCCTTCTGAGTTTGATCCATTCTTCATTCCTCGGATCGTCACTCTTCTACGCACTACTCTACAACCGCTGTCACGCTGCTCGACAGTCATCACTTCACATTTATTTACTACTAGCTGAAGTACCCGTGCTTCGCTACGCGTCATAAATAAATTAAAATGTGAAGGTGACAGTTAAAATAGGGGATAGGCGAGGTGCTGCGCAGAGGGAGATTAAGGATGAAACATTTTGTCCAACTACAACGCTCGGCGTTGACCGTGTTTTATAGCACAAATTTGGATTTTACTCGCTAACCGTTGGAGATACCTTTCGGATAGAAAATGTAATTTTAAACCTCATATATGCCATCAAAAGTTTGCTATTTCTTAGCGTTCTCTTTTTATTTCAAATGGAAATATGAGTTTGAAACCAAAGGGTGTAGTGACGTCACTAAAATGGTCGCCATCTCTAAATAGTGCAAAGTATTGTAATCAAAAGTAACCTATATGTTAACCAGGTAAATCAGCTACTTCCATGTAAAATTCACGTATATCGGACCAGTGGTACTTGCGTGATTGAGTAATACACAGACACACACCATCTCATTTTTAGCCTTGCTTCGCTCGCGTCATTACTTACATTACTTACATGGGTGGAGCGATCATCCTTTCAAAGTTAAGGGCCGACCACAGCGAACAAATTATGGTAAATATTCTTTTGTAAACCGTGCCATTGATAACTGGAACTCTCTACCTGCCGCAGTGTTAGAGCCTTTTCCCAAACATATAGGTGTGTTTAAGAAAAGACTGACTATAAGTGTAAATACTCCAGTTTAATTGTTGTATAATTGTTATTGAATTGTTATGTGTAATTATTTATTTGTTATGTATATCCAATTTGCCTCCGGGGGCCACACCCTCCATTGCAAATAAATGAATGAATGAACGAATGAGTGTCATATTGTTATATAATGAAATGCAGTTTTAACCCCGTTAACACCCCTTTAGAACCTGAATATCCAAAAATCCCTCCTTAGTAGACGTTTTCGACACACAACGAACATATCCCCAAAATGTAATTCTTCTAACTTTAATAGTGTTGGTTGGTCGATGAGAGTGAACATCCAAAAATCATTCCTTAGTGGACGTTTTTCTTCCAAAATTTCACCCCTCCCCATAGGCCCCTTAAATTGCATTTATGAGAAAACGGTCGAACACCTATTTATTTTATTTATTTATTTATTTATTTATTTTTAAGCTGATTGATTTCCGAGGAGTTTCAAACTCCTCGCCTATGTCTTTTAAGAGATACACGCTCCGGTAGGAATCTTTCAACCCCCACTTTTCATTCCTTTAACCTCATAACATACACTACATGGAAAAACCATTAGACAGGTGTCAGCTTATTTTTAATGATTAGTATATATGCCAAGTATCACATCCCCAAATGAAACCACTCGTCAGATATTGTTATTCAATGAAATGCACGTTTACCCCCTTAACTCCTCTTTAGAACCTGAATATCCAAAACTCTTTCCTTAGTGGACGTTTTCGACATACAATGAACATATCCCCAACATTTCATGTTTCTAATTTTAATAATTTTGGCTGGGCGATGATGAGTGAGTGAGTCAGTCAGGACATTTTTTCATTTATTTTTGATAATTTCACCCCTCCCCATGAACCCCTTAAATTTGATTTATGAAACAAACGGTCGAACGCCTATTTACTTATTTAAAGCTGTTTTCCCCCTGAGTTTGATGAGTGACTAAGTGAGTCAATCATTTAGGACACTTTCTTTCCTGTTTTCCCCCCCCAGAATTTCTCCCCTCTCCAAGGGCTCCTGAAATTGGATTTATGAAAAAACGGTCGAACACCTATTTACTTGTATTTTAAGCTGTTTTTCCCGCCGAATTTAAATTTTTTCGCCTATGTCGTTTCAGAGATACACGCTCCGTTAAGAATCCCTCAACCCCCAATTTTCACCCCTTTCACCTCATAATATACATCACATCGACAAACCCTTAGACATATGTCTGATTATTTTTAATGATTAGTTTCTATACCGAATATCACATCCCCAAAGAAACAAATCATGTGATATCGTTATTCAATGAAATGCACCTTTACCCCCTTACCACCTCTTTAAATCCCGAATAAACAAAAATCATTCCTTAGTTGACGTTTTCGACATACAACGAACATATTCCCAAAATTTCATGTTTCCAACATTAATAGTTTTCGCTGGGCGTGATGAGTGAGTGAGTCAGACAGGACATTTTCTTTCAATTATTTTTACCAGAATTTCACCCTTCCCCATGGGCCCCTTAAATTGGATTGATGAAAAAACTCTTGAATACCTATTAACTTATTTTTTAAGCTGTCTTTTTCCCCTGAGTATGATCAGTGAGTGAGTCAGTCAGTCAGTTAGGACAATTTCTCTCCTTTTTCCCCCCAGAATTTCACCCCACCCCATTGGCCCCTTAAATTAATTTATGAAAAAAAAACGGTCGAACACCGATTTACTTATTTATTTAGCTGATTTTCTTTCTCTGAGTTTCAAATTTCTCACCTATGTCGTTTAAGAGATAGGCCTTCACGCTCCATTAGGAATCCTTCAACCCCCACTTTTCACCCCTTGCACCTCATAATAATACACCATATCGAAAAACCCTTTGACACCTGTCTGCTTATTTTTAATGATTAGTTTACATGCCGAGTATCACATCCACAAATGAAACCACTCTTGAGATATTGTTATTCAATGAAATGCAGGTTTAACCCCCTTAAGACCCCTTTAGAGCCTGAATATCCAAAAATCCTCCCTTAGTGTACGGTTTTGACATACAACGAACATATCTCCAAAATGCCATGTTTCCAACTTCAACATTTTTGGCTGGGCGATGATGAGTGAGTGAATGAGTCAGGACATTCTCTTTCATTTGTTTTTCTTCAGAATTTCACCCCTCCCGATGAACCCCTTCAATTTGATTTATCCAAAAAAAAAAAACTGTCGAACAGCTATTTACTTACTTTAAAGCAGTTTTTCCCCCTGAGTTTGATGAGTGAGTCAGTCAGTCAATCGGTTAGGACACTTTCTTTCCAGTTTTTTTTTCCCCCTGAATTTCACCCCTCCCCATGGGCTCCTTAAATTGGATTTATGAAAAACGGTCAAACAAATATTTACTTATTTTGTATGCTGATTTCTTTCCGCTGAGTTTCAAACTCCTCGCCTATGTCGTTTAAGAGATACACGCTCCGTTAGGAATCTTTCAATCCCTACTTATCACCCCTTTCACCTCAGAATATACACCACATCGAAAAACCATCAGACACGTGTCTTCTTACTTTTAATGATGAGTTTATATGCCGTGAATCACATCCCCCAATGAAACCATTCGAGAGATATTGTTATTCAATGAAATGCAGGTTTAACCCCCTTAAGACCCCTTTAGAACCTGAATATCCGAAAATCCTCCCTTAGTAGACTGTTTTGACATTCAATGAACATATCCCAAAACGGTCATGTTTCTAACTTCAATAATTTTGGCAGGGCGATGATGATGAGTGAGTGAGTGAGTGAGTGAGTCAGGACATTTTCTTTCAATTTTCTTTTTTCAGAATTTCACCCCTCCCCATGAACCCCTTAAATTTGATTTATGAAAAAAAAAACTGTCGAACAGCTATTTACTTACTTTAAAGCAGTTTTTTCTCACCTATGTCGTTTAAGAGATAGGCCTTCACGCTCCATTAGGAATCCTTCAACCCCCACTTTTCACCCCTTGCACCTCATAATAATACACCATATCGAAAAACCCTTTGACACCTGTCTGCTTATTTTTAATGATTAGTTTATATGCCGAGTATCACATCCACAAATGAAACCACTCTTGAGATATTGTTATTCAATGAAATGCAGGTTTAACCCCCTTAAGACCCCTTTAGAGCCTGAATATCCAAAAATCCTCCCTTAGTGTACGGTTTTGACATACAACGAACATATCTCCAAAATGCCATGTTTCCAACTTCAACATTTTTGGCTGGGCGATGATGAGTGAGTGAATGAGTCAGGACATTTTCTTTCATTTGTTTTTCTTCAGAATTTCACCCCTCCCGATGAACCCCTTCAATTTGATTTATCCAAAAAAAAACTGTCGAACAGCTAATTACTTACTTTAAAGCAGTTTTTCCCCCTGAGTTTGATGAGTGAGTCAGTCAGTCAATCGGTTAGGACACTTTCTTTCCAGTTTTTTCCCCCCTGAATTTCACCCCTCCCCATGGGCTCCTTAAATTGGATTTATGAAAAAACGGTCAAACAAATATTTACTTATTTTGTATGCTGATTTCTTTCCGCTGAGTTTCAAACTCCTCGCCTATGTCGTTTAAGAGATACACGCTCCGTTAGGAATCTTTCAATCCCTACTTATCACCCCTTTCACCTCAGAATATACACCACATCGAAAAACCATCAGACACGTGTCTTCTTACTTTTTAATGATGAGTTTATATGCCGTGAATCACATCCCCCAATGAAACCATTCGAGAGATATTGTTATTCAATGAAATGCAGGTTTAACCCCCTTAAGACCCCTTTAGAACCTGAATATCCGAAAATCCTCCCTTAGTAGACTGTTTTGACATACAATGAACATATCCCAAAACGGTCATGTTTCTAACTTCAATAATTTTGGCAGGGCGATGATGATGAGTGAGTGAGTGAGTGAGTGAGTCAGGACATTTTCTTTCAATTTTCTTTTTTCAGAATTTCACCCCTCCCCATGAACCCCTTAAATTTGATTTATGAAAAAAAAACTGTCGAACAGCTATTTACTTACTTTAAAGCAGTTTTTTCTCACCTATGTCGTTTAAGAGATAGGCCTTCACGCTCCATTAGGAATCCTTCAACCCCCACTTTTCACCCCTTGCACCTCATAATAATACACCATATCGAAAAACCCTTTGACACCTGTCTGCTTATTTTTAATGATTAGTTTATATGCCGAGTATCACATCCACAAATGAAACCACTCTTGAGATATTGTTATTCAATGAAATGCAGGTTTAACCCCCTTAAGACCCCTTTAGAGCCTGAATATCCAAAAATCCTCCCTTAGTGTACGGTTTTGACATACAACGAACATATCTCCAAAATGCCATGTTTCCAACTTCAACATTTTTGGCTGGGCGATGATGAGTGAGTGAATGAGTCAGGACATTTTCTTTCATTTGTTTTTCTTCAGAATTTCACCCCTCCCGATGAACCCCTTCAATTTGATTTATCCAAAAAAAAACTGTCGAACAGCTATTTACTTACTTTAAAGCAGTTTTTCCCCCTGAGTTTGATGAGTGAGTCAGTCAGTCAATCGGTTAGGACACTTTCTTTCCAGTTTTTCCCCCCTGAATTTCACCCCTCCCCATGGGCTCCTTAAATTGGATTTATGAAAAAACGGTCAAACAAATATTTACTTATTTTGTATGCTGATTTCTTTCCGCTGAGTTTCAAACTCCTCGCCTATGTCGTTTAAGAGATACACGCTCCGTTAGGAATCTTTCAATCCCTACTTATCACCCCTTTCACCTCAGAATATACACCACATCGAAAAACCATCAGACACGTGTCTTCTTACTTTTTAATGATGAGTTTATATGCCGTGAATCACATCCCCCAATGAAACCATTCGAGAGATATTGTTATTCAATGAAATGCAGGTTTAACCCCCTTAAGACCCCTTTAGAACCTGAATATCCGAAAATCCTCCCTTAGTAGATTGTTTTGACATACAATGAACATATCCCAAAACGGTCATGTTTCTAACTTCAATAATTTTGGCAGGGCGATGATGATGAGTGAGTGAGTGAGTGAGTGAGTCAGGACATTTTCTTTCAATTTTCTTTTTTCAGAATTTCACCCCTCCCCATGAACCCCTTAAATTTGATTTATGAAAAAAAAAACTGTCGAACAGCTATTTACTTACTTTAAAGCAGTTTTCCCCCTGAGTTTGATGAGTGAGTCAGTCAGTCAATCAGTTAGGACACTTTCTTTCCTGTCCCCCCCACCAGAATTTCACCCTTCCCCATGGGCCCCTTAAATTGGTATTATAAAAAAACGGTCAAACACATATTTACTTATTTTTATGCTGATTTTTTTTTCGCTGAGTTTCAAACTCCTCGCCTTTGTCGTTTAAGAGATACACGCTCATTTAGGAATATTTCAATCCCCACTTTTCACCCCTTTTACCTCATAATATACACCACATCGAAAAACCCTGAGACTCGTGTCTTCTTATTTTTAATGATGAGTTTATGTGCCGAGTATCACATCCCCCAATGAAACCAATCGGGAGATATTGCTAGTCAATGAAATGCAGGTCTACCCCCTTAACACCCCTTTAGAACCTGAATATACAAAAATCCTTTCTTAGTGGGCATTTGCGGTCCTTGGGGAAGCTGCATACCAAATTTCATTCCAATCCGTTCGGTGGTTTCTGAGATTTCGTGATGAATGAATGAGTGAGTGAGTGGTATTTGACAAATATATAGTAGAAGATAGTGTCAAGTCTTTGTTATGCTAAACTCGGTTGACAGTGCTGTGTGAGTAGGTGAGTAACTAACGGGATTTCAAGTAAAGATGCTCATTTTCTATACCAGTAGTGCAGAGCGCAATTGGCATCCAGACGGCCGTGTCTCGACTTGAGCTATGTTGCCATGGAAACTATCTGCCTTGCCATTCCTTCATGAGTATATTTTATGATTTGATTAGCCTGTGCTTGAGTCCAAAAGGGCCTAAATCAAAAGAATGAGAAAGACTATCGAAAATTCATGTAGCCAGCGGTTCCTTCCGGGTCCTAAACTATGTGTATGCAAAATTTGGTTGAGATTGGTGGAACGGTGTGGATTTGTTTACGGAACAGACCCACATACCCACATACCCACATACAGACTTTCACTTTTATATATTAGATGTACTGATACTCGTCACTAAGCTTGAGTGACCGCACGTCGCACCCAGACGGCCTTGACCGACCTGCAACCTCCGGATGCCATAAAGAACATAGCATTTGAGACCATGCTGGTCTATAGCTGCCAAATCTTCGAACTATCGTAGCGGCAGTTTCCCTGACTGTTCGCGTGCATCATCTCTGACGCCATTGCCTGGACACTAATTCTGTGTCGATTCTTCAACTAAGAAGAGAGAAGGAGTGGCCTGGATCTTCTCTTCCCTCTGGGTGTCACTTGAATTGCAACCTTCAAAGAGGCCACTGCCGCGTCCTGCTACAATACCCTCAACTTTATTGGTATGACATCCTAACAACGCTCACCGACTTGAACATATACCCGCCACGCTACCCTGGTATCTGTCTACAAGATCTTCACATCTTTTTTAACCAAGTCCATGTTATCAAAATTTAATGATTGCCATACGTATCGAACTAATGTCATTATTTCTTCAATTGGTACAATCCATATTAAGATTCTATCACCTTATAGTCAAAAAAATATTACTGCGCTTAATCAGGGCTTCTATAATTAGTCCCTTTCCAATTTGTTAATTTGTTACTAATTCATTCTACTTTAGCGCACGTATGTGCATTTTATTGTTCATTGTCCTCATATGTTGATTGTTACAAAGCAATAAACTATATGTTACCAATCCTTTTGGTTTCTGGTGATGTACTTTTAATGCCCACAATCCCACACCGCCTTCAGTTCAATTGCTATCTTACAGGAGTTATTTTGACCGGGCTCAAGCCTGATGTGTTCTCCCTTGATGGGAAACGTTTAGCAGATCTATTCTCCACGTGGTCTCGTGTCATTAAATGTCAATGCCTGAGTGAAGTGAGCTGTCCACGTGCTCAAGGGAAAATTCCGAGGAAATATCGATCGTTGCGGCTTGAGAAATTTGTAATGGTTGTTTTCTGCCTCTTCTGTCTGTCTTAGTGCTGCTGTTCATAGTAGTTCGCTTTAGTGTCCTTTATCAGTATATAATATATTATATTCTATTCCGGGCAAAGTCTTGTAGCGCCTCTTCGTCTAACGTGTCTACAGCGATATGGACAGCGTAAATAAAGAGAAAAAGACGTTTGGAATACACTCCTAGCCAATGGATACAAGAAAAGGACAGATAAATAGGACCTTACGGAATAAAGAACAAAGCAGGAGAACTGCTGAAAAGGATAAAAATCGGCTCCACTATGAAGCCTTTCCGCCGTATGTACAGCGGGTGGCAGATAGAATTGCCAGGTTGACAACGAAGTACAACGTGACAACGGTTATAAAACCAATAAACAAACTGACCTCAGTGGTGTGTAAAACAGCCGAGAAAAGGCAGCCCAAACAAAATGCATGAGTTAGCGAAGAGCCTTATTCCCGTGGACAGGTCTAAAAAGTGCAAACAAGAAGACGAGTTTCCATTAGGATATTACAGGTCATTCGAGACACAAAAACAATTAAACAGCAGATCTGCAAAAGGTGAACATGCTGACGTCACGAGACTCGTCATAGAATTTGATACGGTCGAAACTGTTGCTTAAGTTACTAGATATCAAAACAGGATAATTAGAGAGGCAATAGAGATCGTGAAGCAACCCAATAATTAAAATCGCAAAGACAGATTCAGGCTTAGCAACAGGTGGAAAATTCTCTTAGCGCTTGACTGGCTGGGGCTCGGACCAATCAGGGAGCAGCGTGACGTCAATGCCGATTCAGCGGTGCCTGACTGACAACCAACGGTTAATTTTAATAGACACGAACTCGTACTCACGGTTAAGGCTGCTGCTATGACAGCCGAAACGTCGGGAAACAATCGTCGATACAGGACGTAGCTCCATCTTATAAGCCTACCATCTAAATACTTCAATAATCCCAACCAAATCCAATCTGAGCCCATCCATTTCCCTTTTCAATGTGTTTAACACTGCCTCTGCTAATCACAATTCTAACAGCCACGTTCTGCCCAGTAGGATATCAGATGTTACCTTTGTAAACTTTATGATGTTAACACCCCCTCAAGTATTCCTCTGCTAATCACAATTCTAACAGTCACATTCTGCCCAGTAGGATATCAGATGTTACCTTTGTAAACTTTATGATGTTAACACCCCCTCAAGTATTCCTCTGCTAATCACAATTCTAACAGCCACGTTCTGCCCAGTAGGATGTCAGATGTTACCTTTGTAAACTTTGTGATGTTAACACCCCCTCAAGTATTACTCTGCTAATCACAATTCTAACAGCCACGTTCTGCCCAGTAGGATGTCAGATGTTACCTTTGTAAACTTGGTGATGCTAATCCCCCCCCCCCCCCCCCCCAAAAGTATTACTCTGCTAATCACAATTCTAACAGTCACGTTCTGCCCAGTAGGATGTCAGATGTTACCTTTGTAAACTTTGTGATGTTAACACCCCTTCAAGTATTCCTCTGCTAATCACGATTGAAACAGCCACATTCTGCCCAGTAGGATGTCAGATGTTACCTTTGTAAACTTTGTGATGTTAACACCCCCTCAAGTATTCCTCTGCTAATCACGATTCTAACAGTCACGTTCTGCCCAGTAGGATGCCAGATGTTACCTTTGTAAACTTTGTGATGTTAAAAGTCCCTCAAGTATTCCTCTGCAAATCACAATTCTAACAGCCACGTTCTGCTCAGTAGGATGTGAGATGTTACCTTTGTAAACTTCGTGATGTTAACACCCCCTCAAGTATTACTCTGCTAATCACGATTCTAACAGCCACGTTCTGCCCAGTAGGATGCCAGATGTTACCTTTGTAAACTTCGTGATGTTAACACCCCCTCAAGTATTCCTGTGCTAATCACAATTCTAACAGTCACGCTCTGCCCAGTAGGAAGTCAGATGTTACCTTTGTAAACTTTGTAATGTTAACACCCCCTCAAGTATTCCTCTGCTAATCACAATTCTAACAGCCACGTTCTGCCCAGTAGGATGTCAGATGTTACCTTTGTAAACTTTGTGATGTTAACATCCCCTCAAGTATTCCTCTGAAAATCACAATTCTAACGGCCACGTTCTGCCCAGTAGGATGTCTGATGTTACCTTTGTAAACTTTGTGATGTTTACACCCCCTCAAGTATTCCTCGGCTGGAGATCCGAAAGAGGGGCCAACATAGAATTTGAATTTTACAGGAGAGGACGGTATTACCTCAAGTAATAATGGCCTGCATAGAGAGGTGCATATCTTTGAGAAGAAATTTAAGGGCTGTGGTTTCCCGTTGCTTTCAGCCGTGCATCAGTGCAGAGATAACTTAACTATTGTTAAAGTCTCCGCCATCTAAGAGACTGGTAAAGCGTGGCTAATTATCCACAGTTACTACCCTTCAGAACGAAGTATTAAAAACTAAACAATTATGATTCGCATTAAAGTTCTATCAGCACACATACTTCACCGTCAACATAAGTAAACATTTCTTACGAACAGACTTACATCACTAGTCAAATAAAAAAAAATCTTCACAAGAAACTTTATTAAGCATCTGTAAACCTTCAGAACAAAAGTTTTAAGATACTGTATTAAGTTGCCGGATCCACCATTATTTCCTTACTTCCGGCCTCTGAACAATTCAATCCGTCTGTCTCACCACCTGACAGAGCGCGGTGGGGCTTTTAGATACGGATGGACGGCATTTGCAGGTGGCGCTAACGGAAGGAGGTACGCAAGAGGATAAGTTCGGCAGACAGCTTTAACAGATGGCAGGTGCTCTCGAGAAAGTCCCACAAGATAAGTCTCGTATCAGAACGTCTAGAATTTTGAGTCCATCTAAATATAATAATATTGGTTTTACCTCCCTTTTAACTACTGTGGCTTTTAGAGACGCTGGGGTGCCGGAATTTTGCCCCGAAGGGAACCTCTACCGTGCCAGTAAATCTACTGACATGGATCCCTCACATTATGCACCCTTAAATGGCACCTGAATGCGCCAGGTTTCAATCCTGCAACCTTGGGCACAGCAAGCGAGTTGAGTCCATCTAAATGCCCGAGACTATCCTTCCTATTGTATAAGAACGCCACGCAGTTCAGTGCAGTAAGTCAACGAAGTGGGCCGCAATGAAACAATGAGTAAGTCGAGTGTGACAGCAGTTCAGTATCCATATTTGTATGCGAGGTGACTAGTGACAGACGATCATTGTGATCATTATTATAGGTAAACACTGTTTGGGACAATGTGTGTGCAGGTGTCTTGTCACCCCGAGGTGCACTGGATTTGATTTGTAGGCGAGTTGAGAATGTAATGACCCCAATTTGTCCTTTATCTGAAGTTAGATTTGTGATCTATCAGATATAAGAAGCTTAATTTCAAAATTTGGAAGAGATTAGACTTAAATTGTACAAGTTAGGAAGTAGAAAATTGGACTGGAATGTATTGGAATATTATAGTACGATTGAGAATTGAGGAAAGCTTTGTGGAAAGAAGATTTTATTTATTGTATAAATGACGAGCTAGGCGGCACATCTGACCGGTTCTCAAACGCTTTGCCGAGGGTCGGCATGTAGGGTGAAAACCAATCCAGCAAGCGAGTTTGTTTTGTCTTGTTGACACGAGCCAGTTGTTACCTGCGTGTGCGAGGGAGAGAGAAGGAGGCACGTGACACCACGTCACGAATATTGTGATTGGATAAGAGCATACCACGTGATACGAATGAATAATTAGATTTACGAAGGGAATATTTAATACACACTCTGTCAGAAAAGTTCGGTGAATCGGTCTATATTACGAACGGATTGTTGGCTTACCTGAAACAGCCGTTACTTTTCTTCGAAGCAATCCCCGCGGATGCACTTCTTATAACGGCTGTACAAGTCGAACGAAATGAAAGAAATGTATATATAACGAACAAAGCTTTGTAAATAGTTGTGCACAAGTTAAAATTGATTCAATATTTGTGTTAAAAGGACTATGATAGGGACTTTGATTAATAAGGACTTTATTGTATAGAGTAAGAATATAATTGTTAATTTAAATAGTTAGGAAGAACAGGTAGTTCCTATGAATAATTGTATTAATTTTTATTTATTAGCCATTGGAATAATTAAATTATTTTCAAAGGTTAATTTTATTTTGGAAACTCCTAAGAGTGGTAGGAATCCACTTGTGTCAGCTGGTTAGTAGACAGTGACGTCACACACCGACTTTTAATTATTATTAATATTAATTTATTTTTATGTAATTATTTAATTATTTAACTATTTAATTGTTCGATATTTTATTAGGATTAGGAGGGTTTAATATTATCTGTATTTATGTTCTAGTAAATAAACTAGCGAGCACGCTAAGTTTGCTCGTCCTTTTTATTAAAAAATCCATCTGATATTTACAATAGTTAGCACGATTATGAACAATGGAGGTAGGTGCCCGCTTTTGACACCAATATATCCCGAGACTCAGGAATCTTAAGTTCAAGCTTAGGTAGATTTCTGTGTTTTTAGGAAATTGCATTGTTCACCATCACTTTCCATCTTTATATGGATGTGTGAAAATAAGCTTCTTGTCAGCGAAACACTGAGTTTGTTTTTGCCGGGGACTTCAGTGTTCCTGCGATCCTTCTTCCATCTGCGGATTGACATGGCCGAGGAGGCTCGGGTGCAGTACATTGTTGTTGTTGAACAATGAATTCATTTAGGTGCTTTACAACATCATGGTCATCGATCCCCGTGTGTCATTGTAATGGCTCAACTAGTGTATTTGTAATAGGGTCAATGGTTTGGGTAGGAGGCGGCCGTGACCTGAATTTAGGGACAATCCCAGTAAATGCTTATAGTAAAGTGAGGAAACAACGGAAAGCCACTTTTGGGATGGCTGGGGGAGGAAACGAAGCCATAACTTGATAGTTCTCCTGCTGAGGGTTCGGTATACTGAATTACTACAGTGATTGTGTGCCGCACTGAAACAGCGATTAATTGTTTTAATGGCATGAATGGTTTGTATTGTACCAACCATACTTCTCTGTATATACCTGATTTCTATTTGATGTATCAATTTATTTCACGCCTTAGCTTACATTCACTGTACATTTCCAGAATATCTATTAACATATCCCAGGCATTATCATCATTATCTTTAAATTGATTATGCTTTTCAGGGAAATCCCTGATGCTCATTTGTTATTCAAAACGAAAAGATGTTGGTAACTCTGCTAGTCAGGACATCCCGCATAATCTGCGTGAAATGAAGGAGTTGCGTGATACGACCAGTACGCTGTGTCACATGCCTAGCTTAGTTTCCAGAACTAGAACTAGAATTCTAATCGTCTTGGACTATCATTAAATGAAACCTTTGACTTTCATTTCAACAAATGATTTTTTCACGACCGATAAAGTTTCTGAAATAGTAATTAATTTCAGAAAAGTCGCATCAATAAATGAGCTTTGGTATGGTAATCGTTTCAATAAATTAACTTTGGTGAGGAGTTGTGCACACGTCTGCGATGGTGTCTGAATTAGAATAACCATTTTACAATAGATGACGCGCGAGTCGCTTCAACAAATTGACTTTGGTCAGCTGTTGTTAAAGCTCGCGAAGGTACCTGAATTTGTAAATCAATTTTACAATAGGCGGCTCATAAGTCGTAACACAGAATTAGTGTATATCATACAGTTTAGAAGCAGTTTGTGTGTTTCCAAACCTTAGCAGTTTCCGGTGCGACCCACATTTGCGATGACCATCAACAAAGCGCACGGAGAACGCCTACAAGTGGGTGGATTAAATTTTGAAAGTACATGCTTCTCACATGGACAGCTGTTAGTGGTGTGCTCACGCGTCGGAAAGCCTTCTGATTAATTTATGTACGCACTAGACGAAAAAACAAAAATATTGCACACCCAAATACACTTCAATAAACAAAATTACAAAACAATAACCTTATTTCATTGATTGCCAATGCAACGCTTGGCTGGTACAACTAGTAGGTTACATGTGCAACAACATTCATACTGGATACCTTTCATACTCAAATACTTCCAACAGTGAATAAAAATAACTCTGAATAAGAATGGATAGTTTTTGGGCTGCCAAATAAAATGAGAACATCAATATCCACTTAACACAGACAAAAGAAATACATTCAACAACATATATTAGAGGATAACTGATTTTGCTAACAAGAATGATTCGCATCCAACATTACCAGTTATCATACATTAAAAAGAAAGAGTACTTTTCCTGTTGTCCACTTACTCATTTATATGATTTCCACTTGCGTCACTCTCTTCATCGTGGGTTTCTTCTGTTTTGTCCTAGCGACAAGAATGGACCATTAATTCATTTGCCATCATATTACGCTTGTGCACAATCAATAACAAATAATTTAACTTTACAGCACAGATCAACTTCGAGGAAAGATTTATCAGCTGTGCAACTGACTGACTGAAATTACTATCTTATTCTCGATCATATCTTACTGCATTATGCGAGTCTCATCTAGATCTGGACTAATCAAAGACATCCCTCTTTTGTAGGTCAAATCAATTCAAGTGTGATAGAAAATATGGGAACAGTACTTTAAAGGAAGTAACGTTCTTCAGTAATGAAAGAATTAATTTGGGAATTTCAGGTAGTAAGACTATAAAAGCCTTCTCTCTTACTAGTCCATCATTTTGACCATTTCAGGCACAGCACATAATACATGCACAAGTGACTTGGTCCTCAATAGTTCTACCATCACAGCTGTTTCACAGCTGTTAGGAACAATCCCATACACTACTGTTAGTAAAGTATTCGACATTATTATTACAAAACAGGCCTTCTCGGAATGCTTCCAACAATGGCGGCACCGCTGGGAGAAGTGTGTGGAGTCCCAAGGGGACTACTTTGAGGGTGATTAGGTTTCCAACGCTCCAGGTATGCCAGTTTGTTTTCACCGGGCAAAGGTCCGATACTTTCCTAGCAGGCCCCGTCTGCCATATAAACAATATTCTACACGAACTGTGCACACCTTTGGATTAAAGCAGGTACAATTTCATAAAAACTTCCAATCAGCCAATTACAGTAAGTGGCGATATAGAGAATGACTTGTAGATTATTTAACATAATTTCAGCCACTACATAAAGCTTCTAACTGCAAGCAGAGGACCCTCGGTATTAACATTATAATATATTATACTAATTCAAAGTAGGAGTAAAGATTCAAGGAGAAATACTTTCAACTCTGACATTTGCTGATCACATCTTTGCCGACACACCGGAGGATATGAATGAGTTTTTAAACGGTATGGATTCTGCATTGAGTAAAGAATTCATGATGGAAATTAATAAATGTAAAACAAAACTATTGGAATGTAGACGAAATATATCAGAAACACCTATGTACGTCAAATTGCCAGGTGAATATGAGACTTTTGTTACTTAGGAAACAGAATAACCAGAGATGGACGAAACAAAGAAAATATAAATGTATGTTGGCAAATGCAAGGAAGGCATTTCTACTGAAAAGGAATATTTTGACATCGAATATAGATTTAGGTGTTAGGAAGTCATTTTTGAATGCCTTTGTCTGTAGCGTGGCACTCTATGGAAGCGCAACATAGACTGTTGGAGAAGTAGAAAAGAGGAGAATGGAATGGATTGAAATGTGGATTTCAGGAGAATGATGAAGATCAGATGAGCAGATAGGGTAATAAATGAAGAGGTATTAAGGAGAGTGGGAGAGGACAGATGTTTCTGACTACTGCTAATGAGGAGCGGAGATAGGTTGGTAGGACACATACTAAGACAACCAGGAATATCAAAGCTAGTTATGGAAGGAAGGGTCGAGGGGAAGAATGGTAGACCGAGGTTAAAATATGTTAAACAGATTGCCTCGGATGTAGGGTTTGGTAACTATGTAGAGATGAAATGATTAGCTCAGGACAGGAGACAAGGAGGGCTGCACCAAACCAGTCAAAAGACTGAAGACTCAAACAACAACAACAACAACAACAAAGGTGAAATAAAATTAGACAACCCAACATGCATTATCATGTGTTCTCGGCTTAAGGCTGGTCTAGATGGGGTCTCGTACCACTCCTTTGTTTAGAATGCAGTAAATAAGTCGACCCCGGATCACTCGGTGTATTTATACCATGAAAATACTCTAACTTCTTCGTACAAAAATACATGGTTCACAACAGGCAATTAATACAACGTGATAGTGCCAAGGATACACTGGCTTCATATAATGTACCCTTCACCTATCAGAATAAAGATATATCCTCCATAACCTCAGTGAATAGAGCAACACACACAGAGAGGGAGGTCATGGGTTTGAGTCCAGCACTAATCAGACAATATAAAGCTTTACCATCCAGATAGACGTCTAGTACTTTCAGTACTTCACACAACATAATAGCAGACAGGTTCCATATGTCATAAGTACGGTCTGAATGCACAATTCTGTAATCCCTAAATAGCATTGGTGAGAAGCAGACGGCGATCAGGTCATTTCCTCTATGAGATCCAACAAGTAGTAACTCAATAACGTACTCACCTCTTTGAAATCTCCACCACTCGCTAAAGATAGTGTTTCTGTTTTGACGCATCGAACAAACTCTGGTATGGAGGGTTCTTCTATCTTAATATCCTCAGTGAGATCAGTATCATCCTGCAGAGAAATAACTAGTTTCACAAACACCTTCTTTTGCATAGATTGAATTAAATCTTACACACGATTCCAACACTTTGAATACCTTCCAAACATAATGCGACATACAAGACCTAGATCAGAAATGTTGTAGAGAAAGGCAGCTCTGTTCTCAGAGTAAACATCCCGGACTTGGGTAACTTCATCAGCCGATCTCCATATATATTTGTCCCCGTTCACTTGTTCGTAAACCCCGATGGTATATCAGACCACGTGACAACACCGAGACATTCTCCGATATTGTCAGCTGAGTACAATATTACGAAGTCAGGGTTTGGAGAAAGGCACTTGTGAAGGCTGTGAAAGGTTCGAGCGAGCCGTGAAATCCATTGGAAACAGGAGATCAAAATAAGGATTGAAGAAGCGGACAATACAATACATTGAGTTAGACATTCACCGTACATTGCACGGAAATACTTCGAACAACGGGAGGAAAATAGGAAGAGGAAGTATCTGATTGCCTACTAAGCGGAGAAGCCAGAAATGCTACGCTACGCCTGAGAGGCGGATACGGAGAACCTCAGTCTATAGAATTGAGTATAAGTAGAGAAATAGAGTGCAAAATATTGCTCATTGAATGTGGAATACACGAAGGTGCGCGTTCGGCGATTAATGCAAAGATTTGTGTATTCATTGAATTTTGCAAACTATCGGTGCAAGGTCAATTTGCGATAGTTTGAGTACATGTGCTACACAGAGTTCAAATACGGATCAGAATTATTTGTTGTACTGGGTAAATTAAGTGTAGGACGCTTTCATTACTCCAATAAAATCAGATATAAGTGACAGAGAATTATTATTGTGTTACAGCCATTCTTCAGTGTTGCCTTAGTGAACAAAAGTTTGGTGCTTTTCAGTCGGTCAACATGATTGTACCCAAATGAAAAGGGTTATTCCCTAGTCCTGAAAAAATTACATGAGATTAATAAATACACTTGGATGACCAGTTTCGATCGTCAAGTGATCATCATCAGCCTTACGTTTAATACAGAGGGACTTTCATCCCCAAAAGAAGAGCTCCTGAGTGAAATATGTCGAAGTAACAACTGTGACATACTTTGGATACAAGAGACCCATAGAGACAATCAGCTACGACGTCCCAAAATTGCTGGCTTGAGACTTATCGCCGAGAGACCTCACAGACAGTACGGACCTGATCTTCAAATCGTGTCCACTTCCATCTCTGAACACGAAGATATGGAAATATTAACAGCTGAGCTGAGTAATTGCACCGTATCTTCTGTATACAAACCACCAGGTGCTACCCCTGATAGTTTCCATAAACATAGTGTCAAGGTGACTTTAACAGTCATAGTACAGCTTGGGGTTACGTTCAAGACGATGATAATGGAGAAGAAGTGTTAAAATGGGCCGATACCTTCCAATTAACCCTCATACATGACAGTAAACTTCAATAGTGGGCGTTGGCATCGTGGATACAATCCAGATCTGATCTACGCCAGTGAGCACATAAGCCAACAATGCATGAAGACAGTCTGCTCTCCAGTTCCTAACTCTCAACATCGGCCTGTGATGTGCCAAGTTTCTACATTAGCCCAACCGATCACTATAACCTACCGTAGAAGATTCAACTTCCGGAAAGCTAATTGGGAGAATTTTAGTTCTACTTTGGATAGTTTTGTAGCTGGCATCCAGCCAACACCAGATGAATACGATACATTTGTGAATGCAGTGAAGAAGACTTCACGGTTGTCGATGCCTCGAGGCTGCAGGACACAATACTTCCATGGCTTAACACCTAAAACAGCTGAACTGATGAGTAATTATCTTTCACTCTTCGAAGATAATCCGTTTAGTGACGAAACCAATTCAGCAGGAAAAGAGTTAATATCCACCATAGCATTGAACAAGAGAGAAAGATGGCTGAAACTTATGGAGGAAACTGACTTCTCTGTTAATAGTCAGAAGGCTTGGAGGCTGCTAAAGAAATTAAATAATGATCCAACTTCCACACATGCAAATATCACTGCCAATAAAATCGTATCACAGCTCATAAATAATAGCACACGAAGGTCGTCATTTAGAAAATCAGATTTCAAACTTCAGGATAAGGTACACAATCAGAACAGTGAACTCACAAGACCATTTGATATTCATGAACTAGAAGCTGCCGTCCGTACATGTCGGAATGGCAAGGCAGCAGGACTGGATGATATTTGTGTTGAACAAATTAAACATTTTGGCAATGTCACGAAAATTTGGCTTCTAAATCTTTATAATCACTGTATTGCATTTTTCAAGATCCCAATATTATGGCGCAAGGCTCGCGTAATAGCTGTTTTAAAGCCTGGTAAAGTGCCAAATGATCCTAAAAGTTTCAGACCAATCTCTCTTCTTTGTCATCTTTATAAGATCCTAGAGAGAATGGTCCTGAATCGTTTAACTCTTGTATTTGATCCTCTTTTAATCCCTCAACAAGCTGGGTTCAGATCAGGCAAAAATTGCACTTCTCAAGTCCTACACCTTACTCAGTTCATAGAAGATGGTTTTGAAAGGAAAAAGATCACAGGTGTAGCTTATGTTGATCTCTCTGCTGCATATGACACCGTAAACCACAGAATACTGTTACATAAACTCTATAACCTAACGAACAACTATGGATTCACTAACGTGATAGCTACACTTCTTCAGGATCACCGGTTCTTCGTTGACTTCCAAGGACATCGCAGCCGATGGAGAACTCACAAGAATGGATTGTCCCAGGGAAGTGTATTGTCTCCTATTTTATTTAATGTGTACACCAGTGATCAACCACAGCCTCAAGGGTGTAAAAGCTTGATTTACGCTGACGATCTTGCTCTTTCTGTCCAATCAGAAATGTTTGAAGTTGTAGAGCATACACTCACTCGTGCTCCCAAACAGCTGGGTACTTACTATGAAAGGAACCAACTCATGCCCAATCCTAATAAGACACAAGTGTGTGCCTTACACCTGAAACATAAACAATCTAGTCGGAAACTTGAAGTATTCTGGAATGACATGTTATTGGATCATTGCGTCCATCCCAGATATCTAGGTGTCACCTTGGACCGTACACTCACATTCAAGGAGCAGTGATTTAAGCTAAAACAGAAGATCTTTTCGAGGAACAGCCTCCTCCGTAGACTAGCAGGGACTAACTGGGGCACCCTTCCCCAAACGTTAAGGACAACAGCTTTGGTCTTATGCTATTCAGCAGGAGAATATGCCAGTCCTGTGTGGTACAAGTCAGCTCATGCAAAGCAGGTGGATGTAGCCTTAAATGAGAGCTGCAGGATTATTACAGGTTGCTTGAGGCCAACTCTCATCAGTGAAGTGCACTATCTTGCAGGGATTGCTCCACCTGACATCAGAAGAGAAGTGGCTGCAAACAACGAAAGAAGTAAATCATCTGCTATGACCTCACACCCACTCTTCGGATATCAACCTGCTGAGAGGAGATTAAAATCGAGAAAGAGCTTCCTAACAATTAGTCAACCATTACAAAGAACAGCAGCAACAGCTCGAGTTGCTGTGTGGAAGGAGAGGACCAGCAGACTGTCTGAATGGATGGAACCAAAGGAATCTCTACCTCCTGGTCACACAGAGAACTGGCTAATCTGGAAGTCCCTGAACAGACTGAGGGTGGAAGTTGCAAGATCCAGGAACAACTTATATAAGTGGCATTTTTCGACCAAGACAGTCCTGTGAGATTGTGGCGCAACCCAGACAACACAACACCTCTTCTCCTGTCCATTGTGCCCGTACAGCTGCACAATGAATGACTTGACTGATGCTAATTCAAGTGCTATCGAAGTGGCTAAGTTCTGGGCAGAAACTGTTTGAAGTCGTCTGTTCAACACATACTTTGTACTTCTGACACGAATAAATAATAAATCAATCAGATCCATAAAATCTATGTCTGAAAGTATGGGTGAAAATATTTACAATATTGTACCCTTTAATGGTTCCTAGGATCCCGACTCTAGCTCGGGGTAATGGTCTGTCCGGTGTGGCTCTAACTTAATTTAAACACCCTAGGAATATCGTCAAGGATCACAGGAGACTTAACTTAAAATCAGTATGTCAGAGAACTCCTAATATAAAATAATTTATTCACAAAACAGCATCTCCCATTTGCTCCCATCCACAGATAATAAAACAACAAAATATACTCCCTTAAATTATTCTGAACACAAGCTAAGATTCTAATCAACGAATCAAATTGTAAAGGGTAAATTATAATCACACTGGCTGAAACCAGGAAAAGAAAATAATCTAATTCACTGCAGTCCACTGCTTCAAGTTCAAAAATAAAACGTCAACAGACTTAATTCATCAAAACTATGGTCTGAATAGACCAGCCATTCTGTCAAACAAAAATGCGCACTCATGTTTATAATTGCAAAATTGTTTTTTGGGGTTCGGATATGCTTTCTCGTACAATCATCATTCTTCCTCACAAGAGTCAAATGATGAAGGCAATAGACTTATTCAAGGCCACAGGCATGTGTGCATGTTCTAGCTTATAAAACAATTAACTCACTCAGAGCTATAACTCTGCTGATTACGGTAAACCAAACAAGTCAAATACATGAAGCATCAAATAAACACACTTCGGTGGCCGGTGCCCCGTTACTTTTAATAAACAAACAACTATAATGAATGCACTCAAAATGATATCACAATACATGACTTCGCTTCCTGAAGCGGTACAAAAAAAAGAAACAAACCCTGGGAAGCTCGACTACCTTCCCTCTCAGAAGAAAACAATACCATCCAATGTGGTTTCCCGACCTTGTGTCAGACACCCTCACACCATAATAAACCAGCTGGAAAAGCAACGACCTTCGCTGCTCCTTTCAGAATTCAGACGGCTGACCACAATCTTTATACCTGCTTCCTATGACTGCCCTGGGTTCGAGCTGTACAGTTACCTTTCCGACGGAGCTATAGTGCACTCTCATCAGACAATGAATTCAATCATTTCACTTACCAATTATATCATCGTAGACTTGTGGGAATTTCGCCTCCGCTATTTAATTCACTTACCATTTATATCATCGTAGATTCGCGGGAATTTCGCATCCGCCACTAAATTCACTTACCATTTTATATCATCATAGAACACGGGAATACCACTTCCATTTTTAATTTCAGCTCAACCAAGGATCAACTCTCAACTTCTCTGAATATTATATTATCAACCAGCCATTCCATCTCACCTTCCTTTACCTTGGTGTGGTCTGTAATACCTTACTTACTGTTCACCTAATTTCAGTGTCACTACTGGTCTTTGTCACAATGTCAAGCTATCTCCCCCATACTAGCTTTTACGTAATGGTCGTGCGTAAGCACTATCAACCCAATTATTCCCTTAAATGTGCATTCAGCAAAGTTACTGACACCCTCAAACAAAACACATTTAAACAAGGTTTGATGCTCATATACGAATCTTACATTATAAAACACACAAAAACAATCATAAATGACAAATATACACAAATTTACACAAAACATGCCTGATGTGCCCAAAATACCTATTTTATCATAATTGCTTATGATCGAGATAAACTTATCCGATTCCCATGATGGGATACGCTACGGCAAACATGCCCCATGCAATATCTACTTATCTCGTATACATCATGATGGTGATGATCTGGTCCTTGACATCAGTCTTCTGGATCAATTGGTTCATCTTGCAAGGAGGATAATTTTACACACGGTTTCCAAAAAAAATTCACCAAAGCAAAGGTCCACTGTGAATTATTATTATTATTATTATTATTACAATGCACGGTTCTCGCGTGTGTAGCTCCTACTTCCTACAGCTATCGTCAACCTACTGAATTCAGGTGATATTTCATAGCTTCCTATCTCACTGACTTTGATGCTAATAGCACGTGTGGCTATCTCTATCATATAACTGTTTCGTACTGTCAACGATACGCACACTCGCGATACTGTTCCGATTCGCACTCGCGAATACTTAACGATATTCAAATGTCCAAAGACAGAACTGCTTCTCCTTATAAGATTTTCTTAATTTCAGAACGCGGCGATCATAGGCTCGCGCCTCTGCGATGCTCAAAGTAGAAACTGTAGAACTTGTAAAAATTATTACTTTTTCATAATGCGATGATCGTGGGCTTGCGCCTCTGCAGGGCCCCAAGTAGAAACTGTAGGACTTGTCAAATTTTTGTTAATGTTCTAACGCAACGGTCGTGGGCTTGCACCTCTGCAGCGCCCCAAGTAGAAACTGTATTCGCTGCGTCTCCAGCTATTATTTATATGATTTGTCGTAGAAGTACTCGGAGTGGGGGAGCTTTTAGAATTTTATTATGTAATAACACTCGCATGAATATGTAAATGAGCTCCTTCGAACGTCCTCATGTTCAATGTCTCATGGCTTCTTTTAATTCCAAAATCCGATCGCTGGATCCTCAGATAATGAGCTCCATGATTCCCTTCATTGTTCCTTAATTTCGGCGGGATTTGGTCGCGTCTCGCGTCCCTCGCTGCTATTGGTAGTTTCAAATCCACCCCCTAATTTCGTTTTAATTCTGGCAAAAATCACAGAATGACTCAATTCAAATTTTTAAGATACTTCTGAGAGGCTGGGATTGTCCCCTCTACGATGGTGTAATTCCTGTTTCTGCATTTTAATTACTGCTCCAATTTCTCTCAAATGGGCGGGGTTTATCTAGTAAGTGATCGTTGAAATGTTCGTATCTACCCACTTGGTTGAATGACCATTTCGCGTTGTCTAAGCCCATGTGGTAACCAGATGTTGGCCTTCTCCTCCTCCCTCCATTGTCCGCGCTCGGTGAAAGTTGTAGAAAAAGCACGTACGGGTCTTCCTTTGTTGTCCACTGGTCTACAGGCAACGTCTTTCTTACATCAGCTTTGAAACATGAACAAAATCTTGTTGAAATAAATATGTAGAATTTATGCAATCTATGTCTGAAAGTATGGGTGAAAATATTTACAATATATACACTTATTTAGTTGCGGTATTAGTTGAGATAATGCAACTCGTCAATATTTGTTAGTTGTGGTCTATGTGGTGTTTTGTTGAGATACTGGAAGTGGTGATTGACCTCCGGAATTTGCCTGTTTGGAGTGACTATGTGGTTGTTGTGATTGGTCAATTCAGATTGTATTGTACATGCTACTTATCTGGTTGAGTCTTGCGCGGTCCTGTTGAGAGCAGTTCACGTGGTCACTGTTTGCACTCGAATGAATGGAAATACCTGTGCGTGAGGGTCCGTTATCTCAGTGGGCTGTTCCCCCTCTCGCATTCCTAAGTCGTCGGAGTTTTAAGAGCGTTAAAATACCTCAGTGTACCTTCCTTCGAGGGGAAGTAAACCCGACCGGCCCATGTCATAGATTTATGGCACGTAAAAGAAGAGAAATTTGTAGGTCAGATTTGGTAAACGCTCTATTTGTTCCAACGTTCGCCACCAAGTGTCGGCCAAGGTGGGATCTACAAGTTAAGTTCGCGGCTATGTGTCGTTGACGGTGGCATTTGGTAGCAAAAGTAGGAACTACTTAAAATTGATCGTCTACACTGCTTACCTAAATCACAGATAACACACGTTAATACAGCCATCACAATTAACATCAGTTATCCGTCAGATTCTACACACACCTAAAGTACACGGGGCTAGATGACCGAGTTGTCGCAGCCCCTTAACTGAGGAACCAACCAACCTTGGAGCTACGAAGCAGGACATCATTTTGCCACAAAGGCCTTTAACATGACAGTGGTCGCTTTGAATATTGCTCGTTACTGTATCCACTATCATGTTCTTAATTTGTGCCATGGACGAAACAAAGTGGTCGTTTACGTCTGTAAGAAGTTCGTCTAAACACAACACATAATGTGGAGGTGTACATTGGATACAATTTGATACATTAACTACTGAGTCGCATAACCGGCAATTTCTCATCCCACTTAGCTAATGAGCCAGATCCGATTTAGCGCCGAGTTCATGCGACTTGTTCTTGGCAACGCTGCACGTGTTACGGCGTTGCCAGAGTCTCGTATCTAAACTCGCATTTCTATTGGCGGGACTAGGTTTTGCTAGATAAACAAGGAACCGCACGCCGACCTCCAAGTGCGGCATTTTATTCTTCACTCTGTATAACTTTCAGTACAGGTGATTAAGACTGGTTCGTTGGTTCTTAAGTTTAGGGGTTACGACAACGCGGTCATGTAGCCCCGTTTACTTTGGGTGTGTGTAGAAATCTGTCTGATAACCGGTGTTAATTGTGATGACTGTATTAGTGTGTGTTATCTGTTTTTTTTAATTTAAGTACAGACTGCAACTTAGAATTTTTCAAATAGGTCCTACTTTTGCCCCCAAGCGCCACAGTCAACGACTACTAGGCCAAGTTCAGAACTTAGCTACTAGACGCCACCGCAGTCGGCTCTTGGCAACGAACGTAGAAACCTAAGAGCGTTGTTTACATTCTTAACCAATCCAATTTAGCTTCACACAGGTTTAATTAATGAAAGGTTCTTCAACATGGCATAAATCTATGACATGGGACCGCCGGCTTTACTTACCCTCCAAAGGAAGGCATACTGAGGGATTTTTAACGCTCCTAAAAAGACTCAACCAATGTGATGGCATCTTTCTCTCATCGAAATTTATTTTCAACAAAGTCAAATGCACGTCACCTAAGATTTACGAAAAGTTGGTCATATAATAGACCAACAATCTCGTCCATGGCTTAAATAGGATTCGAGAGATGAAATATGTTAAAAAATTTCAAACTGATGCCATCTTGAATTACGAGGGCAGATCAAAAAATAAGTTGCCTTTCCCAGTTATGGCCATTTATTACACCACCTATACAACAGCAACACCCCTATAACGACATACAATGTAACGTCACTTTTCCACATAGTTTCCAAGAGACTCCAAACATTTCTGCGAACGCACAACCAACTTGTCAATGCCGGATGCATAGAAAGTTCCTCCAGCGTTCTGCAACCACACAGACAGCGGCCTTCACCTCCTCATCGGTCTGGAAACGTCGCCCACCGAGCTCCGTTTTGAACTTACCGAACAGATGAAAGTCACGTGGCGCTAGGTCCAGACTGTAGGGAGGATATTTGCCAGACCTCCCACTTGAAACGCTGCAGCAGTTCGCTCGTTTGGCGGGCCGTGTGAGGTGTTGCGTTATCTTGCAAAAAAAATCACACCGGCGCTCAATTTCCCCGCGGCGCTTCTCTTTAATCGCTTTACGCAACCGGTGCAACGTTTGACAATACGACGATGCGTTGATCGTCGTTCCTTTCGGCATAAATTCCACGTGCAGCAAACCCTCCATGTCAATGAACACTGTCACCATAACCTTGCCGGCTGAAGGTTGAACCTTGGCCTTCTTTCGTTGTGGTGATGAGGGGTGCACCCATTCCATTGATGTTCTATTCGTTTCGGGGGTGAAGTGGTGGACCCACGTTTCATCGCCAGTGACGATTCGCCGCAGAAACCCATTGCCGTCTGTGGCATAGCGTTGAAAAAATGCCAGGGAGGATTGGAATCGTTGTCCCTTGTGATCATCGGTGAGAAGACGTCGGACCCATCTTTGACACAGCTTACCATATCCAAGGTCCTCGTGAACAATGGAGAACACACTGCTATACGACATGTTCAGCCGCGTCGCGATTTCTCTCAGTTGAATGCGCCGGTTCTGGCTAATGATCGCATTCACACTGTTGACATTTGCACGGGTCCTGCCTTCGCGATATTCGTCCGTGATATCCGTGCGTCCGGCTTCGAATTGCTGACACCACTTTACGAACCCTTGCCGGGAAATGGCCCGCTCCCCATGCACAGCACTAATTTCACGATGAATGTCCGTGCATTTCTTCCTTTTGGCCCATAGGATTCGGATTGTCGCATGTTTGGAGTGAACGTCCAGTCGACGCGCCATTGCATTTGGCCGCTATTCACACCATACAAGACGAGACACCACAGCGACCTGCCTAACAGACGTGTGGGCAGTGTCTGTTCCTTTCTCCGCTGTGTCCACGTTTGTGACACACAGCGTGTTGCTGCAGCACGTTAGTGCAACCAACCTTTTGATCCACCCTCCTATTTAACACAGTTGAACATGAGAAGTATCTACACTAAACTCCTAAGAATGATTTGAAGTGAGAAGATTCATTTCTTTCGAGTGATTATATCGCCAAAAATGTAATTTGGAATAGTAAATAATCACACGGAAGCAAACCTATTGTTTGTACTTAATAGTTTTCTACCTCCTTACAAAATTTCAGTGTGATTGTTTAAATAGTTTGAGAGATATTGTGAACCAGTGGAATCTGGAATATATCGCATGAACGCCATGTTGGATTGTTATATATATACAGGCTGTAGAATTATGTACCAGAATATGAATAGTTGTTCATCATTTCTCACACTTTTTAAGGACACGAGAAATAAAAATGAGATTTAAAACGTTTTGCACAATCGCCAGTCTCTAAGTTGTTATAAAGTTTGACTTAAATTACACGTTAATATATTAAGCTTTGTATGAAGATACACCGCGCCTTGATTCGCGTTTCTCGAATGATCGCATTTATTTCATTTTCAGAGCAATGTTGGTTTTGTGCTCAACAGGTTATTTAAAGTCCTATAGATTAACTCATTTTACCAGGCTCTATGTAGGTATGTCTACCCCTCATTTTTCCAGTTTCCACCGGGGTGGGGATGAGATGCGAAGAAATTCTATGGTATTTACGGTCGGATGCCCTTCCTGACGCCAACGTCAAGAGATGATTTAATGAGATTTGATATGAATGAAGGTGAATGGAATTGGACGAGGATGTGGAGGAAAGCGGCCATGTTCTGTCAGAAGGTACCGTCCCAGCATTTGCCTGGAGTTGAGAATGGGGAAACCACGGAGAACCATTACAAGGACGGCCGACGGTGGGGCTCGAACCCCCGTCTACCGAGTCCACAGAGAGCTTGTTCCCAAGGCCCAGCGAGCGTAGCTACCGCTGTTGGTAACAGCTTTCTTGGGGTCGCCGGAGCCAACTCGGCTCATTTCAGATTTTGGCCGGGGATTTAAGACCGGATGCCCTTCCTGACGCCACGTGATTTGTCGGGGGAAAATTCCACTTTCACTTCGATCATATGAACGTGACGTAAAACTTTCGCACAGTCGCCATACTGAGTATATGGAAATAATTGAATTATATAAATAATTCATATTTTTGGGCTAATGCCGTGTGTATTTAGATTAGAACCATACGTTTCGGAGAAACCATGCCTCCTTTTTCAATGGAATCAAACAATGTGGCCAAAGAAAGTATATCAATGAGATTAAAAAATGAAAGAAATTAAAAAAAAGATTGTCGGGCGGTAGATAGACAGAGAGCTAAGTTCCTTCGATTGTCCTCGAGAGAAACAGCTCCTCGTACTGTTCTTGATACTAGTAAAGTTGTCGTCAATCTTTCTAATATCCCTTTAGATGACTATCAAAGAGCTTTACTAAGCAGAGGTCTCAACTTTGCTCTCGCACCCTCCAAAATTCCCACAGAGGAGTTGATCACATCCGTTGAGGCTGCCATCTACAATTTACCTCCAGGTGAAGCTGAAGAAGTTAGACAAGAATGTGTGAGGATATTAAGATCCTCTAAAGTACCCGCACCCAATTTAACTCGGGGTGAAAGAAAGGCATTGAACGAACTGAGAAAAAATGACACCGTTTCTATTCTTCATGCTGACAAGGGAAATGCGACAGTGGTGATGGATACCATGAATATAAAAGTAAAATCTCGATTCTGTTATCTGATCCTGTCTACAGACTGTGCACTCGTGATCCAACCACTCGTGTATCCAATGCCACTGCTAAGCTTGTTAAACTATCATCAATTCCAAAAGAAGAGGGAGGATGTCTTATTCCGAGAGATGCTGTTCCTCCGAGATTGTATGGTCTTCCAAAAATCCATAAGCAAGACGTCCCTCTTCGACCAATTGTTAGCACAATAGGTTCTCCAACTTACGCTCTTGCGCAATATCTCAGCGTGTTGCTTCAGCCCCAATTCGGGCGCACACAGTCTTACATTAGGGATTCTACCCATTTCGTCGAAAAATTGTCAACCATCGCCGTTCAACCAAATGCTATTTTGGTGAGTTTTGATGTAGAGTCCAAGTGCCGGTGGACTCGGTCATGTCCCTCATGAAGGATTTGGTTCCACCACTGCTTGTGTTCCAGTTATTTCTTGTGGGATGGTAAATTTTACGAGTAGACTGATGGTGTGGCCATAGGAAATCCACTCTCGCCTGTCGTGGCAAATTTTTTCATGGAACATTTTGAGGGGGAGGCTATATCTTCAGCGTCTTTCAAACCTGTGATTTGTTGGAGGTATGTGGATGATACGTTCGTGGTGTGGGAGGAGGGTTCTGAGAAACTGAACCACTTTCTGAACGACCTAAACAAGCTGCATTCTTCAATCCACTTCACAATGGAGCTAGAGTCGGGTGGATGCTTACCTTTTTTGAATGTTCTTGTGAGGAGGAAGGCCGCTGGCTCCATGGGGCACAGCGTCTACCGTAAGCCAACTCACACTAACCGTTATTTACATGCAGACTCCCACCACCACCCAGCACAAAAACAAGGAATTTTAACAACTCTAGCCAAAAGAGCGGAACATATTTGTGAGGCATCAACTCTTCAGAAAGAGTTACATGCGTTACAAACCATGTTTAAAGGTAATGGCTATAATGAATCCACTATATATAGGTCCCTACATCCCAGAAGGAGGGATAGACAACCTTCTCAGAGCTCCGACGTGAGGGGAACTGCTTACCTCCCTTATATTCACAACAACATTGATCGCGTTGCTATGATTCTCCGCAAGCACAAGATAAAAACAGTTTTCGGCACTATGACGATAATTGGTCAACGTTTAGCATTAAACAAAGATAAATTGTCCCAAATACTACAACCTGGGGTGTATGAAATCCCTTGTACTTGCGGAAAAGTCCACATTGGACAAACAAAACGGTCCATTGCAACTCGCATCAAGGACCATCAAAGGAACATCCGTCTAAACCAACCTGACAAATCAGCTATAGCTGAACATGCCCTATCTTCAGGGTACGATGTATGTTTCAACAATGCTCATGCGCTTGCCCTTGTAAAGCACAACTGGTCGAGAAATATAAGGGAGGAAGTTGAAATTGGTAAAAATCCCAATAATTTTAACAGGGACACTGGATATCAGCTAAGTACACTTGGCTACCAGTTATTAAGGATCTAGGAAGATAGTTCCTCTCAGTCTCTCTGTTCTTCACCTATTTCAAATTGTACCTATTTCCCTCTATGGCAACAGAGCCTGGATTTGATCTCCTTTGTTCGTCACTGGAGGAGATTCCATCTGTTTTTTCGCCGTTGCCTGTATGACGTTGGGTTTCGTACAGATATTTCCCCTTTGTTTATGTTTCCTTATACCCATCTAACCCTCCCACCTCCACCCCTCCCTTTTCTATTGGACATCCTCATTCATAGAGGAGTCTCTATATTCCCCCCCCCCCCTTTGCATTCTCCGTACTTACGACTCTGTCCGCCGTTCTACCATGGCCCATACAGTAATTTCTGACAGCTGCTCTCTGGTGACGAACCGAGGAATTTGTCTTCTTCTTTTGTAATTTTAAGTAATATCATTTATATACTTTCTTTGGCCACATTGTTTGATTCCATTAAAAAAGGAGGCAAGGTTTCTCCGAAAAGTATGGTTCTTATCTAAATACACACGGCATTAGCCAGCAGAGTGTACTTGGTACGAGCCTAAAGGGTACAAAATATACCGGGGATTGTGTCTGCAGGGTGTACTTGATACGAGCCTAAAGGCTACAAAACATACCGGGGATTGTGCCTGCAGGGTGTACTTGATACGAGCCTAAAGGCTACAAAACATACCGGGGATTGTGCCTGCAGGGTGTACTTGATACGAGCCTAAAGGCTACAAAACATACCGGGGATTGTGCCTGCAGGGTGTACTTGATACGAGCCTAAAGGCTACAAAACATACCGGGGATTGTGCCTGCAGGGTGTACTTGATACGAGCCTAAAGGCTACAAAACATACCGGGGATTGTGCCTGCAGGGTGTACTTGATACGAGCCTAAAGGCTACAAAACATACCGGGGATTGTGCCTGCAGGGTGTACTTGATACGAGCCTAAAGGCTACAAAACATACCGGGGATTGTCCCTGCAGGGTGTACTTGGTACGAGCCTAAAGAGTACAAAACATACCGGGGATTGTGCCTGCAGGGTGTATTTGATATGAGCCAAAAGGGTACAAAATATACCGGGGATTGTGCCGGCAGGGTGTACTTGGTACGAGCCTAAAGGGTACAAAATATACCGGGGATTGTGCCTGCAGGGTGTACTTGATACGAGCCTAAAGGTTACAAAACATACCGGGGATTGTGTCTGCAGGGTGTACTTGGTACGAGCCTAAAGGGTACAAAATATACCGGGGATTGTGCCGGCAGGGTGTACTTGATACGAGCCTAAAGAGTACAAAACATACCGGGGATTGTGCCTGCAGGGTGTACTTGGTACGAACCTAAAGAGTACAAAACATACCGGGGATTGTGTCTGCAGGGTGTAATTGATACGAGCCTAAAGGCTACAAAATATACCGGGGATTGTGCCGGCAGGGTGTACTTGGTACGAGCTTAAAGGGTACAAAATATACCGGGGATAGTGCCTGCAGGGTGTACTTGATACGAGCCTAAAGGTTACAAAACATACCGGGGATTGTGTCTGCAGGGTGTACTTGGTACGAGCCTAAAGGGTACAAAATATACCGGGGATTGTGCCGGCAGGGTGTACTTGATACGAGCCTAAAGAGTACAAAACATACCGGGGATTGTGCCTGCAGGGTGTACTTGGAACGAGCCTAAAGAGTACAAAACATACCGGGGATTGTGCCTGCAGGGTGTATTTGATACGAGCCTAAAGGCTACAAAATATACCGGGGATTGTGCCGGCAGGGTGTACTTGGTACGAGCCTAAAGGGTACAAAATATACCGGGGATTGTGCCTGCAGGGTGTACTTGATACGAGCCTAAAGGTTACAAAACATACCGGGGATTGTGTCTGAGGGGTGTACTTGGTACGAGCCTAAAGGATACAAAATATACCGGGGATTGTGCCGGCAGGGTGTACTTGATACGAGTCTAAAGGCTACAAAACATACCGGGGATTGTGTCTGCAGAGTGTACTTGGTACGAGCCTAAAGGGTACAAAATATACCGGGGATTGTGCCTGCATGGTGTACTTGATACGAGCCTAAAGGCTACAAAACATAACGGGGATTGTTCCTGCAGAGTGTACTTGGTACGAGACTAAAGGGTACAATATATACCGGGGATTGTGCCGGCAAGGTGTACTTGATACGAGCCTAAAGGCTACAAAACATACCGGGGATTGTGCCGGCAGAGTGTACTTGGTACGAGCCTAAAAGGTACAAAACATACCGGGGATTGTGCCTGCAGGGTGTACTTGGAACGAGCCTAAAGGGTACAAAACATACCGGGGATTGTGTCTGCAGAGTGTACTTGGTACGAGCCTAAAGGGTACAAAACATACCGGGGATTGTGTCTGCAGGGTGTATTTGGTACGAGCCTAAAGTGTACAAAATATACCGGGGATTGTGCCGGCTGGGTGTACTTGATACGAGCCTAAAGGCTACAAAACATACCGGGGATTGTGCCTGCCTAGTGTACTTGGTACGAGCCTAACGGTTACAAAACATACCGGGGATTGTGCCTGCAGGGTGTACTTGGAACGAGCCTAAAGGCTACAAAACATACCGGGGATTGTGTCTGCAGGGTGAACTTGGTACGAGCAAAAAGGGTACAAAACATACCGGGGATTGTGTCTGCAGGGTGTACTTGGTACGAGCCTAAAGGGTACAAAACATACCGGGGATTGTGTCTGCAGGGTGAACCTGGTACGAGCATAAAGGGTACAAAACATACCGGGGATTGTGCCTGCAGGGTGTACATGGTACGAGCCTAAAGGGTACAAAACATACCGGGGATTGTGCCTGCAGAGTGTACTTGGTACGAGCCTAAAGTATACAAAACATACCGGGGATTGTGTCTGCAGGGTGTACTTGGTACGAGCCTAAAGGGTAAAAAACATACCGGGGATTGTGTCTGCAGAGTGTACTTGGTACGAGCCTAAAAACTACAAAACATACCGGAGAATGTGTCTGCAGGGTGTACTTGGTACGAGCCTAAAGGCTACAAAACATACCGGGGATTGTGCCTGCAGAGTGTACTTGGTACGAGCCTAAAGGGTACAACACATTCCGGGGATTGTGTCTGCAGGGTGTACTTGGTACGAGCCTAAAGACTACAAAACATACCGGGGATTGTGTCTGCAGGGTGTACTTGGTACAAACCTAAAGGGTACAAAACCTACCGGGGATTGTTCCCGCAGAGTGTACTTGCTGCGAGCCTAAAGGGTACAAAACATACCGGGGATTGTGCCTGCAGAGTGTACTTGGTACGAGCCTAAAGGGTACAAAACATACCGGGGATTGTTCTTGCAGGGTGTACTTGGTACGAGCCTAAAAGGTACAAATCATACCGGGGATTGTGCCCGCAGAGTGTACTTGGTACGAGCCTAAAGGGTACAAAACATACCGGGGATTGTGTCTGTAGGGTGTACATGGTACGAGCCTAAAGACTACAAAACATACCGGGTATTGTGTCTGCAGGGTGTACTTGGTACGAGCCTAAACGCTACAAAACATACCGGGGATTGTGCCTGCAGATTGTACTTGGTACGAGCCTAAAGGGTACAAAACATACCGGGGATTGTGCCTGCAGAGTGTACTTGGTACGAGCCTAAAGGCTACAAAACATACCGGGGATTGTGCCTGCAGAGTGTACTTGGTACGAGCCTAAAGGGTACAAAACATACCGGGGATTGTGTCTGCAGGGTGTACTTGGTACGATCCCAATGGGTACAAAACATACCGGGGATTGTGTCTGCAGGGGGTACTTGGTACGAGCCTAAAGGGTAAAAAACATACCGGGGATTGTGTCTGCATGGTGTACATGGTACACGCATACAACCTTCCCTGGAATGACATATTACTCTTAGATAACATTGACGCAAAAGTAAACAAGTTAAATTCTCTTATTATTAGTCTGTATGACAAACATGCCCCTAAACATTCGATCAAAGTTACTCGCCCAACATGTCCATGGTTAAATGATAACATTAAAAGTATGATGGCACAGCGTGATGCTCTGTTCCGGCGTTTTAAACGTACCCGTGACGAAACTGATTTTGAAAATTATGGTGTGCTCAGAAATCGTATTAAGCAGCTCGTAAGAAACGCCAAATTCTCCTACATACAAAACATGACAAAGAAGATGAATACAAGGAATGCCTGGAATAATATGCGTTCTCTAGGTATAGGCAAACAGCAGCAACAGACACATGTACCAGACATACCGCTTGATGAGTTAAATGAATATTTCAGTGAAGAGAGAGTACCAACTAATTCAACACCCCATGATTCTTTTCACCCACTACCTGACCACCCGCTCTTTACTTTCCATCCGGTTACGGCAGACAAAGTAAAAAAGGTACTATACTCCATAAAATCAAAAGCGAGAGGAGTTGATGATATTCCCATATCCTTCATACATAATATCATCGGTGCCGTTTATTACTCACATATTCAACCACAGTCTTACAACTAACACCTTTCCCTCCCTATGGAAACAAGCCAATGTCATCCCTATTCCGAAGAAAACCGAACCTTTATTTCCATCTGACTATCGGCTAATATCCATTCTACCTGCACTTTCAAAAGCCCTCGAGCGTCTGGTTCATGAGCAAGTACTTGAATATTTGAATAGCCGTTCTCTTTTAGACCCTCTGCAATCAGGTTTCAAGAAGGGACATAGCACCGCAACAGCATTACTCAAAGTGACTGACGACATTAGACACGCAATGGACCAAAAACTGGTGACAATCCTCACCCTTCTCGACTTCAGCAGTGCTTTTGACACCATAAATACTCAGACACTATTGAAAAAGATGGAATTTTATTACTTCGACCAGCAGACAATTAACTTTTTCGCATCATACCTGAATAATCGCCAGCAACGTGTTGTAACCCAGGATAAAACTTCTCAGTGGCTAAGCAGAAAGTCAGGCGCCCCACAGGGTAGTGTACTAGAACCCTTGCTTTTTGTACTATATATCAACGACATCTCATCTAATTTGAAAAATTGCAAATATCACCTATATGCAGATGATTTGCAAATATACTCCCAATGCAAAACAAATGACATTCCATTGACAATTGAAACTATCAACGCTAACCTTCAGCGACATGGAAAATATTCTCAGGAAAATTCCCTTCTTCTGAATCCATCCAAAACACAAGTTATCATAATTGGCTCTCAAAAACTATCGACGTCACTCCGAGATCAAATTATTCCCCCAATTGTACTGAACAACAATGAAATTCCATACTGTCCTACAGTGAAAAATCTAGGTGTGATAATAAATCAGACTCTTAACTGGTCTGAACATGTACAGAGTGTATGCAAGAAGATTTTCGCAACGCTCCACTCCCTCAAAAGAGAAAAAGATATTTTACCATTTAAAGTAAGAATCCTACTCATACAGACACTAATACTTCCTATTCTTGACTACTGTGACGTTATTCTTGTAGACGCAACCAAAACATTAACTTTGAAACTTGAACGAGCTCTGAACTCGTGCATACGATTTATCTACGATCTGAGCTATGATAAACATATCACTCCCTATTATTGGGCTCTTTCTTGGCTGAAACCTGAACTACGTCGATCATATCACATTCTTGTCCAGATTTTTCGATTATTGTCTGACGATAGACCACTATACTTATCAAATAAATTCAAGTACTTGTCTTCTTTCCATGGTAATAATACACGCTCTGGTTCCTCCCTCTCCAATCCTATCCATCGCTCCTCTATATACAACTCTTTTCATGTGGTGGGGTCTAGGCTGTGGAATACCCTTCCAGTCAGTGTCAGGGGTACCACCTCACTATCTAAATTCAAGACCACCTGCTGGGGCAGCCTGCTGAACATTGTTGACCGACAACAAGTGTGACTGGATGAGTGAATGAGAGTGTGAAATTCATGATCAATGTCAATTATTATTGTTTAATTTTGTCGCCATAATATGTTTATTGTATTGTATTAATGTGGTTAAGTGTAAGAGAGGGCCAAGAGCCCTAACTGCCCCACCAATAAAGGCAATAATAATAACAATAATAATAATAATGGTACGAGCCTAAAGCGTACAAAACATACCGGGGATTGTGTCTGCAGGGTGTACTTGGTACGAGCCTAAAGTCTACAAAACATACCGGGGATTGTGTCTGCAGGGTGTACTTGGTAGAAGCCTAAACGGTACAAAACATACCGATTTTTGTGCCTGCAGGGTGTACTTGGTACGAGCCTAAAGGATACAAAACATACCGGAGATTGTGTCTGCAGGGTGTACATGGTACGAGCCTAAAGTCTACAAAACATACCGGGGATTGTGTCTGCAGGGTGTACTTGGTAGAAGCCTAAACGGTACAAAACATACCAATTTTTGTGCCTGCAGGGTGTACTTGGTACGAGCCTAAAGGATACAAAACATACCGGGGATTGTGTCTGCAGAGTGTACGTGGTATGAGCCTAAAGGGTACAAAACATACCGGGGATTGTGCCTGCAGGGTGTACTTGGTACGAGCCTAAAGGGTACAAAACATACCGGGGATTACGTCTGCAGAGTGTATTTGGTACGAGCCTAAAGACTACAAAACATACCGGGGATTGTGCCTGCAGAGTGTACTTGGTACGAGCCTCAAGGGTGCAAAACATACCGGGGATTGTGCCTGCAGAGTGTACTTGGTACGAGCCTGAAGGGTACAAAACATACCGGGGATTGTGCCTGCAGAGTGTACTTGGTACGAACCTATAGGGTACAAAACATACCGGGGATTGTTCCTGCAGAGTGTACTTGGTACGAGCCTAAAGGGTACAAAACATACCGGAGATTGTGTCTGCAGGGTGTACTTGGTACGAGCCCAAAGGGTAAAAAACATACCGGGGATTACGTCTGCAGAGTGTATTTGGTACGAGCCTAAAGACTACAAAACATACCGGGGATTGTGCCTGCAGAGTGTACTTGGTACGAGCCTCAAGGGTGCAAAACATACCGGGGATAGTGCCTGCAGAGTGTACTTGGTACGAGCCTAAAGGGTAAAAAACATACCGGGGATTGTGTCTGCAGGGTGTACTTGGTACGAGCCTAAAGGGTAAAAAACATACCGGGGATTACGTCTACAGAGTGTATTTGGTACGAGCCTAAAAACTACAAAACATACCGGGGATTGTGCCAGCAGAGTGTACTTGGTACGAGCCTCAAGGGTGCAAACCATACCGGGGATTGTGCCTGCAGAGTGTACTTGGTACGAGCCTAAAGGGTACAAAATATACCGGGGATTAAGCCTGCAGAGTGAACTTGGTACGAGCCTAAAGCTACAAAACATACCAGTGATTGTGTCTGCAAGGTGAACTTGGTACGAGCCTAAAGGATACAAAACATACCGGGGATTGTGCCTGCAGGGTGTACTTGGTACGAGCCTAAAGGGTACAAAACATACCGGGGATTGTGCCTGCAGAGTGTACTTGGTACGAGCCTAAAGGATAAAAAACATACCGGGGATTGTGTCTGCAGGGTGTACATGGTAGGAGCCTAAACGTTTCAAAACATACCGGGGATTGTGTGTGCAGGGTGTACTTGTTACGAGCCTAAAGGGTACAAAACATACCGGGGTTTGTGTCTGCAGGGTGTACTTGGTACGAGCCCAAAGGCTACAAAATATACCGGGGATTGTGCCTGCAGGATGTACTTGGTACGAGCCTAAAGGGTACAAAATATACCGGATTTTGTGCCTGCAGAGTGTATTTGGTATGAGCCTAAAGGAAACAAAACATACCGGGGATTGTGTCTGCAGAGTATACTTGGTACGAGCCTAAAGGGTACAAAATATACCGGATTTTGTGCCTGCAGGGTGTACTTGTTACGAGCCTAACGGGTACAAAACATACCGGGGTTTGTGTCTGCAGGGTGCACTTGGTACGAGACTAAGAGTACAATATATACCGCTGATTGTGTCTGCAGAGTGTAATTGGTACGAGCCTAAAGACTACAAAGCATACCGGGGATTGCGCCTGCAGAGTGTAATTGGTTCGAGCCTCAAGGGTGCAAAACATACCGGAGATTGTGCCTGCAGAGTGTACTTGGTACAAGCCTAAAGGGTACAAAACATTCTGGGGATTGTGCCTGCAGAGTGTACTTGATACGAGCCTAAAGGGTACAAAACATACCGGGGAATGCGCCTGCAGAGTATACTTGGTACGAGCCTAAAGGATACAAAACATACCAGGGATTGTGTCTGCAGGGGGTACTTGGTTCGAGCCTAAAGGCTATATAACATACCGGGGATTGTGCCTGCAGGGTGTACTAGGTACGAGCCTATAGGGTACAAAACATACCGAGGATTCTGCCTGCAGAGTGTACTTGGTACGAACCTACAGGGTACAAAACATACCGGGGACTGTGCATGCAGGGTGTACTTGGTACGGGCCAAAAGGTACAAAACATACAGGGGATTGTGCCTGCAGAGTGCACTTGGTACGAGACTAAGAGTACAATATATACCGCTGATTGTGTCTGCAGAGTGTAATTGGTACGAGCCTAAAGACTACAAAGCATACCGGGGATTGCGCCTGCAGAGTGTAATTGGTTCGAGCCTCAAGGGTGCAACACATACCGGAGATTGTGCCTGCAGAGTGTACTTGGTACAAGCCTAAAGGGTACAAAACATTCTGGGGATTGTGCCTGCAGAGTGTACTTGATACGAGCCTAAAGGGTACAAAACATACCGGGGAATGCGCCTGCAGAGTATACATGGTACGAGCCTAAAGGGTACAAAACATACCAGGGATTGTGTCTGCAGGGGGTATTTGGTTCGAGCCTAAAGGCTATATAACATACCGGGGAATGTGCCTGCAGGGTGTACTAGGTACGAGCCTATAGGGTACAAAACATATCGAGGATTCTGCCTGCAGAGTGTACTTGGTACGAACCTACAGGGTACAAAACATACCGGGGATTGTTCCTGCAGAGTGTACTTGGTACGAGCCTAAAGGGTACAAAACATACCGGGGATTGTGTCTGCTGGGTGTACTTGGTACGAGCCAAAAGGTACAAAACATACCGGGGATTGGGCTGCAGAGTGTACGTGGTACGAACCTAAAGGGTACAAAACATACCGGGGATTGTGCATGCAGGGTGTACTTGGTACGAGCCTAAAGACTACAAAACATAACGGGGATTGTGCCTGCAGGGTGTACTTGGTACGAACCTAAAGGGTACAAAACATACCGAGGATTGTACCTGCAGAGTGTACTTGGTACGAGCATAAAGGTTACAAAACATACCGAGGATTGTGCTTTCAGGGTGTACTTGGTACGAGGCTAAAGGGTACAAAACATACCGAGGATTGTGCATGCAGAGTGTACTTGGTACGAGCCTAAAGGGTACAAAACATACCGGGGATTGTGTCTGCAGGGTGTACTTGGTACGAGCCTAAAGGTTACAAAACATACCGAGGATTGTGCCTGCAGAGTGTACTTGGTACGAGCCTAAAGGGTTCAAAATATACCGGGGATTGTGCCTGCAGGGTGTACTTGGTACGAGCGTAAAGGGTAGAAAACATACCGGGGATTGTGTCTGCAAGGTGAACTTGGTACGAGCCTAAAGGATACAAAACATACCGGGGATTGTGCCTGCAGGGTGTACTTGTTACGAACCTAAAGGGTACAAAACATACCGGGGTTTGTGTCTGCAGGGTGTACTTGTTACGAGCCTAAAGGCTACAAAATATACCGGGGATTGTGCCTGCAGGATGTACTTGGTACGAGCCTAAAGGGTACAAAATATACCGGATTTTGTGCCTGCAGAGTGTACTTGGTACGAGCCTCAAGGGTACAAAACATACCGGGGAATGTGCCTGCAGAGTATACTTGGTACGAGCCTAAAGGGTACAAAACATACCAGGGATTGTGTCTGAAGGGGGTATTTGGTTCGAGCCTAAAGGCTATATAACATACCGGGGATTGTGCCTGCAGGGTGTACTAGGTACGAGCCTATAGGGTACAAAACATACCGGGGATTCTGCCTGCAGAGTGTACTTGGTACGAACCTACAGGGTACAAAACATACCGGGGATTGTTCCTGCAGAGTGTACTTGGTACGAGCCTAAAGGGTACAAAACATACCGGGGATTGTGTCTGCTGGGTGTACTTGGTACGAGCCAAAAGGTACAAAACATACCGGGGATAGTGCTGCAGAGTGTACGTGGTACGAGCCTAAAGGGTATAAAACATACCGGGGATTGTGCATGCAGGGTGTACTTGGTACGAGCCTAAATACTACAAAACATAACGGGGATTGTGCCTGCAGGGTGTACTTGGTACGAATCTAAAGGGTACAAAACATACCGAGGATTGTGCCTGCAGAGTGTACTTGGTACGAGCCTAAAGGTTACAAAACATACCGAGGATTGTGCTTGCAGGGTGTACTAGGTACGAACCTAAAGGGTACAAAACATACCGAGGATTGTGCATGCAGGGTGTATTTGGTACGAGCCTAAAGGGTACAAAACGTACCGGGGATTGTGCTTGCAGGGTTTACTTGGTACGAGCCTAAAGGGTACAGAACATACCGAGGATTGTGCCTGCAGAGTGTACTTGGTACGAGCCTAAAGGGTACAAAATATACCGGGGATTGTGCCTGCAGGGAGTACTTGGTACGAGCTTAAAGGGTAGAAAACATACCGGGGATTGTGCATGCAGGGTGTACTTGGTATGAGCCTAAAGGGTACAAAACAAAAACATACCGGGGATTGTGTCTGCAGAGTGTACTTGGTACGAGCCTAAAGGGTACAAAACATATCTGGGATTGTGCCTGCAGAGTACTTGGTACGAGCCTAAAGGGTACAAAACATACCGGGGATTGTGCCTGCAGAGTGTACATGGTACGAGCCTAATGGGTACAAAACACAGCGGGGATTGTGCATGCAGGGTGTACTTGGTACGAGCCTAAAGGCTACAAAACATAACAGGGATTGTGTCCGCAGGGTGTACTTGGTACGAGCCTAAAGGCTACAAAACATACCGGGGATTGTGCATGCAGGGTGTACTTGGTACGAGCCTAAAGGCTACAAAACACACCGGGGATTGGGCATGCAGGGTGTACTTGGTACGAACCAAAAGGGTTCATAGCATACCGGGGATTGTGCCTGCAGAGTGCACTTGGTACGAGACTGAAGGCTACCAAACATACCAGGGATTGTGTCTTCAGAGTGTACTTGGTACGAGATTAAAGGGTACATAACATATCGGGGATTGTGCCTGCAGAATGTACTTGGTACGAGCTTAAAGGGTACAAAGCATACCGAGGATTGTGCCTGCAGGGGGTATTTGGTACGAACCTATAGGGTACAAAACATACCGGGGATTGTTCCTGCAGAGTGTACTTGGTACGAGCCTAAAGGGTAAAAAGCATTCCGGGGATTGTGCCTGCAGAGTGTACTTGGTAGGAGCCTAAACGGTACAAAACATACCGGGGATTGCGCATGCAGGATGTACTTGGTACGAGCCTAAAGGCTACAAAACATACCGGGGATTGGGTCTCCAGGGTGTACTTGGTACGAGCCTAAAGGCTACAAAACATACCGGGGATCGTGTCTGCAGGGTGTACTTGGTACGAGCCTGAAGGCTACAAAACATACCGGGGATTGTGTCTGCAGGGTGTACTTGGTACGAGCCTAAAGGCTACAAAACATACCGGGGATTGTGCCTGCAGGATATATTGGTACGAGCCTAAAGGATATAAAACATACCGGGGATTGTGTTTGCAGAGTGTACCTGGTATGTGCCTAAAGGGTAAAAAACATACCTGGGATTGTGTCTGCAGGGTGTACATGGTACGAGCCTAAAAGCTACAAAACATACCGGGGAATGTGCCTGTAGAGTGTACTTGGTACGAGCCTAAAGGATACAAAACATACCGGGGATTGCGCCTGCAGAATGTACGTGGAACGAGCCTAAAGGATACAAACCATACCGGGGATTGTGTCTGCAGGGTGTACTTGGTAGGAGCCTAAAGGGTAGAAATCATACCGGGGATTGTGCCTGCAGGGTGTACTTGGTACGAGCCTAAAGGGTACAAAACTTACCGGGGATTGTGTCTGCAGGGTGTACTTGGTACGAGCCTAAAGGCTACAAAACATACCGGGGATTGTACCTGCAAGATGTACCTGGTACGACCCTAAAGGATACAAAACATACCGGGGATTGTGTCTGCAGAGTGTACATGGTATGAGCCTAAAGAGTAAAAAACATACCGGGGATTGTGTCTGCAGGGTGTACATGGTACGAGCCTAAAAGGTACAAAACATAACGGGGATTGTGTCTGGAGGGTGTACTTGGTAGGAGCCTAAACGGTAGAAAACATACCGGGGATTGTGCCTGCAGGATGTACTTGGTACGAGCCTAAATGATACAAAACATACCGGGGATTGTGTCTGCAGAGTGTACTTGGTATGAGCCTAAAGGGTACAAAACATACCGAGGATTGTGCCTGCAGGGTGTACTCGGTACGAGCCTAAAGGTTACAAAACATACCGGGGATTGTGCCTGCAGGATGTACTTTGACGAGCCTAAAGGATACAAAACGTACCGGGGATTGTGCCTGCAGGATGTACTTTGACGAGCCTAAAGGATAAAAAACATACCGGGGATTGTGTCTGCAGAGTGTACTTGGTATGAGCCTAAATGGTACAAGACATACCGAGGATTCTGCCTGCAGGGTGTACTTGGTACGAGCCTAAAGGGTACAAAACATACCGGGGATTGTGTCTGCAGAGTGTACTTGGTACGAGCCTAAAGACTACAAAACATACCGAGGATTGTGCCTGCAGAGTGTACTTGGTACGAGCCTCAAGGGTGCAAAACAAACCGGGGATGTACCTGCAGAGTGTACTTGGTACGAGCCTAAAGGGTACAAAACATAACTGGGATTGTGCCTGCAGAGTGTACTTGGTACGAGCCTAAAGGCTACAAAACATACCGGCGATTGTGCCTGCAGAGAAAATTTGGTCCGAGCCTCAAGGGTACAAAACATACCGAGGATTGTGATGCACAGTGTACGTGGTACGAGCCTCAAGGGTACAAAACATACCGGGGATTGTGTCTGCAGGGTGTAATGGTTCGATCCTAAAGGTTATATAACATACCGGGGATTATGCCTGCAGGGTGTACTTGGTACGAACCTAAAGGGTACAAAATATACCGGGGATGGTGTGTGCAGAGAGTACTTGGTAAGAGCCTAAAGGGTACAAAACATACCGGGGATGGTGTGTGCAGAGTGTACTTGGTACGAGACTAAAGGGTACAAAATATACCGGGGATGGTGTGTGCAGAGAGTACTTGGTAAGAGCCTAAAGGGTACAAAACACACCGCGGATTGTGCTTGCAGGGTGTACTTGGTACGAGCTTAAACGGTACAAAACATACCGGGGATTGTGTGTGCAGAGTGTACTTGGTACGAGCCTAAAGGGTACTAAATATACCGGGGATTGTGTCTGCATGGTGTATTTGGCACGAACCTAACGACTACAAAACATACCGGGGATTGTGTCTGCAGGGTGTACTTGGTACGAGCCTAAAGGCTACAAAACATACCGGGCATTGTGTGTGCAGAGTGTACTTGGTATGAGCTTAAAGACTACAAAACATACCGGGGATTGTGTCTGCAGGGTGTACTTGGTACGAGCCTAAAAGGTAAAAAACATACCGGGGATTAAGTCTGCAGAGTGTATTTGGTACGAGCCTAAAAACTACAAAACATACCGGGGATTGTGCCTGCAGAGTGTACTTGGTACGAGCCTCAAGGGTACAAAACATACCGGGGATTGTGCCTGCAGAGTGTACTTGGTATGAACCTATAGGGTACAAAACATACCGGGGATTGTGTCTACAGGGTGTACTTGGTACGAGCCTAAAGGGTACAAATCATACCGGGGATTGTGCCTGCAGAGTGTACTTGGTACGAGCCTAAAGGATACAAAACATACCGGGGATTGTGTGTGCAGGGTGAACTTGGTACGAGCCTAGAGGGTACAAAACATACTGGGGATTGTGCTGCAGAGTGAACTTGGTATGAGGCTAAAGGGTACAAAACATACCGGGGATTGTGTCTGCAGGGTGTACATGGTACGATCCTAAAGGGTACAAAACATAACGGGGATTGTGTCTGCAGGGTGTACATGGTACGAGCCTTAAATCTACAAAACATACCGGGGATTGTGTCTGCAGGGTGTACTTGGTACGAGCCTAAAGGCTACAAAACATACCGGGGATTGTGCCTGCAGGATATATTGGTACGAGCCTAAAGGGTAAAAAACATACCGGGGATTGTGTCTGCAGGGTGTACATGGTACGAGCCTAAAAGGTACAAAACATACCGGGGATTGTGTCTGCAGGGTGTACTTGGTACGAACCTAAAAGCTACAAAACATACCGGGGATTGTGCCTGCAGAGAAAATTTGGTCCGAGCCTCAAGGGTACAAAACATACCGAGGATTGTGATGCACAGTGTACGTGGTACGAGCCTCAAGGGTACAAAACATACCGGGGATTGTGTCTGCAGGGTGTAATGGTTCGATCCTAAAGGTTATATAACATACCGGGGATTATGCCTGCAGGGTGTACTTGGTACGAACCTAAAGGGTACAAAATATACCGGGGATGGTGTGTGCAGAGATTACTTGGTAAGAGCCTAAAGGGTACAAAACATACCGGGGATGGTGTGTGCAGAGTGTACTTGGTACGAGACTAAAGGGTACAAAATATACCGGGGATGGTGTGTGCAGAGAGTACTTGGTAAGAGCCTAAAGGGTACAAAACACACCGCGGATTGTGCTTGCAGGGTGTACTTGGTACGAGCCTAAACGGTACAAAACATACCGGGGATTGTGTGTGCAGAGTGTACTTGATACGAGCCTAAAGGGTACTAAATATACCGGGGATTGTGTCTGCATGGTGTATTTGGCACGAACCTAACGACTACAAAACATACCGGGGATTGTGTCTGCAGGGTGTACTTGGTACGAGCCTAAAGGCTACAAAACATACCGGGCATTGTGTGTGCAGAGTGTACTTGGTATGAGCTTAAAGACTACAAAACATACCGGGGATTGTGTCTGCAGGGTGTACTTGGTACGAGCCTAAAAGGTAAAAAACATACCGGGGATTAAGTCTGCAGAGTGTATTTGGTACGAGCCTAAAGACTACAAAACGTACCGAGGATTGTGCCTGCAGAGTGCACTTGGAACGAGCCTCAACGGTGCAAAACATACCGGGGATTGTGCCTGAAGAGTGTACTTGGTATGAACCTATAGGGTACAAAACATACCGGGGATTGTGCCTGCAGAGTGTACTTGGTACGAGCCTCAAGGGTACAAAACATACCGGGGATTGTGCCTGCAGAGTGTACTTGGTATGAACCTATAGGGTACAAAACATACCGGGGATTGTGTCTACAGGGTGTACTTGGTACGAGCCTAAAGGGTACAAATCATACCGGGGATTGTGCCTGCAGAGTGTACTTGGTACGAGCCTAAAGGATACAAAACATACCGGGGATTGTGTGTGCAGGGTGAACTTGGTACGAGCCTAGAGGGTACAAAACATACTGGGGATTGTGCTGCAGAGTGAACTTGGTATGAGGCTAAAGGGTACAAAACATACCGGGGATTGTGTCTGCAGGGTGTACATGGTACGATCCTAAAGGGTACAAAACATAACGGGGATTGTGTCTGCAGGGTGTACATGGTACGAGCCTTAAATCTACAAAACATACCGGGGATTGTGTCTGCAGGGTGTACTTGGTACGAGCCTAAAGGCTACAAAACATACCGGGGATTGTGCCTGCAGGATATATTGGTACGAGCCTAAAGGGTAAAAAACATACCGGGGATTGTGTCTGCAGGGTGTACATGGTACGAGCCTAAAAGGTACAAAACATACCGGGGATTGTGTCTGCAGGGTGTACTTGGTACGAGCCTAAAAGCTACAAAATACCGGGGAATGTGCCTGTAGAGTGTACTTGGTACGAGCCTAAAGGATACAAAACATACCGGGGATTGTGCCTGCAGAATGTACTTGGTACGAGCTTAATGGATACAAACCATACCGGGGATTGTGTCTGCAGGGTGTACTTGGTAGGAGCCTAAAGGGTAAAAAACATACCGGGGATTGTGCCTGCAGGGTGTACTTGGTAGGAGCCTAAAGGGTACAAAACTTACCGGGGATTGTGTCTGCAGGGTGTACTTGGTACGAGCCTAAAGGCTACAAAACATACCGATTATTGTGCCTGCAGGATGTACTTGGTACGAGCCTAAAGGATACAAAACATACCAGGGATTGTGTCTGCAGAGTGTACTTGTATGAGCCTAAAGTGTAACAAACATACCGGGGATTGTGTCTGCAGGGTGTACATGGTACGAGCCTAAAAGGTACAAAACATACCGGGGATTGTGTCTGGAGGGTGTACTTGGTATGAGCCTAAACGGTAGAAAACATACCGGGGATTGTGCCTGCAGGATGTACTTGGTACGAGCCTAAAGGATACAAAACATACCGGGGATTGTGTCTGCAGAGTGTACTTGGTATGAACCTAAAGGGTACAAAACATACCGAGGATTGTGCCTGCTGGGTGTACTCGGTACGAGCCTAAAGGTTACAAAACATACCGGGGATTGTGCCTGCAGGATGTACTTTGACGAGCCTAAGGGATACAAAGCATACCGGGGATTGTGCCTGCAGGATGTACTTTGACGAGCCTAAAGGATACAAAACATACCGGGGATTGTGTCGGCAGAGTGTACTTGGTATGAGTCAAAATGGTACAAGACATACCGAGGATTCTGCCTGCAGGGTGTACTTGGTACGAGCCTAAAGGGTACAAAACATACCGGGGATTTTGTCTGCAGAGTGTACTTGGTACGAGCCTAAAGACTACAAAACGTACCGAGGATTGTGCCTGCAGAGTGCACTTGGAACGAGCCTCAACGGTGCAAAACATACCGGGGATTGTGCCTGAAGAGTGTACTTGGTACGAGCCTAAAGGGTACAAAAAATAACTGGGATTGTGCCTGCAGAGTGTACTTGGTACGAGCCTAAAGGCTACAAAACATACCGGCGATTGTGCCTGCAGAGAAAATTTGGAACGAGCCTCAAGGGTACAAAACATACCGAGGATTGTGCTGCAGAGTGTACGTGGTACGAGCCTCAAGGGTACAAAACATACCGGGGATTGTGTCTGCAGGGTGTAATGGTTCGAGCCTAAAGGTTATATAACATACCGGGGATTATGCCTGCAGGGAGTACTTGGTACGAGCCTAAAGGGTACAAAACATACCGGGGATGGTGTGTGCAGAGTGTACTTGGTACGAGACTAAAGGGTACAAAATATACCGGGGATGGTGTGTGCAGAGTGTACTTGGTAAGAGCCTAAAGGGTATAAAACACACCGCGGATTGTGCTTGCAGGGTGTACTTGGTACGAGCCTAAACGGTACAAAACATACCGGGGATTGTGTGTGCAGAGTGTACATGGTACGAGCCTAAAGGGTAAAAAACATACCGGGGATTGTGTCTGCATGGTGTATTTGGCACGAACCTAACGACTACAAAACATACCGGGGATTGTGTCTGCAGGGTGTACTTGGTACGAGCCTAAAGGCTACAAAACATACCGCGCATTGTGTGTGCAGAGTGTACTTGGTACGAGCTTAAAGACTACAAAACATACCGGGGATTGTGTCTGCAGGGTGTACGTGGTACGAGCCTAAAGGGTAAAAAACATACCGGGAATTACGTCTGCAGAGTGTATTTGGTACGAGCCTAAAAACTACAAAACATACCGGGGATTGTGCCTGCAGAGTGTACTTGGTACGAGCCTCAAGGGTGCAAAACATACCGGGGATTGTGCCTGCAGAGTGTACTTGGTATGAACCCGTAGGGTACAAAACATACCAGGGATTGTGTCTACAGGGTGTACTTGGTACGAGCCTAAAGGGTACAAAACATACCGGGGATTATGTGTGCAGGGTGTACTTGGTACGAGCCTAAAGGGTACAAAACATACCGGGGATTATGTCTGCAGGGTGTACTTGGTACGATCCAAAAGGGTACAAAACATACCGGGGATTGTGTCTGCAGGGTGTTCTTGGTACGAGCCTAAAGGGTAAAAAACATACCGGGAATTGTGTCTGCAGGGTGTACTTGGTACGAGCCTAGAGGGTACAATGCACACCGAGGATTGTGCCTGCAGGGGGTATTTGGTAGGAACCTATAGGGTACAAAACATACCGGGGTTGTTCCTGCAGAGTGTACTTGGTACGAGCCTTAAGGGTAAAAAACATTCCGGGGATTGTGCCTGCAGAGTGTACTTGGTAGGAGCCTAAACGGTACAAAACGTACCGGGGATTGAGCATGCAGGATGTACTTGGTACGAGCCTAAAGGATACAAAACATACCGGGGATTGGGTCTGCAGGGTGTACTTGGTACGAGCCTAAAGGCTACAAAACATACCGGGGATCGTGTCTGCAGGGTGTACATGGTACGAGCCTAAAGGCTACAAAACATACCGGGGATTGTGTCTGCAGGGTGTACTTGGTACGAGCCTAAAGGCTACAAGACATACCGGGGATTGTGCCTGCAGGTTATATTGGTACGAGCCTAAAGGATACAAAACATACAGGGGATTGTGTTTGCAGAGTGTACTTGGTGTGAGCCTAAAGGGTAAAAAACATACCGGGGATTGTGTCTGCAGGGTGTACATGGTACGAGCCTAAAAGGTACAAAACATACCGGGGATTGGGTCTGCAGGGTGTACTTTGTACGAGCCTAAAAGCTACAAAACATAACGGGGAATGTGCCTGTAGAGTGTACTTGGTACGAGCCTAAAGGATACAAAACATACCGGGGATTGTGCCTGCAGAATGTACTTGGTACGAGCCTAAAGGATACAAACCATACCGGGGATTGTGTCTGCAGGGTGTACTTGGTAGGAGCCTAAAGGGTAAAAACATACCGGGGATTGTGCCTGCAGGGTGTACTTGGTAGGAGCCTAAAGGGTACAAAACTTACCGGGGATTGTGTCTGCAGGGTGTACTTGGTACGAGCCTAAAGGCTACAAAACATACCGGGGATTGTACCTGCAAGATGTACCTGGTACGACCCTAAAGGATACAAAACATACCGGGGATTGTGTCTGCAGAGTGTACATGGTATGAGCCTAAAGAGTAAAAAACATACCGGGGATTGTGTCTGCAGGGTGTACATGGTACGAGCCTAAAAGGTACAAAACATAACGGGGATTGTGTCTGGAGGGTGTACTTGGTAGGAGCCTAAACGGTAGAAAACATACCGGGGATTGTGCCTGCAGGATGTACTTGGTACGAGCCTAAATGATACAAAACATACCGGGGATTGTGTCTGCAGAGTGTACTTGGTATGAGCCTAAAGGGTACAAAACATACCGAGGATTGTGCCTGCAGGGTGTACTCGGTACGAGCCTAAAGGTTACAAAACATACCGGGGATTGTGCCTGCAGGATGTACTTTGACGAGCCTAAAGGATACAAAACGTACCGGGGATTGTGCCTGCAGGATGTACTTTGACGAGCCTAAAGGATAAAAAACATACCGGGGATTGTGTCTGCAGAGTGTACTTGGTATGAGCCTAAATGGTACAAGACATACCGAGGATTCTGCCTGCAGGGTGTACTTGGTACGAGCCTAAAGGGTACAAAACATACCGGGGATTGTGTCTGCAGAGTGTACTTGGTACGAGCCTAAAGACTACAAAACATACCGAGGATTGTGCCTGCAGAGTGTACTTGGTACGAGCCTCAAGGGTGCAAAACAAACCGGGGATGTACCTGCAGAGTGTACTTGGTACGAGCCTAAAGGGTACAAAACATAACTGGGATTGTGCCTGCAGAGTGTACTTGGTACGAGCCTAAAGGCTACAAAACATACCGGCGATTGTGCCTGCAGAGAAAATTTGGTCCGAGCCTCAAGGGTACAAAACATACCGAGGATTGTGATGCACAGTGTACGTGGTACGAGCCTCAAGGGTACAAAACATACCGGGGATTGTGTCTGCAGGGTGTAATGGTTCGATCCTAAAGGTTATATAACATACCGGGGATTATGCCTGCAGGGTGTACTTGGTACGAACCTAAAGGGTACAAAATATACCGGGGATGGTGTGTGCAGAGAGTACTTGGTAAGAGCCTAAAGGGTACAAAACATACCGGGGATGGTGTGTGCAGAGTGTACTTGGTACGAGACTAAAGGGTACAAAATATACCGGGGATGGTGTGTGCAGAGAGTACTTGGTAAGAGCCTAAAGGGTACAAAACACACCGCGGATTGTGCTTGCAGGGTGTACTTGGTACGAGCCTAAACGGTACAAAACATACCGGGGATTGTGTGTGCAGAGTGTACTTGGTACGAGCCTAAAGGGTACTAAATATACCGGGGATTGTGTCTGCATGGTGTATTTGGCACGAACCTAACGACTACAAAACATACCGGGGATTGTGTCTGCAGGGTGTACTTGGTACGAGCCTAAAGGCTACAAAACATACCGGGCATTGTGTGTGCAGAGTGTACTTGGTATGAGCTTAAAGACTACAAAACATACCGGGGATTGTGTCTGCAGGGTGTACTTGGTACGAGCCTAAAAGGTAAAAAACATACCGGGGATTAAGTCTGCAGAATGTATTTGGTACGAGCCTAAAAACTACAAAACATACCGGGGATTGTGCCTGCAGAGTGTACTTGGTACGAGCCTCAAGGGTACAAAACATACCGGGGATTGTGCCTGCAGAGTGTACTTGGTATGAACCTATAGGGTACAAAACATACCGGGGATTGTGTCTACAGGGTGTACTTGGTACGAGCCTAAAGGGTACAAATCATACCGGGGATTGTGCCTGCAGAGTGTACTTGGTACGAGCCTAAAGGATACAAAACATACCGGGGATTGTGTGTGCAGGGTGAACTTGGTACGAGCCTAGAGGGTACAAAACATACTGGGGATTGTGCTGCAGAGTGAACTTGGTATGAGGCTAAAGGGTACAAAACATACCGGGGATTGTGTCTGCAGGGTGTACATGGTACGATCCTAAAGGGTACAAAACATAACGGGGATTGTGTCTGCAGGGTGTACATGGTACGAGCCTTAAATCTACAAAACATACCGGGGATTGTGTCTGCAGGGTGTACTTGGTACGAGCCTAAAGGCTACAAAACATACCGGGGATTGTGCCTGCAGGATATATTGGTACGAGCCTAAAGGGTAAAAAACATACCGGGGATTGTGTCTGCAGGGTGTACATGGTACGAGCCTAAAAGGTACAAAACATACCGGGGATTGTGTCTGCAGGGTGTACTTGGTACGAACCTAAAAGCTACAAAACATACCGGGGATTGTGCCTGCAGAGAAAATTTGGTCCGAGCCTCAAGGGTACAAAACATACCGAGGATTGTGATGCACAGTGTACGTGGTACGAGCCTCAAGGGTACAAAACATACCGGGGATTGTGTCTGCAGGGTGTAATGGTTCGATCCTAAAGGTTATATAACATACCGGGGATTATGCCTGCAGGGTGTACTTGGTACGAACCTAAAGGGTACAAAATATACCGGGGATGGTGTGTGCAGAGATTACTTGGTAAGAGCCTAAAGGGTACAAAACATACCGGGGATGGTGTGTGCAGAGTGTACTTGGTACGAGACTAAAGGGTACAAAATATACCGGGGATGGTGTGTGCAGAGAGTACTTGGTAAGAGCCTAAAGGGTACAAAACACACCGCGGATTGTGCTTGCAGGGTGTACTTGGTACGAGCCTAAACGGTACAAAACATACCGGGGATTGTGTGTGCAGAGTGTACTTGATACGAGCCTAAAGGGTACTAAATATACCGGGGATTGTGTCTGCATGGTGTATTTGGCACGAACCTAACGACTACAAAACATACCGGGGATTGTGTCTGCAGGGTGTACTTGGTACGAGCCTAAAGGCTACAAAACATACCGGGCATTGTGTGTGCAGAGTGTACTTGGTATGAGCTTAAAGACTACAAAACATACCGGGGATTGTGTCTGCAGGGTGTACTTGGTACGAGCCTAAAAGGTAAAAAACATACCGGGGATTAAGTCTGCAGAGTGTATTTGGTACGAGCCTAAAAACTACAAAACATACCGGGGATTGTGCCTGCAGAGTGTACTTGGTACGAGCCTCAAGGGTACAAAACATACCGGGGATTGTGCCTGCAGAGTGTACTTGGTATGAACCTATAGGGTACAAAACATACCGGGGATTGTGTCTACAGGGTGTACTTGGTACGAGCCTAAAGGGTACAAATCATACCGGGGATTGTGCCTGCAGAGTGTACTTGGTACGAGCCTAAAGGATACAAAACATACCGGGGATTGTGTGTGCAGGGTGAACTTGGTACGAGCCTAGAGGGTACAAAACATACTGGGGATTGTGCTGCAGAGTGAACTTGGTATGAGGCTAAAGGGTACAAAACATACCGGGGATTGTGTCTGCAGGGTGTACATGGTACGATCCTAAAGGGTACAAAACATAACGGGGATTGTGTCTGCAGGGTGTACATGGTACGAGCCTTAAATCTACAAAACATACCGGGGATTGTGTCTGCAGGGTGTACTTGGTACGAGCCTAAAGGCTACAAAACATACCGGGGATTGTGCCTGCAGGATATATTGGTACGAGCCTAAAGGGTAAAAAACATACCGGGGATTGTGTCTGCAGGGTGTACATGGTACGAGCCTAAAAGGTACAAAACATACCGGGGATTGTGTCTGCAGGGTGTACTTGGTACGAGCCTAAAAGCTACAAAATACCGGGGAATGTGCCTGTAGAGTGTACTTGGTACGAGCCTAAAGGATACAAAACATACCGGGGATTGTGCCTGCAGAATGTACTTGGTACGAGCTTAATGGATACAAACCATACCGGGGATTGTGTCTGCAGGGTGTACTTGGTAGGAGCCTAAAGGGTAAAAAACATACCGGGGATTGTGCCTGCAGGGTGTACTTGGTAGGAGCCTAAAGGGTACAAAACTTACCGGGGATTGTGTCTGCAGGGTGTACTTGGTACGAGCCTAAAGGCTACAAAACATACCGATTATTGTGCCTGCAGGATGTACTTGGTACGAGCCTAAAGGATACAAAACATACCAGGGATTGTGTCTGCAGAGTGTACTTGTATGAGCCTAAAGTGTAACAAACATACCGGGGATTGTGTCTGCAGGGTGTACATGGTACGAGCCTAAAAGGTACAAAACATACCGGGGATTGTGTCTGGAGGGTGTACTTGGTATGAGCCTAAACGGTAGAAAACATACCGGGGATTGTGCCTGCAGGATGTACTTGGTACGAGCCTAAAGGATACAAAACATACCGGGGATTGTGTCTGCAGAGTGTACTTGGTATGAACCTAAAGGGTACAAAACATACCGAGGATTGTGCCTGCTGGGTGTACTCGGTACGAGCCTAAAGGTTACAAAACATACCGGGGATTGTGCCTGCAGGATGTACTTTGACGAGCCTAAGGGATACAAAGCATACCGGGGATTGTGCCTGCAGGATGTACTTTGACGAGCCTAAAGGATACAAAACATACCGGGGATTGTGTCGGCAGAGTGTACTTGGTATGAGTCAAAATGGTACAAGACATACCGAGGATTCTGCCTGCAGGGTGTACTTGGTACGAGCCTAAAGGGTACAAAACATACCGGGGATTTTGTCTGCAGAGTGTACTTGGTACGAGCCTAAAGACTACAAAACGTACCGAGGATTGTGCCTGCAGAGTGCACTTGGAACGAGCCTCAACGGTGCAAAACATACCGGGGATTGTGCCTGAAGAGTGTACTTGGTACGAGCCTAAAGGGTACAAAAAATAACTGGGATTGTGCCTGCAGAGTGTACTTGGTACGAGCCTAAAGGCTACAAAACATACCGGCGATTGTGCCTGCAGAGAAAATTTGGAACGAGCCTCAAGGGTACAAAACATACCGAGGATTGTGCTGCAGAGTGTACGTGGTACGAGCCTCAAGGGTACAAAACATACCGGGGATTGTGTCTGCAGGGTGTAATGGTTCGAGCCTAAAGGTTATATAACATACCGGGGATTATGCCTGCAGGGAGTACTTGGTACGAGCCTAAAGGGTACAAAACATACCGGGGATGGTGTGTGCAGAGTGTACTTGGTACGAGACTAAAGGGTACAAAATATACCGGGGATGGTGTGTGCAGAGTGTACTTGGTAAGAGCCTAAAGGGTACAAAACACACCGCGGATTGTGCTTGCAGGGTGTACTTGGTACGAGCCTAAACGGTACAAAACATACCGGGGATTGTGTGTGCAGAGTGTACATGGTACGAGCCTAAAGGGTAAAAAACATACCGGGGATTGTGTCTGCATGGTGTATTTGGCACGAACCTAACGACTACAAAACATACCGGGGATTGTGTCTGCAGGGTGTACTTGGTACGAGCCTAAAGGCTACAAAACATACCGCGCATTGTGTGTGCAGAGTGTACTTGGTACGAGCTTAAAGACTACAAAACATACCGGGGATTGTGTCTGCAGGGTGTACGTGGTACGAGCCTAAAGGGTAAAAAACATACCGGGAATTACGTCTGCAGAGTGTATTTGGTACGAGCCTAAAAACTACAAAACATACCGGGGATTGTGCCTGCAGAGTGTACTTGGTACGAGCCTCAAGGGTGCAAAACATACCGGGGATTGTGCCTGCAGAGTGTACGTGGTATGAACCCGTAGGGTACAAAACATACCAGGGATTGTGTCTACAGGGTGTACTTGGTACGAGCCTAAAGGGTACAAAACATACCGGGGATTATGTGTGCAGGGTGTACTTGGTACGAGCCTAAAGGGTACAAAACATACCGGGGATTATGTCTGCAGGGTGTACTTGGTACGATCCAAAAGGGTACAAAACATACCGGGGATTGTGTCTGCAGGGTGTTCTTGGTACGAGCCTAAAGGGTAAAAAACATACCGGGAATTGTGTCTGCAGGGTGTACTTGGTACGAGCCTAGAGGGTACAATGCACACCGAGGATTGTGCCTGCAGGGGGTATTTGGTAGGAACCTATAGGGTACAAAACATACCGGGGTTGTTCCTGCAGAGTGTACTTGGTACGAGCCTTAAGGGTAAAAAACATTCCGGGGATTGTGCCTGCAGAGTGTACTTGGTAGGAGCCTAAACGGTACAAAACGTACCGGGGATTGAGCATGCAGGATGTACTTGGTACGAGCCTAAAGGATACAAAACATACCGGGGATTGGGTCTGCAGGGTGTACTTGGTACGAGCCTAAAGGCTACAAAACATACCGGGGATCGTGTCTGCAGGGTGTACATGGTACGAGCCTAAAGGCTACAAAACATACCGGGGATTGTGTCTGCAGGGTGTACTTGGTACGAGCCTAAAGGCTACAAGACATACCGGGGATTGTGCCTGCAGGTTATATTGGTACGAGCCTAAAGGATACAAAACATACAGGGGATTGTGTTTGCAGAGTGTACTTGGTGTGAGCCTAAAGGGTAAAAAACATACCGGGGATTGTGTCTGCAGGGTGTACATGGTACGAGCCTAAAAGGTACAAAACATACCGGGGATTGGGTCTGCAGGGTGTACTTTGTACGAGCCTAAAAGCTACAAAACATAACGGGGAATGTGCCTGTAGAGTGTACTTGGTACGAGCCTAAAGGATACAAAACATACCGGGGATTGTGCCTGCAGAATGTACTTGGTACGAGCCTAAAGGATACAAACCATACCGGGGATTGTGTCTGCAGGGTGTACTTGGTAGGAGCCTAAAGGGTAAAAACATACCGGGGATTGTGCCTGCAGGGTGTACTTGGTAGGAGCCTAAAGGGTACAAAACTTACCGGGGATTGTGTCTGCAGGGTGTACTTGGTACGAGCCTAAAGGCTACAAAACATACCGGGGATTGTACCAGAAGGATGTACTTGGTACGAGCCTAAAGGATACAAAACATACCGGGGACTGTGCCTGCAGAGTGTACTTGGTATGAGCCTAAAGTGTAAAAAACATACCGGGGATTGTGGCTGCAGGGTGTACATGGTACGAGCCTAAAATGTACAAAACATACCGGGGATTGTGTCTGCAGGATGTACTTTGACGAGCCTAAAGGATACAAAATATACCGGGGATTGTGCCTGCAGGATGTACTTTGACGAGCCTAAAGGATACAAAACATACCGGGGATTGTGTCTGCAGAGTGTACTTGGTATGAGCCTAAATGGTACAAGACATACCGAGGAGTCTGCCTGCAGGGTGTACTTGGTACGAGCCTTAAGGGTACAAAACATACCGGGGATTGCGCATGCAGGATGTACTTGGTACGAGCCTAAAGGCTACAAAACATACCGGGGATTGGGTCTCCAGGGTGTACTTGGTACGAGCCTAAAGGCTACAAAACATACCGGGGATCGTGTCTGCAGGGTGTACTTGGTACGAGCCTGAAGGCTACAAAACATACCGGGGATTGTGTCTGCAGGGTGTACTTGGTACGAGCCTAAAGGCTACAAAACATACCGGGGATTGTGCCTGCAGGATATATTGGTACGAGCCTAAAGGATATAAAACATACCGGGGATTGTGTTTGCAGAGTGTACCTGGTATGTGCCTAAAGGGTAAAAAACATACCTGGGATTGTGTCTGCAGGGTGTACATGGTACGAGCCTAAAAGCTACAAAACATACCGGGGAATGTGCCTGTAGAGTGTACTTGGTACGAGCCTAAAGGATACAAAACATACCGGGGATTGCGCCTGCAGAATGTACGTGGAACGAGCCTAAAGGATACAAACCATACCGGGGATTGTGTCTGCAGGGTGTACTTGGTAGGAGCCTAAAGCGTAGAAATCATACCGGGGATTGTGCCTGCAGGGTGTACTTGGTACGAGCCTAAAGGGTACAAAACTTACCGGGGATTGTGTCTGCAGGGTGTACTTGGTACGAGCCTAAAGGCTACAAAACATACCGGGGATTGTACCTGCAAGATGTACCTGGTACGAGCCTAAAGGATACAAAACATACCGGGGATTGTGTCTGCAGAGTGTACATGGTATGAGCCTAAAGAGTAAAAAACATACCGGGGATTGTGTCTGCAGGGTGTACATGGTACGAGCCTAAAAGGTACAAAACATAACGGGGATTGTGTCTGGAGGGTGTACTTGGTAGGAGCCTAAACGGTAGAAAACATACCGGGGATTGTGCCTGCAGGATGTACTTGGTACGAGCCTAAATGATACAAAACATACCGGGGATTGTGTCTGCAGAGTGTACTTGGTATGAGCCTAAAGGGTACAAAACATACCGAGGATTGTGCCTGCAGGGTGTACTCGGTACGAGCCTAAAGGTTACAAAACATACCGGGGATTGTGCCTGCAGGATGTACTTTGACGAGCCTAAAGGATACAAAACGTACCGGGGATTGTGCCTGCAGGATGCACTTTGACGAGCCTAAAGGATAAAAAACATACCGGGGATTGTGTCTGCAGAGTGTACTTGGTATGAGCCTAAATGGTACAAGACATACCGAGGATTCTGCCTGCAGGGTGTACTTGGTACGAGCCTAAAGGGTACAAAACATACCGGGGATTGTGTCTGCAGAGTGTACTTGGTACGAGCCTAAAGACTACAAAACATACCGAGGATTGTGCCTGCAGAGTGTACTTGGTACGAGCCTCAAGGGTGCAAAACAAACCGGGGATGTACCTGCAGAGTGTACTTGGTACGAGCCTAAAGGGTACAAAACATAACTGGGATTGTGCCTGCAGAGTGTACTTGGTACGAGCCTAAAGGCTACAAAACATACCGGCGATTGTGCCTGCAGAGAAAATTTGGTCCGAGCCTCAAGGGTACAAAACATACCGAGGATTGTGATGCACAGTGTACGTGGTACGAGCCTCAAGGGTACAAAACATACCGGGGATTGTGTCTGCAGGGTGTAATGGTTCGATCCTAAAGGTTATATAACATACCGGGGATTATGCCTGCAGGGTGTACTTGGTACGAACCTAAAGGGTACAAAATATACCGGGGATGGTGTGTGCAGAGAGTACTTGGTAAGAGCCTAAAGGGTACAAAACATACCGGGGATGGTGTGTGCAGAGTGTACTTGGTACGAGACTAAAGGGTACAAAATATACCGGGGATGGTGTGTGCAGAGAGTACTTGGTAAGAGCCTAAAGGGTACAAAACACACTGCGGATTGTGCTTGCAGGGTGTACTTGGTACGAGCCTAAACGGTACAAAACATACCGGGGATTGTGTGTGCAGAGTGTACTTGGTACGAGCCTAAAGGGTACTAAATATACCGGGGATTGTGTCTGCATGGTGTATTTGGCACGAACCTAACGACTACAAAACATACCGGGGATTGTGTCTGCAGGGTGTACTTGGTACGAGCCTAAAGGCTACAAAACATACCGGGCAGTGTGTGTGCAGAGTGTACTTGGTATGAGCTTAAAGACTACAAAACATACCGGGGATTGTGTCTGCAGGGTGTACTTGGTACGAGCCTAAAAGGTAAAAAACATACCGGGGATTAAGTCTGCAGAGTGTATTTGGTACGAGCCTAAAAACTACAAAACATACCGGGGATTGTGCCTGCAGAGTGTACTTGGTACGAGCCTCAAGGGTACAAAACATACCGGGGATTGTGCCTGCAGAGTGTACTTGGTATGAACCTATAGGGTACAAAACATACCGGGGATTGTGTCTACAGGGTGTACTTGGTACGAGCCTAAAGGGTACAAATCATACCGGGGATTGTGCCTGCAGAGTGTACTTGGTACGAGCCTAAAGGATACAAAACATACCGGGGATTGTGTGTGCAGGGTGAACTTGGTACGAGCCTAGAGGGTACAAAACATACTGGGGATTGTGCTGCAGAGTGAACTTGGTATGAGGCTAAAGGGTACAAAACATACCGGGGATTGTGTCTGCAGGGTGTACATGGTACGATCCTAAAGGGTACAAAACATAACGGGGATTGTGTCTGCAGGGTGTACATGGTACGAGCCTTAAATCTACAAAACATACCGGGGATTGTGTCTGCAGGGTGTACTTGGTACGAGCCTAAAGGCTACAAAACATACCGGGGATTGTGCCTGCAGGATATATTGGTACGAGCCTAAAGGGTAAAAAACATACCGGGGATTGTGTCTGCAGGGTGTACATGGTACGAGCCTAAAAGGTACAAAACATACCGGGGATTGTGTCTGCAGGGTGTACTTGGTACGAGCCTAAAAGCTACAAAACATACCGGGGATTGTGCCTGCAGAGAAAATTTGGTCCGAGCCTCAAGGGTACAAAACATAGCGAGGATTGTGATGCACAGTGTACGTGGTACGAGCCTCAAGGGTACAAAACATACCGGGGATTGTGTCTGCAGGGTGTAATGGTTCGATCCTAAAGGTTATATAACATACCGGGGATTATGCCTGCAGGGTGTACTTGGTACGAACCTAAAGGGTACAAAATATACCGGGGATGGTGTGTGCAGAGAGTACTTGGTAAGAGCCTAAAGGGTACAAAACATACCGGGGATGGTGTGTGCAGAGTGTACTTGGTACGAGACTAAAGGGTACAAAATATACCGGGGATGGTGTGTGCAGAGAGTACTTGGTAAGAGCCTAAAGGGTACAAAACACACCGCGGATTGTGCTTGCAGGGTGTACTTGGTACGAGCCTAAACGGTACAAAACATACCGGGGATTGTGTGTGCAGAGTGTACTTGGTACGAGCCTAAAGGGTACTAAATATACCGGGGATTGTGTCTGCATGGTGTATTTGGCACGAACCTAACGACTACAAAACATACCGGGGATTGTGTCTGCAGGGTGTACTTGGTACGAGCCTAAAGGCTACAAAACATACCGGGCATTGTGTGTGCAGAGTGTACTTGGTATGAGCTTAAAGACTACAAAACATACCGGGGATTGTGTCTGCAGGGTGTACTTGGTACGAGCCTAAAAGGTAAAAAACATACCGGGGATTAAGTCTGCAGAGTGTATTTGGTACGAGCCTAAAAACTACAAAACATACCGGGGATTGTGCCTGCAGAGTGTACTTGGTACGAGCCTCAAGGGTACAAAACATACCGGGGATTGTGCCTGCAGAGTGTACTTGGTATGAACCTATAGGGTACAAAACATACCGGGGATTGTGTCTACAGGGTGTACTTGGTACGAGCCTAAAGGGTACAAATCATACCGGGGATTGTGCCTGCAGAGTGTACTTGGTACGAGCCTAAAGGATACAAAACATACCGGGGATTGTGTGTGCAGGGTGAACTTGGTACGAGCCTAGAGGGTACAAAACATACTGGGGATTGTGCTGCAGAGTGAACTTGGTATGAGGCTAAAGGGTACAAAACATACCGGGGATTGTGTCTGCAGGGTGTACATGGTACGATCCTAAAGGGTACAAAACATAACGGGGATTGTGTCTGCAGGGTGTACATGGTACGAGCCTTAAATCTACAAAACATACCGGGGATTGTGTCTGCAGGGTGTACTTGGTACGAGCCTAAAGGCTACAAAACATACCGGGGATTGTGCCTGCAGGATATATTGGTACGAGCCTAAAGGGTAAAAAACATACCGGGGATTGTGTCTGCAGGGTGTACATGGTACGAGCCTAAAAGGTACAAAACATACCGGGGATTGTGTCTGCAGGGTGTACTTGGTACGAGCCTAAAAGCTACAAAATACCGGGGAATGTGCCTGTAGAGTGTACTTGGTACGAGCCTAAAGGATACAAAACATACCGGGGATTGTGCCTGCAGAATGTACTTGGTACGAGCTTAAAGGATACAAACCATACCGGGGATTGTGTCTGCAGGGTGTACTTGGTAGGAGCCTAAAGGGTAAAAAACATACCGGGGATTGTGCCTGCAGGGTGTACTTGGTAGGAGCCTAAAGGGTACAAAACTTACCGGGGATTGTGTCTGCAGGGTGTACTTGGTACGAGCCTAAAGGCTACAAAACATACCGATTATTGTGCCTGCAGGATGTACTTGGTACGAGCCTAAAGGATACAAAACATACCAGGGATTGTGTCTGCAGAGTGTACTTGTATGAGCCTAAAGTGTAACAAACATACCGGGGATTGTGTCTGCAGGGTGTACATGGTACGAGCCTAAAAGGTACAAAACATACCGGGGATTGTGTCTGGAGGGTGTACTTGGTATGAGCCTAAACGGTAGAAAACATACCGGGGATTGTGCCTGCAGGATGTACTTGGTACGAGCCTAAAGGATACAAAACATACCGGGGATTGTGTCTGCAGAGTGTACTTGGTATGAACCTAAAGGGTACAAAACATACCGAGGATTGTGCCTGCTGGGTGTACTCGGTACGAGCCTAAAGGTTACAAAACATACCGGGGATTGTGCCTGCAGGATGTACTTTGACGAGCCTAAGGGATACAAAGCATACCGGGGATTGTGCCTGCAGGATGTACTTTGACGAGCCTAAAGGATACAAAACATACCGGGGATTGTGTCGGCAGAGTGTACTTGGTATGAGTCAAAATGGTACAAGACATACCGAGGATTCTGCCTGCAGGGTGTACTTGGTACGAGCCTAAAGGGTACAAAACATACCGGGGATTTTGTCTGCAGAGTGTACTTGGTACGAGCCTAAAGACTACAAAACGTACCGAGGATTGTGCCTGCAGAGTGCACTTGGAACGAGCCTCAACGGTGCAAAACATACCGGGGATTGTGCCTGAAGAGTGTACTTGGTACAAGCCTAAAGGGTACAAAAAATAACTGGGATTGTGCCTGCAGAGTGTACTTGGTACGAGCCTAAAGGCTACAAAACATACCGGCGATTGTGCCTGCAGAGAAAATTTGGAACGAGCCTCAAGGGTACAAAACATACCGAGGATTGTGCTGCAGAGTGTACGTGGTACGAGCCTCAAGGGTACAAAACATACCGGGGATTGTGTCTGCAGGGTGTAATGGTTCGAGCCTAAAGGTTATATAACATACCGGGGATTATGCCTGCAGGGAGTACTTGGTACGAGCCTAAAGGGTACAAAACATACCGGGGATGGTGTGTGCAGAGTGTACTTGGTACGAGACTAAAGGGTACAAAATATACCGGGGATGGTGTGTGCAGAGTGTACTTGGTAAGAGCCTAAAGGGTACAAAACACACCGCGGATTGTGCTTGCAGGGTGTACTTGGTACGAGCCTAAACGGTACAAAACATACCGGGGATTGTGTGTGCAGAGTGTACATGGTACGAGCCTAAAGGGTAAAAAACATACCGGGGATTGTGTCTGCATGGTGTATTTGGCACGAACCTAACGACTACAAAACATACCGGGGATTGTGTCTGCAGGGTGTACTTGGTACGAGCCTAAAGGCTACAAAACATACCGCGCATTGTGTGTGCAGAGTGTACTTGGTACGAGCTTAAAGACTACAAAACATACCGGGGATTGTGTCTGCAGGGTGTACATGGTACGAGCCTAAAGGGTAAAAAACATACCGGGAATTACGTCTGCAGAGTGTATTTGGTACGAGCCTAAAAACTACAAAACATACCGGGGATTGTGCCTGCAGAGTGTACTTGGTACGAGCCTCAAGGGTGCAAAACATACCGGGGATTGTGCCTGCAGAGTGTACTTGGTATGAACCCGTAGGGTACAAAACATACCAGGGATTGTGTCTACAGGGTGTACTTGGTACGAGCCTAAAGGGTACAAAACATACCGGGGATTATGTGTGCAGGGTGTACTTGGTACGAGCCTAAAGGGTACAAAACATACCGGGGATTATGTCTGCAGGGTGTACTTGGTACGATCCAAAAGGGTACAAAACATACCGGGGATTGTGTCTGCAGGGTGTTCTTGGTACGAGCCTAAAGGGTAAAAAACATACCGGGAATTGTGTCTGCAGGGTGTACTTGGTACGAGCCTAGAGGGTACAATGCACACCGAGGATTGTGCCTGCAGGGGGTATTTGGTAGGAACCTATAGGGTACAAAACATACCGGGGTTGTTCCTGCAGAGTGTACTTGGTACGAGCCTTAAGGGTAAAAAACATTCCGGGGATTGTGCCTGCAGAGTGTACTTGGTAGGAGCCTAAACGGTACAAAACGTACCGGGGATTGAGCATGCAGGATGTACTTGGTACGAGCCTAAAGGATACAAAACATACCGGGGATTGGGTCTGCAGGGTGTACTTGGTACGAGCCTAAAGGCTACAAAACATACCGGGGATCGTGTCTGCAGGGTGTACATGGTACGAGCCTAAAGGCTACAAAACATACCGGGGATTGTGTCTGCAGGGTGTACTTGGTACGAGCCTAAAGGCTACAAGACATACCGGGGATTGTGCCTGCAGGTTATATTGGTACGAGCCTAAAGGATACAAAACATACAGGGGATTGTGTTTGCAGAGTGTACTTGGTGTGAGCCTAAAGGGTAAAAAACATACCGGGGATTGTGTCTGCAGGGTGTACATGGTACGAGCCTAAAAGGTACAAAACATACCGGGGATTGGGTCTGCAGGGTGTACTTTGTACGAGCCTAAAAGCTACAAAACATAACGGGGAATGTGCCTGTAGAGTGTACTTGGTACGAGCCTAAAGGATACAAAACATACCGGGGATTGTGCCTGCAGAATGTACTTGGTACGAGCCTAAAGGATACAAACCATACCGGGGATTGTGTCTGCAGGGTGTACTTGGTAGGAGCCTAAAGGGTAAAAACATACCGGGGATTGTGCCTGCAGGGTGTACTTGGTAGGAGCCTAAAGGGTACAAAACTTACCGGGGATTGTGTCTGCAGGGTGTACTTGGTACGAGCCTAAAGGCTACAAAACATACCGGGGATTGTACCAGAAGGATGTACTTGGTACGAGCCTAAAGGATACAAAACATACCGGGGACTGTGCCTGCAGAGTGTACTTGGTATGAGCCTAAAGTGTAAAAAACATACCGGGGATTGTGGCTGCAGGGTGTACATGGTACGAGCCTAAAATGTACAAAACATACCGGGGATTGTGTCTGCAGGATGTACTTTGACGAGCCTAAAGGATACAAAATATACCGGGGATTGTGCCTGCAGGATGTACTTTGACGAGCCTAAAGGATACAAAACATACCGGGGATTGTGTCTGCAGAGTGTACTTGGTATGAGCCTAAATGGTACAAGACATACCGAGGAGTCTGCCTGCAGGGTGTACTTGGTACGAGCCTTAAGGGTACAAAACATACCGGGGATTGTGCCTGCAGAGTGTACTTGGTACGAGCCTAAAGGCTACAAAACATACCGAGGATTGTGCCTGCAGAGTGTACTTGGTACGAGTCTCAAGGGTGCAAAACATACCGGGGATTGTGCCTGCAGAGTGTACTTGGTACGAGCCTAAAGGGTACAAAACATAACTGGGATTGTGCCTGCAGAGTGTACTTGGTCTACAAAACATACCGGCGATTGTGCCTGCAGAGGAAATTTGGTACGAGCCTCAAGTGTACAAAACATACGAGGATTGTGCTGCAGAGTGTACGTGGTACGAGCCTCAAGTGTATAAGTTATACCGGGGATTGTGTCTGCAGGGTGTAATGGTTCGAGCCTAAATGTTATATAACATACCGGGGATTATGCCTGCAGGGTGTACTTGGTACGAGCCTAAAGTGTACAAAACATACCGGGGATGGTGTGTGCAGAGTGTACTTGGTACGAGACTAAATGGTACAAAATATACCGGGGATGGTGTGTGCAGAGTGTACTTGGTAAGAGCCTAAAGGGTACAAAACACACCGCGGATTGTGCTTGCAGGGTGTACTTGGTACGAGCCTAAACGGTACAAACCATACCGGGGATTGTGTGTGCAGAGTGTACTTGGTACGAGCCTAAAGGGTACAAAACATACCGGGGATTGTGTCTGCATGGTGTATTTGGCACGAACCTAACGACTACAAAACATACCGGGGATTGTGTCTGCAGGGTGTACTTGGTACGAGCCTAAAGGCTACAAAACATACCGCGCATTGTGTGTGCAGGATGTACTTGGTACGAGCTTAAAGACTACAAAACATACCGGGGATTGTGTCTGCAGGGTGTACTTGGTACGAGCCTAAAGGGTAAAAAACATACCGGGGATTACGTCTGCAGAGTGTATTTGGTACGAGCCTAAAAACTACAAAACATACCGGGGATTGTGCCTGCAGAGTGTACTTGGTACGAGCCTTAAGGGTGCAAAACATACCGGGGATTGTGCCTGCAGAGTGTACTTGGTATGAACCTATAGGGTACAAAACATACCGGGGATTGTGTCTACAGGGTGTACTTGGTACGAGCCTAAAGGGTACAAAACATACCGGGGATTGTGCCTGCAGAGTGTACTTGGTACGAGCCTAAAGGGTACAAAACATACCGGGGATTGTGTCTGCAGGGTGTACTTGGTACGAGCCTAAAGGGTAAAAAACATACCGGGGATTGTGCTTGCAGGGTGTACTTGGTAGGAGCCTAAAGGGTACAAAACTTACCGGGGATTGTGTCTGCAGGGTGTACTTGGTACGAGCCTAATGGCTACAAAACATACCGGGGATTGTGCCTGCAGGATGTACTTGGTACGAGCCTAAAGGATACAAAACATACCGGGGATTGTGTCTGCAGAGTGTACTTGGTATGAGCCTAGAGTGTAAAAAACATACCGGGGATTGTGTCTGCAGGGTGTACATGGTACGAGCCTAAAAGGTACATAACATACCGGGGATTGTGTCTGGAGGGTGTACATGGTAGGAGCCTAAACGGTAGAAAACATACCGGGGATTGTGCCTGCAGGATGTACTTGGTACGAGCCTAAAGGATACAAAACATACCGGGGATTGTGTCTGCAGAGTGTACTTGGTATGAGCCTAAAGGGTACAAAACATACCGAGGATTGTGCCTGCAGGGTGTACTCGGTACGAGCCTAAAGGTTACAAAACATCCCGGGGATTGTGCCTGCAGGATGTACTTTGACGAGCCTAAAGGATACAAAACATACCGGGGATTGTGCCTGCAGTATGTACTTTGACGAGCCTAAAGGATACAAAACATACCGGGGATTGTGTCTGCAGAGTGTACTTGGTATGAGCCTAAATGGTACAAGACATACCGAGGATTCTGCCTGCAGGGTGTACTTGGTACGAGCCTAAAGGGTACAAAACATACCGGGGATTGTGTCTGCAGAGTGTACTTGGTACGAGCCTAAAGACTACAAAACATACCGAGGATTGTACCTGCAAGGTGTACTTGGTACGAGCCTCGAGGGTGCAAAACAAACCGGGGATGTACCTGCAGAGTGTACTTGGTACGAGCCTAAAGGGTACAAAACATAACTGGGATTGTGCCTGCAGAGTGTACTTGGTACGAGCCTAAAGGCTACAAAACATACCGGCGATTGTGCCTGCAGAGAAAATTTGGTACGAGCCTCAAGGGTATAAAACGTACCGAGGATTGTGCTGCAGAGTGTACGTGGTACGAGCCTCAAGGGTACAAAACATACTGGGGATTGTGTCTGCAGGGTGTAATGGTTCGAGCCTAAAGGTTATATAACATACCGGGGATTATGCCTGCAGGGTGTACTTGGTACGAACCTAAAGGGTACAAAACATACCGGGGATGGTGTGTGCAGAGTGTACTTGGTACGAGACTAAAGGGTACAAAATATACCGGGGATGGTGTGTGCAGAGAGTACTTGGTAAGAGCCTAAAGGGTACAAAACACACCGCGGATTGTGCTTGCAGGGTGTACTTGGTACGAGCCTAAACGGTACAAAACATACCGGGGATTGTGTGTGCAGAGTGTACTTGTACGAGCCTAAAGGGTACAAAACATACCGGGGATTGTGTCTGCATGGTTTATTTGGCACGAACCTAACGACTACATAACATACCGGGGATTGTGTCTGCAGAGTGTACTTGGTACGAGCCTAAAAGCTACAAAACATACCGGGCATTGTGTGTGCAGAGTGTACTTGGTACGAGCTTAAAGACTACAAAACATACCGGGGATTGTGTCTGCAGGGTGTACTTGGTACGAGCCTAAAGGGTAAAAAATATACCGGGGATTACGTCAGCAGAGTGTATTTGGTACGAGCCTAAAAACTACAAAACATACCGGGGATTGTGCCTGCAGAGTGTACTTGGTACGAGCCTCAAGGGTGCAAAACATACCGGTGATTGTGCCTGCAGAGTGTACTTGGTATGAACCTATAGGGTACAAAACATACCGGGGATTGTGTCTACAGGGTGTACTTGGTACGAGCCTAAAGGGTACAAAACATACCGGGGATTGTGCCTGCAGAGTTTACATGGTACGAGCCTAAAGGGTACAAAACATACCGGGGATTGTGTGGGCAGGGTGTACTTGGTACGAGCCTAGAGGGTACAAAACATACTGGGGATTGTGCTGCAGAGTGTACTTGGTATGAGCCTAAAGGGTACAAAACATACCGGGGATTATGTCTGCAGGGTGTACTTGGTACGATCCCAAAGGGTACAAAACATACCGGGGATTGTGTCTGCAGGGTGTACTTGGTACGAGCCTAAAGGGTAAAAAAACATACCGGGGATTGTGTCTGCAGGGTGTACATGGTACGATCCTAAAGGGTACAAAACATAACGGGGATTGTGTCTGCAGGGTGTACATGGTACAAGCCTTAAGTCTACAAAACATACCGGGGATTGTGTCTGCAGGGTGTACTTGGTACGAGCCTAAAGGCTACAAAACATACCGGGGATTGTGCCTGCAGGATATATTGGTACGAGCCTAAAGGATTCAAAACATACCGGGGATTGTGTTTGCAGAGTGTACTTGGTATGAGCCTAAAGGGTAAAAAACATACCGGGGATTGTGTATGCAGGGTGTACATGGTACGAGCCTAAAAGGTACAAAACATACCGGGGATTGTGTCTGCAAAGTGTACTTGGTACGAGCCTAAAAGCTACAAAACATACCGGGGAATGTGCCTGTAGAGTGTACTTGGAACGAGCCTAAAGGATACAAAACATACCGGGGATTGTGCCTGCAGAATGTACTTGGTACGAGCCTAAAGGATACAAACCATACCGGGGATTGTGCCTGCAGGATGTACTTGGTAGGAGCATAAGGGTAAAAAACATACCGGGGATTGTGCCTGCAGTGTGTACTTGGTAGGAGCCTAAAGGGTACAAAACTTACCGGGAATTGTGTCTGCAGGGTGTACTTGGTACGAGCCTAAAGGCTACAAAACATACCGATTATTGTGCCTGCAGGATGTACTTGGTACGAGCCTAAAGGATACAAAACATACCGGGGATTGTGTCTGCAGAGTGTACTTGTATGAGCCTAAAGTGTAAAAAACATACCGGGGATTGTGTCTGCAGGGTGTACATGGTACGAGCCTAAAAGGTACAAAACATACCGGAGATTGTGTCTGGAGGGTGTACTTGGTAGGAGCCTAAACGGTAGAAAACATACCGGGGATTGTGCATGCAGGATGTACTTGGTACGAGCCTAAAGGATACAAAACATACCGGGGATTGTGTCTGCAGAGTGTACTTGGTATGAGCCTAAAGGGTACAAAACATACCGAGGATTGTGCCTGCAGGGTGTACTCGGTACGAGCCTAAAGGTTACAAAACATACCGGGGATTGTGCCTGCAGGAAGTATTTCGACGAGCCTAAAGGATACAAAACATACCGGGGATTGTGCCTGCAGGATGTACTTTGACGAGCCTAAAGGATACAAAACATACCGGGGATTGTGTCTGCAGAGTGTACTTGGTATGAGCCAAAATGGTACAAGACATACCGAGGATTCTGCCTGCAGGGTGTACTTGGTACGAGCCTAAAGGGTACAAAACATACCGGGGATTTTGTCTGCAGAGTGTACTTGGTACGAGCCTAAAGACTACAAAACATACCGAGGATTGTGCCTGCAGAGTGTACTTGGTACGAGCCTCAAGGGTGCAAAACATACCGGGGATTGTACCTGCAGAGTGTACTTGGTACGAGCCTTAAGGGTACAAAACATAACTGGGATTGTGCCTGCAGAGTGTACTTGGTACGAGCCTAAAGGCTACAAAACATACCGGCGATTGTGCCTGCAGAGAAAATTTGGAACGAGCCTCAAGGGTACAAAACATACCGAGGATTGTGCTGCAGAGTGTACGTGGTACGAGCCTCAAGGGTACAAAACATACCGGGGATTGTGTCTGCAGGGTGTAATGGTTCGAGCCTAAAGGTTATATAACATACCGGGATTATGCCTGCAGGGTGTACTTGGTACGAGCCTAAAGGGTACAAAACATACCGGGGATGGTGTGTGCAGAGTGTACTTGGTACGAGACTAAAGGGTACAAAATATACCGGGGATGGTGTGTGCAGAGTGTACATGGTAAGAGCCTAAAGGGTACAAAACACACCGCGGATTGTGCTTGCAGGGTGTACTTGGTACGAGCCTACCGGTACAAAACATACCGGGGATTGTGTGTGCAGAGTGTACTTGGTACGAGCCTAAAGGGTACAAAACATACCGGGAATTGTGTCTGCATGGTGTATTTGGCACGAACCTAACGACTACAAAACATACCGGGGATTGTGTCTGCAGGGTGTACTTGGTACTGCGCCAGAATTTATTGAAGGTCATTACTCAAGAACTGATCGGGAGATGAACCAAGACCCCAGAAAATAAATGAGTGGATAAAAAATTTTATTTATTAAAAATTTGAGTAATATGGGAAAAACTGTATGGAAATGAGTGAAATACCATAGATCTTATGCATTTATAAAAGGCAAGGAATTAGGAATGATTTAAAGATGGACATATATTCCATTATACGAAAGAGGGAGGTTCACATTACGAGAAAGATCACGCCACTTGAAGCGAGAGTTACGTCATGAGAGAGGGGAAGAGGCGAAGGTCGAACTGCGGACGGAAGTCAGGAGAGGTGGTAGGAGTTACGTCACACCACGGGAGGAGAGGAAAAGAGACGAGAACTTGAGGAATGCGGAGAGCAGGACGAGAGAGTTCTTTTCCAATTGAGATTTGAACGAGACAAGACCTCGAGCATAAACGAGTATCTTTATAATAGTGCTACGGTTCACAAAGGTTGGAAGTAAGGAAGAGTGTAATTTCAGTAACTTGGGAGCAAGCTACAACATATATAGCAGAACGGAACAGTACAACTATATATTGCAGTGCTTATGCAAAGTGTTCCACATAACTAGAAACATTTTCGACAAGAAGCTACTTAATATTTCTACGTGTAAAAGCTTATTTGAACATTGTATTGAAAATGCAAGTTATAAGGCAGCAACGGGGAGGTCTCAATTATATCGTCAAGAATATGAATATTAACATGTGCTAAGTTAAGCATGGGGAAGTTGAAGACTACAAGGATGTCAGTTGAATTCCAGATTCACTAACATGAAAGAAGCTACAAATATCTACGCAAAGCGCAACATCACCGAGCAAAACTCATACTTTTCTACGAGAGTTTTAACACATCTTGAGATACGAAAAGCTTGCATAAACGACAGTATTACACCGTGATGTCTATTCTGAAGAAAACCGATGTCTATTCTGAAGAAAACCGATGTCTATTCTGAAGAAACCATGATGTCTATTCTGAAGAGATGGAGAATCGAAGCCGGCCTACTTGGAGCGAAGGAGAGACGGGAGTTGGCAGAGCTGTTCTCGGCGAGGTCATTCACCGCGAGTCCAGCTGCTGCTGTCACAAAACCGGTCTTCATAGCTGTGGACGTTGCTATGAACACGACAAGTTTGGTTTGGAAGGAGAGAAGCAAGTATTTTCAGCAGTACAGAAGTCAACACAAGGTAGTGAGAAAATTGTCTTTTATAATGTAGAATTGTAGTTTAGTTGTGTGATTGTCCAATTGACCAACCGTATAATTTCAACCGCATATTTTCAATAGCATTTTTCTTAACTGCATTATTTAAAACGTATAATTTTGTCAAAGTAATTAAATTTGTGTAGATCTTGTTATTGTGATTTTTCATATTTTTCTACGGAGTTATTTGCTTTGTTCTTGGAAAATTTCAGTCACTTGGACGAAATTTTGGCATGATGATGCTATTAAAGCTAAGATTATATTAAAGTAAAATCGTGTAAATATTTTCATACTTACGTTAGATTTAATTTAATTAAATCTGTTTTATCGCAGCGATGGAATATAAAGGAATTGAGAGGAAGATAAAAGAAATTGTTTAGAGTAACTTAGAACCAATTGTATTAAAGGAATTTAGAGCGTTAAAAAAGGAATACAAATGAATTGTTTAGAGGAAAGAAAATTATTGAAAGGAATTGTATTAAAGGAATTTAGAGCGTTAAAAAAGGAACATAAATGAATTGTTTAGAGGAAAGCAAATTATTGAAAGGAATTGTATTAAAGGAATTTAGAGCGTTAAAATGGAATGTAGAGTAAACTATATAAAAGGAATAGAACGTTGAACGAAGTAAAGAAGGAGTAAGATTATAATTGAAGTAAAATGAAATTTATTGGAGCAAATTTAAGTACAGTATACTTAAGAAGTAACGTCACGAAGTGTAAAGAATATTTCGACAACTCATGATGTTGATTCGAGTGTCAGAAATTTATTATGAACGAAAGTATTACGAAAAGCTTAAACACATATGTCTAATGAGATTTAGAGCGTTAAAAACATAAATGAATTTGTTAAACAAATATATTAATGGAATGAAGTCAAACTTATATATTTTGTTAAGAATATGAATATTTACTGATATTTCTTGAAAAGTTGTAATAAAATGTAAAGCTGAATTTAAACACGTGAAGAGGAAAGTTAACGAAGTTAAATCACAGGGTGATTAAAAAGGTGAAAGTACAGAGATTTATTACAGAAATGAAATTACGAGCACGAGGCGATGTTGTATCAATTATAGAGGAGAAATGTTAAGTAAAGGAAGTATATGTATTGAAGTAGAAGTTTATAGTTGAATTACCGTGCAGATTAAGTAGATATGAACGTAAAGGAGTTACGTAAGTTTACGAAGGGACGCAGGGGAGTCTCTAAGTTTTTCTAGTATTGAATGCAATAATTGTGAAGTTATGAGAGTGTAGTAAAGGAAGATTCTGTACAGGGTGTTTAAGAGAGAAAGTAATTGTTGTATAATTATGGAGGAGAAGTGTGGAAACGAAGGTTAATGCCGTGCACTTACAGTATTCACGTTTATCAGAAGATTGTTAACTCAGTAAAGAATTTCAGCACTTATTTCAGAATTTCATGATATATAGATAAAGGTAAAAAGGAACAGTGCTTAGCTTAAATGTTTGTCACTTATGTTCAATTGATTATGACGAGTATTTATTACTTTCAACACGATAGTTGCGGTGTTTGTTTGAATTTGAATTTGCAGTTTAAAAGAAATGGAGTAGATGAAAGACTTATTGGAGGAAGAAAATTTAATCTTCGACGTTATGGAGTGCAAAATTTGAATTTCATAAAAAGATGTATATATGCACATAGTTCATGAATAATTTGATTAGATATGGAACTACAGTTCATAGTTGAAGCAGACCTGTATAAAATAGGGCAATACTTAATGTCACGCCGTTTCACATTTTCTTACGATAGTAATGCCACGTGCAAATTTATCTTAGCAGTTATTTTTGTTGAAGTGTCAGGGAGACACAATATTAAGCGAGGAAGCCAGTTGTTATACTTGTTTTATTAGCTTAATAAACGGCTAGTGCTTTTTAGCAACTTAGTCAATTTTTATCTAAACTGATTCCGTTTTCATTGTCGTCATCGTCGAAAATAGTACTACGAGGTATAGATACAGGCGCTCACTATAGATTAGACCTTATCACCCCTCGAGATTGGAGTTTTCTCGATTGTTCTAAATGTAAATAATAGTAGAAATTTGTACCTTGTCTAGTAGTACTATTTTCTTTACGAATAATATCTATCCTGTATGTTCCTGGAATTCCCAATTTTACTTAGTAGGCATGATAAGCTTGTGAGCTGGGTAACTTACATGTCTGCAATCCTTTTTCGGGCTTTGGATATAAGTACTGATGGGTTTCTTCGGGCGCATATAGATCTCGCTTATATTTAAATGGCATACCCATCCGTGGGGCGTTCGAAAAGCATTCGAAATGCATTCGAAAGAGCACTTGAGAGAAGAAGTTTGGAAGTACTCGAGAGTGAGGCCATATTAGTTTTGAAAAGAAAAATGCCGATCCCAAATTTAATGAATGTTGAGATGAACACAACATCAGGAGATTAGTGGAGTACACTATAGTTGTGAGGCATAATTTGTAAACCAGCTAACGACATTTGTCATGTAATAGTAAATTTAAAAGTAAATTCATGTTGTTAAACATAGGTTAAGTGAGATGATAAAATGAAGCGATGTCAGTTCGGTAAAATGGGACAAAAAGTATACGAGACAACTCGCGATTGAAATAGATGTAAGTAGGATTAAGAAGTTCTATATATTCCATTATTGGTATAAAAATATGCGTTGGTCAATCTGGATATTCACTGGTAATTTTTGTAATCGATACTTCCCTTATTCTCAAGAAAAGAAGAAAGATGTCAGCGAATGATATGACGTTCATTCGAACGATGCTTGAAACCATGAAGGAAAGTCAAAGTATGTTGACCAAAGACCTTGAAGCCCTCCACCAGTTAACACATAACAACATTAAACAATTAAAAACTGAGATTCAGAAATCAGCAGCTACTGTAAAATCAGAAGTCAAAGCAGAGTTAGCAGTTGCTCAAAAAATTACTACAGCTAGTATAACATTAGCACAGGAAGAAGCTAAGAAAAGTCAGGAAAAAGCACAGGAAGAAGTTAAGTTAGCTTTAGAGAAGGCCAGAAAGGAAGATAGACTAGCTAGAGAGAAGGAAAGAGAAGAAGCCAAGTTAGCTTTGGAAGAGGCAAATAGGATAAGAGCAGAGATAAGATTAGCTCAGGAAAAAGCTCGTGAGGAGGACAGGTTAAGTCAGGAGCAGGCTAGATTGGAAGATAGAAAGATCCAAGCCGAAATAAGAAAAGCACAGGAGGAAGCTAGGAAAACACAGGAGGAGGTAAGGAAAAATCAGGAAAAAGCACAGGTAATTTTTGAAAGGGCAGGTAAAGCACAGGAAGAATTAAAAGTTTCAGTTAATCAAGTCAAACAGGACATGGCAGGAAAAGTGAAAGAACTAGAACAGAAACTACAAGCTAGCATGAGCTCAATTAAGGAAGACAATAACACTCATCATGTACACATTTCAGAGGCCCAGAAGAAACTCAAGGAGCAACTTGACAATCTAAATGGCACTGTTGGTGAATTGCAGGTCAAATTGGAAGGTCAAAGTAAACTGATTGAAGAGGGTATAAATGTAGATATAAATGCTTCCATTGTAAAGGCAGTTACGGACATGAAGGAGGAGGTCGTAACAGTCACAACTCAAATCATATCAGAGATACATCACAATTTAGCAAATGACATTAAAGCTATAGAGTTATGTTCCAATATTAATGTTAGCAAGGTACGGGAAGATCTATCTAAGCGGATAGATACATTACAAATTAATAACGTAGCCACGCTGACAGAGATTGTTAATAAAACAGATTTAACTAACTCAAACGAATTTGACAAAATTAAATGTACGGTCGATGGGATAAGCATAGAACTAGCGAAAATTCAATCAAAGCAGGATGAGGATATCAGAGAAATTGAACAGCAATTAAGGTCACTTACGATAGGAGATGCTACATTTTCATCAACGTTAAGAACCGAAGTCAGGGAGGACATCAGAAAGGACTTGACGAGATTTTTTCAAGCAAGAGATGAAAAATTAAAAGAAGAAATAAGAAGATTAGAGGCTAGGACAGACAGGATAGAAGAGGATAAGGAAAGCGAGATTAGTCAACAGCAAATTCCGAAGTCCAATTTTAACTTCAGTCAAGAGCCATTTCACACTGAAATAGGGGAATTTGGAGGAAATTTTGAACCTTACCAAACTAGATCAAATGCCAATATCGTCGTAATAAAGAATAACGATGAGAAACCGAACAAATTCAGCGGAGTAGGCAATATTACTGCAGTAGAATTTCTGAGAGACATGAGGTCGTATTTAGAAGACAATAGGATACCTCGTGAAAGACATATGAGAGTCGTGGAAAAATACTTAGATTCTGAAGCATTAGTATGGCACAGAGCTTTCAGATATACATATCAGACATTTGAAGAATTCGCTATAGCTCTACAAAAACGATTTTGGAGCAAGGAACTTCAACAGGATATACGAGCGGAAATTTATTCTAAGAAGTATGCATATTCCAGTCCTACGAAATACGCAAGTTTCTTCACGAAACAATTAGCACGCTTGCAGTATTTGCAACCCCCTTTGGCGGAAGAAGACTTGGTTCACGCTATTTCATGTCAGCTACCAACAGAAGTTAGGAGACACCTCATCTCGGCAAGCGTGAAAACTCTAGAAGGAATGGCGGAAATTTTGAGAAGACTGGATCACACGTCTAATGTATCCACCAACTCAACTGGAAATCAAAACCAGAGAAGTAGAAACCAGGAACCGAGAGAAATACACACCATTCACATCGATCAAATGCAGCAAACAGAGGAGAACAAAAATGGAGTAGGTCCAACGAGATCCAGGGTATATGGGCAGAATCGATTTCGACCAGATTATCAGAGACCTAGAGAAGGAAGGCCATATGAAAATCAAAGATGGAGGAATAACTATTACACCAGGAACAATGATTATCGTAGAGAGGGATATTATAATCGAAATAACCCTACGAATAATTATGGATATCGGGGATATCAGAACTGGAGAAACACGAGTAATTATTCAAGACAGCAACAACAGCAACAAGGTTGGAGGAATAATAACAATGTAAGAAGGTATTATGATGACAGGGAAAGAGAAAGTCAGGAGTACCTAAGGAATCTCAGAGAAAGGAATGCGAGAGACCAAGATCAGGGACAGCATAACCTGAATTAAGAACCTCAACCTGGAACAAGCAGAGATAGAAGGAATGAAGACCCAGGAGGGGCACAAAAAAAAACGTCAAATTCCAAAAAGTGAAAGGAGAAGAAAACAGCACCGTAACCAGACATGAGATCCAAATTAATGAATTGTATGAAGCCAAGAATGAAGATCTTCTATATGAGAGAGAAGAGACGAAAACAGATAGAGTAGCAAGGTTACCGATTATAGAAATCATATCAGAAGGAGAATGCCTGAGAACACTACTAGATACGGGAGCAACAGCATCAATTTTATCAGAGAACTGTTTTCACAGATTGAAGAATGGAAATTCACTTATAGCAATGCCTGTTTCAACCATTAAAGTCAGGGGCGTATTTAACGACAAGACCATGAAATGTAAAGTCCAAGCACTAATGGAATTCTCTATAAATAAACACAGATATGAGCAGATATTCATAGTCTTGAGCCAGATTAATTTTGATGCTATTTTAGGCATTGATTTTATAACCAAGACTGGAGCTGTAATCGATTTACGAAATGGAGTCATAAGATTTAATGAAGGCCTACATCAATCAGAGGATAAGACGAAGGATGAGAATGAGTGTAGTTTGTTTGACGAAACTACAGAAGAAAATCTTGTGAAGATTGTTATGGAAATAGAAGCAGAAGGAATACCTCACTATGGCAGAAAGATTGAGAATTTTGAAGATCAGAGGAAGAAGTTGGAAGAATTAGTCACGACTTATGCAGACATTTTTGATAACAAGCCAGGTATTATAAGAGGATATAAATATCAGATTAAGCTAACTGACGACACACCTTATCAGAAGAAATTGTATCCAATTCCGGAGAAGTATCAAGCTGAAGTGACAGAGCTCATAAAAGGCATGGAAAAGGAAGGAATTATAAGAAAGCAAGCCACTCCTTATTTAAATCCACTTACTGTTGTGAAGAAAGCAGATGGTAGTCTTAGACTATGTTTAGATGCCAGGGGCATAAATACTCTTCTGCTGAAAGAATTCGACAGGCCACCGAAAATTAGAGAACTACTGAGGAGATTCAAGAATAAAACCTGTTTCTCAGTGATTGATTTAACCGCAGCATTTCATCAAATAGAGCTTACAGAAGACAGAAAATGTTATACAGGGTTCATGTTCAATCAAACCTGTTATGTATACCAAAGAGTACCATATGGATTGGTAAATTCAAGTCCAGCACTTATCAGAGCCTTGGATGACAAGTTGAGTGAAGAAGTGAAACAATTTGCTATTTGCTACGTGGACGATATCATCATATCTTCAGAGACACCAGAGCAACATTTCATGCATTTGACGAAGCTATTTGATAACCTTAGAAGTGCAAACATCAAGGTGAAGTTGGATAAATGTCATTTCTTTCAAGAAAAGATCAACTTTCTTGGGCATACTATAGACAGATTTGGTTACCATCCGAAAGAAAACAAGATTGAAGCAATTTTGAAATTTCCAACACCCAAGAAAATCAAAGACATCAGAGCTTTTGCGGGTCTTTGTCAGTTTTTCAGTAGTCATTGTCCACGATATTCAGAAATCATGGCACCTCTACATGAGCTTCTAAAGAAGAACAATAGATGGAAATGGGATGCAGCTGCTGAGAATGCCTTTATTCAAGCAAAGGAAATGCTCAGAGATAACATCAAGTTGGAGTACCCAGATTTTGAAAGAACATTCATCATAGAAACAGACGCTTCACGAGTTGGTATTAGTGCAGTCTTATATCAGAAGGATCAAGATAGAAATCCTCACTATATTTCATTCAGCAGTAGGAAGTTACGCACACACGAGCTGAATTACTTCACGACGGAGCTTGAAGCTTTAGCCGTCATAAATGCTCTACAAAATTGGAAGAAATTATTGCTGGGACACAAGATCATAATCAGAACGGATCATAAAGCACTAGAATTCATGTTGAAGTCAGACTTGTCAAGCGATAGGATGACAAGATGGACCATGTTTTTGCAACAATTTGATGCCACGATAGTTCATGTACCTGGAAAAGACAACCTTCTAGCAGATATTCTTTCCAGACATCCGATTCCTGAGAGAGATGTGAGAGTTAATGTTATCCAGACAGATGCTGAAGATCAAGAAACGCTGGATAAGTTGAAAAGAATTCCTCTTTTTCAAAAGAAGCATGCACCATTCAGGAACATTTATCGATTTTTGTCAGGGAGAATGACGAGGAGACACGCCTCATACTTCGAAACGAGAAGGAAAGCTAGACACTATATTCTCGTGGGAGAAACTGTATGTAAATACATTGATGCCAGACATACGAAAGTACGAATTGCTATTCCACCAGAACTTATTGTGCCACTAATTTGGTTAGTACACAAAAGTATAGGCCATGGAGGAACTGACAAAACATACTATACCATGTTAGAAAAGTTCTACTGGATTAATATGAGAGAATCCATAACCATAGTAATCAGATCTTGTGAACTTTGTCAGAAGAATAAATATAATTCTGAACTATTGAAGGAGAGACCTAAAGCGATTATTCCGACGAAACCATTGGAATTGTTTAGTCAGGATATTTTTGGACCTGCACCTAAAGGAGACAGAGGAAACCAGTATGTGTTAGTTACAATGGATGTATTCTCCAAAATTGTAATGCTCAATCCCATGCAGAAAGCAACAACGAGGAATGTTTTATATCACCTGGAGAGGAACATTATTCCAAAGTTAGGAAAACCAGAGAGGCTATTAACAGACCATGGAACGCAATTCACTTCTGCAGAATTTCAGGGAGCGATGGATAGGTTGGATATTGTTCACCTATTTTCATCAGTTAGAAGCCCAGAGACGAATCCTATTGAAAGAACGATGCTGGAATTTTTAAAGTACATTCGCTTGTATAGTGCAGATAATCATGCGAATTGGGTAAAGATTGTACCTCTAGTGGAATTTTGTATCAATAATACGAGACATGAGAGCACCAACGATATTCCAATCATGTTACATTTTGAAGAGAAACCGGTACGACCATGGCACGGAATCTTCAATATTCCGGAAGATAACGAACCACCGATGGACCAGAGAATCGAAGAAACAAGGATCCAGTTGAACAAAGCGGCTGAGAAGAGATTAAAACGTTTAGAAGGGAAGAGATTCAGTGGACCGTTACGAGAAGGAGACCTTGTATTAGTCAGGATTCCTGTGAAAGCTGACGTACTGAAGAAAGTGTATATCAAATTCAGTTACCTGTTCAGAGGACCGTTCAGAGTAGATACAGTCTACGGAAATAATTGCTATAAAATTGTGAGAGTGGAAGATAATAGATCCATTGGAAAATTCAACCATTCCAAGTTGAAAACATTTTACCCACAGATACAGTAAAATCAATAAATTCAGTCTCAAGAGCAGAGAAATCACTGGTATTAAAGAAAGTACAGGCTATACTTTACTTTAAATTAGCAACGGGGAAATGCGCCAGAATTTATTGAAGGTCATTACTCAAGAACTGATCGGGAGATGAACCAAGACCCCAGAAAATAAATGAGTGGATAAAAAATTTTATTTATTAAAAATTTGAGTAATATGGGAAAAACTGTACGGAAATGAGTGAAATACCATAGATCTTATGCATTTATAAAAGGCAAGGAAGTAGGAATGATTTAAAGATGGACATATATTCCATTATACGAAAGAGGGAGGTTCACATTACGAGAAAGATCACGCCACTTGAAGCGAGAGTTACGTCATGAGAGAGGGGAAGAGGCGAAGGTCGAACTGCGGACGGAAGTCAGGAGAGGTGGTAGGAGTTACGTCACACCACGGGAGGAGAGGAAAAGAGACGAGAACTTGAGGAATGCGGAGAGCAGGACGAGAGAGTTCTTTTCCAATTGAGATTTGAACGAGACAAGACCTCGAGCATAAACGAGTATCTTTATAATAGTGCTACGGTTCACAAAGGTTGGAAGTAAGGAAGAGTGTAATTTCAGTAACTTGGGAGCAAGCTACAACATATATAGCAGAACGGAACAGTACAACTATATATTGCAGTGCTTATGCAAAGTGTTCCACATAACTAGAAACATTTTCGACAAGAAGCTACTTAATATTTCTACGTGTAAAAGCTTATTTGAACATTGTATTGAAAATGCAAGTTATAAGGCAGCAACGGGGAGGTCTCAATTATATTGTCAAGAATATGAATATTAACATGTGCTAAGTTAAGCATGGGGAAGTTGAAGACTACAAGGATGTCAGTTGAATTCCAGATTCACTAACATGAAAGACGCTACAAATATCTACGCAAAGCGCAACATCACCGAGCAAAACTCATACTTTTCTACGAGAGTTTTAACACATCTTGAGATACGAAAAGCTTGCATAAACGACAGTATTACACCGTGATGTCTATTCTGAAGAAAACCGATGTCTATTCTGAAGAAAACCGATGTCTATTCTGAAGAAACCATGATGTCTATTCTGAAGAGATGGAGAATCGAAGCCGGCCTACTTGGAGCGAAGGAGAGACGGGAGTTGGCAGAGCTGTTCTCGGCGAGGTCATTCACCTCGAGTCCAGCTGCTGCTGTCACAAAACCGGTCTTCATAGCTGTGGACGTTGCTATGAACACGACAAGTTTGGTTTGGAAGGAGAGAAGCAAGTATTTTCAGCAGTACAGAAGTCAACACAAGGTAGTGAGAAAATTGTCTTTTATAATGTAGAATTGTAGTTTAGTTGTGTGATTATCCAATTGACCAACCGTATAATTTCAACCGCATATTTTCAATAGCATTTTTCTTAACTGCATTATTTAAAACGTATAATTTTGTCAAAGTAATTAAATTTGTGTAGATCTTGTTATTGTGATTTTTCATATTTTTCTACGGAGTTATTTGCTTCGTTCTTGGAAAATTTCAGTCACTTGGACGAAATTTTGGCATGATGATGCTATTAACACTAAGGTTATATTAAAGTAAAATCGTGTAAATATTTTCATACTTGCGTTAGATTTAATTTAATTAAATCTGTTTTATCGCAGCGATGGAATACACACATCCAAAAAATTTTTGCATCACCTCGGTTCCCAGATCTCCGGCATATAGACGTTGACTGTGTATATTGTATCCAAGATACAGTCCCTTTGACTGTTCATAGATGTCACTAAAACTGCTCAAAGATGTAAACAACCATGCATGAGCAGGGCCTATTAGACGGAGGGGGTACGACAGCCGATCAGTTCCAGTCATTCCACCAGGACGAAGGTACGCTGCTCATGTTGTCTGTAGTTCTACCATGCCTAGAAGGTCAATACCGCAGTTCGATTGCGTCCGCATTGTTACTTTGTGTCAAGAAGGGCTCTCAACAAGGGAAGTTTCCAGGCGTCTCAGAGTGAACCAAAGCGATGTTGTTCGGACATGGAGGAGGTACAGAGATACAGGAACTGTCGATGACAGGCCTCGCTCAGGCCGCCCAAGGGCTACTACTGTAGTGGATGACCGCTACTTACGGATTGCCGCTCGGAGGAACCCTGACAGCAATGCCACCATGTTGAATAATGCGTTTCGTTCAGCCACAGGACGTCGTGTTTCAACTCAAACTGTGCGCAATAGGCTGCATGATGCGCAACTTCACTCCCGACGTCCATGGCGAGGTCCAGCTTTGCAACCCCGACACCATGCAGCGCGGTACAGATGGGCCCAACAACATGCTGAATGGACCCCACGGAATTGGCATCACGTTCTCTTCACCGATGAGTGTCGCATATGCCTTCAACCAGACAATCGTCGGAGACGTGTTTGGAGGCACCCTGGTCAGGCTGAACGTCTTAGACACACTGTCCAGCGAGTGCAGCAAGGTGGTGGTTCCCTGATGTTTTGGGGTGGCATTATGTGGGGCCGACGTACGCCACTGGTGGTCATGGAAGGCTCCGAAACGGCTTTACGATACCTGAATGACATCCTCCGACCCATAGTGCAACCATATCGGCAGAATATTGGAGAGGCATTTGTCTTCATGGACGACAATTCTCGACCTCATCGTGCACATCTTGTGAATGCGTTCCTTCAAGATAACGACATCGCTCGACTACAGTGGCCAGCATGTTCGCCAGACATGAACCCTATCGAACATGCCTGGGTTATGTTGAAAAGGGCTGTTTATGGACGTCTTGACCCACCAACCACTCTGAGAGATTTACGCCGAATTGTCGTTGAGGAGTGGGACAATTTGGACCAACAGTGTCTTGATGAACTTGTGGATAGTATGCCACGGCGAATACAGGCATGCATCAATGCAAGAGGACGTGCTACTGGGTATTAGAGGTAGTGGTGTGTACTGCAATCTGGACCACAAATGCTGAAAGTCTAGCTGTATGATGGTACAACATGCAATGTGTGGGTCTCATGAGCAATAAAACGAGCTGAAATGTTGTTTGTGTTGATCTCTATTCCCTTTGTATTTAACGGTTCCGGAACTCTTGGAACCGAGGTGATGCAAAACTTTTTTTGATGTGTGTATAAAGGAATTGAGAGGAAGATAAAAGGAATTGTTTAGAGTAACTTAGAACCAATTGTATTAAAGGAATTTAGAGCGTTAAAAAAGGAATACAAATGAATTGTTTAGAGGAAAGAAAATTATTGAAAGGAATTGTATTAAAGGAATTTAGAGCGTTAAAAAAGGAACATAAATGAATTGTTTAGAGGAAAGCAAATTATTGAAAGGAATTGTATTAAAGGAATTTAGAGCGTTAAAATGGAATGTAGAGTAAACTATATAAAAGGAATAGAACGTTGAACGAAGTAAAGAAGGAGTAAGATTATAATTGAAGTAAAATGAAATTTATTGGAGCAAATTTAAGTACAGTATACTTAAGAAGTAACGTCACGAAGTGTAAAGAATATTTCGACAACTCATGATGTTGATTCGAGTGTCAGAAATTTATTATGAACGAAAGTATTACGAAAAGCTTAAACACATATGTCTAATGAGATTTAGAGCGTTAAAAATATAAATGAATTTGTTAAACAAATATATTAATGGAATGAAGTCAAACTTATATCTTTTGTTAAGAATATGAATATTTACTGATATTTCTTGAAAAGTTGTAATAAAATGTAAAGCTGAATTTAAACACGTGAAGAGGAAAGTTAACGAAGTTAAATCACAGGGTGATTAAAAAGGTGAAAGTACAGAGATTTATTACAGAAATGAAATTACGAGCACGAGGCGATGTTGTATCAATTATAGAGGAGAAATGTTAAGTAGAGGAAGTATTGAACCCATGGGCCATAGGGTCCATGACGGTCGAATCAATGTCCTTAAGGAAGAAATGAAAGAAACGTATAGTTTATTAAAGGAACGGAGAGAGATTTTAAGCCAGGAATATAGCTTAACATTGTGCAAGCGACTAGGGACAGATGCTCCTTAGATGAGATCACCCCACTCGACATTTCAGAGAGGGCTGGTCACGAGTATTAATAACTGAGTGGAATTTTCCACCGTGATAGAAAGAGAAGCCTGAATCGGAATTCAAGCTGACGTTGCTGGAATTTGACAACGCCGCATATGCACCAGAAGAGGAATAATTAAAATTAACACGTTTACGAGCATAATAATGAGTAAACAAGCACAGTACAGTGAATCATTTGGAATGAGAGATTTTTCAGTATAGAGAAACCATGTAATAATTGTGCAGAAATAAACTGCCGACGTAAGACGACGTCATAGGGGAATTACCTAAGCCTCTGTGGAGGGGAGAGAGCAAAAAGAATGCAACACCCACACAATTGAGGACGAGAAATTAATTAATATCTCCGAATTGCACGATCGATTCTTAGGTGCAATAAGATCATTTGACATTGAGAAGACGAGCTTTCGGAAGGTATAATTTTTATATTTGTGGCATCATTATTTTAGACGTTGACCACAGAAAAGGCTTGAGTCTTATTTTTTTGTAGTAAAACAGTATAAAGCTTCGGGCGTTTCCAAGCCAATCATGCAGTATTCAGACAGCCAGAGGGCACGTCACTGTGTCACATCGCATGCAGTCCTACGAGCATTCCGTGAGGGGAAGTGCTGCTCCACGACGTAGAAGTAATCATTCCGACAGTCCGTGAGGGGACGTAACTCTGCGTTACATCGATAACAGCTACCAGTACTCCTTGAGGGGAGAAACGCTGTTTTACACCGCCGAAGTAAGATCCAATATCCACAGGCGTCACAGTAGTAACGACTTGCTTGCCTCCATAAGGAGCATTCAAGACGAAATTTTAAAGTATCGCCGTAGTGAAATATTAGGAAAATCCTAATTATAGGATTTAGGCCCGACTGTATACAAGTTAAAGTGAAAATTCGCAAGATATAGTCAGAGCAGGCTGCGAACGTCGGACTTAAAGGCGATAGGTCGTTAAATGTACGAACGAACAGATCATAACGTACGGAAGTATCGTACCAGACAGATAAACTGTTAGTTAAATTGAAGAAACCTAAAAAGGAAGAACAGAATACGGTTCGAAACGTAGGAGTGTTAAAACAGTTCAAATAAAGAGGATAGGAGACTATAAACATTAGCTCCAGAAAGCAGGCGAACAATTCTAACAGTACTAGAATCGAGAAGTGCTATCTGCTATAAATTAAATCTATAGGTCTTAGAGGAGACCTCGATCCATATAGACTTTCGTTAGGATCGATAGACAGATCTACAGAGAAGCCGTTCAAGCTAGATAAATAGCCGGTTATCCAGGATAGGAATAGCAGAATTGAACTCCAGGGAACAGTAGATGTTTCGGGACTTTCGCATTCTTCAGAATAGGAAGCCGACATCGGATAAATTTCACCCTTGGAAACGGGAATTTAAGAAGATCACGTGTGATAGGCTCAGAAATACGGCCTAGTGATCGAGAAATTGTGAAGTGTAAAATAATCAAGATTGTGTGTTAGATAATATTTTTAGTGTTATTATGTGTTCAAAAGGGACACACCAGTATATAAAAATGTCGTCAATATTAAGTGTTCTAGATATAGGTCAAAAAGTGTTTTTACGTAAGATGAATACCTTCAATATGGTGTAAAAAGTTCGAAGTGGGCCCAAAAATGAAACACCACACCAGATTTAAGATCATGGGATGATCTGGAAATATGTGAGTACAAAATTCATTTGTATTTTGGTGTCAGAAATTGATTGTGTACAAAACCCACCGGAGTTTGGAGTGAAAGGGATGTGTTTTAATAAATAAATGCTGAATGATCAAGAATACGGTCTGAACAATAATAAAATAAATAGAGAAATTATGAATAATTATGTAAAGAATAAGTCCCGTAGAGGAAATAGGTGAATAAAGGGTTAAAGTATTTAACAAATGTCATAAGAGCAAGCGAAATATCATTTAATTATCATGAAAGACATTGAAATAAAGTAAAGTTGAGATATGAAAGAGATAGCTTTTGAGCTTGTATAAAGAATAAAGATAATAATAATGATAATTAAATATGGAAATGTTAAATAAAAAATCAAATAAATTGATATGAACATAAGAACGTTAAGCCTTAACGTATGTGTAAGATGAGGTTCAATGGAATATTTTAAAACAGGGAGCGATTTATCGACCATGGAAAGATTAATATGGGAATTAAAATAATATGAATTGTTACTAAAGAGATTTTATCAGTTCTTGGGAAGACATTTTCGGCTTAAAATAATGCATAGCGCATAATGAGCGCAAATATAATATTAAAGTGTCACGCTAGGAACGCGTAGTGGTTAAATACTTGGTACATTACTTATGGAGGGTAGTTGATTGCAGTGAATTGATAATTGTGTAAGTCCTCTATTAGTGACATTAGTATCACGAGGCATTGTGTATGTATTTAAAAAGGGAGCTAATATATGTTATTATTGAGCGTATGTCATATGGGCCACGGCCGACTCTAAATCGCATTTTGTAATAAGTCCTCTGTACGGGATTAGTTCCCGAGGCACCTGAAGAGATTCGAATGCAGGATCTTCTTATGATAAAAGCCCCTGAAATTCTCCGTCGTCGTATGTGTATTTAATCTTCCCAATCAATGAGGACCCTCTCATAAGTAATAAATGCCAAGGATATAAAAATGGTTTTTGAACCAAAGAATAGTTGTTTGAATGTATACGGTACAATAAAGCCCGGTCTCCCCAGAACTGGATAGAATGGAAAGGTTTGTTTTGAAAGCCTTGAAAATAAGCTACTAATGTTGGGTCAGACAGGATGTCGCTGCCACCCTAACGTGTCATAAATCGCACCCCAGTAGTAGAGACTAGCTCTTTTAAAGCGAGGGGGAACAGAGACCGTCTCGTAAGCTGTTGTAAAGAGAAATGAATACACCAGGAGTGTTTAAAGTTGTAAACGACCCGGGCGTTGAACCGAGGTCCTTAAAGATGGATATTTCGTTTGCCGGTTCAGATCGTAGTTTCTTATATGATAATGGTCTATTAAGACATAAGAGATAAATAACAATCCCTATTGTAATAATGTATGGACGTGGGATTCCACGAGTTGATTGAAGGCAACTGAGTTCGGGAGTAACTATAGTTTTTTGACTGTGTCAAGTACCTTCACGCTCTGGAGTACACAATTGATTTTCTGATTACCTTAATATGTTTGTGAAATAAAGAGAGATGATAACAACTGAATGTGTGGACATGCCCAAAATATTGAATTAGATAATTAACAGAGATTTTAAATATAATTATATATTTGTTCTTGAGAAATAAGAAAATATAAAAGCCAGTGTTTGAGGTGTACAAGAATGACACCATAATAATGTAAATGCATGGAGCCAAAGAGCTCGGAGTTATGTAAACTTAATGTTAGTGCTTTATGGAAGTGAGACTAAGTAAGAATTGTTGGTTTAGGTGGAAACCACAGGTTTTGAATACAATATTTGTTTATATTTTGTGATCCCTTGTTCATTTGGAACAAGCAGTTGATATTTGGGTCAGTTTAAATGTTTGTAGCGCCATTAAATTTATTAATTAAATGTGTTTAAATAGGAGTTGATTTTGTTGTTATTTTTGCAAGTGTATCCTCTAATTAATCCAAAATATGTGAGTCACAGAGTGGGGGAACTTACCGCTGCCCCGAAATCCCGAATTGAGCTACGCTGGTATACTGTGATTGGCATATTTCTTGCTAAATGGGCACAGGGGGATATATAAATACTGTGCTGGATTAATAACTAGAGGAACACTTAAGTCGGTCATATCATGTAAAATTAAAGTAATAATAGGAATAGCTACAACGTAAAATATTAACTGACCGCATGGGTCCCTGGAAACTCATACCGAGCAGCCCTGAATATATTATATATTAAACCCCCAAGCAAACCCTATCTTTAACTTTTTGGCGCCCAACGTGGGCCTGAGTTTTCCTAGGGAAAACCCGAGTTTTCTCGAAAAATCAAAATTTTCATTTTTTTTTAAATGGTTTTTCGAAACTTTGAATTTTAAATACTTCCATAAAGGTTTTATGAAATTGAATAAAAGTATTAAAAGGGTACGTTGTAAGTGAATACCCGTACCAAAGTAAAGTTTTGAAAAAATTGGGACACACGGATTCAGAGTATCATCTCTCAAGCATGTACTAGTGTGGTGGCATTTGTGGCCCACTGTATTCTCATAAGATGGCATTAAGTGAAGAGATGCAACGGCTTTTGGAGGCGATAAAAGCCGATAGTAATGAGAAGTTGGAGGCGATAAAAGCCGATAGTAATGAGAAGTTAGAGGCTATAAACAAGACATTGGGCCTCCAAAAGGATGAAAATAACGAAGTGTTCGAATCCATAAATGAGAGTTTGAATAAATTGGATAGACAACAGATTGAAAATAAAGAAGGGTTAGGATCTATAAACGACAAGTTGGACAGCCAACAGGAGGAAAATAACCAAAGGTTAGGATCCATGAATCTAAGTTTGGAGTCAATAAAAACTGATAGTGCTAATATGGGCACTAAATTAGAGAATATCGAAGTTAAAGGTAATACCATGGGAATTAAATTAGAAGCTATCGAAGCCGACTGTATAAACATGAATAAGGAACTGAAGGCTGAGATAGAAAAGATGAAAACAGAAAGTGGGAAAACCATTGAACAACAGTGGGAAGTGATGAAAACGGAGACGTTAGAGTCTCTGAAAGCCAACAGTAAAGAAAACAATGGAGTACTGAAGGCTGAAATAGTAGAGACAATGGAGATAAAATTTAAAATTCTTGATGAAGGGTTTGACACTAAGTTGGAGACTAAGTTAAGTGAAATTAAAGAGGAAAGTAAAGGATTTTACTCAGGAATACAAGTCCAAATAGAGACTATGAACAAAAATATGGTAGAGTCCCAAAATACATGTAAAAAAAAATTTGAAATTTTAGAAACTAAATTGAGTAATATGGAGGGAAATGTAAAAGCATGTGAGGAGAAACTTGTAACCCAGATCCAAGGTGTGCGGGAAAAATTAGAAGCTCAGATAAAATCTAACAGCGATATTTGTGAGGCCTCCTGGGAGGAAATAAAACAAAGCGTAAATAAGTTAGGAACCCGATTTGAAGGGGTTGAAGAGAAAGTAGGGACCCTCGAGAACAAAATCGGTGTAGTTCAGACTGAAGTAACTGAGATGAAAAATCAAAATCTAAAGGATGTTCAGGAGATGAAAGGTCAGATTGATCATTTTACCGGGCAGGTAGATGAGAATCTGAAGACATACGAAACGAAAATAGATCAAAGATTAGGTGTATACGAGGGGCATCTCCAGAGTGAAAGAAAACAACGAGAGAACGAAAGTAAGGAAAGTACCCATAAAATAAATGAAATAAGTCAGGGTATTATTGAGGTTCAGGAAACCATCGGAACATTAAAGGTTCATGTAGGAAAAACCAATAAGGAAATTAATCAGGTCCAAGATGAAATGATGAAGTTGTATAAGAGTCAAGAGAAGACTGAGGGAAGGCTTGAAGGAATGAAAATAGATATGGTCAAAGGACGAAAAGAAGTGGATAAGCAAATAAAGGAGATACGAGAGGGCTTAGAGACCATAGGTGACGTTAAGCCAGAAATTATAGACCAAAGGGTCATGATCTTTAAGAAAGAGGTAGAAGAACAACTAAAGGAATTCAGGGATAGTTACAGGGATGAGAAATTCCAATCCAAAAAGGAAGAGGAAGAGATTAAAAGGAATCAAGAAAGAATTCAGAATGAATTAAGATCCCGATTGGAGAGGACGGAACATAAGAACAGTCAAATGGAAATCCAACTCATGGCAAATGAAGAAAGTGCCCGAAGAGAAAGGAAGTTAGAATTCGAAAATCAGGAGGAGTTTCCAAAGACAGGATGGGCAGATTCTCGTGAACAAGGCACAGATGCGGAGAGGGACTTAGGAGGGGAGAGCCCTTATAAGATCCCAGGATATCCAATGGCGATGTCAACCCCGTACACGAATCAGACAAATGGCCAAATAATAAACATTATTAAATCCAATGAGGACAGACCAGTAAAGTTTACGGGTAATAACATGTCTATTACTCCAAAATACTGGCTAAAAGAAGTGGCAGAGTATCTAAATGAAATGAAGGTTCCTCAGGATCGGAGACTGAGAGCTATTGAAAAGCTGTTGGCAGGTGATTGTCTCACCTGGTTCAGAAGCTTTAGATACACTTTTGATACGGTGGAAGGCTTTAGGGAAGCATTTTTAAAGCGATATTGGGCAGCAGATGTCCAAGAAAATTTAAGGCTAGATCTGTACTCTAGGAAGTACAGCACCAATGCACCCACTAAATACTCGGAATTTTTCACTGCTCAGCTGTGTAAATTCCGCGAACTGGATATTGCTCCGGCAGAAAACGACCTGTGTGCCGCCATTGCAAGACAGCTTCCATATGAGATTCAGAGGCTGCTAATCTCATCCAAAGCCAGAAGTGCTGTGGAAGTGGAAAGCGTATTACGTCAGTTAGATATGACGACTTCGCACGTAACACCTCGGCATCAGAGACAAACTGAGCAAGTACACATGGCCAGCAGTCAGGAAACTGGAGAAAAACCAGCGACCAGGAATCAATCCACCAGTACGGATACTCAAGGACGAGATCGAGAGTATGGGCACCAGGAGCCTAGAAGGATACAGCCATATTACCGGGGAGGATATCGAGGAAGAAATCCTAGAACGACGGGTTATAGGCAACAGGAAAGCCGACCCTATAATAATAACCAGCAAAGGCCGGACAACAGAAAGAAATGGGAGAATTATCCCAGGAGGAATGTAAGGCCAGACGATAGGGATGATGAATATCGGGCCGAAATAGAAGAAAGATATCAGGAGAGTCTTCGTTATATGAACGAAAGACCAGATGAACCTGAGAGGCAAAAAATCCGTTGGAGTGAGGCAATCAAGAACCGGAAATCACCCGACCGACTAGACGGAGCTCAAAGCTTGGAACTACAAGCTCAGCTAAAGAATGAGGGAAAAGGGAGCCCTCAGGATAAAAAAAAACTCCAAATTTAAATTGTCAAAAGTGGAAACATACCAGGAGCTGGGAGGAGGTAGAAATTGTAAATTGGATAGCCAGACCAGATGAACTAATTAACGAGGATGTGGAAGGAATCCCACCTGTTAAAAGAGAACTACCTATAATTATGCTTAGGATAGAAGGATTACTGGTCAGAGCATTGATTGATACTGGATCCACAATAAGTTTAATTACACAAACCCTTTTAAATGAATTGGAAACAAGGGGCCGAGTACTAAAGATTCCCACATCAAGTGTAAAGATTAAGGGAATTATCCCTGAAAAATCTTTGACATGTAAATTTCAGGTATACATTGATTTAATCATGGGTAACGCTGAAATTTCGCAGTGCTTTTTGCTGGTAAATCAATTACCTTATAATGTCATATTAGGTATTGATTTTATCCGTGAGAACAAGGTCATTATAGACCTAGCGCAAAATTGCATTAGAATTCAAAGAGAGGATGTGGATGAGCAAAACATTAACCTACAGGATCAGGAGGCGAAAATAGCAGAACAGGTATGGCATATGGAAGAAGTGATTGAGGAAGATTATAAGGACATAGAAAGGATGTTTGAAGTCCTCAACATAGAACTCGAAGATAATGTGGAAAATGAGTTCGAGACCAACCTGTCAGGAAAAGTGGGGGAAGCTAAAGTCAGCCTCGAAATTAAGGAACAGTTAAAGAAATTATTATTGGATTATAGGGACGTATTTGATTCCAAGCCAGGGAAGATTGAAAATTTTAAATACGCGTTCCAAGTCAACGATTGGGCACCGTTCAAACAAAAATCATACCCGGTTGCGGAAAAACATTACCCACAAACCAAGAAAACACTGCAGGAGATGATGGATGCAGGTGTTATAGAAAAGATGGCGACACCATATGTTAGTCCATTAGTGATTGTGAGTAAACCGGATGGCTCAGTAAGGGTGTGTTTAGATGCCAGAAATCTAAATGCAAAAATTATACCAGAAAATGATTCGGCACCACCCATAAAAGAAATACTGAGGAAGTTTAAAGGCAAGAAGATTTTTACGAATATTGACATGACTTCTTCGTATCATCATCTCGAACTGGAAGAGAAAACCAGCTTGTTGACTGGATTTCAGTTCGATCAACAAACATACTGCTTTAGAAGATGTCCGTTTGGATTAAAGACTGCAGGATCCGCATTAATAAGAGCGCTGGATCGAAACCTGTCAGAGGAAGTGAAAGAGTGCACTATCCGATACGTAGATGACATTTTGCTTACCTCGGAGAACATTGAGGAACATTTAGAAAATTTGAAGAAATTATTAGAAGACCTAAGAAGGGCAAATTTTAAGATAAATCTAAAGAAGTCGAACTTTTGTCAAAGGCAAGTGACATTTTTAGGGCATGTGATTGACAAGGATGGTGTTAAACCAAATCCATGCAAATTGGAATCGATAAGGGATTTTCCAAGGCCTTTGAAAGTGAAGAACGTTCGCCAGTTTTTGGGATTGATTGGGTTCTTCTCAGGACATTGTCCATCATACACCAAAACCGTTGCACCACTACAGGACCTGTTGAAGAAGGGGGGCAAGTGGAAATGGACGGAGGAAGCAGAAAAGGCATTCGTGGAGGCCAAGGAAATGCTCTTAAATTACGTGAAGCTAGGATATCCTGATTTTAATCAGAGATTTATCATTCAGACAGATGCATCCCAGATTGGAATAGGGGCAATGCTATATCAGGAGAACCCGGAAAACCCTGATAAGAAGAATTATCTAGCTTTCACAAGTAGGAGACTGAAACCACACGAGAAAAATTATACGATCAGCGAGATCGAGCTGTTAGCGATATTGCACGCGTTGCAATATTGGCGGAAGATCGTATATGGGTTTCGGGTCATTCTAAGGACGGATCATAAAGCCTTAACCTTTTTGATGAAGACTGATTTATCCAGTCAAAGGTTGATGCGTTGGGCTTTATATATTCAACAATTTGATGTCAAGATAGAGTACTGCCCAGGAAAGGAAAACATAGTTCCAGACTACTTAAGTAGACAGCCAGAGTCCATAGAAGAGGAAGTAATGGCTATAGATTTGGAAGACAGGGATCAGCGTACTCTTAATGAGTTAAGAAGCATTAGTCAAAGACAACGGGAGGATCCATGGATGAACATGCTCATATCATTCCTTGAGGGAAGCTTGATAAGAGGAACACCAGCGTACACGGAAGCTGAGAAGATAGCACAAGATTACACGTTTTATAATGGGTTATTATATAAGTTTGTGGACTCTGACCATACGAAATTAAGGATTGTTGTACCTGCAATTTTGCAGAGGAAAATAGTATGGTTAGCCCATAGATCGTTCGGACATATGGGAGTCGACAAAACAGTCTCGATGCTGAAAGAAGCATTTATATGGCCGAGACTGAGAGAAACTGTAAGGGACACGCTAAAGACATGTGATCTATGTCAAAGGATTAAACCTAATGCATTTCTGATGAGACAGAAGCCTATACCATTGTTGCCCGAAAGGCCCGGCCAAATCATATCTATCGATAATTTTGGACCTTTGCCAAAGGCGAGAAGAGGAAATCGACACATAATGGTGGCTATGGATGTCTTCACTAAAATGGTTGTCCTTGCTCCCATACAGAAGACGAGTACCAAACAGGTGTTAAAACGACTTAAAGAAAAAGTGATACCGATTCTGGGGAAACCTGAGAATTTGTTGTCGGATCACGGCAGTTGTTTCACCAGTGTAGAGTTTAGACGAGAATTAGAAAGACTTGAAATACGTCAAATTTTGTCAAGTATTCGCCATCCTGAGGCAAACCCTGTAGAGAGAGTTATGAGAGAAACGGCCAAGTATTGTAGAATATACTGTGCCGAAGAAAATTGGAAGTGGATAGATATTTTGGATATTATTGAATTTTGTATAAATAATACAATCCATGAATCCACAGGAGAGATACCCATAACGTTACATCGGAATGAGCAACCAGAAAGACCTTGGAATCTGGTAATTCCTAGGCCAGCAGACGCTCAGCCGGGAAGAGATGTACGAATTAGGAGAGCCTTTGAGCATCTAAAAGCTCAAGCCGACAGGAGGCAGAGAAGAAATAGGCATAAGAGGTATCATCGACCATTATTAGCAGGAGAAATGGTGTTAGTGAAAAGACCAGCCATTTCGGATCCAGGGAACCGTGTGTACAAGAAGTTCCAGAAAATGTACCACGGACCATATCAGATAATCAGAGATTTGAGGAATAACGCATATAGAATTCGGCACTGTGAAACGGATCACGAAGTGACTATGAATTCAGCAAATTTGAAATTATATTACCCTCCCGAAGATTTTGATGAAGAAAATGAACAAGCCCTGGTTATGGAAACATTTAGAGATGAATCCGCTTTTGACATAAATAAGAATGAGGAAGAAATAGAAATTAGAGCTCAAGCATTCGAGTGCGAATGCGAATTGGAGAAAGTATATTGGGAAATTAAAGAAATAATTGAATTTATTGAAGAAGAAAATTCCAAGTTAAGAAAAGAAAATGATGAAATAAGGAAACGGGTAGGGATAGGCCAAACCCGTAAGGGAGAATGAGGTTCTGGGAACTTAAAGTCCAGACAAAGAAAGAAAGAAAGAAAGGGTAGGGACAGAGCATACCCGACCTACACAATTACCGGATACGACTTAAAAGAAATAAAATAACAGTAAATACGGATGACGTTATGATGGATTCGACGGAAAGGAAATACAAATTAAATTGAAATAAATTTCCTCAAAATTTTCGAAAATTTATTTACCTAAGGAGGGGAGAGATGAACCCATGGGCCATAGGGTCCATGACGGTCGAATCAATGTCCTTAAGGAAGAAATGAAAGAAACGTATAGTTTATTAAAGGAACGGAGAGAGATTTTAAGCCAGGAATATAGCTTAACATTGTGCAAGCGACTAGGGACAGATGCTCCTTAGATGAGATCACCCCACTCGACATTTCAGAGAGGGCTGGTCACGAGTATTAATAACTGAGTGGAATTTTCCACCGTGATAGAAAGAGAAGCCTGAATCGGAATTCAAGCTGACGTTGCTGGAATTTGACAACGCCGCATATGCACCAGAAGAGGAATAATTAAAATTAACACGTTTACGAGCATAATAATGAGTAAACAAGCACAGTACAGTGAATCATTTGGAATGAGAGATTTTTCAGTATAGAGAAACCATGTAATAATTGTGCAGAAATAAACTGCCGACGTAAGACGACGTCATAGGGGAATTACCTAAGCCTCTGTGGAGGGGAGAGAGCAAAAAGAATGCAACACCCACACAATTGAGGACGAGAAATTAATTAATATCTCCGAATTGCACGATCGATTCTTAGGTGCAATAAGATCATTTGACATTGAGAAGACGAGCTTTCGGAAGGTATAATTTTTATATTTGTGGCATCATTATTTTAGAAGTTGACCACAGAAAAGGCTTGAGTCTTATTTTTTTGTAGTAAAACAGTATAAAGCTTCGGGCGTTTCCAAGCCAATCATGCAGTATTCAGACAGCCAGAGGGCACGTCACTGTGTCACATCGCATGCAGTCCTACGAGCATTCCGTGAGGGGAAGTGCTGCTCCACGACGTAGAAGTAATCATTCCGACAGTCCGTGAGGGGACGTAACTCTGCGTTACATCGATAACAGCTACCAGTACTCCTTGAGGGGAGAAACGCTGTTTTACACCGCCGAAGTAAGATCCAATATCCACAGGCGTTACAGTAGTAACGACTTGCTTGCCTCCATAAGGATCATTCAAGACGAAATTTTAAAGTATCGCCGTAGTGAAATATTAGGAAAATCCTAATTATAGGATTTAGGCCCGACTGTATACAAGTTAAAGTGAAAATTCGCAAGATATAGTCAGAGCAGGCTGCGAACGTCGGACTTAAAGGCGATAGGTCGTTAAATGTACGAACGAACAGATCATAACGTACGGAAGTATCGTACCAGACAGATAAACTGTTAGTTAAATTGAAGAAACCTAAAAAGGAAGAACAGAATACGGTTCGAAACGTAGGAGTGTTAAAACAGTTCAAATAAAGAGGATAGGAGACTATAAACATTAGCTCCAGAAAGCAGGCGAACAATTCTAACAGTACTAGAATCGAGAAGTGCTATCTGCTATAAATTAAATCTATAGGTCTTAGAGGAGACCTCGATCCATATAGACTTTCGTTAGGATCGATAGACAGATCTACAGAGAAGCCGTTCAAGCTAGATAAATAGCCGGTTATCCAGGATAGGAATAGCAGAATTGAACTCCAGGGAACAGTAGATGTTTCGGGACTTTCGCATTCTTCAGAATAGGAAGCCGACATCGGATAAATTTCACCCTTGGAAACGGGAATTTAAGAAGATCACGTGTGATAGGCTCAGAAATACGGCCTAGTGATCGAGAAATTGTGAAGTGTAAAATAATCAAGATTGTGTGTTAGATAATATTTTTAGTGTTATTATGTGTTCAAAAGGGACACACCAGTATATAAAAATGTCGTCAATATTAAGTGTTCTAGATATAGGTCAAAAAGTGTTTTTACGTAAGATGAATACCTTCAATATGGTGTAAAAAGTTCGAAGTGGGCCCAAAAATGAAACACCACACCAGATTTAAGATCATGGGATGATCTGGAAATATGTGAGTACAAAATTCATTTGTATTTTGGTGTCAGAAATTGATTGTGTACAAAACCCACCGGAGTTTGGAGTGAAAGGGATGTGTTTTAATAAATAAATGCTGAATGATCAAGAATACGGTCTGAACAATAATAAAATAAATAGAGAAATTATGAATAATTATGTAAAGAATAAGTCCCGTAGAGGAAATAGGTGAATAAAGGGTTAAAGTATTTAACAAATGTCATAAGAGCAAGCGAAATATCATTTAATTATCATGAAAGACATTGAAATAAAGTAAAGTTGAGATATGAAAGAGATAGCTTTTGAGCTTGTATAAAGAATAAAGATAATAATAATGATAATTAAATATGGAAATGTTAAATAAAAAATCAAATAAATTGATATGAACATAAGAACGTTAAGCCTTAACGTATGTGTAAGATGAGGTTCAATGGAATATTTTAAAACAGGGAGCGATTTATCGACCATGGAAAGATTAATATGGGAATTAAAATAATATGAATTGTTACTAAAGAGATTTTATCAGTTCTTGGGAAGACATTTTCGGCTTAAAATAATGCATAGCGCATAATGAGCGCAAATATAATATTAAAGTGTCACGCTAGGAACGCGTAGTGGTTAAATACTTGGTACATTACTTATGGAGGGTAGTTGATTGCAGTGAATTGATAATTGTGTAAGTCCTCTATTAGTGACATTAGTATCACGAGGCATTGTGTATGTATTTAAAAAGGGAGCTAATATATGTTATTATTGAGCGTATGTCATATGGGCCACGGCCGACTCTAAATCGCATTTTGTAATAAGTCCTCTGTACGGGATTAGTTCCCGAGGCACCTGAAGAGATTCGAATGCAGGATCTTCTTATGATAAAAGCCCCTGAAATTCTCCGTCGTCGTATGTGTATTTAATCTTCCCAATCAATGAGGACCCTCTCATAAGTAATAAATGCCAAGGATATAAAAATGGTTTTTGAACCAAAGAATAGTTGTTTGAATGTATACGGTACAATAAAGCCCGGTCTCCCCAGAACTGGATAGAATGGAAAGGTTTGTTTTGAAAGCCTTGAAAATAAGCTACTAATGTTGGGTCAGACAGGATGTCGCTGCCACCCTAACGTGACATAAATCGCACCCCAGTAGTAGAGACTAGCTCTTTTAAAGCGAGGGGGAACAGAGACCGTCTCGTAAGCTGTTGTAAAGAGAAATGAATACACCAGGAGTGTTTAAAGTTGTAAACGACCCGGGCGTTGAACCGAGGTCCTTAAAGATGGATATTTCGTTTGCCGGTTCAGATCGTAGTTTCTTATATGATAATGGTCTATTAAGACATAAGAGATAAATAACAATCCCTATTGTAATAATGTATGGACGTGGGATTCCACGAGTTGATTGAAGGCAACTGAGTTCGGGAGTAACTATAGTTTTTTGACTGTGTCAAGTACCTTCACGCTCTGGAGTACACAATTGATTTTCTGATTACCTTAATATGTTTGTGAAATAAAGAGAGATGATAACAACTGAATGTGTGGACATGCCCAAAATATTGAATTAGATAATTAACAGAGATTTTAAATATAATTATATATTTGTTCTTGAGAAATAAGAAAATATAAAAGCCAGTGTTTGAGGTGTACAAGAATGACACCATAATAATGTAAATGCATGGAGCCAAAGAGCTCGGAGTTATGTAAACTTAATGTTAGTGCTTTATGGAAGTGAGACTAAGTAAGAATTGTTGGTTTAGGTGGAAACCACAGGTTTTGAATACAATATTTGTTTATATTTTGTGATCCCTTGTTCATTTGGAACAAGCAGTTGATATTTGGGTCAGTTTAAATGTTTGTAGCGCCATTAAATTTATTAATTAAATGTGTTTAAATAGGAGTTGATTTTGTTGTTATTTTTGCAAGTGTATCCTCTAATTAATCCAAAATATGTGAGTCACATAGTGGGGGAACTTACCGCTGCCCCGAAATCCCGAATTGAGCTACGCTGGTATACTGTGATTGGCATATTTCTTGCTAAATGGGCACAGTATATGTATTGAAGTAGAAGTTTATAGTTGAATTACCGTGCAGATTAAGTAGATATGAACGTAAAGGAGTTACGTAAGTTTACGAAGGGACGCAGGGGAGTCTCTAAGTTTTTCTAGTATTGAATGCAATAATTGTGAAGTTATGAGAGTGTAGTAAAGGAAGATTCTGTACAGGGTGTTTAAGAGAGAAAGTAATTGTTGTATAATTATGGAGGAGAAGTGTGGAAACGAAGGTTAATGCCGTGCACTTACAGTATTCACGTTTATCAGAAGATTGTTAACTCAGTACAGAATTTCAGCACTTATTTCAGAATTTCATGATATATAGATAGAGGTAAAAAGGAACAGTGCTTAGCTTAAATGTTTGTCACTTATGTTCAATTGATTATGACGAGTATTTATTACTTTCAACACGATAGTTGCGGTGTTTGTTTGAATTTGAATTTGCAGTTTAAAAGAAATGGAGTAGATGAAAGACTTATTGGAGGAAGAAAATTTAATCTTCGACGTTATGGAGTGTAAAATTTGAATTTCATAAAAAGATGTATATATCCACATAGTTCATGAATAATTTGATTAGATACGGAACTACGGTTCATAGTTGAAGCGGACCTGTATAAAATAGGGCAATACTTAATGTCACGCCGTTTCACATTTTCTTACGATAGTAATGCCACGTGCAAATTTATCTTTGCAGTTATTTTTGTTGAAGTGTCAGGGAGACACAATATTAAGCGAGGAAGCCAGTTGTTATACTTGTTTTATTAGCTTAATAAACGGCTAGTGCTTTTTAGCAACTTAGTCAATTTTTAGCTAAACTGATTCCGTTTTCATTGTCGTCATCGTCGAAAATAGTACTACGAGGTATAGATACAGGCGCTCACTATCGATTAGACCTTATCACCTCTCGAGATTGGAGTTTTCTCGATTGTTCTAAATGTAAATAATAGTAGAAATTTGTACCTTGTCTAGTAGTACTATATTCTTTACGAATAATATCTATCCTGTATGTTCCTGGAATTCCCAATTTTACTTAGTAGGCATGATAAGCTTGTGAGCTGGGTAACTTACATGTCTGCAATCCTTTTTCGGGCTTTGGATATAAGTACTGATGGGTTTCTTCGGGCGCAGTACGAGCCTAAAGGCTACAAAACATACCGCGCATTGTGTGTGCAGAGTGTACTTGGTACGAGCTTAAAGACTACAAAACATACCGGGGATTGTGTCTGCAGGGTGTACTTGGTACGAGACTAAAGGGTAAAAAACATACCGGGGATTACGACTGCAGAGTTTATTTGTACGAGCCTAAAAACTACAAAACATACCGGGGATTGGGCCTGCAGAGTGTACTTGGTACGAGCCTCAAGGGTGCAAAACATACCGGTGATTGTGCCTGCAGAGTGTACTTGGTATGAACCCATAGGGTACAAATCATACCGGGGATTGTGTCTACAGGGTGTACTTGGTACGAGCCTAAAGGGTACAAAACATTCCGGGGATTGTGCCTGCAGAGTGTACTTGGTACGAGCCTAAATGGTACAAAACATACCGGGGATTGTGTGTGCAGGGTGTACTTGGTACGAGCCTAGAGGGTACAAAACATACTGGGGATTGTGCTGCAGAGTGTACTTGGTATGAGCCTAAAGGGTACAAAACATACCGGGGATTATGTCTGCAGGGTGTACTTGGTACGATCCCAAAGGGTACAAAACATACCGGAGATTGTGTCTGCAGGGTGTACTTGGTACGAGCCTAAAGGGTAAAAAACATACCGGGGATTGTGTCTGCAGGGTGTACTTGGTACGAGCCTAAAGGGTACAATGCATACCGAGGATTGTGCCTGCAGGGGGTATTTGGTACGAACCTATAGGGTACAAAACATACCGGGGATTGTTCCTGCAGAGTGTACTTGGTACGAGCCTTAAGGGTAAAAAACATTCCGGGGATTGTGCCTGCAGAGTGTACTTGGTAGGAGCCTAAACGGTACAAAACGTACCGGGGATTGAGCATGCAGGATGTACTTGGTACGAGCCTAAAGGCTACAAAACATACCGGGGATTGGGTCTGCAGGGTGTACTTGGTACGAGCCTAAAGGCTACAAAACATACCGGGGATCGTGTCTGCAGGGTGTACATGGTACGAGCCTAAAGGCTACAAAACATACCGGGGATTGTGTCTGCAGGGTGTACTTGGTACGAGCCTAAAGGCTACAAAACATACCGGGGATTGTGCCTGCAGGATATATTGGTACGAGCCTAAAGGATACAAAACATACCGGGGATTGTCTTTGCAGAGTGTACTTGGTATGAGCCTAAAGAGTAAAAAACATACCGGGGATTGTGTCTGCAGGGTGTACATGGTACGAGCCTAAAAGGTACAAAACATACCGGGGATTGTGTCTGCAGGGTGTACTTTGTACGAGCCTAAAAGCTACAAAACATACCGGGGAATGTGCCTGTAGAGTGTACATGGTACGAGCCTAAAGGATACAAAACATACCGGGGATTGTGCCTGCAGAATGTACTTGGTACAAGCCTAAAGGATACAAACCATACCGGGGATTGTGTCTGCAGGGTGTACTTGGTAGGAGCTTAAAGGGTAAAAAACATACCGGGGATTGTGCCTGCAGGGTGTACTTGGTAGGAGCCTAATGGGTACAAAACTTACCGGGGATTGTGTCTGCAGGGTGTACTTGGTACGAGCCTAAAGGCTACAAAACATACCGGGGATTGTGCCTGCAGGATGTACTTGGTACGAGCCTAAAGGATACAAAACATACTGGGGATTGTGTCTGCAGAGTGTACTTGGTATGAGCCTAAAGGGTACAAAACATACCGAGGATTGTGCCTGCAGGGTGTACTCGGTACGAGCCTAAAGGTTACAAAACAAACCGGGGATTGTGCCTGCAGGATGTACTTTGACGAGCCTAAAGGATACAAAACATACCGGGGATTGTGCCTGCAGGATGTACTTTGACGAGCCTAAAGGATACAAAACATACCGGGGATTGAGTCTGCAGAGTGTACTTGGTATGAGCCTAAATGGTACAAGACATACCGAGGATTCTGCCTGCAGGGTGTACTTGGTACGAGCCTGAAGGGTACAAAACATACCGGGGATTGTGTCTGCAGAGTGTACTTGGTACGAGCCTAAAGACTACAAAACATACCGAGGATTGTGCCTGCAGAGTGTACTTGGTACGAGCCTCAAGGGTGCAAAACATACCGGGGATTGTGCCTGCAGAGTGTACTTGGTACGAGCCTAAAGGGTACAAAACATAACTGGGATTGTGCCTGCAGAGTGTACTTAGTACGAGCCTAAAGGCTACAAAACATACCGGCGATTGTGCCTGCAGAGAAAGTTTGGTACGAATCTCAAGGGTACAAAACATACGAGGATTGTGCTGCAGAGTGTACGTGGTACGAGCCTCAAGGGTACAAAACATACCGGGGATTGTGTCTGCAGGGTGTAATGGTTCGAGCCTAAAGGTTATATAACATACCGGGGATTATGCCTGCAGGGTGTACTTGGTACGAGCCTAAAGGGTACAAAATATACCGGGGATGGTGTGTGCAGAGTGTACTTGGTACGAGACTAAAGGGTACAAAATATACCGGGGATGGTGTGTGCAGAGTGTACTTGGTAAGAGCCTAAAGGGTACAAAACACACCGCGGATTGTGCTTGCAGGGTGTACTTGGTACGAGCCTAAACGGTACGAAATATACCGGGGATTGTGTGTGCAGAGTGTACTTGGTACGAGCCTAAAGGGTACAAAACATACCGGGGATTGTGTCTGCATGGTGTATTTGGCACGAACTTAACGACTACAAAACATACCGGGGATTGTGTCTGCAGGGTGTACTTGGTACGAGCCTAAAGGCTACAAAACATACCGGGCATTGCGTGTGCAGAGTGTACTTGGTACTAGCTTAAAGACTACAAAACATACCGGGGATTGTGTCTGCAGGGTGTACTTGGTACGAGCCTAAAGGGTAAAAAACATACCGGGGATTACGTCTGCAGAGTGTATTTGGTACGAGCCTAAAAACTACAAAACATACTGGGGATTGTGCCTGCAGAGTGTACTTGGTACGAGCCTCAAGGGTGCAAAACATACCGGGGATTGTGCCTGCAGAGTGTACTTGGTATGAACCTATAGGGTACAAAACATACCGGGGATTGTGTCTACAGGGTGTACTTGGTACGAGCATAAAGGGTACAAAACATACCGGGGATTGTGCCTGCAGAGTGTACTTGGTACGAGCCTAAAGGGTACAAAACATACCGGGGATTGTGTGTGCAGGGTGTACTTGGTACGAGCCTAGAGGGTACAAAACATACTGGGGATTGTGCTGCAGAGTGTACTTGGTATGAGCCTAAAGGGTACAAAACATACCGGGGATTATGTCTGCAGGGTGTACTTGGTACGAGCCTAAAGGGTAAAAAACATTCCGGGGATTGTGTCTTCAGGATGTACATGGTACGATCCTAAAGGGTACAAAACATAACGGGGATTGTGTCTGCAGGGTGTACATGGTACGAGCCTAAAGTCTACAATACATACCGGGGATTGTGTCTGCAGGGTGTACTTGGTACGAGCCTAAAGTGTACAAAACATACCGGGGATTGTGCCTGCAGGGTGTACTTGGTACAAGCCTAAAGGGTACAAAACATACCGGGGATTGTGCCTGCAAAGTGCACTTGGTACGAGCCTAAAGGCTACAAAACCTACCAGGGATTGTGTGTGCAGAGTGTACTTGGTACTAGCCTAAAGACTACAAAACATACCGGGGATTGTGTCTGCAGTGTGTACTTGGTACGAGCCTATAGGGTACAAAACATACCGGGGATTGTGCCTGCAGGATGTACTTGGTACTAGCCTAAAGACTACAAAACATACCGTCAATTGTGTCTGCAGTGTGTACTTGGTACGAGCCTAAAGAATACTAAACATGCCGGGGATTGTGCCTGCAGGGTATACTTGGTACTAGAGGATATGAGAACAAGAAAACCCCATCTCTGCCCCGCAGTTGCGCGTCGGGGCAGATGACCTCGTAGTTTCGCCCCTGAAGACAACAATAACGAACTCATGTGCACATTTAAGCATGACACATATCGCCCTCTTCAGAGGCCTAATCGCATTTCGAAATTAATAGCATCACAGATGTAAATACTTCAGTGGGATAGGGAAAGAGTATTTCCATGTTCTCTTGTTGGTGTTACACAGTATGTACCATTGAAGGTGTGGTACACACCATCCAGTTTAGTTACCTTTTATGAAAGTTGGAATACATCTGAATATTTTACATTCCAGGCAGTTGTGCTGAGCAATGAAGCAATATCAGGCTTTCCTCAGGCCATGTGGGTCTCAAGCAACTTCAAATTACTGTAATTGTGGCGAGTTAATATCTAGATTCTGTGTATTCACTTAAGCTATCTTAAACATGTGTTTATACACATAATTCCAGAGAGCGTGGCACTTTACCAACTGATCCTCTACACTGAGAGTTGACAAATAAGCTACCACAGGCAAAGTGCATTAGTTGGGTAATTGCTCAGCTCAACAGCCTGGATTAAAGGTATTCTGTTTGTTTGTTCTGTTGGCAGTCAAATTTTCAACAAATAGAAGACGAAGGAAGTGGTGATGATTATTCATTAGAAATATGATTGCTGCCGGCCAAGTTACAATCATAATATTGTATTATGCCGATAACGAGCTCGCTTCCCTGTGGTAGTCTAGCCTATAAGCAATAGGGTACACAACCAATAATGCATTCACTTAGGGGCAATCGTATCTCAAATGCCGTATATGATTGAGTTTTAACATGGCACATTGAGTAGACTTCACCTATAATAGGATCCGCGTGGTTATTATAACAGAAGTAATGCAAAACTTACCTGAAGTTCATGTTCCTCTTTAACTGTTATCCTTTCAACGTCGAGTATATCGCCAGCCTCGTTCTGCAGGTTATCAGAGGGTAACTGCTCATTTGGATCCTGCAAAGTATCACAATTATTACCCATGTTAAATATACAGACACGATATGAGTACTAAGATAACAGATCCTACACAGAGTATCTTATACTATCAAGTCCTGCATTATGTCACTAAACCTTGCACATCACTAAGATAGCAATGTTACAGCATGTACGAATTAAAATGCAACTTACAATGTTAGAGAATTCATGAGTCAACCATTCTGGCTCACACTTGATGAATACCGGTAGTCTTTTCTCCATTAAGATCAGGAAACTAGAACAGAGGAAGAATTAACAAAACACCTAACTTATTCCAGTACCGGTGCACCAAATCAGTCTCATATTTTAGAAATTAAATGAGGTATTATCAGATTCCTTGAAGTGCAGAGAGATAACGAGCGGTTATAATTTGTCAACAAAAGTAAAACATATAAAACCATGACGCTCAACAATTACTCTAAGTCATATGTTTGTAAGTTGACCGTCATGGTCAAATAAGTGGTTACGGTACCATTTATCATTGTCGTTGTGATATAACAGAATCCTACATTAGAATTCTATATTCCTAAATACACAAAAATATTATTTGGTAAAAGCATATTAAATTGTCAGACGATAAAGTACCGTACCTCAAAAACCTATTAGCACGTTTAATTATGCTACGTGAAAGTGATCTTAATTAGCTGTACTGCTATTGCCGCCACGAAATAGAACTTCCTGCATTTGTTACAAAACACTCAGTTCAAAACAGAATCGTCGTCGTCTCTAATACCCCGTTTAGACGGCCCGGTTGCGATCACGATCAGGCGCCAATCCAGATTAAGTTGGGACGTCTAAACGCAACATTACCTCGATCAACTTTCCCTCCAACAGGATCAGCCCGATCCTGTTCCCACAACGAGATAATCGCTTTCGAGCCTTTGCGATCGTCAGTATGTTCTATCCTCCCAACTTTTAAACTAGAAAGGCAGTGCAAATGTTCAGCCATTCCTTTCTCCGTCTTTGGTTGGCATCATTTCTTGAAGCTTGTCTTTAGTTGTCTGCGGTGTTGATAATTGATCACATACAGTTAATAATTCATATTATTCTTTAGAAATGGAATTAGATGCTAATAACAAAAAGAAGAGGTCTGAGTGGAAAGAAGTTGATGTGGAAATGTTATTAGAGGTGTGAGAAGAGTTTAAGGCAGAATTAAGAGGTGTTCGTCGCAATAGAAACGTTTATGCCAGAATGATACCGACGCTATACGAGTTGGGAGGTGAAATGAAATCCATCGATGAATTAAAGACAAAGATTAAAATTTAACTGCGAAATACAAGTATGGTGTGACCTCCTGACACTTTATTTAATATTACCTTTACAGAAATCTAGTGCACGCTATTTGATATAGCCTACGGTAGTCAAGGTTATGTTAACTTAAATTTGGAATAATGTCACGCATTAGAATATAATCGAATTGTGTTCATTAAGTTTAGAAATATAATTAAATTGTTCCATATGTGTACGAATTTCTCTTTGTCTTGGTAGGATGGAAAGAGTCATCGTGGGACCCACAGGTGGTACACTTTCTGATTGGCGGTACTATAAGAGGGTCCACCAAATCATTGTTTGTATTTTTCGGCACAAAATTGTGCACTGATGGAGGAGACCATCACTGAAGACGATGTTTCATGTAAGTAAATTAATTACTTTTAAAGGCCAGTGAGCCTACCATACTACTATTTGCACTGAATGTTTCCTTCGAATATCCTTTCTTTAAACTACAGTATTGGAGTAAAAAGTCATGGTGGATTAGTTTTCGTGACATGCAATGTTTTTGTAAAGTGTAAGCCTAGGTAAGGGAACAAGGCATGTGCAGTTTTATTCATCCCCCTTTCGGTATATTTCATTCGCATTTTTTTAACAAACAATCTGATCGATTACTTTGTCCACATGTAGCTAAATTTGTTTGATTCCTGAGAAATAGTGTAAAATAGTGGTGTTGAGGTAGCGCCGCTGCTTATCACCTTAGTCACCAAGGTTTTAGATACTGACATGAGGGCTGGAGCGGGGTGCACTCAGCCTTGTGAGGACAGTTGAGTAGCTGTCTGACTGTGAGGCAGTTCCCCAGTCGGTAAAACCAAGATTAATGGCTGAAGGGACCCGACGTGCTGACCATGCATCACCCCACAATTTCCAAGCCGAATGGCTGAGCTGTGGTCGCTTGATTGGCCAAGGCCCGTCATGGGCTATGGTGCCACGAGGTTTTTAGTGTAAAATAGATAAATTCTGAATGATACGTCACTTTCACCTTGTTTCATCTTCTGGGTGACATTACCAATTGAAATTATTAACCCTCGCCACTACTTCACCGGATATATAAATTAAATATGTATGTTTTTATTTATTGTTTATTAACAACGGCAGTCATGTCCGACAGCGCATGAGGTCTCTTCAACTGTTATCAAGGAGCACACATTGACGTCACTCCAGTTGCCAACACGTGGGATACAAAATTCACCACACTAATTAAAGACTATTGATGCATGACATAAATATAGGCCTATGCACTACCCAACAGCTATTGGTGTAGACAAGAGTCATTGGTGTCTCATATAGGCTACATAGTTATTGTTGTTTAAGGGGTGGGACTGCTAGGTCATCTGCCCATCACATATACACAGCACATTTGTACTGACAGTTCTTACAGGGAGGTCCTTTTACTGCCTACTGGGGTGGGATAAAGAGAGGTGGGAGGTATGGTTGTCATGGAAACGGGGTGGTGTGACTGCGGTTGCCATGGAGATAAGCCCTCTGGCCAGCTTGTGTTGAGGAGGAGTTTGTAGGAGTTGCCAAACCTTGCACTTTTGAGTTAGATCTTGTCACAAGCAGTTCAGCGTGAGTGTTATTCTATTTCTGTTTCTGTTTGTAGGCCGTCATTAAGTATCTAACTGTATTTTAAATACTAATTACGTAGACCTAATTGTATTGGAATATATATTTCGAGCATTGTGAATACCCCTCGAGGGAGAGGGAGGCCCAGAACTCGTCCACCTCATGAAAAAATACCGCCGGCCATGGTGTGACAATTCATCACCAAGGATGAGAAATGATATGTGCCGCAAGGGAATTCTTTGAAGAGGAGGCTAAGAGTTTTTCGGAAAGGAATGTTCCTTTAATTCCATTCCAGAGAGTTCAATAACGCCCTGCGAAAGCTCTTAGAGTTAGTAAAAGTACTGTGACAAGAGTTACGATGGAGAAATACAACAACTCAGAAGAGGGTTCATCTCAACTGTCCACGCCTGGAAAGAAGCGGCCTAGAACCTCCAGAATTACAAATCTGGATCCGTTTAAAGAGGATGCTATTCGTCGGCACATATATTCTTACTACACCAGGAGGGAACATCCAACAATTCAAAAACTGTTATTTACACTTCCGAACGACTTATTTAAAGGCAGTTACTCTTCCTTACTGAAAGTGGTTCATAACCTTGGTTTTGAATATAAAGCTATCAACAGTAGGAAGCTGCTGTTAGAGAGAGGTGACCTAGTAGCTCTAAGGAGTACGTTCCTTCAGAAGTTTCGAAGGCGGGACCTAATGTTTATTGTGTGGCTAGATCAGAGATGGATCAATGCTGGCCTACCAGAAAAAAGGGATGGACCGATGACTCATCCAAGGGAACGATCGCAGGACCAAATGGACGAGGCGGGCGACTGGTAGTTTGCAACGCGGGATCAGCGGATGGATTTGTGACTGACGCACTGCTGCTCTTCAGGTCCAGGAAGATGGGCGATTACCATGAAGAGATGGATTACAACAGATTCCGAAAGTGGCTTGAGGAACAGCTACTCCCAAACATCAAACCGAACAGCGTGATAGTGATGGACAATGCTCCCTACCACAGTGTCCAGCTTGACAAGGCCCCAACAAACGCTAGTCGGAAGGACGAAATGATAGACTGGTTAGTTCGTCATGGTGTCAACGCAAACAAGGAAATGACGAGGGGCGTACTTCTAGGCCTCATCAGGGAAAATAAATATAGAATACCAGTGTATCACATTGACGAAATCGCCAAAGAGCAGGGCCATGACGTCATAAGGCTGCCCCCGTACCATTGCCATTTTAACCCTATCGAACTCATATGGGCTCTAGTTAAGGGTTATGTTGCGGTAAACAACAAGCAACTCACCCTGGCAGAGGCCGAAAGACTTACGACTGAGGTTATCAATCAAGTAACTGCCGAAGACTGGAAAAACGCAGTTTCACACGTGGAGAAAGAAATTAAAACTGCTATTGAAAATGAGATGTCTTTGGACTACGAGGTGGACGAACTTATAATACGGTTGGAAGGTTTCTCCAGTTCTAGCTCTTGAAACCCTGGCAGCAGCAGCAGCAGCGAAGATGAGATGGAAGGGATTGAGCCACTACAAAATGATTAAGAACACCGTCAGTGGATTAGGCCTACTGGGGATACCACTGTTTAAAAAAAACGCGCCAGGTACTCTACCGCTGGGTGGTGTGGAAAAGAGTACACATGATTGAAGACCCGCGAACCATTTTCCCCTTGAAATCACGTTTTTCTTATTTGTTTTACGTCCTATATTTGTGCTAATAAGATGTATGGAGACAATGTAGGTATGTTGAAGGATTTGACAGGCTATAGGTACCACTGCAGTTAAAGAATAATAATGTTATTGATTGTATGTCCTGTCAACTACTTTCACGGTTTTCGGAGATGACGAGGTGCCAAAATTTAGTTCCGTGGGCATTTTTCTACGTGCCGGTAAATCTATCAGCATAAGCTGACGTATTTGAGCACCTTCAAATACCACCGGACTGAGCCAGGATCGAACCTGCCAAGTTGAGCTCAGAAAGACAGCGCTCTACTGTCTGAGCTTTTCAGCCCGACCTCTGTTAAAGAAAACCGAACATAAGACCAAGTCAGTCATGGTCTGGCCAGGTAGTCTACAAGAAAAAACAGCGGTCAGAATGAACGAACGAACAAGCCAGCCGGAAGTGAGAAGAGTAGGGTATGGAATGCAGGAATGGGGCAACCACGTGAAACGGCACGTGCAATGCTCCTTCCTCCAGCACTAGCTGTCAGACTTCAACTTTAAGTATTACAACTATAGTACTGTGAGCTCGAGGTTGGGAATACTGTATTTAACGATAATTCACGTGTTCAATGGGGGACACAGCTGGAATTTTATTATATAAACTTGAGTCATGATCATGGGTGGCATATGGACAGCCGAGGAGTATATATCTACCCTGATTATTTTAGTGCTGATTCGACGAGAAAGTGACATCGGAAACCCAATCCTAGCCAAGAATGGTTCTCCAAGAACCATATCAATTTTGTCACATAATTTTACAAATACAAGGCACGTCAAGAAAGTAAGTTCCGTTTGGTAATAAAATTGAATTGTGTACAGATACAGAAAAATTATTTATTGCACAACATTCTACACCTCTTAAACTACTTTTCCACATAACTGCCGAACTTTTGCCGACATTTGTCATAGCGTGGCACAAGTTTTTGGATACCTTCTTCATTGAAGTTTGCCGCCTGTGTCTTCAACCTGTTGGAAACATCTTCTTTCAGCTCGTCGTCATTGTTGAAGTGTTGACCGCCAAGGAAAGACTTGAGATGTGTGAACAGATGAAAGTCGCTAGGAGCGAGGTCAGGGCTGTACAGAGGGTGGTCAAACATGTCCCAGCCAAATCCCTGTAGGAGGTTTTTCGTCACATTTGCAGTGTGTGGTCGTGCGTTGTCGTGAAGAAAACAACACCTTTTGACAGCAACCCTCGGCGCTTATTCTGTATTGCGCGGCGCAATTTCCTAAGTGTCTCGCAGTAAGCATCTGCGTTGATTGTTTGACAACGCGGTAAGAAATCAATGAGTAAGATGGCTTTCCAGTCCCAGAACACTGTGCACATCATTTTCCGAGGTGTCAAGATTTGTTTCGGCTTAACCTTTGCTGGGGATGAAGTGTGCCTCCATTCCATAGATTGCCGCTTACTTTCAGGGGTGTCGTAAGAAACCCAAGTTTCATCTCCTGTGACTATCTGTGTCAGAAATTATTCGCCGCCTTCATTGTAACGGGTCAAAAACTGAAGTGTACTACCCATCCGTTTTGTTTTGTGTTGCTCCGTAAGAATCTTTGGTACCCAACGTCGGCGAAGTTTACGTAAGTTCAGTTTTTCGGTAAAAATTTCATGAATTAGTGATCGTGAGATTTGGGGAAATTCCATAGCGAGAGCACTAATTGTATGCGGTTTTCCCGGATCTTGTCATCAATCGCGTGAACCAGTTCTTCTGTAACCAAAGATGGACGCCCACTTCGTTCTTCATCGTGCACTTCACTACGTCCTTCATTGAACTGTTGGACCCATCTTCTCACCATTGAATCACTCATCGCATTTTGTCCATACACTTCGCACATTTGCCGATAAATTTCAATTGGTTTCACTTTCCTAGCATTCAGAAAACGAATCACAGATCTGATTTCACAAGCGGCGGGATTTTCAATCAACACCGACATTGTACGAGTAAACATGCACAGCAACGCGTACGTGGCTGACAGCGCTCTCCAAATGGCGCACGTTTCTTCTCCTTGATACAGAGCGTCTACCGCACATATGCGGAAATGCGCTGCAGCGGAACGTACAACTAGTTGAAGACACAGGTGGCACACGTCTATGAAGAAGGTATACAAAAACTCGTGCCACGCTATGACAAATGCCTGCAACATTTTGGCAGTTATGTGGAAAAGTAGTTTATTGGTTGTAGAATTTTGTGCAATAAATATTTTTTCTGTATTTGTACACAATTTAATGTTATTACCAAACGGAACTTACTTTCTGGACGTACTTCGTAATACAAGCAGTATGTCTTTTCCATTGTGTGTGTGAAGTGATCCCAACCTATTATATACTTACAATGTAAGTTTTTATTCCAAACACATTGTGAAATACAAAAAAAACTATGATAATTATTTTATATTTCAGACTGAGAGGCCTTTACGCCGGCAGCTGTGATTGAGGAGTATATTTTAATTATCTAACGTTTTATGCATCAACAACCCTGACTTGCTGCTGTGTACAGTATATTCTCATAGGGGTATGATGGCACAGTGGTCAAGCTGTTTCCAAATTGCCAAGGGTTTAATCCCGTTAATGCATGTGAGATTCTCGAGGTCATCACTACTTCGGTTCCACTTTAGAAAAGGAGATTCCATGGTTTATTCTTCCTTTGTTTTAAACACTCACTTTGTTATTGTGATTGTGCTTCAGACACATTTTTTTAAACAAATTTGTATATCTTAAAAATGACAAGTTACTTTTCCTACTTACTTTTCACTTCGTAGTTGTGTATATTTTCAGGAGGTGATGCCAATGGATCGTGGTGTGGAGACGTGGAACATTCACGAACAGTCCTCTTCTTCCTCTTCTACTTCCTCCCTTAAATTTATTGAGTTTGCTCCCTCTCCCGTCTGCCCTCTCCTTCTGTTATTATTTCTCGTCCAACGTCAAACTCGTCTTCAATTCCTTGTCCGTCGACATCAACCTCCTCTTCAATTTCTCAATTTATTTCTTGTCAATCTACTTCTTCCGTTTCTCCTCTGCTTATTCCTTATCCGTCGACACCAACCACCTCTTCCACTTTTCAAATTATTTCTTGTCCATCTACAAATCGCAAGCACAAAATCGAGGAATGCGGTAATCCTGATGTTTCATTTTTTTTTTTCAATTTTAAATAAATTTACGATGTAAACTTGACGTATGCATGATGTGAGCGTTGTCTGCGACATAGCAGTTGAAATAAAACTTTTCAAAAAATATTTATTTTTATTCTATTGTTTTACATCCACACTACTATTCTAATCTTTCCGAGGTGTGAGTTACAAATAATGTACATGTATGTTATCTTTAGTCTTTAGAAGGAAGAGCAACCGGTGTTGTTGACAATCCTGTAGAATTGTTGAAAAATATAGGTAAAAACATGAGATCAATTATTCAGAGTAACAAATGACCGTTATGAAAGAGGAATCATGCCAGAAGACTTCACAAAATGCAGAACTATTACCATACCTAAAATAGGACAGGCAGTTGACTGCACCAATTATAGAAACCATCAATGTTATCACATGCATCCAAAATACTCATTAATATAGTCAAGTATAGGATAAAAGGACAAGTAGATAAGTATATTGAAGACGACTAATTTGGGTATAGAGAGGCTAGAGGAGCAAGAGAAGCAATTTTAGCTTTACGCAATCTATTGGAGAGAAGGATGGATATGAATAGGAAGAATTCTCTTACCTTCATTGACTTTGAAAAAGCCTTGACAATGTGAACTGGGAGCTACTCATTAAAACAATGAAGAAAATATGAGGCTGGAAGGATAGAAGAATGATTAATCAATTATATCAGAATCAACCCACAAAAAGAAACATCAATAAGGTAGAGGAAGAGGCCAGGATCAGAAAAGGAGTTAGACAAGGATGTCCCCTATCGCCGTATTTATTTAATGTGTTCATTGAAGAAGCTATTCATATCATGAAGGAGAAGACAAAGGGAATAAAAGCAACGGTGAAAGGATACATTGTATCAGATTTGCTGATAACATCGTAATAGTGCAGACTCCGATAAAGAAATGAATAGAATGCTGCAAATCCTATCAGACACACTTAAACTATGGACATTAAAAGGGAACAAACGGAAAACGAAGGTAATAGTAGTTCGGAAAAGTATGGGAGAAATGAATACCAATATAAAAACAAGATATTTTGGAAAGAACATATAGCCTACATTCTCCTGAATGTATGTGTATAGTTATAACTCTTTGTCCTTATCACCTCCCAATTCGAAGTGCATATTGGCACACTGGATTTGAGCAGTGGCGTCCAAACCATATTTTATAATTTACCCCAGCATTCTGCAATTTCATCAAAAGACACTCCAAACAACGTAGGTATTTTGTATATTAACACCGACTACTTACAATAACTGAAACTTCGTTGCTCTAAAGGTTTCACTGGGAGAAACATATTTAATATACCTATTACACATCTCATTTATAATCGCGCCTATTCTTGGGGATATGTGCGCTCTATCGGCAACAAGAAGTAACTATTCAGTTATACTGTAGGCATGGGTTCACTAACTGGCTTTATAGAGCGCAGCTCGCATCTAGAAGGCTGTAGTTAGCTCCTGCATAGTACAACTATTTGCTGGTAGATGTCACTCCGGTGGAGAATGTTATTTTAATTAAATATATATTTTCCATTGCAAAATGCACCATATAACGCTTCATTTTATAATATCTCAGTACTCAAGAAACTATAAATATAAATGAATTCAGGCAAAGAAATCCACTCTGAATGGATTTGAACCCCGGCCAGCCGTGCGAAAGACCAGAGCCCTAACCACACAGCCAATCGTGTACACACTACGCAAGCGTTTATCAATCAATTTAAATACAACGTTTCAGCAAATAATGACTTAGAGTATATTTCTAAACGAGTTCATTTCATATAAAGTTCATACAATTTATATCAGTAGGCCATATTGCATGCAACTTACTCAAATTAGTGAAATATAGGTCAGAACGATAACCGAGACGACTCAGCTTTGTTGTTTTAATTAAATATATATTTTCCATTGCAAAGTGCACCATATTACGCTTCATTTTATAACGTCTCAGTACTCAAGAAACAATAAATATAAAAACATTCAAACAAAGAAATTCAACTCTGATATGATTTGAACATGGCCAGCCGGGCGAAAGACCAAGGCCCTAAACACAGCCAATCGTGCAAACACTAAGCAGGCGTTCATCAATCGATTTACATACAACGTTTCAACAAATAATTAATTGGACTAAACGATTGCTTCATTGGAGTATATCTCAAGCCGAGTTCATTTCACATAAAGTTCATATAATTTCTATCCGTAGGCTATTTTGCATGCACCATACTCTAATTAGTGAAATATAGGTCAGAACGAGAGATCAGCTGCCATCTTGTCAAATAACCGAGACGACTCAGGTTTTTAAAGTCACTTCTACACTATAATATTACAATATAAACTTTTAATTTCGAACGGGCCACGCCCTTTGGGGCAGTTTAAACAATTCCTGGTTCGATAACCGGAACTGGTGGGTCCAATGTTATGGATTATAAGGATTGCATAATTCACACGGCCACCATCCTGAAGTGTTATGGTTGATGACCTTCTAGTTTGGGACAAGACGCGTCCCATATGAAGGTATGTTGTAAGCAAATTCGGTAATGATCCGATGATTAGTTTGGTCGTAATTTAATTTAAAATTTTGACCATTTGAGTGGCAGCCATTACGTTTTGGTAAAGATGGCGGCTATATAAGACATGACATTGAGGTGCCATTTGCCAGTGCTAACTCTGTACCAAATTTTCTTCACTTTGGTTTCACCGTGTTCAAATTGATGGGGGGGGGGGGGGGGACACAGTCATTCAGAGTACACATACACAGACAGAAACACCATTTTTGGCCCTGTGATGATTTCATAAGTCTACTTTCATTTTTTGCAAAAAATCGAAAGTAGGCTAAAATTGATGACTTTAGAATTGAACAAATGAATCAATTTTGTTATCTCGGTAGTATAATCACAGAAGACAATAGATGCTAAATGGAAGTGAAGAGAAGGATTGCAATGGCAAAACAGGCATTTATGACTAAGAAAAACATTGTATCCAGCAAACAAATAAATATAGAAGTAAGAAAATCCTTTGCAAAATCATTTCTATTGAGTACACTGCTCTATGGAAGTGAAAGTTGTACTCTGGGTGAATTGGAAAAGAATCGACTTGAAGCTGCTGAAATGTGGATCTGGCGGAAAAAGACAAGGACGAGCTGGATGGAAAGAAAACCCAACCTGGACGTCAAATAGGAGAGAAGATTAATGAAGGAAATGGGAACGAAAAAATATAATATACTGGACATGTCATCAGACACAACAATTTCATCGTTAACATTCATGAGGGCAAAATGCTGGGAAACAAAGGAAGAGGACAAAGTATTTGGAAGACATCAAGAAGAGAATGGGATGTTACAATAACATTGAACTGAAACTAACCGCCAACAATAGAAGAGAGTGGTTGCATCGACAAGGCAGAATATGATGCTGATCTATGTACATTTTAGTCTCCACAGGGGAGGGGGCGCCGCAGTGAGATCTCGCACCCCCTGAAAACCTTGCTAGCGCCGTCTCTGCATCTGTCGTCCAAAACATCCCTCATCACAGGAATGTGCAGTGGTTCAACCAAGAAAACGAGCTGATTTTCTCGTTCGAACCTCATTGCTTTTATTGTGTTCGAGAGCGCAATGACTACGCCAAATGCTGCAATGCTACAAAGGAAGAATGGAAGAGCGTCACAATATACAATTCATCAACACCGTGTGTAAAACTGCACTTGAGCCAAGCTGTGCGTGGGGAAATGAAGTACCGTACTTCATAGACTGAGGGGTGGGCTATAATTGATCTTGTAGCTGTGGGGGAATGAAGTACCGCACTTCATAGACTGAGGGGTGGGCTATAATATTGATCTTGTAGCTGTGGGGGGAATGAAGTACCGCACTTCATAGACTGAGGGGTGGGCTATAATTGATCTTCTAGCTGTGGGGGGAATGAAGTACCGCACTTCATAGACTGAGGGGTGGGCTATAACTGATCTTGTAGCTGTGGGGTAAATGAAGTACCGAACTTCATAGACTGAGGGGTGGGCTATAATTGATCTTGTAGCTGTGGGGGAAATGAAGTACCGTACTTCATAAACTGAGGGGTGGGCTATAATATTGATCTTGTAGCTGTGGGGGGAATGAAGTACCGCACTTCATAGACTGAGGGGTGGGCTATAATTGATCTTGTAGCTGTGGGGGAATGAAGTACAGCACTTCATAGACTGAGGGGTGGGCTATAATTGATCTTGTAGCTGTGGGGAATGAAGTACCGTACCTCATAGACTGAGGGGTGGGCTATAATATTGATCTTGTAGCTGTGGGGGGAATGAAGTACCGCACTTCATAGACTGAGGGGTGGGCTATAATTGATCTTGTAGCTGCGGGGGAATGAAGTACCGCACCTCATAGACTGAGGGGTGGGCTATAATTGATCTTGTAGCTGTGGGGGAATGAAGTACCGCACTTCATAGACTGAGGGGTGGGCTATAATTGATCTTGCAGCTGTGGGGGAAATGAAGTACAGTACATCATAGACTGAGGGGTGGGTTATAATTGATCTTGTAGGTGTAGGGGAAATGAAGTACCGTACTTCATAGACTGAGGGGAGGGCTATAATTGATCTTGTAGCTGCGGGGGAAATGAAGTACCGTACTTCATAGACTGAGGGGTGGGCTATAATTGATCCTGTAGCTTTGGGGGAAATGAAGTACCGTACTTCATAGACTGAGCGGAGAGCTATAATTGATCTTGTAGCTGTGGGGGTAATGAAGTACCGCACCTCATAGACTGAGGGGTGGGCTATAATTGATCTTGTAGCTGTGGGGGGAATGAAGTACCGTACTTCATAGACTGAGGGGTGGGCTATAATTGATCTTGTAGCTGTGGGGGAAATGGAGTACCGTACTTCATAGACTGAGGGGTGGGCTATAATTGATCTTGTAGCTGTGGGGGGAATGAAGTACCGTACTTCATAGACTGAGGGGTGAGCTATAATTGATCTTGTAGCTGTGGGGGAATGAAGTACCGCACTTCATAGACAGAGGGGAGGGCTATAATTGATCTTGTAGCGGCGGGGGAATGAAGTACCGCACTTCATAGACTGAGGGGTGGGCTATAATTGATCCTATAGCTGTGGGGGAATGAAGTACCGCACTTCATAGACTGAGGGGTGGGCTATAATTGATCTTGTAGCTGTGGGGGGAATGAAGTACCGTACTTCATAGACTGAGGGGTGAGCTATAATTGATCTTGTAGCTGTGGGGGGAATGAAGTACCGTGCTTCATAGACTGAGGGGAGGGCTATAATTGATCTTGTAGCTGTGGGGGAAATGAAGTACCGTACTTCATAGACTGAGGGGTGGGCTATAATATTGATCTTGTAGCTGTGGGGGAAATGAAGTACAGCACTTCATAGACTGAGGGGTGGGCTATAATTGATCTTGTAGCTGCGGGGGAAATGAAGTACCGTACTTCATAGACTGACGGGTGGGCTATAATTGATCTTGTAGCTGTGGGGGGAATGAAGTACCGCACCTCATAGACTGAGGGGTGGGCTATAATTGATCTTGTAGCTGTGGGGGAAATGAAGTACAGTACTTCATAGACTGAGGGGTGGGCTATAATATTGATCTTGTAGCTGCGGGGGAAATGAAGTACCGTACTTCATAGACTGAGGGGTGAGCTATAATTGATCTTGTGGCTGCGGGGGAAATGAAGTACAGTACTTCATAGACTGAGGGGTGGGCTATAATTGATCTTGTAGCTGCGGGGGAATGAAGTACCATACCTCATAGACTGAGGGGTGGGCTATAATTAATCTTGTAGCTGTGGGGCAATGAAGTACCGCACTTCATAGACTGAGGGTGGGCTATAATTGATCTTGTAGCTGTGGGGAATGAAGTACCGTACCTCATAGACTGAGGGGTGGGCTATAATATTGATCTTGTAGCTGTGGGGGGAATGAAGTACCGCACTTCATAGACTGAGGGGTGGGCTATAATTGATCTTGTAGCTGCGGGGGAATGAAGTACCGCACCTCATAGACTGAGGGGTGGGCCATAATTGATCTTGTAGCTGTGGGGGAATGAAGTACCGCACTTCATAGACTGAGGGGTGGGCCATAATTGATCTTGCAGCTGTGGGGGAAATGAAGTACCGTACTTCATAGACTGAGGGGTGGGCTATAACTGATCTTGTAGGTGTGGGGGAAATGAAGTACCGTACTTCATAGACTGAGGGGAGGGCTATAATTGATCTTGTAGCTGCGGGGGAAATGAAGTACCGTACTTCATAGACTGAGGGGTGGGCTATAATTGATCCTGTAGCTGTGGGGGAAATGAAGTACCGTACTTCATAGACTGAGGGGTGAGCTATAATTGATCTTGTAGCTGTGGGGGGAATGAAGTACCGCACCTCATAGACTGACGGGTGGGCTATAATTGATCTTGTAGCTGTGGGGGGAATGAAGTACCGTACTTCATAGACTGAGGGGTGGGCTATAATTGATCTTGTAGCTGTGGGGGAAATGGAGTACCGTACTTCATAGACTGAGGGGTGGGCTATAATTGATCTTGTAGCTGTGGGGGGAATGAAGTACCGTACTTCATAGACTGAGGGGTGAGCTATAATTGATCTTGTAGCTGTGGGGGAATGAAGTACCGCACTTCATAGGCAGAGGAGAGGGCTATAAATGATCTTGTAGCTGCGGGGGAATGAAGTACCGCACTTCATAGACTGAGGGGTGGGCTATAATTGATCTTGTAGCTGTGGGGGAATGAAGTACCGCACTTCATAGACTGAGGCGTGGGCTATAATTGATCTTGTAGCTGTGGGGGGAATGAAGTACCGTACTTCATAGACTGAGGGGTGGGCTATAATTGATCTTGTAGCTGTGGGGGGAATGAAGTACCGCACCTCATAGACTGAGGGGTGGGCTATAATTGATCTTGTAGCTGTGGGGGAAATGAAGTACCGTACTTCATAGACTGAGGGGTGAGCTATAATTGATCTTGTAGCAGCGGGGGAAATGAAGTACCGTACTTCATTGACTGAGGGGTGGGCTATAATATTGATCTTGTAGCTGCAGGGGATATGAAGTACAGTACTTCATACACTGAGGGGTGAGCTATAATTGATCTTGTAGCTGCGGGGGAAATGAAGTACAGTACTTCATAGACTGAGGGGTGGGCTATAATATTGATCTTGTAGCTGCGGGGGAAATGAAGTACCGTACTTCATAGACTGAGGTGTGAGCTATAATTGATCTTGTAGCTGCGGGGGAAATGAAGTACAGTACTTCATAGACTGAGGGGTGGGCTATAATTGATCTTGTAGCTGTGGGGGAAAGAAGTACCATACTTCATAGACTGAGGTGTGGGCTTTAATGATCTTGTAGCTGTGGGGGGAATGAAGTACCGTACTTCACAGACTGGGGGGTGGGCTATAATTGATCTTGTAGCTGCGGGGGAATGAAGTACCATACCTCATAGACTGAGGGGTGGGCTATAATTGATCTTGTAGCTGCGGGGGAATGAAATACCGTACCTCATAGACTGAGATGTGGGCTATAATTGATCTTGTAGCTGCGGGGTAATGAAGTACCATACCTCATAGACTGAGGGGTGGGCTATAATTGATCTTGTAGCTGCGGGGAAATGAAGTACCATACCTCATAGACTGAGGGGTGGGCTGTAATTGATCTTGTAGCTGTGGGGGGAATGAAGTACCGCACCTCAAAGACTGAGGGGTGGGCTATAATTGATCTTGTAGCTGCGGGGGAATGAAGTACCATACCTCATAGATTGAGGGGTGGGCTATAATATTGATCTTGTAGCTGTGGGGGAAATGAAGTACCGCACCTCATAGACTGAGGGGTGAGCTATAATTGATCTTGTAGCTGGGGGGGAAATGAAGTACCATACCTCATAGACTGAGGGGTGGGCTATAATTGATCTTGTAGCTGTGGGGGAAATGAAGTACCGTACATCATAGACTGAGGGGTAGGCTATAATTGATCTTGTAGCTGCGGGGGAATGAAGTACCATACCTCATAGACTGAGGGGTGGGCTATAATATTGACCTTGTAGATGTGGGGGGAATGAAGTACCGCACCTCATAGACTGAGGGGTGGGCTATAATTGATCTTGTAGCTGCGGGGGAATGAAGTACCATACCTCATAGACTGAGGGGTGGGCTATACTTGATCTTGTGGCTGTGGGGGGAATGAAGTACCGCACCTCATAGACTGAGGGGTGGGCTATAATTGATCTTGTAGCTGCGGGGAAATGAAGTACCGTACCTCATAGACTGAGGGGTGGGCTATAATTGATCTTGTAGCTGCGGGGGAATGAAGTACCATACCTCATAGGCTGAGGGGTGGGCTATAATTGATCTTGTAGCTGCGGGGGAATGAAATACCATACCTCATAGACTGAGGGGTGGGTTATAATTGATCTTGTAGCTGCGGGGGAATGAAGTACCATACCTCATAGACTGAGGGGTGGGCTATAATTGATCTTGTAGTTGCGGGGGAATGAAGTACCATACCTCATAGACTGAGGGGTGGGCTATAATTGATCTTGTAGCTGCGGGGGAAATGAAGTGCCCTGCTTCATAGACTGAGGGGTGGGCTATAATTGATCTTGTAGCTGCGGGGAAATGAAGTACCGTACTTCATAGACTGAGGGGTGGGCTATAATTGATCTTGTAGCTGCGGGGGAATGAAGTACCGCACCTCAAAGACTGAGGGGTGGGCTATAATTGATTTTGTAGCTGCGGGGGAATGAAGTACCATACCTCATAGACTGAGGGGTGGGCTATAATTGATCTTGTAGCTGCGGGGGAAATGAAGTGCCCTGCTTCATAGACTGAGGGGTGGGCTATAAGTGATCTTGTAGCTGCGGGGAAATGAAGTACCGTACTTCATAGACTGAGGGGTTGGCTATAATTGATCTTGTAGCTGCGGGGGAATGAAGTACCGCACCTCATAGACTGAGGGGTGGGCTATAATTGATCTTGTAGCTGCGGGGGAATGAAGTACCGTACCTCATAGACTGAGGGGTGGGCTATAATTGATCTTGTAGCTAAGAGGGGAATGAAGTACCGCACCTCATAGACTGAGGGGTGGGCTATAATTGATCTTGTAGCTGCGGGGGGAATGAAGTACCGTACCTCATAGACTGAGGGGTGGGCTATAATTGATCTTGTAGCTGTGGGGGAAATGAAGTGCTGTACCTCATAGACTGAGGGGTGGGCTATAATTGATCTTGTAGCAGTGGGGGAAATGAAGTACTGTACTTCATAGACTGAGGGGTGGGCTATAATTGATCTTGTAACTGCGGGGGGAATGAAGTACCGTACTTCATAGACTGAGGGGTGAGCTATAATTGATCATGTAGCTGCGGGGGAATGAAGTACCGTACCTCATAGACTGAGGGGTGGGCTATAATTGATCTTGTAGCAGTGGGGGAAATGGAGTACTGTACTTCATAGACTGAGAGGTGGGCTATAATTGATCTTGTAGCTGCAGGGGGTATGAAGTACCGTACCTCATAGACTAAGGGGTGGGCTATAATTGATCTTGTAGCTGCGGGGGAATGAAGTACCGCACCTAATAGACTGAGGGGTGGGCTATAATTGATCTTGTAGCAGTGGGGGAAATGAAGTACCGTACTTCATAGACTGAGGGGTGGGCTATAATTGATCTTGTAGCTGCAGGGGGATTTAAGTACCGTACTTCATAGACTGAGGGGTGAGCTATAATTGATCTTGTAGCTGCGGGGGAATGAAGTACCATACCTCATAGACTGAGGGGTGAGCTATAATTGATCTTGTAGCTGGGGGGGGAAATGAAGTACCATATCTCATAGACTGAGGGGTGGGCTATAATTGATCTTGTAGCTGTGGGGGAAATTAAGTACCGTACTTCATAGACTGAGGGGTTGGCTATAATTGATCTTGTAGCTGCGGGGGAATGAAGTACCATACCTCATAGACTGAGGGGTGGGCTATAATATTGATCTTGTAGATGTGGGGGGAACGAAGTACCGCACCTCATAGACTGAGGGGTGGGCTATAATTGATCTTGTAGCTGCGGGGGAATGAAGTACCATACCTCATAGACTGAGGGGTGGGCTATAATTGATCTTGTAGCTGTGGGGGGAATGAAGTACCGCACCTCATAGACTGAGGGGTGGGCTATAATTGAACTTGTAGCTGCGGGGAAATGAAGTACCGAACCTCATAGGCTGAGGGGTGGGCTATAATTGATCTTGTAGCTGCGGGGGAATGAATTACCATACCTCATAGGCTGAGGGGTGGGCTATAATTGATCTTGTAGCTGCGGGGGAATGAAGTACCATACCTCATAGACTGAGGGGTGGGCTATAATTGATCTTATAGTTGCGGGGGAATGAAGTACCATACCTCATAGACTGAGGGGTGGGCTATAATTGATCTTGTAGCTGCGCAGGAAATGAAGTGCCCTGCTTCATAGACTGAGGGGTGGGCTATAATTGATCTTGTAGCTGCGGGGAAATGAAGTACCGTACTTCATAGAATGAGGGGTGGGCTATAATTGATCTTGTAGCTGCGGGGGAATGAAGTACCGCACCTCATAGGCTGAGGGGTGGGCTATAATTGATTTTGTAGCTGCGGAGGAAATGAAGTGCCCTGCTTCATAGACTGAGGGGTGGGCTATAATTGATCTTGTAGCTGCGGGGAAATGAAGTACCGTACTTCATAGACTGAGGGGTTGGCTATAATTGATCTTGTAGCTGCGGGGGAATGAAGTACCGCACCTCATAGACTGAGGGGTGGGCTATAATTGATCATGTAGCTGCGGGGGAATGAAGTACCGTACCTCATAGACTGAGGGGTGGGCTATAATTGATCTTGTAGCTAAGGGGGGAATGAATACCGCACCTCATAGACTGAGGGGTGGGCTATAATTGATCTTGTAGCTGCGGGGGGAATGAAGTACCGTACCTCATAGACTGAGGGGTGGGCTATAATTGATCTTGTAGCTGTGGGGGAAATGAAGTACTGTACCTCATAGACTGAGGGGTGGGCTATAATTGATCTTGTAGCTGTGGGGGAATGAAGTACCGTACTTCATAGACTGAGGGGTGGGCTATAATTGATCTTTTAGCTGCGGGGGGAATGAAGTACCGTACTTCATAGACTGAGGGGTGAGCTATAATTGATCGTGTAGCTGCGGGAGAATGAAGTGCCCTGCTTCATAGACTGAGGGGTGGGCTATAATTGATCTTGTAGCTGCGGGGAAATGAAGTACCATACCTCATAGACTGAGGGGTGGGCTATAATTGATCTTGTAGCTGCGGCGGAAATGAAGTGCCCTGCTTCATAGACTGAGGGGTGGGCTATAATTGATCTTGTAGCTGCGGGGAAATGAAGTAACGTACTTCATAGACTGAGGGGTTGGCTATAATTGATCTTGTAGCTGCGGGGGAATGAAGTACCGCACCTCATAGACTGAGGGGTGGGCTATAATTGATCTTGTAGCAGTGGGGGAAATGAAGTACTGTACTTCATAGACAGAGAGGTGGGCTATAATTGATCTTGTAGCTGCAGGGGGAATGAAGTACCGTACCTCATAGACTGAGGGGTGGGCTATAATTGATTTTGTAGCTGCGGGGGAATGAAGTACCGTACCTCATAGACTGAGGGGTGGGCTATAATTGATCTTGTAGCTAAGGGGGGAATGAAGTACCGCACCTCATAGACTGAGGGGTGGGCTATAAATGATCTTGTAGCTGCGGGGGGAATGAAGTACCGTACCTCATAGACTGAGGGGTGGGCTATAATTGATCTTGTAGCTGTGGGGGAAATGAAGTACTGTACCTCATAGACTGAGGGGTGGGCTATAATTGATCTTGTAGCTGTGGGGGAATGAAGTACCGTACTTCATAGACTGAGGGGTGGGCTATAATTGATCTTTTAGCTGCGGGGGGAATGAAGTACCGTACTTCATAGACTGAGGGGTGAGCTATAATTGATCGTGTAGCTGCGGGAGAATGACGTACCGTACCTCATAGACTGAGGGGTGGGCTATAATTGATCTTGTAGCAGTGGGGGAAATGAAGTACTGTACTTCATAGACTGAGAGGTGGGCTATAATTTATCTTGTAGCTGCAGGGGGAATGAAGTACCGTACCTCATAGACTGAGAGGTGGACTATAATTGATCTTGTAGCTGCGGGGGAATGAAGTACCGCACCTCATAGACTGAGGGGTGGGCTATAATTGATCTTTTAGCAGTGGGGGAAATGAAGTACCGTACTTCATAGACTGAGGGGTGGGCTATAATTGATCTTGTAGCTGCAGGGGGAATGAAGTACCGTACTTCATAGACTGAGGGGTGGGCTATAATTGATCTTGTAGCTGCGGGGGAATGAAGTACCATACCTCATAGACTGAGGGGTGGGCTATAATTGATCTTGTAGCTGCGGCGGGAATGAAGTACCGTACTTCATAGACTGAGGGGTGAGCTATAATTGATCTTGTAGCTGTGGGGGAAATGAAGTACCGTACTTCATAGACTGAGGGGTGGGCTATAATATTGATCTTGTAGCTGTGGGGGAAATGAAGTACAGCACTTCATAGACTGAGGGGTGGGCTATAATTGATCTTGTAGCTGCGGGGGAAATGAAGTACCGTACTTCATAGACTGAGGGGTGGGCTATAATTGATCTTGTAGCTGTGGGGGGAATGAAGTACCGCACCTCATAGACTGAGGGGTGGGCTATAATTGATCTTGTAGCTGTGGGGGAAATGAAGTACCGTACTTCATAGACTGAGGGGTGAGCTATAATTGATCTTGTAGCAGCGGGGGAAATGAAGTACCGTACTTCATTGACTGAGGGGTGGGCTATAATATTGATCTTGTAGCTGCGGGGGAAATGAAGTACAGTACTTCATACACTGAGGGGTGAGCTATAATTGATCTTGTAGCTGCGGGGGAAATGAAGTACAGTACTTCATAGACTGAGGGGTGGGCTATAATATTGATCTTGTAGCTGCGGGGGAAATGAAGTACCGTACTTCATAGACTGAGGGGTGAGCTATAATTGATCTTGTAGCTGCGGGGGAAATGAAGTACAGTACTTCATAGACTGAGGGGTGGGCTATAATTGATCTTGTAGCTGCGGGGGAATGAAGTACCATACCTCATAGACTGAGGGGTGGGCTATAATTAATCTTGTAGCTGTGGGGGAATGAAGTACCGCACTTCATAGACTGAGGGGTGGGCTATAATTGATCTTGTAGCTGTGGCGAATGAAGTACCGCACCTCATAGACTGAGGGGTGGGCCATAATTGATCTTGTAGCTGTGGGGGAATGAAGTACCGCACTTCATAGACTGAGGGGTGGGCTATAATTGATCTTGCAGATGTGGGGGAAATGAAGTACCGTACTTCATAGACTGAGGGGTGGGCTATAATTGATCTTGTAGGTGTGGGGGAAATGAAGTACCGTACTTCATAGACTGAGGGGAGGGCTATAATTGATCTTGTAGCTGCGGGGGAAATGAAGTACCGTACTTCATAGACTGAGGGGTGGGCTATAATTGATCCTGTAGCTGTGGGGGAAATGAAGTACCGTACTTCATAGACTGAGGTTGAGCTATAATTGATCTTGTAGCTGTGGGGGGAATGAAGTACCGCACCTCATAGACTGAGGGGTGGGCTATAATTGATCTTGTAGCTGTGGGGGGAATGAAGTACCGTACTTCATAGACTAAGGGGTGAGCAATAATTGATCTTGTAGCTGTGGGGGGAATGAAGTACCGTGCTTCATAGACTGAGGGGAGGGCTATAATTGATTTTGTAGCTGTGGGGGAAATGGAGTACCGTACTTCATATACTGAGGGGTGGGCTATAATTGATCTTGTAGCTGTGGGGGGAATGAAGTACCGTACTTCATAGACTGAGGGGTGGGCTATAATTGATCATGTAGCTGCGGGGGAATGAAGTACCGTACCTCATAGACTGAGGGGTGGGCTATAATTGATCTTGTAGCTAAGGGGGGAATGAATACCGCACCTCATAGACTGAGGGGTGGGCTATAATTGATCTTGTAGCTGCGGGGGGAATGAAGTACCGTACCTCATAGACTGAGGGGTGGGCTATAATTGATCTTGTAGCTGCGGGGGAATGAAGTACCATACCTCATAGACTGAGGGGTGGGCTATAATTGATCTTATAGTTGCGGGGGAATGAAGTACCATACCTCATAGACTGAGGGGTGGGCTATAATTGATCTTGTAGCTGCGCAGGAAATGAAGTGCCCTGCTTCATAGACTGAGGGGTGGGCTATAATTGATCTTGTAGCTGCGGGGAAATGAAGTACCGTACTTCATAGAATGAGGGGTGGGCTATAATTGATCTTGTAGCTGCGGGGGAATGAAGTACCGCACCTCATAGGCTGAGGGGTGGGCTATAATTGATTTTGTAGCTGCGGAGGAAATGAAGTGCCCTGCTTCATAGACTGAGGGGTGGGCTATAATTGATCTTGTAGCTGCGGGGAAATGAAGTACCGTACTTCATAGACTGAGGGGTTGGCTATAATTGATCTTGTAGCTGCGGGGGAATGAAGTACCGCACCTCATAGACTGAGGGGTGGGCTATAATTGATCATGTAGCTGCGGGGGAATGAAGTACCGTACCTCATAGACTGAGGGGTGGGCTATAATTGATCTTGTAGCTAAGGGGGGAATGAATACCGCACCTCATAGACTGAGGGGTGGGCTATAATTGATCTTGTAGCTGCGGGGGGAATGAAGTACCGTACCTCATAGACTGAGGGGTGGGCTATAATTGATCTTGTAGCTGTGGGGGAAATGAAGTACTGTACCTCATAGACTGAGGGGTGGGCTATAATTGATCTTGTAGCTGTGGGGGAATGAAGTACCGTACTTCATAGACTGAGGGGTGGGCTATAATTGATCTTTTAGCTGCGGGGGGAATGAAGTACCGTACTTCATAGACTGAGGGGTGAGCTATAATTGATCGTGTAGCTGCGGGAGAATGAAGTGCCCTGCTTCATAGACTGAGGGGTGGGCTATAATTGATCTTGTAGCTGCGGGGAAATGAAGTACCATACCTCATAGACTGAGGGGTGGGCTATAATTGATCTTGTAGCTGCGGCGGAAATGAAGTGCCCTGCTTCATAGACTGAGGGGTGGGCTATAATTGATCTTGTAGCTGCGGGGAAATGAAGTAACGTACTTCATAGACTGAGGGGTTGGCTATAATTGATCTTGTAGCTGCGGGGGAATGAAGTACCGCACCTCATAGACTGAGGGGTGGGCTATAATTGATCTTGTAGCAGTGGGGGAAATGAAGTACTGTACTTCATAGACAGAGAGGTGGGCTATAATTGATCTTGTAGCTGCAGGGGGAATGAAGTACCGTACCTCATAGACTGAGGGGTGGGCTATAATTGATTTTGTAGCTGCGGGGGAATGAAGTACCGTACCTCATAGACTGAGGGGTGGGCTATAATTGATCTTGTAGCTAAGGGGGGAATGAAGTACCGCACCTCATAGACTGAGGGGTGGGCTATAAATGATCTTGTAGCTGCGGGGGGAATGAAGTACCGTACCTCATAGACTGAGGGGTGGGCTATAATTGATCTTGTAGCTGTGGGGGAAATGAAGTACTGTACCTCATAGACTGAGGGGTGGGCTATAATTGATCTTGTAGCTGTGGGGGAATGAAGTACCGTACTTCATAGACTGAGGGGTGGGCTATAATTGATCTTTTAGCTGCGGGGGGAATGAAGTACCGTACTTCATAGACTGAGGGGTGAGCTATAATTGATCGTGTAGCTGCGGGAGAATGACGTACCGTACCTCATAGACTGAGGGGTGGGCTATAATTGATCTTGTAGCAGTGGGGGAAATGAAGTACTGTACTTCATAGACTGAGAGGTGGGCTATAATTTATCTTGTAGCTGCAGGGGGAATGAAGTACCGTACCTCATAGACTGAGAGGTGGACTATAATTGATCTTGTAGCTGCGGGGGAATGAAGTACCGCACCTCATAGACTGAGGGGTGGGCTATAATTGATCTTTTAGCAGTGGGGGAAATGAAGTACCGTACTTCATAGACTGAGGGGTGGGCTATAATTGATCTTGTAGCTGCAGGGGGAATGAAGTACCGTACTTCATAGACTGAGGGGTGGGCTATAATTGATCTTGTAGCTGCGGGGGAATGAAGTACCATACCTCATAGACTGAGGGGTGGGCTATAATTGATCTTGTAGCTGCGGCGGGAATGAAGTACCGTACTTCATAGACTGAGGGGTGAGCTATAATTGATCTTGTAGCTGTGGGGGAAATGAAGTACCGTACTTCATAGACTGAGGGGTGGGCTATAATATTGATCTTGTAGCTGTGGGGGAAATGAAGTACAGCACTTCATAGACTGAGGGGTGGGCTATAATTGATCTTGTAGCTGCGGGGGAAATGAAGTACCGTACTTCATAGACTGAGGGGTGGGCTATAATTGATCTTGTAGCTGTGGGGGGAATGAAGTACCGCACCTCATAGACTGAGGGGTGGGCTATAATTGATCTTGTAGCTGTGGGGGAAATGAAGTACCGTACTTCATAGACTGAGGGGTGAGCTATAATTGATCTTGTAGCAGCGGGGGAAATGAAGTACCGTACTTCATTGACTGAGGGGTGGGCTATAATATTGATCTTGTAGCTGCGGGGGAAATGAAGTACAGTACTTCATACACTGAGGGGTGAGCTATAATTGATCTTGTAGCTGCGGGGGAAATGAAGTACAGTACTTCATAGACTGAGGGGTGGGCTATAATATTGATCTTGTAGCTGCGGGGGAAATGAAGTACCGTACTTCATAGACTGAGGGGTGAGCTATAATTGATCTTGTAGCTGCGGGGGAAATGAAGTACAGTACTTCATAGACTGAGGGGTGGGCTATAATTGATCTTGTAGCTGCGGGGGAATGAAGTACCATACCTCATAGACTGAGGGGTGGGCTATAATTAATCTTGTAGCTGTGGGGGAATGAAGTACCGCACTTCATAGACTGAGGGGTGGGCTATAATTGATCTTGTAGCTGTGGCGAATGAAGTACCGCACCTCATAGACTGAGGGGTGGGCCATAATTGATCTTGTAGCTGTGGGGGAATGAAGTACCGCACTTCATAGACTGAGGGGTGGGCTATAATTGATCTTGCAGATGTGGGGGAAATGAAGTACCGTACTTCATAGACTGAGGGGTGGGCTATAATTGATCTTGTAGGTGTGGGGGAAATGAAGTACCGTACTTCATAGACTGAGGGGAGGGCTATAATTGATCTTGTAGCTGCGGGGGAAATGAAGTACCGTACTTCATAGACTGAGGGGTGGGCTATAATTGATCCTGTAGCTGTGGGGGAAATGAAGTACCGTACTTCATAGACTGAGGTTGAGCTATAATTGATCTTGTAGCTGTGGGGGGAATGAAGTACCGCACCTCATAGACTGAGGGGTGGGCTATAATTGATCTTGTAGCTGTGGGGGGAATGAAGTACCGTACTTCATAGACTAAGGGGTGAGCAATAATTGATCTTGTAGCTGTGGGGGGAATGAAGTACCGTGCTTCATAGACTGAGGGGAGGGCTATAATTGATTTTGTAGCTGTGGGGGAAATGGAGTACCGTACTTCATATACTGAGGGGTGGGCTATAATTGATCTTGTAGCTGTGGGGGGAATGAAGTACCGTACTTCATAGACTGAGGGGTGACCTATAATTGATCTTGTAGCTGTGGGGGAATGAAGTACCGCACTTCATAGACAGAGGAGAGGGCTATAATTGATCTTGTAGCTGCGGGGGAATGAAGTACCGCACTTCATAGACTGAGGGGTGGGCTATAATTGATCTTGTAGCTGTGGGGGAATGAAGTACCGCACATCATAGACTGAGGGGTGGGCTATAATTGATCTTGTAGCTGTGGGGGGAATGAAGTACCGTACTTCATAGACTGAGGGGTGAGCAATAATTGATCTTATAGCTGTGGGGGGAATGAAGTACCGTGCTTCATAGACTGAGGGGAGGGCTATAATTGATCTTGTAGCTGTGGGGGAAATGAAGTACCGTACTTCATAGACTGAGGGGTGGGCTATAATATTGATCTTGTAGCCGTGTGGGAAATGAAGTACAGCACTTCATAGACTGAGGGGTGGGCTATAATTGATCTTGTAGCTGCGGGGGAAATGAAGTACCGTACTTCATAGACTGAGGGGTGGGCTATAATTGATCTTGTAGCTGTGGGGGGAATGAAGTACCGCACCTCATAGACTGAGGGGTGGGCTATAATTGATCTTGTAGCTGTGGGGGGAATGAAGTACCGTACTTCATAGACTGAGGGGTGAGCTATAATTGATCTTGTAGCAGCGGGGGAAATGAAGTACCGTACTTCATTGATTGAGGGGTGGGCTATAATACTGATCTTGTAGCTACGGGGGAAATGATGTACAGTACTTCATACACTGAGGGGTGAGCTATAATTGATCTTGTAGCTGCGGGGGAAATGAAGTACAGTACTTCATAGACTGAGGGGTGGGCTATAATATTGATCTTGTAGCTGCGGGGGAAATGAAGTACCGTACTTCATAGACTGAGGTGTGAGCTATAATTGATCTTGTAGCTGTGGGGGAAATGAAGTACAGTACTTCATAGACTGAGGGGTGGGCTATAATTGATCTTGTAGCTGTGGGTAAATGAAGTACCGTACTTCATAGACTGAGGTGTGGGCTATAATGATCTTGTAGCTGTGGGGGGAATGAAGTACCGTACTTCATAGACTGAGGGGTGGGCTATAATTGATCTTGTAGCTGCGGGGGAATGAAGTACCATACCTCATAGACTGAGGGGTGGGCTATAATTGATCTTGTAGCTGTGGGGGGAATGAAGTGCCGCACCTCATAGACTGAGGGGTGGCTATAATTGATCTTGTAACTGCGGGGGAATGAAGTACCGTACCTCATAGACTGAGGGGTGGGCTATAATTGATATTGTAGCTGCGGGGGAATGAAGTACCATACCTCATAGACTGAGGGGTGGGCTATAATTAATCTTGTAGCTGTGGGGGAATGAAGTACCGCACTTCATAGACTGAGGGGTTGGCTGTAATTGATCTTGTAGCTGTGGGGGGAATGAAGTACCGCACCTCAATCACTGAGGGATGGGCTATAATTGATCTTGTAGCTGCGGGGGAATGAAGTACCATACCTTATAGACTGAGGGGTGGGCTATAATTGATCTTGTAGCTGTGGGGAAATGAAATACCGCACTTCATAGACTGAGGGGTGGGCTGTAATTGATCTTGTAGCTGTGGGGGGAATGAAGTACCGCACCTCAAAGACTGAGGGGTGGGCTATAATTTATCTTGTAGCTGCGGGGGAATGAAGTACCATACCTCATAGACTGAGGGGTGGGCTATAATTGATCTTGTAGCTGGGGGGGGAAATGAAGTACCATACCTCATAGACTGAGGGGTGGGCTGTAATTGATCTTGTAGCTGTGGGGGGAATGAAGTACCGCACCTCAAAGACTGAGGGGTGAGCTATAATGGATCTTGTAGCTGCGGGGGAATGATGTACCATACCTCATAGATTGAGGGGTGGGCTATAATATTGATCTTGTAGCTGTGGGGGAAATGAAGTACCGCACCTCATAGACTGAGGGGTGAGCTATAATTGATCTTGTAGGTGGGGGGAAATGAAGTTCCATACCTCATAGACTGAGGGGTGGTCTATAATTGATCTTGTAATTGTGGGGGAAATGAAGTACCGTACTTCATAGACTGAGGGGTTGGCTATAATTGATCTTGTAGCTGCGGGGGAATGAAGTACCATACCTCATAGACTGAGGGGTGGGCTATAATATTGATCTTGTAGATGTGGGGGGAATGAAGTACCGCACCTCATAGACTGAGGGGTGGGCTATAATTGATCTTGTAGCTGCGGGGGAATGAAGTACCATACCTCATAGACTGAAGGGTGCGCTATAATTGATCTTGTAGCTGTGGGGGGAATGAAGTACCGCACCTCATAGACTGAGGGGTGGGCTATAATTGATCTTGTAGCTGCGGGGAAATGAAGTACCGTACCTCATAGACTGAGGGGTGGGCTATAATTGATCTTGTAGCTGCGGGGGAATGATGTACCATACCTCATAGGCTGAGGGGTGGGCTATAATTGATCTTGAAGCTGCGGGGGAATGAAATACCATACCTCATAGACTGAGGGGTGGGTTATAATTGATATTGTAGCTGCGGGGGAATGAAGTACCATACCTCATAGACTGAGGGGAGGGCTATAATTGATCTTGTAGTTGCGGGGGAATGAAGTGCCATACCTCATAGACTGAGGGGTGGGCTATAATTTATCTTGTAGCTGCGGGGGAAATGAAGTGCCCTGCTTCATAGACTGAGGGGTGGGCTATAATTGATCTTGTAGCTGCGGGGAAATGAAGTACCGTACTTCATAGACTGAGGGGTGGGCTATAATTGATCTTGTAGCTGCGGGGGAATGAAGTACCGCACCTCATAGACTGAGGGGTGAGCTATAATTGATTTTGTAGCTGCGGGGGAATGAAGTACCAAACCTCATAGACTGAGGGGTGGGCTATAATTGATCTTGTAGCTGCGGGGGAAATGAAGTGCCCTGCTTCATAGACTGAGGAGTGGGCTATAAATGATCTTGTAGCTGCGAGGAAATGAAGTACCGTACTTCATAGACTGAGGGGTTGGCTATAATTGATCTTGTAGCTGCGGGGGAATGAAGTACCGCACCTCATAGACTGAGGGGTGGGCCATAATTGATCTTGTAGCTGCGGAGGAATGAAGTACCATACCTCATAGGCTGAGGGGTGGGCTATAATTGATCTTGTAGCTGAGGGGGAATGAAGTACCATACCTCATAGACTGAGGGGTGGGCTATAATTGATCTAATAGTTGCGGGGGAATGAAGTACCATACCTCATAGACTGAGGGGTGGGCTATAATTGATCTTGTAGCTGCGGGGGAAATGAAGTGCCCTGCTTCATAGACTGAGGGGTGTGCTATAATTGATCTTGTAGCTCCGGGGAAATGAAGTACCGTACTTCATAGAATGAGGGGTGGGCTATAATTGATCTTGTAGCTGCGGGGGAATGAAGTACCGCACCTCATAGGCTGAGGGGTGGGCTATAATTGATTTTGTAGCTGCGGAGGAAATGAAGTGCCCTGCTTCATAGACTGAGGGGTGGGCTATAATTGATCTTGTAGCTGCGGGGAAATGAAGTACCGTACTTCATAGACTGAGGGGTTGGCTATAATTGATCTTGTAGCTGCGGGGGAATGAAGTACCGCACCTCATAGACTGAGGGGTGGGCTATAATTGATCTTGTAGCTGCGGGGGAATGAAGTACCGTACCTCATAGACTGAGGGGTGGGCTATAATTGATCTTGTAGCTAAGGGGGGAATGAATACCGCACCTCATAGACTGAGGGGGTGGGCTATAATTGATCTTGTAGCTGCGGGGGGAATGAAGTACCGTACCTCATAGACTGAGGGGTGGGCTATAATTGATCTTGTAGCTGTGGGGGAAATGAAGTACTGTACCTCATAGACTGAGGGGTGGGCTATAATTGATCTTGTAGCTGTGGGGGAATGAAGTACCGTACCTCATAGACTGAGGGGTGGGCTATAATTGATCTTTTAGCTGCGGGGGGAATGAAGTACCGTACTTCATAGACTGAGGGGTGAGCTATAATTGATCGTGTAGCTGCGGGAGAATGAAGTGCCCTGCTTCATAGACTGAGGGGTGGGCTATAATTGATCTTGTAGCTGCGGGGAAATTAAGTACCATACCTCATAGACTGAGGGGTGGGCTATAATTGATCTTGTAGCTGCGGGGGAAATGAAGAGCCCTGCTTCATAGACTGAGGGGTGGGCTATAATTGATCTTGTAGCTGCGGGGAATTGAAGTACCGTACTTCATAGACTGAGGGGTTGGCTATAATTGATCTTGTAGCTGCGGGGGAATGAAGTACCGCACCTCATAGACTGAGGGGTGGGCTATAATTGATCTTGTAGCAGTGGGGGAAATGAAGTACTGTACTTCATAGACAGAGAGGTGGGCTATAATTGATCTTGTAGCTGCAGGGGGAATGAAGTACCGTACCTCATAGACTGAGGGGTGGGCTATAATTGATCTTGTAGCTGCGGGGGAATGAAGTACCGTACCTCATAGACTGAGGGGTGGGCTATAATTGATCTTGTAGCTAAGGGGGGAATGAAGTACCGCACCTCATAGACTGAGGGGTGGGCTATAATTGATATTGTAGCTGCGGGGGGAATGAAGTACCGTACTTCATAGACTGAGGGGTGGGCTATAATTGATCTTGTAGCTGTGGGGGAAATGAAGTACTGTACCTCATAGACTGAGGGGTGGGCTATAATTGATCTTGTAGCTGTGGGGGAATGAAGTACCGTACTTCATTGACTGAGGGGTGGGCTATAATTGATCTTTTAGCTGCGGGGGGAATGAAGTACCGTACTTCATAGACTGAGGGGTGAGCTATAATTGATCGTGTAGCTGCGGGAGAATGACGTACCGTACCTCATAGACTGAGGGTTGGGCTATAATTGATCTTGTAGCAGTGGGGGAAATGAAGTACTGTACTTCATAGACTGAGAGGTGGGCTATAATTGATCTTGTAGCTGCAGGGGGAATGAAGTACCGTACCTCATAGACTGAGAGGTGGGCTATAATTGATCTTGTAGCTGCGGGGGAATGAAGTACCGCACCTCATAGACTGAGGGGTGGGCTATAATTGATCTTTTAGCAGTGGGGGAAATGAAGTACCGTACTTCATAGACTGAGGGGTGGGCTATAATTGATCTTGTAGCTGCAGGGGGAATGAAGTACCGTACTTCATAGACTGAGGGGTGTGCTATAATTGATCTTGTAGCTGCGGGGGAATGAAGTACCATACCTCATAGACTGAGGGGTGGGCTATAATTGATCTTGTAGCTGTGGGGGGAATGAAGTACCGCACCTCATAGACTGAGGGGTGGGCTATAATTGATCTTGTAGCTGTGGGGGAAATGAAGTACAGTACTTCATAGACTGAGGGGTGAGCTATAATTGATCTTGTAGCAGCGGGGGAAATGAAGTACCGTACTTCATTGACTGAGGGGTGGGCTATAATATTGATCTTGTAGCTGCGGGGGAAATGAAGTACAGTACTTCATACACTGAGGGGTGAGCTATAATTGATCTTGTAGCTGTGGGGGAAATGAAGTACCGTACTTCATAGACTGAGGGGTGGGCTATAATATTGATCTTGTAGCTGTGGGGGAAATGAAGTACAGCACTTCATAGACTGAGGGGTGGGCTATAATTGATCTTGTAGCTGCGGGGGAAATGAAGTACCGTACTTCATAGACTGAGGGGTGGGCTATAATTGATCTTGTAGCTGTGGGGGGAATGAAGTACCGCACCTCATAGACTGAGGGGTGGGCTATAATTGATCTTGTAGCTGTGGGGGAAATGAAGTACCGTACTTCATAGACTGAGGGGTGAGCTATAATTGATCTTGTAGCAGCGGGGGAAATGAAGTACCGTACTTCATTGACTGAGGGGTGGGCTATAATATTGATCTTGTAGCTGCGGGGGAAATGAAGTACAGTACTTCATACACTGAGGGGTGAGCTATAATTGATCTTGTAGCTGTGGGGAATGAAGTACCGTACCTCATAGACTGAGGGGTGGGCTATAATATTGATCTTGTAGCTGTGGGGGGAATGAAGTACCGCACTTCATAGACTGAGGGGTGGGCTATAATTGATCTTGTAGCTGCGGGGGAATGAAGTACTGCACCTCATAGACTGAGGGGTGGGCCATAAATGATCTTGTAGCTGTGGGGGAATGAAGTACCGCACTTCATAGACTGAGGGGTGGGCTATAATTGATCTTGCAGATGTGGGGGAAATGAAGTACCGTACTTCATAGACTGAGGGGTGGGCTATAATTGATCTTGTAGGTGTGGGGGAAATGAAGTACCGTACTTCATAGACTGAGGGGAGGGCTATAATTGATCTTGTAGCTGCGGGGGAAATGAAGTACCGTACTTCATAGACTGAGGGGTGGGCTATAATTGATCCTGTAGCTGTGGGGGAAATGAAGTACCGTACTTCATAGACTGAGGGTGAGCTATAATTGATCTTGTAGCTGTGGGGGGAATGAAGTACCGCACCTCATAGACTGAGGGGTGGGCTATAATTGATCTTGTAGCTGTGGGGGGAATGAAGTACCGTACTTCATAGACTAAGGGGTGAGCAATAATTGATCTTGTAGCTGTGGGGGGAATGAAGTACCGTGCTTCATAGACTGAGGGGAGGGCTATAATTGATCTTGTAGCTGTGGGGGAAATGGAGTACCGTACTTCATATACTGAGGGGTGGGCTATAATTGATCTTGTAGCTGTGGGGGGAATGAAGTACCGTACTTCATAGACTGAGGGGTGACCTATAATTGATCTTGTAGCTGTGGGGGAATGAAGTACCGCACTTCATAGACAGAGGAGAGGGCTATAATTGATCTTGTAGCTGCGGGGGAATGAAGTACCGCACTTCATAGACTGAGGGGTGGGCTATAATTGATCTTGTAGCTGTGGGGGAATGAAGTACCGCACTTCATAGACTGAGGGGTGGGCTATAATTGATCTTGTAGCTGTGGGGGGAATGAAGTACCGTACTTCATAGACTGAGGGGTGAGCAATAATTGATCTTGTAGCTGTAGGGGGAATGAAGTACCGTGCTTCATAGACTGAGGGGAGGGCTATAATTGATCTTTTAGCTGTGGGGGAAATGAAGTACCGTACTTCATAGACTGAGGGGTGGGCTATAATATTGATCTTGTAGCTGTGTGGGAAATGAAGTACAGCACTTCATAGACTGAGGGGTGGGCTATAATTGATCTTGTAGCTGCGGGGGAAATGAAGTACCGTACTTCATAGACTGAGGGGTGGGCTATAATTGATCTGGTAGCTGTGGGGGGAATGAAGTACCGCACCTCATAGACTGAGGGGTGGGCTATAATTGATCTTGTAGCTATGGGGGAAATGAAGTACCGTACTTCATAGACTGAGGGGTGAGCTATAATTGATCTTGTAGCAGCGGGGGAAATGAAGTACCGTACTTCATTGATTGAGGGGTGGGCTATAATATTGATCTTGTAGCTGCGGGGGAAATGAAGTACAGTACTTCATACACTGAGGGGTGAGCTATAATTGATCTTGTAGCTGCGGGGGAAATGAAGTACAGTACTTCATAGACTGAGGGGTGGGCTATAATATTGATCTTGTAGCTGCGGGGGAAATGAAGTACCGTACTTCATAGACTGAGGTGTGAGCTATAATTGATCTTGTAGCTGCGGGGGAAATGAAGTACAGTACTTCATAGACTGAGGGGTGGGCTATAATTGATCTTGTAGCTGTGGGTGAATGAAGTACCGTACTTCATAGACTGAGGTGTGGGCTATAATGATCTTGTAGCTGTGGGGGGAATGAAGTACCGTACTTCATAGAATGAGGGGTGGGCTATAATTGATCTTGTAGCTGCGGGGGAATGAAGTACCATACCTCGTAGACTGAGGGGTGGGCTATAATTGATCTTGTAGCTGTGGGGGGAATGAAGTGCCGCACCTCATAGACTGAGGGGTGGCTATAATTGATCTTGTAGCTGCGGGGGAATGAAGTACCGTACCTCATAGACTGAGGGGTGGGCTATAATTGATATTGTAGCTGCGGGGGAATGAAGTACCATACCTCATAGACTGAGGGGTGGGCTATAATTAATCTTGTAGCTGTGGGGGAATGAAGTACCGCACTTCATAGACTGAGGGGTGGGCTGTAATTGATCTTGTAGCTGTGGGGGGAATGAAGTACCGCACCTCAAAGACTGAGGGGTGGGCTATAATTGATCTTGTAGCTGCGGGGGAATGAAGTACCATACCTCATAGACTGAGGGGTGGGCTATAATTGATCTTGTAGCTGTGGGGGAATGAAGTACCGCACTTCATAGACTGAGGGGTGGGCTGTAATTGATCTTGTAGCTGTGGGGGGAATGAAGTACCGCACCTCAAAGACTGAGGGGTGGGGTATAATTTATCTTGTAGCTGCGGGGGAATGAAGTACCATACCTCATAGTCTGAGGGGTGGGCTATAATTGATCTTGTAGCTGGGGGGGGAAATGAAGTACCATACCTCATAGACTGAGGGGTGGCCTGTAATTGATCTTGTAGCTGTGGGGGGAATGAAGTACCGCACCTCAAAGACTGAGGGGTGGGCTATAATTGATCTTGTAGCTGCGGGGGAATGATGTACCATACCTCATAGATTGAGGGGTGGGCTATAATATTGATCTTGTAGCTGTGGGGGAAATGAAGTACCGCACCTCATAGACTGAGGGGTGAGCTATAATTGATCTTGTAGGTGGGGGGGAAATGAAGTACCATACCTCATAGACTTAGGGGTGGGCTATAATTGATCTTGTAGCTGTGGGGGAAATGAAGTACCGTATTTCATAGACTGAGGGGTTGGCTATAATTGATCTTGTAGCTGCGGGGGAATGAAGTACCATACCTCATAGACTGAGGGGTGGGCTATAATATTGATCTTGTAGATAAGGGGGGAATGAAGTACCGCACCTCATAGACTGAGGGGTGGGCTATAATTGATCTTGTAGCTGCGGGGGAATGAAGTACCATACCTCATAGACTGAGGGGTGGGCTATAATTGATCTTGTAGCTGTGGGGGGAATGAAGTACCGCACCTCATAGACTGAGGGGTGGGCTATAATTGATCTTGTAGCTGCGGTGAAATGAAGTACCGTACCTCATAGACTGAGGGGTGGGCTATAATTGATCTTGTAGCTGCGGGGGAATGAAGTACCATACCTCATAGGCTGAGGGGTGGGCTATAATTGATCTTGTAGCTGCGGGGGAATGAAATACCATACCTAATAGACTGAGGGGTGGGTTATAATTGATATTGTAGTTGCGGGGGAATGAAGTGCCATACCTCATGGACTGAGGGGTGGGCTATAATTGATCTTGTAGCTGCGGGGGAAATGAAGTGCCATGCTTCATAGACTGAGGGGTGGGCTATAATTGATCTTGTAGCTGCGGGGGAATGAAGTACCGCACCTCATAGACTGAGGGGTGAGCTATAATTGATTTTGTAGCTGCGGGGGAATGAAGTACCATACCTCATAGACTGAGGGGTGGGCTATAATTGATCTTGTAGCTGCGGGGGAAATGAAGTGCCCTGCTTCATAGACTGAGGAGTGGGCTATAATTGATCTTGTAGCTGCGGGGGAATGAAGTATCGCACCTCATAGACTGAGGGGTGGGCTATAATTGATCTTGTAGCTGCGGGGGAATGAAGTACCGTACCTCATAGACTGAGGGGTGGGCTATAATTGATCTTGTAGCTAAGGGGGGAATGAAGTACCGCACCACATAGACTGAGGGGTGGGCTATAATTGATCTTGTAGCTGCGGGGGGAATGAAGTACCGTACCTCATAGACTGAGGGGTGGGCTATAATTGATCTTGTAGCTGTGGGGGAAATGAAGTACTGTACCTCATAGTCTGAGGGGTGGGCTATAATTGATCTTGTAGCTGTGGGGGAATGAAGTACCGTACTTCATAGGCTGAGGGGTGGGCTATAATTGATCTTGTAACTGCGGGAGGAATGAAGTACCGTACTTCATAGACTGAGGGGTGAGCTATAATTGATCTTGTAGCTGCGGGGGAATGAAGTACCGGACCTCATAGACTGAGGGGTGGGCTATAATTAATCTTGTAGCAGTGGGGGAAATGAAGTACTGTACTTCATAGACTGAGAGGTGGGCTATAATTGATCTTGTAGCTGCAGGGGGAATGAAATACCGTACCTCATAGACTGAGGGGTGGGCTATAATTGATCTTGTAGCTGCGGGGGAATGAAGTACCGCACATCATAGACTGAGGGGTGGGCTATAATTGATCTTGTAGCAGTGGGGGAAATGAAGTACCGTACTTCATAGACTGAGGGGTGGGCTATAATTGATCTTGTAGCTGCAGGGGGAATGATGTACCGTACTTCATAGACTGAGGGGTGAGCTATAATTGATCTTGTAGCTGCGGGGGAATGAAGTACCATACCTCATAGACTGAGGGGTGAGCTATAATTGATCTTGTAGCTGGGGAGGAATTGAAGTACCATACCTCATAGACTGAGGGGTGGGCTACAATTGATCTTGTAGCTGGGGGGGGGGAAATGAAGTACCATACCTCATAGACTGAGGGATGGGCTGTAATTGATCTTGTAGCTGTGGGGGGAATGAAGTACCGCACCTCAAAGACTGAGGGGTGGGCTATAATTGATCTTGTAGCTGCGGGGGAATGAAGTACCATACCTCATAGACTGAGGGGTGGGCTATAATATTGATCTTGTAGCTGTGGGGGAATGAAGTACCGTACCTCATAGACTGAGGGGTGGGCTATAATTGATCTTGTAGCTGCGGGGGAATGAAGTACCGTACCTCATAGACTGAGGGGTGGGCTATAATTGATCTTGTAGCTAAGGGGGGAATGAAGTACCGCACCTCATAGACTGAGGGGTGGGCTATAATTGATCTTGTAGCTGCGGGGGGAATGAAGTACCGTACCTCATAGACTGAGGGGTGGGCTATAATTGTTCTTGTAGCTGCGGGGGAAATGAAGTGCCCTGCTTCATAGACTGAGGGGTGGGCTATAATTGATCTTGTAGCTGCGGGGGGAATGAAGTACCGTACCTCATAGACTGAGGGGTGGGCTATAATTGATCTTGTAGCTGTGGGGGAAATGAAGTACTGTACCTCATAGACTGAGGGGTGGGCTATAATTGATCTTGTAGCTGTGGGGGAATGAAGTACCGTACTTCATAGACTGAGGGGTGGGCTATAATTGATCTTTTAGCTGCGGGGGGAATGAAGTACCGTACTTCATAGACTGAGGGGTGAGCTATAATTGATCGTGTAGCTGCGGGAGAATGAAGTGCCCTGCTTCATAGACTGAGGGGTGGGCTATAATTGATCTTGTAGCTGCGGGGAAATGAAGTACCATACATCATAGACTGAGGGGTGGGCTATAATTGATCTTGTAGCTGCGGGGGAAATGAAGTGCCCTGCTTCATAGACTGAGGGGTGGGCTATAATTGATCTTGTAGCTGCGGGGAAATGAAGTACCGTACTTCATAGACTGAGGGGTTGGCTATAATTGATCTTGTAGCTGCGGGGGAATGAAGTACCGCACCTCATAGACTGAGGGGTGGGCTATAATTGATCTTGTAGCAGTGGGGGAAATGAAGTACTGTACTTCATAGATAGAGAGGTGGGCTATAATTGATATTGTAGCTGCAGGGGGAATGAAGTACCGTACCTCATAGACTGAGGGGTGGGCTATAATTGATCTTGTAGCTGCGGGGGAATGAAGTACCGGACCTCATAGACTGAGGGGTGGGCTATAATTGATCTTGTAGCAGCGGGGGAAATGAAGTACCGTACTTCATTGACTGAGGGGTGGGCTATAAAAATGATCTTGTAGCTGCGGGGGAAATGAAGTACAGTACTTCATACACTGAGGGGTGAGCTATAATTGATCTTGTAGCTGTGGGGAATGAAGTACCGTACCTCATAGACTGAGGGGTGGGCTATAATATTGATCTTGTAGCTGTGGGGGGAATGAAGTACCGCACTTCATAGACTGAGGGGTGGGCTATAATTGATCTTGTAGCTGCGGGGGAATGAAGTACCGCACCTCATAGACTGAGGGGTGGGCCATAATTGATCTTGTAGCTGTGGGGGGAATGAAGTACCGCACCTCATAGACTGAGGGGTGGGCTATAATTGATCTTGTAGCTGCGGTGAAATGAAGTACCGTACCTCATAGACTGAGGGGTGGGCTATAATTGATCTTGTAGCTGCGGGGGAATGAAGTACCATACCTCATAGGCTGAGGGGTGGGCTATAATTGATCTTGTAGCTGCGGGGGAATGAAATACCATACCTAATAGACTGAGGGGTGGGTTATAATTGATATTGTAGTTGCGGGGGAATGAAGTGCCATACCTCATGGACTGAGGGGTGGGCTATAATTGATCTTGTAGCTGCGGGGGAAATGAAGTGCCATGCTTCATAGACTGAGGGGTGGGCTATAATTGATCTTGTAGCTGCGGGGGAATGAAGTACCGCACCTCATAGACTGAGGGGTGAGCTATAATTGATTTTGTAGCTGCGGGGGAATGAAGTACCATACCTCATAGACTGAGGGGTGGGCTATAATTGATCTTGTAGCTGCGGGGGAAATGAAGTGCCCTGCTTCATAGACTGAGGAGTGGGCTATAATTGATCTTGTAGCTGCGGGGGAATGAAGTATCGCACCTCATAGACTGAGGGGTGGGCTATAATTGATCTTGTAGCTGCGGGGGAATGAAGTACCGTACCTCATAGACTGAGGGGTGGGCTATAATTGATCTTGTAGCTAAGGGGGGAATGAAGTACCGCACCACATAGACTGAGGGGTGGGCTATAATTGATCTTGTAGCTGCGGGGGGAATGAAGTACCGTACCTCATAGACTGAGGGGTGGGCTATAATTGATCTTGTAGCTGTGGGGGAAATGAAGTACTGTACCTCATAGACTGAGGGGTGGGCTATAATTGATCTTGTAGCTGTGGGGGAATGAAGTACCGTACTTCATAGACTGAGGGGTGGGCTATAATTGATCTTGTAACTGCGGGAGGAATGAAGTACCGTACTTCATAGACTGAGGGGTGAGCTATAATTGATCTTGTAGCTGCGGGGGAATGAAGTACCGGACCTCATAGACTGAGGGGTGGGCTATAATTAATCTTGTAGCAGTGGGGGAAATGAAGTACTGTACTTCATAGACTGAGAGGTGGGCTATAATTGATCTTGTAGCTGCAGGGGGAATGAAATACCGTACCTCATAGACTGAGGGGTGGGCTATAATTGATCTTGTAGCTGCGGGGGAATGAAGTACCGCACATCATAGACTGAGGGGTGGGCTATAATTGATCTTGTAGCAGTGGGGGAAATGAAGTACCGTACTTCATAGACTGAGGGGTGGGCTATAATTGATCTTGTAGCTGCAGGGGGAATGAAGTACCGTACTTCATAGACTGAGGGGTGAGCTATAATTGATCTTGTAGCTGGGGAGGAATTGAAGTACCATACCTCATAGACTGAGGGGTGGGCTACAATTGATCTTGTAGCTGGGGGGGGAAATGAAGTACCATACCTCATAGACTGAGGGATGGGCTGTAATTGATCTTGTAGCTGTGGGGGGAATGAAGTACCGCACCTCAAAGACTGAGGGGTGGGCTATAATTGATCTTGTAGCTGCGGGGGAATGAAGTACCATACCTCATAGACTGAGGGGTGGGCTATAATATTGATCTTGTAGCTGTGGGGGAATGAAGTACCGTACCTCATAGACTGAGGGGTGGGCTATAATTGATCTTGTAGCTGCGGGGGAATGAAGTACCGTACCTCATAGACTGAGGGGTGGGCTATAATTGATCTTGTAGCTAAGGGGGGAATGAAGTACCGCACCTCATAGACTGAGGGGTGGGCTATAATTGATCTTGTAGCTGCGGGGGGAATGAAGTACCGTACCTCATAGACTGAGGGGTGGGCTATAATTGATCTTGTAGCTGTGGGGGAAATGAAGTACTGTACCTCATAGACTGAGGTGTGGGCTATAATTGATCTTGTAGCTGTGGGGGAATGAAGTACCGTACTTCATAGACTGAGGGGTGGGCTATAATTGATCTTTTAGCTGCGGGGGGAATGAAGTACCGTACTTCATAGACTGAGGGGTGAGCTATAATTGATCGTGTAGCTGCGGGAGAATGAAGTGCCCTGCTTCATAGACTGAGGGGTGGGCTATAATTGATCTTGTAGCTGCGGGGAAATGAAGTACTATACCTCATAGACTGAGGGGTGGGCTATAATTGATCTTGTAGCTGCGGGGGAAATGAAGTGCCCTGCTTCATAGACTGAGGGGTGGGCTATAATTGATCTTGTAGCTGCGGGGAAATGAAGTACCGTACTTCATAGACTGAGGGGTTGGCTATAATTGATCTTGTAGCTGCGGGGGAATGAAGTACCGCACCTCATAGACTGAGGGGTGGGCTATAATTGATCTTGTAGCAGTGGGGGAAATGAAGTACTGTACTTCATAGATAGAGAGGTGGGCTATAATTGATATTGTAGCTGCAGGGGGAATGAAGTACCGTACCTCATAGACTGAGGGGTGGGCTATAATTGATCTTGTAGCTGCGGGGGAATGAAGTACCGGACCTCATAGACTGAGGGGTGGGCTATAATTGATCTTGTAGCAGCGGGGGAAATGAAGTACCGTACTTCATTGACTGAGGGGTGGGCTATAAAAATGATCTTGTAGCTGCGGGGGAAATGAAGTACAGTACTTCATACACTGAGGGGTGAGCTATAATTGATCTTGTAGCTGTGGGGAATGAAGTACCGTACCTCATAGACTGAGGGGTGGGCTATAATATTGATCTTGTAGCTGTGGGGGGAATGAAGTACCGCACTTCATAGACTGAGGGGTGGGCTATAATTGATCTTGTAGCTGCGGGGGAATGAAGTACCGCACCTCATAGACTGAGGGGTGGGCCATAATTGATCTTGTAGCTGTGGGGGAATGAAGTACCGCACTTCATAGACTGAGGGGTGGGCTATAATTGATCTTGCAGATGTGGGGGAAATGAAGTACCGTACTTCATAGACTGAGGGGTGGGCTATAATTGATCTTGTAGGTGTGGGGGAAATGAAGTACCGTACTTCATAGACTGAGGGGAGGGCTATAATTGATCTTGTAGCTGCGGGGGAAATGAAGTACCGTACTTCATAGACTGAGGGTTGGGCTATAATTGATCCTGTAGCTGTGGGGGAAATGAAGTACCGTACTTCATAGACTGAGGGTGAGCTATAATTGATCTTGTAGCTGTGGGGGGAATGTAGTACCGCACCTCATAGACTGAGGGGTGGGCTATAATTGATCTTGTAGCTGTGGGGGGAATGAAGTACCGTACTTCATAGACTAAGGGGTGAGCAATAATTGATCTTGTAGCTGTGGGGGGAATGAAGTACCGTGCTTCATAGACTGAGGGGAGGGCTATAATTGATCTTGTAGCTGTGGGGGAAATGGAGTACCGTACTTCATATACTGAGGGGTGGGCTATAATTGATCTTGTAGCTGTGGGGGGAATGAAGTACCGTACTTCATAGACTGAGGGTGACCTATAATTGATCTTGTAGCTGTGGGGGAATGAAGTACCGCACTTCATAGACAGAGGAGAGGGCTATAATTGATCTTGTAGCTGCGGGGGAATGAAGTACCGCACTTCATAGACTGAGGGGTGGGCTATAATTGATCTTGTAGCTGTGGGGGAAAGAAGTACCGCACTTCATAGACTGAGGGGTGGGCTATAATTGATCTTGTAGCTGTGGAGGGAATGAAGTACCGTACTTCATAGACTGAGGGGTGAGCAATAATTGATCTTGTAGCTGTGGGGGGAATGAAGTACCGTGCTTCATAGACTGAGGGGAGGGCTATAATTGATCTTGTAGCTGTGGGGGAAATGAAGTACCGTACTTCATAGACTGAGGGGTGGGCTATAATATTGATCTTGTAGCTGTGTGGGAAATGAAGTACAGCACTTCATAGACTGAGGGGTGGGCTATAATTGATCTTGTAGCTGCGGGGGAAATGAAGTACCGTACTTCATAGACTGAGGGGTGGGCTATAATTGATCTTGTAGCTGTGGGGGGAATGAAGTACCGCACCTCATAGACTGAGGGGTGGGCTATAATTGATCTTGTAGCTATGGGGGAAATGAAGTACCGTACTTCATAGACTGAGGGGTGAGCTATAATTGATCTTGTAGCAGCGGGGGAAATGAAGTACCGTACTTCATTGATTGAGGGGTGGGCTATAATATTGATCTTGTAGCTGCGGGGGAAATGAAGTACAGTACTTCATACACTGAGGGGTGAGCTATAATTGATCTTGTAGCTGCGGGGGAAATGAAGTACAGTACTTCATAGACTGAGGGGTGGGCTATAATATTGATCTTGTAGCTGCGGGGGAAATGAAGTACCGTACTTCATAGACTGAGGTGTGAGCTATAATTGATCTTGTAGCTGCGGGGGAAATGAAGTACAGTACTTCATAGACTGAGGGGTGGGCTATAATTGATCTTGAAGCTGTGGGGGAATGAAGTACCGTACTTCATAGACTGAGGTGTGGGCTATAATGATCTTGTAGCTGTGGGGGGAATGAAGTACCGTACTTCATAGAATGAGGGGTGGGCTATAATTGATCTTGTAGCTGCGGGGGAATGAAGTACCATACCTCATAGACTGAGTGGTGGGCTATAATTGATCTTGTAGCTGTGGGGGGAATGAAGTGCCGCACCTCATAGACTGAGGGGTGGCTATAATTGATCTTGTAGCTGCGGGGGAATGAAGTACCGTACCTCATAGACTGAGGGGTGGGCTATAATTGATATTGTAGCTGCGGGGGAATGAAGTACCATACCTCATAGACTGAGGGGTGGGCTATAATTAATCTTGTAGCTGTGGGGGAATGAAGTACCGCACTTCATAGACTGAGGGGTGGGCTGTAATTGATCTTGTAGCTGTGGGGGGAATGAAGTACCGCACCTCAAAGACTGAGGGGTGGGCTATAATTGATCTTGTAGCTGCGGGGGAATGAAGTACCATACCTCATAGACTGAGGGGTGGGCTATAATTGATCTTGTAGCTGTGGGGGAATGAAGTACCGCACTTCATAGACTGAGGGGTGGGCTGTAATTGATCTTGTAGCTGTGGGGGGAATGAAGTACCGCACCTCAAAGACTGAGGGGTGGGGTATAATTTATCTTGTAGCTGCGGGGGAATGAAGTACCATACCTCATAGACTGAGGGGTGGGCTATAATTGATCTTGTAGCTGGGGGGGGGAAATGAAGTACCATACCTCATAGACTGAGGGGTGGGCTGTAATTGATCTTGTAGCTGTGGGGGGAATGAAGTACCGCACCTCAAAGACTGAGGGGTGGGCTATAATTGATCTTGTAGCTGCGGGGGAATGATGTACCATACCTCATAGATTGAGGGGTGGGCTATAATATTGATCTTGTAGCTGTGGGGGAAATGAAGTACCGCACCTCATAGACTGAGGGGTGAGCTATAATTGATCTTGTAGGTGGGGGGGAAATGAAGTACCATACCTCATAGACTGAGGGGTGGGCTATAATTGATCTTGTAGCTGTGGGGGAAATGAAGTACCGTACTTCATAGACTGAGGGGTTGGCTATAATTGATCTTGTAGCTGCGGGGGAATGAAGTACCATACCTCATAGACTGAGGGGTGGCTATAATATTGATCTTGTAGATGTGGGGGGAATGAAGTACCGCACCTCATAGACTGAGGGGTGGGCTATAATTGATCTTGTAGCTGCGGGGGAATGAAGTACCATACCTCATAGACTGAGGGGTGGGCTATAATTGATCTTGTAGCTGTGGGGGGAATGAAGTACCGCACCTCATAGACTGAGGGGTGGGCTATAATTGATCTTGTAGCTGCGGGGAAATGAAGTACCGTACCTCATAGACTGAGGGGTGGGCTATAATTGATCTTGTAGCTGCGGGGGAATGAAGTACCATACCTCATAGGCTGAGGGGTGGGCTATAATTGATCTTGTAGCTGCGGGGGAATGAAATACCATACCTAATAGACTGAGGGGTGGGTTATAATTGATATTGTAGCTGCGGGGGAATGAAGTACCATACCTCATAGACTGAGGGGTGGGCTATGATTGATCTTGTAGTTGCGGGGGAATGAAGTGCCATACCTCATAGACTGAGGGGTGGGCTATAATTGATCTTGTAGCTGCGGGGGAAATGAAGTGCCATGCTTCATAGACTGAGGGGTGGGCTATAATTGATCTTGTAGCTGCGGGGGAATGAAGTACCGCACCTCATAGACTGAGGGGTGAGCTATAATTGATTTTGTAGCTGCGGGGGAATGAAGTACCATACCTCATAGACTGAGGGGTGGGCTATAATTGATCTTGTAGCTGCGGGGGAAATGAAGTGCCCTGCTTCATAGACTGAGGAGTGGGCTATAATTGATCTTGTAGCTGCGGGGGAATGAAGTACCGCACCTCATAGACTGAGGGGTGGGCTATAATTGATCTTGTAGCTGCGGGGGAATGAAGTACCGTACCTCATAGACTGAGGGGTGGGCTATAATTGATCTTGTAGCTAAGGGGGGAATGAAGTACCGCACATCATAGACTGAGGAGTGAGCTATAATTGATCTTGTAGCTGGGGGGGAATTGAAGTACCATACCTCATAGACTGAGGGGTGGGCTATAATTGATCTTGTAGCTGTGGGGGAAATGAAGTACTGTACCTCATAGACTGAGGGGTGGGCTATAATTGATCTTGTAGCTGTGGGGGAATGAAGTACCGTACTTCATAGACTGAGGGGTGGGCTATAATTGATCTTGTAACTGCGGGAGGAATGAAGTACCGTACTTCATAGACTGAGGGGTGAGCTATAATTGATCTTGTAGCTGCGGGGGAATGAAGTACCAGACCTCATAGACTGAGGGGTGGTCTATAATTAATCTTGTAGCAGTGGGGGAAATGAAGTACTGTACTTCATAGACTGAGAGGTGGGCTATAATTGATCTTGTAGCTGCAGGGGGAATGTAATACCGTACCTCATAGACTGAGGGGTGGGCTATAATTGATCTTGTAGCTGCGGGGGAATGAAGTACCGCACATCATAGACTGAGGGGTGAGCTATAATTGATCTTGTAGCTGGGGGGGAATTGAAGTACCATACCTCATAGACTGAGGGGTGGGCTATAATATTGATCTTGTAGCTGTGGGGGAATGAAGTACCGTACCTCATAGACTGAGGGGTGGGCTATAATTGATCTTGTAGCTGCGGGGGAATGAAGTACCGTACCTCATAGACTGAGGGGTGGGCTATAATTGATCTTGTAGCTAAGGGGGGAATGAAGTACCGCACCTCATAGACTGAGGGGTGGGCTATAATTGATCTTGTAGCTGCGGGGGGAATGAAGTACCGTACCTCATAGACTGAGGGGTGGGCTATAATTGATCTTGTAGCTGCGGGGGAAATGAAGTGCCCTGCTTCATAGACTGAGGGGTGGGCTATAATTGATCTTGTAGCTGCGGGGGGAATGAAGTACCGTACCTCATAGACTGAGGGGTGGGCTATAATTGATCTTGTAGCTGTGGGGGAAATGAAGTACTGTACCTCATAGACTGAGGGGTGGGCTATAATTGATCTTGTAGCTGTGGGGGAATGAAGTACCGTACTTCATAGACTGAGGGGTGGGCTATAATTGATCTTTTAGCTGCGGGGGGAATGAAGTACCGTACTTCATAGACTGAGGGGTGAGCTATAATTGATCGTGTAGCTGCGGGAGAATGAAGTGCCCTGCTTCATAGACTGAGGGGTGGGCTATAATTGATCTTGTAGCTGCGGGGAAATGAAGTACCATACCTCATAGACTGAGGGGTGGGCTATAATTGATCTTGTAGCTGCGGGGGAAATGAAGTGCCCTGCTTCATAGACTGAGGGGTGGGCTATAATTGATCTTGTAGCTGCGGGGAAATGAAGTACCGTACTTCATAGACTTAGGGGGTGGCTATAATTGATCTTGTAGCTGCGGGGGAATGAAGTACCGCACCTCATAGACTGAGGGGTGGGCTATAATTGATCTTGTAGCAGTGGGGGAAATGAAGTACTGTACTTCATAGATAGAGAGGTGGGCTATAATTGATCTTGTAGCTGCAGGGGGAATGAAGTACCGTACCTCATAGACTGAGGGGTGGGCTATAATTGATCTTGTAGCTGCGGGGGAATGAAGTACCGGACCTCATAGACTGAGGGGTGGGCTATAATTGATCTTGTAGCTAAGGGGGGAATGAAGTACCGCACCTCATAGATTGAGGGGTGGGCTATAATTGATCTTGTAGCTGCGGGGGGAATGAAGTACCGTACCCCGTAGACTGAGGGGTGGGCTATAATTGATCTTGTAGCTGTGGGGGAAATGAAGTACTGTACCTCATAGACTGAGGGGTGGGCTATAATTGATCTTGTAGCTGTGTCGGAATGAAGTACCGTACTTCATAGACTGAGGGGTGGGCTATAATTGATCTTTTAGCTGCGGGGGGAATGAAGTACCGTACTTCATAGACTGAGGGGTGAGCTATAATTGATCGTGTAGCTGCGGGAGAATGACGTACCGTACCTCATAGACTGAGGGGTGGGCTATTATTGATCTTGTAGCAGTGGGGGAAATGAAGTACTGTACTTCATAGACTGAGAGGTGGGCTATAATTGATCTTGTAGCTGCAGGGGGAATGAAGTACCGTACCTCATAGACTGAGAGGTGGGCTATAATTGATCTTGTAGCTGCGGGGGAATGAAGTACCGCACCTCATAGACTGAGGGGTGGGCTATAATTGATCTTTTAGCAGTGGGGGAAATGAAGTACCGTACTTCATAGACTGAGAGGTGGGCTATAATTGATCTTGTAGCTGCAGGGGGAATGAAGTACCGTACTTCATAGACTGAGGGGTGGGCTATAATTGATCTTGTAGCTGCGGGGGAATGAAGTACCATACCTCATAGACTGAGGGGTGGGCTATAATTGATCTTGTAGCTGCGGCGGGAATGATGTACCGTACTTCATAGACTGAGGGGTGAGCTATAATTGATCTTGTAGCTGTGGGGGAAATGAAGTACCTTACTTCATAGACTGAGGGGTGGGCTATAATATTGATCTTGTAGCTGTGGGGGAAATGAAGTACAGCACTTCATAGACTGAGGGGTGGGCTATAATTGATCTTGTAGCTGCGGGGGAAATGAAGTACCGTACTTCATAGACTGAGGGGTGGGCTATAATTGATCTTGTAGCTGTGGGGGGAATGAAGTACCACACCTCATAGACTGAGGGGTGGGCTATAATTGATCTTGTAGCTGTGGGGGAAATGAAGTACCGTACTTCATAGACTGAGGGGTGAGCTATATTGATCTTGTAGCAGCGGGGGAAATGAAGTACCGTACTTCATTGATTGAGGGGTGGGCTATAATATTGATCTTGTAGCTGCGGGGGAAATGAAGTACAGTACTTCATACACTGAGGGGTGAGCTATAATTGATCTTGTAGCTGCGGGGGAAATGAAGTACAGTACTTCATAGACTGAGGGGTGGGCTATAATATTGATCTTGTAGCTGCGGGGGAAATGAAGTACCGTACTTCATAGACTGAGGGGTGAGCTATAATTGATCTTGTAGCTGCGGGGGAAATGAAGTACAGTACTTCATAGACTGAGGGGTGAGCTATAATTGATCTTGTAGCTGCGGGGGAATGAAGTACCATACCTCATAGACTGAGAGGTGGGCTATAATTAATCTTGTAGCTGTGGGGGAATGAAGTACCGCACTTCATAGACTGAGGGGTGGGCTATAATTGATCTTGTAGCTGTGGGGAATGAAGTACCGTACCTCATAGACTGAGGGGTGGGCTATAATATTGATCTTGTAGCTGTGGGGGGAATGAAGTACCGCACTTCATAGACTGAGGGGTGGGCTATAATTGATCTTGTAGCTGCGGGGGAATGAAGTACCGCACCTCATAGACTGAGGGGTGGGCCATAATTGATCTTGTAGCTGTGGGGGAATGAAGTACCGCACTTCATAGACTGAGGGGTGGGCTATAATTGATCTTGCAGATGTGGGGGAAATGAAGTACCGTACTTCATAGACTGAGGGGTGGGCTATATTTGATCTTGTAGGTGTGGGGGAAATGAAGTACCGTACTTCATAGACTGAGGGGAGGGCTATAATTGATCTTGTAGCTGCGGGGGGAATGAAGTACCGCACCTCATAGACTGAGGGGTGGGCTATAATTGATCTTGTAGCTGTGGGGGGAATGAAGTACCGTACTTCATAGACTAAGGTGTGAGCAATAATTGATCTTGTAGCTGTGGGGGGAATGAAGTACCGTGCTTCATAGACTGAGGGGAGTGCTATAATTGATCTTGTAGCTGTGGGGGAAATGGAGTACCGTACTTCATATACTGAGGGGTGGGCTATAATTGATCTTGTAGCTGTGGGGGGAATGAAGTACCGTACTTCATAGACTGAGGGGTGACTTATAATTGATCTTGTAGCTGTGGGGGAATGAAGTACCGCACTTCATAGACAGAGGAGAGGGCTATAATTGATCTTGTAGCTGCGGGGGAATGAAGTACCGCACTTCATAGACTGAGGGGTGGGCTATAATTGATCTTGTAGCTGTGGGGGAATGAAGTACCGCACTTCATAGACTGAGGGGTGGGCTATAATTGATCTTGTAGCTGTGGGGGGAATGAAGTACCGTACTTCATAGACTGAGGGGTGAGCAATAATTGATCTTGTAGCTGTGGGGGGAATGAAGTACCGTGCTTCATAGACTGAGGGGAGGGCTATAATTGATCTTGTAGCTGTGGGGGAAATGAAGTACCGTACTTCATAGACTGAGGGGTGGGCTATAATATTGATCTTGTAGCTGTGTGGGAAATGAAGTACAGCACTTCATAGACTGAGGGGTGGGCTATAATTGATCTTGTAGCTGCGGGGGAAATGAAGTACCGTACTTCATAGACTGAGGGGTGGGCTATAATTGATCTTGTAGCTGTGGGGGGAATGAAGTACCGCACCTCATAGACTGAGGGGTGGGCTATAATTGATCTTGTAGCTGTAGGGGAAATGAAGTACCGTACTTCATAGACTGAGGGGTGAGCTATAATTGATCTTGTAGCAGCGGGGGAAATGAAGTACCGTACTTCATTGATTGAGGGGTGGGCTATAATATTGATCTTGTAGCTGCGGGGGAAATGAAGTACAGTACTTCATACACTGAGGGGTGAGCTATAATTGATCTTGTAGCTGCGGGGGAAATGAAGTACAGTACTTCATAGACTGAGGGGTGGGCTATAATATTGATCTTGTAGCTGCGGGGGAAATGAAGTACCGTACTTCATAGACTGAGGTGTGAGCTATAATTGATCTTGTAGCTGCGGGGGAAATGAAGTACAGTACTTAATAGACTGAGGGGTGGGCTATAATTGATCTTGTAGCTGTGGGGGAATGAAGTACCGTACTTCATAGACTGAGGTGTGGGCTATAATGATCTTGTAGCTGTGGGGGGAATGAAGTACCGTACTTCATAGAATGAGGGGTGGGCTATAATTGATCTTGTAGCTGCGGGGGAATGAAGTACCATACCTCATAGACTGAGGGGTGGGCTATAATTGATCTTGTAGCTGTGGGGGGAATGAAGTGCCGCACCTCATAGACTGAGGGGTGGCTATAATTGATCTTGTAGCTGCGGGGGAATGAAGTACCGTACCTCATAGACTGAGGGGTGGGCTATAATTGATATTGTAGCTGCGGGGGAATGAAGTACCATACCTCATAGACTGAGGGGTGGGCTATAATTAATCTTGTAGCTGTGGGGGAATGAAGTACCGCACTTCATAGACTGAGGGGTGGGCTGTAATTGATCTTGTAGCTGTGGGGGGAATGAAGTACCGCACCTCAAAGACTGAGGGGTGGGCTATAATTGATCTTGTAGCTGCGGGGGAATGAAGTACCATACCTCATAGACTGAGGGGTGGGCTATAATTGATCTTGTAGCTGTGGGGGAATGAAGTACCGCACTTCATAGACTGAGGGGTGGGCTGTAATTGATCTTGTAGCTGTGGGGGGAATGAAGTACCGCACCTCAAAGACTGAGGGGTGGGCTATAATTTATCTTGTAGCTGCGGGGGAATGAAGTAACATACCTCATAGACTGAGGGGTGGGCTATAATTGATCTTGTAGCTGGGGGGGGATATGAAGTACCATACCTCATAGACTGAGGGGTGGGCTGTAATTGATCTTGTAGCTGTGGGGGGAATGAAGTACCGCACCTCAAAGACTGAGGGGTGGGCTATAATTGATCTTGTAGCTGCGGGGGAATGATGTACCATACCTCATAGATTGAGGGGTGGGCTATAATATTGATCTTGTAGCTGTGGGGGAAATGAAGTACCGCACCTCATAGACTGAGGGGTGAGCTATAATTGATCTTGTAGGTGGGGGGGAAATGAAGTACCATACCTCATAGACTGAGGGGTGGGCTATAATTGATCTTGTAGCTGTGGGGGAAATGAAGTACCGTACTTCATAGACTGAGGGGTTGGCTATAATCGATCTTGTAGCTGCGGGGGAATGAAGTACCATACCTCATAGACTGAGGGGTGGGCTATAATATTGATCTTGTAGATGTGGGGGGAATGAAGTACCGCACCTCATAGACTGAGGGGTGGGCTATAATTGATCTTGTAGCTGCGGGGGAATGAAGTACCATACCTCATAGACTGAGGGGTGGGCTATAATTGATCTTGTAGCTGTGGGGGGAATGAAGTACCGCACCTCATAGACTGAGGGGTAGGCTATAATTGATCTTGTAGCTGCGGGGAAATGAAGTACCGTACCTCATAGACTGAGGGGTGGGCTATAATTGATCTTGTAGCTGCGGGGGAATGAAGTACCATACCTCATAGGCTGAGGGGTGGGCTATAATTGATCTTGTAGCTGCGGGGGAATGAAATACCATACCTAATAGACTGAGGGGTGGGTTATAATTGATATTGTAGCTGCGGGGGAATGAAGTACCATACCTCATAGACTGAGGGGTGGGCTATAATTGATCTTGTAGTTGCGGGGGAATGAAGTGCCATACCTCATAGACTGAGGGGTGGGCTATAATTGATCTTGTAGCTGCGGGGGAAATGAAGTGCCCTGCTTCATAGACTGAGGGGTGGGCTATAATTGATCTTGTAGCTGCGGGGAAATGAAGTACCGTACTTCATAGACTGAGGGGTGGGCTATAATTGATCTTGTAGCTGCGGGGGAATGAAGTACCGCACCTCATAGACTGAGGGGTGAGCTATAATTGATTTTGTAGCTGCGGGGGAATGAAGTACCATACCTCATAGACTGAGGGGTGGGCTATAATTGATCTTGTAGCTGCGGGGGAAATGAAGTGCCCTGCTTCATAGACTGAGGAGTGGGCTATAATTGATCTTGTAGCTGCGGGGAAATGAAGTACCGTACTTCATAGACTGAGGAGTTGGCTATAATTGATCTTGTAGCTGCGGGGGAATGAAGTACCGCACCTCATAGACTGAGGGGTGGGCTATAATTGATCTTGTAGCTGCGGGGGAATGAAGTACCGTACCTCATAGACTGAGGGGTGGGCTATAATTGATCTTGTAGCTAAGGGGGGAATGAAGTACCGCACCACATAGACTGAGGGGTGGGCTATAATTGATCTTGTAGCTGCGGGGGGAATGAAGTACCGTACCTCATAGACTGAGGGGTGGGCTATAATTGATCTTGTAGCTGTGGGGGAAATGAAGTACTGTACCTCATAGACTGCGGGGTGGGCTATAATTGATCTTGTAGCTGTGGGGGAATGAAGTACCGTACTTCATAGACTGAGGGGTGGGCTATAATTGATCTTGTAGCAGTGGGGGAAATGAAGTACCGTACTTCATAGACTGAGGGGTGGGCTATAATTGATCTTGTAGCTGCAGGGGGAATGAAGTACCGTACTTCATAGACTGAGGGGTGAGCTATAATTGATCTTGTAGCTGCGGGGGAATGAAGTACCATACCTCATAGACTGAGGGGTGGGCTATAATTGATCTTGTAGCTGCGGGGGAATGAAGTACCGCACATCATAGACTGAGGGGTGGGCTATAATTGATCTTGTAGCAGTGGGGGAAATGAAGTACCGTACTTCATAGACTGAGGGGTGGGCTATAATTGATCTTGTAGCTGCAGGGGGAATGAAGTACCGTACTTCATAGACTGAGAGGTGGGCTATAATTGATCTTGTAGCTGCAGGGGGAATGAAATACCGTACCTCATAGACTGAGGGGTGGGCTATAATTGATCTTGTAGCTGCGGGGGAATGAAGTACCGCACATCATAGACTGAGGGGTGGGCTATAATTGATCTTGTAGCAGTGGGGGAAATGAAGTAGCGTACTTCATAGACTGCGGGGTGGGCTATAATTGATCTTGTAGCTGCAGGGGGAATGAAGTACCGTACTTCATAGACTGAGGGGTGAGCTATAATTGATCTTGTAGCTGCGGGGGAATGAAGTACCATACCTCATAGACTGAGGGGTGAGCTATAATTGATCTTGTAGCTGGGGGGGAATTGAAGTACCATACCTCATAGACTGAGGGGTGGGCTACAATTGATCTTGTAGCTGGGGGGGGGGAAATGAAGTACCATACCTCATAGACTGAGGGGTGGGCTGTAATTGATCTTGTAGCTGTGGGGGGAATGAAGTACCGCACCTCAAAGACTGAGGGGTGGGCTATAATTGATCTTGTAGCTGCGGGGGAATGAAGTACCATACCTCATTGACTGAGGGGTGGGCTATAATATTGATCTTGTAGCTGATGGGGAATGAAGTACCGTACCTCATAGACTGAGGGGTGGGCTATAATTGATCTTGTAGCTGCGGGGGAATGAAGTACCGTACCTCATAGACTGAGGGGTGGGCTATAATTGATCTTGTAGCTAAGGGGGGAATGAAGTACCGCACCTCATAGACTGAGGGGTGGGCTATAATTGATCTTGTAGCTGCGGGGGGAATGAAGTACCGTACCTCATAGACTGAGGGGTGGGCTATAATTGATCTTGTAGCTGCGGGGGAAATGAAGTGCCCTGCTTCATAGACTGAGGAGTGGGCTATAATTGATCTTGTAGCTGCGGGGGGAATGAAGTACCGTACCTCATAGACTGAGGGGTGGGCTATAATTGATCTTGTAGCTGTGGGGGAAATGAAGTACTGTACCTCATAGAATGAGGGGTGGGCTATAATTGATCTTGTAGCTGTGGGGGAATGAAGTACCGTACTTCATAGACTGAGGGGTGGGCTATATTTGATCTTTTAGCTGCGGGGGGAATGAAGTACCGTACTTCATAGACTGAGGGGTGAGCTATAATTGATCGTGTAGCTGCGGGAGAATGAAGTGCCCTGCTTCATAGACTGAGGGGTGGGCTATAATTGATCTTGTAGCTGCGGGGAAATGAAGTACCATACCTCATAGACTGAGGGGTGGGCTATAATTGATCTTGTAGCTGCGGGGGAAATGAAGTGCCCTGCTTCATAGACTGAGGGGTGGGCTATAATTGATCTTGTAGCTGCGGGGAAATGAAGTACCGTACTTCATAGACTGAGGGGTTGGCTATAATTGATCTTGTAGCTGCGGGGGAATGAAGTACCGTACTTCATAGACTGAGGGGTGGGCTATATTTGATCTTTTAGCTGCGGGGGGAATGAAGTACCGTACTTCATAGACTGAGGGGTGAGCTATAATTGATCGTGTAGCTGCGGGAGAATGAAGTGCCCTGCTTCATAGACTGAGGGGTGGGCTATAATTGATCTTGTAGCAGTGGGGGAAATGAAGTACTGTACTTCATAGACAGAGAGGTGGGCTATAATTGATCGTGTAGCTAAGGGGGGAATGAAGTACCGCACCTCATAGACTGAGGGGTGGGCTATAATTGATCTTGTAGCTGCGGGGGGAATGAAGTACCGTACCTCATAGACTGAGGGGTGGGCTATAATTGATCTTGTAGCTGTGGGGGAAATGAAGTACTGTACCTCATAGACTGAGGGGTGGGCTATAATTGATCTTGTAGCTGCGGGGGAATGAAGTACCGGACCTCATAGACTGAGGGGTGGGCTATAATTGATCGTGTAGCTAAGGGGGGAATGAAGTACCGCACCTCATAGACTGAGGGGTGGGCTATAATTGATCTTGTAGCTGCGGGGGGAATGAAGTACCGTACCTCATAGACTGAGGGGTGGGCTATAATTGATCTTGTAGCTGTGGGGGAAATGAAGTACTGTACCTCATAGACTGAGGGGTGGGCTATAATTGATCTTGTAGCTGTGGGGGAATGAAGTACCGTACTTCATAGACTGAGGGGTGGGCTATAATTGATCTTTTAGCTGCGGGGGGAATAAAGTACCGTACTTCATAGACTGAGGGGTGAGCTATAATTGATCGTGTAGCTGCGGGAGAATGACGTACCGTACCTCATAGACTGAGGGGTGGGCTATAATTGATCTTGTAGCAGTGGGGGAAATGAAGTACTGTACTTCATAGACTGAGAGGTGGGCTATAATTGATCTTGTAGCTGCATGGGGAATGAAGTACCGTACCTCATAGACTGAGAGGTGGGCTATAATTGATCTTGTAGCTGCGGGGGAATGAAGTACCGCACCTCATAGACTGAGGGGTGGGCTATAATTGATCTTTTAGCAGTGGGGGAAATGAAGTACCGTACTTCATAGACTGAGGGGTGGGCTATAATTGATCTTGTAGCTGCAGGGGGAATGAAGTACCGTACTTCATAGACTGAGGGGTGGGCTATAATTGATCTTGTAGCTGCGGGGGAATGAAGTACCATACCTCATAGACTGAGGGGTGGGCTATAATTGATCTTGTAGCTGCGGCGGGAATGGAGTACCGTACTTCATAGACTGAGGGGTGAGCTATAATTGATATTGTAGCTGTGGGGGAAATGAAGTACCGTACTTCATAGACTGAGGGGTGGGCTATAATATTGATCTTGTAGCTGTGGGGGAAATGAAGTACAGCACTTCATAGACTGAGGGGTGGGCTATAATTGATCTTGTAGCTGCGGGGAAATGAAGTACCGTACCTCATAGACTGAGGGGTGGGCTATAATTGATCTTGTAGCTGCGGGGGAATGAAGTACCATACCTCATAGGCTGAGGGGTGGGCTATAATTGATCTTGTAGCTGCGGGGGAATGAAGTACCATACCTCATAGGCTGAGGGGTGGGCTATAATTGATCTTGTAGCTGCGGGGGAATGAAATACCATACCTAATAGACTGAGGGGTGGGTTATAATTGATATTGTAGCTGCGGGGGAATGAAGTACCATACCTCATAGACTGAGGGGTGGGCTATAATTGATCTTGTAGTTGCGGGGGAATGAAGTGCCATACCTCATAGACTGAGGGGTGGGCTATAATTGATCTTGTAGCTGCGGGGGAAATGAAGTGCCCTGCTTCATAGACTGAGGGGTGGGCTATAATTGATCTTGTAGCTGCGGGGAAATGAAGTACCGTACTTCATAGACTGAGGGGTGGGCTATAATTGATCTTGTAGCTGCGGGGGAATGAAGTACCGCACCTCATAGACTGAGGGGTGAGCTATAATTGATTTTGTAGCTGCGGGGGAATGAAGTACCATACCTCATAGACTGAGGGGTGGGCTATAATTGATCTTGTAGCTGCGGGGGAAATGAAGTGCCCTGCTTCATAGACTGAGGAGTGGGCTATAATTGATCTTGTAGCTGCGGGGAAATGAAGTACCGTACTTCATAGACTGAGGAGTTGGCTATAATTGATCTTGTAGCTGCGGGGGAATGAAGTACCGCACCTCATAGACTGAGGGGTGGGCTATAATTGATCTTGTAGCTGCGGGGGAATGAAGTACCGTACCTCATAGACTGAGGGGTGGGCTATAATTGATCTTGTAGCTAAGGGGGGAATGAAGTACCGCACCACATAGACTGAGGGGTGGGCTATAATTGATCTTGTAGCTGCGGGGGGAATGAAGTACCGTACCTCATAGACTGAGGGGTGGGCTATAATTGATCTTGTAGCTGTGGGGGAAATGAAGTACTGTACCTCATAGACTGCGGGGTGGGCTATAATTGATCTTGTAGCTGTGGGGGAATGAAGTACCGTACTTCATAGACTGAGGGGTGGGCTATAATTGATCTTGTAGCAGTGGGGGAAATGAAGTACCGTACTTCATAGACTGAGGGGTGGGCTATAATTGATCTTGTAGCTGCAGGGGGAATGAAGTACCGTACTTCATAGACTGAGGGGTGAGCTATAATTGATCTTGTAGCTGCGGGGGAATGAAGTACCATACCTCATAGACTGAGGGGTGGGCTATAATTGATCTTGTAGCTGCGGGGGAATGAAGTACCGCACATCATAGACTGAGGGGTGGGCTATAATTGATCTTGTAGCAGTGGGGGAAATGAAGTACCGTACTTCATAGACTGAGGGGTGGGCTATAATTGATCTTGTAGCTGCAGGGGGAATGAAGTACCGTACTTCATAGACTGAGAGGTGGGCTATAATTGATCTTGTAGCTGCAGGGGGAATGAAATACCGTACCTCATAGACTGAGGGGTGGGCTATAATTGATCTTGTAGCTGCGGGGGAATGAAGTACCGCACATCATAGACTGAGGGGTGGGCTATAATTGATCTTGTAGCAGTGGGGGAAATGAAGTAGCGTACTTCATAGACTGAGGGGTGGGCTATAATTGATCTTGTAGCTGCAGGGGGAATGAAGTACCGTACTTCATAGACTGAGGGGTGAGCTATAATTGATCTTGTAGCTGCGGGGGAATGAAGTACCATACCTCATAGACTGAGGGGTGAGCTATAATTGATCTTGTAGCTGGGGGGGAATTGAAGTACCATACCTCATAGACTGAGGGGTGGGCTACAATTGATCTTGTAGCTGGGGGGGGGGAAATGAAGTACCATACCTCATAGACTGAGGGGTGGGCTGTAATTGATCTTGTAGCTGTGGGGGGAATGAAGTACCGCACCTCAAAGACTGAGGGGTGGGCTATAATTGATCTTGTAGCTGCGGGGGAATGAAGTACCATACCTCATAGACTGAGGGGTGGGCTATAATATTGATCTTGTAGCTGATGGGGAATGAAGTACCGTACCTCATAGACTGAGGGGTGGGCTATAATTGATCTTGTAGCTGCGGGGGAATGAAGTACCGTACCTCATAGACTGAGGGGTGGGCTATAATTGATCTTGTAGCTAAGGGGGGAATGAAGTACCGCACCTCATAGACTGAGGGGTGGGCTATAATTGATCTTGTAGCTGCGGGGGGAATGAAGTACCGTACCTCATAGACTGAGGGGTGGGCTATAATTGATCTTGTAGCTGCGGGGGAAATGAAGTGCCCTGCTTCATAGACTGAGGAGTGGGCTATAATTGATCTTGTAGCTGCGGGGGGAATGAAGTACCGTACCTCATAGACTGAGGGGTGGGCTATAATTGATCTTGTAGCTGTGGGGGAAATGAAGTACTGTACCTCATAGACTGAGGGGTGGGCTATAATTGATCTTGTAGCTGTGGGGGAATGAAGTACCGTACTTCATAGACTGAGGGGTGGGCTATATTTGATCTTTTAGCTGCGGGGGGAATGAAGTACCGTACTTCATAGACTGAGGGGTGAGCTATAATTGATCGTGTAGCTGCGGGAGAATGAAGTGCCCTGCTTCATAGACTGAGGGGTGGGCTATAATTGATCTTGTAGCTGCGGGGAAATGAAGTACCATACCTCATAGACTGAGGGGTGGGCTATAATTGATCTTGTAGCTGCGGGGGAAATGAAGTGCCCTGCTTCATAGACTGAGGGGTGGGCTATAATTGATCTTGTAGCTGCGGGGAAATGAAGTACCGTACTTCATAGACTGAGGGGTTGGCTATAATTGATCTTGTAGCTGCGGGGGAATGAAGTACCGCACCTCATAGACTGAGGGGTGGGCTATAATTGATCTTGTAGCAGTGGGGGAAATGAAGTACTGTACTTCATAGACAGAGAGGTGGGCTATAATTGATCGTGTAGCTAAGGGGGGAATGAAGTACCGCACCTCATAGACTGAGGGGTGGGCTATAATTGATCTTGTAGCTGCGGGGGGAATGAAGTACCGTACCTCATAGACTGAGGGGTGGGCTATAATTGATCTTGTAGCTGTGGGGGAAATGAAGTACTGTACCTCATAGACTGAGGGGTGGGCTATAATTGATCTTGTAGCTGCGGGGGAATGAAGTACCGGACCTCATAGACTGAGGGGTGGGCTATAATTGATCGTGTAGCTAAGGGGGGAATGAAGTACCGCACCTCATAGACTGAGGGGTGGGCTATAATTGATCTTGTAGCTGCGGGGGGAATGAAGTACCGTACCTCATAGACTGAGGGGTGGGCTATAATTGATCTTGTAGCTGTGGGGGAAATGAAGTACTGTACCTCATAGACTGAGGGGTGGGCTATAATTGATCTTGTAGCTGTGGGGGAATGAAGTACCGTACTTCATAGACTGAGGGGTGGGCTATAATTGATCTTTTAGCTGCGGGGGGAATAAAGTACCGTACTTCATAGACTGAGGGGTGAGCTATAATTGATCGTGTAGCTGCGGGAGAATGACGTACCGTACCTCATAGACTGAGGGGTGGGCTATAATTGATCTTGTAGCAGTGGGGGAAATGAAGTACTGTACTTCATAGACTGAGAGGTGGGCTATAATTGATCTTGTAGCTGCATGGGGAATGAAGTACCGTACCTCATAGACTGAGAGGTGGGCTATAATTGATCTTGTAGCTGCGGGGGAATGAAGTACCGCACCTCATAGACTGAGGGGTGGGCTATAATTGATCTTTTAGCAGTGGGGGAAATGAAGTACCGTACTTCATAGACTGAGGGGTGGGCTATAATTGATCTTGTAGCTGCAGGGGGAATGAAGTACCGTACTTCATAGACTGAGGGGTGGGCTATAATTGATCTTGTAGCTGCGGGGGAATGAAGTACCATACCTCATAGACTGAGGGGTGGGCTATAATTGATCTTGTAGCTGCGGCGGGAATGAAGTACCGTACTTCATAGACTGAGGGGTGAGCTATAATTGATATTGTAGCTGTGGGGGAAATGAAGTACCGTACTTCATAGACTGAGGGGTGGGCTATAATATTGATCTTGTAGCTGTGGGGGAAATGAAGTACAGCACTTCATAGACTGAGGGGTGGGCTATAATTGATCTTGTAGCTGCGGGGGAAATGAAGTACCGTACTTCATAGACTGAGGGGTGGGCTATAATTGATCTTGTAGCTGTGGGGGGAATGAAGTACCACACCTCATAGACTGAGGGGTGGGCTATAATTGATCTTGTAGCTGTGGGGGAAATGAAGTACCGTACTTCATAGACTGAGGGGTGAGCTATAATTGATCTTGTAGCAGCGGGGGAAATGAAGTACCGTACTTCATTGACTGAGGGGTGGGCTATAATATTGATCTTGTAGCTGCGGGGGAAATGAAGTACAGTACTTCATACACTGAGGGGTGAGCTATAATTGATCTTGTAGCTGCGGGGGAAATGAAGTACAGTACTTCATAGACTGAGGGGTGGGCTATAATATTGATCTTGTAGCTGCGGGGGAAATGAAGTACCGTACTTCATAGACTGAGGGGTGAGCTATAATTGATCTTGTAGCTGCGGGGGAAATGAAGTACAGTACTTCATAGACTGAGGGGTGGGCTATAATTGATCTTGTAGCTGCGGGGGAATGAAGTACCATACCTCATAGACTGAGAGGTGGGCTATAATTAATCTTGTAGCTGTGGGGGAATGAAGTACCGCACTTCATAGACTGAGGGGTGGGCTATAATTGATCTTGTAGCTGTGGGGAATGAAGTACCGTACCTCATAGACTGAGGGGTGGGCTATAATATTGATCTTGTAGCTGTGGGGGGAATGAAGTACCGCACTTCATAGACTGAGGGGTGGGCTATAATTGATCTTGTAGCTGCGGGGGAATGAAGTACCATACCTCATAGACTGAGGGGTGGGCGATAATTGATCTTGTAGCTGCGGCGGGAATGAAGTACCGTACTTCATAGACTGAGGGGTGAGCTATAATTGATCTTGTAGCTGTGGGGGAAATGAAGTACCGTACTTCATAGACTGAGGGGTGGGCTATAATATTGATCTTGTAGCTGTGGGGGAAATGAAGTACAGCACTTCATAGACTGAGGGGTGGGCTATAATTGATCTTGTAGCTGCGGGGGAAATGAAGTACCGTACTTCATAGACTGAGGGGTGGGCTATAATTGATCTTGTAGCTGTGGGGGGAATGAAGTACCACACCTCATAGACTGAGGGGTGGGCTATAATTGATCTTGTAGCTGTGGGGGAAATGAAGTACCGTACTTCATAGACTGAGGGGTGAGCTATAATTGATCTTGTAGCAGCGGGGGAAATGAAGTACCGTACTTCATTGACTGAGGGGTGGGCTATAATATTGATCTTGTAGCTGCGGGGGAAATGAAGTACAGTACTTCATACACTGAGCGGTGAGCTATAATTGATCTTGTAGCTGTGGGGGAAATGAAGTACAGTACTTCATAGACTGAGGGGTGGGCTATAATATTGATCTTGTAGCTGCGGGGGAAATGAAGTACCGTACTTCATAGACTGAGGGGTGAGCTATAATTGATCTTGTAGCTGCGGGGGAAATGAAGTACAGTACTTCATAGACTGAGGGGTGGGCTATAATTGATCTTGTAGCTGCGGGGGAATGAAGTACCATACCTCATAGACTGAGAGGTGGGCTATAATTAATCTTGTAGCTGTGGGGGAATGAAGTACCGCACTTCATAGACTGAGGGGTGGGCTATAATTGATCTTGTAGCTGTGGGGAATGAAGTACCGTACCTCATAGACTGACGGGTTGGCTATAATATTGATCTTGTAGCTGTGGGTGGAATGAAGTACCGCACTTCATAGACTGAGGGGTGGGCTATAATTGATCTTGTAGCTGCGGGGGAATGAAGTACCGCACCTCATAGACTGAGGGGTGGGCCATTATTGATCTTGTAGCTGTGGGGGAATGAAGTACCGCACTTCATAGACTGAGGGGTGGGCTATAATTGATCTTGCAGATGTGGGGGAAATGAAGTACCGTACTTCATAGACTGAGGGGTGGGCTATAATTGATCTTGTAGGTGTGGGGGAAATGAAGTACCGTACTTCATAGACTGAGGGGAGGGCTATAATTGATCTTGTAGCTGCGGGGGAAATGAAGTACCGTACTTCATAGACTGAGGGGTGGGCTATAATTGATCCTGTAGCTGTGGGGGAAATGAAGTACCGTACTTCATAGACTGAGGGTGAGCTATAATTGATCTTGTAGCTGTGGGGGGAATGAAGTACCGCACCTCATAGACTGAGGGGTGGGCTATAATTGATCTTGTAGCTGTGGGGGGAATGAAGTACCGTACTTCATAGACTAAGGGGTGAGCAATAATTGATCTTGTAGCTGTGGGGGGAATGAAGTACCGTGCTGCATAGACTGAGGGGAGGGCTATAATTGATCTTGTAGCTGTGGGGGAAATGGAGTACCGTACTTCATATACTGAGGGGTGGTCTATAATTGATCTTGAGGCTGTGGGGGGAATGAAGTACCGTACTTCATAGACTGAGGGGTGACCTATAATTGATCTTGTAGCTGTGGGGGAATGAAGTACCGCACTTCATAGACAGAGGAGAGGGCTATAATTAATCTTGTAGCTGCGGGGGAATGAAGTACCGCACTTCATAGACTGAGGGGTGGGCTATAATTGATATTGTAGCTGTGGGGGAATGAAGTACCGCACTTCATAGACTGAGGGGTGGGCTATAATTGATCTTGTAGCTGTGGGGGGAATGAAGTACCGTACTTCATAGACTGAGGGGTGAGCAATAATTGATCTTGTAGCTGTGGGGGGAATGAAGTACCGTGCTTCATAGACTGAGGGGAGGGCTATAATTGATCTTGTAGCTGTGGGGGAAATGAAGTACCGTACTTCATAGACTGAGGGGTGGGCTATAATTGATCTTGTAGCTGCGGGGGAAATGAAGTACCGTACTTCATAGACTGAGGGGTGGGCTATAATTGATCTTGTAGCTGTGGGGGGAATGAAGTACCGCACCTCATAGACTGAGGGGTGGGCTATAATTGATCTTGTAGCTGTGGGGGAAATGATGTACCGTACTTCATAGACTGAGGGGTGAGCTATAATTGATCTTGTAGCAGCGGGGGAAATGAAGTACCGTACTTCATTGATTGAGGGGTGGGCTATAATATTGATCTTGTAGCTGCGGGGGAAATGAAGTACAGTACTTCATACACTGAGGGGTGGGCTATAATATTGATCTTGTAGCTGCGGGGGAAATGAAGTACCGTACTTCATAGACTGAGGTGTGAGCTATAATTGATCTTGTAGCTGCGGGGGAAATGAAGTACAGTACTTCATAGACTGAGGGGAGGGCTATAATTGATCTTGTAGCTGTGGGGGAATGAAGTACCGTACTTCATAGACTGAGGTGTGGGCTATAATGATCTTGTAGCTGTGGGGGGAATGAAGTACCGTACTTCATAGACTGAGGGGTGGGCTATAATTGATCTTGTAGCTGCGGGGGAATGAAGTACCGTACCTCATGGACTGAGGGGTGGGCTATAATTGATCTTGTAGCTGTGGGGGGAATGAAGTGCCGCACCTCATAGATTGAGGGGTGGCTATAATTGATCTTGTAGCTGCGGGGGAATGAAGTACCATACCTCATAGACTGAGGGGTGGGCTATAATTGATCTTGTAGCTGTGGGGGAATGAAGTACCGCACTTCATAGACTGAGGGGTGGGCTGTAATTGATCTTGTAGCTGTGGGGGGAATGAAGTACCGCACCTCAAAGACTGAGGGGTGGGCTATAATTTATCTTGTAGCTGCGGGGGAATGAAGTACCATACCTCATAGACTGAGGGATGGGCAATAATTGATCTTGTAGCTGGGGGAGGGAAATTAAGTACCATACCTCATAGACTGAGGGGTGGGCTGTAATTGATCTTGTAGCTGTGGGGGGAATGAAGTACCGCACCTCAAAGACTGAGGGGTGGGCTATAATTGATCTTGTAGCTGCGGGGGAATGATGTACCATACCTCATAGATTGAGGGGTGGGCTATAATATTGATCTTGTAGCTGAGGGGGAAATGAAGTACCGCACCTCATAGACTGAGGGGTGAGCTATAATTGATCTTGTAGGTGGGGGGGAAATTGAAGTACCATACCTCATAGACTGAGGGGTGGGCTATAATTGATCTTGTAGCTGTGGGGGAAATGAAGTACCGTACTTCATAGACTGAGGGGTTGGCTATAATTGATCTTGTAGCTGCGGGGGAATGAAGTACCATACCTCATAGACTGAGGGGTGGGCTATAATATTGATCTTGTAGATGTGGGGGGAATGAAGTACCGCACCTCATAGACTGAGGGGTGGGCTATAATTGATCTTGTAGCTGCGGGGGAATGAAGTACCATACCTCATAGACTGAGGGGTGGGCTATAATTGATCTTGTAGCTGTGGGGGGAATGAAGTACCGCACCTCATTGACTGAGGGGTGGGCTATAATTGATCTTGTAGCTGCGGGGAAATGAAGTACCGTACCTCATAGACTGAGGGGTGGGCTATAATTGATCTTGTAGCTGCGGGGGAATGAAGTACCATACCTCATAGGCTGAGGGGTGGGCTATAATTGATCTTGTAGCTGCGGGGGAATGAAATACCATACCTCATAGACTGAGGGGTGGGTTATAATTGATATTGTAGCTGCGGGGGAATGAAGTACCATACCTCATAGACTGAGGGGTGGGCTATAATTGATCTTGTAGTTGCGGGCGAATGAAGTGCCATACCTCATAGACTGAGGGGTGGGCTATAATTGATCTTGTAGCTGCGGGGGAAATGAAGTGCCCTGCTTCATAGACTGAGGGGTGGGCTATAATTGATCTTGTAGCTGCGGGGAAATGAAGTACCGTACTTCATAGACTGAGGGGTGGGCTATAATTGATCTTGTAGCTGCGGGGGAATGAAGTACCGCACCTCATAGACTGAGGGGTGAGCTATAATTGATTTTGTAGCTGCGGGGGAATGAAGTACCATACCTCATAGACTGAGGGGTGGGCTATAATTGATCTTGTAGCTGCGGGGGAAATGAAGTGCCCTGCTTCATAGACTGAGGAGTGGGCTATAATTGATCTTGTAGCTGCGGGGAAATGAAGTACCGTACTTCATAGACTGAGGGGTTGGCTATAATTGATCTTGTAGCTGCGGGTGAATGAAGTACCGCACCTCATAGACTGAGGGGTGGGCTATAATTGATCTTGTAGCTGCGGGGGAATGAAGTACCGTACCTCATAGACTGAAGGGTGGGCTATAATTGATCTTGTAGCTAAGGGGGGAATGAAGTACCGCACCACATAGACTGAGGGGTGGGCTATAATTGATCTTGTAGCTGCGGGGGGAATGAAGTACCGTACCTCATAGACTGAGGGGTGGGCTATTATTGATCTTGTAGCTGTGGGGGAATGAAGTACTGTACCTCATAGACTGAGGGGTGGGCTATAATTGATCTTGTAGCTGTGGGGGAATGAAGTACCGTACATCATAGACTGAGGGGTGGGCTATAATTGATCTTGTAACTGCGGGAGGAATGAAGTACCGCACATCATAGACTGAGGGGTGGGCTATAATTGATCTTGTAGCTGTGGGGGAAATGAAGTACTGTACCTCATAGACTGAGGGGTGGGCTATAATTGATCTTGTAGCTGCGGGGGGAATGAAGTACCGTACCTCATAGACTGAGGGGTGGGCTATACTTGATCTTGTAGCTGCGGGGGGAATGAAGTACCGTACCTCATAGACTGAGGGGTGGGCTATAATTGATCTTGTAGCTGTGGGGGAAATGAAGTACTGTACCTCATAGACTGAGGGGTGGGCTATAATTAATCTTGTAGCAGTGGGGGAAATGAAGTACTGTACTTCATAGACTGAGAGGTGGGCTATAATTGATCTTGTAGCTGCAGGGGGAATGAAATACCGTACCTCATAGACTGAGGGGTGGGCTATAATTGATCTTGTAGCTGCGGGGGAATGAAGTTCCGCACATCATAGACTGAGGGGTGGGCTATAATTGATCTTGTAGCAGTGGGGGAAATGAAATACCGTACTTCATAGACTGAGGGGTGGGCTATAATTGATCTTGTAGCTGCAGGGGGAATGAAGTACCGTACTTCATAGACTGAGGGGTGAGCTATAATTGATCTTGTAGCTGCGGGGGAATGAAGTACCATACCTCATAGACTGAGGGGTGAGCTATAATTGATCTTGTAGCTGGGGGGGAATTGAAGTACCATACCTCATAGACTGAGGGGTGGGCTACAATTGATCTTGTAGCTGGGGGGGGGGAAAATGAAGTACCATACCTCATAGACTGAGGGGTGGGCTGTAAATGATCTTGTAGCTGTGGGGGGAATGAAGTACCGCACCTCAAAGACTGAGGGGTGGGCTATAATTGATCTTGTAGCTGCGGGGGAATGAAGTACCATACCTCATAGACTGAGGGGTGGGCTATAATATTGATCTTGTAGCTGTGGGGGAAATGAAGTACCGCACCTCATAGACTGAGGGGTGAGCTATAATTGATCTTGTAGCTGGGGGGGAAATGAAGTACCATACCTCATAGACTGAGGGGTGGGCTATAATTGATCTTGTAGCTGTGGGGGAAATGAAGTACCGTACTTCATAGACTGAGGGGTGGGCTATAATTGATCTTGTAGCTGCGGGGGAATGAAGTAACATGCCTCATAGACTGAGCGGTGGGCTATAATATTGATCTTCTAGCTGTGGGGGGAATGAAGTACCGCACCTCATAGACTGAGGGGTGGGCTATAATTGATCTTGTAGCTGCGGGGGAATGAAGTACCATACCTCATAGACTGAAGGGTGGGCTATAATTGATCTTGTAGCTGTGGGGGGAATGAAGTACCGCACCTCATAGACTGAGGGGTGGGCTATAATTGATCTTGTAGCTGCGGGGAAATGAAGTACCGTACCTCATAGACTGAGGGGTGGGCTATAATTGATCTTGTAGCTGCGGGGGAATGAAGTACCATACCTCATAGGCTGAGGGGTGGGCTATAATTGATCTTGTAGCTGCGGGGGAATGAAGTACCATACCTCATAGACTGAGGGGTGGGCTATAATTGATCTTGTAGTTGCGGAAAATGAAGTACCATACCTCATAGACTGAGGGGTGGGCTATAATTGATCTTGTAGCTGCGGGGGAAATGAAGTGCCCTGCTTCATAGACTGAGGGGAGGGCTATAATTGATCTTGTAGCTGTGGGGGAAATGAAGTACCGTACTTCATAGACTGAAGGGTGGGCTATTATATTGATCTTGTAGCTGTGGGGGAAATGAAGTACAGCACTTCATAGACTGAGGGGTGGGCTATAATTGATCTTGTAGCTGCGGGGGAAATGAAGTACCGTACTTCATAGACTGAGGGGTGGGCTATAATTGATCTTGTAGCTGTGGGGGGAATGAAGTACCGCACCTCATAGACTGAGGGGTGGGCTATAATTGATCTTGTAGCTGTGGGGGAAATGAAGTACCGTACTTCATAGACTGAGGGGTGAGCTATAATTGATCTTGTAGCAGCGGGGGAAATGAAGTACCGTACTTCATTGACTGAGGGGTGGGCTATAATATTGATCTTGTAGCAGCGGGGGAAATGAAGTACAGTACTTCATACACTGAGGGGTGAGCTATAATTGATCTTGTAGCTGCGGGGGAAATGAAGTACATTACTTCATAGACTGAGGGGTGGGCTATAATATTGATCTTGTAGCTGCGGGGGAAATGAAGTACCGTACTTCATAGACTGAGGGGTGAGCTATAATTGATCTTGTAGCTGCGGGGGACATGAAGTACAGTACTTCATAGACTGAGGGGTGGGCTATAATTGATCTTGTAGCTGCGGGGGAATGAAGTACCATACCTTATAGACTGAGGGGTGGGCTATAATTAATCTTGTAGCTGTGGGGGAATGAAGTACCGCACTTCATAGACTGAGGGGTGGGCTATAATTGATCTTGTAGCTGTGGGGAATGAAGTACCGTACCTCATAGACTGAGGGGTGGGCTATAATATTGATCTTGTAGCTGTGGGGGGAATGAAGTACCACACTTCATAGACTGAGGGGTGGGCTATAATTGATCTTGTAGCTGCGGGGGAATGAAGTACCGGACCTCATAGACTGAGGGGTGGGCTATAATTGATCTTGTAGCTAAGGGGGGAATGAAGTACCGCACCTCATAGACTGAGGGGTGGGCTATAATTGATCTTGTAGCTGCGGGGGGAATGAAGTACCGTACCTCATAGACTGAGGGGTGGGCTATAATTGATCTTGTAGCTGTGGGGGAAATGAAGTACTGTACCTCATAGACTGAGGGGTGGGCTATAATTGATCTTGTAGCTGTGGGGGAATGAAGTACCGTACTTCATAGACTGAGGGGTGGGCTATAATTGATCTTTTAGCTGTGGGGGGAATGAAGTACCGTACTTCATAGACTGAGGGGTGAGCTATAATTGATCGTGTAGCTGCGGGAGAATGACGTACCGTACTTCATAGACTGAGGGGTGGGCTATAATTGATCTTGTAGCAGTGGGGGAAATGAAGTACTGTACTTCATAGACTGAGAGGTGGGCTATAATTGATCTTGTAGCTGCAGGGGGAATGAAGTACCGTACCTCATAGACTGAGAGGTGGGCTATAATTGATCTTGTAGCTGCGGGGGAATGAAGTACCGCACCTCATAGACTGAGGGGTGGGCTATAATTGATCTTTTAGCAGTGGGGGAAATGAAGTACCGTACTTCATAGACTGAGGGGTGGGCTATAATTGATCTTGTAGCTGCGGGGGAATGAAGTACCATACCTCATAGACTGAGGGGTGGGCTATAATTGATCTTGTAGCTGCGGCGGGAATGAAGTTCCGTACTTCATAGACTGAGGGGTGAGCTATAATTGATCTTGTAGCTGTGGGGGAAATGAAGTACCGTACTTCATAGACTGAGGGGTGGGCTATAATATTGATCTTGTAGCTGTGGGGGAAATGAAGTACAGCACTTCATAGACTGAGGGGTGGGCTATAATTGATCTTGTAGCTGCGGGGGAAATGAAGTACCGTACTTCATAGACTGAGGGGTGGGCTATAATTGATCTTGTAGCTGTGGGGGGAATGAAGTACCACACCTCATAGACTGAGGGGTGGGCTATAATTGATCTTGTAGCTGTGGGGGAAATGAAGTACCGTACTTCATAGACTGAGGGGTGAGCTATAATTGATCTTGTAGCAGCGGGGGAAATGAAGTACCGTACTTCATTGACTGAGGGGTGGGCTATAATATTGATCTTGTAGCTGCGGGGGAAATGAAGTACAGTACTTCATACACTGAGGGGTGAGCTATAATTGATCTTGTAGCTGCGGGGGAAATGAAGTACAGTACTTCATAGACTGAGGGGTGGGTTATAATATTGATCTTGTAGATGCGGGGGAAATGAAGTACCGTACTTCATAGACTGAGGGGTGAGCTATAATTGATCTTGTAGCTGCGGGGGAAATGAAGTACAGTACTTCATAGACTGAGGGGTGGGCTATAATTGATCTTGTAGCTGCGGGGGAATGAAGTACCATACCTCATAGACTGAGAGGTGGGCTATAATTAATCTTGTAGCTGTGGGGGAATGAAGTACCGCACTTCATAGACTGAGGGGTGGGCTATAATTGATCTTGTAGCTGTGGGGAATGAAGTACCGTACCTCATAGACTGAGGGGTGGGCTATAATATTGATCTGGTAGCTGTGGGGGGAATGACGTACCGCACTTCATAGACTGAGGGGTGGGCTATAATTGATCTTGTAGCTGCGGGGGAATGAAGTACCATACCTCATAGACTGAGGGGTGGGCTATAATTGATCTTGTAGCTGCGGCGGGAATGAAGTACCGTACTTCTTAGACTGAGGGGTGAGCTATAATTGATCTTGTAGCTGTGGGGGAAATGAAGTACCGTACTTCATAGACTGAGGGGTGGGCTATAATATTGATCTTGTAGCTGTGGGGGAAATGAAGTACAGCACTTCATAGACTGAGGGGTGGGCTATAATTGATCTTGTAGCTGCGGGGGAAATGAAGTACCGTACTTCATAGACTGAGGGGTGGGCTATAATTGATCTTGTAGCTGTGGGGGGAATGAAGTACCACACTTCATAGACTGAGGGGTGGGCTATAATTGATCTTGTAGCTGTGGGGGAAATGAAGTACCGTACTTCATAGACTGAGGGGTGAGCTATAATTGATCTTGTAGCAGCGGGGGAAATGAAGTAACGTACTTCATTGACTGAGGGGTGGGCTATAATATTGATCTTGTAGCTGCGGGGGAAATGAAGTACAGTACTTCATACACTGAGTGGTGAACTATAATTGATCTTGTAGCTGCGGGGGAAATGAAGTACAGTACTTCATAGACTGAGGGGTGGGCTATAATATTGATCTTGTAGCTGCGGGGGAAATGAAGTACCGTACTTCATAGACTGAGGGGTGAGCTATAATTGATCTTGTAGCTGCGGGGGAAATGAAGTACAGTACTTCATAGACTGAGGGGTGGGCTATAATTGATCTTGTAGCTGCGGGGGAATGAAGTACCATACCTCATAGACTGAGAGGTGGGCTATAATTAATCTTGTAGCTGTGGGGGAATGAAGTACCGCACTTCATAGACTGAGGGGTGGGCTATAATTGATCTTGTAGCTGTGGGGAATGAAGTACCGTACCTCATAGACTGAGGGGTTGGCTATAATATTGATCTTGTAGCTGTGGGGGGAATGAAGTACCGCACTTCATAGACTGAGGGGTGGGCTATAATTGATCTTGTAGCTGCGGGGGAATGAAGTACCGCACCTCATAGACTGAGGGGTGGGCCATAATTGATCTTGTAGCTGTGGGGGAATGAAGTACCGCACTTCATAGACTGAGGGGTGGGCTATAATTGATCTTGCAGATGTGGGGGAAATGAAGTACCGTACTTCATAGACTGAGGGGTGGGCTATAATTGATCTTGTAGGTGTGGGGGAAATGAAGTACCGTACTTCATAGACTGAGGGGAGGGCTATAATTGATCTTGTAGCTGCGGGGGAAATGAAGTACCGTACTTCATAGACTGAGGGGTGGGCTATAATTGATCCTGTAGCTGTGGGGGAAATGAAGTACCGTACTTCATAGACTGAGGGTGAGCTATAATTGATCTTGTAGCTGTGGGGGGAATGAAATACCGCACCTCATAGACTGAGGGGTGGGCTATAATTGATCTTGTAGCTGTGGGGGGAATGAAGTACCGTACTTCATAGACTAAGGGGTGAGCAATAATTGATCTTGTAGCTGTGGGGGGAATGAAGTACCGTGCTTCATAGACTGAGGGGAGGGCTATAATTGATCTTGTAGCTGTGGGGGAAATGGAGTACCGTACTTCATATACTGAGGGGTGGGCTATAATTGATCTTGATGCTGTGGGGGGAATGAAGTACCGTACTTCATAGACTGAGGGGTGACCTATAATTGATCTTGTAGCTGTGGGGGAATGAAGTACCGCACTTCATAGACAGAGGAGAGGGCTATAATTGATCTTGTAGCTGCGGGGGAATGAAGTACCGCACTTCATAGACTGAGGGGTGGGCTATAATTGATCTTGTAGCTGTGGGGGAATGAAGTACCGCACTTCATAGACTGAGGGGTGGGCTATAATTGATCTTGTAGCTGTGGGGGGAATGAAGTACCGTACTTCATAGACTGAGGGGTGAGCAATAATTGATCTTGTAGCTGTGGGGGGAATGAAGTACCGTGCTTCATAGACTGAGGGGAGGGCTATAATTGATCTTGTAGCTGTGGGGGAAATGAAGTACCGTACTTCATAGACTGAGGGGTGGGCTATAATTGATCTTGTAGCTGCGGGGGAATGAAGTACCATACCTCATAGACTGAGGGGTGGGCTATAATTGATCTTGTAGCTGTGGGGGGAATGAAGTACCACACCTCATAGACTGAGGGGTGGGCTATAATTGATCTTGTAGCTGCGGGGAAATGAAGTACCGTACCTCATAGACTGAGGGGTGGGCTATAATTGATCTTGTAGCTGCGGGGGAATGAAGTACCATACCTCATAGGCTGAGGGGTGGGCTATAATTGATCTTGTAGCTGCGGGGGAATGAAATACCATACCTAATAGACTGAGGGGTGAGTTATAATTGATATTGTAGCTGCGGGGGAATGAAGTACCATACCTCATAGACTGAGGGGTGGGCTATAATTGATCTTGTAGTTGCGGGGGAATGAAGTGCCATACCTCATAGACTGAGGGGTGGGCTATATTTGATCTTGTAGCTGCGGGGGAAATGAAGTGCCCTGCTTCATAGACTGAGGGGTGGGCTATAATTGATCTTGTAGCTGCGGGGAAATGAAGTACCGTACTTCATAGACTGAGGGGTGGGCTATAATTGATCTTGTAGCTGCGGGGGAATGAAGTACCGCACCTCATAGACTGAGGGGTGAGCTATAATTGATTTTGTAGCTGCGGGGGAATGAAGTACCATACCTCATAGACTGAGGGGTGGGCTATAATTGATCTTGTAGCTGCGGGGGAAATGAAGTGCCCTGCTTCATAGACTGAGGAGTGGGCTATAATTGATCTTGTAGCTGCGGGGGAATGAAGTACCGCACCTCATAGACTGAGGGGTGGGCTATAATTGATCTTGTAGCTGCGGGGGAATGAAGTACCGTACCTCATAGACTGAGGGGTGGGCTATAATTGATCTTGTAGCTAAGGGGGGAATGAAGTACCGCACCACATAGACTGAGGGGTGGGCTATAATTGATCTTGTAGCTGCGGGGGGAATGAAGTACCGTACCTCATAGACTGAGGGGTGGGCTATAATTGATCTTGTAGCTGTGGGGGAAATGAAGTACTGTACCTCATAGACTGCGGGGTGGGCTATAATTGATCTTGTAGCTGTGGGGGAATGAAGTACCGTACTTCATAGACTGAGGGGTGGGCTATAATTGATCTTGTAACTGCGGGAGGAATGAAGTACCGTACTTCATAGACTGAGGGGTGAGCTATAATTGATCTTGTAGCTGCGGGGGAATGAAGTACCGTACCTCATAGACTGAGGGGTGGGCTATAATTAATCTTGTAGCAGTGGGGGAAATGAAGTACTGTACTTCATAGACTGAGAGGTGGGCTATAATTGATCTTGTAGCTGCAGGGGGAATGAAATACCGTACCTCATAGACTGAGGGGTGGGCTATAATTGATCTTGTAGCTGCGGGGGAATGAAGTACCGCACATCATAGACTGAGAGGTGGGCTATAATTGATCTTGTAGCAGTGGGGGAAATGAAGTACCGTACTTCATAGACTGAGGGGTGGGCTATAATTGATCTTGTAGCTGCAGGGGGAATGAAGTACCGTACTTCATAGACTGAGGGGTGAGCTATAATTGATCTTGTAGCTGCGGGGGAATGAAGTACCATACCTCATAGACTGAGGGGTGAGCTATAATTGATCTTGTAGCTGGGGGGGAATTGAAGTACCATACCTCATAGACTGAGGGGTGGGCTACAATTGATCTTGTAGCTGGGGGGGGGGAAATGAAGTACCATACCTCATAGACTGAGGGGTGGGCTGTAATTGATCTTGTAGCTGTGGGGGGAATGAAGTACCGCACCTCAAAGACTGAGGGGTGGGCTATAATTGATCTTGTAGCTGCGGGGGAATGAAGTACCATACCTCATAGACAGAGGGGTGGGCTATAATATTGATCTTGTAGCTGTGGGGGAATGAAGTACCGTACCTCATAGACTGAGGGGTGGGCTAAAATTGATCTTGTAGCTGCGGGGGAATGAAGTACCGTACCTCATAGACTGAGGGGTGGGCTATAATTGATCTTGTAGCTAAGGGGGGAATGAAGTACCGCACCTCATAGACTGAGGGGTGGGCTATAATTGATCTTGTAGCTGCGGGGGGAATGAAGTACCGTACCTCATAGACTGAGGGGTGGGCTATAATTGATCTTGTAGCTGCGGGGGAAATGATGTGCCCTGCTTCATAGACTGAGGAGTGGGCTATAATTGATCTTGTAGCTGCGGGGGGAATGAAGTACCGTACCTCATAGACTGAGGGGTGGGCTATAATTGATCTTGTAGCTGTGGGGGAAATGAAGTACTGTACCTCATAGACTGAGGGGTGGGCTATAATTGATCTTGTAGCTGTGGGGGAATGAAGTACCGTACTTCATAGACTGAGGGGTGGGCTATATTTTATCTTTTAGCTGCGGGGGGAATGAAGTACCGTACTTCATAGACTGAGGGGTGAGCTATAATTGATCGTGTAGCTGCGGGAGAATGAAGTGCCCTGCTTCATAGACTGAGGGGTGGGCTATAATTGATCTTGTAGCTGCGGGGAAATGAAGTACCATACCTCATAGACTGAGGGGTGGGCTATAATTGATCTTGTAGCTGCGGGGGAAATGAAGTGCCCTGCTTCATAGACTGAGGGGTGGGCTATAATTGATCTTGTAGCTGCGGGGAAATGAAGTACCGTACTTCATAGACTGAGGGGTTGGCTATAATTGATCTTGTAGCTGCGGGGGAATGAAGTACCGCACCTCATAGACTGAGGGGTGGGCTATAATTGATCTTGTAGCAGTGGGGGAAATGAAGTACTGTACTTCATAGACAGAGAGGTGGGCTATAATTGATCGTGTAGCTAAGGGGGGAATGAAGTACCGCACCTCATAGACTGAGGGGTGGGCTATAATTGATCTTGTAGCTGCGGGGGGAATGAAGTACCGTACCTCATAGACTGAGGGGTGGGTTATAATTGATCTTGTAGCTGTGGGGGAAATGAAGTACTGTACATCATAGACTGAGGGGTGGGCTATAATTGATCTTGTAGCTGCGGGGGAATGAAATACCGGACCTCATAGACTGAGGGGTGGGCTATAATTGATCGTGTAGCTAAGGGGGGAATGAAGTACCGCACCTCATAGACTGAGGAATGGGCTATAATTGATCTTGTAGCTGCGGGGGGAATGAAGTACCGTACCTCATAGACTGAGGGGTGGGCTATAATTGATCTTGTAGCTGTGGGGGAAATGAAGTACTGTACCTCATAGACTGAGGGGTGGGCTATAATTGATCTTGTAGCTGTGGGGGAATGAAGTACCGTACTTCATAGACTGAGGGGTGGGCTATAATTGATCTTTTAGCTGCGGGGGGAATGAAGTACCGTACTTCATAGACTGAGGGGTGAGCTATAATTGATCGTGTAGCTGCGGGAGAATGACGTACCGTACCTCATAGACTGAGGGGTGGGCTATAATTGATCTTGTAGCAGTGGGGGAAATGAAGTACTGTACTTCATAGACTGAGAGGTGGGCTATAATTGATCTTGTAGCTGCATGGGGAATGAAGTACCGTACCTCATAGACTGAGAGGTGGGCTATAATTGATCTTGTAGCTGCGGGGGAATGAAGTACCGCACCTCATAGACTGAGGGGTGGGCTATAATTGATCTTTTAGCAGTGGGGGAAATGAAGTACCGTACTTCATAGACTGAGGGGTGGGCTATAATTGATCTTGTAGCTGCAGGGGGAATGAAGTACCGTACTTCATAGACTGAGGGGTGGGCTATAATTGATCTTGTAGCTGCGGGGGAATGAAGTACCATACCTCATAGACTGAGGGGTGGGCTATAATTGATCTTGTAGCTGCGGCGGGAATGAAGTACCGTACTTCATAGACTGAGGGGTGAGCTATAATTGATATTGTAGCTGTGGGGGAAATGAAGTACCGTACTTCATAGACTGAGGGGTGGGCTATAATATTGATCTTGTAGCTGTGGGGGAAATGAAGTACAGCACTTCATAGACTGAGGGGTGGGCTATAATTGATCTTGTAGCTGCGGGGGAAATGAAGTACCGTACTTCATAGACTGAGGGGTGGGCTATAATTGATCTTGTAGCTGTGGGGGGAATGAAGTACCACACCTCATAGACTGAGGGGTGGGCTATAATTGATCTTGTAGCTGTGGGGGAAATGAAGTACCGTACTTCATAGACTGAGGGGTGAGCTATAATTGATCTTGTAGCAGCGGGGGAAATGAAGTACCGTACTTCATTGACTGAGGGGTGGGCTATAATATTGATCTTGTAGCTGCGGGGGAAATGAAGTGCCCTGCTTCATAGACTGAGGGGTGAGCTATAATTGATCTTGTAGCTGCGGGGGAAATGAAGTACAGTACTTCATAGACTGAGGGGTGGGCTATAATTGATCTTGTAGCTGCGGGGGAATGAAGTACCATACCTCATAGACTGAGAGGTGGGCTATAATTAATCTTGTAGCTGTGGGGGAATGAAGTACCGCACTTCATAGACTGAGGGGTGGGCTATAATTGATCTTGTAGCTGTGGGGAATCAAGTACCGTACCTCATAGACTGAGGGGTTGGCTATAATATTGATCTTGTAGCTGTGGGTGGAATGAAGTACCGCACTTCATAGACTGAGGGGTGGGCTATAATTGATCTTGTAGCTGCGGGGGAATGAAGTACCGCACCTCATAGACTGAGGGGTGGGCCATAATTGATCTTGTAGCTGTGGGGGAATGAAGTACCGCACTTCATAGACTGAGGGGTGGGCTATAATTGATCTTGCAGATGTGGGGGAAATGAAGTACCGTACTTCATAGACTGAGGGGTGGGCTATAATTGATCTTGTAGGTGTGGGGGAAATGAAGTACCGTACTTCATAGACTGAGGGGAGGGCTATAATTGATCTTGTAGCTGCAGGGGAAATGAAGTACCGTACTTCATAGACTGAGGGGTGGGCTATAATTGATCCTGTAGCTGTGGGGGAAATGAAGTACCGTACTTCATAGACTGAGGGTGAGCTATAATTGATCTTGTAGCTGTGGGGGGAATGAAGTACCGCACCTCATAGACTGAGGGGTGGGCTATAATTGATCTTGTAGCTGTGGGGGGAATGAAGTACCGTACTTCATAGACTAAGGGGTGAGCAATAATTGATCTTGTAGCTGTGGGGGAAATGAAGTACCGTGCTGCATAGTCTGAGGGGAGGGCTATAATTGATCTTGTAGCTGTGGGGGAAATGGAGTACCGTACTTCATATACTGAGGGGTGGTCTATAATTGATCTTGAGGCTGTGGGGGGAATGAAGTACCGTACTTCATAGACTGAGGGGTGACCTATAATTGATCTTGTAGCTGTGGGGGAATGAAGTACCGCACTTCATAGACAGAGGAGAGGGCTATAATTAATCTTGTAGCTGCGGGGGAATGAAGTACCGCACTTCATAGACTGAGGGGTGGGCTATAATTGATCTTGTAGCTGTGGGGGAATGAAGTACCGCACTTCATAGACTGAGGGGTGGGCTATAATTGATCTTGTAGCTGTGGGGGGAATGAAGTACCGTACTTCATAGACTGAGGGGTGAGCAATAATTGATCTTGTAGCTGTGGGGGGAATGAAGTACCGTGCTTCATAGACTGAGGGGAGGGCTATAATTGATCTTGTAGCTGTGGGGGAAATGAAGTACCGTACTTCATAGACTGAGGGGTGGGCTATAATTGATCTTGTAGCTGCGGGGGAAATGAAGTACCGTACTTCATAGACTGAGGGGTGGGCTATAATTGATCTTGTAGCTGTGGGGGGAATGAAGTACCGCACCTCATAGACTGAGGGGTGGGCTATAATTGATCTTGTAGCTGTGGGGGAAATGAAGTACCGTACTTCATAGACTGAGGGGTGAGCTATAATTGATCTTGTAGCAGCGGGGGAAATGAAGTACCGTACTTCATTGATTGAGGGGTGGGCTATAATATTGATCTTGTAGCTGCGGGGGAAATGAAGTACAGTACTTCATACACTGAGGGGTGAGCTATAATTGATCTTGTAGCTGCGGGGGAAATGAAGTACAGTACTTCATAGACTGAGGGGTGGGCTATAATATTGATCTTGTAGCTGCGGGGGAAATGAAGTACCGTACTTCATAGACTGAGGTGTGAGTTATAATTGATCTTGTAGCTGCGGGGGAAATGAAGTACAGTACTTCATAGACTGAGGGGAGGGCTATAATTGATCTTGTAGCTGTGGGGGAATGAAGTACCGTACTTCATAGACTGAGGTGTGGGCTATAATGATCTTGTAGCTGTGGGGGGAATGAAGTACCGTACTTCATAGACTGAGGGGTGGGCTATAATTGATCTTGTAGCTGCGGGGGAATGAAGTACCGTATCTCATGGACTGAGGGGTGGGCTATAATTGATCTTGTAGCTGTGGGGGGAATGAAGTGCCGCACCTCATAGATTGAGGGGTGGCTATAATTGATCTTGTAGCTGCGGGGGAATGAAGTACCATACCTCATAGACTGAGGGGTGGGCTATAATTGATCTTGTAGCTGTGGGGGAATGAAGTACCGCACTTCATAGACTGAGGGGTGGGCTGTAATTGATCTTGTAGCTGTGGGGGGAATGAAGTACCGCACCTCAAAGACTGAGGGGTGGGCTATAATGTATCTTGTAGCTGCGGGGGAATGAAGTACCATACCTCATAGACTGAGGGGTGGGCTATAATTGATCGTGTAGCTGGGGGGGGGGAAATTAAGTACCATACCTCATAGACTGAGGGGTGGGCTGTAATTGATCTTGTAGCTGTGGGGGGAATGAAGTACCGCACCTCAAAGACTGAGGGGTGGGCTATAATTGATCTTATAGCTGCGGGGGAATGATGTACCATACCTCATAGATTGAGGGGTGGGCTATAATATTGATCTTGTAGCTGAGGGGGAAATGAAGTACCGCACCTCATAGACTGAGGGGTGAGCTATAATTGATCTTGTAGGTGGGGGGGGAATGAAGTACCATACCTCATAGACTGAGGGGTGGGCTATAATTGATCTTGTAGCTGTGGGGGAAATGAAGTACCGTACTTCATAGACTGAGGGGTTGGCTATAATTGATCTTGTAGCTGCGGGGGAATGAAGTACCATACCTCATAGACTGAGGGGTGGGCTATAACATTGATCTTGTAGATGTGGAGGGAATGAAGTACCGCACCTCATAGACTGAGGGGTGGGCTATAATTGATCTTGTAGCTGCGGGGGAATGAAGTACCATACCTCATAGACTGAGGGGTGGGCTATAATTGATCTTGTAGCTGTGGGGGGAATGAAGTACCGCACCTCATAGACTGAGGGGTGGGCTATAATTGATCTTGTAGCTGCGGGGAAATGAAGTACCGTACCTCATAGACTGAGGGGTGGGCTATAATTGATCTTGTAGCTGCGGGGGAATGAAGTACCATACCTCATAGGCTGAGGGGTGGGCTATAATTGATCTTGTAGCTGCGGGGGAATGAAATACCATACCTCATAGACTGAGGGGTGGGTTATAATTGATATTGTAGCTGCGGGGGAATGAAGTACCATACCTCATAGACTGAGGGGTGGGCTATAATTGATCTTGTAGTTGCGGGGGAATGAAGTGCCATACCTCATAGACTGAGGGGTGGGCTATAATTGATCTTGTAGCTGCGGGGGAAATGAAGTGCCCTGCTTCATAGACTGAGGGGTGGGCTATAATTGATCTTGTAGCTGCGGGGAAATGAAGTACCGTACTTCATAGACTGAGGGGTGGGCTATAATTGATCTTGTAGCTGCGGGGGAATGAAGTACCGCACCTCATAGACTGAGGGGTGAGCTATAATTGATTTTGTAGCTGCGGGGGAATGAAGTACCATACCTCATAGACTGAGGGGTGGGCTATAATTGATCTTGTAGCTGCGGGGGAAATGAAGTGCCCTGCTTCATAGACTGAGGAGTGGGCTATAATTGATCTTGTAGCTTCGGGGAAATGAAGTACCGTACTTCATAGACTGAGGGGTTGGCTATAATTGATCTTGTAGCTGCGGGTGAATGAAGTACCGCACCTCATAGACTGAGGGGTGGGCTATAATTGATCTTGTAGCTGCGGGGGAATGAAGTACCGTACCTCATAGACTGAAGGGTGGGCTATAATTGATCTTGTAGCTAAGGGGGGAATGAAGTACCGCACCACATAGACTGAGGGGTGGGCTATAATTGATCTTGTAGCTGCGGGGGGAATGAAGTACCGTACCTCATAGACTGAGGGGTGGGCTATTATTGATCTTGTAGCTGTGGGGGAATGAAGTACTGTACCTCATAGACTGAGGGGTGGGCTATAATTGATCTTGTAGCTGTGGGGGAATGAAGTACCGTACATCATAGACTGAGGGGTGGGCTATAATTGATCTTGTAACTGCGGGAGGAATGAAGTACCGCACATCATAGACTGAGGGGTGGGCTATAATTGATCTTGTAGCTGTGGGGGAAATGAAGTACTGTACCTCATAGACTGAGGGGTGGGCTATAATTGATCTTGTAGCTGCGGGGGGAATGAAGTACCGTACCTCATAGACTGAGGGGTGGGCTATACTTGATCTTGTAGCTGCGGGGGGAATGAAGTACCGTACCTCATAGACTGAGGGGTGGGCTATAATTGATCTTGTAGCTGTGGGGGAAATGAAGTACTGTACCTCATAGACTGAGGGGTGGGCTATAATTAATCTTGTAGCAGTGGGGGAAATGAAGTACTGTACTTCATAGACTGAGAGGTGGGCTATAATTGATCTTGTAGCTGCAGGGGGAATGAAATACCGTACCTCATAGACTGAGGGGTGGGCTATAATTGATCTTGTAGCTGCGGGGGAATGAAGTACCGCACATCATAGACTGAGGGGTGGGCTATAATTGATCTTGTAGCAGTGGGGGAAATGAAGTACCGTACTTCATAGACTGAGGGGTGGGCTATAATTGATCTTGTAGCTGCAGGGGGAATGAAGTACCGTACTTCATAGACTGAGGGGTGAGCTATAATTGATCTTGTAGCTGCGGGGGAATGAAGTACCATACCTCATAGACTGAGGGGTGAGCTATAATTGATCTTGTAGCTGGGGGGGAATTGAAGTACCATACCTCATAGACTGAGGGGTGGGCTACAATTGATCTTGTAGCTGGGGGGGGGGAAATGAAGTACCATACCTCATAGACTGAGGGGTGGGCTGTAATTGATCTTGTAGCTGTGGGGGGAATGAAGTACCGCACCTCAAAGACTGAGGGGTGGGCTATAATTGATCTTGTAGCTGCGGGGGAATGAAGTACCATACCTCATAGACTGAGGGGTGGGCTATAATATTGATCTTGTAGCTGTGGGGGAAATGAAGTACCGCACCTCATAGACTGAGAGGTGAGCTATAATTGATCTTGTAGCTGGGGGGGAAATGAAGTACCATACCTCATAGACTGAGGGGTGGGCTATAATTGATCTTGTAGCTGTGGGGGAAATGAAGTACCGTACTTCATAGACTGAGGGGTGGGCTATAATTGATCTTGTAGCTGCGGGGGAATGAAGTAACATACCTCATAGACTGAGCGGTGGGCTATAATATTGATCTTGTAGCTGTGGGGGGAATGAAGTACCGCACCTCATAGACTGAGGGGTGGGCTATAATTGATCTTGTAGCTGCGGGGGAATGAAGTACCATACCTCATAGACTGAAGGGTGGGCTATAATTGATCTTGTAGCTGTGGGGGGAATGAAGTACCGCACCTCATAGACTGAGGGGTGGGCTATAATTGATCTTGTAGCTGCGGGGAAATGAAGTACCGTACCTCATAGACTGAGGGGTGGGCTATAATTGATCTTGTAGCTGCGGGGGAATGAAGTACCATACCTCATAGGCTGAGGGGTGGGCTATAATTTATCTTGTAGCTGCGGGGGAATGAAGTACCATACCTCATAGACTGAGGGGTGGGCTATAATTGATCTTGTAGTTGCGGAAAATGAAGTACCATACCTCATAGACTGAGGGGTGGGCTATAATTGATCTTGTAGCTGCGGGGGGAATGAAGTGCCCTGCTTCATAGACTGAGGGGAGGGCTATAATTGATCTTGTAGCTGTGGGGGAAATGAAGTACCGTACTTCATAGACTGAAGGGTGGGCTATAATATTGATCTTGTAGCTGTGGGGGAAATGAAGTACAGCACTTCATAGACTGAGGGGTGGGCTATAATTGATCTTGTAGCTGCGGGGGAAATGAAGTACCGTACTTCATAGACTGAGGGGTGGGCTATAATTGATCTTGTAGCTGTGGGGGGAATGAAGTACCGCACCTCATAGACTGAGGGGTGGGCTATAATTGATCTTGTAGCTGTGGGGGAAATGAAGTACCGTACTTCATAGACTGAGGTGTGAGCTATAATTGATCTTGTAGCAGCGGGGGAAATGAAGTACCGTACTTCATTGACTGAGGGGTGGGCTATAATATTGATCTTGTAGCAGCGGGGGAAATGAAGTACAGTACTTCATACACTGAGGGGTGAGCTATAATTGATCTTGTAGCTGCGGGGGAAATGAAGTACATTACTTCATAGACTGAGGGGTGGGCTATAATATTGATCTTGTAGCTGCGGGGGAAATGAAGTACCGTACTTCATAGACTGAGGGGTGAGCTATAATTGATCTTGTAGCTGCGGGGGACATGAAGTACAGTACTTCATAGACTGAGGGGTGGGCTATAATTGATCTTGTAGCTGCGGGGGAATGAAGTACCATACCTCATAGACTGAGGGGTGGGCTATAATTAATCTTGTAGCTGTGGGGGAATGAAGTACCGCACTTCATAGACTGAGGGGTGGGCTATAATTGATCTTGTAGCTGTGGGAAATGAAGTACCGTACCTCATAGACTGAGGGGTGGGCTATAATATTGATCTTGTAGCTGTGGGGGGAATGAAGTACCACACTTCATAGACTGAGGGGTGGGCTATAATTGATCTTGTAGCTGCGGGGGAATGAAGTACCGGACCTCATAGACTGAGGGGTGGGCTATAATTGATCTTGTAGCTAAGGGGGGAATGAAGTACCGCACCTCATAGACTGAGGGGTGGGCTATAATTGATCTTGTAGCTGCGGGGGGAATGAAGTACCGTACCTCATAGACTGAGGGGTGGGCTATAATTGATCTTGTAGCTGTGGGGGAAATGAAGTACTGTACCTCATAGACAGAGGGGTGGGCTATAATTGATCTTGTAGCTGTGGGGGAATGAAGTACCGTACTTCATAGACTGAGGGGTGGGCTATAATTGATCTTTTAGCTGCGGGGGGAATGAAGTACCGTACTTCATAGACTGAGGGGTGAGCAATAATTGATCGTGTAGCTGCGGGAGAATGACGTACCGTACCTCATAGACTGAGGGGTGGGCTATAATTGATCTTGTAGCAGTGGGGGAAATGAAGTACTGTACTTCATAGACTGAGAGGTGGGCTATAATTGATCTTGTAGCTGCAGGGGGAATGAAGTACCGTACCTCATAGACTGAGAGGTGGGCTATAATTGATCTTGTAGCTGCGGGGGAATGAAGTACCGCACCTCATAGACTGAGGGGTGGGCTATAATTGATCTTTTAGCAGTGGGGGAAATGAAGTACCGTACATCATAGAATGAAGGGTGGGCTATAATTGATCTTGTAGCTGCAGGGGGAATGAAGTACCGTACTTCATAGACTGAGGGGTGGGCTATAATTGATCTTGTAGCTGCGGGGGAATGAAGTACCATACCTCATAGACTGAGGGGTGGGCTATAATTGATCTTGTAGCTGCGGCGGGAATGAAGTACCGTACTTCATAGACTGAGGGGTGAGCTATAATTGATCTTGTAGCTGTGGGGGAAATGAAGTACCGTACTTCATAGACTGAGGGGTGGGCTATAATATTGATCTTGTAGCTGTGGGGGAAATGAAGTACAGCACTTCATAGACTGAGGGGTGGGCTATAATTGATCTTGTAGCTGCGGGGGAAATGAAGTACCGTACTTCATAGACTGAGGGGTGGGCTATAATTGATCTTGTAGCTGTGGGGGGAATGAAGTACCACACCTCATAGACTGAGGGGTGGGCTATAATTGATCTTGTAGCTGTGGGGGAAATGAAGTACCGTACTTCATAGACTGAGGGGTGAGCTATAATTGATCTTGTAGCAGCGGGGGAAATGAAGTACCGTACTTCATTGACTGAGGGGTGGGCTATAATATTGATCTTGTAGCTGCGGGGGAAATGAAGTACAGTACTTCATACACTGAGGGGTGAGCTATAATTGATCTTGTAGCTGCGGGGGAAATGAAGTACAGTACTTCATAGACTGAGGGGTGGGCTATAATATTGATCTTGTAGATGCGGGGGAAATGAAGTACCGTACTTCATAGACTGAGGGGTGAGCTATAATTGATCTTGTAGCTGCGGGGGAAATGAAGTACAGTACTTCATAGACTGAGGGGTGGGCTATAATTGATCTTGTAGCTGTGGGGGGAATGACGTACCGCACTTCATAGACTGAGGGGTGGGCTATAATTGATCTTGTAGCTGCGGGGGAATGAAGTACCATACCTCATAGACTGAGAGGTGGGCTATAATTAATCTTGTAGCTGTGGGGGAATGAAGTACCGCACTTCATAGACTGAGGGGTGGGCTATAATTGATCTTGTAGCTGTGGGGAATGAAGTACCGTACCTCATAGACTGAGGGGTGGGCTATAATATTGATCTTGTAGCTGTGGGGGGAATGACGTACCGCACTTCATAGGCTGAGGGGTGGGCTATAATTGATCTTGTAGCTGCGGGGGAATGAAGTACCATACCTCATAGACTGAGGGGTGGGCTATAATTGATCTTGTAGCTGCGGCGGGAATGAAGTACCGTACTTCTTAGACTGAGGGGTGAGCTATAATTGATCTTGTAGCTGTGGGGGAAATGAAGTACCGTACTTCATAGACTGAGGGGTGGGCTATAATATTGATCTTGTAGCTGTGGGGGAAATGAAGTACAGCACTTCATAGACTGAGGGGTGGGCTATAATTGATCTTGTAGCTGCGGGGGAAATGAAGTACCGTACTTCATAGACTGAGGGGTGGGCTATAATTGATCTTGTAGCTGTGGGGGGAATGAAGTACCACACTTCATAGACTGAGGGGTGGGCTATAATTGATCTTGTAGCTGTGGGGGAAATGAAGTACCGTACTTCATAGACTGAGGGGTGAGCTATAATTGATCTTGTAGCAGCGGGGGAAATGAAGTACCGTACTTCATTGACTGAGGGGTGGGCTATAATATTGATCTTGTAGCTGCGGGGGAAATGAAGTACAGTACTTCATACACTGAGGGGTGAGCTATAATTGATCTTGTAGCTGCGGGGGAAATGAAGTACAGTACTTCATAGACTGAGGGGTGGGCTATAATATTGATCTTGTAGCTGCGGGGGAAATGAAGTACCGTACTTCATAGACTGAGGGGTGAGCTATAATTGATCTTGTAGCTGCGGGGGAAATGAAGTACAGTACTTCATAGACTGAGGGGTGGGCTATAATTGATCTTGTAGCTGCGGGGGAATGAAGTACCATACCTCATAGACTGAGAGGTGGGCTATAATTAATCTTGTAGCTGTGGGGGAATGAAGTACCGCACTTCATAGACTGAGGGGTGGGCAATAATTGATCTTGTAGCTGTGGGGAATGAAGTACCGTACCTCATAGACTGAGGGGTTGGCTATAATATTGATCTTGTAGCTGTGGGGGGAATGAAGTACCGCAATTCATAGACTGAGGGGTGGGCTATAATTGATCTTGTAGCTGCGGGGGAATGAAGTACCGCACCTCATAGACTGAGGGGTGGGCCATAATTGATCTTGTAGCTGTGGGGGAATGAAGTACCGCACTTCATAGACTGAGGGGTGGGCTATAATTGATCTTGCAGATGTGGGGGAAATGAAGTACCGTACTTCATAGACTGAGGGGTGGGCTATAATTGATCTTGTAGGTGTGGGGGAAATGAAGTACCGTACTTCATAGACTGAGGGGAGGGCTATAATTGATCTTGTAGCTGCGGGGGAAATGAAGTACCGTACTTCATAGACTGAGGGGTGGGCTATAATTGATCCTGTAGCTGTGGGGGAAATGAAGTACCGTACTTCATAGACTGAGGGTGAGCTATAATTGATCTTGTAGCTGTGGGGGGAATGAAGTACCGCACCTCATAGACTGAGGGGTGGGCTATAATTGATCTTGTAGCTGTGGGGGGAATGAAGTACCGTACTTCATAGACTAAGGGGTGAGCAATAATAGATCTTGTAGCTGTGGGGGGAATGAAGTACCGTGCTTCATAGACTGAGGGGAGGGCTATAATTGATCTTGTAGCTGTGGGGGAAATGGAGTACCGTACTTCATATACTGAGGGGTGGGCTATAATTGATCTTGAGGCTGTGGGGGGAATGAAGTACCGTACTTCATAGACTGAGGGGTGACCTATAATTGATCTTGTAGCTGTGGGGGAATGAAGTACCGCACTTCATAGACAGAGGAGAGGGCTATAATTGATCTTGTAGCTGCGGGGGAATGAAGTACCGCACTTCATAGACTGAGGGGTGGGCTATAATTGATCTTGTAGCTGTGGGGGAATGAAGTACCGCACTTCATAGACTGAGGGGTGGGCTATAATTGATCTTGTAGCTGTGGGGGGAATGAAGTACCGTACTTCATAGACTGAGGGGTGAGCAATAATTGATCTTGTAGCTGTGGGGGGAATGAAGTACCGTGCTTCATAGACTGAGGGGAGGGCTATAATTGATCTTGTAGCTGTGGGGGAAATGAAGTACCGTACTTCATAGACTGAGGGGTGGGCTATAATTGATCTTGTAGCTGCGGGGGAAATGAAGTACCGTACTTCATAGACTGAGGGGTGGGCTATAATTGATCTTGTAGCTGTGGGGGGAATGAAGTACCGCACCTCATAGACTGAGGGGTGGGCTATAATTGATCTTGTAGCTGTGGGGGAAATGAAGTACCGTACTTCATAGACTGAGGGGTGAGCTATAATTGATCTTGTAGCAGCGGGGGAAATGAAGTACCGTACTTCATTGATTGAGGGGTGGGCTATAATATTAATCTTGTAGCTGCGGGGGAAATGAAGTACAGTACTTCATACACTGAGGGGTGAGCTATAATTGATCTTGTAGCTGCGGGGGAAATGAAGTACAGTACTTCATAGACTGAGGGGTGGGCTATAATATTGATCTTGTAGCTGCGGGGGAAATGAAGTACCGTACTTCATAGACTGAGGTGTGAGCTATAATTGATCTTGTAGCTGCGGGGGAAATGAAGTACAGTACTTCATAGACTGAGGGGTGGGCTATAATTGATCTTGTAGCTGTGGGGGAATGAAGTACCGTACTTCATAGACTGAGGTGTGGGCTATAATGATCTTGTAGCTGTGGGGGGAATGAAGTACCGTACTTCATAGACTGAGGGGTGGGCTATAATTGATCTTGTAGCTGCGGGGGAATGAAGTACCGTACCTCATAGACTGAGGGGTGGGCTATAATTGATCTTGTAGCTGTGGGGGGAATGAAGTGCCGCACCTCATAGATTGAGGGGTGGCTATAATTGATCTTGTAGCTGCGGGGGAATGAAGTACCGTACCTCATAGACTGAGGGGTGGGCTATAATTGATATTGTAGCTGCGGGGGAATGAAGTACCATACCTCATAGACTGAGGGGTGGGCTATAATTAATCTTGTAGCTGTGGGGGAATGAAGTACCGCACTTCATAGACTGAGGGGTGGGCTGTAATTGATCTTGTAGCTGTGGGGGGAATGAAGTACCGCACCTCAAAGACTGAGGGGTGGGCTATAATTGATCTTGTAGCTGCGGGGGAATGAAGTACCATACCTCATAGACTGAGGGGTGGGCTATAATTGATCTTGTAGCTGTGGGGGAATGAAGTACCGCACTTCATAGACTGAGGGGTGGGCTGTAATTGATCTTGTAGCTGTGGGGGGAATGAAGTACCGCACCTCAAAGACTGAGGGGAGGGCTATAATTTATCTTGTAGCTGCGGGGGAATGAAGTACCATACCTCATAGACTGAGGGGTGGGCTATAATTGATCTTGTAGCTGGGGGGGGGAAATGAAGTACCATACCTCATAGACTGAGGGGTGGGCTGTAATTGATCTTGTAGCTGTGGGGGGAATGAAGTACCGCACCTCAAAGACTGAGGGGTGGGCTATAATTAATCTTGTAGCTGCGGGGGAATGATGTACCATACCTCATAGATTGAGGGGTGGGCTATAATATTGATCTTGTAGCTGAGGGGGAAATGAAGTACCGCACCTCATAGACTGAGGGGTGAGCTATAATTGATCTTGTAGGTGGGGGGGAAATGAAGTACCATACCTCATAGACTGAGGGGTGGGCTATAATTGATCTTGTAGCTGTGGGGGAAATGAAGTACCGTACTTCATAGACTGAGGGGTTGGCTATAATTGATCTTGTAGCTGCGGGGGAATGAAGTACCATACCTCATAGACTGAGGGGTGGGCTATAATATTGATCTTGTAGATGTGGGGGGAATGAAGTACCGCACCTCATAGACTGAGGGGTGGGCTATAATTGATCTTGTAGCTGCGGGGGAATGAAGTACCATACCTCATAGACTGAGGGGTGGGCTATAATTGATCTTGTAGCTGTGGGGGGAATGAAGTACCGCACCTCATAGACTGAGGGGTGGGCTATAATTGATCTTGTAGCTGCGGGGAAATGAAGTACCGTACCTCATAGACTGAGGGGTGGGCTATAATTAATCTTGTAGCTGCGGGGGAATGAAGTACCATACCTCATAGGCTGAGGGGTGGGCTATAATTGATCTTGTAGCTGCGGGGGAATGAAATACCATACCTCATAGACTGAGGGGTGGGTTATAATTGATATTGTAGCTTCGGGGGAATGAAGTACCATACCTCATAGACTGAGGGGTGGGCTATAATTGATCTTGTAGTTGCGGGGGAATGAAGTGCCATACCTCATAGACTGAGGGGTGGGCTATAATTGATCTTGTAGCTGCGGGGGAAATGATGTGCCCTGCTTCATAGACTGAGGGGTGGGCTATAATTGATCTTGTAGCTGCGGGGAAATGAAGTACCGTACTTCATAGACTGAGGGGTGGGCTATAATTGATCTTGTAGCTGCGGGGGAATGAAGTACCGCACCTCATAGACTGAGGGGTGAGCTATAATTGATTTTGTAGCTGCGGGGGAATGAAGTACCATACCTCATAGACTGAGGGGTGGGCTATAATTGATCTTGTAGCTGCGGGGGAAATGAAGTGCCCTGCTTCAAAGACTGAGGAGTGGGCTATAATTGATCTTGTAGCTGCGGGGAAATGAAGTACCGTACTTCATAGACTGAGGGGTTGGCTATAATTGATCTTGTAGCTGCGGGTGAATGAAGTACCGCACCTCATAGACTGAGGGGTGGGCTATAATTGATCTTGTAGCTGCGGGGGAATGAAGTACCATACCTCATAGACTGAGGGGTGGGCTATAATTGATCTTGTAGCTGTGGGGGGAATGAAGTACCGCACCTCATAGACTGAGGGGTGGGCTATAATATTGATCTTGTAGCTGAGGGGGAAATGAAGTACCGCACCTCATAGACTGAGGGGTGAGCTATAATTGATCTTGTAGGTGGGGGGGAAATGAAGTACCATACCTCATAGACTGAGGGGTGGGCTATAATTGATCTTGTAGCTGTGGGGGAAATGAAGTACCGTACTTCATAGACTGAGGGGTTGGCTATAATTGATCTTGTAGCTGCGGGGGAATGAAGTACCATACCTCATAGACTGAGGGGTGGGCTATAATATTGATCTTGTAGATGTGGGGGGAATGAAGTACCGCACCTCATAGACTGAGGGGTGGGCTATAATTGATCTTGTAGCTGCGGGGGAATGAAGTACCATACCACATAGACTGAGGGGTGGGCTATAATTGATCTTGTAGCTGTGGGGGGAATGAAGTACCGCACCTCATAGACTGAGGGGTGGGCTATAATTGATCTTGTAGCTGCGGGGAAATGAAGTACCGTACCTCATAGACTGAGGGGTGGGCTATAATTAATCTTGTAGCTGCGGGGGAATGAAGTACCATACCTCATAGGCTGAGGGGTGGGCTATAATTGATCTTCTAGCTGCGGGGGAATGAAATACCATACCTCATAGACTGAGGGGTGGGTTATAATTGATATTGTAGCTTCGGGGGAATGAAGTACCATACCTCATAGACTGAGGGGTGGGCTATAATTGATCTTGTAGTTGCGGGGGAATGAAGTGCCATACCTCATAGACTGAGGGGTGGGCTATAATTGATCTTGTAGCTGCGGGGGAAATGAAGTGCCCTGCTTCATAGACTGAGGGGTGGGCTATAATTGATCTTGTAGCTGCGGGGAAATGAAGTACCGTACTTCATAGACTGAGGGGTGGGCTATAATTGATCTTGTAGCTGCGGGGGAATGAAGTACCGCACCTCATAGACTGAGGGGTGAGCTATAATTGATTTTGTAGCTGCGGGGGAATGAAGTACCATACCTCATAGACTGAGGGGTGGGCTATAATTGATCTTGTAGCTGCGGGGGAAATGAAGTGCCCTGCTTCAAAGACTGAGGAGTGGGCTATAATTGATCTTGTAGCTGCGGGGAAATGAAGTACCGTACTTCATAGACTGAGGGGTTGGCTATAATTGATCTTGTAGCTGCGGGTGAATGAAGTACCGCACCTCATAGACTGAGGGGTGGGCTATAATTGATCTTGTAGCTGCGGGGGAATGAAGTACCGCACATCATAGACTGAGGGGTGGGCTATAATTGATCTTGTAGCTGTGGGGGAAATGAAGTACTGTACCTCATAGACTGAGGGGTGGGCTATAATTGATCTTGTAGCTGTGGGGGAATGAAGTACCGTACTTCATAGACTGAGGGGTGGTCTATAATTGATCTTGTAACTGCGGGAGGAATGAAGTACCGCACATCATAGACTGCGGGGTGGGCTATAATTGATCTTGTAGCTGTGGGGGAAATGAAGTACTGTACCTCATAGACTGAGGGGTGGGCTATAATTGATCTTGTAGCTGCGGGGGGAATGAAGTACCGTACCTCATAGACTGAGGGGTGGGCTATAATTGATCTTGTAGCTGTGGGGGAAATGAAGTACCGTACCTCATAGACTGAGGGGTGGGCTATAATTAATCTTGTAGCAGTGGGGGAAATGAAGTACTGTACTTCATAGACTGAGAGGTGGGCTATAATTGATCTTGTAGCTGCAGGGGGAATGAAATACCGTACCTCATAGACTGAGGGGTGTGCTATAATTGATCTTGTAGCTGCGGGGGAATGAAGTACCGCACATCATAGACTGAGGGGTGGGCTATAATTGATCTTGTAGCAGTGGGGGAAATGAAGTACCGTACTTCATAGACTGAGGGGTGGGCTATAATTGATCTTGTAGCTGCAGGGGGAATGAAGTACCGTACTTCATAGACTGAGGGGTGAGCTATAATTGATCTTGTAGCTGCGGGGGAATGAAGTACCATACCTCATAGACTGAGGGGTGAGCTATAATTGATCTTGTAGCTGGGGGGGAATTGAAGTACCATACCTCATAGACTGAGGGGTGGGCTACAATTGATCTTGTAGCTGGGGGGGGGGGGGGGAAATGAAGTACCATACCTCATAGACTGAGGGGTGGGCTGTAATTGATCTTGTAGCTGTGGGGGGAATGAAGTACCGCACCTCAAAGACTGAGGGGTGGGCTATAATTGATCTTGTAGCTGCGGGGGAATGAAGTACCATACCTCATAGACTGAGGGGTGGGCTATAGTATTGATCTTGTAGCTGTGGGGGAAATGAAGTACCGCACCTCATAGACTGAGGGGTGAGCTATAATTGTTCTTGTAGCTGGGGGGGAAATGAAGTACCATACCTCATAGACTGAGGGGTGGGCTATAATTGATCTTGTAGCTGTGGGGGAAATGAAGTACCGTACTTCATAGACTGAGGGGTGGGCTATAATTGATCTTGTAGCTGCGGGGGAATGAAGTAACATATCTCATAGACTGAGCGGTGGGCTATAATATTGATCTTGTAGCTGTGGGGGGAATGAAGTACCGCACATCATAGACTGAGGGGTGGGCTATAATTGATCTTGTAGCTGCGGGGGAATGAAGTACCATACCTCATAGACTGAGGGGTGGGCTATAATTGATCTTGTAGCTGTGGGGGGAATGAAGTACCGCACCTCATAGACTGAGGGGTGGGCTATAATTGATCTTGTAGCTGCGGGGAAATGAAGTACCGTACCTCATAGACTGAGGGGTGGGCTATAATTGATCTTGTAGCTGCGGGGGAATGAAGTACCATACCTCATAGGCTGAGGGGTGGGCTATAATTGATCTTGTAGCTGCGGGGGAATGAAGTACCATACCTCATAGACTGAGGGGTGGGCTATAATTGATCTTGTAGTTGCGGAAAATGAAGTACCATACCTCATAGACTGAGGGGTGGGCTATAATTGATCTTGTAGCTGCGGGGGAAATGAAGTGCCCTGCTTCATAGACTGAGGGGAGGGCTATAATTGATCTTGTAGCTGTGGGGGAAATGAAGTACCGTACTTCATAGACTGAAGGGTGGGCTATAATATTGATCTTGTAGCTGTGGGGGAAATGAAGTACAGCACTTCATAGACTGAGGGGTGGGCTATAATTGATCTTGTAGCTGCGGGGGAAATGAAGTACCGTACTTCATAGACTGAGGGGTGGGCTATAATTGATCTTGTAGCTGTGGGGGGAATGAAGTACCGCACCTCATAGACTGAGGGGTGGGCTATAATTGATCTTGTAGCTGTGGGGGAAATGAAGTACCGTACTTCATAGACTGAGGGGTGAGCTATAATTGATCTTGTAGCAGCGGGGGAAATGAAGTACCGTACTTCATTGACTGAGGGGTGGGCTATAATATTGATCTTGTAGCAGCGGGGGAAATGAAGTACAGTACTTCATACACTGAGGGGTGAGCTATAATTGATCTTGTAGCTGCGGGGGAAATGAAGTACATTACTTCATAGACTGAGGGGTGGGCTATAATATTGATCTTGTAGCTGCGGGGGAAATAAAGTACCGTACTTCATAGACTGAGGGGTGAGCTATAATTGATCTTGTAGCTGCGGGGGACATGAAGTACAGTACTTCATAGACTGAGGGGTGGGCTATAATTGATCTTGTAGCTGCGGGGGAATGAAGTACCATACCTCATAGACTGAGGGGTGGGCTATAATTAATCTTGTAGCTGTGGGGGAATGAAGTACCGCACTTCATAGACTGAGGGGTGGGCTATAATTGATCTTGTAGCTGTGGGGAATGAAGTACCGTACCTCATAGACTGAGGGGTGGGCTATAATATTGATCTTGTAGCTGTGGGGGGAATGAAGTACCACACTTCATAGACTGAGGGGTGGGCCATAATTGATCTTGTAGCTGCGGGGGAATGAAGTACCGCTCCTCATAGACTGAGGGGAGGGCCATAATTGATCTTGTAGCTGCGGGGGAATGAAGTACCGCACTTCATAGACTGAGGGTTGGGCTATAATTGATCTTGCAGCTGTGGGGGAAATGAAGTACCGTACTTCCTAGACTGAGGGGTGGGCTATAATTGTTCTTGTAGGTGTGGGGGAAATGAAATACCGTACTTCATAGACTGAGGGGAGGGCTATAATTGATCTTGTAGCTGCGGGGGAAATGAAGTACCGTACTTCATAGACTGAGGGGTGGGCTATAATTGATCCTGTAGCTGTGGGGGAAATGAAGTACCGTACTTCATAGACTGAGGGGTGAGCTATAATTGATCTTGTAGCTGTGGGGGGAATGAAGTACCGCACCTCATAGACTGAGGGGTGGGCTATAATTGATCTTGTAGCTGTGGGGGGAATGAAGTACCGTACTTCATAGACTGAGGGGTGGGCTATAATTGATCTTGTAGCTGTGGGGGAAATGGAGTACCGTACTTCATAGACTGAGGGGTGGGCTATAATTGATCTTGTAGCTGTGGGGGGAATGAAGTACCGTACTTCATAGACTGAGGGGTGAGCTATAATTGATCTTGTAGCTGTGGGGGAATGAAGTACCGCACTTCATAGGCAGAGGAGAGGGCTATAATTGATCTTGTAGCTGCGGGGGAATGAAGTACCGCACTTCATATCCTGAGGGATGAGCTATAATTGATCTTGTAGCAGCGGGGGAAATGAAGTACCGTACTTCATTGACTGAGGGGTGGGCTATAATATTGATCTTGTAGCTGCGGGGGAAATGAAGTACAGTACTTCATACACTGAGGGGTGAGCTATAATTGATCTTGTTGCTGCGGGGGAAATGAAGTACAGTACTTCATAGACTGAGGGGTGGCTATAATATTGATCTTGTAGCTGCGGGGGTAATGAAGTACCGTACTGCATAGACTGAGGGGTGAGCTATAATTGATTTTGTAGCGGCGGGGGGATATGAAGTACAGTACTTCATAGACTGAGGGGTGGGCTATAATTGATCTTGTAGCTGCGGGGGAATGAAGTACCGCACCTCATAGACTGAGGGGTGAGCTATAATTGATCTTGTAGCTGGGGGGGAAATGAAGTACCATACCTCATAGACTGAGGGGTGGGCTATAATTGATCTTGTAGCTGTGGGGGAAATGAAGTACCGTACTTCATAGACTGAGGGGTGGGCTATAATTGATCTTGTAGCTGGGAGGGGGGGGAAATGAAGTACCGTACCTCATAGACTGAGGGGTGGGCTATAATTGATCTTGTAGCTGCGGGGGAATGAAGTACCGTACCTCATAGACTGAGGGGGGGGGCTATAATTGATCTTGTAGCTGCGGGGGAATGAAGTACCGTACCTCATAGACTGAGGGGTGGGCTATAATTGATCTTGTTGCTGCGGGGGAATGAAGTACCATACCTCATAGACTGAGGGGTGGGCTATAATTGATTTTGTAGCTGGGGGGGAAATGAAGTACCATACCTCATAGACTGAGGGGTGGGCTATAATTGATCTTGTAGCTAAGGGGGGAATGAAGTACCGCACCTCATAGACTGAGGGGAGGGCTATAATTGATCTTGTTGCTGCGGGGGAATGAAGTACCGCACCTCATAGACTGAGGGGTGGGCTATAATTGATTTTGTAGCTGGGGGGAAATGAAGTACCATACCTCATAGACTGAGGGGTGGGCTATAATTGATCTTGTATCTAAGGGGGGAATGAAGACCGCACCTCATAGACTGAGGGGTGAGCTATAATTGATCTTGTAGCTGGGGGCGAAATGAAGTACCATACCTCATAGACTGAGGGGTGGGCTATAATTGATCTTGTAGCTGTGGGGGAAATGAAGTACCGTACTTCATAGACTGAGGGGTGGGCTATAATTGATCTTGTAGCTGTGGGGGAATGAAGTACCGCACTTCATAGACTGAGGGGTGGGCTATAATTGATCTTGTAGCTGTGGGGGGAATGAAGTACCGTACCTCATAGACTGAGGGGTGGGCTATAATTGATCTTGTAGCTGTGGGGGAAATGAAGTACCGTACCTCATAGACTGAGGGGTGGGCTATAATTGATCTTGTAGCTGCGGGGGAATGAAGTACCATACCTCATAGACTGAGGGGTGGGATATATTTGATCTTGTAGCTGTGGGGGGAATGAAGTACCGCACCTCATAGACTGAGGGGTGGGCTATAATTGATCTTGTAGCTGCGGGGAAATGAAGTACCGTACCTCATAGACTGAGGGGTGGGCTATAATTGATCTTGTAGCTGCGGGGGAATGAAGTACCATACCTCATAGGCTGAGGGGAGGGGTATAATTGATCTTGTAGCTGCGGGGGAATGAAGTACCATACCTCATAGACTGAGGGGTGGGTTATAATTGATCTTGTAGCTGCGGGGGAATGAAGTACCATACCTCATAGACTGAGGGGTGGGCTATAATTGATCTTGTAGTTGCGGGGGAATGAAGTACCATACCTCATAGACTGAGGGGTGGGCTATAATTGATCTTGTAGCTGCGGGGGAAATGAAGTGCCCTGCTTCATAGACTTAGGGGTGGGCTATAATTGATCTTGTAGCTGCGGGGAAATGAAGTACCGTACTTCATAGACTGAGGGGTGGGCTATAATTGATCTTGTAGCTGCGGGGGAATGACGTACCGCACCTCATAGACTGAGGGGTGGGCTATAATTGATTTTGTAGCTGCGGGGGAATGAAGTACCATACCTCATAGACTGAGGGGTGGGCTATAATTGATCTCGTAGCTGTAGGGGGAATGAAGTACCGCACCTCATAGACTGAGGGGTGGGCTATAATTGATCTTGTAGCTGCGGGGGAATGAAATACCATACCTCATAGACTGAGGGGTGGGTTATAATTGATATTGTAGCTGCGGGGGAATGAAGTACCATACCTCATAGACTGAGGGGTGGGCTATAATTGATCTTGTAGCTGTGGGGGGAATGAAGTACCGCACCTCATAGACTGAGGGGTGGGCTATAATTGATCTTGTAGCTGCGGGGAAATGAAGTACCGTACCTCATAGACTGAGGGGTGGGCTATAATTGATCTTGTAGCTGCGGGGGAATGAAGTACCATACCTCATAGGCTGAGGGGTGGGCTATAATTGATCTTGTAGCTGCGGGGGAATGAAATACCATACCTCATAGACTGAGGGGTGGGTTATAATTGATATTGTAGCTGCGGGGGAATGAAGTACCATACCTCATAGACTGAGGGGTGGGCTATAATTGATCTTGTAGTTGCGGGGGAATGAAGTGCCATACCTCATAGACTGAGGGGTGGGCTATAATTGATCTTGTAGCTGCGGGGGAAATGAAGTGCCCTGCTTCATAGACTGAGGGGTGGGCTATAATTGATCTTGTAGCTGCGGGGAAATGAAGTTCCGTACTTCATAGACTGAGGGGTGGGCTATAATTGATCTTGTAGCTGCGGGGGAATGAAGTACCGCACCTCATAGACTGAGGGGTGAGCTATAATTGATTTTGTAGCTGCGGGAGAATGAAGTACCATACCTCATAGACTGAGGGGTGGGCTATAATTGATCTTGTAGCTGCGGGGGAAATGAAGTGCCCTGCTTCATAGACTGACGGGTGGGCTATAATTGATCTTGTAGCTGCGGGGGAATGAAGTACCGCACCTCATAGACTGAGGGGTGGGCTATAATTGATTTTGTAGCTGCGGGGGAATGAAGTACCGCACCTCATAGACTGAGGGGTGAGCTATAATTGATCTTGTAGCTGGGGGGGAAATGAAGTACCATACCTCATAGACTGAGGGGTGGGCTATAATTGATCTTGTAGCTGTGGGGGAAATGAAGTACCGTACTTCATAGACTGAGGGGTGGGCTATAATTGATCTTGTAGCTGTGGGGGAATGAAGTACCGCACTTCATAGACTGAGGGGTGGGCTATAATTGATCTTGTAGCTGTGGGGGGAATGAAGTACCGTACCTCATAGACTGAGGGGTGGGCTATAATTGATCTTGTAGCTGTGGGGGAAATGAAGTACCGTACCTCATAGACTGAGGGGTGGGCTATAATTGATCTTGTAGCTGCGAGGGAATGAAGTACCATAACACATAGACTGAGGGGTGGGCTATATTTGATCTTGTAGCTGTGGGGGGAATGAAGTACCGCACCTCATAGACTGAGGGGTGGGCTATAATTGATCTTGTAGCTGCGGGGAAATGAAGTACCGTACCTCATAGACTGAGGGGTGGGCTATAATTGATCTTGTAGCTGCGGGGGAATGAAGTACCATACCTCATAGGCTGAGGGGTGGGGTATAATTGATCTTGTAGCTGCGGGGGAATGAAGTACCATACCTCATAGACTGAGGGGTGGGTTATAATTGATCTTGTAGCTGCGGGGGAATGAAGTACCATACCTCATAGACTGAGGGGTGGGCTATAATTGATCTTGTAGTTGCGGGGGAATGAAGTACCATACCTCATAGACTGAGGGGTGGGCTATAATTGATCTTGTAGCTGCGGGGGAAATGAAGTGCCCTGCTTCATAGACTTAGGGGTGGGCTATAATTGATCTTGTAGCTGCGGGGAAATGAAGTACCGTACTTCATAGACTGAGGGGTGGGCTATAATTGATCTTGTAGCTGCGGGGGAATGAAGTACCGCACCTCATAGACTGAGGGGTGGGCTATAATTGATTTTGTAGCTGCGGGGGAATGAAGTACCATACCTCATAGACTGAGGGGTGGGCTATAATTGATCTCGTAGCTGTGGGGGGAATGAAGTACCGCACCTCATAGACTGAGGGGTGGGCTATAATTGATCTTGTAGCTGTGGGGGGAATGAAGTACCGCACCTCATAGACTGAGGGGTGGGCTATAATTGATCTTGTAGCTGCGGGGAAATGAAGTACCGTACCTCATAGACTGAGGGGTGGGCTATAATTGATCTTGTAGCTGCGGGGAAATGAAGTACCGTACCTCATAGACTGAGGGGTGGGCTATAATTGATCTTGTAGCTGCGGGGGAATGAAGTACCATACCTCATAGGCTGAGGGGTGGGCTATAATTGATCTTGTAGCTGCGGGGGAATGAAGTACCATACCTCATAGACTGAGGGGTGGGCTATAATTGATCTTGTAGCTGCGGGGGAATGAAGTACCATACCTCATAGGCTGAGGGGTGGGCTATAATTGATCTTGTAGCTGCGGGGGAATGAAATACCATACCTCATAGACTGAGGGGTGGGTTATAATTGATATTGTAGCTGCGGGGGAATGAAGTACCATACCTCATAGACTGAGGGGTGGGCTATAATTGATCTTGTAGTTGCGGGGGAATGAAGTGCCATACCTCATAGACTGAGGGGTGGGCTTAATTGATCTTGTAGCTGCGGGGGAAGTGAAGTGCCCTGCTTCATAGACTGAGGGGTGGGCTATAATTGATCTTGTAGCTGCGGGGAAATGAAGTACCGTACTTCATAGACTGAGGGGTGGGCTATAATTGATCTTGTAGCTGCGGGGGAATGAAGTACCGCACCTCATAGACTGAGGGGTGAGCTATAATTGATTTTGTAGCTGCGGGGGAATGAAGTACCATACCTCATAGACTGAGGGGTGGGCTATAATTGATCTTGTAGCTGCGGGGGAAATGAAGTGCCCTGCTTCATAGACTGAGGAGTGGGCTATAATTGATCTTGTAGCTGCGGGGAAATGAAGTACCGTACTTCATAGACTGAGGGGTTGGCTATAATTGATCTTGTAGCTGCGGGGGAATGAAGTACCGCACCTCATAGACTGAGGGGTGGGCTATAATTGATCTTGTAACTGCGGGGGAATGAAGTACCGTACCTCATAGACTGAGGGGTGGGCTATAATTGATCTTGTAGCTAAGGGGGGAATGAAGTACCGTACTTCATAGACTGAGGGGTGGGCTATAATTGATCTTGTAGCTGTGGGGGGAATGAAGTACCGCACCTCATAGACTGAGGGGTGGGCTATAATTGATCTTGTAGCTGTGGGGGAAATGAAGTACCGTACTTCACAGACTGAGGGGTGAGCTATAATTGATCTTGTAGCAGCGGGGGAAATGAAGTACCGTACTTCATTGACTGAGGGGTGGGCTATAATATTGATCTTGTAGCAGCGGGGGAAATGAAGTACAGTACTTCATACACTGAGGGGTGAGCTATAATTGATCTTGTAGCTGCGGGGGAAATGATGTACATTACTTCATAGACTGAGGGGTGGGCTATAATATTGATCTTGTAGCTGCGGAGGAAATGAAATACCGTACTTCATAGACTGAGGGGTGAGCTATAATTGATCTTGTAGCTGCGGGGGACATGAAGTACAGTACTTCATAGACTGATGGGTGGGCTATAATTGATCTTGTAGCTGCGGGGGAATGAAGTACCATACCTCATATACTGAGGGGTGGGCTATAATTAATCATGTAGCTGTGGGGGAATGAATTACCGCACTTCATAGACTGAGGGGTGGGCTATAATTGATCTTGTAGCTGTGGGGAATGAAGTACCGTACCTCATAGACTGAGGGGTGGGCTATAATATTGATCTTGTAGCTGTGGGGGGAATGAAGTACCACACTTCATAGACTGATGTGTGGGCTATAATTGATCTTGTAGCTGCGGGGGAATGAAGTACCGCACCTCATAGACTGAGGGGTGGGCCATAATTGATCTTGTAGCTGCGGGGGAATGAAGTACCGCACTTCATAGACTGAGGGTTGGGCTATAATTGATCTTGCAGCTGTGGGGGAAATGAAGTACCGTACTTCCTAGACTGAGGGGTGGGCTATAATTGTTCTTGTAGGTGTGGGGGAAATGAAATACCGTACTTCATAGACTGAGGGGAGGGCTATAATTGATCTTGTAGCTGCGGGGGAAATGAAGTACCCTACTTCATAGACTGAGGGGTGGGCTATAATTGATCCTGTAGCTGTGGGGGAAATGAAGTACCGTACTTCATAGACTGAGGGGTGAGCTATAATTGATCTTGTAGCTGTGGGGGGAATGAAGTACCGCACCTCATAGACTGAGGGGTGGGCTATAATTGATCTTGTAGCTGTGGGGGGAATGAAGTACCGTACTTCATAGACTGAGGGGTGGGCTATAATTGATCTTGTAGCTGTGGGGGAAATGGAGTACCGTACTTCATAGACTGAGGGGTGGGCTATAATTGATCTTGTAGCTGTGGGGGGAATGAAGTACCGTACTTCATAGACTGAGGGGTGAGCTATAATTGATCTTGTAGCTGTGGGGGAATGAAGTACCGCACTTCATAGGCAGAGGAGAGGGCTATAATTGATCTTGTAGCTGCGGGGGAATGAAGTACCGCACTTCATATCCTGAGGGATGAGCTATAATTGATCTTGTAGCAGCGGGGGAAATGAAGTACCGTACTTCATTGACTGAGGGGTGGGCTAAAATATTGATCTTGTAGCTGCGGGGGAAATGAAGTACAGTACTTCATACACTGAGGGGTGACCTATAATTGATCTTGTAGCTGCGGGGGAAATGAAGTACAGTACTTCATAGACTGAGGGGTGGCTATAATATTGATCTTGTAGCTGCGGGGGAAATGAAGTACCGTACTTCATAGACTGAGGGGTGAGCTATAATTGATCTTGTAGCTGCGGGGGATATGAAGTACAGTACTTCATAGACTGAGGGGTGGGCTATAATTGATCTTGTAGCTGTGTGGGAATGAAGTACCATACTTCATAGACTGAGGGGTGGGCTATAATTGATCTTGTAGCTGTGGGGGGAATGACGTACCGTACTTCATAGACTGAGGGGTGGGCTATAATTGATCTTGTAGCTGCGGGGGAATGAAGTACCATACCTCATAGACTGAGGGGTGGGCTATAATTGATCTTGTAGCTGTGGGGGGAATGAAGTGCCGCACCTCATAGACTGAGGGGTGGCTATAATTGATCTTGTAGCTGCGGGGGAATGAAGTACCGTACCTCATAGACTGAGGGGTGGGCTATAATTGATCTTGTAGCTGCGGGGGAATGAAGTACCATACCTCATAGACTGAGGGGTGGGCTATAATTGATCTTGTAGCTGGGGGGGGGGAATGAAGTACCATACCTCATAGACTGAGGGGTGGGCTATAATTGATCTTGTAGCTGCGGGGGAATGAAGTACCGCACCTCATAGACTGAGGGGTGAGCTATAATTGATCTTGTAGCTGGGGGGGAAATGAAGTACCATACCTCATAGACTGAGGGGTGGGCTATAATTGATCTTGTAGCTGTGGGGGAAATGAAGTACCGTACTTCATAGACTGAGGGGTGGGCTATAATTGATCTTGTAGCTGGGGGGGGGGGGAAATGAAGTACCGTACCTCATAGACTGAGGGGTGGGCTATAAATGATCTTGTAGCTGCGGGGGAATGAAGTACCGTACCTCATAGACTGAGGGGTGGGCTATAATTGATCTTGTAGCTGCGGGGGAATGAAGTACCGTACCTCATAGACTGAGGGGTGGGCTATAATTGATCTTGTTGCTGCGGGGGAATGAAGTACCATACCTCATAGACTGAGGGGTGGGCTATATTTGATCTTGTAGCTGTGGGGGGGAATGAAGTACCGCACCTCATAGACTGAGGGGTGGGCTATAATTGATCTTGTAGCTGTGGGGGAAATGAAGTACCGTACCTCATAGACTGAGGGGTGGGCTATAATTGATCTTGTAGCTGCGGGGGAATGAAGTACCATACCTCATAGACTGAGGGGTGGGCTATATTTGATCTTGTAGCTGTGGGGGGAATGAAGTACCGCACCTCATAGACTGAGGGGTGGGCTATAATTGATCTTGTAGCTGCGGGGAAATGAAGTACCGTACCTCATAGACTGAGGGGTGGGCTATAATTGATCTTGTAGCTGCGGGGGAATGAAGTACCATACCTCATAGGCTGAGGGGTGGGGTATAATTGATCTTGTAGCTGCGGGGGAATGAAGTACCATACCTCATAGACTGAGGGGTGGGTTATAATTGATCTTGTAGCTGCGGGGGAATGAAGTACCATACCTCATAGACTGAGGGGTGGGCTATAATTGATCTTGTAGTTGCGGGGGAATGAAGTACCATACCTCATAGACTGAGGGGTGGGCTATAATTGATCTTGTAGCTGCGGGGGAAATGAAGTGCCCTGCTTCATAGACTTAGGGGTGGGCTATAATTGATCTTGTAGCTGCGGGGAAATGAAGTACCGTACTTCATAGACTGAGGGGTGGGCTATAATTGATCTTGTAGCTGCGGGGGAATGAAGTACCGCACCTCATAGACTGAGGGGTGGGCTATAATTGATTTTGTAGCTGCGGGGGAATGAAGTACCATACCTCATAGACTGAGGGGTGGGCTATAATTGATCTTGTAGCTGCGGGAGAAATGAAGTGCCCTGCTTCATAGACTGAGGGGTGGGCTATAATTGATCTTGTAGCTGCGGGGAAATGAAGTACCGTACTTCATAGACTGAGGGGTTGGCTCTAATTGATCTTGTAGCTGCGGGGGAATGAAGTACCGCACCTCATAGACTGAGGGGTGGGCTATAATTGATCTTGTAGCTGTGGGGGAATGAAGTACCGTACCTCATAGACTGAGGGGTGGGCTATAATTGATCTTGTAGCTAAGGGGGGAATGAAGTACCGCACCTCATAGACTGAGGGGTGGGCTATAATTGATCTTGTAGCTGCGGGGGGAATGAAGTACCGTACCTCATAGACTGAGGGGTGGGCTATAATTGATCTTGTAGCTTGGGGGAATGAAGTACCGTACTTCATAGACTGAGGGGTGGGCTATAATTCATCATGTAGCTGCGGGGGGAATGAAGTACCGTACTTCATAGACTGAGGGGTGAGCTATAATTGATCTTGTAGCTGCGGGGGAATGAAGTACCGTACCTCATAGACTGAGGGGTGGGCTATAATTGATCTTGTAGCAGTGGGGGAAATGAAGTACTGTACTTCATAGACAGAGAGGTGGGCTATAATTGATCTTGTAGCTGCAGGGGGAATGAAGTACCGTACCTCATAGACTGAGGGGTGGGCTATAATTGATCTTGTAGCTGCGGGGGAATGAAGTACCGCACCTCATAGACTGAGGGGTGGGCTATAATTGATCTTGTAGCAGTGGGGGAAATGAAGTACCGTACTTCATAGACTGAGGGGTGGGCTATAATTGATCTTGTAGCTGCAGGGGGAATGAAAAACCGTACTTCATGGACTGAGGGGTGGGCTATAATTGATCTTGTAGCTGCGGGGGAATGAAGTACCATACCTCATAGTCTGAGGGGTGGGCTATAATTGATCTTGTAGCTGCGGCGGGAATGAAGTACCGTACTTCATAGACTGAGGGGTGAGCTATAATTGATCTTGTAGCTACGGGGGAATGAAGTACCGTACCTCATAGACTGAGAGGTGGGCTATAATTGATCTTGTAGCAGTGGGGGAAATGAAGTACTGTACTTCATAGACTGAGAGGTGGGCTATAATTGATCTTGTAGCTGCAGGGGGAATGAAGTACCGTACCTCATAGACTGAGGGGTGGGCTATAATTGATCATGTAGCTGCGGGGGAATGAAGTACCGCACCTCATAGACTGAGGGGTGGGCTATAATTGATCTTGTAGCAGTGGGGGAAATGAAGTAACGTACTTCATAGACTGAGGGGTGAGCTATAATTGATCTTGTAGCAGCGGGGGAAAGGAAGTACCGTACTTCATAGACTGAGGGGTGGGCTATAATATTGATCTTGTAGCTGCGGGGGAAATGAAGTACAGTACTTCATAGACTGAGGGGTGAGCTATAATTGATCTTGTAGCTGCGGGGGAAATGAAGTACAATACTTCATAGACTGAGGGGTGGGCTATAATATTGATCTTGTAGGTGCGGGGGAAATGAAGTACCGTACTTCATAGACTGAGGGGTGAGCTATAATTGATCTTGTAGCTGCGGGGGAAATGAAGTACAGTACTTCATAGACTGAGGGGTGGGCTATAATATTGATCTTGTAGCTGCGGGGGAATGAAGTACCGTACTTCATAGACTGAGGGGTGGGCTATAACTGATCTTGTAGCTGTGAGGGGAATGAAGTACCATACTTCATAGACTGAGGGGTGGGCTATAATTGATCTTGTAGCTGTGGGGGAATGAAGTACCGTACTTCATAGACTGAGGGGTGGGCTATAATGATCTTGTAGCTGTGGGGGGAATGAAGTACCGTACTTCATAGACTGAGGGGTGGGCTATAATTGATCTTGTAGCTGCGGGGGAATGAAGTACCATACCTCATAGACTGAGGGGTGGGCTATAATTGATCTTGTAGCTGTGGGGGTAATGAAGTACCGCACCTCATAGACTAAGGGGTGGCTATAATTGATCTTGTAGCTGCGGGGGAATGAAGTACCGTACCTCATAGAGTGAGGGGTGGGCTATAATTGATCTTGTAGCTGCGGGGGAATGAAGTACCATACCTCATAGACTGAGGGGTGGGCTATAATTGATCTTGTAGCTGGGGGGGGGAAATGAAGTACCATACCTCATAGACTGAGGGGTGGGCTGTAATTGATCTTGTAGCTGTGGGGGGAATGAAGTACCGCACCTCAAAGATTGAGGGGTGGGCTATAATTGATCTTGTAGCTACGGGGGAAATGAAGTACCGTCCTTCATAGACTGAGGGGTGGGCTATAATTGATCTTGTAGCTGCGGGGGAATGAAGTACCATACCTCATAGACTGAGGGGTGGGCTATAATATTGATCTTGTAGCTGTGGGGGGAATGAAGTACCGCACCTCATAGACTGAGAGGTGGGCTATAATTGATCTTGCAGCTGCGGGGGAATGAAGTACCATACCTTGTAGGCTGAGGGGTGGGCTATAATTGATCTTGTAGCTGCGGGGGAATGAAGTACCATACCTCATAGACTGAGGGGTGGGCTATAATTGATCTTGTAGTTGCGGAAAATGAAGTACCATACCTCATAGACTGAGGGGTGGGATATAATTGATCTTGTAGTTGCGGAAAATGAAGTACCACACCTCATAGACTGAGGGGTGGGCTATAATTGATCTTGTAGCTGCGGGGGAAATGAAGTGCCCTGCTTCATAAACTGAGGGGTGGGCTATAATTGATCTTGTAGCTGCGGGAAAATGAAGTACCGTACTTCATAGACTGAGGGGTGGGCTATAATTGATCTTGTAGCTGCGGGGGAATGAAGTACCGCACCTCATAGACTGAGGGGTGGGCTATAATTGATCTTGTAGCTGCGGGGGAACGAAGTACCATACCTCATAGACTGAGGGGTGGGCTATAATTGATCTTGTAGCTGCGGGGGAAATGAAGTGCCCTGCTTCATAGACTGTGGGGTGGGCTATAATTGATCTTGTAGCTGCGGGGAAATGAAGTACCGTACTTCATAGACTGAGGGGTTGGCTATAATTGATCTTGTATCTGCGGGGGAATGAAGTACCGCACCTCATAGACTGAGGGGTGGGCTATAATTGATCTTGTAGCTGCGGGGGAAATGAAGTGCCCTGCTTCATAGACTGTGGGGTGGGCTATAATTGATCTTGTAGCTGCGGGGAAATGAAGTACCATACCTTATAGGCTGAGTGGTGGGCTATAATTGATCTTGTAGCTGCGGGGGAATGAAGTACCATGCCTCATAGACTGAGGGGTGGGCTATAATTGATCTTGTAGCTGCGGGGGAATGAAGTACCATACCTTATAGGCTGAGGGGTGGGCTATAATTGATCTTGTAGCTGCGGGGGAATGAAGTTCCATACCTCATAGACTGAGGGGTGGGCTATAATTGATCTTGTAGTTGCGGAAAATGAAGTACCATACCTCATAGACTGAGGGGTGGGCTATAATTGATCTTGTAGCTGCGGGGGAAATGAAGTGCCCTGCTTCATAGACTGAGGGGTGGGCTATAATTGATCTTGTAGCTGCGGGAAAATGAAGTACCGTACTTCATAGACTGAGGGGTGGGCTATAATTGATCTTGTAGCTGCGGGGGAATGAAGTACCGCACCTCATAGACTGAGGGGTGGGCTATAATTGATCTTGTAGCTGCGGTGGAACGAAGTACCATACCTCATAGACTGAGGGGTGGGCTATAATTGATCTTGTAGCTGCGGGGGAAATGAAGTGCCCTGCTTCATAGACTGTGGGGTGGGCTATAATTGATCTTGTAGCTGCGGGGAAATGAAGTACCGTACTTCATAGACTGAGGGGTTGGCTATAATTGATCTTGTATCTGCGGGGGAATGAAGTACCGCACCTCATAGACTGAGGGGTGGGCTATAATTGATCTTGTAGCTGCGGGGGAATGAAGTACTGTACCTCATAGGCTGAGGGGTGGGCTATAATTGATCTTGTAGCTAAGGGGGGAATGAAGTACCGCACCTCATAGACTGAGGGGTGGGCTATATTTGATCTTGTAGCTGCGGGGGGAATGAAGTACCGTACCTCATAGACTGAGGGGTGGGCTATAATTGATCCTGTAGCTGTGGGGGAAATAAAGTACCGTACCTCATAGACTGAGGGGTGGGCTATAATTGATCTTGTAGCTGTGGGGGAATGAAGTACCGTACTTCATAGACTGAGGGGTGGGCTATAATTGATCTTGTAGCTGCGGGGGGAATGAAGTACCGTACTTCATAGACTGAGGGGTGAGCTATAATTGATCTTGTAGCTGCGGGGGAATGAAGTACCGTACCTCATAGACTGAGGGGAGGGCTATAATTGATCTTGTAGCAGTGGGGGAAATGAAGTACCATACTTCATAGACTGAGGGGTGAGCTATAATTGATCTTGTAGCTGCGGGGGAATGAAGTACCGTACCTCATAGACTGAGGGGTGGGCTATAATTGATCTTGTAGCAGTGGGGGAAATGAAGTACTGTACTTCATAGACTGAGAGGTGGGCTATAATTGATCTTGTAGCTGCAGGGGGAATGAAGTACCGTACCTCATAGACTGAGGGGTGGGATATAATTGATCTTGTAACTGCGGGGGAATGAAGTACCGCACCTCATAGACTGAGGGGTTGGCTATAATTGATCTTGTAGCAGTGGGGGAAATGAAGTACCGTACTTCATAGACTGAGGGGTGAGCTATAATTGATCTTGTAGCAGCGGGGGAAATGAAGTACCGTACTTCATAGACTGAGGGGTGGGCTATAATATTGATCTTGTAGCTGCGGGGGAAATGAAGTACAGTACTTCATAGACTGAGGGGTGAGCTATAATTGATCTTGTAGCTGCGGGGGAAATGAAGTACAATACTTCATAGACTGAGGGGTGGGCTATAATATTGATCTTATAGCTGCGGGGGAAATGACGTACCGTACTTCATAGACTGAGGGGTGAGCTATAATTGATCTTGTAGCTGCGGGGGAAATGAAGTACAGTCCTTCATAGACTGAGGGGTGGGCTATAATATTGATCTTGTAGCTGCGGGGGAATGAAGTACCGTACTTCATAGACTGAGGGGTGGGCTATAACTGATCTTGTAGCTGTGGGGGGAATGAAGTACCATACTTCATAGACTGAGGGGTGGGCTATAATTGATCCTGTAGCTGTGGGGGAATGAAGTACCGTACTTCATAGACTGAGGGGTGGGCTATAATGATCATGTAGCTGTGGGGGGAATGAAGTACCGCACCTCAAAGACTGAGGGGTGGGCTATAATTGATCTTGTAGCTGCGGGGGAATGAAGTACCATACCTCATAGACTGAGGGGTGGGCTATAATATTGATCTTGTAGCTGTGGGGGAAATGAAGTACCGCACCTCATAGACTGAGGGGTGAGCTATAATTGATCTTGTAGCTGGGGGGGAAATGAAGTAACATACCTCATAGACTGAGGGGTGGGCTATAATTGATCTTGTAGCTGTGGGGGAAATGAAGTACCATACCTCATAGACTGAGGGGTGGGCTATAATTGATCTTGTAGCTGGGGGGGGGGGAAATGAAGTACCATACCTCATAGACTGAGGGGTGGGCTGTAATTGATCTTGTAGCTGTGGGGGGAATGAAGTACCGCACCTCAAAGACTGAGGGGTGGGCTATAATTGATCTTGTAGCTGCGGGGGAATGAAGTACCATACCTCATAGACTGAGGGGTGGGCTATAATTGATCTTGTAGCTGTGGGGGGAATGAAGTACCATACCTCATAGACTGAGGGGTGGGCTATAATTGATCTTGTAGTTGCGGAAAATGAAGTACCATACCTCATAGACTGAGGGGTGGGATATAATTGATCTTGTAGTTGCGGAAAATGAAGTACCACACCTCATAGACTGAGGGGTGGGCTATAATTGATCTTGTAGCTGCGGGGGAAATGAAGTGCCCTGCTTCATAAACTGAGGGGTGGGCTATAATTGATCTTGTAGCTGCGGGAAAATGAAGTACCGTACTTCATAGACTGAGGGGTGGGCTATAATTGATCTTGTAGCTGCGGGGGAATGAAGTACCGCACCTCATAGACTGAGGGGTGGGCTATAATTGATCTTGTAGCTGCGGGGGAACGAAGTACCATACCTCATAGACTGAGGGGTGGGCTATAATTGATCTTGTAGCTGCGGGGGAAATGAAGTGCCCTGCTTCATAGACTGTGGGGTGGGCTATAATTGATCTTGTAGCTGCGGGGAAATGAAGTACCGTACTTCATAGACTGAGGGGTTGGCTATAATTGATCTTGTATCTGCGGGGGAATGAAGTACCGCACCTCATAGACTGAGGGGTGGGCTATAATTGATCTTGTAGCTGCGGGGGAAATGAAGTGCCCTGCTTCATAGACTGTGGGGTGGGCTATAATTGATCTTGTAGCTGCGGGGAAATGAAGTACCATACCTTATAGGCTGAGGGGTGGGCTATAATTGATCTTGTAGCTGCGGGGGAATGAAGTACCATGCCTCATAGACTGAGGGGTGGGCTATAATTGATCTTGTAGCTGCGGGGGAATGAAGTACCATACCTTATAGGCTGAGGGGCGGGCTATAATTGATCTTGTAGCTGCGGGGGAATGAAGTACCATACCTCATAGACTGAGGGGTGGGCTATAATTGATCTTGTAGTTGCGGAAAATGAAGTACCATACCTCATAGACTGAGGGGTGGGCTATAATTGATCTTGTAGCTGCGGGGGAAATGAAGTGCCCTGCTTCATAGACTGAGGGGTGGGCTATAATTGATCTTGTAGCTGCGGGAAAATGAAGTACCGTACTTCATAGACTGAGGGGTGGGCTATAATTGATCTTGTAGCTGCGGGGGAATGAAGTACCGCACCTCATAGACTGAGGGGTGGGCTATAATTGATCTTGTAGCTGCGGTGGAACGAAGTACCATACCTCATAGACTGAGGGGTGGGCTATAATTGATCTTGTAGCTGCGGGGGAAATGAAGTGCCCTGCTTCATAGACTGTGGGGTGGGCTATAATTGATCTTGTAGCTGCGGGGAAATGAAGTACCGTACTTCATAGACTGAGGGGTTGGCTATAATTGATCTTGTATCTGCGGGGGAATGAAGTACCGCACCTCATAGACTGAGGGGTGGGCTATAATTGATCTTGTAGCTGCGGGGGAATGAAGTACTGTACCTCATAGGCTGAGGGGTGGGCTATAATTGATCTTGTAGCTAAGGGGGGAATGAAGTACCGCACCTCATAGACTGAGGGGTGGGCTATATTTGATCTTGTAGCTGCGGGGGGAAGGAAGTACCGTACCTCATAGACTGAGGGGTGGGCTATAATTGATCCTGTAGCTGTGGGGGAAATAAAGTACCGTACCTCATAGACTGAGGGGTGGGCTATAATTGATCTTGTAGCTGTGGGGGAATGAAGTACCGTACTTCATAGACTGAGGGGTGGGCTATAATTGATCTTGTAGCTGCGGGGGGAATGAAGTACCGTACTTCATAGACTGAGGGGTGAGCTATAATTGATCTTGTAGCTGCGGGGGAATGAAGTACCGTACCTCATAGACTGAGGGGAGGGCTATAATTGATCTTGTAGCAGTGGGGGAAATGAAGTACCATACTTCATAGACTGAGGGGTGAGCTATAATTGATCTTGTAGCTGCGGGGGAATGAAGTACCGTACCTCATAGACTGAGGGGTGGGCTATAATTGATCTTGTAGCAGTGGGGGAAATGAAGTACTGTACTTCATAGACTGAGAGGTGGGCTATAATTGATCTTGTAGCTGCGGGGGAATGAAGTACCATACCTCATAGACTGAGGGGTGGGCTATAATATTGATCTTGTAGCTGTGGGGGAAATGAAGTACCGCACCTCATAGACTGAGGGGTGAGCTATAATTGATCTTGTAGCTGGGGGGGAAATGAAGTAACATACCTCATAGACTGAGGGGTGGGCTATAATTGATCTTGTAGCTGTGGGGGAAATGAAGTACCATACCTCATAGACTGAGGGGTGGGCTATAATTGATCTTGTAGCTGGGGGGGGGGAAATGAAGTACCATACCTCATAGACTGAGGGGTGGGCTGTAATTGATCTTGTAGCTGTGGGGGGAATGAAGTACCGCACCTCAAAGACTGAGGGGTGGGCTATAATTGATCTTGTAGCTGCGGGGGAATGAAGTACCATACCTCATAGACTGAGGGGTGGGCTATAATTGATCTTGTAGCTGTGGGGGGAATGAAGTACCATACCTCATAGACTGAGGGGTGGGCTATAATTGATCTTGTAGTTGCGGAAAATGAAGTACCATACCTCATAGACTGAGGGGTGGGATATAATTGATCTTGTAGTTGCGGAAAATGAAGTACCACACCTCATAGACTGAGGGGTGGGCTATAATTGATCTTGTAGCTGCGGGGGAAATGAAGTGCCCTGCTTCATAAACTGAGGGGTGGGCTATAATTGATCTTGTAGCTGCGGGAAAATGAAGTACCGTACTTCATAGACTGAGGGGTGGGCTATAATTGATCTTGTAGCTGCGGGGGAATGAAGTACCGCACCTCATAGACTGAGGGGTGGGCTATAATTGATCTTGTAGCTGCGGGGGAACGAAGTACCATACCTCATAGACTGAGGGGTGGGCTATAATTGATCTTGTAGCTGCGGGGGAAATGAAGTGCCCTGCTTCATAGACTGTGGGGTGGGCTATAATTGATCTTGTAGCTGCGGGGAAATGAAGTACCGTACTTCATAGACTGAGGGGTTGGCTATAATTGATCTTGTATCTGCGGGGGAATGAAGTACCGCACCTCATAGACTGAGGGGTGGGCTATAATTGATCTTGTAGCTGCGGGGGAAATGAAGTGCCCTGCTTCATAGACTGTGGGGTGGGCTATAATTGATCTTGTAGCTGCGGGGAAATGAAGTACCATACCTTATAGGCTGAGGGGTGGGCTATAATTGATCTTGTAGCTGCGGGGGAATGAAGTACCATGCCTCATAGACTGAGGGGTGGGCTATAATTGATCTTGTAGCTGCGGGGGAATGAAGTACCATACCTTATAGGCTGAGGGGCGGGCTATAATTGATCTTGTAGCTGCGGGGGAATGAAGTACCATACCTCATAGACTGAGGGGTGGGCTATAATTGATCTTGTAGTTGCGGAAAATGAAGTACCATACCTCATAGACTGAGGGGTGGGCTATAATTGATCTTGTAGCTGCGGGGGAAATGAAGTGCCCTGCTTCATAGACTGAGGGGTGGGCTATAATTGATCTTGTAGCTGCGGGAAAATGAAGTACCGTACTTCATAGACTGAGGGGTGGGCTATAATTGATCTTGTAGCTGCGGGGGAATGAAGTACCGCACCTCATAGACTGAGGGGTGGGCTATAATTGATCTTGTAGCTGCGGTGGAACGAAGTACCATACCTCATAGACTGAGGGGTGGGCTATAATTGATCTTGTAGCTGCGGGGGAAATGAAGTGCCCTGCTTCATAGACTGTGGGGTGGGCTATAATTGATCTTGTAGCTGCGGGGAAATGAAGTACCGTACTTCATAGACTGAGGGGTTGGCTATAATTGATCTTGTATCTGCGGGGGAATGAAGTACCGCACCTCATAGACTGAGGGGTGGGCTATAATTGATCTTGTAGCTGCGGGGGAATGAAGTACTGTACCTCATAGGCTGAGGGGTGGGCTATAATTGATCTTGTAGCTAAGGGGGGAATGAAGTACCGCACCTCATAGACTGAGGGGTGGGCTATATTTGATCTTGTAGCTGCGGGGGGAAGGAAGTACCGTACCTCATAGACTGAGGGGTGGGCTATAATTGATCCTGTAGCTGTGGGGGAAATAAAGTACCGTACCTCATAGACTGAGGGGTGGGCTATAATTGATCTTGTAGCTGTGGGGGAATGAAGTACCGTACTTCATAGACTGAGGGGTGGGCTATAATTGATCTTGTAGCTGCGGGGGGAATGAAGTACCGTACTTCATAGACTGAGGGGTGAGCTATAATTGATCTTGTAGCTGCGGGGGAATGAAGTACCGTACCTCATAGACTGAGGGGAGGGCTATAATTGATCTTGTAGCAGTGGGGGAAATGAAGTACCATACTTCATAGACTGAGGGGTGAGCTATAATTGATCTTGTAGCTGCGGGGGAATGAAGTACCGTACCTCATAGACTGAGGGGTGGGCTATAATTGATCTTGTAGCAGTGGGGGAAATGAAGTACTGTACTTCATAGACTGAGAGGTGGGCTATAATTGATCTTGTAGCTGCAGGGGGAATGAAGTACCGTACCTCATAGACTGAGGGGTGGGATATAATTGATCTTGTAGCTGCGGGGGAATGAAGTACCGCACCTCATAGACTGAGGGGTTGGCTATAATTGATCTTGTAGCAGTGGGGGAAATGAAGTACCGTACTTCATAGACTGAGGGGTGAGCTATAATTGATCTTGTAGCAGCGGGGGAAATGAAGTACCGTACTTCATAGACTGAGGGGTGGGCTATAATATTGATCTTGTAGCTGCGGGGGAAATGAAGTACAGTACTTCATAGACTGAGGGGTGAGCTATAATTGATCTTGTAGCTGCGGGGGAAATGAAGTACAATACTTCATAGACTGAGGGGTGGGCTATAATATTGATCTTATAGCTGCGGGGGAAATGACGTACCGTACTTCATAGACTGAGGGGTGAGCTATAATTGATCTTGTAGCTGCGGGGGAAATGAAGTACAGTCCTTCATAGACTGAGGGGTGGGCTATAATATTGATCTTGTAGCTGCGGGGGAATGAAGTACCGCACTTCATAGACTGAGGGGTGGGCTATAACTGATCTTGTAGCTGTGGGGGGAATGAAGTACCATACTTCATAGACTGAGGGGTGGGCTATAATTGATCCTGTAGCTGTGGGGGAATGAAGTACCGTACTTCATAGACTGAGGGGTGGGCTATAATGATCATGTAGCTGTGGGGGGAATGAAGTACCGCACCTCAAAGACTGAGGGGTGGGCTATATTTGATCTTGTAGCTGCGGGGGAATGAAGTACCATACCTCATAGACTGAGGGGTGGGCTATAATATTGATCTTGTAGCTGTGGGGGAAATGAAGTACCGCACCTCATAGACTGAGGGGTGAGCTATAATTGATCTTGTAGCTGGGGGGGAAATGAAGTAACATACCTCATAGACTGAGGGGTGGGCTATAATTGATCTTGTAGCTGTGGGGGAAATGAAGTACCATACCTCATAGACTGAGGGGTGGGCTATAATTGATCTTGTAGCTGGGGGGGGGGGAAATGAAGTTCCATACCTCATAGACTGAGGGGTGGGCTGTAATTGATCTTGTAGCTGTGGGGGGAATGAAGTACCGCACCTCAAAGACTGAGGGGTGGGCTATAATTGATCTTGTAGCTGCGGGGGAATGAAGTACCATACCTCATAGACTGAGGGGTGGGCTATAATTGATCTTGTAGCTGTGGGGGGAATGAAGTACCGCACCTCATAGGCTGAGGGGTGGGCTATAATTGATCTTGTAGCTGCGGGGAAATGAAGTACCGTACCTCATAGACTGAGGGGTGGGCTATAATTGATCTTGTAGCTGCGGGGGAATGAAGTACCGTACTTCATAGACTGAGGGGTGGGCTATAATTGATCTTGTAGCTGCGGGGGAATGAAGTACCATACCTCATAGACTGAGGGGTGGGCTATAATATTGATCTTGTAGCTGTGGGGGGAATGAAGTACCGCACCTCATAGACTGAGGGGTGGGCTATAATTGATCTTGTAGCTGCGGGGGAATGAAGTACCATACCTCATAGACTGAGGGGTGGGCTATAATTGATCTTGTAGCTGTGGGGGGAATGAAGTACCGCACCTCATAGGCTGAGGGGTGGGCTATAATTGATCTTGTAGCTGCGGGGAAATGAAGTACCGTACCTCATAGACTGAGGGGTGGGCTATAATTGATCTTGTAGCTGCGGGGGAATGAAGTACCATACCTCATAGGCTGAGGGGTGGGCTATAATTGATCTTGTAGCTGCGGGGGAATGAAGTACCATACCTCATAGACTGAGGGGTGGGCCATAATTGATCTTGTAGTTGCGGAAAATGAAGTACCATACCTCATAGACTGAGGGGTGGGCTATAATTGATCTTGTAGCTGCGGGGGAAATGAAGTGCCCTGCTTCATAAACTGAGGGGTGGGCTATAATTGATCTTGTACCTGCGGGAAAATGAAGTACCGTACTTCATAGACTGAGGGGTGGGCTATAATTGATCTTGTAGCTGCGGGGGAATGAAGTACCGCACCTCATAGACTGAGGGGTGGGCTATAATTGATCTTGTAGCTGCGGGGGAACGAAGTACCATACCTCATAGACTGAGGGGTGGGCTATAATTGATCTTGTAGTTGCGGGGGAAATGAAGTGCCCTGCTTCATAGACTGTGGGGTGGGCTATAATTGATCTTGTAGCTGCGGGGAAATGAAGTACCGTACTTCATAGACTGAGGGGTTGGCTATAATTGATCTTGTATCTGCGGGGGAATGAAGTACCGCACCTCATAGACTGAGGGGTGGGCTATAATTGATCTTGTAGCTGCGGGGGAATGAAGTACCGTACTTCATAGACTGAGGGGTGGGCTATAATGATCTTGTAGCTGTGGGGGGAATGAAGTACCGTACTTCATAGACTGAGGGGTGGGCTATAATTGATCTTGTAGCTGCGGGGGAATGAAGTACCATACCTCATAGACTGAGGGGTGGGCTATAATTGATCTTGTAGCTGTGGGGGGAATGAAGTACCGCACCTCATAGACTAAGGGGTGGCTATAATTGATCTTGTAGCTGCGGGGGAATGAAGTACCATACCTCATAGACTGAGGGGTGGGCTATAATTGATCTTGTAGCTGGGGGGGAAATGAAGTACCATACTTCATAGACTGAGGGGTGGGCTATAATTGATCTTGTAGCTGCGGGGGAATGAAGTACCATACCTCATAGACTGAGGGGTGGGCTATAATTGATCTTGTAGCTGTGGGGGGAATGAAGTACCGCACCTCATAGACTAAGGGGTGGCTATAATTGATCTTGTAGCTGCGGGGGAATGAAGTACCATACCTCATAGACTGAGGGGTGGGCTATAATTGATCTTGTAGCTGGGGGGGAAATGAAGTACCATACTTCATAGACTGAGGGGTGGGCTATAATTGATATTGTAGCTGCGGGGGAATGAAGTACCATACCTCATAGACTGAGGGGTGGGCTATAATTAATCTTGTAGCTGTGGGGGAATGAAGTACCGCACTTCATAGACTGAGGGGTGGGCTGTAATTGATCTTGTAGCTGTGGGGGGAATGAAGTACCGCACCTCAAAGACTGAGGGGTGGGCTATAATTGATCTTGTAGCTGCGGGGGAATGAAGTACCATACCTCATAGACTGAGGGGTGGGCTATAATTGATCTTGTAGCTGTGGGGGAATGAAGTACCGCACTTCATAGACTGAGGGGTGGGCTGTAATTGATCTTGTAGCTGTGGGGGGAATGAAGTACCGCACCTCAAAGACTGAGGGGAGGGCTATAATTTATCTTGTAGCTGCGGGGGAATGAAGTACCATACCTCATAGACTGAGGGGTGGGCTATAATTGATCTTGTAGCTGGGGGGGGGAAATGAAGTACCATACCTCATAGACTGAGGGGTGGGCTGTAATTGATCTTGTAGCTGTGGGGGGAATGAAGTACCGCACCTCAAAGACTGAGGGGTGGGCTATAATTGATCTTGTAGCTGCGGGGGAATGATGTACCATACCTCATAGATTGAGGGGTGGGCTATAATATTGATCTTGTAGCTGAGGGGGAAATGAAGTACCGCACCTCATAGACTGAGGGGTGAGCTATAATTGATCTTGTAGGTGGGGGGGAAATGAAGTACCATACCTCATAGACTGAGGGGTGGGCTATAATTGATCTTGTAGCTGTGGGGGAAATGAAGTACCGTACTTCATAGACTGAGGGGTTGGCTATAATTGATCTTGTAGCTGCGGGGGAATGAAGTACCATACCTCATAGACTGAGGGGTGGGCTATAATATTGATCTTGTAGATGTGGGGGGAATGAAGTACCGCACCTCATAGACTGAGGGGTGGGCTATAATTGATCTTGTAGCTGCGGGGGAATGAAGTACCATACCTCATAGACTGAGGGGTGGGCTATAATTGATCTTGTAGCTGTGGGGGGAATGAAGTACCGCACCTCATAGACTGAGGGGTGGGCTATAATTGATCTTGTAGCTGCGGGGAAATGAAGTACCGTACCTCATAGACTGAGGGGTGGGCTATAATTGATCTTGTAGCTGCGGGGGAATGAAGTACCATACCTCATAGGCTGAGGGGTGGGCTATAATTGATCTTGTAGCTGCGGGGGAATGAAATACCATACCTCATAGACTGAGGGGTGGGTTATAATTGATATTGTAGCTTCGGGGGAATGAAGTACCATACCTCATAGACTGAGGGGTGGGCTATAATTGATCTTGTAGTTGCGGGGGAATGAAGTGCCATACCTCATAGACTGAGGGGTGGGCTATAATTGATCTTGTAGCTGCGGGGGAAATGAAGTGCCCTGCTTCATAGACTGAGGGGTGGGCTATAATTGATCTTGTAGCTGCGGGGAAATGAAGTACCGTACTTCATAGACTGAGGGGTGGGCTATAATTGATCTTGTAGCTGCGGGGGAATGAAGTACCGCACCTCATAGACTGAGGGGTGAGCTATAATTGATTTTGTAGCTGCGGGGGAATGAAGTACCATACCTCATAGACTGAGGGGTGGGCTATAATTGATCTTGTAGCTGCGGGGGAAATGAAGTGCCCTGCTTCAAAGACTGAGGAGTGGGCTATAATTGATCTTGTAGCTGCGGGGAAATGAAGTACCGTACTTCATAGACTGAGGGGTTGGCTATAATTGATCTTGTAGCTGCGGGTGAATGAAGTACCGCACCTCATAGACTGAGGGGTGGGCTATAATTGATCTTGTAGCTGCGGGGGAATGAAGTACCGCACATCATAGACTGAGGGGTGGGCTATAATTGATCTTGTAGCTGTGGGGGAAATGAGGTACTGTACCTCATAGACTGAGGGGTGGGCTATAATTGATCTTGTAGCTGTGGGGGAATGAAGTACCGTACTTCATAGACTGAGGGGTGGTCTATAATTGATCTTGTAACTGCGGGAGGAATGAAGTACCGCACATCATAGACTGAGGGGTGGGCTATAATTGATCTTGTAGCTGTGGGGGAAATGAAGTACTGTACCTCATAGACTGAGGGGTGGGCTATAATTGATCTTGTAGCTGCGGGGGGAATGAAGTACCGTACCTCATAGACTGAGGGGTGGGCTATAATTGATCTTGTAGCTGCGGGGGGAATGAAGTACCGTACCTCATAGACTGAGGGGTGGGCTATAATTGATCTTGTAGCTGTGGGGGAAATGAAGTACCGTACCTCATAGACTGAGGGGTGGGCTATAATTAATCTTGTAGCAGTGGGGGAAATGAAGTACTGTACTTCATAGACTGAGAGGTGGGCTATAATTGATCTTGTAGCTGCAGGGGGAATGAAATACCGTACCTCATAGACTGAGGGGTGTGCTATAATTGATCTTGTAGCTGCGGGGGAATGAAGTACCGCACATCATAGACTGAGGGGTGGGCTATAATTGATCTTGTAGCAGTGGGGGAAATGAAGTACCGTACTTCATAGACTGAGGGGTGGGCTATAATTGATCTTGTAGCTGCAGGGGGAATGAAGTACCGTACTTCATAGACTGAGGGGTGAGCTATAATAGATCTTGTAGCTGCGGGGGAATGAAGTACCATACCTCATAGACTGAGGGGTGAGCTATAATTGATCTTGTAGCTGGGGGGGAATTGAAGTACCATACCTCATAGACTGAGGGGTGGGCTACAATTGATCTTGTAGCTGGGGGGGGGGGGGAAATGAAGTACCATACCTCATAGACTGAGGGGTGGGCTGTAATTGATCTTGTAGCTGTGGGGGGAATGAAGTACCGCACCTCAAAGACTGAGGGGTGGGCTATAATTGATCTTGTAGCTGCGGGGGAATGAAGTACCATACCTCATAGACTGAGGGGTGGGCTATAATATTGATCTTGTAGCTGTGGGGGAAATGAAGTACCGCACCTCATAGACTGAGGGGTGAGCTATAATTGATCTTGTAGCTGGGGGGGAAATGAAGTACCATACCTCATAGACTGAGGGGTGGGCTATAATTGATCTTGTAGCTGTGGGGGAAATGAAGTACCGTACTTCATAGACTGAGGGGTGGGCTATAATTGATCTTGTAGCTGCGGGGGAATGAAGTAACATATCTCATAGACTGAGCGGTGGGCTATAATATTGATCTTGTAGCTGTGGGGGGAATGAAGTACCGCACCTCATAGACTGAGGGGTGGGCTATAATTGATCTTGTAGCTGCGGGGGAATGAAGTACCATACCTCATAGACTGAGGGGTGGGCTATAATTGATCTTGTAGCTGTGGGGGGAATGAAGTACCGCACCTCATAGACTGAGGGGTGGGCTATAATTGATCTTGTAGCTGCGGGGAAATGAAGTACCGTACCTCATAGACTGAGGGGTGGGCTATAATTGATCTTGTAGCTGCGGGGGAATGAAGTACCATACCTCATAGGCTGAGGGGTGGGCTATAATTGATCTTGTAGCTGCGGGGGAATGAAGTACCATACCTCATAGACTGAGGGGTGGGCTATAATTGATCTTGTAGTTGCGGAAAATGAAGTACCATACCTCATAGACTGAGGGGTGGGCTATAATTGATCTTGTAGCTGCGGGGGAAATGAAGTGCCCTGCTTCATAGACTGAGGGGAGGGCTATAATTGATCTTGTAGCTATGGGGGAAATGAAGTACCGTACTTCATAGACTGAAGGGTGGGCTATAATATTGATCTTGTAGCTGTGGGGGAAATGAAGTACAGCACTTCATAGACTGAGGGGTGGGCTATAATTGATCTTGTAGCTGCGGGGGAAATGAAGTACCGTACTTCATAGACTGAGGGGTGGGCTATAATTGATCTTGTAGCTGTGGGGGGAATGAAGTACCGCACCTCATAGACTGAGGGGTGGGCTATAATTGATCTTGTAGCTGTGGGGGAAATGAAGTACCGTACTTCATAGACTGAGGGGTGAGCTATAATTGATCTTGTAGCAGCGGGGGAAATGAAGTACCGTACTTCATTGACTGAGGGGTGGGCTATAATATTGATCTTGTAGCAGCGGGGGAAATGAAGTACAGTACTTCATAGACTGAGGGGTGGGCTATAATTGATCTTGTAGCTGCGGGGGAATGAAGTACCATACCTCATAGACTGAGGGGTGGGCTATAATTAATCTTGTAGCTGTGGGGGAATGAAGTACCGCACTTCATAGACTGAGGGGTGGGCTATAATTGATCTTGTAGCTGTGGGGAATGAAGTACCGTACCTCATAGACTGAGGGGTGGGCTATAATATTGATCTTGTAGCTGTGGGGGGAATGAAGTACCACACTTCATAGACTGAGGGGTGGGCCATAATTGATCTTGTAGCTGCGGGGGAATGAAGTACCGCTCCTCATAGACTGAGGGGAGGGCCATAATTGATCTTGTAGCTGCGGGGGAATGAAGTACCGCACTTCATAGACTGAGGGTTGGGCTATAATTGATCTTGCAGCTGTGGGGGAAATGAAGTACCGTACTTCCTAGACTGAGGGGTGGGCTATAATTGTTCTTGTAGGTGTGGGGGAAATGAAATACCGTACTTCATAGACTGAGGGGAGGGCTATAATTGATCTTGTAGCTGCGGGGGAAATGAAGTACCGTACTTCATAGACTGAGGGGTGGGCTATAATTGATCCTGTAGCTGTGGGGGAAATGAAGTACCGTACTTCATAGACTGAGGGGTGAGCTATAATTGATCTTGTAGCTGTGGGGGGAATGAAGTACCGCACCTCATAGACTGAGGGGTGGGCTATAATTGATCTTGTAGCTGTGGGGGGAATGAAGTACCGTACTTCATAGACTGAGGGGTGGGCTATAATTGATCTTGTAGCTGTGGGGGAAATGGAGTACCGTACTTCATAGACTGAGGGGTGGGCTATAATTGATCTTGTAGCTGTGGGGGGAATGAAGTACCGTACTTCATAGACTGAGGGGTGAGCTATAATTGATCTTGTAGCTGTGGGGGAATGAAGTACCGCACTTCATAGGCAGAGGAGAGGGCTATAATTGATCTTGTAGCTGCGGGGGAATGAAGTACCGCACTTCATATCCTAAGGGATGAGCTATAATTGATCTTGTAGCAGCGGGGGAAATGAAGTACCGTACTTCATTGACTGAGGGGTGGGCTATAATATTGATCTTGTAGCTGCGGGGGAAATGAAGTACAGTACTTCATACACTGAGGGGTGAGCTATAATTGATCTTGTTGCTGCGGGGGAAATGAAGTACAGTACTTCATAGACTGAGGGGTGGCTATAATATTGATCTTGTAGCTGCGGGGGTAATGAAGTACCGTACTGCATAGACTGAGGGGTGAGCTATAATTGATTTTGTAGCGGCGGGGGATATGAAGTACAGTACTTCATAGACTGAGGGGTGGGCTATAATTGATCTTGTAGCTGCGGGGGAATGAAGTACCGCACCTCATAGACTGAGGGGTGAGCTATAATTGATCTTGTAGCTGGGGGGGAAATGAAGTACCATACCTCATAGACTGAGGGGTGGGCTATAATTGATCTTGTAGCTGTGGGGGAAATGAAGTACCGTACTTCATAGACAGAGGGGTGGGCTATAATTGATCTTGTAGCTGGGAGGGGGGGGAAATGAAGTACCGTACCTCATAGACTGAGGGGTGGGCTATAATTGATCTTGTAGCTGCGGGGGAATGAAGTACCGTACCTCATAGATTGAGGGGGGGGGCTATAATTGATCTTGTAGCTGCGGGGGAATGAAGTACCGTACCTCATAGACTGAGGGGTGGGCTATAATTGATCTTGTTGCTGCGGGGGAATGAAGTACCATACCTCATAGACTGAGGGGTGGGCTATAATTGATTTTGTAGCTGGGGGGGAAATGAAGTACCATACCTCATAGACTGAGGGGTGGGCTATAATTGATCTTGTAGCTAAGGGGGGAATGAAGTACCGCACCTCACAGACTGAGGGGAGGGCTATAATTGATCTTGTTGCTGCGGGGGAATGAAGTACCGCACCTCATAGACTGAGGGGTGGGCTATAATTGATTTTGTAGCTGGGGGGAAATGAAGTACCATACCTCATAGACTGAGGGGTGGGCTATAATTGATCTTGTATCTAAGGGGGGAATGAAGACCGCACCTCATAGACTGAGGGGTGAGCTATAATTGATCTTGTAGCTGGGGGGGAAATGAAGTACCATACCTCATAGACTGAGGGGTGGGCTATAATTGATCTTGTAGCTGTGGGGGAAATGAAGTACCGTACTTCATAGACTGAGGGGTGGGCTATAATTGATCTTGTAGCTGTGGGGGAATGAAGTACCGCACTTCATAGACTGAGGGGTGGGCTATAATTGATCTTGTAGCTGTGGGGGGAATGAAGTACCGTACCTCATAGACTGAGGGGTGGGCTATAATTGATCTTGTAGCTGTGGGGGAAATGAAGTACCGTACCTCATAGACTGAGGGGTGGGCTATAATTGATCTTGTAGCTGCGGGGGAATGAAGTACCATACCTCATAGACTGAGGGGTGGGCTATATTTGATCTTGTAGCTGTGGGGGGAATGAAGTACCGCACCTCATAGACTGAGGGGTGGGCTATAATTGATCTTGTAGCTGCGGGGAAATGAAGTACCGTACCTCATAGACTGAGGGGTGGGCTATAATTGATCTTGTAGCTGCGGGGGAATGAAGTACCATACCTCATAGGCTGAGGGGAGGGGTATAATTGATCTTGTAGCTGCGGGGGAATGAAGTACCATACCTCATAGACTGAGGGGTGGGTTATAATTGATCTTGTAGCTGCGGGGGAATGAAGTACCATACCTCATAGACTGAGGGGTGGGCTATAATTGATCTTGTAGTTGCGGGGGAATGAAGTACCATACCTCATAGACTGAGGGGTGGGCTATAATTGATCTTGTAGATGCGGGGGAAATGAAGTGCCCTGCTTCATAGACTTAGGGGTGGGCAATAATTGATCTTGTAGCTGCGGGGAAATGAAGTACCGTACTTCATAGACTGAGGGGTGGGCTATAATTGATCTTGTAGCTGCGGGGGAATGACGTACCGCACCTCATAGACTGAGGGGTGGGCTATAATTGATTTTGTAGCTGCGGGGGAATGAAGTACCATACCTCATAGACTGAGGGGTGGGCTATAATTGATCTCGTAGCTGTAGGGGGAATGAAGTACCGCACCTCATAGACTGAGGGGTGGGCTATAATTGATCTTGTAGCTGCGGGGGAATGAAATACCATACCTCATAGACTGAGGGGTGGGTTATAATTGATATTGTAGCTGCGGGGGAATGAAGTACCATACCTCATAGACTGAGGGGTGGGCTATAATTGATCTTGTAGCTGTGGGGGGAATGAAGTACCGCACCTCATAGACTGAGGGGTGGGCTATAATTGATCTTGTAGCTGCGGGGAAATGAAGTACCGTACCTCATAGACTGAGGGGTGGGCTATAATTGATCTTGTAGCTGCGGGGGAATGAAGTACCATACCTCATAGGCTGAGGGGTGGGCTATAATTGATCTTGTAGCTGCGGGGGAATGAAATACCATACCTCATAGACTGAGGGGTGGGTTATAATTGATATTGTAGCTGCGGGGGAATGAAGTACCATACCTCATAGACCGAGGGGTGGGCTATAATTGATCTTGTAGTTGCTGGGGAATGAAGTGCCATACCTCATAGACTGAGGGGTGGGCTATAATTGATCTTGTAGCTGCGGGGGAAATGAAGTGCCCTGCTTCATAGACTGAGGGGTGGGCTATAATTGATCTTGTAGCTGCGGGGAAATGAAGTTCCGTACTTCATAGACTGAGGGGTGGGCTATAATTGATCTTGTAGCTGCGGGGGAATGAAGTACCGCACCTCATAGACTGAGGGGTGAGCTATAATTGATTTTGTAGCTGCGGGAGAATGAAGTACCATACCTCATAGACTGAGGGTTGGACTATAATTGATCTTGTAGCTGCGGGGGAAATGAAGTGCCCTGCTTCATAGACTGACGGGTGGGCTATAATTGATCTTGTAGCTGCGGGGGAATGAAGTACCGCACCTCATAGACTGAGGGGTGGGCTATAATTGATTTTGTAGCTGCGGGGGAATGAAGTACCGCACCTCATAGACTGAGGGGTGAGCTATAATTGATCTTGTAGCTGGGGGGGAAATGAAGTACCATACCTCATAGACTGAGGGGTGGGCTATAATTGATCTTGTAGCTGTGGGGGAAATGAAGTACCGTACTTCATAGACTGAGGGGTGGGCTATAATTGATCTTGTAGCTGTGGGGGAATGAAGTACCGCACTTCATAGACTGAGGGGTGGGCTATAATTGATCTTGTAGCTGTGGGGGGAATGAAGTACCGTACCTCATAGACTGAGGGGTGGGCTATAATTGATCTTGTAGCTGTGGGGGAAATGAAGTACCGTACCTCATAGACTGAGGGGTGGGCTATAATTGATCTTGTAGCTGCGGGGGAATGAAGTACCATACCACCTAGACTGAGGGGTGGGCTATATTTGATCTTGTAGCTGTGGGGGGAATGAAGTACCGCACCTCATAGACTGAGGGGTGGGCTATAATTGATCTTGTAGCTGCGGGGAAATGAAGTACCGTACCTCATAGACTGAGGGGTGGGCTATAATTGATCTTGTAGCTGCGGGGGAATGAAGTACCATACCTCATAGGCTGAGGGGTGGGGTATAATTGATCTTGTAGCTGCGGGGGAATGAAGTACCATACCTCATAGACTGAGGGGTGGGTTATAATTGATCTTGTAGCTGCGGGGGAATGAAGTACCATACCTCATAGACTGAGGGGTGGGCTATAATTGATCTTGTAGTTGCGGGGGAATGAAGTACCATACCTCATAGACTGAGGGGTGGGCTATAATTGATCTTGTAGCTGCGGGGGAAATGAAGTGCCCTGCTTCATAGACTTAGGGGTGGGCTATAATTGATCTTGTAGCTGCGGGGAAATGAAGTACCGTACTTCCTAGACTGAGGGGTGGGCTATAATTGTTCTTGTAGGTGTGGGGGAAATGAAATACCGTACTTCATAGACTGAGGGGAGGGCTATAATTGATCTTGTAGCTGCGGGGGAAATGAAGTACCGTACTTCATAGACTGAGGGGTGGGCTATAATTGATCCTGTAGCTGTGGGGGAAATGAAGTACCGTACTTCATAGACTGAGGGGTGAGCTATAATTGATCTTGTAGCTGTGGGGGGAATGAAGTACCGCACCTCATAGACTGAGGGGTGGGCTATAATTGATCTTGTAGCTGTGGGGGGAATGAAGTACCGTACTTCATAGACTGAGGGGTGGGCTATAATTGATCTTGTAGCTGTGGGGGAAATGGAGTACCGTACTTCATAGACTGAGGGGTGGGCTATAATTGATCTTGTAGCTGTGGGGGGAATGAAGTACCGTACTTCATAGACTGAGGGGTGAGCTATAATTGATCTTGTAGCTGTGGGGGAATGAAGTACCGCACTTCATAGGCAGAGGAGAGGGCTATAATTGATCTTGTAGCTGCGGGGGAATGAAGTACCGCACTTCATATCCTGAGGGATGAGCTATAATTGATCTTGTAGCAGCGGGGGAAATGAAGTACCGTACTTCATTGACTGAGGGGTGGGCTATAATATTGATCTTGTAGCTGCGGGGGAAATGAAGTACAGTACTTCATACACTGAGGGGTGAGCTATAATTGATCTTGTTGCTGCGGGGGAAATGAAGTACAGTACTTCATAGACTGAGGGGTGGCTATAATATTGATCTTGTAACTGCGGGGGTAATGAAGTACCGTACTGCATAGACTGAGGGGTGAGCTATAATTGATTTTGTAGCGGCGGGGGATATGAAGTACAGTACTTCATAGACTGAGGGGTGGGCTATAATTGATCTTGTAGCTGCGGGGGAATGAAGTACCGCACCTCATAGACTGAGGGGTGAGCTATAATTGATCTTGTAGCTGGGGGGGAAATGAAGTACCATACCTCATAGACTGAGGGGTGGGCTATAATTGATCTTGTAGCTGTGGGGGAAATGAAGTACCGTACTTCATAGACAGAGGGGTGGGCTATAATTGATCTTGTAGCTGGGAGGGGGGGGAAATGAAGTACCGTACCTCATAGACTGAGGGGTGGGCTATAATTGATCTTGTAGCTGCGGGGGAATGAAGTACCGTACCTCATAGATTGAGGGGGGGGGGCTATAATTGATCTTGTAGCTGCGGGGGAATGAAGTACCGTACCTCATAGACTGAGGGGTGGGCTATAATTGATCTTGTTGCTGCGGGGGAATGAAGTACCATACCTCATAGACTGAGGGGTGGGCTATAATTGATTTTGTAGCTGGGGGGGAAATGAAGTACCATACCTCATAGACTGAGGGGTGGGCTATAATTGATCTTGTAGCTAAGGGGGGAATGAAGTACCGCACCTCACAGACTGAGGGGAGGGCTATAATTGATCTTGTTGCTGCGGGGGAATGAAGTACCGCACCTCATAGACTGAGGGGTGGGCTATAATTGATTTTGTAGCTGGGGGGAAATGAAGTACCATACCTCATAGACTGAGGGGTGGGCTATAATTGATCTTGTATCTAAGGGGGGAATGAAGACCGCACCTCATAGACTGAGGGGTGAGCTATAATTGATCTTGTAGCTGGGGGGGAAATGAAGTACCATACCTCATAGACTGAGGGGTGGGCTATAATTGATCTTGTAGCTGTGGGGGAAATGAAGTACCGTACTTCATAGACTGAGGGGTGGGCTATAATTGATCTTGTAGCTGTGGGGGAATGAAGTACCGCACTTCATAGACTGAGGGGTGGGCTATAATTGATCTTGTAGCTGTGGGGGGAATGAAGTACCGTACCTCATAGACTGAGGGGTGGGCTATAATTGATCTTGTAGCTGTGGGGGAAATGAAGTACCGTACCTCATAGACTGAGGGGTGGGCTATAATTGATCTTGTAGCTGCGGGGGAATGAAGTACCATACCTCATAGACTGAGGGGTGGGCTATATTTGATCTTGTAGCTGTGGGGGGAATGAAGTACCGCACCTCATAGACTGAGGGGTGGGCTATAATTGATCTTGTAGCTGCGGGGAAATGAAGTACCGTACCTCATAGACTGAGGGGTGGGCTATAATTGATCTTGTAGCTGCGGGGGAATGAAGTACCATACCTCATAGGCTGAGGGGAGGGGTATAATTGATCTTGTAGCTGCGGGGGAATGAAGTACCATACCTCATAGACTGAGGGGTGGGTTATAATTGATCTTGTAGCTGCGGGGGAATGAAGTACCATACCTCATAGACTGAGGGGTGGGCTATAATTGATCTTGTAGTTGCGGGGGAATGAAGTACCATACCTCATAGACTGAGGGGTGGGCTATAATTGATCTTGTAGCTGCGGGGGAAATGAAGTGCCCTGCTTCATAGACTTAGGGGTGGGCAATAATTGATCTTGTAGCTGCGGGGAAATGAAGTACCGTACTTCATAGACTGAGGGGTGGGCTATAATTGATCTTGTAGCTGCGGGGGAATGACGTACCGCACCTCATAGACTGAGGGGTGGGCTATAATTGATTTTGTAGCTGCGGGGGAATGAAGTACCATACCTCATAGACTGAGGGGTGGGCTATAATTGATCTCGTAGCTGTAGGGGGAATGAAGTACCGCACCTCATAGACTGAGGGGTGGGCTATAATTGATCTTGTAGCTGCGGGGGAATGAAATACCATACCTCATAGACTGAGGGGTGGGTTATAATTGATATTGTAGCTGCGGGGGAATGAAGTACCATACCTCATAGACTGAGGGGTGGGCTATAATTGATCTTGTAGCTGTGGGGGGAATGAAGTACCGCACCTCATAGACTGAGGGGTGGGCTATAATTGATCTTGTAGCTGCGGGGAAATGAAGTACCGTACCTCATAGACTGAGGGGTGGGCTATAATTGATCTTGTAGCTGCGGGGGAATGAAGTACCATACCTCATAGGCTGAGGGGTGGGCTATAATTGATCTTGTAGCTGCGGGGGAATGAAATACCATACCTCATAGACTGAGGGGTGGGTTATAATTGATATTGTAGCTGCGGGGGAATGAAGTACCATACCTCATAGACTGAGGGGTGGGCTATAATTGATCTTGTAGTTGCTGGGGAATGAAGTGCCATACCTCATAGACTGAGGGGTGGGCTATAATTGATCTTGTAGCTGCGGGGGAAATGAAGTGCCCTGCTTCATAGACTGAGGGGTGGGCTATAATTGATCTTGTAGCTGCGGGGAAATGAAGTTCCGTACTTCATAGACTGAGGGGTGGGCTATAATTGATCTTGTAGCTGCGGGGGAATGAAGTACCGCACCTCATAGACTGAGGGGTGAGCTATAATTGATTTTGTAGCTGCGGGAGAATGAAGTACCATACCTCATAGACTGAGGGTTGGACTATAATTGATCTTGTAGCTGCGGGGGAAATGAAGTGCCCTGCTTCATAGACTGACGGGTGGGCTATAATTGATCTTGTAGCTGCGGGGGAATGAAGTACCGCACCTCATAGACTGAGGGGTGGGCTATAATTGATTTTGTAGCTGCGGGGGAATGAAGTACCGCACCTCATAGACTGAGGGGTGAGCTATAATTGATCTTGTAGCTGGGGGGGAAATGAAGTACCATACCTCATAGACTGAGGGGTGGGCTATAATTGATCTTGTAGCTGTGGGGGAAATGAAGTACCGTACTTCATAGACTGAGGGGTGGGCTATAATTGATCTTGTAGCTGTGGGGGAATGAAGTACCGCACTTCATAGACTGAGGGGTGGGCTATAATTGATCTTGTAGCTGTGGGGGGAATGAAGTACCGTACCTCATAGACTGAGGGGTGGGCTATAATTGATCTTGTAGCTGTGGGGGAAATGAAGTACCGTACCTCATAGACTGAGGGGTGGGCTATAATTGATCTTGTAGCTGCGGGGGAATGAAGTACCATACCACCTAGACTGAGGGGTGGGCTATATTTGATCTTGTAGCTGTGGGGGGAATGAAGTACCGCACCTCATAGACTGAGGGGTGGGCTATAATTGATCTTGTAGCTGCGGGGAAATGAAGTACCGTACCTCATAGACTGAGGGGTGGGCTATAATTGATCTTGTAGCTGCGGGGGAATGAAGTACCATACCTCATAGGCTGAGGGGTGGGGTATAATTGATCTTGTAGCTGCGGGGGAATGAAGTACCATACCTCATAGACTGAGGGGTGGGTTATAATTGATCTTGTAGCTGCGGGGGAATGAAGTACCATACCTCATAGACTGAGGGGTGGGCTATAATTGATCTTGTAGTTGCGGGGGAATGAAGTACCATACCTCATAGACTGAGGGGTGGGCTATAATTGATCTTGTAGCTGCGGGGGAAATGAAGTGCCCTGCTTCATAGACTTAGGGGTGGGCTATAATTGATCTTGTAGCTGCGGGGAAATGAAGTACCGTACTTCATAGACTGAGGGGTGGGCTATAATTGATCTTGTAGCTGCGGGGGAATGAAGTACCGCACCTCATAGACTGAGGGGTGGGCTATAATTGATTTTGTAGCTGCGGGGGAATGAAGTACCATACCTCATAGACTGAGGGGTGGGCTATAATTGATCTCGTAGCTGTGGGGGGAATGAAGTACCGCACCTCATAGACTGAGGGGTGGGCTATAATTGATCTTGTAGCTGCGGGGGAATGAAATACCATACCTCATAGACTGAGGGGTGGGTTATAATTGATATTGTAGCTGCGGGGGAATGAAGTACCATACCTCATAGACTGAGGGGTGGGCTATAATTGATCTTGTAGCTGTGGGGGGAATGAAGTACCGCACCTCATAGACTGAGGGGTGGGCTATAATTGATCTTGTAGCTGAGGGGAAATGAAGTACCGTACCTCATAGACTGAGGGGTGGGCTATAATTGATCTTGTAGCTGCGGGGGAATGAAGTACCATACCTCATAGGCTGAGGGGTGGGCTATAATTGATCTTGTAGCTGCGGGGGAATGAAATACCATACCTCATAGACTGAGGGGTGGGTTATAATTGATATTGTAGCTGCGGGGGAATGAAGTACCATACCTCATAGACTGAGGGGTGGGCTATAATTGATCTTGTAGTTGCGGGGGAATGAAGTGCCATACCTCATAGACTGAGGGGTGGGCTTAATTGATCTTGTAGCTGCGGGGGAAGTGAAGTGCCCTGCTTGATAGACTGAGGGGTGGGCTATAATTGATCTTGTAGCTGCGGGGAAATGAAGTACCGTACTTCATAGACTGAGGGGTGGGCTATAATTGATCTTGTAGCTGCGGGGGAATGAAGTACCGCACCTCATAGACTGAGGGGTGAGCTATAATTGATTTTGTAGCTGCGGGGGAATGAAGTACCATACCTCATAGACTGAGGGGTGGGCTATAATTGATCTTGTAGCTGCGGGGGAAATGAAGTGCCCTGCTTCATAGACTGAGGAGTGGGCTATAATTGATCTTGTAGCTGCGGGGAAATGAAGTACCGTACTTCATAGACTGAGGGGTTGGCTATAATTGATCTTGTAGCTGCGGGGGAATGAAGTACCGCACCTCATAGACTGAGGGGTGGGCTATAATTGATCTTGTAGCTAAGGGGGGAATGAAGTACCGTACTTCATAGACTGAGGGGTGGGCTATAATTGATCTTGTAGCTGTGGGGGGAATGAAGTACCGCACCTCATAGACTGAGGGGTGGGCTATAATTGATCTTGTAGCTGTGGGGGAAATGAAGTACCGTACTTCACAGACTGAGGGGTGAGCTATAATTGATCTTGTAGCAGCGGGGGAAATGAAGTACCGTACTTCATTGACTGAGGGGTGGGCTATAATATTGATCTTGTAGCAGCGGGGGAAATGAAGTACAGTACTTCATACACTGAGGGGTGAGCTATAATTGATCTTGTAGCTGCGGGGGAAATGATGTACATTACTTCATAGACTGAGGGGTGGGCTATAATATTGATCTTGTAGCTGCGGAGGAAATGAAATACCGTACTTCATAGACTGAGGGGTGAGCTATAATTGATCTTGTAGCTGCGGGGGACATGAAGTACAGTACTTCATAGACTGATGGGTGGGCTATAATTGATCTTGTAGCTGCGGGGGAATGAAGTACCATACCTCATATACTGAGGGGTGGGCTATAATTAATCATGTAGCTGTGGGGGAATGAAGTACCGCACTTCATAGACTGAGGGGTGGGCTATAATTGATCTTGTAGCTGTGGGGAATGAAGTACCGTACCTCATAGACTGAGGGGTGGGCTATAATATTGATCTTGTAGCTGTGGGGGGTATGAAGTACCACACTTCATAGACTGAGGTGTGGGCTATAATTGATCTTGTAGCTGCGGGGGAATGAAGTACCGCACCTCATAGACTGAGGGGTGGGCCATAATTGATCTTGTAGCTGCGGGGGAATGAAGTACCGCACTTCATAGACTGAGGGTTGGGCTATAATTGATCTTGCAGCTGTGGGGGAAATGAAGTACCGTACTTCCTAGACTGAGGGGTGGGCTATAATTGTTCTTGTAGGTGTGGGGGAAATGAAATACCGTACTTCATAGACTGAGGGGAGGGCTATAATTGATCTTGTAGCTGCGGGGGAAATGAAGTACCCTACTTCATAGACTGAGGGGTGGGCTATAATTGATCCTGTAGCTGTGGGGGAAATGAAGTACCGTACTTCATAGACTGAGGGGTGAGCTATAATTGATCTTGTAGCTGTGGGGGGAATGAAGTACCGCACCTCATAGACTGAGGGGTGGGCTATAATTGATCTTGTAGCTGTGGGGGGAATGAAGTACCGTACTTCATAGACTGAGGGGTGGGCTATAATTGATCTTGTAGCTGTGGGGGAAATGGAGTACCGTACTTCATAGACTGAGGGGTGGGCTATAATTGATCTTGTAGCTGTGGGGGGAATGAAGTACCGTACTTCATAGACTGAGGGGTGAGCTATAATTGATCTTGTAGCTGTGGGGGAATGAAGTACCGCACTTCATAGGCAGAGGAGAGGGCTATAATTGATCTTGTAGCTGCGGGGGAATGAAGTACCGCACTTCATATCCTGAGGGATGAGCTATAATTGATCTTGTAGCAGCGGGGGAAATGAAGTACCGTACTTCATTGACTGAGGGGTGGGCTATAATATTGATCTTGTAGCTGCGGGGGAAATGAAGTACAGTACTTCATACACTGAGGGGTGACCTATAATTGATCTTGTAGCTGCGGGGGAAATGAAGTACAGTACTTCATAGACTGAGGGGTGGCTATAATATTGATCTTGTAGCTGCGGGGGAAATGAAGTACCGTACTTCATAGACTGAGGGGTGAGCTATAATTGATCTTGTAGCTGCGGGGGATATGAAGTACAGTACTTCATAGACTGAGGGGTGGGCTATAATTGATCTTGTAGCTGTGTGGGAATGAAGTACCATACTTCATAGACTGAGGGGTGGGCTATAATTGATCTTGTAGCTGTGGGGGGAATGACGTACCGTACTTCATAGACTGAGGGGTGGGCTATAATTGATCTTGTAGCTGCGGGGGAATGAAGTACCATACCTCATAGACTGAGGGGTGGGCTATAATTGATCTTGTAGCTGTGGGGGGAATGAAGTGCCGCACCTCATAGACTGAGGGGTGGCTATAATTGATCTTGTAGCTGCGGGGGAATGAAGTACCGTACCTCATAGACTGAGGGGTGGGCTATAATTGATCTTGTAGCTGCGGGGGAATGAAGTACCATACCTCATGGACTGAGGGGTGGGCTATAATTGATCTTGTAGCTGGGGGGGGGGAATGAAGTACCATACCTCATAGACTGAGGGGTGGGCTATAATTGATCTTGTAGCTGCGGGGGAATGAAGTACCGCACCTCATAGACTGAGGGGTGAGCTATAATTGATCTTGTAGCTGGGGGGGAAATGAAGTACCATACCTCATAGACTGAGGGGTGGGCTATAATTGATCTTGTAGCTGTGGGGGAAATGAAGTACCGTACTTCATAGACTGAGGGGTGGGCTATAATTGATCTTGTAGCTGGGGGGGGGGGAAATGAAGTACCGTACCTCATAGACTGAGGGGTGGGCTATAAATGATCTTGTAGCTGCGGGGGAATGAAGTACCGTACCTCATAGACTGAGGGGTGGGCTATAAATGATCTTGTAGCTGCGGGGGAATGAAGTACCGTACCTCATAGACTGAGGGGTGGGCTATAATTGATCTTGTTGTTGCGGGGGAATGAAGTACCATACCTCATAGACTGAGGGGTGGGCTATATTTGATCTTGTAGCTGTGGGGGGGAATGAAGTACCGCACCTCATAGACTGAGGGGTGGGCTATAATTGATCTTGTAGCTGTGGGGGAAATGAAGTACCGTACCTCATAGACTGAGGGGTGGGCTATAATTGATCTTGTAGCTGCGGGGGAATGAAGTACCATACCTCATAGACTGAGGGGTGGGCTATATTTGATCTTGTAGCTGTGGGGGGAATGAAGTACCGCACCTCATAGACTGAGGGGTGGGCTATAATTGATCTTGTAGCTGCGGGGAAATGAAGTACCGTACCTCATAGACTGAGGGGTGGGCTATAATTGATCTTGTAGCTGCGGGGGAATGAAGTACCATACCTCATAGGCTGAGGGGTGGGGTATAATTGATCTTGTAGCTGCGGGGGAATGAAGTACCATACCTCATAGACTGAGGGGTGGGTTATAATTGATCTTGTAGCTGCGGGGGAATGAAGTACCATACCTCATAGACTGAGGGGTGGGCTATAATTGATCTTGTAGTTGCGGGGGAATGAAGTACCATACCTCATAGACTGAGGGGTGGGCTATAATTGATCTTGTAGCTGCGGGGGAAATGAAGTGCCCTGCTTCATAGACTTAGGGGTGGGCTATAATTGATCTTGTAGCTGCGGGGAAATGAAGTACCGTACTTCATAGACTGAGGGGTGGGCTATAATTGATCTTGTAGCTGCGGGGGAATGAAGTACCGCACCTCATAGACTGAGGGGTGGGCTATAATTGATTTTGTAGCTGCGGGGGAATGAAGTACCATACCTCATAGACTGAGGGGTGGGCTATAATTGATCTTGTAGCTGCGGGAGAAATGAAGTGCCCTGCTTCATAGACTGAGGGGTGGGCTATAATTGATCTTGTAGCTGCGGGGAAATGAAGTACCGTACTTCATAGACTGAGGGGTTGGCTCTAATTGATCTTGTAGCTGCGGGGGAATGAAGTACCGCACCTCATAGACTGAGGGGTGGGCTATAATTGATCTTGTAGCTGTGGGGGAATGAAGTACCGTACCTCATAGACTGAGGGGTGGGCTATAATTGATCTTGTAGCTAAGGGGGGAATGAAGTACCGCACCTCATAGACTGAGGGGTGGGCTATAATTGATCTTGTAGCTGCGGGGGGGAATGAAGTACCGTACCTCATAGACTGAGGGGTGGGCTATAATTGATCTTGTAGCTGGGGGGGAAATGAAGTACCATACCTCATAGACTGAGGGATGGGCTATAATTGATCTTGTAGCTGTGGGGGAAATGAAGTACCGTACTTCATAGACTGAGGGGTGGGCTATAATTGATCTTGTAGCTGCGGGGGAATGAAGTACCATACCTCATAGACTGAGGGGTGGGCTATAATTGATCTTGTAGCTGTGGGGGGAATGAAGTGCCGCACCTCATAGACTGAGGGGTGGCTATAATTGATCTTGTAGCTGCGGGGGAATGAAGTACCGTACTTCATAGACTGAGGGGTTGGCTCTAATTGATCTTGTAGCTGCGGGGGAATGAAGTACCGCACCTCATAGACTGAGGGGTGGGCTATAATTGATCTTGTAGCTGTGGGGGAATGAAGTACCGTACCTCATAGACTGAGGGGTGGGCTATAATTGATCTTGTAGCTAAGGGGGGAATGAAGTACCGCACCTCATAGACTGAGGGGTGGGCTATAATTGATCTTGTAGCTGCGGGGGGAATGAAGTACCGTACCTCATAGACTGAGGGGTGGGCTATAATTGATCTTGTAGCTGTGGGGGAATGAAGTACCGTACTTCATAGACTGAGGGGTGGGCTATAATTGATCATGTAGCTGCGGGGGGAATGAAGTACCGTACTTCATAGACTGAGGGGTGAGCTATAATTGATCTTGTAGCTGCGGGGGAATGAAGTACCGTACCTCATAGACTGAGGGGTGGGCTATAATTGATCTTGTAGCAGTGGGGGAAATGAAGTACTGTACTTCATAGACAGAGAGGTGGGCTATAATTGATCTTGTAGCTGCAGGGGGAATGAAGTACCGTACCTCATAGACTGAGGGGTGGGCTATAATTGATCTTGTAGCTGCGGGGGAATGAAGTACCGCACCTCATAGACTGAGGGGTGGGCTATAATTGATCTTGTAGCAGTGGGGGAAATGAAGTACCGTACTTCATAGACTGAGGGGTGGGCTATAATTGATCTTGTAGCTGCAGGGGGAATGAAAAACCGTACTTCATGGACTGAGGGGTGGGCTATAATTGATCTTGTAGCTGCGGGGGAATGAAGTACCATACCTCATAGTCTGAGGGGTGGGCTATAATTGATCTTGTAGCTGCGGCGGGAATGAAGTACCGTACTTCATAGACTGAGGGGTGAGCTATAATTGATCTTGTAGCTGCGGGGGAATGAAGTACCGTACCTCATAGACTGAGAGGTGGGCTATAATTGATCTTGTAGCAGTGGGGGAAATGAAGTACTGTACTTCATAGACTGAGAGGTGGGCTATAATTGATCTTGTAGCTGCAGGGGGAATGAAGTACCGTACCTCATAGACTGAGGGGTGGGCTATAATTGATCATGTAGCTGCGGGGGAATGAAGTACCGCACCTCATAGACTGAGGGGTGGGCTATAATTGATCTTGTAGCAGTGGGGGAAATGAAGTAACGTACTTCATAGACTGAGGGGTGAGCTATAATTGATCTTGTAGCAGCGGGGGAAAGGAAGTACCGTACTTCATAGACTGAGGGGTGGGCTATAATATTGATCTTGTAGCTGCGGGGGAAATGAAGTACAGTACTTCATAGACTGAGGGGTGAGCTATAATTGATCTTGTAGCTGCGGGGGAAATGAAGTACAATACTTCATAGACTGAGGGGTGGGCTATAATATTGATCTTGTAGGTGCGGGGGAAATGAAGTACCGTACTTCATAGACTGAGGGGTGAGCTATAATTGATCTTGTAGCTGCGGGGGAAATGAAGTACAGTACTTCATAGACTGAGGGGTGGGCTATAATATTGATCTTGTAGCTGCGGGGGAATGAAGTACCGTACTTCATAGACTGAGGGGTGGGCTATAACTGATCTTGTAGCTGTGAGGGGAATGAAGTACCATACTTCATAGACTGAGGGGTGGGCTATAATTGATCTTGTAGCTGTGGGGGAATGAAGTACCGTACTTCATAGACTGAGGGGTGGGCTATAATGATCTTGTAGCTGTGGGGGGAATGAAGTACCGTACTTCATAGACTGAGGGGTGGGCTATAATTGATCTTGTAGCTGCGGGGGAATGAAGTACCATACCTCATAGACTGAGGGGTGGGCTATAATTGATCTTGTAGCTGTGGGGGGAATGAAGTACCGCACCTCATAGACTAAGGTGTGGCTATAATTGATCTTGTAGCTGCGGGGGAATGAAGTACCGTACCTCATAGAGTGAGGGGTGGGCTATAATTGATCTTGTAGCTGCGGGGGAATGAAGTACCATACCTCATAGACTGAGGGGTGGGCTATAATTGATCTTGTAGCTGGGGGGGGGGAAATGAAGTACCATACCTCATAGACTGAGGGGTGGGCTGTAATTGATCTTGTAGCTGTGGGGGGAATGAAGTACCGCACCTCAAAGATTGAGGGGTGGGCTATAATTGATCTTGTAGCTGCGGGGGAAATGAAGTACCGTCCTTCATAGACTGAGGGGTGGGCTATAATTGATCTTGTAGCTGCGGGGGAATGAAGTACCATACCTCATAGACTGAGGGGTGGGCTATAATATTGATCTTGTAGCTGTGGGGGGAATGAAGTACCGCACCTCATAGACTGAGAGGTGGGCTATAATTGATCTTGTTGCTGCGGGGGAATGAAGTACCATACCTTGTAGGCTGAGGGGTGGGCTATAATTGATCTTGTAGCTGCGGGGGAATGAAGTACCATACCTCATAGACTGAGGGGTGGGCTATAATTGATCTTGAAGTTGCGGAAAATGAAGTACCATACCTCATAGACTGAGGGGTGGGCTATAATTGATCTTGTAGTTGCGGAAAATGAAGTACCACACCTCATAGACTGAGGGGTGGGCTATAATTGATCTTGTAGCTGCGGGGGAAATGAAGTGCCCTGCTTCATAAACTGAGGGGTGGGCTATAATTGATCTTGTAGCTGCGGGAAAATGAAGTACCGTACTTCATAGACTGAGGGGTGGGCTATAATTGATCTTGTAGCTGCGGGGGAATGAAGTACCGCACCTCATAGACTGAGGGGTGGGCTATAATTGATCTTGTAGCTGCGGGGGAACGAAGTACCATACCTCATAGACTGAGGGGTGGGCTATAATTGAACTTGTAGCTGCGGGGGAAATGAAGTGCCCTGCTTCATAGACTGTGGGGTGGGCTATAATTGATCTTGTAGCTGCGGGGAAATGAAGTACCGTACTTCATAGACTGAGGGGTTGGCTATAATTGATCTTGTATCTGCGGGGGAATGAAGTACCGCACCTCATAGACTGAGGGGTGGGCTATAATTGATCTTGTAGCTGCGGGGGAAATGAAGTGCCCTGCTTCATAGACTGTGGGGTGGGCTATAATTGATCTTGTAGCTGCGGGGAAATGAAGTACCATACCTTATAGGCTGAGGGGTGGGCTATAATTGATCTTGTAGCTGCGGGGGAATGAAGTACCATGCCTCATAGACTGAGGGGTGGGCTATAATTGATCTTGCAGCTGCGGGGGAATGAAGTACCATACCTTATAGGCTGAGGGGTGGGCTATAATTGATCTTGTAGCTGCGGGGGAATGAAGTACCATACCTCATAGACTGAGGGGTGGGCTATAATTGATCTTGTAGTTGCGGAAAATGAAGTACCATACCTCATAGACTGAGGGGTGGGCTATAATTGATCTTGTAGCTGCGGGGGAAATGAAGTGCCCTGCTTCATAGACTGAGGGGTGGGCTATAATTGATCTTGTAGCTGCGGGAAAATGAAGTACCGTACTTCATAGACTGAGGGGTGGGCTATAATTGATCTTGTAGCTGCGGGGGAATGAACTACCGCACCTCATAGACTGAGGGGTGGGCTATAATTGATCTTGTAGCTGCGGTGGAACGAAGTACCATACCTCATAGACTGAGGGGTGGGCTATAATTGATCTTGTAGCTGCGGGGGAAATGAAGTGCCCTGCTTCATAGACTGTGGGGTGGGCTATAATTGATCTTGTAGCTGCGGGGAAATGAAGTACCGTACTTCATAGACTGAGGGGTTGGCTATAATTGATCTTGTATCTGCGGGGGAATGAAGTACCGCACCTCATAGACTGAGGGGTGGGCTATAATTGATCTTGTAGCTGCGGGGGAATGAAGTACCGTACCTCATAGGCTGAGGGGTGGGCTATAATTGATCTTGTAGCTAAGGGGGGAATGAAGTACCGCACCTCATAGACTGAGGGGTGGGCTATATTTGATCTTGTAGCTGCGGGGGGAATGAAGTACCGTACTCCATAGACTGAGGGGTGGGCTATAATTGATCTTGTAGCTGCGGGGGAATGAAGTACCGTACCTCATAGACTGAGGGGAGGGCTATAATTGATCTTGTAGCAGTGGGGGAAATGAAGTACCGTACTTCATAGACTGAGGGGTTGGCTATAATTGATCTTGTATCTGCGGGGGAATGAAGTACCGCACCTCATAGACTGAGGGGTGGGCTATAATTGATCTTGTAGCTGCGGGGGAAATGAAGTGCCCTGCTTCATAGACTGTGGGGTGGGCTATAATTGATCTTGTAGCTGCGGGGAAATGAAGTACCATACCTTATAGGCTGAGGGGTGGGCTATAATTGATCTTGTAGCTGCGGGGGAATGAAGTACCATGCCTCATAGACTGAGGGGTGGGCTATAATTGATCCTGTAGCTGTGGGGGAAATAAAGTACCGTACCTCATAGACTGAGGGGTGGGCTATAATTGATCTTGTAGCTGTGGGGGAATGAAGTACCGTACTTCATAGACTGAGGGGTGGGCTATAATTGATCTTGTAGCTGCGGGGGGAATGAAGTACCGTACTTCATAGACTGAGGGGTGAGCTATAATTGATCTTGTAGCTGCGGGGGAATGAAGTACCGTACCTCATAGACTGAGGGGAGGGCTATAATTGATCTTGTAGCAGTGGGGGAAATGAAGTACCGTACTTCATAGACTGAGGGGTGAGCTATAATTGATCTTGTAGCTGCGGGGGAATGAAGTACCGTACCTCATAGACTGAGGGGTGGGCTATAATTGATCTTGTATCAGTGGGGGAAATGAAGTACTGTACTTCATAGACTGAGAGGTGGGCTATAATTGATCTTGTAGCTGCAGGGGGAATGAAGTACCGTACCTCATAGACTGAGGGGTGGGATATAATTGATCTTGTAGCTGCGGGGGAATGAAGTACCGCACCTCATAGACTGAGGGGTGGGCTATAATTGATCTTGTAGCAGTGGGGGAAATGAAGTACCGTACTTCATAGACTGAGGGGTGAGCTATAATTGATCTTGTAGCAGCGGGGGAAATGAAGTACCGTACTTCATAGACTGAGGGGTGGGCTATAATATTGATCTTGTAGCTGCGGGGGAAATGAAGTACAGTACTTCATAGACTGAGGGGTGAGCTATAATTGATCTTGTAGCTGCGGGGGAAATGAAGTACAATACTTCATAGACTGAGGGGTGGGCTATAATATTGATCTTATAGCTGCGGGGGAAATGAAGTACCGTACTTCATAGACTGAGGGGTGAGCTATAATTGATCTTGTAGCTGCGGGGGAAATGAAGTACAGTCCTTCATAGACTGAGGGGTGGGCTATAATATTGATCTTGTAGCTGCGGGGGAATGAAGTACCGTACTTCATAGACTGAGGGGTGGGCTATAACTGATCTTGTAGCTGTGGGGGGAATGAAGTACCATACTTCATAGACTGAGGGGTGGGCTATAATTGATCCTGTAGCTGTGGGGGAATGAAGTACCGTACTTCATAGACTGAGGGGTGGGCTATAATGATCATGTAGCTGTGGGGGTAATGAAGTACCGCACCTCAAAGACTGAGGGGTGGGCTATAAATGATCTTGTAGCTGCGGGGGAATGAAGTACCATACCTCATAGACTGAGGGGTGGGCTATAATATTGATCTTGTAGCTGTGGGGGAAATGAAGTACCGCACCTCATAGACTGAGGGGTGAGCTATAATTGATCTTGTAGCTGGGGGGGAAATGAAGTAACATACCTCATAGACTGAGGGGTGGGCTATAATTGATCTTGTAGCTGTGGGGGAAATGAAGTACCATACCTCATAGACTGAGGGGTGGGCTATAATTGATCTTGTAGCTGGGGGGGGGGGGAAATGAAGTACCATACCTCATAGACTGAGGGGTGGGCTGTAATTGATCTTGTAGCTGTGGGGGGAATGAAGTACCGCACCTCAAAGACTGAGGGGTGGGCTATAATTGATCTTGTAGCTGCGGGGGAATGAAGTACCATACCTCATAGACTGAGGGGTGGGCTATAATTGATCTTGTAGCTGTGGGGGGAATGAAGTACCGCACCTCATAGGCTGAGGGGTGGGCTATAATTGATCTTGTAGCTGCGGGGAAATGAAGTACCGTACCTCATAGACTGAGGGGTGGGCTATAATTGATCTTGTAGCTGCGGGGGAATGAAGTACCGTACTTCATAGACTGAGGGGTGGGCTATAATTGAACTTGTAGCTGCGGGGGAATGAAGTACCATACCTCATAGACTGAGGGGTGGGCTATAATATTGATCTTGTAGCTGTGGGGGGAATGAAGTACCGCACCTCATAGACTGAGGGGTGGGCTATAATTGATCTTGTAGCTGCGGGGGAATGAAGTACCATACCTCATAGACTGAGGGGTGGGCTATAATTGATCTTGTAGCTGTGGGGGGAATGAAGTACCGCACCTCATAGGCTGAGGGGTGGGCTATAATTGATCTTGTAGCTGCGGGGAAATGAAGTACCGTACCTCATAGACTGAGGGGTGGGCTATAATTGATCTTGTAGCTGCGGGGGAATGAAGTACCATACCTCATAGGCTGAGGGGTGGGCTATAATTGATCTTGTAGCTGCGGGGGAATGAAGTACCATACCTCATAGACTGAGGGGTGGGCCATAATTGATCTTGTAGTTGCGGAAAATGAAGTACCATACCTCATAGACTGAGGGGTGGGCTATAATTGATCTTGTAGCTGCGGGGGAAATGAAGTGCCCTGCTTCATAAACTGAGGGGTGGGCTATAATTGATCTTGTACCTGCGGGAAAATGAAGTACCGTACTTCATAGACTGAGGGGTGGGCTATAATTGATCTTGTAGCTGCGGGGGAATGAAGTACCGCACCTCATAGACTGAGGGGTGGGCTATAATTGATCTTGTAGCTGCGGGGGAACGAAGTACCATACCTCATAGACTGAGGGGTGGGCTATAATTGATCTTGTAGTTGCGGGGGAAATGAAGTGCCCTGCTTCATAGACTGTGGGGTGGGCTATAATTGATCTTGTAGCTGCGGGGAAATGAAGTACCGTACTTCATAGACTGAGGGGTTGGCTATAATTGATCTTGTATCTGCGGGGGAATGAAGTACCGCACCTCATAGACTGAGGGGTGGGCTATAATTGATCTTGTAGCTGCGGGGGAATGAAGTACCGTACTTCATAGACTGAGGGGTGGGCTATAATGATCTTGTAGCTGTGGGGGGAATGAAGTACCGTACTTCATAGACTGAGGGGTGGGCTATAATTGATCTTGTAGCTGCGGGGGAATGAAGTACCATACCTCATAGACTGAGGGGTGGGCTATAATTGATCTTGTAGCTGTGGGGGGAATGAAGTACCGCACCTCATAGACTAAGGGGTGGCTATAATTGATCTTGTAGCTGCGGGGGAATGAAGTACCGTACCTCATAGACTGAGGGGTGGGCTATAATTGATCTTGTAGCTGCGGGGGAATGAAGTACCATACCTCATAGACTGAGGGGTGGGCTATAATTGATCTTGTAGCTGGGGGGGGGGGAAATGAAGTACCATACCTCATAGACTGAGGGGTGGGCTGTAATTGATCTTGTAGCTGTGGGGGGAATGAAGTACCGCACCTCAAAGACTGAGGGGTGGGCTATAATTGATCTTGTAGCTGCGGGGGAATGAAGTACCATACCTCATAGACTGAGGGGTGGGCTATAATATTGATCTTGTAGCTGTGGGGGAAATGAAGTACCGCACCTCATAGACTGAGGGGTGAGCTATAATTGATCTTGTAGCTGGGGGGGAAATGAAGTACCATACCTCATAGACTGAGGGGTGGGCTATAATTGATCTTGTAGCTGTGGGGGAAATGAAGTACCGTACTTCATAGACTGAGGGGTGGGCTATAATTGATCTTGTAGCTGCGGGGGAATGAAGTACCATACCTCATAGACTGAGGGGTGGGCTATAATTGATCTTGTAGCTGGGGGGGAAATGAAGTACCATACCTCATAGACTGAGGGGTGGGCTATAATTGATCTTGTAGCTGTGGGGGAAATGAAGTACCGTACTTCATAGACTGAGGGGTGGGCTATAATTGATCTTGTAGCTGCGGGGGAATGAAGTACCATACCTCATAGGCAGAGGGGTGGGCTATAATTGATCTTGTAGCTGCGGGGGAATGAAGTACCATACCTCATAGACTGAGGGGTGGGCTATAATTGATCTTGTAGTTGCGGAAAATGAAGTACCATACCTCATAGACTGAGGGGTGGGCTATAATTGATCTTGTAGCTGCGGGGGAAATGAAGTGGCCTGCTTCATAGACTGAGGGGTGGGCTATAATTGATCTTGTAGCTGCGGGAAAATGAAGTACCGTACTTCATAGACTGAGGGGTGGGCTATAATTGATCTTGTAGCTGCGGGGGAATGAAGTACCGCACCTCATAGACTGAGGGGTGGGCTATAATTGATCTTGTAGCTGCGGGGGAACGAAGTACCATACCTCATAGACTGAGGGGTGGGCTATAATTGATCTTGTAGCTGCGGGGGAAATGAAGTGCCCTGCTTCATAGACTGTGGGGTGGGCTATAATTGATCTTGTAGCTGCGGGGAAATGAAGTACCGTACTTCATAGACTGAGGGGTTGGCTATAATTGATCTTGTATCTGCGGGGGAATGAAGTACCGCACCTCATAGACTGAGGGGTGGGCTATAATTGATCTTGTAGCTGCGGGGGAATGAAGTACCGTACCTCATAGTCTGAGGGGTGGGCTATAATTGATCTTGTAGCTAAGGGGGGAATGAAGTACCGCACCTCATAGACTGAGGGGTGGGCTATATTTGATCTTGTAGCTGCGGGGGGAATGAAGTACCGTACCTCATAGACTGAGGGGTGGGCTATAATTGATCCTGTAGCTGTGGGGGAAATGAAGTACCGTACCTCATAGACTGAGGGGTGGGCTATAATTGATCTTGTAGCTGTGGGGGAATGAAGTACCGTACTTCATAGACTGAGGGGTGGGCTATAATTGATCTTGTAGCTGCGGGGGGAATGAAGTACCGTACTTCATAGACTGAGGGGTGAGCTATAATTGATCTTGTAGCTGCTGGGGAATGAAGTACCGTACCTCATAGACTGAGGGGAGGGCTATAATTGATCTTGTAGCAGTGGGGGAAATGAAGTACTGTACTTCATAGACTGAGAGGTGGGCTATAATTGATCTTGTAGCTGCAGGGGGAATGAAGTACCGTACCTCATAGACTGAGGGGTGGGCTATAATTGATCTTGTAGCTGCGTGGGAATGAAGTACCGCACCTCATAGACTGAGGGGTGGGCTATAATTGATCTTGTAGCAGTGGGGGAAATGAAGTACCGTACTTCATAGACTGAGGGGTGGGCTATAATTGATCTTGTAGCTGCAGGGGGAATGAAGTACCGTACTTCATAGACTGAGGGGTGAGCTATAATTGATCTTGTAGCTGGGGGGGGGGGGGGGAATGAAGTACCGCACTTCATAGACTGAGGGGTGGGCTATAATTGATCTTGTAGCTGTGGGGAAATGAAGTACAGCGCCTCAGTATGTTGCATGCAATATAGCCTACAGATAGAAATTATATGAACTTTATATGAAATGAACTCGGTTTGAAATGTACTCCAATTAAGAAATCGTTTAGTCCAAGTCATTGTTTGCTGAAACGTTGTATGTAAATCGATGAGCCTGCGTAGTGTGTGCACGATTGGCTGAGTTTAGGGCCTTGGTCTTTCGCCCGGCTGGCCGTGTTCAAATCCTATCCGAGTTGAATTTCTTTGTTTGAATGTTTTTATATTTATTGTTTCTTGAGTAATGAGACGCTATAAAATAAAGCGTTATATGGTGCATTTTTTCAATGGAAAATATATATTTAATTAATACAAGATAGCTGAGTCGTCTCGGTTATCGTTCTGACCTATATTTCACTAATTTGAGTAACTTGCATGCAATATGGCCTACTGATAGAAATTATATGAAATTTATATGAAATGAACTCGGTTTGAAATATACTCCAATGAAGAAATCGTTTAGTCCAAGTCATTATTTGCTGAAACGTTGTATGTAAATTGATTGATAAACACTTACGTAGTGTGTGCACGATTGCCGGTGTAGTTAGAGCTTTGGTCTTTCGCCTGCTGGCCGGGGTTCAAATCTCATCAGAATGGATTTTTTGCTTGAATCATTTTATATTTATAGAGTACCGATACGTTATAAAAGAGGCGTTATATTTTGCATTTTCCAATGGAAAATATATATTTAATTAAAAGAACATTCTCCACTGGCGTGACATCTACCAGCAAATAGTTTAACTATACAGGTGCTAACCACCGTCTTCTAGATGCGTACTGCGCTCTATAAAGCCAGTTAGTGAACCCTTGCCTACAGTATAATTGATAAGTTTCTTCTTGTTGTGATAGAGCGCACACATCCCCAAGAACAGGTGCGATTACAAACTAGCTGTGTAATAAGTAGGCTATATTAAATACGTTTCTCCCAGTGATACGTTTAGAGCAACGAAGTTTCAATTATTGTAAATAGTCGGTGTTAATATACAAAATACCTACGTTGTTTGGAATGTTTGCTGATTAAATTGCAAAATGCTGGGGTAAATTATAAAATATGGTTTGAACACCACTGCTCAAATCCAGTGTGCCAATTTGCACTTCGAATAGGAAGAAATTAGGAGGTGATGAGGACAAAGAGTTATAACTTTACCCCTACATTCAGGAGAACATCATGTTTTTATATTGGTTTTAATTTCTCCCATATTTTCCGAAATACCATTACCTTCGTTTTCCGTTTGTTCCCTTTTAATGTCCATAGTTTAAGTGTGTCTGATAGGATTTGCAGCATTCTATTCATTTCTTTATCGGAGTCTGCAACTATTACGATGTCATCAGCAAATCTGATACGATGTACCGTTTGCTTTATTCCCTTTGTCTGCTCCTTCATGAGCTGTATAGCTTCTTCAATGAACACTTTAAATACATACGGAGATAGGGGACATCCTTGTCTAACTCCTTTTCTGATCCTAGCCTCTTCCTCTACCTTATTGATGTTTATTTTTGTGGTTTGATTCTGATAAAGTAATTGATTAATCATTCTTCTATTCTTCCATTCTAATCCTATTTTCTTAATTGTTTTAATGGGTAGCTCCCAGTTCACATTGTCAAAAGTTTTTTCTAAGTCAATTAAGATAAGTCTTCCTATTCATATCCATCGTTCTCTCCAATAGATTGCGTAAAGCTAAAATTGCTTCTCTTGCTCCTCTAGCCTCTCTGTTGGAATTAGGGCCTTCAAATCATAAGCAATTACACATATCTTTATTACAGAACAGGCTTCAACAACGGATCTTGGCAACTGCCGCACACACTGTTAGAACAAAAAACACTCGAACATGCTTTGCCAACCTAACGAAATTACATTACAAATTACAATCCTAACAAACTCCCACCTTAAGTTAACAAATCCTGATGAGTGAACTTAACCCCTTTCACACAGATCAATAATTATAATCTCACAAATGTAGCCTTTGTGGAGTCTTTATTTCTCGACCCCTAGCTGCCACCTTAGGTAAATCTATGGTCTGTTTCAGTTCTTCCACTGCCTCAGTCTTCTCTTGAACACCCTCCTTTACCAACAAGTGACATTTAACAATACCGTCCTTTTCTACAGCTTCCTTGATTTCTTGCAAGAACATGGATGGTGTTAATGTAATTAGGTCTTCAGACTCACAGGACAGATAAGTCAACGGGTGAGAATTCATTAAAGACTCGCAATCACAAAGGATGGTGGACATCTCTTCATATTCTGACTTTGCTCGGCCGATAAATTTTCGAAGAGTCTCTTTCAAGATTCTTATTAGTCTCTCCCACCATCCACCCCACCAGGCAGCACTTGGTAGATTAAATTTCCAATGTATCCTCTGGGTCGTACTGAAGCACTCGATCTTATCAGTTTCATTTGGAATTTCCGGCCATGATTCTGGTGGTTCTTTCAACCAATCAGGACCCTTCCACCATTGGGACTCCCAACGCTGTTAATTGACACAGTCTCCATGAAATGCTGTAGAGCAGCTTGATGCAACTCCTCCTTGGGTTTCTGCAACACCGGATCTCTGATACCAATGAGTTCCAAGTCCCATAAATCTGACACTGGAATGTTCCTAACAAACATTGATGACACGACCATACCACCATTGCCTCTCGTCTGAGCCCCATTCACTTTGCCCATCACAGTCCATCCAAGTTTAGTTTGCATGGCTACTAACCCACTGTCCAATTTCTTGCTTGCTCCAGTGAAGAGTTTACCTGCTACGTCAGCACCAATTAATACTTCTATTGGTACTATCTCATCTCCTACATCTGTCAGTTCAATGTTTGCATCTTCTAGCTCTTGCACCCAAGGTCCTCTCTGGATTCGACCAATATCTCCACATATAATGTTTTGATCCAACACTTCAATAGTACACCGGTAATTGTCATCTATACTGCCCAAACAAATTCTGTATGTATTATGTTGGCTAACTTCCGTTTTACTACCCCCAAACAATGAGTGAATAACCTTCTCTTCTTTAATAGGTTCATAACCCTTTTCAACCGCAGCCTCTTTCAAAACGTAGGACCTCTGTGACCCTGTATCTATAATAGCTCTGACTTTTCTTTCAACATGTTTTCCTACTAACTTAACTATAACTGTCTGCAAGTACACTTCAGGAGAAGCTAATGATCTTGCATGTAATGCTTCAATAGGCTTTGGTTCCTGCTGCTCACTTTTGTCTGATAATTTCTCATCCTCTTTGATATTGTTTTAGATCCCTTAGTTAGGGGTAGTTAGATCTAAAACGGATGTGTTAATTTATAAGGTGATGCCTAGAAGGGGGTAGCTTCCCGTAGCTGGGTAAGCTGACCAGTGTAGAGTGTTGTTTAGTGTTAGGATGCTACGGGGTGCTCTTATAAAGACGTAAGTGTATTTTAGGGGATGAACCTTTGTGTACAGGTTAACGTCCTAGCCGCTCAGCTGGTTGGAGTTATATAACCGGCGTGCGTGCGTCAGCGCTGTTGCGGCTCGATGCTCTGGCAGTCGGGCCGCTGCGTGAAGTACAATGAAGCTTGCGCTAGCAACTATTTGGCTACTGTATGTCACGGCTAATCGTGACGGAAATCAGGAAAGGAGTTAGGACGTAAAGAGGCGTGTAATCAGTAAGACCAATGTAGTGTACTGACCAAGTATTTATTGGTCAGTGATGTATGAAATAGTATGTCCCTTTTAGGGGAATGTAATAAGTGTTACAAGTTTGAGTGTACAAGTTTGTGGGGCAGGTTACAAAATATAGGATCTCTGAACACTGCTGACTCACCTGATGATAACAGCTATAGCCTCCGGCCGACACACTGTATGACTGGTAATCGAGAGAAGGGCCGTCCTCCTTAAGGTCCTCATCTTATAAGCTTTGGTGTTGTGCTGTCAGCATTCCACTGGCATAGATGCCCCAGTTAATTATGTGTAGCTGTTTGTGGTGTGATGCAAGTATTTGGCAAGCTTTCCAGGCTGGCTAGCTGCCCTTGCTGTATAAAGGATACTGTTCTGGACTTACGAGATTTGCCAGTTAGGGGTGGTTTAAATAGATGATGGAGGATGGCTTCCAGGGGGTGCAGACCCCTGGGGGACTGTACAAGCCTCTTCCTCTATTTAGTTCGCGTCCCCGCGAACGGGAACGGAACGTGAGGTTGGGGTGTCGATGTAGTAGTTTGTTCTTGAATCTTCCTTGTATCTCCTGTTGGGGTCTTCTTCGTCGTATGGATGTAGTGAAGTCGTGTTGATGTATAGGTGTGAGATCAGCTCGTGTTCAGAGGGGTGGGTTATGGGATATACATATATATATTTAACATTGTAAAATAGTGCATGAGAAAAAATTGACATATTGAAAGTTCCACAAAAAATACATGGTTTTGATAATTATGCGATATATTGTTGTGCAGGGAGGAAAAAACCCAGGGCTGGACGGATGATTGTTCCGTCCTCCTCTGTCTTGGGAAAAAAATTGCTCCCTGCAATGAGAAAGATAGAAGAAGTAGAAAAAATAGGTGTTCCAGGGTATAAGTTAGGGGAAATATTTAAAATGTGTTTATTGAGTTGGGATAAAACGGAACACCTTTACAAATTGGGAATTTAGAAGAAAGAAAATGAAAGAAAACAAATCATAAACATGGTGTACATGTGATCTTAAAAAGAGTATACCGTTTAATATGTGCTTTTGGGATGTGCATATATTAGGGTTTATGCATATCAGTTGTCACCTCCGCAGACAATGTGGGGGTGCGAAGTATTATTTATATATTTGTAGTAGAATAATTGCCCGTGGGCGCCTTAATTTGTGTTAAGTTACAATCTTACAATTATCACTTACAATTAACTTACGATGTAACTTAAGCGCGCTAATTTTCTATGATCCTAGTTTATATGGTACCTCGCGTGCACGCTACCCCTTTGTATGTATGTGCCGTCTGACGGCTACTCCTTTACGGCCATATCCTGGTATGGTTTAGTGGTCGTGCCGCTTGAAATATATCCCTATTCTGTGATGCATCCCCTGTGGGCGAATGCCTTCACACTTGACAATGAGAGTCGCCGCCACAAGTCGGTTACGCCCTCATTGCCGTAAGTTGCGTCGCATTTTGACGCTTTGCTTTCTTCTGTTTACGTTGATCTGCCAGCGAGCCTGATACCCCACAGGTATCAGCCCTGCTGTGCAGATTTTTGGAGTGTATCTGTAAAAAATGTGGTGAGTATGTGAGATCGTGTTAGGATTAGTGCAAGTTGACGTATAAAAATAGTACATAATCATGGCATGCCGCAAATAATATGATGCCGCTATATGGCAGTGAAATCCTTGTCACCAGTTTCCTATATCTGGTGACGCCGCCTGAAAAGTGGAGAGGTTAAAAAAACATATTAGTATGGCATATGCTCTATGTCGCTTCCTGTGTCAGTGTTTTTACTGGCTGAAGCTCTTCTTTCTCTGAAAAAAATAGCATGATTAGTGTTAATTTGATGTATGACCGGGCTTACCCTACACGGTGCCGTAATATTGTTTCTTATTCTCAAGGTGTTTATATAACCTAGTTAATCTAGTTAATCTACTTAATGTATTACCTTCATACCATTTATCTTACTATGTTGTCTTAATATGTTGTCGGACTTACCCCGGCAGCGGAATTTTGGTTACCGGGTGCCGAGATATTCTACCTTAATTATGCCTATTTTAATGTATTATCTTAATACCATTTATCTTAATTATGGTAAAAAAATATTTGCTATCTATAATCCGAATGGGTGGCCTTATTCTATTGCCGAAATGTGCTGTGCCATTATTTGGCAACAGCGGTTAGTAAATTTGCTTAATCCTAAGTTGCGTACCAAAGTGCAACTGTCTTACAGCTAAAATTTTGACCAGGGCGATCGCCCGGGGCAGCGTTAACTCCCCAGATCACCACCCGTACGTATTCTAGAAACACCGGTTGTCTCTAGAAACGCCGGATTCCGCCCCCTTAATACTAGTTGTCGACGTCTATTCTAGGGCTTACTAACTAGTACTAATATAGTCGCAGGCGGCTTACGGTGCCACAAAGCAAACCGTCTCGCCCGCTGTATCTGCCTGCTCATTACCTTTGCCTTTGCATATGTAGTCGTAGGTGGGTCTGCCCACTTTAACCCCTGTGAGTTGCTCGCGATGCCCCTCATTTAATGACCTTGGCTGCCCGATGCGTCGCCATTTATGTGGGCATTGGACATCGTCCAATGGCATGGTATCATCTCGCCTTTATTGGCAATAATCGTATTCTCTTCGCCTTTGTTGGCAACAATAGTATCCTCTTCGCCTTTGTTGGCAGTAATAATATTTCACTCCCGCGCATAGGAGTCTCGCTTCTCGCTGTAGAAGCCCTACCTACTTATATTTAACTAAAAGTTTAGTCCTAGTTTGGTCGTCCCTAGGGTCAACTCCTGAGTCCGGCGTGGAGCTAGCTATTTCTCCCACCATCCTCAGAAAGTCTCCCCTGCAGGTCTTGGCTTCGATGACCGTGACACATAGTGGGTGTAACATCTCCACGTCCCAGGGGCAGGCTAGGCACACCTAGGATTCCGAAGCTTGCCCGTGCCAGGCCGTGAATGCCTCAACCTTACGTGGTTCGTCTTTTTGGTCTAGTCGTTAAGTTAACTAGGGTCATTGAGCTGTTGATCCAGCTGGGGTAAGGGTCAACATCACCTTCCCCAGCTCTGCTCCAATGTGGTGCCTCTGGCCTTCTGCCTGTGCCGTTATCACCAATCAGAGTGTTATCAGATTCCTCTTTATATAATATATAAGTGTAACCTGTAAGTAATTTGCTTTGTATAAAATGTAAAATTTTTCAAGTGTTTTGGGGTTGTAGAACTTCTAAGTGCATAGACTACTTTAGGCCTCCTGTTGCTACGTCAGATTCCCAGCGATAATGCCTTGTTAACTTTTATGGAGGCGTTAGTAGGGTTTATAGCGTTAGGTTCCCTGTTATTAGGATCTGGGGGTATTATTTGTAGAGTAGGCTGACAGCATGGTAGGAAGGGGTTGCGCATCTTTGGGCTTCATGTAAATGGTGGCCTGAAGCCGGTGATGCTACCAGGATTGCTCTTACAATGAGTGGACGGGGGCAGGTATTTCCCGGGATTGCAAAAATATAAATATTCCATGCAGGTTTGATAGTGATAACCCTTGGTGTATGGATGGGATACTCCATGCATGTATCTGGATATGAGGCATATCCGCACTCATGTAAGGATAGGTATAGGGTGAGGCGTAATAATAATATGTCCGTTCATGCGGGATTATTTAATTTAAAAAAATTTGTTAATATATAACTTTGACCTCATCTCTTACTTAGAGATGCGCATTACGCTTAATTGTCGTTGTCCGACACACCCCTAATACTCGGGTGTTAGCATTGGGGTCCAGGGCGTAGTAAGCCCTCTCTTTAAACGCATGAAGTCTATCAACCCCGATGTATATTTTGTCCTGTAGTGTAGCTGTTTTCATCGTGTTCATGTGTCTGTGTTGGCTAATGTTGTAATTGGGAAGGTTATGGCAGGGGAGTGCGGTATAAAAAATGGTAGCCCATGGGTGGTATATTAGTAATCCCACTGGGATTATCCACCTATGCTCCTGTCATTCTCCCTTGGTCCATGTCTGCTTTCTATCCGCTTCTTGGGATAGTAAAGTGTGCTGACGCTTTGACGTCACGACCTTATCTGGTCTCCCATTTGTAGTGTTAATGTGGCCAGTGGTCGTAGTGCGACTGGCCATGTCCTAATCGCCTGTAATGATTATTTTTAGAAATAAAATCGAAAAAAGAAGTTATTAGGGGGAGGTCGTGTTCCCTCAGAGCCCCTGCCTATATTCGCCCCTGATTATTGAGCGCGTATGTGTGAGACTATGCTCCGCTACGCCATGCGGGCGGGGGGCCTGTTATCGGCTAAGTCCTATCGGCGTGTCAGATGGCGTGTGCAACTTGTCAACATCTCTGAGATATGTCCCTGTGGCCCTAAGGTAAGTCCGGTTTACTATGTCTATACCTTGCTAAATGTCACAATTGTTTTTGCAGTGCTGAAAAATGTGTGGCATTATAATTGCTTTGTGTTTATGATTCCATGGGCACTTCTGATATAACAATAGTGTCTGTCGTCGGCAGTGTGGCAATACGGCGAAATCTGCAAGTCAGTATTTTCGTCATGTTGTGCTTTCATTTGTTTGTGTACGTGACTTTTCGCCAGTATGTGAGTGTTGTCACTGTTTTAGATTCCGGGCGGACCAATGTGTCAATCTGTCCTGTTTTTGCTAGTACTTTTGTGTGGACACTATTCCATAAGACTTTTTGCCTTATGAAATTTCTATACCTGTGTCTGGGAAATCTATTTTCTATGTCAGGTGTAATTGAAATTTATGCATGGTGTTTGACCGGAGGAAATGTGGTATTACCTTTTTATGTACTTGTATGGGCCAATTTCGGTGTGATTGGAAGCCTGGATAGTTGTTTTCCACGGTGTCCGATTTTTTACTGGGCATTTGGACCCGTGATCTCATGTGTCATTCTCTGTGTTCTACGTCTGCGTTGTGTTTTTGGGATTTAGGTGTCCTCAGTGTGGTTTTGGCTTGTGTCTCTCGTACCAAAAATACCGTTGGTTAGTTAGTTTTTGGTACGAGTGTGGTGTGTGGTTATGAGTTCGGACCCGGCTTGCTGTAAGGACTTGGTATGACGATATCTATGCCGTATATACCATGGCACATGTATCGTGTATTTGCAATGCGCAAATGAAAGTACGCATTGCCGTGAAGAGTTTGTGTGTTTTTGAATTCTCCTCGTAGTGTAATTTGGGGAGTTATAGGGTTCAGGACTTGGCATGAATGAAGGTGTGTGTCCCGCTTCCAGAGCTGCCTGCATATTGCTGTCTGTTTGTGCCAGCAAAGGTCGCTCACGAGGCGTGTGTTATCGCTGACGGCGATAGTCTCGAGTTTCATTGACTTGTGCGTTATCTTGTTACTTGCTTGACAATGCTCCGTGTTTCCGGCACGTGTATGTGTGAACTTGAGTGCTATCTCTGTAATTGCGAGTGGGGCTTTCCTCAATACAAAAGAACCTTTCATTAACTACATTCGTGCCCCCAAATTTTGTGGTAATGTAGCGTGGGTCGAATATATCCCTATTAATGGTGCTAAATGTCGTTATGCACGCGTGTCTCCGGGCCGCTAGTCGCGTGTTTGGTGACTAGGTGCCGGAGGTGATTTTGTTGTTTTCCGCTTATGAACATCTGTTAGTAGAACTGTCCCAATCTGTTTTAGATCCCATACTTTCCTATCCTGCAACGAATCTGTTTTAGATTCCTTAGTTTCCTATCCTGCAACTGGATAGCTACCCGACCTTACATTCCTGGTATTCAGAAGGTTGCGGGTTTTGAGACCGTCTTTAACCAGAGTAATTGTTTCTGGTGCCATCCTAGGCTGTGTCTCCGGACAGTTCTGTTAGCGTATTAACTTGTTATGTGGCAATGTGAATTGGCTGTGTGCCGTCCAAAAATATGTAGGCTTTCCCAAAGTCTGGGATTTTCACCCTATGGTGTGTTTTTTTTAGCTTGCGTGTTGTTATGGAGGTGAGAAAAAGTCATGTTATAGGCAGTGTAATGTGTCACGTATGCCTATGGATTAAATATATACAGTTCACTTGGCTAATTTTCCTTTCTTGGGCTTAATGAATGAGGCAAAAAAATGCGTTATGCCCCGCTCCGAATTAAGAGAGCACTTTGAAAAAAAAAATGGAGAAACTATATTGTATCTCGCCTGCACACTGCTTTATGCTTATTAAAGCGGGTTGCCAGGCGGCGGTAGTCTGTAAAAATTGTGTCGTAAACAATATCTAAATGTTTAAAAATGAGAAGTAGGACCTGAGTGCACTATCCACCTATTTGGTGACGTTAGTACTACAGTAATCTAGTTACGTCTCAGGGAAATCTACCGACACTGTCTAGTACACACTGGGAAGGCCATGGCAAGACGTATTTGATACATGTGTATCCACGTCGCGAGCAAAGCCAGTGCACTATGGGAGTCGAAACTCCCCTCCAAAGCAATTATAACCTTACCTTGGCATTGAATATATAATTTTGAAAAGAAAAAATATGTATTGTCCGTTGAGCCATTATATATTTAAACACAAATTGTGCTAAATGTTCCGGCATAACTCAACAATATGACAGTGTTTCGCCCCGGTGTGCTATTGGACTCTTCAGTTGGTTAAAGCACACCTCACCAAATTTTTGAAAAATAGTTTGCGATTCTTAATTCTTGCCACGATTATGGCTCTCACCCGTCACAAGAGAATCTATCAAACTGTGGGACCGGAACATAGAACATGTAGTCATTTCTACCTAGAAAGACCCGCCTAAGCTCTGTGCTGTGGTTTATTGCTTAAGCTGCGTTCAGAATAGCTTTTTCCGGCCTTAAGCCGCGTGGCTCACCTGATTGGCTTCCGCTTGGCTTTGGATATTAGAAACTTTACGTTATCCAAGTTATAATGTGGACCACTATGATCAATAACCATTGATGGCCTAAGAAAAATGCTAGGGGCCAATGAAAAAAACCAAGAAGGATTTTGAGTTATACACTTTTGGTTTAGCCATGTTGCACTGCATATACATGAAAAAATGTGCAGTTTATGTTTGTGAGTCTCTATGTGTCTATTGTCGTATTTCTCACGTGTAAACGAGCTTACGTGTATCTATAATTTAGGTGCAAGTGATATTAGTTTATTTTTGTGTCCCTGGTGGAAGTCGTTATTCCCGTCCGAGCGTTCTGGGTCTGAAAGGTGAATACTTTCGCCCTGCTACTAGGGCATAGGCCCCTGAAACCCATTGAGGCGCTCCTTTGCCATTTTCAGTCGGTTTTTCTAGCAAAGTAAGCCTGGGCCTACTTTCCCCGTAGCGCCTGTCTGTTGGTCTGAGTGTGCCCGTGTTCGAGGGACTAATCGCGCTCTGCGCTACCCTAGTGGAGTTTACGGGGGTGTGTGTATTTTTGACCGACCTGTCTTGAGGGGTAGGTAGTAGGACCTTCCTTATACCCCGTGTACCGTGTGTTAGCGCCTGGTCAGAGTGTGCGGGTGTGTATTGTGCATCCTGAGAGCCTGACGGCAACACCCTCTTATGCATTCGCACCTGGGGTACAGATGCCGATGCCCGCTTTCGTCCTGGCAAAATTGCCCTTTGGACTAGCGGCAAAGGCCGTTTGATTGCCTGTGTATGCCCTAGCGATGTAGTGGCGTGTAGTCTAACCGCTTTCTGGTCTGTGACCACGGCAGACTCCTGCCATTGTGTTTGTCTATTACCTCCCGTTTTCTCCCTGTCATGTCATGTGTGTCTGAGAGTCCTGGCTTCAACTCCCTCTCGTTCGTCCGTTCCGAGGGGGTTGGCCTAGGTTCTGCTGTCCGGTTTGGCAAAATTGTCTTCCGAACCGGAGCTAAGGGATGTGTAATGGTGTAACTTGGGTCCCGCAGTGTGTTGGAGTCTAACCTGGCCGTCTTTAGGACTGTGGCCACGGTGAACTCCTTCCCATGTGTGGCAGTACGTGGCGAGAGGGACATCCTCGCAAATTGCCGAGTTAGCGTATCTACGCTTATGTCCTCTCTCGGCTGGGCTGGCGGCCCTGCCATTAACTGAAAAATGGCCTAATTGGCCTGGGTTTCTCGGTAATCATCCTAAATTCTAAACGTGTTTTCGTGTGGCTGGGATAGTGTGCTACCAATTGTGTGTGGTTATGTATGTGTGCCGAGTGTGGATCTCGGTATGAGTCCACGTCTGTACTTGCACTCGTGGTCCTGGCGTCGAATGAGCCATTGCGTGCCTAGTCAGGCCCGTGAGCCTAGTGGACCTGTATGCCCTATCGTCATATTGCAGCGTGGATGTCCAAATGTCATGCCCGTATCTCTCACGCCCGCCCCTTCGTTCGTTTCGCCGACGATCGCGGGTTTCATCCCTTATCGGAGCATGTGCTCCTGCTGTCGGCCCAGTTGGGTCTCTATAATCCCGGTAGTGTGTTCGTCTGTAGGTCCTCTCTCCCTCTTCCCTAATGTGTCTTTCCTTGTCCCTCCTGGTAGTTTGTTCTACTGTCCTTTTCGGTATCTTTGGGGTGGGTAGTCCCGTTCCTCCCTGTACTGGTGTTGGGGGGACATGTCCCCGGCTTTGCCAGTTCTCTGTCTTGTTAGGCTTCCGGGCAGGTTCCGGGAATTGGTGGTGTGTGTGTGTGTGCCCCCGCAATGTGTTGGAGGGTGGTCTACCCGCTTTCTGGCCTGTGGCCACGGTAGACTCCTTCCCATGTGTTGCGGTACGTGCTGAGAGGGACGTTTTCGCAAATTGCTGCGTTAATGCGTCTACAGAGATGTCTATTGTGTGCTTCTTGAGCTTTTCATCTGCCAGCTCAAAATGAATGTTCCTCAGCATGGCCTTTCGTGCGGGCGCATTCATGTCTATGTATGCGTTGAAAAAATAAAAGTGATTTTAGCTGGGGGTTGTTTTGGGAAAGCAAAACTAGTGGAAGGCAAAAATGATGCTTTCTGTCTGGGGGAAAAAAAAATCCAGTCTCGCTTGGCTGTATGCGGTACGGACCGTTTTGACCACGAGAACTCGTTGTATGAGCCCTATTTTACTGTGCGTTGTACCCGGCCTCCACCAATCTGTTTTAGATCCCTTAGTTAGGGGTACTTAGATCTAAAACGGATGTGTTATTGTGTTAATTTATAAGGTGATGCCTAGAAGGGGGTAGCTTCCCGTAGCTGGGTAAGCTGACCAGTGTAGAGTGTTGTTTAGTGTTAGGATGCTAGGGGGTGCTCTTATAAAGACGTAAGTGTATTTTAGGGGATGAACCTTTGTGTACAGGTTAACGTCCTAGCCGCTCAGCTGGTTGGAGTTATATAACCGGCGTGCGTGCGTCAGCGCTGTTGCGGCTCGATGCTCTGGCAGTCGGGCCGCTGCGTGAAGTACAATGAAGCTTGCGCTAGCAACTATTTGGCTACTGTATGTCACGGCTAATCGTGACGGAAATCAGGAAAGGAGTTAGGACGTAAAGAGGCGTGTAATCAGTAAGACCAATGTAGTGTACTGACCAAGTATTTATTGGTCAGTGATGTATGAAATAGTATGTCCCTTTTAGGGGAATGTAATAAGTGTTACAAGTTTGAGTGTACAAGTTTGTGGGGCAGGTTACAAAATATAGGATCTCTGAACACTGCTGACTCACCTGATGATAACAGCTATAGCCTCCGGCCGACACACTGTATGACTGGTAATCGAGAGAAGGGCCGTCCTCCTTAAGGTCCTCTTCTTATAAGCTTTGGTGTTGTGCTGTCAGCATTCCACTGGCATAGATGCCCCAGTTAATTATGTGTAGCTGTTTGTGGTGTGATGCAAGTATTTGGCAAGCTTTCCAGGCTGGCTAGCTGCCCTTGCTGTATAAAGGATACTGTTCTGGACTTACGAGATTTGCCAGTTAGGGGTGGTTTAAATAGATGATGAAGGATGGCTTCCAGGGGGTGCAGACCCCTGGGGGACTGTACAATATTCTTATTGGAAGGCAATTCTGGACACATGATGGGATAATGTTTCCTGTGACAAATTACACATTTAAGTGATATTCTACAAGTCTTTGCACAATGTCCTGGCTTCAAACACACAAAGCAACATTTTTTATTTGATAACTTTTTCCTCTTTTCGTCAAGACATAGTCCCTGAGCACTAAAACACTCACTGCTGGCATGATTACCATTACAAAATGTACAGTTATAGGTTAGACTCACTTTCTTTTCTTTAGTGACAAGTAAGCCTGCTGCTGTCGGTATTTCATCTGCTTGAAAACCTAAATTTTCCCTCTCTTTATCCTTTCCGAATTTGATTCCAGACATGGCTATGCAGATTCTTTCTTCTCCCTCTACTTCCAGTTTGATGGAATTCATCAATCCCTTTAGACGATCCTTTGGACTTCCTCCAGCAGTTGACTGTCGTTGCCAGATCCTGAGCAAGTCTTCAGGAATACATGACTCGACTAATGGAAATAACATAGCCTCGCATTTTTCAGTAGTTATACCTAAAGACCTCAAATGGGACTCTAGTTTGTCATATAAAGCTGATAGTAAGCGTGAAGACCCTGGCACAGTGTTCTTCAACACTAGTGAGAGAAGTTCTCGAATGTATACCTCTATCAACATATCCTCTTTTCCAAATCGTGATTTTAAGGCTTCTATGGCTTTAGGGTAATTTACCGCTGTTGGGGGGTAGCTCTCCACTAAATCTCTAGCACGGGAGCACGGCACAGTTGACTGGATCAAATACTGAAACTTATCTCCTAACTCAATGCTTTCATCTTGATCAATCTTTGAAAACTGTCCCCACCACGGTAACCACTCCTTAATATTGCCGCTAAATTTCTTAAGTTCAATCTGCGGAAGCTTAAATTTCCTTTTTTGAAGGTTACTTCCTGTCTGACTGCTTGTAACACTAACATTGTCACATTCTTTCACTCTCTTATTCAACACAAACTGCATCTTAAAATACTTGCTAGTATAATCTTCTCTCGTCATGTTTTCTGCGTCTAGCTGATCTTCTGTTGCATTTACTTCTAACATCAGCGTGAATATTTGTTCATCAAGTTTCTGAAGTTCATCGTACTTAATTTTTTATAACGGGAAATTCGCTTCTGCTTCAAACACGCGTAGAGGTTCGGCAGAATCCAACTCTACTTTTATTTCGTTGTGCACTCGTGTAAATGCCGTTCTTGTAACACTTCTTACTTTACGTGCCCTTTCCATATTTAACAAAAATCCTGTCACGGTCGCCAGATGTTGGAATTAGGGCCTTCAAATCATAAGTAATTACACATATCTTTATTACAGAGCAGGCATCAACAACGGATCTTGGCAACTGCCGCACACACTGTTGGAACAAAAAACACTCGAACATGCTTTGCCAACCTAACGAAATTACATTAGCCTACAAATTACAATCCTAACACTCTCTATACCCAAATTGTTCTCCTCCAATATACTTATCTACTTGTCCTTTTATCCTATGCTTGACTATATTAATGACTATTTTGGATGCATGTTATAACATTGATGGTTTCTATAATTGGTGCAGTCAACTTCCTTTCCTATTTTAGGTATGGTATGGTGATGTTTCCACATTGTGTGAGGTCGTCTGGCATGATTCCTCTTTCATAGCAGTCATTTATTACTTTGAATAATTGATCTCTCATGTTGTTACATATACTTTTCAACAATTCTGCTGGATTGTCATCAACACCAGTTGGTTTTCATTCTAAAGGCTAAAGATAACATACATGTACATTATTTGTAACTCACACCTCCAAACGATTAGAATAGTAGTAGTGTGGATGTAAAACAATGGAAGTAAAAATAAATGTTTTTGAAAAGGTTTATTTCAACTGCTATGTCGCAGACAACGCTCACATCATGCATACGTCAAGTTTACATAGTAAATTAATTTAAAATTGGAAAACAAATATATAAGAAAAAATACTGAAACGTCAGGATTACCGCATTCCTCGATTTTGTGCTTGCGATTTGTTTTTATTAATTCTGAATAATTCATGTCCAGGGCAATACGATTTTCTATAGATAAAATTGCCAGATTTGACAGTCTATCCTGACACTTGGTTGAACGTAAATATGTTTTAATTTTCTGAAACTTCGTTCCCTTTTAGCGACAGTTAAAATTATGGTTAGCAAAATTCGAATTGTTGTCCACACATCCCGGAATATTTGCTGCCAACCATTTTGTTTAATAGATTGAAAAACATTTATAGGTTCAATTGTAAAATAGAACGGAGACTCACTGAGGACGTGGAATGGCCGGAGCACTGGGTATTGCAGCGCGTCGAGCAAGGCATTGGTGCTAGCAGCAGCGTAGCGCCCTACTAGTTAACATATTCACGCTTATTAACATATTTAATAATCTTAGTTGCTTCCATGAATTTCAGAGTAGTTGCTGGAAGTGATGTCTTTCAATTTCTCAACTCTCGTTGCACCGACGTGGGAAGTTTTGGTACACTCGCTGTAATTCATTCTCACTGATATTCCGTATCGGTGCCTCCAGAGTGCGCGGATTGTTTCTGTGTACCTTTTGTTTGAGGTTTCCCACAAGTAACAATCGCTTGGCGCTGAAACTTACGAACACATTTATTGGAAGACTTCTTCTTGAGAAGATAAGTTTCCACTAGGGAAATTCGATGTTTTATTCTATACCTAACCATGTTCACGTGTTACGAGGTAGGCTATAATATTTTACAGCAATTATCACAACTAAGGTATCTTGACAGCTGCGTGTGCTATGACAGCAACCAAGGCTTCCGGCCCCGCTGTTGTAATCGGTACGTATTGACGTTAGTTCATCAATAAACACCTTATAAACTATTATGTAACACGTTTTATTAGTTGAATGCTTTAAAATGAAATATGGAGTCAGGTCTGCTGACATAACCTCCAAATTTCAGAGCACATTCTTTACCTGCCCTTTTTTCGTCCTAACGTACATAACCTCCAAATCTGACTATAGAATCACTTAACTCTCTACTATCATCACCCGCTATCCTACACAGGATCGAAATTCTTTTTTGAATCCAATGACCCTCTTGCAAATGAGAAGGAAGAAAGATAAATGGAAACCATAGGGAATTGAAAAAGTATTTCTTAATTTTTTCATGACACAATAGTTGTATATGCATAAGTAGGAATAAAAGGGCGATTCTGGCGCAGGGGCTAATGCGCAAGATGGCCGCCACGCGCAACCAGCTCTATGTTATTCTTATGGAAGAGTCAGTCTGAGCTGGAGCAGTGGCTAATGGGCAAGATGGCCGCCACGCCCTGAGACCTGGATGACGTCACAGGGAGAGGTCGTCCGTAAAGTTGCTAAATGGAATATTTATTATTATTAATATTATTATTATTATTATTATTAGGTAATTATAGATTGATCATGTACAATCAAGAGCAGCCTTATATTGTCCACCTCTTGGTGTAGTGGCTAGCAATCTTGGATGTTACTGCAAAGGCCTCGGTTTGATTCCTGGCTCTGCCTAGAAATTAAATTTCTGGTCTCGAGAATGGAACCGGGTACACTCAGCCTTGTGAGACAAAACTGACAGGAGCTGGAGTTTCGTTTCATACCTCAGCCATCCTGCCTTACCAAACTTCACCTAACCTAACCAAACCTATCCTAACCTAACCTAACCTAACCTAACTTAACCTAACCTAACCTAACCTAACCTAACTTAAAAGTGCGAGCAAAAAAAAGTGAGAGCAAATGTGAGAGCACAAATATTAAACTTAGTTATAACCTAACCACACCTAACCTAACCTAACCTAACCTAACTTTGCCTAACCTAACCTAACATAACATAACCTAACTTCAAAGTGGGAGCAAATATGGGAGCACAAAGTAAGAGCAAAAAGTGTGAACAAAAAGTGAGAGCTAAGAGTGGGAGCAAAAAGCGGGAGCAAAAAGGTGGGAGCAAAAAGCCGGAGCAAAAAGGTGGGAGCAAAAAGCGGGAGCAAAAAGGTGGGAGCAAAATGTGGGAGCAAAAAGTGAGAGCAAAAAGTGGGAGAAAAAAAGTGGGAGCAAAAAGGTGGGAGCAAAAAAGTGGGAGCAAAAAGTGGGAGCAAAAAGGTGGGAGCAAAATGTGGGGGCAAAAAGCGGGAGCAAAAAGGTGGGAGCAAAATGTGGGAGCAAAAAGTGAGAGCAAAAAGTGGGAGCAAAAAAGTAGGAGCAAAAAGGTGGGAGCAAAAAAGTGGGAGCAAAAAGTGGGAGCAAAAAGGTGGGAGCAAAATGTGCGAGCAAAAAGTGGGAGCAAAAAAGTGGGAGCAAAAAGGTGAGGAGCAAAAAGTGTGAGCAAAAAAGTAAGAGCAAATGAGAGAGCACAAATAATAAACTTAGTTATAACCTAACCTAACATAACCTAACCCACAGAAACCTCATTTAAAAATTTTAGATTTTACATTTTAACATTTTACATTTTAACATTGTAGATTTTTGATTTTTTCATTTTACATTTTTTGGATTTTACATTTTACATTTTTGATTTTTTGGATTTTACATTTTACATTTTTGATTTTTTGTATTTTAGATTTTAGTTTTTTTAATTTTACATTTTAAATTTAAGATTTTTTGATTTTAGATTTTAGATTTTACATTTTCCGAAAAGAGAAAACTACAAGGTCACATACCTAACCTCACCAACCCTAACTTAAGCTAATCCAATGGCTAATGCACATACACAAAGTATATAAGGGCACATGCAACTATCCTTACGCTAGTCTTATAGGCTACTGTACAACATGATCACTACCCCAACCGGGTATTTTTTTTTATTTTGTTGTTTACACGTTTTTTGTCAATTTTCAAAATTCCCATTTTCAGTTTTTTTGATGACAGTTTTAATTTTTTCAATTTCATAATATGGAAACATGGAATTTGCATTTTGTTGTTTACACATTTCTCAATTTTCCAATTTCCCATTTTCAGTATTTTTAAAATGTCAGTTTTTAGTTTTTGAATTCCATAATATGGAAACATGGATTTTTGCATTTTGTTGTTTTCACATTTATCAATTTCACAATTTCCCATTTACAGTTTTTAAAATGTCAGTTTAAAGTTTTTCAATTTCATGAGATACAAACATGGATTTTCCAATTTGTTGTTTTCACATTTGTCAATTTAACAAATTCCCATTTACAGTTTTTAAAATTTCAGTTTGATGTTTTTTCTATTTTATCAATATGGAAACATGGATTTTCCAATTTGTGTTATACATGTTCATTTTGCATTAGGAGTGGGGAGAGGTAAGTAGTAATTAGAAATGTACAAGCAGTGTCCATGCAATATTTTTATTTTAAATACATGTACACTATTTACATATAATACAATTTTAGCCTACTTTTCACATTTTGCAAAAATGAAGAAAAAGTAGTCTTATGAGATCGGGCAAATTTGTGTCTGTCTGTCCTTCTGTCTGTCTGGCTGTGTGTGTGTGTGTCCCCTATCAACTCCTAAACGGCTGGAGCAATCAAAACAAAATTTGGTAGGAGTAAAGATCTATACCTGAATATCTCACGGCCATATTTGAAATTGATGTCAGTGCTACCAACTGCTGAAAAATCGCAATTGAAATTTGAGCTCCATGTTGGATATCTTGGAAGGTATGATTGGAAGCTATTTCAAAATTGGCACACGTATAGATTATAATATTGTATTTTTATTTCCAGGAGGCCATACGTGGCAGTGTTGCCAAAATGATTTTAAGCCTGCTGATATTTCCAATTTTTAAATGCATATAACTTCTACACTATCAATTGGAATTCAACCAAATTTTGTATGTTGTAAGTGTACATAACCAGATATGACTGAGCTTATTCTGAAGAGCCACCAGGGCTGCCAACTGTTAAAAATGCTCTTAATTTATTTTATCCAAATACCAATATATCAGAAAGTATGCAAGCCGACAGCTTTAAACTATGCACACGTATAGTACCTGACATTCTATATTAATTTGGAGTAACTTATATACGTCAGTGCTACCAACAAGATTCTAAGCCTGCTGAGAGGTCCAACTTTAAATACATGTAACTTCCATACTATCAATTGGATTTCAACCAAATTTCGTATGTGCTATGTGTTGTTTGAGTCTTCAGTCTTTTGACTGGTTTGATGCAGCTCTCCATGCCTCCCTGTCCTGAGCTAATCGTTTCATCTCTACATAGCTACCACACCCTACATCCGAGGCAATCTGTTTAACATATTCTAACCTTGGTCTACCCCTACAGTTCTTGTCCTCGATCCTTCCTTCCATAACTAAGCTTGCTATTCCTGGGTGTCTTAATATGTGTCCTACCAACCTATCTCTTCGCTTCATTAGCAGTCGCCAGAAACATCTCTCCTCTCCCACTCGTCTTAATACCTCTTTGTTTGTAACCCTATATACCCATCTGATCTTCATCATTCTCCTGTAACACCACATTTCAAATGCTTCAATTCTCCTCTTTTCTGCTGCACCAATAGTCCAAGTTTCACTTCCATAGAGCGCCACGCTCCAGACAAAGGCTTTCAAAAATGACTTCCTAATACCTAAATCTATATTCGATGTCAGCAGATTCCTTTTTTGTAGAAATGCTTTTCTTGCCTGAGCCAACCTACTTTTTATATCCTCTTTGCTTCGCCCATCACTGGTTATTCTGCTTCCTAAGTAACAGAAGTCTCCTACTTCCTTCAGCTTTTCACCTGCCAATTTGATCTCCATAGAGGTTTCTGATTTATTTCGGCTGCATTCCAGTATTTTTGTTTTACATTTATTAATTTTCATCATGAATTCTTTCCGTAAGACGGAGTCCATACCATTCAAAAACTCATTCAAATCCTCAGGCTTGTCGGCCAAGATGACGATGTCATCAGCAAATCTCAGAGTTGAAATTATTTCTCCTTGAATCTTCACTCCCACTTTAATTTTTTCTCTAATTTCCTTCATTGCTTGTTCAATGTAAAGATTGAAAAGTATGGGTGATAAGTTGCAGCCTTGCCTTACACCTTTCTGAATACCAGCTTCTCTCTCATGTCCTTCAACTCGAATGACTGCTGTCTGGTTTCTGTATAGATTGTATATCACCCTCCTATCCCTGTACTTTATTCCAATCGATTTCAAAATGTCAAACAATTTAGTCCAATCAACGTTATCAAAAGCCTTTTCTAAGTCTACAAATGCCATGAACGTTCTCTTATCTTTCCTTATTCTACCTTCCAAAATCAGCCTAAGACTTAGTACAGCTTCCCTTGTTCCTACATTTCTCCTGAAACCAAACTGGTCTTCACCCAACTCCGTTTCTATCTGGCTCTCAATCCTCTTGTAAATTATTCTAGACAGGATCTTTGAAGCATGAGTAATCAAGCTGATTGTACGGTAATCTTCACATCTGTCAGCTCCCACTTTCTTTGGTATAGGGATGATTACATTCTTCTTGAAATCAGGGGGTACCTCACCTGTCTCATAAATCCTACACACCAAGTGAAATAACCTGATCAGACCTTCATCTCCTATGCAGCGTAGTAACTCAATCGGTAGATCATCTATGCCTGGTGCTTTGTTCCTGCTTAAGTCTTCCAAAGCTCTATCAAATTCTGATCTCAATATTAAATCTCCTTTCGCATCCTCATCAATTTCCGCCTCCCTTTCCATTACATGATTCTCAATCTCCTTTCCCTTATACAAACTCTCTATGTAAGCTTTCCATCTCTCCACCTTTTCTTCCCTATCTGTTAGAGGCTTTCCATTTGTGTCCTTAATATTACAGCACTTAGTCTTCTTTTCCCCAAAAGTATTCTTAATCCTTCGATAAGCTGTGTCTACTTTTCCTAATTTCAGACAATTTTCTATACCAGCACATTTCTCTTTCAACCATTCTTCTTTCGCTTCCTTGCACTTCTTCTTAACCTCATTTCTCAGACGTCTGTATTCTGCTTTCCCCTTTACATCTCTTACATTCTTGTGCTTCCGCCTTTCATCCATCAATTCGAGTATATCCTGAGTGATCCACGGTTTTCTACCTATTCTCTCTTTCCTACCAATGTTTTCTTCTGCGGATTTTGTTATTTCATTCTTCAAAAGTGCCCATTCGTCTGCAATTGAAGTTTGTTTAGGGTTTTTCATTAGGCCTTCCTTTATACTCTTCTTGAATCTTTCGTTTACATCCTTCTCTTTCAGTCTGTCTATTGCCCACCTTTTTGGCTTTTGACTTTTCTTCAGTTTCTTCAACTTTAATCTGCATTTCATTACAACCAGATTGTGCTATGTGTACCTTAGCAGATATGACTATGCGTATTCTTAGGAGCAACCAGGGCTGCTAACTGTTAATATGTGCAATCTCTATTTTTGTTACCCTAATATCAATATATCAGAAAGTATGCAAGCCAATAGCTATAAACTTTGCACACGTATAGTACCTGGCATTCTAGATTAATTTGGAGTAACTGATTTACGTCAGTGCTGCCAACATGATTCTAAGCCTGCTGATAGGTCCAATTTTAAAATGCATGAAACGTATATACAAACAATTGGATTTCATTCAAAATTGACACAACAATATATCATATTATTTCAGATTATTTCTGACCAATACATGCATGACATTGTTGCCAATATGATTTTACGCGCGCTGTTAGATCCAATGTTTAACTGCATTTAACGTCATTGGACTCCAACCAAATTTTGTATTCTGTACCTTAAGAGATGGAACTAAGAATATATCCAGTCACTGGGGCTGCCAAATGTAATGCTCTATTAGGCTACATTATGCCAGGTATACAGTATTTCGAACTTATTAGAAATTTCGATATTACCAACTTAATTTCGTCAATATTCTAGATAGATCCATAGAGATTAATCTTTGGCTTGAATCTTAAATTATAAGAAAAGTAGGCTCTTTAGTTCGTCACGGAACTACTTGTTATATATATTCTTTTTTATTTTGTTTTATATTTTATTTATTTTTGATTATGAATACCATTTTTAGCCTATTTTCAATTTTGAAAAAATAGGCTTATGAGATCACCATTTGTCCGTGTGTGTGTGCGTGTGTGTGTGTGTGAGAGAGAGAGAGGTGTGTGTGTGTCCCCCCAAATAAAATCTAAACGGCCGGAGCGATTTCAATGAACCTCGGTAAGTTCATAGCACTATTCCCGGCGACCTCGACCGAGCCCTTCAAATTTTGTTACTTCTCACCAATCCAACATGGCGGCTGTGCGAAATATTTCACTAGCATTCAGTATCTCCGATACTATTACCGAGATCGCCCTGAAATTGTGTACGGTGATAAAGGGCACTACTAAAAGTTCACCTATGAGACTTTCAAAAACCTGGTGACTACAAAACCAACATGGCGGTCAAGCGAATTTGAGACTTTTAAATAGACTTTTCTCGCGATGTAACTATCCAAACGTAATGAAACTTGGTACAGAATATGTTTATACACATTGTAATGCACTGGAGTCTAATTTAGTCCAATTGTTTACATAACCTCAATATGGCGGCTGTGCGAAATAATTCACTGACATTCTATATCTCCGAAACTATTACAGATATCACCCTGAAATTTTGTACGGTGATAAAGGGTACTGATACAAGTTTACCTATGTATATTTCATAAACCTTTAAAGTACAAAACGAACATGGCGACCAAGCGAATTTGAAATATTTTAATATACTTTTCTCGTGATTTAACTCTCTGAGCGCAGTGAAATGTGGTACAGTAAATGATTTTGCAGATTGTAATGCACTGCCATCTAATTTAATTCAATTGTTTAAATAACCTCAAGATGGCGGCTGTGCGAAATTTTAAAATTAAGTTTTTATTTCTTGTGTCGTAATCATGCGATCGAACTGAAAGTTTGAATAATGAACCTAGGCAATAATTGTCCTTGAATGGTACATAACTCTATGGCCTATACATATAATAATCCTAAATGGCGAGCTTCCGAAATATTTAGACGGTTCTCAATATCTATGAATCTTTTTATGTTCATAGAGACTATGAACATATGTTCACCTATAGGACTTTCAGTAACCTGGTGAGCACAAATCCAACATGGCGGGACGCGAAGTATAAATATTTAAATGGAGGTTTCTCGCGAATTAACTATCCGAGTGCCGTGAAACGTTGCACATTAAATGCTTATACAAATGTTGAGCCACTGGCATCTAATTTATTTCAATTGTTTGCATAATCACAAGATGGCTGCTGTGCGTAATTTTAAAATCTCGTTTTTACTTCTTGTGTTCTAATCATGCGATTGAAGTTTGAATACCACACGTACACAATAATCTTAATGTAATAGTACAAAAATAAAAATCCAACCTGGCGACCATCTGAAATATTTAAACGGTTCTCAATATCTACGAATCTGTTACAGCAATTAAACTGAAATTTTGTATGTTGATAGAGGCAATTAACATGAGCAGGATATATGAAAATAGGCTGTATAGTTCTTCACGGAACTACTTGTAATTTTTGTTTTTTATTTTTGTAGTGCTATTGTTTTATTTCCTAAATTGTTTTGTTTTATGTATTTGCTAGTTGCAGGCAGAAGATTTTGATATTCATAACTTAACTCTTTAAGAATGGTCAATGATTGAGTAATGACCATAGGCAAGTGTACCTATACCATCAGCATCAATCACTCTTTTATCCTCACCAGGACACAAAGCAATTTTGTTTAGTCGTATAGATGATATGTCATGTTGTTTAGAAGCGATAATGTTCATTGGTATTCTTTTTTACATTGTTTTCCATGACACAATCCTTATAATCTTGAAAGCTTATACAATTTTTGACAACACCTCTGTTAATACCTTTAATCTTTTTGATTTATTTACCATTTATGTCTAAAGCGTACATTTTAGCTCTAAGTCCAACAAATGCTTTTATAATTTGTCCACAAGCCTCGTCTTTAAATTTCCCCAACGTTTTCTTGTTTGATGTAGAGTAACATATGTGATTAGTAGGATAATCTCATGTGTCCATGTGTTCTAGGAAATCCAACTTGTCTTGATATACATCTGGGGTGTTAACCAAATAAGTGAACGAGTCGGTATCCATATACATGAGTTTAAGATTGTTCATTCCATAATAGGGTAGCAGGACATCATAGTGGTGGGAATACATTAGAGTTTTTGAAATATCCAGTATACATACTCCAATATATATATAGGCTTATTGAGTGCAATGTTACGTTTAGCCATGTGGAAAGCAGCTAGGTTAGGACATAAATTGGTTTGTCAATAAATGTCGGCTTTGCTATTAGCTTTTCTGCCTTTTTGCTGTCAGTCACAAGAAGTATGTCTATTCTTTTACGGATATTTTCCATTGTTTTTCCAAATATGGCATTGTTGAATAATTTGTACAGATTTTTCTCAAAATCATTTTGGCTTGTTTTCGAAGGTTGTTATTAAAATCAACGTATGCCTTTAGCCAAGGTCTTTGTTTAAACTTTAACACACGATGAATTTTTTATCAAATTTATTCCATGATCTAAAGCCTGTTTTAATGTCATGTAGTGAACAACATATCGCCTTCGATTTCCAAGATGAGGAATTAGTTTTTTCAGAGACGAATCCTTAGGTAGTGTACACACTGGTAGGAAAGGTAAATCGTTGTGTAGATCATGACGGTCAGATGGGTAATCAACATCAACGTCTAGAATGTATCCCACAGGATCGTCTTCCTTTAGTTTTTCTAGATCAACAGTATCTGGAGAAACCCACTGAAATCCACCATAAGGAAGAGAGTGACACATAGCCCACCCGTATTGGTTGTTGTTATCATCATAGGTATTAAACTGCGATGGTTTCTCAGAATCATAGGTTTCCATGTATTTATTGTTAGCTTCAGCATACCGATGAGACACCTGGCATATGCCTCAACGTATTCCAGACTCGATTAGAAGAATCTGATCGTAAGCCTGTAGCAATTCTAGTTCAATGCCTGTGTAAAGGAGCATTGCCTCGAAACTTAAACCAGGCGAATTAAAAAAGTGTGCAGCATCCACTCGGTGTGGTTTTAGTCTTTTGTTTCTAAACGTTTCAAAGCTGTCTGCAAGAAGGGGTACATCTGAAGTTAGGTAGAGATCACGATATTCCCCGAGAGTTTTAATGTTGAACAGATTCTACACATTTTTGGCATGTTCATAGTCTTCTTAACTAACATCTTCTTGACTTAATTTGTTAATGAATACCTCATTTGGAGGTAAACACGTTTCACTTACCTTTTTCCATGAATCAATGTAATCATAACAAAATACCCCTTTACGAGTCATGAGCGTTGCATTTTCTTTCCCAAAGTACTTGTCTGTTTCAGGGTATGATGTTAAGTTGGAAACTAAGTTTTCCAAACTACTTGGCATTAACCGAAACGTGTCCTCAAATCGAAGCTTAACATTACCTACATATTTGGTGAAGGAAATGTACTTTTCTTTGGAGTTAGCGATAATATCCACTCTCTCAGTAGTACATCCCAATTGCTTTACAATGAAATTTGCGTCGTAGCCACTCATATTATGTAGAAATACAGGAACGGGGTTACGTGTTTTACACCTCAAATTACAGTTATTGTGAGCACTTCCACGGTATTCCTCTGTAATATGGCCATGGTCTCTAACTTTCCAGTCCTCTTTGGTAAATGGTTTTTCACACAAATAACAGGTTTCAGAACCTTGGAACTCGGTTTCTTGATCCTGAGTTAAGGCCTTTGGAACATTTAAGCTGTAAAGGCGATCAATTTCATTAGCTATTGAGATCAAGCAGTCCATAAATTTTTCTGCAGCGTCAGGTTCACGATAAATAGCAGGTTGGTCTGGAAGGGTTGTCTTTATGTGTTCCACAGCAGGTGAGGGTTTAACGTATATACCAAAGCTCATAGGAACATGACTCTGGTATGGCACTCTATAACTTGCTTCAGGATTGGGTAAACATGTTTGATATGGTAAGAGTATACTTTAGAAAACTTCATAGATAACGTAAGGTATTCTCAGCATTTTTTCAACATTGAAGAATTTCACACTTGAGTTTTTAATAGGAATTTTAACCCTAGCATAATCATGCTGGACACACAAAGCTCTGTGTTCTTTTAAATTTTCCATTCCTTGTTGTCCATATCGATTATCGAAGTGAGTAAAACACCGTTTACACGTATATATCTTATGTTGATGGTGGGTAATCTGATGTCTTACTAGTTTATCAAAATCTTTGATAAAGACGTAGTGGTTCTGTCCGGATGATGAACTTAGCAGAAGGAGCTCTTGATCCACAACATTTAGAGGGAACAGTTTGTTGTCTTGTTCCAGTCCAAATATATTAATGGATATATCGTTGGCTTTTTCAAATTTGGGAATGTCGGCTAGCGATGTAGGAAACGATATTACAGAAAAATCATACTTGTTGTCCAGGTCCTTGTATTTACTAATGCGTTGAGCATCCTTTTTAACCAGTTTTGCTAAAATGGCATACATAAAACACTTTTCATCTTTCAAGTTTTCAGGGTTAATGCAGGCTTTTCTTGCTTGTATAGCTGCTAGTAATGGAATATATATGCTTCAACGCAAGGGATTGTACTTATTTATTTTCAATCGTACTCCATCCACTGCTAACAAAGCCCAATTACTGCCTTTTAGTTCAGATTCTTCCATTTCCGTAGTTAACTTTGTAAATTGTGTTTCCTAAAAACTACTTAAGTCTGTTTCCAAAAATAGAGCCTGATTTCGTGTTTTAAAAGCCGGATCTCTAATTTCGTTGGTGGACGTATGAATGAAAAAGGCAGAAAAGCTAATAGCAAAGCCGACATTTATTGACAGAACAATTGGACGGTGTTATGCATCATGCGGCTATGCGCCAATTCTTAGTTTTGAGCTAAACGCGTTCAAAGATTTTTATACTTAATACCATATAGGAAGATGCATTTTAGTCGTGATAAATCAATATTTGGCAGAGTTACGTATTGTATTGCGCGTAATGTGATTATTCACACAAAAACTCACTTGGTGCAATATTTTCTTCGTTTTTCTTAAATTTAACTTAGCCGTATTTGCAGTTTGCGTTTCGCAGTTACACATCAAGCGGCTAAGCACCAATCTGTGGCGGTTAACGTGTTGATGCCCAGGGCTCAGGGTTTATGTAGTTATGTAACAACAAGTTAAGTGCTACTTTGTGAGTTTTGTTGTTAATAACCAAGATCCGGTAACATTTGATTTTCAGTCAACGTATTAATATGTTATTACATAAGAATTTCACAGAAATATACAGTACATTAATATGACTATCAATAGTGGAAAGTGTTAACATTCAGATTTTAAATTCAATACAATCTATAGTTACAGGAAAACATAATCTCTTACACATTGCAATCACACGCGATAGTTTTTTCCATTATCACACATTTTCACTTTGCAGTGTGAAATCACGGTTTTCATCGAATCCATCTATATCATCATAGGTTCCACCTTTTGAATACAAGTTTTCATAGGAACCTTTACAGTCACTTGGAATGAGATGCATGATACTCTTCAAGTCTTGCAGTTTGGGTTCTGATATTGGCTTTCCATTAGGCCACAGGAGTTCCAGATTATCATCCAGGAATATATTGTGATCACTCAGACGTGAAGTGTTTCTTCTTTTCAAACTAACTTCTTGACCCTCGCTGTTGAAAGAATTTTTCATAACGAGAGAATATGGTTTTCTCCTTTCGATCTCAATTTCCCTGGTTTGGAGCCAACTCACAGTCTTACTCTCAACGTCCTTCTTACTGTTCCTTATCTTCTTTTCTAAACTAGCAGATCCAACGAAGTCTTCCTTCTTCATCTTCTTTACAATCATTTTATTTTTGTTAGGGCAATTCTTCATTACTTGTACGTAATCATCCGGGGTGTACAATCGCTGCTGATTCTTTAAGGAGCACTCTATATCTCCGAAGTCACCATCGTTGGACAAGAAACTGTGCCCAGTTATTAGAAATTTCATTCGAATGGTTTTTAATGTTTTGATGTGAAGCCAGGATACTCTTCATCATAAGTACAAGCTTAATGTTCCTGTTCTGCCCTCCCCCCACAAGAATCAGACCACAATATTAAATGTTTCTTTCCCTCGTATACATTTTCCATGTGATGTTAGTTAGTTATTGTTGTTTTAAGGGGCGGAACTACGAGGTCATCTGCCGCACCATGTGATGTTGTTGAAGATAAGACCCTACTTCTTGTGCTCCATGACAAGCTTGCCCTTCTAACCAGACATAGCAGTAGCCTTTTTTTGAACCCCCATCGTGAACTCCACAGTTGTGCAGCCACAATAAGCGTTTGTAGAGTACAATATTAGTGGGGATTCTTGGCAAAAGTAAAGTTCACTGCAGGTCAAATGTCACGACCGGTAAATCTCTGTCCTTAGCAGCACGCTTCATATCATGCGTCATTTCTGAACGCGTCATTTCTGCCATTTCTTGATAGATCTCCAGATGTTGCCTTAGATAAAGCGAATCCTCATGATATTTCAGTTCAGCATTCAGAGAATCGCAAACATTACAGGTGTCTTTTTTCCATGCTTTGCGCCTCAGATTGAATTTAGAATAAAATATTTCCTTATAGGAGGAAAGTAACACAGGCTCTAAATATTCACTTTTATATAGACTGTACATGACCGGAATGGTGACATATGATGGGAGAAAGTCACTACTTCTCTGTGTTCTGCAATAGTGTGACTTATAGGCTACCTAAGGAATTGGTTTTATGTGGCTGATTACTTGCTGATTAGCTTGCCAGCTAATACGCAGGGACAAAAGAAACGACGTGGGATGTCGCTTAGCCGGATGTTACAGAACGCCATAACAATCTTAGTGAGAATAATGCGGATAGACGGTTGATGCAAAACTTGCAACCCCGTATTATGAGAATGGCGCTTACGTTTTTCTTCAATTACAACTGTGTAAATTCAAACAGAGCTTTGTCAATATGCGAGCAGTTAGTTCGACCACTTAGGCGACAGATGGCGTTAGTATTCAGTTTTTCGAAAATTGTCGCTTAGCCGGTTGATGCATAACACCGTCCAATTTATGGTCCTAACCTAGCTGCTTTCCACATGGCCAAACGTAGCATTGTATTCAATAAGCCTGTATATATTGGAATGTGTATACTGGATATTTCAAAAACTCTAATGTATTCCCACCACTATGATGTCCTGCTACCCTATTATGGAATGAACAATTTTAAACTCATGTATGTGGATACCGACTCGTTCATTTGTTTGGTTAACACCCCAGATGTATATCAAGACAAGTTGGATTTCCTAGAACACCTGGACACATCAGATTATCCTACTAATCACATATGTTACTCTACATCAAACAAGAAAACGTTGGGGAAATTTAAAGACGAGGCTTGTGGACAAATTATAAAAGCATTTGTTGGACTTAGAGCTAAAATGTACGCTTTAGACATAAATGGTAAAGAAATCAAAAAGATTAAAGGTATTAACAGAGGTGTTGTCAAAAATTGTATAAGCTTTCAAGATTATAAGGATTGTGTCATTAAAAACAATGTAAAAAGGTTACCTATGAACATTATTGCTTCTAAACAATATGACATATCATTTATAAGACTAAACAAAATTGCTTTGTGTCCTGGTGATGAAAAAAGAGTGATTCATGCTGATGGTATAGGTACACATGCCTATGGTCGTTACTCAATCATTGACCATGCTTAAAGAGTTAAGTTATGAATATCAAAATTTTCTGCCTGCAGCTAGCAAATACATAAAACAAAACAATTTAGGAAATAAAACAATAGCACTACAAAAATAAAAAATAAAAATAAAAAATGGTATTCATAATCAAAAGTAAATAAAATAGAAAACAAAATAAAAAAGAATATATATAAAAATGTATTATGTGTAAATAGCGTACATGTATTTAAAATAAAAATATTGTATGGACACTGCTTGTACATTTCTAATTGCTACCCACCTCTCCCCACTCCTAATGCAAAATGAACATGTAAAACACGAATTGGAAAATCCATGTTTCCATATTGATAAAATAAATAAAAAACATTAAACTGAAATTTTAAAAACTGAAAATGGGAATTTGGTAAATTGACAAATGTGAAAACAACAAATTGGAAAATCCATGTTTCGATATCATGAAATTGAAAAACTTTAAACTGAAATTTTAAAAACTTTAAATGTGAAATTGTGAAATTGATTAATGTGTAAACAACAAAATGCAAAAATCCATGTTTCCATATTATGAAATTGAAAAACTAAAAACTGACAGTTTTAAAAATACTGAAAAAAATGAAAATCCACAGACTGCTTCCAGTCTCCGACCGGGTCAGGAATGGAATGATTGAAGCCCCCATCTAGCGGCGAGGATATGAACTGGGCCGGCTGCCGAGGCCTGACGCACTCCTCTGGGGCAATGATTAAATGAATGACAGATGAAATGAAATGGTAGTGGAGAGTGTTGCTGGAATGAAATTTTGACAGGGAAAACCGGAGTACCAGGAGAAAAACCTGTCTGCCTCCGTTTTGTCCAGCACAGATCTCACACGGAGTGACCGGGATTTGAACCACGGATCCAGCGGTGGGAGGCTGGCGTGTTGCCGCCTAAGCCACGGAGGCTACATTTTTTAAATACTGAAAATGGGAAATTGGAAAATTGACAAATGTGTAAACAACAAAATGAAAAAAAATACCCGGTTGGGGTAGTGATCATGTTGTACAGTAGCCTAATAAGACCAGCATAAGTATAGATGCATGTGCCCTTATATACTTTGTGTATGTGCATTAGCCTTTGGATTAGCTTAAGTTAGGGTTGGTGAGGTTAGGTATGTGACCTTGTAGTTTACTCTTTTCGGAATAAGTAAAATCTAAAAATGTAAAATCTAAAAAATGTAAAATGAAAAAATCAAAAATCTAAAATGTTAAAATGTAAAATGTTAATATGTAAAATCTAAAATATTTAAATGAGGTTTCTGTGGGTTAGGTTAGGTTAGGTTAGGTTATAACTAAGTTTATTATTTGTGCTCTCTCATTTGCTCTTACTTTTTTGCTCACACTTTTTGCTCCCCACCTTTCTGCTCCCACTTTTTTGCTCCCTCTTTTTGCTCGCACAGTTTGCTCCCACCTTTTTGCTCCCACTTTTTGCTCCCACTTTTTGGCTCCCACCTTTTTGCTCCCACTTTTTTGCTCCCACTTTTCGCTCTCACATTTTGCTCCCACTTTTTTCTCCCACCATTTTGCTCCCACTTTTTGCTCCCACCTTTTTGCTCCCACTTTTTTGCTCTCACTTTTTGCTCCCACCATTTTGCTCCCACTCTTTGCTCTTACTTTGTGCTCCCATATTTGCTCCCACTTTGAAGTTAGGTTAAGTTATGTTAGGTTAGGTTAGGTAAAGTTAGGTTAGGTTAGGTTAGGTTATAACTAAGTTTAATATTTGTGCTCTCACATTTGCTCTCACTTTTTGCTCTCACTTTTTTTGCTCGCACTTTTAAGTTAAGTTAGGTTAGGTTAGGTTAAGTTAGGTTAGGTTAGGTGTGGTTAGGTTAGGTGAAGTTTGGTTAGGTTAGGTTAGGTGTGGTTAGGTTATAACTAAGTTTAATATTTGTGCTCTCACATTTGCTCTCACTTTTTGCTCTCACTTTTTTTGCTCGCACTTTTAAGTTAAGTTAGGTTAGGTTAGGTTAAGTTAGGTTAGGTTAGGTTAGGTGTGGTTAGGTTAGGTGAAGTTTGGTTAGGCAGAATGGCTGAGTTAGGAAACGAAACTCCAGCTCCTGTCAGTTTTGCCTCACAAGGCTGAGTGTACCCGTTCCACTCTCGAGGCCAGAAATTAAATTCCTTGGCAGAGACAGGAATCGAACCCAGGCCGTTGCAGTATCATCCAAGAATGCTATCCACTACACCAAGAGGTGGACTATATAAGGCTGCTCTTGATTGTACATGATCAATCAATAATTACCTAATAGTAATAATAATAATAATAATAATAATAATAATAATAATAATAATAATAATAATAAATATTCCCCCAGGGGCTCACATCTTGTGGGCGTGGGTTGGCGACCACGGGGCCCCAGCTGAGGCCGGCATTGCTTCCACTTACTTGTGCCGGGCTCCTCTCTGTCTTCTTTCCTGTCGACCTCACTTGGTCAACTCTTGTTCTCTTCTGACCCCGACGGTATTAGGGTATCCGAGGCCTAGGGAGTCTCTTCCTTTCCCGCCTTAATTGGCCCTTGTCTCATCTTTTCTGATACCCTCCTTCTGCGAGGGGTCAGCCTTCTTTTTCTCTTCCTTTTACCTCCTGCCTTGTGCTCTAGGCCCTTAAGGAGACAGGGTGTATGTAGCCCCACCACTTCTGGTGCACCCTAGATAATGCTACACCCTCAGGGGCTCACGGCTGGTGAGTTCGGGAGTTGGCGACCCCGAGGGATTCCTGAGCTGGGTCCGTTTACCCCTTTTGTCCCTTACCTTTGGGGCGGACCCTCTCCTCTTTCACTTTCCTATATGCCTTTCATGGTTTTCCTTCCTTCCAAGTCCCTCAATCCGCCTTCTCCGAGGGTTGAGGGCATTTCTTTTCCTTCTGTCCTTTTATTTGCCTTATTCTCCTTTAGTTTTCCATTTCTTCTTCTAGTATGTAGGTTAGTAGTTAGCTTTAGTTTTAAGTTCGCTTTTCATTTTTCATCTTCACGATCACCCAAACCATCAGGGGCCGATAACCTAGATGTTAGGCCCCTTAAAACAACAATTATCATCATCATCATCATATTGCTGTATCCAAGGTAACAGCCTTTTGTTGACTTCGGCAGCCATCGGAGGAAATCGTAGATAGAGAGTACAGCGCTCCAAGTGGCAAATCCAATAGGAGTAGTACTAATATTATCCGTCAGATGACAGTATCCCGCTGCGACAAACGAGTTTCTAGTCGTGCTCAACAGGTAGCGTGGCAAGTCTGTTTATCTCAAGCACAAGCACGACTCGGTTACATTTTAGAAAGGATCAAGGTCACGTCAGGGAAATTAAAACGCGTCAATCATCATCAAACATCCACAAAACTTAAAAAAAAAAAACTTAAAAAATGCATCTGATAAATTTCAGTCTTGCCCATACAGTCCCAACTCCTTGACATAAAAAATTCCTCGACGACTAACTCGTACGGGCGGGATAATGGTTTGGACGTCATCCTCTGTAGCGTATTCCAGAATATCGTCTTTCTCGGACCACTTCCAATTTTTTATGGAATTTTCCATGGCGGAGACCATGAAGCCTTTCACTGTCGTCTCTTTGATCTGTCCCGGATACAGTTCACCTTCATACGTAACAAGTACATAGCTCCCCTTGCACATAATTTTTGTTTGGTCCTGGTAGGGTGTGACCAACCGGGTTGGTGAATTATCATCATCAGACTCATGAGACCCTTCGAACCCATCTTCGTCTTCGACGTCCATGGTTAAACTGTCATCTGAATCAGCATAAGGTACAGGTGACGTGCTCTCATCTGTGCTGCTCTCTGAGTCCTCTCTGTTTTCCGTCATCTTCTTGGCCCGATGGGAAGCTGGCCGTGCAGTTGTAGTGTTTTTGGAGGTGGTTGGCTTGTCCGACCTAGCACCATAAACGTCTTCCATAGTAATTCTCTTCCCCGTAGGAACATTAATCTTTTTACGCCTCACCATTTGACGCTTCTGTGTTGCTTCATTCCGCTTCTGCACAAGGTGACCCATGAAGGTGTCCCCGATGACTGCTGTGAGCTCTGGTTCCCGGGCCATCACGAATGACGGAAGCCTTTCCTGGACTATTTGGCAGTTCAAGGGGTGGATGCCGGTTTTCTGAAAGCCTGCTATCAAGTTATCTCAAGTCACACTTTCCCACAGCTTTTTCAGCAAAGTAGGGAATTGGTCCTTGGGCTGCATCTGCTGCCCACTGCCGTCCCTTTCCAATCACCAAGTATCTTCCGCCACTGTATTTTCTACGGGCGAAAGTACGCAACATCAAGTGGTTGCAGAAGGTGGGTGACAAAACGATGAATTTTATATAGTTCTCTTCGCACAACCGGAGCACCCCCCAGGGGCTCACTTCTAGTGGGCGTGGGTTGGCGACCACGGGGCCCCAGCTGAGTCCGGCATTGCTTCCACTTACTTGTGCCGGGCTCCTCTCCGTCTTCTTTACTGTCGACCTCACTTGGTCAACTCTTGTTCTATTCCGACCCCGACGGTATTAGGGTATCCGAGGCCTAGGGAGTCTCTTCCTTTCCCGCCTTAATTGGCCCTTGTCTCATCTTTCCTGATACCCTCCTTCTGTGAGGGGTCAGCCTTCTTTTTATTTTCCTTTTACCTCCTGCCTTGTGCTCAAGGCCCTTAAGGAGGGAGGGTGTATGTAGCCCCACCACTTCTGGTGCTCCGTCGATAATGCTACACCCTCAGGGGCTCACGGCTGGTGAGTTCGGGAGTTGGGGACCCCGAGGGATTCCTGAGCTGGGTCAGTTTTCCCCTTTTGTTCCTTCCCTTCGGGGCGGACCCTCTCCTCTCTCCCCTCCCCTCTCCTCTCCAATCCTCTCCTCTTTTCCTTATATTTCCTTTCTCCTTAATATTCCCGCACTGTTTTTGTTACTTGGTTCACCGTGTATCTAAATTCCCTTCTGGCGATTTTTTTTAAGGCATTTTTAATCTACGTTGCTTTTTGTATGTCTTTTCGCTCTAAATTACATCTCGCGATTGTTTTCAACCTCAATTGCATTTTGTAAAGATTGACAATCTAAATTGCTTTTTAGTAAGTCTTTCAATGCATGTGCCCGGGCCTTTTAATTAGTATTTTGAATGTCAATTGCATTTTGTAAGAATTTTCAACCAACGCCGCATTTCGCACGAATTTGGAATCTAAATTGCATTTTGTTTGGTGGGCATTTTGCACATATTTTGATTCTCAATTGCATTTTGTAGGTATTTTGAATCTAAATTACATTTTGTCAAGTATTTTCAATCTAAATTGCATTTTGTAATTATTGTCAATCCACATGAGTCGTTAGAATCACGGTACATTTAGTAAACATTTTCATTTTCAATTGCATTTTGTAAGTATTTTGAATTTCGATTGCATTTTGTGAATATTTTGGATTGGAACTGGGATAGGGCCTATTTCAATCTGAATTGCATTGTGTATTTTCAATTTCAATTGCATTTTGTAAGTATTTTGAACCTCAATTGCATTTTGTACGTATTTTCGATCTCATTTGCATTTTGTAAGTATTTTGTATTTCAGTTGCATTTCGTAAGTATTTCAACGCTACATTGCATTTTGTACGTATTTTGAATCTAGCCTACGTTTTGTGGGTCTTTTTCCATGTATTCTTTTTGTGACTCTTTTCGTTCTAAATTCCCTTTTGTAAGACCATATTGTGAGTTCCTTTTTGTACGTATTTTCCGTCTGAGATAATTTTGTTCTGGTTTCCATTTCATTATCATTTTCGTTATCACCCAGATCATTAGGGGCCGATAACCTCGATGTTGGGCTCCTTAAAACAACAATTATCATCATCATCACAACAGGAGTACTTCAAGGTTGATAGGCGAGCTGAGGTTGTCGCCTAACACCGTCTTGTCGTCTCAGGATAGGAAGAAGTAATTGGATAAACCAATCCTAAAATCACTCACTGTCGAACCACTCACTCACTCTTGTTCTTGTTGTATCTGGCTCCCGGAGGTCCGTTTTCCGTCACGAGAATTATCACAGTCATTTGCCACTACTGCTTCCAACTGAATCTTGAAATTTGCAGGTGGGGACGGTAAATTTAAAACTCGAAATAGCATATCTCTTACTTATCTCTTACCAACTCAAAACTTGGAAACATCCTGATGGGACAAAAGGAGAATTTCAACTAGACCATGTATGTATGGACAAATTCTATCACAAGAAAACCCACAATGTCAAAGTTCTAAGAGGAACCGGCACTGGCTCAGATCATTACTTAGTTAAAATCAAGATCAAATTTACTCCGTTAAGAAGAAAAAGACAAAATACAGTTGGAGGGAAAAGGACATACGACCCTCATCAGTTAATCCAGAATGACCAGTACCGGCAAAGAACAGGAACTACAAGACTAACAGACAATTTAGATGCCTGGTGGAACCCTGATTGTGATAGAATGCATGAAGAAAGACATCGAGCCCACAGAACAGAAGAGAACGCCACTAACCTCAAGAATGTCAGAAAAGAATTCACCCAAACTATTAGAAGAATAAAGAGTAAGAGTAAAAAACGCGTTAATCGGAAGTACGTACTCAAATATACAATTTTAAACAACCTACAGAATTATTGTATTATAGAACTAGTATACACAGTACAGAGAAACGAGAGCAATGAAAACAAGATAAAAATATACTATACCGGTCGGTACCTTACTCTTAATTCAAATACGGTACTGTAGTACAAGTAACAGTACAGTAAGTATGTAGTTAGTTTTAGTTGTAAGTAGGTAGTTAGTTTGTCTATTAGATAGGCCTATGTCATTGTTCTATTAGACTGTGGTGTGTGAGTGTGTCTGGTAGCAGTTGCATTGTTTATTAGTAATAGTTCATTGTTTCAGTAGACTGTGATGTGTGAGGGTGCATGTGAGTGTGCCTGGTGACAGACTGTTTTAGTGGTAGTATTTGTTGTTGGTGGAACGTTAGTATTTTTTTCGTTAGTAGAATATTGGTATTTAATTGTTAGTACGGTAGAAGGTTAGTATTTTTGTTAGTAGAATTGCTCTTTACTTATTCTGAAAGGGAGTAGCAGCCTTTCAGAATAAATCAATTCTTTACTAGTCTTATAGACGGTTAAGATATTGATAATATAAGCCAAATAATGGCTACACTGCGTCCTGCTGCACGGCTGAAAGCAACGGGAAACTACAGCCGTATGCTTTCCCCGAGGATATGCACCTCTCTATGCATAATTACATGTGATGATGGCCTCCTCCCTTGTAAAATTTCAATCCGGAGGTAAACTAGTCCCCCGTTCGGATCTCCGGGTGGGGACTACTCGAGAGGGGGTTAACATCACAGAAGTGACAAAGAGGAAATCTGACATTCTACGGATCGGAGCGTGGAATGTTAGAAGTCTGCTAGGAAGTGGAAGGTTAGAAAACTTAGAAAGGGAAATGGATAGGTTGAGGTTGGATTTGGTTGGGATTAGTGAAATGCGCTGGCAGGAAGAACAGGACTTTTGGTCAGGAGACTATAGGGTCATTAGCAGTAAATCAAACAATGGCCAAGCAGGGGTTGGCCTCATATTGAGTAGGAAACTTGGACAGCGGGTGGAATATTATGAGCAATATAGTGAACGGATTATTGTAGCAAAAATCAATACTAAACCTACCTGCACCACAGTGGTACAAGTCTATATGCCTACCAGTCAAGCTGATGATGAGGATGTTGAAAAGGTCTACGAAGAAATAGACGAAATTCTGAGGTATATCAAGGGTGATGAAAATGTTATAGTAATGGGAGATTGGAATGCTGTGGTAGGAAAAGGGAGAGAAGGGAAGATAGTAGGAGATTTCGGATTAGGTGAAAGGAATGATCGAGGAAGTAGGCTGGTAGAATTCTGCACCGAGCATGAGTTGGTCATAGCTAACACCTTATTCAATAACCACAATAGAAGAATATACACATGGATGAGACCAGGAGATACAGGGCGTTACCAAATCGACTTCATTATGGTCAAGCAGAGGTTTCGAAACCAGATTTTGGATTGTAAAACATATCCTGGTGCTGACATAAACTCTGACCACAATCTGGTTGTAATGAAATGCAGATTAAAGTTGAAGAAACTGAAGAAAAGTCAAAAGCCAAAAAGGTGGGCAATAGACAGACTGAAAGAGAAGGATGTAAACGAAAGATTCAAGAAGAGTATAAAGGAAGGACTAATGAAAACCCCTAAACAAACTTCAATTGCAGACGAATGGGCACTTTTGAAGAATGAAATAACAAAATCCGCAGAAGAAAACATTGGTAGGAAAGAAAGAATAGGTAGAAAACCGTGGATCACTCAGGATATACTAGAATTGATGGATGAAAGGCGGAAACACAAGAATGTAAGAGATGAAAAGGGGAAAGCAGAATACAGACGTCTGAGAAATGAGGTTAACAAGAAGTGCAAGGAAGCGAAAGAAGAATGGTTGAAAGAGAAATGTGCAGGTATAGAAAATTTTCTGAAATTAGGAAAAGTAGACACAGCTTATCGAAGGATTAAGAATACTTTTGGGGAAAAGAAGACTAAGTGCTGTAATATTAAGGACACAAATGGAAAGCCTCTAACAGATAGGGAAGAAAAGGTTGAGAGATGGAAAGCTTACATAGAGAGTTTGTATAAGGGAAAGGAGATTGAGAATCATGTAATGGAAAGGGAGGAGGAAATTGATGAGGATTTGAAAGGAGATTTAATATTGAGATCAGAATTTGATAGAGCTTTGGAAGACTTAAGCAGGAACAAAGCACCAGGCATGGATGATATACCGATTGAGTTGCTACGCTGCATAGGAGATGAAGGTCTGATCAGGTTATTTCACTTGATGTGTAGGATTTATGAGACAGGTGAGGTACCCCCTGATTTCAAGAAGAATGTTATCATCCCTATACCAAAGAAAGTGGGAGCTGACAGATGTGAAGATTACCGTACAATCAGCTTGATTACTCATGCTTCAAAGATCCTGTCTAGAATAATTTACAAGAGGATTGAAAGCCAGATAGAAACGGAGTTGGGTCAAGACCAGTTTGGTTTCAGGAGAAATGTAGGAACAAGGGAAGCTGTACTAAGTCTTAGGCTGATTTTGGAAGGTAGAATAAGGAAAGATAAGAGAACATTCATGGCTTTTGTAGACTTAGAAAAGGCTTTTGATAACGTTGATTGGACTAAATTGTTTGACATTTTGAAATCGATTGGAATAAAGTACAGGGATAGGAGGGTGATATACAATCTATACAGAAACCAGACAGCAGTCATTCGAGTTGAAGGACATGAGAGAGAAGCTGGTATTCAGAAAGGTGTAAGGCAAGGCTGCAACTTATCACCCATACTTTTCAATCTTTACATTGAACAAGCAATGAAGGAAATTAGAGAAAAATGTAAAGTGGGAGTGAAGATTCAAGGAGAAATAATTTCAACTCTGAGATTTGCTGATGACATAGTCATCTTGGCCGACAAGCCTGAGGATTTGAATGAGTTTTTGAATGGTATGGACTCCGTCTTACGGAAAGAATTCATGATGAAAATTAATAAATGTAAAACAAAAATACTGGAATGCAGCCGAAATAAATCAGAAACCTCTATGGAGATCAAATTGGCAGGTGAAAAGCTGAAGGAAGTAGGAGACTTCTGTTACTTAGGAAGCAGAATAACCAGTGATGGACGAAGCAAAGAGGATATAAAAAGTAGGTTGGCTCAGGCAAAGAAAGCATTTCTACAAAAAAGGAATCTGCTGACATCGAATATAGATTTAGGTATTAGGAAGTCATTTTTAAAAGCATTTGTCTGGAGCGTGGCGCTCTATGGAAGTGAAACTTGGACTATTGGTGTAGCAGAAAAGAGGAGAATTGAAGCATTTGAAATGTGGTGTTACAGGAGAATGATGAAGATCAGATGGGTAGATAGGGTTACAAACGAAGAGGTATTAAGACGAGTGGGAGAGGAGAGATGTTTCTGGCGACTGCTAATGAAGAGAAGAGATAGGTTGGTAGGACACATACTAAGACACCCAGGAATAGCAAGCTTAGTTATGGAAGGAAGGGTCGAGGATAAGAACTGTAGGGGTAGACCAAGGTTAGAATATGTTAAACAGATTGCCTCGGATGTAGGGTGTGGTAGCTATGTAGAGATGAAACGATTAGCTCAGGACAGGGAGGCATGGAGAGCTGCATCAAACCAGTCTAAAGACTGAAGACTCAAACAACATTCCATTTAGCAACTTTACGGCCGACCTCTCCCTGTGACGTCATCCACGGTCTCAGGGCGTGGCGGCCATCTTGCCCATTAGCCACAGCGCCAGCTCTGACTGATCCTTCCATAAGAATAACATAGAGCTGGTTGAGCGTGGCGGCCATCTTGCGCATTAGCCCCTGCGCCAGAATCGCCCTTTTATTCCTACTTGCATAGTATAAAAAGAACGACCCTTTTGAAATTGCATTTTCGTCCAGTTCTGATTCATGCAACTTGCTGTTCAACTGGATCCAGTGAACAGATCTGTAAGAATAGAAACGCCAAGCTATAAATACAATAAATGTGGAATGTACCGTATCTTATACGATACTAAACATGGAAGAATGCAGGCTAAGCTTATCAAGGAAATATCCAGTAAATGGGCATGGAGGATTTCAGTTATGAGGTCGTGGATTTTATGAAGTGTACAAAGCATATTGATGGAGAGTAGAAAATTATAATGTCAGATGCATACACGACACTCTTAATGTTCTCGTCAAGGGTGCATCTGAGTCATTGGCCTAAGCAATAGCATGTCCAACGAATTGGCTCACTGGCAGATGTCACAGGTTAGTGTCCCGCATGCTCTATTTTATCTTCCTTCTATGTGGCTTGTAGGCCCACTGTCTGTACAACACAGAACCTGACAGTTGAAATGTCCTAGCTTATCAACGGCGTTGGCTTTCACAAAATATCATAAACTAAATTAAAAGTAACATAACATACATTTCTAAAGCACAAACCAAAACTTCAACAAACCCCAGTGCAACAGCATAAACAAGAGTCATCTTCAGTGATCTCAGGTGTAGCCTACATAATGAGAGTCATGTCCTAAAGGTCCTGGGTTTTATTGCAAACAAGAAATTAATTCTAGTCAGTTTGGAACACGCTAAACTGAGAAGTGTTTGGCTTAGTTCACACCACAGCGATCCACTCAAATGATGGTTCCTAAATTAAGGCCATGACTGCCTCCTTCCCAATCCTAGACTCTATAAAAGCATATACCACTACTGACAACCTATACATACAGTTAACGGGAAGGCAGTTCTGTACTTCCCCATCCCACACCCCAGGTATACTACCGCAGCTTAAACATTTGCCGCACTGAGTGTGTCTGTTACTGATTGTGAGAACCTACTGTTACACGCGTCAATTTTCTCAGATAGGGAAGTATTCGGCTTGCAACCCGCACCTCTCTACACCCACCTCCTACCTCTGAGCTCTCAAGGTCAACTGCACAGCTAAATGCCGGCATCCGAACACAAGTTGATATAGCTAATGGTGACAACATTCAAGCAACAAAAAGAATCCTTGATTATATGGATTTTCAGCAGACACCAAAGTCCATCCAAGTTAAAACAGCTAACAGTGAAGATTTGTTCTGAAATAGTTACTTCAATGCTCACAATATTAGGTATTTATGTTGTTCTTGACAACTTTGGCATTGTCAGGAATATGCCAGCCATCCTAGTTTCTCATCTGGGTGATAAATTGGTAATGAAGTTACAAGCTGAAGTATCTATGACATAAATGTCAAGAAATGTGGATCCATAGTAAGTTACAACTATTGTATTATGTAACATGCATATGAATTGGCTGAAAAGAAATATTTCGGTAATAAAAAACATCCAAGTAGGCATTCACACAATAGTCCTCAATATATAAGCATCATCTGTTACCTCTCCATAGTTTATTTGATCTTGCCAACATGTTATTCTAATTTCAATAGCTTGGGACATAGTGTTCATCAGCCCCAGATACATAGGTATGTGTTGCACTAATCTGTACCTCTGTGATGAGTGTAGTAGTAGTATTGGGGACAAGGACGGAGTAGGTGTCCCAAGATGTTAAAATAAGGTACGGCACGATCCCAGCATTTGTCCCAAGGGAGTGTCGCAAATCCACATTCAGGATAGCCTCTGTCAATGCCAGGATTCAAACCGTTGATTTCTCGACTTGCTTCAGGTGCCTATCACGACCGTAGTGCATGACTTAACGAGCATGGCTACGCTGCAGGATGTCATTCCAACTGAATGGTAACAGAACTTGAAAAAAAGGAAGTGGTTTTTAATCGCTTCTAAAGACCATCATCGGCTCTAAAAATATGAGATTAATTGTGGAGTTTACCAGTACCGGACCCAAACGAGAACGTGGTAGATTATTTAACATGTCATTCACATACTTTCTGGGAGTCATTAAGAATTGAAATAACTGCCAAATATCACTACTGTAAATTAAAATTAAAAATCTGTCAAATAGCACTATTATTGCTTAAATGAAGGTTTTTAATTGTAGCTTGTTCAACTACGGCAGACAAATTGACGTCTTATTGCGTTGCCAACATGTCATACTACACGCGTAACTTTGTAATTATGTGAAGAAAAGAAATAATTGGCAAAACCCTTGGCCTGGATAAAGATTATTGATGCGTGACTACCCCCACTGCACGTGACAAATACCAGGGCCGCACTGCCTAACAAGTATTGGTCTAGGCGAAAACCATTGGTCTGCCGGATGCGATATAGTACCGAAAGCGTGGGGTTGGCAATACTGTACGGGATGCTAAACATGGCGGAGTCAGCTGGAGTTTCATCTGTATAAGTCGTGCTCCTATTCGGGAAGGCTGGGCGGGTTACAGACAGTGGAGAAGTAAACATCTATTACTATATCATCTCCAGACACCATTACTGCAGGTATCTTGGCTAATTTCAGAAGTTTAAGAATTTCTTACTTCGGTTCAGGTAAACTTTACTCTTACCGAATATGTCTCCAATAAACTTGATTATTAGAGTTGAAAACCCCAGGAAAACAGACTCTTCCTTAACCTGAAAGATTCACTCCATGGAAGTGAACCATATGCCTCACTGCTGCCTAGCATACACATTGCTGCATGTGCCCTTCAACACAGAGGATGAAGTGATAGCCAGCTTATTAAGAATGAAAGTGAAATAATTTCATCTTCGGAATAAACAGGACGAAAGCATTTACAGTAGGCCTACAGATAGGGGTTTACTGGGATTATTAGTTAGAATCACGCAGGTAAATTGCTTAGGTAGCAACGAGACAGGTAAATGGATCACAGGTCCTCATTCTCTCACACAGTGAACCTTTGCCACACACAAATACCAGCCATGTAGATGTACTGATATCGCGCCAGGAGATGGCAGACGGGTTTAAACTGCAGTTGTCTTCCCGCTCACTGCGTATCACGCATTCCAAAAACATTAAGTAGGCTAGGTCACAGTACCTGATACTGCCACACTGTTTAAAGTAAACACAAAGGCTTGTAAGAATATTGACAGTAACAATACACACGTGAAGCCCGATAACAAGTAGCACCAACTGACTGCCAGCCGATATATTTAGGTTTGGAATAGGCGGGCCGCGCATGCGCACTGCAAGACCCTTCTTACCCCGAGGCAGCGTGTTGAACTGCCATCTCCTGCCGCGATGACAATAGTACTGCTCAAATAAGCACTATACAAACTTACATGGTAGAATGAGACCTGCTGAATTATATTATTGGTATAACACACTCCAGAAAATTGCATCAAGAGCATTTCAAAACTACTCCTGGCGGCGTTCCAGATATTAGGGTTATAGGCTATGTTGGTCTTCCACATGACTGACACATCACTAAACAACATGGATATTTCATTACAAATGACAGAATTGATCATAATTTTCTCCTTTATTTCTTTTGCTCACGAATCAGCAGCATTATAACATCCACACCTTTTGCAAATACGGTATCTTTAATGAAAACAAATATCCTGCAAAAAAATGATAATCGGCAGCAAGGGTTGCCAACCTAGTATCAATATCAACATGTGCAATTCTTTGAATATAACTCTCTCTCTCTACTCGTTTAGTCGATTCCGACTCTCCGTGACCCCATGTACTAGACTACGCCAATTTCTCCTGTCCTGCACTGCCTCTCGAAGATTTTCCAAGCTGGAATTTAGTGCTTCTGTGATGCCATCTATCCATCTCATTCTTTGCCTCCCTCTTCTTCTTGTGCCTTCTATCTTCCCCAGCATTAAGGTCTTCTCTAATGAATTATATCTTCTCATGATGTGTCCAAAGTAGCTAAGTTTTTGTTTCTGGATTAAGCCCTCCAAGGAACACACTGGTTTAATTTGCTGTAAAACTGACATATTGGTTCTCTTCGCCGTCCATGGAACTCTAAGAACTTTTCTCCAACACCTTAATTCGAAGGAATCTATTCTACGGCGTTCAGCTTTTCTTATGGTCCAGGTCTCACATCCTTACATCACAACTGGAAAAACCATAGCCCATACTATACGGATCTTTGTTGTTAAGGTTAGGTCTCTACTCCTTAAGATATTGTCCAGATTTGAAAATGCCTGTCTACCAAGTAGCATTCTTCTTTTGATCTCATGACTGCAGTCACCATCGGCAGAAATCTGTGAGCCGAGATAGTTAAAAACAGAGACTATCTCCAATTTTTCTCCTCCTACTTGCCATGAATTGACAGTTGTAGTTGTCATAATTTTTGTTTTCTTGACATTCTACATTAGTCCAGCCTTTGAACTTTCCTCTTTCACTTTCAGTAAGAGATTTTTTAAATCTCCTTCAGTTTCAGCCATCAGGATTGTATCATCTGCATATCTCAGGTTGTTTATATTTAACCCAGCTATTTTGATTCCTGTTTCTTCTTCATCTAACCCCACATTCCTCATAATGTGTTCTGCATACAGATTGAAAAGGTAAGGTTACAATATACAGCCTTGCAGTACTCCTTTTTGAATTTTAACCCATGTAGTTGTTCCATATATGGTTCTCACTGTAGCTTCTTGATCAGAGTATAAGTTCCGGATGAGGTTAATGATATGTTCTGTTACTCCCATGTATTTTAGTACTTTCCATAACTCATTATGATCAACACAGTCAAAAGCTTTAGCATAATCAATAAAACAAAAATTCTCTTGCCTTCTCCATTATCCATCGTACGTTGGCGATTTGATCTCTGGTCCCTCTTCCTTTACGAAATCCAGCTTGTTCTTCAGGTAGCTCTCGGTCTACATACTGGCGTAGTCTATTTTGTAGGATTTTAAGCATGACTTTGCTTGCATGTGAGATAAGTGCTATTGTTCGGTGATTCGTGCATTCTTTAGAATATCCCTTCTTAGGAATTGGGATGAATATTGAACTTTTCCTGTCTTTTGGCCATTGTTGGGTTTTCCATATTTGCTGACATATGGAATGTAAAATTTTCTCTGCACTATCTCCAACTTCTTTGAACATTTCTATTGGAATTCCATCATGTCCACTTGCTTTGTTTTTAGCAATATTCTCTAGGGTCCATTTGACTTCCGTTTCCAAAATATCTGGTTCTGGTTCGAAGGGCACATGAACTTGATTATCCATAATACATGGTTCTTTCTTATACAGATCTTCTACATATTCCATCCATCTTTCCTTAATGTCCTCTGATTCTCTTAGATCTTTGCCATTTTTATCTTTTACCATCCCAAATTTTGCCTGAAATTTTCCTTTAAGATCCCTAATTTTCTTGTAAAGTTCCCTCGTCTTTCCCATTCTGTTATCTTCCTCAACTTCCTTACATTGATTAGTTATAAAAATATTCTTATCTCTTCTAGCTAATCTTCTAATCTCTGCATTAAACTCAAACATTGCTGATATATCCCCTTTAATTTTTGCATTCCTTCGTTCTTCTGCAATTTGCAGTGCCTCACCCGATAACCTTTTGGCCTTATTCTTATTCTTTTCCTTGGGAATGTATTTTTCTGCTTCCTGCGTAACAGCAGCAGATACTTCTTTCCACAACTCTTCAGGGGTTGTCTCCAATCTGCAATGTATTAAATCTGTTCCTGACTTCTACTGTATAATCATAATGAATTCGTCCCAGGTCAAATCTGTATGATGCGGCAGTTCTAGCCGTTTTCCTCAACTTCAACCGCAATTTTGCAATTAATATTTCATGATCTGATCCGCAGTCAGCGCCTGGTCTTGTTGTAGTAGATTGAATAGCACTTTTCCACCTACTATTACAAATTATGTAAACAATTTGATTCCGGTATTGGCCATCTGATGAAGTCCAAGTGTATAGACGTCTTTTGGGTAACTGGAATAATGTGTTGGTAATAATCAGTGAATTATCTAGGCAGAATTCTAAGAGTCTCTGTCCTGCTTCATTTATTGCACCAAGACCAAATTGTCCTGTTACACCATCTACTATTTGATTTCCCACTTTAGTATTCCAATCTCCAACTATGAACACGATATCCTTGTTTGGTGTCGACCGTAGTACTTCTCGCAAATCTTCATAAAATTGGTCAACTACGTCCTCTTCAGCATCAATGGTTGGTGCATAAACTTTAATGACTGTAACATTGAGTGGTTGACCTTGAAATCTGTTGGATATCATTCTCTCATTTTTATAGTTGCAACCATCACAGTTTTACCTACTCTGTTACTAACTATGAAGGCTACTCAATTACTTTTGTTGTTGTCTTGTCCAGAAAAATTTACTGTGTAGTCATCTGAAATAAACTCTCCCATTCCAGACCACCTCATTTCACTTATTCCCAATATGTCGATGCTGATTCTCTCCATTTCTCTTTTGACTACATCTAGTTTTCCTTGATACATGGATCTCACATTCCATGTTCCTAAACAGATCTGTTCCTTGCAGCATTGCACTCTTCTTAAAGCCCCTCGCAACCTAGATTCCCTCGGAGATCCGAACGGGGAACTTGAAACTCCGGAACATTTTAAATTGAGCAAAGCCATGGGGTTTTCTTGGGATATTTAATGTGGCGGTTTCCCGTTGCCTTCCACATTCTGATGCCGTTGACCAATCATGGTTCCTCCGCCTTCAGAGATAATTTCTCTTCCCTAGGACAACAGAGTGCCCTAAACCTCTACCCGCTCATCTGCCTTCCAAGGAAACCGTTGGCACTTGGTAGAGGAGGACCTCTTATACCGTAGGTCACTCGGTCGTCAGAGCCTCGTCAGTCTTAAGCAGGGTGCACCACGTGCAGGTGAGGTTGACATTTGAGTAGGAGTTCTGTCAACATCCTACCCCTTACACTACCGTCAGTTGGAGCTACTTTACACACTATTCATGTGTTTTTTAAATTTTATTTGTCGTGATAGGTTGTTAAATTGATTGCGACATGTTTATGTATTCCTTAAGGGTACTTACAAAAGAACATAACGTCACCGTGAGTGCAAACTATCTCTCAGACACTTTTAAAAATAAATGAACACGTGTGTAAAGTTACCCCACCCTTGGGGTTACTTTACACAGACATGCACTTATCATGGCGTTAGGCTATACAGCCTCACAAGGGGTAAATTGACACATGCCTGGAACTTTTCATTGGAAAGATAACATTCATTTGAAGTAAAGAGGATACTTTCATAGCTTAATTGAATTGTCTGAATACATTATAAAATAAATTAAACGTGAGTCAAACGTTTAATTTTATGTTTGTAGAAAATAAAAACAAGTAGTTCCGTGAAGAACTAAAGCCTATTTTCATATATCCTACTTATGTTAATTGTCACTATCAACATACAAAATTTCAGTTTGATTGTTGTAATAGATTCTTAGATAGTGAGAACCGACTAAATATTTCGGATGGTCGCCATGTTGGACTTTATTTATGTAGGTCCTAGATTTATGTACTGTTACATGAAGATTATTGTGTACGTGTAGCATTCGAACTTCAATCGCATGATTAGGACACAAGAAGTAAAAACTAGATTTTAAAATTTCGCACAGCCGCCATCTTGTGGTTATGAAAACAATTGAAATAAATTAGATGCCAGTGGATTAACATTCATATAAGGATTTACTGTACCAAGTTTCACTGCACTCGGATGGTTAAATTGCGAGAAACGTCCATGTGAATATTTATAATTCACGTCGCCACCATGTTGGATTTGTGATCACCAGGGTATTGAAAGTCCTATAGGTAAACTTATGTTCTTTGCCCCTATGAACATAAAAATATTCAGTTTGATTGCTTTAATAGATTCGTAGATATTCATAGCCGTCTAAATATTTCGGATGGTCGCCATGTTGGATTGTTAAATGTATAGGCCATAGAGTCATGTACCATTAAAGGAAAATGATTGCGTAGGTTCATTATTCAAACTTCCACTTCGATCGCATAATTACGACACAAGAAATAAAAACTTAATTTTAAAATTCGCACAGCCGCCATCTTGAGGTTATGTAAACAATGGAAGTAAATTAGATACCAGTGCATTACAATGAGTATAAACATTTCCTGTACCAAGTTTCAATGCGTTCGGAACATTGAATCGCGAGAAAGGTCAATTTAAATTTTCAAATTCGCTTAGCCGCCATGTTCGTTTTGTAGTTAACCGGTTTTTGAAAATCTTATAGGTGGACTTCCAGCAGTGCCCTTTATCTCCGTACTAAATTTCAGGGTGATACCGCTAATAGTATCAGAGATATAGAATGCCGGTGAAATATTTCGCAGAGCCGCCATCTTCTGGTTACGTAAACAATTGAACGAAGTTAGGTGTCGGTGCATTACAAAGTGCATAAACATATACTGTACCAAATTTTATTGCGTTTGGTTAGTTAAATCGCGAGAAACGTCTATTTAAAAGTCGCAACTTCTCTTGGCCGCCATGTTGGTTTTGCAGTTACCAGTTTTTCAATAGTCACATAGGTGAACTTCTAGTAGCTCCCTTTATCACCGTAAAAATATCCAGGGTGATATCGGTAATAGTTTTGGAGATATTGATTGCTGGTGAAATAATTCGCACAGCCGCCATGTTGGATTGGTGATACGTAACAAAATTTGAAGGGCACGGTCAGGGTCGCCCGGAATAGTGCTATGAACTTACCGAGTTTCATTGAAATCGCTCCAGCCCTTTAGAATTTATTAAGGACACACACACACACACGCACGCACACACACACGGACAAAATGTGATCTCATAAGCCTATTTTTTCAAAATTGAAAATAGGCTAATAAAAACAATGCTGCTGAAGTGTTATTCGTAGAAAGGTACCAAACTTTGTTTATACAGGAGTCTAAGGCATCATTAAGAGAAATGTCACGTTAATAGACTCTATATTTATATCAGTGACTGCAGGTAGCTGGTTTTGGAAATTTTGAGTAAAATGCCTGTTTATACAAGACGCTGCGAGCTGTACGAGTAAAAGCCCGTATTTGTGTTTTTTCTATTTCACTCCTTTGGATATTAACTGCAGCTATAAATACACTGTACATTGTTAAGTTGTATAAAAACTTTCATTTCTTTGACAAGGTCATATATTACTAGATGTTCTAATTTGTGACAAATACATTTCCCTAAAGACTAGAGAGGCGGGAGGTGGATGTGGAACATGTTTCCTTGTTGAGTCACATTACTAGGCTCTTACTAATCCACAGCACTCAAATACTCTGGGATTCAAATATGAAATAGTACACACTGGCTTTTGTGTCAAATAGCCTGTGTGAAGTTACCCCCTCCAAGGGCGAGTCGTGCACCTTCGGTTATTTTAGGGTTCCTAGTAAAGTGACTCAACAAGTAAACGTGTTCCACATCTAATTTCCGCCTCTCAAGTCTTTAAGGAAATTGATTTTTCACAAATTAGAACATCTATAAAAAATATGACTGTCATAGAAATGAAAGTTTCTATACCACTTACCATTTGTACAGATCCTCAAGTGCACTAAGTTGCAATTATTATCCAAAGGAGTGAAGTACAAATAACACAAGCACGGTTTTCTTACTAGTACAGCCCACAGCGTCTTGTATAAACAGGCATTTTACCCAAAACCAACCACGTACAGTGCTCAAAAGATTTTAGTGAATAGTGTGTAAAGTTACCCGGTCTGTGTAAAGTAACCCCAGTTGACGGTACATCTTTGCAATTATATCAAACACTATAATGATATTTATGATTATGTGCGATCAAATTCTGAAATTCATCACAATAGATTTCATTTTCAAAGAGTGTAATCTACGACTAAAACATAATACTGTGGTAATCCTGTTAGTATCAGTGTAAGCCAATCATATTTAAGACTTCAAAAACAGATGGCTTGGGATACCAACACATCGTCAGTTTGTGCTATTACGTTTCTAAAGTTGCATAACCGGAGCGTGATGAAGAACCAGGGCCAAAATAAGCTTAAGCCAATCCTTTCAAAGTTCCGAAGGTCTGCAAGCATGTTCGCCGATCCCACTTCATATAACACAGGCCTTAAAATTCCGGCTTATGATTGGTGGAAGGTTGAGTTGAGTTACAGATGATTCGCACTCTTGTCCACAGATAGCGCCCCTCCCGTATGCTGAGCACCTGGCGCGAAGTCCTAACAGCTGATTAGCACTTCGCAACTCGTCTAACTCCGTAATTATTATTATCGTGTTAAAAAAAAGCCACTTTTCAGTGTTGCCTAGTTCAACACCACCTCCTGGTTATAGTTATATAAATATAAAACTGTAAATTTGGCGCTGAAAATGGAGGAACGTCTTAGTCTCCCCTCAAATTACACTTATCTTTTTAACAGCGACATTGAGGATGGACAAGTATGCTTCTGAATAAAAGAAGTAGACAATGAAGCAAAAGCACGGGTAAGAATGATTTTTCACACTGAGCTGTTTAAATTAAATTATCATTTTTTAAATTATTTTTATTAATCCTTCAGAAGAGGTACTTTTCCGTTTTCACAACTTTTATTGGAAATGTATTATTTATGATTCTCACACCTTTCTGGGAGTCATTGGAAGTTCATTTCAATTTGAATTGTAACTGCTGCACCGGACATATTTATTTATTTATTTTATTTTATTTTACACGTTACAGGCCTATTAGACCACGCGAAGCAATCATGACTTTTTGTTCTTCCTGTCTTTCCAGTACTCTTTCATTCGTGCACTAAAGGCCCTCTTCCTTTCTTCGGTCTACTTTGGTCTTTGGGCTGTAGGTGCAGCTCTCTCTGACAACACTTCCCACTTGTATACTTTGTGTCTAAATACGCTTTTGTCTATGACGTCTTCTAGGTCGACTTGTGCTTTTACTAGATCAATTTTGACTTGCATCATCCAGGGTGTAGTAATCTTGAGCCGCTGTATGTATCTAAGAATTTTGTTGGTGAGTCTAGTTTGTGGGAGTCTGCTGATGTGGCCATAAAATTTTAGTCGCCTCTTTCTGATGTCTGCTGCGAGGTTGGACAATTTCTCTATGGTGTCTCTGGAGTGAAGCCTGTATCCTTCATCTGTGTGCTTTGGTCCAATTATTTTCCTTATTATTTTTCTTTCCTCTGTGAGGATTTTTTCCAAGTCGCCCTTAGTGTGTAACGTCAACGTCTCACTAGCATAAAGCACCTCAGGTTTAATAACCGTGTTGTAATGACGAAGTTTAGTGAATGTGGACAGACATTTTTTGTTGTAGACACTCTGTGTCTTGTATAAGGCTCTCTTCATTTTCATTAACCTAGTGTTCTGCGCGATTTTCTCTTTTCCCGTCGGTTCAAGCACTTCACCTAGGTATTTAAAGTGGGCGACTCTATTGATCTTGCCATATTTCGTGTTTAAATTCTGTATGTCGAATTTCGTACAGAAAAACTCTGTCTTTTGGAACGAGATCTGTAGTCCTACTTGTTCGGCGCACTCTCGGAGTACTTCTATCTGTCTGATTGATGTGGTTTCGTTATCTGAGAGTAGAGCCAGATCATCCGCGAAGGCTAGACATCCAACCTCCAGTTCGTCCTTTGGTCGTCCTAGTCGCACTGGCCTCCAGTAACCTTGAAGTCGCAGTTCTTTCTCCCATTCCTTGATAACTTTGTTCAGCACTAGGTTGAAGAGAAGCGGAGAGAGCCCGTCACCTTGGCGAACACCTGTATTGATCTGAAATGGTTCTGAGATTTCCCCCATGAATTTCACTTTTGATGTCGTGTCTGTCAGTGTCTGTTTGATCAATCGCAAGGTCTTGCTATCCGAACCTTGCTCGTGCAAGATGTTGAACAATGACTGACGGTCAATGGAGTCATATGCCTTCTTGAAGTCAACGAACGTACATATAACTGGAGTATTCCTGAGGGCTTTGATTTTCAATATACTTTTTAGGTTGAAGATTTGTTCCGCGCAGGAGCGACCAGGACGAAATCCCGCCTGGTACTCGCCAATCTTGTGTTCCAGCTGGTCCCGAGCCCTTTGGAGTAGGCACGCTGAGAGGATCTTGTACGTAACTTGTAATAGTGAAATGCCCCTGTAATTGTTTACGTCAGAGCGGACGCCTTTTTTGTGTAACGGGTGGATCAATGCACATTTCCACTCATCTGGTAGCTTTTCTGATGTCCAGATGTCAGTGATAATCTGTGTGAGTTCCCTGAGTGAGTGTGGCCCTAGGTTTTTCAGTAGTTCGGCCACTTCACCAGATGTCCTGTTGTTCTTAAGTTTGATGATGTGCCTGTGAACTTCCTCTTGTGTCGGAGGTAATGAGTCTGCGTTCTTGACTGTAGGTTCTTCCTCTGAGAATCTCTCTATTGGTTCTGGACAGTTGAGAAGATCAGAGAAGTATTGTGCCATCACCTTGCAATTCTCCTTATTCGTTAGTGCTAATTTTCCATCACCTTTTCTGAAGCAAAGGTTTGGTGGTGTGTACCTTCTGATGTGTCCTGCAAACGTTCTGTAGAAGTCCCTTACGTTGTAGTTACGGAAGTTGTCCTCAATGGAGTCCAACTGTTCCTTCAGGTATCTCCTCTTGGATTGTCTGATAATTTTTGCGGTTGCTTTTCGTGTTTCATGGAAATTCTGTAAATTTTCTGGGGATTTTTTACTGTTGTATTTCTGATATGCCAATTTCCTGGTAATGAGTGCATTCTCACAATCAACATCCCACCAAGGATGTTTGGAATTCTTCTTCAAGGGAATGAGATCTTGTGCTGTTTCTATGATTTTTCGGTGGAAATTTTGCCAGTCATTGGCATGTTCTTTTTCCCAGGCTTCCTTCACTCCAGAGTCTGCGATCTTTTTTGTGTCAAATTTTGGTAGGGAGGTTTTCTTACAGAAAGTTCTCTTTGGGGTGAACTTGACCTTGACGCGGGTTAGGTAATGGTCAGAGTCAATGTTGGCTCCTCTACGTACCTGTACATCATGAATCTCCTTCTGTACTGGATATGAGATTGCCACATGGTCGATTTGGAACTCACCTAACTGCTGGACTGGAGAACGCCAGGTTTTCTGTTTTCTAGGGTGTTTTCTAAGAGATGTTGACATGAGCTTGAGGTTATTCTGCTGGCAGAGTTCTATGAGTCGTGTGCCATTTTTATTTGTGAATTTATGTGCAGGATATTTTCCGACTGTTTTCCTGTACATCTTTTCTCTACCGATCTGTGCATTGAAGTCGCCCATGAGGAGTTTGACGTCATTCCTGGGGACTTTGGACTTCACTGTGTCAAGGGTCGACCAGAATTTTTCTGCGGACTGTGGATCGCTCTTGTTACTTTGGTTAGTGGGGGCGTGTGCGTTGATCAGTGTGTATTTTTTGTTGGCGCACCGGAAGCGCATGCTCATCAATCTGTTGTTTACTGGAGTAACTTCTTCTAAGGATTCTACTATGGTCTTGTGGACCATGAAGGCCATCCCCAGAAGTGGAGCGCCTTTGGCAACGCGCCTGTCAGTCTTGCTCTTGAACAAGCGATAATTGCCGTAGTCCATGGTGTCTTCATCTGTGATACGTGTCTCCTGCAGCGCGAGGATTAGAAGCTTCTGTCTATCGAGTTCTGTCACCAGATTGTGCAACTTTCCAGGCTGTATGAGAGTGTTGATGTTTAGAGTGCCTACGTATGTTGGTGTCTTATGTGGAAGTTTGCCAGAGAACTCCGATTTTCTCTGTGGCCGTGGTTGCCCAGGTCCCCCAGAGTCCGAACGCCCGGGTGCCGTCAGTTGACGGGTGGATTGGTTACCACCTGGGGTAATACTGTTATTATTTGCACGCGCCATGGTTACTTGTAAGAAAAGGGGTCTAGTGGTTATCCACTAGGTTTCTTAGAACCAGGGATTGTTAGTTCCTGGAGCATGTTTACAGCCGCACCACATGGGACATATTACATATTTTATTACGTAAATAAATCATTTTCCTTCTTGTTCATTTGACGATCGCCGCCATGACACATTGACGTCTTACACTACGTCATACCCGTTGCCAACATGTCCGATACAACATACATCACACGACACGTGAATAATGAAATAAAAGGCAAAACCATTGGCCTGGATAAAAACCATTATTGGTCTAGAGACGAAAACCATTGGTTTTGGATGAAAATGTTGGTCTAGGCAAAACCATTGGCCTGGATAAAGATTATTGATGCGTGACTTCCCCCACTGTGTGTGACATAAACCATGGGCGCGCTACCTAACCATTATTGGTCAAGGCGAAAACGATCGGTCTGCTTGATGCGATATAGTACCGAATGCGCGGGGTTGGCAATACGGTACATGATGCTTAAAATTGTTGAATCAGCTGGAATTTTGCCTATATAAGTAGTGTTCATATTTGGGATGGCCGGGTGGGTCACGACAGCGGAGGAGTAAACATCTATTATTACATCATCTCCAGATATTTTCCCGACTGTTAAATCACGTAGTTTGGTTAATTTTAGTAGTTGAAGAATTTTGGAGCGAAAAGTACCTCTTCTGAAGTCTTCCTGAAGTCTTGGACAGTATATAAGGGCCACAAGTTAACACCAGTCAGTTTATGTGGTTTATATTAATTAGAAATATATGAAAAATGCACAAAAATATGGAATTTCAGATATGGATGAAAGAATTCTCTGAAAGCAGCCGTGTTACTTGGATAGTGGAGAGAACATTTCCAGCAACTGGACTGATCAAAGTTTTTAAGATTCATTTGAGATGCCAACACTCCACGGATAGAAGGGCAGGTAAGATTGCCCAGCGAAATTACACATACATGTGAAAAGGTAAAGATGAGTATTATTGTTTATTGTGATCCCTCTGTTAGTCTATACAGGGTGTTCAGCCATTCTCAATCGTCCCACTCACTGTGTAGAGTCAGAGGCAATACTCGTCAAGCAGTGGTATTTAATAATGCCCCTGAATGTGTTTCTTTTTAAGCACCCCCTTAAATATGCCCCTGTGTGCTATGTGTTGTTACTTTATTATACTTCAGTTATTTATTATAGATTTAAACTTGTTACAGTAAAGCACTTTTCCTGTAAACACTAGGCATGCCTATTAATACAGGCATAGTTTTCTGAAGTATAAATAAACAAAAACAATACGGAACACTTGTACTGTCTGTTAGTACACGAGTTCCCCAAACTCAAACCACTATAATCAACATAACTTTTGTTTACAGATTTGTGGAGAAGTCTAGAAGAAAAACCGATGATTCCTTGGTGAAGATATGGCCGACTGTTGTCAGCATGAGAATATCTCATAATCATTCCATTGAAAGTGCTGCAGCTTTGTCATATCGCCCTTTGTCTGACTCCGCAAGAGAAAAGCTGACATCTCTCTTCTCACAAGGACATAATCCTTCCTCAGCTTTGCACTGTCTGAAGACGGACCTACTACTCGAAAATGGTGATAGGTACTTCGAGACAGCATGTGACGGCTTTTATGTTCCCTCAATTTCAGTAGTTGATAAACTCTTCAAAATGGAATTCTCAACCCAGTATGGGGCCTTGAGTGGAAGTGAAATGTTTTCCAGCGAATTAACTCTTATAATAATGACTCAATAGGGAAAGTCAAATTTCAGCATGTTGAAGAACATTTGTACCCCGTTCATGAGACGTGCTGCTGAACTGGTGCGTGTTGATGCAGCAGGAGGTTTAGACACTGAATATACTTGTTCGTCACTCCCACAGCGGCCGGAGGAATGCCCGTAGGTGGCATTATTACAGACACGGAGAAAGAAGTAGTTTTCTTCAGCCCTCTCTGGCCTTCTGGAAATATCGCCAGAGAAACCATTTTTTGGAAAAGGCTTTCCTCAAGTTTTTCACACCGACAATGATATGAAGGAAAGAAAACCTCGAAGGGAATTGTTTCCTGAATCCGAAACCAAGTTATGCCAATTCCACATGCTAAAAGCAGTGTGGACTTGGTTATGTAACACAAAGCATGGCATCGACAAAACCCATAGGCAAGAACTGTACTTTAAGTTTAAGCAGTTGATGTATTGTGCAGATGAAAACTGTGCACAAACCAATTTTGAGTCCCTTTGTGCTTTAGGAACAAATCTAAACTACCTTAACTTTGTGAAGTACATGGCAGATTTGTGGAGTGTTAAAGGTGATTGGATTCTTTGTTACAGAAAGAATTTGCCAATGAGAGGGAACAACACAAATTATGTTGAAGTGGTATTGCATATTTGATCGAGTAATGGCATTTAATCTCTCGCAGCTAATGGACTTTATTCTGGTCAGATATGAATATTACATAGAGAAAAGGCTCATTGATTTCTGCAATGGAAGATATAACAAATCCTTGCTGAAGGCAATGCTTCCGCTGAAAATCGGTGAAAAAATCCTGCTAGTGATATTCAGTCTGTACCTAACAGTCATGGCTGTCACACTGTTCGCAGCCAGACTACTAGTGATATTCAGTCTGTACCTAACAGTCATGGCTGTTACACTGTTCGCAGCCAGACTACTAGTGATATTCAGCCTGTACCTAACAGTCATGGCTGTCACACTGTTCGCAGCCAGACTACTAGTGATATTCAGTCTGTACCTAACAGTCATGGCTGTTACACTGTTCGCAGCCAGACTACTAGTGATATTCAGCCTGTACCTAACAGTCATGGCTGTTACACTGTTCGCAGCCAGACTACTAGTGATATTCAGTCTGTACCTAACAGTCATGGCTGTCACACTGTTCGCAGCCAGACTACTAGAGACCAACAGCATGAAGTTGACCTAAGTAATGGCCTGTGTACCTGCTTTGTTGGACAAACTGGTAAGCTTTTCAAGCATGCATCAGCGGCTATTTTAAAATGTGAACCACAGATCCTGTCTGCTTTCAATGTTGCATCCATTTCAACAAAGCATGCCCTATTTAATGTCGCTACTGGTTAAAAAGAATACAATGTTACAATTCAAAAGCTCCTGAAAACTGGTTTGTGCCTCTAAGAAATAATACACAGCAGTCGCCTATGATTCCTTCAGGGACAGTGGAAGAATCGCCATGCATTGAGTTAGAACCAGTAGCTGGCTGTAGTAAAGATCGAGATGAGGAAATGAAACCAATGGTGCTGATATCTGAAGAGCAGAGTGAATTTGATTCATTAATAAGTAGGATTAAGGGAGGTATTACCTCCCATTCTCACATCTATGTACCTGCAGTGAAGAAAATGTTAAGGAGTATGCTTCAACCGAAACAGGGCTCATCACTGCATTGCATACATTTGGACGGTACAGTGGTATAAAACCAGCAGGAAGCAAATCAAAATGTATGCCACAAAAGCGTCATGGCATTCAAATAGGAGTTCAGCCTACGTCCATTGGGAGAAGGAAGCTTGGTTTAAGTGGTAAAAGGAGAACTACTGGAGGTAGACCAAGTGGATAGTCCAGGGTCCACAAAGAAACGGCAGAGCACAATTACACCACATTTGGAACTCTGCCCTCCAGAAAACGGAAGGCACCACACAATATTCAGGAGTGTGTTCATAGTAACAAATATCTTGGAGGCTCAAGGCAAGCCAAGAATTAGCTGCTGTATAATATGAACAATGCATGTGGTCACACATCTGATTTAATTTGAAGATTGTCATTGTCCTTAATTTTCTTAAAATTGATGTTATTGTTGACCAATTTATATATTTTTTTTGTTCTATATTTAAAAAATTCTAGAATTGATGTGTGTCCCACAATAATCACCAGCACCATCAGCTTCATTCAACATATTGGATAGTTATTTCTAGAAAAAGTCTGTTGCAACTCACTTTTAAAGCACGAATACAACTGTTAGGCTTTCAAATTAGCCAGTATATTGTTGAAACTGGTAATTCTGGAGGAAAAAAATCCAGGCTAAATGTTATGTTCCTAGCAATAAACCTTGCCATAACTCATCTCTATGTCTCACTCAGAGGAGAGATTAGACTGGAAATTTTGGATGTAGTCTTCACACAGGCTTAAACAAAACACCAGCATTATTTTCATAGAATGCTGCATAATACCCTGAGAGTTTCTTAAATTCCAAATTTCTTCGAATAGAGAGCAGTTGCTATACTTGAGCGAGTTGATTGTCTTAACCCTTTACAGGGCAAAACTATCTTTTATTTTTGTGTGTTTTTACATTTCAATTTATTATAATTATTAAGAATGTTATCTTTTGTTTCTCTAATTTTAACGTTAATGTATTTATTTTTAACTTATGTTCTTAGAGATTTAATTTTTATTGAATTAATTAAATAATTTCGGAATTAATTACAATTATTTTCAGAATTTTCTCATAGTTATGTTCATTATTTTAATTGTTATATTCCTTTATTATTGTAATTTTATTTATATATTTCTATTTTATTTCTAATCTTTAATTGTTAATGTTTTTAGTTTAATTTTTTTTAAATCTTATCCAACACATTACGTCAAGTAGATACGCAAGTATATTTGAATTTTAGAAATACTAGAACTTTGGCATGAAAATTCTCTGAAATTTGGCTTAAAGATCCAACTATCAGCATCTTTGCAAACAGAAACTGACCTTATGACAGATGGTTTATATAGAGATCACTATTCCATAAAGGGTTTAGGAGTGGGATGTAAAAGGTCATTTTCTCTATACTCTACGTGATCTCATAAGACAAATATCTAATGGAGAGAGGTCCAAAATGGCAAATTCATTAATGTCACTTGCTGATGCCTATAGAGCAGGCCACGCCAACTCAAGTGCTTAGCGAGCACCGGTGCTCTGCTGCAGGAGAGGGACGTGTAGCGAGGCGAGAGTCGTGTTGCTATTTGGAGAATGGGGCTGGGCAAATTAGCGTGCGTCAGGCGGCATACCGGTATGAAAATGTATAATAATGCCAATTTTGTGTACAGACAGAAATGATAGTTTTATTGCGCTCCAGATTTTGCACTAATTTTCAACATTCTTTGTTTATCTTTGGCATCGCTTTTAAGCCAATAATTTTTCAATATTTGGAACAATCTTTTTGGCAGTTGCGATCCAAAGTATAGCTTCCAAGGAAGCATCAGACAAACTTCACCTTGTTTTTGTTTTGTTAATATTCATAATTGAAACCATTTGTTCACAAACGAATGTTGTTCCAAACATAGCAACACATTTCAGGACAAGGGCATGAATCCTCGGGAATTCTTGTTCCTCAATGACTTCATAACATGAAATCAAATCGCCATTGTAATAGCGGTCTGTCAAAATTGAATCGGACCGTAGTTTTATCCTCCACTTGGAGACTTGATGGGGCATCCTCTGGGCAAACCGGAAAAGGTGTCTTAAAAACGTTGAGTGTCTGTTTTTCTTGTTTTATTTCTTCAAATTCTTTATGCAATGAGTGCAACACTTCCGCTTACTCACTGATTTGTTCATGAGTACTTACATTCAAGAGGTTTAGAGAGGGAAAATTGTCCCAATTTTCTTCTTGAAGTTGACTTTTAAAAAGCACAAGCTGCAATTTGAAACTTTCAATACGGTCACACATAGTATTGATTAATTCATTTTTGCCTTGCAACGAGATATTTAAATAATTTAAATGCCCCGTAATGTTGTTCATGAAAGTGAGGTCATTGATACATTGCCCATCAATCCCATCATCCAAGTCTGACTGTGGATAAAGAGGGGAGGGAGGGGAAAAGCACCAGTACTGCTCAGTGCGCGCAAGCACTAAGTGCTCGCGTTGGTCTGCTATAGAGGTATATAAATTGAAAAATAAAAGTTCTTATGTGTACAGTATCAATATTGCGAGAGCTTCCAAATCTCACATGGACCCTTATCCAATGTTAGTTAGCCCTCAGGTGCAATTGCTAATGACAACCCCCTCTTTCTTAAATCACAGTACATACGTAATTTCTTCCACCTAATTAACACCTACTACATGTAATTTAAACGTGTACAATTGTTTTGGGCTTGAGTTTGAGCCCTTCTTCAGCAACGTACAAAATATGTTAAAAACTGAAGTGCTACAGGGCGACAGACTGAAAAACATTTGATGTTCTGTCTCTCAATACAATAATCACTCCCAAAACCAAAGTACCATACTCAAAGCATGTACTTCTGCTAAATCTGATAAAACTATTGCTATTAATAATAATGAAAATATTGGAATGGGATTTATATCCCTTGTAACTACTGTAGCTTTAGAGAGGCCAGAAAAGTTGTGCCCTCAACATGTTAGTAAATATACTCTCAGGGATTCGATCCCACAACCCTGGGCACAGCAGGCAAGAACCCTTACCAATGTCCTATGCAGCCAGCCAAGAAGGAATGGAAGGATAATGCTATTTTACTGATGAAAAAGACAAGAATGAATGTTAAAAAATAATTTTATTTAAAACCTTTTATTACAGAAGCATAGCTTTCTTTCTTTTATGTAAATTACAGAAACATAACACAAAAAATAAAACAGAATTCCTTTTCTTGGTAGCAGGAGGCAGTGTTCATCCCTTAGGAGACAGACATCTCTCTTCTCACAAGGACACAACCCTTCCTCAGCTTTGCACTGCCTGAAGACAGATCTACTACTGGAAAATTGCGATAGGTACTTGGAGACAGCGTGTGACTGTTTTTATGTTCCCTCTTTCAGTAGTTGATAAACTCTTTAAAAAGGAATTTTCAACCCAGTATGGGGCCTTGAGTGGAAGTGAAATGTTTTCGAGTCAACAAGAGCGAATTATCTTTTAAAATAATAACTCAATAGGGAAAGCCAAATTTCAGCATGTTGGAGGACATTATTAAGTTGCAATTTGTATCATGGTCATGAGACGTGCTCATGAATCTGAAGAACAGAGTGAATTTGATTCATTAATAAGTAGGATTAAGGCTAATATCACATCCCATCCTCATCTGAAACAGAAAACAAACAAGAACAGGATGAGAATCAGGGAATGAAGTTAAGCTTTGGTGTGGCAACATGAAACAATAGTCTAAAAACAATAACAGTTATGGTGTTGCAGAACGAAAACTTAGTTATAGAATCATGGATATGTTTCTATTCATCTTACAAGTATAATGGCGATTGCACATACTTCAATGAGTGGGAACTAGGAGCACTTGTTGCCTTAGTAACTAGGTGTTGGATATTTCTTGACCAAATTTTCCATGGTAATCCCAGATAAACCCCAGCCAAAAGCATATCTGTTCCAATATCAGAATGTATATATTTTAAAAAATGTCGACCTTGTGGTGCATTGGCTAATATTCCACTTCAGCCATCCTGGAAACGGTTTTCCAAGGTTTCCCCACTTATACTCCATGAAAATGCTGGGATGGTTCCTAACTTATGAGGAGACAATACCTGCATAACATTTGTAATATTTAACACAGACCAATATAAATATGTACATGTATTCATGAGTCAAGGAAAGTGTACAATAGCTTGTACAGTTGATATTTGAACCATTTTAATAATTCACTTTAATAATTTGTATCACTCCATTGGGGTACTTGTCATTTTTAACACCCATGCAGATATTACCTTAAAATTTAACACACACATACTTTAGAGCATAAGGAACCTTATTTGGTGGAATAGTTTCTTAAATGTTTCATTAATTGAGTTTTGAAATGCTTCTAAAATTATGATTAATTTTTGATGCTTCCAGTCAATTGTATATTATGTGGTTCAGAATGTGGATGTGTATTTTCATTTCAACCCTGTAAATAGTTCTGGAGAAAAATATACCTATGGTATGAAAATTACAAAACTAAGAGAAACAAGAAAATGTAATTCAGGAGCTGAAGGCAATAACAATGTTACAATTCTTGCACGAGTTAATAATAAAAATGCAGCATTCAATAAATGTTCCAGTTTGATTTTCATCATTCCATTTCAAAACATGATTCGTATTTCAGCACTACCAATTGCAGCCAGCTCCTCTATTGTAAGTTAGTTTCTTTGGTGTTACACTCTCTAAAAGCCTCTATTACTATGCTCCTGCTCCCCTTCCTGTTCTCGTACACTTCTTTTATTGCCCCCTCTTTCTTTGTCGTTATTCAGAATAGCAGCGTTATCTGTGCAAACATGCCCAAATCAAATCCTAGCAGCTTCAGGATGTTAAGCCTGGTTTTGTTTGTGTGCTGGCAGCAACAATATGCTACTTGTGATATTGAATTTCTGGTGTTATATCAGTGAATAGGAGGTGGTCACCTTGCAAAATATTGTTTCTTCGCTGCCAATTGAGCTAACATGGCCGAATATGTATTAAAATACATTTCCAGAAGATATTTGGTGTGAAATGATTCCTTTCATTCAAGATATTCGAAAGCCACTCACAAGAAACAAAAGAGTAGTGGGAAGCTTCAAGGCTTAGCACCCGTATGCGATGGTTCTTATTCAGAACATAACCCAAGCATCTGGTGACCAATGGTGCTAGCTGAGAAACGGCAACAGCTTAGGTTTTAGGATGGGAATACTCTGATCGCACAACACCCTTTCCTAATGTCTCTTTTAGACAATGAAAGAAAGATGTAAATAACACAACAAGAAATAAAGTACCTAAATGAAACGATTCTCATTAAAATGTTGCTAAATGAAATGAGACAACATTTACACCAAATTGTGGCAAGGTGCCATAGGGGTTCGAAGTTTCTTTGTGAATTTAGAATTTTAAGTACAGCAATGAAACCTTGGAATTTACTATCTTCCTTCCTAATCCTCAAGTGAATTGCAAATATACATACTAGACACCACAATATCACAGGTTAGGGGCATATTCTACAAACACATGGGGCTAAATGACCATGATGTCCAAGCTCCTAAAATGAAACAACAAGAAAGATACAAATACTTTTAAACTCTATGGTAAAAAAAACATAATATGGTCTCTTGGGAGAAAATTCTTAGCTAGGTATGATTCAATGCGCCCCATTACATGAAGCATCGGGAGATCACTTTTGATCTGCGACTCATGGGGAGGATAGTATAGGTCGGGATTGCTATACAAAATGATGCTGTGGGTGATGCTAAAGATTTAAGCGATGGATACATGTTAAATTCTGTGTGTTAATAAGTCTTTACATACAAACGGAAACCTAAGCTGGGGCTTATAGTAGTACAAACAGTAATTTTCATTCGGACAGTAATCTAACATAGTAGTGACCAATGATTTTGCTTCACCATGGCAGCAGTAAAGCAGAGACAACCTTTTAATTAAAATTGCAAAATTGAAGTAATTTATAAAACATCAAACATACATCAATGATTTGTCCTCTGTGATGCCATCAACCACACTAAAAAGTTTCCCTAGACACATAGGAATTGTGGGTGACACATCAGTTCGCTACACGAAAGTGTTCCGTAGAAAAGAGGCAGTAACAGAACACTTCCCCATAACTAACAAATATGACATATAAGATTTGACTCCTTCACCGACAATATACTTAAAACAGCTTCTTTTTATTTGTCCTTGGTGTGTTGTGTGTTACCTCATTATCACACTATATCGATCTTTCACTTGCACTTCATACTTGACGAGTTCACTCACAGCTCCAGGCCGGTAAGAGAGAAGTGAAGTTTAGGTTAGCTTACAACAACTCTGTACATAATTTTGGAGTAGTATAGTATATGTAAACAAAGAGGCAGCATCCATGACGTCATGGACAACACTTGCCCTTACGGTACCCAGCCCCGCTAGCTGCGCGCGGCGAAAGGCCGCACCTTCTAACCTTTGTTTTATCCATTCCAATGGGCAATGGTTACAGCCTAACACGTCCCGATGATATATATTTTTTGATCAACAGTGATTTGGTTTTTCACATGTTGGCAACAATATGTGCACCTCGGTACGTGCAGCTAGATTTCATCTTGTTGACGGTTGAACGAGATGAAATCGCTGTCAAAACATGGCTCCCGTTTTTAAAATAGCGAGAAATAAAAACACATATTTACGAACTTGAGCACATATATGAGGTTCAGTATAATATAATAATAATCATTTCAGAAGATGAAACAAGGACACAAGGTATGTAAAAGTCACATTCATGTCTGCTGTAAGTGTATGATCCATATTCCACTTACATTCATAATTAATGAAAACTGCATGAAATCAGCTGCCTAGTATTGGCCATTGTCCGGTGTCCGCTGCCATGAAAATCTGCAACATTTTCTATAGAAATGGCTAATGTTAGTAAGATACAGGAGTTGAATATTTTATCGCTAGAGGGTGTTATTGCATTTTTTCAGAGTGCCAACTTTATTCTTTTCAGACAATAGTTTTATCCAGACCAATGGTTTTCGACTAGACCAACAATTGTTAGGTACTGCAGCCCGTCAATAATCTTTATCCAGGCCAATGGTTTTGCCTAGTAGTACAATCAGTAATTTTAACCAATAATTTCGTGCAGAGAGTCGCCGGGGAAGTGAAGTTGGCAGCATTTCCTAATCAAACATGGCGACGTGATTTTTGGCAAGTTCATTAAGGTATCTGTACCGGTTTTCGCCACTGAGCCAATAGTCGTCACTCGTTTATTTAAGTACAATTAATAAGCCTGTCAATGGGTCTTTCTCAACGCACTAAGTCTTACGAGATTCGTCATACCTTCGTTGACGATAAGGAGCAACTTTGCGAAATCATGCGTACGATGCAATAGGTGATTCCCAGCTTCAAACATCTCCTGTGAGTTGAGTTGTCTTGACACGGCGTATTGCTTCTCGCATGTGCTAAGCGGGCACGCGAGTTAATTATGTGCATACATGTATGTTCCGACATTTTAAAATGTTACAAGTGTGTGATATAGTCGGTAATTGTTTCTGTAACGTATGCGATTTGCTATTTCGTGCTCACGTTCCTAATTTGGTTAGAAATGCTGGTGTCGAACACTGGATTAAAAAAAAACGCACTTTACCAGTGCTCGTCATTTGTGACGAAAACTGGCACATTGTCATTTCCTTGTAAGACCTAACTAACAGCGGAAATATACTTATAATGTAGTTCTGAAGCACCCTGCATTAATTAAATAGTCGTTTGGTCGTGTCCAATAGTCGCCATAGCTGCCGATCTTTCGAGCAAATGCGTGACGAACACTAGTGCACGATAATGTTAAAGTTTGCATTTACATTTCAGAACCTATAAACATTTTCAGTGTGCTGTTATATAAATAGATCTGTCTTTTTGATGGCCGTAGGTCTAGGCTGGCTGCGTGGCTCAGCGGTAACGTTCTCGCTTGCTGATGCAGGATCGAATCCTGGCGCAGTCATCTGGAATTTGAGGGTGCGCAAATGCGAGGGAGCCGTGTCAGTAGATTTACTGGCACTTTAAAGATCCCCCCGAAAATTCTGGCACCCCGGCGTCTCTAAAAGCCGCAGTAGTTAAAAGGCAGGTAAAACAAATAACATTATTATTACGGTATCAGTAGGTCTAGGCCTAGGGATTTTAGGTGTGCTAAAGAGGATTAGTTTTAAATTGAGATGAAAATATATTCTAAGACTAAATCTTTGCTTTCAAGCAATATGTTGAAACGCACATTTCTCAATTAGCCTACGATATTCAGCAAATGGAAGCTGCTATTAAGGTCGTTGAGGAGGACGGCATGAGTATTACAACGGCCGCGGAGAGGAATGGTGTTCCTATAAACGCCATCTCGGACGAAATTAAAGGAAAAACTAGAGAGAGGAAGATGGGGCCAAGTTCCTTTTTAACAAAGGGTGTTAGTTGAATGGGTAATCTCACTAGGAAAAGCAGGGTTCCCGGTAACAAAGGACGATTTGCAAAACAGCGTCCAGTGCCTGACAAAAGAATTGAAAAGGGACTCTCCTTTCAAAGATGGGCGGCCAGGGAGGAAATGGTGTGAATCTTTCCTAAAAAGAAATCCAAGCCTGTCTTTAAGAAACCTTCAAAATTTGACAGAAAACCGTGCTGCAATTACAGAACATCAAATTAAAACCTACAGTTATTTGGTGGAAAACGATTTACAGTCTATCTTCTCAGACCCTTGGCGATTGTTCAAGGCAGACGTTATGTTATGCCATGGTCTGGTCTCACTTTTTATGTGACTACGCCTCCCATTCCCAGGTGAAAAAAAATCACGGCATAACAGCCCGGAAAATGGCCATTCGCTCTTGAACACCGGTCGGGGAAGCCTATTGTTATAGTGTTCGAATTTCAATTATTATTATTGTTGTTGTATTTCTAATGCACTTGAAGAAATACAAAAAATAACTTATAATAAATGTATTTAGAGCAGAATTATGATTTGTTCATGCCCGTATGTCAACCCGCCATTCTCGATTGCAGATGCCGATTTTCCCTTTTTTAAATATTTACTGGTACTGCATTCATAAATGTTAGCCTCCATGTCAATAAATCGGTGCCTTACGCAACAATATTGACAGAAATGCATTATAAACAGCAGATAAGGACAACGAACTATGTGACGACAATTGGTGCAAATAGTGACGAATATTGGAAAAATTTAAATACATTGTGACGATTGGGCTACTAGCGCAAAAGAAAACACATTTATTTTTTAAACAGGCTACATAATTTTTCCTAAACAAATACTTTCGACATTGAGAGTTTCCTAGTGTTTGAGTAGAGTTTGATAGATAGATTAGATAGATAGATTTTTATTAAATCCATTTGATCAAATACATGCATTCAATACATTTTTGATATAGGACACGTCAGAATTTACATGCATAAAATAAAAGAACTAACAGGTATATATTACTAAGATTATAACTATTTATAACTTATTATAATAGCAAATCTTAATAGATACAACCTTATTGCACAACTATTTACACCTCACTCTATTATCATAATATGAAAACTTAATTCTATAAATACAACAACATACAGCTAGGTATTAAAATTAAATTAAAAAAGTAAAATATAGTTATAGATTCCATCACTCCTATACGCTAAAATATTCAACTACTGAGTAAAAACAATGGCACTGCAGATAAGCTTTCAACATTCTATCAAAGGTTTTTATTTTTGGGGCCAGTTTTATATACTGGGGTAGTTTATTGTATAATTTAACTCCAGTGTGAAAAGTTCCTTTTTGATATATGCTTGTGTGTGTGTGTGAAATATGAATGTTTTGATTTTGTCTTGTGTTATGCCTATGAACATCATTGTTTGTTTTAAGAAAAACATCTTTATTCATTAAATTCTTTTTAAAAAACATAATACTTTCAAAGATATATATGCAGAGCAGTGGGAGAATGTTTAAATCTTTAAACAGAGGTCTACATGATTCTCTAGAGTTTACATTTGCCATAATTCTAATCGCCCTCTTTTGTATCCTAAACGTGCTTAGTACATCTGGCGACATACCCCAAAATATGATCCCATATCTTAAGTAGGAATGGAAATAAGCAAAATAAGTATTTCTTAATGTGTGCATGCTAGTGCAGGTTTTCAAAATACGTAACGCAAAGCACATCGAGTTCAGTTTAGTATTCAGATATTGTATATGTTTATTCCATTTCAAGTCTTGTTGTATCCATAGTCCTAAAAACTTTGTTTCTGATTTATTTTCTATTTGATGACCATTTAATGTTATATTGGGCATCGCAGGATTCCTATTCTGTATAGTGTGGAAATTTAGACATACTGTCTTTTTATAGTTTATTATGAGGCGATTATCTTGTGACCATTTGGTTAACTCTCCTGTAACGGAGTCAGCAGACTGCTGTATGACCTGTTTAGTTTCACCTTTTATTACGAGTGTTGTATCGTCCGCAAACAAAATTTCCTTATGTGAATGAACGTTCTGTGTTATATTATTGATATATAGAAGAAAGAGTAGTGGGCCCAATACCGATCCCTGGGGTACTCCAAATTCAATAATTCCCTCATTGGACAATGTTTCATTAAGTAATTTGGTTCCATCATCCTTGTGTCTCAAGCTTACTATTTGTTTACGCCTTGTTAAGTAAGACACTATCCATTTATTAGCTAGACCTCTAACACCATATTGATTTAGTTTAGTAAGGAGGATTTTATGGTCAACAACATAAAATGCTTTCGATAAATCCAAGAATAGGCCAGTTACATGTTCCTTATTGTCAATTAATTTCAGTATACTATTACTACATTCGTAAATTGCTGTCTGTGTAGATTTTTCCGTTCTAAATCCATGTTGTGAGTTTGATAATATTTTATTTTTTCTATGAAACTTATCAGTCTCTTATACATAATTTTTTCCACAATTTTTGCAATACCAGTTGGTAAGGTAATAGGACGATAGTTAACTAATTCATCATTTGAACCGTTTTTGTGCACTGGAATTACTTTTGATAACTTCAAAATATCCGGTTAAGTTCCTGAGAGAATTGAACTGTTTATTAAGTGCGTAAGTGGATTTATTATATTTTCTGCACATTTCTTTAAAATTGCATCAGGGATGCCATCAATGCCAGCACAGAATTTATTTTTTAGCTCTTTTATAACTATTCTTACCTATTCACTTGTGACATGATTTATAAATAAAGAATCACTGCATATATTTATTTTATTATTAGAATTTAGTGTATTTACCTGTGATTTATTTATTAATTTTTGTGGAATTTCCAGAAAATAGTCATTAAAAGTGTTTGCTATTTCCTCTGGATTATTAATCACTTTATTATTTCTGGTCAGTGTAATGTTCCTTTGTATTTTAGCAGATTTTCCAGTTTCTTTCTTTATCACGGACCACATAGCCCTGTTTTTATTAGATGATTGGGAAATAAAATTATCATTAAGCATTTTCTTTGCTAGTCTTATTACCTTATTTAATATGCTAGTGTATATTTTGTAGTATAAATTGAATTCAGGTGTTGTGTGGTATTGTTTATATAATTTGTGTAGAAATTTCTTTCTTTGGCATGAATTTATAATCCCTGTTGTTATCCAATTGCTAGTTTTGTTATTTTGAACAGTTCTTCGTTTAAAGGGGAATGCTATTTCAAAATAATGTTTTAGGGTACCGTACTGTTAAATGCATTAAATTTATCATTTACATTTTCTAGTTCATAAATTTCTGACCATCTTTCCTTATTTAATAAGTCATTGAAATATGTAACATTTGATTCAGTGAATGACCTGCACTTTGATTTTACTCCATTATCATTATTATTGATTACTTCGGATACTTCGAAACTGAGTATTTGTCCATGGTGGTCACTAAAACCCGGACAATAGACTTCTATTGAATGGTGATATTTATCTGTATTTATAAAAATTTGATCAGGAGTGGTTTTACTAAATTTTGTTATTCTTGTTGGTGTATTTACTGTAGGTTTCAGTCCATAGGAAATTAGTAACTGTGTTAATAATTCACAATTTCTATCAAGTTTTAAGAAATACACATTTACATCCCCACAAATTATTATATCGAAATTTACTTTGCTCATGTTATTGAGTAACAATTCTAATTTATCTATAAATAGAGGAAACTTTCCTGACGGAGAACGGTATACGCATACAATTATTAACTTAAACTGCTGAATTTTTACGGCAGAGAATTCAAAATCCTGTTCCATAATTAGATAATCATAAGCTGTTATCTGTTCATGATCTAAATTATTTCTTAAGAAGATGCAAGTACCACCATGGCTAATATTAGATCTAGAGTATTTACTAGCTTGTATAAACCCTGGGAATTGAATTAATTCAAGTTGTTCCTCTTTCAGCCAATGTTCTGAAATACATAGTGCTGAGATGTCTTTAAGTTCATTTTTAAGCATTAGATTTATGTAATCAATTTTATTATAAAGAGACTGGACATTCTGGTGGTAAATTTTAAATTTGTTACTTTTGCAAGCTTGTGTTGGTGATTTATTTACATTATTATTATCATAATTGTTATTATTATTGTTGCTAGACAAATCCGAAATACCATTGTTGCACTCCGTTAAATTTGACTTCAAAAGATGCGAATGCCAAACCTCACGTTTGGCTTCTTCTACCAGTTTCCCTGCTTCCACTCTAATGATATTACTGTTGAATTATTCTTACCATTTGAATTTACAATTTTGCAGATTTCATCACTAAGATACTCTTTTCCTAATCTATTTAAGTGTAGGCCATGCCGAGTGTGGAACTTCCTGTCTAATTTACTTACATCTACAATTTGGACATTTGGAAAACTCTTACAAATTTTATGAATTTTCCCATTTGTAGCCTCTATTTCTACATTTACACATGATTTGGGAATTAAATCGTATCTCTGCGGAATGTTTACAATAATGACATTTGTTTTTTGCATGGATGGCAATTTACCCTTTAAATCTTTGATTATCTTTTTACTCTCATTTCTATAGACGTCGTTTGCTCCAGCGATGATCACTGCGTAGTCCTTTGCAGTAAGGGACGCAAACTCTCCTATCATCCCGTTCGTGACTTCTGCAATTTGAGCTCCTGGCGTCACTGTCGAAGTGACCTCCATTTCTCGGCTTCTCTCCAATACGCTTGCTGCTACATCTCGCCCGTGGCTATCCGCAAATATCCGCATCTTCCTGGATTTTCTCTTTATCACTTTCTTCTTTTCTTCTTGAGGAAAGTCATCATTTTCTTCGACAAGCACTCCAAATGAATTTGAGACGGGAATTTCAGTTACATGTACTCCATTTATAGGCCTAGGCTTATTCAATCTTACCTTACCAGCAATCACTGTCGACCAAGTTTCCTTGCTTTCCTCTCTGTTTCCTTTTAATTTATTCAACTCTTCCATTAACTTAGCAATATCTTCCTTTAGCAGCTTTATAATTTCGTCTTTTGAGGACAGTTCGTTTCTCAGGTTATGACATTCGCATGACGGTAGCGGTAGGCCTACATTACGACAATCGGTTTCACTTTTCTCCTCATTCAATTTTACCTGAGATCTTGTGATGATTTTATCTGCATTTTTTTACTTTTATTTTGCACGACGAGCATAAATCCGTTACGGTTACACAACCTGACGTGACACTAACACTGTTTACTGTCGTCATACTAGAGATCTAAGTTATCCTAGATGTTTACACCAAATTACACTAAATTTAATTTAATTATTACTACCTAATAGAATTAATCTAATTACCTACCAATAAAGAAGAATGTGAAATACGTATATCTTCCAATCGGGAGAAGTCTCGTAAAAGCACCACTGCTCTACTTGGTTCAAACAGTGATTGAAGAAGTCACCGAATCTTTGGATACACGTTCCCACAACTTAGTTTAAGTTTATTAAATTATCAACAAGAATTTCTAAATACTATCAATATTCCGTATTACACTTGATCTAAGGAAATTAACTTTATAGATTTTAAGCCTCTGTTATAATATTTTACCACTTTTATCAAATATTTACACTAGCTGCTATTTCACTACACTTTCACTGTGACGCCATCTTGGAGCTACCAAGAGGTTAGGTACAGTGGTCTTGTTGATTAAATAACCAAAAGGTATAAGGTATATATATTTTCTTGAATAATCAGTCTTAACATGACGACTATTGGTGCATTTACCTTACTCGAGAGTTAATGTTGACAATTGTCTTATTTTTAAAGTGTGAACGTGGTGTTTCTTAATAGCATTTGTCTTCAATAACGTGGCACAGTAAGTAGAAACTATTTTCAAAGCGCTACTAACAAAAAATAACGCACTTTGAAAACGGACACCGGAGAATACACGAGAGCCGAAACAATGTCATCATCAAAAGTCATGCGATACTTACCACGCTCTCGTGTGTACTAAAAGGTTGTCATCGCTTACAGAATTTTGTAAATAATTAATGTAATGCACATTATGTGCACTTATCCTTAATAATAATAAAATATATCATCTACACTTGGTAGATCATAACCTAACCTGTCAAAATCAATTGTCAGCAACAGCTTAGTATTCTCCGAAAATCATCATGACAAAACAAATGTAAACTAATTTTTTGTGATCTGCAAATGAAAGATCATTGGCCTTATAGCATTCCATTTCCTGGGGAAGAAGTGAAATGCAGTCACTACACTTTCATGTTCAAAGTAATTCCACTCTTTGGTTTCAAAAGGGATGTTCTTCCTCTGCTAATATAGAAAATGATTAAGTCAGAAGAGATATCTCCCGAGATCCAATGCAAAACCACCTTCTTGGTCCACAACTGGTGGTAGGGATGGAACATCTACATCCATCGGTCCCCGACTCCCAGGGCAACTGAAAAGTAAAAGTTAGGGTAGATTAAGAAATATTGCACTAATTACAGAAAATGTAACACCTATTATTCTCATTGTAAAAGAAGTGCCGTAATCTCTGGGGTTTTGCTTAGATATAACCTAAAAGTTATATATTTATATATGGCTATGATCTGGCTAGACAGAATAAAAATATGGTAGAATAGAAAGAACTATATTAGCAAAATAGGACCCTAGAAGTCAATGCTATATTTACTACATGGTAAAAAAGACCCAACAATACTGTAGGCCTACTTAATAATTATAAATGAACACTTTTCATGCAGTAATTATATACATGTCTTACCTTGTCTGGAAGTGCAAAAATCCAAGAAAGTGAAAATTGTCATACACAATACACAGCTAAGAAATATTATTATGGGTGCAAAACTAATAATGTATTTTTGATCAGCTCCCTCGATTTACTCCAGAAGTGCTCATAGTATTATTCCTCCATTGCGCCATCTTCTTCACCTTCTTTGTAGAAGTGGTGCGCTATCTGTGGACGAGAGTGTGAATCATCTATAACTCAACCTTCCACCAATGCCACCAATCATAAGCCGGCATTTTAAGGCCTATGTTATATGAAGTGGGATCGGCGAATATGCGGTCTGCAAGAGGCCTCACTTAGGGATGGGACTATCGACTACTTTTAACTATCGACTGACTAATCATTCGTTGGAAGAAACTATCGACTAGATATTCGTCTACATTCAGTCGAATGGTTACCTGAATACGCATAGCTCTAAAAAGCGTGTCGTTTCATGTATTCGACTGAAAGTAGTCACTTCTAGGCGGCGTACAAAGCACTGTATAGCCGTTACCCGCGGAGTTCTGTTGTACCAACAGATGAAAAACAAACTTCTCCCTAACCTACCTATTTTTGCAGACGTTAGTTTGGACTACGTGACACTCGGCAACATGCAATTGAACCAAGTTATTTATTTTTACTGTGCTTCGAATGGAGGTTGCGGCATTGTGTATAGTGCAGCCATTATATCCAATGTTGCAATGAGTAAATGTTCCCCGATATTGGTATAGGACACATTACCTTTATGTACTCTGAATAAGTGAAGCAATAAAGCAATACTTAATTAAATTACTAGAACTGAAAGGGAGTTCGTAAATACCGGTAACAATTCCATAGCCAAAATTGTGACGTACCTTTTATTTCTTAGTTGTTTTGCAGAAAATACTAAGATTGTAGAGTTGATATACAACTTGAACAAGAACACGACAGCCTAGAATAAATACACACGAGAGACGACAATAGAGCACTTTAGAACAGTAACGAGAGCGAAATTTCAGTGGAGATGTTGGCAACCATGTGAATACAAACAAATAATGTCCAGAACGTAAAACTATGCCAGCGCTCAGAACATGTTAAAACAATTGGGATCAGTTCAGTCGTTTGCAAACAACTTGTTTATGTTACGGTGAGTAGTCGTTCAATTCATTCGACTGTTTTCTAAAAGCAGTCAAACAAGTCGATGGTTTTAACTTTTGTCAGTCGACTGCTGATGCCCATCTCTACAAAACAATTGACGACCAGAATCAATTTGAGCGTACACGCCCTCCGACTTGCTAAAATGCTATTAATATTGGATCCCAATATAAAATATTTTCTGATTTAATTTTCCTGGAAAATCCATTCTATGTTTGCATCAATCATTACCATCACGCTATGGGGAGAATTTCATAATAGTTTTCTTGTAATTCATTTATCACGCGGTAGAATAAATGAATGAAATTCAATCATAAAATAAATAGAACTCTAAGCCATAATTGGTAAGCCCATGTTCAAGTTGTGTAATAATTCAAGAATGCACCCAATTCTCATTAAAAGTGTATAGACTGTGTTAAGGAGTTCAAACATAACCTAAATATTGAATGCTTAACATTTCCAATGAAATGACTTACGTATATATTTGGACAACTGGACGTAGGCTATTTCATTGAAAGAATCTACGAACAAAAAACTGTATAAAACTATAGGCACCTACAGCCGTCAAGCTGTCCTCACAGTACCCGCTGGAGATTCACATCACCACTTTATCTGTACGGTACCTCGAGATAAGCCTAAGTGCGCCAAATGTGCGGGAACACATAAACTCTTCCATCCCTGCCCTCATGTCTTTGCCACTAAACCCCCCTCCCACACAGCACGCCACTGCTCTGATACACTTGTTAGGCCTGTTACAACAACTCTCATCCATAACCCTGTAAACTGCAGCTAAACCAAACCCAGAACCCCCTAATACACTTAATTTGCAGAGCAATAAAATCCATAAACAACTCCGCAACAGGCTTCACAAAACCTAAATTATAAACGAAAAGACTAGCCTACTCCACAAACACCAAAATCAGTAAACCTCCCTCATTTCAGCCACACTACACCTTAAACAGGCATAGAAAGCATAGTCATGACCCCTTCATGGTGTAGGCTATTGTCTAAACACGATCATGTCTCCTTCAACTTTACCGAAGACTTCATTAAATGCTATTAAAAATTCATAAACTCATTCCACAAATCTTAAATTCAGTATACATCCCTCATTTCAGTTACTCTATTCATTATACAAACATAGAAGGCGTAGCCATGACCCCTTCATTGAGTAGGCTATTGTCTAAATCTACGTCTTGTTTATGATAGGGTGAGTAGTCGTTGAATTCATTCGACTGTTTTTTAAAAGCAGTCGAATAAGTCGATTGTTTTAACTATCGACTAATTCGACTGTTTTCAGTCGACTGCCGCCCATCTCTAGCCTCACTCCAGACGCGGGAGCGAGACATTCAGCACAGACATCAAGGATTAGAGAAAGTTAGAGAAGATGACGAGTCTGTTTTGAACTGGGTGTTTTGTAACGAATTGAGGAATTTCTATTTCGTGGCGTCAATACCTGTACGCACTATAAAAAATAGTGCCGATTTGCAATAGCAGTACAGCTAATTAAGATCACTTCCACGTAGCCTAATTCAACGTGCTAATAGGTATTTAAGTTACGGTACTTTATCGTCTGACAATATAATATTTAATCAGCTTGCCCCGAATCATATTTTTGTGCATTTAGGTATATAGAAATCGAATGTAGGAATCTCTATTTGCCTGCTCCGCGAGAGACTGTTTTGGCGTGGGCTAATAGAATAAGTTACCGGTAGCTCTTTTGTTAATTCTTCCTCTGTTCTAGTTTCCTGATCTTAATGGAGAAAAGACGACCGGTATTCATCAAGTGTGAGCCAGAATGGTTGACTCATGAATTCGCTAACACTGTAAGTTGCATTTTAATTCGTACATGGTGTAACATCGCTATCTTAGTGATGTGCTAGGTTTAGTGACGTAATGCAGTACTTAATAGTAAATGGTGCTCTAACCAGGATCTGTTAACTTAGTACTCATATTGTGTCTATATATATATAACATAGGCTACTTGTAATACTTCGCAGGATCCAAACGAGCAGTTGCCCTCTGATAACCTGCAGAACGAGGCTGGCGATATATTTGACATTGAAAGGATAACAGTTAAAGAGGAACATGAACTTCAGGTAATTATAGGTTGTGCATTACTTCTGTTATAATAATACGAATGATTCTGAGTGAGAATAATTTTTGGAAGATTGAATCACTCAGTCTTGTTTTCTATCAGAACAACTAACAAAGGCAGATGTAATTGAATTGCTGCTGCAGTTCCACGCGGATCCTATTATAGGTGAAGTCTACACAATGTTCCATGTTAAAACTCAATCATATATGGCATTTGAGATATGATTTCCCTTAAGTGACTGCATTATTGGTTGTGTACCCTATTGCTTACAGGCTAGACTACTACAGAAAAGCAAGCTCGTTATCGGCATAATACAATGTTATGATAGTAACTTGGCCGGCAGCAATCATATTTCTAATGCATAATCATCACCTCTACTTTCTTCTTCTATTTGTTGAAAATGTGACTGCCAACTGAACAAACAGAATACCTTTAATCCAGGCTGTTGAGCTGAGCAATTACCCAACTAATGGTGTTTGTCTGTGGTAGCTAATTTGTCAACTCTCAATGTAGAGGATAAGTTGGTACAGTGCTGCGCTCTCTGGAATTATTTGTATAAACACATGTTTAAGATAGCTTAAGTGAATACACAGAATCTAGATATTAACTTGCCACAATAACAGTAATTGGAAGTTGCTTGAGACCCACATGGCCTGAGGAACGACTGATGTTGCTTCTGGTTACTTGTCCATCTTTTCATTTCGTGACCTCTGGTCCACTCGCCCTAAAATCTTATTCTGATAGTTGTAGCTAATCATCCATTTTCTCAGCCTAATTGACTGTTTGCTTTACTACCTGATTACTTACTCTAATTCCTCTACTGGGGCAGACCTCTTCCTTCTCCTCATGATATAATGGTGTAATTGCTCAGCACAACTGCCTGGAATGTAAAATATTCCAATATATTCCAACTTTCATAAAAGGTAACTAAACTGGATTGTGTGTACCACACCTTCAATGGTACATATCGTGTAATACCAACAAGAGAACATGGAAATGATATTTCCCTATGCCACTGAAGTGTTGTACAATTATAGATTAGAACTGAATTATTATGTCTGTGATGATATTAATTTCGAAATGTGATTAGTCCACTGCAGAGGGCGATATGTGTCCTGCTTAAATGTGCACATGAGTTCATTATTGTTGTCTTCAGGGGCGGAACTACGATGTCGTCTGCCCCCACGCCCACATGAGAGACAAAGAAGAGGTTTTCTTGTTCTCATTTCCTCTCGTACCAAGTACACCCTGCAGGGACAATCCCCGGTATGTTTTGTACCCTTTAGGCTCGTACCAAGTACACTCTGCAGACACAATCCCCGGTATGTTTTGTAGCCTTTAGGCTCGTACCAAGTACACCATGCAGGCACAATCCCCGGTATGTTTTGTACCCTTTAGGCTCGTACCAAGTACACTCTGCAGGCACAATCCCCGGTATGTTTAGTACCCTTTAGGCTCGTACCATGTACACTCTGCAGACACAATCCCCGGTATCATTTGTACCCTTTAGGCTCGTACCAAGTACACTCTGCAGACACAATCCCCGGTATCATTTGTAGCATTTAGGCTCGTACCAAGTACACCCTGCAGACACAATCCCCGGTATGTTTTGTACCCTTTAGGCTCATACCAAGTACACTCTGCAGACACAATCCCCGGTATGTTTTGTAACCTTTAGGCTCGTACCAAGTACACTCTGCAGGCACAATCCCCGGTATGTTTTGTACCCTTTAGGCTCGTACCAAGTACACCCTGCAGACACATTCCCCGGTATGTTTTGTACCCTTTAGGCTCGTACCAAGTACACCCTGTAGGCACAATCCCCGGTATTTTTGTAGCCTTTAGGCTCGTACCAAGTACACCATGCAGGCACAATCCCCGGTATGTTTTGTACACTTTAGGCTCGTACCAAGTACACTCTGCAGGCACAATCCCCGGTATGTTTACTACCCTTTAGGCTCGTACCATGTACACTCTGCAGACACAATCCCCGGTATCATTTGTACCCTTTAGGCTCGTACCAAGTACACTCTGCAGACACAATCCCCGGTATCATTTGTAGCATTTAGGTTCGTACCAAGTACACCCTGCAGACACAATCCCCGGTATGTTTTGTACCCTTTAGGCTCATACCAAGTACACTCTGCAGACACAATCCCCGGTATGTTTTGTAACCTTTAGGCTCGTACCAAGTACACTCTGCAGGCACAATCCCCGGTATGTTTTGTACCCTTTAGGCTCGTACCAAGTACACTCTGCAGACACAATCCCCGGTATGTTTTGTACCCTTTAGGCTCGTACCAAGTCACTCTGCAGACACAATCCCCGGTATGTTTAGTAGCCTTTAGGCTCGTACCAAGTACACTCTGCAGACACAATCCCCGGTATATTTTGTACCCTTTAGGCTCGTACCAAGTACACCCTGCAGGACCAATTCCCGGTATGTTTTGTACCCTCTAGGCTCGTACCAAGTACACTCTGCAGGCACAATCCCCGGTATGTTCTGTACCCTTTAGGCTCATACCAAGTACCCTCTGCAGGCACAATCCCCGGTATGTTTTGTAACCTTTAGGCTCGTACCAAGTACACACTGCAGGCACAATCCCCGGTATGTTTTATACCATTTAGGCTCGTACCAAATACACCCTGCAGGCACAATCCCCGGTATGTTTTGTACACTTTAGGCTCGTACCAAGTACACTCTGCAGGCACAATCCCCGGTATGTTTAGTACCCTTTAGGCTCGTACCATGTACACTCTGTAGACACAGTCCCCGGTATCATTTGTACTCTTTAGGCTCGTACCAAGTACACTCTGCAGACACAATCCCCGGTATGTTTAGTAGCCTTTAGGCTCGTACCAAGTACACTCTGCAGACACAATCCCCGGTATATTTTGTATCCTTTAGGCTCATACCAAGTACACGCTGCAGGCCCAATCCCCGGTATGTTTTGTACCCTATTGGGCTCGTACCATGTACACTCTGCAGGCACAATCCCTGGTATGTTCTGTACCCTATAGGCTCGTACCAAGTACTCTCTGCAACCACAATCCCAGGTATGTTTTGTAGCCTTTAGGCTCGTACCAAGTACACTCTGCAGGCACAATCCCCGGTATGTCTTGTACCCTTTAGGCTCGTACCAAGTACACCCTGCAGGCACAGTCCCCGGTATGTTTAGTAGCCTTTAGGCTCGTACCAAGTACAGTCTGCAGGCACAATCCCCGGTATGTTCTGTACCCTTTAGTCTCGTACCAAGTACACCTTGCAGGCACAATCCCCGGTATGTTTTGTACCCTTTAGGCTCGTACCAAGTACACCCTGCAGGCACAATCTCCGATATATTTTGTAGCCTTTAGGCTCGTACCAAGTACACCCTGCAGGACCAATTCCCGGTATGTTTTGTACCCTCTAGGCTCGTACCAAGTACACTCTGCAGGCACAATCCCCGGTATGTTCTGTACCCTTTAGGCTCATACCAAGTACCCTCTGCAGGCACAATCCCCGGTATCATTTGTACCCTTTAGGCTCGTACCAAGTACACTCTACAGACACAATCCTCGGTATGTTTAGTATCCTTTAGGCTCGTACCAAGTACACTCTGCAGGCACAATCCCCGGTATGTTCTGTACCCTTTAGGCTCCTACCATGTACACTCTGCAGACACAATCCCCGGTATCATTTGTACCCTTTAGGCTCGTACCAAGTACACTCTACAGACACAATCCCCGGTATGTTTAGTACCCTTTAGGCTCGTACCATGTACACTCTGCAGACACAATCCCCGGTATTATTTGTACCCTTTAGGCTCGTACCAAGTACACGCTGCAGACACAATCCCCGGTATCATTTGTAGCCTTTAGGCTCGTACCAAGTACACCCTGCAGACACAATCCCCGGTATGTTTTGTACCCGTTAGGCTCGTACCAAGTACACTCTGCAGACACAATCCCCGGTATATTTTGTACCCTTTAGGCTCGTACCAAGTACACCCTGCAGGACCAATTCCCGGTATGTTTTGTACCCTCTAGGCTCGTACCAAGTACACTCTGCAGGCACAATCCCCGGTATGTTCTGTACCCTTAAGGCTCATACCAAGTACCCTCTGCAGGCACAATCCCCGGTATGTTTTGTACCCTTTAGGCTCGTACCAAGTACACCCTGCAGGCACAATCCCCGGTATATTTTGTAGCCTTTAGGCTCGTACCAAGTACACCTTGCGGGCACAATCCCCGGTATGTTTTGTAGCCTTTAGGCTCGTACCAAGTACACACTGCAGGCACAATCCCCGGTATGTTTTGTACCATTTAGGCTCGTACCAAATACACCCTGCAGGCACAATCCCCGGTATGTTTTGTACACTTTAGGCTCGTACCAAGTACTCTCTGCAAGCACAATCCCCGGTATGTTTAGTACCCTTTAGGCTCGTACCATGTACACTCTGCAGACACAATCCCCGGTATCATTTGTACCCTTTAGGCTCGTACCAAGTACACTCTGCAGACACAATCTGCGGTATGTTTAGTAGCCTTTAGGCGCGTACCAAGTACACTCTGCAGACACAATCCCCGGTATATTTTGTACCCTTTAGGCTCATACCAAGTACACCCTGCAGGCCCAATTCCCGGTATGTTTTGTACCCTTTTGGGCTCGTACCAAGTACACTCTGCAGTCACAATCCCCGGTATGTTCTGTACCCTTTAGGCTCGTACCAAGTACTCTCTGCAACCACAATCCCAGGTATGTTTTGTAGCCTTTAGGCTCGTACCAAGTACACTCTGCAGGCACAATTCCCGGTATGTTTTGTACCCTTTAGGCTCGTACCAAGTACACCCTGCAGGCACAGTCCCCGGTATGTTTAGTACCCTTTAGGCTCGTAGCAAGTACACTCTGCAGGCACAATTCCCGGTATGTTCTGTACCCTTTAGGCTCGTACCAAGTACACTTTGCAGGCACAATCACCGGTATGTTTTGTACCCTTTAGGCTCGTACAAGTACACCCTGCAGACACAATACCCGGTAGGTTTAGTAGCCTTTAGGCTCGTACCAAGTACACAATCCCCTGTATGTCTTGTAGCCTTTAGTCTCGTACCAAGTACACTCTGCAGGCACAATCCCCGGTATGTTTTGTTCCCTTTAGGCTCGTGCCAAGTACACTCTGCAACCACAATCCCCGGTATGTTTTGTAGCCTTCTGGCTCGTATCAAGTACACTCTGCAGACACAATCCCCGGTATGTTTTGTACCCTTTAGGCTCGTACCAAGTACACTCTGCCGGCACAATCCCCGGTTTGTTTTGTGCCCTTTAGGCTCGTACCAAGTACACTCTGCAGGCACAATCCCCGGTATGTTTTGTACCCTTTAGGCTCGTACCAAGTACACTCTGCAGGCACAATCCCCGGTATGTTCTGTACCCTTTAGGCTCGTACCATGTACACCCTGCAGACACAATCCCCGGTATGTTTTGTACCCTTTAGGCTCGTACCAAGTTCACCCTGCAGACATAATCCCCGATATGTTTTGTACCCTTTAGCCTCGTACCATGTACACTCTGCAGGCACAATCCCCGGTATGTTTTGTACCCTTTAGGCTCGTACCAACGACACTCTGCAGGCACAATCCCCGGTATGTTTTGTAGCCTTTAGGCTCGTACCAAGAACACTCTGCTGGCACAATCCCCGGTATGTTTTGTACCCTTTAGCCTCGTACCATGTACACTCTGCAGGCACAATCCCCGTTATGTTTTGTACCCCTTAGGCTCGTACCATGTACACTCTGCAGGCTCAATCCCCGGTATGTTTTGTGGCCTTTAGGCTCGTACCAAATACACTCTGCAGGCACAATCCCCGGTATGTTTTTTACCCTTTAGGCTCGTACCACGTACACTCTGTAGACACAATTCCCGGTATGTTTTGTACCCTTTAGGCTCGTACCAAGTACACTCTGCAGGCACAATCCCCGGTATGTTTTGTACCCTTTAGGCTTGTACCAAGTACACCCTGCAGGCACAATCCCCGGTATGTTTTGTATCCTTTAGGCTCGTACCAATTACACCCTGCAGGCACAATCCCCGGTATGTTTTGTACCCTTTAGGCTTGTACCAAGTACACCCTGCAGGCACAATCCCCGGTATGTTTTGTATCCTTTAGGCTCGTACCAAGTACACCCTGCAGACACAATCCGCGGTATGTTTTGTACCCTTTAGGCTCGTCCCAAGTACACAGTGCAGACACAATCCCCGGTATGTTTTGTTCCATTTAGGCTCGTACCAGGTACACCCTGCAGACACTATCCCCGGTATGTTTTGTACCCTTTAGGCTCGTACCAGGTACACCCTGCTGGCACAAGCCCTGGTATGTTGTGTAGCCCTTTAGGCCTGTAGATAGACTGCTGCGGGAATGGTGAAGAAGTGCAGTAGGTTGGGGAGGATATGGGCTGCTCCATGTCTGGCTCAACTCCTCCCTTCTATGGTCCTTATTCTTCGATTAAGGGTTTTCTTTGAGCTATTCTCATTTATGTTTATCATGTAAGACGTTAGAATGCATTTTTATCCAATTTTCATCATGTTGAACTCGGTAATAATATACTACTACCTCGTCCGACTTCGAACGTGCGTTTTAGATTTTAACAGGTTTCACCAATCCAACATGGCAGCCATGCGAAATATTTCACCGGTACTTTATATCTCCGAAACTGTTGCAGATATGGTGATAGAAAATGTTATGATAAAATCACCCACGTGACTTGTCACGTACAAAACTAACATGGCGGTCAAGCAATATTAATGAATTTCAATTGAATTTATTCGCGATTTAATCTTCCTAATGTGGTGAAACTTGGCACGGTCTATCATATTTAATTCACTGGCATCTAATATAATTCAACTGTTTATATTAAGGCTTTCACGGCCCGGATTATATAAATAATTCGTATTTTTGGGCTAATGGCGTGTGTGTTTAGATTAGAACCATACTTTTCGAAGAAACCTTGCCTCCTTTTTCATTGGAATCAAACAATGTGGCCAAAGAAAGTATATCAATGAGATTACAAAAAATTACAAAAAAAAAGAAAAAAAAAGATAAATTCCTTGGTTCTTCACCAGAGAGCAGCTGCCAGAAATTACTGTATGGTCCATGGTAGAACGGTGGACAGAGTAGTAAGTAAGGAGAAGGTAAAGGGGGCGGGATGAAAATATAGAGACTCCTCGAAGAAGGAGGATGTCCAATAGAAAGGGGGGGGGGAGGATGGAGGATTAGATGGATATAAGGAAACATAAACAAAAGGGAAGTGTATCTGAAGGATACCTAACGTCATACAGGCAACGGCGAAAAAACAGATGGAAAGTCCTCCAGTGACGAACAAAGGAGATCAAATCCAGGCTCTGTAGCCATAGAGGGAAAAAGTACAATTTGAAATAGGTGAAGAACAGAGAGACTGAGAGGAACTATCTTCCTAGATCCTTAATAACTGGTAGCCAAGTGTCACTTAGTTGATATCCAGTGTCTCTGTTAAAATTATTGGAATTTTTACGAATTTCAACTGCCTCCCTTATAATTCTAGACCAGTTATGCTTAACAAGGGCAAGCGCATGAGCATCCTTGAAACAAACATCGTGCCCTTAAGACAGGGCATGTTCAGCTATAGCTGATTTGTCAGGTTGGTTTAGACGGATGTTCCTTTGATGCTCTTTGATGCGAGTTGCAATGGACCGTTTTGTTTGTCCAATGTAGACTTTTCCGCAAGTACAAGGGATGTCATACACCCCAGGTTGTAGTAATTGGGACAATTTATCATTGTTTAATGCCATACGTTGACCAATTATCGTCATAGTGCCGAAAACTGTTTTTATCTTGTGCTTGTGGAGGATCTTAGCAACGCGGTTTGTGGTGTTGTGAATATAAGGGAGGTAAGCAGTTCCCCTCACGTCGGAGCTCTGAGAAGGTTATCTATCCCTCCTTCTGGGATGTAGGGACCTATATATAGTGCATTCATTATAGCCATTACCTTTAAACATGGTTTGTAACGCATGTAACTCTTCCTGAAGAGTTGATAACTCACAATTACGTTCCGCTCTTTTGGCTAGAGTTGTTATAATTCCTTGTTTTTTTGCTGGGTGGTGGTTGGAGTCTGCATGCAAATAACGGTTAGTGTGAGTTGGCTTACGTAGACGCTGTGCCCCATGGAGCCATCCGCCTTCCTCCTCACAAGAACATCCAAAAAAGGATAGCATCCACCCGACTCTAGCTCCATTGTGAAGTGGATTGAAGGATGCAGCTGATTTAGGTGGTTCTGAAAGTGGTTCAGTTTCTCAGAACCCTCCTCCCACACCACGAACGTATCATCCACATACCTCCACCAAATCACAGGTTTGAAAGACGCCGAAGATATAGCCTCCCCCTCAAAATGTTCCATGAAAAAATTTGCCACGACAGGAGAGAGTGGACTTCCCGTGGCCACACCATCAGTCTGCTCGTAAAATTTACCATCCCACAAGAAATAACTGGAACACAAGCAGTGGTGGAATAATCGGGCAATGTCCCCTGGAAACAAATCCTTGCTGAGGGACATGACCGAGTCCACCGGCACTCTGGTGAACAAGGACTCTCCATCAAAACTCACCAAAATAGCGTTTGATTGAAAGGCGATGGTTGACAATTTTTCGACGAAATGGGTTTAATCCCTAATGTAAGACTTTGTGCGCCCAAAGTGCGGCTGAAGCAACTTCCTGAGGTATTGCGCAAGAGCGTAAGTTGGAGAACCTATTATGCTAACAATTTGTCGAAGAGGGACGTCTTGCTTATGGATTTTTGGAAGACCATACAATCTAGGAGGAACAGCATCTCTCGGAATAAGACATCTTCCCTCTTCTTTTGGAATTGATGACAGTTTAACAAGCTAGCAGTGGCATTGGATACACGAGTGGTTGGATCACGAGTGCACAGTCTGTAGACAGGATCAGATAACAGAATCGAGATTTTACTTTTATAATCAACGGTATGCATCACCACTGTCGCATTTCCCTTGTCAGCATGAAGAATAGAAATGGTGTCATTATTTCTCAGTTCCTTCAATGCCTTTCTTTCTCCCCGAGTTAAATTGAGTGCGGGTACTTTAGAGGATCTTAATATCCTCACATTTTCTTGTCTAACTTCTTCAGCTTCATCTGGAGGTAAATTGTAGATGGCAGCCTCAACGGATGTGATCAACTCCTCTGTAGGAATTTTGGAGGGTGTGAGAGCAAAGTTGAGACCTCTGCTTAGTAAAGCTGTTTGATAGTCATCTAAAGGGGTGTTAGAAAGATTGACTACAACTTTACTAGTATCAAGAACAGTACGATGAGCTGTTTGTCTCGAGGACAATCGAAGGATCTTAGCTCTCTGTCTATCTACCGCCCGACAATTTTTTTAAAATGTCATTGATATACTTTCTTTGGCCACGTTGTTTGATTCCATTGAAAAAGGAGGCAAGGTTTCTCTAAAACGTATGGTTCTAATCTAAATACACACGGCATTAGCCCAAAAATATGAATTATTTATATAATTCAATTATTTCCATATACTCAATATGGCGATTGTATATTCTTCGTTTACTCTTCAAGGTTATGTTTATTCTTTGTATAGTTTCTATGTGTATTATTTGTAATCTCTATGTGTAATCTTAGTATGCTCCAAGATTCATTCATCCTTGGATTGGTGGCAATTGCCTTCAATGTCATTATTATTGTGTTATCTAGTCAACATGTCTGAACATTCAAATAATCGGAGCATTAGCTCAATTACATTCTATCGTAATTACAATAGTTATTAGAGTGTACATAAGGAAATACAGTCCACTATACCACTCAGTCGTATAATTTCTCCCCTGATGCTTCATCTGTGGGCACAATGATGCGCAAGAGCATACATTTGTTTTGATCCACCAGGACCGGATTACATTTGTTTTGTTCCTACACAGGTTATGTTCGCTTCGCCAACTGAAGCTATGTGGTCAAGATAATAAGATTACAAAGGTATTCATTGCAATTCTTTCCCTTTCCCGACATTCCTTTCAGTGTATGATCCATGTCTATTGAATGTGAGGTTAAGTTATTGACCAAACGCAGAGGTGTTCTCCGAGCATCTCTTACGAGACTTCATAACCAAATTAATGGGTTTGATAATGAGACTCCCATTGAATTAGTAAATGTGAAGAATGAACGTTTGTTATCTTTATTGCCAGAATTTAATGAAATTCAAACCAAGTTGGAGGATTCTGATGAATCAAATTCTCATGAGCAGGTCCGATACGATTTCGAAGATGAATACAGTATGATGAAATTAGGGTTAAGCTTCAACAGCTGTCAAATAACCATTACACACATGCCTCGTCCGTATGTAGCAATGGTAGAGATTCTACAAGTGCTAATACAGGTTCGTACAGTTTGCCAAAGATACGGTTGCCCGAATTTTCAGGTGATGTTACACAATTTATGCATTTCCATGACCTATTTGATTCATTAGTACTGAAGAATCAGACTTTGGGTAATGTTGAAAGATTCCACTACTTGATGTCAGCACTGCGTGGTAATGCTCACCAAGTCATTCAGAATATTCCGGTTACTGCACATAACTTTGATATTGCTTGGGAAACGGTTTGTAAGCGATACTGTAATTCGAAGATAATTTTAAATACACATATCACATTATTGTTATCTCCAGATATTGTTCAAAAGGAGTCAGCTTCTAGTTAACGCACACTGGTAAGTCAAGTACAGTCTAATTTTAAGGCTGTTGAGTCTTTGAAGTTGGATATTCCATTACATGAAATCATAATTAGCAAATTATACTTGACAAGTTACCTGAGGCTACACGTAAACAATGGGAAATGAGTAACAAATCAAAGGAATTTCCTTCACTTACAGAACTGTTAGATTATCTTGAAAGGTGAGCTCAAACCCTTGAATTAATTGATTTTTGACCTTCTAAGGGTCACATTGACAAGAGTAGCAAATTGGCTCAAGATAGAAATTCTAAGCACGGTGTCAAGCATGAGAAACAATCACATACAAGTCATTCATACATTGCAATTAACAATAATTGTGAAGCCTGCAAGGGGCAACATCCCATCTTCAGTTGTGATACATTTTTAGGTTACGATGTCCGTCGTAGTTACAATCTGGTTAAGCAGCATAACTTTGCTACAATTGTTTGCATAAATCACACGGAATACGTTCCTGTCCTTCGAAGTCTACATGCAAAACTTGCAACGGTTGTCACAACTCACTGTTGCATTTTAATTCTGCATGTTTGATCCTACGCTCATCAACAGATCAAGGTCACGTAACCACGCATTTCCTGTGCTCCAAGTCCAGAGTAGCTCCAATCAAACAAATTACGCTACCCAGATTAGAGCTATGTGCAGCAGTATTATTATCACAATTGGTTAGAAAGATGTGTTAGGTTCTCAATATCGAATTCCACAGTATTCATCTGTGGACAGATTCAAAGATCGTTCTTGCATGGTTAGCAGGATCGCCTTCGAAATGGAAAACTTTTGTTGCGCACCGTGTGGCCGAAGTGCAAGGCAATACTTCAGTCAATGATTGGAAGCACATTGCATCTGCAGATAATCCTGCTGATCTAATTTCTCGTGGAACTGATCCTACAAACCTTTGTAAATAATCATATTTGGTGGATTGGTCCTGGGTGATTACAGTGTTCAGAACAGAACTGGCCCACTTCCAGTGAACAATATGCATCGGAGATTCCTGAGCAACGCAAGATAGTGCTTAGTTGTTCAATTCACTCCAATCCTTCAGAATTATTCACCAGATTCTCGTCACACCTCAAGCTACAAAGGGTGTTGGAATACTGTTTAAGATTTCTACACAACATTAAATGCAAACATTCAGAACGGAAACATGGTCCATAAACAATAGAAGAGTTGCAGCAAACTAACATGACATGTGTTAGACTAGTCCAGTCAATAGCATTCCGCGAGGAAATAGCTGATCTTTTGAAACACAATTCAGTGTCAAGACGTAGCAAACTTCAAAGTTTAGTACAATTTTTTGACAAGGATCAAATCCTGAGAGTTGGAGGAAGACTAGAGAACACCAACCAAGACTACGATTTCAAATATCAGATGATGTTGCCCGCTAAACATCAGTTTACTGATTTAATTATCAACAGGGAACACGAAAGACTCCTACATTCAGGTAATCAGTTGACTTTAGCATCCATCAGATAGTGCTACTGGATCATCAATGGAAAGTCGGTGGTTCGAAGAGTTATTAACACTTGTGCAAAATGCTTCAGGTTCAGAGCCAAAACCACACAGCAATTAATGGGACAGTTGCCTTCAGTTCGTGTGTCTCAAGCAAGACTATTCCGCTACACCGGCACAGACTTCACGGGCCCTTTCTACTTGAAGATCGGCAATCCACTTAGCAAGACCATTTTCAAGGGTTACATATGCATTTTCATATGTATGTGCACCAAGGTCATTAATTTAGAAATAGTTTCCGACCTAACCACTCAAGCTTTCCTCGCAGCACTCAGGACATTCATCTCAAGAAGAGGATTATGCAGTAACATGTACTCCGACAATGGTACAAATTTCCAAGGTGCTAGTAGAGAGCTCAAGGAGGTCAAGAAATGTTTCACTCAGGAACGGACTAGAGAGGAGATCAGTAACTTTGCCAGTAGTTGTGGAGTTAAGTGGCATTTTATACCTCCTCATGCCCCTAATTTTGGAGGGCTTTGGGAAGCCGGAGTAAAATCCGTCAAACATCATCTAAGAAGAGTTCGCGGAACGCTTCATTTCACATATGAAGAATTGGCTACATTAATTGCACAAATTGAGGCTTGTTTAAACTCACGTCCCCTTCTAACCCTGTCAAACGATCCTTCTGATGCATCTACCTTGACACCAGGGCACTTCCTTATAGGCGAACCCCTCACTACTCTTCCCGAACCTGATTTCACATTATGTAAACTGCCTTTGTTAACTAGATATAAGGTTCTTCAACAAAGACTCCAATCCTTTTGGAAGAGTTGGTCAGCAGATTACCTCACTCATCTGCAGCAGCGCAGCAAATGGACGACCTCCTCCTGCAACGTATCACCAGGCACTGTGGTGCTGATACGGGAAGACAATGTTCCCCCACTCCAGTGGCCCCTTGGTGTTATCACTGAAGTGCATGGTGGTAAAGACAATGTGGTAAGAGTGGTTTCAGTGAAGTGCAACAGTGGTATTTTTAAACGACCAGCTCCGCTACCAATTGAGCAGACACATAATTTTGACTGTTAACATGTCAGTGTTTGTAAGTTAGTGTATCATGTCCTTGTCATTGGATCATTTCAGTGTTTCCATTTCAGATGATTGAAATCCATGTATTTCAAGGTGGGGAGTATGTTTACTCGCCAAGGTTATGTTTATTCTTTGTATAGTTTCTATGTGTGTTCTTTGAAATCTCTATGTGTAATCTTAGTATGCTCCAAGATTCATTCATCCTTGGATTGGCGGCAATTGCCTTCATTGTCATTATTATTGTGTTATCTAGTCAACATGGCTGAACATTCGAATAATTGGAGCATTAGCTCAATTACATTCTATGGTAATTACAATAGTTATTAGAGTGTACATAAGGAAATACAGTCCACTATACCACTCAGTAGTATAATTTCTCCCCTGATGCTTCATCAGTGGGCACAATGATGCGCAAGAACATACAGCGACTGTGGGAATGTTTTACGTCGCGTTCATGTGATCGAAGTGAAAGTGGAATTTTCCCCCGACAAATCACGTAGCGTCAGGAAGGGCATCCGGTCTTAAATCCCCGGCCAAAACTGAAATGAGCCGAGTTGGCTCCGGCGATCACAAAAAGGATTTTACCGACAGCGGTAGCTACGCTCGCTAGGACTTGGGACCAAGCTCTCTGTGGACTCGGTAGACGGGGGTTCGAGCCCCACCGTCGCCCGTCCTAGTAATGTTTCTCCGTGGTTTCTCCATTTTCAACTCCAGGCAAATGCTGGGGCGGTACCTTTTGACGGAACAAGGCCGCTTTCTTCCACATCCTCGTCCAATTCCATTCACCTTCATTCATTTCATATCTCATTAAATCATCTCTTGACGTTGGCGTCAGGAAGAGCATCCGGCCGTAAATACCATAGAATTTCTTCGCATTTCATCCCCAACCCCGGTGGAAACTGGAATAATTAGGGGTAGACATACCTACCTGGTAAAATGAGTTAATCTATAGGACTTTAAATAACCTGTTGAGCACAAAACCAGCATTGCTGTGAAAATGAAATACATACGATCATTCGAGAAACGCGAATCTAGGCGCGGTGTATCTTCTTACAAGGCTTAATATATTAACGTGTAATCTAAGTCAAACTTTGTAACAACTTAGAGACTGGCGATTGTGCAAAACGTTTTAAATCTCATTTTCATTTCTCGTGTCCTTAAAAAGTGTGAGAAATGATGAACAACTATTCATATTCTGGTACATAATTCTACAGCCTGTATATATATATATATATATATATATATATAACAATCCAACATGGCGTTCATGCGATATATTCCAGATTCCACTGGTTCACAATATCTCTCAAACTATTTAAACAATCACACTGAAATTTTGTAAGGTGGTAGTAAACTATTAAGTACAAACAATAGGTTTGCTTCCGTGTGATTATTTATAATTCCAAATTACAATTTGGCGATCGAATCACTCGAAAGAAATGAATCTTATCACATCAAATCATTCTTAGAAGTTTAGTGTAGATACTTCTCATGTTCAATTGTGTTAAATACGAAGGTGGGTCAAAAGATTGGTTGCACTACCTCATACTGCAACTAAATATGTGTACATATTGTAAATATTTTCTCCCATACTTTCAGACATAGATTTTATATCCTAAGTTTAATGGATCTGATGATGATCACTTGACGATCGAAACTGGTAATCCAAGTGTATTTATTAATCTCTTGGATTTTTTCAGTACTGGGGAATAACCCATCTCATTTGGGTACAATCGTGTTGACCGACTGAAAAGCACTAAGGTAACACTGGCTTCAAACACCATAACAATTATATCTGATTGTGATGGAGCAATCAAAGCCTCCTACAATTAATTTACTCAGTACAACAAATAATTCTGATCCAAATTTGAGCTCTGTGTAGCACTTGTACTCAAACTATCGCATATTGACCATACTCGATATTCAATAAATACACAAACCTTTGTATTAAATCGTCGAACGTGCAAATTCGCGTATTCCACACTCAATGAGAAATATTTTGCACTCTATTTCTCTAATTATACTCAATTCTATACACTGTGGGTTCGATGCTCGAATCTTCGTATCCGCCTCTCAGGTGTTCGCCGAGTTCTTTTTTGTGCGTAGTGTTGCATTTCTGGCTTCTCCGTTCTGTAGGCAATCAGCTACTTCCTTTTCCTATTTTCCTCCGCGTTGTTCGATGTATTTCCATGCAATGTACGGTGAATGTCTAACTCAATGTATTGTATTGTATTGTATTAGTTTGATCTCATGTTTCCAATGGATTTCACGGCTCGCTCGAACCTTGCACAGCCTTCACAAGTGCCTTTCTCCAAACCCTGACTTCGTAATATTGTACTCAGCTGACAATATCGGTGTTGTCACGTGGTCTGACATAACATCGCGGTTTACGAAAAAGTAAACGGGGACAAATATATATATATGGAGATGAGCGGATGAAGTTACCCAAGTAGGGGATGTTTACTCTGAGAACAGAACTGCCTTTCTCTACAACATTTTTGATCTAGGTCTTGTATGTCGCATTATGTTTGGAAGGTTTTCAAAGTGATGGAAACGTGTGTAAGATTTAATTCTATCTATGCAAAGGAACGTGTTTGTGAAACTAGTAATTTCTCTGCAGGATGATACTCATCTCACTGAGGACATTAAGATAGAAGAATCCTCGATACCAGAGTTTGTTCCATGCGTTAAAACAGAAACACCATCTTTAGCGAGTGGTGGAGATTTGAAAGAGGTGAGTACGTTATTGAGTTACTACTTGTTGCATCTCATAGAGGACATGACCTGACCGCCGTCTGCTTCTCACCAATGCTATTTAGGGATTACAGAATTGTGTATTCAGACCGTATTGATGACATATGGAACCTGTCTGCTATTATGTTGTGTGAAGTATGGAAAGTACTAGACGTCTAGCTGGATGGTAAAGCTTTATATTGTCTGATTAGTGCTGGACTCAAACCCATGACATCCCTGTGTGTGTGTGTTGCTCTATTCACTGAGGTAATGTGGGATATATCTTAATTCTCATAGGTGAAGGGTACATTATATGAAGCCAGCATATCCTTGGCACTTTGGTAGGGGAGTAGTGAGAGTTCTAGGCCACCCGGCGTTGCTCGGGCGGTGTTCATATTAAATAATTAATAACTCCCGAACCCGTGGTCGGTGATTCACGAATGAGGTGTCGTTGGACTCGGGCTGACGGGGGCTTTCCTATGGACCACTCGTTATATTTTTGAAAAAACATTTTTTGTCGAAAGTAGGTGATAGTTTGAAAACCAAACATGGTAGAACGTTGTGCCATAGTTCAAACGAAAGGTCTCTATGTCCTTTATTTTCTGTAATAAAACTTTTTATTTTTTATGTTTTTTGAAAACACTCGAATTTTGAAAATCCTATATTTTGGAAACTAGGAATTCTACAAAACAATTTGTGTGACATAAATGGAAGGTCCCTACGCCCTCTACCCCCAAAATAAATTTCAAGTCTCTAGGATAAAAACCTGACAGTAGTGCTAGGTTGTTCGTTCTGCGCCACTTAGCAAGTTGTGAGCCCTCGCGACCTTGGGAAGGAAGGGGTCATGCTAGGAGGGTGTGCTTGGATTCGTTTTTTTTTTTCGTCTCGTTGTGCTCTTTACGGGAATGTAGGTGTTGAAAAGGTCAAAATCTAGAAACATGTTTTTTTGGGGCAAAACCGTGATTTTAGACTTTTTGCTATATCTCGCGAAACATTCATGCTAGAGGCGTGTACGAGAAGTCCAAGGACTCGGGGTGACGTCCTCTTTGCTATGGACCGCTCGTTATATTTTTTTTAAATGTGGAAACTGGATTTTGGTGTAAAACATGCTTTTTTGTGATTTTTGCTGATATCTCACGAACCAATAAGCCTCGAGACTTGTACGAGGTGTCATTTGTTTCGTCACATTGTCCTCTTGCCGAGGATGTTCATGTTGAGCAGGAATGAAAAACCATTTTGAGGTAAAACCGTGATTTTAAACTTTTTGCTCTATCTCGCAAACCAATAACGCTAGAGACGTGTACGAGGTGTCCTACGACTCGGGCTAACGCCCCCTTTCGAATATGGTAGATATTTTTTCCAAACAAATGATTCACAAAGGGTCTAACGACATACATATTGAAAATATTTTTTTTTTCTTTGCCTGTTTATAATGTTCATGAAGCGTGGTTGTTGAGAGAGACGATACTGCTGGGTGTGTGTGTTTCAACGAACCTCTCGCTGACCACGGTGGCTGTGCTCAATAGAACAATCGATATTTCGTACGGGTCAGTTTATGACAGAGCGAGGGTTCGTTTTTCTGATCTTTCCTATAGCAGATGGATGGAGGATAATATTTGAAAATGTGTGAAGCCAGCTAAGATTTTTACCCCTGAAGAGAGTCTTTAACGTGTAAACGTTGATGAGAACTTGGTTCGATGTTGGTCGAAGCGAGTACAGAAAACAAACTTGCAGAGGAGCAGGATGTGAATGTCATTTGAGCTTATTGGAATCCGCTAGTAGTGGGATGACAGGGGTTCTGCTTCCCTTTTTATTGAGCCACCCTCGTATCGGCCCCGAACCTGTTATCTCGCTAACCAATCATGGGATTTGAACATACAGGGTGTCCTAACACTCGTAGTGACGCCCCCTACTTTCCTATAGCCTCTTTATTTAATTAAACGACCAAAACTAAAAGGTCAATCGCGAGTAGTGGGGTAGTGTTGGTTTTCTCAAGTCGCGCTCGTGCTTGAATATGTATGCCTATGTTGGGAAAGGGTTAGGTGGTGGGGGAGGAGTAGGGTCGAGTGAGGGGTCGTTTAGATGGTATTTTTCCGCTCTATGTGATGGTGAGGTTCATTTTTAAAATGGTTGGAATTTGGAAACGCCATTTGGGGTAAACATGTTGTTTTGACATTTTGGCGATGAATGTTTTTTTATACGCATGCGCACTTGAGAGGTTTTGTAAGAGAGCGGGCTTTTTAAATGATTATTTATAGATGAGTTTTTTAAATATTTATTAAAAACGATACAAACTAATAGGTCATCGGCTTTTTAGTATCTCGCTAACCAATAATGCGATTTAAACATATGAGGTGTCGTAGAACTCGCGGTGAACTACCCTTTTCTATGAACGGGGTATATCCACCCCAAAATAAAAACAACCCTTACCCGGGGGGTAAATAATATTTTTTGTATGTGCGCACACGGATGGCTTTTGTCAAAAGGACCTAACTACACGTTTGTTAATATTTTCTGAACCCCTGATGGGATTTTGCCATAGGCAGTATTTTAGTCCTGGGGGGGACGCCCCGTTTTTGAATGTATGATTCGTTTTTTGTCAATAGGGCCTAACTACACTTTTGTTCATATCTCGCGAACCGATCATGGTAGGAATTTGTATGAGGGGTCCCAGCACTTGGGGCGACGTCCCTCGTTTGGGGGTGAAACTACCCCCCAAAATTGAAAAATCCATATCATGGAAACGAAGAACCCTAAAATTAGGTGTGATAGCTTAAACAATAGGGGATGATATAGGCTTTTACATCGATTGGTCATTTCACCCCTAAAACAGTAAATAGTCGTTTTACGAGAAAAAAACCTGTTAAACACTTAAAAATCATAAATGAACCTAAGATCTTTTGATTTTGATGAAAAATAGCAGGGGGGTGGAAACTTCCCCCCAAATTGAAAAATCAATATCATGGAAACGAAGAACTCTAAAATTAGGTGTGATAGCTTAAAATATAGGCCATGACATACGCTTTTACCTGGATAGGTCATTTCACCCCTAAAACAGTAAATAGTGATTTTAGAGGGGGTAAAAAGGTGTTAAACGGGTGAAAATGATAATTGAACCTAAGATCTTTTGTTTTTGAAGAAAAATAGTAGGGAGGTGGGTGAAAACAACCCCCAAATTGAAAAATCAATGTCTTGGAAACGAAGAACCCTAAAATTAGGTGTGATAGCTTAAAAAATAGGTCATGACGTATGCTTTTACATGGATAGGTCATTTCACCCCTAAAACAGTAAATAGTGATTTTACAGGGCGTAAAAGGGTGTTAAACGGGAAAAAATGATAATTGAACCTAAGATCTTTTGTTTTTGATGAAATATCGTAGGGGAGTGTAAACAACCCCCAAATTGAAAAAAATCGATATCTTGCAAACTTAAGAACCCTAAAAAATAGGTGTGATCGTTTAAAAATAGGTGATGACATACGCTTTTACCTCGATAGATTATTTCACTCTTAAAACAGGGAATAGTAATGTTACAGGGGAAAAAGTTATCAATCACCTAAAAGCATAAGCGTTTTGTGAAACCATGCTTTAATGGACATGTGTATGGAGGATGATTGTTATTATTATTATTAGGTAATTATGGATTAATGTGTGTATAGATAACTAACCAGTGGGGAGCGTGATGGCACAGGTGCCTAGCTGCTCGTCTTTACCCGACCGGCTGGGGTTCAAATCCCGGTGACAGCGGGGTGGAATTTTCACTTGAAAAATCACGTGGCTTCAGGAAGGGCATTCGGCCTTAAATCTCCGGACAAAACCAAAATGAGTCTGGTTGGCTCCGACGACTCAAAATAATTGGAAAAAGCCGAAGAAAGATAAAGAAGAAAAAATGGTAACTCACCAGTAATAGTAAACATTTGTTTGAGGTGTTGAAGAAGTCAGGATGGCCAACCTTTTGCCATGGTTCACGAATGGACACCAAAAGTTTTACCTGTCAAGACTTAGTGTACCCTGTTGCCGCCTCTAGAAAAAAATCGAACCCGGGGCCTCTGTGGTGACAGTGGAGTTATATTCATGATGCTTTTTAAACAAACATACGCTTGCATACTACTGCACACAGTGGCTTTGGTTTGTGTAGTGAGCCTTGGTGATAACAGCACGGCGATCTTGTCAGCAAGCTTCATATTAGTCGTCTGCTTGATAGTGGACGTGCTCTGCACCGTGTTATCATACAGGACATTACTAGATAGTGGTTAGGTAAAGGTTTGACAAAGGCTTAGTGAACCTTATTGCAACCTTGAAATGAATGTCTTGGTATAGTCGGGGTTGGAAGCCAAGACCTTAGGGTTGACAACCAAGTAGGTTAACCATTACACTGTGAGATGGTCAATTAATAATGTAACAGAACATATAGAAACGTTTTCTATAGTTTAACGAATTGACTAAGAGCCATACCATGAGAGGTGTAGGTAATGGCAATTGAATCCTTAGCTGATGACTATACTACTTGTAATCTATAGCCATGCCCACGTATAAGCTATCATGTTAGAAAAATAATTGTATGGCTTGTTTTAAACGGAGAATAATTGTGTTTTCTGTGAAACACAAATCTGAATTTAAAATTAGTTTATGTCCTACATGATGTTTGAACTCTTTTTTTTATTTATACTTTAGACAAACGCTAACATAGTTGTCATTGAGAAGCCATGGCCGCCTCTTTTCCAATCCTACACCGTACGCTGAAGTTAAAATGAATAATGATCACGTTACAGACAGCCAGTTTCAAAGCCATGAGAACTAAGTGAACAAAGAATAAAATTCATGAGCCAGTGAGGAATTCAACATGCTATCCTTTAGACAAAAGAGAAGCGTTCTACAAACTTAACCTCCAAGCTGTCCTATCGACCCTCAATGGTTTGGGTCATCGTAAAGATGAAAATTAAATCTAAGCTATAACTAAAACTAACTATACTCTTATATACTAGAAGAAGAAATGGAAAACAAAAAGGACAAAAGGCCAAATAAAGGACAAAAGGAATAAAAATGGCCCCCAACCCTCAAGCATGTGGATTGAGGGAGTTGGAAGGAAGGAAAGCCGTGAAAGGCAGATGGATAAGTATAATAGGAGAGGCACTGCCCCAGAGGTAATGGATAAAGAGGTGGAAAACTGGACTCAGCTCAGAAATCACTTGGGGTCGCCAACTTCCAAACTGATCAGCCGTAAGCCCCTTGAGGGTGTAGCCATATGCAGGGTGCACCACAAGTGGTGGGGCTATATACACCCTGCCTTCTTGAGGGGCTTGAGCAAAAGACAGTAAAAAACATGAAAATAAATATAAGGCTGCCTCCTCACACAAGTAGAATATCAGAAAAAATAAATAAACAAGGGTCAATTAAGTTGCAAAAGGAAGAGACTCCCTAGGCCTCGGATACCCTAATCATGTCGGGGTCGGTAGAGAACAGGAGTTGATCAAGTGTGGTCGACAGGAAAGAAGATAGAGAGAAGCCTAGCACAAGTTAGTGGAAGCAATGACGGACTCAACTGGGACTCCGTGATCGTCAACCTACATGACACTAGATATGACTCCCAGGAGTGGAATTAAAGACCTCTTTTGTTTTATATTACTGGCTTGAAGGACGGTAACACATGCCATGCCATACCTTTATAATGTGATACTGGTCCTAGGGTATGCAAAATTGTATTAGATACTCAGCTAATAATAGTGTGCATGACCCTTATTATTTTCCCTATGTACAGTACATGGGACTAATGACCATGATTTAGAAGCCTCTAAGTAAGACAAAAACAAATTTATTTTCATTTTCCAATGAGTTGGAGTGAGGTGAGCTGAGATTTCTCTACACCGAACTCCAGGCAAATGCACATTTGATGTTAAGAATAATCAAATGGTTTGCAACTGTCCAATGCTAGGACCTGATTAGTGGCTTTTAAAAATGGAATGGAATGGAGTACACTTCCCCCAAAACCATCAACAGGAGTGTTCGATCCCCCACAACAGCCATTCTTAAATTCAATATAAATGACAATGCACTTCAGGTCATGACGGTCTCCTCTCTCCAATCCTACCCCTTGGTGGTGAAAGGCACACTCTAATACAACCATCATAGTGACAGGTTATCTGTTAAATACCTAACTATCCCCAGATTTACCTTGATTTTTCCTAAAATCCACTAAATTTTCCGCAAATTGACCAAATGACACAAAATTCCAGCAAAATTCAACAAATGACTACCAGATTTATTGAAATTCCATTGATTTACCTAAGAATCGTTTAAACTACCTCAAATTCATATAAAATTAGACGAATATAAATGAAAATTCACTAAAATTTACCGAATTTAGCCAAGTGGTGTACAAACCATGAAATTTAACCAATTTTTATTAAAATTGACTACATGTACTCGAAAATTCCATAATATTCCCTTTACATGTATGCTTTTATTGTTGTTGTTGCTGTTTCGTTTACCACACTCACTGCAGACAAATACCTCAACATGACTTTCTCCTAGACTAGGAGCTCCACATCTGACATGATAGCTGAGTTTCATCTCCCATAAACTTGTCTCTGAGGTGGGTGTCAGGAAAAGGCATTCAGCTGTAAAATCCACACCCTCACATAGACTTTCATAACCTCTTACGTTGAGGCCCCTAACACTAACGACATTGAATGATTGAACGGTTTCCTTTTCACAATTCCTGTCTATACTTTCCTCTTTAAGGTTACAAGTTGTTTGCAAGATTCCTAAAATGCAATTAAACTTAATAAATACCTTAAGATGGTTTGATTTGTTTAATGATAATGGTGTTGATGATTGTTATGTTTTAGGTCTTGACTGGCCTTGCAATAAGAATTGACTAACCAAACATGAGTTACCTATGAGGGAAACATTTTAGCCCACTATGTTGGTTATTGACCAGTGAATACAGTTGTAGAAATCTGCTTATTATTTTTGAAATCATATACAACAGAGGCTTAAACCTATAGACAAACCGTGTGACCATGTTTGTTAAACATTACATTATACCAGAGACAATTAGGATACTTATGTAGAGCTTACCAAAAATAATGTTGTGTAACAGTAAATGCTAGTCAACAAACAGTTATGCAGTACTAAAAAATCATCATACAATACCTGAGAGAGCTCTTCTAAAATTATTGATCCGTAACATGTTTCCTCTCGCTTGCTATATATTTTTCGGCGTGGGGATGATTCTCAAGAAATGAAATGCAAATGGAACTGAAATGCAACACAAACAAACAATGAGCGCGCCCGGTGACTGAGATTGATAACATGACGTACTGTCGGTTATGTAGCTATGTGGAATGTTTATCACATATGGTTTACTTCAAGGTTTGGAGATCCCATTAAATATATTCCTACAATAAATGATCTTGAAATGGTCATTCTTTGGTGTGAAAATACGTATTATATGATATTTAATGAAAACAATTATGATTTATTAAATGTTTATACATTTACTGTATTCTTATTTAATATAAGCACTCGAGGCACTATCGACCAAAATACGGCACTATCAGGAATATATATTGCATAATTGAAGGTTTGGTGATCCCATTAAAGATATTCCTGCAATAAATGATTTTCAAGTCGTCGTTCTACGGCGTGAAAATATTTAATATATGATATTTGCTAACAGGATTTACCACTGGAATTATTTTACATGTAGTTATTTTAATGGCCAACAGAGTTCACTGTTAAGAAGGTAGAGCCCTATGTGAATGTAGGATAACATGTAACATGTTATACATGATATATGACAACTGTAAGGCTTGTGATTTTTAAGATGCCTTCATCCCTGTATTAATCTCCCAGTTTACAAGACTCATAACTTTAATGTTCCGAATAAATTGAAACAAAACATAAATCTGCATTGAAAAACCAAAAAGTGGTTGAGCAAATATATACTGGAAAAAAAAGTTTTGTAAACACAAATGTCCAACAAGTCTAATTAAATCAGTAACTGTCAAGGTGGCCGAGTGGTTAAGGCGTTTGACTTAATATCAAATGTCCAAATATATAAGGAAGCAAGGGTTCGAATCCCTTCCCTGACATAACTATTGCTTGAACATGCAAGAAAACAAGAAATATACACATACTATATTTATTAATTTAATCAAAATATTTTTTTACAAGTGATAGACACATAGAATACAGCTCTTTTTGTTTATCATTCCTTTTAAACATAACACTTGTTGAAAATTATTTTTTAGGGGATGGGGTGTTGCTACGTTGACCCATCACACAATAATAGCAGCTTTACGAAGTTCATTTTCTATATTTAATAGCTCTTTCTCATAACCAATATGACCAACCTGTTTACAGGCATGCAAGAGCTGTAGACCTTCGACTAATATATTAGGATCTTTCCATTTGCTATTTTTTATGAATGGTTTCAAAAACTCGGGAAGCAGTTCATCATTATCACCATTATCATGATTATCATCCTCATCATTATAATCATCTTCATAATGATGATGATCATCATCGTCATCTTATCATCATAATTTCCACCTGTGTCCACAGTCTGTTCCATGGTTTGAGTTGCCTTTGATAGTGTTGAAAGCTTCTTTTTAGATGTGCTAGAGTGCTTTAATATTGTTATGTTATTATTATCACTATCACCTTCCCCCACCAACTTTTTGATGGGGTATATTGTCTCTGATAGGGTTGAGGGCTTTTGAGAAGTGGGTGTGTGTCTCAACATGGGTTTTACAGGAGGTGTATGCCCAAGATAGCGGGTTCAAACCCGGCCGAAGTCGTCGGATTTTTTAAGAGCGTTAAAATCCTTCAGTATGCCTTCCTTCGGAGGGGAAGTAAAGCCGGCGGTCCCATGTCATAGATTTATGGCATGTAAAAGATCCTTTCACAGACTAAACTTGTGTAAAGCAAAATTTGTTAGGTTAGATTTCGTCAGAACTCTCTATCAAAGTTCCAACGCTCACCTCTAGGTATCATTGATATCTGGTGGCGAAAGTTGGAACTACTTGAAATTGAACGGAACTTGTAGCTCACCCTTTAGGGTGTCCGCTGGAAGCAGCTACAGACTCAGGCGAGCCGAACATATCCTCGGACACTCCCGGCACTAAAAGCCATACGATAAATAAATAAATAAATAAATAAACAGGAGGTGTTAAAGGTTTCTCATTAAACAGCTCCCTAGCAGCATGAGTGCGTTGTACTGTATTAAACTTGAGGTTAATATTATCTTTAGCAGCACTATATTTTTCTTGGACTTGTTTTTTTTGCTTTGGTTTGAGTTTTCCTTACATTTAGACTAGCATGATTATTAAGTTTACAATCATGATTGTTTGAAGAAAGTATGTCCAATTGTTTTGTCTTAAGCATTCCTCGACACTGTTTCGATCGTTGCTTTGAACAGCGCCAAATAACAGTTCCATTTTTATTGTTTCGTTTCACAATATATGCATATCCTTTATAGTATGCATAAGGCTTACCATACCTAGTCACTGATACTTCCATATCAATTGTCAAGCATAAACTAATCTCTAGTAAAGACAAATTGGTAATAACAACAATAGTTTAATGTGGGAGCATATATACATGCTAAAAGTGGGAGCAAAGGTGGGGGTAAAAAGAGTCAGCAAAAGTGGGAGCAAATGTGGGAGCAAAAAGTGGGAGCAAATATGGGACCTAATGTGGGAGCAAAGCAAATATAAAAAGTGGGAGCAAATATGCTAACAAATATTTCAACAAATATGCCAGCAAGAGTAAATACACAAGTCAAGATAGTTTAAAGTGCAAAGAAAATATGGAAGCAAATATGAGAGCAAAAGTGGTGTTATTTTTAAAACAAGTAGACATAACATGCTTAGTGATAACCTAACCTAACCTAACCTAACCAAACCCAACCCAACCTAACCTTTCCTCACCTAACCTAACCTCACTTCACCTAACCTAACCTAACCCAACTTGACCTAACCTAACTTGACCTAACCTAACCTAACTGAACCTAACCTATCTTGACCCAACTTTACCTAACCTAACCTAACTTCACCTAACCTAACCTTTCAACTCCGAGATCAAAATTAAATTCTGGGCATAGTTAAGTTGGAACCCAAGACTTCAGGGATAACACCCAAGTATACTAGTCACTACACCGCGAGATGGGCAAATTATCATGCAACACAACATAAAAATAAAAGTTTTCTGTAGTGTAACTCATTGGTTGACAACCATTGTTGGGAATTCAAACCCAAGACCTCAGGACTTCTGTTTTGAACATTATCAGAAATATTATTCCATTTACATTTTGCTGCTGCTTATAGTTATGAGAGTTGGCATTAATATGGTGAGCCAATATGAGAGCCAATATGGGAGCAAATGTGGGAACCAATATGGGAGCAAAAGTGGGAGCAAATATGGGAGCCAATATGGGAGCAAATATGAGAGCAAATGTGTGAGCAAATCAGCTCACCTCGGATATCACCAGTGAGTACTCATATCCACCGCTAGGTAGCGGAAATATACTTTGCGTGTTGTATGTAACTGTCTTACAAAGTTTGGCTGCATGCAAAACGTGCTTGTATAAGCTGTGCATATAATTTTAATATACAATTAACACTGAGTGTTCAGAACTAACATGTATAGCCTTGTCTAGGGTATATAGAGGATCCTTAGCAAGAAAGACGGACTAACCAGGAGTGTAAAGCCTTGTCGTATGCAGTAAGCACCTGTTGGCAGAAAATGGTTCCTAATAATAACGGACTTAATGAATATGAAACGTGTTTCCCGTGTCGTCTTACGATTTACGACGACACTCAAAAGACAACACACCAAAGACGCTTGTGTCGTCGTAAATCCTTACACGTATCACAATGTATAAAATAGGATTTAAGACACACGAACTGAAGGCAACTGTCCCATTAATTGCTGTGTGGTTTTGGCTTTGAACCTGAAGCATTTTGCACAAGTGTTAATAACTCTTCGAACCACCGACTTTCCATTGATGATCCAGTAGCACTGTCTGATGGATGCTTAAGTCAACTGATTACCTGAATGTAGGAGTCTTTCGTGTTCCCTGTTGATTATTTTCTTTGTTTCGTCCATCTCTGATTATTCTGTTTCCTAAGTCACAAAAGTCTCACATTCACCCTGCAATTTGACGTACATACGTGTTTCTGATATCTTTCGGCTACATTCCAATAGTTTTGTTTTACATTTATTAATTTCCATCATGAATTATTTCCTCAAGGCAGAATCCCTACCATTTAAAACTCATTCATATCCTCTGGTGTGTCAGCAAAGATGTGATCAGCAAATGTCAGAGTTGAAATTATTTCTTGTTGAATTTTTGCTCCTACTTTGAATTAATATAATATATTATAATGTTAATACCGTGGGTCCTCTGCTTGCAGTTAGAAGCATTATGTAGTGGCTGAAGTTATGTTAAATAGTCTACAAATCACTCTCTCTATCGCCACTTACTGTACGTGGCTGATTGGAAGTTTTTTGGAATTCTACCTGCCTTAATTAAAAATTGTGCACTGTTCTTGTGGAATAGTGTTTATATGGCAGACGAGGTCTGCTAGAAAAGTATTGGACTTTTGGCCGGGGAAAACAAACTGGCATACCTGGAGCGTCGGAACCCTAATCACCCTCAAAGTAGTCTCCTTGGGATTCCACACACTTCTCCCAGTGGTGCCGCCATTGTTGGAACCATTCCGAGAAAGACCCTTTAGTAATAATAATGTCGATTACTTTACTACCAGTAGTAATGGGTTTGTTCCTAACAGCTGTGATGGTAGAACTATTGAGGACCAAGTCACTTGTGCATGTATTATGTGCTGTGACTGAAATGGTCAAAACGATGGACTAGTAAGAGAGAAGGCTTTTATAGTCTTACTACCTGAAATTCCAAAATTAATTCTTTCAGCACTGAAGGCCGTTACTTCCTTTAAAGTACTGTTTCCATATTTTCTATCACACTTCAATTTATTTGACCTACAAAAGAGGGATATCATTGATTAGTCCAGATCTAGATGAGACTCGCATAACGCAGTAAGATATGATCGAGAATAAGATAGTAATTTCAGTCAGTCAGTTGCAAAGCTGATAAGTCCTTACTCGAAGTTGATCTGTGCTGTAAAGTTAAATTATTTGTTATTGATTGTGAACAAGCGCAATATGATAGCAAATTAATTAATGGTCCATTCTTGCCACCAGGACAAAACAGAAGAAACCCATGATGAAGAGAGTGACGCAAGTGGAAATCATATAAATGAGTAAGTGGACAACAGGAAAAGTATTATTGATTATTAATGTATGATAACTGGTAATGTTGGATGCGAATCATTCTTGTTAGCAAAATCAGTTATCCTCTAATATTTGTTGTTGAATGTATTTCTTTTGTCAGTGTTAAGTGGATATTGATGTTCACATTTTATTTGGCAGCCCAAAAACTATCCATTCTCATTCAGAGTTTTACCTGTTGGAAGTATTTGAGTATATATATGGTATCCAGTGTGAATGTTATTCTACTTATAACCTACTAGTTGTACCAGCCGAGTGTTGCATTGCACTTATAACTACTAGTTGTACCAGCCAAGCGTTTTCATTGCACTTATAACCTAATAGTTGTACCAGCCAAGCGTTACATTGCCAAGCAAGGAAATAAAGTTTTTGTTTTATAATTTTGTTTATTGAAGTGTATTTGGGTATGCAATATTTTTGTTTTTTCGTATGGTGCGTACATAAATAAATCAGAAGGCTTTCCGACGCGTGAGCAAACCACTAACAGCTGTCCATGTGAAAAGCTTGGATTTTCCAAATTTAGTCCACTCACTTGTATGGGTTCTCCGTGTGCTTTGTTGATGGTCATCGCAACTGTGGGTCACACCGGAAACTGCTTATGTTTGGAAACACACAAACTGCCTCTAAACTGTATGTTAAACACTAATTTTGTGTTACGACTTACGAGCCACCTATCGGAAAATTGATTTACTAATTCAGGAACCTTCGCGAGCTTGCACAACAGCTGAACAAAGTCAATTTGTTGAAGCGACTCGCGCGTCATCTATTGTAAAATGGTTATTCTAATTCAGACACCATCGCAGGCGTGTGCACAAATCCTCACCGAAGTTAATTTGTTGAAACAATTAGCGTACCAAAGCTCATTTATTGATACGACTTTTTCTGAGATTAATTTACTAATTCAGAAACTTCATCGGTAGTGCAAAAATCATTTTTTGATTGAAAGTCAAAGGTTTCATTTAATGATATTCCAAGACGATTAGAATTCTAGTTCTAGTTCTGGAAATTAAGCTAGGCATGTGGCACAGTGTAATGGTCATATCAGTCAACTCCTTTATTTCACGCTGATTGTACGGGATGTCCTGACTAGCAGAGTTACCATCATCTTTTGGTTTTGAATAACAAATGAGCATCAGAGATTTTCCCTGAAAAGCATAATCCATTTAATGATAATGTTGATAATGCCTGGGACATGTTAATGGATATTCCGGAAATGTACAGTGAATGTAAGCTAAGGCGTGAAATAAATTGATACATTAAATTGGTACAATACAAACCATTCATGCCATTAAAATAATAAATCTCTGTTTCAGTACAGCACGCAATCGCTGTAGTAATTCTGTATATCGAACCCTCTGCAGGAGAACTATCAAGTTATGGCTTCGTTTCCTACCCCAGCCATCCCAAAATTGGTTTTCCGTTATTTCCTCACTTTTACTATAAGCAATTACTGCGATTGTCCCGAAATTCATGTCAGGGCCGCCTCCTACCCCAACCATTGACCCAATTACAAATTCACTATTTCAGTCATTACAATGGCACACGGGGATCGATGACCATGATGTTGTAAAGCACCTAAATGAATTCATTGTTAAACAACAACAATATACTCTACCCGAGCCTTCTCGGTCTTGTCAATCTGCAGATGGAAAAAAGGATCGCAGGAACACTGAAGTCCTCGGCGAAACAACCTCAGTGTTTCGCTGACAAGAAGCTCATTTTCACACATCCATATAAAGATGGCAAGTGGTGGTGAATGGAATTTGCTAAAAACACAGAAATCTATCTAAGCTTGAACACGAGATTCCTGAACCTCGGGATATATGGGTGTTAAAAGAGGGTGCCTATCTTCATTGTTCATCATCGTGCTAACATTTGTAAATATAAGATGGATTTTTTTAAAATAGAAAGGACGAGCAAACAAAGCGTGCTCGCTATTTCATTTACTAGAACATAATTACAGATCATATTAAACCCTCCTGATCCTAATTAAATATCGAACAATTAAATAGTTAAATAATTAAATAATTGCATAAAAATAAATTAATATTAATAATAATTAAATGTCGGTGTGTGAACCTCGCTGTCTACTAACCAGCTGACACAAGTGGATTCCTCGCTGTCTACTAACCAGCTGACACAAGTGGATTCCTCGCTGTCTACTAACTAGATGACACAAGTGGATTCCCCACTCTCTTCTAACCAGCTGACACATGTGGATTCCTCACTGTCTACTAACCAGCTGACACAAGTGGATTCCTCGCTGTCTACTAACCAGCTGACACAAGTAGATTCCTCGCTGTCTACTAACCAGCTGACACAAGTGGATTCCTCACTGTCTACTAACCAGCTGACACATGTGGATTCCTCACTGTCTACTAACCAGCTGACACAAGTGGATTCCTCGCTGTCTACTAACCAGCTGACACAAGTGGATTCTTCGCTGTCTACTAACCAGCTGACACAAGTGAATTCCTCGCTGACTACTAACGAGCCGACACAAGTGGATTCCTCGCTGTCTACTAACCAGCTGACACATGTGGATTCCTCACTGGCTACTAACCAGCTGACAAAGTGGATTCCTCACTGTCTACTAACCAGCTGACACAAGTGGATTCGTTACTGTCCACTAACCGGCTGACACAGGTGGATTCCTCACTGTCTACTAACCAGCTGACTCAAGTGGATTCCTCACTGTCTACTAACCAGCTGACACAAGTGGATTCCTCGCTGTCTACTAACCAGCTGACACAAGTTGATTCCTCGCTGTCTACTAACCAGCTGACACATGTGGATTCCTCGCTGTCTACTAACCAGCTGACACAAGTAGATTCCTCGCTGTCTACTAACCAGCTGACACAAGTGGATTCCTCACTGTCTACTAACCAGCTGACACAAGTGGATTCCTCGCTGTCTACTAACCAGCTGACACAAGTGGATTCCTCGTTGTCAACTAACCAGCTGACACAATTGGATTCCTCCCTGTCTACTAACCAGCTGACACAAGTGGATTCCTCGCTGTCTAATAACCAGCTGACACAAGTGGATTCCTCACTGTCTACTAACCAGCTGACACAAGTGGATTCCTCGCTGTCTACTAACCAGCTGACACAAGTGGATTCCTCACTGTCTACTAACCAGCTGACACAAGTGGATTCCTCACTGTCTACTAACCAGCTGACACAAGTGGATTCCTCGCTGTCTACTAAACAGCTGACAAGTGGATTCCTCGCTGTCTACTAACCAGCTGACACAAGTGGATTCCTCGCTGTCTATTAACCAGCTGACACAAGTGGATTCCTCCCTGTCTACAAACCAGCTGACCCTAGTGGATTCCTCACTGTCTACTAACCAGCTGACACAAGTGGATTCCTCACAGTCTACTAACCAGCTGACACAAGTGGATTCCTCGCTGTGTACTAACCAGCTGACACAAGTGGATTCCTCACTCACTACTAACCAGCTGACACAAGTGGATTCCTCACTGTCTACTAACCAGCTGACACAATTGGATTCCTCGCTGTCTACTAACCAGCTGACACAAGTGGATTCCTCGCTGTCTACTAACCAGCTGACACAAGTGGATTCCTCCCTGTCTACTAAACAGCTGACACAAGTGGAATCCTCACTGTCTATTAACCAGCTGACACTAGTGGATTCCTCACTGTCTACTAACCAGCTGACACAAATGGATTCCTCACTGTCTACTAACCAGTTGACACAAGTGATTCCTCACTGTCTACTAACCAGCTGACACAAATGGATTCCTCACTGTCTACTAACCAGCTGACACAAGTGGATTCCTCGCTATATTTTAACCAGTTGACACAAGTGGATTCCTCACTGTCTACTAACCAGCTGACACAAGTGGATTCCTCGCTGTCTACTAACCAGCTGACACTAGTGGATTCCTCGCTGTCTATTAACCAACTGACACTAGTGGATTCCTCACTGTCTACTAACTAGCTGACACAAGTGGATTCCTCACTGTCTACTAACCAGCTGACACAAGTGGATTCCTCGCTGTCTACTAACCAGCTGACACTAGTGGATTCCTCACTGTCTACTAACTAGCTGACACAAGTGGATTCCTCACTGTCTACTAACCAGCTGACACAAGTGGATTCCTCGCTGTCTACTAACCAGCTGACACTAGTGGATTCCTCGCTGTCTACTAACCAGCTGACACAAGTGGATTCCTTGCTGTCTACTAACTAGCTGACACTAGTGGATTCCTCACTGTCTACTAACTAGCTGACACTAGTGGATTCCTCACTGTATACTAACCAGCTGACCCAAGTGGATTTCTCACTGTCTACTAACCAGCCTACATAAGTGGATTCCTCGCTGTCTACTAACCAGCTGACACAAGTGGATTCCTCGCTGTCTACTAACCAGCTGACACAAGTGGATTCCTTGCTGTCTACTAACTAGCTGATACAAGTGGATTTCTCACTGTCTACTAACCAGCTGACACAAGTGGATTCCTCGCTGTCTACTAACCAGCTGACGAGTGGATTCCTCGCTGTCTACTAACCAGCTGACACTAGTGGATTCCTCGCTGTCTACTAACCAGCTGACACTATTGGATTACTCGCTGTCTACTAACCAGCTGACACAAGTGGATCCCTCGCTGTCTACTAACCAGTTGACACAAGTGGATTCCTCACTGTCTACTAACCAGCTGACACAAGTGGATTCCTCGCTGTCTACTAACCAGCTGACACAAGTGGATTCCTCGCTGTCTACTAACCAGCTTACACAAGTGGATTCCTCACTGTCTACTAACCAGCTGACACAAGTTGATTCCTCGCTGTCTACTAACCAGCTGACACAAGTGGATTCCTCACTGTCTACTAACGAGCTGACACAAGTGGATACCTCGCTGTCTACTAACCAGCTGACACAAGTGGATTCCTCGCTGTCTACTAACTAGCTGACACAAGTGGATTTCTCGCTGTCTACTAACCAGCTGACACAAGTGGATACCTCGCTTTCTACTAACCAGCTGACACAAGTGTATTCCGCGCTGTCTACTAACTAGCTGACACAAGTGGATTCCTCACTGTCTACTAACTAGCTGACACAAGTGGATTCCTCACTGTCTACTAACCAGCTGACACAAGTGGATTCCTCGCTGTCTAATAACCAGCTGACACTAGTGGATTCCTCGCTGTCTACTAACCAGCTGACCCAAGTGGATTCCTAACTGTCTACTAACCAGCTGACACAAGTGGATTCCCCACTGTCTACTAACCAGCTGACACAAGTTGATTCCTCGCTGTCTACTAACTAGCTGACACTAGTAGATTCCTCGCTGTCTACTAACCAGCTGACCCAAGTTGATTCCTCACTGTCTACTAACCAGCTGACACAAGTGGATTCCTCACTTTCTACTAACCAGCTGACACAAGTGGATTCCCCACTGTCTACTAACCAGCTGACACAAGTGAATTCCCCACTGTCTACTAACCAGCTGACACAAGTGGATTCCCCACTGTCAACTAACCAGCTGACACAAGTGGATTCCTACCACTCACTGTCTACTAACCAGCTGACCCAAGTGGATTCCTACCACTCACTGTCTACTAACCAGCTGACACAAGTGGATTCCTACCACTCGCTGTCTACTAACCAGCTGACACAAGTGGATTCCTCACTGTCTACTAACCAGCTGACACATGTGGATTCCTACCACTCACTGTCTACTAACCAGCTGACACAAGTGGATTCCTACCAGTCGCTGTCTACTAACTAGCTGACACAAGTGGATTCCCACTGTCTACTAACCAGCTGACACAAGTGGATTCCTCACTGTCTACTAACCAGCTGACACAAGTGGATTCCTACCACTCTTAGAAGTTTCCAAATTAAAACTAACATTTGAAAATAATTAAATTAATCCAATGGCGAATAAATAAAAATTAATAAAATTATTCATAGGAACTTCCTGTTCTTCCTAACTATTTGGATTAACAATTATATTCTTACTCTATACAATAAACTCCGTATTAATCAAGGTTCCTATCATATTCCTTTTAACACTTGAATGTTATAAATATTGAATCGATTTTAACTTGTGCACAACTATTTACAAAGTTGCGTTCGTTATATATACATTTCTTTCAGCTCGTTCGACTGAAATTTCATATTTCTCCGTAGAGAATATTTCTACATTGTTTCTTCTCATCACAGAATATTTTATAATTAACTAGCCTGGACAGAGTGTAGAAAAACCACACTCAGGATAGGTTCGAACCTACGATGTCTGGACTTGCTACAGCTGCCCTCGCAACCGTGGTGCATGATTAACGATCACAACTACGGTGCGGGACTCTCAAAATGACGACTACACACAACAGACGAAGGAGTGTTTGTGTCCGAAACAAAGTTATCGCCGGAAATCACGTAAGACAATCATCTCACCTAACTCTGTCTCACGTAAAGTCGGGAAATGAAAGCACTCCTCCTGTGGGGGACCAAGAGTAGTGTTGAATGCGACATCTACCATCGGTGCTTGCAACTGGCATATGTAATACCATTGTATATATGTTTTGTTCTCTTTGATAATAGCTTTAAACTGCCTGTTCATTTAACACAAGACAAGATAGGTTGTAGTACCATTTTCACTGCTAGCTGGATCGCATCGCTCCTGGCTGCTTTAAATTGCCTGCCCATTCAACACACAGACGCGTACAGGATCTTTTCACGGTAGCGCTCCATTCGTATTTACGTCTTTTTCCAGAACTAGCACTGACGTTATTTCAGTTCTTACTACCGTGTATATGAGTTTTTTGACTTTGCTACACCCATAAAATATTAAACAACAGACAAATAATTTCCTAAATGAAAAATTGTATTAACCTGAAGTAAGTTATCGTATTTATTAAATTGATATTCATTCAATGTCATTTAAATTAGAATTGCATAATGATTTTAATACATTTTTAATCTTAGTCACATTTATAATTATACTAACTGAAGTACCCGTGCTTCGCTACGCGTCATAAATAAATTAAAATGTGAAAGTGACAGTTAAAACAGGGGATAGGCGAGGTGCTGCGCAGAGGGAGATTAAGGATGGAACATTTTCTCCACACCGTTCGGCGTTGACCGTGTTTTATAGCACAAATTTAGGTTTTACTCGCTAACCGTTGGAGATACCTTTCGGAGAGAAAATGTAATTTTAAACCTCGTACATGCCATCAAAAGTTTGCTATTTCTTAGCGTTCACTTTTTATTTGAAATGGAAATATAAAAGTTTGAAACCAAAGGGTGTAGTGACGTCACTAAAATGGTCGCCATCTTTAAATAGTGCAAAGTATTGAAATCAAAAGTAGCCTATATGTTAACCAGGTAAATCAGATACTTCCATGTAAAATTCATGTAAGTCGGACCACTGGTTCTTGCGTGATTGAGTAATACACAGACACACACCATCTCATTTTTAGCCTCGCTTCGCTCGCGTCATAGTCGTGTCATATTGTTATTCAATGACATGCAGGTTTAACCCCGTTAACACCCCTTTAGAACCTGAATATCCAAAAATCCCTCCTTAGTAGAAATTTTCGACACACAACAAACATATCCACTTATTCTAACTTTAATAGTTTTGATTGGTCGATGAGAGTGAACATCCAAAAAATCCTTCCTTAATGGACGTTTTTCTTCCAGAATTTCACCCCTCCCCATGGGCCCCTTAAATTGGATTTATGAAAAAAAACGGTCGAACACCTACTTATTTTAATTATTTATTCATTTATTTATTTTTAAGCTGATTGAAACTCGGAGAAAATGAAACTCCTCGCCTATGTCGTTTAAGAGATACACGCTCCGTTAGGAATCTTTCAACCCCCACTTTTCATCCCTTTCACCTCATAATATACACCACATCGGAAAACCATTGGACATGTGTCAGCTTATGTTTAATGATTAGTGTCACCGTGGTCGGCCAGCGTGGATAGGCCTACTTACCTTTATTTAGAGGTCCGTGTCGCTTCCACAGCAACAAAATCACCTCCAGATGACATGTCCCAACAGAAGAGCTCCAAAGGGGTGGAAGGAAAGTGGAGAAGGGGAACGCACAGGCTATTCTACAGATACCCCCCAATAACCAACGGATCTGCTGCCGACGAAATAATGCCACTACAGTTGCTTAAAAATTTAAAATAAAAATTTAATGTTAACATTTAAAGAACACCTCCACCAGAAAACAGAACATGCTTGCTTGCATTAATTTTCAGAAATAGGCAAGAGACGGCTTAACATACTTGCTTGCAAGGAAAAAAAAGGAAAATAATTAAATTAAAATTAAAATGTTAAAGCCCAAAGATAAAAATAAAATTACAGGCATAATTAAATGAGAAAGGGCTTGATAATTTAGTAGCACGCAATACCGAGCGGACATGCAGAGACCAAGGCCATGATGCAAAACAAGAAATTTAAAATTAAATGAATACAATAAAATTGAATCAGAAAATAAATCCATAATTTGCATGACGGAGAAAAAAACACAGGAACATTTACCCAAAACACAAAGTTAAACCAACAAAGTTAATAACAAAATATTAAGCTAACACCACAACACGTTTGAGTTTCGCGGTCGGCGCCAAGAGACTGACTCCGAGACCAGAATGCATTTCGGCAAAACAAAAACAAACATGGCCACTAAAAACAGGAGACCGCATGTCAAATCGAAATTACGGCAAATAATTGGCATTAAATTAATTTTAAAATCATCGGAGAGAAATTAAATGAGGAAAACAATTACACTTTAACACTATTAACATGAGGGTGGAGCATCGGATCGTAAAACAGATTAATAATATGCCAATCCCAAGATTGCCAAAAGAAAATAAATAATAATTTAAAACGTAAAATAAACTAGAAATGTGTCTCCAGAAGGTACCAAGAAAAAAATAACAAAATTAATATATATATATGGAAACATTATTAAAACATAAAAAAATTTAGGCCTACCAGGCGAAACAAAACACAAGATCAAACATTCATACAAGGCCAATATTGGAGCTCCCAAAATAAAATATAAATGAAATAACAACGTACCTTAACTTTTCTGTGGAGACACAATAAAAATAAAATAATTCACACACAAACCAAATAACGTAATACGGCGCTATATTGCCTGAAAATGGCCCACCCAGCACATGCGCCGTTTTGTTATCAAGCACTGGTCTGCATCGAGATGCGATTTTCTTTTCGTACTTCTTCACTGCGAAACGATGAAATAATAGTCTGAAGAGCACAGGCAATTCCCTTCCATCGTATATCCATATTTTGTAAAAGCTGGGGGCCAATTCCCCCAGCTGGAGAGATACTCTGTCACACCAGCTGGCTTCTTGCTTCCTTGACGACCGACAATAACGATCACAAGATGGCGGAGAATCCCGCGTCAAAAACAGCATTGCATACATAATAATTTAATTGTCCAATCACAGCTTGACACATCAAACAACAATGTGATTATTCAGTAAATAATTTGGCGGTATCATGAATACACAGTCCTTTGTTTCATGACGTAGGAACAAAATAGCCTTCACATATGACACGAATAGGATGACACTAGAAGGCAGCACAAACACACTCTAGCGGAGAAGAAGGAACCACGTGAAGAAGCGCCAAAGTCCGACAGCCGCTGCCATCTCATGTTCACAAACGGAACCAAGCGACCAGGCGGTCGTTTCAAAATGTCATGAAGTCACATCCAGGGAAGATACATGTTTGAAAACGTTGGGACGGGCTCTTGCACGTAACAGTCTCCCTCCCTTAAGCGTGAACACCGTTCACGAATATGCCTAGGCATAGGCAGTACTCCAAAACTAGTCGATTCACCAAGCATGTTTCCAGAAGATAATGTTCACCAGTTAACTCCAATTGATGGACGAAACCGCATCGTTTTGGTTAGGAAGAGTGCAGGGTCAGATTATCAGTGAAGGGATAATTGATCACCTCGCAAACCACTTAGTTAACAGCTTCACTGTGTCCATAAGTCTTCAGAAACGCAAAACACCAGCACCAGCAGTGTTTTCATAGTCCGAGACACGTTAGGTACATTTTTAATAAGTCCAATGTAGTTGGCTTTAAACGAAGTTGGTGGAAGCAATGTGCCAGATATCATGCGACGAATGGGCAGCCATTTACAAAACAGAAGTTAATCTTATTTCAAAAAAGTTTACAGAAATTACAATTTCTTACTACATTTTACAAAAGAGAAACAAAGTTGAATTTAAATGAAGAAAATATTTCTGGCCATGCCCTAGATCCGTGCTTACAAAATTTCATTAACAAGTTTACCTTTTTGCAGACTAGAAGTACCTTTCAAGATTACATGAGTTAAACGACTATACATTTAGAAGGAACTACGGTAGAGGAATGACCACTCAAATTCCGAAGGGAACAGGAATACAAGGTTACCATGAGTTAGGTCTCCCACCGAGTCCATTTTACATGCTAGCATCTTTTATGAAAACATCAAAATTTACTTTCAATTTTACAATATACCATAAAAATGGGAATTACCCAACAGTTACAGTTTGTATCCCAGCAGAGTTTTCATATCCAGTTCAAAATTCCAGAAGGAACAGATGCCTGAAGGCTTCAATGAAGGTTAGGGATACTCTACATTATACAAAATCGGTTTACAAAATTTATGGTAGCATTTCCTCATTAGAAACCTCTCCACCTCGTTTAATGTGCGACAGATGCACTCTGGAAATTTTGTTGGCCTTAGGGTTCCTAATAAGAAGAGTAACGGGAGTCAGAAATGCCTCTACATAATAGGGGCCCTTAAAACGAGGGGTCAACTTGCTTGAAACAAGATTACTGACGCCCTTGGGCTCGAAATTGCGGACGTACACAACATCACCAATTTCCAAATCAGTTGGCTTGCGACAGGCATTGTGTCGCTTGGCAAGTTGGTCATGTGATACCTTAATATTCTCTTTAGCCTTGTCGAATTTCGCCCTCATATCCTCGGGCGTGAAACTGTCTGGAAGGAGATCGTGCAGGTTCCACAGATTAGACAATGGAGAATTAGCCATAAAGGAAAACATTAACGAAAAAGGGGTGGCTTGCGTGCTCTCATGCACGGCGGTGTTGAAAGCAAAATTGAGCCAATGCAAATTAGAATCCCACTTGGAATGGTCGTCGTGGTGGAAAGCAATCAGAGCAGAACGGAGATTACGATTGACTCGCTCAGCGAGAGACGGGTTAGGAAAATAGGGAGTGGTGATTACATGCGAAATAGCATAATCAAACAAGAATTGACGGAACTGATGAGATACAAAGCACTTGGCATTATCTGACACCAGGAACTGACATGGCCCAAAAGATGAAAAGATGGAATTAAGACACTTTATGGCCGAACTGGTCGTAGCCTGTCTGGTGGGGAAAATCCAACTAAACCGGGTGAAACCGTCAGTGCAAACAAGCGCAAATTGGTTTCCCCGACCAGAGCGAAGGAACGGCCCAACATGGTCGATAAAAAGCCTCTCCATGGGTCTAGATGCCGGTTCGGATGACAACAGGCCAACCTTAGTAGAAACCGGAGGCTTGCTAATACTACATGAAGCACAATTTCTAATGAGCCTCCTCATGTCGCCATCCATAGCTTGCCAAATGAAAACTCTGATTTTAGCTCGGGTCTTGAATACTCCTAGGTGGCCACCAATAGGAGATTCGTGATAGTAACGAAAGATTTCCGGAATGAGGACCGACGGTAGCACAATTTTAGGAAGACGGTCATGACGAGACGAACAACACAATACACCATCCTTTAGAGAGTAGGGCTTGATCACTTCACCAGAATTGATTCGGTCAATTAGGCTAGATAAGGAGGGATCTTCTTTCTGGAATCTTCTCACATCTTCAAAAAGCACAGGGGAATTGCTAAGAATGACATTGACATAATTTACAGGTGATACAAGGTTTACGGGTTCACATCCTTGAATATCCTCTTCGGCTGTTTCCTCATACATGCGGCTTAATGAATCAGCCACCGCATTTTCGGACCCACGAAAATGGTGGACGGTGAACTGGAATGACAGAATCCTAGTTGACCATCTGGCAATCCTACCAGTTTTACGGGGTTTCCCTAAGACCCAGCTCAAGGCTTGGTTATCGGTCTCAAGGAGAAACTTAGTGTGCTCAAGATACATACGGAATTTTTCCAGGGCGAACAACACAGCTAAACCCTCAAGTTCGTATATGGAATACTTCCTCTCTGCGTCCGTTAAGGTACGAGAAGCGTATGCAACGGGTTGCCTACCCTGATCAGACTCTTGCAGTAGGACACAACCAACACCACGACCAGACGCATCAGTCTGTACAATGAACTGCTTCCCAAAATCCGGAATGGCTAACACAGGGGCGTTGGAGAGCGCAAGCTTAAGATCTTCGAAGGCTGCCTGCTGAGAGGGACCCCAATCAAACTTCACAGCCTTTTTGCGTAATTGATTTAGAGGAGCAGCACGGTCGGCAGTGTTACTGATGAACTTACGGAAGAAGTTCACCATACCAATGTAACGAGCAACACCCTTGGCGTTCTTGGGTGGTTTAAAATCTCTGATGGCCTGCGTCCGAGATTGGTCCACGGAGATACCAGACGCGGAAACAATATGACCCAAGAAGGAAATTTTGGGCTTGGCAAAGGAAACCTTGGACAATTTGACGGTAAGGCCAGCGTCACGCAACCGATCAAGTACAACTTTCAGATGATCAACGTGTTCCTCGAAGGACTCAGAATAGATCACCACATCGTCAAGATAGTGGTACACAAATTTGAATTTAATTTCAGAAAACACCTTGTCCAGAAGTCTGCTCAACACAGCGGCTCAAGTGGATAGGCCAAACGGGACACGGGCATACTCAAACAGGTTCCAGTCAGTGGAAATAGCAGTAACATGCCTGGATTCCGGAGAGAGGGGAATTTGGAAGTAAGAAGAATTTAAATCGAGGATCGTGAACACCTTCGCCTTGCGAAACCAACTAAAGCAAGTATGAAGGTCCGGCAAAGGAATGGATTGTAAAACAACCTTTTGATTAAGAGCCCTATAGTCGACCACCGGCCGAAAACCACCGTTAGGTTTTGGCACAAGAAATACAGGGGATGAGTAGGCAGAGATAGAGGGTTGGATTACACCTTCTTCCAACATCTTATCGATAATCTTACGAAGTTCAGCCATCTTGGGCGGGGCAAGGCGATACGTGCTGGAACGCACCGGCACAGAATCGGTTAGCTCAATCTTGTACTCCATCAAATGGGTTACACCCAACTTGTCAGTAAATACATCACTATACTCCTGACATAACCTCTTAATGGCATCCTTTTGAAGACTCGTTAAATTTTCCAGATCGAGATCCTCAATAGTCATAGGTTCACTAACTGAATTGACAGCAGGAGAAGATATAACCGGGTTGAACGATAACTTACTTTGCGGATTAAACTTAAACCATAAGTTGCGAGCACCAAAATCAAGAAGCATACCAACGTGTGACATGAAATTAGCTCCAATGACCACAGAACAAGAAAGATTTCTGGCAACAAATAATTTAAACTTCCAAGAAATATTTAGAATATGAATTTTGACTGTCATACTACCCAAAATATTTAAGTTTGTACAATTTGCCGAAATAGATTCATTTTTAGGCTCTAACTCAGGCAATTTGCAAACACTCTTCATAGATAAAAACCAGTCCTCGCTTATAAAGGATGCGACACTACCAGAATCAAGCAGTGCAGAAACGGGCTCGTCATTAACACAAATTTCAATAAACGGGGATATTCCTTTAGCTACAGGAGAAATTCCAAAATCATTACTCACTCTAAAACGATTACAATTAGATGACGAGGACACCCTCACCACAGGTTTCATATTATGTTTAGAATTAGGCTGACTTGCCACGACATTGCTCACCGACTGGTTAGGTAGGTCAGCGACATAAGCAGAATTAGCACGTGATGAATTAGTTTTCAAAGAGTTATCAAAATTTTCATTAGTAGGGCGACCAGAAACTTCACAGGGTTTTCCCAAACTCTCATGCACAGAAATATCCTTAGAAGTAACATCCGAATTGGTCTCCACAACATTTCGTCATTGGCGATACACAACCTGGTTATTCGGACACACCTTCTTAACATGTCCCACGCCACCGCACGTGTGGCACTTAATATTGTGTCTTGGATGGAACATAACCTTAGGCGGGGGACGAGACATCAAGGAAGGAGAGGGACGAGACATCAAGGAAGGAGGAGGAACATTAGCTACATGAAGGGAATCTGCATGTTTCACAGCCATAGCCTCTATAATGACCTATTTAGCTCGACAAATGACGAAGGCCTGGTACACATAGTCATGTATGACCTATATTGAGGCGAAAACCCATTTACAATCGATGACACCAACTGTCGTTCAGTTAAAGGGGATGCAAATACCTGGGCATACACCTTAATGTCACTGACATAGTCGCTAAGGGACTCGTCCAACCTTTGGACACGATATAAAAACCTTTGCTCGAGAGCACTAAGGGCACTCGCAGGGACAAAAAACCACAACACTTCCCTAATAAACATGGCTAAGGACATGCGGAGGTGGATAGCTTCAATTAGCTTATCGCGCAGCATACCGGATGCAACAGGATACAAAAGTTGAAAAATCTGAATTTCCGACATCCCAAAAATCGAGGCATGGTTACCCAATTCGACCACTTGCCTTAAAAATAGGACTACCTGGGTAACGTCATATAGGTTGAAACCCTTTAACTTAGTTAAGAAACCTGAAATAGGATGAGGAATCGACCCATAATTAACGGTAGGCGAGAATGTAGCAATTGGAAAAGAGACATTGTTACAAGGGTAGCCCGCTCGCACACCCTCTACAGGAGACAAAACATTTACATTGCTAGAGAAAGAACTGGGATGCAATGGGTCGGCAGGACCCAGGAAATCATTAGGTGACCTAACATGAGAGGAATGACCGTATCCAGGGTTAGGTGGTCTGGACGAGCCAGAGCCAGACAAAAGGGGGGCAGGCAAACCACTACTAGAAATCGATCCCAAAACCTCAGACCTAGTAAACAGAGGTGATTCACGTTCAACCCCAGAAGAACTCTCCAAATTCACAAGGTTATCTCTTAAGGAAATTAAATAGAAAACACTATTATTGTCGGCCATTTTGAAAAACACAGAATGCAGACAGAAAATACAGAAGGAAACAAATTTTAGGAATTACGAGAACAGTTTACACTTTCACAACAATACCATACTACAAATTACCAACACCATAAATTAGGCTGACACTCGAATACCGCCACCATATTATACAAGATCATGCACAATGCTGCCCCGAACTGCATACGTCACCGCTTGCTTGGCTAGAGAACAGGAAGCTAAATTACAAAAATTGGCACAAAACACATGGCGAACAGCTTCAGACAGGGCTCCAGGATTCCTTCACTCGTAGCATGTAGGCTATCAGAATATTACCAAATCCACATTTCCCATGCCAAGAACACATGCCAGCCACTTACCGAGCATCTTTTTCAGTGGGAATGTTGCATACAAACAGGATAAAATACAGCAGCAAACACCTCGCTTTGAACAGGGCACTTACATCTCATCACATGGATATTCAGAGGCCAACATGAAATTAAATAAACGACAAGGATTAGCTTTACATAACATCAAGTGCACTGGCATGACAGATCCCACCAACAACCGCTCCACCAGCACTAGAAGGGTCCATAAAACGAGCCTGCGGGTATTGAGGAGGGGATAGTTACGGAAACGAACTCGAGCTCGGTCTGCTACCAAAATTGACACGTGGTCGGCCAGCGTGGATAGGCCTACTTACCTTTATTTAGTGGTCCGTGTCGCTTCCACAGCAACAAAATCACCTCCAGATGACATGTCCCAACAGAAGAGCTCCAAAGGGGTGGAAGAAAAGTGGAGAAGGGGAACGCACAGGCTATTCTACAGATACCCCCCAATAACCAACGGAACTGCTGCCGACGAAATAATGCCACAACAGTTGCTTAAAAATTTAAAATAAAAATTTAATGTTAAAATTTAAAGAACCCCTCCACCAGAAAACAGAACATGCTTGCTTGCATTAATTTTCAGAAATAGGCAAGAGACGGCTTAACATACTTGTTTGCAAAGCAAAAAAGGAAAAGAATTAAATTAAAATTAAAATGTTAAAGCCCAAATATAAAAAATAAAATTACAGGCATAATTAAATGAGAAAGCGCTTGATAGTCGGACGCAATACCGAGCGGACATGCAGAGACCAAGGCCATGATGCAAAACAAGAAATTTAAAATTAAATTAATAAAATAAAATTGGATCAGAAAATAAATCCATAATTTGCATGACGGAGAAAAAAACACAGGAACATTTACCCAAAACACAAAGTTAAACCAACAAAGTTAATAACAAAATATTAAGCTAACACCACAACACGTTTGAGTTTCGCGGTCGGCGCCAAGAGACTGACTCCGAGACCAGAATGCATTTCGGCAAAACAAAAACAAACATGGCCACTAAAAACAGGAGACCGCATGTCAAATCGAAATTACGGCAAATAATTAGCATTAAATTAATTTTAAAATCATCGGAGAGAAATTAAATGAGGAAAACAATTACACTTTAACACTATTAACATGAGGGTGGAGCATCGGATCGTAAAACAGATTAATAATATGCCAATCCCAAGATTGCCAAAAGAAAATAAATAATAATTTAAAACATAAAATAAACTAGAAATGTGTCTCCAGAATGTACAAAGAAAAAAATAACAAAATTAATATATATATGGAAACATTATTAAAACAAAAAAAATTAGGCCTACCAGGCGAAACAAAACACAAGATCAAACATTCATACAAGGCCAATATTGGAGCTCCCAAAATAAAATATAAATGAAATAACAACGTACCTTAACTTTTCTGTGGAGACACAATAAAATAAAATAATTCACACACAAACCAAATAACGTAATACGGCACTATATTGCCTGAAAATGGCCCACCCAGCACATGCGCCGTTTTGGTATCAAGCACTGGTCTGCATCGAGATGCGATTTTCTTTTCGTACTTCTTCACTGCGAAACGATGAAATAATAGCCTGAAGAGCACAGGCAATTCCCTTCCATCGTATATCCATATTTTGTAAAAGCTGGGGGCCAATGCCCCCAGCTGGAGAGATACTCTGTCACACCAGCTGGCTTCTTACTTCCTTGACGACCGACAATGACGATCACAAGATGGCGGAGAATCCCGCGTCAAAAACAGCATTGCATACATGTTAATTTAATTGTCCAATCACAGCTTGACACATCAAACAACAATGTGATTATTCAGTAAATAATTTGGCGGTATCATGAATACACAGTCCTTTGTTTCATGACGTAGGAACAAAATAGCCTTCACATATGACACGAATAGGATGACACCAGAAGGCAGCACAAACACACTCTAGCGGAGATGAAGGAACCACGTGAAGAAGCGCCAAAGTCTGGCAGCCGCTGCCATCTCGTGTTCACAAACGGAACCAAGCGACCAGGCGGTCGTTTCAAAATGTCATGAAGTCACATCCAGGGAAGATACATGTTTGAAAACGTTGGGACGGGCTCTTGCGCGTAACAATTAGTATATATGCCAAGTATCACATCCCCAAATGAAACCACTCAAGATATATTGTTATTCAATGAAATGCACGTTTACCCCCTTAACACCTCTTTAGAACCTGAATATACAAAACTATTTCCTTAGTGGACGTTTTCGACATACAACGAACTTATCCCCAAAATTTCATGTTTCTAATTTCAATAATTTTGGCTGGGCGATGATCAGTGAGTGAGTCAGTCAGGACATTTTCTTTCATTTATTTTTGAAAAATTCACCCCTCCCCATGAACCCCTTAAATTGGATTTATGAAAAAAGAACGGTCGAACACCTATTTACTTATTTAATGCTGTTTTCCCCCTGAGTTTGATGAGTGAGTAAGTGAGTCAATCAGTTAGGACACTTTCTTTCGTGTTTTCCCCCCCCCCCCGAATTTCACTCCTCCCCATGGGCCCCTTAAATTGGATTTATGAAGAAATGGTTGAACACCTATTTACTTATTTAAAGCTGTTTTCCCCCTGAGTTTGATGAGTGAGTAAGTGAGTCAATCAGTTAGGACACTTTCTTTCCTGTTTTTCCCCCCGAATTTCACTCCTCCCCATGGGCCCCTTAAATTGGATTTATGCAGAAATGGTCGCACACCTATTTACTTATTTAAAACTGTTTTCCCCCTGAGTTTGATGAGTGAGTAAGTGAGTCAATCCGTTAGGTCACTTTCTTTCCTGCAATTTCCCCCCGAATTTCACTCCTCCCCATGGGCCCCTTAAATTGGATTTATGAAGAAATGGTCGAACACCTATTTGCTTATTTTTGAGCTGTTTTTTCCGATGAATTTCAAACTTATCGCCTATGTTGAATAAGAGATACAGTACACGCTCCGTTAAGAATCCTTCAACCCCCAATTTTCTCCCCTTTCACCTTATAATATACACCATATCGATAAACCCTTATACATATGTCTGCTTGTTTTGAATGCTTAGTTTATATGCCGAATATCACATCCCCAAATGAAACAACTCGCGAGATATTGTTATTCAATGAAATGCAAGTTTAACCCCCTTAACACCCCTTCAGAATATGAATATCCAAAAATCCATCCTTAGTGGACGTTTTCGACATACAACGAACATATCCCCAAAATTTCAAGTTTCTAACTGCAATAGGTTTGCTGGGGGATGATGAGTGAATATCCAAAAATCCATCCTTAGTGGACTTCTTTCCCCAGAATTTCATCCCTCCCCATGAGCCCCTTAAATTGGATTTATGAAAAAAAAAAAACGATCGAACACCTATTTACTACTTTTTCAATCTGATTTTTCTCCCTAAGATTCTTACTTTCTGCCTCTGTCTTTTAAGAGATACTTGCTCCGTTAAGAATCTTTTAACACTCACTTTTCACACATACACCTCATAATATACACCACATCGAAAAACCCTCAGACATGTGTCTTCTTATTCTTAATGATGAGTCTATATGCCGAGTATCCCATCCGAAAGGAAACCAATCGGGAGATATTGTTATTCAATAAAATGCAAGTCTACCCCCTTAATACCCCTTTAGAACCTGAATATCCAAAATTCCTTCCTTAGTGGACGTTTTCGACATGCAACGAACATAGCCCCTTAATGTCATGTTTCTAACTTCAATAATTTAGACTGGGGGATGATGAGTGAGTGAGTAAGTCAGGACATTTTATTTCAATTATTTTTCAGAATTTCACCCCTCTCATGAACCCCTTAAATTGGATTTATGAAAAAAAACGGTCGAAGACCTATTTACTTATCTTTGAGCTGTTCTTCCCCCCTGAGTTTGATGAGTGAGTGAGTTAGGACACTTTCATTCCTGTTTTTTCCCCAGAATTTCACCCCACTCCAAGGGCCCCTTAAATTGGATTTATGAAAAAACGTTCGAACACCTATTTACCTATATTTTAAGCTGTTTTTTTTTCGCCAAATTTCAAACTTCTCGCCTATGCCGTTTAAGAGATACACGCTTCTTTAAGAATCCCTCAACCCCCAATTTCCACCCCTTTCACCTCAAAATAATATACACCACGTCGATAAACCCTTAGACATATATCTGATTATTTTAATGATTAGCTTATATACCGAATATCACATCCCCAAAGAAAAAACTCATGAGATATCGTTATTCAATGAAATGCACGTTTACCCCCTTAACACCTCTTTAAAACACGAATAACAAAAATCATTCATTAGTTGATGTTTTCGACATACAGCGAACATATTCCCAAAATTTCATGTTTCTAACTTTAATAGTTTTCGCTGGGCGTGATGAGTGAGTGAGTCAGACAGGTTTCTTTCAATTAATTTTACCAGAATCTCACCCCTCCCCATGGGCCCCTTAAATTGGATTGATGAAAGAACGCTTGTACACATATTAACTTATTTTTTAAGCTGTCTTTTTCCCCTGAGTTTGATGAGTGAGTGAGTTAGTCAGTCAGTTAGGACACTTTATCTCCTTTTTTCCCCCCTAGAATTTCATCCCACCCCATTGGCTCCTTAAATTAATTTATGAAAAAACGGTGGAACACCGATTTACTTATTTTTAAGCTGAGTTTTTATCGCTGAGTTTCAAATTTCTCGCCTATGTCGTTTAAGAGATAGGCCTACACGCTTCGTTAGGAATCCTTCAACTCCCAATTTTCACCCCATTCACCTCATAATAGTACACCACATCGAAAAACCCTTAGACACATGTCTGCTTATTTTTAATGATTAGTTTATATGCCGAGTATCACATCCACAAATGAAACCACTCGTGAGCTATTGTTATTCAATGAAATGCAGGTTTAACCCCCTTAAGACCCCTTTAGAACCTGAATATTTAAAAATCCTCCCTTAGTGTATGGTTTTGACATACAACGAATATATCCCGAAAATGACATGTTTCCAACTTCAATATTTTTGGCTGGGCGATGATTAGTGAGTGAGTGAGTCAGGACAATTTCTTTCATTTTTTTTCTTCTGAATTTCACCCCTCCCGATGAACCCCTTGAATTTGATTTATCAAAAAACTGTCGAATACATAAAATATATATATATACTTATTTTTAAGCAGTTTTTCCCCCTGAGTTTGAAGAGTGAGTGAGTCAATCGGTTAGGACACTTTCTTTCCTGTTATTTTACCCAGAATTTCACCCCTCCCCATGGGCCCCTTAAATTGGATTTATGAAAAAACGGTCAAACACCTAGTTACTTATTTTTTATGCTGATTTTTTTTCGTTGAGTTTCAAACTCCTCGCCTATGTCGTTTAAGAGATACAGGCTCCGTTAGGAATCTTTCAACCCCCACTTTTCACCCCTTTCACCTCATAATATACACCACATCGAAAACCCCTCAGACGCGTGTCTTCTTATTTTTAATGATGAGTTTATATGCCGAGTATCACATCCCCCAATGAAACCAATCGGGAGATATTGCTATTCAATAAAATGCAGGTCTACCCCCTTAACACCCCTTTAGAACCTGACTATCCAAAAATCCTTTCTTAGTGGGCGTTTGCGGCCCTTGAGGAAGCTGCATACCAAATTTCATTCCAATCCGTGGGGTGGTTTCTGAGATTTCGTGATGAATGTGTGAGTGAGTGAGTGAGTGAGTGAGTGAGTGAGTGAGTGAGTGAGTGGTATTTGACAAATATCTAGTAGATAGTGTCACGTCTTTGTTATGCTATACTCGGTTGACAGTGCTGTGTGAGCAGTTGAGTAACTAACGGGATTTCAAGCAACGATCCTCATTTTCTATACCGGTAGTGCAGAGCGCAACTCGAATCCAGTCGGCCGTGTCTCGACTTGAGCTATGTTGCCATGGAAACTATCTGCCTTGCCATTCCTTCATGATTATATTTTATGATTTGATTAGCCTGTGCTTGAGTGCAAATGGGCCGAAATCAGAAGAATGAGAAAGACTATCGAAAATTCATGTAGCCAGCGGTTCCTTCTGGGTCCTAAACTATGTGTATGCAAAATTTGGTTGAGATTGGTGAAACGGTGTAGATTTGTATACGGTACCAACACACCTACATACATACATACAGACTTTCACTTTTATATATAAGATTACCCTTATTTCTCATATTCGGTTTAATTATAGTCATATCCTGTCTTCAATAGCCCAAGCGATTAATCTTAGCATTGGTTACATGTCTAATTCAATAATATTAATAATGAGATTAATTCTTACAATATCTTATCAAACATCGGTTACCAATTAAAATAAACAGCCGTTTTTACAACATTTTCTACGTTACTTTAAGCCTCCCTCAAGGATAGAGGCTTCACCTTTTCTAATATGTGGCATAAATCTTCACATAAAATTCATTACGACCCTTTCGTATACGTCCATCGCAAATATGCGGAAATACCTTACAATTCACGTAGCTTTCATCAATGCACATTATAAAACACCTAATTGTGGAATAAATCTTCATCATTTATACCAAACTTGCGCAGAATAACATTAAATACTCTTTTATACGCCTTAAAATGACCTTCTTCATCCACTACTTCCTTAATTTCCAATTATAAAAATATTAATAACAGTTGCGAACAAGTATAACAAGAAGAGAACACAGATTCACCTTCTTCTAGTCATTCTTCTTATTGTTATCCACATTAATAACAATTCTTAAACACCACAAGTGTTTAACAGAACACAAACTTATCTGGGATAAAATTTCACATGTTGATAAAATGACTATCGTTGTTTTCAAATAAATGGACCGACCGATATCTAGTCATCACATTTAATGTTAATTACTCTGGCTTTAAACTGACTCCAATGTCAGAAATTGCAATTGCAATTGACGTAAAATAGGAGGATAAACATCCAAGTTAACTTTTCCTTACCTCTATCACCTCTAGCATTCTCATCGTGGCATTATCCTTAAAATAGGACTACCATTTCCTACAATTGCATATTTCAAAATAGATCTAGATCTTCCTAAATCTGAATTTCCGTTCTAAAAATGACAAGAATTGCAACTAAGGCAATGAAATACACCAGTCTTCACGTAATCATGCCATTCAACAATATGACATCGCCGACAAAAATAATGTGAACAAAGTCGAAAGTGTAAGAATGCAAACATTGTTCCAAAACGATCCAAATCCTATCAACGCTCACTAAACTCCTTAATAGCCTACAAAAACCTCCAAATGAATTAAATGAAGTAAAATATGAAGTATTAAATTTCTCGAACAATGCAAAATGCAAATGCAAAAATCCTTACGTGAAATTCTCCTAAATAGAACTCGAAAATATTAATAACAAGCTGTACCCGGCATGTCTTGCAATGCCAATCAAAGAAAGTGTTGGCGTTGTAATTTTGTTTCCTGAAGTGCTTTTGGATACACAATATTTATTTTTCAATTTCCGCTAACTGCCTCCAAACTATCGTAAAATGGATTAACTAATTTAGAAACATTCGTGGGAAAGTACTCATCAACTCACCAAAATTTCATCGCAATCGGATCAATGGTATATGAAAGAATACGGAATTTCGTTTGTACGATTCGTGTGCTTTAATTCATTTGTTGAATTTACTAGTGCGCTACCTATTGTGAAATGGATTTACTAAGTTAGAAACCTTCACGTATATATACAAAACAACTCTTCAACGTTTCATCGCAATCGATGAATGGTATATGAACGCATACAGGATTTTGTTGAACGCTTCACGCGTCGTCACACATTTGTTGCATCTACTCGTGCTGTATCTATTGTAAAATGGATTTACTAATTTGAAAACCTTCCCTGGCGTGTACACAACAACTCCTCAAAGTTTCATCGCAATTGAATTAATGGTATGTGAAGGCATACGGGATTTTGTTTAAACGATTCGCGTGCCGTCACTCAATTGTTGAATCTTTTCGTACGCTACCTGTTGTAAAATGGATTTACTAAGCCTGAAACCATCCTTGGTATGTACTCAACGATCCACCAAAGTTTCATCGCAGTCGGATGAATGGTATATGAACGCATACGGGACTCTGTTGAAACGATTCGCGTTCAGTCGCTCATTTGTTGAATCTACTCGTGCGCTACCTATTGTTAAATGGATGTATTAAGCCAGAAACCGTCCGTGGAGTGTACACCTATCTCACCCAAGTTTCATCGGTGTCGGACGAATAATGGTATATGAACGGATTCGGGACTTTGTTGAAACGCTTCACGCGTTGCCGCTCATTCGTTGAATATTCTCATGCGCTGCCTGCTTTCAAATGGATTTTTTAAAGCCAGAAACCTTCCATGGGGTGCACACAACATCTCACCCAAGTTTCATGGCTATCGGACGAATGTTATAAGAACGCATACGGGACTTTGTTGAAACGCATTGCGCGTCCGCGCTCATTTGATGAATCTACTTATGCGATATCTGTTGTAAAATGGATTTACTGAGCCAGAAGCCCTCCCTAGAGTGGACATGACATCTCACCCAAGTTGTATTGCTCTTGGACGGATGGTATATGAACGCATACGAGACTTTGTTGAAACGCATCGCGCGTCTGCGCTCATCTGATGAATCTACTCATGTGCTACCTGTTGTAAAATGGATTTACTAAGCCAGAAACTTCCCTGGATTGGACACAACATCTCACCCAAGTTTCATCGCTATCGGACGAATGGTATATGAACGCATAGGGGACTTTGTTTAATCACTTTGCGCGTCGTCGCTCATTTGTCGAATCTGCTCGTGCGCTGCCTATTGGGTCCAATTGGGAATCTAAACCATACAGGGACCCATTCAAACAAACTTACATGTTGTTTATTTTCTATGAGCCGTTATGGAAATGTCCAAACAATGCCAAGCTCTACGATGCAAGTGATTTGTGCATGTTTTGAAGCCTACGTCAAATACCAAGAATTCGACATCACCGCCATCTATGGTACAAAAACATAACGATGAATTATTCTCAGAAGGTTAATTGTTCAAGAACTTTTCAGAAGAAACCACTGCTGAGAGAAGGAAGGTAGCTTGGAAGAATAAGTGGGGAAAGAAGAACCTGTTGAGGTGGGACTTAAGTTTTCACTAAGGCTAGCGGTTTTCAAGACGACAAATTTCATTTTGTTGACGGTACCTTGTGTTTCTAAAACTGTGTTCACCCTACATTTTGGTCGCTACACCACCTACCGGGTCCAATTGTGAATCTAAACCAGACATGGAACCACTCTAATTTACATTAAAAAATTAATCAAAATCGGTCCAGTCGTTTAGGAGGAGTTCAGTGACATACACGCGTGTCGAAGAATTATATATATAAAGACATGCTAATAAAAATCGTTCATCGTAAAATTTCCTCCAGATCCAAATCTATATATATATATCAATGAAGGTTTGTCTGTTTTTTCTGAATTTCCACGAAAGTTTGAGTTATTAACGCCTTTCAGACTGGTTTATGACGGTTGCGGGCAAAAACAAAAACATTGTCTGTCTGTGTACAAATTTGCTCGCGCATCACTCGAGAACGGCTGAGTGGATCAACGTAAAATTTGGTACAGGAGTCCATCAGAGGCACGAAAGTAAGCATTGATGTAACTCTTCTCCATACCTCTCATAAAAGAGGGCCTACCCCTTAAGATGCATTCTGAAATGGGCGTAGAAAGACGGGACAAAGCTCATTTTCAGCGTCTCAATGTGAGAAACAAATCTCGGGAGCCCTACGGGCCCCGAAAACCACATTTTAAGGTCCTAAAACCAACAGTTCTTGAGATATACCCAGAAAACTAATTTCATTTATGAAACTATTGAAAGAACGCATCCCGGTAACCATGGCAACACAATCTCTGAAGTCCATCTATTTCTGTAAGACGCATTGCCTTTCCATTTATTACATTACTGTGAACATTCGCACACGGCTATAAGGTTATCACGGAACCAGCATAACCTGAAAAATTCATTAATACGTATATAATGCGCTTAAGGGGGTCAAGGGGTACTCTTGAATTTTTTCACGTGATTTACATGGGTGGGTGTGGTACTAAAGGTATATTATATCGCTATTCCTATATTATTAAATTATTAATATGATTATTATTATATTATGACGTACAAGGACGAGACAAAACTCATTTTCAGCCCTTCGGTGGCTCGGAGGCTACTACGTTTTAAGGCTCTAAAACCACGTTTCTGAGATATTCCCAGAAAACTAATTTCATTTAATAAACTAATAAATAGATGACGAGTACAGAAGAAGACCAAATCATGAACTATAAAGATATACTGAGAAAATCACAGATGTGGCCACGAAGAGATGTCTGGCTTTCTACGGACATGCCTCATGGATGAACCCAACATGACTAACCAACCGGCTTCTCAACTACTGGGGGAATAGAAAGAGCGTGACTCCGTCGCTAACAGTAGTTAACTAGGATATTCAAGAACTGAGGATAATGAAAAGTGATATTAGATGCCGATCACATCTCAGAAAGATACCTAAACAGAAGAGCTTTCAGGAAAGACCAACCTGTAAGAAAACTGGCATCATCTGGACAAAAGAGAGAAAGGAGGGACACAGCCAGAGAATGCGCGAATATTGGGCAGACATCAAGTCCCTCGCCAAGCTGAAAAGTTGAATGTCGTGGTCCTTAGCTGGCCCATCCAAAAGAAGGAGAACAAGAAGAAACTAATGAAGTAATGCAAGCCGGTAACCATGACAACAGTAGGCCTATCACAAGAGGTGACATCCAACTTTCCATCTATTTATGTAAGAAGCAATGCCACTCAATTTATTACATTTCTGGCTATAAAGTTATCGTGGAATCAAAAATAGACTGAAAAATTCAACAATGCGATTTAGGGGGTCAGGAGGTACCCTAGAATTTTTAAACGTGACTTACACGTGCGATATGCGATATGTTGTACAGAGACCGGCCGCGGTGGCCGAGAGCGCTAAAGCGCTACCTCGTGCCTCGTTGGCATCGGGAGAGCGTGGGTTCGATTCCCACCTCGGCCGTCCTGAAAATGGTTTTCGTGGTTTCCCATTTTCACCACCAGGCAAATGCCGGGACGGTTCCTTTCAATAGGTCCACGGCCGATTTCCTTCCAATATCCCTTACCTGACCCGTCCTGAAAAGAAAAGTACGTGGCCATTGGCTGCATTAATAAAATTAAATATGTTGTACAGAAGGTATATTATATCGCCAAACAGCAACATTATTTTCAAAAATTCCTGGATTGGTATAGTGCCTTTGGGAATTTGGGCCATTCGAGGCTAAAAGTCCCGAATGTTCATGCACCACAAGCCTTTATAATTTATTAAGGGGGTCTTCCTGGGGATGGGGACTTTCAATAACGGTGAGGGTCAGTTTTAATTTGACATATATTGCGTTTCGTCTACGAGGTTTTCAATATTATTTTCACGTCAGGAAGTACACGCTAGGTGATTTTAGTTTGAGAGCACATTTTAAGTAATTATATTTTTGTCGACAAACGGGCTCATCGTAAAGATGATTTTGTTTGATACTGTGTGGTTGATATATATTTATGTTTATGTACGTCCATAATTCATGTTTGGGTGCTTGGAACATCGTAAAATTTAACTATGAGTCAATACACCAATCATTTAGAATAATCGTCAACGTACTTCTCATAGAAGGGTGGGTATTAAGAACAACTTTTCAAAATACATCCTAAAATAGGCGAAAAATAAAATTTATCCTAGAAGGACGACCAAAGCATAGGTTGCGCTTCTCAATGTGTGCCACAAAACTAGGGAGTCTGTAAAGGGTCTCCGAAAACCACATTTTATGGCCCTTAAATTAACAGTGTCTGCGATATACCAAGAACACTAACTTCGTTCTGATAAACTTATGAAGGAATGACAAGCCCCTAACCATTGCAACAGTAGCTCAATTGATAACGTCTGGTTAGTAATACCGAAGACCGTTCGAAGAGCGGGTACTTCTGCTAGTCTACTTATATAACTGGAAAATCTTCTCTGTCCCTTGGTTCCGCCTGCACCGCCCTATTGAAATAAACATATTCTTGGCGTGCCTCCTAGCTGCATCACTGGAACCAACTAGAAAAGAAAGGAGTACGCAGTGGAAATGGATGTTAATTTCTGACCTGTGCTGGGCCCGTACTTGCAGGCCAGATGTGCCGAGCGACTCCAGACTCCGTGAAGGTGGTCCCACGACGAGTGGTAGGAATACCCTCCTGGTGCTAGAAAGCTAGAATAAGTTAGGCCTAGGTTTGAAGAGAGAGAGAGAGTGAGAGAGAGCGAGCAGCCCGATCGCCAAACACTACTAAATAAAACACATGGGTAAAGAAATGGAAATTTAATGAATTGAAACCGAACACACAAAGAAACCCGGCCAGAATAACACACACAAAAAAGAATACCCTTCACCTAGGGGTCATATAAAGTCACTTTCAAACGGGGAAGATAAATATAAATAACAATAAATAACTTACGATAGTAAATAACGTTAACAAATTAAATTCATACCTGTGCTCACTTCCGTGAAAACGATGTAAAAAGGGAGGAAGTAAATGACCAAGAGGCAATCGAGCCGGTCGCTGGTCAACAACAATCACTTCTCAGCCTAGAGATGGATGGTTGTCATGACGACCACAAATAACAAGCATAGCAAAGATAAAACAAGAGGCTGTGTGCGTGTCGCAGAGGCTGTGGCGAGCAATGGGGATGCGATCGAGCTGGCAGTCCCCAGAGAAAAGAAAAGCAAAACCAAAGATACTATAAGAAGAAACAAATGACGTCAGGTGTCCGTGAAATATATCAAGATACATACACGCAGTCAAACACACAAAATGCCAGCCGACGATGCAGAAATAAAACTCAAAGCAACTCGTGCTTGTAGGTAGTCTAGCAAAACATGCTAAACCTATATGGTCCCCAACTTACGTTCCGAGTTCGAGCTGAATACGGTAAGGCCTACTTAAAGTTACCGCCGTGATCCAGTTGCCCGAAGCATGGAATGAAGGGAAAACATAAGGGCTAAAATATATATGGTGTCATGCCTCGTGTTGGGAGAATGGTCGTAACGCCAACGTCCACAAACAACGGGAGACCCATTCGAAGATATGCCCAATCAAAACAGCATCAATGCACCTGGCAGCAAGAAAAACATACACACACAAAATCACTCGCAGATATATTTCACGGCACAAATAAAAGGTTAAACGAAGACTCAAACAAAATAAAACAGGAGACCGCCATTACGATTGGTTCCACAGCAAATCCAAGCACACGACGAAGATCAAAAAGAAAGGTTAAATTTAGGAAATGAGCATAGTGGACACAAGGTTAGATGTATTACTTACATGAGTAAATGGAAGGCTTCGGCATAATAACAATGTTAAATAAAAAGGAAAACATTACATTTTAAATAATAAGGCGGAGAGCCTCAAGGCACGTCCGGACAGAAAGTATCTCACATGGCGTCTGAGTCAACCGGGACGGCCGCCAAAGAAAATAAAGAAAAGAGAGATGTTAAACATGGCTCAGGATCCACACCACCCCCCAAAAGAAAAATTATTTATAATAATAAAAGATTTTTCTTTTTACATCACTAAGTACCACCGCTTTGAAATCAATCATGTCCCAAGTGTTCCAAAATACACAACATCCTTATCACACAGGTGGTTTGTCAACAACTATAACAGTACACATAATATGAGGGGGGGGGGGGGTGATCGATATAACAATCACTTGAGCAATTGAGCCATATCAGAAAGAATACAGTTATAAAATGAAGTAATATATAAAAATAATCAGATCGCTTCGGCGATCGCAATATCAGGACAGAACTCCTTCGGGGTCCCCAAAGGCGCGCGTTCCTTTGACGATCCCTGGGCTTGTCATAATGGTATTACGGTTCGCCTGAGCGTTACAATGACAAGAAAAGTAGATAGAGACACGGACGAAAATCATAAACAAAAGACTTTCGCCCTTTGACGCCGAAGTCTGCCATTCTCCTTATACCCATCATGAAAGTGACGTATTGAAATAACAAAGAAGCGATATAATGTGTCCATTATTTATAGAATATAAATTCTCTACTGGCCGAATTCGCAAAAATACATATTTTTACAATAAATATTAAGTTACACAGAGTATGTAGGCCTATTTCTTCTTGTATTATTTTCTTTCTTGAGCTCGTAAATTTGTACTTGACTCTGCCTCGGTCAAAATTGGTTCAATAATAGGCAGGTCAAGGAGACGCCATATGAATACTAGCTTCCTTGGATAACATAAGCAAATTATGATTGGCTAACCTACGCAGAAAAAGGACAACATTAATCACAGCAAATAAGAAGGTTACACAATAAATGGTTTCAATTGAGATATGTGAGCTCTGGATACGTCGGTGGGATTCTCCTTGGAGATCAATTCAACAGTGACAGGTGTTAAAAATCTAGTGATAGTTTTGGGCGTGCTCCAGCGAAGCATTAGCTTAGCTGACTCCTTATTCTTGGCCGAACTCTGTGGGTGCAGGCTCACTAGCACGTCGTCATTCACCAGAAAACAAACAGGTTGCCTACCCTTGTTATAGCGAGACGCCACGCGATCTCGTGCCCTTTTCAGATGCCGTACAGCAACTTCCCATTTTTCTTTGACTGAGGTACGGCGGGATGGCGCAGCCAGATAATCTATTTTCCACTGAAGCTGAAGTGGATCAACAATACGCCTTCCTAAAAACAATTCCGAAGGGGTAGAATTCGTCGATTCATGAAGAGCAGTGTTAAATCCTAAGGAGAAAAACTGAAGATTTGCGTCCCAACGTGACTGATCTGCGTTGTGGAACGCACTCAAGCAAGCCTTCAAGTTACGATGAAACCTTTCAACGTGATTTGGCTGAGGGTGGTAGGGTGCCAAAAAGACATGATCAATTCCCCAAGAAAAACACATTGATCTAAAAGACTTGGACCGGAAAGCGCTCGCGTTATCGGACACTAAAAACTTTGGAGGACCAAAAACACCAAAAATATGATTGGTCAAAAGCCTAACAGTGGTACGTGTCGTGATTTCCCTGACAGGAAATAACCATACAAATTTTGAAAATCCATCAACGACAGTAAGTATAGCTTGATGACCAGAAGATGACCTAACTAGGGGACCAAAATAATCTATAAACAGGCGCTCATTAGGATATGACATCGTGTCAGCGTGGTGAAGTCCAATGCGAGAATTCCTTGCTGGCTTAGAACGTTGACACGTAACACATTTTCGGACGAAAGCAAAAGCATCCGCTTTCAAATGAGGCCAGAAGAATTCCTGAGAGATTTTATGGAAAGTCTTCGTCATACCTAAATGTAATCCAAAACAGGATTCATGGAAATACGCCAAGAGCATACTTCGTATATTCTCTGGCACGAAAATCCTACATTTCGAAGATCGAGGAGCGGTATGCACTATAACATCATTGCGCAATGAAAACTCAGATACACCAGGATCTTTCCCGAGAATTTTTTCACGCAGTGTGACACAAAATGGGTCATCTGCTTGGTACGTACGGATGTCAGTAAAAGACCATGGAATGTGTTGGAGAAGATTCACTGGCTCGGGGATCTCAACAATGGGAGGAGGTTCCTCAAACATGCGTGACAAACAATCCGCTACAACATTTTCACTGCCTCTGACGTGAATGATGTCAAAGCTGAAACAGGATAGACGAAGAATCCAACGATTTATACGTCCCAATTTTTTGACATGCGAGCGCATGCAGGACAGAGCTTCATTGTCGGTATACACTATGAAATGCCGATGTTCTAGAAAAGATCTGAAACGTTCACAGCCGAATACGACAGCCAGACTTTCTTTCTCGAAAGTGGAATACCGGCGTTCGCAATCATTAAGCATCCGACTGGCAAAAGCGATGGGTGCCAAATTACCATGCACCTACTGACTAAGCACACAAGAAACTGCGACATCACTCGCATCACAATGTAACATAAAATCTTTCCCAAAATCCGGAGTTCGAAGGACGGGAGCAGAAGAAAGACATTCTTTCAATTTCTCAAAGGCGAGACACTGGTCGGGGCCCCACACGAATCGTACATTCTTCTTCTTCAAATAATTCAGGGGCGCTGAAATGTCCGAAAAGCCCTTAATGAACCTACTGTAAAAGCCTGCCATTCCCAAAAAACGTCGGACTGCTTTCACATTCGTGGGAGTAGGGAACTCTTGGATACATTGCACACGCTCAGGGTTCACTTCTATGCCCACATCCGAAAGAATGTGACCTAAAAATTTGATTTGCTTCGAAGCCAAAGAGATTTTGTCCGGGTTAACAGTGAGTCCGGCTCTGCGAAGACGACATAGGACTTCACGTAAATGGATCAGGTGATCCTCAAAAGACTGACTGTAAATCACGAGGTCATCTAGATAGTTAAACACAGATGAATACTTTAAATCTCCAAATAACTCGTCCAAAACCCTACTCAATACTTGCCCGCCGATAGAAATGCCCATGGGTAACTTATTGAACTCAAAAAGGCCGAACGGAGTGGAGAACGCAGTTACCTTACGGCTCTCGGGATCGAGAGGAATTTGATAATATGCACTATTCAAATCTAGGACGGAATAGTACTTCGCCCCGTGAAAATGCTGAAAAGCGCTCTCCAGAGTTGGAAGGGGAAAGTTGTCGAACACCACCTTAGAATTGAGTCGACGATAATCAACTACTAAACGAAAAGTACCCTCTTTCTTAGGCACCAGGAATGCTGGACTACCATAAGAAGACTTAGAAGGGCTCACAACACCGCGTGCCTTAAGATCATGAATATATTCTCTCATGGCAATGAGTTTGGGTGGAGAGCAAGAAAATGGCGCCGACCTAACTGGAACCTCATCAGTCAAATCAATATGACACTCGTAGCCGATAGCGGAACCCAATTCCGACGTGAGAACATCTGGAAATTCATTCACCAAATCAGATAAAGCGTCACGTTGACTCGTGAATAAAGTAGGAGGGATTAGAACAGCAGAGATACCAGAAAAATTACAAGGAACACTCGCTTCACAAGTATTAAAATGAAACCGCTCCTTGGATTTAAACAAAAAACTGAAGGAATGATCCGAAAAATCAAGCCTCAACCCTGCTTTGTGCATAAAATCAGAACCTAAGATCATAGGCGTAGATAAGTCATCCACCACATGGAAGTTCCAATCCCAAGAATAACCACATATCTTAATATGACACGTTACAACGCTAGAAACAGAAATAGACGACTTCACCGCAGAATAAAATTTTAAACCCCCATCTTGTGGACAGATCTGAGTAACAGGAAGCTGTTCCGCGATGGAGCGCTGAATAAATGAACGTGAAGCACCAGAATCCAGTAAAGCGGGTATCGACAATTTCTTAACACTTACAGGGACCCAAGGACAGAAGTTTCCAGTCGTGGAAATGTTCATTTCCCGGCGAACTTCATTGCATGGCCACTCCGGCGGGTCTAAACCGGGGACCCATGCTCGTTTCCCTGACGCGAAGCACATCTAGGACAGGCTATGTGCGTCACGTCACGAAGACCACATGTGTGACAAAACACACGAGAGGGCGCACGGCAGGAATTAAAATGATGCCCCAAACGATCACAATTCCAACATTTTATACGGTTATACATGTTCGGGTTTCGAGGTAACTGTTGATCCTGAGGAGCGGGATTCGCAGAAGAAGTAGCATTGGGAATACTCCCGACAATATGCGAGCGGGGACGGTTAACTTCCCGGTCCTCCTGACGAGATATTGAAGATGGGTGCGCAGTCCTGTGAATCTGGGATTCCGCGCATGCAGTCTCTGGAAACAAACTGTCAGAGGGGAGGGGTGGGGGTACATATGACTTGCGCAGGCGCCGATTGAACTCGCATTCACGTCCTTGATCAACAATGTCAGCCACACTATACACACTGGACCGGCGTATGAAAGACTTGTACTCAGGTGCTAGATTTCTTTACACAATATCAACAGTTTCAATAAGGGGAAGGGGCTGCGACAACCTACTTATTAAAGTCATTAGCCCAGTAACAAAATCGTCTACAGGCTCTTCCAAACCCTGGGTACGGCGATGAATTTCAGCCTTCAAGTCATGTTCAAAATCATAAGTCGTAAACCGCTCCTTTATTGACTTACAGAAATCAACCCACGAGATGAAAGATCTGTTGGTAAGTCGATACCATTTTAAAGCTAAACCACTCAACAATAACGGTAGGCAGACAACAATGTCGTCTGGTTCGAGGTCATAATAATGGCAGAGTTCACTGACCCTGTCTAAGAACTCAAATACAGACGAAACTCCCAGTTCACCAGAAAATGAAATTCCCCACTTGGACACTATATTGGCTACGCCTCCCTTGCGATGGCCTTTCACCTCAGTCAATGGATTAGTGTCTTTCCCACAGACACTTTCAAACGATAGCAGATCATCGTCAGACTGGATGAGCTCCTTCTTCACGTTACAACCTGGGAGAGAATACATGGCTAAACTACAGAAGTACTGCTAGCTACAATTCAAAACAATAACTACAAATGTCTTGCCTCCGTCCTGCGCCTGAAATGAGTACGAAACAAGAAGTAGGGTTGGTTAGTACATTACCAATGCTGGGGTTCGTTGATAGGGTCCAACTCATTGCACTCTCCTTACAGTTTGTTATTTTTATGGTCCATACTCCTTGGAAGTTCACATTGACTCTCAATATTTGTTTGCATAGTATGCAATAGGGAACATGAAACAGAATAAAAACAACATTGAAAAATATGCAGCGAAATATTAAAATCCAATGGATATGGCTAAGCGACCAGGAGACTTAACCTCGCAACTGATACCATCTGCACCGCCCTCTTAAAATAAACATATTCTTGGCGTGCCTCCTAGCTGCATCACTGGAACCAACTAGAAAAGAAAGGAGTACGCAGTGGAAATGGATGTTAATTTCTGACCTGTGCTGGGCCCGTACTTGCAGGCCAGATGTGCCGAGCGACTCCAGACTCCGTGAAGGTGGTCCCACGACGAGTGGTAGAAATACCCTCCTGGTGCTAGAAAGCTAGAATAAGTTAGGCCTAGGTTTGAAGAGAGAGAGAGAGAGAGTGAGAGAGAGCGAGCAGCCCGATCGCCAAACACTACTAAATAAGACACATGGGTAAAGAAATGGAAATTTAATGAATTGAAACCGAACACACAAAGAAACCCGGCCAGAATAACACACACAAAAAAGAATACCCTTCACCTAGGGGTCAAATAAAGTCACTTTCAAACGGGGAAGATAAATATAAATAACAATAAATAACTTACGATAGTAAATAACGTTAACAAATTAAATTCATACCTGTGCTCACTTCCGTGAAAACGATGTAAAAAGGGAGGAAGTAAATGACCAAGAGGCAATCGAGCCGGTCGCTGGTCAACAACAATCACTTCTCAGCCTAGAGATGGATGGTTGTCATGACGACCACAAATAACAAGCATAGCAAAGATAAAACAAGAGGCTGTGTGCGTGTCGCAGAGGCTGTGGCGAGCAATGGGGATGCGATCGAGCTGGCAGTCCCCAGAGAAAAGAAAAGCAAAACCAAAGATACTATAAGAAGAAACAAATGACGTCAGGTGTCCGTGAAATATATCAAGATACATACACGCAGTCAAACACACAAAATGCCAGCCGATGATGCAGAAATAAAACTCAAAGCAACTCGTGCTTGTAGGTAGTCTAGCAAAACATGCTAAACCTATATGGTCTCCAACTTACGTTCCGAGTTCGAGCTGAATACGGTAAGGCCTACTTAAAGTTACCGCCGTGATCCAGTTGCCCGAAGCATGGAATGAAGGGAAAACATAAGGGCTAAAATATATGGTGTCATGCCTCGTGTTGGGAGAATGGTCGTAACGCCAACGTCCACAAACAACGGGAGACCCATTCGAAGATATGCCCAATCAAAACAGCATCAATGCACCTGGCAGCAAGAAAAACATACACACACAAAATCACTCGCAGATATATTTCACGGCACAAATAAAAGGTTAAACGAAGACTCAAACAAAATAAAACAGGAGACCGCCATTACGATTGGTTCCACAGCAAATCCAAGCACACGACGAAGATCAAAAAGAAAGGTTAAATTTAGGAAATGAGCATAGTGGACACAAGGTTAGATGTATTACTTACATGAGTAAATGGAAGGCTTCGGCATATTAACAATGTTAAATAAAAAGGAAAACATTACATTTTAAATAATAAGGCGGAGAGCCTCAAGGCACGTCCGGACAGAAAGTATCTCACATGGCGTCTGAGTCAACCGGGACGGCCGCCAAAGAAAATAAAGAAAAGAGAGATGTTAAACATGGCTCACGCCAGATGATAATATTCCTCATACCCGGTGGAGTAAGATTCTTCATGCATTGAATTTTGCATTGCTGATCCCATTTCAGCATTCGCCTGGACCTCGTACATGGAACAGCCGATGGATGAAAGTCTTCCTCGTCCGGTCTCGTTCTAAGATCTCCTCGACTCGAATTGATGTTCTTGTTTGTCGTGGTTTATTGACTCCATCTCTCAACTCTGCTTCTATTATTTGGTTTCTCCATCGTCGATTCTTGAAATTCTCGCGTAGATTTATAATTTTGAATAGCTTAGGTCACCGCTGTCACTTCTCCTAGTCCAGTAATTCAACTTCCCAAATCATGCGTTTAACGCTGCCTAGCTCCTCATTTATACAAGTAATAAAATCTTTTTTAGGCAAAGCTTTCCTCAATTCACAATTGTACCATAATATTCCAATACATGCCAGTTCGATTCTCGACTTCATAACTTCTACAATTTAAGTCCAATCTCTTCCAAATTTTGAAATTAAGCTTCATATATCTGATAGATCACAAATCTGACTTCAGATAAAGTAACAAGATGTTCAGTAAAGATCATATACCCTACTTTCTCCTATATGCATGGGTATTGTTATAATTCTTTGTCCTTTTCAAGGAGTATAATTGAATGTTGGTTGTAGTAGCTTGTTGAAATACAACGTGTTATACGGATATTAAACATGAATATGAGGTGCCCTTTGCTAGTGCTATCAATGTAAAAAATCTTTCAATTCGGTTTCACCGTGTTTGAATTGCTATGGGGAATTGATTTGCAAACATACATGGCGCTATCTGCAAACTATTGGGCTGAAGACCTTGTGGTTCAGTCAAAAGATGCTTCCCACAGAAAGGTATGTTGTTGCAAAATTTGGTAGAGATCAAGTGATTAGGTTGTTCATAATTTGATTTAAGGTTCTAACATTTGGGTGGCCGCCATTACGGTTCCGTCAAGATGGCGGCGATATAAGGCATGACACTGAGGTGCCATTTGCTAGTGCTGCCTCTCTACCAAATTTCGTTCAATTCGAATTTACCGTGTTTGACTTGATAGGGGAAATAGATTTGCACACATACATGGCCTCCGTATGAAAACTATTGGACTGATGACCTTGTAGCTTGGTTAAAGAACGCTTCTCACATAAAGGTAAGTTGTTGCGAAATTTGTTAGAGATCAGATGATTAGGTTGGTTGTAATTTGATCTAAGCTTTTTAATTTTGGGTGCCCACCATTACGTCGCCGTAAAGATGGCGGCGACATAAAACATGACACTGAGTTGCCCTTTTCTAGTGCTATCTCTGTACCAAATTTCGTTACATGCAGTTTCACCGTGTTTTAAAAGATGGGGGGAATCGATTTGCACACATACATTGCTGCCAACCGCAAATTATTGGGCTGATGAGCTTGTAGTTTGGTCGAAAATTCTTTATACATAAAGGTATAATGTTGCAAAAGATGGTTGCGATCTGATGATTTGGTTGGTCGTAATATGATTCAAGCCTTTAACATTTGGGTGGCCGCCATTCCGTTTTTCTCAAGATGGCGGCGATATAAAACATGACACTGGAGTGTCCTTTGCTAGTGTTACCTTAGTATTAAATTTCGTTCAATTCTGTTTCACCGTGTTTGAATTGATAGGGGGAATCGATGTGCAAACATAGCTGCATTCTGCAAACTATTGGGCTGATGATCTTGTAGTATAGTCAAAAGACTCTCGTCATATGAATATATATTTTTGCAAAATTTGGTAGAGATCGAATGATTAGGTTAGTCGAAATTTTATTCAAGCATTGAACATTTGGGTGGCCGCCATTAAGTTTGTGTCAAGATGGCGACGATATAAAACACGACACCGAGGTGCTCTTTGCTGTTGCTACCTCTGTACCAAATTTTGTTCAATTCGGTTTCACCGTGTTTAAATAGATAGGAGGAATCAATTTGCACACATACATGGCCGCCACCCGCAAAGTATTGGGCTGATGACCCTGTAGTTTAGTAAAAAGATTTTTCATACATAGAGGTATAACGCTGCAAAATTGGGTAGAGATCAGATTATTAGATTGGTCGTAATTTGATTTAAGCTTTTAACATTTGGGTGGCCGCCATTACGTTTCCGTCCAGATGGCGGCGATATAAAACATGACACTGAGGTGCCCTTTGCTAGTTCTATCTCTATACCAAATTTCGTTCAATTCGATTTCACCGTATTCGAATTGCTATGGGGGGGGGGGGGGCGACAGACATTCAGAGTACACTCACCCACACACACACACAGACAGACAGACACACAATTTTTGGCCCTGTGTAGATCAATTTTTGCACAAATCGAAAGTAGGCTAAAAATCGTGGTCTGTACATTCTCAACTTGCCTACAAAACAAATCCAGTGCACCTCGGGGTGACAATACTCCTGCACAAACATTGTCCCAAGCAGTGTTTATCTATCATAGCTACATAATTCACGGCTTACCGCTCTATGATATAATAATAATAATCACAATGAACGTCTGTCACTAGTCACCTCGCATACAAATATGCGTACTGAACTGCTGTTACACTCGGCTTACTCATCGTTTCATTGCAGCCCACTTCGGTGACTTACCGCACTGAACTGCGTGGCGTTCCTTGTACAATAGGAAGGGCAGTCTCGGTCATTTATATGGACTCAACTTGCATGCTGTTCCCAAGGTTTCAGGATCGAGACCTAGCGCATTCAGCTGGCGCTAGAGGGTGCATAATGTGAGGGATCCATGTCAGTAAATTTACTGGCATGATAGAGATCCCCTTCGGGGCAAAATTCCGGCACCCCGGCGTCTCTAAAAGCCACAGTAGTTAAAAGGGAGGTAAAACCAATATTATTTGATTTAGATAGGCGGAAAATTATAGACGTTGTGATACGAGACTTATATTGTGGGACTTTCTCGAGAGCACCAGCCATCTCTTAAAAATGTCTCCCGAACTTCTCCACTTGCGTACCTCCTTCCGTTAGCGCCACCTGCAAATGCCGTCCATCCGTATCTAAAAGGCCCACCACGCTGTCAGGTGGTGAGACAGGTGGATTGAAGTATTCAGTGGTTTGAAGTATGAAAATAATGGTGGATCCGGCACCATATTACAGTATCTTAAAACTTTTGTTCAGATGGTTTGATGATGATGATGATCGGGTGCCATCAAGTCGGCGTCGACTCCTAGCGACTGCATGGATGGACTGTCTTCATATGATTCGGTTTTCAGCCATTTACTTCAGATCCTTCACTGACATATTCATGTTGGATTTGATGGAGTCGATCCATCTCAATGCTGGCCGCCCTCGTCTCCAAGACCCTTCCACCTTTCCAAGCATAATTTTCTTTTCCAACGAATCAGATCGTCTCATAATGTGTCCAAATTATGACAGCTGTAATCGTGTTATCAGTGCTTCAAGAGACAGATCTGGTTTTATTTTTTGAATTACCCATACATTTGTCTTCTTGGCTGTCCAAGGAATACGCAGTATCCTTCTCCAACACCAGAGCTCAAAAGCATCAATATACTTCCTATCTCGTATCCTTATGGTCCAGCTTTCGCAACCAAATGTAGCTATGGGAAAGACTAGTGCCTTAACCATTCTAATTTTAGTAGGCAAAGATACATCTGAACTCTGTAAGATCTTATCAAGGCTTTAAAAGCTGCTCTTCCTAGGGCAAGTCTTCTACGAATCTCTTGACTTCATGAGCCATTACTACTAACGGATGATCCCAACAAACAGAAACTATTCACCTCTGTGATTAACTTATTATCTATCATGATGTTCGATGGTAAACCTGTTGCCCATGGTTTCACTCTGTTCTTTAACTTTCATAATGATATCCTCGAGCTCCTCCTTGCTTTCAGCAACCAAAGTGGAGTCATCTGCATTCCTCAAGTTGTTTATATTCAATCCACCAATCTTAAAACCATGAGCTGACTCATCCAATCCAGATTTCCTCATGATGTACTCAGCATACAGATTGAATAAGTAAGGCGAAAGTATACAGCCTAGTCGCACACCTTTGCTAATAGGGTACCATTCTGTTTCACCATGCTCAGTTTTAACATTGGCTTCTTGTCCCAAATATAGGTTCCGCATCAGGACAATGAGATGTTCAGGTATGCCCATCTGTCTAAGTACATTCCACATCTTCGCATGATTCACACTATCAAAGGCCTTCGTTTACTCTATAAAGCACATGTACATCTCCTTTTGGTGTTCCTTTACTGTTTCCATCATCCAACGTACATTACTAATAATGCCTCTGGTTCATCTACCATTCCTAATACCAGCTTGAGTAGCAGACATTTCACGCTCCATGTATGGTTCTAATCTTCGTTGTATGATTTTCAACATCACCTTGCTGGCATGTGGTATCAGAGCAATTGTGCGATAGTAGGAGCAGTCCAACAGGTCTCCCTTTTTGGGTATAGGAATAAAGATGGATCGTTTCCAATCTGAGGGCCAAGTTAATGTTTTCCAAATCTGTTGACACATTGCAGTTAAACTTTAACAGATGTTTGTTCTGTTGCTTGCCATATTTCAGCTGGAATTCCATCAGTTCCTGAGGCCTTGTTTTGTGCCAATGACTTTAAAGCTATTCTGACTTCATCTCTTAACATAGGAGGTTCTAGATCAAAATTTGCCTCTTGAAATGAGTCGTCACTTTTTATCTCTAGACTATACATGTCTTCTGTATAATCTTTCCATCTCTGTTTAATTTGTTCACCATCATTAACTATATTACCATTAATATCCTTGACCATTCCAGTTATTGGCTGAAACTTCTCTCTTAAGGTGGGAATATGTTGAAAGACCTTTCTCATGTTACCTTTTTATTTTCTTCTTCCAAATGAGTACAGGTCTTGTTATAGTACTGCTGATTATCTTTGCGAACATTTCTCTGGAGATCTCTATTAAGAAAGTCATGAGTTCCCTATCCTTGTGAATTTTGCCTCTTCGCTATTTTAATAGCTTCTGATGTCAACCAGTGTGACGTTCTCTTTTTTCTCAACCCTTTACAATGTCTTTAACTTCTCACCAAATTTCCTCAGGTTTTCGATCAAGGAGATTTAGGATCTCAAAACGATTCTTAACTGATGTTTTAAATAGTGTCGGACTGTTTGCAAAGTCATATCTCGGGTGGACTACCTTAATATTCCTTCTAAGAATGACTTGTAATTTACATGTCAGTAGTTCATGATCTGATCCACAGTCTGCACCAGGACAAGTTATTGCTGCTATAATGGGACTTCGCCACCTTCTAGACCCAATTATATAATCGATCTGATTCCTGTATTATCCACAAGGTGATGTTCAGGCTGACGTTTTGGTTGCTTGAAACATGTGTTGGTAATGAAAAGGTTATTAGATTCATGAAAACTGATAAGCCGCTCTCCAGCCTCGTTACGATCACCTACGAAATAAAGACCCACACCATTTCCCTCTTTGCCTTTCTCTACTTAAGCATTCCAATCGCCAGTCAGAAGTAACACATCTTGTCTGCAGGTCTTATCCATAGCTGTTTGAACCTGGGCATAGAATACATCAACATCATCATCATCCGGGTTTGGGGCATATACCAGTATTATGGTCATATTAAAAGGTTGCCCTTTTAATCTTATGAACATCACTCGATCACTAATGGCGTCATAGCCCAGAACAGTTCTAGCAGTTCGCTCGCTTATTACAAAATCCACACCTTGCTTTCTCCGTTCCTCATGTCCTGAGTAATAAATTATGTGTTCTCCTGGTTTGAACTGGCCAAAACCACGCCATCGTAGTTCGGTAATTCCTAAGATATCAATATTCAAGCGGGTCATCTCATTTTCCATGTGGCCACCATTAATTTGTCCTTGCAACTGTGGATTCTCATTTCTAGAGTGGCAGCATCAGCAGCATTTGCCGCATCATTAGCATCACCAGTATTCTGAAAGATCCGAAGCTCTTCCACAGTAGCATATTGAGTGCCTTCCATCCTCATGGTTTACAGATGCTTAATAAAGTTTTATGCGAAGCTGTTTTAATTTGACTTTTGATGTAAGTCTGTTCGTAAGAAATGTTTACTTACGTTGACGGTGAAGTATGTGTGCTAATTGAACTTAAATGTGATTAATAATTGTTTAGTTTTTAATACTTTGTTCACCCTGAAGGGGAGTAGCTGTACAGAATTTGCCACGCTTTACCTGTCTCTTAGATGGCGGAGACATTTATAACCATAGTCAAGTTATCTGTGCACTGATGCACGGCTGAAAGCAACGGAAAACTACAGCCCTTAACGTTCTTCTCAAAGATATGCACCTCTCTATGCATTATTACTTGTGGTAATACCGTCCTCTCCTGTAAAATTCAAATTCTCTGTTGGTCCTGCTTTCGGATCTCCGGCCAAGGAATACTTAAGGGGGTGTTAACATCACAAAGTTTACAAAGGTAACATCAGACATGCTACTGGGCAGAGTGTGGCTGTTATAATTGTGATTAGCAGGGCAATACTTGAGGGGGTGTTAGCATCACAAAGTTTACAAAGGGAACATCTGACATCCTATTGGGCAGAACGTGGCTGTTAGAATTGTGATTAGCAGAGGAATACTTGAGGGGATGTAAACATCACAATGTTTACAAAGGTACCATCTGACATCTCACTGAGCTGAACGAGGGTGTTAAAATTGTGATTAGCAGAGGAATACTTGAGGGGGTGTTAACATCACAAAGTTTACAAAGGTAACATCTGACATCCTACTGGGCAGAACGTGGCTGTTAGAATTGTGATTAGCAGAGGCAGGGTTAAAAACATTGAAAGGGAAGTGGATAGGCTGAGATTGGATTTGGTTGGGATTATTGAAGTATTTAGATGGTAGGCTATCGCGGACGGTGTCTAGTTTATTATCTAGGCTTACAGGATGGAGCTACGTCCTGTATCGGCGATTGTTTCCCGACGTTTCGGCTGTCATTGCAGCAGCCTTAACCATGGGTACGAGTTCGTGTCACTACTAAAACTAACCGTTGGTTGTCAGTCAGGCGCTTCTGGATCGGCATTGATGTCGCGCTGCTCCCTGATTGGTCTGAGCCCCAGCCAGTCAAGTGTTAAGAGAACTTTCCACCTGTTGCTAAGCCTGAATCTGTCTTTGCGATCGAAATTATTGGCATGCTTCACGATCTCTATTACCTCTCTAATTATCCTGTTTTGATATCTCGAAACTTAAGCAAAAGTTTCGGCCGAATCAAATTCTATGGCGTGTCTGGTGATGTCAGCATGTTCATCATTGGAGTTATGTTGTTTAATTGTTTTGTGTCTCAAATGACCTGTGATATCCTAATGGAAGCACGTATTTTTGTTTATGGCACTTTTTATACTCGTCCACGTGAATAAGGCTCTTCGCTAACTCTTTCATTTTGTTTTGGCTGCCTTATCTTGGCTGATTAACACAACATTTAGGTCAGTTTGTTTATTGGTTGTATAACCATTGTCACGTTGTATTTCCTTCGTAACCTGGCGATCCGTCACCCCCTGTACATACGGCAAAAAGGCTTTATAGTGGGGTCGCTTTTCGACCTTTAGAGCAGTTCTCCGGCTTTGTCCTTTATTCCGTATGGTCCTGTTTATCTGTCCTTTGCTGTAGCCATTGGCTACGAGTGTATTCCAAACTTCTTATTTCCCCTTATTTACGCTGCAGACACGTTAGAAGAAGAGGCGCTTCATGATTGTGCCCGGAAATGAAGAAAATATAAAATACTGGTAAAGGACACTAAAGCGAACTACTATGAAGAGCAGCACAAAGACAGTTAGAAGAGACAGAAAACAATCTGTACAAGGTTCACTCAGATTTTGCCATTTAAGGAGACGAGACCACGCATAGATAATGCAAGTACCAAGTATGAAGACCCTATAGAGATGTTTAACACACGAGAGATCGAGGAGGTGCACTTGAATCTCAAAAGTAACAAAGCTTGTGTCCCGGACGTGCTCCTTAATGAACATTTGACGAGTTTGGCTCCGGTCCACATAGAATCACTTACCAGCCTATTTAACGAATGTGTTATATAGAGGCAAATACCCGATCGATGGCGGACATCAACGATAATGATCCTTTATATAAAAAAAAAAGGGAGACTTAAGTAATTCCAATTCATATAGAGGAGTGGCACTGGAATGCACATTGTTAACGGTTTTGACAAATCTATTAACGCAAAAACTGAATTCTCTCTTAAACCATTATCTTTCAGAAAAAAAAACACGTTGGATTCAGGTAGCATCGCTCCACATTTCAGGCTCTAGAATGCCTTCCGAACGACTTTCATGAGGTCCTTAGATTCACGAAAGTGAAGTTTCATATTGTATTTGTCGATTATTCGAAGGCTTTTGATACAGTTAGTCAAACGCAGGTTATATCAAAGATTGAGGACCTGATAGGGATACATAATCCCATATTACAACTCCTAACAAACATATTGGCAAAGAATGAGGTGCATATAGAGGATTCGATCACTCTGTCGGATACAATAGACCAGACTACGGGTGTAATCCAGGGTTATCCTCTAAGTCCCCTTCTATTTAACGTCGGGACACATGCTGATGTACTTGTAACGACGACTGAAGACACTCAATCTGTATGCAGATGAATGGCTTTAGTGCCAAAATCAATACCCAATCTGCCGTTGGCATTTGATCGGCTCGTAGAATGGGCTCAAAGAAATGACCTTCATGTGAACAGAAGTATAACTATGATGATGACCTTTAGGAAAGGAGGCAGACATGCAGCAGATGATACGATATATATGTATGGACAACCACTTAACAGCGTTAATAATTTTAAATACCTAGGTATAACACTGCAAATACATGGAACCAATTTCACAGCACATATAAAAGACAGGTTAACAGCAGCAATGATAGCCATAAATGTTATCAAATACACTAAAATATATCTCTCCCAACAGCGAAGAAGTTATTCAGAGTGAAAATAACTCCCGTCATAACTTACGGCATCTCCAGTATCTGGCAGCACCTGTCAGTAACCAACGTAAAGGATGTGGAATATGTTAATGCGACATTTCTAAAGAGGGCTCAATGTTTTTCAAAAATTACCTCGTCGAGGCTGGTATATGAGGTAACTAGGGAAATTATGTTGATGGAGGCAATACGGGAAGAATTCTCTCTCCCATCAACTACGGCATACCAAAGACTTTTTCTCGAACACCATAGAAGGAAAACAGAAATTGGCTGGACTTTTATAGTACCGACGCGATGACCACTGACAAGTGGATAGAAGCCAACTACGAAATAAGACATATAACGACCAGACTAAGTGTGCACTGATTTCATTCTAAGCTCTGCTCCACGAAGACGTACCACTCGTCGAATGAGGAATGCGTGTGTGCTTTATGCGGGAAGCAATGTGATTCTTATCACGTAGTGAGTAGTACAGGAAGGAAAATTCCTTTAACTAGGTTCAGCACAGAATGACGGTGAAATAATCTTGCACGTTGTGTGTTTTAAATACTTTTATCGCTAATGCAGTTGGCTCTGACCAGCAGTGTCCTAGCTACCATTTCCGTCTGCGACGTTGGTTGACTTGAATTTGCATGTAGGTACCGGCCTGTATGAGTGTCTTTCCTATAGACCCTGTGTGCGATCGTGTTGTCTGTTCGTTTATAGAGAATAACGTCTACTAAGGACAGCGGACTGTTTTCCTCTACTTCCATTGTGAAGTTGATGCTTGCATCTGTGGAGCAATTGAAAGCTAAGAAGTCCTGAAGTGTGTTGCGTCCATGTTCCTATGTCAGAAAAGGTCCCTTACGTATCTGAACCGACACTCAGGTTTCAATGGGCTCTCCTTTACAGCTTTTTCCTCTACGTTGCCATGAAAACGCTAGCCATTAATTGAGAGAGAGTGATCCCATGGCTGCTCCCTCCATATGTTGAAACATTTGACCATTGAAGGCGAAGACTGTGGTAAACGCAGTGTTCAGCTAAGTCAACTAAGTCCGTTGATCGTCCTGTGACTGTAAGCTTTTACCTGATTGTCTGTGTAGCGTCAGGCACAGGAACCCTGGTAAATAAGGACTCCACATCGAGGCTTGCCAGTAGACCGCCGTCACTCAAGTTTATACTCATTGTGATATCTACGAAGTGTTGCGAGTTTCAGACGTGAGAGGCTGGCGGAGGGAATAATGGCTGCAGAAACTGATTCAAATATTTGAATATTTTAGTAGGGGACGCTATGGCACTCAGAAGCACATTGGGATTGTGTATTGTAGGCAGGCCGTAGAACATATTTGGTGAACTGAGAGGTATCTTCTCTAATTTCTTCTACTTCGAATGATGGTAGACGATGAATAAGAAGCTTCTACCCCGCTAACAGTATCTAGACGTCTCGGAGTGATGGTGAAATTACGTACATTGCTTCGGTTGTAGGGTGAGGTAGCTTTGTTAAAATGAAAAAAAAAAATAAAAAAATATATATATAACATTAAGATTGGGAGGCATGGAGTGCGGTATTGAAACGGCCAAAAAAATGATTACTTAAACCACAACAAAAATGGTAATGTTTCCTTGTCACTCATCATTTTAGCTCCCTCTGTTAAATCTCACCCAATTGTCGCATTTACTTGAACATGCGCATCGATGACCCATTCGCAAAAGTCAAGCAGTGTTGCAAAAGGTGGAGCTATAAGCATCTTCTCCATTGCGGCACACAGCTTGTAAAGAATTTAATGACTTTGGATCGGAAGACTGTGGTGGCTAAGTTACGAACCAAATACACTCATGCTCTGAGAGCTATCAATCCAAAATCTCCGACATGCAAACTATATCGTGTGTATAATATGCATATAATTGTAAAATGTTCAGACATGTACAACATATTATTATGAGTAGATACTACATCAGGTACCGGTACTTGTCGAGGACAAGTCTTCAGGTAGTGGTATTAATAAAATTATATTTTTGCCACTTAGATTTCTAAGTCACTATGGTATTATTCTACTTCCGTAATATTGTAACGCATTTTAAACTGAGAGTACTAATTATTTCAGGCTGATATATCCACATACGTCGGATCCTGCTGTAAGGAGGATTTACACATTTGGTAATAGTACTATTACTGCATCCAGCGAAAAATTCGCTATCAAACAAACATTTAAGACAAACATTGTTAGTCATGGCAGCAAAAAACCGTATTCTTGTAGCGTATGCAAAGCAAATTATACAGAAAGAGGATCTTTAGACACAATGGAAATCCATACCAGGGAGAAGCCATATTCCTGTAGCGAATGCAAAGCTAGATTTACAGGTATTGATCCTTCGAAGAGTTACATGTTATCCCATAGCGGCGAGAAACCTTATTCCTGTAGCGTATGTGAATCCAAATTTACCCGAAAAGGAAATTTGAAAACTCACATGCTACTCCATAGTGGTGTGAAGCCTTATTCCTGTAGTGTATGTGAAGTCAAGTTTACTCACAGAGGAAATCTGAAAAGCCACATATTAACCCATAGTGGTGAGAAGCCATATTCCTGTAGCCTATGTGAGTCCAAATTTACCCTAAAAGCAACTTTGAAAACCCACATGATTACCCATAGCGTCGAGAAGCCTTATTCCTGTAACTTATGTGGGTCCAAGTTTACCCTGAAAGCAAGTTTGAAGATACACATGATGAACCATAGCGGCGAGAAGCCATATTCTTGTAGCGTATGTGAAGCAGCGTTTTTTAGGGGAGGAGATCTGAAAAGGCACATGTTATCCCATAGCAGGAAGAAGCCATATTCCTGTAGCGTATGTGAATCCAAGTTTACCCTGAAAGGAAATTTGAAGAGGCACATTATATCTCATAACGGCGAGAAGCTTTACCCTGAAGGGAAGTTTGAAGACGCACATGTTATCCCATAGTGGCGTGAAGCCATATTCTTGAAGCGTATGTGGAGCAGAGTCTACCAGGTGAGGAGATCCGAAAAGACACATGTTATCCCATAGCTGCTGGAAGCCTTATTTCTGTAGCGTTTGTGAATCCAATTATTCCCAGAGAATATATTTGGAGACGCACATGGTATATCATGGTGAGGAGCCATATTCCTGTAGCGTACGTGAATCTAAATTTACCCAAAGAAAAAATCTGAAAAGACACATGTTATCCCATAGTTGGAATATGCAATATTTCTGTACCGTATGTAAACGAAACTTTACAAGGCGTAAATATTTCAAGGCACACTTGCTAATTCATAGCGGTGAGAGGCCATTTTAATGTACAATATTTAAAGCCAAATTTATAGAGGAGAAATGTGGAAGACACTCGTCTATCCATAGCGGTGGGATACCATATCCATGTAGTGTATGTGAATCCATGTCACAAGGAGAGGATATTTGATGACAAACATGACGTTCTATAGCGGCGAGAGGCCATATTCCTCTAGCATATGCTGTGAATGAACGGGAGCCATCTGCCGGATCTTCAACCGAAACTAAGTGATAGTTTGTATTTAGAATTTTAAAGAAAAGAAAGAAGAATAAAGGTGAGCAGTAAGACGTGAAGTGTGTATCCTTTGGCTCTCCCCGCACTACACCTATACCGTACCCGAGATATTGGTGCCGATACCCTGGAACTTTAAGAACTTTGTGAGATAAGGTTCTAGCTTGTTTCCATAATATTGTTTTAAAAGGTGTTTTAATTCAGCATGATGGTGAGGTGTGGATAAGAGTTCTGACAGTGAAGGTTTCTGGGAGATAGGAAGTGTTTGACTACTGACAGGATTTTTTGTTTTATGAAACTGTTTAAGGGGTGAGGATTTTTTTTAGGAGTAAACACGGCATCGCTCCCACTTTGACATTGACTATCATGATCATCATCTTCTTCTTGACTATCATCTGATGGTTTCATCGTTGGTGGAAGGGTTTGGTGTTGATTTTGAATAGGTTAAGGGTGTTGTCTGAGAGGCAGCAGCATTGTTGATGTTAATGTTATGAACAGGTGATGGAACATGTTTTAACAGGGGCATAGGATTTGTGTTCTTTAGACGTTTTAATTTATGAAATTTACGTCGAATATAAATTTGTGCCTGAATAATACGCTTTTTTATTTGTACATGTTTCTTGTATCGTATGGGCGTTTCCATGATGGATAACTGACTAACATGGAATACAGAAACATTATCCTTTTCCAAGAGAAATAAGATGATCAAAACACAGGCGGTATCGTCCTTGACAAAGTTCTCTTTGTTTATTAATGACGAAACATGCATGCTGATGAGTATTCCAACATTTCCCACATAATTGTGCGAAACTGGAGAAGGACATTTCAGCATTTACATGATCATGAAAAATATGATCACGACTTTTTTCAACTTGTCGAAAGAGGGAAATCAGATTAGCATTATCTCGAATTAACAGTTTTGGAATTTTTGAATAGGTCTGTGCATGAAAAATACAATCCACTTGTTTATGCTGCCCCATACTAATATACTTACTTACTTACCCGGGGTAGGTTTTGGCCTCTTGAACAACTGCTCTCCATGTTCATCTATCCATCCTTCCGAGGCAATTGTCATTGTTTCGTAACAGGTTCTTTTTTATGGTGTGGGGTTGTTCACCCCACGTCCAACCCCCAACCTGGAGGGCCAGAGTATCATGCTTAGTCTGGATGATCACCTTCGACCTGTCCGGCTCGGGAGACCCTATCAGTAACTAAGCTACCGCCGGCATAGCTCTCAGGATCGTTTGACCCCGCAAGCTCCACCACCGCGCCAAGGTAACGATACGATTGGTGGAGCTAAACTAATGAACCAAAATAAAATAACGGTTTTCCCTTGAGTAGCGACTTCATCAAAAATAACAATAGAATCAAGACATATACTCTCTGGCTGAATCACATCATCAGGCGTTGTAAATGTAAAATAGCCCATGGATTCTTTATTTAACGATGACGTAATTTGCTCTAGATATACGAAGAGAGGTTGGTACAACGATTTAGCAAATATAAATATTTTGAAATCGTATGCAATGAGGAGCGGCAATGAGGTTAAGCAAGGTATTAGACTTTCCACAGCCAGAAGGACCGACAATAATGCAACCAATAGTATAGTCCAGGACACCTTAAATAAGTTACTAGAAAACCAACATGGCCGCCACATTTGGTGTTGCCAACTTACATCATTTAACACCAAAAAGTCTGCACACACATCCATGTAACACGTAATCGCAAATGATCCAAACTAAGTAAAGGCTCTTTTTACGAAAATACGTTTTACATGAAGTTGTGAAGCAGTCCTTGCTCAAGTTAGGGACATCTTGGTCACCAGTCCTCCACAGTAACTCTTAAGCAGTATTATTGTAGTGAAGTTAACTTAAATTATCTCTTCTAGATTGATTTTTAAAGCATCACATAAAATGCATAAGAACAGAAACATTAATACTTACTCAATTATTTTCTCCAGGGAGCTAAAGATGAGCATGTTCATTTCTTCTTATAGGCTATATTTTTATAATTAGTCCAAAAATGCAGACCATTCTGTTTTAAAATGAGTGTTCAGAGAAGGATTTAGGAGTAGGAGAGAAATATAATAGTAGGGTACATATTAGCTTATTATTTCTTTATTTTTGGTAAGTACCATACTTCTTGCATGTATTGGCTACTCAAACTAACACTTGGGGCGCTGCGGTCGGTCCGGATAAGTAGGGAAAAAATACTCAATAACACGCGTTTGATATGGAACACCTTTTATTTTTCGGTTATAATCAGTAAATGTGGTCCCTAAAATAATGACAGTGTTATTTTCAATTGTATATATGTATAACTGTGCGATACACGTGTTCTAATTTGTGAGTTCCACTGGATTTTATGTGTCAATTGCATATTATCAAGCATCGGTTGTCTGCTGGTATCTGTTTTTGAGCAGTTCGAGTCATGGCGCTGTTACTTTAAAAGCTATATTTGAGTTTGCTCACTGTACCATAGACTGTAGAAATTATTTGCTGCTTGGTAGGGCGAAGGGATGAGTTTAACTTGTATTAAAGCTCGGGGGACACAGGAATTGCTTGATTTAGATGGTTAGCTGGTGGGTTTGGTGTAGAATATCGGACTGGTAGCAGGTTCTCGCAGAGTAGATATTTACCCTGCGAAGTCAAATTAGGCCTATATGACTCGTAGTGGAATGGCTCGGATATCGCAGAGCGAGGTGATGGCGGTTGGTAGGGTAATTGGATATGAACTAGGGAGGGGGAAGGATACCTGACTGATGAAGCTTGGCTGTAGTCGGCTGGTGCAGGCCTAGCTGTCTTGGTACGGCTTGGCTCGACGTAAACAGTGAACAACCCGTCCTGTCGTCAGTGAGTTTAGTGGTGAGTGGTCCAACCCACTCCTGTTGCCCGTATTTATTTGGTATCGTCACCTTTTGGCTATTGCTATTTACATCTTTTGGAAAGTGATGAAAACTTATATCCGCAGCCCTCTTTTATGCATCGACTTACAGCCGTAAACTGAGCAATATACGTTGCTTTTACTCATTTTACACTCCATCAATGAGTAAAACTTATTACTTATGTATAAAGACACGAAGAAATTACCTCGATCTGCTTACGAATACAAGAAACCATATACAAACAGTCACCACGTGACAAATGTACCCTACTTGGTACATATATGAAGGCAGAATTGAGACAAGCTGTTGAAAGCCTGTTGGCAAATCCCTATTGAGATGCAAGAAGATGGTTAATCCCAATGCTTAGGCCTAAAACCATTCGAACTAGTCGTGAATTTTAGGGGCATTAGACTAATGGCAACTCGAAGATTTCGTCTTGGGATGGTAGAAAGCAGCAGTTGGTCGATTATGGGGCTTTGTGACATGGTCATGTAGATCTGTGTACCTGGGCATGTGGAATTTGCGTTATTGTCATGGCTGGATTAGTGTGTGCATTTATTATTCAGATGAGGATTGGGAACGAGGTGGCCATGGCCTTAATTTAGGAACCATCCCGGCATTTGCCAGGAGTAGAAGCGTGGAAACCACTTCCAAGATGGCTAAGATAGGAATCGAACCCTCCTTTTCTTAGTTTTGCCTCATGAGGCTGAGTGTGCCTTGTTCCATCCCTCAGACCAAAATTAAAATTTCTTGGCAGAGCTGGAAATTGAACCTGGACCAACTGCCAAAAAATGCTAGCCGCACAACGGGAGATGGTTGGTAGAATAGTCTCCTGACCTCTCATCAACCGGCACATTAAATGCCACTTCTAGAAAATTCAATGAATTCACTGAGAAATTGACGAGTTAAGTACAGGCGTTGAAAGGCAAGCTTTATCGACGGAGTAATATCTTGAAAATTATAATTATAAGATACCAACACAAAACAATTTTCTGTGGAGAGCTGAGATATTTAAATTGCGAGAGCGGAATACATGAGAGGGAATTGAACTGAGGCAGCGTTGTGGCGAATGGGTACGTCCTCTACACTTCCACTCATTTCTGCATGATCATAATAATAGCATTATCATGACGAATACAATACATAGTGTTATCACTGACCGAGTTCAAGTGCGCCCCGCTGTTGGCCAGCGCTAGTGGTGCAGACCCCCAACGCTACAGTCAACCGCAGTCAGCTGTTCAAAAATGGGATACGTGCTGGCCTGCGTAAACCTCTTTACGAAGGCTGCGGTTACGCTGATTACATCAAATTTTCAGTGCATATTCTAAAATAAAATAATAGCCTGTCTACAACCAAAAATGTTCAAGGCAAAACGACATACGTAATAGAGGTAACACTTCAGGAGTGATCAACCAAGTAGAATACTTAAATTAGCCTAAATACCTTGTGTAATGATGAATAATAATTATGGAAGTGATGTCCTAATAGATGTTTTCTCCTTCACTGTCTGTAACCTACCCGCTATGCCCTTTTATAAAACGACCTATACTGTAGTGAAATTTCAGATTAATTCTGTACCATGTATCACTCTTTTTTCTTTTCGCTTTCACTTTGATAATATATCATTTTCATACCTTATTTCATCTTTTGGCTGGAGGGGGACATTATCAATTGTAACTACTAACCTTGATCACTTCTGCACCGGATATATGTGCTAAATCACTTAAACGTGTGTTTTTATTTATTGTATATTTAACAACCGCAGCCATGTTCGACAGCATATTTGGTATGTGAAACTGCCGCAGCGAGCGATCACATTGACGTCATTAGTTACCAACATATCTGATACTAAATAGGCCTACATTAGACGACACATGTATGTTGTAATTATGTGAGAAAAAGAAATAAACGAGCTCTTCTTGGTTAGACGACTGACTGGACGAAACCATTGGGCGCTACTTGGGTAGACGACTGTCTGGACGAAAATTACCGATTGCACTACAAGCAAGGAGGTCTGGGCATAAGCCCCAGGTTAGGTTTGTTTTGTATGTAGAACAGTATTTACCACTGTAATGAACGCTGATCGCAAGAATTTCATGTTTCGAACTAATCGCCAAAACCAGCGCCTCACTGCCTAAAAGTTATTGGTCCAGGCACAAACCATGGGTTTGGATGAAAATTATTGATGCGTGTCTACCCCCACTGTGCGTGAAAAAATCCAGGGGTGTTTGTATGGCCTAATGAATTAACAATTATTGGTCTAGACAAAAACAGCTTGCACAATCCACTGCGAACTGGTTCTAACTTGGCGCTATTTTGTTTCATGGTACCGCGCTTATACAAAGTAGTCCCGTAAGTGTGGGATTGGCAATACTGTACATGTGCATAATTAACAGCGAAAATGGCAGACTCAACTGGAATTCCATCTATATAAGTCGTGATCCTATTTGGAACATCCTGAGATCTGAAAAATGCACACTTTGTCACGAACCTGGAAGTAAAATGGATAAGGGGCACCTGCCCCATTGCAACAAACTTGATGTGACTGCTAGAACTTCAGGAAACCTCACACAACTCTATTGGAATGCAAGAAAGCTGATGGATTGGAATCTGGGCTAGCCATAAGAAACAACAACAATGCTTTAATATGAATAATTGAGGTAACGCGGGCCGCGTTAGCTAATATATAACACCCCCGGTTTTTGTCATGCACAGTGGAGGTAGTCAAGCATCAATAATCTTTATCCAGACCAATGGTTTTGCCTTTTATTTCATTATTCACGTGTCGTGAATTTTATGAATGTCCAAGCTGTGTAGTATAGGCCTACGAGATCTATGAAATTTTTAGTTTTCTATTACCGTATAATGGTTTAGCCTACTAATTCTACAGCATACAGTCACAATCATGTCCGATGCAGGTGTATAAGCCACTTTCTACTTTCATTCAGAATTAATAATACAAGTAGGCTATAGCTGCGACCAATATTTATAACTTATTGCAACCAGTGGCTTCGCCCAAACCGTGTCATCTAACCAAGTAGCGAACAATGACTTTGTCTTACCCAACATTAGTACATCAGTAATTTTCACCCAGACATGCAGTGGCGCAGTAACTTATGTCGAGAACTAAAAGAGAGCTATGAGATATTTTTGGTATTCTCTGAAAATGTGCATATGTGACTCCTGCGTAGTGCATATACCATGCACATGTGAGTATATGGCTCTTCAGAATGATGATTGATTCGTGTTGCACAACCCTTGAAGTTCGTTGAAGGGCATCACACTACTCTGTCGCAACCATGACTGAAACAAATAAAAATAGGCCTATTATAAATATGTTATCTGCCTACTACTAAGTAGGCTATAGGTCAGTAGCCAAGTACATAAGTTATAAGCTTCATAAAATATAATCACCAATACATTCACTACCACCAACCGAGTGTGAATCATAGACTTAAGCTTAAGAGTTACATGTGCAATGTATTATAATATTATGGCTGACGGCATTTGGAAGTCGAGAATAATATACATTACTATATTAGAAGGAGAATTGAACCTAAGAATACATTCCCGAGGGAGAACTTACATAAGCTATATTTTAGGTTATGTTTGAATTAGGCCTATACGGAAATTGCAGTCGGAAGACTATTTCAAAATTTCCAAAGACCATTAAGGTTCTTTATTACGTTATTTGTGCTCTGACTGAATATAAAAATAAATAAAACAACGATTAAATAACTATGTACTTTAAATTGTGTAGGTCTAGGCTAGGCCTACTTACTTAAATTGTAGTGATCTTTGTAGAGTTACTCCAATCCATCTCCAATCTTGTTCTCGTATTTTTTAGGCGTCATGATGAAATCTAAATAAGAATTTATCCAAAAATTAATTAAATAAAAGCTTCGAACCATCTCAGACAAGTGGATTTGACACACACATATCAAGAGTCTATAATAACTGTATAAACTGTTTTAATCGATGTATATTACTAGTACTTACCTTGTACAACTTGTTACAACTTCATTAGACTTAAATTTCCAAAGAAAACTGTGAAATTATTTAAATAATAATTCATTACTTACAGTCGTAATTATTATGTTGGCTGACTTTGTGAAAAATGCATTCTGGGAGTTATTGCCAGAAACATGTCGGCAACTGTGACGTACGGAATTTTACTGGTATTATGGTCTTTGGAGATGGCGGGAAAATAAGCAGGGTTGGCGACAATGTGCTCGCACCTGAAATCAACTTACCTTCAAGAAATGCAACCATAAACCAACATTTACCTAGGCATAGGGGACGGCTGTTAATGTTGCCTACCTTGTCTTGATCTAGTAACTCATTTAAGCTGTCCCCGACTATAGATGGTAATAGTGAACCGTGGCGTTTTTGTTGACACACGGACGACGATAGCTCTGAAACCAAATCGGTGACAGTCGAAGAGTCTTGTTGTGTTATCAATTCTATGGTTACTACTAAGTTTTTTTATGAGTCCACTACGTTTATATACATAGAACAAAGCTTTGTGAGTCAACAGTACGTTGGTATTTCAGTATAACCTTGGATGTCTTGGGCCGAGCCAGGGTCACTAAAGCCACGGCCGGGATATAGAAGTGGCTGCAAAAACATATATGGATCGCAAAATGCAAAGTTTATACAACATGGATCCGGGGCTAACAGCCAAGGGATATTCTGCTAATTATAACCGCATTATTCATGTAGAGGACCCTGAAGAAGATGATGATATTTGTACTAAATGCAACCTCACCAACCAAATAAAAAGATTTATAAATTCGTGCCAACCAAATTTTTAGTTTACCTTGCCAATCAAGAACCTGAGTAGGGGAGTGATGCCCATTCTAACCCACCCATTTCATTTGTTCCCGACTGTACATGTTAAATAATTAATATATGGTGAACCCATGGTCGGGTGTTGACAAATGAGGTGTCGTTGAACTCGGGCTGACATGCTCTTTCATATGGACCACTCGTTATATTTTTCATTTTTTTTTGAAAATTTTTGTTTTTGAAAATAGGCGATAGTTTAAAAACCAAACATGATAGAACGTTGTGTCATGGTTCAAACGAATGGTCTCTATTTCTTTTAAAAAACTTTTTTGTTTTTTTGAAAACAGTCCAATTTTGAAATTCATATATTTTGGAAACTAGGAACTTTACAAAAACTTTTGTTTGACATAAATGAAAGGTCCTTACCCCTCTATTCCCAAAATGAATTTCAAGGCTCTAGGACAAAGATTTGTGTATTGTAAATAGTGTTATAATGGGAAAGCTGTCTCACTTAGGAAGTTGTGAGACTCTGGCCTTGGGAGGGAAGGAGTAATGCTAGGAGGGTTGCTTGGATTCGTTTTTTAGTCTCGTTGTGTTCTTTACGGATATGTAAGTGTTGAAAACCTGGACAGCTGGAAAAAAAAGTTTTTTTTGGGGTAAAAAAGTGATTTTAGACTTCTTGTTATACCGCGTGAACCAGCCATGCCAGAGGCGTGTATTAGGGTTCCAAGGACTCGTTGTGACGTCCTCTTTGCCATGGACCTCTGATTATATTTAAAAAAATAGATTTTTTTGTTTAGAAAGTAGGCGATAGTTTGAAAAGCAAACATGATAAAACGTTGCGCCATGGTTGAAACGAACGATCTTTATGACCTTTATTTTTATAATAAAACTTTCTTTTTTGTGTTTTTTTTAAACAGGCCAATTTTGAATTTTGTTATATTTAGGAAACTAACAAGTTTACAAAAACGTTTGTTTGACATGAATGAAAGTTCCCTACCCCCTTTGCCCTCAAAGGAAAATGTCAAGCCTCTAGGACAAAAACTATGCATTTTAAAACTTTTTACTGTTTTTTTAATTTTTTTAAGAAAAGTGGCGATAGAGAGTGAGAGACCATACCGCTGGGGCGTGTGTTAAAACGAGCCTGTCAGCGGCCGCGGTGGTGGTGGTGGTGGTGGTAGAACAACGGATATTTCGAGGGGCGACAAGATGAGGGGTCGCTTTCCGATTTTTTTTCCTATGACGAATGAATCAAACCGACTATTTAAAAAAAATCCCTCATGGTGATGTTTAAAACATGCTAGTAAACAGGTAATGAGTAACCTGATAAAACGATTATAATGGTATCAGGCGAAGTTGTCAACAATTTGAAGAACTTGATTTGTATGTGTCACTGGCAGCCAAGAAAGAAAAATCCGCTTGAAGTCCGGCCGGCTCAAGCTGGCCAGCTAAGAGAATGGAATGTCAGTCAAGCTGACAACACTGTTGGGTAGCGATAACAATTGGAACCATGTGGCAACTCTGTAAAAGGTGATAACGGCTAGCCAGGCGAGCAGAGCAGCAGCAGCAGCAGGCAGGGCCCCACAGAGAGGAAAGGGAAGAGGGGAAAGGGTGGACACAAAGAGAGAACAGGTAATAATGTAACCAGTGCAAAGCGGCTTGGGGGCGGGGCCTGAGGTGTGGGGAGGAATGGAGAACCCATGACAGACAATAGCTGAACGAGTTGTATGTCAACATGGAGTAAAGGAGTAAGACGCAGGTGTGGAGAGTGGGAAAGAAAAACATGAATGGACATGCACGTAGCGCGGAGCGCCGTACACAGTGCTCTCGTACACCATGATTCAATAAAATAAATAAATAAAAAAGTGCACAGGTTCACACAACATGTAATTTATTGACCCAAGAATTAAAGGTAGAGTTAAATCCTAACCATTTTACATATAGTTTATTTCCTTCTTGTTTCAACACTTTTTCCACAAGATAATGTTTAGGAAACGCTGTTTTCTGAAGTTCATGGAGATAAAATCTACCTTTTATAGATTGATGGTTGGGGTCCTTGAGTAAATAGGTAACTGAACTGTCCAAGTTGACTTGACGAATTCGAAATAGTTTGGTTCCCCACTGAGGCGTGTAGCCCTTATTGAAGGCAGACTTAAATTTGCTCACACGAACAAAATCCCCAATTTTCAGTTGGTGACGTTTAGGATCTGCTGTCTTTAAGGGGTTAAACAGTTTATCCAGTCGCTGAATTTTTTGGTCACGAGTCATGGCTTGGTCCCAATCGTATGTTTGGTGTCATTGTAACGTGACACTAGCTCTGGTAGCATGTCCAACCAGCGATAAGTGCTCTGAGCTGTAAATGCTTTCCACAAATGCGTATTCAATGTTCGGTTGAACCGCTCAACCACGCTGACCTTGTGATTGCTGTACGGGGTGTAATGGTGAATATCCTTAGATTTGAGAAAAATGGAAAAATCCATGTTGAAAAATTGTTTTCCCCGGTCGGTTTGTAGTAACTGAGGTTGACGTTTGGAATGTTTAATAATATGTTGAAAGGCCTTGGTGACTAGTGGACCAGACTTGCGACGCCCAGGTTCAACAAACGCAATTTTGGAATACACATCAATGACGTTCAACTTATAGCGTACACCGTTGTTAACGCTAGCATAGGGTATCATTTCAACCAAGTCAGCCTGCCAAAGTTCATCTACACCTCGTGAGATAACCTTGAGTCGCGGATAGTTACGCCTAGCTGGACGATGCAACTTGTGAGCAATAGCCATTTTAATGGGTGAGGGCTTAAACAATAATTTTGTCATTACGAAGTTCCTGTTCAATTTCTTGAATTTCCAAATCGTGACCGGTATGACCGGCTTGACGTGAAGCATGCAACAACTGTAGCCGCTGGACGAGCTTATTGGGATTGTGCCAGTAGGTAACATCCACAAGGGGTTTTAATGGTTTAAATGTCACTCCCGAAGCGGACGCTTTACGACGGCCACTTTGAGTGGTGGGAAACATTTTTGCAATGATGGTTTTATATCTTTGAGATATATTGGCATTCACTTGTTGAGTGGGATCATACTCTCTTTTGTGGGCATGGGTATCCAATAAAATGGATTTATATTTGCCAAGATCCTCTGGTGTATAATCATGGGAAGAGGGTGTTCGAGAGAAGAGCAGCTTCAACAGTCCTGGCGTTAATTTATAATTGATGTTCTTAATGACAGCTTTAGTACGATTAAATTTAATCGATGAATCACCAATTTTAAAAATATCTTCCTCATAATAAACACCATACGTGGTATCTGTGTTTCCAATAAATAGATCTGTGAAATAAGGTTCCAGTGTTGATCCATAATATTTTATTAAAATGGTTTTCAGTTGAGCTTTATGTTGAGGGGTGGCCAAGAGTTGTGAAAACGGAGACGATCTGGATGGGCAAGGTGTTTCGACCATGACCATGGATTTCTATATTCTTAAAAACTCTGCAAGGGGTGCGGCCTTTTTTTGAGGCGAAAACACTTGTTCCTCGTCATCTTCAACTTCGCTAACACTAGTCAAATCTTCCTGTTCCTGCTCCTCTTCCTCTTCCTCAGGGTCCTCGTGCAGCGTCTGAGTGGCTTGTGAAACGGTGGGTAGCGTTTCAGATGGCTTGAAAGAGGGTTCCAACATGGCTTTTAGTGGAGATGCTAAATGTTGTTGAATAAACAAAGCATGATCTGCACGTGATCGTTTCAATTGACGGATCTTTTGGCGAATAGTATTTTTTGCTCTAATAATATGCTTTTTCAATTGACTCTCTCCTAACGCCATGGTGTCTTGACAAATGACTTGACAGGGAATGAGTCAGTGCCTTAAATAGCAATAAAATGATCAAACACTAAGCGATACCGTCCTTGGTTGAGTTCATTTTGTTTGTCAATCACTAAACAGGTATGACGTTGAGTGTTCCAGCACTTGGCACACAATTCTGTAAGCATTTGAAAGGTCATATCCGGATTCACATGTTCATTATAAATGTGACGACTGTTCCTCTCGTCCTGGCGAAATAAAACAATGACATTGGCATTGTCACGAATCAACTGTTTGGACATTTTAGAATACGTTTGTCCAAGATACAAGCAATCGATATGTTTGTGTCGACCCATGCTTAAATAGCTTTGAATGATGCCTTGAAGTTCAGTGGATACATCATCGAAAGTCATGGGTGAATCCGGCTTTACCTCATCCGATGAAATAACATTTTCTTGCGTGAAAAATGTGAAATAACCCATATTCTCATTTTGTAATCCAGACATGACTTGATCCAGGAACACGTACAGGGGTTGGTAGAGAGATTTTGCAAAAATATAAATATTTTCAAAACGCAGACCATTGGGCGCTGTGATGAGCGTTAGCAATAGATTGGTCGTTCCATAGCCGGAAGGTCCCACAATGATGCAGCGAATGGAAGATGGAAACAGTGATCCATGGCGTTGTTCACGTGATGTGGGACAGAGATGGGAAAACATGTCCCCCACGGGGAATGACTCTTGCTGCTTAATAATCTTCATTTCAACTAAGGCTTAGAGTGGCTAGCAGGCTGTGTATATACAAGACATCGAGCCTTGTCATAGAAACAGTAGGCTCGTACTACAGGTTGACGACGGATGTCTTTGGACATGCGTTAATGGGCAAAGCTAGGTCTGTCCCCATACATGATCCTAAACAAGAATCAGATCCTGCTAATAAACACTATGTGGATAGGTTAGTAGTGCCACGCACAAAACAGGGAGATTATGGCTTTAAGGGAAAGCGGTTAACCCATGTAAAACATCCTCAAGTGTCTACAGACGTTACTACAAAATATGCGGATAACAAGGTGTATGAGTTTTATGACAAAGTGCCCCAGCTTACAGTGAATGACTATAGCGCTAATCACCATCGGATTATTCACGCGGAAGACCCGCAAGACGAAGACGATGCCTGTACCAAGCGTTACGTGACCTATGTAATGAAAAGGCTTTATAAATTTATCCCATCTGTATTTTTAGTGTAACTGACAAATGAAAAATCCTGCGAATGACAGAAACCATTTACCGCTAGTCCATGACCAGCACTTGACTTATGTGCTTACTTCTGATTTTAACCACTATCAATTACACTATGATGGAACCATTCACATGAATTACGCGATGCCTCATGAAAACCATTTACAAATACAGATAAACGTCATAGGATGTTAAATTTTCTTGTGAAAGGTTGTTGGTCATTATCATCATGGTGAAACAAAGGTATGTGGTGAGAAAGACTAAAATTAAGACCCTGTCCATGACAAAGCCTGGGCTTAGGACATTCGTGGACAAGCCCTTGCGCAAGAAAAAAAAAGAAAAAATAGTGTATTGACCCTAAGAAAATCTCTTCGAGCAGCACAGAGACATGTTATTCCAAAACGTCAGCGACAGGGTTCAAACCAAGGGCGAGTGATTTCCTTCCCCAAACGAGCGGGATTTTTACCTGCATTATTTTCCGGTCTGGCTGCTCTGAGTTCACTTTTGGGCGGTGCCAATGCGGTGGCGGAAACCATTAAAGCCGCGCAACAGGGCAAGCAACAACTCAAAGAAAGTCGGCGACACAATGAAGCGATGGTGTTGATCAATGAATATGGATTAAAGTCATTTTTTGATGGAACGCGCAAGTTTGAACGTGTAGGAAATACCAATGGGGGCTAGAAATGCCAATTTAAAGGCAGCCTTTTATTAATAAGGTTTTGGGATTTCACCATTTCGAAATATTTAAAAAAAATTGAGTGATGGTTTAAGACTTGTTTCACTTGAAACGTACAATCGAATATACAACATACGTGAAAATGTAAACAAGTTTTACTATGATGATTGTGTGCTCACCCTGAACTCTGGTGGATATACGATCGATGATATTTATGAACACATTTAAGTGGTGTTGATCAATGAATATGTATTATAGTCATTTCTCGATGGAACGCGCAAGTTTGAACTTGTAGGAAATACCAACACTCATCGCTGCAGTGTTTTCTCTACATTCAAAATTGACTTTAAAACACGCCCCGATTCCTTTGGTCCATTACTAGGATTTAAACCACGCGTGTTGGAGCCCAACAAGGAACATGAATCGGATCATGAAGTGAAATTCATTGAGGACCATCATGTGTCGGTAACGTGTAATATTATTAGCCAAGTGTACACCAATCAATAACCATTGCATCCGTTTTATGACTTTATTGTGACATCGCTCAATGGCTATATTATTCGTGAAAACCCTCCAGTGGTGCTTTTTCATTTTGTGGCTGTCGATAGTATTAGTAATATAACATTAAGACTGATCAATAGAGAGCAACAACTCATTGATCTAGATTCTACCACACCAGTGACTTACAAGTTGGTGCTAAAGCCACTGTGAAGTTTGTGTATAAAGCAACAACACCGTCTACGAATGGTGTTAGTTGTTTGCCACGTGAATACACGTTAACATCAAAGAACAAGCAGATTTTACAGCATTTGGGTTACCACGTCAACCTCCACAATGAATTCTATCCTAGAGATAGCGAACCGCATCGAGGAGCAACCAGGAGTAGTAAGAATTGATCTCCATTCCTATCAAGCTCAAACACCTGGACTCAATAACAATGATGAAATTCAATTTGTTATCAACAACCAAGATATTTACACCCTACCACATAAAAGAGTCATTCAGATCGAAGGTCGGCTCACCAAAGCCGATGGCTCTACACCCACCACATCCAAGTTGGCCAACCATGGTTTGGCCTTTCTGTTTTCTGAAGTACGCTATGTCATTAACGATATCGTGGTGGGTAGCACTCGAAATGTGGGCATTTCCAGTGTCATGAAACTATACCCCTCTTATAGTGAGGAAGAAGGTAAAACACTTTGCATGGCAGGTTGGTATCCTGACTCGACCAATGACTGTATGGTACACACCGTTGTGACCTTTACTGGATATTTACCTCTTAAACTGATTTTAGGCTTTGCCGAAGACCACCAGCGCATTGTGCTCAACGCAAGGCAATTGCTTTATCTGGTGAGAGACAGGAGTGATAATAATGCAATCAAGGAAGCTGACAATGCCCCCATAGATTCAAAAATGCAACTACAACGCTTGCTATGGAAAGTGCCCCATGTGACCCTAGACGATAGCAAAAAACAGGACATGCTCAAGATGGTAAAGAGAGATATGCCTCTACCCATGGAATTTAGAAGCTGGGCACTCCATGAGTACCCGCTATTGCCCACCACCAACACACACAGTTGTTCTGTAAAAACAGCTCGCTATACAGAGAGATCTCTCTACATTATCGTGGGTATTCAAACGAATCTCAAGTATCAACAAACCAACTTTGCACGGTATGCTTTCATCCTTTTCATCGATTTGTTTTTCGTAAAATGAATATTTCAGTTGGTCAATATTTATCTGCATTTTGTCGTTTCTTACCATGATCAGAAACCCAAATTCACAGACGAACGTGTCGAAGACTATCGACTGTCATATTCGTTTATTTAATGTTCATATTGATCTTACTGCAGAACTGGGCAAATTTATTTCAATAAAGTAGGTATTTTGACTTTCGCGGCCAATAAAAGAAACCGCACGAAAGACAGCGTAAACCTAGAAAAGTTGCTGAGTTTTTATTGTTTGGCCCTGAAATTGAATTTACAATCATTTTGGAAGCCTTTATAGGGAGGTGAAAGACTGTTTTAACCTTTAGCACTCGCAGTAAAGTAGCTGAGGTGTTCTAAATAAGAATTGAGGTATCGCACAGTTTGCTGCTCCTTTGGTAGTCCGCAAATAGACCACAAGAGCCCGCTGATGAACTATCTCGGAGTTACTAGGCGTAATCTCGCACAAGACACGGCATAATCATAGAAAATGTTTCTGTGATTAATTTGTTTTTGTTTTATTACTTGGGGAGATTGAAGTTTGTTCCGTTACTGTTACTCTTTTTCATGACATGGTACGTACTTTCCGCAATATTACTTATTGCGGATATGAAAATTCCTATCAAGTTTGATGTATTTTTAGCATAATGTTTATATGTTTAAACATAGTATGAAGACGTTAAACGATAGGTGTTCAATATTTAAGACTGGTTATTTAACTTTTACTACATAGAAGCTGATACTTATTTCCAATATTTAAACGCACTTTCTCGCCTACAATGCGGAGGCAACAGGCTTTTCTCCGGGTACTCCGGTTCTCCCTGCCTCAATTTAATTCCAGCAACAATCTCCACTATCATTTCGTTTCATTTCATGCGTCACTCATGTAATCATTGCCCCAGGGGAGTGCGACAGACTTCGACAGCCGGCACAGTTCATATTCTCGCTGTTAGATAGGGATTTCATTCATTCCATTCCCTGACCCGGTCGGTCGACTGAGAGCAGGCTAAGGATTTTCACTTTCCTACCTCTGATTAATAATTTGGTGAGTGAAAAGGCATGTAGTCTACACATGTAATTGCAAACACGGAAATAACATAACTACATTAGGAATGTGTGATTATATATTGAACCCTTATTAATCTATCGATGAATAAGTATTCATGATTTTATTATTATTATTACTGATGCCCAGGCAGTACATGTTGAAATTGACAAAAGGGGAACCAAGGTAGTGTGTTGCAATGATTACAACAGAAGCAAGCTTGGTAGATATTCCTGAAGACGACCGGTTAAGCCGAGTTCAAGGAATTTTTTTGTAACAGCACGCACCTAAATTAGAGTCATTGAGGGAATGTAATTAATATAGTTTCAACCGACCCAGGATTGAATCACCCAATCAGAAGAGACCACGCCAAAAGCCACGCGGTAAGTTGCGTACCGTGGATAAACGCGCGAAAACGTGTATCTAAAGAACCGCCGATCCGAATTAATTCCGCAATAGTGCACTGAGACGTTTGGATAAAATGATGAAGATTGATACTAGTCCCAAGTTTGTGTGATGAAAACTCCAGAATATTTTTTTCAAATTCTCCCCACTCTACCTCATTCTGTCAGTTTCCAATAAGTAGATCGGTGAGATGCTGTTTCGAGGACAACTTTATTGAGCTCTGGTGAGCAAGGTTCACGTCACTCTGCATCACGATTTTCAAACGCTAATGAGCGTACTTTACTAACATTTTACTTTGTGCTCAGGTGAGCAAGGTTCACGTATAGCAGTGGAGATCTCTAGGCGAGATAAGGACTGCAAGATAGTCATATTTAAGACTTGTTTTCAAGCCAGTGGCGATGAGTTTGAAGTGTGTAATTTTATGTAAATTTGTGTATAATATTTTTTGAGTGATATTTGTGCGTGTGTTAAGCAAATGCTAAAATAGGGCAAGTCTACGATCAGTAATCGCATTAGGACATATTCGTGAGTGAAAGTAGTAGCTCACAGCGATTATAGCTAGGCAATATTATTAACATTGAACATTTCTGTCCAAGAAACTTCACCAAGATGTCCGACGTTTGGTCATGTGATGGATTGATGTGCATCGCTTCTACAACGACGTCGACGATGGGGAGCTAAATTTCCCGTAGGGAAATGCACCGGGACGGAGGTTAATGTTCTGCAAGCTGAAGCGGTGATGTACAAAAATTGATTTACTCAAATATGTTAGATAAGGCGTGGGAACATTGTAAATAGTTCATTCATTCTTTTTCTTGTGTTTAGATTTTGTTTGTGCTGACACTATTGATACGTGCAAGGGCACGTCTCTACCATTTCAAACATGTATTTTATCATGGATGCTGTTCTTGAAGTTTTGAATCGTCCGCTTCGTCGCTCAGTACCGCCTGTGACCACAAGATGGTAGCTGCAGTCGGACTTTGGAAAGATTCAAATAGTTCCTGTTTCTCCCCAATAGGTGGTGTGGGCTACGCCTTATAAAACTCTTAATACGCATGACATAATTGAAAGACAATTACATTCTTCATCTTAAAACAAATGCCGGGGTATTCATGATACCGCCAAATTATGAACTTATTTATGACATTGTTGTTTTGAGGTGTCACTCCGTGATTGGACAATATTATTTACATGAAGACAGTTCGGCAAATGACGAGCGTTGCTCCGCCATTTTGGTGGAATCCATTAGCTGTCGCCAAGAGAAACAAGAAGGACTGGTCGTGAAAGGTGTCTCCGCTGATGGGGGGGGGGGGGGGGGCGGTTGCCTCCCCCATCCTCTTCGAAATATAAATATATTCAAGAGAAGATATGAATGCCAATTCTACTTGGAAATTGCCTGTGATCTTCAGGTTGTGAATTTCATCGTTTAGACGTGTGAAATGTGATTGCATCTCGACGCGTAACTTCGCTTGTGATCTAAACGAAGCATGTGCTGGGCGGGCTTCTTCAGGGCAATCTAGTGCCATATTTTGTTTTATTTGGAACGTGTTAGTTTTTTGTTTTCATTGTGTCTCCGCTGTGGAGTTTTAAGGTACGTTTTTTTAAATTTAATTTATCTAATTATTTTATTTAGGGAGCTCCAATTTTGGACCTCGTATGAATGTTTGATCTTCTGTTTTGTTTTATTTTATAGGCCTAATTTTGTTTCTGTTTAATTACGTTTCCTAAATCATTTGAACCTTGTTATTTTTCGTCGTACCTCCTGGAGACACATTTCTAGTTTATTTCGCGTTTAAATTATTATTTATTTTCTTTTGCCAATCTTATGATTGATATAGTATTCAAATTAATTTATTCATGATCCGTGCCCTTTACACATTTTTAAATGTAATTGTTTTCCGCCGTTCATTTCCTTACGCTGATGATAACATTTATTTTATTAATTGTTTGCCGTAATTTCGATCTGGCATGTTTTTGTGTGGCCATGTTGTTTACCGTGATGCATTGTGGTCTCGTGGTCAGTCCATTGGCGCGGGTCTCAAAGGCGGACGTGTTGTGTGTTAGCTTAATCCCTTTTTTTTAATGTAATCTTGTTGATGTTAATTTTGTGATTTTTGGTAAATGTCCTTGTGTTTTCCGGCTTCGTGCTTATCATTTATTTATTTTCTGTCCCATTTAATTTTTTTAATTAAAATTTAATTTAATTTCAATCCTTATTTTTTGGCGTGGCCTCAACATCTGCATGTCGGATCGTGATTGCATTTCCTTGCAATTTATCAAGCCCTTTCTCATTGTGTTGTGCATGTAATTTTTATTTTAACCTTTGGGCTTTAACATTTTTATTTTAAATTAAGTCTTTTCTCTTCTTGGCTTTGCAAGCAAGCATGTTAGGTGCTATCTGGCCTTCTTGTAAATTTGTGTTGGTTGATGCATGTTCAGTTTATGGTGAAGGTCTTCTTTAAATTTTTAATATTAAACCTTTTACTATAAATTTTTAATTCTTTGTTGTGGCATTATTTCACCGACGGCAGTTCCGTTGGTTTTTGGGGGGTGTCTGTGGAATAGCCTGTGTGTGTTGTCCCCTTCTCCATCTTCCTTCCACCCCTTTTGGAGCTCTTCTGTTGGGACATGTCATCTGGAGGTGATATTGTTGCGGAGGTGACCCGGACCCCTGAATACAGGTAAGTTGGCCCATCCACGCTCGCCGTACACGTGTCAACTATCATCTTTAAATATACGTTGGCGCGTGGCCAAATTTGTTTGTTGTATATTTTTTCTTTGGAGTCATATTTAGTGTACACGGCGCGTGTATTTGATTTTATCCATGCGAATGCGAAACTCGTTACATTCGATAAGTGGTGCTTTATTAAAGTTCATTTTTTAGCCTATTTTCAATTTTGAAAAAATAGGCTTATGAGATCACCTTTTGTCCGTGTGTGTGTGCGTGTGTGTGTGTGTGTGTGTGTGTGATTCGTGTGTGTGTCCCCCCCTAATAAAATCTAAACGGCAGGAGCGATTTCAATGAAACTCGGAATGTTCATAGCACTATTCCCGGCGACCTCGACCGTGCCCTTCAAATTTTGTTACGACTCACCAGTCCAACATGGCGGCTGTGCGAAATATTTCACCAGCATTCAATATCTCCGAAACTATTACCGATATTACCCTGACATTTTCTATGGTGATAGAGGGAACTACTATAAGTTCACTTATGTGAATTTTGAAAACTTGGTAACTACAAAACCAACATGGCGGCCAAGCGAATTTGCGACTTTTAAATAGACGTTTCTCGCGATTTGACCAACCAAACGCAATGAAACTTGGTACAGTATATGTTTATATACATTGTAATGCACCGACATCTAACTTCGTTCAATTGTTTACATAATCACAAGATGGTGGATGTGCGAAATATTTCACCGGCATTCTATATCTCTGAAACTATTAGCGGTATCTCCCTAAAATTTTGTACGGAGATAAAGGGCACTACTGGAAGTCCATCTATAAGATTTTCAAAAACCGGTTAACTACAAAACGAACATGGCGGCCAAGCGAATTTGAACATTTTAAATAGACCTTTCTCGCGATTTAATATTCCAAGCGCACTGAAACCTGGTACAAGAAATATTTATACACATTGTAATCCACTGGTATCTAATTTAGTTCAATTGTTTACCTAACCTCAAGATGGCGGAAGTGCGAATTTTAAAATTAAGTTTTTATTTCTTGTGATGTAGTCATGCGATCGAAGTGAAAGTTTGAATAATGAACCTACGCAATAATTTTCCTGTAATGGTACATGACTCTATGGCCTATACATTTAACAATCCAACATGGCGACCATCCGAAATATTTAGACGATACTGAATATCTACGATTCTATTTTAGCAATCAAACTGCATTTTTTAATGTTCATAGGGGCTATGAACTTAAGTTCACCTATAGGACTTTAAATAACCTGGTGTTCACAAATCCAAGATGGCGGTGACGCGAATTATAAATATTCACATGGACGTTTCTCGCAATTTAACCATCCGCGTGTAGTGAAACTTGGTACAGTAAATCTTTATCCGAATGTTAATCCACTGGCATCTAATTTATTTCAATTGTTTCCATAACCTCAAGATGGCAGCTGTGAAAAATTTTAAAATCTCCTTATTTTTTCGTGTGTCCTAATTATGCGATTGAAGTTTGGATACTACACGTTCACAATAATCTGCATGTAACAGCACATAACTCTAGGACCTACATATATAAAATCCAACATGGCGACCATCCGAAATATTTAGTCGGTTCTCAATATCTACGAATCTATTGCAGCAATCACACTGAAATTGTGTATGATGATAGTGGCAATTAACATAAGTAGGATATATGAAAATAGGCTGTATAGTTCTTCACGGAACTACTTGTTTTGTTATAGGAAAGGGAGGTAAATATTGTAAGATGTTTTAATGAACAGGTTATTTCTCATACTAGGGTTGCCGAGCGCAACATAATAAGATGTAACTGTAGAACACTTTAGTTCTAATTTTTAGCATTTTTTTGAGTCCTTTTCAGGTTCTTTAGTCACTGACTAGAATGGAAGCGCAAACTGGTGGAAAAATATCTATGTCATTTATTTCAGGTTTCTGTCAAACCCATACGTGTGATTCTGTGTGCGTTCATGTGTCAGGTGTGTGTATTGATTCTTCGTGATGAGGGGTAGGTGGTGCTACCGCCCTCATATTGTTGTTGTTGTGGTATTCGTTTTGATGGAAAGGCAGGGCGCTCCTTGAAGGCTACTGTACCTTGTCCAGTGTTGATTTTCTTGGATTTCCTAGGGGAAATGCTGAGATATTTTATTCTGACACACACACGTATATTGTGCTTGGGAGCACGCTTCTTCGAGACTCGATCCCGTGCCACGGGAGGTCGAGGTTATTGACACGTGGGTTGACAGATGTGCAGATTTCCACTTAGCGCCCGTCTAGGTTCGGTGACTCATTGTTAGGCAGTCCTGCTGACCGACTGACCCCTATAAGCTATCATTAGCAAACCTGTTCTTTTGTGATGGTCATTTGGACCGTAATTAATTGGGGAGTTCGCCATGTCTGTTACGAATTATCGCATATCGTATGAATGGAATATTGTTTTAATGATGTATATGTTGGCTTTGAGCCTAGTGATTTTCTATGACTCAGGTCATGTTAGTTTGTCTGTTCTGACACCCGTGTGGTGTAGTTGTATTTACTTGTAAAAATGACAGGCGGTCATATGTGTATTTCTTTTGTTGGTCACGTGTTAATTTACTTGTGTTGATTTTGAAAAGTCCTAATTTTAGGCAGTAATGTTTTTGCTACGGCAGTTCTTGATTCCAATTTCAAGCGGAAATTATTTGTTGTTTATTTAGTGTAGGAAGTGTCAGATTAATTTAAGTAGTGTATAGTTGGTTCCCCGCGTCTGTCTAGCTCTAAACAATGCAGATTCGTCCTCTGAAGGTTTACCGGATGATGACGAATCTCGCATTTATGTGTACTCATCGTTAAGCATGTAGAACAGCCGCACACGTACACAATGTCATTGAAGCATTTGGGACATTTGGTCCAATTTATAATCTCTCCTGAGATTAAGCCTAGTTATGGCAAGTAATTTATTCAGTTGGGAGTCATTTGGGAGATTTGTTTTGTTTATTTTTACTTGTAAATAGTTGATCTGTTATTAAATTCATTTGTTTTAACCCTGGTATTCATTTCTTCCTGCATGTTATTTTGTTATGTGCACCGCCCTATTAAAATAAACATATTCTTGGCGTGCCTCCTAGCTGCATCACTGGAACCAACTAGAAAAGAAAGGAGTACGCAGTGGAAATGGATGTTAATTTCTGACCTGTGCTGGGCCCGTACTTGCAGGCCAGATGTGCCGAGCGACTCCAGACTCCGTGAAGGTGGTCCCACGACGAGTGGTAGGAATACCCTCCTGGTGCTAGACAGCTAGAATAAGTTAGGCCTAGGTTTGAAGAGAGAGAGAGAGAGAGAGAGAGAGAGAGCGAGCAGCCCGATCGCCAAACACTACTAAATAAGACACATGGGTAAAGAAATGGAAATTTAATGAATAGAAACCGAACACACAAAGAAACCCGGCCAGAATAACACACACAAAAAAAAGTACCCTAGGGGTCAAATACAGTCACTTTCAAACGGGAAGGATGATTATAAACAATAAATTACTTACGATAATAAATAACGTTAACAAATTAACTTCATACCTGTGCTCACTTCCGTGAAAACGATGTAAAAAGGGAGGAAGTAAATGATCAAGAGGCAATGGAGCCGGTCGCTGGTCAACAACAATCACTTCTCAGCCTAGAGATGGATGGTTGTCATGACGACCACAAATAACAAGCATAGCAAAGATAAAACAAGAGGCTGTGTGCGTGTCGTAGAGGCTGTGGCGAGCAATGGGGATGCGATCGAGCTGGCAGTCCCCAGAGAAAAGAAAAGCAAAACCAAAGATACTATAAGAAGAAACAAATGACGTCAAGTGCCCGTGAAATATATCATGATACATACACGCAATCAAACACACAAAATGCTAGCCGACGATGCAGTAATAAAACACAAAGCAACTCGTGCTTGTAGGTAGTCTAGCAAAACATGCTAAACCTATATGGTCCCCAACTTACGTTCCGAGTTCGAGCTGAATACGGTAAGGCCTACTTAAAGTTACCGCCGTGATTCAGTTGCACGAAGCATGGAATGAAGGGAATACATAAGGGCTAAAATATATGGTGTCATGCCTCGTGTTGGGAGAATGGTCGAAACGCCAACGTCCACAAACAACGGGAGACCCATTGAAGATATGCCCAAATCAAAACAACTTCAATGCACCTGGCAGCAAGAAAAACATACACTCACAAAATCACTCGCAGATATATTTCACGGCACAAATAAAAGGTTAAACGAAGACTCAAACAAAATAAAACAGGAGACCGCCATTACGATTGGTTCCACAGCAAATCCAAGCACACGGCAAAGATCAAAAAGAAAAGTTAAATTTAGGAAATGAGCATAGTGGACACAAGGTTAGATGTATTACTTACATGAGTAAATGGAAGGCTTCGGCATAATAACAATGTTAAATAAAAAGGAAAAACATTACATTTTAAATAATAAGGCGGAGAGCCTCAAGGCACGTCCGGACAGAAAGCATCTCACATGGCGTCTGAGTCAACCGAGACGGCCGCCAAAGAAAATAAAGAAAGAGATATGTTAAACATGGCTCAGGATCCACACCACCCCCCAAAAGAAAAATTATTTATAATAATAAAAGATTTTTCTTTTTACATCACTAAGCACCACCGCTTTGAAATCAATCATGTCCCAAGTGTTCCTAAATACACAACATCCTTATCACACAGGTGGTTTGTCAACAACTATAACAGCACACATAATATGAGGGGGGAGGGTGATCGATATAACAATCACTTAAGCAATTGAGCCATATCAGAAAGAATACAGTAATAAAAGGAAGTAATATATAAAAATAATCAGATCGCTTCGGCGATCGCAATATCAGGACAGAACTCCTTCGGGGTCCCCAAAGGCGCGCGTTCCTTTGACGATCCCTGGGCTTGTCATAATGGTATTACGGTTCGCCTGAGCGTTACAATGACAAGAAAAGTAGATAGAGACACGGACGAAAATCATAAACAAAAGACTTTCGCCCTTTGACGCCGAAGTCTGCCATTCTCCTTATACCCATCATGAAAGTGACGTATTAAAATAACAAAGAAGCGATATAATGTGTCCATTATTTATAGAATATAAATTCTCTACTGGCCGAATTCGCAAAAATACATATTCTTACAATAAATATTAAGTTACACAGAGTATGTAGGCCTATTTCTTCTTGTATTATTTTCTTTCTTGAGCTCGTAAATTTGTACTTGACTCTGCCTCGGTCAAAATTGGTTCAATAATAGGCAGGTCAAGGAGACGCCATATGAATACTAGCTTCCTTGGATAACATAAGCAAATTATGATTGGCTAACCTACGCAGAAAAAGGACAACATTAATCACAGCAAATAAGAAGGTTACACAATAAATGGTTTCAATTGAGATATGTGAGCTCTGGATACGTCGGTGGGATTCTCCTTGGAGATCAATTCAACAGTGACAGGTGTTAAAAATCTAGTGATAGTTTTGGGCGTGCTCCAGCGAAGCATTAGCTTAGCTGACTCCTTATTCTTGGCCGAACTCTGTGGGTGCAGGCGCACTAGCACGTCGTCATTCACCTGAAAACAAACAGGTTGCCTACCCTTGTTATAGCGAGACGCCACGCGATCTCGTGCCCTTTTCAGATGCCGTACAGCAACTTCCCATTTTTCTTTGACTGAGGTACGGCGGGATGGCGCAGCCAGATAATCTATTTTCCACTGAAGCTGAAGTGGATCAACAATACGCCTCCCTAAAAACAATTCCGAAGGGGTAGAATTCGTCGATTCATGAAGAGCAGTGTTAAATCCTAAGGAGAAAAACTGAAGATTTGCGTCCCAACGTGACTGATCTGCGTTGTGGAACGCACTCAAGCAAGCCTTCAAGTTACGATGAAACCTTTCAACGTGATTTGGCTGAGGGTGGTAGGGTGCCAAAAAGACATGATCAATTCCCCAAGAAAAACACATTGATCTAAAAGACTTGGACCGGAAAACGCTCGCGTTATCGGACACTAAAAACTTTGGAGGACCAAAAACACCAAAAATATGATGGGTCAAAAGCCTAACAGTGGTACGTGTCGTGATTTCCCTGACAGGAAATAACCATACAAATTTTGAAAATCCATCAACGACAGTAAGTATAGCTTTATGACCAGAAGATGACCTAACTAGGGGACCAAAATAATCTATAAAGAGGCGCTCATTAGGATATGACATCGTGTCAGCGTGGTGAAGTCCAATGCGGGAATTCTTTGCAGGCTTAGAACGTTGACACGTAACACATTTTCGGACGAAAGCAAAAGCATCCGCTTTCAAATGAGGCCAGAAGAATTCCTGAGAGATTTTATGGAAAGTCTTCGTCATACCTAAATGTAATCCAAAACAGGATTCATGGAAATACGCCAAGAGCATACTTCGTATATTCTCTGGCACGAAAATCCTACATTTCGAAGATCGAGGAGCGGTATGCACTATAACATCATTGCGCAATGAAAACTCAGATACACCAGGATCTTTCCCGAGAATTTTTTCACGCAATGTGACACAAAATGGGTCATCTGCTTGGTACGTACGGATGTCAGTAAAAGACCATGGAATGTGTTGGAGAAGATTCACTGGCTCGGGGATCTCAACAATGGGAGGAGGTTCCTCAAACATGCGTGACAAACAATCCGCTACAACATTTTCACTGCCTCTGACGTGAATGATGTCAAAGCTGAAACAGGATAGACGAAGAATCCAACGATTTATACGTCCCAATTTTTTGACATGCGAGCGCATCCAGGACAGAGCTTCATTGTCGGAATACACTATGAAATGCCGATGTTCTAGAAAAGATCTGAAACGTTCACAGCCGAATACGACAGCCAGACTTTCTTTCTCGAAAGTGGAATACCGGCGTTCGCAATCATTAAGCATCCGACTGGCAAAAGCGATGGGTGCTAAATTACCATTCACCTGCTGACTAAGCACACAAGAAACTGCGACATCACTCGCATCACAATGTAACATAAAATCTTTCCCAAAATCCGGAGTTCGAAGGACGGGAGCAGAAGAAAGACATTCTTTCAATTTCTCAAAGGCGAGACACTGGTCGGGGCCCCACACGAATCGTACATTCTTCTTCTTCAAATAATTCAGGGGCGCTGAAATGTCCGAAAAGCCCTTAATGAACCTACTGTAAAAGCCTGCCATTCCCAAAAAACGTCGGACTGCTTTCACATTCGTGGGAGTAGGGAACTCTTGGATACATTGCACACGCTCAGGGTTCACTTCTATGCCCCCATCCGAAAGAATGTGACCTAAAAATTTGATTTGCTTCGAAGCCAAAGAGATTTTGTCCGGGTTAACAGTGAGTCCGGCTCTGCGAAGACGACATAGGACTTCACGTAAATGGATCAGGTGATCCTCAAAAGACTGACTGTAAATCACGAGGTCATCTAGATAGTTAAACACAGATGAATACTTTAAATCTCCAAATAACTCGTCCAAAACCCTACTCAATACTTGTCCGCCGATAGAAATGCCCATGGGTAACTTATTGAACTCAAAAAGGCCGAACGGAGTGGAGAACGCAGTTACCTTACGGCTCTCGGGATCGAGAGGAATTTGATAATATGCACTATTCAAATCTAGGACGGAATAGTACTTCGCCCCGTGAAAATGCTGAAAAGCGCTCTCCAGAGTTGGAAGGGGAAAGTTGTCGAACACCACCTTAGAATTGAGTCGACGATAATCAACTACTAAACGAAAAGTACCCTCTTTCTTAGGCACCAGGAATGCTGGACTACCATAAGAAGACTTAGAAGGACTCACAACACCGCGTGCCTTAAGATCATCAATATATTCTCTCATGGCAATGAGTTTGGGTGGAGAGCAAGAAAATGGCGCCGACCCAACTGGAACCTCATCAGTTAAATCAATATGACACTCGTAGCCGATAGCGGAACCCAGTTCCGACGTGAGAACATCAGGAAATTCATTCACCAAATCAGATAAAGCGTCACGTTGACTCGTGAATAAAGTAGGAGGGATTAGAACAGCAGAGATACCAGAAAAATTACAAGGAACACTCGCTTCACAAGTATTAAAATGAAACCGCTCCTTGGATTTAAACAAAAAACTGAAGGAATGATCCGAAAAATCAAGCCTCAACCCTGCTTTGTGCATAAAATCAGAACCTAAGATCATAGGCGTAGATAAGTCATCCACCACATGGAAGTTCCAATCCCAAGAATAACCACATATCTTAATATGACATGTTACAACGCTAGAAACAGAAATAGATGACTTCACCGCAGAATAAAATTTTAAACCCCCATCTTGTGGACAAATCTGAGTAACAGGAAGCTGTTCCGCGATGGAGCGCTGAATAAATGAACGTGAAGCACCAGAATCCAGTAAAGCGGGTATCGACAATTTCTTAACACTTACAGGGACCCAAGGACAGAAGTTTCCAGTCGTGGAAATGTTCATTTCCCGGCGAACTTCATTGCATGGCCACTCCGGCGGGTCTAAACCGGGGACCCATGCTCGTTTCCCTGACGCGAAGCACATCTAGGACAGGCTATGTGCGTCACGTCACGAAGACCACATGTGTGACAAAACACACGAGAGGGCGCACGGCAGGAATTAAAATGATGCCCCAAACGATCACAATTCCAACATTTTATACGGTTATACATGTTCGGGTTTCGAGGTAACTGTTGATCCTGAGGAGCGGGATTCGCAGAAGAAGTAGCATTGGGAATACTCCCGACAATATGCGAGTGGGGACGGTTAACTGCCCGGTCCTCCTGACGAGATATTGAAGATGGGTGCGCAGTCCTCTGAATCTGGGATTGCGCGCATGCAGTCTCTGGAAACAAACTGTCAGAGGGCAGGGGTGGGGGTACATATGACTTGCGCAGGCGCCGATTGAACTCGCATTCACGTCCTTGATCAACAATGTCAGCCACACTATACACACTGGACCGGCGTATGAAAGACTTGTACTCAGGTGCTAGATTTCTATACACAATATCAACAGTTTCAATAAGGGGAAGGGGCTGCGACAACCTACTTATTAAAGTCATTAGCCCAGTAACAAAATCGTCTACAGGCTCTTCCAAACCCTGGGTACGGCGATGAATTTCAGCCTTCAAGTCATGTTCAAAATCATAAGTCGTAAACCGCTCCTTTATTGACTTACAGAAATCAACCCACGAGATGAAAGATCTGTTGGTAAGTCGATACCATTTTAAAGCTAAGCCACTCAACAATAACGGTAGGCAGACAACAATGTCGTCTGGTTCGAGGTCATAACAATGGCAGAGTTCACTGACCCTGTCTAAGAACTCAAATACAGACGAAATTCCCAGTTCACCAGAAAATGAAATTCCCCACTTGGACACTATATTGGCTACGCCTCCCTTGCGATGGCCTTTCACCTCAGTCAATGGATTAGTGTCTTTCCCACAGACACTTTCAAACGATAGCAGATCATCGTCAGACTGGAAGAGCTCCTTCTTCACGTTACAACCTGGGAGAGAATACATGGCTAAACTACAGAAGTACTGCTAGCTACAATTCAAAACAATAACTACAAATGTCTTGCCTCCGTCCTGCGCCTGAAATGAGTACGAAACAAGAAGTAGGGTTGTTTAGTACATTACCAATGCTGGGGTTCGTTGATAGGGTCCAACTCATTGCACTCTCCTTACAGTTTGTTATTTTTATGGTCCATACTCCTTGGAAGTTCACATTGACTCTCAATATTTGTGTGCATAGTATGCAATAGGGAACATGAAACAGAATAAAAACAACATTGAAAAATATGCAGCGCAATATTAAAATTCAATTGATATGGCTAAGCGACCAGGAGACTTAACCACGCTCTGCTACCATCTGCACCGCCCTATTAAAATAAACATATTCTTGGCGTGCCTCCTAGCTGCATCACTGGAACCAACTAGAAAAGAAAGGAGTACGCAGTGGAAATGGATGTTAATTTCTGACCTGTGCTGGGCCCGTACTTGCAGGCCAGATGTGCCGAGCGACTCCAGACTCAGTGAAGGTGGTCCCACGACGAGTGGTAGGAATACCCTCCTGGTTCTAGACAGCTAGAATAAGTTAGGCCTAGGTTTGAAGAGAGAGAGAGAGAGAGAGAGAGAGAGAGAGAGCGAGCAGCCCGATCGCCAAACACTACTAAATAAGACACATGGGTAAAGAAATGGAAATTTAATGAATAGAAACCGAACACACAAAGAAACCCGGCCAGAATAACACACACAAAAAAAAGTACCCTAGGGGTCAAATACAGTCACTTTCAAACGGGAAGGATGATTATAAACAATAAATTACTTACGATAAAAAATAACGTTAACAAATTAACTTCATACCTGTGCTCACTTCCGTGAAAACGATGTAAAAAGGGAGGAAGTAAATGATCAAGAGGCAATGGAGCCGGTCGCTGGTCAACAACAATCACTTCTCAGCCTAGAGATGGATGGTTGTCATGACGACCACAAATAACAAGCATAGCAAAGATAAAACAAGAGGCTGTGTGCGTGTCGCAGAGGCTGTGGCGAGCAATGGGGATGCGATCGAGCTGGCAGTCCCCAGAGAAAAGAAAAGCAAAACCAAAGATACTATAAGAAGAAACAAATGACGTCAAGTGCCCGTGAAATATATCATGATACATACACGCAATCAAACACACAAAATGCTAGCCGACGATGCAGTAATAAAACACAAAGCAACTCGTGCTTGTAGGTAGTCTAGCAAAACATGCTAAACCTATATGGTCCCCAACTTACGTTCCGAGTTCGAGCTGAATACGGTAAGGCCTACTTAAAGTTACCGCCGTGATTCAGTTGCACGAAGCATGGAATGAAGGGAATACATAAGGGCTAAAATATATGGTGTCATGCCTCGTGTTGGGAGAATGGTCGAAACGCCAACGTCCACAAACAACGGGAGACCCATTGAAGATATGCCCAAATCAAAACAACTTCAATGCACCTGGCAGCAAGAAAAACATACACTCACAAAATCACTCGCAGATATATTTCACGGCACAAATAAAAGGTTAAACGAAGACTCAAACAAAATAAAACAGGAGACCGCCATTACGATTGGTTCCACAGCAAATCCAAGCACACGGCAAAGATCAAAAAGAAAAGTTAAATTTAGGAAATGAGCATAGTGGACACAAGGTTAGATGTATTACTTACATGAGTAAATGGAAGGCTTCGGCATAATAACAATGTTAAATAAAAAGGAAAAACATTACATTTTAAATAATAAGGCGGAGAGCCTCAAGGCACGTCCGGACAGAAAGCATCTCACATGGCGTCTGAGTCAACCGAGACGGCCGCCAAAGAAAATAAAGAAAGAGATATGTTAAACATGGCTCATATGTATTACCCTGCAAGTTAATGAAGCGCTTTAACAACAACTTACCAAATGGACTGTTACACCCCCCGAAACAGAGTCTCATAAGCTTCTTTGCAAGGGTTCAATATATTAATTATTTAGGCCAGCAAGTACTAAAAGCCGTTCGAAGAAGGGGTACTTCAGCTAGTTATATATAAATAGTTAATATCCCATTCTCTCATTTGGTATAGCGCACCTATTAATTATATATCAATAGTTAATATTCCATACTCTCATGTGGTATAGCGCACCTATTAATTTTATATAAATAGTTAATATTCCATTCTCCCATGTGGTATAGCGCACCTATTAATTATATATAAATAGTTAATATTCCATTCTCTCATGTGGTATAGCGCACCTATTAATTATATATAAATAGTTAATATTCCATTCTCTCGTGTGGTATAGCGCACCCATTAATTATATATAAATAGTTATTATTCCATTCTCTCATGTTGTATAGCGCACCTATTAATTATATATAAATAGTTAATATTCCATTCTCTCATGCGGTATAGCGCACGCATTAATTATATATAAATAGTGAATATTCCATTCTCTCATGTGGTATAGCGCACCTATTAATTATATATAAATAGTGAATATTCCATTCTCTCATGCGGTATAGCGCACCTATTAATTATATATAAATAGTTAATATTCCATTCTCTCATGTAATATAGGGCACCTATTAATTATATATAAATAGTTAATATTCCATTCTCTCATGTGGTATAGCGCACCTATTAATTACATATAAATAGTTAATACTCCATTATCTCATGTGGTAGAGCGCACCTATTAATTATATATAAATATTTAATATTCCATTCTCTCATGTGGTACAGGGCACCTATTAATTATATATAAATAGTTAAAATTCCATTCTCGCATGTTGCATAGCGGACCTATTAATTATATATAAATAGTTAATATTCCATTCTCTCATGTGGTATAGCGCACCTATTAATTATATATAAATAGGTAATATACCATTCTCTCATTTGGTACAGCGCATCTATTAATTATATATAATGTACCCAATCGTCATCATATGGAACATGTGTTCGTATCCCAGCTAACTCACGGTCTTTCGAGGTATGGGGCGTTAATTCCCACCATACGATCACATGCTCAGGATTTGAGTCTGTCAGGTGACTACTCTACTTGAAAGAAACAACATATTCCTAAGTATAACATTTAACGACAGAAAATCATGGCAATACAACATAAAACACAAAAAAAGATACTTTACATTTACTTCCCACAAAGAAAATCAAAGTTATCTGTGAGTCTCTCTCCTTAAAATTAGTGCTTTAGCGCACTCAAGTCTATTCAAAACATCCTATTTTTGATATTCTCTGACATTTGCTAGTGCCCATAGCGTTCTTCACGTGGCATAATTTAACACAAACTGGAATATCACAACACAATAAACACAAATTATATTTAAATGACATTAAATCTGCAATTATTAAACATGTATCCGTTTTACACGGGCCATTTACTTCCAGTAACATTAATTCATTATCTTATGCCTTGATTAATAAGTGTTGTGTCGCTCAAATCGTATTCTTTTTCCCATCAATATGAAACGCTGAAGTGGTACTCTTTCCCTTCCAAAATACACATGGATAGAGATGTTTTATAGCTTCACCATACAACGATTTTCTGGGTCTGGTCAAAACATTATCGTTACAAACGTGTCATGTCATTAAAATTACGCTACCCATATGAATAAATTAGTGCGAACTGGGCAAATACACCTTACAAAGATGCCTATATTTATTTGGTGCAGTATTCCTCCTCAGAGAATAACTGGGCCAAATATTGTCCGATCACAACGTTCCAACATGGTATGTGTGTGGAAATAAAGCATTTGATTCAATTGGCATCATCACATCAATCATATCTTAATTACTTTTCGAAATATCGAGATTCTTCAGTGTCCCACTACACTTTTAAAATAAAAGGATCAGGTCTAGAGACTTCTTTTCCGAGCGGACAATAAATTATTCTCGGCTGCCTCAGAAAGATGGCCGCCGGTCTAGTGGCCTCCCTGCCACCCCATCTGGCTTCTCGCAAGGTCAAGTTCATTTACTGGTGCAGTTACACTGGAGGTACCCTGAGTGGGTTGTGTCCTTTGTAATTGAGTCAATCTAGTTATTTAACACCTACATTTAGAGCATAATGGGCTCCTCTCGGCTCCTAATTAATATTCATGGCAGGGGATGGATCACGAAATAGCTTTGAAGTTCTGTGGGCGACATTAGTGGCTCTGGCGCGCATCTCAAGTGAGTATCAAAGTTCTCACACTGGGGCAGCTGCCTATAACAAGAGGAAATCGACGTTTCTTATACGAAGAACCATTAGTCTTACCTCTAAGGGCAGATCAATTAATATATGGGCTCACACAGGGTCTCTAATAGTTATCCCTGGTGGCAACAATTCTGCAAACAGTGGATACAGACAGACTCTGTCCAACTTCGTTGCGAATAATACAAGTATGCTCCAAGGAGATACTATCTCGTAGATTTCGAAGATTAGACGACTAGATTCGCCTAACGCGCAAGCTATGTTTGGATGATCCCCGCAACGTATTGACGTAAATCTCTTGATTCTACGTTACATGCTCGCTGAACGCGGCTCAAACAATACTTCTTATAGATGACTCAATTATTAAAGCACTCACGTCCTCTCTGCAATTACTTATAAGCCAAAGCTCTATGAGGCTCCAAAACAAGTATAAATTTACTGGCTTACATTAACTACCTTAATGGCTCTCAAATACAACCCTGTAGAATATACCATAATAAACATTCATTCAACAATTCATTGACACTGAAAAACTCTCATTATCTCGATATTTTACGTTTCTTCCCTACTGTTTTCAATAACACAGTATTCTTACCCTAGACATGACACACTTTGCACGTACTACAGGCCTGACATGCCCATTTATTTAATCATTATTGTTACCGACCCCAGATTATTATTATTATTATTATTATTATTATTATTATTATTATTATTTAACGTTACCGTTACTTTCATCAATGTCTTACGCCTAAATGGCCGGAAACAAATCACCCTCCAAGCCATATTTTACCAAAATACGAGGGGTGTGAACTCATACATAAATGACTATTAATTCTTAGTCTTAGAGTGATGCTTCGTTGTATGATGAGTTATATAATCATATCAACATATTAAATGTGTACTCACTTTCATTTTCGCTGGGTTAGTCCAGCACGCCAGCCACGATCCTACCATGATGCTTGGCTTAAGCCATCATGATATCTTTCACACGACACATTGTATACACTTTACACATGGTAATCATATTTTCCATCACTGGCTTTTTTTTTCACTTTAACACAATACATATTATTTTACCATATACACATAAACACTTTTAAAAAACACTGTAATATAACTTGATATACAATTCCCGCACTATTTCACACATGGATCCTTGATTGGACTCCAACTATCGCCTGATCTCAGAGATGCGATGCAGCTAACTCCTGACAACCGCTGGTCTCCATGAAAGTCTATCTTGCGTGTGTGTGTGTTTTCGATTCCCGTCACCTACAGTTTATATCTCCTCTACTGCAAATCTGTTTAATCCTCTGTCACGACTACTTGTGACGCCTTCAAGGCGCCCGTAACTGTAATGATCCTTACAATAATGTGTCATTTTAACTATGACAACACCTCCTGGTGTGTTCATTGTCTATAAACACCCTAAATTATCTCTACGCTATACTGAATCTATACTCGCGTATGTTATTGGTTAAACGTCTGCTGTAGACTAATTCTTATACGATGCATAATTACTGTTGTGAAGTTTCATGATACGCTTTCCATTGTTCTCCACTAATACATTTGAGCGTCGATACTTTATGAATTCGCGCACTTATTGCGTGATCTGGAGCGTGTTAGTTCACGTGTTGAGTCAATACGAACTGAAGACGAACTTACTTCCCTGCGAAGCTTCCCCTATATACGGCTTCCTTGTGAAACATAGTCCACTGGACGTCCAGGACCGACTCCCTTCTTGATATAATATATTTCCAGACAAAGTGAAGTATAATCCTCGTTTATCTAAGTGTGGAGGTCCCAAAATTACTCGCGTGCAAGCGATCGCTTCGGCCAATTAATTATAATTAATTGCCTTCTTCCATGGCATCATGACGCTATTCTGGTAATTCCCCTCGGCTCATCTACAAAACCTTCCTCCGAAGCGGAAGAGGTCTGTGCAGAGGTTCGTTTATAGATGCAGGCTTTAATTTAGGCGTGAGAACACTCCTAAATTATCTTTCCTAGAATATATTTATCTCGGTGTAAGTTTCATTTCTATTCATTGCTCCAATTGGCTGTAATCAATTAATTTCTGTGGGCGACTGCCCCCACTCCACTTCAGTGCCTTGTGAGACTGTGAATCCCAGAGCCATTAATCTTGGGCTGCTCCTGCAGTCCAGACGAAAATTAGTTCCTTGGCGTCACCTAAAAACGCCCCTTCGCTAACCACGATTTGTCAACTGTCAAGCTGGTTTGCTTTCTTGCATTCCGGCTTCTAAAACGTACATGGTCTTGTATTTTCTTGCAATGATCCACCTTAAAAGCTATGATATTCCCGTTCTAGCCGTGAAATCCCGCTATTATGATTATATGCAGATATAAATCATTGCTCCTCGGGTTCACTGAAGCTGTTCCCCCTCAGAGATCAATGATTCGATTCTGGGCAGAATAATGGGCCTGGTCATCTTTCATAAGACCCGAGTTCGATGTCAGTCTGTCGTGTCTAATTGGGCACATCTTTCCCTCGCTAAGCTCGGAAAATTCATTTTACAAGTGAATTCTTTCGGGCCTCTTGATGGCATCGACTCCGTAGACAGTGTTTATTTTAAGCGGTCAATGCTTCCGGGCAGTGGGTTGTCTCGTTCCCCCACTCCACTACGTCTGCCGTCTAGTATTTCCTTGTTCTGCGCTCTTAGCTGTTCATTCATAGCTTGGAGCTCTACCGCTGCTTCACACAACTGGTTGTAAAGCTCTTCCAACTGACAGCTGCATTCAACTCTCGTCTCCCTTGTGTCTACGAGCTGCATGTCTCGTTTCCTTTCTCTGTGGCGTGGGCTTTTCTGAGGACTCTCTGCGTGCATATATAATGACTCCCTGTCCATTTGGGTGTGAATGGCTTGCTCTTCTATGATTTCATAGTCCTTTGGCTGACTATATAATTTCAAGTTGGCGGCGTTTACAACAACTTCTCTGCCTGTTTCTTCATCTTTGATTCTCTAGGCATTATTTTGCAAGTCCCTTAAAATCAGGTAGGGTTTATGTACCTTACATTGACTTTCGGGTATCTCCTTCTCCCCTAGTCATAATTGGCTGGTTTTTCATATGTCTCCATTTCTTGTGGAGATCTTCTGTCTGTCTTCGCACTGCTGAAGTTCCAGACTCTTGGCTCCGTCATCATCCTTATAGATGTCGGGTCACCTTCTCTTTTTAATCGCTTCATCCCAATGCACTTGCGATTTTCTGTTGTCGTCTCCACGCTCTTCCATATATCTTAGTGATGCGTGATAACGTTCTTCTGCTTCTTCGTCGAACCCGCGACTCTGTTCTTGGGATCTCCATTCTCGGTTATTCCCATTTCGGCCGTAATTTCTCCTGTTATCAGGCTGTTGGTTTCTTGTATCGCGCTGATTCCAGGTTTTTCTTCCTCGGTATCCGCGGTTCGATCTCCCTCTGGATGCTGGCCTCCAATTCTGGTTTTCCCTTTCTTCTCGTTGCCAGTCTGACTTCTCAGTTTCTGTGCTAGTAGACTTACTTTTGGTCTGTACCCTAGTCGGTTCAGTTGGTGCACTAGTCATGTGGACTTGTTCCGTGTTCCGACTCTGCCTTGTATGCTGCGCTGTGGTGAGATCAAGCTGTCTCAGCACTTCCTCCATTTCAATCGCTGTCTTGGCGTTTGCCGAGATTAATAGTCGTTGTACTTCGTATGGTAATTGCTTGGTTATCGCTATACACAGATCTAGCTCTCTAGGGGCCTCGTCAAGCTCTATAAAACGGCATAATTGTGCTATGAAGAATTCAGCATATTTCGTTGGATTATTTGTACTATAGCGTCTGGAGTACAAGTCCAATCTAAGATTCTGCTGTATATTTGCATCCCAGTACCTGCTTAAAAACGCCTGGCGAAATTCTTTAACGGTGTCAAACGTGTAACGAAAACTTCTGAGCCATAAGGCGCATTCACCCTCAGTCAGTTTTTCGATAGCTCTTAATCTTCGCTCTGGCGGTACCTTTGCGTCATTCAAGTATTCGGAAACCTCTTTGAGCCAGTATTTGGGTGTCACATTTGAGTTACTCCCAGAATACTTTCTCGGTTTCTTGTCACTAGCCCTCACAACAGTGACTATCTGATTTTGTACAGCATTTTCATGCGGTGTGGACATAGCAATAGGTATACCAGGCGTGGTATACGGGCTGTCACTTGGCATGGCTGTATTCTTCGGAGTGGGCTGTACCTCTATATCTGCCCATCTATTTCTCCTATTTTCATCTATGCATCCTTCATTAGATCTCGTATTTCGCAATATGGACTCCTCATGTGCGATCATTCTAGTTTCCATTTGGCTGTGCCTGTTTTCCGCTCTTTCTAAACGAGCTAATACCTCTCGTTCTATTTTTTCCAAGCCATCCCGGTTTTTCTCTGCCATAGAAAAGACTTTCTCCTTGTCATCTTTAAGGCTCTCTTTTATATGGGAAATTTCCCCGGCTAGACCTTGCCTTACCTCGGCAAGCGTTTTATCGCTGGCTTCATATTTCAAGCCCTCTCGAAGTTCCAATTCTTCTCGTAAGCCTGTAACCTCTTTCTGGATGTGACCGTGCATATTGGAGATTTCGGTCCTTATTTTGGTAATTTCTCCCTGGTCCTCATCTTGCCTTTTATGAATGACTGCTAGATCGTTTTGAGTTTGTTCTAACTCTTTTTGAACCTTTCCAACCTGCGTTTTCATGTTTGAGATTATTCCCTTATTTTCTTTAGCGGAAGTTTTTATTTCACTGATCTCCTTGCATTGGTCAAGGATATTCTGATCCTGCTTCCTTAATGCTTCGTCTACAGCTTTTGCGTAGCCCGCCATACGATTACTCCATTTTTCGTCGCTGTCTTCAAGCCTTTGATCCACGGTCTGAGTGAACGTATTAAATTGCTCTTGTTGTCGCTTAGTATTCGCTTCGTTCTGATTTTGAATATCTTTAAGCTCTACGGACATATTGTTTAATCTATCATTAATCTCACGTTGCGATTCTCTGCACGCTTGCAGATTATTATCGAGTTTTACCTCTATTGACTCAAAGCGTTTGTCGTTATTTGCTTGCATCTCTGAAACCACGCTAACAATATTTTTAGTTACCTCTTGTTTAATAGATTCTTTAACATCATCAATTTTTTTATTGACCTCTAATAAATTTCAATCTAATCTTCGACTGACCTCTAATAAGTTTGTCTCTAACTGAGTGTTTACCGTAGCCAACATCTGGCTTACCTTGGTTTGATTAGCCTCTAATCTAGTGTTCATTTCAGTTTGATTGGTCTCTAATCTAGTGTTCATTTCAGTTTGATTAGCCTCCAACTGATTATTTACTGTATCCAATCTACCCGCTATTTCATCTTGAAATGCTTTAGCATCTTCCCAACTCTTGGCATGAGTAGCATCAAAATGTTCCTTTAACTCCGCGATACACTTAAGTACCCCCTCAGTACCAGCCATCCTATATTTCTTATCATGAGATATAGGCAGGCCGTAGCTGTGCATGCTGGCGCGATATATTGGGAGAAGAATTCCGATATCGGGAAAACAACAACATTCATTTCAGCACAGTGCAGTAACCACCTATGGAATGGGTTTAGACCCTCGTACCCGTCCGTATATTCACTCGTCTGACAACATTGTCTAATGTCTGAGTATCACCTAAAAAGACTCACAATCGCTCAAACACAGTTTGAGGAAAAATATACTACTATGGTTTTCCCCCATGGAAACCATACTATTATTATGGGGTTTTCTGAATATCATAAGCCATCACGTCTCTGGGCGCCATGATAAACATAATTAGAGGTCTTACCATGTTTTTCCCACACACGGGCGACATGATAAACAAGAAGAGTGGGTGCTCAATCCTAACAGGTTACATTTAAGCATGTCTTATGGAGGATTATCAACATTTATTTTAACGTGAAGGCTTATTAACTATGGGACGCGGCCTTTTCCTAATATATCCTAGCTTTTCTGCTATACTTGCCCCTACCATTAATATCTTGGCCGACTTTCAGTAGTACCTGTGACTCAATCCTAGTACAATAACATGTCCTCCATGAACCCAATCGTTATCATATGGAACATGTGTTCGTATCCCAGCTAACTCACGGTCCTTCGAGGTATGGGGCGTTCATTCCCACCATAAGATCACATGCTCAGGATTGGAGTCTGTCAGGTGACTACTCTACTTGAAAGAAACAACATATTCCTATGTATAACATTTAATGATAGAAAATCATGGCAATACAACATAAAACACAAAAAAAGATACTTTACATTTACTTCCCACAACAAAAATCAAAGTTATCTGTGAGTCTCTCTCCTTAAAATTAGTGCTTCACCGCACTCAAGTCTATTCAAAACATCCTATTATTGATACTCTCTGACATTTGCGAGTGTCCATAGTGTTCCTCACGTGGCACAATTTAACACAAACTGGAAAATCACAACACAATAAACAAAAAATTATATTTAAATAACATTAAATCTGCAATTATTAAACATTTATCCGTTTTACACGGGGCATTTACTTTCAGTAACATTAATTCATTACTTAATGCCTTGATTAATAAGTGTTGTGTCGCGCAAATCGTATTCTTTTTCCCATCAATATGAAACGCTGAAGTGGTACACTTTCCCTTCCAAAATACACATGGATAGAGATGTTTTATAGCTTCACCATACAACGATTTTCTGGGTCTGGTCAAAACGTTATCGTTACAAACGTGTCATGTCATTAAAATTACGCTACCCGTATGAATAAATTAGTGCGAACTGGGCAAATACACCTTACAAAGATGCCTATATTTATTTGGTGCAGTATTCCTCCTCAGAGAATAACTGGGCCAAATATTGTCCGATCACAACGTTCCAACATGGTATGTGTGTGGAAATAAAGCATTTGATTCAATTGGCATCATCACATCAATCATATCTTAATTACTTTTCGAAATATCGAGATTCTTCAGTGTCCCACTACACTTTTTAAATAAAAGTATCAGGTCTACAGACTTCCTTTCCTAGCGGAAAATAAATTAGTCTGGGCTGCCTCAGAAAGATGGCCGCCGGTCTAGTGGCCTCCCTGCCACCCCACCTGGCTTCTCGCAAGGTCAAGTTCATTTACTGGTGCAGTTACACTGGAGGTACCCTGAGTGGGTTGTGTCCCTAGTAATTGAGTCAATGTAATTATTTAACATCTACGTTTAGAGTATAATGGGCTCCTCTCGGCTCCTAATTCATATTCATGGCAGGGGATGAATCACGAAATAGCTTTGGAGTTCTGTGGGCGACATTAGTGGCTCTGGCGGGCATCTCAAGTGAGTATCAAAGTTCTCTCACTGGTGCAGATGCCTATAACAAGAGGAAATCGACGTTTCCTATACGAAGAACCATTAGTCTTACCTCTAAGGGCAGATCAATTAATATATGGGCTCACACTGGGTCTCTAATAGTTATCCCCGGTGGCAACAATTCTGCAAACAGTGGATACAGACAGACTCTGTCCCAACTTCGTTGCGAATAATACCAGTATGCTCCTAGGCGATACTATCTCGTAGATTTCGAAGATTAGCCGACTAGATTCGCCTAACGCGCAAGCTATGTTTGGATGATCCCCGCAACTTATTGACGTAAATCTCTTGATTCTACGTTACATGCTCGCTGAACGCAGCTCAAACAATACTTCTTATAGATGACTCAATTATTAAAGCACTCTCGTCCTCTCTGCAATTACTTATAAGCCAAAGCTCTATGTAGCTCAAAAACAAGTATACATTTACTGGCTTACATTAACTACCTTAATGGCTCTCATATACAACCCTGTAGAATATACCATAATAAACATTCATTCAACAATTCAATGACACTGAAAAACTCTCATTATCTCGATATTTTACGTTTCTTCCTTACTGTTTACAATAACACAGTATTCTTACGCTAGATATGACACACTTTTCACGTACTACAGGCCTGACATGCCCATTTATTTATTCATTATTTTTACCGACTCCAGATTATTATTATAATTATTATTTAACGTTACCGTTATTTCATCAATGTCTTACGCCTAAATGGCCGTAAACAAATCACCCTCCAAGCCATATTTTACCAAAATACGAGGGGTGTGAACTCGTACATAAATGACTGTTAATTCTTAGTCTTAGAGTGATGCTTCGTTGTATGATGTGCTATTTAATCATATCTACATATTAAATTTGTACTCACTTTCATTTTCGCTGGGTTAGTGCAGCACGCCAGCCACGAACCTACCATGATGCTTGGCTTAAGCCATCATGATATCTTTCACACGACACATTGTATACACTTTACACATGGTAATCATATTTTCCATCACTGGCTTTTTTTTTCACTTTAACACAATACATATTATTTTACCATATACACATAAACACTTTTAAAAATCACTGTAATATAACTTGATATACAATTCCCGCACTATTTCACACATTGATTCTTGATTGGACTCCAACTATCGCCTGACCTCAGAGATGCGATGCAGCTAACTCCTGACAACCGCTGGTCTCCATGAAAGTCTATCTTGCGTGTGTGTGTTCGACTCCCGTCACCTAAAGTTTATATCTCCTCTACTGCAAATCTGTTCAATCCTATGTCACGACTACTTGTGACGCCTTCCAGGCTCCCGTAACTGTAGTGATCCTTACAATAATGTGTCATTTTAACTATGACAACACCTCCTGGTATGTTCATTGTCTATGAACACCCTAAATTATCTCTACGCTATATTGAATCTATACTCGCGTATGTTATTGGTTAAACGTCTGCTGTAGACTAAATCTTATACGATGCATTATTACGGTTGTGAAGCTGCATGATGCGCTTTCCATTGTTCTCCACTAATACATTTGAGCGTCGATACTTTATGAATTCGTGCACTTTCTTGCGTGATCTGGCAGCGTGTTAATTCACGTGTTGAGTCAAGACGAACTGAAGACGAACTAACTTCCCTGCGAAGCTTCCCCTATATAAGGCTTCCTCGTGAAACATAGTCCACTGGACGTCCAGGACCGACTCTCTTCTTGATATAATACTTTTCCAGACAAAGTGAAGTATAATCCTCGTTTATCTAAGTGTGGAGGTCCCAAAATCACTCGCGTGCAAGCGATCACTTCGGCCAATTAATTATAATTAATTGCCTTCTCCCATGGCGTCATGACGCTATTCTGGTAATTCCCCTCGGTTCATCTACAAAACCTTCCTCGGAAGCGGAAGAGGTCTGTGCAGAGGTTCGTTTTTAGATGCTGGCTTTAATTTAGGCGTGAGAACACTCCTAAATTATCTTTCCTAGAATATATTCATCTCGGTGTAAGTTTCATTTCTATTCATTGCTCCAATTGGCTGTAATCAATTAATTTCTGTGGGCGACTGCCCCCACTCCACATCTATGCCTTGTGAGACTGTGAGTCCCAGAGCCATTAATCTTGGACTGCTCCTGCAGTCCAGACGAAAATTAGTTCCTTGGCGTCACCTAAAAACGCCCCTTCGCTAACCACGATTTGTCAACTGTCAAGCTGGTTTGCTTTCTTGCATTCAGGCTTCTAAAACGTACATGGGCTTGTATTTTCTTGCCATGATCCACCTTAAAAGCTATGATATTCCCGTTCTAGCCGTGAAATCCTGCTATTATGTTTATACGCAGATATAACTCATTGCTCCTCGGGTTCACTGAAGCTGTTCCCCTCAGAGATCAATGATTCGATTCTGGGCAGAATCATGGGCCAGGGCTTCTTTGATAAGACCCGAGTTCGATGTCAGTCTGCCGTGTCTAATTGGGCACATCTTTCCCTCGCTAAGCTCGGAAAATTCATTTTACAAGTGAATTCTATCTGGCCTCTAGATGGCATCGACTCCGTAGACAGTGTTTACTTTAAGCGGTCAGTGCTTCCGGGCAGTGGGTTGTCTCGTTCCCTCACTCCACTACGTCTGCCGTCTCGTATTTCCTTGTTCTGCGCTCCTAGCTGTTCATTCATAGCTTGGAGCTCTACCGCTGCTTCACACAACTGGTTGTAAAGCTCTTCCAACTGACAGCTGCATTCAACCCTCGTCTCCCTTGTGTCTACGAGCTGAATGCCTCGTTTCCTTTCTCTGTGGCGTGGGCTTTTCTGAGGACTCTCTGCGTGCATATATAATGACTCCCTGTCCAGTTTGGTGTGAATGGCTTGCTCTTCTATGATTTCATATTCCTCTGGCTGAATATATAATTTTAAGTTGGCGGCGTTTACAACAACTTATCTGCCTGTTTCTTCATCTTTGATTCTGTAGGCATTATTTTGCAAGTCCCTTATAATCAGGTAGGGTTTACGTACCTTACATTGACTTTCGAGTATCTCCTTCTCCCCGAGTCATAATTGGCTGGTTTTTCTTATGGCTCCATTTCCTGTGGAGTTCTTCTGTCTGTCTTCGCACTGCTGAAGTTCCAGACTCTTGGCTCCGTCATCATCCTTATAGATATCGGGTGACCTTCTAGTTTTAACCGCTTCATCCCAATGCACTTGCGATTTTCTGTTGTCGTCTCCACGCTCCTCCATATATCTTAGTGATGCGTGATAACGTTCTTCTGCATCTTCGTCGAACCCGCGACTCTGTTCTTGGGATCTCCATTCTCGGTTATTCCCATTTTGGCCGTAATTTCTCCTGTTATCAGGCTGTTGGTTTTTGTATCGCGCTGATTCCAGGTTTTTCTTCCTCGGTATCCGCGGTTCGATCTCCCGCTGTATGCTGGCCTCCAATTCTGGTTTTCCCTTTCTTCTCGTTGCCAGTCTGACTTCTCAGTTTCTGTGCTAGTAGACTTACTTTTGGTCTGTACCCTAGTCGGTTCAGTTGGTGCACTAGTTATGTGGACTTGTTCCGTGTTCCGACTCTGCCTTGTATGCTGCGCTGTGGAGAGATCGAGATGGCTCAGCACTTCCTCCATTTCAATCGCTGTCTTGGCGTTTGCCGAGATTAAAAGTCGTTGTACTTCGTATGGTAATTGCTTGGCTATCGCTATACACATATCTAGCCCTCTAGGGGCAAGCTCTTTAAAACGGCATAATTGTGCTATGAAAAATTCAGCATATTTCGTTGGATTATTTGTACTATAGCGTCTGGAGTACAAGTCCAATCTAAGATTCTGCTGTATATTTGCATCCCACTACCTGCTTAAAAACGCCTGGGAAATTCTTCAACGGCGTCAAACGTGCAACGAAAACTTCTGAACCATACGGCGCATTCACCCCCAGTCAGTTTTTCGATAGATCTTAATCTTCGCTCTGGCGGTACCTTTGCGTCATTCAAGTACACGGAAACCTCTTTGAGCCAGTATTTGGGTGTCATATTTGAGTTACTCCCAGAATACTTTCTCGGTTTCTCGTCACTAGCCCTCACAACAGTGACTATCTGATTTTGTACAGCATTTTCATGCGGTGTGGACATAGCAATAGGTATACCAGGCGTGGTATACGGGCTGTCACTTGGCATGGCTGTATTCTTCGGAGTGGGCTGTACCTCTATATCTGCCCATCTATTTCTCCTATTTTCATTTATGCTTCCTTCATTAGATCTCGGATTTCGCAATATGGACTCCTCATGTGCGATCATTCTAGTTTCCATTTGGCTGTGCCTGTTTTCCGCTCTTTCTAAACGAGCTAATACCTCTCGTTCTATTTTTTTCAAGCGATCCCAGTTTTTCTCTGCCATAGAAAAGACTTTCTCCCTGTCATCTTTAAGGCTCTCTTTTATATGGGAAATTTCCCCCGCTAGACCTTGCCTTACCTCGGCAAGCGTTTTATCGCTGGCTTCATATTTCAAGCCCTCTCGAAGTTCCAATTCTTCTTGTAAGCCTGTAACCTCTTTCTGGATGTGACCGTGCATATTGGAGATTTCGGTCCTTATTTTGGTAATTTCTCCCTGGTCCTCATCTTGCCTTTTATGAATGACTGCTAGATCGTTTTGAGTTTGTTCTAACTCTTTTTGAACCTTTCCAACCTGCGTTTTCATGTTTGAGATTATTCCCTTATTTTCTTTAGCGGAAGTTTTTATTTCACTGATCTCCTGGCATTGGTCAAGGGTATTCTGATCCTGCTTCCTTAATGCTTCGTCTACAGCTTTTGCGTAGCCCGCCATACGATTACTCCATTTTTCGTCGCTGTCTTCAAGCCTTTGATCCACGGTCTGAGTGAACGTATTAAATTGCTCTTGTTGTCGCTTAGTATTCGCTTCGTTCTGATTTTGAATATCTTTAAGCTCTACGGACATATTGTTTAATCTATCATTAATCTCACGTTGCGATTCTCTGCACGCTTGCAGATTATTATCGAGTTTTACCTCTATTGACTCAAAGCGTTTGTCGTTATTTGCTTGCATCTCTGAAACCACGCTAACAATATTTTTAGTTACCTCTTGTTTAATAGATTCTTTAACATCATCAATTTTTTTATTGACCTCTAATAAATTTCAATCTAATCTTCGACTGACCTCTAATAAGTTTGTCTCTAACTGAGTGTTTACCGTAGCCAACATCTGGCTTACCTTGGTTTGATTAGCCTCTAATCTAGTGTTCATTTCAGTTTGATTGGTCTCTAATCTAGTGTTCATTTCAGTTTGATTAGCCTCCATCTGATTATTTACTGTATCCAATCTACCCGCTATTTCATCTTGAAATGCTTTAGCATCTTCCCTACTCTTGGCATGAGTAGCATCAAAATGTTCCTTTAGCTCCGCGATACACTTAAGTACCCCCTCAGTACCAGCCATCCTATATTTCTTATCATGAGATATAGGCAGGCCGTAGCTGTGCATGCTGGCGCGTTATATTGGGAGAAGAATTCCGATATCGGGAAAACAACAACATTCATTTCAGCACAGTGCAGTAACCACGTATGGAATGGGTTTAGACCCTCGTACCCGTCCGTATATTCACTCGTCTGACAACAGTGTCTAATGTCTGAGTATCACCTAAAAAGACTCACAATCGCTCAAACACAGTTTGAGGAAAAATATACAAGTATGGTTTCCCCCATGGAAACCATACTATTATTATGGGGTTTTCTGAATCCCATAAGCTATCACGTCTCTGGGCGCCACGATAAACATAATTAGAGGTCTTACCATGTTTTTCCCACACACGGGCGACATGATAAACAAGAAGAGTGGGTGCTCAATCCTAACAGGTTACATTTAAGCATGTCTTATGGAGGATTATCAACATTTATTTTAACGTGAAGGCTTATTAAGTATGGGACGCGGCCTTTTCCTAATATATCCTAGCTTTTCTGCTATACTTGCCCCTACCATTAATATCTTGGCCGACTTTCAGTAGTACCTGTGACTCAATCCTAGTACAATAACATGTCCTCCATGTACCCAATCGTTATCATATGGAACATGTGTTCGTATCCCAGCTAACTCACGGTCTTTCGAGGTATGGGGCGTTCATTCCCACCATAAGATCACATGCTCAGGATTTGAGTCTGTCAGGTGACTACTCTACTTGAAAGAAACAACATATTCCTATGTATAACATTTAATGATAGAAAATCATGGCAATACAACATAAAACACAAAAAAAGATACTTTACATTTACTTCCCACAACAAAAATCAAAGTTATCTGTGAGTCTCTCTCCTTAAAATTAGTGCTTCACCGCACTCAAGTCTATTCAAAACATCCTATTATTGATACTCTCTGACATTTGCGAGTGTCCATAGTGTTCCTCACGTGGCACAATTTAACACAAACTGGAATATCACAACAGAATAAACAAAAATTATATTTAAATAACATTAAATCTGCAATTATTAAACATCTATCCGTTTTACACGGGGCATTTACTTTCAGTAACATTAATTCATTACTTAATGCCTTGATTAATAAGTGTTGTGTCGCGCAAATCGTATTCTTTTTCCCATCAATATGAAACGCTGAAGTGGTACACTTTCCCTTCCAAAATACACATGGATAGAGATGTTTTATAGCTTCACCATACAACGATTTTCTGGGTCTGGTCAAAACGTTATCGTTACAAACGTGTCATGTCATTAAAATTACGCTACCCGTATGAATAAATTAGTGCGAACTGGGCAAATACACCTTACAAAGATGCCTATATTTATTTGGTGCAGTATTCCTCCTCAGAGAATAACTGGGCCAAATATTGTCCGATCACAACGTTCCAACATGGTATGTGTGTGGAAATAAAGCATTTGATTCAATTGGCATCATCACATCAATCATATCTTAATTACTTTTCGAAATATCGAGATTCTTCAGTGTCCCACTACACTTTTTAAATAAAAGTATCAGGTCTACAGACTTCCTTTCCTAGCGGACAATAAATTAGTCTGGGCTGCCTCAGAAAGATGGCCGCCGGTCTAGTGGCCTCCCTGCCACCCTATCTGGCTTCTCGCAAGGTCAAGTTCATTTACTGGTGCAGTTACACTGGAGGTACCCTGAGTGGGTTGTGTCCCTAGTAATTGAGCCAATCGAATTATTTTACACCTACATTTAGAGTATAATGGGCTCCTCTCGGCTCCTAATTAATATTCATGGCAGGGGATGAATCACGAAATACCTTTGCCGTTCTGTGGGCGACATTAGTGGCTCTGGCGCGCATCTCAAGTGAGTATCAAAGTTCTCTCACTTGTGCAACTGCCTCTAACAAGAGGAAATCGACGTTTCCTATACGAAGAACCATTAGTCTTACCTCTAAGGGCAGATCAATTAATATATGGGCTCACACTGGGTCTCTAATAGTTATCCCTGGTGGCAACAATTCTGCAAACAGTGGATACAGACAGACTCTGTCCCAACTTCGTTGCGAATAATACAAGTATTCTCCAAGGCGATTGTATCTCGTAGATTTCGAAGATTAGCCGACTAGATTCGCCTAACGCGCAAGCTATGTTTGGATGATCCCCGCAACTTATTGACGTAAATCTCTTGATTCTACGTTACATGCTCGCTGAACGCGGCTCAAACAATACTTCATATAGATGACTCAATTATTAAAGCACTCTCGTCCTCTCAGCAATTACTTATAAGCCAAAGCTCTATGTAGCTCCAAAACAAGTATAAATTGACTGGCTTAAATTAACTACCTTAATGGCTCTCAAATACAACCCTGTAGAATATACCATAATAAACATTCATTCAACAATTCAATGACACTGAAAAACTCTCATTATCTCGATATTTTACGTTTCTTCCTTACAGTTTACAATAACACAGTATTCTTACGCTAGACATGACACACTTTGCACGTACTACAGGCCTGACATGCCCATTTATTTGTTCATTATTTTTAACGACCCCAGATTATTATTATTATTATTATTATTATTATTATTATTATTTAACGTTACCGTTATTTCATCAATGTCTTACGCCTAAATGACCGGAAACAAATCACCCTCCAAGCCATATTTTACCAAAATACGAGGGGTGTGAACTCGTACATAAATGACTGTTAATTCATAGTCTTAGAGTGATGCTTCGTTGTATGATGAGCTATTTAATCATATCAACATATTAAATTTGTACTCACTTTCATTTTCGCTGGGTTAGTCCAGCACGCAAGCCACGAACCTACCATGATGCTGGCTTAAGCCATCATGATATCTTTCAAACGACACATTGTATACACTTTACACATGGTAATCATATTTTCCATCACTGGCTTTTTTTTTTCACTTTAACACAATACATATTATTTTACCATATACACATAAACACTTTTAAAAATCACTGTAATATAACTTTATACACAATTCCCGCACTATTTCACACATGGATCCTTGATTGGACTCCAACTATCGCCTGACCTCAGAGATGCGATGCAGCTAATTCCTGACAACCGCTGGTCTCCATGAAAGTCTATCTTGCGTGTGTGTGTTCGACTCCCGTCACCTACAGTTTATATCTCCTCTACTGCAAATCTGTTCAATCCTATGTCACGACTACTTGTGACGCCTTCCAAGCTCCCGTAACTGTAGTGATCCTTACAATAATGTGTCATTTTAACTATGACAACACCTCCTGGTATGTTCATTGTCTATAAACACCCTAAATTATCTCTACGCTATACTGAATCTATACTCGCGTATGTTATTGGTTAAACGTCTGCTGTAGACTAAATCTTATACGATGCATAATTACTGTTGTGAAGCTTCATGATGCGCTTTCCATTGTTCTCCACTAATACATTTGAGCGGCGATACTTTATGAATTTGCGCACTTTCTTGCGTGATCTGGCAGCGTGTTAGTTCACGCGTTGAGTCAAGACGAACTGAAGACGAACTAACTTCCCTGCGAAGCTTCCCCTATTTACGGCTTCCTTGTGAAACATAGTCCACTGGACGTCCAGGACCGGCTCCCTTCTTGATATAATACATTTCCAGAAAAAGTTAAGTATAATCCTCGTTTATCTAAGTGTGGAGGTCCCAAAATCACTCGCGTGCAAACGATCGCTTCGGCCAATTAATTACAATTAATTGCCTTCTTCCATGGCGTCATGACGCTATTCTGGTAATTCCCCTCGGCTCATCTACAAGACCTTCCTCCGAAGCGGAAGAGGTCTGTGCAGAGGTTCGTTTTTAGATGCAGGCTTTAATTTAGCCGTGAGAACACTCCTAAATTATCTTTCCTAGAATATATTCATCTGGGTGTATGTTTCATTTCAATTCATTGCTCCAATTGGCTGTAATCAATTAATTTCTGTGGGCGACTGACCCCACTCCACTTCTATGCCTTGTGAGACTGTGAATCCCAGAGCCATTACTCTTGGGCTGCTCCTGCAGTCCAGACGAAAATTAGTTCCTTGGCGTCACCTAAAAACGCCCCTTCGCTAACCACGATTTGTCAACTGTCAAGCTGGTTTGCTTTTTTGCATTCAGGCTTCTAAAACGTACATGGGCTTGTATTTTCTTGCAATGATCCACCTTAAAAGCTATGATATTCCCGTTCTAGCCGTGAAATACTGATCTTATGATTATATGCAGATATAACTCATTGCTCCTCGGGTTCACTGTAGCTGCTCCCCCTCAGAGATCAATGATTCGATTCTGGGCAGAATCATGAGCCTGGTCTTCTTCGATAAGAACCGAGTTCGATGCCAGTCTGCCGTGTCTAATTGGGCACAATAAATAGTTAATATTCCATTCTCTCATGTAGTATAGCGCACCTATTAATCATACTAATGTATAACAAGAAGTTCCGTGAAGAACTAAAGAGCCTACTTTTCATGCCAATGATTATTCTCCAATATATGAACCTATCTAGAATAATGACGAAATTAAGTTGGTAATATAGAAATGTCGAATTAGTTCGAAATATTCCTGGTATAATGTAGTCTAATAGAACACTACAGTTGGCAGCCCTGGTGACTAAATATATTCTTAGTTCCATCTCTTAAGGTACAGAATACAAAATTTGGTTGAAGTACAATGGACGTTACATGCACCTAGGCATTGGATATATCAGCATGCGTAAAAGCATGTTGGCAACAATGTCATGTGTGTGCTGGTTAGAGATAATCGGAAATATTATGATATCTTGTTGTGCCAAATTTGGATGAAATCCATTTGTTAGTATAGATGTTACATGTATTTTAAAATTGGTTCGATCAACAGGCATATAATCATGTTGGCAGCACTGACTTATATTAATTATTCGAAATTAATTTAGAATGTCAGCTGCTATACGTATGCAAAGTATATGGCTGTTGGCTTGCATACTTCCTGATATATTGATATTATTTAAAAACATATAGACAGCATTTATTAACAGTTGGCAGCCCTGATTGCTCTTAAGAATACTTATAGTCATATCTGCTATGTTACACATAGCACTTACGAAATTTGGTTGAAATTCAACTGATACTATAGAAGTTACATGTATTAAAATTTGGTCCTATCAGCAGGCTTAGAATCATGTTGGTAGAACAGAAGTATATAAGTTACTCCAAAATTAATCTAAAATGTCAAGTACTATACGTGTGCATAGTTTAAAGCTGTCGGCTTGCATACTCTCCAATATATTGGTATTTGGATAAAAGAATAGAGAGATCAATTATTAACAGTTGGCAGCCCTGGTGGCTCTTAAGAACACGCTCAGTCATATCTGTTTATGTACACATATTACATACAAAATTTGGTTGAAATCCAATTGATAGTGTGGAATTTATGGGCATTAAAAATTGGACCTATCAGAACGCTTAAAAAAATTTTTGGTAGCACTTTCATGTATGGCATCCTGGAAATTAAACTGAAATAGTGTTATCTACATGTTTGCCAATTTTGGAATAGCTCCCATGCATACCTTCCAAGATATCCAACCTGGAGCTCAAATTTCTAGTGCATTTTTTTCAGCAGTTGGTAGCACTGATATCATTTTCAAATATGGACGTGAGATATTCCGGTATACATCTTTACTCATACTAAGTTTGGTTTCGATTGCTGCAGCCGTTTAGGAGATGATGGGGGGACAAACACACACAGCCAGACAGGCAGACAGAAGGACAGACAGACAGACAGACACACATTTTCCAGGATCGATCTCATAGGTCTACTTTTTCCTCATTTTGGCATAATGTGAAAAGTAGGCAAAAAATTAGATGGTGTGTGTCTATCTGTCTGTCTGTCTGTTACTCAGTAACACAAGAACCATTGGTTCGATTTAAATGAAATTTTGCATGGACGTAGCTGATTTACCAAGCTTACATATAGGCTACTTTTGATTTCGATATTTTGGCACTATTTAAAAATAGCGACTATTTTCATATTTCCATTTCAAATAAAAGGAGAATGCTAAGAAATAGCAATATTTTTATGGCACTACGAGCTATAAAATTTAATTTTCTATCCGAAAGGTCCTTATCAATTTTCGTGTATCTCCAACGGTTAGCGTGTAAAACCTAAATATGTCTTATAAAACACGGTCAACTCCGAGCGATGGTAGTCTATGTTATTCTCTACATGAACTGTTTTATTTATAGAGGTAGTTTGCAGGGTCCGAAACTAGACGTGATTTTGAGTCTAATTTTATACTCTTTGTGCCGGTTATTGTATGTGAGTATTTGGATCTTTACGCTGTTTCACAATATTATAGGGCTTTCTACTTTGCACGGTATGCTTTCATCCTTTTTATCGATTTGTTTTTCGTTAAATAAATATTTCAGTTGACCAATATTTATCTGCTTTTTGTCGTTTCTTACCATGATCAGAAATCCAAATTCAAAGACGAATGTGTCGAAGACTATCGACTGTCATATTCGTTTATTTAATGTTCATATTGATCTTACTGCAGAACTGGGCAAATTTATTTCAATAAAGTAGGTATTTTGACTTTCGCGGCCAATAAAAAAAAACGCACGAAAGACAGCGTAAACCTAGAAAAATTGCCGAGTTTTTATTGCTTGGTCCTGAAATTGAATATGCAATCATTTTGGAAGCCTTTATAGGGAGGTGAAAGATTGTTTTAACCTTTAGCATTCGCAGTAAAGTAGCTGAGGTGTTCTAAATGAGAATTGAGGTATCGCACAGTTTGCTGCTCTTTTGGTAGTCCGCAAATAGACCACAAGAGCCCGCAGATGAACTATCTCGGAGTTACTAGGCGTAATCTCGCAGAAGACACGGCATAAACTTAGAAAATGTTTCTGTGATTAATTTGTTTTTGTTTTATTACTTGGGATGATTGAAGTTTGTTCCCTTACTGTTACTCTTTATCATGACATGGTACGTACTTTCCGCAATATTACTTATTGCCGATATGAAAATTGCCATCAAGTTTGATGTATTTTTAGCATAATGTTTATATGTTTCAAGATAGTATGAAGACGTTAAACGATAGGTGTTCAATATTTAAGACAGGTTATTTAACTTTTACTACATAGAAGCTGATACTTATTTCCAATATTTAAACGCACTTTCTCACCTACAATGCGGAGGCAACAGGCTTTTCTCCGGGTACTCCGGTTTTCCCTGTCTCAATTTAATTCCAGCAACAATCTCCACTATCATTCCATTTCATTTCATGCGTCACTCACTTAATCATTGCCCCAGGGGAGTGCGACAGGCTTCGGCAGCCGGCACAGTTCATATTCTCGCTGTTAGATGGGGATTTCATTCATTCCTTTCCCTGACCCGGTCGGTCGACTGAAAGCAGGCTAAGGATTTTCACTTTCCTACCTTTGATTAATAATTTGGTGAGTGAAAAGGCATGTAGTCTACACATGTAGTTGTTAACACGGAAATAACATAACTACATTAGGAATGTGTGATTATATATATTAATTATTTAGGCCAGCAAGTACTAAACGCCGTTCGAAGAACGGGTACTTCAGCTACTTATATATAAATAGTTAATATTCCATTCTCCCATGTGGTATAGCGCAGCTATTAATTATATATAAATAGTTAATATTCCATTCTCCCATGTCGTATAGCGCACCTATTAATTATATATAAATAGTTAATATTCCATTCTCTCATGTGGTATAGTGCATCTATTAATTATATATAAATACTTAATATTCCATTCGCTCATGTGGTATAGCGCACCTATTAATTATATATAAATAGTTAATATTCCATTCTCTCATGTGGTATAGCGCAGCTGTTAATTATATATAAATAGTTAATATTCCGTTCTCTCGTGTGGTATAGCGCACCTATTAATTATATATAAATAGTTAATATTCCTTTCTCTCATGTGGCATAGCGCAGCTATTAATTATATATAAATAGTGAATATTCCATTCTCTCATGTGGAATAGCACACCTATTAATTATATATAAATAGTTACTATTCCATTCTCTCATGTGGTATTGCGCTCCTATTAATTATATATAAATAGTTAATATTCCATTCTCTCGTGTGGTATAGCGCACCTATTATTTATATATAAATAGTTAATATTCCATTCTCTCATGTGGTATAGCGCACCTATTAATTATATATAAATAGTTAATATTCCATTCTCTTATGTGGTATAGCGCACTTATTAATTATATATAAATAGTTAATATTCCATTCTCTCGTGTGGTATAGCACACCTATTAATTATATATAATTAGTTAATATACCATTCTCTCATTTGGTATAGCGCACCTATTAATTATATATAAATAGTTAACATTCCGTTCTCTCGTGTGGTATAGCGCACCTATTAATTATATATAAATAGTTAATATTCCATTCTCTCACGTGGTATAGCGCACCTATTAATTATATATAAATAGTTAATATTCCATTCTCTCGTGTGGTATAGCGCACCTATTATTTATATATAAATAGTTAACATTCCATTCTCTCGTGTGGTATAGCGCACCTATTAATTATATATAAATAGTTAATATTCAATTATCTCATTGGTATAGCACACCTATTAATTATATATAAATTGTTACTATTCCATTCTCTCATGTGGTATAGCGCACCTATTAATTATATATAAATAGTTAATATTCCATTCTCTCATTGGTATAGCACACCTATTAATTATATATAAATAGTTACTATTCCATTCTCTCATGTGGTGTAGCGCACCTATTAATTATGCATAGTTAATATTCCATTCTCTCGTGTGGTATAGCGCCCCTATTATTTATATATAAATAGTTAATATTCCATTCTCTCTTGTGGTATAGCGCACCTATTAATTATATATATATAGTTAATATTCCATTCTCTCATGTGGTATAGCGCACCTATTAATTATATAAAAATAGTTAATATTCCATTCTCTCGTGTGGTATAGCGCACCTATTAATCTTATATATAAAAGTGAGAGCATGTATGTATGTGGGTGGGTTGGTTCCGTATACAAATCTACACCGTTTCACCAATCTCAACCAAATCTTGCACACACATAGTTTAGGACCCAGAAGGAACCGCTGGCTACATGAATTTTCGATAGACTTTCTCATTCTTCTGATTTCGGCCCTTTGCACTCAAGCACAGGCTAATCAAATCATAAAATATACTCACGAAGGAATGGCAATCAGATAGTTTCCATGGCAACATAGCTCAAGTCGAGACACGGCCGAATGGATCCAAGTTGCGCTCTGCTCTACCGGTATAGAAAATGAGGATCTTTACTTGAAATCCCGTTAGTTACTCAACTGCTCACACAGTACTGTCAACCGAGTATAGTTTAACAAAGACTTGACACTATCGACTAGATATTTGTCAAATACCACTCACTCACACATTCATCACGAAATCTCAGAAACCACCCGACGGATTGGAATGAAATTTGGCATGCAGCTTCCTCAAGGGCCGCAAACGCCCACTAAGAATGGATTTTTGGATATTCACGTTGTAAAGGGGTGTTAAGGGGGTAGACCTTCAATTCATTGAATAGCAATATCTCCCGATTGGTTTCATTGGGGGATGTGATACTCGGCATATAAACTCACCATTAATAAAAATAAGAAGACATGTGTCTGAGGGTTTTTCGATGTGGTGTATATTATGAGGTGAAAGGGGAGAAAAGTGGGGGTTGAAAGATCCAAACGGACCCTGTATCTCTTAAACGACATAGGCGAGGAGTTTGAAACTCAGCGGAAGAAAATTAGCATAAAAATAATTAAATAGATGTTTGACCGTTTTTTCATAAATCCAATTGAGGGGGCCCATGGGGAGGGGTGAAATTCAGGGTAAAAACAGGAAAGAAAGTGTCCTAACCGATTGACTCACTCGCTCTTCAAACTCAGGGGGAAAAACTGCTTAAAAATAAATATATATGTGTTCGACAGTTTTTTTGATAAATCAAATGTAATGGGTTCATCGGGAGGGGAGAAATTCTGAAGAAAAAATATTGAAAGAAAATGTCCTGACTCACTCACTCACTCATCATCGCCCAGCCAAAAATATTGAAGTTGGCAACATGTCATTTTCGGGATATGTTCGTTGTATGTCAAAACCATACACTAAGGGTGGATTTTTGAATATTCAGGTTCTAAAGGGGTCTTAAGGGGGTTAAACCTGCATTTCATTGAATAACAATATCTCACGAGTGGTTTCTTTTGTGGATGTGATACTCGGCATATAAACCAATCATTTAAAATAAGCAGACATGTGTCTAAGGGTTTTTCGATGTGGTGTATTGTTTTGAGGTGAAATGGGTGAAAATTGGGGGTTGAGGGATTCCTAACGAAGCGTGTAGGCCTATAACCTAAACGACATAGGCGAGAAATTTTAAACTCAGCGAAAAAAAAAACGCCTAAAAATAAGTAAATCGGTGTTCCACCGTTTTTTCATAAATTAATTTAAGGAGCCAATGGGGTGGGGTGAAATTCTGGGGGGAAAAAGGAGAGAAAGTGTCCTAACTGACTGACTAACTCACTCACTCATCAAACTCAAGGGAAAAAGACAGCTTAAAAATAAATTAATAGGTGTTCAAGCGTTTTCTCATCAATCCAATTTAAGGGGTCCATGGGGAGGGGTGAGATTCTGGTAAAAATAATTGAAAGAAAATATCCTGTCTGACTTACTCACTCATCACGCCTAGCGAAAACTATTAAAGTTAGAAACATGAAATTTTGGGAATATGTTCGCTGTATGTCGAAAACGTCAACTAATGAATGATTTTTGTTATTCGGGTTTTAAAGAGGTGTTAAGGGGGTAAACGTGCATTTCATTGAATAACGATATATCATGAGTTGTTTCTTTGGGGATGTGATATTCGGTATATAAGCTAAACATTAAAATAATCAGACATATGTCTAAGGGTTTATCGATGTGGTGTATATTAAGAGGTGAACGGGGTGAAAATTGGGGGTTGAGGGATTCTTAACGGAGCGTGTATCTCTTAAACGACATAGGCGAGAAGTTTGAAATTCGGCGGGAAAAACAGCTTAAAATACAAGTAAATAAGTGTTCGACCGTTTTTTCATAAATCCAATTTAAGGGGCCCTTGGAGAGGGGTGAAATTCTGGGAAAAAACAGGAAAGAAAGTGTCCTAACTCACTCACTCATAAAACTCAGGGGGAAGAACAGCTGAAAAATAAGTATATAGGTGTACGACCGTTTTTTTTCATAAATCCAATTTAAGGGGTTCATGAGAGGGGTGAAATTATCAAAAATAATTGAAAGAAAATGTCCTGACTTACTCACTCATCATCCCCCAGCCAAAATTAATGAAGTTAGAAACATGACATTAAGGTGCTATGTTCGTTGTATGTCGAAAACGTCCACTAAGGAAGGAATTTTGGATATTCAGGTTCTAAAGGGATGTTAAGGGGATAGACTTGCATTTCATTGAATAACAATATCTCCCGATTGGTTTACTTTTGGGATGGGATGCTAGGCATATAAACTCATCATTAAGAATAAGAAGACACATGTCTGAGGGTTTTCCGATGTGGTGTATATTATGAGGTGTCTGTGTGAAAAGTGAGTGTTGAAGGATTCTTAACGGAGCAAGTATCTCTTAAAAGACAGAGGCAAAAAGTAAGAATCTCAGGGAGAAAAATCAGATTGAAAATGTAGTAAATTGGTGTTCGATCGTTTTTTCATAAATCCAATTTAAGGGACTCATGGGGAGGGATGAAATTCTGGGGAAAGAAGTCCAGTAAGGAAGGATTTTGGATATTCACTCATCATCCCCCAGCAAACCTATTGCAGTTAGAAACTTGAAATTTTGGGGATATGTTCGTTGTATGTCGAAAAATTCCACTAAGGATGGATTTTTGGATATTCATGTTCTGAAGGGGTGTTAAGGGGGTTAAACTTGCATTTCATTGAATAACAATATCTCACGAGTTGTTTCATTTGGGGATGGGATATTCGTCACATAAACTAAGCATTCAAAATAAGCAGACATTTGTCTAAGGGTTTATCGATATGGTGTTTATTCAGAGGTGAAAGGGGAGAAAATTGGGGGTTGAAGGATTCTTAACGGAGCGTGTACTGTATCCCTTATTCAACATAGGCGATAAGTTTGAAATTCAGCGGAAAAAGCAGCTTAAAAGTAAGTAAATAGGTGTTCGACCATTTCTTCATAAATCCAATTTAAGGGGCCCATGGGGAGGAGTGAAATTCGGGGGGGGAAAACAGGAAAGAAAGTTTCCTAATTGATTGACTCACTTACTCACTCATAAACTCAGGGAGAAAACAGCGTTAAATAAGTAAATTGGTGTTCGACCGTTTTTTTTTCATAAATCCAATTTAAGGGGTTCATGGGGAGGGGTGAAATTCTCAAAAATAAATTAAAGAAAATGTCCTGACTGGCTCAATCCCTCATCATCGCCCAGCCAAAATTATTGAAGTTTGAAACATGAAATTTTGGGGATAAGTTCGTTGTATGTCGAAAACGTCCACTAAGGAAAGAGTTTTGGATATTCAGGTTCTAAAGAGGTGTTAAGGGGGTAAACGTGCATTTCATTGAATAACAATATCTCATGAGTGGTTTCATTTGGGGATGTGATACTTGGCATATATACTAATCATTAAAAATAAGCTGACACATGTCTAATGGTTTTTCGATGTGGTGTATATTATGAGGTGAAAGGGATGAAAAGTGGGGGTTGAAAGTTTCCTAACGGAGCGTGTATCTCTTAAACGATATAGGCGAGGAGTTTGATTTTCTCCGAGTTTCAATCAGCTTAAAAATAAATAAATAAATGAATGAAAATGAAAATCCACAGCCTGCTTCCAGTCTCCGGCCGGGTCAGGAATGGAATGAATGAAGCCCCCATCTAGCGGCGAGGATATAAACTGTGCTGGCTGCCGAGGCCTGACGCACTCCTCCGGGGCAATGATTAAATGAATGACAGATGAAGTGAAATGATAGTGGAGAGTGTTGCTGGAATGAAATTTTGACAGGGAAACCCGGAGTACCCGGAAAAAACCTGTCTGCCTCCGTTTTGTCCAGCACAGATCTCACAAGGTGTGACCGGGATTTGAACCACGGACCCAGCGGTGAGAGGCCGGCATGCTGCCGCATAAGCCACGGAGGCTTTTAAATAAATAAATAAATAATTAAAATAAGTAGGTGTTCGACCGTTTTTTTTATAAATCCAAATTTAAGGGGCCTATGGGGAGGGGTGAAATTCAGGAAGAAAAACGTCCACTAAGGAAGGATTTTTGGATGTTCACTCTCATCAACCAATCTAAACTATTAAAGTTAGAAGTTAAAGTTTGTTGTGTGTCGAAAACGTCTACTAAGGAGGGATTTTTGGATATTCAGGTTCTAAAGGGGTGTTAACGGGGTTGAACCTGCATGTCATTGAATAACAATATGACATGCGAGCGAAGCGAGGCTAAAAAAGAGATGGTGTGTGTCTGTGTATTACTCAATCACGCAAGAACCACTGGTCCGACTTACATGAATTTTACATGGAAGTAGCTGATTTACCTGGTTAACATATAGGTTACTTTTGATTTCAATACTGGCGACCATTTTAGTGACGTCACTACACCCTTTGGTTTCAAACTTTCATATTTCCAAATAAAAAGTGAACGCTAAGAAATAGCAAACTTTTGAAGGCATATGCGAGGTCTAAAATTACATTTTCTATCCGAAAGGTATCTCCAACGGTGAGCGAGTAAAACCTAAATTTGTGCTATAAAACACCGTCAACGCCGAACGGTGTAGTTGGACAAAATGTTCCATCCTTAATCTCCCTCTGCGCAGCACCTCGGCTATCGCCTGTTTTAACTGTCACCTTCACATTTTAATTTATTTATGACGCGTAGCGAAGCAGGGGTCCTTCAGCTAGTTATATATAAATCCTAAATCAGGATGTTACAATTTAAAATATAACAAATCTTGAGTTCGCAAAGCCATATGACACCTCACGTGTCCAAATCCGATTACTGGTTTATTAAATCTCAGGTCGATAACCTTGCCGTTTTGGGTCCTTTGGAAAAATTCATAAGCCATGGGAAATGATTGGTCATCCTAAGTCCCATGACAACTCACGTGACCCTCTCCGATTATTACTTTATAAAATCACAGGTCGATGACCTTGCCGTCTTGGGTCTTTCGGGTCAACTCATTGGCCATGAGAAAGGAGTGCGTCACCTTTAGTCCTATCACACCTCATATGTCCAAATCCGATTATTGGTTGGATCCTTTGGTTACAAGCCGATGACCTATTAGTTTTGGGTTAAATAAAAAAATGCTCATCCATAAAAAATATTTTAAAAGTCGCCCTCTTTCAAAAGCCGCAACTGCATTTGTGTACAAAACAAAAACTGTTAATTCATAATAAGGTGAATCCTCATACCTGTCACACATGCTGAGCTACGTTTACTAAAAAAAAATACTATTATGGGTAGCTTTTATTTTGGGGTGGAAATAGGTTGCCCATAGGAAAGGAGGGGGGGGGGGGGGGTTCGAACGAGTAATTTGACACCTCGTACAAGTCTCTAGACATTGGTTTGCAAGATATGTCAAATCTTACTTGGCTGAGGATGTCGGGTACTTACTTTTCGAGTAGCCGGTGCGTTAGAACTTCCACTATTCCTCTACTCTCACCATTTTTTCTTACAAACAAAGAATTTACCAATAGCCTTATCTGTCACAATGGCGGCCATCTTATAACGTAGATGTTTTCACCTCACGTGTAGGAATCTCACTGCTGTCATCAGCGAGTAATCATTGGGTTTTAATTTTATTTAACAAGTCCCAATACGCATTAGAAGTTAACCGATGAAACAAATGCCACGCTTGTCCCAAGGCTTTATTGCTAGTATCGCCACAAGGACAGGAATCCATCAATGTTTGCAGCGAAGGGCAACCTAAATCCGTCAAATCGATATATTTACAGTAAGGAGCTAAAAACTCTTGCAACCATTGGAGCTTTTCGGCACCTTTCATAAATACCACATTGGCTGATGACAAATGCGCTTTCATCATAATATCAAGGTGCTTATAAGATATGGTTCCTGTTTTCCACACTAGTTGAAAATGATTTTCAATCCATTGACTTTTGTTCTTTAACTTTCTCACACAACAAATCGAAAGCATAGGGCGGTTTAAACACCAGATGGGTGGGTTGTGATATCTAAAACGTAGGACAATCAATGATGGCCACCTATTTAACTATACGTTTTTTGTCACCAAACTTAAACCCTTGGCAAACGACAATCAGTGTAAGAAGCATGGTTTCCCTATTTTTTATATTTATTTCTTGCCTTGTCCACGTCTAACCATCAACTAACCCATCTCATGGTTATCCGTCATACGCTTAACCAAGGTTTAAATAAAAAAAATAGTTAAGGACTAGGTAGTAGGAATAACAGTAAATAATTCTTATTTTTACATGAGCAAACTCGTATTATTCATCATCAACATAGCACTCATACACAAGTTACATTTTTTTAAAATCTGGCACAACATTTAAATGAACAGTTTGCACATAAGGCCCACAGGTAACTCCCGTTTTCGTGGGGTCTGGCACAATGATGCGATAATTCAAACTCCACGGAATATTGCCCACATCATATCGATTGAGTTAAGGACAGGATGGGCTCCAACGTTGATGGTCACTAAAGGGGCGATCACCCATCTCCCAATGCCAATTGCAATGTAGCAAAAATACACTTGGCACATGTCTTCTGTTTAAATAATAAAACCCTGCTGCGGCCAATTCTCCAGGATCCATGAAGGGGACTGACCATGTTTGAAACGTATTTAGTCTATTAAATTCACATTTTAAATTCCGTGGCTTTTCCCTCATGTTGTTGTTATTGCTTATTGAGGGACACATACATTTGTTGTTGTTGTTGTTGTAATGGCTTGAATTAGTAAATGGCAAGCAATGGTTGTTGGTATGAACGGTGACAGAGCACAACAGGAACTGTTACCACAGCAGCCAACGGATGATGAATAATAACGTGTTAAGACATGTTTTGTTTATCATGTCACAGCAGGTGCCGCTGTGTATGAGGTCACATGATGATTACACGCTTGTGACATAGTTAGACAGAGGGTGATACTTGACTTGTCTTGTGTGAATAATCAAACATTAGGCTGTTGTATTTGCTAGTACATTTTCCTGCGTTTCAAAATCTACTCTTAAATAAATGGTGGTGATTTTCATAGATTCCTCTAAATACGTACAGTCAAAGACCACGAGCGGCGCCCTTGCTTTAGACGCTTGCGGTATCAACATGGGACAGTCCTTTTTTCTTAATAAGATGATTGAAATTTAGCAAACATATCAAAAAGGAGCCAAACTTATTTTTTGAAAAATTGATTTCCAACCTCTCATACGGAAAGCAAACATTATTTAAAAACAAACGTATATTTCTCAAGTGGATGTGGTTGAACAGAGTGATATCTTTGCTCTGTTGATATTTTCGATTATTTTGAAAACCAATAATGATGTACAGAGGTCGCTCGGTAGAGCGAGCAGAATTAACACTCCAACTATGTGTGGTTTCGGTGGTAGGCAGCGAAGTGTACTCGTGTAGGCTCCAACATCTAAATGCTATAGGTCGAGCTCTATCTTTCTTCACCAAGTTTAACATGGTTAGCTTTTCTCGATCAGTCAGAGTCACTTGGGGAACTTTCCATATTAAACGAAGCAATTGAATTTTTGAGTCTACTACTTCAGCATGTGCTCCCTTGAGTGCATTATAATCACTGCTGTCTCTCACCAAATACAAACTTTGTCTTGCATTTAAAATAATACGCTTATGACCTTCCGCAAAGCCTAGTAGTAATTTTATGGGTAGAAACATGCAAAGGTGCCATCCGAATGAACTAACCAGTCATAGCTGCTGTTAGGACACCATCCTGGCATAGAAAGGGTTTTACATTCTTCCTCACTGTATGAAGGGTATAATTTCATAAGACGAGTCATACCCACATTTCGACTCATGTGTACCACAATATCTTTAATCATATAACGCACTTCAGAAGATAGAAAAGTGAAAGCATGATTAGCCAATGTGGAAGAGGTGGGCGTGCTGGCATCGGCTTTCATCAATTTACCTTCAATTTGAATAATACTTTCATGGAGTAAGGTAAAAATATCTTGCCTGTTGATAACAAATTAAATTTCGTCATTGTTATTTAGTCCTGGAGCCTGGGGTTGATACGAATGCATGTCAATTCTTACTACCCCAGCTTCTACCTGTACGGGATGTAACACTTGCAACATGTCCTTGTTCATGTTGGTTTCCTAACCTATGACCAAAGATTTGTAATCGTTGTTTGTTTACCAGTATCAACGTTGTCATACGCGGTGGAGAACTATCAGCCCTCCTGGACGGTGTTGTTGCTTTATAGATAAATTTCATATCGAATTTAAAACCAACTTGTAGGTGACTGGTATGTTTCCATCAAGATCAATCAGTTGTTGCTTTTTATACACTAACCGTAAAGTATTATTCCTAATACCACACACTCATAGGGTGATAAATAACCACTGAAGGGGTTTCACGAATAATATAGCCACAAGGTGAAGTCACTATATAATCATAGAAGGAATGGGATTGTTTTTCATTCGTAAACACGTCTCTAATAATATTGCATGTCTCAGACACGTGATGATCTTCAATGAATTGACTTCATGTTATGAATGATGGGTTTTGTTGGGCTCCAACACTTGTGGTTCAAATCCCAATAAAGGGCTGATAGAATCTGGTTGTGATTGAAAGTCGATTTTAAACGAGGATAAAATACTATACCGATCGGTAATAGTATTTCCTGTAAGTTCAAATTTGTGTGTGCCATCCGTAAAAGCCTTCACACCAAATTGTTTTATCAGCCCCAGAGTGATGGCATCATGAACATCTTCTATCGTATAACCTCCAGGTGGTAGGGTCAACATAAAATTATCGAAATAAAACTTGTTATTCCTATCTTGTTGTACATTATAATTTCTGTTGTAGCTTTCCAACGAGATTAATCCCAGCACATAGGATTCACGATCTTCCAATTCAATGGGTATGAAAAAATCTAGGGGAACTTCAGGTTCGTTTCCGTGGACTGTAAATGACTTGGCTTTCACATTCATAATGATGATACTCGTCTTTTAACGTTGCATCTTATGTAAAAAATATTAAACACAAACGCCCGCACTCTTGACTGTTGAAATTTTGTTGCCGTTTTAAATTACAGTATAGAGTAATCTGTTTTCCGATATAGAGCACCAACTCGATAGGGGGTGGTAGATTTCCATTGCTGTCAAAGTACCAAACCTTGGTACCTTGTTTCACATAGGCTACAGAATGTGTTCCTGGCCCTGTTCATTCATCTTAATTCATCATCGCTCGTTCTTCTTTCCATGGCGTTTCGCAGAAATACACCTCGAAAATGAGAAATATTTAGTCCTTCCGCATTGCTTTCGACTTCTTCATGGGTCATGGAATGCCGACGCAGTACCCTATTGAATTTATTTATTAATGGAGTTTCTTTTCTTCCCCAACATGTACAGGCCAAGTCTTTGATTTATAAAAGGCTGGCTTTAAATTGGCGTTTCTAGACCCTATGGCAATGGCGTCCATCCTTTCATTATGTCGCTGACTTTCTTTCAATTGCTGCTTGCCTTGTTCTACAACTTTTATGGTCTTAGCCACAACACTAGCACTGCCAAACTGTGAACTCAGGGCTGCTAGACCAGCAAAAAGGGCTGGTGAAAATCCACCACGTTTAGGTGTAGGAATCACTTGCCAGCGTTTTTCTTCTTTATCACCGCGCCATGAAGGGATTTCGAGTCAGTAGACAATCGCACTGCCATTAATTATTTTTCAAGAGCAACCTTTCTTTAATTTGTTGCTTTTAACCCGTGGTGTGTCACAGACAAACTTCGTTTCCGGGCTGTTTTTTTCTTTTGTCTAGTTGTTTTTTAACAGCGGATCTTTGTTTTACCATGGTAATAATAATAATAAGCAACCATTCTCAGCAAAAATTGGATAACAAATAACATGTAGCCTATTATTTCATCACTGAATATTCCAGTTCTATATATAGCGGGGAATCGATCACGGTTTTTCCTGATTGATTTTCATCTAAGGTAAGAATGAGATAAAATGATAATTCATCACCAGCGTACCAACATCCTATGCCGGTTTATCTCTACGTGTAAATATTTCTAATCAAGCATAGATTGTATAATGTGAATAACTTCAACATAGTGTAATCGGTAACATGTTGGACCTGAAGAAAGTACATAGGTAAGGTGGTCTTTCAACGGTGCAGAATGGTTCCTGTCATTCACAGGTTTTTGATTGGCAAGGTGAACTAAAAGTATGGATGGCACGAATCTATACACCTTTTCATTAGGTTGGTGAGCTTGCGTTTACTACAAACATCATCATCTTCTTCAGGGTCCTCTACATGAATAATGCGGTTATAATTAGCAGAATATCCCTTGGTTGTTAGCCTCGGATCCATGTTGTATAAACTTTGAATTTTGCGATACACATATGTTTTTGCAACCACTTCTCTATCCCGTTTTCGAAAGGAAGCGGCCGTGGCTTTAGTGACTCTGACTCGGCCCAAGACATCCATGGTTATACTGAAATACTAACGTACTGTTGGCTCACAAAGCTTTGTTCTAGTATATAAACGTAGTGCACTTATAAAAAAACTTAGTAGTAACTACAGAATTCAAAACACAACCAGACTCTTTGCCTGTCACCGATTTGGTTTCAGAGCTATCGTTGTCCGTGTGTCAACAAAAACGCCACGGTTCACTATTTCCTTCTACTATTGGTTTCATTATTGTCGGTCCTTCTCGCTGTGGAAAGACTAACGACTTGCTTAACCTCATTGCCGCTCCTCATGGCATACGATTCAAAATATTTATATTATTGCTAAATCGTTGTACCAACCTCTCTACGTATATCTAGACCAAATTATGTCATCGTTAAATAAAGAATCCATGGGCTATTTTACATTAACAACGCCTGATGATGTGATTCAACCAGAGAGTATATGTCATGATTCTATTATTATTTTCGATGACGTCGCTACTGAACGGCAAGCCATTATTTTATTTTAGTATTTTAGTAGGGGGCAGCATAAACATGTGGATTGTATTTATCTTGCACAGACCTTTAAAAAATTCCAAAAGAGTTGATTCGAGATAATGCTTATCTGATTGTCCTCTTTCGACAAGACGAAAAGAGTCTTCATCATATTTTCCATGATCATGAAAATCCTAATATTTCCTTTCCCAGTTTCGCACAATGTCATGGAAAATGTTGGAACACTCATCAGCATGCATGTTTGGTCATTAATAAACAAAGAGAACTTTGTCAAGGACGATACAGCCTGGGTTTTGATCATCTTGTTTCTCTTATAAAAGGATGATGTTTCTGTATTCCATGTTATTTAGTTATCCATCCTGGAAACGCCCATACGGTACAAGAAACGTGTACAAATAAAGAAGCGTACTATCCAAGCACAAAATTATATTTAATGTAAATTTCATGAATTAAAACGTCTAAAGAACACCAATCATATGCCCCTGTTAAAACATGTTCCATCACCTGTTCATAACATTAACATCAACAACACTGCTGCCTCTCAGACAAGACCCTTAACTTATTCAAAATCAACAGAAACACTTCCACCACTGATTAAATCATCCGATGATAGTCAAGAAGAAGAAGATGATGATCATGAAAGTCAGAGTGAAAGTGGGAGCGATGCCGTGTTTACTCCTAAAAAATCCTCACTCCTTTAACAGTTTCATAAAACAAAAAATCCTGTCATTAGTCAAACACTCCCTACATCCAAGCTAGCTTCACAGTCAGAGCTCTTATCCAAACCTCAACATCATGCTGAATTAAAACACCTTTTTAAAAAATATTATGGAACCAAGCTAAAACCTTATCCCAAGTTCCCGGGTTTCGGCACCAATATCTTGAATACGGTATAGGTGCAGTCCGGGGAGTCCTAAAGGATACACACTTTACGTCTTACCGCAATTCTTTATTCTTCTTTATTTTGTTTAAAATTCTAAATACAAACAATAACTTAGCTTCAGTATAAGATCCGGCAGATGGCTCCCGTTCCTCCACAGCATATGCTACAAGATTATGGCCTCCCACCGCTATAGAACGGCATGTTTGTCTTCAAATATCCTCTCCCAGTAACTTGGATTCACATACACTACATGGATACGGTATCTTCCGGCTATGGATGGACGAGTGTCTTCCACGATTTCCTCCCTATAAATTTGGGTTTAAAGGTTCTACATCTCGCACCGCTATGAATTAGCAAGTGTGCCTTCAAATATCTACGCCGTGTATAGTTACGTTCACATACGATACAGGGATATTTTGCCTTCCCACTATGGGATAACATGTGTCTTTTCAGATCCTTTTCTTGGGTAAACTGGGATTCACATACGCTACAGGAATATGGCTCGTCACTACTATGATATAGCATGTGAGTCTCGATATATACTCTTGGGAAAAATTGGATTCACAATCGCTACAGGAATAAGGTTTTTCGCTGCTAAGGAATAACATGTGACTTTTTCAGATTTCCTCCTTGTGTAAATTGGATTTACAAACGCTACAGGAATATGGCTTATTACCACTATGGTACAACGCGTGTGTTTTCGAACAATTTTTTAGGTCAAACTTGGATTCACATACGCTACAGGATTAAGGCTTCTCGCCGCCAAGGGGTAACATGTATCTTTTCCTATCTCCTCAACGGGGAAACTGGGTTCACATACACTAAAAGAATATGGCTTCTTACCACTATGAGATAATATGTTTCGTATCAGATCTCCGTACTTCGTAAACTCTGCTTCTTATACTTAACAAGGATATAGCCCATCGCCGCTATGGGATATCATGAGGTTCTTCAAACTTCCTTTCGGAGTAAACTTGGATTTACATAAGCTACAGATATAACGCTTCTCGCCACTATGGGATAACAGTGACTTTTCATATGTCGTCCTAGGTTAAAGATGGACTCACATACGCTACAGGAATAAGGCTACTCACCGCTATGGGATGTCACGTGCGTCTTCAAACTTCCTTATTGGATAAATTTGGATTCTTATACGCTACAGGAATATGGCTACTCACCACTATGGGGTAATATGTGAGTTTTCACATAATATTTTCGGGTAAATATGGATTCACATACGCTACAGGAATAAGGCACCTCGCCGCTATGTGATTTCACGTGTGTCTTCAAACTTCCTTTATGGGTAAATTTGGATTGACATACGCTACAGAAATGAGGCTTCTCGGCGCTCTCGGATATCATGTATCATTTTAGGTCTCCTCCCTTAGTAAACTCTGCTTCACATACGCTACCAGAATATGGCTTCTCGCCGCTATGGGATAACATGCGTGTCTTCAGATTTCGTCCTAGAGTAAACTTGGACTCGCATACCCTTCAGGAATAAGGCTACTCGCCACTATGGGATATCATGTGCGTCTTCAAACTTCCTTTTTGGGTAAATTTGGATTCACATACGCTACAGGAATATGGCTTCCCACCACTATGGAGTAGGATGTGAGCTTTCAAATATTCATTTCGGATAAATTTGGATTCACATTCACTACAAGAATAAGGCTTCTCGCCGGTATGGGACATCATGTGCGTTTTTAAATGTCCTTTTTGGGAAAATTTGGATCCACATACGCTACAGGAATAAGGCTTCTCGCCGCTATGGGATATCAAGTGCGTCTTTAAATGTCCGTTTCGGGAAAATTTGGATCCACATACGCTACAGGAATAAGGCTTCTCGCCGCTATGGGATATCATGTGCGTCTTTAAATTTCCTTTTAAGGAAAATTTGGATTCACATACGGTACAGGAATATGGCTTCTCGCCTGTATGGGATATCATGTGCGTCTTTAAATGCCCCTTCTGTAAAAATTTGGATTCACATGCGCTACAGGAATATGGCTTCGCGCCGGTATGGGATTTCCTGTGCGTATTCAAACTTCCTTTCTGGGTAAATTTGGATTCACATAAGCTACAGGAATAAGGCTTCTCGCCGCTATGGGATCTCATGTGAATCTTTAAATTTCCTTTTTGGGTAAATTTAGATTCACATATGCTACAGGAATGTGGCTTTTCGCCACTATGGAGTATCATGTGCGTTTTCAAATATCCTTTCTGAGTAAACTTGGATTCACATACGCTACAGGAATAAGGCTTCTCGCCGCTATGGGTTAACGTGTAACTCTTCGAAGAACCACTAACAGTAAATTTTACTTTGCATTCGCTACCTGAACATGTCGTCTCCCCGGTATGGACTACCATATGCGTCTTAAAAGATCCTCTTTCTGTATAATTTGCTTTGCATACGCTACAAGAATACGGATTTTGGCTGCCATGATTAACAATATTTGACTTAAATCTTTGTTTGATAGTGAATATTTCGCTGGTTGCAGTATTATCACTATTATCAAAAGTGTAAATCTTCCTTACAGCAGGATCCGACGTATCTGGATATATCAGCCTAAAATAATTAGTACTCTCAGTTTAAGATGCGTTACAGTATAACGGAAGTAGAATAATACCATAGAGACTTACAAATCTAAGTAGCATACATATATTTTTTATTAATACCACTACCTGAAGACTTGTCTTCAAGAATTACAGGTTCCTGATGTAGTTTCCACTCATCAATAATATGTTGCACATGTGAACACTTAACAGTTATATGCATATTATACACACAATTTAGTGTGTAAGTCCGAGATTTTGGATTGATAGCTCTGAGAACATGACTGTATATGATTCGTAACTTAGCCACTTCAATCATCCGATCCAAAGTGATTAAATTCTTTACAAGCTGAGTGCCGCAATGGACAAGATGATCATGGCTCCACATTTTGCAACACTGCTTGATCTTTGCGAATGGGTCATCGATGCGCATGTTCAAGTAAATGCGTCAATTGGGTGAGATTTAACAGAGGCAGCTAAAATGATGAGAGACAAGGAAACATTACCATTTTTGTTGTGGTTTAAGTCATCATTTTTTGGCCGTTTCAATACCGCACTCCATGTCTCCCAATCTAAATGTTATATTTTTTCATTTTTAAAAAGCTACCACACCCTACAACCGAAGCAATGTACATAATTTCACCAACACCCCGAGTCGTCTTCTTAGGGAAGATACTTTTAGCGGGGTAGAAGCTTCTATCCATCGTCTACCATCATTCGAAGTAGAAGAAATTAGAGAAGATACCTGCTAGTTCACCAAATATGTTCTACGACCTACCTACAATACACAAGCCCAATGTGCTTCTGAGTGCCATAGCGTCCCCTACTAAAACATTCAAGTATTTGAATCAGGTTCTGCAGCCATTATTCCCTCCGCCAGCCTCTCACGTCTGAAACATGCAACACTTCGTAGATATCACAGCGAGTATAAGCTTGAGTGACGGCGGTCTACGGACAAGCCTCGATGTGGAGTCCTTATTTACCAGCGTTCCTGTGCCTGACGCCACACAGACAATCAGGTAAAAGCTTACAGTCACCGGAGATTCAACGGACTTAGTTGACTTAGCTGAACACTGAGTTTACCACAGTCATCGTCTTCAATGGTCAAATGATTCAACATATGGAGGGAGCAGCCATGGGATCCCTCTCTCTCAAATATTGGCTTACGTTTCATGGCAAAGTAGAGGAAAAACTGTAAAGGAGAGCCCATTGAAACCTGAGTGTCGGTTCAGATACGTACGGGACGTTTTCTGACATAGGAACATGGACGCAACACACTTCAGGACTAATTGGATTTCATGTGCTCCTGACATCAAAGCATCAACTTCACAATGGAAGTAGTGGAAAATAGTCCGCTGTCCTTAGTAGACGTTATTCTCTATAAACGAACAGACAATACGCTCGCACACAGGGTCTATAGGAAAGACACTCATACAGACTGGTACCTACATGCAAATTCAAGTCAGCCACCGTCGCAGACGGAAATGGTAGCTAGGACACTCCTGGTCAGAGCCAACTGCAATTGCGATAAAGGAGCAAGATTATTTCACCGTCATTCTGTGCTGAACGTAGTTAAAGGAATTGGTCTTCCTGCACAATTCAGTACGTGATAACAATCACAGTGCTTCCCGCATAAAGCACACACGCATTCCTCATTCGGCGAGTGGTACGTCTTCGTGGAGCATAGCTTAAAACGAAATCAGTGCACAGCTAGTCTGGTCGTTATGTGTCCTATTTCGTAGTTGGCTTCTTTCCACTTGGCAGTGGTCATCGCGTCGGTACTGTCAAAGTCCAGCCAAATTTTGTTTTTCTTCTATGATGTTCGAGAAAAAGTCTTTGGTATGCCGTAGTTGATGGGAGAGAGAATTCTTCCCGGATTTCCTCCATCAACATAATTTCCCTAGTTACCTCATATACCAGCCTCGAAGAGGTAAACTTTGAAAACATAGAGCCCTCTTTAGAAATGTCTCCTTAACATTTTCCACATCCTTTACGTTGCTTACTGACAGGTGCTGCCAGATACTGGAGATGCCGTAAGTTATGACGGGAGTTATTTTCACTCTGAATAACTTCAACGCTGTTGGGAGAGATATTTTTGCCTTGCTGCTGTTAACCTGTCCTTTATGTGTGCTGTGGAATTAGTTCCATGTATTTGTAGTGTTATTCCTAGGTATTTAAAATTATTAACGCTGCTAAGTAGTTGTCCATACAAATATATCGTATCACCTGCTGCATGTCTGCCTCCTTTCCTAAAGGTCATCGTCATAGTTATACTTCTGTTCACATTAAGGTCATTTGTTGAGCCCATTCTATGAGCCGATCAAATGCCAACGGCAGATTGGGTATTGATTTTGACACTAAAGCCATGTCGTCTGCATACATATAAATGTGAGTGTCTTCGGTCTTCGTTACAAGTACATCAGCATGTGTCCCGACGTTAATTACAAGGGGACATAAAGGATAACCCTGGAGTACACCCGTAGTCTGGTCTATTGTATCCAACAGAGTGATCGAATCCTCTATTTGCACCTCAGTCTTTGCCAATATGTTTGTTAGGAGTTGTAATATGGGATTATATTTCCCTATCACGTCCTCAATCTTTGACATAACCTGCGTTTGACTAACTGTATCAAAAGCCTTCGAATAATCGACAAATACAATATGAACATTCACTTTCGTGAATCTAAGGACCTCATGAATGTCGTTCGGAAGGCATTCTATAGCCTGATATGTGGAGCGATGCTACCTGAATCCAACGTGTTTTTTCTGAAAGATAATGGTTTAAGAGAGAATTCAGTTTTTGCGTTAATAGATTAGTCAAAACCTTAAACAATGTGCATTCCGGTGCCACTCCTCTATATGAATTAGGATTATTTAAGTCTCCCTTTCTTTTATAAAGGATCTTTATCGTTGAAGTCCATCATCGATCGGGTATTTGCCTCTGTTTAATACATTCGTTAAATAAGCTGGTAAGTGATTCTATGTGGACCGGAGCCAAACTCTTCAAATGTTCATTAAGGAGCAAGTCCGAGACACAAGCTTTGTAACTTTAGAGATTCAAGTGCACCTCCTCGATCTCTCGTGTGTTAAACATCTCCAAGGGGTCGTCATATTTGGTACTTGCATTATCTATGCGTGGTCTCGTCTCCTTAAATGTCAAACTCTGAGAGAACCTTGTAAGGATTGTTTTTTGCCTCTTCTATCTGTCTTTGTGCTGCTCTTCATAGTAGTTCGCTTTAGACTCCTTTACCAGTATTTTAAATTCTCTTCATTTCCGGGCACAATCTTGAAGCGCCTCTTCTTCTAAAGTGTCTGCAGCGTAAATACGGAGAAATAAGAAGTTTGGAATACACTCGTAGCCAATGGATACAGCAAAGGACAGATAAATAGGACCATACGGAATAAAGGACACAGCCGGAGAACTGCTGTAAAGGACGAAAATCGACCCCACTATAAAGCCTTTTTGCCGTATGTACAGGGGGTGACAGATCAAATCGCCAGGTTACGAAGGAAATACAACGTGACAATGGTTATACAACCAATAAACAAACTGACCTAAATGTTGTGTTAAACAGCCAAGATAAGGCAGCCAAAACAAAATGCAAGGGTTAGCGAAGATTCTTATTCACGTGGACGACTATAAAAAGTGCCACAAACAAAAATACGTGTTTCCATTAGGATATCACAGGTCATTTGAGACACGAAACAATTAAACAAAGGATCTCCAATGATGAAATGCTGACATCACGAGACACGCCATAGAATTTGATTCGGCCGAAACTGTTGCTTAAGTTCCTCGATATCGAAACAGGATAATTAGAGAGGCAATAGAGATCGTGAAGCATGCCAATAATTTCAATCGTAAAGACGGATTCAGGCTTAGCAACAGGTGGAAAGTTCTCGTAGCACTTGACTGGCTGGGGCTCAGACCAATCAGGGAGCAGCGTGACATCAATGCCGATCCAGCAGCGCCTGACTGACAACCAACGGTTAGTTTTAGTACAGACACAAACTCGTACCCACGGTTAAGGCTGGGAAACAATCGCCGATACAGGACAGGTAAAGCGTGGCAAATTCTGTACAGTTACTCCCCTTCAGGATGAAGAAAGTATTAAAAACTATATGAATTTGCAAACATTCCCACACTATTTAAAACATCAGTTAAGAAACGTTTTGAGATCCTAAATCTCCTCGATCGAAAACCTGAGGAAATTTGGTGAGAAGTTAAAGACATTGTAAAGGGTTGAGAAAAAGAGAACGTCACATTGGATGACATCTGAAGTTATTAAAATAGCGAAGAGAAGGGAGGAAGCCAAAATTCAGAAGGATAGGGAACTCATGACTTTTTTGAATAGAGATTTTTAGAGAAATGTTCGCAAAGATAAGCAGCAGTACTATAACAAGATCTGTACTCATTTGGAAGAAGAAATTAAAAAAGGTAACATGAGAAAGGTCTTCCACTTTAAGAAAGAACTTTCAGCCAAGAATTGGAATGGTCAAGGATGTTAATGGTAATAGGATTTATGATGATGAAGGGATTAAACAGAGATGGAAAGATCATACAGAGGACATGTATAGTCTAGAGATAAAAAGTGACGACACATTCCAAAAGGCAAATTTTGATCTAGAACCTCCTATGTTAAAAGATGAAATCAGAATAGCTTGAAAGTCATTGGCACAAAACAAGGCCTCAGGAACTGATGGAATACCAGCTGAAATATGGCAAGCAACAGAAGAAACATTTGTTAAAGTTTTAACTGCAATATGTCAACAGATTTGGAAAACATTCACTTGGCCCACAGATTGGAAACGGTCCATCTTTATTCCTATACCCGAAAATGGAGACCTGTTGGACAGCTCCAACTATCGCACAATTGCTCTGATAGCACAAGCCAGCAAGGTGGAGATTAGAACCTTACATGGAGCGTGAAATGTCCGCTACTCAAGCTGGTTTTAGGAAAGGTACAGGAACCAGAGACACCATTAGTGATGTACTTTGGATGATGGAAACAGCAAAGGAATACCAGATGAAGAAGTACATGTGCTTTATAGATTACAGGAAGGTCTTTGATAGTGTGAATCATGCGAAGATATTGAATGTACTTAGACGGATGGGCATACCTGAACATCTCATTGTCCTGATGCGTAACCTATATTTGGGACAAGAAGCCAATGTTAAAACTGATCAGGGTGAAACAGAGTGATTCCCTATTAGTAAAGGTGTGCGACAAGGCTGTACACTTTCGCTTTACTTATTAAATCTGTATGCTGAGTACATCATGAGGAAATCTTGATTGGATGAGTCACCTCATCGTTTTAGGGTTGGTGGATTGAATATAAACAACTTGAAGTATGCAGATGACACCACTTTGGTTGTTGAAAGCAAGGAAGAGCTCGAGGATATCATTATTAAAGTTAAAGAACAGAGTGAAACCATGGGCTTGTACTTTAATATCAACAAGACAAAACTAATGACAACAGGTTTATCATCGAACATTATGATAGTTAATAAGTTAATCACAGAGGTGAATAGTTTCTGTTAGAATTTTGAGTCCATCTAAATATAATATTGCTTTTACCTCCGATTCAACTACTGTGGACTTTAAAGACGCTGGGGTGCCGGAATTTTGCCCCGAAGGGGATGTCTATCGTGCCATTAAATCTACTGGCATGGATACCTCACAATATGCACCCCTAAATGCCAGCTGAATGGGCCAGGTTTCAATCCTGCAACCTTGGGCACAGCAAGCGAGTTGAGTCCATCTAAATGACCAAGACTATCCTTCCTATTGTATAAGGAACGCCACGCAGTTCAGTGCGGTAAGTCAACGAAGTGGGCTGCAATTAAACAATGAGTAAGTCGAGTGTGACAGCAGTTCAGTATCCATATTTGTATGCGAGGTGACTAGTGACAGACGGTCATTGTGATAGTTTTGTAAATTATAAGCCGTGAAATATGGAGTTATGGTAGGTAAACACTGTTTGGGACTATGTGTGAGCAGGTGTCTTGTCACCCCGAGATGCACTGGATATGTTTTGTAGGCGAGTTGAGAATGTACAGACCACAATATTTACTTTATCTGAAGTCAGATTTGTGAACTAGCAGATATATGAAGCTTAATTTCTAAATTTGGAAGAGATTTGACTTAAATTGTAGAAGTTAGGATGTCGAGAATCGAACTGTGGAATATTATGGTACGATTGAGAATTAAGGAAAGATTTGTCTAAAGAAGATTGTATTTCTTGTATAAATGAGGAGCTAGGTGGCGTTAAACGCATGATTTGGGAAATTGAATAACTGGACTAGGAAAAGTGACTGGGGTGACCTAAGCTATTCAAAATTATAAATCTATGAGAGAATTTCAAGAATCGCCGATGGAGAAACAGGATAATAGTAGCAGAGTTGAGAGATGGAGCCTATAATCCACGACCTACAAGAACAACAATTCGAATCGAGGAGGTCTTAGATCGAGACAGGACGAGGGAGACTTTCATCCATCGGCTGTTCCATGTACGAGGTCCAGGCGAATGCTGTAATGGGATCAGCAATGCAAAGTTCAATGCATGAAGAATCATACTCGACCGGGTATGAGGAATATTATCATGTGGCGGAACCATGGCACAGAGAAGATTTTCCAGTTATTTAAGTAGATTTGGATCTTGAGGACATTTTACGATGAACGATTTTGATTAGAAAATCTTATATATCTTATACATATAAAAAGGTGTTCGTTTGTTCGTCTGTTATGCGTTCATAAACCATACATCCGATTGCGATAAAATTTTGGTGAGCTGTTGTGTACTCTTCCGGGATGGTTATAGGCATATTTAATCCAATTTACAAGAGATAGCGCACGAGTAGTTCAAACAAATGGGTGTTGGCGATGCGTTCATATACAATTCATCCGATTGCGATCAAATGTTGGTGAGTTGTTGTGCACACTCCCGGGAAAGTTATAGGTATTGTGTCCGCTGGCCGAAGGTTTCATTCATTCATTCGTTTATTTCAATTGGGGGTGTGTCCCCGGTGGCAAATTAGATATACATAACAAATAAATAATTGTACATAACAATTCACTAACAATTAAACTGTAGTATTTACACAAATAGTCAGTCTTTTCTCTAACACACCTATATGTTTGGGAAAAGGTTCTAAGACAGCGGCAGGTAGAGAGTTCCAATTATCAATCGCACGGTTTACGAAAGAATATTTACCATAATTTGTTCGCTGTGGTCGGCCCTTAACTTTGAAAGGATGGTCGCTCCTACCCATGTAAGTATGTTTTTCCATACGTTTGCTAAGCTCACCCCATGCTGGTTGATTTGTATACGTGTTGTACATAGCGCAGAGTCTAGATTTCATCCTCCTAGCCTCAAGTGTTTCCCACCGAAATTTCTTTAACATACGGCTCACACTGCTCCTTGGATTAAAGTCACTAAGCACAAATCTAGCGGCCTTTCTTTGTACCATTTCCAACTCATGTATGATCCCTACTTGATATGGATCCCAAACCGCCGAGGCGTATTCCAGAATAGGTCTTACGAGTGACAAATATCCTAATTCTTAAGCTGAGGTACTACTTCCTTTTAATACCCTCATTACAAAGTGCAGGGATTTGTAAGCTTTAGAAACTACACATCCTATATGACTACTCCATTTCATATCATTTCTTACGTGAACGCCCAAATATTTGCAAGAATCTTCTTCTACAAGTATTTCCGAACCAATGTTATATTGAAAATCTTGCCTCCGCACTTTCCCTATTTTTATTAGACTACATTTTCTTGTGTTTATTTTCATTTTATTTTCAATCGCCATCGGCTTTAAATGACCCTTCCGAGACGCTCTTCCAGTTAACAAACAAGTATTGGGGACGACACATTCATAGGCTGGTTTCGTACAAAAGTCTGCACTCGGGGGTATCAGGAATTGGTGAGGTTCGATTCTTAACCACCTCAGAGGAATGTATCGATATCAAAAGTAAGCAAGAAAGAGTGGTCAGTCTTATGTTAAAATCATGAATATATTTTATTCAGAATAGATCCCTAGCCTAGCATGAGAGTTGCAAACGGCTAGTCCGATACAATTCTGCCCTGAAAGAAAATATACAAAAAAGTCCTATGCAAAATCTAAGTTACTCTCATGGTCCTAATACAAAATTTAAATGAAAACAAACAAGCTAAGAGTATGCACGTAAGATCCGCCCTAAGCAATTACATCGAAAATGACTTCGGGAGGATCAAACATCAAAAGAATTTACTGCAAAGCAAATACTAAGCATATTTACATTTAATAACAAACGGAAAATTATTCTACGCTATGATGGTGCCATCTCCAACATTTATCTTTAAATTTACGTGTTATCTAGTCCTAACTAACATTAATTAATAAACGAGACGCGTTTATTACAAGGAAAAGATTCTAAATATGTGCAAAACGTTGCTGAATAAAAAAAGAATTAAACTAATACAACACAAATATCTACAATAATCCAGCACTCCTATTAAACAATTACATCGACTCACATTGCTGAGTGATGCCAATCTGATGTGTGTGCTTCAGTTTTCACATCATCAATTGGTTGTTGACTAATGATGTCAAAGTGTAACAATGTGTATCAAAATAAATCAACAATACCTAAATGTCTTATATTGGTCCTGCAAATATTTAATTTTTAGCGTTTATTTATATTTAGGCTCAAGGGGGAATTATAAGATTTGTTTAGTTTCACAAAAATACTATCTTTGATTATTAAAGTCGTTACACAATTATTTATGCCTCACAGTGTATTTGTTCTGTCTTTATGGACCTTTAATTGCGTTTAGTATAGTCAGGTATGATGTATAAATCCAACTATTGTTTTATAACTTCATAACATTCCACTCAGGAATAACTTCAATAACAGACACCTTGTGTCTCCCTCCACCATTACCCTTATTATTAGACATCCTGTGTCTCTCTTAAACCATGAATTCGTCAATCCTTACTTCATCGGTGTGGTACGACTCTTAAAGCTCGTTACCGCCGGAATAAATTGCCCTAAACATGACGGAGGTATTAATCCACCTTCTACGACTTACTCCAATAACATTACCATAATAACATACGTTAACCATTAGTGTGGATTCCTGAATTATACACATTCAAACACAAATTACAAGGACTAAGTGTGTATAAAACACAGCTGAATATGCTCTCCAATAGCATAAAGTATTCTGATACAAAATTCGCGTGAGAGATTGTGTATTTACCATGTAGCCTCCTCCCTAAATAATGTCGAACCTAAGATCTCTCGTTTCAAAATACAGTTCAATTCCTATGTCATTCTAGCTTGTAGTAACAAAATAAAGCTTGATTCCAGATGCTCATTTGTCAAACACGTGGATAACGGTACCCGCATTCAGATTATACAATGTTGGGAATTTCACTGCCTTCTAGATTTTTTATTGTACTACCTGAGATTCATTGAGCCAAGCGACGAGTAGCTCACTCACACACATACGACCTTGACCTTCATTTGCCACCTCTTAAGAACTTGTTTATTATGTCAGGAGCAAAAATAGTCTGTTACTCTTATTGAAACGATACGAAATGGACATTATAACTTTGATAACAAAACTAAATCTTTCCACACGTGAGCTTATATTAAAACTACTTATGTTGTGCACTTACTGAAACCATTTTATGACTAATCAACTGCTCCAACCCATTAAACATATTCTGACTTACAGAGTACAGCGTCAAGACTTCGAGACCCGCCGTGAGAAAAGGTTTAGCGGTCTTCGTAATGGTCTTAAGTCATCTTGCCTTTGTTTCAGCCACCTTCCGTTGCTAGCTCCCCACGCATATGGTTTAATGATCCATATCCAACTCCATAGCGTGGTCGTTATTATCCATTTGATGTAGATGGTTGGTTGGTTCCATGTTGCAGGTAGGGGTAGGGTTTTCACTTGTGTTAAATATTATAATGGTGTTATTACACTCACTGACTCTATTGTGCGGTATAACAAAATTGCCCATACACTACGCCACTGGCGTTATCATTGCTTTTGCAAAGCTCACTCGCAATACTTTGCACGTGGTCGAAAATAATTATTTACAGTTAAATAGCATTAAATGTCCGCACTTCGATATAACATAACATAGTTTATGAATAACAAAGTTTCTAACAAAATCACAGTTTTTATAGTACACTCGTGCATTTAGGCATGCGGCCTGATCATTTGCTCGCCTTGCTTCCACTGTTCGTTAAATCCGGTAAAAATATTGCTCTGGTTGGATATTAATTATCGTTCACAATAACTCGTTCTGCATATTTAGCAGTGATGGCTGCTAATGTCTGTAATAATGATGGATTTCTCCATTTCACAAGCGACTTTTAATACTCGGAACACTGGTATCACGTGTTCAGTTCCTATGCGTCACTCACACGACAGTCTCGCTCGGACGTTCGACTAGTAGTGATGTCTCCTTAGCGTGGCGTTAGTTCAATGCTTGAGATAGCCGCGCAAATTTACAGTTTCACGTTTCTGCGATGTGGACCGTAATTTAAATATGCTGAATGACTTTAAATAAATCCTTGACGATTTACAGGGAATCCAAAATGTATAAAAGTTTAATTATCATCAACCTTTGCTTAATATTCTTCCTCCTCTCTGTAGGGTGTGTTCAATTGCTCTTCAGTGTAACATCAACTTCTCCAAGGATCTTGTGATCGATTACCAACGCGAACATGCGTCAACGGGCGCAGTATAGTAAATCCAATTTACAATAGATGGCGCGCGAGTAGCTGCAACAAAATGGCGTGCGTTTGTTTCATCGAAGTCCCTCATGCGTTCATATACCATTTATCCGATTGCGATGAAACTTAGGTGGGATGTTGTGTACACTTCAGGGAAGGTTTCTGGCGTAGTAAATCCTCTAAACAATTGGTAGCGCACGAGTAGATTCAACAAATGAGAGACGACGCGCGAAGCGTTTCAACAAAGTCACATCGCCAACACTTTCTTTGATTTGCATTGCATTGCCGGGTACAGCTAGTATATAAGTAAAAACGATGTTCGTTTGTTCGTCTTTTATACGTTAATAAACCATTTATCCGATTGCGATCAAATTTTGGTGAGCTGTTGTGCACACTCCCAGGAAAGTTATAGGCATAGTAAATACAATTTACAATAGATGGCGCGCGAGTAGCTTCAACAAAATGGCGTGCGTTTGTTTCAACAAAATCCCACATGCATTCATATACCATTCATCCCATTGCGATGAAACTTGGGTGAGATGTTATTTACACTTCGGGGAAGGTTTCGGGCTTAGTAAATATACTTTACAATAGGTCTCGCACGAGTATGAGTGACGGCATGCGAATTGTTTCAACAAAGTCCCGTATGCGTTCATATACCAGTCATGCGATTGCAATGAAATTTGATTAAATGTTGTTTACACTCCCGCGAAGGTTTCTGGTTTAATAAATCCAATTTGCAATTGGTAGCGCACGAGTAGAGCCAACTAATGTGCGACAGCGCGTGAATCGTTTCAACAAAGTCCCGTACGTACTCATTTACCATTCATCCGATTGTGATAAAACTTTGGTGAGTTGAGTACAGTGCTGCGAAGGTTGATGAATTAGTAAATCCGTTTTCCAATGGGCGGCGCACAAGTAGATTTAACAAATGAGGGACGGCGCGCGAATTGTTTAAACAAAATCCCTTATGCGTTCATAAGCCATTCATCCAATTGCGATGAAACTTTGATGAGTGGTCTGAAGCAATACCAGTTGCTTCATAATTACCTTGATTTTTGACCTGATTGTGTACCATTTGATCAGCGACCTGTGAGCTCTTGGTACCTTGTACGCCGCTAGGTGGCAGCTGTGACCAGTCAGACTCTGTCTGCGGACTGCAGCGAACTCCCCTGGTGGCGATATGTGCACCAAACTCCTCGTGGAGAAGGGACTTGTTGACACTCAGTAATGTCTGCGGTAATTGCGTTGTGTTAAATGAAGATCGCTAATTACTGTGAGGATTACATTTTTGGGACTTTAATATGGACAGGACATAATATGTAACTGCTGGGCTGTTCCTCGAAAATACCAGTAGCCGAGAGCTACTTGGTAGTTGCACTTACTTCGGGATATCTAATCGTAATGGCCTACTCTACTGAAAACGTATTTGGAATAGTTTTAAAATATTTATTTATTGTAAAAGGTAATGCAGTTCCGACTTAAGGCTCCGTGTGTATCTGAAAGGGAGTATGACTAGTGACCGAACCTAATGTGGCTTGTCTGATAGAAATGTGATTATCTGAACTGAAGTTCCTAATTATTATATTTTAATATGGAATCTTCGATTAGTCGTCATAGTTGATGTTAGACATGCATCTGATATTTGTACTGAGGTACGTGTAAGTATTACGCTGGTTATTGGTTCTAAAGGTAATGTAAAATGGTCATTTATTTTATGGTACATACGTTGTGGCAAGTTGTAGGTTATTTTATTTATGGTTCAATACGTGATTTCTTTCGTTAAGTTGGCATGCACTTTGGCTTGGTGAATAGGGTTTTTAATACGTTGTTTCAGGTTAATTTGTATTTCCTTTCCCCTTTCACCGTAGAATACCTCCTGGGTCTGTTGATGTTATATTTTAATGTTGGAAGTAATTTGGTGAAGTTTTTGATAGCATGTAATGTGTTCGTCATCTGCCATCTTTGAGACGTTCATTTTGTTTTGCTAATGATCACTCTCAGTCAGCTGTTTGGAAAACAAGAGAGATGCGAGTCTGCCATGACAGACAGAAAGTCGAATTTTATTTAGGTCCTTTTGAGGGTTCTTCTAAGAACGAAATAATTAAGATATGATGAGTGTTTGTCTTATGGCATTATCCAATTACTTTGTGGATATCAAAACGACATCGTAAGATTGATTATTTAACTTATTTGTGGAATTACTGGACCTGGTATACGAGTGACAATATTGCAGGTTGGGCTTACTAAATATGCATCTGAATGCCATCAATTATGTAACTGAAAATGAGACTGAAAGTTAAGGGGGTACGAACCGACGTTACAAGAAAGTTATCAATTAGGTAACTGAAAATGATTCTGAAGGTTAAGGGGTACGAACCAACATTACAAGAAGTAAGTAATTATGTTCTGTGTTAAGTCCACACCTTTATAGTGTTTTTTCTTGGTACATGTCTTTAATTAATTGTGAACTTGTAAGTAATTATTATGTGAATAGATGTTTGTTTTGGTAAATTTATCCTGTGTATTATTTCTGGGTACTGGGTTCTTAAATGGTTCCAAACTAGACAACCTCTGGTAGTTATTAAGGGCTTAGCCGTTCTGCTCTTCTCGGGCGGTGTCAGTTGTGTACACGCCAGGGAAGGTTTTCGACTTGGTAAATCCATTTTACAATAGGTAGCTTACGAGTATATTCAACAAATGGGTGACGGAGCTCCAATCGTCTCAACAAAGTCCCGTATGCGTTCATATACCATTCATTTCATTCCGATGAAACTTTGGTGTGTTGTTGAGCACGCTCCCATGAATGATTCTGAGATAGTAAGTCAATTTTGCAATAGTTTAGAGGTGGTTAACGGAAAAAGCAAACAATATTGGGAATCCTATATCACTTCAACAAACAAAGTGACAACGCCAACACTTTCTTTGATTGGCATTGCAACGCATGCCGGGTGCAGCTAGTATATATATATATATATATGTGTGTGGGAAGGGATTTTGACAAGCGAATAAACCGAACACGTCTTGTAGTAATTTTAAGTATAAAAACTGTATTTACACATAAGATCACAACAGATGAGCTTTCACAGAACTTAGCGTGACATCACTTGACAAAAAACTGTCTCAATGATCGTCTTTCTTTCTCGCGACTTCCCCTCGACTCCTCTACGCGGCGCCACCGGGCGGTGCCAAGACTGGCGGGAAACCCAAAAACGGTTCAACATATTCCGATTGCCACACTCGGCCATCCTGCAGATCATCCGCCTCGTCTCCAGCCCAAGTAGATGTTGTCCATCACAGAACTTGAAGAGGATACCATCCTGCAGGGTGTAATCCTTGTATGGCTTCGTCTTCAGGTGCTCCATGATCGCACACAGACCTTCATCAGCTTGCTGAGCTCGTTTCAGCCTGGCAACGAGTCCATCGACGAGACCGTAGAGGACCATGTGACGGAGACTCAGGGCATCGGCGTGAGGGATTCTCGCACCCGGTCTATGCTCGAATGAGTAATCAAATTCCTCTAACATCATGGCCCACCTTGCAACTCTTGGAGTGAGGTCCTTCTTGCCCATCATCTTCTGGAAGGCAGAGCAGTCGGTCATGATCTTGAACTTGATTCCAAGCAGGTACACTCGGAGCTTTTTCAAGGCCGTCACCACAGCTAACACCTCGAGCTCGTAGCTGCTGCACCTTTCCTCCTGTGGCGTAGTCTTCTTGCTCAGATATTGAACAGGATGCAGTTGACCATCGTCTGGGAAACGTTGCAGTAGCACTGCTCCATAACCATACTTGCTTGCATCAGTATGGACTTCCGTCTTGTAAGCCGGGTTATGTATGATGAGGACTGGATCTTCGGATAAGGCTTTTTTTCAGACTTGTGAATGCAATCCTCTGTTCTTGCTCAAAGTTGAATTTACCGGTTGACTTCAACAGATCACTGAGCGGCTTTGCAATCTTGGCGTAGTTTGGGATGTACTTCCGGAAATATCCGGAAAGGCCCAAAAAACTGTGGACTTCGGCTAGCGACTTGGGTTCTGGATAATGTTGAACTGCGGCTGCTTTCCTAGGAGATGGTGAGACAGTTCCATCTTCTACTACGTGTCCTAGGAACTCAATTTTCTTATTCAGGAACTGGCACTTCGAGAACTTAATATCCAGATCATGAGTTTCAGCTACCTCTATCACTTGCCTAAGCTTCTCTATGGCATCATTTTCATATTTTGCTGGGATTACTACGTCGTTCATGTACACCAGGACTGTGCCGGCTTGAATCTGTTCTCTGAATACGCAGTTGATAAAGCGTTAGAACATAGGATACGAGTTGCAGAAAACAAATGGAACTTTCAGGAACTCATATTGGTCTGAATGTGTCACAAAGGCCAAATACCTTCTGTTCTCTTCCTTGATTGCAACGTGAAAAAATCCATTTCGTAGGGCATCACTCAGCTTGTCCAGGACGTCATCAATGAGTGGTAGAGGGTATCGATCTTTGACAGCTTTTCGATTTACTGGACGGTAATCGACGCACACCCTCGGAGACCCATCTTTCTTCCACACAACTACCACTGAACTAGCGTACTCAGACATACAGGGTCGGATGATGCCATCTTGGAGCCACTGCTGCACTTGCTTCTCTACAATCTCTTTCTCAACTGGTGATAAGCGTCTTGGGTGACTGTGAATCGGTTCTTCTTGTTTCATCGTGATGCTCATCTCAACGCTGGTACACTTCTCCTTGCGCGGCGAGTGTTCATTGACCATCTTTCTGATTCTCAAAACAGCCTCTTCCGATGCCTCTCCTATGTCCAACTCCTCGGCTGCTATCACGTCGATTCGGTACAAGTACGCTTCTGATATATCCTTGGACATCTTGACACCGGTTTTGCTGATGGTAGTTACGGCTTGGTCCAGCAAGTCGTTACCGACGATAGCTGGCAACTTGAGTACATCTCCAGACACCACATAGAAATCAGTCAAGTAAGTGTCGTCGTCAACCTGGACGTCAGTTGTAAAATATCCTATGGGTGGCACCTCACTATCACCGAAACCCTTAAGTATTATGGCGGTCGTCTTCAGCTCGGGATCGCCCATCGCTGCATAAATGTCTTCACGGATCACATTGATTGGGCAGCCCCTGTCCACCAATGCGTCGATCCTCTGGCCCTGGAGCAACAATTCCTTCATCTTCATATTCGACTTGGTTCCCAAAGCGACGTTCACTGTCTTCTTCTCTGCATTCTGCTCAAGGTTTGGGCACTTGGAAGCTATGTGTCCGAAGCTGCTGCAATTGAAGCACTTTGGACCCTGACTCTTGTGTGGACATTCTCTGGACTCATGACTGTTCTCCTGACCACAATTGTAGCAACTCTTTACAGACGAGATCTGCTTCTGCCTGTTGTCTTCTCTTGGTGTATGTTTGTTTGTCGTCTTCTCATTTTTTGTCAAATTCTGGGAGTTTCGTGCGTAAGCTCTCTCATAGATCTTCAACTTGTCCTTGAATTTCTTGATGTCCCTTGCTCAATACAGAATCATCTTGGATCCAGTGTCGCCCTCGATGCCATCGATTGCCGACCTGCTGGCTATTTCTCGCATCACCAGGAAATATTCCTGAAGAGTTTCAAATTTTGTTTTTCGTCGATTGGTTAGCAGTCGATGAATCTCTGCTGCACTGGTATCATCTCGGAATTCTTTCTTCAGGGCTTTCTTCAACTTGTACCAGGATGTGATGCCACGTTCACTATGCACGAACAACTTAGCCAGGCCTGTCAGCGACTTTTTTGCAAAAACATATTTTTGCATCTCGTCCCAGCCCATCAACGTTGCTGTTTCCTCAAAGTCCTCAATCCAACGTCGCACCGGATAGTTCTCGCTGCTGTCATAGGTTCTGACAGAGCCCTCTACATCGCGGAAAGTTAACGCAAACTTGTGTGGGACTCCCTGGTTTGCAGTGTGCCACGAGTCCACCACGTCCTGGTCGACTTCCCCTTCACTTGAGCTTTCTTCTCCAGTCTTCGACTTGTGTTTGGTCTTTGTTATGTTTTTATGGTTAGGCCTACCTCGTATTGCTTTGGACACTTTCTGGTCTTCGGACGAGCTAGATGAATCCGATGATGATCCTGACGTGCTAGAGGTTGAATATTTCATGGATTTCATCCCAGGCATTTTCTCCTTTAACTCACGTAATTCTTCCGCCAGTGCGTCGTTTGCTTCTTTCATCTTGATCATCTCATCATTCGTTTTGCCAGTCTCTTCTTCTTCATCATCTTCTTCGTCATTAGCCATCCCCAGCCTCGAAAGGTTCATTAAGTTGTCACAGACGCGCTGCACAAGCACGGCTTTCTCTCCAGTATATTCAAATTTTAACACTGTGCAAATGGCAATCAGGTCAGCCTCGGTGAATTCGGTCTCAATGAATTTCAATATCACCAGGTGTTCTGGTGAGTCACGTTCAAACTCGAATCCTGGGAATTCTCTTAAGCGCTGCCTGTTCTTTCGATCACGTAGCAGTTTTTCGAAAATGAGGTTATGTAACGTCTTAATCACGGTCGCAGGCGCCGTCTTCATGTTATTTTTCACTTTTTCAATGTCTTGTAAACACGCCACTTTGTCCGCCATTTTTTTCGTCTTTCGGCACTCGCACTAATCACTTTTCTTTTCGTCGTCGTCGTCTTAGAGTTCAGGATCCTGGAACTCGTCTTTTGTAGGCTACTCGAACCACCACGTCTTTGGGAGTTAAACAGCTGCCCGTCTTCTATATTCCACGGACCCACGTCGTCGTCGTAAATCTTGCCAGAAAAATGTCGTCAATTCACGCCTTGGTTTTATCGTTGTAGCCAAAATTGCCGTTCCACACTCAAAGTCCTTCGTATCCCGGACTGGCCCCCAACATGTGGGAAGGGATTTTGACTAGCGAATAAACCGAACACGTCTTGTAGTAATTTTAAGTATAAAAACTGTATTTACACATAAGATCACAACAGATGAAATTGCACAGAACTTAGCGTGATTTCACTCGACACAAAACTGTCTCACTGATCGTCTTTCTTTCTCGCGACTTCCCCTCGACTCCTCTACGCGGCGCCACCGGGTGGTGCCAAGACTGGCGGGAAACCCAAAAACGGTTCAACATATTCCGATTCCCATATATATATATAATAATGTTTGTCTGTTCGTCTTTTATGCCTTCATAAACCATTCATCCGATTACGATCAAATTTTGGTGATTTGTTGTTGACACTTCCGGGATGGTTATAGGTATAGTTATTCTAATTTACAATAGATAACGCGCGAGAAGCTTAAACAAATGAGTGTTGGCGTTGCGTACATATACAATTCATCCGATTGCAATCAAATTTTAGTGAGATTTTGTGCACACTCCCGGAAAAGTTATAGGCATAGAAAACCCAATTTACAATTGATAGCGCTCGAGTAGCTTCAAAAAATGGCGTGCGATTAGTTTCAACAAAGTCCCACATGCGTACAAATACCATTCATCCCATTGCGATGAAACTTGGGTGAGTTATTGCATCCACTCCTGCGAAGGTTTCTGACTTAGTACATCCACTTTACGAAAGGTAGCGTACGAGTAGAATTAACAATTGAGTGACGGCACGCGAATCGTTTAAACAAAATCCCGTGTGCGTTCATACGCCATTCATCCAATTGTGATGAAACGTTGATGATTTGTTGTGTACACGTCAATGAAGGTTTTCGACTTAGTAAATCCACCTTACAATCAGTACGGCACGAGTAGATTCAACAAATTAGTAACGACGCGCGAAGTGTTTCAAAAATGTCACGTATGCGTTCATATACCATTCATCCGATAGCGATGAAACTTGGGTGAGATGTTGTGTACACTCCAGGGAAGGCTTAGTAAATCTATTTTGCAGTAGGTAGCGCATGAGTATATTCAACAAATGAGCGACGACGCGCGAAGCGTTTTAACCAAGTCCCGTATGCGTTCATATTATTACGGGTGCGGGATTGCTTCATTCCCTCGTGCGTGACTCACAGCCGCTCGAGGCTACCCCCGGGCTCTGTGTCGACCGGCCGCTTGCGCTGCGAGAACAAAAGAGATGGTCCAGAATGTTCGTGGCACACCAGGTGTTGAGAATCTCGAGAAGGTCTGAGAGTAGCTGTGAACCCTGATCTACTCTAAAACATCTGTGAGTTGTCAGCCCCGATATATAAAGAGCGACCCTGGCCAGTGTCAGTGGGTGTGTTCTTACCAGTGCGATAGAGGTGTTACGGTGACGTGCGAATTGCGAAACAATGTGTATTCAAGAACAGTGAGTGACAGACTGTGGCTTGTGTACAAGAGGAAGAGATGTGGTTATTTCTAGCAAGGTCACGGGACTAATTGCGGCAGGATTAACTGCATGACCAAGTGAAAGGATGAGTGTTCTCTACAAGAGGACACTAATAGTGACTAGTAGATTTTTTGAAGTGAGACTCAGTGTGTTTGTGAGTGGTGTATATTTCTGACCAGCAATAGAGCTAATATTTCTTTAAAGGACCATTTGTGTTCTGCTTTACCTGCTGTGATCCAATTAACGAACTTGCTACTAGGGGTAGAACGTATCAACTGGTGTCAGAAGCTGGATTACGAACCTAAGCACAAAACCAATACTTGAAGGTCCTGGTTTCAAAACTCGTACAGGTCATTTTAACACAGTTCACTTACTCTCCTGTGAGTGCATGCCCACCACAAGACAGGCAACTGAAAAGAAGCACAATTACAACTACTGCTAGAAAAGTTAAGTGATATGGAAACCAAGATGGAGGACGGCAAGAAGAAGATGGAAGACCGCCAGAAGAATTTAGCCAAGGACCTAACTTCCAAATTAGAGGATAGCCAGAAGAATTTAGCCGAGGACCTGACTACCAAATTTCTGGATGGCCAGAAAAATTTGGAAGAGTGTCTGCTGACTAAATTAGAGTAAAGTCAAACGAAATTGAACAGGGTCTGAGGGAGGAAGTCAACACCGTCTGCCAGGGCCTACGTGAGGAAGTCACGGCAATGGAAAAGAAGTTCGACGCCTTACAAGAAGAAGTAGCCGAGCTGCGCCGACGCCCGCTGTCGGGGGTGGAAGAGAAATTCAACGCTCTACAAGAGGAAGTTGCGAACTGCGCTGACGCCCGCCCACAGTTACACCAGGATTATCAGGAACGGGACAGAGCAGAGTGACGCCCCCAACCTTTGACGGATAGGTCCCGTGGAGCACTTACTTACGTCAGTTCGAGGCGGCCTGTTCCATAAACAACTGGAACACGCAAAAAGCTACAGCTCTCATTGTAGCGCTGAGAGGGGACGCCCTTAATGTCCTTCAGGCCATCCCGACTGAATCTCAGGACTATGCTTCATTAATTGCCCATATGGAGTCCTCATATGGAGATTGCCATCTTCAGCAGGCCTACCAGATGCAGCTCCGGACATCGCACGCCTCGTAAGGCTCTCCTACCCTACAGCACCAGCCGACTTTCTGGAGCAGATTGCGACGCTGACCTTCACCGACGGGCTACGGGACTCGGACACTCAACAGGCACTGCGACTCGCGCGCAATAAGACCCTGGCAGATGCGCTGAGCCACGCACTTGAGTTCGAGACGGCAAAGGAGGCATCTAGAATGCAAGCGCGGGTGAGTCAAGTGGACGTTAACGAACCAGCCAAAACCAACGAGACCAAGCCCCTGGCCGATGAATTGATGGAGGTGCTAGACCGGCACCACCAACAGAACGCAGCCGAAAGACACCCAGAGAGGCGGCCCGGAAGAGGACTACCAACCTGTTGGACGTGCGGTAAGAAAGGCCTCCTGAGCAAGGACTTCGATGATCGCCACCGTCGAGGGTATCCGTCGGGAAATCAGTCGTCTGAAATCCGCGCGGCCCAGGGAAACGAGTATTAGCCAGCCTTGGGGGGCAAAGGTTGGCTTGTGACAGTTGCCAAGCCCCGGCAGTCCAGGTCCGTGTGACGAAGTTACGGAGGGACAATAGCAGCCTGATGGTCGATGGAGTCGTCAACGGAGTGAGCTGGCCCATGCTGATTGACACGGGAGCAACGAGGACCATCTCGTCAATCCCACCGCGAACCCGAAGTGGAGAGTGCAACCCACACAAAGGAACCTCCAACTAATAACCGCGACTGGAGAGACCGCACCGGTACATGGCGAAGCATCACTTGAGTTCGTCATTGCTCGACGGTCGGTGAAGCATCCAGTGCTCGTGGCTGATGTAGCAAACGAAGAGATCATTGGACTGGACTTTCTGGACCAGAACAACATCATCTTGGACCTGAGTACCAACACTTTTCACTACGTAGGTGAGGGACTTATTTGCAACCAGCGCAAGAGGCCATCACCGCACGACAAGTAAGGCTGAGAAAGGACGTCACCGTTCCCGCCAGGACAGAGGTCAGCGCTGCCGTAATTGTCGACGGAACTGCTGAGGGAGTGGCGGCTATCATCGAGCCAAAATATGAGAACATCAAGACAAAAGGATTGCAAATTGCCAAGACCCTCATCAACACGACGTCTCAGCCGTACGTCCGCCAGTCCAACCTGAACGACTACGACATTACGGTTCACCGGGACACCACCCTAGGAGTCTTCGAGCCCGTTACCTGGATTCCCCGCATCAGAGACACGACGGACGGACACCTGGATACGGACAACCGATGAAGACGTGCCCTGCCAGAAGAACTACAGAAGCTGCACCAAGGATCCCAGAACTATCTAGACGAGGAGCAATCACGCCAACTTCGGAACCTGCTACGTAAATTCCAGGACGTCTTCTCCGTGGGAAGCAAAGACTTCGGCAGGACAAGCTTGGTCCAGCACAGAATCGACATTGGGGACAGCGCACCGATCAGGGACCCATTCCGACGTGTCCCGCTCGACAAACAAGCCGATCGACCAGATGGTAGAAGATATGAGGGAGCAGGGGGTGATCGAGCCATCATATAGTCAAGGAGTTCTCCGGTCATGCTATTGAAGAAGAAGGACGGCTCCACCAGGTTCTGCGTGGACAACAGGCGGGTGAATGACATCACGAAGAAGGACAGCTACCCTCTACACCGGATCGACGACACCCTAGACACAATATCAGGGTCAAGATGGTTTTCCACCTTAGATTTGAAGAGTGGCTACTGACAGTTGGAGGTCCACCCTAAGGACCGCGAGAAAATGGCGTTCTCTGTGGGCAGCGGGCTCTGGCAATTCACCGTCATGCCATTAGGTCTGTGCAACGCCCCTGCGACCTTCGAAAGGCTAATGGAGTCCATTCTGAGGGGACAACACCGGATGACCTGCCTGGTCTACCTAGACGATGTCATCGTTCTGGGAAGAAGCTTCGAGGAGCACTACAGCAACCTGAAGGAGATCTTGATGAAGCTACGGGCTGCCCAGCTGAAGTTGGGCCCCAAGAAGTGCCAGCTTTTCCAGAAGCAAGACCAGTACCTTGGGCATATCGTCTCCGAGGAAGGGGTGCGCACCGACCCAGAGAAGACCGCAGCTGTGAGGGAGTGGCCAGTTACGAAGGACAATTCCCAACTACGAAGCTTCCTGGGACTCTGCACTTATTACCCTCGCTCCGTGAGAGGATTCGATGACATCGCTAAACCACTGCATCGGCTGACCGAAAAGGACCAACTCTTCACGTGGACAGAAGAATGCCACAAAGCCTTCGAACAACTCAAGCAGGCTCTGTGCACCGCACCTACTCAGGCCTACCCCAGACCTGGAACAAGGTTCATCGTCGATACCGATGCTAGCGACTTTGGTATAGGGGAGACCTGTCGCAAGTAGTGGACGGCGAGGAGAGAGTAGTGGCCTATTTCAGCAAGGCTTTGTCAAAGCCAGAGAGGAACTACTGAGTCACCAGGAAGGAAATGCTCGCCATCGTGAAGACCATTGAACACTTCCACAAGTACCTGTACGGGCAAGAATTTCTCATCAGGACCGACCATGAGTAGGGGGGTAGAGGGTGTTCCAACGCACTTCAGAACATACATGTCATTACTACTAAGCCTCAGCCATGTTAAATATCTCTCAAACGCATGGTCCGATTTTGACAAATGAGGTGTCGTTGGACTCGAGCTGACGTCCTCTTTGCTATGGACTACTCGTTATATTTTTAAATTTTTTTTTGAAAATTTTTGTTTTCGAAAGTTGGTGATAGTTTGAAAACCAAACATGATAGAACGTTGTGCCATGGCTCAAACGAACAGTCTTTATGACCTTTATTTTTTGTAATAAAACGTTTTTACTTTTTATGTTTTTTTGAAAACACTCGAATTTTGAAAATCTCATATTTTGGAAACTAGGAACTCTACAAAAAAAAATGTTTAACGTAAATCAATGGTCCCTACCCCCTCTACCCCCAAAATAAATTTCAAGTCTCTAGGATGAAAACCTGTAGTAGTGGGATGATGACAGATCTGCACCACTTCTTATTGAGCCACCCTCGTATTTGCCCCGAACTTGATATCTCGCTAACCAAACATGGGATTAGAACATACAGGGTGTCCTAGCACTCGTAGTGATGTCCCCTACTTTCCTATAGCCTCTTTATTTGATTAAAAGCCCAAAACTAAAAGGTCATGTGCTTTTAATATCTCGCGAACCAATCATGCTAGAGGCATGTTCGATAGGTCCAAGGACTCGGGGTGACGTCCTCTCTCCTATGGACCACTCGTTATAATTTTTAATAAAATTGGAAACTCGATTTTGGGGTAAACACGTGTTTTTGTGATTTTGCCGATATCTCGCGAACCAATCATGCTAGAGGCATGAACGAGGGGTCCAAGGACTCGGGCTGACGTCCTCTTTGCTATGGACCACTCATTGTAATTTTAAAAAAATTGGGAAACGCGAGTTTGGGGTAAACACGTGTTTTTTATGATTTTTGCCGATATGTCACGAACCAATAACGCTAGAGACGTGTACGAGGTGTCCTAGGACTCGGGCTAACGCCCCCTTTCAAATGTGGTAGATATTTTTTCCAAAAAATAATTCACAAAGGGCCTAACTCCATACATGTTGAAAAAACTTTTTCTTTTTCTTTACCTGTTTATAATGTCCATGAAGCGTGGTGGTTGAGAGAGACGATACGGCTGAGTGTGTGTGTGCGTGTGTGTGTTTCAACGAACCTGTCGCTGACCACGGTGGCTGTGTTCAATAGATCAATCGATATTTCGACGGGTCGGTGTATGACAGAGCGAGGGTACCTTTTTTCATACTTTTTACCTTTAACGTGTAAACGGTGATGAGAACTTGATTCTATGTTGGTCGAAGCGAGTAGAGAAAACAAACTTGCAGACGAGCAAGAGGTGAATATCAATTGAGCTTATTGGAAGGCGTTGATCTGACTTGACAACAGGTGCAATGGAAAAAATGACCATGACGCTTGAAGGTGAAATAATCTGACCATCGTGGTGGCAGGGAAGTGCGAAAGGCGTGCACACATGTGAAACCACAGGCACGCTAAACCAGTGACATCCTGTCTTGCTTCGTACGTGACAAAATGCAAGTCCATGTGACATTTGATCTACCGCAGGTGTTCGCCTGAGACGTTAGCTGTCCACGTGCGCGATAACTGTTAACAAGTGACATGCTGTTTTGCTTTGTATGTGACAAAATGCAAGTTGACGTGAAATTTGATCTGGCACAGGTGTTCACTTTGGGCGTTAGCTGTCCACGTGCCTGATAACAGAATGGTCAAAGCGTGGGAATCGCCGAATCAGTAAAAAGTATGATGCAACTTGTCGGAATGATGTCACAACCAATAGATAGGCAAGAGCTGCAAACACCAGTGGTGGGAGGTGAAGGGGGGGGAAAGGGGGAGGGGTAATGTATGAGAGAACACAGGTGGAAAGAGAAAGAAATATGTGGAGCTGAGGACTGTACACATAGAGCTATAGGTGGTGTACAACATGTGTGAATAAATAAATTAAAAATTGCACAGGTTCACACAACATAGACTGTATCATTGCCATGGCCAAGCACTCACATTAAGATCATTTACAAAATCATAAAATGAAAAATAAAAAATCTTGTTTTGGAAATATCGTTTTTCAACATACACAAAATAAATATATAAAAAATTTGTAAACAACAAAATGGAAAATCCATGGTCAAGCACTCACATTAATATTATTTACAAAATCATAAAATGAAAAATAGAAAATCTTGTTTTGGAAATATCGATTTTTTTCAACATACACAAAATAAATATATAAAAAATTTGTAAACAGCAAAATGGAAAATCCATGTTTCCATATAGACAAAATTTTAAAAACCTTAAACGGACATTTAAGAAAATATATGCAAATGGGAAATTGACAAATGTGAAAATATGAAAATGGAAAAATCCATGTTTCCATATCATGAAATTGAAAAACATCAAACTGTCATTTAAAAAAATGCAAATGGAAAATTGACAAATTGCAATGTGTGAAATGTGAAATTGAACAAATGGCTATCATTATTAAAAACAAAAGAAAAGAACATGGTGCTCTATGGTTGAGGTGTGAATCAAACCCTCGCTACTTATTTGGACCACCCGAGTCTGAGTAGACTAGTTTTAGTTGTCATACCACTTTTAAACGTTTGTGTTAAATCTAGGAATTGAACCCAAGAGCTTGTAGGGGAGATCCAAGGCTATAATATGTTAAACAGATAGCCTTGAATGTAGGGTGTGGTAGCTATATAGAGATGAGACGTTTCGCTCGGGGCAGGGAGGCATAGAGATCTGCATTAAACCAGTCAAAAGACTGACGACTCAAACAACAACATGTAGAGCTCACTAAAATAATGTTGTGTAACGGTAAATGTTAGTCAACGAACAGTAATGCATTACTAAAACCCATGACATGATACCTAAGAGCTTTTCTAAAATTATTTTAAAATGCCTTTAACCCTATATTAAACACCCAGTTCACAAGACTCATAACTGCAATGTTATGGTCAAACAAAACAAAATCTATATTTCAAAACAAACAAGTGGTTTAGTCAATGTATACTGGAAAATGTTTTATAAACACTCAAGTCCACAAAAATAATTAAATTAGTAACAGTCAGGTTGACCGAGTGGTTATGGTGTTTGACTTAAGTTCAAATTTTCTGTACAAGAAAGCAAGGGTTCGAATCCCTTACCTGATATAACTATTGCCTCAACATGGCTTGACCACACTGTATTATTGTGTACTCGGTACACAAACCATAAATAGAGTGTATTGTTTAAGGTCACTCTCTTTGCGAACATAGTCAGAGAATGTTGATGGTTAACAATTGCATTAATAGTGGGACATAGGGATAGCAATTAAGAAAAACAGACCCATACACTATTTTTATTTATTTAATGTAAGTACTTGTACAATAGTTATATACAAACTACAACTCTCTTTTGTCTATTACTATCTAGTCCTTTTCGATCCACTTGCATATCAAGGGCAGATGACTTTGTAGTTCAGCCCCTTCAAACAACAACACTACTTTTTGCATAGTCTGTGATGTTGATGACTCTTGATGCGTGGAAGATGGATACAACATAACTTTTACAACAGGGGTTAAACGTTGCTCAACAAACAATGCACTATTTTGAGTAGCAACATCTTTCTCTTGTACTAACTTTTTAGCATTCTGATGATTTTTTGTCAATACCATTAGTGTTTTGTCTGGAGCACTACATTGATGATCACTCACACTTAAAACCACACTATTTCTACTTTTCATATTGCCTCGACATGTTGTTGACCTCTGTTTCGAGCATTGCCAGAATATTATTCCTTTTACATTTTGTCGTCTATAGTTATAAGAGTAGCCTTTATAGAGTACACGTTGTTTACCTCGGTTAGTTGGAGTAAGTTCCATAGTAGTAACTAACCTGTTAGTATGATTTGCACGCTACAAAGGTTATCTTGGTTCTGGTAATAGAATTATTTAGCGTTGGCTTTTATATTTACATCGTACAGTTTAAAGTGATAGAAAAGTGGTAGAAACGTGGTAGCAAAGTGGTAGACAATTGGTAACATAGTGGTAGAAAAGTGGTAGCAAAGTGGTAGAAAAGTGGTAGAAAAGTGGTAGAAAAGTGGCAGAAAAGTAGTGGAAAAGTGGTAGCAAAGTGGTAGAAAAGTGGTAGCAAACTAGAAAAGTGGTAGCAAAGTGGTAGAAAATATTACATGTATTGTTAAGAAATAGTTTAAGCGGTTACATGGATTCATTACACTATAATTTTAGCATCACGAAGCTCATTTTCTATATCCAAAAGTTCTTCCTCATATTTAGTATGACCAGCCTGTTTACAGGTATGCAAGTACTGAAGCCGCTGGATTAGCTTACTGGGATTGTTCCAGTAAACAAATTTAACATATGATTTTTTTGGGTGTAAACCATTATCATCATCATCATTATCATCATAATCATCATCATCATCATGGTTATCATCATCAATATAATTATCATCAATATAATCATCATCACTATTACTAACTAATCCTTTTTGTTCATCTTGCAATGCAACAACCTTTGGCATAGTTTGTGTTGTCTTTGATAGTGTTAGAGGTTTCTTAGACGTTAACGACTGTCCTAACATGTCTTTTTCAGGAGATAATGAATGCTCTTTAACAAACAAAGCACTATCTTGAGCCACACTATTTTTTTCTTGGTCTTGCTTTTTTACCTTGGTTAGAGTATTTTGTCCATTTAAATGAGTATTATTTTGAGATTTACAATGATGATCGATTGAAATAAGTATGTTGGAGCCTTTTGTCTTAATCATTCCTCGACACTTTTTAGATTGTTGTTTCGAACAGCACTAAATAACAGTTCCATTTTTATTGGTTCGTTTCACAATATATGAATATCCTTTATAGTATGCGTAAGGCTTACCATACCTAGTCACTGATACTTCCATGTCAACTGTCAAGCATAGACTAAGCTCTAGTAAAGTCAACTTGGTAATAAGAATACTAGTTTAATGTGAGAGCAAATATGGATCCAAAGAGTTCAGGTAAAAGTGGAAGCAAATAAGCAAATATTAGAACCAAGAGTGGGGTTAAAAGTGGTCGCAAAGTGGTAGACCCATTACACAATAATTTCAGCATGACGAAGCTCTTGTTCAATTTCTTTGATTTCCCAATCGTGACCGATATGCCCAGCTTGTCGTAAAGCATGCAATTGTCGAAGCCGTTGAATTAGCTTACTGGGTTTGTTCCAGTATACAAATTTAACAAATGGATTTTTAGGTGTAAACAAAGCACTACCATTATCATGATCATTATCATCATTATCATTATCATCATCATAATCACCATTATCATCATGACCATCATCACTGTTACTATATAGTCCTTTTTGATCCTCTTGCAATACCATTTTATTTATAGTCTGAGTTGATTTTGATAGTGTTGAAGGTTTCTTGGACGTTGACAATTGTCCTAACATGACGTTTTGAGGACATGATAAGTCCTTTTGAACAAACACTGCACTATCTTTAGCCGCAATATCGTTTTCTTGAACTTGCTTTTTAGCATTTTGATAATTGTTTGTAAACAGTAAGCGTGGTTCGTTTCGAGCACTACATTGATGAACACTCACACTTAAAACCTTTCCATTTTTACTTTTCAGATTGCCTCGACATTTTGTTGACCTCTCTTTTGAGCATCGCCAGAATATTATTCCATTCACATTCTGGCGATTATAGTTATAGGAGTAGCCTTGATAGAGTGCACGTAGCCTACCTTTGTTGGTTGTAATAAGTTCCATAGTAGTAACTGACCTGTCAGTACGATGTTCACACTACAAAGATTACAATTGTTTTGCTGATGGAGTGACCTACCATAATCTTATATATTGGCTTATGTGTTGGCTTTTTGTGTTGGCTTTTCGTGTTGGCTTTTGTGTTGGCTTTTGTGTTGGCTTATGTGTTGGCTTTTCGTGTTGGCTTTTCGTGTTGGCTTTTGTGTTGGCTTTTGTGTTGGCTTTTTGTGTTGGCTTTTCATGTTGGCATTTCGTGTTGGCTTTTGTGTTGGCTTTTCGTGTTGGCTATTTGTGTTGGCTATTTGTGTTGGCTTTTCGTGTTGGCTTTTGTGTTGGCTTTTCGTGTTGGCTTTCTGTGTTGGCTTTTCATGTTGGCATTTCGTGTTGGCTTTTGTGGTGGCTTTTCGTGTTGGCTTTTTGTGTTGGCTTTTCGTGTTGGCTTTTCGTGTTGGCTTTTTTTGTATTGGCCTTACATGTTGGCTTTGTGTATTGGCTTTTCGTGTTGGCTTTTTGTGTGGGCTTTTTGTGTTGGCTTTTGTATTGGCTTATTTGACAAGTTATTTGTGTCAATGTATTTAGTGGATTTTTTTGTTGGTGTTGGAAAGTAGTTGAATGAGAGGGAATATTTAAAGACTTAACCTCAGCTCACTAACCTAACCTAACCTAACCTAACTTTACCTAACCTAACCTAACCTAACCTTTCAACTCTCAGATGTTAATTAAATTCTGTGCATAGTCGAGTTGGAACCCAAGACCTCAGGGGTAAAAAAACAATTATTTTGACGGCTTATTTTGGTAACTTATTTTAATGGCTAACCTAACTTTACCTAACCTAACCTAACCTCAGCTCACTTTGGATATTACTAGTAAGTGTTCATATCCTCTGCTAGGTAGCATGCTAGTAGTACAGGTAGTGCTCATATTTACCGCTAGGTAGCGGAAACATACTTTGCATGTTGCATGTGACACTTGTGAAGTTTAACCACATGCAAGACGTGCTTGTATAAGTTCTCTATTTAAACTCAATATACAATTAACCACTAAATGTTCAGAACTAACATGTATAGCCATGTTTAGGGTATATAGAAGACCCTTAGCAAGAAAGGCTGTCTAACCCACGAGTGTACAGCCTTGTCATACGCAGTAAGCACCTGTTGGCAGAAAACAACAACAACAACAATTTGAGAAAGCCAACAACATATCTATTAAGGTATTTAAAGGAAACAGTTTTTTGTTGGCTTTCTCAAATTGTTGTTGTTGTTGTTTTCTGCCAACAGGTGCTTACTGCGTATGACAAGGCTGTACACTCGTGGGTTAGACAGCCTTTCTTGCTAAGGGTCTTCTATATACCCTAAACATGGCTATACATGTTAGTTCTGAACATTTAGTGGTTAATTGTATATTGAGTTTAAATAGAGAACTTATACAAGCACGTCTTGCATGTGGTTAAACTTCACAAGTGTCACATGCAACATGCAAAGTATGTTTCCGCTACCTAGCGGTAAATATGAGCACTACCTGTACTACTAGCATGCTACCTAGCAGAGGATATGAACACTTACTAGTAATATCCAAAGTGAGCTGAGGTTAGGTTAGGTTAGGTAAAGTTAGGTTAGCCATTAAAATAAGTTACCAAAATAAGCCGTCAAAATAATTGTTTTTTTACCCCTGAGGTCTTGGGTTCCAACTCGACTATGCACAGAATTTAATTAACATCTGAGAGTTGAAAGGTTAGGTTAGGTTAGGTTAGGTAAAGTTAGGTTAGGTTAGGTTAGGTTAGTGAGCTGAGGTTAAGTCTTTAAATATTCCCTCTCATTCAACTACTTTCCAACACCAACAAAAAAATCCACTAAATACATTGACACAAATAACTTGTCAAATAAGCCAATACAAAAGCCAACACAAAAAGCCCACACAAAAAGCCAACACGAAAAGCCAATACACAAAGCCAACATGTAAGGCCAATACAAAAAAAGCCAACACGAAATGCCAACACGAAAAGCCAACACAAAAAGCCAACACGAAAAGCCACCACAAAAGCCAACACTAAATGCCAACATGAAAAGCCAACACAGAAAGCCAACACGAAAAGCCAACACAAAAGCCAACACAAATAGCCAACACAAATAGCCAACACGAAAAGCCAACACAAAAGCCAACACGAAATGCCAACATGAAAAGCCAACACAAAAAGCCAACACAAAAGCCAACACAAAAGCCAACACGAAAAGCCAACACGAAAAGCCAACACATAAGCCAACACATAAGCCAACACAAAAGCCAACACAAAAGCCAACACGAAAAGCCAACACAAAAAGCCAACACATAAGCCAATATATAAGATTATGGTAGGTCACTCCATCAGCAAAACAATTGTAATCTTTGTAGTGTGAACATCGTACTGACAGGTCAGTTACTACTATGGAACTTATTACAACCAACAAAGGTAGGCTACGTGCACTCTATCAAGGCTACTCCTATAACTATAATCGCCAGAATGTGAATGGAATAATATTCTGGCGATGCTCAAAAGAGAGGTCAACAAAATGTCGAGGCAATCTGAAAAGTAAAAATGGAAAGGTTTTAAGTGTGAGTGTTCATCAATGTAGTGCTCGAAACGAACCACGCTTACTGTTTACAAACAATTATCAAAATGCTAAAAAGCAAGTTCAAGAAAACGATATTGCGGCTAAAGATAGTGCAGTGTTTGTTCAAAAGGACTTATCATGTCCTCAAAACGTCATGTTAGGACAATTGTCAACGTCCAAGAAACCTTCAACACTATCAAAATCAACTCAGACTATAAATAAAATGGTATTGCAAGAGGATCAAAAAGGACTATATAGTAACAGTGATGATGGTCATGATGATAATGGTGATTATGATGATGATAATGATAATGATGATAATGATCATGATAATGGTAGTGCTTTGTTTACACCTAAAAATCCATTTGTTAAATTTGTATACTGGAACAAACCCAGTAAGCTAATTCAACGGCTTCGACAATTGCATGCTTTACGACAAGCTGGGCATATCGGTCACGATTGGGAAATCAAAGAAATTGAACAAGAGCTTCGTCATGCTGAAATTATTGTGTAATGGGTCTACCACTTTGCGACCACTTTTAACCCCACTCTTGGTTCTAATATTTGCTTATTTGCTTCCACTTTTACCTGAACTCTTTGGATCCATATTTGCTCTCACATTAAACTAGTATTCTTATTACCAAGTTGACTTTACTAGAGCTTAGTCTATGCTTGACAGTTGACATGGAAGTATCAGTGACTAGGTATGGTAAGCCTTACGCATACTATAAAGGATATTCATATATTGTGAAACGAACCAATAAAAATGGAACTGTTATTTAGTGCTGTTCGAAACAACAATCTAAAAAGTGTCGAGGAATGATTAAGACAAAAGGCTCCAACATACTTATTTCAATCGATCATCATTGTAAATCTCAAAATAATACTCATTTAAATGGACAAAATACTCTAACCAAGGTAAAAAAAGCAAGACCAAGAAAAAAATAGTGTGGCTCAAGATAGTGCTTTGTTTGTTAAAGAGCATTCATTATCTCCTGAAAAAGACATGTTAGGACAGTCGTTAACGTCTAAGAAACCTCTAACACTATCAAAGACAACACAAACTATGCCAAAGGTTGTTGCATTGCAAGATGAACAAAAAGGATTAGTTAGTATTAGTGATGATGATTATATTGATGATAATTATATTGATGATGATAACCATGATGATGATGATGATTATGATGATAATGATGATGATGATAATGGTTTACACCCAAAAAAATCATATGTTAAATTTGTTTACTGGAACAATCCCAGTAAGCTAATCCAGCGGCTTCAGTACTTGCATACCTGTAAACAGGCTGGTCATACTAAATATGAGAAAGAACTTTTGGATATAGAAAATGAGCTTCGTGATGCTAAAATTATAGTGTAATGAATCCATGTAACCGCTTAAACTATTTCTTAACAATACATGTAATATTTTCTACCACTTTGCTACCACTTTTCTAGTTTGCTACCACTTTTCTACTACTTTTCTGCCACTTTTCTACCACTTTTCTAGTTTGCTACCACTTTTCTACTACTTTTCTGCCACTTTTCTACCACTTTTCTACCACTTTTCTACCACTTTGCTACCACTTTTCTACCACTATGTTACCAATTGTCTACCACTTTGCTACCACGTTTCTACCACTTTTCTATCACTTTAAACTGTACGAATGAAATATAAAAGCCAACGCTAAATAATTCTATTACCAGAACCGAGATAACCTTTGTAGCGTGCAAATCATACTAACAGGTTAGTTACTACTATGGAACTTACTCCAACTAACCGAGGTAAACAACGTGTACTCTATAAAGGCTACTCTTATAACTATAGACGACAAAATGTAAAAGGAATAATATTCTGGCAATGCTCGAAACAGAGGTCAACAACATGTCGAGGCAATATGAAAAGTAGAAATAGTGTGGTTTTAAGTGTGAGTGATCATCAATGTAGTGCTCCAGACAAAACACTAATGGTATTGACAAAAAATCATCAGAATGCTAAAAAGTTAGTACAAGAGAAAGATGTTGCTACTCAAAATAGTGCATTGTTTGTTGAGCAACGTTTAACCCCTGTTGTAAAAGTTATGTTGTATCCATCTTCCACGCATCAAGAGTCATCAACATCACAGACTATGCAAAAAGTAGTGTTGTTGTTTGAAGGGGCTGAACTACAAAGTCATCTGCCCTTGATATGCAAGTGGATCGAAAAGGACTAGATAGTAATAGACAAAAGAGAGTTGTAGTTTGTATATAACTATTGTACAAGTACTTACATTAAATAAATAAAAATAGTGTATGGGTCTGTTTTTCTTAATTGCTATCCCTATGTCCCACTATTAATGCAATTGTTAACCATCAACATTCTCTGACTATGTTCGCAAAGAGAGTGACCTTAAACAATACACTCTATTTATGGTTTGTGTACCGAGTACACAATAATACAGTGTGGTCAAGCCATGTTGAGGCAATAGTTATATCAGGTAAGGGATTCGAACCCTTGCTTTCTTGTACAGAAAATTTGAACTTAAGTCAAACACCATAACCACTCGGTCAACCTGACTGTTACTAATTTAATTATTTTTGTGGACTTGAGTGTTTATAAAACTTGTTCCAGTATACATTGACTAAACCACTTGTTTGTTTTGAAATATAGATTTTGTTTTGTTTGACCATAACATTGCAGTTATGAGTCTTGTGAACTGGGTGTTTAATATAGGGTTAAAGGCATTTTAAAATAATTTTAGAAAAGCTCTTAGGTATCGTGTCATGGGTTTTAGTAATGCATTACTGTTCGTTGACTAACATTTACCGTTACACAACATTATTTTGGTGAGCTCTACATGTTGTTGTTTGAGTCGTCAGTCTTTTGACTGGTTTAATGCAGATCTCTATGCCTCCCTGCCCCGAGCGAAACGTCTCATTTCTATATAGCTACCACACACTACATTCAAGGCTATCTGTTTAACATATTATAACCTTGGATCTCCCCTACAAGCTCTTGGGTTCAATTCCTAGATTTAACACAAACTTTTAAAAGTGGTATGATAACTAAAACTAGTCTACTCAGTCTCGGGTGGTCCAAATAAGTAGAGAGGGTTTGATTCACACCTCAACCATAGAGCACTATGTTCTTTTCTTTTTTTAAATAATGATAGCCATTTGTTCAATTTCACATTTCACACATTGCAATTTGTCAATTTTCCATTTGCATTTTTTTAAATGACAGTTTGATGTTTTTCAATTTCATGATATGGAAACATGGATTTTTCCATTTTCATATTTACACATTTGTCAATTTCCCATTTGCATATATTTTCTTAAATGTCCGTTTAAGGTTTTTAAAATTTTGTCTATATGGAAACATGGATTTTCCATTTTGCTGTTTACAAATTTTTTATATATTTATTTTGTGTATGCTGAAAAAAAATCGATATTTCCAAAACAAGATTTTCTATTTTTCATTTTATGATTTTGTAAATAATATTAATGTGAGTGCTTGACCATGGATTTTCCATTTTGTTGTTTACAAATTTTTTATATATTTATTTTGTGTATGTTGAAAAACGATATTTCCAAAACAAGATTTTTTTTCATTTTATGATTTTGTAAATGATCTTAATGTGAGTGCTTGGCCATGGCAATAATACAGTCTATGTTGTGTGAACCTGTGCAATTTTTAATTTATTTATTCACACATGTTGTACACCACCTATAGCTCTATGTGTACAGTCCTCAGCTCCACATATTTCTTTCTCTTTCCACCTGTGTTCTCTCATACATTACCCCTCCCCCTTTCCCTCCCTTCACCTCCCACCACTGGTGTTTGCAGCTCTTGCCTATCTATTGGTTGTGACATCATTCCGACAAGTTGCATCATACTTTTTACTGATTCAGCGATTCCCACGCTTTGAACATTCTCTTATCAGGCACGTGGACAGCTAACGTCCAACGTGAACACCTGTGGCAGATCAAATTTCATGCCAACTTGCATTTTGTCACATACAAAGCAAAACAGCATGTCACTTGTTAACAGTTATCGCGCACGTGGACAGCTAACACCCAAAGTGAACACCTGTGGTAGATCAAATTTCACCTGAACTTGCATTTTGTCATGTACGAAGCAAGAGAGGATGTCACTGGTTTAGCCCTCATGTGGTTTCACACATGTGTATGCATGCATTTCGCACTTCCCTGCCACCACAATGGTCAGATTATTTCACCTTCAAGCGTCATGGTCATTTTCCATTGCACTTGTTGTCAAGTCAGATCAATGCCTTCCAATAAGCTCAATTGACATTCACCTCCTGTAAGTTTGTTTTCTGTACTCGCTTCGACCAACATAGAACCAAGTTCTCATTACCGTTTACACGTCAAAGGTAAAATATCAGAAAAACGCACCCTCGCTCTGCCATACACCGACCCGTCGAATTATCGATTGATCTATTAAGCATGGTCCTTGTGTTAAGCGACAGGTTCGTTGAAACACACACCCAGCCGTATCGTCTCTCTCAACCACCACGCTTCATGGACATTATACACAAGTAAAGAAAAAGAAAACGTTTTTTCAACATGTACGGCGTTAGGCCCTTTGTGAATTATTTTTTTGAAAAAAAAATATCTACCACATTTGAAAGGGGGGCGTTAGCCCGAGTCCTAGGACACCTCGTACATGTCTCTAGCGTTATTGGTTCGTGACATATCGGCAAAAATCACAAAAAACACATGTTTACCCCCAAAATCGCGTTTCCCAATTTTTTTAAAAAATATAACGTGTGGTCCATAGCAAAGAGGACGTCTGGCCGAATCCTTGGACCCATCGTACATGCCTCTAGCGTTATTGCTTCGTGAGATATCGGCAAAATCACAAAAACACGTGTTTACCCCAAAATCGAGTTTCCAATTTTATTAAAAATTATAACGAGTGGTCCATAGGAGAGAGGACGTCACCCCGAGTCCTTGGACCTATCGAACATGCCTCTAGCATGATTGGTTCGCGAGATATTAAAAGCACATGACCTTTTAGTTTTGGTCTTTTCATTAAATTAAGAGCCTATAGGAAAGTAGGGGGCATCACTACGAGTGCTAGGACACCCTGTATGTTCTAATCCCATGTTTGGTTAGCGAGATATCAAGTTCGGGGCAAATACGAGGGTGGCTTAATAAGAAGTGGTGCAGATCTGTCATCATCCCACTACTACAGGTTTTCATCCTAGAGACTTGAAATTTATTTTGGGGGTAGAGGGGGTAGGGACCATTGATTTACGTTAAACATTTTTTTTTGTAGAGTTCCTAGTTTCCAAAATATGGGATTTTCAAAATTCGAGTGTTTTCAAAAAAACATAAAAAGTAAAAACGTATTGTTACAAAAAATAAAGGTCATAAAGACTGTTCGTTTGAGCCATGGCACAACGTTCTATCATGTTTGGTTTTCAAACTATCACCAACTTTCGAAAACAAAAATTTTCAAAAAAAATATTAAAAATATAACGAGTAGTCCATAGCAAAGAGGACGTCAGCTCGAGTCCAACGACACCTCATTTGTCAAAATCGGACCATGCGTTTGAGAGATATTTAACATGGCTGAGGCTTAGTAGTAATGACATGTATGTTCTGAAGTGCGTTGGAACACCCACTACCCCCCTACTACCATGCCTCCCTGCGGTGGCTCCTGAACTTCAAGCAGCCCGAGGGACAGCTCGCGTGGTGGTTAGAGAGGCTCCAACAGTACAACTTTGAGATCCAACACAGGAAAGGCCAACTGCATTCGAACGCCGACGCCCTATCGCGATGACCCTGCCCTAAAGACTGCACCTTCTGTGCCAGAAGGGAGGAGAACACCGTGATACAGTGCCGGAGGACTACCGTGGAAATTCAAGGGAGCTGGAGCCGCGAATCTTTCACGCGGGCACAAGCGGAAGATGATGGCCTGGGACTGATAGCCGAATGGAAGAGGGCCTGTGTTCCCAGACCCGGGTGGAACATTATGAGCGACTGCAGTCCAAAGTTTAAGTCCTACTGGGCGCAGTGGGACTCGCTGGTTGTAAGGGATGGCCTCATCTGCCGTTCCTAGGAGAGCAGAGACGGGAAGACATCTCGGCAACAAGTCGTCGCTCCAAAGGCTATGACGGAGGAAGTCCTGAAGGAAGTTAGTTAGTCATTGTTGTTTTAAGGGGCGGAGCTACGAGGTCATCTGCCCCTTCCAGAATGAAGTACATGGGGGATCATCTGGCGGACACCTAGGGATAAAGAAGACCCTGGAGAAACTGAGAGAGCGGTTCTACTGGATTGGATGCCAGGCAGACGTGGAGAACTACTGCGCGAGGTGCCACGATTGCGCAGCCAGCAAGGGCCCAGGACTGAGACAAAGGGGCCCACTGAAGACCTACAACGTGGGGGGCCCCATGAAGAGAGTGGCCGTCGATGTTGCTGGGCCTTTCCCGTTGAGCGAGGCAGGGAACCGTTACATATTGGTCGTCAGCGACTACTTCACCAAATGGCCAGAGGCGTATGCACTCCCTAACCAAGAGGCCACGACGATCGCAGAGACCCTGGTGAAGGAATCCGTCAGCCGGTACGGAGTACCCTTGGAGCTGCACTCCGACCAAGGGAGGAATTTCGAGTCGCAGGTGTTCCAGAACCTATGCCAGCTGCTGGGTATCCGGAAGACAAGGACGAAATAATATCGTGTATCCAAAAGCACTTCAGGAAACAAAATTACAACGCCAACACTTTCTTTGATTGGCATTGCAAGGCATGCCGGGTACAGCTTGTTATTAATATTTTAGAGTTCTATTTAGGAGAATTTCACGTAAAGATTTTTGCATTTTGCATCGTTGGTATAATTTAATATTTCATTTTTGAGTTGTTTTAATCCATTTGGAGGTTATTGTAGGCTATTAAGAAGTTTAGTGAGCGTTGATAGGATTTGGATCGTTTTGGAACAATGTTTCGACTTTGATCAAATTATTTTTGTCGGCGAAGTCATATTGTTGAATGGCATGATTATGTGAAGACTGGTGTATTTCATTGCCTTAGTTGCAATTCTTGTCATTTTTAGAATGGAAATTCAGATTTAGGAAGATCTAGGAATGATCTATTGAGATTTAATTTGAAATATGCGATTGTTGGAAATGGTAGTCCTATTTTATAGATAATGCGACGATGAGAATGTTAGAGGTGTTAGAGGTGAGGAGAAGTTAACTTGGATGTTAATCCAGCTAGTTTACGTCAATTGCATTTGCAATTTGTGACATTGGGTTCAGTTTAAAGCCAGAGTAATTAACATTAAATGTGACGACTAGATTTCAGTCGGTCCAGTTAATTGAAAGCAACGATAGTCATTTTATCACCATGTGGAATTTGATCCCTGATAAGTTTGTTTTCTGTGAAACACTTGTGGTGTTTAAGAATTGGTATTAATGTGGATAACAATAAGAAGAATGATAAGAGGATAGAGAAGCGCATTGTAATTTTTCCAAGCGGATTTCTGTAAGAAGAATCTGTGTTCTCTTTTGTTATACTTGCTTACAACGGTTCTTAATATTTCTATCATTGTAATGCTGGAAGTAGGGGAACAAGAAAGTCATTTGACAGCATATACAGAAGTATTTAATGTTATTCGGTACAAGTTTCGTATAGCTGATTAAGATTTATTCCACAATTAGGGGTTTTATAATGTGCAGATGAAAGCTACGTGAATTGTAAGGTATTTCCGCATATTTGCGATGGACGTATGACAATATTTGAAAAGGTGAAGCCTGTATTCTCGAAAGAGGCTTATAGTAACATAAAGAAAGTTGTAAAAGCAGCTGTTAATTTTATTATAATTAGTAACCAATATATGATAAGTTATTGTAAGAAGTGGCTTTAATTTGCGAGAATTAATCTTATTATTAATATTATTGAATTAGACATGTAAACAATGCTAAGCTTAATCACTTGGGATATTGAAGACAGGATATGACTATAATTAAACCGAATATCAGAAAGAAGGGTAGTGAATTATAATATATTGTGTGATGAGAAGAAACAATATAGAAATATTCTCTACGGAGAAATACGAGCTATCAGTCGAACGAAATAAAAGAAATGTATATATAACGAAAGCAACTTTGTAAACAGTTGTGCACAAGTTAAAATTGATTCAACAGTTATAACATTCAAGTGCTAAAAGGAATATGATAGGAACTTTGATTAATACGGAGTTTATTGTACAGAGTAAGAATAATATAATTGTTAATTTAAATAGTTAGAAAGAACAGGAAGTTCCTATGAATAATTTTTATTAATTTTTATTTATTCGCCATTGGAATAATTTAATTATTTTAAATTTAAATTTTATTTTGGAAACTCCTAAAAGTGGTAGGAATCCACTTGTGTCAGCTGGTTAGTAGACAGTGGGGAATCCACTTGTGTCAGCTGGTTAGTAGACAGTGAGGAATCCACTTGTGTCAGCTGGTTAGTAGACAGTGGGGAATCCACTTGTGTCAGCTGGTTAGTAGACAGTGAGGAATCCACTTGTGTCAGCTGGTTAGTAGACAGTGGGGAATCCACTTGTGTCAGCTGGTTAGTAGACAGTGGAGAATCCACTTGTGTCAGCTGGTTAGAAGACAGTGAGGAATCCACTTGTGTCAGCTGGTTAGTATACAGTGAGGAATCCACTTGTGTCAGCTGGTTAGTAGACAGTGAGGAATCCACTTGTGTCAGCTGGTTAGTAGACAGTGGGGAATCCACTTGTGTCAGCTGGTTAGTAGACAGTGAGGAATCCACTTGTGTCAGCTGGTTAGTAGACAGTGGGGAATCCACTTGTGTCAGCTGGTTAGTAGACAGTGAGGAATCCACTTGTGTCAGCTGGTTAGTAGACAGTGGAGAATCCACTTGTGTCAGCTGGTTAGTAGACAGTGAGGAATCCACTTGTGTCAGCTGGTTAGTAGACAGTGAGGAATCCACTTGTGTCAGCTGGTTAGTAGACAGTGGGGAATCCACTTGTGTCAGCTGGTTAGTAGACAGTGAGGAATCCACTTGTGTCAGCTGGTTAGTATACAGTGAGGAATCCACTTGTGTCAGCTGGTTAGTAGACAGTGGGGAATCCACTTGTGTCAGCTGGTTAGTAGACAGTGGGGAATCCACTTGTGTCAGCTGGTTAGTAGACAGTGAGGAATCCACTTGTGTCAGCTGGTTAGTAGACAGTGGGGAATCCACTTGTGTCAGCTGGTTAGTAGACAGTGAGGAATCCACTTGTGTCAGCTGGTTAGTAGACAGCGAGGAATCCACTTGTGGCAGCTGGTTAGTAGACAGTGGGGAATCCACTTGTGTCAGCTGGTTAGTAGACAGTGAGGAATCCACTTGTGTCAGCTGGTTAGTAGACAGTGAGGAATCCACTTGTGTCAGCTGGTTAGTAGACAGCGAGGAATCCACTTGTGTCAGCTGGTTAGTAGACAGTGAGGAATCCACTTGTGTCAGCTGGTTAGGAGACAGCGAGGAATCCACTTGGGTCAGCTGGTTAGTAGACAGCGGGGAATCCACTTGTGTCAGCTGGTTAGTAGACAGCGAGGAATTTACTTGTGTCAGCTGGTTAGTAGACAGCGGGGAATCCACTTGTGTCAGCTGGTTAGTAGACAGCGAGGAATCCACCTGTGTCAGCTGGTTAGTAGACAGTGAGGAATCCACTTGTGTCAGCTGGTTAGTAGACAGCGAGGAATCCACTTGTGTCAGCTGGTTAGTAGACAGCGAGGAATCCACTTGGGTCAGCTGGTTAGTAGACAGAGAGGAATCCACTTGTGTCAGCTGGTTAGTAGACAGTGGGGAATCCACTTGTGTCAGCTGGTTAGTAGACAGTGGGGGAATCCACTTGTGTCAGCTGGTTAGTAGACAGTGAGGAATCCACTTGTGTCAGCTGGTTAGTAGACAGCGAGGAATCCACTTGTGGCAGCTGGTAAGTAGACAGTGGGGAATCCACTTGTGTCAGCTGGTTAGTAGACAGTGAGGAATCCACTTGTGTCAGCTGGTTAGTAGACAGTGAGGAATCCACTTTTGTCAGCTGATTAGTAGACAGAGAGGAATCCACTTGTGTCAGCTGGTTAGTAGGCAGTGAGGAATCCACTTGTGTCAGCTGGTTAGTAGACAGTGAGGAATCCACTTTTGTCAGCTGGTTAGTGGATAGTGAGGAATCCACTTGTGTCAGCTGGTTAGTAGACAGTGAGGAATCCACTTGTGTCAGCTGGTCAGTAGACAGTGAGGAATCCACTTGTGTCAGCTGGTTAGTAGACAGCGAGGAATCCACTTGTGTCAGCTGGATAGTAGACTGTGAGGAATCCACTTCTGTCAGCTGGTTATTAGACAGTGAGGAATCCTCTTGAGCCAGCTGGTTAGTAGACAGTGGGGAATCCATTTGTGTCAGCTAGTTAGTAGACAGTGAGGAATCCACTTGGGTCAGCTGGTTAATAGACAGCGAGGAATCCACTTGTGTCAGCTGGTTAGTAGACAGTGAGGAATCCACTTGTGTCAGCTGGTTAGTAGACAGCGAGGAATCCACTTGTGCCAGCTGGTTAATAGACAGTGGGGAATCCACTTGGGTCAGCTGGTTAATAGACAGCGAGGAATCCACTTGTGTCAGCTGGTTAGTAGACAGTGAGGAATCCACTTGTGTCAGCTGGTTAGTAGACAGCGAGGAATCCACTTGTGCCAGCTGGTTAGTAGACAGTGGGGAATCCACTTGTGTCAGCTGGTTAATAGACAGTGAGGAATCTTCTTGGGTCAGCTGGTTAGTAGTAAGTGAGGAATCCACTTGTGTCGGCTGGTTTGTAGACAGTGAGGAATCCACTTGTGTCAGCTGGTTAGTAGACAGCGAGGAATCCACTTGTGTCAGCTGGTTAGTAGACAGTGAGGAATCCACTTGTCAGCTAGTTAGTGGACAGTGAGGAATCCACTTGTGTCAGCTGGTTAGTAGACAGCGAGGAATCCACTTGTGTCAGCTGGATAGTAGACTGTGAGGAATCCACTTCTGTCAGCTGGTTACTAGACAGTGAGGAATCCTCTTGAGCCAGCTGGTTAGTAGACAGTGGGGAATCCATTTGTGTCAGCTGGTTAGTAGACAGCGAGGAATCCACTTGAGCCAGCTGGTTAGTAGACAGTGAGGAATCCACTTGTGTCAGCTGATTAGTAGACAGTGAGGAATCCACTTGTGTCAGCTGGTTAGTATACAGTGAGGAATCCACTTGTGTCAGCAGGTTAGTAGACAGCGAGGAATCCACTTGTGTCAGCTGGTTAGTAGACAGTGGGGAATCCACTTGTGTCAGCTGGTTACTAGACAGTGAGGAATCCTCTTGAGCCAGCTGGTTAGTAGACAGCGAGGAATCCACTTGTGTCAGCTGGTTAGTAGACAGTGAGGAATCCACTTGGGTCAGCTGGTTAGTAGACAGTGATGAATCCACTTGTGTCAGCTGGTTAGTAGACAGTGTGGAATCCACTTGTGTCAGCTGGTTAGTAGACAGCGAGGAATCCACTTGTGTCAGCTGGTTAGGAGACAGTGAGGAATCCACTTGTGTCAGCTGATTAGTAGACAGTGAGGAATCCACTTGTGGCAGCTGGTTAGTATACAGTGAGGAATCCACTTGTGTCAGCTGATTAGTAGACAGTGAGGAATCCACTTGTGTCAGCTGGTTAGTAGACAGCGAGGGATCCACATGTGTCAGCTGGTTAGTAGACAGTGAGGAATCCACTTGGGTCAGCTGGTTAGTAGACAGTGAGGAATCCACTTGTGTCAGCTGGTTAGTAGACAGTGAGGAATCCACTTGGGTCAGCTGGTTAGTAGACAGTGAGGAATCCACTAGTGTCAGCTGGTTAGTAGACAGTGAGGAATCCACTTGTGTCAGCTGGTTAGTAGACAGTGAGGAATCCACTTGTGTCAGCTGGTTAGTAGACAGTGAGGAATCCACTTGGGTCAGCTGGTTAGTAGACAGTGAGGAATCCACTTGTGTCAGCTGGTTAGTAGACAGTGAGGAATCCACTAGTGTCAGCTGGTTAGTATACAGTGAGGAATCCACTTGGGTCAGCTGGTTAGTAGACAGTGGGGAATCCACTTGTGTCAGCTGGTTAGTCGACAGTGAGGAATCCACTTGGGTCAGCTGGTTAGTAGACAGTGAGGAATCCACTTGGGTCAGCTGGTTAGTAGATAGTGAGGAATCCACTTGGGTCAGCTGGTTAGTAGACAGTGAGGAATCCACTTGTGTCAGCTGGTTTGTAGACAGCGAGGGATCCACATGTGTCAGCTTGTTAGTAGACAGTGGGGAATCCACTTGTGTCAGCTGGTTAGTAGACAGTGAGGAATCCACTTGTGTCAGCTGGTTTGTAGACAGCGAGGGATCCACATGTGTCAGCTTGTTAGTAGACAGTGAGGAATCCACTTGTGCCAGCTGATTAGTATACAGCGAGGAATCCACTTGTGCCAGCTGATTAGTATACAGTGAGGAATCCACTTGTGTCAGCTGGTTAGTAGACAGTGAGGAATCCACTTGTGTCAGCTGGTTAGTATACAGTGAGGAATCCACTTGTGTCAGCTGATTAGTATACAGTGAGGAATCCACTTGGGTCAGCTGGTTAGTAGACAGTGAGGAATCCACTTGTGTCAGCTGGTTAGTAGACAGCGAGGAATCCACTTGTGTCAGCTGGTTAGTAGACAGTGAGGAATCCACTTGTGTCAGCTGATTAGTATACAGTGAGGAATCCACTTGGGTCAGCTGATTAGTATACAGTGAGGAATCCACTTGTGTCAGCTGATTAGTATACAGTGAGGAATCCACTTGGGTCAGCTGGTTAGTAGACAGTGAGGAATCCACTTGTGTCAGCTGGTTAGTATACAGCGAGGAATCCACTTGTGTCAGCTGATTAGTATACAGCGAGGAATCCACTTGTGTCAGCTGATTAGTATACAGCGAGGAATCCACTTGTGTCAGCTGGTTAGTAGACAGTGAGGAATCCACTTGTGTCAGCTGGTTAGTATACAGCGAGGAATCCACTTGTGTCAGCTGATTAGTATACAGTGAGGAATCCACTTGGGTCAGCTGGTTAGTAGACAGCGAGGAATCCACTTGGGTCAGCTGGTTAGTATACAGTGAGGAATCCACTTGGGTCAGCTGGTTAGTATACAGCGAGGAATCCACTTGTGTCAGCTGGTTAGTATACAGCGAGGAATCCACTTGTGTCAGCTGGTTAGTATACAGCGAGGAATCCACTTGTGTCAGCTGGTTAGTATACAGCGAGGAATCCACTTGTGTCAGCTGGTTAGTATACAGCGAGGAATCCACTTGTGTCAGCTGATTAGTATACAGCGAGGAATCCACTTGTGTCAGCTGATTAGTATACAGTGAAGAATCCACTTGGGTCAGCTGGTTAGTAGACAGCGAGGAATCCACTTGGGTCAGCTGGTTAGTATACAGTGAGGAATCCACTTGGGTCAGCTGGTTAGTATACAGCGAGGAATCCACTTGTGTCAGCTGGTTAGTAGACAGTGAGGAATCCACTTGTGTCAGCTGGTTAGTATACAGTGAGGAATCCACTTGGGTCAGCTGGTTAGTATACAGCGAGGAATCCACTTGTGTCAGCTGGTTAGTATACAGTGAGGAATCCACTTGTGTCAGCTGGTTAGTATACAGTGAGGAATCCACTTGTGTCAGCTGATTAGTATACAGCGAGGAATCCACTTGTGCCAGCTGATTAGTATACAGTGAGGAATCCACTTGTGCCAGCTGATTAGTATACAGCGAGGAATCCACTTGTGCCAGCTGATTAGTATACAGCGAGGAATCCACTTGTGTCAGCTGGTTAGTATACAGCGAGGAATCCACTTGTGCCAGCTGATTAGTATACAGTGAGGAATCCACTTGTGCCAGCTGATTAGTATACAGTGAGGAATCCACTTGTGCCAGCTGGTTAGTATACAGCGAGGAATCCACTTGTGTCAGCTGGTTAGTATACAGCGAGGAATCCACTTGTGTCAGCTGATTAGTATACAGTGAGGAATCCACTTGGGTCAGCTGGTTAGTAGACAGCGAGGAATCCACTTGGGTCAGCTGGTTAGTATACAGTGAGGAATCCACTTGGGTCAGCTGGTTAGTATACAGCGAGGAATCCACTTGTGTCAGCTGGTTAGTAGACAGTGAGGAATCCACTTGTGTCAGCTGGTTATTATACAGTGAGGAATCCACTTGTGTCAGCTGGTTAGTATACAGTGAGGAATCCACTTGTGTCAGCTGGTTAGTATACAGCGAGGAATCCACTTGTGCCAGCTGGTTAGTATACAGTGAGGAATCCACTTGTGCCAGCTGGTTAGTATACAGCGAGGAATCCACTTGGGTCAGCTGGTTAGTAGACAGCGAGGAATCCACTTGGGTCAGCTGGTTAGTATACAGTGAGGAATCCACTTGGGTCAGCTGGTTAGTATACAGCGAGGAATCCACTTGTGTCAGCTGGTTAGTAGACAGTGAGGAATCCACTTGTGTCAGCTGGTTAGTATACAGTGAGGAATCCACTTGTGTCAGCTGGTTAGTATACAGTGAGGAATCCACTTGTGTCAGCTGGTTAGTATACAGCGAGGAATCCACTTGTGCCAGCTGGTTAGTATACAGTGAGGAATCCACTTGTGTCAGCTGATTAGTAGACAGCGAGGAATCCACTTGTGTCAGCTGATTAGTATACAGCGAGGAATCCACTTGTGTCAGCTGATTAGTATACAGTGAGGAATCCACTTGTGTCAGCTGATTAGTATACAGTGGAAAAGGGGTGAGTAGTTAGCACCCCAACTGGGAAAAGAGGGATTGGGATTCGGGCACACAGTGAAATTTAAATAGAGCGATGAGGAAGAGACCAAATATTGATAACCAAGGTTTGATACATTTATTTAATTTGTGAAGCAATAACAAACATTTTCATTTAAAAGAATAATTAAAAGAAGCTAATAAAAAATGCAAGGTTTCTCCAGGAAACTTAGAATAAAGAAGCATTATAATAAAAATGCATAAAAAGGCCATATAAAGGCGATTAAAAAAGTATGTTTAAAAAATATCTAAAAACAAGCAAGAAGCAAGAAAAAAGGCTTAGCCTTGAAAAATGTATAAACCAAGTGAAGGTAGTTCACGTTACCAATAATTCGATACTTTTGTACTTAGTATTTGGCCCGCAGGAAGCGGGTTGTGATCCAAACGAAGGCTTCCTCTAAGCTGCCTCGGCATGCGTTCCGAGAAAGATGGATGGTGGCTCCCTTGGCGAATTGCACCCTGCAGGAACAGACCTCTTGGTAATGATCTGTCCGGCGGTTTACAATCAATTGTAGTTTCTCATCGCCGAGTTGTAGTGAGCTAGCGGGCTGACTTAGTTGCTGAGGTGAAGGTCGTTGACTCATGCCTCGCCCAGCATGACAGAGTCCGAGTGATGAAGCATGCCGCCTGGCAAGGTTCCAGCCACTCAATGTTTACTAACAGGGCCTTCCCAAGAAGGGCCTTGCTGTGGAACGGCAGGCAGCCGTGGTCAGACTGGTTCAAGCAGGTAGATGTAGACAAGGCCGCAGAACGGCGAAGCGGAGAATTTATAGTGGAAATGACGACAGCGCGTCGAACAATCCAGAAAGAAGGCGGGGCGTCAAACAGCCAATCAGCGCACAGCCCCAAGCACATTGCGACGGTTGCCGCTGAGATGAGCACAGTACCTCATGAAAAAGTGTGACAGTATGGTGCGTCTAGAAAGACACTTCAGAAAAAGGTGAGTTGACAAGAATAATAAAGAACAACAATTCAAATGAAACGTAAGTTAAGTAAATAATCAGAACACCGTGTTCATACTGCAATTATAACGGAAAAAAATAATGGGGCAAAATTGAACGAGTGTTTCAAACCGTGCGGGAAACATAGCCACAAAAACATTCGCAAAAGCGAACATGCTGGGAGGGGCGAGAAAAAATTGCAGTAAGAAGGCGCAGAAGTTAGGTCTCGCGTGGCAAAGGAGCAATCATAGTGATTGGCCTGAGAAACTGGCCAGCAGAAGTCTGCAGTTTTACCACGCGAATCCTACCATCTCTGCCAGGAAAGCACTCAACAATCCTACCCAAATTCCAGACAAGAGGGGGACTAGGGTCTTTCAAAAGGACCAAGTCCCCAATCTGAAGGTTAGAGCAGGAAACACGCCATTTGCCACGCTGCTGAAGCAAACCGAGGTATTCCAACCTCCAGCGGCGCCAAAAATTGTTGCGCAAACTTTCAATTTTGCGCCAAGAAATGGCTAAAGAAGATGGAGAATTAGAATATAATAAAGATGGGGAGGCAGTCAATGGACCACCGATAAGAAAATGGCCCGGCGTTAATGGTAGAAGATCTGAAGGGTCATTAGATAAGGGTGATAAAGGACGAGAATTAATTATGCCCTCAATAAAAATAATTAAGGAGTTAAACTCTTCATGAGATAGGGGGGTGTGGCCACAAACACGTCTAAGGTGTTTCTTGGTGAGTTTCACACAAGACTCCCACCGTCCACCTTGATGGGGCGCATAAGGGGGGATGAAGTGCCACTTGAAATTTCTCTGGTGAGCATAATCAGTAATCCTTTCCAGCGCTGCATTTTGAGTAAGAGCTCTCTTAATTGCTCAGAAGCTCCGATAAAATTTTTAGCATTGTCGGAGAATACTTCTGAAGGAAGCCCTCGGCGAGCAGAAAATCTGGCAAAAGCTGCCAAAAAATAAGCAGTAGAGGCGTTGGTAACTAGTTCTAAGTGTACTGCTCCGGTGACCATACATACAAACAGCGAAATATAGAGTTTTCCACAAATACATCTTTTGGCCTCAGGAGAATTTTTTCTGTAAACAAAAGGCCCGGAATAATCCACCCCCGTAAAGGCAAAAGGTCTAGCAGGGGCAGATCTAAAGTTGGGAAGATCACCCATGAGCTGAGTGGTAATTTTAGGGTTGGACTTAAAACATGGAATGCACTTCCGGATAACAGAGGTAACTTCATGGACTCCGTTTATGGGCCAATACCTTTCCCGAATGATGGAAAGTAATGTACGGGTTCCAGCATGAAGATGCTGGTAATGATACTGACGAATGATTAGAGAAGTGACATGATGCTTTGAAGGAAGAATAATTGGGTGTTTTTTATCCTCAGAAAGATCAGCCAAAGATAAACGTCCTCCCACTCTTAATAAACCATCAGCATCCAAAAAGGGGGCGAGTGAGGATAGCCTACTCGATTTCTTGAGGGATTGACCTTGAGACAACACCTGACATTCTTCAGAGAATATTTCTTGTTGAGTAAGCCATAAGATTTTTGTAGTGGCTAAACCTAATTCAGAAAGGGTTAAATATGGCTTAGGAAAAAGAGGTTGTTCTACCACAAAATATTTCCAACGAAGGAGATAAGCCATAACCCTCACCAATTTATGAAAAGAGGAATATCGCTGCAAGAGAAGGGGAGAGTCAGAAACGAAAAGAGAAGATCCAGTAATCTTACCAACATCTGGCAAGTCTGATAATTCCGGAAGAGGAAAATTTGGCCAAGCGGAAGGTTCTTGTAGAAGCCAAGAAGGACCGTGCCAGTATAATGTCAGGTTAGCCAACATAAGAGGGGAACATCCCCGAGAGATGACATCTGCAGGATTCTCCTTGCCAGATACATGATGCCATTGTTCAAAGTTAGACAATTGTTGTATTTTGGACACTCTATTAGCTACAAACACCTGCCAATGCGAGGAGGGTTTGGCAATCCATGCCAACGTGATGGCTGAGTCACTCCAAAAGTAAATTTTGCTAAATCGGATTTTCAAAGATTGGCGGATTTTGACCGATAATTCAACCGCCAGAAGAGCAGCACAAAGTTCCAGTCGTGGCAAGGATAAGGATTTAAGAGGAGCCACCTTTGACTTAGCGCAAATTAAATTGGAAAAGAAATATGACTGGTCAAAATTGCGGCAAACAATATACGCACAACACCCATAAGCTTTCAATGAGCTATCGGCAAAGATGTGAAGTTCATATCCTCCACAGGAGGGAAAGGGAATAATCACTCGCGGGATAATGACATTGGAGAGATCTTCCAAGCTATTTCTATAAGAAATCCAATTTTTTTGCAACTCGGAAGGAACTGGTTCATCCCAACCAGTTTTCAAGGACCAAAGGTCTTGCATGAAAAGTTTTGCGGTGACGATAATTGGCGCCAAAAATTGGAGAGGATCAAATATTTTTGCAATCTCAGACAAAATTTGTCGCTTAGTTTGCGGTTTGATGTCACTGAGATTAATTTTGAAAAAGAAAAAATCCTTTTGAGGACTCCAATAGATGCCTAAGGTTTTGATAGAATTACTTTCTTGAAGAAGCTCTACTGAGTCGTTATAGACTGAAGTTAATGGAAATTTGGAAAGAAATTCTTCCGAATTAGAGTTCCATTTGCACAAGGAAAATCCGCCTCCCAAAAGCAAAGCTGTCAAATCTTTAGAGACCTGTAGTGCTTCAGATACTGACTCAAATGAATGAAGAAAATCGTCAACGTAAAATGATGATTTTAACACTTCAGAAGCCTTAGGAGAATACAACGGGCCATCCTGTTCAGCAAGTAATTTCAACGTACGTATGGCTAGAAAAGCAGAGGGCTTTAGTCCATAGGTTAAGGTTTTTAGCCGAAAGATCTTGACAGGTTTAGTAGGCTCGTCGCGCCAAAGAATTCTCTGAAGGTCGCACTGTTGTTGATCGACCAAAATCTGCCTATACATTTGCTTGATATCAGATATCACTGCGATAGGGAACAAGCGAAAATTCATCAAGACAGAAGAAATGTCAGATTGAATAGGAGGGCCTGATAATAATGTGTCATTCAGAGAAGTTCCATTGGCATCCAAAGCAGAACCATTAAAGACCACCCTTATGTTTTCCTTTAAAATCTCATTCTTCCAAACTGGATGATGATTGAGGTAAATGACTTCAGATGGGGTATAAGAAGCCTCATCTTTCTTGGTAACAACCTCCATGTGATCGAGTGCCTCATATTCTTCCATAAACGTGGAGTATTGAGCTTTAACAACAGGGTCACGTTTAAATTTGTTTTCCACAGCATAGAGTGCTCTAAGAGCCCTAGGGTGTGTTTCAAATAAAAGAGGTGGATTATCCACTCGGGGCATTGTTACAACAAATCTACCCTCTGAATTGCGTTTGGTTGTTTCACGAAACAGTTTTTCACACATTTCATTTTCAACCGAGGAAGGTGAAGCTGAATCTATAGTTTCGATTTTCCAAAATCTTTCTAAGTTGTAATCGAAACTTGTATTGACAAAATGACATTGAGAGAAATTTTGAAACGACTTACGAGGGACCTGACCCGTTACTAACCAACCTAGCTTGGTATGATGAACAAACACTCCAGGTGATATTTTAACCTTAGAGCTAAGGAGACATTGCCAAAATACTTGGGCACTGAGAAGTATGTCTACCGGGGCGCTCGTATTAAATGTTGGGTCCGCCAACTGAATGTTATGAGGAAATTGCCACTTTCTAATTTCAAAAGAAGTACTAGGGGTATTACTGCCAATAGTATCAATGGCAAGGCAATTCAACTGAAATGTTGTGTTAGAATTAACAGCATCTTTGATGTGAACACGAACAAAATGCAAAGATTTAACATTGCTATTGTTAATACCGGTAACCTGAATTAATGTAGGTTGCTTGGGAAGACCAAGTTTCTTAATGAGACGCTCACTTATGAAGTCATGGGTGGCAGCATTATCCAATAGGGCACGTGCTTCAAGCCATCTACCAGAAGAGTCTTGAACTTTTATTAACACGGTTGATAGTAGCACCTGGGAACTACGAATTGAGCTAGAGCTCTGAGTATAAGATTGCGCATTAGCTCCTGGGGATGCATCTTTAGAACATCCAGGGGAAGGAGCCTGACGTGGCTTTTCAAACCTATGAAGCAAGGTATGATGTTGAGCCTTGCAATGGGAGCAAGTATTTTTAGATAAGCAATCAGGCACCATATGCCTAGTTGACAAACAGTTATAGCAATATCTTTTTTGAGCTATTAATTTGCGTCTTTCATCGGTAGAAAGGGCTTTAAAGGCAACGCAGGAATATAACCTGTGAGGTGCTTTACAGAGAATACAATCCGTTGAGTTATGCTGAACAGTAAAGACAGCAGATTTGTTTATTTTGGCACCGACTGGTTTCACAACATTAGATTTGTTATCTGCACTCCCTGACATATGACAGGCTACAGCTGACAAAACCTGACATCTATTATTCATAAACGTAAGCAATGAGCCATAAGTATATGAAGTGTCATTTGTTAATTCCCTCTCCCATGCCTTTAAAGTTGATGAATCAAATTTAGAAGTAACCAAGTGAACTAAGAATAGATCCCAGTGCTCGACCGGTTGATTCAACCGTGCCAATGCTCTGACGTGTAGTTGGACCGTGTCACTTAAGGCTCGCAGTGTTGACAAGCTGTCAGCTCGCAATGCGGGCAGGTTAAATAAGGCTTGAATGTGCCTCTGTAAACATAATTTTTCATTGCCATAACGGCCCTTAAGAAGCTCGATAGCAATGTTATAGTTTTCTCCTGTTAAGGGAAGTTCTCTTATAAGTTGAAGGGGTGGCCCCTGCAAAATGGATTTTAAGTAATGAAATTTCTGAATTTCCGGAAGTGTGGCATTATTATGTACTAATGAACTGAACAATTCAAAGAATGATTGCCACATCTCTTCCTTTCCTGAAAAATGCGGAATTTCAATTTTAGGTAGCAATGGTTTGATACCATTCCCATGGTCGCTAATTCTTCCTTGAGTTTCCTCTACCTTCAACGCCAGGGTCAAAGTTCTTACTAATGCCACAGCCTGAGCGTGTGTATCAAAATAATTACTCTCTACTTCTTCCCTATCTGATTGATGTTCTGGACTTTTGATTTCAATTTCAAGTTGCACGAGATCATATTTCTCGTACGCCTGTTCAAAAGCTTTTAAACGCTGAGATATAATATCAAGATTTTGTTCCTCTTTCGGTAGAGTGGCTAGATATTTTTGAAAACGGGTAAGTTGACCTTTGTAGGCCGCCCGAGAGTTTAACAGTTTATCGTCTATTATTACTGGCATGGCTGGGAAGTTGGAATAACTCACCTACCAAAGCTGCTTGCGGCACCAGACAGACCTGCTTTCCAGAAAGAAACCAGTTATGTAGTAAGCTGGGATTGTCTCCGCTTTCCCGCAGATCTCCTGCGCTAGCCACGATATACTGAAATGTATAAGGCAAATATTAGATTACACAAGTTCTGTTTTTTTTGGAATAGAATTTGTGGTCTCAGAATAAAGGTTCTGGGTTCGATCCCGGGGTTGAGGTACCATGGAAAAGGGGTGAGTAGTTAGCACCCCAACTGGGAAAAGAGGGATTGGGATTCGGGCACACAGTGAAATTTAAATAGAGCGATGAGGAAGAGACCAAATATTGATAACCAAGGTTTGATACATTTATTTAATTTGTGAAGCAATAACAAACATTTTCATTTAAAAGAATAATTAAATAAGCTAATAAAAAATGCAAGGTTTCTCCAGGAAACTTAGAATAAAGAAGCATTATAATAAAAATGCATAAAAAGGCCATATAAAGGCGATTAAAAAAGTATGTTTAAAAATATCTAAAAACAAGCAAGAAGCAAGAAAAAAGGCTTAGCCTTGAAAAATGTATAAACCAAGTGAAGGTAGTTCACGTTACCAATAATTCGATACTTTTGTACTTAGTATTTGGCCCGCAGGAAGCGGGTTGTGATCCAAACGAAGGCTTCCTCTAAGCTGCCTCGGCATGCGTTCCGAGAAAGATGGATGGTGGCTCCCTTGGCGAATTGCACCCCGCAGGAACAGACCTCTTGGTAATGATCTGTCCGGCGGTTTACAATCAATTGTAGTTTCTCATCGCCGAGTTGTAGTGAGCTAGCGGGCTGACTTAGTTGCTGAGGTGAAGGTCGTTGACTCATGCCTCGCCCAGCATGACAGAGTCCGAGTGATGAAGCATGCCGCCTGGCAAGGTTCCAGCCACTCAATGTTTACTAACAGGGCCTTCCCAAGAAGGGCCTTGCTGTGGAACGGCAGGCAGCCGTGGTCAGACTGGTTCAAGCAGGTAGATGTAGACAAGGCCGCAGAACGGCGAAGCGGAGAATTTATAGTGGAAATGACGACAGCGCGTCGAACAATCCAGAAAGAAGGCGGGGCGTCAAACAGCCAATCAGCGCACAGCCCCAAGCACATTGCGACGGTTGCCGCTGAGATGAGCACAGTACCTCATGAAAAAGTGTGACAGTATGGTGCGTCTAGAAAGACACTTCAGAAAAAGGTGAGTTGACAAGAATAATAAAGAACAACAATTCAAATGAAACGTAAGTTAAGTAAATAATCAGAACACCGTGTTCATACTGCAATTATAACGGAAAAAAATAATGGGGCAAAATTGAACGAGTGTTTCAAACCGTGCGGGAAACATAGCCACAAAAACATTCGCAAAAGCGAACATACAGCGAGGAATCCACTTGTGTCAGCTGATTAGTATACAGCGAGGAATCCACTTGGGTCAGCTGGTTAGTAGACAGTGAGGAATCCACTTGTGTCAGCTGATTAGTATACAGCGAGGAATCCACTTGGGTCAGCTGATTAGTATACAGCGAGGAATCCACTTGTGTCAGCTGATTAGTAGACAGTGAGGAATCCACTTGTGTCAGCTGATTAGTATACAGCGAGGAATCCACTTGGGTCAGCTGGTTAGTAGACAGTGAGGAATCCACTTGTGTCAGCTGATTAGTATACAGTGAGGAATCCACTTGTGTCAGCTGATTAGTAGACAGCGAGGAATCAACTTGTGTCAGCTGGTTAGTAGACAGTGAGGAATCCACTTGGGTCAGCTGGTTAGTAGACAGTGAGGAATCCACTTGTGTCAGCTGATTAGTATACAGCGAGGAATCCACTTGGGTCAGCTGGTTAGTAGACAGTGAGGAATCCACTTGTGTCAGCTGATTAGTATACAGCGAGGAATCCACTTGGGTCAGCTGGTTAGTAGACAGTGAGGAATCCACTTGTGTCAGCTGATTAGTATACAGCGAGGAATCCACTTGGGTCAGCTGGTTAGTAGACAGCGAGGAATCCACTTGGGTCAGCTGATTAGTATACAGCGAGGAATCCACTTGGGTCAGCTGGTTAGTAGACAGTGAGGAATCCACTTGTGTCAGCTGATTAGTATACAGCGAGGAATCCACTTGGGTCAGCTGGTTAGTAGACAGTGAGGAATCCACTTGTGTCAGCTGATTAGTATACAGCGAGGAATCCACTAGTGTCAGCTGGTTAGTAGACAGCGAGGAATCCACTTGGGTCAGCTGGTTAGTAGACAGTGAGGAATCCACTTGTCAGCTGGTTAGTAGACAGTGAGGAATCCACTTGTGCCAGCTGGTTAGTAGACAGCAAGGAATCCACTTGTGTCAGCTGGTTATTAGACAGCAAGGAATCCACTTGTGTCAGCTGGTTAGTAGACAGTGAAGTCACAGGCTGACGTTTAAGGAGATTAAAGTAATTATTAGTAATATTCATTTATTTTTATGCAATTATTTAATTAATTAACTATTTAATTATTCGATATTTTATTAGGATTAGGAGGGTTTAATGTGATCTGTAATTATGTTCTAGTACATTGTTGTTGTTGTTTAACAATGAATTCATTTAGGTGCTTTACAACATCATGGTCATCGATCCCCGTGTGTCATTGTAATGGCTCAACTAGTGTATTTGTGATATGGTCAATGGTTTGGGTAGGAGGCGGCCGTGACCTGAATTTAGGGACAATCCGAGTAATTGTTAATAGTAAAATGAGGAAACAACGGAAAACCACTTTTGGAATGGCGGGGGTGGGTAACGAAGCCATTACTTGATAGTTCTGCTTCACGAGGTTCGGTATACTGAATTACTACAGGGAGTGTGTGCCGTACTGAAATAGCGACTAATTGTTTTTATGGCATGAATGGTTTGTATTGTACCAACCACACTTCAATTCCTTGTCTGTTGATAGCTCATTTATTATATTTTTTCTAATTGATGTATTTATCTATATCACGCCTTAGCTTACATTCACTGTACATTTACGGAATATCCAATAACGTGTCCCAGGCATTATGATCATTATCATTAAATTGAATATGCTTTTTAGGGTAATTCCCTGATGCTCGTATGTTCATTAACCGAAAAGATGTTGGTAACTCTGCCAGTCGGGACATCCCACACAATCAGCAACGTGGTGCAACCATTAAACTGTGTCACATTCATAGCTTTGTTTCCAGAACTAGAATTAGAATTCTAATCGTTTTGGGATGTCATTTAATACCTTTGACTTGCATTACAACAAATGATTTTTGCACGAACGATAAAGTTTCCGAATTAGTAATTTCATTTAAGAAAAGGTGGTGCGCGAGTCGATTCAATAAATGAGCTTTGATACGCTAATCGTTTCAACAAATTAACATTGGTGAGGAGTTGTGCACACGCCTGAGAGTGTGTCTCAGTTAAAATAATCATTTAACAATAGATGACACGACAGTCGCTTCAACAAATTCACTTTGGTCAGCTGTTGTTCAAGCTCGCAAAGGTTCCTGAATTAGTAAATGAACTTTACGATAGGTGGCTCATAAGTCGTTACAGAAAATGAGTGTATATCATACAGTTTGTGTGTTTCCAAACCTTAGCACGGACAGCTGATAGTGGTTTGCTCATGTGTTGGAAAGCCTTCTGATCTATTTATGTACGCACCACACGAAAAAACAAAAATATTGCACACCCAATACACTTTGTTAATAAAATTACAAAACAAAAACGGTATTTCTTTGATTGGCAATGCAACGCTTGGCTGGTAAAACTAGTAGGTTATAAGAGTAATGCAACGCTTGGCAGGTACAACTAGTAGGTTATAAGTGCACTGCAACGCTTGGCTGGTAAAACTAGTAGGTTATAAGAGCAGTGCAATGCTTGGCTGGTACAACTAGTAGGTTATAAGTGCAATGCAACGCTTGGCTGGTAAAACTAGTAGGTTATAAGAGCAATGCAACACTCGCTGGTACAACTAGTAGGTTATAAGTGCAATGCAACGCTTGGCTGGTACAACTAGTAGGTTATAAGAGCAATGCAACGCTTGGCTGGTACAACTAGTAGGCTATAAGTGCAATGCAACGCTTGGCTGGTACAACTAGTAGGTTATAAGTGCAATGCAACGCTTGGCTGGTACAACTAGTAGGTTATAAGTGCAATGCAACGCTTGGCTGGTACAACTAGTAGGTTATAAGTGCAATGCAACGCTTGGCTGGTACAACTAGTAGGCTATAAGTGCAATGCAACGCTTGGCTGGTACAACTAGTAGGTTATAAGAGCAATGCAACGCTTGGCTGGTACAACTAGTAGGTTATAAGTGCAATGCAACGCTTGGCTGGTAAATCTAGTAGGTTAAAAGTGCAATGCAACGCTTGGCTGGTACAACTAGTAGGTTTTAAGAGCAATGCAACGCTTGGCTGGTACAACTAGTAGGTTATAAGTGCAATGCAACGCTTGGCTGGTAAAACTAGTAGGTTATAAGAGCAATGCAACACTCGGCTGGTACAACTAGTAGGTTATAAGTGCAATGCAACGCTTGGCTGGTAAAACTAGTAGGTTATAAGAGCAATGCAACGCTTGGCTGGTACAACTAGTAGGTTATAAGTGCAATGCAACGCTTGGCTGGTAAAACTAGTAGGTTATAAGAGCAATGCAACACTCGGCTGGTACAACTAGTAGGATAAACGTGCAATGCAATGCATGGCTGGTACAACTAGTAGGTTATAAGTGCCATGTAACGCTTGGCGGATACAACTAGTAGGTTATAAGTGCAATGCAACGCATGGCTGGTACGACTAGTAGGTTATAAGTGCAATGCAACGCTTGGCTGGTACAACTAGTCGGTTAGAAGTGCAATGCAATGATTGGCTGGTACAACTAGTAGGTTATAAGTGCAATGCAACGCGTGACTGGTAAAACTAGTAGGTTATAAGTGCAACGCAACGCTTGCCTTATACAACTAGTAGGTTATAAGTGCAATGCAACGCGTGACTGGTAAAACTAGTAGGTTATAAGTGCAATGCAACGCTTGGCTGGTACAACTAGTAGGTTAGAAGTGCAATGCAACGCGTGACTGGAAAAACTAGTAGGTTATAAGTGCAATGCAACGCTTGGCTGGTACAACTAGTAGGTTATAAGTGCAAAGCAATGCTTGACTGGTACAACTAGTAGGTTATAAGTGCAATGCAACGCTTGGTTGGTACAACTAGTAGGTTATAAGTGCAATGCAACGCTTGGCTGGTACAACTAGTAGGTTATAAGTGCAATGCAATGCTTGGCTGGTTCGACTAGTAGGTTATAAGTGCAATGCAACGCGTGACTGGTAAAACTAGTAGGTTATAAGTGCAATGCAACGCTTGGCTGGTACAACTAGTAGGTTATAAGTGCAATATAACGCTTGGCTGGTACAACAAATAGGTTATAAGTGCAAAGCAACGCTTGACTGGTACAACTAGTAGGTTAAAAGTGCAATTCAACGCGTGACTGGTAAAACTAATAGGTTATAAGTGCAACGCAACGCTTGCCTGATACAACTAGTAGGTTATAAGTGCAATGCAACGCGTGACTGGTAAAACTAGTAGCTTATAAGTGCAATGCTACGCTTGGCTGGTACAACTAGTAGGTTATAAGTGCAATATAACGCTTGGCTGGTACAACAAGTAGGTTATAAGTGCAAAGCAACGCTTGACTGGTACAACTAGTAGGTTATAAGTGCAATGCAACACTTGGCTGGTGCAACTAGTAGGTTATAAGTGCAATGCCACGCTTGGCGGATACAACTAGTAGGTTATAAGTGCAATGCAACGCATGGCTGGTACAAGTAGTAGGTTATAAGTGCAATGCAACGCTTGGCTGGTACAACTAGTAGGTTATAAGAGCAATGCAACGCTTGGCTGGTACAACTAGTAGGTTATAAGTGCAATGCAACGCTTGGCTGGTAAAACTAGTAGGTTATAAGAGCAATGCAACGCTTGGCTGGTACAACTAGTAGGTTATAAGTGCAATGCAACGCTTGGCTGGTAAAACTAGTAGGTTATAAGAGCAATGCAACACTCGGCTGGTACAACTAGTAGGTTAAAAGTGCAATGCAATGCATGGCTGGTACAACTAGTAGGTTATAAGTGCAATGCAACGCTTGGCGGATACAACTAGTAGGTTAGAAGTGCAATGCAACGCATGGCTGGTACAACTAGTAGGTTATAAGAGCAATGCAACGCTTGGTTGGTACAACTAGTAGGTTAGAAGTGCAATGCAACGCGTGACTGGTAAAACTAGTAGGTTATAAGTGCAATGCAACGCTTGGCTGGTACAACTAGTAGGTTATAAGTGCAATATAACGCTTGGCTGGTACAACTAGTAGGTTATAAGTGCAAAGCAATGCTTGACTGGTACAACTAGTAGGTTATAAGTGCAATGCAACGCTTGGTTGGTACAACTAGTAGGTTATAAGTGCAATGCAACGCTTGGCTGGTACAACTAGTAGGTTATAAGTGCAATGCAATGCTTGGCTGGTTCGACTAGTAGGTTATAAGTGCAATGCAACGCGTGACTGGTAAAACTAGTCGGTTATAAGTGCAATGCAACGCTTGGCTGGTACAACTAGTAGGTTATAAGTGCAATATAACGCTTGGCTGGTACAACAAGTAGGTTATAAGTGCAAAGCAACGCTTGACTGGTACAACTAGTAGGTTATAAGTGCAATGCAACGCGTGACTGGTAAAACTAGTAGGTTATAAGTGCAACGCAACGCTTGCCTGATACAACTAGTAGGTTATAAGTGCAATGCAACGCGTGACTGGTAAAACTAGTGGGTTATAAGTGCAATGCAACGCTTGGCTGGTACAACTAGTAAGTCATAAGTGCAATGCAACGCGTGACTGGTAAAAATAGTAGCTTATAAGTGCAATGCTACGCTTGGCTGGTACAACTAGTAGGTTATAAGTGCAATATAACGCTTGGCTGGTACAACAAGTAGGTTATAAGTGCAAAGCAACGCTTGACTGGTACAACTAGTAGGTTATAAGTGCAATGCAACACTTGGCTGGTGCAACTAGTAGGTTATAACTGCAATGCCACGCTTGGCGGATACAACTAGTAGGTTATAAGTGCAATGCAACGCATGGCTGGTACAAGTAGTAGGTTATAAGTGCAATGCAACGCTTGGCTGGTACAACTAGTAGGTTATAAGAGCAATGCAACGCTTGGCTGGTACAACTAGTAGGTTATATGTGCAATGCAACGCTTGGCTGGTAAAACTAGTAGGTTATAAGTGCAATGCAACGCTTGGCTGGTACAACTAGTAGGTTATAAGTGCAATGCAATGCTTGGCTGGTTCGACTAGTAGGTTATAAGTGCAATGCAACGCGTGATTGGTAAAACTAGTCGGTTATAAGTGCAATGCAACGCTTGGCTGGTACAACTAGTAGGTTATAAGTGCAATGCAACGCTTGGCGGATACAACTAGTAGGTTATAAGTGCAATGCAACGCATGGCTGGTACAACTAGTAGGTTATAAGAGCAATGCAACGCTTGGTTGGTACAACTAGTAGGTTAGAAGTGCAATGCAACGCGTGACTGGTAAAACTAGTAGGTTATAAGTGCAATGCAACGCTTGGCTGGTACAACTAGTAGGTTATAAGTGCAATATAACGCTTGGCTGGTACAACTAGTAGGTTATAAGTGCAAAGCAATGCTTGACTGGTACAACTAGTAGGTTATAAGTGCAATGCAACGCTTGGTTGGTACAACTAGTAGGTTATAAGTGCAATGCAACGCTTGGCTGGTACAACTAGTAGGTTATAAGTGCAATGCAATGCTTGGCTGGTTCGACTAGTAGGTTATAAGTGCAATGCAACGCGTGATTGGTAAAACTAGTCGGTTATAAGTGCAATGCAACGCTTGGCTGGTACAACTAGTAGGTTATAAGTGCAATATAACGCTTGGCTGGTACAACAAGTAGGTTATAAGTGCAAAGCAACGCTTGACTGGTACAACTAGTAGGTTATAAGTGCAATGCAACGCGTGACTGGTAAAACTAGTAGGTTATAAGTGCAACGCAACGCTTGCCTGATACAACTAGTAGGTTATAAGTGCAATGCAGCGCGTGACTGGTAAAACTAGTGGGTTATAAGTGCAATGCAACGCTTGGCTGGTACAACTAGTAAGTCATAAGTGCAATGCAATGCGTGACTGGTAAAACTAGTAGCTTATAGGTGCAATGCTATGCTTGGCTGGTACAACTAGTAGGTTATAAGTGCAATATAACGCTTGGCTGGTACAACAAGTAGGTTATAAGTGCAAAGCAACGCTTGACTGGTACAACTAGTAGGTTATAAGTGCAATGCAACACTTGGCTGGTGCAACTAGTAGGTTATAAGTGCAATGCCACGCTTGGCGGATACAACTAGTAGGTTATAAGTGCAATGCAATGCATGGCTGGTACAACTAGTAGGTTATAAGTGCAAAGCAACGCTTGGCTGGTACAACTAGTAGGTTATAAGTGCAAAGCAACGCTTGGCTGGTACAACTAGTAGGTTATAAGTGCAATGCAACGCTTGGCTGGTAGAACTAGTAGGTTATGAGTGCAATGCAACGCTTGGCTGGTACAACTAGTAGGTTATAAGTGCAATGCAATGCTTGACTGGTACAACTAGTAGGTTATAAGTGCAATGCAACGGTTGGCGGATACAAATAGTAGGTTATAAGTGCAATGCAACCCTTGGCTGGTACAACTTGTAGGTTATAAGTGCAATAACATTTATACTGGATACCACATATATACTCAAATACTTCCAACAGGTAAAACTCCGAATGGGAATGGTTAGTTTTTGGGCAGCCAAATTAAATGTGAACATCAATATCCACTTAACACAGACAAAAGAAATACATTCAACAACAAATATCAGAGGATAACTGACTTTGCTAACATGAATGATTCGCATCCAACATTATCAGTTTTCGTACATTAATAAGAAAGAATACTTTTCCTGTTGTCCACTTACTCTTTTATATGATTTCCACTTGTGTCGCTCTCTTCATCGTGGGTTTCTTCTGTTATATCCTAGCGACAAGAATGGAACATTAATTCATTTGCTATCATATTAGGTTTCTCCACAATCAATAACAAACAATGTAACATGACAAGCGAGATCACCTTAGAGTAAGAATTTATTAGCTGTGTAACTGCCTGAAATTACTTTCTTATTCTCGATCTTATCTTACTGCATTATGCATATCTCATCTAGATCTGGACTAATCAAAGATATCCCCTCTTTGTAGGTCAAATACATTAGTGTGGTAGAAAAAATGCGGAAACAGTACTCTAAAGGAAATTATAGTCTTCAGGGCAGAATGAATTAATTTTGAAACTTCAAGTAGCAAGACTATAAAAATCTTTTCTCTTACCAGTCCATACTTTCATCCATTTCAGTCACATCACATAATACATGCACATGCCACTTACAAGTGACTTGGTCCTCAACAGTTCTACCTGCACAGCTGTTAAGAAAGAACATATAAATCACTCATATACTACTGTTAGTAAAGTATTCCACCTTATTATTATTTCTCTTCGTTTTGTGAAACCCTGATGGATTGGAATCAAGAGCGCTTGCATGAGCCGACCTTCAACCTCCGAGCGCATGCGTGAATGTCTCCCGCCTTTCGATAGCGTCTGTTGCTGGCAAGTAGCATTATAGTGCTCTCGTCACTACAAGGAAGATAACGGAACGACTGGAGCAGCGCTACTGCACCAGAAACAGGGCGATAACCAGGTGGAAACCATTCGTCTCTCGGTGGCGATGCTACGGGCATCACACAGGTTTTAAGACGACCGCACATTGGTGGAGAGCGAGCCACGCTCCGGTCGGCCATCAACATGGCGAAATGAGCAGGTCATTGCCAAAGTGAACGCTATGGTGATGCGGGACCGTCGTGTGGCAAATTACGGAAGAGGTGGGCATCAGCACTTTCTCAGCACATTCCTCGCACTTGATTCAGACTCCTGTGGCCGCCTCCTCACTCTCCTGATATGGCCCCCTGCGCCTCATCATCATAATGCTCCAGCACGTTCCTCGCACTTGATTCAGACTCCTGTGGCTCAACAGCCTCCTCACTCTCCTGATATGGCCCCCTGCGCCTCATCACCTAAATGCTCCAGCACATTCCTCGCACTTGATTCAGACTCCTGTGGTTCAACAACCTCCTCACTCTCCTGATATGGCCCTCATCACCACAATGCTCCAGCACATTCCTCGCACTTGATTCAGACTCCTGTGGTTCAACAGCCTACTCACTCTCCTGATATGGCCCCCTGCGTCTCATCACCACAATGCTCCAGCACATTCCTCACACTTGATTCAGACTCCTGTGGATCAACAGCCTCCTTACTCTCCTGATATGGCACCATGCGCCTTCTGACTTTTCCCCAAACCCAAGAGGCAATTCAAAGGAACGCGTTTTCAGACAAGAGAGGACATTATGGCAGCAACGATAGCCGAGCTGAACTCCATTCCGAAAGAGGCTTTCTCGGAATTTTTCCAACAATGGCGGCACCGCCGGGAGAAGTGTGTGGAGTCCCAAGGAGACTACTTTGAGGGTGATTAGGTTTCCAACGATCCTGGCATGCCAGTTTGTTTTCTCCGGCCAAAGGTCCGATATTTTTCCAGCAGGCCTCGTCTGCCATATAAACAATATTCTACAAGATCAGTGCACAATTTTTGATTAAGGCAGATACAATTTCAAAAAAAATATCCAATAATCCAGTTAGAGTAAGTGGCGATAGAGAGAGTGATTTGCAGACTGTTTAACATAAATTTTGCCACTACATAATGCTTCTAACTGCAGGTACTGAACCTGCAAGGGGTAGATTCTCTCTATCCAAACGTCATCCTCACCTGCACGTGGTACACCCTGCTCCATACTGACGAGGCTCTGACGACCGAATAACTCCCGGGATAAGGAGTTCCCCTCTCTCCTGCCAACGGCTTATGTAAGGCGGATGAGCAGATTGAGGTTAGGGCACTCTCTTGCCCTTGAGATGGGAAACTATCTCTTAAGGCGGATGAACCAATAATGGTCAACGGCATAGAAGACCTCAACAGTGGACCAAGCGCATGAGCAACTAGTATTGCCCGAACGGTTGGGAAGGCGGATGAAGGCTGCAACAGTCCAGGACCACCAGTCGTCATAGCTTCTATGCCACTGGATAAAGGCCCTGTATCTGTCAAGTACTGTGTGTCTGTTGATGTGCAACAACATGCCCACATTAAAAGATGTCACGCACAGGCGTCTTCTAAACAACGAAGGAAGGATACAAAATCTATTCGCCATATAATCACAAGTCCCGCGGCGATCGGGGAGTTGTGACGGGAGCAGGATTGTGTTGTCTGGGAGCTCCTAGTGATGAACCGGCACGTAAGCGACGAATGTGTGATCTTCGCTTTGCTTGAGGATAGGCTGCAGAGCAATTCGTATGCTGCATTCGTGACTAAGCAGGCCTGTTTAGGATCCACTCTGCTTACCCTGAATGGGGAGGGGGCTAAAAAAAAGGTGCCCTAAAAATAGTCAGCCTAATATCACCCGACTGGATAACCGCGTTCAGAGGGTACACCACAAGCAGTCGAACCACAATGAAAATTAATTTTGCTACATGGAATGTCCGTACTTTGATGGACAATGACACACATAATCGACCACAAAGGCGAACGGCAATTATTGTTGCCCGCGAGCTGAAAAGATTCAACATTCATATTGCCGCACTCAGCGAAACAAGGTTAGCCAATGAAGGACAACTGAAGGAACATGGAGGTGGCTACACTTTCTTCTGGAAAGGGAAAGACACTGAAGATCAACGTATTCATGGAGTTGGCTTTGCCATTAAGAACGAGCTTGTCAACCTTCTCGATGAACTTCCACATGGTTTAAATGAAAGGCTTATGACACTACGACTAAAGTTAAAAAAGTCCTCTCGGCACGCCGGAAGGCGGAGGTTGATTTCACCAGACAAACTTGGGGATAGTCCAAAATTGGCAGAATATGCAGGTTTTCGTAGAAGGATCAGACCACATTTATTGCGTGAAAGTATTTTATAATTGGAGATTAATTAACTTTGTTTTTCGTCATTTTATGCATATTTTAAACATTCTATTGTCTTATGATGACGGTAACCTTCTTGTCATTTGGAGTCCATTTTTATACTTGTGGTCACACTGTCCTTATGCAAAGTTTCGACACTGATGTGCAACTATGTAACGGTCTGTTACTTCTTCACGCAAAATTATATCTCCCGCAGAGATGTTGGTTGGTTCCTCAGTTTAGGGGCTGCGACAACGTGGTCATGTAACCCCGTGTACTTTGGGTGAGTGTAGAATCTGTCTGATAAACGGTGTGAATTGTGATAGCTGTATTAGTCTGTAATTCAGGTAAGGAATGCAGACGCTCAATTTCAAGCAGTAGTTCCTAATGTTGCTACCAGATACTACCGTCAACGACACCTAGCTGTGAACTTGGCTACTAGATGCCACCGCAATCAGCAACTCGCAACGAACGTTGGAACTTCCCCTCCAAAGGAAAGCATACTGAGGGATTTTTAGCGCTCTTAGAAAATCTGACGACTTTGGCCGGCTTTGAACCCGCGACCTTGGGCATAGGAGTTCAGCATGCTACCAGTGAAGTCACCGAAGCCGCATCACACTTAGTCAGATGGAAATCTGAATCTGATCTCGCGCAAGTGCGTTGTCATGGCAACGTCTGATGGCTCATCCCTCATCAATTTAGTAGTGTTGCCATGTCAACCACTGATAGCTCTTGGCATTTTCTTACAATTCCGAAATCATTTTTCTCATCCCTTGGCGTAATGGTGGCTCATATCAAAAATTCTTTCAGACAAAAGTTTTAGGTAATTATTAGGGGAATATTGTCCATTTTGTACGGTTTTGCTATTGTGCCTATTAACAGAGATATGATTAATGTTTCCCGAAAAAAACACTTTTTCCCACCTCTTTGGTCAATGCTTGGTGCTATCAAAAAAACGTTTCAAACATAAATTTCTGAGCTTTATCCGACACATAGTATGAACTTTGAACGGATTCGATATTTCACATATTAAGAGAGTTATAGCAATATTTCATTTTTTCGAAAAAAAAAAGTCCCCCGTTTTCATCCCCTTCGACCGATTTAGCCCAGTAACGAACTCGTCCGAGATTTTATGGGTATACATATTCGGTAAAAAATGCAAAGTGATTGGTGCAAAATTACGGCAGTTATCGTGTCCACAAGAAACTGATATACATATATATACATATATTACATAAATTATATATAAACTTTTGAACTGACGGTGGTTTTGGAGTCTGGGGGATGTGAAACGCGAAGATATGTCGAAATTTTCCGGAAATCGAAACATGGTACCCATTGCAATAGTTAGCTTACTAATGAAATCTACCTAAAATACTGCCGTCAACGACACCTAGCTGTGAACTTGGCTACTAGATGCCACCTCAATCAGCAACTCGCAACGAACGTTCGAACTTCCCCTCCGAAGGAAATCAAACTCAGGTTTTTTTAGCGCTCTTAGTAAATCCGACGACTTCAGCCGGGTTTGAACCCGCGACCTTGGGCATAGAAGTTCAGCATGCTACCAGTTCCGATACCGAAGTCGCTTCCCACTGACATATGAAAACTGAATGTGATCTCGTGCAGTGGCGTTGTCATAGCAACTGCTGATGGTCATCCCTTATCAATTAAAAGTAAAGTTGTCATGGCAACCTCTCTTGGCACTTGGCATTTTCTTATAATTTAAATAATTTTGTTCACCCCGTGGCGTAATGGTGGGTCATATCAAAAATTCTTTCAGACAAAAGTTTTAGGTAATTATTGGAGGAATATTGTCCATTTTGTGCGGTTTTGATATTGTGCCTATTAACAGAGATATGATTAATGTTTCCCGAAAAACCCACTTTTTCCCACCCCTTTGGTCAATGGTTGGTGCTATCAAAAAACTTATTTGACATAAATTTTTGGCACTTATCCGACACATATTATGAACTTTGAAGGGATTCGATATTTCATGTATTAAGAGAGTTATAGCGATATTTCACTTTTTCGAAAAAAGCCCCCCATTTTTACCCCCTTTGACCGATTTTGCCCATTAACGAACTCGACCGAGATTTTATAGGGATACATATTATGTAAAAAATTCAAAATGATTGGTGCAAAATTACGGCAGTTATCGTGTCCACAAGAAACTGATATATATATATATATATACATAAATTATATATAAACTTTTGAACTGACGGTGGTTTTGGGGTCTGGGGGATGTGAAACGCGAAGATATGTCGACATTTTCCGGAAGTCGAAACATGGGACCCATTGCAATAGTTAGCTTTCTAAAGAAATCTACCTAAAACAGCCAACGAGCGACTGTATTTAGTGCGTATGCTCCAACTCTCACCTCTGATGATGAACAGAAGGAAGTATTTTACTCTCAACTTGATGTGATCTTGAAGGATATACCACAATCTGATAAAATTATCCTCCTAGGAGACTTCAATGCTCGCGTTGGAAGAGACGCAGCATTATGGGCTGATGTTATTGGAAAAGATGGTGTTGGGAAATGCAATTCTAATGGGACACTCCTTTTATCCAAGTGTTCTGAACATAGCCTCGTAATCACAAACACACTATTCCGACAGAAGGACAAATTTAAGACTTCATGGCAGCATCCTAGATCAAAACACTGGCACCTACTTGATTACGTGATTGTGCGAGCAAGAGACAAGCGTGACGTACTACTCACAAGGGCTCTGACAAGTGCTGATGACTGCTGGACGGATCATCGATTAATAAGATCTGTAATGACTCTACAAATTCTCCAAAAGCGCAGAAAACAGAGAAAGCACATCAGACGTAGGGTGAACACCGAACGTTTACAAAACGATACTGCTAAAAGGAAGTTTCATGAACTTCTGAATGAAAAGTTACCAGATAATTACCCTGAAAAGGTTGAGGAACATTGGCAAACAGTCAAGTCTGCTATACTCTCAGCGTGTGAAGAATCGATTGGTTTCGTCAAGATGAGGCATGCTGACTGGTTTGATGAGAATGATGCAGAAATCCAGAATCGTATTGATAAGAAGAGGAAAGCATTCCATGCATGGCAAGCCAATCCAACTTCTATCTCCAAACAGCAACTGTATAAAGATGCAAAGGCTGAAGTGCAAAGGAAAACTCGGGTCTTGAAAAATCAATGGTGGATCTCCAAATCCCGTGAAATGCAGCATCTAGCCGAAACGAATAATACTCATGCTTTCTTCAAAACAACAAGAACTATATATGGGCCACATTATCATGGTTTGAATCCTCTGCAGTCTAAAGATAGCACGGAACTTCTTAGAGACACAAACTCCATTAGTTCCCGTTGGAAAGAACATTTTGAAGAACTACTCAACAGGAACACACAGGTTGATAATAACATTTTCACCCGACTTCATCAGAGACCTCCTAAAGACCACCTTGATGATCCTCCGCCTCTATCAGAAATTGAATCTGCCATCAATCAGCTCAAAAACAATAAAGCATCAGGCATGGATGGGATTCCTGCTGAGCTCTTTAAAGTAGGGAATACTACCCTAGTTCATCACATACACCAACTCATAGTTAAAATATGGACTACCCTTATCATACCTAAAGATCTAAGGGATGCCTTGATAATAACCATCTTTAAGAAAGGTGATAGGGCACAATGTGGTAATTATCGAGGTATATCGCTGCTTTCTGTTGCTGGTAAAATCCTGGCCAACGTCTTATCCAACCGTTTGAAGCCGTTGGCCGAAGAAATACTGCCTGAAACTCAGTGTGGCTTTCGACCTAATCGAAGCACAACTGATATGATCTTCTGTGCTAGGCAGATGCAGGAGAAATCCAGAGAGCAAGGACGCCCTCTATATATGGCTTTCATATATATTGTTAAAGAATTTGATTCGGTCAATCGAGAAATGCTATGGAGGATTCTTGCCAAACTTGGCTGCCCCCCAAAATTCATTCAGATTCTTCGATTACTACATGATGATATGAATGGCACGGTCCTTAACAGCAATGGCCCTGGAGAGCCATTTAAGATTACAACGGGTGTCAAACAGGGATGTGTGATTGCCCCCACACTCTTTTCAATATATGTTAGTGTTGTACTAAATTTGGTCCAAGAAAAGATTCCAAAGGGTGTAGAAATTATATCCAGGACAGATGGAGGGTTATTCAATCTCAACAGATTACATGCAAAAACTAAAGTGTCAGCTACATCCGTTCTTGATCTCCAGTATGCTGATGACAATGTCATCTTAGCAAATTCAGATGAAGATCTTCAAACCACCCTGAATGTGTTCAATGAGGCTTACAGAAGCATTGGTCTGGACATAAACACCAATAAAACACAGGTTCTTCATCAGCCTACATCAAATGACAGGGCTACTGCTCCTGCTATCATGATTGATGGACATAAACTAAAGAATATAGATCATTTTCCCTATTTGAGTAGTCACCTGTCAACGAATGCGAACATTGACGCTGAGATTCAACACCGCCTCCAATGTGCCAGTGCAGCCTTTGGTCGTTTGCTCGTTCGCGTGTTTGACAACCACGACATTAGCATTTTAACAAAATTATATGTTTATCAAGCTGTTGTAGTTCCCACTCTGCTTTATGGCTGCGAAACCTGGGTTACTTACAGAAGGCACCTCTTATCTTTAGAAAAATACCATCAACGATGCCTTAGGAGAATTCTTGGTATTAAATGGCAAGACCGGAGCACTAACACAAGTGTTTTAGAGGAAGCTAGCACTATTAGTATAGAGGCTCTCATTATGAAACACCAACTTCGATGGACAGGACATGTAGTTCGCATGCCTGAGTCCCGCCTCCCTAAACAAATCTTACATTGCCAGCTGAATGTCGGTCACAGAAAGCAGGGTGGGCAATAAAAACGCTACAAAGATGTTCTGAAGACCAACTTGAAGAAATGTCAAATTGATACAGGTAACTGGGAGGCTGTCGCATCCGACCGATCAGAGTGGCGCCGCAACGTCCATCAAGGCCACTTGTTCTTCGAACAAGAGAGAAGAAGGCTTCAGGCTGAAAAAAGAAATGCCAGGAAAGAGCGCATGATTCGCAGAATGATCAACCCCCAAGATCCATTGGCTGCTCAAGACCTTGTGTGCCAATATTGTGGAAGAGTCTGTGGTTCTCGGATCGGACTGTACAGTCACCAATGAACTCACGCAATATGATTAGGCCTAATGTTGGTTTACAGCGAAGATTTACATAAATGTACCTTGGAAGACAATCATACTCGTATCACGAGTGATAGCCTAAATAATACTGAACCTACTGTATTAAAATTATAATATATCATATTATTTCAAAGTAGGAGTAAAGATTCAAGGATAAATAATTTCAACTCTGACATTTGCTGATCACATCTTTGCCGAAACACCAGAGGATGTGAATGAGTTTTTAAATGGTATGGATTCTGCCTTGAGGAAATAATTCATGATGAAAATTATTATATGTAAAACAAAACTATTGGAATGCAGCCGAAAGATATCCGAAACCCCTATGTACGTCAAATTGGCAGGTGAATATGATAATTTTCTTACGTAGGAAGCAAAATAACCAGAGATGGACGAAGCAAAGAGAACACAAAAGTATGTTGGCACAGGCAAGGAAAGCATTTCTACAGTAAATGTATCTATTGACATCGCATATACGGTAGATTTAGGTGTTAGGAAGTCATTATTGAAAGCCTTTGTCTGGAGCGAGGCGCTCTGTGTAAGTGCAACTTGGACTGTTGGAGCAGTAGAAAAGAAGGGAATGGAATGGATTGAAATGTGGTATTACTGGAGAATGATGAAGATCAGATGGGCAGATAGGGTTACAAATGAAGAGATATTAAGGAGAGTGGGAGAGGAGAGATGATTCTGGTGACTGCTAATGAAGAGCGGAGATAGGTTGGTAGAACACATACTAAGACAACCAGCAATAGCGAAGCAAGTTATGGAAGGAAGGGTCGAGGCGAAGAAGGGTAGACCCAGGTTAAAATATGTTAAACTGATTGCCTCGGATGTAGGGTGTGGTAACAATGTAGAGATGAAATGATTAGCTCAGGACAGGGAAGCATGGAGGGCTGAACCAAACCAGTCAAAAGACTGAAGATTCAAACCACCACCACAACAACAACAAAGGTGAAATGTAATGCGACAAGCCAACATGCATTATCATGTGTTCTCTGCTTAAGGCTGGCCTGGAGGGGGTCTCGTACCACTCCTTTGTTTAGAATGCTGTAAATAAGTCGACCCTGGATCATTCGGTGTATTTATACCTTGAAAATACTGTAACTTCTTCGTACAAAATACATAGTTCACAACGGGCAACTCTTACACGTGATAGTGTCAAGGATACGCTGGCTTCATATAATGTAACCTTCACCTATGAGAATTAAGATATATCCTCCATTAGCTCAGTGAATAGAGCAACACACATGGTCATGGGTAATGGGTTTCAGTCCAGCACTAATCAGACAATATAAAGCTTTACCATCCAGCTAGACGTCTAGTACTTTCCATACTTCACACAACATAACAGCAGACAGGTTCCATATGTCATCAATACAGTCTGAATACACAATTCTGTAATCCCTAAATAGCATTGGCGAGAAGCAGACGGCGATCAGGTCATTTCCTTTATGAGATGCAACAAGTAGTAACTCAATAACGTACTCACCTCTTTCAAATCTCCACCACTCGCTAAAGATGGTGTTTCTGTTTGGACGTATGGAACAATCTCTGGTATGGAGGATTCTTCTATCTTAATATCCTCAGTGAGATGAGTATCATCCTGCAGAGAAATGACTTGTTTCACAAACACGTTCCTTTGCATAGATGGAATTAAATCTCACACACGTTTCCATCAGTTTGAATACCTTCCAAACATAATGCGACATACAAGACCTACATCAGAAATTTTGTAGAGAAAGGCAGCTCTGTTCTCAGAGTAAACACCTCAGACTAGGGTAACTTCATCAGCTGATCTCCATTTATATTTGTCCCCGTTCACTTGTTCGTAAACCGCGATGGTATGTCAGACCACGTGCCAACACCGAGTCATTCTCCGATATTGTAAGCTGAGTACAATATTACGAAGTCAGGGTTTGGAGAAAGGCACTTGTGAAGGCTGTGAAAGGTTCAAGCGAGCCGTGAAATCCATTGGAAACGTGAGATCAAAATAAGGACTGAAGAAACGGACAATACAATAAATTGAGTTAGACATTCACCGTACATTGCAAGGAAATACTTCGAACAACGCGGAGGGAATAGCTGATAGCCTACAGAACAGAGAAGCCAGAAATGCTACGCACAAACAAGAACTTGTCGAGCGCCTGAGAGGTGGATACGGAGATTTCAGAATCGAACCCACAGTGTATAGAATTGGATAAAAGTAGAGAAATAGAGTGCAAAATATTTCTTATTGAGTGTGGAATACTCATAAGTTGCGCGTTCGACGATTTAATACAAAGATTTGTGTATTTATTGAATTTTGCGAACTGTCGAGTGCAAGGTCAATGTGCGATAGTTTGAGTACTTGTGATGATACTGGAAACAGCTGCACAGAGCTCAAATATTATCAGAATTTTGTTGTACTGGGTAAATTAATTGTAGGACGCTTTGGAACGATGATTACTCCAATAAAATCAGATATAAGTGACAGAGATTTAAACATAAAAGTGGGCATGGGATAGAAATAAACGAGAAAAAATATTTTAAGTGCGGCAATGCTGTGATAAATCTGACAGCAGAGCAAATATTTACTACAGGTGTAGAAGATGTGATACCATTATTAAGAAATTTCACATCATAGAGAAGATGATTCCAACCAACACCATGATCCACCCAATTCAACATCAGATGAAGAAGGTCATTATATCAAATCAAATTCAAGCCTGGAAGGTGAGTTGAAGCGAAATGAGAAGGACCAGCTTCTGGAGATGGAAATGCTGAATTGAGATGTAACAGATGTTGACTATAATCCAGTGAGTGTACTTTGTATGAGAGGATAAGAGAACAAGTGCGCGTGGGGGCAGTGACCTCGTAGTTCCACCCCTGAAAACAATAACTAACTCATGTGCCTATTTAAGCCTGGCACATATCGCCCTCTACAGAGGCTAAGAGCATTTCGAAATTAATAACATCACAGATGTAATATTTCAGTTCTAATCTATATTTGTACAACACTTCAATGGGATAGGGAAATAGCATTTCTATGTTCTCTTGTCGGTGTTACACGGTATGTACCATTGAAGGTGTGGTACACACCATCCAGTTTAGTTACCTTTTATGAAAGTTGGAATATATCTGATATTACATTTGTGCTGTGCAATTACACCATTAGGCTATATCATGAAGGGAAGGAAGAGGTCTGACACCGTAAAAGAATTAGAGTAAGTTATCAGGCAGTAAAGAAGACAGTCAATTAGGATGAGAAAATGGATGATTACCTACAGCCCCCCAGGGGCTCACATCCAGTGGGACGTGGGTTGGCGACCACGGAACCCCAGCTGAATCCGGCATTGCTTCCACTTACTTGTGCATGGCTCCTCTCTGTCTTCTTTCCTGTTGACCTCTCTGGATCAACTCTTGTTCTCTTCCGATCCCGACGGTATAAGTGTTTCCGAGACCAAGGAAGTTTTTCACTCTACTGCTTTAATTGGCCCTTGTCTCATCTTTCTTGATACCCTCATTCTTCGAGGGGTCAGCCTTCATTTCTTTTCTTGTTATCTCCTGCCTTCTGCACAAGGCCCTCTAGGAGGCAGGGTGTAAGTAACCCTACCACTTTTGGTGCACCCTGGATAGTGCTACACCCTCAAGGGCTCACGGCTGGTGAGTTTGGGAGTTGGCGACCCGAGGAATTCCTGAGCTGGGTCCGTTTTGTCCCCTTTTTCCTCTTATTTTGGGGGGGGACTTCTACTTTACTCCCCCTTTCCTATCTGCCTTTCATGTCTCTCCTTCCTTCCCTCAATCCTCATTCTTCGAGGGTTGAGGGAATTTCTTTTCATCCTGTCCTTTATTTGCCTTATCCTTTATTTGTTTACCATTTCTTCTTCCAGTTTGTGAGTCTGTAGTTAGTATTAGTTATAGTTTTCATTCTCATCTCATCTTTCACTATCACCCGAACCATTAGGGGCCGATAACCTAGATGTTAGGCCCCTTAAAACAAGAATTATTATCATCATCGATTACCTTTACAACTATCGGAATAATAATTAAGGGAGAGTTAAAAAGGGGTGGTGAAATGAAAAGATGGACAAGTAACCAGAAGCAACGTCAGGCTTTCCTCAGACCATGTGGGTCTCAAGCAACTTCCAATTCCTGTGATTGTGGCAAGTTAATATCTAGATTCTGTGTATTCACTTAAGCTATCTTAAACATGTGTTTATACAAATAATTCCAGAGAGCGCGGCACTGTACCAACTTATCCTCTACATTGAGAGTTGACAAATGAGCTACCACAGGCAAAGTGCATTAGTTGGGTAATTGCTCAGCTCAACAGCCTGGATTAATGGTATTCTGTTTGCTCTGTTGGCAGTCACATTTTCAACAAAAGCAAGAAGAAAGAAGTGGTGATGATTATTCATTAGACTGCCAAGGGTAGCGGTGCATGACGTATTACTTCCTCATAACTTCTCTAAAGTAGAAAAACTGACCAAAATAACTAGTAACAGTCAGGAGAATAACTGGAGATAATGTAGTAATAGATGTTTGCTCCTCCGCCGTCTGTGACCCGCCCGGCCATCCCAAACAGAATCGCGACTTATATAGCCAAAATTACAGCTGTCGCCGCCATTAGTTCTAATTTATCATCATCGGTTGCGGTCGTGAGTATTCGGGTCGCTTCGTCAACCCCACTGGTCTGTCTCTAAGCGCTAGTATCATCATCAAAACAATGCTGCCAACCTTGCCCGTACGGTTCTATATAAAACAAAGAAGCTCCCAGTTCATTCTCTAGTGCGCATCTTTCGTGCGCAGCACTCAGTTGGGGGGGCGTGATGGCGCAGCGGTCAAGCTGTTGGCCTCTCACCAAGGTGAACTGGGTTCGATTCCCGGTCAATGCATGTGAGATTTTCGAAGTCAATTTCCACGTCCTGTGGTTCGGATTCCACGTAAAAAGGAGGTCCCGTGGATCATGTAAAACTACAATGTTTATTTATTTCTTCATGTTGTGAACATTACAGGAAGCCCCAATTACATTGCTCACTACTAGAATCATATAATATACGACAATATATAAATAGAAAAACAAAAGGTCCATAAAGAGAAGATATAGATAGAGAAACACGTTATAAATCAGAAGAAGAAAAGGAAGGTTAGGTATGAGAAGGAAATGGGCTGAATACAGTACAATAGATTACAAGACATCTTACAGTTTATCACAGGACGCTGCAAACTGGTTTTCTGACGTACTGAAAATATCTAAGTAAAGATGATGAACTTTATTATAGTGGGATAAAATTCTGTTAATCGGCGAGTTTTTATGGTTGTCTGTGAACTCTCGGAATAAAGAAAATGTTTCGGAATCTACTAGGTTTCAAGGCTGGTGCATATAACGTATTTCTCTCTCGAATTTTAGCGTCGTCAATTTTATTGTTTACTATTTTATAGAGAAAAAGCAGGCCCTGACAATTTCGCCTGTGAGATTGTTTTCTGACATTGAAGGACTGTAATATAAATGTGTACGATTCGTAAGAGGGATAATAGCCAAATCTTTTGTAATATACCTATTTTAAGAATTTCTTTTGGATGTTCTCTATAAGCTTATTATGTTTCAATGTGTATGGATTCCATAACTGAAGCATATTCTAGTTGTGATCTGATGAAGGCATTAAAGAGCAATATTAAAATCCCATAGGAGAAATTAAATGAATTTCTTATTACAAATCCCATACATTTATGTGCTTTAGAGACAATTTTCTCTATATGTCTTTGAAAATTCAGATCATTGGTAAATACAATTCCCAGATCCTGAACTTCATGAATTTTTAGTAAGTATTCCCCGTCAATGTCATAGTGAAACTTTATGTAACTTTTTCACCTAGTAAAATTAATTTGCTTGCATTTACTGATGTTAAATGGCAGTTTATTTTCTTTCGTCCATATGTTCAGTTCATTTAAATAATTTTGAAGTTTGATACAATCGTAAGGGTCACGTATTGATTTATATAATTTTATATCGTCTGCGAATATTAAAATTTCTGAGTGTTGAACTTTATCAGTGATGTCGTTTAAAAATAATAAGAATAGTAATGGTCCTAAGTTAGACCCCTGAGGAACTCCTGAGTTGGTGGGAAATGTTTTGGATAGTTGCGTTTTATATTTCACAACTTGTGTTCTGTTCTTCAGGTATGAAATCAGCAGACGAAACAGTGGTTCAGAAAAATTATACGTTGATAGTTTAGTGATGAGTACGTCATGATCCACTTTGTCAAATGCCTTTTGAAAGTCGGTATATATTACATCGACTTGGCCTTTGTGATCTAGCTCCGTGGATACAAATTGCCTAAAATTAATAAGGTTAGTCACGGTTGACCTGTTTGGTATAAATCCATGCTGATTTGGGGAAATGATCACTTTAACATGTAGAAAAATATGACTATACAAAATACTCTCAAATATCTTAGCCGGAGATGACGATACAGCTAGAGGTCTGTAATTCTTAATCTGAACTGAGTTTCCGGATTTTAGCATTGGTGTTTCTTTTGTACGTTTCCATTAATCTGGAAATGTGCTGGTCTTCAGTATGAGATTTTATATTATAGTCAGTGGTTTAGTAATATATTCCTTACAACCTTTAAAGAGGTATGGTGGTAACCCATCAGGCCCCACTGACTTTTTTGGTTTTAGTTTCTTAATGGCGAATTCAACCATATCCTCGGTGACTTCAGATATAACCAAATAATTTTGAAAATAATGTTGCTTTACGTTATTGCTGTTTGTGTTCAAATTATAGTTGGGAATAGTTTGCGAATATACTGATTTGAAATAGTCAGCGAAACAATTGGCAATTTCCAGTGATTTACAATATTCTTTACCATCATATTCCATCGCCAATTCTGATCCTTTACGCTCCTTTCTATTTTTTATAAAGTTCCAGAAGCTATTGCTATCTTTTTCCATGTTCCACTCAGTAAGAGTCATCATATGCTTTTTTATGTCTATTTTAGTTTTAGATCTAAGTTGAGTATAATTATTTAAGTAATATTCGGATAAATTTTTCTTCTTTCTATATTTTTCCTTTAGCTTTAAATTTGATATTATAAACTGAGTGAACCAAACAGGATATGTGCGCTTGTAATGTTTAGTCTTTGGAACGCACTGGTTAATTATAGAGTATATTTTGTCATAAAAGATATCAACAGCTTCATTTACATTTCTACAATTATTCATGTTATCCCAATTGCATTTTTCACTAATTCATACAATTTTAAGGAATGTGCCCTGAGGAATTTATATTCATAGGTTGAACTTTCATGTGATCTGGTTATTTTCCCCTGTTTGTACATAATTTGCAATGCTGGATGATTTTCATCTAATCGGACTAAGGGGTCGATTTCTTCCTGGATATGCAACTGGTCAATGTTACTGATTATTAAATCAAGAGTTCTCCCATGAACATTCTTAATATCGTTAAACGGCCAGGCATTCAGCAGGTGCAAACAATTCTGTAACTCTTTGGATTTGTTTGAACCCTTCAATAGATTGTAAGATTTATCAGTTACTTCCGGTAAATTAAAGTCACCAATGATACAAATATCGTAATCTTTAAATAACTGCATATTTTCTTCTATTTTCTCATAAAATGATTTGTATGCTTCAATATTGGAATTCGGCGGAAAGTATGGAACACATATATAACATTCCCTATTGTTGAATGAAACTTTAATCCATAATGATTCGGTATTCGATTCTAACATTGGCATTCTCTTCGAGTGTATTGTACTTTTAACACTTATTAAAATTCCGCCTCCATCTTTCTTGGAACTTAAAGAAAAATCTCGGTCTTTCCTATACACAATATATCTGTCATCAAAGTGCTCAGAACTGTTTACACCCTCAAGAAGCCATGTTTCTGAAAGACAAATAATATCATAGTTATTTGACAGTGTATTTAAAAATAAAGTATTGGATTTGGTCCGTAGTCCTCTTACGTTCTGGTAGTAAATGATGGTTTTCTTTTTTCTTATGAGTCATCTTCAATGTTAAGGTTAAAGTTTGTCAAGGTCCTCTTCAATGTTGATGGAGACAACCTGAGAGTGGTCGTGTATCCTCATGAGTATTCTGCCATTCTTTGTCCATAAGTGCTTTAGGTCCTTCACTCGTTTCACTTCCCATGTCTTCGCTAGAAGTTTTTTCCGCTCCCCGCAAAGGCTTTCATTTATATACACGGGGTTGTTGTAGGTGTATCCTAGGTCAAGGGTACTCAGATTACGTTTAATTCTCCGTTGTCTGAGGATTTCTTCTTTGTAGTGACGTAAATTTCATGATTATAGGCGCAATCTGGGAATTGTTACGAGGGGGAAGTCTGTAGCAAACGTCAATATGTTCCTCTTTCAGTTCCACGTGGAGTGTTCGCGCGACTTTTTGAACCAACCTGCTTGTGACCTCTGCAGGGTTTGACGGAATACCATGTATTTCTATCATATTGATCCTTGAGTATTGCTCAGAATCAGTAAGTCTTGATTTTAGTTCCAAGTTTTCTTTCTTTAACTTTAGGTTCTCCTGATGCATCACTTAAATTGCTTGCCTGCAATCTTTAATAGTTTCTGCTTGTTTCCGCAGGGTTTCCTTATTTTCGTCCAATTTCTCGTGCACCAGATCTAACGACCTCACCAAATCAGTTTCCCTCTGTTTACACAATTCCTTTAACTCAGAGATTTCTTTGTTTAAATTAGTCAATAAGTTAAAAACTTCCTCGTTGTTAGGTAGGGCTAACTGATTCTTTCCCTCTTCATGTAGGCTAAGCTTCTTCTTGGGACACTTATTACATTTCCATTGTTTGTGCGAAGAAATGATGGACTTGAGATCATCTTCTTTTAAATTTACACAATAATTAAGATACCAGTTTTTACATACAGCACATTGAATTTTTGCATTGATGTCTTGCCTGGACACCGCCTTGTTGCACTCAAAACAGACACCCATTATTGCACTGGCTCCTAATAATGCTACTAGTATTATAAAGGCACTGCTTTAGATGTGAAAGGTGTATTACTAATTCTTTGGCAGTACGTAACTCGTCACTTCACTGTTTAATTTTTTGCGAGAGCTCACTAGCGCTGATGCGAACAAGGATGTAGGGTAGCGTTCAAGTCGGAAATTTGTTTGGGAGTGGTTGGCAGAAACAGGTGACGTTCGGGGTGCACTTGAGTCACAGATTATTGTTTCGCTGGGTGGTAGCACAGGCATTCAAACGAACAGTTGAAAGTCAGTTTCCTTCCTTTCATTTGATAGTGGGCCGAATTGAATCATTTATTCCCTAAGGATTGTCCAAGGTGCCTGCTAACAATCAGTAACTTCAATCTATGATTAACCTAAGCTATTGCAACAACACATTTTAGTAGCAAAAACACCACCGTGCGCGAAATGCCATCGTGAAGTGGAAGTTAAGTGGATAAAACATAACCTATCTGTAACCTGCAACAAGAGGATACCCGGACGTTAAGGCCGAGCCCACTAACCTTCGTTTTGTCCAATCGAATGGCTACAGCCTAACGCGTCCAGATCAATAGTATTGTCAACCGTGCCCCGTTAGCTGCACGCGGCCAATACCGCACCTACACCCGACCATTCTAACCTTCGTTTTGTCCAATCCAATGGTTTTTGACAATGGTTACAGCCTAATGCGTCCAGATCAATAGTTTTGTGTCAACCATGCCCCGCTAGCTGCGTGCGGCCAAGACAACACCTACACCCGACCATTCTAACCTTCGTTTTGTCCAATCCAATGGTTTATGACAATGGTTACAGCCTAACGCGCCCAGATGAGTGGTTTTTGATTGCGGTAAAATGCAGTTGGCACCACTGCCTCATACGAATACAAATAATACACAAAAGCCCAATTATTTCTTTTTTCACATAATTACAACGTTACGTGTCGTCTGGTGTATTTCGTTTCGGACATGTTGGCAACTACTGACGTCAATGTGTGCGCCTCGTTGTGAGCGCTCGCTACGGCAGTTTCACATACTAAAAATCATGTGACGAACATGGCTCCAGTTGATATACAGAACACATATTTACGTGATTTAGCACATATATCAGGTGCAGTCGGAGCAAAAGTGATCAAGGTTGGAAGTTAAAAGTGATAATGTCCTCCGAAAAGATAGAAAAAAAGCTATGAAAATGATATATTGTCGAAATGGAACGAAAAGAAGAAAAGTGATACTTCGTGCATAATTAATAACATCACCTACAGGGTCTTTATATTTGATGGCGAGGACATTCTCACTCACGCGCTTCGCCAGTGACAGCTCAGTTCCCGGCGACCGCGCGCGCGTATGTACGGCAGGAAACGGCTCTTAAAATCAGTATCATGCATTTTTACTCGCCATGTTTACAGTAGATGCTGAAAATGTTCCCCATCCGCTGCCAAACATAACCACCATCTCCTTGTGAAGTTTCCGGTTACTCCAGTTAATTTAGCTTCAGTAAGGAAATAACGACCTCAACGTCTATTTTTATTGTTTTACTGAACCTGTACGTTTGAATCTCTTACCCAGTTGATTTATTGTCCGATTCATATGAATGGGTCTCCCTGGAAATGTCATTCAAAACTTTTCTCTTGTTCTAGCGCACGTTATGAACGGCACGTACGCCTATTATGCAGCCCTTCGCTCGACCTTGGCCGCCGGTCCCCGGCGCGTGGTCTCCAGCCGTATTGCCCGGATATTCACTCGCTCTTCTGTAGACGTGAGAGCTCCGAGCTAATTGGGTGTTTCAGTCTTTCATTGTTTTATAAAGCTACTGTGTACCGGTACTGTATATCTTATTGTGTAGTGTTTTATTGTGATTGTGTATAGTGCTGTAATGCCTTATGTGAAATATTAGTTACGTGATCGAGTATATCTGCACAATACGTACATAAAGTGCAGGAAATCGTGCGCTAGAACAAGACAAAAGTTTCGAATGACATTTCCAGGGGGACCCATTCCTATAAATCGGACAATAAATCAACTGGGTAAGAGATTCAAACGTACAGGTTCAGTAAACAATAAAAATAGACGTTGAGGTCGTTATTTCCTTCCTGAAGCTAAATTAACCGGAGTAACCGGAAACTTCACAAGGAAATGCCGGTTATGTTTGGCAGCGGATGGGGAACATTTTCAGCATCTACTGTAAGCATGGTGAGTAAAAATGCATGATACTGTTTTTAAGAGCCGTATCCTGTCGTACATACGCGCGCGCGGTCGCCGTCAACTGAGCTGTCACTGGCGGAGCGCGTGAGCGAGAATGTCCTCGCCAAGCAAATATAAAGATCCTGTATAATAGGACCCAGGGTGCAACTGCAGTAGCAATACAATTACATCTGTTCTGATAGAAAACAAGACAGAAATCCAATCTTCCAAAATTTATTCCCACTAAGAATCATTCGTATTATTATAACATAAGTAATCCATAACCTATAATTACCTGAAGTTCATGTTCCTCTTTAACTTTTATCCTTTCATCGTCAAATATATCCCCAGCCTCGTTCTGCAGGTTATCAGAGGGCATCTGCTCATTTGGATCCTGCGAAGTATCACCCAATGTTAAATATATATAGACACAATATGAGTACTAAGATAACAGATCCTGGTTAGAGTATCATTTCCTATTAAGTACTGCATTATGTCACTAAACCTTGCACATCACTAAGATAGCAATGTTACACCATGTACGAATTAAAATGTAACTTACAATGTTCGAGAATTCATGAGTCAACCATTCTGGTTCACTCTTGATGCATAGCCTTTTCTCCATTATGATCAGGAAACTAGAACAGAGGAAGAATTAATAAAAGACCTTACTTATTCCAGTACGCCAAATCAGTCTCATATTTTATAATCAAACGAGGTACGGAAGGGTATTATCATACTCCTCGAAGTGCACAGTTATAACGAGCGTTTATAATTTGTCAACCACAGTTAAACATATACAACCATGACGCTCAACAATTACTCTACCGGTAAGTCATATGTTTGCAAGTTGACCGTCATGATCTAATAAGACGGCACTATTTATAATTGTGACTGTGATATAACTAACTTAATGGTGCCTGCTTGTAGAGCAGGGAAAAAAGAATCCTACATTCGATTTCTATATTCCTAAATACACAAGAAAAAGGAAATGGGACAAGCTAATTAAATGTTATAATGTCAGATGATAAAGTACCGTATCTTAAAAACTTATCAACACCTTTAATTAGGCTACGTGAAAGTGAACAGCGAGCTGCACTGGTATCGCAGATAAAACTTCCTCCTTTCGTTACAAAACAACCAGTTCAAACTAGATTCATCACCGCCTCAGGAAGTCTCGCTCCCACGGCTGGAGTGAGGTCACTTGCTTTGCACGTACTGCTCGGGTCTAAGCTACGCGAAACTGAGAGGGATGTGGATCGCGGACTATGAGAAGTGATGGTTCTGGGTGAGTTAGCCGTGGTCGTTACGGCGTGGCTGCAGGCAGACGCTCACATCCGGGAGGCGAGGAGGTTCGAATCCCCTCCGCCGGCAACCTTGAAGATGGTCTTCTGTGCTTTCCCATCTCTCTTCCAGGCAAATTCCGGGGTTGGTCCCTAACTATAGGCCACAGTCGCTACCTTCCAACTCCTCGTCCTTACATTCAAACTTTCCTCCCCAGACAACACTCCACACGTGACGGTACTTGCAGCCAGGGCCGTGGAGAGCGGCGACGGGCCCTGGGGCTGGAATCTCCCGGGCCCCCTCTATAACCAAACTATGTAAAATTAATTTATAACCTCGTAAATTTGCACAAACTGATTTTGCGCAATTTCTTTTTGCACAAAATGTTCATCACGAAATAAATTACAAGAACATAAAAAAACAGCAAGCAATAATAATAATAATTGTAGCATGCTGAACTGATATGCCCAAGTTCGCGGGTTTCAGTCCGGCCGAAGTCGTCGGATTGTTAAGAGCGTTAAAATCCTTCAGTATGCCTTTATTCGGACTTCGGAGGGGAAGTAAAGCCGGTGGGCCTGTAGTTTAGAAGGCCGTGGATATGAGTGGTGAGTGACACTTCTGTCCTCAGTGTGCGCACTTGAATGCAATAACACAGGAGACCGACAGTCCCGCGACAAAAATCACGCCAGCTGTTGCGACACCCCGGACACGTTTTTGTCTCATCCAAAGGCTGTAGTTGCACCATCGTACATTCATTTCCACTACAATTGGTAGTGTGTAGCCAAAATGTGTAGGTTATTTCGTTAGAAACACTCTATCAAGATCCAACGTTCGCCGCTGGGTGTCATTGACTGTGGCATCTGGTAGCCAAGGTTGAAACTACTTGAATTTGAAGTTGTTGAGGAACCTAAGGGCGTTCAATTGATGTGTCCTGATATGACCATTGGCTGCAATAAATACTGTGTAATATAGGCCTACTGTATTAATAATATTTCAATTACATACAGTATTCCAGTAAATCCAGGCTATATTGATTATCATAAGCAGAGCGTGAATTAATAACAATATAAATAAATTAATGCTAGTATGTAACATTTACAACAATGAATGTATGCAGAATTATTTGCAAATTCAATGTTTATACCTGACATGCGCGTACCAATGCATTATTTTCAATTAACGAAAATAAATATCACGAGTAAAGCCATCGAAAACTAGGTAATAATTTTCATTAAATTCACTATACTGTTTAGTTATTGCGTTTGACAGATCTAAATTTGTCCCGATTATGTAACACTGTACGCATTCACAGTGTTCAGATTTAAAGTTCTGCAGATCCTCTTTTTTTTTATATATATATATATATATATATATATATATATATATATATATATATATCAATAATTGTAGAACTTCAGTGATACTCGTAAAAGCAATAGGCTATGCTCGTTAGTTATACACAAATTTGAAAAAAAAAAGCATTTTTTGGACCGTAATGTCATCGCTTTTACAGTACCGTATTTAACTTGGGGAGAAAATTCATATTGAAAAAGCTGTTGTCCATGAACTCAGAAACAGGTGGGTTCAAATTCCACCGTCGGTGATTTTAAGCTTATTTTCCATGATTTATTGTTTTAACCCCAGACTATAGCCAAAGGCTGTAGTTGCACCATCCTACACTCATTTCTTCCTCAATTATATCCCAAATTACTTCGAAATATATGATTAACTTCAGATATAGATAGTCGGACAGAGTTCTACACGCACAGTAAGAAGGAAGGACTGATGACCATGACGTCCTAAGACACAATAATGGATAAACAGGTAGTTCAGATCACTAAACTGCATGTTAAAACAGGTGGAAAGGGTATACTGTACTACGGCCTCTGTGACATATGACGTAATCTCTTTTCTTAATGAAAACATGATTTTTACACTAAGTCAAGACGTATTTTAAAATACGTTTTACATATAAGGTTTTTATGTTGAAATTCTCAAAACTTGCTGCCCTTCAAGAGTCATGCCCTTGGGTCTAATCCTAAAAACTGTTTTGGTTGAAAGGCGATCACACATCATTGTACATTAAACGAAGCAAAATATATTTTTATAATCAACCACAGGTATACCCATACGTAAGTCAAGTTATTTATTATGTGCTATCAGTAGATTGCAGCTGATCGGTGATTGTTTTCACAAAAGAAGAAAATGAGAATTTGAACTATATTTTATAATTTGCAGTCAGTGGACTTCTTATAATTTAATATTGCTTTGTAGTAAGAAAACCTAGAGCCAGGTTCTCCTAAAATCCCCATTCCTATCAATGACTGGTGACCATCGGGGGCAGATTTAAGCCAAGATTATGGGAGAGTGGACACACCGGGGATATGGGGGTATGGAATATCACCAAGCTCAGAGTGGGGTCCGGGGGTCCTCCTCCGGAAAATTTTGCAAAAATCAGGTCCAAATTATTAAGTTATAGGCCATTTGGGTTATTATTTTTGTGATATTTTGGAGTAAAAGTTGATGACCATTGACATTAGTGGCTATAGAAAAGACTCTCCGATATTGAAGTAAAAGACTCTCCGATATTGAAGTAAAATCTCTCGCACCTTCAAGTAAGACCCCGCGGTGTAGCTCACCAATGAACGTGATCGGGCCCTACAGCAAGTCCGCAGATCAGAGGTTCGAATCCCGGTGCTGACAGCGGCTATCCTGTGTATTGTATTTCACACTCCCTCCAGACAAATGCCGGTATAGTACCATATTTCAAGTCCAGGGACACATACTCTACTCTTAACTCTAATAATTACAGTAATAGTCGCGACGGGCAACGCATTCCCACTTTTCCCGATCGGCAACTAAGAATACGGCATGCGATTGATCATGTCACAGTGGCAATAGCACAGCAGAGTGTATACCCTGCTTTTCGTTACCGGTACTTATTGTTGTTTTATGGGGCGGAACAGCTACGGTAGGTCATCTGTCCCTACCACTGACGTTCCATGAGAGGAATTGGAAAACAAAGTTGAGTGTTTCACTGCCCTAGCTTAATTGTCATGTTTATCCTGATTAACACTAAGCCCAGAAAAATACTGGGATGTTACCTTAGTTTCAGTCTTTGGAGACATTTCCCAACTCTAGTACCAATAGTAATATAGGTTTTCAATAAATCCCTTAATCATAAATGATTTGCGCACGAACTAAAGTATCTGGGATTGTTGATAGTATTTAATGAACCAGTTATAATAATAATTATACTGCACCGAAACATACAGATTATTCAAATGTTAGCATTGTTTTCTCAATTCAGTATACGAGAAGATGAACGATTTCGCATGCATTTCTTCTGTCTACGTTTGACAACAGAATCATCCCACACTTTCGCAAGATATTTAGCCAGCAATGATAATTTTTCACGTAGTGCGAAAGTGAATTAATAGGGGACGATGACCTCGCTGTCTCTCCCCTTAAATCAACAATAACTATAAAGTGAATTACTATGTGAACGCTACTTTAAAATTTATTTTACTAACCTCTCTGCACGGCATACGATACGTATAGCTACGCAATATATTCATTTCAGACACTAATCTAAGCACGATGTGACGCACCAAACTTGAAACTGTCTGGCTGCGTGGCTCAGGGGTAACGTTCTCGCTTGCTGAGCCCAAGGTTGCAGGTTCGAAACCTGGCGCAGTCAGCTGGCATTTGAGGGTGCGCAAATGCAAGGGAGCCGTGTCAGTAGATTTACTGGCACGTTAAAGATCCCCTTCGGGGCAAAATTCCGGCACCCCGGCGTCTCTAAAAGCCAGTGTAGTTAAAAGGGACGTAAAACCAATAACATTATTATTAAACTTGAAACTCTTCAGCTAGCTGACCAAACACACCAGGACAGCCCAGGCTCTCGTGGCTTTGGCGAAATAAGTGAAGGGATGAGAAAGTTAATCGAAGGATTGGTGCATAAGCCGAATAAGCTAAATTTATACAAATGGAATGCTCTCTCTGTCTTCAGGTATATTCTGAGAACAATACATAGCGAAGCCCCATCGCCTAAGTTGACCACTTTGAGACAGTTGTTCTTCCCACAAACGCTTTGTAAAGGAAAATATTGCCCACTTGACAGAATAAGATTCTCAATCCTTGTAACTTTGTTTACAGACAGTTCATTGCATTCATTAAATGACTGCCAGTAGCTAATTCAAGTCACATAAAGGCAATAATAAATCAATGCCCGATCGGGCCCATCCTCCTAGGACGCCGGGCCCCCCTGGGAGGGTCAGGCCCCGGGGCACCAGCCCTGTCTGACCCCCCCTCTCGTCGGGCCTGCTTGCAGCTCACCCCATGGGTGTCCGCGTAGAAGCAGCTACAAACTGGCGAGCTGAACATGTCCTCGGACACTCCCGGCACACAAAGCCATATGCTAAAATTAAAAAAAAAAAGTGATGGTGGTGAGTGATGAGGTTCCCCGGGCAGTGCGTAGTAACAGAAATACCTTGGTCGATGACTCACTCACTCATTCGCAACACCACAGTGGTTTGATCAACGGCCGTATGTTAGCAGTATTGGAATAGAAAGGAATACCAGATAACAAGGCGGGCAGTAGACGGATCCTCCCCAGCCCCTTCCCCTCACCCCGCAAGATCGCAGAGCTTGGATCCGAGCAGTAGCCTACATTTGCCTGGCGGAAGGGGTAACCAAGGCTCAAGCTGCATGGCGCGCTTATTAACACCATAATTCTGATGGGAAATTGTAATCACGAGCTGTTATGAATGAAAAAGAAGACATTCGGTGTACGCTGTCATTCTACAACATTTGTTTGTTTCAAAATACACGGCAATGACTACAATCTACAGGAGAAGAGAAGTGATACATAATGCTTATAGGCACTTTAATAGAAAAAAGTAAAACAATGTGCCAGGAAAGATTGAACAGCCTTGACGTACTTTCACTGGAGAGCGATCTTGCTAGGTCTATAAATTGTGATCTATGTAATTGATCTCTTCGTATCAATGAAGTCAAGGAATTGTTGACATTGATCTGCAAGTTAGGAGTTATGACTCTTGAGGAATTATGTGCTATAAGTTTAGTGTTGAATCTGCTATCAAGCAAATGCGGAGTAATAAAATGCTACTCATTTTTCATTACGTACTGGTAACTAAAGTGAATGGCTAAATATTTCCCTATGCATGTTAACAGTATTGCAATAATTCAGAAGAAATCCAAACCCGCTTTGTGCACTTTGCAGAATATATTTCACAAAATGGTCTAAATGCTAACTTAAGGTGTTTTCTATGAAATATGATGTGTATGTTTGTTTTTAATTATGACTGAACATCAAATGCTATCCTCAGATTGGCATTGCTTTCCAGAATAGCTAGTAGGCTACCGGTAGTGGAAAGTATTTCAAGGGGGGGCCGAGTAAAACATTGCATTGGGGCCCTTAAATCCTCTCGGCAGCTCCGAGGAGGGCAGTTCTAGTAAGTAAATATTAACTTACCTCTTTCTATCAGAGCTCCTTATCAATGTTTTGCTGTGTACACAAAATTCTCCTTGAGATGCAATTCTTATCAGTTTTCTTGTAACTTGGTAAGGTCGTTGCTAAGGGTACAGTTATGTAAATTTGCTCTGAGGTTTGAACTGCTTTGGTTTTGAATATGAACTTTGATAGGTAGATTCAAACTCTTAATCCTCATTTTTTTAGAATATATAAAATGAGAGTTTAAACATTTCTGGAAAGAACAGTTGTCGCAAGAGACTTAGCCACCAATTTTTTTACACAAAAAAGGACAATAACTCAAAAATAATAAAGCTAATAAATCAAAATTTGGAACATTAGATGGCAGCAGGTCTATGCAAGTGGTAGGCCTATCAAATTGGTAGCCTAATTACCGCTATATGTTGAAATCTGTGGAAGTTGAAAAATCCACTGATACCTCCCCTTAAATTGTGGCAAGTAGCAACGTAATCATAACTCAAAGCACGGTAGCCTATAGGTCTACATAGCAAGACGTTCACAATCGGCAGTAGACAGATAGGCCTACAATAGGCCTACCACATAGGGATTCCATTACTAGAATTAGTACGGTATCTGTAATATATTTTTAGGCGAGACGTAAATGTAGCTTTTCTTTTAAATATACGCTAGTAACAAATCCATGTTGGACAAATTGATATGTTTAGTAGTGAGATGACAAAGCGAGGGTTATCATAACGCGTTTAACAGAGGAAGCAAAATAGTGCCCAGTAGAGATTATATCAGTGACAGTCAGTTTACAATACGGTATTTAATTGTCAAAGATACAGAGGTGTGGCTGTGTAACTAGGAACAGCTTTATGACAACATTGTACAAGTTTAGTTAGTTAGTTATTGGGGATTGAAGGCGCGGAACTACGCGGTCATCTGCCCAATTATACAAGTTTCACACCGGATAGTTAGAGACGATAATGTATCTAGTTTGAACTGGGCGTTTTGTCACATCCGGAGGTAGATTAATTCTTGGCGTGACCTTCAGATAGCAACTAGTGTCGATGCCGATTAGCAATACTTGTTCAGCAACGTAGGCTAAGTTCACTTTCACGTAGCCTAATTAAACGTGTTATGGGTTTTTAAGGTAGGTAATTAATCTACTGGCAATATAATATGTAATCTGCTTGCCCTAAGACAAGCTTTAGTAATAACAGTGTAGGCAAAACTATTGGGCTGATTATTGGTACGGTACGTGACTGTGCGTGTTTATATTGGCTAACGTGGCGCGCAACTTTGCACTCTTTCACATTAACTTGACAGCACTCTTTTGTTATACGCTACCGGTTGCGAAATAGTACCGATTGCGTGGGGTTGGCAATACTGTACATATTGCTATAAATGGCGGGGTCAGCTGGAATTTCATCTACATATTACCGACAGTAGTGGCTACGCGAGCTAAAGCGCAGCGTTAGGTCATGGGGCCAAGCTCTCTGCTGACTCGGTAGACGCGTGGGTTCGAGCCCCACCGTCGGCCGTCCTTGAAATGGTTTTCCGTGGTTTCCCATTTTCAACACCAGGCAAATGCTGGGACGGTACCTACTGACAGGCCACGGCCGCTTCCTTCCACATCCTTGCCCAGTTTCATTCGCCTTCATCAATTCCATCTCTCATCCCGACGCGCAGGTCGCCCACGGGCGTCACTTAGAAAGACCTGCACTCGGCCTCTCAGGAGGCCACACGAAAAAAAAATCTACATATTAAGTCGTGATCATATTTGGGGTGGCTGGGTGGAGTTAACGTCTATTACTATATCATCTCCAGATGTTTCCCCACCAATACTACAGGTATGTTGGCTTGATTCAATAGTTTAAGAATCTTTTACTTGATTCTGGTCGAGGGAAGTTTTACCCCAAGATTTTCATCCAGCCATTGGTTTTTGCCGAGATCCCTGCTTTTGTCACGCATCAATAATCATTAACCAGGCCAATGGTTTTGCCAATTATTTCTTTTTTCACATAATTACAAAGTTCCGTGTGTCATGTGGTGTATTTTGCATCGGACATGTTGGCAACAGTTATGAGACGTGATATGACGTCGATGAGTCATGGCTGCCGTAGTTGAACAAGCAAGAAATAAACACCTTTATATATGCAATACTAAAAATATTTCCAGTCCTGCAGTGATACAATTCCTAATGACTCCCAGAAAGGTTTGTGAATCATATATTTTCAATAATCTACCGGGTTGTGGACAGTAGCGGCTAGCTCATAACGACGGTGTCCTTCCTAGAGAACGAAAAGGGATTTTAATTTTCTCTTGATATTTTAAGTCAAAAATTGAATGCCAATAATGAAAAGAAAATTACATCTCATTGTAAAATTGTAGCTCTATCAATCAGGAAGACTGTGTTTGGTGATATCACGCTCTGCGCGCGGTGAGAGGGGGTGAGACATAAGGGGCCTGGCGCGCTTGTAGGTGGTGAGAGGGGGTGAGACGTAAGGGTCCTGGCGCGCCTGTAGGCGGTGAGACGTAAGGGTCCTGGCGCGCTTGTTGGCGGTGAGAGGGACGAAGTGTGCGGGCAGTTGTCTTTAAGCCGGGTGGAGTCTTTACATCTCTGTAGCACCGGCAAATATTTCATCTCCCCTTACACCACTAGTCTATATGGCTGGCTGCGTGGCTCAGCGGTAACGTTCTCGCTTGCTGGGCGCAAGGTTGCAGGTTCGTATCCTGGCCCAGTTAGCTGACATTTGAGGGTGCGCAAATGTGAGGGAGACGTGTCAGTAAATTTACTGGCACATTAAAGATCCCCGGTACCCCGGCGTCTCCGAAGGCCAGAGTAGTTAAAAGGGACGTAACACCAATAGCATTATTATTCTAGTATTTATGCAACACCAACAGGATCTACTACTATTGGCTGGTGTGAAACTTGTGACTAGCATCAGCAGCCAATAGACAGGATCTACTACTATTGGCTAGTGTGAAACTTGTGACTAGCATCAGAAGCCAACAGACAGGATCTACTACTATTGGCTAGTGTGAAACTTGTGACTAGCATCAGCAGACAATAGACAGGATCAACTACTATTGGCCAGTGTGAAACTTGTGACTAACATCAGAAGCCAACAGACAGGATCTACTACTATTGGCAAGTGTGAAACCTGTGACTAGCATCAGCAGCCAATAGACAGGATCTACTACTATTGGCTAGTTTGAAACTTGTGACTAGCATCCGAAGCCAAAAGACAGGATCTACTACTATTGGCTAGTGTGAAACTTGTGGCTAGCATCAGCAGCCAATAGACAGGATCTACTAGTATTGGCTAGTGTGAAACTTGTGACTAGCATCAGAAGCCAACAGACAGGATCTACTACTATTGGCTAGTGTGAAACTTGTGACTAGCATCAGAAGCCAGTAGACAGGATCTACTACTATTGGCTAGAGTGAAACTTGTGACTAGCATCAGGACCCAACAGACAGGATCTACTACTATTGGGTAGTGTGAAACTTGTGACTAGCATCAGCAGCCAATAGACAGGATATACTACTATTGGCTAGTGTGAAGCTTGTGACTAGCATCAGAAGCCAATAGACAGGATCTACTACTATTGGCTATTGTGAAACTTGTGACTAGCATCAGCAGCCAATAGACAGAATCTACTACTATTGGTTAGTGTGAAACTTGTGAATAGCATCAGAAGCCAATAGACAGGTTCTACTACTATTGGCTAGTGTGAAACTTGTGACTAGCATCAGAAGCCAATAGACAGGATCTACTACTATTGGCTATTGTGAAACTTGTGACTAGCATCAGCAGCCAATAGACAGAATCTACTACTATTGGTTAGTGTGAAACTTGTGAATAGCATCAGAAGCCAACAGACAGGACCTACTGCTATTGGCTATTGTGAAACTTGTGACTAGCATCAGCAGCCAATAGACAGGATCTACTACTATTGGCTGGTGTGAAAGTTGTGATTAGCATCAGCAGCCAATAGGATCTACTGCTATTGGCTGGTGTGAAACTTGTGACTAGCATCAGAAGCCAATATACAGGATCTACTACTATTGGCTAGTGTGAAACTTGTGACTAGCATCAGAAGCCAATAGACAGGATCTACTACTATTGGCTAGTGTGAAACTTGTGACTAGCATCAGAAGCCAATTGACAGGATATACTGCTATTGGCTGGTGTAAAACTTGTGACTAGCATCAGAAGCCAACAGACAGGATCTACTACTATTGGCTAGTGTGAAACTTGTGACTAGCATCAGCAGACAATAGACAGGATCAACTACTATTGGCCAGTGTGAAACTTGTGACTAACATCAGAAGCCAACAGACAGGATCTACTACTATTGGCAAGTGTGAAACCTGTGACTAGCATCAGCAGCCAATAGACAGGATCTACTACTATTGGCTAGTTTGAAACTTGTGACTAGCATCCGAAGCCAAAAGACAGGATCTACTACTATTGGCTAGTGTGAAACTTGTGACTAGCATCAGCAGCCAATAGACAGGATCTACTAGTATTGGCTAGTGTGAAACTTGTGACTAGCATCAGAAGCCAACAGACAGGATCTACTACTATTGGCTAGTGTGAAACTTGTGACTAGCATCAGAAGCCAGTAGACAGGATCTACTACTATTGGCTAGAGTGAAACTTGTGACTAGCATCAGGACCCAACAGACAGGATCTACTACTATTGGGTAGTGTGAAACTTGTGACTAGCATCAGCAGCCAATAGACAGGATATACTACTATTGGCTAGTGTGAAGCTTGTGACTAGCATCAGAAGCCAATAGACAGGATCTACTACTATTGGCTATTGTGAAACTTGTGACTAGCATCAGCAGCCAATAGACAGAATCTACTACTATTGGTTAGTGTGAAACTTGTGAATAGCATCAGAAGCCAATAGACAGGTTCTACTACTATTGGCTAGTGTGAAACTTGTGACTAGCATCAGAAGCCAATAGACAGGATCTACTACTATTGGCTATTGTGAAACTTGTGACTAGCATCAGCAGCCAATAGACAGAATCTACTACTATTGGTTAGTGTGAAACTTGTGAATAGCATCAGAAGCCAACAGACAGGACCTACTGCTATTGGCTATTGTGAAACTTGTGACTAGCATCAGCAGCCAATAGACAGGATCTACTACTATTGGCTGGTGTGAAAGTTGTGATTAGCATCAGCAGCCAATAGGATCTACTGCTATTGGCTGGTGTGAAACTTGTGACTAGCATCAGAAGCCAATATACAGGATCTACTACTATTGGCTAGTGTGAAACTTGTGACTAGCATCAGAAGCCAATAGACAGGATCTACTACTATTGGCTAGTGTGAAACTTGTGACTAGCATCAGAAGCCAATTGACAGGATATACTGCTATTGGCTGGTGTAAAACTTGTGACTTGCACCAGCAGCCAATAGACAGGAAGTAGATCGTTCTGGGTTGTCATTCTGCTGTCAGTAACTTCCATTAGGCAAGCACTGTAGCTTGATCCCAACCCGCTGAGTCACAATATTAGAAGGTTTGACAACATTGAACAACAGCAGCGTTTCCTCACAAACCCCTCTACGAGCATGCGGCCAGCCCGGGAATTAACCCAATAGCAAATAAAGTTAATGATTGAATTTAAAATCTCCTTGGGTGCATATAATTAAAATTAAACAACCATAATCCATGACCTTTTATGCCCTTTGTTTATCTTTGAAGACAAAATATATAATTATATTGAATTGTAGCATCTGACACCAGGAATCTTAATTCACATTGCATGGGTGAAGAAACACAGACCTCTGGTTAGCATCCTGCGGTTAGTGAAGGTTGGCACCAGTGAGCTATTTCGCTTTCGTGCTGAAGAGTCTTGAGTGCGGTGGTAATATTCAGCAGTTGTAATCTCTGTGTTGGTGGTGATTAATCTATAAATCATTAAGCTTTGTAAGTAGTGTTTTTTTATTTTTTTCATTTGCCGGTGCGACTGTGGTTTGGAAGTCCTTGTGGCGAAGGTGATATCTCTATCGCTGCTTAGTAATAATAATAATAATAATAATAATAATTTTTAATTCTAGTTAAGGCTGTGCTCTAGAATTGAAACTCCTTACGAATTGTCTTTTTTATGCTTTCTGCGTTTCAAAATAAACACTGTGGGCGCCATTTTCAATACGGTAGCGGAAATCGTTCGTTTGAGAGTCAATTGTCGTCTATACGTAATTATCACATCAGGTTCCAACTTGCCACGGTGGCTGAGTGTTTATTATGTCGGACTACCAACACCAAGCTTGCAGGTTCGCTCCTGGCCGTGGTCAGTGATTTTTGAAAGGCGGCAATAATCACGGCACGCATGTCAGCCGTTATTGGCAAGTTACAGAACCCATTTGAATTCACTTGGCCGTGTTCATAATGGCAAAATTAATCTCGGGAATTTCCGCCAACATAAAGTTCCTCCATTCTCTACTACAAAGCGCTATAGTGTCAAGGAGTTTAGATATCTAACCTCCTTGACTTTCATAGCGCTTCAAGGAATGATAAAATTTGACATGTAAGCTGCCCTCTGGGCGCAAATAACAAAGTTTACACCCGGCACCCGAGGCCATACGATATACATCAGGTTGTCCGTTTTGTTAACCTATGAAAAAGGGCGCCAAACAAACCAAATGTGATGAGGGCAGCCTTAGGATCCGACATTAACAATATTGAGCAGCCACATTTTCGTTGCATATAAAAGTAACTTTATTTGACTCTTTTTTTTTTCGGTGTCTTCGGTGGCGTAGTTGGTAGCATGCGGAGCTTCTATGCACAAGATCGCGGTTTCAAACCCGGCCAAAGTCGTCGTTTTTTTTAAGAGCGCTAAAAATTCCTCAGTATGCCTTCCTTCGGAGGGGAAGTAAAGCCGGCGGGCCCATGTCATAGATTTATAGCATGTAAAAGATCCTTCCACTAACTACATCTGTGTGAAGCTAAAATTTGTAGGTAGATTTGATTAGCGCTGTAAGTTCCAACGTTCGTCGCATGGTGCTGGTTATGATGCCATCTAGTGGCCAAGTTCACGGCTAGGTGTCGTGGACGATAGCATTTAGTGGCAAAAGTGGGAACTAATTGAGAATTGATTGTCTGCAGTCCCTACCTGAATGACAGATTACACACACTAATGTAGCCATCACAATTAACACCGTTATCAGACAGTGTCTACACACACCCAAAGTACACGGGGCTACATGACCGCGTTGTCGCAGCCCCTAAACTGAGGAACCATCCTCTGTCAAGTTATAAGGAGGTGTGTGATCGCCTTCCCAGCCTAAGAGTTTGTCGGCTGCCACTGTTTCTGGTTCTGGTCAACGGAAGAATTAATCAAGCAGGCACCATTAGTTATATCTATTCCATCGCAATGGTAAATAGTGACGACTTATTGGACTTCCAAACATATCACTTAGAATAAATGTTTGCAAATTGACTATGTCTAGTGTCTATGTTTTACTGTTTATATATAACCGCTCGTTATCACTTTTCACTTCGTGGTGAACGAAAATACCTCATTTGAGACTGATTTGGCGTAGGCCTACTAGTATAAGTAAGGTCTATAAGTAATTCTTCCTCTGTTTTAGTTTCCTGATCATAATGGAGAAACAACTATTCGTCAAGAGTGAGCCAGAATGGTTGACGCATGAATTCCCTAACGTTGTAAGTTTCATTTTAATTCACATGTGGTGTAACATCGCTATCTTAGTGATGTTAAAGGTTTAGTGACATAATGAAGGACTTTATAGTAAATTGTACTCTAATCAGGATCTGTTCACTTTTTCATTTTATGACACACATAACTTAGTACTCATATTGTGGATATTTATTTAGCACAAGCAGTACCCGGCATGCGTTTTAATTTTGTTCCTCGAAGTGCTTTTAGATACACTATTTTTTCAATTCCCGTTAACTGCCTCTAAACGATCGTAAAATGGATTTACTTATTTAGAAACATTCGTGGGAGCGTGCACAATAACTCACCAAAGTTTCATCGCAATCGGATGAATGGCATATGAACGCATTCGGGATTTTGTTTAAAGTATTCGCCCACCATCACTCATTTGTTGAATGTACTCGTGAGCTACCTATCTTAAAATGGATTTACTAAGTCTGAAACCTTCCCTGAAATGTACACAACGATTCACCTAAGTTTCATCGTAATCGGATGAATGGTATATGAAAGCATACGGGACTTAGGTAAAACAATTTGCGTGCCATCGCTTATTTGTTAAATCTACTGGTGCGCTACATATTGTAAAATGGATTTACTAAGCCAGAAACCTTCCCTGAAATGTAATCAACGATTCACCAAAGTTTTATCGCAATCGGATGAATGGTATATGAACGCATAGGGTACTTTGTTGAAATAATTCGCGTGCTATCGCTCATTTGTTAAATCTACTCGTGTGCTACCTATTGTAAAATAGATTTGCTGAGCCACAAAGCACTCCTGGAGTGTACACAACAATTCACCAAAGTTTCATCGTAATCGGATGAATGGTATATGAACGCGAACGGGGCTTTGTTGAAACGATTCGCATGCCATCGCTCATTTGTTGAATGTGCTCGTGCGCTACCCACTGTGAAATGTATCTACTAAGGTAGAAAACTTCACGTAAGTGTACACAACATCTTACCCAAGTTTTTTCGCTATCGAACTAATGGTATATGAAGGCATACGGGACTGTGTTGAAACGCTTCGCGTGTCGTAACTCATTTGTTGAATTTACTCTTGCGCTACCTATTGTAAAATGTATTTACTAAGCCAGAAACCTTCCCTGGGATGCACACAACATCTCATCCAAGTTTCATCGATATCGGCTGAATAGTATATGAACGCATACGGGACTGTGTTGAAACGCTTCGCGCGTCTTAGCTCATTTGTTGAATATACTCGTGCGCTACTTATTGTAAAATGGATTTACTAATCCAGGAACCTTCCCTGGAGTGTACTCAACATCTCGTCCAAGTTTCAGCGCAATTGGATGGGTGGTGTATGAACGCATAGGAGACATACACACACACACACATACTTAACAATGATTTTTAGCCTATTTTCAATTTTGAAAAAATAGGCTTATGAGATCACCTTTTGTCCGTGTGTGTGTGCGTGTGTGTGTGTGTGAGTGATTCGTGTGTGTGTCCCCCCCTAATAAAATCTAAACGGCAGGAGCGATTTCAATGAAACTCGGAAAGTTCATAGCACTATTCCCGGCGACCTCGACCGTGCCCTTCAAATTTTGTTACGACTCACCAATCCAACATGGCGGCTGTGCGAAATATTTCACCAGCATTCAATATCTCCGAAACTATTACCGATATTACCCTGACATTTTCTATTGTGATAGAGGGAACTACTATAAGTTCACTTATGTACCTTTTGAAAACCTGATAACTACAAAACCAACATGGAGGCCAAGCGAATTTGCGACTTTTAAATAGACGTTTCTCGCGATTTGACCAACCAAACGCAATGAAACTTGGTACAGTATATGTTTATATACATTGTAATGCACCGACATCTAACTTCGTTCAATTGTTTACATAATCACAAGATGGCGGATGTGCGAAATATTACGCCGGCATTCTATATCTCTGAAACTATTAGCGGTATCTCCCTAAGATTTTGTACGGAGATAAAGGGCACTACTGGAAGTCCATCTATAAGACTTTCAAAAACCGGTTAACTACAAAACGAACATGGCGGCCAAGCGAATTTGAAAATTTTAAATAGACCTTTCTCGCGATGTAATGTTCCAAGCTCACTGAAACCTGGTACAGGAAATATTTATACACATTGTAATCCAATGGTATATAATTTAGTTCAATTGTTTACATAACCTCAAGATGGCGGCAGTGCGAATTTTAAAATTAGGTTTTTATTTCTTGTGATGTAGTCATGCGATCGAAGTGAAAGTTTGAATAATGAACCTACGCAATAATTTTCATTTAATGGTACATGACTCTATGGCCTATACATTTAACAATCCAACATGGCGACCATCCGAAATATTTAGACGATACTGAATATCTACGAATCTATTTTAGCAATCAAACTGCATTTTTTAATGTTCATAGAGGCTATGAACTTAAGTTCACCTATAGGACTTTAAATAACCTGGTGATCACAAATCCAACATGGAGGTGACGCGAATTATAAATATTCACATGGACGTTTCTCGCAATTTAACCATCCGAGTGCAGTGAAACTTGGTACAGTAAATCCTTATACGAATGTTAATCCACTGGCATCTAATTTATTTCAATTGTTTCCATAACCTCAAGATGGCAGCTGTGAAAAATTTTAAAATCTCCTTGTTTTTTCTTGTGTCCTAATTATGCGATTGAAGTTTGAATACTACACGTTCACAATAATCTGCATGTAACAGTACATAACTCTAGGACCTACATATATAAAATCCAACATGGCGACCATCCGAAATATTTAGTCGGTTCTTAATATCTACGAATCTATTACAGCCATCAAACAGAAATTGTGTATGTTGATAGTGGCAATTAACATAAGTAGGATATTTGAAAATAGGCTGTATAGTTCTTCACGGAACTACTTGTTATATATATAGATTGGGTAATACTTGTAATACTCCCCAGGATCCAAATGAGCAGTTGCCCTCTGATAACCTGCAGGACGATGCTGGCGATATATTTGACTTTGAAAGGATAGCAGTTAAAGAGGAACATGAACTTCAGGTAATTATAGGTTCTACATTACTTCTGTTATAATACGAATGATTTTTAGAATGAATATTATTTGGAAAATTGGATTACTTAGTCTTGTTTTCTATGAGGAGAACTTACAGTAGCTGATGTTATTGTATTCATACTCGGCTGGCACCCTGGATCCTATTATAGGTGAAGTCTACACAACTTGCCATATTTAAACTCAATAACATAGGCTTTTGAGGTATGATTGCTCTTAAGTGAATGCGATTTAGGCCAGTAGGGAAGGGGATTACTGCCACAGGAAAGCAAGCTCGTTACTGGCATAAAACAATGTTAAGATTGTAACACGGCCGTCAGTAATCTTATTTCAAATGAATGATCATCTCCTCATCCTGCATCTTCTTTTTCTTTAAAACGTGACTGCCAACGGAACAAACACAATACCTTACATTCCAAGCTGCCGTGCAAAGTCTGTGGCAGCTCATTCATCAATTATGCTTTGTCAATGATAAGTTTGAGTAGAAGAAATTGTAATCTTGTTTTAGGTAGCTAAAGGAATACATAGAATCTAAGTATTAACTTGCCTCAACTAAAGTGATAAGATGTTGCTGGAGACCCACAGGACCTGACATTGCTTCTGTCGGGCTCCTCTCTTTCATGTCTCCTCTTGAGAACCTCCGGTCACTTCTTCCTCAATTCTGATCACAATAGGTGTACGTAGGGCTCAGATTTGTAGGTGCTAAAAATCGGGAAAATATTGTATTTTTTATGTATTAAAAAACCTGAAATATGTCAAAAAAAGTAAAAATATTTAATTATAATTTTGTTTATTAATGTGAATATAAACAATATGCATTACTCACGAATGCAATTTATTCTATGTCGCACTGACTGCTGAAGCATTATAATACACAACGAGATACATCTTTAGGTTGTCCATCACAAATGACCGACGATTATCGTGTAACTCTTATTCTGATGGTGAGTAACTGTGGCAATATGTTTCTTGCCCTTGAGGTGTTGTGTATAAGAGACCGCTGTTCAGCTTTGATTACTTTTCCACATGGTTGGCTGAACAGAACGCCCCCATCAGAAATAAAATTATCTTTAAATTCTGCAACAGACGATAACTTGTAGTTGTTTTTACTTTAGGCATCGTAGAACTGCATTACACTTCACAGTGTCAGAAATGAACTGCATGTGAGTGACACTGGTTCCAGGTAGCTCTAGGATGTGGTGCAATATGGCTATGGACAGGAAATCCCCGGCTTCCACGGTGAGTGACACGGGGCGACAAGTTACGAATAACACAGTTGTAAGCTGACAAACGCTCTGCATGAAGATTAGATAGCTCACAGGTTATTCCCCGTTGAAGTAACACCGAACAAAAATTGCATGAACTGAAAGATCTAGCATACTGATTTAAAAAAAGTGAATATTATGTACTTGTATGTGCTAATAAGTGACAAGCAAAAATTTATGTATCTATAGAATACATCCTTAAAACATGCATTTACATTAAAAACATATTTACCTAAAAATCCGAGCCCTAGTTATACAGTATATAATCATCCATTTTCTTTCCTCATTGACTCTTTTCTTTGTTACTTGAAAACATACCCTAATTTTTGTAATGGGTCACCCCTTTAGCTTCTCTTCATGATAAGGCATGGTATAACTGACTGGAATGTAAGATATAAGAGGTAACAAAGGGCGGTGTGTAGCCCACCTTCAGTGGTGCATACTGTGTAACACCATATCCACATCTTACTCAAGTGTTATACAAATGTAGATTAGATCCAAAGTTATACATCTGTGATGTTATTTAGCTTCGTAATGCATTTAGGTCTCTATGGAGGTCGATACGTGAGAGAGAGAAGAATTGCCTTGTTCACATATCCTCTTGCCAAGTACACTCTGCAGGCGCATTCCCCAGTATGTTTCGTAGCCCTTTAGGCATTTAGATAGACTGATATGGGAATGGTTGAAGTAATGCAGTGTGGTAATATAATTTCTATGAGATTTCGTACTTATACCAAGTTAACTCTTTGGACCTGTCTCTAAATTCTTTATTCATTGTTATTCATTGTCAACTGTTTCAAAACTCTTGTTGAGAATTGTTTAATAGAACATACTTAAAGGTCAATCAAAGTTTTATTTATACTACAATGTATTAAACAATTCTCATGGATCGTCATCTGTAGCCTACTGTACTCGATTTGAGTCTGGATTCTCCGACGGCCACAACTCACTGGAATCACTGGTTTCAAACATTCCAAAACTTTGTGAGAGAATTTCCTGAAGCTATAGAAGACCAAAGTTACGGCTCCAAATGAACTATATTTCTCCTGTCGTCTACGAACACTTAAGTCATTGCTGTTATTATAACGACGCTATATCTATCCTTAAGACTTTATATATGAAGCCAGTAAACGAAATATTTGCTGGACATCAGCTCTTTACTCGGCGCCAACAACGCAAAGAATCAATCCGCCGCTATCTGGAATCACAAAGAATTCTCAATGAAGACTGCCAATTTAAAGCCGTGACTGCTGAAACTAATCGTGATGGCTGCACACGAGATGCCTTATCAGGGGATAAGTCAATCCTGTTATTTGCCAACGCTTGTTAGAGAACATGACGCTTTTCCTCTCAGATGCTTATACTTAAGCGCGTCCATTAGAACAGACCCATTTGCACTCCCGCTTGTATGAAGATGTTTCACCTCGATTAACGTGGTTAGCGATACCGATGGAAATTTGCGTTATTTACGCGTTTCAGACTGTTTTATGACGGATGCGTGCGAAAATAATTTTTGTCTGTCTGTCTGTATGTCTGTCTGTCTGTCGGTTTGTCTGTGAACAAGTATGTTCCCTTATAACATGAGAACGGCTGGGTGGATCAACGTAAAATTTGGTATAGATATCCTTCAGATGCACGACACTAATCATTGATGTAACTCTTCTCTGTAGCTCCAATAGAAGGGGGCCTACCCCATTAAAACACTTGCAGAAATAGGCGTAGAAGGGCGAGACAAATCTCATTTTCAGCCCCTCAATGTAAGAAACGAAACTCGGGGCCCCAAAGGGCCCCCGAAAACCACATTTTTATGCCCTAAAACCAACTGTTTTTGAGATATTCCCAGAAAACTAATTTCATTTAATACAATAATGAAAGAATGCAATCCGGTAACCATGGCAACAGAAACTCACTGGTCCATCTATTGCTGTAAGACGCAATACAATTCCATTTATTACGTTACTGAGATAGTTTGCAAACGGTTAGAAGGTTATAACGGAACAAAATCAAGCTGTAAAATTCATCAATACATATAATGCGCTTAAGGGGGTCAAGGGGTACTCTAGATTTTTTTCACGTGATTTACACGTGCGGGTGTGGTACGGAAGGTCTATTACGTCTATTGTTAAATTATTATAATTATAATAATAATTATTATTATACTACGGCCTACAACAACGAGACAAAGCTTATTTTCTGCCCCTTGGTGTCAGAAACAAAACTCGGGTACCCTAAATAGCCGTAAAGGGTCCCCGAAAACTACATTTAAGCCTCTAATACCAACAGTTTCTGGTATTCCAAGAAAACTAATTTCATTTAATAAACTAATGAAGGAATGCACGCCAATAGCCATGACAAAACCATCTCAAAAGGTGACATCCAACTTTCCATCTATTTCTGCAAGAAGTAATGCCACTCCATTTATTGAATATCTGTGAACGTTTGCAAATGGCAATAAGGTTATCACGGAACCAACTAATACTGTAATATTCATCAATGCGCTTAAGGGGGTCAGGGGTTACCATAGATATTTTTCACACGACTTAAACCTGCGATATGTCGTACAGAAGATCTATTATATCTCCAATCAGCAACATGACGTGTATTGCGTTTCGTCTACGAGGTTTCCGATTTTATTTTCACGTCAGGAAGTACACTTTAGGTAGCCTAAATTTATTTTCTGAGCATATTTTAACTAATCATTTATCTTTGTCGACAAACAGGTTCCAAGCCTCGAACCATTGCAACAGTAGCTCAATTGATTACGTCTGGCTATTAATACCAAAGACCGTTCGAAGAATGGGTACTTCTGCTAGTCGTTCTCTAAATGCAACTTTAGTGGTTTACATAGACATCCCTGGAGCAGATGCCTTGTGCAATTCGCGTGGGAAACGTGGACACGGAATACAGTTTAGATCTGCCGCTGTTAAACCTAACAATTCAAACCAAACATTTGTTAATCATCTCGCTATGCTCCGTATCTTCTCAACTATTTAAGGTTAAGATCGCTGTGATAATTGATGGATATTAAATTTCGGGCAAGGTTGAATCTGTTTTTATAGATGACCGTATCGCTCGAGAACTGAATCTAGAAATTCATCCTACCTCGGAAGAAGTTCTTCTTGCTTCTACCACTCATAAAGCGAACATAATTGGACAATGTCCTGTGGATATCACATGCGTGAACACCATTATTCGAGAATAGTATTGTCGGTTCTCCCTAACCCTCCGTATTAATCTGAAAATTGGTCGTGGCTTAATGAAGATGCATTCCTCTGTCCAGTTTGAATTTGGAGGTTCAAGAACCCCTTTCGTTATTTGTGGACTTGTAGCAGCTGAAGTGAAACATACTGTACTATGATTGTAAGCCTATTGTGGTTAAATCTCATCGCTATTCTGACACTGATTCACAATTCATTGCGGCTGAGATTGGTCAACTATTGAAAGAGAATGTAATTGATGGTAGCGATTCCCCAAGGAGAGCACAGGTACATGTCGTTTCGACAACAAATCACAAACGCTGTTTGGTAGTTGATTATTCTCGGACTATTAATAAGTTTACCTATAGGGATGCCTACCCCCTGCCTAGCAACAATGACATAGTTATGAAGGTGGCAAGTTTTCAGCATCATAGATTAACGCAGTGCTTACCATCACATACCCATCCCTGAGCACGATCGGCCCTTTACTGCTTTTGAGGCTTGTGGGAAATTGTACCAGTTCACAAGAATTCCTCTCGGTGTGACAAATGGAGTAGCGGAATTCCAGAGAGTAATTGATGGGATCATTCACTCTGAAGGTTTTAAAGATACCTACGCTTACCTCGATGATGTCACAGTTTGTGAAGCAAACCAAGCTGAGCACGATGTGAACCTTAACAAGTTCCGTAAAGCCGCTGCCAAGTATAATCAACTCTGAGGAAAGCAACTTCTCCCAATAAAATGCATCAGTCCTTAGGGACATACAATCAGTCATAAGACTATTAGGCCTGATCCTGACTCAGAGATTATCCTATTCCATGTGATCACCAATTTCTTAGATGAGCTCTTGGAATGTTTTCACATTATTTACCCTTTGTGTCAAACTTTTCAGCAAAAATTAAACATCTGTGTCAGACCTTACAATGACTGTCAGTCGCTGCTGTTAAGGCTTTCGGAGATATCAAGTCTGTTATAGAGAATACTGCGCAAGGTAGCATCGATAACAATGTCCTTTTCACAGTCTAGACTGATGCGTCCGATTCTACTATTGCTGCCACCCTCTCCAAAATAAACGCCCTGTAGCTTTCTTTTCTTCAACGCTCTCAGGTTCCGAACGCCATCACTCTGCGATCGAAAGGAAGCCTATGCTATTGTGGAAGCCATTCGTAAATGGAGACACTTCCTCATGGGCCGTCATTTCAACCTTATCATAGAACAGCACTCCGTAACTTTCATGTTTGATTCAAAACATCCCGGGAAAATAAAGAACGAGAAGATATTGCGTTAGCGTTTGGAATTTTCTCCTTATTCATACGACATTGTATACCGACCAGGCAACGATGGCCAAACTGCTGACGCCCTTTCAAGTGTTGGTTCCAACACTCACAATGCCGATTACGAAAAGGTACTGTCTCTTCACGAGTCTCTCTGTCACCCAGGCATCACATGCATGAGTCATTGGATACGGATTTAAAAAGAATCCTTTCTCAATAGAAGAATGGATTAGCTGGAATGCTGGGGAACGTAAAGCAATGGAATCCAGGAAAAATAAGCTTGAACTGGCCTTCCAATTAACAAAAGATACACACAATGTATACAATTAAACATTACAAGACAGTGATTGAGCCAGGAGCACTGCACGCAGCAGGAACACTAACTATAAATTTTAAGGGCCAAATGAAAAAACTCGAGGTGAAGGAAAGGAAACTTTTAAGAAAAATTATAGGACCAAAATTTCAGGATAACAAGATTATATACATTAAGAATGAAACTCTCGACCAGAAAATTTAAAAACTCTCAGATACCATGCGATAAAGGAGGATACATTTTTACGGTCATCTTTTGAGAATGGATTCTAATAGATTAACGAAACAAATCTTTAACTTTTTCCGTAATCGTAAAACAAAACCCAACTGGTTTAAAGAAATGGAAAAAGACCTTGTGGAATTGAAAATTACAGAAACGTCATTACTCGATCGAACAGCCAAATTAATTACTAAAGAGGAAAATGTAAGGTTCCAAGACAGAGCTACACTAAAATTCAAACCCATTATCTCGGAAGAAGAGAGGAAAAGAAGATCGGGAAAACTGAAGAAGTACTGGGCTCCACGGAAAGGACAGCGTACAGGGAAATGTTAGATTCAACGTACCCCAAAGAGGGTGAAACGAAAGAAGAAGAAAAAGAAGATATTCGGTATACCACATCTGCATGCAGGACGTGCTGAAGCGAAGCCTCATTTCTTCAGACACCAAGGATCTCTCATCAAAGGTACAAACCCCTTCGAGGGTCTAAATCTAGACTTCAAGGGACCTTTGCATACTAAGAGTGGAAATCGTTACATCCTCACCGTAATTGACGAATTTTTTCGTTTCCCCATTGCCTTCGCTTGTCGTGACACGAGTGCCTCAACTGTCATCCCTTGCCTAACACAATTGTTCAGCATATTGGGAGCCCCATTTTATATACACACGGATCGAGGATGATCATTTATATCTCAGGAGTTCAACAACTTCTTGCTTCGTTTGGAGTGGCTACTTGCCGAACTACACCCTGTAACCCCCAGGGTGACTGCCAGGTTGAACGACTTAACGGTACAATCTGGAGAACTCTTCATTTTGCTCTAGAAGATAGAGGTTTGTCAATCACCGGATGGGTATCCGTACTTCGAGAAGCACTCCACGCCATTCGGTCTCTACTCTGCACCGCAACAAATGCTACTCCTCACGAGTGCATGTTTGCCCACCCACGACGCAGTAGTAATGGCTACTCTACTCCCATTTGGCTATTGAAACCAGGAACTGTACTAATCTGACGCTTCAATATTCTATTTAAATTTGATCCAAAATTTGAAGAAGTTACCCTCCTAGATGGTAATCTTGAGTATGCCCTCATCCGGCATCCTGATGGTCGGGAGTCCACAGTATCTACAGGCAGCGAGAGAAGACCCTCGCACAGTAACTGATGGACCAGTGCTACATTCCAACATGGCGCTCATGCGTTATATTCCAGCGGTTCACTATACATCTCATTTAAGCAATCAAACTGATATTTTTCTATGGTGCTAGACGATTATTAAGTAAGTACAAAGAATAACTTTGCTCCAAGTGATTTTTAAGTATTCCAAATTACATTTCTGGCGATCTAACCACTCGAGAATAATGAAACTTATCATATTGGATTTTTCTACGGTGTCAAGTGTAGATTCATCTCATATTCAATTGTGTTCCATAATTCGTGATGGCATCAGTTCAGAGCTTTAAAACAGGTTTATTTTACATCTCGTATCCTATCTAAGCCATGGACTAGATTAATGTGCTATTATAACTAAATTCTCTGTCTTACATTTCATAAACCAGAAACGACGAGCATTTGACTCTTCTTTAAATGAATTTCCATGACGGAAAGATGCCATGTCACTGGACATCATCCACACTTAAAGTTATATACACAGCACACTATTTCTCAAAATAATGGTGTAGGTAGGGACTGGTCGTCTGCCTAAATATAGTAAGAACATCACATGGAAAGACCAGAGGAATATATGAAAATAGGCAAATTATTTCTTCTTGTTCAGAGTAGTCTTCGTAATATTGCTCAATATATCAATTTTGGTGAAAGTCTGGGATGTTAACTCTGGAAACAGAACTACCTTTCTGTACAAAATGTCTGATCTAGGTCATCTATGTCGCATTGTGTTTGGACGGTCTGTAAGATTTATGTCCTCCTATGCAAATGGACGTGTTTGTGAAATAACTAGTTTCTCAGCAGGATGATACTGATTTCACCGAGGAGATGAAGATAGAAGAATTCTCCCTACCAGAGTTTGTTCCATGCATCAAAACAGAAACGCCATCTTTAGCGAGTGGAGAAGATTTGAAAGAGGTAAGTACCTTATAGGTTTAATATTTGTTGCATCTTAAAAGGACATGACCTGATCGCCATCCTCTTCTCTCCAATGCTATTTGGGGATTACAGAATTGAATCTATCGAAAGCATACCCATTTCGTTGAACGTAGGTGAGGCAGTAACATTCGTACCTTCATTAAATACACAGTGTCAGAAAAGTAAAGGGCGTTTGTAGACATTGTATGGACGTCCCCCGATGGAAAGGAGACGTTTGATGGCACACGAATTGTTGTTTATGTCATCAAGAGAAGTTACACTGCCAGAGCGATGTGGTAAGGACCTATAATCATGTTTAAACTACATGACATGGCCCGTACAGGCCACCCTAGAGCAACAACTTCGGCAGACGACCGGTTTCTGTGACTTCTCGCCCGCAGGAACCCTGACCAGACTACATGACTGGCCCCGTACTGGCCTCCCTAGAGCAACAACTTCGGCAGACGACCGGTTTCTGTGACTTCTCGCCCGCAGGAACCCTGACCAGACTACATGACTTGGCCCGTACTGGCCTCCCTAGAGCAACAACTTCGGCAGACGACCGGTGTCTGTGACTTCTCGCCCGCAGGAACCCTGACCAGACTACGACTTGCCCCGTACTGGCCTCCCTAGAGCAACAACATCGGCAGACGACCGGTGTCTGTGACTTCTCGCCCGCAGGAACCCTGACCAGACTACATGACTTGGCCCGTACTGGCCTCCCCAGGTCAACAACTTCGGCAGACGTCCGGTGTCTGCGACTTCTCGCCCGCAGGAACCCTGACCAGACAACATGACTTGCCCTGTACTGGCTGCCCTAGAGCAACAACTTCGGCAGACGACCGGTGTCTGCGACTTCTCGCCCGCAGGAACCCTGACCAGACTACATGACTTGCCCCGTACTGGCCACCCTAGAGCAACAACTTCGGCAGACGCCCGGTGTCTGCGACTTCTCGCCCGCAGCAACCCTGACCAGACTACATGACTTGCCCCGTACTGGCCACCCTAGGGCAACAACTTCGGCGGACGACCGGTGTCTGCGACTTCTCGCCCGCAGGAACCCTGACCAGACTACATGACTTGGCCCGTACTGGCCACCCTAGGGCAACAACTTCGGCAGACGACCGGTGTGTGCGACTTCTCGCCCGCAGGAGCTCTGACCAGACTACATGACTTGGCCCGTACTGGCCACCCTAGGCCAACAACTTCGGCAGACGACCGGTGTCTGCGACTTCTCGCCCGCAGGAACCCTGACCAGACTACATGACTTGGCCCGTACTGGCCACCCTAGGGCAACAACTTCGGCAGACGACCGGTGTCTGCGACTTCTCGCCCGCAGGAACCCTGACCAGACTACATGACTTGCCCCGTACTGGCCACCCTAGGGCAACAACTTCGGCAGACGACCGGTGTCTGTGACTTCTCGCCCGCAGGAACCCTGACCAGACTACATGACTTGCCCCGTACTGGCCTCCCTAGAGCAACAACTTCGGCAGACGACCGGTGTCTGTGACTTCTCGCCCGCAGGAACCCTGACCATACTACATGACTTGCCCCGTACTGGCCTCCCTAGAGCAACAACTTCGGCAGACGACCGGTGTCTGTGACTTCTCGCCCGCAGGAACCCTGACCAGACTACATGACTTGCCCCGTACTGGCCACCCCTGGTCAACAACTTCAGCAGACGACCGGTGTCTGTGACTTCTCGTCCGCAGGAACCCTGACTGGACTACATGACTTGCCCCGTACTGGCCACCCTAGGGCAACAACTTCGGCAGACGACCGGTGTCTGCGATTTTTCGCCCGCAGGAACCCTGACCAGACTACATGACTTGGCCCGTACTGGCCACCCTAGGGCAACAACTTCGGCAGACGACCGGTGTCTGCGACTTCTCGCCCGCAGGAGCCCTGACCAGACTACATGACTTGGCCCGTACTGGCCACCCTAGGCCAACAACTTCGGCAGACGACCGGTGTCTGCGACTTCTCGCCCGCAGGAACCCTGACCAGACTACATGACTTGGCCCGTACTGGCCACCCTAGGGCAACAACTTCGGTAGACGACCGGTGTCTGTGACTTCTCGCCCGCAGGAACCCTGACCAGACTACATGACTTGCCCCGTACTGGCCTCCCTAGAGCAACAACTTTGGCAGACGACCGGTGTCTGTGACTTCTCGCCGCAGGAACCCTGACCAGACTACATGACTTGCCCCGTACTGGCCTCCCTAGAGCAACAACTTCGGCAGACGACCGGTGTCTGTGACTTCTCGCCCGCAGGAACCCTGACCAGAATACATGACTTGCCCCGTACTGGCCACCCCAGGTCAACAACTTCAGCAGACGACCGGTGTCTGTGACTTCTCGCCCGCAGGAACCCTGACTGGACTACATGACTTGCCCCGTACTGGCCACCCTAGGGCAACAACTTCGGCAGACGACCGGTGTCTGTGACTTCTCGCCCGCAGGAACCCTGACCAGACTACATGACTTGCCCCGTACTGGCCACCCCAGGTCAACAACTTCAGCAGACGACCGGTGTCTGTGACTTCTCGCCCGCAGGAATCCTGACTGGACTACATGACTTGCCCCGTACTGGCTGCCCTAGGGCAACAACTTCGGCAGACGACCGGTGTCTGCGACTTCTCGCCCGCAGGAACCCTGACCAGACTACCGCCAGGATAAACAGTTATTTTGTGAGGTCTACCGGGAGGCAAGTGTCAAACCAGGCTCCACAACAACTCTGTGTATGGTAGACGGCCTTGTAGAGGCCCGATCCTTAAACCCAGACACCGTGGAGCATGGTACAGGTGAGCCCAAAATTACCAAGAATGGACTATGGATAATTGGCGCAAAATTCTTTTCACAGATGAATGCCGCATTATATCTGCTAACAGGTGACCGTCGACAACATGTGTGGGGGGAAAGTGCCAATGCTGCACGCCAGAGGCATTCCGTCAATCGAGTACAGCAAAGTGGCGGATCAATTATGTTCTGGGCTCGCTCGAGGCTCCACAATACAGGGATAACATCCCCCCACCCGTCGTTGAACCGTTTCATCAGCATTTCGGGGAAAATTTTAAGTTTATAGACGGCAACTCCTGAGTCCATCGTTCTGGTATCGTCAACAATGGCCTGCGTGTTCCCCCGATATGAACCCAATTGAACATACTTGTGATAATTTGGAAAGAGCTGTGTGCCTTTAAAGAATGGGATAAATTATTCTAGCAGTGGTTAAATGACCTCGTGGGCAGCTTGTCTCGTGGGGTGCAGGCTGCATTAATGCAACCCATTATTGAATGAGGGTGCTACACCATGAGCTTACTTCAAGAAACCGGTTCTGTTGGACTAGTGATTTGTTTGTCAATACATAGGAAGATGGATTACTTCATCAATACCAGTTCACCATAGTATAGAATACCATAGAACTTTTGTTTGGTGGGTGATCTAAACCTTATTTTGATGTGTATATTAAGGGCCAAGCCACATTGTGCGTGTATTATGTACTGTGACGGAAATGATGGACTGGTAAGGGAAATGGCTTTTATAGTCTTACTGCTAGAATTTTCAAATTTAATTCTTTCAGTCCTCAAGCCTACTACTGTCAACTATTTGGAATCTTCTCCGTCCTAATAGTCTTCTATCATTCACCGTTCTTTCCATTGCATCCAAAAGTCAACAATTTCTTCTCATCCAATGACTAAGCCAAACTTGTTACCTCATCCTGATTACCTTTAATATATTTTCTCCTCCACAACTCTTTTGAGCACATCTTCATTTCGCACTTTCTCTACCCATTTTGTCCCTTCCATTGTCCTCCATAACCACATCTCAACCGCCTCCCCATTTTCTCAATGTCCACATCCCAGCTCCATGGAGTGCTACACTCCAAATAAGGCATTTCGCCATTCTCAATGTCCACATCCCAGCTCCATAGAGTGCTACACTCCAAATAAAGCATTTCGCCATTCTCAATGCCCACATCCCAGCTCCATAGAGTGCTACACTCCAAATAAAGCATTTCACCATTCTCTGTCTCAGGCCTTTGTCCATACCCCAACAAAGCAGCCTCCGTTTCTTATTAAATGCCTCCTTGGCAATTGCAATGCGTGTTTTCACCTCCTGTTTGCATCTCATGTCTTCAGTTATTATGCATTCCAAGTATTTGATCGCACTTATTTGTTCTATTTTGTCCAGTCCTAACTTTAAAGCTGTCCTTACGTTTCTTGAATTTATCACCATACATTTTGTCTTATTTTTATTAACTCTCATTCCGAATTTCTGACAGGTCGTATTTAGATCTTCCAACATTCATTAATCTTTCACTCTCTGCCATTAACACAATATTTATACAAAAATAGCCCAGATCTTCCTCTTTCAGAAAATGATTTTATTTTTGTCACTCCGGCTATTGTTAAGCTTGGAGAGGCCATGTAATGTGGGCCGGCATGATATTTAAACATTTGATGTATTTCTACAATAATAATAATAACACAGAAGACGGACCATGATCAGAAGAAAATGACTAGGAGACGTGTAAAATGGCAAAAAATATCTAAGGAAGAAAAAACGAGGAAATGTGAATTTGAAACATATGGAGGAGTGAGTGAATAAATATTAATGAGAATCTTCTTTGGGTTTTGAACTGCTTTGAGTTTTAATACACATTTTGATAGGTAGATTTTAATTAATAATGCTCAATTATCAAAAATAATACTAATACTAAATCCTCACTTTAATTTGATCCATGCTGTGAGGTAACATTATTTGTTATTGATTGTGTAGAAGCTTAATATGGTAGCAAATAAATTAATGACCCTTTCTTGTTGCTAGGATATAAAAGAAGAAGCCCATGCTGAAGAGAGTGATGCAAGTGGAAATCATATAAATGAGTAAGTGGACAACATAATAAGGAAAAGTATTGTATGTATGATAACTAAAACTGTTGGATGTGAATAAGTTTTGTTGACAAATCAGTTATCCTCTTATATTTGTCGTTGAGCGTTTTTGTTTTTGTCTGTCTTAAGTGGATATTGATGTTCACTTTTTATTTGGCAGCCCAAAAACTAACCATTCTCATTCAGAGTTTTAACTGTTGGAAGTATTCAGGTATATATATGGTATCCAGTATAAAAGTTTTTCGACTTATAATCTGCTATTTGTACCAGCCAAGCGTTGCATTGCCAATCAAAGAAAGAAAGTGTTTACGTTGTAATTGTGTTTATTGAAGTGTATTTGGATAAACAGTATCTTGAGCTTCTCCGTCTGGTGTATCGCTCTGGAAACTGCAACGTTTGGAAACACTTAAAGTGCCGCTAAACTTTATGAAATACACTCATTTTTGGTATAGATTAATGAGCCAAATCGCAGTATGTATTTACTAACATTACAACATGGAGGTTTCCCTTACCAAAACTAAAGTTATGGCGAGCTTGCACAACAGCTGACCTAAGTTAATTTGTTGAAATGACTCGCACATCATCTTTTGAAAAATGGTTATTCTAATTCAGACACCATCGGAGGCAACTCCTCACTGATGTGCATTTGTTCATGAGACGTACGAGACTAGTTTATAAGAATATACAATAACAACTTCTAAAATTTTTTAACATAATTTGGAAGGGAGAAACTCCACCCCATAGTTGGTAGAGCAATTGTCATTCACATCCATAAAAACGTGATGTCAAAGACTGCAATAATTACAGAGGAGTCAATTTACTCAACACTAGTTATAAAATCGATTCCAATATTATAAGACTTAGATCATGCGCCGATGGATATTTCACACTGAAGATACTCATTGAGAAAGGAATTTCATCTGGAAGCACATTTAGCCTTTATTAATTTTGTTAAGGCCTCCGATAAAATGGACAGAAGGATAATTTGGAACATATTAGCAGGAAGTAATACCCCATCACATAATAAAAGCAATTCAAAGTATCTGCAGTCAAAATGTGATTGCTGTCAGAATTGGACAACAGTAGATGGGATGGAAACCCATTGACCAGGGAGTTAGACAAGGCTGTTGTCTCTCACCACTTTTGTTCAACATATACATAAATAAAATCATCAGTGAATGGAGACAACAAAAAAAACATTATCACATTAAGATAGATAGACAACCTGATATAGACTCTCTACTGTTTGCAGATGTCTTGGTACTTTTTGCAGAAACTGAAGATGATTTACAGAGATCAGTACATAATCTTCACACAACAGCAAGAAATTACAATATGGGGATTTCTCTTACAACTAAAGTTATGGCCTTCATCGGGAAAAACCATGAGAGAACAAAAATTGCAATCGAATATACAACCCTTGAGCAGGCATCAACATTCAAATATCTCGGCTATAACCTCAGTTACATCCAAGAAACTGATATGCAGCACAAAATCATCAACTTCACTAAGGTCACAGGACTAATAAATAACATCGCCTGGGGCACACACGGCTCTAACTATACAACATCCTAGTCAAGCCTACCTTTCTATATGGCAGCGAAGCTTGGACCCTTCGCTAAGGGGATGAACGTAGACTAACGAGTGCCGTGATGCGGTTCATGAGGAGAACAGCTGGACACACACTATGGGATAGGAAAAGATCTGAAGACATCCTTAAAGAACTAAAAGTGGAGCCAATTGTCAATACAGTGCAGAATTACAGATCAGCTTGGAAGGACCATGTACTACGTATGAAGACCGGCCGGATCACCAGACGAGTCCCCAAATACAAACCTAGTGGCAGAAGAGACGTAGTTTGGCCTACAAAGAGATGGAACGAGACCGTAACAGGCTACCGAGCCTAACTCTTGATAGGAAGAAGAAGAAGACTATTTATATGTCATTTTTGCAAAATGATTCCTATTAACATCAAATTAAAGCCCATATTTGTTACAGATCTGTTTTTAAATATTTTATAAGATATTTCATAGCTTATTATTTAACATCAATATTTTTAATATTAATACAAAACTCATTTGTTGAAGCATTTTGTGAAATGGATTTACTAATTCAGAAACTTAGTAAAACTATCTCGTGCAAAATTCATTTCTTGAAACGTAAGTCAAAAGTTTCATGTACATGAAACCCCAAGTCTTTAAATATACTTTGACTTCGTTATGTCGTAATATTTTATTTTTATGTCCATACGCAATTTACTATCTTGAGATGGTCAACAGGGTGTGAAGTGTGAATAATGGAGCATAGGTTGGACTAGGCTATGTTCCAATATGTTCAGTCGATTAGAGTTCTAGTTCTGGAAACAAAGCCATGCATATGACACATTGTAATGTTCCTTCATTTCACGCTGATTGTGCCGGAGGTCCTGAACAGCATTAGTTATTGATAATGATCATAATATGTGGGATATGGTAATGCAGATGTACAGTGAAAGTGAGCTAAAGCGTAAAGTAGAGAAAATATTATAAATCAGCTATATGGAGCAGGGTTGATACAATACAACTACTCCCTGTTTCAATGCGATACAGAATCACTGTGGTAATAGAGTACACCGAGCCTTGTGCTGCAGAACTGACAAGAAACAGCTTCATTTCCTGCCCCGGCCATCCTGAAAGTTGTATTCTCTTGTTTCCCCACTTCTACTCTGAGCAATTACTGGGATTGTCCCTAAATTCAGGTCACGGCCGCCTCCTGCCCAAACTTTTATCCCAATTGCAAATACACTAGTTCAGCCATCACAGTGACACTGGTAATCAAATATTTACACGGCGCTCGATGACCATGATGTAATCGTCATTAACCAACAACAATGTATATACAGCACTAAATTGGCCTACTAAGCAAACCTGTGCACCTGGGGCACAAGACACCTGTATCCCTCCCTTGACTCTGCATTGCGGGATTAACCATCTCCTTACACAATGTATACTCTCAGTTCATCTTCACATCAATATCAGGGCACCCTAGTGGTGACGAGACCCCTGCACGCACGGTGTTCTTAACAATGTATATTCTCAGTTCATCTTCAAATCAATACCAGAGTACCCTAGAGGTGACGAGACTCCTGTGCATACAGTGTTTATAACAATGTATACTCTCAGTTCATCTTCACATCAATACCAGCGTACCCTAGAGGTGACGAGACCCCTGCACACACAGTGTTCTTAACAATGTATACTCTCAGTTCATCTTCAAATCAATACCAGAGTACCCTAGAGGTGACGAGACTCCTGTACATACAGTGTTTATAACAATGTATACTCTCAGTTCATCTTCACATCAATATCAGGGCACCCTAGAGGTGACTAGACCCCTGCACGCACAGTGTTCTTAACAATTTATACTCTCAGTTCATCTTCAAATCAATACCAGAGTACCCTAGAGGTGTCGAGACTCCTGTGCATACAGTGTTTATAACAATGTATACTCTCAGTTCATCTTCACATCAATACCAGCGTACCCTAGAGGTGACGAGACCCCTGCACACACAGTGTTCTTAACAATGTATACTCTCAGTTCATCTTCAAATCAATACCAGAGTACCCTAGAGGTGACGAGACTCCTGTACATACAGTGTTTATAACAATGTATACTCTCAGTTCATCTTCACATCAATATCAGGGCACCCTAGAGGTGACGAGCCCCCTGCACGCACAGTGTTCTTAACAATGTATACTCTCAGTTCATCTTCAAATCAATACCAGAGTACCCTAGAGGTGACGAGACTCCTGTACATACAGTGTTTATAACAATGTATACTCTCAGTTCATCTTCACATCAATATCAGGGCACCCTAGAGGTGAGGAGACTCCTTTGCTTACAGTGTTTATAACAATGTATACTCTCAGTTCATCTTCACATCAATACCAGGGCACCCTAGAGGTGACGAGACCCCTGTGCATACAGTGTTTATAACAGTGTATACTCTCAGTTCATCTTCACATCAATATCAGGGCACCCTAGAGGTGACGAGACTCCTGTGCATACAGTGTTTATAACAATGTATACTCTCAGTTCATCTTCACATCAATACCAGGGCACCCTAGAGGTGACGAGACCCCTGCACGCACAGTGTTCTTAACAATGTATACCCTCATTTCATCTTCACATCAATACCAGAGTACCCTAAAGGTGACGAGACCCCTGCACACACAGTGTTCTTAACAATGTATACTCTCAGTTCATCTTCACATCAATACCAGCGTACCCTAGAGGTGACGAGACCCCTGCACACACAGTGTTCTTAACAATGTATACTCTCAGTTCATCTTCAAATCAATACCAGAGTACCCTTGAGGTAACGAGAACCCTGCACATAGTGTGTTTATAACAATGTATACTCTCAGTTCATCTTCACATGAATACCAGGGTACCCTAGGGGTGACGAGACCCCTGCACACACAGTGTTCTTAACAATGTATACTCTCAGTTCATCTTCACATCAATACCAGGGTACCCTAGAGGTGATGAGACCCCTGCACACACAGTGTTCTTAACAATGTATACTCGCAGTTCATCTTCACATAAATATCAGAGTACCCTAGAGGTGACGAGACCCCTGCACACACAGTGTTCTTAACAATATATACTCTCAGTTCATCTTCAAATCAATACCAGAGTACCCTAGAGGTGACAAGACTCCTGCACACACAGTGTTCCTAACAATATATACTCTCAGTTCATCTTCAAATCAATACCAGAGTACCCTAGAGGTGACAAGACTCCTGTACATACAGTGTTTATAACAATGTATACTCTCAGTTCATCTTCACATCAATACCAGGGCACCCTAGAAGTGACGAGACCCCTACACGCACAGTGTTCTTAACAATGTATACTCTCAGTTCATCTTCAAATCAATACCAGAGTACCCATGAGGTAACGAGAACCCTGCACATAGTGTGTTTATAACAATGTATACTCTCAGTTCACCTTCACATGAATACCAGGGTGCCCTAGAGGTGATGAGACCCCTGCACACACAGTGTTCTTAACAATGTATACTCGCAGTTCATCTTCACATAAATATTAGGGCACCCTAGAGCTGACGTGACCCCTGCACACACAGTGTTCTCAACAATATATACTCTCAGTTCATCTTCAAATCAATACCAGAGTACCCTAGAGGTGACAAGACTCCTGTACATACAGTGTTTATAACAATGTATACTCTCAGTTCATCTTCAAATCAATACCAGAGTACCCTAGAGGTGACAAGACTCCTTTGCTTACAGTGTTTATAACAATGTATACTCTCAGTTCATCCTCACATCAATACCAGAGTACCATAGAGGTGACGAGACCCCTGCGCACACAATGTATACTCTCAGTTCATCTTCACATCAATAACAGAGTACCCTAGAGGTGACAAGACTCCTGTACATACAGTGTTTATAACAATGTATACTCTCAGTTCATCTTCACATCAATACCAGGGTACCCTAGAGGTGACAAGACTCCTGTACATACAGTGTTTATAACAATGTATACTCTCAGTTCATCTTCAAACCAAAACCAGGTCACGAGCCCCCTGCTTATACAGTACATTGTCCCAAAATTTCCGCCTGCGCATTACTTCGCCCGAAACATGGACTATAAAATATATGAAAAGTCTCTGTCAAAATTTCGGCAGCAAACGTTTTTCGCTTAACTATGGCAATGCTCTGTTACAAAAGTGATATATTAGCTTTGGGTATGTGCTTAGCCTACTATTCTAATTATGCAAAAATGAGGAAAAAGTAGACTTATGAGACCGATCCTGGAAAATGTGTGTCTGTCTGTATGTCCGTCTGTCTGTCTATCTGTGACCCCCCCTATCAACTCCTAAATGGCATCAGAAATCGAAACCAAATTTAATAAGAGTAAAGATATATACCTGAATATCTCACGGCCATATTTGAAATTGCAGTCAGTGCTACCAACTGCTAAAAAATCGCAAATGAAATTTGAGCTCTATGTTCGATATCTCAGAAGTTATGCATGCGAACTATTCCAAAATCCGCACACTTATACTGTAGACTAGCAGAAGTACCCATTCTTCGAACGGTCTTCGGTATTAATAACCAGACGTATTCAATTGAGCTACTGTTGCAATGGTTAGGAGCTTGGAACCTGTTTTAGACAAAGAAATATGATTCGTTAAAATGTTCTCTGAAACTAAATTTACCTAACGTGTTCTTCCTGACGTGAAAATAAAATTGAAAACCTCGTAGACGAATCGCAATACACGTCACATACAAACTGACCCTCACCGTTGTGTCAAGTCCCCAACCACAGGAAGACCCTTTTTATAAATTTCTAGCTGAAGTACCCGTTCTTCGAACGGCTTTTAGTACTTGCTGGCCTAATAATTAATATATATAATCACACATTCGTAATGTAGTTATGTTATTTCCATGTTACCAACTACATGTGTAGACTACATGCATTTTCACTCACCGAATTATTAATCAGAGGTAGGAAAGTGAAAATCCTTAGCCTGCTGTCAGTCGACCGACCGGGTCAGGGAATGGATTGAATGAAATCCCCATCTAACAGCGAGGATATGTTGAACTGTGCCGGCAGACGAAGCCTGTCGCACTCTCCTGGGGCAATGATTAAATGAATGACAGATGAAATGAAATGATAGTGGAGATTGTTGATGGAATGAAATTGTGACAGGGAAAACCGGGTACTCGGAGAAAAGCTTGTTGCCTCCGCTTTGTAGGTGAGAATGTGTGTTTAAATATTGGAAATAAATATCAGCTTCTATATAGTAAAAGATAAATAACCTGTCTTAAATATTGAACACTTATCGTTTAACGTCTTCAACTCTTCGTACGATATTTAAGCATAAAAACATTATGCTAAAAATACATCAAACTTGATAGCAATTATCATATCCGCAATAAGTAATATTGCGGAAAGTACGTACCATGTCATGATAAAGAATAACAGTAACGGAACAAACTTCAATCATCCCAAGTAATATTAACAAAAACAAATTAATCACAGAAATATTTTCTAAGTTTATGCCGTGTCTTGTGCGAGATTACGCCTAGTAACTCCGAGATGGTTCATCAGCGGGCTCTTGTGGTCTATTTGCGGACTACCGTGCAATGTAGAAAGCCCTATAACATTGTAAAACAGCGTAAAGATCCAAATACTCACATACAATAACCGGCACAAAGAGTATAAAATTAGACTCAAAATCACGTCTAGTTTCGGACCCCAGAAACTACCTCTATAAATAAAACAGTTCACGTAGAGAGTAACATAGACTAACATCGCTCGGCGTTGACCGTGTTTTATAAGACATATTTAGGTTTTACTCGCTAACCGTTGGAGATACACGAAAATTGTAAAGGACCTTTCGGATAGAAAAGCTCGTCGTTCCACAAAAGTTTGCTATTTCTTAGCGTGCTCTTTTTATTTGAAATGGAAATATGAAAATAATCGCCATTTTAAATAGTGCAAAATATCGAAATCAAAAGTAGCCTATATGTAAGCCTGGTAAATTAGCTACGTCCATGCAAAATTTCATTTAAATCGAACCTGTAGTTCTTGTGTTATTGAGTAACACACAGACAGACAGAAAGACACTCACCATCTCATATTTATATATTAGTACTAGCAGGTACCCGCGACCTCGCTCGCGATCAAGACAATGGGGACGATGCATTATTACTGATAATTGGTTTATTCTATTACAGCAATCGCGGCTACAGATGGGTCGATTCTAATTCTGAAAATTCTGGTACATACAGTATATTGATATGAGCAGCAAAGTGGGAATTTTATACAGTTGTGAATGTCTGTAGGGTACGATGTTACATTATGTGAACACATTTGAAAATTTTGGTTTTGGTTTTGCCATCTTCTGCTGAGACATAACGATTTTGTTGTCCGGATACTCGCCAGCACGCCACATACAGTTATCCATGGGAAAAAATGGTTTTGTCTAAACGTACACCTGGAATGGCAAATCTATCGGAATATGGGGAATTAAAAGTATTTTTCCTTAAGCTATTCTGGGTATAATTTTGCCACACTTATTGATGATTTGAACGTCAACATGTCGCTATTAATAGACCTATAGTAAAATATTTCTCACCTTGGCCGCTGATGTACATTATGCAGTTTCTTCCAGTGTTACATCCCAGGGATTGAAATTCTCCAACAACCCTTTTGCCTCACATGCCTCTCTAAGTTATTAAAATTCCCGATTGTTGTTGTTTGAGTCTTCAGTTTTTTGACTAGTTTGATGCAACCCTCCATGCCTCGCTCTCCTGAGCTAATCGCTTCATCCCTACATAGCTACCGCACCCTACATCCGAGGCAATCTGTATAACCCTGGTCTACCCCTACAGTTCTTGTCCTTGACCCTCCCATCCATAACTAAGCTTGCTATTCCTGGGTGTCTTAATATGTGTCGTACCAACCTATCTCTGCTCTGCATTAGCAGTCGCCAGAAACATCTCTCCTCTCCCATTCGTCTTAATAGCTCTTCATTTGTTACCCTATCTACCCATCTGATCTTCATCATTCTCCCGTAACACCACATTTCAAACGCTTCAATTCTCCTCTTTTCTGCAGCACCATTAGTCCAAGTTTCACTTCCTTATATTGTCACGCTCCAGACAAAAGCTTTCAAAAATGACATCCTACTACCTAAATGTGTATTCGATGTCAACAGATTCCTTTTCTGTAGAAATACTTTCCTTGCCTGAGCCAACCTGCTTTTTATATCCTCTTTGCTTCGTCCATTACTGGTCATTTTGCTTCCTAAGTACCGGTAACAGAAGTCTCCTACTTCCCGTAGCGTTTCACCTGCCAATTTGATGTCCATAGAGGTTTCTGATTTATTCGGCTGCATTCCAATGATTTTGTTTTACATTTATTGATTTTCATCATGAATTCATTCGTCAAGACGGAGTCCATACCATTCAAAAACTCGTTCAAATCTTCTGGCGTATTGGCCAAGATGACGATGTCATCAGCAAATCTCAGAGATGAAATTATTTCTCCTTGAATCTTCACTCCGACTTTAAATTGTTCTCCAATTTCCTGATTATTGTGTTTTTAGAGATCTTTGAAATGCGTTGCCCCCGCACATGGTGTAGATGCATTGTCAAAGGAAAACATTCCATGTTACGAACATGGGCCGCATAACCTGTATCGAAAGCCTATTCTGGACAGTAGTTCCTTGAACTCAGATTTGCCAACATTTTATTGTATCTTTCCATGTGGTATGTCTCTGTACCTCAACATACAGAAGAGTGCTTTAAAAATCATGCCTTGTGTAAATTTTGGAAAAGGTAGTGAGTGTGGTTTTTGCCGGAGTGGATACTCGCTCGTATAAATTCTTTTCAGTAAAATAGACTGGTTCACAATTTTGTAAGTGCACATTGAGGTATATGACGGCGGGAAGCCTTAAGTGTTAAGGAAACGGCAATAGCCGCCACAGAGCTTCGTTGCTACTGAAATAATGACCTGACCAGACTGATATTTGTACTTAACTATACGGAATTTGTGAGCCCAGTGTTTATGAAATTGAACGTAGCTATATCGCTACCTTTATTTTATAGCCGCTACTGTAGTGTTTAAAAATTATAGGTGGTATTAGAAGGCGCTTCCCCTATTTTTTTTACCCCTGGCACTACAGCCCATGAAGGGCCTAGGCCTATCATGCGACCGCTTCCCAGCCATATGGCCTGCAGTTATTGTGGTGACGCGTGGTCAGTGCTTAGTGCCCCCTCAGCCGTTAATCTTGTTCTTCATGACCGGAGCGCTGCCTCACAGCTACTCAATTGTACTCACGAATCTGAGTGCAGCCCGTTACAGCCCTCACGTCAGTGTCTAAAATCTCTGACGGAGCCGGGAATCGAACCCGGGGCCTCCGGACGAGAGGCAGGCGCGCTACACTGTTCTTATTGTGTTTATATATATATCTTGAAAAAGATAATAAATGGATTGGCATTGCCTCCTACAGGGATATATAGAAAATCGGATGTCATACCTTGAGGTAGTGTTGCCATGGAAACGGACTTGCGATTAGTTCATCGATCAGAGCGAAGATAGTTTTCTGCGAATATCTTTGAAACAGTTGGTTTTAGGGCCTTAAAATGTAGTTTTCGGTGTCCCTTAGGGACATACCGAGTATTGTTTCTTGCATCGAGGAGAGTAAAATGAGCTTTGTCCGGTCTTTATGCGACAACTTCGATATTTTGTCCTGGTTGAGTATTTTTGGTGACTTTTCAGTTGTGTTGCCCGTTCCACGGGAACAATGATTTATTTCTGGACGAAAGGCAGCCTATATGTTATGCCATGGTATAAGCTGTCTCCATTTCAAATTTCATCCAAATCCGTCCAGCCGTTTTAGTGTCAAGAGGTAACAAACTAACACACACACACACGGACACACAGATTTTCACAATTATAATATATATAGGAATGATGGAAATATGAAATTTTGAAACCAATGGGTGTAGTGACGTCGCAAATGTGGGTTTTACTCGCTAACCGTTGGAGATACACGAAAATTGATAAGGACCATACGGATAGAAAATTAAATTTTAAAGCTCGTAGTGCCATCAAAAGTTTGCTATTTCTCAGCGTTCTCTTTTTATTTGAAATGGAAATATGAAAATAGTCGCCATTTTTAAATAGTGCAAAATATCGAAATCAAGAGTAGCCTATATGTAAGCCTGGTAAATCAGCTACGTCCATGCAAAATTTCATTTAAATCGAACCAGTGGTTCTTGTGTTATTGAGTAACACACAGACAGACAGAAAGACACACACCATCTCATTTTTAGCCTACTTTCGATTTTTGCAAAAAATGAAAGTAGACTTATGAGATCACTACAGGGCCAAAAATTGTGTGTTTCTGTGTGTGTGATTGTGTGAGTGTGTGTACTCTGAATGTCTGTCCCCCCCCCCTATCAATTCGAACACTGTGAATCCGAATTGAACGACATTTGGTACAGAGGTAGCACTGGCAAAGGGCACCTCAGTGTCATGTTTTACATCGCCGCCATCTTGACGTAAACGTAATGGCGGCCACCTAAATGTTCAAAGCTTAAATCATATTACGTCCAACCTATTCATCTGATCTCTACCAAATTTTGTAACATTATACCTTTAGGAATGAAGAATCCCTTGACCAAACTACGAGGTCATCTGCCTAATAATTTGCGGATGGTGGCCATATTTGTGTGCAAATCGATTCCCCCTATCTTTTCAAACACGGTGAGACCAAATTGAACGAAATTTGGTACAGAGGTAGCACTAGCAAAGGGAACCTCAGTGTCATGTTTTATATCGCTGCCATCTTGACGGAAACGCAATGGCGGCCACCCAAATATTCAAAGCTTAAATCAAATTACGACCAACCTATTTATCTGATCTCTACCAAAGTTTGTAACATTATACCTTTATGTATGAGGAATCTTTTGACCAAACTACGAGGTCATCTTCCCAATAATTTGCTGATGGCGGCCATGTTTGTGTGCAAAATGATTCCCCGTATCTTTTAAAACACGGTGAATCCGAATTGAACGAAATATGGTACAGAGGAAACACTAGCAAAGGGCATCTATGTGTCAGGTTTTATATCGCCGCCATCTTGATGAAAACGTAATGGCGGTCACCCAAATGTTAAAAGCTTAAATAATATTACGACCAACCTAATCATCTGATCTCTACCAAATTTTGCGACGTTATACCTTTATATATGAAGAAACATTTGACCGAACTACGAGGTCATCTGCCCAATAATTTGCGGATGGCTGCCATGTATGTGTGCCAATTGATTCCCCCTATCTATTCAAACACGGTGAAACCGAATTGAACGAAATTTGGTACAGGGGTAGCACTAGCAAAGGGCACCTCATATTCTAGTTTAATATCCGTATGATACTTATTTCAACAAGCTACTACAACCAACATTCAATTATACTCCTTGAAAAGGACAAAGAGTTAAAACAATACCCATGCATTTAGGAGAAAGTAGGCTATATGTTCTTTACTGAACATCTTGTTATATATTAGTATGATGGAAATATTACATTTTGAAACCAATGGGTGTAGTGTCGTCACAAATGTGGGTTTTACTCGCTAACCGTTGGAGATACACGAAAATTGATAAGGACCTTTCGGATAGAAAAATAAATTTTAAAGCTTGTAGTGCCATCAAAAGTTTGCTATTTCTGAGCGTTCTATTTTTATTTGAAATGGAAGTATGAAAATAGTCGCCATTTTTAAATATTTCAAAATATCGAAATCGAAAGTAGCCTATTTGTAAGCCTGGTAAATCAGCTACGTATATGCAAAATTTCATTTAAATCGAACCAGTGGTTCTTGTGTTATTGAGTAACAGACAGACGGAAAGACACACACCATGTCATTTTTATATATTAGTATGTTAAAGGCTTGTGGTGCATGAAAATTTAAGTTCATTAGCCCCCAATGACCCAAATTCCTAAAAGCAGCAAAAATACTATTCCAAATCAGGAGTTTTTGAACATAATGTTGCTGTTTGGAGATATAATAGACTTTCTGTACGACATATCGCCCGTATAAGTCGTGTGAAAAAAAACTCGGGTACTTCTTGAACCCCTTAAGCGCATTGATGAATTTTACAGTTTTAGTTGGTTCCGTGATAACCCTCTAGCCACTTGCAAACTTTCACAGAAATGTAATAAATGGGGTGGCATTACTTCTTGCAGAAATAGATGGAAAGTTGGATGTCACCTCTTGAGATACTGTTGTCATGGTTACTGGCTTGCATTCCTTCATTAGTTTATTAAATGAAATTAGTTTTCTGGAAATATCTAAGAAACTGTTGGTTTTAGAGCCTTAAAATGTAGTTTTCGAGGACCGTTTACGGCTCTTTAGTGGCCCCGAGTTTTGTTTCTGACACCAAGGGGTTGAAAATGAACTTTGTCTCGTCGTTGTACGCCATAATATAATAATATAATAATAATAATTATTATTATTATAATAATAATAAAATAATAATAATAATAAGTTAATAATATAACAATATAGGGATAGGGATATAATATACCTTCTATACCATACTCGCACGTGTAACTCGCGTGAAAAAATTGTAGAGTACCCCTTGACCCCCTTAATCGCATTATATGTATTGATGAATTTTGCACCTTTATTTGGATCCGTTATAACCTTATAGCCGTTTGCAAACCTTCACGGTGATGTAATAAATGGAATTGCATTGCGTCTTACAGAAAATGTATGGACCTCTGAGATTGTGTTGCCATGGTTACTGGCTTGCATTCTTTCCGTAGGTTAATAAATGAAATTTGTTTTCTTGGAATATCTCAAAAACTATTGGTTTTAGGGCCTTAAAATGTGGTTCGAGTTTCGTTTCTCACTTTGAGGGGCTGAAAATGAGCTTTGTCTCGCCCTTCTACGCCTATTTCAGCATGTATTTTAATGGGGTAGGCCCCCTTTTATAAGAGGTACGGAGAAGAGTTACATCAATGATTATTGTCGTGCCTCTGATGGATATCTGTATCAAATTCTACGTTTAACCACCCAGCCGTTCTCGAGTTATAAGGACACGAAGTTGTCCACAGACAAACAAACAGACATACAGACATAGACAGACAAAACATTATTTTTGCGCGCATCCGTCATAAAACAGTCTGAAACGCGCAAATATCGCAAATTTCCGTGGAAATTCAGAAAAAACAGACAAACTTTCATTGTTATATATATAGAGATAGAGATAATAACATTCCAGATTAATTTTCAGAAGTCCATATATGCCAGTGTTGCCAACATGATTCTAAGCCAGCCGATAGGTCCAATTTTTGAATGCATGTAACTTGTATGCTATCGATTGGATTTCAACCACATTTCGTATGCACTATGTGTACTACAACAGATTTGACTGTGCGTATTCTAAAAAGCTACCAGGGCTGCCAAGTGTTAATAAATACTATCTCTATGTTTTAACCCTAAAATCAATATATCAGAAAGTTTGCAAGCCAACAGCTCTAAACTTTGCACACGTATAGTACCTGACATTCTATTTTAGTTTGGTGTAACTTATATTCATCAGTGTTGCCAACACGATTTTAATCCTGCTGATAGTTCCAGTTTTTAAAGGCATAGAACTTCTATACTAACAAATGAATTTCAACCGAATTCCTTATGTACCATAACGGTTATGACTATGCGTATTCGTAAGACCCAGCAGGGCTGCCAACTGTTAAAAAATGCTCTCTCTATTTCTTTAATCCTAATATCAATGTATCAGAAATTATGCATGCCATCAGCTCCAAACATTGTACACGAATATTACCTGCATTCTTGATTAATTTGGAGTAACTAATATACCTCAGTGCTGCCAACATGATTCTAATCTTTCTGATAGTTTCAATTTTTATTATATGTAACTTCTATTCTAACAAATAGATTTCATCCAAAATTGGCACTATAATAGATTGTAATATTTCAGATTAATTCTGAGCAACACATACACGACATTGTTCCCAACATGACTTTATGCGCACTGATACATCCAATATCAAACAGCATGTAACATCCATACTATCTATTAGACTCCAACCAAATTTTGTATGTGCATTCTATACGTTAAGAGATGGAACTAAGAATATATTCAGAGTCACCAGGGCTACCAACTGTAGTAAGTTACTCTATTAAGCTACACTATTTCAGGTGTATTTCAAACTGCAGAACTTAGAAATGTTAGTATTACCAACTTGATTTCGTTATTATTCTAGATAGGTCTATATAGATTGGCATGAATCTAAAATGTTAAGAAAAGTAGGCTCTTTAGTTCGTCACGGGACTACTTGTTTCCCTTGTGATCCTAAATAACAACGGAAAGGAAGTTAAGGTTTAGTGGTTTGCGAAGTAATCAGAATATAATATTCATGAATGATGGTGGCTCAGAAAAGTAGAACGGAAGTTATTCTTACACTTGGAAGAGAAGTATTGTTATATGATATCATATACCACGCTGTTTGTCAGATTGAGATCACGTTCCATACATAAATATATGCTAGTTTATGGCCACATGTGGGTTAACCATGACCGAGGCGCGTTTATAACGTTTGGAGCATTTCTACCTCAAATATCTTCATAATTTGTGCATTAAGGCTTTCAAGGCCCGGAATACTATTACAATTATTCATACTTTTGGGATTTTGCCGTGTGAAAACTAAAAATTAAGATTCCTAGACGTTTCGAGAGGTTCCCGCGCCCAATTTAACTCGGGGCGAAAGGAGAACATTGAAGGAACTGAGGAATAATGGCACCGATTCTATTCTTCATGCTGACAAGGGAAATGCGACAGTGGATATGGATACCGATGAATATAAAAATTAAATCTCGGTTTCATTGTCTGATCGTGTCTATGGACTGGACGCTCGTGATCCAATCTTTCGTATATCCAATGCCAATGCTAAACTTGCTAAACTGTCATCAATTCCAAAAGAGAATAGAAGATATCCTCTTACGGGAGATGCTGTTCCTCCGAGATTGTAAGGTCTTCCTATAATTCATGAACAAAGCTTCCCTCTTTGACCAATTGTTAGCACGTTAGGTTCTCCAACGTTCGCTCTTGTGCAATACCTGAGCAAGTTGCTTCATCCACACTTACATTAGTCTTACAGTCCTACATTAGGGATTCAACCCATTTTGTCGAGATATTATCAACTATCACCGATCAACTTAATGCTATTTTAGTGAGTTTTGATGTTGGGTCCTTGTTCACCAAAGTGCCGGGGGACTCGGTCATGTCCCTCATCAAGGATTTGTTTCCTGAGGTCATTGACCGATTATTCCACCAATGCCTGTGATCCAGTTATTTTTTGTAGGATGGTAAATTTTACGAGCAGACTGATGGTGTGGCCATGGGAAGTCCGCTCTCGCTCGACGTGGCAAATTATTTCATGGAACATTTTGAGGAAGAGGAAGCTATATCTTCGGTGTCTTTCAAATTGGGGATTTGGTGGAGGTATGTGGATGATACGTTCATAGTGTGGGGTGGAGGGTTCTGAGAAAATAAACCACTTTCTAAACCACCTAAATCAGCTGCATCCTTCAATCCACTTCTCAATGGAGCTAGAGTCGGGTGGATGCTTACCTTTTTTGTATATTCTTGTGAGGGGGAAGGCGGATGGCTCCATGGGGCACAGCGTCTACCGTAAGCCAACTCGCACTAACCGATATTTACATGCAGACTCCCACCACCACCCAGCATAAAAATCAAAGAATTATTAAAACTCTAGCCAAAAGAGCGGAACGTATTTGTGAGGCATCAATTCTTCAGGAAGCGTTACATGCGTTACAAACCATGTTTAAGGGTAATGGTTATAATGAATCCACTATATATAGGTCCCAGAAGGTGGGATTGACAACCTTCTCAGAGCTCCGACGTGAGGGGAACTGCTTACCTCCCTTGTATGCAGTTATTAAAGACCTGGAAACATAGTTCCCCTCTCAGATTCTCTGTTTCTTCACCTTTTCAAATTGTTTGGTTTCCCCTATGGCTCCAGGGCCATGACTTGATCTCCTTTGTTCGTCACTGGAGGAGTTTCCATCCTGTATGGCGTTGGGTACCGTACAGATACACTCCTCTTTTGTTCTGTATCCTTATATCCATCCCTGCCCCACGCTAACCCCTTATATCCATCCCTGCCCCATCCTAACCGTTTATATCCATCCCCCCCCCTAACCCCTTATATTCATCCCTGCCCCACCCTTACCCTTATATCCATCCCTGCCCCACTCTAACCCCGTATATCCATCCCTACCCCACCCTAACCCCTTATATCCATCCCTGCCCCATCCTAACCCCTTATATCTATCCCTACCCCACCTATACCCCTTATATCCATCCCTGCCCCACCCTAACCCATTATATCCATCCCTACTCCACCCTAACCCCTAATAATGGGCCCCACCCTAACCCCTTATATCCATCCCTGCCCCACCCTAACCCCTTATAGCCATCCCTGCCCCACCCTAACCCCTTATATCCCTCCCTGCCCCACCCTAACCCCTTATATCCATCCCCACCCTACCCTAACCCTTCTTATCCATCCCTGCCCTACCCTAACCCCATATATCCATCCCCACCCCACCCTATCCCCTTATATCCATCCCCACACCACCCTAGCCCCTTATATCCATCCCCACCCCACCCTATCCCCTTATATCCATCCCTGCCCCACACTAACCTCTTATATCCATCCCTGCCCCTCCCTAACCCCTTACATCCATCCCCACCCAACCCTAACCCCTTATATCCATTCCTGCCCCAACCTAACACCTTATATCCATCCACACCCCACCCTAACCCCTTATATCCATCCCTGCATACCCTAACTCCTAATATCCATCCCTGCCCCACCCTAACCCCTTATATCCTTCCCTGCCCCACACTATCCCCTTGTATCCATCCCTGCCCCACCCTGACCCTTTATATCCATCCCTGCCCCACCCTAACCCCTTATACCCATCCCTAACACCTTATATCCTTCCCTGCCCCACCCTAACCCCTTATATCCTTCCCTGCCCCACCCCACCTTAACCCCTTATATCCATCCCTGCCCCACCCTAACCCCTTGTATCTATCCTCACCCCATCCTAACCCCTTATATCCATCCCCGCCCCACCCTAACCCCTTATATCCATCCCTGCCCCACCCTAACCTCTTATATCCATCCCTGCCCACCCCACCCTAACCCCTTATATCCATCCCAGCCACACCCTAACCCCTTACATCCATCCCTGCCCCACGGTAACCCCTTATATCCATCCCTGCCCCACCCTATCCCCTTATATCCATCCCTGCCCCACCTTAACCCCTTATATCCATCCCTGCCCCACCCTAACCCCTTATATCCATCCCTACCCCTCCCTAACCCCTTATATCCATCCCTACCCTACCCTAACCCCTTATATCCATCCCCACCCCTCCCCATCCTAACCCCATATATCCATCCCTACCCCTCCCTAACCCCTTATATCCATCCCTGCCCCACCCTTACCCCTTATATCCATCCCTGCCCAACCCTGACCCCTTATATCCATCCCTGCCCCACCCTAACCGCTTAGATCCATCCCCACCCCACCCTAACTCCTTATATCCATCCCTGCCCCACCCTAACCCCTTATATCCATCCCTGCCCCACCCGTACCCCTTATATCCATCCCTGCCCCACCCTTACCCCTTATATCCATCCCTGCCCCACCCTAACCCCTTATATCCATCCCTGCCCCATCCTAACCCCTTATATCCATCCCAACCCCTCCCTAACCCCTTATATCCATCCCTACCCCCTCCCTGACCCCTTTTATCCATCCCTGCCCCACCCTAACCCCTTATATCCATCCCTGCCCAACACTGACCCCTTATATCCATCCCTGCCCCACCCTAACCGCTTAGATCCATCCCCACCCCACCCTAACTCCTTATATCCATCCCTGCCCCACCCTAACCCCTTATATCCATCCCTGCCCCATCCGTACCCCTTATATCCATCCCTGCCCCACCCTTACCCCTTATATCCATCCCTGCCCCACCCTAACCCCTTATATCCATCCCTGCCCCATCCTAACCCCTTATATCCATCCCTACCCCTCCCTAACCCCTTATATCCATCCCTACCCCCTCCCTGATCCCTTTTATCCATCCCTGCCCCACCCTAACCCCTTATATCCATCCCTGCCCCATCCTAACCTCTTATATCCATCCCTGCCCAACCCTGACCCCTTATATCCATCCCTGCCCCACCCTAACCCCTTATATCCATCCCCACCCCACCCTAACCCCTTATATCCATCCCTACCCCTCCCTAACCCCTTATATCCATCCCTGCCCAACCCTGACCCATAATATCCTTCCCTGCCCCACCCCACCTTAACCCCTTATATCCATCCCTGCCCCACCCTAACCCCTTGTATCTATCCTCACCCCATCCTTACCCCTTATATCCATCCCCACCCCATCTTAACCCCTTATATCCATCCCTGCCCCACCCTAACCCCTTGTATCTATCCTCACCCCACCGTAACCCCTTATTTCCATCCCCACCCCATCCTGACCCCTTATATCCATCCCTGCCCCACCCTAACCCCTTATATCCATCCCTACCCAACCCTGACCCCTTATATCCATCCCTGCTCCACCCTAACCTCTTATATCCATCCCTGCCCCACCCTTACCTCTTATATCCATCCCTACCCCTCCCTAACCCCTTTTATCCATCCCTGCCCCACCCTAACCCTTTATATCCATCCCTACCCCTCCCTAACCCCTTTTATCCATCCTCACCCCACCGTAACCCCTTATTTCCATCCCCACCCCATCCTGACCCCTTATATCCATCCCTGCCCCACCCTAACCCCTTATATCCATCCCTGCTCTACCTTAACCTCTTATATCTTCCCTGCCCCACCCTAACCCCTTATATCCATCCCTACCCCTCCCTAACCCCTTTTATCCATCCCTGCCCCACCCTATCCCCTTGTATCCATCCCCACCCCACACTTACCCCTTATATCCATCCCTGCCCTACCCTAACATCTTATATCCTTCCTTGCCCCACCCAAACCTCTTATATGTTCCCTGCCCCACCCTAACCTCTTATATCCATCCCTACCCCTCCCTAACCCCTTATATCCATCCCTGCCCCACCCTATCCCCTTGTATCCGTCCCTGCCCCACCCTAACCTCTTAGATCCATCCCCACCCCACCCTAACCCCTTATATCCATCCCTGCCCCACCCTAACCCCTTATATCCATCCCTACCCCTCCCTAACCCCTTATATCCATCCCTGCCCCACCCTAACCCCTTGTATCTCCTTATTTGGACACCTAAATGCCACCGGAAGGTATAGGAGGTTTTCAAATCGACTTCATTAGAATCAAGCAGATATTCCCAAACCTGGATTTAGATTGCAAAACATACTTTGGGACCAATATAAAATCTGACAACAATCTGGTTGTATTTAGTAGGTATCAATGAATAACTCTAATGTAAATCAATGCGAACTTTAGTTGAATTATGGAACAAAATCTGTAGATGAAAATCTTCGGTTGTAAGGAAAGAATAAACAGAATAATTAGACGGAAAACAACTTAGGCTCACCCCGGATATGTTATAATTAATGGGTGAAAGGCGGAAGAACAAGAACGTGCAAAACGAAAGGGAGAAAGCTGAATACAGACTTCTGACAATTGAGGTAAACATAACGTGCAAGGTAGCGAAAAATGAATGAAAGAGGAATGTGCAAAGACTACCTTAATGTATAGCTGGCTGACGCTCCGGAGTTTGGAAATCGATTACCGGCTCTGTCACGAATTTTAACCCTGGTCTGATGTCCGGAATTCTGTACTCTCAGCCTGTTGATATAAAAGTAGTTTTACGGCGTTTCCTACTTTTACTCCCAGCTAACGAGATTTAATATTGGGATCAGAATTAGATTGGCTATTAAAGGAACCAACCATCTGACTTGCTACGTTGCATAGTAGCAGACGATCTGATCAGTCGTTTTTGACAATTGGGAAGATTATCATTGTATTTGTTGATAAATTCTTCAAATTTTCTGACTAGAATTATTTACAAGTGAATTTAACGACATCCGAATTAGGCGAAGATCAGTTTTGGTTATTAGAAGCTTAGGATCCTAGGAAGCTGTATTATGTATTCGACTGATCTTGAAAGGTAGAATACCGAAAGAGAAAGTTTGCGGCATTTTTAGACTTAACCGGGACTATTGTTATGGTTGAGTGGTGACAATTATTTTGCTTTTGGAAAAGATCAAGCGATAGAAGGTTATCTCCTAACATTACCAGTTAGCAGTTATTACATTCATTAGATATGAGAGACTGGTATTTAAACAGATGTAGGGTAGTGCTGCATCTTATCACTCGTGCTTTTCAATCTGTTCACTTGGCAAGTAATAGCAGGAATGATAAAGAATAAAAAGTAGAAATAAACGATCGAGTTAGTTATTTCGACTCATTTACTAAGGACATTGCCATCTTAGCCGATTCACAAGTGGATTTGAATGTGTTTGTAAATGAATGGTTGGCAAAGAAATCGGGATAAAATCAATGTTTGTAAAACTGAAATAACGGAATGCAGCCGGATGTAATGAAAATCTCTATTTACATCGATTGCCAGATGAAACGGTAAAAGAATTTGGTGACTCATGCTACATAAAAAACAACATGGACAAAGCAAAGAAGATATATAAATGGTGGGTTGACATAGGTATAGTTAGAGATAGTGGATTTTGGTGAAAGATAACGAATGGAAGAGGTAGACTGGTATGACACATTCTAAGACACCAGGCATAGCAAATGTACAGTAGTTATGGTAGGAAGGGTCGAGTATAAAAACTTTAGGGGTAAACCAACGTAAGACCATGTTAATTTGTTTACTTTGCATGCAGGGTGTGGTAGCTATGTAAGGATGAATTGATTACATCAAGAATCGGAATGCGTCATTGCAACAGTCTAAAGACTAAGGGCTCAATCAACAACAACGATTATGCGTCCTTGTTACTAAGCATTTTAGCCATCTGTTTAAAATGTTATCTCAATTTTGCGCAATAGGCACATTTACTTAAACTTGCAGATTGGTATTGAATTGCCGAAGTTCAAGCACAGTTGCAAAGAGTGGATTCAGTACACTCAAAACAATAACTCCCAAATCTCCAACAGGACACACCATATTGTCTGTAAATATACACTTGCAAAATGTTATGACTCAATGAAAATCATATTATCTAAGAGAGGAAACGTGACCAGTTTCTGCTACTTCTTGAATACAAATTTCCTGGTAGATATATTAATGAATGTTTCCACAATGATAAATTCACTACTTATATCATTGGATCTCGACAGTATTCTTGAACTTCCCGTGATTATGTACCCCTATTCAAACTCTTATTACTATTTCAGGCTGATCAATCAAGGCACGTCAAATCCTACCGAAAGGAACATTTACGCATTGGATAATACGAAATGCGGTAGCGCATTTACGAAGAGAAAATCATTGAAGAATCAACATTTAATCCATAGCGGGAAAAAGCGATTCTCATGTGCCATATGCGGAGCCAATTTCTCGCACAAAGGACATTTAAACAATCACATGCTCATCCACAGCGGGCAAAAGCCATATTCTTGCAAAATATGTGTTGCCACGTTCGCGCAGAGAGGAACATTAAAAGATCATCTGTTAATCCATAGTGGCGATAGACCTTACTCATGTGCCATATGCGATGCCACGTTTACGAGGCGAGGATCTTTAAAGAATCACCTGCTTATCCATAGTGGCGAAAAGCCATATTCATGTACCATTTGTGATGCCAAGTTTTCACGCAGAGCATCATTGAAGAACCATTTGCTAATCCACAACTGTGAACGGCCATTCTCATGTACAATATGCGAAGCCAAATTTTTACAGAAAGGTCATTTGAACGTCCACACGCTAATACATAGCGGGAAAAGGCCACATTCATGTGTAGTATGTGAAGCCAAGTTTTCCCAAAGTTCGAATTTAAAGTCACATATGCTAATCCATAGCAGTGAAAAGCCATATCTATGTACAATATGCCAAGCCAAATTTTCGGCTAGGTCAAGTTTGAAGAGACACATGCACATTCATAGTGGCTAAAACTCATGTACCATATGCGATGCCACATTTACTCAGAGGAGATCATTGAAGAATCACCTGCTAATGCATAGCGGGGGAAAGCCAAATTTTCCCAAGGTGGGAATTTAGTCACAAATGCTAATATATATGTACCATATGAGGAGGCTCATTTTCGCTGAGGAACCTCTTGATAATCCACAGCGACAGGAAGTGATGTTCATGTAGCATATGTAAAATCAAATTTTCACGGAAAGGACATTCGATCATGCACATGATTAGGAGTAGCGGTGAATTCATGTAACGAATGTGAGCCAAATTTACCCGAATTTGATATTTGAAGAGACACATGCAAATCCGTAGCAGATATGGGAATATTAATCAGGTGAAGGACGTTCTTCCTGCGACTGTATTGCTGACAGACAAACATTGAGGACACCTGAGATCCTTCTGTGATTCAAGAAACGTGTATAGTCTTATCGTTCAACCTAGTCCCAGGTGGCTTTAAACAATTCGGCATGCGATTGATCCTAAGCAAAATGTTTCTCGCAAATTAGAGCGACGATTTAATGAGAGTTTGAGGCTCTCAATGTCAATAGTTGTACAGCCACGAGGGCCATGTGTTGCTGAAAGAAAGGAGGCGTCGTTGCTAGTTGGGAGCCACTGAGTCTCATGGATACGCATCAGCCGTCACAACTATACCAAGGGGCATGTGTTAAGCGAAAAAAAAGCGTCGTTGCTAGTTGAGAGCCACTGAGCCACATGGGTACGCATTGGCCGTCAGCACTAAACCAAGGGATGTGTGTTGTTGGGAGAATGGAAACCCCTTTGCTAGTTGGGAGGGACTGAGCCGCCTGGATACGTATGGGCCATCACTAATATACTAAGAGACAGCACAGTCAATTGACGAAATAAGGCTGTACATTCTTTTTTGTATAATATAAATTTAAGGAGGCACATAAATAAATTAATCTCCTCAAGTTTCTGGTTATCAAGACCTGAACAACTTGGGTAACATTATTATTATATTTACCAACCGATAGTGATAGCTGCGACTCAGTTATCTGTGGACTTGTTGGACGTGGGTTCAAATTCCGTCCTTGATATGTTTGCATATAGTTTCCCAATTATAACGTCACACATGGACAAGGGAACACCTTCTTATAGGCCACGGCCTTTCGTTCTAAATTCTTGCCTTGTTTAACTCACTTTCATCTCTCATTAATTTGTCTCATGAGGTTCGCGTCTATGTTGAAACGGGAATTATAAGTGGGTAAGTAAGCATTATTATTATTATCATTCCTACCTAACGTAGGCAACTATCCAAGACATAGACAGCGGCTGTCATCTGTGTGGTGTTTGCCCTCCCTCCAGGCATATGCCGGCAACTTGGGGCATCTGCTCTTTACTAGCCACGCATACTATTACAGTCACCACGCAAAAAAGGGTTATACACCGCCTCGTGGCATTCTTGATTTTCACCTACGAGGATCGGGTTCAATTCCCAGCTCTGACAAGAAGTACAATTCTGGTTTAAGAGCAGGAACGGGTTCGATTTCCTTCTTACCCATTCTGGAAGTGGTCTTTCGTGGTTTCTACTCCATGTAAATGCGTGAATGCTTTCTTATTTACGACCACGGCCGGTCTCTTCCCAATCCTCTCCTGAATTACAAGTGCCCACCCTACCGCAGACACCACAATGATACAGAGTATCACACAAATTCTCTCCCTATTTACACACACACAGATGCAGGGGCTAAATGGCCACGATGTCGAAGCCCATTAAAAAAATATTTTTTTATTCTAAAATTATACGATTGTTTGAGTGATCTTACGGCAGCTAATTGCCACATTCTGTACAGCCCTCATGAGAGCTTTTCCAAGAATACCGGACCTGATAACAGAACATCCTGTAGAATGCAAATAGATTTGCCATTGATAGCATAATGGTTTTTGTAATCCGTATTGATATACACCAATCTATACTTGAAATCCGTTTTATAAATACTTAAGAGAACATCCTGTAGACATTCCATCCGAGATTTTAGTCTTGCATACAATGTAAATGGCATTGCACGCTCTCAAGGATGTTGTATTGCTGACGCGGTTGTATTAATCTAAACTACTCCGTGCCATGAGAACCGATTTAGCATGAAAAGGGAAGATGATCAAGGATTAATCTGAAAGTCTTTGGCATACTGTTCTTGAGCTAAAAAATATATCCTCCTGGGAATGTTTAAGTAAATCTCACAGACAAGAAATCAGCAATATCTCCTATCGCCCTTATGTTTAACATGCTTGCTAACTTCGACTGAATTCCTTGATTTCCTTTCCATAGCCAAAAGCTCCCAGATCATCTACATGGACACCAACAAAGAGAGTTCTTTCTTCATTAAAGAACAAACAGGTATCACATTCAGTAATTGTAAAACCCAGGTTAGTCAGCATACACCTCAATTATTCATACTTATCTTTGGCGGTCTGCTTTAGACCAGAAATTATTTTGTTTAATTTATAAACAAAATCAGCTTTGTGAGCTTCGATAAAACCTTCCGGCTGTTGAACATAGATAGTCACTTTAATATCACTGTTTAGGAATGCTGTTCTAACATCAATATAGGGAGTTGACCATTCATTTTCTACACTTAATGCTAGTAACAATCTAATAGTTTTCTTTTTCAACACTGGTGAGAATGACTCGTATTAATTCACCCCATATCTTTGTTGAAATCCTTGAGTCACTAGACGGGCTTTGTAACAATCGACATTACCATTAACATCTCTTTCGGTCTTAAAAACCCTCTTCATATTGTGACCGAAATCCAGTCATGTGACTCGGCTACCCCAGGCGTGGTCAAGAAGGAAATGAAGGATTGCTTGCCAATCTACACCGAGAGCTCAAGAGCGAGTCTCCGAACCCAGGAATAATGTATTTTTATGATGTGCTAGTAATAATAATAATGAAATGACGATCATTTATGATAAAATACTAATGCTGTTAAACGAATGCTGACTATATGAACTTCGAGAAGCATTAAAATAATGTATTGGAATTTAGCTGAAACTGGTCACATCCTCAATTGAACTGCAGGTGATCTGTAACTAATTTAATCGATATTTAACAAAGCAATCTTAATTAATTAATTATGTTTATGATAATAATGATTATGGAAACGAGATATGATTATTTATTTATAATTATAATATTAATTCATTGAAATTAAATCACGGAATATACATTTATGATGGACATATTGCTACAAATTAATCAAAAGGCTTAGAGGATTAGTGATGAACATTGACAATGATAACATTGGAACATTACTGCACCCTGTATTTCTGCATATATTTTATTCTTTTTGCATTGAAATACTGAAAGTCAAGTACAAGAACCAGACAGTATGAGCAGGCTGTTCTGATCACAAAGGGGTTGAGCAAGACTCGAGTGTTGAGAGCAGGAACAGATGCCGCGTGTGTGTGACTCATAGCGTTGACACTTCGCTTTGTCTTGTGATGAAGATGCATGAATACTTGAGAGGGAACGAGCCTTTAGCCTACTAGGAGGTGCTACTGAATAAAACCGAAAACTTGAAGTCATGAACAACGAATCAGGAGGTACGACGCCCTTTTCGGCGGTCAAATGGCTTAGGAACGCCTTCCACATAATTTGAGCGGCAATTAAGCTGTGGATTAACCTACGATCGAATCTTGGGCATCTTGGCAGAATCATGACCTGTGAAGTGATACGGTCACAATCACATAAGTTGCATGCCTGTAACGTCATTATTTTAGAAATTAATTTTCGATCATCTCCCTCCACCTAAACTTCGCCCAAAATCATTTAAATAGTGATCTCCGAGCTGCTGTAATTATTACTATTCTGTGTGTCCAGGGGGACACCTGTGTCTGAACGACAATTATTTGACGACACGATACTGTTACTTCACGTACCAGGCGTGGTACTTAAACATTTTCATATTTTGAGAAAACCTTGTCCGATATTATGTTGTGTGCGTGCAACGCAAGTTTGTTTGTGATGAAGCCAGTGTTATAGGTAGTTGTGCCAATTACAGTTTAGGGACATGTTATCTACACACATTTTGCTCTAGGACTTTTGGCGTGATTAGTAACCAAATAAGCAATATTATCCAGGAGATTTGCGTGTGATTGTATTAGGTTGTATTATTTTTGAAGCACCAAGATAACGTTCCAACTTGAAGGAAGATCGAACCAGCACTACTTCGCTCTAGAGATGGCAACTATGAGCTAAGCACATTTCGGGGGAGGAATGTCGGGTGACGTGGATCATATGCTGGTCGCTGAAGGATTGAGTATTAAATAAAAAAAATATTTATTTGACAAATTGGGTTATGATACTCATGGGATATATATTTGTTTATGTAAATATTTTGCTTTTGTGTGTCTGTCATGTAGACTTTGTTTGTTTTGCTTACTGACACACAAGTTAATGCATGGGACAGCGTGACGTTATTTTCTTGTGATGTAAATATTTGTTTGTTTATTTGTGGTGATTTTCAATGTACGGGGCTTCATGCACACCGTGTGATGAGTGCTCGCGTATTGCAGCTAAGCAATACATTATGGAAGTCAGCGTAACGACAGAAGCGGAGTTAAATACAGAATTGGGGGGGATTTGTGAATTGAGAACAGTTTTATGATTACTCAGGCTATGTAATGTTTATAAATTGCCACGTTGCAATGTTGTACGAGAAGCATTCTGCTTGCTCGGTTTTCTTGAGTTTATTTAAATACATGGGTTGGCTTTTTAGTTTTGGCACCAATGCTCCAGTGCCAAGTTGCATCAATGTTGGGCGCTGCCACTTTTACCGACGGTTCCTGCCCTGCATCTCCTCCCTCAGAGCACATGACCTCGCCCGTCCTCACCACCGCTCGTGCGCAGTCGCGCCTGTTAGATGAGTAGTGTGAGACCAGCGCTCGCGAAAAACAGTCGCAATGTTTTCTAAGCAGAAGCAGAGAACGTGGATAAAAACTCAGTGTGCTTGGGGTCGCAGTGCTAAACAGTGTCACCGAGGATTGCAGGAAGCGTGAGGTGCAGCTGCGTTACCGTTCAGAACGGTAGCAAGATGGGTTGCAGCCGGAGCACATGCCTCGATCTGGTCACCCACCAGTAAGTGATGACAATGTACAGATGGTGTCCGCGTTAGTAGAGGTGGATCGGAACGTAACGATTCGTCAATTAGAGCAAGATACCGGACTGGCGCATTCAACTGTCCTCCACATCCTGAAGGACTTACTGAAAATGAGGAAGTTTGCGTCCAAATGGGTTCCGCATGAATTAACCGACATGCACAAATGGCTGCGATATGACGCTTGTCGTATGCACTTGCAGCGTTATCAGCGCGAAGGGAAGGCCTTCTTACAGCGTATCATAACTGCCACCGCCTGGACTTCAGCGTGGATGGGCCTACTTACCGTTTATTCAGAGGTCCGCCTCGCTTCAGCAACAAAATCACCTCCAGATGACATGTTCCAACAGAAGAGCTCCAAAAGGGGTGGAAGGAAATTGGAGAAGGAGAACGCACAGGCTATTCTGCAGACACCCCCCAATAACCGACAGAACTGCTGTCGATGAAATAATGCCACAACAGTTGCTAAAAAATGAAAATAAGAAATTTAATGTTAAAATCTAACAAAAACACCTCCACCAGAAAACAGAACATGCATCAACTAGCATAATTTACAAGAAGGCAAGAGACCGCTTAACATGCTTGCTTGCAAAGCCAACAAAAGAAAAGAATTAAATTAAAATTAAAATGTTAAAGCCCAAAGATTAAAATAAAATTACAGGCATAATTAAATGAGAACGGGCTTGATAATTTACAAGGAAATGCAATACCGATCCGACATGCAGAGGTCCAGGCCACGCCAAAAAAACGAAAGGTTTAAAATTAAATTAATAAAATAAACTAAGATCAATTAAGAAATTCCCGATATTCTTGACGAAGAAAAACACAAGAACATTCACCAAAAACATAAGGATAAACCAACAAGATTAATAAAAAACATATTAAGTTAACACAACACGTTTGAGTTTCGCGGTCGACGCCAAGAGACTGACCTCGAGACCAGAATGCAGTCGGGCAAAACAAAAAACAAACATGGCCACAAGAGCAGACGACCACATGTCAAATCGAAATTATGGCAAACAATTAGCATTAAAATTAATTGTTAACTAGCAGGTACCCGCGGCTTCGCTCGCGTCATAGTCGTGTCATATTGTTATTCAATGAAATGCAGGTGTACCCCCTTAACACCCCTTTAGAAACTGAATATCCAAAAACCCTTCCTTAGTGGACGTTTTCGACTTACAACGAACATATTCCCAAAATTTCATGTTTCTAGCTTTAATAGTTTTGGCTGGGCGATGATGAGTCAGTCAGTCAGTCAGTCAGTCAGTCAGTCAGTCAGGACACTTAGTTTTATATAATAGATAAGCATCGGTCCTAGTGGAAAATAATTCTATCACCTGAAACCAAAAATGCATGGGACGAAAAAAAAAATCAAAATATCATATTGGTTCCGGACCCTAAAAGACGTGAAAAATATAATAAAAGTATTAAAAAAATATTTTTCGAAATTTCATTCGAATCAATTTTTATGCCATTCCTGGGACTTAGAAAATTCCGGCAAAAAGTACAAAATCATTAATAACTCCCTAAGTATTCGTCGTATGATGAAATAGCAAGAGACAAAAAAGATGTAATGTGTTATTGTCTACAACATAGGCCATGCAAAATTTTACACTCAGACATATTACGTTCCCCCCCCCCCCATATTTTCACCCCTCCCCATGGGCCCCTTATATTGGATTTATGAAAAAACGGTCAAACACCTATTTTGTTATTTTTTATGCTGATTTTTTTCCGCTGAGTTCCAAACTCCTCGCCTATGTCGTTTAAGAGATACACGCTCGGTTAGGAAACCTTCAACCCCCACTTTTCACCCCTTTCACCTCAAAATATACACCACATCGAAAAACCCTCAGACACGTATCTTCTTATTTTTAATGATGGGTTTATATGCCGAGTATCAAATCCCCCAATGAAAGCAATCTGGAGATATTGTTATTCAATGAAATGCAGGTGTACCCCCTTAACACCCCTTTAGAAACTGAATATCCAAAAACCCTTCCTTAGTGGGCGTTTTCGACTTACAACGAACATATTCCCAAAATTTCATGTTTCTAACTTTAATAGTTTTGGCTGGCCGATGATGAGTCAGTCAGTCAGTCAGTCAGTCAGGACACTTGTTTTTATATAAGAGATTCCTGCTGATCAATTTTACCATCACAATAGTAAAAGCCAAAGTAGCCGCGCGTAGATTTTACGCAAGAGAAATACAATGTAGAACAATGTTTACATTTGATCGTCAAAGACCTTACACTGTACTGCATAACATCTGGAATTGTTTCTTAAATGGCCTATTTATATTGGATTTTAAATGTGGCTTCGTATTATTCGATAACACTATAGTGTCCTGCAATATCGTAGCCGCTAAATATTAAATGGCAAAAAATACTTCCATTGCCGAAATCAGCCGCGTAGTTAGATTCAGTACTCTAAACAAATAATCATTAAACAACTGTCTGATACAATGAAGTTCAACATGACAGTCCAGAGACTTTCATACTCAAGTTGGTTGGTGAGGAGAATGCGATGAGACTGATCGCTTAAAATAAATTCCTTATAAATTGTTCCTGCCAGCGAAATTGTTTGCAATAGCTTGAAAACGCAGCTCAGAATGACGTTCTTCATTTTGATATAAACAGTACAAAACTGCTCCCTTGCATGTCACCCACCCATTCTTGGCTATCGCCTCGGAGACCCGGATTACATTTCCAGCTCTGCCAAGAAATTTAATTCTGTTCTGAGGGCAAAAACGGGGCACATTCAGTCTCTTGAGGTATAACTAAGAAGAGGAAGATTTGATTCTCACCTCGACAATCTTGGATGTGGTTTTCCGTGGTTTCCCACTTCCACTTAAGGCAAATACCGGGATGGTTCCTAACTTAAGGCCTCGGCCGTCACCTTGCCATTTCCCACCTTAATTACAAATACACACAGTAATGCAGCCATCACAATAACACGGGTTATCAGAGGAAATTTTACACTTACACACCAAAGTACACGGGGCTGAGTGACCACGATGTCGGAGCCCTTCAAACGAATTATGTTTGTCAAGTGTCTCTCATGGCAAAAGCAATTGTGGACACGCGCCAGGGCCTGGAAAACTACCTTTTCTCTAATAATTTAAGAGTATATCGACGATGCATAAATATAACTTTTAGTCTAGGATGCTACCAACTTGACCACCTAAGCATTAGGAAGAAATTGCAATATTAAGGTACATAAACATTATAGCCTACACACTCAACAGTCAGTTAATGTTCTTCAACGTTTCCCTTCTTAAAAATTCCCCTCCTTTATAATTCTCCATCACTTGGAAACGCGCCATGTTTTGTGTTTTAAATATATCGATGCAATGGTGCTGCCATCTGTTGTTAGTTACTGGAACTATATGGGCTAGGTACTGCCATCTGTTGTCAGTTACTGGAACTGACGGCAGATATTAGCTCTTTTGGCCACATGCTGTTATGCAATGGTAAAACGGAAATAAAACGTATTGAGAGGGAATGTAGAAATACGTATCTTTAACTGATATAAAACGTTACTAATACTCCTTGATACAACAATATTTAACTATCACGTGAAAACGCGCCATGTCTTGTATTTTAAATATATCAACGCAATGGTGCTGCCATCTGCTCTCGGTTACTGAAACTATATTGGCGAGGTACTGCCATCTGTTATCAGTTACTGGAACTGATTGCAGATATTCGAACGGCGTATTGAGGACATGCTGTAATGCAATGGTAAAACGGAAATAATACGTATTGAGAGGGAATGTAGAAATATGTATCTTTAACTGACATAAAACCTTACACATACACCTTGATAAAACAATATTTCAGTGGTAAAAAAAATGGTGAGAGCTGGGATCGAACCTGTGATCCTTGGATCCACAGTCGATCGCCTTAACCAAATAGCTACTCGCGCACTCTCGTTCAGATTCAGACGCAACCATTCACAATCTTCAAAAGCCGCTATCGAAGAAAATAATCCAATTCATTATCAATAAAATCAATATTGCACATTCGTCTATGTTCATACTGTTATTATATTTTATTGTCAGAACTTGGTTAATGTATGTTGCCAATTGCATGGAAGCTTATTAAATAACTTACATTTTAATGGACTTCTCACCGCCATTTTGTCATGAGCCCAGGCGGATTGTGCGCATGCGTGAGGGGAAAGAATTTTGCTATTTTCTATATTTATTTAAAAATATACCGTAATATATTTGTTTCTTTTAGAGACACTCTGCAAATCTACAGGCCGAGAGCTTTCGTTAGAGTGCTCTACGAAGTAAATCGGTTCAGTCGTTCTCTCAATCTCGTGGTAACAAAAATCGCCTTAGTGTTTTAAATATATAGATATCACCAGAAGGAAAGGAATAAAACAATTACTTCTAAATATTATTAACATGAGGTTGGAGTATGTGAACTTAGGTCAGATTAATGAAATTCCAATCCAAGGATTGCCAAAAGAAAATATATAAACTAATTTAAAACTTACATACCTTAAAGGGTCTCAGTGGAGACACAATAAAAACAAATTAATTAACACACCATTTAAAAAAAAATATTATTTGGCTCTTGATTGCCTTTAAAATGGCTAACACGCCCATGCGCCGTTTTGATGTCACAAGCACTCCTGTTGCATCCAGATGCGATTCACTCTGCATACCCCCTCTTCACGGCGAAACGATGAAATTAAAACCTTATGTAGCACAGGCGACTTCCCAGTAGAATTGGCATTCATATTTGTAAAAGCTGGGGGACAAGCCCCCAGCATACGTAGAGATACTCCTTCACGACCAACTGGCTTGTTGTTTTTTCTAGGCGACCGCTAATGAACACACAACATGGCGGAGAATTCCGCGTCAGATGCCGAACTGCATTCATGTAAATATTCAACGTCCAATCAAGGCTTGACACATCAATCAACAATGTCATAATTAAGTAAAAAATTTGGCGGTATCATGAAGTATATATATTCTTTAGTTTATGACGTCGAATATAATTGCCATCAATTATGCCACGAATAGGTGGAGTGTTATAAGGCACAACTAACGCATTCTAGCGGAGAAGAAGGAACCACTTGAAGGAACCCCGAAGTCCGACAGCTGGTGCCATCTCGTGTACACAAACGGGATCAAGTCACCAGGCGGTCGATTCAAAATGCCATGAATTCCATGCAGGGGTAGATACATGTTTGAAACGTTGGGACGGGCTCTTGCACGTAACAATAACCATTGACGAGACGTGGGCCAGATCTTATGAGCCACAGTTAAAACGCCAATCGAACGAGTGGCGGCACCACGGATCACCACGGAAACAAACAGTTCGACCAACCCCCACCAATGTGAAGGTAATGTTGATTCTTGCGTATGATTGGGAAGGTGTGATCATTCACCCTACTGTTCCCCGATTGCAAACCGTTAATGAGGCGTATTATTGTCCGTTTCTGCAAGACCATCTCCGAGGAGCTCTGAGAAGGAATCGGCGCCACCACATGGTTAAACCCCCCTCGTTCTGCATGACAATGCTGGGGCACACATAGCAAGCGTTGTGTCGGCATTGTTGGATCGCTGGGGCTGGGAGGTCCTCTATCAACCACCAAATTCTCCCGAAATCAGTCCCTGCGACTATGATCTCATCCCGAAGATGAAGATGACAATGTGCGTGGAGCGCTTCCGTACTATTGAAGACGTTAAGCGGGCTGCCGAGCGCTCTCTTCGTACCATCAATAGATTGGGCAGTGCCAACGGGATCCAACGACTTCCGCATCGCTGGGAACACGTTGTACGCAACGGTGGGGACTACATCGAGGGCCTGTGAAACTTGGAACCATCTAAGTGAGTTATTAATCCAGTTATAACTAAGGTTCCAAAACTAAGTGTCGTGGACACGTAATTAGGGACAGAGCTTAAGCACCGACCCTGGGTAGATTATTTGGTGTTCAGTCCAGGCTATTGTATGTCATTCATGTGTGTGAAAGGAACATGCTTGTGGGTAGCGCTTGTGTCGTTCTGACGTGCCGCAGTTCCAAAATTTCTGCTGTCTAAATCCCGAGGAACGACAGTATCATATATTATGTGTTTTTCTTGCCAGTCCGAGAGACTTGAAGAGATGTTGATATGCATACGCGATTTCAGGTGGCAGTATAACGGGACCTATTTGGTAAGGTCGCCAGCTATTATTAGTGACACAGGCCTTGGGACTGGGCTGGAACACATGTTTGCAGAATGAGGGAGAGAGAAAATCTTCCGGGTAGGCTTGATCTAGATAAGCGTGCTACACTCATTAGTGAGGGCAGACCTCTGGCTATTGTTTGTTTCTTAAAGAATTATTTTAGTAAAACCTGATTGATTATAAATAATTGAATATTTAAGTGGGAGCTGTCCGCGTCAAACGTTGATTTTCCTGGTGTTGGCTTAGTATTGCTTTATTGCCATGTAAGATATCAGTTGTTTGGGCAAGTGTTGTTGCCGTTGATTTGTTGTTGTTTATGTTCATTGACCCCGGACGGTCATGGTAGTGTGTCACGCTGTACTCAAGATAGTTTTTTGCCTCTAGCGGCATGCTCTGTTGTATTTGATTAGTGCTCCAGCACTTGATAGGATTTCGCTGGAAATCCAAGTAATTGTTGTAATATATGTAAGGCTAGCGTGTGTTAGTATTTTAATTTTAGTACATGTCCCACGAACCGTAACTACGGTTTGCAGAATGGGGGTTCGCAACCAATCTGAATGGTCAGTTGCGAGCGAATCCGCGTCACAAAAATACTCATAACCCTTCAATAGCTAGTACGCCGCGCACACATCTTAATCAGACCGGTGGAATCATTATCCACATTTTTATTTCAGTGGAACCCTTATCCACAATTTCTTTGACTAGTGGACTTGCTTGTCCACGTTATTTTTGTTGAGAAGTGGATTTCTGACCACTCATTTTATTCTTGTGATTCCATGTGTTTTATGTAATTTTTTTGGGAGTAACCTGTGGGAGGTAGTTTATTGTTATTTTTATGCTATTCAATCATTAAATATTGTTTTTTAAATCTTGTTTCTCTCATTTCTAGATTTTAGTTTACTTTATGAACCTTGAGTCTAAGAAAGCAAGTTGTTTGATATTTTGAGCTCTAGTAGAAGTGACCAGGAACTGAACGCGATCCCGAAGACAGGATCTTGTTATAACACTGCTTTTTCTCAAGGGCACAATACATGCATATAACATGTATATATATTCTTCAATTTACTACATAAAATTATGTAATATTATGATTTATCAGTAACAATCAATTCACGCATAAAATAATTATTTTAATAATAATATGTGTGAAATTTCAAGGGTTAGATTGGTTACTGAGGAAGTGAAATATATGAAGTTTCAATTTTTTTTTTATTGATCCAAAAGCTGAAACAGTGAAGAGTGCTGTGATAATTTAGCCTATTTTCGATTTTTGCAAAATAAATACAAATGAAAGTAGACTTATGAGATCAACACAGGGCCAAAAATTGTGTGTCTGTCTGTGTGTGAGTGTGTGTACTCTGAATGTCTGTCCCCCCCTATCAATTCGAACACGGTGAATCCGAATTGAACAAAATTTGGTACTTAGGTACCACTAGCAAAGAGCACCCCAGTGTCATGCTTTATATAGTCGCCATCTTGACGAAACCGTAATGGCGGCCACCCAAATGTTCAAAGCTTAAATCAAATTACGACCAACCTATTCATCTGATCTCTACCAAATTTTGCAATATTATACCTTTATGTACGATGAATCTTTTGACCAAACTACGAGGTCATCTGCCTAATAATTTGCGGATGGCGGCCATGTATGTATGCAAATCGATCCCCACTATCTATTCAAACACGGTGAAACCGAATTGAACAAAATTTGGCACAGAGGTAGCACTAGCAAAGGGCACCTCAGTGTCATGGTTTATATCGCCGCCATCTTAACGAAAACGAAATAGCGGCCACCTAAATGTTGAAAGCTTAAATCAAATTACAACCAACCTAATCATCTGATCTCTACCAAATTTTTCTACATCATACCTTCATTTATGATGAATCCTTTGACCAAACTATGAGGTCATCTGCCCAATAATTTGTGGATGGCGGCCATGTATGTGTGCAAATCGATTCCCCCTATCTATTCAAACACGGTGAAACCGAATTGAACGACAGTTGGTACAAAAGTAGCACTGGCAAAGGACACCTCAGTGTCATGTTTTATATTGCCACCATCTTCAACAAAACTTAATGGTGGCCACTCAAATGGTCAAAACTTAATAACGCATTACAACCAAACTAATCATCGGATCTCTACCAAATTTGGTAAAAACATACATTCGTGTGATACGCGCCTTGTGCCCAAACCACAAGGTATTCAGCCGTACCACTTCAGGATGGCAGCCGTGTGAATTTTGCAAACTTTTTAATCCATAACATTGGACCCACCAGTACCGATTATCGAACCGAGAATCGTTTAAACTGTTGTAAAGAACAGGGCCCGTTCGAAATTAAAAGTTGATATTGTAATATTATAGTGCAGAAGTGACTTTAAAAAGCTGAGTCATCTCGGTTATTTTACAAGATGGCAGCTGATCTCTCGTTCTGACCAATAATTCACTAATTTCAGTATGTTGCATGCAATATAGCCTACTGATAGGAGTAATATGAACTTCATATGCAATGAAATCGGTTTGAAATATACTCCAGTGAAGAAATCGTTCAGTCCAAGTGATTATTTTCTAATATATTGTATGTATTTGATTGATAATGCTTAGTGTGTGTGGTTAGGGCTTTGGTTTTTCACCTGGCTGGCCGGGGTTCAAATCCTATCAGAGTTGAATTTGTTTGCTGGAATTTTTTATATTTATTGTTTCTTGAGCACTGCGACGTTATAAAATAAAGCGTTATATGGTGCATTTTGCATTGGAAAATATATATTTCATTACAACATCATTCTCCATCGGAGTGAGATCTACTAGCAATCAGCTGAACTATGCAGGAGCTAACCACAGCCGTCTAGAAGCGAGCTGCGCTGGCAGCTTCAGTCAGAAATTGGTAGTTAACAACCTAGGCATTCACAATGCGCAATCTTAACGATTGCTAGGAGTAAATAATATGGTGACATTCGTTTATTCCTTGTGCACAGAGGCGTTGTTGATAGCCTCAAAACCTTCAGTAGGGATGATTTGGAGATGGATTATTATGTTATACCGTGTATTTAAGATTATAAATTTACGGGTTGCGAAGTTACTTCACATAGGCCTACATCCTCTTTGTGCACGACACAGAACAACAACGTGACGTCAGTTTCTGATCTACTCTGATTGGCTATTACATTTCTGCAGTTGGGTATTTGGCAGTCGAGGATAAAATTCTCGACTGCCGACTGCCAACTACCGACTGCCAGCTACCAACAGCAAATGCATGTTGTGTATGGTGCCTATAGTATACACGGGGTCGATCGCGACTGCCGACTGCCTATTACCGACTGCCAGCTACCAACTGCAAATGCATGTTGTGTATGGTGCCTATAGCATACACGGGGCCGATCGCGACTGCCGACTGAGAACTACCAACTCTGGACTGCCGACTGTGCATTGTGGATGGGCCTTATTATAGCAACGAAGTTTCTATTATTGAAAGTAGTCGGTGTTTTATAAACTATGGTTTGAACACCACTGCTCAAATCCAGTGTGCCAATTTGCACTTCGAATTAGGAGGTGATAAGGACAAAGAGTTATAACTATACCCATACATTCAGGAGAAAGTAGGCTATATGTTCTTTCCTAAACATCTTGTTTTATTTTATTATTAGGTTGGCTCAAGCAGGGGCGGCATTTCTGAAGAATAACATTGTTTTTATATCAAACTAGCAGGTACCCGCGGCTTCGCTCCCGTCATAGTCGTGTCATATTGCTATTCAATGAAATGCAGGTTTAACCCCGTTAACACCCCTTTAAAACCTGAATATCCAAAAATCCCTCCTTAGTAGACGTTTTCGACACACAACAAACATATCCCCAAAATATCATTATTCATACTTTAATAGATTTTGGTTGGTCGATGAGAGTGAATATCCAAAAATCCTTCCTTAGTGGACGTTTTTCTTCTAGAATTTCATCCCTTCCCATGGGCCTCTTAAATTGGATTTATAACAAAACGGTCGAACACCTATTTATTTATTAATTATTAGGCTGATTGGTTTCCGCTGAGTTTCAAACTCCTCGCCTATGTCGTTTAGGAGATGCACGCTCCGGTAGGAATCCTTCAACCCCCACTTTTCTCCCCTATCCCTCATAATATACACCACATCGAAAAACCATTAGACATGTGGCAGCTTATTTTTAATGATTAGTTTATATGCCAAGTATCACATCCCCAAATGAAACCACTCGTGAGATATTGTTATTCAATGAAATGCACGTTTACCCTCTTGACACCCCTTTAGAACCTGAATATCCAAAAATCTTTCCTTGGACGTTTTCGACATACAACGAACATATCCTCAAAATTTCATGTTTCTAACTTTTTGACTGGGCGATGATGAGTGAGTGAGTCAGTCTGGACATTTTCTTTGATTTATTTTTGAGAATTCCACCCCTCCCCATGAACCCCCTTAAATGGGATTTATGAAAAAAAAAGGTCAAAAACCTATTTAAGTTACTTATTTTTAGCCTACTTTCGATTTTTGCAAAAAATGAAAGTAGACTTATGAGATCAACACAGGGCGAAAAAAGTGTGTCTGTCTGTGTGTGTGTATGTGTGTGTGTGAGTCTCTGTGTGTGTGTGTGTGTATGTGTGTGTGTGAGTCTGTGTGTGTGTGTGTGGGTGTGTCTGTGTGTATGTGAGTGTGTGTACTCTGAATGTCTGTCCCCCCCCTATCAATTCGAACACGGTGAATGCGAATTGAACGAAACTTGGTACAAAGGTAGCACTAGCAAAGGACACCTCAGTGTCATGTTTTATATCGCCGCCATCTTGACGGAAACGTAATGGCGGCCACACAAATGTTCAAAGCTTAAATCAAATTACGACTAACCTAATCATCCGATCTCTACCAAATTTTGCAACGACATACCCATATGGGGGGAGCATCCTTTGACCAAACTAATAGGTCATCAGAGTAACAGTTTGCGGATGGCAGCCATCTTTGTGTGAAAACCGATTCCCCCTATTAATTCGAACACGGTGCAACCGAATGGAACGAAATTTGGTACAGAGGTAGTACTAACAAAAGGCACCTCAGTGTCATGTTTTATATCGCCGCCATCTTGACGGAAACGTAATGGCGGCCACACAAATGTTCAAAGCTTAAATCAAATTACGATTAACCTAATCATCCGATCTCTACCAAATTTTGCAACAACATACCCTTATGGAGGAAGCATCCTTTGACCAAAGGAATAGGTCATTAGCCTAATAGTTTGCGGATGGCGGCCATCTTTGTGTGAAAATCAATTCCCCCTATTAATTCAAACACGGTGAAAACGAATGGAACGAAATTTGGTACAGAGGTAGCACTAGCAGGGGGCATCTGTGTCATGTTTTATATCCCCGCCATTTTGACAGAAACGTAATGGCGGCCACACAAATGTTCAAAGCTTAAGTTAAATTACGACTAACATAACCATCCGATCTCTACCAAACTTTGCAACAACATACCTTTATGGAGGGAGCATCCTTTGACCAATCTAATAGGTTATTAGCCTAATAGTTTGCGGATGGCAGCCATCTTTATGTCAAAATTGATTCCCCCTATTAATTCGAACACGGTGGAACCGAATGGAACGAAATTTGGTACAGAGGTAGCACTAGCAAAGGGCACCTCAATGTCATGTTTTATATCGCCGCCATCATGACTGAAACGTAATGGCGGCCACACGACTGTTCAAAGCTTAAATCAAATTACGATTAACCTAATCATCCGATCTCTACCAAATTTTGCAACTACATACCTTTATGGAGGGAGCATCCTTTGACCAATCTAATAGGTCATCAGCGTAATAGTTTGCGGATGGCGGCCATCTTTGTGTGAAAATATATTCCCCCTATTAATTCAAACACGGTGAAACCGAATGGAACGAAATTTGGTACAGAGGTAGCACTAGCAAAGGGCATCTCAGTGTCATGTTTTATATCGCGGCCATATTGACAGAAACGTAATGGCGGCCACACAAATGTTCAAAGCTTAAGTTAAATTACGACTAACATAACCATCCGATCTCTACCAAACTTTGCAACAACATACCTTTATGGAGGGCATCTGACCAATCTAATATGTTATTAGCTTAATAGTTTGCGGATGGCGGCCATCTTTATGTCAAAATTGATTCCCCTATTAATTCGAACACGGTGGAACTGAATGGAACGAAATTTGGTACAGAGGTAGCACTAGCAAAGGGCACCTCAGTGTCATGTTTTATATCGCCGCCATCTTGACTGAAACGTAATGGCGGACACACGAATGTTCAAAGCTTAAATCAAATTACGATTAACCTAATCATCCGATCTCAACCAAATTTTGCAACTACATAACTTTATGGAGGGAGCATCCTTTGACCAATCTAATAGGTCATTCGCCTAATAGTTTGCGGATGGCGGCCATCTTTGTGTCAGAATCGATTCCCCCTATTAATTCAAACACGGTGAAACCGAATGGAACGAAATTTGGTACAGAGATAGCACTAGCAAAGGGCATCTCAGTGTCATGATTAATATCGCCGCCATATTGACAGAAACGTAATGGCGGCCACACAAATATTTAAAGCTTAAATCAAATTATGACTAACATAACCATCCGATCTCAACCAAATTTTGCAACTACATACCTTTATAGAGGGAGCATCCTTTGACCAATCTAATAGGTCATTAACCTAATAGTTTGCGGATGGCGGCCATCTTTATGTCAAAATTGATTCCCCCTATTAATTCGAACACGGTGGAACCGAATGAACGAAATTTGGTACAGAGGTAGCACTAGCAAAGGGCACCTCAGTGTCATGTTTTATATCACCGCTATCTTGACGGAAACGTAATCGCGGCCACCCAAATGTTAAAAGCTAAAATGTAATTACGACCAACGTAATAATCTAGTCTCTACCAAATTTTGCAACACCATATCTTTATGTGGGAAACTTATTCTGACCAAACTGCAAGAACATCAGCCCAATAGTTTGCAGATGGTGGCCAAGTATGTGTGCAAATCGATTCCCCCTATCAATTCAAACACGGTGGAACCGAATTGAACTAAATTTGGTACAGAGGTAGCACTAGCAAAGGGCACCTCATATTCATGTTTAATATCCCTATAGCACGTTGTATTTCAACAAGCTACTACAACCAACATTCAATCATACTCCTTGAAAAGGACAAAGAGTTATAACAATACCCATGCATTTAGGAGAAAGTAGGCTATATGTTCTTTACTGAACATCTTGTTTAAACTGATTTTTTCCGCTGAATGTCAAACTTCTCGCTAATGTCGTTAAAGAGATACACGTTCCGTTAAAAATCCTTCAACCCCCAATTTTCACCCCTTTCACCTCATAATATACACCATATCGATAATCCCTTAGACATATGTCTGCTTATTTTTATTGATTAATTTATATGCCGAATATCACATCCCCAAATGAAACAACTCGTGAGATATTGTTAATCAATGAAATGCAAGTTTAACCCCCTTAACACCCCTTCAGAACATGAATATCCAAAAATCCATCCTTAGTGGACGTTTTCGACATACATCGAACATATTCTCAAAATTTCAAGTGTCTGAATTCAATAATATTGGCTGGGCGATGATGAGTGAGTGAGTCAGTCAGGACATTTTCTTTCATTTATTTTTGAGAATTTCACCCCTCCCCATGAACCCCTTAAATTGGATTTATGAAAAAAAAAACGGTCGAACACCTATTTACTTATTTTAAGCTGTTTTTTCCGCTGAATTTCAAACTTCTTGCTAATGTCGTTTAAGAGATACACGCTCCGTTAAGAATCCGTCAACCCCCAATTTTCACTACTTTCACCTCATAATATACACCATATCCATAAAACCTTTGACATATGTCTGCTTATTTTTATTGATTAATTTATATGTCAAATATCACATCCCCAAATGAAACAACTCGTCAGATATTGTTAATCAATGAAATGCAAGATTAACCCCCTTAACACCCCTTCAGAACATGAATATCCAAAAATCCATCCTTAGTGGACGTTTTCGACATACGACGAACATATCCCCAAAATTTCAAGTTTCTAACTGCAATAGGTTTGGCTGGGGGATGATGAGTGAATATCCAAAAATCCTCCCTTAGTGGACTTCTTTCCCCAGAATTTCACACCTCCCCATGGGCCCCTTAAATTGGATTTATGAAAAAACGGTCGACCACCTATTTACTTATTTTTCAAGCTGAATTTTTACCCGTGAGTTTCATACTTTATGCCTCTGTGTGTAACCTTACACTGATGGGTTATTTGGTTGGGGCGAGTGTGTATTCACGCTAAGGAGATTTCGTTAATATGTGGAAATTCCAAACACATACTCTCACCTTGTTCTACACTCCACATCAAGCTCTCCTTCTCTAATGTCAATCCAATTCTCCTATCGAATATCTGCCTCATCTTTCTAAAAAGTACTTCCTCTTTATTTCTTCTCATACAATTTTCTTCCCTCAATAATCCACATGCCTCTTTCACCTGTTTTCTTTTACTCTCCCAACTATGAACAATACCCTATTTAAGTCTAAGAATATCCAAACTATATATAAAAAAACAAAGAGCATCATAAAAGAATAAATTATTAATCTAACTTGGATGAGCATGGCCTCCTCTCAGTTTTACTACTAACCTATTGCAAGGAATATACAAGCTCTGCACTAAGCCCTACAACAGTTCAGCAGTAATAGGTAACCATGCTCTTTATCTAAAATTACTTCTAAGAACATGAAACCTCATTAGGTTACAATTCGCCCCCGAATGTGATTCTCACGTGAGAAGCATGTGAGGATCACATTCATTAAAAAAAACACTACATAAATGAAAGTATTACACCTATAACATACACTATATATTCACAGTAATCGGATGTTACTATTAAGTCTCTTAGATCATTGTAACTTGCTATTATCTCCTATTCATCTTTGGCATAAACTTCATCCGTGACGTCAACATATAACTGCATAGTCTCTTAGGAATCTTGTAGCTTACGTCCATGACCGCTTGGAACCAGTATATCCCATTGCCTTCATTGGGATCAATTGCAGTCTCCCACAAGACATTACAATATACTGCACGCTCCCTTACATGACAGCTTCCCTCTGTGCTTTTACTATTTTTAAACGTGCTTTCATTTCTTCTATATCTTCTCCTGCCTCCACACCTGCGCCATCGTCTGCAACTCTTGTTTCTCCTACGCCTTCCGCCTCGTCATCTTCTACGATGCCTCCTGCCTCACGTCTCCGGTCTTCCAAACCTCTCCTCCTATGAGTTCTAACTTCTTCTGTTTCTCCTTCTTCCCCCTTTCCCTTCTTTTTCGTTATCAGCTTCTTTAACCCATTACCAAGCTGCAATCCACTTTCCAATATTATTTTTCGAAGCGCTAGAGAAATGATTTCCTTTGATAAAGACATTCCATCTTCACACCTTTCATCATCCGAACTGCTACCTTCAATGCCATTACTATCTCGAATGCATAAATAATCGTTTCAATCAACATCCAGATCAATCACCTTCCACCCATCACTGATACCATCAGCTGTCAAATCTGCACCGTCCACACAACTCTCTCTCGGAACACACGAAGGCTCTCGTGAAACTTCAACCATATCATTCACAACATATCGGTAATACCCATAATTGTTAACGACATTATTATCAAATGTATTGTGATACTGGTTGCAAACTGGTTCTCCATCACTAACAGAATCCAAAATCATGATCTTATCACTACTGAGAACCTCAAAATCACTCCCTTCCCCTTTCTCATTCTTCCACTTCTCGTTCTTCCTATTCATCTGTTCCTCCTTCTCCATTTTTCTTTCTTCCTCTGCCTTCCATCTCGTCTTTTTCTTCATTTGTCATGTCATCCCATTACCTCGAAGTCCTCATCTTTCATCTCCAACGTTCCTCTCTCCTTCCCTTCCACATTTTTCTCCTGTTCTTTCTTGTCTGTCTCAAACTATTCAACACTTCCTTTCTCTTCGTCTTACATCTCATCCTTTTCATCACCATCTTCCTTCTCCAACGCTTCTTCCCCTTATCTTTTTCCAGTATGTTGTCTTCTCCATGACTCACTCTTGTATTTTTACCCTCCTCTTTCGCCTCTTTTTCTTGATTCCTACTGTCTTCATGACCAACCTCAACTGATTCTCCTTTCTCTTCTTCAGTTTCTACCATTTCACCTTCTCCGTTATCCGTTTCTCCTTTCTCTTCTACTTTGCCTTCTATCTCATCTTCTTTCTTGTCCTCAGTTTTATTCTCCTCCTCCATTTGACATCCTCCTTCCTCTTGGTCTCGCTCTTGACCATTTTCTTCCTTACGCCTCCTACCATCACGTACTTCACGCATCTCCTCGATATCTTGACCATCTTTCATTCCTTCTTCCTCTCCATTACCATCTTCTACACGCCCCCAGCATCACGTACTTCACACACCTCCTCCTCAATCTTAACATTACTTGCTTCTGCCTGCTCCTTTATTTCTTCGTTTACGTACACCTTCACAGATTCTACCTGCTTACATACAGATTCTATTTGCGCTTTCATAGACTCTCTTTGCTGCCGCACTTCTCTTATCTCCTTACTCATACACTCTTTCACTGACCCTATTTCTGGGCTTACTGACTCTTGCATACCTGTGATCTTGCTAAGCAGCATTTGGAGCAAGTTATCTCTGCTATTTTGCATGATAAGGCCGTACTTCACTGCTCTTCAAGTTACCGTATTCTCCTTTATCGTGCTCCACGTTGAGGCGCAATTTGTAACCTTTCACTTATGGGGTATCTGGTTGGGGCGAGTGTGTATTCACACTAAAGAGATTTCGTTAACATGTGGCACTTCCAAACACATACTCTCACCTTGTTCTACACTCCACATCAAGCTCTCTTTCTCTAATGTCAATCCGATTCTCCAATCGAATATCTGCCTCATCTTTCTAAAAAGTACTTCGGCCTCCTCTCACTTTTACTACTGAACTATTGCAAGGAATATACAAGCTCTGCACTAAGCCCTACAACAGTTCAGCAGTAATAGGTAACCATGCTCTTAATCTAAAATTACTTCTAAGAATATGTAACCTCATTAGGTTACATGTGTTTTAAGAGATACTTGCTCCGTTATGAATCCTTCAACCCCCACTTTTCACACATATGCCTCATAATATACACTACATCGAAAAACCCTCAGACATGTGTCTTCTTATTCTTAATGATGAGTTTATATGCCGAGTATTGCATCCCCCAAGGAAACCAATCGGGAGATATTGTTATTCAGTTAAATGCAGGTCTACCCGCTTAACACCGCTTTAGAACCTGAATATCCAAAAATCCTTCCTTAATGGACGTTGTCGACATACAACGAACATAACCCCGAAATTTCATGTTTCAAACTTCAATAATTTTGGCTGGGCGATGATGAGTGAGTAAGTCAGAACATTTTCTTTTCTTTTTTATTTTTCACAATTTCACCCCTCTCATGAACCCCTTACATTGAATTTATAAAAAAAACAGTCGAACACCTATTTACTTATTTTTAAGCTGTTCCACCCCTCTGAGTTTGATGAGTGAGTGAGTTAATCACTTAGAACACTTTCTTTCCTGTTTTTTTTCTCCAGAATTTCACCACTCTCCAAGGGCCCCTTAAATTGGATTTATGAAAGAAACGGTCGAACACCTATTTACTTATACTTAATGCTGTTTTTTTCGCTTAATTTCTAACTTCTCGCCTATGTCGTTTAAGAGATACACGCTTCGTTAAGAATCCTTCGACCCCCAATTTTCCCCCTTTCACCTCATAATATACACCACATCGATAAACCCTTAGACATACTGTACCGTATATTTTGGCTTTGAGAGTTGAGTATTCTGTTGATTATGCAGCGTGATGTAGCCCAGTTCGCATTCCTGGATTCACGCCACAGCTGAGAAGGATAGGGTATTTGCCATTCGTTTCCAGATGATAGCTCACGAACAGCTCCGAAGCAGAGACGAAGATGTGGCCAATCAATAATATAGTCAATGACGTAATATCTTACATCGACCTCAACCTGAGAAGATTATATACTGCTTATAAGAAAATAAGAGCTATAAAGGAGGAACTGGGGAAGTTAGAATACGCATTTCAATAGCAGAAAGCTATTTTATTTAGTGGATTTGCTTATATCAAGTGAAATCAAGTAATTAAAAGTGTATAACCCATGCTACAACGATATATCGATATGTGGGTATGACGTGGCGCTTATGAGGTGACTCTCGTGTCGAGCCCGGCAGCATGCACGGGGAGGAGAGAAACTACTCTTAGTTCAGGCTTGTTACAGACGACACCGAAGCCATTATAACTGTACATTTCAACGGTTCGTGACGCGTCAGTGGTCGCAAGTGAAGATGATAATGCGTGTGTAACATGCATCTGCTTCATAGCAGCGAAAGGCCACAGGCAATGGAGTCTAAAATGCTTTCTAAGACCCATATCCAGCATAGACATTTATAACGTAATACATTGTAAATGAACTTCACCGCGCATGCACATTCTGCATTGTCCGGGGTTCATGTGGCATTAGGTGAGATACTCACATACTTTCACGGGTTAGATAGATAGATTTTTATTAATTCCATTTGATCAAATTCATGCATTCAATACATTTTTGATATAGGACACGTCAGAATTTACATGCATAAAATAAAAGAACTAACAGGTATATATTACTAAGATTAAAACTATTTATAACTTATTATAATAGCAAATCTTAATAGATACAATCTTATTGCACAACTATTTACACCTCACTCTATTATCATAATATGAAAACTTAATTCTATAAATACAACAACATACAGCTAGGTATTAAAATTAAATTAAAAAAGTAAAATATAGTTATAGATTCCATCACTCCTATACGCTAAAATATTCAACTACTGAGTAAAAACAATGGCACTGCAGATAAGCTTTCAACATTCTATCAAAGGTTTTTATTTTTGGGGCCAGTTTTATATACTGGGGTAGTTTATTGTATAATTTAACTCCAGTGTGAAAAGTTCCTTTTTGATATATGCTTGTGTGTGTGTGTGAAATATGAATGTTTTGATTTTGTCTTGTGTTATGCCTATGAACATCATTGTTTGTTTTAAGAAAAACATCTTTATTCATTAAATTCTTTTTAAAAAACATAATACTTTCAAAGATATATATGCAGGGCAGTGGGAGAATGTTTAAATCTTTAAACAGAGGTCTACATGATTCTCTAGAGTGTACATTTGCCATAATTCTAATCGCTCTCTTTTGTATCCTAAACGTGCTTAGTACATCTGGCGACATACCCCAAAATATGATCCCATATCTTAAGTATGAATGGAAATAAGCAAAATAAGTATTTCTTAATGTGTGCATGCTAGTGCAGGTTTTCAAAATACGTAACGCAAAGCACATCGAGTTCAGTTTAGTATTCAGATATTGTATATGTTTATTCCATTTCAAGTCTTGTTGTATCCATAGTCCTAAAAACTTTGTTTCTGATTTATTTTCTATTTGATGACCATTTAATGTTATATTGGGCATCGCAGGATTCCTATTCTGTATAGTGTGGAAATTTAGACATACTGTCTTTTTATAGTTTATTATGAGGCGATTATCTTGTGACCATTTGGTTAACTCTCCTGTAACGGAGTCAGCAGACTGCTGTATGACCTGTTTAGTTTCACCTTTTATTACGAGTGTTGTATCGTCCGCAAACAAAATTTCCTTATGTGAATGAACGTTCTGTGTTATATCATTGATATATAGAAGAAAGAGTAGTGGGCCCAAAACCGATCCCTGGGGTACTCCAAATTCAATAATTCCCTCATTGGACAATGTTTCATTAAGTAATTTGGTTCCATCATCCTTGTGTCTCAAGCTTACTATTTGTTTACGCCTTGTTAAGTAAGACTCTATCCATTTATTAGCTAGACCTCTAACACCATATTGATTTAGTTTGGTAAGGAGGATTTTATGGTCAACTACATCAAATGCTTTCGATAAATCCAAGAATAGGCCAGTTACATGTTCCTTATTGTCAATTAATTTCAGTATACTATTACTACATTCGTAAATTGCTGTCTGTGTAGATTTTTCCGTTCTAAATCCATGTTGTGAGTTTGATAATATTTTATTTTTTTCTATGAAACTTATCAGTCTCTTATACATAATTTTTTCCACAATTTTTGCAATACCAGTTGGTAAGGTAATAGGACGATAGTTATCTAATTCATCTTTTGAACCATTTTTGTGCACTGGAATTACTTTTGATAACTTCAAAATATCCGGGTAAGTTCCTGAGAGAATTGAACTGTTTATTAAGTGCGTAAGTGGATTTATTATATTTTCTGCACATTTCTTTAAAATTGCATCAGGGATGCCATCAATGCCAGCACAGAATTTATTTTTTAGCTCTTTTATAACTATTCTTACCTCTTCACTTGTGACATGATTTATAAATAAAGAATCACTGCATATATTTATTTTATTATTAGAATTTAGTGTATTTACCTGTGATTTATTTAATAATTTTTGCGGAATTTCCAGAAAATAGTCATTAAAAGTGTTTGCTATTTCCTCTGGATTATTAATCACTTTATTATTTCTGGTCAGTGTAATGTTCCTTTGTATTTTAGCAGATTTTCCAGTTTCTTTCTTTATTACAGACCACATAGCCCTGTTTTTATTAGATGATTGGGAAATAAAATTATCATTATGCATTTTCTTTGCTAGTCTTATTACCTTATTTAATATGCTAGTGTATTTTTTGTAGTATAAATTGAATTCAGGTGTTGTGTGGTATTGTTTATATAATTTGTGTAGAAATTTCTTTCTTTGACATGAATTTATAATCCCTGTTGTTATCCAATTGCTAGTTTTGTTATTTTGAACAGTTCTTCGTTTAAAGGGGAATGCTATTTCAAAATAGTGTTTTAGGGTACTGTTAAATGCATTAAATTTATCATTTACATTTTCTAGTTCATAAATTTCTGACCATGTTTCCTTATTTAATAAGTCATTGAAATATGTAACATTTGATTCAGTGAATGACCTACACTTTGATTTTACTCCATTATCATTATTATTGATTACTTCGGATACTTCAAAACTCAGTATTTGTCCATGGTGGTCACTAAAACCCGGACAATAGACTTCTATTGAATGGTGATATTTATCTGTATTTATAAAAATTTGATCAGGAGTGGTTTTACTAAATTTTGTTATTCTTGTTGGTGTATTTACTGTAGGTTTCAGTCCATAGGAAATTAGTAACTGGTTTAATAATTCACAATTTCTATCAAGTTTTAAGAAATCCACATTTACATCCCCACAAATTATTATATCGAAATTTACTTTGCTCATGTTATTGAGTAACAATTCTAGTTTATCTATAAATAGAGGAAACTTTCCTGACGGAGAACGGTATACGCATACAATTATTAACTTAAACTGCTAAATTTTTACGGCAGAGAATTCAAAATCCTGTTCCATAATTAGATAATCATAAGCTGTTATCTGTTCATGATCTAAATTATTTCTTAAGAAGATGCAAGTACCACCATGGCTAATATTAGATCTAGAGTATTTACTAGCTTGTATAAACCCTGGGAATTGAATTAATTCGAGTTGTTCCTCTTTCAGCCAATGTTCTGAAATACATAGTGCTGAGATGTCTTTAAGTTCATTTTTAAGCATTAGATTTATGTAATCAATTTTATTATAAAGAGACTGGACATTCTGGTGGTAAATTTTAAATTTGTTACTTTTGCAAGCTTGTGTTGGTGATTTATTTACATTATTATTATCATAATTGTTATTATTATTGTTGCTAGACAAATCCGAAATACCATTGTTGCACTCCGTTAAATTTGACTTCAAAAGATGTGAATGCCAAACCTCACGTTTGGCTTCTTCTACCAGTTTCCCTGCTTCCACTCTAATGATATTACTGTTGAATTATTCTTACCATTTGAATTTACAATTTTGCAGATTTCATCACTAAGATACTCTTTTCCTAATCTATTTAAATGTAGGCCATGCCGAGTGTGGAACTTCCTGTCTAATTTACTTACATCTACAATTTGGACATTTGGAAAACTCTTACAAATTTTATGAATTTTTCCATTTGTAGCCTCTATTTCTACATTTACACATGACTTGGGAATTAAATCGTGTCTCTGCGGAATATTTACAATAATGACATTTGTTTGTTGCATGGATGGCAATGTACCCTTTAAATCTTTGATTACCTTTTTACTCTCATTTCTATAGACGTCGTTTGCTCCAGCGATGATCACTGCGTAGTCCTTTGCAGTAAGGGACGCACACTCTCCTATCATCCCGTTCGTGACTTCTGCAATCTGAGCTCCTGGCTTCACTGTCGAAGTGACCTCCATTTCTCGGCTTCTCTCCAAAACGCTTGCTGCTACATCTCGCCCGTGGCTATCCGCAAATATCCGCATCTTCCTGGATTTTCTCTTTATCACTTTCTTCTTTTCTTCTTGAGGAAAGTCATCATTTTCTTCGACAAGCACTCCAAATGAATTTGAGACGGGAATTTCAGTTACATGTACTCCATTTATAGGCCTAGGCTTATTCAATCTTACCTTACCAGCAATCACTGTCGACCAAGTTTCCTTGCTTTCCTCTCTGTTTCCTTTTAATTTATTCAACTCTTCCATTAACTTAGCAATATCTTCCTTTAGCAGCTTTATAATTTCGTCTTTTGAGGACAGTTCGTTTCTCAGGTTATGACATTCGCATGACGGTAGCGGTAGGCCTACATTACGACAATCGGTTTCACTTTTCTCCTCATTCAATTTTACCTGAGATCTTGTGATGATTTTATTTGCATTTTTTACTTTTATTTTGCACGACGAGCATAAATCCGTTACGGTTACACAACCTGACGAGATACTAACACTGTTTACTGTCGTCATACTAGAGATCTAAGTGAGCCTAGATGTTTACACCAAATTACACTAAATTTAATTTAATTATTACTACCTAATAGAATTAATCTAATAACCTACCAATAAAGAAGAATGTGAAATACGTATATCATCCAATCGGGTGAAGTCTCGTAAAAGCACCACTGCTCTACTTGGTTCAAACAGTGATTGAAGAAGTCACCGAATCTTTGGATACACGTTCCCACAACTTAGTTTAAGTTTATTAAATTATCAACAAGAATTTCTAAATACTATCAATATTCCATATTACACTTGATCTGAGGAAAGTAACTTTATAGATTTTAAGCCTCTGTTATAATATTTTACCACTTTTATCAAATATTTACACTAGCTGCTATTTCACTGCACTTTCACTGTGACGCCATCTTGTACCTTCGCCAGTGTATATCTACTATAAGAACACTTGCCAGTATTCAGACTTTACCCCAAGTGGATATTATAACTAGGGTCGGATATAACATTTTGGCGCCCCTAGGCAAAATAAAAATTGCCGCCCCCCCCCCCCCTCCCCCCATTTTTTAGGTTTGTGTGAAAATTAAGTTGTAGTTAGTAAGGCAACCTATTAAAAATTCCAGTTAGTTTTTTTACACGTATAATTAAATTTTATGTGTAAGTATAACTTAAGATCTTTCTCCGTGCTTTATTTTCAGCAAAGGTTTTGATAATATCGTCAAATTCCATATCTGGCATTAATTCTGATTCAATTGCCAAAACCGTTTGACAAACCAAACGGTCCTGTATCGTGGTTGAGCTCAAATAGTCTTTTATGCGCTTTACACAATCATGAAAACGAGCGTTCGGCACTGCAGTTCAACAAGCGGTAGGCTATTAAAACATTTGGAAACACTCCTCGTAGATCATTCTGAGGAATAAATTTTAATATTTCTAAAGGCGGGTTATTTTCAATTTCTTTTTACTCGGCAATATTTTTGAAAGTAGCACAATTCGTTTATAAATATTTGTTCTATATCAATTGGAAAATATTCCTGTAATGCTGCCGCATTTTTCCTTAATTCAGGTTCATTCAACGTACGAAATTCGATAAGCGCGATAATTCTTTGAAAAATTCTTTCATAATCGGCTCATTTGCCCTTCAATTCTGTATAGAGTCTATCCAAAATTATATTGAAAGTATTTACTCTGAAATTCTCTTTTCCACCTAGCTAAACATCATCTTCATACAATCATTCAACAGACATTAATTTTCTTCGTTTCTTCCTACGAACGTCTTTTTCAAACTCCTGGGTGGTAGAAATTTTCCGTGTTGTTTCTTCATAATGTTCAAAAATTTTCCGAGCATCTTTTTCAAAACAACCAACGATTTGTACAAATCCGAAATATCTGAAATGCTGGTATCCTTAGCTTGCAATTTCTGACTTGTGGCATCGAATAGTTCAAGTAAAACAGACCAAATACTTAGCATAAATGCTCTTTCTAGTCGTTACATATTATTCCGAAGGCATGTAGCTTTATTTCGAACTATTGCTTTTTCGTTGGGATTTTCTACGAAAGCTGATAATGCATTTATTATTTCGTTCAAAAATTCAACCAGAACAGAAACCGCATCAGCACGTGCAGACCAACGAGGTGTAGACAATGATTTTAGTTTCGCAAATTTTGAATCAGCAAAATGCTGCAAAACATTTTGCAGATTTCTGTCGAATCTGAAAAAAAATTATACAACTCCTGGAGCAATTCAAAAAACTTACTCGCTTCTGTACAACGTTCTGCAGCGTGTGTACCAACCAAATTCAACGAATTTGCAGTGCATGGTGTGTACTCTGCTAGAGGGATGTCGTTTTTTATTCTAGCTTGAAGTCCCGAATATATGCCCTTCATGTTGGCAGCGTTATCGTAAGATTGCCCTCTCATATCAAAAATGTCTATGCCATGAAATTTCAAAGTAGATGTGACTGCATCATATAAGTCTTCACCTTTGTGACCTGGTTTGTCTAGTAAAGTTAAAAAACGTTCAGTAACAGTGCCGTCTGGTTTTACATATCGTAAAATGAATGAAAGTTGGTCAATACGAGAGATGTCTGCGGTCGAATCCACAATGATAGAATAGTACTTCCCAGTTTTGATTTCTTCAACTGTTTTAGACGTCACTTTTTTAGCCATAATTTCGATGACTTCTTCATAAATAGTTGTGGAGAGGTAGCTTGTACTACTCTTGCCTTTATCTCCATAATTACGAATATGCTCATATACAGAATAAAAGGATCGAATTATCTTAAATATTCTATTAACATCATAAAATTTCCATTGTTAGGAACGCCGAAATGCTCATTGCTGCCTGTGCCCCTAAATGAGAGTCCACGACTTGCCAAGATTTTGACAGTAGCGACAACTCTTTTAAAGACTTCTTTCCAGTACGCAATTTTTGTTGTTGTACTAAACCGCGATCTACTCTCCCATGTATATTAGCTCTTTCATACAAATTTAGGAAAGATTGTTTATGATTATGTGAATTTTCGTGGGCAGAAGCCGAGTCATGGATGTTTTTCCAATCATTTAATCCGTGTCTGAACGCAAATTCGTCAGTTGTGTCTCCAAAGAGCAAACACGGTGCACAAAAAACAGAACCTTTACTCTTGGAATAAACAAGACACTTACGATTCCCTATTTCCCCGTTCTGAAGTTGTCTTTTAAAAACAGAGTGGTTCAAGTACCCATTATATACAGGGTAAACTCGTTTGGATTCTTTAAAATCGGAATCTTTATTCTGAGGCATGCGAGACATGCGAAAGAAGGGAACATAAGAAATCTGTGGGTATGACGCAAGGCAAACTAGACACGCTTACGTACAAGGGCATCCGGCAGACTCACGTGGATATGCAAAGAATGCAAACCAATGCTGCGGAAATCAGGGAAACAAGATGACCTCATACAAAGCCTATTAAGCATTATAGAATCCATGCAAGCATCCATAGAGCAAATGAAACAGAACATGGTAACAACACTCATAGAAAGAGTACAAGAAGCGGTAGCCAGGGAGATGGGAAAAGCCTCTCCCCCCGGCAAGAACCAGAAACAGCAGTCACAATAAGCCGGACGACCATAGAAAACAGGAGCCCTCCATGCAGACGCTACAAAATAAATTAGCAAAGCTACCACGATAAAATCACCAACCACGCAAAACAACTAGTGCACCCCCAAGATAAGACCTCTCTCCATCTAAACGAGGCTTCGACCACCAACGCGTAGCACACAGAGACGGAAACAGAAGACCCACTATTTCTCAATCTTATAATATGTCACATGGGTGGTATTTATTTATTTATTTATTTATGTCTTTTGCAGTGGCGAAGTTAAGGCTCGTGGCCCTCTCTTACACTTAACCACATAGTTATAATAAAATACACAAATGCTACCATTGAATAAGATACGTAAACTAGAAATTAAGTTAGAATAATACAGGACATAAAAAATAAAGATAGCAATGCACATCAAACAAAGAAACATATAAAATTGTTACCTGAAACAATAATAATAATAATAATAATAATAATAATACTAATAATAATAATAAGTGATAGTGTTAAATCTAGTAAATAAGTGGGTATTTTAATTTTAAAAATATGTGTGAGAATGGGTAGAATAGCGCCAATGATATTATGTATGAAAGTTATAGGAATATCGTCGACACCACTAGCTTTCGATTTAATAGAATACAAGACTTTCTTAACTTCATTAGTGCTGACAGTACGAAAATCAAAGTATGGGCGACTTTGTGGGACAAATGATGGGTCATTATTTACATGAGGTATGTTAAGCGGATTAGACTGAACTCTCTCTTCCGTGAAATACGCATTTAAATCGTCAAGTGGAATGTCAGGTACCTGAAGCTGTTCCCGTGTTTTGCCCATGCCCATGGCTCGGAGATGCCTCCAAGCACTAGCCGTATTTAGATTCCTTGTTGATTCACGAACATATTTAAACTTAAGATTACGGATGATTTGTTTAGTTATATTCCTCATTATTCTATAATTTTCATAGTCACTTGGGTCTTGGGTACGTTTGTAATGTCGGTAGAGTGTATCACGTTGAGACATCATATGTTTAACATAAGAGGTTAACCATGGATTAGGTTTGCGTGATATTCTTATCTGTCTTTTGGGCGCATGTTTGTTGTATAGACTGTGTATTAACGAATTAAATTTGTTTATTTTTGCATCAATGTCTTTCAGATTTAAAATGTCATTCCACGGAAGAATGTAGGCATCGTACCTTAATTCATACATATCGATATCTTTCATATTCCTGCACGTTATATACCTAGGTTTATATTTTGGAACGCGTAGTGAGTAAGCGAGAAATATAAGATCGTGGGTGGACACGGCCGGTACTGAAATCTGTCCGTGAGTTACCACTTTCTGAGGGTTGTTAGTCACTATGAGATCTATTAAGGTGTAGGAAATGTTGTTGGTAGTATGTACATGGTTAGTAGGATTTGAAGGAAGGATAGTCAAGTCACATGAGGAAAACATGTCTTCTAATTTCTTAGTATCGTAATTCTTCGTAAGTAGATTAGTGTTGAAATCCCCTAATATAATGATATGTTCGTACGTTGTTAGCAAGTTAAGTAGATACGTATTGGATTGTCTCTAAAGGGCGCTCATTACTCTTGTACATGCATGAGCATATTCAGATTTTTTTTCTTTATTTTTCAAACAAAATGTTTATTTATTTATTTATTTAATTAAAAAAATGTCAAAATTTGCCGCCCCCTAAAATCTGCCGCCCTAGGCTGCCACCTATACAGCCTATACGTAAATCCGCCCCTGATTATAACCATGACTGACATGTTTTTAAACCAGATGTCGGAGGGGAAGTTTCATAATGACTTTATAGCTGTGATCATGTCACACTGATTTTAATGGGGTAGCTACATTCTTAGCGACAGCAAGTTTTATCGCACAAGCTAATGCCTGCATATTCTAGGCAGGAAATGTGTCCACTAGCAATGGCACTTTCTTGTGGTTGTTTGAGAACCCTTGCGAGCTTCGACATGCTGATAAAGTGCCCCGGTATGTGGCGTTTCTTTTGCGAGTGCACGTGGGTGATGTTAGTCAAGACGTGTTGGAACACATGGCCAGCCCGACACCTGTGGAGTGTGGCGTGGTCAGGGGTTCGAGGTGGGCCTTTAACCAGGAAGATTATTTTGCCATGTATTAGCGGGGAGGCTAACGTGGTAGTTATATATCCTTTTCTTTCCACCGCATCGAGAATCAACGCTAAGGTACTGGACACATCAGATTACTAATGTAGCTTAGCATAGCGTCTAGAAGCAATCAAAAATTGCCATAGTCACTTTTTGTAGATTAAATGGATTTACACAGGCCTAGCTTCGATGTTTCTTCCGAAGCTGACGTGTTGTATCTCCGGGATTCTGGTCCAAGTTCATGGACGCATCCCTTGTGTAAACTTAGATTTTGTCATTTAACTTTCAGTAAATTTGTAGTTGTATTCTATATTGATATGTATATTTTCATTGCGAGAAGTCCTGTTAGGAGAAGATCTACAGTATGTTGTATAAGTATAGATTAATTTTATAGGCGACTTCGTTTAACAGTGTCCAGAACACTGATTTTTTCTAGAGGTTAGTGCACTATTGTATATGCATTTTTGCTTATTCGCATCGTTTCATAGATGAGGATCTCAGTCATTCCGCTCATCTATTTGATATTGGGAAGTTTTGGGATCCAGCTGTTTTGATCGTATTGATCATTATTTTCTTCTTTTCCTTTGAGAGAGCACTTAGCTTTGGAGTACAGAGTTTTATAGGTACACCTTCCTAATGGATCAACCTTAGATGTTGGCATGCATTCATGGTGTAGGAACGGTCTACTGATACTTCCGAGTTCTCTTGGGCCAGGGGCGACCTCAATTTAGGGGGACATTGATCTTAACTTTTCCGTATAACCTCATTCTGGAGGAACAGTTGTAGTTTTATGATATCATGCTTAAACATGAGCTTTAATTAATATGAGTTAAACAATTTCTTTTGACGCAATAGTATGAGATTTATTACCACCGCATTTAGAAAGACACCCAAGCTTCTGAATAAATTTATCCCAGGAAATATAGACTTTTAGTCTATAGATTTAATGATATACATGTTGAAAATAATTTTTGTAAGGCAAGATTCGTAGGCGTTTGATATATTTGTGAATCACATTGAAGAACGAGGTGCAGTGGTATAGGTTTTGTTTTCAAGCACTTTCGGAGGCATTTTGTAAGACCTTTGTGATTTTGTGGTCATTTAGTTGTAATGCAGATCACACTTTTGAATGATAAACGAGCTATATCAAGGTTATGAGAACCTAAGTTAAGAGCACAGTGGTGCATATTAGGATTTTTGTGATAAAGCTGATTCTTTCGGGTATAATGCTTAGTGAGGCATGTTTGTATTTATGGGATTGAGCCAGTGAGTGCTTTTGAGCCAGTAAGTGCCAATCGTTGTTAGACTGGTCGTGGTCTTACATCAGCTGTTCGGTGTTCTTGAACCAATGGAGGTTCGTTTTTGTGATGTTCGTTTAGACTTAATCTGCTGTTTATCAGGTCTTACAAATACCTTCGTCTTGATAATAGACAATTCTAAAGCAATGCTCGGATAAGTTGTATGATAAAACAGATTAATATTTCTGCAGTCTCGTTATCAATGCCTATACAATCATTAAGACCATAATTAATTAACTAATTATTTGAATTATAATTATAATTTTGCTTAGCTTGGCTGCTTGGCGGAATTTATCCAGTATTAAGAGAATTTACCTCTAATTAAAACCATAGAGAAGCGAATATTGTATTTTAGGAACAATTGAGTGTGTCCAAAATTAAACTTGTATACAATTTGTATATAGCGTAAATTGACGCCACAGTTCTAATTAACCACCAGTTTTGATATTAATTAAAATTTATTAGAATGTAATATGCGAAAGATCACTGTGGTGATTTTATTTGTTGTTAGTTATACAGTCCAATTTAATTATTCTAGGTTAATGTAAGATTATTTTGCTTCGAGTTGGAACGAGTTTCCAATTCTGGACTCTCAATTTTGAGGTGGTCCAGTTTATTCATTACATTCCTTTTCCTGAAATTTTCTTGGGTCGTTTTAAGGACAGTGCATTCATTTCTTTTTGTCCTGTTCTTTTCTTGAATAAATTTTGCTTTCCATTTTAAAATTTTTATTGCGTGATGTTTTAGTAAAGTGATGGGAGGCAGTATTAAGAGGGCCATCACTAGGTATTTCCAGGGTACTCCACCCTCAGAGATTGACCTTTTGGAGGAATCTCGTGTCTTTTTGAGCTAGTTTATTTTCTTGTAGCTATGGTTCTTCTTAATACAACCTGTTATGGTTTCTGGTTACTCTTTTACTCCCCTATCTGTTGGTAGAGCCTGGGGGTTTTTATTGCCGGGGATTTTCAGGTTCTACGATCCGGATGTCATCGAGGGATTCCAACAGGTATTGGTAGGTATTTCGGGTAAAATAAGTCTGCTTATTTTTAATGATTAGTTTCTATGCCGAATATCACATCCCCAATGAAACAACTCATGAGATCTCTGTATTCAATGAAATGAACGTTTACCCCCTTAACACCTCTTCAGAACCCGAATAAACAAAAATCCTTCCTTAGTTGACGTTTTCGACATACAGCGAACATATTCCCAGTCAAGTCATTTTCTTTCAATTATTTTTACCAGAATTTTATCCCTCCCCATTAAATTGGATTTATGAGGAAACGCTCGAACACCTATTAAATTATTTTTAAGCTGTCTTTTTCCCCTGAGTTTGATGAGTGAGTTAGTCAGTCAGTTAGGACACATTCTCTCATTTTTCCCCCACCTCATTGGCCCCTTAAATTGAATTTATGAAAAAACGGTCGAACACTGATTTACTTATCTTTTAAGCTGATTTTTTCCGCTGAGTTTCAAACTTCTCGCTTATGTCGTTTAAGAGATACACGCTCCGTTAGGAATCGTTCAACCCCCACTTTTCACCTCATTCACCTTATAATATACACCACAAAGAAAAAATTAGTCATGTGACAGCTTATTTTTAATGATTAGTTTATATGCCAAGTTTCACATCCCCAAATGAAACCACTCGTGAGACATTTTTATTCAATGAAATGCAGGTTTACCCCCCTTAAAACCCCTTTGAACCCAAATATCCAAAAATCAACGAACATATCCTCGAAATGCCATGTTTCCAAATTCAATATTTTTGGATGGGCGATGATGAGTGAATGAGTCAGGGCATTTTCTTTCAATTTTTTTTCTCCAGAATTTCACCCCTCCCGATGAACCCCTTCAATTTGATTGATCAAAAAACTGTCGAAAAGCTATTTACTTACTTTAAAGCAGGTTTTCCCTCTGAGTTTGATGAGTGAGTCTGTCAGTCAATCAGTTCGGACACTTCTTTCCTGTTTTTTTTCCTCCAGAATTTCACCCCTTCCCATGGGCCCCTTAAATTGGATTTATGAAAAAAAACGGTCAAATACCTATTTACTTATTTTTAAGCTGATTTTTTCCCGCTGAGATTCAATCTCCTCGCCTATCCCGTTTAAGAGGTACTGTGCCCAACTCTAGGAATGGGTATTCCAAGATTCAGACACCTAGATATCAAGGGAAAGGCTGTAGCCGCTTTTGAAAGTTCAGATATTTGAATATCGCGCTACATTGCTTCTCGAAGCATTTGGAAATAATTTACCGATACTTGGATGTCAAGTGACGTAGCGAGTAATAGCAGAGGTCGAGGCTATTTATTGATTAAATAGTTAAACATGGAGTAGAGACTTGAGACTGGGATCAGATTACTGGCACGGCCAAAAGAAAGAGAATGCAATTAGTATCAAGTAAATCGGACCAGGGATTCAAGAGATATGAGGATTTCTAGATATCAGGTGATGACGCGTGACCCTGACAGTTTTGAATAAAAGCCAGCTGGCTGAGGCATGGTCAGCTCATTCTAACACAAGCAGTTGCCTAGCAAGTTGCTGCGACGCTGAGCCAAGGCACATGGTTGCCGGATCTACGCAGAAGTTCTTTTTAAAGTCGTGATAGTCACGAAAAGTGCTGCGCTACGAGTTGGAACTTAGTAAGTTTCTGGTGAGGAGAATCACTGAGGTGATTGATATTTCTACAGACATTGGTGGAAATATTTATATTTCTACAAGGACATATGCTAGACTTTGTCTAGAAACAGTATTTTGTCACAGTCCAGTAATAACTTAATACTTGGATGTTTAAATCCATTTCAAGTCAGTTTTCATTTTTGTAACTAGTTAACCACTTCGATCTGTCAGTACACTGAAGACTAGTCTATAACGGTGGCGTTCATTAGTCTACGCAAGGGAAACTACAAGTTGCCTAGCGCATGGTAGATGGTGATATAATAAACCATGCCCAGGGAACGATCTACAGAACAGCCGTTAATTGCTTAGACTGTCAGTGTTTTTCTTGTACTGATAAGATCACCGTGAGTTATGTTACAACTGACATATCTAAGAAGAGATCACTTAGATCTGACCCTATTTAAACAAACTGTTATGGCTTTGATAGAAGCCCATATTAAAATGGAACAACAGATAATTCAAACGTCAAAAGATACTACCACTATGTCTTACTAGACGAATTGTGGGTATATGATGGCGGCGGATACAAGGATTATACGTGCTTGTCCGATAGGGCATGTCTATGGATAAATCTGGTACAGACCAGGTTTACTACGCTTCAAGACCATCAAGAAATGTAAGCCACATTTGAATTATATTATGCCTAGCTAATTGGAACAAACTATTTTTTTTCTGCAGATGACCAACACATTTTTTCTTCGTATTTAAAGCTTGCAATGATTTACGCAAGACTTATTAGAGTTATTCTGAGTATTTTCAGCACTCGGAACAGTTTAGGATCGATGACCGAGCATTTCGAAGATTTATTTGAATTTTTCATATTTTTGGGAAATCACGGTAATCAGCCGATGTAACTGTAAAAGTTAATAATTATTTTTGTTGAGGAATGGATATTTTTTCCATATTCGAAGGTTCGAACATGTGGATTCTCACAGAATGAGATGATAATTAAATATATTTAAAATGATATAAATAATAATAATAATAATAATCCACTAATAATAATAATAATAATAAATTTTATAATTTTCTAAATAATTCTTGGATATTATATTTTCTAATAATCATATGTATTGAGAGAGAGCCTGTGAAGTAGTTTAATCATTTCTAGTTTGGAACAGGAGATTTTCCGAAGGAGAGTGGTTAGCGCAAGCCCGCATTCAACCAACATGTCAGTTCTGGTTGAACAGTTGATATTTGCATTGAGCAAAGTATATTTTTCAGATAACACGGAGAGGCATGAAACGGGAAGCAAATGATATTTGTATCAAATAGGATATTTTTGTATTTATATAAAATCATGACGTAAATACACTCGAAAGTGAAATAAAGATTTTCATAAGTATGGTAAATTCACGGGTTGAACTGAATGGTAAAATAAAATAAACTTGTAAGTTTATTAATCTTCCAGTGTTGATAACAAGCAGAGGCTTGATTTATTGTATAAATTTTGGGAAGAAAATTTGTGTGGAGTAGTTGAAATGCCATTCCCAGGTGCGCATGTTTAAGTCGCAGGAATGAAGGTTTTTTCGAGCATCAATCAAATAGCAGGTTCGATGGCTCAGGTTTATAGTAGGAGTATTGGAACTACACATTTCGTCGTATGAATGACCCGAAGGTTATTTCTTAGAAACCATCAGTTCTTATTTCAACCTTGTTTACGAATTCCATTTAGACTTTGATTTTGCTAGAACCCGGATTTGTCATGATAGTAGTTTATTCTTCTTCAGAGGAAGACCTTTGCCGTTGTTGTTGTAATATTGTGTTCTTACACAAATAATAGAATGGGCCACTGCCAATTAAAAATAATTCTTTAACCACGAATAATTTGAAGGATATTTTCAATCCTAGTGCCATGAACTAAATGAATTCATTATAAAGCTACAATTCTTATTTCCGCATTCTGTCGAAGAATTGCAAGTTGTGAAAGTTACTAAGAATGGCCATGAATATAAATATTTTTTTTTCATAATGATTCCAAGTGGAAAATCTAATAGTTGAATGGTTCAACCATTTATTGATCAAGTTGATGATTCAGAAATCATATATTTTGTTAGGAACTTGAAGTTCATAATCGAGTCACTTCTCGAATGTTAAATGTCAGAAGAACAATTAATTGTTGTTGTGCTTCGCACAGTTCTTCGATGCTATGCTCAAGGTCAAATACTTTTCAGATGTTATTAATATGTGTAAATGATTTGTGTTGCTTCGATGATGATAATATTTTCGACGATATATTTTTGAAACTGGAAAAATAAGTGAAAGTTAAAAATTCTATGAACATTTATTCTACGAGTGTTAATGTTATGTAAAATATTCAAACAGTGATCTACGACATTTCCAGTAGAGACAATTAACTTTGAACTGGAATTAATGATTAATAATTTTGGAACACAGTCTACAGGACTATTAATCGGACTTGTGTTTCCAAAAAGATTGTCAAATGTGTTTGGAAAATTTCTGTATATTGTGTGTAAATAAGAGTGTGGATCGCCACACGTGGATGATGCTGCTTTGAGCATCTTTGCAGTCAGATTTTAACTTCAAAATAAACTGAGATAATTTTACAGGATGTGTTACTCCCAATTAAATCTCCTTCTATCCTTATTGTTGCATTGAGCCAAAAATCAGTAAAGCATTATTTTCTATTTGATGTCGTTTTTGCGATTTGCTTTAACCCATCTGGCGCTCCGGGATATTTTGACTCTCGTGCTGACTGATTATTGGTAAAATGCATATGTGGTCGTGCGGACTCCGGTCTAAACGGGCACATAAAATAAGATAGAGAGAGAAATGGTTTCGAACGTGGGTCCCGATTTAGACATGGTCAATCGCATGCCGATTTGAAATTGTGATAATTTTTATAGAAATATTTTGGGAGTTGAGAGATGTCTGGTTTGGATGAATTCATTAGTAGGAAACCCAATTAGTGGGGAAAATTAAAAATTTAACTTGGTTAATAATTAGAATGGGTTTGATAATTTTGACAATGGCTTAACCATTAGGGCGTCAAGTAAATTCAGTAGTAAACGTTCGATGACTGGACATACACATTATTAGAATCCAGGTGGAGGATATTTGAGAACTTGCATATTTTTTTCTTGTGATATTGTGGTAAATGTAATTCCTAAAAGTAGAGAATTGTGTTTTTCCATCACGTCGATATTAGGACAAATCTCATTTTATTAGAGTGTTCCAATTAGCTATTCATATTTCTTGTTCTAGTTATAAGCTTGTGTTTGCCACTGTTGTATACCCCTAAGTTTTGAATAATAATTGAAAATTATGGAAGAAATGATGAGGATGATGAGGAGTTTGGAGGAGAGTTCAAAAGAGGCTGGACGGCGTGTAGCCGCCATTATGAAAAAAAATACGGAGGCTTTAGAAAAGAAACTTAACGAAAATTCTGATTCTTTAGAAAGTAAACTTAAAGAAAATTCTGATTCGTTAGAAAATAAACTTAAAGAAAGTTTAAATGAGAAACTTAAAGAAAATTCTGATTCTTTAGAAAATAAACTTAAAGAAAGTTTAAATGATAAACTTAAAGAAAATTCTGATTCTTTAGGGAATAAACTTAAAGAAAATTTAAATGATAAACTTAAAGAAAATTCTGATTCTTTGGAAAATAAACTTAAAGAAAGTTCTGATTCTTTAAAAGGTAACTTAAAAGAATGTTTAGAGGATAAACTCAAAGAAAATTCCGATTTGTTAGAGAGCAGGTTAAAAGATAACTTAAGGGAAAATTTAAATAGTAAATTTAATTCAATGGAAAGTAAATTTAAAGAGAATTCTGAAATTTTGAAAATGACACTTGAGAGTAAAATGAATAAATTATGCGAAAAAACACATGAACTCGAAACTTCATTAGCTACTAACGCAAGTTTAATGGACGATAAATTTCGCGATGCCGATCTTAGATCCCAAAGCTTAGCTGATAGGATAGAACATGGTCTTAGGAAAGTTGGTGAAGACATGGTCAACCTGGAAGTCCGAATGAAGAAGGAGAGTAATGAGATGGGAATTCTAGTTGTTCAACGGTTGACAGAACAATTCAAAGAACTTGTAATGGGAGAAATAAGAGAAGGTGTGATTAATGAGTTACAAACTGAAATCAAAACCACAGTTGTCAATGAAATTAAAGATACACTCAAGCTGGAGAACCAAGATGGAATCAAGGAGATTAGGGAATCTTTGTCATCCCATATTGAAGTAATTGCCAAAGATATCCAAGCAACTCAGAAGGACATATCAGATATGACAGGGTCATTGAAAAGTCATGAGACTGTTATGAACCAGATATCCATTGATGTTAAGGAAAATTGTAAAGAAACTGAAGCAATTAAGAAAATGGCAGAAGAAAACCAGAAGGAACTTGAGGCTATGAAAACTCAAATCAAGGATGAGAAACAGTCTGATCATCTGTTGAAAATGCCAAATGTAAGGGGAAAGGAACAGATACAGATAAATCTAGGTGCAGCTAGAGAAACGGATAGTCAAAGACAGGATGAGGTCAGGACAGTATTTCAATCCAACCCCATAACTGTATTTAAGAATATAGAAGATAAGCCTTCTAAATTTTCAGGGCGAGATTCTGTGACACCCGTGGAATTTTTGAGAGAAGCAGGTGATTACCTGAAAGATTCCAAGATCCCTAAAGAAAGACAGATCCGAGTGATAGGGAAGTTTTTGGAAGGTCCTGCACTTCTTTGGTTTAGAGCCTTTAGATCCACTCTAACCACTTTTGAGGAGTTTTCTCGTGGGTTATTGAAAAAGTTTTGGTCCCCGGAAACCCAACAGCAAGTTAGAGCAGAGTTATATTCGAAGAGATTCTCGACGTCACAACCTACTCGATACTCTACGTACTTTTCTGGACAGCTTTCTAAACTCCAACAATTAGATCCGCCGATGCCAGATAACGAATTGATTACTGCATTGATACGTCAATTTCCAGCAGACGTCCAGAGGACTTTGATCGCTGCTGATATCTATAATATGGAACAATTTGATGAAGTATTACAGAAGCTGGATCATACAAACGCTCAATTCTTCCATCAGAAGGGAGGAAAGAATAACAACGCTGTGTACGCTGTTATGGCTGATAGTTATTCTCAGACACCTCGAGAGATTCGAGAGGGGCGAGAAGAGAAAACGCCGAGGGAAGATCCGAATAAAGGAGGATGGAACCAGTACAGTAACAGATACAGTTACAAACCATATGCGAGACCGGATGGTGGTAATCGATACAATACTCGATGGAGAAGACCACGAGATACTCAAGTAAGGTACCAGGAAAGAAGATATTATGGTAGAAACAACTACAATAACAGAGGGAATGTGGATGATCGTCAGTCCAATGAAGAGTTCAACAAGGAGACGAGGAAAAATTTGGAAGCAAGACACCAAGATAACTTGCAAATTTTGGAGCAGAGGCCCAATGAACCAGGTCCATCGGGAACACAACAATCCCGGGGGAATGGTAACGAAAAAAAAACAACTTCGAATTCACAGTAGAAGATAGAATTTTGAATACTTTCACGTCCAGAATTATTAAATGGCAAGCAGAGGATGATGATTTAATTCAACAGAATGACGAACGAAAAGAAATGGGTACCAGAATTAGAATGCCAATCATATCATGCGAAGTATTCGGTATGCCTGTCGATACTTTGATCGATACTGGGGCTATGCTTTGTCTGGTGAGTGAGAAGCTTTATATTCTGTGGAAGCTCAAAGAGAATTTAGAAGAGATTCCAGTATCAGGAATTAAGATCCAAGGAATAATACCCAATAAAATATCTCTGTGCAAAACACAATTATACTTATGTATTACGATTGGAGGACATGATTTCCGACATGTGTTTGTTGTAATGAAGGACATGGCTTTTGACATGATATTGGGAGCAGATTTCATTCAGAAATATCAAGCAGTGATAGATATGAAGACAGAGACGGTCAGATTCAAGAATACCGAAGAGATTAACTTCGAGGGAAAAGAAGAGGAAGACATCGAGGGAGATACTCAATGGTCTCTGATTTTTCACGAAGCCGAAGGAAGAGAAGTCTACACTGAGAAGGAGTCCCCAGAGCTAGGGAAAATTTTGGAAGAGTATCACGATATTTTTGATATTAAACCTGGTGAAATTAAAGATTTTGAATATCATATTCGTGTAAATGATGATGCACCTTTTCATGCTAAATTGTATCCAGTAGCAGAAAAGCATCGAGAAAGAGTAAAAGTGCTTATCAAGGAGATGGAAAGCAACAATGTGATTGAAAAGTATACTACATCTTATGTCAATCCATTAGCAGTAGTGTCTAAGCAAGATGGAAGTCTGGGACTATGTTTAGACGCGCGAAATTTGAATTCAAGATTACTGCCAGAGTATGACAGACCACCAATCATTAGGGAACTGTTAAGGAAATTCCAAGGCAAGGTCTGGTTCTCTAATATTGATCTCACTTCGTCCTACCATCACATTAGGCTTAGTGAAGATTCTAAGAAGTTTACAGGATTTATGTTTGACCAGCAGACAAATGTATTCCGCCGTCTACCATTTGGAGTCAAAACATCTGGATCAGTTTTGATCAGAGCCCTAGAACAAAATTTGAGTCCTGGAGTAAAAGAGATAGCAATTCGTTATATTGATGATATCTTAATTGCATCTGAGAATAAGGAGGAACATTTGTTACATCTTCAAATGTTATTCGCAGATTTGAGAAAAGCGAACTTCAAAGTAAACCTTCGAAAATGTCAGTTCTTTTGAAAGGAAATAAAATTTTTGGGTCACATTTTGGATGGAGAAGGATACCGTCCCAATGAGACGAAGATACAAGCAACTGCAAATTTCCCTAAACCTACTAGAGTGAAGAATGTCCGCAGTTTTCTCGGGACATGCCAATTCTTTGCAGGGCATTGTCCAAACTTCACCAAGACAGTTGCGACATTGCAGGAATTGTTAAAGAAAGGAAATAAATGGAAATGGGATGAAGATTGTGAACAATCATTTCAAGATGCCAAGAGGTTATTGGTAAACAGTGTGAAATTGGAGTATCCTGACTTTACCAAGAATTTCATCATAGAATCTGATGCATCCACCGTAGGGATTGGAGCTATTCTACTTCAAGAGGATGAAGACCACAAGAGACATTACCTGGCGTTCATTAGCAGGAAACTTCGTCCATCAGAGAGGAATTATTACACCACAGAGTTATGTTAATTGGACATTCAGTCATTGTGAGGACTGATCACCACGCATTGGAGTTTATTTTGAGAACAACTTTGCCAGTGATAGAATAACTAGATGGTCACTTTTTATTCAGCAATTCAACCTAGTTATTGAACACACTCCTGGAAAGTTGAACGTGGGAGCTGATTTATTGAGTAGAGCAGTGGAGTCTACATCTAAGGTTTTTCAAGTTAACCTGACGCAGGAGGATGAAGATACCTTGAGAAGGTTAAGGTTATTGCATTTATCCCAGAGGAGAGACCGACGTCTTAGGAACATTTTTCGTTTTCTACAGGGAGACATGGATCCAAATGATGATGATTTCGTGGAAACTGAAAGAATTTCAAGAGATTTTATGACGTTAGATGGTTTAATCTACAAGTTTGCAGATCCCGACCATACGAAGCTGAGAGTAGTGATACCTCCACGATTGCAAAAACCCATTATCTGGATGGCACATGGAATCGCCGGTCATGTTGGAGTAGATAAGACAGTCAACATGATTCAAGAGAAATTTCCGTGGGAGCGAATGCGACAAACTGTCAGAAACACTATTCGAGAATGCGACTTATGCCAAAGGAGTAAGCATAATTCTAGATTACTGAGAGAATTACCAAGGCCTATTATTCCTTCTAAGCCTTGCGAAATCTTCGCGACTGATTTATATGGTCCTCTCCCAAAGTCTAAAAGAGGTAACCGATATATTTTGGTGACTATGGATGTTTTCAGCAAATACACCATGTTACATCCAATTCAGAAGGCAAACGCAAAGTATTGTGCGAAGAGAATTAGAGACAGCGTAATTCCGGAAGCAGGCAAACCGGAATTCCTTTTATCAGATCGTGGACCTCAATTTACATCTTTGGAATTTCGAACCATCATGAATAATCTTGTGATTAGACAATTGTTTTGTTCTATCAGACATCCAGAAAGCAATCCAGCGGAACGCGTGATGGCTGAAATAGCAAAATTTTGCCGCCTCTATTGTCCGAATGAGCATTGGAAATGGATGGATGTTCTCTCTTTAGCATCCGAATCCATCAACTCTACGATTCATGAGAGTACTGGACAGATTCCCATGTTGCTTCATCATGGAATTAAACCAACACGATTATGGGATCGAATCATCTCTATTCCACCTGAGATTGAACCAAGTCGTCAGATGAGGGAAACTCTAGCTTTAGACAAGTTAAGGAGTCAAGCTGAGAAGAGAGAGCGCAGAGTGAGAGGAAAGCGTTTTCGCAGACCCTTGCGCATAGGAACTCTTGTTTTAGTGAAAAGACCTACACCCTCTGACGTGAAAAATCGAGTGTACTCGAAATTTGCAAGCCTTTACGCTGGACCCTATCGTATTGTGGAAGTAAACAACAATGGAAGCTATGAAGTAGCCAATACACGAACTGGTAACATCGTGGGAACTTATAATGCCTCGAATTTGAAGATTTATTATTCAAGAACCAGATGATTTAATGTGTAGATAGGAAAAATAAAAATTTTTCAATTTTTATTTTTTGCTAGGTGTGGGGTGGATGTGCCCAACTCTAGGAATGGGTTTTCCAAGATTCAGACACCTAGATATCAAGGGAAAGGCTGTAGCCGCTTTTGAAAGTTCAGATATTTGAATATCGCGCTACATTGCTTCTTGAAGCATTTGGAAATAATTTACCGATACTTGGATGTCAAGTGACGTAGCGAGTAATAGCAGAGGTCGAGGCTATTTATTGATTAAATAGTTAAACATGGAGTAGAGACTTGAGACTGGGATCAGATTACTGGCACGGCCAAAAGAAAGAGAATGCAATTAGTATCAAGTAAATCGGACAAGGGATTCAAGAGATATGAGGATTTCTAGATATCAGGTGATGACGCGTGACCCTGACAGTTTTGAATAAAAGCCAGCTGGCAGAGGCATGGTCAGCTCATTCTAACACAAGCAGTTGCCTAGCAAGTTGCTGCGACGCTGAGCCAAGGCACATGGTTGCCGGATCAACGCAGAAGTTCTTTTTAAAGTCGTGATAGTCACGAAAAGTGCTGCGCTACGAGTTGGAACTTAGTAAGTTTCTGGTGAGGAGAATCACTGAGGTGATTGATATTTCTACAGACATTGGTGGAAATATTTATATTTCTACAAGGACATATGCTAGACTTTGTCTATAAATAGTATTTTGTCACAGTCCAGTAATAACTTAATACTTGGATGTTTAAATCCATTTCAAGTCAGTTTTCATTTTTGTAACTAGTTAACCACTTCGATCTGTCAGTACACTGAAGACTAGTCTATAACGGTGGCGTTCATTAGTCTACGCAAGGGAAACTACAAGTTGCCTAGCGCATGGTAGATGGTGATATAATAAACCATGCCCAGGGAACGATCTTCAGAACAGCCGTTAATTGCTTAGACTGTCAGTGTTTTTCTTGTACTGATAAGATCACCGTGAGTTATGTTACAACTGACATATCTAAGAAGAGATCACTTAGATCTGACCCTATTTAAACAAACTGTTATGGCTTTGATAGAAGCCCATATTAAAATGGAACAACAGATAATTCAAACGTCAAAAGATACTACCACTATGTCTTACTAGACGAATTGTGGGTATATGATGGCGGCGGATACAAGGATTATACGTGCTTGTCCGATAGGGCATGTCTATGGATAAATCTGGTACAGACCAGGTTTACTACGCTTCAAGACCATCAAGAAATGCAAGCCACATTTGAATTATATTATGCCTAGCTAATTGGAACAAACTATTTTTTTTTTCTGCAGATGACCAACACATTTTTTCTTCGTATTTAAAGCTTGCAATGATTTACGCAAGACTTATTAGAGTTATTCTGAGTATTTTCAGCACTCGGAACAGTTTAGGATCGATGACCGAGCATTTCGAAGATTTATTTGAATTTTTCATATTTTTGGGAAATCACGGTAATCAGCCGATGTAACTGTAAAAGTTAATAATTATTTTTGTTGAGGAATGGATATTTTTTCCATATTCGAAGGTTCGAACATGTGGATTCTCACAGAATGAGATGATAATTAAATATATTTAAAATGATATAAATAATAATAATAATAATAATAATCCACTAATAATAATAATAATAATAATAAATTTTATAATTTTCTAAATAATTCTTGGATATTATATTTTCTAATAATCATATGTATTGAGAGAGAGCCTGTGAAGTAGTTTAATCATTTCTAGTTTGGAACAGGAGATTTTCCGAAGGAGAGTGGTTAGCGCAAGCCCGCATTCAACCAACATGTCAGTTCTGGTTGAACAGTTGATATTTGCATTGAGCAAAGTATATTTTTCAGATAACACGGAGAGGCATGAAACGGGAAGCAAATGATATTTGTATCAAATAGGATATTTTTGTATTTATATAAAATCATGACGTAAATACACTCGAAAGTGAAATAAAGATTTTCATAAGTATGGTAAATTCACGGGTTGAACTGAATGGTAAAATAAAATAAACTTGTAAGTTTATTAATCTTCCAGTGTTGATAACAAGCAGAGGCTTGATTTATTGTATAAATTTTGGGAAGAAAATTTGTGTGGAGTAGTTGAAAAGCCATTCCCAGGTGCGCATGTTTAAGTCGCAGGAATGAAGGTTTTTTCGAGCATCAATCAAATAGCAGGTTCGATGGCTCAGGTTTATAGTAGGAGTATTGGAACTACACATTTCGTCGTATGAATGACCCGAAGGTTATTTCTTAGAAACCATCAGTTCTTATTTCAACCTTGTTTACGAATTCCATTTAGACTTTGATTTTGCTAGAACCCGGATTTGTCATGATAGTAGTTTATTCTTCTTCAGAGGAAGACCTTTGCCGTTGTTGTTGTAATATTGTGTTCTTACACAAATAATAGAATGGGCCACTGCCAATTAAAAATAATTCTTTAACCACGAATAATTTGAAGGATATTTTCAATCCTAGTGCCATGAACTAAATGAATTCATTATAAAGCTACAATTCTTATTTCCGCATTCTGTCGAAGAATTGCAAGTTGTGAAAGTTACTAAGAATGGCCATGAATATAAATAATTTTTTTTCATAATGATTCCAAGTGGAAAATCTAATAGTTGAATGGTTCAACCATTTATTGATCAAGTTGATGATTCAGAAATCATATATTTTGTTAGGAACTTGAAGTTCATAATCGAGTCACTTCTCGAATGTTAAATGTCAGAAGAACAATTAATTGTTGTTGTGCTTCGCACAGTTCTTCGATGCTATGCTCAAGGTCAAATACTTTTCAGATGTTATTAATATGTGTAAATGATTTGTGTTGCTTCGATGATGATAATATTTTCGACGATATATTTTTGAAACTGGAAAAATAAGTGAAAGTTAAAAATTCTATGAACATTTATTCTACGAGTGTTAATGTTATGTAAAATATTCAAACAGTGATCTACGACATTTCCAGTAGAGACAATTAACTTTGAACTGGAATTAATGATTAATAATTTTGGAACACAGTCTACAGGACTATTAATCGGACTTGTGTTTCCAAAAAGATTGTCAAATGTGTTTGGAAAATTTCTGTATATTGTGTGTAAATAAGAGTGTGGATCGCCACACGTGGATGATGCTGCTTTGAGCATCTTTGCAGTCAGATTTTAACTTCAAAATAAACTGAGATAATTTTACAGGATGTGTTACTCCCAATTAAATCTCCTTCTATCCTTATTGTTGCATTGAGCCAAAAATCAGTAAAGCATTTTTTTCTATTTGATGTCGTTTTTGCGATTTGCTTTAACCCATCTGGCGCTCCGGGATATTTTGACTCTCGTGCTGACTGATTATTGGTAAAATGCATATGTGGTCGTGCGGACTCCGGTCTAAACGGGCACAGTACATGCTCCGTTAGGAATCCTTCAACCCCCACTTTTCGCCCCTATCACCTCATAATATACACTACATCGAAAACCCTCAGACATGTGTATTATTATTTTAATGATGAGTTTATGTGCCGAGTATCACATCCCTCCATGAAACCAAGCCGGAGATATTGTTATTCAATGAAATGCAGGTGTACCCCCTTAAAACACCTTTAGAACCTGAAAATACAAAAATCCTCCCTTAGTGGGCGTTTTCCACTTACTGCGAACATACCCAAAATTTTATGGTTTTGGCTGGGCGATAATGAGTCAATCAGGACACTTTGTTTTATATAATAGGTATAGACATTTAAAGGTCACTTTAAAATTTTTCTGGGGTGTGGCACGTTAAGGAAGTGAAACCTGGACAGTTGAAGCAGCATAAAAGCAGAGAATAAGAGCATTTGAATTGCAGTGTGACATAGCAACAAATTGAAATGTATTTATGTATAGGCGTGGAGAAATATTTCTGGCGAGTGAGAACAAAGAGACGAGATAATATGGCAGGACACATACTAAGACTCCCAGGAATGCCATACTTTATTAAGGAAGGAGGTGTAAAGATATGAACTATAGGGATACACCAAGATGCCATACTTTATTAAGGAAGAAGGTGTAAAGATAAGAACTATAGGGAGAGACCAAGATGCCATACTTAATTAAGGAAGGAGCTGTAAAGATAAGAATTATAGGGATACACCAAGATGCCAAACTTTACTAAAGAAGGAGGTGTTAAGATAAGAACTATAGCGATACACCAAGATGCCATACTTTTTTAAGGAAGGAGGTGTAAAGATAAGAACTATAGAGATACTCCAAGATGCCATACATTATTAAGGAAGGAGGTGTAACGATAAGAACTATGGGGATAGACCAAGATGCCATCCATTATTAAGGCAGGAGGTGTAAATATAAGAACTATAGGGATACTCCGAGATGCCGTACATTAATAAGGAAGGAGGTGTAAAGATAAGAACTATAGGGTAGACCAAGATGCCATACATTATTAAGGAAGGAGGTGAGAAGATAAGAACTATAGGGATAGACCAAGATGCCATACTTTATTAAGGACGGAGGTGTAAAGAAAAGAACTATAGGGATAGACCAAGATGCCATATTTTATTAAGGGAGGAGGTGTAAAGATAAGAACTATAGCGGTACACCAAGATTCCATACTTTATTAAAGAAGGAGGTGTAAAGATAAGAACTATAGGGATAGACCTAGATGCCATACTTTATTAAGGAAGGAGGTGTAAAGATAAGAACTATAGCGATACACCAAGATGCCATACTTTATTAAGGAAGGAGGTGTAAAGATAAGAACTATAGGGATAGACCAAGATATCATACTTTATTAAAGAAGGAGGTGTAAAGATAAGAACTATAGGGATAGACAAAGATGCCACACTTTATTAAGGAAGGAGGTGTAAAGATAAGAACTATAGGGATAGACCAAGATGTCATACTTTATTAAGGAAGGAGGTGTAAAGATAAGAACTATAGGGATAGACCAAGATGCCATACTTTATTAAGGAAGGAGGTGTAAAGATAAGAACTACAGCGATACACAAAGATGCCATACTTTTTTAAGGAAGGAGGTGTAAAGATAAGAACTGTAGAGATACACCAAGATGTCCTACATTATTAAGGAAGTAGGTGTAAAGATAAGAACTATAGGGATAGACCAAGATGCCACACTTTATTAAGGAAGGAGGTGTAAAGATAAGAACTATAGCGATACACCAAGATGCCATACATTTTAAGGAAGGTGGTGTAAAGATAAGAACTATAGCGATACACCAAGATGCCATACTTTATTAAGGAAGGAGGTGTAAAGATAAGAACTATAGCGATACACCAAGATGCCATACTTTATTAAGGAAGGAGGTGTAAAGATAAGAACTATAGGGATAGACCAAGATGCCACACTTTATTAAAGAAGGAGGTGTAAAGATAAGAACTATAGGGATAGACCAAGATGCCATACTTTATTAAGGAAGGAGGTGTAAAGATAAGAACTATAGCGATACACCAAGATGCCATACATTTTAAGGAAGGTGGTGTAAAGATAAGAACTATAGCGATACACCAAGATTCCATACTTTATTAAGGCAGGAGGTGTAAAGATAAGAACTATAGGGATAGACCTAGATGCCATACTTTATTAAGGAAGGAGGTGTAAAGATAAGAACTATAGCGATACACCAAGATGCCATACTTTATTAAGGAAGGAGGTGTAAAGATAAGAACTATAGGGATAGACCAAGATATCATACTTTATTAATGAAGGAGGTGTAAAGATAAGAACTATAGGAATAGACCAAGATGCCACACTTTATTAAAGAAGGAGGTGTAAAGATAAGAACTATAGGGATAGACCAAGATGTCATACTTTATTAAGGAAGGAGGTGTAAATATAAGAACTATAGGGATAGACCAAGATGCCACACTTTATTAAAGAAGGAGGTGTAAAGATAAGAACTATAGGGATAGACCAAGATGCCATACTTTATTAAGGAAGGAGGTGTAAAGATAAGAACTATAGCGATACACCAAGATGCCATACATTATTAAGGAAGGAGGTGTAAAGATAAGAAATGTAGGGATACACCAAGATGCCATACATTTTAAGGAAGGTGGTGTAAAGATAAGAACTATAGCGATACACCAAGATGTCATACATTATTAAGGAAGGAGGTGTAAAAATAAGAACTATAGGGATAGACCAAATGCCATACTTTATTAAGGAAGGAGGTGTAAATATAAGAACTATAGGGATAGACCAAGATGCCATAATTTATTAAGGAAGGAGGTGTAAAGATAAGTACTATATGGATAGACAACGATGCCATACTTTATTAAGGAAGGTGGTGTAAAGATAAGAACTATAGGGATAGACCAAGATGCCATTCATTATTAAGGAAGGAGGTGTAAAGATAACAACTATAGCGATACAACAAGGTGCCATACTTTATTAAGGACGGGAGTTTTAGGATAAGAACTATAGGGATGGACCAAGATGCCATACTTTATTAAGGAAGGAGCTGTAAGGATAAGAACTATAGGGATACACCAAGATGTCATACTTTATTAAGGAAGGAGGTGTAAATATAAGAACTATAGGGATAGACCAAGATGCCATAATTTATTAAGGAAGGAGGTGTAAAGATAAGTACTATATGGATAGACAAAGATGCCATACTTTATTAAGGAAGGAGGTGTAAAGATAACAACTATAGCGATACAACAAGGTGCCATACTTTATTAAGGACGGGAGTTTTAGGATAAGAACTATAGGGATGGACCAAGATGCCATACTTTATTAAGGAAGGAGCTGTAAGGATAAGAACTATAGGGATACACCAAGATGTCATACTTTATTAAGGAAGGAGGTGTAAATATAAGAACTATAGGGATAGACCAAGATGCCATAATTTATTAAGGAAGGAGGTGTAAAGATAACAACTATAGCGATACAACAAGGTGCCATACTTTATTAAGGAAGGTGGTGTAAAGATAAGAACTATAGGGATAGACCAAGATGCCATTCATTATTAAGGAAGGAGGTGTAAAGATAACAACTATAGCGATACAACAAGGTGCCATACTTTATTAAGGACGGGAGTTTTAGGATAAGAACTATAGGGATGGACCAAGATGCCATACTTTATTAAGGAAGGAGCTGTAAGGATAAGAACTATAGGGATAGACGAAGATGCCACACTTTATTAAGGAAGGAGGTGTAAAGATAAGAACTATAGGGATAGACCAAGATGCCATACTTTATTAAGGAAGGAGGTGTAAAGATAAGAACTATAGGGATAGACGAAGATGCCACACTTTATTAAGGAAGGAGGTGTAAAGATAAGAACTATAGGGACAGACCAAGATGCCACACTTTTTTTAAGGAAGGAGGTGTAAAGATAAGAACTATAGGATACACCAAGATGCCACACTTTATTAAGGAAGGAGGAGTAAAGATAAGAACTATGGGGATACACCAAGATGTCATACATTACTAAGGAAGCAGGTGTAAAGATAAGAACTATAGGGATACGACAAGATGCCACACATTATTAAGGAAGGAGGTGTAAAGATAAGAACTATAGGGATACACCAAGATGCCACACTTTATTAAGGAAGGAGGTGTAAAGATAAGAACTATAGGTATAGACCAAGATGCCACACTTTATTAAGGAAGGAGGTGTAAAGATAAGAACTACAGGGATAGACCAAGATGCCACACTTTATTGAGGAAGGAGGTGTAAAGATAAGAACTATAAGGATAGACCAAGATCCCACACTTTATTAAGGACGGAGGTGTAAAGATAAGAACTATAGCGATGACCCAAGATGGCACACTTTATTAAGGAAGGAGGTGTAAAGATAAGAACTATAGGGATACTCCAAGATGCCGTACTTTATTAAGGAAAGAGCCTTAAAGTTATGAACTATAGCGATAGACCAAGATGTCATATTTTATTAAGGAAGGAACAGTAAAGAAAAGAACTATAGCGATAGACCAAGATGCCATACTTTATTAAGGAAGGAGGTGTAAAGATAAGAACTATAGGGATAGACCAAGATGCCATACTTTATTAAGGAAGGAGGTGTAAAGATAAGATCTATAGGGATACACCAAGATGCCGTACTTTAATAAGGAAGGAGCCTTAAAGTTATGAACTATAGCGATAGACCAAGATGCCACACTTTATTAAGGAAGGAGGTGTAAAGATAAGAACTATAGGGATAGACCTAGATGCCACACTTTATTAAGGAAGGAGGTGAAAAGATAAGAACTATAGGGATAGACCAAGATGGCACACTTTATTAATGAAGGAGGTGTAAAGATAAAAACTATAGCGATAGACCAAGATGCCATACTTTATTAAGGAAGGAGGTGTAAAGATAATAACTATAGCGATAGACCAAAATGCCACACTTTATTGAGGAAGTAGCTGTAAAGATAAGAACTATAGGGATAGACCAAGATGCCACTCTTTATTAAGAAAGGAGGAGTAAAGATAAGAACTATAGGGATACACCAAGATGCCATACTTTATTAAGGATGGAGGTGTAAATATAAGAACTATAGGGATCCACCAAGATGCCGTTCTTTATTAAGGAAGTAGCTGTAATGATAAGAACTATAGGGATACACCAAGATGCCACACTTTATTAAGGAAGGAGCTGTAAAGATAAGAACTATAGGGATAAACCAAGATGCCACACTTTTTTTTAGAAAGGAGCTGTAAAGATAAGAACTATAGGGATACACCAAGGTGGCACACTTTATTAAGGAGGGAGCTGTAAAGATAAGAACTATAGCGATAGACCAAGATGCCATACTTTATTAAGGAAGGAGGTGTAAAGATAAGAACTATAGGGATACACCAAGATGGCACACTTTATTAAAGAAGGAGGTGTAAAGATAAGAACTATAGGGATAGACCAAGATGCCACACTTTATTAAGGAAGGAGGTGTAAAGATAAGAACTATAGGGATATACCTAGATGCCACACTTTATTAAGGAAGGAGGTGTAAAGATAAGAACTATAGGGATAGACCAAGATGCCATACTTTATTAAGGAAGGAGGTGTAAAGATAAGATCTATAGGGATACACCAAGATGCCACACTTTATTAAGGAAGGAGGTGTAAAGATAAGAACTATAGGGATAGACCAAGATGCCACACCTTTTTTTTAATGAAGGAGGTGTAAAGATAAGAACTATAGGATACACCAAGATGCCACACTTTATTAAGGAAGGAGGAGTAAAGATAAGAATTATAGGGATACACCAAGATGTCATACTTTATTAAGGAAGCAGGTGTAAAGATAAGAACTATAGGGATACACCAAGATGCCATACTTTATTAAGGAAGGAGGTGTAAAGATAAGAACTATAGGGTTAGACCATGATGCCACACTTCATTAAGGAAGGAGGTGTAACGATGAGATCTACAGGGATACACCAAGACGCCACACTTTATTAAGGAAGGAGGTGTAAATATAAGAACTATAGGGATAGACCAAGATGCCAAACTTTATTAAGGAAGGAGGTGTAAAGATAAGAACTACAGGGATAGACCAAGATGCCACACTTTATTGAGGAAGGAGGTGTAAAGATAAGGACTATAAGGATAGACCAAGATGCCACACTTTATTAAGGACGGAGGTGTAAAGATAAGAACTATAGCGATAACCCAATATGGCACACTTTATTAAGGAAGGAGGTGTAAAGATAAGAACTATAGGGATACTCTAAGATGCCGTACTTTATTAAGGAAGGAGCCTTAAAGTTATGAACTATAGCGATAGACCAAAATGCCACACTTTATTAAGGAAGTAGCTGTAAAGATAAGAACTATAGGGATAAACCAAGATGCCACACTTTATTAAGGATGGGGGTGAACAGATAAGAACTGTAGGGATGGACCAAGATGCCATACTTTATTAAGGAAGAAGGAGTAAAGATAAGAACTATAGGGATACACCAAGATGCCACACTTTATTAAGGAAGGAGGTGTAAAGATAAGAACTATAGGGATACACCACGATGCCACACTTTATTAAGGAGGGAGGTGTAAAAATAAGAACTATAGGGATAGACCAAGATGCCACACTTTATTAAGGAAGGAGCTGTAAGTATAAGAACTATAGGGATACACCAAGATGCCATACTTTATTAAGGAAGGAACTGTAAAGATAACAACTATAGCGATAGACCAAGATGCCATACTTTATTAAGGAAGGTGGTGTAAAGATAAGAACTATAGCGATAGACCAAGATGCCACACTTACTTAAGGAAGGAGCTGTAATGATAAGGACTATAGGGATACGCCAAGATGCCATACGTTGTTAAGGAAGGAGGTGAAAAGATAAGAACTATAGCGATAGACCAAGATGCCACACTTTATTAAGGAAGGAGGTGTAAAGTCAAGAACTATAGCGATAGACCAAGATGCCATACTTTATTAAGGATGGAACTGTAAAGATAAGAACTATAGCGATAGACCAAGATGCCATACTTTATTAAGGAAGGAGGTGTAAAGATAAGAACTATAGCGATAGACCAAGATGCCACACTTTATTAAGGAAGGAGGTGTAAAGGTAAGAACGATAGGGATAGACCAAGATGCCAAACTTTATTAAGTAAGGGGGTGTAAAGATAAGAACTATAGGGATAGACCAAGATGCCATACTTTATTAAGGAAGGAGGTGTAATGATAAGAACTATAGCGATACACCAAGATGGCACACTTTATTAAGGAAGGAGGTGTAAAGATAAGAACTATAGGGATAGACCAAGATGCCTCACTTTTCTAAGGAAGGAGGTGTAAAGATAGGAACTATAGGGATAGACCAAGATGCCACACTTTATTAAGGAAGGAGGTGTAATGATAAGAACTATAGGGATAGACCAAGATGCCTCACTTTTCTAAGGAAGGAGGTGTAAAGATAGGAACTATAGGGATAGACCAAGATGCCATACTTTATTAAGGAAGGAGGTGTAATGATAAGAACTATAGCGATACACCAAGATGGCACACTTTATTAAGGAAGGAGGTGTAAAGCTAAGAACTATAGGGATAGACCAAGATGCCTCACTTTTCTAAGGAAGGTGGTGTAAAGATAGGAACTATAGGGATAGACCTAGATGCCACACTTTATGAAGGAAGGAGGTGTAATGATAAGAACTATAGGGATACACCAAGATGCCTCTACTTGGTGGTAGGACCTGGGAGGGTTTTTCGCCGGGCATTTTTCAGGTTCTACGATCCAGTGACCATCGAAGGATTTCACCAGGTATTGGTAAGTGTTTCGGGTACAAAGTTATGTGGCGCCGAACGTTTGGGCCCGAATGAACTTGGATTACCAGGTTTATAGCCATAGTTTTGTGGAGGCCAACGTTATGTGTTCCAATAGACCTGTTTTACCAGATTTATGGCCACGGTTGTAGGCCTAAAATAAAATTGGAACACCAGAGAATGGAGACCAATCTTATTATCATGCTATACCGAGCGCGAATTGGGACATCGTGTTTCGTTGTGGTAGTGATGAAGGCACATGGATAATGGTGAATCAATATTTTGGCACAAATTATTGAAATTCCTGTGGAATAAAAGCAATTACGATGTTACTCGAACTACTTGATTTAGGTAGTATTGCAACCGTTATCAGATTCTTGATTTAAATATATTGGAGAGGTGCCACACTTTTTATTTGGTTATAAACGACTAGAACTTGTTCAATAAGAGTTATTCACAGTGAACTCCTTTGACGTGTTCAGTCGAGTGAGACACTTATTGTAGCACACGTGAGAGTTGCACATAGGTGATTTGTCCTATTTAACTCCGGCTAATGATTTTTGCTGACATCATCTTTAAGTTAGGATGCTTCATGTAAGTTTAATTTTGTTTTATGATAGAATCTAGGACCATATCTGATTTAAAATATCAAACATATTGGGATTTTGGGCATCTCAGAATGATACTGGATGATATGAATTTAATTTAAGTTTAAATATAAGTTAATGCAAGGCAATAAAAATACGCACTTTTATGGCAATTTGTGGTTGTGTGCAGATGTTTTCGCTATGCTTTCTCATGTAGTGTTCCCATGTTTTCTAGTGACAAGTGTATTTGTGTTAAATTATGGCTGATAACCAGGCAGTCACTGTTGCAAACTTTAAAAAAAATTGAGATGATAGAAGGCAAGCTACAGCATCTCAATAATGACATTGAGAATATCAAATCTCAAACCAAGACTACATTTGAAAATATATATGAAAATTCAACACATAATAATGAAATTCTCAAGGATGCAGTAACTGAAGGCATCCGGTGTTAATTAGATAACTTAAGGTCATCCATGAAAGAAATTAAAAACAGTTCAAAAAAATTCAGGCTAATGTTTGTCATGTTAGGTCGAATCAACAATCCATGGAAACAAGTATTAAAACTGACATCAGTAATGTTACAACTAGCCTTCAAACTGAAATTAGCAATGTTAAAACTGAAATTAGCAATGTTACAACTAGTCTTCAAACAGACATTGGCAATGTTAAAGTAGAAGTTTGGAATGCCCAGGCTAATCTTAATAAAGAAATCACTAATGTCAAAACTAATCTCGATCAAGTACAGGAAAGTCAAAAAGAGGTTGAAAAAACTTTTAAAGATGTTAGCACTAATGTTAGAATGATGCAAGCACAGGTTAACGATCTGAAAACAGATATGGGTTTAGTAGAAACCACACAGAAGGAAATACAATCTCAGGTTAAGAACATTCAAAATGACGTCAATCAGATTGAGTCGAAACAAACCAAGATCCAATCCCAAGTAAATAAGATCGAGTCAAGTCAAGCCTATACTGAAATAAAACTTAATGAAATGGAACAGTCAAATATCTATTTCCGTAGTGAAATCAAATGGGATTTCGAAAGGGGTAAAAAGGAAAGTAAGGACCTTATTGATGCACTACAGTCGCAATTTACTCACGACACCAGTCAAACGCAAAATAGTTTGGAGCATTTGGAAGGTGAAATGAGCACGTTGCAGACTCAAGTGACGACTGATCATACTAAATTAATTAAGGCAGTCTTTGACATCGACCTCAAAACTATTATTAATGAAAATCTTGCTCTTTTAAAACAAGAACTGAAAAAGGTCAATGAGGATAGTTTTCAAAATGCTAAATCTAGTATAGAAAAGAGTCTTGCCACTAAACTTTCCAATGCCACTAGGGAAATCATTGACGTAAGACTGATTTAAACAAAAGAGTGGATGCTGTTCAAGAAAAACAGATAGATAATTTTACAGGGCTAGAAACTCGAATTAAAGCCGTAGGACTTAAGATTGATCAGGGACAGATTGATTTAAACGAGATAAGGGAAAAGAAAACTCCGAGATCAATGAGCTAAGGAAAGGCCTCGAAAACATTAATTTGGGAGGTAGTATCAACTTCGATACTCTTAAAGAACAATTGCGATTGCTAATAAATAGTGATATTAGAGTCGTTGTAGATGAGCCAGTTAACCCAGTACAGGAACAAAAAGGAATCGACATTCAGGAATCTTTTAAGGCTCCAACGTCTGTTCAGTTTAGTCCGATGGAACAGGCGAATAGGGCTATACCCCGCACATCAGAATTCCAAACCCAAGCGGAAGAATTTACTTCTTCAACTCCCAATGTAGGTGCAAATAGTAACGTCACAAGAACATCAGATAGGGCTTCGAATATAACCATCATTAGGAACTTTGACGATAAACCAAGGAAATTTAATAATCAAGATGGAACCACTCCTTTAGAATTTATTAGAGGCATCCAAGATTATTTTGTGGAATCTCATGTACCACATGAACGGAAATTGTGGGTACAGTACGTATATATAACAAATAACTAGGGACCAAAATAAACATCAAATAACCACAAAGAAAAACATGAATGATCTCCAGTTTAACCCTACATTAGCAGGTTAAATTAGGGAACTTTTAACATTGAAACTTGGGGAGTATATATATATATATATATATATATATATCGATGATCAGTTTTCTTCAAAGCATGACACTTTAATACAGAATAACAACAAGGGCCATTTCCACTTAGCTTTATCTCCGAGACGTTCTGGAAGGTCTCTGATGATATTTCATTTAATAATTATCTCATATAACAAGAAATCTCAACTGCTAGACAGAGGCTGGAATCCCGCCGTGTTTCCTCAACATTTATAACCTCGAACATCAACAGATAATGACAAACACGTAACATTTCCAATAGAACTGTTCGTAGTGGGCATTATGTCGGCTCAACATTTTATATCTCTCCTCGTAATAACAATTCTGACGCGATAACAATCGCCGAAGGCGTGTTTCTTAGACTAAGATGGGCTCTCCATCGCGGGCGCTTTCCTTTTCCAGACGTGCGGAAATTAAGATCTCTTAGATGTTTCACTAGTGACCACTAGATGGAAATAACGTCGAACGGATCTTAAAATTGTACCGGATCATCTCTCCACGGCCCCAAACTTGGACGCAGTTTACAAGTCCAACGTAGAATGTAAAAAGCAATCATTACATGGATTCATCTTGACATTAATCAGCTGGTAACGTGACTGTCATTTGTCTGCTTTGCCTGATAGTCGGGCACTGACGTAACACGGAGCAGAGAGGATTGTGGGTTTTTCAATGTCAAGACGTCAGAACCATGTACAGCTGATTTACAATAACTCGCCAAAGAGATAGTAAGGAATGGCAGGGCAGATTACATAGAAGTAGATTTCAAGGAAGGTAGAATAACGCTTTAAATAGCAGTCATATGTATTGTCGAGGCAGAGAATGTTCGTGTCAAACAGATTTTACGCAGTTTAGTAGATAAGTCTCCCTCTACACTTGCCAGTAATGCTCGTTTTTATTAAACCAAGGTATGGTAATACGTTCCGCTCAAGTTAAGAAACAGGAAATACAGGGTGACTTAGGACATCTCCGATAAAGTAAACTAACAAAATTAAATTTAAGATAAAACGGTCAACACAGACAATACAAGGAAAATGCAGTCATCGCATAATCAATCTCCCAATATTCAAAATGTGAAAGCGCTACGATCAGGCTCTGCTACCAACTGTGAGGCGTGCAGATGTTTAAGGACGCGGACCATTGAGACCTAAGCGAGCTCACTCACACATTCCAAACTAGATGGAGCACCGACCATCCAGCGACTACACTTTTCGAGTAAAGGTTGTAAAATAAATTTTAATATCAAAAAACAAGGTATAGCAAAAGGGGAAACGAGGGGTGCATGAAATGGTAGGATGAGAGATGATGGGCCTGTAATAAAATATGTACATGTAATTAAAACAGTAAACAATAAAATATGAGACTCTGAAAATAGAACTATAAAAGCGAGAATGTTGACGACGAGGAGGTGCCTAAGTCACTGGAGATCGTTCAGTAGAGGGGCATAAATTAACACTTGTGTAAATAGTACGTTTCGTTCCACCACAGGCTGACTACAAGAAGGCAGTCAAAAGCATCATTCTGAAAAGTACATGAAATCGCGTCTCCCACGATCCGTCTATCCGTCCACCCTTATATTAAACTGTATGTCACATTAAACTACCCAAAGAAACAAAATCATACAATAACTACGACCCTTAAATGTCACGTCAAGAAACACAAAATAAATACACGACTTCCAAACGACAACACTTCACAAATCATGACGTGACGTGACTTACAAACCCCACCAAGGAACATAGATCGGTTCAATAAAATAAACAAAGACAAACTCCCAAAAGAAGCTAAAATAAAACGATTTCATGACCTGGTAGAATAAAACTTCTCTCGAACGAAAGCACAAGGTTCTGTTATCTTATGGGATGCCAAATAAGCATCAATTGCAGTCCCAGGCACGTACAACGAACACACATTCCATCATCTCAAAAACTAACCTAACCCCGTGGCACTACAGCCCTTGAAGGGCCTAGGCCTACCAAGCGACCTCTGTCCAGCCAATTGGTCTGCAGATTTTGGGGTGACGCGTGGTCAGTGCGTCGGGTCCCCTCGGCCGTTAATCCTGGTTTCAGTGACCGGGGCACTGTCTCACTGTCAGACAGCTACTCAATTGTCCTCACGAGGCTGAGTGCACCCCGTTCCAACCCTCACGTAAGTTTTAAAATCCCTGACGGAGCCGGGGATCGAACCCGGGGCTTCCGGGTGAGAGGCAGGCGCTCTACCCCAACACCAAGGAGCCGGCCCATCATCTCGGAAGAGTAACCAATATACCTCATTTAATAACGTAATGGGGATACGCGTTGCTTGCTGACTGAAAGCCAGTACAAAACAGAACAGAAGTAAACGACCCTCGGCCTTCAGTCAAATTCCCACTTAAACAAATAACATAAACCCACCCGTAAACATAAGTCCAGAACCGAGATTATAAATGAGACATATTTCAGACGCATACATAATTAGTGTCTGCCCAGTCTCTGTGGATAAAAGAAACCCCAATCGGTCATCCTTAGAGTTGCACAAATGACAAGACACATAAACAAAACCCAAAACACAATTAAATTAAACATGGTGTGCGTTCCGACCATACAGAAGAAAATCCAAGGCAATTGAACGAACACACCCACCCTCGTCAGGATACAAACCGCGAAACTAACCTAAAGATACCAGTCCCTAAAGGCCCTTGAAAAATCCCATACTTTTACAAGTGGTTAGGAACTGGTAAGAAACATCTCTCAGAAATACAATCACGTTTCGTGACCAAAACAAACCCAAGAACACGCACAAAAATAAAACATTACAATATACTGAAATGAAACATCAACAAGAAGAATACCTTAAAATGAATAAACCCTAAAACAAGCAAGTCGATTCTCCACTACGTACGTATATATAACAAATAACTAGGGACCAAAATAAACATCAAATAACCACAAAAAAACTATGAAAGAACTCCAGTTTAACCCTACCTTAGCAGGTTAAATTAAGGAAATTTAACACTGAATCTTGGGGCGTATATATCGATGATCAGTTTTCTTCAAAGCATGACACTTTGATACAGAATAACAACAAGGATCATTTCCACTTAGCTTTCTCTCCGTGACGTTCTGGAAGGTCTCTGTTGATATTTCATTTAATAATTATCTCATATAACAAGAAATCTCAACTGCTAGACAGAGGCCGGAATCCCGCCATGTTTCCTGAACGTTTATAACCTCGAAGATCAACAGATAATGACAAACACGTAATATTTTCAATAGACCTGTCGGTATTGGGCATTATGTCGGCTCAACATCTTATATCTCTCCTCGTAATAACAATTCTGTCGCGATAACAATCGCCGAAGGCGTGTTTCTTAGACTAAGATTGGTTCTCCGTCGCGGGCGTTTTCTTTTTCCAGACGTGCGGAAATTGCGATCCCTTAGATGCTTTACTAGTGACCGCTAGATGGAAATAACGTTGAACGGATCTTAAAATTGTACCGGATCATCTCTCCACGGCCCCAATCTTGGACGCAGTTTACAAGTCCAACGTAGAATGTAATAGGCAATCATTACATGGATTCATGTTGACATAAATCAGCTGGTAACGTGACTGTCATTTGTCTGCTTTACGTGATAGTCGGGCCCTGACGTAACACGGATCAGAGAGGATTGTGGGTTTTTCAATGTCAAGACGTCAGAACCACTCACAGTTGATTTCCAATAACTCGCCAAAGAGATAGTAAGGAATGGCAGGGCAGATTACATAGAAGTAGATTTCAAGGAAGGTAGAATAACGCTTTAAATAGCAGTCATATGTATTGTCGAGGCAGAGAATATTCGTGTCAAATAGATCTTACGCAGTTTAGTAGATAAGTCTCCCACTGCATTTGCAAGTAATGCTCGTTTTTATTAAACCAAGGTATAGTAATACGTTCCGCTCAAGTTAAGAAACAGGAAATACAGGGTGACTTAGGACATCTCCCAAAAAGTAAACTAACAAAATAAAATATAAGATAAAACGGTCAACACAGCCAATAAAAGGAAAATGAAGTCATCACATAATCAATTTCCCAATATTCAAAATGTGAAAGCGCTACGATCAGGCTCTGCTACCAACTGTGAGGCGTGCAGATGTTTAAGGACGCGGACCATTGAGACCTAAGCGAGCTCACTCGCACATTCCAAACTAGATGGAGCACCGACCATCCAGCGACTACACTTTTCGAGTAAAGGTTGTAAAATAAATTTTAATATCAAAAAACAAGGTATAGCAAAAGGGGAAACGAGGGGTGCATGAAATGGTAGGATGAGAGATGATGGGCCTGTAATAAAATATGTATATGTAATTAAAAACAGTAAACAATAAAATATGAGACTATGAAAATAGAACTATAAAAGAGAGAAGAATGTTGACGACGAGGAGGTGCCTAAGTCACTGGAGATCGTTCAGTAGAGGGGCATAAATTAACACTTGTGTAAATAGTACGTTTCGTTCCACCACAGGCTGACTACAAGAAGGTATTCAGAAGCATCATTCTGAGAAGTACATGAAATTGTGTCTCCTACAAACCGTCCATCCGTCCACCCTTATATTAAACTGTATGTCCTATCAAACTACCCAAAGAAACAAAACCATACAATAACTACGACCCTTAAATGTCACGTCAAGAATCACAAAATAAATTGACATCTTCCATACGACAACACTTCACAAATCATGACGTGACGTGACATACAAACGCCGCAATGAAACATAGATCGGTTCAATAAAATAAACAAAGACAAACTCCCAAAAGAAGATAAAATAAAACGATTTCATGACCTGGTAGAATAAAACTTCTCTCAAACGAAAGCACAAGGTTCAGTTATCTTACGGGATGCCAAATAAGCGTCAATTGCAGTCCCAGGCACGTACAACGAACACACATTCCATCATCTCGGAAGAGTAACCAATATACCTCATTTAATAACGTAATGGGGATACGCGTTCCTTGCTGACTGAAAGCCAGTACAAAACAGAACAGAAATAAACGACCCTCGGCCTTCAGTCAAATTCCCACTTAAACAAATAACATAAACCCACCCGTAAACATAAGTCCAGAACCGTGATTATAAATGAGACATATTTCAGATGCATACTTAATTAGTGTCTGCCCAGTCTCTAAGGATAAAAGAAACCCCAATCGCTCATCGGTAGATTTGCACAAATGACAAGAAACGTAAACAAAACCCAAAACAGAATTAAATAAAACTTGGTGTGCGTTCCGACCATACAGAAGAAAATCCAAGGCAATTGAACGAACTCACCCACCGTCGTCAGGATACAAACCGCGAAGCTAACCTAAAGATACCAGTCCCTAAAGGCCCTCGAAAAATCCCATACATTTACAAGGGGTTAGGAACTGGTAAGAAACATCTCTCAGAAATACAATCACGTTTCGTGACCAAGACCATCACAAGAACACGCACAAAAATAAAACATTACAAGATACCGAAATGAAACAACAACAACAACAACAAGAAGAATCCCTTAAAATGAATAAATCCTAAAACAAGCAAGTCGATTCTCCACTACGTACGTATATATAACAAATAACTAGGGACCAAAATAAACATCAAATAACCACAAAGAAAAACATGAAAGATCTCCAGTTTAACCCTACCCTAGCAGGTTAAATTAAGGTACTTTTAACACTGAAACTTGGGGAGTATACAGTATATATATCGATGATCAGTTTTCTTCAAAGCATGACACTTTAATACGGAATAACCACAAGGACCATTTCCAATTAGCTTTTTCTCCGAGACGTTCTGGAAGGTCTCTGATGATATTTGATTTAATAATTATCTCATATAACAAGAAATCTCAACTGCTAGACAGAGGCCGCAATCCCGCCGTGTTTCCTCAACGTTTATAACCTCGAAGATCAACATATAATGACAAACACGTAACATTTTCAACAGAACTCTCGGTGTTGGGAATTATGTCGGCTCAACATCTTATATCTCTCCTCGTAATAACAATTCTGTCGCGATAACAATCGCCGAAGGCGTGTTTCTTAGACTAAGATGGGTTCTCCATCGCGGGCGCTTTCCTTTTCCAGACGTGCGGAAATTACGATCACTTAGATGTTTTACTAGGGACCGCTAGATGAAAATAACGTCGAACGGATCTTAAAATTGTACCGGATCAGTAATCATGCGATCGAAGTGAAAGTTTGAATAATGAACATACGCAATAATTTTCCTTTAATAGTAAATGACTCTACGGCCTACACATTTAACAATCCAACATGGCGACCATACGAAATATTTAGACGGCTCTGAATATCTACGAATCTATTATAGCAATCAAACTGAATTTTTAATGTTCATAGGGGCTATGAACTAAAGTTCACCTATAGAACTTTAAATAACCTGGTGATCACAAATCCAACATTGCGGTTACGCGAAGTATAAATATTCACATGGACTTTTCTCGCAATTTAACCATCCGAGTGCAGTGGAACTTGGTACAGTAAATCCTTACACGAATGTTAATCCACTGGCATCTAATTTATTTCAATTGTTTCCATAAACACAAGATGGCAGCTGTGCGAATTTTTTAAATCTCCTTGTTACTTCTTGTGTCCTAATCATGCGATTGAAGTTTGAATGCTACACGTACACAATAATCTTCGTGTAACAGTACATAACTCTACGACCTACATATATAAAATCCAACATGGCGACCATCCGAAATATTTTGTCGGTTCTCAATACCTACGAATTTATTACAGCAATCAAACTGACATTTTGTAAGTTGATAGTGGCAGTTAACATAAGAAGGATATTTGAAAATAGGCTGTATAGTTCTTCACGGAACTACTTGTTATTATTTACGGTCGGGTCAGATTTACCCATGGCGCCAGTCCTCGCGTGACACTCTTCGGCTTACGTTCGTTGGGACAACTGTAAAAATAAGGGTAACAATCCAACTATATTGGTGCAGTGCAATCACTTAGCTCACGTTCCTTTTGATCCATGTTCAGGGTCTAAAGGCACCTTCGTCATCAGCTTCTTTGTTCAGAAGAATTAAGATGACTGCTTTGGCGCCGCTATCAAGGCTCATTACACTGTTATCAAAACTAATGTCATTTTTCTGCATGTTGAATTTGAAGATAGAAAAGACCTCATTTTATATTGGGAATAGTTCATAGGAAGACACAAGGTGAAGTATACTTCATTAACATACGTATAACAACGACAAAAAGTGAGTGACTCACTACGGGTCAAATTTGCCCGGCCACAGTTCTCGTGTTATACATTCCCTAGTCCATACTTTATTTGGTACACATTTGAAACTTTGCACGCTATTGAAGTTGGATTAGCCTACTTGCAACACAAAATTTGGAACCAGTATATTAAATAGTTTATCATTAATTGATTTTCTCATTAAAATGTTTAATAAAAAAGGTAAAATAATAAAAATGCTCCTTGCATAACAGTTTCAATTGTAGGCACTTGGAATTTTTTCTACAAGTTCACCTTGATATTTTCAAGGATTTCAATATTGCTCTTTAAAATCATTATGATACATACAGAGATATTAATTATTAAATATGGGTTACTTACTTTTTCACAAAAATGTTCAGGTTTATAATTTATGATTAATGAAAATTAGGTTTTCTTTTCTTTTTTCTTGAAATCCTCCGCGAGTCTTTACATAACCTATCAGGGTATAACTGTGCAAGTTTACAAGACAATTGGATAAAAACTGCTCTGCAAGGAGGTATTTAAATCCGAAAAAGAAATTTTGGAGAAAAAGCAGCTTTAAGTTCCAAGACACTTATAAGCTGCCTAAAACTCTCCTGCACCATATGTAGACCCTTCCTTCTTCTTCCGGAACTCTTTTACCTTGATTTACTTAAGTTCCAGTGTCCCCCTCACATTTTTGGACTGCTCAGAACACCTATTTTTAGATACGTTCCATGTATCGTTGCCCTCTGATGTTTCTAGCAATGTCACTTATTTATTCTCCTGAGACAACTTTCCGTACTTCCAAGCTAGTTTCGCTCCCCATGTTGAACTGGCTTACAACTGATACAACAGCATGTTCCAGTCATTCCTTAGACACAAATTTTGTTTAAGGGCATTTGACCACAGAGTGCTGTGAAGACTTTTATTAGCATTCGGAGTCCTGCCACAAACACACCTGTAGGAAGTTCATTTGCTGCCAGCCTTTGGCAAACGGGCATGATTTGTACTACCACAGCGGGCTCTGGCTTGGATTTCATGTCTTTGCGACTTGCTGGCTTTTCGTTCTTCGCAATTGCCCAATTGTAGAAGCACCATGTCAGGGTGTCTACTGTAAGGATGAAGTAAAAATTAGTTACTTTTAAGGTACCTTTTAGTTAATTTTAGTTACCTTGAATTCATGATACGTGTGCGGTCTGCTATCATAGGCGCTCATCACGTGGTGAAGAAAGACAAAAATGAACTGTTTTAAAGTGGTAAATAAAATTCACTTGATGTTATAAAAAAATTAAAAATAATAAATATATACTAGATATTTATTATCAAATGAGTTGTTTCAGCTAATATGTCGTCTTGTGCACAATATGTTGTTATACTTACGGTACTAAGTGGTTGCTCTGCTTTTGAACATTTTGCGATACCATTTGGCGAGAGTTTCTTCGTCCCCGCGGTAGGTCACGAAGAAATTTATGCGATGTTACGCGATCGTCACCGAATTCAGACTTCGCAGTCAAATACGGAGAAATATCGAGATGTTACACGATCGGCGCTGGTCTCAGCCGTTTGACGAGATTCCCGAAGTTTCCACGATAGAACATGGAGAAATATCTCGATTTAGATAATCAGTGTCACTTATAGTCATTCGACGAGATTTCCATTGTCCTTGAGGTCGGGCACAAGAAAATAAAGCATTATTATGCAATCGGCGCCACTTGCTGTCCGTTTGACAAGAATCCAGTTGTCCTCGCCATTGAATGCGGAGAAATATCGCGTGGTATCGCAATCGCTGCCGCTCTCGGCCGTTTTACATTGTCCTTGAGATATTATGCAATCGTCGCCGCACCCGGCCGTTCAACGATTGTCTGCTTGTCCTGACAGAATGGCGGAGGCAAGCTCAAGGTTGGGCATGGTTAAAATTCACGAGTAGTTATGAACATGTTGTTCGGTCGGCGCCGTGATTCCCTTTGTCCTTATGTTGTGGTTGGGAGTTCATCTGATCAAGGTGGATCACGAGGAGGAATTAGTATCACGATGCTACGTAGGCTGCCATTTTTAAGAGGGTTGATGAACTTCTCGCTCCCCGCATGCTTTTAAGTATACGGTCATGGGAAAAGTGGCAAGTAGGTTTCGTGATGGGTGCCTATCACCGTCGACAGGATTCCCGCAGTCCTCGTGGTCACAAGTTCACGATAGGGGACGGGTTTTATGATTTTACGCAACTGACGTCGATCTCGGTCCGTTTGACGAGATTCCCGCAGGCAAGTCGAGCTGTCAGCTGGCCGTATTGAGGGTGGGATTTTGGAGGACGAACGTTCGAAGTAAGTAGGCCTATCGAATTTTATGAATTATTCTGAGAGGATTGTACAAATAATACGACAAGAGCGCAAGTTTTCTTTCGACTGAGAATCACGAATTATACAAGTTATCGAAATAATCGGTTAGATTAGGCTATATATCCGATGGAACCAAAGTTCAAAGGAATTATTATATGTTTTAAGGGGCGGAACTAGAAAATTCGAAGGAAAAATCTACATATAACGGAATTTCGAATTAACTCTACTGGATGTCGCAAATTTCCTAGACAAACTTTAAAATAATTAATATGCATTTCGAAGATTTTTCGTCATTTTTTTCTCGAAACGGTAACATTTCGCAAGATTGCAACATTAAATTATTTCGCGTTCTTTCTGGACTTCAATTTGATATAGTCTCCAAATAACAGAAATGAGAGATTTCTTTTTAGTTTAGGAAGTATTCGCGAATAAACGTCTCACGAATAGTCAGAACACAGAAAAATATTTCACACGAAACTTAAGTCTTCTTGATGCCGAAAATATACGTTGAACCTATGTATACCACTGAAGATATCCTCAGTATGTATTTCCTTGAGGTCGGGCACTGGTAAATATAACTTAGTACTATGCAATAGGCACTGCGCCGCTTGCGTGAAACTCGCTCCATCGCAATTTCTGAGCCTAGCGGTAAGAGTTTAAATGATTCAACCCGCTTTCAGAAAATTTTAGTTACCCGTTTGTAAAATTCGTACTTTTTCGTTACATTCGTTACTCATTTGTAAAATTCGTTACATTTTCGTTACTTTCGTTACCGGTAGACACCCTGCATGTACAAATCCCTGAGGGGCACTTGAAGTGACAAGAATTGTCATGAGTGCTCATGTAGTGGTATAATGTAGAATACACTGCAGGTTTAATTTCCTGCACATTTGGAATGCTATTTTTTAGGCCATCCATGTAGTAGGAAGTCAATTTCTTTATGGTAAGAGCAATCAATTTCCCCAACAGCAATGACTGCTTCCTCAGATCAAGTTACTCATAAGCTGTTGCCAGGCAACACAACAATAACATATCATAAAACAGAGAAACTATAGCATAAAACAACAATGCTGCCATAGTATTGTTTCATAATGTAAATACAACATCTGAGAGATATATTATATCATGATATTGCATAAAGAAGAGCACTACAGAAGAATTTGTCACAACAGAAGTTCCAAGTCTACTTTGCGAGGGGATTTAAAAATGTCGCTCAAAGGCCTCTAAACATTACAAATGTCAAAATAACAGCATCATACGAACAGCAAGTGTTCTGAAGTCATTCAAATGGAAGAAAATAAAAAAATACAATTTTCATTTGATCTTATTTTTCACTAGACTCTCCCCTTAGAAAGATTGCCTTGAATGTAGACTGTAGAGATGAAGCGATTAACACAGCATATAAAGGTACAGAGGGATGGAACAAATCAGTTGAAAGACTGATGACTCAAACAGCAACAACTAGAAATGAAAAGTTCGAACTTGCCACAATGAATTAAAATGTGATTGTTCAAATGTCCTGTGTTAGCGAATGAATCTTCGCAATTCCTACATGACAATGGTCCTAAGCCTCTATTGATTAGAACGTGTGTCCTCAAATGTCCCCTTAGAGCAGAGTTGTTTCGCAAATAGGACGTGAGTATCGCTTCGTGCCACCATTGATTAGAATGTGATTAACAGTTCTCATATACTCTAAGGTAAATTCACTTTGTGTTTACAACATGACAGTGGTTTCTCGGCTTTAATGTTCTGGAAGTGTGTCTTTAAATGTTGCTTGAGAGTAAATATTGCCTTGAAAACAGTACTTAACTCCAGTTCTCACCGCTATGGATTAACATGTGACTCTCCAATAATGCTCCTAGTTTAAATATTGCTTCGCATTTTACATGAATATGGCTCCTAGCGGCTATGGATTGGCATGTCCGACTTAAAATTTGATGTTGATAAATATTGTTTTAAGGGGGCTAACATCTACGTTATCGGCCCCAACTTAAAATTTCACTCTTGGTAAATATGCCTTTGCATACGATACATGAATATGGCTTCGCGACCCCTATGGATTCGCATGTGTTTTTTCAAATGTCCTGTAAGGAAAAACTTGCATTCACATACGCTACATTTTTTTAAAATTTATTTAATAATTATTAGATACAACCATGATAGGTCATTTTACACTAATATTTTAACAATTTCAAATAGTATTAACATAAATAACAACAATAACAATGGCAGTGATGGCAGCAAGGGACAAGTCTCGGGAAAAATGCAGGGAGTGATTGGGGTAGAGGGTGATTAGGAGGGTGAGGGGGTAGGAATCGAGGATGAAAGGGATCTTCTAATGTTATGTTTGAATGTTCTATAGGGAGAGAATATGTCAATATTTGGAAGGGAGTTACTAAGGGTAGGTAGACGGTGGAATATAGAGCGCTTCTGTACTTCAAGTCGTGGGCAGGGTATATGGTGTAAATGGTTCTGACGTGTTAAACGGGAGGGAACATGGAGTGGGATGTAGCTTAAGAGCATGTTACATTTTGTGTAACCATTCATAAATTTATGTAGGAAACACAGGTCAGTAAATTGTAAGCGGCTTCTCAGGTCGAGTATATTGAGCTGATTTAGAATGTCGGATTTGGCAAACTGCCTTAGCGAAGGATTGCGAGCTTTGTCTATTGATATGAAGAAACTAAAGACACTGTTCAATTTAGAAATATTGGTTATAGCCGAAGTATACCAAATTGGGGAAGAGAAATCTAGAATAGGGAGAACATATGTGGTGAAGTATAATTTAAGTGCAGTAAGGTCTTTAATTTCTGTGAATCTGTATAGAATGACGAGACTGCGCATTGCGCGAGATTTGATATGGTCAATGTGGGGAGAGAATGTCAATTTATCATCGTGAATAATACCTAAATCTCTTACCTGAGAAACCGTATCCAATTTATTTCCACATATTTTACAGTCCGCTTGATTTCCAGATTTCAGTAGTGAGAAAGAAATTTTGAAGCACTTTTTGGGATTTGGGGATAACCTCCATTTGTTGAACCAATCAGTACATGCATTCACTGCTTCCTGGAGCTCAGCGTGGTCGTCGGAACTGGAAATTTCTCTGAATATCTTGAGGTCATCAGCGTACAGAAGAAGGGAACACGGAGAATTTTGCACGCATGGGTTTATATCATCCATATACAGCACGAAGAGAAGGGGTCCCAGGATACTGCCCTGAGTTACTCCTGATAAGACTGGGAGCCAGGATGATACAGACTCTGGAAGCACTACCCGTTGTTGCCTATTGGACAGGAAGCTTTGTATTAGGGATAGGAAGGATCCATGTACGTTGTATCGTGAAGCAAGCTGGTGGAGGAGAAGGAAATGGTTCACTGGATCAAATGCTTTGGCCAGGTCAACGTAGATTACATCTAGCTGAGATTTTTGATCTAATGCAGAAATTATGTGATGGATGAGAATGTGTGTCATGAAACGTCCTCTTTGGGTAAACTTGGATTCATATTCGTAACATGATATTGGTTCCTCACAGCTGTGGATAAACATGTCTCCTCAAAGATCCTCTCTGCGTTTAATTTGCCTTAGCATACGCCACATGAATATATTTTACCACTTCTCTGGATAAGCAAGTGTCTCTTCAAATTTTCTATCTGAGTAAACTGAATTCACATACGTAATATGAGTATGGCTTCTCGTCACAATAAATATGCATTTCTATCATCAAATGTATTCTAGGGCTAAACATTGATTCAAATACGCTACATGAATATAGATTTTCACCGCTTACGATATGCACGTTTGTTTTCAAAGGTCCTCTCTAGGTTAACTTGGATTCAGATTCGCTACATGAATTTGGTTTCTAAGAGCTATGGAATAATACATCTCTCTTCAAAGATCCTCTCTTCGTAAATTTGCCTTTGCATACGCCACATGTATATGGCTTAACACTGCTATGGATTAGCAGGTGTTGGTTAAATATTTCCCTAAGGATGATTTTAAATTCACATGCGGTAAAAAAAAGTATACTTTTTCGTCAATAGGAATATGCATTCCTTCTCTTCAAATGTCCTCTCCGCGTAAACTTGGATTCTCATACGCTATATGATTATACCTTCTCACCGCTATGGATGACCATGTGTCTCTTCAAATGTCGTCTTAGGGTAAACTTTGATTCACATACGCCACATGAATATGGTTTCTAGCTGCTATGAATTAGCAAGTGATTCTTTAAATTCCCTCTGAGAAAACTTTGATTCAGATACACTACATGAAAATGGCTTGTCACCGCTATGGACTAGGATGTGTGTCTTCTAAGATCCTTTCTAGTTAAACGCTTCATGAAAAGGGTTTCTCGCCGCTATAGATGAGCATGTGTCTCTTCAAATGTCCTCTCTGATTAAATTTTGATTTACATAAACTACATGAAAATGGCTTCTCGCCACTATGGAGGAGCATGTGTTTCTTCAAATGTTCTGTGTGATTGAACTTGGGTTCACATACTGTACCCTTTTGAACATAGGACCTTCAGGACAGGATTCATTCCTCGGGGGCGGAGCGTTCCTACTTGAAGCTAACAACTGTCCTGGCATACACCATTTGGAAGATCGATAGGGCTGATCAATGAATCATCACACACAGAATTCAAATAAAAGGAAAGCAACTTCATTAACACTAAAGAAACAAATACAGACCAAAAAAAGGGTAAAACAAAATATCCAAATAAGAAAATCAAAATCTTAACGAGAAATGAATTAAGGCGAAAGTAAACTAATAAATCATGAAATTCTGAAGCAAATCCAAAATAAGTTTAAAACTCCAAAATAATTTACTCAAAATCACAAATTATCAAAATCAATCCAAACGGATTCCAAAAATAACAAAATTGAATAAAAAGAATGATCAAAATCAAAATTTAAATTAATTGGATATCAATTAAATTAATTACACAATCAATTTGATTAATTAAGTGAATCAAAGCGATCAATCAAATCATTGAATCCCGATTGGGAAATATCAATCCAATTAAAGACCTTTAATAACTTATTCAAATTAATAATTACATAAATTAATTAATCCATCTTTGATCAAACACGTAAGCAAAATTATGATCTGATCTCACTACAATCAGTATTATACTCATTGAAAATTCCACACTGTGAGCTCATTACATCAAGTATCATGTCATCTCACCATAACGTAATGTACCATGTAAATTAACATTACTTTAATTAAATCATTCGTGCATCACACTATTAAGCAAGGGATTTTCCAAACATGATCCAACATCTTAATATAATTTGGCAATATCGCCTGTATGATCCCTTGTATGGATTAAAAATACTCTCATAAAGATACACTTCTTATGCATCCAAATTCTTAACACAAGCCTTGCCCCTTTTTTATGGATATACAATTGGTACATTTATCTATGAGCTCTCGTGTATGCAACAGATGTACACTACAATAGGACTTGAGATATGCTATACTGGCACATTATAATAAACACCAATGCATGAGAACACGATTATCCAAGAATCGAACTCAAGACTCGATACCTCATTTCGGGTCTCGAATTCGATACTGTCTGTCAGAGTTTATGGGTGTATGTCAACCATACTAATATACAATAACTGAGATGCTTGCAATATCCCCTCAAATATCCTCTTATATAAGACAAAAAACCAAAGGCTAAAATGAACGCTGGACTATATGAAAATTTGCACCAATGCAATAATAAGAATATTCTATGCTCACACTTCGTACGGTGATCAATAACATTTGAAAACAACGATGAGTGTAGGTGACAACGATGTTTCCCCGACACTGTAAATAAAGGCATGGCACAACTGTATCTACAAAATATATTCACAAAATATGTACACAAATAGGTCTCGAAGTAAGGACCTCGACTTACCTGTTTCGGGCATGACATATCTGCAACCGTCGCTAGTATTAGAGAGAGAATACACTTCTACCTCAAATGGTTAATGAATGCCTGCACCCTTCTGTAGAACACTATTATCAAATTAATTACTTAACTATCATTATTATTATTATTATCATTATTATTATTATTAGTATTATCCAATATTATTCCCACAGTGATGTTAGTTTGCAATGACGCTAGGACGCGAAAGGCCAATGGATATTCGTACCCTTTTACAGAATCTATTGATTATATAATTATTATTATTATTATTATTATTATTATTATTATCATTGTTATTATTATTATCATTGTTATTATTCGTCACTGCGAGGACGCTAGGTCATGATAGGTCACTGTGTATCTGCACCCTATTACAAGATACCATTATTTAACGAGTTATTATTATCAGTTCAAAAATGTGCTCAACAAACACAGACTTAAACTCGGTACAGGAAACCTATGATTTACTAAAAGCTCGGCTCTCTACACGGCCAAGAGGGGAGTGACGAGAGTACCGTTAGCCAAAGTGAGAGGGAAAACGTCAAAAGACCTTGGCCTAGGACAAACATGTGTTGAGCCAACACACCCAGTGGTAACCAAAAGCATCCTATTAATCTCGCACCAACTAAGCGAAATGAAATATGCGAGCAGCTAGTCTCGTAAGCCTAGTGGTCTCCTGTTCGAAGCTGAGCGTAGTATAAACTTTGGAACATACCCAATCGTGGTTCATCATTTCACTCAAATAATTACAAGCGCCGTTCGGCTTTACCTCTTATCTTATGGCATGCCTCAATACACACTTCTTACCTTTTTATTTTCAGTTGGCGACATCATGGGACACATGGCGATGTCCGCTACAGCCTAACTGCACATATTTCATAATCCTTACCATTTTCTTTTTCTTTCATTCGTCGTAGCTTACCTAGAATCACATGAGACCATCCCAATACCATATTTTGCATGCCTTTATCATAACATTTCTGCATATCACCACGACCCAATGCTCATACATGTTCCAAAATACTCAGATAGTTGTTCAGTGCACTATCTCACAAATCGTATCTTACCTGATTAGAGCAAATATATTGGAGACGCAAAGGTAACGTTCCTAGCTTACTCCCAGGGCGTAACTTAGCTAAATAAATATCTCACCAGGTGTGAAATCAAACTACCAGCATTACGGAAATAAAAATTCCCCTCCATTACTCGTGTTATTATTATTATTATTATTATTATTATTATTAATAACTTGTGTTATTATTCTGTCCGTAAAAAAAAGAATGTTAGAATCTCTCTCTCTTTCTTACCCAAAACCACATGCCTCACTCTGGGCTTCTTCCGTCTTTTCCTGGTCTGAAATACACATACTTTAGCAAATAAATAAACATACATTCCTACCAGTGTATCCAACATGTACGACTTGTGAGCGTTATTTCTGCCAAGCATCTCAAAATAAATCAACAGCGTCGCGTCATCACGTGCGCACATATCTAAGCAAAATAAATCTAACTTCAAAAATTAATCACTAACATATTATTTACACAACTATGGTAATCCTAAGAATACACCCATATACAATGACTTAATATAATCAAAGATTAATACTCATCGTGATCTCCTGTCAGCTGCCATCATTCCTTTCAGCAGGGATCTTTCACAGCTCCTCTCCAGGGCTCTACATATATCACAATTACACATCATCACTGAATACATTATTACACTGATTAATTCTTCATCATAATTTCGCTGCGTTTCACTTGATTTTCTTCACAAACTATTATTGACACTTTCATAAGGTTATCACATACTAGTACCCTAATAAACACGTAATTAATTATTCTAGACACTTTATACACTTTGCAGGGATTGCGCAATATAACCACACGTATTTCTATCTCACTAGCTCTTTCTTCACGATGCCGTGGGTTGACCGATTCTACGCGTATTTCCCTTCGAATGGTGAGCTCGCAGATGACGTGCCGGTTCAACTGGACTCCGGTTCGGACCTCGATTGTCCTTCTACGTCTTCCTCACTCCTGCGTCTGCTAACACCGTCTCTGCACTTGGCGTGGAAAGTCTACTATATAAATTTGAGCGAATATATTGCTTTCCCGCATATGAATACTTTATTTTACACAATTTATGTCTCTTTAAATATCGTGCCCTTGTATTTTACCAATTGTGGTGCAATATTATTTTAGCTTGGCGTGCTCCCACTGCTAACTGCTCGAAGTTATGCGACGATCTTTCTCGCCCGCCGCTTGCCACCAACCAACTAGCAAACCGGACTCTGACTCACTACGCAGAACTGCTCACGCGAAACTACTCCAGACTACTGCCAACTAACTCCTGCGACCACGAGAGTGCGGGGGTATATCTTTCACATGGCGGCGGTCAACACTAATCTTTCTACGCTGTCGGGAGCCCTTCTTTCAGACCGTAAACCATATTCACAATATATGCAAATTAATATTGATAATAAGGCCGTATTATTATCATATTGACACCGACATTCGATCGTGGCTTCCACAAATATCCATCTTGCGTCCCCTGGCACTATTTCTGACGACATGGACGCTATCCCTACCAGCGCAACCAAACTCTCCACCCCAGACTGTTGGCGTAAGAAACTAATTTCCTTGATCAACGATTTAATGATATCATGATGATCTATTCAGTTTGATGACTGGCGAAAAATCTTAGGAATATTCCAGGTTTAATGACGTTAAGGGTTCGATCCTGGGTGTTATCGTATTGTCACAATTTATTTATTTAGTGATTTAGGGGCGGGGCTTTGCTAACTTGCGGCGTAGCGTAGAACATACGAGAACAAATTATTGAGGTCAGCTTCCCAAGAAGTCCTTGGAATGTTGCACCTGCTCTGGCCGATGCGTAGCATAGAAATATGTTCTAGACTTCGCTGTATTGGCAAACTTTAGGCAATACGTCGCTGGTACTGACTGCGACGTACATGAGCTCGACTTCCAACCCAGATCGGGCGCTTGCCATGATTAAATAATATGCAATCCGGTTTCCATCTCCTCTGTAATTTGAAGCTCATTTAAACGATATACACTCTGCATGACGAAGAACCATGCGAACTTAGCCTGGGGCCTATAGGATAAGGGCGCATCTTCCCCCTCCTTGGGTTTCGAAAAACTATCTACAGGATTTGATGGTTTTTCGAGATTTATTAACTTCATCTCCCTTCTTAATAGTCTCTCTGTCATGCATCGTTTAAATGTTGAGTACGCTGACCTTCCGATCATTCCTTCTCTTCCTCAATAACATTGACTTGTTGGCCCGTATCTTCTTCTTCCATCGGGTAATAAACCTTTAGATTCTGAGCGTTGTAGATTGCTTCCACTCCTGTTTCCAGATGTTTGACCTTGTACGCATTTTTCCCAATCACCTTGGTAATCTTGTACGGTCCATGGAACACCTCACAAAATTTAGCATATACTCGTGCCTGAGGATCAGATGTTGCCGGCTTCTTCACGAGCACCAGTTCTTCCAATTCAAGTGGTCGATGAAACCTCCTATTCCTTACCCTTCTTAAACGGCGCTCAGCCTGTTTCTTCAAATATGACGCTGTGTCTCTGATCACTAACTCATGGCTCAGTCTGGCGTCTACCGGACACGGTACAACATTATTCCATGGTCGATCAGGGTGTCGGTTGAAATGCACAACCGCGGGAATCCGACCCGTGCTCTCATGTATGGTATTATTGATACACGACTCAATTATCGGCAATACATCCACCCATTTCCAGTGTTGTTGTGGACAGTATATTCGACAGAACTTGGCAATTTCTCTCATAATTCGTTCCGACGGATTTCCCTCCGGGTGACGAACAGAGCTTAGGACGTGTCGAATATTCAACCTTGCCATTTCCCGTCTAAATTCGGCGCTGGTGAAATAACTTCCGTGGTCCGTGAGGCAAAATTCTATCTCTCCAAACGTGGGAATTACTTTAGCTTTGACTCGGTTCAAAACCTGACGGGTATTCACCTTCTGAAGAGGGCATAAGACCACGTATTTCGAAAATAGGTCTATGCTGACCAAGATGTATTTACATCCCCTTCTGCCTTTGGGCAATGGACCGTATCCATCCATGGCGATGAGCTCACACGGCTTTTGAGGCAATAATGGTTTCGGATACTGTTTCATCAAAAACGAGTTGGGCTTCACTCTTTGACATTGGTCACACGTCTTTAGTGCTCTTTGGGTGGTCTCACGTAACTTCGGCCACACAAATGTCTCCTGGATTAAAGCGCTAGTTTTGTCAATTCCACCATGACCTGAAATACGATGTGCGTGCCACACCAACCCTTTCTGCAATGAGGGCGGCACCATAATCCTCAATTTGGTACGATCTGCGTCTACGGACTTGTGTAACAATTCGTTATACCACATATAATTATCAGAAATTTTCTCTACCTCGATGAATGCGGGAGTTCCAGGTTGTAACTTTTTCTTGAAGTAATTTATGATCATGTTCATCCAAGGATCCTTCTCTTGTTCAATTTTGATACCCCTTAATTTTTCCAAAAATTCTTGATCTGGCCGGGTGAGTTCAATTTGGTTCACAGACTCAATCTGATCCTCTTGATCTGGATTTCGGCTTAAAATATCCGGTATTAGGTTGAGTCTTCCCGGATAGTGCTCAATGGTGATGTCAAACTGCTGGACGTACAGCGACCACCTGTTGACCCTTTCTCCTGCCATCGGCGTTTTCAATAGAAAAACCAGGCTTCTATGGTCTGTTCTGATGAGAATTTTGAATCCATACACAATTTTTCTCCACTGTTGTAGAGCGAATATTATAGACAACAACTCACGCTCTGTGATAGTATAATTCATCTCATGTGTCCTCAATTTGCGACTTGCGAAAGCTAGAAAAGTTTTAGTCTGAGGATTTTCTGGGTCTTCCTGGTATAACATTGCACCGACTCCAATTTGTGATGCGTCAGTTTGTATGATGAACTGACGTGTAAAATCAGGGTAACCCAACTTAATGCTTCCGGTTAATAATTCCTTGGCCTTCCTAAAAGCGCTATCGCATTCATCATTCCATGCCCATCGGTTGTTCTTGTGCAGCATATTTTGGAGCGGAGCCATTATCTCTGTATACCCCGGGCAATGATCAGCGAAGAAGTTACATATGCCTAAAAATTGGCGAACATGCTTCACTCTCGTAGGCTTCGGGAAGTTCCGAATTGCTTCCAATTTAGCCGGATTCGGGCTGATACATTCACCATCAATAACATGACCCAAATATAAGACTTCTCTTTGGCAAAAATGAGACTTCTCAATGTTGATTTTGAAATTTGCCTGTTCGAGGTTAGCTAATAACTTCTCCAAGTTTGATAAGTGTTCATCCAAATCTTCAGAAGCCAGTAAGATGTCGTCCACGTATCGGGTGGTTATGCTCTTGACTTCTGGCGTCAGATTACGCTCGAGAGCCCTGATTAACGCCGACCCGGCCGTCTTAATGCCAAATGGCAACCTCTGAAATACATAGGTCTGCTGATCAAACCGAAACCCTGTGAGCAGTTGTGATCTTTCATCCAACTCCAGGTGATGATAACTACTCGTTAAGTCAATTGAACTGAAATAGACCTTGTTCCTGAACTTTCGGATTATCTCCTTGATTGGTGGAGCCTGATCATATTCTGGGATCAATCTCTCGTTTATTTCTCGTGCGTCCAAACAGACTCGCACTGTCCCGTTGGGTTTCAAAACTACCACCAAGGGGTTCACAAAAGGAGTAGCCATCTTGGCGATCACACCTCCTTCTTCCATCCTCTTCAGAGTCACGGCAACTTCTTTGACGTATTTCTCAGCAACAGGGTATGCCTTTTTCTTGAAAGGTGACCAGTCATTAATTTGCATCGCATATTTAAACCCTTGATCCTCCCGGGCTTAGAATCAAAAACTTGTCGATGCCGTTTCAATATCTCCCCCAGCTTTATCCGTTCGTCATCATTAATTTTTGCCTCGTGCATTTTCTCTGCAAATTTCGCCTCAGGTCCTTCGACCTCATCCTCTGTGGTCGTGGTCCATATCTCGGGTCTTATTAATTCGTCGTCAATGTCATTGAGCCGTTGATTCAACCTGCTGCAACTCTGCACCATCCATATCTCTTCCGAATTTCTGGGAACGTCCGGATTCAACGGGATCTTCATGGCACGGTCCTCGTCCACAATTTTAAATTGGATGATTCTATTGGCCAAATCAATGACGGCACCATATTCCCGAATAAAGTCTGCCCCTAAGATGACATTATAACTTACTTTGCTCATTATGAGGAATGGGTGTGGCATGCTGTACCCTTGCACGTCAATATCTAGAAAAGTTTGAAATTTGCATGTGGTGGATTTGTCTGGAATGATACCTTTAATTTTGACATTGGACAGGGGCAAGATTGGGATCTTAAAATGCTTTCCCAACCCATTCACCAATGCTTGTGAGACTATGCTAATGCTAGCTCCTGTATCCACCATGCATTTGACAGTTAAGCCTCCTACTCGGGCATGTATGACCGGTAATTCTCTAATAACTTTGATTTCTGGCCCCTTTAGATCCTCGGTCAATTCCTCTTCTTTCACCACCCAGTCACTTATCTGAGCGACAACCATGTATCTATACGACCCATTTAAATTGTCTGCATCGTCCTGATGGCCTAAAATTGACGTTTTTTTTTTATCTTGGGACGCTTCCCTAGTATTTTGTCCTCTAGACCTCTGGCTAGCCTGAAATTCTAGACTTTCGGCCCCAGTTTCCACTACGTCCGGATTCTGCCTCGCTTCCATACCTCTCGTCCACTTATCCTCTTCTTCTTCCTTCCATAAATCTTGGGCTTGGAGCTCATCCAGGTATCGTTGTGTTCCTCGATGCCATCGTTCCATCTCTTCTTGATGCGATGGATGCGGCCTCCGATTTTGCCATGGTCTTCCTCCTCGAGTCCATGAGGATCTGCCTCTCCAGAAACCTCTTCCTCTCCAAGGGTTGGGCCTAGATGTTCCTCTATCTGCTCTCCATGTTCCGCTATATCTCCATTCGCGTCTCCATCCAGCATTCTGAGGCATCTCAGGCTGTTGGGTTCCATATCCAGGATTCTGGCGTCCTTGTTGTTCCCATCTCGTTTGTTTTTCCATGGCGTCAGCATTCATTCCTTTTCGTCGTTTACAAAGTGGCTCAGAGATTTCAGCCGAATTGACGTTTTCTACTGTCCGATGTGTGCGTTGCGGACTGTGCACCGTGGTTTCATCCAAATGGCGACGTATTTCCTCTGCACGCACCGCGGTTTTTACATCTGCCGTCGCCATGATCTGTTGTACCGCAAGTGGTAGCTGTTTTTCAATTGCTGTTACCATTTCCTCCTCCGACGGTGGCATGTCAAGTTCCTTCATCCTGTGCAATTGGGTTATGAAATACTCAGAGTATTTCGTTGGGGATGTCGTACTGTATCGACGAGCGTATAACTCAGCCCGCAAATTCTGTTGAGCTGATAAGCTCCAGTATTTCTTTAAAAATACCTCCCGGAATTCCTCCATGGTGTTGAATGTGTAACGGAAACTCCTGAACCACTGTAGAGCGTTACCAGTCAGAAGCTTTTCCACTGTTCTTAGCTGACGGTCTTCAGGAACCTTGGTCTCCTTTATATACTCCATCACCTCCCGGAGAAAACCTTTTGGTGTGACGTTTGTTGTGCCAGAAAATTTATTTGGCCGATCGTCATTCATCCGGATGACTTGCACCACTTGAGTAGTCATGTTTTGCTCCACTGGCGTTGACGTCTGTCCTCTTATGTCTCGAAATTCAGGACTATAAGGCCTACCATCATCTCCGAGGTTGAGCTGTTCCTGGAATCCTATTTTATCCGCTCTATGGGTCTCTGTTACTGGTCTGACCGTCCCCATCTGTAGGTCAGTTATGGCTCTCTCTTGTATCGAAATCTTTACTTCATTTTTGGCCTGCTTGTTCTCCTGTTTCTCGAGTCGAGATAACAGATCCATTTCCACTCTGTGACGTCTCTTTTTATCTTCCCCAAATTCTCGCAACATGTTCTTATTTTCTTCCTTAATTTCCTTACGAAGGTCCTCGTATGCCATCTCCCTGTCTCTCCTGAGATCTTCTCTATCCTGAATCCATGCCTCACCTTTTCCTTCCTGACATTCCTTTAATTCCTCTCTTATCACTCGCCAGGTTTCCTTGACTTCTTCTTTGAACTTGGAAACGTCAATCTCAACTGATTCGATTCTAGTTGATGTTTCCATGTGGCCGTCTTGTAACTCATCAATGTCTGCTCGTGCAGCAACGAGTCCCTTCTCAACTGTGGATATCTGTGCCTGTGTACCGATTTCCAAAGCTGCTATTCTCTGGGTAAGACTATCGACCTGACTCTCAATTGCAGCCCTGTGTTCTCGCATTTGCACATTGTTTTCTTCGCAGGTGCGACTGATTCGACTCATTTCCGACCTAATGTCATCGAATTGTGTCTCATTGTCAACCGTCAACTGACCTAATTGTTGTGTCAAGTAAGCCCCCTGTTGTGTTATCTGTTCTTGAATGTCATTTCTTAATTGCGCTCCCTGTTGTGTTAACTGTTCTTGATTTTCAACCTTCAACTGCGCTATCTGTTTTGTTAATTGCGCTCCCTGTTGTGCTAACTGTGCTAATTGTTCTCCACTCATCTGCTCCATCAGAGCCTTAATGTCTTCTAAAGACGCCATTACAATCAATGTAAATAAACGGAGCTGCACCAACCCATGCTGAACAACGACTACAACTACACAAATGCATAGCACATCTCAATCCTTTATGTGAATCCTTCAATGAGTATCTGTTTCAACCAAACAATATCCTCCTCACTGGAATTTAAGTAATTAATCGCGCAGTGTTAATAAAGTAAAAAAAATCTAATCCCCGTATACAACATCAAAATTTCGTGGACTCTCGAAAAACATCAATTTTACAAAGAAATTAATGCCTTCCGTAAACCTCACCAAATAAGGCTCTATGAGTCCCTCATGGAAACTCAATATCGAAACTTTAAAGGGTTTTATTCAGCTTACTGTGTAATTAAAATATTAAAATAGCAATAATTCTGAAACACAGTAACCGTTAATTGATTGAGTTCCACGAATGCTTCAAGCATCTGCCCCTATCACGTTGGAGCCCACGGTTCGGCCACTCCACCACGGATGGCCGGGTTTCGCGGGATTATCCCTAGATTGGGATTCCCGCCGGGGCAGCTAATGCCTTCGGGGATACTTCGGGATATCGACCCCATACGGATGCATGAAGCTCAAACGCATCTACCATGCCGCACGAATAGGCATCACACAATAAATCATAGTATGCAGGTCACCCGAATAAGTCTGTGTGTGTTAACCACTATGATCTTCCATAAATAAAAGAAAGTCGACGAAAGGATAGATAACAATCTACCCATGCCCTATGTACCCTTTTGAACATAGGACCTTCAGGACAGGATTCATTCCTCGGGGGCGGAGCGTTCCTACTTGAAGCTAACAACTGTCCTGGCATACACCATTTGGAAGATCGATAGGGCTGATCAATGAATCATCACACACAGAATTCAAATAAAAGGAAAGCAACTTTATTAACACTAAAGAAACAAATACAAACCCAAAAAAAGGGTAAAACAAAATATCCAAATAAAAAAATCAAAATCTTAACGAGAAATGAATTAAGGCGAGAGTAAACTAATAAATCATGAAATTCTGAAGCAAATCCAAAATAAGTTTAAAACTCCAAATAATTTACTCAAAATCACAAATTATCAAAATCAATCCAAACGGATTCCAAAAATAACAAAATTGAATAAAAAGAATGATCAAAATCAAAATTTAAATTAATTGGATATCAATTAAATTAATTACACAATCAATTTGATTAATTAAGTGAATCAAAGCGATCAATCAAATCATTGAATCCCGATTGGGAAATATCAATCCAATTAAAGACCTTTAATAACTTATTCAAATTAATAATTACATAAATTAATTAATCCATCTTTGATCAAACACGTAAGCAAAATTATGATCTGATCTCACTACAATCAGTATTATACTCATTGAAAATTCCACACTGTGAGCTCATTACATCAAGTATCATGTCATCTCACCATAACGTAATGTACCATGTAAATTAACATTACTTTAATTAAATCATTCGTGCATCACACTATTAAGCAAGGGCTTTTCCAAACATGATCCATCATCTTAATATAATTTGGCAATATCGCCTGTATGATCCCTTGTATGGATTAAAAATACTCTCATAAAGATACACTTCTTATGCATCCAAATTCTTAACACAAGCCTTGCCCCTTTTTTATGGATATAAAATTGGTACATTTATCTATGAGCTCTCGTGTATGCAACAGATGTACACTACAATAGGACTTGAGATATGCTATACTGGCACATTATAATAAACACCAATGCATGAGAACACGATTATCCAAGAATCGAACTCAAGACTCGATACCTCATTTCGGGTCTCGAATTCGATACTGTCTGTCAGAGTTTATGGGTGTATGTCAACTATACTAATATACAATAACTGAGATGCTTGCAATATCCCCTCAAATATCCTCTTATATAAGACAAAAAACCAAAGGCTAAAATGTACGCTGGACTATATGCAAATTTGCACCAATGCAATAATAAGAATATACTATGCTCACACTTCGTACGGTGATCAATAACATTTGAAAACAACGATGAGTGTAGGTGACAACGATGTTTCCCCGACACTGTAAATAAAGGCATGGCACAACTGTATCTACAAAATATATTCACAAAATATGTACACAAATAGGTCTCGAAGTAAGGACCTCGACTTACCTGTTTCGGGCATGACATATCTGCAACCGTCGCTAGTATTAGAGAGAGAATACACTTCTACCTCAAATGGTTAATGAATGCCTGCACCCTTCTGTAGAACACCATTATCAAATTAATTACTTAACTATCATTATTATTATTATTATCATTATTATTATTATTAGTATTATCCAATATTATTCCCACAGTGATGTTAGTTTGCAATGACGCTAGGACGCGAAAGGTCAATGGATATTCGTACCCTTTTACAGAATCTATTGATTATATAATTATTATTATTATTATTATTATTATTATCATTGTTATTATTATTATCATTGTTATTATTCGTCACTGCGAGGACGCTAGGTCATGATAGGTCACTGTGTATCTGCACCCTATTACAAGATACCATTATTTAACGAGTTATTATTATCAGTTCAAAAATGTGCTCAACAAACACAGACTTAAACTCGGTACAGGAAACCTATGATTTACTAAAAGCTCGGCTCTCTACACGGCCAAGAGGGGAGTGACGAGAGTACCGTTAGCCAAAGTGAGAGGGAAAACGTCAAAAGACCTTGGCCTAGGACAAACATGTGTTGAGCCAACACACCCAGTGGTAACCAAAAGCATCCTATTAATCTCGCACCAACTAAGCGAAATGAAATATGCGAGCAGCTAGTCTCGTAAGCCTAGTGGTCTCCTGTTCGAAGCTGAGCGTAGTATAAACTTTGGAACATACCCAATCGTGGTTCATCATTTCACTCAAATAATTACAAGCGCCGTTCGGCTTTACCTCTTATCTTATGGCATGCCTCAATACACACTTCTTACCTTTTTATTTTCAGTTGGCGACATCATGGGACACATGGCGATGTCCGCTACAGCCTAACTGCACATATTTCATAATCCTTACCATTTTCTTTTTCTTTCATTCGTCGTAGCTTACCTGGAATCACATGAGACCATCCCAATACCATATTTTGCATGCCTTTATCATAACATTTCTGCATATCACCACGACCCAATGCTCATACATGTTCCAAAATACTCAGACAGTTGTTCAGTGCACTATCTCACAAATCGTATCTTACCTGATTAGAGCAAATATATTGGAGACGCAAAGGTAACGTTCCTAGCTTACTCCCAGGGCGTAAATTAGCTAAATAAATATCTCACCAGGTGTGAAATCAAACTACCAGCATTACGGAAATAAAAATTCCCCTCCATTACTCGTGTTATTATTATTATTATTATTATTATTATTATTATTAACTTGTGTTATTATTCTGTCCGTAAAAAAGAATGTTAGAATCTCTCTCTCTCTTTCTTACCCAAAACCAAATGCCTCACTCTGGGCTTCTTCCGTCTTTTCCTGGTCTGAAATACACATACTTTAGCAAATAAATAAACATACATTCCTACCAGTGTATCCAACATGTACGACTTGTGAGCGTTATTTCTGCCAAGCATCTCAAAATAAATCAACAGCGTCGCGTCATCACGTGCGCACATATCTAAGCAAAATAAATCTAACTTCAAAAATTAATCACTAACATATTATTTACACAACTATGGTAATCCTAAGAATACACCCATAAACAATGACTTAATATAATCAAAGATTAATACTCATCGTGATCTCCTGTCAGCTGCCATCATTCCTTTCAGCAGGGATCTTTCACAGCTCCTCTCCAGGGCTCTACATGATATCACAATTACACATCATCACTGAATACATTATTACACTGATTAATTCTTCATCATAATTTCGCTGCGTTTCACTTGATTTTCTTCACAAACTATTATTGACACTTTCATAAGGTTATCACATACTAGTACCCTAATAAACACGTAATTTATTATTCTAGACACTTTATACACTTTGCAGGGATTGCGCAATATAACCACACGTATTTCTATCTCACTAGCTCTTACTTCACGATGCCGTGGGTTGACCGATTCTACGCGTATTTCCCTTCGAATGGTGAGCTCGCAGATGACGTGCCGGTTCAACTGGACTCCGGTTCGGACCTCGATTGTCCTTCTACGTCTTCCTCACTCCTGCGTCTGCTAACACCGTCTCTGCACTTGGCGTGGAAAGTCTACTATATAAATTTGAGCGAATTTATTGCTTTCCCGCATATTAATACTTTATTTTACACAATTTATGTCTCTTTAAATATCGTCCCCTTGTATTTTACCAATTGTGGTGCAATATTATTTTAGCTTGGCGTGCTCCCACTGCTAACTGCTCGAAGATATGCGACGATCTTTCTCGCCCGCCGTTTGCCACCAACCAACTAGCAAACCGGACTCTGACTCACTACGCAGAACTGCTCACGCGAAACTACTCCAGACTACTGCCAACTAACTCCTGCGACCACGAGAGTGCGGGGGTATATCTTTCACCTGGCGGCGGTCAACACTAATCTTTCTACGCTTTCGGGAGCTCTTCTTTCAGACCGTACACCATATTCACAATATATGCAAATTAATATTGATAATAAGGCCGTATTATTATCATATTGTCACCGACATTCGATCGTGGCTTCCACAAATATCCATCTTGCGTCCCCTGGCACTATTTCTGACGACATGGACGCTATCCCTACCAGCGCAACCAAACTCTCCACCCCAGACTGTTGGCGTAAGAAACTAATTTCCTTGATCAACGATTTAATGATATCATGATGATCTATTCAGTTTGATGACTGGTGAAAAATCTTAGGAATATTCCAGGTTTAATGACGTTAAGGGTTCGATCCTGGGTGTTATCGTATTGTCACAATTTATTTATTTAGTGATTTAGGGGCGGGGCTTTGCTAACTTGCGGCGTAGCGTAGAACATACGAGAACAAATTATTGAGGTCAGCTTCCCAAGAAGTCCTTGGAATGTTGCACCTGCTCTGGCCGATGCGTAGCATAGAAATATGTTCTAGACTTCGCTGTATTGGCAAACTTTAGGCAATACGTCGCTGGTACTGTCTGCGACGTACATGAGCTCGACTTCCAACCCAGATCGGGCGCTTGCCATGATTAAATAATATGCAATCCGGTTTCCATCTCCGCTGTAATTTGAAGCTCATTTAAACGATATACACTCTGCATGACGAAGAACCATGCGAACTTAGCCTGGGGCCTATAGGATAAGGGCGCAATACGCTACATGATAACGGCTTCTCACCGCTATGGATGTGATGTGCGCCTTCAATTGTCCTCTAAGGCTAAACATGGATTCACATGCGCTACATGAGAATTGACTCTCTCCGATAAGAATGAGCATGTGTCTCTTTAAATGCCCTCTTTGGGAAAACTTGTTTTTACATACGCTACATGCAAGGGGCCTCTTGCCGCTATGGACAAGCATGTGTGTATTCAATCTTCCTTTCACGCTAAACTTTGATTCACATACGCTACATGAGTACGCCATTTTTTCTCCAGTATGACTAAGATTGTTTGGCTTAAATTTTTGTAAGACGATAAATTTTTCTCTGGACGCAGTGTTAGTAAATTGCCTACTAGTACCAAATGCGTAAATTTTTCCTCCAATAGGATCCGACGTATCTGGACATTTCGGACTGAAATAAGACGTACTATCAGTTAACAGTGCCGTACATTATCATGGAAGTAGAATAATACTATAAAGACCTACAAATCTAAGTAGAATTAATATAATTGAGGTTACATTTATTAATACCAGTACCAAATACCTGTCTTCAAGAAGTACCGGTAAATGATGTCGTTTCCACTCAACAATATTATGTTGTACATAAAGTCTGAGCACATTATAATTATCGGTATACTAGCAGTAGTGTCCGGCTTCGCCCGGTGGATTTATTTGTTTTATGGATGATAATGAATACTGCTATACAACTGACACATGATATTTACACTAACAGGACAAGAATATTTAAAAATATAATTTTTATGATCGTGATGGTGGTAGTGTGGGTGATAAGTATTACAGAATGATATACTGTGCCCGTTCAGCATGAAATATGCAAATCACAGTATGCCAGCAATGCTCAAATCGGGGTTATGGTATGTTCTCCCACTCTGTGACTTACGCATTTTGGATTAAATAGAGGATAAACTTCCAAAATAATAAACAAATCAGCTCCTACTATAAAACATTTAATTGCTCAATTATATGGCGCTACAACAAATTAAACACATAAAGTACTGACCCATGAATTCTAACTTGTTCGGAGTGAACAAGGAATACATAAAAAACAAAGGTTAAATCAAAATAAATGGTTTTCTATAAACCCACAAACTTATATTACTTTTCACTTCCATATAGTGTCCTTTTAAAATTCCATAAAATCAAGAGCTCCAAATGGCTCGATACTTTTTATATACACTGTGTTATTCTTTTACAACACATCACTTCCTATTATATGAGTATCTTATAATTAAAAAGATATATAATTCTTATGAAAATACTGTCACTCATTTACTTAAATTTTTGGGCTTTCACAATGTTCTTCGGTTACCATCTCTCTCAAGTCAACAATTCACTACCGTGATTGGGAAACATTTGCGTACTCCCGAGCTACAGAAGACTACTTGAACACGTCAAAAATTAAGATCACTCCCGGAATCTAATTGTCTTCATTAAACTCGTGAATCACTACATTATATAACATTACATTAGGGATTTATCATTATTTGTCTTAAAAGACCATTATCTCATAAGAAAGCAACGATCTGAACTTGCAAGCGGTAATCTTCATCTAAAAGATCCTCAGTTCAAAGACCGGGTCGTTAACAAACTCTAAACACTCTTGTGTAATATAACTTCAAACAGACGGCTCTCTAGACCTACCACAACACATCAATAGGAAAGGTCTGGCCTGGGCCACTTAGCGTGATTTATAGCTCGGAGCAGGAACTCCATAGCCTCATTCACAAGAGACGAGCTACCTTCAGCTTTATACAGCTGTTTCTTAAATGCAGTTCTTTGAACAGGCAAGGCTTTCATTCAAATTACTATAACAACAATATTGAGGTTCACAAGACCTATTCTCTTAAACTCGGCATTTATTAATTATGAAGTGTCCTCATTGGCGGGTAAGAATAATACAACAACAATACTTAGGGCCTTCAACTTAGACGAATCTGGGTTCGATTCTTTCAACTGCCTCGGGAACCATATCCCATACTGGAGGACTTATAACATTAGCGACTTATAGCAGGCCCTTTTTGCCTTATTACCGGCGCTCAAAATAATATAAATAGCACCCTATTTTAATCCAACACACACGGCCTCGTGATCACATCACTATTTAGAGGACTTACCATAGTTTCAATTACCACGACCAACTGCCCCTCATAATTAGTTTTACCGAGTATTCCAACGCATTCCTAGCGTGACAAATTACTTCAATGCACAACATGGGGCTTACACATTACTGATCCAAGTTGCCTTCAATGAACTGATAATTCAAAATCAACATTTGACCTACATCTCAATTCTACATTAATCCTTTCCCGTGACAATAATCGCTTGACCTTAAGAACATGTGTTCATAACATGTATTTATTCATTTAAAGGAGCTCATAAGCTACAACTTTCTATAATTCATCATAATCTTTTTTATTTACATAATTGTTATTATTATTATTATTATTATTATTATTACGCTTGCTTTCACATCTTTAAATCATTTATCAAATACACTGATATTTTATTTCATACATTTCCCACAGGGATTTATTTATTTATTTCACATAATTATTTTATACCTTTCCAATTTTAATCGTTCAGATCGCACTATTATTCTGTTATTTGTTATTCAAAAACATCCCTATTCTTTCGCTCTCAGGTGGATTGTACGCATATCTTCCCAACACATAACATAATGAAATGGTTACTCACATGATATTACGGTCACCGACCGAATTTTCCAGCGGCTTCATTTTTGCCCACTCAATGTGTTTAAGCCATCTTCATTAATTTCATTTCACACAATGACATTTCATGATACACATACACATTTTTTTACCTTAAACACTGGTAACATATTGAATACAATTCTGTATTCTTTTATCATACACAAATATATTCACTAAAAATTATTACACTGAAACAAATTTTACTATATTTACATTACACTGCTTTTAATCACTGAGGCTTTGATTTTTCCTTACACACGTGATTTCTTTCTTCCCCGTTTCCAAGGGCTGACACTCGTAGACGTCGGTTCCCTAACCTGGTACGATGATGAAAGTCTCAATCAATCTACCCCTCCATGGAACGGCTATTCTTCAGATCCGGTTTTCTGACTATCGGCTTCTATTTTTACTAGCTTGAAGTCGTTTCTTTCTAGACTCTATTTAGTTTGTCTAGATAAAGTCTGTCCTGTTTACGGCCTCTCGAATACTTTATCAGTGACCTTCCTATTTCCCTAGCATTTTCGGCTATTCCTTAGTTTCGTAGCTTATTGCTTGTTACTGTTCGCTTGTCTCCTGTAGACAACGTCTTGGATTAAATTCTCACTTCTTATTATTCTGCGCTCTAGTTCCTATCTTTTCGGTACACTAGGCGTTACTTATTTCGTCCGACCCTGATCGGGTTCCTTAACGTTGCTAGAAATGTTTATTTCACTATCGTTGGTACTTCCAAACGTTACGATACTCTCCGTCGTTTAACTGAATTGTTATTTGAAGACCTATCGCCTGTTCTTTAAGTTCGCAGCCTAACTATGACTGTAATACTGAACTTTTCACTATAAAGACTGACGCTTGCTGAACTAAATCCTGTACTAGGAGTTTCCTATGTCTTCCCACGGCGATACTAATTGATACTTCTTGTACTGTGAAGCTCCATCGTGCCACGTCTCGGCGCTCACGGAATAATTGTATCTGATGACCTGCGAGACAGCACCGTGCCCTCAGGCACCTATGGTAGACTGAATATTGGTGAAACAGTACGACCCGCCTCAGCGGTCGTTCAAGACTGAATGATTAGCCTGGTTCTGCCAGGGCTTTTATACAAATCGGCGACAAAAAGATAAAATCCACGTCTTTTTCATAACTAACTTTTGAAGCAATAGTCGCACACTTTTGAAAATTATATCTCTGGAAAGCTTGTTTTCTAAACGTAAACTGACTTCTTTGTACTTAAAAATCGATCGTACAATTTCGAGATATTAAATAAAATCTGTTCTTCAGATACGTGGGTGTTGCAGTTGATTTTTAATCCCTACCACCCTCTGGTCTCGGGGAACTTTTAATTACGTAATGCTGCATTTGCACTTCTTTCCTAGGCAATTATTATAACATCTTTCTCCACACAAAAATCTCTATTCCAAAATGATTCACAATGATGTATTTCTTTTGTTACTTTTATGTTCGCAAATGGCTTAAATCTAATTATTCCTCTTCTTGCATAAGAGCGCGGTTGCCATTTTACTGCTGCGTAAGACCAATTTCCGAAACCTCTTCTTGCTTACTCCGAGTGGAAAGTTTTTCTCGTTCTATTTATAGTAATGATCGCTCCCTCTCAGTGCGTCACGCATGATATCATTTCCTGGGGCCACCTGGAGTCTTATTCTTGCACAACAGTATACCCGTCCTCTTGCATAAATTCTTTCCAAGTCATTCTAAGGATTGTATTTTTCCTTCCTTCTTTTACCAATAAATGATGGATTCGGTCCTTGAACCAATGGCATATGGGTTCAATACGTAACATTCCGCTAATTTTCTCGTAATGAATTTGGTAATAATGAATGGGAAAACGACTATTTACTACGGTAACTACAGGTCTGACACCTGTAAGTTACAAACGAATTGAAAAATATGATGGGAAGGATTAGTAAGTGAAATCAAAGACACTGCCTAGGGCCTATATCTTATTGGCTGTTTGATAGGTAGAGACCAATAGTGTCGTCCCTTGTCGCATAACGCCATAGGTAAATAATTAGAGCACTTTGAAAACCTTTGGCTACCCCGAGCTCCTGAGGTAGCATTAGTGGCATTTATCACCACATAGCGTTCAAGGAAAAGGATCGGAATAAATGAAAGTAAAGTTGGAAACACCAACGCCTATTGCAGCTGATAACCGCAATGTACTCCACCAATACCATTGCATTTATATGGAGGCATAATATGTGCATGATGAGAAATGTTTTCAGGGTTTTAAGAAACCTTTTTGCACTAATTACTCCAAGTGACTGCAAGATGTAACCATCTTCGCAATATGCACCAGAACAGGGGCGATGTGATGCAGCCCGCATTGCCAGCCAACAATAGACTTATTATAATATTCTTACAGTTACACTACTACGGACATGAACGGTTCTAGGGACTTAAAACGTGGTTTACAAGTTCCTTTTGTCTGTTATTCTAAATGTAGAGAATGGAGAGGGTTGTCCCAAATATCAAATGGACAGTGTTACCAGCACGGTTTCAAAGGGTAAGTATGTAATATTTGGTGCAATAAGGTGAAACGGTGTAGATTTATCCTAAATGGCCTAAATGCAGGGAATGGAATGGTCTGACCTAAATTTAAAGTGGACAGTGATACCAGCAGGTTTTCAAAGGGTAAGTATGTAAAATTCTGTGCAATTAGGTGAAACGGTGTAGAGTTGTGCCAAAAAGCCTAAATGTAAGGAATGGAGTGAGTGGTCTGTCCAAAATGTAAAGTGGACAGTGTTACCCACAGGGTTCCAAAGTACATAGGGTTTGGTTCATATCGGTGAAACAATGTAGATTTGTGCCAAAGGGAATAGAGTGGTCTGTCCGAAATTCATGTAGACAGTGTTACTCGTCGGGTTCCAAAGAGTAAGTATGTAAAATTTGGTTCAGATCAGTGAACGGTGTAGATTTGTATAAAAGGGCCTAAATGTAGGGAATAGACTGGTCTGTCCGAAATTTCAAGTAGACAGTGTTACCCGTCGGGTTACAAAGAGTAAGTATGTAAAATTTGGTTCAGATTGGAGAAACGGTGTAGATTTGTGCAAAAGGGCCTAAATGCAGGGAATGGTGTGGTCTGTCCGATATTTCATGTAGACAGTGTTACTCGTCGGGTTCCAAAGATTATGAACGTAAAATTTGGTTCATATCGGTGAAACTGTGTAGATTTGTGCCAAACGGCCTACATGCAGGGAATTGAGTGGTCTGTCCGAAATTTAAGGTGGACAGTGTTACCCGTAGGGTTCCGAAGGGTATGTATACAAATTTTGGTTCAGATCGGAGAAACGGTGTAGATTTGTGCCAATGGGCCTATGTGCAGAGAAGGAGTGGTCTGACAGAAATTTCAAGTGATCAGTGTTACTCAGAGGGTTTCGAAGGGTAAGTATACAAATATTGGTTCAGATTGGTGAAACGATGTGGATTTGTGTCAATGGGCCTAAATGCAAGGAATGGAGTGGTCTGTCCGAAATTTGAAGTAAACCCGCAGGGTTCCAAAGGGTAAGTATACACATTTTGGTTCAGATTGGAGAAACGGTGTGGATTTGTGCCAATGGGCCTAAATGCAGGGAATTGAGTGGTCTGTCCGAAATTTAAGGTGGACAGTGTTACCCGTAGGGTTCCGAAGGGTATGTATACAAATTTTGGTTCAGATCGGAGAAAAGGTGTAGATTTGTGCCAATGGGCCTATGTGCAGAGAAGGAGTGGTCTGACAGAAATTTCAAGTGATCAGTGTTACTCAGAGGGTTTCAAAGGGTAAGTATACAAATATTGGTTCAGATTGGTGAAACGGTGTGGATTTGTGCCAATGGGCCTAAATGCAAGGAATGGAGTGGTCTGTCCGAAATTTGAAGTAAACCCGCAGGGTTCCAAAGGGTAAGTATACACATTTTGGTTCAGATTGGAGAAACGGTGTGGATTTGTGCCAAGGGGCCTAAATGCAGGGAATTGAGTGGTCTGTACGAAATTTAAAGTGGACAGTGTTACCCGCCGGTTTCCAAATGGTAAGTGTACAAATTTTGGTTCTGATCGGTGAAACGGTGTATATTTGTATAAACAACAGACAGATAGACAGACAAACATTGAGCTTTATATAGATTATAAGTATTGCAGTCAAAGGCGATAGCAGGGTAGCCTCCCTATATTATTCTGCTAAGGTCCCATTCCGGTTTTGTACCGAAAATAAGGTCCTGTTAATACCAACCTACACATATGGGGTACCTATCGGTTCCGCATAAACCCATGTGTGCCCGAAACGCACTCACCTCCTCTTTAAATGCATCACAATTAAATAAATACCTAAAAAATGTACATTTACAATGGGAGCACCGTAACCTGGCGAGCCTACCGCTCGAGCGCAGGGTAGCGCGGCGGCGGCAGCCATCTGGTGGGAGCTTGACGTACTCCTAGCAACAAAGAGGTGCTGTGACAAGTACAAAACACTGTTGTACATAATTCTTTGTGGTCTTCTCATCTGCCAATGCCGTTTAACAACAATAAATACATTTCTTCAATATTTAAAACTCCGTTCTTCCACAGTCTTCCCTACTACCCCATAAACCTACATTCACGTAGCGAAAGCTCGAACGGAACCACTAGTTTTAAATGAACGCCCGTAGGCTCCCAGCAAGTTCAATTACACTGTGGCTAGCAAATGCAACTGTCACTGACACCTAGCGGCGAGCGTTGGAACTTGATAGTGTGTTGCTAACCAGCGAAATATAACCTACAAATTTGGATACAGACTACTAATTGTAGTGTACGGTTGTTTTCATGCCATAAATCTGGCATGGGCCCACCATCTTTACTTCCTCTCTGAAGGAAGGCATACTGAAGGATTTTAACGCTCTTTAAAATCCGGTGACTTTGTCCTGGAATGTACCCGTGAACTTGGCATAGCAGTTCAGCCTCGAAGCCATATATGTATATTTTACAGGTGTGACTTGTCGGAGATTTAGGATTCATAGCACTGACAGCGTGAGTATATTGGAAGCGTATCTTAGCCACCACAATCTTCCGATCAAAAGTCATTAAGTTTTTACATGCCGGGTGCCCTAAAGAACAAGGTGCTTATGCCCCTCCCTTTGCATCACTGCTTGATCTTCTGCAATGTTCAAGAACATTAGTCTATAATACGGTGAGATTTCACACAGGCGGCTAAATTGATGAGTGACAAGTATACATTATCGTTGTTGTTGTTGATTGAGTCACCTGTCTTTAGACCCTTCCAATGCAGCACTCCATATCTCCAAATGTTGATGTTATCAATTCGTTTATCTTCAGAAAGCTACCACATCCTACATCCGAAGCAATGCACTTAATTTCGCCATCAGGCCGAGACGTCTTGCGGCGTAACATCTCTCCATCATCTACCAGCCTTCGAAGCAGATGAAATTACAGCACAGATCTCTCAGGTCATCAAACATGCCAGATGACCTCGTAGTTCCGCCCCTTAAAACAACAATAACTAACTAACTAACTAAACATGCCAGGCTCGTAGCTCAGACCAGCTTATGAGATGATCCCGAGGAACCCCATAGAGAATATAACTCTGACGACGACGCGGCTAATTAAGGAGTCATCTATTCAAGAGGAGGACCAGAAATCCTTAGAACCTCGCCACTCAAGAAATCCCACGTTCTACGGTCTTACACAATACCGATGCACGTCTGAGACCCATAGTTAGCGCCATAGCAACCCAAATTCACGCTTTTGCTAAATATTTGAATCAGGTCTTGCATACTTTATTCCCTCCGCTATTCTCTCACATCATAAATTCGCAACACTTCGTATATATCATAGCGAGTATAAACCTGAGTGATGGCGATGTACTGGCAAGCCTTGATGTCGAGTCCTTATTTTCCAGCGTTCCAGTACCTGACGCCACACAATCAGGTAAAAGCTTACAGGTTCAAGAGACGAAGATAGTGAACACTGCATAATCACCACAGTCTTCGTCTTCAATGGGCAAATGTTTCAACATATGGAGGGAGCAACCATAAGATCCCCCTCTCTCCATTATTGCCAACGTTTTCATGGTAAATTAGAGGAAGAAGCTGCAAAAGAGAGCCCACTGAAACCTGAATGTTGGTTCTGATATGTAGACGACGTCTCATTGATGTGGAAACATTTTTTATTTTTTTATTTATCGTATGGCTTTTAGTGCCGGTAGTGTCCGAGGACATGTTCGGCTCGCCTGAGTCTGTAGCTGCTTCCAGCGGACACCCTTAGGGTGAGCTACAAGTTCCGTTCAATTTCAAGTAGTTCCAACTTTCGCCACCAGATATCAATGATACCTAGTGGTGAACGTTGGAACTTTGATAGAGCGTTCTGACGAAATCTAACCTAACAAATTTTGCTTTACACAAGTTTAGTCTGTGAAAGGATCTTTTACATGCCATAAATCTATGACATGGGACCGCCGGCTTTACTTCCCCTCCGAAGGAAGGCATACTGAAGGATTTTCAACGCTCTTAAAAAATCCGACGACTTCGGCCGGGTTTGAACCCGCTATCTTGGGCACAGCAGTTCAGCATGCTACCGACTACGCCACCGAAGCGTACATTGATACCACTTACTCCAGGACTTCCTGGACTTAATGTGGTCAAGACAACTGAGCAACAACTTCACAATGGAAGTAGAAGAAAATAATCCGCTGGCCTTCGTCAACGTTCGGCCTCACTACAAATCCGATCTAGGCTGGCTGCGTAAATCAGCGGTTACGTTCTCGCTTTCTGGACCCAAGGTTGCAGGACCGAATCCTGGCGCAGCCAGTTGGTACTGGAGGTACACAAATGTGAGGGAGCCGCGTCAGTAGATTTACTGGCACGTTAAAGATCCCTTTCGGGGCACAATTCCGGCACCTCGACGCGGCATCTCTTAAAGCCACAGTTGTTAAAATGGATGTAAAACCAATAAAATTATTAAAATAAATCTTGTCTGCCGTATGTACAGGGGGTGACAGGTTGCTATGGAAACACAACGTGGCAACCATTAATCAACAATCAACAATAATCAAGCTGACGCAAGTGGTGCGTAAATCAGCCGAGATAAGGCAGCCAAACCAGGACACAGGATTTCACAAAGTGCCATGTTCCTGTGAAGAGTTATGCAAAGGGAAAAGAAAAAACGCGTTTCAGTTAGAATTTCAGAGCACATTCGAGACACAAAACAAATTAACAACAGATCTGCGATAGTTGAATATGCTAACGTCACAAAACACGGCATAGAATTTGATAAGGCGTAAACTCATGCTAAAATTCCTAGATATCATAACGGGATATATAAAGAGGCAATATAATGTGAAGCATTCCAATCATTTCAATCTCGAAGACAGATTTAGGCTTAGCAACACATGGAACGTTGACAGGTTGGGGACCAATCATGGAACAGCGTGACGTTAATCCCAATCAACTTACGGACAATCGACGGTTAGTTTGAGTACGGACACGAACTCATACCCATGATTAAGGCTGCTGAAATTTCAGCCAAAACGTCAAGAAACAATCGCCGATTCAGGACGTAGCTCCATCCTGTAAGCCAAGATAATAACCAAGACACCGGCCAAGAAAGCCTACGATTTAAATACTTCAATAATCCCGACCAAATCCAACCTCAACTTAACCGTTTCCCTTCCAATGTTTTTATACCTGCCTCGGCCAATAACAATTTTAAAACCCAGTAAAATGTCACATTTTACCTTTGTAAAATGTGTGATGCATACCTGCCAACTTTTGAAAAGGGCTATCAGTAAAACTCACGCGCGACAAAAAAATTAACGATTTTCGACATACCCCGGCTTGACGAAAATAATAATACTTCTGGGCTACAAAATACAATAATTCATGCTTTAAACAGGATACTTCAATGAAATCATAATTATCTACTTACATGATTTGTAGATGAACATAACAATCAAGAAGAAATCCATGTTAATCAGCAGCAGGCGTGGTGAATATTGGTTTGGAGCATACATAACAGGACTTCCTTGATAAATTAAGCAGATATACGATAATTGAAAAAGGCCTTACACAATAAAACTTGTTTAACGTAACACAGGCAAGGAATAATATAATACACACTGCAAATCACATGCTAGTTCAAACTTTAAAGTCATGGTTGTGGCCTTTTTAGCTTCCAGCAAAAAGTCTTGAGAAAATGCTTTGTCATATTTTTTTTATAACAGGGACCAGAACTCCTGGTCTTCAAAATATGATGGCAATACCTGGTTGAACTTCCTTCAGAACTGCTGAAACCCCATTTTTGTGTCCTATCATAACAGGAGTATTGTCGGAGCAGAAAGCCACAAAGTTTTCAATTGGTATATTATGAGAACTCGGCTGTGATAACATCAGGTTACCTATGTTTCGCCCTGTTGAGTCCCCGTCCAACGCTGGTATGGATAGCACAGTGCTCACTACTTTTTCCTGCCGAACAACATAGAATGTAACAACAATAGGATACAACTTGGCATTCGTATCATTGCTTCCATCCGTTGCCAAAGAAAATGGTCCGTTCTGAAGAGAAGGCACTTAAAAACTTCAGATGATGCATTTTTTGCCATTTTATTTACAATGCACGTCGTTTTCGTGCGACCACAACTATATTTCTTTGCAACTTCTGATGTGGGAAACATCTTCTTAAATAAAGGACCAGCATGATCAGCCGCACTTAAGGGCACATTGTGTTCCACCAAAAAGAAAGTAAACAGACACTCGGCCCTAATTACGTCACTGTCAACGTTACCAGCCTTGGCAAAAAAGGTGTTGATTTTCTTGCTATCTTCCTTCGATTTAATTTAACTTATGTGTTTACCGCACTTCACATGATTACTTAAATCGTTTTTTCCACCATGTGCAATATTAATATCACACGCACATACCGTGCAAAAGGCAAATTTTTCTCCCTTTCTTGATTTTAGTATGCACGGAAAATCAACAGAGTATGATTCTTTAAATGTCTGGAAGTACTGTTTCTTGTTTTATTTGTTCATTCTCGATATCTACTGAAACATCGAAAGGAACCTGGATCACCGAACGTCACACAAAATTATAACATAATTCACATAAAACACAGCCAACACTTAATTAAAACAAGTCAAAGCACACAAAGTCTTAAACCATTAAATGAACACGACGCCAACCTCGTGATCAAAGAATATTCACATGGTAGAGAGAAAAAAAAAAACACACACGTGGAACGAATGTAATTAGTCCAAGGAATACAGGAAACTGCGAAGCACGAAGATATAGCACAAAAACTCGAACACTTCATTAAAATATGCCATAACCTTAAAAGACGAAAACATTCAAGGAACGCCAACTTGGCGAACAATAAACAACTCACGTGGTCCAAGAATATGGTTTAAATCGCAACGAGCGAACGTAGCGGAACAAAGAATTTGCGAAGCAGAGCGTGTCGACACCAAAGAACGAGTTATCGACTATCGTGGACTTGCCTTCGATCCACGCAAACAATCGATTGTACGGAAGTGGGAGGGATTATCGAATGTTAATTATCGTCTCAATTTTTTCCGCGAAATCGTAAAATGACACCGTTCATCCGTAAAACCGTAAAATGCTGCAATTTCCGTAAATGTTACGGATAAACCGTAAAAGTTGGCAGGTATGGGATGTTAACACCCTCTCGAGTAGTCCTTGGCCGGAGATCCGTTAGCGGGAGCAAAATAGAAGAGTACGGTATTACCACCGGGATTTGATGAACTACATCCCGAATTTCTTGTCAGCTGCGGTAAAAGTGCACGATTATGGCTCTGTAAGTATGCTACCAATATCCTGCAGACTGGTAAGATTCCACACTTGATAAAGCAAACAAAACTCATCGCTATTATGAAACCTGGTAAACCAAATAATAAGCCAGAGAGTTACAGACCAATTTGGTTTGAGTGTATGCTACAAATTAGAGGAACGATTCCTCCTGAACGGAGTTTCGCCAAGATTGCTTGTGGAGATACCCATTGAGCAAGCGGGATTTCGACCACATCGCAGCTGTACTGTACAAGAAGTTTATTGCTTTTGAGACAGTGCAGGGAATGAAGCTTCCTATGTGTTACATTTCATGTCTGGAAACACGTACAGAAGGGGGGAGCAGGTCAGTCTGCTCGCAAAGAATAAGCCGGGCCAATCACAAAATTCGAAGCGAGAGTCTAGGCGTAGTGGTAAAAACTTGTTTTGAATGAAAGACCGCGCCAGTCACAGGAAGTCGCGTGGACGGGCTAGTTTTGTGCTAGGGGCAACTAGACTAGCCCACACGACCTGCGCGCGCGAATGGGGGAAGGGAGGGGAAGTCGCGCGCCACACTTGACACGTGACCCCCCATAGCCAATTAAGAGAAGGGATTTATGCACATTATAATGCTGTTCATTGATAATTAGCAAGCATTTGAGAAGAAATTTTAACGGCTTAGAAAATGCAATAATTACTTCAAGAAATTATCGGTATTTTGTTTTTTAATTAAGAAGTCTCAGAGAAGCAGAAACTAGATATTTCAAGGATTCCGCCAAATTCTCGCGCTGTTTTGGAAGAAGACGCTACCTGTGACTTGGAGAAGGGGGGCCCCGCCAAAATGACTCAAGACTCTTATTGTCTGACACTCGAAGGAGCAAGACGTATTTTCGAGGTGTCCAATTTTTTAGTGCGAGTGATAGCAATTTCAGTTATCGGGAAGTGACGCGGTAATCTGGGCGAAGTAAAGGCTGAGGGTCGCACTCGTGTAGCAAAGATTTGGTGATATTTTAAGGAGTGGACTTAGAAAATATTCAACCAGCGGTAATACTTCAACTAATATTAATTGAATTCCAACGAATTGTGAACTTACAAAATAACGATATACGAAAAATTGAGGATATATTTCAGTGATATAGTATAACAAATTTGCAAAATTATTACTGTGAATTATTGAGAATTATCATTCTACGGACAGCATACTTCTTAGTGTGAGAGAAAGTGACCCACGCATTGCCCTTTCGGATCTCTTGGACCATCTGATAGAGAGCATGCCACGTCGCTGAAAAGCATGTGGGGCCGTTAGGGTTAACCATACACCCTATTAACATACATTGTTGTGGAAGATATTGCCAAGTTTTGCTAGTTGTCGTCAAAGGTGTACCTTAGCTATCAGAAACTTTCTGACACTGTTCTTTTGGACAAGTTGTGTGACATATGGTGTGATTCAGCTTCCGTTTGTTCAGCAATCAGTCTGACATTCCTATCAGTGATTATGCTTAAATTTTGGACAGAAGTGTAGGAATGTTTCTTTTTCTGTGACACGACTCGTTTTTGCGGCAGAAAATGTTTGTCCCTGAGTAATTGGATCACAGGTTCTGAAGGCCCTTTTGCAGCCTCCCGGAGGACCAGCAGCTGCATTCCCCTAGCTCTGATAGCGTATGTACCTGCGTTCCCCCAGCTCTGATAGCGTATGTAGCTGCGTTCCCCAAGCTCTGATAGCGTATGTCGCTGCGTTCCCCCAGCACTGATAGCATATGTAGCTGCGTTCCCCCAGCTCTGATAGCGTATGTAGCTGCGTTCCCCAAGCTCTGATAGCGTATGTCGCTGCGTTCCCCCAGCACTGATAGCATATGTAGCTGCGTTCCCCCAGCTCTGATAGCATATGTAGCTGTGTTCCCCCAGCTCTGATAGCGTATGTAGCTGCGTTCCCCAAGCTCTGATAGCGTATGTAGCAGCGTTCCCCAGCTCTGATAGCATATGAAGCTGCGTTCCCCCAGCTCTGATAGCGTATGTAGCTGCGTTCCCCCAGCTCTGATAGCGTATGTAGCTGCGTTCCCCTAGCTCTGATAGCCTATGTAGCTGCGTTCCCCCAGCTCTGATAGCGTATGTAGCAGCGTTCCCCTAGCTTTGATAGCATATGTTGCTGCGTTCCCCAAGCTCTGATAGCGCATGTAGCTGTGTTCCCCCAGCTTTGATAGCATATGTAGCAACGTTCCCCTAGCTCTGATAGCGTATGTAGCTGCGTTCCCCCCAGCTCTGATAGCGTATGTAGCAGCGTTCCCCTAGCTCTGATAGCATATGTAGCTGCGTTCCCCTAGCTCTGATAGCGTATGTAGCAGCGTTCCCCCAGCTCTGATAGCGCATGTAGCTGTGTTCCCCCAGCTCTGATAGCGTATGTAGCTGCGTTCCCCTAGCTCTGATAGCGTATGTAGCTGCGTTCCCCAGCTCTGATAGCGTATGTAGCTGCGTTCCCCTAGCTCTGATAGCGTATGTAGCTGCGTTCCCCTAGCTCTGATAGCGTATGTAGCTGCGTCCCCAGCTCTGATAGCGTATGTAGCTGCATTCCCCAGCTCTGATAGCATATGTAGCTGCGTTCCCCTAGCTCTGATAGCGTATGTAGCTGCGTTCCCCAGCTCTGATAGCGTATGTAGCTGCGTTCCCCCAGCTCTGATAGCGTATGTAGCTGGGATCCCCAGCTCTGATAGCGTATGTAGCTGCGTTCCCCAGCTCTGATAGCGTATGTAGCTGCGTTCCCCAGCTCTGATGGCGTATGTAGCTGCGTTCCCCTAGCTCTGATAGCGTATGTAGCTGCGTTCCCCTAGCTCTGATAGCATATGTAGCTGCTATCCCCTAGCTCTGATAGCATATGTACCTGTGTTCCCCTAGCTCTGATAGCGTATGTAGCTGCGTTCCTCTAGCTCTGATAGCGTATGTAGCTGCGTTCCTCCAGCTCTGATAGCGTATGTAGCTGCGTTCCCCAGCTCTGATAGCGTATGTAGCTGCGTTCCCCAGCTCTGATAACGTATGTAGCAGCGTTCCCCTAGCTCCGATAGCGTATGTAGCTGCGTTCCCCCAGCTGTGATAACGTATGTAGCAGCGCTCCCCTAGCTCCGATAGCGTATGTAGCTGCGTTCCCCTAGCTCTGATAACGTATGTAACTGGGTTCCCCTAGCTCTGGTAACGTATGTAGCTGCGTTCCCCCAGCTCTGATAACGTATGTAGCATCGTTCCCCTAGCTCCGATAGCGTATGTAGCTGCGTTCCCCCAGCTCTGATAACGTATGTAGCAGCGTTCCCCTAGCTCCGATAGCGTATGGAGCTGCGTTCCCCCAGCTCTGATAGCGTATGTAGCTGCGTTCCCCAGCTCTGATAGCGTATGTAGCTGCGTTCCCCCAGCTCTGATAGCGTATGTAGCTGCGTTCCCCCAGCTCTGATAGCGTATGTAGCTGCGATCCCCAGCTCTGATAGCGTATGTAGCTGCGTTCCCCAGCTCTGATAGCGTATGTAGCTGCGTTCCCCAGCTCTGATGGCGTATGTAGCTGCGTTCCCCTAGCTCTGATAGCGTATGTAGCTGCGTTCCCCTAGCTCTGATAGCATATGTAGCTGCTTTCCCCTAGCTCTGATAGCATATGTACCTGTGTTCCCCTAGCTCCGATAGCGTATGTAGCTGCGTTCCCCCAGCTGTGATAACGTATGTAGCAGCGTTCCCCTAGCTCTGATAGCGTATGTAGCTGCGTTCTACTAGCTTTGATAGCATATGTAGCTGCGTTCCCCCTGCTCTGATAGCGTATTTAGCTGTGTTCCCCTAGCTTTGATAGCGTATGTAGCTGCGTTCCCCTAGCTCTGATAGCGTATGTAGCTGCGTTCCCCTAGCTTTGATAGCATATGTAGCTGCGTTCACCTAGCTCTGATAGCGTATGTAGCTGTGTTCCCCTAGCTCTGATAGCGTATGTAGCTGCGATCCCCCAGCTCTGATAGCATATGAAGCTGCGTTCCCCTAGCTCTGATAGCGTATGTAGTTGCGTTCCCCTAACTCTGATAGCATTTGCGGCTGTGTTCCCCTAGCTTTGATAGCATATGTAGCTGCGTTCCCCCCAGCTCTGATAGCGTATGTAGCTGCGTTCCTCTAGCTCTGATAGCGTATGTAGCTGTGTTCCCCTAGCTCTGATAGCGTAAGTAGCTGCGTTCCCCTAGCTCTGATAGCGTATGTAGCTGCGTTCCCCTAGCTCTGATAGCATATGTAGCTGCGGTCCCATAGCTCTGATAGCCAATGCAGCTGCGTTCCCCAGCTCTAATAGCGTATGTAGCTGCGTTCCCCTAGCTCTGATAACGTATGTAGCTACGTTCCCCTTGCTCTGATAGCGTATGTAGCCGCGTTCCCCTAGCTCTGATAACGTATGTAGCTGCGTTCCCCAGCTCTGATAGCGTATGTAGCTGCGTTCCCCCAGCTCTGATAGCGTATGTAGCTGGGATCCCCAGCTCTGATAGCGTATGTAGCTGCGTTCCCCAGCTCTGATAGCGTATGTAGCTGCGTTCCCCCAGCTCTGATAGCGTATGTAGCTGGGATCCCCAGCTCTGATAGCGTATGTAGCTGCGTTCCCCAGCTCTGATAACGTATGTAGCTGCGTTCCCCAGCTCTGATAGCGTATGTAGCTGCGTTCCCCAGCTCTGATGGCGTATGTAGCTGCGTTCCCCTAGCTCTGATAGCGTATGTAGCTGCGTTCCCCTAGCTCTGATAGCATATGTAGCTGCTATCCCCTAGCTCTGATAGCATATGTACCTGTGTTCCCCTAGCTCTGATAGCGTATGTAGCTGCGTTCCTCTAGCTCTGATAGCGTATGTAGCTGCGTTCCTCCAGCTCTGATAGCGTATGTAGCTGCGTTCCTCAGCTCTGATAGCGTATGTAGCTGCGTTCCCCAGCTCTGATAACGTATGTAGCAGCGTTCCCCTAGCTCCGATAGCGTATGTAGCTGCGTTCCCCCAGCTGTGATAGCGTATGTAGCTGCGTTCCCCCAGCTCTGATAGCGTATGTAGCTGCGATCCCCAGCTCTGATAGCGTATGTAGCTGCGTTCCCCAGCTCTGATAGCGTATGTAGCTGCGTTCCCCAGCTCTGATAGCGTATGTAGCTGCGTTCCCCCAGCTCTGATAGCGTATGTAGCTGCGTTCCCCCAGCTCTGATAGCGTATGTAGCTGCGTTCCCCAGCTCTGATAGCGTATGTAGCTGCGTTCCCCAGCTCTGATGGCGTATGTAGCTGCGTTCCCCTAGCTCTGATAGCGTATGTAGCTGCGTTCCCCTAGCTCTGATAGCATATGTAGCTGCTTTCCCCTAGCTCTGATAGCATATGTACCTGTGTTCCCCTAGCTCCGATAGCGTATGTAGCTGCGTTCCCCCAGCTGTGATAACGTATGTAGCAGCGTTCCCCTAGCTCCGATAGCGTATGTAGCTGCGTTCTACTAGCTTTGATAGCATATGTAGCTGCGTTCCCCCTGCTCTGATAGCGTATTTAGCTGTGTTCCCCTAGCTTTGATAGCGTATGTAGCTGCGTTCCCCTAGCTCCGATAGCGTATGTAGCTGCGTTCCCCTAGCTTTGATAGCATATGTAGCTGCGTTCACCTAGCTCTGATAGCGTATGTAGCTGTGTTCCCCTAGCTCTGATAGCGTATGTAGCTGCGATCCCCCAGCTCTGATAGCATATTTATTTATTTATTTATTTGTTGATGGTACACAACAGGGCTCAGTTTGCGCCCCAATAATAGTGCACCTACACAGTAAGATACATTTCCTGCATTAAGTATTAATATCTTAATGTAATTCTTAAAACTAATAAGTTCACACAGATCAAAATGCATAGTAGTAAAAAGATAATATAAAAACTAAATCTAAATATGATCTAATGCCAAATATAAAAACAGGTTTTGGAATTATTACATAATAAACTAATGGGTAACATCAATAACTAGGGAACAGGCCTATCCACATATACATTGTTGATTCTGTTATGTGTGATAATTTTATTTCAAGTATGAATTAGAGTGACAGGGTTATAATTTCCAAGAACGGTCTGATTGAGAGACAGAAATCTAGTTTCCAGTTTACACGAACCGCATCGTTGTAAATACTGCAAAGCCTCCATACAGGTGAATTGTTATGTGAAGTGGTATTGGTTATATCAGTTTTGAATGTTATGGTTGATCTTGTAGTTAAGCGAGGGATGTTGAAATTTAGGAGTGATAGGAAAAATGAGTTATCAATTTGACCGTTAATGACTTTATAAAGGAATTTCATATCATTCACTCGCCTTCGAGACTCCAAACTAGTCATGCCGAAATTCAACAAAAGTTCACCGTAGGGTACCATGTGTGGGTAATTGCCCGTTATTTTGAGGTGTAAATATCTGAGGAATTTCTTTTGAACTTGCTCAATGTACTTAATGCATGTTTTCTGCCAGGGACTCCATACTTGGCTGGCGTACTCGAGCTTGGATCTCACCATGGCAGTATAAAGTTTTATGCAGGTACTGGTCCTAATGAATGGCTTAGTGTTTCTTATTATAAACCCTAACATGCGGTAAGCATCCCCGACCGTCTTTTGCACATGATAAGTGAAAGCAAGCTCTCGGTCAAACAGAATCCCTAGATCTTTCTTCTCGCTTACTGTTTTCAATGACTTAGGTCCAATTCCATAAACAAATGTGATTGGGTTCTTCTTACGTGTAAAGGTCATAACAACACACTTCGGTACGTTTAAGTATAATTTGTTTTCTATACTCCATTTGTGTATATTATTTAGGTCATTTTGTAGTAGAGTGCAGTCATCAGTGGAAGAAATTGATTTAAAAAATTTGAAGTCATCTGCATATAAAAGACTATTTGAGTGCAGTATACATCGTGGCAAATCATTTATCATTGCTAGAAAAATCAAAGGTCCAAGGTTCGAACCTTGGGGTATTCCGGAATGAACTATGTATTCCTTTGAGACAATTTTCTGGAACAAAACAAATTGTTTCCTGTCTCTGAGATAGGAGATGAATAATTTTAGTAATGGGTGGGAAAATCCCAAAATACATAATTTTTTAAGAAGGATATCGTGATTTATTGTGTCGAAAGCTTTCTCGAAATCTGTAAATATGACATCCATCTGCCCTCCTTTATCTAACTCTTTAGATATAATTTGAGTAAAATTAATTGCATTCATCACTGTAGATTTCCTGGATAGGAAACCATGTTGGTTATCTGTTACGAGTGGTCTGAGGAATACTGATATTCTTCCGTGCAATATGAATTCAAATACCTTGGCTACTGCGGATAAAATAGATATAGGACGGTAGTTATTAATTAGTGATGGGTCTCCCGATTTTAGTATAGGGCAGACGCGAGTGATTTTCCAGGCGTCAGGGAACGTACAAGTTTGAATTGCTAAGTTAAATATAAAGTGTAACGGGTCCCTGAGGCTTTCAGCACATCCCTTAACTACATACGGTGGAATATTATCAGGACCAGCCGACGACTTAGGTTTTAATTTTTTAAATGCCATTTCTATCTCTTCCTTTGAGACAAGTTTTATGTGAAGGGTGTTGGGAGTATTCGAATTGCAGGCTGGGACTTTGTATTGGGCTGACTGAGAGTCATACACTGATTTGAAATATGACGCGAAACCTTCAACAATGGAATCACCCCTGTCCAATTCTTCATTATTATATTTAAAAGTGTCGCATGAGTTCCTATTTTTTTTCTTGCTTTTAATAAACGTCCAAAATTTCTTTGAGTCCCTGCTAATGTTTTGTTCAATATTATGGATATATTTCTTATAAGATAATTTAATGTCCTTTTTAATTTCTGACCTTAATTCTTCAAAACGTAGTCTATGATGATCTGAGTAATGTTTTCTCTTCCTATGGTGTTCCTTCTCCTTCAATTTACTCTTTATTTCCTTAGGGAACCAGACAGGATATTTTCTGCCCGTTTGTCGTTTACATATAGGAACGGTTTCGCCAAGTACTGTGTTAAAAATCTGATAAAACAGGTCTACTGCAGTATTTACATCAGTGCACTCGTATATTTGACCCCAGGCACTATCCCTCAACCGAGTGTACATTTGCTCAAAATCGGCTTCCCGGAAGTTATAGGTATCATTAGGCTGGATAATTACTTGGTTTCGACATATAGTTAGAGATATTTCCACATCCAGAGCTGGGTGATGGCGATCCTGCGGTAAGAGTGGGTCTGTGTTTTCCGTTACATTTATGTTGGGTTTGTTGGATAGAACTAAGTCCAGCGTCCTCCCGTTACGGTTTAGTACTGAATTATAAGATTTTAGCTGAAGATAATTAATAAAATTTACGAGTTCTCTTGTGTGAATATTGTCATCATTAATTATTGTACTTTGTATTGTTGGGATATTGAAGTCACCAAATATTAATAAATTTTTATCATATATTTCTGTGCGGGATTCCAGCCACCGATATACTTGCCTGTACGATTCTACTTTTGAAGCTGGTGGGATGTAAACATTACAGACGTACCAAATATTTCCTGAAATAACCAGTTTCACTAATAGACATTCCAAGCTGCCAGTCATTCTTTCGACCTTGAGTACTGTTAATCCGCTACGAACCAAGACAGCCACCCCACCCCCTGTTCTGGCAGGCCTCTCAGCCCTGTATACTCTGTACATATCACAACAGACCTCACTGTCAGCGATTTTACTAGATAACCAAGTTTCTGTAATTAGAATTAAGTCATGCTTTTTGGTGATCAGGTTTTCATTGAATAAATCTAATTTTGTATTCATTCCTCCTACGTTTTGATAATAAATGGATAATCTAGATTTTGATACCATTAGAGAGTGTTCAGGTCATCCTCATTTCGAATTACGATGACTCGAGAACCTTCAGGTTTGCGTATTTTAATGTGTCCATTTCTTACCCACAAGAAAGAATACTCCTTCTCTCTCCTGATGTTCCGAGCTTGTGACAGTAATTTCCTCTTCTCTGGTGATAAACTTTCGTTCACATAAATTACACTGTCCCCAGGAAGACCGACGTGACGAGTGGAGAGATTCCGTTTCACCCGGCGACGCTCCATGAAACGCTCCTTATCGTCCCGCCGAACGAATTTTAAGATGATGCCACTGTGTTGATGATTAGGTGACTTAGGCAGTCGATGACAGGCATCTACCATTGTTTCACTGATGACCACATCCAGAGCTTGACCTACTTTCTTCACAGTTTCAAAAATGTTTTCGTTAGGAACTTCCGGGACACCGTGTATTTCCACCGTATTCCTACGTGTGTACTGCTCAGATTCTCCTAGGCGGTTTTCTAGGGATTTTAGCTTCGCCTTGAGATTGACATTTTGCTGGGTTAATGTGTCAATCTGTCCTTTACATTCCTTAATTTCTGTCTGCTGGTTAGAAATTAATGTTACACAATCGTCTAGTTTCTTATGGCACAATTCCAATGAGTTACCTAGATCAGTCTCTCTCGCTCTTTGTTCGTCTTTTATGATTTTAAGTTGTTCTTTTACGTCTTTCAGCATTCCATAAATATTCTCCATTGATGGAGTGTCTTTGTCACTTACACTGTCACTTATAGTTGCACTATAGTCCACACATTGCACACACAGCCACTCGGTGAATCTGTTCAATGTATTCACGCACTTCTTATGAAACCACTTTTTACATGAACCACACTGTACCTTTCCAGCCTTCCCCAAGCTACCACCACACTCTCCACAGTCGCCCATGTTGCCAATGCAGGTGAAAACTCCTATTTAACCGATTTACGAGGAAGTTAGTAATTCTAACTAATGTTCTTATTAGTTACTGGGCAACTTATGCACTTATATTGTCGGGTGACAAACATGGTTTAGGTTCTTCCTCGAATACACTCTTAAATACACAATGTTTTCGGAGCTACTCCCTGCCGTGTTGTTCACTCAGCCGCCATTGACGTAACACGTCGTTCCCCTAGCTCTGATAGCGTATGTAGTTGCGTTCCCCTAACTCTGATAGCATTTGCGGCTGTGTTCCCCTAGCTTTGATAGCATATGTAGCTGCGTTCCCCCCAGCTCTGATAGCGTATGTAGCTGCGTTCCTCTAGCTCTGATAGCGTATGTAGCTGTGTTCCCCTAGCTCTGATAGCGTAAGTAGCTGCGTTCCCCTAGCTCTGATAGCGTATGTAGCTGCGTTCCCCTAGCTCTGATAGCATATGTAGCTGCGGTCCCATAGCTCTGATAGCCAATGCAGCTGCGTTCCCCAGCTCTAATAGCGTATGTAGCTGCGTTCCCCTAGCTCTGATAACGTATGTAGCTACGTTCCCCTTGCTCTGATAGCGTATGTAGCCGCGTTCCCCTAGCTCTGATAACGTATGTAGCTGCGTTCCCCTAGCGCTGATAGCGTATGTAGCTGCGTTCCCCTAGCACTGACAACGTATGTAGCTGCGTTCCTCTTGCTCTGATAACGTATGTAGCTGCGTTCCCCTAGCTCTGATAGCGTATGTAGCTGCGTTCCCCTAGCTCTGATAACGTATGTAGCTGCGTTCCCCTAGCTCTGATAACGTATGTAGCTGCGTTCCCCTTGCTCTGATAACGTATGTAGCTGCGTTCCCCTAGGTCTGATAGCGTATGTAGCTACGTTCCCCTAGCTCTGATAACGTATGTAGCTGCGTTCCCCTAGCTCTGATAACGTATGTAGCTGCGTTCCCCTAGCTCTGATAACGTATGTAGCTGCGTTCCCCCAGCTGTGATAACGTATGTAGCAGCGTTCCCCTAGCTCCGATAGCGTATGTAGCTGCGTTCTACTAGCTTTGATAGCATATGTAGCTGCGTTCCCCCTGCTCTGATAGCGTATGTAGCTGTGTTCCCCCAGCTTTGATAGCATATGTAGCAACGTTCCCCCAGCTCTGATAACGTATGTAGCTGCGTTCCCCTAGCTCTGATAACGTATGTAGCTGCGTTCCCCTAGCTCTGATAACGTATGTAGCTGCGTTCCCCCAGCTGTGATAACGTATGTAGCAGCGTTCCCCTAGCTCCGATAGCGTATGTAGCTGCGTTCTACTAGCTTTGATAGCATATGTTGCTGCGTTCCCCAAGCTCTGATAGCGCATGTAGCTGTGTTCCCCCAGCTTTGATAGCATATGTAGCAACGTTCCCCCAGCTCTGATAGCGTATGTAGCAGCGTTCCCCTAGCTTTGATAGCATATGTTGCTGCGTTCCCCAAGCTCTGATAGCGCATGTAGCTGTGTTCCCCCAGCTTTGATAGCATATGTAGCAACGTTCCCCTAGCTCTGATAGCGTATGTAGCTGCGTTCCCCCCAGCTCTGATAGCGTATGTAGCTGCGTTCCCCTAGCTCTGATAGCATATGTAGCTGCGTTCCCCCAGCTCTGATAGCGTATGTAGCAGCGTTCCCCTAGCTCTGATAGCATATGTAGCTGCGTTCCCCTAGCTCTGATAGCGCATGTAGCTGTGTTCCCCCAGCTCTGATAGCGTATGTAGCTGCGTTCCCCTAGCTCTGATAGCGTATGTAGCTGCGTTCCCCAGCTCTGATAGCGTATGTAGCTGCGTTCCCCTAGCTCTGATAGCGTATGTAGCTGCGTTCCCCTAGCTCTGATAGCGTATGTAGCTGCATTCCCTAGCTCTGATAGCGTATGTAGCTGCGTTCCCCAGCTCTAATGGCATATGTAGCTGCGTTCCCCTAGCTCTGATAGCGTATGTAGCTGCGTTCACCAGCTCTGATAGCGTATGTAGCTGCGTTCCCCCAGCTCTGATAGCGTATGTAGCTGGGATCCCAAGCTCTGATAGCGTATGTAGCTGCGTTCCCCAGCTCTGATAGCGTATGTAGCTGCGTTCCCCAGCTCTGATGGCGTATGTAGCTGCGTTCCCCTAGCTCTGATAGCGTATGTAGCTGCGTTCCCCTAGCTCTGATAGCATATGTAGCTGCTATCCCCTAGCTCTGATAGTATATGTACCTGTGTTCCCCTAGCTCTGATAGCGTATGTAGCTGCGTTCCCCTAGCTCTGATAGCGTATGTAGCTGCGTTCCTCCAGCTCTGATAGCGTATGTAGCTGCGTTCCCCAGCTCTGATAGCGTATGTAGCTGCGTTCCCCAGCTCTGATAACGTATGTAGCAGCGTTCCCCTAGCTCCGATAGCGTATGTAGCTGCGTTCCCCCAGCTGTGATAACGTATGTAGCCGCGCTCCCCTAGCTCCGATAGCGTATGTAGCTGCGTTCCCCTAGCTCTGATAACGTATGTAACTGGGTTCCCCTAGCTCTGGTAACGTATGTAGCTGCGTTCCCCCAGCTCTGATAACGTATGTAGCATCGTTCCCCTAGCTCCGATAGCGTATGTAGCTGCGTTCCCCCAGCTCTGATAACGTATGTAGCAGCGTTCCCCTAGCTCCGATAGCGTATGGAGCTGCGTTCCCCCAGCTCTGATAGCGTATGTAGCTGCGTTCCCCAGCTCTGATAGCGTATGTAGCTGCGTTCCCCCAGCTCTGATAGCGTATGTAGCTGCGTTCCCCCCAGCTCTGATAACGTATGTAGCTGCGATCCCCAGCCCTGATAGCGTATGTAGCTGCGTTCCCCAGCTCTGATAGCGTATGTAGCTGCGTTCCCCAGCTCTGATGGCGTATGTAGCTGCGTTCCCCTAGCTCTGATAGCGTATGTAGCTGCGTTCCCCTAGCTCTGATAGCATATGTAGCTGCTTTCCCCTAGCTCTGATAGCATATGTACCTGTGTTCCCCTAGCTCTGATAGCGTATGTAGCTGCGTTCCCCTAGCTCTGATAGCGTATGTAGCTGCGTTCCTCCAGCTCTGATAGCGTATGTAGCTGCGTTCCCCAGCTCTGATAGCGTATGTAGCTGCGTTCCCCCAGCTCTGATAACGTATGTAGCAGCGTTCCCCTAGCTCCGATAGCGTATGTAGCTGCGTTCCCCCAGCTCTGATAACGTATGTAGCTGCGTTCCCCTAGCTCTGATAACGTATGTAGCTGCGTTCCCCCAGCTGTGATAGCGTATGTAGCTGTGTTCCCCTAGCTTTGATAGCGTATGTAGCTGCGTTCCCCTAGCTCTGATAGCGTATGTAGCTGCGTTCCCCTAGCTTTGATAGCATATGTAGCTGCGTTCACCTAGCTCTGATAGCGTATGTAGCTGTGTTCCCCTAGCTCTGATAGCGTATGTAGCTGCGATCCCCCAGCTCTGATAGCATATGAAGCTGCGTTCCCCTAGCTCTGATAGCGTATGTAGTTGCGTTCCCCTAACTCTGATAGCATTTGCGGCTGTGTTCCCCTAGCTTTGATAGCATATGTAGCTGCGTTCCCCCCAGCTCTGATAGCGTATGTAGCTGCGTTCATCTAGCTCTGATAGCGTATGTAGCTGTGTTCCCCTAGCTCTGATAGCGTAAGTAGCTGCGTTCCCCTAGCTCTGATAGCGTATGTAGCTGCGTTCCCCTAGCTCTGATAGCATATGTAGCTGCGGTCCCATAGCTCTGATAGCGTATGAAGCTGCGTTCCCCAGCTCTAATAGCGTATGTAGCTGCGTTCCCCTAGCTCTGATAACGTATGTAGCTACGTTCCCCTTGCTCTGATAGCGTATGTAGCCGCGTTCCCCTAGCTCTGATAACGTATGTAGCTGCGTTCCCCTAGCGCTGATAGCGTATGTAGCTGCGTTCCCCTAGCACTGATAACGTATGTAGCTGCGTTCCTCTTGCTCTGATAACGTATGTAGCTGCGTTCCCCTAGCTCTGATAGCGTATGTAGCTGCGTTCCCCTAGCTCTGATAACGTATGTAGCTGCGTTCCCCTAGCTCTGATAACGTATGTAGCTGCGTTCCCCTTGCTCTGATAACGTATGTAGCTGCGTTCCCCTAGGTCTGATAGCGTATGTAGCTACGTTCCCCTAGCTCTGCTAACGTATGTAGCTGCGTTCCCCTAGCTCTGCTAACGTATGTAGCTGCGTTCCCCTAGCTCTGATAACGTATGTAGCTGCGATCCCCTAGCTCTGATAACGTATGTAGCTGCGTTCCCCCAGCTGTGATAACGTATGTAGCAGCGTTCCCCTAGCTCCGATAGCGTATGTAGCTGCGTTCTACTAGCTTTGATAGCATATGTAGCTGAGTTCCCCCTGCTCTGATAGCGTATGTAGCTGTGTTCCCCTAGCTTTGATAGCATATGTTGCTGCGTTCCCCAAGCTCTGATAGCGCATGTAGCTGTGTTCCCCCAGCTTTGATAGCATATGTAGCAACGTTCCCCCAGCTCTGATAGCGTATGTAGCAGCGTTCCCCTAGCTTTGATAGCATATGTTGCTGCGTTCCCCAAGCTCTGATAGCGCATGTAGCTGTGTTCCCCCAGCTTTGATAGCATATGTAGCAACGTTCCCCTAGCTCTGATAGCGTATGTAGCTGCGTTCCCCCCAGCTCTGATAGCGTATGTAGCTGCGTTCCCCTAGCTCTGATAGCATATGTAGCTGCGTTCCCCCAGCTCTGATAGCGTATGTAGCAGCGTTCCCCTAGCTCTGATAGCATATGTAGCTGCGTTCCCCTAGCTCTGATAGCGCATGTAGCTGTGTTCCCCCAGCTCTGATAGCGTATGTAGCTGCGTTCCCCTAGCTCTGATAGCGTATGTAGCTGCGTTCCCCAGCTCTGATAGCGTATGTAGCTGCGTTCCCCTAGCTCTGATAGCGTATGTAGCTGCGTTCCCCTAGCTCTGATAGCGTATGTAGCTGCGTTCCCTAGCTCTGATAGCGTATGTAGCTGCGTTCCCCAGCTCTAATAGCATATGTAGCTGCGTTCCCCTAGCTCTGATAGCGTATGTAGCTGCGTTCACCAGCTCTGATAGCGTATGTAGCTGCGTTCCCCCAGCTCTGATAGCGTATGTAGCTGGGATCCCAAGCTCTGATAGTGTATGTAGCTGCGTTCCCCAGCTCTGATAGCGTATGTAGCTGCGTTCCCCAGCTCTGATGGCGTATGTAGCTGCGTTCCCTTAGCTCTGATAGCGTATGTAGCTGCGTTCCCCTAGCTCTGAAAGCATATGTAGCTGCTATCCCCTAGCTCTGATATTATATGTACCTGTGTTCCCCTAGCTCTGATAGCGTATGTAGCTGCGTTCCCCTAGCTCTGATAGCGTATGTAGCTGCGTTCCTCCAGCTCTGATAGAGTATGTAGCTGCGTTCCCCAGCTCTGATAGCGTATGTAGCTGCGTTCCCCAGCTCTGATAACGTATGTAGCAGCGTTCCCCTAGCTCCGATAGCGTATGTAGCTGCGTTCCCCCAGCTGTGATAACGTATGTAGCCGCGCTCCCCTAGCTCCGATAGCGTATGTAGCTGCGTTCCCCTAGCTCTGATAACGTATGTAACTGGGTTCCCCTAGCTCTGGTAACGTATGTAGCTGCGTTCCCCCAGCTCTGATAACGTATGTAGCATCGTTCCCCTAGCTCCGATAGCGTATGTAGCTGCGTTCCCCCAGCTCTGATAACGTATGTAGCAGCGTCCCCATAGCTCCGATAGCGTATGGAGCTGCGTTCCCCCAGCTCTGATAGCGTATGTAGCTGCGTTCCCCAGCTCTGATAGCGTATGTAGCAGCGTCCCCATAGCTCTGATAGCGTATGTAGCAGCGTCCCCATAGCTCCGATAGCGTATGTAGCTGCGTTCCCCAGCTCTGATAGCGTATGTAGCTGCGTTCCCCCAGCTCTGATAGCGTATGTAGCTGCGTTCCCCCCAGCTCTGATAACGTATGTAGCTGCGATCCCCAGCTCTGATAGCGTATGTAGCTGCGTTCCCCAGCTCTGATAGCGTATGTAGCTGCGTTCCCCAGCTCTGATGGCGTATGTAGCTGCGTTCCCCTAGCTCTGATAGCGTATGTAGCTGCGTTCCCCTAGCTCTGATAGCATATGTAGCTGCTTTCCCCTAGCTCTGATAGCATATGTACCTGTGTTCCCCTAGCTCTGATAGCGTATGTAGCTGCGTTCCCCTAGCTCTGATAGCGTATGTAGCTGCGTTCCCCAGCTCTGATAGCGTATGTAGCTGCGTTCCCCCAGCTCTGATAACGTATGTAGCAGCGTTCCCCTAGCTCCGATAGCGTATGTAGCTGCGTTCCCCCAGCTCTGATAACGTATGTAGCTGCGTTCCCCTAGCTCTGATAACGTATGTAGCTGCGTTCCCCCAGCTGTGATAACGTATGTAGCAGCGTTCCCCTAGCTCCGATAGCGTATGTAGCTGCGTTCTACTAGCTTTGATAGCATATGTAGCTGCGTTCCCCCTGCTCTGTTAGCGTATGTAGCTGTGTTCCCCTAGCTTTGATAGCGTATGTAGCTGCGTTCCCCTAGCTCTGATAGCGTATGTAGCTGCGTTCCCCTAGCTTTGATACCATATGTAGCTGCGTTCACCTAGCTCTGATAGCGTATGTAGCTGTGTTCCCCTAGCTCTGATAGCGTATGTAGCTGCGATACCCCAGCTCTGATAGCATATGAAGCTGCGTTCCCCTAGCTCTGATAGCGTATGTAGTTGCGTTCCCCTAACTCTGATAGCATTTGCGGCTGTGTTCCCCTAGCTTTGATAGCCTATGTAGCTGCGTTCCCTCAGCTCTGATAGGGTATGTAGCTGCGTTCACCTAGCTTTGATAGCATATGTAGCTGCGTTCCCCCCAGCTCTGATAGCGTATGTAGCTGCGTTCCCCTAGCTCTGATAGCGTATGTAGCTGTGTTCCCCTAGCTCTGATAGCGTAAGTAGCTGCGTTCCCCTAGCTCTGATAGCGTATGTAGCTGCGTTCCCCTAGCTCTGATAGCATATGTAGCTGAGGTCCCATAGCTCTGATAGCGTATGCAGCTGCGTTCCCCAGCTCTAATAGCGTATGTAGCTGCGTTCCCCTAGCTCTGATAACGTATGTAGCTACGTTCCCCTTGCTCTGATAGCGTATGTAGCTGCGTTCCCCTAGCTCTGATAACGTATGTAGCTGCGTTCCCCTAGCGCTGATAGCGTATGTAGCTGCGTTCCCCTAGCACTGATAACTTATGTAGCTGCGTTCCTCTTGCTCTGATAACGTATGTAGCTGCGTTCCCCTAGCTCTGATAGCGTATGTAGCTGCGTTCCCCTAGCTCTGATAATGTATGTAGCTGCGTTCCCCTAGCTCTGATAACGTATGTAGCTGCGTTCCCCTTGCTCTGATAACGTATGTAGCTGCGTTCCCCTAGGTCTGATAGCGTATGTAGCTACGTTCCCCTAGCTCTGATAACGTATGTAGCTGCGTTCCCCTAGCTCTGATAACGTATGTAGCTGCGTTCCCCTAGCTCTGATAACGTATGTAGCTGCGTTCCCCCAGCTGTGATAACGTATGTAGCAGCGTTCCCCTAGCTCCGATAGCGTATGTAGCTGCGTTCTACTAGCTTTGATAGCATATGTAGCTGCGTTCCCCCTGCTCTGGTAGCGTATGTAGCTGCGTTCCCCTAGCTCTGATAACGTATGTAGCTGCGTTCCCCTAGCTCTGATAGCGCATGTAGCTGTGTTCCCCCAGCTCTGATAGCGTTTGTAGCTGCGTTCCCCTAGCTCTGATAGCGTATGTAGCTGCGTTCCCCAGCTCTGATAGCGTATGTAGCTGCGTTCCCCTAGCTCTGATAGCGTATGTAGCTGCGTTCCCCTAGCTCTGATAGCGTATGTAGCTGCGTTCCCCAGCTCTGATAGCGTATGTAGCTGCGTTCCCCAGCTCTAATAGCATATGTAGCTGCGTTCCCCTAGCTCTGATAGCGTATGTATTTGCGTTCCCCAGCTCTGATAGCGTATGTAGCTGCGTTCCCCCAGCTCTGATAGCGTATGTAGCTGGGATCCCAAGCTCTGATAGCGTATGTAGCTGCGTTCCCCAGCTCTGATAGCGTATGTAGCTGCGTTCCCCAGCTCTGATGGCGTATGTAGCTGCGTTCCCCTAGCTCTGATAGCGTATGTAGCTGCGTTCCCCTAGCTCTGATAGCATATGTAGCTGCTATTCGCTAGCTCTGATAGCATATGTACCTGTGTTCCCCTAGCTCTGATAGCGTATGTAGCTGCGTTCCCCTAGCTCTGATAGCGTATGTAGCTGCGTTCCTCCAGCTCTGATAGCGTATGTAGCTGCGTTCCCCAGCTCTGATAGCGTATGTAGCTGCGTTCCCCAGCTCTGATAACGTATGTAGCAGCGTTCCCCTAGCTCCGATAGCGTATGTAGCTGCGTTCCCCCAGCTCTGATAACGTATGTAGCTGCGTTCCCCTAGCTCTGATAACGTATGTAGCTGCGTTCCCCCAGCTGTGATAACGTATGTAGCAGCGCTCCCCTAGCTCCGATAGCGTATGTAGCTGCGTTCCCCTAGCTCTGATAACGTATGTAACTGGGTTCCCCTAGCTCTGGTAACGTATGTAGCTGCGTTCCCCCAGCTCTGATAACGTATGTAGCATCGTTCCCCTAGCTCCGATAGCGTATGTAGCTGCGTTCCCCCAGCTCTGATAACGTATGTAGCAGCGTTCCCCTAGCTCCGATAGCGTATGGAGCTGCTTTCCCCCAGCTCTGATAGCGTATGTAGCTGCGTTCCCCAGCTCTAATAGCGTATGTAGCTGCGTTCCCCCAGCTCTGATAGCGTATGTAGCTGCGTTCCCCCAGCTCTGATAGCGTATGTAGCTGCGATCCCCAGCTCTGATAGCGTATGTAGCTGCGTTCCCCAGCTCTGATAGCGTATGTAGCTGCGTTCCCCAGCTCTGATGGCGTATGTAGCTGCGTTCCCCTAGCTCTGATAGCGTATGTAGCTGCGTTCCCCTAGCTCTGATAGCATATGTAGCTGCTTTCCCCTAGCTCTGATAGCATATGTACCCGTGTTCCCCTAGCTCTGATAGCGTATGTAGCTGCGTTCCCCTAGCTCTGATAGCGTATGTAGCTGCGTTCCTCCAGCTCTGATAGCGTATGTAGCTGCGTTCCCCAGCTCTGATAGCGTATGTAGCTGCGTTCCCCCAGCTCTGATAACGTATGTAGCAGCGTTCCCCTAGCTCCGATAGCGTATGTAGCTGCGTTCCCCCAGCTCTGATAGCGTATGTAGCTGCGTTCCCCTAGCTCTGATAGCATATGTAGCTGAGGTCCCATAGCTCTGATAGCGTATGCAGCTGCGTTCCCCAGCTCTAATAGCGTATGTAGCTGCGTTCCCCTAGCTCTGATAACGTATGTAGCTACGTTCCCCTTGCTCTGATAGCGTATGTAGCTGCGTTCCCCTAGCTCTGATAACGTATGTAGCTGCGTTCCCCTAGCGCTGATAGCGTATGTAGCTGCGTTCCCCTAGCACTGATAACTTATGTAGCTGCGTTCCTCTTGCTCTGATAACGTATGTAGCTGCGTTCCCCTAGCTCTGATAGCGTATGTAGCTGCGTTCCCCTAGCTCTGATAATGTATGTAGCTGCGTTCCCCTAGCTCTGATAACGTATGTAGCTGCGTTCCCCTTGCTCTGATAACGTATGTAGCTGCGTTCCCCTAGGTCTGATAGCGTATGTAGCTACGTTCCCCTAGCTCTGATAACGTATGTAGCTGCGTTCCCCTAGCTCTGATAACGTATGTAGCTGCGTTCCCCTAGCTCTGATAACGTATGTAGCTGCGTTCCCCCAGCTGTGATAACGTATGTAGCAGCGTTCCCCTAGCTCCGATAGCGTATGTAGCTGCGTTCTACTAGCTTTGATAGCATATGTAGCTGCGTTCCCCCTGCTCTGGTAGCGTATGTAGCTGCGTTCCCCTAGCTCTGATAACGTATGTAGCTGCGTTCCCCTAGCTCTGATAGCGCATGTAGCTGTGTTCCCCCAGCTCTGATAGCGTTTGTAGCTGCGTTCCCCTAGCTCTGATAGCGTATGTAGCTGCGTTCCCCAGCTCTGATAGCGTATGTAGCTGCGTTCCCCTAGCTCTGATAGCGTATGTAGCTGCGTTCCCCTAGCTCTGATAGCGTATGTAGCTGCGTTCCCCAGCTCTGATAGCGTATGTAGCTGCGTTCCCCAGCTCTAATAGCATATGTAGCTGCGTTCCCCTAGCTCTGATAGCGTATGTATTTGCGTTCCCCAGCTCTGATAGCGTATGTAGCTGCGTTCCCCCAGCTCTGATAGCGTATGTAGCTGGGATCCCAAGCTCTGATAGCGTATGTAGCTGCGTTCCCCAGCTCTGATAGCGTATGTAGCTGCGTTCCCCAGCTCTGATGGCGTATGTAGCTGCGTTCCCCTAGCTCTGATAGCGTATGTAGCTGCGTTCCCCTTGCTCTGATAGCGTATGTAGCATCGTTCCCCTAGCTCCGATAGCGTATGTAGCTGCTATTCGCTAGCTCTGATAGCATATGTACCTGTGTTCCCCTAGCTCTGATAGCGTATGTAGCTGCGTTCCCCTAGCTCTGATAGCGTATGTAGCTGCGTTCCCCAGCTCTGATAGCGTATGTAGCTGCGTTCCCCAGCTCTGATAACGTATGTAGCAGCGTTCCCCTAGCTCCGATAGCGTATGTAGCTGCGTTCCCCCAGCTCTGATAACGTATGTAGCTGCGTTCCCCTAGCTCTGATAACGTATGTAGCTGCGTTCCCCCAGCTGTGATAACGTATGTAGCAGCGCTCCCCTAGCTCCGATAGCGTATGTAGCTGCGTTCCCCTAGCTCTGATAACGTATGTAACTGGGTTCCCCTAGCTCTGGTAACGTATGTAGCTGCGTTCCCCCAGCTCTGATAACGTATGTAGCATCGTTCCCCTAGCTCCGATAGCGTATGTAGCTGCGTTCCCCCAGCTCTGATAACGTATGTAGCAGCGTTCCCCTAGCTCCGATAGCGTATGGAGCTGCGTTCCCCCAGCTCTGATAGCGTATGTAGCTGCGTTCCCCAGCTCTAATAGCGTATGTAGCTGCGTTCCCCCAGCTCTGATAGCGTATGTAGCTGCGTTCCCCCAGCTCTGATAGCGTATGTAGCTGCGATCCCCAGCTCTGATAGCGTATGTAGCTGCGTTCCCCAGCTCTGATAGCGTATGTAGCTGCGTTCCCCAGCTCTGATGGCGTATGTAGCTGCGTTCCCCTAGCTCTGATAGCGTATGTAGCTGCGTTCCCCTAGCTCTGATAGCATATGTAGCTGCTTTCCCCTAGCTCTGATAGCATATGTACCCGTGTTCCCCTAGCTCTGATAGCGTATTTAGCTGCGTTCCCCTAGCTCTGATAGCGTATGTAGCTGCGTTCCTCCAGCTCTGATAGCGTATGTAGCTGCGTTCCCCAGCTCTGATAGCGTATGTAGCTGCGTTCCCCCAGCTCTGATAACGTATGTAGCAGCGTTCCCCTAGCTCCGATAGCGTATGTAGCTGCGTTCCCCCAGCTCTGATAACGTATGTAGCTGCGTTCCCCTAGCTCTGATAACGTATGTAGCTGCGTTCCCCCAGCTGTGATAACGTATGTAGCAGCGTTCCCCTAGCTCCGATAGCGTATGTAGCTGCATTCTACTAGCTTTGATAGCATATGTAGCTGCGTTCCCCCTGCTCTGATAGCGTATGTAGCTGTGTTCCCCTAGCTTTGATAGCGTATGTAGCTGCGTTCCCCTAGCTCTGATAGCGTATGTAGCTGCGTTCCCCTAGCTTTGATAGCATATGTAGCTGCGTTCACCTAGCTCTGATAGCGTATGTAGCTGTGTTCCCCTAGCTCTGATAGCGTATGTAGCTGCGATCCCCCAGCTCTGATAGCATATGAAGCTGCGTTCCCCTAGCTCTGATAGCGTATGTAGTTGCGTTCCCCTAACTCTGATAGCATTTGCGGCTGTGTTCCCCTAGCTTTGATAGCATATGTAGCTGCGTTCACCTAGCTCTGATAGCGTATGTAGCTGTGTTCCCCTAGCTCTGATAGCGTATGTAGCTGCGATCCCCCAGCTCTGATAGCATATGAAGCTGCGTTCCCCTAGCTCTGATAGCGTATGTAGTTGCGTTCCCCTAACTCTGATAGCATTTGCGGCTGTGTTCCCCTAGCTTTGATAGCATATGTAGCTGCGTTCCCCCCAGCTCTGATAGCGTATGTAGCTGCGTTCCTCTAGCTCTGATAGCGTATGTAGCTGTGTTCCCCTAGCTCTGATAGCGTAAGTAGCTGCGTTCCCCTAGCTCTGATAGCGTATGTAGCTGCGTTCCCCTAGCTCTGATAGCATATGTAGCTGCGGTCCCATAGCTCTGATAGCGTATGCAGCTGCGTTCCCCAGCTCTAATAGCGTATGTAGCTGCGTTCCCCTAGCTCTGATAACGTATGTAGCTACGTTCCCCTTGCTCTGATAGCGTATGTAGCCGCGTTCCCCTAGCTCTGATAACGTATGTAGCTGCGTTCCCCTAGCGCTGATAGCGTATGTAGCTGCGTTCCCCTAGCACTGATAACGTATGTAGCTGCGTTCCTCTTGCTCTGATAACGTATGTAGCTGCGTTCCCCTAGCTCTGATAGCGTATGTAGCTGCGTTCCCCTAGCTCTGATAACGTATGTAGCTGCGTTCCCCTAGCTCTGATAACGTATGTAGCTGCGTTCCCCTTGCTCTGATAACGTATGTAGCTGCGTTCCCCTAGGTCTGATAGCGTATGTAGCTACGTTCCCCTAGCTCTGCTAACGTATGTAGCTGCGTTCCCCTAGCTCGGATAACGTATGTAGCTGCGATCCCCTAGCTCTGATAACGTATGTAGCTGCGTTCCCCCAGCTGTGATAACGTATGTAGCAGCGTTCCCCTAGCTCCGATAACGTATGTAGCTGCGTTCTACTAGCTTTGATAGCATATGTAGCTGCGTTCCCCCTGCTCTGATAGCGTATGTAGCTGTGTTCCACTAGCTTTGATAGCATATGTTGCTGCGTTCCCCAAGCTCTGATAGCGCATGTAGCTGTGTTCCCCCAGCTTTGATAGCATATGTAGCAACGTTCCCCCAGCTCTGATAGCGTATGTAGCAGCGTTCCCCTAGCTTCGATAGCATATGTTGCTGCGTTCCCCAAGCTCTGATAGCGCATGTAGCTGTGTTCCCCCAGCTTTGATAGCATATGTAGCAACGTTCCCCTAGCTCTGATAGCGTATGTAGCTGCGTTCCCCCCAGCTCTGATAGCGTATGTAGCTGCGTTCCCCTAGCTCTGATAGCATATGTAGCTGCGTTCCCCCAGCTCTGATAGCGTATGTAGCAGCGTTCCCCTAGCTCTGATAGCATTTGTAGCTGCGTTCCCCTAGCTCTGATAGCGCATGTAGCTGTGTTCCCCCAGCTCTGATAGCGTATGTAGCTGCGTTCCCCTAGCTCTGATAGCGTATGTAGCTGCGTTCCCCAGCTCTGATAGCGTATGTAGCTGCGTTCCCCTAGCTCTGATAGCGTATGTAGCTGCGTTCCCCTAGCTCTGATAGCGTATGTAGCTGCGTTCCCTAGCTCTGATAGCGTATGTAGCTGCGTTCCCCAGCTCTAATAGCATATGTAGCTGCGTTCCCCTAGCTCTGATAGCGTATGTAGCTGCGTTCACCAGCTCTGATAGCGTATGTAGCTGCGTTCCCCCAGCTCTGATAGCGTATGTAGCTGGGATCCCAAGCTCTGATAGCGTATGTAGCTGCGTTCCCCAGCTCTGATAGCGTATGTAGCTGCGTTCCCCAGCTCTGATGGCGTATGTAGCTGCGTTCCCCTAGCTCTGATAGCGTATGTAGCTGCGTTCCCCTAGCTCTGATAGCATATGTAGCTGCTATCCGCTAGCTCTGATAGTATATGTACCTGTGTTCCCCTAGCTCTGATAGCGTATGTAGCTGCGTTCCCCTAGCTCTGATAGCGTATGTAGCTGCGTTCCTCCAGCTCTGATAGAGTATGTAGCTGCGTTCCCCAGCTCTGATAGCGTATGTAGCTGCGTTCCCCAGCTCTGATAACGTATGTAGCAGCGTTCCCCTAGCTCCGATAGCGTATGTAGCTGCGTTCCCCCAGCTGTGATAACGTATGTAGCCGCGCTCCCCTAGCTCCGATAGCGTATGTAGCTGCGTTCCCCTAGCTCTGATAACGTATGTAACTGGGTTCCCCTAGCTCTGGTAACGTATGTAGCTGCGTTCCCCCAGCTCTGATAACGTATGTAGCATCGTTCCCCTATCTCCGATAGCGTATGTAGCTGCGTTCCCCCAGCTCTGATAACGTATGTAGCAGCGTTCCCCTAGCTCCGATAGCGTATGGAGCTGCGTTCCCCCAGCTCTGATAGCGTATGTAGCTTCGTTCCCCAGCTCTGATAGCGTATGTAGCTGCGTTCCCCCAGCTCTGATAGCGTATGTAGCTGCGTTCCCCCCAGCTCTGATAACGTATGTAGCTGCGATCCCCAGCTCTGATAGCGTATGTAGCTGCGTTCCCCAGCTCTGATAGCGTATGTAGCTGCGTTCCCCAGCTCTGATGGCGTATGTAGCTGCGTTCCCCTAGCTCTGATAGCGTATGTAGCTGCGTTCCCCTAGCTCTGATAGCATATGTAGCTGCTTTCCCCTAGCTCTGATAGCATATGTACCTGTGTTCCCCTAGCTCTGATAGCGTATGTAGCTGCGTTCCCCTAGCTCTGATAGCGTATGTAGCTGCGTTCCTCCAGCTCTGATAGCGTATGTAGCTGCGTTCCCCAGCTCTGATAGCGTATGTAGCTGCGTTCCCCCAGCTCTGATAACGTATGTAGCAGCGTTCCCCTAGCTCCGATAGCGTATGTAGCTGCGTTCCCCCAGCTCTGATAACGTATGTAGCTGCGTTCCCCTAGCTCTGATAACGTATGTAGCTGCGTTCCCCCAGCTGTGATAACGTATGTAGCAGCGTTCCCCTAGCTCCGATAGCGTATGTAGCTGCGTTCTACTAGCTTTGATAGCATATGTAGCTGCGTTCCCCCTGCTCTGATAGCGTATGTAGCTGTGTTCCCCTAGCTTTGATAGCGTATGTAGCTGCGTTCCCCTAGCTCTGATAGCGTATGTAGCTGCGTTCCCCTAGCTTTGATAGCATATGTAGCTGCGTTCACCTAGCTCTGATAGCGTATGTAGCTGTGTCCCCTAGCTCTGATAGCGTATGTAGCTGCGATCCCCCAGCTCTGATAGCATATGAAGCTGCGTTCCCCTAGCTCTGATAGCGTATGTAGTTGCGTTCCCCTAACTCTGATAGCATTTGCGGCTGTGTTCCCCTAGCTTTGATAGCATATGTAGCTGCGTTCCCTCAGCTCTGATAGCGTATGTAGCTGCGTTCACCTAGCTTTGATAGCATATGTAGCTGCGTTCCCCCAGCTCTGATAGCGTATGTAGCTGCGTTCCCCTAGCTCTGATAGCGTATGTAGCTGTGTTCCCCTAGCTCTGATAGCGTAAGTAGCTGCGTTCCCCTAGCTCTGATAGCGTATGTAGCAGCGTTCCCCTAGCTCTGATAGCATATGTAGCTGCGGTCCCATAGCTCTGATAGCGTATGCAGCTGCGTTCCCCAGCTCTAATAGCGTATGTAGCTGCGTTCCCCTAGCTCTGATAACGTATGTAGCTACGTTCCCCTTGCTCTGATAGCGTATGTAGCTGCGTTCCCCTAGCTCTGATAACGTATGTAGCTGCGTTCCCCTAGCGCTGATAGCGTATGTAGCTGCGTTCCCCTAGCACTGATAACTTATGTAGCTGCGTTCCTCTTGCTCTGATAACGTATGTAGCTGCGTTCCCCTAGCTCTGATAGCGTATGTAGCTGCGTTCCCCTAGCTCTGATAATGTATGTAGCTGCGTTCCCCTAGCTCTGATAACGTATGTAGCTGCGTTCCCCTTGCTCTGATAACGTATGTAGCTGCGTTCCCCTAGGTCTGATAGAGTATGTAGCTGCGTTCCCCAGCTCTGATAACGTATGTAGCTGCGTTCCCCTAGCTCTGATAGCGCATGTAGCTGTGTTCCCCCAGCTCTGATAGCGTATGTAGCTGCGTTCCCCTAGCTCTGATAGCGTATGTAGCTGCGTTCCCCAGCTCTGATAGCGTATGTAGCTGCGTTCCCCTAGCTCTGATAGCGTATGTAGCTGCGTTCCCCTAGCTCTGATAGCGTATGTAGCTGCGTTCCCCAGCTCTGATAGCGTATGTAGCTGCGTTCCCCAGCTCTAATAGCATATGTAGCTGCGTTCCCCTAGCTCTGATAGCGTATAAATTTGCGTTCCCCAGCTCTGATAGCGTATGTAGCTGCGTTCCCCCAGCTCTGATAGCGTATGTAGCTGGGATCCCAAGCTCTGATAGCGTATGTAGCTGCGTTCCCCAGCTCTGATAGCGTATGTAGCTGCGTTCCCCAGCTCTGATGGCGTATGTAGCTGCGTTCCCCTAGCTCTGATAGCGTATGTAGCTGCGTTCCCCTAGCTCTGATAGCATATGTAGCTGCTATTCGCTAGCTCTGATAGCATATGTACCTGTGTTCCCCTAGCTCTGATAGCGTATGTAGCTGCGTTCCCCTAGCTCTGATAGCGTATGTAGCTGCGTTCCTCCAGCTCTGATAGCGTATGTAGCTGCGTTCCCCAGCTCTGATAGCGTATGTAGCTGCGTTCCCCAGCTCTGATAACGTATGTAGCAGCGTTCCCCTAGCTCCGATAGCGTATGTAGCTGCGTTCCCCCAGCTCTGATAACGTATGTAGCTGCGTTCCCCTAGCTCTGATAACGTATGTAGCTGCGTTCCCCCAGCTGTGATAACGTATGTAGCAGCGCTCCCCTAGCTCCGATAGCGTATGTAGCTGCGTTCCCCTAGCTCTGGTAACGTATGTAGCTGCGTTCCCCCAGCTCTGATAACGTATGTAGCATCGTTCCCCTAGCTCCGATAGCGTATGTAGCTGCGTTCCCCCAGCTCTGATAACGTATGTAGCAGCGTTCCCCTAGCTCCGATAGCGTATGGAGCTGCGTTCCCCCAGCTCTGATAGCGTATGTAGCTGCGTTCCCCAGCTCTGATAGCGTATGTAGCTGCGTTCCCCCAGCTCTGATAGCGTACGTAGCTGCGTTCCCCCAGCTCTGATAGCGTATGTAGCTGCGATCCCCAGCTCTGATAGCGTATGTAGCTGCGTTCCCCAGCTCTGATAGCGTATGTAGCTGCGTTCCCCAGCTCTGATGGCGTATGTAGCTGCGTTCCCCTAGCTCTGATAGCGTATGTAGCTGCGTTCCCCTAGCTCTGATAGCATATGTAGCTGCTTTCCCCTAGCTCTGATAGCATATGTACCTGTGTTCCCCTAGCTCTGATAGCGTATGTAGCTGCGTTCCCCTAGCTCTGATAGCGTATGTAGCTGCGTTCCTCCAGCTCTGATAGCGTATGTAGCTGCGTTCTCCAGCTCTGATAGCGTATGTAGCTGCGTTCCCCCAGCTCTGATAACGTATGTAGCAGCGTTCCCCTAGCTCCGATAGCGTATGTAGCTGCGTTCCCCCAGCTCTGATAACGTATGTAGCTGCGTTCCCCTAGCTCTGATAACGTATGTAGCTGCGTTCCCCCAGCTGTGATAACGTATGTAGCAGCGTTCCCCTAGCTCCGATAGCGTATGTAGCTGCGTTCTACTAGCTTTGATAGCATATGTAGCTGCGTTCCCCCTGCTCTGTTAGCGTATGTAGCTGTGTTCCCCTAGCTTTGATAGCGTATGTAGCTGCGTTCCCCTAGCTCTGATAGCGTATGTAGCTGCGTTCCCCTAGCTTTGATAGCATATGTAGCTGCGTTCACCTAGCTCTGATAGCGTATGTAGCTGTGTTCCCCTAGCTCTGATAGCGTATGTAGCTGCGATCCCCCAGCTCTGATAGCATATGAAGCTGCGTTCCCCTAGCTCTGATAGCGTATGTAGTTGCGTTCCCCTAACTCTGATAGCATTTGCGGCTGTGTTCCCCTAGCTTTGATAGCATATGTAGCTGCGTTCACCTAGCTCTGATAGCGTATGTAGCTGTGTTCCCCTAGCTCTGATAGCGTATGTAGCTGCGATCCCCCAGCTCTGATAGCGTATGTAGCTGCGTTCCCCTAGCTTTGATAGCATATGTAGCTGCGTTCACCTAGCTCTGATAGCGTATGTAGCTGTGTTCCCCTAGCTCTGATAGCGTATGTAGCTGCGTTCCCCTAGCTCTGATAGCATATGTAGCTGCGGTCCCATAGCTCTGATAGCGTATGCAGCTGCGTTCCCCAGCTCTAATAGCGTATGTAGCTGCGTTCCCCTAGCTCTGATAACGTATGTAGCTACGTTCCCCTTGCTCTGATAGCGTATGTAGCCGCGTTCCCCTAGCTCTGATAACGTATGTAGCTGCGTTCCCCTAGCGCTGATAGCGTATGTAGCTGCGTTCCCCTAGCACTGATAACGTATGTAGCTGCGTTCCTCTTGCTCTGATAACGTATGTAGCTGCGTTCCCCTAGCTCTGATAGCGTATGTAGCTGCGTTCCCCTAGCTCTGATAACGTATGTAGCTGCGTTCCCCTAGCTCTGATAACGTATGTAGCTGCGTTCCCCTTGCTCTGATAACGTATGTAGCTGCGTTCCCCTAGGTCTGATAGCGTATGTAGCTACGTTCCCCTAGCTCTGATAACGTATGTAGCTGCGTTCCCCTAGCTCTGATAACGTATGTAGCTGCGATCCCCTAGCTCTGATAACGTATGTAGCTGCGTTCCCCCAGCTGTGATAACGTATGTAGCAGCGTTCCCCTAGCTCCGATAACGTATGTAGCTGCGTTCTACTAGCTTTGATAGCATATGTAGCTGCGTTCCCCCTGCTCTGATAGCGTATGTAGCTGTGTTCCCCTAGCTTTGATAGCATATGTTGCTGCGTTCCCCAAGCTCTGATAGCGCATGTAGCTGTGTTCCCCCAGCTTTGATAGCATATGTAGCAACGTTCCCCCAGCTCTGATAGCGTATGTAGCAGCGTTCCCCTAGCTTTGATAGCATATGTTGCTGCGTTCCCCAAGCTCTGATAGCGCATGTAGCTGTGTTCCCCCAGCTTTGATAGCATATGTAGTAACGTTCCCCTAGCTCTGATAGCGTATGTAGCTGCGTTCCCCTAGCTCTGATAGCATATGTAGCTGCTATCCCCTAGCTCTGATAGTATATGTACCTGTGTTCCCCTAGCTCTGATAGCGTATGTAGCTGCGTTCCCCTAGCTCTGATAGCGTATGTAGCTGCGTTCCTCCAGCTCTGATAGAGTATGTAGCTGCGTTCCCCAGCTCTGATAGCGTATGTAGCTGCGTTCCCCAGCTCTGATAACGTATGTAGCAGCGTTCCCCTAGCTCCGATAGCGTATGTAGCTGCGTTCCCCCAGCTGTGATAACGTATGTAGCCGCGCTCCCCTAGCTCCGATAGCGTATGTAGCTGCGTTCCCCTAGCTCTGATAACGTATGTAACTGGGTTCCCCTAGCTCTGGTAACGTATGTAGCTGCGTTCCCCCAGCTCTGATAACGTATGTAGCATCGTTCCCCTAGCTCCGATAGCGTATGTAGCTGCGTTCCCCCAGCTCTGATAACGTATGTAGCAGCGTTCCCCTAGCTCCGATAGCGTATGGAGCTGCGTTCCCCCAGCTCTGATAGCGTATGTAGCTGCGTTCCCCAGCTCTGATAGCGTATGTAGCTGCGTTCCCCCAGCTCTGATAGCGTATGTAGCTGCGTTCCCCCCAGCTCTGATAACGTATGTAGCTGCGATCCCCAGCTCTGATAGCGTATGTAGCTGCGTTCCCCAGCTCTGATAGCGTATGTAGCTGCGTTCCCAGCTCTGATGGCGTATGTAGCTGCGTTCCCCTAGCTCTGATAGCGTATGTAGCTGCGTTCCCCTAGCTCTGATAGCATATGTAGCTGCTTTCCCCTAGCTCTGATAGCATATGTACCTGTGTTCCCCTAGCTCTGATAGCGTATGTAGCTGCGTTCCCCTAGCTCTGATAGCGTATGTAGCTGCGTTCCCCAGCTCTGATAGCGTATGTAGCTGCGTTCCCCCAGCTCTGATAACGTATGTAGCAGCGTTCCCCTAGCTCCGATAGCGTATGTAGCTGCGTTCCCCCAGCTCTGATAACGTATGTAGCTGCGTTCCCCTAGCTCTGATAACGTATGTAGCTGCGTTCCCCCAGCTGTGATAACGTATGTAGCAGCGTTCCCCTAGCTCCGATAGCGTATGTAGCTGCGTTCTACTAGCTTTGATAGCATATGTAGCTGCGTTCCCCCTGCTCTGTTAGCGTATGTAGCTGTGTTCCCCTAGCTTTGATAGCGTATGTAGCTGCGTTCCCCTAGCTCTGATAGCGTATGTAGCTGCGTTCCCCTAGCTTTGATACCATATGTAGCTGCGTTCACCTAGCTCTGATAGCGTATGTAGCTGTGTTCCCCTAGCTCTGATAGCGTATGTAGCTGCGATACCCCAGCTCTGATAGCATATGAAGCTGCGTTCCCCTAGCTCTGATAGCGTATGTAGTTGCGTTCCCCTAACTCTGATAGCATTTGCGGCTGTGTTCCCCTAGCTTTGATAGCCTATGTAGCTGCGTTCCCTCAGCTCTGATAGGGTATGTAGCTGCGTTCACCTAGCTTTGATAGCATATGTAGCTGCGTTCCCCCCAGCTCTGATAGCGTATGTAGCTGCGTTCCCCTAGCTCTGATAGCGTATGTAGCTGTGTTCCCCTAGCTCTGATAGCGTAAGTAGCTGCGTTCCCCTAGCTCTGATAGCGTATGTAGCTGCGTTCCCCTAGCTCTGATAGCATATGTAGCTGCGGTCCCATAGCTCTGATAGCGTATGCAGCTGCGTTCCCCAGCTCTAATAGCGTATGTAGCTGCGTTCCCCTAGCTCTGATAACGTATGTAGCTACGTTCCCCTTGCTCTGATAGCGTATGTAGCTGCGTTCCCCTAGCTCTGATAACGTATGTAGCTGCGTTCCCCTAGCGCTGATAGCGTATGTAGCTGCGTTCCCCTAGCACTGATAACTTATGTAGCTGCGTTCCTCTTGCTCTGATAACGTATGTAGCTGCGTTCCCCTAGCTCTGATAGCGTATGTAGCTGCGTTCCCCTAGCTCTGATAATGTATGTAGCTGCGTTCCCCTAGCTCTGATAACGTATGTAGCTGCGTTCCCCTTGCTCTGATAACGTATGTAGCTGCGTTCCCCTAGGTCTGATAGCGTATGTAGCTACGTTCCCCTAGCTCTGATAACGTATGTAGCTGCGTTCCCCTAGCTCTGATAACGTATGTAGCTGCGTTCCCCTAGCTCTGATAACGTATGTAGCTGCGTTCCCCCAGCTGTGATAACGTATGTAGCAGCGTTCCCCTAGCTCCGATAGCGTATGTAGCTGCGTTCTACTAGCTTTGATAGCATATGTAGCTGCGTTCCCCCTGCTCTGGTAGCGTATGTAGCTGCGTTCCCCTAGCTCTGATAACGTATGTAGCTGCGTTCCCCTAGCTCTGATAGCGCATGTAGCTGTGTTCCCCCAGCTCTGATAGCGTATGTAGCTGCGTTCCCCTAGCTCTGATAGCGTATGTAGCTGCGTTCCCCAGCTCTGATAGCGTATGTAGCTGCGTTCCCCTAGCTCTGATAGCGTATGTAGCTGCGTTCCCCTAGCTCTGATAGCGTATGTAGCTGCGTTCCCCAGCTCTGATAGCGTATGTAGCTGCGTTCCCCAGCTCTAATAGCATATGTAGCTGCGTTCCCCTAGCTCTGATAGCGTATGTATTTGCGTTCCCCAGCTCTGATAGCGTATGTAGCTGCGTTCCCCCAGCTCTGATAGCGTATGTAGCTGGGATCCCAAGCTCTGATAGCGTATGTAGCTGCGTTCCCCAGCTCTGATAGCGTATGTAGCTGCGTTCCCCAGCTCTGATGGCGTATGTAGCTGCGTTCCCCTAGCTCTGATAGCGTATGTAGCTGCGTTCCCCTAGCTCTGATAGCATATGTAGCTGCTATTCGCTAGCTCTGATAGCATATGTACCTGTGTTCCCCTAGCTCTGATAGCGTATGTAGCTGCGTTCCCCTAGCTCTGATAGCGTATGTAGCTGCGTTCCTCCAGCTCTGATAGCGTATGTAGCTGCGTTCCCCAGCTCTGATAGCGTATGTAGCTGCGTTCCCCAGCTCTGATAACGTATGTAGCAGCGTTCCCCTAGCTCCGATAGCGTATGTAGCTGCGTTCCCCCAGCTCTGATAACGTATGTAGCTGCGTTCCCCTAGCTCTGATAACGTATGTAGCTGCGTTCCCCCAGCTGTGATAACGTATGTAGCAGCGCTCCCCTAGCTCCGATAGCGTATGTAGCTGCGTTCCCCTAGCTCTGATAACGTATGTAACTGGGTTCCCCTAGCTCTGGTAACGTATGTAGCTGCGTTCCCCCAGCTCTGATAACGTATGTAGCATCGTTCCCCTAGCTCCGATAGCGTATGTAGCTGCGTTCCCCCAGCTCTGATAACGTATGTAGCAGCGTTCCCCTAGCTCCGATAGCGTATGGAGCTGCGTTCCCCCAGCTCTGATAGCGTATGTAGCTGCGTTCCCCAGCTCTAATAGCGTATGTAGCTGCGTTCCCCCAGCTCTGATAGCGTATGTAGCTGCGTTCCCCAGCTCTGATGGCGTATGTAGCTGCGTTCCCCTAGCTCTGATAGCGTATGTAGCTGCGTTCCCCTAGCTCTGATAGCATATGTAGCTGCTTTCCCCTAGCTCTGATAGCATATGTACCTGTGTTCCCCTAGCTCTGATAGCGTATGTAGCTGCGTTCCCCTAGCTCTGATAGCGTATGTAGCTGCGTTCCTCCAGCTCTGATAGCGTATGTAGCTGCGTTCCCCAGCTCTGATAGCGTATGTAGCTGCGTTCCCCCAGCTCTGATAACGTATGTAGCAGCGTTCCCCTAGCTCCGATAGCGTATGTAGCTGCGTTCCCCCAGCTCTGATAACGTATGTAGCTGCGTTCCCCTAGCTCTGATAACGTATGTAGCTGCGTTCCCCCAGCTGTGATAACGTATGTAGCAGCGTTCCCCTAGCTCCGATAGCGTATGTAGCTGCGTTCTACTAGCTTTGATAGCATATGTAGCTGCGTTCCCCCTGCTCTGATAGCGTATGTAGCTGTGTTCCCCTAGCTTTGATAGCGTATGTAGCTGCGTTCCCCTAGCTCTGATAGCGTATGTAGCTGCGTTCCCCTAGCTTTGATAGCATATGTAGCTGCGTTCACCTAGCTCTGATAGCGTATGTAGCTGTGTTCCCCTAGCTCTGATAGCGTATGTAGCTGCGATCCCCCAGCTCTGATAGCATATGAAGCTGCGTTCCCCTAGCTCTGATAGCGTATGTAGTTGCGTTCCCCTAACTCTGATAGCATTTGCGGCTGTGTTCCCCTAGCTTTGATAGCATATGTAGCTGCGTTCACCTAGCTCTGATAGCGTATGTAGCTGTGTTCCCCTAGCTCTGATAGCGTATGTAGCTGCGATCCCCCAGCTCTGATAGCATATGAAGCTGCGTTCCCCTAGCTCTGATAGCGTATGTAGTTGCGTTCCCCTAACTCTGATAGCATTTGCGGCTGTGTTCCCCTAGCTTTGATAGCATATGTAGCTGCGTTCCCCCCAGCTCTGATAGCGTATGTAGCTGCGTTCCTCTAGCTCTGATAGCGTATGTAGCTGTGTTCCCCTAGCTCTGATAGCGTAAGTAGCTGCGTTCCCCTAGCTCTGATAGCGTATGTAGCTGCGTTCCCCTAGCTCTGATAGCATATGTAGCTGCGGTCCCATAGCTCTGATAGCGTATGCAGCTGCGTTCCCCAGCTCTAATAGCGTATGTAGCTGCGTTCCCCTAGCTCTGATAACGTATGTAGCTACGTTCCCCTTGCTCTGATAGCGTATGTAGCCGCGTTCCCCTAGCTCTGATAACGTATGTAGCTGCGTTCCCCTAGCGCTGATAGCGTATGTAGCTGCGTTCCCCTAGCACTGATAACGTATGTAGCTGCGTTCCTCTTGCTCTGATAACGTATGTAGCTGCGTTCCCCTAGCTCTGATAGCGTATGTAGCTGCGTTCCCCTAGCTCTGATAACGTATGTAGCTGCGTTCCCCTAGCTCTGATAACGTATGTAGCTGCGTTCCCCTTGCTCTGATAACGTATGTAGCTGCGTTCCCCTAGGTCTGATAGCGTATGTAGCTACGTTCCCCTAGCTCTGCTAACGTATGTAGCTGCGTTCCCCTAGCTCTGATAACGTATGTAGCTGCGATCCCCTAGCTCTGATAACGTATGTAGCTGCGTTCCCCCAGCTGTGATAACGTATGTAGCAGCGTTCCCCTAGCTCCGATAACGTATGTAGCTGCGTTCTACTAGCTTTGATAGCATATGTAGCTGCGTTCCCCCTGCTCTGATAGCGTATGTAGCTGTGTTCCACTAGCTTTGATAGCATATGTTGCTGCGTTCCCCAAGCTCTGATAGCGCATGTAGCTGTGTTCCCCCAGCTTTGATAGCATATGTAGCAACGTTCCCCCAGCTCTGATAGCGTATGTAGCAGCGTTCCCCTAGCTTCGATAGCATATGTTGCTGCGTTCCCCAAGCTCTGATAGCGCATGTAGCTGTGTTCCCCCAGCTTTGATAGCATATGTAGCAACGTTCCCCTAGCTCTGATAGCGTATGTAGCTGCGTTCCCCCCAGCTCTGATAGCGTATGTAGCTGCGTTCCCCTAGCTCTGATAGCATATGTAGCTGCGTTCCCCCAGCTCTGATAGCGTATGTAGCAGCGTTCCCCTAGCTCTGATAGCATATGTAGCTGCGTTCCCCTAGCTCTGATAGCGCATGTAGCTGTGTTCCCCCAGCTCTGATAGCGTATGTAGCTGCGTTCCCCTAGCTCTGATAGCGTATGTAGCTGCGTTCCCCAGCTCTGATAGCGTATGTAGCTGCGTTCCCCTAGCTCTGATAGCGTATGTAGCTGCGTTCCCCAGCTCTAATAGCATATGTAGCTGCGTTCCCCTAGCTCTGATAGCGTATGTAGCTGCGTTCACCAGCTCTGATAGCGTATGTAGCTGCGTTCCCCCAGCTCTGATAGCGTATGTAGCTGGGATCCCAAGCTCTTATAGCGTATGTAGCTGCGTTCCCCAGCTCTGATAGCGTATGTAGCTGCGTTCCCCAGCTCTGATGGCGTATGTAGCTGCGTTCCCCTAGCTCTGATAGCGTATGTAGCTGCGTTCCCCTAGCTCTGATAGCATATGTAGCTGCTATCCCCTAGCTCTGATAGTATATGTACCTGTGTTCCCCAAGCTCTGATAGCGTATGTAGCTGCGTTCCTCCAGCTCTGATAGAGTATGTAGCTGCGTTCCCCAGCTCTGATAGCGTATGTAGCTGCGTTCCCCAGCTCTGATAACGTATGTAGCAGCGTTCCCCTAGCTCCGATAGCGTATGTAGCTGCGTTCCCCCAGCTGTGATAACGTATGTAGCCGCGCTCCCCTAGCTCCGATAGCGTATGTAGCTGCGTTCCCCTAGCTCTGATAACGTATGTAACTGGGTTCCCCTAGCTCTGGTAACGTATGTAGCTGCGTTCCCCCAGCTCTGATAACGTATGTAGCATCGTTCCCCAGCTCTGATAGCGTATGTAGCATCGTTCCCCAGCTCTGATAACGTATGTAGCTGCGTTCCCCCAGCTCTGATAACGTATGGAGCTGCGTTCCCCCAGCTCTGATAGCGTATGTAGCTGCGTTCCCCAGCTCTGATAGCGTATGTAGCTGCGTTCCCCCAGCTCTGATAGCGTATGTAGCTGCGTTCCCCCCAGCTCTGATAACGTATGTAGCTGCGATCCCCAGCTCTGATAGCGTATGTAGCTGCGTTCCCCAGCTCTGATAGCGTATGTAGCTGCGTTCCCCAGCTCTGATGGCGTATGTAGCTGCGTTCCCCTAGCTCTGATAGCGTATGTAGCTGCGTTCCCCTAGCTCTGATAGCATATGTAGCTGCTTTCCCCTAGCTCTGATAGCATATGTACCTGTGTTCCCCTAGCTCTGATAGCGTATGTAGCTGCGTTCCCCTAGCTCTGATAGCGTATGTAGCTGCGTTCCTCCAGCTCTGATAGCGTATGTAGCTGCGTTCCCCAGCTCTGATAGCGTATGTAGCTGCGTTCCCCCAGCTCTGATAACGTATGTAGCAGCGTTCCCCTAGCTCCGATAGCGTATGTAGCTGCGTTCCCCCAGCTCTGATAACGTATGTAGCTGCGTTCCCCTAGCTCTGATAACGTATGTAGCTGCGTTCCCCCAGCTGTGATAACGTATGTAGCAGCGTTCCCCTAGCTCCGATAGCGTATGTAGCTGCGTTCTACTAGCTTTGATAGCATATGTAGCTGCGTTCCCCCTGCTCTGATAGCGTATGTAGCTGTGTTCCCCTAGCTTTGATAGCGTATGTAGCTGCGTTCCCCTAGCTCTGATAGCGTATGTAGCTGCGTTCCCCTAGCTTTGATAGCATATGTAGCTGCGTTCACCTAGCTCTGATAGCGTATGTAGCTGTGTCCCCTAGCTCTGATAGCGTATGTAGCTGCGTTCCCCTAGCTCTGATAGCGTATGTAGCTGCGTTCCCCAGCTCTAATAGCATATGTAGCTGCGTTCCCCTAGCTCTGATAGCGTATGTAGCTGCGTTCACCAGCTCTGATAGCGTATGTAGCTGCGTTCCCCCAGCTCTGATAGCGTATGTAGCTGGGATCCCAAGCTCTTATAGCGTATGTAGCTGCGTTCCCCAGCTCTGATAGCGTATGTAGCTGCGTTCCCCAGCTCTGATGGCGTATGTAGCTGCGTTCCCCTAGCTCTGATAGCGTATGTAGCTGCGTTCCCCTAGCTCTGATAGCATATGTAGCTGCTATCCCCTAGCTCTGATAGTATATGTACCTGTGTTCCCCAAGCTCTGATAGCGTATGTAGCTGCGTTCCTCCAGCTCTGATAGAGTATGTAGCTGCGTTCCCCAGCTCTGATAGCGTATGTAGCTGCGTTCCCCAGCTCTGATAACGTATGTAGCAGCGTTCCCCTAGCTCCGATAGCGTATGTAGCTGCGTTCCCCCAGCTGTGATAACGTATGTAGCCGCGCTCCCCTAGCTCCGATAGCGTATGTAGCTGCGTTCCCCTAGCTCTGATAACGTATGTAACTGGGTTCCCCTAGCTCTGGTAACGTATGTAGCTGCGTTCCCCCAGCTCTGATAACGTATGTAGCATCGTTCCCCAGCTCTGATAGCGTATGTAGCATCGTTCCCCAGCTCTGATAACGTATGTAGCTGCGTTCCCCCAGCTCTGATAACGTATGGAGCTGCGTTCCCCCAGCTCTGATAGCGTATGTAGCTGCGTTCCCCAGCTCTGATAGCGTATGTAGCTGCGTTCCCCCAGCTCTGATAGCGTATGTAGCTGCGTTCCCCCCAGCTCTGATAACGTATGTAGCTGCGATCCCCAGCTCTGATAGCGTATGTAGCTGCGTTCCCCAGCTCTGATAGCGTATGTAGCTGCGTTCCCCAGCTCTGATGGCGTATGTAGCTGCGTTCCCCTAGCTCTGATAGCGTATGTAGCTGCGTTCCCCTAGCTCTGATAGCATATGTAGCTGCTTTCCCCTAGCTCTGATAGCATATGTACCTGTGTTCCCCTAGCTCTGATAGCGTATGTAGCTGCGTTCCCCTAGCTCTGATAGCGTATGTAGCTGCGTTCCTCCAGCTCTGATAGCGTATGTAGCTGCGTTCCCCAGCTCTGATAGCGTATGTAGCTGCGTTCCCCCAGCTCTGATAACGTATGTAGCAGCGTTCCCCTAGCTCCGATAGCGTATGTAGCTGCGTTCCCCCAGCTCTGATAACGTATGTAGCTGCGTTCCCCTAGCTCTGATAACGTATGTAGCTGCGTTCCCCCAGCTGTGATAACGTATGTAGCAGCGTTCCCCTAGCTCCGATAGCGTATGTAGCTGCGTTCTACTAGCTTTGATAGCATATGTAGCTGCGTTCCCCCTGCTCTGATAGCGTATGTAGCTGTGTTCCCCTAGCTTTGATAGCGTATGTAGCTGCGTTCCCCTAGCTCTGATAGCGTATGTAGCTGCGTTCCCCTAGCTTTGATAGCATATGTAGCTGCGTTCACCTAGCTCTGATAGCGTATGTAGCTGTGTCCCCTAGCTCTGATAGCGTATGTAGCTGCGATCCCCCAGCTCTGATAGCATATGAAGCTGCGTTCCCCTAGCTCTGATAGCGTATGTAGTTGCGTTCCCCTAACTCTGATAGCATTTGCGGCTGTGTTCCCCTAGCTTTGATAGCATATGTAGCTGCGTTCCCTCAGCTCTGATAGCGTATGTAGCTGCGTTCACCTAGCTTTGATAGCATATGTAGCTGCGTTCCCCCAGCTCTGATAGCGTATGTAGCTGCGTTCCCCTAGCTCTGATAGCGTATGTAGCTGTGTTCCCCTAGCTCTGATAGCGTAAGTAGCTGCGTTCCCCTAGCTCTGATAGCGTATGTAGCTGCGTTCCCCTAGCTCTGATAGCATATGTAGCTGCGGTCCCATAGCTCTGATAGCGTATGCAGCTGCGTTCCCCAGCTCTAATAGCGTATGTAGCTGCGTTCCCCTAGCTCTGATAACGTATGTAGCTACGTTCCCCTTGCTCTGATAGCGTATGTAGCTGCGTTCCCCTAGCTCTGATAACGTATGTAGCTGCGTTCCCCTAGCGCTGATAGCGTATGTAGCTGCGTTCCCCTAGCACTGATAACTTATGTAGCTGCGTTCCTCTTGCTCTGATAACGTATGTAGCTGCGTTCCCCTAGCTCTGATAGCGTATGTAGCTGCGTTCCCCTAGCTCTGATAATGTATGTAGCTGCGTTCCCCTAGCTCTGATAACGTATGTAGCTGCGTTCCCCTTGCTCTGATAACGTATGTAGCTGCGTTCCCCTAGGTCTGATAGCGTATGTAGCTGCGTTCCCCAGCTCTGATAACGTATGTAGCTGCGTTCCCCTAGCTCTGATAGCGCATGTAGCTGTGTTCCCCCAGCTCTGATAGCGTATGTAGCTGCGTTCCCCTAGCTCTGATAGCGTATGTAGCTGCGTTCCCCAGCTCTGATAGCGTATGTAGCTGCGTTCCCCTAGCTCTGATAGCGTATGTAGCTGCGTTCCCCTAGCTCTGATAGCGTATGTAGCTGCGTTCCCCAGCTCTGATAGCGTATGTAGCTGCGTTCCCCAGCTCTAATAGCATATGTAGCTGCGTTCCCCTAGCTCTGATAGCGTATAAATTTGCGTTCCCCAGCTCTGATAGCGTATGTAGCTGCGTTCCCCCAGCTCTGATAGCGTATGTAGCTGGGATCCCAAGCTCTGATAGCGTATGTAGCTGCGTTCCCCAGCTCTGATAGCGTATGTAGCTGCGTTCCCCAGCTCTGATGGCGTATGTAGCTGCGTTCCCCTAGCTCTGATAGCGTATGTAGCTGCGTTCCCCTAGCTCTGATAGCATATGTAGCTGCTATTCGCTAGCTCTGATAGCATATGTACCTGTGTTCCCCTAGCTCTGATAGCGTATGTAGCTGCGTTCCCCTAGCTCTGATAGCGTATGTAGCTGCGTTCCTCCAGCTCTGATAGCGTATGTAGCTGCGTTCCCCAGCTCTGATAGCGTATGTAGCTGCGTTCCCCAGCTCTGATAACGTATGTAGCAGCGTTCCCCTAGCTCCGATAGCGTATGTAGCTGCGTTCCCCCAGCTCTGATAACGTATGTAGCTGCGTTCCCCTAGCTCTGATAACGTATGTAGCTGCGTTCCCCCAGCTGTGATAACGTATGTAGCAGCGCTCCCCTAGCTCCGATAGCGTATGTAGCTGCGTTCCCCTAGCTCTGGTAACGTATGTAGCTGCGTTCCCCCAGCTCTGATAACGTATGTAGCATCGTTCCCCTAGCTCCGATAGCGTATGTAGCTGCGTTCCCCCAGCTCTGATAACGTATGTAGCAGCGTTCCCCTAGCTCCGATAGCGTATGGAGCTGCGTTCCCCCAGCTCTGATAGCGTATGTAGCTGCGTTCCCCAGCTCTGATAGCGTATGTAGCTGCGTTCCCCCAGCTCTGATAGCGTACGTAGCTGCGTTCCCCCAGCTCTGACAGCGTATGTAGCTGCGATCCCCAGCTCTGATAGCGTATGTAGCTGCGTTCCCCAGCTCTGATAGCGTATGTAGCTGCGTTCCCCAGCTCTGATGGCGTATGTAGCTGCGTTCCCCTAGCTCTGATAGCGTATGTAGCTGCGTTCCCCTAGCTCTGATAGCATATGTAGCTGCTTTCCCCTAGCTCTGATAGCATATGTACCTGTGTTCCCCTAGCTCTGATAGCGTATGTAGCTGCGTTCCCCTAGCTCTGATAGCGTATGTAGCTGCGTTCCTCCAGCTCTGATAGCGTATGTAGCTGCGTTCCCCAGCTCTGATAGCGTATGTAGCTGCGTTCCCCCAGCTCTGATAACGTATGTAGCAGCGTTCCCCTAGCTCCGATAGCGTATGTAGCTGCGTTCCCCCAGCTCTGATAACGTATGTAGCTGCGTTCCCCTAGCTCTGATAACGTATGTAGCTGCGTTCCCCCAGCTGTGATAACGTATGTAGCAGCGTTCCCCTAGCTCCGATAGCGTATGTAGCTGCGTTCTACTAGCTTTGATAGCATATGTAGCTGCGTTCCCCCTGCTCTGTTAGCGTATGTAGCTGTGTTCCCCTAGCTTTGATAGCGTATGTAGCTGCGTTCCCCTAGCTCTGATAGCGTATGTAGCTGCGTTCCCCTAGCTTTGATAGCATATGTAGCTGCGTTCACCTAGCTCTGATAGCGTATGTAGCTGTGTTCCCCTAGCTCTGATAGCGTATGTAGCTGCGATCCCCCAGCTCTGATAGCATATGAAGCTGCGTTCCCCTAGCTCTGATAGCGTATGTAGTTGCGTTCCCCTAACTCTGATAGCATTTGCGGCTGTGTTCCCCTAGCTTTGATAGCATATGTAGCTGCGTTCACCTAGCTCTGATAGCGTATGTAGCTGTGTTCCCCTAGCTCTGATAGCGTATGTAGCTGCGATCCCCCAGCTCTGATAGCGTATGTAGCTGCGTTCCCCTAGCTTTGATAGCATATGTAGCTGCGTTCACCTAGCTCTGATAGCGTATGTAGCTGTGTTCCCCTAGCTCTGATAGCGTATGTAGCTGCGTTCCCCTAGCTCTGATAGCATATGTAGCTGCGGTCCCCAGCTCTAATAGCGTATGTAGCTGCGTTCCCCTAGCTCTGATAACGTATGTAGCTACGTTCCCCTTGCTCTGATAGCGTATGTAACCGCGTTCCCCTAGCTCTGATAACGTATGTAGCTGCGTTCCCCTAGCGCTGATAGCGTATGTAGCTGCGTTCCCCTAGCACTGATAACGTATGTAGCTGCGTTCCTCTTGCTCTGATAACGTATGTAGCTGCGTTCCCCTAGCTCTGATAGCGTATGTAGCTGCGTTCCCCTAGCTCTGATAACGTATGTAGCTGCGTTCCCCTAGCTCTGATAACGTATGTAGCTGCGTTCCCCTTGCTCTGATAACGTATATAGCTGCGTTCCCCTAGGTCTGATAGCGTATGTAGCTACGTTCCGCTAGCTCTGATAGCGTATGTAGCTGCGATCCCCCAGCTCTGATAGCGTATGTAGCTGCGTTCCCCTAGCTTTGATAGCATATGTAGCTGCGTTCACCTAGCTCTGATAGCGTATGTAGCTGTGTTCCCCTAGCTCTGATAGCGTATGTAGCAGCGTTCCCCTAGCTCTGATAGCATATGTAGCTGCGTTCCCCTAGCTCTGATAGCGCATGTAGCTGTGTTCCCCCAGCTCTGATAGCGTATGTAGCTGCGTTCCCCTAGCTCTGATAGCGTATGTAGCTGCGTTCCCCAGCTCTGATAGCGTATGTAGCTGCGTTCCCCTAGCTCTGATAGCGTATGTAGCTGCGTTCCCCAGCTCTAATAGCATATGTAGCTGCGTTCCCCTAGCTCTGATAGCGTATGTAGCTGCGTTCACCAGCTCTGATAGCGTATGTAGCTGCGTTCCCCCAGCTCTGATAGCGTATGTAGCTGGGATCCCAAGCTCTGATAGCGTATGTAGCTGCGTTCCCCAGCTCTGATAGCGTATGTAGCTGCGTTCCCCAGCTCTGATGGCGTATGTAGCTGCGTTCCCCTAGCTCTGATAGCGTATGTAGCTGCGTTCCCCTAGCTCTGATAGCATATGTAGCTGCTATCCCCTAGCTCTGATAGTATATGTACCTGTGTTCCCCAAGCTCTGATAGCGTATGTAGCTGCGTTCCTCCAGCTCTGATAGAGTATGTAGCTGCGTTCCCCAGCTCTGATAGCGTATGTAGCTGCGTTCCCCAGCTCTGATAACGTATGTAGCAGCGTTCCCCTAGCTCCGATAGCGTATGTAGCTGCGTTCCCCCAGCTGTGATAACGTATGTAGCCGCGCTCCCCTAGCTCCGATAGCGTATGTAGCTGCGTTCCCCTAGCTCTGATAACGTATGTAACTGGGTTCCCCTAGCTCTGGTAACGTATGTAGCTGCGTTCCCCCAGCTCTGATAACGTATGTAGCATCGTTCCCCTAGCTCCGATAGCGTATGTAGCTGCGTTCCCCCAGCTCTGATAACGTATGTAGCAGCGTTCCCCTAGCTCCGATAGCGTATGGAGCTGCGTTCCCCCAGCTCTGATAGCGTATGTAGCTGCGTTCCCCAGCTCTGATAGCGTATGTAGCTGCGTTCCCCCAGCTCTGATAGCGTATGTAGCTGCGTTCCCCCCAGCTCTGATAACGTATGTAGCTGCGATCCCCAGCTCTGATAGCGTATGTAGCTGCGTTCCCCAGCTCTGATAGCGTATGTAGCTGCGTTCCCCAGCTCTGATGGCGTATGTAGCTGCGTTCCCCTAGCTCTGATAGCGTATGTAGCTGCGTTCCCCTAGCTCTGATAGCATATGTAGCTGCTTTCCCCTAGCTCTGATAGCATATGTACCTGTGTTCCCCTAGCTCTGATAGCGTATGTAGCTGCGTTCCCCTAGCTCTGATAGCGTATGTAGCTGCGTTCCTCCAGCTCTGATAGCGTATGTAGCTGCGTTCCCCAGCTCTGATAGCGTATGTAGCTGCGTTCCCCCAGCTCTGATAACGTATGTAGCAGCGTTCCCCTAGCTCCGATAGCGTATGTAGCTGCGTTCCCCCAGCTCTGATAACGTATGTAGCTGCGTTCCCCTAGCTCTGATAACGTATGTAGCTGCGTTCCCCCAGCTGTGATAACGTATGTAGCAGCGTTCCCCTACCTCCGATAGCGTATGTAGCTGCGTTCTACTAGCTTTGATAGCATATGTAGCTGCGTTCCCCCTGCTCTGATAGCGTATGTAGCTGTGTTCCCCTAGCTTTGATAGCGTATGTAGCTGCGTTCCCCTAGCTCTGATAGCGTATGTAGCTGCGTTCCCCTAGCTTTGATAGCATATGTAGCTGCGTTCACCTAGCTCTGATAGCGTATGTAGCTGTGTCCCCTAGCTCTGATAGCGTATGTAGCTGCGATCCCCCAGCTCTGATAGCATATGAAGCTGCGTTCCCCTAGCTCTGATAGCGTATGTAGTTGCGTTCCCCTAACTCTGATAGCATTTGCGGCTGTGTTCCCCTAGCTTTGATAGCATATGTAGCTGCGTTCCCTCAGCTCTGATAGCGTATGTAGCTGCGTTCACCTAGCTTTGATAGCATATGTAGCTGCGTTCCCCCAGCTCTGATAGCGTATGTAGCTGCGTTCCCCTAGCTCTGATAGCGTATGTAGCTGTGTTCCCCTAGCTCTGATAGCGTAAGTAGTTGCGTTCCCCTAGCTCTGATAGCGTATGTAGCTGCGTTCCCCTAGCTCTGATAGCATATGTAGCTGCGGTCCCATAGCTCTGATAGCGTATGCAGCTGCGTTCCCCAGCTCTAATATCGTATGTAGCTGCGTTCCCCTAGCTCTGATAACGTATGTAGCTACGTTCCCCTTGCTCTGATAGCGTATGTAGCTGCGTTCCCCTAGCTCTGATAACGTATGTAGCTGCGTTCCCCTAGCGCTGATAGCGTATGTAGCTGCGTTCCCCTAGCACTGATAACTTATGTAGCTGCGTTCCTCTTGCTCTGATAACGTATGAAGCTGCGTTCCCCTAGCTCTGATAGCGTATGTAGCTGCGTTCCCCTAGCTCTGATAATGTATGTAGCTGCGTTCCCCTAGCTCTGATAACGTATGTAGCTGCGTTCCCCTTGCTCTGATAACGTATGTAGCTGCGTTCCCCTAGGTCTGATAGCGTATGTAGCTGCGTTCCCCAGCTCTGATAACGTATGTAGCTGCGTTCCCCTAGCTCTGATAGCTCATGTAGCTGTGTTCCCCCAGCTCTGATAGCGTATGTAGCTGCGTTCCCCTAGCTCTGATAGCGTATGTAGCTGCGTTCCCCAGCTCTGATAGCGTATGTAGCTGCGTTCCCCTAGCTCTGATAGCGTATGTAGCTGCGTTCCCCTAGCTCTGATAGCGTATGTAGCTGCGTTCCCCAGCTCTGATAGCGTATGTAGCTGCGTTCCCCAGCTCTAATAGCATATGTAGCTGCGTTCCCCTAGCTCTGATAGCGTATAAATTTGCGTTCCCCAGCTCTGATAGCGTATGTAGCTGCGTTCCCCCAGCTCTGATAGCGTATGTAGCTGGGATCCCAAGCTCTGATAGCGTATGTAGCTGCGTTCCCCAGCTCTGATAGCGTATGTAGCTGCGTTCCCCAGCTCTGATGGCGTATGTAGCTGCGTTCCCCTAGCTCTGATAGCGTATGTAGCTGCGTTCCCCTAGCTCTGATAGCATATGTAGCTGCTATTCGCTAGCTCTGATAGCATATGTACCTGTGTTCCCCTAGCTCTGATAGCGTATGTAGCTGCGTTCCCCTAGCTCTGATAGCGTATGTAGCTGCGTTCCTCCAGCTCTGATAGCGTATGTAGCTGCGTTCCCCAGCTCTGATAGCGTATGTAGCTGCGTTCCCCAGCTCTGATAACGTATGTAGCAGCGTTCCCCTAGCTCCGATAGCGTATGTAGCTGCGTTCCCCCAGCTCTGATAACGTATGTAGCTGCGTTCCCCTAGCTCTGATAACGTATGTAGCTGCGTTCCCCCAGCTGTGATAACGTATGTAGCAGCGCTCCCCTAGCTCCGATAGCGTATGTAGCTGCGTTCCCCTAGCTCTGGTAACGTATGTAGCTGCGTTCCCCCAGCTCTGATAACGTATGTAGCATCGTTCCCCTAGCTCCGATAGCGTATGTAGCTGCGTTCCCCCAGCTCTGATAACGTATGTAGCAGCGTTCCCCTAGCTCCGATAGCGTATGGAGCTGCGTTCCCCCAGCTCTGATAGCGTATGTAGCTGCGTTCCCCAGCTCTGATAGCGTATGTAGCTGCGTTCCCCCAGCTCTGATAGCGTACGTAGCTGCGTTCCCCAAGCTCTGATAGCGTATGTAGCTGCGATCCCCAGCTCTGATAGCGTATGTAGCTGCGTTCCCCAGCTCTGATAGCGTATGTAGCTGCGTTCCCCAGCTCTGATGGCGTATGTAGCTGCGTTCCCCTAGCTCTGATAGCGTATGTAGCTGCGTTCCCCTAGCTCTGATAGCATATGTAGCTGCTTTCCCCTAGCTCTGATAGCATATGTACCTGTGTTCCCCTAGCTCTGATAGCGTATGTAGCTGCGTTCCCCTAGCTCTGATAGCGTATGTAGCTGCGTTCCTCCAGCTCTGATAGCGTATGTAGCTGCGTTCCCCAGCTCTGATAGCGTATGTAGCTGCGTTCCCCCAGCTCTGATAACGTATGTAGCAGCGTTCCCCTAGCTCCGATAGCGTATGTAGCTGCGTTCCCCCAGCTCTGATAACGTATGTAGCTGCGTTCCCCTAGCTCTGATAACGTATGTAGCTGCGTTCCCCCAGCTGTGATAACGTATGTAGCAGCGTTCCCCTAGCTCCGATAGCGTATGTAGCTGCGTTCTACTAGCTTTGATAGCATATGTAGCTGCGTTCCCCCTGCTCTGTTAGCGTATGTAGCTGTGTTCCCCTAGCTTTGATAGCGTATGTAGCTGCGTTCCCCTAGCTCTGATAGCGTATGTAGCTGCGTTCCCCTAGCTTTGATAGCATATGTAGCTGCGTTCACCTAGCTCTGATAGCGTATGTAGCTGTGTTCCCCTAGCTCTGATAGCGTATGTAGCTGCGATCCCCCAGCTCTGATAGCATATGAAGCTGCGTTCCCCTAGCTCTGATAGCGTATGTAGTTGCGTTCCCCTAACTCTGATAGCATTTGCGGCTGTGTTCCCCTAGCTTTGATAGCATATGTAGCTGCGTTCACCTAGCTCTGATAGCGTATGTAGCTGTGTTCCCCTAGCTCTGATAGCGTATGTAGCTGCGATCCCCCAGCTCTGATAGCGTATGTAGCTGCGTTCCCCTAGCTTTGATAGCATATGTAGCTGCGTTCACCTAGCTCTGATAGCGTATGTAGCTGTGTTCCCCTAGCTCTGATAGCGTATGTAGCTGCGTTCCCCTAGCTCTGATAGCATATGTAGCTGCGGTCCCATAGCTCTGATAGCGTATGCAGCTGCGTTCCCCAGCTCTAATAGCGTATGTAGCTGCGTTCCCCTAGCTCTGATAACGTATGTAGCTACGTTCCCCTTGCTCTGATAGCGTATGTAACCGCGTTCCCCTAGCTCTGATAACGTATGTAGCTGCGTTCCCCTAGCGCTGATAGCGTATGTAGCTGCGTTCCCCTAGCACTGATAACGTATGTAGCTGCGTTCCTCTTGCTCTGATAACGTATGTAGCTGCGTTCCCCTAGCTCTGATAGCGTATGTAGCTGCGTTCCCCTAGCTCTGATAACGTATGTAGCTGCGTTCCCCTAGCTCTGATAACGTATGTAGCTGCGTTCCCCTTGCTCTGATAACGTATATAGCTGCGTTCCCCTAGGTCTGATAGCGTATGTAGCTACGTTCCGCTAGCTCTGATAACGTATGTAGCTGCGATCCCCTAGCTCTGATAACGTATGTAGCTGCGATCCCCTAGCTCTGATAACGTATGTAGCTGCGTTCCCCCAGCTGTGATAACGTATGTAGCAGCGTTCCCCTAGCTCCGATAACGTATGTAGCTGCGTTCTACTAGCTTTGATAGCATATGTAGCTGCGTTCCCCCTGCTCTGATAGCGTATGTAGCTGTGTTCCCCTAGCTTTGATAGCATATGTAGCTGCGTTCCCCCTGCTCTGATAGCGTATGTAGCTGTGTTCCCCTAGCTTTGATAGCATATGTAGCTGCGTTCCCCCTGCTCTGATAGCGCATGTAGCTGTGTTCCCCCAGCTTTGATAGCATATGTAGCAACGTTCCCCCAGCTCTGATAGCGTATGTAGCAGCGTTCCCCTAGCTTTGATAGCATATGTTGCTGCGTTCCCCAAGCTCTGATAGCGCATGTAGCTGTGTTCCCCCAGCTTTGATAGCATATGTAGCAACGTTCCCCTAGCTCTGATAGCGTATGTAGCTGCGTTCCCCCCAGCTCTGATAGTGTATGTAGCTGCGTTCCCCTAGCTCTGATAGCATATGTAACTGCGTTCCCCCAGCTCTGATAGCGTATGTAGCAGCGTTCCCCTAGCTCTGATAGCATATGTAGCTGCGTTCCCCTAGCTCTGATAGCGCATGTAGCTGTGTTCCCCCAGCTCTGATAGCGTATGTAGCTGCGTTCCCCTAGCTCTGATAGCGTATGTAGCTGCGTTCCCCAGCTCTGATAGCGTATGTAGCTGCGTTCCCCTAGCTCTGATAGCGTATGTAGCTGCGTTCCCCTAGCTCTGATAGCGTATGTAGCTGCGTTCCCTAGCTCTGATAGCGTATGTAGCTGCGTTCCCCAGCTCTAATAGCATATGTAGCTGCGTTCCCCTAGCTCTGATAGCGTATGTAGCTGCGTTCACCAGCTCTGATAGCGTATGTAGCTGCGTTCCCCCAGCTCTGATAGCGTATGTAGCTGGGATCCCAAGCTCTGATAGCGTATGTAGCTGCGTTCCCCAGCTCTGATAGCGTATGTAGCTGCGTTCCCCAGCTCTGATGGCGTATGTAGCTGCGTTCCCCTAGCTCTGATAGCGTATGTAGCTGCGTTCCCCTAGCTCTGATAGCATATGTAGCTGCTATCCCCTAGCTCTGATAGTATATGTACATGTGTTCCCCTAGCTCTGATAGCGTATGTAGCTGCGTTCCCCTAGCTCTGATAGCGTATGTAGCTGCGTTCCTCCAGCTCTGATAGAGTATGTAGCTGCGTTCCCCAGCTCTGATAGCGTATGTAGCTGCGTTCCCCAGCTCTGATAACGTATGTAGCAGCGTTCCCCTAGCTCCGATAGCGAATGTAGCTGCGTTCCCCCAGCTGTGATAACGTATGTAGCCGCGCTCCCCTAGCTCCGATAGCGTATGTAGCTGCGTTCCCCTAGCTCTGATAACGTATGTAACTGGGTTCCCCTAGCTCTGGTAACGTATGTAGCTGCGTTCCCCCAGCTCTGATAACGTATGTAGCATCGTTCCCCTAGCTCCGATAGCGTATGTAGCTGCGTTCCCCCAGCTCTGATAACGTATGTAGCAGCGTTCCCCTAGCTCCGATAGCGTATGGAGCTGCGTTCCCCCAGCTCTGATAGCGTATGTAGCTGCGTTCCCCAGCTCTGATAGCGTATGTAGCTGCGTTCCCCCAGCTCTGATAGCGTATGTAGCTGCGTTCCCCCCAGCTCTGATAACGTATGTAGCTGCGATCCCCAGCTCTGATAGCGTATGTAGCTGCGTTCCCCAGCTCTGATAGCGTATGTAGCTGCGTTCCCCAGCTCTGATGGCGTATGTAGCTGCGTTCCCCTAGCTCTGATAGCGTATGTAGCTGCGTTCCCCTAGCTCTGATAGCATATGTAGCTGCTTTCCCCTAGCTCTGATAGCATATGTACCTGTGTTTCCCTAGCTCTGATAGCGTATGTAGCTGCGTTCCCCTAGCTCTGATAGCGTATGTAGCTGCGTTCCTCCAGCTCTGATAGCGTATGTAGCTGCGTTCCCCAGCTCTGATAGCGTATGTAGCTGCGTTCCCCCAGCTCTGATAACGTATGTAGCAGCGTTCCCCTAGCTCCGATAGCGTATGTAGCTGCGTTCCCCCAGCTCTGATAACGTATGTAGCTGCGTTCCCCTAGCTCTGATAACGTATGTAGCTGCGTTCCCCCAGCTGTGATAACGTATGTAGCAGCGTTCCCCTAGCTCCGATAGCGTATGTAGCTGCGTTCTACTAGCTTTGATAGCATATGTAGCTGCGTTCCCCCTGCTCTGATAGCGTATGTAGCTGTGTTCCCCTAGCTTTGATAGCGTATGTAGCTGCGTTCCCCTAGCTCTGATAGCGTATGTAGCTGCGTTCCCCTAGCTTTGATAGCATATGTAGCTGCGTTCACCTAGCTCTGATAGCGTATGTAGCTGTGTCCCCTAGCTCTTATAGCGTATGTAGCTGCGATCCCCCAGCTCTGATAGCATATGAAGCTGCGTTCCCCTAGCTCTGATAGCGTATGTAGTTGCGTTCCCCTAACTCTGATAGCATTTGCGGCTGTGTTCCCCTAGCTTTGATAGCATATGTAGCTGCGTTCCCTCAGCTCTGATAGCGTATGTAGCTGCGTTCACCTAGCTTTGATAGCATATGTAGCTGCGTTCCCCCCAGCTCTGATAGCGTATGTAGCTGCGTTCCCCTAGCTCTGATAGCGTATGTAGCTGTGTTCCCCTAGCTCTGATAGCGTAAGTAGCTGCGTTCCCCTAGCTCTGATAGCGTATGTAGCTGCGTTCCCCTAGCTCTGATAGCATATGTAGCTGCGGTCCCATAGCTCTGATAGCGTATGCAGCTGCGTTCCCCAGCTCTAATAGCGTATGTAGCTGCGTTCCCCTAGCTCTGATAACGTATGTAGCTACGTTCCCCTTGCTCTGATAGCGTATGTAGCTGCGTTACCCTAGCTCTGATAACGTATGTAGATGCGTTCCCCTAGCGCTGATAGCGTATGTAGCTGCGTTCCCCTAGCACTGATAACTTATGTAGCTGCGTTCCTCTTGCTCTGATAACGTATGTAGCTGCGTTCCCCTAGCTCTGATAGCGTATGTAGCTGCGTTCCCCTAGCTCTGATAATGTATGTAGCTGCGTTCCCCTAGCTCTGATAACGTATGTAGCTGCGTTCCCCTTGCTCTGATAACGTATGTAGCTGCGTTCCCCTAGGTCTGATAGCGTATGTAGCTACGTTCCCCTAGCTCTGATAACGTATGTAGCTGCGTTCCCCTAGCTCTGATAACGTATGTAGCTGCGTTCCCCTAGCTCTGATAACGTATGTAGCTGCGTTCCCCCAGCTGTGATAACGTATGTAGCAGCGTTCCCCTAGCTCCGATAGCGTATGTAGCTGCGTTCCCCTAGCTCTGATAACGTATGTAGCTGCGTTCCCCTAGCTCTGATAGCGCATGTAGCTGTGTTCCCCCAGCTCTGATAGCGTATGTAGCTGCGTTCCCCTAGCTCTGATAGCGTATGTAGCTGCGTTCCCCAGCTCTGATAGCGTATGTAGCTGCGTTCCCCTAGCTCTGATAGCGTATGTAGCTGCGTTCCCCTAGCTCTGATAGCGTATGTAGCTGCGTTCCCCAGCTCTGATAGCGTATGTAGCTGCGTTCCCCAGCTCTAATAGCATATGTAGCTGCGTTTCCCTAGCTCTGATAGCGTATAAATTTGCGTTCCCCAGCTCTGATAGCGTATGTAGCTGCGTTCCCCCAGCTCTGATAGCGTATGTAGCTGGGATCCCAAGCTCTGATAGCTTATGTAGCTGCGTTCCCCAGCTCTGATAGCGTATGTAGCTGCGTTCCCCAGCTCTGATGGCGTATGTAGCTGCGTTCCCCTAGCTCTGATAGCGTATGTAGCTGCGTTCCCCTAGCTCTGATAGCATATGTAGCTGCTATTCGCTAGCTCTGATAGCATATGTACCTGTGTTCCCCTAGCTCTGATAGCGTATGTAGCTGCGTTCCCCTAGCTCTGATAGCGTATGTAGCTGCGTTCCTCCAGCTCTGATAGCGTATGTAGCTGCGTTCCCCAGCTCTGATAGCGTATGTAGCTGCGTTCCCCAGCTCTGATAACGTATGTAGCAGCGTTCCCCTAGCTCCGATAGCGTATGTAGCTGCGTTCCCCCAGCTCTGATAACGTATGTTGCTGCGTTCCCCTAGCTCTGATAACGTATGTAGCTGCGTTCCCCCAGCTGTGATAACGTATGTAGCAGCGCTCCCCTAGCTCCGATAGCGTATGTAGCTGCGTTCCCCTAGCTCTGATAACGTATGTAACTGGGTTCCCCTAGCTCTGGTAACGTATGTAGCTGCGTTCCCCCAGCTCTGATAACGTATGTAGCATCGTTCCCCTAGCTCCGATAGCGTATGTAGCTGCGTTCCCCCAGCTCTGATAACGTATGTAGCAGCGTTCCCCTAGCTCCGATAGCGTATGGAGCTGCGTTCCCCCAGCTCTGATAGCGTATGTAGCTGCGTTCCCCAGCTCTGATAGCGTATGTAGCTGCGTTCCCCCAGCTCTGATAGCGTACGTAGCTGCGTTCCCCCAGCTCTGATAGCGTATGTAGCTGCGATCCCCAGCTCTGATAGCGTATGTAGCTGCGTTCCCCAGCTCTGATAGCGTATGTAGCTGCGTTCCCCAGCTCTGATGGCGTATGTAGCTGCGTTCCCCTAGCTCTGATAGCGTATGTAGCTGCGTTCCCCTAGCTCTGATAGCATATGTAGCTGCTTTCCCCTAGCTCTGATAGCATATGTACCTGTGTTCCCCTAGCTCTGATAGCGTATGTAGCTGCGTTCCCCTAGCTCTGATAGCGTATGTAGCTGCGTTCCTCCAGCTCTGATAGCGTATGTAGCTGCGTTCCCCAGCTCTGATAGCGTATGTAACTGCGTTCCCCCAGCTCTGATAACGTATGTAGCAGCGTTCCCCTAGCTCCGATAGCGTATGTAGCTGCGTTCCCCCAGCTCTGATAACGTATGTAGCTGCGTTCCCCTAGCTCTGATAACGTATGTAGCTGCGTTCCCCCAGCTGTGATAACGTATGTAGCAGCGTTCCCCTAGCTCCGATAGCGTATGTAGCTGCGTTCTACTAGCTTTGATAGCATATGTAGCTGCGTTCCCCCTGCTCTGATAGCGTATGTAGCTGTGTTCCCCTAGCTTTGATAGCGTATGTAGCTGCGTTCCCCTAGCTCTGATAGCGTATGTAGCTGCGTTCCCCTAGCTTTGATAGCATATGTAGCTGCGTTCACCTAGCTCTGATAGCGTATGTAGCTGTGTTCCCCTAGCTCTGATAGCGTATGTAGCTGCGATCCCCCAGCTCTGATAGCATATGAAGCTGCGTTCCCCTAGCTCTGATAGCGTATGTAGTTGCGTTCCCCTAACTCTGATAGCATTTGCGGCTGTGTTCCCCTAGCTTTGATAGCATATGTAGCTGTGTTCCCTCAGCTCTGATAGCGTATGTAGCTGCGTTCACCTAGCTTTGATAGCATATGTAGCTGCGTTCCCCCCAGCTCTGATAGCGTATGTAGCTGCGTTCCCCTAGCTCTGATAGCGTATGTAGTTGCGTTCCCCCCAGCTCTGATAGCGTATGTAGCTGTGTTCCCCCCAGCTCTGATAGCGTATGTAGTTGCGTTCCCCCCAGCTCTGATAGCGTATGTAGTTGCGTTCACCTAGCTTTGATAGCATATGTAGCTGCGTTCCCCCCAGCTCTGATAGCGTATGTAGTTGCGTTCCCCCCAGCTCTGATAGCGTATGTAGCTGCGTTCACCTAGCTTTGATAGCATATGTAGCTGCGTTCCCCCCAGCTCTGATAGCGTATGTAGTTGCGTTCCCCCCAGCTCTGATAGCGTATGTAGTTGCGTTCCCCCCAGCTCTGATAGCGTATGTAGCTGTGTTCACCTAGCTCTGATAGCGTATGTAGCTGTGTTCCCCTAGCTCTGATAGCGTATGTAGCTGCGTTCCCCTAGCTCTGATAACGTATGTAGCTACGTTCCCCTTGCTCTGATAGCGTATGTAGCTGCGTTCCCCTAGCTCTGATAGCGTATGCAGCTGCGTTCCCCAGCTCTAATAGCGTATGTAGCTGCGTTCCCCTAGCTCTGATAACGTATGTAGCTACGTTCCCCTTGCTCTGATAGCGTATGTAGTTGCGTTCCCCCCAGCTCTGATAGCGTATGTAGCTGTGTTCACCTAGCTCTGGTAGCATATGTAGCTGCGGTCCCATAGCTCTGATAGCGTATGCAGCTGCGTTCCCCAGCTCTAATAGCGTATGTAGCTGCGTTCCCCTAGCTCTGATAACGTATGTAGCTACGTTCCCCTTGCTCTGATAGCGTATGTAGCTGCGTTCCCCTAGCTCTGATAACGTATGTAGCTGCGTTCCCCTAGCGCTGATAGCGTATGTAGCTGCGTTCCCCTAGCGCTGATAGCGTATGTAGCTGCGTTCCCCTAGCACTGATAACGTATGTAGCTGCGTTCCCCTAGCGCTGATAGCGTATGTAGCTGCGTTCCCCTAGCACTGATAACGTATGTAGCTGCGTTCCTCTTGCTCTGATAACGTATGTAGCTGCGTTCCCCTAGCTCTGATAGCGTATGTAGCTGCGTTCCCCTACCTCTGATAACGTATGTAGCTGCGTTCCCCTAGCTCTGATAACGTATGTAGCTGCGTTCCCCTAGCGCTGATAGCGTATGTAGCTGCGTTCCCCTAGCACTGATAACGTATGTAGCTGCGTTCCTCTTGCTCTGATAACGTATGTAGCTGCGTTCCCCTAGCTCTGATAGCGTATGTAGCTGCGTTCCCCTACCTCTGATAACGTATGTAGCTGCGTTCCCCTAGCTCTGATAACGTATGTAGCTGCGTTCCCCTAGCGCTGATAGCGTATGTAGCTGCGTTCCCCTAGCACTGATAACGTATGTAGCTGCGTTCCTCTTGCTCTGATAACGTATGTAGCTGCGTTCCCCTAGCTCTGATAGCGTATGTAGCTGCGTTCCCCTACCTCTGATAACGTATGTAGCTGCGTTCCCCTAGCTCTGATAACGTATGTAGCTGCGTTCCCCTTGCTCTGATAACGTATGTAGCTGCGTTCCCCTAGGTCTGATAGCGTATGTAGCTACGTTCCCCTAGCTCTGATAACGTATGTAGCTGCGTTCCCCTAGCTCTGATAACGTATGTAGCTGCGATCCCCTAGCTCTGATAACGTATGTAGCTGCGTTCCCCCAGCTGTGATAACGTATGTAGCAGCGTTCCCCTAGCTCCAATAGCGTATGTAGCTGCGTTCTACTAGCTTTGATAGCATATGTAGCTGCGTTCCCCCTGCTCTGATAGCGTATGTAGCTGTGTTCCCCTAGCTTTGATAGCGTATGTAGCTGCGTTCCCCTAGCTCTGATAGCGTATGTAGCTGCGTTCCCCTAGCTTTGATAGCATATGTAGCTGCGTTCCCCTAGCTCTGATAGCGTATGTAGCTGTGTTCCCCTAGCTCTGATAGCGTATGTAGCTGCGATCCCCCAGCTCTGATAGCATATATAGCTGCGTTCCCCTAGCTCTGATAGCGTATGTAGTTGCGTTCCCCTAACTCTGATAGCATTTGCGGCTGTGTTCCCCTACCTTTGATAGCATATGTAGCTGCGTTCCCTCAGCTCTGATAGCGTATGTAGCTGCGTTCACCAAGCTTTGATAGCATATGTAGCTGCGTTCCCCCCAGCTCTGATAGCGTATGTAGCTGCGTTCCCCTAGTTCTGATAGCGTATGTCGCTGTGTTCCCCTAGCTCTGATAGCGTAAGTAGCTGCGTTCCCCTAGCTCTGATAGCGTATGTAGCTGCGTTCCCCTAGCTCTGATAGCATATGTAGCTGCGGTCCCATTGCTCTGATAGCGTATGCAGCTGCATTCCCCAGCTCTAATAGCGTATGTAGCTGCGTTCCCCTAGCTCTGGTAACGTATGTAGCTACGTTCCCCTTGCTCTGATAGCGTATGTAGCTGCGTTCCCCTAGCTCTGATAACGTATGTAGCTGCGTTCCCCTAGCGCTGATAGCGTATGTAGCTGCGTTCCCCTAGCACTGATAACGTATGTAGCTGCGTTCTTCTTGCTCTGATAACGTATGTAGCTGCGTTCCCCTAGCTCTGATAGCGTATGTATCTGCGTTCCCCTAGCTCTGATAACGTATGTAGCTGCGTTCCCATAGCTCTGATAACGTATGTAGCTGCGTTCCCCTTGCTCTGATAACGTATGTAGGCGCGTTCCCCTAGGTCTGATAGCGTATGTAGCTACGTTCCCCTAGCTCTGATAACGTATGTAGCTGCTTTCCCCTAGCTCTGATAACGTATGTAGCTGCGTTCCCCTTGCTCTGATAGCATATGTAGCTGCGTTCCCCTAGCTCTTATAGCATATGTAGCTGCGTTCCCCTAGCTCTGATAGTGTATGTAGCAGCGTTCCCGCCAGCTCTGATAGCGTATTTAGCTGCGTTCCCCTAGCTCTGATAGTGTATGTAGCAGCGTTCCCCAGCTCTGATAGCGTATTTAGCTGCGTTCCCCTTGCTCTGATAACGTATGTAGCTGCGTTCCCCTAGCTTTTATAGCATATGTAGCTGCGTTCTCCTAGCTCTGATAGTGTATGTAGCAGCGTTCCCCCAGCTCTGATAGCGTATTTAGCTGCGTTCCCCAAGCTTTGATAGCGTATGTAGCTGCGTTCCCCTTGCTCTGATAGCGTATGTAGCTGCGTTCCCCTTGCTCTGATAGCGTATGTAGCTGCGTTCCCCCAGATCTGATAGCGTATGTAGCTGCGTTCCCCTAGCTCTGATAACGTATGTAGCTGCGTTCCCCTTGCTCTGATAGCGTATGTAGCTGCGTTCCCCCAGATCTGATAGCGTATGTAGCTGCGTTCCCCTAGCTCTGATAGCGTATGTAGCTGCGTTCCCCTAGCTTTGATAGCGTATGTAGCTGCGTTCCCCCAGCTCTGATAGCATATGTAGCTGCGTTCCCCTAGCTCTGATAGCGTATGTAGCTGCGTTCCCCTAGCTCTGATAGCGTATGTAGCTGCGTTCCCCTAGCTCTGATAGCGTATGTAGCTGCGTTCCTCCAGCTCTGATAGCGTATGTAGCTGCGTTCCCCAGCTCTGATAGCGTATGTAGCTGCGTTCCCCCAGCTCTGATAACGTATGTAGCAGCGTTCCCCTAGCTCCGATAGCGTATGTAGCTGCGTTCCCCCAGCTCTGATAACGTATGTAGCTGCGTTCCCCTAGCTCTGATAACGTATGTAGCTGCGTTCCCCCAGCTGTGATAACGTATGTAGCAGCGTTCCCCTAGCTCCGATAGCGTATGTAGCTGCGTTCTACTAGCTTTGATAGCATATGTAGCTGCGTTCCCCCTGCTCTGATAGCGTATGTAGCTGTGTTCCCCTAGCTTTGATAGCGTATGTAGCTGCGTTCCCCTAGCTATGATAGCGTATGTAGCTGCGTTCCCCTAGCTTTGATAGCATATGTAGTTGCGTTCACCTAGCTCTGATAGCGTATGTAGCTGTGTTCCCCTAGCTCTGATAGCGTATGTAGCTGCGATCCCCCAGCTCTGATAGCATATGAAGCTGCGTTCCCCTAGCTCTGATAGCGTATGTAGTTGCGTTCCGCTAACTCTGATAGCATTTGCGGCTGTGTTCCCCTAGCTTTGATAGCATATGTAGCTGCGTTCCCTCAGCTCTGATAGCGTATGTAGCTGCGTTCACCTAGCTTTGATAGCATATGTAGCTGCGTTCCCCCCAGCTCTGATAGCGTATGTAGCTGCGTTCCCCTAGCTCTGATAGCGTATGTAGCTGTGTTCCCCTAGCTCTGATAGCGTAAGTAGCTGCGTTCCCCTAGCTCTGATAGCGTATGTAGCTGCGTTCCCCTAGCTCTGATAGCATATGTAGCTGCGGTCCCATAGCTCTGATAGCGTATGCAGCTGCGTTCCCCAGCTCTAATAGCGTATGTAGCTGCGTTCCCCTAGCTCTGATAACGTATGTAGCTACGTTCCCCTTGCTCTGATAGCGTATGTAGCTGCGTTCCCCTAGCTCTGATAACGTATGTAGCTGCGTTCCCCTAGCGCTGATAGCGTATGTAGCTGCGTTCCCCTAGCACTGATAACGTATGTAGCTGCGTTCCTCTTGCTCTGATAACGTATGTAGCTGCGTTCCCCTAGCTCTGATAGCGTATGTAGCTGCGTTCCCCTAGCTCTGATAACGTATGTAGCTGCGTTCCCCTAGCTCTGATAACGTATGTAGCTGCGTTCCCCTTGCTCTGATAACGTATGTAGCTGCGTTCCCCTAGGTCTGATAGCGTATGTAGCTCCGTTCCCCTAGCACTGATAACGTATGTAGCTGCGTTCCCCTAGCTCTGATAACGTATGTAGCTGCGTTCCCCTAGCTCTGATAACGTATGTAGCTGCGTTCCCCCAGCTGTGATAACGTATGTAGCAGCATTCCCCTAGCTCCGATAGCGTATGTAGCTGCGTTCTACTAGCTTTGATAGCATATGTAGCTGCGTTCCCCCTGCTCTGATAGCGTATGTAGCTGCGTTCCCCTAGCTCTGATAGCGTATGTAGCTGCGTTCCCCTAGCTTTGATAGCATATGTAGCTGCGTTCCCCTAGCTCTGATAGCGTATGTAGCTGTGTTCCACTAGCTCTGATAGCGTATGTAGCTGCGATCCCCCAGCTCTGATAGCATATATGACTGCGTTCCCCTAGCTCTGATAGCGTATGTAGTTGCGTTCCCCTAACTCTGATAGCATTTGCGGCTGTGTTCCCCTAGCTTTGATAGCATATGTAGCTGCGTTCCCTCAGCTCTGATAGCGTATGTAGCTGCGTTCACCTAGCTTTGATAGCATATGTAGCTGCGTTCCCCCCAGCTCTATTAGCGTATGTAGCTGCGTTCCCCTAGCTCTGATAGCGTATGTCGCTGTGTTCCCCTAGCTCTGATAGCGTAAGTAGCTGCGTTCCCCTAGCTCTGATAGCGTATGTAGCTGCGTTCCCCTAGCTCTGATAGCATATGTAGCTGCGGTCCCATAGCTCTGATAGCGTATGCAGCTGCGTTCCCCAGCTCTAATAGCGTATGTAGCTGCGTTCCCCTAGCTCTGATAACGTATGTAGCTACGTTCCCCTTGCTCTGATAGCGTATGTAGCTGCGTTCCCCAAGCTCTGATAACGTATGTAGCTGCGGTCTCCTAGCGCTGATAGCGTATGTAGCTGCGTTCCCCTAGCACTGATAACGTATGTAGCTGCGTTCCTCTTGCTCTGATAACGTATGTAGCTGCGTTCCCCTAGCTCTGATAGCGTATGTATCTGCGTTCCCCTAGCTCTGATAACGTTTGTAGCTGCGTTCCCCTAGCTCTGATAACGTATGTAGCTGCGTTCCCCTTGCTCTGATAACGTATGTAGCTGCGTTCGCCTAGGTCTGATAGCGTATGTAGCTACGTTCCCCTAGCTCTGATAACGTATGTAGCTGCGTTCCCCTAGCTCTGATAACGTATGTAGCTGCGTTCCCCTTGCTCTGATAGCATATGTAGCTGCGTTCCCCTAGCACTTATAGCATATGTAGCTGCGTTCCCCTAGCTCTGATAGTGTATGTAGCAGCGTTCCCGCCAGCTCTGATAGCGTATTTAGCTGCGTTCCCCTAGCTCTGATAGTGTATCTAGCAGCGTTCCCCAGCTCTGATAGCGTATTTAGCTGCGTTCCCCTTGCTCTGATAACGTATGTAGCTGCGTTCCCCTAGCTTTTATCGCATATGTAGCTGCGTTCTCCTAGCTCTGATAGTGTATGTAGCAGCGTTCCCCCAGCTCTGATAGCGTATTTAGCTGCGTTCCCCAAGCTCTGATAGCATATGTAGCTGCGTTCCCCCAGATCTGATAGCGTATGTAGCTGCGTTCCCCCAGCTCTGATAGCATATGTAGCTGCGTTCCCCTAGCTCTGATAGCGTATGTAGCTGCGTTCCCCTAGCTCTGATAGTGCATGTAGCTGCGTTCCCCTAGCTCTGATAGCGTATGTAGCTGCGTTCCCCTAGCTTTGATAGCGTATGTAGCTGCGTTCCCCCAGCTCTGATAGCATATGTAGCTGCGTTCCCCTAGCTCTGATAGCGTATGTAGCTGCGTTCCCCTAGCTCTGATAGCATATGTAGCTGCGTTCCTCCAGCTCTGATAGCGTATGTAGCAGCGTTCCCCTAGCTCTGATAGCGTATGTAGCTGCGTTCCCCTAGCTCTGATAGTGCATGTAGCTGCGTTCCCCTAGCTCTGATAGCGTATGTAGCTGCGTTCCCCTAGCTCTGATAGCATATGAAGCTGCTTCCCCCCAGCTCTGATAGCGTATGTAGCTGCGTTCCCCTAGCTCTGATAGCATATGTAGCTGTTTTCCCCTAGCTCTGATAGCATATGTTGCTGCGTTCCCCTAGCTCTGATAGCATATGTAGCTGTTTTCCCCTAACTCTGATAGCGTATGTAGCTGCGTTCCCCTAGCACTGATAGCATATATAGCTGCGTTCCCCTAGCTCTGATTGCATATGTAGCTGCGTTCCCCTAGCTCGGATAGCATATGTAGCTGCGTTCCTCCAGCTCTGATAGCGTATGTAGCCTCGTTCCCCTAGTTCTGATAGCATATGTAGCTGCGTTCCTCCAGCTCTGATAGCGTATGTAGCTGCGTTACCCTAGCTCTGATAGCATATGTAGTTGCGTTCCTACAGCTCTGATAGCGTATGTAGCTGCGTTCCTCTAGCTCTGATAGCATATGTAGCTGTGTTCCACCTAGCTCTGATAGCGTATGTAGCTGCGTTCCCCTAGCTCTGATAGCATATGTAGCTGTTTCCCCCAGCTCTGATAGCGTATGTAGCTGCGTTCCCCTAGCTCTGATAGCATATGTAGCTGTTTCCCCCAGCTCTGATAGTGTATGTCGCAGCGTTCCCCCAGCTCTGATAGCGTATGTAGCTGCGTTCCCCTATCTTATAGCATATGTAGCTGCGTTCCCCTATCTTATAGCGTATGTAGCTGCGTTCCCCTAGCTCTGATAGCGTATTTAGCTGCGTTCCCCTATCTTATAGCATATGTAGCTGCGTTCCCCTAGCTCTGATAGCGTATTTAGCTGCGTTCCCCTATCTTATAGCATATGTAGCTGTGTTCCCCTAGCTCTGATAGCATATGTAGCTGCGTTCCCCTAGCTCTGATAGCATATGTAGCTGTGTTCCCCTAGCTCTGATAGCATATGTATCTGCGTTCCCCTGGCTCTGATAGCATATGTAGCTGCGTTCCTCCAGCTCTGATGGCGTATGTAGCAGCGTTCCCCTAGCTCTGATAGCGTATTTAGCTGCGTTCCCCTAGCTCTGATAGCGTATTTAGCTGCGTTCCCCTAGCTCTGATAGCGTATGTAGCAGCGTTCCCCTTGCTCTGATAGCGTATTTAGCAGCGTTCCCCTAGCTCTGATAGCGTATTTAGCAGCGTTCCCCCCAGCTCTGATAGCGTATTTAGCAGCGTTCCCCTAGCTCTGATAGCGTATGTAGCTTCGTTCCCCCAGCTCTGATAGCGTATGTAGTTGCGTTCCCCTATCTTATAGCATATGTAGCTGTGTTCCCCTAGCTCTGATAGCGTATGTAGCAGCGTTCCCCTAGCTCTGATAGCGTATGTAGCAGCGTTCCCCTTGCTCTGATAGCGTATGTAGCAGCGTTCCCCCAGCTCTGATAGCGTATGTAGCAGCGTTCCCCCAGCTCTAATAGCGTATGTAGCAGCGTTCCCCTTGCTCTGATAGCGTATGTAGCAGCGTTCCCCCAGCTCTAATAGCGTATGTAGCAGCGTTCCCCTTGCTCTGATAGCGTATGTAGCTGCGTTCCCCTAGCTCTGATAACGTATGTAGCTGCGTTCCCCAAGCGCTGATAGCGTATGTAGCTGCGTTCCCCTAGCACTGATAACGTATGTAGCTGCGTTCCTCTTGCTCTGATAACGTATGTAGCTGCGTTCCCCTAGCTCTTATAGCATATGTAGCTGCGTTCCCCTAGCTCTGATAGTGTATGTAGCAGCGTTCCCCAGCTCTGATAGCGTATTTAGCTGCGTTCCCCTTGCTCTGATAACGTATGTAGCTGCGTTCCCCTAGCTCTGATAGCGTATGTAGCAGCGTTCCCCTAGCTCTGATAGCGTATGTAGCTGCGCTCCCCTAGCTCTGATAGCGTATGTAGCTGCGTTCCCCTAGCTCTAATAGCGTATGTAGCTGCGTTCCCCTAGCTCTAATAGCGTATGTAGCTGCGTTCCCCTAGCTCTAATAGCGTATGTAGCTGCGTTCCCCTAGCTCTGATAGCATATGTAGCTGCGTTCCTCCAGCTCTAATAGCGTATGTAGCTGCGTTCCCCAAGCTCTGATAGCGTATGTAGCTGCGCTCCCCTAGCTCTAATAGCATATGTAGCTGCGTTCCCCTAGCTCTAATAGCATATGTAGCTGCGTTCCCCTAGCTCTAATAGCATATGTAGCTGCGTTCCCCTAGCTCTAATAGCGTATGTAGCTGCGTTCCCCTAGCTCTAATAGCATATGTAGCTGCGTTCCCCTAGCTCTAATAGCATATGTAGCTGCGTTCCCCAAGCTCTGATAGCGTATGTAGCTGCGTTCCCCTAGCTCTAATAGCATATGTAGCTGTGTTCCTCTAGCTCTGATAGCATATGTAGCTGCGTTCCCCTAGCTCTAATAGCGTATGTAGCTGCGTTCCCCTAGCTCTAATAGCATATGTAGCTGCGTTCCCCTAGCTCTAATAGCATATGTAGCTGTGTTCCTCTAGCTCTGATAGCATATGTAGCTGCGTTCCCCTAGCTCTAATAGCGTATGTAGCTGCGTTCCCCTAGCTCTAATAGCATATGTAGCTGCGTTCCCCTAGCTCTAATAGCGTATGTAGCTGCGCTCCCCTAGCTCTAATAGCATATGTAGCTGCGTTCCCCTAGCTCTAATAGCATATGTAGCTGCGTTCCTCCAGCTCTAATAGCGTATGTAGCTGCGTTCCCCTTGCTCTGATAGCGTATGTAGCTGCGTTCCCCTAGCTCTAATAGCGTATGTAGCTGCGTTCCTCCAGCTCTAATAGCGTATGTAGCTGCGCTCCCCTAGCTCTAATAGCGTATGTAGCTGCGTTCCCCTAGCTCTAATAGCGTATGTAGCTGCGTTCCCCTAGCTCTAATAGCGTATGTAGCTGCGTTCCTCCAGCTCTAATAGCGTATGTAGCTGCGTTCCCCTTGCTCTGATAGCGTATGTAGCTGCGTTCCCCTAGCTCTAATAGCGTATGTAGCTGCGTTCCTCCAGCTCTAATAGCGTATTAAGCTGCGTTCCTCCAGCTCTAATAGCGTATGTAGCTGCGCTCCCCTAGCTCTAATAACATATGTAGCTGCGTTCCTCCAGCTCTAATAGCGTATGTAGCTGCGTTCCCCTTGCTCTGATAGCGTATGTAGCTGCGTTCCCCTAGCTCTAATAGCGTATGTAGCTGCGTTCCTCCAGCTCTAATAGCGTATGTAGCTGCGTTCCTCCAACTCTAATAGCGTATGTAGCTGCGCTCCCCTAGCTCTAATAGCGTATGTAGCTGCGTTCCCCTAGCTCTAATAGCGTATGTAGCTGCGTTCCTCCAGCTCTAATAGCGTATGTAGCTGCGTTCCCCTGCTCTGATAGCGTATGTAGCTGCGTTCCCCTAGCACTGATAGCATATGTAGCTGCGTTCCCCTAGCTCTAATAGCGTATGTAGCTGCGTTCCCCTAGCTCTAATAGCGTATGTAGCTGCGTTCCCCTAGCTCTAATAGCATATGTAGCTGCGCTCCCCTAGCTCTGATAGCGTATGTAGCTGCGTTCCCCTAGCTCTAATAGCGTATGTAGCTGCGTTCCCCTAGCTCTAATAGCGTATGTAGCTGCGTTCCCCTAGCTCTAATAGCGTATGTAGCTGCGTTCCCCTAGCTCTGATAGCATATGTAGCTGCGTTCCTCCAGCTCTAATAGCGTATGTAGCTGCGTTCCCCAATCTCTGATAGCGTATGTAGCTGCGTTCCCCTAGCTCTAATAGCGTATGTAGCTGCGTTCCCCTAGCTCTAATAGCGTATGTAGCTGCGTTCCTCCAGCTCTAATAGCGTATGTAGCTGCGTTCCCCTTGCTCTGATAGCGTATGTAGCTGCGTTCCCCTAGCACTGATAGCATATGTAGCTACGTTCCCCTAGCCCTAATAGCGTATGTAGCTGCGTTCCCCTAGCTCTGATAGCGTATGTAGCTACGGTCCCCTAGCTCTAATAGCGTATGTAGCTGCGTTCCCCTTGCTCTGATAGCGTATGTAGCTGCGTTCCCCTTGCTCTGATAGCGTATGTAGCAGCGTTCCCCTAGCTCTGATAACGTATGTAGCTGCGTTCCCCAAGCTCTGATAACGTATGTAGCTGCGTTCCCCTAGCTCTGATAGCGTATGTAGCAGCGTTCCCCTAGCTCTGATAACGTATGTAGCTGCGTTCCCCTTGCTCTGATAGCGTATGTAGCAGCGTTCCCCTAGCTCTGATAGCGTATGTAGCTGCGTTCCCCTTGCTCTGATAGCGTATGTAGCAGCGTTCCCCTAGCTCTGATAACGTATGTAGCTGCGTTCCCCTTGCTCTGATAGCGTATGTAGCAGCGTTCCCCTAGCTCTGATAACGTATGTAGCTGCGTTCCCCTTGCTCTGATAGCGTATGTAGCAGCGTTCCCCTAGCTCTGATAGCGTATGTAGCTGCGTTCCCCTAGCTCTAATAGCATATGTAGCTGCGTTCCCCTAGCTCTAATAGCGTATGTAGCTGCGTTCCCCTTGCTCTGATAGCGTATGTAGCTGCGTTCCCCCAGCTCTGATAGCATATGTAGCTGCGTTCCTCCAGCTCTAATAACGTATGTAGCTGCGTTCCCCTTGCTCTGATAACGTATGTAGCTGCGTTCCCCTAGCTCTAATAGCGTATGTAGCTGCGTTCCCCTTGCTCTGATAGCGTATGTAGCTGCGCTCCCCTAGCTCTGATAACGTATGTAGCTGCGTTCCTCCAGCTCTGATAGCGTATGTAGCTGCGTTCCCCTTGCTCTGATAACGTATGTAGCTGCGTTCCCCTTGCTCTAATAGCGTATGTAGCTGCGTTCCCCTTGCTCTGATAGCGTATGTAGCTGCGCTCCCCTAGCTCTGATAGCATATGTAGCTGCGTTCCTCCAGCTCTGATAGCGTATGTAGCTGCGTTCCCCTTGCTCTGATAGCGTATGTAGCTGCGTTCCCCTTGCTCTAATAGCGTATGTAGCTGCGCTCCCCTTGCTCTAATAGCATATGTAGCTGCGCTCCCCTAGCTCTGATAGCGTATGTAGCTGCGTTCCCCTTGCTCTAATAGCGTATGTAGCTGCGTTCCCCTTGCTCTGATAGCGTATGTAGCTGCGCTCCCCTAGCTCTGATAACGTATGTAGCTGCGTTCCTCCAGCTCTGATAGCGTATGTAGCTGCGTTCCCCTTGCTCTGATAGCGTATGTAGCTGCGCTCCCCTAGCTCTAATAGCGTATGTAGCTGCGTTCCCCTTGCTCTGATAGCGTATGTAGCTGCGTTCCCCTTGCTCTAATAGCGTATGTAGCTGCGCTCCCCTTGCTCTAATAGCATATGTAGCTGCGCTCCCCTAGCTCTGATAGCGTATGTAGCTGCGTTCCCCTTGCTCTAATAGCGTATGTAGCTGCGTTCCCCTTGCTCTGATAGCGTATGTAGCTGCGCTCCCCTAGCTCTGATAACGTATGTAGCTGCGTTCCTCCAGCTCTGATAGCGTATGTAGCTGCGTTCCCCTTGCTCTGATAGCGTATGTAGCTGCGCTCCCCTAGCTCTAATAGCGTATGTAGCTGCGTTCCCCTTGCTCTGATAGCGTATGTAGCTGCGTTCCCCTTGCTCTAATAGCGTATGTAGCTGCGTTCCCCTTGCTCTAATAGCGTATGTAGCTGCGTTCCCCTTGCTCTGATAGCGTATGTAGCTGCGCTCCCCTAGCTCTGATAACGTATGTAGCTGCGTTCCTCCAGCTCTGATAGCGTATGTAGCTGCGTTCCCCTTGCTCTGATAGCGTATGTAGCTGCGTTCCCCTTGCTCTGATAACGTATGTAGCTGCGTTCCCCTAGCTCTAATAGCGTATGTAGCTGCGTTCCCCTTGCTCTGATAGCGTATGTAGCTGCGTTCCCCTAGCTCTGATAGCGTATGTAGCTGCGTTCCCCTTGCTCTGATAACGTATGTAGCTGCGTTCCCCTAGCTCTAATAACGCATGTAGCTGCGTTCCCCTTGCTCTGATAGCGTATGTAGCTGCGCTCCCCTAGCTCTAATAACGTATGTAGCTGCGTTCCCCTAGCTCTAATAGCGTATGTAGCTGCGCTCCCCTAGCTCTAATAACGTATGTAGCTGCGTTCCCCTTGCTCTGATAGCGTATGTAGCTGCGTTCCCCTTGCTCTGATAACGTATGTAGCTGCGTTCCCCTAGCTCTAATAACGCATGTAGCTGCGTTCCCCTAGCTCTAATAACGTATGTAGCTGCGCTCCCCTAGCTCTAATAGCGTATGTAGCTGCGTTCCCCTAGCTCTAATAGCGTATGTAGCTGCGCTCCCCTAGCTCTAATAACGTATGTAGCTGCGTTCCCCTTGCTCTGATAGCGTATGTAGCTGCGTTCCCCTAGCTCTGATAGCGTATGTAGCTGCGTTCCCCTTGCTCTGATAACGTATGTAGCTGCGTTCCCCTAGCTCTAATAACGCATGTAGCTGCGTTCCCCTAGCTCTAATAACGTATGTAGCTGCGTTCCCCTTGCTCTGATAGCGTATGTAGCTGCGTTCCCCTTGCTCTGGTAACGTATGTAGCTGAGTTCCCCTTGCTCTGATAACGTATGTAGCTGCGTTCCCCTAGCTCTGATAGCGTATGTAGCTGCGCTCCCCTTGCTCTGATAACGTATGTAGCTGCGTTCCCCTTGCTCTAATAGCGTATGTAGCTGCGTTCCCCTTGCTCTGATAACGTATGTAGCTGCGTTCCCCTTGCTCTGATAACGTATGTAGCTGCGTTCCCCTTGCTCTGATAACGTATGTAGCTGCGTTCCCCTTGCTCTAATAGCGTATGTAGCTGCGTTCCCCTTGCTCTGATAACGTATGTAGCTGCGTTCCCCTTGCTCTGATAACGTATGTAGCTGCGTTCCGCTTGCTCTGATAACGTATGTAGCTGCGCTCCCCTAGCTCTAATAACGTATGTAGCTGCGTTCCCCTTGCTCTGATAACGTATGTAGCTGTGTTCCCCTTGCTCTGATAACGTATGTAGCTGCGTTCCCCTTGCTCTAATAGCGTATGTAGCTGCGCTCCCCTAGCTCTAATAGCATATGTAGCTGCGTTCCCCTAGCTCTGATAACGTATGTAGCTGTGTTCCCCTAGCTCTGATAGCGTATGTAGCTGCGCTCCCCTAGCTCTAATAGCGTATGTAGCTGCGCTCCCCTTGCTCTGATAGCGTATGTAGCTGCGCTCCCCTAGCTCTAATAGCGTATGTAGCTGCGTTCCCCTTGCTCTGATAGCGTATGTAGCTGCGCTCCCCTAGCTCTAATAGCGTATGTAGCTGCGTTCCCCTAGCTCTAATAGCATATGTAGCTGCGATACCCCAGCTCTGATAGCATATGTAGCTGCGCTCCCCTTGCCTTAATAGCGTATGTAGCTGCGCTCCCCTAGCTCTAATAGCATATGTAGCTGCGCTCCCCTTGCTCTAATAGCGTATGTAGCTGCGCTCCCCTAGCTCTGATAGCGTATGTAGCTGCGTTCCCCTTGCTCTAATAACGTATGTAGCTGTGTTCCCCTAGCTCTGATAGCGTATGTAGCTGCGTTCCCCTAGCTCTAATAGCATATGTAGCTGCGTTCCCCTAGCTCTGATAACGTATGTAGCTGTGTTCCCCTAGCTCTGATAGCGTATGTAGCTGCGCTCCCCTAGCTCTAATAACGTATGTAGCTGCGTTCCCCTAGCTCTAATAGCATATGTAGCTGCGTTCCCCTAGCTCTGATAACGTATGTAGCTGTGTTCCCCTAGCTCTGATAGCGTATGTAGCTGCGCTCCCCTAGCTCTAATAGCGTATGTAGCTGCGTTCCCCTAGCTCTAATAGCATATGTAGCTGCGCTCCCCTTGCTCTAATAGCGTATGTAGCTGTGTTCCCCTAGCTCTAATAGCATATGTAGCTGCGCTCCCCTAGCTCTAATAGCGTATGTAGCTGCGTTCCCCTAGCTCTAATAGCATATGTAGCTGCGTTCCCCTAGCTCTGATAACGTATGTAGCTGTGTTCCCCTAGCTCTAATAGCGTATGTAGCTGCGCTCCCCTAGCTCTAATAGCATATGTAGCTGCGTTCCCCTAGCTCTGATAACGTATGTAGCTGTGTTCCCCTAGCTCTGATAGCGTATGTAGCTGCGTTCCCCTAGCTCTAATAGCATATGTAGCTGCGTTCCCCTAGCTCTGATAACGTATGTAGCTGTGTTCCCCTAGCTCTAATAGCGTATGTAGCTGCGCTCCCCTAGCTCTAATAACGTATGTAGCTGTGTTCCCCTAGCTCTGATAGCGTATGTAGCTGCGTTCCCCTAGCTCTAATAGCATATGTAGCTGCGTTCCCCTAGCTCTGATAACGTATGTAGCTGTGTTCCCCTAGCTCTGATAGCGTATGTAGCTGCGCTCCCCTAGCTCTAATAACGTATGTAGCTGTGTTCCCCTAGCTCTAATAGCATATGTAGCTGCGCTCCCCTAGCTCTAATAGCGTATGTAGCTGCGTTCCCCTAGCTCTAATAGCATATGTAGCTGCGCTCCCCTAGCTCTAATAGCGTATGTAGCTGCGTTCCCCTAGCTCTAATAGCATATGTAGCTGCGTTCCCCTAGCTCTGATAACGTATGTAGCTGTGTTCCCCTAGCTCTGATAGCGTATGTAGCTGCGCTCCCCTAGCTCTAATAGCGTATGTAGCTGCGCTCCCCTTGCTCTAATAGCGTATGTAGCTGCGTTCCCCTTGCTCTGATAACGTATGTAGCTGCGTTCCCCTAGCTCTAATAACGCATGTAGCTGCGTTCCCCTAGCTCTAATAACGTATGTAGCTGCGCTCCCCTAGCTCTAATAGCGTATGTAGCTGCGTTCCCCTAGCTCTAATAGCGTATGTAGCTGCGCTCCCCTAGCTCTAATAACGTATGTAGCTGCGTTCCCCTTGCTCTGATAGCGTATGTAGCTGCGTTCCCCTAGCTCTGATAGCGTATGTAGCTGCGTTCCCCTTGCTCTGATAACGTATGTAGCTGCGTTCCCCTAGATCTAATAACGCATGTAGCTGCGTTCCCCTAGCTCTAATAACGTATGTAGCTGCGTTCCCCTTGCTCTGATAGCGTATGTAGCTGCGTTCCCCTTGCTCTGATAACGTATGTAGCTGCGTTCCCCTTGCTCTGATAACGTATGTAGCTGCGTTCCCCTAGCTCTGATAGCGTATGTAGCTGCGCTCCCCTTGCTCTGATAACGTATGTAGCTGCGTTCCCCTTGCTCTAATAGCGTATGTAGCTGCGTTCCCCTTGCTCTGATAACGTATGTAGCTGCGTTCCCCTTGCTCTGATAACGTATGTAGCTGCGTTCCCCTTGCTCTGATAACGTATGTAGCTGCGTTCCCCTTGCTCTAATAGCATATGTAGCTGCGCTCCCCTTGCTCTGATAGCATATGTAGCTGCGCTCCCCTTGCTCTGATAGCGTATGTAGCTGCGCTCCCCTTGCTCTAATAGCGTATGTAGCTGCGCTCCCCTAGCTCTAATAGCGTATGTAGCTGCGCTCCCCTTGCTCTAATAGCATATGTAGCTGCGCTCCCCTAGCTCTAATAGCGTATGTAGCTGCGCTCCCCTTGCTCTGATAGCGTATGTAGCTGCGCTCCCCTTGCTCTAATAGCGTATGTAGCTGCGCTCCCCTAGCTCTAATAGCGTATGTAGCTGCGCTCCCCTTGCTCTAATAGCATATGTAGCTGCGCTCCCCTAGCTCTAATAGCGTATGTAGCTGCGCTCCCCTTGCTCTAATAGCGTATGTAGCTGCGCTCCCCTAGCTCTAATAGCGTATGTAGCTGCGTTCCCCTAGCTCTAATAGCGTATGTAGCTGCGCTCCCCTAGCTCTAATAGCGTATGTAGCTGCGCTCCCCTAGCTCTGATAGCGTATGTAGCTGTGTTCCCCCAGCTCTAATAGCGTATGTAGCTGTGTTCCCCCAGCTCTGATAGCGTATGTAGCTGCGTTCCCCTAGCTCTGATAGCGTATGTAGCTGCGTTCCCCTAGCTCTAATAGCGTATGTAGCTGCGTTCCCCTAGCTCTAATAGCGTATGTAGCTGCGCTCCCCTTGCTCTAATAGCGTATGTAGCTGCGCTCCCCTAGCTCTAATAGCGTATGTAGCTGCGTTCCCCTAGCTCTAATAGCGTATGTAGCTGCGTTCCCCTAGCTCTGATAGCGTATGTAGCTGTGTTCCCCCAGCTCTAATAGCGTATGTAGCTGCGTTCCCCTAGCTCTGATAGCGTATGTAGCTGCGTTCCCCCAGCTCTGATAGCGTATGTAGCTGCGTTCCCCTAGCTCTAATAGCGTATGTAGCTGCGTTCCCCCAGCTCTGATAGCGTATGTAGCTGCGTTCCCCTAGCTCTGATAGCGTATGTAGCTGCGTTCCCCTAGCTCTGATAGCGTATGTAGCTGCGTTCCCCTTGCTCTGATAGCGTATGTAGCTGCGTTCCCCTAGCTCTAATAGCGTATGTAGCTGCGTTCCCCCAGCTCTGATAGCGTATGTAGCTGCGTTCCCCTAGCTCTGATAGCGTATGTAGCTGCGTTCCCCCAGCTCTGATAGCGTATGTAGCTGCGTTCCCCTAGCTCTAATAGCGTATGTAGCTGCGTTCCCCCAGCTCTGATAGCGTATGTAGCTGCGTTCCCCTAGCTCTGATAGCGTATGTAGCTGCGTTCCCCTAGCTCTGATAGCGTATGTAGCTGCGTTCCCCTTGCTCTGATAGCGTATGTAGCTGCGCTCCCCTAGCTCTGATAGCGTATGTAGCTGTGTTCCCCCAGCTCTAATAGCGTATGTAGCTGTGTTCCCCCAGCTCTGATAGCGTATGTAGCTGCGTTCCCCTAGCTCTGATAGCGTATGTAGCTGTGTTCCCCCAGCTCTAATAGCGTATGTAGCTGTGTTCCCCCAGCTCTGATAGCGTATGTAGCTGCGTTCCCCTAGCTCTGATAGCGTATGTAGCTGTGTTCCCCCAGCTCTAATAGCGTATGTAGCTGTGTTCCCCCAGCTCTGATAGCGTATGTAGCTGCGTTCCCCTAGCTCTGATAGCGTATGTAGCTGCGTTCCCCTAGCTCTGATAGCGTATGTAGCTGTGTTCCCCCAGCTCTAATAGCGTATGTAGCTGTGTTCCCCCAGCTCTGATAGCGTATGTAGCTGCGTTCCCCCAGCTCTAATAGCGTATGTAGCTGTGTTCCCCCAGCTCTGATAGCGTATGTAGCTGCGTTCCCCTAGCTCTGATAGCGTATGTAGCTGCGTTCCCCAGCTCTGATAGCGTATGTAGCTGCGTTCCCCAGCTCTAATAGCGTATGTAGCTGCGTTCCCCTTGCTCTGATAGCGTATGTAGCTGCGCTCCCCTAGCTCTGATAGCGTATGTAGCTGCGCTCCCCTAGCTCTGATAGCGTATGTAGCTGCGTTCCCCCAGCTCTGATAGCGTATGTAGCTGCGTTCCCCAGCTCTAATAGCGTATGTAGCTGCGTTCCCCAGCTCTAATAGCGTATGTAGCTGCGTTCCCCTAGCTCTGATAGCGTATGTAGCTGCGTTCCCCCAGCTCTGATAGCGTATGTAGCTGCGCTCCCCTAGCTCTGATAGCGTATGTAGCTGCGCTCCCCTAGCTCTAATAGCGTATGTAGCTGCGTTCCCCCAGCTCTAATAGCGTATGTAGCTGCGCTCCCCTAGCTCTGATAACGTATGTAGCTGCGTTCCCCTAGCTCTGATAGCGTATGTAGCTGCGTTCCCCCAGCTCTGATAGCGTATGTAGCTGCGTTCCCCAGCTCTAATAGCGTATGTAGCTGCGTTCCCCTAGCTCTGATAGCGTATGTAGCTGCGTTCCCCCAGCTCTGATAGCGTATGTAGCTGCGTTCCCCCAGCTCTGATAGCGTATGTAGCTGCGTTCCCCAGCTCTAATAGCGTATGTAGCTGCGTTCCCCTAGCTCTAATAGCGTATGTAGCTGCGCTCCCCTAGCTCTGATAGCGTATGTAGCTGCGTTCCCCCAGCTCTGATAGCGTATGTAGCTGCGTTCCCCAGCTCTAATAGCGTATGTAGCTGCGTTCCCCAGCTCTAATAGCGTATGTAGCTGCGTTCCCCTAGCTCTGATAGCGTATGTAGCTGCGTTCCCCCAGCTCTGATAGCGTATGTAGCTGCGCTCCCCTAGCTCTGATAGCGTATGTAGCTGCGCTCCCCTAGCTCTAATAGCGTATGTAGCTGCGTTCCCCCAGCTCTAATAGCGTATGTAGCTGCGCTCCCCTAGCTCTGATAGCGTATGTAGCTGCGTTCCCCTAGCTCTGATAGCGTATGTAGCTGCGCTCCCCTAGCTCTGATAACGTATGTAGCTGCGTTCCCCCAGCTCTGATAGCGTATGTAGCTGCGCTCCCCTAGCTCTGATAGCGTATGTAGCTGCGTTCCCCTAGCTCTGATAGCGTATGTAGCTGTGTTCCCCTAGCTCTGATAGCGTATGTAGCTGCGTTCCCCTAGCTCTGATAGCGTATGTAGCTGTGTTCCCCTTGCTCTGATAGCGTATGTAGCTGCGTTCCCCTAGCACTGATAGCGTATGTAGCTGCGTTCCCCTAGCTCTAATAGCGTATGTAGCTGCGTTCCCCTTGCTCTGATAGCGTATGTAGCTGCGTTCCCCTAGCTCTAATAGCGTATGTAGCTGCGTTCCCCTTGCTCTGATAGCGTATGTAGCTGCGTTCCCCTTGCTCTGATAACGTATGTAGCTGCGTTCCCCTAGCTCTAATAGCGTATGTAGCTGCGCTCCCCTTGCTCTGATAACGTATGTAGCTGCGTTCCCCTAGCTCTAATAGCGTATGTAGCTGCGTTCCCCTTGCTCTAATAGCGTATGTAGCTGCGTTCCCCTAGCTCTAATAGCGTATGTAGCTGCGCTCCCCTAGCTCTAATAGCGTATGTAGCTGCGTTCCCCTAGCTCTAATAGCGTATGTAGCTGCGTTCCCCTTGCTCTGATAGCGTATGTAGCTGCGCTCCCCTAGCTCTAATAGCGTATGTAGCTGCGCTCCCCTAGCTCTAATAGCGAATGTAGCTGCGTTCCCCTTGCTCTGATAGCGTATGTAGCTGCGCTCCCCTTGCTCTAATAGCGTATGTAGCTGCGCTCCCCTAGCTCTGATAGCGTATGTAGCTGCGCTCCCCTTGCTCTGATAGCGTATGTAGCTGCGCTCCCCTAGCGCTGATAGCGTATGTAGCTGCGTTCCCCTTGCTCTGATAGCGTATGTAGCTGCGTTCCCCTTGCTCTGATAGCGTATGTAGCTGCGTTCCCCTTGCTCTGATAGCGTATGTAGCTGCGTTCCCCTTGCTCTGATAGCGTATGTAGCTGCGCTCCCCTAGCTCTAATAGCGTATGTAGCTGCGCTCCCCTTGCTCTGATAGCGTATGTAGCTGCGCTCCCCTAGCTCTAATAGCGTATGTAGCTGCGTTCCCCTAGCTCTAATAGCGTATGTAGCTGCGTTCCCCTAGCTCTAATAGCGTATGTAGCTGCGTTCCCCTAGCTCTAATAGCGTATGTAGCTGCGTTCCCCTAGCTCTGATAGCGTATGTAGCTGCGTTCCCCTAGCTCTGATAACGTATGTAGCTGCGTTCCCCTAGCTCTAATAGCGTATGTAGCTGCGTTCCCCTTGCTCTGATAACGTATGTAGCTGCGCTCCCCTAGCTCTAATAGCGTATGTAGCTGCGTTCCCCTAGCTCTAATAGCGTATGTAGCTGCGTTCCCCTTGCTCTGATAACGTATGTAGCTGCGTTCCCCAGCTCTGATAGCGTATGTAGCTGCGTTCCCCTAGCTCTGATAGCGTATGTAGCTGCGTTCCCCTAGCTCTAATAGCGTATGTAGCTGCGTTCCCCTAGCTCTAATAGCGTATGTAGCTGCGTTCCCCCAGCTCTGATAGCGTATGTAGCTGCGTTCCCCTAGCTCTAATAGCATATGTAGCTGCGTTCCCCTAGCTCTAATAGCGTATGTAGCTGCGTTCCCCCAGCTCTGATAGCGTATGTAGCTGCGTTCCCCTAGCTCTAATAGCATATGTAGCTGCGTTCCCCTAGCTCTAATAGCGTATGTAGCTGCGTTCCCCTAGCTCTAATAGCGTATGTAGCTGCGTTCCCCTAGCTCTAATAGCGTATGTAGCTGCGTTCCCCCAGCTCTAATAGCGTATGTAGCTGCGTTCCCCTAGCTCTAATAGCGTATGTAGCTGCGTTCCCCTTGCTCTGATAGCGTATGTAGCTGCGTTCCCCTTGCTCTGATAGCGTATGTAGCTGCGTTCCCCTAGCTCTGATAGCGTATGTAGCTGCGTTCCCCTTGCTCTGATAACGTATGTAGCTGCGTTCCCCTAGCTCTGATAGCGTATGTAGCTGCGCTCCCCTAGCTCTAATAGCGTATGTAGCTGCGTTCCCCTTGCTCTGATAGCGTATGTAGCTGCGTTCCCCTAGCTCTAATAGCGTATGTAGCTGCGTTCCCCTAGCTCTGATAGCGTATGTAGCTGCGTTCCCCTAGCTCTCAAAGTGTATGTAGCTGCGCTCCCCTAGCTCTGATAGTGTATGTAGCTGCGTTCCCCTTGCTCTGATAGCGTATGTAGCTGCGTTCCCCTTGCTCTGATAACGTATGTAGCTGCGTTCCCCTAGCTCTAATAGCGTATGTAGCTGCGTTCCCCTTGCTCTGATAGCGTATGTAGCTGCGCTCCCCTAGCTCTGATAGCGTATGTAGCTGCGTTCCCCTAGCTCTAATAGCGTATGTAGCTGTGTTCCCCTAGCTCTAATAGCGTATGTAGCTGCGTTCCCCTAGCTCTAATAGCGTATGTAGCTGCGTTCCCCTTGCTCTGATAACGTATGTAGCTGCGTTCCCTAGCTCTGATAACGTATGTAGCTGCGTTCCCCTTGCTCTGATAACGTATGTAGCTGCGTTCCCCTAGCTCTAATAGCGTATGTAGCTGCGTTCCCCTTGCTCTGATAACGTATGTAGCTGCGTTCCCCTTGCTCTGATAACGTATGTAGCTGCGTTCCCCTTGCTCTGATAACGTATGTAGCTGCGTTCCCCTAGCTCTGGTAACGTATGTAGCTGCGTTCCCCTTGCTCTAATAGCGTATGTAGCTGCGTTCCCCTAGCTCTGATAACGTATGTAGCTGCGTTCCCCTAGCTCTAATAGCGTATGTAGCTGCGCTCCCCTTGCTCTGATAACGTATGTAGCTGCGCTCCCCTAGCTCTAATAGCGTATGTAGCTGCGTTCCCCTTGCTCTGATAACGTATGTAGCTGCGTTCCCCTTGCTCTGATAACGTATGTAGCTGCGTTCCCCTTGCTCTAATAGCGTATGTAGCTGCGTTCCCCTAGCTCTAATAACGTATGTAGCTGCGTTCCCCTAGCTCTAATAGCGTATGTAGCTTACTTGTAGTTTGAATGATACGTCTGCGTTACTGTGACCCATTATTGCTATATCACTTACTTGTAGTGAGAATAATACGTCACAAGAACTGTGTGCGTTACTTGGACCCACTTTTGCTGTATCACTTACTTGTAGTGAGAATAATAAGTTACAAGGACTGCCTGCATTACTGTGACCCATTATTGCTATATCACTTACTTGTAGTGAGAATAATACGTTACAAAGACTGCCTGCATTACTGTGACCAACTATTGCTGTATCACTTACTTGTTGTCTGAATAATACGTTACAATAACTGTGTGCGTTACTTGGACCCACTTTTGCTGTATCACTTACTTGTTGTCTGAATAATACGTTACAAGAACTGTGCGCGTTACTTGGACCCACTTTTGCTGTATCACTTACTTGTAGTGAGAATAATACGTTACAAGAACTGCCTGCATTACTGTGACCCATTATTGCTATATCACTTACTTGTAGTTTGAATGATACGTTACAAGAACTGTCTGCGTTACTGTGACCCATTATTGCTATATCACTTACTTGTAGTGAGAATAATACGTTACAAGGACTGCCTGCATTACTGTGACCCATTATTGCTATATCACTTACTTGTAGTTTGAATGATACGTTACAAGAACTGTCAGCGTTACTGTGACCCACTATTGCTATATCACTTACTTGTCGTGTGAATAATACGTTACAAGAACTGCCTGCGTTACTGTGACCCACTATTGCTATATCAATTACTTGTCGTGTGAATAATACGTTACAAGGACTGTCTGCGTGACTGTGACCCACTATTGCTATATCACTTACTTATAGTGTGAATAACACGTTACAAGAACTGTCAGCGTTACTGTGACTCGCTATTGCAATATCACTTACTTGTAGTGTGAATGATACCTTACAAGAACTGTCTGCATTACTGTGACCCATTATTGCTATATCACGTACTTGTTGTGTGAATAATACGTAACAAGATCATTCTGCGTTACTGGGACCCACTATTGCTGTATCACTTACTTGTAATGAGAATAATACGTTACAAGAACTGTCTGCATTTCTGTGACCCACTATTGCTATATCACTTACTTATAGTGTGAATAACACGTTACAAGAACTGTCTGCATTACTGTGACCCACTATTGCTATATCACTTACTTTTAGTGAGAATAATACATTACAAGTACTGTCTGCGTTACTGTGACCCACTATTGCTATATCAGTTACTTGTAGTGAGAATAATACGTTACAAGAACTGCGTTACTGTGACCCCCCTTTGCTATCATACTTACTTGTAGTGAGAATAATACGTTACAAGAGCTGTCTGCGTTACTGTGACCCATTATTGCTATATGACTTACTTGTAGTGTGAATGATACGTTACAAGGACTGTCTGCGTTACTGTGACCCACTATTGCTATATCACTTACTTGTAGTGAGAATAATACGTTACTGGGACTGTCTGCGTTACTGTGACCCACTATTGCTATATCACTTACTTTTAGTGAGAATAATACATTACAAGAACTGTCTGCGTTATTGTGACCCACTATTGCTATATCACTTACTTGTAGTGAGAATAATACGTTACAAGAACTGCGTTACTGTGACCCCCCTTTGCTATCATACTTACCTGTAGTGAGAATAATACGTTACAAGAGCTGTCTGCGTTACTGTGACCCATTATTGCTATATGACTTACTTGTAGTGTGAATGATACGTTACAAGGACTGTCTGCGTTACTGTGACCCATTATTGCTATATCACTTACTTGTAGTGAGAATAATACGTTACAAGGACTGTCTGCGTTAATGTGACCCATTATTGCTATTTCACTAAATTGTAGAGAGTATAATACGTCACAAGAACTGTCTGCGTTACTGTGACCCATTATTGCTATATCACTTAACTTACTTGTAGTGAGAATAATACGTTACAAGAGCTGTCAGCGTTACTGTGACCCACTATGTTTATATCACTTACTTGTAGTGAGAATAATACGTTACAAGAACTACCAGCGTTACTGTGACTCGCTATTGCCATATCACTTATTGTAGTGTGAATAATACGTTACAAGAACTGTCTGCGTTACTGTGACCCACTATTGTTATATCACTTACTTGTAGTGAGAATAATACGTTACAAGAACTACCAGCGTTACTGTGACTCGCTATTGCCATATCACTTATTGTAGTGTGAATAATACGTTACAAGAACTGTCTGCGTTACTGTGACCCACTATTGCTATATCACTTATATGTAGTGTGAATTATACGTTACAAGAACTGCGTTACTGTGACCAACTATTGCTGTATCACTTACTTGTTGTCTGAATAATACGTTACAAGAACTGTGTGCGTTACTTGGACCCACTTTTGCTGTATCACTTACTTGTAGTGAGAATAATACGTTACAAGAACTGTCAGCGTTACTATGACCAGCTATTGCTATATCACTTACTTGTAGTGAGAATAATACGTTACAAGGACTGTCTGCGTTACTGTGACCCACTATTGCTATATCACTTTCTAATAGTGTGAATAATACGTTACAAGAACTGTCAGCGTTACTGTGACTCGCTATTGCAATATCACTTACTTGTAGTGTTTATGATACCTTACAAGGACAGTCTGCGTTACTGGGACCCACTATTGCTATATCACTTACTTTTAGTGAGAATAATACGTTATAAGAACTGTGTGCGTTACTTTGACCCACTTTTGCTATATCACTTACTTGTAGTGTTAATAATACGTTACAAGGACTGTGTGCGTTACTGTGACACCCTTTGCTGTATCACTTACTTGTAGTGTTAATAATACGTTACAAGAACTGCGTTACTGTGACCCAATATTGCTATCTCACTTACTTGTAGTGTGTATAATACGTTACAAGAACTGTGTGCGTTACTGTGACCCGATCTTGCTATATCACTTACATGTAGTGAGAATAATACGTTACAAGAACTGTGTGCGTTACTGTGACCCACTCTTGCTATATCACTTACAAGTAGTGAGAATGATACGTTACAGGAACTGTTTGCGTTACTGTGACCCACTATTGCTATCTCACTTACTTGTAGGGTTAATAATACGTTACAAGACCTGCGTTAGTATGACCCTCTATTGCTATATCACTTATATGTAGTGTTAATAATACGTTACAAGAACTGTGTGCGTTACTGCGACCCGCTATTGCAATATCACTTACTTGTAGTGAGAATAATACGTTACAAGGACTGCCTGCATTACTGTGACCCATTATTGCTATATCACTTACTTGTAGTTTGTATGATACGTTACAAGAACTGTCTGCGTTACTGTGACCCATTATTGCTATATCACTTACTTGTAGTGAGAATAATACGTTACAAGGACTGTCTGCGTTACTGTGACCCATTATTGCTATATCACTTACTTGTAGTTTGAATGATACGTTACAAGAACTGTCTGCGTTACTGTGACCCATTATTGCTATATCACTTACTTGTAGTTTGAATGATACGTTACAAGAACTGTCTGCGTTACTGTGACCCATTATTGCTATATCACTTACTTGTAGTGAGAATAATACGTTACAAGGACTGTCTGCGTTACTGTGACCCATTATTGCTATATCACTTACTTGTAGTGAGAATAATACGTTACAAGAACTGTCAGCGTTACTATGCCTCGCTATTGCAATATCACTTACTTGTAGTGTGAATGATACCTTACAAGGACAGTCTGCGTTACTGTGACCCACTATTGCTATATCACTTACTTGTAGTGTTAATAATACGTTACAAGAACTGTGTGCGTTACTGTGACCCACTATTGCTATATCACTTACATGTAGTGTTAATAATACGTTACAAGTTCTGCGTTACTGTGACCCACTATTGCTATATCACTTACATGTAATGTTAATAATTCGTTACAAGAACTGTCTGCGTTACTGTGACCTACTCTTGCTATATCACTTACATGTTGTGTTAATAATACGTTACAAGGACTGTCTGCGTTACTGTGACCCACTATTGCTATCTCACTTACTTGTAGTGAGAATAATACGTTACATGAACTGCGTTACTGGGACCCCCTATTGCTATCTCACTTACTTGTAATGTTAATAATACATTACAAGAACTGTGTGCGTTACTGTGACCCATTATTGCTATATCACTTACATGTAGTGTGAATAATACGTTACAAGAACTGTGTGCGTTACTGTGACCAACTATTGCTATATCACTTACTTGTGATGAGTATAATACGTTACAAGGACTGTCTGCGTTACTGTGACCCACTATTGCTATATCACTTACTTGTAGTGTGAATAATACGTTACAAGAACTGTCTGCGTTACTGTGACCCATTATTGCTATATAACTAACTGGTAGTGTGAATGATACGTTACAAGGGCTGTCTGCGTTACTGTGACCCACTATTGCTATATCACTTATTTGTAGTGTGAATAATACGTTACAAGAGCTGTCTGCGTTACTGTGACCCATTATTGCTATATAACTAACTGGTAGTGTGAATGATACGTTACAAGGGCTGTCTGCGTTACTGTGACCCACTATTGCTATATCACTTACTTGTAGTGTGAATAATACGTTACAAGAGCTGTCTGCGTTACTCTGACCCATTATTGCTATATAACTTACTGGTAGTGTGAATGATACGTTACAAGGACTGTCTGCGTTACGGTGACCCACTATTGCTATATCACTAACTTGTAGTGAAAATAATACGTTACAAGAACTGTCTGCGTTACTGTGACCCATTATTGCTATATAACTAACTGGTAGTGTGAATGATACGTTACAAGGACTGTCTGCGTTACTGTGACCCATTATTGCTATATCACTAACTTGTAGTGAGAATGATACGTTACAAGAACTGTCTGCGTTACTGTGACCCATTATTGCTATATAACTAACTGGTAGTGTGAATGATACGTTACAAGGACTGTCTGCGTTACTGTGACCCATTATTGCTATATTACTTACTTGTAGTGAGAATAATACGTTACAAGAACTGTCTGCGTTACTGTGACCCACTATTGCTATATCACTTACTTGTAGTGAGAATAATACGTTACAAGAACTGTCTGCGTAACTGTGACCCACTATTGCTATATCACTTACTTGTGATGAGAATAATACGTTACAAGGACTGTCTGCGTTACTGTGACCCATTATTGCTATATCACTAACTTGTAGTGAGAATAATACGTTACAAGAACTGTGTGCGTTACTGTGACCAACTGTTGCTATATCACTTACTTGTAATGAGAATAATACGTTACAAGTACTGTCTGAATTACTGTGACCCACTATTGCTATATCACTTATTTGTAGTGTTAATAATACGTTACAAGAACTGCGTTACTGTGACCCACTATTGCTATATCACTTACTTGTAGTGAGAATAATACGTTACAAGGACTGTCTGCGTTACTGTGACCCACTATTGCTATATCACTTACTTGTAGTGAGAATAATACGTTACAAGAACTGTGTGCGTTACTGTGACCCGCTATTGCTATATCACTTACTTGTAGTGAGAATAATACGTTACAAGAACTGTGTGCGTTACTGTGACCCACTTTTGCTATATCACTTACTTGTAATGTTAATAATACGTTACAAGAACTGTGTGCGTTACTCTGACCCACTTTTGCTATATCACTTACTTGTAGTGTTAATAATACGTTACAAGAACTGTGTGCGTTACTGTGACACTCTTTTGCTGTATCACTTACTTGTAGTGTTCATAATATGTTACAAGAACTGCGTTACTGTGACCCACTATTGCTATCTTACTTACTTGTGGTGTGAATAATACGTTACAAGAACTGTGTGTGTTACTGTGACCCGTTCTTGCTATATCACTTACATGTTGTGTTAATAATACGTTACAAGGACTGTATGCGGTACTGTGACCCACTATTGCTATATCACTTACTTGTAGTGAGAATAATACGTTACAAGAACTGCGTTACTGTGACCCACTATTGCTATCTCACTTACTTGTAGTGTTAATAATACGTTACAAGAACTGCGTTACTGTGACCCACTATTGCTATATCACTTACATGTAGTGTTAATAATTCGTTACAAGAACTGTCTGCGTTACTGTGACCCACTATTGCTATATCACTTACATGTTGTGTTAATAATACGTTACAATGACTGTATGCGTTACTGTGACCCACTATTGCTATATCACTTACTTGTAGTGAGAATAATACGTTACAAGAACTGCGTTACTGTGACCCACTATTGCTATCTCACTTACTTGTAGTGTTAATAATACGTTACAAGAACTGCGTTACTGTGACCCACTATTGCTATCTCACTTACTTGTAGTGTTAATAATACGTTACAAGAACTGCGTTACTGTGACCCACTATTGCTATATCACATACTTGTAGTGAGAATAATACGTTACAAGAACTGTCTGCGTTACTGTGACCCACATTTGCTATATCACTTACCTGTAGTGTTAATAATACGTTACAAGAACTGTCTGCGTTACTGTGACCCGCTATTGCTATATCACTTACAAGTAGTGAGAATGATACGTTACAAGAACTGTCTGCGTTACTGTGACCCACTATTGCTATATCACATACTTGTAGTGTTAATAATACGTTACAAGAACTGTCTGCGTTACTGTGACCCACTATTGCTATATCACTTACAAGTAGTGAGAATGATACGTTACAAGAACTGTCTGCGTTACTGTGACCCACTATTGCTATATCACATACTTGTAGTGTTAATAATACGTTACAAGAACTGTCTGCGTTACTGTGACCCACTATTGCTATATCACTTACTTGTAGTGTTAATAATACGTTACAAGAACTGCGTTACTGTGACCCACTATTGCTATATCACTTACCTGTAGTGTTAATAATACGTTACAAGAACTGCGCTACTGTGACCCACATTTGCTATATCACTTACTGTAGTGTTAATAATACGTTACAAGAACTGTGTGCGTTACTGTGACCTGCTATTGCTATATCACCTACTCGTAGTGTTAATAATACATTACAAGAACTGTATGCGTTACTGTGACCCACTATTGCTATATCACTTACTTGTAGTGAGAATAATACGTTACATGAACTGCGTTACTGGGACCCCCTATTGCTATCTCACTTACTTGTAGTGAGAATAACACGTTACAAGAGCTGTCTGCGTTACTGTGACCCATTATTGCTATATCACTTACTTGTAGTGTGAATGATACGTTACAAGGACTGTCTGCGTTACTGTGACCCACTATTTCTATATCACTTACTTGTAGTGAGAATAATACGTTACAAGGACTGTCTGCGTTACGCTGACCCATTATTGCTATATCACTAACTTGTAGTGAGAATAATACGTTACAAGAACTGTCTGCGTTATTGTGACCCACTATTGCTTTATCACTAACTTGTAGTGAGAATAATACGTTACAAGAACTGTCTGCGTTATTGTGACCCACTATTGCTATATCACTAACTTGTAGTGAGAATAATACTGTTACGTGCCACCCCCTAGTGGCACTTATGTTAACTGGATTACGGTGGGGGTACAAAGCACAACACCAATTACAGCTTAAAGAAATAATTAACTTTATTGTGGCCAGAAAATTACACTAGTCAGCAAATACAAGCAATTAGGTGCCTTATTCCAGTTTCCTCAAGTCTCTTCCTTTAGCGCTCTTGGCCCTTCCACTTGTCAACAGATCACAGAAGTTAATCCGTCCTAATGAGTACGGTGGCCTTGACAGAAACTACCTGCTCCTCTCTTTTATGTTCACCGACCACAATTACTTACGTTCACTTGCTGCAGGCTATTTCGCTGTCCACACGCTGGAGAAACAATGTCACTGGATTTCTACACCACAATATCTCAGACACTCAGTGAAAGCACACTCACTCAGGCAGTCCCCTGTATGTTCCTCACTTCGCCGCTACACTAGGGGTTTCGCAAGTCACCACACTTCTGTCGCTCAGAATAAACGCTCACACTAGCTCGTAAAACACAACAACCACAACTGCTTCACGGGTCACTCTTATATAGCAGGCCGGTGACTCAATAAATGGTTCTAGATCCATCCAGGGTCCACGGCTTCTCGAGGTTTCCATCGCTGGTCCAGTCACGAATCTTCTGGACTATCCCTTTGTCTAGCAGCCCTGTTGCATAAGGCACACGCAATACAGGAGGCATGCCACAGCCCAGCCCCTGGGGCAGCTGTGACTCAAGCGGCGAGCGATGACACAAACTCACAGCCGTAACACCACCCCCTTCCTAAAAAGGCTGATCGTCCCGATCAATCATTGGTCCGTCTGTGTCCCTCCGTAGGCTGCCAGGCGATCTCGATGCACGATCTTCATCTTCGCCCTCGGGCTTCGCTGGATCCTGTAGACGACATCGTTGATCCGTTTCACGACTCGGTACGGGCCCTCCCAGGGCTTCTGCAGTTTGGGTGACAGGCCGTTCTTCCGTAATGGGTTGAAGAGCCAGACCAGGTCGTCCTCGTGGAATCCGCCGGCATCCGTCTGCTGGTCGTATCGGGTCTTCATTCGGTCGGTCTCGATCCGCAGTTTCCTCCTCGCGAACGCGTGTACGTCCTCCAGTTGGTCGACCAGTTCTTGACAATACTGGCTTACCGGGATCGGATCATTCCCAGGTCGGCCGAAGGCAAGATCGACAGGTAGACGGAGCTCCCTCCCAAACATGGCCCGGGCTGGTGTGCACCCGGTGGCTTCATGCACGGCGTCGCGGTAGGCCAGGAGAAATAGTGGAAGATGCTTGTCCCAATCCCTCTGGTGCTCGCTGACGACTATTCGGAGATGGTTCTCGACGGTGCGATTGAATCGCTCTACCATCCCGTCGGACTGAGGGTGTAGCGGCGTTGTCCTTGTCTTCCGGATCCCCAGCAGCTGGCATAGGTTCTGGAACACCTGCGACTCGAAGTTCCTCCCTTGGTTGGAGTGCAGCTCCAGGGGTACTCCGTACCGGCTGACGAATTCCTTCACCAGGGTCTCTGCGATCGTCGCGGCTTCTTGGTTAGGGAGCGCATACGCCTCCGGCCATTTGGTAAAGTAGTCGCTGACGACTAATATGTAGCGGTTCCCTGCCTCGCTTAACGGGAATGGCCCAGCAACATCGATGGCCACTCTCTCCATGGGGCCGCCCACGTTGTAGGTCTTCAGTGGACCCCGTCGTCTTCATCCTGGGCCCTTGCTGGCTGCGCAATCGTGGCACCTCGCGCAGTGATTCTCCACGTCTGTTCGGCATCCGATCCAGTAGAACCGCTCTCTCAGCTTCTCCAGGGTCTTCTTTATCCCTAGGTGTCCACCAGATGATCCTCCATGCACTTCCTTCAGGACTTCCTCCGTCATAGCCTTTGGAACGACGACTTGTTCCCGAGATGTCTTCCCGTCGGTGCTCTCCCAGGTACGGCAGATGAGGCCATCCCTTACAATCAGCGAGTCCCACTGTGCCCAGTAGGACTTAAACTTTGGGCTGCAGTCACTCACAATGTTCCACCCGGGTCTGGGGACACAGGCCCTCTTCCATTCGGCTATCAGTCCCAGGTCATCATCTTCCGCTTGCGCCCGCGTGAAAGATTCGCGGCTCCAGCTCCCTTGAAGTTCCACGGTAGTCCTTCGGCACTGTATCCCGGTGTTCTCCTCCCTTCGGGCACAGAAGGTGCAGTCTTCGGGGCACGGTCTTCGTGACAGGGCGTCGGCGTTAGAATGCAGTTGTTCTTTCCTGTGCTGAATCTCAAAGTTGTACTGTTGAAGCCTCTCTAACCACCGCGTGAGTTGACCCTCGGGCTGCTTGAAGTTCAGGAGCCCCCGCAGGGATGCATGGTCGGTCCTGATGAGAAATTCTTGCCCGTACAGGTACTTGTGGAAGTGTTCAATGGTCTTCACGATGGCGAGCAACTCCTTCCTGGTGACGCAGTAGTTCCTTTCTGGCTTTGACAAGGCCTTGCTGAAGTAGGCCACTACTCTCTCCTCACCGTCCACTACTTGCGACAGGATCCCCCCTATGCCAAAGTCGCTGGCATCGGTATCGACGATGAACCTTGTTCCAGGTCTGGGGTAGGCCAGAATAGGCGCGGTGCACAGAGCCTGCTTGAGTTGCTCGAAGGCATTGTGGCATTCTGCTGTCCACGTGAAGAGTTGGTCCTTCTCAGTCAGTCGATGTAAAGGTTTGGCAATGTCGGCGAATCCTCTCACGAAGCGACGATAATAAGTGCAGAGTCCCAGGAAGCTTCGTAGTTGGGACTTGTCCTTCGGAACTGGCCACTCCCTCACAGCTGCGGTCTTCTCTGGGTCGGTGCGCACCCCTTCCTCGGAGACGATATGCCCAAGGTACTGGACCCGCTTCTGGAAGAACTGACACTTCTTGGGGCTCAACTTCAGCTGGGCAGCCCGTAGCTTCAACAAGATCTCCTTCAGGTTGCTGTAGTGCTCCTCGAAGCTCCTCCCCAGGACGATGACGTCGTCTAGGTATACCAGGCAGGTGTTCCAGTGTAGTCCCCTCAGAATGGACTCCATTAGCCTTTCGAAGGTTGCAGGGGCGTTGCACAGACCGAATGGCATGACGGTGAACTGCCAGAGCCCGCTGCCCACAGAGAACGCCGTTTTCTCGCGGTCCTTAGGGTGGACCTCCACCTGCCAGTAGCCACTCTTCAAATCCAAGGTGGAGAACCATCTTGATCCTGATATGGTGTCCAGCGTGTCGTCGATCCGGGGTAGAGGGTAGCTGTCCTTTTTCGTGACGTCGTTCACCCGCCTGTAATCCACGCAGAACCTGGTGGAACCGTCCTTCTTCTTCACTAGCACGACCGGAGAACTCCAAGGACTATGTGATGGCTCGATCACCCCTTGCTCCTTCATCTCTTCTACCATCCGGTCGACTTCGGCTTGCTTGGCGAGCGGGACACGTCGGAATGGGGCCCTAATCGGTGCGCTATCCCCAACGTCGATTCTGTGCTGGACCAAGCTTGTCCTGCCGAAGTCTTTGCTCCCCACGGAGAAGACATCCTGGAATTCGCGTAGCAGGTCCTGAAGTTGGCGTGATTGCTCCTCGTCTAAATGGTCCTGGGATCCTTGGTACAGCTTCTGTAGTTCTTCTGGCAGTGTGCGTCTTCCTCGGTTGTCCGTCTGCAGGTGTCCGTCTGTCGTATCCGTGATGCGGGCAATCCAGGTAACGGGCTCGCAGACTCCTAGGTTGGTGTCCCTGTGAACCGTAATGTCGTAGTCGTTCAGGTTGGACAGGCGGACGTACGGCCGAGACGTCGTGTTGATGAGAGTCTTGGCAACTAGCAATCCTTTTGTCTGGATGTCCTCATATTTTGGTTCGATGACAGCCGCCACTCCCTCAGCTGTTCCGTCGACAATTACGGCAGCGCTGACTTCCGTCCTGGCGGGAACGATGACGTCCTCTCTCAGCCTTACTCGTCGTGCGGCGACGGCCTCGTGTGCTGGTCGCAAAGCAAGTTCCTCCCTTCCGAAGTGCAGAGTGTTGGTACTCAGATCCAAGATGATGTTGTTCTGGTCCAGGAAGTCCAGTCCGATGATCACTTCATTTGATACGTCAGCCACAAGCACTGGATGCTTTATCGCCCGTCGACCAATGACGATCTCCAGTGATGCTTCGCCATGTACCGGTGCGGTCTCTCCGGTCGCGGTTATTAGCTGGAGGTTCCTTTGTGTGGGTTGCACTCTCCACTTCGGGATCACGGTGGGGCTGACGATGGTCCTCGATGCTCCCGTGTCGATTAGCATGGGCCAGCTCACTCCGTTGATGACTCCGTCGACCATCAGGCTGCTTTTATCCCTCCGTAACTGCGTCACACGAACTTGGACTGCCGGGGCTTGAGCCAACCTTCGCCCCTCATGGCTGGCTGATACTTGCTTTCCTGGGCCGCGCGGTTTCCCTACGACTGACTGTCCCGACGGAAACTCTTGGCGGCGGCGATCACCGCAGTCCTTGCTCAGGTGGCCTCTCTTACGGCAGGTCCAGCAGGTTGGTAGTCCTCTTCCGGGCCGCCTCACCGGATGTCCTTCGGCTAAGTTTTTGTTGGTGGTACTGCGACTCTTGAAGAACCGGCCTAGCACCTCCATCAGTTCATCGGCCAGGGGCTTGGTCTTGTTGGCTTTGGCTGGTTCGTCAACGTCCACCTGACGCACCCGCGCGCACATTCTAGATACCTGCTTTGCCGTCTCGAACTCAAGTGCGTGGCTCAGCGCATCTGCCAGGGTCTTATTGCGCGCGAGACGCAGCGCCTGTTGAGTGTCCGAGTCCCGTAGCCCGTCGGTGAAAGTCTGCGTCGCTATCTGCTCCAGAAAGTCGGCCGGCGCTGTTGGGTAGGCGAGCCTTACGAGGCGTGCGATGTCCATCTCGAACTCCTGCAGGGTTTCCGCGTTCTTATGTACCCGGGTCCGGAGCTGCATCTGGTAGGCCTGCTGAAGATAGCTATCTCCATATCGGGACTCCATATGGGCGATCAGTGAAGCGTAGTCCTGGGATCCAGTCGGGATGGCCTGAAGGACGTTAAGGGCGTCACCTCTCAGCGCTACAATGAGAGCTGTAGCCTTTTCTGTGTTGTTCCAGTTATTTATGGAACAGGCCGCCTCGAACTGACGTAAGTAGGTGCTCCACGGGACCTTTCCGTCGAAGGTTGGGGGCGTCACTCTGCTATGTCCCGTTCCTGATATTCCCGGTGTAACGGTGGGCGGGCGTTGGCGCAGCTCGGCAACTTCCTCTTGTAGGGCTTTGACTCTCTCATCCACCCCGGTCGGCGGGCGTCGGCGCAGCTCGGCGACTTCCTCTTGTAGGGCTTTGAATCTATCTTCCATCCCTGTCGGCGGGAGTCGGCGCAGCTCAGCAAATTCCTTTTGTAGAGCGGTGAATCTCTCTTCCACCCCCATCAGCGGTCGTTGGCACAGCTCGGCAACTTCCACTTGCAAGGCGTTGAATTTCTCCTCCACCCCCATCAGCGGGCGTTGGCGCAGCTCGGCAACTTCCACTTGCAAGGTGTTGAACTTCTCCTCCACTGCCGCGACTTCCTCACGTAGGCCCTGTTCTAATTTCCTTTGGCTCTCCTCTAATTTCGTCAGCAGACACTCTTCCAGATTTTTCTGGCCATCCAGAAATTTGGCGGTAAGGTCCTCTGCTAACTTATTCTGGCTGTCTTCCATCTGCTTCAGGTCCTCCGCTAACTTATTTTGGCCTTCTTCTAATTTGGAAGTTAGGTCCTCTGCTAACTTATTTTGGCTGTCCTTCAGGTCCTCTGCTAACTTCTTCTGGCCATCTTCCATCTTCTTCTGGCCGTCTTCCATTCTGGCAGTTAGGTCCTTGGTTAAATTCTTCTGGCTGTCTTCTATGCCATTTAACTTTTCTAGCAATGCTGCCAATTGCGTCTCCATTTTAGTTGTTTGCCTTGTAAAGGGCATGCACTCACAGGAAAATTAGAGAAAATGACCTGCTCGGGTTTTGAAACCAGGACCGTCAGGTGTTGTGCTTGAGTTCGTAATCCGGTTTCTGACACCAGTTGTTACGTGCCACCCCCTAGTGGCACTTATGTTAACTGGATTACGGTGGGGGTACAAAGCACAACACCAATTACAGCTTAAAGAAATAATTAACTTTATTGTGGCCAGAAAATTACACTAGTCAGCAAATACAAGCAATTAGGAGCCTTATTCCAGTTTCCTCAAGTCTCTTCCTTGAGCGCTCTTGGCCCTTCCACTTGTCAACAGATCACAGAAGTTAATCCGTCCTAATGAGTACGGTGGCCTTGACAGAAACTACCTGCTCCTCTCTTTTATGTTCACCGACCACAATTACTTACGTTCACTTGCTGCAGGCTATTTCGCTGTCCACACGCTGGAGAAACAATGTCACTGGATTTCTACACCACAATATCTCAGACACTCAGTGAAAGCACACTCACTCAGGCAGTCCCCTGTATGTTCCTCACTTCGCCGCTACACTAGGGGTTTCGCAAGTCACCACACTTCTGTCGCTCAGAATAAACGCTCACACTAGCTCGTAAAACACAACAACCACAACTGCTTCACGGGTCACTCTTATATAGCAGGCCGGTGACTCAATAAATGGTTCTAGATCCATCCAGGGTCCACGGCTTCTCGAGGTTTCCATCGCTGGTCCAGTCACGAATCTTCTGGACTATCCCTTTGTCTAGCAGCCCTGTTGCATAAGGCACACGCAATACAGGAGGCATGCCACAGCCCAGCCCCTGGGGCAGCTGTGACTCAAGCGGCGAGCGATGACACAAACTCACAGCCGTAACAATACGTTACAAGGACTGTCTGCGTTACGCTACCCATTATTGCTATATTACTTACTTGTAGTGAGAATAATACGTTACAAGAACTATGTGCGTTACTGTGACCCACTATTGCTATATCACTTACTTGTAGTGTGAATAATACGTTACAAGAACTGTCTGCGTTACTGTGACCAACTATTGCTATATCACTTACTTGTGATGAGAATAATACGTTACAAGGACTGTCTGCGTTACTGTGACCCATTATTGCTATATCACTAACTTGTAGTGAGAATAATACGTTACAAGGACTGTCTGCGTTACTGTGACCCATTATTGCTATATCACTAAATTGTAGTGAGAATAATACGTCACAAGAACTGTCTGCGTTACTGTGACCAACTATTGCTATATCACTTAACTTACTTGTAGTGAGAATAATACGTTACAAGAACTGTCAGCGTTACTGTGACCCATTATTGCTATATCACTTACATGTAGTGAGAATAATACCTCACAAGGACTGTCTGCGTTACTGTGACCCATTATTTCTATATCACTTACTTTTAGTGAGAATAATACGTTACAAGAACCGTCTGCGTTACTGTGACCCACTACTGCTATATCACTTACTTGAAGTGAGAATAATACGTTACAAGAACTACCAGCGTTACTGTGACTCGCTATTGCAATATCACTTATTGTAGTGTGAATAATACGTTACAAGAACTATCTGCGTTACTGTGACCCACTATTGTTATATCACTCACATGTAGTGTGAATAATACGTTACAAGAACTGCGTTACTGTGACCCACTATTGCTGTATCACTTACTTGTCTGAATAATACGTTACAAGAACTGGGTGCGTTACTTGGACCCACTTTTGCTGTATCGCTTACTTGTAGTGTTAATAATACGTTACAAGAACTGTCTGCGTTACTGTGACCCATTATTGCTATATAACTTACTTGTAGTTTGAATGATACGTTACAAGAACTGTCTGCGTTACTGTGACCCATTATTGCTATATCACTTACTTGTAGTGAGAATAATACGTTACAAGGACTGTCTGCGTTACTGTGACCCATTATTGCTATATCACTTACTTGTAGTGAGAATAGTACGTTACAAGAACTGTCAGCGTTACTATGACCCGCTATTGCTATATCACTTACTTGTAGTGAGAATAATACGTCACAAGGACTGTCAGCGTTACTGTGACCTATTATTGCTATATCACTTACTTGTAGTGAGAATAATACGTTACAATAACTGTCAGAGTTACTGTGACCCACTATTGCTATATCACTTACTTGTCGTGTGAATAATACGTTACAAGGACTGTCTGCGTTACTGTGACCCACTATTGCTATATCACTTACTTATAGTGTGAATAATACGTTACAAGAATTGTCAGCGTTACTGTAACTCGCTATTGCAATATCACTTACCTGTAGTGTGAATGATACCTTACAAGGACTGTCTGCGTTACTGGGACCCACTATTGCTATATCACTTACATGTAGTGTTAATAATACGTTAGAAGAACTGCGTTACTGTGACCCACTATTGCTATCTCACTTACATGTAGTGTTAATAATACGTTACAAGAACTGCGTTACTCTGACCCACTATTGCTATCTCACTTACATGTAGTGTTAATAATACGTTACAAGAACTGCGTTACTGTGACCCACTATTGCTATATCACTTACATGTAGTGTGAATAATACGTTACAAGAACTGTGTGCGTTATTGTGACTCACTATTGCTATATCACTAACTTGTAGTGAGAATAATACGTTACAAGAACTGTCTGCGTTACTGTGACCAACTATTGCTATATCACTAACTTGTAGTGAGAATAATACGTTACAAGAACTGTCTGCGTTATTGTGACCCATTATTGCTATATCACTAACTTGTAGTGAGAATAATACGTTACAAGGACTGTCTGCGTTACTGTGACCCATTATTGCTATATCACTAACTTGTAGTGTTAATAATACGTTACAAGAACTGCGTTACTGTGACCCACTATTGCTATATCACTTACATGTAGTGTTAATAATACATTACAAGAACTGTGTGCGTTACTGTGACCCACTATTGCTATATCACTTACTTGTAGTGAGAATAATACATTACAAGAACTGTCTGCGTTACTGTGACCCACTATTGCTATACCACTTACTTGTAGTGAGAATAATACATTACAAGAACTGTCTGCGTTACTGTGACCCACTATTGCTATATCACTTACTTGTAGTGAGAATAATACGTTACATGAACTGCGTTACTGGGACCCCCTATTGCTATCTCACTTACTTGTAGTGAGAATAACACGTTACAAGAGCTGTCTGCGTTACTGTGACCCATTATTTCTATATCACTTACTTGTAGTGTGAATGATACGTTACAAGGACTGTCTGCGTTACTGTGACCCATTATTGCTATATCACTTACTTGTAGTAAGAATAATACGTTACAAGAACTGCGTTACTGTGACCCACTATTGCTATCTCACTTACTTGTGGTGTGAATAATACGTTACAAGGACTGTCTGCGTTACTGTGACCCACTATTGCTATCTCACTTACTTGTAGTGAGAATAACACGTTACAAGAGCTGTCTGCGTTACTGTGACCCATTATTTCTATATCACTTACTTGTAGTGAGAATAATACGTCACAAGGACTGTCAGCGTTACTGTGACCTATTATTGCTATATCACTTACTTGTAGTGAGAATAATACGTTACAATAACTGTCAGCGTTACTGTGACCCACTATTGCTATATCACTTACTTGTCGTGTGAATAATACGTTACAAGGACTGTCTGCGTTACTGTGACCCACTATTGCTATATCACTTACTTATAGTGTGAATAATACGTTACAAGAATTGTCAGCGTTACTGTAACTCGCTATTGCAATATCACTTACTTGTAGTGTGAATGATACCTTACAAGAACCCTCTGCGTTACTGGGACCCACTTTTGCTATATCACTTACTTGTAGTGTTAATAATACGTTACAAGAACTGTGTGCGTTACTGTGACCCACTATTGCTATATCACTTACTTGTGGTGTGAATAATACGTTACAAGAACTGCGTTACTGTGATCCACTATTGCTAGCTCACTTACTTGTGGTGTGAATAATACGTTACAAGAACTGCGTTACTGAGACCCACTATTGCTATATCACTTACTTGTAGTGAGAATAATACATTGCAAGGACTGTCTGCGTTACTGTGACCCACTATTGCTATATCACTTACTTGTGGTGTGAATAATACGTTACAAGAACTGCATTACTGTGACCCACTATTGCTAACTCACTTACTTGTGGTGTGAATAATACGTTACAAGAACTGCGTTACTGTGACCCACTATTGCTATATCACTTACATGTAGTGTTAATAATACGTTACAAGAACTGTATGCGTTACTGTGACCCACTATTGCTATATCACATACATGTAGTGTTAATAATACGTTACAAGAACTGTGTGCGTTACTGTGACACGCTATTGCTATATCACTTACATGTAGTGTGAATAATACGTTACAAGAACTGTATGCGTTACTGTGACCCACTTTTGCTATATCACTTATTTGTAATGTTATTAATACGTAACAAGAACCGTCTGCGTTACTGAGACCCACTATTGCTATATCACTTACTTTTAGTGAGAATAATACCTTACAAGAACTGTCTGCGTTACTGTGACCCACTATTGCTATATCACTTACTTGTAGTGAGAATAATAAGTTACAAGAACTGTCTGCGTTACTGTGACCCACTATTGCTATATCACTTACTTGTAGTGAGAATAATAAGTTACAAGAACTGTCTGCGTTACTGTGACCCACTATTGCTATATCACTTACTTGTAGTGAGAATAATACCTTACAAGAACTGTCTGCGTTACTGTGACCCACTATTGCTATATCACTTACTTGTAGTGAGAATAATACGTTTCAAGAACTGTCTGCGTTACTGTGACCCACTATTGCTATATCACTTACTTTAGTGAGAATAATACTTTACAAGAACTGCGTTACTGTGACGCACTATTGCTATATCACTTACTTGTAGTGTGAATGATACCTTCCAAGGACTGTCTGCGTTACTGTGACCCGCTCTTGCTATATCACTTACTTGTAGGGAGAATAATAAGTTACAAGGACTGTCTGCGTTACTGTGACCCACTATTGCTATATCACTTACAAGTAGTGAGAATAATACGTTACAGGAACTCTGTGCGTTACTGAGACCCACTTTTGTTATATCACTTACTTGTAATGTTATTAATACGTAACAAGAACTATCTGCGTTACTGTGACCCACTATTGCTATATCACTTACTTGTAGTGCGAATAATACGTCACGAGAACTGCCTGCGTTACTGTGTCCAACTATTGCTATATCACTTACTTGCAGTGAGTATAATACGTCACAAGGACTGTCAGCGTTACTGTGACCCATTATTGCTACATCACTTACTTGTAGTGAGTATAATACGTCACAAGGACTGTTAGCGTTACTGTGACCCACTATTGCTATATCACTTACTTGTAGTGAGTATAATACGTCACAAGGACTGTCAGCGTTACTGTGACCCATTATTGCTATATCACTTACTTGTAGTGAGAATAATACATTACACGAACCGTCTGCGTTACTGAGACCCACTATTGCAATATCACTTACTTGTAGTGTGAATAATACGTTACAAGAACTGTCTGCGTTACTGTGACCCATTATTGCTATATCACTTACTTGTAGTGAGAATAATACGTCACAAGAACTGCCTGCGTTACTGTGTCCCATTATTGCTATATCACTTACTTGTAGTGAGTATAATACGTCACAAGAACTGCCTGCGTTACTGTGACCCATTATTGCTATATCACTTACTTGTAGTGAGAATAATACATTACAAGAACTGTCAGCGTTACTGTGACCCACTATTGCTATATCACTTACTTGTAGTGAGAATAATACATTACAAGAACTCTCAGCGTTACTGTGACCCACTATTGCTATATCACTTACTTGTAGTGAGAATAATACGTCACAAGAACTGCCTGCGTTACTGTGACCCACTATTGCTATATCACTTACTTGTAGTGAGAATAAAACGTTACAAGAACTGTCTGCATTACTGTGACCCACTATTGCTATATCACTAACTTGTAGTGAGAATAATACGTTACAAGAACTGCGTTACTGTGACTCACTATTGCTATATCACTTACATGTAGTGTTAATAATACGTTACAAGAACTGTGTGCGTTACTGTGACCCTCTTTTGATGTATCACTTACTTGTAGTGTTAATAATACGTTACAAGAACTGCGTTACTGTGACTCACTATTGCTATATCACTTACATGTAGTGTTAATAATACGTTACAAGAACTGTGTGCGTTACTGTGACCCTCTTTTGATGTATCACTTACTTGTAGTGAAAATAATAAGTTACAAGAACTGTGTGCGTTACTGTGACTCACTATTGCTATATCACTTACATGTAGTGTTAATAATACGTTACAAGAACTGTGTGCGTTACTGTGACCCACTATTGCTATATCACTTACTTGTAGTGTAATACGTTACACGGACTGTGTGCGTTACTGTGACCCGCTATTGAAATATAACTTACTTGTAGTGTGAATGATACCTTCCAAGAACTGTCTGCGTTACTGTGACCCACTATTGCTATATCACTTACTTGTAGCGAGAATAATACGTTACAAGAACTGTCTGCGTTACTGTGACCCAGTTTTGCTATATCATTTTCTTGTAGTGTTAATAATACGTTTCGAGAACTGTGTTCGTTGCTGTGACCCACTATTTCTATATCACTTACATGTAGTGTGAATAATACGTTGCAAGAACTGTGTGCGTTACTGTGACCCGCTCTTGCTATATCACTTACTTGTAGGGAGAATAATACGTTACAAGAACCGTCTGCGTTACTGTGACCCACTATTGCTATATCACTTACAAGTAGTGAGAATAATACGTTACAGGAACTGTCTGCGTACTGTGACCCACTTTTGCTGTATCACTTACTTGTATTGTGAATGATACCTTACAAGAACTGTGTGCGTTACTGTGACCCGCTATTGCTATATCACTTACCTTTTGAGAGAATAATACGTTACATGAACTGTCTGCGTTACTGTGACCCACTATTGCTATATCACTTACCTTTTGAGAGAATAATACGTTACATGAACTGCCTGCGTTACTGTGACCCACTATTGCTATATCACTTACTTGTAGTGAGAATAATACTTTACAAGAAGTGCGTTTCTGTGACCCACTATTGCTATATCACTTACCTTTTGAGAGAATAATACGTTACAAGAACTGTCTGCGTTACTGTGACCCATTATTGCTATATTACTTACTTGTAGTGAGAATAATACGTTACAAGAACTGTGTGCGTTACTGTGACCCACTATTGCTATATCACTTACTTGTAGTGAGAATAATACGTTACAAGGACTGTCTGCGTTACTGTGACCCATTATTGCTATATCACTTACTTGTAGTGAGAATAACACGTTACAAGGACTGTCTGCGTTACTGTGACCCACTATTTCTATATCATTTACTTGTAGTGATAATAATACGTTACAAGAACTGCCAGCGTTACTGTGACTCGCTATTGCAATATCACTTACTTGTAGTGTGAATAATACGTTACAAGAACTGTCTGCGTTACTGTGACCCATTATTGCTATATCACTTACTTGTAGTGAGAATAATACGTTACAAGGACTGTCTGCGTTACTGTGACCCATTATTGCTACATCACTTACTTGCAGTGAGTATAATACGTCACAAGAACTGTCAGCGTTACTGTGACCCACTATTGCTATATCACTTACTTGTAGTGAGAATAATACGTCACAAGAACTGCCTGCGTTACTGTGTCCAACTATTGCTATATCACTTACTTGCAGTGAGTATAATACGTCACAAGGACTGTCAGCGTTACTGTGACCCATTATTGCTATATCACTTACTTGTAGTGAGAATAATACATTACAAGAACTGTCAGCGTTACTGTGACCCACTATTGCTATATCACTTACTTGTCGTGTGAATAATACGTTACAAGAACTGCCTGCGATACTGTGACCCACTATTGCTATATCACTTACTTGTCGTGTGAATAATACGTTACAAGAACTGTCTGCGTTACTGAGACCCACTATTGCTATCTCACTTACATGTAGTGAGAATAATACATTACAAGAACTGCCTGCATTACTGTGACCCACTATTGCTATATCACTTACTTGTATTGTGAATGATACATTACAAGAACTGTCAGCGTTACTGTGACTCGCTATTGCAATATCACTTACTTATAGTGAGAATAATACGCTAAAAGAACTGTCTGCGTTACTGTGACCCACTATTGCTATATCACTTACCTTTTCAGAGAATAATACGTTACATGAACTGTGTGCGTTACTGTGACCCAGTTTTGCTATATCACTTACTTGTAGTGAGAATAATACGTTAAAAGAACTGTCTGCGTTACTGTGACCCATTATTGCTATATCACTTACTTGTAGTGAGAATAATATGTTACAAGGACTGTCTGCGTTACTGTGACCCATTATTGCTATATTACTTACTTGTAGTGAGAATAATACGTCACAAGAACTGTCTGCGTTACTGTGACCAACTATTGCTATATCACTTAACTTACTTGTAGTGAGAATAATACGTTACAAGAACTGTCATCGTTACTGTGACCCGATATTGATATATCACTAAAATATAGTGAGAATAATACGTTACAAGAACTGTCTGCGTTACTGTGACCCTCTATTGCTATATCACTTACTTGTAGTGTGAATAATACGTTACAAGAACTGTCTGCGTTACTGTGACCCACTATTGCTATCTAACTTACTTGTAGTGAGAATAATACGTTACAAGAACTGTCTGCGTTATTGTGACCCATTATTGCTATATCACTTACTTGTAGTGAGAATAATACGTCACAAGAACTGCCTGCGTTACTGTGACCCATTATTGCTATATCACTTACTTGTAGTGAGAATAATACATTACAAGAACTGTCAGCGTTACTGTGACCCACTATTGCTATATCATTTACTTGTAGTGAGAATAATACATTACAAGAACTCTCAGCGTTACTGTGACCCACTATTGCTATATCACTTACTTGTAGTGAGAATAATACGTCACAAGAACTGCCTGCGTTACTGTGTCCAACTATTGCTATATCACTTACTTGCAGTGAGTATAATACGTCACAAGGACTATCAGCGTTACTGTGACCCATTATTGCTATATCACTTACTTGTAGTGAGAATAATACGTTACAAGAACTGTCAGCGTTACTGTGACCCACTATTGCTATATCACTTACTTGCAGTGAGTATAATACGTCACAAGAACTGCCTGCGTTACTGTGACCCTCTATTGCTATATCACTTACTTGTAGTGAGAATAAAACGTTACAAGAACTGTCTGCATTACTGTGACCCACTATTGCTATATCACTTACTTGTAGTGAGAATAATACATTACAAGAACTCTCAGCGTTACTGTGACCCACTATTGCTATATCACTAACTTGTAGTGAGAATAATACGTTACAAGAACTGCGTTACTGTGACTCACTATTGCTATATCACTTACATGTAGTGTTAATAATACGTTACAAGAACTGTGTGCGTTACTGTGACCCTCTTTCGATGTATCACTTACTTGTAGTGTTAATAATACGTTACAAGAACTGCGTTACTGTGACTCATTATTGCTATATCACTTACTTGTAGTGAAAATAATAAGTTACAAGAACTGTGTGCGTTACTGTGACTCACTATTGCTATATAACTTACATGTAGTGTTAATAATACGTTACAAGAACTGTGTGCGTTACTGTGACCCACTATTGCTATATCACTTACTTGTAGTGTTAATAATACGTTACAAGAACTGTGTGCGTTACTGTGACCTACTATTGCTATATCACTTACATGTAGTGTTAACAATACGTTACAAGAACTTTGTGCGTTACTGTGACCCTCTTTTGATGTATCACTTACTTGTAGTGTTAATAATACGTTACAAGAACTGCGTTACTGTGACTCATTATTGCTATATCACTTACTTGTAGTGAAAATAATAAGTTACAAGAACTGTGTGCGTTACTGTGACTCACTATTGCTATATCACTTACATGTAGTGTTAATAATACGTTACAAGGACTGTGTGCGTTACTGTGACCCGCTATTGCAATATAACTTACTTGTAGTGTGAATGATACCTTCCAAGAACTGTCTGCGTTACTGTGACCCACTATTGCTATATCACTTACTTGTAGTGAGAATAATACCTTATAGGAACTGCGTTACTGTGACCCACTATTGCTATCTCACTTACTTGTAGCGAGAATAATACGTTACAAGAACTGTCTGCGTTACTGTGACCCAGTTTTGCTATATCACTTACTTGTAGTGAGAATAATACGTTACAAGAAATGTGTGCGTTACTGTGACCCACATTTGCTATATCATTTTCTTGTAGTGTTAATAATACGTTTCGAGAACCGTCTGCGTTACTGTGACCCACTATTGCTATATCACTTACAAGTAGTGAGAATAATACGTTACAGGAACTGTCTGCGTACTGTGACCCACTTTTGCTGTATCACTTACTTGTAGTGTGAATGATACCTTACAAGAACTGTGTGCGTTACTGTGACCCGCTATTGCTATATCACTTACCTTTTGAGAGAATAATACGTTACATGAACTGTCTGCGTTACTGTGACCCACTATTGCTATATCACTTACCTTTTGAGAGAATAATACGTTACATGAACTGTCTGCGTTACTGTGACCCACTATTGCTATATCACTTACTTGTAGTGAGAATAATACGTTACAAGAAGTGCGTTTCTGTGACCCACTATTGCTATATCACTTACCTTTTGAGAGAATAATACGTTACAAGAACTGTCTGCGTTACTGTGACCCATTATTGCTATATTACTTACTTGTAGTGAGAATAATACGTTACACGAACTGTGTGCGTTACTGTGACCCACTATTGCTATATCACTTACTTGTAGTGAGAATAATACGTTACAAGGACTGTCTGCGTTACTGTGACCCATTATTGCTATATCACTTACTTGTAGTGAGAATAATACGTTACAAGGACTGTCTGCGTTACTGTGACCCACTATTTCTATATCATTTACTTGTAGTGATAATAATACGTTACAAGAACTGCCAGCGTTACTGTGACTCGCTATTGCAATATCACTTACTTGTAGTGTGAATAATACGTTACAAGAACTGTCTGCGTTACTGTGACCCATTATTGCTATATCACTTACTTGTAGTGAGAATAATACGTTACAAGGACTGTCTGCGTTACTGTGACCCATTATTGCTACATCACTTACTTGCAGTGAGTATAATACGTCACAAGAACTGCCTGCGTTACTGTGTCCCACTATTGCTATATCACTTACTTGCAGTGAGTATAATACGTCACAAGGACTGTCAGCGTTACTGTGACCCATTATTGCTATATCACTTACTTGTAGTGAGAATAATACATTACAAGAACTGTCAGCGTTACTGTGACCCACTATTGCTATATCACTTACTTGTCGTGTGAATAATACGTTACAAGAACTGCCTGCGATACTGTGACCCACTATTGCTATATCACTTACTTGTCGTGTGAATAATACGTTACAAGAACTGTCTGCGTTACTGAGACCCACTATTGCTATCTCACTTACATGTAGTGAGAATAATACATTACAAGAACTGCCTGCATTACTGTGACTCGCTATTGCTATCTCACTTACATGTAGTGTGAATAATACGTTACAAGAACTGTCTGCGTTACTGAGACCCACTATTGCTATCTCACTTACATGTAGTGAGAATAATACGTTACAAGAACTGTCTGCGTTACTGTGACCCATTATTGCTATATCACTTACTTGTATTGTGAATGATACATTACAAGAACTGTCAGCGTTACTGTGACTCGCTATTGCAATATCACTTACTTATAGTGAGAATAATACGCTAAAAGAACTGTCTGCGTTACTGTGACCCACTATTGCTATATCACTTACCTTTTCAGAGAATAATACGTTACATGAACTGTGTGCGTTACTGTGACCCAGTTTTGCTATATCACTTACTTGTAGTGAGAATAATACGTTAAAAGAACTGTCTGCGTTACTGTGACCCATTATTGCTATATCACTTACTTGTAGTGAGAATAATATGTTACAAGGACTGTCTGCGTTACTGTGACCCATTATTGCTATATTACTTACTTGTAGTGAGAATAATACGTCACAAGAACTGTCTGCGTTACTGTGACCAACTAGTGCTATATCACTTAACTTACTTGTAGTGAGAATAATAAGTTACAAGAACTGGGTGCGTTACTGTGACCCACTATTGCTATCTAAATTACTTGTAGTGAGAATAATACGTCACAAGAACTGTCTGCGTTACTGTGACCCATTATTGCTATATCACTTACTTGCAGTGAGAATAATACGTCACAAGAACTGTGTGCGTTACTGTGACGAACTATTGCTATATCACTTACTTGTAGTGAGAATAATAAGTTACAAGAACTGTGTGCGTTACTGAGACCCACTATTGCTATATCACTTACTTGTAGTGAGAATAATACGTTACAAGAACTGCCTGCATTACTGTGACCCACTATTGCTATATCACTTACTTGCAGTGAGAATAATATGTTACAAGAACTGTCTGCGTTATTGTGACCCGCTATTGCCAATATCACCTACTTGTAATGAGAATAATACGTTACAAGGACTGTCTGCGTTACTGTGACCCACTATTGCTATCTAACTTACTTGTAGTGAGAATAATACGTTACAAGAACTGACTGCGTTACTGTGACCCATTATTGCTATATCACTTACTTGTAGTGTGAATGATACGTTCCAAGGACTGTCTGCGTTACTGTGACCCATTATTGCTATATCACTAAAATGTAGTGAGAATAATACGTCACAAGAAATGTCTGCGTTACTGTGACCAACTAGTGCTATATCACTTAACTTACTTGTAGTGAGAATAATAAGTTACAAGAACTGGGTGCGTTACTGTGACCCACTATTGCTATCTAAATTAATTGTAGTGAGAATAATACGTCACAAGAACTGTCTGCGTTACTGTGACCCATTATTGCTATATCACTTACTTGCAGTGAGAATAATACGTCACAAGAACTGTGTGCGTTACTGTGACGAACTATTGCTATATCACTTACTTGTAGTGAGAATAATACGTTACAAGAACTGTGTGCGTTACTGAGACCCACTATTGCTATATCACTTACTTGTAGTGAGAATAATACGTTACAAGAACTGCCTGCAATACTGTGACCCACTATTGCTATATCACTTACTTGCAGTGAGAATAATATGTTACAAGAACTGTCTGCGTTATTGTGACCCGCTATTGCCAATATCACTTACTTGTAATGAGAATAATACGTTACAAGGACTGTCTGCGTTACTGTGACCCATTATTGCTATATCACTAACTTGTAGGGAGAATAATAAGTTACAAGAACTGAGTGCGTTACTGTGACCCACTATTGCTATATCACTTACTTGTGATGAGAATAATACGTTACAAGAACTGAGTGCGTTACTGTGACCCACTTTTGCGATATCACTTACTTGTAGTGCGAATAATACGTTACACGAACTGTCTGCGTTACTGAGACCCATTATTGCTATATCACTTACTTGTAGTGTGAATGATACGTTACAAGAACTGTCTGCGTTACTGTGACCCATTATTGCTATATCACTTACTTGTAGTGAGAATAATACGTTACAAGAACTGTCTGCGTTACTGTGACCCACTATTGCTATATCACTTACTTGTAGTGAGAATAATACGTTACAAGAACTGTCTGCGTTACTGTGACCCACTATTGCTATATCACTTACTTGTAGTGTGAATGATACGTTACAAGAACTGTCTGCGTTACTGTGACCCATTATTGCTATATCACTTACTTGTAGTCTGAATAATACGTTACAAGAACTGTCTGCGTTACTGAGACCCACTATTGCTATCTCACTTACTTGTAGTGAGAATAATACGTTACAAGAACTGTCTGCGTTACTGTGACCCACTATTGCAATATCACTTACTTGTAGTGAGAATAATACGTTACAAGAACTGTCTGCGTTACTGTGACCCACTATTGCTATATCACTTACTTGTAGTGTGAATGATACGTTACAAGAACTGTCTGCGTTACTGTGACCCATTATTGCTATATCACTTACTTGTAGTGTGAATAATACGTTACAAGAACTGTCTGCGTTACTGAGACCCACTATTGCTATCTCACTTACTTGTAGTGAGAATAATACGTTACAAGAACTGCCTGCATTACTGTGACCCATTATTGCTATATCACTTACTTGTAGTGTGAATGATACGTTACAAGAACTGTCTGCGTTACTGTGACCCATTATTGCTATATCACTTACTTGTAGTGAGAATAATACGTTACAAGGACTGTCTGCGTTACTGTGACCCATTATTGCTACATCACTTACTTGTAGTGAGAATAATACGTCACAAGAACTGCCTGCGTTACTGTGTCCCACTATTGCTATATCACTTACTTGCAGTGTGAATAATACATTACAAGAACTGTCAGCGTTACTGTGACCCATTATTGCTATATCACTTACATGTAGTGAGAATAATACATTACAAGAACTGTCAGCGTTACTGTGACCCATTATTGCTATATCACTTACTTGCAGTGAGAATAATACATTACAAGAACTGTCAGCGTTACTGTGACCCATTATTGCTATATCACTTACTTGTAGTGAGAATAATACGTCACAAGGACTGTCAGCGTTACTGTGACCCATTATTGCTATATCACTTACTTGTAGTGAGAATAATACATTACAAGAACTGTCAGCGTTACTGTGACCCACTATTGCTATATCACTTACTTGTCGTGTGAATAATACGTTACAAGAACTGCCTGCGTTACTGTGACCCACTATTGCTATATCACTTACGTGTCGTGTGAATAATACGTTACAAGGACTGTCTGCGTTACTGTGACCCTCTATTGCTATATCACTTACTTATAGTTTGAATAATACGTTACAAGTACTGTCAGCGTTACTGTGACTCGCTATTGCAATATCACTTACTTGTAGTATGAATGATACCTTACAAGAACTGTGTGCGTTACCGTGACCCACTATTGCTATCTCACTTACTTGTAGTGAGAATAATACGTTACAAGAACTGTCTGCATTACTGTGACCCACTATTGCTATATCACTTACTTGTTGTGAGAATAATACGTAACAAGAACTGTCTGCGTTACTGGGACCCACTATTGCTATATCACTAACGTGTAATGAGAATAATACGTTACATCAACTGTCTGCGTTACTGTGACCCTCTATTGCTACATCACTTACTTGTTGTGAGAATAATACGTTACATCAACTGTCTGCGTTACTGTGACCCACTATTGCTATATCACTTAATTGTTGTGAGACTAATACGTAACAAGAACTGTCTGCGTTACTGGGACCCACTATTGCTATATCACTAACTTGTAATGAGAATAATACGTTACAAGAACTGTCAGCGTTACTGTGACTCGCTATTGCAATATCACTTACTTGTAGTGTTAATAATACGTTACAAGAACTGTGTGCGTTACTGTGACACTCTTTTGATGTATCACTTACTTGTAGTGTTAATAATACGTTACAAGAACTGCGTTACTGTGACTCACTATTGCTATATCACTTACATGTAGTGTGAATAATACTTTACAAGAACTGTCTGCGTTAGTGTGACCCACTATTGCTATCTCACTTACTTGTAGCGAGAATAAAACGTTACAAGAACTGGGTGCGTTACTGTGACCCAGTTTTGCTATATCACTTACTTGTAGTGAGAATGATACGTTACAAGAACTGTGTGCGTTACTGTGACCCACCTTTGCTATATCACTTACATGAAGTGAGAATAATACGTAACAAGGACTGTCTGCGTTACTGTGACCCACTATTGCTATATCACTCACTTGTAGTGAAAATAATACGTTACAGGGACTGTCTGCGTTACTGTGACACATTATTGCTATATCACTTACTTGTAGTGAGAATAATACGTTACAAGGACTGTCTGCGTTACTGTAACCCACTATAGCTATCTCACTTACTTGTAGTGTTAATAATACGTTACAAGAACTGCGTTACTGTGACCCACTATTGCTATATCACTTACATGTAGTGTTAATAATACGTTACAAGAACTGTGTCCGTTACTGTGACCCGCTATTGCTATATCACTTACATGAAGTGAGAATAATACCTTACAGGGACTGTCTGCGTTACTGTGACACATTATTGCTATATCACTTACATGTAGTGAGAATAATACGTTACAAGAACTGTCTGCGTTACTGTGACCCATTATTGCTATATCACTTACTTGTAGTGAGAATAATATGTTACAAGGACTGTCTGCGTTACTGTGACCCATTATTGCTATATTACTTACGTGTAGTGAGAATAATACGTTACAAGAACTGTGCGCGTTACTGTGACCCACTATTGCTATATCAATTACTTGTAGTGAGAATAATACGTTACAAGGACTGTCTGCGTTACTGTGACCCATTATTGCTATATCACTAACTTGTAGTGAAAATAATACGATACAAGGACTGTCTGCGTTATTGTGACCAACTATTGCTATATCACTTAACTTACTTGTAGTGAGAATAATACGTTACAAGAACTGAGTGCGTTACTGTGACCGACTATTGCTATATCACTTACATGTAGTGTGAACAATACGTTACAAGAACTGTCAGCGTTACTGTGAAAAACTATTGCTATATCACTTACATGTAGTGTTAATAATACGTTACAAGAACTGTCTGCGTTACTGTGACCCAATATTGCTACATCACTTACTTGTGGTGAGAATAATAAGTTACAAGAACTGCCTGGATTACTGTGACCCACTATTGCTATATCACTTACATGTAGTGAGAATAATACGTTACAAGAACTGTATGGGTTACTGGGACCCACTATTGCTATATCACTTACTTGTAATGAGAATCATACGTTACAAAAACTCTACGTTACTGGGACCCACTATTGCTATATCACTTACTTGTAATGAGAATAATACGTTACAAGAACTGGCTGCGTTACTGTGACCCACTATTGCTATATCACGTACTTGTAGTGAGAATAATACGTTACAAGAACTGTCAGCGTTACTGTGACCCACTATTGCTATATCACTTACATGTAGTGAGAATAATACGTTACAAGAACTGTCTGCGTTACTGTGACCCATTATTGCTATATCACTTACTTGTAGTGAGAATAATAAGTTACAAGAACTGTCAGCGTTACTGTGATCCGCTATGGCTATATCACTTACTTGTAGGGAGAATAATACGTTACAAGAACTGTCTGCGTTACTGTGACCCATTATTGCTATATCGCGTACTTGTAGTGAGAATAATACGTTACAAGAACTGTCAGCGTTACTGAGACCCACTATTGCTATATCACTTACATGTAGTGAGAATAATACGTTACAAGAACTGTGTGCGTTACTGTGACCCACTATTGCTATATCACTTATTTGTCGTGTGAATAATACGTTACAAGAACTGTCTGCGTTACAGTGACCCACTATTGCTATATCACTTACTTGTCGTGTGAATAATACGTTACAAGGACTGTCTGCGTTTCTGTGACCCACTATTGCTATATCACTTACTTGTCGTGTGAATAATACGTTACCAGAACTGTCTGCGTTACAGTGACCCACTATTGCTATATCACTTACTTGTAGTGTGAATAATATGTTACAAGGACTGTCTGCGTTACTGTGACCCACTATTGCTATATCATTTACTTGTAGTGAGAATAATACGTTACAAGGACTGTCAGCGTTACTGTGACTCGCTATTGCAATATCACTTACTTGTAGTGTGAATGATACCTTACAAGAACTGTGTGCGTTACGGTGACCCACTATTGCTTATATCACTAACTTGTATTGTGAATGATACCTTACAAGAACTGTCTGCGTTACTGTGACCCACTATTGCTATATCACTTACTTGTAGTGAGAATAATACGTTACAAGAACTGCCTGCATTACTGTGACCCATTATTGCTACATCACTTATTTGTCGTGTGAATAATACGCTACAAGAACTGTCTGCGTTACAGTGACCCACTATTGCTATATCACTTACTTGTCGTGTGAATAATACGTTACAAGGACTGTCTGCGTTACAGTGACCCCCTATTGCTATATCACTTACTTGTAGTGAGAATAATACGTTACAAGAACTGTCTGCGTTACTGTGACCCATTATTGCTATATCACTTACTTGTAGTGCGAATAATACGTTACAAGAACCGTCTGCGTTACTGTGACCCACTATTGCTATATCACTTAACTTACTTTTAGTGCGAATAATACGTTACAAGAACTGTCAGGGTAACTGTGACCCATTATTGCTATATCACTTACATGTAGTGAGAATAATACCATACAAGGACTGTCTGCGTTACTGTGACCCATTATTGCTACATCACTTACTTGTAGTGAGAAAAATACGTTACAAGAAATGTCTGCGTTACTGTGACACTCTATTCATATATCACTTACTTGTAGTGAGAATAATAGGTTAAAAAACTGTCTGCGTTACTGTGACTCGCTATTGCTATATCACTTACTTGTCGTGTGAATAATACGTTACAAGAACTGTCTGCGTTACAGTGACCCACTATTGCTATATCACTTACTTGTCGTGTGAATAATACGTTACAAGGACTGTCTGCGTTTCTGTGACCCACTATTGCCTTATCACTTACTTATAGTGTGAATAATACGTTACAAGAACTGTCAGCGTTACTGTGACTCGCTATTGCAATATCACTTACTTGTAGTGTGAATGATACCTTACAAGAACTGTGTGCGTTACGGTGACCCACTATTGCTTATATCACTTACTTGTAGTGTGAATGATACCTTACAAGAACTGTGTGCGTTACTGTGAGCCACTATTGCTATATCACTTACTTGTAGTGAGAATAATACGTCACAAGGACTGTCAGCGTTACTGTGACCCATTATTGCTATATCACTTACTTGTAGTGAGAATAATACGTTACAAGAACTGTCAGCGTTACTGTGACCCACTATTGCTATATCACTTACTTGTAGTGAGAATAATACCTTACAAGAACTGTCTAAGTTACTGTGACCCACTATTGTTATATCACGTACTTGTAGTGTAAGTAATACGTTACAAGAACTGTCAGCGTTACTGTGACCCGCTATTGCTATATCACTTAGTTGTCGTGTGATTAATACGTTACAAGAACTGTCTGCGTTACAGTGACCCACTATTGCTATATCACTTACTTGTCGTGTGAATAATACGTTACAAGGACTGTCTGCGTTTCTGTGACCCACTATTGCCTTATCACTTACTTATAGTGTGAATAATACGTTACAAGAACTGTCAGCGTTACTGTGACTCGCTATTGCAATATCACATACTTGTAGTGTGAATGATACCTTACAAGAACTGTGTGCGTTACGGTGACCCACTATTGCTTATATCACTTACTTGTAGTGTGAATGATACCTTACAAGAACTGTGTGCTTTACTGTGACCCACTATTGCTATATCACTTACTTGTTGTGAGAATAATACGTAACAAGAACTGTCTGCGTTACTGGGACCCACTTTTGCTATATCACTTACTTGTAATTAGAATAATACGTTACAAGAACTGCCTGGATTACTGTGACCCACTATTGCTATATCACTTACATGTAGTGAGAATAATACGTTACAAGAACTGTATGGGTTACTGGGACCCACTATTGCTATATCACTTACTTGTAATGAGAATCATACGTTACAAAAACTCTACGTTACTGGGACCCACTATTGCTGTATCACTTACTTGTAATGAGAATAATACGTTACAAGAACTGGCTGCGTTACTGTGACCCACTATTGCTATATCACGTACTTGTAGTGAGAATAATACGTTACAAGAACTGTCAGCGTTACTGTGACCCACTATTGCTATATCACTTACATGTAGTGAGAATAATACGTTACAAGAACTGTCTGCGTTACTGTGACCCATTATTGCTATATCACTTACTTGTAGTGAGAATAATAAGTTACAAGAACTGTCAGCGTTACTGTGATCCGCTATGGCTATATCACTTACTTGTAGGGAGAATAATACGTTACAAGAACTGTCTGCGTTACTGTGACCCATTATTGCTATATCGCGTACTTGTAGTGAGAATAATACGTTACAAGAACTGTCAGCGTTACTGAGACCCACTATTGCTATATCACTTACATGTAGTGAGAATAATACGTTACAAGAACTGTGTGCGTTACTGTGACCCACTATTGCTATATCACTTATTTGTCGTGTGAATAATACGTTACAAGAACTGTCTGCGTTACAGTGACCCACTATTGCTATATCACTTACTTGTCGTGTGAATAATACGTTACAAGGACTGTCTGCGTTTCTGTGACCCACTATTGCTATATCACTTACTTGTCGTGTGAATAATACGTTACCAGAACTGTCTGCGTTACAGTGACCCACTATTGCTATATCACTTACTTGTAGTGTGAATAATATGTTACAAGGACTGTCTGCGTTACTGTGACCCACTATTGCTATATCATTTACTTGTAGTGAGAATAATACGTTACAAGGACTGTCAGCGTTACTGTGACTCGCTATTGCAATATCACTTACTTGTAGTGTGAATGATACCTTACAAGAACTGTGTGCGTTACGGTGACCCACTATTGCTTATATCACTAACTTGTAGTGTGAATGATACCTTACAAGAACTGTCTGCGTTACTGTGACCCACTATTGCTATATCACTTACTTGTAGTGAGAATAATACGTTACAAGAACTGCCTGCATTACTGTGACCCATTATTGCTACATCACTTATTTGTCGTGTGAATAATACGCTACAAGAAATGTCTGCGTTACAGTGACCCACTATTGCTATATCACTTACTTGTCGTGTGAATAATACGTTACAAGGACTGTCTGCGTTACAGTGACCCCCTATTGCTATATCACTTACTTGTAGTGAGAATAATACGTTACAAGAACTGTCTGCGTTACTGTGACCCATTATTGCTATATCACTTACTTGTAGTGCGAATAATACGTTACAAGAACCGTCTGCGTTACTGTGACCCACTATTGCTATATCACTTAACTTACTTTTAGTGCGAATAATACGTTACAAGAACTGTCAGGGTAACTGTGACCCATTATTGCTATATCACTTACAAGTAGTGAGAATAATACCATACAAGGACTGTCTGCGTTACTGTGACCCATTATTGCTACATCACTTACTTGTAGTGAGAAAAATACGTTACAAGAAATGTCTGCGTTACTGTGACACTCTATTCATATATCACTTACTTGTAGTGAGAATAATAGGTTAAAAAACTGTCTGCGTTACTGTGACTCGCTATTGCTATATCACTTACTTGTCGTGTGAATAATACGTTACAAGAACTGTCTGCGTTACAGTGACCCACTATTGCTATATCACTTACTTGTCGTGTGAATAATACGTTACAAGGACTGTCTGCGTTTCTGTGACCCACTATTGCCTTATCACTTACTTATAGTGTGAATAATACGTTACAAGAACTGTCAGCGTTACTGTGACTCGCTATTGCAATATCACTTACTTGTAGTGTGAATGATACCTTACAAGAACTGTGTGCGTTACGGTGACCCACTATTGCTTATATCACTTACTTGTAGTGTGAATGATACCTTACAAGAACTGTGTGCGTTACTGTGAGCCACTATTGCTATATCACTTACTTGTAGTGAGAATAATACGTCACAAGGACTGTCAGCGTTACTGTGACCCATTATTGCTATATCACTTACTTGTAGTGAGAATAATACGTTACAAGAACTGTCAGCGTTACTGTGACCCACTATTGCTATATCACTTACTTGTAGTGAGAATAATACCTTACAAGAACTGTCTAAGTTACTGTGACCCACTATTGTTATATCACGTACTTGTAGTGTAAGTAATACGTTACAAGAACTGTCAGCGTTACTGTGACCCGCTATTGCTATATCACTTAGTTGTCGTGTGATTAATACGTTACAAGAACTGTCTGCGTTACAGTGACCCACTATTGCTATATCACTTACTTGTCGTGTGAATAATACGTTACAAGGACTGTCTGCGTTTCTGTGACCCACTATTGCCTTATCACTTACTTATAGTGTGAATAATACGTTACAAGAACTGTCAGCGTTACTGTGACTCGCTATTGCAATATCACATACTTGTAGTGTGAATGATACCTTACAAGAACTGTGTGCGTTACGGTGACCCACTATTGCTTATATCACTTACTTGTAGTGTGAATGATACCTTACAAGAACTGTGTGCTTTACTGTGACCCACTATTGCTATATCACTTACTTGTTGTGAGAATAATACGTAACAAGAACTGTCTGCGTTACTGGGACCCACTTTTGCTATATCACTTCCTTGTAATTAGAATAATACGTTACAAGAACTGTCTGCATTACTGTGACCCACTATTGCTATATCACTTACTTGTAGTGAGAATAATACGTTACAAGAGCTGCCTGGATTACTGTGACCCACTATTGCTATATCACTTACATGTAGTGAGAATAATACGTTACAAGAACTGTATGGGTTACTGGGACCCACTATTGCTATATCACTTACTTGTAATGAGAATCATACGTTACAAAAACTCTACGTTACTGGGACCCACTATTGCTATATCACTTACTTGTAATGAAAATAATACGTTACCAGAACTGGCTGCGTTACTGTGACCCACTATTGCTATATAACGTACTTGTAGTGAGAATAATACGTTACAAGAACTGTCAGCGTTACTGTGACCCACTATTGCTATATCACTTACATGTAGTGAGAATAATACGTTACAAGAACTGTCTGCGTTACTGTGACCCATTATTGCTATATCACGTACTTGTAGTGAGAATAATACGTTACATGAACTGTCAGCGTTACTGAGACCCACTATTGCTATATCACTTACATGTAGTGAGAATAATACGTTACAAGAACTGTCTGCGTTACTGTGACCCATTATTGCTATATCAAGTACTTGTAGTGAGAATAATACGTTACATGAACTGTCAGCGTTACTGAGACCCGCTATTGCTATATCACTTACTTGTAGTGAGAATAATACGTTACAACAACTGACTTTGTTACTGTGACCCGCTTTTGCTATATCACTAACTTGTAGTGTGAATAATACGTTACAAGAACTGTCTGCGTTACTGGGACGCAATATTGCTCATATCACTTACTTGTTATGAGAATAATACGTTACAAGAACTCTCTGCGTTACAGGGACCCAGTATTGCTATATCACTTACTTGTAGTGAGAATAATACGTTACAAGAACTGTCTGCGTTACAGTGACCCATTATTGCTATATCACTTACTTGTAGTGTGAATAATACGTTACAAGAACTGTCTGCGTTACTGTGACCCACTATTGCTATATCACTTTCTTGTAGTGACAATAATATGTTACAAGTACTGCGTTATTGTGACCCTCTATTGCTATATCACTAACTTGTAGTGAGAATAATAAGTTACAAGAACAGTCTGCGTTACTTTGACCCACTATTGCTATATCACATACTTGTAGTGTGAATGATACCTTACAAGAACAGTCTGCGTTACTTTGACCCACTATTGCTATATCACTTACTTGTAGTGTGAATGATACCCTACAAGAACTGTGTGCTTTACTGTGACCCACTATCGCTATATCACTTACTAGTAATTAGAATAATACGTTACAAGAACTGTCTGCATTACTGTGACCCACTATTGCTATATCACTTACTTGTAGTGAGAATAATACGTAACAAGAACTGTCTGCGTTACTGTGACCCACTATTGCTATATCACTTACTTGTAGTGAGAATAATACGTTACAAGAACTGCCTGGATTACTGTGACCCACTATTGCTATATCACTTACATGTAGTGAGAATAATACATTACAAGAACTGTATGGGGTACTGGGACCCACTATTGCTATATCACTTACTTGTAATGAGAATCATACGTTACAAAAACTCTACTTACTGGGACCCACTATTGCTATATCACTTACTTGTAATGAGAATAATACGTTACAAGAACTGGCTGCGTTACTGTGACCCACTATTGCTATATCACGTACTTGTAGTGAGAATAATACGTTACAAGAACTGTCAGCGTTACTGTGACCCACTATTGCTATATCACTTACATGTAGTGAGAATAATACGTTACAAGAACTGTCTGCGTTACTGTGACCCATTATTGCTATATCACTTACTTGTAGTGTGAATAATAAGTTACAAGAACTGTCAGCGTTACTGTGATCCGCTATTGCTATATCACTTACTTGTAGTGAGAATAATACGTTACAAGAACTGTGTGCGTTACTGTGACCCACTATTGCTATATCACTTACTTGTAGTGAGAATAATACGTTACAAGAACTGTCTGCGTTACTGTGACCCATTATTGCTATATCACTTACTTGTAGTGAGAATAATACGTTTACAAGAACTGTCTGCGTTACTGTGACCCACTATTGCTATATCACTTACTTGTAGTGAGAATAATACGTTACAAGAACTGTCTGCGTTACTGTGACCCATTATTGCTATATCACGTACTTGTAGTGAGAATAATACGTTACATGAACTGTCAGCGTTACTGAGACCCACTATTGCTATATCACTTACATGTAGTGAGAATAATACGTTACAAGAACTGTGTGCGTTACTGTGACCCACTATTGCTATATCACTTACATGTAGTGAGAATAATACCTTACAAGAACTGTCTAAATCACTGAGACCCACTATTGCTATAACACTTACTTGTCGTGTGAATAATACGTTACATGAACTCTCAGCGTTATTGTGACCCGCTATGGCTATATCATTTACTTGTAGTGAGAATAATACGTTATAAGAACTGTCTGCGTTACTGTGACCCACTATTGCTATATCACTTACTTGTAGTGAGAATAATTCGTTACAAGAACTGTCTGCGTTACTGTGACCCACTATTGCTATATCACTTACTTGTAGTGAGAATAATACGTTACAAGGACTGTCTGCGTTACTGTGACCCACTATTGCTATATCACATACTTGTAGTGAGAATAATACCTTACTAGGACTGTCTGCGTTACTGTGACCCATTATTGCTACATCACTTACTTGTAGTGAGAAAAATACGTTACAAGAAATGTCTGCGTTACTGTGACCAACTATTGCTATATCACTTACATGTAGTGCGAATAATACGTTACAAGAACCGTCTGCGTTACTGTGACCAACTATTGCTATATCACTTAATTTACTTGTAGTGCGAATAATACGTTACAAGAACTGTCAGCGTTACTGTGACCCATTATTGCTATATCACTTACATGTAGTGAGAATAATACCTTACTAGGACTGTCTGCGTTACTGTGACCCATTATTGCTACATCACTTACTTGTAGTGAGAGAAATACGTTACAAGAAATGTCTGCGTTACTGTGACCCTCTATTCATATATCACTTATTTGTAGTGAGAATAATAGGTTACAAGAACTGTCTGCGTTACTGTGACCCTCTATTCATATATCACTTACTTGTAGTGAGAATAATACGTCACAAGGACTGTCAGCGTTACTGTGACCCATTATTGCTATATCACTTACTTGTAGTGAGAATAATACGTTACAAGAACTGTCAGCGTTACTGTGACCCACTATTGCTATATCACTTACTTGTAGTGAGAATAATACCTTACAAGAACTGTCTAAGTTACTGTGACCCGCTATTGCTATAACACTTACTTGTCGTGTGAATAATACGTTACAAGAACTGTCCGCGTTACAGTGACCCACTATTGCTATATCACATACTTGTCGTGTGAATAATACGTTACAAGGACTGTCTGCGTTTCTGTGACCCACTATTGCCTTATCATTTACTTATAGTGTGAATAATACGTTACAAGAACTGTCAGCGTTACTGTGACTCGCTATTGCAATATCACTTACTTGTAGTGTGAATGATACCTTACAAGAACTGTGTGCGTTACGGTGACCCACTATTGCTATATCACTTACTTGTTGTGAGAATAATACGTAACAAGAACTGTCTGCGTTACTGGGACCCACTTTTGCTATATCACCTACTTGTAATTAGAATAATACGTTACAAGAACTGTCTGCATTACTGTGACCCATTATTGCTATATCACTTACTTGTAGTGAGAATAATACGTTACAAGAACTGCCTGGATTACTGTGACCCACTATTGCTATATCACTTACATGTAGTGAGAATAATACGGTACAAGAACTGTATGGGTTACTGGGACCCACTATTGCTATATCACTTACTTGTATTGAGAATCATACGTTACAAAATCTCTACGTTACTGGGACCCACTATTGCTATATCACTTACTTGTAATGAGAATAATACGTTACAAGAACTGGCTGCGTTACTGTGACCCACTATTGCTGTATCACGTACTTGTAGTGAGAATAATACGTTACAAGAACTGTCAGCGTTACTGTGACCCACTATTGCTATATCACTTACATGTAGTGAGAATAATACGTTACAAGAACTGTCTGCGTTACTGTGACCCATTATTGCTATATCACTTACTTGTAATGAGAATAATACGTTACAAGAACTGGCTGCGTTACTGTGACCCACTATTGCTATATCACTTACTTGTAATGAGAATAATACGTTACAAGAACTGGCTGCGTTACTGTGACCCACTATTGCTATATCACTTACATGTAGTGAGAATAATACGTTACAAGAACTGTCTGCGTAACTGTGACCCATTATTGCTATATCACTTACTTGTAGTGAGAATAATAAGTTACAAGAACTGTCTGCGTTACTGTGACCCACTATTGCTATATCACTTACTTGTAGTTTGAATAATACGTTACAAGAACTGTGTGCGTTACTGTGACCCACTATTGCTATATCACTTACATGTAGTGAGAAAAATACGTTACAAGTACTGCCTGCGTTACTGTGACCCACTATTGCTATATCACTTTCTTGTAGTGTGAATAATACGTTACAAGAACGGTCTGCGTTACTGTGACCCACTATTGCTATATCACTTTCTTGTAGTGACAATAATACGTTACAAGAACTGTCAGCGTTACTGTGACCCACTATTGCTATATCACTTACTTGTAGTTTGAATAATACGTTACAAGAACTGTGTGCGTTACTGTGACCCACTATTGCTATATCACTTACATGTAGTGAGAATAATACGTTACAAGTAATGCCTGCGTTACTGTGACCCACTATTGCTATGTCACTTTCTTGTAGTGTGAATAATACGTTACAAGAACGGTCTGCGTTACTGTGACCCACTATTGCTATATCACTTTCTTGTAGTGACAATAATACGTTACAAGAACTGTCAGCGTTACTGTGACCCACTATTGCTATATCACTTTCTTGTAGTGACAATAATACGTTACAAGAACTGTCAGCGTTACTGTGACCCACAATTGCTATATCACTTACTTGTAGTGTGAATAATACGTTACAAGAACGGTCTGCGTTACTGTGACCCACTATTGCTATATCACTTACATGTAGTGAGAATAATACATTACAAGAACTGTATGCGTTACTGTGACCCATTATTGCTATATCACTTACTTATAGTGTGAATAACACGTTACAAGAACGGTCTGCGTTACTGTGACCCACTATTGCTATATCACTTACCTGTAGTGAGAATAATACGTTACAAGAACTGTCTGCGTTACTGTGACCCACTATTGCTATATCACTTCTTGTAGTTTGAATAATACGTTACAAGAACTGTGTGCGTTACTGTGACCCACTATTGCTATATCACTTACATGTAGTGAGAATAATACGTTACAAGTACTGCCTGCGTTACTGTGACCCACTATTGCTATATCACTTACTTGTAATGAGAATCATACGTTACAAAAACTCTACGTTACTGGGACCCACTATTGCTATATCACTTACTTGTAATGAGAATCATACGTTACAAAAACTCTACGTTACTGGGACCCACTATTGCTATATCACTTACTTGTAGTGTGAATAATACGTTACAAGAACTGTCTGCGTTACTGTGACCCATTATTGCTATATCACTTACTTATAGTGTGAATAACACGTTACAAGAACGGTCGGCGTTACTGTGACCCACTATTGCTATATCACTTACCTGTAGTGAGAATAATACGTTACAAGAACTGTCTGCGTTACTGTGACCCACTATTGCTATATCACTTACTTATAGTGTGAATAACACGTTACAAGAACGGTCTGCGTTACTGGGACCCACTAATGCTATATCACTTACATGTAGTGAGAATAATACGTTACAAGAACTGTCTGCGTTACTGAGGCCCATTATTGCTATATCACTTACTTATAGTGTGAATAACACGTTACAAGAACGGTCTGCGTTACTGGGACCCACTATTGCTATATCACTTACATGTAGTGAGAATAATACGTTACAAGAACTGTCTGCGTTACTGTGACCCATTATTGCTATATCACTTACTTATAGTGTGAATAACACGTTACAAGAACGGTCTGCGTTACTGTGACCCACTATTGCTATATCACTTACCTGTAGTGAGAATAATACGTTACAAGAACTGTCTGCGTTACTGTAACCCACTATTGCTATATCACTTACTTGTAGTTTGAATAATACGTTACAAGAACTGTGTGCGATACTGTGACCAACTATTGCTATATCACTTACATGTAGTGAGAATAATACGTTACAAGTACTGCCTGCGTTACTGTGACCCACTATTGCTATATCACTTACTTGTAATGAGAATCATACGTTACAAAATCTCTACGTTACTGGGACCCACTATTGCTATATCACTTACTTGTAATGAGAATCATACGTTACAAAAACTCTACGTTACTGTGACCCACTATTGCTATATCACTTACTTGTAGTGTGAATAATACGTTACAAGAACTGTGTGCGTTACTGTGACCCACTATTGCTATATCACTTACATGTAGTGAGAATAATAAGTTACAAGAACTGTCTGCGTTACTTTGACCCTCTATTGCTAAATCACGTACTTGTAGTGAGAATAATACGTTAAAAGAACTGTCTGCGTTACTGTGACCCATTATTGCTATATCACATACTTGTAGTGAGAATAATACGTCACAAGGACTGTCAGCGTTACTGTGACCCATTATTGCTATATCACTTACTTGTAGTGAGAATAATACGTTACAAGAACTGTCAGCGTTACTTTGACCCACTATTGCTATATCACTTACTTGTAGTGAGAATAATACGTTACAAGAACTCTCAGCGTTATTGTGACCCGCTATTGCTCATATCACTTTCTTGTAATGAGAATAATTGTTACAAGAACTGTCTGCGTTACTGTGACCCACTTTTGCTATATCACATTCTTGTAGTGACAATAATATGTTACAAGAACTCTCAGCGTTATTGTGTCCCTCTATTGCTCATATCACTTACTTGTAGTGAGAATAATACGTTACAAGAACTGTCTGCGTTACTGGGACCCACTATTGCTCATATCACTTACTTGTAATGAGAATAATATGTTACAAGAACTCTCTGCGTTACAGGGACCCAGTATTGCTATATCACTTACTTGTAGTGAGAATAATAAATTACAAGAACTGTTTGCGTTACTGTGAATAATAAGTTACAAGAACTCTCTGCGTTACTGTGACCCACTATTGCTACATCACTTACTTGTAGTGAGAATAATAAATTACAAGAACTGTTTGCGTTACTGTGAATAATACGTTACAAGGACTATCTGCGTTACTGTGACCCACTATTGCTACATCACTTACTTGTAGTGAGAATAATAAATTACAAGAACTGTTTGCGTTACTGTGAATAATACGTTACAAGGACTATCTGCGTTACTGTGACCCACTATTGCTATATCACTTACTTGTAGTGAGAATAATACGATACAAGAACTGTCTGCGGTACTGTGACCCACTATTGCTATATCACTTACTTGTAGTGAGAATAATAAGTTACAAGAACCGTCTGCGTTACTGTGACCCTCTATTGCTATATCACTTACTTGTAGTGAGAATAATACGTTACAAGAACTGCCTGCGTTACTGTGACCCATTATTGCTATATCACATACTTGTAGTGAGAATAATACGTTACAAGAACTGTCTGCGTTACTGTGACCCATTATTGCTATATCACTTACTTGTAGTGAGAATAATACGTTACAAGGGCTTTCTGTGTTACTGTGACCCATTATTGCTATATCACTTACTTGTAGTGAGAATAATACGTTACAAGAACTGTCAGCGTTACTATTATCCGCTATTGCCATATTACTTACTTGTAGTGAAAATAATACGTTACAAGAACTGTCATCGTTACTATTACCCATTATTGCCATATTACTTACTTGTAGTGAGAATAATACGTTACAAGAACTGTCTGCGTTACTGTTACCCACTATTGCTATATCACTTACTTGTCGTGTGAATAATACGTTACAAGAACTGTCTGCGTTACAGTGACCCACTATTCCTATATCACTTACATGTCGTGTGAATAATACGTTACAAGGACTGTCTGCGTTTCTGTGACCCACTATTGCCCTATCACTTACTTATAGTGTGAATAAAACGTTACAAGAACTGTCAGCGTTACTGTGACTCGCTATTGCAATATCACTTACTTGTAGTGTGAATGATACCTTACAAGAACTGTGTGCGTTACGGTGACCCACTATTGCTTATATCACTTACCTGTAGTGTGAATGATACTTTACAAGAACTGTGTGCGTTAATGTGACCCACTATTGCTATATAACTTGCTTGTTGTGAGAATAATATGTAACAAGAACTGTCTGCGTTACTGGGACCCACTATTGCTATATCACTTATTTGTAATTAGAATAATACGTTACAAGAACTGTCTGCATTACTGTGACCCACTATTGCTATATCACTTACTTGTAGTGAGAATAATAAGTTACAAGAACTGCCTGGATTACTGTGACCCACTATTGCTATATCACTTTTATGTAGTGAGAATAATACGTTACAAGAACTGTATGGGTTACTGTGACCCACTATTGCTATATCACTTACTTGTAATGAGAATCATACGTTACAAAAACTCTACGTTACTGGGACCCACTATTGCTATATCACTTACTTGTAATGAGAATCATACGTTACAAAAACTCTACGTTACTGGGACCCACTATTGCTATATCACTTACTCGTAATGAGAATAATACGTTACAAGAACTGGCTGCGTTACTGTGACCCACTATTGCTATATCACGTACTTGTAGTGAGAATAATACGTTACAAGAACTGTCAGCGTTACTGTGACCCACTATTGCTATATCACTTACATGTAGTGAGAATAATACGTTACAAGAACTGTCTGCGTTACTGTGACCCATTATTGCTATATCATTTACTTGTAGTGAGAATAATAAGTTACAAGAACTGTAAGCGTTACTGTGACCCGCTATGGCTATATCACTTACTTGTAGTGAGAATAATACGTTACAAGAACTGTCTGCGTTACTGTGACCCATTATTGCTATATCACGTACTTGTAGTGAGAATAATACGTTACAAGAACTGTCGGCGTTACTGTGACCCACTATTGCGATATCACTTACATGTAGTGAGAATAATACGTTACAAGAACTGTGTGCGTTACTGTGACCCACTATTGCTCTATCACTTACTTGTAGTGAGAATAATTTGTTACAAGAACTGTCTGCGTTACTGTGACCCACTATTGCTATATCACTTACTTGTAGTGAGATTAATAAGTTAAAAGAACTGTTTAAGTTACTGTGACCCACTATTGCTACATCACTTACTTGTACTGAGAATAATAAATTACAAGAACTGTTTGCGTTATTGTGAATAATACGTTACAAGGACTATCTGCGTTACTGTGACCCACTATTGCTATATCACTTACTTGTAGTGAGAATAATAGGTTACAAGAACTGTGTGCGTTACTGTGACCCACTATTTTTATATCACTTACTTGTAGTGAGAATAATACGTTACAAGAACTGTCTGCGTTACTGTGACCCACTATTTCTATATCACTTACTTGTAGTGAGAATAATACGTTACAAGAACTGTGTGCGTTACTGTGACCCTCTATTGTTATATCACTTACTTGTTGTGAGAATAATACGTTAAAGAACTGTGTGCGTTACGGTGACCCACTATTGCTATATCACTTACTTGTAGTGAGAATAATACGATACAAGAACTGTCTGCGTTACTGTGACCCACCATTGCTATATCACTTACTTGTAGTGAGAATAATACGATACAAGTACTGTCTGCGGTACTGTGACCCACTATTGCTCTATCACTTACTTGTAGGGAGGACAATACGTTACAAGAACTGTGACCCACTATTGCTATATCACTTACAGGCAGTGAGGATAATACGTGCTCTGTTGTGTTTACATCTGTTAGTGAGCATCGTCACTTATCCGTAATTTTCTCCCTCCCTTATGTCTGAGTAAAAATAAAGTTTGCAATTCAATGTCCTGTTCCCTTTTCTCCTTTCGATTCTATTTCAATGCAATTGTTGCTTAGCAGTGAGAAGGGGCTGGCTGGCGGAGGACAAGCGTGGTCCATAAGTGAGGTTAGTTTCATAATGAAATCAGTGGGCATATTGATGATGATATATGAATTTAGGAGCTTGTGTACACATGAATAGATCAATATTTAATGAATAGCTAGAGCCGTGAGAGAACTAATTTGAGCAAATGTGATACCAAGGCTGAAGTACCGGTATATGAATGTTATGTTTCTTTATAAAATCACCAAGCATAAGCAAAGTATTTCTTTGGAGACGCATAATATTTGCTATTACAATAATATTCAGTTTAGCAATCAATACCGTTGCTTTACGAGCGATAGAGTTAACATTCACATGGCATTTCTCTTGGTGTTGGCAGAATTACCAGAACGCAACATAGGCCTAGGCGGACTTATCTCTAGGCACTTTTATAGCCAAGAGTGACGAATATCTTATATTCTTTATATACAGTATATTCTTTACATTATACTCTTATATACTAGTCTCTTCATAACGTTTACCAGAAAATGAATTACGAACAATTACACAAAATGCTTGATATAAATTTTGCTTTCAATGCTGTTGGGAGAACTAAGCGGGTGTCAGGAGAACACTTTGTGTTAGGTTCACTTCTCAATAAATCACATAGACTCCTCTAGAATGCATATTTTATTATTTGTTGTGGAAAGGTTCACAATTCACACGATACACACCATATTGTTTTTGACACTGAACTTCACTGATATCAAAGACTATGTCAAAGATACTGCACTACACTCTTGTGCTTACTGCCAACACAACATTCTCCCACCTTGAGTTGTGGAAACAACTCAACAAAACAATAAAATAACATAACACACATATTTTCACAAACTAAATGAACACAGAAATAAATAAGTCACTCAAAATATCTCTTTGGTTTAACCACCACTCTCCCACTACTGGTTTTGATGAGATCAGAAGTATTAGTAGATGGTTTAACCGTCTTTGGATTTTTCTCCTTCTTCTCATTTTCATTCCGCTCAACTTGCAGTCTTAAAACATTATCTTCTCCAGATGTCACTTCAAGTGGATACACCCTCTGTACTGGCCTCAGTAGCTCTCCTTTTGTAGTCGCCAAGCGAACAACTCTCACGACACCACCTTTGCCAGGGATGACCTCCGTCACTCTTGCCAGCGGCCAGTCTAGTCTCTTCGTGTTGTCACTGGCTACCAGTACTACTTCACCTACGCAGGGTTTGTGATGACTTTTCCTAATGTGGTTCTTCTGTATTAGCTGTCCAAGATATTCATTCCTGAATCTTACCCTTAATGTTTCCTTTACTTTCTGTCTGTACCTGAATCTTCTGTCAAGTTTTATGTCCTCGATCATGTCGATATCGGGCATTCCAATCTCCCTGACTTCCTGTAGGAACATTGCAGGGGTGATAGCCATCAAGTCTTCTCCATCATTGGACAGGTAAGTAAGTGGTCGTGAATTCATGACAGCTTCAATGTCACACAGAACAGTCATCATTTCTTGGTACGACAGACATGACCTTCCCAGAACTTTCCTGAGTATTTGTTTGAGGACACCAATCAGCCTCTCCCACCCTCCTCCCCACCATGCTGCAGTGGGAGGATTGAATTTCCATTTTATTTGGTGTACAGAACTATATTCAGCAATTTTATCCCACTGAATTGTCTCCAACATATTGCAGGTGCCTTGAAAGTTTGTCCCATTGTCACTATAGACAATCATTGGCCTTCCACGTCTGGACACGAAGCGCCGAAAAGCTTCGAGGAATGTTGCAGTAGCCAAAGATGTTACTAACTCCAGGTGTACTGCACGAAAAACCGCACACGTGAACAGACAGACCCAGGCTTTCTCTCCACCTTTCAAAATCAGAGGCCCGGCAATGTCGACCCCTGTTATTTCAAAAATTGAGGCTTCTCTTACTCTGTCTATGGGGAGATGAGTTTGTTCTGCTTCAAGATGTTTTCCATGGTACCTCCTGCAGACAACACATGTTTTAATTGCACCCTTCACCGTTCTCCTTCCTCCAAGGATACAATATTTCTGTCTGAGCCCACTGAGCAAAATCTGGGTTCCAGCATGACATAAGTCTTTGTGCTTCTCCCTAATGAGAGCGTGAACTGCTGTATGCTTCGCAGGAAGGATAGCAGGACAACGGAAAGCATAATCATCTTTGCGCGATATAATTTTTGTTTTCAGTCTCATCACTCCCTCATCATCCATGAAAACACATAGTGAGTTGAATCTTTCATCCTTTTCGCCAACAAAACACTCCTTTTGTATGAACTTCATCAAGACATTTTCTGCTTCTGTGGTTTCTTCAATGGATAGTTCGGTAGTTCTTCTATTATTTTTCTGTCGACAATTATACAGAAACCTCAAGATCCATCCTATCATACGAACTGTTCTACGAAAACTTGAGAAATAGTCAAGGTGCCATTCTTGGGTATTGGACTTGACTTCTAACACCGTCATAGCGTTGACTTTCTTTTTTCTTTCTTGCAAGACTTCATCATCGTTTGTTGAAATTTCGGGGCTAGGCCATTGCGTAGTGGATTGTTTTAGCCATTTTGGCCCTTCCCACCATCTCTGTTGAAGTAACTGTTTTGTGCTACATCCCCTTGATGCCAGGTCAGCCGGATTCATGGTTCCTGGAACATGCCGCCACAGTTCTATTCTGGACAGTCTTCGAATTTCTTGCACTCTGTTCCACACGAAGGTCCCCCAAGGTTCGTCTAACTTGATCCAGGACAACACAGTCGACGAGTCACTCCAATAATAAGTAAAGATTTCTTTTGCAGTTAATGTTGGCAGTACTGACGTCACTAGTCGAACCCCTATTGTAGCTGCTAATAATTCCAGGCGTGGTATGGTGATACTCTTCTTGGGTGCCACTCTTGTCTTGGCTTGTACAAATCGTAGCTCTATATTGTCAACCCTCTGTATTCGCAAGAATATAACTGCAGCATACGCAGTTTGACTGGCGTCGCAGAACACGTGAAGAGATATATCTTCAACCGACTGGACACTACCGATCAAACATCTAGGAATCTTAATCTCAGACAGCTGAGGTAGTTCTGCCAACCACTTCATGAATCTTCTCTTTGTCGTTTCGTCTACTCTGGTGTCCCAACCCAAGTCAGTGGCCCATAGTTCTTGCAAGATTAATTTTGGACAGAGAAATACCGGACATGCGAAGCCAATAGGGTCAAACACCTTATGTGCAGCTCCTAGTATAGCTCTTTTAGTGATTACATCATATTTGAAATCGTTAACATGAGTTAGATTCAGTTCAATGGTATCTTCTCCTTTATTCCAAATGAGCCCTAGCACATGAGTCAGATTTTCAGCTGTACCATCCTGAGAATACTCCCACCCTCGGAGATTGAAAGAAGCCTTATCCATTATTATGCTTGCCTCTCGCATGAATGAATGAAGGTCATTTCTGTTGTTAACACTAATAGCACAGTTATCCACATAAAAACATTCTTCCAATCTTTCTATTGTTGAAGTTGAGTAGGAACTATTATCGACTGTTTGTCTCTTCAACTCGTTCAAGTGGAGTTTGATGGTTGCCGACAATAGGAACGGAGAACATGCAAGTCCAAAGACAACTCTATTGTGACGGAACACTTCTACCTTCCCTGTACATTCCTTTTCCCACCAAAGGAATCTCAGAAAATCACGGTCTCTAGGATTGACACTTATTTGAAGAAATGCTTTTTATACATCTGCCGTCACACCGATCTCATTTTCTCTGAACTTCAGTAGCGAACTAGGGATCAACTCTATGAAGTTAGGCCCTTTTTCAATACATTCGTTCAGAGATGGAGCGTTTCTCTGTTTCGCCGAGGCATCAAAAACAGGCCTGATCTTGGTGGTGCTGTTTTCTTTGAAGACAGGTCGGTGAGGTAGATAGTGTCCACTATTCTTCAGTTCTTCTTCAGGTACCCTCTCGATGATTCCTTGCTCCAACCAACTTCGTAAGACATTATCGTACTCCTGATAATGTTGTTCAGCTTCTAGTTTCTTTGTAGTGATTTCTAATCTGTGCTGAGCAATTTCTTTGTTGTCAGGGAGAGGTGGATGTTGTTCACTCCAAGGCAGACACACTTCATATCTGTTATCTTCATTCAGTCGTGCAGTCTCAAGGAAGTTATTTCTAACACGCTCATTCCTCTCGACGATAGATTCTTTCACAACAGGGTCAGTAATTCCAAGAATTTCCAAGTCCCAGAGATCAGAAATTCTTGTATGTTGGGAAAACAATGATGACACTAATAATGATGCCGAATCCCTTTGGGCCTTGTTAGCTATGACTTTTCCCATTAGTGTCCACCCTAGGGAAGTCTCCACCAAAACTAGGCCACATTTTAGTTGATGTTTCCTCCCAGTGAGCAGTTCACCCGCCTTATCGGCCCCAATCAGAATCTGCACAGGCCCTCGCTCTAGTACATCAGTTAAACATATTTTCAGATCCCTTATCTCCTCACTCCAAGAACCATTCTTAATATATGGGACATCTTCACAAATAATCTCTTGGCTTAAAACTTCCAGCTCCTTGGAATAGTTTCCCTCCAATCGCTTTAAACTAATTCTGTAACAGTCGTGTTTTGCTTCTCGAGAACGTACTCCACCAAACAAGGAATGTATTAATGTTTCCTTCCTGATTGACTGATACCCCATTTCTTCGGCTAGGTCACGTGCAATGTAGGATTTAGTAGACCCAGTATCAATGACAGCTCGTACAGTTTTTTGTTTACCCTTTCCTTTAACGACAACTGCCAGGGTTTGCAAGTACACCTCAGGAGAACAAGACACATTAGCTAAAGCCTTATCCACATTATTGCCATCCTGGTGAACCAAATTCCTGTCTCCCTCGTAATTCTGTTTGGACACACTTTCATTTTCTTTGTCACGGAGCTTATAACACATTAATACCACATGTTTACCACCACAAACAATGCACCTGACAATCGATTTACAAGCTCTACTTGCATGGCCCTTCTTTAAACAATTGAAGCAACAGTGTTTATCAGTTAAGATTTTCCTTTTCTCCCCTACAGTCATTTTTTGAGCTTTAATGCACTCTGGGCTCGAATGAGGTTTAAGACAAAAAACACACTCCTGTCTCTTAGAAACATCAGCAAACAAAGCAGAAGCAGTAGGTATATTTGGTTCAATGACATCCCTTGGTTTCTTGTCTCCCTTAATCTTAGATCCTTGGAATGTGCTAATACTAAACCCTTTCATAGCCAATGAAATTCTTTCTTCACTTACTACTTCATTTTGAAGAAAAGCCATAAGCTGCTGCAAACGATCTTTGGATACGGAATCACACCTGAAGGAAGTATTCCTCTGCCATGCTCTTAATAGGTCTTCTGGCAAAGATGATTCAATTAGGGGATACAGCATTGCAGTACATTTTTCTGTAGTAACGCCTAAACTTTCCAGCGATCTGAGATGTGACTCTAATTTATCATACAAGCTACTCAGTGTTGGCCTTTCTTTGGAATTGACTGCATTCGTCAATACTAGTTTGAGCAATTCACGAACATAAACTTCCACCTGCAAGTCCTCTCTACCAAATCGAGCTTGAAGACTCTCTATAGCTTTGTCATAATTCTCGGCAGTGGGTGGAAAACTAGTAACTAATTCATATGCTCTGGAACCTTCTGTCATAGCCTGAATTAAATATTGGAATTTATCTTCCTTCCCAATGTCCTCATCCTCGTGAATTTTACGGAACTGGCTCCAAAAATATAACCAATCAATTATTTCACCAGAAAATTTCTTGAATTCTATTCTTGGAAGTCTATATTTCTTTTTATCACAAACATTGTCATTCAATACACTTTGTGGAGGGGTCATGGAAACAACGGGATTCATAAAACGTGTTGCTTTTGTTCTACAGCTAAGGAATTTGTGTTTGTAATCATCAGCTGATTCACATTCTGTTTCTATTTCGTCATCCTCACACTCGTCGTCTAACATCTGTTGAAATATTAATCCATCTAAATTAGAGATATCATCATACTTTTCTTGAAGGATTTCAAGTTGCACTTGCACTTTTTCAGTTTCAGTTTGATCATCTTCTAACAACGCCATTAGTTGATTGTGTGAGCGCGTAAATAACCGCCGCTTTACGGTTCTTTCTTTAGCGAGTCTTTCCATCTTCTTTATTCACGGGAGCCTTTTACTATGAATGAATCGTGTCACTGGTCGCCATAAAATGTTAGGTTCACTTCTTAATAAATCACATAGACTCCTCTAGAATGCATATTTTATTATTTGTTGTGGAAAGGTTCACAATTCACACGATACACACCATATTGTTTTTGACACTGAACTTCACTGATATCAAAGACTATGTCAAAGATACTGCACTACACTCTTGTGCTTACTGCCAACACAACACTTTGCGTAACACTCACTTCAAGCAAAACTCAGCGTTTGTTATATCGAGATCATCGTCCATGTAAGCTTTCCATCCCTCAACCTTTTCTCTCCTGTTAGAGGTTTTCCATCTGAGTTCTTAATATTACAGTACTTAGTCTTCATTTCCCGAAAAGTACTCTTAATCCTTCCATAAGATGTAGCCTACCGTATCTACCTTTCCTTATTTCAGACAATCTTCTTTACCTGCACATTTCTATTGTAACCATTCTTCTTTTGCCTCCTTGCACATCTTGTTAACCTCATTTCTCAGATGTCTGTATTCTGCCTTTACCCTTTCATATCGTTCATTCTTGTGCTTCCGCCTTTCGTCCATTAATTCTAGCATACCGGTAATTATTAAGCGTGATCCACGGTTTTTTTATTTCTACCTGTTCTTCTTTCCTACGAATGTTTTCTTCTGTGGACTTTGTTATTTCATTCTTCAAAAGTGCCCATGCCTCTGCAATTGTAGCTTGTTCAGAATTTTTCATGAGTCCATCCTTTATACACGTCTTGAATCATTTGTTCACGTCCTTCTCTTTCAGTCTTGTCTATTGCCCACCTTTTTGGCTTTTGACTTTTCTTCATTCAACTTTACTCTGCTTTTCATAACAACCAGATTGTGGTCAGAGTTTATGTCATCACCGGTATCACCAAAATCTGGTTTCGAAATCTCTGCTTGACCATAATTAAGTCGATTTGGTAACGCCCTGTATCTCCTTGCCTCATCCATGTGTAGGCCTATATTTTTCTATTGTGGTTTTTGAATAAGGACCTAGGACCTACTCATGCCTAGTGATGAATTCCATCAGCTTGCTTCGTCGATCATTCCTTTCGGTAATCCGAATTCTCCTACTATTTTCATTTCTCCTCGTTACCTAACACACATGGCCGCCCGCAGGGAGGGGCAAGGTGGGACCGTGCCCCCACCCCTGGAATTCCGAGAATGTCATTGGTCATTGTCACCAGAATTGAAGTTTCTCATAATCAACTGACTAATGTTACAATGGAAAAATTCTTGAATTTTCCTGGCGCAATATGTATTTATATTCAAAAATACCGTATATGGTTTTAATGATGTCATGCCCTAAACCACCAATGGAAACAAAGCTCCATTTTTCAATACGGTTATGCCTAGAGTTAAATACCGTATGTTTAACCAACAGTATCAAAAGTGGTCGGGCTGGCTACTACTTTCGCCACCTCACTTTGGCAGTGACGATATGAAAGCACGTTCTGGAGATGTTTTTATACATTGTACACCGATTACGGATTTCAGCCTTTAAACGAGGTTTTCTTTGCTGACTAGTTTAACACTGGCCCTTAAGGTCGTGATTACAATATTGGGTCATTTACTGTATTCAGGCCCGTAATTACAGGGGAATAAACAGGGCAGCTGCCCAGGGCGGCATGTTTTACGGGCGGAAAAACAATCTGGAAAACTGTACAAAACCGCTTGGGCATTAAACGCCAAGTGATCAAAGTTTAACCCCCCTCCAATCACACACAAGCAAGAGAAATACTCATTGTCGCACATTTGCAATGTTGATTATTTAAGGACACACAAAACGTGAATGTTAGTCATCTTGGTGTTCTTGCTTTTGAATCTGACTTGAAAGGGAAATTGGCCTAATGAAATCCTAATCTTGTTTGCAAATGACAAGGCAAGAAGGAAGCCCCTTGTTATTTAAATAATTGGTGCTTTAGCCATTGGTTGTGTATGATATCTTTTAAAATTTAAGTATACATTCTTTGTATTAAGTACCGGTAGGGGAGACCGGGGATACTTTGGACACGGGGTTACGTTGGACAGCTTTACATTTGACGCCATGGTGCAATAGTTGGTACCCCTTTAACTGAATATTGTGCACAGCCACATGCAAGACCAGCTGATATGCAATATGGCGGCCTGCTTTTGAAATTAAGAAGGTGAGTTCATTTTTAAAATTTTTGTGTGCTGATATACAACATTTTGATGGGCTTAATGTTGTGATTTAGATACTTCATTACCAGAGAATTTCTTTGTAATTTATTTGTATCATTAGTGAATGTGTTTCGTATGAAATGATACTATGTAATAACCAAAGCATTCACATGGAGAAAAGTGCAGTGTATATATTGTTTCCTTTGTTACGTGGGGTTACATTGGACAGGCCTGGGGCTACGTTGGACAGGTGTTCAACGTATCCCCTTCTTTTTTGTATTATTTTAAAATAATCATTATTTATTTATTTATTTATTTATTTATTTACCGTATTTATTTATTTATTTATTTATTTATTTTATAGATGGTTCGAATTTACCGAAAACGGACAGACAGAGAGTCAAATGAAGAAGACTCCAAAGCCGCAGTAGGTGATGTGATACATAGAGGATTGTCATTGCGTGTTGCAGCATACCAATATGGTGTGAAGAAGTCTCGACTGGGTTACCTCGTAAAGAAAGCCAAAGAGTGTGGCATCGACAACATGGTTTTCAGCACTAATTTCAAAAATAGGCAAGTCATTCCGGATGTGATGGAGAATGCGCTTGGTGACTACCTTCTACAATGTTCAAGCATTTTTTACGGACTAACTCCAAAGATGACAAAGAAGTTGGCATACCAGTATGCCAAAAAGAACAGATTAGATTTGCCGCCCATGTGGGATGAAAGAAAAGAAGCTGGTCAAGACTGGTTTTCAGATTTTATGAGAAGACATCCTAACCTTTCTTTACGCATGCCAGAGGCTACGAGTTTGGCGAGGATGACCGCTTTCAACAGGCATACTGTAAGCATATTCTTCGACAAACTTGAATGTGTAATGAAGAGGCACAGTTTCCGTCCAAGTCAGATATTCAATTTGGATGAAACTGGAGTAACCTCGGTTCCACATACTGAAAAGATAATTGCGCAGAAGGGATTGAAACAAGTAGGACAAGTAACATCTCGGGAACGCGGAGAGCTTGTTACACAGGTTGGGATAATCTGTGCTAATGGGAATGCACTGCCACCAGTGTGGATTTTTCCACGGGTGCGCTTTGATGAAAACAGGATGATGTCTGGGGCTTCAGTTGGTGCTCTTGGGTTAGTACACAAGTCAGGCTGGATGACATCAGAAAACTTTGTCAAAGTCCTTGAGTTCTTTAAAGAGAATGTGCGGTGCTCTAAGGAAAGCCCCGTACTCCTGATTATGGAAAATCACGACTCACACTTAAGTGTTCAAAGTTTGGACTTTTGTAAGGAAAATGGGATTGTTGTGCTGACTATTCCAGCAGACTACAGCCACTAGACCGATGTGTATTTGGTCCGTTTAAAAGGTTCTTCAGTTCAGGAGTTAATTCGTGGATGAACTCCAACCCCGATCTAACGCAGAACATCTATGCTCTCCCAAAATTGTGCAGTTCTGCCTGGGACCGAGGAGCAACACCAGAAAATATAAAATCTGGTTTTAGGGCTACAGGAATTGTACCCTTTGACAGGGATATCTTTTCTGATCAGGACTTCTTGTCTTCGGCAGTGTCTGATCGTCCCCTTCCAACTGATGCCCAAGTGGGAGATCAAAATACCGGTATTTTGGTTGCTGAAACAGCAAGCACTGCGACAAGTTCTTCATCAAGCTCTGCGGTAGTAGTTCCTATCTCACCGGTATATATGAGACCTTTTCCCAAGGGAACACCTAGGTTAGGCCAGCAGTCCAACCGTGGCCGGAAGAGGGGAAGATGCATGATTGCTACAGACACACCCGAAAAAATGATACTACAGGAAAGAAAAGGTGGCGCAGTTGCCAAAAGACAAATATTGGTGTCATCATCTTCAAGTGAAGAGGACATTGAAGACCTTTGTGAAGAGTCGGGTGATTCCCCTTTCAGTTCCTCGCAGTCTTCTGAAGAGAGTGACGATGATGAGTATGATGACGGTGTTGAAGATGTGAAGGAAGGTGATTTTGTAATTGTGAAATTTCCTCATAAGAAAACAGTCGTGCATTACACTGGTATTGTTGTAAAAGTGATTAAACCCATATTCGAGTATGAAATTAAGTTTCTTCGACGTAAAAGCATGGGTTTCATTTATCCCACTCTTGAAGACAAATCTGTTGTTGTGTTTGAAGATATTTGCAAAAAAATTGCCCCCTTATCAGTCAGGAGAGGCAAGCATTACTTTTCAGAAAAGATCCTGCAAAAATTCACAAATGTACGATAGGGATGAAATGAAACAGTTTATTTTTTAATTTGAATTGATCATGCAAACATTTGTGTTTCAGTTCCTTTTTATTTATGTAAGGTTTCAATACATTTATTACTCTTTTCATTATTTCTTTAAATTTTGTCTGCCTGTCCAAACTATCCCCTTGAAGTGTCCAATCCAACCCCACCTATGGGGATAGATTGGACACTTTGCACCTCGTAGGATTTTTTGTCTCAAAATAGTGCCAGGATATATGAGGCCAATTTCTCAGGCTGAAATGAATAGTGCATATCGTGAGGAATTGCATGGTGTGCCATCTCTTGATGAATACAGTACATTTGCATTTGTCAGTTGGCACAGGCTAGAGTAAAAGGTGGCTTTTCACCGATGTCTCAGTCTCACTCATGGCTGTGATTATATGGAAGCTACTGAGGTATGGGTGGTGCTTAGTAATGGCATTCAGGGCACAGTCAGTGCCAGTGAATGCTGTGAAAGGTTCTACTCATAGGGTTAGGACTACTGTTCTGACTCAGTGAGGAAAGCAATGGCAATCTACCTCATTCCTCTTCTTGCCTAGAACGCCTCAATATAGCGCTGCCTTGGGTTTTTGTGGGTATCTACTCACATAACGTAACGGCGGTGCTTTTAAGGATCCAACCAGCCTTCGGGATGACTACCTAACAGACAGACAAGGCACATACTGAGCCTGCTAAAATCGTTGATTGAAAATTGTCCAATCCATCCCCGGTCTCCCCTATATTTTCTATTTGTAATTTTAGTAAACATATATTTATAGTGTTTGCCACTCATAGTTAAATACACGCTCAGAGAAGAAACAGACCCATATGTTAAGGAAACAGTAATAAATCTATATATTTAAGCCGGGAGTAGCAAAGATATTTTACTTTTATTTTATTTTTGCCCAGGGGATTCAGGAGCCTAAAATACGGGCCTCGCTGTGTTGTACACTCGTCCAAATTTGCGTCGTTCTGCCTTACTGCGATCGTTATTCGTGCTGCGAAATGCCGTATATTTTTATTCAAGGTGTGCCATTGTACTGTGATCCATTTGTTGAGAACAGAGCAATGATTGCTACAAGTGAACAGCAAACTACCATTCTTGTAGTTCCTTAACCTGTAGTGTTAAATCTTCTACGATCGAATCAATTAACAGGCTAATGGTTAACTTGTTCTGCGGTGTCTTTGTGCCGTTATCAAAGCGACTGAGATGCGCACTCTCAATCGAATGTGGACGGTAGATCAGTTGGCACAAAATGGTGAATACAATACTGATAGACTTCGTAATGTTGTAAGCTACATGATTCCTATGGAATCTTCTTGCAAGGCAATTTTCTATGAGAACATATCCCCTACTTATATGAGCAAAGAATCTTATTAAATCCTAATTTAATTGGGCTTAAAGTCGTATTGACCGACTGAAAGTTAGAATTCAATATAGATCAATTAGGTGATAAAGCCAAAGTTCATGGGGGAATTGAAAATTATGTGCTTCTGAAAGAAGAAAATTACAGAACAGACATTGGCAGGCTCTTAACTCGAGGATTATTGATGTGACATTCTTAAGTACGAATGTATGATCCTGCGATGTTTGTCGACATCAAAGCGACTAAGTAAGAAGTACATGATTTAGTAATTATTATATAATTTAGATAACGGTCAGCAATAATAAAATGAAATATTATCTAAAACGAAAATTTGCGAAAACCATGGGCGTCACAAGTACGAATAACTAGGTGCAATACGAATTAATCACTTGGTACAAAATTCATTATGCTAAGAAGAGCAATGCGAAGTACCGGTATTCCTGATAGCTTGTGAAGAAGAGGAAACAAAATGTTCAGTAAAGAACATATAGCCTACTTTCTCCTAAATGTTGGTTGTAAAAGCTTGTTGAAATACTACCTGCTATACGGATATTAAACATGAATATGACGTGTCCTTTGCTAGAGCTACCTCTGTAAAAAATTCATTCAATTCAGTTTCACCATGTTTGAATTGATATGCACACATACATGGCCACTATATGTAAACCATTGGGCTGATGACCTTGCAGTTCAGTCAAAAGATGCTTCCCACAAAAAGGTATGTTGATGCAAAATTTGGTAGAGATCAAATGATTAGGTTGGTCGTAATTTGATTTAAGCTTTTAACATTTGGGTGGCCGCCATTCCGTTTCTGTCAAGATGGCGGCGATACAAAACATGACACTGAGGTGCCCTTTGCTAATGCTACCTTTGTTCCAAATGTCATTCAATTCGGTTTCACCGTGTTTGAAAAGATAGGGGGAATCTATTTGCACACATACATGGCCGCCATCCGCAAATTGTTGGGCTGATGACCTTGTAGTTTGGTCAAAAGATTCTTTATACATAAAGGTATAATGTTGCAAAATTTGGTAGAGATCTGATGATTAGCTTGGTCGTAATTTGATTTCAGCTTTCAACATTTGGGTGGCCGCCATTAGGTTTTCATCAAAATGGCGGCAATATAAAACATGACACTGTAGTGCCCTTTGCTAGTGCTACCTCGGTACCAAATTTCGTTCTATTTGATTTCAACGTGTTTGAATTGATAGGGGGAATTGATTTGCACACATGCATGGCCGCTATCTGCAAACTATTGGGGTGATGGCCTTGTAGTTTAGACGACGCTCGCCATATGAATATATGTTGTTGTAAAATTTGGTAGAGATCAGATTATTACGTTGGCCGTAATTTGATTTAAGCTTTTGATATTTGGGTTGCCGCCATTGCGATTCCGTCAAGATGGCGGTGATATAAAACATGACACTGAGGTATCCTTTGCTAGTGCTACATCTGTACCAAATTTCGTTCATTTTGGTTTCACCGTGTTTGAATTGATAGGGGGAATCGATTTGCACACATACATGGCCGTCATCCGCGAAGTATAGGGCTGATGACCTTGTAATTTGGTCAAAAGTTCTACATACATAAAGGTATAACGTTGCAAAATTTGGTAGAGATCAGATGATTAGGTTGGTCGTAATTTGATTTCAGCTTTTAACATTTGGGTGGCCGCCATTACGTTTTAGTCAAGATGGTGGCGATATAAAACATGACACTGAGTTGCCCTTTGCTAGTTCTACCTTTGTACCAAATTTCGTTCAATTCGGTTTCACCGTGTTCGAATTGATAGGGGGGACTGACATTCAGAGTACACACACACAGACAGACACACACACAATTTTTCGCCCTGTGTAGATTTCATAAGTCTACTTTCATGTTGGGTGTCGGAGCTATGTAGAGATGAAACGATTAGCTCAGGACAGGGAGGCATGGAGTGCTGCATCAAACCAGTCAAAAGACTGAAGACTCAAACAACAACTTTCATGTTTTGCAAAAATCGAAATATCGTGATGGATCCGCTGTAACAGCCAGTACAAACTAGATATTTGGGAACAGTGCTATTTGAAATATTAGGCAGGGATATTTCATCAGCTTAATTTAACTCAGTAATTTGGAAATACCTGAAAATATGTCCTCCAGTTACCGTTTTTAGAAAATAGGCGAATTGGATTTACATTAGCATTTTAATGAACTGCTTGATTTTTATATTATTGTCGATACATGGTGATACCACTATTTTTACCTGTTTTTTAAGAACTGAACACTATGATAATGAATCACAAAAGAAGAAACGCGAACTTCCATGGACAAAAACCGTGATTTAAAACAAAACATTCCTCCCAATCTTGCCATAAAGTAGCCAACGGTTTCAGAACAGTCGAATAATGAAATTCACGAAGCAAGTAAGAAATAAAACGAACACGGGCGGGGGGGGGGGGGGAGGGGTAATGAAATTAAAATTACAGCTTGGCCCCCCTCTGGAAAAAAATCTTGTGGGCTCACATGGCAACACAGCATTTCTATCCCTCATTGCTATAAATTTTTTATCCCCGTTGATGTGTATCTCAGAACTTCATATATCCCTTCGTAGACCTTTTCAACATCTTCATCATCAGCCTGACTGGTGGGCCTTTAGACTTTCACCACTGTGGTGCAGTTTGATTTTTTATTGGTCTTCGCTACATGATCTGTTCACTATGTTGCTCATATTATTCTTCTCGCTGTCGAAGTTTCCTAGTCAAATGAGACCAACCCCTGCTAGGCCATTGTTTGATTTAGTGCTAATGATCCTATAGCCTCCTGACCGAAAGTCCTGTTCTTCCTGCCAGCGCATTTCACTAATCCCAATCTAATCGAACCTCAACCAATCCATTTACCGTTCTAAGTTTTCTATCCTTCTACTGCCTATCAGACTTCTAATATTCCACACTCCGATCCGTAGAATATCAGATTTCCCTTGTCATATCTGTGAGCTGTTACGACAAACAATCATCAACGTTGGTACCGGTAACGTATGTTATCCACTAAAAATATCCCCCCAGACACTTGGGAAAGGCCTAGGCTTGAACCAACTACTTCCGTAAAAAAAGTGACTTATAAATAAACCTTCCGCCAACGCAGCTTGCAGAGGAAAATATATTTTTAACATTTCACATGCAGTTCATTGATGAGCCAACAGATATGAGTGGATTAGGCACGACTGAACACTCCTGAAACAATTTGGGCGTTATTTTCTTGAGTTGCAAATATTGCAGGATCTTCTGCTGAGCATGCACCTCGGGGTGTAGCAACTATCATGCGCTCATTGTCTAATGGGTTAACAGTTTATTCCAATTACAAAATGGAGCCAACCAAACGTTCTTAGTATTTCAATTTGTGCAGAAAATGTCATGAGCCCTTTCTTCGTATTGTGTACAACCTCTCTCTATAATAAATAAGGCTGTGGCCAAGCGACAAGCACGATAAGTCCGTGCAGAACAACCACGTCCTCCTCCAAAAATACCATGAGATCAGTGTGGACTGTTCAGTCACCGCAAGCATATTCACAGGCTTCAGTAAGGATTAAATGCTTTGCAAGAACATTTAAACTTGGAAACGAGATTAAATCGACGACAACGACGATATATGAAGCTGAATGTTTGTCTGCTCTCTCTACAAATCGACACCGTTCCACCGAACTGAACCAAATTTTAAGTACTTACTTTTGGAATGCTGCGGATAACAGTATCTACTTACATTTTTGACAGTCCCTCTCCACTTCCTAGACTTAGGCCCTTTGGCACATAGGCGATATTGAATTTGTAGAAAGACCAATGAAGGCTCATTTTAAGCCTCGCAATGCAAGAAACAAAACTCTGGATGTCAAATTTGGTTCAGTTTGGTGACACAGTACAAATTTGTATAAATAACAGACAGTAGGCTACCGGTATGACTTGAAACCCTCATTTTATGTCCCTAAAACCAATCGAGTCGGAAGTATTTAGGTGGTGTACTAGGGATCCAGATATGCTGGGAAATGAGGTGTAACTGTAAGAATATTTAAATAAGTCTATTGTTGGCTGGTAAAGCGGGCTGCACCACGCCGTCACTACCAATGTTCTGGTGCGCAATTGCGAAGATGCTTACATCTTGCAGTCACGGGGGTGGTATATAGTGCAAAGCCATTTCTTAGGCCTCTGTGTAAGTGGCGCATTATATTGAGGATTTCCGCTGCAATAAGTGTTGGTGCTTTCCAATAATTATCTTTGATGTACTCCGATCATTTTCCTACGTTGGGTAAACCGGTAAAGATACTAGCTGAGGTGACAAATATCACACTTAGACTAGGCTCGTCGTATCACTTTCCTGGAATCTTTTAGTTTGCTGATCATTTGCCTTCTCGACATATTTGGAGCAACCTCCCCTGTTTGGAGTTTTCTAGAGGGTGGTTTCTGGTTAATTAATTTACCTCGTGTACTTGGGTGTATTTATGTTATGCCTGTGGCTCAGGACAGCCGAAGTTTTCTGACGTGCTCCGATTGTCTACCTACAGCGCTATACGGCAAGAAACGGCACCACAGCTCTCTGCTCTTCTAATAACAGCAATATATGCAGCAGTGGCGGCCGGTAATAAGGTTGCAGTGTTCCACAAAGACCAGATTTTTCATAGAGAGAAAATGTAGATTTTTTTTGGGGGGGGGGGGGATATTATGCATTTTATATTTTTTCCTCGTACATGGATAGGAATTGATAGCTTTGTTCTTTAATAGTTCAGGAAATCTCATCGTACTGTGAAATGCATTGAAAAGCAGAGTGCGCAAACAGTGCAGGAGCGCTGGACGTGTGGTCGTTGCATGGAGCTAGCACCGACCAGATCTAAATAGTGAAGGGTATGGCAGAGATGCTAGACCGGGTAAGTCCTATCCCAACAGTTACTCGGCTGGTCATTGCCCGCTCATTGTAACCAGAAAAGAGTGCGGCTGGCGATGCTACCCGAGTGGCTCCGTAAACTGCCGATACGATCGTCTTCCAATGTAATTGGCACCTGAGTCAGATACTTCCAGATCTTTCTTACCCTCGTGTGTTAGCTTACACTGATTTGTTCTCGAGAAGTATTATATCGTTTTCATCCATTTTATCCCGGGGTGAATGTGATGTTCTCGTGTGATTTTAATTAGTGTTTTGCGTTATTAGTGTTTTGTTTTCCAACTAGGATGAATTCCCTAAGTAGTTTGCAAATTAAGACTCTTTCTCAATGCACTGATGAAGAGAAACTTGAAATTAAACAACGTGGTAGACCATTGCCAGAGTTGAAAATTGTCCAAAGTGTTCCAACAGGGAAGAGGCAGTTTAGGAGAATTTTAAAGAAAGATGTATATATCAATCATGACTGGCTGTGTGGGTGTGAAGATAGGAACGCATTGTACAAGTACTAAGCTGTTAATAATGGTAATAGTAATTAGTAACACTGATCATAAGAATACATGTATTAAGCTATTAATAATGGTAATAGTAATTAGTAATAGCGATCATAACTAATACATGTATTAAGCTATTAATAATGGTAATAGTAATTAGTAACAGGGATCATAACTAATACATGTATTAAGCTATTAATAATGGTAATAGTAATTAGTAACACTGACCATAACTAATACATGTATTAAGCTATTAATAATGGTAATAGTAATTAGTAACAGCGATCATAACAATACATGTATTAAGCTATTAATAATGGTAATAGTAATTAGTAACACTGATCATAACAATACATGTATTAAGCTATTAATAATGGTAATAGTAATTAGTAATAGCGATCATAACTAATACATGTATTAAGCTATTAATAATGGTAATAGTAATTAGTAACAGGGATCATAACTAATACATGTATTAAGCTATTAATAATGGCAATAGTAATTAGTAACACTGATCATATCTAATACATGTATTAAGCTATTAATAATGGTAATATTAATTAGTAACAGCGAACATAACAATACATGTATTAAGCTATTAATAATGGTAATAGTAAATAGTAACACTGATCATAACAATACATGTATTAAGCTATTAATAATGGTAATAGTAATTAGTAATAGTGATCATAACTAATACATGTATTAAGCTATTAATAATGGTAATAGTAATTAGTAACACTGATCATAACAATACATGTATTAAGCTATTAATAATGGTAATAGTAATTAGTAATAGCGATCATAACTAACACATGTATTAAGCTATTGATAATGGTAATAGTAATTAGTAACACTGATCATAACAATGCATGTATTAAGCTATTAATAATGGTAATAATAATTAGTAATACCGATCATAACTAATACATGTATTAAGCTATTGATAATGGTAATAGTAATTAGTAATAACGATCATAACTAACACATGTATTAAGCTATTAATAATGGTAATAGTAATTAGTAACACTGACCATAACTAATACATGTATTAAGCTATTAATAATGGTAATAGTAATTAGTAACAGCGATCATAACAATACATGTATTAAGCTATTAATAATGGTAATAGTAATTAGTAACACTGATCATAACAATACATGTATTAACCTTTTAATAATGGCAATAGTAATTATTAACACTGATCATATCTAATACATGTATTAAGCTATTAATAATGGTAATATTAATTAGTAACAGCGATGATAACAATACATGTATTAAGCTATTAATAATGGTAATAGTAAATAGTAACATTGATCATAACAATACATGTATTAAGCTATTAATAATGGTAATAGTAATTAGTAACACTGATCATAACAATACATGTATTATGCTATTAATAATGGTAATAGTAATTAGTAATAGCGATCATAACTAACACATGTATTAAGCTATTGATAATGGTAATAGTAATTAGTAACACTGATCATAACAATACATGTATTAAGCTATTAATAATGGTAATAATAATTAGTAATAGCGATCATAACTAATACATGTATTAAGCTATTGATAATGGTAATAGTAATTAGTAATAGCGATCATAACTAACACATGTATTATGGGATTGATAATGGTAATAGTAATTAGTAACACTGATCATAACTAATACATGTATTAAGCTATTAATAATGGTTGTTACGTGCAAATGCCCGTCCCAACGTTTTTAAAATCCATCTTCCCTATATACTTGTGTCCCTTGCCATTTTGAAACGACCGCCTGGTGACTTGGTTCCGATTGTGAACACGAGATGGTAGCATCTACCGACGTCCCTAGTCGGAGTTGCTTCTTCCACCGATACAGTGTGTTTGCGGTGCCTTCTGGTTTCATCCTATTCGAGTCATGTTTGAAGGATATTATATTCTACGTCATGAAACAAAAGACTGTATATACATGATACCGCCAAATTAATTACATAATAATCACATTGTTGCTTGATGTGTCAAGCTGTGATTGGACAATTACATTAACATAAATGCAATGCTGTATTTGATTTTGGGACTCTCCGCCATCTTGGCATCTATACAGCCTGTCGTCAAGAAATCAACAAGGTGTTGGTCGAAAAAGTTGTTGCCATGCCCGGGGGCTTGACCCCATGGCCTCCTCGAAATATGGATATACGATAAAAGGGAATTGCCTGTGCTCTTGAGGCTATTATTTCATCGTTTCGCAGTGAAGAAGAAATTCGGATAGTAATCTCATCTCGATGGAGACCAGTGCTTGTGACCCAAACGAAGCATGTGCTGGGTGGGCCATTTTCAGGCAGTCTAGTGCCGTATAACGTTATTTGGTTTGTGTGTGAATTATTTTATTTTTATTGTGTCTCCACTGTGAAGTTTTAAGGTACGTTATTAATTTTTATATATTTTGTTATGGAGGTCCGATATTGGGCTTATATTAATGTTTTAATTCTCTATTTTGTTTCACCTGGTAGGCCTAAATTTTCTCCTTTACTAATGTTACCAGTTATGTAAATTTTATTGTTATTTCCTTCGTACCTTCTGGAGACACATTTCTAAGTTATTTTACGTTTTAAATTATTATTTAATTTCCTTTGGCAATCTTGGGATTGGCATATTATTAACCTGATGTAAGATCCGTAGCAGCCTAAACCGACTAGTGTTAATAGTTTTTAGGCGTAATTCCTTCCTCCTTTTTATTTCTCTCTGGTGATTTTAAATTAATTTAATGCTAATTGTTTGCCGTAATTCGATTTGACATGTGGTCGTCTGCTCTTGTGGCCATGTTTGTTTTTTGTTTTGCCCAGGTGCATTCTGGTCTTGGGAGCAGTCTCTTGGCGTCGACCGGGAAACTCAAACGTGTTGTAGTGTTAGCTTAATTTGTTTTTTATTTAACCTTGTTGGTTTAAACTTATGTTTTTGGTGAATGTTCTTGTGTTTTTCTTAGTCACGAATATCGGGGATTTCTTAATTGATCATATTTTATTTTATTAATTTAATTTAAAATTTTTCGTTTTATGTCGTGGCCTGGATCTCTGCATGTCGGATCGGTATTGCATTCCCTGGTAAATTATCAAGCCCTTTCTCATTTAATTATGCCTGTATTTTTTTAAATCTTTGGGCTTTAACATTTTAATTTTAATTTAATTCTTTTCTTTTTTTTTTGCTTTTTAAGCAAGCATGTTCTCTTTTCTGGTGGAGGTGGTCTTTTAAGTTTTAACAATTAAATTTTTATTTTAAATTTTTAAGCAACTGTTGTGGCATTATTGCGTCGGCGACAATTCCATTAGTTATTGGGGGGTGTCTGTAGAATAGCCTGTGCGTTTTCCCCTTCTCCACCTTCCTTCCGCCCCTTTTGGTGTTCTTCTGTTGGGGCATGTCATCTGGAGGTGATTTTGCTATGGAAGCGATGCGGACCTCTTGAAAACAGGTAAGTAATCCACCCTGGCCATCCACCGTGTCAATGGTAATAGTAATTAGTAATAGCGATCATAACAATACATGTATTAGGCTATTAATAATGGTAATAGTAATTAGTAACAGCGATCATAACAATGCATGTATTAAGCTATTAATAATGGTAATAGTAATTAGTAACAGCGATCATAACTAATACATGTATTAAGCTATTAATAATGGTAATAATAATTAGTAATAGCGATCATAACAATACATGTATTAGGCTATTAATAATGGTAATAGTAATTAGTAACAGCGATCATAACTAATACATGTATTATGCTATTAATAATGGTAATAATAATTAGTAATAGCGATCATAACAATACATGTATTAGGCTATTAATAATGGTAATAGTAATTAGTAACAGCGATCATAACTAATACATGTATTAGGCTATTAATAATGGTAATAGTAATTAGTAACACTGATCATAACTAATACATGTATTACGCTATTAATAATGGTAATAGTAATTAGTAACAGCGATCATAACTAATACATGTAATAAGCTATTAATAATGGTAATAGTAATTAGAAACACTGATCATAACAATACATGTAATAAGCTATTAATAATGGTAATAGTAATTAGTAACACTGATCATAACAATACATGTAATAAGCTATTAATAATGGTAATAGTAATTAGTAACACTGATCATAACAATACATGTATAAGCTATTAATAATGGTAATAGTAATTAGTAACACTGATCATAACTAATACATGTATTAAGCTATTAATAATGGTAATAATAATTAGTAATAGCGATCATAACAATACATATATTAGGCTATTAATAATGGTAATAGTAATTAGTAACAGCAATCATAGTTAATACAAGTATTAAGCTATTAATAATGGTAATAGTAATTAGTAACAACGATCATAACTAATACATGTATTAGGCTATTAATAATGGTAATAGTAATTAGTAACAGCGATCATAGCTAATACATATATTAGGCTATTAATAATGGTAATAGTAATTAGTAATAGCGATCATGACTAATACATGTAATAAGCTATTAATAATGGTAATAGTAATTAGTAACAGCAATCATAGTTAATACAAGTATTAAGCTATTAATAATGGTAATAGTAATTAGTAACACTGATCATAACAATACATGTATTAAGCTATTAATAATGGTAATAGTAATTAGTAACAGCGATCATAACTAATACATGTAATAAGCTATTAATAATGGTAAAAGTAATTAGTAACACTGATCATAACAATACATGTAATAAGCTATTAATAATGGTAATAGTAATTAGTAACACTGATCATAACAATACATGTATTAAGCTATTAATAATGGTAATAGTAATTAGTAACACTGATCATAACTAATACATGTAATAAGCTATTAATAATGGTAATAGTAATTAGTAACACTGATCATAACAATACATGTAAAAAGCTATTAATAATGGTAATAGTAATTAGTAACACTGATCAAAACAATACATGTATTAAGCTATTAATAATGGTAATAGTAATTAGTAACAGCGATCATAACTAATACATGTAATAAGCTATTAATAATGGTAATAGTAATTAGTAACACTGATCATAACAATACATGTATTAAGCTATTAATAATGGTAATAGTAATTAGTAACAGCGATCATAACTAATACATGTAATAAGCTATTAATAATGGTAATAGTAATTAGTAACACTGATCATAACAATACATGTAATAAGCTATTAATAATGGTAATAGTAATTAGTAACAGCAATCATAGTTAATACAAGTATTAAGCTATTAATAATGGTAATAGTAATTAGTAACACTGATTATAAGAATACATGTAATAAGCTATTAATAATGGTAATTGTAATTAGTAATAGTGATCATATCTAATACATGTATTAAGCTATTAATAATGGTAATAGTAATTAGTAACAGCGATCATAACTAATACATGTAATAAGCTATTAATAATGGTAATAGTAATTAGTAACACTGATCATAACAATACATGTAATAAGCTATTAATAATGGTAATAGTAATTAGTATCAGCGATCATAACTAATACATGTAATAAGCTATTAATAATGGTAATAGTAATTAGTAACACTGATCATAACAATACATGTAATAAGCTATTAATAATGGTAATAGTAATTAGTAACACTGATCATAACAATACATGTATTAAGCTATTAAGAATGGTAATAGTAATTAGTAACACTGATCATAACTAATACATGTAATAAGCTATTAATAATGGTAATAGTAATTAGTAACACTGATCATAACAATACATGTAAAAAGCTATTAATAATGGTAATAGTAATTAGTAACACTGATCATTACATTACATGTAATAAGCTATTAATAATGGTAATAGTAATTAGTAACACTGATCATAACTAATACATGTAATAAGCTATTAATAATGGTAATAGTAATTAGTAATAATAATAATAATAATAATACATGTATTAGGCTATTAATAATGGTAATAATAATTAGTAATAGCGATCATAACAATACATATATTAGGCTATTAATAATGGTAATAGTAATTAGTAACAGCAATCATAGTTAATACAAGTATTAAGCTATTAATAATGGTAATAGTAATTAGTAACAACGATCATAACTAATACATGTATTAGGCTATTAATAATGGTAATAGTAATTAGTAACAGCGATCATAACTAATACATGTAATAAGCTATTAATAATGGTAATAGTAATTAGTAATAGCGATCATAACTAATACATGTATTAGGCTATTAATAATGGTAATAGTAATTAATAATAGTCATCATACTTAATTCATTTACATGTTATATACATAGACGGACTGAAGTGCTAAAATCACAACTTACCATTGCTTACAGAATAACATGACAAATGATCTTTCCTTAGTCCAATTCTTTAATTTAACCACAATATTTCGAATACCCGAGGTTCTACTCGATGATACACTTTCCCTGAATGTTGTTAGGAGAACAGAACAAATCATTCAAGGAAACTTCCTTAATTTACCTAACACTGACTTCAAACCAAACTCAGACAATATCACGATGACAATAATACGTAGCTATAGCTTGAAATACGTTCCTCCGTTTCAGACAGTAGATTTGCGTATTTTGTTTTAATTTGGCAACAGATATTAAATAAACAAAAGGGGAATGACGGAAGAGATCCGAGTCGCCTACCCACCGTCACGTCTTGAATGTTTTGACAATAAGTTACTGCTGGGATTGACGTCCTCCTACTAGAGCGGAAGTATTAACCCCTTAAGGAGTCAATGTACAAACGTATCGCACTTAGAGTTTCAATTCCCCTTCTTCCATGGTTTTTGTAATCAGGAATGTAATTGCTGAAAGGCGTCAATTGTCGGTACAGCGATCGGTTAAATCCAAATCATGCTGCACCGTATTTAACAAGTTGAGTAACTTCCCTGGCAATGCTAAAGTGGTAAATAAAAGATAAGTGCTCCCTTAGCAAAGTTGTTGTTGGGCGTAGAAAGACCGTTCGGAATGCAGTTTAGAGGGTAATGGTAGTGATTCTACACTTGTGCTTGTTTCTTGCTCATTCAAAGACAATCATCATGTTCTTCCAGGTCTCTTCAACTTACCATTGCGCTCTCATTGACGTCACGTTACTGTTGCCAACATATGGAATACAAAATACACCTTGTAATTATGTGAAGAAGCAATGTCAAAACGATTACTTTGGATAAAGATTATTGATAAGTAGCATCGTACGCGAAGGCTTGCAATATTCTATTTGTCTCATTATGGCCAACACAACTAGAAATTTGTGATCTAATATTTGATGGTGTGGCTTGAATTGCCGCCGTATTGGTCAGCTCTATGAACTTTCAAACAGTGCGTCGATACATGCCGATGCCCATGTGTTCTCAATCAATGCATCTTATTTGACATTATACTGGGATTATACGATGCTGCATTTACTTTAACTAGGTGAGATAGGTTGGTTGGTTCCTCTGTTTAGGGGCTGCGACAACGCGGTCATGCAGCCCCATGTACTTTGGATGTGTGTAGAATCTGCCTGATAACCGGTGTTAATTTTGTGTTATCTGTAATTCAGGTAAGGACTGTAGACAGACAGTTTTAAGTAGTTCCTACTTTTGCTACCATATGCTAACGTCAAGGACACCTAGCTGCAGACCTGGCTAATAGATGCCACTGCAACTAGAACCTGACGTAGAACGTTGGGACTTAATAGCGTGAATCAAATGCAACCTACGAATTTTACCTTCACACGAGTGCTGTTAGTGGATTCTTCTTTTACATCATATAAATCTATGACATGGGCCCACCGGCTTTACTTCCCCTCCGAAGGAAGGCCTACTGAGGGATTTTTAACGCTCTTTAAAAATCCAATGACTTCGACTGGGTTTGAACCCATGATCTTTGGCCTAGAAGCTCAGCATGCTACCAAATACGCCACCAAAGCCGCCCAATGTGATATAATAGGCATGTAAATACGGCAATACTATTTCCTAATATGCAGCTATAGTAGTCTACACACTGCCTTATGTACATGAACAAGCCATTTCTCATTAATCACACCATTTGTGCGGGGTTAAGGATCGTAAGTATATTTGACTCCAGAATGATGACTTTATATTCCATACATTGAATAATTCATTATTATTGAAAATACAGAGCACAAATTGTGCATAGGGTTAATAAATGTGAATGTACATTAATGTTTTCACCTTCCACCTTCACAAAATTTCACAATGGAAGGACCCCGGTTCTTACATGTGATTACGTGGTACCGACTACATTGTTTACCACATAATTTACAAGTACAGGATACGTCTATGTCATGAAAGTACTTGGTGACGCACAGATTATGGTGGTACCCATGTACCGCCATCGATTTAACGAAGTGTCGTAGGTCTTGATTGGTGTCAGTCCATACCCTATTCGTCATGGCTTCCGTTATGAAAAATTCGAGCCAGATTTCATCTCTCTACTTCACTCTCTCATGCATTAGTCTTTTCCAGGCGTCCGTAGATGGTAGTCCTCTCTTCGTCCGTAGGCCCTCAATAAAGAAGTTCTCCTTGGCGAGTTCGTACACTAGTCTAGATTTTGCATATTTTGATAATCCCAGGGTTGCTTTTAGGAAGCGCGACTTCACTGCCTCGAGCGTCCTCAAGTCCGCCAGGGTCAGTTTCTCGCAGATGATTTCTATCCCGTATGTGGCGAAGGGCGCTATTTTCACGTCAAATAATCTCATAGCAGTTCCCAAAGAGAGCTTCGTGAGTGATTTAATGTCATATATGGCTTTAGTTCCTGCCGTTGCACGAGACTTGATGTGGACTCTGTAGGCTCTAGCTGTTGTTTGCATTGTCAATCCTAAGTATGTGAATGTATTTACTGTCTTGAGGGGATTCAATCCTAGGTATATCCTGTCTCCCGAGGCCTCTCTGCCACCTTTCCGAAACGTCATTTTTACTGATTTCTCTGTGTTAATTTCCATCTTGTTATCCTTTGCCCAACTGTCGAGATTTGTTATGGCTTTTTGCACTTCATGTACGGAACTTGAACCAGTGACCATATCGTCAGCGTATAGATATATTTTAACATTTTCCGTTCCTAGCGTAGTTGCCGTCACTACATTGTATGTTGCAATGTTGAACAGTAATTTAAATATTGTTTTCTTTCAAAAAGGTTGATGCAACAATTTAAAAATGAAAGAGAACTATGTGAACAAGACGTCTAAATTACACCCATTACAGCAAAATTAAAGACTATCAGGAAAGTACTGTAATTGTGTGACTAGGTCCTTGAGAAATGTGCATATACAGCCCTTTTTGTTATTGATTCATTCTCTACAACGTTATTGTACTCCACAGTATAATTCGCTTAGATTTACAATGAGTTAATATTGCACTTGATTACCTTCAGAGCCCAGGAGAACTATGTTTTAAACTCATTTAGGGGCAAAGTGAATACACTTTGCGGAATATATTGGCATGTATCTTTCTATAACATGTAAATACACCTCCCGGGCAACGCCAGGTAAAATAGATAGTGATGAAGAATATGCATTCAATTAAGACATACAAGTTGTCTCGAAATCGTCCGGGATACATTAAGTATTTAGGCTACGTGCTTTTTCCCTTTTGTTCTTAAGTTATCATTTTTCATTATCTTTTAATATATTGCTGATACGTTCATTATTACGTTTTGTTATCCGTATTTTTTTTTTCAATAAGGTTGACCTGAATAAATCGAGTAGTCATTTATGATCTTACTATCTAATTCCCAAACATAGCATCCCTAGTTTTTGCATCACATTGGAGATCGTATTGTTCCCGAACACATTTTCACGGCATGCATGACCTACTGCAATCCTATTCTTTAGTTGTGCATGTCTGTATTGTTGCTAATTATCTGCAAAGTGTTTACAAAATCACTGTACATCATATAGGATATGGTTAAAGAATTGCCATGAAATTAGTTATTTTACTACTTGTCCTACACTGACATAAAAATGATATTTCATACAATATAGTTGAAGCGATAGTATCCTCATTAGGCTTCAAATAATGTGTTACAAGTTACAAAATGAATATACACTCTGTAGCAGGTCGAGTAACTAAGCATATGGGACCTTCCTTTGTAACTATTACTGCGTCTAATCTTCAGGGTAGGCTTTGAAAGAAGTTCTGTAACATAGAATGCGAAAGTTGTTTAATTTTTGCTAAAGAACCTAAAATAGCTTCTGTCGGGCTAATGGGCAAAATTATGTGGTACGTTGATGATGATGATGATAATTGTTCTATTAAGGAGCCTTTCATCTATTTGTCGGCCCAAAATATCTGTTACGTATCCAACGCTGCTGTTCATCCCAAATATGTGCGATGGTGTTCAGAACAGGGCTTTGACTAATTCAGTACAGCAAGTCTACTTTTTGTTATACGAACCACGAAACGATCCTTACTATGTTAAAACGAGCCTCACACTTCTACATAGAAGGTCTGAATCCTAACGTTCGCCAGTGTGGGAAGCATTTTACTGTCTAAAGTGCTTTCATAAATATCCAAATCAGTGTAAGGAATACCGACTGTTCGTGATTAAGTGCTCCTGCTCAGTTTTCCAAATTCATATTAACCTATCGTAAATAATTCTTGTGAATAACAAGACGATGTTTGGGAAGCTATAACCATCCTGAAGGGTCTTATTCTAAAATATCCTATCCGCAAAAAATAATAGTAAATATGCCATTATTGGTCCTGATTACATTCTTCGCGTCAGAAGAGACAGTGTGATCCCGTCGTCTCTGCATGTAAGAAAGTATAGTGTAAAGTTTCAACAGCATCACCCTGATAAAACTCCCATGATATAAAATGTGAATTTCTGAGCTTTATTAACTGAGATTTCATAATTGCCATGAGTAATTCTATAACACATTACAGGGCTATATACACCCGATGATTGTCTAACCCTCTGGGAAGGCTTCCCTGAGCTGGAGTTCCATTGCGATAGGTAAGTATGTTATAATGCGCCACCAAGAGTACGTATTACGTTGGAGGTGTTATGCAGTCGTTCATAGCAAAAGGGCTCGGCCCTTCTTATTTGCATTTTGGAAGGTTGTGTTCAGCAGCATAACAAAAAACACTGCTATAAATTTTATTTGATTGCAGTATTGGAAAAAATAAGTGAATTAACGTCGTCGAAGTTCTGCTTGTTTATATCATAAGACTAAAATTAATCCTGAATCTACATGTGTCAAATAATATTCTTATAAGGGTAGGGGGGTGTAGGGTAATGAGGAAGCATAATGTTCGAAATAGAATTTCATTGTAATAAATAATTATATACAGAAAGGATAAATTAGATTAGGAATTTTCCTCTCACCACTGAGGATGGGACATATAAAGTACGATAACTAAATGAAAATCAGTTGTTTCATATTTAACAACCTTAACCAATTTTAAGAAGAGTATCTGCCTCAAAAGCAGTGAAAAGCTCAGATTTCTTCCTTACAAAAGTATGCAACAGTTGTAGCCTCGCCAATAGGTCATGTCAACTATAAAAGACTAAAACTTATTTCGGAGTGTTATCTGTTATCACAAGCTCCTCGAGTGATCTTGGCCACGGATCAAATGGATTAACAAATGTCTCTTTAGTTGTCACCTTCGACAAGAATTAAATCCACATGTATCATAAGAATGTTTCTGTTCACAATGTATTACCAAATATCTTAGCAATTACGACTTGCTACTGAATCTGACACCACATGCATCTTCGAGGTGTGGTCCGACTCCACTGTGGGTTATTTCATGCCTCGTAAGATTCGTGGTTCTTCAAATGAGTCCATAGAGTAAACCCTAATCCACACGTGTATGGTTTCACGCAGGTATGCATAGACATGTGTCACTTTAAGCTGGGTTTCCTTATGAAGGTTTTTCCTTATATAGACATAAGCATGCCTCACACCACCATGATGTATAATATGGCCAGCAAATGATATCTTCGTGTAAATTTCGCTGTTCAGAGACCACAAGAATATGGCTTTAGACCAATGTCTAAAGGTCTGATGATTCTTAAGATTAACTTTAAGCATAAATGCCACCGCACAAAACTTCTAGGAAAGTGGCTTCCTTCCAGTGTGAATGACATTATGGCGCTTGGGATTCAAACCCATTGAGAACAATAATCCGCATGTACCACTCGCAAATGTCTTCACACCACCATGTATGTGCTTGGAATTTCACCGTTGTGCGTTAGAAAGTTTCTATTCAAATTCCTTTTTAAAGAAAATTGTCATTGAATTCTGAATTTGTTCAATTTGCCACAGGGGAATAACCCCCCCCCTTTTTTGCAAATATTATATATAATAGTAATATGCTACTTGAGTAAAAGTTCACGCCGCCATGGGTTTACATCTGATTCTTCAAATTCTTTCAAAAAGGGTTATCATGTGCTGCTTCAATTTTCGGCTCAGAGTTAATTTAGCTTCGCCTGTGGTAGAAGAGTTTGACATCCTGCCGTCATGCGTTATAACAAGTATATTCAGAGTTCCAGTCTGTGAAAATTTGGCTTCACATATGCTAAATGAGTATGGATTCTCACTCCTATGCGTTGACATGTGAGTCTTAAAATGCCCAGCCCCAGAAAATGTAACCTCGTCTAATCTATATGACTATAGTTCCTCACCACTATGCGTAAACATATGTGTCTGAAAACTCCTTAACTGACAAAATTATCCTTCACATATGCCACATGAGTATGGATTCTCCCCGAAATGCGTTAACGCGTGGGTCTTCAAATGCCAGGCCCAAGCAGATTTGAATTAGCACACGGTACAGCAGTATGGTTGCTAACAAGTATTCGTTAACTAATTTATGTATAAGTATGTATAAGTAAACTTGGCCTCGCATATGCTACGGCTATGGCTTTGGCTGGTACGCGTTCGGAGTTCCTGTGTCTGCAAATTTGGCATCACATGTTACTTGTGTATGGTCTCTCTTCGCTATGTGTTTCGTGAGTGTTCTTAAAATATCTTGTGAGAAAATTTAACTTCGCCTTGAAGATATGAGCAGGCTTCTCGCCACTATGGGTAAGCATATGCTCCTTCAAATACCATCGAACAGCAAAAATGGGGTCATATATGTTACATGAGTATGATTTCCTGCAGTTACGTATTTACAGGTGTAGATTCATAATTCCTGACTGAGGAAACTTATCTTCACACATACTGCATCAGTATCGTAGCTGACCGCTATGCGTTTACATGTTAGTCTTCAAATACCCTGTTAGATATGTTGGCCATATGCCGCATGATCATGCTTTTTCACCGCTAATCGTTAAAATGTGGGACTACAAATTCGCTGTGTGAGCAAGATTGTCTTCGTATATGATATTATATTGTAGTCATGACTACAATTTCTTACCACTATGAGTCATTACGTGTTTCTTCAAATGCTCTTTCCGAGAAAATTTGGATTCACATATACTACATGAATAAGGCTTCTCGCCTCTATGGGTAGGCAAGTGCCTCTGTAAATAGTTTCTTAGAGCAAACTTGGCTCCACATATGCCACATGCATATGGTTTATCACCACTATGCGTTATGATGTGATTATTCAAGTGGTGTTTCTGAGCAAATTTCGCTTCACATATACTGCATGAGAAGTTTCTCTCACCAGTATGCACTAACATGTGCGTCTTTAAAGTCCCTGGCTGGGCGAATCTTACATCGCATATGTTACAAGGGTATGGCCTTTCACCAGTATGAGTTAACATGTGGTAATAAAAGCTTCGTTTAAGACCGATTTTCACTTGGCATATTCTACAAGAGTATTGCTTCTCACTGCTATGCGTTAACATGTGAGTCTCCAAATACCGTTTGTGAGAAAACTTGGTATCACATATACTGCATGAGTAGGGTTTCTCACCACTATGCACTATCATGTGCATCCTCAAACTCCATTTCAGAGCGAACTTAAGTTCGCACAAGCTACACGAGTAGGATCTCTCTCCACTATGCGTTAGCATGTGTCTCTTCAAATGATATATCTCCGAAAATTTAGCTCCACATACACTGCATGAGTAAGCTTTCTCATCGCTATGCGTTAACATGTGTCTCGCCAAATTGTGTTTCAGAGTAAATTTAACTCCACAAATACTGCATGAGTAAGGTCTCTCATCGCTATGCGTTAACATGTGTCGATTTAGACTGTAAATCTTAGCAAATTTAGCTCCACATATACTGCATGAGTACGGTTTCTTACCGCTATGCGTTATTATGTGCCTTTCCAAATACCGTTTTTTAGCAAATTTGGCTCAGCATGTGATACATGAGTAACGCATCTTACCATTATGGATAAGCTGGTTAGTCTTTAAATTTTGTTTAATTGTATATTTTCTTTCAGATACGCTGTCAGTGGAATGCTGCAATGCGTAACTATTCCTTACAAAAGGACTCGAAGTATCAGTATCTATTAACTCAGTAAAATGATTTCCACTGGCATCACATTCTTCATCATGGACTTCGTCTTTCAAATCTTGTTTGATATCCAAAGGTGTTGTTTCTATTTTGATGCATGGAACAAACTCTGGTGGGGGACATTCTTCAGCCTTTATATCCCCAGGGAAGTCAGTATTATCTCCTTTCACATCTGAAGATGCTGATTCTTCTTTTGTCCATGGAACAATCTTCGGTGTAGGATATTGTGCTTTACTAAATGCAACAATTTGCGACGTGGGACCTGATTCAGTCCCAATATCCCTCTCGTGATGAGCATCAACATTGTCGGCAAAGCCATCTGTTTCTATCGACCATTCTGGCTCACTTTTCATCACAGCTTGCTCGTCCATTTCGTTGGAAGATTGCAACATCAACGTTGGTGTTCAAGGCTCAGCATTGTCAGCGATTCTTTTCTATTTGTGTATGGACATGGCTACTCTAGATTTACAGACCAAACATCCCTGGAATCATCAGTACGCCGATGATGTCTTGCTGGTAAGTGCGACACGCCAAGGCTCTGAGTCGCATTCTGTTTAACGTCGCGACAGCGGATCCTACAAGGACTATTGAAAAAGAAAATCAGTATCCCTTTACAAGTAGGTGAGATGGTTCTGGAGTCTACAAACAGGCAGGAGCTACAAGAGGACTCCAACAGACTGAAGGACTGAGCGGAGAAAAATAAGCTCAGTATAAATGAAAAGAAAACAGTTTATATGGCCTTCCGAAAAGAAGGAAAGCTAGCTGCCGAAAACAAAATGATCCTGAGAGACAGTGAACTCGAGACAGTCAATTATACCTTCAAACACCTCGGCCTCACCCTACAGACAACGTGCCAATCCTTAAGACTGCATATAGAGCAACGAGCAGCAGCCATTAGAGGAATGAACGATATGAACAACATTACCAAACTATCTTTACAAACAGCAATGATTTTCTTCTACGCCAAAATAACCCCCGTTATTACATATGGCCTAGAACTAATATAGGAAAGGCTAACCACGTCACACCTAATCACAATGGGAAAAGTAAAGGCTTCTTTTCTGAAAATGGTGCTTGGAATTGCAAGAACGTCCCCGTCCATGCTGGTATATGTCCTAACAAAAGAAACATACTAAATCCAAGATATCAGATTAAGACTACAACTGCCATCTACCAAGATTAGGAAGAAACACCTCGAGATGAGACATCAGAAGCAGAACGAAATCCTGCTCGACTTTACGCAAGTGAAGCAATGGTTGACAGAACGTGGACAAACGAGAACCAGGAGATGAGACATGTGATAACAAGACACGCCATCCACGGTTTCCACCACAAGATTTGTAGAATTGGGAAATACCATGAACTGCATGAAGAATGCTAATGTTCTCTGTGCTATACCCCCTGTGACAAATACCACATACCATCATTCAGCAAACGGACAAAGAGCATAGTTGAATACAGTAAATATTAGTCTACCTGTAATAATCATTTGTAACCGTCCATTATGGCCGCTTAGCTGCAATAAATATTTAATATTTATTCTTTTTCAATTTTTACAGCTTCTAACATTTTGATTTCTTGAACAGTTATTTTTACACTTCTAATGGGATATTGTTTAACCGTTATCAATGTTTTCAACAATTTACGGTTAAATCGCTTTGGATGTTCACAATACGCAACCGCACGTCTTAAATCTCAAAGAGCTAGAATTAGCAAGAACGTCCTTCTAGGTAGAGAGTAGTTAACCTGCTGTAGGCTAAGTTCATTTATAGTCGGTATGCAGTCGTCGGGCAATAGGTATCCATCAGTAGATATTCAAAGTAATATCTGCGAATCGTGACGAATCTTTGTGGAATTTATCTATAACTTATATATAAAGCTCAAAGTTTGTATGTCTGTTATTTACACAAATCTACACCGTTTGACTGATCTGAACCAAGATGTATGTACACACCCTTTGGAACCGTGCGGGTAACCCTGTCCACTTTATATTTCGGACAGACTACTCCATTCCCTGAATTTAGGCCCTTTGGCACAAATCTACTCCGTTTCACCGATCTGAACCAAAATTTGTATACTCACCTTTTGGAACCCGTCGAGTTACACTGTCAATTTTAAATTTCGGACAGACATCTCCATTTCCTGCATTTAGGCCCTTTGAAACAAATCTACACCGTTTCACCGATCTGAACCAAAATTTGTATACTTACTCTTTGAAACCTTGCGGGTAACCCTGTCCACTTTAAATTTCGGACAGACCTCTCCATTCCCTACATTTAGGGCCTTAGGCACAAAACTACATCGTTTCACCGTTCTGAACTAAAATTTGCATACTTACCCTTTGGAACCTTGTGAGTAACACTGTCCACGATAAATTTCGGATAAAACACTCCATTCCCTGCCTTTGACACAAATCTACCCTATTTCACCGACCTGAAACATAATTTGTATACTTACCATTTGAAAGCTTGCGGGTAAAACTATCCACTTTAAATTTTGTACAGACCACTCCATTCCCTGCACTTGGGCCCATTGGCACAAATCTACATCGTTTTACCGATCTGAACAAAATTTTATGTAGACTACTTATCATTTGGAACCTGACGAGTAACACTATCTACTCGAAATTTTGGATACACCACTCCATTCCCTGCATTTAGGCCCTTTGGCACAAATGTACACACATCACCGATTTGAACCAAATTTCCTATAATTTCCCTTTGAAACCCTGTGGGTAACACTACCCACTTGAAATATCGGACAGACCACACCATTCCCGGCATTTAGGCCTTTTAGCACAAATTTACATCGTTTCACCTAATTGCACCGTATTTTACATACATACCCTTTGAAACCTTGCGGGTGACACTGTCCACTTGATATTTTGGACAACACTCTTCATTCCCCACATTTAAAATAACAGACAAAAGGTACTCGAAAACCACGTTTGAATGCCCTAGAACCATTCATGTCCGTAGTAGAGTAACGAAAGAATATTTTAATAAGTCTATTGTTTGCTGGCAATGTGGGCTGCATCACGCCGCCCATACCCGTGTTCTGGTGCAGAATTTCGAAAATAATTACATCTTGCACTGCTTATAAATTGCAGTCAAGGGGAGTTATTAGTGAAAAAAGATTTTTTAGGCTCCTTAAAACAGTTATTATCATGAATATATTTTGCCTCTGTATAAGTGCGATGGTGTAGGTGCAGTACATTGAGGTTATCAGCTTCAATAAGCCTAGGTACTTTCAAATTTACTTTCATCCATCCCGATCCTTATCCTTGAGCGCCATGTGGCGATAAATAACACTTTTGCTACCTCAGGAGCTCGGGACAGCCGACGTTTTCTAAAGTGCTCTGATTATGTTCTTACAGCGCTATGCGACAACATACGACACTATTGGTCCCTACATTTGAGATATATTCATAATATAGGCCCTAGGCAGTGTCTTTTATTTCACTCAATCCTCTTTCTAATCATATTTTTCAATTCGTTTGTAAATTGCATGTGTCAGTACTTTAGTTAGTAAATAACCGTTTCTCTGTTCATTATTATCATTATCATTATGGAAAAAAACAGAATATTACGTCTATTATACTATACTTCGTATCACCCCCACAACCACCACAAAAGGTAATTTTTTTTTAACTTTCTGTAAGTTTAGGTATCATGTACGAGTTCTATAGTAGTATACATTATCATCCACAAAACAAATAAATTCACCGGGCGAAGCCGGACACTACTGCTGGTTATGCACAAAACATATTATCTAGTAGCGTATAATCTGTGTATTGAGGCATACACGTACAAGTTACAATATTTCGATACTCTCACCAACCTTTTTGAGGAGTTGTGAGTTCTTACACATTGACATTTATTGTGCCTTCACCATTCTTACAAACCTACCGCCAAAGGAACCAACGTTCGTTGTATGAATGAGCCTATGACTCCTATGTAGAGTAAATGCTACTGAAGCCATTATTCAGCATCTGTTCCAGAATGTTACAGGTAGCTGCAAAGCGAGTGGGCAGCGCTCGGAGCTGTAGTGGAAGCGGTAGGTAGAGACAGTGCAAACAAACACGCCTCATCATAAACACGAAATATTAGATACAGTGATTTGTGAATTGAGCATCACCACTGTCCATATGGTATGTGTAGCCTCAAAGCCTGGTTGCTGTGAGATGAGGGCAAAGGCAGAGATCAAATTGACGACAAGAAATACGATGATATGTGTAACCACTATCAATATAGGTAAGATGGCTTTTAAACGATTAAAGATTGTTCATTTCATAAAGGATTAAAATGGAATTTACAGTGGGAGGGAAAATAACAGAGGACGAGTTAGACTGCGGTTCACGGTGACCGGGCATATTGCAGGCTCTAGACCGGGCGGGCACAGGAGATGGTTCATGGCAATATTCAGTTTATTCTCAGATCACAACCTTCAAACGTGGACCATACCAGAGACAGGGGTGTAAGGGGTGGGAATATTCCTACTCAAATGTCAACCTCACCTGCTCGTGGTGCACCCTGCTATAGACTGACGAGGCTCTGACGACCGAGTGACTCCCGGGATAAGGAGTTCCCCTCCATTATATCAACGGCTTCCTTGGAAGGTGGATGAATATGTGGAGGTTAGGGCACTCTCATGCCCTTGAGGTGGGAAACTACCTCTAAAGGCGGATGAACCAAAATGGTCAACGGCATAGAATAAGTCCTCAACGGCGGACCAGGCGTACGGGCGACTTGTACAGCCCCAACGGCTGGGAAGGCGGATGAAGGCTGCAGCAGGTTCGGAACCTCTAGTCGTCGTAGTTACTATGCCACTAGTTAAAGGCTCTGTATCTGTCAAGGATCGTGTGATTGTTGATGTTAGCAGCATTCCCACGTATAAAGATATCACGCACAGGCGTCTTCTGAAGGAAATAACATCTCTTCGTGCACGACTGCAAGCCCTGCGGCGATCAGGGAGTTGTGACGGGAGCAGGATTGTGTTATCTGGGAGCTTCTAGTGACAAACCGGCACGTAGGCGGCGGATGTGAGATCTTCGCTTTGCTCGAGGATGGGCTGTAGAGCAATTCATATGCTGCATTCGTGACTAAGCAGGCCTATTTAGGATCCGCTCTGCTTACCCCGAATGGGGAGGGAGCTATAAAAGGTGCTCTAAACATAGCCAGCCTAAATACTACCTGACTGGATAGCCACATCCAGAGGGTACACCATATGCGGTCGAAACAAAATAAATATGAATTTTGCCACCTGGAACATCCGCACTCTAATGGTCACTAACACAGAAAACCGACCACAAAGACGAACAGCAATTGTTGCTCGTGAACTGAGGAGGTTTAGCATTGATATTGCTGCACTCAGTGAAACGAGACTCGCAAATGAAGGACAATTGAAGGAACATGGAGGAGGCTACACCTTCTTTTGGAAGGGGAAAAAGGCTAATGAACCATGTATTCATGGAGTTGGTTTTGCCATTAAGAATGAACTCATTGATCATCTTGATGAGCTCCCATTTGGTATAAATGAAAGGCTTATGACCCTACGCCTCAAGCTCAGTAATTATCTAAGAGCAACTATAATAAGCGCATATGCTCCAACTCTCACCTCTGAAGAGGACCAAAAGGAAGAATTCTACTCCCAACTCGATGAGCTTCTGAAAAATATACCACAGTCTGATAAGATAATTCTCCTCGGGGATTTAAATGCCCGTGTTGGTAGGGACTCAACACTGTGGACAGGTGTAATTGTGAAGGAAGGTGTTCGTAACAGCAATCATAATGGGACTCTTCTCCTAACTAAATGTTCTGAATATAACCTTGTCATTACAAATACACTCTTCCGACAGAAGGACAAATTTAAGACATCATGGCAACATCCAAGATCAAAACACTGGCACCTAATTGATTATGTGATAGTGCGTGCCCGAGATCAGCGTGATGTACTCATCACAAGAGCTCTGACAAGTGCTGATGACTGTTGGACTGATCACAGACTGATCCGATCTGTTATGGCTCTGCGAATTCCCCAGAAATGTAGAAAGCAGGGAAAGATCGTAAGACGTAAGGTCAATACCGAACTTCTTAAAGAAGATAATGTTAAATCAAAGTTACATAAACTACTTGGTGAAAGGCTGCCTGATGATTATCCAGAAAATATAGAAGAACACTGGCAAATGTTCAAGTCAGCAGTACTCTCAGCCTGCGAAGAGTCAGCTGGTTTTGCTAAGAAAAAGCATCAAGACTGGTTTGATGAGAATGACCAAGAAATTCAATTTCCTATAGATGAGGAGAGGAAAGCGCTCAATGCATGGAAAAATAACCCTAAATCTGCATCCAAAAAACAACTTTATCAAGATGCCAAGGCTGAAGTCCAAAAGAGAACTCGAGCCATGAAAAACCTTTGGTGGGTATCTAAATCACATGAAATGGAGTATCTAGCTGAGATCAACAATACACATGCTTTCTTCAGTGCAGCAAAAGTAGTCTATGGACCATCCCGTCACACCGTAAATCCTCTAAAATCAAAAGATGATACTGAACTTCTCCGAGACACTTGTTCAATCAACTACCGCAGGAGGGAACATTTTGACGAACTACTGAACAGGGATACCCACGTCAATGATAACATTATAAGCAAAATTCCTCAGAGACCAGTACAAACTCAGCTTGATGAAGGTCCCTCCCTACTAGAAGTTGAAATTGCTATTAATCAACTCAAGAATAATAAGGCAGCAGGCATAGACGGGATTCCAGCTGAACTATTTAAAGATGGGGGCACTGTACTAGTTCACCACACTCACAAGCTCATTGACAAGATATGGAAAACAGAAACGATCCCAAATGATCTCAGGGATGTCTTGATAATAGTAATCTTTAAAAAGGGTGACAGAGCTCAATGTGGCAACTATCGTGGAATATCCCTGCTTTCTGTAGCTGGAAAAATTCTTGCCAGAATCCTGTCCAATCGTCTTAAACCTTTGGCTGAAGAATCACTACCTGAAACCCAATGTGGATTTAGACCCAATCGAGGAACAACTGATATGATCTTCTGTGCTAGACAGATGAAAGAAAAATGTAGGGAACAAGATCGCCCTCTATATATGGTCTTCATTGATATCGTCAAGGCTTTCGATTCAGTCAACAGAGAAGCTCTTTGGAAAATCCTAGCTCGAATTGGATGTCCTCCAAAATTCATTCAGATCATTAGAATACTCCATGATAATATGAAGGGCTCAGTTCTTAACAGCAATGGACCTGGAGAACCCTTTAAGATCACAACAGGTGTCAAGCAAGGATGTGTGATCGCCCCAACATTATTCTCAATTTTTGTTGGCGCTATGCTTCACCTGATCAAAGAAAAAGTTCCGCATGGTGTAGATATTGAATACAGGACTGACGGAGGATTATTCAATCTTAGCAGACTGCGAGCAAAGACAAAGGTATCGACAGGTTCCGTCCTCGAACTCCAATATGCTGACGACAATGTTATATTGGCAAACTTGCTAGACGATCTTGAGGCTGCTCTGAATGCTTTTAATGACGCGTATAAGTGCATAGGTCTGGAAATAAACCCAAATTATCCATCAACATGCTACGTCCAACTGTAATGCTGCTGGTTTTCCCATTATGATCAACGGGGACAACTTAAAATACATTGAACACTTCCCTTACCTGGGCAGTCATCTCTCAGCAAATGCTAACATTGATGCTGAAATCCAATATCGCCTTAAATGTGCCAGTGCAGCGTTTGAACGTCTACGAAAAAGGGTGTTTGACAACCATGACATCAGTACTCCAACCAAATTGCATGTGTACCAAGCTGTTGTAATACCTTCTCTGCTCTATGGTTGCGAAACCTGGACTACCTACAGAAGGCACTTAAAGTGTTAGGAAAAGTACCATCAGCGTTGCATCAGGAGAATTCTTGGAGTTAAGTGGCAGGACCGACGCACCAACATCAGTGTCCTGGAGGAAGCGAATACTACCAGCATTGAGGCTATGATATTAAAGCATCAGCTTCGATGGGCAGGACATGTTGTTCGCATGCCTGAACCACGTCTTCCAAAACAAATCATGTACTGCCAGTTGCGGATTGGACAGAGAAAGCATGGAGGGCAACGGAAACGCTTCATAGACGTCCTAAAATACAATTTAAACAAATGTCAAATCAACACGGATAAATGGGAGACTACAGCATCAAATCGTCAGGTATGGCGTCGCTTCGTCCACCAAGGTCCACTATGTTTCGAACAACATCGACGAAGCCGTGAGACTGAGAAGTACAATGCGAGGAAAGAGCGTGAGGTTTATAGGAGGATCAACCCACAAGAGCCAGTGGTTGCTACCAACAACGTGTGTCGCTACTGTGGGAGAGTTTGTGTTTCCAGGATTGGGCTATATAGTTATCTAAGAACTCACCTTTAGAAGACAATCTTACTCGAGAACGAGTGATAGCCTATTATTATACCACAGACAGATTGACTACATCCCGGTGAAATACAAAGGATGGAGGCCTTGTACTGAATACAAAGAAGTCTCTGGACACAGCACCGTCTCCTTGTGTGTGATCTACAATTAGATAGTAAGGAAAGAGGAGACAACAGAGAGAAGAAACGAAGGATTCATTGACACGAATGAGAAAATGATCAGAACACAGAAGAGCTCAAGAATGCAATGAGACTACTGAAGAACAAGGAAAACTATCCATATGTTGACTTTCATCGACATCTGGAACAACGTTGGGGAAAACAACGGAACGGAAACTGAGAAACATACCAGGAGTTTTGAGAGTCTTTCTGTGGCCTTTTATTGAATGGTTTGTTATTAGAAAAGAAAATGACATACAAGGAATGACAAAGGATCATCTCAAGAGCGGAACATGAAGAGTACAAACGTATCAAACGGGTTTCTAAAAGGGTAGCGGGTAAGGCAAAGGACAAGGCTATTGAAGAATACACCAACGACTTTAATACGTGAGACGAGGGAATGATCTTCAAAATAAGTGAATTGTCAAAAGGCAAAACATGATTTGGATGTACAAAAAAGCGTTAATGACAAGCAAGGTAGAGTAATGACTCAGAACGTGGATAACTGAACCAGCAGGATGAAACACTTTCACAATAAACGCAGGAGGGGGAAGAGACGACGTGCTCGAAGTCACCACAAACAAAGTGTAGAGTAATATGGTGGTTGTGGTTGTTAATTCACTTAAGGGGTTCGCAACACCTTCGTTATCAAACCCTTGTGCCTATTTTTTCTGTACTTCCTTCAAGCAAATGAGAGTTGTATTGTTTGAAGTGCAGTGACATTCATCCTGGATTGACTGTTCCTAAATACAAATTCTGTGACGACAGCTATTAGGTCGTAAAACAGTACAACTCATATAAATGGAAGTTATGAGGTTTGAAGGTCGTGTAATGTACAAAGAGTTACTCCTTTTAACTTGAATTGTTTTAACTTTCTTCCGTTTACTCGCCAAACTCACAGAGGTTAAGAAAACAACGAAAACGTTCCAAGTGCCTTAAGAAAAGGAACTTGTCAACAATCTCTGCTCCGTACCCAACCAATACAAGACTGAACAATGACTGAAGGCTCGCTGCACTAGTCCTAGAGCAAATAACCGGTCCTACCCCCAGCACTCTAATCAGTGCTTGTCCCACGGCTACACCAGTCCTAGAGCAAATAACCGGTCCTACCACCAGCACTCTAATCAGTGCTTGTCCCATGGCAACATCAGTCCTAGAGCAAATAACCGGTCCTACCCCCAGCACTCTAATCAGTGCTTGTCCCGCGGCTGCACCAGTCCTAGAGCAAATAACCGGTCTTACCCCCAGCACTCTAATCAGTGCTTGTCCCACGGCTGCACCTGTCCTAGAGCAAATAACCGGTCCTACCCCCAGCACTCTAATCAGTGCTTGTCCCACGGCTACACCAGTCCTAGAGCAAATAACCGCTCCTACCCCCACCAATCTAATCAGTGATTGTCCCACGGCTGCACCTGTCCTAGAGCAAATAACCGGTCCTACCCCCAGCACTCTAATCAGTGCTTGTCCCACGGCTACACCAGTCCTAGAGCAAATAACCGCTCCTACCACCAGCACTCTAATTAGTGCTTGTCCCACGGCTGCACCTGTCCAAGAGCAAATAACCGGTCCTACCCCCAGCACTCTAATCAGTGCTTGTCCCGCGGCTGCACCAGTCCTAGAGCAAATAACCGCTCCTACCCCCAGCACTCTAATCAGTGCTTGTCCCACGGCTGCACCTGTCCTAGAGCAAATAACCGGTCCTACCCCCAGCACTCTAATCAGTGCTTGTCCCACGGCTACACCAGTCCTAGAGCAAATAACCGCTCCTACCACCAGCACTCTAATTAGTGCTTGTCCCACGGCTGCAGTGTCTAGCAGTGCCGGATAAGCGAGAGTCGGGTGAGCGGGACTCTACTGTATTGGAAACCTATCACAGGCCTGCGAAATTTAAGCTTTTGAAAGATACAAACTAAGTTTTATGTTATTTGGTGAGCTTATTTCCAAAATGACCTCCATTTTCTTCAGTCACATCTGTTTTTTTTTTGTACAATTGATATTGAATTCCTCGCAAAAATCGAGAGCAAAAAATAAAATTTCCCCTGAGTTCAAACATTTTACATCAAATTTTGTAGCAGTCTTTAGAAGAAACTAACATAAAATATACGATTGACCAAGATGAACAAAAGAACGTTCCAAACAAATTTCAAACTGGGCTAAAAACAACAAAGAAAGTGTTAACAATTACTGCTTTCGAAATGAGCATAAGTTCAGATATCACTTCCCTTGTATTGTTTTCATCACAGGCCAGTGAAATATATGGAATTGTCTGATAACCTGCGCTAATTGTGATGACTGTATTCGTGTGTGTTATCTGTTTAATTCAAGTGAGGATTACAGACAATAATTTCAAGAAGTTCCTACTTTTATTACCAAATCCTACCGTCCAAGTCACCTAGCTTCTGGAATTGGCTACTAGATAGCATCACACTCAGTACCTGGTGGCAAAGGTTGGAACTAATAGAGCGTTATCAATATCTAGCCACGCAAATTTTGGCTTCACACAAGTGTAGTAAGGGGAAGTTTCTTTTTCATGCCAGATATTTTAAACGCTAAATATTAAAATGAATAGTTATTATTAACAGGTCAAAAGTTAACGTAAGCGGCTTCGCTGGCGTAGTGGGTAGCATGCTGAACTGCTGCTCCCAAGTTCGCGGGTTAAAACCGATAAAATCCTTCAGTATGACTCCTTCGGTGTAGAAGTAAAGCCAGCGTCCCATGTCATAGATTTATGGCATAAAAGATCCCTCCACTAATTAAACATGTGTGAAGCTAAATTTCTAGGTTACATTTCACTGAAACGCTCTATCAAAGTTCCGACGTTCATCAGTAGGTGTCAGTGGCATCTGGTAGCGTAAGTTGGAACTACACGGAATTGAACGGAACATGTAGCTCACCCGATGGGTGTCTGCGTGAATCTGCTACAGCCTCTGGCAAGCCAAACATGTCCCCGGACACTAAAAGCCATAAGCCCGTCAACTCTCTAGCTCGCAGTGAGTAGAAGTATTGACCACGCCCCCGTAAAGGCTCTAGCTGCTCGTACCTCTGTCTACAATAGCAAATACAGTAATACTGAGGCGCTCGGTCAACTCTCCAGCACGCTGTGAGTAGAAGTATTGACCACGCCCCCGTAAAGGCTCTAGCTGCTCGTACCTCTGTCTACAATAGCAAATACAGTAATACTGAGGCGCTCTGTCAACTCTATAGCTCGCTGCAAGTAGAAGTATTGACCACGCCCCGTAAAGGCTCTAGCTGCTCGTACCTCTGTCTACAATAGCAAATACAGTAATACTGAGGCGCCCTGTCAACTCTCTAGCACGCTGTGAGTAGAAGTATTGACCACGCCCCCGTAAAGGCTCTAGCTGCTCGTACCACTGTCTACAATAGCAAATACAGTAATACTGAGGCGCTCTGTCAACTCTCTAGCACGCTGTGAGCAGAAGTATTGACCACGCCCCCGTAAAGGCTCTAGCTGCTCGTACCTCTGTCTACAACAGCAAATACAGTAATACTGAGGCGCCCTGTCAACTCTCTAGCACGCTGTGAGTAGAAGTATTGACCACGCCCCCGTAAAGGCTCTAGCTGCCCGTACCTCTGCCTTCAATAGCAAATACAGTAATACGGTGTGATTGGGTTATTGTAATACTATTTTTGTATTAATGCATTCCCTCAGACGATAGACTGTTCAGAGTAAAATGAGTGATCATTTACATACGTGAGGGTGAGGTGTCGCTGTAAATATTCCGTCATACTATATTTGTATATTTCAGTAGCCTACTGAGAAATAATGAGCAGGAACTAACAAGAGAAGCCAACGGGTTCACAGTGTAAATACATTTCCACCAACTTAAACTTGTTTACCGTGAGCTAAATAGGGCTAAAATTAAATAGAAGTAGTACATTATGAATTAGGCATCTAATTACAATACTGTATGCGTCAACAGCAGGCACGATTTGGTCGGATAACAGTTCTATTCCTAACACTTGGCAGCAATGTTTTGAGCATCTAAGTGGGCGTGCGTTTTTTCTTCTCTTACTGGCCGTTAGGGCGTCTCCTTATTACTCCTGCATCTGGCCGTTCCCCAGCGCGATCGTGCCGACCGTGGTTACTGCCATACCCAATCACGGTTATAATAATCGTGCTGTCTACACACTACTCTCTTCAATCGCGGTCAGAGTCAGTGATGTGTACGTAGCCTAGACGGGAAGGTACAATTGTTGTCGGACGGTAATATTGAGCTGCAATAATTCGTCAGAGATCCGCTATAATGTTACGTTGTTGAACAGTACAAGGCTGCCAACTTTCAAGTTACATTTAGTACGCTAGTTCTAGTGTCTGCAAGCATCGTTACTTGAAACATGCCTGGTAGCAATGATCCTACCATGATCCAACCGAACAACAAGAAATCATTCCATACATCGCCATGTTTGCAGTGATGGGAGACAATTAACAAGATTACAGTTCACGCCACGGTTTTTGGCCGGTGACGTGAACTGTAAATCGATAGTAACTTATGTGCTGTGGACTAAACATTATATCCACCAATTCATATGTTAACAGCCAGTAAACTAATGTCATACTGCCCTTTTTCTTGATGATGCAATGTAATTTGAATTTATTTAAAACAGAACCAGGAATATTTCATGAGATGTACGATGGTCCAACTTAATATGTGCCTATAATATTAATATACAAGTAGCGCAGCTGTTTTGTAATTTTTGCTAAATGAAGATAGCGTTGAAGAGATTTAGTCATTTGTTGTTGAATAGTGCCTGGTTTCTTTTACATGCAAACTTTTCAATTCCAGTATATCGTTAGCGATGCGGGATTTTCTACCTAGGAGCTTGCCAGCTCTTCTTATATGCCGGTAACTCACTGGAGCTTCGTAACCCTCTGCCATGCTATACTTGACACTTTTCCATCTTTCAATTGTTTCCCACATATTGCATTTTCTACCTACCATGATATAGTAAAGGATTATAACTTCCAATGGAAATGTAATGCAACCCAGAATCAGTTTCTGCCAGATAATACATGAGCAGCCAATAAGCACATCAACATCAATTTATCTGCCCGATGGCAGGTTTCCTCATGGTCAGTCTCTCCATCTTATCCGGTCTTCAGCAACACGTTTCATCAACTCATAAGATTTATCAATCATGATGGAATCCAGCATCTGAAACCTTCTTCTTCCTCTTGGGATTTTCCCTTGGACTGTCCCTTCTAATGCACTTTTCACCAAACCATCTCATCTTATGCAGTGTCCAATCCAATTCATTGCTCTTTTCCTTATCTTCTTTAGCATCATCCTTTCTTCTCGTAATTTATTTAATACTTCCTCTTTCCTCACCTTGTCCCTCCACCCTACTCTCTCCATAGCCACTTTTCGAAAGCATGTATTCTTCTCTCGTCTTCTTTCCTGAGCGTCCAAGTCTCCACTCCATACATTGCTACACTCCAAAACATTTCACTAATCTCTTCCCTAGGCTTACTTTCATTGCTCCACAAAATAATTTTCTTTATAACTGAAGGCTTCTTTTGCTGCTGCAATCCTTGTTTTTATTTCTTTAGTGCATATCATTTCTTGTGTAACCCAACTTCCTGAGTATTTAAAACTATTTACTTGTTCCATTACATCCTCTATTTTATTGTAATGTTTCACCTTTTGCACCTAGGACCATTTTTTTCTCATTTAATTTCACCCCCTATATTTTACCAATTTTATCTAGGTCTTTCAACATTCGTGTTGCTTGTCTTTCGCTCTCTCCCATGACCACCATATCATCTGCAAAACGAATACACTTAAATCTTTTACCTCCTAAGCATGGGGCGTAGGGATGTGGTGACCCCATCGCCCAGTGGGCAACCACTGCAATCAGCCACCCGAGTATTGGCGGGAAAACCATAGACTCTGGGGCGGGAGGAAATGCCCTGAACAACGTGGGAGTAAATAAGCAGGGCGGATGCTTTGAGAGGAACCACCGCACGCTGTCGCTGAGCTAATCACCCGCACAGTGTATCTACTGATTCAGTGAATAAAAGATGGCCTCGGAAATGGACGGATAAACAGACGACGACAATTACGCAATGAATATGGACAATGATTAGCCTCATGGAATATTGTGACTTTAACAGGAAAAGAAGCAGAGATTGTGGAGGAAATGAAGAAATACAAGATTGGCATACTAGGAGTTAGTGAGGTGCGGAAAAAGGGAAGGGGAGTGCAGACACTTCATGGGAATGATGCCCTCTGATATGCGGGAGTTACGTGGGACTCAAAAGAAAGGATGGAGTTGGCATCATTGTGACTGAAGAAATGGATCAGAAGGTTACATCGAGGGAAGCGGTGAACTCAAGGATTGTATGGGTGAACCTTGAACTTGAAGTTCTTGTCACTCTGGTGCAGGTGTATGCGCCAACTGAAGATTCAGAAACTATAGAGAAGGAAGCCTTCTTCGAGGAGTTACAAAGACAAGTAGACTCGATAGAAACTATAGAGAAGGAAGCCTCTTCGAGGACTTACAAGGACAAGCAGACTCAATAGAAACTATAGAGAGGGGAGCCTTCTTCGAGGACTTACAAGGACAAGCAGACTCAATAGAAACTATAGAGAGGGGAGCCTTCTTCGAGGACTTACAAGGACAAGCAGACTCAATAGAAACTATAGAGAGGGGAGCCTTCTTCGAGGAGTTACAAAGACAAGTAGACTCAATAGAAACTATAGAGAATGAAGCCTTCTTCGAGGAGTTACAAAGACAAGTAGATTCAATAGAAACTATAGAGAAGGAAGCCCCTTCGAGGAGTTACAAAGACAAGTAGACTCAATAGAAACTATAGAGAAGGAAGCCTCTTCGAGGAGTTACAAAGACAAGTAGACTCAATAGAAACTATAGAGAAGGAAGCCTTCTTCGAGGAGTTACAAAGACAAGTAGACTCAATAGAAACTATAGAGAAGGAAGCCTCTTCGAGGAGTTTCAAAGACAAGTAGACTCAACAGAAAGCACAGGCAGAAGAACGATTGTTATGGGTGACTTGAATGGCAGAGTAGGCAATGATAGTGAGAAAAGTGGAGGTGTGCTGGGGCAGTATGCTGGGTAAGCAATCATCAACAACAATGGCAACAGAACCCAAATGATTGTAGCTAACACATTCTATCCACATAAACGTATACATCAGATTACGTTTGAAAATGCGCAGCATTCCAGCATCATCGACTACTTCATCATCCCGAAAGACCTGAAAATTCCTTCAGAGACGTCAAAGTAATAAGAGGGGCAGAGCTTTCCACGGACCACCACTTGCTTGTGGCAGAAACAGTTTTCAAGAGACCGACACCCCGAAAGCAAACCAGCTGTCGGAGAGTAAGATGGGAGACTTTAAAAAAAGAAGATAATAAAATAGTTTACCAAGGAAAACTACGGGGAAACTACCGGCAGCACCAACGGACGCAGACGATGTGGAAGGAAAATGAAAGAGTCTTAAGTCGGCTCTGCTGGAGGCCTGCGGTGAAGTATGTGGAATGAAGACTGTGAAAGAAGGTATGAAAAGTACCAGGTGGTGGAATGATGAGGTCAAAGCAGCTGTTGCAGTGAAGAAGAAGGCCTGGAAGCAATAGAAAATGACAAGACAACAATCAGAGTATGAAATTTATGGGCACAAGAGACTTGCCAAACGTAATTCCTGGGAAGAGTTCGGAGAATACATGGAAAGAAACTTCTACCTTGACAGTCGACAATTCTGGAAAGTAGTGAGGCACATGCGAGGGAAATTTCGAAGGAAAGTAAGAAGCATAAAGGACAATAACAACTGCTTGAAAGAAAATACGGAGGAAGTGTGGCACACCCATTATGAGGAGAAGTTCAAAGAAAGACGACAGCTAGAACCACAGACAGCAGGAGGGCGACAGAAACGAGAAAAGAAATAGACCTATGAAGGAATCGGTGAGGAAGAAGGGCCAATAACCATCCAGGAAGTTCAAGATGCCACGAAGTTAATGATGAATGGAAAAGCTACCGCGGAGGACAATATATTACCTGAAATGGTGAAAGCAGGAGGTGTGCTCCTGGCGGAAGCAATCACAGAACACCTACAGGCTGTGTGGAGACTAAGGAGGATACCAGATGATTGGCAAAAAAATAAACATCCCCATATACAAGAAGGGGGATTCATCACAATGTAAAAATTACAGGGCCATCTGCCTTATAAGTGTAATTGCAAAGCACTATTCTAGGATCCTTGAGAAGAGGCTAAGAGTCTATGTTGGAGAAGATCTAGATGAAGAACAAGTGAGCTTTAGGCCAGGTCGTTAAACACAAGACCTTATTTACTCGCTCCTCTGCATTACGGATAAGTGGATTAGTAGAAAAAAATCTGCATAGTTGGCCTTCATGGATATGCACTCTGCTTTCGATGAAGTACCAAGACACAACCTCTGAAAAGCGATACAGAAAAAAGAGACCCCTCCAAAACTGCTGCGGGTTATCAAATCCATGTTTCAGGATGCTAAAGGAGCCGTGAGACTCAATGGGAAGACCTCTAGCATGTTCTTTAAGGAAAAAGGTGTTAGGCAGGGTGACAGTCTATCACCGCTGTTATTCGTCATTTTTATGGACGCAGTGTTGAAGACGTGCAAGCGAAGAACTGAAGGATCAGTGGTTGGCATGTTCAAACTGAGACCAATCAAATGTATACGCAGACGACATAGTCCTCATCACAGGTTCGGAGAGGAAGCTCCAACAGGCTGTACTCGAGTGTACAAAATCTCTAAAGCAAAGGGGCATGATGCTGAACAAGGCGAAGAGCCAAGTCATGGTGATGGCAAGAACAGAGAGAACGTGGGTCACATCCACATTGAAGCGAAGGTCAACTTCTCACCCAAGTCGCGAGCTATCAGTATTTAGGCACGACACTTCATCAGACAGGCAAGCTCACGGAAGACGTTAGAAATAGAGTAGACAATGCTATGCCCTGAACCACTGCGGGTTTGGGAAGAAGGAGGTAAGCCGGAAGACCAAGACAAGGGTGATCGAGCCTTTACTTATCTACGACGGCGAGTAGAAGTGACTTCAGCAGGGACAATGCAGTGTCTCCGGCAGGACAGAGTACGGAACATAGGTATCCGAGAGGAGCTCGAGGTGCAAGCAGTGCAGAGGATCGTCAGCTCTCCTGGTTTGGGCACATTATAAGAATGAGAATGGAGAGGAAACCACGGCTGTATATGGAGGCGAGAGTGCAGGGCAGGAGACCCATTCGCCGACCGAGGATAACCTGGGAAGAGAAGATGATGCAGGTTTCAGCCAGCAGAGGAAAGACCATCCAGCTCTGCGGTCTCGCCGGGAACAGGCAGATTTACAATGGATGGATCCGAGGTTATCTCCCAACGCCACGGTAGTGGCACATTGGAGAAGAGAAAGGAGAAGAAGATGATCTCCTAAGCAAACACCTCTTTCTCCATCAAAACATTCTTTAATAGAATAGGTTGCAAACAACATACTTGTCTCACACCTTTTCACAGTCCTATATCTTCTGGCTGTACTCTTACTTTTTGGTTTAAACGAAGTTCTTTAATAAGGTCTCTTTCATTCCAAATCATTCCAAGATTTTTGAGTATTATCATAAATTTTTCCCAGCTCACACGGTCCAAAGGATTTTCTAACTCTATGAATATTGCGTATACTTTTCTGTTTTTCTGTATATATCTTTCCCCGATTATCCTTAACAAACCACTAGCATCCCTTGTTCCTACTCCTTTTCGATATCGATATTGCTCCTCAGCCTTGGAACCATCCAATTTTCCATACAATCTTTTGAGTATAGTTCGTAATAAAATGTTTGCTGCAAGAGATATTTAACTGATCGTTCTGTCTTTTTCATAAATTTTCGAGTTATTCTTTTGATTTGTATCATCATTATTTCTTTGAAATCATTCGGCCATGTACCTCTTTTATACATCTCATTGCACAACCTAATTATTTCTATTTTTCCTTCCTTTCCTAACGCCTTTATTAATTCAATTTGTACATCATCACTTCCCGGAGCTTTACCATTCTTCATTTCTTTTATATTCTTCCCTATTTCACTTTCTAAAATGCTATATTCTAATTCTTCCTCTGTTGTTGATTCTCATTTTCTAATACCAACTCTTTATCACTTGGTCTCTTATCCCATTCATATACATCTTGTATGTATTCTTTCCATCTATCCAATATTACCTGGGGGTCACTTACTATCCTACCGTCCTTATTTTCTATCTCACAAGAAGCATTATTATTATTATTTTCTCAATAAATCAGTGCTTCTTTATACATTAAATCATATTTCCCTTCCTTTTCTAATTTTTCTATTTCATTGCACTTCATCTCACACCAATTTTATTTAGCTTTATCAGTTTCTCTTCTTAGTTCATTGTTTTTTTGTGTAAATTTTCTCCTCTCTTCGGTGTTTACGGAGTTCCATTTGCTCCTTTCTTACATTTTATAAACCATTTCCTGTGTTATCCACTCATTTCTTATTCTTAGTCGTTCCTTTTTATGTATCGTTTCTTTTGCTGCTCCTTTTAAACTATCGAACTCTTTGCCATCCCTCATTTATGCTGCCTATTAATTATTTTGTTTTCAGGCATTGAACATACTTTTTCTCAAATTCTTCCTTATTTCCATCTTCTTTTAACCTCTGAATATTAATTACATTTTTCTTTTTATTCTTCCATGTCTTTTTCAATTCTATTTCTTATTCTGCTATAACTAAATTATGATCCGAAAATATCTCCGTCCCAGGCTAACCTTCCGCACTACTTATACTGTTTCTGTAACGTTCATGAATTGAAATGTAATCTATTTGATATATCTTACCATCTAAATGTGAATTCCAGGATAGCTCCCTCTTTTATGATTCTTGAGTAGTGTGTTTCCTATTACCATTCTTTATGATTTACAAAAATCTACCAATCTTTGCCCTCACTCATTCCTTTTTCCCAAACCAAAATTTCCATTTGTTTAACCATCATCTCCTTCACCTACTGTAGCATTCCAGTCCGCCATCATTATTGTACAAGCATTCCTTCCTTCTCTCGTCATTATTTCTTCTATTTTATCATAACAATCTTCCACTTCATCATCTATAAGTGTACTAGTAGGCATGTACACCTGAATTATGACTAAGACTTTCCTCATTCCATTCAATCCCAATATAAAATTTTTCTCATATATATATTTTCAATTTTGACAACTTTATTCTTTAACCTATTATTTATCATAACACCTACTCCATTTTACTCTGCCCCGGAGTAGGATATTCTAAATGCTCCACTTTGGAATTCTCCATTTCCACCCGATCTTATTTCACTCATTCCTGGTATGTCCAACTGATTTTTTGTAATTTCTCGTTTTGCATTTTTAAGTTTACCTTCTTGTAATGAAGTCAACACATTCCATGTCGCCATTCTTAAATTTCTCTCTTCCTTTCTTCTCATTCTACTACTTTTCACAATACCTTGTCCCCATGTATTCCCCTCCCGGAAATCTGAATGAGTGGAAGCTTTGCTACCGGAATCTTTTACATAGAGGTCCATAACTATCAATAGGGAATATAATCAGGGGGTTTCCCTTTGACTCCCTGATCCACATGCCATTGACCAAATCTAGTTAGTTCATCTGCCTTTAGTTCTTTTTATCGCATAGACAAGCGAGTGCCATCTTATGTATTTAGTCACCCCTAACCTGGAGAACAGACGCTGTTGGTAGCCGCCAACTTCGGAACAGACGCTGCCATTGATAAGTACCCTATCATTGGTTGATACCTTTTTATCAATTTACCCCGAGTACTGGGTTGCCCCTTCCGCCACTTACACTGTTCCGAAGTTCTTCTTCTCCACTGTTTACGCCGTTGAGGATTTCACCGTTACCCTGGCAAGGGACCCTTACAAGTTACTACCAGCCGGGTCAGCTGGACCAAGTTGTTACTCCTCTATCACTCACCCTTTGCCCTGGCTTGTGCCAAATTGCAATAAATAATATCAACAATTATGCAGCTAATTATAACTTTTAAACTGAAGCACAGGTTAGGGTTTAAACCCCTCTCCCAGATACATTAGTTTACATGACTCCTTATATTGTCCCATCTATCACCTGGAATTTTTTTTGAATTGCTGCCAGTGAGGCTTCTTTAGGCTACTCCTTTGTAATATATTTTTAATGTGAACACGTTCTTCACGTGGTAAATGACCTCCACTCAACTCGCAACGAGACTTCTCCAGCTTTGGCGCTAACTACTGGTTATGGCCTGGGGTAAACACCCTTAAACTACATGATAAACGGAGCAAGAGGGGCAGATGACCTCGCTGTTCTTCCACTTAAAGCAATAATAACTAACTACACTAGGCGAAATATTAGAATTGTCGTTTTACTGTTAGAGTGTGCGATTGGTAACTATCGTAACACAGCTTCGTGCTGCTTTAAAGGTGCATATCTGTGAACTGCCAGATCGTGAGTCGCACTTTTTTCCGAGTTTATTTGTAATGCGTAATGGATCGATTTATTATTAAAAAACCAAGAGTAGATGTTACATGCAACACTGCCATTGGAAGTAGTTCATCTTTAAGAATTGAAAATGAACTTGAAGAATTATCGGCTACTACCAAGCCGGCTAACGACCAAATACATCGAACAGACTTAGGAGGTTATGCTGGTCAACAGGTGTGTTTACAATATGATTCATGATAATCGTTATTTCTGTAACTGATTTGCATTTCGATGCTTTACCTATTATGTTATACCGGTATTTGTATGGCCTTGGCCTACGTATGTGTCGGTACATGTTAATTATTTCGATGTTGTGATTTACTTTTTTCTTTAGATTGATGATTATCTGAAAAACTAACTGTTGGAAAATGCCTGGACACCTGGAAGCAATTTTAATTTCCCTTTATCGGGTCCAAGGAATCTGAAATTTCAGTTGAACTGGTTATCAGAGTGGAAATGGCTAGTTTATTCTCCTTCAAAGAACGGAGCCTTTTGTAAATATTGTTCGTTGTTTTGCACCGTTGTTAGGAAACAATCTTCATCGCCAGGTAAACTAGTAAAATTTCCTTACATGAACTGGAAAAATGCGAAGGAGGAGGATTTCAAAAAACACCAAGAAACCAAGTATCATATGGCATGTACGGAAAAGGCTGCGAACTTTCTCGCCATATACAAAGGTACAAAACCTGCTGTTGACGTAAGCTTGGATAGGGGTGTTCAATCCAACATATTATGCAACAGGGAGAAACTCATACCAATAATTAAATCTGTGATTTTCCTTGCTCGAATTGGCATTGCTTTCCGTGGTCACAGGGATTCGGGACCTGTAAATTTAGATGAGCCTCTCGAGAAAGGGGGGGGGGGGGGGAAATTTCAAGTCTCTTCTCAAGTTTCGAGCAGAAGCTGGTGATACAATACTAAAGGAACATTTGATGACAGCATCCTTAAATGCAACATACGTAAGCCCACGGATTCAGAATGAAATTATTTCATCTTTGAATGACATTATATTGAAAAGGTTAGCCGATCAGGTGAAAAAAGCTAAATACTTTTCTGTTCTTGCTGACGAGACCACAGACATCAGCGGTGTGCAGCAAATGTCACTATCTGTCCGTTTCTTTCAAGATAATTCCGTACATGAGGAGCTTCTGCAATTTATTGCTATCAATGATGCTTCTGGGTTAGGCCTTGCGAATAGCATATTATCTGGTTTGAAAAGTGTGGGACTGGATGCAGAATATCTCGTAGGCCAAGGTTATGATGGAGCTAGTGCCATGAGTGAATCCTACAGAGGTGCTCAGGCCATTGTATGAAAACAGTTTCCCACAGCCCAGTATGTTCACTGTAGTGCTCACTGTTTAAACCTGGCCATTTCTGAAGGGTGTAGTGCTGCAAAGATTAGGAACTGTATGGGTACAATTGAAAGAGCTTATGCCTTTTTTAGTACTTCACCAAAGAGGCAGGCTGTGTTGACAAATGAAGGTGAAAGTATGGAAGAGAAACCCCGAGTGAGTAAACTCAAGAAGTTATGTGCAACGAGATGGATTGAAAAGCACGAGTCTGTTCGTTCATTCATTGAACTTCTGAAACCGTTATTGTTGGCATTAGAAAAAATAGCAGCATGGGTTGATAAGAAGGCAGCTACAGATGCGCAACTTCTTCTGTGCGCTATCAGCAAATTTGAGTTCTTGATAAGTGTATTTGTCATTCATGAAGCATTTCAAATCACACTTCCTCTCAGCAAATACCTTCAAACTGAAAATTTGGATCTCAGTCAAGCAATCAACGCCTCCATGAATGTTAAGAGGTCTCTTGAAGAAATGAGGGCAGATGCAGACGCAAGGTTTTTGTGTGCATATAATTCGGTTTTAGAGTTCTGCAAAGAATTTAGAGTGCCTGTAGTTCAGCCTCGAACTGTTGTTCGACAAACGATGAGGAACAACGTTACATCCAACGATCCGGAAGAATATTATAGGCGGGTTATTTTCATCCCATTTCTTGAAGAAACTATTTCATCACTTGATGTTACATTTGTCTCCCATAAAGAAACTCTCCAGCCATTGCAAACGCTAGTTATCACATCTGAAGACGAACTATCCAACCAAAGCATAGCTGAAGTAGAAAATGTAGCTGAATTTTATGGACTTCCCCTTAATATTAGAGGCGAGCTACTTCTCTGGAAAGAAACTCTGAAATCTATTGAAAAGAAGCCCAAGAGTGCTATAGATGCTTTGTCAATATGCAATAAGAACATGTTTCCAGTTTTGTATAACCTGCTTGTCATCATGGCTACCTTACCTGTCACAACCTGCTCGTGTGAAAGATCGTTTTCGTCCTTAAAAATCTTGAAGAACTATTTAAGGAATTCAACTAGTGAAGAACGCCTTAATGGATTAGCTTTGATGTCCATTCATGATACTGTTGATGTTTCAATTGAGGAAGTACTGAATGACTTGTCTGTCAAACCTAGAAGGCTTGATATACGATTGAAGTAGACTTGTCCAAGTCCTTCAACAAATTCCAGGGCAAATATCTACTTAATCAGATTCTTTGGTTTAGCCCGATTGACAATTTAGACTTTTCTTTTTGTCCGTTTGTATCTAGTGCAATATCCATATTGGGCTAAACTCTTTTCCGTATTTTTTATTAATCTTTTATGTTTTCAATTGTGTTTGTAATATTGTTTAAAGTGCTGAAAAATATAGTTAAAATAGTTTTCATGCAAAGAGAATCATCATATATATATTCTTTCATTAGTATAGATCCCTCCTGTGGCGCTCACAAGCGACCGATCGTGCCAAATGAGTATTCAAATGAAAGAGAATAGACATTAGCAGTGACGAATTGCACTCAAATTTCATAAATATCAATAATTTCTTAAGAAAAGTGTGAGATTTGTCGATACTGTTGCTGTAGGAAAATATGCTCCGTAATTGCTTTCCACTTCACATTTTGGAGGCTGTGAGGCCTGTTTCGTGTCATTTTAACATTATGAGGTCTTTCCTTTATCATTTTGCATGGATTTCAGAAACAGTAAGTCAAAGGAATGAGTACTCAAATCGTATAATTTCAAAAATATCGAATAACTGGTGAGTGTTACAGCTAAGATAAATCAATGACTCAGCACACGAATTCCATTCTAATTTCATAAATATCAATTTTTGTTTGAAGTGTGCGATTTGCAAATACTGGAGCTCTAACATGCTGCAATTAATTCTCTCGTTATAAACCTATCGGGAAAGGGTGGTTTATGAACATGCGAGATTTCTCGTTTGGGTCCTGTAGTGTTTATTTAACTGAGTTGTTGCTTTTTTTATGAATTATAGTCGAATTATCATTTTTATTATAGGACATTACTACGAATGAACCCCCCCCCCCAGAAGGAAATCCTGCGTACGCCACTGAAGGCAACAGAAGTGAATCTGAATTGAGTCTAAAAGCTGCCATCATGATGACCAAATTGTAGCCAATAGAGAATACTCATTATACAAATAAAGCCATTTTGACACCCCCAGATCTATGGCTTGCACTATTTGTGCATTCCTGCTGTGATGACATCCAATTCTTGACTTCTAAAGTTAGTCGACAGTGCGCTAGATGTCACTAGGATTTGATACCTTTTTGAAGCAATCAAGTGTCTTAGATGTATCATTGGCAAAGTGAGAAAGTGTTACCCTACCGGTACTCTTGAAAATTAAACACTAAGATAATGGTTACCGAGGAGGTACCAATATTGATAGTCTTAATATTCAGGAATTACCGTAGCTTACGAATTGAAAGTGCCTATTCTTATTGAAGGTTTTATAACTACCAAGTCCACTTACTGGTGGTTGGGGACCTGGCTCGCACTTGATGAAGACAGACTCTTCCATGTTGGTCTAGAACCTAGAAGAACACAAACCAACATCATGTTTGTAGCACACAATAAATTATTCCCTGGCAAGGATTAAGGTGCTGTCACGTGGGAGGGTGTAAGGCGGTAATAGAATGGTAGCGTACTGGTCCTCTCGTCATAGTAACACAGTGGCCATTCAGGAGGCAATAAAGTGGCAAACAGCCTATACAAACCCAAGTTACCGAAGATTCAGTTACAGTTCACCTCAAGGACATCACAATAATAGGAGTATACCTTCGCCCCCAGATATCATCTGAGGAAACGGTCGAAAGCATCACCAGAATTTTAGAACATATCGACCACGAAAAATCAACCATAATGGCAGGTGACTTCAACTGCCGTCTGGATATACCAAACAGAAAAGGAAGAGCCCTAACGGAACTTATGCAAGAAGAGGGCTTCCAATCAACAAGGAAGAAAGTCCCACATACATTGCACACAACGGAACCAGCACCATCGACTTAGTTTTCTATCGCGGAAGAAAGATAAAGCTAAAGGGACACGCAGTGCTGGGAAAGGATTCCTGGGATACTACCAGGAAACACTTACTAGTAAGAGCAACCTTCCAACTCCAAAAGAACCCAGGACGAGAGCCCAAGGAAACGCGAAGATGGACACCCAGACTATTAGACAAAGAATCCCTCAGCCAGACCCTTGACCATGGCCAGGTCATGAAACTCATAGAAGAAGGAGAACTGGACACCGCCATGCGAATACTTCAGGACGGTCTATTGGAAGCAACTCCAGGCCCACCTCCAATAAGGAGAAGCAAGTCGTGGTTCGACACAGAATGTTATGAAATAAGAAATAACGTCCTAGGAAGACTTCAAAACCTAAAGTGTAAACAGAGTCAGGAAAATCGAGAAAAGTATAATCAGGAAAGAAGGACTTATGTTAACCTACTTCGCGCAAAGAGGAAATAATACGCACTCCGAAAAGAGCAGCAGCTACTGAGAGAAGCGGAAAATAAACCGTATAGAATCCTAGATGCAAGAAGAAGCACCTTGGTACCAAACATCCCGCTGGAGACATGGGAAGCCCACTTTACAGAACTCCTACAACTGACTGCCTTCGAGCAACAAGACGGACCAAGAGAGCGTACGGAAGGGGAAATGCCACCAACCATAACAGAAGCAGAAGTCTGGTCAGTAATACAGAGAAGCAAGCCTGGAAAAGCAGCAGGACCGGACAACATATCAAATGAAATCATCAAGGCATCACTCCCATACACAATACGAATATGGACAGCCCTATACAACAAATGTATAGAACTCCGAAATATACCGAACTCCTGGAGGAAATCAACAATCAAGATAATATACAAAGGCAGGGGACCACATGATGCACCCGACTCATACAGGGGGATTGCGCTTGAATGTGCAGCCTTCAAGATGTTATCCAGCGTCATACGAGAAAGAATCTTCGAGCGATTAATGGAAGAGACACCAGAGGAACAACACGGATTCATACCAGGAAGATCGACAATCCAAGCAATAGAGAAAGTACTTGGATACATAGGTGAAGCACTAAGTCAACCCAAAGGCACCGCATACGCGACCTTCGTAGATTATCAAAAAGCTTTTGATGGAGTGAACAGGAACATTCTCATCCAAAAACTGAAGACAGTTCTAGGACCAGAAGACCCTTTCCTTAGCCTCATAACAAGCATACTGCACAGCAACGTAATAAGCATATGTGACGGTCAGCTAGAATCAAGGAACATAAAACAGACAAACGGAGTTCTACAAGGTGACCCTCTAAGCCCGATACTTTTCAACATGCTCACAAACGACGTAGTTCAAAAGATCACAACGGAAGGGGTAAAAATACTGCTCTATGCAGATGACATGGTGATCCTAAGCAAAAACAGGGAAGCGATGCAGCAAGCTATCAATCGGTTAGAGGAATGGACGAATGAAAACGAACTTAAAATAAACCAGAACAAGACTAAAGTAATGAAGTTTCGAAATGGCGGACGAATATCCTCGAAGGATGTCTTCACATGTGGGGATCACACTTTAGGCATAGCGAAGGCGTACAAATATTTAGGGGTAACCCTGCAGGTCACCGGATTCACCTTCACAAGACATGTTGAGGAAAGATCAATCTCCGCAATAAAAGCCACAATGGAAATCAAAAGACTTCATAGCCTCTCACTAGAAACATCAATTTCACTGTTCAACCTGAAAATAGCCCCAATAGCATCATACGCAATTGAAATAATTTGGCCATACTTGAACTACAAAAACATCAAAGACCTGGATAGAGTTAAAGCCAGATACCTCAAGAAAACACTGTGCGTATCAAAGTACGCCCCAACCAGATTAGTTTATCAACTGGTGGGAACAAACACATTTATAGAAGACCTAATATTAAAACACAACCTGATTCAAACACAAGCATGCATCAAGTTCCTGGAAGAAAGAGCCCAGAAATCAACAGAAATAGACCCCGAATTCTACCGCACCCCAGCCATGAAGGAGAAAGAATGGAGATCAGCCGGCTATGAACTACGACACCTCTACACCCGAGGAGCAATACACGGCTTCCACCATAAAATCTGCAACAGGAAAGTTTACCACAACGCCGACAGTCAATGCAGCTGTGAACTCTGCAACCAATGCTGCACACAGTATCACCTATTTGAATGTACAAAAAGAACAATGCCAATCTCGTACTATGCAAAGGACGAGTGTCAATGATATCTGTTATGTAATAATTCTGTACACATTGTGTTTACTTCCAATAATATAATAAAGTGGCAACAACAAGGTAGCGAAGGGTAATGAAAAAAGTATCAAAACCTAGATAAAATATATTAGTTTTAAGACTTAAGTCCCTATCTGGACTTCTCAAGCATCCCGGTGTCAATTTAATGAAGCTGAAAGATAATATCCGCAATCAAAAGGGAACTCGGAGTATTGAAAACAAACAGCCTTAAAGTCTGCAGATTCTCTTGGCCATTCACCTCACACGATGTAGGAATGTGCATAATTATTTAAAAATTAAGTGACCAGCGGAATATTCTTGTCAGACTGTCAACATTAAACTTGGAGAGCAATTATGCCTATTGTGACTATGATAAGCGCATCTACGGACGAAATGTGAACGATTTAATATCAACGGCTGTCTCTAAGTTCGTTAGAATAGTTTTAAATATTTTTTGTGAGCACGCCAATGACGGCAGTGTGCATAGCAGCAAGACATGGACATTTCAGACACTGGAGTATTAAGGTACAATTGACAGCACATGGCATGATACTAGTTATCCTTTGTTGTGATATTTATGTGTGGATTTCTTTTGTATTTTCGGAAACATTTCGCGTCAAAATCTATTTACTCAGTGTTAGTAATTAACATGTAGCCTACTTGCTGTAGGACTACCAGATGACAGGTGGACGGTGTTGCCAAGCATTATGCCACGGCTTGTAAGTGGTAATGGTTTGAAGTAAAACACAAAATATATTTTTTCCGGTAAAATTTTATAATTTTTCAAATTTTGCCATCACTTATTCCGTAATTGATGCATCCTCCCTCCCTTATGTTTGAGTAAATGTAATGTTTGCAATTCAATGTCTCGTTACCTTTTCTCCTTTCGATTCTATTTCAGTGAAATTGATGCTTAGCCACGGGTAGCAATGAGTAGGGGCTGGCGGGAGGACAAGCGTGGTCCATAAGTGAGGTACGGTAATGGAAGTTTCATAATGAAAGCAGTGGGCATATTGATGATGATTTATGAATTTAGGAGCATGTGTACACATGAATAGATCAATATTTAATTGATATAGGATTAAATTAAGATGTTAGAGCCGTGAGAGAACTAATTTTAGCAAATGTGTCACCATGATTGAAGTAATTGAATGTTATGTTTCTTTTTAAAATCACCAAGCATATGCTAAGTATTTCTTTGGAGACGCATAAATATTTCATATTACGCACACATATTACAATAAGTTTCCACTCTGCAGGCAATACCGTTGGTTTAAGAGCGATATAGTAAACATCCATATGGCATTCCTCTCATTTAGTTAGCGGAATTACCAGAACGCAACATGGCCCCAGGCGACCTTATCTCTGGGCTCTTTTATAACCAAAAGTGACGAATCTCTTATATTCTTAATATTCTACATATATATTCTTATATACTAGTCTCATCATACCGTTTACCAGAGAATGAATTGCGAACAATAACACAAAACTCTTCATGTAAATTTGGCTTTCAATGCTGTTGGGAGAGCTACACGGCTTTCAAGAGAACACTTTGCAAAACACACACTTCAAGCCAAACTCAGCAATCGTTATTAATGGAGAAGAAGTGGAGCCTCCGTGGCTTAGGCGGCAGCACACCGGCCTTTCACCACTGGCTCCGTGGTTCAAATCCCGGCCACTCCATGTGAGATTTCTGCTGGACAAAGCGGAGGCAGACAGGTTTTTCTCCGGGTACTTCGGTTTTCCCAGTCTGAATTTCATTCCAGCAAATCTCTCCCCTATCATTTAATTTCATCTCTCATTCAATTAATCATTGCCCCAGGGGGGTGCGACAGGCTTCGGCAGCCGGCACAGTTCATATCCTCGCCGCTAGATGGGAGCTTCATTCATTCCATTCTCTGACCCGATCAGTCGACCTGAAGCAGGCTGTGGAATTTCATTAATGGAGATGAAGTGAAACATTAATCTTTGCCCTCACTTTCGAGATTACTTCGAGTTTAAAATGTTAACAAATATATGAACAACCATTACCAACTTCCAGGCACAAGGAGTAGGCATATCGGTAACGGTGCCCACAAAGAAGGGAATATCGGATGTGAATAACGGCCAGCACGTCTTGGAATGTTTTAAAACAATAGGCTACTACAGGGATTGGCGCCCCGTTACAGAAGATAGGAGAGTGAGTACCAACTTCTTAGGAGTGAATTAAAAGATAGCTTTGAAGCCATTTTCCAGTGCTGCCATCTTAACAATTAATAGCGTGCCTTTCAGTCGGTCAACATGGTAGAACACCCCTACAGCTATTCTGCTAGGTCTGTGTTAGCACAACGCTCTCGTGATCGCTCTGCGACCATGTCTACCACCATGAACATGGTAGAACACCCCTACAGCTACTCTGCTATGTCTGTGTTAGCACAACACTCTCGTGATCGCTCTGCGACCATGTCTACCACCATGAACATGGTAGAACACCATTACAGCAACTCTGCAAGGTCTGTATTAGCAGAACACTCTCATGATCGCTCTGGGACCATGTCCACCACCATGACCATAGTAGAACACCATTACAGCAACTCTGCTAGGTCTGTGTTAGCACAACACTCTCGTGATCGCTCTGCGACCATGTCTACCACCATGAACATGGTAGAACACCCCTACAGCTACTCTGCTATGTCTGTGTTAGCACAACACTCTCGTGATCGCTCTGGGACCATGTCCACCACCATGAACATAGTAGAACACCATTACAGCAACTCTGCTAGGTCTGTGTTAGCACAACACTCTCGTGATCGCTCTGGGACCATGTCTACCACCATGAACATGGTAGAACACCATTACAGCAACTCTGCAAGGTCTGTGTTAGCAGAACACTCTCATGATCGCTCTGGGACCATGTCCACCACCATGAACATAGTAGAACACCATTACAGCAACTCTGCTAGGTCTGTGTTAGCACAACACTCTCATGATCGCTCTGGGACCATGTCTACCACCATGAACATAATTTTTTATTTTATATTCACAATATATATTTATTTAAACCAAATCTACTTGTTAATTGTCACTTTAACTCAGAGAGTCATATCGTGACATACAGACAATAAACACATAGATAACATAAACTTACAGTATGGCATTAGATAATTAAACCAAATGTTCATTCGGCATTTCATAGCTTCCTAGTTATTTCAAAACTTAATAATGCTTTGCAGTAGTTATCTTCATTCACAATATCACTGGGCAACTTTTCTGATGGAGACTGCACAAAGTTCTTTCCAATCATAAATGTGGACACAGTGTTCTTCATTTTTTGACAGTTCTCCATGGGAGACACATCACAGAAAGAATTACTTTTATTTCCCTCTCGAGCTCTTACTGACTGTAAGACTCTGATAAGTTTTGTAGTAAGGAAAAAAAAATAATCAAACTCACAGGAAAAATCTACAGACAGCAATATGTGGATGTACTGTAGAAATCGTATACCTAGTTAATACAGATAGGCTCTCCTAGGCTTTAACAAGATTTATAGCTTAGTAAGCCATCTCCTGTACTTGAATGCTTAATTTACATGCATCTTTGTTCTGAATCTCATCCGACGCTTTCTTATTCCACATTGCCCTGATGGTATTAAAATATGTTGCTATTTGACCTGCTTTCCCCCATTCCCTTTTTAGTAATTTAATTAAAGTGTGATACTCATTTTCATTTTCTATTCTGTTTAGACCTGCTTTGTCTACAAACTTTGCTCTTATCATTTTAATTTCCTTGCATTCCCTGATCAGGTGCGCTGCACCCATAACCTTCCCACAAAACAGGCAAATATCCTCTTTTCCTACTTCTCTCAACACTTTGTTCGTATACACCCCCATTAACCACCAAATTATCCCTCTCATTTCTCTTTTCATTAGACATTGAGGCTTTATGCTGATAAAGTTCCTTATTTCGCAGAACCCTTAGCACCTGCAACTCTACGTCATTAACCCTTCTACACACTTTTTTACACACCCTACCTTCCTCTCTTTGTAAGTCCCCATCCCATAGATAACCCATTCCTAATCTTTCCAGTACACTTCTTACCCCGTCCACCCAGTAACCCTCTTGCTGATGCTTCATTTGATGCAGGTAGGCTACCTTTAGCATTCCCCCCCCCCCTCCACCTGCTTTTAAACGAATCCAAGACATTATGACCTTTTTTATGATATGTTGTCTAATGCTTACATCCTCACACAACATTCTCGCTCCACAATTCACCGTGCAACTAGGTAGCCCCAAAATTATCTTGGCAAACCTACTTACAATACTGTCCAGGATTTTCGTTCCTTCCTCTAAATCCCATACTTCCACTCCGTAAAGTGCTCTTGAAACGATGAGTGCGTTAAACACATTCTTATACACTTTGTAGTCAAGATTCGCTAACTTACGCTCTAACACTTTAACATTCGCCAATGCCGCTTGCCCTTTCGATTTTGCCCTTTTAATTTGTTCGGTCCATTTACCATTACTCGCCATTATCGTGCCTAGATACTCGAGTTTTTTCACCGTCTCTAACTGTGACCCATACATGACCCACTTTTCATTCTTAGCCAGTTTAATTTCCTTTTTGCAGACCATAACTTTGGTCTTACTCGGGTGAATTTTTAAGTTCCAGTCCTCACAGTATTTCATAATCTCGTCAATACTATATTGCATACTATAGGGTGTTAGAGCAAGCAGAAGGATGTCATCAGCAAAAGCTAGGCCCGGGATATAATAATTGTCCAAGCAAGGGTTGGACCGTTGCTCAAAGTCCTTTGAATCGAAAATATCGTTGATAAATAGCACAAAAAAAAACCCCGGGGATAATTTGCATCCCTGTTTTAATCCTATATTAGACTTTATCTCTCCTACAATTACATCATCTTTAGTTTTAATTGCACATTTCACTTCGAAATACACATTCTCAATTGCTCTTATCATTTTATGTGACACCCCGATTTTTCCCAGTTTAGCCACGACAGCTCCCCTGCTCACTGAATCAAACGCCTTCTCCAAATCAATAGCTGTGATATACAGCTTACCTCTTTTCCTTCTTATGTACTTGTCCATCACCACCATTATATTGTCACGGGTCCTCATCCCTTTTCTGAACCCTGCCTGGAGTCTCGAGAACACCGAACAGCCCTCTGCCCATGCTATTAAACGCTTGGATAAGACCCCGGTGTACATTTTGCTCAAATTATCAAGCTAAGTTATGCCTCTATAGTTGCCTGGGTGTAGTTTGTCCCCACGCTTCTTAAATATTGGACAAATTATTCCCTCCTGCCACTCCCTCGGAAATCTACCTCCTTCAAAAATCTTGTTAAAGATTTTTACCAAGCTGTCCATCATGAACCTATTGTTACTCAACTCTTGCCAAAATTCATTTGTTATCCCCGGAATAGCACCTGACTTCCCTCCTTTACTTTTTGCTATTACTTCCTTAATTTCCTTTATCGATATGACTTGGTCCAGCATAGGCAGAGCGGCCTCCAGCCCCCTCGGGACGCCAAACTCATCTCTCTTCCTACAATTATCTTCAGCATTTAACAGATTCTCATAATATGCAATCCATACTTCATCACTAATAGAGCTCCCCCCACCACTTCTGCGCCCCCTACAGTAAGAATTTATCCTGCTTCACACTTTGCTACAGTCGTTAGCTTTAGAATCCTTATATAGTGGTGCTGCTTCCTTGCCCTACCATTCATCTTTCATTTTGCTGAGCAGTTCCCTATATTCTTTCCTTAGACGACAAAATTCTACTCGCATCGTATCATCCCCTCCTCTCTTGTATAACTTCAGTGCCCTAATAAGTTCGGTTTTCTTCCGTTTACAAGATTCATCGTACCATCCTTTAATTCTCCCTACTCTTCCCCTAGCTTTCACGCGCATTTTCCGCCCGGCCATCATAATTGCATTCTCAATCATACGTATTACACCTTCAATTTCTTCATTACTTATCACTAAACTTATCCATACCTCTATCAGCTCAAAATGTTCTCCCTGGAAGTAGTTCTGGAATTCTCTGTAGTTTTCCTCCCTCCATCTGAATCTATTTTCTTTTCTCTCTTTGGCTTTAACTTGTGGGTTCCATTTTGATTTTGATTTTGTCACCGCTCCCTGCATGTTGACGACAATTGGTAGGTGGTGTGATTCTCCCCATTCTTCAACAGTGAACCTCTTAGTTAGGGCTAGTGCTCCTCTGGAACATATTGCTAAGTCTATTACACTTCCTCCAATCTCTGTTATATTCGTCAGGTTACCTCCTTCATCCCCCACACAGACACCATTTAATAAGTATAGCTCTTCTGCACCACATAGTTCCAAAATCTTTTCTCCGTTCTTGTTACATTCCTTGCCTCTGCTGTTCCTATCCCCACATACGGCCTCGACAAACCCCTTGCTGTAAAGGGGCTTTCTGTCTGCAACCCTCGCATTGAAGTCCCCTAAAAGCACAATCTCTGCCTCTTCATATATGTTTTGAATTCTGTTTATTTCAATAGCTAACTGATCGAAAAAGCTTTCTCTCTTGCATACGGGGAATACTCCGGAGGGTTGTAGACAAAGCCGAAACATACCGTTCCTTTCCCCCTCCCCCTAATATCTGCTTTTACCCACACTACTTCTTCCAGTTCTGAACTAATACATTCTGATAATTCCCTCACCTCTTATTTAATTAAAACAACAATTCACCCCGGGAACCTACCGGTACGAGCTTTCCTAATCTTAGGATTTGTATATATATTAAAGCCATCTATTTTAACCTCGCAACCTACAGGGAGCCAACTCTCAACAATTCCTACAATCTGCATATCTTCTATTAGGGTCAAAACTACATCGTTCCCTCTCTTATTTAAAAAAAACCTCTATATTTACGCTAGAAATATTCCAGTTTAGTTATTATTACCCCTACCCCCTTCGCTGGCGGTGGCTTTACTTCTAGTAACTCTAGCTTTCTCTAGCTCTAGTATACTGCCACCTGGAGAAGAAATGACCTCCTTCACCACATTAAACTGCTCTGTCAAGGTTTTCTTGCCCCAAAGTTCTTTCAGACTAGTAACTCGTTGTTTGCCAGTCTCACCTTTCTTCAAACCACGCACTTGTCCGGTGTTCCTGGCGCTGACTTTAGTCGTTCCTGCTCGCGCCACTTCCGTGTTGGACTTGGAGGTCGATGCTCTCGGTTGAATCTCCACCGCACATCCCTCTGAACCGACAGCTGCTTCCACCTGGTTGCTACGTCTAACTGTCTCTTGTTGCTGTTGCTTCTCCATATCCTGGAGTTGTGCCACTGTCCAAACCCGATTCCAGTTGTTGCCGCTAACCGCCAATCTATTGCCTTTTACATAAGCCATGAGACCCGAGTTTCTTGCCTTCCTTAAATGAAACTGCAAGGTCCGTTGCTCGGTTGCCTCTTCTTTACTAATTTCTCTCCTTACCCATATCCTCTCCCCTTTCAGGTTCTTTGTGTTCGCCAGAATTCTGTGAGCCATCAGCGAAGAAACTAATGACACTTTCACGGGCCTCGTGCCCTTTCCCCGCCCTATCCTGGTCACATTGTCAATCTCTGAAAATCCAATGTTTATCCGCATGCCTTCACTAATCACTCGGAGCACCTTGGATGTTAGATCCTCGGTGCTTTCATTGGCATCCTCCTTTAATCCGTAAATGAAGACGTTTTTCTTTCTCTCATCCAGCTTGGTCTTCCTTAATTCATTTACCTCCACCTCTAATATCTTCACCTTTTCTCTTAGGTCTTTTATCTCTCTACTATTCTCGGTCAGCCTTTCTGTCATTATTCTTATCTCTTCTCTTATACATGTCTCCATCTCCTTGAATTCCTTACATTGCTCACGAAGAATGTCCCGGATCTGGTCATTTTGTGACACTACCTTAACAATTTCCCTTATTTTTTCCATTTCTTGCCATTGCAGCTGACCAGGCCCTAGGTTTGACTCCACTCCTCCAATTAATAGTAGCGTCACCACAACCAGCGCTACCATCCCCATCTGTTTAGTGACGTTGCCCTCTATCACCTTCCCGACACCGAAATCGCACTTCACTCTAGCCTGCCAGCGGCCGATGACCAACCGGTACTGCTGAATAGCGATTCCCATTCTTCCTTACACTTCACTGCTCGTCTATTCACCTTGCTTGCTTGGTCGAAACTCCCACCATGAACAAGGTAGAACACCATTACAGCAACTCTGGTCTGTGTTACAGAACACTCCCATGATCGCTCTGGGACCATGTCTACCACCATGAACATGGTAGAACACCATTACCGCAACTCTGTTAGGTCTGTGTTAGCAGAACACTCTCATGATCGCTCTGGGATCATGTCTACCACCATGAACATGGTAGAACACCATTACAGCAACTCTGCTAGGTCAGTGTTAGCACAACACTCTCCTGATCCCTCTGGGACCATGTCTACCACCAAGAACATGGTAGAACGCCATTACAGCTACTCTGCTAGGTCTGCGGTAGCAGAACACTCTCGTGATCACTCTGGGACCATGTCTACCACCATGAACATGGTAGAACACCATTACAGCAACTCTGCTAGGTCTGTGTTAGCAGAACACTCTCATGATCGCTCTGGGACCATGTTCACCACCATGAACATAGTAGAACACCATTACAGCAACTCTTCTAGGTCTGTGTTAGCACAACACTCTCATGATCGCTCTGGGACCATGTCTACCACCATGAACATGGTAGAACACCATTACAGCAACTCTGTTAGGTCTGTGTTAGCAGAACACTCTCATGATCGCTCTGGGATCATGTCTACCACCATGAACATGGTAGAACACCATTACAGCAACTCTGCTAGGTCTGTGTTAGCACAACACTCTCCTGATCCCTCTGGGACCATGTCTACCACCAAGAACATGGTAGAACACCATTACAGCTACTCTGCTAGGTCTGTGTTAGAAGAACACTCTCATGATCACTCTGGGACCATGTCTACCACCATGAACATGGTAGAACACCATTACAGCAACTCTGCTTTGTCTGTGTTAGCAGAACACTCTCATGATCGCTCTGGGACCATGTCCACCACCATGAACATAGTAGAACACCATTACAGCAACTCTGCTAGGTCTGTGTTAGCACAACACTCTCCTGATCCCTCTGGGACCATGTCTACCACCAAGAACATGGTAGAACACCATTACAGCTACTCTGCTAGGTCTGTGTTAGCAGAACACTCTCGTGATCAGTCTGGGACCATGTCTACCACCATGAACATGGTATAACACCATTACAGCAACTCTGCTAGGTCTGTGTTACAGAACTCTCTCATGATCGCACTGGGACCATGTCTACCACCATGAATATGGTAGAACACCATTCCAGCAACTCTGCTAGGTCTGTGTTAGCAGAACTCTCTCATGATCGCTCTGGGACCATGCCTACCACCACAAACAAGGTGGAACACCATTACAGCAACTCTGCTAGGTCTGTGTTAGCACAACACTCTCATGATTGCTCTGGGACCATGTCTACCACCATGAACATGGTATAACACCATTACAGCAACTCTGCTAGGTCTGTGTTAGCACAACACACTCATGATCGCTCTGGGACCATGTCTACCACCATGAACATGGTAGAACACAATTACAGCAACTCTGCTAGGTCTGTGTTAGCTCAACACTCTCGTGATCGCTCTGGGACCATGTCTACCACCATGAACATGGTATAACACCATTACAGCAACTCTGCAACCTTTCACCGTTTGCTTTTATTCCCTTTGTTTTCTCCTTCAAGATCTGAATAGCTTCTTCAATTAACAAATTAAAATACGGGGATTGGGGACATCCTTGTCTAACTCCTTTCCTGATCCTGACCTCTTCCTCTACCTTATTGATGTTTATTTTTGTGTTTCGATTCTGATATGATAATTGATTAAGCATTCTTCTATCCTTCCAGTCTAATCCTATTTTCTTCATTGTTTAATGGGTGGCTCCCAGTTCACACTGTCAAAAGCATTTTCTGTGTCTATGAAGGTAACATAAGTCTTCCTATTCATATCCATACTTCTCTCCAATAGATTGCGTGAAGCTAAAATTGCTTCTCTTGCTCCTCTACCCTCTCTAAATGCAAATTGGTCTTCTTCAATATACTTATCTACTGGTCCTTTACCCTAAACTTGACTATATTAATCAGTATTTTGGATGCATGTGATAACATTGATAGTTTCTATAATTGGTTTAGTCAACTGCCTTTCCTATTTTAGGTATGGTGATGGTTCTACATTGTGTGAAGTCTTCTGGCATGATTCCTTGTTCATGCCAGCCATTTATTACTTTGAATAATTGATCTCTCATGTTGTTACCTATACTTTTCAACAATTCTGCAGTATTGTCACCAACACCAGTTGCTTTTCATTCTAAAGGCTAAAGATAACATACATGTACATTATTTGTAACTCACACCTCCGAACGATTAGAATAGTAGTAGTGTGGATGTAAAACAATGGAAGTAAAAATAAATGTTTTTGAAAAGGTTTATTTCAACTGCTATGTCGCAGACAACACTCACATCATGCATACGTCAAATTTACATCGTAAATTAATTTAAAATTGAAACAAATTAAGAAAAAATGACTTCAACGTCAGGATTACCGCATTCCTCGATTTTGTGCTTGCGATTTGTATTTATTAATTCTGAATAATTCAAGCCCAGGGCAAAACGATTTTCTATGGATAAAATTGCCAGATATGACAGTCTATCCTGACACTTGGTTGAACGTAAATAAGTTTTAATTTTCTGAAACTTCATTCCCCTTTAGCGTTAGTTGCAGTTATGGTTAGCAAAATTCAAAGTGTTGTCCAAACATTCGGGAATATATAATGCCTATCATTTTGTTTAATAAATTGAAAAACATTTATTGTTTCAAGTGCAGTTTTACATATGTTGTTGATGAATTGTATGGTTGTGACGCTCTTCCATTCTTCCTTTGTAGCATCGCTGCATTTGGTGTAGTCATTGCACTCACGGGTACAATACAAAGAATGAGTTTTGAACGAGAATTCAGCTCGTTTTCTTGGTTGAACCACAGCACATTCCTGAAATGAGGGAGGTTTTGGACGACAGATGCAGAGACGGCTCTAGCAAGGTTTTCAGATAGTGCGAGATCTCAATGCTGCGCCCCCCCCCCCCCTGTGGAGACTAAAATGTACATAGAGATTAAAAGATAACATACATTATTTGTAACTCATACCTCCGGAAGATTAGTATAGTTTTAGTGTGGGTGGAAAACAATAACAGTACAATGAAATATGATTTGAAAAGCTTTATTTCAACTGCTATGTCGCCGACAACGCTCACATCTTGCACACGTCAAATTTACATCGCATATTAATTTAAAATTGAAACAGATCAAGAAAAAATAACTAAAACAGAAACTTCGTTCCCCTTTTGCGACAGTTACAGTTATGGTTATGAAAAATCGAACTGTAGTCTACACATTCGGGAATATATCCTGCCAATCATTTTGTTTAATACACTGAAAAATATTTCTTCAAGTGTAAAAATAGAATGAAGACTCACTGATGCCGTGTGGTGGCCGGAGCACTGGGTATTGCAGCGTGTTGACCAAGATATTGGAGCTAGCAGCAGCTTAGCGCCCAACTAGTTACCACATTCACGCTTATTAACGTATGTAATAGTCATAGTTACTTCCATGAATTTCAGAGTAGTTGCTGGAGGTGATGTCCTTCAATTTGTATACACTCGTTGCACCGACGTGGGAAGTTTTGGTACACTCGCTGTAATTCATCCTCACTGATATTTCGTATCGGTGCCTCCAGAGTGCGCGGATTGTTTCTGTGTACCTTTTGTTTGAGGTTTCCCCACAAGTAACAATCGCTTGGCGCTGAAACTTACGAACACATTTATTGGAAGACTTTTTTCTTGAGACGGTAAGTCTCCTCTAGGAACATTCCATGTTTTTTCTATACCTAACCATGTTAACGTGATACGAGGTAGGCTATAGTACTTCACAGCAATTATCACAACTAAGGAATCTTGCTAGCTGCGTGTGTTATGACAGCATCCAGGGCTTCCCGGCCCGCTGTTGTAATCGATATGCATTGACGTTAGTTCATCAAATAAACACCTTAGAATCTATTATCTAACACGTTTTATTAGTTGAATGCTTTAAAATGAAATATGGAGCCAGGTCTGCTGACATAACCTCCAAATTTCAGAGCACATTCCTTACCTGCCCCCTTTTCGTCCTAACGTACATAACCTCCAAATCTGACTAAAGAATCACTTAACTCCCTACTATCATCACCCGCTATCCTACACAGGTTCGAAATTCTTTTTTGAATCCAATGACCCTCTTGCAAATATGTTATAAGAAGGAAGAAAGATAAATGGAAACCATAGGGAATTCAAAAAGTATTTCTTATTTTTTTTCATGACACAATGTAGAAATACAATAGTTGTATATGCATAGTATAAAAAGAACGACACTATTGAAATTGCCTTTTCGACCAGTTCTGCTTCATGCAACTTGCTGTTCAACCGGATCCAGTGGACAGATCTGTAAGAATAGAAACGTCTTGCTATAAATACAATAAATGTGGAATGTACCGTAACTTATAAGATACTAAACATGGAAGAATGCAGGCTAAGCTTCTCAAGGAAATATCCAGTAAATGGGCATGGAGGATTTCAGTCATTAGGACGTGGATTTACGAGGTGTACAAAGCATATTGATGGAGAGTAGAAAATTATAACGTCAGACGCATACACGACATGAACTTGCAACCTCCAACTTAGGGGTTTCTGTACTCTTCCTCTGAGCTTATGTCGAGACACTCATAATTTTGTCGTCAAGGGTGCATCTGAGCCATTGGCCTAAGCAATAGCATGTCCAACGTATTGGCTCAATGGCAGAGTTGGATGTCACAGGTTAGTGTCCCGCATGCTCTACTTTATCTTCCTTCTTTGTGGCTTGTAGGCCCACCCTCTGTACAACACACAACCTGATAGTTGAAATGTCCTAACTTGTCAACGGGGTTGGCTTTCACAAAATACCAGATATGATAGTATTTGGGCATTTATCATATAAAATTAGAGAAATAAACTAAATTAAACATAATATAACAGAAATTTCTAAAGCACAAAACAAGACTTCAACAACCCCCAGTGCAACAGTATAAACAGCAATAAATGGCTGCATATACTAAGGAACACAAAACGTGCTACATCTTAAAACAGTACTGGTATGGCACAGAATGGTAAAGTGATTAGTCCCTTGTGCATAGATTTACATTAGCCAACATTGTTTGGCTTCATTAAAACATGAGTCACCTTCAGTAGACTACATAATGAGAGTCATATCCTATAGCAGTGGCGTAGCCAGGGGGGGGGGGGGCAGAGGGGCCGCCCCCCCCCAAAAAAAAAATCCAGAAAAGGCTCGAACAAATTTAGAACCTACAACGAAATGTTAAATACCGTACAGTAAATGCAATGACAATGTACTAACACTCTCAGCATGGCCAGACATCTTTTTCCGTACCTGCACTGCTTGAAAGAGCTGAAATAACAGGGTAGCAATTAGGATTGTGACGGGATTTTCCAAGTAGCAAGTAGGCCTACAGTACGGGCCTCAGTACTTTGGTGTGTGTTGTACTTTGCTGTGGTGAGTGCAGTAGTATGTGTCAATGTATAGGGACAAGGGTAGAATAGGTGCCCTAGGATTTAAAATAAGGTACTGTACCCTTATATACTGGATGATCCACCAATATCCTCCGGCTGGAAATAATAATCTGGGATTGAAGCATCTTGAAGTCCCGGCTAAAAACGACATGTTGCCACTTGGCGAAAACACTCAGAATAAGGGACAGGATTTTCTCAGACGGAATGTGCTGCAGTAACAAACTACAGAACAGTAAGGTCATCTAATTACTTAGGATAAAGAGAGTCTCAAACAATCTCGGGCGTAAGGATGTGGATTAGGTCCCTCGGGAACTTCCACCCTACAGCACATTCCTCTACCGTGTAACTACAAATATAATGCCAGTTTCCTATAAAACAATCAGGAAATCGTCAACACGAATCCGTCTATTTATTATTAAAACCAATACACTTCTCGTGTTATCGAGCTTCGATTAAACGCTCTCAAAAAACAATGAAATAAATAAGAATGACCAAGTGTCATTAATCCACATAAAAATACAAATCGTTTCCTTATGAAACCGTAAAAATGTTATGTGAAGGCTTCAGTATGCTTCTATACAGCGAACAACTGCTGTGCCCTAGGTGACGGGAGTTTATAACAAGAAAAATGTTATAAGCTATAAATTTAAATAATCCCAAAAATAAATGACGTTACCCCTGACGTAGATCTCCGTCATTACAAATACTATTCATTACTCTATACAATTTATCTCCCGCACCCTAACAATAAAATGTCTTCCTCTAGGAAGCGCAAAATCTCTACACAACTCTAAAGTTTAAATTAAAAATATAAAACACTCCTAAATCTAATTACGAATCTATCTGACAAATATTAAATACAACATTCTATACAATGAAAATTATCACGTCGTAGTTCATCAACTATTTACTTAAAACAAAAATATATACAACGCGTTCCTTCCTTTCTCCCGACAATGCAACATGTAATTGTCCTTCTACTTCACCCCTGCCTCTCAACGGGCTTCAGAAAAATGTAACTTCACTCTACTATGTCTCGTTCGTGGTATGCGTTACAATCTGGGATTTTATAATCCATACAATTAAGTAGAGACATAGCTCAAAAACCTCCTACAACTAATCTGTTCGTGAAATAAATATACTTAATAAAAATAAACATATCCACTCGTCAAATAATTACCATAAATGAAAACATTAGGAAGAGAACCTTTTAATAGACCTCAGTTTACTCTCAGCTTCAACAAAGATCCATTAAATCCTATAATTTCTATCAGATTTAACTTCATCCAGGATCCGCTGTCCTGTGAATTTCAAGGAGTTTCAACTGTATTGAGACTATTTCAATAACATCCACAATTGATAAACTTCCAAAACACTGCTCTCATAACTTCTTACTTCCATGAATACACGCGTCTGTCACTACAGACATTTCTACAAAAATCGATCAATGGCTACACACTGGCTCATTGTCTCACAACAAATACCGCCGTCTATAACGGGAATAATAAATCTCATCCATCGAGATACTTCGCAGTTCCTTCAATACAATTTATTTCTCTATACTCTCCAATAATAAACTCTTCTTTCAGTTACCACAATCTTAATAACAATATAATAAAAATACTGGTTCTATCCATGAATTAATTTAACAGGTAATGCGATAAAATGATAATCTTCAAATAAAAATCTGATTTCTTTGCCTCACTCACATTTCTTAAAAAGCTTTCAACAAACTGTAATATTCCTTCAATTCCTTCGTTACATTATTTCTTACTTCAAAATACGCTATCATTCGTATTTGTTAATTCCACATTACAATTCTTTACAGATTCTTTCTTTACTGTCCTTTCAACAAATTCCAATGCTTTAAAAAATATAACTCCCAGTATTTCTTCACCAAATCTGTTTAATTATTTATCAGATCGTGACTTTATGTATATCTACAATAGATCTTTCTGAATCGCATTCATTGACATATACTTTCTATCACATACTTGGAAAACATTTCCATCATTACAATCATTAATAAAACATAGATATCGGGCGATTTAAAACACGTTTGAATTTTACTATAACTATTCTGAACTAAACTATAAAATCTTCCTTCAAATTTCGAATATCGCAAAAATCGAAAGATCGAAATGAAAACACCCTAAAATTCCGAAATCGCCGAAAAATACGACTAAACATCCGCATGATGTTTTTTACGAACATAAGAATGAAAACTGCAATAATCTAATAAACAATATAGAAAATGGCATTCAACAATAGTTGTCGGATATTCAAGATATATACAATTCTACAAAGTGGGATGTTCAATGTTGGTCCGTAGACTACCTTGTGCTGGGTTAAAGTTGACATGAAGCGGACTTCCTTTGGTTACCCATTAGAAGCAGAATGTTTCTAGCGCCTTAAGACTGCGCGATGTTCAGCATTCTTGTCCAATCTCCCACTGAATATCTCGTGCGGTCAGGTCTCGGGATACGAACTCGATCATCATCGTGCTGTCGCCCCCTCCGCCGATGACTCTTCTGGGTGAGATGGGATAGCCATTTCTCGCTTCAGCGCCGGGTCATTTCCTGGCTGCCCTCGTTCATGAATTCTTCTGGTCTTCATTCCCCAAAGTTCCCTGTAGATCGTCATTTGAGATGATAGAATGACTGATGATTGTTGAATTTCTATTACGGGAGAGATGAGATGTTAATCTCCTCCGAAATATTGATGTTAAAGCATTTCGGATGTTCTTGATGCCATCATAGCGTCGTTCCCATAATTGTTTAGGCGGTCATCACGACGCTTGTAATATCGTTAGGAAATTCCTCCCTCAACTTTTGGAATTTCACCATGCTTGAAGCAGTGGATTTCTTGTTAATAATACATTAATTTCTTCGCTGAATGTCGACTTTTATGTTACTTGCACATTACTAAGTGCCTTCGATGAATATTTGCTATTTGCTTTGCTCAACTTGTAGAGTAGCTTGTTCGAACGTCCTTCTGCCTCGAAGTCGTGATTGATAAGAATCTCTTTCCCCCGCGTCTAATTTCCAAAACCAGGTCTTTTCTCAATCCACGGCTCCGATTGGTCGCTTATAATAATTGATCAAACTCTTCATTAATTACTTAAATACTCGGCTGTAATTGTAGTCAATCGTTCTTAATTATCATTCAACACTCTTCATGATGGTTTGATATAGTAACTTTGTCCTGGTAATTATATATGTTAATTACTCTGTTGGTGTTAATTTTAATAAGGCGGCTTCACATCGGTTCCAGTCGCGTGTCGAGCTCGCTCCTCTTCCCCTTCACCTCATTCTTGCCACGCGCCTTGCTTCTCTGTCGGGAATCTCACTCGGGAGTCTTCGTTGGTGCTCGGGCTCTCTGTCGTCTCGACGAAACAAGTTCCTAGTCCCCTAGCGGCTACTAATCTGCTATTGGCTGGCCGAATTAACTCAGTTAATTCCCTCGCTCAACAAACCTGTTTTTGTGTCAACTTTCAGCATCATTATATTTTAACATGGGCCAATTTATAAAACATTCAACTAGATGTATGATTTTCTGGCTCGTATCTCCAAACGAGTACAGTACGTTACAATCCCAGCTTTTGTCCCAACTGAGTGTCGCAAATCCACACCCTGGATAGCCTCTGTCAATGCCAGGATTCGAACCGTAGAATTCTCGGCTCGCTCCAGGCGCCTATCACGACCGTAGTAAATGATTAAAGAGCATGGCTACGCTGCAGGATGTCATTCCAACTGAATGGTATCAGAACTTGAAAAAAACCAATAAGTTCCGTGACGAACTAAGGAGCCTACTTTTCATGCCAATGATTATTCTACAGTATATGAACCTATCTAGAATAATGAAGAAATTAAGTTGGTAATATCGAAATGTCTAATTAGTTCGAAATATTCCTGATATCATGTCGCCTAATAGAGCACTACAGTTGGCAGCCCTGGTGACTGAATATATTCTTAGTTCCTTCTCATAAGGTATAGAATACAAAATTTGGTTGAAGTCCAATGGACGTTACATGCAGTTAGACATTGGATCTACCAGACGCGTAAAAGCATGTTGGCAACAATGTCGTGCGTGTGCTGGTTAGAAATAATTGGAAATATTACGATATCTTGTTGTGCCAATTTTGGATGAAATCCATTCGTTAGAATAGAAGTTACATGTATTTTAAAATTGGACCTATCAGCAAGCATAGGTTCATGGTGGCAGCACTGACTTATATTAATTGCTCCAAATTAATCTAGAGTGTCAGCAATAATTCAAGTTCATAAAATCACACGCAAATCTCCTTGATAATTTTGCTTATTTGGTTACTAATTTCGGCAAAAGTCCTAGAGCAAAATGTGCGTAGATAACATGTCTCTAAACTGTAGTTAGCACAACTACCTATAACACTGGCTTTATCACAAACAAACTTGCGTTGCACGCACACAACATAATATCAGACAAACTTTTCTCAAAATATGAGAATGTGTAAGTACTACGCCTGGTACGCGAAGTAACAGTGTCGTGTCGTCAAATAATAGTCGTTCAGACACAGGCGTCTCCCTGGACACACAGAATAGTAATAATTACAGCAGCTCGGAGATCACTGTTTAAATGATTTTGGGTGAAGTTTAGGTGGAGGGAGGTGATCGAAACTAATTTCTTAAATAATAACGTTACTGGCATGCAACTTATGTGATTGTGACCGCATCACTTCACAGGTCATGATTCTGCCAAGATGCCCAAGATTCGATCGTTGGTTAATCCACAGCTTAATTGCCGCTCAAATTATGTGGAAGGCGTTCCTAAGCCATTTGACCGCCGAAAAGTGCGTCGTACCTCCTGATTCGTTGTTTATGACTTAGAGTTTGCGGTTTTATTCAGTAGAACCTCCTAGTAGGCTAACGGCTCGTTCCCTTTCAAGTATGCATGCATCTTCATCACAAGACAAAGCGAAGTGTCAAGGCTATGAGTCACACACACGCGGCTTCTTTTCCTGTCAAGCACCTGCTCTCAACACTCAAGTCTTGCTCAACCCCTTTTCTTGACGCCAGTAATCTCCTTATATATCACAACAACTTGTACTTGACTTCCACTATTTCAATGCAAGAAGAATAAAATATATGAGCAGCATATTGTAAGGTACCTGAGAGGGTAGCCTGAACAAAGAATTAACCTAAGGGATGAAATAAATGTGTCTAGGGGGAAAGCTTGGCAATTACTTGTAAGAGGTATTGATTATCTAGTGGACTGCGATCGTCAGTACGATCTGCAAGGAGAACTCGCCAATGTGCTGCTTGGCGGGGTAGTTCTGGGTGTGAGTGCGTAAGGGAGGGTAATTTAATTATTAGTCTATGCGCGATATCGGTGCCCAGCGGTCTAAGGTAAGTCGTAAGCAGGCGAGCTAATAGTGAGCCTGCTTGTGTCAGCGCTGTGCTGTGACGCTCTGCTGACGTCAAGAAGCAATTAAATAGTAGTGTTAATGCTAGATCCTACCTATCCGGGAAGCTAAGAGGGTAGGATCTTACCAGCTAATTAATTAAAAGAAAAGACCAGTGTCTTCTATTATGTTTGAATTTAATGTGTACCTCGAGTTTGAGGTACTCTGGCAAATAGCAGTTCAGTTAATAAAAATAGATAAGTATTACTATCCAAGCACAGGGGGATGGGAGTGTTGGTTGGTTGGTTCCTTAGTTTAGGGGCTGCGACAACGCGGTCATGTAGCCCCGTGTACTTTGGGTGTGTGTAGAATCTGTCTGATAACCGGTGTTAATTGTGATGACTGTATTAGTGTGTGTATCTGTTTTTTAATTCAAGTAGGGACTGCAACTTTGAATTTTCAAATAGTTCCTACTTTTGCCGCCAAACGCCACCGTCAACGACTACTAGGCCTAGTTCAGAACTAGCTACTAGACGCCACCGCAGTCAGGATGGGAGTGTAGTATGACTGTGTGTGTAGTGATCGCTTGAGACACTTACCCTTCAGCTAGCAGCAGCGATTCGGCACGTAGGTTGCACTGAGACAGACTGATCCGGGGGCATGACCTCCCGGAGTTCTTATAGAAGTGTCGCTCTGTGTCTGCGGAATCCGCACATTTCTCCTAAGTCATAGCCCTCCCTGGGGTCGTTGGCTGGGACACGAGGCTACCTGAGTTCATAGAGGTGATAACTTATTGTGTTTACAATTCTGTAAATGTATTTGTAGATTTCTGAAGTAAGTGTTTGGCATTTGGAGTTATCTGGGGTATTAGTATTAGGGGATGATGGAGGCGTACCCTAGGGGTACAACAACCCCCTTTGTTGGGTTAGTTATCGTCCTCGATAACTGGACGAAGACGTGGGGGTGGTTTTTGAGAAATAGGGCATCTTCTTCTTTCTTGTAATTATTCTTTCTTCTTTTCTTCTCTTCTTTGAATTTAGTCCGGAAATGTGTTGTCGGCGTCGTCGGGGGTGTGTGGGTAGCCTCGTGGTAGATAGGGGCGAGTAATGGGGTCGATATAGAATGTGTTTTATGGAAGCGATCGTTGAAGGTTGTGGATGCGTAGAATTGCCTTTTGTAGTGTGTGCCTCCGGGTAGTGCTCAGCGATCATGTGTAGGTGTATACGGTTAGGGGAACAATATTTCTTTACAATGTGGTGCCGAAAAAAAATGCAACATTAGGGTGTGACGCTTAACATGTATACACTGTCAATAATCATCCTGATGATCATATGATTATACTCTTGGGATATAACATGTATCCCTATTTTAACGTAGAAAAATATTAAATACATAAATAAATAATCAAAACAAATAAAACATTATAAACATTAAACATTGTCAATTCATTTGAAGGGGTGCAGGAACACAACGAGAGGAAAAAACATCCTAGGGGTAGGGGGAGGATATACTATCAACGTACCTCCGGTGCGAATGAAAAACTGCCCTCGCGTGCCCTGCACGTGTGTAAAAGAGATAGGGTGGATAGAAAGAAACAAAGAAATGTCGCAGGGTGTAGTTTAAGGGAATATAGTTATAAATAGTTTATTTGTGGGGAAGAAATGCGACATTTGTACAACTGGGAGCTTAAAAGAATAGAAAGGAAAAACAATGTGTATACCTTCAATCATAAAAATTTCATACTCTCGCAACAATAACCTTATCATAACAATACCATATTTAGTCATGTAGAACACTATCAAACTCTATTAACTATAACAATATCCTAATAATACCCAATTTGCGCAACTATAATACTATTATATGCTGCTCGCATCTACAAAAATACCGCACTCTGTCAATTATAATACTATCTTGAGTGCACTCTTATTTAATATCTATGTTTAAACTACTATTTAAGACCTGCAGGCTATTTAAGAACATGCCTATGGTATGACTCGCTCCCTGTGGGAAAGCGAAGTCATCTTGGCAGCACAACTCGTCCTTCACATAAATAGGCGCGAGCTGTGTGGCCGTAGTGCACCTCTCATTGCAGGTGTCAAATTGTTATCGTTGATCCGACCTCCAGTGGGGGGATATCCCACAGGTATATCTCCACCGTGGTTCGGATGTACACCTGGAAATGTATATCATGTGTGTGGGGGGGAATCGTATATGGGCCGTGTGAGTGTGAAATGTGGGGGAGGGAAATTTGTGTATGAACAAAATACATATATTTTTGGATATATATTGTCGCCATCTGTTGGGACAAAAAGACACATAGAATCACAATATAGGGTGTCCACCCTCGGCATCTGCGAGGAGAACCTGTGGATGTATACAGAGAAACATGTCATCATGAAAATATATCCTGTTATTTGACTGTAATCGGCGAGTGCCCAAAATGGAGCTACTCCCGATGCATACGTGCAAAGTATGCACCACTATGTGCGCTGTGTCGGGATTTGGCTCCGCAGGTTTTCAACCTGCGCTGAAAAATTAAGACATAAATATAAGTATAAAATATAGACTTAAAATTAATACTGGCCATTCGTTACTTTATACTTTCATATACCTTCATGTTTGTTTATTCACTAATCCTTATTTCCTATACCTTCGCATTTCCTTATTCAGATTCATAATTTTCTTATATCTTTGTGCTTCTTCCTTCTTTATTCATTATTGCCTATATCTTTGTATTTCTTAATGCTTCACTCATTATTTCCTATACCTTTGCGTTATTTCATTCTTATTCATCATGTTTCTATATCTTTGTGCTACTTCATTCTTTATTCATTATTACCTATCTCTTTGTATTTCTTAATGCTTTACTCATTATTTCCTATACCTTTGCGTTATTTCATTCCTTATTCATTATTGCCTATATCTTTGTATTTCTTAATGCTGTCGGACCTTCCAGTGAAAGACATTCACGTGAACGGTATGGACCGTTCCAATCGGACTTACGCATCTGCGTAAGACCGCATTCGGCACTTATATATTGCCATGTAGGCAATATCAATATATTCCTCCCCCTGGGGCACAACCAGAGCCCTCAACGGTAGTTGTAACCTTGGACAGGGAGAGAACCGTAGGTTCGTCGTATATCTTAAGTCTCAAATCATAGGTGATACCCTCCGGGGGCATGAACAGAGGAGATCATCGGTGTTACATACCTCGGCCCGGGGGATCATATATTCATTATGTCATTATTTCATTTCATTATTTCATTCCTTCCTTATTTCATTATTCCCTTACTTCATTATACCATTTCATTATTACATTCTTTCACTATTTCCTTACTTCATTATTTCACTATTCCCTTAATTCGTTATTCCATTTCATCATTATTCAGTATTATTCATTGTCATTCATCTTCACCTGCCGCTGCAGGATTGGCCCCCGCTATGGAGCATTTACTTATCTTACAGGCTAACTAACGTCAAGTAAAGTGGGTCGTCTTGGGAAGGAGGATGTATCCTGTCCGATGCGGGGGTAGTTAATTCCCTCATCGAACGATCAAGCCTCCATCCGCAGGTATAGCTTAGACGACGTTAGGGCATAAAAAATGGGTATAACGGACCCCGTGCTGGGGGAGACAGGCTAGGCACGTCCTCGAGCACGGGCGCTTGCCCACCCTAACACGTTACCACTATGACCTCTCATCGGTCGTCAACGTCGAAGTCATATCATGTCAAGTCCTGGGCTATGCTTGCCCTCAGCCCTGGGTACAAATTACCAATTCCTATTTTTCCCAGGAAAATAGGGTCACATCTATCATAGTGCACCTTCGTGCACAAACCATGAAAGGATAGTGTCAAGCGGTATTGTGTTGTGTGGGGTGTTATAGTTATAGGGGGGGGGGGGATGACTGTGGTGGCACCGTGAACTTTCGTTGTGCCTGGCTGTCGGATATCTAGCTGTTTTTTCAGCTGCGTATATTCCCCTCTCACATGTTAATGGGTAAGTTAAGGAATTGGAAGGGTATTCCCGTGTTATTGGGAAGTTGTAAGTATGTTAGATTTTTGTAAGTAGCGGGTAAATGGATGGTGCGTTAGGTCCAAGGAATCGTGGTCCTATGGGGATGTCGGGAAACGTTAAATGGCAGGATTTCTCGACCGGTGTGGGTGAGGATTTTATTGGTTAGGAACTGGGTGTTCAGTGTGGTTGTTAGATACCGTACTGAAGGAGGTAGGATGGCATTTATGCTCTAAAGTGGCATGCAGGGTAAAAATGCTGGTTCAAAATAAAACAATGCATGCACTGGTGTTAGCAGGTGATGCCTGGAACGCTAAGCTGATAGCTTTAAAGTTCCGAATGTTTATTAACATTTAGCCATGAGCGATATAGCGTGTCGTACACCCTGGTAATTGCATGATTACCAAGTGCCGTGCATTAATAGGGAACAATTGTACAAATGTATAATTGTAGAGTGTTAATAATGTATAGTGGGAGGGAGATGTGCTATGAAGCTTGGATGCACTAGTCGCAATATATGGCATCTGTGGCCATAATAATAATAGAATGCTGTCTGCACTCGTAAAATATAAACTCTAGACTTATATACTATGAAGCCTATATTCTAAAACTGGTCATCTAGGATTATTATATAATTTAATCCCTTAACTTAGAGATTCTGTCTTATATAAATATATATTCTGAAGCAGGTTACCTCTCTGTGCGTGAGATGTGTGGCCTAAGTCCTTCCTATAGGGGGGCTTATTGCTGCAAAAATATCCTATCCGCCCTGCGGAAATGTGGGGGATCCAAAAGTGTGTATTGCCATTCTAGTATTTGGGGGGATGGTATATGTGAATGCCATCTATGTGGTAAACGGGGCTAGAAATTCCACTAAATGTGTTTTTTTACTTGTGGAGTTCAAGAGGGGTATAATGTGCGGGGGGGGGGAATATTAATGCGCTATCGCTGTAGATGAGTTTGCTCGTCCGATTCTGGAAGAGAATATTTTGTCCAATATCGCTGTACCGTGAATAAAGTAAATTAAAACCTCCTAATGGGGAAGTAGATCTATTTATTGGTATAGTCACGGAGGCAAGCCCGTGTTTGCGTATGTCGGAGGGTGTGTCCATATAAGGGTGTATTTAGGGAAAATGTTTACTGAAGCCCGATTAAAGATAAAATAAAGTGTATTTGTGTGACGAGGCGCTGTGTGTATATCACCGATAACAATGGCGTCTTGCCGTGAAATATGCTGTCCCGGTGTTAAGTAGTGAGGGATGAAGGGTGTGAGCTGAAAGAAAAATATTTGGTTACCCATATGTCTCGACCTCACTGTCATTTGAATTCAGCGCGCGAGAGTATGAATGGTTAGTATTAATGATGCTGCCGGCGAGTTACTTGTCACGTGATAGGTGTAGCTTGTGATACCATACGTGTACGGAAGGTGGGCTTAAAGTGCTTATTGGCTGGCGTACTGCTGTAGGTCATTTTTATCGGCGCGCTATGCTGATTGGACCTGAGCGCTAGGAGTGGGTTTAAAGCATGGCGCTTTGTTGTTATACAGTAGATGAACTGTCAAAAGCACGTGTTGGGTGTTGACTGGAATGGTTGTCATGTATGCATTGTCACATGCTATATAGCCTGTGTATTATATAATCTGGGTTTAAGTTAGTCTGTGTATCGGGAAACAAAGCATGTCCCTCTGGTGGGAACACTGGTGGGATTACGCTGTCATCATAGAGTACTCAAATGTGGCAAATGATATATATAGAAATACTGTGCTTCTTGTATACAATTTATGGAGTATGTTGGAGTGTATTGTGAATGTACGGAGGCATATGGCGATTCCTTGTGGATGTAAAAATGCTGTGTGTCACTCTGTGGAAAAGTGTTTCTGTGGTTTGATCCCACTTACTTCGGGAAAATGCAAAAATAATGTGGGGCGCAGTAATATGCTGGGTGTCAATCTGTAGACAAGTGTGTCTGTGGTTAACTTCCACTTACTGCGGGAAAATGCAAAATGGTGTATACAAAAAATATTTAGTTTGTCTGTACCTAATTTACAAATTGTTTTATACTGTACTGTGAATGTGTGGACGCATGTAGTGATTCAATGTGTGTGTAACAATGTCGGGTGTCACTCTGCAGGAAAAGTGTTTCCGCGGTTTACTCCCGCTTAATTCGGGAAAATGAAAAAATAATGCGGGGTGCAGTAATATGTATATGCATAGTGAATATTGTATTTCACAATGTTGGACTGTCCATGGAGTAGCATAATGGGCTACATTTCCCGGGCATTCTGCGATATGGAATTGAGATCAATATACTGTATTCCCATAACTGAATGTGTGGGTGTGGAGATGATGTATTCCTATTGCGTATCTTATGTTTGTGGAATCAAGTGGATATTTAGTTTTTATATATTAAATAAAATCATTGGGCCTTTGTTAATCGTTATCTATAAAACTCGGCATGTCTATGTCCATGGTCGATACTTATTCTTTATCGTGAACCTAGGAGGGTAGGACTTAACCTGCTCTGGACTTAATTACGCCTTAGGGACACGCAGAACAGCTATGAACCATCAACGTATTGGGTGCCGAATATATTTATATCTATGCGCTCATGGCTGATATACATCCAAGAGTGTTTTGACCTAGGAAGGTAGGACTTAACCTGCCCTGGGCATCACACGCCTAGGTCTACTTAAGGACATTTATGGGCCATGGCTTTACTGTGATACTAATGGACATATATATTGGTATGTGCCATGTCGTGTCACGTTGCCTCAAACCGAAAGTATGTTATTTTAATGTGGCCAACTTATGACTTTAACGCTAAGTGTGTATCTACTGTGTAGATGTGAATTAAAGGGGATCTATATAAGGATTTGTGGTCCCATTGGAGCCTTGTGGCACTTATGAAATTATTTCGTGAATTTATTATCGAAGATCATGTCGGCATATAGCAGATCATTATGAACAGTTTATACTTAGCGTAAGGATGATAAATGGTTCCCTACGTCGACTGTTAGAGGTATAGCCCCAATCCCCTAGATATTTCTAGGAGTCCAATCGGTCGTCGGCTTGGATGATATGATTATAATTATAATTGTAATTAATTTAAATGAGTTCCCTACTCCGTCGTCTAATATGAAAATCGCCTCGTGTGAAAACTGTTCATACTGTCTGTATTTATGACGGTACTGGGTGGTCAATTGCACTGTGAACTAGAAATAAAAGTTAAAGATCCCCTGTGAGGAGAAAAAAAATATATGGAAAGGAGTATGTGATAACGGCATGCGTACTGTGTATGACTTGTGAGTCTTGGAGTTCCGGCGTCTCGTATATCGAGATGCTGTGTTGGCAGTGTTCGCATCCGGCATTGTATGCGGAGCGCGACTCACTGTCTATGAGCAGTTTGCAGTACTTAGTATGCGAAGTGATTGATATGTGTTAAAGAATATCTCTTGGATTGCAGTGTATGGGCTATGTAATTTGCGTAAGTATAAGTTAACCTTATTCCCAGTGTTTCCTAACTATTTGTTCAGCTGACCTATTTGGTCTGATGCTGTGATGGTATGATAACCTGTGTAAGTGTATTAATTCCTGTTGGCCGTATTGGTAGTAATCCACATGTGTACTAGTGCGATTGTGTGCGGAATTATATCGAATGTCGGTACACCATGTCATGAGTGTTACTCCGCTTTGGCCTGTAGGGAAGGCCGCTAACCTCTGTTATTGTATGCATGCATTTATGCATTTGCGGAATGCTGTTAACCTGTGTTACTGTGTTGTCTGCACGAGCCTATGTCGGTGCTGAAATATGGTAAGATATAAAGATCTATCATCTTGGAATGTTTGGCGTTAGTGATTGTACTAGGCTGCTATCAGTGGCCTAGAATATAGTGTGAATCGTTTATGGACGATGAGAGTAATAATAGAAGATCGTATTCGTGTGAGGCAGTTTAAAGGACATGCTTAGGTCCCAAGACCTATGAGAGTAATAACAGCAGGGTGTATTCATGTTAGGCAGTTTAAAGGACGTGCTTAGATCCAAAGACCTATTACAGTAATGATAGAAGAGTGAATTCGTGTTAGGCAGTTTAAAGGACGTGCTTAGGTCCAACGACCTATGAGAGTAATAACAGAATAGTGAATTCGTGTTAGGCACTTTAAAGGACATGCTTAGGTCCAAAGACCTATTAGGGTAATAACAGAAGAGTGAATTCGTGTTAGGCAGTTTAAAGGACGTGCTTAGGTCCAAAAACCTGTGTTATTGTGGTGTCTGTAACTCTGTATTTGCTTTCGCTACTGCTGGAGGAATGGCGTTCACTATAGGAATTGTATTCTATGTTCAGTAATGTATTATGCTTGGCCATATGTATAAACTTAGTGGTCTACCCGGTGATAATGTATCAGACCGGGCTGCCATCCCGCCTTAATATGGGGTGACTGTTGGAATCCGTGCATTTTCCGAAGTTGTGCAAGTAAAAATTTTGTGTACTAATCTCCTAACTGTGGTCATTAACTATGGGAATGTTAGTCCCTCTAGTGTTATGGGAAATGTATGTATTCACCTATTATTTATTACATCTGTCGGAATTTGTCATCGGTCTTTGCCGAAGGTATATATATAAACAATTAAGTTATGTGTCGGTGCTTATCACTTGTGTGGTGTGACTACCGTTGTATGGGAAGGGTGCGTTAATGTATCGTCCCTTGTGAAAGGTGAGTTGATCTTTAGTCGGTCGCCTAATGCCCGTGACCGTGTATGGAAATCTATGTGCGATTATGTTGGTTAAAATGTGCGTTTTGTATGAGATTGTATGAATAATAAATATTTAGATAGCCTCATATAGTAAAGGAGTCTTTTCGTGGTTTGCGATGTGCACTCCAGTTGTGTAAATGACCCGTGTTACTCATGGCCATGTAGGAGCGTGGTGGTCTACGTGACTTGTCGGAAAGTGTTGTTGCTCTGGAGGGATCGTGTATTGCTGACTGAGCGTTACGGCTCTCGTTACTTCCGTGTGTCGCGGCAGAGGATTGACCTCGCTTGCCGATCAATGTGTATCACATATGTAAGGCTGTGTCAACAATATATTACCTGCAAAGATATTTATGCACTGTACATAATATAAGTGTGGAACTATTATTAATATCGTTGAATTGGTATTTCCTAATTGGTATCCTGTAACTGAAGCCTATTTATGGTGTGGGGCCAAGACGGGATTGGTGTTGACATTTGTTTCAGACTGTGGTTACTAGATGCCATAGTGCAATTGGCGCTATTGCCAATTCTTATTTGGCGTATCGTGTTCATAGGGACTTAAGGGGAATATGCTGCACATGTACTACTAAATATATATCTAGCCTTGACCTGTCCTAAACTAGTGTGTGCGAACAGACTTCATGATCCTAGAAATACATGAGACATAATAAATATAACCTGATACACATTATTATATCATTTATAACTAAACATGCAAACTTACAATTAAGCTTCGTATTTATGCACTGTGGGGAACTGTCGGTGACTGCTAGTTGTGAGCATGGCTACTATAAGCCATAGCGCATAGGGCGCTTGTTTGACTCGTATGGTCCTGGTTTTGATATATGTGTGGTAGAAATATATGTTAATGCTTTATGCTGGTGACCTAACGCTTTCGTTTCTTAGCCACGGAGGATCGAGGTATGGGGGTGGTTTTCCGGGAATGGTAGGGTTTCATACGCCGTACATGAACCGTATCCTTAATAATTTTGTGGTTGTACCGAATGTTGACGAGGTAGTTTAGGCCCGAAATTTTCCTCTGGATTTTGAACGGACCTGTTCATTTCGGGATAAGGAATTCGGACACGTTTTTAATGCGAGTGGGTGACCGTATCATAATGAGCTGTCCGGGTTTGTATTCCTGGTGTTTGTGGGTTTTACCATATGTGAGTTTCTGCCTGTTTTGTGAAGTGCGGATATTATGTCGCGCGGTGTTACGGGCTGTGAACAAATATTGCAAACCTTTCAGCGTTGCTAGGGAGTGTATCCTGTGGGATGTAAATGTTGTCGATCGGACTGCGCGGATGGTATCCGTGTAAAAGAATGTGCGGGGTGTGTTTGGTCGCCTGCAACACGGATGTGTTGTAACCAAATGTTACTGCTGGGAGGTAATTATCCCAGTCAGTGCCCTTGTCGTTAATAGAACGAGCTATGACGCCGCAAAGGATTTTTTTCATAGCTTCAGTTAACCCATTCGTCTGAGGGCTGAAACTAGTGGTTGTATATGCTTTTATGTGAAGTAATTTAAGGAGCTGTGTAATGACATTAGATGTGAAAACTGTTCCTCTGTCGGATAACAATGAGTGGAAAATACCATACTTGGTAATGATTTCCATGAGGAACTCGGCGATTTGGTGTGCGCTAGCTTTTGGGACCGCTTTGGTGATAATGTATCGGGTAAGGTACTCGGTTGCTACCAGTATGTATCTGTTACCTTTGTCTGAGGTTGTAATTGGACCCTTTACGTCAATGCCTATGCGGTGGAAAAGTTCACCTACGGGGATGGGGTGGAGTAAGCCACGGGGATTACCAGCTCGGTGTTTGTACCTCTGGCATGTGTGACACGTTTTAATGAACTCTGTGATGTCATTTTTCATGTTTTCCCAGTATTACTTATTGCGAATGCGCAAATATGTTTTATGGACTCCAATGTGTGCGCCATTAAGGGGTAGGCAGTGATATTCCGTCATTACGTGGCTTCGGAGTGTAGTGGGAAGGGCAACGGGTGTGACGTCATGCGTGGCCGTGGATTTGTACCTAAGGAGATCGTCCTTATCAATAAAAAAAATCCGCGTGATAAGCGGGCAGTTTTACTGTCTACCTGGTCGCGATTATGTAAGGCAATCATAATTTGTCCCAACTGGGGATCGTTTAATTGCTCTTGTTTTTGATCAATGTGAGTGACGGCAAATGTGGGTAAGGAGTCCCAGGTATGATTAATATCCTCGTCAGGTGGTTCGAGTACAGGTAGTCACGAGAGACCGTCTGCATCAAGGTGTGCCTTACCTTTCTTGTGCTTAAGTTCAAATGTGTAGTCATATAATTTAAATATGAGCCCATTAAGCCGGGAATTGGGATTTTTGAATTTATCCCAGTAAAGAAGGCTGGCGTGTTCCGTAACTACCGTAAAGTGGATACCATAGAGATATATCCGGAAGTAATTTACGGCCCAAGAGAATGCGAGCATCTCTCTTTCGGTCGTGGAATATCTGGTTTCTACCGGTGTAAGTTTTCGGCTAGCGTATGTAATCGGGTGTTGTTTGCCATCATCGGCTTCTTGCAGTAGGGCTGCCCCGATGCCAAATTGGCTTGCATCCACATGTACGAAGGTGGGCCTACCTTCCTGAAAATGCTGGAGCAGGGGCGGTGTAGTGAGTAAGTGTTTAAGTTTGTCGAAAGCCTCTCTATGTATTTCTGTGACTATAAAGGGCGTTTTCTCGTGTTTAAGCTCGGTTAGGGGGTTAGCCATCTGTGCAAATCCGCGAATGAAACGACGGTAATAACTTGCGAGGCCCAAAAAAGAACGTAGCTGTTTAAGGGGACTTATGAGTGAGTTTCCAAAATCCTAAACTACTGGACAGATCAATTTGAAATTTTAACCACATGTAGATATGCCTCTAATTAGAGGATATTTTGAATTTCAAATTGATTACTTTAACCGTTTCTGAAATAATAATAAAAATATTTTCAAAACATAGAGTCATAAAAAAGTTCCTTGCGATGGTGTTTTCACTTATTTTCATCCATACTTGGTAAACAGTAGCACAATACATGTACAAATGGAAATTGCTCTGGAATTTTATTTACCTTTTATATGAGAGTCAGAAATGATAGTCAAAGTGATAATATTCATGTTTTGCCCTAAAAATAAAAATTATTTATTTTTGAAAGAAAAAAAAAATACAGTTAATTTTCACTGACATAAAAATCCAGAGCAAATTGTAATGTGCATACATATATTAATATGCAAACCAACTTTGAACCAAATATCTTCAAAACTGCAATACAAGGAGCATTTTTTATGATATTACATGTAACAAAAATCACTTCATGAGAAAACAGCAATTGAAGTTGGAGGTTACTTACTTACATCAGAACTACCCTGCACCATATGTACAGCCCTCAGACTTCTTCATCCTGTCTTCTAGGGACAAGTTCAGGAGTTTTCTCTTTTTTCTTGCAGTTTTCTTTCCTGGGGTGATCCCTTTTCTGCTCTGTCGAAGACGTATGTGGTCACGTTGCTCACTGATCTCCACTGAAGGTCTTGTCTTAATAATGATGCGCATCCATCTTTAAATCACCACCTGGGCTTTAAAAATGGCGCCACGGGAAAAAATCCAACACTCCTTGATTCTGAAAAGGTGTGGGCACCAATTTTCGGTAAAATCCAAATTTCCGTATTTTGGTCCATATTTCATGAAAACTCACTCATAAGTCCCCTTAATGCTTTCCGGCATGGGAATGTCGGTGATGGCGGCGACTTTGGCAGGGTCAGATGTGATGCCGTCGCGGCTAACAATGTGACCTAGAATGTGGACCTTCGTTTTTGCAAACTGGCATTTGGATGGATTTAGCTTCAATTTAGCATGCCTAATCCTGTCAAAAGCTTGGTTCAAGTGTATGATGTGTTCTTCGAATGTTTGTGAGAAGACTGTTATGTCGTCTATATACGTTAATACCGAGCGGTATTTGAGGCCCGCGAAAGCCTTATCTACCAATTTTTGGAATGTCTGACTGGCATTCTTTAAACCCATTGGGAGTACGACATAACCGAAGAGGCCGTTTTCGGTGACAAATGCCAACTTATGCCTTTCGGGTTCATAGACAGGGATCGAACAAAATCCGGAATAACAATCCATTATCGAGAAATATTTAGCTCCGCTTAAGGTCTCTAGATAAGTGTCTGTGCGCGGTAGCGGATAATTGTCACTCTTAATTATTCTATTGAGGCGTCGATAATCTGTGCAAAACCTATGCGAACCATCGGTTTTACGGTTAAGGATTACCGGGGCACTATAGTTGGACACAATGGGGTGGATGATGCCGGCTTCCAACATCTCCTGAATCTGTGTTTGTATGGCTTGTCTCTCCTTAGCGCTAACCTTGTAAGGTGCCTGGTGAACCGGAGCATCACTGGTCAATTCGACACGGCGGTGAATTAAGTCGGTCACTTCTAAGTCGGCAAGGGAATGTGCAAAAATATCCTTATATTCTTCTAAGAGGTTGGTAAGATTTCTATTCTGCTCTGGGGTTAGTGACTGTGTTTCCCCAGTGGCGGGCTTGGCTGTGTTAGCACTTGTGTTTGTTGGCGGAGATATGGTAACCAACGGAGAGACCTGGTGCGCGCGCGGGACTCGCTGCGCTCGTGGATTGTATGTATTCCGGGCGTATGATATCGGGTGTGTAGTGATAAGGTCTCCGTTCACTAATCGCATTTCATTAGTGACAAAGCTAATGTTCGCTTCGAACTTGGCAAGAAAGTTCGTGCCAATGATACCAGGCACAGAAAGGTCCTTAATTACAAACATGGGATAGCTAGTTTCAAAAGGACCTATTTGGAGATGTATGTCGGTAGTGCCTAAGCATGAAATGGTTTGGTAATTAGCAGCCACAAGGCGAGTGTTGAGAGGCATCCTGTGTATGCGCTCGCCGTTAATGTACTTTTATTTATTTATCGTATGGCTTTTATTGCCGGGAGTGTCCGAGGACATGTTCGGCTCGCCTGAGTCTGTAGCTGCTTCCAGCGGATACCCTAAAGGGTGAGCTACAAGTTCCGTTCAATTTCAAGTAGTTCCAACTTCCGCCACCAGGTATCAATGATACCTAGTGGTGAACGTTGGAACTTTGATAGAGCGTTCTGACGAAATCTAACCTAACAATTTTTTCTTTACACGAGTTTAGTCTGTGAAAGGATCTTTTACATGCCATAAATCTATGACATGGGACCGCCGGCTTTACTTCCCCTCCGAAGGAAGGCATACTGAAGGATTTTTAACGCTCCTAAAAAATCCGACGACTTCGGCCGGGTTTGAACCCGCTATCTTGGGCATAGCAGTTCAGCATGCTACCGACTACGCCACCGAAGCCGCTGTTAATGTACTTACTGCTGACACAGCAAATAGCTGATCCCGTGTCCAATAAGATCTGAAATTTTGTACCCGTTAATTTTGGCTGGGCTAGAGAGGGCTATAATATTGTGTCCGTCCTGTGCAGTATACATGTTGTTAAGAGTATATGTAATGATCGGTGCTGTGGGATCTTGGGACGGTGAGTTATGTTTATCGTTATTTATCGCAGCCTGCGAGACTGTGTGTTCTGCCGGTCTGTTACTTGTGTTGAGCAAACGCGGAGTTGCGGTCTGATCACTGAACCTGACACGCTTTGCTGAGTCCCGTGAAACTGGGAGTCGCACTTCAGCTGTGTCATTCCCGTCTGCCATGTGTAGTGTCCTAAGCTTTCTCTTGAGCTGTCGGTGGATGGATAAATATCTAAAATAATGTTTGCTGTCCCGGGATGTGACCCCTGGCCTCGACAGGGGTGTTCTAAAGGGCCGGTGTGTCTGAGTGGTTGTGAGTTTGCAGCCGGCTTTCTGTGGAGGTAACTTATTCGCGCTAGTAGCGATACAAGTCGGTGGCTTCGCCGAGCCTGGTTTAGAGGTCGGGACGCTTGGGTCCGCGGGTGGAATCAATGTGGGAGGGCGTATCACGGGTAGTTTAACTACGCTGGTTGTGGAAACGTCCTTAGGGGTTGTAATCTTATTGCCGGTCGTTAATGTGCCTTTAGTGTCCTCTTTTCCAACCTGAGGGGCGGAGGGTCGAGGTGCGTGAGGCGATTTGATAGTAAGAGGGTTTAGTGACCCGCATTCGGATTGCCCGTGAACAAAAGGTACAGATGTTGGTCATAGCCTACTGTAGAAAAAGTGGGTTCCATCTTGTCCAGTGTATGGACATGGATATTGGTCTTAAGGACATGGCCTAGAGCGGTAACCTCCGTCGCTCCAGCGAATGTGCCATTTCGATGCATGTAATCCCCATATGCGTATTTATTGGGGAATAAGGCATCATTACCGTCGGCGAGGAAATATTTATACTCGTCCCAGTGTGCCATAATATACATGACCAGTTGCGTTCTGAGTTCTTTATGCTGGTCCTCCTTTCTATGGAGCAGGAAGCTGAGTGCCCGAAAGAGGCAATTACCATCCCCTTTGACCGTATGTGCCTGGAGCTGCGATCGGGGAGGTATTTCCTGCGCTGTATTCTGGCGGGCGGAAGGTGGGGGGATTTGCGGCTTACTGGATCGGACAGGGCAGTTGTCCTGTTGGGGTTGAGTGGAGCGTTTAGTGTTTACCGGGGAGGGGTTATCCGATTGAGTGGGTGCTGGCCCTTCCCTAGCTAATATTTTTTTGCTGGGCATATCCTCTGTTGTCTGTATAGCGAGGCTGTCCCCTGGGCGCCTCGTCTCGCCAATTGTTTGGCCGGGGCTGATATTGGGGGTTGGGGGTGTAATACCCGTCTATCTCGTGGGGGAGAATGCCTTTGTGATTCCCGTGGGGGGTGGTCGGGCAGTGGATAGTCCTCCGGTTCTCTTTCTCGTTGGACAGGGGCGTATTGAGGGTATGCTGGGGGAGGAATTTCGTATTGAGGCTCATATCGTTCCTGCTGCGGGGGAGTGTTTGGCCAACGGTAATGAGGGTTATTGAGTGGGCGTGTGTATCTGGTATTTTGGTTACGATGCCAAGTTCGGTCGTCCCTATATTGGGGATGACGGTTTGGTGTATGATCTGGGGATGGATTGCCGCGTGGGCGAGTATTTGCCAGATACTGTGTCTGCGGGAAGGGATGGGATTCGTTACGGCGTGGCACTTCCTCCTGGTATTGCGAATAATAGTTCGCCTCTCTTACCGGCGGTGAATTGCGCCAATGGGGGTGGTTAGGTCTACCATGATCCTGATGATCGCCCCTTGATGATCGCCATGTATCCTGAGGATCATCCCTACGAGGGCTGGATTTAGGGCTAGCGTGGATGGCCGTAATTTGCATCTCCTGCATTTGTTTGGTCAGATCGCGGATTTGCTAATGCAAATCACCGTTATCCGTGCGGATGTGCTGGTCCACGGCTTTTTGAGTCATTTGATTGCCCTCTTCGATAAATTTAATATTGGCCTGTAACTGTAGTACGGTGTTGCTTTGCAAGGTGCAGAGCTTGTCCACCAAGGTAGGGCGCATTCCCTGCATAAGGAGCCGTACTTTCTGCTTGTCTTGCATCTCCCTATTATATCTCTCACACATTAATAATTTGGCATTAATGTATGCCTGTGTGCCTTCCGTGGGACCTTGTGTGCGAGTGCGGATTTTGTCATACAAGTCATCCTCATCAGGGGTTAGTTGAAATGTATTGACGAGGGCGGCTGAAAATTGTTCCCACGTGGCATCGGCCTAGGTGGCTTCATGGAGTTCGTACCACGTGAGGGCCGATTTAGTGAGGTAGGCTGGTAAGAAGCGTTTCTTATCCTCAACTGTCCAGCCGTTAATCTTAGCCGTTCGATTGAAGGCCCTCAAACATTCCTCGGGGTCCTGCTTGTCACCTGGGTATTTATCAGGTTGTATCATTGGATACTTTGTAGGCATGGCCATTTCCGCACTGTAGGAAGTGTTGGGGGTAATTAAGGGTGTGCGCTCAACTGGGGAATCTAGGTCGCTGTTATTTAATGCAACGTTAGAATGTGTGTGGCTTAGGGGTTGCTGGTGAACCTGAACTGGTGTTATATAGGTATTTCCGCTTTGGGAGGTGCCTGGGAGGTTAGGGGTAGAGTGTGGAGCGTCCTGAGGGTTGAATTGCTCAGTACCCTGGATATTATCCAGTGACAAGTTATGTTCAATGTTAACCGCCTGTAGTGTGGAAAGTGCCTTGTTAATATTGTCGCCTAGAGTTAAGGCGATGGCGTGTATATCTGCGATTAGTCCCCCGTTCGAAGAATTGTGTGGAATTTCGTCTAACTGTTGTAACAGAACCTGCAACCCGTTGTAGGTTTGTTGCGTGTCACTGATGTGTTGTAATATAGCGTAAGGTAATGTGGGGGTTAATTCCTCACTATCACCGCTATCTGAGGACGACTGTTGAGCGTTCTGTGTCTGTGCTCGTGTGAGGGGGGCGTTTTTGTCTGATTGCGTTTGGGTATTTGTGTTTAAGATTTAGAACTGCGTCCTCAAGTTCGGTAAGTAATTGGCCTGCGTTGTGTTCTGTTATTAAGTCAGGGTTTTAAACTATAATTTTAGGGCGTAGTGGTTTGGTGGTAACGGCGAGGTTATGTACTGTATCTCTAAGTGCACGCTTGACCTTACTAATGTGTTGGTATTTGAGCATGGATCTCTACTGTACGTCCTTCTGTAAGGGCGTATCTATGGGGATGTAAATTGTCTATGGCTAGGTAAGGGTGGCGTTTAAAAATTTACTATCTATCGGGGCGGGCTTGGGTTGGGTACAATAATATTATTGGAGCCTTACTTCAAAAATTTTTCCCAATTTTGGGTGGCGTTTGCTTGGCTAGAAAGAGGTTAGGTTCTAGGGATCATTTCCGCGGAATACGTTGTATGTACTCCTTTAAGCGTTGTCTTACGACAACGTTGCGGTACCCCTTGCTTCCACCATTTGTAAGGTACCTGAGAGGGTAGCCTGTACAAAGAATTAACCTAAGGTCTGAAATAAATGTGTCTAGGGGGAAATCTTGGCAATTACTTGTAAGAGGTATTGATTATCATGTGTCAGTACGATCTGCAAGGAGAACTCCCCAATGTGCTGCTTGGCTGGGTAGTTCCGGGTGTGAGTGCGTAAGGGAGGGTAATTTAATTATTACTCTATGCGCGATATCGGTGCCCAGCGGTCTAAGGTAAGTCGTAAGCAGGCGAGCTAATAGTGAGCCTGCTTGTGTCAGCGCTGTGCTGTGACGCTCTGCTGACGTCAAGAAGCAATTAAATAGTAGTGTTACTGCTAGATCCTACCTATCGGGGAAGCTAAGATGGTAGGATCTTACCAGCTAATTAAATAAAAGAAAAGACCAGTGACTTTTATTATGTTTGAATTTAATGTGTACCTCGAGTTTGAGGTACTCTGGCAAATAGCAGTTCAGTTAATAAAAATAGATAATTATTACAATCCAAGTACAGGGGGATGGGAGTGTAGTATGACTGTGTGTGTAGTGATCGCTTGAGACACTTACCCTTCAGCTAGCAGCAGCGATTCGGCACGTAGGTTGCACTGAGACAGACTGATCCGGGGGTATGACCTCCCGGAGTTCTTATAGAAATGTCGCGCTGTGTCTGCGGAATTCGCACATTTCTCCTAAGGCATAGCCTTCCCTGGGGTCGTTGGCTGGGACACGAGGTTTACCTGAGTTCATAGAGGTGATAATTTATTGGGTTTATAATTCTGTAAATGCATTTGTAGATTTCTGAAGTAAGTGTTTGGCATTTGGATTTGTCGGGGTATTAGTGTTAGGGGATAATGGTGGCGTACCCTAGGGGTACAACAATATAAAAGGTGCAGTATATGATATTGGCGTAGAGTAATGTTCCAATGTTATCATTGTCAATGTTCATCACTAATCCTCTAAGCCTTTTGATAAATTTGTAGCCAAATATGCATCATAAATGTCTATTCCGTGATTTAGTTTCAATGAATTAATATTATAATTATAAATAATCATAATCCGTTTCCATAATCATCAGCATAATAAATTAATTAATTATTTAAGATTGCGTTGTTAAATATCGACTAAATGGGTTACAGATCACCTGCAATTCAATCAGTTATTCATTGAGGATGTGATCAGTTTCAGCTAAATTCCAATAAATTATTTTAATGCTTCTCGAAGTTCATATAGTCATCATTCGTTTAACAGCATTAGTATTTTATCATAAATGATTGTCATTTCATAATTATTATTATTTGCATTAACTAATCTAACCCCGTGGCACTACAGCCCTTGAAGGGCCTAGGCCTACCAAGCGACCGCTGCCCAGCCAATTGGCCTGCAGATTTTGGGGTGACGCGTGGTCAGCGCGTCGGGTCCCCTCGGCCGTTAATCTTGGTTTTCGTAACCGGGGCACTGTCTCACTGTCAGACAGCTACTCAATTGTCCTCACGAGGCTGAGTGCACCCCGTTCCAACCCTCACGTCAGTTTTTTAAAATCCCTGACGGAGCCGGGGATCGAACCCGGGGCCTCCGGGTGAGAGGCAGGCGCGCTACCGCAACACCACGGGGCTGGCATTATTATTAGCATGCACATCATAAATTATTATATTAGGACTGTGTTAACACTGACATATCCTTGAATTCTCCTAATCACCAATACCTGTAGTGGAATTCTATTATCATAAACTTTAATCTTGTAATTATGTTGGATTGGCCACCTTACTCATATCCAACTGTTGCCACCATAAGACCACATTAAATAAAGTGTCTACGACATTAATTGTTAAATCATGCTACTATTATTTTATGTGCTGTTACAAAAGTTGTTATTAATACTGCTTTATAATGCTCAAAAATCCATTAATTTAATCACCTGAATCATTTTAAACCTGTCACTTCAAAATTAATAACCAACGGCTTCGGTGGCGTAGTTGGTAGCATGCTGAGCTTCTATGCCCAAGATCGCGGGTTCAAAACCGGCCAAATTCGTCGGATTTTTAAGAGCGTTAAAATCCCTCAGTATGCCTTCCTTCGGAGGGGAAGTAAAGCCGGCGGTCCAATGTCATAGATTTTTGGCATGTTAAAGAACCTTCCACTAATTACACCTGTGTTAAATTAAATTATATAGATTAAGAATGTAAACAACGCTCTTAGGTTCCTATGTTCATTGCCAAGGAGCCGACTGCGGTGGTATCTAGTTGCTAAGTTCTGAACTAGTAGTCGCTGACGGTGACGTCTGGCGGCAAAAGTAGGAACTATTTGAAAAATTCAAAGTCTGCAGTCCTTACTAGAATTTAAAAAACAGATAACACACACTACTACAGTCATCACAATTAACACCGGTTATCAGACAGATTCTACACACACACAAAGTACACGGGGCTACATGACCACGATGTCGAAGCCCCTAAACCGAGGAACCTACCAACCAACCAAAATTATTAACCAATAAATTCACTGTCGGTGAACTGCTCTGTATTTGCAATCAAAATTAAGTTACACTCACTAATTGCCAAACGATCTGCAATCGTGATCGATAATAATTATTAAGTAATTATTATAATTTAATTGATTGATGTTTGAGTAATCAGTCTTTCGACTGGTCTGATGCAGCCCTCCATGCCTCCCTGTCCTGAGCTAATCGTTTCATCTCTACATAACTACCACACCCTACATCCCAGGCAATCTTTTTAACATATTCTAACCTTGGTCTACCCCTGCAGTTCTTGTCCTCAATCCTTCCTTCCATTTCTAAGCTTGCTATTCCTGAGTGTCTTAGTATGTATCCTACCAACCAATCTCTCCTCTTCATGAGCAGTCGCCAGAAACATCTCTCCTCTCCCACTCGTCTTAATACCTCTTCGTTTGTAACCCTATCTAGCCATCTGATCGTCATCATTCTCCTGAAACACCACATTCCAAACGCTTCAATTCTCCTCATTTCTGCTGCACCAATAGTCCAAATTTCACTTCCATAGAGAGCCACGCTCCAGACAAAAGCTTTCAAAAATGACTTCCTAATACCTACATCTATATTCGATGTCAATAGATTCCTTTTTGTAGAAATGCTTTCCTTGCCTGAGCTATCCAACTTTTTATGTCCTCTTTGCTTCGTCCATCACTGGTTATTTTGCTTCCTAAGTAACTTAAGTCTCCTACAAGCTTAAGCATTTCACCTGCCAAATTGATGTCCAAAGAGATTTCTGATTTATTTCAGCTGCATTCCAATATTTTTGTTTTAAATTTATTGATTTTCATAATGAATTCCTTCCGTAAGACGGAGTCCATACCATTCATAAACTCATTCAAATCCTCAGGCGTGCCGTCCAAGATGACTATGTCATCGGCAAATCTCAGAGTTGACATTACTTCTCCTTGACTCTTCACTCCCACTTTAAATTTTTCTCCAATTTCCTTCATTGCTTGTTCATTGTAAAGATTGAAAAGTATGGGTGATAAGTTGCAGCCTTGCCTTTCTGAATACCAGCTTTTATTTCATGTTCTTCAGCTCGAATGACTGCTGTCTTGTTTCTTTATAGATTGTAGATCACCCTCCTATCCCTGTACTTTATTCCAATCGTTTTCAAAAAGTCAAACAATTTAGCCAATCAACGTTATCAAAAGCCTTTTCTAGTCTACATGCCATGAACGTTCTCTTATCTTTCCTTATTCTAGCTTCCGAAATCAGCCTAAGACTTAGTACAGCTTCCCTTGTTCCTACATTTCTCCTGAAACCCAACTCCGTTTCTATCTGGTTTTCCATCCTCTTGTAAATTATTCTAAACAGGATCATTGAAGCATGAATAATCAAGATGATTGTACGGTAATCTTCACTTCTGCCAGCGCCCACTTTCTTCGGTAGAGGGATGATAATATTCTTCTTGAAATCAGAGGGTTTACTACATCTGTCTCGGCTACAAATTCGTATGTTAGCACTGAATATATATCACCTGTAGATAAGGCACAAGAAGAATACCATTCTCCCATCTTACGTCCAACTTAATTGCTTCGCTCATAATTAATCACTACGTATTGCTCTATTGCACGTTCGATACCGACCCGAGACTGTGATCGAATGTGAATGCCATCCAGTGAGGTTCAACACTCTACTGCAGACTAGGTTCCATGTCACGTGGGTGAGAGGGGCTATGAGGAGAAATCATCCCTCTTGCTGACGTCATCATGAGGAGCTTCACATAAGATTGATAAGAAATACATGGTTTTCTGCTACAATAATGAACCGTTTGTCAACTGATATTGTAACATGTTTTTCTAGGGGGTTTTATGCCACTAACACAAGTTAGTTGGACTATATCATATTTGTTAAACGCGGCAATAATCCGGCCAAGTTAAATTATTTCAGTTTATTCAATTTCATATTTCATATTATTATTATTATTATTAATATTTATAACGTCATTTTTTGGAGCTTTTAAATTTGGAAGATTACAGATAGGATTTCTACTAGTAGAAATCCGTATCTATATTGGATGATTCCAATATAATGTTGCACGGCAAATCATTTCATACGTAAAGTCGGGATTTTATTCATTAGGGGTAACAGAGAGTGGTGTGTGACTCACTGGGTATTTCAATACAAGAATAGATTGGAGTACAATGGAATTACGAAATCCGAGGGAACACTTCAAAGCAAGAAAACGTGTATGATCTACGTCTTGCCCGGATACGGAAATATAAATACGGGGAGGCAGCCTCATGGCGGGAATAGCCACGTGTGGTGACCAGCCAATCAAGGAAGAAGAAGCAACGTAGCACGGGCATGGCAACATACGTGACGCACGCGGATTGGTCGAAGCAGCAAGGCCTCGGTATTAACCTAGACCCTGGTTGGAGAAGATTGAAGATATAGTGGACGCGCGGTGTGAGTGAGGAGAGTCATTAAGACATTACGCTTGGAGCAGTAAGGAGGTACTTTGATCATTAGTCCCAAGTGGGACAATTTAATTCACGCTTACTCCGCTGATCACATCAGATCATGAGTTCCACGCGTCTTGGAGTGTTTAGCCAGACGACGTGTTGTGGTTCATGGAATATACTCCACCACAAGCTGTAACGATTACTTTTGATCAACGAGGAAGAATCTGACGCCGTCAACACCAATGCAGAGCGTCCGACGCTGCGAGACTTCAACCACGTGGAGACAATGTTTCCGTTGGTAAGCACAAGTAATCTACGACACACACTCTCTGTTTTTCAATAGGGCTATATAAATTCTTTAAGCATTAATTTGGAAATAAGTTAAATTCAAGTTATTCTCCCGACCGGCGTATTAAGTAATTTTGTTCGTGGCAATGTTTAAAGTAGTGTGCCCCGTTAACAGTGTTAATTTTATTCATGTTGCCATCAGATTTTCTAAGTGTATTAAATTCAATTATTACCAAGTAGATTCTTTAATTCCAGTAGGTAGCAATAGTTATAATACCTCATCCTTCTCCACAATCAAATGTTGTCTGGGTTGATGATTCAATCATCCCACGGCCTAGTCATTAAGAGTCTTTCATATGTTCTACTCACGCTAGGGGTCGATATTAAATATATAAATTTAGCTTGGAACACAGTGTATCCAGCTTGGCGCCCAACTTAGATCAAACTTAGCAGTAGTATTTCCTGGCGAATAGTCCGCCCAGGTAAAACACATTACATTTGTCGCTACCAACATGGGGCATTAATTAACATTACTGATATCTTCCGTTATCTTTGCATGACAATAATAAGTAACGAGGATTCATTGAAAGTGGTTCAAATTAATTATAATCAGTAAGATTTATATAAAAATGGAGTTGCATGCTGGACACATAACAATAAATTAATACTGGGTTCGGAGAATCGCTCTTAACCTCTCGGTGTAGATTGGCTTGCGATCCTTTGTTTCCTTCTTGACCACGGCAGGGGTAGCCGAGTCACATGACTGGATTCGGTCACAATATAATGTGGGTTTTTAAGACCAAAAGAGATGTTAATGGTAATGTTGATTGTTACAAAGCCAGTCTAGTGGCTCATGGATTTGATCAAAGATATGGGGTGAATTATTACGAGTCATTCTCACCAGTGTTGAAACTGAAAACAATTAGATTGTTACTAACTTTAAGTGTAGAAAATGAATGGTCAACTCACCACATTGATAGGACAGCATTCCTAAACAGTGATATTAAAGTGACTATCTATGTTCAACAGCCAGAAGGTTTTATCGAAGCTCACAAAGCTGATTTTGTTTATAAATTAAACAAAATAATTTATGGTTTAAAGCAGGCCGCCAAAGATTGGTATGAATAATTGAGGTGTATGCTGACTGACATGGGTTTTATAAATACTGAATGTGATACCTGTTTGTCATTTATTGAAAAAAGAACTCTCTTTGTTGGTGTCCATGTAGATGATCGGGAAATTTTTGAAAAGAAAAAAGTAATTCAAGGAATTCAGTCGAAGTGATGTTAAAAAAATATGTTCAAAATAAGGGAGATAGGAGAGATAGCTGATTACTTGTCTGTGAGATTTACTTTAATCATTCCAGGGAAGATAGTTTTTTAGACCAAGAACAGTATGCCAAAGACTTTGAGTTTAATCCTTGATCATCTTCCCTTTTCATGCATAATCGGTTCTCATGGCAGGGATTAGTTTAGATTATTACAACCGCGTCAGCAATACAACATCCTTGAGAGCGTGCAATGCCATTTACTTTGTATGCAAGACTAAAATCTCGGATGGAATGACTACAGGATGTTCTCTTAAGTATTTATGAAACGGATTTCAGGTATTGATTGGCGTATAATCATCTATAAATACGGATTACAAAACCATTTTGCTATCAATGGCAAATCTATTTGCATTCCACAGGATGTTCTGTTATCAGGTTGGTATTCTTGGAAAAGCTCTCATAAGGGCTGTACAGAATGTGGCAATTTGCTGCCGTAAGATCACTCACACAATCCTAGAATTTTAAAATTGTTATTTTTTATGGGCTTCGACATCATGACCATTACCCCTGCATTTGTGTATATAGGAAGAGAATTTGTGTGATAATCTGTATCATTGTGGTGTCTGCAGGAGTGTGGGCACTTGTAATTCAGGAGAGGATTGGGAAGAGACCGGCCGTGGCCGTAAGTAAGAAAGCGTTCAGGCATTTGCATGGAGTAGAAGTGGGAAACCACGAAAGACCACTTCCAGAATGGCTAAGGAAGAAATCGAACCCGTTCCTGGCCTTAAACAAGATTTGTATTTCTTGGCAGAGTTGGGAATTGAACCCGATCCTCGATGGTGACAAACAAGAATGCCACTAGGCGGTGTATGATAACCCGTGTTTGCGTTGTGACTGTAATAGTATGCGTGGCTAGTAAAGAGCAGATGCCCCAAGGACCTGAAATATGGTGCCATCATCTGCCTGGAGGGAGGGCAGATGACATCCGCTGTCCATGCCTTGGATAGTTGCCTACGTTAGGTAGGAATGCTTACATACCCACTTATTATTCCCGTTTCCACATAGACGCGAACCTCATGAGACAAATTAATGAGAGATGAAAGTGAATTAAACAAGGCAAGAATTTAGAACGAAAGGGCGTGGCATATATGAAGGTGTTCCCTTGTCCATGTGTGAAGTTGTAAATGGGAAACTATATGAAAACATATCAAGGACGGGATTCGAACCCACGTCCAACAAGTCCACGGATAACTGAGTCACAGCTGTCACTATCGGTCGGTAAATTTAATAATAATGTTACCCAAGATTATCAGGTCCTGATAACCAGAAGCTAGAGAAGAATAATTTATTTGTGTGCCTCTTTAATTTATAATATACCAAAAAAAATTACAACCTTATTTAGTCAATTGAATGTGCTGTCTCTTAGTATATTAGTGATGGCCCATGCGTACCCCAGGCGGTTCAGTCCATCGCAACTAGCAACGAGGTTTCCTTCCTCTCAATAACACATGCTCCTTGGTATAGTAAAGGCAAAAGCTTCCTTCCCCTCAACAGCACATGTCCCTCGTGGCTGTAAAACTATTGTCATTGAGCCTCCAACCCTCATTAAATCGTCGCTCTAATTGGCGAGAAACATTTTGCTTAGGATCAATTGCATGCCGAATTGCTTGAACCCACCTGGGACTTAGTTGAACGTTGCGACTAAACACGTTTCTTGCAGCACTGAAGGATCTCAGTAGTCGTAAATGTTTGTCTGTCAGCAATACGGTCGCAGGAAGAACGTCCTCCACCTGATTAAGATTCCCACATCTGCTATGGATTTGCATGTGTCTCTTCAAATATCGACTCCGGGTAAATTTGGCTTCACATTCGGTACACCAATTTACGGCTACGCGTAATCATGTGCATGATCGAATGTTATTTCCGTGAAAATTTGGTTTCATATATGCTACATGAATTACTTCTTGTCACTGTGGATTATCAAGAGGTTCCTCTGCAAAATCGTGGCTCCTCATATGGTACATATATATGGCCCTTTACCTTTATGGATTAGCATTTGTGACTAAATTCCCACGTTGGGTAAATTTGGCTTTCTCTTGCTATGCATTAGCAGGTGTTTCTTCAATGATCTCCTCTGAGTAAATGTGGCATCGCATATGGTACATGAGTATTTGCCACTATGAATGAGCATGTGTCTCTTCAATCTTGACATCGACGAAAATTTGGCTTGGCATATTGTACATAGGTATGGCCTTACACTACTATGGATTAGCATGTGTGACTTTAAATTCGAACGTTGGGAAAACTTAGCTTCGCATACCACACATGAGTGTGGCTTCTTCCCACTATGTATTAGCATGTGTGTGTTCATATGACCTTTCTGTAAAAATGTAGCTTCGCATATTGTACATGAGAATGGCCTTTCGCATTTGTGGATTAGCAAATGGTTCTTCAATGATACTCTTAGGGAAAACTTGGCATCACAAATGGTACATGGATATGGCTTTTTGTCACTATGGATAAGCAGGTGATTCTTCAGAGTTCCTCTCTGAGTAAATATGGCATCGCATATGGAACATGAGTATGGTCTTTCACCACTATGGATAAACAGATCAACTTTTAATGTACCTCACTTAGCAAACGAGGCATGGCATGTTCCGCATGAATATGGCTTTTTCCCACTGTGGATGAGCACGTGTGAGTTTAAATGTCCTTCGTGCGAGAAATTAGCTCCGCATATAGCACATGAGAATGTTGTTTTCCCTCTATGGATTAGAAGTTGATTCTTCAATGATCCTCTCTTAGTAAATGTGGTATCGCATTTCGTATTATCCAATACGTAAATGTTCCTTTCTGTAAGATTTGACGTACCTGGACTTGTCAACCTGAAATAATTAGTAATACAAGTTTGAATTAGGGTACATTATCACAGGAAGTTCAAGAATACTGTAGAGATCCAATGATCTAAGTAGTGAATTTATCATTGTGGAAACATTCAATAATATATCTACCTGGATATTTATATTTAGGAAGTAGCAGGAACAGGTCACGCTTCCTCTCATAAATAATATGACATTCATTGAGTCATAATATTGTGCAAGTGTATATTTACAGACAATATGGTGTGTCCTGTTGGAGACTTGGGTGTTATTGTTTTGAGTACACTGGATCCACTCTTTGCAACTGTGCTTGAACTTCGGCAATGGAATACCAATGTGCAAGTTTAAGTAAATGTGTCTATTGTGCAAAATTCAGGTAACATTTTAAACAGATGGCTAAAATGCTTAGTAACAAGGACACATGATCGCGGTTGTTGATTGAGCCCTTAGTCTCTAGACTGTTGGAATGCGGCATTCCCATTCTTGATGTAATCAATTCATCTTTACATAGCTACCACACCCTGCATGCAAAATAAACAAATTAACATGGTCTTACGTTGGTTTACCCATAGAGTTTTTATCCTCGACCCTTCCTTCCATAACTACTGTACATTTGCTATGCCTGGTGTCTTAGAATGTGTCATACCAATCTACCTCTTCCATTCGTTATCTTTCACCATAAACCACTATCCCTAACTATACCTATGTCAAACCACCATTTATATATCTTCTTTGCTTTGGCTATGTTGCTTCTTATGTAGCATGAGCCACCAAATTCCTTTACCGTTTCAACTGGCAATCGACGTAAATAGAGATTTTAATTTCATTCGACTGCATTCCGTTATTTCTGTTTTACATTCATTGATTTTATCATGATATCTTCGCCCAGTATTTATTTAGAAACACATTCACATCCACTGGTGAGTCGGCTAAGGTGGCAATGTCCTTAGTAAATGAGTCGAAATAACTTTAACTCGATCCTTTATTTCTACTTTTCATTCTTTCAGATTCTTCCTATTACTTGCTAAGTGAATAGATTGAAAAGCACGAGTGATAAGATGCAGCACTACCCTACATCTCTTTAAATACCCATCTCTCCTGTTCAAAGAATGTAATAACTGCCAACTGGTTTCAGTATTGATAGGAGCCATCCTCCTATCGATTGATCTTTTCGAAATGAAAAATAATGGACACAAATCAACCTTAACAATAGTCCCGGCTATGTCTAAAAATGCCGCAAATGTTATCTTTCTGTATTCTACCTTTCAAGACCAGTCTAATATATAATACAGCTTCCTAGAATCATACGCTTCTAATAACCAAAACTGATCTTCGCCTAATTCGACTGTAGTTACATTCACTTGTAAATAATTCTAGTCGGAAATTTTGAAGAATTTATCAACAAATACAATAGTAATCTTCCCATTTGTCAACAAAATAACATGCTGTTTCAGAACCAACTTTTGTCGGCAATGTCATACCTGCCAATAAAATCCTACATACCCTTAAATCAAAAAGACTGATCAGATTGTCTGCTCCTATACAACGTAGTAACTAGGATGGGTGGTTCCTAAATACATAGGCCTTTAATAGCCAATCTAATTCTGATCCCAATATTAAATCTCGTTAGCAGGGAGTAAAAGTAGGAAACGCCGAAAAACTACTTTTGAATCATCAGGCTGAGAGTACAGCATTCCGGACATCAGACCAGGGTTAAAATTCGTGACAGAGCCAGTAATCGATTCTCAAACTCCAGAGCGTCAGCCAGCTATACAATAAGAACGTTTTAACACATTTCTCTTTCAAACATTCTTCTTTCGCTACCTCGCACGTCTTGTTTACATCAATTATCAGAAGTCTGTATTCAGATTTCTCCATTTCGTTTTGCACGTTCTTGTTCTTCCGCCCTTCACCCATTAATTATAGCATATCCGGGGTGAGCCTAATTTGCTTTCCGTCTCATTATTCTGTCTATTCATTCCTTACAACCGAACATTTGGTTCTATAATTCAACAAGAGTTCGCATTGATTTACATTAGAGTTATTCATTAGTACCTACTAAATACAACCAGATTGTTGTCAGATTTTATATTGGCCCCAAAGTATGTATGGCAATCTAAATCTAGGTTTCGGAATATCTGCTTGATTCTAATGAAGTTAATTTGAAAACCTCCTATACCTCCCGGTGTCTTTAATGTGTTTCTTTTTCTGTTGTGGTTGTTGAATACTGTGTTAGCTATGACATACTTATGATCAGTGCAGAATTCTACCAGCCTGCTTTCTCTACCGTTCCCCTCATCCGGTATTAATTCAAACGTTATTTTCTACTCTACCGTTTTCTAACACAGCACTCCGGCCTTCAGCGTCACAGTGAAAGTGTAGTGAAATAGCAGCTAGTGTAAATATTTGATAAAAGTGGTAAAATATTATAACAGACGTGTAAAATTTATAAAGTTACTTTCCTTAGGTCAAGTGAAATATGGAATATTGATAGTATTTAGAAATTATTTTTGATAATTTAATAAACTTAAACTAAGTTGTGGGAACGTGTATCCAAAGATTTGGTGACTTCTTCAATCACTGTTTGAACCAAGTAGAGCAATGGTGCTTCTACGAGATTTCACCCGATTGGAAGATATACGTATTTCACATTCTTCTTTATTGGTATATAATTAGATAAACTCATTTAGGTAGTAATAATTAAAATAAATTTAGTGTAATTTGGTATAAACATCTAGGCTAACTTAGATCTCTAGTACGACAGTAAACAGTGTTAGTGTCTCGTCAGGTAGTGTAACCGTAACGGATTTATGCTCGTCGTGCAAAATAAAAGTAAAAAAAAACAAATAAAATAATCACAAGATCTCAGGTAAAATTGAGTGAGGAGAAAAGTGAAACCGACTGTCGTAATGTAGGCCTACCGGTACCGTCATGCGAATGTCATAACCTGAGAAACGAACTGTCCTCAAAATATGAAATTATAAAGCTGCTAAAGGAAGATATTGCTAAGTTAATGGAAGAGTTGAATAAATTAAAAGGAAACAGAGAGGAAAGCAAGGAAACTTGGTCGACAGTGGTTGCTGGAAGTGTAGGATTGAATAAGCTTAGGCCAGAACATGTAACTGAAATTCCCGCCTCAAATTCATTTGGAGAGCTCTTCAAGAAGAAAGTTATAAAGAGAAAATCCTGGAAGATGCGGATATTTGCGGATAGCCACGGGCGAGATGTAGCAGCAACCGTATTGGAGAGGAGCGGAGAAATGGAGGTCACTTCGACAGTAAAGCCAGGAGCACAAATTGCAGCGGTCACGAACGGAATGGTAGAAGAGTGTGCGACCCTCACTTCAAAGGACCATGCAGTAATCATCGCTGGAGCAAACGACGTCTATAGAAATGAGAGTAAAAAGGTAATCAAAGATTTAAAGGGTACATTGCCATCCATGCATAACACAAATGTCATTATTGTAAACATTCCGCAGAGATACGATTTAATTCCCAAATCATGTGTAAATTTAGAAATAGAGACTACAAATGGAAAAATTCGTAAAATTTGTAAGAGTTTTCCAAATGTCCAAATCATAGATGTAAGTAAATTAGACAGGACGTTCCACACTCGACATGGCCTACACTTAAATAGGTTAGGAAAAGAGTATCTCAGTGATGAAATCTGCAAAATTGTAAATTCAAATGGTAAGAATAGTTCAACAGTAATATCTTTAGAGTGGAAGCAGGGAAACTTGTAAAAGAAGCCAAACGTGAGGTTTGGCATTCAGATCTTTCGATGTCAAATTTAACAGAGTGCAACAATGGTATTTCGGATTTGTCTAGCAACAATAATAATAACAATTATGATCATAATAATAATGTAAATAAATCACCATCACAAGCTTGCAAAAGTAACAAATTTAAAATTTACCACCAGAATATTCAGTCTATTTATAATAAAATTGATTACACAAATCTAATGCTTAAAAATGAACTTAAAGACATCTCAGCACTATGTATTTCAGAACATTAGCTGAAAGAGGAACAACTCGAATTTATACAAGCTAGTAAATACTCTAGATCTAATATTAACCATGGTGGTACTTGTATCTTCTTAAGAAATAATTTAGATCATGAACAGCTAACAGCTTATGATTATCTAATTATGGAACAGGATTTTGAATTCTCTGCCGTAAAAACACAGCAGTTTAAGTTAATAATTGTATGCGTATACCGTTCTCCGTCAGGAAAGTTTCCTTTATTTATAGATACATTAGAATTGTTACTCAATAACATGAACAATGTAAATTTCGATATAATAATTTGTGGGGATGTAAATGTGGATTTTTTAAAATTTGATAGAAATTGTGAATTATTAACACAGTTACTAATTTCCTATGGACTGAAACCTACAGTAAATACCCCAACAAGAATAACAAAATTTAGTAAAACCACTCCTGATTTTTTTTTAAATACAGATAAATATCACCATTCAATAGAAGTCTATTGTCCGGGTTTTAGTGACCACCATGGACAAATACTGAGTTTTGAAGTACCCGAAACAATCAATTATTATGATAATGGATTAAATCAAAGTGCAGGTCATTCACTGAAACAAATGTTACATATTTCAATGACTTACTAAATAAGGAAACATGGTCAGAAATGTATAAACTAGAAAATATAAATGACGAGAGAGAGGCTGGTATTCAGAAAGGTGTAAGGCAAGGCTGCAACTTATCACCCATCCTTTTCAATCTTTACATTGAACAAGCAATGAAGGAAATTAGAGAAAAATTTAAAGTGGGAGTGAAGATTCAAGGAGAAATAATTTCAACTCTGAGATTTGCTGATGACATCGTCATCTTGGCCGACAAGCCTGAGGATTTGAATGAGTTTTTGAATGGTATGGACTCCGTCTTACGGAAAGAATTCATGATGAAAATTAATAAATGTGAAACAAAAATACTGGAATGCAGCCGAAATAAATCAGAAACCTCTATGGAGATAAAATTGTCAGGTGAAAAGCTAAAGGAAGTAGGAGACTTCTGTTACTTAGGAAGCAGAATAACCAGTGATGGACGAAGCAAAGAGGATATAAAAAGTAGGTTGGCTCAGGCAAAGAAAGCATTTCTACAAAAAAGGAATCTGCTGACATCGAATATAGATTTAGGTATTAGGAAGTCATTTTTGAAAGCCTTTGTCTGGAGCGTGGCGCTCTATGGAAGTGAAACTTGGACTATTGGTGCAGCAGAAAAGAGGAGAATTGAGGCATTTGAAATGTGGTGTTACAGGAGAATGATGAAGATCAGATGGGTAGATAGGGTTACAAACGAAGAGGTATTAAGACGAGTGGGAGAGGAGAGATGTTTCTGGCGACTGCTAATGAAGAGAAGAGATAGGTTGGTAGGACACATACTAAGACACCCAGGAATAGCAAGCTTAGTTATGGAAGGAAGGGTCGAGGACAAGAACTGTAGGGGTAGACCAAGGTTAGAATATGTTAAACAGATTGCCTCGGATGTAGGGTGTCGGAGCTATGTAGAGATGAAACGATTAGCTCAGGACAGGGAGGCATGGAGAGCTGCATTAAACCAGTCAAAAGACTGAAGACTCAAACAACAACAAATTTAATGCATTTAACAGTACCCTAAAACACTATTTTGAAATACCATTCCCCTTTAAACGAAGAACTGTTCAAAATAACAAAACGAGCAATTGGATAACAACAGGGATTATATATGCATGTCAAAGAAAGACATTTCTACACAAATTATATCAACAATACCACACAACACCTGAATTCAATTTACACTAAAAAAATACACTAGTATATTAAATAAGGTAATAAGACTAGCAAAGAAAATGCATAATGATAATTTTATTTCCCAATCATCTAATAAAAACAGGGCTATGTGGTCCGTGATAAAGAAAGAAACTGGAAAATCTGCCAAAATACAAAGGAAAAATTACACTGACCTGAAATAATAAAGTGATTAATAGTCCAGAGGAAATAGCTAACACTTTTAATGACTATTTTCCGGAAATTCCACAAAAATTATTAAATAAATCACAGGTAAATACACTAAATTCTAATCATACTAATATATAAAAATGAGATGGTGTGTGTCGTCTTTCTGTCCGTCTTTCTGTGTGTTACTCAATACCGCAAGAACTACTGGTCCGATTTAAATGAAATTTTGCATGGATGTAGCTGATTTACCAGGTTTACATATAGGATACTTTTGATTTCGAAATTTTGTACTATTAAAAAATGGCGACCATTTTAGTGACGTCACTACACCCTTTGGTTCCAAAATTTCATAATTCCATGTCAAATAAAAAGAGAACGGTAGGAAATAGCAAACTTTTGATGGCACATGCGAGCTTTGAAATTTAATTTTCTATCCAAAAGGTCCTTATCACTTTTCGTGTATATCCAACGGTAAAGGTCCTGATCACTTTTCGTGTATCTCCAACGGTTAGCGATTAAAACCGATATTTGTGACGTCACTACACCCTTAGGTTTAAAAATTTCATAATTCCGTTTCAAATAAAAAGAGAACGCTAAGAAATAGCAAACTTTTGATGGCATACATGAGCTTTAACATTTAATTTTCTATCCGAAAGGTCCTTATCACTTTTCGTATATCTCCAACGGTTAGAGAGTGAAACCTAGATTTGTGCAATAAAACACGGTCAACACCGACCGGTGCAGTATATCTCTCTCTATATAAAAATGAAAGTTTGACTGTTTTTCTCTGAATTTCTACGGAAAATTGAGTTGTTTACGCGTTTCAGACGGTTTTTGAGGGATGCGCGCGATTTTTTTTTTGTCTGTCTGTTTGTTCGTCTGTGGACAAATTTGTTCCCTTATAACTCGAGAACGGCTGGGTGTATCAACGCAAAATTTGGTACAGATATCCATCAGAGGCACGACACTTATCATTGATATAATTCTTCTCCGTACCACTCATAATAGGGGGCCTACCCCTTTAAAATACATGCTGAAACAGGCGTAGAAGGACGAGACAAAGCTCATTTTCAGCCCCTCAATGTGAGAGACAGAACTCGGGTACCCGAAAACCACATTTTATGGCCCTAAGACCAACCGTTTTTAAGATATTCCCAGAAAACTAATTTCATTTAATAAACTAATGAACAAATGCAAGACAGTAACCATGGCAACAGATTCTCAGAGGTCCATCTATTGCAGTAAGACGCAATGCAATTCCATTAATTACATTAGTGTGAAAGTTTGCAAACGGCTAGAAGGTTATCACGGAACCAAATTAAGCCGTAAAATTCATCAATACGTTTAACGCGCTTAAGGTGATCAAGGGGTACTATAGAATTTTTCACGCGATTTACACCTGCGGGTGTGGTATGGCAGGTCTATTATATTTCTATCCCCATATTATTCATTCATTTCGTATAAGCCATCTATGGACCGCGTCATTCCCACTGTCTCCTACTGGCTTTGAGGTTTGCCCAGTACGCCCGCATTCGTTCTCGGTGGACTTCCTTCCGTTCCTGGGTCCAAATCTTTCCCGATATCAGCTTCGGTTTTTCTTGGAAACCTTTGCAAGCTTGAAGTTTCCTTTTGAGTGGGGCGCGCTCCTGAATGTCTATTGGTGTAATCCCCACTTCTTTCAGATCTTTATCCAGTTCTATGAACCAGGCCCATTTTGTTTTCCTGTCCTGAAAGTAAGTTATGTTGCGGTTGGTCAGTCTCGCTGGGCTCATTCGTTTCAGATGCCCAAAAAATGGTATCCTTCTCTTCCGGATGACGTTACTTATCTTCTCCACATGAGTATATAGTTCATGGTTATGCCGTCTTCTGTATTCCCCATTGTCTTTGATGGAACCCAATATCATTCTCAAAATTTTTCTTTCTTTGGCCTCCAGTTTATCGACCAAGCCTTTTTTGTTCATCGTGAGGCATTCAGAAACATGCAAGACCTCCGGACGGATGACATTGCAGTAATGTTTTAGTTTTGCGTTGAAGGATATTGACCTTTTCTTATAGATGTCCTTAGTTAAATGGTAGGCCATTTCCATTTTGCTCATGCGTGATTGAATGCTTCTTTCTCTGATAATATCCCTTCCCTGACCCGTCCTGAAAAGAAAAGTACATGGCCATTGGCTGCATTAATAATTAAAAAAAAATAGGTTTTATAATGACTCCCTATATTATATTATTATTAGTATTATATTATGGCGTACAACGACGAGACAAATCCCCTCGGTGCCAGAAACAAAACTCGGGGGCCCTAAAGGGTCCTCGAAAACTACATTATAAGGCTCTAAATCCAACAGTTTCTGAAATATTCCCAGAAAAATAATTTAATTTAATTTAACAAACTAATGAAGGAATGCAAATCGGTAACCATGAGCACATTATATCAAGGGGTGGCTTACAACTTTCCTTCTATTTCTGTAAGAAGCAATGCCACTCCATTTATTGCATTTCTGTGAAAGTTTGCAAATGGCTATAAGGTTATCACGGAACTAACGTAGACTGTACAATTCATCAATGCAATTAAGGGGGTCAAGGGGTAACCTAGAATTTTTTCATGCAATTTTCACGTTCGACATATAGTACAGAAGGTCTATTATATCTCCAAACAGCAACATTATTTTCAAAAATTCTTGAATTGAACCAGCATTTTTTTTGCGGCTTTTAGGAATTTGGGCAATTTGAGGCTAAAGAACCTGAATTTTCATGCACCACAAGCCTTTATAATTTATGAAAGGGGTCTTCCTGTGTATGAGCACCTAGCACAACGTAGAGGGTCAGTTTTTATGTGACGTGTATTGCGTCTCGTCTACAAGGCTTTCAATTCTATTTCACGTCAGGAAGTACACGTTAGGTGAATTTAGTCTGAGAGCACATTTTAACTATTTTTCTTTTTTTGTCGACAAACGGGTTCATCGTAAGGATGATTTTGTTTGATACTGTGTGGTAGATATAAACATATTTGGATATCTCGGTAATATGTTGTAGACTATAGAATTGTCTGTCTGTCTTTCTTTGTATCTTTATGTAGCCTACGCCTATAACTCGTGATCGGATGCTTGGAGCATCGTAAAATTAGGTATGGTAACCATGAGAGTCAATACACCAATCATTTATAAAACTCTTCACCGCACTTTTCATACAGTAGATGGGTGGATATAGAGAAAAACTTCTCAATACATACTAAAATAGGCGAAATATAAAAATTATCCTAGAAGGACGACCGAAGCATATGTTGCGCTTCTCAATGTGAGACACAAAATTCGGGAATCTATAAATGGTCTCCGAAAACTACATTTTAAGGGCCTTAAATTAACCGTGTGTGTGATATTCCCAGAAAACTAACTTCTTTCTGATAAACTTGAAGGAATGACAAACCGCTAACCATTGCAACAGTAGCTCAAGTGATAATGTCTGGTGTTAACAACGAACACCGTTCGAAGAACGGGTACTTCTGCTAGTAATAAAATAAATATATGTAGTGATTCTTTATTTATAAATCATGTCACAAGTGAAGAGGTAAGAATACTTATAAAAGAGCTAAAAATAAATTCTGTGCTGGCATTGATGGCATCCCTGATGCAATTTTAAAGAAATGTGCAGAAAATATAATAAAACCACTTACACACTTAATAAACAGTTCAATTCTCTCAAGAACTTACTAGGATATTTTGAAGTTATCAAAAGTAACTCCAGTGCACAAAAACGGTTCAAAAGATGAATTCATTAACTATCGTCCTATTACCTTACCAACTGGTATTGCAAAAATTGAGAAAAAATCATGTATAAGAGACTGATAAGTTTTATAGAAAAAAATAAACTATTATCAAACTCACAACATGGATTCAGAACGGAAAAATCTACACAGACAGCAATTAATGAATGTATTAATTGTATACTGAAATTAATTCACAAAAAGGAACATGTAACTGGCCTATTCTTGGATTTATCGAAAGCATTTGATGTTGTTGACCATAAAATCCTCCTCACAAAACTAAATCAATATGCTATTAGAGGTCTAGCTAATAAATGGATAGAGTCTTACTTAACAAGGCGTAAACAAATAGTAAGCTTGAGACACAAGGATGATGGAACCAAATTAATTAATGAAACATTGTCCAATGAGGAAATTATTAAATTTTGAGTACCCCAGGGATCGGTTTTGGGCCCACTAATCTTTCTTCTATATATCAATGATATAACTCAGAAAGTTCATTCACATAAGGAAATTTTGTTAGCGGACGATACAACACTCGTAATAAAAGGTGAAACTAAACAGGTCATACAGCAGTCTGCTGACTACGTTACAGGAGAGTTAGTCAAATGGTCACAAGATAATCGCCTCATAATAAACTATAAACAAAACAGTATGTCTAAATTTCCACACTATACAGAATAGGAATCCTGCGACGCCCAATATAACATTAAAAGGTCATCAAATGGAAAATAAATCAGAAACAAAGTTTTTAGGACTATGGATACAACAAGACTTGAAATGGAATAAACATATACAATATCTGAATACTAAACTGAACTCGATGTGCTTTGCGTTACGTATTTTGAAAACCTGCACTAGCATGCACACATTAAGAAATACTTATTTTGCTTATTTCCATTCATACTTAAGATATGGGATCATATTTTGGAGTATGTCGCCAGATGTACTAAGCAGGTTTAGGATACAAAAGAGGGCGATTGGAATTATGGCAAATGTAAACACTAGAGAATCATGTAGACCTCTGTTTAAACATTTAAACATTCTCCCACAGCCCTGCATATATATCTTTGAAAGTATTATGTTTTTAAAAAATAATTTAATGAATAAGGATGTTTTTCTTAAAACAAACAATGATGTTCATAGGCATAACACAAGACAAAATCAAAACATTCATATTTCATACACACACACAAGCATATATCAAAAAGGAACTTTTCTCACAGGAGTTAAATTATACAATTAACTACCCCAGTATATGAAACTTGCCCGAAAAATAGAAACCTTTGATAGAATGTTGAAAGCTTATCTGTAGTGCCATTGTTTTTACTCCGTAGTTGAATATCTCAGTGTTTAGGAGTGATGAAATCTATAATTATATTTTACTTTTCTATTTTAATTGTAATACCTAGCTGTAAATTGTTGTATTTATAGAATTAAGTTTTCATATTATAATAGAGTAAGGTGTAAATAGTTGTCCAATAAGATTGTACCTCTTTAGATCTGCTATTATAATAAGTTATAAATAGTTATAGTATTAGTATTATATACCTATTATTACTTTTATTTTATAGATGTAAATTCTGGCGTGTCCTATATCAAAAATGTATTGTATACATGTATTTGATCAAATGGAATTAATAAAATCTATCTGTAATATTTTCATCGAACTTGACAAACCTCAGTATTTCACCTATTTCTTCGTGTTCAGTTTCAACTTATTTACCACCTGCTTGACAGGTTGCCCTATAGACTTATATTACTATGGTATTCGTAGGTTACGTTCCGATCTTTGCAAAATTTCTTGGCAGGGCCGGGAATCGAACCCAGGCCTCCGCAGTGACAGCCAATAGTGCTAGCCACTACGCAACGAGACGGCCCTTTCGATATGAAGCGCGGACTACATAGGCAACACGCCTCACACCAAATCACCGCTCCACGCTCAAGATTTTTCCTCCGCGTTTGCGTGCTGCATGGCCATATTATTATTATTATTCCCTTCCACAAATAGCACTGATAATTGACCATTTCCATTAAATATAGTAATAGCACACAGAATGTTTCATCATGGTTCTGAAACTCTCATACCCGAGCCAATTTCGCCAAAAGATGAGCGTCCGCATTAACACTGAGTTCGTTTAGACCTCGTACAGTTTTTGCTCAAAAAATTAAAATGTTACGCCATTTTCATAACACAACCTCGATTCTAAGTGCAAAGTGATGTTCAGTAGTGCCACGGGGTCCGTCAAACCCATCTTAGGTATAATAATAGGGTCCCATTGTTAGATATTTGACATTTTGGGCCAGTTACGGCATTTGGCTAAACCCTTGCTGCGTATTTTTATAGAAAGTCCTTTTCATCTTGTTAAAGAATGGGGTTTGTGACGCTATAAGAAGCAACAACGTCCCCTTTTCCTCTTGTCAAAGAATGAGGTTTGTGACCCTATATGAAGCAACAACATCCCCTTTTCATCTTGTTAAAGAATGGGGTATGTGACGCTATATGAAGATACAACGTCCCCTTTTCATCTTGTTAAAGAATGAGGTTTATGACCCTATATGATGCAACAGTGTCCCCTTTTCATCTTGTTAAAGAATGAGGTTTGTGACCCTATATGAAGCAACAACGTCCCCTTTTCATCTAGTTAAAGAATGATGTTTGTGAAGCTATATGAAGCAACAACGTCCCCTTTTCATCTTGTTAAAGAATGAGGTTTGTGACCCTATATGAAGCAACAACATCCCCTTTCCATCTTGTTAAAGAATGAGGTTTGTGACGCTATATGAAGCAACAACGTCCTATTTTCCTCTTGTTAAAGAATGAGGTTTGCGATGTACCCGCTGGTACGTGGGCTGACTGGCATCAAACTTGGGTCTGTGAAGAGGAAGGATCAGGTCCATGATTTTCCCAAGAACTGATCCATTGATCTCTGAGGGGGAACAACCACAGTGAACCCAAGGAACAATGATATAAAAATGGGATGTGATAATAAAACCTTAATTCCACATCTGAGACGGGAATTTTAAGCAATAATAAGTTGGAATATTGTAAGAACTGCAAGCCAGTATTCTAACATTCGAGCAAAGCTACAGAAAACCGAGCCCACTTGACAGGTGACAAAGTGGAGTTGAAAGTAGGAGGCGCAGACAGTCTCCAGTGGACTATTTCTTGGCGTCACTGGGGTGGGAAGACTGTGAATAATGACCAAGAAAATTCCCGTCGGACAAGGCAGAGAAGCAGAGAGGGGATGGTCATCGAGAGAAATTAATTAATTACTGGCAAATGAAGCATTCTAACGGGATGAAACTTACATCCAGATGCTTATATTCAGAGAAAGGTAATTTAGGCAGGTCAAGACACCTAAATTAAAGCCTGTATGAGATTATAGGATAATTCACAGGCAAACCGCGGAGGGGCATTGGTTAGTCTCGTAGCAGGAGGGGATTCACCAAAGATAGCGTTACCAAGCCATGCATGAAAGCGTTTAATATTAATTAATTGATCGAAGGAATCACCGGCATGCAAGTGGATCTGAAACCTCCGTGGAAAGACGATCAAGAATCACGCGTTACCTTGTCGGAAAACGTGATATATCAGAAAAGAGCCGCTCCCGAGATGAACGAGAACTATGTTTTGTCAGAATCCCTTATATGGAGGATGGAGCTGGGGAGAGTCAGTTATTCTTTGACTCATCTCGTGGGACGACGTGCTGTCCATCGACAGGAAATAAGTGCGCGCATTACGCAAACACATTATAATCAGAGTCTTTGTGATAGACAATGAAAGATGCATTATGCAGTACATTTAAAGTATTTCTGCATAAATGTTAGGAACAGTCAACGGCAGTCATATAATCAGGCAGTATACGCAAGTATTACTCAGTACAGCGTAGGGAAAGTTGCATTATGATTATGATGAAAAATGAACTTATCTACAGGGATAGTTACGATTTTTAAAGAGTCAGATAATATAGTAACAAATACTACAGATCAAGGGGACCAGGAAAGTATCACAAGTATTTGTGATAAATACATATGGAGCACACTAAATGCTAGAAGATAGGAACAGTATGAGTTGGGAGATGAACGCAGCTACTCAAGATATACTTTCAGAGGAGACAGGCGGAGGTCAGAATTTCGCCGCATCGCACATATAAAATCACGTAGTAGTGGAAAGCCCAATAAGGCTTCGTGTGTACAAATCAAATGTAATGCTAGTGATAAAAAGTGATAACCTAAAGTGTTTAAAATTGTGTGCTCAAGAAAAAGTATTATATTTTAAAGTGTAAAATGCATATATTGCAAGATGTGGTCAACATGTTCAAACCATATTCGATGTTCTTTGTGAAAAGTGTTATGATGGCTTAGAAGATATCAAAATGGTGGGCGAAGTGTTGTACAGTTGGGCAAATCCAGCCAGAATGAAAAAGTGAGTACCATCCAAATAATGTTACTATGATTCTAGGGCTCACCATACAACATGTCATTCCATCAAATACTAAGAATTTGCAGTATTTTGTATACGAGTTCACATTCCTCGTATCCTAGTGAATATATTGCTTTGAGAATGATAAACTTACGACACTTAATGCGTAAGATGTTGATAAAAGTAACTGTAATGTTAATTGATAACAATAATAATAATCAGAGGTCAATGTCAATAATAAATGTAAAATTTGGCATATTGATGCCTTAGGAACGTGCAAGTGTGTCATGTCCGTTAAAAGAATACAGTGTTATTGTGAGGAATGAAAGAGAGATATATATGTATATATATCAGGGAGATAAAGAGATTTTTCAGTGTAATTGAGATATTAAATAATGTTAATTGATACATTATTGTGTATGAAAGTCATTAAGGCAGATCATATAATTGCCAGTAAATTGATACATTCTTTATTTAGAGCTAATGTAAAGCCTTGCTATAATAATTGAATTAAGGGCGGATATGAGTGCATTATGAATTGCGTCGACTAATAGGAATGTTATTTTAGCCGCAAAAAGCGTGCATGTCTAACGTAGAATCCAGAGATTTGCGTAAATAATGGCAGGGACTATCCAGATAGTTCGCGCGTTGATGAATCTAGTAGGCCAATCTTCGAATCAACGACGTGATTGTATAGCCTGAGAGCATACATATTATAGCAACAGAGTTGGGCCAGATGCATCTGTAACCCACTGTTAGCATATTCTTCGCTACCAGGGTTAACTGTGACTCCTGCGTAAGCCATTGTAATAATTGATCTACCTGTGGAGGTAAGACAATTTCATCGAGTCGGAAACATGGTGATTTCCTTAATATATTCGTACCCGTACAGCGAGATGACAGTTTGAAACTCGACTGGTACGCTTTCAGAGACACTGATTGCATCTTAAAACGGCGACACTACTGGAAATCCATCCCTTGCTAAGAATATTAATTGAGAGCCGAATTGATCCGATTAAATACCCTAAGTGTAGGTGTTAAATACTTAGATCGACTCCGTTCATAATGACACATCCAATCATCACCCCCTGAATGAGCTGCACGGAGAGTGAAAGCATATGGCAAGTTTGTTGACAAGTTGAATATTGGACAGGGATGCCAGGACTAGGGTGTAGACCGCAGTAGCCATGTTGGAGGGGCGGACCTTAGCGACCCTATTGTGTACACAGCGAGGGAGCTAATTGACCGTATCCCTTTTCCTTTTTAAGTTTGTACTGGAACAATGAGAAAAAATCTCGTCATCTCTGGAAATAATTGAAAAGTGCTTGATATTATTGTGTTAAAGGAATTATATGCATCATATCCATGGGGATAGAATGTTGGATCAAAGAAATCGGATAATATTTGACCAAGTTGATGTATGATGACATCGTAACTGCACCAAATAATCAGATGCAATTATAAAGAGTAATTTCCCAGTTTATGATAATGTACTCAGACGGGTAGCGTTATTGCACGATATGGCACACTTGTAACGAATGTAACGATATGACCAGACCTAAAGATTGTTGTATGGTGAAGATAACATCAGTAATTATGTATATTTTGGAAGAGAAGGTTATTCATTACAGTGTTTGAAATCTATGTGAAAAGGAAACGATGGTGCACAAAGACAACATAATATTAAACAAAAAAAATGTAATGAGATCAATATTGTTGAAGTTAAAAGGTTCCGATTCAGAACGGACAAATATTTGGATCTGTAATGATTACATATAATGATTATTCAGTTAAAATTTGTGTTTTATTGTTGTTTTGTGTTATGTTAAATTAAGATTTTCAAGTGATGTGAAGGACACAATGAACATTCGTCAATGTCAAAAGGGTATAAGTGTTAGGGAGTATAGGATATATCTGGTGCGGAAGAGCGCCAACCATAAGAAAAGGGACTCACTAGAAATGTTGCAGCATGCCTGGAGAGACCAGTGCATTTGAGTGGATATAATCCCTGTATTATTGCAGCTGCGGAGTGCAGATGAAACATGCTAGGGGTTGTCTTATTGTTTCGAATTGTCATCTGCGCACTCCAGATATTTCGATCTATGTTGTGGGAGTGTAAATGTAACTGTAGTTTTTGTGTTTTTCTTATGTTTGCCATGACTTAATATTATTAAATTATATATTTAGGAATTTGTTGTTTCTTTCAAGTAGAGTAGTTACCTGACAGACTCAAATCCTGAACATGTGGTCGTATAGAGGGATGAACGCCCCATGCCTCGAAAGACCGTGAACTAGCTGCGATACGAACACATTTTCCATATAATGACGCAACGGTACAGTGACCCTATATGAAGCAGCAACGTCCCCTTTTCATCTTGTTAAAGAATGAGGTTTGTGACCCTATATGAAGCAGCAACGTCCCCTTTTCATCTAGTTAAAGAATGAGGTTTGTGACCCCATATGAAGCAGCAACGTCCCTTTTTCATCTTGTTAAAGAATGAGGTTTGTGACCGTATATGAAGCAACAACGTCCCCTTTCCATCTTGTTAAAGAATGAGGTTTGTGACGCTATATGAAGCAACAACGTCCCCTTTTCATCTTGTTAAATAATGAGGTTTGTGACACTATATGAAGCAAAAACGTCCCCTTTTCATCTTGTTAAAGAATGAGGTTTGTGACCCTATATGAAGCAACAACGTCCCCTTTCCATCTTGTTAAAGAATGAGGTTTGTGACGCTCTATATAAAGCAACAACGTCCCCTTTTCATCTTGTTAAAGAATGAGGTTTGTGACCCTATATGAAGCAACAACGTCCCCTTTTCATCTTGTTAAAGAATGAGGTTTGTGACCCTATATGAAGCAACAACGCCCCCTTTTCATCTTGTTAATGAATGAGGTTTGTGACCCTATATGAAACAACAACATCCCCTTTTCATCTTGTTAAAGAATGAGGTTTGTGACGCTATATGAAGCAACAACGTCCCCTTTTCATCTTGTTAAAGAATGAGGTTTGCGACCCTATATGAAGCAACAACGAACCCTTTTATTCTTGTTAAAGAATGAGGTTTGTTACGTTATATGAAGCAACAACATCCCCTTTTCATCTTGTTAAAGAATGAGGTTTGTGACAGTATATGAAGCAACAACGTCCCATTTTCATCTTGTTAGAGAATGGGGTTTGTGACCCTATATGAAGCAACAACGTCCCCTTTTCATTTTGTTAAAGAATGAGGTTTGTGACCCTATATGAAGCAACAACATCTCCTATTCATCTTGTTGAAAAATGAGGTTTGTGACCCTATATGAAGTAACAACGTCCCCTTTTTATCATGTTAAAGAATGAGGTTTGTGACCGTATATGAAGCAACAACGTCCCCTTTCCATCTTGTTAAAGAATGAGGTTTGTGACCCTATATGAAGCAACAACATCCCCTTTCCATCTTGTTAAAGAATGAGGTTTGTGACCCTCTATGAAGCAACAATGTCCCCTTTTCATCTTGTTAAAGAATGAGGTTTGCGACCCTATATGAAGCAACAACGTCCCCTTTTCATTTTGTTAAAGAATGAGGTTTTTGACCGTATAGGAAGCAACAACGTCCCATTTTATTCTTGTTAAAGAATGAGGTTTGTGACCCTCTATGAAGCAACAATGTCCCCTTTTCATCTTGTTTAAGAATGAGGTTTGTGACCCTATATGAAGAAACAACATCCCCTTTCCATCTTATTAAAGAATAAGGTTCGTGACCCTATATGAAGCAACATCATCCCCTTTCCATCTTGTTAATGAATGAGGTTTGTGACCCTCCTTGAAGCAACAATGTCCCCTTTTCATCTTGTTAAAGAATGAGGTTTGTGCCCCTATATGAAAAAACAACGTCCCCTTTTCATTTGGTTAAAGTATGAGGTTTGTGTCCGTATATGAAGCAACAACGTCCCTTTTTATTCTTGTTAAAGAATGAGGATTGTGACGCTATATGAAGCAACAAAGTCCCCTTTTCATCTTGTTAAAGAATGGGGTTTGTGACCCTCTATGAAGCAACAATGTCCCCTTTTCATCATGTTAAGGAATGAGGTTTGTGACCCTATATGAAGCAACAACGTCCCCTTTCCATCTTGTTAAAGAATGAGGTTTGTGACCCTCTATGAAGCAACAATGTCCCCTTTTCATCTTGTTAAAGAATGAGGATTGTGACCCTATATGAAGCAACATTGTCCCCTTTTCATCTTGTTAAAGATTGAGGTTTGTGACGCTATATGAAGCAACAACGTCCCCTTTTCATCTTGTTAAATAATGAGGTTTGTGACCCTATATGAAGAAACAACGTCCCCTTTTCATTTTGTTAAAGAATGAGGTTTGTGACCGTATATGAAGCAACAACGTCCCCTTTTTATCTTGTTAAAGAATGAGGTTTGTGACCCTATATGAAGCAACAACATCCCCTTTTCATCTTGTTAAAGAATGAGGTTTGTGACCCTATATGAAGCAACAACGACCCCTTTTCATCTTGTTAAAGAATGAGGTTTGTGACGCTATATGAAGCAACAACATCCCCTTTCCATCTTGTTAAAGAATGAGGTTTGTGACCCTCTATGAAGCAACAATGTCCCCTTTTCATCTTGTTAAAGAATGAGGTTTGTGACCCTGTATGAAGCAACAACGTCCCCTTTTCATCTTGTTAAAGAATGAGGTTTGTGACTCTATACGAAGCAACAACGTCCCCATTTCATCTTGTTAAAGAATGAGGTTTGTGACCCGATATGAAGTAACAACGTCCTCTTTTTATCCTGTTAAAGAATGAGGTTTGTGACCGTATATGAAGCAACAACGTCCCCTTTCCATCTTGTTAAAGAATGAGGTTTGTGACCCTATATGAAGCAACAACATCCCCTTTCCATCTTGTTAAAGAATGAGGTTTGTGACCCTCTATGAAGCAACAATGTCCCCTTTCCATCTTGTTAAAGAATGAGGTTTGCGACCCTATATGAAGCAACAACGTCCCCTTTTCATTTTGTTAAAGAATGAGGTTTGTGACCGTATAGGAAGCAACAACGTCCCCTTTTATTCTTGTTAAAGAATGAGGTTTGTGACCCTCTATGAAGCAACAATGTCCCCTTTTCATCTTGTTTAAGAATGAGGTTTGTGACCCTATATGAAGAAACAACATCCCCTTTCCATCTTATTAAAGAATGAGGTTGGTGACCCTATATGAAGCAACATCGTCCCCTTTCCATCTTGTTAATGAATGAGGTTTGTGACCCTCTATAAAGCAACAATGTCCCCTTTTCATCTTGTTAAGGAATGAGGTTTGTGCCCCTATATGAAGCAACAACGTCCCCTTTTCATTTGGTTAAAGTATGAGGTTTGTGACCGTATATGAAGCAACAACGTCCCCTTTTATTCTTGTTAAAGAATGAGGATTGTGACGCTATATGAAGCAACAAAGTCCCCTTTTCATCTTGTTAAAGAATGGGGTTTGTGACCCTCTATGAAGCAACAATGTCCCCTTTTCATCATTTTAAGGAATGAGGTTTGTGACGCTATATGAAGCAACAACGTCCCCTTTTCATCTTGTTAAAGAATGAGGTTTGTGACCCTATATGAAGCAACAACATCCCCTTTTCATCTTGTTAAAGAATGAGGTTTGTGACCCTATATGAAGCAGCAACAACCCCTTTTCATCTTGTTAAAGAATGAGGTTTGTGACCCTATATGAAGCAACAACGACCCCTTTTCATCTTGTTAAAGAATGAAGTTTGTGACGCTATATGAAGCAACAACATCCCCTTTTCATCTTGTTAAAGAATGAGGTTTGTGACCCTATATGAAGCAACAATGTCCCCTTTTATTCCTGTTAATGAATGAGGTTTGTGACCCTATATGAAACAACAACGTCCCCTTTCCATCTTGTTAAAGAATGAGGCTTGTGACCCTCTATGAAGCAACAATGTCCCCTTTTCATCTTGTTAAAGAATGAGGTTTGTGACCCTGTATGAAGCAACAACGTCCCCTTTTCATCTTGTTAAAGAATGAGGTTTGTGACTCTATACGAAGCAACAACGTCCCCATTTCATCTTGTTAAAGAATGAGGTTTGTGACCCTATATGAAGCAACAACGTCCCCTTTCATTTTGTTAAAGAATGAGGTTTGTGACCCTATATGAAGCAACAACGTCCCCTTTTCATTTTGTTAAAGAATGAGGTTTGTGACCCTATATGAAGCAACAACGTCCCCTTTTCATCTTGTTAAAGAATGAGGTTTGTGACCCTGTATGAAGCAACAACGTCCCCTTTTCATCTTGTTAAAGAATGAGGTTTGTGACTCTATACGAAGCAACAACGTCCCCATTTCATCTTGTTAAAGAATGAGGTTTGTGACCCGATATGAAGTAACAACGTCCTCTTTTTATCCTGTTAAAGAATGAGGTTTGTGACCGTATATGAAGCAACAACGTCCCCTTTCCATCTTGTTAAAGAATGAGGTTTGTGACCCTATATGAAGCAACAACATCCCCTTTCCATCTTGTTAAAGAATGAGGTTTGTGACCCTCTATGAAGCAACAATGTCCCCTTTCCATCTTGTTAAAGAATGAGGTTTGCGACCCTATATGAAGCAACAACGTCCCCTTTTCATTTTGTTAAAGAATGAGGTTTGTGACCGTATAGGAAGCAACAACGTCCCCTTTTATTCTTGTTAAAGAATGAGGTTTGTGACCCTCTATGAAGCAACAATGTCCCCTTTTCATCTTGTTTAAGAATGAGGTTTGTGACCCTATATGAAGAAACAACATCCCCTTTCCATCTTATTAAAGAATGAGGTTGGTGACCCTATATGAAGCAACATCATCCCCTTTCCATCTTGTTAATGAATGAGGTTTGTGACCCTCTATAAAGCAACAATGTCCCCTTTTCATCTTGTTAAGGAATGAGGTTTGTGCCCCTATATGAAGCAACAACGTCCCCTTTTCATTTGGTTAAAGTATGAGGTTTGTGACCGTATATGAAGCAACAACGTCCCCTTTTATTCTTGTTAAAGAATGAGGATTGTGACGCTATATGAAGCAACAAAGTCCCCTTTTCATCTTGTTAAAGAATGGGGTTTGTGACCCTCTATGAAGCAACAATGTCCCCTTTTCATCATTTTAAGGAATGAGGTTTGTGACGCTATATGAAGCAACAACGTCCCCTTTTCATCTTGTTAAAGAATGAGGTTTGTGACCCTATATGAAGCAACAACATCCCCTTTTCATCTTGTTAAAGAATGAGGTTTGTGACCCTATATGAAGCAGCAACAACCCCTTTTCATCTTGTTAAAGAATGAGGTTTGTGACCCTATATGAAGCAACAACGACCCCTTTTCATCTTGTTAAAGAATGAAGTTTGTGACGCTATATGAAGCAACAACATCCCCTTTTCATCTTGTTAAAGAATGAGGTTTGTGACCCTATATGAAGCAACAATGTCCCCTTTTATTCCTGTTAATGAATGAGGTTTGTGACCCTATATGAAACAACAACGTCCCCTTTCCATCTTGTTAAAGAATGAGGCTTGTGACCCTCTATGAAGCAACAATGTCCCCTTTTCATCTTGTTAAAGAATGAGGTTTGTGACCCTGTATGAAGCAACAACGTCCCCTTTTCATCTTGTTAAAGAATGAGGTTTGTGACTCTATACGAAGCAACAACGTCCCCATTTCATCTTGTTAAAGAATGAGGTTTGTGACCCTATATGAAGCAACAACGTCCCCTTTCATTTTGTTAAAGAATGAGGTTTGTTACCCTATATGAAGCAACAACGTCCCCTTTTCATTTTGTTAAAGAATGAGGTTTGTGACCCTATATGAAGCAACAACGTCCCCTTTTCATCTTGTTAAGGAATGAGGTTTGTGACCCTATATGAAGCAACAACATCCCCTTTTCCTCTTGGTAAAGAATGAGGTTTGTGACCTTATATGAAGCAACAACGTCCCCTTTTCATCTTGTTAAAGAATGAGGTTTGTGACCCTATATGAAGCAACAACATCCCCTTTTCCTCTTGTTAAAGAATGAGGTTTTTGACCCTATACGAAGCAACAACATCCCCTTTTCCTCTTGTTAAAGAATGAGGTTTGTGACCCTATATGAAGCAACAACGTCCCCTTTTCATCTTGTTAAAGAATGAGGTTTTTGACCCTATATGAAGCAACAACATCCCCTTTTCCTCTTGTTAAAGAATGAGATTTGTGACCATATATGGAGCAACAACGTCCCCTTTTCACCTTGTTAAAGAATGAGGTTTGTGACCATATATGAAGCAAACAACGTCCCCTTTCACAAGTGGAAATTTAGGCAGCAATTATGGAGATCTATTAAAATAATTCATAATTTTGGTATATTGGCGTATGTAAATAAGAAATTAAAATTCCTATACGTTTCAGGATGGATCTTGCCTTCATTTTCAATAGAATTACAACAATGTGGTCAAAGAATGTGTGTCAATGAGCTTACAGAAACTAGACAAGTTCCTCTGTTCGTCACCAGATAGCAGCGAGAAGCTAGAATTACGCGCCATATTAAGTAGAACGGCGGAAAGAGTAGGCAGTAAGAAGGGAGAAGGAAAAGGGGCGGATGGATATGAGGGGTTAGGGTGGGGTGGGGATGGATATAAGGGGATAGGGTGGGAAGGGGCGGGGATGGATGTAAGGAAACAGAACAAAAGGGGAGTGTATCTGTACGGTAACCAACGTCATACAGGATGGATACTCCCCCAGTGACGAACAAAGGAGATCAAGTCGTGGCCCTGGAGCCATAGAGGAAACCAAACAATTTGAAAAGGTGAAAAAATTGAGAATTTGAAAGGGGAACTATATTTCCAGGTTTTTAATAACTGCAGAAGTAGTGGTGTGATAAAGCCAGGCTAGAATTTTGGAATGCTAAGAAATCTCCTCTCTTGGGCTGGAAGAGGATAGCCGAAACGTTACCTCCTGGTCATGATCAAGATTGGGTAACATGGAAATCCTTGAATAGATTAAGATCAGGAATGGGCAGAACTAAGATCAATCTTGCAAAGTGGGGATACATTAAGGAAGATGACATACAGTGTGACTGTGGAGAAGATCAGACTGTGAAACATATGCTTCAGTTTAGACTGTGCCCGACCTCCTGCACAGAAGATGAACTTTATGAATTATCACAGAATGCAGTGGAAGTGGCCAAGTTTTGGTCAAATATTATGTAATGTTTGTAGTCATAGTATTTGTATCTGTGTTTTATTTGATGTTTTCTGACTCGAGAATAATAATAAGTGGTGTTGTGCATACAAGGGAGGTAAGCAGTTCCCCTCACGTCGGAGCTCTGAGAAGGTTGTCTATCCCACCTTCTGGGACCTATATGTAGTGGATTCATTATAACCAATACCCTTAAACACAATATGTAACGCATGTAAGGCTTCCTGAAGAATTGATGCCTCACAAATACGTTCCGCTCTTTTTTCTAGAGTTTTAATAATTCTTTGAATTTTATGCTGGTGGTGGTAGGAGTCTGCATGTAAATATCGGTTAGTGTGAGTTGCCTTACGATAGACACTGTGCCCCATGGAGCCATCCGTCTTCCTCCTCACAAGAACATCCAAAAAAAGGTAAGCTTCCACCCAACTCTAGCTCCATTGTGAAGTGGATGAAGGATGCAGCTGATTTAGGTTTTAAGGAAGTGGTTTATTTTCTCAGAACCCTCCACCCACACTACGAACGTATCATCCACATACCTTCATCAAATCACCAATTTGTAAGATGCCGAAGATATAGCTTCCTCCTCCTCAAAATGTTCCATGAAATAATTTACCACGCGAGGCAAGAGCAGACTTCCCATGGCCACACCATCTGTCTGTTCGTAAAATTTACCATCCCTCAAAAAATAACTGGAACACAGGCAGTGGTGGAATAATCGGCCAATGACCTCAGGAAACAAATCCTTGATGAGGGACATGACCGAGTCCCCCGGCACTTTGGTGAACAAGGACTCAACATCAAAACTCAGTAAAATAGCATTAAGTTGATCGGTGATAGTTGATAATATCTCGACAAACTGGGTTGAATCCCTAATGTACGACTGTAAGACTAATGTAAGTGTGGCTGAAGCAACTTGCTCAGGTATTGCGCAAGAGCGTACGTTGGAGAACCTAACGTGCTAACAATTGGTCAAAGAGGGAAGTTTTGATCATGAATAATAGGAAGACCTTACAATCTCGGAGGAACAGCATCTCCCGTAATAGGACATCTTCTATTCTATTTTGGAATTGATGACAGTTTAGCAAGTTTAGCATTGGCATTGGAAACACGAGAGTTTGGATCACGAGTGCACAGTCTATAGACACTATCAGACAACTAAACCGAGAGTTTACTTTTATATTCATCGGTATCCACTCCACTGTCGCATTTCCCTTGTCAGCAGGAAGAATAGAAACGGCGTCATTATTCCTCAGTTCCTTCAATACCCTCCTTTCGCCCCGAGTTAAATTGGGCGCGGGAACCTCTCGAAACGTCTAGGAATCTTAATTTTTAGTTTTCACACGTCAAAATCCCAAAAGTATGAATAATTGTAATAGTATTCCGGGCCTTGAAAGCCTTAATGCACAAATTATGAAGATATTTGAGGGTAGAAATGCTCCAAACCTTATAAACGCGCCTCGATCGTAGTTAATCCACATGTGGCCATAAACCAGCACATCCTTATGTATGGAACGTGATCTCAATCTGACAAACAGCGTGGTATATGATATCATATAACAATACTTTTCTTCCAAGGGTAAGAATAACTTCCGTTCTACATTTCTGAGTCACCATCATTCATGAATATTATATTCTGATTACTTCACAAACCACTAATCCTTAACTTTCTTTCGGTTGTTATTTAGGATCACAAGGGAAACAAGTAGTCCCGTGACGAACTAAAGAGCCTACTTTTCTTAACATATATGATTCATGCCAAACTATATCGACCTTTCTAGAATAACAACGAAATCAAGTTGGTAATACTAACATTTCTAAGTACTGCAGTTTGAAATACACCTGAAATAGTGTAGCTTAATAGAGTAACTTACTACAGTTGGTAGCCCAGGTGACTCTGAATATATTCTTAGTTCTATCTTTTAACGTATAGAATGCACACACAAAATTGGGTTGAAGTCTAATGGATAGTATGGACGTTTCATGCTTTTTGATATAGGATTTATCAGTGCGCGTAAAGTCATGTTGGGAACAATCTCATGTATGTGATGCACAGAATTAATCTGGAATATTACGATCTATTATAGTGCCAATTTTGGATAAAATCCATTTGTTAGTACAGAAGTTACATATAATTAAAAAATGAAACTATCAGAAAGTTTAGAATCATGTTGGCAGCAGCAAGGTATATTAGTTACTCCAAATTAATAAAGAAGGTCAGCTACTATGCGTGTGCAAAGTTTAGAGCTGATGGCTTGCATACTTTATGATACATTGATATTAGGATTAAACAAATAGAGAGAGCATTTTTTACAGTTGGCCGCCCTGCTGGCTATTACGAAAATGCATAGTCGTAACTGTCATGGTACACTAGGTACATACGAAATTTGGTTTAAATCCATTTGTTAGTATAGAAGTTATACGCATTAAAAACTGGAACTATCAGCAGGATTAGAATCGTGTTGGCAGCACTGATGTATATAAGTTACATCAAACTATAGTAGAACGTCAGGTACTATACGTGTGCAAAGTTTAGGGCTGTTAGCTTGCATACTTTCTGATTTATTGATATTAGGGTTAAAACATAGACAGAGTATTTATTAACACTTGGCAGCCCCGGTAGCGTTTTAGAATACGCACAGTCATATCTGATGTAGTACACATAGTGCATACGAAATGTGGTTGAAATCCAATCGATAGTATAGAAGTTACATGCATTCAGTAATTGGACCTATCGGCTGGCTTAGAATCATGTTGGCAACAGTGGCATATATGGACTTTTGAAAATTAATTAATCTGGAATGTTATTATCTATATGTGTGCCGATTTTGGAATAGTTCGTATGCATAACTTCTGCGATATCGAACATAGAGCTCAAATTTCAATAGCCTTTTTGTTAGCAGTTGGTAGCACTGACATGAATTTAAAATTTGGCCGTGTGATATTCAAGTATAGATCTTTACTCTATCAAATTTGGTTTCGATAGCTGCAGCAGTTTAGGAGTTGATAGGGGGGGGGGACACACAGACAGACAGACGGACTTACAGACAGACACATATTTTCCAGGATCGATCTCATAAGACTACTTTTTCCTCATTTTTGCAAAATGAGAAAAGTAGGCTAAAAACATACCTAAAACTAATATATCACTTTTGTAATAGAGCATTGCCAAAGATTAGCGGAAAAATGTTGCAACCGAAATTTTCACAAAGACTCATCATCTCTTTTATAGTGCATGTCTCGTGTGAAGTATTACGCAGGCGGAAATTTTGGGACAATGTAATGTATATGCAGGGCTCTCGTCACCTCTAGGGTGCCCTGGTATTGACTTGTAGGTGAACTGAGAGCATACATTGTTATAAACACTGTGTGCAGGACCTCGTCACCCCTAAGGTGCCCTGGTATTGACTTGTAGGTGAACTGAGAGCATACATTGTTATAAACACTGTGTGTTCAGGGCCTCGTCACCTCTAGGGTGCCCTGGTATTGACTTGTAGGTGAACTGAGAGCATACATTGTTATAAACACTGTGTGTGCAGGACCTCGTCACCTCTAAGGTGCCCTGGTATTGACTTGTAGGTGAACTGAGAGCATACATTGTTATAAACACTGTGTGTTCAGGGCCTCGTCACCTCTAGGGTGCCCTGGTAATGACTTGTAGGTGAACTGAGAGTATACATTGTTATAAACACTGTGTGTGCAGGGCCTCGTCTCCTCTAGGGTGCCCTGGCATTGACTTGTAGGTGAACTGAGAGTATACATTGTTATAAACACTGTGTGTGCAGGACCTCGTCACCTCTAAGGTGCCCTGGTATTGACTTGTAAGTGAACTGAGAGTGTACATTGTTATAAACACTGTGTGTGCAGGGCCTCGTCACCTCTAGAGTGCGCAGGTATTGACTTGTAGGTGAACTGAGAGTATACATTGTTATAAACACTGTGTGTGCAGGGCCTCGTCACCTCTAGGGTGCCCTGGTATTGACTTGTAGGAGAACTGAGAGTGTACAATGTTATACAGACTGTGTGTGCAGGGCCTCGCCACCTCTAGGGTACCCTGGTATTGACTTGTAAGTGAACTGAGTGTATACATGGTTATAAACACTGTGTGTGCAGGGGCCTCGTAACCTCTAGGGTGCCCTGGCATTGGCTTGTAGGTGAACTGAGAGTATACATTGTTATAAACACTGTGTGTGCAGGACCTCGTCACCTCTAAGGTGCCCTGGTATTGACTTGTAAGTGAACTGAGAGTGTACATTGTTATAAACACTGTGTGTGCAGGGCCTCGTCACCTCTAGGGTGCCCAGGTATTGACTTGTAGGTGAACTGAGAGTATACATTGTTATAAACACTGTGTGTGCAGGGCCTCGTCACCTCTAGGGTGCCCTGGTATTGACTTGTAGGAGAACTGAGATTGTACAATGTTATACAGACTGTGTGTGCAGGGCCTCGCCACCTCTAGGGTACCCTGGTATTGACTTGTAAGTGAACTGAGTGTATACATGGTTATAAACACTGTGTGTGCAGGGGCCTCGTAACCTCTAGGGTGCCCTGGTGTTGACTTGTAGGTGAACTGAGTGTATACATGGTTATAAACACTGTGTGTGCAGGGGCCTCGTCACCTCTAGGGTGCCCTGGTATTGATGTGAAGATGAACTGAGAGTATACATTGTTATAAACATACTATGTGCAGGGGCCTCGTCACTTCTATGGTGCCCTGGTATTGATGTGAAGATGAACTGAGAGTATACATTGTTAAAAACACTGTGTGTGGAGGGCCTCGTCACCTCTAGGGTGCCTGGTATTGATGAGAAGATGAACTGAGAGTATACATTGTTATCAACACTGTATGTGCAGGGGTCTCGTCACCTCTAGGGTGCCCCGGTATTGATGTGAAGATGAACTGAGAGTATACATTGTTATAAACATACTATGTGCAGGGGCCTCGTCACCTCTATGGTGCCCTGGTATTGATGTGAAGATGAACTGAGAGTATACATTGTTAAAAACACTGTGTGTGGAGGGCCTCGTCACCTCTAGGGTGCCTGGTATTGATGAGAAGATGAACTGAGAGTATACATTGTTATCAACACTGTATGTGCAAGGGCCTCGTCACCTCTAGGGTATCCTGGTATTGATGTGAAGATGAACTGGGAGTATACATTGTTATAAACACTGTGTGTGCAGGGGCCTCGTAACCTCTAGGGTGCCCTTGTATTGACTTGTAGGTGAACTGAGAGCATACATTGTTATAAACACTGTGTGCAGGACCTCGTCACCTCTAAGGTGCCCTGGTATTGACTTGTAGGTGAACTGAGAGCATACATTGTTATAAACACTGTGTGTTCAGGGCCTCGTCACCTCTAGGGTGCCCTGGTAATGACTTGTAGGTGAACTGAGAGTATACATTGTTATAAACACTGTGTGTGCAGGGCCTCGTCTCCTCTAGGGTGCCCTGGCATTGACTTGTAGGTGAACTGAGAGTATACATTGTTATAAACACTGTGTGTGCAGGACCTCGTCACCTCTAAGGTGCCCTGGTATTGACTTGTAAGTGAACTGAGAGTGTACATTGTTATAAACACTGTGTGTGCAGGGCCTCGTCACCTCTAGGGTGCCCAGGTATTGACTTGTAGGTGAACTGAGAGTATACATTGTTATAAACACTGTGTGTGCAGGGCCTCGTCACCTCTAGGGTGCCCTGGTATTGACTTGTAGGAGAACTGAGAGTGTACAATGTTATACAGACTGTGTGTGCAGGGCCTCGCCACCTCTAGGGTACCCTGGTATTGACTTGTAAGTGAACTGAGTGTATACATGGTTATAAACACTGTGTGTGCAGGGGCCTCGTAACCTCTAGGGTGCCCTGGCATTGACTTGTAGGTGAACTGAGAGTATACATGGTTATAAACACTGTGTGTGCAGGACCTCGTCACCTCTAAGGTGCCCTGGTATTGACTTGTAAGTGAACTGAGAGTGTACATTGTTATAAACACTGTGTGTGCAGGGCCTCGTCACCTCTAGGGTGCCCAGGTATTGACTTGTAGGTGAACTGAGAGTATACATTGTTATAAACACTGTGTGTGCAGGGCCTCGTCACCTCTAGGGTGCCCTGGTATTGACTTGTAGGAGAACTGAGAGTGTACAATGTTATACAGACTGTGTGTGCAGGGCCTCGCCACCTCTAGGGTACCCTGGTATTGACTTGTAAGTGAACTGAGTGTATACATGGTTATAAACACTGTGTGTGCAGGGGCCTCGTAACCTCTAGGGTGCCCTGGTGTTGACTTGTAGGTGAACTGAGTGTATACATGGTTATAAACACTGTGTGTGCAGGGGCCTCGTCACCTCTAGGGTGCCCTGGTATTGATGTGAAGATGAACTGAGAGTATACATTGTTATAAACATACTATGTGCAGGGGCCTCGTCACCTCTATGGTGCCCTGGTATTGATGTGAAGATGAACTGAGAGTATACATTGTTAAAAACACTGTGTGTGGAGGACCTCGTCACCTCTAGGGTGCCTGGTATTGATGAGAAGATGAACTGAGAGTATACATTGTTATCAACACTGTACGTGCAGGGGCCTCGTCACCTCTAGGGTATCCTGGTATTGATGTGAAGATGAACTGGGAGTATACATTGTTATAAACACTGTGTGTGCAGGGGCCTCGTAACCTCTAGGGTGCCCTTGTATTGACTTGTAGGTGAACTGAGAGTATGCATTGTTATAAACACTGTGTGTGGAGGGCCTCGTCACCTCTAGGGTGCCCTGGTATTGATGAGAATATGAACAGAGAGTATACATTGTTATCAACACTGTATGTGCAGGGGTCTCGTCACCTCTAGGGAGCCCTGGTATTGATGTGAAGATGAACTGAGAGTATACATTGTTATAAACATACTATGTGCAGGGGCCTCGTCACCTCTATGGTGCCCTGGTATTGATGTGCTGATGAACTGAGAGTATACATTGTTAAAAACACTGTGTGTGGAGGGCCTCGTCACCTCTAGGGTGCCTGGTATTGATGAGAAGATGAACTGAGAGTATACATTGTTATCAACACTGTATGTGCAGGGGCCTCGTCACCTCTAGGGTATCCTGGTATTGTTGTGGAGATGAACTGGGAGTATACATTGTTATAAACACTGTGTGTGCAGGGGCCTCGTAACCTCTAGGGTGCCCATGTATTGACTTGTAGGTGAACTGAGAGTATGCATTGTTATAAACACTGTGTGTGGAGGGCCTCGTCACTTCTAGGGTGGCCTGGTATTGATGAGAAGATGAACAGAGATTATACATTGTTATCAACACTGTATGTGCAGGGGTCTCATCACCTCTAGGGTGCCCTGGTATTGATGTGAAGATGAACTGAGAGTAAACATTGTTATAAACACACTATGTGCAGGGGCCTCGTCACCTCTATGGTGCCCTGGTATTGATGTGAAGATGAACTGAGAGTATACATTGTTAAAAACACTGTGTGTGGGGGTCCTCGTCACCTCTAGGGTGCCCTGGTATTGATGTGAAGATGAACTGAGAGTATACATTGTTATAAACACTGTGTGTGCAGGGGTCTCGTAACCTCTAGGGTGCCCTGGTATTGACTTGTAGGTGAACTGAGAGTATACATTGTTATAAACACTGTGTGTGCAGGGCCTCGTCACCTCTAGGGTGCCCTGGTATTGATGTGAAGATGAACTGAGAGTATACATTGTTATAAACACTGTGTATGCAGGGGCCTCGTAACCTCTAGGGTGCCCTGGTATTGACTTGTAGGTGAACTGAGAGTATACATTGTTATAAACACTGTGTGTGTAGGGCCTCGTCACTTCTTGGGTGCCCTGGTATTGACTTGTAGGTGAACTGAGAGTATACATTGTTATAAACACTGCTTGTGTAGGGCCTCGTCATTTCTTGGGTGCCCTGGTTTTGACTTGTAGGTGAACTGAGAGTATACATTGTTATAAACACTGTGTGTGCAGGGCCTCGTCACCTCTAGAGTACCCTGGTATTGACTTGTAGGTGAACTGAGAGTATACATTGTTATAAACACTGTGTGTGGAGGGCCTCGTCACCTCTAGGGTGCCCTGGTATTGATGAGAAGATGAACAGAGAGTATACATGGTTATCAACACTGTATGTGCAGTGGTCTCGTCACCTCTAGGGTGCCCTGGTATTGATGTGAAGATGAACTGAGAGTATACATTGTTATAAACATACTATGTGCAGGGGCCTCGTCACCTCTATGGTGCCTTTGTATTGATGTGAAGATGAACTGAGAGTATACATTGTTAAAAACACTGTGTGTGGAGGGCCTCGTCACCTCTAGGGTGCCTGGTATTGATGGGAAGATGAACTGAGAGTATACATTGTTATCAACACTGTATGTGCAGGGGCCTCGTCACCTCTAGGGTATCCTGGTATTGATGTGAAGATGAACTGGGAGTATACATTGTTATAAACACTGTGTGTGCAGGGGCCTCGTAACCTCTAGGGTGTCCTTGTATTGACTTGTAGGTGAACTGAGAGTATGCATTGTTATAAACACTGTGTGTGGAGGGCCTCGTCACCTCTAGGGTGCCCTGGTATTGATGAGAAGATGAACAGAGTTTATACATTGTTATCAACACTGTATGTGCAGGGGTATCATCACCTCTATGGTGTCCTGGTATTGATGTGAAGATGAACTGAGAGTTTACATTGTTATAAACACACTATGTGCAGGGGCCTCGTCACCTCTATGGTGCCCTGGTATTGATGTGAAGATGAACTGAGAGTATGCATTGTTAGAAACACTGTGTGTGGGGGGCCTCGTCACCTCTAGGGTGCCCTGGTATTGATGTGAAGATGAACTGAGAGTATACATTGTTATAAACACTGTGTGTGCATTGGCCTCGTAACCTCTAGGGTGCCCTGGTATTGACTTGTAGGTGAACTGAGAGTATACATTGTTATAAACACACTATGTGCAGGGGCCTCGTCACCTCTAGGGTGCCCTGGTATTGACTTGTAGGTGAACTGAGAGTATACATTGTTATAAACACTGTGTGTTCAGGGGTCTCGTCACCTCTAGGGTGCCCTGGTATTGACGTGAAGAAGAACTGAGAGTATACATTGTTATAAACACACTATGTGCAGGGGCCTCGTCACCTCTAGGGTGCCCTGGTAATGATGTGAGGATGAACTGAGAGTATACATTTATTTATTTATTTATTTAATAATTATTAGATACAACCATGGATAGGTCATTTTACACTAATATTTTAACAATTTTAAATAATATTAACAAAACAACAACAACAATAACAGGTAACAAATGGCAGTGATGGCAGCAAGGGACAAATCTCGGGAAAGACGTAGGGAATGATTGGGGTAGTGGGTGATTAGGAGGGTGAGGGGGTAGGGATTGAGGATGAAAGGGATCTTCCAATGTTATTTTTGAATGTTCTATAGGGAGAGAATATGTCAATATTTGGAAGGGAGTTGCTAAGGATTGGCAGACGGTGGAAAATAGAGCGCTTCTGTACTTCAAGACGTGGGCGAGGTATGTGGTGTAAATGGTTCTGACGTGTTGAACGGGAGGGAACGTGGAGTGGGAAGTAGCTTAGTAGCATGTTACATTTTGTGTAACCATTCATAATTTTATGTAGGAAACACAGATCAGTAAATTGAAGACGGCTTCTCAGGTCGAGTACATTGAGCTGATTTAAAATGTCTGATTTGGCAAAGTGCCTTGGTGAAGGATTGCGAGCTTTGACTATTGATATGAAGAAATTAAAGACACTGTTCAATTTAGAAATATTGGTTATTGCCGAGGCAGACCAAATTGGAGAAGAGAAATCTAGGATAGGGAGAACATATGTGGTGAAGTATAATTTAAGTGCAGAGAGGTCTTTAATTTCTGTGAACCTGTATAGAATGCCGAGACTGCGCATTGCGCGAGATTTGATGCGGTCAATGTGGGGAGAGAATGTCAGTTTATCATCGTGAATAATTCCTAAATCTCTTACCTGAGAAGCCGTATCCAATTTATTTCCACAAATTTTATAGTCGGCCTGATTTCCAGATTTCAGTAGTGAAAAAGACACACTGAAGCACTTTGTGGGATTTTAAGATAACCTCCATTTGTTGAACCAGTCAGTACATGCATTCACTGCTTCCTGGAGCTCAGTGCGGTCGTCAGAACTGGAATTTTTTCTGAATATCTTGAGGTCATCAGCGTACAGAAGAATGGAACACGGAGAATTTTGCACACATGTGTTTATATCGTCCATATATAGCACGAAGAGAAGGGGTCCCAGGATACTGCCCTGAGTTACTCCTGATAAGACTGGGAGCCAGGACGATACAGACCCTGGAAGCACTACCCGTTGTTGCCTATTGGACAGGAAACTGTGTATTAGGGACAGGAAGGATCCATGTACGTTGTATCTTGAAGCAAGCTTGTGGAGGAGAAGGCAATGGTTCACGGAATCAAATGCTTTGGCCAGGTCAACGTAGATTACATCTAGCTGAGATTTTTGTTCAATTGCAGAAATTATGTGATGGTTCAGAACAGTCAGATTTGTTAAACATGATTTTCCAGGGACGAAGCCATGTTGTTCTTCTGAGAGGTGAGGTTTGGTGAAAGTGAGGAGACGGCAATGTATTATTCTTTCGAAGACTGAAGAGAGTATAGGGACGATAGATATAGGTCTGTATGAGGAAATTTCTTGCTTGCTGCCTGATTTAAAGACAGGTGTGACGTCAGCTCTTTTCCATGAGTCGGGAAAAGTGCCGGATGTCATGCACCAGTTGAGTATTATGGACAAGGGGATGCTGAGAGATGCACAGGTGTCTTTCAGGAATATAGGGCTTATGTCTGATGGCCCAGTAGATCGGTTTGCGGGCAGACTTTTTAAGATATTTTGGATTTCATCGGGGGTCGTTGAAATTTGACACTGTGAATCAGAACAGACGTTAGTAAGTTGAGGGGGACTGGGGATTGGTACGGGAACTGAAAAGGTTGAGTGAAAATATTCATTGAAATGTGTGGACCTCAATTAAAATGGGATTTCTTCATTATTGAGGTTTAGGTTAAGTGGAATTCTAGGAGTCTTTCTACGGGATGATATAAGTGTCCAGAACTTCTTCGGGTTATTCTTGAGATTTCCTGTTATGGAAGAAATGTAGCGGTTGTAATCTTCTGTCCTATGAACTCTTGAAATTTTCCGTAGGTGAGTAAAAACATTGCGAGTATGAGGATTAGGAACTGATTTCCACAGTGACCATGCACGAGTTTTGTTTTGGAGAAGGAGTTTGGTGTTTTCGCTTAGCCAGTGCGGATATTTGTTGGATTTGGGAACGGAGAAAGGCACGTGTTGTTTAATGGCTGAGTAGAGTAAATCCTCAAACAAGGCCACTGCGCTATTTACATCTCTCTCAGCTCTTAGCAGGCTCCAAGGAAGAGATGATAAATCTTGATTGACAGCTTGCCAGTCGACCTTCCTCCAGGGAGGGAATGTTTTGTTCTTGGCAGGTGGGCTGTTTTTATGTCTGCAGGCTGGGACGGGGAGGGAGGCTTCTATTGAACTGTGGTCAGTGTTCAGGATATTTCTTCCAACTGCCACGGTGACATCACGCAGTGTTGAAAATATGAGGTCCAGTGTTTCAGATTTCCTTGTAGGATATAGATTGAACTGTTTCAGGTGAAGACCGTTTATAAAATTATATAAGACGAAAGTATCAATTGGGGGAGAGTTTATGGTACCATTGTCTATCGATGTCCAGGAGATATATGAATTAAAATCACCTAGTAACACTATTTCATTTTCTTGGTTGAGGGCAAGAACAGTAGAGTTGAAACATTCTTCTAAGGTGTCAATTTTGCTGGTAGGTGGACGGTAGAAGCAGCCTACGAGTAAATTCTTCCTTTTTGGGATATTAATCTCGACCCGTATGATTTCGCAGGAAGTTTCTAAGTCAGGCCGATGTTTTGCCTTCAGTTTGTTATGAACTGCGATTGCAACACCGCCACCCCTTGAGGACCTATCGCGCCGAAACACATTGAACTCAGATGAAAACGGAAGTTCCCTTCATGAGACAAAGTCTGACAACCATGTTTCTGAGAGGCAGAGGATATCGAATTGGTTAATTTCTAATGAATTTGTTATACAGTCTGTTAATTTATTTTTGATGCTTTGTGCGTTCTGATAATAGAGGTTAAGGGGTCCTGGGTTTAAGTGAATGTCACCTGATAGTAGAAGTAGTATGAAGTACACTGCACTGGAGGAAGCACGGCAACCCTGTACTGGTCCACGAGGTGTGGCGGAGACATGGCGGAGCACTGGTAGGTTACAAGCTGCCGCGGTTGAGAAAGTAAAGTGTCTATCTGCACAGAACCACTGAATTTCCTGGTCACACGACACATCACTATGACTGGAAATGTTTTTAGGTACAGTTGCGCACCATACAGTACACTTGAACACGCAAATTACAACTAAAATACAGTAATATGCAAGAGCTGCTAACACACGAGATCGGTCACTTGCCGCCATCTTGTCCATGACTATGTGCAGGGGCCTCGTCACCTCTACGGTACTCTGGTATTGATGTGAAGATGAACTGAGAGTATACATTTTTATTAACACTGTGCGTACAGGGGTCTCGTCATCTCTAGGGTGCCCTGGTATTGATGTGAAGATGAACTGAGAGTATTCATTGTTATTAAAAAGTCCTCACGGCACGCCGGAAGGCGGAGGTAGATTTCACCGGACAAACTTGAGGATAGGCGAAAATAGGCAGAATATGCAGGTTTTCGTAGAAGGATCAGACCTCATTTATTACGAGAACGTATTTTATAATTGGAGCTTAATTAACTTTGTTTTTCGTCATTTTATGCATATTTTAAACATTTTATAGTCTTATGGGGACGGTAACCTTCTTGTCATTTGGGGTCCATTCTTATACTTGTGGTCACACAGTCCTTATGCAAGGTTTCGACACTGATGCGTAACTATGTAACGGTCTGTTACTTCTTCACGCAAAATTATATCTCCCGCAGAGATTTTGGTTCGTTCCTCAGTTTAGGGGCTGCGACAACGTGGTCATGTAACTCCGTGTACTTTGGGTGAGTGTAGAATCTGTCAGAAAAACGGTGTGAATTGTGATAGCTGAATTAGTCTGTAATTCAGGTAAGTACTGCAGACGGTCAATTTCAAGCAGTAGTTCCTAATGTTGCTCCCAGATACTACCCTCAACGGCTCCTAGATGTGAACTTGGCTACTAGATGTCACCGCAACCAGCAACTCGCAACGAACGTTGGAACTTCCCCTCCAAAGGAAAGCACACTGAGGGTTTTTTAGGGCTCTTAGAAAATCCGACGACTTCGGCCGGCTTTGAACCCACGACCTTGGCCATAGAAGTTCAGCATGCTACCAGTTACTTCACCGCAGCCGCTTCACACTTAGTCAGCTGGAAATCTAAATCTGATCTCGTGCAAGTGCGTTGTCATGGCAATGTCTGATGGCTCATCCCTCATCAATTTAGTAGTGTTGCCATGGCAACCTCTGATACCTCTTGGCATTTTCTTATAATTCCGAAATAATTTTTCTAATCCCGTGGCGTAATGGTGGGTCATATCAAAAATTCTTTCAGACAAAAGTTTTAGGTAATTATTAGGGGAATATTGTCCATTTTGTACGGTTTCGATATTGTGCCTATTAAGAGAGATATGATTAATGTTTCCCGAAAAACCCACTTTTTCCCACCCCTTTGGTCAATGGTTGGTGCTATAAAAACTCTTCAAACATAAAATTTTGGGCATTATACGACACATAGTATGAACTTTGAACGGATTCATTATTTCACATATTAAGAGAGTTATAGCAATATTTCACTTTTTCGGAAAAAAAAAGCCCCCCATTTTCACCCCCTTCGACCGATTTATCCCAGTAACGATCTCGACCGAGATTTTATAGGTACACATATTCGGTAAAAAAATCGAAGTGATTGGTGCAAAATTACGGCAGCTATATATACATACATACATAAATTATATATAAAATTTTGAACTGACGGTGGTTTTGGGGTCTGGGGGATGTGAAACACGAAGAAATGTCGAAATTTTCCGGAAGTCGAAACATGGTACCCATTGCAATAGTTAGCTTTCTAATGAAATCTACCTAACATTGTGTGTGCAGTGGTCTCGTCACCTCTAGGGTGCCCTGATATTGATGTGAAGATGAACTGAGAGTATACATTGTGTAAGGTGATGGTTATTCCCGCAATCCCGTGTCAAGGAGCGATACAGGTACACAGGGTTTGATTAGCAGGCCGATTTAGTACTGTATATACATTGTTGTTGGTTAATGACGATTACATCATGGTCATCGAGCGCCGTGTAAATATTTGATAACCAGTGTCATTGTGATGGCTCAACTGGCGTATTTGCAATTGGGATAAAGGTTTGGGCAGGAGCCGGCCGTGACGTGAATTTAGGGATAACCCCAGTAATTGCTCAGAGTAGAAGTGGGGAAACAAGAGAATACAACTTTCAGGATGGCCGGGGCAGGAAACGAAGCTGTTTCTAGTCAGTTCTGCTATACAAGGTTCAGTGTACTCTATTACCACAGTGATTCTGTACCGCACTGAAACAGCGAGTAGTTGTATTGTATCCACCGTGCTCCATGTAGCTGATTTATTATATTTTCTCTATTTAATGTAAGTACGGGAGTAACAGGGGTTCTGCCCCCCACCACTACTCCCAATGCGAGCCGATAACTCCCGAACCCGAGGTCGTAGATTCACGAATGAGGTGTCGTTGGACTCGAGCTGACGGGGGCTTTGCTATGGACCACTCATTATATTTTTGAAAAATGTTTAGAAAATTTTTGTTTTCGAAAGTAGGTGATAGTTTGTAAACCAAACATGATAAAATGTTGTGCAATAGCTTAAACGATCGGTTTCTATGTCCTTTATTTTTTATAATAAAAGGTTTTTATTTTTTAGATTTTTTAATAGTTCAATTTTGAAATTTTTATAAATTTTGCAAACTAAAGAGTTTAAAAATTTTTTGTTTGACATAAATGAATGGCCCTGACCGCCTCTACCGGACAAATAAATTCCAAGCCTCTAGGACTAAAACGGTGCAGTAGAGTGGTGCGGACAGTTCTACTTAACCCCCTACTTTCATATAAACTTTGCCGATATCTCCCGAACGCGTGGTCGGATTTTAACGAACGAGGTATTGTTGGCGTTGGGATGACGTTCTCTTGGCTAAGAATGTGTGTTGGTATTTATTAATTCTTTTTGAAAATGTTCGTTTGTTGGATTGGCGCTAGTTTGGAAACAGTGAATTGGAAAAAAGTTTGTTTGACGTTAATGAAAGGTGGGTATGCCCTTTAGGTGGACAGCAAGTTTCAAGGGTGTAGGAGGGGAAAAAAATTATAGCCTAATTTCTAGCGAACATTGGTGATCATTGGCGAACGGATGGTCATATTTTAACAAATGAGGTGTCATTGGACTCGAGCTGACGTCCTCATTCCTATAGACCACTCGTTATTAAAAAAAAAAGGTTTTTAAAAGTAGGCGATAGTTTGAAAACCAATCATGATAGAACATTGTTCAATAGTTAAAACAAATGGTCTCTAAGACCTTTATTTTTTATAATAATACTTTTTTATTTTTGAGACTTTTTGAAAACCCTTAACCTTTGAATTTTTACTATTTTGGAAACTAACACGTTGAAAAATAAGTTTGTTTGACATAAATGAAAGATCCCTACCCCCTCTACCATGAAAATAAATGTCAAGTCTCTAGGACAAGAACTATGCATTTATTATATTTTAATAAAAGAGTGTTTGTAGACAGAGAGCCGGTAGCGCTTGACACATGTTACAACGAGGCTATGACTGAGCATGTTGAATACTGGGAATGGCTCTTTCGACGGGGCGATGTATGGCAAAACGAGGGGTCGCTTTTGGATATTTTTTCCTATGACGAATGAATGTAGGCGAATATTTTGAAATGTGACAAGCATGCTAAGATTTTTTACCCCTGAAGGGGATCTTTAACGTTTTAGTTAACGGTGATGAGCGAGATAGCTCTCTGACACAACAGACGGTTGTAGGATATGACCAAGTGATTCTTAGACGTTGGCGATCTCAGTGACCGTGCCCGGAAGAAATGAATTGCTATTTTGGTGGGATGGTGGGGGCAGCTTATGACGGTTGGTGTTGTGACATTTCCTATGACGGATGGAGGCGAATATTCGAAAATGTGTATAGTGTGCTAGGAATTGTTTACCCCTGAAGGGGATATTTAACATGCTAGTAAAAGCAAATAACCGAGACTGCTGTCTGGCACAGTAAATGGTTTTAGAATATGGACACCTATAACATTTGCTCGACCAAGTCATGTGCATGTACGCAAAGAGCCAAAACGGCAAGGTCATTGGCCTGAAATGTTATAAACTAAATATTGAACTGGGTAAAGCCATGTGTTATAGGGTGAAAATATGTGATTAACATGATCATGTATTGAGGATGGCCGCTTGCTAGTAATTATTATTACAGTAAAATGTTTAATAATAATAATGATAATAATAATAATAATAATAATAATAATAATAAGACACACACGTTTTGAATGCTACAGAACTGTGTTGCTTGCTTGCACTCAATCCACGACCTGGCCAGGCCTTGTCAAAGCGACGGCTGATAACACAAGAATGTCTACGTGAGCAGGAAGTAAAGGGTCATGTTACTTGGCTGGTAGAGGCTAGCTGGTCTGTCGTTTAAACAGACCTGGTAGGGGCTAGGAGGTCTGGCGTTTAAACAGAGAGACCACCATTTTGGTTCCTAGACAGCCATACTACCGATGTTTAAGAGGCAGCCATTTTGGTTTCTTATTAAAAGCATGAAACTAGTATAAGGTACACGAATCTTATTCAGATTGAGGAATGATAGATAGATAGATAGATTTTATTAATTCCATTTGATCAAATACATGCATTCAATACATTTTTGATATAGGACACGTCAGAATTTACATGCATAAAATAAAAGAACTAACAGGTATATATTACTAAGATTAAAACTATTTATAACTTATTATAATAGCAAATCTTAATAGATACAATCTTATTCCACAACTATTTACACCTCACTCTATTATCATAATATGAAAACTTAATTCTATAAATACAACAACATACAGCTAGGTATTAAAATTAAATTAAAAAAGTAAAATATAGTTATAGATTCCATCACTCCTATACGCTAAAATATTCAACTACTGAGTAAAAACAATGGCACTGCAGATAAGCTTTCAACATTCTATCAAAGGTTTTTATTTTTGGGGCCAGTTTTATATACTGGGGTAGTTTATTGTATAATTTAACTCCAGTGTGAAAAGTTCCTTTTTGATATATGCTTGTGTGTGTGTGTGAAATATGAATGTTTTGATTTTGTCTTGTGTTATGCCTATGAACATCATTGTTTGTTTTAAGAAAAACATCTTTATTCATTAAATTCTTTTTAAAAAACATAATACTTTCAAAGATATATATGCAGGGCAGTGGGAGAATGTTTAAATCTTTAAACAGAGGTCTACATGATTCTCTAGAGTGTACATTTGCCATAATTCTAATCGCTCTCTTTTGTATCCTAAACGTGCTTAGTACATCTGGCGACATACCCCAAAATATGATCCCATATCTTAAGTATGAATGGAAATAAGCAAAATAAGTATTTCTTAATGTGTGCATGCTAGTGCAGGTTTTCAAAATACGTAACGCAAAGCACATCGAGTTCAGTTTAGTATTCAGATATTGTATATGTTTATTCCATTTCAAGTCTTGTTGTATCCATAGTCCTAAAAACTTTGTTTCTGATTTATTTTCTATTTGATGACCATTTAATGTTATATTGGGCATCGCAGGATTCCTATTCTGTATAGTGTGGAAATTTAGACATACTGTCTTTTTATAGTTTATTATGAGGCGATTATCTTGTGACCATTTGGTTAACTCTCCTGTAACGGAGTCAGCAGACTGCTGTATGACCTGTTTAGTTTCACCTTTTATTACGAGTGTTGTATCGTCCGCAAACAAAATTTCCTTATGTGAATGAACGTTCTGTGTTATATCATTGATATATAGAAGAAAGAGTAGTGGGCCCAAAACCGATCCCTGGGGTACTCCAAATTCAATAATTCCCTCATTGGACAATGTTTCATTAAGTAATTTGGTTCCATCATCCTTGTGTCTCAAGCTTACTATTTGTTTACGCCTTGTTAAGTAAGACTCTATCCATTTATTAGCTAGACCTCTAACACCATATTGATTTAGTTTGGTAAGGAGGATTTTATGGTCAACTACATCAAATGCTTTCGATAAATCCAAGAATAGGCCAGTTACATGTTCCTTATTGTCAATTAATTTCAGTATACTATTACTACATTCGTAAATTGCTGTCTGTGTAGATTTTTCCGTTCTAAATCCATGTTGTGAGTTTGATAATATTTTATTTTTTTCTATGAAACTTATCAGTCTCTTATACATAATTTTTTCCACAATTTTTGCAATACCAGTTGGTAAGGTAATAGGACGATAGTTATCTAATTCATCTTTTGAACCATTTTTGTGCACTGGAATTACTTTTGATAACTTCAAAATATCCGGGTAAGTTCCTGAGAGAATTGAACTGTTTATTAAGTGCGTAAGTGGATTTATTATATTTTCTGCACATTTCTTTAAAATTGCATCAGGGATGCCATCAATGCCAGCACAGAATTTATTTTTTAGCTCTTTTATAACTATTCTTACCTCTTCACTTGTGACATGATTTATAAATAAAGAATCACTGCATATATTTATTTTATTATTAGAATTTAGTGTATTTACCTGTGATTTATTTAATAATTTTTGCGGAATTTCCAGAAAATAGTCATTAAAAGTGTTTGCTATTTCCTCTGGATTATTAATCACTTTATTATTTCTGGTCAGTGTAATGTTCCTTTGTATTTTAGCAGATTTTCCAGTTTCTTTCTTTATTACAGACCACATAGCCCTGTTTTTATTAGATGATTGGGAAATAAAATTATCATTATGCATTTTCTTTGCTAGTCTTATTACCTTATTTAATATGCTAGTGTATTTTCTGTAGTATAAATTGAATTCAGGTGTTGTGTGGTATTGTTTATATAATTTGTGTAGAAATTTCTTTCTTTGACATGAATTTATAATCCCTGTTGTTATCCAATTGCTAGTTTTGTTATTTTGAACAGTTCTTCGTTTAAAGGGGAATGCTATTTCAAAATAGTGTTTTAGGGTACTGTTAAATGCATTAAATTTATCATTTACATTTTCTAGTTCATAAATTTCTGACCATGTTTCCTTATTTAATAAGTCATTGAAATATGTAACATTTGATTCAGTGAATGACCTGCACTTTGATTTTACTCCATTATCATTATTATTGATTACTTCGGATACTTCAAAACTCAGTATTTGTCCATGGTGGTCACTAAAACCCGGACAATAGACTTCTATTGAATGGTGATATTTATCTGTATTTATAAAAATTTGATCAGGAGTGGTTTTACTAAATTTTGTTATTCTTGTTGGTGTATTTACTGTAGGTTTCAGTCCATAGGAAATTAGTAACTGGTTTAATAATTCACAATTTCTATCAAGTTTTAAGAAATCCACATTTACATCCCCACAGATTATTATATCGAAATTTACTTTGCTCATGTTATTGAGTAACAATTCTAGTTTATCTATAAATAGAGGAAACTTTCCTGACGGAGAACGGTATACGCATACAATTATTAACTTAAACTGCTGAATTTTTACGGCAGAGAATTCAAAATCCTGTTCCATAATTAGATAATCATAAGCTGTTATCTGTTCATGATCTAAATTATTTCTTAAGTAGATGCAAGTACCACCATGGCTAATATTAGATCTAGAGTATTTACTAGCTTGTATAAACCCTGGGAATTGAATTAATTCGAGTTGTTCCTCTTTCAGCCAATGTTCTGAAATACATAGTGCTGAGATGTCTTTAAGTTCATTTTTAAGCATTAGATTTATGTAATCAATTTTATTATAAAGAGACTGGACATTCTGGTGGTAAATTTTAAATTTGTTACTTTTGCAAGCTTGTGTTGGTGATTTATTTACATTATTATTATCATAATTGTTATTATTATTGTTGCTAGACAAATCCGAAATACCATTGTTGCACTCCGTTAAATTTGACTTCAAAATATGTGAATGCCAAACCTCACGTTTGGCTTCTTCTACCAGTTTCCCTGCTTCCACTCTAATGATATTACTGTTGAATTATTCTTACCATTTGAATTTACAATTTTGCAGATTTCATCACTAAGATACTCTTTTCCTAATCTATTTAAGTGTAGGCCATGCCGAGTGTGGAACTTCCTGTCTAATTTACTTACATCTACAATTTGGACATTTGGAAAACTCTTACAAATTTTATGAATTTTTCCATTTGTAGCCTCTATTTCTACATTTACACATGACTTGGGAATTAAATCGTATCTCTGCGGAATATTTACAATAATGACATTTGTTTTTTGCATGGATGGCAATGTACCCTTTAAATCTTTGATTACCTTTTTACTCTCATTTCTATAGACGTCGTTTGCTCCAGCGATGATCACTGCGTAGTCCTTTGCAGTAAGGGACGCACACTCTCCTATCATCCCATTCGTGACTTCTGCAATCTGAGCTCCTGGCTTCACTGTCGAAGTGACCTCCATTTCTCGGCTTCTCTCCAAAACGCTTGCTGCTACATCTCGCCCGTGGCTATCCGCAAATATCCGCATCTTCCTGGATTTTCTCTTTATCACTTTCTTCTTTTCTTCTTGAGGAAAGTCATCATTTTCTTCGACAAGCACTCCAAATGAATTTGAGACGGGAATTTCAGTTACATGTACTCCATTTATAGGCCTAGGCTTATTCAATCTTACCTTACCAGCAATCACTGTCGACCAAGTTTCCTTGCTTTCCTCTCTGTTTCCTTTTAATTTATTCAACTCTTCCATTAACTTAGCAATATCTTCCTTTAGCAGCTTTATAATTTCGTCTTTTGAGGACAGTTCGATTCTCAGGTTATGACATTCGCATGACAGTAGCGGTAGGCCTACATTACGACAATCGGTTTCACTTTTCTCCTCATTCAATTTTACCTGAGATCTTGTGATGATTTTATTTGCATTTTTTACTTTTATTTTGCACGACGAGCATAAATCCGTTACGGTTACACAACCTGACGAGATACTAACACTGTTTACTGTCGTCATACTAGAGATCTAAGTGAGCCTAGATGTTTACACCAAATTACACTAAATTTAATTTAATTATTACTACCTAATAGAATTAATCTAATAACCTACCAATAAAGAAGAATGTGAAATACGTATATCTTCCAATCGGGTGAAGTCTCGTAAAAGCACCACTGCTCTACTTGGTTCAAACAGTGATTGAAGAAGTCACCGAATCTTTGGATACACGTTCCCACAACTTAGTTTAAGTTTATTAAATTATCAACAAGAATTTCTAAATACTATCAATATTCCGTATTACACTTGATCTGAGGAAAGTAACTTTATAGATTTTAAGCCTCTGTTATAATATTTTACCACTTTTATCAAATATTTACACTAGCTGCTATTTCACTGCACTTTCACTGTGACGCCATCTTGTAACTTCTTGAAGAGGCGTGGGAACACGTGTGAGAGAGACAACATTTCAAGGTCCAAACGCTGAGAAAATGCAACTCTCTCTGTTGCTAGGCTAACTGATAACGATTGCGTTAGTGATGCACTTGCCATTTTAGCACATGGCCGTATACAGTAGAGCTCTGAACTGAACTTTGGAAGAACAATCCTTTTATTTTTTTGGTAAGTACCTATGAATGATTATTTTAATAATGTCATGCTAATGAACCTTACATTTGAAGTTATTGATTAGGTAATTAATGATTTTTATTTTTTTATTTGCTTGCAGATAACCGGTATACCTTACATGTCAGAGATACAAGAAACCATTGCGCATTTGGGCCCACTAGAAGGAAACAGTAACAAGCCAGTGCAAGTGAAGCTGAGATTATTTTTTTAACTAACTTGTTTCATTTTTTTGTTTGATATTATTTTATGTTATGAAATGCATGTATTAACTTGAATTTAGGTATTTATAGCGGTTTATTTTATTTATTTTTAGAAACTTGGAAAGAAAAGCCTTATCACCATAGCAGTTGCTGAAAACCCATGACGCAGTAGAGTGAAACCATTGTTTCCAGGCAGTGAACTATTGGAAACTCAGGTAAGTCTAACTTAAAGATGCTATTCCATTTTACCACTAATGAAAAACCATAGACAAAAAAATATTCATTACCTGTTCATGACTGGTACAATGATTGCTTTCTTGAATAATGACCATGTATTGACAAACGGTACAAGACTATATTGGTTGTTGACTGGGAAAAGTACAAGGCCATATTGGATTTTCTAAAAACAAATTTCAATTTAATTTATGGGTGGTTCCCTATGGACTCAACAAATATCCACAGGTTTGAACAAGATAATCTGAACAAACTGACATGACATTTATTTTTAGCCTATTTTCAATTTTGAAAAAATAGGCTTATGAGATCACCTTTTGTCCGTGTGTGTGTGTGTGAGGTGTGTGTGTGTGTCCCTAATAAATTCTAAACGGCGGGAGCGATTTCAATGAAACTCGGTAAGTTCATAGCACTATTCCGGGCGACCCCGACCGTGCCCTTCAAATTTTGTTACGTCTCACCAATCCAACATGGCGGCTGTGCGAAATATTTCACCAGCATTCAATATCTCCGAAACTATTCCCGATATCACCCTGGAATTAATTACGGTGATAAAAGGAACTACTAGAAGTTCACCTATGTGACTTTTGAAAAACTGGTAACTCCAAAACCAACGTGGCGGTCACGCGAATTTGCAACTTTTAAATAGACGTTTCTCGCGATTTAACCAACCAAACACAATAAAACTTGGTACAGTATATGTTTATACACTTTGTAATGCTCCGACATCTAACTTCGTTCAATTGTTTACATAACCACAAGATGGCGGCTGTGCAAGATATTTCACCGGCATTCTATATCTCTGAAACTATTGGTGGTATCACCCTGAAATTTTGTACGGAGATAAAGGGCACTTCTGGAAGTTCATCTACAAGACTTTCAAAACCGGTTAACTATAAAACGAACATGGCGGCCAAACGAAATAGAAAATTTTAAATAGACCTTTCTCGCGATTTAATGTACCAAACGCAATGAAATATGGTACAGGAAATGTTTATACACATTGTAATGCACTGGTATCTAATTTAGTTCAGTTGTTTACATAACCTCAAGATGGCGGCTGTGCGAATTTTAAAATTAAGTTTTCATTTCTTGTGTCGTATTCATGCGATCGAAGTGAAAGTTTGAATAATGAACCTACGCATTAATTTTCCTTTAATGATACATGCCTCTATGGCCTGAACATTTAACAATCCAACATGGCGACTATCCGAAATATTTAGACGGCTCTGAATATCTACGAATCTATTATAGCAATCAAACTGAATTTTTTTATGTGCATAGGGGCTACGAACTTTAGTTCACCAATAGGACATTAAATAACCTGGTGATCTCAAATCCAACATGGCGGCGACGTGAAGTATATATATTCACATGGACGTTTCTCGCAATTTAACCATCCGAGTGCAGTGAAACATGGTACAGAAAATCCTCATACGAATGTTAATCCACTGGCATCTAATTTATTTCAATTGTTTCCCTAACCACAAGATGGCAGCTATGCGGAATTTTTAAATATCCTTGTTACTTCTTGTGTCCTTATCATGCGATTGAAGTTTGAATGCTACACGTACACAATAATCTTCATGTAACAGTACATAACTCTAGGACCTACATATATAAAATCCATCATGGCTCCCATCCGAAATATTTAGTCGGTTCTCAATATCTACGAATCTATTACAGCAATCAAACTGAAATTTTGTATGTTCATAGTGGCACTTAACATAAGTGGGATATATGAAAATAGGCTGTATAGTTCTTCACGAAACCACTTGTTGTTTATATATTGGTTAAAGGGGGATGTAAATGACTAAAGCTTTATAAAATGAAAATAAGTGCATGGGTTACTGTTAGAGCATACATACAGTTTATTTTAATGGTGTTTTGATATATTAATGTCAATTAACGTTTAAGTTTAATTATAAGTATTGATTGATTGATTGAGTGATGGGTTATTTTGTTTGTTTTTAGGTGTGGTCATGCGCCATTAACGTAGTGAACAGACAGTGAACAAGCATACATTATGCTTTAAAGTACTTTGTGCTCTTGTGCAACGTTAATAACTTTCAATAAAAAAAGTTTTATTTTAACACATGGCGTTAGTACCAAATACAACAAGTGAGCAAGTTGGTTTACCGCGTGGGTTAAATTTAAAATCAGAACATGATCGTTGGTTAACATTTGAATCCTGGCCTGTAGGCTTTTTGTGAACACATAAACTTGCAAAAGCCGTTTTTTTTACTTGAACCGAGAAGATGTGGTGCGCTGTGTGTTTTGTCGTATTGAACTTTCACACTGGGAAGAAGGGGATGATCCCTTTAGAGACCATTTGCGATGGTCTCCTTGTTGTCCTTACATGCTTGGAAAACCAGTGGGTAACCTACCAGTGTATCCATTTTACCGAACCACAAGGCCATTGGCCGCTACGCATGTTGCTGAATCACAAATAAATAATAATAATAAGAAGAAATAAGCAGAGAAGAATCGGTACCTGGAATGTACGGACCTTACTCCAAACTGGAACGTTAAAGAACTTGATCATGGAGATGGAAAGGATGGATTTACATGTATTGGGTATAGCAGAAATGAGATGGCCACATGCAGGAGACTTTTGGAGTGGAAATTATAGGATACCTCATTCTGGTACAGCAAATAATAAACCAGGGTATGGTGGAGTAGGCATTATATTGCATAAAGAACTAGGAAACAGAGTAAAGGGATTCGTGCAATATAATGAACGATTAATTTTAGTACGGATCAAAACTAAACCAAAGGATACTGTGATAGTCCAAATTTATATGCCGACAACACAAGAGGTTGATGAAGAGGTAGAGAAATGTTATGAAGATCTAAGTGAACTCATAGCTGAAATAAAGGGGGAAGAAAACCTTATTTTACTTGGTGACTGGAATGCAATTGTCGGAGAAGGAACTGAAGGAAATGTTGTTGGTAAATACGGATTGGGGAGAAGAAATGAGAGAGGCGAGAGACTTGTAGAGTTTTGTATACAGCATAAATTAGTTGTAACGAATACTATATTCCAACACCATCCAAGGAGGAGATACACTTGGAAAGCTCCGGGAGACCTAAGAAGGGCCCAAATAGACTACATATTACTAAAGGAAAGATTTAAGAACCAGGTGATACATAGTAGAAGTTACCCTAGAGCTGATGTCGACAGCGACCATAACCCAGTCGTCATACGCTGTGAATTAAAGTTCAAAAGATTAAAGAAGAAAGAAAATAAACATTGGGATATTTCTAAGCTTAAAGATGAGTCCACTCAAATACTCTATATGGATGAAACAAACAATAACATAAGAGACATTGAAGAACACTTGGCAGTAGAAGAGAAGTGGATCAAAATAAAGAAGAGCATTTTAGACTCAACAGAAACTGTTTTAGGAAAAAAAAGAAAAAGAAAATAGGAAAGAGTGGATAAGTCAAGAAGTTGTGGATATGATAAAGGAAAGAAGACAGTATAAAAACTCAAATGATGAGAATGAAAAGCAAAAATACAAGACCTTAAGAAACCAGATAAATAAGAGGGCAAAACAAGACAAGGAACAGCATTTAATGGAAATCTGTGCAGGCATAAATAACAACATGAAATCTGGACAAATAGATATGGCCTATAAAGATATTAAAAGGTTCTTTGAAACAAGGAAGCCAAAAACAATGAGCATTGAGGACAAAGATGGGAAGTTAATATATGATGACGAAATGATAGTGAAAAGATGGAAAGAATATTTGGATCAACTATACAGTGGAAACTGTGTTAACTTGCCCATTGAGAAAGAAGATGAAATAACAGAGGAAGACTTGGGGGCACCTATTATGGAGGAAGAGTTTGAGAAGGCATTGCAGGACCTCAAAGGAAAGAAAGCTCTTGGAGTTGATAACATACCAGGAGAACTATTGAAACAATCAGGTGACAAGTTAAAAAAGGAACTGTACAACTTAATATGTACTATTTACAAGACTGGGGAATTGCCTGAAGACTTTGTGAAATGCATAATAGTACCTATACCTAAAAATCAAATGCAAGGTCATGTAAACAATACAGAACATTGAGTCTGGTGTGTCATGCATCAAAAATAGTCACCAGAATTATTATGAAGAGAATAGAAAAACAAATCGATGAAAACCTATCTGATGATCAATTTGGTTTTAGGAAAGGAGTAGGAACAAGAGAAGCAATCTTAGCATTGAGGCAAGTGATAGAGAAGCAGATGAAGAAAGGCAAACCTACCTTCTTAGCGTTCGTCGACCTTGAAAAGGCGTTTGACAATGTGAACTGGAATGTTCTATTCAGCATTCTTCATCAAACAAGTATCAACTTTAGAGACAGAAGACTCATCTACAATATCTATAAGCAAGAAGTTGGAATAGTTTGTAGTGGTAGCAAGGAAGAAACAGCACACATCAGAAAGGGTGTACGGCAGGGTTGTTCCCTTTCCCCATATCTATTCAATATATGTACAAAAGGCGATCGACCAAGTAAGAGAAACATTTGCCACAGGAGTGAATACTCATGGAGAAAAAGTTGACATGATAAGGTTTGCTGATGACATAGCGCTAATTGCAGAGAGTGAAGAAGACTTACAAAAGATCCTGAGCAAGATGGATAAAATAATGGAGGAAGAATTTAATATGAGAATAAATACAAATAAAACAAAAATTTTGGTCTGCAGTAGACATGGCGAAAACCAGACATCAATAGAGTTAAGAAATGAAAACATACAAGAAGTTAATGAGTTTAATTATCTGGGAAGTAAAATAACGAATGATAGAAGAAGCAGCAGAGAGATATTAAGTAGGATTGCCCAAGCCAAGAACGATTTCTATAAAAAGAAGAACCTATTTACTGCAAGGAACATAAGTCTTGATGTGAGGAAACAAATGTTGAAGACCTATGTATGGAGCGTCGCGCTATATGGCAGCGAATCTTGGACAATCGGAGAAAGAGAGAGAGGAAAAGACTACTAGCATTTGAAACCTGGTGCTATAGAAGGATTATGAAAATCAGTTGGATAGAAATGGTCACGAATGAGGAAGTCTTTAGAAGAGTGGGAGAGAGAAAATGCTTCCTTAAATATTTAAAAAGAAGAAGGAATCACCTCGTGGGCCACATACTGCGACACAATGGACTGATTAAGCTTATAATCGAGGGAACAGTAGACGGCAAGAATTGTAGAGGAAGACCCAGACTGGAGTACATGAGTCAAATACTGAAAGATATGGGTTGTGGCTCATACTGTGAACTGAAGAGGAAGACTGAGAGACGGGAAGAATGGCGAGCTGCTGCCAACCAGCCTCACGGCTGTTAACCACAGAGAAAGAATGATGTATTACCACCCAGCAACAGTAGTGTCGAAATATGTGGTCCATATGCCATATACAGTGTTGAATTGGCGTGTGCATTTGAAAAATTGGAAGATTGTAAGACTAAAGCACTAGCACACCCAGAGTACAGCTCTGTTGAAAAACGTTTAGAATCTTATAAAAATGTTTGGCTATTAATATTAAAACACCTTACCAAACAGCTAAGTGAAGCTGGATTTTTTTTATACTGGTGAAGGGGATAAAACAATATGTTTATATTGTGGCTTTGCTTTAAAGGATTGGTAAATGACTGATAACCTTTTGTGCAACACGCTCGTTGGGTACCTAACTGTAAATACATGGTGTTGCTTAAAGGTCAGGAATTTGTGAACACTATTCGTAAAGATAACGTGATTGTAGCACAAGACATAAAAGTGCCTTTAGAGTTAGAACACGCGGAGCAAATACATGAGGCTGAAAGAAAAGATTTGTCTAACGAACAGATACAAAAGTGTGACCAACAATTATGTAAAATTTGTTATCAAGATGAACTAGGTGTTGTATTTTTGCCTTGTGGACACATTATAGCCTGTGTCAAGTGTGCATTAGAACTCAACACTTGTGTTATATGCAGAAAAGCAGTATCTGCTACCGTTAGGGCATTTCTCGCATAAATAATAAAATTTATCAGCCATGCATAGTGCAAAATCCCTAATTGCACAATATTATTACAAGCTGTTGTAGTGTGTAATAAATATGCTTTTGTTTTGTTTATAGACTACTACAATGAATGTTTTGAATGCTGTGGGACAATCATGTGGCTTAGAGACAAAGAAGCTCAGCGAATTGCCAACGCATATTCCATTACGCATTATCAAGATTTGGAAATTGAAAACAGAATATGGTGATCGTGTGCTTTGTGTATGCGAAAATTTTGAGACATTTCTGCCTACACGGTTTAATGATATGTCGAAGCGTGTTTCTGATGAAGTGAATAATGCTGTACAACCTGTACACTTAATTTATGAATGTTTTAAAAATAATAGGTGCATGGTTCGTTTTAATTAAATGAAAAAAGTGATATAATAATGGAAAATATAAGTAATGACAATGGACTGAAAGAAAAAAATATGTGTATAGAATAATAATGTTTTAGTTTTTAGTATTGTCTTAAAAATATTATCATGAAAGCAAAAAAAATGTATATAAAGTTTGTGAATAAAAGCAAAATGATGTTGCAATGTTGTTTTATTCTATACAAAGTTAGAATATTTAACATTGCAGAGTATACTTGATTATGACAATAAAATGCACACTTAATACAAGTCTTTGCCTTTACGATAGTTTATAGTTTTAAAACAAAGCTTGTTGTAGATCTTTTTTCTTCCATGGTGAACAATAGGCATGAAAACGTTATTGTCTTGTTTCGGATCATTATCACTATCATAATCATAAACAGCATGATCTATATCACTATTATTATAATCACAATAATTATCCTCAACATTATCCTCAACATTACTTAAACCAGTTAAATATTCCTGTTCCTCTTCCTATTCATGTTCCTCTACAGTGTCCTCATGTAGAGTCCGCGTGGCTTTTGATAATGTTAATGGTTTTTTGAACATTGAATTATTTTCAGTAGTAGTATTGTTTTGTAGCACTCCTTTTTAGCATTTTTATGATTTTCTGTTGACAGCAACAATGTTTCATGTACTACACTACATTGATGATCACTGACACTTAAAACTTCACTATTTTTAACTTTTAGCTCACTGCGACATTGTTTTGAACGTTGTTTTGAACAACGCCAAATAACAGTTCCATTTTTATTGGTTCGTTTCACAATATATGAATATCCTTTATAGAATGCATGAGGCTTACCATACCTAGTCACAGATCCTTCCATATCAACTGTCATGCATAGGCTAAGCTCTAGTAAAGACAACTTGGTAATAAGAACAATAGTTTAATGTGCGAGCATATATGGGTGCAAATGTGGGAGCAAAAAAGTGGGAGCAAAACGTGGGAGCAAAAATTGGGGGCAAAAAGTGGGAGCAAAAAGTGGGAGCAAAAAAGTGGGAGCAAAAAGTGTAAACAAAAGTGGGAGCAAATATGTGTGAGCAAATATGAGAGCAGAAAGTGGGAGCAAATGTGAAAGCAAAAGTGGGAGTAAAAAGTGAGAGCAAAAACAGCGAGGAAAATTGGGTGCACAAAGTGGAAGCAAAATGTGTGAGTAAAAAGTGGGGGCAAATGTGGTGTTTTACTAAAACAATCTCCCCTAACCTAACCTAACTTCACCTAACCTAACCTTCCAACTCTCAGATCAAGAATTAAATTCTGGGCATATTCGAGTTGAAGCCCAAAACCTCTGGGATAACATCCAAGTATACTAGCCACTACACCGCGAGATGGACATATTATCATGCAACACAACACAAAAATAAAAGTTTTCTGTAGTGTAACTCATTGGCTGACAACCATAGTTGAGAATTCAAACCCAAGACCTCAGGACTTTTGTTTTGAACATTATCAGAAATAGTATTCCATTTACATTTTGCTGCTGTTTATAGTTTTAAGAGTTGGCATTAATTTGGGAGCAAAAGTGAGAGAAAAACAAGTGTGAGCAAAAGTGAGAGCAAATGTGAAAGCAAAACTTGGGAGCAAATATGAGAGCAAAAAGTAGGAGCAACCATGGCTGGTTGTTGAGACATTCAAATCAACTAATACACATAAATTAAATTTTAGTAAAGAGACTTGGGTAATAATAATAATAATAATAATAACAGTTAACAGAAATATTCAAGTGGATTCATTTTTTTAAGGTGGATTTTCCAAAGTACCGTCAACAATAATAATTACATGAACAGTAGGAAATCAAACCGAAGACCTCAGGACTTTTGTTTACAACATAATCAGGAATATTATTCTATTTACATTTTGCTGCTGCTCATAGTTATAAGAGTTGGCATTAATATGAGAGCAAAAGTATGAGCAAAAGTGAAAGCATAAAAGTGGGAGCAAGCATGGCAGGTTGTTGAGACTTTCATATCAACTAATACACATAAATTAAATTTTAGTAAATTGACTTGCCTAATAATAATAATAATAATAATAATAACAGTTTTCAAAAATTAAGGGGATTGATATTTTTCAAGGTGTAATTTCCAAAGTACTGTCAAGAATAATAATTACATGAACAGATTCCAAGAACTCTAGAGTGCGTTTAAGGTTAATGATTGGCTAGGAGTGAGATAGAGCTAGCTAACCTAAGTTAACCTCAGCTCACTTAACCTAACTTTGTCACATGACATGTTCTACAAGTTTAGACTTGCTTTGAGCCTGGCTATGACGTCACAGATGAATGGCGGTGGGAGGCTGGGCATGGCTTTTTATTACACAAAAACATTTTCCCTTTTTGCCAGCCTACAAATTTAAGATTCATTAACATGACATTATTAAAATAATCATTCATAGGTACTTACCAAAAAAAATAAAAGGATTGTTCTTCCAAAGTTCAGTTCAGAGCTCTACTGTATACGTCCGTGTGCTAAAATGGCAAGTGCATCACTAACGCAATCGTTATCAGTTAGCCTAGCAACAGAGAGAGTTGCATTTTCTCAGCGTTTGGACCTTGAAATGTTGTCTCTCTCACACGTGTTCCCACGCCTCTTCACATTCCTCAATCTGCATAAGATTCGTGTACCTTATACTAGTTTCATGTTTTTAATAAGGAACCAAAATGGCTGCCTCTTATACATCGGTAGTACGGCTGTCTAGGAACCAAAATGGCGGTCTCTCTGTTTAAATGCCAGACCTCCTAGCCTCTACCAGGTCTGTTTAAATGACAGACCTGCTAGCCTCTACTAGCCAAGTAGCATGACCCTTTACTTCCTGCTCACGTAGACATTCTTGTGTTATCAGCAGTCGCTTTGACAAGGCCTGGCCAGGTCGTGGATTGAGTGCAAGCAAGCAACACAGTTCTGTAGCATTCAAAACGTGTGTGTCTTATTATTATTATTATTATTATTATTAAACATTTTACTGTAATAATAATTACTAGCAAGCGGCCAACGTCAATACATGATCATGTTAACCACATATTTTCACCCTAAAACACATGACTTTTCCCAGTTCAATATTTAGTTTATAACATTTCAAGTCAATGACCTTACCGTTTTGACTCTTTGCGTACATGCACATGACTAGGTCGAGCAAATGTTATAGGTTTCCATATTCTAAAGCCATTTACTGTGCCAGACAGCAATCTCGCTTATTACCGTTTACTAGCATGTTAAAGATCCCCATCAGGGGTAAAAAATCTTAGCACACTTAACACATTTTCAAATATTCGCCTCTATCCATCATAGGAAATATCACAAATCCAACCTTCATTAGATGCCCCGCCATCCCATCAAAATAGCAATTCATTTCTTCCGGGCACGGTCACCGAGATCGCCAACGTCTAAGAATCACTTGGTCATATCCTACAACCGTTTGTTGTGTCAGAGAGCGATCTCGCTCATCACCGTTAACTAAAACGTTAAAGATCCCCTTCAGGGGTAAAAAATCGTAGCATGCTTGTCACATTTCAAAATATTCGCCTTCATTCATTCGTCATAGGAAAAAATATCAAAAAGCAACCCCTCGTTTTGCCATACATCGCCCCCGTCGAAACAGCCATTTCCAGTATTCACCATGCTCAGTCGTTGTAACATACGTCAAGCGCTACCGGCTCTCTGTCTACAAACACTCTTTTATTTAAACATAATAAAAAATAAAAAATGCATAGTTCTTGTCCTAGAGACTTGACATTTATTTTCATGGTAGAGGGGATAGGGATCTTTCATTTATGTCAAACAAACTTATTTGTCAACGTGTTAGTTTCCAAAATAGTAAATATTCAAAATTTAAGGGTTTTCAAAAAGTCTCAAAAATAAAAAATATTAGTATAAAAAATAAAGGTCTTAGAGACCATTTGTTTTAACTATTGAACAATGTTCTATCATTATTGGTTTTCAAACTATCGCCTACTTTTAAAAACCTTTTTTTTTTAAATAACGAGTGGTCTATAGGAAAGAGGACGTCAGCTCGAGTCGAACGACACCTCATTTGTTAATATCCGACCATCCGTTCGCCAATGATCACCAATGTCCGCGAGAAATTAGGCTATTATTTTTGCCCTCTTACACCCTTGAAACTTGCTGTCCTCCTAAATGGCATACCCACCTTTCATTAACGTCAAACAAACTTTTTTCCATTTCACCGTTTCCAAAATAGCGCCAATCCAAAAAACAAACATTTTCACATTTTTTTTTAAATACCAACACACATTCTTGGCCAAGAGAACGTCATCCCAACGCCAACAATGCCTCATTCGTTAAAATCCGACCACGCGCTCGGGAGATATCGGCAAAGTTTATATGAAAGTAGGTGGTTAAATAGAACTGTCCGCACCACACTACTGCACTGTTTGAGTCCTAGAGGCTAGGAATTTATTTTTCGGGTAGAGGGGGCCAGGGCCATTCATTTATGTCAAACAATTTTTTTTAAACTCTTTAGTTTCAAAAATTTATAAAAATTTCAAAATTGAACTTAAAAAAAAAGTTTAAAAAATAACAACGTCTTATTATAATAAATAAAGGACATAGAGACCGTTCGTTTAAGCTATTGCACAACATTCTATCATGTTTGGTTTTCAAACTAGCACCTACTTTCGAAAACAAAAATTTTCAAAACATTTTTCAAAAATATAACGAGTGGTCCATAGCAAAGCCCCCGTCAGCTTGAGTCCAACGACACCTCATTCGTGAATCTCTAACCACGGGTTCGGGAGTTATCGGCTCGCATTGGGAGTAGTGGCGGGGGGGGGGGGGGGTAGGAGGGCAGAACCCCTGTTACTCCCCTACTAATGTACTTATTTACTTTACGCTTTAGCTTACTTTCACTGTTCATCTGCATTGCCATATCCCACATATTATGATCATTATCAATAACTAATTCTGTTCAGGACCTCCGGCACAATCAGCGTGAAATGAAGGAACATTACAATCTAAAATATAAAAGTGAAAGTCTGTATGCATGTATGTATGTATGTATGTGGGTTGGTTCCGTATACAAATCTACACCGTTCCACCAATCTCAACCATATTTTACATACACATAGTTTTGGACCCAGAAGGAACCACTGGCTACATGCATTTTCGATAGTCTTTTTCATTCTTTTGATTTCGGCCTTTTTGCACTCGAGCAAAGGCAAATAAAGTCAGAAAATATACTGATAAAATAATGGCAAGGCCGGCCATCTCCATGGCAACACTAACTCAAGACGGGGCCACCAAGTTTCTATCTATCTCGGTGAGAGGCCATGCTACACCCACTGCCATCTAGATCGCATCCCTCCAAGCTGCTTTAAACTGCCTGTCCATTTAGCACAAGATAGGTTGCAGCATCAACCCACTGTGATCGCCGCGGCACTTTCACTGCCAGCTGGATCGCATCCCTCCTGGCTGCTTTAAACTGCCTGCCCATTCAACACTCAGACGCGTACTGGATATACTGTATATTAATTCACCACTAGGTTGCAGCGCCAACCATCCGCGGCTTTTTTAAGGAGACGATGCCTGAAACCAAGTGTTTTTAACTTTGGAGGCTTAATATCGAGATTGAAAAAACGTGAAAACATGGCACTATGTTAGTTCTTTTGTTATTCAATCAGCATAAAGAATATGATATTTATCATTTAGACGTTCACGGCCCGTGACACTATCGATAATGTAGAATTTTGGGCTTATGCCGTGTTTTATTTAATCAAACTCGACGAGTTTCGAAAGAAACCATGTTTGTCTTTATCAGGAATAAATGGAAATACGACTAAATTGTTGCTAAGAGAAAGTAACAAATAAACTAAAAAATGTACCTTAAGCCCCATTTTAGGGACAACGATAAGCAGCAGTGGGTATCTACAGAGGTCCCTGTACTTGTGGCAAGGCTTATATCGGGCAGACTTCGAGAACGATATGTACTCGCATTAGGGAACATAATAGATGTATCAGCCTCATTCAATCTGATAAATCAGCTGTTGCTGATCATGCCTTAACACCTGGCCATGATGTCATGTTCCAAGGAGTGGATGTTCTTGCCCGTATACAGCAATATCGACCCAGAATCATCAGGGAGGTGGTTGAAATACGTAAACACCCAGATAATTTCAACCGCGACACCGGCTACATTCTCAGTGTGTCCTGGCTCCCTATCATCAGAACCCTCAGAAAGTAATACACTGCTGCTTTTCGTTGTCCCTAACATGAGGCTAAAATGGCGTCCATCTTAGGGCACCTTTATTAGTTTCTTTGTTGCTTTCTCTTAGCAATAATTTAGTAGTATTTCCGTTTATTCCTGATGAAGAAAGACATGGTTTCTTTCGAAACGAGTCGAGTTTGATTAAATAAAACACGGCATAAGCTCAAAATTCTACATTATGGACAATATGATATTTATTTATTATTTATCGTGTGGCTAGCAACTAGATGAATTACAATATAACAAATGTATATATAAATAAGTAAATCATATGTACAGTATATAAATCACAAGAACATAGGTTGCGTTCGCATTCACAAGCTTTTCGTTGTCCCTAACATGGGGCTATAATGGCGTCCATCTTAGGGCACCTTTTTAGTTTCTTTGTTGCTTTCCCTTAGCAACAATTTAGTCGTGTTTCCGTTTATTCCCGACGAAGAAAGAGATGGTTTCTTTCGAAACGCGTCGAGTTTGATTAAATAAAACACGGCTTAAACTCAAAATTGTACATTATGGATAATATGATATTTATTTATTATTTATCGTATGGCTAGAAACTAGATGAACTACAATATAATAAATGTATATATAAATAAGTAAATCATATGTAGGCTACAATATATAAATCACAAGAACATAGATAGCGTTCGCATTCACAACGAGATGTCCAGTTGTTCACGCCAGTCCAGAAAGGGAGATGCAGCAGAAATAACATCTTGAGGTGATCCAGCATACTTCCTCATCGGACATTATTGAATAATATGCTCTACGGTTTGAAGAGGAGCTCCGCAGTCACAGGCAGGAGAATCATGAAGTCCCCATTTATGTAGCATGGCGTTACATCTGGTGTGACCTGTTCTTAGGCGATTTAAGTTTACCCACTGGTTTCTCTTCAGGTTAAATCCCGGAAGTCTTATAGTAGGATCTAGAATACCTTGATGTCTCACAGGAGCAGACTTCCAGTTTTGGCGCCATTGTTCCGTGCAATTAATGTCAGGTATGTTATGCTATATTGGGTTCCTTGATCTAAGACGACTGGAGGAAAGAAAGATCATTAAGCACTTCATGAATTGGGAGATCCTGTAGGTGATTTTGTTGATGTACATTTCTCCTCTCACGTACTGTTGCTTCCTGTCGTCTTAGGTCTGGAGGTGATATGATACTGATAGTGTTTAACCAGGGAGTTGGGGGTGGATCTCAGTGTACCTGTTATGACCCTCATACTTTCATTCAGATGAACATCGATCATTTTAGTATGAGCACTACCGTGCCACACTAGGGCACAATACTCTGCTACAGGATAAACCATGGAGAGGGCAGTCGTGCGTAGTGAAGTTGCATCAGCACCCCATGATGTGCCAGCCAATTTCTTCATGATATTGTTCCGCGATTTGAGTTTTTGGTCTGTGTATTCCAAGTGTTTCTTGAAGGTTAAGGAACGGTCCAAGGTGATGCCAGATACTTAGGGCTGAAATTGTGCCTAACTCTTTGCTGGCAGAAGGTCACTTTCAGCTGTTGGTGGGCAATGCGGTTGCAAACATGATATTAATTTAGAAACATACTTATGGGCAAATTTTCAATTTAAAGGAAAGAGAAACATACATGGTGGTGGAGGTGATTATTTTGAAGGGGCGAAATGTCTAGCTCATTTTCCAGTAATTATAAGGTAGGGATGATTAAAAAAATACAACTACTTCCAAATAATTTAAATGTAACTTACATACTAGACGATATGAAAAGAAAAGAATAAGGGAAATAAAAGACAGGGAAAAGAAATGCCTCCGGCCGCTGAAGAAAGGGATGTTGATTAATTTAGGGGCTTTGGAACATCGTGCTCATGTAGCCCCGTGTACTTGGCGGTGTGTTGAATTTGTCTGATAACCCGTCTTATTGTGATGGCTGTATTAGTGTGTATTTATAAGTCCAGTGAATTGTCCGTTGGTAACTCATGAAATCAGATTCCTCGCCATTCAAACTTGACCTGTTCTGATTTACAAAAGCACACACATCAATACGCCATCAAAAAATACAAAACACAACTTCACCATTAACATCAATACAAAACAAATGTCTGTAACAGTGACTTGAAAAAGCTGCGAACACGACGCCTATATTTGGAAACGAGGTTGTACGCATAAACCAATACTGTAATATTGTTTAATGGGCAGGCAGTTTAAAGCAACCAGTAGGGACGCGATCCAGCAGGCAGTGGCCACACCATTTATTATCCAAAGTACGATAATAACATTAGAAATCTGAACGCAATAAAAATCTGAAACCGTATCTATTTTATTAACAGGGGTCGTAATAGTGAAATGAAATTAAAAAAGAAATACACTGGCAAACCTTGCATTCGACATACTATTGCAGATTTTTCTAAAAGTAGCATTATTTTCTTTGTGATTAGATTTTGGATGATAAGGACCAAACAGTAGATACGGCGGTAGTAACACAATTTGCCACCAGAAGCGATGTGGCGGTGGTAACACAGAATGACACCAGGTACCGCAATGGACAGAGACAATCCAAAGATATTAGTGTTGACCAAAGTGGATATAAATAAAGTGTTGACTAAGGCTAGCGGTAGCCATGGGTTATTTACAAACGAGTGCTGTTCTTTGTACATATCTGATCTATTATTTCTTCAAGTAAAAAGGGTGTTCATCCCACATTTTGTTGATTTCCTGTGTCTTAGCCATTTTAGTGCTTACTGACGAATGATATTGTGCAATGGTGTAGTTATCACGAATTCCCTGAACTCCGCTATAGCATTTTAGTGATCATTACGGTATGGATTTAGAGAATATATTTCTTATCTTACGAAATATTTTAGGGGCTAAAGAAGCCCAATGTGTTCTCAATCAACGCATCGTATTTAACATTAAACTGGGATTATACGTTGTTGCATTTACTTTAAGTAGGTGAGATAGGTTGGATGGCTCCTCTGTTTGTTTAGGGGCTGCGAAAACGCAGTCATGCAGCCCCGTGTACTTTGGATGTGTGTAGAATCTGCCTGATAACCAGTGTTAATTGTGATGGCTGTATTATTGTGTGTTATGTGTAATTCAGGTAAGGACTACAGATAGTCAGTTTTAAGAAGTTCCTACTTTTGCTACCAAATGCTACCGTCAACGACACCTAGCTGCAAACTTGGTTAAAAGGTACCGCCGCTACCACAACCTGACGGTGAAGGTTGGAACTTAATAGCGTTAATAAAATTTAAACTACAAATTTTACCTTCACACGAGTGTAGTTAATGGAAGGTTCTTTTACACCACATAAATCTATGACATGGGCCCACTGGCTTTACTTCCCCTCCGAAGGAAGGCATACCTAGGGTTTTTAACGCTCTTCAAAAATCCGATGACTTTGCCCGGATTTGAACCCGCGACCTTAGGCATAGAAACTCAGCATGCTACCAAATACGCCACCAAAGCCGCCCAATATGAGATAATAAGCATGTAAATACAGCAATACTATTCCCTAATATGCAGCTATAGTAGACTACACACTGTCTTATGTACATGAATAAGCCATTTCTCAATAATCACACCATTTGTGCGGGGTTAAAAATCGTAAGTATATTTGACTCCAGAATGATGACTTTATATTCCAAACATTGAATAATTTAAATGTTGTTTCCTTTCAAAAAAGTGGATGCAATAATTTAAAAATTAAAGAGCTTTATGTGAACACGTCTAAATTACACCCATTACAACAAAAATAAAGACTATCAGGAATGTACTGTAATTGTCAGACTAGATCCTTGAGAAATGTGCATATACAGCCCTTTTATTTGTTATTGATGCATTCTCTACTACGTTATTGTACTCCACAGTACTTTTCGCCTAGATTTACAGTGAGTTAATATTGCACTTGATTAACTTCCGAGCCCTGGAGAACTATGTTTTAAACTCACTTAGGGGCAAAGTGAATATACTTTGCGAATATATATTGGCATGTATCTTTCTATAACAAGTAAATTCACCTCCCGGGCAACGCCGGGTAAAATAGCGAGTGTGTCATATGCATGGCTTTGTTTCCAGAACTAGAACTCTAATCGACTGAACATATTGGAACCTAGCCTAGTCCAACCTATGCTCCATTATTCACACTTCACACCCTGTTGACCATCTCAAGATAGTAAATTGCGTATGGACATAAAAATAAAATATTACGACATAACGAAGTCCAAAGTATTTTTAAAGATTTGTGGTTTCATGTACATGAAACTTTTGACTTAAGTTTCAACAAATGAATTTTGCACGAGATAGCTTTACTAAGTTTCTGAATTAGTAAATCCATTTCACAAAATGCTTCAACAAATGAGTTTTGTTTTAATATTAAAAATATTGAGGTTAAATAATAAGCTATGAAATATCTTACAAAATATTTAAAAACAGATCTGTAACAAATATGGGCTTTAATTTGATGTTAATAGGAATCATTTTGCAAAAATGACATATAAATAGTCTTCTTCTTCGTCTTCCTATCAAGAGTTAGACCAGGTGGCTTGTTACGGTCTCGTTCCATCTCTTTGTAGGTCGACCAACGTCTCTTCTGCCTCTAGGTTGGTATTTGAGGAGTCGTCTGGTGATCCGGCCGGTCTTCATACGTAGTACATGGTCCTTCCAAGCTGATCAGTAATTCTGCACTGTGTTTATAATTGGCTCCACTTTTAGACCTTTAAAGATATCTTCAGATCTTTTCCTATCCCATAGTGTATGTCCAGCTGTTCTCCTCATGAACCGCATCACGGCACTCGTCAGTCTCCGTTCATCCCCTTAGCGAAGGGTCCAAGCTTCGCTGCCATATAGAAAGGTAGGTTTGGCTAGGATGTTGTATAGTTAGAGCCGTGTGTGCCTCTGGACTAAAGATGGCCTAAGGATGTTATTTATTAGTCCTGTCACCTTAGTGAAGTTGATGATTTTGTGCTGCATATCGGTTTCTTGGATGTAACTGAAGTTATAACCGAGATATTTGAATGTTGATGCCTGCTCAAGGGTTGTATATTCGATTCCAATTTTTGTTCTCTCATGGTTTTTCCCGATGAAGGCCATAACTTTAGTTTTGGTAAGGGAAATCTCCATATTGTAATTACTCGCTGTTGTATGAAGATTATATACTGATCTCTGTAAATCTTCTTCAGATTTTGCAAAAAGTACCAAGTCATCTGCAAACAGTAGAGATTATATATCAGGTTGTCTATCTATCTTAATGTGACCATGTTCTTTTTTTGTTGTTGTCTCCATTCACTGATGATTTTATTTATGTATATGTTGAACAAATGTGGTGAGAGACAACAGCCTTGTCTAACTCCCTGGTCAATGGGTTTCCATCCCGTCTACTGTTGACTAATTTTGACAGCAAGCACATTTTGACTGCAAATAATTTGAATTGCTTTTATTATAAGTGATGGGGTATTACTTCCTGCTAATATGTTCCAAATTATCCTCCTGTCTATTTTATCGGAGGCCTTCACAAAATTAATAAAGGCTAAATGTGCTTCCAGATTAAATTCTTTTCTCAATGAGTATCTTCAGTGTGAAATATCCATCGGCGCATGATCTTAGTCTTATAATATTGGAATAGATTTTATAACTAGTGTTGAGTAAATTGATTCCTCTGTAATCATTGCAGTCTTTGACAACACGTTTTTATGGATGTGAATGACAATTGCTCTACCAACTATGGGGTGGAGTTTCTCCCTTCCAAATTCTGTTAAAAAAGTTTAGAAGTTGTTTTTGTATATTCTTATAAACTAGTCTCGTACGTCTCATGAACAAATGCACATCAGTGAGGAGTTGCCTCCGATGGAGTCTGAATTAGAATAACCATTTTTCAAAAGATGATGTGCGAGTCATTTCAACAAATTAACTTAGGTCAGCTGTTGTGCAAGCTGGCCATAACTTTCGTTTTGGTAAGGGAAACCTCCATGTTGTAATGTTAGTAAATACATATTACGATTTGGCTCAATAATCTTTACCAAAAATGAGTGTATTTCATAAAGTTTAGCGGCAGTTTATGTGTTTCCAAACGTTGCAGTTTCCAGTGCGACACACCAGACGGAGAAGCTCAAGATACTGTTTATCCAAATACACTTCAATAAACACAATTAAAACGTAAATACATTCTTTCTTTGATTGGCAATGCAACGCTTGGCTGGTACAACTAGCGATATATAAGTCGATAAATGTTTATACTGGATACCGTATATATACCTGAATACTTCCAACAGTTAAAACTCTGAATGAGAATTGTTAGTTTTTGGGCTGCCAAATAAAAAGTTAACATCAATATCTACTCAAGACAGACAAAAACAAAAACGCTCAACGACAAATATAAGAGGATAACTGATTTGTCAACAAAACTTATTCACATTCAACAGTTTTAGTTATCATACATACAACACTTTTCCTTATTATGTTGTCCACTTACTCATTTATATGATTTCCACTTGCATCACTCTCTTCAGCATGGGCTTCTTCTTTTATATCCTAGCAACAAGAAAGGGTCATTAATTTATTTGCTACCATATTAAGCTTCTATACAATCATTAACAAATAATGTTACCTCACAGCATGGATCAAATTAAAGTGAGGATTTAGTATTAGTATTATTTTTGATAATTGAGCATTATTAATTAAAATCTACCTATCAAAATATGTATTAAAACTCAAAGCAGTTCAAAACCCAAAGAAGATTCTCATTAATATTTATTCACTCACTCCTCCATATGTTTCCACTTCACATTTCCTCGTTTTTTCTTCCTTAGATATTTTCTGCCATTTTACACGTCTCCTAGTCATTTTCTTCTGATCATGGTCCGTCTTCTGTATTATTATTATTATTATTATTATAGAAATACATCAAATGTTTAAATATCATGCCGGCCCACATTACATGGCCTCTCCAAGCTTAACAAAAATAAAATCATTTCCTGAAAGAGGAAGATCTGGGCTATTTTTGTATAAATATTGTGTTAATGGCAGAGAGTGAAAGAGTAATGAATGATGGAAGATCTAAATACGACCTGTGAGAAATTCGGAATGAGAGTTAATAAAAATAAGACAAAATGTATGGTGATAAATTCAAGAAACGTAAGGACAGCTTTAAAGTTAGGACTGGACAAAATAGAACAAATAAGTGCGATCAAATACTTGGAATGCATAATAACTGAAGACATGAGATGCAAACAGGAGGTGAAAACACGCATTGCAATTGACAAGGAGGCATTTAATAAGAAACGGAGGCTGCTTTGTTGGGGTATAGACAAAGGCCTGAGACAGAGAATAGCGAAATGCTTAATTTGGAGTGTAGCACTCTATGGAGCTGGGATGTGGACATTGAGAATGACGAAATGCTTTATTTGGAGTGTAGCACTCTATGGAGCTGGGATGTGGACATTGAGAATGGCGAAATGCTTTATTTGGAGTGTAGCACTCTATGGAGCTGGGATGTGGACATTGAGAAAAGGGGGAAGCGGTTGAGATGTGGTTATGGAGGACAATGGAAGGGACAAAATGCGTAGAGAAAGTGCGAAATGAAGATGTGCTCAAAAGAGTTGTGGAGGAGAAAATATATTAAAGGTAATCAGGATGAGGTAACAAGTTTGGCTTAGTCATTGGATGAGAAGAAATTGTTTACTTTTGGATGCAATGGAAAGAACGGTGAATGGTAGAAGACTATTAGGACGGAGAAGATTCCAAATAGTTGACAGTAGTAGGCTTGAGGGCTGAAAGAATTAAATTTGAAATTTCTAGCAGTAAGACTATAAAAGCCATTTCCCTTACCAGTCCATCATTTCAGTCACAGTACATAATACACGCACAATGTGGCTTGGCCCTTAATATACACATCAAAATAAGGTTTACATCACCCACCAAACATAAGTTCTATGGTATTCTATACTATGGTGAACTGGTATTGATGAAGTAATCCATCTTCCTATGTATTGACAAACAAATCACTAGTCCAACAGAACCGGTTTCTTGAGGTAAGCTCATGGTGTAGCACCCTCGTTCAATAATGGTTTGCACACCACGTGACAAGCTGCCCATGAGGTCATTTAACCACTGCTAGAATAATTTATCCCATTCTTCAAAGGCACACAGCTCTTTACAATTTATCTCAAGTATGTTCAATTGGGTTCATATCGGGGAACACGCAGGCCATTGTTGACGATACCAGCACGATGAACTCAGGAGTTGCCATCTATAAACTTAAAATTTCCCCCGAAATGCTGATGAAACGGTTCAACGACGGGTGGGGGGATGTTATCCTTGTATTGTGGAGCCTCGAGCGAGCCCAGAACATAATTGATCCGCCACCTTGCTGTACTCGATTGACGGAATGCCTCTGGCGTGCAGCATTGGCACTTGCCCCCCACACAGGTTGTCGACGGTCATCTGTTAGCAGATATAATGCGGCATTCATCTGTGAAGAGAATTTTGCGCCAATTATCCATAGTCCATTCTTGGTAATTTTGGGCTCACCTGTACCATGCTCCACGGTGTCTGGGTTTACGGATTGGGCCTCTACAAGGCCGTCTACCATACAGAGAGTTGTTGTGGAGTCTGGTTTGACACTTGCCTCCCGGTAGACCTCACAAAGTAACTGTTTATCCTGGCGGTAGTCTGGTCAGGGATCCTGCGGGCGAGAAGTCGCAGACACCGGTCGTCTGCCGAAGTTGTTGCCCTAGGGCAGCCAGTACGGGGCAAGTCATGTGGTCTGGTCAGGGTTCCTGCGGGCGAGAAGTCACATACACCGGTCGTCTGCCGAAGTTGTTGCCCTAGGGCAGCCAACCCGGGCCAAGTCATGTAGTCTGGTCAGGGTTCGTGCGGGCGAGAAGTCGCAGACACCGGTCGTCTGCCGAAGTTGTTGACCTAGGGTGGTCAGTACGGGCCAAGTCATGTAGTCTGGTAAGGTTTACTGCGGGCGAGAAGTCACAGACACCGGTCGTCTGCCGAAGTTGTTGCTCTAGGGTGGCCAGTACGGGCCAAGTCATGTAGTCTGGTCAGGGTTCCTGCGGGCGAGATGTCGCAGACACCAGTCGTCTGCCGAAGTTGTTGCCCTAGGGTGGCCAGTACGGGCCAAGTCATGTAGTCTGGTCAGGGTTCCTGTGGGCGAGAAGCCGCAGACACCGGTCGTCTGCCGAAGTTGTTGCCCTAGGTTGGCCAGTACGGGGCAAGTCATGTAGTGCGGTCAGGGTTCCTGCGGGCTAGAAGTCACAGACACCGGTCGTCTGCCGAAGTTGTTGCCCTAGGGCAGCCAACCCGGGCCAAGTCTTGTAGTCTGGTCAGGGTTCCTGCGGGCGAGAAGTCGCAGACACCGGTCGTCTGCCGAAGTTGTTGCCCTAGGGTGGCCAGTACGGGCCAAGTCATGTAGTTTAAACACGATTATAGGTCCTTACCACATCTGGCAGTGTAACTTCTCTTGATGACATAAGCAACAATCCGTGTGCCAACAAACGTCTCCTTTCCATCGGAGGACGTCCATACATTGTCTACAAACGCCATTTACTTTTCTGACACTGTGTATTTAATGAAGGTACGAATGTTACTGCCTCACCTACGTTCAACGAAATGGGTATGCTTTCGATAGATTCAATTCTGTAATCCCCAAATAGAATTGGCGAGAAGAGGATGGCGATCAGGTCATGTCCTTTTAAGATGCAACAAGTAGTAAACCAATAAGGTACTTACCTCTTTAAAATCTTCTCCACTCGCTAAAGATGGCGTTTCTGCTTCGATGCATGGAACAAACTCTGGTACGGAGAATTCCTTTATCTTCATCTCCTCGGTGAAATCAGTATCATCCTGCTGAGAAACTACTTATTTCACAAACACGTTCCTTTGCATAGGGGAACATAATACTTACAGACGTTTCCTTTATTTTGAATACCGTCCAAACACAATGCGACATAGATGACCTAGATCAGAAATTTTGTACAGAAAGGTAGTTCTGTTTCCAGAGTTAACATCCCAGACTTACACCAAAATTGATATATTGAGCAATATTACGAAGACTACTCTGAACAAGAAGAAATAATTTGCCTATTTTCATATATTCCTCTGGTCTTTCCATGTGATGTACTTACTATATTTTGGCACACGACCAGTCTCTACCTACACCATTATTTTGAGAAATAGTGCGCTGTGTATATAACTTTAAGTGTGGATGATGTCCAGTGACATGGCATCTTTCCGTCATGGAAATTTATTTAAAGAAGAGTCAAATGCTCTTCGTTTGTGGTTTACGAAATGTAAGACAAATAATTCAGTGCCATTAGATAATGGTTATATAATAGCACATTAATCTAGTCCATGGCTTAGATAGGATACGAGATGTAAAATAAACCTGTTTTAAAGCTCTGAACTGATGCCATCACGAATTATGGAACACAATTGAATATGAGATGTATCGACACTAGACACCGTAGAAAAATCCAATGTGATAAGTTTCATTATTCTCGAGTGGTTAGATCGCCAGAAATGTAATTTGGAATACTTAAAAATCACATGGAGCAAATTTATTCTTTGAATTTGCTTAATAATTCTCTAGCAACATAGAAAAATATCAGATTGCTTAAATGAGATGTATAGTGAACCGCTGGAATATAACGCATGAACGCCATGTTGGAATGTAGCGCTTGTCCATCAGTTACTGTGCGAGGGTCTTCTCTCGCTGCCTGTAGATACTGTAGACTCCCGACCATCAGGTTGCCGAATGAGGGCATACTCAAGATTACCATCTAGGAGAGTAGTGGTTTTGTAGCGGTTCTGCAGCCACCTCCACCTCCCCACCTCACAAGATGGCGGCAGCCCGATAACTCCCGAACCCGTGGTCGGATTTTGACGAATGAGGGGTCATTGAACTCGGGCTGATACCCCCTTTCCAATGGACAACATATTTCAACCCCAAAAATAAAACCTACCCCTACTAGGGGGTGAAATTGTATTTTTTAGAGAATCTCCCTTTCCAATTGCTACATGTGAGAGTTTGAATGCCGATATGGATTTAAACGTTGTTCTACATAAAGTGCATGTGTTCGGTGGATAGCCACTATGAATTAACATGCTTGTTTTTGTTTTTTACGCATGCCCACTCATGGCTTTTGTAAGAGGGTGGGAGAGCGGATCCCTATGGATGGGTTATTGTTGACGGGTCATTGTTGGCAGGTCATTGATGACAGGTCCTTGTGGACGAGTCCTTGTGGACGAGTCCTTGTCCCTTTGGACTGATCCCTTTGGACGGGTCCCTTTGGCCTGGTTCCTACGGACTAGCCCATTAATTTATTTAAATTATATCAAAGGGCCTAACTACATTTGTGTGTGTTGAATTGACGTTGTTCACTAATCCCCCACTACTATAATGGGAAAAGGGATATGAAAGGAGAGTGACGAAATACATGTGAACACGTGTGAGATGACCTTATTACCGTCCTCTTTGTGAAACAAGTCACATCCTGTTTTGGTTCATACGTGAGAAAATGTGAGTTCATGTGTAATATGATCTAACACACAGGTGTTCACCTGTACACGCGCACGATAAGAGCTAACAAGTCACAACCTGTTTTGACAGTGGTGGGAGGTGAAAGGGGGGGGGGGGGGGTTAGTGTAAGAGAGAACACAGGTGAAGAGAGAAAGAAATATGTATTGCTCATAATACATGTATAGCTGAGGACTGTACATAGGACTGTAGGTTAAGTACAACATGAGTAAATAAATAAATACAAGACACACAGGTTCACACAACATGTAATTTATTAATCCAAGAATTAAAGGCTGAGCTAAATCCCAACCATTTTACATAAGGTTTATTTCCTTTTTGTTTCAACACTTTTTCCACAAGGTAATGTTTAGGAAACGCTGTCTTTTGAAGTTCTTGAAGATAAAACCTGCCTTTTATGGGTTGATGGTTGAGGTCCTCGAGTAAATAGGTGACTGGACTGTTCAGGTTGACTTGACGAATTCGAAATAGTTCAGTCCCCCAATTTGGTGTGTAGCCCTTGTCGAAGACGGACTTGAATTTGCTCACACGAACATGGTCCCCAATGTTAAGGCGATGACGTTTAGGGTCTGCTGTTTTTATGGGGTTAAACAGTTTATCCAGTTGTGGAATATTTTTAGTTACAAGTCGTGGCTTGGTCCCAATGGTTCTGTGTTTGGTGTCGTTGTAACGTGACACTAACTCAGGTAACAAGTCCAACCAGCGATAAGTGCCCTGAGCGGTATACGCTTTCCACATATGGGTTTTCAATGTTCGGTTGAACCGCTCGACCACGCTGGCTTTGAGGTTGCTGTACGTGGTGTAATGGTGAATATCCTTAGATTTGAGATAACTGGAGAATTCCTTGTTGAAAAATTCTTTTCCCTGGTCGGTTTGTAGCAGCTGAGGTTGACGTTTAGATTGTTGAATAATATGTTGAAAGGCTTTGGTGACTAGTGGACTAGACTTGCGACGCACAGGTTCAACAAACGCCATTTTGGAATAAACATCAATGACCGTCAACATATAGCGTACACCATCGTTAACGTTAGCATAGGGAATCATTTCAACCAAGTCTGCTTGCCAAAGTTCATCCACACCCTGTGAAATCACCTTGACTCGCTGATAGTGACGTCTAGCTGGACGATGCAACTCGTGAGCAATACCCATTTTAATGGGTGAGGGCTTAAACAATAATTTTGGCATTTCGAAGTTCTTCCTCAATTTCATGAATTTCCCAATCGTGACCAGTATGGCCGGCTTGACGTGAAGCATGCAACAGCTGTAGTCGCTGGACGAGTTTATTTGGATTGTGCCAGTAGGTAACATCCACAAGGGGTTTTAATGGTTTAAATGTCACCCCTGAAGCTGACACTTTACGACGACCACTTTGACTAGTGGGGAACATTTTTGCAATGATGGTTTTATATTTTTGGGATATATTAGCATTCACTTGTTGAGTGGGATCATACTGTCTTTTGTGAGCATGGGTATCCAATAAAATGGATTTATATTTACTAAGGTCCTCTGACGTATAATCTTGAGATGAGGGAGTCCGAGAGAATAGTAGCTTTAACAGTCCTGGTGTTAATTTATAGTTGATCTTTTTAATGACAGCTTTAGTACGACTAAATTTAATCGATGAATCACCAATTTTAAAACTATCATTCTCATAGTGAACGCCATATGTGGTATCTGCGTTTCCAACAAATAGATTAGTGAAATAGGGTTCCAGTGTTGATCCATAATATTTTATTAAAATGTTTTTCAGTTCAGCTTTATGTTGAGGGGTGGCCAAGAGTTGTGAAAATGGAGACGATCTGGAAGGGCAAGGGGTTTCGACCATGGCCAAGGATTTCCTTTTTCTTAAAAACTCTGCAAGGGGTGATGCCTTTTTTTGAGGCGTAAACACTTGTTCCTCATTATCCTCAACTTCGCTAACACTAGTTAAATCTTCCTGTTCATTTTCCTCTTCCTCTTCCTCAGAGTCCTCGTGGTGCGTCTGACTGGCTTGTGAAACGGTAGGTAGCGTTTCAGATGGCTTGAAAGAGGGTTTCAACATAGCTTTTAACGGAGGTGCTAAATGTTGTTGAATAAACAAAGCATGATCCGCACGCGATCGTTTCAATTGACGAAACTTTTGGCGAATAGTATTTTTTGCTCTAATAATATGCTTTTTCAATTGACTCTCTGCTAACGCCATGATGTCGTGACAAATGACTTGAGAGGGAATGATACAGTGCCTTAAATAGCAATAAAATGATCAAACCCTAAGCGATATCGCCCTTGGTTGAGTTCACTTTGTTTGTCAATCACTAAACAGGCATGACGTTGTGTGTTCCAGCACTTGCCACACAATTCTGTAAACATTTGAAAGGTCATATTCGGATTCACATGTTCATTATAAATGTAACGACTGTTCCTCTCGTCCTGGCGAAATAAAACAATGACATTGGCATTGTCACGAATCAACTGTTTGGACATTTTAGAATACGTTTGTCCAAGATAGAAGCAATCGATATGTTTGTGTCGACCCATGCTGAAATAGCTTTGAATGATACCTTGTCGTTCAGTGGATACATCGTCGAAAATCATGAGTGAATCAGGCTTTACCTCATCCGGTGAAATAACATTTTCTTGCGTAGAAAATGTAAAATACCCCATATTCTCATTTTTTAATCCAGACATGACTTGATCCAGAAACACGTAGGGGAGTTGGTAGAGAGATTTTGCGAAAATATAAATATTTTGAAAGCACAGACCATTGGGCGCTGTAATAAGTGTCAGTAAAAGATTGGTCTTTCCACAGCCGGAAGGTCCCACAATAATGCAGCGAATGGAAGATGGAAACAGTGAACCAAGGCGTTGTTCACGTGATGTGGGGCAGAGATGGGAAACCATGTCCCTCACGGGGAATGACTCTTGCTGCTTAATTAGCTTCATTTCAACTAAGGCTTAGAGAGGCTAGCAGGCTGTCTATGTACATCGCACCGAGCCCTGTCATAGAAACAGTAGACTCGTACTACTGGTTGACGATGGATGTCTTTGGACGTGCGTTGATGGTCAAAGCTAGGTCTGTTCCCATACATGATCCTAAACAAGAAACAGATCCTGCTAATAAACACTATGTGGATAGGTCAGTAGTGTCACGCACAAAACAAGGAGATTATGACTTTAAAGGAAAGCGGTTAACTCATGTAAAACATCCTCAAGTGTCTACAGACGTTACTACAAAAAAGTATGTGGATAACAAGGTGTATGAGTTTTATGATAAAGTGCCTCTGCTTACGGTGGATGGCTATAGCGCTAATCATCACCGCATTATTCACGTGGAAGACCCACAAGAAGATGATGATGTCTGTACCAAGCGATACGTGACCTATGAAATGAAAAGTCTTTATAAATTTATGCCATCTGTATTTTTAGTGCATCTGACAAATGTAAAACCTGTGAATGAGAGAAACCATATACCGCTAGTTCATGACCTATGTGCTTGCTTCGGGTTTAAGCCACTATCGACTACACTATAATGGAACCATTCACATCAAATATGCCATACCTGATAAGAACCATTTACAAATAGAGATAAATGGTCATAGGATGTTGGTCCATAACCATGAAATGGTCAATGCAGGAGACGAATTATCCTTTCATCTCCTGTTGACATGGAATGAAAAGAAAGCTGGAAAAACCATAAATGATTTCCCACTTTATGTAGAATTGGAATATACAGTCATGAAATAACAATCTAATGTTAGTTGTGACTTAAACTTTCTTGTGAAAGGTTGTTGGTCATCATCATCATGGTGAAACAAAGATATGTGGTGAGAAAGACAAAAAATATGAGCCAGTCCTTGGCAAAGCCTGGGCTTATGACATTCGTGGACAAGCCCTTGCGAAAGAAAAAAAGAAAAAATAATGTGTTGACCATAAGGAAAGCTCTTCGAGTAGCACAGAGACATGTTATTCCAAAACGTCAGCGACAGGGTTCAAAACAAGTAGGAGTCCACGCAGCACGACCTGCTTTTAATGAGACGGTGGCGCAACATAGGGGCCAGCAAGAGGGGTAATAATCTCATACAACCACATCGTTGTCGGCAAGGCCTGCGGAATTGCATTTCGGACCTTCGACCCTATTGCGAGGAAATGTAGGAAAATTATAAAATGTTATTCTAGGCAATGCTGGCATCATCACATGCTTATGAAAGCCGGACGTCCTCGGAAATGGAAAATATCTTACAGCTGTAAATACATGATTCAACTTATTGAAAAGGTTAAAACGATTTATTATAGATAATTTTCCGTAGAATTCAATTAGACGATCATTTAAATTTTTACCAATTATTATATACATTTCGGCCCCATTTTTTTTTCAAAAACCAAAAACATTTAATAACATTTCAGGGCCCCAAAATAAGAAAACGGTGAGAGATATCTAAAAATCGTTATCAGTAAAAAAGTTGCATACCGCGGAGATCTTACACCTATACATATAACATTTTTCGATGCGACCAACCGTTTCCGAGATATATCGATTCCAAAAAAAAGTTTGAAATTCAGGGCCCCCAAAAAGATCCGGCCCTGCACCTATTTTAACGCCCAACAATAGGATTCGTCACAGTCACTAACTCTTTCACCGTACCAAATTTCAGCTTAATTTCTTGAAAATTGCGACCAGTACTTAGCTAAACGCAAAAATGTCACACACAATGGACATTTTCAGGGCCCCAAAAAAAGAAAACGGTGAGAGATATCAAAATATTGTTATGAGTAAAAAAGTTGCCTACCGCGGAGATCTTACACCTATACATTTAACATTTTCCGATACGATCAACCGTTTCCGAGATATATCGATTCCAAAAAAAAGTTTGAAATTCAGGGCCCCCAAAAAAGATCCGGCCCAGCACCGATTTTAACGCCCAACAATAAGATTTGTCACAGTCACTAACTCTTTCATCGTACCAAATTTCAGCCTAATATCTTGAAAATTGTGACCAGTACTTAGCTAAAGGCAAAAATGTCACTCACAATGGACATTTTTAGGGGCCCATAAAAAGAAAACGGTGAGAGATATCAAAAAATCGTTTTGAGTAAAAAAGTTGCATACCGCGGAGATCTTACACCTATACCTTTAACATTTTTCGATACGACCAACCGTTTCCGAGATATATCGATTCAAAAAAAATAGGATGAAATTCAGGGCCCCAAAAAAAGGTCCGGCCCTGCACCGATTTTAACGCCCAACAATAGGGTTCGTCATAGTCACTAACTCTTTTACCGTACCAAATTTCAACATCAAATCTTGTAAATTGCGTCCAGTACTTAGCTAATCGCAAAAATGTCACGCACAATGGACATTTTCAGGGCCCCAAAAAAAGAAAACGGTGAGAGATATCAAAAAATCGTTTTGAGTAAAAACGTTGCATACCGCGGAGATCTTACACCTACACATTTAATATTTTACAATACGATCAACCGTTTCCGAGATATATCGATTCCAAAAAAAGGTTTGAAATTCAGGGCCCCCCAAAAAGATCCGGCCCTGCACCGATCATAACGCCCAACAAGAGGGTTCGTCACAGTCACTATCTCTTTCACCGTAACAAATTTCAGCTTAATATCTTGAAAATTGCGACCAGTACTTAGCTAGACGCAAAAATGGCACGCACAATGGAAATTTTCAGGGCCCCAAAAAAAGAAAACGGTGAGAGATATCAAAAAATCGTTTTGGGTATAAAAGTTGCATACCGCGGAGATCTTACACCTGTGCATTTAATATTTTTCGATACGACCAACCGTTTCCGAGATATATCGATTCCAAAAGACAGTTAGAAATTCAGGGCCCCCAGAAAAGATCCAGCCCTGCACCGATTTTAACGCCCAACAATGGGATTCGTCACAGTCACTAACTCTTTCACCGTACCAAATTTCAGCTTAATATCTTGAAAAAAGCGACCAGTACTTAGCTAAACGCAAAAATGCCACACACAATGGACATTTTCAGGGCCCAAAAGATAGAAAACGGTGAGAGATATCAAAAAATCGTTTTGAGTAAAAACGTTGCATACCACGGAGATCATAACCTGGTCATTTAACATTTTTCGATACGACCAACCGTTTCCAAGATATATCGATTCCAAAAAACAGAAATTCAGTGCCCCCCAAAAAAATCCGACCCTGCACCGATTTTAACGCCTAACAATAGGATTCGTCACAGTCACTAACTTCTTCACCGTACCAAATTTCAGCTTAATATCTTGAAAATTGCGACCAGTACTTAGCTAAACGCCAAAATGTCACACGCAATGGACATTTTCAGGGTCCCCAAAAAAGAAAACGGTGAGAGATATCAAAAAATCGTTGTGAGTAAAAAAGTTGCATACCGCGGAGATCTTACACCTGTTAATTTAACATTTTTCGATACGACCAACCGTTTCCGAGATATATCGATTCCAAAAAACAGTAAGATATTCGGGGACCCCATAAAAGATCCGCTCCTGCAACGATTTTAACGCCCTACAAAAGGATTCGTCACAGTCACTAACTCTTTCATCGTACCAAATTTCAGCTTCATATCTTGAAAATTGCGACCAGTACTTAGCTAAACGCAAAAATGTCACGCACAATGGACATTTTCAGGGCCCTAAAAAAAGAAAACGGTGAGAGATATCAAAAAATCGTTGTGAGTAAAAAAGTTGCATACCGCGGAGATCTTACACCTGTTAATTTAACATTTTTCGATACGACCAACCGTTTCCGAGATATATCGATTCCAAAAAACAGTAAGATATTCGGGGACCCCATAAAAGATCCGCTCCTGCAACGATTTTAACGCCCTACAAAAGGATTCGTCACAGTCACTAACTCTTTCATCGTACCAAATTTCAGCTTCATATCTTGAAAATTGCGACCAGTACTTAGCTAAACGCAAAAATGTCACGCACAATGGACATTTTCAGGGCCCTAAAAAAAGAAAACGGTGAGAGATATCAAAAAATCGTCTTGAGTAAAAAAGATGCATACCGCGGAGATCTTATACCTGTTAATTTAACATTTTTCGATACGACCAACAGTTTCCGAGATATATCGATTCCAAAAAACAGTTAGAAATTCAGGGCCCCCATAAAAGATCCGGTTCTGCAACGATTTAACGCCCAACAAAAGGATTCGTCACAGTCATTAATTCCTTCACCGTACCAAATTTCAGCTTAGTATCTTGAAAATGGCGACCAGTACTTTGCTAAACGCAAAAATGTCACGCACAATGGACATTTTCAGGGCCCCAAAAAAAGAAAACGGTGAGAGATATCAAAAAATCGTTTTGAGCAAAAAAGTTGCATACTACGGAGATCTTATACCTTTACATTTAACGTTTTCTATACGACCAACCGTTTCCGAGATATATCGATTCCAAAAAAAAGTTTGAAATTCAGGGCCCCCAAAAAGATCCGGCCCTACACCGATTTTAACGCCCAACAATAGGATTCGTCATAGTCACTAACTCTTTCACCGTACCAAATTTCAGCATAATATCTTGAAAATTGCGACCAGTACTTAGCTAGACGCAAAAATGTCACACACAATGGACATTTTCAGGGCCCCAAAAAAAGAAAACGGTGAGAGATATCAAAAAATCGTTTTGAGCAAAAAAGTTGCATACTACGGATATCTTATACCTTTACATTTAACGTTTTTCGATACGACCAACCGTTTCCGAGATATATCGATTCCAAAAAAAAGTTTGAAATTCAGGGCTCCCAAAAAAGATCCGGCCCTGCACCGATTTTTACGCCCAACTATAGGATTCGTCACAGTCACTAACTCTTTCACCGTACCAAATTTCAGCTTAATATCTTGAAAATTGCGACAATACACGTTAACATCTCAGAACAAGCAGATTTTACAGCATTTGGGTTACCACATTAACCCCCGCGATGAATTCTATTCTAGAGGTAGCGAACCACATCGAGGAGCAACCAGGAGTGGTAAGAATTGATCTGCTTTCTCATCAAGCTCAAACACCTGGACTCAATAACAATGATGAAATTCAATTTGTTATCAACACCCAAGATATTTACACTCTACCGCATGAAAGTGTTATTCAGATTGAAGGTCGGCTCACCAAAGCCGATGGTTCTACACCCACTACATCCAAGATAGCCAACCATGCTTTCGCCTTCCTGTTTTCTGAAGTACGTTATGTCATTAACGATATCGTGGTGGATAGCACTCGAAATGTGGGTATTTCCAGTGTCATGAAACTATATCCCTCTTATAGTGAGGAAGAAGCTAAAACACTTTGCATGGCGGGTTGGTGCCCTGACTCGACCAATGACTGGATGGTACACACCGATGGCACCTTCACTGGATATTTACCTCTTAAACTGATTTTAGGCTTTGCTGAAGATCACCAGCGCATTGTGGTCAACGCAAGGCAAGTGCTTTATCTGGTGAGAGACAGGAGTGATAATAATGCACTCAAGGGAGTCGACAATGCCCCCATTGATTCAAAAATTCAACTACAACGCTTGCTATGGAAAGTGCCTCATGTGACCCTTAACGATAGCAAAATACTGGACATACTCAAAATGGTAAAGAGAGATATACCTCTACCCATGGAATTTAGAAGCTGGGCACTCCATGAGTACCCGTTATTGCCCACCACCAACACACACAGTTGGTCTATAAAAACAGCCCGCTATACAGAGAGACCTCTCTACATGGTTGTGGGTTTTCAAACGAATCGCAAGTATCAACAAACCAAAGATGTCACGCAATTTGATCACCTGCAATTGAGAAATGCACGTCTTTTCCTCAACGGTGCTGTGTTTCCCTATGAAGGGCTGGATTTAGATTTTTCAAAAAATAAGTTTGCCCTCCTGTACGACTTGTTTTCTAAATTTAGATGGTCGTATTATCAAAAAGAGAATTGTCCAATGTTATCACCCCAAGCTTTTAAGACAAGGGCGCCACTGATTGTCTTTGACTGTTCCTACTTGGAAGAGTCTGTCAAACCATCCAATATTGACATTCGACTAGATTTTGAAACGCATGACAATGTTCCAGCCAATACTACGGCCTACTGTTTGATTATTCATCACAAACAAGTCAACTATTATCCACTGTCCAACCAAGTGACAATTGTATAAATAGCAGGTCAACACACATCAAACCACTCAGTCATGTCTTGCTTTCAAGCCTCAATAGAAGTTACATCCATGAATTTAAAATCTGAGGAACAACGTTTCAAGACCTTTGCGACGTGGCCGGTGCAGCCTTAGCAGCCGCTGGATTCTACTATTTAAAATGAAGAGATGAAGTGAAATGTGTGTTTTGTCCCATCATCTTAGACCAATGGCAAGAGAGCGATGAACCCATGCAGGAACATCAGCGCTGGTCACCTGCCTGCCCATACCTGTGCAGAATGGAGGTGGGTAATATACCCTGTCATTCAAGTTACCCCTCACTCATGCCTCTGAGTGATGAAAAAAGTTATGATACGTGTGGACTTTATGGTGCCGGCAGTGCTTCAGTGAGCAGCTCACAGTTAAAAACATCCAGTTTAGAGACATTGGGATATCATCGGTGTTATGGACACTATAAACACAAAATACTTTTTTGTTGTATGAGATGGTACCGCCTCTATCCTAGAATGAAAAAAGAATGTAAAACTTGTTATGCTAATAAAATAATGAAATAAAAAAAATTAGTTGTTGTTGTTATATTATTATTTCTTATGCCCCCCTGTCATATCCTAACCTCTATAGTGACTACTCGATGTTTTTCTTTTCTTTTACTAGAATGGAATGTAAGTAAATGACATGGGTACACCTTACTGAACAATTGTCAGTCTGTGGTCAGTTGGACTTGATCCAGACAAGAGTGAACATGTTGCGTACACTGATTGTCGACTGTCAAGGTTTTAAAATAGGAGATAACAAATTTATATTTAAAGAAGTGGCCATCATCGATTGTTCCACTTTTTGGATATCACAAGCTACTCATTTGATGTTTAAACCACCTTATGCGTTTGATTTGTTGTGTGATAAAGACCGTAAACAAACCCAGTGGATTGAAACTCATATGCAACTAGACTGGAAGCAAGGAACCATTTCATATAAGCACCTGGACATGGTCATGAAAGCTCACTTGTCTTCTGCCCATGTAATATTTGTTAAAGGTAGTGAAAAACGTCAATGGCTACAACCATTTTTAGCGTCTTACTGTCAATGTATCGATTTAATGGACATGGGCTGTCCATCGCTGCAAACACTCATGGATCGCTGCCCCTGTGACAATATTACCCATAAAGCCTTGGCACAGGTGTGGCAATTGTTTCATTGGCTATCCACCAATGCCTGCTGGGAGTTGTTAAATAAAATTAAAACTAAAGGTTTACATGTGAATGACACCAGTGAGATTTCTACAAGCGACGTGTAAACATCAACGTGATACCATGGAGAAAGGGGATGCTACCGATAAAGCGATTGGAAAGTTCTTTGTGTGTAAAAAGAAACTAGACAGTTTTACTAAAGAAGAATTATTGGCTCTTCCAAAATCATTCATTTATTATGTCGCAGCAAATGCAGTGAAAGAAATCTGGCAACATGTACCAAAATCATGGACTCAAGACCCTGTGTTAAGTGAATTGCAACCATGTACGGATTATGATCACCATAAGCAAGTGGCTATGGCAAAAATACCCTCTATGCGACAGTGTGCTACTTGTCAGCTAGTCAAACTGTATCATGGTCATAAAAGTCAGTGTAAAGACTTTGTTTCCTCATACCACGGGCGTGATGAAGAAAAAAAGCAACAACAACAAACATCATCCACAGAGGAGGAGGAGGAAGATCAAACATTTTTACCATCGATGGAAGAGGATATGCCAGACCTTTACTGGCAATGTCATCATTAACAAAGTAATTCAATACTTGACTTTCGAAATCTACCTACCTGGTTATTATTTGTGTAGTCCTGGAACTTGTCTTGAAGAACCTTTGCAGCATAGTGATATACCTATTAATCCTTTGGATCAAGCATGCACCTTTCTTATCACCACAGTCATTCTGCATTAAGACGTGCAGCGGATAAAGTATCGTTGAAAAGCTAAACAACTTTTGACATTCTGTGATGTCTCAGTGGGAGAGAGGTTGGCAGTCGTCATTGCGATTAGTTAATAATGAGTGGACATGGACATTGAAAAGGATTGAGGAATTGGTATTTCTTTGTATTCTATTTATGTAAAGCTCTCTTTGTTGTGAAATAAAAACAAGGTTTACAAGATCACAATGTCTTTTATTTTAAAAAATGGTGATAGCCATTTCATTTTTTTTCACACATGAATATTTACAATTTCCACTTTACATTTTTTTACATTCCCCTTGTTTAGTTTACACATTCTGTACATTTTTGTTGTTGTGAAATAAAAACAAGGTTTACCAGATCACAATGTCTTTTAATTCTAAAAATGGTGATAGTCATTTCTTCATTTTCATTCTTTCACACATGAATATTTACAATTTCCACTTTACATTTTTTACATTCCCCTTGTTTAGTTCACACATTCTGTACATTTTTTTGTGAAATATAAATAAGGTTCACTAAATCACTATATCTTTTATTTTTTAAAAATGGTGATAGCCATTTCATTTTTTCACACATGAAAATTTACAATTTCCACTTTTCATTTTTTACATTCCTTGTTTAGTTAACACATTCTGTACATTTTTTTTTGTTGTGAAATAAAAAAAACGAGGTTTACCAGATTAAAATGTCTTTTTAATTTTAAAATGGTGATAGCCATTTCACTTTTTCACACATGGATATTTACAATTTCCACTTTACATGTTTTACATTCCCCTTGTTTAGTTCACACATTCAGTAAATTTTTTTAAATCTTTTTCGTAATATACAAAAGCAAACATTTTACACTAAAATGTATAACTTATCTTATTTTTACTAAACTACTGTAGCCTAACATTATACATTCTACTTACAGTTTTTTACAAAAAATATTACAATATAAAACACACTAAAAATAATACAATATAGTGATCATTAGACTTAAGTAAAGTAATAGTCGTCAATACGACTGTTTCCCCAAGCAAGAGTATTAAATGTGTTGGGTATAATGAATCGTTTGTTGTCTTCATTACTTAAAGCAACTTTGTTCAACAAATTGGTATGTAGCTGATGATTTTTTTACTTCTAAATACACACATTATCTTATATAATACAGGTGGGTTACTAACTACACAGTTTTTATAATCACTTATATCTAACTCTTAACTAACAACATTCTTTTTCACTCCTTTTAATTTTTTTACTACTACATCATCAATTGTCATATAGCTGTATGATTTAGATTTTGTGCCTACAAAGGTGTCTATAATAACACCAGCACATTCATCCTTAAATTTCCCAAGAACCTTTTTGTTTACTAGAGGTAAATGGTAAATATTATCCTTGGGGTAGTCACTTGTATCAAACCTATTTAGCTCAGTTTTGATATCCTCGTAAAAATCATCAGTTTTAAACTCATAAATAAAAGAATCTGTGTCTGTGTAGAGTAATTTATCATTATCAAGATAGTTTTTCTTTACATAATCATAGTGAAATTCATACATAAGTGTTTTTGATAATTCCAGAATGGTGTAACCCACATATATGGATTTGTTGTAAGTAACTTTAAGACGATTCATTTGTATTACAACTAAATCCTCATGAATAATTGAACAGCTATGAAAGTTAGGCTTGCTAATTAAGTTGCTCGCACCATACCTTTTACCATCATTCTCCCACTTTGTTATCAGCTTTTCATCAACTCGTTCATCAACATTCTCCATAGTCTTTCCAAAAACACTATTATTCATGAGTTTATAAAAATCTTTTTCAAACGCGTTTGTTGACTGCGTTCTTAAATTATTGTTTAGATCAATATACGGTTTGAGCCATGCTGACTGATGAAATTGCAATACGCGATGAATTTTAGTTAATTTCAATCCATGCTGTAGACACTGTTTCAAGTTTTGATAATGTATTACATATTTACATTTATCATTTACATTAGCAATTAACATTTTTGTTCGTGATGTGATGTAAGGAGATTTCATATTCTCAGGACAAAATGGTAAATCATTATGATCATCATGTAACTCTTTAGGGTACTCAAGATTTACCTCTAAAATATATCCTTTATCATCGTTATCATTAAGAGTGTCAACATGTAAGACATCAATTTCAGGTTGTGTCAGCCAGCGAAAATCTTTCAGTTGTAGATATTGACTCATAGCCCAACCATATTGGTTATTTGCATCGAGGTAGACAATATACTTTGCTATTCACAAGGGTTGTAGCTAGACATGTATTTATTATTCGCTTTAGAGTACCGTCCACTACATTGGCTTAATCCACCTCGAATTGATGATTTTATAAAATTGATCATGTCTATATCAGTCATTAATTCTAAATTTACTTTCGTTTTTTTTTCAACATTGAACTGAAACTTAACCCAGGAGCAGTGAAATACTGACAAGGATCAAGGTCATAAGTTTTCATCCAAACATTTCGAAAATTTTCAAAAACATCTGCTAATAATAACACATCTGTCTTCAAATATATGTGTGAAAATTCTCCTAAAGTTTGAATGTGGAACTGTGTCCATACACGTTGTGCATGTAAATATTCCTGATCACCGATATGACTTGTGTTTAATGAACTGTAAAATGCATTTTTTGGTGGTAAAGAACACTCCTCAAGACGTTCCACACAGCTAATATATTCATGAGGGAATATACCCTGTTGACGAATTAAATTAAAATCATCTTCTTTAGGAAAGACACGATGGAATTTCATGAAACTGATCTGATTTTAAATTACTAGCCAGCTTATCAAGACTACTCGGCATAAAGCGGAATGAATCTAAAAATCGCAGTTTAATGGTTTTTTTTATTGCTAGTTTTGATGTATTTTGTGAACGATATGTTTTGTTCCTTATTATTTGCAATCACATCAATTTTCACATCTGAAGCTCCAAATTCTTTAGCGATAAAGTGGTTATCGTATTTGCTACCGTTATGTAGAATGACCGGAATGAATTAACTTACTCTATAATTTAAATTACATTCTTGGTGAGCAGCACCAAGATATTTTCCTGTTAAATGGTCATGATCGCGAACCCTGTCTGTATATAAACATTCACCACATATAAAACAATTAGTGTCAGTTTCAAAATTAATTTGCTCTGATGAAGTTAGTGGCTCCATTGGAATGATCGTATTTAAAATAGAGGATATACGAATGGCATCTTTCTCAAGCCTTTCCATAAAAATTTTGGTGCATCAGGTCCTCTATAGAACTCAAACTTATTTAAAGAGTCATCATAACTACATTTAATATAATATGCAAAGCTAAAAGGTTCATGAATGTGAGTTGTGTTGGTGAAAGGTTGGGCTGGATTTGATGAACATGTATTAAATGGTTTTAGCAAAGCCTCGAAGTCAGCATATATAACAAATGGTACTCGAAGCTGTTTCTCATAATCCTTAAATTTTAGAATGTTATTTTTAGGAGTAGGTAATACCGTACAAACATGATTACATCCCCATTTTTGGTGTTGATTTAGTTGGTCCTCTTTTCTGAAATGTAGCAAACAGCCTTCACACAACCACTTCTTACCTTCGTATTTTGATAGTTGACTACCAACAAGTCTACTTAAATGTTTTATCCAACAATAGTGGGCGTTTTCACCTTTAGTTATGTACAGTAAATTTACATGAGCATCCTTTTTTTTCCTGAGTATAATATAGAGGACCAACTATACTCTTATTTTCAATTCCATGAACATTAATACTTACATTGTTCAGCTCTTCAAAACGTTGAATGTCTTTTATCGCCATAGGAAATTCTATTTCTTTTAAATCTAACACTGAAGAATAGTGAGGATAAGATGACGTTCTCTTTTCATTCATCGCTGCTGGATGGAGAGCTGAGGTTACAGCCCATGCAAAACATGCATGGTCACTATTCATAACGTTTACACAAGCTTTCTTCCGTTTAATCCATGCAGGTAAATCAATGTATGATGATGCTCGAAGGGGATTATATTTATTCATGTTGGTTTCTAAATAAAGTACTTCAACCAATGCCCAGCCCGACTCCCTTTCCTGGAACTCTTCACGATGATAGCACTTGAAATATTTTGATATATATCACTAATATTAGTTGATTCACTAACAATTACTTTTTTGTATTAAAAGATTTGATATCCGTAATTTCACCTTCGCTCCCAGTTTTTACATAGAGGCCAAAAAGTTCAAAATTCATTTTAAATGTTTTATGCTCTAATAAAACATTTTCTACTAAGCCAAACACAGTTGGTTGAACATTTTTTAAAAATGATTCAATACTTTGATTTTTTTTCTTTACTATAAAGTCTATAACTAGCAATTCGACTTTTAAATGCACTACCAATTTGTTGAACATTTCCAGAATTTCTTTCATGGCAAGCGTTATTTTTATGATGAATAATGCGTAAATGTCCATGAATGAATGAAGAAGGTATATCAATATTACATACATCACAATGTGCTGTCGAAGGTTCACCATTCTTCTTTCTTTTTGTTGCACAACTATTTTCACAATCTTGAGAACGTTTACGCTTTTGAGCATTACATTCATTTAAAGGTTCCGTGCTAGTTGTTGGTTTTACAGTTTTTAATTCTTGTTGTTCACCATGCACTTCAACCATGTGGGATTGATATCGCTTTACAGCAGAAAAACAAGTTCACAAACTGAACATGAAAATGGTGCTGAACTAACATGCATTAAATTTACATGACGTGCAAGATTATCTTGTCTGTTAAATGTGGTAGCACAATGACTGCACACAAACATTTTAATGTCATGTTTAACATTTGCGTGTCGTTGAAAGCTGTCAGGTCTTGAGAACTGTTTCATACAGTCACCACACTTGAACATGATGATCCCTTTCGAAATTACCTATAAAAGAAAGAAATCATAAATGTTAATAAATGATAAACAAAAGTACAATATAAATATTTTAATTACATTCCAGTCAATGGTTATAGCAGGGTATTTAAATCGATCATCTGTGAACTCATAGCAAGTCTATCTTCATGTAGTTCTAACTGGGGGTTACTATATACCACTGTCACTGACATCTAGCGGTGAACATTGGAACATGATAGAGTGATAGAAATCAGCGATCGCCAGTTAAGTGAGCTAAGTGTGACGTCATAGCCAGTCTTAAAACAAGTCTAAACTTGTAGAACATGTCACGTGATAAAAACCAGCGATCGCCAGTTAAGTGAGCTAAGTGTAACGTCATAGCCAGTCTTAAAACAAGTTTAAAATTGTAAAACGTGTCACATGATAAGGTTAAGTTAGGTAAAGTTAGGTTATGTTAGGTGAACTGAGGTTAAGTCTTTAAATATTCCCTCTGTCACTGACACCTAGCAATGAACATTCAGACTTAATAGAGCGGTAATCAAAATCTAACCTACAAAATTAGCTTTACACACCATGGTCAAGTAGTTCCATCTTTTGACTGCCAAATATACCATTTTCGCTAACATGTAGGGGTGAACATTGGAAAATATCACTCTAACTCTTTAAAAGTTATTAGAGGGGCACTTACCTTTTTATAATTTATCAACTGCTGTCACTGAATGAACAGATTGTAGGAATCTGGTAACCTACAGGTACCCAATTATCTGTAAACAAATCAATCAATCAATCAATCAATCAATAAATACATTCCAATCAATAACTTCAACATCAATTAGTAATAAAAGACTACAATCCATTAATAATAAGTACTTACCTTGCAAAATAATTTAATGATTTTCTACCAAAACGGCTTTTTTACAACTCTTGAGCAGTAATAGAGCACTGTTCACTCAAAGCGAGTAATAAAGACTGACAGTAGGGAGATATATGACACCCCTCTTATATAAACTCTCATCGCTCGTGTCAGCAGTTTTTTGCAGATCATTGCAATTCCTTTCCCAATACAGTTGAGAGTCCAAAGTACACTAGGAACACCTGTGTGGTATCCAATGATTGCTGACTTTGCATGATCATCACCCATTGTCTTAATCAACACATGGGGTTTCAAATTACTGCAGCGTCAGTCATAGCAACAGCAGTGTGCGCTCTCTGGTATGTCAGCAACATGACACCGGAAGGAACACCTGTGTAATATCCAATAACTGCTAACTTTGCATGATTATCATCCATTGTCTTAATGAACACTTGCGGTTTCAAATTACTGCAGTGTTAGTCATAGCAACAGATCTGCGCGCTCTCTGTCATGTCTGTAATATGACACAGGAAGTAACAAGACGTCTTACTGCACGTGCCATCTCCTCAGTTTTAACATCTTAAGAACATGTATTATTCTCTTTCAACTACAAATGACTCGTTAGAACACATCATCCACCAAGTTAGATCCCTTGTATGTTCACATGTATTTCGTCACTTTCCTTTCATATCGTTATCCCATTATAGTAGTGGGGGATTAGTGAACAACGTCAATTCAACACACACAAATGTAGTTAGGCCCTTTGACATAATTTAAATAAATTCATAAGCTAGTCCGTAGGAACCAGGCCAAAGGGACCCGTCCAAAGGGATCAGTCCAAAGGGACAAGGACTCGTCCACAAGGACTCGCCCACAAGGACTCGTCCACAAGGACCTGCCAACAATGACCCGTCAACAATAACCCATCCATAGGGATCCGCTCTCCCACCCTCTTACAAAAGCCATGAGTGGGCATGCGTAAAAAAACAAAAACAAGCATGTTAATTCATAGTGGCTATCCACCGAACACTTGCACTTTATGTAGAACAACGTTTAAACCCATATCGGCATTCAAACTCTCACATGTTGCAATTGGAAGGAGAGATTCTCTATAAAATTACAATTTTCACCCCTAGTAGGGTAGGTTTTATTTTTGGGGTCTAAATATGCTGTCCATTGGAAAGGGGGAGTTAGCCCGAGTTCAATGACACCTAATTCGTCAAAATCCGACCACGGGTTCGGGAGTTATCGGGCTGCCGCCATCTTGTGAGGAGGGTGAGGAGGAGGAGTGTTTGGAACCCCCACAAAACCGCTACTATCGTTTGGAAGTGCAGGGAGGAATGACTAATCTTTACGCGCGTGCTTCCGAGCGCGGAGGCCTTATTATCTAGGTGGCGTTGCCTCTACTCGCCAAGTTCCGGCTCATTTCCCCCAAGGACATACTTTTCCTCCACGCAGTGAGTGGTTGTGATACCACGTCAGCACCGCATGGATTGGGGAAGAACAAAATTTGCAGCACCTATATGAAGAATACCTCTCTCTCTGCAGCAGGTTCTCTCACCAAACGCTAGTCATCAGTAGATCAGCGACGCTGGAGAAAAGTTCCTGGTAGCAGTATATGGAGGCGACATTGACAATGACGACCTGCGGTACAGATTATTCACACGATCAGTGACGAAGGCTAAATTGCAATTAGCCCGCCTACCACCATCAAGGGACGCTGCCAAGTACCACTCCCTCCGCACTTACCATCAAGTTCAGGCGTGGTTAGGCAATGCAATTCTCTTATCAGTTTGGGGCTAGAGCCTAACCACGCGAGGGGTACTACCAATTCCCACAACCAGAAATGCTGCACCGGATAACATCTTCCAGATTGTTCCCTGCAAGTGCAGCAAAGGCTGTAGTACCGGAGCTTGCAACTGCAAGAAAACTGGTCTTTGGTGCTCAGCAATGTGCAAGCACCACACAGGCCACTCATGCGGAAATGCCCCCGCAACTGTTTTGAACGAGGAGGACTCACCAGATATATTCGACGAATTCAACGACGGCTAGGACGTCGTTAATAGGCTGATCACTCAGGAGAACGACGAGCAGTTAGAAGCAGAACCAATGGCTAAGAAATCCCGACAGGAACTGTAATAAGTACCTATGAATATCTACTATGATATGTACTTGTGATGAGTACCTTTCAATAATAATATCTCTATTCCATATAATGTATCCCTTGTGAATACCTTCATATCAATAATTACATTAATTCTTTCCACAAAATGACTAGGTCTTTTTATTTTACCTGCCCTAGGATAATCATATAGTGGAGGGGGAAGGTCGATCCGAAAAGTAACTAATATCAATATCAATAACAACATGATGTGAATATTGTTGGCTTTCAGCAGAGAAGAAAATTAGTATTTGTGAATTGGGGTTGGGTGGGGGAAGGGGGAATTGGGGTTGAGTTGGGGGGGGGGGGGGGTAGGGGGGGGGGTGGGGGTTTCCAAAGTTGGTGATTGTTACTAGGAACCATAATTACAACAACATTTGATCATAATTTGGGTATAACAGAAAAAATAAGGTGGAATTCGGCATTTTTGGGCATTTTTTAGTGAATTTTGAAAAATTACATTTTTTTCGATGCGCCATATCTCGGAAAAGAATTAACATACAAACATGTTTGAATGGTCAAAATTGTAGGAAATGTAATGCTCTACAAAAAAGTATAAGATTTTTTTTGCCATTGAGGAAAAACCGGAGGAAGGTCGAAACTTTTGCAATTTACTGCCCCCTCCTCTTTTCGCACAGGGTCCTCGAGGTCCAAAACTTGAGAAAATGTTAATTTACCATCCCTCAAACACATCCCAAAGGTTCATTAAATTCCGACCTTTATGAAACTACCTGTCGACTGGGCTATAAATACTTCTTAATATTTTTATTCCTCGAATTGTAAGGAATGTGTCAGTTTTATATGACTCAGATCGTATTCACAGTTATTTAAATCTGAGGTTTTGTAACAATTGACTGAGTTCAATATCGAATGTCAGTGTATTTATCATGAAGGAAGCAACAGGTTGTTGACTATAACTTACTTTGAAAGAGGAATTGATAACTCATTTGCAAGAGCTGATTTATGACATCGATAAGCTAGCAGTAAATACGAAGGAATGCGAGATGAAATTGAAATGCAATCTACCCATTGTTATGAGAGATGTTAGTTAATGTTGAAATGAATATTTATTCAGCAAATGTAGCACGAGTTGTGAGGATGTGGAATTTATTTTTATAAATCTGATGGTTATATACAGACGTAAATTAAAGTGTAATCGTTAAATGTAACGTAGTTATATGAAGTCAACGATGATAAGGTAATACCGCAAATGAATCGATGCAGTATGTAATGTGATGAAATGTTTTATAGAAATGATAAGCGTTGAAGTTGGAAAAAGTTAAGAGTATTTACGAGCACAATATGGAATGTATAATCGATAGAGGTTACTGTAATCTGAAGTATACATCACGCATTCGTGTGTGATATAGTAGAATTACTGAAATTCCGTGCTGTCATAAGTCGGGATGTGGAGAAATGTTAATAATGAAATGTATGCGTATAATGTAACGCTAGTTGAGAAACATGTTCTCTGGAAGTATACATATTTCAATGTTTACGACGTGGAATTGCGATCTGTAAAAGGTATTAATGACGGTGTTGTCAGTGGAAATAATGTGTAAATATTGCGATGTTATAGTCGAGTACCGCAAACTACTATATTCGAGTACGATAACAACCACCAAGATAGTCTGTTATATAATATTTTATAGAATTTATAAATTTATTTATGATTGTGACTAATATTCAAGAGTAATTAGCATAATTGATCTTTACAAATGTTCGCAATGGAATTGATGACTTTAAAAAGATATTGTGTGATCCCATACAGAGAAATACGTAAAGAAGAAGTGTTGTGATCTAGAAAGATCGTGAAGAAGGAAGGAATATCGTGTAGGCCACGATACATGTGAGAAATGTTGTAAATATTATTATTAATAATAATAATTTGAATTTTAAAGTATTTTTATTAGGATGTAGTACTTTCAGAAACGTTGCATTAAGGAGGCCCATGTATCATCTAGGGTGAGAAATGTAAATATAAAGCGTTATTATACGAGATTTAATCAATAGTGGAAGTATAGTATGATAAACAAGTAGTTGATGTTTTTAAACATTTTATAGACCAGTCATCTATCAGTTTAATTTTATTTTCTCCTTAATGAGGACGTAGTGAAGTCCTAACACCGAAATTCACGATACATTTTCCTTCTAGAGGAAGTTAGTATTTATTTTATTTGAGTAACGAGTTCTTATTTTTCAACTTGTGATTGTAATTGGACATTGTTTATTTGTGTTGTCCTTTTGAATAAATATCAGCAGGCACTGGTTATCTTGCCTGTTCCTTTTTACAGAACTTTGCGATCTCTTCATTTAATAATTAGTTGCGGTGGAACTACTAGTTAGGTACTGGCGCCCACATTTTAAACCGTCTGTATGTAACCATCAGATTAATAAAAATAAATTCCATATCCTCACAATTCTTGTTACATTTACTGAATAAACATTCATTTCAACATTAACTAACATCTCTCATAACAATGGGTCGATTGCATTTCAATTTCATCTCGTATTCCTTCGTATTTACTGCTAGCTTAGCATTGTCATAAATCCGCTCTTCCAAATGAGCTATCAATTCCTCTTTCAAAATATGTTATAGCCAACAACCTGTTGCTTCCTTCATGATAAATACACTGACTATCGATATTGAACTCAGTCAATTGTTACTAAAACTCAGATTTAAATAACTGTGAATACGATCTGAGTCATATAAAACTGACTTATTCCTTAGAATTCGGCGAATAAAAATTATATGCAGTATTTAAATATAATGATGCTTTCTAAAGCATTATGAAACATTATGATGAATATCTGAATGTATTATACTGAAACATTTTGATAAACTTTGAAACATTATAATGAATCATTGCGCTCTCTATAAAACAGTCGAATACAGTCTAAAGATTATTCACTATCAAACATTTTGTGACGAAGAATAAAAATTAAATTCACGCAACGTCAGAAATCGACACACGATGACGTTTAAAATATTAACTTGAGATTACAATTTAACTGAACTAACAAACGCTAAGAATATGGAAAATAAATGGTCACATATCTACATCAAATATTGGACAATTCTAGATACCCCAAACATGGCAATCAACTACTAAATATAATATAAGCGTATAGCTTTAGCCCGCATATTTCTTCTGATAACCTGGGTTATTGATAAAGAGGACGACTGCTTTCCTTGCTCACATTCCAAGTATAGCTGCAAGTCAGGCGAGCTTGGGATCCGAACAGCTATACTGGCACGCTCCGCCGGCGATATCTCTCCCACGCGTCTGGAGTAGAACCTTTACTGCTTTCGCGCGTTCCTCGGGACACGAACTGGATCTTTCGTTCGCTTCTGAACCAGATGGTTCTGTCGCCAATCTCTTCAATCGGCCCCTGTCTCATAGTTCTTCGGTGAATTTGTAGGCTGTTGCGACTATTTTCTGAGATTTCCTTGTTGGCATCAGAAACTCATCTAGTTTTATTAGCATTTGTGACTTCAGTGGACTGCTGATGGAGATGCAGTACCATATCTTCATGTTTCTTCCTCCGTCGCGGTAGGTCACCTCTGGAACCCACATAATTAATATAGGTTATTTCCCCTCCATGTATTTAGTAACCCATTACTGCAGCCTTCAAAATATTCATGCTAAAGCATCCTCGTCGACTCAAGTTTGATAGCATGTAAAATATTTCCAAAGAGTGGTTGGAATATTTCATATTGAAGATCTTCTCTTTGTAGTCTCGTTGAAGAATTTCGTTGATTAATTATTTTATATATGTGGTCGTCATCTGTCTGCAGGTATGTCGACTGTATCAATGTGCGCTGAATAACGAATTCACTTCGTTTATAATAAATTTCATGTAGCTTTCAATCTAAGTCCTTTTCTTGTACTATTTAATTTCACCGAGGCTGTTTCATGTAGCTTGACCGTAGGATGCAACGTCCTTCCCGTCAACTCAGCTTGTCCCGTAGACCTGGGTTCAGTATATCTCGCAGCTCAAATAAGCACGTCTGTCTTCAACTAGACTTCCAAGTGGAATAATCTCTCTGTGGCTTCATGTCTCCCCTCCTTAATTTAGAAAATGGTGTCAATGAGCGCAAACCATGGATGTTCACTCTATATTCAAATATTACCTTACTGGGCTTTCAACTTAAAATGTTATTTAATCCAATTTGTTTTATTTCCAAATATCTCCATATTTCTGTATAATAATAATTACTTATAAGTGTTCTTTGGAGTAATAATAATTAGCTATACGTCAACAGGTTCTAATTATTTCATTGGGTCAGCCGCTGTCACGTGACTTCTTTGAAAACTTGTCATCAGTGGTGACGTGCGCTAAAGCTTGCTCTCTGCCTCGCGCTCAACACGAGCCGAGTGCAAAAATCCGCAGCTCCCTGAGTTCTCTCCCTCTAGTCACATGACTTACCAAACACAGTTTCCTACAAGCGAAGCCTCTCAAGAACTCGTATATGTGTCGTTTTCCAGTTCATTCTGAATCTCATTTATCCTATGTTCAAATATTCCTCAATGAAACTTCTTCTCTCTACGCACAAAATATGAGTTTACAAAGCCTTCCAACCAAGCCTCAACTCCTGCTTGCATCTGAGTATATGCATGTCATTCCTAAAACATACTCAACTCCTTTAGATTGAAACAGAGAATTGTTACGCGCGTACAGGTTCGATCCTCTTCACATGTCATATCCTGGACATCATAAATACGGGTTCAGTACGGAGTAGATTTAACGGGAACTTTCTCTCCTGTTTGTTCGACAGAGCACGTTAATGATGCTGCTTGCGTTGCCTGTCCAAACAAATATAAAGGTGGTACATTGGGATGCTGAATCTGCTTTCCTCAATGGAAAGTTAGAAGAAGAGATCTACATGTGTCAGCCAGAATGTTTTGTCAAGAAAGGTACAGAGTATAAAGTTTGCAAGTTGATATATCTATGTATGTTATTACCAATCTTCTCGTTTGTGGAATGACAGAGCTCACTCTGTCCTTGTCAAATTGGGGTACAAAAAGTGTGCTGTTGAACCCTGTGTCTACTTTATGAAACAAGGCCAAGGTATGATAATTATTGGATTATACGTTGTAGATTTCATTGTGGCTTATACAGTTGACTATGAGATCAAGTAATTGAAGATCAGTATTCATTAATAATTTAAGAAACGAGATCTTGGACCAATTACTTATATTTTAGGTATTAAAATAAGGCAAGATGAGAAGAATTGTACAATGTATCTTAGCCAAGAGCTGTACATCAGTGAGATTGCAAAGAAATATGGTATGCACGATGCGCATCCCATTGATACTCCTTTGGAAACTAAACCAAATCTTGATGTTTCTCATACAGAAACTAGTAATCTTCCTTATAGAGAACTGATTGGTTCACTGGCTGACGAAACATATTGACACTAAATATCACTATGTTAGAGATGCTTTGGATTCTAAAGTCATATACCGTACATCAAATATGAGGAGACTTCAAAAATGACTGCAGACATCCTAACAAAGCCCCTTCCTAAGCCTAAGCACATTTATTAGCCTACTGTTCACATTTTGCAAAAATGAGGAAAAAGTAAACTTATGAGATCGATCCGGGAAAATATGTGTCTGTCTGTCTGTCTGTCTGTCCTGTCTGTCTGGCTGTGTGTGTCCCCCTATCAACTCCTAAACGGCTGCAGCAACCGAAACCAAATTTAGTATGAGTAAAATGTGCACCGGAATATCTCAAGCCCATAGTTGAAAATGATGTCAGTGCTATCAACAGCTGAAAAACACACAAGAAATTTGAACTCCATGTCGGAAATCATGGAAGGCATGCATGGGAGCTATTCCAAAATTGGCACACACGTAGATAATACTATTTCAGTTTAATTTCCAGGAGGCCATACATGGCAGTGTTGCCAAAATAATTTTAAGCCTTCTGATAAGTCCAATTTTTAAATGCATATAATTTCAACACTATCAGTATATTTCAACCAAATTTTGTATGTAATATGTGTACATAAACAGATATGAATGATCGTATTCATACGAGCCATCAGGGTTGCCAACTGTTAATAATTGCTCTCTCTATTTTTTTTAAATCCAGATACCAATATATCAGAAAGTATGCAAGTCGACAGCTTTAAACTATGCACACGTATAGTACCTGACATTTTAGATTAATTTGGAGTAACTTATATACGTCAGTTCTACCAACATGATTCTAAGCCTGCTGATAGGACCAATTTTTAAATACATGTAACTTCTATACTATCATTCGGATTTCAATCAAATTTCGTATGTGCTATGTTTAATATAACCGATATGAATATAAGTATTCTTAAGAGCAATAAGGGCTGCCAACTGTTAATAAATGCTGTCTATATTTGTTTAACCTAATATCAATATATCAGGAAGTATGCACGCCAACAGCTCTATACTGTACCCATGTGAGTAATCTCGGTGGATAATATGCATCTGCCTCCAACTAGCATCAGCTCTCAGGCGTGTACGGTAACCCCAATTTAGCAGTGCATATTTTGGATTTGAGGCAAAAAGGTATCAACTCTACAATGATAAGGCACAACTCTATTCTAAAACTTTAATTCAATAAAATAAATCATGGCTTCAAACACAAAACAATACCCAAAAAGCATATAAAGCAAACAAAATTTTTATTTCCACAATCCACAAGTAAACAAATATAAAATCACAACAAAGTCATACCTAGCCATAAGGCTTTACCCTTCTGTGAACTTCACAAGGATATACTAGTGCGCTGATGCACCTACGACTTCAAAACAAACTGTACATTAACATAACAGTCATACAATGTGACTTCTTTAATATTACAACAAGGATTATTCCTTAAACCTCTTTACGTTAAACAATTATGTGTGCCGTGCGTGTTTTAATATTTTTCTTCTCACCAATGAAATGCTTTGCATGCATTTACCTATTTGGACGTTGCACCAAAATCAACGTGCAACTCCATAATTATGTAAGCTACCCCCTACACATCCTCCAATTATATGGTTTCACCGCATGCTGTCTGTGATTCCTAGATAAAACGTTACGTTATAGCTTATGTCGGATTGTACGATAGACTACCTCGCGCTCATGGCGATTGGCATCTAGTCACCAACTACATGACTTGGCTCCAGTGACAGTACAAATATATCATGTAACTATTCGTCAGATAGCTAAAATAATGAACCATCAGGATGAACTATAATTATCCATGTGTTCACAAACCACATGGCTATAATACTCAACATAACAATCTTGCATTATATGTCATTTCAACAAGGTCTAGAATCTCTTCCCTTTATAACTTGCCTGAGCGGCCCGGGTGGCTAGCACCGACCCTCGGCTACGGAAGTCGCTACACAATAGAAAGTGGAATGGGTCGTTTCACCAATTATCTCGACCTTTCTAAAAGTTTGAAAGCTTCCCTCTCTAAGCAGCGAAGATTTACAAGACAAAATACTGTGTCCTGACCGACACACATGTTCCCAAAGGATCTTAATTGACTATTATGCCAACAGGTATTGAATGAGCTTTTGTAATTATTCCTACGTCGAGGATAACGATTAATTAATGGCCTCACATGGGTCCATTCAACATGAAGGTTCGGGGTTCGCAATGCATGAGCCTGGCGGTTGACCGATGTCTCAAGTATAATATAGGCGCACAAAACCACTGTCGCCATGAGTTTTCGCTGCCAACGAGCGTAAATAACTCATCAATAAGTTCTCGGGAAATCATAGAGCTGCGAGGTGTCCTTGTTTCCTCGACTCTGTCGAGATTCCAATCCGGAACACATTTCAATCCTTTCTTCAGAGTTAGGGTCCATCACTACAACTCTGGAATAAATAATATCTCCAACAATGTCCACGACATAGGAGAATTCATACGTAGAATAGACTATCTGGCCCCTAATGCTCCATGCTACGACACTCCGACCTATAATATTAAGAGAAATCTAACATTTACTCTATAAGCTTCTCAATTAAGCTGCAAATTCAATTCACTAAAAGCTCTTTCATTACTGGTATCATTACTGAATATCTGCAATATTCTGATATAAAACTTCTTTCCATAATTACTGAAATGTAATCTCACTGTAACATCTTCCTGCTTAGATTGATAAGTCTTGCACTTAGCGTTAATAATTCTCGCTTACAACATTTATTTGTTTCCTGATGCGTTCATTCATACTCTTAATAACCATTATTATTATTATCATCATTTCTCACTGACATAAATGACCAAAATCCTTATTTATTATTATTCTCACATAAATTACCAAAATTTCCGACATAGCTAGACGTTTTAAACTCGAACAATCGCGTTCGTTGCATTTACATAACTGATTGCCATTCTTAATTCATAGTGGGAATAATTACTCCACTTAATGATGCAAATCAACATCTCAACTCTATAAAAATCAACTCAATACTGATTAAACATGGAGGATCAGCCTCCTAACTGATTTTTACTGGCATCTATAAGGAATTCACAATATCTCTACGGAATCACAGACATGCAGCGGTCCATACTTCTACATAATCATAACCATAATTTGTGGGGTACTTACATCTCTATAGGCATCTAAGGTGGCTCCGACCAATCATATTCTTCCATGTCGCCCGCCATAATGGGTTTAACGCGACATATTTCTCTTGTTTACACACATTTGATTACACATAATTTCTATCACCAACACGACACGTTGCATACCTTTCAGGAAGTTATCACTCCCCAAACATGTGAAACACTTCATCAAACACTACTTTAAATGATATTTTTACATATGCATTACACTGAACACTCGTCACTTTATACACACTTCAATGCTGAAATTCCCTAGCAGAGATCGAAATTGCAGGTGTCGACGGCATCTTACGTTACCAACTCCTGATTGGAAGTCTGGTTATCTGCTCTCGGAACTCTCCAACAGTTTTATGACGATCATTACTCCTACAGTAAGCGTCCTGCGTTACATCAATACGCTGGCTCCCAAACATGAGCGTTAACATCTGGTACTCTCATGGCAATACCGAACACTTAGTAGAGTTTCTTTCGCGCATTCTATCGTAGTTACACATATACGATTAGTTAATACTATACACACTGCGCTTAATAAAGTTCAACACTTTCACAAATAATTATATACAATAATTCTACCGTTAGTCTATACGGTGCTTCATAACTGAACACGTCATAGTTCGTGCTGCTGATTAGGCCTGTATCACGACTATTATTCATACAAGCATGTTTACTGTTTCTTTTACACATACCAGTCTTTGTTCGGCGTCTTGATGAATAGAATCGTCATGCGTTTTGCCTTGACGAACTTGCTTCAACCTGGCTGTAGCTGACTAAAGTTTCACTCGAAGACTGCACGTAACTTATTTAAATACTTCTGTATGCGACTTACACGCTGTCTCGTACTGCTGCATATTTGCTGCATACTGATTGCAACTTATTGCCATTGTGCTACAATTGACAATTGAGTAAGACTGTAACTGGCTGTAACTGCGCTTGGCGGCATGTAGACTGCGTGACAACTGAGTTTCAACTGAGCATAGCTGAGCTAGACTGAGAGCTCCTCCTGGGGTCTACTCCCTTATATCGGATTTCCACAGAAAGTAGAGCACCATCTTCCCGCGTAATATTGGCTCCTCTCACAGCATGATTCAGGTCTTCAAACCATGATCATTGTGTTCCTCTCTCTTCACAGGTCCCAAAACTATATGTGTGCAAAGGAATCGCTCGTTCAATTAATGAATATTAATTCCTTTCTCCATGGCGTGGGACGCTACCTAACGGGAAACCCCCGGCAACATCTTCACATCCATCCGCGAACAATGGTCGTTTTACAGTCCTTACGCACATCACTAAATATGCACCAATTTCGCAGGTAAAAGACTCTAAAATTATCTTCTTGCCAAGATATTCACCTGTGTGCAACTCTCATCTCGATTCGTTACTCCAATCACGAGTAATCAATGATTTTTATGGGCATTTCTCCGCCCCTACTCCAAATCCATTCTCCGTCGGGGAATAACTATGTCATTATTCAGGCCTCACCCCTGCTCCAGACGACATAATGGGGTCGCAGAGATGGACGTGGCTCCACTGGGACCAACCCACAATTCTGGGCCAATTAGTAAATGTCAGCTCTGCCCTCCTCTGTGCTTCAAGCCTCCAATAGCTTACACCAAATCGTCTTATAATGATATAATCTGCTCATTATTTCCTACATTATTTTAATAAATAATGCCATTTCATCAAAAATCACACCAGTGATTAAATATACATTTCTTTCGAGGGGTTTTTACCAAGAAACTCCCTCTACAGATCTCTGGTTCGCTTCCTGGTGGAACCTTTATACTGAGATCACAGTCTCTGAGAACCATGTTCGATTCCAGTCAGCATAACCCCATCGGGTTCATGTTCCCCTTGCAAAACTTATAAAAGTCCAATGCAAGTGGCTTATATAAGTAACCAGCTGACTGTCGACCACCGTCTGTGTTTACGTCTGGGGTCCTTCACCTTGTCTGGCTGCGAGTGGGTTAGTAGTGTTCCCCCTTCGACACTCGGCCTTGTTTCTGAGCTGTCTATTCTCCCTGCGAAGGGTCGCGTTTACAGCCTCAACCTCTCTGGCCACTCTGACCATTTCTTCATAGAATTCTCGCAAACACTGGCATTCTTTCTGCTCTCCGCTTACACTGGGTAAACTGTCTGCTTCTCGTCCCGTCTCGCCGTTCCAACATTCAGGTCTGCCTGCTTGGCTGCCTCCGCTCTCCACGTTGAGTTGGGTGTGCGTTACTAATTCTTCTTCTGGTTCGTCGAATTCTTCTGGCGAGTAATAAACTTTTAAGTTGGCTATGTTCATAACGACCTCGTTTCCATTCTCTAAATGCCTTAACCTGTATGCATTGTTCTGGAGGTCTCTTATCACCTCGAACGGGCCGTGGTAAGAAAAATTAAACTTTTTATACTTCCGTGCCTCTGGATCTGAACTGGCGGGTTTCTTAATTAAAACTTTCTGTCCCACGAGAAGCGGTTTATGATACCTCTTCGCACGATTCCTTCTCTGACGTCTCTCCGCCTGTGCTTTGAGATATTCAAAGGTTCGTTGGATCCTCAATTCTCTACCGGGCTGTGCGTCTACTGGTAATGGAATAACACCATTCCACGGTCTCTCTGGTCTCTGATCCAGATGTAGAGTAACGGGAACCTGACCTGTCGCCTCATGTACAGTATTATTTATACAGTATTCAATTACTTCTAGAAATTCAATCCAACGCCAATTCGCTTCAGAACAGTAGATCTTCATGTATTTCTGGACCTCTCTCATTACTCTTTCAACGGGACTTGCCTCAGGATGGCGAATGGTAGATAAAATCTGCCTAATTCCTAGAGTTTCCAGTTCTCGACGAAATTCTGCACTAGTAAAGCAACTTCCGTGGTCCGAGAGAATGTTATCCGGCTTCCCAAGAATCGGAATAACTCTCTCTTTCAGGCGCTTCAAGACCTGTTTTGAACTTGTCTTTTGAATGGGGCACAACACCACCATTTTCGAAAATACATCCATGGCTACAAAAATGTGTCTATTGCCTCTACGTGCTCTAGGCAATGGTCCAAAGTTGTCGATACTCAATAGCTGCCTTGGCTTCTCTGGCAATAACGGGATAGGTCGTTGCCTCATTAAAAAGGGATTCGGCTTTACCCTTTGGCAAAGATCACATGTTCTAATAGCATTTCTCACCGTTTCTCTCAATTTTGGCCAAGTAAATGCTTCCTTCAACAGAGCACAAATTTTATCTATTCCAGGATGTCCAAATGCTCTGTGGGCTAGCCATACTAATCTCCTCTGTAAAGATGCAGGAATTACAATCCTTTGACGTGTGTGATCCACATCGTCCCACTTGTGTAATATCTGATTATACCATACATAATCTGTTGCCAATGCCTCCGCCTCTCTGTATATCGCAGTTCCCCTTGCTAAGCGTCCCTCGAAGTAATCGATTATCATCTTCAACCATGGGTCTTCGCGTTGTAGGTTGGTAAGCTTCCTTAAGTCATCCAACGTCTTCTGATCTCGATTCTCAATCTGGACCGCTAGTACTTCTTCTTCTCTAGGGTAACGACTTAATATGTCCGGTATTACATTCTCTTTCCCTGGACAGTATTCTATTTCCACATTAAATTGCTGGATATACAGGGACCATCTTGTCAATCTCTGACTAGACAAATCCGTCTTTAACAAAAATGTTAAAGCTTTATGGTCTGTTCTCAGAACTATTCGGAAGCCGTACACGAGTTTGTGCCACGATTGCAACGCGTACAAAATTGCGAGCAATTCTATCTCTGTGATCGTGTAGTTTTTCTCATGGGCTCTCAGTCTTCTGCTTATAAAGGCGATAAAAACTTTCTTCTCAGGCTGGTCAACATTTTCCTGGAATAGCATCGCTCCAATCCCAACAAGTGATGCATCCGTCTGTATGATGAACTTCTGGGTATAATCTGGGTATCCCAGTTTCACATATTCCAAAAGCATTTGTTTTGACCTCACGAATGCTTCCTGACATTGCTCCGTCCAATTCCATCTGCCGCCTTTCTTCAATAGGTCCTGCAGTGGTGCTACTGTCGCAGTATAGTTTGGGCAGTGGTTCGAAAAGAATCCAATTACTCCCAAATACTGTCGGACGTGCTTTACTTTCGTGGGTCGAGGGAAATTCCGAATTACCTCCAATTTATCTGGATTAGGCTTCACTCCATTTGCATCAATAACATGCCCTAGGAATTTAACTTCCCTCTGACAGAAGTGCGATTTCTTGATATTGACCTTAAAGTTAGCCTCTCGAAGGTCATCTAGCAACTTCTTCAGGTCTCTCATGTGCTCCTCCAGAGATTCTGATGTGAGTAGAATGTCGTCTACATATCTGATGGTACTCTCTTTAACCTCATCTGATAGATTGCGATCTAACGCTCTTATCAGGGCTGAACCAGCTGTTTTCAACCCAAAAGGTAGCCTTAAAAATGTGAATGTATGTTGATCAAACATAAATCCTGTCAACAGACTAGTTTTCTTCTCTAATTCAAGATGGTGGAAACTGGATGTGATATCCAAATTTGAGAATATAGTTTTCCCTCTAAACTTCCTGAGGATCTCTTTAATAGGTGGCACTTGGTCAAATTCCGGAATAACTCTCAAATTTAAGCGTCTCAGGTCCAAGCAGACTCTGACAGATCCGTCTGACTTTGGTACAATTACCAATGGACTTACATAAGGCGTAGGTGTTTTCTCAATAACGCCGGCCTCCAACATCTCCTGAATTGCCTCTTTCACTTTAGCATAATGCGTTTCAGCTATAGGGTAGGGTTTCTGCCTAAATGGTGTCCAATCACTGACTTGAAAAGCATAAGTGAAGTTCTTTATCCGACCAGGTCTCGAATCAAAGACTTCCTTCTGTTCCAGCGATAACTGCTTTAAATTTTCCTTCTCTTTTAGCCCAATTTTCGCTTCTTCTAGCTTTTCCGAAATGTATTCTTCCAATTTGGGTTCCAGATCTTTTTCCAAGTCTGTAGCTAGTGTTTTGAGCTCCGCTTCTAACTGCTCAATAGCTAACACTTCTTCATCAGCCACATCTCTGTATGTATGCCATACTTGTTCACTGGATTCTGGTTCAATTTCATTGAGTGCGACCTCTAAGCCTTCAGCTTCTTCATTCACATGGAACATAACCCTGTCCTGTGCTAGGTCAATTATCACTCTGTATTCCCTTATAAACTCTGCCCCAATAAGTAGGTTATAAGGTAGTTTGTTTACTAACAGAAAACTCTGTGAGAAAATCGAGCCTCCTATCTGTAAATCTAGGAATACCTGGTATTTACATATCATTGTTCTGTCTGGAATTACCCCTTTAATTTTTACACTGGAGATCGGTATCTTCAAAATGTTCTCTCTCCGGGCTATTTCATTATATAGAGCTTGTGTCATCAGGCTTACTGTTGATCCCGTATCTAACAGACTTCTGACTTTTAATCCTGCCACTCTCACAATTATAATAGGCAATTCTCTCTTGACCATGACCTGTGGTCCTCCTGTATCCTCAATCAATTCTTCTGGTTTGGCTATCCAATTGATGATGTTAATAGACTTCCATCCATCAGTCTCGAGCTCTTCTAATTTTGGCGTTTTTTTTTCTTCAGCGCCCGCCCCTTTGGAGTTCCTTCTCTCCTGTTCGCTGCGCTGTAGTTCCAAACTCTTAGCTCCATCTCCATATCTGTCTGGCGATGTCCTGTTCTGCATGACTTCTTGCCAGCGGACTTGTGGTTTCTGGGGCTCATCTCCCCTTTCTTCGAGGTATCGCAAAGAAGCATGATATCGCTCTTCTGCCTCGTCATCGAAGTTATTTCTTCTCTCTTGGGGTCTCCAGTTTCTATTATTGCCTTCCTGGCCATTATTACCTCCATTGTTATGGTACGGTTTGCCCCTGTTATTGTGTTTATTCCACGAACTTCGACCTCTTCCTGCTTTATTAGCATTTCCTTTGTACCTTGACTGCCATTTTCTGGGTTCCTGTTCCCATTGCCGTCCATAGGAATCTAAAGTTTCTGTGCTCGTGGCTTTGTTGTTCCTTGGAGTTTGCTGTTGGTCAGTCTGTGTGTTGGTCACGTGGACTTGTTCCACGGTTCGACTCTGACGCATAGTATTTGCTGTGGTGAGGTCCAGTTGCCTTAGAACTGTCTCCATTTCCATAGCAGTTTTCGCATTAGCCGAGATTAGTAGCCTTTGGATCTCGTATGGAAGCTGTTTGGCGATAGCAATGCATAGCTCCAGTTCACTAGGTTTTTGATCCAGCTCTTTAAAACGACACATCTGCGATATGAAGAATTCTGCGTACTTCGTCGGGTTGTTCGTGCTGTACTTTTTGGCATACAAATCCAGCCGTAAATTCTGCTGAGTCGCGGCGTCCCAATATCTCTTCAAGAATGCCTCGCGGAATTCCTCAACAGTATCAAAAGTGTAACGGAAGCTGCGAAACCATAATGCGCACTCCCCCTCTGTTAACTTCTCTATAGCACGTAGCCTACGCTCCTGCGGTATTCGTGCATCATTGAGATATTCAGTCACTTCCTTTAACCAATATTTTGGTGTCATACTACAGTGACTACCTGAAAATTTCCTAGGTTTTTCTTCGCTTGCCCTAATGACGTTTATCACCTGGGTGTGCATCGCGTTTTCATGTGGCGTCGATGCCGCAATTGGTACACCTGGCGTCATGTAAGGATTTTCTCCTGCGCCTGCAGCGTTTCTGCTTATAGGTTGGGTTTCTAGGTCTGCCCACCTTGTTTTTCTCATATCCTCTATGCTGCCTTCACTTGACTTAGGATCTTTCAGAAGTGTCTCCTCCTGTGCTATTATCCTAGTCTCCATTTGGTTATGGCGCATTTCTGCTCTTTCTAGGCGAGTAATGACTTCTTTTTCTATTCTCGTAAGCCTATCTCGGTTTTCCTCGGCTACTTGAAAAATTTTCACCTTGTCTTCTTTCAGACTTTGTTTGATATGGGATATTTCATCCTCTACGTCCTCCTTAATTTGAGCAAGGGTCTTGTCACTTGCCTCTGTTTTCTGGCCTTCTCTTATTTCGAGTTCTTCTCTCAGACCTTTAATTTCATCTTGAATGTGTCCATTGACTTTAGACAATTCATTCCGGACCTTGGTGATCTCGCCTCTATTTTCCTCTTGTCTTTTATTGACTATGACAATGTCGCTTTGCACTTGGTCCAGTTCTTTATGAACTTGACCCATCTGACTTTTCACGTTGCCTACCAGCTCCTTACTTTCATGAGCGATAGCCTTAATTTCGCCTATTTCCTGGCATTGACCTAATATATTCTGGTCCTGTTTCTTGAGGTCACCGTTAATTGCTCTAGCGTAGCTTTTCAATTTCTGGTCCCATTTGGAGTCGTTCTCCTCTAATCTCTGGTCTACTGTTTTTGTAAACTCTGCGAACTGTTTCGCTTGGCGTTCGAGATTCGCCTCATTTTGGATCTGAATATCCTTAATATCGTTAGACAACGCCTCTAATTTACTGTTGGTTTGCTCCTGAGCATGCCTACACGCTTGCAAATTACCCTCAAGTTTGGCTTCTATAGCCTCGAAACGTTTATCAGTATTTACCTGCATTTCCGATACAATGCTTACAACAGTATCTGTTACTTCGGTCTTAATGACTTCTTGCATTTGACCTAACTTATTGTTTAATTCAACTTTATATTCAACTTTATTTGCCTCTAAACGGTTGTTTATTTCAACCTGAGTTGCATTAATTGCCTCCTGATTGGCATCTAACCTGTTATTTATCTCTCTCTGGTTCTCATCTAACCGAGTGTTTATACTATCCTGGAACGCCTTGGTTTCCAGTTTACTCTGCTCGTGAGCAGCATCAAAATGCTGTTTCAGTCCTGCAATAACTTGCAAGATCTCCTGTGTACCTGACATTTTCCAATAACACACTTAAATATGCAGGCAGGCTTCCTGGAAAAATATGTGGATACGTTTCGAAGAGAAACATCAAACACTGCACACATATTGTGAAGTCGTACAAAACCTGATAATATTATGGTAGATTGTGGATTGGGTATGTAACGCTAGTACCCTTAGGCAATTCTCTTCTCAATAGAGAGATTCTGCGTTACCTCAAAAGCCTACTGAATTCAAAGATCACTCAAACACAGTTTGAGGCAAAACAATTACTATGGTTTTCCCCATGAAATACCATAAAAATCTATGGGTTTTCCCTAAATCCCATAAGCTCCACGTATTCTGGGCGCCATGATAAATTAGATCATGTATGGCTATGGTATTAGTAGGACATCGGCCATATTCTAATTTACTATAAAAACTGTTCAGGGAGTGGTTTTTACTGCCGAAAGCCCCACTTGGGCCACGCCATGATAAATTAATAGAGAATATCTACTATCTATAGGTATCTATCAAAATTTATATATACGTATCGGAACTTAGCTATGGATTAGGAGCGGTCACACCCTACTTCGTTAATTCTTACTTTAATAGAGTTGTGTGCATTAAATCTGACCGACTTTAGTCGTACCTTTAGCTCAAATCACAGTATAGGACATCAATTCCCATATACCCATGTGAGTAATCTCGGTGGATAATATGCATCTGCCTCCAACTAGCATCAGCTCTCAGGCGTGTACGGTAACCCCAATTTAGCAGTGCATATTTTGGATTTGAGGCAAAAAGGTATCAACTCTACAATGATAAGGCACAACTCTATTCTAAAACTTTAATTCAATAAAATAAATCATGGCTTCAAACACAAAACAATACCCAAAAAGCATAAAATAAAGCAAACAAAATTTTTACTTCCACAATCCACAAGTAAACAAATATAAAATCACAACAAAGTCATACCTAGCCATAAGGCTTTACCCTTCTGTGAACTTCACAAGGATATACTAGTGCGCTGATGCACCTACGACTTCAAAACAAACTGTACATTAACATAACAGTCATACAATGTGACTTCTTTAATATTACAACAAGGATTATTCCTTAAACCTCTTTACGTTAAACAATTATGTGTGCCGTGCGTGTTTTAATATTTTTCTTCTCACCAATGAAATGCTTTGCATGCATTTACCTATTTGGACGTTGCACCAAAATCAACGTGCAACTCCATAATTATGTAAGCTACCCCCTACACATCCTCCAATTATATGGTTTCACCGCATGCTGTCTGTGATTCCTAGATAAAACGTTACGTTATAGCTTATGTCGGATTGTACGATAGACTACCTCGCGCTCATGGCGATTGGCATCTAGTCACCAACTACATGACTTGGCTCCAGTGACAGTACAAATATATCATGTAACTATTCGTCAGATAGCTAAAATAATGAACCATCAGGATGAACTATAATTATCCATGTGTTCACAAACCACATGGCTATAATACTCAACATAACAATCTTGCATTATATGTCATTTCAACAAGGTCTAGAATCTCTTCCCTTTATAACTTGCCTGAGCGGCCCGGGTGGCTAGCACCGACCCTCGGCTACGGAAGTCGCTACACAATAGAAAGTGGAATGGGTCGTTTCACCAATTATCTCGACCTTTCTAAAAGTTTGAAAGCTTCCCTCTCTAAGCAGCGAAGATTTACAAGACAAAATACTGTGTCCTGACCGACACACATGTTCCCAAAGGATCTTAATTGACTATTATGCCAACAGGTATTGAATGAGCTTTTGTAATTATTCCTACGTCGAGGATAACGATTAATTAATGGCCTCACATGGGTCCATTCAACATGAAGGTTCGGGGTTCGCAATGCATGAGCCTGGCGGTTGACCGATGTCTCAAGTATAATATAGGCGCACAAAACCACTGTCGCCATGAGTTTTCGCTGCCAACGAGCGTAAATAACTCATCAATAAGTTCTCGGGAAATCATAGAGCTGCGAGGTGTCCTTGTTTCCTCGACTCTGTCGAGATTCCAATCCGGAACACATTTCAATCCTTTCTTCAGAGTTAGGGTCCATCACTACAACTCTGGAATAAATAATATCTCCAACAATGTCCACGACATAGGAGAATTCATACGTAGAATAGACTATCTGGCCCCTAATGCTCCATGCTACGACACTCCGACCTATAATATTAAGAGAAATCTAACATTTACTCTATAAGCTTCTCAATTAAGCTGCAAATTCAATTCACTAAAAGCTCTTTCATTACTGGTATCATTACTGAATATCTGCAATATTCTGATATAAAACTTCTTTCCATAATTACTGAAATGTAATCTCACTGTAACATCTTCCTGCTTAGATTGATAAGTCTTGCACTTAGCGTTAATAATTCTCGCTTACAACATTTATTTGTTTCCTGATGCGTTCATTCATACTCTTAATAACCATTATTATTATTATCATCATTTCTCACTGACATAAATGACCAAAATCCTTATTTATTATTATTCTCACATAAATTACCAAAATTTCCGACATAGCTAGACGTTTTAAACTCGAACAATCGCGTTCGTTGCATTTACATAACTGATTGCCATTCTTAATTCATAGTGGGAATAATTACTCCACTTAATGATGCAAATCAACATCTCAACTCTATAAAAATCAACTCAATACTGATTAAACATGGAGGATCAGCCTCCTAACTGATTTTTACTGGCATCTATAAGGAATTCACAATATCTCTACGGAATCACAGACATGCAGCGGTCCATACTTCTACATAATCATAACCATAATTTGTGGGGTACTTACATCTCTATAGGCATCTAAGGTGGCTCCGACCAATCATATTCTTCCATGTCGCCCGCCATAATGGGTTTAACGCGACATATTTCTCTTGTTTACACACATTTGATTACACATAATTTCTATCACCAACACGACACGTTGCATACCTTTCAGGAAGTTATCACTCCCCAAACATGTGAAACACTTCATCAAACACTACTTTAAATGATATTTTTACATATGCATTACACTGAACACTCGTCACTTTATACACACTTCAATGCTGAAATTCCCTAGCAGAGATCGAAATTGCAGGTGTCGACGGCATCTTACGTTACCAACTCCTGATTGGAAGTCTGGTTATCTGCTCTCGGAACTCTCCAACAGTTTTATGACGATCATTACTCCTACAGTAAGCGTCCTGCGTTACATCAATACGCTGGCTCCCAAACATGAGCGTTAACATCTGGTACTCTCATGGCAATACCGAACACTTAGTAGAGTTTCTTTCGCGCATTCTATCGTAGTTACACATATACGATTAGTTAATACTATACACACTGCGCTTAATAAAGTTCAACACTTTCACAAATAATTATATACAATAATTCTACCGTTAGTCTATACGGTGCTTCATAACTGAACACGTCATAGTTCGTGCTGCTGATTAGGCCTGTATCACGACTATTATTCATACAAGCATGTTTACTGTTTCTTTTACACATACCAGTCTTTGTTCGGCGTCTTGATGAATAGAATCGTCATGCGTTTTGCCTTGTCGAACTTGCTTCAACCTGGCTGTAGCTGACTAAAGTTTCACTCGAAGACTGCACGTAACTTTTTTAAATACTTCTGTATGCGACTTACACGCTGTCTCGTACTGCTGCATATTTGCTGCATACTGATTGCAACTTATTGCCATTGTGCTACAATTGACAATTGAGTAAGACTGTAACTGGCTGTAACTGCGCTTGGCGGCATGTAGACTGCGTGACAACTGAGTTTCAACTGAGCATAGCTGAGCTAGACTGAGAGCTCCTCCTGGGGTCTACTCCCTTATATCGGATTTCCACAGAAAGTAGAGCACCATCTTCCCGCGTAATCTTGGCTCCTCTCACAGCATGATTCAGGTCTTCAAACCATGATCATTGTGTTCCTCTCTCTTCACAGGTCCCAAAACTATATGTGTGCAAAGGAATCGCTCGTTCAATTAATTAATATTAATTCCTTTCTCCATGGCGTGGGACGCTACCTAACGGGAAACCCCCGGCAACATCTTCACATCCATCCGCGAACAATGGTCGTTTTACAGTCCTTACGCACATCACTAAATATGCACCAATTTCGCAGGTAAAAGACTCTAAAATTATCTTCTTGCCAAGATATTCACCTGTGTGCAACTCTCATCTCGATTCGTTACTCCAATCACGAGTAATCAATGATTTTTCTGGGCATTTCTCCGCCCCTACTCCAAATCCATTCTCCGTCGGGGAATAACTATGTCATTATTCAGGCCTCACCCCTGCTCCAGACGACATAATGGGGTCGCAGAGATGGACGTGGCTCCACTGGGACCAACCCACAATTCTGGGCCAATTAGTAAATGTCAGCTCTGCCCTCCTCTGTGCTTCAAGCCTCCAATAGCTTACACCAAATCGTCTTATAATGATATAATCTGCTCATTATTTCCTACATTATTTTAATAAATAATGCCATTTCATCAAAAATCACACCAGTGATTAAATATACATTTCTTTCGAGGGGTTTTTACCAAGAAACTCCCTCTACAGATCTCTGGTTCGCTTCCTGGTGGAACCTTTATACTGAGATCACAGTCTCTGAGAACCATGTTCGATTCCAGTCAGCATAACCCCATCGGGTTCAATACTTTGCACACGTATAGCACCTGACATTGTAGATTAATTAATATAAGTCAGTGCTGCCAACATGATTATATGCCTGCTGATAGGTCCAATTTTAAAATACATGTAACTTCTATACTAACAAATGGATTTAATCTCAAATTGGTAGAACAAGATATTATAATAGTTCAGACTATTTCTGACCAGCGCACGCGTGACATTGTTGCCAACATGCATCTACGCGTGCCGATAGATCCAATGTCCAACTGCATGTAACGTCCGTTGGACTTCATCCAAATGTTGTATTCTGTACCTTTAGAAATGGAACTAAGAATGTATTCAGTCACCAGGGCTGCCAAGTGTAGTGCTCTATTAGGCTACATTATACCAGGAATATTTCGAATTAATTAGACATTTCGATATTACCAAATTAATTTCGTCATTATTCTAGATAGGTGCATATCTTATATATAAAAGTGAAAGTCTGTATGTATGTATGTATGTATGTGGGTATGTGGGTTTGTTCAGTATACAAATCTACATCGTTCCACCAATCTCAACCAAATTTTGCATACATATAGTTTAGGACCCAGAAGGAACGGCCGTCTGCATGAATTGTCGATAGTCTTTCTCATTCTTCTGATATCGGCCCTTTTGCACTCGAGCAAAGGCTAATAAACTCAGAAAATTAACTTATGAAGGAACGGCAAGGCCAGCCATCTCTATAGCAACAGTAGCACAAGACGGGTCCACCAAGTTTCATTCTATCTCGGTAAGAGGCCATGCCACTCAATTTTCTCAACGGCAACACTACCTCAAAAAGTGATCACCAGGTTTCCTCCTTCTCTGTAAGGGACCATGCTACTCCATTTTCACCATGACTACAATCAAGACGTAAACACCAGGTCATGGGCCTCCATTTTCTATCCAAACCACGATAAGAACATTAGGAAACTGAACGCCTTAAAAATCGGAATACGTAGTTTTTTTAAATGTTATTAACAGGGGACGATGTAGGGAATTAAAATAATAATAGAAACAAATACATCGGCTAATCCAGCACGCGACCTAACGTAACAACGGCTATAGATATCATCACGGAACTTAGTATTAAGATTAAATGAGCATAAATGATTCTGTTATTGTTGATTGATTTAGAGGCTTGGCGACATCATGGCCAGGTAGCCCCATGAACTTAAGTGTGCAAGATTTCTTTCTGATAACCAGTGTTACTGTGACGGCTGTAGTAGTGTGTGTATTTGTAATTCAGGTGAGAATTAAAAATGAGGTTGCTGTTGCCTTCAGTTAGAAACTACCCTGTATTTGCTTCGAGTAGAAGTGGGAAACCACGGAAAACATCTTCCAAGTTTTGCCACGGGAGGCGCAGTGTACCCCCTTCCAGCTCTCGGATCAGAATTAAAATTTCTTGGCAGAGCTGGATTCAAACTCGGACCTCCAAGGTGACAGCCGAGATTGTTAGCCGCTAATCCACGTGGTTGTCTAAATGTGACATTTTGGGTGTAATGTCATACTATTGATGCCGCTGCTGTTACGGGAGATTTTTTATCTTTACCTTATGACGGAAGGTATCACACGCAATATATTGTATTGTTGAGTTATACTCTACGTTAAGATGTGATCTACTACTAATATGTTTACGTTTATGTTTTATTAATCCTAACGTTTTTATGCTGCATTGTTTTAATAGGTCATGCGCTTTTTAATATCTTGTGAACCAATAAGGCTAGGGTCTTGTATGAGTGGTCGTAGCACACGGGTTGACGCCCCGTTTTTGAATGTATGATTCATTTTTGCCAAAAGGGCCGAACTACACTTTTGTTAATATCTCGCAAACGAATAAGGCTAGGGACCTGTATGAGGAGTCATAGGACTAGAGGTAACACCCTGTTTTTGAATATATTATTCATTTTTGTCAAAAGGGCTTAACTACACTTTTGTTAATATCTCGCGAACGAATAAGGCTAGGGACTTGAATGAGGAGTCTTTGGACTTGAGGTGACGCCCCATTTTTGAATGTATTTTAATTTTTGTCAAAATGGCCTAACTGCACCTTTGTTAATATCTCGCGAATGACTAAGGCTAGGGACTTGTATGAGGGGTCGTTGAACTTGAAGTAACGCCCTGTTTTCTAATATATTCTTAACTCTTGTCAAAAGAGCTTAAATGCACTTTTGTTAATATCTCGCGAACCAATAAGGCTTGGGGAGTGTACCAGGTGTCCAAGGACTTAGAGTAATATTTTACTTTTGAATGTCATATTTATTTTCCCAAAAAAAGTTTGACAAAGGGTCTAACGCCATACTTGTCGAAAAAAAATATTTTTACCTGTTTAAAATTTTAATGAAAAGTCGTAGTAGACAGAGAGACGGTACCGGTGATGAACATGTGTTTAAACAAGCCTGTCTCCGGCCACGGTGGTGGTATCCCAAGAAATTAATTGATATTTCGACTGGACGGTAGGACGGCAAGACGGTCTATGTCGGTTCGTTTTCCTATCTTTCATAATTATGGAGGGCTGAATGATTGTGTGGGTGTTGTGGATGGATTGAGGGACAGACTACTGCCACTGTAGCAAGCGGCCAAACAAGAGAATAACAAACCTGTTCTGCTAGCTCGCCAGTCCCAGCCACAACCTGATAACGCTATCTCAGGAATGTGCGAAGGCGTCTAAAAACGTGTGAGAGGCAGAGACCAGTTCAAGGTCAAACGATGAGAAAAACAGGCTCTCTCTGTTGCTAATCTGACTGATAAAGACTGCGTTAAATAGTAACGTGCTTACTGTTTCAGCAAACAGACGTATACTGTGGCGCTCTGAACTGAACTTTGGAAGAAAAATCCTTTTGTTTTCGGTAAGTACATATTAATAATTATTTTAATGATGTAATGCCAATGATGCTTAAAGTTTAGTTATTAATAAGGGAATTAATGATTTTTATTTATTTGTTTGCAGATATCATGTCTGAGAGAGAGACCATTGCACTCTTGAGCCCTCGAGAAGGAAACAGCAAGACATTAAAAGTTAAGGTGAGTTTTTTATTTTAATAACCTGTTTTATTTCTTGTTTGATATATTTTTTTATGAAATGCATGTAATAAAGTGAATTTATGTATTTATGACGGTTTATTTTATTTATTTTTAGAAATTTGGAAAGAAAAGCTTTACCGCCGTAGCAGTCATTGAAAACCCAAGACGCACTAGAGTGGAACCATTGCCAAACAATGAACTATTCAAAACTCAGGTAAGCCTAACTTAAAATGCTATTTCATTTAACCACACCACTATTGAAACCCCTAGAAAAAATTAATTACCTGTACATGACTGGGACGATGACTGCTTTCTTGGTTAATAGCTGTGTATTGGCAACCGGCACAATACCATAATGGATGTCGACCGGGAAAGTACAAGGCCATGTTTGGTTTTTTAAAACAAAATTTAAATTGAACTGACGTGTCGTTCCATATGGACTTAACTAATATCCATAGGTTTGAACAAGATTATCTGGACTATTCTTTTTAGTTTATGACCCTTAACACTGATGAATGATGAATCCTTTTTATGCTACGAAAGAATCAAAACGACATGACGTTCATGAGTGTTTATATATATTGGTTAAAGGGAGAATGATTGCAGCTTTATTAAACATTAAAGTAGATGGGTTACTGTTAGTGACAACATACAGTTTATTATTTTGAATGGTGTTTTGATATTTTGATGCTAATTAACGTTAACATTTTATTTACAAGTATTGATTGATTGGTTATTTTGATTTTTTTAGGTGTGGTAATACGCCACTAACGTAGTTAACATACAGTGAACAAGCATACATTATGCTATAAAGTACTCTGTGCTCTTGTGCAACGTTAATAACTTACAATAAAAAAAAGTTTTATTATTACACATGGCTTTAGTACCACATACAACAAGTGAGCAAGTCAGTTTACCACGTGGGTTAAATTTAAAATCAGAAAACGATCGTTGGTTGACATTTGAATCTTCGCCTGTACGCTTTCTGTCAGCACATAACCTTGCTGCAGCGGGTTTCTATTATTTATTTGAACCGAGAAGATGTTGTGCGATGTGTGTTTTGTAGTGTTGAACTTTAACACTAGGAAGAAGGGGACGATCCCTTTCGTGACAATTTGCGATGGTCTCCTCGTTGTCCTTACATGCTTAGAAAAAAAAGTGGGTAATATACCAGTGTATCCATTTTACCGAACCACAGTCCATTTGCTACTAATTACTTTGCTCAATCAGAAATTAATGATAATAGTGTATTACCAGCCAACGGTGCTGTTGATATATGTGGTCCATATGCAGTAGACAGTGTTGAATTGGCATGTGCTTTTGAAAATTTAGGAGTTCGCAAGACTAAAGCACTAGCACACCCAAAGTACTGGTCTGTTGATAAACGTTTATAATCTTATAAAAATGTTTGGCCATTAATATTAAATCACCTTACAAAGGAGCTACGTGAAGCCGGATTTTCTTATATCGGTGAAGGGGACAAAAAATATGTTTTCATTGTGGATTTGGTTTAAAGGATTGGCAGATGACTGATGACCCTTCTGTGGAACACGCTCGTTGGTTACCTAATTGTAGATACATTGTGTTGCTTAAAGGTCAAGAATTCGTGAACACTATTCGTGAGGAAAACGTAACTGCAGCAAAAGACATAAAAGTGCCTTTAGAGCTAGAACACGCTGTACAAATACATAATGCTGAAAAAAGGTGCTTCTCGCCAACAGATACAAATGTGTGACCAACAATTACGCAAAATTTGTTATCAAGAAGAACTAGGTGTTGTATTTTTGCCTTGTGGACACTTGATAGCATGTTTCAAGTGTGCATTGGCACCTAACACTTATTCTATATGCAGAAATGCTTCAGTTAGGGCATTTCTCGCGTAAATAGTATAATTTATTAACCATGCATAGTGCAAAATCCCTATATCCACATTATTATTACAAGCTGTTATAGCGTGTAATAGATATACTTTTCTTTTGTTTATAGACGACTACAATGAATGTTCTGAATGCTATGGAGCAAACATGTGGCTTAGAGACAAAGAAGCTCAGCGAATTGCCAACGCATATTCCATTCCGCATTATGTAGATTCGGAAATTGAAAACAGTATACGGTGATCGTGTACTTTGTGTGTGTGAGAATTTTGAGACATTTCTGCCTACACGGTTTAATGATATGTCGGTGAGTGTTTTTGATGATGTTAATAATGCTCGGCATCCTGTACACCTAATTTATGAAGGTTTTAAAAACAATAGGTGTGATCCTTTCTAAGGGACTCCGTAAAGCCCTGTCTTGCCAATGTTAAAATACTACTTATAAAGTGCATGTTTTCTCAGGATCTATTTAGAATGGTAGGCTGAAATGATTACAGCATGTTTATGAGGTTTGTGGCCATACTATAACAAGAGGAATTTTTAGTTTAATGATTCAGGGTTTAGTTATGATTTTTTTCGTAAGCTATAAATATTTGCTACATTTTTATAACAATTTTTATACGTAAATTCTACACAATTTTACAAAGACCTGTTCTGAAGTAAGCAAAATAATCCATATAATTTATCCTCAACGTTTGATGCAGATCTATTGAGTAGATCCTTAGAAAAAAATGTATTCTATAAGAGAAAAATTGATTCTTGGGAAATCAGCTTTAAAGTTTTGCTTGCCTTTCTAGAGCATTCCTGCTGCATTGAATAGATTTTCTTCATTTTCTGAAAATTCCTCATCCAGTTTTATTTTTACATTCCTTCTTTGTTGTCTGGCCTGCTTTTCTAGGTTTCGTACTGCCTTATCAGCAGCTCGAAGACGCTCTTTTTCTAACGCCATTATGGACTGCACCATGTTGATGCCAATACTGTTCAACACTGCACATCTTGCAATGTTACCATCGTTGAAAGTGGTAATGGCATCATGAACACCAAAGTGAAGGATTTCAAATCCTACAAACAAAGTCTTTGGAATTCAGGCCCTTATAACTGCATTTACACTTTCGTCGGGGTTTTGGGTTCGTTCATGCAAGCACTTTTTTGACAATTTCGGGGCTGCTAAGTCTCTGAAAGTAGGTTCTCTGAGCTCCATAATTCGTGAAGGGAGACTATAGTGGTGTGTGTATTTCTCCCCTGTTACCAACCCTCTGTTATATTTACACCAACTTTCAGTTCATTTTGAGCAAAGCGTATGTTGGGGATTTTCATCTCTAGAAGAGACATGAAAGAAAAGAGCCCACACTGCCTTCTTCATATCACTCACATTACCGGTGTTTTGTCTGACAGCCATGCCGCAATAGTTTTGAATTCTGTCCATCACATCATCAGTTAATATTCCTCTTCCGTCCAACCCCTTACCATCACTAAGTTTCTGTTTTAAGTCGCCGAAGTCTTGTCCCCATTCTTTTCTGAATGTGACCAACGCATTCAAGTTTCTGGATCTCTACATTATCCCCATACGGCTTCATCTCTTGAAGTACTTTGAAAGGTTTTGAGTCACCATCCCCATGATAATTCACGTGTTTCACTTTCTCAGTTGCCATTGACCGTTTAAATATTATTGTAACACCTGACCCCTCCATACCGCCACTACTTCCACTATAGTTTGCGTAACAGTTGTCTTCATGCTTTCCTTTGAGTTTTTGTGGACACCTACAATGTTTTGATATGACTGCTACATCTAAGACGTTACCCGTGAAAACACTAGTTGCGGTAACTACACCATGAAGAGACGTGTGGCCCCGTTTCTGCCAAGTACCATCGAACGCTGCGGTCAGGTCTCTATTGTTATCATTTTCATTCACAGCCTGTTCTACTGTTCCTTGCATAGATGCTATTGCCACATATTCTACCTTGGAGCCCAGATACCGGTTATAATTACCAAACTTGGAAGATTGGTAGATTCATGATCCCACAGAAAACCCTGCCAGCAGTTTCTCCTCTTCCGATTGCACGCAGACTATATATTAACCTAGCATTGTGTGCATACATATTATAACCGATTTCATCGTTATTTAAGGTTGAACTGTTCCAAAATAAAGTTTCGAATTGGCACTTAGTATACTTCAGTTCCATTTCAGTAGCAATCCCAATATGATTTCTTATATTCAGTTCCAAACCAATTTCATTACACTCAATGCATTTTACACATTTCGTAAATATATTTTCCAGAATCTCCATTTCAAATATTTCGCTAACATCTGATTCATTATTAAAATTATTATATTTGTCACAGTTCGCACCTGGTTTCCGATCTGAACTACTTTTAAATGCATTATTTTGGGTTGGTAGAGTTGTTAGGTTAGTGGCAGACGCACAGATATTTTCACTATTATTGTCTGTATTATTATTATTTATGATTTCTCCTCTTCTTGAAAACCTTCTGAGGATTTCTGGTATTCTTACCCATGGCAAAACCGTACACAAACACACTATAAACACAACAAATATTTTCCACCCGTTTCTCTACAAATGCAACTAAAGAGCGGCAAAATGAGGGAACAGAAGAGACATCTATAGTGTTATAAGACAACTACATACGTACAGGTTGGCCACACCTATTTTCCCTAATATCACAAGAATGATGCCTCATGAGCGGTTAGCTTGAAACGCTGGATAATCAACAACAGATTCACAGCTCTAAGTCGAGATACGTGCAGGGAGCATTTTAAATATGTATTAAACATATTTAGGTGTAAGTAACCCATATAAATTATACATAATTTTGAACGGGACGTTTCATAGATTAAGAAAAAAATACATTTTTTTCAATTTTTACCTTTCCGGAGTCCCATAAATAAATAAAAAACCAAATGTCAAATAATAATGAAAATATAAGTGATGTCAATTGACTGAAAAAAAAAGAAAATATGTGTATTGAATAATAATGTTTTAGATTTTAGTATTGTCTTTAAAAATATTATGATGAAACCAAAAAAATGTACATAATGATTGTAAATAAATGTAAATGATGTTACAATGCTGTTTTATTTTATAAATAGTTAGAATATTAAGCATTGCGAGTATACATGCTTATGACAATAGATGTACACTGAATACAACTCTTTCTCTCTTTACGATAGTCTGTTATAATTTTTAAACACAAGGCTTGTTGCAGATCTTTTTATAACAATGTCCATTCACTTTTGTTTTCAAAAATTGGGGAAGCCGCAATGGTTTTATAGACGAGAAACGTCATTCCCTTGCTTTTCATCATTATCACTATCATTATCATAAGCAGCATTACTATCATTATAATCACCATCATTATCCTGAACATTATCCTCAACATCACTAAAACTATAGAGCCCGTTAGAGGAGGTATTTCGGGTACCATCCGCCGAAAAGATAGCACTTCGAAAGACCCCCTCCTCCGAACCCAAACTCCTGAGGATCGGGTGCATTTCTTTGTGGGCTAGCTCAGCACGAGAGGCTTGATCCAGGGGATCTGGGTCATTGGGCACGGAAACAATCATACACGCCCCAAAGAAATACATCCAAAAACAAAGCTAGAAATAAAAAGAGATCCAGTCTTAAGTTAGATTCGTGAATAATTTATTCATGTAAGACTCCTAATCATTTCCGAGGGTCGAAATCGGCTATTCCGCTAATCTAAATACAATTATGAGTCATCTCTATTTTGACGTTAATGTCCCTCGCGAAATCCTAATTACATGACAAGAATAGCAAAGCAAACTAGGCGCGTGGTACATGAATAATTAACGCATAGCATGTTTACAAACAAATGACTCGGCAGAATTTACATTTAACATCAAGCAAGTACTATCCCTAGGTTAGGATGGTACCACGTCCACATTTAAATTACATTTATGATTTTATCTAATGCGTATGTGAACGAAAGTATTACGACGAGATGAGTCGTAAACAAATGCTTATTACCAAAGCTAATGATAGTTTGAACACTGACTATAAAAATCAACATTGCATAAACACTCTTACGTCTAATAAGGAAACAATGGGAATAAATGCACTAGGGAATAAAGTAAACACTCTTATGCTAGCCTCCCTTCGCGAATTGACGTTCTGAGTGTAGTCAATCGTCATCTCAGGCATGTAAGTTACGTTGGCAAAGCGCAATTACAATTGCGTCTTACAAGCTTCAGATCACGCGGGCCGCAAGTTACTGACTATCGGTCCCGTGGATCCAATGTCGTCGGTACAAGTAGTGTCAGCCTATTTAAAAATCATCTCCGGCATGGAAATGGATCGAAGTCACGGTGTCGCCAACAACTAGCAAATGGTTGCAAAATTATAGCTGTAAATTGTTTATGATGATTAATTAATGCGTTGGTTTAGGATAATTACGCTCTGATTTAGGTTGTAGGTTTAAATGTGGTTTAGTTGGTTGTATTAATGACACCAGTCGTAAGCTGCAATTGGTGATCTCACTGGAGATTCACTCAAATACCTTGACTTCAACAAGTCAGACAATAACACAGGTTAGCGCGTCTTACACCAACTGCGCGCGGTGCATCAGTCGTCTTAGCATAGCTCAAGAACGCCGGAATAAACCAAGGGTAAGGCGAACATTCATTCCGTCCTGCCAAATACCAAATAATGTGTTCACGGACACAACAATTACACTGGCTAGCCTAATTTATACAAATCTGGGTCAATTAACATGATATTTTAAACCTTACTACAACGCGCCAGGCGATGAAAGTCGTCGGCTAAAACATTTAAGGAATTCGCATCGACGTGCGTTCCGCTACTTCATAACATTAACAGGTTTTGACAGCTCCCTAAGCTGATCTCATTGCATGGTTATTAATACCTGTGACCTTCATATTTCCTAGGCTATTGACATAATGTAGCACACAAAAACATAGTCATCCAAGTCATCTCACTTCTGTTCCCGGGCAAAACCGGTTATCAGCTGGGCGCAAGCAAGCCTGTCTGCTTCGCGTGCAGCTCATTTAGCATAGCAAAGAATAGTGCTTTTGAAATGATCATGTTATAATCTTGTAGGAGCACAAAATAAAGTCCTATAGTGCTCTACAGATTACCTGACACTGTCTCATCACTCCCTAATAATGCTTCCTGCACTGATATCTGAAGATATGTAACTCATTCAATGTACATGTAGGATTTGATAAGTGTGGTTTGGCATTCTCCACAACAAAAATTAAACATCCCACCCCTGCTGTGATGTTTTAAATGATACGAGATTGGTTAGTTCATCCATCTAACAGTAAATGAGTTCGTTCCTCTCGAACTACACGTGGTAAAATGTACTCACGAAAATGACAAATAAATGGTTCAATAATTTTACGGCAACTGTCGGCCGAAAAATGATACGAGAATAAGCTCTCAAATTAAAGAAGGGACCTAACTATGGGCTGTCCCCCTACTTTCACAAAATCTACATCTCTTGTAGTTGAAGATGTCCTTTACTCTGACATAAAATTCTCTGAAATACATGAAGATTGCACTTGCCGTAAAATACACGGACTTGGGATGTCTCACTGAAATATTGTCCCAGTACTAAAGAAATGAAGTACACACATTTCCTACCTAAGTGGTCAAATATCATGGTGTTTCGGCTCAAAAATATAATGCAATCACTACTACATCTACCTGGACAAACTTCTTACAATGTTTACATGACTCACGGTTACATGATGTGGTAGATCACCTTCCAGAACTCCCATTGGAAGGGGTTAAATGCCTTCAAGGTTCCAAGTATTTTTGTAATGGGTAAGGCTATGGATTTAAGCCTGTCCTCGTGGTCATCAGTTAGTAAACCGTACATGGTTTGTACGTAGTAGTGTCAGCTGGACAATTCCATGGTGTTGGCGTATTCCGTTGGAGTTACCCTCACATGGTAAATTACTCCTCCATCATCTTCTCACAGTATGGTTGTAGAAATATCAGCACGTGGTGCATAACGTTAATCATCGTGCTTGAAAAGACATTCACGGATTCTAGTGTAAAATATGATAAAATGCTCACTGGCTCTAATATTTGCAGGTTGTTCAAATACTCTGCTTTACCTGCCACAGATTCTATTTTACCAGCACGTGGTAAATCAAACACAGATTTTACAAGGTTTAAATCACAAAGAATCTGGGTAATCACTGTTGCGTACAAGCGATAAATAGATTTATCATAATGCAATTGTACAGTAGCACACACTGGGCTACACGACGTTGTCGTCGACTTAATAATTCACTTTTATGAAAAACCAATGTTACCCTCTTCTGTCTACAGACGGTCCTTGTGGTTGGTGAAAAATCGAAGTTTTCACACGATCAAAATATTATATTCACATCAACGTTGCACTGGCTTTACTGAGCCTAAAATAATACTGTGCGATGTTTAAACTGTTCAATTCAGCTCGATGGCAGTAGATTAATGTCTTCCCAAATGAGGGGTCTTCCTATGCCTATAATGGCCTTCGTCTATCAGACGGACAATCGACACAAGCGTCCAGCTTCAGCGGACTATCAAAACGGTGTGATGCGTGCAAGGCACGGCTTCCTGATTCCAAGGAAGAAGTCTAGTCAAAGCAGTGACTACATTCATAAGCCTCCGCATATCTGCGTTGAAAAATACCTTTACCAAATATATATTTGCCTCTCCCAAAAGACATAGAAAATGGAAAATTAAGCAGAATTAAATATTTCAAGCGCCTGAGATATGTGGCATAAAAATAGTGAGTAATATACCTCTAGGAGGAAAATAAGTTGTCCTCTCCGTAGTCAAAATAATTAATTGTTCATGAGGAAGCTTCAGGGTGTCTTCTGTAGAACTGAGCATGTCAAGTCAATATGCTCTCAAAGAAATAATTGTTGAATGAGCCTGAGCGGGCTCATATATCCCTCCGTTGTTTTAAATAAAAATGTGGGATAAGCATTTTTATTTACCATCAAACCATTCTAGTGATCATAATATTTCTTGCATCAATAGCCTCCTGTTCCATTACAGGGATTATATTCCATCATCAGTGAGTCGTTCGTCGTTCGTCAGTCGTCGAAAAAATAAAATCAGCACTCTCATCGGGCTTTACTGTTCCTCGAACAAGTAACCAAATCCTTCTCCATCCGGATCTTGGAGTCAACGTTCCTTGCGTCGTGTTCGGGTCATACCATCTTGAAATCTGTCCCACTCATCCTCTGCGCTGGTTATTAACAATCCAACGTCAGCCGTAGGACTTCTCTTTCGTTGCTCTTGGGCTTTCAATTTTCCCTTGGATTCCATCGGAGCTTGATCTTCTTCTCGATCCCTATCCGCTTATAACTGTCGGATATACTCTCGACTTTCACGAGCGCGACCTCTCCAGTCTCTATCTGGCTGTCTTCTGGGATCACGGTCTCTGCGGTAACCTCAACTGTAACGGTAGTCACGGCGAATACTGCCGGACTGCCTATTACGTGGGTTGTCGTTACGATTTCGGTCATCTCTCCGATCGTTGTCGTTACCGTCGCGATTTTCTGATCGACGTCCCCAGTATCTACGATCATTTGGTAGCTGTGGTCTCTCATATGGTTGGTTATTCCAAGGTCTCCTATCAGGTCCTGTTTCATTCCTTCTGTAGGGTTCCGAAATAACTTGAGTTGGTTTAGTAGTCTTTGAGAGTTTATCAATCGTCGTGACATTAACCTGATGATTTTATCCCCTCGATCTGTGGTTCGAGAACTGATCGTTTGTGCTATCGATCCTTCGGAGAATTGAGTCACATTCGATGAATGTTGTGGCATTCGCGGCTATTAACATACGCTGGACGTCAACCGGATACTGCTTCGTTATCGTATGGATTAATTCAGGCTCTGATAACGGTGTTTGGGGCCACCTCAGTTTAGATAACTGAGTCGCGAAGTAATTAGCATACTTCGACGGTTCGTTAGTGCTATATCGCTTCGTGTACATATCTGCACAGATACTTTGTTGTACATTTCCGCTTCAGTACGTCCGAAGTAACGCTTCTCTAAAATCCTGGTATCCACTGAAAGCGTACATAAAGGCACGATACCAGGTACTTGCTTGACCTGTAAGTAGTCGTTCTATGACTCGCAGTTCTCTCTCAGGAGTCACCATCGTGTCTCGAAGGTATGATCCCACATTCTGCAGGAACTCTGCAGGAGTTACGCTGCTTCCAGTTCCAGAGAACTGTGTTGGTTGCTCATCCTTCTGTCTAATAATCATAACATTCGTTCCAGGGTTAACCTGTCTCATGGCTGTGAAACTAGGCGCATTAAAATTTAATGGAGCAGGTGGATTGGCCTGCATGCCTTCGCTGTGTGTAACAGTTGGTTGCGCTCGAGCGGTTGCGTGTGGTGTGTTTGCATTCACGCTCGAAATTTCAATGTTCGGCAAGTTCCGATCGCAGTTAGCTGTGTTAGGAGTGCTTTGCTGCTGAGCTCCTACCATAGCTTTGAGTCGCTCCTGCAATAGCGAGTGTATCTAATGTGTTAAGTCACTGATCAGCTCTTGGAGTCTGTGTATCTCGCCTCGTAGATTGGTGTCTACGTCGCGAACTGCTAATCTCACATTATTGCTGAGCTTGAGGTGTTCTGTGGTCACGACCTTCTCTAGTCTATGTCGCAGGAAATCTACGTCATCCTTGACATCCTTTACGATGACATAAAAGTGAGTATTCTGCTCCTTCGCTTCCCTGTGTACGGTGGCGATATATATCGCTATATCTTCCCTAAGGGTAGCTACATCTCCAGACACGGTCTGTACGGTAGTGCCCAGTTGATCTATCCGGTCTTGTACCTCTGTACGGTTTGTCGCAAGGTCGGTAGTTAGTGTATTGATCTGCTCATTAATTTCTTTGTGGTGCCTCACCATATCCACACGAGCTGATGCTAAACCTGCCAGTAGGTTAGTATTGGACTCAGCCCTTTGAGTTTCAAGGTCAGTTCTCACCTGTTTGAGCTCTGTATTAAGGTTAGTGAGAGTGGTAGTGTTGGTTTCAACATCCCTCCTAACTGCTACCAAACTGCTACCTTCATTTAACCTGATGCGGTCTATGTCCTCGCGCACCTCATTCAATGTTGAAGTGTTTGCCAATAAATTAGTGTTTGTTGTTTTGAGAGTTTCAGCATTGTTGCCTAGCTCTCCCCTGACATCATTGAGTGTGACATTAGAAGTCTCAACATCGCCTCTAACCACATTTATGTCACCTCTGACATCCCCTAGGTCATCTCTTAATGTGTCTAGATCTCCTCTAACAACCTCTAAGGTGGCTGTGTTATTACCTAGGTCATTGCGAACTTCACCTAGGTCATTACGAACTGTGCCTAAGTCTTACCTGCCCTGATTCAGGGACGCAGTATTATGTTCTAGGTCACCTATTACTCCACCTAAATCCCCTCTTATCTGGGCAAATGATGCGTTAATGTTCCTCATCATCCCATCTAGGACTCGTCTCAACGACTCCTCATCAATCATTATACATGAGAGAAAGAGAGGGAATTACCTCCGGAATACAACCACTACACCATTATAGGAAAGTTTGTCCAAGCCGAAAGCCTTCCTGTGAATAAACTTCACGAACTACTGCTGGACTCAACGCTGAAAAACAAGTTACCTTACACGGTAAAAATACCAACAAGCAAAAACACAAGTTACATTTACTAAGGATAGAGCATTAACAAGTCAACTACCTAATGAATCTTGAATATAATATGCTCTCCCCCCCCCCTGGAATGACATCAAGGATTGCCAAGTGGCTATCGAAACAGCTGTACGACTTCTCCATTCGTACCAGCCCTGTTCAACTGCCAATAAACATGGCATTAATCGATCCCCACAAAAACAAGAATCAGATGGTTTCCGTTCAAAAATCGTCCCCACCAGTTGGTCGCCATTTAAAAGGAGGGGGTATGAGCCCGTTAGAGGAGGTATTTAGGGTACCATCCGCGGAAAAGATAGCTCTTCGAAAGACCCCCTCCTTCGAACCTAAACTGCTGAGGATCAGGTGCATTTCTTTGTGGGCTAGCTCAGCACGAGAGACTTGATCCAGGGGATATGGGTAATTGGGTATGGAAACAGTCAAAGATGCCCCAAAGAAATACATCCAAAAAAAAGCTGGAATAAAAAGAGATCCAGTCTTAAGTTAGATTCGTGAATAATTTATTCAAGTAAGACCCCTAATCATTTCCGAGGGTCGAAATCGGCTAATCCGCTAATCTAACTAAAATTATGAGTCATCCCTATTTTGACGTTAATGACCCCCGCGAAATCCTAGTTACATGACAAGAATAGCAAAGCAAACTAGGCGCGTGGTACATGAATAATTAACTCGTAGCAAGTTTACTAACAAATGACTCAGCAGAATTTACATTTAATATCAAGCAAGTACTATCCCTAGGATAGGATGGTACCACGTCCTCATTTAAATTACATTTATAATTTTATCTAATGCGTATGTGAACGAAAGTATTACGACGAGATGCGTCGTAAACAAATGCTTATTACCAAAGCTAATGATAGTTTGAACACTGACTATTAAAAAACAACATTGCATAAACACTCTTACGTCTAATAAGAAAACAATGGGAATAAATGCACTAGGGAATAAAGTAAACACTCTTATGCTAGCCTACCTTCACGAATTGACGTTCTGTGTGTAGTCAATCGTCATCTCAGGCATGCAAGTTACGTTGGTAAAGCGCAATTACAATTGGGTCTTACAAGCTTCAGATCACGCGGGCCGCAAGTTACTGACTATCGGTCCCGTGGATCCAATGTCGTCGGTACAAGTAGTGTCAGCTCATTTAAAAGTCATCTCCCGCATGGAAATGGATTGAAGTCACGGTGTCGCTAACAACAAGCAAATGGTTGCAAAATTATAGCTGTAAATTATTTATGATGATTAATTAATCCGTTGGTTTAGGATAATTATGCTCTGATTTAGGTTGTAGGTTTAAATGTGGTTTAGTTGGTTGTATTAATGACACCAGTCGTAAGCTGCAATAGGTGATCTCACTGGAGATTCACTCAAATACCTTGACTTCAACAAGTCAGACAATAACACAGGATAGCGCGTCTTACACCAACTGCGCGCGGTGCATCGGTCGTCTTAGCATAGCTCAAGAACGCCGGAATAAACCAAGGGTAAGGCGAACATTCATTCCGTCCTGCCAAATACCAAATAATGTGTTCACGGACACAACAATTACACTGGATAGCCTAATTTATACAAAGCTGGGTCAATTAACATGATATTTTAAACCTTACTACAACGCGCCAGGCGATCAAAGTCGTCGGCTAAAACATTTAAGGAATTCGCATCGACGTGCGTTCCGCTACTTCATAACAATAACAGTTTTTGACAGCTCCCTAAGCTGATCTCATTGCATGATTATTAATACCTGTGACCTTCATATTTCCTAGGCTAGTGACATAATGTAGCACACAAAAACATAGTCATCCAAGTCGTCTCACTTCTGTTTCCCGGGCAAACCGGTTATCAGCTGGCCGCAAGCAAGCCTGTCTGCTTCGCGTGCAGCTCATTTAGCATAGCAAAGAATAGTGCTTTTGAAATGATCATTTTATAATCTTTTAAGAGCACAAAATAAAGTCCTATAGTGCTCTACAGATTACCTGACACTGTCTCATCACTCCCTAATAATGCTTCCTGCACTGATATCTGAAGATATGTAACTCATTCAATGTACATGTAGGATTTGATAAGTGTGGTTTGGCATTCTCCACAACAAAAATTAAACATCCCACATCTGCTGTGATGTTTTAAATGATACGAGATTGGTTAGTTCATCCATCTAACAGTAAATGAGTTCGTTCCTTTCGGACTACACGTGGTAAAAATGTAGTCACGAAAATTACAAATAAATGGTTCAATAATGTTACGGCAACGGCCGGCCGAAAAATGATACGAGAATAAGCTCCCGAATTAAAGAAGGGACCTAACTATGGGCTGTCCCCCTTCTTTCACAAAATCTACATCTCTTGTAGTTGAAGATGTCCTTTACTCTGACATAAAATTCTCTGAAATACATGAAGATTGCACTTGCCGTAAAATACACGGACTTGGGGTGTCTCACTGAAATGTTGTCCCAGTACTAAAGAAATGAAGTACACACATTTCCTACCTAAGTGGTCAAATATCATGGCGTTTCGGCTCAAAAATACAATGCAATCACTACTACATCCACCTGGACAAACCTCTTACAATGTTTACATGACTCACGGTTACATGATGTGGTAGATCACCTTCCAGAACTCCCATTGGAAGGGGTTAAATGCCTTCAAGGTTCCAAGCATTTTTGTAATGGGTAAGGCTATGGATTTAAGCCTGTCCTCGTGGTCATCAGTTAGTAAACCGTACATGGTTCGTACGTAGTAGTGTCGGCTGGACAGTTCCATGTGGTTGGCGTATTCCGTTGGAGTTACCCTCACATGGTAAATTACTCCTCCATCATCTTCCCACAGTATGGTTGTAGAAATATCAGCACGTGGTAAATCAAACACAGATTTTACCAGGTTTAAATCACAAAGAATCTGGGTAGTCACTGTTGCGTACAAGCGATAAATAGATTTATCATAATGCAATTGTACAGTAGCACACACTGGGCTACACGATGTTGTCGTCAACTTAATAATTCACTTTTATGAAAATCCAAAGTTACCCTCTTCTGTCTACAGACGGTCCTCGTGGTTGGTGAAAAATTGAAGTTTTCACACGATCAAAATTTTATATTCACATCAACGTTGCACTGGCTTTACTGAGGCTAAAGTAATACTGTGCGATGTTTAAACTGTTCAATTCAGCTCGAAGGCTGTAGATTAATGTCTTCCCAAATGAGGGGTCTTCCTATGCCTATAATGGCCTTCATCTATCAGACGGACAATCGACACAAGTGTCCAGGTTCAGCGGACTATCAAAACGGTGTGATGCGTGCATGGCACGGCTTCCTGATTCCAAGGAAGTAGTCTAGTCAAAGCAGTGACTACTTTCATAAGCTTCCGCTTAAGCATAAGCTTAAGGTTTTTTTTAACGTTGAACTATGTTGAGCAGCAATATCATTTTCTTGAACTTATTTTTTAGCATTCTCATGATTTTCTGTTGACTGCAAAGGAGTTTCATGCGGTACACCACATTGATGATCACTGACACTTAAAACCTCACTATGTTTACATTTTAGGTCACCGCGACCCCGTTTGGAAACTTGTTTTTAACAACGCCAAATAACAGTTCCATCTTTTTGGTTCGTTTCACAATATATGAATATCCCTTATAGTATGCATAAGGCTTACCATACCTAGTCACTGATACTTCCATATCAACTGTCAAGCATAGACTAAGCTCTACTTAAGACAACTCGGTAATAAGAACAATATTTTAATGAGGGAGCAAAAGGTGGGAACAAAAAAGTGGGAGAAAAATTGGAAGCAAAAAATGGAAACAAAAAGTTGGAGCAAGAGTGGGAGGAAATGTGGGAGCCAATGTGAGAGCAAAAATTAGGAGCAAATGTTGGAAAAATATGGGAGAAAGATGAATACACAAGTGAAGTTAGTTTAAAGTGCAAAGGAAATACAGAAGCAAATATGAGAGCAAAAGTGGTGTTTTACTAAAACAACTGGGACAAACCAAACTTTACCTAACCTAAGTTCATCTAACCTAAGCTAACCTAACTTTATCTAACCTAACTTATCTAACCTAACCAAACCTAACATAACATAACCTAACCTAACTTTATCTAACTTAACATAACATAACCTAACATAACTTTACCTAACCTAACTTCATCTAAACTAATACAGTGATATCTAATTTAGTTCAATTGTTTTCATAACTGGCGGCTGTGCGAAATATTTTACCGGCATTCTATATCTCCGAAACTATTTCTTATATCACCCTGACATTTTGTACGGTGATACATGGCACCACTACAAGATTATATTTGGAAGATTCAAAAATATGTAGAGTACAAAACGAACATGGCGGCCAAGCGAATTTGAAACATTTTAACAAACTTTTCTAGCGATTGAACCATCTGAGTGAAATATGGTACTGTACCCGAAACCACTTACCAATACCTGGTGAAATCCCTCGATGAACACGGGATCGTAGAACCTGAAAATGCCCGGCGAAAAACCCTCCCAGGTCCTACCACCAAGTAGAGGAGTGATTGGGGAACTATTTATCCTGACAGGTTTTCTTAAGAATGACCATGGCTTTGAAGGAGAAATAAAAAAGACTAGCTCAAGAACACGAAAAACTACTCGAAAGAGAACTGTCGCAAGGGTGGAAAACCCTGAAAATTCCAAGCGATGGCCTTCTTAACACGACCTCCCATCTCTTCGTTCAAATATCACGCCATGATTTTAAAATGGGAAAACAAACTTTATTCCAAAAAGGACATGCCAACATAAAAAAGAAAAATTAAATACCTGTCGTCAAACGACCAAAGTCACAGTCACAAAAACTGTCTCAAGAAAACAAAATAAAATCCAAGAATGGATTATAACTATCAGCTACCCGCTGGAGTGATCATAGAAACTATAACTAGCATTATATTACAAAATGTTACGTGTCAATCTCAAAATGATATTGTGTAATTTGAATAATAGACTGGACGACAAACAAACATGATTTAGCATGAATTGATATGATTTACAGTATATCGTCTTAAACGATTTCCTAACGCCGTAGCATTTATCAAAAATTATATACAATGAATATACTAAGATTTATACAGAAATGTGTCTTTGGACACTCAAATGTTTCAGTTTAACAGCTGATCTGGATCATAGCATTAGCATCGTTACATATTGTAGAAAGAAATACTCATAAAACAGGGTTACATTTCACCAAGCGATTAAGCTAAGTAGAATATTAAGGGTCTGCGTTCATGTTTCATGTATAAAATAGAATTGTGCAAGATTGTAGAGGCTTCGATTATCAGCTGTGGAAATACCTTCAGTCACATAAACAGATTATCCAAGCATTGCTCATGATTAGGTGAAGAAAAGCATGCAGGCTAGATCTAGCAAAGATCAACAACTGCCAATGTCTCAAACAGACATGAAAATACAGGAAAACCCAACTAGGTTTATATTACACCAAACACGGGCGTTGGACTACTCGAAGTCCAAAACAGATTGGCACTCACTGGCTCAAAAGCTCTTACCGGCTCAATCCAAAATTACACAAATGCTTCAACAAGCATAAAATCACAAAAATACAGCATAATCCCGAATATGCATTTGAATCTCAAGAATAAGGTTACAACAACATTCAAAACACTATTTTTAAATCTAATTACTATCACAAAAACCTACAATACATGCTTAAAATACACACCAACCTAAAGCACGTTTTTCAAAGTCATGAAACTAAAGCAATTCACTAGCCAAAAATATCCCGCCTCACAATAATGTACAACAAGTATACTGCTTTATTCTCTTGACTCCAAGTCAAGCTCCCGGGAATAATTTAGTCGAAATTCGGGATGGTGTTCAAAAATGCTGTACTAATATCTCACCCACACTATTGAACTAAATGCAATTATTTACGTTAGTTTATGTCTCGGAATGACGTCTAATGTTAAGTTGCCCTCAAATTAATACGTAATAGAAGGTGAAACTGATCATTCCCTAAATCAGGATATCGATGATGATGATGATGATAATTGTTGTTTTAAGGGGCCTAACATCTAGGTTATCGGCCCCTAATCAGGATATCCTCCAACTTCGGTGGGCTTAGAAATATCAGTGGACAAGGCCTACATCATGAAAGCAAGTTAACTTCACAGGGTAATCCAATGACAATCATTAGGCAAATCCACTAATAATTCTTCACGCACAAAAGCGAAGTGCTCTCCCTGAAAATAATCCAAAAAGTGGATTAAAACTATCAAGGCATAGAACACCAAGAAAAACTTCCCAAGATTCAAGTCGCTGCGAGAAAACAGAGTTCCTAACTCAATTGTTGTACATGAAAATATGTACTGGCCACAAGGAGAATAGTGTTCCAAACACTATTAAACAAAAACGCGATTAAAGCTATACTTATACAAATATCTGGAGTTCTTCTCCTAATCCTGCATCTCGGCAATAAAAATCCGCACAACTAATTAAATGGCATTAGCGAATTTACTGATTAAATATCAAAACTATCAATACGCAAGGGATGAATTAATTAAGTGAATACAAAATCCCGGGTATGCCACAAATCAGTTTCGATAGAAACATCGAACCTAAACTTGTGCATGCCCATTTAATCTACAAAAGAAAAATGGGCGTGACAATTGTAATTGCTAACAAATGCCCTCACTAAACTACGATATAGAAGATGCTGGTCCACTACCTTTCGTTGCGTCTTGTAGCGTCGTAAAAAGGATATAAGTATCTGATGAACCTCCACGCTATCATCAGATAATACATTCTTCCACCTTGGATCTGGGATTCGAACCCGGGAACGCGTCGCACACGAACAATGGCCGGGTGGCACTCCGTTCACTCACCGTTCATGCCAGGAATGTTATTACACGCCCGTGAAATTGCACTGTCCTGCATGTCGTAGCTCGCGAAAAACATCAGCTAACAAGCACTAGAGTACTTAGAAAGTAGACTCCTAACCTTAATGGAAAATGCAGTTTGTGGATTCCCCACGTAGCTACCCCATATCATTTAACCAGCCATTCTGGGAATTATAACATTAAAGTTAATCTTCCCCACCGACATCTCGAGTAATAATATGCCTTTAATTATCCGCATAATGCACTGTGTAACAAATCTTGATGTCGGCATGTACTGTCTCAAGAATACACGTTGCTATAACATGTGAAAGAATCCACACAAGGATTTCGTAATGGCTACCTTAACACGGACACTGCTGGACAAAGAAATAAATCGGTCAGCGTTCCGATTAGAAACTGGTCTTTATTTCTCAATTCGACAATCTGCATTTGAATTGTACTACGAGTCTCAGTTCCATTATGATATGGTAGCTGCGTTAAATACTCGCACTCGGTACACGGTCGCTTGTTAAGACATAATACTGTGTCCGGAGAAAACACACTCTGAAAAGCGGCGGCCTAGCCGAGTACAATGCTGGCCGCCTCGACACGTTGGAACTTCAACTCGCCTGGCACTAGCGAATAGCTCACCGGCCGAGTTCCGTAAAAGCCCATCTGACAACTGGAAAACAAGTGAGTCTCTCTCGCTGGCTGCTACACGCCACGGGAAGCTACCCCTTGTCCCTTCCTGTATAGATATATCGATATGTCAATATCTCGTTTGCAGTTTTGATCATATGGATGTTATTCCTGCGTTTCACTTGTTAGGTTCTATTTCTCATATATAATAGCTTTCTGCTATGGTAACACACATCCTACAGTCCTCATAATGTCTATAATAACTCTGATTTGCTTCATCTCAGTAAAGATAATCCTCTAGTTGTGGTCGATTTACGACATGACGTCACGTATGTATTTATTGATCGGCCGGGCTACGGGTCAGCCCTTCGGAAGTGCTCGTGACTCCCGATCTGTAGCCGAATGATACTTCTCATAATATCTGCGCTACATAGCATGGCTTGTCTTGCGAGCTCAACTGCATCGCGCCTCCTGACGTAACTATTACAGTATCTGGACAAAACCCTTATGAAAGGAACGGTACATCTCCCCACTGATATCTCAAATAAAAGTCATCTGAGCTTTTATTTGCACCAATCTAGGTAGTTTCGATATATGTATCGTTATTTTCATTCAGATCTTAAACAATCTTTTCCACAAATCGCTTAAGGTTTTTAGCTTTGAAACGTCCTATGACTTCTCTATCGTTAGTGCTTACAATCTCGTAGCTGTTATTTCCAACGACTCTTGCAATCATACAGGGGCCATGAAAGACATGTGAAAACTTCATATATACCCTCTTTTTCACGTCAGCTTTTTATGGTTTCTTGATGAGGATTAAATCATTCACTCTCAACGGTGGACAATATATTTTGTTCTTAATTCTTTTTTGCCGCTTCTCGGCTGCATGCATCAGTTTTTCTCTTGCCAAATGCATCCGTTCTTTCTCTGTGGGCTCAGTGTCCTTTGGAAAGAATCTGGCAGCTTCTGTCCAAGCTCTCTCTGGCTTTCTGTTAAAATGGACTTTTCATGCAAATGATATGTCAGCGTCAGTCTTCAATTTCTTCGTGATTTTGTTTTCCTTTTCTCTGTCAGGGGCTCATTCCTGACTTCTGTCCTTTCTACTGGTGCTGGATTGTGATTGATCCCTCACTCCCTCCTTTCTCTCCTTTGACCGTCTTCGTTCTTCTTTTTAGGACCTATCTCGCCCTTTCTTGAGCCTATCTTGCTGTCTCTTTCTCTCATATTCCTGTGTTCTGTAATTTTTATATGTGGAGTAACCTTGGTTCTGTCGGTTATCTCCCTGATTCCTGTTGTACGGAGCTTCTCTCCGATTCCTGTCATATGGAGTTTCTCTCCAATTCCTGTCATATGGAACTTCTCTCCGATCATTCTGATTATTCCGACTGTTGTAAAAGTTTCTGTCGTCATAACGACGTTGCCAAGGTCTGTTGGGATCATCTCTGTGTTGGTCATTCCATCTCCTATCGTTCTGATAGCTATTACGGATTGGACCTGGTCTATTCTCAGTTCGAGGTTGGGGACGCTCGATTTGTTGTGTCCGATTCATCATGACGGCATTTACGGTCTTAGGTTCCTGTCTAGAAGTCTTGGTGACCGTCGGTTGCGGCATTAGACTGATATGATCTAGGCGACGCAATAGATCATCAGTCGATGCTAAGGTCGAAAAACCAGAGGTTATGAGTGACTTCCTAACTTCAGCTGGAACCTGTCGCGATATAGCTTCTACTAATTTAGCCTGTGATAAGGGTGGATGAAGAAATCTAAGTTTCGCTAACTGACAAGCGAAATATTCTGCATAGCTCGTCGGTCCTGTAGTATCATACTTCCTTGAATAAATCTCGGATGTTATGTTCTGTTGGACCCCGATAGACCAAAAACGCTGAATAAACGCTTGTGAGAACTGGTTAAAGTCTTGAAAGGTGTACCTGAACGCCTTAAACCACTGTAGAGGTGCGTCAGATCAAAATCTCTCTACTACTCGCAGTTTAAGTTCATGTGGCACATGGGATTCCACAAAATAATCCTGGATTCCTCTAATAAACTCTATTGGAGTGGTTCCATCTAGATTATTAAACTTTCGGGGCTTATCTTCAAAGTTTCTAATGATGGTTATGTTAGATGGCATGTCTGACGTTCTTGTGACATAACCACATGCACCTACATTGGGACTTGAAGAAGTAAAGTCTTCCGCTTGAGTTTGGAATTCTGATGTGCGAGGTGTAGCCCTATTCGATTGTTCCATCGGACTAAACTGAACAGACGTTGGAGCATTAAAAGATTCCTGAATGTCAGTTCCTCTCTATTCCTGTACTGTGTTAACTGACTCATCTATGGCGACTCTAATATCAGTATTTATTAGCCATCGCAATTGGCCCTTAAGTATATCCAAATTGATACCTCCTCCCAAATTAATGCTTTCGAGGCATTTCCTTAGCTCATTGATCTCGGAAGTTTTATTTTCCCTTATCTCGTTTAATTCAATCTGTCCCTGATCAATTTTAAGTTCTACGGTTTTAATTCGAGTTTCTAAACCGGAAATATTATATATCTGCTTTTCCTGAACAGCATCCAATCTTTTGTTTAAATCAGTCCTTACATCTATAATTTCCTTATTAGCAGTGGAAAGTTTGATGGCCTGACTTTTCTCTAAACTAGATTTTGCGTCATGAAAACTATCCTCATTAACCTTTCTAATAACCTGTTCTATAAGAACAAGATTTTCATTAATGATAGCTTTAAGGTCGATGTCAAAGTCTTCCTTAATTAATTTAGTATGATCAGTCACTTGGTCTCTCACAAATCCAACCCCTCGTCCTCGTCGTGGGAGATGTGCAACGTAATTAAGTAGGGGATTGCCTGTAAGGGTGAAGTACAGTGGGGACTTTGTGTGCCTCAAGACCGCTACGGTAGCTGTGAAGGCCCTACAGGATCCCTGAAGAAATTACGGCTAACGGGGCTCTGGTGAAACAACTGCTGCCTTGTAGTTTGGAGTTGGTTCTTCAAAGGCTAAGGGAAGAAACCCTGGCAGAAAATCAGCCTGGTGCCTCAAGCTTAAGGTGGCAGCCCCTCCAAGGCACTCGGAGGCAGTGGGTTAATCACTCTCTCCTCTTAAATAAACTGATTACGGAAACTGAATCGAAATTACAAAACCGGACGGATAACCTGATGACGACTTTTGGCATGAAGAGGACTACGAAAATCGGTTTCTGGAATGTGAGGACCTTGATGGAGAAAACCAGACTGAAACAAGTGACACGGGAGATGAAGAACTATGGGCTGGATATCCTAGGATTGAGTGAAGTGAGGTGGCCAGGATTTGGTGAAATACAGACAACAGATGGAATTACATTTCTCTATTCTGGGGGCGATGATGAAGAACACAGGGATGGAGTGGGATTGCTGCTCAACAGAAATGCAAAGAGAAGCCTTATGGAGTGGAAGCCAATTTTTAGTAGGCTCATGTTTGCTAGGTTCAAGACAAAGATCAGGAATGTGATCATCATCCAATGCTATGCGCCTACAGAACAGTCGGAGCCAGAGAAGAAGGAAGAATTCTATCAAATGCTGCGAGATGTCACAAGACAAACAAGTAAGAAGGACATTCTCATTGTTATGGGAGACTTCAATGCGAAGGTGGGCTCAAACAATGAGGGGTTGGAGCAGATCATGGGTAAACATGGCCTTAGTGAGATGAATAACAATGGGGAGAAATTTACGGAATATTGCGCCAGTCATGATTTGGTGATGGGTGGCACGGTGTTTCCTCATAGGCGGTGCCACAAGGTCACCTGGGTGTATCCTGATCAAGTCACAGAAAATCAAATTGATCACATCGTGGTGAACAGGAGGTTCAGAAGAAGCTTGGAAGATGTTAGGAACAAGAGAGGAGCGGACGTTGGTAGTGACCATCATCTTGTGGTTGCCAACTTCCGCATGAAGATCGTCGCAGTCTGCCGAAAGTTTAACACTCGGCACAACAAGTTTGATGTGGGCAAGCTTAAGAACCAGCAGAGATTGGACCAATTTAAACTGGAGCTCAGAAATAAATTCCAGGCGTTGGACTCCGAGACAGAGAAGGACGTGGAGACTGTGTGGAGCGAGGTAAAGAATATCTTCGTGGAAACCAGTGAGATGCAGCTTGGGTACAAGAACTACCTGCGGAAAGAATGGATATCCGATCAGACCTGGGACAAGATAAATTATAGGAAGGAGATTAAGGCCAAGCTCAACACCTGCAAGACTAGGCAGCAGAAGGCTCTAACACAAGCAAAGTATTCAACAGCAAACAGGGAGGTAAAGAGGAGTGTACGGAAGGATCATAGGAGGTGGATTGATGAGCAGGCGGAGAAAGCAGAAGAAGCGGCAAGAAGGGGGGACGTTAAGGAGCTCTATGGCATCACACAGATGCTTTCAAAGAAAGGTTTTAATAAAACTAGGCCTGTGAAGAGCACGACGGGCGAGATCCTCACGACAAGACAAGATGGAGAGAACACTTTGCGGAGGTTCTTAATAGAGATAGAGGACCAGAAAGTAAGCAGCGAGGAGAAGATGAAGAGGAAGCAGAAAGTGACCCAAGCATCAGCCTCGACTCCCCAACTCAGGGCGAAATACGGACAGCGTTGAAGCAGATGAAATGTGGGAAGGCACCAGGTCTGGATAATATCCCAGCGGAAGTACTGAAAGCAGACCTGGATATTACGATCGATCTGCTGCACCCGCTGTTGGAGAAGATCTAGAAGGAGGAGAAAATACCAACCGACTGGAAGAAGGGGTTGATAGTCAAGTTGCCGAAGAAAGGGGACACCACAAACTGTAACAACTGGAGGGGTATCACCTTGCTGTCCATTCCAAGCAAAGTGCTGGCGAGAGTCATCCTGAATCGTATAAAAGACTGTGTAGAAAAAATGGCTTCGCAAGGAACAGGCTGGATTTCGACATCGCAGCTGTGTGGATCTCATCAACACCCTCAGAATCATCCTGGAGCAGAGTGTGGAGTGGCGGAATACCATTTACCTCACATTTGTTGACTTCGAGAAAGCCTTCGACTCCGTAAATCAAAGAATCATGTGGAAGACCCTCGAGGAATTTAAATTCCAACGAAGATCATCAGAATCATGGAAGAGATGTACGAAGGGTATGAGTGCCAGGTTCTTCACGAAGGCAAATTAACAGAAAAGATAAAGGTCAGTTCCGGAGTGAGACAGGGGTGTGTCCTTTCCCCCACTCTGTTCCTGTTGGTCCTGGATAGTGTGATGAAGAAGGTAATGGGAGGACGGGAGAGGGGTATTCAATGGGGTACAAATGACAGGCTTGAAGATCTGGATTTCGCAGACGACATTTGTCTTATGGCACAACGGTACCGAGACATAGAAGTTAAGGTGGGGAGGTTGCAGAGAGAAGCAGAACGTGCAGGACTGATGATCAACACCAACAAGACCAAAGAGATGAGGATAAATTCTGACATCACGACTAGTTTGACAGTCAACGGAAAGGACATTGAGCGAGTTGAGTCCTTCCTCTACCTTGGAAGTATAGTCACAAATGATGGGGGAGCAGAGGAAGATGTTCGAAGCCGTATCAGGAAGGCAAATGGTGCCTTTGTCCAGCTCTACCCCATCTGGAGAAATAGAAACATTTCCAGGATGACCAAGCTCCGCCTTTTCAATAGTAACGTAAAGTCGATTCTTCTATACGGCTGTGAAACATGGAAAGTCACAAAACCGATCAACAACCAGCTACAGGTGTTCATTAACAGATGTCTGCGTCGCATCATGAATGTGAGGTGGCCGGACATAATCTCAAATGAAGATCTTTGGACCATCACCAATCAACAACCGATTAGCATCCAGATCAAGGAGAGGAAATGGCGCTGGATTGGTCACACACTAAGGAAGCCGGACGGAGCTATTGAGAGGGCGGCGCTAGACTGGAATCCTCAAGGCACCAGGAAGCGAGGTCGACCTAAGAAGACCAGGAAGAGGACGATCGAAAATGAAATTGCAGAGGTGGACAAGAACTGGAGTCAAGTGAAGAGAATGGCCAGGAACCGTACTGCGTGGAGAAATTCCGCCAAGGCCCTATGCTCCGGAAGGAGCGGCAGGAATTAAGTAAGTAAGTAAGTAAGTAAGTAAGTCACTTGAGTCTGCAACGTGCTCATTTCACCTTTCGATGCTCCAAACTATTTTGCGTTTGACTGGTGTCGTAAGTGAATTGCGACTGTAGTACATCAATAAGATCTTTACTTTCCTTTTTACCCCTTTCGAAATCCAATTTGATTTCACTACGAAAATTGGTATTTGACTGTCCCATTTCATTTAATCTTATTTCTGTGTAGGCTTGACTTGACTCGCTCTGATTAACTTGGGATTGGATCTTAGTTTGTTTCGACTCAATCTGTTTGACGCCATTTTGAATGTTTTTAACCAGAGATTGTATTTCCTTTTGTGTGGTTTCTACTAAACCCACATCTGTTCTCAGATCGTTAACCTGTGCTTGTATTATTCTAACATTGGCGCTCACATCTTTAACAGTCTCTTCAACCTCCTTTTGACTTTTCTGCACTTTATTAAGATTGGTCTTAACATTAGTAATTCCTTTTTTAAGATTAGCCTGGGCATTCCAAACTTCTACTTTAACATTGCCAATGTCGGTATGAAGACTATTTTGAACATTGCTAATTTCAGTTTTAAGGTTGCATTGAATATTATCAATGTCTGTTTTAAGATTACCTTGAACAGTATCAATGTCAGTTTTAACATTACTAATGTCAGTTTTAACATTACTAATGTCAGTTTTAAGGTTGGTTTGCATCGATTGTTGATTCGACCTAACATGACTAACATTAGCCTGAATTTTTTCAGAAATGTTCTTAATTTCTCTCGTGGATGACTGTATGCTATCTAATTCACCCCGGATGCTGCCAGCTACTGCATCCTTCAGGCTGTCATGATTACGTGAAGCATTTTCTTATATATTATCAAATGTAGTCTTGGTTTGAAATTTAATATTTTCAATGTCTTGGTTGAGATGCTGTAACTTTCCTTCTATCATCTCAAACATTTTTTAAAGTCTTCCACAGTGACTGCCTGGTTATCAGCCATAATTCAACAAAATACACTTGTCACTAGAGAACATGGGAACACTAAATGTGAAAGCATAACGAGAACATTTGCACACAACCAAAATTTGCCATAAAGTTGCGTATTTTTATTGCCTTGCGTTACCTTATATTTCAACTTAAAATAAATTCATGTTGTCCAATATTATTCTGAGATTACCTAAACATCAATATGCGTGACATTTTAAATCAAAGATGCTTCTTGATTCTACAATAAAACGAAATTAAATTTACCCGAAACATCCTATCTTATAGATGATGTCAGCAAATATCATCAGCCGGAGTAAAATAGGACAAATTACCTATCTGTAACTCACACGTGTGTTACAACAAGCGTCGAACCCGACTGAACATGTCAAAGAAGATTACTGTGAATAACTCTTATTGAATAGGTTCTAGTCGATTATCACAAAAATAACAAGTGTGGCACCACTTCAATACATTTTAATCAAAAATCTGATAAAGGTTGCAATACTACAAAAAATGTCAAGTAGTTCGAGTAACATCGTAATTGCTTAATTCCATGGGAATTTCAATAATTTGTGCCAAAATATTGATTCACCATTATTTATTTGCCTTCATCACAACCATAACGAATCGCGATGTCCCAATTCGTGCTCCCTATAGCAAGATCATCAAATTGGTCTCCTTTCCCGGGTATTCCGATTTTATCTTAGGCCCACAACTGTGGCTACCCCATGACTAGATATCAACACGGAATTCCAGTTAATTCGGGCCCTAAACGATGGTTCACCACATAACTATGGCTATAAATATGGTAATCGAGGTTTATTCGAAACCAAACGTTGGCCGCCACAAAACTATGTACCCGAAACCACTTACAATTACCTGGTGAAATCCCTCGATGATCACTGGATCGTAGAACCTGAAAATGCCCGGCGAAAAACCCTCCCAGGTCCTACCACCAAGTAAAGGAGTGATTGGGGAACTAGTTATCCTAACAGGTTCTCTTAAGAATGACCATGGCTTTGAAGGAGAAATCAAAAAAAAAAAGCTCAAGAACACGAAAAACTACTCGAAAGAGAACTATCGCAAGGGTGGAACACCCTGAAAATTCCAAGCGTTGGCCTTCTTAACACGACCTCCCATCTCTTCGTTAAAATATCACGCCATGATTTTGAAATGGGAAATCGAACTTTATTCCAAAAAGGACATGGCAACATAAAAAAGAAAAATTAAATACCTGTCGTCAAACGACCAAAGTCACAGTCACAAAAACTGTCTCAAGAAAACAAAATAAAATCCAAGAATGGATTATAACTATCAGCTACCCGCTGGAGTGATCATAAAAATTATAACTAGCATTATATTACAAAATGTTACGTGTCAATCTCAAAATGATATTGTGTAATTTGAATAATAGACAGGACGACAAACAAACATGATTTAGCATGAATTGATATGATATATATCGTATTAAGCGATTTCCTAATGCCGTAGCATTTATCAAAAATTATATACAATGAATTTACAAAGATTTATACAGAAATGTGCCTTTGGACACTCAAATGTTTCAATTTAACAGCTGATCTGGATCATAGCATTCGCATCGTTACATATTGTAGAAAGAAATACTCATTAAACAGGGTTAAATTTCACCAAGCGATTAAGCGAAGTAGAATATTAATGGTCTGCGTTCATGTTTCATGTATAAAATAGAATTGTGCAAGATTGTAGAGGCTTCGATTATCAGCTGTGGAAATACCTTCAGTCACATAAACAGATTATCCAAGCATTGCTCATGATTAGGTGAAGAAAAGCATGTAGGCTAGATCTAGCAAAGATCAGCAACTGCCAATGTCTCAAACAGACATGAAAATACAGGAAAACCCAACTAGGTTTATATTACACCAAACACGGGTGTTGGACTACTCGAAGTCCAAAACAGATTGGCACTCACTGGCTCAAAAGCTCTTACCGGCTCAATCCAAAAATACCCAAATGCTTCAACAAGCATAAAATCACAAAAATACAGCATAATCCCGAATATGCATTTGAATCTCAAAAATAAGGTTACAACAACATTTGAAACAATTTTATTAAATCTAATTGCCATCACAAAAACCTACAATACATGCTTAAAATACACACCAACCTAAAGCACGTTTTTCAAAGTCATGAAACTAAAGCAATTCACTAGCCAAAAATATCCTGCCTCACAATAATGTACAACAAGTATACTGCTTTATTCTCTTGACTCCAAGTCAAGCTTCTCAGCAATAATTCAGTCAAAATTCGGGATGGTGTTCAAAAATGCTGTACTAATATCTCACCCACACTATTGCACTAAATGCAATTATTTACGTTAGTTTTATAGAAAACTAGCTGTACCCGGCATGCATTGCAATGCCATTCAAAGAAAGTGTTTTGACTTTGTTAGTTGCAGTGGTTTTGGATTTCCAATATTTTCTTGTTTTTCCGTTAATCACCTCTAAACTATTATAAAAAAGAATTTACTACCTCAGAAACATTCACGGGAGCGTGATCAACAACTCACAAAAGTTACATCGCAATTAAGTGAATGGTATATGAACGCATACGGGACTGCTGAAACGATTAGAGCGCCGTCGCTCATTTGTTGAATATACTCGTACGCTACCTATTGTAAAATGGATTTACTAACTCGAAAACCTTTCCTGGCGTCTACACAACAACTAATCAAAGTTTCATCGCAATCGGATGAATGGCATATGAACGCATAAGGGATTTTGTTAAAACGATTCGCGCCGTCACTCATTTGGTGAATCTTCTTGTGCAACACCCTTTGAAAAACGGACTTACTAATTCATGAACCTTAGCAGGACTGTACTCAGCTCTCCAAAGTTTCATCGCACTCAGATGAATGGTATATGATCGCATACGGGACTTTATTGAAACGATTCATGCGCTGTCGCTTATTAGTTAAATCTACCCGTTTGCTACCAATTGTAAAATGGATTTACTAAATCAGAAACCTTCCCTGGAGTGTACACAACAACTCACCAAAATTTCATCTCTATCGGACGATTGTATACGAACGCATACGGGTCTTTGTCGAAACACTTCGCGAGTCATCGCTCATTTGTTGAATCCATTCGTGCGCTACCTATTGTAACATGGATTTACTCAGCTAGAAAACTTCCTTGAATTGTACACAACATCTCACACACGTTTCATCGCTATCGGACAAATGGTATATGAACGCATACGGGACTTGTTTGAAACGATTCGCGTGCCGTCGCTCATTTGTTGAATCTACGTCTGCGATACCTATTGTAAAGTGGCTGTACTAAGCCAGAAACCTTCCCTGATGAGTACACAACATATTACCCAAGTTTCATCGCTATCGGACGAATGGTATATGAACGCATACGGGACTTTCTTGAAACGCTTCGCGTGACTTCGCTCATTTGTTGAATCTACTTGTGCGCTACCTATTGAAAAATGGATTTACTAAGCCTAAAACTTTCCCTGGAGTGTACACAACAACTCACCCAAGTTTAGTCGCTATCGGACGAATGGTATATGAACGCATACGGGACTATATTGAAACACTTCGCGCGTCGTCGCTCATTTGTTTAATCTACTTGTGCGATACCTATTGTTAATAGGATTTACTAACCCAGAAACCTTCCCTGAAGTGTACACAACATCTCAGCCAAGTTTCATCACTATCAGACGAATAGTATATGAACGCATACGGGACTTTGTTGAAATGCTTCGCGCGTCGTCGCTCATTTGTTGAATCTACTGGTGCGCTACCTATTATAACATGGATTTACTAAGTCAGAAACCTTACCTGTAGTGTACACAACCTATCACCCGAGTTTCACCGCTATCGGACGATTGGTATGTGAACGCATAGTGGTCTTTTTCGAAACGCTTCGCCCGTCGTCGCTCATTTGTTGAATCTACTTGTGCGATACCTATTGTTAAGTGGATATACTAAGCCAGAAACCTCCCCTGTAGTGTACACAACATCTCACCCAAGTTTCATCGCTATCAGACGAATGGTATATGAATGCATACGGGACTTTGATGAAACGCTTCGCGCGTTGTCGCTCATTTGTTGAATCTATTCAAGTGCTACCCACTGTTAAGTGGATTTACTAAGCCAGAAACCTTCCCTGAGTTATAGAACATCTCACCCAAGTTTCATCGCATTGGGGTGAATGGTATATGAACGCATGTGGGACTTTTTTTGAAACAAACGCACGCCATTTTCTTGAAGTTACTCGCACGCCATCAATTGTTAGTTGGATCTACTATGCCTATAACTTTTCCTGGCGTATGCACAACAACTCACCAAAATTTGATCGTAATCGGACGAATTGTATATGAACGCATCGCCATTACGCATTTGTTTAACATACTCGCGCGCTATCTATTGTGAAATGAATTAACTATGCCTATGATCATCCCTGAAGTGTTAACAACTCACCAAAATTTGATCGGAATCGGTTGAATGGTTTATGAACGCATAGAAGACGAACACAAAGACATTCCTTTTTATATATACAGGGTGTCTATAAAAGAACTCCGGGGTTTGAGGCAAAATATTGTAATGAAGTAAAAAAGTTATATTAATGTTTAATAAATGATTGGAAAGGTTGCATTTTCAAGTTTTTTTAACAATTTAATAAAGTTCAATACGAGCCCCGTTAGTGGCACGGCGCACATCGTAACGGTATTCCACCTCTTCCCATGTCCTGGCCAGCATGTCTGGGGGGACGGTTGCCACACAATTGATTATTCGTTCACTGGGATGGCCAACATCATGAATTTTCTCGGCATACACAAGATTCTTGACATGCACCCAGAAGATTCGTACGTATTGAGAACCAAGCAAGGGGTGACCATTCCCAAGACGTAATGCGGCAATGAGCTAACAGCCGTGCTGAGTCAGACGGAGACTGTGCTGTCAGCACAGCTTTTGAAGCTAACATTAGAAATAAACCAAGAAAGACTGCCAAGCCCGGCTGAGGATTTTATTGAGCTTTTAACATAAGAAAATGTTTTAACAACTTTTTAATGTGTTACAGTGATCTATGTGTGTTTTATGTACAATTTTTAACTACACCCAGTATATAAAGGGAATGTTTTAAGTGCTGCCAAAATATTTAGGCTGATGAAGACGTCAATGAGTGTTAGACGTCGAAATATGTACCATGTGTTAAAAGACAGGTGATTGTATCATGACATTTTAATAAACAGTATTGACGAGGCGGAACCATTTGGAACTTCGTTCGTAATAGAAACCCTGTATATAAGATAAGATAACATAAGATAAGATAAATGTCTCGGAATGACGTCTAATGTTAAGTTTCCCTCAAATTAATACCTAATAGAAGGTGAAACAGATCCTTCCCTAAATTAGGATAGCCTCCAACTTCGGTGGGCTTAGAAATATCAATGAATAAGACCTACACCATGAAAGCAAGTTAACTTTACCGGTTAATCCAATGGCAATCATTAGGCAAATCCACTAATAAATCTTCAGGCACAAAAGCGAAGTGCTCTCCCTGAAAATAATCCAAAAAGCGGGTTAAAACTATCAAGGCATAGAACACCAAGACAAACTTTCCAAGATTCAAGTCGCTGCGAGAAAACAGAGTTCCTAACACAATTGTAGTACATGAAAATATGTACTGGCCACAAGGAGAATAGTGTTCCAAACACTATTAAACAAAAACGTGATTAAAGCTATACGTATACGAACATCTGGAGTTCTTCTCCTAAACCTGCGTCTCGGCAATAAAAATACGCACCACTAATTAAATGACATTAGCGAATTTGCTGATTAAATATCAAAACTATCAATACGCAAGGGATGAATTCATTAAGTGAATACAAAATCCCGGGTATGCAACAAATCAGTTTCGATAGAAACATCGAACCTAAACTTGTGCATGCCCATTTAATCTACAAAAGAAAAAAGGGTGTGACAATTGTAATTGCTAACAAATGCCCTCACAAAACTACGATAAAGAAGATGCTGGTCCAGTACCTTTCCTTGCGTCTTGAAGCGTCATAAAAAGGATATAAGTATCTGATGAACCTCCACGCCATCATCAGATAATACATTCTTCCACCTTGGATCTGGGATTCGAACCCGGAAACGCGCCGCACACGAACAATGGCTGGGTGGCACTTCGTTCCCTCACTGTTCATGCCAGGAATGTTATTACACGCCCGTGAAATTGCACTGTCCTGCATGTCGTAGCTCGCGAAAAACATCAGCTAACAACCACTGGAGTACTTAGAAAGTAGGCTCTTTTCCTTAAAGGAAAATGCAGTTTTTGGATTTATGCAGCCCGCTTATGCATTCCACACGTAGCTACCCCATATCATTTAACCAGCCATTCTGGGAATTATAACATTAAAGTTAATCTTCCCCATCGACATCTCGAATAAAAATATGCCTTTAATTAACAAATTTTGATGTCGGCATGTACTGTCTCGAGAATACACGTTGCTATAATACGTGAAAGAATCCACACAAGGATTTCGTAATGTCTGCCTTAACACGGACACCGCTGGACAAATAAATAAATCAGTCTGCTTTCTGATTAGAAGCTGGTCTTTCTTTCTCAATTCGACAATCTGCATTTGAATTGTACTACAAGTCTCAATTCCATTATGATATGGTAGCTGCGGTAAATACTCGCACACGGTACACGGTCACTTGTTAAGACAAAAAACTGTGTCCAGAGAAAACACACTTTGAAAAGCGGTCGGCCTAGCCGAGTACAATGCTGGCCGCCTCGACACGTTGGAACTTCAACTCGCCTGGCACTAGCGAATAGCTCACCGGCCGAGTTCCGTAAAAGCCCATCTGACAACTGGAAAACAAGTGAGTCTCTCTCGCTGGCTGCCACACGCCACGGGAAGCTACCCCTTCTCCCTTCCTGTATAGATATATCGATATGACAATATCTTGTTTGTAGTTTTGATCATATGGATGTTATTGCTGCGTTTCACTTGTTAGGTTCTATTTCTCATATATAATAGCTTTCTGCTATGGTAACACACATCCTACAGTCTTTATAATGTCTTTAATAACTCTGATTTGCTTCATATCAGTAAAGATAATCCTCTAGCTGGGGTCGATGTGCGACATGACGTCACGTATGGATTTATTGATCGGCCGGGCTACGGGTCAGCCCTTCGGAAATGCTCGTGACTCCCGATCTGTAGCCGAATGATACTTCTCATAATCTCTGCACTACATAGCATGGCTTGTCTCGCGAGATCAACTGCATCGTGCCTCCTGACGTAACTATTACAGTATCTGGACAAAAACCTTATGAAAAAAACGGTACAGTACTTTAAATGTTTGTACAAATTGTAATGTACTGGCATCTAATTTAGTTCAATTGTTTATATAAACTTAAGATGGCGGCTGTGCGAAATTTAAAAATTAAGTTTTTATTTCTGGTGTCGTAATCATGCGAAGGAAGTGAAAGTTGAATAATGAAGCTACGCAATTATTTCCCTTTTATGGTACATAACTCTATGGCCTATACATATAACAATCCAACAGGACGACCATCCGAAATATTTAGACGGTTCTCAATACGTACGAATCTTTTGCAGCAATCAAACGGAAATTCCTTATGTTCATAGCGGCTATGAACATAAGTTCACCTATATGACTTTCAATAACCTGGTGAGCATTAATCCAACATGGCGGCGACGCGAATGATAAATATTTAAATGGATATTTCTTGCTATTTAACCATCCAAGTGCAGTGAAACTCGGTACGGTAAATGCTTAGGCTATACAAATGTTAATCCACTGGCATATAATTTATATTCATTGTTTTCGTAACCAGAAGAAGGCAGCTATGCGAAATTTAAAAAACTCTTTTTTTTTACTTCTTGTGTACTAATCATGCGATTGAAGTTTGAATGCTACATCTACACAATAATCTTCATGTAATAGTACATAACTCTAAGACCTACATATATAAAAATCCAACATGGTGACCATCCGAAATATTAGACGGTTCTCAATATCTACGAATCTATTACAATTAAACTGAATTTTGTATGTTGATAGAAGCAATTAACATAAGTAGGATATATGAAAATAGGCTTTTGTTCTTCACCGAACTACTTGTTCATAAGTGAAAATAGACTAAAAACAATCGGGCGTCCCTGTCATAGATTTATAAACTTTAACCCCAAATTAGAAAGACAGAACTAAACGTTGGTTGGCACCATGTGATCTGATAAGTATTAGGCTGAGGAAGAACTCGGAGCCTCCCATTACACTGTTCATACCCGTATTCTTTGCTCCCATGCCATTGCACAACAAGCACAAGGCGTTTGATGTCATGCCGCATGGCATGCTACTACATAAATTAGCTTCGACGAAGATTGATAGAAGAGTAATTTTATGGATCCAAGAATTTTTGACGGGTCGATCCCAGAAAGTGAAAGTTGAAGGCCGATTCTCGGATGAAATTACCGTAACGTCGGGTATCCCTCAGGGCAGAGTAATCGGAACTTTGTTATTTTTGGCATTTATAAATGACTTACCAAATGGGATTCGCAATGACTGTCGATTGTTTGCGGATGATTGTGTAATATATCGATGATACATGACTCACAAGACAATGCAGTACTTCAAGATGACCTGAACCTGTTCTATAACTGGGCGATTGAAAAAAAATGAAAATAAACACAAGAAAATGTAGTCTTTGTGGTGTTTGAAGCCATATTTTCAGTGTTGCCTTAGTAAACAAGAGTTTAGTGCTTACCGACTGAAAAGCACTAAAATGTAGTCTAATAAAAATAGGGAAAGTGCGAAGGCAAGATTTTCAATATAACATTGGCTCGGAAATACTTGTAGAAGAAGATTCTTGCAAATATTTGGGCGTTCACGTAAGAAATGATATGAAATGGAGCAGTCATATAGGATGTGTTGTTTCTGGAAAAGAACGTAAAATATTTCCCTGTCTGTTAACCAGTCAAAGATATTATTCAAAATAACCTGCACGTGTCGAGCAGAATGAATATTTTCACGGAAGAGAAATTGGGCCAATAATTCTTTTTGCGGTTACTGCGCACCACACACCGATTTTTGGGTCATGCAGGGGGAGTTTGTGGATCACGCTTGGGTTCACAAGTGACCAGTATCGATTGCTTTGTGAGTTCACACTCCATGTAAATAAAACCATGCCTCGTCACTCAAAAACACTAACAGTGGATCTAAAATTCCGTCATGCACGGACTGGAAGAAACAATTACAGTAGTTGGCTATTGTCACTGGGTCTCTTGGACTTAAGGTTTGAACCTGAGTGATTGGGTACGGTCAATACTTAATTAGTTTTGTGGCCCTCTGAGCCGTTGAATATGACACGTTGGCTTGTTTTCGCAAAGATTTCCTTGCTGACCATAATAATTGAACAGTAATGTTCTTTAATTTCCCCTCTGTCCAAACATGACGTCTCGAAGGCACCTTGACACCGGCTGTTGAAATGCTCTGCGAGTAACACTAGCAGACTCGTTCTTAATAGTACAGCAAATTAAAATTCTTTGCCGTGTGGTGAACCTTGCAGCCATACTTGTGTGTCGCTGGATATAAAACTAACAATTCCCATTTGTTCTTAGCTGTTGCAGCAAGCACCCCTACTGGTCTGTATCTGTCTTGCCTGTGCTTAAAAGATTGGCATGCCACACCAGCCGGAATAATTGGGTGGGCTCAAACGTAATGCAGAAAATAACGTTAAGGCCTAGATTCCCAGCTGACGAATGACAATAGCCAACGTTTCTCAACACTTGAATTTCAAATCTTTAAATAATAATAATAATAATATCGTATAGCCTCGGGTGCCTGGTGCAAGCTTTGTTAATTGACACCCAGAGGGTAGCTTGCATGTCGAATTTCGTCGTTCCTTTGAACGCTATGAAAGTCAAGGAGGTTAGATATCTAAACTCCTTGACACTACAGCGCTTTTAAGTAGAGAATGGAGGAACTTTGTGTTGGCGGAAAATCCCGAGATTAATTTTGCCATTATGAACTCGGCCTACTGAATTCAAATGGGTTCTTTAACATGCCAACAACGTATGACATGAGTATCGTGATTTTTGTCGCCTTCAAAAATCACTTACCATGGCCAGAGGCAAACCTGCAATCTTGGGGTTGGTAGTCCGACACTATAACCACTCACCCACCGTGGCAAGCTAAATCTTTAAATGTAACAGCGTTACATTATGTAGGTACTCCTGTACCCCCCAACGTGTTTACTGTACGGTATTTAATCGAAGCACGGACCTAAGCCCGTTTCATGTTTAATTGTCGCGTACGTTAAAATACAAAGTGTACAAATCAATTTCTCGTTCTCTAGTGGAGCTGGAGAACAATATACGGCAGCAGATATCCCTCACATCAAAAGGGAATTGCAACGTGTAAACGCCAATTTACACGATACAAACACTTGTCTGTCAGCTGAAGAAAATCATTTTCAGTATCTCCCGTATAGAGGTATATTATTTAATCATGATTTGCTTAGTGAAATTACCATTAATTAATGTACTATGTTACGGTTATTACCTGCGCGCAATTTGCGACCCGACTTCGGTTGGCTGGCGGAAGGCATGCGCGCTTGGTAGCTCGCCGCATTCTGCGCTTCAGCCAGAGAATCTCCCTGCACTACATTAATATCGCTTCTTGCAACCATAAGTAATATCATAAAATGTTCACATTTAAGGTAATATGACCTTGGGTTAGTACATAAGAATGGTTTCTCGCCTCTGTTGTTTGGGAAGTGTGTGTACGAATTAGTATGTGCCTCTTCAAAGATACACTCTGGGAGAACTCGGATTCACTTATGCTACATGAATATAGCCTCTCACCGCAATGGACAAGCATGTTTTTATTCAAATTTCCTCTCATTGTGAGCTCGGATTCACATACACCACATGTATATGGCTACTTGCCACTATGTATTATGGCGGCTTCGGTGGCTTTTTTGGTAGGATGCTGAACTACTGTGTCCAAGATAGCCGGATCAAACCCTGCATAAGTCGTCAGATTTTCAAAAGCATTTGAATCCTTAGAATGCCTTTGTACGGAGGGGATGAAACGCCAGCGGTCCCATGTCATAGATTTATGGCATGTAAAAGTATCTTCCACTGACTAAACTTGAGTGAAGCTTAATTTCTAGGCTGGATTTCGTTGGAACGCTCTATCCAAGTTCTAACGCTAACCACTAGGTATCATTGACATCTGGTAACAAAAGTTGTAACAACTTGAATTGAACGGAACTTGTAGCTCACCCTATGGGTGTCTGCTTGCAGCAGCTACGGCCTCTGGCGAGCCGAAAATATCCTCGGACACTCACCGCACTAAAAGCCATACGATGAATAACTATGGATTAAAAAGTAAGTCGTCAAATGTCCCTCTGGATAAACTTGGATTCAAATATGGACCTTCACCGCTAAGGAATCGCATGTGTTTCGCTTAACATTTTCTTACGGTAAATTTTACTTTGCATGCGGTATGTCTTCTCGCTGCTATGGACAAGCATGTGTTTGTTCAAATTTCCTCTCGAAGTAAACTTGGATTCACATACGCTACGAGAAAAGGGCTTCTCGCCACTATAGATGAGCGTGTGTGATTTTAAATTTCCTCTCTGGGTAAACTTGGATTCACATACACTGCATAAAAAGGGCTTCTCGCCGCTATGGACGAGCATGTGCATCTTCAAATATCCTCCGTCAGAAAACTTAGATTCACATACGCTACAAGAAAAGGGCTTCTCGCATTTATGGACGAGCATGTGTGTCTTCAACCTGCCTCTCTGAGTGAACTTGGATTCACATACGGTGCACGAAAAGGGCTTCTCACCGTTATGGACGAGAATGTGCGATTTTAAATGTCCTCTCTGGGTGAAATTGGATTCACATACGCTGCATGAAAAGGGCCTCTCGCCACTATGGACGAGCATGTGTGTCTTCAAACTTCCTCTTGTGGTAAACTTGGATTCACACACGCTGCACGGAAAGGGCTTCTCGCCGCTATGGACGAGCATGTGGGTTCTCAAATATTCTTTGTCGAAAAACTTGGATTCACATACGCTACATGAAAAGGGCTTCTCGCCGCTATGGACGAGCATGTGTGTCCTCAACCTGCCTCCCTGAGTAAACTTGGATTCACATACGCTGCATGAAAAGGGCTTCTCGCCACTATGGACGAACATGTGTGACTTGAAAAGGGCCTCTCCTCGCTATGGACGAGCATGTGTCTCTTCAAAGTTCTTCTCGGACTGAACTTGGATTCACATACACTGCATGGAAAAGGCTTCCTGCCGCTATGGAGATCATGTGTGTCTTCTTCCCATCTTTCTGGGCAAACTTGGAATCACATACGCTGCATGAAAAGGACTTCTCTCCGCAATGGACGAGCATGTGTCTCTTCAAATATACTTTCCGAGTGAACTTGGATTCACATATGTTACATGGATATACCATTTTACCGGTATGACTAGCAATGGTTGACTTTAATTTTTGTTCGGTAGTGCACATGGAAGATGCACTGTAAGCATATCTTCTTGCCTTATTACTGATTAAGTAAATCTTCCGTACAACATCATCCGATGTATCTGGACATATCGACCTGAAATAATTAGTACTAACAGTTTAAAGTGCGGTAAATCCTCACGCAAGATGAAATATGATATTTTAGAAATGTAAGAAGTAAAAATATAATTGGGACAACTTTTTTTTAATACCATTACAAGAAATCTTCAAGAAGTACGGTAACTGACTTCGTTTAAACCCATCAATAGTATGTTGAACATTTTACAATTATACAAGACACACCTGTATATTATACAGGTGTGTCTTGTCGGAGGTTTTGGATTTATAGCTCTGACAGCATGAGTGTATTTGGATCGTATCTTGGCCATCAAAATCTTCCGATCGAAAGTCGTTAGATTTGTTATATGCCGGGTGCCATAAAGGACAAGGTTTCGCCAATGTTCATGAAAATGAGTCTATTTTTAAGAGTAACTGGGAGAGAATTCACAGCGGCGGGTAAATTGATGAGTGACAAGGATACAATATTGTTATTTTTGTTTGAGTTATCAATCTTAAGACGCTTTCAATGCAGAACTTCATGTCTCGTAATTTTGATGCTATCAATTCATTCCTCTATACAAAACTACCACACCCTTCATCCGAAGCAATGTACTTAATTTCGCCAACACGACGAAAAGTCATCCGACGGAAGATATTACCTGCGGGCTAGAAGCTTCTATCCGTCATCTACCAGCCTTTGTAGCAGAATAAAATAGAAATGAGGCCTCTCAGGACATCAAACATGCCAGGCCCGCAGATCAGACCAAGCTTATAAGCGTTCCCAAGGAACACATAAACAAAATAGAGAAGAAGATGCGGCTAATTAACGAGTCAGCAATAATTACAGAATAGAACTAGAAATCCCTAAAACCTTGCTATTCAAAAACTCCGACATGCTGCGGTCTACCTAAATTACACAAGACCGATGTGCCTCTGAAACCAATATTTAGCGCCATAGCGTCCCCAACTCACGCTCTGGAATCAGGTCCTGCATCCATTATTCGCTCCGCCACCCTCTCAAGCCTGGAATTCCCAACGCTTCGTAGTTATCATAGCGAGTAAAAACTTGAGTTACGGCGATCTGCTGGCAAGCCACAATGTGGAGTCCTTATTTACCAAGGTTCCAGTACCTGACGCCACACAGATAATCAGGTAATAGCTTTCAGTGGCAGAAGGTTCAACAGACTTAGTTGAAAACTGCGTTAACTCCACATACCTCGTCTTCAATAGGCAGATGATCCACCATATGGAGGAAGCGGCCATGGATCCCTCTTCTCTCCATTACTGGCCAACGTTTTCATAGCAAATTCGAGGAAGAAGCTGTAAAGGGGAGCCCATTGAAACTTGAGTGTTCGTTTAGATACAAAAATGAGATTAGTTGATATGGGAACATAGACGCAACTCACTTCAGGACTTAATAGGCTTTATGTGTTCGAGACATCTGAGCATCAACCTAACACTGGAACTAGATGAAAATAATCCACTGGCCTTAGTAGACATTCTGGTCTCTAAACGAACAGACAAAACGCTATGACACAGGGTCTCTAGGAAAGGCACTCATACAGATCGGTATCTACATGCAAACTCAAGCCATCCACCGTCGCAGAAGGAAATGGTAGCTAGGACACTCCTCAACAGAGCCAACGGAAATTGGAAAGAAGGGTAGTCTAAATGAAGAAAAAGAACTAGTTTGGAATACGCTCCTAGCTAATGGGTAATGCAAAGGACAGATAAATAGGATCACACGGAAAAAAGATCAAAGCTGAAGAACGGCTGGAAGAACGAAAATCGACCCCACCATAAATCCTTTCCGCCTAATATACAGGGGGTGACAAATAGAATCGTCTAGTTGCTAAGGAAACACAACATGCCAACGGTTGAGCAGCCACTAAACAAGCTGACGCAAGAGGTGCTTAAATCACCCAAGATAAAGCTACCAAACAAGGACACAGAAGTTTACAAAGGGCCACTTTTCAGTGGAGAGTTATACATAGCGTATACAAAAAGTCGCGTTTCCTTTAGGATATCAAGGCACATTCGAGACAGAAAACAAATAAAGTACAGATCTGCAATAGTTGAACATACTGACGTTACGAGACACGCCAGAGAATGTAATAAGGCCGAAACTCTTGCTAAAATTCCTAGATATCGAAACAGGATAATAAAAGAGGCATAAGAGACCTTGAAGCATGCCAATAATTTCAATAGCGATGACACATTGAGGCTAGGTAATACTTAGAGAGTTCTCTTAGCGCGTGACTGCCTAGCGCTCTGGCCAATCAGAGAGCAGAATGAGGTTAATGCCTATCAAAGTTAGCCTGACTGACAACCAACATTTAAAAATGAGCAATTTTCCTAGGTTTATGCGGTTTCTTGTGTGTTGTTACACCCAGGAACTCCATGCTGGCTCATCAGAGGGCTCTTGCTGTTCCGTGTCCGGTCCCTACAGGAATAGCAAACTGTGCACTACCTCCCTTCTTATGAAGCGCACGTGCGCCTCTAACTGCGAGAGCTTAAAGCTCAAACAGCCTTTCACCACCCTCTAAAGGCTTCCAAAAAGATGGTTTATTGGCTCTCACGGCCTGTGAATTAAAACTCAGAAATTTTTCTAGGTTTATGCCGCGTCTTGTGTGGGGTTTCGTCCAAAACCACCAAGCTGGCTCATCGGCGGGCTCTCGATGTTCTGCGCCCAGACCCCCACAGGAGTAGCGAACTGTCAATCATTCTTAATTGATTATTTCATTACGTCAGCCGTCGGCTGGACTAGCAGCCCTTAGGTCATAGGATAGACAAAACAAATTGGAGAAAAATTGCAGAGAAAGTGTGATAATCCACACGTAAATTGATAAATTACTGGTTGATGGTGCAGAGGTCAACCCGACCAACAGGACAGCCCTCCAGGACGAGACCGAAGCACCACAACCTGCCCGGGCACAGAATCCCCGCTACTGCCCCGTTAATCGATAAAAAACAATACAATATGATACACAGAGTACAGATAGGAAGTAAAAGGCAATGTGTGTGGGGGGGGGGGAACATACACAGGAAAAGAGCACTGGAAACAGAGCAAAGTAGAATAGAAATGTTGATATATATATATATATATATATATAACTAGCAGGTACCCGCGGCTTCGCTCGCGATGAAGACAATGGGGACGATGCATTATTGTTGATAATTGGTCTATTCTATTACAGCAATCGCGGCTACTGGTGGGTCCATTCTAATTCTGAAAATTCTGATACATACACTATATTGCTATGAGCACCAAAGTGGGAATGTCATAGAGATGAGAAAGTCTGCAGGGTACGAGGTTACATTATGTGAACACATTTTAAAATTATGTTTTTGGTTTTGCCATCTTCTGCTGAGACATACCGATTTTGTTGTCCGGATACTCGTGAGCACGCCACATACAGTTGCCCATGAGAAGAACAGGTTTTTTCTAAATGTACACCTGCTGCTGTAAGTGCTTGTCATTGCGCTTTGAGAACAATAATTGCGAATATTATTTGAAGAGGGGACTGCACTCACTCACATTAGTTTTAACAACAAATTGTATATCCGCCTTAGTCAATACATAAACGAAAATAAATTATAACTACACTTGCTCTTGGTACATGTTTCGGGGAATAATTTCTTTTATCCCCTTCATCAGCCAAGACAAATATCCGAAGAAAGATATAAGATAGCGTAGCACTCAAAAATAAATGGCTATTTAACTTAATATGGTGCACCATATAAGTAGGTCACAGGAAAATGTTGAGCAAAACTAAAAACATATAAAACAGCGATGATATTCATCCATCAAAACACAGAGAATCAGTGGACAGTTAATTCGTAAATCCGCTCCAAAACACTGGTCGAAGCTTGAATTGGCAAATATCACAATACTTCACCATATGAACACTACCAATGAAGAAGCCTTATGCTCAACAGGTCCAAAATCAAATGCCTGCATACCTTAACTTAACCTGAAGTTATGCACTGAGCTAACCTCATTGCTATTTGAAGTTGTTCCTTCCACGCTCGTCTAATTCGTATGCAGGCATTTGATTTTGGACCTGTTGAGCATAAGGCTTCTTCATTGGTAGTGTTCATATGGTGAAGTATTGTGATATTTGCCAATTCAAGCTTCGACCAGTGTTATGGAGCGGATTTACGAATTAACTGTCCACTGATTCTCTGTGTTTTGATGGCTGAATATCATCGCTGTTACATATGTGTTAGGTAGATTTCATTAGAAAGCTAACTATTGCAATGGGTCCCATGTTTCGACTTCCGGAAAATTTCGACATATCTTCGCGTTTCTCATCCCCCAGACCCCAAAACCACCGTCAGTTCAAAAGTTTATATATAATTTATGTATATATATATATATATATGTATATATATATATATGTATATCAGTTTCTTGTGGACACGATAACTGCCGTAATTTTGCACCAATTACTTCGAATTTTTTACCGAAGATGTATACCTATAAAATCTCGGTCGAGTTCGTTACTGGGCTAAATCGGTCGAAGGGGGTGAAAATGGGGGGCTTTTTTCGAAAAAGTGAAATTTCGCTATAACTCTCTTAATACGTGCAATATCGAATCCATTCAAAGTTCATAATATGTGTCGGATAAGTGCCAAAAATTTATGTCAAATAAGATTTTTGATAGCACCAACCATTGACCAAAGGGGTGGAAAAAAGTGGGTTTTTCGGGAAACATTAATCATATCTCTCTTAATAGGCACAATATCAAAACCGTACAAAATGGACAATATTCCCCTAATAATTACCTAAAACTTTTGTCTGAAAGAATTTTTGATATGACCCACCATGACGCCAAGGGACGAGAAAAATGATTTCGGAATTATAAGAAAATGCCAAGAGCTATCAGTGGTTGCCATGGCAACACTACTAAATTGATGAGGCATGGACCATCAGACGTTGCCATGACAACGCACTTGCACGAGATCAGATTCAGTATTTCCATCTGATTAAGTGGTTGGTTGGTTGGTTCTTAAGTTTAGGGGCTGCGACAACGCGGTCATGTAGCCCCGTGTACTTTGGGTGTGTGTAGAATCTGTCTGATAACCGGTGTTAATTGTGATGACTGTATTAGTGTGTGTTATCTGTTTGTTAATTTAAGTACTGCAACTAACAATTTTTCAGATAGTTCCTACTTTTGCCGCCAAGCGCCACTGTCAACGACTACGAGGCCAAGTTCAGAACTGAGCTACTAGACGCCGCCGCAGTCGGCTCTTGGCAACGAACATAGAAACCTAAGAGCGTTGTATACATTCTTAACCTATCCAATTTAGCTTCACACAGGTGCAATTAGTGGAAGGATCTTTAACATGCCATAAATCTATGACATGGGACCGCCGGCTTTACTTCCCCTCCGAAGGAAGGCATACTGAGGGATATTTAACGCTCTTAAAAAATCCGACGGCTTCGGCCGGGTTTGAACCCGGTATCTTGGGCATAGAAGCTCAGCATGTTACCGACTACGCCACCAAAGCCGCCTGATAAAGTGGGAAGCGGCTTCGGTGACGTAACTGGTAGCATGCTGAATGTCTATGCCCAATGTCGCGGTTTCAAAGCCGGCCGAAGTCGTCGGATTTTCTAAGAGCACTAGAATCCCTCAGTATGCTTTCCTTTGGAGGGGAAGTTCCAACGTTCGTTGCGAGTTGATGGTTGGGGTGGCATCTAGTAGCCAAGTTCACAGCTAGGTGTCGTTGACGGTTGTACCTGGTAGCAACATTAGGAACTACTGCTTGAAATTGACCGTCTGCAGTACTTACATGAATTAAGACTAATACAGCCATTACAATTCACACCGTGTATCAGACAGATTCTACACTCACCCAAAGTACACGGGGTTAGATGACCGCGTTGTCGCAGCCCCTAAACTGAGGAACCAACCAGAGGTAGATTTCGTTAGAAAGCTAACTATTGCAATGGGTACCATGTTTCGACTTCCGGAAAATTTCGACATATCTTCGCGTTTCACATCCCCAGGCCCCAAAACCACCGTCAGTTCAAAAGTTATATATAATTTATGTATGTATATGTATATCAGTTTATTGTGGACACGATAACTGCCGTAATTTTGTACCAATCACTTTGAATTTTTTACCGAATACGTATACCTATAAAATCTCGGTCGAGTTCGTTACTGGGCTAAATCGGTCGTTGGGGGGTGAAAATGGGGGGCTTTTTTTTTCGAAAAAGTGAAATATTGCTATAACTCTCTTAATATGTGAAATATCGAATCCGTTCAACATTCATACTATGTGTCGGATAAAGCCCAAAAATGTATGTTTGAAGAGTTTTTTTTTATAGCACCAACCATTGACCAAAGGGGTGGGAAAAAGTGGGTTTTTCGGGAAACATTAATCATATCTCTCTTAATAGGCACAATATCAAAACCGTACAAAATGGACAATATTCCCATAATAATTACCTAAAACTTTTGTCTGAAAGAATTTTTGATATAACCCACCATTATGCCAAGGGATGAGAAAAATAATTTCGGAATTATAAGACAATGCCAAGACCTATCAGTGGTTGCCATGGCAACACTACTAAATTGATGAGGGATGAGCCATCAGACGTTGCCAAGATAACGCACTTGCACGAGATCAGATTCAGATTTCCATCTAAGTGTGAAGCGGCTTCGGTGACGTAACTGGTAGCATGCTGAATGTTTATGCCCAAGGTCGCGAGTTCAAAGCCGGCCGAAGTCGTCGGATTTTCTAAGAGCGCCAAAAATCCCTCAGTATGCTTTCCTTTGGAGGGGAAGTTCCAACGTTCGTTGCGAGTTGCTGGTTGCGGTGGCATCTAGTAGCCAAGTTCACAGCTAGGTGTCGTTGACGGTAGTACCTGGTAGCAACATTAGTAACTACTGCTTGAAATTGACCGTCTGCAGTCCTTACCTGAATTACAGACTAATACAGCCATCCCAAAGTACACGGGGTTACATGACCGCGTTGTCGCAGCCCCTAAACTGAGGAACCAACCAAAATCTCTGCGGTAGATATAATTTTGCGTGAAGAAGTAACAGACCGTTACATAGTTGCACATCAGTGTCGAAACCTAGCATAAGGACAGTGTGACCACAAGTATAAAAATGGACCCCAAATGACAAGAAGGTTACCGTTCCCATAAGACAATAAAATGTTTAAAATAAGCATAAAATGACGAAAAACAAAGTTAATTAAGCTCCAATTATAAAATACCTTCTCGCATTAAATGAGGTCTGATCCTTCTACGAAAATCTGCATATTCTGCCTATTTTCGCCTATCCCCAAGTTTGTCCGGTGAAATCTACCTCCGCCTTCCGGCGTGCCGAGAGGACTTTTTTTTTAGTTTTGCTCAACATTTTCCTGTGACCTACTTATATGGTGCACCATATTAAGTTAAATAGCCATTTATTTTTGAGTGCTACGCTATCTTATATCTTTCTTCGGATATTTATCTTGGCTGATGAAGGGGATAAAAGCAATTAATCCCCGAAACATGTACCAGGAGCAAGTGTAATTATAATTTATTTTCGTTTATGTATTGACTAAGGCGGATATACAATTTGTTGTTAAAACTATTTAGACGTCAATACGAAACCATCATGGAAACTAGTTTAAATAATAGACTCACTCACATTGGAATGGCAAATCGAAATAATCAGAATATGGGGTATTGAAAGTATTTTTCCGTAAGCTATTTAGGGGGTACTTTTCCCATAATTACTGATGATATGAAGGTAAACATGTCGCTATTAATAGACCAATAGCTAAAATATCTCTCACCTTGGCCGCTGATGTACATTGTGCAGTTTCTTCGAGTGTTACATCCCAGGGATTGTAATTCTCCAACAACCCTTTTGCCTCACATGCATCTCTAAACAATTGAAATTCCTGATTGTTGTTGTTTGAGTCTTCAGTCTTTTGACTGGTTTGATGCAGCCCTCCATTCCTCCCTCTCCTGAGCTAATCGTTTCATCTCTACATAGCTACCACACACTACATCCAAGGCAATCTGTTTAACCTTGGTCTACCCCTACAGTTCTTGTCCTCGACCCTCACATTCATAACTAAGCTTGCTCTTCCTGGGTGTCTTAGTACGTGTCCTACCAACATATCTCTTCTCTTCATTAGCAGTCGCCGGAAATATCTCTCCTCTCCCACACGTCTTAATAAATCTTCATTTGTTACCCTATCTACCCATCTGATCTTCAGCATTCTCCTGTAACACCACATTTCAAACGCTTCAATTCTCCTCTTTTCTGCAGCACCAATAGTCCAAGTTTCACTTTCACGCTCCAGACAAAACCTTTCAAATTGACTTCCTTATACCGAAATCTATATTCGATGTCAGCAGATTCCTTTCCTGTAGAAATGCTTTCCTTGCCTGAGTCAACCTACTTGTATATCCTCTTTGCATCGTCCCTCACTGGTTATTTTGCTTCCTAAGAGAAGTCTCCTGCTTCCCGTAGCAATTTGATGTTCAATGAGGTTTATTTCGGTTGCTTTCCAGTATTTTTGTTTTACATTTATTGATTTTCATCATGAATTCTTTCCCCAAGACGGAGTCCATACCATTCAAAAACTCATTCAATTCCTCTGGCGTATCGGCCAAGATGACGATGTCATCAGTAAATCTTAGAGTTGAAATTATTTCTCCTAGGATCTTCACTCCCACTATAAATTTTTCTCCAATTTCCTGATTATTGTATTTTAGAGATCTTTGAAATGCGTTGCCCTCGCACATGGTGTAGATGTATTGTCAAAGGAAAACATTCCATGTTACGAACATGGGTCGCATAACCTATACCAAACGCCAGATTTAACACAAAGCCTATTCTGAACAGCAGTTCCTTGAACTCAGATTTGCCAACATTTTATTGTATCTTACCATGTGTAATATCTCTGTATCTCAACATACAGATGAGTGCTTTCGAAATCATGTCTACTGGAAATTTTGGAAAAGATGGAGTGGATACTAACTCGTAGAAATTATTTTCAGTAAAATAGACTGGTGACTTCGTGGTTCCGTCCCTTAAAACAACAATAACTAACTAACGAACTAACTAACTAAAATAGACTGCTTCACAAATTTCTAAGTGCAAATTGAGGTAGGCGACGGCGGGATGCCTTTAGTGTTATGGAAACGGCAATAGCCGCCACAAAGCTTCGTTGCTACTGACGTAACGACCAGACAGAAATTTGTACTTATAATTTATTTTATTTATTTTTTGTCTACTTTTTACATTTTGCAAAATTGAGGAAAAAGTAGACTTATGAGATCGGGCAAATGTGTGTCTATCTGTCTGTCCTTCTGTCTGTCTATCTGTCTGTCCTTCTGCCTGTCTGTCTGTCTGGCTGTGTGTGCGTGTCCCCCTATCAACTCATAAACGGCTGCAGAAATCGAAACAAAATTTGGTAGGAGTAAAGATCTGTACCTGAATATCTCACGGCCATATTTGAAAATGATGTCAGTGCTACAAACTGCTGAAAAATCGCAATTGAAATTTGAGCTCCATGTTGGATATCTTGGAAGGAATGAATGGCAGCTATTTCAAAATTGGCACACGTATAGATAATAATATTGCAGTTTAATTTCCAGGATGCCATACATGGCAGTGTTGCCAAAATGATTATAAGCCTGCTGATATGTCCAAATTTTAAATGCAAATAACTACTACACTATCAATTGGATTTTAACCAAATTTCGTATGTGCTATGTGCACATAAACGCATATGACTGAGCGTATTCTTAAGAACCACCAGGGCTGCCAACTGTTAATAAATGCTCTCAATTTTTGTTATTCAAATACCCATATATCGGAAAGTATGCAAGCCGACCGCTTTAAACTATGCACACGTATAGTACCTGACATTCTATATTAATTTGCAGTAACTTATATACGTCAGTGCTACCAACATGATTCTAAGCCTGCTGAGAGGTCCAACTTTAAATACATGTAACTTCTATACTGTGCCCAATCGGACACGGCAGACTGGCATCGAACTCAGGTCTTATCAGAGAAGACCAGGCCAATGATTATGCCTAGAGTCGAACCATTGATCTCTGAGGGGGAACAGTTACAGGGAACCCGAAGAGCAATGAGTTGTATAATGACATATAACAATATCGCATGATTTCACGGCTTGTATGTGAATTTCATAGCTGTTTAAGGGAATAATTGTCAGAAATTGCAGTCATATGTACGTTTTCAAAGTATAGAAACGTGAAAGCAGGCCAGCTTGATATTTCACTAATTGCAGCCAGCGAAAGGGAGGAGATTCATGGCATCGGAGGGACTTTTTCCGTCTGGACCGAGGAGACAGCTCGAAATTAATGACCCTGGGAGTCCCCAATGGACAACGCTTGAGACTGTAGTGGGGATGATTGCCCACGGAAATTAATTGATTGCAGCCAATTGGAGCATCGAAATGGAATGAAATGTACACCCAGGTGAATATATTCTGGGAGAGATAATTTAGGAGAGGTCTTACACCTCAATTAAAGCCTATATCTCTAAATAAGCCTATTAACACCGAACTTACGCTCGAGAGGAATGATTTGGTGACCAGCCAGAGGGGAATCATCATGGTGGCGTCATGACGCGATGTAATAAGGCAATTAATTGTAATTAATTGGCCGAAGCGATCGCTTGCACGCAAGTGATTATGGGACCTCCACATCTAGATGAACAAGGTGTATACGTCATTTTGAATGGAAATACATTATTTCAAGAAGGGAGTCGCTCTCGTGTGTCCTGTGGACTACATTTTACGAGAAACCTTTATATAGGGGAAGCAGCACAGACCAAGCCAGTTATTCTTCAGTTGTCTTCAAGTTGCTCGCCACTTCATCTTTAATCTACACGTAACTAAACGCTGCTAGTAAGTGCGCGAAATGTTAGAGTATATTTGAAGAACAATGGAAGCGTATCATACAGCTTCTAAATATAAATCATGAATCGCATAAGATTTAATCTACAGAAGATATTTATCCATTATTATACGCAAGTGTAATTTGCTACAGCGTAGCAATAATTTAGGATGGTTTTGGACACTGAATACCAGGAGGTATTGTCATACTTATAAATGACGCAGTATCGTCAGTATCATTGCAGTTATGGGAGCCCGAGAGGCATCACAAGTAATCATGACGGTGAAATAAACCGTATTGAAGGGAACGAGAATCGAACGCACGTACACGCAGATAGACTTTCACGGAGACCAGCGGTTGTCATAGTCATCGCATCTCTGGGGTCAGGCGTTAGGAGGAGTCCGATTAAGGATCAACCTGTGAAATAGTGAAAAAGTGTATATAAATTTTATTATAGTGATTTCAAAAGTGTTTATGTGTACTGTGATTAATATGTATTGTGTAAAAGTGAGAAAAGCCACTGATAAGAGTATGATTATCATGTGGGAAATATGTGAAATCAAGTGTCGTGTGAGATATAGCATGATGGCTTAAATCAAGCGTCATGGCAGGCCCGGAGCTTGAATGCTGGAATAATCCAGCGAGAATGAAAAGTGAGTAAAAATTTACAATGTTATTCTAACTAAATAGTTCACCATACAACGATGCACCACTTTGAGACTAAGATGTAAGAGTCACTTATTGTACGAGCTTTCACCACTCGTATTTGGTAGAATATGGCTTGGAAGGTGATTTGTTTATGACCGTTCAGGCGAAAATTGTGATGAATGTATCGGTAACGTTAAATGATAATGATAATAATAATCTGGGGTCGGTAACAGTAAAGTAAAGAAATAGGCATTTCTGGCCTAAATAACGTTCAAAGTGTGTCATGTCTAATATAAAGATACTGTATTTGGTAAACAGTAGGAAAGTAACGTGAAATGTAGCGAGATACGAGAGTTTTTCAGTGTCAAATGAAGTGTTGAATGAATATTTGATATGGTCAATTCTTAGGATTGTATTTGAGAACCATTAAAGTAATGTAAGCCAGTAAATTTATACTTGTTTTTGGGAGCTATTTAAAGCTTTGGCTTAAGTGTAATTGCAGAGAGGACGCGGGTGCCTTAATAATTGAGTCATCTATGAGAAGTATTGTTTGAGCCACATTGAGCGAGCAATGTAACGTAGAATCCAGTGATTTACGTAAATAAAGTTGCGGGGACCAAGCTAGCATAGCTTGCACGGTAGGTGAAAAGTTGTCTAATCTACGAGTTAGTACCGCCGTGGAGCGTACTTATATTTTTCGCAGCGAATTGGACAGAGCCTGTCTGTATCCATCGCTTGCAGGAATAATTGCCACAAGGGATGTTCTTCGAGACCCCGTGAGCACATGTATTGGTTGATCTGCCCTGAGAGGTAAGAATCAAAGTTCGTCGTTTAGGAAACGCAGATTTCCTTATATTATTGAGACAGCTGCTGGTGAGCAATCTTGTATTCTCATTATGATGCGCGTCCAAAGCCACTTGTATTCACCATAGAATGGCAAGGCTATTACAGAATCCATCCCCAGCCATGAATGTTAATTAAGGAGCCGAGTTGAGCCCATTACACTATAAATATAGGTGGTAAATAATTAGAATGACTCAATTACTTGAGATAATACTCTGGGTCACTCCACTGTACTGCAATTGTAAACAAGGATGACCTTGCTAGCAGATGAGAGGGGTGTGGAAGTAATCCACTGAGACAGCGGCCATCTTGCGCGACCAGCTGGAACTAATTTTATTGCCTGCTAGGGAGAGGGGAGGTCGGTCGGCCGGATCCCTTTAAATTAGAGTCATAGTGGGACACTGAAGAATCTCGATATTTCGATATGTAATTAAGATATGATTGTTATGATGATGCCAATTGATTTAAATGATGTGTTTCAACACACATACATTGTCGGATCATTGAGATCGGATAATATTTGGCCCAGTTATTCTCTGAGGAGGAACACTGAACCAAATAAATTGTAGGCATCGTTTTAAAGTGCATTTTTGCCCAGGTCACAGTAATTTATGCAGACGGGTATGTGATTTCTAAGAACATGACACGTTTGTAACGATAATAATTTCGACCAGACCCAGAAAATCGTTGTATGGTGAAACTATAAACATTTCTATCCATGTGTATTTTGGAGGGGAAAACGTACCACTTTTAAGCGTTTCATATTGATGGAAAGGAGAAGATGATTCACACGACACAACAACATTTGTTAATTAAGGCATAAAATAATGAATTTATGTTAATGAAAGTAAATGCCCGTAAGAAACGGATTAATATTTTATTATTACAGAATTAATGTCATTTTAAGTGATATGATACTCCAGTTTTGTTAAATTGTGTCACATAAAGAACACTATGGAGACTCGTAGAGGTCTGAAAGTATCAATGATAGGATGCTAGAAATAGATTTGAGTGCAGTGTAGCACTAATTAAGAAGAGATTCACAAAATAACCCTGATTTTAATTGTGGGAATTAAATGTAAATTATCCTTTGTTTGTATTTTGTTGTATAGCCATGATTTTATTTCAGTAAATGTTTTATTTAGGAATATGTTGTTTCTTTCATGTCGAGTAGTTACCTGGTAGACTCAAATCCTGAGCATGTGGTCGTATGGTGGGCAGGAACGTCCCATACCTCGAAAGACCGTGAGTTAGCTGGGATACGAACACATGTTCCACATGATGACAATTGGGTACATGGGGGAGATGTCACTGTACTAGGATTGAGTCACAGGTACTACTAAAAGTCGGCCAAGATATTAATGCTAGAAGCAAGTACAGCAGAGAAATTAGTATATATTAGGAAAAGGCCGCGTCCCATTCGTTAATAAGCCTTCACGTCAAAATAAATGTTGATAATCCTCCATAAGACATGCTTAAATGTAAATGTAACTTGTCACCCCTTTACACCTAACTCTTTTAATTATCATGTCAAACCCCTGACTACTACCTAAACTTTATCATGGCGCCCAACGTGGGGCATTCGGCAGTAAAAACCACTCCCTGGACAGTTTTGTTGATAATTCAGAATATGGCCGATGTCTTACGATGGACCAAACCATTGATACCTCTATCCTCTTAATTATCATGGCGCCCAGAGACGTGGAAGGCTTATGGGATTCAGAAAACCCCATAATAATAGCATGGATTTCATGGGGAAAACCATAATAATATTTTTTTCCCCCCTCAAACTGTGTTTGAGCGATTGTGAGTCTTTCTAGATGATACTCAGATATTAGACACTGTTGTCAGACGGGTACGTGGGTCTATACCCATTCCATAGGTGGTTACAGAACTGTGTAGTATGTTGTTGTTGTAGTCGCGAGATCGGAATTCCTCTTTCCAATAGAACGCGCCAGCATGTTCAGCTGCGGCCTACCTGAATCTCAAATTAAGAAATACAGGATGGCTGGAACTGAGGTGTATCGCTGAGTTAAGAGAACATTTTGATGATACTAATGCTAAGAGTAAGGAAGAGGCTAAAGCATTTAAAGATGAAATAGCGGGTAGATTGGATGCCAATCAAACTGAAATGAACAGTAGATCGGATGCCAATCAAACTGAAATAAACACTAGATTAGAAGCTAATCAGTTAGAGGTCAATAAAAAAAAGTCCTCTCGGCACGCCGGAAGGCGGAGGTAGATTTCACCGGACAAACTTGGGGATAGTCGAAAATAGGCAGAATATGCAGGTTATCGTAGAAGGATCAGACCACATTTATTGCGTGAAAGTATTTTATAATTGGAGATTAATTAACTTTGTTTTTCGTCATTTTATGCATATTTTAAACATTCTATTGTCTTATGATGACGGTAACCTTCTTGTCATTTGGAGTCCATTTTTATACTTGTGGTCACACTGTCATTATGCAAAGTTTCGACACTGATGTGTAACTATGTAACGGTCTGTTACTTCTTCACGCAAAATTATATCTCCCGCAGAGATGTTGGTTGGTTCCTCACTTTAGGGGCTGCGACGACGTGGTCATGTAACCCCGTGTACTTTGGGTGAGTGTAGAATCTGTCTGATAAACGGTGTGAATTGTGATAGCTGTATTAGTCTGTAATTCAGGTAAGGAATGCAGACGCTCAATTTAAAGCAGTAGTTCCTAATGTTGCTACCAGATACTACCGTCAACGACACCTAGCTGTGAACTTGGCTACTAGATGCCACCGCAATCAGCAACTCGCAACGAACGTTGGAACTTCCCCTCCAAAGGAAAGCATACTGAGGGATTTTTAGCGCTCTTAGAAAATCTGACGACTTTGGCCGACTTTGAACCCGCGACCTTGGGCATAGGAGTTCAGCATGCTTCCAGTTAAGTCACCGAAGACGCATCACACTTAGTCAGATGGAAATCTGAATCTGATCTCGCGCAAGTGCGTTGTCATGGCAACGTCTGATGGCTCATCCCTCATCAATTTAGTAGTGTTGCCATGTCAACCACTGATAGCTCTTGGCATTTTCTTACAATTCCGAAATCATTTTTCTCATCCCTTGGCGTAATGGTGGCTCATATCAAAAATTCTTTCAGACAAAAGTTTTAGGTAATTATTAGGGGAATATTGTCCATTTTGTACGGTTTTGATATTGTGCCTATTAACAGAGATATGATTAATGTTTCCCGAAAAAAACACTTTTTCCCACCCCTTTGGTCAATGGTTGGTGCTATCAAAAAAACGGTTCAAACATAAATTTCTGAGCTTTATCCGACACATAGTATGAACTTTGAACGGATTCGATATTTCACATATTAAGAGAGTTATAGCAATATTTCATTTTTTCGAAAAAAAAAGTCCCCCATTTTCATCCCCTTCGACCGATTTAGCCCAGTAACGAACTCGTCCGAGATTTTATGGGTATACATATTCGGTAAAAAATTCAAAGTGATTGGTGCAAAATTACGGCAGTTATCGTGTCCACAAGAAACTGATATACATATATATACATATATTACATAAATTATATATAAACTTTTGAACTGACGGTGGTTTTGGGGTCTGGGGGATGTGAAACGCGAAGATATGTCGAAATTTTCCGGAAATCGAAACATGGTACCCATTGCAATAGTTAGCTTTCTAATGAAATCTACCTAAAATACTGCCGTCAACGACACCTAGCTGTGAACTTGGCTACTAGATGCCACCTCAATCAGCAACTCGCAACGAACGTTGGAACTTCCCCTCCGAAAGAAAGCAACCTCAGGTTTTTTAGCGCTCTTAGTAAATCCGACGACTTCAGCCGGGTTTGAACCCGCGACCTTGGGCATAGAAGTTCAGCATGCTACCAGTTCCGATACCGAAGTCGCTTCCCACTTACATATGAAAACTGAATGTGATCTCGTGCAGTGGCGTTGTCATAGCAACTGCTGATGGTCATCCCTTATCAATTAAAAGTAAAGTTGTCATGGCAACCTCTCTTGGCACTTGGCATTTTCTTATAATTTAAATCATTTTGTTCACCCCGTGGCGTAATGGTGGGTCATATCAAAAATTCTTTCAGACAAAAGTTTTAGGTAATTATTGGAGGAATATTGTCCATTTTGTGCGGTTTTGATATTGTGCCTATTAACAGAGATATGATTAATGTTTCCCGAAAAACCCACTTTTTCCCACCCCTTTGGTCAATGGTTGGTGCTATCATAAAACTTATTTGACATAAATTTTTGGTACTTATCCGACACATATTATGAACTTTGAAGGGATTCGATATTTCATGTATTAAGAGAGTTATAGCGGTATTTCACTTTTTCGAAAAAAGCCCCCCATTTTTACCCCCTTTGACCGATTTTGCCCATTAACGAACTCGACCGAGATTTTATAGGGATACATATTATGTAAAAAATTCAAAGTGATTGGTGCAAAATTACGGCAGTTATCGTGTCCACAAGAAACTGATATATATATATATATAAATTATATATAAACTTTTGAACTGATGGTGGTTTTGGGGTCTGGGGGATGTGAAACGCGAAGATATGTCGAAATTTTCCGGAAGTCGAAACATGGGACCCATTGCAATAGTTAGCTTTATAAAGAAATCTACCTAAAATGGAGGACGTTAAAGAGTCCATTAAGCAAGAAGTAACTAAGAATATTGTTAGCGTGGTCTCAGAGATGCAAGCTGATAACGATAAACGCTTAGAGTCAATAGAGCTAAAACTAGAGAATAATCTGCAAGCGTGCAGAGAATCACAGCGTGAGATTAATGATAGCTTAAGCAGTATGTCCATGGAGCTTAAAGACATTCAAAGTCAAAATGAAGCGAATACTAAGCGTCAGCTAGAGCAATTTAATACGTTCACTCAGACCGTGGATCAAAGGCTCGAAGACAGCGACGTAAAATGGAACAGTCGGATGGCAGGCTACGCCAAGGCGGTAGACGAAGCCTTAAGGAAGCAGGATCAGAATATCCTTGACCAATGCAAGGAAATCCATGAAATAAAAACTTCTGATCAAGAGAATAAGGAAATAATGTCAAATATGAAAAGGCAGGTCGGGAAGGTGCAAAAAGAGTTAGAACAAACTCAGAGCGACCTAGCAGTTATTCATAAAAGGCAGGATGAGGACCAGGGAGAAATCACGAAAATAAGGACTGAAATCTCTCATATGCAGGGTCACATTCAAAAAGAAGTTACAGGCTTACGAGAAGAATTAGAACTTCGAGAAGGCTTGAAGACTGAAGCCAGCGATAAAACTCTTGCCGAGGTAAGAGAAAATCTAGCGGGGGAAATTACCCACCTGAAAGAAAACCTTAAAGATGACAAGGAAAAGGTATTTTCTATGCCAGAGAAAAACCGGGATCGCCTAGAGAAAATAGAACGAGAGGTATTAGCTCGTTTAGAAAGGGCAGAAAATAGGCACAGCCAAATAGAAACTAGAATGATCGCACAGGAGGAATCCATGTTGCGAAATCCTAGGTCTAGCGAAGGAAGTATAGATGGGAATAGGAGAAATAAATGGGCAGATATAGAGATACAGCCCACTCCAAAGAATGCAGCCATGCCAAGTGACAGCCCGTATACCACACCTGGTATGCCAATTGCTATGTCAACACCGCATGAAAATGTTGTTAAAAATCAAATAGTCACTGTTGTGAGGGCTAGTGACGAGAAACCGAAGAGATATTCTGGGAGTAATTCTAACATGACACCCAAGTACTGGCTTAAAGAGGTTTCCGAGTACTTGAATGACGCGAAGGTACCGCCAGAGCGAAGGTTGAGAGCGATTGAAAAACTGACGGAAGGCGAGTGTGCCTTATGGTTTAGGAGTTTTCGGTACACGTTCGACACCGTTGACGAATTTCGCCAGGCATTTTTAAGCAGGTACTGGAACGCAAGTATACAACAGAACCTTAGATTGGACTTGTATTCCAGGCGTTATAGTACTAATAATCCGACGAAGTATGCAGAGTTTTTTGTGGCTCAATTGTGCCGTTTCCGCGAACTTGATGAAGGAATTAGAGAGTCAGATTTGTGTATAGCGATAGCCAAGCAGCTACCGTATGAAGTACAACGTCTATTAATCTCAGCAAACGCCAAGACTGCGATCGATATGGAGGAGGTGCTGAGACAACTCGATCTCACCACAGCGCAGCACACAAGGCAAAGTCGGAACGTGGAACAAGTCAACATGACGACTACACCGACTGAATCGACTAAGGTGCAGACAAAAAGTAAGTCTACGAGCACCGAAACGGATAAATCAGACTGGCAACGTGAAGGACGGGAAAACCAGAATTGGAGGCCAGCATATCGAGGAGGATCGAACCGTGGAAACCGAGGAAGGAAAGCCTGGAATCAGCGCGGCACAAGAGACCAGCAGGCTGATAACAGAAGGAATTACGGCCGAAATGGGAACAACCAAGGATGGAGATCCCAAGAACAGAGTCGCGGGTTCGATGAAGAAGCGGAAGAACGCTATCACGCATTCTTAAGATACACGGAAGAGCGTGGAGACGACCATAGACAATCGCAAGTCCATTGGGATGAAGCGATTAAGAATAGAAGGTCACCCGACATCTATAAAAATGATGGCGGTGCCAAAAGTCTGAAACTTCAGCAGTATGAAGACAGACAGAAGAACTCCACAAAGAATGGAGCAATGGAAAAAACACCAAAATTAAATGACCAAAGAGAGATAAATGCAGGATGGAATACAGTGAATGTGGTTAACTGGATTGCCAAACCTGAGGAACTTATTGAAGACCTAGATGAAGGGACGGTCAATGTGAGAAGGGAACTACCCATTATTATTGTCAACATCGCAGGCATGAAGATAAGAAGTCTAATAGATACAGGCTCAACGGTATGTTTAATAACCCAGGCATTATATAATGAAATCCAAAGTAAAATCCACGTATTGAAAATACGTATTTCAAGCGTGAAAATAAAAGGTGTGATACCAGATAAAGTAATGATATGCAGATACCAAGTATTTTTAGATTTGCAGATAGGGAACTCTACATTCTCACAGAGCTTCCTACTTGTGAATAAGCTGCCTATTAACATTATTGTCGGCATGGATTTCATAAGAGAATATAAAGTTATAATAGATCTCTCGCAAGACATTGTCATGTTTCGCGCAAGTGAGAGAAAGGAAGATTTAGAGCTCTCTTTAAAGCACAATGAAACGAGACCAGAAGAGTACGTATGGCATACATACGGAGATATGACTGGGGATGCAGTATTGACAACAGAAGACATCGAGGAAGAGTTGGCAACACTGGCCGCAGACATTGAAAAGGACCTCGAACCAAAATTTGAAGAATGCCTGGAAGAAAAGATAGAGGAAGCTAAAATTGGTCCAGAGCATAAGCAAATGCTAAGGGAACTGCTATCTGAATATAAAGGAGTCTTCGATTCGAGACCTGGTCGGATCAAGAATTTCCAATATGCGTTCCAAGTCAGTGACTGGACACCATTCAGACAGAAGCTGTATCCTGTAGCCGAGAAACATTATTTAAAGGTCAAGGAAGCAATACAGGAAATGCTAGAGGCAGGCATCATTGTGAAGACGGCCACACCTTATGTCAGCCCGCTGGTAGTTGTACCTAAACAGGACGGAAATGTAAGGATATGCCTGGACCTACGAAATTTGAATTCCAAGGTCATACCAGAATTTGACCAAGTGCCGCCCATTAAGGAGGTCCTCAGGAGGTTCAAATGAAAGACTGTTTTCTCAAATCTTGACCTGACGGCAAGTTTTCACCATCTTGCTCTGGAGGAGAAAACAAGCTTATTAACTGGGTTTTTATTCGACCAGCATACATATTCTTACGTGCGTCTCCCATTTGGACTGAAAACAGCAGGTTCAGCGTTGATACGAGCGCTTGATCGGAACCTGTCTGAAGAAGTAAATGCAACAACCATATGCTACGTAGATGATATACTACTGACATCTGAAACAGTCGAAGAACACATCAGAGACCTACGCAAGCTGTTGAATGACCTAAGTCAGGCTAACTTTAAGGTCAATATAAAGAAATCTAACTTTGGTCAGAGAGAAGTTAAATTCCTAGGCCATGTAATAGATGCACAAGGAGTTAGGCCTAATCCGGGAAAATTGGAAGTCATTAAACATTTCCCGAGACCAACGAAGGTAAAGAATGTAAGGCAATATCTAGGCGTTATTGGATTGTTTTCAAGCCATTGCCCGAAGTATACCGAGACCGTAGCACCACTCCAAGACTTACTGAAGAAAGGAGGAAGGTGGCGCTGGACGGAAAAATGCGAGGAAGCCTTCGTGAAATCTAAACAGATGCTTTTAGATTATGTAAAATTGGGATATCCAGACTACACTCAGAAATTTATTATCCAGACTGACGCATCATTCATAGGAATTGGAGCGATGCTATACCAGGAAAATGTGGACAGGCCAGAGGAGAAAACTTATATTGCATTCATAAGTAGAAGGTTGAAACCTAATGAAAAGAATTATACGGCCACGGAGATCGAATTACTCGCGATACTGTATGCTTTACAGTATTGGAGAAAGCTAATTTATGGTTTCAGAATTATATTAAGAACAGACCATAAAGCCCTAACATTCCTGTTGAAAACTGACTTGTCGAGTCAAAGATTGACGAGGTGGTCCCTGTGCATACAGCAATTTCAAGTGGAAATCGAGTATTGCCCGGGGAAGGACAATATTATACCTGACTTGCTAAGCAGATACCCGACAGCTGATGAAGAGGAAGCTCTAGCTATCGAGATAGAAGATAGAGACCAGAAGACCTTAGATGATCTAAGGAACATCACCGTTTTTCAACGTGAAGATCCCTGGATACGGTTGATGATTAATTACTTCGAGGGAAAGCTCGGCAGAGGAAACCCGATGTATATTGAAGCCGAAGCACTATCAGCGGAGTATCTATGGTTTAACCAGATGCTACATAAATGGAGCGACTCAGACCACACTCGACCCAGGATTGTTGTACCACCAGCATTGCAGAGAAGGCTAGTATGGTTAGCACACAGAGCTTTTGGTCACCCTGGCGTAGACAAGACTGTTGCCCTGCTTAAAGAAGCATTTATTTGGCCAAAACATAGAGATACAGTCAGGAATACAATCAGGACATGTGATATTTGCCAACGAGTAAAGCCTAACTCGTATTTAATGAGGCAAAAACCTATACCACTCTTACCAGAGAAGCCATGTCAGCTTCTGGCATTGGACAATTTTGGGCCGCTTCCTAGAGCTAGAAGAGGAAATAGACACATCCTAGTTGCACTAGACGTGTTTTCTAAAATGGTAGTCCTCTGTCCAATTCAGAAAACCAGTACAAAACAGGTACTTAAGAGGCTGAAGGAAAGAATCATTCTTATATTAGGGCAGCCGGAGAACATATTATCTGATCATGGGAGCTGTTTTACCAGCGTAGAATTTCGCAGGGAATTGGAAAATCTGGGTATAAGACAGATTTTGTCCACAGTTCGACATCCAGAGTCGAATTCCGCTGAGAGAGTGATGAGGGAACTGCAAAAGTACATGAAGATATACTGCTCTACGGAAAAATGGAAATGGATTGATGTACTAGAGATTATTGAGTATTGTATGAACAATACCGTGCATGAAGCGACAGGAGAAGTGCCAGTGAGCCTACATCTTGATAGAAGACCAGAGAGGCCATGGAATAACGTCATTCGGACGTCTGTAGATGCACAACCTGGACGTGAGTTGAGGATCCAGAGAACATTCGAGTATCTCAAGAAACAAGCAGACAGACGGCAGCTGAGAAATAGGAGGAAACGCTACCATAGACCACTACTCGTGGGGGAGTACGTCTTATTGAAAAAACCAGCCAGTTCAGATCCAGAGAGCAGGAAATACAAGAAATTTCAGCATAGCTATCACGGACCCTACCTGATTATAAAGGACTTGCAAAATAATGCATACCGAATCAGAGATGAAGCAACAGGTAGAGAAGTTGTTGTAAACGCAGCTAATTTAAAGTTATATAGTCCACCAGAGGATTATGAAACAAGAGAGGACCAAGCAATGCACACCCAAGTGGACTGGGAGTCATTATGTATGCACGCAAAGACTCTTGAGAAAAGCTTGCAGACCCAGGAAGAAACGGAGCGAGGCGACCGGCTCGCAGACCCAAGGGACACGAGGGGTGAATGCAGCTGTCGACTGAAAGAATTTTACGACCAGTTGTGTGAAGCCGCTGCAGAACTCCAAGAAATGAATGAACGACTGAGGGAGCAAAACAAGAGAACACGAGACAGCAGACAGAGTGGAATGGGGGAACGAGACATCCCATTGCCGAGAGCACTGACCGCTTAAAGTAAATAGAGCATGAGTCAATGCCATCTGAAGGCGCGAAAAATTCACTTGTGAAATGAATTTTCCGAGCTTAGCGAGGGAAAAATGTGCCCAATCGGACATGGCAGACTGGTATCGAACTCAGGTCTTATCAGAGAAGACCAGGCCCATGATTATGCCTAGAGTCGAACCATTGATCTCTGAGGGGGAACAGTTACAGGGAACCCGAAGAGCAATGAGTTGTATAATGACATATAATAATATCGCATGATTTCACGGCTTGTATGTGAATATCATAGCTGTTTAAGGGAATAATTGTCAGAAATTGCAGTCATATGTACGTTTTTAAAGTATAGAAACGTGAAAGCAGGCCAGCTTGACATTTTACTAATTGCAGCCAGCGAATGGGAGGAGATTTATGGCACCGGAGGGACTTTTTCCGTCTGGACCGAGGAGACAGCTCGAAATTAATGACCCTGGGAGTCCCCAATGGACAACGCTTGAGACTGTAGTGGGGATGATTGCCCACGGAAATTAATTGATTGCAGCCAATTGGAGCATCGAAATGGAATGAAATGTACACCCAGGTGAATATATTCTGGGAGAGATAATTTAGGAGAGGTCTTACACCTCAATTAAAGCCTATGTCTCTAAATAAGCCTATTAACACCGAACTTACGCTCGAGAGGAATGATTTGGTGACCAGCCAGAGGGGAATCATCATGGTGGCGTCATGACGCGATGGAATAAGGCAATTAATTGTAATTAATTGGCCGAAGCGATCGCTTGCACGCAAGTGATTATGGGACCTCCACATCTAGATGAACAAGGTGTATACGTCATTTTGAATGGAAATACATTATTTCAAGAAGGGAGTCGCTCTCGCGTGTCCTGTGGACTACATTTTACGAGAAACCTTTATATAGGGGAAGCAGCACAGACCAAGCCAGTTATTCTTCAGTTGTCTTCAAGTTGCTCGCCACTTCATCTTTAATCTACACGTAACTAAACGCTGCTAGTAAGTGCGCGAAATGTTAGAGTATATTTGAAGAACAATGGAAGCGTATCATACAGCTTCTAAATATAAATCATGAATCGCATAAGATTTAATCTACAGAAGATATTTATCCATTATTATACGCAAGTGTAATTTGCTACAGCGTAGCAATAATTTAGGATGGTTTTGGACACTGAATACCAGGAGGTATTGTCATACTTATAAATGACGCAGTATCGTCAGTATCATTGCAGTTATGGGAGCCCGAGAGGCATCACAAGTAATCATGACGGTGAAATAAACAGTATTGAAGGGAACGAGAATCGAACGCACGTACACGCAGATAAGACTTTCACGGAGACCAGCGGTTGTCATAGTCATCGCATCTCTGGGGTCAGGCGTTAGGAGGAGTCCGATTAAGGATCAACCTGAGAAAAAGTGTATATAAATTTTATTATAGTGATTTCAAAAGTGTTTATGTGTACTGTGATTAATATGTATTGTGTAAAAGTGAGAAAAGCCAATGATAAGAGTATGATTATCATGTGGGGAATATGTGAAATCAAGTGTCGTGTGAGATATAGCATGATGGCTTAAATCAAGCGTCACGGCCGGCCCGGAGCTGGCATGCTGGAATAATCCAGCGAGAATGAAAAGTGAGTAAAAATTTACAATGTTATTCTAACTAAATAGTTCACCATACAACGATGCATCACTTTGAGACTAAGATCAGTCACTTATTGTACGAGCTTTCACCACTCGTATTTGGTAGAATATGGCTTGGAAGGTGATTTGTTTATGGCCATTCAGGCGAAAATTGTGATGAATGTAACGGTAACGTTAAATGATGTATGTATGTCTACCCCTTATTATTCCCGTTCACCAACGGGGTCGGGGATGAGATGCGATGGAAGTCTTTGTGGCGATGATTTTTACGGCCGGATGCCCTTCCTGACGCCAACCTCATGAGAGGAGTTAATGAGAGATGAAATGAATGATGGTGAATGAAACTGGGCAAGGATGTGGAAGGAAGCGGCCGTAGCCTGTCAGAAGGTACCGTCCCAGCATTTGCCTGGTGTTGAAAATGGGAAACCACGGAAAACCATTTCAAGGACGGCCGACGGTGGGGCTCGAACCCACGCGTCTACCGAGTCAGCAGAGAGCTTGGCCCCATGACCTAATGCTGAGCTTAAGCCAGCGTAGCCACTACTGAACGTTAATTGATAATAATAATAATAATAATAATACTCTGGGGTCGGTAACAGTAAAGTAAAGTAATATGCATTTCTGGCATAAATAACGTTCAAAGTGTGTCATGTCTAATATAAAGATACTGTATTTGGTAAACAGTAGGAAAGTAACGTGAAATATAGCGAGATACGAGAGTTTTTCAGTGTCAAATGAAGTGTTGAATGAATATTTGATATGGTCAATTCTTAGGATTGTATTTGAGAACCATTAAAGTAATATAAACCAGTAAATTTATACTTGTTTTTGGGAGCTATTTAAAGCTTTGGCTTAAGTGTAATTGCAGAGAGGACGCGGGTGCCTTAATAATTGAGTCATCTATGAGAAGTATTGTTTGAGCCACATTGAGCGAGCAATGTAACGTAGAATCCAGTGATTTACGTAAATAGAGTCGCGGGGACCAAGCTAGCATAGCTTGCACGTTAGGTGAAAAGTTGGCTAATCTACGAGTTAGTACCGCCGTGGAGCGTACTTATATTTTTCGCAGCGAATTGGACAGAACCTGTCTGTATCCATCGCTTGCAGGAATAATTGCCACGAGGGATGTTCTTCGAGACCCCGTGAGTACATGTATTGGTTGATCTGCCCTGAGAGGTAAGAATCAAAGTTCGTCGTTTAGGAAACGCAGATTTCCTTATATTATTGAGACAACTGCTGGTGAGCAATCTTGTATTCTCATTATGATGCGCGTCCAAAGTCACTTGTATTCACCATAGAACGGCAAGGCTATTACAGAATCCATCCCCAGCCATGAATGTTAATTAAGGAGCCGAGTTGAGCCCATTACACTATAAATATAGGTGGTATATAATTAGAATGACTCAATTACTTGAGATAATACTCTGGGTCACTCCACTGTACTGCAATTGTAAACTAGGATGACCTTGCTAGCAGATGAGAGGGGTGTGGACGTAGTCCACTGAGACAGCGGCCATCTTGCGCGGCCAGCTGGAACTAATTTTATTGCCTGCTAGGGAGAGGGGAGGTCGGTCGGCCGGATCCCTTTAAATTAGAGTCATAGTGGGACACTGAAGAATCTCGATATTTCGATATGTAATTAAGATATGATTGTTATGATGATGCCAATTGATTTAAATGATGTGTTTCAACACACATACATTGTCGGATCATTGAAATCGGATAATATTTGGCCCAGTTATTCTCTGAGGAGGAACACTGAACCAAATAAATTGTAGGCATCGTTTTAAAGTGCATTTTTGCCCAGGTCACAGTAATTTATGCAGACGGGTATGTGATTTCTAAGAACATGACACGTTTGTAACGATAATAATTTCGACCAGACCCAGAAAATCGTTGTATGGTGAAACTATAAACATTTCTATCCATGTGTATTTTGAAGGGGAAAACGTACCACTTTTAAGCGTTTCATATTGATGGAAAGGAGAAGATGATTCACACGACACAACAACATTTGTTAATTAAGGCATAAAATAATGAATTTATGTTAATGAAAGTAAATGCCCGTAAGAAACGGATTAATATTTTATTATTACAGAATTAATGTCATTTTAAGTGATATGTGACTTTTGTGTTGTGATACTCCAGTTTTGTTAAATTGTGTCACATAAAGAACACTATGGAGACTCGTAGAGGTCTGAAAGTATCAATGATAGGATGCTAGAAATAGATTTGAGTGCAGTGTAGCACTAATTAAGAAGAGACTCACAAAATAACCCTGATTTTATTTGTGGGAATTAAATGTAAATTATCCTTTGTTTGTGTTTTGTTGTATAGCCATGATTTTATATCAGTAAATGTTTTATTTAGGAATATGTTGTTTCTTTCATGTCGAGTAGTTACCTGGTAGACTCAAATCCTGAGCATGTGGTCGTATGGTGGGCAGGAACGTCCCATACCTCGAAAGACCGTGAGTTAGCTGGGATACGAACACATGTTCCACATGATGACAATTGGGTACAATACTATCATTTGGATTTCAACCAAATTTCGTGTGAGCTATGTGTACCATAACAGATATGACAATGCCGATTCTTAAGAGTAACCAGGGCTGCCAACTGTTAATAAATAATGTCTCTATTTTGTTACCCTAATATCAATATATCAGAAAGTATGCATGCCAATAGCTCCAAACTTTGCACACGTATAGTACCTGAAATTCTAGATTAATGTGGAGTAACTAATATAGGCCTACGCCAGTGCTGCCAACATGATTCTAAGCCTTCTTATAGGTCCAATTTTAAAATGCTTGTAACTTCTACACTAACTAATGGATTTAATTGAAAATTGACACAATAGATCATATTATTTCAGATTATTTCTGACCAACACATGTATGTTATTGTTGCCAACATGATTTTACGCGTGCTGTTAGATCCAATGTTTAACTGCATGTAACGTCCATGCTATCCATTTGACTTCAACCGAATTTTGTATTCTGTACCTTAAGAGATGGAACTAAGAATATAATTAGTCACCAGGGCTGCCAACTGTAGTTCTCTATTAGCCTACATCATGCCAGGTATTCAGTATTTCGATCTAATTAGAAGTTTCGATATTACCAACTGAATTTCGTCATTATTCTAGATAGATCCATATATATTAATCAGTGGCATGAATCTTACCTTTTAAGAAAGGTAGGCTCTTTAGTTTGTCACAGAAATTCTTGTTAAATTATGATATAGAAAGAGGGATGACCGTTCAGATTTGTAATGATCTTATCGTGTTTTAATAATGACGTTATTGGATTTACGTTCCTTTTAATCACTCTGGCTTTTAGAAACGCCGGGGTGCTTGAATTGTGCCCCGAAGGGGATCCTTAAAGTGCCAGTAAATTTACTGACCCGGCTCCCTTGCATTTGATCACCCTCAAATGCCAGCTGATTGCGCCATGATACGATCCTACAACCTTGGGCCCAGCAAGTTAACGTTACCGCTGAGCCACGCACCCAGTCTATCCTGTTTTAGATAATAAATGGATTGGCATTGCCTCTTACAGGGATAGATTGAAAATTGGATGCCATGTCTTGAGCTACTGTTGCCATGGATACGGACTTGCGATTCGTTCATCAGTTTATCAGAGCGTATTGTTGCCATGGATACGGACTTCCGATTAGTTCATCATTCATATTGAAGATAGTTTTCTGGGTATATCTTTGAAACTGTTGGTTTTAGGGCCTTAAAATTTGGTTTTCGGTATTCCGTAGGGGCTTACCGAGTTTTGATTCTCGCATCAAGGGGCGTAAGATGAGTTATGTCCGGTCTTTATACGACAACTTCGATAATTTGTCCCAGTTGAGTATTTTTGGTGACTTTTCAGTTATGTTGGCCGTTCCATGGGTGCAATTATTTATTTTTGAATGAAAGGCAGCCTATATGTTAATCCAGGGTATAAGCTATCTCCATTTCAAATTAAATCCAAATCCATCCAGCCGTTTTAGTGTTAAGAGGTAACAAACGAACACACACACAGAATTTCACAATTATAATATAATAGGGATTGTTCATAGAGTGGTTAATGCAAGTCCTAATATCTAAGTTTAGACATAACGATCACACGAGCACTGGTGTTTCTTCTGTGAGCACTGAGGGGAAAACACGGAGCACTTGTTCTTTTGTAAGCACTGGGAAACACGATTTGGTACACTTTGCGAAGTAGGGCCGTGAGAAGTGCGTAGCATAGTAGGCTATACGCCTAAACTCTCGATCACCGTGCAGAGCGATAAGGCAGGACGCGAGTCACTCCTCAGGAGCAGATTTCGTGCAAAAGACAGAGCGAATGGATAGAAGGAATCCTTAGGGGTGGTACTGAAGTGGGGTGGGTCGAGGGAGCTAGGTTATTGGTGGGGGAAAGAGATGTGAGTTACCTGGGGCGCGATTTTCGTTGAGGATATCCTGGGCGAGAGGAGACAGCGGAAGAGCTTCGGAGAAGAAAGGATGAGTATAAAGTTGGGCTTTAGGGAGGTAGTTGAGACGGAGGGTGTGCATAGAGGAGAGAATAGGGGGAAATGTGAAATATGGAGCAAATTCAGAGGAAGGGAGATCGTAGGGGAGGTGGTAGGCGATACGGATAGCGTGACGATCTAGTTTTGGGAATTTTAAATAGAGGGGGGAGAGGCAGCTAACCAGGAGAGTGAAGCGTACTGTATTATGGGACGGCTGAATACCTTGTAGAAGTTAATGATTCAGGAGGGTTTGAGTTCCCAGGTGTGACCTGTAAGTGTTCTAGTGACGGCGGTAAGGAAATTGTACCAACGGAGGTTATTTTGGAAGGTAATGTTAAGGCAAGTGAGAGTGGAGGTTTCGGGAATCGAGGTATAGTGAAGGGTGAGGGGAACTTTGTCACGAGGGCAGCAGATACGAGATTTGGAGCGAAAGACAATGAGTAGGGTTTTCTGAGGGTTGGCCGTGATATGTGACGTGTAAAGCCAGGTTTGGAGGGTTTTGAGGTAGCGTTGGAGCAGTCGGGAAAGCGTGGGCGCTGTTCGGGCAAGAGCAAGGATGGCCACGTCATCAGCAAATTGATAAAATCTCAAGGGTGGTGGTGGGTGGGAATGTCACAGGTAAATAGGATGTACAGTAGTGGGGATAGGCGCGACCCCAGTGGGACGCCCGCTCGTAGGGGGAAGGAGCGAGAGGTGGAGGAACGTATACGTATGGAAGTGGTGCGATGGTGTAGATAAGAGTATAGTACACGGATAATGGAGGGGGGAGAGGGAAGTGACGAAGTACGAGGGCTATTCCAAAACTAAGGTCCGGTAAAAAAAACTCCAAAATCAAAATTGTTTCCAGAACAATTGTTTTATTGACATTCCTTACGTCTTTCTCTATTTTTCTACATAATTTCCATACTTATTTACACATTTGTCACATCGTTTCACAAGCTTTTGAATGCCTAAGTCGTAGAACTCGGCCGCCTGCGAAGCTAACCAGTCTTTAACAGCTTCTTTCACTTCATAATCTGTGTCGAAGCGCTTGCCGCCAAGAAACTCCTTTAGGTAGCGGAACAGGTGGAAACCACTTGGCGCCAAGTCCGGACTGTACGGTGGGTGGTCCATCTGTTCCCATCCAAATTTCTTGATTAGATTTTGCGTGTCATTCGCAGTATGGGGTCTGGCATTGTCATGCAACAACAACAACACTCCAGACGACAAAAGACCACGTCGCTTATTCTGGATTGCACATCGAAGTTTAGTCAGGATAGCGGAGTAGGCGGCTTCATTGATCGTTGTCCCTGAAATAGTGAATCGTCGATCTTCACGAATTTTGTCGTCAACCGCATGAACCAACTCGTCTGATATCACTGATGGTCTGCCAGAGCGGGGTTCATTGTGTACATTTTCCCGTCCTTCATTAAAGGCTCGCACCCACTTGCGCACTTTACTGTCACTCATTATGTTAGGACCGTACACTTCAGTAATTTGCCGATGAATTTCTGCCGCAGAAATGTTTCTTGCAGACAGAAACCGTATCACTGCCCTTACATCACAATCGGCGGGCTGATTAATTGTCTTAAACATTGTGAACTGTCACTATGAAGAGCACACAGCAACAGTAACAACGCTACTGGCGGCTTTTGCCGCTCAAGGCATGCCAGGAGTCGGCGCGCATGCGTGTTTTGCCCTTGGCGCCGCTTTCAAATATTTACGGCGAATCGGACCTTACTTTTGGAATTACCCTCGTATATACATTAGGACTGAAAGGTGGACGGTATCGAAGGCTGTTAGAACATCAAGACAAAGGAGGGCGGCCGTGTGGAGGGAGGCTGTGAGATGGAAAAGGTGGTCGTGTGTGGAACGGCGGGGGTGGAAACCGGCCTGGGATTCAGGGAGGAAGGCGAGAGTTTCGAGATAGCTGATCCGGTTGGCAAGGATCATTTCAAAGACTTTGGAGAGTATACGAAGAAGGCTAATAGGACGATAAGAATTGAGATCGGAGGGGGGCTTTATGGTTTCCAGGGATGGTTGCCAGTGCAAAGAATGGTGGAATATACAGAATTGAGGAGGTGAAGGAGAAAAAGGGGTGTAGTGAAGGTGAATCCAGAGGATGATTCCGTGCCGCAGACTCATTTGTTTTGTTGTTCCGGGCTGAATGAGACGTCAGCAGCTTTCCATGGGCAATTGGTCTGCATGGTTTCCATGTCGTGTTGAGGCGAGTCGCAAATACTGTGCGGGCCGGGTCTATTCGGTGTCTGGCCACCGTCAGCCATGACGTAGTTGCTGTGGTGAGCTGTATATCCAGGCAGGGTAACGTACAGAGTAAAATTGATGATGGCGATAGCTTCCTCAAGCAGAGTGACGTAGCGTGAATATATATCTATAGACTAATTGTAGATAGACTGGTGACGTTGTTCTGACCTCGTAGCACAATAACGTAGAGAGTGGTCTCTTCCAGGAACACCAAGCTGGCTCATCAGAGGGCTCTTGACTTTCCGCGCCCGAACCTCCACACGGACCTCTCCCTTCATCAACACTCCCCAGATACTGTCGTCCTCAATGAGACCTTCCCAACAGCTACCCGTACAGTGTCTACCGTGCTGATCATCCACATTAGGCAGCTGGAGGAGGTGTGGCTCTTGAACCCCATCGGAATCTTACTGTCACTCACCATCACTCGAATTTCCCTCACCACTTCTCCGAGTATTTTATTTTAGAAGTCTTTGCCCCGTCCAAAACCTTAACCATAGTTACTCTCTATCTCGCGCCTCGTACCCCTCCTCCTATTGACTTTCTCACTTAAATTTGTCACACATTCTCGTCACCGATATTAATATAAAATCTTATTTTGCTACTGATAATCAAGCTCTTCACACCCTTCTTCGCAGCATCCGCGAAGTGAGTATCCCTTTCCCTCTCCCACTCGCCCCATCTCCAACTCTACTCCCGTTCTTCTTCTGATGTCTCCCACGCTTTGTGTTACTCCAATCGTTCAAATCCTCCCTTTCATTGGCTGTGATCATGTACCAGCCCTTATCACCATCCCCAATATCTTCCCCCATTCCATTGCCCCACCCCGCTGCTTTACCAGAAGCGATTGGCCCGCTTACTGCGCTACCATCACCTCAATTCTCACTCATCCTACCCCTCCTATTTCCCTTCCTAACCATCATGCCCTCGTTACTGAAACTGCTATTCTCACCTTCTGATCATCTCCATATCCCACGTCGCTCATTCCATCCTACCAAGCCTCCTATGCACCCAAAAGCCCTTCGTCTCCTTCACCTCGCTCATGATTACTATCGCTTCTACGTTCGCACCCAGGATCCCGATTATCTTGGCCAACACCCTCTCCACCTCCACCAAGCAAAATCTTTCATCAAACCATTAAATGGTCCTATTGGAACAATATTTGTACCAAACTCTCCCAAACTCCTGATCCTTCCCAATTTTGGCCCACCTTTCGTCTTCTCACCAAAACCCAAGCTCCCCGTCCCACAGACCCCATCTGTACTCCCAATGTCATCCCTACCAGTGATCCTGCAAGAGCCGACCTCTTTGCCGCTCATTTTATACCGTGTTCTCCCCCGCCCAAACCCTAAATTCATTCACCCCGAATCCCCTCTTCTCCACCACCTTAATGACTCAACCCATAGCCCTTCCCTCCTTCCTTCTTTTGATCACTTTGCTCATATCGATTTCCACCACCCTCTCAATCGCCCTATCACGCCCGAAGAAATATCTGCAGTCCTCCGTTGTCGCAAATCCACCGCCCCGGGCACTAACACCATAAACAATCGCCACATCCAGGAAGCCCCGCCAGTCCTTTCCCATGCCTTCAGTTCTATTTATACCACCATTCTCTATCCTTCCCATTGGTGCCACACCTCTATCTTACTTTTCCTCAATCCTAAGAAACCCCCCTCCAACCTTCACTCCTATCGCCCAATCAGCCTCCTTCCGGTCCTATCCAAAATACTTGACCTCATTCTCGCCAAACGTATCAGCTCCTACTTACAATCTCTCTCCCCCTACTGCCCGAATCCCAAGCTGGATTTCACGCCCATCGCTCAACTCATGATCACTTCTTCTCTTCATGAATTTGTGAAACCTCGCCATACCACCGCCCTTCTGTGCTTAGATGTAGAGAAAGCCTTTGACACCGTTTACCATCCCGTCCTCATGTAAAAACTCCGTCATCTCCCTCTAACCCCTTCCCTTATTCGTCCTATTTACCAATTCCTCCACCATCGTACTGCTTTTGTCCGCATTCGCAACGCCTCCCCTTACACCCTTTTCCTCCACGCTGGTGTCCCTCAGGGGTCCTCTCTTTCCCCTTCCTATATCTCCTCATTATCTACGATATTCCCCATCCCCCACTGCCCCTCCGTCTGTACCAATTCGCGGATGATCTCGCAATTCTCGCCCTAGCCCGTTCTGCTCGTTCCATTACCCGTCACATCCAAACCTATACTTTTACCCTGGAATCTTGGCTCCTCTCCTCCCACATCACTGTTAATACCCGCGAGGCCCAACTTGTCGTCTTCCGCTTTAAATCCCGTACCGCGTAACAGAGTTCCTCTTACCCTTCACGAAGCTCCTATTCCTGAATTCACCACCGCCGTCTATCTTGGCATTACCTTTCAGAATGACCTTCGCTGGCAACACCACCTCAACGCCCAATACCGCCGTGTCTATCATCGTATAACTGTTCTCCATATCCTAACCGGCCACACCTAGGGCCTTAAGCCCCCCCCAAATCATCAACCACTACAAAACCTTTATCCGTCATATCCTTCCCTATGTCTCTCTTGCCTGGATTATTGCTAAACCTTCCCTCTATTTCAAGCTCTCCATCCTCGATCGCCATGCCATTCGCATCGTCCATCACCTTAAACATGACCACCCCGTTCGCCCGTTTTACACCCCACTACACCATCCCTTCTATTCTCAGTCTCATCCATTCTCTTCGTTTGAAATACCTCACTCGCGCCCAACGTAATTCCCTTCCATTCATCACAGAAGATCCTCCTCTTTCCCCTCTCGCCCAGGATATCCTTCACGACCGTCGCCCAACCACCCACCCACATTTCTTCCACCCCCATCTTGCCCCCACCCCCGCCTGCAACTTACTCCCTCCTTCCTTCTAATTCTTTGCTAGGCATGGTGCTCCCGGCGGTGTCTGGCCCTAGTGCAGCGAGCTTTAGGCACATAGCCTGCTCCAATCTCTACATTGCACTTGAGCCTACCCCAGTGTCCCCAAGATCACAGTGCCCCTTATACCTCAACCCATCGTTCACGAACTGAACATCATACAAACATTGTTGACAGTTCTCTTTTCTCTATGCTTGACCATCGCACTTGTATTGTCCATTTCTTTATCCAATTTTGTGTTTTGTTCTTTTCCCTGTTTTTATGAAGTGTTTATTTGTTATTGCTACGTTCCAGATATGAATATTTTAAGGACACTCTTGAACTAATCTTTCCGTGCTAAGATTTTGCACACTTGCTGTATTATTTGTTTTTGTTGTATTCTGCCCACTGTTCAAAAAACGGGGCCTGTTCGGGAGGTTCCTCCATGGCGGGGTGTGGTGGGGGGCTTTTCCCTGGAGGGCTTTCTTAGTCGCGGTGACCTCTGCGCCATTTACTTACTTTTACATCCCCTCATTTTACGTGAGCTTTAGCATACTTCCCCCCACCTTTGTTCTTCTTACAATTCTTTTAACCTACGGCCAAAGGGCTATTTGTTAAGCCGACGGCCCGCCCCCACCCCGCTTGCCGGGGTGCGGGAATGAAATAACTCAAGATACGATATACAATTCGCTACTTCTGTGGGGGCCAGGGCGCGAAACATCAAGAGCCCGCTGATGAGCCAGCTTGGTGTTCATGGGCGAAACCCCACACAAGACACGGCATAAACCTAGAAAAATTGCCGAGTTTTAATTCACGGACGGTTAAAGCCAATATACCAACCAAAGGTTAGTTTGAGTACTGACACGAATTCGTACCCATGATAAAGGCTGCTGCAATGACAGCCGAAACGTCGGGAAACAATCACCGATACTCGACGCGGCTCCATCCAGTAAGCCTAGATAATAAACTACACACCGGCCACAAAAGCCCACGGTCTAAACATTTCAATAATACCAACCAAATCCAACGTCAATCTAACCCTTTCAATGTTTTTAAACCTGCTTTTGCCAATCAGAATTCTAACAGCCACGTTCTGCCCAGTAGAATGTCAGATGTTACCTTTATGAACTTTGTGATGTTAACACCCTCTCGAGTAGTCCTCGGCCGGAGATTCGAAAGCGGGACCAACAAAGAATTTGGATTTTACAGGAGAGGACGGTATTACCAAAAGGAATACTGCATAGGCCTATTGTTACAATCTCCAGTGAGGTGACAGTTAACTCTAACTGGCAGTTGGCTTTACGGTCGGAGTAAAGTCCCAGTAACATTCGATCATTCCGGTTAATGTTTACGGTAGGTTAGCATATCTGCGCATAATTTTCAGCAGTTGGTATATATTTCTGGTTCGATTTGCAGTTGGCATGAGTGAATTTACGTCAGGGAGTAAATAATCAATATATATATTATATTATGGGGTTTTGGAGAGCTGCCTTAATTTCATGTAATATTTTTCAGGATTACGGTATAACCAAACTCATTTGGGTACATTCATGTTGACCGACTTTTGTTTAGATTTTATATTCCTTGATCTGTGTTCTTGGATAAATCTGATTGAAGATTGAAGAAACAGTTTTTGTTTTTTAGACGGGTGGAGGAAAGAAAACTGCCCAGGTGGGAAAACATATTTCTTTAATGTGAACATCGGCTGAGGGACTGTAAGTTAGTAATAGGAGTTCTAGACCCCCCACCACCACTCCCAATGCAAGCCGATATCTCCCGAACCCATGGTCGGAGTTTCACGAATGAGGTGTTGTTGGATTCGGGCTGACGGGGGCTTTGCTATGGGCAACATATTTCAACCCCAAAATAAAACCTACCCCTACTTAGTAAATGTGGCTTTCCATGTGTGACATGTATGAGGTTGAATGCAAATATGAAATTAAAAGTTGTTCTACATGAACGACATGTTTTTTTTGTTTGTTTTTACGCATGCGCACTTGAGGTTTTTGTAAGAGGCGGGCTTTTCAAATAATTATTTACGGATGAGTTTTTTTAATTAACCAAAAGATCTAAAACTAATAGGTCATTTGCTTTTTAATATCTCCTGATCCAATAAGGCTAGGGACTTGTATGAGGGGTCGTAGCACTCGAGGTGACGCCCCGTTTTTTAATTTCTTACTCATTTTTGTCAAAGGGCCTAACTGCACTTTTGTTAATATCTCGAAAACCAATAAGGCATGAGGTATGAGGTATGAGGCGTCGTTGGACTTGGGGTGATGCCCCGTTTTTGAATGTATTTTTAATTTTTTTGAAAAGGGCCTAACTGAACTTTTGTCAATATCTTGCGAACCAATAAGGTTAGGGACTTGTATGAGGGGTCGCTGGATTTGGGGTGATGCTCCGTTTTCGAATGTATTTTTTTTTCAAAAAGGGCCTAACTGCACTTTTGTTAATATCTCGAGAACCAATAAGGCTAGGGACTTGTATGAGGGGTCGTTGGATTTGGAGTGATGCCCCGTTTTCGAATGTATTTTTAATTTTTGTCAATAGAACAGAACTGCACTTTTGTTAATATTTTCTGAACCCCTGATGGGATTTTGATATATGAAGTATTCTAGCACTTGGGGTAATGCTCTGTTTTTAATTTATTATTCATTTTTGTCAAAAGAGCTTAACTGCACTTTCGTTAATATCTCGCGAACCCATAAGGATAGAGGCGTTTACGAGGTGTTCTAAGACTTGGAGCGACATTTCCCTTTTGAATGTATTTTTTAATTTTTGAAAATAATCTTGACCAAGGGTCTAACGCCAAACTACAACACTCGACTACAGAGATTAAAATTCGTTGTTCTTGATCCGCGGTACTGACATTTATTGTTGTTGATTCTTTAGGGGCTATGCGGCATCATGGTAACGTAGCCTCGTGTACTTGGGTGTGTGAGTGGAAGTTGTCTGATAACTTGTGTCACTAAGATGTCTGTACTAGTGTGTGTACTTGTAAATGAGGAATGATTTTGGTAGGAAGCTGAGAGGCTTGGACATCATGGTTATTACGCCCGTGTACTTGGGTGTGTCAAGAAGTTGTCTGATAACTTGTGTCACTAAGATGTCTCTACTAGTGTGTGTACTTGTAAATGAGGAATGATTTTGGTAGGAAGCTGAGAGGCTTGGACATAATGGACATTACGCCCGTGTACTTGGGTGAGTGTTGAAGTGTGTCTGATAACCGGTATTATTGTGATGGATATATTAGTGTGTGTATTTATACTTTAGGTGACGATTCAATCAATCAACATGTAATATAGGACGTTATATGTGAACAAGCTACAACAACCAACTTAACATATAAGGAATGCCACGTGACGCAGTTCAGTGACATGTGTAGGACAGTATTTACATATTAGCTTATGTTCACTGTACATTTGCGGAAGATCCAGTAATATATCCCAGATATTATGATCATTATCAATAAAAGGATTATGCTTTGCAGGGCAATTCCCAGATTTGTTCATTAAAACGAAAAGATGAAGGGAAATCTGCTGTTTGGGACATGCCGCACAAACAGCGTAAATGAATGAGTTACATTGTGCATAACTTTGTTTCCCGAACAAGAACCCAAATCGGCTTGGGGTTTCATTTAGATGTACCTTTAGACTTTCGTTTCAGCAAATGTTCTCACATGGAGAGTTGTTTGTGGTTTGCTCACGTGTCGGAATGCCTTCTGATTTATTTATGTACGCACCAGACGGAAAAGCAAAATACACTTGAATAAACAAAATTACAATAGAAACAATTTCTTTCTTTGATTGGCGATGCAACGCACGGCGGGAACAACTAGTAGGTCATCTTCTCAATAACATTCATACTCGAATACTTCCAACAGTTAAAACTCTGAATGAGAACGGTTAGTTTTTGAGCTGCCAACTAAAAAGTGAATATCAATATCCTTTTAAGACAGACAAATACAAAAACGTTCAACAATAAAAATTAGAGAATAACTGATTTTACAACAAAACTTATTCACTTCCACCAGTTTTAATTATCATACATACAATACTTTTCCTTATTATGTTGTCCACTTACTCATTTATATGATTTCCACTTGCATCACTCTCTTCATCATGGGCTTCTTCTTTTATTTCCTAGCAACAAGAATGAATCATTCATGTATTTGCTCTCATATTACGCTTCTACACAATCAATAAAAAATAATGTAACATTACAGCACATCTGAACTTAAAGTAAGGCTTTATCAACTGTAAATCTTACTGAAATTACTTTCTTATTCTCGATCATATCTTACTGCATTATACAAGTCTCATCTAGGATCGAAACTTGTCTAAGACATCCCTCCTTTAAAGGTCAATTACATCGGAATTTAACAGAGAATTAGAAGACTTAAGCAGAAACAAATCACCAGGCAGAAATGATATACCGATTGAATTGCCACGCAGCATAGATGATGAAGGTCTCATCAGGTTATTTCACTTGGTGTGTAGGATTTGTGATCAACCTTCTGATTTCAAGAAAAATGTCATCATCCCTATAACGAAGAAAACAGGAGCTGACAGATATGAAGAATACCGCACAATCAGCTTCATCAGTCATGCTTCAAAGATCCTGACGAGAATATTGTACAAGATGATGGAAAGACGGATAGAAGTAGAGTTGGGTGAAGACCGGTTTGGCTTCAGGAGAGACATAGGAACAAGGGAAGCTGTACCAAGTCTTAGGCTGATTTTGGGAGGAAGAATAAGGAAAGATAAGAGAACGTTCATAGCATTTGTAGTCTTAGAAAAAGCATTTGATAATGTTGATTGGAGTAATTTGTTTGTTATATTGAAAAAGATTATAATAAAGTAGAGGCATAGAATGGTGCTATACAATCTATACAGAAACCAGACAGCAGTAATTCAAGCCAAAGGACATGAGAGAGAAGCTGGTATTCAGAAAGCTCTAAGGCAAGGCCGCAACTTATCACTCATACTTTTGAATGTAAAAATTGAACAAGCAATGAAGGAAATCGGTGAAAAATTCTAAGTAGGACTAGAGATTCAAAGACAAATATTTTCAACTCGGAGATTTTCTCAGACATCGTCATCTTAGCCGTTACACCAGTGGATTTTTATGAGCTTTAAAATGGTATGGATTCTGTCTTGAGAAAAGACTTCATGATGAAACTGAATAAATTTACAACAAAAATATTGGAATACTTTCAAAAGAAATCACAAAACCCTATGGACGTCGAATAAGCAGATGAAAAGCTAAAAGAAGTAGGAGAATTCTGTTACTTAAGCAAAATAATCAGTGATGGACGAAACAAAGAGGGTATAAAAGGTAGCTTGGCTCAGGCAAGGAATGCAATTTTCTGAGAGCAATCTGTTGACATCGAATATAGATTTGGATAATAAGACGAGTAGGAGAAGAGAGATGTTTTGGCATCTGCCAATGCAGAGAAAAGATAGGTTGGTGGGACACTTACTAAGTCATCCAGTTATAGCAAAGTTAGTTATGGAAGGTAGGGTCGAGGACAAGAACGGTAGGGATAGATCAAGGTTAGAATATGTTAAACAGATTGCCCCAGATGCAGGGTGTTGTAGCTATTTAGAGATAACACCAAAACAACATCAAATAGAAGTGTGATAGAAACTGTATAGAAGAGTACTTTAAAGGAAGTAATAGGCTAAAGGGCTGAAATAATTATTTTTGAAATTTCTAGCAGCAGGACCATAAAAGCCTTTTCCCTTGCTAGTCCATCCTTTGGTCCATTTCAGTCACAGCACATAATAAATGCACATGGCACTTCCGTGACTTGGTCCTCAATGGTTTTACCATCTCAACTTTTAAGAATGAATGTATAAATCACTCATATATGCCATATATACAATATTCCACAATAACATTTTACCAAAACACTGCAAAATTTTTGACTAGGGCAGATACATAATCAAAAACCTCTAGTAATCTAATAGGGATGTATAGAACTAGCACCTATAGAGTGCACTGCTGTTGTACTGGGTAAGCGCAAGGCGCTCTTCATTTGTCTCCTGTGTTCCCATGCCGCTAATATCCACAAATTTAAGTTGTTTAAATTCTTATCTTTGTGACTATGCCGAGCTATAGCAGTGTCCCTCTTTGAAAAAATCAGGGAAGCCCGTTTTCGTTTCACCAATTTCCACAAAATGTAGAAATGAGGAAGAAATGGTTACTTCCTATTAGAAGGAACAATTTCAGTGAGAAAAATCTGACCGAAAATATTAAAGTGTGTTCACATCATTTTCAACCCGATGACTTCACGAAAACTGTGCAGGGTAAGTGTGATTTACAAAGGGAAATAATCCTTATTTTGTAAACATAATCTGATTACACATTTCGACAACAACGACTGAATTTATGCGTTTGTATTTGAAGGTGAGAGAACAAGATTAAAACCGGGCGCTGTTCCATCGCTTTTTTCGTGGACCACGAACACAAAAAAATAAGGAAGAGGCCATACACAAGGAAATTGCCGGATTACCACGATGAGCCTACAATATCGGAATCTGCAGAAATCATCTCCATTGATGTAGGCCTAGGCCTACGGGAAGAAATCGTCAATACACCCGAGGAAGTGAATTAAACATTTGTGACTCCCATTTTCAAAGACATCAGTACTCAGACAAATGCTACAGGTAATTTGGTTGTTGAGCAAATAATGGATAACCCTGATGCCATATTGCTTTAAACAGGGTTTGTAGACGTCGAACATTTTAATTTGGTGTTTGCTGATCTGGGAGAAAACAGATACAATGTACAGGTATTCCCTCTTGAACCCAGACTGTGTTTTCTCTTGACAGTTATGAAGCTAAGGACCAACAAATCTGATCAGGAACTAGGCCTAAATATCGGAATACATAAAACTACTGTTGGGAAAATATTTAATGTTTGGATTAATTTCATGTACTGCCAATTTAAAGAGTTGAACATTTGGCCTGATATAGAAACTGTCCTTGAAAACAGCCCCCTTCCTTTTAGACAGAAATACCCCTCAACTAGAGTTATAATTGATGCAACTGAGATTATAATGGCAAAACCCAAGAACCCTACAGCACAGCAAGCTACATTTTCTACACACAAAAATGCAAACACAACTAAGGTATTAATAGGTATAAATCCATCTGGTTTTATATGTTTCATATCTGATGCATATGGTGGGGCAATATCAGACAGGCAGTTATTTATCAGATCAGGAATGTTGGATCTCTTGGAAGAAGGAGATTCAGTTATGGCAGATAGGGGGTTCAACATTCAAGATCTGTTATGCACTAAGGGTGTAACATTAAATATCCCACCATTTCTGAAAGGCAAAAGGCAGTTTACTCCATCAGAAAACATTGAAACAAGGAGGATAGCCTCTAAAAGAATACACAAAGAACGGGCTATAGGACTTGCTAAAACATACAAAATACAGTATTCAAAATTGCATGTCAGTAAAATTCGTCTTTCAGGGAGGATAATATTTGTATGTTTTATGTTATGCAATTTCAGGAAAACGATTATGTCAGGTTAGGATGACTGGAACAAAATATTCATGGTAAAACTTGTCTAATTTTGCCACCATTTAACGAATGAAAATGTCATCTCTATCTCCAACACTAACATGTCAACAGCATTGTACACAACAAAACTACAATAATGTCTGCCTGTAACAAACAACTGACCTAGCACTTGAAAGTAATGGTTGTGATTTTTCTTGAGTGTCACTGCACCACTGCTCTCTCCCAAGTATGGAACACATTTAATTGAAATTGCTTCATTTTCATGACTTGGCAGCCCTTTAAGCTCCAAGACTCTATCCTGTCCAATTAGTCCATCACAGGATGCTGCCAGGTAATGTCTGGTAGGGTGAATAATGAGGTCAGATTTTTGGACTACGTGGCCTCTTAGCTCTGAATACCTGTCCCTTGCTGAGTCTTCCATTTGAAGTCCCCAATTCATATGCCTGGAGCAAAACAAACTTCCCTTAAATAACGCTTTTGCTATGGCTTTTGGAGTTTTTGGGTGACAGAATTTCCCAAAATTACTTGCTGTCAAACGATATTTCCTCTCTTTGAACCATAGACTTCGCTGGGATTGTTGCCTAGTATTTTCCTCAATTTTCTTCCTTTCCTCATCATTTACTCTTACAAGATTTTCAGCTTGAGTCACACATGGATCCACACCGAAATGGTTGTCATGAATTACATCAAAGCAGCTGGCCTGTGCTTTTTTAGAGCGAAAGAAAAAGCAAGCTTATGTTGGGAACTTTTCACAATACCTTCAACATATTGCTGATATCCAGGCTGATTAACTCCTGACAATGGCCTAACATCATGGCAGGGTTCCTGAAAAACTTGTTCCAATGGCAAACATTCCCCTTTCATAGGGCTAACTGGCCTCAACCGTTTGGTAGGGGATGGTGAAAAGTTTGTAAATTTTGGGTGCATGTTTCTGAACACTGAATAATACCAGTCTGGGAGAAGTGCTCTAATGCATAGCTTACAGTTGCAATATGCTTACAACATGCCTTGTGGACTGCTCCAGCAACACATTCACATTCACCCTCTATAATGTCACCAGGTACTCCTAAAATAAGATTTACATTATAGGTTTTATGTTTTGTGTACTCGGATTTCACAGCACTGCATATCAGAATTTCACCCGATTGAAATAAACATTTTATAAACAAAACGAACTTTACTGATCTTCGCCTTGTCGCTGATGGTCAAATCTTCGAATGAACTGGCACAGGGAAACTCAAGAAACTCACATGCCTTTGGTGGTAGACAAGGCTGTATCTGCAGTTTCATGTAAGCCATCAACCTAAAAACTGACATAAATCGAAGTCTATAAGCAAGGGGAGCAAGTGGATATTTAAATCACTATTCATGATTTAAGTCTTATGGAGATATATTTATCAATGTACAATACTTAAGCAATTGTAATCTTTAGGAGTTAGCATGCTGACTCCTATTCATTATTTGGACAATAAAGCGTGTTAGAATTTTGTAATTACCGCTGTATTTATTCTTCCTTTCCTCCCGGTAGTTTTAGCGCCTCTGGTCCGTAGCTCATTTTGGAGATGTTTAACGCTTAAACGTGAAAATCGTCCATAATATACTAGGGGAAATGCCTATAGAATTAATTAGTATAGTCTTGGAGTAAAATTACAGAAGATATAATTTACTTTAGCTCAGAAAAAGCGGTCACAATCTATACATTCCTCGCAGCTGACTGGAAGAAACTTAAGACGATCGCCTTGCGCTTACCCAGTACTACACGCGCGCTATCTGGCGCGAACTTTCTCCCGCTACATTCCTATTACAGTAAGCGCCTCTAGAGAGAGTGATTTGTAGACTATTTAACATATATTTTGCTAACTGAAAACAGTAGACCTACTGAATTCTCATTATATATCAGCAGCAGTTATTAGAGTTACTACAGGGCAGGGAAAAAGGATGTTTCTCTAAAAATAATAAAAACCTTCCCGCTTGGCTGGGCTGCCAAGAAATGTGAAAAATAATGCGACAAGCCAACATGCATAATCGGATCGTTTGGTGGAATTTCTTCATACAGAAATTCAATGTTCACAACAGGCAACTAATATAACGTGATTGTCCTTACGATATGCTGGCTTCACATAATGTGAAGCATTAAAATCCTATCTCGCTAATCCTATTCAAGCCTGGAAGGTGAGTTTAACCAAAATTTGAATAACTGGCTTCAGGAGATGGAAATGCTGAATTGAGGTGTAACAGATGTCAAGTATCATCCATGAGGCAGTGCTCCAGTGACCTCAGCGAATATAGCAACGGCATATACAGAGGGAGGTCATGGGTTTGAGCCAAGCACACGTCGGATAATATAATGCTTTTCCATCAATCTCTATTTTCAGTACTTACCACAAGATAATAGCAAACAGGTTGCATTTGTCATCACTACAGTCTGAATACACAATTCTGGAATCCCTAAATAGCATTTGTGAGAAGAAGATTGCGATCCGGTTTTGTCTTTTATGAGATGCAACAAGAAGTAACCCGATAAGGTACTTACCATTTTAAATCTCCACCACTCGCTAAAGATTGAGTTTCTGTTTTCATGCATGGAGCAAACTCTGGTATGGAGAATTCTTCTGCCTGAATACCCTCAGTGAGATCAGTATCATCCTGCAGAGAAATTACTTGATTCACAAACATGTTCCATTGCACAGCTGGAATGAAATCTTATACAGGTTTCCATTACTTTGAATTCCTTCCAAATATTATGACATACAGTACAAAACCTATATAAGAAAGTCTGTACAGAATGGTAGTTCTGATTTCAGAGTAAATATCACAGACCTGGGTATCGTCACCAGGTGATCTCAATATATATTTACTGCCCCCGTTCACTTCTTTATAAACCGCACGAAGATCTGAATTCTATGTCCTTCCACGAGACAACGCCAAGACAGAGTACAATTATGAAGACAGGCACGAAGGGAGATACTTGTAAAGGCTGTGAAAGGATCGAGCGAGCCGTGGAATTCATTGGAAAAACTTGATCAAAATTAATAGTATAAGGATTGAAGAAACAGACAATAATATAAATTGAGTTAGACATTTACAATACATTGTATGGAAATACTTCGAACAAACCGGAAGAATATAGGTAGACGCTGATTGGCTACAGAACGGAGAAGCCGGAAATGCTACACAACGCACAAAACTGAACTTGTCGAACGCCTGAGATGGCGGATACAGAGATTCGAGCATCGAACCCCAGGGTAATCCACAGTGTATAGAATTGAGTATAAGTTGTGCAGATTACTTTATATTGAGTTTGAGCACATTTCATTTTAACAGGAAAGTTCTACACCGACATGAGAGAGCTGAAATATTGTTCAGAATTATTTGTTGTACTGCGTAAATTAATTGAAGGAGGCTTTAAATGCACTATTACTCCAATAAAATAAGGTAAAAGTAACAGTGGTTTAAGCATGAAGTTGGGCACGTGTTTTAAGTGCACGAGAAAAATCATTCACAGGGCTAAATTACTAGAATCTGTGCTAAATCTGAAAGCAGTGCATTCACATACTACAATTGAAACAAGTGAAGAAGCTATGTTACAATTATTATGAAATTGCACTCTATAGAGAAGATTATTACAACCTACACCGGGTGAGTTAGCCGTGGTCTTTACGGCATGACTGCTGGCAGTCGCTCACATCTGGGAGGCGAGGAGGTTTGAATCCCCCCGCCGGCAATCTCCAAGATGGTTTTCTGTGGTTTCCCATCTTCCTTCCAGGCAAATGCCAGGGTTGGTCCCTAACTATAGGCCACAGCCGCTACCTTCCAACTCCTTGTCCTTACATTCAAACTTTCCTCCCCAGACAACACTCCACACGCGACGGTACGTGTAGCTCACCCATTGGGTGTCCGCCTCGAAGCAGCTCCAACACTGGCGAGCCGAACATGTCCTCGGACACTCCCGGCACTAAAAGCCATACGCTAAAAAAATATTACAACCTACGTTATGAGCAACTAAATTCCACAAAAGAGGAAGAGAGAAGGAGATTTCCTGGAAATTCTCGCAAATCCTATTCAAGCCTGGAAGGTAAGTTTAACCAAAATTCGAATAACTGGCTTCAGGAGATCGAAATGCTGAATTGAGGTGTAACAGATGTCAAGTATAATCCATGAGGCGGTGCTCCAGTGACCGTGAAAACTTGTTTGAGGTGCAGGAGTCAAGTGTTTTTTGGTACTGTTTAGAAATTCAACCATGCGAAGGCTAAGGAGAGCCGATAACTCAGTTAAATGATTTGTAAATAATTCTTCCTTAGTATTTAACTATGTTAATTTACGTTTATTCTAAAAAGGAACTTGTATTTAAGTGGCAATTAATTGCAGCTAAAGAGGCTCTGTTAACCTACTTGCAATTAACTTAAAATAATTTCATTTTTCTCCAATGAAGTGTAGGCTAGGTATCTTTGATTTTAAAAAATATTTGAGGACACGTTCGTGATTTGCAGTACATTAGAACTTTCCTTTTCATTAATTATCGTGTATCACGAGCTAACTCCACCCAATCCTCACCTGAAGTCCTGAGAGTAACATTCTCATGTTGTGACTAGCTCAAGTCTATGTGTGTAGTGGTATGTGTTTTTTTGTGATGGAATTACATGAGGGTTGATTTTGGCCTTGGCCCTGTTTTATCTCGGAGAAATATGGGCAAAATATCAATAATTCTCCTATAAGAATAAGCCCTGAAGGCTAAATCAAAATCGAAGAGAGGGAGATTTTTATGGTCAATGGGAATGTACAAAAGCAATACTTTGCAGGAAAAAGAAAAATATGATCCTTGCCATGATGCTGCACAACTGCTCAGAGAATGCACCGAAAGTAATATATGGAGCAAAATTACGAAGGCAACTCCGAACAAGTAGAAATAATTAACCGCTTTCATATATCCCACTGATCTTCACCATTGAAAGCTCTACTGTCCATAAAAAAAATCCATGTCATGTACGGTACTAAATAGCTTATTGTACACGACATGTCTCTACAAATACCATTAATTTGACAAATAATGTGCTGTATATATTACTTTCAGTATAGGTGATAAAGACTCATCCAATGACATGGCATCTTTCTGTATTGGAAACTCATTTTCAGAAATTCTAATGCACATGCACTATGAATTATGAAAAGTAAGCCTCATAATTCAGTATCATTCAATCTCGTCCAGAAAAATTCTGTAACTTCTACATACAAAATATAAACTTCACAACAGACAACTGATAAAACATGATTGTACTTAGGATATGCTGGCTTCATATAATGTACCCTTCACCTATGTGCATTAAGATATCCTCCATTACATCAGTGAATAGATCAACGGCATACACAGACGGAGGTCATTGGTTTGAGTCCAGTACTAGTCGGAAAATATAATCCTCTACCTTCAATCTAGACATCTTGTAATTTCCGAACTTTACACAACCTAGCACCAGACAGCTGCCATTCGTCATCACTACGGTCTGAATAAACAACTCCATAATCCCTAAATAGCATTGGAGAGAAGAAGGTGGCGATCAGGACATGCCCGTTATAAGATACAACAAGTAGTAACCCAATAAGGATCTTACCTCATTGAGATCTCCACCACTCGCTAAAGATGGAGTTTCTGTTTTGATGCATGGAACAAACTCTGGTATGGAGAAATCTTCCATCTTAATATCCTCAGTGAGATCAGCTTCATCCTGCAGAGAAATTACTTGTTTCACAAACATGTTCTTTTGCATAGGTGGAATTGAATCTTACACAGGTTTCCATTACTTTGAATACCTTACAAAAGTAATGAGACATAAAAGACCTACAGTAGATCAACTACTTTGAACAGAATAGTAGTTCTGTTTTCAGAGTTAACTTCCCAGACTTGGGTAACTTCGTCTGTTCATCTCCATACATGTATTGTCCCCATGCACTTGTTCAATGAACCGCGCCAAGATCTGAATTTCATGCCAGACCACGTGACAACACTCAGTCATTCTCCGAGATTGTAAGCAGAGTACAATTTTGATGACAGGGCATGGGAAATGATACCTGTGAAAGGAACGAGCGAGCCGTATAATTCAATGCAAGCATGATATTAAAATTAATATTATAAAGATTGAAGAAACGGACAATACAATAAATTGAGTTAGACATTCACCGTTAATTGTATGGGAATACTTCGAACAGCCCGGAAGAAACTAGGAAGATGAAGAAGCTGATTAGCCACAGAACGGAGAAGCCGGAAATGCTACTCTACGCTCAAAACAGAACTTGTCGAACTCCAGAGAGGATGGATACGAGCATCGAAGCCCATGGTATTCTAAGGTGTTAAGAATTGAGTATTGGTGATATAGAGTGCAAATTTTTCTTAATGAGTGTGGAATACCTTAAAAATACGCCATCGATGATATAATACAAAGATTATTTGGGCATTTATTGAATTTTGCGAACTGTCGAGTACAAGGTCAATGTGTGATAGTTTGAATACATGTCATAAAACTGGAAAGTGCTAGACAGACAAGCTGGAGCACAAATATTGTTCATATATCATTGCTGTACTCCGTAAACTAATTGTAGGACGCTTTGAAAGCACGATTACTGAAATAAAATGAGATATAAGTGACAGAGAATTAAACATACAGTTGGGCACGTGAGAGAAGTGAACGAGAGAAATTAATCTAACTGATGCAATGCTGGAATCTGTGATAAATCTGAAAGCAGAGCAATTATTTACTGCAAGTGAAGATGTGATAACAATTATTATGAAATTTCACGCCATAGAGAAGATGATTCCAACCAAAACCATGTGCCACTCAATTCAACTTGAGAGGAAGGAGGTTATTATGGAAAATCGAATTCAAAGCTGGAAGGTGAGTTCAACCGAAATGAGAAGGACCAGCTTCTGGAAATAGAAATGCTGAATTGAGATGTTACAGATGTTGTGTATAATCCAGGAGGCGCTGCGCCAGTGACCGTGAAATCATGTTTGAGGTGCAGGTGTCAAGAGTATAGTATACTGTTTTAAAATGCTACCTTGTAATTCTAGAGGGAGGATAAGTATGTGAAATTATTTGTAAATATTTCTTCCTCTTAATGACGACTATTTAGGTTATTTTAAGTCTCTTATTAAATGAAACTAGTATTGTAGTGGCAGTTATTTGCAACTAAAGATTCTTTAAATCCTCATAATTAACTTGAAATAAATTCATTTATTCCATTAAAGTGTAGGCTAGGGTTCTTGATGAAAACGTTGTTTGACGACAAGCTTTTATCTGAAATGGTTCGTGATTTGCAGTACATCAGAACATCCCATTTCATTAATTGAATTGTTTTGAGCTAACTCCAGCCAATCCTTACCTGATGCCCTGAGAGTAACATTCACATGTTGTGACTAGTTCATGTCTATGTCTGTCGTGGTATGTGTTTGTTTGTGATGGGATTTCACGAGTGTTGATTTTGGCCTTTAGCCCTGTGGTATCTCGGAGAAATATGGGCACAACATTAATAATTCTCCTATAAGAATAAGCCCTGACGGCTGAATGAAAATCGAAGAGAGGGATATTTTTATAATCAATGGGAATGTACAATATGAGCACATTGTGGGGAAAAGAAATATAAATATCCTTGCCTTGATGCAGCACAACTGCTCGGAGATTGCACCGAAATTAATATATTTAGCAACAATAGGAAGGCAACTCTCAACAAATAAAAATAATTAGCCGTTTTCATATATCCCTCAGAACTTTTTCATTGAAAGCTCTCCTGTCCACAAATATAAAAATATTCCATGTCATGTACTAAATAGCCTTTTGTACACGACCTGTCTCCACTAATACCATAAATTTGCGAAATAATGTGCTGTATATATAACTTTCAGTATAGGTGATTAAGACTCGTCCAATGACAAGACATCTTTCTGTATTGGAAACACATTTTCAGAAAGTCAATGCACATGCCCTATTATTTACGAAAAGTCACAAAATTTAGTGTCAGTGAATAATGGTTATATAATAGCCGATCAATCTCGTCCTTGAGAATGCTGTAACGTCTTCATACAAAAATATAAACTTGACAACAGGCAATTAATACGTGATTGGCTTCATAGAATGTAACCTTCACCTATGAGAATTAAGGTATCCTCCATTAAATCAGTGAATAGACCAACGGCATACACAACCGGAGGTCATTGGTTTGAGTCCAGCACTAGTCGGATAATATATTCCTTTACCATCAATCTAGACATCTTGTACTTTACACAACCTAATGCCAGACAGCTTCCATTCGTCATCACTACGGTCTGAATACACAATTCTGTAATCCCTGAATAGCAATGATGAGAAGAAGATGGCGATCAGGACATGCCCGTTATAAGATACAACAAGTAGTAACCCAATAAGGATCTTACCTCATTGAAATCTCCACCACTCGCTAAAGATGGAGTTTCTGTTTTGATGCATGGAACAAACTCTGGTGTGGAGAAATCTTCCATCTTAATATCCTCAGTGAGATCAGCTTCATCCTGCAGAGAAATTACTTGTTTCATTAACATGTTCTTTTGCATAGGTGGAATTGAATCTTACACAGGTTTCCATTACTTTGAATACCTTACAAAAGTAATGAGACATAAAAGACCTACAGTAGATCAACTATTTTGAACAGAATAGTCGTTCTGTTTTCAGAGTTAACATCCCAGACTTGGGTAACTTCGTCTGTTCATCTCTATACATTTATTGTCCCCGTGCACTTGTTCAATGAACCGCGCCAAGATCTGAATTTCATGCCAGACCACGTGACAACACTCAGTCATTCTCCAAGATTGTAAGCAGAGTACAATTTTGATGACAGGGCATGGGAAATGATACCTGTGAAAGGATCGAGCGAGCCGTTTAATTCATTGGAAACACGATATTATAATTAATATTATAAAGATTGAAGAAACGGACAATACAATAAATTGAGTTAGACATTCACCGTTAATTGTTTGGGAATACTTCGAACAGCCCGGAAGAAAATAGGAAGATGAAGAAGCTGATTGGCCACAGAACGGACAAGCCCGAAATGCTAATCTACGCTCAAAACAGAACTTGTCAATCTCCAGAGAGGATGGATACGAGCATCGAAGCCCATGGTATTCTAAGGTGTTTAGAATTGAGTATTGGTGACATAGAGTGCAAATATTGCTTAATGAGTGTGGAATACCTTAAAAGTACGCGATCAATGATTTAATACAAAGATTATTTGGGCATTTATTTAATTTTGCGAACTGTCGAGAACAAGGTCAATGTGTGATAGTTTGAGTACATGTCATAAAACTGGAAAGTGCTACACCGACAAGATAGAGCTCAGATATTGTTCAGATATCATTGCTGTACTCCGTAAACTAATTGTAGGACGCTTTGAAAGCACGATTACTCAAATAAAGTGAGATATAAGTGACAGAGAATTAAACATACAGTTGGGCACGTGAGAGAAGTGAACCGAGAGAAATTATCCTAACTGATGCAATGCTGGAATCTGTGATAAATCTGAAAGCAGCTCATTGATTTACTGGACATCACATGGGGAGGGGAGCGTCTGAAACATTGCCCAGCACCAGTTTACCTAGGTGTCACACTAGACCACGCTCCAACGCACAGACGGCAATTTCTGAACACGAAACAGAAAGGCAGTGCTCGCAATGGCATACTCAAGAAGCTGATCAGTAGCACCTGGGGAGCCAGCCCGAACATCCTGAGGACTTCCGGACTTGCACTGTGTGTGTCAGTCGCTGAGTATGCCGCTCCTGTGTGGAACGCTTCAGCATATGCTAAGCAGGTCAATACTGTGGTCAACGACACGGTGTCCCTCGATACAAGACCAACCTGCAAAAATGGGGATCCTTCCAGCAGACGCAGACACCTCTTGTGAATGTGGATCTGAACAAGACCCAAGCCACCTACTTATCTGCCCCCTCCTGGACAACCCATGCACAATAGAAGTTGTTTTTAGAAAAAAGCAACAATGTCATCGCAGCTGTAGGGTTTTGGAAATGCTGACTGGACACGGAAATGAATGAATTAATTAATTTACTACAAGTGTAGAAGATGTGGTACAATTATTATGAAATGTCACACCATAGAGAAGATGATTACAACCAACACCTTGAGCCGCTCAATTTAACGAGAAGGAGCTCATTATGGCAAATCAAATTCAAGCCTGGAAGGTGAGTTCAACCAAAATGCGAAGGACCAGCTTCTGGAAATGGAAATGCTGAATTGAGATGTAACAGATGTCAAGTATAATCCAGGAGGCGGTGCTTCAGGGACCATGAAATCTTGTATGAGGTGCAGGTGTTAAGTGTTTAATACACTGTTGCCTTCGTTTATTGCACATGCGTTTCTCTCTATCGCAATTTGCAATCTCTCCACATCTATTCTTCGTGAAAGGTGAGTTTTCATAGCACATGTCTTAGCAGGCAGTAGATCCCTTTCGATGACAACGGAGTGGCAAATAGGTATATGCTTCCTAATTGTAATGTTATCAATTCCTGCTTGGCTCGGGTGGCATAGGTTTTTCATGTTACTGAAGAGTATATCTATTGTACTCGACCTGTTTGGACCATAGTACGTCTTTAGCGTAGAGTTACTGAGTGAACCTTTCTCCTAGGATGCAGTCAATAATCTGTGCGGTTTTGAAATTCGGTTTATCCAATCTACAATTCAGATCACCTGCTAATATTATTGTCTCATTTCTTGGTATGTGGTTTAGCGTTGTGTTTATTTCGTCTATTATATCTTCCGCATTAAATGCTGGTTGGAAGTATGCACTGAAGATACTGCATACTCTTGCTCGGACTACCAGTATATTTTCTGTTTTGTACACTACATAGAAAGGTGATAATTTGGGTTTTAATAGGCATGTTATTCCCCCTCTTGGTCTTCCTATGGCTCCTTGTAATGCCATAGTGATTGGGTGGATCCCATGATTTCGTGAGGAATGCTTCCAATAATATAACAATGTCATGTTCGTTGAATATATTGATTTCCAGCATATTGTTCACGTTGATAAGACCTTCTACGTTCCAGATCAAGCATTTCAGTTCCATTTCCCTGCGTATCTCTCCTGTCCTGTTATTTTGTGTGTATTTACTCTCCGTACTCAGTGTCCTAGACATGTCTTGTGGTGATCTATCGTCCAGCTTGCATGCCTGATCCTTGTCACCTGAACCGAAAGGGCCGGTTTTATAATGGTAACAAGCTTGCTTTGCTGTGGTAGTGTAGCCTATGAGCAATAGGATACACAAATAGCAGAGCTTTCACTTAAGGGCAATCATATCTCAAATGCCTTATTTGATTGAATTAAAACATGACACGTTGTGTAGACTTCACTTGTAATAGGATCCAGGGTGCCAGCCGAGTGGAACTGCAGTACCAATAGGATCTGCTATTGTTTGGTGTTCTTATAGAACACAAGACTGAGTGATCCAATCTTCCAAATAACTTAATATTCATTTTAAAAATCATTCGTATAATAAGGGAAGTAATGCACAACCTATAATTACCTGAAGTTCTTGTTCCTCTTTAACTGCTACGTTTTCATTCTCAAGTATATCGCCAGCCTCGTTCTGCAGGTTATCAGAGGGCTACAGCTCATTTGTATCCTGCAAAGTATCACCCTATGTTAAATATATAGACCCAATATGAGTACTAAGTTAACAGATCCTGGTTAGAGCACCATTTACTAAGCACTGCATTATGTCACTAAACCTTGCACATCACTAAGATAGCAATGTTACACCATGTACGAATTAAAATGCAACTTACATTGTTAGAGAATTCATGAGTCAACCATTCTGGCTCATTCTCGGGGAATAGTTGTTTCTCCATTATGATCAGGAAACTAGAACAGAGGAACAATTAAATAAAGATCTTACCTATACCAGTGCGCAAAATCAGTCTCATATTTAACAAATCAAATTAGGTATTTTCAGTCCCTTCGAAGTGCAGACTGATAACGAGCGGTTATATATTTGTCAACAACAGTAAAACATATACAACCATACACAAAAAATTGATTTGGGGGAAGCATATTAAATATAAAATTGTCAGACGATAAAGTATCATACCTTAAAAACCTATCAACACGTTTAGGCTACGTGAAAATGAACCAAGTTTCCTGCAAATCGACACTAATTGCATACGAAATAAAACTTGCTCCGTTCGTTACGAAACACCCAGTTCAAACTAGACTCTTCATCGTTTCTAGCTGCCAGGTGTGAAACTTGTATAATGTCGTCATAAAAAATTTAGGTAACGAAATTTCCCGAAATACCTTTAGTAATGGTATCCGGAGATGTTAAAATAATACATGTTGACTCGTCCGCTGCCATAAACCCACCCAGCTAACCCAATTAGATACACGACTTACATAGAAGAAATGAAGTATTTTGGAGCCATCTTGCTTACTAATTCAGGAATGCCAACCCCACGCATTTGGTACTATTTCACATCGGATATAGAACGAGTGCTTGTGGTACTAGCAGTAATTTTCGACCAGGCAGTACCTAACCTAGTAGCGGACATAAATTCTCTCTTATTAATGTTTTACATACAATAACAAACCTAACCTGGGGCTTACGCCCCAGACCCCCTTGCTTGTAGTACAAGCAGTAATTTTCGACCAGGCAGTACCTAACCTAGTAGCGGACATAAATTCTATCTTATTAATGTTTTACATACAAAAACCAAACCTTACCTGGAGCTTACGCCCCAGACCCCCTTGCTTGTGGTACTAGCAGTAATTTTCCGCAGGACAGTGCTTAACTTAGCGGAAATTTGTAACAATTTCCAACTTTACGTGTCATATGGTGAATTTTGTATTGGACATGTTGGTAACGTACAAAGATGTTCGTTTTTCGGATGTCACATGACGTATGACGTAGTGTCCAAGATGGCGTCCATAGTTAAATGAAGACAATGCTAAAAACATTACTTTTTAAATAATCAATTAAAAGGAACTATTCCGGTGCAGCAGTGGCAATTGAGAAAGTAAAACTACTCCCAACATCTCCGAGAAAGGTTTGTCAATCATAAATACTATATTTTTAGTAATATACCTTGTTGAAAGTTACGACGGCTTGGTCTCCTGTTCTGTAGTTTTAATGTTTAGGACTCAGAAGGAAACGCTGCCTACATGAATTTTCGATAGTCTTTCTCATTTTTCTGATTTCGGCCCTTTTTCACTCGAGCAAAGGCTAATCAATTCATAAAATATACTCATGAAGGAATGGCAAGGCAGATAGTTTCCATGGCAACATAGCTCAAGTCGAGACACGGCTGACTGGATGCCAGTGTTGCGCTCTGCACTACCGGTATAGAAAATGAGGAGCTTTACTAGAAATCCCGTTAGTTACTCAACTGCTCACACAGCACTGTCACCCGAGTATAGCATAACAAACACTTGACACTATATACTAGATATTTGTCAAATACCACTCACTCACTCACACATTCATCACGAAATCTCAGAAACCACCGAACGGATTGAAATGAAATTTGGTATGCAGTTTCCTCAAGGGCCGCAAATGCCCACTAAGAGTGGATTTTTTGATATTCAGGTTCTAAAGGGGTGTTGTGGGGGTAGACCTGCATTTCATTGAATAGCAATATCTCCCGATTGGTTTCATTGGGGGATGTGATACTCGGCATATAAACTCATCATTAAAAATAAGAAGACACGTGTCTGAGAGTTTTTCGATGTGGTGGTATATTATGAGGTGAAAGGGGTGAAAAGTGGGGGTTGAAAGATTCCTAACGGAGCCTGTATCTCTTAAACGACATAGGCGAGGAGTTTGAAACTCAGCGGGAAAATCAGCATAAAAAATAAGTAAATAGGTGTTTGACCGATTTTTCATAAATCCAATTTAAGGGGCCCATAGGGAGGGGTGGAATTCTGAAAAAAAAAACAGGAAAGAAAGTGTCCTAACCGATTGACTCTCTCGCTCTTCATACTCAGGGGGGAAAAATGCTTAAAAATAAGTAAATATGTGTTCGACAATTATTTTTTTTTGATAAATCAAATTTAAGGGGTTCATCGGAGGGGTGAAATTCTGAAGAAAAAAAATTGAAAGAAAATGTCCTGACTCACTCATTCACTCATCATCGCCTAGCCAAAAATATTGAAGTTGGAAACATGGCATTTTCGGGATATGTTCGTTGTATGACAAAACCATACACTAAGGGAGGATTTTTGAATATTCAGGTTCTAAAGGGGTCTTAAGGGGGTTAAACCTGCATTTCATTGAATAACACTGTCTCACGAGTGGTTTCATTTGTGGATGTGATGCTCGGCATATCAACTAATCATTAAAAATAAGCAGACATGTGTCTAATGGTTTTTTGATGTGGTGTATTATTATGAGGTGAAAGGGGTGATAAGTGGGGGTTGAAGGATTCCTAACGAAGCGTGTAGGCCTATCTCTTAAACGACATAGGCGAGAAATTTGAAACTCAGCGAAAAATAAATCAGCTTAAAAAATAAGTAAATCGGTGTTCCACCGAGTTTTCATCAATTAATTTAAGGGGCCAATGGGGTGGGGTGAAATTCGGGGGGAAAAAGGAGAGAAAGTGTCCTAACTGACTGACTAACTCACTCACTCATCAAACTCAGGGGAAAAAGGCAGCTTAAAAATAAATTAATAGGTGTTTAAGCGTTTATTCACCAATCCAATTTGAGGGGCCCATGGGGAGGGGTGATATTCTGGTAAAAATTATTGAAAGAAAATGTCCTGTCTGACTCATTCACTCATCACGCCCAACGAAAACTATTAAAGTTAGAAACATGAAATTTTGGGAATCTGTTCGCTGTATGTCGAAAACGTCAACTAAGGAATGATTTTTGTTTATTCGGGTTTTAAAGAGGTGTTAAGGGGGTAAACGTGCATTTCATTGAATAACCATATCTCATGAGTTGTTTCTTTGAGGATGTGATATTGGGTATATAAACTAATCATTAAAATAATCAGACATATGTCTAAGGGTTTATCGATGTAGTGTATATTATGAGGTGAATGGGGTGAAAATTGGGGGTCGAGGGATTCTTAATGGAGCGTGTATCCCTTAAACGACATATGCGAGAAGTTTGAAATTCGGCGGGAAAGAACTGCTTAAAATATAAGTAAATAGGTGTTCGACCGTTTTTTCATAAATCCAATTTAAGGGGCCCTTGGAGAGGGGTGAAATTCTGGGGGGGGGGGGGGAACAGGAAATAAAGTGTCCTAACTCACTCACTCATCAAACTCAGGGGGGATGAACAGCTCAAAATAAGTAAATAGGTGTTCGGCCGTTTTTTTTAATAAATCAAATGTAAGGGGTTCATGAGAGGGGTGAAATTCTGAAAAACATTTGAAAGAAAATGTCCTGACTTACTCACTCACTCTTCATCGCCCAGCCAAAATTATTGAAGTTAGAAACATAGCATTTTGGAGCTATGTTCGTTGTATGTCGAAAACGTCCTCTAAGGAAGGAAATTTGGATATTCAGGTTCCAAAGGGGGTGTTAAGGGGGTAGACTTGCATTTAATTGAATAACAATATCTCCCGATTGGTTTCCTTTGGGATGGGATACTCGGCATATAAACTCATCATTAAGAATAGGAAGACACATGTCTGAGGGTTTTTCGATGTGGTGTATATTATGAGGTGTATGTGTGAAAAGTGAGTGTTGAAGGATTCCTAATGGAGCAAGTATCTCTTAATAGACAGAGGCAAAAAGTATGAATCTCAGGGAGAAAAATCGGCTTGAAAAAGTAGTAAATAGGTGTTCGATCGTTTTTTCATAAATCAAATTGAAGGGGCTCATGGGGAGATGTGAAATTCTGGGGAAAGAAGTCCACTAAGGAAGGATTTTTGGATATTCACTCACCATCCCCCAACAAACCTATTGCAGTTAGAAACTTGAAATTTTGGGGATATGTTCGTTGTATGTCGAAAAAGTCCACTAAGGATGGATTTTTGGATATTCATGTTCTGAAGGGGTGTTAAGGAGGTTAAACTTGCATTTCATTGAATAACAATATCTCACAAGTTGTTTCATATGGGGATGTGATATTCGGCATATAAACTAATCATTCAAAATAAGCAGACATATGTCTAAGGGTTTATCGATATGGTGTATATTATGAGGTGAAAGGAGAGAAAATTGGGGGTTGAAGGATTCTTAACGGAGCATGTACTGTATCTCTTATTCAACATAGGCGGTAAGTTTGAAATTCAGCGGAAAAAGCAGCTTAAAAAAAGTAAATAGGTGTTCGACCATTTCTTCATAAATCCAATTTAAGTGGCCCATGGGGAGGGGTGAAATTCGGGGGGAAAAACAGGAAAGGAAGTGTCCTAACTGATTGACTCACTTATTCACTCATCAAACTTAGGGGAAAAACAGCTTTAAATAAGTAAATAGGTGTTCGACCGTTTTTTTTTTCATAAATCCAATTTAAGGGGTTCATGGGGAGGGGTGAAATTCTCAAAAATAAATGAAAGAAAATGTCCTGACTGACTCACTCACTCATTATAGCCCAGCCAAAATTATTGAAGTTAGAAACATGAAATTTTGGGGATAAGTTCGTTGTATGTCGAAAACGTCCACTAAGGAAAGAGTTTTGGATATTCAGGTTCTAAAGAGGTGTTAAGGGGGTAAACGTGCATTTCATTGAATAACAATATCTCACGAGTGGTTTCATTTGGGGATGTGATACTTGGCATATATACTAATCATTAAAAATAAGCTGACACATGTCTAATGGTTTATCGATGTGGTGTATATTATGAGGTGAAAGGGATGAAAAGTGGGGGTTGAAAGATTCCTAACGGAGCATGTATCTCTTAAACGGCATCGGCGAGGAGTTTGATTTTCTCAGAGTTTCAATCAGCTTAAAAATAAATAAATGAATAAATTATAAAAATAATAAGGTGTTCGACCGTTTTTTTTTTCATAAATCCAATTTAAGGGGCCTATGGGGAGGGGTGAAATTCTGGAAGAAAAAAGTCCACTAAGGAAGGATTTTTGGATGCTCACTCTCGTCGACCAACCAAAACTATTAAAGCTAGAAGAAGGGGATATGTTTGTTGTGTGTCGAAAAAGTCTACTAAGGAGGGATTTTTGGATATTCCGGTTCTAAAGGGGTATTAACGGGGTTAAACCAGCATTTCATTGAATAACAATATGACACGACTATAACGCGAGCGAAGCGAGGCTAAAAAATGAGATGGTGTGTGTTGTGTATTACTCAATCACGCAAGAACCACTAGTCCGATTTACAAAAAATTTACATGGAAGTAGCTGATTTACCTGGTCAACATATAGGCTACTTTTGATTTCATTACTTTGCATTATTTAAATATGGCGACCATTTTAGTGACGTCACTACACCCTTTGGTTTCAAACTTTCATATTTCCATTTCAAATAAAAAGTGAACGCTAAGAAATAGCAAACTTTTGATGGCATATACGAGGTTTAAAATTAAATTTTCTATCCGAAAGGTATCTCCAACGGTTAGCGAGTAAAACCTAACTTTGTGCTATAAAACACGGTCAACGCCGAACGGTGTAGTTGGACAAAATGTTCCATCCTTAATCTCCCTCTGCGCAGCACCTCGCCTATCCCCTGTTTTAACTGTCACCTTCACATTTTAATTTATTTATGACGCGTAGCGAAGCACGGGTACTTCAGCTAGTAATTAATGAACTTTAAAAATTCACAAAGAAATTTGATAAAATGGTCCGGCTAGCTCAAAACAGTTGCCAGCGTTTCGCCCCAGTGTACCAATGGGCTCTTCAGTTGGTTATGGTACACCTCACCAAGACGCGTGGCTAGTACATACTGTGAAGGCCGCTGCAAGGCACAAAATTTTATCAAATTTCTTTGTGAATTTGTTAATGTACATAGCTCAATCGGACAATTTTACACCCTGTTTCCTTCGGGAACATATATTTCCAATATTAATGAACTTGACAATAATTGACTCATATAGTCTCACGCAGAATTAAACAAGGAAAATATTGGTGTAATAGGTCAGTTGGTTTGGTTGTAACTACGGCCTAAACTCAAGTATCCATAATAAAAAATCCGACAGTGGAAACACAAGTTAGACAATTAAATATTGTAATTTGAGTGTCATTGTCAATCTGTACTGTACCCTATTTACTTCCCAAGCTCTGTCATATCGCTACTAAACATTTACATTCTTCCAACATGGACTTGTTATTGACGTGTATTGAACAGTTCATTAATTCTTCACCAGAGGGTTTCCTTCCTTATCCGGTATCTCTTTCACAAGGCAATATATAGTCTACGGTATATATAACATTTGATTCACATACCTTCTGGGAGCTTCAGGGAGTCATTCAATGTTCATTTTCGATAACCATCGGGATTTCTGTAGCGGAAATAATTCCATTTACTACCTATCTATAACAGTTATACTAATTATTCCAGTGACGGAATTCCTATGTAGTAGGCCTACGGTAGGCCTACCTGTCAACTACCGATAATATAGAAACGTCTCCATGGGCGTATAAACATTATTTTTTTGCAGGGGGCTGATCATCCTGGAAATTTGTGAGTAGGCTACGGTATTCCCAGGGGATTCATCATCATCATCATCATCATCATCATCATTTCCCCTTTCCCAGTTGACACTGGGTGGGGGCAAATATGGCATCTCTCCACTTTGTTATGCCGTTCCACCATTCCTCTCCCGAGAGAGTGTTCCAATCCCGGTTCCGTTTTCTAACACTATTCTCCACCGAGTCAATCCAACGCATTCTTGGTCTTCCTCGTCCTCTCTTCCGTGTCATCCGTCGTTCCAGTGCTCGTCTTGGTAGCCTTACTTCATTCATCCGTTTGACATATCCGAATAGCTGAATCTGTTTTGCTCCAGTTAGTCATTTAGTTTCTGTACACCCAGTTCTTTCCGTATATCATCATTTCTCACTCTGTCCCTCGTCGTTTTCTGGACCATACTGTTTTAGATCCCTTAGTTGGGGGGGGGGGGGTAGTTAGGACTAAAACATTAGATTCACTGTGCTAATTTAAAAGGGGATGCCTAGGAGAGGGTAGCTTCCCGTAGCTGGGTAAGCTTACCAGTGTAGAGTGTTGTTTGGTGTACAAATGCTAGGGGGTGTTCCTGCTGAGATGTAAGAGTCTACTAGGGGATGAACCTCTGGGTGCAGGTTAATGTAGCGGCCTCCCAGCTGGTTGGAATGAGTTATATAACAGACCTGCTTGTGTCAGCGGCTCGCTGCTATGCGGTCGCGTGCGGGAAGCACAATGAAACCTGAGCAGGCGATTACCGGCTACTATTGTCACGGTCAATCGTGACGAGAGTCAGGAAGGGTATTAGGATGTAAAGAGGCGTGTAATTATCAAGACAAGTGTAGTTTACTGACGATGTGTTTATTGGTCAGTGAGTGTGAAATTGTAAGTCCCTTTTAGGGGAATGTAAATGATGATACAAGTTGAGTGTACAAGATTGTGGATGGGTCTTTACAAAGTAAAGGATATCTGAACACTTGCTGATTCTCACCTGATGATGGTAGCTGGAGCAGGGCCTTCGGCGACACACACTGTATGACAGATAATGCTCCAAAAAGGCCTGTCTTCTTATAGGTCCTGCCGTTGCTTAGTCAGCATTCCATTGACGTAGCTGCCCCAGTTAGCTGTTGTGTAGATGTTTATGAGTGTGTTGCAAGTGGTTGGCTAACCTCCCGAGCTGGGTGGCCGCCCTTGCTGTGTAAAAGGTACTGTTCTGGACTTATGATGTTTGCCAGTTAGGGGTGGTTTTAATAGATGATGGGGGGTGGCTTTCAGGGGGTGCAGCCCCCCCCCGGGGCCTGTACAAGTCTTCTTCTTCAATTAGTTCGCGTCCCCGCGAACGGGAACGGAACGTAGAGTGGGGGTGTTGATGTAGTAGGTCGTTGTTGATTCCTCCTTGTACCTCTTCTTCTTTTCTTCAGTGTTGATGTAGATGTAGGTGTGTTGAAGTCGTGGTGATGTGAGATCAGCTTGTGTTCAGAGGGGTAGGTTGTGGGTTATACATATGATAATTTATAACAGTTCGTTTAAAAAGTTAACATTTGAAATATTAAAAAGTACAATAACAAAAAATTGCGTAATTTTGACACTATATATGTGTTGGTTTGTGCAGGGAGGAAAAAACCCAGGGCTGGACGGGTGGTTGTGCCGTCCGGCGCTGTATTGGGGAAAAAATTGCTCCCTGCAATGTTTTAGTGTGAAAGATGGAAGAAAATAGAGAAAAATAGGTGTCCCATGGTATAAGTTAAAGGAATACGTAAAATATAGTTTATTGTGTTGGGGTAAAACGGGACACCTTCACAAATTTTAAGTTAGAAGAGTAGAAATGAAAATCAGTGAGTACATGAGAACAAATATGTGGCATTTTCTGTGACATTGTTGCATTGTTACCTTAACTTATTACATTGTTATCCATTACATTATTACATTGTTATACATTTATATTTATTTGGCTACTTATGTCTAGACGGCCGTATCCTAAATGTACCTGCGTGCCCGCTATTCTTTTGTACTCGTTTCTCATTACGTGATCACTTTGTAGCGCTCTCATTTGGCCTTGGTCCTACCTTGTCATCCATGGCCCTTTTATTTACCAAGCCATTTTATTGTGTTTTAGTGGCTGTGCCGCTAATTCACACCTGTCGTGCATTTTCCCCCGTGGGTGAGAAAATTGCACCTTGGAAGCAAAGGTGAGCGCTTACAACCCTTGCGCTGTCCCTGGCTGCCGTAGGTCGCTCATTAGTTAAGCGGTTGCTAAGGGTTGCGTCAGTGGCGTTCAGTGTCCCACGACCACTTCACGCTGCTGATCGCGTCGCCGTTACCTTATCGGCGCGACTTGAAAATGTGGGAAAGTGTATATGTGTGTGTGACATCAGTGTTTTACATTTGTTTGTGCTTCTGGATATGTATTTACAGGGTGTATGTACAGTACAATGATCTTGACCTGTGATAAATAAATCTTTTATTAGTGGGTGTGCTGTTATCCATGTTTCCTTTCTGCCATCCTGAAAGAGAACGCATGGGAATGGTTATATCGGCCAATGCATTGTTGTCATTCACACCTGTGTGTACCTTTCAGTCGCCCTTGGCGCCTTACTCTATTCTTATCCGAATGTATTGTTATCTTAATGTGTCATAACTTAATGTATTATCGGGCTTACCCTGGCAACGAATTTTAGTTACCAGGCGCCGGGATGTTTTACCTTAATGTAAGTTATCCTAGTGTAATTTAACTTAATGTATTATCGGGCTTACCCTGATGACGGGTTTGTTGGTCATCAGGTGCCGAGATGTTTTACCTTAATCTATTGTTAACTTAACGTATTGTCGGGCTTACCCTGACGACGGGTTTGTTGGTCATCAGGTGCCGAAATGGTTAGTCTAAATTATGATAGGTAAAAAAATGCTATTTATAAGCCGAATGGTTTTGTCTTAATCTATTGCCGAAATATGCTGTGCTATTATTTAGCAACAGCGCTTATTAAATTTGCTTAATTCTAAGTTGCGTGTCAAATGCAACTGTCTTACATGCTAAATTTTGACCAGAGCGATCGCCCGGGGCAGTTTTACCTCCCCAGATCACCACCCGCACGTATTCTAGAAACACCAGTTGTCTCTAGAAACGCCGGATTCCGCTCCCTTAATACTAGTTGTCGACGTTTATATTAATGCTTAATAGCTAGTAATTACTAAAGTTCCGGACGCCTGCGCTGCACGAGGGCAAACGCATCGCCGTTGTACTTGCCTGTGTTGTTCATTGGTGTGTTCATTATTGTTGGGTTTGCCCACTGTAACCCCTCATGGCAGCTCGTTGCATACCTATTTAATATCTCTGGCTGCCCGATGCGTCACCATTTATGTGGGCATTGGACATCGTCCGATAAAATAGTGTCATCCGGGAATTTTAGCGTCCGGGATCCTCTTCGCCGATATTGGCATTGTTGGGTTGGCCCACGTGAACCCCTTTAGACAGCTCGCCGCATGCCTATTTAGTATCTCTGGCTGCCCGCTGCGTCACCATTTAATATCTCTGGTGACCCGTTGTCAGCCATTTATGTGGGCACGGGTTCGAATGACCGCATTCATTCCATGTGTATTATTGGTTATTTGTTAATTCATTCTTCATTTGTTTGATTGTCTTCACCTTCGCCGCGCGGGGCAAGGACTTGTCGGATCTAGGGTTGATCCCGCTGAACCCTAAGATCCTGCTTCACTCCTGCGAATAGGAGACTAGCTTCTCGCCCTAGAAGCTCTACTTACTTACATACTAAACTAGGAGTCTAGTCCTAAATTGGTCGTCCCTTGGTTCCTCTCCTGAGTCCGGTGCGGAGTTGGCTAATTCTCCCCCCGTTCGTCAAAAGTCTCCCCAGCAGGTCTTGGCATCGACGACCATGGCGCATAGCGGGTGTAACTTTCCTTCGCCGAGGGGGTAGGCTAGACGCACCCCCGGTTTTGACGTTTGCCTGCGCCAGGCCATGAATGCCTCAACCTTACGTAGTTCGTCTCTTTGGTCTGGATCATTGGGTTAACTGGGGTAGGGCTCATCATCGCCTTCCCCAGCTCTGCTCCTGTGTGGTGCCTCTGCCCTTCTGCTTACGCTGTCATCACCATTCAGCGTGTCATCAGATTCCTTTCGTGTTATATAAAAATAGTGTGATCTGTAAATAATTTACTGTGTAAATAATGTAAAATTTTTTGAGTGTTCTGGGGTTGTAGAATCTTCTATATGCATGGCCTACTTCAGGCCTTCTGTAGCTACGTCGGACTTCCAGCGATAATGCCTTGTTAATTTTCTTGGAGGCGTTAATAGGGTTTTATGGCGTTGGGTTCCCTGTTATTAGGATCCGAGGGGTGTTATTTGTTGAATAGGCTTAAAGCATGGTAGGAGGGGGTTGCGCATCTTTGGGCTCCATTTTTATCGTGGCCTGGAGCCGGTGATGCTATCAGGATGCTTTTACAATGAGTGGACGGGGGTAGGTATTTCCCGGGCTTGCAAAAATTTTAAACATTCCATGCAGGAGTAATAATAATAATCCCTGGTGTGTGGGTGGGATATTTCATGCGTGCGGATGGATATGAGGCGTATCCGCTCTCATTTAAGGATAGGTATAGGCCGAGGTATAATAATACTGTGTCCCTTGCATGCGGGATTATTTATATAAAAAAAGAAGTGTTATCGTAAATTCGGCCTCATCTCTTGCTTAAAGATGCGCATTAAGCTTAATTGTCGTTTTTCTGACTCGCCCCTAATACTCGGGCGTAAGCATTGAGAGCCAGGGCGTAGTGCGCCCTCTCTTTAAACGCATGAAGTCTATCAACCCCGATGTATATTTTGGCATGTAGTTTAGCTGTTTTTATGTGTTTATGTGTCTGTGTTGGCTAATGTTGTGAGTGATAAGGTTATGGAAGGATAAAGGTGGTACAATGGTAGCCTGTAGGTGGTATATTGGCTATCTGGCTGGCCCTATCCACCTGTGCTCCTGTCATCCTCACTTGGTCAATATCTGCTTTCTATCCGCTCCTTGGGATAGTAAAGTGTGGTGACGCTATGACGTCACGGCCTAATCTGGTCTCTCGTTTGTAATGTTAGTTAGTTAGTTAGTTATTGTTGTTTTAAGGGGCGGAACTACGAGGTCATCTGCCCCTCTTAACACAGATTAAAGAATACAAATTTTGAATTGAATTTAAAATTTTGAGGTGGACATCTAAATTTAAAAAGACCAAAAATTAATAAAACAAAAACAAACAATTAAGTAAAAAATAAAAATTATAAAAATAAACAAAAATTACGGAAAAACAAAACATTATCATTCAAAAACGAACAAGTCGTTGAGTCAAAGTTCACTGGAAAATTTAGATTGCTGGCCCTAACCCACTCTCACTTATAAAGCGGATAACGCGATCAGCAGCCACCGCGTCATCGGCTAATATAAGTTTGAGTGTCGTCTGCAAACCAAGGTTTCTTCGTAAGTCAGCAAGATCCACACACTCGGTGAAAATGTGGGCCACGGTGAATACGGCTCCACAGGTACAAAGTGGGGGGTCTTCCCTTCTCATTAGGTACGAGTGGGTGGATCTTGTATGACCTATCCTTAGCCTACACAAAATGACGGACTCTCTCCGGGCCCGGAAGGAGCTCCGCCACACGCGAGTAGTTCCCTTGATCGCTCTCAGTTTATTGGGCAGTGGGTCAGCTAGCCACTGACTCTCCCAAAAAGCCAGAACTTGTAGGCGTAACTGAGAGCGAATATCTCTAGCGGGTACCTCCATTAGTCGAGGTGGTAGTGATACCGCCTCTTTTGCAGCTTGATCCGCTAACTCATTTCCCGCAATTCCCATGTGGCTTGGAAGCCACAGAAAGGTGATTCGAGTGTCAGCGTGGCACAGCCCGGCTAGTAGGTCGTGGATTCGCTGCACTAGGGGGTGTTGCGGGAAACATGTAGCAATTGACTGCAACGAACTCAAAGAGTCGGTACACACGAGAAAGTGGATTCGAGCATCCTGCAGTGCAAACTGCAGAGCTTCATAGATGGCAACGAGCTCCGCAGTAAACACACTACAGGCCTCAGGCAAAGAGATCTTGGTATTTGCACCATCAATAACGTAAGCACAACCCACCTTCTCGTCCACCTTCGAACCATCCGTGTATAGAATGCCAGCGTCCGGAAACTGGTGAACTATGCTGTGGAACTGCCTCCGGTAAACGGAAGCATCAGTGTTCACCTTAGGACCTCGGTGCAGATCTAACCGAATTTCCGGACGCGGGACTTGCCACGGAGGCACCTCGCTAGATGTCCGGATCATACAGGGACCTACAGCCACTCCTATTTCAGTACACGAGCTATCAAGTCTAATACCAACCGGCCGAGTGGCACGAGGCCGGTTGGCGTACCCCTGGTGGTTTTGGGTACCGAAGAGAGCTTGATAGGTCGGGTGTTGCGGCATTTGACGCACATTGGCAGCATATGCTAAAAGCATATGTTGGCGTCTATAATTTAAAGGTGGAACACCCGATTCGGCGAGTAGGCTGGGTATCGGGCTGGTCCGGAAGGCACCGGTAGCCAGCCTAACGCCACTATGGTGGATACTGTCCAGCATTTTCAAGGTTGCCGGCCTTGCTGAACCGTATGCCGCAGAACCATAGTCTAGCCGGGACAGGACGAGGGCTTGGTAGAACCGTAGCAGCACCGCACGGTCAGCTCCCCACGTAGTGCCACTAAGAAACCTGAGCATGTTCAGTTTCCTGAGACATGTCATTTTCAATTGCCGTATATGGTGCTGCCACGTTAACTTGCTGTCAAAATGGAGTCCCAGGAAGCGATAAGTGTCAACCAACGGCAACGCAGCATCCCTGAGATGTAGTTCAGGGTGTAAATGTAGCCTCCGTAGCCGACAAAAATGGACGACGGAGGTTTTCGCTGCTGAAAAACGAAAACCCCGGTCGTGAGCCCACCTGTCGACCCGGTTGATGGCTAGCTGCAATTGCCGTTCCACGACTGCCATACTTCCAGAGCTGTAATGCAGAGCTAAATCGTCTACATACAGCGATGGAACTACCGCGGACCCGGCGGCGGCAACAATGCCATTAATGGCAATCGCGAACAAGGTGACACTCAGCACTGAACCCTGAGGAACTCCATTTTCTTGGGTATAGTACTGCGATAATGTCCTACCGATCCTTACACGGAAGAGTCGGACGGACATGAAATTCGCAATGAAAGTCGGTAAGTTACCACGGAGTCCCCACTTGTGAAGGGTGGAAAGGATCCCGTAGCGCCATGTGGTGTCGTAGGCTTTCTCGAGGTCAAAGAAAACCGTGACTAGGTGCCGCTTCCGGAAAAAAGCCTCCTGTATGGCGCTCTCAAGTCGCACCAGATGGTCAGTGGTGGACCTATGAGAGCGAAATCCACATTGGTACTCAGACAGGAGACCTTGATCCTCCAAGAACCACACCAGTCGACGGTTCACCATCCTTTCGAGCAGCTTACATAGGCCATTTGTCAAACAAATGGGCCTATAGCTGCTTACAAACTTGGGATCCTTTCCAGCCTTGGGAATCGGTATCACGATCCCCTCTCGCCATTGAGATGGAAACTCCCCTTCAATCCATATACGATTGAAGAGGATCAACAGTCTTTTTATACTGGATTCGCACAGATGTTTTAACATTTGATTATGTATGTTATCCGGTCCAGGAGCCGTATCCCTGCACAGTGCAAGCGCACTGCGCAGTTCCCATTCAGAGAATGGTACATTATAGGACTCCGAAGCAGCAGTGGCAAAGGACAAGGGGTGAGTCTCTGCCTCCCGCTTCAGAGTCAGAAATGTAGGATCGTAACTCCCGGAGGAGGATACATCGGAGAAGTGCGAGCCAATGCTGTTGGCAATGGCGAGATGGTCCGTGATGATGTCTCCATTGATGGACACTCCGGGTATCGATAGTGATGTCGGGTGTCCGGAGATCCGACGAAGCTTAGTCCACACTTGAGATGAAGGAGTATGCGCCGTCATGGACGACACATACTTTTCCCATGTCGTTTTCTTACTCTCCCGAATCAGATATCGGGCTCTAGCACGCATCCTTCTGAAGGTGATAAGGTTGGCCATAGTGTTTTGCCTCCGATAGCATTTGAAAGCACGTCGACGATCTTTAATGGCTGCTGCAATCTCGGCTGTCCACCAAGGGACAAGCTTCCGGCGTGAGTTGCCGGATGAGGAAGGTATTGTTTCCTCAGCAGCAGTCAAAATACCATTCGTTATGTGAATGGTATGATCGTCGACACTCTCAAAGGTATCTTCGGCAAACACCGCACGTGCCGTGAAAGTTGGCCAATCAGCCCGACGGAGAAGCCATCGACTTGGTAACTCGATGGCTCTCTGGTTCGGAAGAGTAACGATAATTGGAAAATGGTCACTATTACAAAGGTCATCGTGTACACCCCACTGTAGCAGGGGAACCAGCGCACGACTGCACAGGGTAATATCGATACTTGAATAAGTACCGTGTGCAATAGAAAAGTGCGTAGGCTCCCCTGTGTTCAACAGACACAGGTCCAGCCGCCTGATCAGCCTCTCAAAATCTCTCCCTTTACCGCTAGTGGTAGCGGAGCCCCAGATGGTGTTGTGGGCGTTAACATCTCCCAGAAGGAGAAAAGGAGGGGGGAGCTGAGAGACTAGATCCACCAGCTGGTCGTAATCCGGCTGAGAATCAGGCGGGATATACACGTTACATACTGTTGCCATTACTGGCAACGAAGTACGAACTGCAACTGCCTCTAGCTGAGTACGCAACGGCACCTCTTCACTAAAGAGGCTAGAGTGGACGAGAGTGCAGACGCCACCAGCGGCCACAGCTCCGTCCATCCGGTCTTTAGAGAAGAGTTTGAAGTGACGCATTGTTGTCTCATGTCCAGGACGAAACCTGGATTCCTGAAGACAGACAATGGTAGCCGAAAACGATGATATTAATTGTCGTAACTCAGCGAGATGAACAGAATAGCTATTACAGTTCCATTGTAATAGTGCCATGGTGTGGACTTAAGTAGAAGTGGGTCTTCTACTTATGCTTGACCGTTTGCCAACCTTCCCCATCTCTAGTTGGAGATGATGGGGCAGGAGAGCACACCTCAATCTCCACATCTCCGTCCGAAGACGAAGAAAATGGAGCGGGCGCTCTCCTGGGTTGCGCGCGGTCGTCGTCGGACCTCACGAGTCTCGCTCTTGGGGAAGAGCGAGAGCGGTGTCGAGGGACTTTCTCCCGGTCCGAAGACTGGGTGTCTGTCCCCGACACGCCCCGAAGAGATTTCTTCTTGGATCGGCGCCGACGTGTGTTTGGGGAAGTAGATGGTCCCTTCCCCACAGACGCCGGGTCCTTATAAAACAAGGTCGCTCCTGCTGGCACCGCTCCACTGGTAGTGGTGGGAGCGGGATGGCCAGCAGATACGTGAGCAGCCCTGCCTTTAGGAGAGGAAGAGAAACGGCGCTGAACCGTTCCCCTCTCCTCCGCCGATCTATTTTCTTTTCTATAGGGGAGTTCCTCCATACGGACGGGCTTGGCTTCAGCAGGCTTCGCTCCCTTGGTGGTAGTGGGAGCGGATTGGCCAGCAGAGACATTAGCCACCCCGTCAGCAGGAGGGCGAGAGAGACGGCGACGAACCGTCTCCCTCTTCTCCCCTATATTTTTCGTATTAGGTGGGCTGGAAGAAGGACCAGCCCTGGTCGGCAAAGTCTTCTTTCCCCCTTTAGCTGGGGAAGACTTGTTCGCCGACCGTTTCGGAGAAGAAGAGGACTTCTTCTCCGAATTCGCCGGTTTAGGTGTTAAAACCGGCGCCTTCTTAACCGTGGCCGAAGAAGGTTTTGGGACCTCCTTCGGGCTGACAGTGCTCGCTGGTACAGCGAGGGGAGATTTCAAACTCGTACTAAAAGAGGACATCGAGGGTACTGCACTGGAAACTTTAACGGCAGGGGTGATTGAGGGCGTCGCTGCAGCTGCAAACGATACCCGAAATTCGGGGGCATTCATATCACGGTACCTCTTGCGAGCGTCGTGATATGAAAGCCTGTCAAGAGTCCTGATTTCCTGGATCTTGGCTTCCATAATGAATTCAGGGCACTGTTTTGACCGTGGCGAGTGACTTCCTTGGCAGTTGGGACATATCAGGGGAGGCGTACACCTCTCGTCACCCTCATGTGTCCCCTTGCCACACTCTCTACATACGGCCTTCGCAGTACACCTGGCGGAAACATGCCCGAATCTCTGGCACTGGTAGCAGCGCATAGGTGGAGGGATGTACGGTCGCACATCGCAGTTGTACGATGTGACCTTCACCTGCTTAGGTACAACATCACCTTCAAAATGGAGAATAAAAGCGCCGGTATCGACGCTCCTTTCCCCAATCTTTCGGGTGATGCGCCTAATCTTTGTGACGCCTCTCTTCCCCAGATCCCGCAACAGTTCAGCATCGCTATTCAAAATGAGGTCACGATGGAAAATAACTCCACGGACCTCATTCAGCGTTTCGTGCTTTGTGATCTTAACGGGGATTTCGCCGAATTGCGTGCATTCCAGCAACGCTTCGGTTTGCTGCCGGCTAACGGTATGCAGCAAGAGCTGCCCGTTCCGGAGCTTGGAAATCCCGTTAAGATCACCAAATTTCCCCTCGATTTCCTCAGCGAAAATGATCGATTTTACGAGCTTGAAATCATCCCCGTCAGTCCTGGTAGCTACCAGGTAGCGAGGTGATCTGTCTGTCGCAAATCGTTGGTTAAAGGCTTCATCCCAAGGCGTATACACCTTGGGATTAGCTCGACACTCCAGAGACGGCTTTTTAAGGGTGCCACCCTGTACAGGTGTCCGTGATCGCTTTGATGGCATCCCGGACGAAATCCTCCCCGAATACTGCCCACTCCGAACGGGGGCTATCACTGTGGGCGCCACCCAGCCAAGGCAATACCTACCTGGCATAGCAGATATTGCCCGGGGTCCCAGTGCCTCGAACAGGCACTTCCCCCTCGGCATGCACAGGATTTATTCAGCTCCAGTATTCGGCCATGCAGGGACCTTCGTTGTAAGGCGGATACTACTGTAGGGTACATGGCGCACCCACCTGACGGGATGGGGCATACCGTCTAGGCTTTCTGGCCAGATGGCCAAGCTGGTGGCCCTTCCCCTAACAGCATGCATGTTTGTTTCTATTGGTCAAACCAGAGCTGGGACCAGAAAACCAAAATCGACCTTTATAAGGCCCCCTCTAAGTCGCCTTTTACGACAGGCAGGGGATACCGTGGATGAATTCTGCCCTCCCCATCCACAGGGGGTCAGAACAAATCAAAACTGGCAAGTTATTCGGCCATGTCGGCCCTATTAGTCGCCTCCTACGACAGGCAGGGCATACCGTGGGTGTATTCTATCCCGCACCCACACGGGGAGTTTGTAATGTTAATGTAGCAAGTGATCGTAGTGTGACTGGTCATGTCCTGATCGCCTATGATGGTTTTGGGATTAAAAAGTAAAAAGAGAAGTAGTTATTGGGGGGGGGGGTTGTTCCTTCAGAGCACCTGTCTGTATTCGCCCCTGATTAGTGAGCGCGTGTGGGAGGAGGTGCCCGTGGCTGTGATTACTGAGGCTTGCGTGACTGTAGTTCCGTTCCGCTGCAGCGCGCTGGCTCGCGTGCCGTTTATCGGATAAGTCTTATCGTGTCATGATGCTAATTGTCAGCCGGCGCGTGTAACCTGTTATCGCACTTGTAAACAAGCTTCTGTGGCCCTATGATAAATCCGGCCTATCATGTCTGTATATTGCTAAATGTCATGCCTTTTGTAACAGTGTTGAATCCTGTGTCAATGTATGCCATTGTTATTGGTTTGTTTATGTGGTCATGTCTGCATTTCATGGTCGCCTCCGTTGTAACAATAGTGACTGCCGACAGCAGTGTTGCAATGCTTCTGGAATTCGCAAGTCAGTGTTTTGCTTGTGTAAGGGCAGGCTCTGACGTTACGTATGTCGGCTGCCGGAACGTGACTTTTGCCAATGTTCGAGTGTTGTCATTGTTTGGGATTCCGGGAGGGCCAGTGTGCTAATCCGTCCCGTTTTTGCCTATCGATGTTGTGTGTACATTGTTTTCCGCAAGACCTCTGCCTTGTGTACCTATGTGTAATTCATGTCTGGGAAGTCTATTGTGATCCCCTTGGAGGCCTAGGATTTTCGGTGCGCCCCCTTGTTGGGAATTCCTGGGTCGCCAATGCCGAGGTAGGCTGTTGTAGTGAGTACCCTGGGGCGAATCTATGCTCCAGTATGTATGGGAAAGAACCTTCCTGTCACTATAAACATGTGTCTGGCCCACTTATGTGCTTGTCTGGAGCCAATTTCAGTCTAATTGGGATTCTGGATTTTTGTTTTCCACGGCGTCCGATTTTTGCTGGGCATCCGGACCCGCGATCCCATGTAATTCTCCGTGTTTCATGTCTGCGTTGTCTGTTGGGATTTTTGCGTCCCTAGTGTAGTTCCTGATTGTGTTTTTCGTGCCAAAAATACCATTGGTTAGTTTGTTTTTGGCACGACTGTGTTGTGTGATCGTGAGTTCGGACCCGCCTTGGTTTAAGGTCCTGGGTTTACGATTTTTTGTACTGTATGTCCCATGGCACGTGTATCATGAGTTTGAGACACGCAGATGAAAATACGCTTTGGCGTGAAAAATTTGGGTCTTTTGGAATGCTCCTCGTATTGTAATTTTGAGAGTTATAGGGTTTTGGAACTGGCGTGAATGATTGCGTGTGTTCCAGCCAGGCCTGGAGTACTCTTAGTTTGTCTGTGCTAGCGAAGGTCGCCCATTTACGAGTGTGTTATCGCTGACGGCGATAATATCTAATTTCATTGACGTGTGCACTAACTGTTACTTGTCTGACGATGTTCATATGTCCAGCACGTGTGTGAGTGGGAGCTTGATTGCTCGCTCTCTTGTTGTGAGCATGGCTTTACGCAATGGAAAAGAACCTTCCACTAAATACGTTCGTGTCCCCAAGTTTTGTGTTATTGTAGCGTGGGGCGAATATATCCCTGTTAGTGGTACTAAATGTCGTTATGCCTGTGTGTCACTGGGCCGCTAGTCGCGTGTTTGGTGACTAGGTGTCGGAGGTGATTGTATTATTATGTGCGTATGAATATATGTTAGTGTGATTATCCCTTACTTCCCTATCCTGCAACTGGATAGTTACCCGACCTTGGATTCCTGGTGTTCAGGAGGTTGCGGGTTCGAGACCGTCTTTGTCCAGGGTAATTATTCCTGGTACTTTTTTGGCTTGTGTCTCCGGGACCTTTGGCAGTGTATTACTGTTATGTGGCAATGTGTGTTGACTGTGTGCCTTCCAGAAATATGTGGGTTTTTCCCAAAGTCTGGGATTTTCACCCTATAGTGTTTATGTTTAGTTTCCGCGCTGTTATGGGGGACGAGAAAAATTCATGTTGTAAGCAGTGTAATATATTACGTATACCTATGGATTAAATATATACAGTTCAACTTGGATAATTCGCACTTCACGGGATTCCGTTATGCAAACATTCGCCTTAAGAAATAAAGAGTAGGGAAAGTACATTGTATGACGTTTACATAGTAGTTTACGTTCACTGAAGCAAATTAGCAAACGATGGTACTTTATAACTATTGTACCGTAGTTAATTTCAAAAGTTTCAAATGAAAGTTGAAACCTGAGTGTACTATGCACCTATTTGGCGACGTTAGTAAGCCAGTAATCAAGTTACGTCTCAGGGAAATCTACCAATTTTGAAAAATAGTTTGAGATTCTTAACTCTTGCTTACGATTAGGGCTCTCGGCCATCCCAAGAGAATCTATCAAACTGTGGGACCGGAACATAGAACACTTAGTCATTTCTACTTAGAAAGACCCGCCTAAGCTCTATGCTGTAGTTTGTTGCTTAGGCTGTATTCGGAATGGTTCTCTCCGACCCTGAGCCGCGTGGCCCGCCTGATTGGCTTCCGCTCGGCTTTGCATTTTAAAAACTTTGCATTGTCCAAAATATGTCCTGAATTAATCACGATTATAAACCATTGATGGCCTAAAAAAATGCTAGGGGCCAAGAAAAAAAACTAAGAAGAATTTTGAATTATACAATTTTGATTTAGCCATGTTCCACTGTATATACATGAAAAATGTGCAGTTTTTGTCCGTGAGTCTCCGTGTGTCTACCGTTTACAGGGATGGAACCTGCTCTTTGTGTGTCCATTTTCGTGTTTCTCACGTGTAAAAGAGCCTCCCTGTATCTATAATTGTGGTGCAAGTGACATTGGTGTATGTTGTTTTCCTGGTGAAAGTTGTTATTCCCGTCCGAGCGTCCTTGCTCGGAAAGGTGAATACTTTCGCCCTGTCACTAAGGTGTAGGCCCCAGAAACCCACTGAGGTGCTTCTTTGCCATGTTCTGGAGGAGTTTGTAGCAAAGTAAGCCTGGGCCTACTTTCACCGTAGTGCCTGGATATTGGCCTTAATGTGGTTCTGTCTGAGGGACTAATTGCGCTCTGCGCTACCCTAGTAGAGTTTATGGGGGTGTGTGTATTCCCGACTGCCCGGTCTCATGGGGTAGGTAATAAGACCTTTCTTATACCCCGTGTACTGTGTGTCTGCGCCTGGTCAGTGTGCACGGGCGTGCGGTTTGTACCCTGAGGGCCTGAAGGCAACACCCTCTTATGCATTTGCACCTGGGATGCACATGCTAGTGCCCGCTTCCGTTCTGGCAAAATTGCCCTTTGAACTAGCGGTAAAGGCCGTGTGATTGCCTGTGTTTGCCCTGGCGATGTAGTGGAGTGTAGTCTAACCGATTTCTGGCCTATGGCCACGGTAGACTCCTGCCCTTGTGTTTGCCTATTTGTGTAGGTGTGTGTGGGCTTAATGTGCTGTAGGGCGGGCAGTACGTTCTCAGCCCATGACATAGTTACCTCCCGTTTTCTCCCTGTTATGTCATGTGTACTCGAGAGTCCTGGCGTGAACTCCCTTTCGTTCGTCCGTTTTGAGGGGTTTGGCCTAGGTTCTGCTCCTCGGTTTGGCAAAACTGCCTTCCGATCCGGAGCTGAGGGACGTGTGTTGGTGTGATCTTGGCCCTGCAGTGTGTTGGAGCCTAACCTGGCCGTTTCCTGAACTGCGGCCACGGTGAACTCCTTCCCCTGTGTGGCAGTACGTGTCGAGAGGGACATCCTCGCAAATTGCCGAGTTAGCGTATCGCTTATGTCCTCTCTCGGCTGGGCTGGCGGCCCTACCATGAACTCAAAAATGGCCTTGTTAGCCTGGAGCTCTCTATACTCGTCCCAAATTTGGGCGTACTGCCTATTGAGGCATATGGCCTGTTTAGCGACTTTTGTGCCACTAGTCCCTATCCGTTGGTGTTCCCCGATGAGTGTTTCCCATTGCTGGAACATGACTTCGTGTCGGCAGTGTAGTTGCCAATGAGCTTTAACGATTCGTGTACGGAGGGTGGGGATTTTCACTCGAATCTTGCGATTCTTAGCGCTGCGGAGTGGCCGGACAAGTGCCCTTATAATCCGCATATACTGGGCGTGTAGGAGCTGTTGGAACCTTGTGAGGTAATCCTGTCTTGTTTCAAAGACCTTATTCCAGGCAATTAACTCCTGGTATTCCCCAATGCTCCTCAGCACAGCTAGGCGGTATAGAGGGGCCATGCTGAATCAAGTGTATGTAATATATAAAAAAGAACTGACTATGCTTGGCAATGTCTTATATCTCTGATTCTTTCGGGGGGGGGGGGGGTTGGTTTGAAAAAAAAAATCCCTTGCGTAGCTAGTGCGAAGGAAAATTAATGCTTTCTGTCAGAAAAAAATTCAATTTTTTCGCTTGGCTGCGTGCGGTAGGGGTCGTTTCTACCACGAGAACTCGTTGTATGAGTCCTACCCTTACTGTGCGTGGTAGCCGCGTCTCCACCAATATGTTTTAGATCCCTTAGTTGGGGGGGGGGGGTAGTTAGAACTAAACATTAGTGTCACTGTGCTAATTTAAAAGGGGATGCCTAGGAGAGGGTAGCTTCCCGTAGCTGGGTAAGCTTACCAGTGTAGCGTGTTGTTTGGTGTACAAATGCTAGGAGGTGTTCCTGCTGAGATGTAAGAGTCTACTAGGGGATGAACCTCTGGGTGCAGGTTAATGTAGCGGCCTCCCAGCTGGTTGGAATGAGTTATATAACAGACCTGCTTGTGTCAGCGGCTCGCTGCTATGCGGTCGCGTGCGGGAAGCACAATGAAACCTGAACAGGCGATTACCGGCTACTATTGTCACGGTCAATCGTGACGAGAATCAGGAAGGGTATTAGGATGTAAAGAGGCGTGTAATTATCAAGACAAGTGTAGTTTACTGACCATGTGTTTATTGGTCAGTGAGTGTGAAATTGTAAGTCCCTTTTAGGGGAATGTAAATGATGATACAAGTTGAGTGTACAAGATTGTGGATGGGTCTTTACAAAGTAAAGGATATCTGAACACTTGCTGATTCTCACCTGATGATGGTAGCTGGAGCAGGGCCTTCGGCGACACACACACTGTATGACAGATAATGCTCCAAAAAGGTCTCTCTTCTTATAGGTCCTGCCGTTGCTTAGTCAGCATTCCATTGACGTAGCTGCCCCAGTTAGCTGTTGTGTAGATGTTTAAGAGTGTGTTGCAAGTGGTTTTCTAACCTCCCGAGCTGGGTGGCCGCCCTTGCTGTGTAAAAGGTACTGTTCTGGACTTATGATGTTTGCCAGTTAGGGGTGGTTTTAATAGATGATGGGGGGTGGCTTTCAGGGGGTGCAGCCCCCCCGGGGCCTGTACAATACGATACTTCTCAGGAATCTCATCTCAGCTGCTTGTACTCTGCTCTCATCCCTCTTAGTTATTGTCCAAGTAGCTGCTGCATATGTCATTATAGGAACATAATATGCTTTGTACATAACTTCTTTAGCCTTAATTGGTATATCCTTGTTCAGTGGCGTAGCCAGGAGGGGGGGTGTTGGGGACCCCCCCCCCCCCCATTGGAAAATCGGCAGGTAGTGATTTGTGTCTGTGGCGATGTACTGTTGTCGCCTTTCGGCCCGGGCCCCCATTTGTGACTACACACGTCTTCGTAACAACGTATAACCACAGTCTACCTACAGATCGCGAAGCTTGGCTCATATATTTGCTACCGCGCGACAATAATGCTCTCATGCAGCCAGCAAGAATGTGCCGACTGCGCTATGTTGGTGTATGTTATTGTTGCTGGATTTACTGCATGTGAGTTTTGTGTAAAGATTATGTCTTTAATTTAACATGTGATTTACAAGAGGAGATGTGCAGTTCAATGTTAGAAGCAATATTTCAGTGTTGCTAAGTGTTATGCCGTGGGAGATACAAGATAAATAACGTACACTTGTTAATATAACACAACGGTTTATTAAACACTAGTCGATACACAACGATACACAATGTGAACTAACTTGAGCGGAACTATCGTCTACAGTCCGCGGGTGCATATATACATAGTAGCTGGAAAGTTCCAGAATCGAATGTTCCAGATTGGAATGTTCTCGGCATAGTGACTAGAATGTTCGTGTTAACTCAAGTAGCCTAAATACACAACACTGACTAGAATGTTCATGTTAACATAGCACTTTCTAGAATGTTCATGTAAATACACAACATTTCCTCCCTCTATAAATGGATGATTTAGGAATCAGGAGAGAATCTCAACGGTGGTCGGCGCTGGCGAGTGCTCCTGCGGGGAATAAAAGGGGTTTGCGAAATAGGCGGTGCCCTGTCTACAGGTATAGCTGGTGTGGCTGGTGGTGTTTGGGCTGTTGCTGGTGTCTCGGTGAAGCGAACTCGTCTCAGGCTCGGTTGCTCAATGGCTGGTTCTTGATCATTGGTTGACTCTCGATCGTTGGTCGATCCTTGATCGTTGTCCAAGTTGGTTTTGCCTTTGTTGGTGTCAGCAAACGATCTGATCTGATCAATGTGGCGCTTGAATCGTTTTCCCTGGTAGTTGATCTCGTAGTGAAGGTCACCAGTGCGTTTCACAATTGTTCCAGGGAGCCACTTGTCCAGCTTGATATTGCCAGACAGGAAGTAGACTTTCTGTCCAGGTTCCAGAGTGCGGAATGTTGAGTTCATTTCAGCTCGTTGTTTTTCTGTAACCTTCGTGTGGACGTCATCAGGTCTGGTCAAGTTGAGTCTCGTGCGAAGATCTCGTCCCAAGAAAAGCTGGGCCGGAGATTGGCCAGTGGTGAGTGTGGGGCCTTGCGGAATTGACGGAGGAACTCGTTCAGGTTGGCGCGGAGCGTTCCCTTAGTTGTCTTCATCGCATAGAAGGCGTCCTTCACCGTTTGAACATAACGTTCAGCTTGGCCATTGGTTGAGGGATGGTATGGCGCTGACAACTTGTGATATTTCACACCAATGTTTCTTAGGAAGATCTTGAACTCGTCTGAGACGAATTGTCGGCCGTTGTCGGAGACGACAGTGACTGGCACGCCATACGCCGTGAACAGGTCATCCATGATGGAAATTGTTGCGGCTGATGTTGTTGATGTTATGGGTTTGACCTCGAGCCACTTGCTGTATGCGTCGACAACAATGAGCAGCATGGTGTCAGCCACTGGGCCCGCGTAGTCAATGTGGATCCGTTCCCATGGAGCCTTCGGGTATTCCCAGTGGTGATCTCGTAACTTGTGTGGCGCATGCGCATGAGCTGCACACACGGCGCAAGCCTTGGCGAGAGACTCAATGTCGTTGGCGATTCCAGGCCAGAACACAAAGGAACGTGCCTTGCCTTTCATCTTGACTATCCCCAGGTGAGCCACGTGCAGGTCGTTGAGGATAGCGTCTCGCAGTGAAGGAGGGACAACAACTCGAAGCTCGAACATCAGACAGTTTGCGGCGAGGGTGCACTTCGCTTCTGGTGCCTTGTAATGCTGGCGGGTGAGGTCTTGCCCTGCTTCGATGATCTGGACAATTTTACCCAGATGTGGATCTTTCCTGGTCTCGCGTGCGATTGCTTCTGCCCTAACTGGTAGCTGTTGGATCTGATGGACTGCAAAAAAGTCAAAATCATCAAAACTGTCCGTCTCTTCCTCCTGTGGAGGAAAGAAGTTTCTGATGAGGTTAACTGTTGTTGGTAGGTGGGCTCGGGAGCAGTAGTCAGCGTTGGCGTTGGCTTTGGATGTCTTGAAGATGACGTCGTAGTCGAAGTGTGCTAGGTAGTCGACATAATTGGCCATGCGACTGATGCACAGGACCGGTAAAGACTTCTCAGGGTGCAGGATCTGTGTGAGAGGCTTGTGATCAGTGATGAGAGTAAAGTGGCGAGCATAGAGATAATTAAAAAACTTCTGTACAGCCCAAACAATGGCCAGTGCTTCCTTATCGATCTGAGGGTACCTTTGTTCCGTTGCTGTCATTGTTCGACTGGCGTAAGCAATTGGACGTTCTTGCCCGTTGCTGAGCCGGTGTGACAACACTGCGCCCAGGCCGGTCTTGCTGGCGTCCGTGGCCAACAGGAGTGGTAACGCTGGGTCATACTGCATGAGTACCTGGGGCGAGGTTAGGACGTTCTTGATGTCTTTGTATGCCCTGTCGCCTTCTGGGGTCCAGATGAGAGGGTCCTTGAGCAGCATGTCTCTGAGTGGTCTGTCTCTGGTGGACAAATCGGGGATTAACGAACTGTAGTAGATTGCTTTACCAAGAAACAGTGGGAGTTCTTCTGGTGTAGTTGGTTTCGGTGCATCACGTACAGCTCGGATGTGTGCATCCGACTTGTTGATGCCTGACGCATCGATTTTGCGGCCAAGGGCTTCCAGAGAAGTTTGAGCAAAAACGCATTTGGCTCGGTTGAGCTTGAGGTTGTGTTGCCGAAACCGTGCCAGAGTGGTGCTGAGGGATTGCATCAGATTTTCAAAACTATCAGCAAAAACTATACTGTCATCGATAAAACTTACTACTTTTGGGAGACCATGCAGGACAGTGTCCATTCGCCGCTGCCAGATAGCGGGGATGTTAGCTGCTCCATATACTGCTCGCGTTGGGCGGATCAGACCGTGAGTTGGCGTGAGAGCATGGCTGAACTCATCGTCGACCTCGAGATGAGTGTACGCATCGGAGATATCCAGATGGCAGAAGTGAGTGGCGCCGCTCATTCGGTTGAACAGATGTTCCACCTTGGGAATCGGATGTTCATCGATGATGATCCGCGGGTTGAGAGTAGGCTTGTAGTTGCCTGTGATCCTCAGTTTGCCGTTCTTCTTGGCGATGAGAGTGCGTTGTCGATGCCCACTCAGAGTAGTCCACTCTTTTGTAGAAGCCAGATGCAATTTTCTTGTCGATTTCCTTGGCATAGGCTTCGCGGAGGGCAACTGGAACGTCTCGAGCTCTGGCGAAAACAGGTGTGGCTCCAGCCTTCAGGTGCATCTTCGCTTGGGGACATGAGATCTTCCCGGGGGTGTCGCTGAACACATCCTGGTAGCGAGATAGAATGTTGTCGAGCTGCTTCTGTTGTTCCAAGGTCAGAGCTTGCTTGTCTGAGAGCTTATGGATTGGGTCGGGTTTTGCGAAGAGGTGACCAAATTCGATCTCCCGTACAAACTCTGAAATCCACTCTCGGCCAAAGAGCGATTCGACTTCATCGTCAACCACGTAGAGATTCAGGTTCCTGGTTGTGGTTCCGATGGTGGTGCACACTGACGTTTTGCCAATGCATTTAATCGGATGGCCAGTGTAACTGACGAAGTTGCGATAGTTTCTCTGCAACACAAAACCTGGTTTGATCATACTTAGCTTTGATTTGCTCATGGTTGAGCAGGGGGCGCCGGTGTCGAGTTCCATTTTGACGGTGGTTCCCTCTATGTTGACATCAACCAGTGGCTTAGGTGCTGCGTTGACCGGTCCGATGACCTCGATTTTGCTGAGGTAGTCCACAACGTCGAGGTTTTCTGCTGGAAGCTCTTCTTCAGTCACATGGTTTGTTGTTCGATGTTTCCTCGATTTCGATCGGCAAACTTTTCTGATGTGACCTTTCTTGCCACACTTCAGGCACTCTGCGTTCAGGAACCTACACTGACTACGAGGGTGAGCTTCACCGCACCCTGCACATGTTGATTGGTTGTCCTGGGATGCACTCTGGTTTGCCTGGTGTGGCCATTGGTGCTGTCTGGTTAGGTTGTAAGACCCTTGACTTCGATGAGCTGACTTGCTGCGTGGCGGCTGCTGGTTGATGTTCTTCCTGGACAGAGGCTTCTCGTATCCAATCCGATTGGTTGATTCAGACTTAGCGGCAGCTGTTTTGACCTCGTCGGTGGTAATGCGAGTAGCTTCGAGTGCGTGCGCGATTTCATATGCTGCGGTGAAGTTCTCTGGTTGTTTTGCAATAATCTCGTCGCAAATTGCTCGTGATTCCAAATCTGCGAGCATTTGTTCAATTAACATGCGATCAAGAAATGTGCCATACTCACAAAACGTTGCAGCCTGCCGCAGTCTTAAGGTGAAGCTAGTGATGGTTTCTCCTTGCTTCTGCATTACACTGCCAAATTTGATGCTCTCAGCAAACTTGTTGCGTGTGGCGTCAAAGTGGCCTTTCAGCTTAGATTGAATCTCGTTGAATGACAGAGTTTCCGGATCATTAGGACTCACCAGGATCTTCAGGGCATCATTGAGTTCAGATCCCATGTAAACCCGTGCAAAATGTGCGTGTTGATCCGCGGGTACCTTGCTCAAGTTGAGCGCCCAGGTAAAGCGAGTGAAATAGTCGGCTACAGTCGTCCCGTCGGTTGTACGATACGGTTGCATTTTGAATAGTGGCGGTCGAGGCTGTGATGATGACGTTGTTGAACTTGTCTGTCGGATAGCGTCGGCGAGGATTGCCGAGAATTGTTGGAGTTGCTCAGAGGTTAAGTCCGGCATGGTGAAGATGAGTGGAGAACAATATAGCTAACACGCACTTGCGATGAACTTAGTTCGGTGCAAACACTTGCGTTGAGGTTAGAAAGTTCACTCGGTTTAGTTTCCAACACGCACTGCGATGAACGTCGTTCGGTGCAACACTTGCGTTGAGGTTAGAAAGTCATTCGGTTTCACAACGATATTTATCTTATCCCACTTCTGGCACTACTGTTATGTCGTGGGAGATACAAGATAAATAACAAACACTTGTTAATATAACACAATGGTTTATTAAACACTAGACGATACACAATGTGAACTAACTTGAGCGGAACTATCGTCTACAGTCCGCGGCAATCGAATGTTCCAGATTGGAATGTTCTCGGCATAGTGACTAGAATGTTCATGTAAATACACAACACTAAGTAACCTATATGATCGCTTTTCAGTCGGTCAACACGAGTGTACGGTACCCAATTAGATTTGGTGGGCAATGACAATTTATCTCCTAATGCCTGAAATAAAAATACATGAATAGATTATACACTTAATAAAACACTTCTCACTTAAGATGGGGGGGGGGGGGTTGTATGAGAAGCGTTTTATTAAAATGTATAAATAATTATTGTATTATGAATTACACAGGGAAATTAATTGTTACTCATCGCCCAATCCAATTGGGTGTATTCGTGTTGACCGACTGGGAAGTCAGACTGTTCAAATAGCAAGACGACACCCGAGTATCCAAAGGACCCTAAAAGGTAAGATTTGAGCTATGGATTTTAGGCTAGTATTATAAAGCTTTTCAAGGGGAGCGTGATGGTGCAGTGGCTTAGCTGTTCGTCAATCACCCGGCCGGCCGGAGTTCCAATCCCGGTAAAAGTGGGGTGGAATTTTCACCTGAAAAATCACGTGGCGTCAGGAAGGGCATCCGGCCTTAAAACTCCGGCCAAAACCAAAATGAGCCTGAATGGCTCCAGCGACCCCAATTAATTGGGATACGCAGTAGAAAGTATTATAAAGCTTTTCAATCAAACAACGGAACTAGGTCTTTAACTGGTTATAAATCAATAATAATGTTATTGGTTTTAGATCCCTTTTAACTACTGTGACTTTTAGAGACACAGGGGTGCCGGAATTTTGCCCTGAAGGGGATCTTTAACGTGCCAGTAAGTCTACAGACACGGTTCCCACTCATGTATGCAACCATTAATGCCAGCTGACTGCGCCAGCTACAACCTTGGCAGGCGAGAACGTTACCGCTGAGCCACGGAGCCAGTCGGTTATAAATCAGAAGCATGTCTCGGTAGGATATCTATGCATGGCTTCGGTGGCGTAGTCGGTAGCATGCTCAACTGCTATGCCCACGATCGCAGGTTCAAACCCAGTCGAAGTCGTCGGGCCCATGTCATAGATTTATGGCACGTAAAAGAACTTACAACTACAATTGGTAGTGTCTAGCCAAAATTTGTAGGCTATTGGGTTAGACACGCTCTATCAAGTTCAAACGTTCACCGTTGGGTTTCAGTTCTGGTAGCTTAAGTTGGAACTACTTGACATTGAAATGCCCTGCTATGGCCATTGGCTGCAAATCAAATATAAATATCTATGCATTTTGAAAATTAAGACATACGGTAGGCTAAATAAACGTAAAAGATGTAATCTCAACAACGTGCCGACATTTTAATTTTGAGATGTAGAAAATGACCTTTCAATATGGAGCTGATTTAATGAATAAAGATTTTGCACAAAAATATAAACTTATTCACGAATCCTTTGGAAGCAAGCCAATTTATGTCGTCAGAAAATGCCCACAAACTTAGATGTGGTACACTGCTTGTTAATTCTTTTATGAAATACCTGGTCTCCCACATGGCTGCTGTGAAATATGGCACACAATTGTTATTGCCGATATTTTGTAAAATTGGCATTGTATTATTTTGGCAAATTCAGGAATGAATGGTTTCAAACCCACAGAAATAATACGAAGTGCCTACAATTGAGCCATTTAAGACCTTAAGATCCTTTTATACTTTTCGTTTCACAAATCACACTGGTATTTTTACTAATTTATCATAATGTTACTCAATTTTACGGAATAACTAGCTTTTGATATGGTTAAGAATTTGATATTATATTATATCCATACTATCAACCCGCCCCGGCTTCGCCTGGTATCTTAAAGGGGTTACTCAGCGAAAGCTTAAAAGGCGTACGGACTGTAGGTCTCAGCCGCAATTCAGAAAAGCCGAGGTGAACAGCAAAACTACAAACACTTATAGTCTACTCTTCTCTGAAGTCTTAACTCGACACGACTCGACAGTTAATGCTGGTCGAAGCTGGGGTGATGGGCTCACTCGCTAGCTCGTAAACTCGCTCCGAAGCTAGTAATATAAATTTCCACTGAATGGAGATTGTTGGAAGAAATTAAAACGTAAAATCACTTAAAGTTGGCGATGTATTAAAGATAAAGATATGCTGTCGCGGACTTCTTTGTAGAACTTTTCATGCTGACCAATTCCTAATCTCATACTTTATAGATATTTTTATGGTTTACCCAGCGTAAGCTTAAAAGGCGCACGGAGTAGGTATTCCTTCGACACAATTCACTGAAATCGTTACTGCTCGGCTTCCTTTGGTCACAAGTGAATGTTTTCCTACAGAAGCCTTCCTCGAGAAATTCTTTACTGAATGGTGAAAATCCATTCATTGGATTGAGAGGTTACCCGTTACATCCAGGAATCGTGGACTTGGTTTTATGTAGAGATGCCAGCGACGATCATTAAAACAAATACATGAATTTATAACTAGTATTGCGCCCTTATCCTATAGGCCCTAGGCTAAGTTCGCATGGTTCTTAGTCATGCAAAGAGTACAGCGTTTAAATGAGCTTCAAATTACAGAAGAGAAGGAAACCTGATTGTATATCATAATCATAGCAAACGCCCGCCTCAATGTTACAAGTCGAGCTGAGGCAAGTCACAGGAAGCACCAGCGATGTGTTGCACAACATTTGCCAACGAAGGAAGGTCTAGAACACGCTTCTATGCAACGCAATGACTTAGGACAGTATGGACTATGAATTATATGTAAGACTCATTAAATACGTCATACAACTGTACCTAGGGATATTTATAGAGGACTGAACTAATAAAAACGGAGCATTCTTTTTAGGTTGTTATGAGTTAAAAGTGTACAGTATATCACCATTGAGGCTTTTTTCTGTAGTAGTTGGTGATTTAACGTGACTTATGTTTAAAATGGAAATAATCACTCAGGTGAGTTAACATTCAAAAAACCCTTGCAAAAATGAAATCATCTGTACCGCAAATAACGTGCTCAAGGCAGTTAACAGCTTGCTGGCCGCCGCGAGCGCTAGTGTCGCTTCACTCACAAAGAGGATGCAATTTCGTAGCGCAGCAAGCTTCGCGACTGTGTATTTTAGACTGTGGTAATACAACTCCGTCTTCCGAGGGTTACCAATCTAACATTTCCCCCGCGAATTAACTAATAGCTTATTTCAAACTGAGGCTAGTTCAAAATAATTTTGAATCCCACACAGCAGGATAATATTAGCTTTTTCTTTTCTTGGCGGGAGAGAAGTTATATGTGAATTAATCTAGTTTTGATTAATATAACGCGCTTTTAATAAAGACTTAGAAAATTTTATGGGTACATTATCACTAATTTTGGGATCATTATTATCATCTTGAGCATGAGATAACCATCAGCCGAGTTGCTTCATATTACGTAAATATTATGTCCAGCAATTCCCCGAATTACGGTTATCTCCCAGTTACGAATGAGTGAAATTTGTTGCTTGAGTAGTGTAAGCAATTAAACATTTTTCCGGCTGCATGTAGCATTTGTAAGGTAAGAAGGACCTTGGTAGGTGACAAAAATCTTCGAAAATGCTACTTTAGGCATTCCGGGCTAATTGCAATATAAAGCACAGGATCTTGTTGGAAAAACTGAATAAACATAAAAATGAAAACCGGTATTGAATTACCCATAAATCAATATGATACATCGTGAGAGGACATGCCCACTTTTGCTGAGACCTCAGTAAATAATTTTTCTTGTTGAGAGATACGCAGTCTTCAAGTTGGTAGCACAGATATAGAGTTTATTTTGCTCCTGTCAGGGGAACAGGAATATTCCAGATTTACCATTGAGGTGAGACATTTTAGTCAAAGACTAACTTAATTTCTTCAAGAACTGCATATTGTATTGAGCATATTGTATTACTCGAAAAATTCGGGATCAAAATACATTAAACTTTTCTTGTGTAATAATATCTCACAGAGAAATGGAAATAATTGTAGAGTTGTTGTTAATTCATTTGAGGGGCTTGAGACACCTTGATCATCAGCCCCGTGTAGTTGGGAGTGTGTTGAAGCTGTCCGGCAACCTGTATTGCTGTGATGATTGTAGTTGTGTGTGTAAATGTATCTGGGACAGGGATGGAGTAGACGCTCCGGGACATGAGCAAGGCACTATCTCGGCAATTTCCTGTAGGAGTTTGGCAAAACCCGGGGAAAAACACACTCAGGATAACCACTGTCGGCACCGGGATTTGAACCTACGATATCCGTTTACCACAGCCGCCCTCACGACCATGGTGCACTTTTGACGGACGCGGCTAGGCCGCGGGATGAAATGCTTGTAAAATTTGGCTTGAGTACCTATAACCCCTCCCATTGGTCGATCCTGGCTACGTTACTGTCCTTGTTCTATACTAGTCCTGGTAGAAAGCACTCCCGAGTTGTATTCTTCTGCTAATTTCCAAATCTATTCTTCCATCTTCAGTCAGTTCACTTCCCAAGTATTTGAAGTGTTTCACCACTTCCAATTTCTAATCTCCTACTCCTTATCTCCTCTTAGGGGATTGCCACCGCAAAATACCCAGAAATATCAACCAATAACTTAGAGCATTGTCTATATAACTTTGTGTAGGCTAATTATTTTAGATACCGGTAAGAGTTAATTGTCAAATTCTAAGTTTATATAGACTACAATTAGTGTCAGTACGGTACCGTACAGAAATGTTGTAAAATATAACACCACACAAAATAAAATTTTATATGTACTCAATAAATGGCAAATATCTAAATATTTGTCAATTAAGCAGAGTGTATTTTTTCAAATTGGTAATTTATTCCTGAAAAGTACAGTTTTGCGGAAGTCTCAGTTTTGCCCCTCAAGGCTGAGTGTATTTAATTCCAGACCTCAGATCAGAATTAAGAAAACGATCACCGGCAAGGTTACACACCTTATATATTTCTACGTGATGGCCGTGATCTTAAGTGATTTTTAGTGTTTGAAACCGTTGTAAATTCAGTGAGAGAGATATCACCTGTGGCAGGAAAAATTAAGTCAATTTTTGCTATTACCTGCACATGTTTAGAGTCTGTGTTTCACTTTTGTTTCGTTTAACATTCATTAACTTCTGTGGAAATCATCGATTTATTGTCACCATGTCGTGTGATACCAGCCACGGGTTAATCATTCTTCACCTTATACACGTGATGTTCATCATGGAGTAGATCCCCACTATGAGGGAGACGCCTACGGAATACCTACAATGAAGAGGAAAGTACTGGTACTGGGACAATCTTAAGTTAGTCACCCTATACAGTATCTCATACGGGGGTGCACATGTACAGTTTGTGATTTTCAGTGTTTAATACCTCAGCAATGTGAGATCTGAACTTTTCGGGTCAGATAACTGACGTCTTTACCATGAAGATGAGATCTTCTCACTTTAGGGAACACCCTGTTTTAGAACCCCACAATTAATTTTGATTTAATATTTTCGTATCGGTTGGATAGACGACAGCTAGTACCAAATTTTTGTATGGTTTATTAATCAGTTTGTGGCTACATTTTACCACAATAGGTCCGAGTGGGAAAGGACACATATCTAGTAAAACTGACTTGACCTGGACATGAAACCAGGGTGTAAGATCGTATATTTTCAACGAACACAGAGGGATTAGGTGTTGTTTATAATTTTTGATGAGTGCTAAGCTATGAGCCCGTAACACGAAGTTTGAAACAAGTAGGGAGACACTGAAACATCTCCCTTTTCAAAGCAGTTGGACTACGTGTGTATAGTCTTCGTTTTTCGTGTATTTGCAATTGTTACAACGTTATTTCACTAGGCAGGGCAAGTTTTTGTGAAAGACACTCTTCAGGAATAAAAAAAAGAATGTTTAACAGATCAACGGAACACTGTAGCACTGCAGAAAGTGTTTTCCGTGAGATTGAAAGTGCACAGTTTTGTTAAATGTAGTGTGAACGAGCCACGCCACAATGAATGAGTTAGGAAGTGGTGTGTTGTGCCTAGCAGAGGGCAGGCAAGTGAACTGGTTATTTTCTCCCGGCATTCAATGCGAGACTCACTTTATTGATTATTTCTTCGTATTTTGACGTCACAGAACTTATGTGGAATGCGGAGGTCATATTATAGGAGTATTATGTAAGCTTTGGGGACAGCAGCTGATCGCCGTGAACACCTGTATTGTACCGCAATGCCATGCGAGGATAGCCCATGTATTGGAGCATCTTATTTAACGCTATTACTTGGTTCATTTAGCAAGTTGTAATTAAGGTTTATTCTTTACTGTAAATTGACCCATTAATTGTTCAAGGCTAGTTAACTTGTGTATTTATTGTGTCTTAGAACACAGGTTTTTGTGAGGGTAGATGGAATGAATATCCTCTTGTTGTGTATTGCATTCCGGCGATATTGAGCCCGAGCGCCAGATCGACCGATGATCGTTACGCGCGCAAACTGTGTAAGCCGCGCCACACACATGTGTTATTGTACTTGAGCCTTTCATTGCTCAGAGTGCTATGCTGACTAATAGAGTCACATCTTCGAGTTAATCTCTGAGGAGATTTATGCAGCCTACGACTGGTGTCTAAACTAAACCATCTTAGGGAACTTAAACCTTCTACATAAATCAGAATATAAATCATATTTCTCACTCAATTAAAGCGACGTGATAAATAAGTTATAATTTGAGCATCTTAATTTTGGATCCATTGTTTTATTGTTTTACTCTAACACCATGTGCTACGTCCTGTTCTTATGGAAGTGAAACTTTAACTATGCTGACACTACCTGTAATCGACGACTAGAATCGCTGGAACCAGTAGTTCGTACATCATGGTCCGCGTGATTCTATGCGATGTAAGCCGTAATGCTGATTACGCTATTGCCAACATAACTCACATTTTTGAGATGACGACTGGGGGCAAAGAGCTTTCCTAATCTGAGAAAGTAGGCTTGTGTCTGTGTGTTTATTGACTTTATTCTGAGTGCATTACCTGAATTATATCCCTGTTAGTTGCAAGAGTGTATATGTCTCTACTGTTTTTTATAGTATGTGGTCTCCAATCATTAGCTTTGCTTCCATTCTTTGGTTACGACGTGTCTCGTCGTAATATTTTCATTCATGTCAGGATTTAGATAGATATTAAATGTAACTGTAAATGTGAACGTGGTACCATCCCAACTAAGGGATTGGTTTGCTTCCGAGTCATTTGCTTGTAAACTTGCTTTCACGTTAGATTCTGTTATGTGCGACGCACCTAGATTAGTTGTTGCTTTTGCATTTCTGTATAATAAGGACTTCCGAGGGTTTGCTAAAGTCACTTGGTTTTTTTATTGACTCAACAAAGTAACTAGTTTTACCAATTAGCCAATTTTTAACTCTCCGAAGTAGGATAAGAGTTTCGTTATTGAATAAAACATTCACCAAATTTTACTTAAGACTGGATCTTTTTATTTATAGCTTTGTGTTTTAGAGGGTGTATTTCTTTGAGCGTCTTTGACAATATCCATGCAAATGGACCCGATCTCTGGGACCAAGACTCTCGAGCTTCACAAGCTTTTAACCCTTTATAGGTCCTTGGGATACTATCTTCCCACCATGTATTTATAGAACGGTGTTAGGGAGAGAATCTTCCCACCCATTTCATTTCAAGCAGTTCCACATGCATCCACATGCTAGATGCAGAGAAACATATAAAACCCATTAATTTGATGTATACTGTCATCAGAAACCAAAGGTGGGAAGCATACATACCAGTGGTCTCCACAGTGCACGTGCTCGCCTGTTCGGTTGTGTTGAATGAAAGAAATGCGTTCTTTTACAGAAGAAGGTGTTTTTATTGAAGGTAAGAGATTTGTAAACGCTGGTGTATAGCTTAAATACAATGTTAATAATGGTTTTGGTCACCTGAGTAAATATATTTCAGCTAGAATGGAAATTATTATCCTGCTCAGGGTGTTTGCCATAAAATAGAAGATTTTTAAAATTAATTTTCTGTGTTTTTAGTAAATACTATTTTGAAATTATTGAATTATATTCGAATATACTAACTTTTAACATTCCAAAATCACTTTTATATTTTTGTTGCGTTTTCGGCTAAGATGATATAGGTCACTGACCTTGAGTTGCGTGGGAGTTACGGGTTTTTCTTAAATTATAGAGCGTGATGGGTGCATTTATACATTATATCCTGTTTAAACCTCATTATTGAGTGATAAACAGAGTATCATCATAATTTGGAGGTGGGAGATTATTACCCCATTGCTCATTTAAGAAAACATATTGTCGGGTGTGGGCAGTGGGATAATAATTTCCCACCCCATATTTCATAAAATAGAATCCACACCCATAAAATTGTTGCATATTCCTACTCATCTATCACCCCCAATAAAAAATGTGACAAAAAAAACAAATATTTTATGCCCCCAGTCTTTTACCATATAAAGGGTTAAAGAAATGCATCCGATCCTCTCAGGTTGTCAAGCTAATTACATTGGAAAGAGTGAAAGACGATTAGACACAGGTTATAATGAACATAGGAATGCGATATGATACGGAACACATTCAGCCGTATGCCAACATATGTGTGACGCGGGGCACGGCTTTACTAACTGCGAGACAGACCTAAAAATAATTCATCACGAATCAAAAGGCAGAGATCTTGGACAGAAAGGAAGCAATCGAGATACACCTAGCCAAACGAAACAATCCCAACAATCTAAATGAACATATGTTTATGGAGAGCTCACCCCTCTTCACTCTACTAAGAAACACACCCTGTCGGAAACAAGACACAACTTAGCGATACAGCCAAGCTAGATAAAAACGGGGGGGGGGGGGGGGAGGGAATTAGAGGGATTTAATAGGTAAATGTTATCTGGATCAGGTGTACGTTGTACTTTACCTCTGCAATAAACCAAGGCCGATATGCACGGCAGTATTAAAGGTGCCGGGACGTCTTCAATAGACCGAGTACCGCTTAGTATAAATGGCCTTTTTAGCCCATGCGTGGCGAAGATAATTCCACGGTCTTTAGTAGTTGCAGACTCCTGCATTCAATAGCATACACTCTTATCTAGACTTGGCAAAGTCACACAAATATACATGGCACTGACCTCTGGAAGAACATAGCAACTAAAGGGGGAGGAAGGGGAAAACCAGTTCAACCCAGCTAACACTCGGGATTAGTCGACTATAACTGGTGTCTAAGGAAACACGCAACTGCCTCAAGTTCCAGTTAAGGAGACAACTCAATAAGTATAAGCTTGTATTATTTCAGTATAACCATAGTTGATTTTGTAAAACCATATAATCACCCCTAACGGACAAATTCCGGATTTTCATCACTATTTTAGAAGTTTACCAAACATTAGATATACCACATTTAACATACACCGACTGTTGCATTACCAACACTGCAACTAAATAATTGTATATATTGTATATATTTTTCACCTGTATTCTCAAACATAGATGTTATAGCCTAAGTGTAATGGATCTGATGATGATCGCTTGACGATCGAAACTGGTCATCCTAGTGTATTTATTAATCTTATGTAATTTATTTCAGGATCAGGGCATAACCCAGCTCTATTTGGGTACATTCGTGTTGACCGACTGAAAAGCACCAAACGTTTGTTTACTTAGGCAACACTGAAAAATGGCTTCAAACCTCACAATGTTCACGGCTAGTCAGGCAAACCGTGAAGCCAAGAGATTCAAAACACTCAGGCTTAAACTCATGAACATAGACAAGTTAATTTGGTTCAACAAAAAATGTATAGAACTAAATCTCACTCCTAAATATGTACCAATTAAAACCGTACCGATTACACCAGCCTCAATCATTTCAACTAAACAATCCAAATCGCTTTGGATAAAAAACGAACTAAGATTTGTATATATAAGAAAACAAAAAATCAACCAACAACTATACGATATTCAATTGCAACTAAGTAACTTCTGGCACGCATCCCAATTGGACAGTTTTACCGAGCACCTACATGACACCATCAAAATCAGAGCAATGAGGAAACACGAAACGCTAGAATAAACTAAGAAAATTAGGAGAAACACAGAATAATCAATCTAGTGAACAAGACAAGAATAACAATGAATTTAATTTCCACAGCAGGGTAAACAACAAAACGAACGTAACCTTCTCTCAAAATGAAATGGATATGCTAGACAAAGGTTTGAAATACAACTGCACAGACGCACACACGAACCATAACATAAAACAGTTAATCACAGATATCAAGATAGCCAGTCACAAGCTCCCAGCAGAAGACAGGGAATTAACCAAAAATCTTGCCACCAACGAAGCCAAAAAAATCCTCAAACGAGAGGGCGAAAACTATTACACTCAAAACAACAAACAACAAAAAGAAATAAAGTGATTGAAACAAAAAATAAAAGAACATGACTTAATCATCACAAAAGCGGATAAGGGAAATACCACAGTAATTTTGAACAAAACAGAATACATTGAAAAAAAACAGTCGAATTCCTAAACAACGAAATCAAGGAATTAGCAAAAGACCCCACCAATAAATTTCAAAAACAAATAAAATGTGTATTAAAAGAAACAGAATACATATTGACCAAAGCTCAAAAATCAAAACTAATAAACTTGGACCCGAAAATACCGTCATTGAGGGGACAACCAAAAATACACAAAAATGAGTGCCCAATGAGACCAATAGTCAATTGTAGGAATGCGCCTAATTACAAAATCAGCAAAGAGTTACTAAAAATCTTAAAACGCCGCCTTTCCAACGACAAAAACAACTCTGTAAAGAACACAACGGAATTAGTAACAGCACTGAACACCCTACAAATGAAACCTAGTACGAGGCTTGTATCTTTCGATGTAACTAACATGTATGCCAATATTCCTATTAATGATGCAATCAACACTATCGAAAATAACTTAAAATCCAACAATTCGGAAAAAGAAACTGAAGAGATCGTGCGACTACTGAGGGTCGTCCTCGGCCAAAACGCGTTTCAATTCGACAATAAAATGTACACACAAACAGAAGGATTAGTGATGGGATCACCACTAAGCGGATTAATCGCTGACATCTTCATTAATGCACTAGAAAATGAGTTTTTAGAATAGACTTCAACAAGGGGAATAGTAATATGGAAAAGATACGTAGATGATGTAATTTGCACCTACGATACTGAATTAACAAGCGAAGAAACAATTCTCCAATCCATTAATAGCCTACACCACTCAATCAAATTCACTAAGGAATCCGAAACAGATCGAAAAATAAATTATCTCGACATAACTATTGAACGTAAGGACAACGAGCTTTCATACTCCATATTTCGAAAAGCCACACAATCCTCGCATGCAGTCGACAATTAGTCTAATCACCCCAGTACGCATAAATTAGCGGGGTTCAATTCAATGGTGCACAGAGCTTTAAACATACCCATGTCAACAGACAATTATAATAAGGAAATAAGAACCATTAAACAAATGGCAAAGGAAAACAATTTCCCGCCAAGCAAAATAGACCAAATTGTAGCCAAACATAAAAATAAAGATAAAATGGTTCCAAAACCGGACATTAATGAAAAAAATTCGCGCGCTTCAACTATATGAATGAGAACACATATAAAATCACTAATCTATTGAAAAACCAAGGCATAAAAATAGCATTCACAACGAATTATACGACCGGGAGGCACCTGCAAAATAGCAATCTAAATAAACAAGACCCGTATTCAAAGTCAGGGGTATATTCTATTACATGTCAATAAATTGGTTGTCAAGCTAATTACATTGGACAGAGCGGAAGACGAGTAGATACACGATATAATGAACATAGGAATGCGATAAGATACGGAACACATTCAGCCGTATGCGAACATATGTGTGACGCGGGGCATGGCTTTACTAACAGCGAGACGGACCTAAAAATAATTCATCACGAATCAAAAGGCAGATATCTCGGACATAAAGGAAGCAATCGAGATACACCTAGCCAAACGAAACAATCCCAACAATCTAAATGAACACATGTTTATGGAGAGCTCACCCCTCTTACCCCTCTTCACTCTACTAAGAAACACACCCTGTCGCAAAGAAGACACAACTTAGCGATACAGCCAAGCTAGATTTAAAAAACGGTGGGGGGATTAGAGTTTTTTAATAGGTAAATGTTATCTGGATCAGGTGTACGTTGTACTTTTCTTCTGCAATAAACCAAGGCCCGTATTCGTGGCAGTATTAAAGGTGCCGAGACGTCCTCAAAAGACCGGGCAGCACTTAGTTTGAATGGCTTATGGTCCACGCGTGGCGGGGAATGTTCCACAGTCTTTAATAGTTGTTTGACCCACCTCATTGAATAACATACATCTATCTAGATTTGGCAACATCCCACATAAACACATCGCACTGACTCCACACAGCACATATGAACAGGGGGGAGAAAGGAAAAAAAACAGTGTCGTTGAGATAACAGCCCATCTCAGTCGACCACACTGGAGAAACAGTGAACACGAACCTGCACGTAGCTCCAGCGAGGAAGAGAACCTGATAAGTAGTAGCCTGAAATATTATAGTTTAACCATAGTTGATTTTTACAACTATACAATTTGTAATCACTCCAAATTACAAACTCCGGATATCTATCACCATTTAGCATTTCACCTAACATCATATATACTGCATTTAGCATACACCGACAGTTGCAGTACCAATACCGCAACTAAATAATTGTACATATTGTAAATATTTTCACCTGTATTTTCAAACATAGATGTTATAGCCAGTGGCGTACGCAGGATTTCCTTCGGGGCGGGTTCATTAATATAATAGGGTAATTGTGTATATTTTCTTAGCTTACAAGGGGGAAATTGCATGGGAAGTTATTCATGAGAGATTGGGAAAGGAAAGTTCATATATGGGCAGATACAGTCATTGTTGTAAATTGAAATTAAGTCAGTGGAAAAGTAACTGGGGCAAATATTCGTTCATTGGGAGGGGGGAAATAGAATGGAACAGTTTGCCAGGGGGCATTTTCAGCCCTTTGCCTTCTGATGTTGGTAAATTTAAGGAGTTGATGAAAAAGCACCAGATTAAAAGGCAGTGATGAACGGTGCATAAGTTGACGCAATGAAAGAAAGTGTAAATGTTTAGTATTTTATGTTTATTCTGTTATTAGAATGATTATTTTTATGATTACCGGTTTCTTCTCTTAGCAACTATTACTTATTTTCTAATTAGTCCTAATTTTCTAAAATTTTTGTGGTTGAGAATTGTTTTGTGTATTTATTGTAATTTGCCACCATGGACAGTGTCCACATTTGCAAATAAACCATGTATGTATGTACATACCGGTATTACAGGGACAGATGACCTTGCTGTTCCGCCCCATAAAACGACAGTCATCATCATAATTAAAATGATATTTTGATTAATATTCATAAAAAACAACAATTAAATAACCGCTCTCTCTGCATGAAAAATATTTTGGGTCTCATTTTTTCGACACAATAAAAAATGAAAAGAAATTCTAAAAAATATGGACAACAGTAACTAAATATTGAGACTGAAACGATGCAGTGGTATAATCATGACCGTAGTGACGTGGTTGCTTCAAATATTGATATTATGTGAGAGAAAAATAATGTTTTGCTCTCCGTGTTCGTACTGCAATTGCTATTGGCTCTCAAAATCTGCCTGTCTTGATTATTTTATTTGTATCATTAATTGGAATAAATTGCAGAAACTCCTCTTTTACTGAATTATCTATAAGGAAACGGGCACACACAATTAATGCAACCCGAAGCGACGTGAAAAGACTTACCGATCGCACACTTCAACAGCAAAACTGATCCATGGGTAGCTCCAACACTGCGAGTACGGTTCAGGGCATTTATTAAGTGAGGAACGTGACCACACCTAAGGTGTATGCGGGAGTTAGGACGCCTAACGAGCGATGCCGGAAAACAGGTGATAGATGGGACAATATATAGATTCAAGTAAACCCCCCCCCGTCGGTACGCCACTGGTTATAGCCTAAGTGTAATGGATCTGATGATGATCGCTTGACGATCGATCTCATGTAATTTAATCCAGGATTAGGGCATCACCCAGCTCTTTTGGGTACATTCGTGTTGACCGACTGAAAAGCACTAAACTCTTGTTAGTTAATTAGTTGGGTAGTCAGTTAGCTAGGTGGCGGTATCCTTATAATCTACTGTTATTCATCTAGTAGGTTGGTTAGTTAGTTAGTTAGGTCTTTAGGATTTGCTCGTATTGGACAGGTGGTCTCTATTAAGGGTCTAGGGGGGCGGGGGAGTTATAGGGGGATGTTTTTTTTATTGCGGAAAATGTATGTAGAAAGTTCTTATTTACTGTGTTACTTGTTTTGCGTCCCTTTTTACTACTGTTGCTTCTAGAGACGCGAGTTTGTTTCAAAGGAGGCCTTTAATGGCCGGTAAATGTGTTGGTACTGCTCCCTCGCATTCGTGTATTCTCAAGTGCCAGCTGACTGCGCCGGGAGTCAAACTAGCGTTCTTGAGCGTGGTGAGCGCGAATGTTGTGCTGTTTACTAGCTTGAGAGGTCGAGTGCCTAAAGGAGTAAGGTGGGGAGGGAGTTCAAAATGGCTGCCATGCTTGTTACGTGCTTAAATGTGCAAGAATGCGGTTTAGCAAGGCCGCTTAAGGGGGTTTGCAGGAGGAAGTCGCAACCACTGTAATGCGTAATGTGGTCTGACCCTGAACAAACAATTGATTGGGGTTTCTTGGTAGATTAAATGATATGTATGAATGTGTAATTGTACGCTGTAGAGCTTCTGTGGGGCTTTGAGAGATCGTGGTTGTGAATACCCGTGTACTTGGGTGTGTACTCTGTCTGATAACCTGTGTCCTCGTGGTGGCTGTATCAGTGTATGTGTGTGGGTTCAATATGTCTGATAACCTGTGTTATTGTGGTGGCTGTATCAGTGTATGTATTGTGTGTGTTCAATCTGTCTGATAACCTGTGTTATTGTGGTCGCTGTATCAGTGTGTGTGTGTGTGTGTGTGTGTGTGTGTGTGTGTATGTATGTATGTATGTATGTATGTATGTATGTGTTCAATCTGCCTGATGACCTGTGTTATTGTGGTGGTTGTATCAGTGTAAGAATGTGTGTGTTCAATCTGTCTGATAACATGTGTTATTGTGGTGGTTGTATCAGTGTATGTGTGTTCAATCTGTCTGATAACCTGTGTTATTGTGGTGGCTGTATCATCGTATGTATGTGTGTTCAATCTGTCTGATAATCTGTGTAATTGTGGTAGCTGTATCAGTGTAAGTGTGCGAGTTAAATCTAACAACCTGTGTTATTGCGGTGGTTGTATCAGTGTATGTGTGTGTGTGTGGTCAATCAGTCTGATAACCTGTGTTATATTGGTGGATGTATAAGTGTTCGCTGTAATCTGCCTGGTAACATGTGTTGTTGTGGTTGTTTGTATTGGTGTTAGTGATGCGTCTGGTAACCTGTGTTGTTGTAATGACAGGGTGGTCTGTTTGCGTGGGTTTGCCTGTTAACCTGTGTTCTTGTGATGGCGGTAATAGTGTGAGTGATATAGGTCTATTAGCCTGTGTTATTGTAGTCAATTAATTAATGCTTGTTCGTGAATTTTTTTAACCTGTGTTATCGTGGCGAATGCATTTGTGTGTGTCTTGTAGTTTTAATAGTGTAAGGCTTGGAAAGATTTGAAGTTAATTATATTGTCCATACAAATTGTCATTAGTGCTCTTCAATCGGTCAATGCAAATATTCTTCAATGAATGGGTGAATTGCGTATGTTAATTAATTATCACTATAAGATAGGGATTATAATAGAAGTAAGGGATGAGATGGAGGTTGTGACCTTAAGTATGGGGGAACGCCTGTAGTAGGAGTCGAAAAGCCATGGAAGGTCGTTTCCCGGATATTTGAGGTGAGGATCGAATCCCCATCTTCTCGCTTTGTGCTCCACTAAGTTGTGTATGCAAGGTCCTAGCCTACGTGGTATTGACCGATTCACAAGTTGGGTGATACCAAGAATTAAGGGTCGTAATTTCACCGCTATAAGCTTAATGATCATAATGATGAGAATAATAATCTAATGATAATACCGAATAACATTCTCTCTGAAATGCCAATTCGTATTCGTCTCCATAATTTTTTTTGGTGAAATTACGAATGTATAAGCTTTAATTAAGGGTGCGAAAAGAATTTAGAATGCAGTTGGTACGTTTGCTGGGAGGGATGAAATTCAACGTATATTAAGTGTGTTTAATGTGAGGGGATGTGTGGTGCTGGATTGTGCGTGTGATCGCCTTTTATAAGGGTGTGGGAGGGGGTTGCAAGATGGTGTTGGATTTCTCTGTTTGTCTGAATCGCCTCTGGTGCTCTTTGTTCATCGTCGAATTTCTGATTAGTGTTGTATATCGGCGTATGTGTCTGTGTGTGAAGGGGATTATTGTCCGGGTGTGTTTTGAGCATGAAGGGACTGGGAGAAGCTATGTCTGGGGTCTTGCTGAACATGGTTCAGGTCAGGTGCCCTTCCGCCAGGGTTTTGAACCTAGGGGTGTGTGTGTTCTCATCCCGAGAGATTTGCGGGGTTTGTGTTGATGTTTAAAATGTTTTGAAGGGGAGAAGCGCGGGGGTTAGAACTGTGAGTGCATGCGAGGGGTGTATTTTGGCTTTGCGAGAGATTGTTCAAGGATCGTGTTGAATTTCCTATCTTCAGTCTAGCTTGGGCGCAATTCTGCTAATGATTTGAAGTCTAATTGGCACGTCGTTACACTCGATTAATTCTATTTCCAATTGCATCAGATTCCCCCTAATATGATAATTATTTAATTGGCATGGTGCATTAGTTGTTATAAAGTTCACATCATCTCCCACGACTCGATTTAAACATTCGCAAATTATTAAATGTGCCTCTCAAGCTGTTCATATAATACGCCACTGTTCCCTCATATCGCGCAGTTATGCACTAAATTGTCTCAAAAATACTGACATTTCCACTCAAAATATATCACTCTGTTAGATCTCTTCGAAGAGGCTTAACATTCACTATTATGTTTCCTTTCGACTGTACAAGTTATCGCGTATTTCGTAAGTGCATCTCGTAATTGTAAGACCCGCTTAGCCTCTAAAAGACTTTCTCAATATGACGCCTTCGCTGTAAGCAGCTCACAACAGCGATGTCCAACTGTTCTGTTATCGCCTACAAATACTGCTACACAAATGCAGTGAATTATACCGTGTTTAAACCGAACACTTATTCTCACTACAAATGTTTGCTGCGTGCTAGATTTCCGAAGTTCAGCATTAAAGTGATGCACGTTGGTCTTCGTAATAGTAAGACGCAAGTATATGCTTGCATACACGAAGCGTACAGTTTCACTGTTAAAAATCGTATCGTGAACTGTACTGCTCTGTGTCTAAGTCATGCTAACCAATCTCAACTTTACATATGTTCAGCCTAACTACTGTGGCTAACAGCTTTACTGCGTTCGTTCTGGTCATGCGCTACGAACGTAAACAAAATGTCAACTCATCTGTCTTCACTTCGTCTGGTCTCTGCTATACTCCATCAATGGTAGGTGGAAGCGTAATTAGGGGTTCAGTTCCTCCGACTCTTCTTCATATCAATGCTTATATCGGTGGATCGAGAAAGAAATACCTCATGAGATAATTCCCACGGCGTGTATTAAAATATTTGACCTATTCCTAAACATTTAAATAACATTTCTCTCCGTTTAAAATTAGCCTTCTGATTCTTTCTCGAGAATTCCATCTTACGTGATTCTCTCTTCTCATGAACATTGGATCGTGCTTCTAGCGTCTGTCTACCCCTCTGTGATGACACGTCACAGATGGTGACTGACGTCAGGCTTCATGAATATCGTACCCGATCACTCCGAGTCAGATAGAAACAGGGTGGGGTTGGAACACTGGAATATGTTACGCATTGAGCTAAAAAGTGTATTACATTAGCAGCGCCTTCGTGACGTCAGGCTTCACGAATATCGTAGCCGATCGCTCCGAGTCAGATAGAAACAGGGTGGGGTTGGAACACTGGAATATGTTACGCATTGAGCTACCAAGTATATTACATTAGCAGCGCCTTCGTGACGTCAGGCTTCATGAATATCGTACCCGATCACTCCGAGTCAGATAGAAACAGGGTGGGGTTGGAACACTGGAATATGTTACGCATTGAGCTACCGAGTGTATTACATTAGCAGCGCCTTCGTGACGTCAGGCTTCATGAATATCGTAGCCGATCACTCCGAGTCAGATAGAAACAGGGTGGGGTTGGAACACTGGAATATGTTACGCATTGAGCTAACAAGTGTATTACATTAGCAGCGCCTTCGTGACGTCAGGCTTCACGAATATCGTAGCCGATCACTCCGAGTCAGATAGAAACAGGGTGGGGTTGGAACACTGGAATAAGTTACGCATTGAGCTACCAAGTGTATTACATTAGCAGCGCCTTCGTGACGTCAGGCTTCATGAATATCGTAGCCGATCGATCCGAGTCAGATAGGAAGAGGGTGGGGTTGGAACACTGGAATATGTTGCGCATTGAGCGACCAAGTGTATTACATTAGCAGCGCCTTCGTGACGTCAGGCTTCATGAATATCGTACCCGATCACTCCGAGTCAGAGAGAAACAGGGTGGGGTTGGAACACTGGAATATGTTACGCATTGAGCTACTAAGTGTATTACATTAGCAGCGCCTTCGTGACGTCAGGCTTCAGGAATATCGTAGCCAATCACTCCGAGTCAGATAGAAACAGGGTGGGGTTGGAACACTGGAATATGTTACGCATTGAGCTACCAAGTGTATTACATTAGCAGCGCCTTCGTGACGTCAGGCTTCATGAATATCGTAGCCGATCACTCCGAGTCAGATAGAAACAGGGTGGGGTTGGAACACTGGAATATGTTACGCATTGAGCGACCAAGTGAAGGAGTAGGGAAAATAATGCACATAATGAAGATTCACAAAATAATGAAGTATATTATAAAACAATTCTCTTTGCAAACAAATATATAACAAGTAGTTCCGTGAAGTCTATTTTCATATATCCTACTTATGTTAATTGACACTATTAACATTGCTGTAATAGATTCGTAGATATTGAGAACCGACTAGATATTGCGGATGGTCGCCATGTTGGATTTTTATATATGTAGCTCTTAAGAGTTATGTACTGTTACATGAAGATTATTGTGTACGTGTTGTATTCAAACTTCAATCGCATGACTAGGGCACAAGAAGTAAAAATGAGATTTAAAAAATTCGCACAGCTACCAACCTATGGTTATGGAAACAATTGAAATAAATTAGATGTCAGTGGATTAATATTTGTATAAGGATTTACTGTAACAAATTTCACTGCACTCGGATGGTTAAATTGCGAGAAACGTCCATGTGAATATTTATACATCGCGTCGCCGCCATATTGGATTTGTGATCACCAGGTTATTGATAGTTCTATAGGGGGAACTTATGTTCATAGCCCCTATGAACATTAAAAAATCAGTTTGATTGCTGTAATAGATTCGTAGATATTGAGAACCGTCTAAATATTTCCGATGGACGCCATGTCGGATTGTTCTATGTACAGACCATAGAGTCATGTACCATTAAAGGAAATTTATTGTGTAGGTTCATTATTCAATCTTTCAATTCAATCGCATAATTACGACACAAGAAATAAAAACTTAATTTTAAAATTCGCACATCCGCCATCTTGAGGTTATGTAAACAATTCAACTAAATTAGATACCAGTGCATTACAATGTGTATAAAATTTTTCTGTACCAAGTTCCATTGCGTTTGGATCATTAAATAGCCAGAAAAGTCCATTTAAAACTTTCAAATTTACTTGGCCGCCATGTTCGGTTTGTAGTTTTTACCGGTTTTTGAAAGTATCATTGATGGAATTCCAGTAGTGCCCTTTATCTCCGTACACAATTTCAGGGTGATACCGGTAATAGTTTCAGAGATATAGAATGCCGGTGAAATATTTCGCACAGCCGACATCTTGAGATTATGTAAACAATTGAACAAAGTTAGATGTCGTGCGTTAAAATGTGTATAAACATATATTGTAGCAAGTTTCATTGCGTTTGGGTGTTTAAATCACGAGAAACGTCTATTTAAAAGTCGCAAATTCGCTTGGCCGCCATGTTGGTTTTGTAGTAACCAGGTTTTCAGAAGTCACATAGGTGAACTTCTAGTAGTTCCCTTTATCACCGTACAAAATTCCAGAGTGATATCGGTAAATTTTCGGAGATATTGAATGCAGGTGAGATATTTCACACAGCTGCCATGTTGGATTGGGAAGACGTAACGAAATTTGAAGGGCACGGTCGGGGTCTTCCGGAATACTGCTATGAACTTACCGACATTCATTGAAAACGCTCCAGCCGAGATATTTTATTGGGGGGGGGGGGCACACACACGAATCATACACGCACACACACACACACACGCACTCACATAGAGAGAGACACACGGACAAAAGCTGATCCCATAAGCGTGTTTTTCCTTAAATGAAAATAGGCTAAAACAGGCCAACTTAATATTATTTTTCAAAGAACTTTGTACAATCAGTTAGTTGACACAAGATCTACCTCTTGTCATTATTCAAATAGTTGATTGAGACCATTTTACAAGGTCTGCTTAGTGTTGGTGTTCAAATAGCCACTGCAAGTACGAACACTTCGTTGACACCATCTTACAAACTTTACCAAGTGTCATTGGCTTATGCTAGGTAAAAGATTTTTCCTCTTTTGTTTATATGTTTATGAATTTCTATACTCGTGGAGCTTGCTGAATCAAGCCCTCCCACTAATCGTTAAAATCAAGGATAAACAGAGAATGTCACAGGGACTAAGTTATTGAGTCAGGGGCCGATAACCTAGATGTTAGGCCCCTTAAAACAACAATTATCATCATCATCAAGATATTGAGTGTTACTAAATGATTATGCATGTGTTCCATCAAGAAAAGGGGAGTGAAACTCCCTGATTTCTTTCACGAGAAGAGGGGATAGGTATATTATTTTCACATGGCATAGTGACTGTGCCCGGAAGTAGGCCAAAACATTGTAGCCCAAGTTAATGCACGTTTTCCAGCATTCGGGAATACAAATTCAGAATCTTGACAAGCTATGAAGGGAAAGGAATAAAAATTATCCGTCTGATGTTCACTCTTATCAACTTTCATGGCTGAGGAAAATGCACCGTCCACTGCTGTTCCAAACTCATCAGCGGTAGTCATATTCCTAATCGGAAACATTTTAAATGAGTAATTTTAGTATAAGTCATTCAACTATTGACCCCGTGCTGGAATACATGAGTTCCTTAATGGCTACCATTTGGGCTTAATGGCAACCACCTGGGTCTTAATTCATTGGGAACAATTCACGTGGTAGTAGCAAATGTATATGTTCAATAGGACTACTGCCCCAACGTCAACTCCCAAGGAAATGGCATGTCTGATTAAACGAACTCCACAAATAATTAAACCCTTTCTCCATATGCAACAAAAGCGTGTCTGCTGACCACAATGACGAAGATATAAGGGATCAATTTATAATTTTCGGGTAGAACAATTTTGCAGTAAGTTATAGGAATTAAGTACGATAACAATCGCGACATGGTATTCGAAAATATTAGTGAATATTTCGCCACTTATTTAATAAGTACACCTTATGACCAGTATGAACCGATAAAGACAGCTTCGAGATTTTTATGATCAACAGATGTTCATTGCATAAACCAACAAATATCTCGTCAGAACATCTCTGGGATTAAAAGCCCTACCATTCGTGTGAGATCTTGCCCGGTATGAAGTTTAATATGTCTTTTCAAATTACTTTTCTCCTTAAAAGATTTACCGCACGTTACACATGAGTGTGCGCCCTGGCCACTATGCAGCTTCATATGTCTTGAAAGTTTGCCCTTATCTGAGTAAGACTTACCACATATCTTACAAGAGTAGTCCTTGTTTCCACTATGGAGCAACATGTGGGATTTTAAATTGATTTTGCGTTTTATGGCCCTTCCGCAAATATTACATGAGTACGCTTTCTGGCCACTATGATGTTCCATATGTCTCTTTAAATCACTTTTGGTCGTAAAAGCCTTGGCGCATACATTACAAGAATGTGCCTTTTGCCCGCTATGAAACAACATGTGCCTAGTTAGGCTATATTTCTGGGAAAAAGCTTTTCCACATATTTCACAAATGTGCGCCTTCTTGCCACCATCGACCAACGTGTCCATCTTCAAATTGCCATTTATCTTGAGGATACCAGGCTCCGATCTCTTGGTGCATATATACCTAAAAAAAATATGTGTTTTATAATGACAAGAACATATCATGGTGATGGTCTGTGGATTAAGACTTATAAAAGAGAACCCAAGGCACTACGGTTTATTAGGGATCTTGGATTTCCAGGGGACCGCTGCTCAGCCATTTGGCCTGCAGATTACGGGGTGACGCGTGGTCAGCCCGACAGGTCCCATCGGCCGGTAATATTAGCTTTCTTCACCCGCTTTTGCCTGCCTCACACGATGAGGTCCCGGGTTTGATTCCCGGCTACGTCAGGGATTTTAAAAACCGACAGATACAACACCAATCCTTAATCCTAGCACTGGCGGCTTTAGAGGTAACATGTCAATGGTTATTTATTGTTGAAATATGTATAACAATGTTTAAAACGGTGAAAGTGTGGAGTGAACCTCATTAACATGTATATGTATATGTATGTTTGCCACAACACCACAAGGTAAAATTGTCAGAATAAACTTCAGTCAGTTATGGAGAAATTCATTTTGGTTTCTATTAAAAAGGAGATGGACAACCACTTACTCATTTAAATGACTTCCAGTTGCATCGTCTTCTTCATCCAGGGTTTCTTCTACCGCATCCTTGAGAAAATGTGCAACTTATTATTTTTAACACACATCATACACGCTTACACTGTAAAGAACAATATTGTTATGATTTCCACCATAACACACCCTAGAAAGCTGAATATACAATAACAATATTGTTATGAATTCCACCATAACACACCCTAGAAAGCTGAATATGCAATAACAATATTGTTATGATTTCCGCCATAACACCCCCTAGAAAGCTGTATATACAATAACAATATTGTTATGAATTCCGCCATAACACCCCTAGAAAGCTGAACATGCAATAACAATATTGTTATGAATTCCGCCATAACACACCCTGGAAAACTGAATATACAATAACAATATTGTTATGAATTCCGCCATAACACCCCGAGAAAGCTGAATATACAATAACAATATTATTATGAATTCCACCATAACGCACCCTAGAAAGCTGAATATACAATAACAGACGTCTCACCAACTCTTTATTAACGATTAGTTAGTTCTGTACATAGTAAAAAAATAAGTCACCGATTCTTGGATGTAACAGGTAATCTCGAGAACCAATAGATGGATTTTGATGCGGTTTTCACCATTCTGTAAAGGATTTCTTGAGGAAGGTTTCTGATGAAAATAGTGTATTTATGAACGAAGGAAGCCAAGGAGTAACAATTTCAGTGAAAAAGTCGAAAAAATCTACCGTCCGTACGCCATTTAAACTTACGCTAAGTAAACCACTAAAATATATAGTATGAGTATAAGAATTGTTCAGCATGAAACGATCTACAAAAAAGTCCATGACAGCATTTCTGAATCTTCAATACATCGCTCACTGTATATATTTTTACGTTTTCATTTCTTCCAACAATCTTCATTCAATTACCAGCTTCCGCGACAGTTTACGAGCTAGCTAGCGAACGAGTCTATCACCCCAGTTACAGTCAGCATCAAACTGACGAATCGTGTTGAGCATATTTACCCACATTCTTTGGTGTCGAGTTAAGACTTCAGAGAATAGTGGATGTGATCGGATTTTCCCTGGAAGTGCAAATCGGCTTTTCGGTCCACAGAATACACAGTCAAGTTCAGATTGGATGGAAGAGGAATTTGTGTTTCATGCACCTCGCCATTCTTAAATTACGTCCGACAAGAATTTGCTGCACATGCTATCTCCATGATAATATTATAGTCCAGTCAGTGATTTTAACCCATGATGCCGAGACGAAGAACGGATATAGGGCATAGTTCATTGACATACGCCTTTTAAGCTTACGCTGGGTAAAGCGTTAAAGATACCCGGCCGGGGCTGGTTGCTAGTTTATCATTAATAGGAGAGTTAATGCACGGTTATCGCCGATGCATTTCACGAGGCCAAGCGGGTTCGTAATTATTTAAACACGCTCTACGGTTCTCGCGCATGCGTGGACTCGGTTTCAGCCAAGAGAAACATGGCGGACAGGATAAGGAGCATGTAGCACTGATCCTTGAGAGTTTACGGAACATAATTATAAAGGAAGGGAAATGCAGAACACCTTAAAATGATATGATATTTCGGAGAACTGGCATTGCTTACTTAGCTAAACAGGACACGCTGTCTTCGTAGCGTAGGTGGCTGCGTTGCATAGCTGGAAGGGGTTCGATTCCCACTTGGGATATGTTTTATTTTAAAATGTCCGTATCCTTGTTTCTTGGCATTAGTAACATGTGTGATATTTTACAGTTATTTATTGATATACGAATTGCAGCCAATGGCCATAGCAGGGCATTAGTAACATGTGAGATATTTTACAAGTATTTATTTATATATGAATTGCAGCCAATGGCCATAGCTGGGCATTAGTAACATGTGTGATATTTTACAGTTATTTATTTATATATGAATTGCAGCTAATGGCCATAGCTGGGCATAAGTAACATGTGTGATATTTTACAGTTATTTATTTACATATGAATTGCAGCCAATGGCCATAGCTGGGCATTAGTAACATGTGTGATATTTGAAAGTTATCTATTTAAATATGAATTGCAGCCAATGGCCATAGCTGGGCATTAGTAACATGTGTGATATTTTACAGTTATTTATTTATATATGAATTGCAGCCAATAGCCATAGCTGGGCATTAGTAACATGTGAGATATTTTACAAGTATTTATTTATACATGAATTGCAGCCAATGGCCATAGCTGGGCATTAGTAACATGTGTGATATTTTACAGTTATTTATTTATATATGAATTGCAGCCAAAGGCCATAGCTGGGCATAAGTAACATGTGAGATATTTTACAAGTATTTATTTATATATGAATTGCAGCCAATGACCATAGCAGGGCATTAGTAACATGTGTGATATTTATATATGAATTGCAGCCAATGACCATAGCAGGGCATTAGTATCATGTGTGATATTTATATATGAATTGCAGCCAATGGCCATAGCAGGGCTTTAGTAACATGTGTGATATTTATATATGAATTGCAGCCAATGGCCATAGCAAGGCATTAGTAACATGTGTGATATTTATATATGAATTGCAGCCAATGACCATAGCAGGGCATTAGTAACATGTGTGATATTTATATATGAATTGCAGCCAATGACCATAGCAGGGCTTTAGTAACAAGTGTGATATTTATATATGAATTGCAGCCAATGGCCATAGAAGGGCATTAGTAACATGTGTGATATTTATATATGAATTGCAGCCAATGACCATAGCAGGGCTTTAGTAACATGTGTGATAAACGAATTGCAGCCAATGGCCATAGCAGGGCATTAGTAACATGTGTGATATACGAATTGCAGCCAATGGCCACAGCTGGGCATTAATAACATGTGTGATATATGAATTGCAGCCAATGGCCACAGCTGGGCATTAGTAACATGTGTGATATATGAATTGCAGCCAATGGCCATAGCTGGACCAATAAGTTCAATTTCAAGTAGTTCCAACTTTAGCTACCAGATGCTACTGTCACTAGCACCTAGTGGCGAACGTTGGAACTTGATAGAGTGTTTCTAACCACCCAAATATAACCTACAAATTTTGCTACGCACTACCAATTGTAGTGGTAGGTTCTTTCATATGCCATTAATCTATGACATGGGCGGGCTTTATTTCCCTCGGAAGGAAGGCTTATTGAAGGATTGTAAGGAGATAGTCTGGTGAAATAACAAATCTATACTCTATTAGGTACACATTGAAACATTGCAAACAATTGAAGTTGGATTAGCCTACTTACAACACAAAATTTGGAACCAGTTTATCGAATAGTTTTTCATATAATTGATTTGCTCATTAAAATGTTTAACAAAAATGGTCAGATAATGAAAAGGCTCCTTGCATAATAGTTGTCATTGTAGGCACTTTGATTGTTTTCTACAAGTTCACCTAGATATTTCCAAAGATTGCATTGATCCTTTTTAAAATGATGGTACATACAGAGAAATTAATTATTTAATATGGTTAATTTAATTTATCACAAAAATTATCAGCTTTATAATTTACGATTAATGAAAATTAGACTTTCTCTTCTTTTTTCTCTTTTTTTTCGAAAATCCTCTGTGAATCATTACATAACCTATCAAGGAATAACTGTACAAGGTTAGAAGACAATTGGATAGTAACTGTTCTGCAAGGAGGAATTTTAACACGAAAAGTTGTTGAAAATACGTTTTGGAGAAAAAGCATCATAAACTACTGAACCCGTATTTATAAAGCCCAGTGTATGTCATGAGTCAGGCATCAAACTGTCTGCGCGTAAGAATTATAAGTTCTGAAATGAAGGGACTGGATAGGCTGCCCGCAGTACAGGCGAGCAGAGTTGAATATTTGTGTCAGCTCGTGCAGAGAAAAGAAGAGTTTTGTGTTATGAATATTTTAACATGGGATAAATGAGATTTAGCTCGACCTGTAAAATGACGAATTAACAAGTTGTCAGTGATACTCTCAAGCAGAAACCAGTTTTGGCTGATCACGTGACATAAACGAGCGGGGCTCGTGTCGACAAGGGGAAGTGCACCCGGCCCGCAGTTTTTGCACACGACTCGCGTAACTACGCTCGTATACAAAGAGACCACGTGATACGATATTGACCAATTATAATATTAATACATGATGTCGTACAACATTTTACAATTATTCATAATTACTTGAAATTACATTTAAAAGTAATTAGACGTCAGAAATCTGTTCGGAATTGAAAATAAAACACATCGATATAAATGAAACTGTAAGGTGAATGCTAATTACGGAGATATTTGGATATGAAGTACACCTTAATTGTTTTCCGCTATAGACGCCATTTGCTAATAAACAGAAGAGAAGGGAGGCAGCGTCACTGAGATTATTCCATTACGAGCATCGAATGAGTAAGGACGTGCTCCTTCAGAGTAGAAACATAGCGTGAGGATCGTGAAGGAGGGTTGACGGCCAAGTCGTCGTCTCCTACGGCCAAGCAACATTGAGTTTTCGATAAAATATTTCCACGATAAAAGGACTTAGCATATTTGAAGCTGTGAACAATAAGATTGATAATCCAACGAAGCGAAATCGTCATATAAATTAATTAACAAGAAGTCTACGTATAAGTCCGACGTATATAAGGAAAAATAATATAAAACTGAAAGCTACAAGAGTTAATAGAAAAATAACTACATTCTACAACCTTCAAACATTGAAATATTCCTTGCATTTATGAAATATTTTCACATGACTTATAAACTGGAGTCGACGAGGAAGATTAATATGAATTACTCGTCGGCAGCGATGATGGCACACTAAATCATTAAGGGGAACTAGCTTACTTCAATATGTGGGTTCCAGGAGTGACATAGTAACACAATATACAAGAAGAGTGGAATTATAACATCTTTAATCCACTACAGCAAAAACAACGAAATGAGTTTCCATCACCAACTCTCAGTATTATCAGCAATTATGTACAATTCACTGGAGATCTTCTAGACAGGGGCGGAATGAAGAATGAACAACAGAAGCAACCTGGCTTCAAAAGCGAACGAGAGATGCCAGTTCAAATCCCGAGGAGAATGCAGAGGATGAGAATGGACCGTCTCCACGCTGGAGAGGGCAGTTGCTGCGAAGGGAGCAGCGCTCAGCTGGTTGGCATGCGCGCCCGTCCGCTCCAACTCAGCCAGCTGTTTCCAGTCGCGAGCCCATGGCACCGCGACATTCCAGACTTCAAAGAACCCGGTATATTAAGACATTATTCGAGCTGAAGATACTTCAGCGCTTTGATTACATTTATTAGTTATTTGCAATGCTGTGGTTAAATTTGACTTGACCATATTTTATTTAGCTATTGACCATTTTCTTGTTTAATTGTTTGACAGTCCAGTTCAGTATTTCATTGTAGGAATTTCACGTTAGTATTCCTAAAACGTGATCGTTTACGATTTTGAGGCAGTGTAATTTTTATTCATCGTCGTATTTTTTATATTGTTAAGTTTTTTGAATCTCTATGCAAATCCGTGTTTAATCGATAGTGGAATGCCTTAAATATTTTAATACTTAATTATACTTGAAAGTAAAATTCAATTTACGTCAGTATGATTTGAAGGAACATTTCTGAGTATCTATTATGTAAAACAAAGTGTCCTGACTGACTCATCGTCGCCCAGCCAAAACTATTAAAGTTAGAAACATAAAATTTTGGGGATGTGTTCGTTGTATGTCGAAACCGGCCACTAAGGAAGGATTATTGGATATTCAGGTTCTAACGGGATGTTAAGGGGGTAGACCTGCATTTCATTGAATAACAATATCTCCCGATTGGTTTCATTCAGGGATGTGATACTCGGCATATAAACTCATCATTAAAATTGATGATGATGATGATGATGATAATTGATGTTTTAAGGGGCCTAGAATCTAGGTTATCGGCCCCATCATTAAAATTAAGAAGACATGTGTCTGAGGGTTTTTCGATGTGGTGTTTATTATGAGGTGAAAGGGGTGAAAAGTGGGGGTTGAAGGATTTCTAACGGAGCGTGTACCTCTTAAAAGGCATAGGCGAGGAGATTGAAACTCAGCGGGGAAAGAAACAGCTTTAGAAATAAGTAAATACGTGTTCGTCCGTTTTTTTTTTTCATAAATCCTATTTAAGGGGCCCATGGGGAGGATGAAATTCTGGGGGAAAAACACGAATCAAAGTGTCCTAACTGATTGACTGACTGACTCACTCATCAAACTCAGGGTGAAAATATCTTAAAATAAGTAAATAGGTGTTCGACCGTTTTTTTTTTCATAAATCCAATTTAAGGGGTCCATGGGGAGGGGTGAAATTCTGAAAAATAAATGAAAGGAAATGTCCTGACTGACACATTCACTCATCATCGCCCAGCCAAAATTATTGAAGTTAGAAATATGACATTTTGGGGATATGTTCGTTTTATGTCAAAACCGGCCACTAAGGAAGGATTTTCGGATATTCAGGTTCTAAAGGGGTCTTAAGGGGTTAAACCTGCATTTCATTGAATAACATCTCCCGATTGGTTTCATTGGGGGATGTGATACTCGGCATATAAACTCATCATTAAAATTAAGAAGACAGGTGTCTTAAGGTTTTTCGATGTGGTGTATATTATGAGGTGAAAGGGGTGAAGAGTGGGGGTTGAAGGATTCTTAACGAAGCAAGTATCTCTTAAAAGACAGAGGCAGAAAGTATGAAACTCGGGGGGAAAATCAGTTTAAAATATAAGTAAATAGGTGTTCGACAGTTTTTTCATATATCCAATTTAAGGGGCCCATGGGGAGGGGTGAAATTCTGGGGAAAATACGTCCACTAAGGAAGGATTTTTGGATATTCACTCAACAACTCCCAGCCAAACCTATTGCAGTTAGAAACATGAATTTTTGGGGATATGTTCGTTGTATGTCGAAAACGTCTACTAAGGAAGGATTTTTGGATATTCAGGTTCTAAACGAGTGTTAACGGGGTTAAACCTGAATTTCATTGAAGTAAACGAGTGGTTTCATTTGGGGATGTGATACTCGGCATATTAACTAATGAAACAAAAAAGCAGACACGTGTCTAACGATTTTTTGATGTGGTGTATACTGTATTATGAGGTGAAAGGTGGGGGAGAATTGTGTCCGTGGAGGTTTATTACTTGTGTAATTTTATGATGTTATTTTTTTCCACAGGAATTTAGGTAAATGGATTTTGTGTTTAGACAGATTGTATCTCATTTATTTCCTATTTACGTTTGTGGTGTTTTGAGTCGAATTTTATACTTGCGATGCGACGTGACTTTGGGGAGATTCTGATATGTATGTGCCATTGTTGCGTTTTATTGTCTTTATTGTTTACAGTCTTTACCAAATTATCATCATTATTATTGTTACGTGCAAAAGCCCGTCCCAACGTTTTTAAAATCCAACTCCCCTATATACATGTGTTCCCTGCCATTTAAAGCGCCCACCTGATGGCTTGGTACCGCAAATGATCTCGAGATGGCAGTATCTATCTGACTTTGGCGCCTCTAGCCGTGGTTGTATCTTCGACCGCTAGAGTGAGTGAGTGGTGTTTTCTGATCTCATCCTAATCGAGTCATGTTTGAAGGATATTGTATTCTACGTCATTGAACAAAAGACTATATATGCATCGTGCCGCCAAAACATTTTAATGGTGTCGTGTGAATATTATTTGGTTTTCACATTGTCGTAGTGTGTGTGGCGAATTTGGATTGGTCCAATTTAAATAAACCTGGTGCATGCTGGGTGGCCTTCTTGGCTTTTGTCATCCATCTTGTGAATAATAAGTGTGACTGATTGCTGGGAGAAGAACTACACATATTGTGAATCTCGCCAAGGGGCGAGGGCTTTGCCCTCGTCCCCGCTAACTTGGCAATATATCCTAGTATTTGATGATACATGAAGAATTATCTGTGCAACTATCATCTGTGATAATCGCCAAAATGTTTTCTTGGGCCTTAATATGGAAAGGCGATGTTTGGTGTGCATCTCTTCGACAGCGACTGGCAGCCATCTGCTATTTTATTTTATTTTTGGTGATATAAATCCTTTAACGATATCTAAGTAGTGTTGTAAAAATTAGGTATGTTTTGGCATTTTATTTATTTTAAATTATTAGAGCTCCATATTTTGCATTGTGTACTGAAAGTTTTTTTTTGTTCTGAAGGTTGACTTTGGCCTAGATATGTCACCTTTAAATATGTAAAATTTTGTTAAACTATATAAGTCCGGGGAACACTTCTGTTTTTCTTCTCATTTTATTATTTGGCGTCTGGCTAAAGCATTTTTCTTTTTATTACATTCTAACACTGACCAGACTAATCTATGGAAAAGTAGGCCTAATTTGATCATTAGTCGATCGGTTTTTATTTTTGATCCGTTGCCTTTTAAAAACTATTTTACCTCGTAATGTCTAGAGTTTGTTTATATCTTACTGTTTTCTCACTGGAGAAGTTTAAAAAAAATGTAAAATTAGGCGTTTCACATAAATACGTACTGATATACCTTCAACTGTTCTTGGTCGCCATGGTAACTTGTTGACAGAAGTGCATTATGGGTTTTGTTTCTGGCGTGTTTTTGAAGTGCACGTTCTTGGGTCATGGTGGTGATGGTTAACTTATTTTGTTTTTAAATTATCCTTTGGTTTTCCTTTTTTGGAGTTTTCTTTTGTACTCCTACGTTATTCTTTCGGTACCTTGTTTATGGTAAAATTTTGCACTATTTACTTTTTTTTCTCCAAGGCCCTCATGGTTCAGTTGGGAGTATGTCAGGTGCTTATTAAGTGTTTATTTGGTTTGTAGCTTTTCTTTCTCTTACCTCAGGTAATTGTTAATTGATATCGACCTTTAATTTTTTTTAATTCTACAGTGAGAATTCTAGCTGAGGTTTTATTTTATTTTTTGTAATTTAATGCTGGCTGATGCATGTTCTGTTTTCTGGTGGAGGTGTTCTTTTAAATTTTAACATTAAATATTCTTTTAAATAGTGAGCAACTGTTGTGGCATCATTTCGTTGGTGGCAGTTCTGTTAGTTATCGGGGGTTTTTCTGTAGACGAGCCTGTGCGTTTCCCTCTTCTCCACCTTCCTTCGCCCTTTAGGTGTTCTTCTGTTGGGGCATGCCATCTGGCGGTGATTTTGCAGTAAGCGATGCGGACCTCTTAAAAAAGGTAAGTTGGCCCATCATCCTTTCCATAGTTCAGGGGTCGCAGTGGTAGCAGATCGCACTCGTGTATCGCTTCTGCAGCTATCCCCACCCCCATACCCGCAGGCTCGTTTTATGGACCCTTCTGGTGCTGGTAGAGCGGTTGCTGATGGGATGTGTCATGTCAGTGCACTCGATGTTATTTAATGCTAATCCTTGTCATTTGTTCGGTTTCATGTTTGCCTCTGAATATCCGTGTGGCGATATGTAAGTGACCTGTTCCAAGCGAGGTTTGTGTGCTGAATTTTATCCTGTTTGTGATGCAACATTCCCGGTGAAAAAAAGAAGCTTGGTAAGTGACTGGCATGTGTTCTTGGCATGGGAAATGTGGGTTTCTTGATTTTCTGATAGCCTACATGCTACTAGTGAAGGCATCGAGGAGCCCTGTCTGAAGCTGTTCGCCATGTGGTTTGTGGCAATTTTTGTGATTTAGCTTCCTGTTCTCGAGCCAAGCAAGCGATGACGTCTGCTGTTCTGGGCAGCATTGTGCATGATTTTGTATAGTATTGTGGCTGTGTTCGAGTGTCAACCTAATCTATGGTGTTGGTAATTGGTAGTTATGGTATTGTTGTGAAATTGTAAACTGTCCTCGTAATTCCTAAAATTTGTTTCTTTCTGTATTGTCTGCCTGCATTCTGGGTTTTCAAAATGGCCGACAATAATAGTGCTGTTGATTTAATTGACTTAAGAGATAACCTTGTGAATTTGGAGAGTTCTTCTGGGGTTGAACGTGAATCACCTCTGTTTACTAGGTCTGAGGTTTTGGGATCGATTACTAGTAGTGGTTTGCCTGCCCCTCTATTGCCTGGTTCTGGCTCGTCCAGACCACTTAACCCTGGATACGGTCATTCTTCTCATGTTAGGTCACCTAATGATTTCCTGGGTCCGGCCGACCCATTGCATCCCAGTTTTTTCTCTGGCAATGTAAATGTTTTGTCTCCTGTAGAGGGTGTGCGAGCGAGCTACACTGGTAATAATGTCTCTTTTCCAAATGCTACGTACTCGCCTACCGTTAATTATGGGTCGATTCCTCACCCTATTTCTAGTTTCTTAACTAAGTTGAATAATTTTAACCTAGATGACGTTACCCAGGTGGTCCTATTTTTAAAGCAAGTGGTCGAATTGGGTAACCATGCCTCGATTTTTGGAATGTCGGAAAATCAGATTTTCCAACTGTTGTATCCTGTTGCATCCGGTATGCTACGCGACAAGCTGATTGAAGCTATCAACCTCCGCATGTCCTTAGCAGTGTTCATTAGGGAAGTGTTGTGGTTTTTTGTCCCTGCTAGTGCCCTTAGTACTCTCGAGCAAAAGTTCTTATATCGTGTCCAAAGGTTGGACGAGTCACTTAGCGACTATGTCAGTGACATTAAGGTATATGCCCAGGTATTTGCATCCCCTTTAACTGAACGACAGTTGGTGTCGTCTATTGTAAATGGGTTTTCACCTCAATATAGGTCATACATGACTATGTGTACCAGGCCTTCGTCATTTGTCGAGCAGAAACAGGTCGTTGTAGAGGCTACGGCTGTGAAACATGCAGATTCCCTTCGTGTAGCTAATGTTCCTCCTCCTTCCTTGATGTCTTGTCCCCCTCTTTCCTTGATGTCTCGTCCCCTCCTAAGGTTATGTTTCATCCTAGACCCAATGTTAAGTGCCACACGTGCGGTGGCGTGGGACATGTTAAGAAGGTGTGTCCGAATAACCAAGTTGTGTATCGCCAATGACGGGATATTTTGGAGACCAATTCGGGTGTTACTTCTATGGATATTTCTGTGCATGAGAATTTGGGAAAACCGTGTGATGTTTCTGGTCGCCCTACTAATGAAAAGCTTGATAACCCGTTGAAAATTAAATCTTCACGTGCTAATTCTGCTTATGTCTCTGACCTACCTAACCTGTCGGTGAGCTATGTCGTGGCAAGTCAGCCTAATTCTAAACATAATGTGAAACCTGTGGTGCGGGTGTCCTCGTCATCTAATTGTAATCGTTTTAGAGTGAGTAATGATTTTGGAATTTCTCCTGTGGCTAAAGGAATATCCCCGTTTATTGAAATTTGTGTTAATGACGAGCCCGTTTCTGCTTTGCTTGATCCTGGTAGTGTCGCATCCTTTATAAGCGAGGTCTGGTTCTTATCTATGAAGAGTGTTTGCAAATTACCTGAGTTAGAGCCTAACAATGAATCTTTTATTTCGGCAAATTGTTCAAACTTAAATATTTTGGGTAGTGTGACAGTCAAAATCCATATTCTAAATTTTTCTTGGAAGTTTAAATTTTTTGTTGCCAGAAATCTTTCTTGTTCTGTGGTCATTGGAGCTAATTTCATGTCCCACGTTGGTATGCTTCTTGATTTTAGTGCTCGCAACTTATGGTTTAAGTTTAATCCGCAAAATTAAATTATCATTTAAGTCGGTTTTATCTTCTCCTGCTGTCAATTCGGTTAGTGAACCTGTGACTATTGAGGATCTCGATCTGGAAAATTTAACGAGTCCTCAAAAGGATGCCATTAAGAGGTTATGTCAGGAGTATACTGATGTATTTACTGACAAGTTGGGTGTAACCCATTTGATGGAATACAAGATTGAGCTAACCGATTCTGTGCCGGTGCGTTCCAGCCCGTATAGCCTTGCCCCGCCCAAGATGGCTGAACTTCGGAAGATTATCGACAAGATGTTGGAAGAAGGTGTAATCCAACCTTCTATCTCTGCCTACTCATCCCCTGTATTCCTTGTGCCATAACCTAACGGTGGTTTTCGGCCGGTGGTCGACTATAGGGCTCTTAATCAAAAAGTTGTTTAAAATCCATCCCTTTGCCGGACCTTCATACATGCTTTAGTTGGTTTCGCAACGCGAAGGTGTTCACGATCCTCGATTTGATTTCTTCTTACTTCCAAATTCCCCTCTCTCCGGAATCCAGGCATGTTACTGCTTTTTCCACTGACTGGAACCTGTTTGAGTATGCCCGTGTCCCGTTTGGCCTATCCACCGGAGCCGCTGTGTTGAGCAGACTTCTGGACAAGGTGTTTTCAGAAATTAAATTCAAATTTGTGTACCACTATCTTGACGATGTGGTGATCTATTCTGAGTCCTTCGAGGAGCACGTTGATCATCTGAAGGTTGTACTTGATCAATTGCGTGACGCTGGCCTTACCGTCAAATTGTCCAAGGTTTCCTTTGCCAAGCCCAAAATTTCCTTCTTGGGTCATATTGTTTCCGCGTCTGGTATCTCCGTGGACCAGTCTCGTACTCAGGCCATCAGAGATTTTAAACCGCCCAAGAACGCCAAAGGTGTTGCTCGTTACATTGGAATGGTGAACTTCTTTCGTAAGTTCATCAGTAACTTTGCCGACCGTGCTGCTCCTCTAAATCAATTACGCAAAAAGGCTGTGAAGTTTGAGTGGGGTCCATCTCAACAGGCAGCCTTCGAAGATCTAAAGCTTGCGATCTCTAACGCCCCTGTATTAGCCATTCCGGATTTTGGGAAGCAGTTCATTGTGCAGACTGATGCGTCTGGTCGTGCTGTTGGTTGTGTCCTACTGCAAGAGTCTGATCTGTGTAGGCAACCCATTGCATACGCTTCTCGTACCTTAACGGACGAAGAGAGGAAGTATTCCATATACGAACTTGAGGGTTTAGCTGTGTTGTTCGCCCTGGAAAAATTCCGTATGTATCTTGAGCACACTAAGTTTCTCCTCGAGACCGATAACCAGGCATTGAGCTGGGTGTTAGGGAAACCCCGTAAAACTGGTAGGATTGCCAGATGGGCAACTAGGATTCTGTCATTCCAGTTCACCGTACACCATATTCGTGGGTCCGAAAATGCGGTAGCTGATTCATTAAGCCGCATGTATGAGGAAACATCCGAAGAGGATATTCAAGGATGTGAACTCGTAAACCTTGTATCTCCTGTAAATTATGTCAATGTCGTTCTCAGCAATTCCCCTGTGCTTTTTGAAGATGTGAGGAGATTCCAGAAAGAAGATCCCTCCTTATCTAACCTAATTGACCGAATCAATTCTGGGGAAGTGATCAAGCCCTACTCTCTAAAAGATGGTGTATTGTGCTGTTCGTCTCGTCATGACCGTCTACCTAAAATTGTGCTCCCGTCGGTCCTCATTCCGGAAATCTTTCGTTACTATCATGAATCTCCTATTGGTGGCCACCTAGGAGTATTCAAGACCCGAGCTAAGATCAGACAGTTCTTCATTTGGCGAAGTATGGATGGCGACATCAGGAGGCTCATTAGAAATTGTGCTTCATGTAGTATCAGTAAACCTCCGGTTTCTACTAAGGTTGGCCTGTTGTCATCTGAACCGGCATCTAAACCCATGGAGAGGCTGTTTATCGACCATGTTGGCCCGTTCCCTCGTTCTGGTCGGGGAAACCAATTTGCGCTTGTTTGCACTGACGGTTTCACCCGGTTTAGTTGGATATTCCCCAACAGACAGGCTGCGACCAGTTCCGTCATAAAGTGTCTTAATTCCATCTTTGCATCTTTTGGGCCATGTCAGTTCCTGGTGTCAGATAATGCCAAGTGCTTTGTATCTCATCAGTTCCGTCAATTCTTATTTGAATATGCTATTTCGCATGTAACCACCACTCCCTATTTTCCTAACCCGTCTCTCGCTGAGCGAGTCAATCGTAATCTCCGTTCTGCTCTGATTGCTTTCCACCACGACGACCATTCCAAGTGGGATTCTAATTTGCATTGGCTCAATTTTGCTTTCAACACCGCCGTGCATGAGAGCACGCAAGCCACCCCTTTTTCGTTAATGTTTTCGTTTATGGCTTATTCTCCGTTGTCTAATCTGTGGTCCTGCACGATCTCCTTCCAGACAGTTTCACGCCCGAGGATATGAGGGCGAAATTCGACAAGGCTAGAGAGAGTATTAAGGTATCACATGACCAACTTACCAAGCGACACAATGCCTGTCGCAAACCAACTGATTTGGAAATTGGGGATGTTGTGTACGTCCGCAATTTCGAGCCCAAGGGCGTCAGTAATCTAGTTTCTAGCAAGTTGACCCCTCGTTTCAAGGGCCCCTGTTATGTAGAGGCATTCTTGACTCCCGTTACTCTTCTTATTCGAAACCTTAAGGCCAACAAAATATCCAGAGTGCATCTGTCGCACATAAAACGAGGTGGAGAGATTTGTAATGAGGAAATGCTACCATAGAAATTGTAAACTGATTTTTGTATAATGTAGAGTATCCCTAACCTTCATTTAAGCCTTCAGGCATCTATTCCTTCTGGAATTTTGAATTGGATATGCAAACTCTACTGGGATAAAGCTTGTAACTGTTGGGTAATTCCCATGTAATGGTAAAATGTTAACATCGTGAATAGCCTAACCTTGTAAAATTATAACTAATTTTGATGTTCTCATAGAAGATGTTAGCATGTAAGTTGGACTCGGTGGAAGACCTAACTCATGGTGATCTTGTATACCTGTTTCCTTGAGAATTTGAGTGGTCATTCCTCTACCGTAGCTCCTTCTAAATGTATAGTCGTTCAACGCGTGTATTATGGAAAAGTACTACTAGTCTGTAAAAAGGTAACCCTGTTAATGAAATATTGTAAGCACGGATCTAGGGCATGGTCAGGATTTTCTTTCTTCATTTAAATTCAACCATGTTTCTCATTTGTAAAATGTATTACGAATTAGTAATTTCTGTAAACTTTTGTCTTTGAAATAAGATTAACTTCTGTTTTGTAAATGGCTGCCCACTCGTCACGTGATATCTGGCACATTGCATCCATCTACTTCGTCTAAAGCTAACTTCATTGGACCTTTTGAAAATGTACCTAACGCGTCTCGGACTCTGAAAGCACTGCAGGTGCTGGTGTAATGCGTTTCTGAGGACTTATGTACACAGTGAAGCTGTTAACTGAGTGGTTTGCGAGGTGATCAATTATCCCTTCACCGATAATCTGACCATGCACTCTTCCTAACCAAAACGATGTGGTTTTTATCCATCAATTGGAGTTAACTGGTGAACATTATCTTCTGGAGACATGCTTGGTGAATCGACTAGTTATCGAGTACTGCCTATGCCTAGGCATATTCGTGAACGTTGTTCACGCTTAAGGGAGGGAGACTGTTACGTGCAAAAGCCCGTCCCAACGTTTTTAAAATCCATCTGCCCTATATACATGTGTTCCCTGCCATTTAAAGCGCCCGCCTGATGGCTTGGTTCCGCAAATGAACTCGAGATGGCAGTATCTATCGGACTTCGGCGCCTCAGCCGTGGTTGTATCTTCGACCGATAGAGTGAGTGAGTGAGTGGTGTCTTCTGATCTCATCCTAATCAAGTCATGTTTGAAGGATATTGTATTCTACGTCATTGAACAAAAGACTATATATGCATCATGCCGCCAAAACATTTTAATGGTGTCGTGTGAATATTATTTGGTTTTCACATTGTCGTAGTGTGTGTGGCGAATTTGGATTGGTCCAATTTAAATAAACCTGGTGCATGCTGGGTGGCCTTCTTGGCTTTTGTCATCCATCTTGTGAATAATAAGTGTGACTGATTGCTGGGAGAAGAACTACACATATTGTGAATCTCGCCAAGGGGCGAGGGCTTTGCCCTCGTCCTCGCTTACTTGGGAATATATCCTAGTATTTGATGATACATGAAGAATTATCTGTGCAACTATCATCTGTGATAATCGTCAAAATGTTTTCTTGGGCCTTAATATGGAAAGGCGATGTTTGGTGTGCATCTCTTCGACAGCGACTGCTATTTTATTTTATTTTTGGTGATATAAATCCTTTAAGGATATCTAAGTAGTGTTGTAAAAATTAGGTATGTTTTGGCATTTTATTTATTTTAAATTATTGGAGCTCCATATTTTGCATTGTGTACTAAAAGTTTTTTTTTTGTTCTGAAGGTTGACTTTGGCCTAGATATGTCACCTTTAAATATGTAAAATTTTGTTAAACTATATAAGTCCGGGGAACACTTCTGTTTTTCTTCTTATTTTATTATTTGGCGTCTGGCTAAAGCATTTTTCTTTTTATTACATTCTAACACTGACCAGACTAATCTATGGAAAAGTAGGCCTAATTTGATCATTAGTCGATCGGTTTTTATTTTTGATCCGTTGCCTTTTAAAAACTATTTTACCTCGTAATGTCTAGAGTTTGTTTATATCTTACTGTTTTCTCACTGGAGAAGTTTAAAAAAAATGTAAAATTAGGCGTTTCACATAAATACGTACTGATATACCTTCAACTGTTCTTGGTCGCCATGGTAACTTGTTGACAGAAGTGCATTATGGGTTTTGTTTCTGGCGTGTTTTTGAAGTGCACGTTCATGGATCATGGTGGTGTTGGTTAACTTATTTTGTTTTTAAATTATCCTTTGGTTTTCCTTTTTTGGAGTTTTCTTTTGTACTCCTACGTTATTCTTTCGGTACCTTGTTTATGGTAAAATTTTGCACTATTTACTTTTTTTATTCTCCAAGGCCCTCATGGTTCAGTTGGGAGTATGTCAGGTGCTTATTAAGTGTTTATTTGGTTTGTAGCTTTTCTTTCTCTTACCTCAGGTAATTGTTAATTGATATCGACCTTTATTTATTTTTTATTCTACAGTGAGAATTCTAGCTGAGGTTTTATTTTATTTTTTATAATTCAATGCTGGCTGATGCATGTTCTGCTTTCTGGTGGAGGTGTTCTTGTAAATTGTAACATTAAATATTCTTTTAAATAGTGAGCAACTGTTGTGGCATCATTTCGTTGGTGGCAGTTCTGTTAGTTATCGGGGGTTTTTCTGTAGACGAGCCTGTGCGTTTCCCTCTTCTCCACCTTCCTTCGCCCTTTAGGTGTTCTTCTGTTGGGGCATGTCATCTGGCGGTGATTTTGCAGTAAGCGATGCGGACCTCTTAAAAAAGGTAAGTTGGCCCATCATCCTTTCCAAAGTTCAGGGGTCGCAATTATTATTCAAAATTAAACGATAAGTCAGTCGTAGCATTCATGATTGAGACGTTGCTAAGTGTACTTTTTACAACTACAATATTTGCGGGCGAAGCCGCGACGGGTAATGCTAGTTTTATATAATTACATTGTAATTATTTTAATCGATAATTTATTTATATGGTTCATTATCGAACATCAATGAGTTTATTTGGATTGAAGCAACGTATTGTTGGCGTTAATGCTCAACTTGGAAGGAATTTATACTTTAGTCATAGAGCGGAACCCTTGACAACGCATACTTGCGAGATACAAAGAAAGGAATGTAGGAATTTATATTGGAATGCATCAACCTATATTGTAATAAATGTAAGCAGAGGTTGAAATAAACTTATATTCATGAAGTATAACAGTTTGGAGAGGATATGAAAGGTATTTTTTATTATTGTGATATGTATATACAGACGAGTATCTTTTAAATGTATAGTTTAACGGAACAGTACCGGGTGAGTTAGCCGAGGTCGTTGCGGCATGACTGTTGGCAGTCGCTCACATGCGGGAGGCGAGGAGGTTCGAATCCCCCCGCCGGCAACCTTGAAGATGGTCTTCTGTGGTTTCCCATCTTCCTTCCAGGCAAATGCCGGGGTTGGTCCCTAACTATAGGCCACAGCCGCTACCTTCCAACTCCTCGACCCTCCCATCCAACATTCCTCTCCAACGGTACTTGTAGCTCACCCATTGGGTGTCCGTCTCGAAGCAGCTACAAAACTGGCGAGCCGAACATGTCCTCGGACACTCCCGGCACTAAAAGCCATACGCTAAAAAAAAAAAACAAAAAAAAAAAACGGAACAGTGGTTTTATAAATGTTGGTCATGATAATATAGCAATGAATCGCTAAGAAATGTAATACAGATGAAATATTTGACAAATATTAAAAGTGTGGTAACAGAACAGGTCATCAATAATACGAGCACGAGGGAATGAAGTATATTGTATAATCGATAGTGGATTATTGTAATTTGATGATATAAGTCACGCAAGCGTGTGTGATAAGCAGCTGTTTTTTGAATTCCGTGCAATATTGAAAGGAAGAGTAGACAGAAATGTTATTGAAAGTATTTATGCGTATAATGTAATGCCAGACTTGTGTATTGATAATGAGAATGTTTCAGCGATTTATATTGAGTTATAGCGAACTGTAAAATGTATTTACGACAGTGTTGTCGAAGAACGTGAGATATAGATGTGCGATAAATATGTTTGTGAAGTTGAGTATTTTAAAACCACTATATTTAAAGTATGTGAAAGCCACAAAAGATAGTCTGTTATATTTTATCAATTGGTATTGTTCTTATCAAGATTTTGATATATTTCGGAACAGTGATTAGCTTCATTGCTTGTGACATATGTTCACTTGGAGATGACAAACATAAGCGACAATGTTAATAAAAATGTGATCTAAAACTGATAGAATGAGAGAAGGAATAGTAATGTGATCTAGAGATGATCGATGAAGTGATAGAATATCGTGTTGGTAACGATAATTGTTGAAAAGCATTGTAAATATTTTATTAACAATAATAATAAATAAGAAATTTTAATTAAAGGTTAAGGATAATAAATACGCTAATTTAAGGAGACCCATGTATCATTTAGGGGTGGAAATGTAAATAGTAAACGTCGTTTCACAAGTTTTATTAGTTTGTTGAAGTACTGTATGATCAACAAGTAGTTGATATTTTCATGTATTGGGATAGACGAGGCGTCTATAGTAATACAGCTTTATTCACTCCTTAAAGAGGACACACAGTGAAGTCTCAATACCGAAATTCACGGTATATTTTGCTTCTACGCGAAGCTATGGTTTTATTTTGAAGTTTCAAGATTAATTTTACGTAACGAGTGTAGTGTTGGTTAATTGTTTGTTGGACATTTATTTTGTTTGTTTTCCTATTTTTGAATAAACGTTAGCAGGCACATTTTAGTTCGCCTGTTCCTTTTTTACAATATCTTCATTTAATAATCAGCTGCGGTGGTACTACTAGTTAGGTACTGGCGCCCACTTTTAAACCGTCCACCCTCAAGATCCCGAGAATCTCGTCCCCCAATACTTTGCTGTAGGATTTGTATATAACTGGGTAGTAGTGCTATCGTATTTTAATAAATATCATGTATCGAGAGGCTCCTAACTAGCGATCCTTTCCATCCTTCGGATAATAGGTGGTGGTTACGTGAATTTCGGGTACAGTACCAAGACAAATGCAAGCTGACTAAAACCCTCCCGCACCATATGTAGACCCCGCCTTCTTCTTCAGGAACTCTTCCACCCTTATTTTCTTAAGTTCCAGTTTCCTCCTCACTTTATTTGGACTGCTCAGAACACCTAGCTTTGGGAAGGTAGATACGTTCCTTGTCTCGTTGCCCACTGATATTCCTTGCAATTTCACTTATTTATTCTCCGGAGACAACTTTCCATATTTCCAAGCAAGTTTCGCAATCCATGTTGAACTGACTTGCAGCTGATACAACAGCACATTCCAGTCATTTATTGACACAAGTTTTGTTTCAGGGCATTTTTACCACACAGTGCAGTGAAGACTCCCATTAGCATTTGTCCCGACACTAACACACCTGTCAAGTTCATTTACTGCCAGTATTTGGTAAACGGGCATGGTTATTACTATCACTGCAGGCTCTAGCTTGGTTTCCATCTTTTTGTGACTTGCTGGGTTTTCTTTCTTCGCAATTGCCATATTGTAGAAGCATTATGTGCCAATCCCTGAGGGGCACTTGAAGTGACGAGGATTGTCATCAGTGTTCATGTAGTGGTATAATGTAGCATACACTGCAGATTTTATTTCCTGCACATTTGGAATGTTGTTTTTCTGGGCATTCCTCTTGTAGGAAGTCAATTTCTTGATGGTAAGAGCAATCAAACTCCCCAACAGCAATGGCTGTTTCCTCAGAGCAAGTCACTCATAAGCTGTTGCCAAGCAAAACAACAAAAACATATCATAAAGCATAGAAATAATAGCATACAACAGTATTGTTCCATAATGTAAATACAACATATAATACAAATATTACATCATGAATAATTTGTCACAACCGAAGCTCCAATCCACTCTGCAAGGTGATTTAAAAATGGTTCTCAAAGGCCTTTAAACATTCGAAGTGTCAAAAATAACAGCATCATATGAACAACAGGTGTTGTGAAGTCAATCAAATAAAAAAAGTATTTCACAATTTTCATCATTTTATCGTAATTTTCAGCTGAATCTCTTAGAAATCCGACGACTACGGTCGGGTTTGAACCCGCGATCATGGGCATAGCAGTTCAGTATGCTACTGACTACGGCACCAAAGATGCTTTTATAATTTAATTGTCATAAACATTATCTTATATTCATATGGAGAAAGTTCGTGTGAAAGTCGGAAAAAAACAATTCTTCTGTCTTGCGCGAGGTAGAATTCAGTTGTTTCCCTCCACTTTAAAGCTGCTTTAGAGAGTTAAGGGCCGTTTCCACCACGTCAATTATCTATTAATTCATCATTAAAGGTTGTTTAACTGTGCACGAGCTTTTCACCAACCAAAAACACTCGTTAACTTATCACTAACAAGGAATTACGTTAAATGGCCAAATCTGGCCACTCAACTCTCTAAAGCATCGTTAATGTGGCGGGAAACAGCTGAACTGTGTCTCACGCATCTCACAATGGCGGTTTGTTTCCGAGTTTAACACGAACATTCATCCGTATGAATATAAAATATTTTTATAACAATGAAAGTATAAAAGATTACACACATTACTAAGTTTTAACACCAAGAAAGAAGGTATGTAAAAACTTGAAACCATTCAAATTCGTAGTATTCTTCGAATAAGGGCCAACACCTTATCCCAGTGAAGGTTTTTGATACCATCAATCACTGACTAAAGGGAATTTTGAGGCAAAAGAAATCACAATATGAAAACTGTTTACAATGACCTGAAACTTTTGTTTGAATGAATTTTTGATACGACCTATCTTTACGCCAATAGCAAAATGTTTCCGGAATTATGAGATGGGGCGTCTCGTTTGCTGAACACGTAGATCGTTTGTAATTGTACAACAATTGGTCAAGTTAATGAATTCGAAACATAATTCTTTGCCCGATGAAATCTACCTCCGCCTTCCGGAGCACCGACAGTGTGGCGCTGCAATATAGCCACAGAGTCAGCAATGGTATTCTTTTAGATATGGCGCTGCAATATGGCCACAGAGTCATCAATGGTATTCCTTTAGATATGGTGCTGCAATATGGCCACAGAGTCAGCAATGATGTTCTTTTAGATATGACGCTGCAATATGGCCACAGAGCCCGCAATGATGTTCTTTTAGATATGGTGCTGCAATATGGCCACCGAGTCAGCAATGATATTCTTTTAGATATGGTGCTGCAATATGGCCATAGAGTCAGCAATTATATTCTTTTAGATATGGCGCTGCAATATGGCCACAGAGTCATCAATGGTATACTTTTAGATATGGTGCTGCAATATGGCCACAGAGTCCACAATGATGTTCTTTTAGATATGGTGCTGCAATATGGCCACAGAGTCAGCAATGATATTCTTTTAGATATGGTGCTGCAATATGGCCATAGAGTCAGCAATTATATTCTTTTAGATATGGCGCTGCAATATGGCCACAGAGTGAGCAATGATATTCTTTTAGATATGGCGCTACAATATGGCCACAGAGTCAGCAATGATATTCTTTTAGATATGGCGCTACAATATGGCCACAGAGTCAGCAAGGATATTCTTTTAGACATGGTAATGCAATATGGCTACAGAGTCAGCAATGATATTCTTTTAGACATGGCGCTGCAATACGGCCACAGAGTGAGCAATGATATTCTTTTAGATACGGTGCTGCAAAATAGCCACAGAGTCAACAATGATATTCTTGTAGATATGGTGCTGCAATATGGCCACAGAGTCAGCGATGAAATTCTTTTAGACATGGCGCTGCAATATGGCCACAGAGTGAGCAATGATATTCTTTTAGATATAGTGCTGCAATATGGCCACAGAGTCAGCAATGATATTCTTTTAGACATGGCGCTGCAATATGGCCACAGTGTCAGCAATGATATACTTTTAGATATGGCGCTGCAATATGGCCACAAAGTCCGCAATGATGTTCTTTTAGATATGATGCTGCAATATGGCCACATAGTCAGCAATGAAATTCTTTTAGATGTGGTGCTGCAATATTGCCACAGAGTCAGCGATGATATTCTTTTAGATATGGTGCTGCAATATGGCCACAAAGTCAGGAATGATATTCTTTTAGACATGGCGCTGCAATATGGCCACAGAGTCAGCAATGGTATTCTTTTAGACATGGCGCTTTAATATTGCCACAGAACCAGCAATGATGTTCTTTTAGATAGGGCGCTGCAATATGGCCACAGAGTCAGCAATGATATTCTTTTAGATATGGTGCTGCAATATGGCCACAGAGTCAGCAATGATATTCTTTTAGATATGGTGCTGAAATATGGCCACGGAATCATCAATCATATTCTTTTAGATATGGCGCTGCAATATGGCCACAGAGTCAGCAATGATATTCTTTGAGATATGGCGCTGCAATATGGCCACAGAGTCTGCAATGATGTTCTCTTAGATATGGTGCTGCAATATGGCCACAGAGTCAGCAATGATATTCTTTTAGATATGGCGCTGTAATATGGCCACAGAGTCAGCAATGATATTCTTTTCGATATGGCGCTGCAATATGGCCACAGAGTCAGCAATGGTATTCTTTTAGACAAGGTGCTGCAATATGGCCACAGAGTCAGCAATGGTGTTCTTTGAGATATGGATCTGCAATATGGCCACAGAGTCAGCATTGATATTCTTTTAGATACAGTGCTGCAATATGGCCACAGAGTCAGCAATGAGATTCTTCAGATATGTTGCTGCAATATGGCCACAGAGTCAGCAATGTTATTCTTTTATACATGGTGCTGCAATATTGCCACAGAACCAGCAATGTTGTTCTTTTAGAAATGGCGCTGCAATATGGCAACAGAGTCAGCAATGCTATTCTTTCAGATATGGTGCTGCAATATGGCCACATAGTCAGCAATGATATTCTTTTAGATATGGTGCTGCGATATGGCCACAGAGTCAGCAATGATGTTCTTTTAGATATGGTGCTGCAATATGGCCACAGAGTCAGCAATGATATCTTTAAGATATGGCGCTGCAATATGGCCACAGAGTCAGCAATGATATTCTTTTAGATATGGTGCTGCTATATGGCCACAGAATCAGCATTGATATTCTTTTAGATATAGCGCTGCAATATGGCCACAGAGTCAGCAATGATATTCTTTTAGATATGGCGCTGCAATATGGACACAGAGCCAGCAATGATATACTTTTAGACATGGCGCTGCAATATGGCCACAGAGTCAGCAATGATATTCTATTAGATATGGCGCTGCAATATGGCCACAGAGTCAGCAAGGATATTCTTTTAGATATGGAGCTGCAATATGGCAACAGAGTCAGCAGGTGCTGCAATATGGCCAACGAGTCAGCGATGATATTCTTTTAGATGTGGTGCTGCAATATGGCCACAGAGTCAGCAATGATATTCTTTTAGATGTGGTGCTGCAATATGGCCACAGAGCCAGCGATGATATTCTTTTAGATATGGTGCTGCAATATGGCCACAGAGTCAGGAATGATATTCTTTTAGACATGGCGCTGCAATATGGCCACAGAACCAACATTGATATTATTTTAGACACGGTGCTGCAATATGGCCACAGAATCAGCAATGGTATACTTTTAGACATGGCGCTGTAATATGGCCACAGAGTCAGCAATGATATTCTTTTAGATATGGCGCTGCAATATGGCCACAGAGTCAGCAATGATATTCTTTTAGATATGGTGCTGCAATATGGCCACAGAGTCAGCAATGATGTTCTTTTAGATATGGTGCTGCAATACGGCCACAGAGACAGCAATGGTATTCTTTTAGATATGGCGCTGCAATATGGCCACACAGTCAATAATGATATTCTTTTAGATATGGCGCTGCAATATGGCCACATAGTCAGCAATGATATTCTTTTAGACATGGCGCTGCAATATGGCCACAGAGTGAGCAATGGTATTCTTTTAGATTTGGCGCTGCAATATGGCCACAGGCAGCAATGATATTCTTTTAGACATGGCGCTGCCATATGGCCACAGAGTCAGCAATGATATTCTTTTAGACATGGCGCTGCAATATGGCCACAGAGTCAGCAATGATATTCTTTAGACATGGCGCTGTAAAATGGCCACAGAGTGAGCAATGATATATTTTAGATACGGAGCTGGAATATAGCCACAGAGTGAGCAATGATATTCTTTTAGATATAGTGCTGCAATTTGGCCACAGAGTCAGCAATGATATTCTTTTAGACATGGCGCTGCAATATGGCTACAGAGTGAGCAATGATATTCTTTTAGATATGGTGCTGCAATATGGCCACAGAGTCAGCAATGATATTCTTTTAGACATGGCGCTGCAATATGGCCACAGTGTCAGCAATGATATTCTTTTAGATATGGCGCTGCAATATGGCCACAGAGTCAGCGATGATGTTAATTTAGATATGGTGCTGCGATATGGCCACAGAGTCAGCAATGATATTCTTTAAGATATGGCGCTGCAATATGGCCACAGAGTCCGCAATGATATTCTTTTAGATATGGCACTGCAATATGGCCACAGAGTCAGCAATAATATTCTTTTAGATATGGTGCTACAATATGGCCACAGAGTCAGCAAGGATATTCTTTTAGATATGGCGCTGCAATATGGCCACAGAGTCAGCAATGATATTCCTTTAGTTATGGCGCTGCAATATGGCCACAGAGTGGGCAATGATGTTCTTTTAGATATGGTGCTGCGATATGGCCACAGAGTCAGCAATGATATTCTTTTAGATATGGTGCTGCGATATGGCCACAGAGTGAGCAATGATAATCTTTCAGATATGGCGCTTCAATATGGCCACAGAGTCAGCAATGATATTCCTTTAGATATGGTGCTGCGATATGGCCACAGAGTGAGCAATGATAATCTTTCAGATATGGCGCTTCAATATGGCCACAGAGTCAGCAATGATATTATTTTAGATATGGTGCTGCGATATGGCCACAGAGTCAGCAATGATATTCTTTTAGATATGGCGCTGCAACATGGCCACAGAGACAGCAATGATATTATTTTAGATATGGAGCTGCAATATGGCCTCAGAGTCAGCAATGATATTCTTTTAGATGTTGTGCTGCAATATGGCCACAGAGTCAGCGAAGATATTCTTTTAGATATGGTGGGGCAATATAACCACAGAGTCAGGAATGATATTCTTTTAGACATGGCGCTGCAATATGGCCACAGAACCAGCAATGATATTATTTTAGACATGGTGCTGCAATATGGCCACAGACACAGTTATGGTATTATTTTAGACAGGGCGCTGTATTATGGCCACAGAGTCAGCAATGGTATTCTTTTAGATATGGCGCTGCAATATGGCCACAGTCAGCAATGCTATTCTTTTAGATATGGCGCTGCAAAATTGCCACAGTCAGCAATGATATACTTTTAGATATGGCGCTGCAACATGGCCACAGAGTCAGCAATGATATTATTTTAGATATGGAGCTGCAATATGGCCACAGAGTCAGCAATTATATTCTTTAGATGTGGTGCTGCAATATGGCCACAGAGTCAGCGATGATATTCTTTTAGAATTGGTACTGCATTATGGCCACAGAGTCAGGAATGATATTCTTTTAGACATGGCGCTGCAATATGGCCACAGAGTCAGCAATGATATTCTTTTAGATATGGTGCTGCAATATGGCCACAGAGTCAGCAATGATGTTCTTTTAGATATGGTGCTGCAATACGGCCACAGAGACAGCAATGGTATTCTTTTAGATATGGCGCTGCAATATGGCCACACAGTCAATAATGATATTCTTTTAGATATGGCGCTGCAATATGGCCACATAGTCAGCAATGATATTCTTTTAGACATGGCGCTGCAATATGGCCACAGAGTGAGCAATGGTATTCTTTTAGATATGGCGCTGCAATATGGCCACAGGCAGCAATGATATTCATTTAGACATGGCGCTGCCATATGGCCACAGAGTCAGCAATGATATTCTTTTAGACATGGCGCTGCAATATGGCCACAGGCAGCAATGATATTCTTTTAGACATGGCGCTGCCATATGGCCACAGAGTCAGCAATGATATTCTTTTAGATATGGCGCTGCAATATGGCCACAGAGTGAGCAATGATGTTCATTTAGACATGGCGCTGCAATATGGCCACAGAGTTAGCATTGATATTCTTTTAGATATGGCGCTGCAATATGGCCAGAGTGAGCAATGATATTCTTTTAGATATGGCGCTGCAGTATGGCCACAGAGTCAGCAATGATATTCTTTTAGATATGGTGCTGCAATATGGCCACAGCGTCAGCAATGATATTCTTTTAGATATGGCTCTGCAATATGTCCACAGAGTCAGCAATGATATTCTTTTAGTAATGGCGCTGCAATATGGCCACAGAATGAGCAATGATATTCTTTTAGATGTGGTGCTGCATTATGGCCACAGAGTCAGGAACGATATACTTTTAGATATGGCGCTGCAATATGGCCACAGAGTCAGCAATGATATTCTTTTAGACATGGTGCTGCAATATGGCCACAGAGTCAGCAATGATATTCTTTAGACATGGCGCTGTAAAATGGCCACAGAGTGAGCAATGATATATTTTAGATACGGAGCTGGAATATAGCCACAGAGTGAGCAATGATATTCTTTTAGATATGGTGCTGCAATTTGGCCACAGAGTCAGCAATGATATTCTTTTAGACATGGCGCTGCAATATGGCCACAGAGTGAGCAATGATATTCTTTTAGATATGGTGCTGCAATATGGCCACAGAGTCAGCAATGATATTCTTTTAGACATGGCGCTGCAATATGGCCACAGTGTCGGCAATGATATTCTTTTAGATATGGCGCTGCAATATGGCCACAGAGTCAGCGATGATGTTAATTTAGATATGGTGCTGCGATATGGCCACAGAGTCAGCAATGATATTCTTTAAGATATGGCGCTGCAATATGGCCACAGAGTCCGCAATGATATTCTTTTAGATATGGCGCTGCAATATGGCCACAGAGTGAACAATGATGTTCATTTAGACATGGCGCTGCAATATGGCAACAGAGTTAGCATTGATATTCTTTTAGATATGGCGCTGCAATATGGCTACAGAGTCAGCGATGATATTCTTTTAGACATGGCGCTGCAATATGGCCACAGAGTCAACAATGATATTCTTTTAGATATGGCACTGCAATATGGCCACAGAGTGAGCAATGATATTCTTTTAGATATGGCGCTACAATATGGCCACAGAGTCAGCAATGATATTCTTTAAGATATGGCGCTACAATATGGCGACAGAGTCAGCAAGGATATTCTTTTAGACATGGTAATGCAATATGGCTACAGAGTCAGCAATGATATTCTTTTAGACATGGCGCTGCAATACGGCCACAGAGTGAGCAATGATATTCTTTTAGATACGGTGCTGCAAAATAGCCACAGAGTCAACAATGATATTCTTGTAGATATGGTGCTGCAATATGGCCACAGAGTCAGCGATGAAATTCTTTTAGACATGGCGCTGCAATATGGCCACAGAGTGAGCAATGATATTCTTTTAGATATGGTGCTGCAATATGGCCACAGTCAGCAATGATATTCTTTTAGACAAGGCGCTGCAATATGGCCACAGAGTCAACAATGATATTCTTTTAGATATGGCGCTGCAATATGGCCACAGAGTGAGCAATGATATTCTTTTAGATATGGCGCTACAATATGGCCACAGAGTCAGCAATGATATTCTTTTAGATATGGCGCTACAATATGGCCACAGAGTCAGCAAGGATATCCTTTTAGACATGGTAATGCAATATGGCTACAGAGTCAGCAATGATATTCTTTTAGACATGGCGCTGCAATACGGCCACAGAGTGAGCAATGATATTCTTTTAGATACGGTGCTGAAAAATAGCCACAGAGTCAACAATGATATTCTTGTAGATATGGTGCTGCAATATGGCCACAGAGTCAGCGATGAAATTCTTTTAGACATGGCGCTGCAATATGGCCACAGAGTGAGCAATGATATTCTTTTAGATATGGTGCTGCAATATGGCCACAGAGTCAGCAATGATATTCTTTTAGACATGGCGCTGCAATATGGCCACAGTGTCAGCAATGATATACTTTTAGATATGGCGCTGCAATATGGCCACAAAGTCCGCAATGATGTTCTTTTAGATATGATGCTGCAATATGGCCACAGAGTCAGCAATGAAATTCTTTTAGATGTGGTGCTGCAATATTGCCACAGAGTCAGCGATGATATTCTTTTAGATATGGTGCTGCAATTTGGCCACAAAGTTAGGAATGATATTCTTTTAGACATGGCGCTGCAATATGGCCACAGAGTCAGCAATGGTATTCTTTTAGACATGGCGCTTTAATATTGCCACAGAACCAGCAATGATGTTCTTTTAGATAGGGCGCTGCAATATGGCCACAGAGTCAGCAATGATATTCTTTAAGATATGGTGCTGCAATATGGCCACAGAGTCAGCAATGATATTCTTTAAGATATGGTGCTGAAATATGGCCACGGAGTCATCAATCATATTCTTTTAGATATGGCGCTGCAATATGGCCACAGAGTCAGCAATGATATTCCTTGAGATATGGCGCTGCAATATGGCCACAGAGTCTGCAATGATGTTCTCTTAGATATGGTGCTGCAATATGGCCACAGAGTCAGCAATGATATTCTTTTAGATATGGCGCTGTAATATGGCCACAGAGTCAGCAATGATATTCTTTTCGATATGGCGCTGAAATATGGCCACAGAGTCAGCAATGGTATTCTTTTAGACAAGGTGCTGCAATATGGCCACAGAGTCAGCAATGGTGTTTGAGATATGGATCTGCAATATGGCCACAGAGTCAGCATTGATATTCTTTTAGATACAGTGCTGCAATATGGCCACAGAGTCAGCAATGAGATTCTTCAGATATGTTGCTGCAATATGGCCACAGAGTCAGCAATGTTATTCTTTTATACATGGTGCTGCAATATTGCCACAGAACCAGCAATGTTGTTCTTTTAGAAATGGCGCTGCAATATGGCATCAGAGTCAGCAATGCTATTCTTTCAGATATGGTGCTGCAATATGGCCACATAGTCAGCAATGATATTCTTTTAGATATGGTGCTGCGATATGGCCACAGAGTCAGCAATGATGTTCTTTTAGATATGGTGCTGCAATATGGCCACAGAGTCAGCAATGATATCTTTAAGATATGGCGCTGCAATATGGCCACAGAGTCAGCAATGATATTCTTTTAGATATGGTGCTGCTATATGGCCACAGAATCAGCATTGATATTCTTTTAGATATAGCGCTGCAATATGGCCACAGAGTCAGCAATGATATTCTTTTAGATATGGCGCTGCAATATGGACACAGAGCCAGCAATGATATACTTTTAGACATGGCGCTGCAATATGGCCACAGAGTCAGCAATGATATTCTATTAGATATGGCGCTGCAATATGGCCACAGAGTCAGCAAGGATATTCTTTTAGATATGGAGCTGCAATATGGCCACAGAGTCAGCAGGTGCTGCAATATGGCCAACGAGTCAGCGATGATATTCTTTTAGATGTGGTGCTGCAATATGGCCACAGAGTCAGCAATGATATTCTTTTAGATGTGGTGCTGCAATATGGCCACAGAGCCAGCGATGGTATTCTTTTAGATATGGTGCTGCAATATGGCCACAGAGTCAGGAATGATATTCTTTTAGACATGGCGCTGCAATATGGCCACAGAACCAACATTGATATTATTTTAGACACGGTGCTGCAATATGGCCACAGAATCAGCAATGGTATACTTTTAGACATGGCGCTGTAATATGCCACAGAGTCAGCAATGATATTCTTTTAGATATGGCGCTGCAATATGGCCACAGAGTCAGCAATGATATTCTTTTAGATATGGTGCTGCAATATGGCCACAGAGTCAGCAATGATGTTCTTTTAGATATGGTGCTGCAATACGGCCACAGAGACAGCAATGGTATTCTTTTAGATATGGCGCTGCAATATGGCCACACAGTCAATAATGATATTCTTTTAGATATGGCGCTGCAATATGGCCACATAGTCAGCAATGATATTCTTTTAGACATGGCGCTGCAATATGGCCACAGAGTGAGCAATGGTATTCTTTTAGATTTGGCGCTGCAATATGGCCACAGGCAGCAATGATATTCTTTTAGACATGGCGCTGCCATATGGCCACAGAGTCAGCAATGATATTCTTTTAGACATGGCGCTGCAATATGGCCACAGAGTCAGCAATGTTATTCTTTAGACATGGCGCTGTAAAATGGCCACAGAGTGAGCAATGATATATTTTAGATACGGAGCTGGAATATAGCCACAGAGTGAGCAATGATATTCTTTTAGATATGGTGCTGCAATTTGGCCACAGAGTCAGCAATGATATTCTTTTAGACATGGCGCTGCAATATGGCTACAGAGTGAGCAATGATATTCTTTTAGATATGGTGCTGCAATATGGCCACAGAGTCAGCAATGATATTCTTTTAGACATGGCGCTGCAATATGGCCACAGTGTCAGCAATGATATTCTTTTAGATATGGCGCTGCAATATGGCCACAGAGTCAGCGATGATGTTAATTTAGATATGGTGCTGCGATATGGCCACAGAGTCAGCAATGATATTCTTTAAGATATGGCGCTGCAATATGGCCACAGAGTCCGCAATGATATTCTTTTAGATATGGCGCTGCAATATGGCCAAAGAGTCAGCAATAATATTCTTTTAGATATGGTGCTACAATATGGCCACAGAGTCAGCAAGGATATTCTTTTAGATATTGCGCTGCAATATGGCCACAGAGTCAGCAATGATATTCCTTTAGTTATGGCGCTGCAATATGGCCACAGAGTGGGCAATGATGTTCTTTTAGATATGGTGCTGCGATATGGCCACAGAGTCAGCAATGATATTCTTTTAGATATGGTGCTGCGATATGGCCACAGAGTGAGCAATGATAATCTTTCAGATATGGCGCTTCAATATGGCCACAGAGTCAGCAATGATATTCCTTTAGATATGGTGCTGCGATATGGCCACAGAGTGAGCAATGATAATCTTTCAGATATGGCGCTTCAATATGGCCACAGAGTCAGCAATGATATTATTTTAGATATGGTGCTGCGATATGGCCACAGAGTCAGCAATGATATTCTTTTAGATATGGCGCTGCAACATGGCCACAGAGACAGCAATGATATTATTTTAGATATGGAGCTGCAATATGGCCTCAGAGTCAGCAATGATATTCTTTTAGATGTTGTGCTGCAATATGGCCACAGAGTCAGCGAAGATATTCTTTTAGATATGGTGCGGCAATATAACCACAGAGTCAGGAATGATATTCTTTTAGACATGGCGCTGCAATATGGCCACAGAACCAGCAATGATATTATTTTAGACATGGTGCTGCAATATGGCCACAGAGACAGTAATGGTATTATTTTAGACAGGGCGCTGTATTATGGCCACAGAGTCAGCAATGGTATTCTTTTAGATATGGCGCTGCAATATGGCCACAGTCAGCAATGCTATTCTTTTAGATATGGCGCTGCAAAATTGCCACAGTCAGCAATGATATACTTTTAGATATGGCGCTGCAACATGGCCACAGAGTCAGCAATGATATTATTTTAGATATGGAGCTGCAATATGGCCACAGAGTCAGCAATTATATTCTTTAGATGTGGTGCTGCAATATGGCCACAGAGTCAGCGATGATATTCTTTTAGAATTGGTACTGCATTATGGCCACAGAGTCAGGAATGATATTCTTTTAGACATGGCGCTGCAATATGGCCACAGAGTCAGCAATGATATTCTTTTAGATATGGTGCTGCAATATGGCCACAGAGTCAGCAATGATGTTCTTTTAGATATGGTGCTGCAATACGGCCACAGAGACAGCAATGGTATTCTTTTAGATATGGCGCTGCAATATGGCCACACAGTCAATAATGATATTCTTTTAGATATGGCGCTGCAATATGGCTACATAGTCAGCAATGATATTCTTTTAGACATGGCGCTGCAATATGGCCACAGAGTGAGCAATGGTATTCTTTTAGATATGGCGCTGCAATATGGCCACAGGCAGCAATGATATTCTTTTAGACATGGCGCTGCCATATGGCCACAGAGTCAGCAATGATTTTCTTTTAGACATGGCGCTGCAATATGGCCACAGGCAGCAATGATATTCTTTTAGACATGGCGCTGCCATATGGCCACAGAGTCAGCAATGATATTCTTTTAGATATGGCGCTGCAATATGGCCACAGAGTGAGCAATGATGTTCATTTAGACATGGCGCTGCAATATGGCCACAGAGTTAGCATTGATATTCTTTTAGATATGGCGCTGCAATATGGCCAGAGTGAGCAATGATATTCTTTTAGATATGGCGCTGCAATATGGCCACAGAGTCAGCAATGATATTCTTTTAGATATGGTGCTGCAATATGGCCACAGCGTCAGCAATGATATTCTTTTAGATATGGCTCTGCAATATGTCCAAAGAGTCAGCAATGATATTCTTTTAGTAATGGCGCTGCAATATGGCCACAGAATGAGCAATGATATTCTTTTAGACGTGGTGCTGCATTATGGCCACAGAGTCAGGAACGATATACTTTTAGATATGGCGCTGCAATATGGCCACAGAGTCAGCAATGATATTCTTTTAGACATGGTGCTGCAATATGGCCACAGAGTCAGCAATGATATTCTTTAGACATGGCGCTGTAAAATGGCCACAGAGTGAGCAATGATATATTTTAGATACGGAGCTGGAATATAGCCACAGAGTGAGCAATGATATTCTTTTATATATGGTGCTGCAATTTGGCCACAGAGTCAGCAATGATATTCTTTTAGACATGGCGCTGCAATATGGCCACAGAGTGAGCAATGATATTCTTTTAGATATGGTGCTGCAATATGGCCACAGAGTCAGCAATGATATTCTTTTAGACATGGCGCTGCAATATGGCCACAGTGACAGCAATGATATTCTTTTAGTTAAGGCGCTGCAATATGGCCACAGAGTCAGCGATGATGTTAATTTAGATATGGTGCTGCGATATGGCCACAGAGTCAGCAATGATATTCTTTAAGATATGGCGCTGCAATATGGCCACAGAGTCCGCAATGATATTCTTTTAGATATGGCGCTGCAATATGGCCACAGAGTGAACAATGATGTTCATTTAGACATGGCGCTGCAATATGGCAACAGAGTTAGCATTGATATTCTTTTAGATATGGCGCTGCAATATGGCTACAGAGTCAGCGATGATATTCTTTTAGACATGGCGCTGCAATATGGCCACAGAGTCAACAATGATATTCTTTTAGATATGGCACTGCAATATGGCCACAGAGTGAGCAATGATATTCTTTTAGATATGGCGCTACAATATGGCCACAGAGTCAGCAATGATATTCTTTAAGATATGGCGCTACAATATGGCCACAGAGTCAGCAAGGATATTCTTTTAGACATGGTAATGCAATATGGCTACAGAGTCAGCAATGATATTCTTTTAGACATGGCGCTGCAATACGGCCACAGAGTGAGCAATGATATTCTTTTAGATACGGTGCTGCAAAATAGCCACAGAGTCAACAATGATATTCTTGTAGATATGGTGCTGCAATATGGCCACAGAGTCAGCGATGAAATTCTTTTAGACATGGCGCTGCAATATGGCCACAGAGTGAGCAATGATATTCTTTTAGATATGGTGCTGCAATATGGCCACAGAGTCAGCAATGATATTCTTTTAGACATGGCGCTGCAATATGGCCACAGTGTCAGCAATGATATACTTTTAGATATGGCGCTGCAATATGGCCACAAAGTCAGCAATGATGTTCTTTTAGATATGGTGCTGCAATATGGCCACAGAGTCAGCAATGAAATTCTTTTAGATGTGGTGCTGCAATATTGCCACAGAGTCAGCGATGATATTCTTTTAGATATGGTGCTGCAATATGGCCACAAAGTCAGGAATGATATTCTTATAGACATGGCGCTGCAATATGGCCACAGAGTCAGCAATGGTATTCTTTTAGACATGGCGCTTTAATATTGCCACAGAACCAGCAATGATGTTCTTTTAGATAGGGCGCTGCAATATGGCCACAGAGTCAGCAATGATATTCTTTTAGATATGGTGCTGCAATATGGCCACAGAGTCAGCAATGATATTCTTTTAGATATGGTGCTGAAATATGGCCACGGAGTCATCAATCATATTCTTTTAGATATGGCGCTGCAATATGGCCACAGAGTCAGCAATGATATTCTTTGAGATATGGCGCTGCAATATGGCCACAGAGTCTGCAATGATGTTCTCTTAGATATGGTGCTGCAATATGGCCACAGAGTCAGCAATGATATTCTTTTAGATATGGCGCTGTAATATGGCCACAGAGTCAGCAATGATATTCTTTTCGATATGGCGCTGCAATATGGCCACAGAGTCAGCAATGGAATTCTTTTAGACAAGGTGCTGCAATATGGCCACAGAGTCAGCAATGGTGTTCTTTGAGATATGGATCTGCAATATGGCCACAGAGTCAGCATTGATATTCTTTTAGATACAGTGCTGCAATATGGCCACAGAGTCAGCAATGAGATTCTTCAGATATGTTGCTGCAATATGGCCACAGAGTCAGCAATGTTATTCTTTTATACATGGTGCTGCAATATTGCCACAGAACCAGCAATGTTGTTCTTTTAGAAATGGCGCTGCAATATGGCAACAGAGTCAGCAATGCTATTCTTTCAGATATGGTGCTGCAATATGGCCACATAGTCAGCAATGATATTCTTTTAGATATGGTGCTGCGATATGGCCACAGAGTCAGCAATGATGTTCTTTTAGATATGGTGCTGCAATATGGCCACAGAGTCAGCAATGATATCTTTAAGATATGGCCCTGCAATATGGCCACAGAGTCAGCAATGATATTCTTTTAGATATGGTGCTGCTATATGGCCACAGAATCAGCATTGATATTCTTTTAGATATAGCGCTGCAATATGGCCACAGAGTCAGCAATGATATTCTTTTAGATATGGCGCTGCAATATGGACACAGAGCCAGCAATGATATACTTTTAGACATGGCGCTGCAATATGGCCACAGAGTCAGCAATGATATTCTATTAGATATGGCGCTGCAATATGGCCACAGAGTCAGCAAGGATATTCTTTTAGATATGGAGCTGCAATATGGCCACAGAGTCAGCAGGTGCTGCAATATGGCCAACGAGTCAGCGATGATATTCTTTTAGATGTGGTGCTGCAATATGGCCACAGAGTCAGCAATGATATTCTTTTAGATGTGGTGCTGCAATATGGCCACAGAGCCAGCGATGATATTCTTTTAGATATGGTGCTGCAATATGGCCACAGAGTCAGGAATGATATTCTTTTAGACATGGCGCTGCAATATGGCCACAGAACCAACATTGATATTATTTTAGACACGGTGCTGCAATATGGCGACAGAATCAGCAATGGTATACTTTTAGACATGGCGCTGTAATATGGCCACAGAGTCAGCAATGATATTCTTTTAGATATGGCGCTGCAATATGGCCACAGAGTCAGCAATGATATTCTTTTAGATATGGTGCTGCAATATGGGCACAGAGTCAGCAATGATGTTCTTTTAGATATGGTGCTGCAATACGGCCACAGAGACAGCAATGGTATTCTTTTAGATATGGCGCTGCAATATGGCCACACAGTCAATAATGATATTCTTTTAGATATGGCGCTGCAATATGGCCACATAGTCAGCAATGATATTCTTTTAGACATGGCGCTGCAATATGGCCACAGAGTGAGCAATGGTATTCTTTTAGATTTGGCGCTGCAATATGGCCACAGGCAGCAATGATATTCTTTTAGACATGGCGCTGCCATATGGCCACAGAGTCAGCAATGATATTCTTTTAGACATGGCGCTGCAATATGGCCACAGAGTCAGCAATGATATTCTTTAGACATGGCGCTGTAAAATGGCCACAGAGTGAGCAATGATATATTTTAGATACGGAGCTGGAATATAGCCACAGAGTGAGCAATGATATTCTTTTAGATATGGTGCTGCAATTTGGCCACAGAGTCAGCAATGATATTCCTTTAGACATGGCGCTGCAATATGGCCACAGAGTGAGCAATGATATTCTTTTAGATATGGTGCTGCAATATGGCCACAGAGTCAGCAATGATATTCTTTTAGACATGGCGCTGCAATATGGCCACAGTGTCAGCAATGATATTCTTTTAGATATGGCGCTGCAATATGGCCACAGAGTCAGCGATGATGTTAATTTAGATATGGTGCTGCGATATGGCCACAGAGTCAGCAATGATATTCTTTATGATATGGCGCTGCAATATGGCCACAGAGTCAGCAAGGATATTCTTTTAGATATGGCGCTGCAATATGGCCACAGAGTCAGCAATGATATTCCTTTAGTTATGGCGCTGCAATATGGCCACAGAGTGGGCAATGATGTTCTTTTAGATATGGTGCTGCGATATGGCCACAGAGTCAGCAATGATATTCTTTTAGATATGGTGCTGCGATATGGCCACAGAGTGAGCAATGATAATCTTTCAGATATGGCGCTTCAATATGGCCACAGAGTCAGCAATGATATTCCTTTAGATATGGTGCTGCGATATGGCCACAGAGTGAGCAATGATAATCTTTCAGATATGGCGCTTCAATATGGCCACAGAGTCAGCAATGATATTATTTTAGATATGGTGCTGCGATATGGCCACAGAGTCAGCAATGATATTCTTTTAGATATGGCGCTGCAACATGGCCACAGAGACAGCAATGATATTATTTTAGATATGGAGCTGCAATATGGCCTCAGAGTCAGCAATGATATTCTTTTAGATGTTGTGCTGCAATATGGCCACAGAGTCAGCGAAGATATTCTTTTAGATATGGTGCGGCAATATAACCACAGAGTCAGGAATGATATTCTTTTAGACATGGCGCTGCAATATGGCCACAGAACCAGCAATGATATTATTTTAGACATGGTGCTGCAATATGGCCACAGAGACAGTAATGGTATTATTTTAGACAGGGCGCTGTATTATGGCCACAGAGTCAGCAATGGTATTCTTTTAGATATGGCGCTGCAATATGGCCACAGTCAGCAATGCTATTCTTTTAGATATGGCGCTGCAAAATTGCCACAGTCAGCAATGATATACTTTTAGATATGGCGCTGCAACATGGCCCCAGAGTCAGCAATGATATTATTTTAGATATGGAGCTGCAATATGGCCACAGAGTCAGCAATTATATTCTTTAGATGTGGTGCTGCAATATGGCCACAGAGTCAGCGATGATATTCTTTTAGAATTGGTACTGCATTATGGCCACAGAGTCAGGAATGATATTCTTTTAGACATGGCGCTGCAATATGGCCACAGAGTCAGCAATGATATTCTTTTAGGTATGGTGCTGCAATATGGCCACAGAGTCAGCAATGATGTTCTTTTAGATATGGTGCTGCAATACGGCCACAGAGACAGCAATGGTATTCTTTTAGATATGGCGCTGCAATATGGCCACACAGTCAATAATGATATTCTTTTAGATATGGCGCTGCAATATGGCCACATAGACAGCAATTATATTCTTTTAGACATGGCGCTGCAATATGGCCACAGAGTGAGCAATGGTATTCTTTTAGATATGGCGCTGCAATATGGCCACAGGCAGCAATGATATTCTTTTAGACATGGCGCTGCCATATGGCCACAGAGTCAGCAATGATATTCTTTTAGACATGGCGCTGCAATATGGCCACAGGCAGCAATGATATTCTTTTAGACATGGCGCTGCCATATGGCCACAGAGTCAGCAATTATATTCTTTTAGATATGGCGCTGCAATATGGCCACAGAGTGAGCAATGATGTTCATTTAGACATGGCGCTGCAATATGGCCACAGAGTTAGCATTGATATTCTTTTAGATATGGCGCTGCAATATGGCCAGAGTGAGCAATGATATTCTTTTAGATATGGCGCTGCAATATGACCACAGAGTCAGCAATGATATTCTTTTACATATGGTGCTGCAATATGGCCACAGCGTCAGCAATGATATTCTTTTAGATATGGCTCTGCAATATGTCCACAGAGTCAGCAATGATATTCTTTTAGTAATGGCGCTGCAATATGGCCACAGAATGAGCAATGATATTCTTTTAGATGTGGTGCTGCATTATGGCCACAGAGTCAGGAACGATATACTTTTAGATATGGCGCTGCAATATGGCCACAGAGTCAGCAATGATATTCTTTTAGACATGGTGCTGCAATATGGCCACAGAGTCAGCAATGATATTCTTTAGACATGGCGCTGTAAAATGGCCACAGAGTGAGCAATGATATATTTTAGATACGGAGCTGGAATATAGCCACAGAGTGAGCAATGATATTCTTTTAGATATGGTGCTGCAATTTGGCCACAGAGTCAGCAATGATATTCTTTTAGACATGGCGCTGAAATATGGCCACAGAGTGAGCAATGATATTCTTTTAGATATGGTGCTGCAATATGGCCACAGAGTCAGCAATGATATTCTTTTAGACATGGCGCTGAAATATGGCCACAGTGTCAGCAATGATATTCTTTTAGATATGGCGCTGCAATATGGCCACAGAGTCAGCGATGATGTTAATTTAGATATGGTGCTGCGATATGGCCACAGAGTCAGCAATGATATTCTTTAAGATATGGCGCTGCAATATGGCCACAGAGTCCGCAATGATATTCTTTTAGATATGGCGCTGCAATATGGCCACAGAGTCAGCAATAATATTCTTTTAGATATGGTGCTGCGATATGGCCACAGAGTGAGCAATGATAATCTTTCAGATATGGCGCTTCAATATGGCCACAGAGTCAGCAATGATATTCCTTTAGATATGGTGCTGCGATATGGCCACAGAGTGAGCAATGATAATCTTTCAGATATGGCGCTTCAATATGGCCACAGAGTCAGCAATGATATTATTTTAGATATGGTGCTGCGATATGGCCACAGAGTCAGCAATGATATTCTTTTAGATATGGCGCTGCAACATGGCCACAGAGTCAGCAATGATATTATTTTAGATATGGAGCTGCAATATGGCCACAGAGTCAGCAATGACATTCTTTTAGATGTTGTGCTGCAATATGGCCACAGAGTCAGCGAAGATATTCTTTTAGATATGGTGCGGCAATATAACCACAGAGTCAGGAATGATATTCTTTTAGACATGGCTCTGCAATATGGCCACAGAACCAGCAATGATATTATTTTAGACATGGTGCTGCAATATGGCCACAGAGGAAGTAATGGTATTATTTTAGACAGGGCGCTGTATTATGGCCACAGAGTCAGCAATGGTATTCTTTTAGATATGGCGCTGCAATATGGCCACAGTCAGCAATGCTATTCTTTTAGATATGGCGCTGCAAAATTGCCACAGTCAGCAATGATATACTTTTAGATATGGCGCTGCAACATGGCCACAGAGTCAGCAATGATATTTTTTAGATATGGAGATGCAATATGGCCACAGAGTCAGCAATTATATTCTTTAGATGTGGTGCTGCAATATGGCCACAGAGTCAGCGATGATATTCTTTTAGAATTGGTACTGCATTATGGCCACAGAGTCAGGAATGATATTCTTTTAGACATGGCGCTGCAATATGGCCACAGAGTCAGCAATGATATTCTTTTAGATTGGTGCTGCAATATGGCCACAGAGTCAGCGATGATATTCTTTTAGATGTGGTGCTGCAATATGGCCACAGAGTCAGCAATGATATTCTTTTAGATGTGGTGCTGCAATATGGCTACAGAGCCAGCGATGATATTCTTTTAGATATGGTACTGCAATATGGCCACAAAGTCAGGAATGATATTCGTATAGACATGGCGCTGCAATATGGCCACAGAACCAGCATTGATATTATTTTAGACATGGTGCTGCAATATGGCCACAGAGTCAGCAATGGTATTCTTTTAGACATAACGCTGTAATATGGCCACAGAGTCAGCAATGATATTCTTTTAGATGTGGTGCTGCAATATGGCCACAGAGTCGGCAATGATATTCTTTTAGATGTGGTGCTGCAATATGGCTACAGAGCCAGCGATGATATTCTTTTAGATATGGTACTGCAATATGGCCACAAAGTCAGGAATTATATTCTTTTAGACATGGCGCTGCAATATGGCCACAGAACCAGCATTGATATTATTTTAGACATGGTGCTGCAATATGGCCACAGAGTCAGCAATGGTATTCTTTTAGACATAACGCTGTAATATGGCCACAGAGTCAGCAATGATATTCTTTTAGATATGGCGCTGCAATATGACCACAGAGTAGGTAATGATATTCTTTTAGATATGGTGCTGCAATATAGCCACAGAGTCAGCAATGATATTCTTTTAGATATGGCGCTGCAATATGGCCACAGAGTGGGCAATGATATTCTTTTAAATATGGCGCTGCAATATGGCCACATAGTCAGCAATGATATTCTTTTAGACATGGCGCTCCAATATGGCCACAGAGTGAGCAATGATATTCTTTTAGATATGGTGCTGCAATATGGCCGCAGGCAGCAATGATATTCTTTTAGACATGGCGCTGCAATATGGCCACAGAGTCAGCAATATTCTTTTAGATATGGCGCTGCAATATGGCCACAGAGTGAGCAATGATGTTCATTTAGACATGGCACAGCAATATGGCCACAGAGTTAGCATTGATATTCTTTTAGATATGGCGCTGCAATATGGCCAGAGTGAGCAATGATATTCTTTTAAATATGGCGCTGCAATATGGCCACAGAGTCAGCAATGATATTCTTTTAGATATGGTGCTGCAATATGGCCACAGCGTCAGCAATGATATTCTTTTAGATATGGCTCTGCAATATGGCCACAGAGTCAGCAATGATATTCTTTTAGTAATGGCGCTGCAATATGGCCACAGAGTGAGCAATGATGTTCTTTTAGATATGGTGCTGCATTATGGCCACAGAGTCAGCAATGATGTTCTTTTAGATATGGCGCTGCAATATGGCCACAGAGTCAGCGATGATATTCTTTTAGATATGGTGCTGCAATATCGCCCCAGAGTCAGCAATGATATTCTTTTAGATATGGAGCTGCAATATGGCCACAGAGTCAGGAACGATATTCTTTTATTTATGGCGCTGCAATATGGCCACAGAGTCAGCAATAATATTCTTTTAGATATGGTGCTACAATATGGCCACAGAGTCAGCAAGGATATTCTTTTAGATATGGCGCTGCAATATGGCCACAGAGTCAGCAATGATATTCTTTTAGAGATGGTGCTGCAATATGGCCAACGAGTCAGCGATGATATTCTTTTAGATGTGGTGTTGCAATATGGCCACAGAGTCAGCAATGATATTCTTTTAGATGTGGTGCTGCAATATGGCCACAGAGCCAGCGATGATATTCTTTTAGATATGGTGCTGCAATATGGCCACAGAGTCAGGAATGATATTCTTTTAGATATGGCGCTGCAATATGGCCACAGAACCAACATTGATATTATTTTAGACACGGTGCTGCAATATGGCCACAGAATCAGCAATGGTATTCTTTTAGACATGGCGCTGTCATATGGCCACAGAGTCAGCAATGATATTCTTTTAGATATGGCGCTGCAATATGGCCACAGAGTCAGCAATGATATTCTTTTAGATATGGTGCTGCAATATGGCCACAGAGTCAGCAATGATGTTCTCTTAGATATGGTGCTGCAATACGGCCACAGAGACAGCAATGGTATTCTTTTAGATATGGCGCTGCAATATGGCCACACAGTCAATAATGATATTCTTTTAGATATGGCGCTGCAATATGGCCACATAGTCAGCAATGATATTCTTTTAGACATGGCGCTGCAATATGGCCACAGAGTGAGCAATGATATTCTTTTAGATATGGTGCTGCAATATGGCCACAGGCAGCAATGATATTCTTTTAGACATGGCGCTGCCATATGGCCACAGAGTCAGCAATGATATTCTTTTAGATATGGCGCTGCAATATGGCCACAGACTGAGCAATGATGTTCATTTAGACATGGCGCTGCAATATGGCCACAGAGTTAGCATTGATATTCCTTTAGTTATGGCGCTGCAATATGGCCAGAGTGAGCAATGATATTCTTTTAGATATGGCGCTGCAATATGGCCACAGAGTCAGCAATGATATTCTTTTAGATATGGTGCTGCAATATGGCCACAGCGTCAGCAATGATATTCATTTAGATATGGCTCTGCAATATGTCCACAGAGTCAGCAAAGATATTCTTTTAGTAATGGCGCTGCAATATGGCCACAGAATGAGCAATGATGTTCTTTTAGATGTGGTGCTGCATTATGGCCACAGGGTCAGGAACGATATTCTTTTAGATATGGCGCTGCAATATGGCCACAGAGTCAGCAATGATATTCTTTTAGACATGGTGCTGCAATATGGCCACAGAGTCAGCAATGATATTCTTTAGACATGGCGCTGTAAAATGGCCACAGAGTGAGCAATGATATATTTTAGATACGGAGCTGGAATATAGCCACAGAGTGAGCAATGATATTCTTTTAGATATGGTGCTGCAATTTGGCCACAGAGTCAGCAATGATATTCTTTTAGACATGGCACTGCAATATGGCCACAGAGTGAGCAATGATATTCTTTTAGATATGGTGCTGCCATATGGCCACAAAGTCAGCAATGATATTCTTTTAGGCATGGCGCTGCAATATGGCCACAGTGTCAGCAATGATATTCTTTTAGATATGGCGCTGCAATATGGCCACAGAGTCAGCGATGATGTTCTTTTAGATATGGTGCTGCGATATGGCCACAGAGTCAGCAATGATATTCTTTAAGATATGGCGCTGCAATATGGCCACAGAGTCCGCAATGATATTCTTTTAGATATGGCGCTGCAATATGGCCACAGAGTCAGCAATAATATTCTTTTAGATATGGTGCTGCAATATGGCCACAGAGTCAGCAATGATATTCCTTTAGTTATGGCGCTGCAATATGGCCACAGAGTGGGCAATGATGTTCTTTTAGATATGGTGCTGCGATATGGCCACAGAGTGAGCAATGATAATCTTTCAGATATGGCGCTTCGATATGGCCACAGAGTCAGGAATGATATTCCTTTAGACATGGCGCTGTAATATGGCCACAGAACCAGCAATGATATTATTTTAGACATGGTGCTGCAATATGGCCACAGAGACAGTAATGGTATTATTTTAGACAGGGCGCTGTATTATGGCCACAGAGTCAGCAATGGTATTCTTTTAGATATGGCGCTGCAATATGGCCACAGTCAGCAATGCTATTCTTTTAGATATGGCGCTGCAAAATTGCCACAGTCAGCAATGATATACTTTTAGATATGGCGCTGCAACATGGCCACAGAGTCAGCAATGATATTATTTTAGATATGGAGCTGCAATATGGCCACAGAGTCAGCAATTATATTCTTTAGATGTGGTGCTGCAATATGGCCACAGAGTCAGCGATGATATTCTTTTAGAATTGGTACTGCAATATGGCCACAGAGTCAGGAATGATATTCTTTTAGACATGGCGCTGCAATATGGCCACAGAGTCAGCAATGATATTCTTTTAGATTGGTGCTGCAATATGGCCACTGAGTCAGCGATGATATTCTTTTAGATGTGGTGCTGCAATATGGCCACAGAGTCAGCAATGATATTCTTTTAGATGTGGTGCTGCAATATGGCTACAGAGCCAGCGATGATATTCTTTTAGATAATGGTACTGCAATATGGCCACAAAGTCAGGAATGATATTCTTTTAGACATGGCGCTGCAATATGGCCACAGAACCAGCATTGATATTATTTTAGACATGGTGCTGCAATATGGCCACAGAGTCAGCAATGGTATTCTTTTAGACATAGCGCTGTAATATGGCCACAGAGTCAGCAATGATATTCTTTTAGATATGCCGCTGCAATATGGCCACAGAGTCAGCAATGATGTTCTTTTAGATATGGTGCTGCAATATGGCCACAGAGACAGCAATGGTATTCTTTTAGATATGGCGCTGCAATATGACCACAGAGTAGGTAATGATATTCTTTTAGATATGGTGCTGCAATATAGCCACAGAGTCAGCAATGATATTCTTTTAGATATGGCGCTGCAATATGGCCACAGAGTGGGCAATGATATTCTTTTAGATATGGCGCTGCAATATGGCCACATAGTCAGCAATGATATTCTTTTAGACATGGCGCTGCAATATGGCCACAGAGTGAGCAATGATATTCTTTTAGATATGGTGCAGCAATATGGCCACAGACAGCAATGATATTGTTTTAGACATGGCGCTGCAATATGGCCACAGAGTCAGCAATGATATTCTTTTAGATATGGCGCTGCAATATGGCCACAGAGTGAGCAATGATGTTCATTTAGACATGGCACAGCAATATGGCCACAGAGTTAACATTGATATTCTTTTAGATATGGCGCTGCAATATGGCCAGAGTGAGCAATGATATTCCTCTAAATATGGCGCTGCAATATGGCCACAGAGTCAGCAATGATATTCTTTTAGATATGGTGCTGCAATATGGCCACAGCATCAGCAATGATATTCTTTTAGATATGGCTCTGCAATATGGCCACAGAGTCAGCAATGATATTCTTTTAGTAATGGCGCTGCAATATGGCCACAGAGTGAGCTATGATGTTCTTTTAGACATGGTGCTGCATTATGGCCACAGAGTCAGCAATGATGTTCTTTTAGATATGGCGCTGCAATATGGCCACAGAGTCAGCGATGATATTCTTTTAGATATGGTGCTGCAATATCGCCCCAGAGTCAGCAATGATATTCTTTTAGATAAGGAGCTGCAATATGGCCACAGAGTCAGGAACGATATTCTTTTAGATATGGCGCTGCAATATGGCCACAGAGTCAGCAATGATATTCTTTTAGACATGGTGCTGCAATATGGCCACAGAGTCAGCAATGATATCCTTTCAGACATGGCGCTGTAATATGGCCACAGAGTCAGCAATGATATTCTTTTAGATATGGCGCTGGAATATGGCCACAGTGTCAGCAATGATATTCTTTTAGAGATGGCGCTGTAATATGGCCACAGAGTCAGCAATGATATTCTCTTAGATATGGCGCTGGAATATGGCCACAGAGTCAGCAATGATATTCTTTTAGATACGGTGCTGGAATATAGCCACAGATTCCGCAATGATATTCTTTTAGATATGGCGCTGCAATATGGCCACAGAGTCAGCAATAATATTCTTTTAGATATGGTGCTACAATATGGCCACAGAGTCAGCAAGGATATTCTTTTAGATATGGCGCTGCAATATGGCCACAGAGTCAGCAATGATATTCTTTTAGAGATGGTGCTGCAATATGGCCACAGAGTCAGCAATGATATTCCTTTAGTTATGGCGCTGCATTATGGCCACAGAGTGGGCAATGATGTTCTTTTAGATATGGTGCTGCGATATGGCCACAGAGTGAGCAATGATATTCTTTCAGATATGGCGCTTCAATATGGCCACAGAGTCAGCAATGATATTCTTTTAGATATGGCGCTGCAACATGGCCACAGAGTCAGCAATGATATTATTTTAAATATGGAGCTGCAATATGGCCACAGAGTCAGCAATGATATTCTTTTAGATGTTGTGCTGCAATATGGCCACAGAGTCAGCGGAGATATTCTTTTACATATGGTGCGGCAATATAACCACAGAGTCAGGAATGATATTCTTTTAGACATGGCGCTGCAATATGGCCACAGAACCAGCAATGATATTATTTTAGACATGGTGCTGCAATATGGCCACAGAGACAGCAATGGTATTATTTTAGACAGGGCGCAGTATTATGGCCACAGAGTCAGCAATGATATTCTTTTAGATATGGCGCTGCAATATGGCCACAGTCAGCAATGCTATTCTTTAAGATATGGCGCTGCAAAATTGCCACAGTCAGCAATGATATACATTTAGATATGGCGCTGCAACATGGCCACTGAGTCAGCAATGATATTATTTTAGATATGGAGCTGCAATATGGCCACAGAGTCAGCAATTATATTCTTTTAGATGTGGTGCTGCAATATGGCCACAGAGTCAGCGATGATATTCTTTTAGATATGGTAATGCAATATGGCCACAGGGTCAGGAATGATATCCTTTTAGACATGGCGCTGCAATATGGCCACAGAGTCAGCAATGATATCCTTTTAGATTGGTGCTGCAATATGGCCACAGAGTCAGCGATGATATTCTTTTAGATTTGGTGCTGCAATATGGCCACAGAGTAAGCAATGATATTCTTTTAGATGTGGTGCTGCAATATGGCCACAGAGCCAGCGATGATATTCCTTTAGATATGGTGCTGCAATATGGCCACAAAGTCAGGAATGATATTCTTTTAGACATGGCGCTGCAATATGGCCACAGAACCAGCATTGATATTATTTTAGACATGGTGCTGCAATATGGCCACAGAGTCAGCAATGGTATCCTTTTAGACATGGCGCTGTAATATGGCCACAGAGTCAGCAATGATATTCTTTTAGATATGGCGCTGCAATATGGCCACAGAGTCAGCAATGATATACTTTTAGATATGGTGCTGCAATATGGCCACAGAGTCAGCAATGATGTTCTTTTAGATATGGTGCTGCAATATGGCCCCAGAGACAGCAATGGTATTCTTTTAGATATGGCGCTGCAATATGGCCACAGAGTAGGTAATGATATTCTTTAGATATGGTGCTGCAATATGGCCACAGAGTCAGCAATGATATTCTTTTAGATATGGCGCAGCAATATGGCCACAGAGTGGGCAATGATATTCTTTTAGATATGGCGCTGCAATATGGCCCCATAGTCAGCAATGATATTCTTTTAGACATGGCGCTGCAATATGGCCACAGAGTGAGCAATGATATTCTTTTAGATATGGTGCTGCAATATGGCCACAGGCAGCAATGATATTCTTTTAGACACGGCGCTGCAATATGGCCACAGAGTCAGCAATGATATTCTTTTAGATATGGCGCTGCAATATGGCAACAGAGTGAGCAATGATGTTCATTTAGAAATGGGGCTGCAATATGGCCACAGAGTTAGCATTGATATTATTTTAGATATGGCGCTGCAATATGGCCAGAGTGAGCAATGATATTCTTTTAAATATGGCGCTGCAATATGGCCACAGAGTCAGCAATGATATTCTTTTAGATATGGTGCTGCAATATGGCCACAGAGTCAGCAATGATGTTCTTTTAGATATGGCGGTGCAATATGGCCACAGAGTCAGCAATGATGTTCTTTTAGATATGTTGCTGCAATATGGCCAGAGAGTCAGCAATGATATTCTTTTAGACATGGCGCTGCAATATGGCCACGGAGTCAGCAATGATATTCTTTTAGATATGGCGCTGCAATTTGGCCACAGGGTCAGCAATGATACTCTTTCAGATGTGGTGCTGCAATATGGCCACAGAGTGAGCAATGATATTCTCTTAGATATGGCGTTGAAATATGGCCATAGGGTCAGCAATGATATTCTTTTAGACATGGCGCTGCAATATGGCCACAGAGTCAGCAATGATATTCATTTACATATGGTGCTGCAATATGGCCACAGAGTCAGAAATGATATTCTTTTAGATATGGCGCTGCAATATGGCCACAGAATCAGCATTGATATTCTTTTAGACATGGCGCTGCAATATGGCCACTGAGACAGCAATGATATTCTTTTAGATATGGTGCTGCGGTATGGCCACAGAGTCAGCAATGATATTCTTTTAGACATGGCGCCGCAATATAGCCACAAAGTCTGCAATGATATTATTTTAGATCGGTGCTGCAATATGGCCACAGAGTCAGCGATGATATTCTTTAAGATATGGCGCTGCAATATGGCTACAGAGTCTGATATTCTTTTAGATATGCTGCTGCGATATGGCCACATAATCAGCAATGATGTTCATTAGATATGGCGCTGCAATATGGCCACAGAGTCAGCATTGATATTCTTTTAGATATGGCGCTGCAATATGGCCACAGAGTAAGCAATGATATTCTTTTAGACATGGCGCTGCAATATGACCACAGAGTCAGCAATGATATTCTTTTAGATATGGCGCTGCAATATGGCCACAGAGTCTGCAATGATATTCTTTTAGATATGGTGCTGCAATATGGATACAGAGTCAGCTATGATGTTCTTTCAGATATGGCGCTGCAATATGGCCACAGAGTCAGCAATGATGGTCTTTTAGATATGGTGCTGCAATATGGCCACAGAGTCAACATTGATATCCTTTTAGATATGGCGCTGCAATATAGCCACAGATCCAGCAATGATATTCTTTTAGTTATGGTGCTGCGATATGGCTAAAGAATCAGCAATGATATTCTTTTAGATATGGCACTGCAATATGGCCACAGAGTCAGCAATGATATTCTTTTAGATATGGCGCTGCAATATGGCCACAGAGTCAGCAATGATATTCTTTTAGACATGGCACTGCAATATGGCCAAAGAGTCAGCAATGATATTCTTTAGATATGGCGCTGCAATATGGCAACAGGGTCAGCAATGATATCTTTTAGACATGGCGCTGCAATATGGCCACAGAGCCAGCAATGATATTCTTTTAGATATGGAGCTGCAATATGGCCACAGTCAGGAAAGATATTCTTTTAGATATGGAGCTGCAATATGGTCACAGTCAGGAACGATATTCTTTTAGATATGGCGCTCCAATATGGCCACAGAGTCAGCAATGATATTCTTTTAGACATGGTGCTGCAATATGGCCACAGAGTCAGCAATGATATTCTTTTAGACATGGCGCTGTAATATGGCCACAGAGGGAGCAATGATATTCTTTTAGATACGGTGTTGGAATATAGCCACAGAGTCAGCAATGATATTCTTTCAGATACGGTGCTACAATTTGGCCACAGAGTCAGCGATGATATTTTTTAGACATGGCGCTGCACTATGGCCACAGAGTGAGCAATGATATTCTTTTAGATATGGTGCTGCAATATGGCCACAGAGTCAGCAATGATTAACTTTTAGACATGGCGCTGCAATATGGCCACATTGTCAGCAATGATATTCTTTTAGATATGGTGCTGCGATATGGCCACAGAGTCGGCAATGATATTCTTTTAGATATGGCGCTGCAATATGGCCACAGAGTCCGCAATGATATTCTTTGAGATATGGCGCTGCAATATGGCCACAGAGTCAGCAATGATATTCTTTTAGATATGGTGCTGCAATATGGCCACAGAGTTAGCAAGGATATTCTTTTAGATATGGCGCTGCAATATGGCCTCAGAGTCAGCAATGATATTCTTTTAGAGATGGTGCTGCAATATGGCCACAGAGTCTGCAATGGTCTTCCTTTAGTTATGGCGCTGCAATATGGCCACAGAGTGGGCAATGATGTTCTTTTAGATATGGTGCTGCGATATGGCCACAGAGTGAGCAAAGATATTCTTTCAGATATGGCGCTTCAATATGGCCACAGTCAGCAATGATATTCTTTTAGATATGGTGCTGCGATATGGCCACAGAGTCAGCAATGATGTTCTTTTATATATGGTGCTGCAATATGGCCAAAGAGTCAGCAATGATATTCTTTTAGATATGGCACTGCAATATGGCCACAAAGTCAGCAATGATATTCTTTTAGATATGGTGCTGCGATATGGCTACAGAATCAGCAATGATATTCTATTAGATATGGCGCTGCAATATGGCCACAGAGTCAGCAATGATATTCTTTTAGATATGGCGCTGCAATATGGCCACAGAGTCAGCAATGATATTCTTTTAGATATGGCGCTACAATATGGCCACAGAGTCAGCAATGATATTATTTTAGATATGGTGCTGCAATATGGCCACAGAGTCAGCAATGATGTTCTTTTAGATATGGCGCTGCAATATGGCCACAGAGTAAGAAATTATGTTCTTTTAGATATGGTGCTGCAATATGGCCACAGAGTCAGCAATGATATTCTTTTAGTCATGGCGCTGCAATATGGCCACGGAGTCAGCAATGATATTCTTTTAGATATGGCTCTGCAATATGGCCACAGAGTCAGCAATGATATTCTTTCAGATATGTTGCTGCAATATGTCCACAGAGTGAGCAATGATATTCCTTTAGATATGGCGCTGAAATATGGCCATAGGGTCAGCAATGATATTCTTTTAGACATGGCGCTGCAATATGGCCACAGAGTCAGCAATTTTATTCATTTACATATGGTGCTGCAATATGGCCACAGAGTCAAAAATGATATTCTTTTAGATATGGCGCTGCAATATGGCCACAGAGTCAGCAATGATATTCTTTTAGACATGGCGCTGCAATATGGCCACAGAGTCAGCAATGATATTCTTTTAGACATGGGGCTGCAATATGGCCACTGAGTCAGCAATGATATTCTTTTAGATATAGTGCTGCGGTATTGCCACAGAGTCAGCAATGATATTCTTTTAGACATGGCGCTGCAATATGGCCAAAGAGTCAGCAATGATATTCTTTTAGATTGGTGCTGCAATATGGCCACCGAGTCAGCGATGATATTCTTTTTGATGTGGTGCTGCAATATGGCCACAGAGTCAGCAATGATATTCTTTTAGATGTGGTGCTGCAATATGGCCACAGAGCCTGCGATGATATTCTTTTAGATATGGTGCTGCAATATGGCCACAGAGTCAGGAATGATATACTTTTAGACATGGCGCTGCAATATGGCCAGAGAACCAGTATTGATATTATTTTAGACATGGTGCTGCAATATGGCCACAGAGTCAGCAATGGTATTCTTTTAGACATGGCACTGTCATATGGCCACAGAGTCAGCAATGATATTCTTTTAGATATGGCGCTGCAATATGGCCACAGAGTCAGCAATGATATTCTTTTAGATATGGTGCTGCAATATGGCCACAGAGTCAGCAATGATGTTTTTTAGATATGGTGCTGCAATATGGCCACAGAGTCAGCAATGATATTCATTTAGATATGGCGCTGCAATATGGCCACAGAGTCAGCAATGATATTCTTTTAGATATGGCGCTGCAATATGGCCACAAAGTCAGCAATGATATTCTTTTAGATATGGTGCTGCGATATGGCCACAGAATCAGCAATGATATTCTATTAGACATGGCGCTGCAATATGGCCACAGAGTCAGCAATGATATTCATTTACATATGGTGCTGCAATATGGCCACAGAGTCAGAAATGATATTCATTTAGATATGGCGCTGCAATATGGCCACAGAATCAGCAATGATATTCTTTTAGACATGGCGCTGCAATATAGCCACTGAGTCAGCAATGATATTCTTTTAGATATGGTGCTGCGGTATGGCCACAGAGTCAGCAATGATATTCTTTTAGACATGGCGCCGCAATATAGCCACAAAGTCTGCAATGATATTATTTTAGATCGGTGCTGCATTATGGCCACAGAGTCAGCGATGATATTCTTTAAGATATGGCGCTGCAATATGGCTACAGAGTCTGATATTCTTTTAGATATGCTGCTGCGATATGGCCACATAATCAGCAATGATGTTCATTAGATATGGCGCTGCAATATGGCCACAGAGTCGGCATTGATATTCTTTTAGATATGGCGCTGCAATATGGCCACAGAGTAAGCAATGATATTCTTTTAGACATGGCGCTGCAATATGGCCACAGAGTCAGCAATGATATTCTTTTAGATATGGCGCTGCAATATGGCCACAGAGTCTGCAATGGTATTCTTTTAGATATGGTGCTGCAATAAGGATACAGAGTCAGCAATGATGTTCTTTCAGATATGGCGCTGCAATATGGCCTCAGAGTCAGCAATGATGGTCTTTTAGATATGGTGCTGCAATATGGCCACAGAGTCAACATTGATATCCTTTTAGATATGGCGCTGCAATATAGCCACAGATCCAGCAATGATATTCTTTTAGATATGGTGCTGCGATATGGCTAAAGAATCAGCAATGATATTCTTTTAGATATGGCACTGCAATATGGCCACAGAGTCAGCAATGATATTCTTTTAGATATGGCGCTGCAATATGGCCACAGAGTCAGCAATGATATTCTTTTAGACATGGCACTGCAATATGGCCAAAGAGTCAGCAATGATATTCTTTTAGATATGGCGCTGCAATATGGCAACAGGGTCAGCAATGATATCTTTTAGACATGGCGCTGCAATATGGCCACAGAGCCAGCAATGATATTCTTTTAGATATGGAGCTGCAATATGGCCACAGTCAGGAAAGATATTCTTTTAGATATGGAGCTGCAATATGGTCACAGTCAGGAACGATATTCTTTTAGATATGGCGCTCCAATATGGCCACAGAGTCAGCTATGATATTCTTTTAGACATGGTGCTGCAATATGGCCACAGAGTCAGCAATGATATTCTTTTAGACATGGCGCTGTAATATGGCCACAGAGGGAGCAATGATATTCTTTTTGATACGGTGTTGGAATATAGCCACAGAGTCAGCAATGATATTCTTTAAGATACGGTGCTACAATTTGGCCACAGAGTCAGCGATGATATTCTTTTAGATATGGCGCTGCACTATGGCCACAGAGTGAGCAATGATATTCTTTTAGATATGGTGCTGCAATATGGCCACAGAGTCAGCAATGATTAACTTTTAGACATGGCGCTGCAATATGGCCACATTGTCAGCAATGATATTCTTTTAGATATGGTGCTGCGATATGGCCACAGAGTCAGCAATGATATTCTTTTAGATATGGCGCTGCAATATGGCCACAGAGTCCGCAATGATATTCTTTGAGATATGGCGCTGCAATATGGCCACAGAGTCAGCAATGATATTCTTTTAGATATGGTGCAGCAATATGGCCACAGAGTTAGCAAGGATATTCTTTTAGATATGGCGCTGCAATATGGCCACAGAGTCAGCAATGATATTCTTTTAGAGATGGTGCTGCAATATGGCCACAGAGTCTGCAATGGTCTTCCTTTAGTTATGGCGCTGCAATATGGCCACAGAGTGGGCAATGATGTTCTTTTAGATATGGTGCTGCGATATGGCCACAGAGTGAGCAAAGATATTCTTTCAGATATGGCGCTTCAATATGGCCACAGAGTCAGCAATGATATTCTTTTAGATATGGTGCTGCGATATGGCCACAGAGTCAGCAATGATGTTCTTTTATATATGGTGCTGCAATATGGCCAAAGAGTCAGCAATGATATTCTTTTAGATATGGCACTGCAATATGGCCGCAAAGTCAGCAATGATATTCTTTTAGATATGGTGCTGCGATATGGCTACAGAATCAGCAATGATATTCTATTAGATATGGCGCTGCAATATGGCCACAGAGTCAGCAATGATATTCTTTTAGATATGGCGCTGCAATATGGCCACAGAGTCAGCAATGATATTCTTTTAGACATGGCGCTGCAATATGGCCACAGAGTCAGCAATGATATTCTTTTAGATATGGCGCTACAATATGGCCACAGAGTCAGCAATGATATTATTTTAGATATGGTGCTGCAATATGGCCACAGAGTCAGCAATGATGTTCTTTTAGATATGGCGCTGCAATATGGCCACAGAGTAAGAAATGATGTTCTTTTAGATATGGTGCTGCAATATGGCCACAGAGTCAGCAATGATATTCTTTTAGTCATGGCGCTGCAATATGGCCACGGAGTCAGCAATGATATTCTTTTAGATATGGCTCTGCAATATGGCCACAGAGTCAGCAATGATATTCTTTCAGATATGTTGCTGCAATATGTCCACAGAGTGAGCAATGATATTCCTTTAGATATGGCGCTGAAATATGGCCATAGGGTCAGCAAAGATATTCTTTTAGACATGGCGCTGCAATATGGCCACAGAGTCAGCAATTTTATTCATTTACATATGGTGCTGCAATATGGCCACAGAGTCAAAAATGATATTCTTTTAGATATGGCGCTGCAATATGGCCACAGAGTCAGCAATGATATTCTTTTAGACATGGCGCTGCAATATGGCCACAGAGTCAGCAATGATATTCTTTTAGACATGGGGCTGGAATATGGCCACTGAGTCAGCAATGATATTCTTTTAGATATAGTGCTGCGGTATGGCCACAGAGTCAGCAATGATATTCTTTTAGACATGGCGCTGCAATATGGCCAAAGAGTCAGCAATGATATTCTTTTAGATTGGTGCTGCAATATGGCCACCGAGTCAGCGATGATATTCTTTTTGATGTGGTGCTGCAATATGGCCACAGAGTCAGCAATGATATTCTTTTAGATGTGGTGCTGCAATATGGCCACAGAGCCTGCGATGATATTCTTTTAGATATGGTGCTGCAATATGGCCACAGAGTCAGGAATGATATACTTTTAGACATGGCGCTGCAATATGGCCAGAGAACCAGCATTGATATTATTTTAGACATGGTGCTGCAATATGGCCACAGAGTCAGCAATGGTATTCTTTTAGACATGGCACTGTCATATGGCCACAGAGTCAGCAATGATATTCTTTTAGATATGGCGCTGCAATATGGCCACAGAGTCAGCAATGATATTCTTTTAGATATGGTGCTGCAATATGGCCACAGAGTCAGCAATGATGTTTTTTAGATATGGTGCTGCAATATGGCCACAGAGTCAGCAATGATATTCATTTAGATATGGCGCTGCAATATGGCCACAGAGTCAGCAATGATATTCTTTTAGATATGGCGCTGCAATATGGCCACAAAGTCAGCAATGATATTCTTTTAGATATGGTGCTGCGATATGGCCACAGAATCAGCAATGATATTCTTTTAGACATGGCGCTGCAATATGGCCACAGAGTCAGCAATGATATTCATTTACATATGGTGCTGCAATATGGCCACAGAGTCAGAAATGATATTCTTTTAGATATGGCGCTGCAATATGGCCGAAGAATCAGCAATGATATTCTTTTAGACATGGCGCTGCAATATGGCCACTGAGTCAGCAATGATATTCTTTTAGATATGGTGCTGCGGTATGGCCACAGAGTCAGCAATGATATTCTTTTAGACATGGCGCCGCAATATAGCCACAAAGTCTGCAATGATATTATTTTAGATCGGTGCTGCAATATGGCCACAGAGTCAGCGATGATATTCTTTAAGATATGGCGCTGCAATATGGCTACAGAGTCTGATATTCTTTTAGATATGCTGCTGCGATATGGCCACATAATCAGCAATGATGTTCATTAGATATGGCGCTGCAATATGGCCACAGAGTCAGCATTGATATTCTTTAAATATGGCGCTGCAATATGGCCACAGAGTAAGCAATGATATTCTTTTAGACATGGCACTGCAATATGGCCACAGAGTCAGCAATGATATTCTTTTAGATATGGCGCTGCAATATGGCCACAGAGTCTGCAATGATATTCTTTTAGATATGGTGCTGCAATATGGATACAGAGTCAGCAATGATGTTCTTTCAGATATGGCGCTGCAATATGGCCACAGAGTCAGCAATGATGGTCTTTTAGATATGGTGCTGCAATATGGCCACAGAGTCAACATTGATATCCTTTTAGATATGGCGCTGCAATATAGCCACAGATCCAGCAATGATATTCTTTTAGATATGGTCTTGCGATATGGCTAAAGAATCAGCAATGATATTCTTATAGATATGGCACTGCAATATGGCCACAGAGTCAGCAATGATATTCTTTTAGATATGGCGCTGCAATATGGCCACAGAGTCAGCAATGATATTCTTTTAGACATGGCACTGCAATATGGCCAAAGAGTCAGCAATGATATTCTTTTAGATATGGAGCTTCAATATGGCAACAGGGTCAGCAATGATATCTTTTAGACATGGCGCTGCAATATGGCCACAGAGCCAGCAATGATATTCTTTTAGATATGGAGCTGCAATATGGCCACAGTCAGGAAAGATATTCTTTTAGATATGGAGCTGCAATATGGTCACAGTCAGGAACGATATTCTTTTAGATATGGCGCTCCAATATGGCCACAGAGTCAGCAATGATATTCTTTTAGACATGGTGCTGCAATATGGCCACAGAGTCAGCAATGATATTCTTTTAGACATGGCGCTGTAATATGGCCACAGAGGGAGCAATGATATTCTTTTAGATACGGTGTTGGAATATAGCCACAGAGTCAGCAATGATATTCTTTAAGATACGGTGCTACAATTTGGCCACAGAGTCAGCGATGATATTCTTTTAGACATGGCGCTGCACTATGGCCACAGAGTGAGCAATGATATTCTTTTAGATATGGTGCTGCAATATGGCCACAGAGTCAGCAATGATAATCTTTTAGACATGTCGCTGCAATATGGCCACATTGTCAGCAATGATATTCATTTAGATATGGTGCTGCGATATGGCCACAGAGTCAGCAATGATATTCTTTGAGATATGGCGCTGCAATATGGCCACAGAGTCCGCAATGATATTCTTTGAGATATGGCGCTGCAATATGGCCACAGAGTCAGCAATGATATTCTTTGAGATATGGTGCTGCAATATGGCCACAGAGTTAGCAAGGATATTCTTTTAGATATGGCGCTGCAATATGGCCACAGAGTCAGCAATGATATTATTTTAGAGATGGTGCTGCAATATGGCCACAGAGTCTGCAATGGTCTTCCTTTAGTTATGGCGCTGCAATATGGCCACAGAGTGGGCAATGATGTTCTTTTAGATATAGTGCTGCGATATGGCCACAGAGTGAGCAAAGATATTCTTTCAGATATGGCGCTTCAATATGGCCACAGAGTCAGCAATGATATTCTTTTAGATATGGTGCTGCGATATGGCCACAGAGTCAGCAATGATGTTGTTTTATATATGGTGCTGCAATATGGCCAAAGAGTCAGCAATGATATTCTTTTAGATATGGCACTGCAATATGGCCACAAAGTCAGCAATGATATTCTTTTAGATATGGTGCTGCGATATGGCTACAGAATCAGCAATGATATTCTATTAGATATGGCGCTGCAATATGGCCACAGAGTCAGCAATGATATTCTTTTAGATATGGCGCTGCAATATGGCCACAGAGTCAGCAATGATATTCTTTTAGACATGGCGCTGCAATATGGCCACAGAGTCAGCAATGATATTCTTTTAGATATGGCGCTGCAATATGGCCACAGAGTCAGCAATGATATTATTTTAGATATGGTGCTGCAATATGGCCACAGAGTCAGCAATGATGTTCTTTTAGATATGGCGCTGCAATATGGCCACAGAGTAAGAAATGATGTTCTTTTAGATATGGTGCTGCAATATGGCCACAGAGTCAGCAATGATATTCTTTTAGTCATGGCGCTGCAATATGGCCACGGAGTCAGCAATGATATTCTTTTAGATATGGCTCTGCAATATGGCCACAGAGTCAGCAATGATATTCTTTCAGATATGTTGCTGCAATATGTCCACAGAGTGAGCAATGATATTCCTTTAGATATGGCGCTGAAATATGGCCATAGGGTCAGCAATGATATTCTTTTAGACATGGCGCTGCAATATGGCCACAGAGTCAGCAATTTTATTCATTTACATATGGTGCTGCAATATGGCCACAGAGTCAGAAATGATATTCTTTTAGATATGGCGCTGCAATATGGCCACAGAGTCAGCAATGATATTCTTTTAGACATGGCGCTGCAATATGGCCACAGAGTCAGCAATGATATTCTTTTAGACATGGGGCTGCAATATGGCCATTGAGTCAGCAATGATATTCTTTTAGATATAGTGCTGCGGTATGGCCACAGAGTCAGCAATGATATTCTTTTAGACATGGCGCTGCAATATGGCCACAGAGTCAGCTATGATATTCTTTTAGATTGGTGCTGCAATATGGCCACCGAGTCAGCGATGATATTCTTTTTGATGTGGTGCTGCAATATGGCCACAGAGTCAGCAATGATATTCTTTTAGATGTGGTGCTGCAATATGGCCACAGAGCCTGCGATGATATTCTTTTAGATATGGTGCTGCAATATGGCCACAGAGTCAGGAATGATATACTTTTAGACATGGCGCTGCAATATGGCCAGAGAACCAGCATTGATATTATTTTAGACATGGTGCTGCAATATGGCCACAGAGTCAGCAATGGTATTATTTTAGACATGGCACTGTCATATGGCCACAGAGTCAGCAATGATATTCTTTTAGATATGGCGCTGCAATATGGCCACAGAGTCAGCAATGATATTCTTTTAGATATGGTGCTGCAATATGGCCACAGAGTCAGCAATGATGTTTTTTAGATATGGTGCTGCAATATGGCCACAGAGTCAGCAATGATATTCATTTAGATATGGCGCTGCAATATGGCCACAGAGTCAGCAATGATATTCTTTTAGATATGGCGCTGCAATATGGCCACAAAGTCAGCAATGATATTCTTTTAGATATGGTGCTGCGATATGGCCACAGAATCAGCAATGATATTCTTTTAGATATGGCGCTGCAATATGGCCACAGAGTCAGCAATGATATTCTTTTAGATATGGCGCTGCAATATGGCCACAGAGTCAGCAATGATATTCTTTTAGACATGGCGCTGCAATATGGCCACAGAGTCAGCAATGATATTCTTTTAGACATGGCGCTGCAATATGGCCACAGAGTCAGCAATGATATTCTTTTAGACATGGGGCTGCAATATGGCCACTGAGTCAGCAATGATATTCTTTTAGATATAGTGCTGCGGTATGGCCACAGAGTCAGCAATGATATTCTTTTAGACATGGCGCTGCAATATGGCCACAGAGTCAGCAATGATATTTTTTAGATTGGTGCTGCAATATGGCCACAGAGTCAGCGATGATATTCATTTAGATGTGGTGCTGCAATATGGCCACAGAGTCAGCAGTGATATTCTTTTAGATGTGGTGCTGCAATATGGCCACAGAGCCTGCGATGATATTCTTTTAGATATGGTGCTGCAATATGGCCACAGAGTCTCGAATGATATTCTTTTAGACATGGCGCTGCAATATGGCCACAGAACCAGCATTGCTATTATTTTAGACATGGTGCTGCAATATGGCCACAGAGTCAGCAATGGTATTCTTTTAGACTTGGCGCTGTAATATGGCCACAGTGTCAGCAATGATATTCTTTTAGATATGGCTCTGCAATATGGCCACAGAGTCAGCAATGATATTCTTTTAGATATGGTGCTGCAATATGGCCACAGAGTCAGCAATGATGTTCTTTTAGATATGGTGCTGCAATATGGCCACAGAGTCAGCAATGGTATTCTCTTAGATATGGCGCTGCAATATGGCCACAGAGTCAGTAATGATATTCTTTTAGATATGGTGCTGCAATATGGCCACAGAGTAAGCAATTATATTCTTTTAGATATGGCGCTGCAATATGGCCACAGAGTGGGCAATGATATTCTTTTAGATATGGCGTGGCAATATGGCCACATAGTCAGCAAAGATATTCTTTTAGACATGGCCCTGCAATATAGCCACAGAGTGAGCAATGATATTCTTTTAGATATGGTGTTGCAATATGGCCACAGTCAGCAATGATATTCTTTTAGACATGGCGCTGCAATAAGGCCACAGGGTGAGCAATGATATTCTTTTAGATATGGCGCTGTAATATGGCCACAGAGTCAGCAATGATATTCTTTTAGATATGGTGCTGCAATATGGCCACAGAGTCAGCAATGATATTCTTTTAGACATGGCGCTGCAATATGGCCACGGAGTCAGCAATGATATTCTTTTAGATATGGCGCTGCAATTTGGCCACAGGGTCAGCAATGATACTCTTTCAGATGTGGTGCTGCAATATGGCCACAGAGTGAGCAATGATATTCTTTTAGATATGGCGTTGAAATATGGCCATAGGGTCAGCAATGATATTCTTTTAGACATGGCGCTGCAATATGGCCACAGAGTCAGCAATGATATTCATTTACATATGGTGCTGCAATATGGCCACAGAGTCAGAAATGATATTCTTTTAGATATGGCGCTGCAATATGGCCACAGAATCAGCAATGATATTCTTTTAGACATGGCGCTGCAATATGGCCACTGAGTCAGCAATGATATTCTTTTAGATATGGTGCTGCGGTATGGCCACAGAGTCAGCAATGATATTCTTTTAGACATGGCGCCGCAATATAGCCACAAAGTCTGCAATGATATTATTTTAGATCGGTGCTGCAATATGGCCACAGAGTCAGCGATGATATTCTTTAAGATATGGCGCTGCAATATGGCTACAGAGTCTGATATTCTTTTAGATATGCTGCTGCGATATGGCCACATAATCAGCAATGATGTTCATTAGATATGGCGCTGCAATATGGCCACAGAGTCAGCATTGATATTCTTTTAGATATGGCGCTGCAATATGGCCACAGAGTAAGCAATGATATTCTTTTAGACATGGCGCTGCAATATGGCCACAGAGTCAGCAATGATATTCTTTTAGATATGGCGCTGCAATATGGCCACAGAGTCTGCAATGATATTCTTTTAGATATGGTGCTGCAATATGGATACAGAGTCAGCAATGATGTTCTTTCAGATATGGCGCTGCAATATGGCCACAGAGTCAGCAATGATGGTCTTTTAGATATGGTGCTGCAATATGGCCACAGAGTCAACATTGATATCCTTTTAGATATGGCGCTGCAATATAGCCACAGATCCAGCAATGATATTCTTTTAGATATGGTCTTGCGATATGGCTAAAGAATCAGCAATGATATTCTTATAGATATGGCACTGCAATATGGCCACAGAGTCAGCAATGATATTCTTTTAGATATGGCGCTGCAATATGGCCACAGAGTCAGCAATGATATTCTTTTAGACATGGCACTGCAATATGGCCAAAGAGTCAGCAATGATATTCTTTTAGATATGGCGCTGCAATATGGCAACAGGGTCAGCAATGATATCTTTTAGACATGGCGCTGCAATATGGCCACAGAGCCAGCAATGATATTCTTTTAGATATGGAGCTGCAATATGGCCACAGTCAGGAAAGATATTCTTTTAGATATGGAGCTGCAATATGGTCACAGTCAGGAACGATATTCTTTTAGATATGGCGCTCCAATATGGCCACAGAGTCAGCAATGATATTCTTTTAGACATGGTGCTGCAATATGGCCACAGAGTCAGCAATGATATTCTTTTAGACATGGCGCTGTAATATGGCCACAGAGGGAGCAATGATATTCTTTTAGATACGGTGTTGGAATATAGCCACAGAGTCAGCAATGATATTCTTTAAGATACGGTGCTACAATTTGGCCACAGAGTCAGCGATGATATTCTTTTAGACATGGCGCTGCACTATGGCCACAGAGTGAGCAATGATATTCTTTTAGATATGGTGCTGCAATATGGCCACAGAGTCAGAAATGATAATCTTTTAGACATGGCGCTGCAATATGGCCACATTGTCAGCAATGATATTCTTTTAGATAAGGTGCTGCGATATGGCCACAGAGTCAGCAATGATATTCTTTTAGATATGGCGCTGCAATATGGCCACAGAGTCCGCAATGATATTCTTTGAGATATGGCGCTGCAATATGGCCACAGAGTCAGCAATGATATTCTTTGAGATATGGTGCTGCAATATGGCCACAGAGTTAGCAAGGATATTCTTTTAGATATGGCGCTGCAATATGGCCACAGAGTCAGCAATGATATTATTTTAGAGATGGTGCTGCAATATGGCCACAGAGTCTGCAATGGTCTTCCTTTATTTATGGCGCTGCAATATGGCCACAGAGTGGGCAATGATGTTCTTTTAGATATGGTGCTGCGATATGGCCACAGAGTGAGCAAAGATAATCTTTCAGATATGGCGCTTCAATATGGCCACAGAGTCAGCAATGATATTCTTTTAGATATGGTGCTGCGATATGGCCACAGAGTCAGCAATGATGTTGTTTTATATATGGTGCTGCAATATGGCCAAAGAGTCAGCAATGATATTCTTTTAGATATGGCACTGCAATATGGCCACAAAGTCAGCAATGATATTCTTTTAGATATGGTGCTGCGATATGGCTACAGAATCAGCAATGATATTCTATTAGATATGGCGCTGCAATATGGCCACAGAGTCAGCAATGATATTCTATTAGATATGGCGCTGCAATATGGCCACAGAGTCAGCAATGATATTCTTTTAGACATGGCGCTGCAATATGGCCACAGAGTCAGCAATGATATTCTTTTAGATATGGCGCTGCAATATGGCCACAGAGTCAGCAATGATATTATTTTAGATATGGTGCTGCAATATGGCCACAGAGTCAGCAATGATGTTCTTTTAGATATGGCGCTGCAATATGGCCACAGAGTGAGAAATGATGTTCTTTTAGATATGGTGCTGCAATATGGCCACAGAGTCAGCAATGATATTCTTTTAGTCATGGCGCTGCAATATGGCCACGGAGTCAGCAATGATATTCTTTTAGATATGGCTCTGCAATATGGCCACAGAGTCAGCAATGATATTCTTTCAGATATGTTGCTGCAATATGTCCACAGAGTGAGCAATGATATTCCTTTAGATATGGCGCTGAAATATGGCCATAGGGTCAGCAATGATATTCTTTTAGACATGGCGCTGCAATATGGCCACAGAGTCTGCAATTTTATTCATTTACATATGGTGCTGCAATATGGCCACAGAGTCAAAAATGATATTCTTTTAGATATGGCGCTGCAATATGGCCACAGAGTCAGCAATGATATTCTTTTAGACATGGCGCTGCAATATGGCCACAGAGTCAGCAATGATATCTTTTAGACATGGGGCTGCAATATGGCCAATGAGTCAGCAATGATATTCTTTTAGATATAGTGCTGCGGTATGGCCACAGAGTCAGCAATGATATTCTTTTAGACATGGCGCTGCAATATGGCCACAGAGTCAGCAATGATATTCTTTTAGATTGGTGCTGCAATATGGCCACCGAGTCTGCGATGATATTCTTTTTGATGTGGTGCTGCAATATGGCCACAGAGTCAGCAATGATATTCTTTTAGATGTGGTGCTGCAATATGGCCACAGAGCCTGCGATGATATTCTTTTAGATATGGTGCTGCAATATGGCCACAGAGTCAGGAATGATATACTTTTAGACATGGCGCTGCAATATGGCCAGAGAACCAGCATTGATATTATTTTAGACATGGTGCTGCAATATGGCCACAGAGTCAGCAATGGTATCCTTTTAGACATGGCACTGTCATATGGCCACAGAGTCAGCAATGATATTCTTTTAGATATGGCGCTGCAATATGGCCACAGAGTCAGCAATGATATTCTTTTAGATATGGCGCTGCAATATGGCCACAAAGTCAGCAATGATATTCTTTTAGATATGGTGCTGCAATATGGCCACAGAGTCAGCAATGATATTCTTTTAGACATGGCGCTGCAATATGGCCACAGAGTCAGCAATGATGTTCTTTTAGGTATGGTGCTGCAATATGGCCACAGAGTCAACAATGATATTCTTTTAGACATGGCGCTGCAATATGGCCACGGAGTCAGCAATGATATTCTTTTAGACATGGCGCTGCAATATGGCCACAGAGTCAGCAATGATGTTCTTTTAGATATGGCGCTGCAATATGGCCACAAAGTCAGCAATGATATTCTTTTAGATATGGTGCTGCGATATGGCCACAGAATCAGCAATGATATTCTTTTAGATATGGCGCTGCAATATGGCCACAGAGTCAGCAATGATATTCTTTTAGATATGGCGCTGCAATATGGCCACAGAGTCAGCAATGATATTCTTTTAGACATGGCGCTGCAATATGGCCACAGAGTCAGCAATGATGTTCTTTTAGATATGGTGCTGCAATATGGCCACAGAGTCAGCAATGATATTCTTTTAGACATGGCGCTGCAATATGGCCACGGAGTGAGCAATGATATTCTTTTAGACATGGCGCTGCAATATGGCCACAGAGTCAGCAATGATGTTCTTTTAGATATGGTGCTGCAATATGGCCACAGAGTCAGCAATGATATTCTTTTAGATATGGTGCTGCGGTATGGCCACAGTGTCAGCAATGATATTCTTTTAGACATGGCGCTGCAATATGGCCACAGAGTCAGCAATGATATTTTTTAGATTGGTGCTGCAATATGGCCACAGAGTCAGCGATGATATTCATTTAGATGTGGTGCTGCAATATGGCCACAGAGTCAGCAGTGATATTCTTTTAGATGTGGTGCTGCAATATGGCCACAGAGCCTGCGATGATATTCTTTTAGATATGGTGCTGCAATATGGCCACAGAGTCAGGAATGATATTCTTTTAGACATGGCGCTGCAATATGGCCACAGAACCAGCATTGCTATTATTTTAGACATGGTGCTGCAATATGGCCACAGAGTCAGCAATGGTATTCTTTTAGACTTGGCGCTGTAATATGGCCACAGAGTCAGCAATGATATTCTTTTAGATATGGGGCTGCAATATGGCCACAGAGTCAGCAATGATATTCTTTTAGATATGGTGCTGCAATATGGCCACAGAGTCAGCAATGATGTTCTTTTAGATATGGTGCTGCAATATGGCCACAGAGTCAGCAATGGTATTCTCTTAGATATGGCGCTGCAATATGGCCACAGAGTCAGTAATGATATTCTTTTAGATATGGTGCTGCAATATGGCCACAGAGTAAGCAATTATATTCTTTTAGATATGGCGCTGCAATATGGCCACAGAGTGGGCAATGATATTCTTTTAGATATGGCGTGGCAATATGGCCACATAGTCAGCAATGATATTCTTTTAGACATGGCCCTGCAATATAGCCACAGAGTGAGCAATGATATTCTTTTAGATATGGTGTTGCAATATGGCCACAGTCAGCAATGATATTCTTTTAGACATGGCGCTGCAATAAGGCCACAGAGTGAGCAATGATATTCTTTTAGATATGGCGCTGCAATATGGCCACAGAGTCAGCAATGATATTCTTTTAGATATGGTGCTGCCATATGGCCACAGAGTCAGCAATGATATTCTTTTAGACATGGCGCTGCAATATGGCCACGGAGTCAGCAATGATATTCTTTTAGATATGGCGCTGCAATTTGGCCACAGGGTCAGCAATGATACTCTTTCAGATGTGGTGCTGCAATATGGCCACAGAGTGAGCAATGATATTCTTTTAGATATGGCGTTGAAATATGGCCATAGGGTCAGCAATGATATTCTTTTAGACATGGCGCTGCAATATGGCCACAGAGTCAGCAATGATATTCATTTACATATGGTGCTGCAATATGGCCACAGAGTCAGAAATGATATTCTTTTAGATATGGCGCTGCAATATGGCCACAGAATCAGCAATGATATCCTTTTAGACATGGCGCTGCAATATGGCCACTGAGTCAGCAATGATATTCTTTTAGATATGGTGCTGCGGTATGGCCACAGAGTCAGCAATGATATTCTTTTAGACATGGCGCCGCAATATAGCCACAAAGTCTGCAATGATATTATTTTAGATCGGTGCTGCAATATGGCCACAGAGTCAGCGATGATATTCTTTAAGATATGGCGCTGCAATATGGCTACAGAGTCTGATATTCTTTTAGATATGCTGCTGCGATATGGCCACATAATCAGCAATGATGTTCATTAGATATGGCGCTGCAATATGGCCACAGAGTCAGCTTTGATATTCTTTTAGATATGGCGCTGCAATATGGCCACAGAGTAAGCAATGATATTCTTTTAGACATGGCGCTGCAATATGGCCACAGAGTCAGCAATGATATTCTTTTAGATATGGCGCTGCAATATGGCCACAGAGTCTGCAATGATATTATTTTAGATATGGTGCTGCAATATGGATACAGAGTCAGCAATGATGTTCTTTCAGATATGGCGCTGCAATATGGCCACAGAGTCAGCAATGATGGTCTTTTAGATATGGTGCTGCAATATGGCCACAGAGTCAACATTGATATCCTTTTAGATATGGCGCTGCAATATAGCCACAGATCCAGCAATGATATTTTTTAGATATGGTCTTGCGATATGGCTAAAAAATCAGCAATGATATTCTTATAGATATGGCACTGCAATATGGCCACAGAGTCAGCAATGATATTCTTTTAGATATGGCGCTGCAATATGGCCACAGAGTCAGCAATGATATTCTTTTAGACGTGGCACTGCAATATGGCCAAAGAGTCAGCAATGATATTCTTTTAGATATGGCGCTGCAATATGGCAACAGGGTCAGCAATGATATCTTTTAGACATGGCGCTGCAATATGGCCACAGAGCCAGCAATGATATTCTTTTAGATATGGAGCTGCAATATGGCCACAGTCAGGAAAGATATTCTTTTAGATATGGAGCTGCAATATGGTCACAGTCAGGAACGATATTCTTTTAGATATGGCGCTCCAATATGGCCACAGAGTCAGCAATGATATTCTTTTAGACATGGTGCTGCAATATGGCCACAGAGTCAGCAATGATATTCATTTAGACATGGCGCTGTAATATGGCCACAGAGGGAGCAATGATATTCTTTTAGATACGGTGTTGGAATATAGCCACAGAGTCAGCAATGATATTCTTTAAGATACGGTGCTACAATTTGGCCACAGAGTCAGCGATGATATTCTTTTAGACATGGCGCTGCACTATGGCCACAGAGTGAGCAATGATATTCTTTTAGATATGGTGCTGCAATTTGGCCACAGAGTCAGCAATGATAATCTTTTAGACATGGCGCTGCAATATGGCCACATTGTCAGCAATAATATTCTTTTAGATATGGTGCTGCGATATGGCCACAGAGTCAGCAATGATATTCTTTTAGATATGGCGCTGCAATATGGCCACAGAGTCCGCAATGATATTCTTTGAGATATGGCGCTGCAATATGGCCACAGAGTCAGCAATGATATTCTTTGAGATATGGTGCTGCAATATGGCCACAGAGTTAGCAAGGATATTCTTTTAGATATGGCGCTGCAATATGGCCACAGAGTCAGCAATGATATTATTTTAGAGATGGTGCTGCAATATGGCCACAGAGTCTGCAATGGTCTTCCTTTAGTTATGGCGCTGCAATATGGCCACAGAGTGGGCAATGATGTTCTTTTAGATATGGTGCTGCGATATGGCCACAGAGTGAGCAAGAAATTCTTTCAGATATGGCGCTTCAATATGGCCACAGAGTCAGCAATGATATTCTTTTAGATATGGTGCTGCGATATGGCCAAAGAGTCAGCAATGATATTCTTTTAGATATGGCACTGCAATATGGCCACAAAGTCAGCAATGATATTCTTTTAGATAAGGTGCTGCGATATGGCTACAGAATCAGCAATGATATTCTATTAGATATGGCGCTGCAATATGGCCACAGAGTCAGCAATGATATTCTATTAGATATGGCGCTGCAATATGGCCACAGAGTCAGCAATGATATTCTTTTAGACATGGCGCTGCAATATGGCCACAGAGTCAGCAATGATATTCTTTTAGATATGGCGCTGCAATATGGCCACAGAGTCAGCAATGATATTATTTTAGATATGGTGCTGCAATATGGCCACAGAGTCAGCAATGATGTTCTTTTAGATATGGCGCTGCAATATGGCCACAGAGTGAGAAATGATGTTCTTTTAGATATGGTGCTGCAATATGGCCACAGAGTCAGCAATGATATTCTTTTAGTCATGGCGCTGCAATATGGCCACGGAGTCAGCAATGATATTCTTTTAGATATGGCTCTGCAATATGGCCACAGAGTCAGCAATGATATTCTTTCAGATATGTTGCTGCAATATGTCCACAGAGTGAGCAATGATATTCATTTAGATATGGCGCTGAAATATGGCCATAGGGTCAGCAATGATATTCTTTTAGACATGGCGCTGCAATATGGCCACAGAGTCAGCAATTTTATTCATTTACATATGGTGCTGCAATATGGCCACAGAGTCAAAAATGATATTCTTTTAGATATGGCGCTGCAATATGGCCACAGAGTCAGCAATGATATTCTTTTAGACATGGCGCTGCAATATGGCCACAGAGTCAGCAATGATATTCTTTTAGACATGGGGCTGCAATATGGCCACTGAGTCAGCAATGATATTCTTTTAGATATAGTGCTGCGGTATGGCCACAGAGTCAGCAATGATATTCTTTTAGACATGGCGCTGCAATATGGCCACAGAGTCAGCAATGATATTCTTTTAGATTGGTGCTGCAATATGGCCACCGAGTCAGCGATGATATTCTTTTTGATGTGGTGCTGCAATATGGCCACAGAGTCAGCAATGATATTCTTTTAGATGTGGTGCTGCAATATGGCCACAGAGCCTGCGATGATATTCTTTTAGATATGGTGCTGCAATATGGCCACAGAGTCAGGAATGATATACTTTTAGACATGGCGCTGCAATATGGCCAGAGAACCAGCATTGATATTATTTTAGACATGGTGCTGCAATATGGCCACAGAGTCAGCAATGGTATCCTTTTAGACATGGCACTGTCATATGGCCACAGAGTCAGCAATGATATTCTTTTAGATATGGCGCTGCAATATGGCCACAGAGTCAGCAATGATATTCTTTTAGATATGGTGCTGCAATATGGCCAAAGAGTCAGCAATGATGTTTTTTAGATATGGTGCTGCAATATGGCCACAGAGTCAGCAATGATATTCATTTAGATATGGCGCTGCAATATGGCCACAGAGTCAGCAATGATATTCTTTTAGATATGGCGCTGCAATATGGCCACAAAGTCAGCAATGATATTCTTTTAGATATGGTGCTGCGATATGGCCACAGAATCAGCAATGATATTCTTTTGGATATGGCGCTGCAATATGGCCACAGAGTCAGCAATGATATTCTTTTAGATATGGCGCTGCAATATGGCCACAGAGTCAGCAATGATATTCTTTTAGACATGGCGCTGCAATATGGCCACAGAGTCAGCAATGATGTTCTTTTAGATATGGTGCTGCAATATGGCCACAGAGTCAGCAATGATATTCTTTTAGACATGGCGCTGCAATATGGCCACGGAGTCAGCAATGATATTCTTTTAGACATGGCGCTGCAATATGGCCACAGAGTCAGCAATGATGTTCTTTTAGATATGGTGCTGCAATATGGCCACAGAGTCAGCAATGATATTCTTTTAGATATGGTGCTGCGGTATGGCCACAGTGTCAGCAATGATATTCTTTTAGACATGGCGCTGCAATATGGCCACAGAGTCAGCAATGATATTTTTTAGATTGGTGCTGCAATATGGCCACAGAGTCAGCGATGATATTCTTTTAGATGTGGTGCTGCAATATGGCCACAGAGTAAGCAGTGATATTCTTTTAGATGTGGTGCTGCAATATGGCCACAGAGCCTGCGATGATATTCTTTTAGATATGGTGCTGCAATATGGCCACAGAGTCAGGAATGATATTCTTTTAGACATGGCGCTGCAATATGGCCACAGAACCATCATTGCTATTATTTTAGACATGGTGCTGCAATATGGCCACAGAGTCAGCAATGGTATTCTTTTAGATTTGGCGCTGTAATATGGCCACAGAGTCAGCAATGATATTCTTTTAGATATGGCGCTGCAATATGGCCACAGAGTCAGCAATGATATTCTTTTAGATATGGTGCTGCAATATGGCCACAGAGTCAGCAATGATGTTCTTTTAGATATGGTGCTGCAATATGGCCACAGAGTCAGCAATGGTATTCTCTTAGATATGGCGCTGCAATATGGCCACAGAGTCAGTAATGATATTCTTTTAGATATGGTGCTGCAATATGGCCACAGAGTAAGCAATTATATTCTTTTAGATATGGCGCTGCAATATGGCCACAGAGTGGGCAATGATATTCTTTTAGATATGGCGTGGCAATATGGCCATATAGTCAGCAATGATATTCTTTTAGACATGGCCCAGCAATATAGCCACAGAGTGAGCAATGATATTCTTTTAGATATGGTGTTGCAATTTGGCCACAGTCAGCAATGATATTCTTTTAGACATGGCGCTGCAATATGGCCACAGAGTGAGCAATGATATTCTTTTAGATATGGCGCTGCAATATGGCCACAGAGTCAGCAATGATATTCTTTTAGATATGGTGCTGCAATATGGCCACAGAGTCAGCAATGATATTCTTTTAGACATGGCGCTGCAATATGGCCACGGAGTCAGCAATGATATTCTTTTAGATATGGCGATGCAATTTGGCCACAGGGTCAGCAATGATACTCTTTCAGATGTGGTGCTGCAATATGGCCACAGAGTGAGCAATGATATTCTTTTAGATATGGCGTTGAAATATGGCCACGGGTCAGCAATGATATTATTTTGACATGGCGCTGCAATATGGCCACAGAGTCAGCAATGATATTCATTTACATATGGTGCTGCAATATGGCCACAGAGTCAGAAATGATATTCTTTTAGATATGGCGCTGCAATATGGCCACAGAATCAGCAATGATATTCTTTTAGACATGGCGCTGCAATATGGCCACTGAGTCAGCAATGATATTCTTTTAGATATGGTGCTGCGGTATGGCCACAGAGTCAGCAATGATATTCTTTTAGACATGGCGCCGCAATATAGCCACAAAGTCTGCAATGATATTATTTTAGATCGGTGCTGCAATATGGCCACAGAGTCAGCGATGATATTCTTTAAGATATGGCGCTGCAATATGGCCACAGAGTCAGCATTGATATTCTTTTAGATATGGCGCTGCAATATGGCCACAGAGTAAGCAATGATATTCTTTTAGACATGGCGCTGCAATATGGCCACAGAGTCAGCAATGATATTCTTTTAGATATGGCGCTGCAATATGGCCACAGAGTCTGCAATGATATTCTTTTAGATATGGTGCTGCAATATGGATACAGAGTCAGCAATGATGTTCTTTCAGATATGGCGCTGCAATATGGCCACAGAGTCAGCAATGATGGTCTTTTAGATATGGTGCTGCAATATGGCCACAGAGTCAACATTGATATCCTTTTAGATATGGCGCTGCAATATAGCCACAGATCCAGCAATGATATTCTTTTAGATATGGTGCTGCGATATGGCTAAAGAATCAGCAATGATATTCTTTTAGATATGGCACTGCAATATGGCCACAGAGTCAGAAATGATATTCTTTTAGATATGGCGGTGCAATATGGACACAGAGTCAGCAATGATATTCTTTTAGACATGGCACTGCAATATGGCCAAAGAGTCAGCAATGATATTCTTTTATATATGGCGCTGCAATATGGCAACAGGGTCAGCAATGATATCTTTTAGACATGGCGCTGCAATATGGCCACAGAGCCAGCAATGATATTCTTTTAGATATGGAGCAGCAATATGGCCACAGTCAGGAAAGATATTCTTTTAGATATGGAGCTGCAATATGGTCACAGTCAGGAACGATATTCTTTTAGATATGGCGCTCCAATATGGCCACAGAGTCAGCAATGATATTCTTTTAGACATGGTGCTGCAATATGGCCACAGAGTCAGCAATGATATTCTTTTAGACATGGCGCTGTAATATGGCCACAGAGGGAGCAATGATATTCTTTTAGATACGGTGTTGGAATATAGCCACAGAGTCAGCAATGATATTCTTTAAGATACGGTGCTATAATTTGGCCACAGAGTCAGCGATGATATTCTTTTAGACATGGCGCTGCACTATGGCCACAGAGTGAGCAATGATATTCTTTTAGATATGGTGCTGCAATATGGCCACAGAGTCAGCAATGATAAACTTTTAGACATGGCGCTGCAATATGGCCACATTGTCAGCAATGATATTCTTTTAGATATGGTGCTGCGATATGGCCACAGAGTCAGCAATGATATTCTTTTAGATATGGCGCTGCAATATGGCCACAGAGTCCGCAATGATATTCTTTGAGATATGGCGCTGCAATATGGCCACAGAGTCAGCAATGATATTCTTTTAGATATGGTGCTGCAATATGGCCACAGAGTTAGCAAGGATATTCTTTTAGATATGGCGCAGCAATATGGCCACAGAGTCAGCAATGATATTCTTTTAGAGATGGTGCTGCAATATGGCCACAGAGTCTGCAATGGTCTTCCTTTAGTTATGGCGCTGCAATATGGCCACAGAGTGGGCAATGATGTTCTTTTAGATATGGTGCTGCAATATGGCCACAGAGTCAGCAATGATGTTCTTTTAGATATGGTGCTGCAATATGGCCACAGAGTCAGCAATGGTATTCTCTTAGATATGGCGCTGCAATATGGCCACAGAGTCAGTAATGATATTCTTTTAGATATGGTGCTGCAATATGGCCACAGAGTAAGCAATTATATTCTTTTAGATATGGCGCTGCAATATGGCCACAGAGTGGGCAATGATATTCTTTTAGATATGGCGTGGCAATATGGCCATATAGTCAGCAATGATATTCTTTTAGACATGGCCCAGCAATATAGCCACAGAGTGAGCAATGATATTCTTTTAGATATGGTGTTGCAATTTGGCCACAGTCAGCAATGATATTCTTTTAGACATGGCGCTGCAATATGGCCACAGAGTGAGCAATGATATTCTTTTAGATATGGCGCTGCAATATGGCCACAGAGTCAGCAATGATATTCTTTTAGATATGGTGCTGCAATATGGCCACAGAGTCAGCAATGATATTCTTTTAGACATGGCGCTGCAATATGGCCACGGAGTCAGCAATGATATTCTTTTAGATATGGCGATGCAATTTGGCCACAGGGTCAGCAATGATACTCTTTCAGATGTGGTGCTGCAATATGGCCACAGAGTGAGCAATGATATTCTTTTAGATATGGCGTTGAAATATGGCCACGGGTCAGCAATGATATTATTTTGACATGGCGCTGCAATATGGCCACAGAGTCAGCAATGATATTCATTTACATATGGTGCTGCAATATGGCCACAGAGTCAGAAATGATATTCTTTTAGATATGGCGCTGCAATATGGCCACAGAATCAGCAATGATATTCTTTTAGACATGGCGCTGCAATATGGCCACTGAGTCAGCAATGATATTCTTTTAGATATGGTGCTGCGGTATGGCCACAGAGTCAGCAATGATATTCTTTTAGACATGGCGCCGCAATATAGCCACAAAGTCTGCAATGATATTATTTTAGATCGGTGCTGCAATATGGCCACAGAGTCAGCGATGATATTCTTTAAGATATGGCGCTGCAATATGGCCACAGAGTCAGCATTGATATTCTTTTAGATATGGCGCTGCAATATGGCCACAGAGTAAGCAATGATATTCTTTTAGACATGGCGCTGCAATATGGCCACAGAGTCAGCAATGATATTCTTTTAGATATGGCGCTGCAATATGGCCACAGAGTCTGCAATGATATTCTTTTAGATATGGTGCTGCAATATGGATACAGAGTCAGCAATGATGTTCTTTCAGATATGGCGCTGCAATATGGCCACAGAGTCAGCAATGATGGTCTTTTAGATATGGTGCTGCAATATGGCCACAGAGTCAACATTGATATCCTTTTAGATATGGCGCTGCAATATAGCCACAGATCCAGCAATGATATTCTTTTAGATATGGTGCTGCGATATGGCTAAAGAATCAGCAATGATATTCTTTTAGATATGGCACTGCAATATGGCCACAGAGTCAGAAATGATATTCTTTTAGATATGGCGCTGCAATATGGACACAGAGTCAGCAATGATATTCTTTTAGACATGGCACTGCAATATGGCCAAAGAGTCAGCAATGATATTCTTTTATATATGGCGCTGCAATATGGCAACAGGGTCAGCAATGATATCTTTTAGACATGGCGCTGCAATATGGCCACAGAGCCAGCAATGATATTCTTTTAGATATGGAGCTGCAATATGGCCACAGTCAGGAAAGATATTCTTTTAGATATGGAGCTGCAATATGGTCACAGTCAGGAACGATATTCTTTTAGATATGGCGCTCCAATATGGCCACAGAGTCAGCAATGATATTCTTTTAGACATGGTGCTGCAATATGGCCACAGAGTCAGCAATGATATTCTTTTAGACATGGCGCTGTAATATGGCCACAGAGGGAGCAATGATATTCTTTTAGATACGGTGTTGGAATATAGCCACAGAGTCAGCAATGATATTCTTTAAGATACGGTGCTATAATTTGGCCACAGAGTCAGCGATGATATTCTTTTAGACATGGCGCTGCACTATGGCCACAGAGTGAGCAATGATATTCTTTTAGATATGGTGCTGCAATATGGCCACAGAGTCAGCAATGATAAACTTTTAGACATGGCGCTGCAATATGGCCACATTGTCAGCAATGATATTCTTTTAGATATGGTGCTGCGATATGGCCACAGAGTCAGCAATGATATTCTTTTAGATATGGCGCTGCAATATGGCCACAGAGTCCGCAATGATATTCTTTGAGATATGGCGCTGCAATATGGCCACAGAGTCAGCAATGATATTCTTTTAGATATGGTGCTGCAATATGGCCACAGAGTTAGCAAGGATATTCTTTTAGATATGGCGCAGCAATATGGCCACAGAGTCAGCAATGATATTCTTTTAGAGATGGTGCTGCAATATGGCCACAGAGTCTGCAATGGTCTTCCTTTAGTTATGGCGCTGCAATATGGCCACAGAGTGGGCAATGATGTTCTTTTAGATATGGTGCTGCGATATGGCCACAGAGTGAGCAAAGATATTCTTTCAGATATGGCGCTTCAATATGGCCACAGAGTCAGCAGTGATATTCTTTTAGATATGGTGCTGCGATATGGCCACAGAGTCAGCAATGATGTTCTTTTATATATGGTGCTGCAATATGGCCAAAGAGTCAGCAATGATATTCTTTTAGATATGGCACTGCAATATGGCCACAAAGTCAGCAATGATATTCTTTTAGATATGGTGCTGCGATATGGCTACAGAATCAGCAATGATATTCTATTAGATATGGCGCTGCAATATGGCCACAGAGTCAGCAATGATATTCTTTTAGATATGGCGCTGCAATATGGCCACAGAGTCAGCAATGATATTCTTTTAGACATGGCGCTGCAATATGGCCACAGAGTCAGCAATGATATTCTTTTAGATATGGCGCTACAATATGGCCACAGAGTCAGCAATGATATTATTTTAGATATGGTGCTGCAATATGGCCACAGAGTCAGCAATGATGTTCTTTTAGATATGGCGCTGCAATATGGCCACAGAGTAAGAAATGATGTTCTTTTAGATATGGTGCTGCAATATGGCCACAGAGTCAGCAATGATATTCTTTTAGTCATGGCGCTGCAATATGGCCACGGAGTCAGCAATGATATTCTTTTAGATATGGCTCTGCAATATGGCCACAGAGTCAGCAATGATATTCTTTCAGATATGTTGCTGCAATATGTCCACAGAGTGAGCAATGATATTCCTTTAGATATGGCGCTGAAATATGGCCATAGGGTCAGCAATGATATTCTTTTAGACATGGCGCTGCAATATGGCCACAGAGTCAGCAATTTTATTCATTTACATATGGTGCTACAATATGGCCACAGAGTCAAAAATGATATTATTTTAGATATGGCGCTGCAATATGGCCACAGAGTCAGCAATGATATTCTTATAGACATGGCGCTGCAATATGGCCACAGAGTCAGCAATGATATTCTTTTAGACATGGGGCTGCAATATGGCCACTGAGTCAGCAATGATATTCTTTTAGATATAGTGCTGCGGTATGGCCACAGAGTCAGCAATGATATTCTTTTAGACATGGCGCTGCAATATGGCCACAGAGTCAGCAATGATATTCTTTTAGATTGGTGCTGCAATATGGCCACCGAGTCAGCGATGATATTCTTTTTGATGTGGTGCTGCAATATGGCCACAGAGTCAGCAATGATATTCTTTTAGATGTGGTGCTGCAATATGGCCACAGAGCCTGCGATGATATTCTTTTAGATATGGTGCTGCAATATGGCCACAGAGTCAGGAATGTTATACTTTTAGACATGGCGCTGCAATATGGCCAGAGAACCAGCATTGATATTATTTTAGACATGGTGCTGCAATATGGCCACAGAGTCAGCAATGGTATCCTTTTAGACATGGCACTGTCATATGGCCACAGAGTCAGCAATGATATTCTTTTAGATATGGCGCTGCAATATGGCCACAGAGTCAGCAATGATATTCATTTACATATGGCGCTGCAATATGGCCACAAAGTCAGCAATGATATTCTTTTAGATATGGTGCTGCGATATGGCCACAGAATCAGCAATGATATTCTTTTAGACATGGCGCTCCAATATGGCCACAGAGTCAGCAATGATATTCATTTACATATGGTGCTGCAATATGGCCACAGAGTCAGAAATGATATTCTTTTAGATATGGCGCTGCAATATGGCCACAGAATCAGCAATGATATTCTTTTAGACATGGCGCTGCCATATGGCCACTGAGTCAGCAATGATATTCTTTTAGATATGGTGCTGCGGTATGGCCACAGAGTCAGCAATGATATTCTTTTAGACATGGCGCCGCAATATAGCCACAAAGTCTGCAATGATATTATTTTAGATCGGTGCTGCAATATGGCCACAGAGTCAGCGATGATATTCTTTAAGATATGGCGCTGCAATATGGCTACAGAGTCTGATATTCTTTTAGATATGCTGCTGCGATATGGCCACATAATCAGCAATGATGTTCATTAGATATGGCGCTGCAATATGGCCACAGAGTCAGCATTGATATTCTTTTAGATATGGCGCTGCAATATGGCCACAGAGTAAGCAATGATATCCTTTTAGACATGGCGCTGCAATATGGCCACAGAGTCAGCAATGATATTCTTTTAGATATGGCGCTGCAATATGGCCACAGAGTCAGCAATGATATTCTTTTAGACATGGCACTGCAATATGGCCAAAGAGTCAGCAATAATATTCTTTTAGATATGGCGCTGCAATATGGCAACAGGGTCAGCAATGATATCTTTTAGACATGGCGCTGCAATATGGCCACAGAGCCAGCAGTGATATTCTTTTAGATATGGAGCTGCAATATGGCCACAGTCAGGAAAGATATTCTTTTAGATATGGAGCTGCAATATGGTCACAGTCAGGAACGATATTCTTTTAGATATGGCGCTCCAATATGGCCACAGAGTCAGCAATGATATTCTTTTAGACATGGTGCTGCAATATGGCCACAGAGTCAGCAATGATATTCTTTTAGACATGGCGCTGTAATATGGCCACAGAGGGAGCAATGATATTCTTTTAGATACGGTGTTGGAATATAGCCACAGAGTCAGCAATGATATTCTTTAAGATACGGTGCTACAATTTGGCCACAGAGTCAGCGATGATATTCTTTTAGACATGGCGCTGCACTATGGCCACAGAGTGAGCAATGATATTCTTTTAGATATGGTGCTGCAATATGGCCACAGAGTCAGCAATGATAATCTTTTAGACATGGCGCTGCAATATGGCCACATTGTCAGCAATGATATTCTTTTAGATATGGTGCTGCGATATGGCCACAGAGTCAGCAATGATATTCTTTTAGATATGGCGCTGCAATATGGCCACAGAGTCCGCAATGATATTCTTTGAGATATGGCGCTGCAATATGGCCACAGAGTCAGCAATGATATTCTTTTAGATATGGTGCTGCAATATGGCCACAGAGTTAGCAAGGATATTCTTTTAGATATGGCGCTGCAATATGGCCACAGAGTCAGCAATGATATTCTTTTAGATATGGCGCTGCAATATGGCCACAGAGTCCGCAATGATATTCTTTGAGATATGGCGCTGCAATATGGCCACAGAGTCCGCAATGATATTCTTTGAGATATGGCGCTGCAATATTGCCACAGAGTCTGCAATGGTCTTCCTTTAGTTATGGCGCTGCAATATGGCCACAGAGTGGGCAATGATGTTCTTTTAGATATGGTGCTGCGATATGGCCACAGAGTGAGCAAAGATATTCTTTCAGATATGGCGCTTCAATATGGCCACAGAGTCAGCAATGATATTCTTTTAGATATGGTGCTGCGATATGGCCACAGAGTAAGCAATGATATTCTTTTAGATATGGTGCTGCGATATGGCTACAGAATCAGCAATGATATTCTATTAGATATGGCGCTGCAATATGGCCACAGAGTCAGCAATGATATTCTTTTAGATATGGCACTGCAATATGGCCACAAAGTCAGCAATGATATTATTTTAGATATGGTGCTGCAATATGGCCACAGGGTCAGCAATGATATTCTTTTAGATATGGCGCTGCAATATGGCCACAGAGTCAGCAATGATGTTCTTTTAGATATGGCGCTGCAATATGGCCACAGAGTAAGAAATGATGTTCTTTTAGATATGGTGCTGCAATATGGCCACAGAGTCAGCAATGATATTCTTTTAGTCATGGCGCTGCAATATGGCCACGGAGTCAGCAATGATATTCTTTTAGATATGGCTCTGCAATATGGCCACAGAGTCAGCAATGATATTCTTTCAGATATGTTGCTGCAATATGTCCACAGAGTGAGCAATGATATTCCTTTAGATATGGCGCTGAAATATGGCCATAGGGTCAGCAATGATATTCTTTTAGACATGGCGCTGCAATATGGCCACAGAGTCAGCAATTTTATTCATTTACATATGGTGCTGCAATATGGCCACAGAGTCAGAAATGATATTATTTTAGATATGGCGCTGCAATATGGCCACAGAGTCAGCAATGCTATTCTTTTAGACATGGCGCTGCAATATGGCCACAGAGTCAGCAATGATATTCTTTTAGACATGGGGCTGCAATATGGCCACTGAGTCAGCAATGATATTCTTTTAGATATAGTGCTGCGGTATGGCCACAGAGTCAGCAATGATATTCTTTTAGACATGGCGCTGCAATATGGCCACAGAGTCAGCAATGATATTCTTTTAGATTGGTGCTGCAATATGGCCACCGAGTCAGCGATGATATTCTTTTTGATGTGGTGCTGCAATATGGCCACAGAGTCAGCAATGTAATTCTTTTAGATGTGGTGCTGCAATATGGCCACAGAGCCTGCAATGGTCTTCCTTTAGTTATGGCGCTGCAATATGGCCACAGAGTGGGCAATGATGTTCTTTTAGATATGGTGCGGCGATATGGCCACAGAGTGAGCAAAGATATTCTTCCAGATATTTCGCTTCAATATGGCCACAGAGTCAGCAATGATATTCTTTTAGATATGGTGCTGCGATATGGCCACAGAGTCAGCAATGATGTTCTTTTATATATGGTGCTGCAATATGGCCAAAGAGTCAGCAATGATATTCTATTAGATATGGCACTGCAATATGGCCACAAAGTCAGCAATGATATTCTTTTAGATATGGTGCTGCGATATGGCTACAGAATCAGCAATGATATTCTATTAGATATGGCGCTGCAATATGGCCACAGAGTCAGCAATGATATTCTTTTAGATATGGCGCTGCAATATGGCCACAGAGTCAGCAATGATATTCTTTTAGACATGGCGCTGCAATATGGCCACAGAGTCAGCAATGATATTCTTTTAGATATGGCGCTGCAATATGGCCACAGAGTCAGCAATGATATTATTTTAGATATGGTGCTGCAATATGGCCACAGAGTCAGCAATGATGTTCTTTTAGATATGGCGCTGCAATATGGCCACAGAGTAAGAAATGATGTTCTTTTAGATATGGTGCTGCAATATGGCCACAGAGTCAGCAATGATATTCTTTTAGTCATGGCGCTGCAATATGGCCACGGAGTCAGCAATGATATTCTTTTAGATATGGCTCTGCAATATGGCCACAGAGTCAGCAATGATATTCTTTCAGATAAGTTGCTGCAATATGTCCACAGAGTGAGCAATGATATTCCTTTAGATATGGCGCTGAAATATGGCCATAGGGTCAGCAATGATATTCTTTTAGACATGGCGCTGCAATATGGCCACAGAGTCAGCAATTTTATTCATTTATATATGGTGCTGCAATATGGCCACAGAGTCAGAAATGATATTCTTTTAGATATGGCGCTGCAATATGGCCACAGAGTCAGCAATGATATTCTTTTAGACATGGCGCTGCAATATGGCCACAGAGTCAGCAATGATATTCTTTTAGACATGGGGCTGCAATATGGCCACTGAGTCAGCAATGATATTCTTTTAGATATAGTGCTGCGGTATGGCCACAGAGTCAGCAATGATATTCTTTTAGACATGGCGCTGCAATATGGCCACAGAGTCAGCAATGATATTCGTTTAGATTGGTGCTGCAATATGGCCACCGAGTCAGCGATGATATTCTTTTTGATGTGGTGCTGCAATATGGCCACAGAGTCAGCAATGATATTCTTTTAGATGTGGTGCTGCAATATGGCCACAGAGCCTGCGATGATATTCTTTTAGATATGGTGCTGCAATATGGCCACAGAGTCAGGAATGATATACTTTTAGACATGGAGCTGCAATATGGCCAGAGAACCAGCATTGATATTATTTTACACATGGTGCTGCAATATGGCCACAGAGTCAGCAATGGTATTCTTTTAGACATGGCACTGTCATATGGCCACAGAGTCAGGATTGATATTCTTGTAGATATTGCGCTGCAATATGGCCACAGAGTCAGCAATGATATTCTTTTAGATATGGTGCTGCAATATGGCCACAGAGTCAGCAATGATGTTTTTAAGATATGGTGCTGCAATATGGCCACAGAGTCAGCAATGATATTCATTTAGATATGGCGCTGCAATATGGCCACAAAGTCAGCAATGATATTCTTTTAGATATGGTGCTGCGATATGGCCACAGAATCAGCAATGATATTTTTTGATATGGCGCTGCAATATGGCCACAGAGTCAGCAATGATATTCTTTTAGATATGGTGCTGCAATATGGCCACAGAGTCAGCAATGATGTTTTTTAGATATGGTGCTGCAATATGGCCACAGAGTCAGCAATGATATTCATTTAGATATGGCGCTGCAATATGGCCACAGAGTCAGCAATGATATTCTTTTAGATATGGCGCTGCAATATGGCCACAGAGTCAGCAATGATATTCTTTTAGACATGGCGCTGCAATATGGCCACAGAGTCAGCAATGATGTTCTTTTAGATATGGTGCTGCAATATGGCCACAGAGTTAGCAATGATATTCTTTTAGACATGGCGCTGCAATATGGCCACGGAGTCAGCATTGATATTCTTTTAGACATGGCGCTGCAATATGGCCACAGAGTCAGCAATGATGTTCTTTTAGATATGGTGCTGCAATATGGCCACAGAGTCAGCAATGATATTCTTTTAGATATGGTGCTGCGGTATGGCCACAGTGTCAGCAATGATATTCTTTTAGACATGGCGCTGCAATATGGCCACAGAGTCAGCAATGATATTTTTTAGATTGGTGCTGCAATATGGCCACAGAGTCAGTGATGATATTCTTTTAGATGTGGTGCTGCAATATGGCCACAGAGTCAGCAGTGATATTCTTTTAGATGTGGTGCTGCAATATGGCCACAGAGCCTGCGATGATATTCTTTTAGATATGGTGCTGCAATATGGCCACAGAGTCAGGAATGATATTCTTTTAGACATGGCGCTGCAATATGGCCACAGAACCAGCATTGCTATTATTTTAGACATGGTGCTGCAATATGGCCACAGAGTCAGCAATGGTATTCTTTTAGACTTGGCGCTGTAATATGGCCACAGAGTCAGCAATGATATTCTTTTAGATATGGCGCTGCAATATGGCCACAGAGTCAGCAACGATATTCTTTTAGATATGGTGCTGCAATATGGCCACAGAGTCAGCAATGATGTTCTTTTAGATATGGTGCTGCAATATGGCCACAGAGTCAGCAATGGCATTCTTTTAGATATGGCGCTGCAATATGGCCACAGAGTCAGTAATGATATTCTTTTAGATATGGTGCTGCAATATGGCCACAGAGTAAGCAATTATATTCTTTTAGATATGGCGCTGCAATATGGCCACAGAGTGGGCAATGATATTCTTTTAGATATGGCGTGGCAATATGGCCACATAGTCAGCAATGATATTCTTTTAGACATGGCCCTGCAATATGGCCACAGAGTGAGCAATGATATTCTTTTAGATATGGTGTTGCAATATGGCCACAGTCAGCAATGATATTCTTTTAGACATGGCGCTGCAATATGGCCACAGAGTGAGCAATGATATTCTTTTAGATATGGCGCTGCAATATGGCCACAGAGTCAGCAATGATATTCTTTTAGATATGGTGCTGCAATATGGCCACAGAGTCAGCAATGATGTTCTTTTAGAAATGGTGCTGCAATATGGCCACAGAGTCAGCAATGGTATTCTTTTAGATATGGCGCTGCAATATGGCCACAGAGTCAGTAATGATATTCTTTTAGATATGGTGCTGCAATATGGCCACAGGTAAGCAATTATATTCTTTTAGATATGGCGCTGCAATATGGCCACAGAGTGGGCAATGATATTCTTTTAGACATGGGGCTGCAATATGGCCACTGAGTCAGCAATGATATTCTTTTAGATATAGTGCTGCGGTATGGCCACAGATTCAGCAATGATATTCTTTTAGACATGGCGCTGCAATATGGCCACAGAGTCAGCAATTTTATTCATTTACATATGGTGCTGCAATATGGCCACAGAGTCAAAAATGATATTCTTTTAGATATGGCGCGGCAATATGGCCACAGAGTCAGCAATGATATTCTTTTAGACATGGCGCTGCAATATGGCCACAGAGTCAGCAATGATATTCTTTTAGACATGGGGCTGCAATATGGCCACTGAGTCAGCAATGATATTCTTTTAGATATAGTGCTGCGGTATGGCCACAGAGTCAGCAATGATATTCTTTTGGACATGGCGCTGCAATATGGCCAAAGAGTCAGCAATGATATTCTTTTAGATTGGTGCTGCAATATGGCCACCGAGTCAGCGATGATATTCTTTTTGATGTGGTGCTGCAATATGGCCACAGAGTCAGCAATGTAATTCTTTTAGATGTGGTGCTGCAATATGGCCACAGAGCCTGCGATGATATTCTTTTAGATATGGTGCTGCAATATGGCCACAGAGTCAGGAATGATATACTTTTAGACATGGCGCTGCAATATGGCCAGAGAACCAGCATTGATATTATTTTAGACATGGTGCTGCAATATGGCCACAGAGTCAGCAATGGTATTCTTTTAGACATGGCACTGTCATATGGCCACAGAGTCAGCAATGATATTCTTTTAGATATGGCGCTGCAATATGGCCACAGAGTCAGCAATGATATTCTTTTAGATATGGTGCTGCAATATGGCCACAGAGTCAGCAATGATGTTTTTTAGATATGGTGCTGCAATATGGCCACAGAGTCAGCAATGATATTCATTTAGATATGGCGCTGCAATATGGCCACAGAGTCAGCAATGATATTCTTTTAGATATGGCGCTGCAATATGGCCACAAAGTCAGCAATGATATTCTTTTAGATATGGTGCTGCGATATGGCCACAGAATCAGCAATGATATTCTTTTAGACATGGCGCTGCAATATGGCCACAGAGTCAGCAATGATATTCATTTACATATGGTGCTGCAATATGGCCACAGAGTCAGAAATGATATTCTTTTAGATATGGCGCTGCAATATGGCCACAGAATCAGCAATGATATTCTTTTAGACATGGCGCTGCAATATGGCCACTGAGTCAGCAATGATATTCTTTTAGATATGGTGCTGCGGTATGGCCACAGAGTCAGCAATGATATTCTTTTAGACATGGCGCCGCAATATAGCCACAAAGTCTGCAATGATATTATTTTAGATCGGTGCAGCAATATGGCCACAGAGTCAGCGATGATATTCTTTAAGATATGGCGCTGCAATATGGCTACAGAGTCTGATATTCTTTTAGATATGCTGCTGCGATATGGCCACATAATCAGCAATGATGTTCATTAGATATGGCGCTGCAATATGGCCACAGAGTCAGCATTGATATTCTTTTAGATATGGCGCTGCAATATGGCCACAGAGTAAGCAATGATATTCTTTTAGACATGGCGCTGCAATATGGCCACAGAGTCAGCAATGATATTCTTTTAGATATGGCGCTGCAATATGGCCACAGAGTCTGCAATGATATTCTTTTAGATATGGTGCTGCAATATGGATACAGAGTCAGCAATGATGTTCTTTCAGATATGGTGCTGCAATATGGCCACAGAGTCAGCAATGATGGTCTTTTAGATATGGTGCTGCAATATGGCCACAGAGTCAACATTGATATCCTTTTAGATATGGCGCTGCAATATAGCCACAGATCCAGCAATGATATTCTTTTAGATATGGTCTTGCGATATGGCTAAAGAAGCAGCAATGATATTCTTATAGATATGGCACTGCAATATGGCCACAGAGTCAGCAATGATATTCTTTTAGATATGGCGCTGCAATATGGCCACAGAGTCAGCAATGATATTCTTTTAGATGTGGTGCTGCAATATGGCCACAGAGCCTGCGATGATATTCTTTTAGATATGGTGCTGCAATATGGCCACAGAGTCAGGAATGATATACTTTTAGACATGGAGCTGCAATATGGCCAGAGAACCAGCATTGATATTATTTTACACATGGTGCTGCAATATGGCCACAGAGTCAGCAATGGTATTCTTTTAGACATGGCACTGTCATATGGCCACAGAGTCAGGATTGATATTCTTGTAGATATTGCGCTGCAATATGGCCACAGAGTCAGCAATGATATTCTTTTAGATATGGTGCTGCAATATGGCCACAGAGTCAGCAATGATGTTTTTAAGATATGGTGCTGCAATATGGCCACAGAGTCAGCAATGATATTCATTTAGATATGGCGCTGCAATATGGCCACAAAGTCAGCAATGATATTCTTTTAGATATGGTGCTGCGATATGGCCACAGAATCAGCAATGATATTTTTTAGATATGGCGCTGCAATATGGCCACAGAGTCAGCAATGATTTTCTTTTAGATATGGTGCTGCAATATGGCCACAGAGTCAGCAATGATGTTTTTTAGATATGGTGCTGCAATATGGCCACAGAGTCAGCAATGATATTCATTTAGATATGGCGCTGCAATATGGCCACAGAGTCAGCAATGATATTCTTTTAGATATGGCGCTGCAATATGGCCACAGAGTCAGCAATGATATTCTTTTAGACATGGCGCTGCAATATGGCCACAGAGTCAGCAATGATGTTCTTTTAGATATGGTGCTGCAATATGGCCACAGAGTTAGCAATGATATTCTTTTAGACATGGCGCTGCAATATGGCCACGGAGTCAGCATTGATATTCTTTTAGACATGGCGCTGCAATATGGCCACAGAGTCAGCAATGATGTTCTTTTAGATATGGTGCTGCAATATGGCCACAGAGTCAGCAATGATATTCTTTTAGATATGGTGCTGCGGTATGGCCACAGTGTCAGCAATGATATTCTTTTAGACATGGCGCTGCAATATGGCCACAGAGTCAGCAATGATATTTTTTAGATTGGTGCTGCAATATGGCCACAGAGTCAGTGATGATATTCTTTTAGATGTGGTGCTGCAATATGGCCACAGAGTCAGCAGTGATATTCTTTTAGATGTGGTGCTGCAATATGGCCACAGAGCCTGCGATGATATTCTTTTAGATATGGTGCTGCAATATGGCCACAGAGTCAGGAATGATATTCTTTTAGACATGGCGCTGCAATATGGCCACAGAACCAGCATTGCTATTATTTTAGACATGGTGCTGCAATATGGCCACAGAGTCAGCAATGGTATTCTTTTAGACTTGGCGCTGTAATATGGCCACAGAGTCAGCAATGATATTCTTTTAGATATGGCGCTGCAATATGGCCACAGAGTCAGCAACGATATTCTTTTAGATATGGTGCTGCAATATGGCCACAGAGTCAGCAATGATGCTCTTTTAGATATGGTGCTGCAATATGGCCACAGAGTCAGCAATGGCATTCTTTTAGATATGGCGCTGCAATATGGCCACAGAGTCAGTAATGATATTCTTTTAGATATGGTGCTGCAATATGGCCACAGAGTAAGCAATTATATTCTTTTAGATATGGCGCTGCAATATGGCCACAGAGTGGGCAATGATATTCTTTTAGATATGGCGTGGCAATATGGCCACATAGTCAGCAATGATATTCTTTTAGACATGGCCCTGCAATATGGCCACAGAGTGAGCAATGATATTCTTTTAGATATGGTGTTGCAATATGGCCACAGTCAGCAATGATATTCTTTTAGACATGGCGCTGCAATATGGCCACAGAGTGAGCAATGATATTCTTTTAGATATGGCGCTGCAATATGGCCACAGAGTCAGCAATGATATTCTTTTAGATATGGTGCTGCAATATGGCCACAGAGTCAGCAATGATGTTCTTTTAGAAATGGTGCTGCAATATGGCCACAGAGTCAGCAATGGTATTCTTTTAGATATGGCGCTGCAATATGGCCACAGAGTCAGTAATGATATTCTTTTAGATATGGTGCTGCAATATGGCCACAGGTAAGCAATTATATTCTTTTAGATATGGCGCTGCAATATGGCCACAGAGTGGGCAATGATATTCTTTTAGACATGGGGCTGCAATATGGCCACTGAGTCAGCAATGATATTCTTTTAGATATAGTGCTGCGGTATGGCCACAGATTCAGCAATGATATTCTTTTAGACATGGCGCTGCAATATGGCCACAGAGTCAGCAATTTTATTCATTTACATATGGTGCTGCAATATGGCCACAGAGTCAAAAATGATATTCTTTTAGATATGGCGCGGCAATATGGCCACAGAGTCAGCAATGATATTCTTTTAGACATGGCGCTGCAATATGGCCACAGAGTCAGCAATGATATTCTTTTAGACATGGGGCTGCAATATGGCCACTGAGTCAGCAATGATATTCTTTTAGATATAGTGCTGCGGTATGGCCACAGAGTCAGCAATGATATTCTTTTGGACATGGCGCTGCAATATGGCCAAAGAGTCAGCAATGATATTCTTTTAGATTGGTGCTGCAATATGGCCACCGAGTCAGCGATGATATTCTTTTTGATGTGGTGCTGCAATATGGCCACAGAGTCAGCAATGTAATTCTTTTAGATGTGGTGCTGCAATATGGCCACAGAGCCTGCGATGATATTCTTTTAGATATGGTGCTGCAATATGGCCACAGAGTCAGGAATGATATACTTTTAGACATGGCGCTGCAATATGGCCAGAGAACCAGCATTGATATTATTTTAGACATGGTGCTGCAATATGGCCACAGAGTCAGCAATGGTATTCTTTTAGACATGGCACTGTCATATGGCCACAGAGTCAGCAATGATATTCTTTTAGATATGGCGCTGCAATATGGCCACAGAGTCAGCAATGATATTCTTTTAGATATGGTGCTGCAATATGGCCACAGAGTCAGCAATGATGTTTTTTAGATATGGTGCTGCAATATGGCCACAGAGTCAGCAATGATATTCATTTAGATATGGCGCTGCAATATGGCCACAGAGTCAGCAATGATATTCTTTTAGATATGGCGCTGCAATATGGCCACAAAGTCAGCAATGATATGCTTTTAGATATGGTGCTGCGATATGGCCACAGAATCAGCAATGATATTCTTTTAGACATGGCGCTGCAATATGGCCACAGAGTCAGCAATGATATTCATTTACATATGGTGCTGCAATATGGCCACAGAGTCAGAAATGATATTCTTTTAGATATGGCGCTGCAATATGGCCACAGAATCAGCAATGATATTCTTTTAGACATGGCGCTGCAATATGGCCACTGAGTCAGCAATGATATTCTTTTAGATATGGTGCTGCGGTATGGCCACAGAGTCAGCAATGATATTCTTTTAGACATGGCGCCGCAATATAGCCACAAAGTCTGCAATGATATTATTTTAGATCGGTGCAGCAATATGGCCACAGAGTCAGCGATGATATTCTTTAAGATATGGCGCTGCAATATGGCTACAGAGTCTGATATTCTTTTAGATATGCTGCTGCGATATGGCCACATAATCAGCAATGATGTTCATTAGATATGGCGCTGCAATATGGCCACAGAGTCAGCATTGATATTCTTTTAGATATGGCGCTGCAATATGGCCACAGAGTAAGCAATGATATTCTTTTAGACATGGCGCTGCAATATGGCCACAGAGTCAGCAATGATATTCTTTTAGATATGGCGCTGCAATATGGCCACAGAGTCTGCAATGATATTCTTTTAGATATGGTGCTGCAATATGGATACAGAGTCAGCAATGATGTTCTTTCAGATATGGTGCTGCAATATGGCCACAGAGTCAGCAATGATGGTCTTTTAGATATGGTGCTGCAATATGGCCACAGAGTCAACATTGATATCCTTTTAGATATGGCGCTGCAATATAGCCACAGATCCAGCAATGATATTCTTTTAGATATGGTCTTGCGATATGGCTAAAGAAGCAGCAATGATATTCTTATAGATATGGCACTGCAATATGGCCACATAGTCAGCAATGATATTCTTTTAGATATGGCGCTGCAATATGGCCACAGAGTCAGCAATGATATTCTTTTAGACATGGCACTGCAATATGGCCAAAGAGTCAGCAATGATATTCTTTTAGATATGGCGCTGCAATATGGCAACAGGGTCAGCAATGATATCTTTTAGACATGGCGCTGCAATATGGCCACAGAGCCAGCAATGATATTCTTTTAGATATGGAGCTGCAATATGGCCACAGTCAGGAAAGATATTCTTTTAGATATGGAGCTGCAATATGGTCACAGTCAGGAACGATATTCTTTTAGATATGGCGCTCCAATATGGCCACAGAGTCAGCAATGATATTCTTTTAGACATGGTGCTGCAATATGGCCACAGAGTCAGCAATGATATTCTTTTAGACATGGCGCTGTAATATGGCCACAGAGTGAGCAATGATATTCTTTTAGATATGGCGCTGCAATATGGCCACAGAGTCAGCAATGATATTCTTTTAGACATGGGGCTGCAATATGGCCACTGAGTCAGCAATGATATTCTTTTAGATATAGTGCTGCGGTATGGCCACAGAGTCAGCAATGATATTCTTTTAGACATGGCGCTGCAATATGGCCACAGAGTGAGCAATGATATTCTTTTAGATATGGTGCTGCAATATGGCCACAGAGTCAGCAATGATAATCTTTTAGACATGGCGCTGCAATATGGCCACATTGTCAGCAATGATATTCTTTTAGATATGGTGCTGCGATATGGCCACAGAGTCAGCAATGATATTCTTTTAGATATGGCGCTGCAATATGGCCACAGAGTCCGCAATGATATTCTTTGAGATATGGCGCTGCAATATGGCCACAGAGTCAGCAATGATATTCTTTTAGAGATGGTGCTGCAATATGGCCACAGAGTCTGCAATGGTCTTCCTTTAGTTATGGCGCTGCAATATGGCCACAGAGTGGGCAATGATGTTCTTTTAGATATGGTGCTGCGATATGGCCACAGAGTGAGCAAAGATATTCTTTCAGATATGGCGCTTCAATATGGCCACAGAGTCAGCAATGATATTCTTTTAGATATGGTGCTGCGATATGGCCACAGAGTCAGCAATGATGTTCTTTTATATATGGTGCTGCAATATGGCCAAAGAGTCAGCAATGATATTCTTTTAGATATGGCACTGCAATATGGCCACAAAGTCAGCAATGATATTCTTTTAGATATGGTGCTGCGATATGGCTACAGAATCAGCAATGATATTCTATTAGATATGGCGCTGCAATATGGCCACAGAGTCAGCAATGATATTCTTTTAGATATGGCGCTGCAATATGGCCACAGAGTCAGCAATGATATTCTTTTAGACATGGCGCTGCAATATGGCCACAGAGTCAGCAATGATATTCTTTTAGATATGGCGCTGCAATATGGCCACAGAGTCAGCAATGATATTATTTTAGATATGGTGCTGCAATATGGCCACAGAGTCAGCAATGATGTTCTTTTTGATATGGCGCTGCAATATGGCCACAGAGTAAGAAATGATGTTCTTTTAGATATGGTGCTGCAATATGGCCACAGAGTCAGCAATGATATTCTTTTAGTCATGGCGCTGCAATATGGCCACAGAGTGAGCAATGATATTCTTTTAGATATGGCGCTGCAATATGGCCACAGAGTCAGCAATGATATTCTTTTAGATATGGTGCTGCAATATGGCCACAGAGTCAGCAATGATGTTCTTTTAGAAATGGTGCTGCAATATGGCCACAGAGTCAGCAATGGTATTCTTTTAGATATGGCGCTGCAATATGGCCACAGAGTCAGTAATGATATTCTTTTAGATATGGTGCTGCAATATGGCCACAGAGTAAGCAATTATATTCTTTTAGATATGGCGCTGCAATATGGCCACAGAGTGGGCAATGATATTCTTTTAGATATGGCGTGGCAATATGGCCACATAGTCAGCAATGATATTCTTTTAGACATGGCCCTGCAATATGGCCACAGAGTGAGCAATGATATTCTTTTAGATATGGTGTTGCAATATGGCCACAGTCAGCAATGATATTCTTTTAGACATGGCGCTGCAATATGGCCACAGAGTGAGCAATGATATTCTTTTAGATATGGCGCTGCAATATGGCCACAGAGTCAGCAATGATATTCTTTTAGATATGGTGCTGCAATATGGCCACAGAGTCAGCAATGATGTTTTTTTAGAAATGGTGCTGCAATATGGCCACAGAGTCAGCAATGGTATTCTTTTAGATATGGCGCTGCAATATGGCCACAGAGTCAGTAATGATATTCTTTTAGATATGGTGTTGCAATATGGCCACAGTCAGCAATGATATTCTTTTAGACATGGCGCTGCAATATGGCCACAGAGTGAGCAATGATATTCTTTTAGATATGGCGCTGCAATATGGCCACAGAGTCAGCAATGATATTCTTTTAGATATGGTGCTGCAATATGGCCACAGAGTCAACAATGATGTTCTTTTAGAAATGGTGCTGCAATATGGCCACAGAGTCAGCAATGGTATTCTTTTAGATATGGCGCTGCAATATGGCCACAGAGTCAGTAATGATATTCTTTTAGATATGGTGCTGCAATATGGCCACAGGTAAGCAATTATATTCTTTTAGATATGGCGCTGCAATATGGCCACAGAGTGGGCAATGATATTCTTTTAGACATGGGGCTGCAATATGGCCACTGAGTCAGCAATGATATTCTCTTAGATATAGTGCTGCGGTATGGCCACAGAGTCAGCAATGATATTCTTTTAGACATGGCGCTGCAATATGGCCACAGAGTCAGCAATTTTATTCATTTACATATGGTGCTGCAATATGGCCACAGAGTCAAAAATGATATTCTTTTAGATATGGCGCTGCAATATGGCCACAGAGTCAGCAATGATATTCTTTTAGACATGGCGCTGCAATATGGCCACAGAGTCAGCAATGATATTCTTTTAGACATGGGGCTGCAATATGGCCACTGAGTCAGCAATGATATTCTTTTAGATATAGTGCTGCGGTATGGCCACAGAGTCAGCAATGATATTCTTTTAGACATGGCGCTGCAATATGGCCACAGAGTCAGCAATGATATTCTTTTAGATTGGTGCTGCAATATGGCCACCGAGTCAGCGATGATATTCTTTTTGATGTGGTGCTGCAATATGGCCACAGAGTCAGCAATGTAATTCTTTTAGATGTGGTGCTGCAATATGGCCACAGAGCCTGCGATGATATTCTTTTAGATATGGTGCTGCAATATGGCCACAGAGTCAGGAATGATATACTTTTAGACATGGCGCTGCAATATGGCCAGAGAACCAGCATTGATATTATTTTAGACATGGTGCTGCAATATGGCCACAGAGTCAGCAATGGTATTCTTTTAGACATGGCACTGTCATATGGCCACAGAGTCAGCAATGATATTCTTTTAGATATGGCGCTGCAATATGGCCACAGAGTCAGCAATGATATTCTTTTAGATATGGTGCTGCAATATGGCCACAGAGTCAGCAATGATGTTTTTTAGATATGGTGCTGCAATATGGCCACAGAGTCAGCAATGATATTCATTTAGATATGGCGCTGCAATATGGCCACAGAGTCAGCAATGATATTCTTTTAGATATGGCGCTGCAATATGGCCACAAAGTCAGCAATGATATTCTTTTAGATATGGTGCTGCGATATGGCCACAGAATCAGCAATGATATTCTTTTAGACATGGCGCTGCAATATGGCCACTGAGTCAGCAATGATATTCTTTTAGATATGGTGCTGCGGTATGGCCACAGAGTCAGCAATGATATTCTTTTAGATATGGAGCTGCAATATGGCCACAGTCAGGAAAGATATTCTTTTAGATATGGAGCTGCAATATGGTCACAGTCAGGAACGATATTCTTTTAGATATGGCGCTCCAATATGGCCACAGAGTCAGCAATGATATTCTTTTAGATCGGTGCTGCAATATGGCCACAGAGTCAGCGATGATATTCTTTAAGATATGGCGCTGCAATATGGCTACAGAGTCTGATATTCTTTTAGATATGCTGCTGCGATATGGCCACATAATCAGCAATGATGTTCATTAGATATGGCGCTGCAATATGGCCACAGAGTCAGCATTGATATTCTTTTAGATATGGCGCTGCAATATGGCCACAGAGTAAGCAATGATATTCTTTTAGACATGGCGCTGCAATATGGCCACAGAGTCAGCAATGATATTCTTTTAGACATGGCGCTGCAATATGGCCACAGAGTCTGCAATGATATTCTTTTAGATATGGTGCTGCAATATGGATACAGAGTCAGCAATGATGGTCTTTTAGATATGGTGCTGCAATATGGCCACAGAGTCAACATTGATATCCTTTTAGATATGGCGCTGCAATATAGCCACAGAACCAGCAATGATATTCTTTTAGATATGGTCTTGCGATATGGCTAAAGAATCAGCAATGATATTCTTATAGATATGGCACTGCAATATGGCCACAGAGTCAGCAATGATATTCTTTTAGATATGGCGCTGCAATATGGCCACAGAGTCAGCAATGATATTCTTTTAGACATGGCACTGCAATATGGCCAAAGAGTCAGCAATGATATTCTTTTAGATATGGCGCTGCAATATGGCAACAGGGTCAGCAATGATATCTTTTAGACATGGCGCTGCAATATGGCCACAGAGCCAGCAATGATATTCTTTTAGATATGGAGCTGCAATATGGCCACAGTCAGGAAAGATATTCTTTTAGATATGGAGCTGCAATATGGTCACAGTCAGGAACGATATTCTTTTAGATATGGCGCTCCAATATGGCCACAGAGTCAGCAATGATATTCTTTTAGACATGGTGCTGCAATATGGCCACAGAGTCAGCAATGATATTCTTTTAGACATGGCGCTGTAATATGGCCACAGAGGGAGCAATGATATTCTCTTAGATACGGTGTTGGAATATAGCCACAGAGTCAGCAATGATATTCTTTAAGATACGGTGCTACAATTTGGCCACAGAGTCAGCGATGATATTCTTTTAGACATGGCGCTGCACTATGGCCACAGAGTGAGCAATGATATTCTTTTAGATATGGTGCTGCAATATGGCCACAGAGTCAGCAATGATAATCTTTTAGACATGGCGCTGCAATATGGCCACATTGTCAGCAATGATATTCTTTTAGATATGGTGCTGCGATATGGCCACAGAGTCAGCAATGATATTCTTTTAGATATGGCGCTGCAATATGGCCACAGAGTCCGCAATGATATTCTTTGAGATATGGCGCTGCAATATGGCCACATAGTCAGCAATGATATTCTTTGAGATATGGTGCTGCAATATGGCCACAGAGTTAGCAAGGATATTCTTTTAGATATGGCGCTGCAATATGGCCACAGAGTCAGCAATGATATTCTTTTAGAGATGGTGCTGCAATATGGCCACAGAGTCTGCAATGGTCTTCCTTTAGTTATGGCGCTGCAATATGGCCACAGAGTGGGCAATTATGTTCTTTTAGATATGGTGCTGCGATATGGCCACAGAGTGAGCAAAGATATTCTTTCAGATATGGCGCTTCAATATGGCCACAGAGTCAGCAATGATATTCTTTTAGATATGGTGCTGCGATATGGCCACAGAGTCAGCAATGATGTTCTTTTATATATGGTGCTGCAATATGGCCAAAGAGTCAGCAATGATATTCTTTTAGATATGGCACTGCAATATGGCCACAAAGTCAGCAATGATATTCTTTTAGATATGGTGCTGCGATATGGCTACAGAATCAGCAATGATATTCTATTAGATATGGCGCTGCAATATGGCCACAGAGTCAGCAATGATATTCTTTTAGATATGGCGCTGCAATATGGCCACAGAGTCAGCAATGATATTCTTTTAGACATGGCGCTGCAATATGGCCACAGAGTCAGCAATGATATTCTTTTAGATATGGCGCTGCAATATGGCCACAGAGTCAGCAATGATATTATTTTAGATATGGTGCTGCAATATGGCCACAGAGTCAGCAATGATGTTCTTTTAGATATGGCGCTGCAATATGGACACAGAGTAAGAAATGATGTTCTTTTAGATATGGTGCTGCAATATGGCCACAGAGTCAGCAATGATATTCTTTTAGTCATGGCGCTGCAATATGGCCACAGATTGAGCAATGATATTCTTTTAGATATGGCGCTGCAATATGGCCACAGAGTCAGCAATGATATTCTTTTAGATATGGTGCTGCAATATGGCCACAGAGTCAGCAATGATGTTCTTTTAGAAATGGTGCTGCAATATGGCCACAGAGTCAGCAATGGTATTCTTTTAGATATGGCGCTGCAATATGGCCACAGAGTCAGTAATGATATTCTTTTAGATATGGTGCTGCAATATGGCCACAGAGTAAGCAATTATATTCTTTTAGATATGGCGCTGCAATATGGCCACAGAGTGGGCAATGATATTCTTTTAGATATGGCGTGGCAATATGGCCACATAGTCAGCAATGATATTCTTTTAGACATGGCCCTGCAATATGGCCACAGAGTGAGCAATGATATTCTTTTAGATATGGTGTTGCAATATGGCCACAGTCAGCAATGATATTCTTTTAGACATGGCGCTGCAATATGGCCACAGAGTGAGCAATGATATTCTTTTAGATATGGCGCTGCAATATGGCCACAGAGTCAGCAATGATATTCTTTTAGATATGGTGCTGCAATATGGCCACAGAGTCAGCAATGATGTTTTTTTAGAAATGGTGCTGCAATATGGCCACAGAGTCAGCAATGGTATTCTTTTAGATATGGCGCTGCAATATGGCCACAGAGTCAGTAATGATATTCTTTTAGATATGGTGCTGCAATATGGCCACAGGTAAGCAATTATATTCTTTTAGATATGGCGCTGCATAATGGCCACAGAGTGGGCAATGATATTCTTTTAGACATGGGGCTGCAATATGGCCACTGAGTCAGCAATGATATTCTTTTAGATATAGTGCTGCGGTATGGCCACAGAGTCAGCAATGATATTCTTTTAGACATGGCGCTGCAATATGGCCACAGAGTCAGCAATTTTATTCATTTACATATGGTGCTGCAATATGGCCACAGAGTCAAAAATGATATTCTTTTAGATATGGCGCTGCAATATGGCCACAGAGTCAGCAATGATATTCTTTTAGACATGGCGCTGCAATATGGCCACAGAGTCAGCAATGATATTCTTTTAGACATGGCGCTGCAATATGGCCACAGAGTCAGCAATGATATTCTTTTAGACATGGGGCTGCAATATGGCCACTGAGTCAGCAATGATATTCTTTTAGATATAGTGCTGCGGTATGGCCACAGAGTCAGCAATGATATTCTTTTAGACATGGCGCTGCAATATGGCCACAGAGTCAGCAATGATATTCTTTTAGATTGGTGCTGCAATATGGCCACCGAGTCAGCGATGATATTCTTTTTGATGTGGTGCTGCAATATGGCCACAGAGTCAGCAATGTAATTCTGTTAGATGTGGTGCTGCAATATGGCCACAGAGCCTGCGATGATATTCTTTTAGATATGGTGCTGCAATATGGCCACAGAGTCAGGAATGATATACTTTTAGACATGGCGCTGCAATATGGCCAGAGAACCAGCATTGATATTATTTTAGACATGGTGCTGCAATATGGCCACAGAGTCAGCAATGGTATTCTTTTAGACATGGCACTGTCATATGGCCACAGAGTCAGCAATGATATTCTTTTAGATATGGCGCTGCAATATGGCCACAGAGTCAGCAATGATATTCTTTTAGATATGGTGCTGCAATATGGCCACAGAGACAGCAATGGTATTCTTTTAGATATGGCGCTGCAATATGACCACAGAGTAGGTAATGATATTCTTTTAGATATGGTGCTGCAATATAGCCACAGAGTCAGCAATGATATTCTTTTAGATATGGCGCTGCAATATGGCCACAGAGTGGGCAATGATATTCTTTTAGATATGGCGCTGCAATATGGCCACATAGTCAGCAATGATATTCTTTTAGACATGGCGCTGCAATATGGCCACAGAGTCAGCAATGATATTCATTTACATATGGTGCTGCAATATGGCCACAGAGTCAGAAATGATATTCTTTTAGATATGGCGCTGCAATATGGCCACAGAATCAGCAATGATATTCTTTTAGACATGGCGCTGCAATATGGCCACTGAGTCAGCAATGATATTCTTTTAGATATGGTGCTGCGGTATGGCCACAGAGTCAGCAATGATATTCTTTTAGACATGGCGCCGCAATATAGCCACAAAGTCTGCAATGATATTATTTAAGATCGGTGCTGCAATATGGCCACAGAGTCAGCGATGATATTCTTTAAGATATGGCGCTGCAATATGGCTACAGAGTCTGATATTCTTTTAGATATGCTGCTGCGATATGGCCACATAATCAGCAATGATGTTCATTAGATATGGCGCTGCAATATGGCCACAGAGTCAGCATTGATATTCTTTTAGATATGGCGCTGCAATATGGCCACAGAGTAAGCAATGATATTCTTTTAGACATGGCGCTGCAATATGGCCACAGAGTCAGCAATGATATTCTTTTAGATATGGCGCTGCAATATGGATACAGAGTCAGAAATGATATTCTTTTAGCTATGGCGCTGCAATATGGCCACAGAATCAGCAATGATATTCTTTTAGACATGGCGCTGCAATATGGCCACTGAGTCAGCAATGATATTCTTTTAGATATGGTGCTGCGGTATGGCCACAGAGTCAGCAATGATATTCTTTTAGACATGGCGCCGCAATATAGCCACAAAGTCTGCAATGATATTATTTTAGATCGGTGCTGCAATATGGCCACAGAGTCAGCGATGATATTCTTTAAGATATGGCGCTGCAATATGGCTACAGAGTCTGATATTCTTTTAGATATGCTGCTGCGATATGGCCACATAATCAGCAATGATGTTCATTAGATATGGCGCTGCAATATGGCCACAGAGTCAGCATTGATATTCTTTTAGATATGGCGCTGCAATATGGCCACAGAGTAAGCAATGATATTCTTTTAGACATGGCGCTGCAATATGGCCACAGAGTCAGCAATTTTATTCATTTATATATGGTGCTGCAATATGGCCACAGAGTCAGAAATGATATTCTTTTAGATATGGCGCTGCAATATGGCCACAGAGTCAGCAATGATATTCTTTTAGACATGGCGCTGCAATATGGCCACAGAGTCAGCAATGATATTCTTTTAGACATGGGGCTGCAATATGGCCACTGAGTCAGCAATGATATTCTTTTAGATATAGTGCTGCGGTATGGCCACAGAGTCAGCAATGATATTCTTTTAGACATGGCGCTGCAATATGGCCACAGAGTCAGCAATGATATTCGTTTAGATTGGTGCTGCAATATGGCCACCGAGTCAGCGATGATATTCTTTTTGATGTGGTGCTGCAATATGGCCACAGAGTCAGCAATGATATTCTTTTAGAAGTGGTGCTGCAATATGGCCACAGAGCCTGCGATGATATTCTTTTAGATATGGTGCTGCAATATGGCCACAGAGTCAGGAATGATATACTTTTAGACATGGCGCTGCAATATGGCCAGAGAACCAGCATTGATATTATTTTAGACATGGTGCTGCAATATGGCCACAGAGTCAGCAATGGTATTCTTTTAGACATGGCACTGTCATATGGCCACAGAGTCAGGATTGATATTCTTGTAGATATTGCGCTGCAATATGGCCACAGAGTCAGCAATGATATTCTTTTAGATATGGTGCTGCAATATGGCCACAGAGTCAGCAATGATGTTTTTAAGATATGGTGCTGCAATATGGCCACAGAGTCAGCAATGATATTCATTTAGATATGGCGCTGCAATATGGCCACAAAGTCAGCAATGATATTCTTTTAGATATGGTGCTGCGATATGGCCACAGAATCAGCAATGATATTTTTTAGATATGGCGCTGCAATATGGCCACAGAGTCAGCAATGATATTCTTTTAGATATGGTGCTGCAATATGGCCACAGAGTCAGCAATGATGTTTTTTAGATATGGTGCTGCAATATGGCCACAGAGTCAGCAATGATATTCATTTAGATATGGCGCTGCAATATGGCCACTGAGTCAGCAATGATATTCTTTTAGATATGGCGCTGCAATATGGCCACAGAGTCAGCAATGATATTCTTTTAGACATGGCGCTGCAATATGGCCACAGAGTCAGCAATGATGTTCTTTTAGATATGGTGCTGCAATATGGCCACAGAGTTAGCAATGATATTCTTTTAGACATGGCGCTGCAATATGGCCACGGAGTCAGCATTGATATTCTTTTAGACATGGCGCTGCAATATGGCCACAGAGTCAGCAATGATGTTCTTTTAGATATGGTGCTGCAATATGGCCACAGAGTCAGCAATGATATTCTTTTAGATATGGTGCTGCGGTATGGCCACAGTGTCAGCAATGATATTCTTTTAGACATGGCGCTGCAATATGGCCACAGAGTCAGCAATGATATTTTTTAGATTGGTGCTGCAATATGGCCACAGAGTCAGTGATGATATTCTTTTAGATGTGGTGCTGCAATATGGCCACAGAGTCAGCAGTGATATTCTTTTAGATGTGGTGCTGCAATATGGCCACAGAGCCTGCGATGATATTCTTTTAGATATGGTGCTGCAATATGGCCACAGAGTCAGGAATAATATTCTTTTAGACATGGCGCTGCAATATGGCCACAGAACCAGCATTGCTATTATTTTAGACATGGTGCTGCAATATGGCCACAGAGTCAGCAATGGTATTCTTTTAGACTTGGCGCTGTAATATGGCCACAGAGTCAGCAATGATATTCTTTTAGATATGGCGCTGCAATATGGCCACAGAGTCAGCAATGATATTCTTTTAGATATGGTGCTGCAATATGGCCACAGAGTCAGCAATGATGTTCTTTTAGATATGGTGCTGCAATATGGCCACAGAGTCAGCAATGGCATTCTTTTAGATATGGCGCTGCAATATGGCCACAGAGTCAGTAATGATATTCTTTTAGATATGGTGCTGCAATATGGCCACAGAGTAAGCAATTATATTCTTTTAGATATGGCGCTGCAATATGGCCACAGAGTGGGCAATGATATTCTTTTAGATATGGCGTGGCAATATGGCCACATAGTCAGCAATGATATTCTTTTAGACATGGCCCTGCAATATGGCCACAGAGTGAGCAATGATATTCTTTTAGATATGGTGTTGCAATATGGCCACAGTCAGCAATGATATTCTTTTAGACATGGCGCTGCAATATTGCCACAGAGTGAGCAATGATATTCTTTTAGATATGGCGCTGCAATATGGCCACAGAGTCAGCAATGATATTCTTTTAGATATGGTGCTGCAATATGGCCACAGAGTCAGCAATGATGTTCTTTTAGAAATGGTGCTGCAATATGGCCACAGAGTCAGCAATGGTATTATTTAAGATCGGTGCTGCAATATGGCCACAGAGTCAGCGATGATATTCTTTAAGATATGGCGCTGCAATATGGCTACAGAGTCTGATATTCTTTTAGATATGCTGCTGCGATATGGCCACATAATCAGCAATGATGTTCATTAGATATGGCGCTGCAATATGGCCACAGAGTCAGCATTGATATTCTTTTAGATATGGCGCTGCAATATGGCCACAGAGTAAGCAATGATATTCTTTTAGACATGGCGCTGCAATATGGCCACAGAGTCAGCAATGATATTCTTTTAGATATGGCGCTGCAATATGGCCACAGAGTCTGCAATGATATTCTTTTAGATATGGTGCTGCAATATGGATACAGAGTCAGAAATGATATTCTTTTAGATATGGCGCTGCAATATGGCCACAGAATCAGCAATGATATTCTTTTAGACATGGCGCTGCAATATGGCCACTGAGTCAGCAATGATATTCTTTTAGATATGGTGCTGCGGTATGGCCACAGAGTCAGCAATGATATTCTTTTAGACATGGCGCCGCAATATAGCCACAAAGTCTGCAATGATATTATTTTAGATCGGTGCTGCAATATGGCCACAGAGTCAGCGATGATATTCTTTAAGATATGGCGCTGCAATATGGCTACAGAGTCTGATATTCTTTTAGATATGCTGCTGCGATATGGCCACATAATCAGCAATGATGTTCATTAGATATGGCGCTGCAATATGGCCACAGAGTCAGCATTGATATTCTTTTAGATATGGCGCTGCAATATGGCCACAGAGTAAGCAATGATATTCTTTTAGACATGGCGCTGCAATATGGCCACAGAGTCAGCAATTTTATTCATTTATATATGGTGCTGCAATATGGCCACAGAGTCAGAAATGATATTCTTTTAGATATGGCGCTGCAATATGGCCACAGAGTCAGCAATGATATTCTTTTAGACATGGCGCTGCAATATGGCCACAGAGTCAGCAATGATATTCTTTTAGACATGGGGCTGCAATATGGCCACTGAGTCAGCAATGATATTCTTTTAGATATAGTGCTGCGGTATGGCCACAGAGTCAGCAATGATATTCTTTTAGACATGGCGCTGCAATATGGCCACAGAGTCAGCAATGATATTCGTTTAGATTGGTGCTGCAATATGGCCACCGAGTCAGCGATGATATTCTTTTTGATGTGGTGCTGCAATATGGCCACAGAGTCAGCAATGATATTCTTTTAGAAGTGGTGCTGCAATATGGCCACAGAGCCTGCGATGATATTCTTTTAGATATGGTGCTGCAATATGGCCACAGAGTCAGGAATGATATACTTTTAGACATGGCGCTGCAATATGGCCAGAGAACCAGCATTGATATTATTTTAGACATGGTGCTGCAATATGGCCACAGAGTCAGCAATGGTATTCTTTTAGACATGGCACTGTCATATGGCCACAGAGTCAGGATTGATATTCTTGTAGATATTGCGCTGCAATATGGCCACAGAGTCAGCAATGATATTCTTTTAGATATGGTGCTGCAATATGGCCACAGAGTCAGCAATGATGTTTTTAAGATATGGTGCTGCAATATGGCCACAGAGTCAGCAATGATATTCATTTAGATATGGCGCTGCAATATGGCCACAAAGTCAGCAATGATATTCTTTTAGATATGGTGCTGCGATATGGCCACAGAATCAGCAATGATATTTTTTAGATATGGCGCTGCAATATGGCCACAGAGTCAGCAATGATATTCTTTTAGATATGGTGCTGCAATATGGCCACAGAGTCAGCAATGATGTTTTTTAGATATGGTGCTGCAATATGGCCACAGAGTCAGCAATGATATTCATTTAGATATGGCGCTGCAATATGGCCACTGAGTCAGCAATGATATTCTTTTAGATATGGCGCTGCAATATGGCCACAGAGTCAGCAATGATATTCTTTTAGACATGGCGCTGCAATATGGCCACAGAGTCAGCAATGATGTTCTTTTAGATATGGTGCTGCAATATGGCCACAGAGTTAGCAATGATATTCTTTTAGACATGGCGCTGCAATATGGCCACGGAGTCAGCATTGATATTCTTTTAGACATGGCGCTGCAATATGGCCACAGAGTCAGCAATGATGTTCTTTTAGATATGGTGCTGCAATATGGCCACAGAGTCAGCAATGATATTCTTTTAGATATGGTGCTGCGGTATGGCCACAGTGTCAGCAATGATATTCTTTTAGACATGGCGCTGCAATATGGCCACAGAGTCAGCAATGATATTTTTTAGATTGGTGCTGCAATATGGCCACAGAGTCAGTGATGATATTCTTTTAGATGTGGTGCTGCAATATGGCCACAGAGTCAGCAGTGATATTCTTTTAGATGTGGTGCTGCAATATGGCCACAGAGCCTGCGATGATATTCTTTTAGATATGGTGCTGCAATATGGCCACAGAGTCAGGAATAATATTCTTTTAGACATGGCGCTGCAATATGGCCACAGAACCAGCATTGCTATTATTTTAGACATGGTGCTGCAATATGGCCACAGAGTCAGCAATGGTATTCTTTTAGACTTGGCGCTGTAATATGGCCACAGAGTCAGCAATGATATTCTTTTAGATATGGCGCTGCAATATGGCCACAGAGTCAGCAATGATATTCTTTTAGATATGGTGCTGCAATATGGCCACAGAGTCAGCAATGATGTTCTTTTAGATATGGTGCTGCAATATGGCCACAGAGTCAGCAATGGCATTCTTTTAGATATGGCGCTGCAATATGGCCACAGAGTCAGTAATGATATTCTTTTAGATATGGTGCTGCAATATGGCCACAGAGTAAGCAATTATATTCTTTTAGATATGGCGCTGCAATATGGCCACAGAGTGGGCAATGATATTCTTTTAGATATGGCGTGGCAATATGGCCACATAGTCAGCAATGATATTCTTTTAGACATGGCCCTGCAATATGGCCACAGAGTGAGCAATGATATTCTTTTAGATATGGTGTTGCAATATGGCCACAGTCAGCAATGATATTCTTTTAGACATGGCGCTGCAATATTGCCACAGAGTGAGCAATGATATTCTTTTAGATATGGCGCTGCAATATGGCCACAGAGTCAGCAATGATATTCTTTTAGATATGGTGCTGCAATATGGCCACAGAGTCAGCAATGATGTTCTTTTAGAAATGGTGCTGCAATATGGCCACAGAGTCAGCAATGGTATTCTTTTAGATATGGCGCTGCAATATGGCCACAGAGTCAGTAATGATATTCTTTTAGATATGGTGCTGCAATATGGCCACAGGTAAGCAATTATATTCTTTTAGATATGGCGCTGCAATATGGCCACAGAGTGGGCAATGATATTCTTTTAGACATGGGGCTGCAATATGGCCACTGAGTCAGCAATGATATTCTTTTAGATATAGTGCTGCGGTATGGCCACAGATTCAGCAATGATATTCTTTTAGACATGGCGCTGCAATATGGCCACAGAGTCAGCAATTTTATTCATTTACATATGGTGCTGCAATATGGCCACAGAGTCAAAAATGATATTCATTTAGATATGGCGCGGCAATATGGCCACAGAGTCAGCAATGATATTCTTTTAGACATGGCGCTGCAATATGGCCACAGAGTCAGCAATGATATTCTTTTAGACATGGGGCTGCAATATGGCCACTGAGTCAGCAATGATATTCTTTTAGATATAGTGCTGCGGTATGGCCACAGAGTCAGCAATGATATTCTTTTGGACATGGCGCTGCAATATGGCCACAGAGTCAGCAATGATATTCTTTTAGATTGGTGCTGCAATATGGCCACCGAGTCAGCGATGATATTCTTTTTGATGTGGTGCTGCAATATGGCCACAGAGTCAGCAATGTAATTCTTTTAGATGTGGTGCTGCAATATGGCCACAGAGCCTGCGATGATATTCTTTTAGATATGGTGCTGCAATATGGCCACAGAGTCAGGAATGATATACTTTTAGACATGGCGCTGCAATATGGCCAGAGAACCAGCATTGATATTATTTTAGACATGGTGCTGCAATATGGCCACAGAGTCAGCAATGGTATTCTTTTAGACATGGCACTGTCATATGGCCACAGAGTCAGCAATGATATTCTTTTAGATATGGCGCTGCAATATGGCCACAGAGTCAGCAATGATATTCTTTTAGATATGGTGCTGCAATATGGCCACAGAGTCAGCAATGATGTTTTTTAGATATGGTGCTGCAATATGGCCACAGAGTCAGCAATGATATTCATTTAGATATGGCGCTGCAATATGGCCACAGAGTCAGCAATGATATTCTTTTAGATATGGCGCTGCAATATGGCCACAAAGTCAGCAATGATATTCTTTTAGATATGGTGCTGCGATATGGCCACAGAATCAGCAATGATATTCTTTTAGACATGGCGCTGCAATATGGCCACAGAGTCAGCAATGATATTCATTTACATATGGTGCTGCAATATGGCCACAGAGTCAGAAATGATATTCTTTTAGATATGGCGCTGCAATATGGCCGCAGAATCAGCAATGATATTCTTTTAGACATGGCGCTGCAATATGGCCACTGAGTCAGCAATGTTATTCTTTTAGATATGGTGCTGCGGTATGGCCACAGAGTCAGCAATGATATTCTTTTAGACATGGCGCCGCAATATAGCCACAAAGTCTGCAATGATATTATTTTAGATCGGTGCAGCAATATGGCCACAGAGTCAGCGATGATATTCTTTAAGATATGGCGCTGCAATATGGCTACAGAGTCTGATATTCTTTTAGATATGCTGCTGCGATATGGCCACATAATCAGCAATGATGTTCATTAGATATGGCGCTGCAATATGGCCACAGAGTCAGCATTGATATTCTTTTAGATATGGCGCTGCAATATGGCCACAGAGTAAGCAATGATATTCTTTTAGACATGGCGCTGCAATATGGCCACAGAGTCAGCAATGATATTCTTTTAGATATGGCGCTGCAATATGGCCACAGAGTCTGCAATGATATTCTTTTAGATATGGTGCTGCAATATGGATACAGAGTCAGCAATGATGTTCTTTCAGATATGGTGCTGCAATATGGCCACAGAGTCAGCAATGATGGTCTTTTAGATATGGTGCTGCAATATGGCCACAGAGTCAACATTGATATCCTTTTAGATATGGCGCTGCAATATAGCCACAGATCCAGCAATGATATTCTTTTAGATATGGTCTTGCGATATGGCTAAAGAAGCAGCAATGATATTCTTATAGATATGGCACTGCAATATGGCCACAGAGTCAGCAATGATATTCTTTTAGATATGGCGCTGCAATATGGCCACAGAGTCAGCAATGATATTCTTTTAGACATGGCACTGCAATATGGCCAAAGAGTCAGCAATGATATTCTTTTAGATATGGCGCTGCAATATGGCAACAGGGTCAGCAATGATATCTTTTAGACATGGCGCTGCAATATGGCCACAGAGCCAGCAATGATATTCTTTTAGATATGGAGCTGCAATATGGCCACAGTCAGGAAAGATATTCTTTTAGATATGGAGCTGCAATATGGTCACAGTCAGGAACGATATTCTTTTAGATATGGCGCTCCAATATGGCCACAGAGTCAGCAATGATATTCTTTTAGACATGGTGCTGCAATATGGCCACAGAGTCAGCAATGATATTCTTTTAGACATGGCGCTGTAATATGGCCACAGAGGGAGCAATGATATTCTCTTAGATACGGTGTTGGAATATAGCCACAGAGTCAGCAATGATATTCTTTAAGATACGGTGCTACAATTTGGCCACAGAGTCAGCGATGATATTCTTTTAGACATGGCGCTGCACTATGGCCACAGAGTGAGCAATGATATTCTTTTAGATATGGTGCTGCAATATGGCCACAGAGTCAGCAATGATAATCTTTTAGACATGGCGCTGCAATATGGCCACATTGTCAGCAATGATATTCTTTTAGATATGGTGCTGCGATATGGCCACAGAGTCAGCAATGATATTCTTTTAGATATGGCGCTGCAATATGGCCACAGAGTCCGCAATGATATTCTTTGAGATATGGCGCTGCAATATGGCCACAGAGTCAGCAATGATATTCTTTGAGATATGGTGCTGCAATATGGCCACAGAGTTAGCAAGGATACTCTTTTAGATATGGCGCTGCAATATGGCCACAGAGTCAGCAATGATATTCTTTTAGAGATGGTGCTGCAATATGGCCACAGAGTCTGCAATGGTCTTCCTTTAGTTATGGCGCTGCAATATGGCCACAGAGTGGGCAATGATGTTCTTTTAGATAAGGTGCTGCGATATGGCCACAGAGTGAGCAAAGATATTCTTTCAGATATGGCGCTTCAATATGGCCACAGAGTCAGCAATGATATTCTTTTAGATATGGTGCTGCGATATGGCCACAGAGTCAGCAATGATGTTCTTTTATATATGGTGCTGCAATATGGCCAAAGAGTCAGCAATGATATTCTTTTAGATATGGCACTGCAATATGGCCACAAAGTCAGCAATGATATTCTTTTAGATATGGTGCTGCGATATGGCTACAGAATCAGCAATGATATTCTATTAGATATGGCGCTGCAATATGGCCACAGAGTCAGCAATGATATTCTTTTAGATATGGCGCTGCAATATGGCCACAGAGTCAGCAATGATATTCTTTTAGACATGGCGCTGCAATATGGCCACAGAGTCAGCAATGATATTCTTTTAGATATGGCGCTGCAATATGGCCACAGAGTCAGCAATGATATTCTTTTAGATATGGTGCTGCAATATGGCCACAGAGTCAGCAATGATGTTCTTTTAGAAATGGTGCTGCAATATGGCCACAGAGTCAGCAATGGTATTCTTTTAGATATGGCGCTGCAATATGGCCACAGAGTCAGAAATGATATTCTTTTAGATATGGTGCTGCAATATGGCCACAGAGTAAGCAATTATATTCTTTTAGATATGGCGCTGCAATATGGCCACAGAGTGGGCAATGATATTCTTTTAGATATGGCGTGGCAATATGGCCACATAGTCAGCAATGATATTCTTTTAGACATGGCCCTGCAATATGGCCACAGAGTGAGCAATGATATTCTTTTAGATATGGTGTTGCAATATGGCCACAGTCAGCAATGATATTCTTTTAGACATGGCGCTGCAATATGGCCACAGAGTGAGCAATGATATTCTTTTAGATATGGCGCTGCAATATGGCCACAGAGTCAGCAATGATATTCTTTTAGATATGGTGCTGCAATATGGCCACAGAGTCAGCAATGATGTTCTTTTAGAAATGGTGCTGCAATATGGCCACAGAGTCAGCAATGGTATTCTTTTAGATATGGCGCTGCAATATGGCCACAGAGTCAGTAATGATATTCTTTTAGATATGGTGCTGCAATATGGCCACAGGTAAGCAATTATATTCTTTTAGATATGGCGCTGCAATATGGCCACAGAGTGGGCAATGATATTCTTTTAGACATGGGGCTGCAATATGGCCACTGAGTCAGCAATGATATTCTTTTAGATATAGTGCTGCGGTATGGCCACAGAGTCAGCAATGATATTCTTTTAGACATGGCGCTGCAATATGGCCACAGAGTCAGCAATTTTATTCATTTACATATGGTGCTGCAATATGGCCACAGAGTCAAAAATGATATTCTTTTAGATATGGCGCTGCAATATGGCCACAGAGTCAGCAATGATATTCTTTTAGACATGGCGCTGCAATATGGCCACAGAGTCAGCAATGATATTCTTTTAGACATGGCGCTGCAATATGGCCACAGAGTCAGCAATGATATTCTTTTAGACATGGGGCTGCAATATGGCCACTGAGTCAGCAATGATATTCTTTTAGATATAGTGCTGCGGTATGGCCACAGAGTCAGCAATGATATTCTTTTAGACATGGCGCTGCAATATGGCCACAGAGTCAGCAATGATATTCTTTTAGATTGGTGCTTCAATATGGCCACCGAGTCAGCGATGATATTCTTTTTGATGTGGTGCTGCAATATGGCCACAGAGTCAGCAATGTAATTCTTTTAGATGTGGTGCTGCAATATGGCCACAGAGCCTGCGATGATATTCTTTTAGATATGGTGCTGCAATATGGCCACAGAGTCAGGAATGATATACTTTTAGACATGGCGCTGCAATATGGCCAGAGAACCAGCATGGATATTATTTTAGACATGGTGCTGCAATATGGCCACAGAGTCAGCAATGGTATTCTTTTAGACATGGCACTGTCATATGGCCACAGAGTCAGCAATGATATTCTTTTAGATATGGCGCTGCAATATGGCCACAGAGTCAGCAATGATATTCTTTTAGATATGGTGCTGCAATATGGCCACAGAGACAGCAATGGTATTCTTTTAGATATGGCGCTGCAATATGACCACAGAGTAGGTAATGATATTCTTTTAGATATGGTGCTGCAATATAGCCACAGAGTCAGCAATGATATTCTTTTAGATATGGCGCTGCAATATGGCCTCAGAGTGGGCAATGATATTCTTTTAGATATGGCGCTGCAATATGGCCACATAGTCAGCAATGATATTCTTTTAGACATGGCGCTGCAATATGGCCACAGAGTCAGCAATGATATTCATTTACATATGGTGCTGCAATATGGCCACAGAGTCAGAAATGATATTCTTTTAGATATGGCGCTGCAATATGGCCACAGAATCAGCAATGATATTCTTTTAGACATGGCGCTGCAATATGGCCACTGAGTCAGCAATGATATTCTTTTAGATATGGTGCTGCGGTATGGCCACAGAGTCAGCAATGATATTCTTTTAGACATGGCGCCGCAATATAGCCACAAAGTCTGCAATGATATTATTTAAGATCGGTGCTGCAATATGGCCACAGAGTCAGCGATGATATTCTTTAAGATATGGCGCTGCAATATGGCTACAGAGTCTGATATTCTTTTAGATATGCTGCTGCGATATGGCCACATAATCAGCAATGATGTTCATTAGATATGGCGCTGCAATATGGCCACAGAGTCAGCATTGATATTCTTTTAGATATGGCGCTGCAATATGGCCACAGAGTAAGCAATGATATTCTTTTAGACATGGCGCTGCAATATGGCCACAGAGTCAGCAATGATATTCTTTTAGACATGGCGCTGCAATATGGCCACAGAGTCTGCAATGATATTCTTTTAGATATGGTGCTGCAATATGGATACAGAGTCAGCAATGATGGTCTTTTAGATATGGTGCTGCAATATGGCCACAGAGTCAACATTGATATCCTTTTAGATATGGCGCTGCAATATAGCCACAGATCCAGCAATGATATTCTTTTAGATATGGTCTTGCGATATGGCTAAAGAATCAGCAATGATATTCTTATAGATATGGCACTGCAATATGGCCACAGAGTCAGCAATGATATTCTTTTAGATATGGCGCTGCAATATGGCCACAGAGTCAGCAATGATATTCTTTTAGACATGGCACTGCAATATGGCCAAAGAGTCAGCAATGATATTCTTTTAGATATGGCGCTGCAATATGGCAACAGGGTCAGCAATGATATCTTTTAGACATGGCGCTGCAATATGGCCACAGAGCCAGCAATGATATTCTTTTAGATATGGAGCTGCAATATGGCCACAGTCAGGAAAGATATTCTTTTAGATATGGAGCTGCAATATGGTCACAGTCAGGAACGATATTCTTTTAGATATGGCGCTCCAATATGGCCACAGAGTCAGCAATGATATTCTTTTAGACATGGTGCTGCAATATGGCCACAGAGTCAGCAATGATATTCTTTTAGACATGGCGCTGTAATATGGCCACAGAGGGAGCAATGATATTCTCTTAGATACGGTGTTGGAATATAGCCACAGAGTCAGCAATGATATTCTTTAAGATACGGTGCTACAATTTGGCCACAGAGTCAGCGATGATATTCTTTTAGACATGGCGCTGCACTATGGCCACAGAGTGAGCAATGATATTCTTTTAGATATGGTGCTGCAATATGGCCACAGAGTCAGCAATGATAATCTTTTAGACATGGCGCTGCAATATGGCCACATTGTCAGCAATGATATTCTTTTAGATATGGTGCTGCGATATGGCCACAGAGTCAGCAATGATATTCTTTTAGATATGGCGCTGCAATATGGCCACAGAGTCCGCAATGATATTCTTTGAGATATGGCGCTGCAATATGGCCACAGAGTCAGCAATGATATTCTTTGAGATATGGTGCTGCAATATGGCCACAGAGTTAGCAAGGATATTCTTTTAGATATGGCGCTGCAATATGGCCACAGAGTCAGCAATGATATTCTTTTAGAGATGGTGCTGCAATATGGCCACAGAGTCTGCAATGGTCTTCCTTTAGTTATGGCGCTGCAATATGGCCACAGAGTGGGCAATGATGTTCTTTTAGATATGGTGCTGCGATATGGCCACAGAGTGAGCAAAGATATTCTTTCAGATATGGCGCTTCAATATGGCCACAGAGTCAGCAATGATATTCTTTTAGATATGGTGCTGCGATATGGCCACAGAGTCAGCAATGATGTTCTTTTATATATGGTGCTGCAATATGGCCAAAGAGTCAGCAATGATATTCTTTTAGATATGGCACTGCAATATGGCCACAAAGTCAGCAATGATATTCTTTTAGATATGGTGCTGCGATATGGCTACAGAATCAGCAATGATATTCTATTAGATATGGCGCTGCAATATGGCCAGAGTCAGCAATGATATTCTTTTAGATATGGCGCTGCAATATGGCCACAGAGTCAGCAATGATATTCTTTTAGACATGGCGCTGCAATATGGCCACAGAGTCAGCAATGATATTCTTTTAGATATGGCACTGCAATATGGCCACAGAGTCAGCAATGATATTATTTTAGATATGGTGCTGCAATATGGCCACAGAGTCAGCAATGATGTTCTTTTAGATATGGCGCTGCAATATGGCCACAGAGTAAGAAATGATGTTCTTTTAGATATGGTGCTGCAATATGGCCACAGAGTCAGCAATGATATTCTTTTAGTCATGGCGCTGCAATATGGCCACAGAGTGAGCAATGATATTCTTTTAGATATGGCGCTGCAATATGGCCACAGAGTCAGCAATGATATTCTTTTAGATATGGTGCTGCAATATGGCCACAGAGTCAGCAATGATGTTCTTTTAGAAATGGTGCTGCAATATGGCCACAGAGTCAGCAATGGTATTCTTTTAGATATGGCGCTGCAATATGGCCACAGAGTCAGTAATGATATTCTTTTAGATATGGTGCTGCAATATGGCCACAGAGTAAGCAATTATATTCTTTTAGATATGGCGCTGCAATATGGCCACAGAGTGGGCAATGATATTCTTTTAGATATGGCGTGGCAATATGGCCACATAGTCAGCAATGATATTCTTTTAGACATGGCCCTGCAATATGGCCACAGAGTGAGCAATGATATTCTTTTAGATATGGTGTTGCAATATGGCCACAGTCAGCAATGATATTCTTTTAGACATGGCGCTGCAATATGGCCACAGAGTGAGCAATGATATTCTTTTAGATATGGCGCTGCAATATGGCCACAGAGTCAGCAATGATATTCTTTTAGATATGGTGCTGCAATATGGCCACAGAGTCAGCAATGATGTTTTTTTAGAAATGGTGCTGCAATATGGCCACAGAGTCAGCAATGGTATTCTTTTAGATATGGCGCTGCAATATGGCCACAGAGTCAGTAATGATATTCTTTTAGATATGGTGCTGCAATATGGCCACAGGTAAGCAATTATATTCTTTTAGATATGGCGCTGCAATATGGCCACAGAGTGGGCAATGATATTCTTTTAGACATGGGGCTGCAATATGGCCACTGAGTCAGCAATGATATTCTTTTAGATATAGTGCTGCGGTATGGCCACAGAGTCAGCAATGATATTCTTTTAGACATGGCGCTGCAATATGGCCACAGAGTCAGCAATTTTATTCATTTACATATGGTGCTGCAATATGGCCACAGAGTCAAAAATGATATTCTTTTAGATATGGCGCTGCAATATGGCCACAGAGTCAGCAATGATATTCTTTTAGACATGGCGCTGCAATATGGCCACAGAGTCAGCAATGATATTCTTTTAGACATGGGGCTGCAATATGGCCACTGAGTCAGCAATGATATTCTTTTAGATATAGTGCTGCGGTATGGCCACAGAGTCAGCAATGATATTCTTTTAGACATGGCGCTGCAATATGGCCACAGAGTCAGCAATGATATTCTTTTAGATTGGTGCTGCAATATGGCCACCGAGTCAGCGATGATATTCTTTTTGATGTGGTGCTGCAATATGGCCACAGAGTCAGCAATGTAATTCTTTTAGATGTGGTGCTGCAATATGGCCACAGAGCCTGCGATGATATTCTTTTAGATATGGTGCTGCAATATGGCCACAGAGTCAGGAATGATATACTTTTAGACATGGCGCTGCAATATGGCCAGAGAACCAGCATTGATATTATTTTAGACATGGTGCTGCAATATGGCCACAGAGTCAGCAATGGTATTCTTTTAGACATGGCACTGTCATATGGCCACAGTCAGCAATGATATTCTTTTAGATATGGCGCTGCAATATGGCCACAGAGTCAGCAATGATATTCTTTTAGATATGGTGCTGCAATATGGCCACAGAGACAGCAATGGTATTCTTTTAGATATGGCGCTGCAATATGACCACGGAGTAGGTAATGATATTCTTTTAGATATGGTGCTGCAATATAGCCACAGAGTCAGCAATGATATTCTTTTAGATATGGCGCTGCAATATGGCCACAGAGTGGGCAATGATATTCTTTTAGATATGGCGCTGCAATATGGCCACATAGTCAGCAATGATATTCTTTTAGACATGGCGCTGCAATATATCCACAGAGTCAGCAATGATATTCATTTACATATGGTGCTGCAATATGGCCACAGAGTCAGAAATGATATTCTTTTAGATATGGCGCTGCAATATGGCCACAGAATCAGCAATGATATTCTTTTAGACATGGCGCTGCAATATGGCCACTGAGTCAGCAATGATATTCTTTTAGATATGGTGCTGCGGTATGGCCACAGAGTCAGCAATGATATTCTTTTAGACATGGCGCCGCAATATAGCCACAAAGTCAGCAATGATATTATTTAAGATCGGTGCTGCAATATGGCCACAGAGTCAGCGATGATATTCTTTATGATATGGCGCTGCAATATGGCTACAGAGTCTGATATTCTTTTAGATATGCTGCTGCGATATGGCCACATAATCAGCAATGATGTTCATTAGATATGGCGCTGCAATATGGCCACAGAGTCAGCATTGATATTCTTTTAGATATGGCGCTGCAATATGGCCACAGAGTAAGCAATGATATTCTTTTAGACATGGCGCTGCAATATGGCCACAGAGTCAGCAATGATATTCTTTTAGATATGGCGCTGCAATATGGCCACAGAGTCTGCAATGATATTCTTTTAGATATGGTGCTGCAATATGGATACAGAGTCAGAAATGATGTTCTTTCAGATATGGTGCTGCAATATGGCCACAGAGTCAGCAATGATGGTCTTTTAGATATGGTGCTGCAATATGGCCACAGAGTCAACATTGATATCCTTTTAGATATGGCGCTGCAATATAGCCACAGATCCAGCAATGATATTCTTTTAGATATGGTCTTGCGATATGGCTAAAGAATCAGCAATGATATTCTTATAGATATGGCACTGCAATATGGCCACAGAGTCAGCAATGATATTCTTTTAGATATAGCGCTGCAATATGGCCACAGAGTCAGCAATGATATTCTTTTAGACATGGCACTGCAATATGGCCAAAGAGTCAGCAATGATATTCTTTTAGATATGGCGCTGCAATATGGCAACAGGGTCAGCAATGATATATTTTAGACATGGCGCTGCAATATGGCCACAGAGCCAGCAATGATATTCTTTTAGATATGGAGCTGCAATATGGCCACAGTCAGGAAAGATATTCTTTTAGATATGGAGCTGCAATATGGTCACAGTCAGGAACGATATTCTTTTAGATATGGCGCTCCAATATGGCCACAGAGTCAGCAATGATATTCTTTTAGACATGGTGCTGCAATATGGCCACAGAGTCAGCAATGATATTCTTTTAGACATGGCGCTGTAATATGGCCACAGAGGGAGCAATGATATTCTTTTAGATACAGTGTTGGAATATAGCCACAGAGTCAGCAATGATATTCTTTAAGATACGGTGCTACAATTTGGCCACAGAGTCAGCGATGATATTCTTTTAGACATGGCGCTGCACTATGGCCACAGAGTGAGCAATGATATTCTTTTAGATATGGTGCTGCAATATGGCCACAGAGTCAGCAATGATAATCTTTTAGACATGGCGCTGCAATATGGCCACATTTTCAGCAATGATATTCTTTTAGATATGGTGCTGCGATATGGCCACAGAGTCAGCAATGATATTCTTTTAGATATGGCGCTGCAATATGGCCACAGAGTCCGCAATGATATTCTTTGAGATATGGCGCTGCAATATGGCCACAGAGTCAGCAATGATATTCTTTTAGATATGGTGCTGCAATATGGCCACAGAGTCAGCAATGATGTTCTTTTATATATGGTGCTGCAATATGGCCAAAGAGTCAGCAATGATATTCTTTTAGATATGGCGCTGCAATATGGCCACAGTGTCAGCAATGATATTCTTTTAGAGATGGTGCTGTAATATGGCCACAGAGTCTGCAATGGTCTTCCTTTAGTTATGGCGCTGCAATATGGCCACAGAGTGGGCAATGATGTTCTTTTAGATATGGTGCTGCGATATGGCCACAGAGTGAGCAAAGATATTCTTTCAGATATGGCGCTTCAATATGGCCACAGAGTCAGCAATGATATTCTTTTAGATATGGTGCTGCGATATGGCCACAGAGTCAGCAATGATGTTCTTTTATATATGGTGCTGCAATATGGCCAAAGAGTCAGCAATGATATTCTTTTAGATATGGCACTGCAATATGGCCACAAAGTCAGCAATGATATTCTTTTAGATATGGTGCTGCGATATGGCTACAGAATCAGCAATGATATTCTATTAGATATGGCGCTGCAATATGGCCACAGAGTCAGCAATGATATTCTTTTAGATATGGCGCTGCAATATGGCCACAGAGTCAGCAATGATATTCTTTTAGACATGGCGCTGCAATATGGCCACAGAGTCAGCAATGATATTCTTTTAGATATGGCGCTGCAATATGGCCACAGAGTCAGCAATGATATTATTTTAGATATGGTGCTGCAATATGGCCACAGAGTCAGCAATGATGTTCTTTTAGATATGGCGCTGCAATATGGCCACAGAGTAAGAAATGATGTTCTTTTAGATATGGTGCTGCAATATGGCCACAGAGTCAGCAATGATATTCTTTTAGTCATGGCGCTGCAATATGGCCACGGAGTCAGCAATGATATTCTTTTAGATATGGCTCTGCAATATGGCCACAGAGTCAGCAATGATATTCTTTCAGATATGTTGCTGCAATATGTCCACAGAGTGAGCAATGATATTCCTTTAGATATGGCGCTGAAATAAGGCCATAGGGTCAGCAATGATATTCTTTTAGACATGGCGCTGCAATATGGCCACAGTCAGCAATTTTATTCATTTATATATGGTGCTGCAATATGGCCACAGAGTCAGAAATGATATTCTTTTAGATATGGCGCTGCAATATGGCCACAGAGTCAGCAATGATATTCTTTTAGACATGGCGCTGCAATATGGCCACAGAGTCAGCAATGATATTCTTTTAGACATGGGGCTGCAATATGGCCACTGAGTCAGCAATGATATTCTTTTAGATATAGTGCTGCGGTATGGCCACAGAGTCAGCAATGATATTCTTTTAGACATGGCGCTGCAATATGGCCACAGAGTCAGCAATGATATTCTTTTAGATTGGTGCTGCAATATGGCCACCGAGTCAGCGATGATATTCTTTTTGATGTGGTGCTGCAATATGGCCACAGAGTCAGCAATGATATTCTTTTAGATATGGTGCTGCAATATGGCCACAGAGTCAGGAATGATATACTTTTAGACATGGCGCTGCAATATGGCCAGAGAACCAGCATTGATATTATTTTAGACATGGTGCTGCAATATGGCCACAGAGTCAGCAATCGTATTCTTTTAGACATGGCACTGTCATATGGCCACAGAGTCAGGATTGATATTCTTGTAGATATGGCGCTGCAATATGGCCACAGAGTCAGCAATGATATTCTTTTAGATATGGTGCTGCAATATGGCCACAGAGTCAGCAATGATGTTTTTTAGATATGGTGCTGCAATATGGCCACAGAGTCAGCATGATATTCATTTAGATATGGCGCTGCAATATGGCCACAGAGTCAGCAATGATATTCTTTTAGATATGGCGCTGCAATATGGCCACAAAGTCAGCAATGATATTCTTTTAGATATGGTGCTGCGATATGACCACAGAATCAGCAATGATATTCTTTTAGATATGGCGCTGCAATATGGCCACAGAGTCAGCAATGATATTCTTTTAGATATGGCGCTGCAATATGGCCACAGAGTCAGCAATGACATTCTTTTAGACATGGCGCTGCAATATGGCCACAGAGTCAGCAATGATGTTCTTTTAGATATGGTGCTGCAATATGGCCACAGAGTCAGCAATGATATTCTTTTAGACATGGCGCTGCAATATGGCCACGGAGTCAGCAATGATATTCTTTTAGATAATGTGCTGCGGTATGGCCACAGTGTCAGCAATGATATTCTTTTAGACATGGCACTGCAATTTGGCCACAGAGTCAGCAATGATATTTTTTAGATTGGTGCTGCAATATGGCCACAGAGTCAGCGATGATATTCTTTTAGATGTGGTGCTGCAATATGGCCACAGAGTCAGCAGTGATATTCGTTTAGATGTGGTGCTGCAATATGGCCACAGAGCCTGGGATGATATTCTTTTAGATATGGTGCTGCAATATGGCCACAGAGTCAGGAATGATATTCTTTTAAACATGGCGCTGCAATATGGCCACAGAACCAGCATTGCTATTATTTTAGACATGGTGCTGCAATATGGCCACAGAGTCAGCAATGGTATTCTTTTAGAATTGGCGCTGTAATATGGCCACAGAGTCAGCAATGATATTCTTTTAGATATGGCGCTGCAATATGGCCACATAGTCAGCAATGATATTCTCTTAGATATGGTGCTGCAATATGGCCACAGAGTCAGCAATGATGTTCTTTTAGATATGGTGCTGCAATATGGCCACAGAGTCAGCAATGGTATTATTTTAGATATGGCGCTGCAATATGGCCACAGAGTCAGTAATGATATTCTTTTAGATATGGTGCTGCAATATGGCCACAGAGTAAGCAATTATATTCTTTTAGATATGGCGCAGCAATATGGCCACAGAGTGGGCAATGATATTCTTTTAGATATGGCGTGGCAATATGGCCACATAGTCAGTAATGATATTCTTTTAGACATGGCCCTGCAATATGGCCACAGAGTGAGCAATGATATTCTTTTAGATATGGTGTTGCAATATGGCCACAGTCAGCAATGATATTCTTTTAGACATGGCGCTGCAATATGGCCACAGAGTGAGCAATGATATTCTTTTAGATATGGCGCTGCAATATGGCCACAGAGTCAGCAATGATATTCTTTTAGATATGGTGCTGCAATATGGCCACAGAGTCAGCAATGATGTTCTTTTAGAAATGGTGCTGCAATATGGCCACAGAGTCAGCAATGGTATTCTTTTAGATATGGCGCTGCAATATGGCCACAGAGTCAGTAATGATATCCTTTTAGATATGGTGCCGCAATATGGCCACAGGTAAGCAATTATATTCTTTTAGATATGGCGCTGCAATATGGCCACAGAGTGGGCAATGATATTCTTTTAGACATGGGGCTGCAATATGGCCACTGAGTCAGCAATGATATTCTTTTAGATATAGTGCTGCGGTATGGCCACAGAGTCAGCAATGATATTCTTTTAGACATGGCGCTGCAATATGGCCACAGAGTCAGCAATTTTATTCATTTACATATGGTGCTGCAATATGGCCACAGAGTCAAAAATGATATTCTTTTAGATATGGCGCTGCAATATGGCCACAGAGTCAGCAATTATATTCTTTTAGACATGGCGCTGCAATATGGCCACAGAGTCAGCAATGATATTCTTTTAGACATGGCGCTGCAATATGGCCACTGAGTCAGCAATGATATTCTTTTAGATATAGTGCTGCGGTATGGCCACAGAGTCAGCAATGATATTCTTTTAGACATGGCGCTGCAATATGGCCACAGAGTCAGCAATGATATTCTTTTAGATTGGTGCTGCAATATGGCCACCGAGTCACCGATGATATTCTTTTTGATGTGGTGCTGCAATATGGCCACAGAGTCAGCAATGATATTCTTTTAGATGTGGTGCTGCAATATGGCCACAGAGCCTGCGATGATATTCTTTTAGATATGGTGCTGCAATATGGCCACAGAGTCAGGAATGATATACTTTTCGACATGGCAGTGCAATATGGCCAGAGAACCAGCATTGATATTATTTTAGACATGGTGCTGCAATATGGCCACAGAGTCAGCAATGGTATTTTTTAGACATGGCACTGTCATATGGCCACAGAGTCAGCAATGATATTCTTTTAGATATGGCGCTGCAATATGGCCACAGAGTCAGCAATGATATTCTTTTAGATATGGTGCTGCAATATGGCCACAGAGTCAGCAATGATGTTTTTTAGATATGGTGCTGCAATATGGCCACAGAGTCAGCAATGATATTCATTTAGATATGGCGCTGCAATATGGCCACAGAGTCAGCAATGATATTCTTTTAGATATGGCGCTGCAATATGGCCACAAAGTCAGCAATGATATTCTTTTAGATATGGTGCTGCGATATGGCCACAGAATCAGCAATGATATTCTTTTAGACATGGCGCTGCAATATGGCCACAGAGTCAGCAATGATATTCATTTACATATGGTGCTGCAATATGGCCACAGAGTCAGAAATGATATTCTTTTAGATATGGCGCTGCAATATGGCCACAGAATCAGCAATGATATTCTTTTAGACATGGCGCTGCAATATGGCCACTGAGTCAGCAATGATATTCTTTTAGATATGGTGCTGCGGTATGGCCACAGAGTCAGCAATGATATTCTTTTAGACATGGCGCCGCAATATAGCCACAAAGTCTGCAATGATATTATTTTAGATCGGTGCTGCAATATGGCCACAGAGTCAGCGATGAGACTCTTTAAGATATGGCGCTGCAATATGGCTACAGAGTCTGATATTCTTTTAGATATGCTGCTGCGATATGGCCACATAATCAGCAATGATGTTCATTAGATATGGCGCTGCAATATGGCCACAGAGTCAGCATTGATATTCTTTTGGATATGGCGCTGCAATATGGCCACAGAGTAAGCAATGATATTCTTTTAGACATGGCGCTGCAATATGGCCACAGAGTCAGCAATGATATTCTTTTAGATATGGCGCTGCAATATGGCCACAGAGTCTGCAATGATATTCTTTTAGATATGGTGCTGCAATATGGATACAGAGTCAGCAATGATGTTCTTTCAGATATGGCGCTGCAATATGGCCACAGAGTCAGCAATGATGGTCTTTTAGATATGGTGCTGCAATATGGCCACAGAGTCAACATTGATATCCTTTTAAATATGGCGCTGCAATATAGCCACAGATCCAGCAATGATATTCTTTTAGATATGGTCTTGCGATATGGATAAAGAATCAGCAATGATATTCTTATAGATATGGCACTGCAATATGGCCACAGAGTCAGCAATGATATTCTTTTAGACATGGCACTGCAATATGGCCAAAGAGTCAGCAATGATATTCTTTTAGATATGGCGCTGCAATATGGCAACAGGGTCAGCAATGATATCTTTTAGACATGGCGCTGCAATATGGCCACAGAGCCAGCAATGATATTCTTTTAGATATGGAGCTGCAATATGGCCACAGTCAGGAAAGATATTCTTTTAGATATGGAGCTGCAATATGGTCACAGTCAGGAACGATATTCTTGTAGATATGGCGCTCCAATATGGCCACAGATTCAGCAATGATATTCTTTTAGACATGGTGCTGCAATATGGCCACAGTGTCAGCAATGATATTCTTTTAGACATGGCGCTGTAATATGGCCACAGAGGGAGCAGTGATATTCTTTTAGATACGGTGTTGGAATATAGCCACAGAGTCAGCAATGATATTCTTTAAGATACGGTGCTACAATTTGGCCACAGAGTCAGCGATGATATTCTTTTAGACATGGCGCTGCACTATGGCCACAGAGTGAGCAATGATATTCTTTTAGATATGGTGCTGCAATATGGCCACAGAGTCAGCAATGATAATCTTTTAGACATGGCGCTGCAATATGGCCACATTGTCAGCAATGATATTCTTTTAGATATGGTGCTGCGATATGGCCACAGAGTTAGCAAGGATATTCTTTTAGATAAGGTGCTGCAATATGGCCACAGAGTCAGCAATGATATTCTTTTAGAGATGGTGCTGCAATATGGCCAAAGAGTCTGCAATGGTCTTCCTTTAGTTATGGCGCTGCAATATGGCCACAGAGTGGGCAATGATGTTCTTTTAGATATGGTGCTGCGATATGGCCACAGAGTGAGCAAAGATATTCTTTCAGATATGGCGCTTCAATATGGCCACAGAGTCAGCAATGATATTCTTTTAGATATGGTGCTGCGATATGGCCACAGAGTCAGCAATGATGTTCTTTTATATATGGTGCTGCAATATGGCCAAAGAGTCAGCAATGATATTCTTTTAGATATGGCACTGCAATATGGCCACAAAGTCAGCAATGATATTCTTTTAGATATGGTGCTGCGATATGGCTACAGAATCAGCAATGATATTCTATTAGATATGGCGCTGCAATATGGCCACAGAGTCAGCAATGATATTCTTTTAGATATGGCGCTGCAATATGGCCACAGAGTCAGCAATGATATTCTTTTAGACATGGCGCTGCAATATGGCCACAGAGTCAGCAATGATATTCTTTTAGATATGGCGCTGCAATATGGCCACAGAGTCAGCAATGATATTATTTTAGATATGGTGCTGCAATATGGCCACAGAGTCAGCAATGATGTTCTTTTAGATATGGCGCTGCAATATGGCCACAGAGTAAGAAATGATGTTCTTTTAGATATGGTGCTGCAATGTGGCCACAGAGTCAGCAATGATATTCTTTTAGTCATGGCGCTGCAATATGGCCACGGAGTCAGCAATGATATTCTTTTAGATATGGCTCTGCAATATGGCCACAGAGTCAGCAATGATATTCTTTCAGATATGGCGCTGCAATATGTCCACAGAGTGAGCAATGATATTCCTTTAGATATGGCGCTGAAATATGGCCATAGGGTCAGCAATGATATTCTTTTAGACATGGCGCTGCAATATGGCCACAGAGTCAGCTATTTTATTCATTTACATATGGTGCTGCAATATGGCCACAGAGTCAGAAATGATATTCTTTTAGATATGGCGCTGCAATATGGCCACAGAGTCAGCAATGATATTCTTTTAGACATGGCGCTGCAATATGGCCACAGAGTCAGCAATGATATTCTTTTAGACATGGGGCTGCAATATGGCCACTGAGTCAGCAATGATATTCTTTTAGATATAGTGCTGCGGTATGGCCACAGAGTCAGCAATGATATTCTTTTAGACATGGCGCTGCAATATGGCCACAGAGTCAGCAATGATATTCTTTTAGATTGGTGCTGCAATATGGCCACCGAGTCAGCGATGATATTCTTTTTGATGTGGTGCTGCAATATGGCCACAGAGTCAGCAATGATATTCTTTTAGATGTGGTGCTGCAATATGGCCACAGAGCCTGCGATGATATTCTTTTAGATATGGTGCTGCAATATGGCCACAGAGTCAGGAATGATATACTTTTAGACATGGCGCTGCAATATGGCCAGAGAACCAGCATTGATATTATTTTAGACATGGTGCTGCAATATGGCCACAGAGTCAGCAATGGTATTCTTTTAGACATGGCACTGTCATATGGCCACAGAGTCAGCAATGATATTCTTTAAGATATGGCGCTGCAATATGGCCACAGAGTCAGCAATGATATTCTTTTAGATAAGGTGCTGCAATATGGCCACAGAGTCAGCAATGATGTTTTTAGATATGGTGCTGCAATATGGCCACAGAGTCAGCAATGATATTCATTTAGATATGGCGCTGCAATATGGCCACAGAGTCAGCAATGATATTCTTTTAGATATGGGGCTGCAATATGGCCACAAAGTCAGCAATGATATTCTTTTAGATATGGTGCTGCGATATGGCCACAGAATCAGCAATGATATTCTTTTAGATATGGCGCTGCAATATTGCCACAGTCAGCAATGATATTCTTTTAGATATGGCGCTGCAATATGGCCACAGAGTCAGCAATGATGTTCTTTTAGATATGGTGCTGCAATATGGCCACAGAGTCAGCAATGATATTCTTTTAGACATGGCGCTGCAATATGGTCACGGAGTCAGCAATGATATTCTTTTAGACATGGCGCAGCAATATGGCCACAGAGTCAGCAATGATGTTCTTTTAGATATGGTGCTGCAATATGGCCACAGAGTCAGCAATGATATTCTTTTAGATATGGTGCTGCGGTATGGCCACAGTGTCAGCAATGATATTCTTTTAGACATGGCGCTGCAATATGGCCACAGAGTCAGCAATGGTATTTTTAGATTGGTGCTGCAATATGGCCACAGAGTCAGCGATGATATTCTTTTAGATGTGGTGCTGCAATATGGCCACAGAGTCAGCAGTGATATTCTTTTAGATTTGGTGCTGCAATATGGCCACAGAGCCTGCGATGATATTCTTTTAGATATGGTGCTGCAATATGGCCACAGAGTCAGGAATGATATTCTTTTAGACATGGCGCTGCAATATGGCCACAGAACCAGCATTGCTATTATTTTAGACATGGTGCTGCAATATGGCCACAGAGTCAGCAATGGTATTCTTTTAGACTTGGCGCTGTAATATGGCCACAGAGCCTGCGATGATATTCTTTTAGATATGGTGCTGCAATATGGCCACAGAGTCAGGAATGATATTCTTTTAGACATGGCGCTGCAATATGGCCACAGAACCAGCATTGCTATTATTTTAGACATGGCGCTGCAATATGGCCACAGTGTCAGCAATGATATTCTTTTAGATATGGTGCTGCAATATGGCCACAGAGTCAGCAATGATGTTCTTTTAGATATGGTGCTGCAATATGGCCACAGAGTCAGCAATGGTATTCTTTTAGATTGGTGCTGCAATATGGCCACCGAGTCACCGATGATATTCTTTTTGATGTGGTGCTGCAATATGGCCACAGAGTCAGCAATGATATTCTTTTAGATGTGGTGCTGCAATATGGCCACAGAGCCTGCGATGATATTCTTTTAGATATGGTGCTGCAATATGGCCACAGAGTCAGGAATGATATTCTTTTAGACATGGCGCTGCAATATGGCCACAGAACCAGCATTGCTATTATTTTAGACATGGTGCTGCAATATGGCCACAGAGTCAGCAATGGTATTCTTTTAGACTTGGCGCTGTAATATGGCCACAGAGCCTGCGATGATATTCTTTTAGATATGGTGCTGCAATATGGCCACAGAGTCAGGAATGATATTCTTTTAGACATGGCGCTGCAATATGGCCACAGAACCAGCATTGCTATTATTTTAGACATGGCGCTGCAATATGGCCACAGTGTCAGCAATGATATTCTTTTAGATATGGTGCTGCAATATGGCCACAGAGTCAGCAATGATGTTCTTTTAGATATGGTGCTGCAATATGGCCACAGAGTCAGCAATGGTATTCTTTTAGATTGGTGCTGCAATATGGCCACCGAGTCACCGATGATATTCTTTTTGATGTGGTGCTGCAATATGGCCACAGAGTCAGCAATGATATTCTTTTAGATGTGGTGCTGCAATATGGCCACAGAGCCTGCGATGATATTCTTTTAGATATGGTGCTGCAATATGGCCACAGAGTCAGGAATGATATACTTTTCGACATGGCAGTGCAATATGGCCAGAGAACCAGCATTGATATTATTTTAGACATGGTGCTGCAATATGGCCACAGAGTCAGCAATGGTATTCTTTTAGACATGGCACTGTCATATGGCCACAGAGTCAGCAATGATATTCTTTTAGATATGGCGCTGCAATATGGCCACAGAGTCAGCAATGATATTCTTTTAGATATGGTGCTGCAATATGGCCACAGAGTCAGCAATGATGTTTTTTAGATATGGTGCTGCAATATGGCCACAGAGTCAGCAATGATATTCTTTTAGATATGGTGCTGCAATATGGCCACAGAGTCAGCAATGATGTTCTTTTAGAAATGGTGCTGCAATATGGCCACAGAGTCAGCAATGGTATTCTTTTAGATATGGCGCTGCAATATGGCCACAGAGTCAGTAATGATATTCTTTTAGATATGGTGCTGCAATATGGCCACAGGTAAGCAATTATATTCTTTTAGATATGGCGCTGCAATATGGCCACAGAGTGGGCAATGATATTCTTTTAGATATGGCGCGACAATATGGCCACATAGTCAGCAATGATATACTTTTAGACATGGCCCTGCAATATGGCCACAGAGTGAGCAATGATAATCTTTTAGATATGGTGCTGCAATATGGCCACAGTCAGCAATGATATTCATTTAGACATGGCGCTGCATTATGGCCACAGAGTTAGCATTGATATTCTTTTAGATATGGCGCTGCAATATGGCCAGAGTGAGCAATGATATTCTTTTAGATATGGCGCTGCAATATGGCCATATAGTCCGCAATGATGTTCTTTTAGATATGGCGCTGCAATATGGCCACAGAATGAGCAATGATGTTCATTTTGACATGGCGCTGCACAATGGCCACAGAGTTAGCATTGATATTCTTTTAGATATGGCGCTGCAATTTGGCCAGATTGAGCAATGATATTCTTTTAGAAATGGCGCTGCAATATGGCCACATAGTCAGCTATGATATTCTTTTAGATATGGTGCTGCTATATGGCCACAGCGTCAGCAATGATAATCTTTTAGATATGGCTCTGCAATATGGCCACAGAGCCAGCAATGATATTCTTTTAGTAATGGCGCTGCAATACGGCCACAGAGTGAGCAATGATGTTCTTTTAGATATGGTGCTGCATTATGGCCACAGAGTCAGCAATGATATTCTTTTAGACATGGTGCTGCAATATGGCCACAGAGTCAGCAATGATATTCTTTTAGACATGGCGCAGTAATATGGCCACAGAGTGAGCAATGATATTCTTTTAGATACGGTGCTGCAATAAAGCCACAGTGTCAGCAATGATATTCTTTTAGATATGGTGCTGCAATTTGGCCACAGAGTCAGCGATGATATTCTTTTAGACATGGCGCTGCAATATGGCCACAGAGTGAGCAATGATATTCTTTTAGATATGGTGCTGCAATATGGACACAGAGTCAGCAATGATATTCTTTTAGACATGGCGCTGCAATATGGCCACAGTGTCGGCAATGATATTCTTTTAGATATGGCGCTGCAATATGGCCACAGAGTCAGCGATGATGTTTTTTAGATATGTTGCTGCGATATGGCCACAGAGTCAGCAATGATATTCTTTTAGATATGGCGCTGCAATATGGCCACAGAGTCAGCAATGATATTCTTTTAGATATGGCGCTGCAATATGGCCACAGAGTCAGCATCGATATTGTTTTAGATATGGCGCTGCAATATGGCCACAGAGTCAGCAATGATATTCTTTTAGACATGGTGCTGCAATATGGCCACAGAGTCAGCAATGATATTCTTTTAGATATGGCGCTGCAATATGGCCACAAAGTCAGCAATGATATTCTTTTAGATATGGTGCTGCGATATGGCCACAGAATCAGCAATGATATTCTTTTAGATATGGCGCTGCAATATGGCCACAGAGTCAGCAATGATATTCTTTTAGATATGGCGCTGCAATATGGCCACAGAGTCAGCAATGATATTCTTTTAGACATGGCGCTGCAATATGGCCACAGAGTCAGCAATGATGTTCTTTTAGATATGGTGCTGCAATATGGCCACAGAGTCAGCAATGATATTCTTTTAGACATGGCGCTGCAATATGGCCACGGAGTCAGCAATGATATTCTTTTAGACATGGCGCTGCAATATGGCCACTGAGTCAGCAATGACATTCTTTTAGATATGGTGCTGCGGTATGGCCACAGTGTCAGCAATGATATTCTTTTAGACATGGCGCTGCAATATGGCCACAGAGTCAGCAATGATATTCTTTTAGATTGGTGCTGCAATATGGCCACAGAGTCAGCGATGATATTCTTTTAGATGTGGTGCTGCAATATGGCCACAGAGTCAGCAGTGATATTCTCTTAGATGTGGTGCTGCAATATGGCCACAGAGTCAGCAATGATGTTCTTTTAGATATGGTGCTGCAATATGGCCACAGAGTCAGCAATGATATTCTTTTAGACATGGCGCTGCAATATGGCCACGGAGTCAGCAATGATATTCTTTTAGACATGGCGCTGCAATATGGCCACAGAGTCAGCAATGATATTCTTTTAGACATGGCGCCGCAATATGGCCACAGAGTCAGCAATGATATTCATTTACATATGGTGCTGCAATATGGCCAGAGTCAGAAATGATATTCTTTTAGATATGGCGCTACAATATGGCCACAGAGTCAGCAATGATATTATTTTAGACATGGCGCTGCAATATGGCCACAGAGTCAGCAATGATATTCTTTTAGACATGGCGCTGCAATATGGCCACTGAGTCAGCAATGATATTCTTTTAGATATGGTGCTGCGGTATGGCCACAGTGTCAGCAATGATATTCTTTTAGACATGGCGCTGCAATATGGCCACAGAGTCAGCAATGATATTCTTTTAGATTGGTGCTGCAATATGGCCACAGAGTCAGCGATGATATTCTTTTAGATGTGGTGCTGCAATATGGCCACAGAGTCAGCAGTGATATTCTTTTAGATGTGGTGCTGCAATATGGCCACAGAGCCTGCGAATGATATTCTTTTAGATATCGTGCTGCAATATGGCCACAGAGTCAGGAATGATATTCTTTTAGACATGGCGCTGCAATATGGCCACAGAACCAGCATTGCTATTATTTTAGACATGGTGCTGCAATATGGCCACAGAGTCAGCAATGGTATTCTTTTAGACTTGGCGCTGTAATATGGCCACAGAGTCAGCAATGATATTCTTTTAGATATGGCGCTGCAATATGGCCACAGAGTCAGCAATGATATTCTTTTAGATATGGTGCTGCAATATGGCCACAGAGTCAGCAATGATGTTCTTTTAGATATGGTGCTGCAATATGGCCACAGAGTCAGCAATGGTATTCTTTTAGAAATGGCGCTGCAATATGGCCACAGAGTCAGTAATGATATTCTTTTAGATATGGTGCTGCAATATGGCACCAGAGTAAGCAATTATATTCTTTTAGATATGGCGCTGCAATATGGCCACAGAATGGGCAATGATATTCTTTTAGATATGGCGTGGCAATATGGCCACATAGTCAGCAATGATATTCTTTTAGACATGGCCCTGCAATATGGCCACAGAGTGAGCAATGATATTCTTTTAGATATGGTGTTGCAATATGGCCACAGTCAGCAATGATATTCTTTTAGACATGGCGCTGCAATATGGCCACAGAGTGAGCAATGATATTCTTTTAGATATGGCGCTGCAATATGGGCACAGAGTCAGCAATGATATTCTTTTAGATATGGTGCTGCAATATGGCCACAGAGTCAGCAATGATGTTCTTTTAGAAATGGTGCTGCAATATGGCCCCAGAGTCAGCAATGGTATTCTTTTAGATATGGCGCTGCAATATGGCCACAGAGTCAGTAATGATATTCATTTAGATATGGTGCTGCAATATGGCCACAGAGTAAGCAATTATATTCTTTTAGATATGGCGCTGCAATATGGCCACAGAGTGGGCAATGATATTCTTTTAGATATGGCGCGACAATATGGCCACATAGTCAGCAATGATATTCTTTTAGACATGGCCCTGCAATATGGCCACAGAGTGAGCAATGATATTCTTTTAGATATGGTGCTGCAATATGGCCACAGTCAGCAATGATATTCTTTTAGACATGGCGCTGCAATATGGCCACAGAGTGAGCAATGATGTTCATTTAGACATGGCGCTGCAATAAGGCCACAGAATTAGCATTGATATTCTTTTAGATATGGCGCTGCAATATGGCCAGAGTGAGCAATGATATTCTTTTAGATATGCCGCTGAAATATGGCCACATAGTCCGCAATGATATTCTTTTAGATATGGCGCTGCAATATGGCCACAGAGAGAGCAATGATGTTCATTTAGACATGGCGCTGCACAATGGCCACAGAGTTAGCATTGATATTCTTTTAGATATGGCGCTGCAATATGGCCAGATTGAGCAATGATATTCTTTTAGATATGGCGCTGCAATATGGCCACATAGTCAGCAATGATATTCTTTTAGATATGGTGCTGCAATATGGCCACAGCGTCAGCAATGATAATCTTTTAGATATGGCTCTGCAATATGGCCACAGAGCCAGCAATGATATTCTTTTAGTAATGGCGCTGCAATACGGCCACAGAATGAGCAATTATGTTCTTTTAGATATGGTGCTGCATTATGGCCACAGAGTCAGCAATGATATTCTTTTAGACATGGTGCTGCAATATGGCCACAGAGTCAGCAATGATATTCTTTTAGACATGGCGCTGTAATATGGCCACAGAGTGAGCAATGATATTCTTTTAGATATGGCGCTGCAATAAAGCCACAGTGTCAGCAATGATATTCTTTTCGATATGGTGCTGCAATTTGGCCAGAGTCAGCGATGATATTCTTTTAGACATGGCGCTGCAATATGGCCACAGAGTGAGCAATGATATTCTTTTAGATATGGTGCTGCAATATGGACACAGAGTCAGCAATGATATTCTTTTAGAATTGGCGCTGCAATATGGCCGCAGTGTCAGCAATGATATTCTTTTAGATATGGCGCTGCAATATGGCCACAGAGTCAGCGATGATGTTATTTTAGATATGTTGCTGCGATATGGCCACAGAGTCAGCAATGATGATCTTTTAGATATGGCGCTGCAATATGGCCACAGAGTCAGCAATGATATTCTTTTAGATATGGCGCTGCAATATGGCCACAGAGTCAGCATTGATATTCTTTTAGATATGGCGCTGCAATATGGCCACAGAGTCAGCAATGATATTCTTTTAGACATGGTGCTGCAATATGGCCACAGAGTAAGCAATGATATTCTTTCAGATATGGTGCTGCAATATGGCCACAGAGTCAGCAATGATATTCTTTCAGATATGATGCTGCAATATGGCCACAGAGTCAGCAATGATATTCTTTTAGATATGGTGCTGCAATATGGCCACAGAGTCAGCATTGATATTCTTTTAGATATGGCGCTGCAATATGGCCACAGAGTCAGCAATGATATTCTTTTAGACATGGTGCTGCAATATGGCCACAGAGTCAGCAATGATATTCTTTCAGATATGGTGCTGCAATATGGCCACAGAGTCAGCAATGATATTCTTTCAGATATGGTGCTGCAATATGGCCACAGAATCAGCAATGATATTCTTTTAGACATGGTGCTTCAATATTGTCACAGAACCAGCAATGATGTTCTTTTAGATATGGCGCTGCAATATGGCAACAGAATCAGCATTGCTATTCCTTTAGATATGGTGCTGCAATATGGCCACGGAGTCAGCAATGATATTATTTTAGATATGGTGCTGCGATATGGCCACAGAGTCGGCAATGATGTTCTTTTAGATATGGTGCTGCAATATGGCCACAGAGTCAGCAATGATATTCTTTTAGATATGGCGCTTCAATATGGCCACAGAGTCAGCAATGATATTCTTTTAGATATGCTGCTGCGATACGGCCACATAATCAGCAATGATGTTCTTTAGATATGGCGCTGCAATATGGCCACAGAGTCAGCATTGATATTCTTTTAGATATGGCGCTGCAATATGGCCACAGAGTAAGCAATGATATTCTTTTAAACATGGCGCTGCAATATGGCCATAGAGTCGGCAATCATATTCTTTTAGATATGGCTCTGCAATGTGGCAACAGAGTCAGCAATGATATTCTTTTAGATACGGTGCTGCAAGATGGATACAGAGTCAGCAATGATGTTCTTTCAGATATGGCGCTGCAATATGGCCACAGAGTCAGCAATGATGTTCTTTTAGATATGGTGCTGCAATATGGCCACAGAGTTAACAATGATATTCTTTTAGATATGGCGCTGCAATATAGCCACAGAGCCAGCAATGATATTCTTTTAGATATGGTGCTGCGATATGGCTACAGAATCAGCAATGATATTCTTTTAGATATGGCACTGCAATGAGGCCACATTGTCAGCAATGATATTCTTTCAGATATGGCGCTGCAATATGGCCACAGAGTCAGCAATGATATTCTTTTAGACAGGGCGCTGCAATATGGCCACAGAGTCAGCAATGATATTCTTTTAGACATGGCGCTGCAATATGGCCACAGAGTCAGCAATGATATTCTTTTAGACATGGCGCTGCAATATGGCCACTGAGTCAGCAATGATATTCTTTTAGATATGGTGCTGCGGTATGGCCACAGAGTCAGCAAAGATATACTTCTAGACATGGCGCTGCAATATGGCCACAGAGTCAGCAATGATATTCCTTTAGATATGGCGCTGAAATATAGCCACAGAGCCAGCAATGATATTCTTTTAGATTTGGTGCTGCGATATGGCTACAGAATCAGCAATGATATTCTTTTAGATATGGCACTGCAATATGGCCACATTGTCAGCAATGATATTCTTATAGATAAGGCGCTGCAATATGGCCACGGAGTCAGCAATGATATTCTTTTAGACATGGCGCTGCAATATGGCCACAGAGTCAGCAATGATATTCTTTTAGACATGGAGCTGCAATATGGCCACAGAGTCAGCTATGATATTCTTTTAGATATGGCGCTGCAATATGGCCACTGAGTCAGCAATGATATTCTTTTAGACATGGCGCTGCAATACGGCCACAGATTCAGCAATGATATTCTTTTAGATTGGTGCTGCAATATGGCCACAGAGTCAGCGATGATATTCTTTTAGATGTGGTGCTGTAATATGGCCCCAGAGTCAGGAATGATATTCTTTTAGACATGGCGCTGCAATATGGCCACAGAACCAGCATTGATATTATTTTAGACATGGTGCTGCAATATGGCCACAGAGTCAGCGATGGTATTCTTTTAGAAATGGCGCTGTAATATGGCCACAGAGTCAGCAATGATATTCTTTTAGATATGGCGCTGCAATATGGCCACAGAGTCAGCAATGATATTCTTTTAGATACGGCGCTGCAATATGGCCACAGAGTCAGCAATGATATTATTTTAGACATGGCGCTGCAATATGGCCACAGAACCAGCAATGATATTATTTTAGATATGGTGCTGCAATATGGCCACAGAGTCAGCGATGATATTCTTTTAGATGTGGTGCTGCAATATGGCCACAGAGTCAGCAATGATATTCTTTTAGATATGGTGCTGCAATATGGCCACAGAGTCAGCAATGATATTCTTTTAGACATGGTGCTGCAATATGGCCACAGAGTCAGGAATGATATTCTTTTAGACATGGCGCTGCAATATGGCCACAGAACCAGCAATGATATTATTTTAGATATGGCGCTGCAATATGGCCACAGGGTCAGTGTTGGTATTCTTTTAGACATGGCGCTGTAATATGGCCACACAGTAACAATGGTATTCTTTTAGATATGGCGCTGCAATATGTCAACATAGTCAGCAATGATATACTTTTAGATATGGATCTGCAATATAGCCACGGAGTCAGCAATGATATTCTTTTAGATATGGCGCTGCAATATGGCCACAGATTCAGCAATGATATTCTTTTAGATATGGCGCTGCAATATGGCCACGGAGTCAGCAATGATATTATTTTAGATATGGCGCTGCAATATGGCCACAGAGTCAGCAATGATATTCTTTTAGATATGGAGCTGCAATATCGCCACATAGTCAGCAATAATATTCTTTTAGATATGGCGCTGCAATAATGCCACAGAGTCAGCAATGATATTCTTTTAGATATGGCGCTGCAATATGGCCCCAGAGTCTGTAATGATATCCTTTTAGACATGATGCTGCAATATCGCTACAGAGTGAGCAATGATATTCTTTTAGATATGGTTCTGCAATATGGCCACAGAGTCAGCAATGATGTTCTTTTAGATATGGCGCTGCAATTTGGCTACAGAGTCAGCATTGATATTCTTTTAGATATGGCGCTGCAATATGGCCACAGAGTAAGCAATGATATTCTTTTATACATGGCGCTGCAATATGGCCACAGAGTCAGCAATGATATTCTTTTAGATATGGCGCTGCAATATGGCCACAGAGTCAACAATGATATTCTTTTAGACATGGCGCTGCAATATGGCCACAGAGTCAGCAAAGATATTCTTTTAGATATGGCGCTGCAATATGGATACAGAGTCAGCAATGATGTTCTTTCAGATATGGCGCTGCAATATGGCCACAGAGTCAGCAATGATGTTCTTTTAGATATGGCGCTGCAATATAGCCACAGAGCCAGCAATGATATTCTTTTAGATATGGTGCTGCGATATGGCTACAGAATCAGCAATGATATTCTTTTAGATATTGCACTGCAATATGGCCACAGCAATGATATTCTTTTAGAAATGGCGCTGCAATATGGCCACAGAGTCAACAATGATATTCTTTTAGACATGGCGCTGCAATATGGCCACAGAGTCAGCAAAGATATTCTTTTAGATATGGCGCTGCAATATGGCCACAGAGTCAGCAATGATATTCTTTTAGATATGGTGCTGCAATATGGCCACAGAGTGAGCAATGATATTCTTTTAGATATGGCGCTGAAATATGGCCATAGATTCAGCAATGATATTCTTTTAGACATGGCGCTGCAATATGGCCACAGAGTCAGCAATGATATTCATTTACATATGGTGCTGCAATATGGCCACAGAGTCAGAAATGATATTCTTTTAGATATGGCGCTGCAATATGGCCACAGACTCAGCAATGATATCTTTTAGACATAGCGCCGCAATATGGCCACAGAGTCAGCAATGATATTCTTTTAGACATGGCGCTGCAATATGGCCACTGAGTCAGCAATGATATTCTTTTAGATATGGTGCTGCGGTATGGCCACAGAGTCAGCAATGATATTCTTTTAGACATGGCGCTGCAATATGGCCACAGAGTCAGCAATGATATTCTTTTAGATTGGTGCTGCAATATGGCCACAGAGTCAGCGATGATATTCTTTTAGATGTGGTGCTGCAATATGGCCACAGAATCAGCAATGATATTCTTTTAGATGTGGTGGTGCAATATGGCCACAGAGCCAGCGATGATATTCTTTTAGATATGGTGCTGTAATATGGCCACAGAGTCAGGAATGATATTCTTTTAGACATGGCGCTGCAATATGGCCAAAGAACCAGCATTGATATTATTTTAGACATGGTGCTGGAATATGGCCACAGAGTCAGCAATGGTATTCTTTTAGACATGGCGCTGTAATATGGCCACAGAGTCAGCAATGATATTCTTTTAGATATGGCGCTGCAATATGGCCACAGAGTCAGCAATGATATTCTTTTAGATATGGCGCTGCAATATGGCCACAGAGTCAGCAATGATATTATTTTAGACATGGTGCTGCAATATGGCCACAGAGTCAGCAATGATATTCTTTTAGATGTGGTGCTGCAATATGGCCATAGAGTCAGCAATGATATTCTTTTAGACATGGTGCTGCAATATGGCCACAGAGTCAGGAATGATATTCTTTTAGACATGGCGCTGCAAAATGGCCACAGAACCAGCAATGATATTATTTTAGTTATGGCGCTGCAATATGGCCACAGAGTCAGCGTTGGTATTCTTTTAGACATGGCGCTGTAATATGTCCACACAGTAGCAATGGTATTCTTTTAGATATGGCGCTGCAATATGGCCACATAGTCAGCCATGATATTCTTTTAGATATGGCGCTGCAATATGGCCACGGAGTCAGCAATGATATTCTTTTAGATATGGCGCTGCAATATGGCTACAGATTCAGCAATGATATTCTTTTAGATATGGCGCTGCAATATGGCCACGGAGTCAGCAATGATATTCTTTTAGATATGGCGCTGCAATTTGGCCACAGAGTCAGCAATGATATTCTTTTAGATATGGAACTGCAATATGGCCACATAGTCAGCAATGATATTCTTTTAGATATGACGCTGCAATAATGCCACAGAGTCAGCAATGATATTCTTTTAGATATGGCGCTGCAATATGGCCACAGAGTCAGCAATGATATTCTTTTAGACATGATGCTGCAATATCGCCACAGAGTGAGCAATGATATTCTTTTAGATATGGTGCTGCAATATGGCCACAGAGTCAGCAATGATATTCTTTATGATATGGCGCTGCAATATGGCCACAGAGTCAGCAATGATATTCTCTTAGATATGGTGCTGCAATATGGCCACAGAGTCAGCGATGATATTATTTTAGATATGGCGCTGCAATATGGCCGCAGAGTCTGCAATGATATTCTTTTAGATATGGCGCTGCAATATGGCCACGGAGTCAGCAATGATATTCTTTTAGATATGGTGCTGCAATATGGCCACAGAGTGAGCATTGCTATTCTTTTAGATATGGTGCTGCAATATGGCGACAGAGTCAGCAATGATATTCTTTTAGAGATGGTGCTGCAATGTGGCCACAGAGTCAGCAATGATATTCTTTTAGATATGGTGCTGCAATATGGCCACAGAGTCAGCAATGATATTCTTTTAGATATGGCGCTGCAATATGGCCACAGAGTCAGCAATGATGTCTTCGGTAAGAGTGATCAAGTGATTCTCTACTGAGCAGAACTTCTGGAACAATTCCACATCTTCTCGGTAGATAGTACCCCTTGAACAAAAAAACATTCCCTTCACATTGAAGGTGTGATCCCTGTATCGATCTTTGTATTTTTCCCGAAAGTACGGAACGCAATCTTCATAGACGGCCTTTTTATCGTGGTCAACCTCTTTATCATGATCTGGTGCATTCTTCTCAAACCAAATATTTGGATGGGCTACCGGTATATACGCTTCATAGGATGTTTTCTTGAATGAAATAGTTTCTAGGGTACAGAGCCAAGTGACTCAGCGTCATGAATAAAACACAGTAACAGAACATTCAATGTAAAAATAGAGAATCGCAATATAAAGCAATTTAAAGGTGAAAACGTTTGGAAAGAGAGCCAATAGTCACCTCGACTTTAATTTCTTCTTTAACAACTGCATAATCAGCTGCGACGGAAGTATCTTCAAATACTTCATCAGGTTCTTCAGCCTTCATCCCGACCAGCCTATCAGAAGACAGCTGCGCATTCAATTCCTGGGAAAGTATCACACAAGTATGACTCAAAATAAAGTATTGTGTAAGAGCCCTACAGAGACATCAGAAGCGAAAGTTGGCATGTCTAAGTCACTATTTAATATGATTAAGCTATTGGTCTAATTCCAACTACTTAATAAGTTGGCATATATGGTCATTTTCACTAAGGTCATTAAACTTTGCACGACCATTTCTTCAAACCGAATGCTCGTTAACTTACCACTAACAAGGAATTCTGTTAAATGACCAAATCTGACCACTCAAGTCTCTAAAGCATCGTTAAGTGGAGATAAACAGCTGAACTCGACCTCGCGCATCCCTCAATGGTGGTTTGTTTCCGTGTTTCCCACTAACTTTTATCCATATGAATATAAAAAAGCATATTCAAAACGGGACTCGAATTCCTTCCAGCTCTGCATAATAAACTCAAGAGTCTACAACGCAACCGCTTGCGCTGCAGAGACAACGGGGAGAGTCTGTCCTATTTAGCTATGTATTCACACAACCGCTTGCGCTGCAGAGACAACGGGGAGAGTCTGTCCTATTTAGCTATGTATTCACACAACCGCTTGCGCTGCAGAGACAACGGGGAGAGTCTGTCCTATTTAGCTATGTATTCACACAACCGCTTGCGCTGCAGAGACAACGGGGAGAGTCTGTCCTATTTAGCTATGTATTCACACAACCGCTTGCGCTGCAGAGACAACGTGGAGAGTCTGTCCTATTTAGCTATGTGTTCACACAACCGCTTGCGCTGCAGAGACAACGGAGAGAGTCTGCCCTATTCAGCTATGTATTCACACAACCGCTTGCGCTGCAGAGACAACGGGGAGAGTCTGTGCTATTTAGCTTTGTATTCACAAACTGCTTGCGCTGCAGAGACAACGGGGATAGTCTGTCCTATTTAGCTATGTATTCACACAACCGCCTGCGCTGCAGAGACAACGGGGAGAGTCTGCCCTAATCAGCTATGTATTCACACAACCGCTTGCGCTGCAGAGACAACGAGGAGAGTCTGCCCTATTCAGCTATGTATTCACACAACCGCTTGCGCTGCAGAGACAACGGGGAGAGTCTCCCCTATTTAGCTATGTATTCACACAACCGCCTGCGCTGCAGAGACAACGGGGAGAGTCTGCCCTAATCAGCTATGTATTCACACAACCGCTTGCGCTGCAGAGACAACGAGGAGAGTCTGCCCTATTCAGCTATGTATTCACACAACCGCTTGCGCTGCAGAGACAACGGGGAGAGTCTGCCCTATTTAGCTATGTATTCACACAACCGCTTGCGCTGCAGAGACAACGGGGAGAGTCTGTCCTATTTAGCTTTGTATTCACACAACTGCTTGCGCTGCAGAGACAACGGGGAGAGTCTGTCCTATTTAGCTATGTATTCACACAACCGTTTGCGCTGCAGAGACAACGGAGAGAGTCTGCCCTATTCAGCTATGTATTCACACAACCGCTTGCGCTGCAGAGACAACGGGGAGAGTCTGCCCTATTTAGCTATGTATTCACACAACCGCTTGCGCTGCAGAGACAACGGGGAGAGTCTGCCCTATTTAGCTATGTATTCACACAACCGCTTGCGCTGCAGAGACAACGGGGAGAGTCTGTGCTATTTAGCTTTGTATTCACACAACTGCTTGCGCTGCAGAGACAACGGGGAGAGTCTGTCCTATTTAGCTATGTATTCACACAACCGCCTGCGCTGCAGAGACAACGGGGAGAGTCTGCCCTAATCAGCTATGTATTCACACAACCGCTTGCGCTGCAGAGACAACGGGGAGAGTCTGCCCTATTCAGCTATGTATTCACACAACCGCTTGCGCTGCAGAGACAACGGGGAGAGTCTGTCCTATTTAGCTATGTATTCACACAACCGCTTGCGCCGCAGAGACAACGGGGAGAGTCTCCCCTATTTAGCTTTGTATTCACACAACCGCTTGCGCTGCAGAGACAACGGGGAGAGTCTCCCCTATTTAGCTATGTATTCACACAACCGCTTGCGCTGCAGAGACAACGGGGAGAGTCTGTCCTATTTAGCTATGTATTCACACAACCGCTTGCGCTGCAGAGACAACGGGGAGAGTCTGTCCTATTTAGCTATGTATTCACACAACCGCTTGCGCTGCAGAGACAACGGGGAGAGTCTGTACTATTTAGCTATGTATTCACACAACCGCTTGCGCTGCAGAGACAACGGGGAGAGTCTGTCCAATTTAGCTACGTATTCACACGCCCGCTTGCGCTGCAGAGACAACGGGGAGAGTCTGTCCTATTTAGCTATGTATTCACACAACCGCTTGCGCTGCAGAGACAACGGGGAGAGTCTGTCCTATTTAGCTATGTATTCACACAACTGCTTGCGATGCAGAGACAACGGGGAGAGTCTGTACTATTTAGCTATGTATTCATACAACCGCTTGCGCTGCAGAGACAACGGAGAGAGTCTGTCCTATTTAGCTATGTATTCACAAAACCGCTTGCGCTGCAGAGAAAACGGGGAGAGTCTGTCCTATTTAGCTATGTATTCACACAACTGCTTGCGATGCAGAGACAACGGGGAGAGTCTGTCCTATTTAGCTATGTATTCACACAACCGCTTGCGCTGCAGAGACAACGGGGAGAGTCTGCCCTATTTAGCTATGTATTCACACAACCGCTTGCGCTGCAGAGAAAACGGGGAGAGTCTCCCCTATTTAGCTATGTATTCACACAACCGCTTGCGCTGCAGAGACAACGGGGAGAGTCTGTCCTATTTAGCTATGTATTCACACAACCGCTTGCGCTGCAGAGACAACGGGGAGAGTCTGCACTATTTAGCTATGTATTCACACAACCGCCAGTTATCCTAAATACGGTACTTTCTTCATATCATTCTAGGCTTTCGCCACGAATAAGGTCTTCTGTATTTCCCTTCCTTTATAATATAACTAGCAGAAGTACCCGCTCTTCGAACGGTCTTCGGGATTAATAACCAGACGTTATCAATTGAGCTACTGTTGCAATGGTTAGCGGCTTGTCATTCCTTTATAAGTTTCACAGAACGATGTCAGTTTTCTGGGAATATCGCAGACACTGTTTATTTAAGGGCCATACAATATGGTTTTCGGACACCTTTTATAGACTCCCTAGTTTTGTGTCACACATTGAGAAACGCAATATATTATTTGGTCGTCCTTCTAGGATAATTTTTATTTTTCGCCTATTTTAGCATGTATTTTGAAAAGTTGTTCCTTATACCCGCCTTTCTATGAGAAGTCCGTTGAAGATTTTATTAAATGATTGGTGTATTGACTCATTGTTAAAATACCTAATTTTACGATGCTCCAAGCACCCGAACATGAATTATAGGCGTACATAAACATAAAGATATATCAACCACACAGTATCAAACAAAATCATCTTTACGATGAACACGTTTGTTGACAAAAATATGACTAGTTAAAATGTGCTCTCAAACTAAATTCACCTAACGTGTACTTCCTGACGTGAAAATAATATTGAAATCCTCGCAGACGAAACGCAATATATGCCAAATTAAACCTGACCCTCACCGTTGTAGAAAGTCCCCATCCCCGGGAAGACCCCTTTAATAAATTATAATGGCTTGTGGTGCATGAAAATTCAGGATGTTTAGCCTCCAATGGCCCAAATTCCCAAAAGCTGCAAAGTCACTATTCCAATCTAGGAATTTTTGAAAATAAAGTTGCTGTTTGGAGATATAATAGACTTTCTGTACAACATATCGCATATCGCACGTGTAAGTCACGTGTAAAAATTGTAGGGTTCCCCTTGACCCCCTTAATCGCATTGTTGAATTTTACAGTCTATGATTGATTCCACGATAACCCTATAGCCATTTGCAAACTCTCACATAAATTTAATAAATTGAGTGGCATTGCTTCTTATAGAAATAGATGGAAAGTTGGATGTCACCTCTTGTGATAGGCCTACTGTTGTCATGGTTACCGGCTTGCATTACTTCATTAGTTTCTTCTTGTTCTTCTTCTTTCGGATGGGCCAGCAAAGGACCACGACATTCAACTTTTCAGCTTGGCGAGGGACTTGATGTCTGCCCAATATTCGCGCATTCTCTGGCTGTGTCTCTCCTTTCTCTCTTTTGTCCAGATGATGCCAGTTTTCTTACAGGTTGGTCTGTCCTGAAAGCTCTTCTGTTTAGGTATCTTTCTGAGATGTGATCGGCTTCTAATATCACTTTTCATTATCTTCAGTTCTTGAATATCCTTGTTAACTACTGTTAGCGACAGTGTCACGCTCTTTCTATTCCCCCAGTAGTTGAGAAGCCGGTCGGTTAGTCATGTTGGGTTCATCCATGAGGCATGTCCGTAGAAAGCCAGACGTCTCTTCCTGGCCACATCTGTAATTTTCTCAGTATATCTATATAGCTCCTGATTTAGTCTTCTTCTGTACTCGTCATCTATTTATTAGTTTTTTTTACGGCTGTGAGATTGTTTCATCGCTCGCCGCATGAGTCACAACTGCCCCCGGGCTGGGTTGTGCTCTGCCTCAGTGTATTGCGTGCGCCTTACGCAACAGGACTACTAGGACAAAGGGATGGTCCAGAATATTCGTGACCCAGCCAGTGATGGAAACCTCGAGAAGCCGTGAACCCTGGATGGGTCTAGAAGCATTTATTGAGTCACCGGCCTGCTATATAAGAGCGACCTGTCAAGCGGCAAGAGTGTGTTTTTCGAGCTAGTGCGAGCGTTTATCCTGAGCGACAGAAGTGTGGTGACGTGACTAGCGAAACCCAGTGAGATTCCTTCCGAGCCGCGGAGCAGTGTGAGGAGTGTGTACCTACCTAGGGCGACAGAGACATTGTGGTGAATTACGAAACGCATCGGGCAGTTCTCTAGCCAGTGGAAAGGAAACAGTGAATGACAGACTTAGTGCAGCTATTTCCAGCCAGCGCATGGGACCACTTCGTTAGCGAGAGGTTTACCTGCAAGGCCGAGTGAAAGGGTGAGTCGGGCTCCATACAGGAAGGAGCTTCTGTAAGACAGCTAATTGTTTCTATCTGCTTAATGTACGGTGTATATTCCTGACCTGCGAGCAATAAAGCTAATTATATTTCTTTAAAGGAACCGTAATCCAGTTAACAAAAGTGCCACTAGGGGTGGCACGTAACAACTGGTGTCAGAAGCCGGATTACGAACTCAAGCACAAGCACAACACCTGACGGTCCTGGTTTCAAAACCCGAGCAGGTCAATTCTCTAATTTTCCTGTGAGTGCATGCCCTTTACAAGACAAACATCTAAAATGGAAGAGCAATTTGCAGCATTGCTAGAAAAGTTCAGTGGCATGGAAGCCAAGATGGATGACGGCCAGAAGAAGATGGCGGACGGCCAGAAGAAGTTAGCCGAGGACCTAACTGCCAAACTAGAAGACGGCCAGAAGAAGATGGAAGACGGTCAAAATAAGCTAGCGGAGGACCTGAAGAGGATAGAGGACGGCCAGAAGAACATGGAAGACGGTCAGAATAACTTGACACAGGACTTGAAGAAATTAGAACTGGGTCTGCGTGAGGAAGTCACGGCAGTGGAAAAGAAGTTCGACGCCTTACAAGTGGAAGTTGCCGAGCTGCGCCAACGCCCGCTGATGGGGGTGGAGGAGAAATTCAACGCCTTACAAAAGGAAGTTGCCGAGCAGCGCCAACGCCCACTGACGGGGGTGGAAGAGAAATTCAACGCTTTACAAAAGGAAATTGCTGAGCTGAGGCAACGCCCGCCGACGGGGATGGAAGCGAGATTCAACGCTCTACAAGAGGAAGTTGCCGAGCTGCGCCAACGCCCGCCCACCGTTACACCGGGAATATCAGGAACGGGACATAGCAGAGTGACGCCCCCAACCTTCGACGGAAAGGTCCCGTGGAGCACCTACTTACGTCAGTTCGAGGCAGCCTGTTCCATAAACAACTGGAACGGCACGGAAAAGGCTACAGCTCTCATTGTAGCGCTGAGAGGGGACGCCCTTAACGTCTTTCAGGCCATCCCGACTGGATCCCAGGACTACACTTCACTAATCGCCCATATGCAGTCCCGATATGGAGATAGCCATCTTCAGCAGGCCTACCAGATGCAGCTCCGGACCCGGTTACAAAAGAACGCCGAAACCCTGCAGGAGTTCGAGATGGACATCGCACGCCTCGTAAGGCTCGCCTATCCAACAGCGCCGGCCGACCTTTTGGAGCAGATTGCGACGCAAACCTTCATTGACGGACTACAGGACTCGGATACTCAACTGGCACTGCGACTCGCGCGCAATAAGACACTTGCAGATGCGCTGAGCCACGCTCTTGAGTTCGAGACGGCAAAGCAGGTATCTAGAATACACGCGCGGGTGCGTCAGGTGGACGTCGACGAACCAACCAAAGCCGACGAGACCAAGCCCCTGGCCGATGAACTGATAGAGGCGCTAGGCCGGTTCTTCGAGAGTCACAGTACCACCAACAAAAACGTAGCAGAAGGACATCCGGAGAGGCGGCCCGGAAGAGGACTACCGACCTGCTGGACCTGCCGTAAGAGAGGCCACCTGAGCAAGGACTGCGGTGATCGACGCCACCAAGGGTTTCCGTCGGGACAGTCAGTCGTAGGGAAACCGCGTGGCCCAGGAAAGCAAGTATCAGCCAGCCTTGAGGGGCAAAGATCGGCTTGTGACAGTCGTCAAGCCCCGGCAGTCCAAGTTCGTGTAACGCAGTTACGGAGGGATAATAGCAGTCTGATGGTTGACGGAGTCGTCAATGGAGTGAGCTGGCCCATGCTGATTGACACGGGAGCGTCGAGGACCATCGTCAATCCCACCGTGATCCCGAGGTGGAGAGTGCAACCCACACAAAGGAACCTCCAACGAATAACCGCGACTGAAGAGACTGCACCGGTACATGGCGAAGCATCACTGGAGATCGTCATTGGTCGACGGGCGGTGAAGCATCCAGTGCTTGTGGCTGACGTATCTAACGAAGTGATCATCGGACTGGACTTCCTGGACCAGAACAACATCATCTTGTACCTGAGTACCAACACTCTGCATTTCGGAGGTAAGGAACTTGCTTTGCAACCAGCACACGAGGCCGTCACCGCACGACGAGTAAGGCTGAGAGAGGACGTCATCGTTCCCGCCAGGACAGAGGTCAGCACTGCCGTAATTGTCGACGGAACTGCTGAGGGAATGGCGACTATCGTCGAGCCAAAATATGAGGACATCCAGACAAAAGGTTTGCTAATTGCCAAGACTCTCATCAACACGACGTCTCGGCCGTAAGTCCGCCTGTCCAACCTGAACGACTACGAAATTACGGTTCACCGGGACACCAACCTAGGAGTCTGCGAGCCCGTTACCTGGATTGCCCGCACCACAGATACGACGGACGGACACCTGAAGACGGACAACCGAAGAAGACGCGCACTGCCAGAAGAACTACAGAAGCTGTACCAAGGATCCCAGGACCATTTAGACGAGGAACAATCACGCCATCTTCGGGACCTGCTACATGAATTTCAGGATGTCTTCTCCGTGGGGAGCAAAGACTTCGGCAGGACAAGCTTGGTCCAGCAGAGAATCGACGTTGGGGACTGCGCACCACTTAGGGCCCCATTCCGACGTGTCCCGCTCGCCAAGCAAGCCGACGTCGACCGGATGGTAGAAGAGATGAAGGAGCAAGGAGTGATCGAGCCATCACATAGTCCTTGGAGTTCTCCGGTCGTGCTAGTGAAGAAGAAGGACGGTTCCACCAGGTTCTGCGTGGATTACAGGCGGGCGAATGACGTCACGAAGAATGACAGCTACCCTCTACCCTGGATCGACGACACCCTGGACACCATGTCAGGGTCAAGATGGTTTTCCACCTTGGATTTGAAGAGTGGCTACTTGCAGGTGTAGGTCCACCCTAAGGACCGCGAGAAAACTGCGTTCTCTGTGGGCAGCGGGCTCTGGCAGTTCAACGTAATGCCATTCGGTCTGTGCAACGCCCCTGCGACCTTCGAAAGGCTAAAGGAGTCCATTCTGAGTGGAACACACTGGAAGACCTGCCTGGTCTACCTAGACGACGTCATCGTTCTTGGAAGAAGCTTCGAGGAGCACTACAGAAACCTTTTGGAGATCTTGATGAAGCTACGGGCTGCCCAGCTGAAGTTGAGCCCCAAGAAGTGTCAGCTCTTCCAGAAGCAGGTCCAGTACCTTGGGCATATTGTCTCCGAGGAAGGGGTGCGCACCGACCCAGAAAAGACCGCAGCTGTGAGGGAGTGGCCAGTTCCGAAGGACAAGTCCCAACTACGAAGCTTCCTGGGACTCTGCACGTATTACCGTCGCTTCGTGAGAGGATTCGCCGACATCGTCAAACCACTGCATCGACTTACTGAGAAGGACCAACTCTTCACGAGGACAGCAGAATGCCACAGTGCCTTCGAACAACTCAAACAGGCTCTGTGCACCGCACCTATTCTGGCCTACCCCAGACCTGGAACAAGGTTCATCGTCGATACCGATGCCAGCGACTTTGGTATAGGGGGAATCCTGTCGCAAATAGTGGACGGTGAGGAGAGAGTAGTGGCCTACTTCAGCAAAGCCTTGTCAAAGCCAGAGAGGAACTACTGCGTCACCAGGAAGGAACTGCTCGCCGTCGTGAAGACCATCGAACACTTCCACAAGTACCTGTAGGGGCAAGAATTTCTCATCAGGACCGACCATGCATCCCTGCGGTGGCTCCTGAACTTCAAACAGCCCGAGGGTCAACTCGCGCGGTGGATAGAGAGGCTTCAACAGTACAACATTGAGATCCAGCACAGGAAAGGCCAACTGCATTCTAACGCCGACGGCCTGTCACGAAGACCGTGCCCCGAAGACTGCACCTTCTGTACCAGAAGAGAGGAGAACACCGGGATACAGTGCCGAAGGACTACCGTGGAACTTCATGGGACCTGGAGCCGCGAATCTTTCACGCGGTCACAAGCAGTCACCTGGGACTGATAGCCGAATGGAAGAGGGCCTGTGTTCCCAGACCCGGGTAGAACATTGTGAGCGACTGCAGTCCGAAGTTCAAGTCCTACTGGGCGCAGTGGGACTCGCTGATTGTAAGGGATGGCCTCATCTGCCGTACCTGGGAGTGCACCGACGGGAAGACATCTCGGGAACAAGTCGTCGTTCCAAAGGCGATGACGGAGGAAGTCCTGAAGGAAGTCCATGGAGGATCATCAGATGGACACCTAGGGATAAAGAAGACCCTGGAGAAGCTGAGAGAGCGGTTCTACTGGATCGGATGCCGAACTGACGTGGAGAACCACTGCGCGAGGTGCCACGATTGCGCAGCCAGCAAGGGCCCAGGACGAAGACGACGGGGTCCACTGAAGACCTACAACGTGGGCGGCCCCATGGAGAGAGTGGCCATCGATGTTGCTGGGCCATTCCCGTTAAGCGAGGCAGGGAACCGCTACATATTGGTCGTCAGCGACTACTTCACCAAATGGCCGGAGGCGTATGCGCTCCCTAACCAAGAAGCCGCGACGATCGCAGAGACCCTGGTGAAGGAATTCGTCAGCCGTAACGGAGTACCCCTGGAGCTGCACTCCGACCAAGGGAGGAACTTCAAGTCGCAGGTGTTCCAGAACCTATGCCAGCTGCTGGGAATCCGGAAGACAAGGACAACGCCGCTACACCCTCAGTCCGACGGGATGGTAGAGCGATTCAATCGCACCATCGAGAACCATCTCCGAATAGTCGTCAGCGAGCAGCAGAGGGATTGGGACAAACATCTTCCACTATTTCTCCTGGCCTACCGCGCCGCCGTGCATGAAGCCACCGGGTGCACACCAGCCCGGGCCATGTTTGGGAGGGAACTCCGTCTACCTGTCGATCTTGCCATCGGCCAATCTGGGAATGATCCGGTCCCGGTAAGCCAGTATTGTCAAGAACTGGTCGACCAACTGGAGGACGTACACGCGTTCGCGAGGAGGAAACTGCGGATCGAGACCGACCGAATGAAGACCCGATACGACCAACAGACGGATGCCGGCGAATTCCACGAGGACGACCTGGTCTGGCTCTTCAACCCATTACGGAAGAAAGGCCTGTCACCCAAACTGCAGAAGTCCTGGGGGGGGCCCGTACCGAGTCGTGAAACGGATCAACGATTTCGTGTACAGGATCCAACGGAGCCCGAGGGCGAAGATGAAGATCGTGCATCCAGATCGCCTGGCAGCCTTCGGAGGGACACAGACGGACCAATGATTGATCGGGGCGATCAGCCTTTTAGGAAGGGGGTGGTGCTACGGCTGTGAGTTTGTTTCATCGCTCGCCGCATGAGTCACAACTGCCCCCGGGCTGGGTTGTGCTCTACCTCAGTGTATTGGGTGCGCCTTACGCAACATGACTACTAGGACAAAGGGATTATCCAGAATATTCGTGACCCTGCCAGTGATGGAAACCTCGGGAAGCCGTGAACCCTGGATGGGTCTAGAAGCATTTATTGAGTCACCGTCCTGCTATATAAGAGCGACCTGTCAAGCGACAAGAGTGTGTTTTTCGAGCTAGTGCGAGCGTTTATCCTGAGCGACAGAAGTGTGGTGACGTGACTTGCGAAACCCAGTGAGATTCCTTCCGAGCCGCGGAGCAGTGTGAGAGGGCGACAGAGACATTGTGGTGAATTACGAAACGCATTGGGCAGTTCTCTAGCCAGTGGACAGGAAACAGTGAGTGACAGAATTAGTGCAGCTATTTCCAGCCAGCGCATGGGACCACCTCGTTAGCGAGAGGTTTAACTGCAAGGCCGAATGAAAGGGTGAGTCGGGCTCCATACAGGAAGGAGCTTCTGTAAGACAGCTAGCCAATTGTTTCTATCTGCTTATTGTACGGTGTATATTTCTGACCTGCAAGCAATGAAGCTAATTATATTTCTTTAAAGGAATCATCTGTGTTGTTCTTCAACCCACCGTAATCCAGTTAACAAAAGTGCCACTAGGGGGTGGCACATAACAGTTTATTAAATGAAATTAGTTTTCTGGGAATATCTCAGAAACTTAGAGCCTTAAAACATAGTAGCCTCCGAGCCACCGAGGGGCTGAAAATGAGATTGTCTCGTCCTTGTATGTCATAATATAATAATAATCATAATAATAATTAAATAATATAGGGATAGGGATATAATAGACCTTTAGTATCACACCCGCCCGTGTAAATCACGTAAAAATTTAAGAGATCCCCTTGACCCCCTTAAGCGCATTATAGCCTATACATAGTGATGAATTTTACAGCTTAAGTTGGTTCCGTGATAACCTTATAGCCGTTTGTGAACGTTCGCAGTAATGTAATAAATGGAATGGCTTGCGTCTTACTGAAATACAGTAGGCCTAGATGGACTTCTGAGATTGTGTTTCCATGGTTACCGGCTTGCCTTCTTTCAATAGCTTAATAAATGAAATTCGTTTTCTGGGTATATCTCAAAAACTGTTGGGTTTAGAACCTTAAAATATGGTTTTCCTGGCCCGTATGGCTCCCGAGTTTTGTTTCTCACATTGAGACGCTGAAAATGAGCTTTGTCTCGTCTTTCTACTCCCATTTCAGCATGCATTTTAAGGGGGTAGGCTCTCTTTTATGAGAGGTATGAAGAAGAGTTACATCAATGATTACTTTCGTGCCTCTGATGGACATCTGTACCTAATTTTACGTTGATCCACTCAGCCGTTCTCAAGTGATGCGCGTGCAAAGTTGTACATAGACAGACAGACTGACAAAAATTTTGTTCTTGCGCGCAACCGTCAAAAAAACAGTCTAAAACGCGTTAATAACTCAAATTTCCGTGGAAATTCAGAAAAAACAGACAACTTTCATTTTTATATATAGAGAGATGTTCCAGAAAATCTCAATGATCCATCCGCCATGTTTCTCCAGGATGTAACCGAGTCTACGCACGCGCAAGAGCAGTTAAGCGTAATTATGAACCCGAATGGCCTCGGGGTAATCACGCATTGACTCTCGTATTAAAGTTAAATAGCAATTAACAAAGGAATTTGGCCCCTAGGGCCGCTTTCACCAATCCTTTACTAACGATTAGTTAGTTAATTGCTTCTTCTTCGAGTACCGTGTTCGGTCCCCCGAACGTTCGCGATCATCATGGAAAAGGCGCCTCTGTCCACCGCAAGCCGGAACAATTCTTCAACAGATCGAATCCGTGACCACTCCTTGATATTCTGCCCTCTTCACGCCCTCGTCTGCCTTCTATTTTGCCTTGTAGTATTAGTCGAAGCAACCCAAATAGGCAGCTTTTTATACTTAATGGTAGACAAAATCTGAATGGGCCGATAACCCAGATGTTAGGCCCCTTAAAACATCATCATCACAAAAGCTGAAGATCACACGTTGCTCTTCTGAGGACATCTCCATCAGTACAAGACATTCTAAGCATTCGTCTATGAATCCACATTTCGAAGGCCTCTAATCGTTTCATGGTGTTCACCTCCGTATGATAGAAGAGTGTCGACCAGACAGAGGTTCGAGCCATTCTTTGCCGGAGCTTCAGATTGAAGTTGTCATTGTTGAAGCACGAGGACATTCTCCTACACACACTGTGTCCCATTTCAATGCGTCAGAGATAATAAATACTCCCTAGATATTTAAAATGGTGAACACGCTCGACTGGAAGACCTCTGGTGTTGGAAGCAGCCTGGTCATGAGTTTGACGACTAAAAATATTTACATTGATTTGAAGACCAAATTCTTCAGATGTTGTGTTGAGCTTGGTTAGTAATTGTTGAAGGCCTCCAAGGTTATCACAAAAGATCAATGTGTTATCAGCATATCGAATTGTATTATGAACAACACCATTCACTCGAACCCCTAAATGTTTTTTTCTAAGGCTTTCTTGGAAATCCTATCCGAGTATAAGTTGAGCAACATGGGAGATAGTGTGCAGCCTTGACGAACTCCTCTTTGTGTATTGATGTTGGTTATTGTTGCATGTGCCACTTTGATTGCTATTAACTTAAATATGAGAGTTAAGGCATGGTTATCGTCGATGCACTTCACGTGGCCATTCGGGTCCATAATTACTTGACGCTTTACGGCCCTCGCACATGCGTAGACTAGGTTTCACCCTGGAGAAACATGGCGGACAGAATATGGAGTAGCACTGATCGTTGTGTGCGATGCTCCCTTGAGATTTTCTGGAACATAATTATAAAGGAAGGGAAATACAGAAGACCTTACTTATGGCAAATGCTTAACATGATATGAACAAAGTACTTAGGAGTTGTGTGTGTGCATTGTTTACTTAGCTGAGTAGGACACCCTAACCTCGCTGTCTTCGTAGCGTAAGTGGTCGCGTTGCAGACTTGGAGTTCATTACGTACAGCTAGAAGGGGTTCGAATCCCACTTTGGATATGTTCTTTATTTTTAATTTCCGTACTCTTCTTTCTTGGCATTAGTAACATATATTTTCTTTTATTATTTCATTGCCATAAACATATTTTATATTCATATGGATGAAAGTTCATGTGAACGTCGGAAACAAACAAATTGCAAGATGCGCGAGGTAGAATTTAGCTGTTTCCCTCCACTTGAGTGATCATAATTGGCCATTTAACGTAATTGCTTGTTAGTGGTAAGTTAATGAGCGTTCCAGTTTGATGAAATGCTCGTGCAAAGTTAAATAACCTTTAAGATTAATTAAGAGACAAACGACCCAATGATTGCAATGTTTCACAATGTGTGGAACTAAAGTACTACTTACAATGTTGTAGAATTCTCCTGGTTCACATTTGATGAATATAGGTTCCTCCATGATGTGAAATCTAGAAGACAGGGAGATTAAATAAGAACAAAGTGCAATCTAATATAAGAATGGTTTTTCAGTCGGTATTATATTTTATCTTTTATAATAGTATTGCCATAACCTTATTTTATATTCATATGGATGAAAGGTCGTGTGAAAATCGCAACAAACCAATTCTTCCGCGATTGCATATATCAATTTGTCTAAATTTGAGGAAGAGTAACAATTATTTACCACATTTGCTAACCTGGGAAAATAACATGGATTAATGAGACACTTTTAAGACTTTGATACACTTCTCAAAATAAGGGGGAGGGGGTGCTTAATTGTAAACAAAAAACTTAATGATTAAAGAAGTGCCATAAATTAACAAATGAAAACATTGAGGGATAAAACAATTACCGGTATTTAATAACAAACTATTTGTATATGTTTTACACAAGCTTCCAGGGGTGTGTATAAAGGTGGCCCTTATATAAGAGCGTTAGGAATACTTCAGTATGCCTTCCTTCGAAGGGGAAGTAGAGTCGGCAGGCCCAAGTCATAGATTTATGGCATGTAAAAGAACCTTCCTTTGTGAGAAGCTAAATTTGTACGGTAGATTTGATTAACGCTCTATTAAGCACTAACATCCGCCACCAGGTGCCGGTTGCGGTGGCATCTAGTAGCCTCGTTTACAGCTAGGTTTCGTTGACGGTAGCATTTGGTAGCAAATGTAGGAACTACTTGAAATTGATCGTCTGCCAGTCCTTACCTGAATTTTAGTTAACACACACAAATTCAGCCATCACAACTAACACCGGTTATCAGACAGATTCTACACAAAGCCCACGTACACGGGGCTACATGACCGCGTTGTCGCAGGACCAACCTACAGTACCTACCTTTCAAAACTGCCTCTTAAAATGTTAGTATAATATTTCTGTTGCAGTAAAATGAGGGTTATTATCAGTTTATAAACTGTAAAAGGTTTCATAGTGTCTGGTAAAAAGGAACATTTCTTTAAAAAACTTGAAAGTAACTTACAGTAATTCATCAATGAAACTCTAATTCATAGGCTGAAATGTTCCAGCACTGTCTTCCTCATATTCTGCTCTTCTCAATACAGTTCCTGCTAATATGCAATGATAAAGAGCAATAAATACAAGAAGACAAAGACCAGTACAGTATATCTCTGCCAGTGAGGACCCTTATATTAGGCCGTCAACTCCTCTACTCCTATTTACATCACAGTGTGGGGCTCCGCAGTTCAGGCGGCCGACCTAGCATAATGCACTCGGCACACTCATTTGTGTTTCCCACGCTATTGTAGGTGTGCCAATTTGAGAAATGTCTCTAGTGAGGGGAGTACCTTTCCTGGAGTAATGACGCAGCTCACCGGCAGAGATATAAAGTGGGCACAGTGCGACTGCATGTTGAGAAATGTCAATACTGAGGCCAGCACCTTTCCTGGAGTAATGACGCAGCTCTCCGGCAGATATATAAAGTGGGCACAGTGCGACTGCATGTTGAGAAATGTCAATACTGAGGCCAGCACCTTTCCTGGAGTAATGACGCAGCTCTCCGGCAGATATATAAAGTGGGCACAGTGCGATTGCATGTTGAGAAATGTCTATAGGGAGGCTAGCACCTTTCCTGGAGTAATGACGCAGCTCACCGGCAGATATATAAAGTGGGCACAGTGCGACTGCATGTTGAGAAATGTCTATAGGGAGGCAAGCACCTTTCCTGGAGTAATGACGCAGCTCACCGGCAGATATATAAAGTTGGCACAGTACGACTGCATGTTGAGAAATGTCTATAGTGAGACTAGCACCTTTCCTGGAGTAATGACGCAGCTCACCAGCAGATATATAAAGTGGGCACAGTACGAATGCAGGTTGAGAAATGTCTATAGTGAGGCTAGCACCTTTCCTGGAGTAATGTCGCAGCTCACCAGCAGATATATAAAGTGGGCACATTACGACTGCATGTTGAGAAATGTCTATAGTGAGGCTAGCACCTTTCCTGGAGTAATGACGCAGCTCACCGGCAGATATATAAAGTGGGCACAGTGCGACTGCATGTTGAGAAATGACTATACTGAGGCCAGCACCTTTCCTGGAGTAATGACGCAGCTCACCAGCAGATATATAAAGAGGGCACAGTACGAATGTATGTTGAGAAATGTCTATAGCGAGGCTAGCACCTTTCCTGGAGTAATGACGCAGCTCACCGGCAGATATATAAAGAGGGCACAGTACGAATGTATGTTGAGAAATGTCTATAGTGAGGCTAGCACCTTTCCTGGAGTAATGACGCAGTTCACCGGCAGATATATAAAGAGGGCTCAGTGCGACTGCATGTAGATAAATGTCTATAGGGAGGCCAGCACCTTTCCTGGAGTAATGACGCAGCTCACCAGCAGATATATAAAGTGGGCACAGTACGAATGCAGGTTGAGAAATGTCTATAGTGAGGCTAGCACCTTTCCTGGAGTAATGACGCAGCTCACCGGCAGATATATAAAGTCGGCACAGTGCGACTGCATGTTGAGAAATGTCTATAGTGAGGCTAGCACCTTTCCTGGAGTTATGACGTAGCTCACCAGCAGGTATATAAAGGCTGTGTTTCTATCTCCCAAAATTTTAATAATGGCACCCCGTCGTGTTCGTTAAGCCGCCATTTTGTTCGCTGCCACGGCCTAGGGTGGGGGCTTAACGAAGGCAAGTGAATCAAAACGATCTAAAATTTCTCCGAGCGTGGTCTCCAATCAAAACGTCCCTGATTGGCTGAGCACTTATTGGGTCCTTCCCGCCACACAGCCGCAAACAATTCCGCCATTAACCTCAATTTAACATAACCTAAGTTACTTTTAAATTACAAATATTAATGTTGGTGAAGGGTGGGTGACTTGTGGATTAGATAAGCCATTTTTAGTGTTGCCTTCTATAGTTTTGTGGGTGGCATTGTGGTTTTTTGGCAATCTCGTTATCTTATAGACATTAAGATAAATAGTTATATTTCGGGGGCGTATTACTCAGTAGCGGTTTATCACAACAGTAGCAACTATTACGAATAGCTGTACTTTATTAAGATTTTTCTGGACCTTCGCGAAATAGTGGCGGTGGTTTGAGATTATTTTTGACTACCATTATGGGGTTTTAATAGTTTTTCATAGAGCATTTTTGTTGTCTTGTAGGCATGATTGATTTGACATGTTAGGTCAGCATGTAGCCTACAGTTTTTTTTCTTCTAGTTTTTGGAATAATGCTTGTTACCGTTAAGTGCAACCGTGTTGACCGACTGAAAGACATTGAATATTTCGTTTACTAAGGCAGCACTGAAATATGGGTTCCAACACGATATGGACTTGGAACTTATGTTCGCTTAGCAAAATAATGATACATCATCAAGTCATCCTTGTAATCTCTGCAAATAATAAAAATATTTCCCATCCAATATAGGCCTATTTATGTTGAACGGTAGAAAGTTATCAAACTTTATTAAGGCAACACTGAAAAATGTTCATTTTGATCTAGCCTACTTACTCGGAGTCATCTGCATCAATGTCCCTAGAGGTTCAGTTTTTTAAATTCTCCCTTTCCTATGGTCAAGTAACATATGGATGTTCCCTGTTTTTCTTAATGGGATTCAATGATCTTATGCTGAACTAATTAAGAATAGGACATGTACCCCAACCCCTTAAAATATGAAGTTATCAGGATAAAAATAATGCCCATAACCATCAGAAACTAGAGAACACTGAGATCAGGAGAATGTTGATCCATGGATGCAAGACCAGAAAGTCTTAAAGAGGAGTGTTTCATTTAGAGGCTTGGAACATCATGGTCAAGACTCCTGTACTTGGGTGTGAGCTCAATTTATTTGAAAACCCGTTGACAGATCATAAGTTAATCTGTGGCTGGAATCCACTCCGTCCTATGCTAAGCTGTGAGTACTGGGCACCATTAGTGTTCTGTGACTACTGTATCAATTTCTGAAAATTGTGTCATAGGCCTATGCATAGACAAGTCGCTGAGAATGTTCCCTGAATGGTGAATACCAGTAGGCTAGCCTACTTAGCTGCCTCCTTCACAAGCATTTCCAGGCACCTGGTTAGTTGGTAAAATGAAATAGAAAAATCACTTGAATGATACAAGTTGTCCTTGATTGCCCTCGTGGGACAGTGTACCCCATTCCAGATCTTAGTTCAGAATTAGTTTCCTTGACGGAGTTGGAGAAACAATCACAATACCTATGGTATTACTAGACCTAGTACGGTACATGTAGATAGAAGCAATGTGAGACCAACCACTAGGTAGCTTATGACCCATTAGTTGGGAGTGTTAGGGAATGGGAGATTGGTTCAACATGTCAGCCTATGTTGTTGTATATTTCATTAATGTATGGGATCTAAAAGTGTATCATAGGAATATTAAAGCAAGCCATAATATATTACCAGTTGGTCAATTGGATACAACAATTCAATGAAACATTCTGTTAATAATTAGGAAGTGTCGTAGGCAACCAGAGAAGCGACACAAGAAAAAACACCCGAGTCTTCCAGGCAGTTGTCATCAACTGTATTTCACATAGAGAAGAATGACTAAAATAGTTCCTCATGAAAAAAATAACTGGTCAATGGCTTGAAAGACAGTAGTAAGGACTTACATGCTGTCAGTAAAAGTGGAGTTAAGAAAGATGTCTGGAATATTTAAATCAGTAGTTGATAGCCAGGATTTTTAAAATTACCATGGGTAATTGCACCATAATATGATTAGTAGCCTATGTGCAAGATTTTAAATGGTAGGTTTTCCTGTGAACCAAAAAACAGCTCTTAACGTGGAATATGTTCAGGTTAGGCCTACAAGTTATTGGGAGGGAGGTTTATTCTACATACCTGTTGCACATAAAATGAGCTTCTGATTAGAGCTCTGTGGGAATGTTTAAATGGATTGATGATACAGGGTTTATCAAGCCACTTTCTATGCATCTTTTAAAAACATTTTAGCAATTCATAAATTACTGTCATCATTGCTAATGCTGTCATCAGTCATGTTTATTTATGCAGCATGAGGAATTAGGAAACATTGGTAGGATTGGTATATTGAGTGGAGATATAGTAGGATAAAATGCAACTGTGTCATGGAAACCTAAGATGTATTTTTATTTCTCAACTTTATTTTCTGTAGACTGCAACACATCCCACCACCAGGGGAAAAAAAAGTGTTGGTGATGTTTAATGAGAGCAAATCTTCAAACACTGTGATTTGTGGTTGGTATCAAAAGCTGTATAGGAAAAATGAAAATGTGAAGTCACGCCCAAATTTATGAAGCCTTGCCAGACTCAGCTGAAATTATCTTCGATGCAAATCAAGTCTCAATAGTTAAAACTTTAGGACGACCTTTGACATGAGCACTATAATAGGCCTACATTTAGGATCGACATAGCTTGCAGTAGGTATTATGCTACTGTATGCATCTGGGCATGTTTAAAAAAACTCAGCTTGCAGGTTAATAAGGTAGTATATTACTATAAATCTATCTCAAGCAAATCCAAATTTAAAAAAAAAGGGTGGCAGTGCAAACTGCACTTTTAATCCTTGCTTCATTAGTTAAACCATAATATTTGTACATAAATACAGTAAGGACTTCACATTACAAACGGCCACTTAAATTATATGCCTTATTAGGCATAACCTACAAATTACATGTCATGAAATTGGTAAATATAAGCAGACAGCAACATCAATATGCAATGGTCTATAATGTAGTTTTATAGTGCACAAAAGGTTATTGTACTGAATGTATTTCGAACTGATGAATAAAACTGGTGGAAACTACAGCCAATTGATTTACACCCAAAGTAGTAGAAACTTTCAGTTGATTGGCAAGAGTGTTGATTTGTACTTATTTTCACAAATTCTGATGAACAGTGTCACGCTTCAATTTAAATATAAACGTACATACAATTCCTCATAAATAAGTGATTTGCACTTCATACTGTCATGAACTGGAATAGATTTCTAGCAATTTAATTGATGTAGAAATCTATTCCTCTCGCCGCCATGTTGGTGATAATTGTAAACAAACCCGCGGGCAGCCAATGGCTGGTAATAATTGCCAGCCAATAACAAGCCAGGATGACGCGGATCATAATTCGCGATTCACTCTCATTGCGTTTTAACTTGAGGTGAGGAATCAGCTGTTCGTTAACGCCACGGGGTGCTATTATTAAAATTTTGGGAGATAGAAACACACCCAAAGTGGGCAGAGTACGAATGCATGTTGAGAAATGTCTATAGTGAGGCTAGCACCTTTCCTGGAGTTATGACGTAGCTCACCAGCAGGTATATAAAGTGGGCACAGTGCGACTGCATGTTGAGAAATGTCTATAGGGAGGCCAGCACCTTTCCTGGAGTTATAACGTAGCTCACCAGCAGATATATAAAGTGGGCACAGTACGACTGTATGTTGAGAAATGTCTATAGCGAGGCTAGCACCTTTCCTGGAGTAATGACGCAGCTCACCGGCAGATATATAAAGTGGGCACAGTACGACTGTATGTTGAGAAATGTCTATAGTGAGGCTAGCACCTTTCCTGGAGTAATGATGCAGCTCACCGGCAGATATATAAAGTGGGCCCAGTACGATTGCGTGTTGAGAAATGTAGACGCGGCCCATGTGCACCAATAATAACATTAAGCTATTTAGAAGACATAGAGATTCAATTTCCCCCCATGCTTCTAGTGCAATCCGTAATTTTCGTCCAGATAGTCATCTAACCAAGTAGTTGGTTGGTTGGTTCCTTAGTTTAGGGGCTGCGACAACGCGGTCATGTAGCCCCGTGTACTTTGGGTGTGTGTAGAATCTGTCTGATAACCGGTGTTAATTGTGATGACTGTATTAGTGTGTGTATCTGTTTTTTAATTCAAGTAGAGACTGCAACTTTGAATTTTCAAATAGTTCCTACTTTTGCCGCCAAACGCCACCGTCAACGACTACTAGGCCTAGTTCAGAACTAGCTACTAGACGCCACCGCAGTCGGCTCTTGGCAACGAACGTAGCAACCTAAGAGCGTTGTTTACATTCTTAACCTATCCAATTTAGTTTCACACAGGTGTAATTAGTGGAAAGATCTTTAACATGCCATAAATCTATGACATGGGACCGCCGGCTTTACTTCCCCTCCGAAGGAAGGCATACTGAGGGATTTTTAACGCTCTTAAAAAATCCGACGGCTTCGGCCGGGTTTGAACCCGCTATCTTGGGCATAGAAGCTCAGCATGCTACCAACTACGCCACCGAAGCCGCTAACCAAGTAGCGACCAATAGTTTCATCCAGTCACCAAACTTCGCTTCAGGGGATTGCGGTAAAGTGAAGTTGGCACCATGGCCTCATACACGCATTATTTAAAAATACTGCACAAAAGCCCCAATTATTTATTTTCTCCCATAATTACAACGTTACGTGTCGTCTGGTGTATTTTATATCAGGCATGTTGGCAACTACGGACGTCATTGTGTGGGCCTCGTGGGCGCTCGCTGCGGCAGTTTCACATACTAAATACGCTGACGAAAACGGCTGCCATAGCTAATTAAACAATAAATGAAAACACATATTTACGTGATTTAGTACATATATTGGGTGCAGAAGTGATCAAGGTTAGTAGTTACAATCCCCACCAAAAGATGAAATAAGGTATGAAAATGATATATTGTCGAAATGAAAGTGAAACGGAAGAGAGTGATACGTCGTGCACAATTACAATGCCCTTTGTTAAATATGGGAGGAGTGGGCGGTCATGGAGGGCCCATGCCCCCCCGTCCTGGAATCCTGAGGATATTTCGATTGTTAATTGTCAAGTCAGTTCATTTCATAAATTGAATTTGCTGATAATTAACTGAATTATAAGTAGGGATAACTTACGGTAGTCATTTGCGATTATTTGAAAATGTCTCCACTTAGTTAGAAAATCGGCTAACTGGATTAACATTACCATTTTAATGAAACTCTTGTCTTTTATTTTTGTCGATACGTGGTGATACAACTACTTTTTATCCGATTTTAAGAAATTAACATTATGACGATGATTCACAAAGAAAAGCGAACTTCTATAGGCAAACACTCGGAACTTTAAAAATCTATTCCTCCCATTCATGCCGAAAGATAATGTACCCAACGGTTTAAAAGCAACCAAATATCACGCAACAAGAAAGAAATGAACTAAAATTGCGGTGGGGAGGGGGACGTCTCATCATCACCTAGTGACAGGTAAGTAATGGCCCCTCCCTGCGGGCGCCCGTGACGTCTGGTTCTACACACAGGGTGTATTGGTCACACATTGATGCAGCCACTGCCGGCTGGATCGCAACACTCCTGGTTGCTTTAAACTGCCTGCCCATTCGACACTCACAGGCGTACAAGATATATGCATTAATTCACCGCTAGGTGCAGCACTAAGGCACTGGAATTTTCGCGGCTTTTTAAAGAGGAAGATACCTGAAACGAAGAATTTCTATGTTTGGAGGATCAATATCGAAATTGACGGACGTGAAAACTTTACAATAAGTTAGTTCTTTTGTTATTCAATCATCTAAAAGTATTCAGACACATACTTACGGGCAAATTTTCAGTATTAAGAAAAGCAAAAATGCATGGTGGTGGTGGCGATTGTTTTTAAGGGGCGAAATGTCTAGCTCATTTGCCCGTAATTATACGGATGGTAATAAAATACAATTAGGCTACTTCCAACTGATTTAAATCTAACTTACATACTAGAGATTTATTTTTTGTCGTGTAGCCTCCTGAGAGGCCGAGTGCAGGTCTTTCTAGTCGACGCCCGTGGGCGACCTGCGCGTCGGGATGAGAGATGGAATGGATGAAGATGAATGAAACTGGGCAAGGATGTGGAAGGAAGCGGCCGTGGCCTGTCAGAGGGTACTGTCCCAGCATTTGCCTGGTGTTGAAAATGGGAAACCACGGAAAACCATTTCAAGGACAGCCGACGGTGGGGCTCGATCCCACGCGTCTACCGAGTCAGCAGAGAGCTTGGCCTCTTGACCTAACGTAGCGCTTTAGCCCGCGTAGCCACTACTGTCGGTATACTAGAGATGAAAATAAAGAATAAGGGCAATAAAAGATCAAAAAAGGGCCGCCGAAAAATGGGATGTTCATTTATTCAGGGGCTTTGCGACATCGTGGTCATGTAGCACCATGTACTTAGATGTGTGTTGAATTTGTTTGATAACCCATCGTATTGTGATGACTGTATTAGTGTGTGTATTTTTAAGTCAAGTGAGGATTGGGAAGGAGACGACCGCGGCCTTAAATTAGGAACCATCCCGGCATTTGCCCAGAGTAGAAGTGGGGAAACCACGGAAAACCACTTCGAGGATGGCTGAGGTGGGATTCGAACCCACATCCCCTCATTTTTGCCTCGCGATGACGAATGTACCCCGTTACAGCACTCAAACCAGAATTAAATTTCTTGACAGACAGGGAATTGAATTCTACCTCCGGGGCTAGCGCCAAGCATCCTAGCTGCTAAACCACGAGAGAAGGATTGAGGGACTTGAAAGGAAGTAAAGCTATGAAAGGCAGATAGAAAAGGGTGTGGGAGAGATGACCTCGTATTTCCGCCCCTTAAAACAATAACGGATAGAGGGGTTAGCCCCGTCACGGGAAAAGGAGAAAACCGAACCCAGCTCAGAAATTCTTCCGAGATGCCTATTACCAACCTCACTATCCATGAGCCCTTGAGGGTATATCCCCAACCCCAGGGATCACAACTAGTGGGACTTGGCTTCGAGACCACTGGACCCCAGCCTTGTCCGTTATTATTTCCACTTACTTGTGCCAGGCTCCTCTCTGTCATCTACCTGTCGACCTCCCATAGCGAGCTCTTGTTCTCTTCCAACCCCGACTGTATTAGGGTATCCGAAATCTAGGGAGTTTTTCATTTTTCTGCCTTAACTGGCCCTAACATCATCTATCCTGATACCCTCCTTCTTCGAAGGGTCAGCACATGGCTAAGTCTACACCGTCAGCTTTTGAGCTCGGAAGTCAGCGACTGTGAGGGGTTCCAGAGCTGTATCCATTTTCCCCTTTTTATTGACTTTGGGGTGGACCCTCTCCTCTTTCCCTTTTCTATCTGCCTTTTATGGCTCTAGTAGTTTCCAAATACTCAATACTCATTCTTCAAAGATTCTGATCCCACAAAAAATAGGAAAGAAAAAGACAAGAGCCAATTAAGGCAGGGAAATGAAAGACATCACAGGCCTCCAATACCCTAATAACGTTGGGGAACAAGAGTTGGCAGGAAAGATGAAAGAGAGGAGCCAACCCACATCCCACTAGTTGTAAGCCCCTGGTGGTGGGACATGAAAAGAAACATTAAACTATATAATAATTTATGTAACCTTCAAGTGTTATGGTAATAAAATGATATTCCCCGGTATTCTAGCTTGCCCCGTTCCGATTTACAAAAGGGCACGCAGCAGTACACCATTATAAAATCACACAAAAAGCATTCCAAAACACGAATTCGCCATTAACATCAATACAAAACTTATGTCTGCTACAGAGCCTTGGTGCTGCTTCCTAGCGCCTTTATTTGGAAACGAGGTTGTACGCTCAAAACAATGCTGTAATCGTCGAATGGGCAGGCAGTTTAAAGCAACCAGGAGTGTTGCGATCCAGCCGGCAGTGGATGCAGCACACTACAGTACTAGGAAACCAAGGACATCTTTAACTTCCACTGTAGCACACCCAGCCGCGAGTCGCCAATGCTCTGCAGCACCATAAATATTACATGAAGAGCATAAAAGAAACTATCCAAACGAATAAATTAGGCTGCGTGCAATTTAATTTCACTTACGACAAGAAGTTAGAAAATAGCTCTAACTTATTACGGCGTTCACAAACCTCAATTCTTCGTGTTACGAGATGCCCAGTTCACAAGCAAACTTTCTTGTTCTGGAGGACAAATCCAATGAAGAAAAATTTGCGTCAAATTGTCGTCATAATCCCGTTTCTAGTTACACAGCCACGCCATTGTATCCTCAATAGTTCAAAATTGTATGTGGAGTGTGGATTCTCAAGAACATTGGTTCTTAGGCCCCTTAAAACAACAATTATCATCATCATCATCAAGAATATTGGAGCAGGAACGCCGGCATATTTCATACGGTATTGTGTGAAACTCTTCGTGAACAAATTGAGGCAAACAGGCAATTGAAATGGAGAACACACGTTTACAACAGAACTTGCCACTTACTAGAACTGAGAAAGTGATACAACATTCTTCATGCATACCAAAGGAAATAAAATATAAACATATCTCTAGTGAGCAGGTTTATGGGCAACAGTGTGACCAACACAATCCACGGTCATTACAAAAATAAATGTACTTAGGCTTAGGAAGTGGCTTTGTTAGGATGTCTGCAGTCATTTTTGAAGTCTCCAGATATTTGATGTATATGACTTTAGAATCCAAAGCATCTCTAACATTGTGATATTTAGTGTCAATATGTTTGGTCGGCCAGTGAACCTATGAGTTCCTTATAAGGAAGATTACTAGTTTCTGTATCAGAATCATCAAGATTAGGGGTGGATGACTTCGTAGTTCCACCCCTTAAAACACCAATAACTAACTAACATCAAGATTTGGTTTAGTTTCCAAAGGAGTATCAGTGAGATGCGCATCGTGCATACCGATACCATATTTCTTTGCAATCTCACTGATGTACCGGTACTGCTCTTGGCTAAGTTACATTGTACCATTCTTCACTTCTTGCCTTACTTTAATACCTAAAATAAGATAAATTGGTCCAAGATCTTGTACTGCCCCCGAAAAATGAATTATTTTTGACTTAAATGAGAATATTTTCCGAGCCCATGATACAGTTTAACATGTCAATATAAATCCTGGAACCTGACACAAACCAGTCGTGTTAGCAAGCCAGCGGGCAGGGAGATTCCGATCACGTGATATGTTGCGCAATAGAGGCTTCTAGAAGCTTGAAATCGACATAGCAACAGTGAATTAGTTACAGAATATTATAAATATTGTTATAATTTATGTCATTGGACATAAGCCTACAGCCAATGAGGAGAGGTCTTATTGAAGACGGGAATACCTTCAACTATATTATATGGAGAATTTACGCATTTAGGCCCCAAGAAGAATATTTTATTCATTGGTAATGAGAAGAAAATTAAAGGATAATATTACCGATACTTTGAAAGTCGCCGAAAGGACGCATTAATAAGCATTACTAAAGTGCGCGCTAAATTTCTGGAGGGAGTCAGAAATGGCCGCCAAAATTTCGACTTGGAGAGGGAGACCCAAGCATCGAGGTTCTTTATCCTACAGACTTCGAAGAGTGTAGAAGTGTTTACCGGATTAACCGAGATTCCGAAGGTTTTGTCCGAGTACGCACAGTGGGTCAAAATCGAAATCTAGGAGGAAAAAAATATTTATTTTCATAATTAACAAATCAAAATGTATTACTTCTACAGCATTCGCATATAATTGCCGCTCACTATTCTGGGATATAAACGCATCTTAGTGTAAATCTGTCACCACTGTTCGAGCAGTCTGAATTGGAGGGTGAATGTAAGTGGGTGTGGTTTGGTTGTCTTTTTGGTTAGTGTGATGCTTTAAGATGGAACATGCAGCTGAAGGTATGATCTTTGTAACGTGTTTCAGTTATTAATGGGCGTAATTGTTACGTACTTTTAGCTATATTTGCATTATAAAATATTTAACTATTATTTTTCAAATAATAATTTCACTTAGATTTTTAGTATTTCGCGTCACCCTGCGTCACTTTCTACTTAATGTTAAAATGTAGATATATTCTTGTTACGCCTGTTATAAGACTTTTTGCATCTTTTTGCAACTTATTTATTTTACGTTTTAGAAAATGCTGCGCAACCAGTTCTCACACGTTTACAACTGTTTGAAGCACTGGGTTCGACGATGATGTCCAAAGTGGAACTTTGTGACTTTGTTAAAAGTAAATTAGGGGTAGAAAATTGTTCTGAAGAGATAACTGAATGCTCTATCCAACTCCTAGTCATAGACAATTTCTTGCATGTGCAGACGTAGCTTAAAAAGGCCTTAACTGATGTTTATTATGAAGTAAACAAATTATATACGTTGCTTTCCCTCTAAATTCGTGATTAAATGGTAACAATAATTTTGTCCCCCTAGATTTCGGTTTTTACCCACTGTGGTACGGTATTGAGACTACTCGTGGAGCCAGCGTGATCGCCGGCGCGATATAGGAGATCCCCGTGCTTTGAAACTAGGCGAAGTTCGCAAGTTATTATATATTGCGTTTACTCATTAATAATTGAGGATAGACTTCGGCCAATTGAACAGTTGTACAGTACAGACTGAATACTAGTATTTGTTGAAATTTAAGCGTCACAGATTGAATAGTTTTTAAGATATAGACTTACTAAAAGTGAATTAGAAAAGTGACGGACGGAGAAGCTGAAAAGCATTTTAGTTGAAACGAGACAACAGTGAACACAAGCCAAGTGAGTAACAGTGTTTTTACTTTCGCATTGGAGCAGTACACAAACATTTTCATTATGACCACTGATGGTTATCAAGAAGATATTTATTACGATGTTGCGATGATGAGATGAGAACTTTATGCGTGAGGGACATATTTGAAGCAGAGATTTAGGTGCAACGTGGAGCTTCGCTAACCAGAATACTTCTGACAGTAGACGTTACATCTTGTGCATTAACGTCATTTCACGAACTTTATATAACAACCACGAGCTCTAAAAATAGTTTACTAACCATCTACAGTATATGAATATTTCTACAACGTTACTCAACAATGACACTGAACTATATCTACGACGCAGAATGAAGATGCATCATAAGAAGATTTGTCAAGATGCCAGGGAAAGTCCCGGCAACCCAGAAGAATTATGCCAGTAGGATGTAATTCGATTCCAGACGGAGGTTGGTGATTATCGGAGAGGAATTTCCTTCCTTATCCGTGGTCGCTGGTCCGAGGGAACGAATAGAGGTCCAACTCAGTATCTTGGATTGAGCAAACATCTTAAGTATTTTCCAAATACTTAACATGATCTTCTAGATATCGTCTGATAAGGTAGCAGTGTTATTTACTTTGTATTGAGACCTATATAGTGACATTCAGAGCAAACGCTTTACTCCATATTTTCTGTATTTCGATGTTTCGACATATATTTATATTTCATGTGTGTAACAAGATTTTATTCTACAAGATCTTTAGAGATGATTGTCTTTCATCATTTTCCCATTTATATTCTACGGATCAATGTCTGAACTGACATGTTTATTTGTTGAAGGAATCAGTATTCCTTATTTGAGACCAGTCATTTTAACTTTCGACGTTTTAAATTTCATTTTGAATTGAGGCTACAGACATTTAGTCGTGAATGCCAATTAAACTACTTTAGGTAATTTAATTTGGGCATCTTACTATAAAAGAACGCTTCAAGAACAGGAGAAAACTACGAATGATATATTGTTATAGTATCATTATAACTATGAATTTCGCGTCGATCTGGCAAGAAATATTCGTCATGATATGATAGAAGTCATAGACTCATAGACATTCATTGTTTAGAATGGAGTCACATTGCGGAATTGACAATCCTTACTTTATTTGAGAAAGCTAAGAGCTTTAGTCATTTAATTGTATTAGGAGAATAACTTGATAGAAGATAATTTTTATCTTACGACAGGAAACTCAAAGCTAGTTCTTCCCCAGTCAAGATTGAACTCTATTGGACATAATAAATAACATATGTGGTTATTTATACACTATATGTGGTGTCACGTATTGTGGACCTGACATTGCTAAGACGTGTAATCTAAAGCTCGATCAGAATGGTGGACGAAACAGTATTTATATTAGTTTTATATGTGACAATAGTGTGTACAATTAAGTATCATTTTATGCAGTAAACTTATGGAGGTCATTCACGACTTGTCTAAGGTCGTCTTTTATTAGTGGAAGTTTATTTTAAGAACAGAAGTAAGTGTTCAGTAATCCAGCGATTGAGTGTTACAACGCTCATGATAATGCCAGTAATTTAAATGCAAGTCCTACAGAAGAGATGTTGGTAACAATGAATTTGTGTTAAGAATTGTTCAACATAGTAGAGGTGAATTTTAATACCATATACAGTGGATATATGAGGCTACGGGAAGAGAAGTGTGTACTCATGCAAGGGTATACCGCATTTGAGGGAAATTACTGAGGTATAGCTCTTTTGTTAAGAACATGGCATTAGTAGTAAAATAGTCATTGTGTTGAGAACTCCAATATATGTAAATTTACGACTTAGCAGTGATGACATGAGCGATTGATAAGCGGAAACTAATTTGAGAAAGAAGTTGTCTACTGAAGTTAACTTATACCTTTATTAAACTTTTTATTAAAACACGGAGTTGAGTATCTACGTGCAATTGACCTTTGGCGGTTGAACGCATTTGATTGATTTTGTCTATAATCTTAATTTTGACAAAGTGTGTGCATTATAGTAACATTGGTGTGGGATTAAGAAATTTTATGTGAAGATCACATAGTGACATACTTGAAAGAAAGGTATACTTTGAGTGGGAGCTTAGACTCCATTATATAACGTTAAACATAACGATCCAGTACTTGTAAATATTTTCACAATTATTTAATTATAGAAATTATTTTAATAATAATTATTTATGCGATCAAATGTTTAGGAATAGTAGTGTATTTTAGTACGGATGTTTTTGAAATGAATGTTTTCAAGTTGTTAAGTGTGATTGAACAACTCCGACAGTCATGAATGACGAGAGGGTATGCAAGGAAGATTGTATTAAAAATTTGAATGTGTTTGCTTGAGAAGTGAAGGAGATATAAGCAGTTTTGTAAAGAGAAAATGTAGATTTAAACAAGGCGACTGTACGCTAGGCAGCGCGGTCATGGCAAATGTGAAGGGGTGTGTATTCCCGTTAAATATCTCAAGGCCAGTCTATTATATAATGTGGAGAGTTGTTAACAGTCGACAGCCTTCTGAGGGAAGACAGCCTCACGGCTGATCGAATGTGTGTCATTCTATGAATGAGTGCGCGAGACCAGGCGTTGTGCGAGACGCGTGCCGGTTTTTTAATAGCTCTTCAAGAATGCGTGGAATGCAGGAACTTGTGTTAAACGTTTTAATACTTCTAGCAGCTTTAGGCCAGTCAAAATTTATTTCTGAGCAACAGACATGATAGTAAATTCAGTAGTGTGTGTGTTGTCGTAGTGGAGAGCGTATGAATGTGCGTATTAATTTATTAATTAGTTATTGTTATTTATTGTATAATTATTAGTTATAATTTACATTTGTTAAATAAATTTACTTACTTCGTTTTCCTTTGTCGTCTTAGAGTGATTTATTTTAAATATAATTGAAACAATGGTATCGTGGATCTGTTTTCAGGTTGGAGCTAAGCCCCTCTAGAGACCCCGAGAAATAAAGGTAGGTGTTCAACTGAGCTACAGTGTATTATGTTGTATATCCACGATATCATTGATCAATACTGTGTAAATTCCTGAAGACCTTGTTGGAGCAATTTCTAATGGATATTTAGCGGAGCCCTCTTAGAAATAAGCAATCCAGCGTTGCTATGGATTCCCAACAGGCATCTTCCCGAAGTTACGGGTACAGTACTGTACCCGAAACACTTACCAATACCTGGTGAAATCCCTCGATGGTCTCTGGATCGTAGAACCTGAAAAATGCCCGGCGAAAAACCCTCCCAGGTCCTACCACCAAGTAGAGGAATGAATGGGGTTCTAGTCATCCTATCAGGCTGTTTTAAGAATGACCATGGCTACAACGAACGAACAAATAAGAAAACTAGCTCAAGAACACAAAAAACGTCTCTAAAAGAACTATCCCAAGGGTGGAAAACCCTGGAAAAAGAAAATCCAAGCGATGGCCAGCTTAAAACGACCTCCAATCTCTCCGTTAAAATATCACACCATGATTTAAAATTGGGAAAACAATTTATTCCATGAGAACAAGGTAACAGACACAAAATAAAAAAATACTAATACCCTGTCGTCAAGAAAACAAAATTACAGCTAAACACAACTGTAGTAAGAAAATCCTACATGATTCCAAAAATGAATTAGGATTATCACCTACACGCTGGGGTGATTCAAAAATTAATATCTCACATTATGTATTAAGGAAATTAGGCATCAATCTCCTAATGATATTAGGAGGACTGGATGAACTATTAGACGATGAATAAAGAAGAATTATCAAAATGTATACACGTGTATCGTCTTAAACGATATTCCAAAAGTGTAGCAATATCAAGATTATATACAAGTATTTATAAGAATATATACATAGAAATGTCCTCAGACATTTACATGCTTCAGCCTAAACAGCTGATCTTGGCCATAACATTCGCATCGTGATGTGCAATTAACATTCAATATATCGGGTTATCAATTTTCTTCAAGCAATTAAGCTAAATAGTGTATCTATCTACTAAATTCATGATTCGAATTTTAAATAAGCTTGTACAAAATCGTAGAGGTTTTAACGATTATATGATGTGGAAATGTCTTAAGTAGCTCGAACAGATTATCCAAGCGATACCTTTGATTATGTGAAGAAAAAACATGTAGGATCGCTCCATAAGAATGACGATGCCAATGTCTCCAACAGACATTAAAATACCAGAAAAACTCATCTTTATTAATGTAACACCAAACACGGGTGTTGACTACTCGAAGTCACAAACAGATTGGCACTTACTGGCTGAAAAAGCACTTACCGGCTCAATCTAAAATAGGCCTAATGCTTCAACAAGCATGAAATCTCACAAATATGCATCATCCCAGATGTGCATCCAAAAGACAACAACACCAAGATTATACGAACCTTCACAACGCTACTATTATTTTTAATCTCAATATTCACACAAGAGCTACAAACATGTTTAACTCACACACTAACCTTAAGCACGTTGTTCAAAGTCGAGATACTGAAACATTCCACTAGCAAATTCACCGATCTTGCCTCCCGATAATGTATATTAATAATACTTGTTCATTTTTCTTGACTCCTAGTCAAGCTTTCCTGGAATGATTTAATCAACTTTGTAAATGGTGTTCAAAACTGCTATATTATACCTCACTCACAAAATTGCATTAAATGCAATTATTTACGTTAACCCTAGAACTGCGGACCGTCTTCCAGGAAGACGGTGTGTTGTTTAATCAAGTGCGACCGTCTCTCTGAAAGACGGTCTTGGAATTCAAATATAGTACTACTGTTAGCCTTCAGATGGCACTAATTTCAAGTTATGCTGGTTCCCGATGCTTTTATCTTTCGTAGTGTAAGTCTTGGCAAACAAATGACAGTATGCAAGCTATTATTTGGCTGCAGAAGTGGAAGTACTTCCATGTTGATATTGAAGTTGCATTGAGCAAAATGACCGCCAACTATGTAGACGATTCAGAAATTTAGCACTTGATTTTTGACGATTCGTGTGATAGTATGGACGATGACAGTGATTATTGTGTGGATTCGTATGAAAATGAAGATGGTGAAAGTAGTGGCAGTGATACCGGCGAACAGGATGTCACGCAAGTTATGGAAATCCCCATCAATGCAAGCGATGTTTATCATGTTCCGACAGACCCTGTACACATGCCTAATGTTAGCCGTGAAGTGGTAAATGTGAACTAGACTGATATTCAACCCGAAGAAAGTGACTTTCCAGGTAAAAATGTACCGTTTATCTTTCATCATCCTGGGCCTGTGAACTTGCCTCCCCGTAATCGCGCGCCGATTATGTACTTCAAAATCGAGAAATGTCATATTTATGTAAAAATAATTTTCTTTTTAGTAAATAACAGGAATTAATTGAAACTGGTTCTTGAATTAGTAACAAAAAACTATGAACTTTTCATTTATGATGTCTCTGATGAACATTTAACTCGGCAATACGGTTTTCTAGAGCAGAAAATTCAATAATTTTTTATTTTTTTATTTTTCATAAAATACTTTTTATGATTAATTCAAAGTGACGAGTCTGAATGATTCACCTATATCAATATAATATAGAACAGTCTTTCAGCTTTATATTGGTGTATGATAAGTCATATTCATGAACACAGTATGCTTACAGATACCAAATTCCTTTTGTGTGTACTTTATGGGAATTTACTGCAGCATTTGACAGATAAACCTGCAGCAGTTCTAGGGTTAATACTGTGAAAAAATACATGTCTCAAAAGGACATCCTAAATTAATTTAATCTCAAATCAATACCTAATAGAAGGTAAAACTGATCTTTTCCTGAATCAGGATAGCCTCCAACTTCGGTGGGCTTCGAAGTATCAGTGGATAAAACTTACACCATGAAAGCAAGTTAACTAATCAGGTTAATCCAATGACAATCATTAAGTAAATCCACTAATAAATCTGCACTCACAAAAGCGAATTGCTTTCCACAAAAATAATCCTACAGGTGGATTAAAAACTATAAATGCAACGAACACTAAGATAAACTTTCCAAGATTCAAATCGCTGCGAGAAAGCGATGTTCCTAACAGAACAGTAGTACATGGAAAAAAAAAGTACTGGCCTCAAATAAATCAGTGTTCCAAACACTGAGAAACAAACGCGATTAAAACTATGCTTAGACAAAATATTGGAGATCTTCCCCTAAATTCTCTTCTCGGCAAATAAAAAAACGCACTACTAATAAATTACTGATTAAATGATCCAAACTAATAATACACAAGGCATGAATTCGTTAAGCGAATACAAAATCCCGGGATCACAGCAAGTCAGATTCGACAGAAACATCGAACCTAAACTTGTGAAGACCCATTTAATCTAAAAAAAAAAGAAGATAATTGCAATTGTTAACACGTGCTTCCACTAAGCTACGTCAATAGAGTCTGCTGGTCCAGTACCTTTTGTTGCATCTTGAAGCGTCTTAAGCGGGATATAAAAATATCTGATGAAAATCCAGGTTATCACCCGATAATACACTCTTCTTCTTCTCTGGATCTGGGAATCGAACCCGGGTCTGCAGCGCACACGCATACTGGTCAGACGACCATACGAGCCTACTCCCTTCATGCCAGAAATACTATCATCCGCCTGAGAGAAAAGCACTGTCCTGCATGGCGCAGCTGATGAATGCACTCGCGAACGACCACTGGAGTGCGGTGAAAAAAAATATTCCTCTCCAACAAGGAGAATGCATTTGTGGCTGGCAATCATCTTGCTAATGCATATCTCATGAAGCTACCCCATTAAAATTAGCCTGCCATTCTGGAAGTCATAACTATAACGTTGAACTTCCCCACTGACATCTCAGACGATAATATGCGTTCTAGTGTCTGCATAATGTACAGCTTAACAAGTCCTGAAGTAAGCATGTAACAGCACAATCAAACACGTTACTATTACTCGTGGTGAAAACCTCACAAGGTTTCGAAATGGCTGCCTTGGTAATGGACACTGCTGGACAGAGACATGCAGTCAGTCCACGTTCCGCTTCGACACAATTCCTCCTGACCAAGATGGCAGTATACATTTACAACTGTTCTGATAATAACTCAGATCCATCATAAACTTGTAGCTTTAATAAATACTTGAACACGGTACACGTCCGCTTGTCGAGACACGAAATGCTCTGCACGTTTCTAACGCACTTCAAAAAAGAACTGTTCGGCTTCGCTAAGTATAAATGCGAGCCTTCTACATGCGAAGTAATCACAGCCTGCCTTGCACCTGCGATCTCGCTTGATAGCCGCGTTGCGTAACCACATATGACACTCTGAATACAACAGTTCACGTCCAAGTGAAATCGCCTTGCTTGCAGCCAAGCGCCGCAGCAAGCAACCCCCACTACCGTCTTCCTTCATCGATATCTCGATGTGTCAATAACTCGCTTATGGCTTGATCATTATACATGTTATTATTACACGTCGCTTGTTGTATTATATTCCTCATGAAATAGCTTTCTGCTTTGGTAATCTGCGTTCTATGTCCTTCGAAAAGCCTTCTAATACTCTAATTCGCTTCAAAACAATAAAGATGATCCTGTAGCGTGGATCGATATATGACATGACGTCACGTATACATTTATTGATCGGTCTATCTGAGAGTCCATCCACTCGGGAATGCTCGTTATTTTCCGATCTCGAACCGAATGACACTTCTCATATTAACGGCGTGATAGATCGTGACTTGACTCACGAGCTCAACAGCATCGCGTCTCTCGTCGTTTCCATTGCGGTATCTGGGCATAACCTTATGAAAATATACGGTACAGTACCTTCAATTACTTATCATTACAGATCTTCAATTACTTGATCTTATACTCATCATTATAAGCCTCAATGAAATCATCAACGTATAATGCAATAATTATCATACCTTGGCCTTGTTTCATGAAGTAGACACAGGGTTCATCAGCGCAATTTTTGTACCCCAATTTGACAAGGACAGAGTGAGCTCCGTCATTCCACTAACGAGAAGGTTGGTTAAGACATAAATAGATATATCAACTTGCAAACTTTATACTCAGTACCTTTCTTGACAAAACATTCTGGCTGACACATGTAGATCTCTTTTTCTAACATTCCATTGAGGAAAGCAGATTCAGCATCCCAATGTACCATCTTCAGATTTGTGGTGACAGCCAAGGCAAGCAGCATCATTAACATGCTATGTCGAACAAACAGGAGAGAAAGCTCCTGTAAAATCTACTTCGTTCTGAACCCGTATTTATAATTTCTAAGAAATGAGATGTGGAGAGGATCGAACCTGTTCGCGCGTAGCAATGCTATGTTTCAATTTAAAGAAGTTGGTTATGTTTCCCGCATGACATGCATATACTCAGATGCAACCAGGAGTTGTGGCTTGGTTGGAAGGCTTTGTAAACTCATATTTTGTGCGTAGAAAGAAGAAGCTTTTATTGATGAATATTAGAAAATAGTACAATTGAGATTCAGAGTGAACTGGAAAACGACACATACAGTATACGAGTTCTTGATAGGCTTCGCTTGCTGAAACCTGTTTTGGTAAGTCATGTGACTAGAGGGAGAGAACTCAGGGAGCCACGGATTTTTCCACTCCACTCGTGTAGAGCGCGTGGCAGAGAGCACGTTGCAGCGCACGTCACAACTGTTAACGCGTGTACGAAGAAGTCACGTGACAGCAGTTGACCCAATGAAATAATTAGAACCTGATGACGTATAGCTAATTATTATTACTCTAAAGAACAATTATAAGTAATTCGTCTACAGAAATACGGAGGTATTTGGAAATAAAACATATTGGATTAAATAGAATTTTAGTTGAAAGCCCAGTAAGGTAATATTTGAATATAGAGTGAACATCCATGGTTTGCGCTCATTGACACCATTTTCTAAATTAAGGAGGGGAGACATGAAGCTACAGAGAGATTATTCCTCTTCGAAGTCTAGTTGAAGACAGACGTGCTTATTCGAGCTGCGAGATATACTGAATCCAGGTCTACGAGACAAGCTTAGTTGACGGGAAGGACGTCACATCCTACGGTCAATATACAGGAAGCAGCCTCGGTGAAATGAAATAGTACAAGAAAAGGACTTACATTGGAAGCTACGTGAAATTTACAATTATAAACGAAGTGAATTCGTTATTCAGCGCTTATTGATAAAGTCGACATACCTGCATACAGAAGAAGACCACATATATACAATAATTAATCTACGATATTCTACGACAAGACTACAAAGAGAAGATCTTCAACATAAAATATTCCAACCACTCTTTGGAAATATTTTACACGCTATCAAACTTGTGTCGACGAGGACGCTTTGGCATGAATATTTTGAAGGCTGCAGTAATGGCTTACTAAATACATGGAGAGGAAATAGCCTATATTAATTATGAGGATTCCAGAAGTGACCGAGCGCGACGAAGGAAGAAACATGAAGATGTGGTACTGCATCTCCATTAGCAGTCCACTGAAGTCACAAATGCTAATACAACTACATGAGTTTCTGATGTCAACAAGGAAATCTCATAATATAGTCTCAACAGCCTACAAATTCACTGAAGAACTTTGAGACAGGGGCCGATTTAAGAGATTGACGACAGAACCATCTGGTTCAGAAGCGAACGAAAGATCCAGGTTCGTGTCCCGAAGAACGAGCGAAAGCAGTAAAGGTTCTACTCCAGACACGTGGGAGACATATCACCGGCGGAGCGTGCCATTACAGCTCTTCGGATCCCCAGGCAAGCAGGCAAGCTCTCCTGACTTGCAGCAATTCTTTGAATGTGAGCAAGGAATGCAGTCGTCCACTTCATCAATAACCCAGGTTATCAGATGGAATATGCGGGCTGAAGGTAGCTAAACGCTTATACTATATTTAGTAGCTGATTGCCATGTTTAGGGTATCTAGAATTGACCAATATTTTATGTAGATATGTGACCATTTATTTTCCATGTTTTTAGCGTTTGTTAGTTCAGTTTAATTGTAATCTCAAGTTAATATTTTAAATGCGATCGTGTGTCGATTTTGACGTTGCGAAAATTTTATTTTACTTCTTCGTCGCAAAATGTTTGATAGTGAATAATTTTTCGACTGTATTCGAATTCGTTTTACAGAGAGAGCAATGATTCATTATAATGTTTCAAAGTTCATCAAAATGTTTCAGTATAATACATTCAGATACTCATCATAATGTTTCATAATGCTTTAGAATGCATCATAATATTTAAATACTTCTTCATAGAATTATTATTCGTTGAATTCTAAGGAATATATCAGTTTCATATGACTCAGATCATATTCACAGTTATTTAAATCTGAGGTTTTGTAACAATTGACTGAGTTCAATAGTGATAGTCAGTGTATTTATCATGAAGGAAGCAACAGGTTGTTGGCTATAACATATTTTGAGAGAGGAATTGATAGCTCATTTGTGAGAGCAGATTTATGATAACGCTAAGCTAGCGGTAAATACGAAGGAATGCGAGATTAAATTGAAATGCAATCGACCCATTGTTATGACAGATGTTAGATAATGTTGAAATGAATGTTTATTCAGTAAATGTAACAAGAATTGTGTGGATATGGGATTTATTTTTATTAATTTGATGGCTATATACAGACGGTTTAAAATGTGGGCGCCAGTACCTAACTAGTAGTAAATGAATTATTAAATGAAGAGATCGCAAAGTTCTGTAAAAAGGAACAGGCAAGCTAACCAGTGCCTGCTAATATTTATTCAAAAGAATAGCACATATAAGCAATGTCCAATAACAAATAATGAGACCACACATTGAAAAATAAGAACTTGTTACTCAAATAAAATAAATACTAACTTCTTCTAGAAGCAAAATGTATCGTGAATTTCGGTGTTATGACTTCACTACGTCCTCATTAACGAGAGATTAAAAATTATACTGATAGACGACTGGTCTATAAAATGTTTTAAAACATCAACTACTTGTTGATCATACTATACTTCCACTGTTGATTAAATCTCGTAAAATAACGCTTTATATTTACATTTCTCACCGTAGATACATGGGCCTCTTTAATACAACGTTTCTGAAAGTAAGTAAGTAAGTAAGTAAGTTAGTTAGTTATTGTCGTTTTAAGGAGCAGAACTACGAGGTCATCTTCCCATGATTCTGAAAGTACTACATCCTAATACAATTACTTTAAAATTCAAATTATTATTATTATTATTTATATTTACAATATTTCTTAAATGTATCGTGACCTGCACGATATTCCTTCCTTCTTCACGATCTTTCTAGATCACAACACTTCTTCTTTACGTATTTCTCTTTATGGGATCACACAATATCTTTTTAAAATCGTCAATTCCATTGAGAACATAAGTAACGATCAATTATGCTAATTACTCTTGAATATTAGTCACAATCATTAATAAATTCGATAAATAATTAATTACATATATAACAGACTATCTTTGTGGTCGTTATCGCACTCGAATATAGAGGTTTGCGGTACTTGACTTTAAGTTCATATACATCGCATTATTTACTTTTCCACTAACAACATCGTCATTAATATCTTTTACAGACCGCTATTCCACGTCGTAAACATTGAAATTTGTATATTTCCACAGAACAAGTTATTCAACTAGCGTTACATTATACGCTTACATTTAATTATTAACATTTCTCCACATCTCAACTTACAACAGCACGGAATTTCAGTAATTCTACCATATCACACACGAATGCATGATGTATACTTCAGATTACAGTAACCTCTATCGATTATACATTCCATATCGTGCTCGTAAATACTCTTAACTTGTCATTTCTATAAACCTTTAATCTCCTTACACATTGTAGTGATTCATTTCCGATAACTTATTACCTTATCATCGTTAACTTCATATAATCACGTTACATATAACGATTACACTTTAAGATACGTCTGTATATAACAATCAGATTTATAAAAATAAATTATATATCCTCACAATTCTTGTTACATTTGCTGAATAAACATTCATTTCAACATTATCTAACATCTCTAATTACAATGGGTAGATTGCATTTCAATTTCATCTCGCATTCCTTCGTATTTACCGCTAGCTTAGCGTTGTCATAAATCAGTTCTTACAAATGAGCTATCAATTCCTCTTTCAAAATATGTTGTAGCCAACAAACTGTTGCTTCCTTCGTGATAAATACACTGACATTCGATATTGAACTCAGTCAATTGTTACAAAACTTCAGATTTAAATAACTCTGAATATGATCTGAGTCATATAAAACTAACAAATTCCTTAGAATTCGACGAACAAAAATACTAAGAAGTATTTTAGCCCAGTCGACAGGTAGTTTCAGATAGAAAAAGGTCGGAATTTAATGAAACTTTGGGATGTTGTTGAGGGATGGTTACTTAACATTTTTTCAAGTTTTGGACCTCGAGGACCCTGTGCGAAAAGCGGAGGGGGCAGTAAACTGCAAAAGTTTCGACCTTCCTCCCGTTTCTCCTCAATAACAATTTACCCTTATGTCCTATGGCAAAAGAATTCTTATGCTTTTTTTGTAGAGCGTTAAATTTCCTACAATGTTGACAATTCAAACATGTTTGTATGTTAATTCGTTACTGAAATATGGCGCTTCGAATAAAATGTCATATTTCAAAATTCGCTAAAGAAAATGCCCAAAAAATGCAGAATTCCACCTCATTTCTTCTGTTATACCCAAATTATGATCAAATGTTGTTGTAATTATGGTTCCTAGTTACAATCACCAACTTTGGAAACCCCCATCCCCACCCCCACCCCCCACCTCACCCACGCTTCTCCCTTCCCCCACCCAACCCCAATTCACAAACACTAATTTTCTTCTCTGCTGAAAGAAAAAGACGCAGTCCTTTTGTGGAAAGAATTAATGTAATTATTAATTTGAAGCTATTCACAAGGGATACATTATATGGAATAGAGATATTATTAGTGAAAGGTACTCATCACAAGTACATATCATAGTAGGTACTCATTGGTACTCATTAAAGTTCCTGCCCGGATTTCTTAGCCATTGATTCTGCTTCTAACTGCTCGTCGACCTCCTGAGTGATCAGCCTCTTAATGACGTCCTCGCCGTCGTCGTATTCGTCGACTATGTCTGGTGAGTCCCCCTCGTTCAAATCAGTTGTGGGGGCATTTTCGCATGAGTGGCCTGTGCAGTGCTTGCACAATGCTGAGCACCTAAGACCTGCTTTCTTGCAGTTGCATGCTCCGGTGCTACAGCCTTTGCTGCACTTGCAGGAAACAATCCGGAGGTTGTTATCCAGCGCAGTATTTCTGGTTGTGGGAATTGGTAGTACCCCTCGCGTGGTTAGACTCCAGCCCCAAACAGATGGGAGAATATCATAGCCTAACCACGCCTGTTCTTGCTGGTAAATGCGGAGAGAGTGGTACTTGGCAGCGTCCCTTGATGGTGGTAGGCGGGCTAAGTGCAATTTAGCCTTCGTCACTGATCGTGTGAATAATCTGTACCGCAGGTCGTCATTGTCAATGTCGCCTCCATAAACTGCTACCAGGAACTTTTCTCCAGCGTCGCTGATCTACTGAAGACTAGCGTTTGGTGTGAGAAACTGCTGCAGAAAGGGAGGTATTTTTCATGTAGGTGCTGCAAATTTTGTTCTTCCCCAATCCATGCGGTGCTGACGTGGTATCACATCCACTCATTGCGTGGAGGAAAAGTATGTCCTTGGGGGGAAAGGAGCCGGAACTTGGCGAGTAGAGGCAACGCCACCTAGATAATAAGGCCTCCGCGCTCGGAAGCACGCGCGCCAAGAGTAGTCATTCCTCCTTGCCCTTCCAAACGATGTTTCTACTCGGAAAGGAAACGCTTATATTGTTGCACTGTACAACTTTAAATGAACACTGCATAGCCTGCAAGTCTTTGATTAGCCAGTATTGCTAAATTACCCGTCCCTCGTAGAATTTACCTTCTTCCTTACCTTTCATAAAATACGCTTTCCAGTAATGCTTGAACTATGAAACTCCTTCTATACTGAGGGAGGAAAAAGAAATAAACAGTTTCAATATAACAACAACAAAAAGTCCCGTATTCATTACGATAATGATGTTTATTATGATTTTCAGAACGTTATGAACTTATTAACCTCACATTTAAATGAAGGGAGAAAGGCAACAATGGAAAATAATAATTGAACTGCTGAGTCGAAAAACGATAACATTCCATTTCCAAGAGGAAAAAAGAACGATCATCTGTCGAAACTGTACGTCGTATTGAAAAATTCACTATTAGGCAATTGTAGTACTAGTAGCAAGAAGTTATGTCTCAAAATGTCATAATAGGAGTGTCATCAGTTAGCGACTCATTATTGATGAAATATGCTGGAATATTATCCCATTTCTTTGAATATTGTCCTTTTTCCACTCACTCGTTCAATTTTTAGTATTATTTTACTGGCGTTGGATTACAGAATATTAATTTAATTAAAAGTTTTGAATTTCGCAGGTATTAACATAAACTTTAGCAACAATTTGGCTACAGACAGAAATACAATACAATACAGTTTTATCTTGAAACATATTTAGCCGAGAATACATTCTACAGCAGGAACATAATTAACTCTCACCAACAATTCAACTTATGAGCCAACTGTTCTTGTAGCTTAATAGAGAATAGAGAGAGCATAGGAAATCTTCAGTCTTAACTATTATTGTAACAGATTGTACATTAAAATTACATTTTTCTACTAGAAAATTTCTTAAAGGATGTAAGTGAAGGTTAAAAAATTAATTTAAATGGGTTAAAAATAGATTCAATTCACATTTTGAGAGGGTTGTTTTTGAAATTACAATAGGACTAAATTTCTTAATCTTGGGAATCAATAATAAGCTTATTGACTTTCTGATATGTATAGATGTTAAGAAATATGCTTCACCCATCTGATACATCAGGACTGCCAAAGCTAAATCTTCAATTAATGATATAGGCTACATTAAGGTAAAATTATGAGCAGGGATAGGATTTATATGTACTAAAATCTGTCAAAATATGTACATATGTATGTATATATATATTAAAAATGTATACAATCTAAAAAAATTCAAAATGTAAATATATTTTATCAAATATGGACAAAAGACAAATTTATCCCCATAATACTAATTTTGTTACTTCTATAACCCACATAAATGCATTATAAATACTGGATTTATAAATTATCCAATTTTCTTTTATACCACTTACTTTTCACTTACCTTCATTCATCGATTATTCCTGTTATTCCTGCCAACCATAACAGTATGCCATGAAATGTTCTAAATTTTCAATTTTGAAGCTTCTTTTCAAAACAATTGCTATCGATACACCTACGTACTTCAGAAATCTTTCTTTTCATTACATAACTGTAAACTTGTCCTGTGCTGTCATTTTTCAAGTCACTGAAAACTACAATTCTACATATTTTTATTCATAAGAGTAAAATATGTACAAATATTGGTTTGAAATTTACTAAATAAGTAAAATTATTTATTTTGCATGTATGTACTGAAGTCAGAAATATGGAGAAACATGTCAAATAAATTTGTTTAATTAGAAAGAGGACAACATAATCGATGGAGATAAGTTATAGGATATGAAATAAGTATTTACATATAAATCCTAGCCCTGATTATGAGAAAGCTGAAGCAGAAAATAAGTAAAGGAACAGTAGGCAGATATGTTGATTTGGACATAGGTGATTTATCAAGATTAGTGTCAGTTGCTTTGGGAAAACATATTTGTCTTTCTGGGCACAGTGTCCTTGAGATTTCCTTGAATTTTGTTTCTACAATAATTATTAAGGAAAACATTCACAGAAATCCAAACGATCTTCCTACAAAGGTCCTGTGCACTATGCTCAGAACATTCTCTCTCCCACAATAAGTCATTGTTTAGGACAGAATCTAAAGCTAGCTTTGTAGTTACTTCTCTTTGGTTTAGCACATGAAGAAATTCCTGTTCAAACTGGTCAAACAATTTTTGAACAATCAAATAAGTATTGACAACAATACTGATAACATGATATTGAGGAAAGAGCAGCTTTCCTCGACTTACATTCTCTATCAAGGTATACATTGCATGATCTTGTAAAATGTCACTGAGCACTAGGTGATCCTTACAAATTTCACATTTTGATTGCTTTAGAATTGAATAGCAACAATACCCTGCATTATAGGTCAGCACAGGCAAATCATCACTGGCATTTTCAACAAAACAAGCTAATTCCAAACGGGCAAATCACTTACGGTGTGTTATAGTATTTAACTGCATTGGAAATGTTTTCATATATCAGATGTACGTACAGTAGGTGTATCTTGAGGTTACGTACACCATGTGGTTCAGACCTTCTGTCTCTAATCTATATTTAATATGGGTAGTATAAGTACAGTATAACTTACCTTTGTTGTTTTGCTGACTTAAATTTTCCCTTGGGATGGCTCGTATCCACTTGTTTGTCAAGTCTGCTTCTTTCGGAAAAGAAAACATTTGGACTTTTGGTCCCGTTGGGTAAGTCCCTCTGCGCCCGATCACACAACATTATACGGCATTTTGGTGATTAATATTACAAATATCCACAAATACAAACCCTTCATTACGCATTTATCTACACTGATTAAGACACTTCGAACGCTGAAGAGCAAAACGACAGCAAAAAGTACAACTTATGTGCCGACCATGTAACGCTCCGCAAACAACGCGATTGACTACTGTTGGTCGAGCTACCTAGCGCTGGTCATCCAGTGCGGAGGCCTTATTATTTAGGTGGCGTTGGTAGAGGACACTGGGACCACTGCTTCTTCCACTTTTCTGAAGATAGATGTTCTTTGTGGGCATACCTAATGCTGTCAACAGAATAAGTATGTCTACAACTGCAGCAGTAATGATGAGACTGTCGAATTCTCTGGCCTTGGATAGGGCGGTGTTGACGATCATCACGTCGCCGTCCTCATATGCCTGCTTCACTTCGATGCTAGCATCCGTCATTCGTGTCATCAACATCGAAATGAATGCGCTCTAATTGTGATCGTTTGCCAAGAACTTTCCTTGTGCTATGGTCACCTTGGTAGATGCGGAGAACACGACTTTGGTTGCTGATTGTAATACAGAACGGCGAGCTCATTCTGCGGTTTTGGTGTTTTGATAGCCGGCGTTAGTGGGGTATCCATCAAACATAACAATCACATTGCTACCAAAGTTCTCTGCACGTAGTTGGTGTACGTAGAGCACAGCATCTCGAATGTGGTTGTGGGAGTTTTGTTCCACACCACTTTATGTAACAGGTATCCTCCATTAATCACGTTACATTTTCTGTTGCCAAGGTTGACTTCCTTTATGTAAGTGAAGAGCGAGTACATCACAGACTTCGTTCCCTTGCGCATTCCCTCCTCAGTGAAGAGTGGCATAGGGAAGGGTGCAAGTTCCAACTTCAAGCGTTCTTTAAGATCTTCTTCAGATTGTTTTACAATGCAAACACGCTGGAAGAGAGTGAGGGGATTAACAGATAATTTTTACCGGCAATTTTCAACGAGCAGGAAACGGAAGCGAGAGTCATGACCATATCCTTCCGTTTCAGTTTCAATTCTTCAAAATCGCCCCCACTTTCCTCATGCATGCTATGCCTATCTCTCGTGCTAAGTGACAGTTCACTTCGCCATGACCAATGATTCCTGTGCTCAAAGAAACTATCTCCTGGATGTGAAGGAATGGGAGGTGTTCAGTGAACCATGCGCGCAGTTTCCCAATGTCCATGTTGTCTCTCACTACTCGAGTTGCTCTCATGTCCTCATGCTGTCTCTGAACGAACATCAGCGAACAATTCTATTTCACCTGCCCTGGAATAATTATGTATTGCAAGGGGAGGGGGGGGGGAGGAGGGCGTGGACGATCCAAAAAGTAACTAATATCAATAACAACATGATGTGAATATGCTTGGCTTTCATCAGAGAAGAAAATTAGCTTTTGTGAATTGGGGTTGGGTGGGGGAAGGAGGGATTGGGGGGGGGGTTCCAAAGTTGGTGATTGTAACCAGGAACCATATTTACAACAACATTTCATCATAATTCGGGTATAATCGAAGAAATAAGTTGGAATTCTGCATTTTTGGGAAATTTTTAGCGAATTTTGAAAAATGACATCTTTTTCGTCACGCCATATCTCGGTAACGAATTGACATACAAACATGTTTGAACAGTCAAAATTGTAGGAAATTTAACGTTATACAAAATAGCATAAGAATGCTTTTGCCGTAGGACGTAAGGTAAAAATGTTATTGAGGAAAAAATGGAGGAAGGTCGAAACTTTTGCAGTTTCCTGGCCCCTCCTCTTTTCCCACAGGGTCCTCGAGGTCCAAAACTTGAGAAAATGTGAATTAACCATCCCTCAAAAACATCCCAAAGTTTCATTAAATTCCGACCTTTTTCCACCTAACCCCACTTTTTCCAACCTGTCGACTGGGCTATTAAATATTATGATGCTTTCTAAAGCATTATGAAACATTATGACGAATATCTGAATGTATTATACTGAAACATTTTGATCAACTTTGAAAACTTATAATGCAGCGTTCCACTCTTTATAAAACGAATTCGAATACAGTCAAACAATTATTCACTATCAAACAGTTTGCGACGAAGAATAAAAATAAAATTCACGCAAAGTCAGAATCGACACACGATGACGTTTAAAATATTAACTTGAGATTACTATTAAACTGAACCAACAAACGCTAAAAACATGGAAAATAAATGGTCACATATCTACATAAAATATTGGTCAATTATAGATATCCCAAACATGGCAATCAACTACTAAATAAAATATAAGCGTTTAGCTATCTTCAGCCCGTATAATTCTTCTGATAACCTGGGTAATTGATGGAGAGGACGCAGGGCCGGATTTAAGAGTATGCTAGCTATAGGCTAAAGTCCTTTTTCTGCCTCCACAATAGTTCATATTTGTTTAATACATTTGTTTTATACAACAAAAGGAAAGAGTTCATTGGTGTTTTTATCTCTTTTAAACATAAAGTTCATTTAGTTTAGATAAAACTACAAATTTAATGGCTTACATAATAAATGTTATAATGAAATTCGTTAATTACTTGTTTTTTTCACTTACTTCTTTTAAGATTCGTTAAAAAATGAAATGGGTTTCGAACTTAATTAATTTGTTCTTGGAGATCAGTGATCACTATTTTACACATATTTTTATGCCAATGATTATCTTTTGCGTAATTGAAGAACTGTGTTCAATTTGAATTAAGTTGTCCTACATGGTGAAATGAAATAACACAAAATGTAGTTAATTACCTGTTTATTTGTTGAAAAATATACAAACTTCTCTAAAACAACTCACACCACGTAATCTGCGTGTTCAAATTTACATAGCTTTCCCACGATATTTCTTAATGGCAAACTCGTTAATAATGTCCTCATATGAAAGTGTTTTGGTTGTAATAGGAATCTCTGTTTCGCGGGCTTATAGGCCGTGTTCCAATGACATTTTGTCGTCCTGACGTTTCGCTGATTACTGCGTTCAGCATGTTCACAGGTTATATTAAGCGAGGTAAAACAAGTAAACAGAAGATATATAAATAGTCAACAACCCACACATAGAGGCTACCATAGCAACGGCGTACCACATAAAAGTAATGCATCAAGGACAGTACTGCTCGTCTGTTGCATCTTCTCGTCTACGACGCTCAATGAGGGCAGGCTTGAGGGGATTAAGGACTGGAAGCCAAGCTCTGTTCACACGTTCTGCTTCCTCCTTAAGATTGAAGCTGTTTGTACGCTTCAGGATTTCAATGGCCTCCCTTTGTAGCCTGACATGATAAGACACCGTGGTGAACAGAACTTCGGTGTCTCCATAACTTATATCGTGACCTGCGAGTAGCGAGTGTGCTGCTCCAGTGGATTTATCTGTTTGTCCCAGCCGGCTGAGTCATTCGTGCTCCTTGAGGCGAGTGGCAATACTTATTTTCGTTGTTCCAATATATACTTGGCCACAATCACACGGGATTTTATAAACCCTTGCCAAGGTATGAGGATGTCGCTCATCTTTAGCGGACCTAAACATGTCCTTAATTTTTCGTGTAGGCCTGTATATGGTCTTTATATCATAGGACTCGAGTAGCCTCCCTATTCTGTCCGTGACCTTTTTTTTATGTATGGAAGGAAAGCTCTAGCCAGGGGCTGCTTGTCTCCAATTACCCTCGTAGTTGGACGTCTCGGATGGAGTGCTCGCTAGATATCTTTCTGGCTGTACCCATTGGCGGGTAAGGCCTCGTTGAGGTTACAATTTCTTGTTTTAGGCACTGCTTTTCACAAATTCTTTTCGCGCGGTCAGCCAGTGTTTTTATCACTCCGTATTTCTGTCGTGGGTGGTGGTTGGTCGTCTTATGTAAATATCGGTCAGTATGCGTCGGCTTACGGTAAACTGTATGTCCCAAGGTTAGATCAGCGGTCTTGGTTACCATAACGTCGAGAAAAGCGATTTTCTGTTCATTTTCTAACTCCATGGTAAACTGAATGTTAGAGTTCTGGCTGTTAAGATGTTGTAAAAACAGATTTAATTGATCTTTACCATGGCCCAAAAGTATTGTCCACGTATCGTAGCCACACTTTAGGTTTCAAAGGTGCGGTCTCTAGTGCTATTTGTTCAAATTGTTCCATGAAGAAATTCGCGATCACCGGACTCAGGGGACTGCCCATGGCGAACCCATCAATTTGTTCATAGAAATCACCCTTCCACAGGAAATAGCTAGTGGTGAGGCAGTGGTGGAATAAGACGGTGATATCATCAGGAAAAATCCGTGCGATGTACTCCAGGGCTGCCTTTATAGGTACTTTCGTGAAAAGAGAGACCACGTCAAAACTTACTAGTAAGTCACCAGCTTCTAGTTGAATAATTTTCAATTTTTCAATGAAATGGCCGGTATCTTTGACGAACGACTGTGTACCGCCGATATGTGGTTGAAGTAAGATAGCTAAACGTTTGGCAATGCTATAAGTTGGTGATCCAATAGCACTCACGATAGGACGAAGAGGAACATTATCTTTGTGTATCTTAGGTAAGCCATAAAGTTTTGGTGGTAAACCTTCACTTCTGGTGGTTCCCTTCTTTACGTTTTCAGATAGCGAAGATACCTTGATCATGCCGTTTGTTTCATGAAGGTCACTACGTAATTTCCTCCTTTCGCTAGTATAGAGATTTCCCCCTCTGACAGGTGGCGATTGGTCAGGTTATCAATTGTCCGTGAGATGTCCGCATCAGCATCACACTCTCATATCAGGACTGGGAAAATGTAGATCGTATCACCTTCTACTCTATGCGTTCAACATTTGAACAGTCTAGCATCCGGCATAAGAAAAAGTTTGAGCGGTTACAGAGAGACCAACCCGCGCCGGTACCTGCGCCTACGCTGGACATCTCACGGACAATTGTTAACCTGACCAATCGCCACCTGTCAGAGGGGGAAATCTATATACTGGCGAAAGGTGGAAATTACGCAGTGACCCCTCCTTCGATTACCGTGGAAGACATTGTGGCCAATACTGAAGCGGCAATCCCTGAGCTACCATGTCAACAAGCAGATGAAATCCGTCATGAAGCCTCACGTATAATCAAGAAGGCACCGGCCCCGCAGAGCAACCTCACACCTCAGGAGAGTAGGGCTATAGAGACTCTCAATATGGACGAGAGCATAATCATTCTTCCTGCAGACAAAGGGAACGCAACGGTTATCTTGGACATGGACGACTACACTGCCAAGGTTTTGGAACTTTAGACCCGGATACCTACCTCAAACTACTGAGAGATCCTACCAACAGGATTCTTCGTGAAATAAACGGCCTGATCAAGGTATCTTCGCTATCTGAAAACGTAAATAAGGGAACCACCAGAAGTGAAGCTTTACCACCAAGACTTTATGGCTTACCTAAGATACACAAAGATAATGTTCCTCTTCGTCCTATCGTGAGTGCTATTGGATCACCAACTTATAGCATTGCCAAACATTTAGCAACCTTACTTCAACCACATATCGGCGGTACACAGTCGTACGTCAAAGATTCCGGCCATTTCATTGAAAAATTGAAAACTATTCAACTAGAAGCTGGTGACTTACTAGTAAGTTTTGACGTGGTCTCTCTTTTCACGAAAGTACCTATAAAGGCAGCCCTGGAGTACATCGCACGGATTTTTCCTGATGATATCACCGTCTAATTCCACCACTGCCTCACCGCTAGCTATTTCCTGTGGAAGGGAGATTTCTATGAACAAATTGATGGGGTCGCCATGGGCAGTCCCCTGGGTCCGGTGATCGCGAATTTCTTCATGGAACAATTTGAACAAATAGCCCTAGAGACCGCACCTTTGAAACCTAAAGTGTGGCTACGATACGTGGACGATACTTTTGGGCCATGGTAAAGATCAATTAAATCTGTTTTTACAACATCTTAACAGCCAGATCTCTAACATTCAGTTTACCATAGAGTTAGAAAATGAACTGAAAATCACTTTTCTAGACGTTATGGTAACGAAGACCGCTGATCTAACCTTGGGACATACAGTTTACCGTAAGCTGACCCATACTGACCGATATTTACATAAGACGTCCAACCACCACCCACGACAGAAATACGGAGTGATAAAAACACTGGATGACCGCGCGAAAAGAATTTGTGAAAAGCAGTGCCTAAAACAAGAAATTGAACACCTCAACGAGGCCTTACTCGCCAATGGGTACAGCCAGAAAAATATCCGAGACTTCCAACTACAAGGGTAATTGGAGACAAGCAGCCCTTGGCTAGAGAGCTTTCCTTCCATATATATAAAAGAGATCACGGAGAGAATTGGGATGCTACTCGAGTCCTATGATATAAAGACCATATACAGGCCTACACGAAAAATTAAGGATATGTTTAGGTCCGCTAAAGATGAGCGACATCCTCATACCGCGGCAGGGGTTTATAAAATCCCGTGTGATTGTGGCCAAGTATATATTGGAACAACGAAAAGAAGTATTGCCACTCGCCTCAAGGAGCACGAACGACACAGCCGGCTGGGACAAACAGATAAATCCACTGTAGCAGCACACTCCCTACTCGCAGGTCACGATATAAGATATGGAGACACCGAAGTTCTGTCCACCACGGTGTCTTAACATGCCTGGCTACAAGGGAGGCCAATGAAATCCTGAAGTATACTAACAGCTTCAATCTTAAGGAGGAAGCAGAACGTGTGAACAGAGCTTGGCTTCCAGTCCTTAATCCCCTCAAGCCTGCCCTCATTGAGTGTCGTAGACGAGAAAATGCAACTGACGAGCAGCCCTGTCCTTGATGCAATACTTTTAAGTGGTACGCCGTTGCTATGGTAGCCTCTATGTGTGGGTTGTTGACTATTTATATATCTTCTGTTTACTTGTTTTACCTCGCTTAACGTAACCTGTGAGCATGCTGAACGCAGTATTCAGCGAAACGTCAGGACGAAAAAATGTCCTTGGAACACGGCCTATAAGCCCGCGAAACAGAGATTCCTATTTGAACGCCGGTCGTGAAAGTCTAAATATTTACTTGTTTTTGTTGTATTTGCCTCAATACAAAGTGATGAAAGTGAGTTTAACCGTATTTCAGAAATACTAGTCCGCAGATAGTTCTTAACTCTTCTAAGGCAGGAAGAACTGTAGAAGGACTAAAACCTATTTTTAGGTAACTTGTATTCTTAAATTCGTACGGAAAATATTATTAACGTCTGAAATACTTCATTTGAGCTTTTGAATAAATTGCCAAACTGCCGCTCCTGAAAATTTGCCACTCTAGGCTGCAGCCTACTAAGCCTATTTAGAAATACGGCTCTGAGTGGACTACATTCCTTGCTCACATTCCAAGAATAGCTGCAAGTCAGGCGGGCTTGCCTGCTTGGCTGGGCATCCGAACAGCTGTACTGGCACGCTCTGCCGGCGATATGTCTCCCTCGCGTCTGGAGTAGAACCTTTACAGCTTTCGCTCGTTCCTCGGGACACGAACCTGGATCTCTCGTCCGCTTCTCAATCAGATGGTTCTGTCGTCAATCTCTTCAATCGGCCCCTGTCTCGAAGGTCTTCGGTGAATTTTTAGGTTGTTGCGACTAAATTATGAGATTTTTTGTTGACATCGGAAACTCATGTAGTTGTATTAGCATTTGTGGATTCAGTGGCCCGCTGATGGAGATGCAGTACCACATCTTCATGTTTCTTCCTTCGTCGCGCTCGGTCACTTCCGGAATCCACATAATTAATTTAGGCTATTTCCCCTTCATGTATTTAGTAAGCCATTACTGCAGCCTTCAAAATAGTCATGCTTTAGCGTCCTCGTCAACACAAGTTTGATAGCATGTAAAATATTTCCAAAGAGTGGTTGGAATATTTTATGTTGAAGATCTTCCCTTTGTAGTCTGGTCGTAGAATTTCGTAGATTAATTATTTTATATATGTGGTCTTCTTCTGTATGCAGGTATGTCGACTTTATCAATAAGCGCTGAATAACGAATTCACTTCGTTTATAATTGTAAATTTCACGTAGCTTCCAATGTAAGTCCTTTTCTTGTACTATTTCATTTCACCGAGGCTGCTTCCTGTATATTGACCGTAGGATGTGACGTCCTTCCCGTCAACTTAGCTTGTTTCGTAGACCTGGGTTCAGTATATCTCGCAGCTCGAATAAGCACGTCTGTCTTCAACTAGACTTCGAAGAGGAATAATCTCTCTGTGGCTTCATGTCTCCCCTCCTTAATTTAGAAAATGGTGTCAATGAGCGCAAACCATGGATGTTCACTCTATATTCAAATATTACCTTACTGGGCTTTCAACTAAAATGCTATTTAATCCAATATGGTTCATTTCCAAATATCTCCATATTTCTGTAGACTAATTACTTATAATTGTTCTTTAGAGTAATAATAATTAGCTATACGTAATCAGGTTCTAATTATTTTATCGGGTCAACCGCTGTCACGTGTACTTCTTTGAAGACACGTCAATGCTGGTGACGTGTGCTACAACTTGCTCCCAGCCACGCGCATGACACGAGCCGAGCGCAAAATCCATGGCTCCCTGAATTCTTCCCCTCAAGTCACATTACTGATCAAAAACAGGTTTCTACAAGCTTCTCAAGAACTCGTATATGTGTCGTTTTCCAGTCACACTGAATCTCATTTATCCTATGTTAAAATATTCCTCAATAAAAGCTTCTTCTTTCTACGCACAAAATATGAGTTTACAAAGCCTTCCAGCCAAGCCATAACTCCTGCTTGCATCTGAGTACATGCCTGTGATGCGGAAAACATACTCAACTCCTATAAATTGAAACATAGAATTGTTACGCGCAAACAGTTTCGATCCGCTTCACTTGTTGTATCTTGGGCATTACAAATACGGGTTCAGTACCTTTGGGTTAAGTCCCCGGACACAAGTCTAGCTTTATACCTTTGAATGTTACCATTTGAGTCTCTTTTTACCTTAAAAAAATACTTACTACTGTTAACATTTTTGCCCTGGGGTTTATCAACTAGATCCCAGGTGTGATTTAATTGAAGTATCTCCATTTCCCTTTTCATAGCCTGCTCTCACTTATCCCTATAAGGTATGGACAGTGCCTCCTTAACTGTACTAGGTTCAGAGTCATCAGTGAGAGTTAAGTATGTCACATAGTCTCACATGTTTACAGGCTTTTGCTCGCATCTAGGATACCTTTGATAACCTCCAACATCCCCCTCCATTGGCTCGTTGACGATGGTGGCAGAGGCCTCAGAATCACTGCAGGCCGAATCTGTTCCACTAGGGACATAGTTTATATCAGCTGAGTCAACAGTATCAGCCACACCAACACTGCTGACGGGTGATACGCTTTCAAGTTCCAAAATGCTCTCTGTTCCATCCTCTGAGTTGTCGGTTTCTACCTCACTGTCAGTGGGAACTGAGAACTGCAACAATGCATGTTCATTAAACTGCATGGTTGGGCCAACATTACCTGGAGACACATCAGGCACCTTCTGGAACACATCTTCAAAGAACTGTGCGTCCCTGGACTTCACAAGTTCATGATTAACAGGATGCATGAATCTATAGGCTTGACTGTCCTCACAATAACCACAGAAAATGTGTTTTTCACTTTTAGGATCCAACTTGTTTCTCCTTTGATCTGGGACATGAACTTGTGCTACACAACCAAAAATTCTTAGATGCTCTACATTGACCTTTTTACCAGTCCTGATCTCCTCTGGAACTTTGCCTGGAATGTTTCTGGTTGGGGACCTGTTTGCAAGATAGGCTGCTGTATTTATTGCTTCAGCTCACATGCGTTTATCTACTTTAGACTCCTTGGAGTGAGAAATCGCTCCTTAAGGTGGATGAACCAGCAGGATTTGGTCAACAGCATAAGAATGGAGAAGGCAACGGGAAACCACTCCATTAAAGACCTTTATGTGTATCCCAAGAAAACCTATGATGAGTCCAAAGACAAATGTTAGTGAAGTTGGCAACTGCGGGATCACACCTCAAAGGAATGATGTCGGGCCCGGCAGGAGAGGAAATGGGGCCTCTCAGGTCGTTATCCGGAGAAATCCCTATTTTAAAATTGGAACATGGAATGTTCGAACTATGTTACAAGCTGGGAAACTAGAGAACTTGAAAAGAGAAATAGACCGACATAAATTAGATATTTTAGGATTAGCTGAAACACGTTGGAGAGAAGAAGGAGAGTTCACAAGCGGAGACTACAAAGTCTTGCACTCCGGAAGTGAGAATGGTCAAGGCGGTGTAGGTTTGGTACTAAATGCTAACTCTTCAAGAGCCCTACTGGATGTTGAAGCTATTGGAAACAGAATTATCATAGCACGTTTTCTGGCAACACCCGTAAATTTAGTTGTGGTGCAGGTATATATGCCTACGTCCAGCAGTGATGATGATGAGGTTGAAGAAATGTATGAGAAGCTGGAAGAATTAATGCGTAAGACAAAGGCTAGCGAGAACATTATTATAATGGGAGACTGGAATGCAGTGATTGGTGAGGGAAAAGAAGGATTTGCAGTAGGAGGGTATGGTCTTGGTAGAAGAAATTCACGTGGTCAACGTCTTCTCGAATTCTGTGAACAAGAGAGGTTCGTTATAAGTAACACTTGGTTTACCTCACCAAAGAGGCGGAGATATACTTGGAAAAAGCCAGGTGATGATCAACGTTACCAGATTGACTATATTCTTGTCAAGGAAAGATACAAAAATCAAGTGAAGAAATCCATGGCATATCCGGGCGCTGACATCTGTTCTGATCATTCTCTACTAGTAATGAGTACGGAACTGAAATTTAAACGCAGGATTCAGGGAAAACCAACAAAGAAGTGGAATCTTGAAGCATTTAAAAGCGAGCGGACTAAAAAGCAATATCAGGAAGCCACTGATGACAACATATCATCATATGCAAACAACTCACAAACTGTTGATCATTTATGGTCAATAGCCAAACTCTCCATCGAAAAGGCTGCTGAAGACTATGTGGGATTTGCGGAAAGAGTGAATCGCAAACCATGGATCACACAGGACATTCTCTTAAAGATGGATGAAAGAAGAAACTTTAAAAACGACTCTTCAGAAGTAGGCAGAAATAACTACCGAATGCTAAAGAACCAGATTGATCGACTCTGTCGGGAGAAGAAAATGGAGTGGTGGCAGTCAAAATGCGAAGAGATCGAATTTCTGCAAAAACAAGGAAGAACAGATTTAGCCTACCGAAAGATCAGGGAAACTACTAAGAAACAAAAAGGATTCCGCACTAGACAGTTCCGTGATACACATGGGAATCCTATATCAGACCTGAATTACAAGAAGGAACACTGGAGGATGTATGTTGAAGATCTATACGCAGAACCAATTCCATACCTTTTGCCAACACGTGGCGAGGAAGACAGGCCAATTGCAGAAGATAGAATTATTAGATCAGAGTTCGATGAAGCTCTAAAATCAATATCCATGGGTAAAACACCAGGTATTGACAATGTTCCTGCCGAACTAATCAAGAATAGTGGGGATAGTACACTTGAATGGATATTCAAATTGGTAGCAAGAATTTTCGAAGAAGGTAAATGGCCTCAGGAGTTTTACACCAGCATCATCATTCCAATTCCAAAGAAGACTGTACCAGTTGAATGTAGTGACTATCGGACCATTAGTCTCATCCCTCATGCATCAAAGATACTTCTGCAGATTTTAAGGAAAAGGATGGAAATATACATCGAACAGTATCTAGACAACTCTCAATTTGGCTTTCGAAAGAATATGTCTACACGTGATGCTATCGGGTCCTTGCGATGTCTTGGAGAAAGGATGTTAAGTGTAAACAGAAACCTTTACGTGTGCTTTGTGGACTTTGAAAAAGCATTTGATAAAGTCAGCTGGCACAAGCTGTTTCCTCTTCTGAATCAAATAGGCTGTCCCCATCGATTAATCAGATTAATATTTGATCTGTATATAAATCAAACTGCTGTTGTTCGGCTTGGAAATGACGTATCAGAACCCGCTAAGATCCGCAAAGGTGTGCGACAAGGGTGTTTGCTGTCCCCTGGACTGTTCAATAACCTTCGCTGAAGCTATAACTAAGTGGGCTTTTAAAGGTTCTAATATGGGAGTGAAAGTTGGTGGAAGACTTATCCAGAATATTAAATTTGCTGATGATCTGGCATTACTTGCAGTAAATCCGCATACATTAACAAACATGTTGCAATGTTTAAATGATACAGCTACAGAATATGGAATGAAAATCAATTTTAAGAAGACCAAGATTCTGGTGATAAGTAAGTATCAACACGAACTAAATATTACCATAAATAAAGAACCAGTACAACAGGTCAATCGTTTTAAATACCTTGGCCAGATCTTCACAGAAGACCTACGATGTGAAGTTGAAATCAGGAGCCGTATAGCCATGGCCAAGCAGGCATTCCGTGAAAAGCATTCTCTAATTTGTCAACGCTCGATGTCCCTCAGCCTTAGAAAACAACTGGTTAAGACCTACATATGGCCAGTTGCAATGTACTGCAGTGAGACCTGGTCAATGAATAGAGGTGACATTAAACGACTAGAAGCGTTTGAGATGTGGTGTTGGCGCCGAATGGAAAAGATCAGCTGGGTAGAGAAAATGACCAACATAACGGTGCTGGATCGAATAAAGGAAAAACGGCAAATGATCCGCCAGATATATAGAAGGAGATCCACCTGGCTTGGCCACAGGTTACGACATGGTGGCCTGATGATCGACATTCTAGAAGGAAAAATACCCGGAAAACGCCCTCGCGGGAGGCCACGGAACACTTTCATGAGATCTTTCCTACATAGCTCTGGCCTACGAAATTATGAAATGGTCAAAAGGACAGCACAAGACCGAACAACGTGGAGAAGACTCATTGTAGGGGCAGACCAGTCGCTTGACTGAAAAACATGATGATGATGAGACTCGCTCATCATGGCTCGACATGTATCAAGTAATGTTCTATTCATGCTTTCAGTTTCACCATTCACCTATGGAGAATATCTAGTTGTAATTTGATGCTGAATGCCTTCTCATTTAAGTAGGCTCTCAAAAGCTTTGCCACAAAATTCACCACCATTATCAGTGCGTAGAACCTTAATAGATCTTTCACATTGATTCTCAACCTGTGCCTTGAAATCAATAAAGCAATCCAAAATATCGATTTTCTCAGCAAGGAAATACACTAAAACCTTTCTAGAATGATCATAAATGAAGGTCGAGAAATAGCGAGCATTGCTCCAAGATGAAACTGGCATTGGCCCACATAAGTCTGAATGAATGAGATCTAGCTAATTTTACATACAGTTTTGCTCTTACTTGACTTATGGTTGTCTAGCTTGATTACCATCAGCACATGAAAAACAGTTCTTAAGCCATTATCTGAGAAATTGATTCCATGAGTGAGACATCTCTTAACAACTTCATGCTGTGGATGTTAAGATGGCCCAGTCATTTATGCCATAAATGTTCGGTGTCCTCTGTACAAATATTAGCTTGAGCACTCGGAGCATGTACTTGGTAAACACCCCCACTATCATAAACTTCACAAGTATTGTCGGTGAATAGCAGCAGACACAGATAACAGATTAGCAGAGAGACCAGGAACATATTCTACATTGGACAAGGTTTTTGAAATACCATTTTCTAGGTGAACAGTTACATTATCAGATCCTTGGCCATACAATTTTTGATTGTTTGCTGTACAGATCTCCAGATTAGGACCAGCAGTGAAGTTCACCATTGCAGTCTTGCTTGAACTCATATGCTTAGTAACACCAGTCAACGAACCAGGCCCCAGTAGAGGCTCTTTCACTTAATGCCTGTCCATCGGTCGCCAACATCATCTTGTCTTTCTTCGACTTCTGATGAGTTGAGCTCTGCATCTCTTCTTTCCTGCAATCCTGCTTCCAGTGCCCTGGCTTCATTCATTTCCAGTAGAAGAGCTTCTTTTTCGTCTTGTCTTCTCATGAAAACAAAACAGAATCCTTGGATGGATTGGAAGTACTTTCCCACTCCAAGTAGTATCCTGTAGCAACTTGGTTCGGACTGTGTCTACGATAAGGTCTCTACCGGAGCTTTCCAGAGCCATAATCATGGGCTGAAACTCATCTGGTTGACCTTTCAGCATAAGAGCTGCCACAAACTCGTCGTCCAGTGCCTTATTCATAGAGGCAAGTTGCTGAGAAAGTCCCATCACCTCACTAACATACTCTTCCATCGTCTTTTAGTGATTTAATTTAACTTTGCACAATTTCTTCAACATACCGATCCGCCGATCGCCTTTTAAAGAGCTTCCCAGACTTCCTTCGCGGCCTTAAAAAGCATGACGATTGGGAAAATGTATTTCTCCATCATGAGGTTAAGTCTGGCCCTAGCACGACTCTCGTCTTTCACTTTCATCGCATGTGTTGTAGTGTCTCCATCCGGGTAGACAACTACACAGCTCCACAGATATTCGAGTCTTATGAGGTTTTCCATCGCGAATCACCAATCCACATAATTTAGACTACCTCGCAGCTTGTCTATAGCCGGTAACGAGGTGCTAAATGCAGACATGTTGATTTGGAAATATAGCAAAATTCACAGTTCATATAACGAGCAGTCTGTAATACGCACTTTTTACTCGCACGATGGATTCGTGTCTGAGCTCTTAAGTGATGAGATTTTTCATTTGAATTTAAAATCATGTGTAAGTAATAATGTTTAACTTATCAGGGAGGAGGGTTTAAATGTTTTGGTATTTATTTATCTAAATGTAAATTCAAAATGCTAAAGTTTATATATTACTAGCTGAAGTACCCGTGCTTCGCTACGCGTCATAATTAAATTAAAATGTGAAGGTGACAGTGTTAAAACAGGGGATAGGCGAGGTGCTGCGCAGAGGGAGATTAAGGATGGAACATTTTGTCCAACTACACCACTCGGCGTTGACCGTGTTTTATAGCAGAAATTTAGGTTTTACTCGCTAACCGTTGGAGATACCTTTCGGATAGAAAATGTAATTTTAAACCTCGTATATCCCATCAAAAGTTTGCTATTTCTTAGCGTTCTCTTTTTATTTTAAATGGAAATATGAAAGTTTTAAACCAAAGGGTGTAGAGACGTCACTAAAATGGTCGCCATCTTTAAATAGGGCAAAATATTGAAATCAAAAGAAACCTATATGATAACCAGGTAAATCAGCTACTTCCATGAAAAATTCATGTAAATCGGACCAGTGGTACTTGCGTGATTGAGTAATACACAGACACACACCATCTCATTTTTTGCCTCGCTTCGCTCGCGTCATAGTCGTGTCATATTGTTATTCAATGAAATGCAGGTTTAACCCCGTTATCACCACTTTAGAACCTGAATATCCAAAAATCCCTCCTTAGTAGACTTTTTCGACACACAAGAAACATATCCCCAAAATATCATTCTTCTAACTTTAATAGTTTGGGTTGGTCGATGAGAGTGAACATCCAAAAAGCCTTCCTTAGTGGACGTTTTTCTTCCATAATTTCACCCCTCCCCATAGGCCCCTTAAATTGGATTTATGAAAAACGGTCGAACACCTATTTATTTTATTTATTTATTTATTTTTAATCTGATTGATTTCCTCTGAGTTTCAAACTCCTCGCCTATGTCGTTTAAGAGATACACGCTCTGTTAAGAATCTTTCAACCCCCACTTTTCATCCCTTTCACCTCATAATATACACTACATCGAAAAACCATTAGACATGTGTCAGCTTATTCTTAATGATTAGTATATATGCCAAGTATCATATCCCCAAATGAAACCACTCGTGAGATATTGTTATTCATTGAAATGCACGTTTATCCCCTTAACACCTATTTAGAACCTGGATATTCAAAACTCTTTCCTTAGTGGACGTTTTCGACATACAACGAACATATCCCCAAAATTTCATGTTTCTAACTTCAATAAGTTTGACTGGGCGATGATGAATGAGTGAGTCAGTCAGGACATTTTCTTTAATTTATTTTTGATAACTTCACCCCTCCCCATGAACCCCTTAAATTGGATTTATGAAACAAACGGTCGAACACCTACTTACTTATTTAAAACTGTGTTCCCCCTGAGTTTGATGAGTGAGTAAGTTAGTCAATCAGTTAGGACACTTTCTTTCCTGTTTTTTTCCCCAGAATTTCACCCCTCTCCAAGGGCCCCTTAAATTGGATTTATGAAAAAATGGTCGAACACCAATTTACTTGTATTTTAAGCTGTTTTTCCCGCCGAATTTCAAACTTCTCGCCTATGTCGTTTAAGAGATACACGCTCCGTTAAGAATCCCTCAACCCCCAATATTCACCCCTTTCACCTCATAATATACACCACGTCGATTAACCCTTAGACATATGTCTGATTATTTTTAATGATTAGTTTATATACCGAATATTACATCCCCAAAGGAACAACTCATGAGATATCGTTATTCAATGAAATGCACGTTTACCCCCTTAACATCTCTTTAAAACCCGAATAAAAAAATCATTCCTTAGTTGACGTTTTCGACCTACAGCGAACATATTCCCAAAATTTCATGTTTCCAACTTTAATAGTTTTCGCTGGGCGTGATGAGTGAGTGAGTCAGACAGGACATTTTCTTTCAATTATTTTTACCACAATTTCACCCCTCCCCATGGGCCCCTTAAATTGGATTGATGAAAAAACGCTTGAACACCTATTATCTTATTTTTAAGCTGTCTTTTCGCCCTGAGTTTGCTGAGTGAGTGAGTTAGTCAGTCAGTTAGGACATTTTCACTCCTTTCTTCCCCCAGAATTTCACCCCACCACATGGGCCCCTTAAATTAATTTATGAAAAAACGGCCGAACACCGATTTACTTATTTTTAGGTGATTTTTTCCCGCTGAGTTTTAAATTTCTCGCCTATGTCGTTTAAGAGATAGGCCAACACGCTCCGTTAGGAATCCTTCAACCCCCACTTTTCACCCCTTTCACCTCATAATAATACACCACATCGAAAAACCCTTAGACACATGTCTGCTTATTTTTAATGATTAGTTTATATGCCGAGTATTACATCCACAAATGAAACCACTCGTGAGATATTGTTATTCAATGAAATGCATGTTTAACCCCCTTAAGACCCCTTTAGAACCAGAATATCCAAAAATCCTCCCTTAGTGTACGGTTTTGACATACAACGAACATATCCCCAAAATGCCATGTTTCCAACTTCAATATTTTTGGCTGGGCGATGATGAGTGAGTGAATGAGTCAGGACATTTTCTTTCATTTTTTCTTCAGAATTTCACTCCTCCCGATGAACCCCTTCAATTTGATTGATCAAAAAAGCCTGTCGAACAGCTATTTACTTACTTTAAAGCAGTTTTTCCCCCTGAGTTTGATGAGTGAGTCAGTCAGTCAATCAGTTAGGACACTTTCTTTCCTGATTCCCCCCCCCCCCCCCCCAGAATTTCACCCCTCCCCATGGGCCCCTTTAATTGGATTTATGAAGAAACGGTCAAACACATTTACTTATTTTTTATGCTTATATTTTCCGCTGAGTTTCAAACTCCTCGCCTATGTCGTTTAAGAGATACACGCTCCGTTAGGAATCTTTCAATCCCCACTCTTCACCCCTTTCACCTCATAATATACACCAAATCGAAAAACCCTCAGACCCGTGTCTTCTTATTTTTAATGAGTTTATATGCCGAGTATCACATCCCCCAATGAAACCAATCGGGAGATATTGCTATTCAATGAAATGCAGGTCTACCCCCTTAACACCCATTTAGAACCTGAATATGCAAAAATCCTCTCTTAATGGGTATTTGCGTCCCTTGAGGAAGCTGCATACCAAATTTCATTCTAATCCGTTCGGTGGTTTCTGAGATTTCGTGATGAATGAATGATTGAGTGAGTGGTATTTGACAAATATATAGTAGAAGATGGTGTCAAGTCTTTGTTATGCTAAACTCGGTTGACAGTGCTGTGTGAGTAGTTGAGTAACTAACGGGATTTCAAGTAAAGATCCTCATTTTCTATACCGGTAGTGCAGAGCGCAAATGGCATCCAGTCGGCCGTGTCTCGACTTGAGCTATGTTGCCATGGAAACTATCTGATTGCCATTCCTTCATGAGTATATTTTATGATTTGATTAGCCTGTGCTTGAGTGCAAAAGGGCCGAAATCAGAAGAATGAGAAAGACTATCGAAAATTCATGTTGCCAGCGGTTCGTTCTGGGTCCTAAACTATGTGTATGCAAAATTTGGTTGAGATTGGTGGAACGGTGTAGATTTGTATACGGAACAGACCCACCCACTCACATACATACAAACATACATACATACATACAGACTTTCACTTTTATATATAAGATTGCGCCAATCATCATGAAGGGTCCAAACTAAATTTGTTTGCTAAAATCAGTAAGCAATTAACACTTGTTGCTCCTTACGAGCACAAACATTGATATTCTTTGATCCGAAATCACAACGTGGCGTGAAGAATTTTCTACTTATTCCGCCATGCCCGTTAACATCTCAGAAGAACTCCAGCTGTAGAGGAGTTGCCTACAAAATGCTCTGTTAGTTACTTCCGGAAGCAACAATCCAAACTCAAGTAGTACTTCATAGTGCCCAATAGAAGGCAGAACATGTCAGATATCGACTCGGAACTCGGAAACGAATGGGGAATAAGAAAAAATAATAGACACTGTATTTTGCAACGTTTATAGACTGGCGAAGCACTCAACGTGATAAGGAAGGGGGTGTCCAGGTTAAAAACTATAGAGATAGCCAAGGTTAGAATATATTAAAAAGATTGCTACGGTTGTAGAGATGAAACGATTAACTCAGAGCATAAAGGCACGAAGGGCCTTATCGTACCAGTTAAACGACTGAAGACTCAAACAACAACAATAAGAACTACAAATCAAAAGTACGAAATGGCCATAATGAATTAAAATGTGATTATCCAAATGTTCTGTCTTAGAAAATGAATCTTCGCAATTGCTACATGAGTACGGTTTCTAGCGTTTATAGAACGTTTGTCCCCTTAGAACTCAGATGTTTCAATATAAACATATATACTGTCACAACATTTGAGGATGGCTGTACTTTCCCCCTTGTAAGGGCCCCCACATTGCTGTGTTATAGCACCGGCTATGAGTCATTCCGATTGGAGCTGCAGTAGTGGAAAGTTCTGTGTGATAATTTTTAAGATGGAATGGGGCGATCACGAACATCATGTAGCTGTGGTCGCGTTGCACAAGGTTGGCAAATCCCCAGGTGAGATTTTCAAAATTCTCCAGAAACTCACAATTAGCAACCGTTTTGTGTATCGCACTATCCAGGGCTTGCTTCAGACAATAACTGCGAAAGACCGAGACAGAGTAGGTAGACCACCAGAATTGGTGAAAGCAGTGGCGGCTTGAGTGCGTAGAAACCCGCTTCGGAGACAGACTGTGATGGCATATGAGCTGAAAATATCCGGTAAGGAGACAGACTGTGATGGCATATGAACTGTTGATATCCGGTAAGGAGACAGACTGTGATGGCATATGAACTGAAAATATCCAAAATGTCTTTGTCTCTCTCATTGAGCAGTGAACTGGGACTTCATGCTTAGAGACGACGAATGGAACATTTCTTTGCAAATGCGCTGAAGGAACAGAGGCTCATAAAATCAAACCACTATCGCATTACGCAGCAAATGGTCTCAGAAAAAGTTTCAGTGTTGAGGACACTTTTAACGCCCAAAATGACACGATATATGCCACATATCCTGCACAAGCTGCTGAAAAGGCTCAAGAATCCAGATGGCCATCATTGTATATTTCTTATGGTGTGGTGAAGTGTGACCAACGATGGGACCACGGACCTCCATTTCTGTGAAAAAGAGGTCAAAATGTTGTCCAAAAGTGTATCAGGAGATAGTGTTGCAGCCACTGGTCATGAAACTCAAAAACAACCTCTTCCATGGAGAATGCTGGAGCTTCCGGCATGATTCGGCCCCAGTGCATAAGGTTCACACATATCAGGAGTGGCTTGGGGCTAATATTGCGGACTTATTTTCGACCTCGGATTGGCCTTCTGCAAGTATGGACCTAAAAGCCCTGGACTATAAATTATGGTCCAAGCTTCAGGAGATGGCTTGCAAGAAGAGACATCCAAATATTGAAAGTTTAAAGTGTTCATTTTCGAAGGCAGCAGCAGATTTTCCGATGGAAGGGGTGCGTGATCCAATTGATGAATGGCCACAATGACATAAAGACGGGTACATTTATTGGAAACATTTTGACAGTATTTATGGTAAGACTAGCTAATTAATATCCCTTCTTGCCACCATTATTTGGAATGTGATCAACTGTTCTCATTTAAGGTAATTTGACTTTGCACTCACTGCATAATAGTATCTCGCCACAAATGTTTAGGAAGTGTGCCATCAAATTTGGCTTCGCAGATGGTACCTTGCACTGGCTTTCACCTCTATGGATTAACATGTGTGTTTTTAACGACACTCAGGGTTTAAATTTTGCTTCCTATTTGTTACCGCTATAGATTCGCATGTGCGACTAAAAAGATCCCCCACAGTAAATTTGGCTCTGCATACGCCCCATGAATAAGGTTTCCCGCCTCTATGGGATAACTAGTGTCTTTTCATGACCAGAGTCATTTCAAATCTCCTCCCTAGTTATTTACAGAGGAAGCAACATCTCCATCAAAAACCAACAGGGGCTCTGGAAGTCATCCTGCACCCCACTGACAAAACATATACCTATCAGGACCAATATTACACTCGGAAATACTGAAGAGGAAATACCAAACCTACTAACCCACAAGGGATCCAGAAAGATAGACACAAATGCCCTAAGCAACAACGCACCAGCAATGGAGCCAACAAAACAATGCCTTAATGAAAACAACCTGAACCAAGCCCTGACAACAATTCAGGAGGCCATACGAGCATCAACAAACCCAATCAACAAAAGAAGAGCTAAACCATGGTTTGATACGGAATGCTACACACTTAGAAACGAAGTTCTCCTAAAACTAGATATGGCCAAACTCCACAACACAAAAGGTCTTCTAGAAGAATATGCAGCACAAAGAAAGGAATATAAGACTCTCTTGAAAAAGAAAAAGGCTCAATACACAGAAAAACAAGCCTTGATGGAGGCAGAAAAAGCACTTAAAGACTCCTTCATAGCCATCAGAAGAAAGACTACGAGGAAATCTGGCCAAATTCAGATGGGCATATGGGAAAATCACTTCTCACAAGTACTGAAACTAACTCAGTCACAAGCGGCGTATAACGCAACATATCTCACAAGCGTAGAATTGGGCACCCCCATCACATCAGAAGAAGTAATTTCGACAATCAGCAAGACAAAAAACAAGAAAGCGACAGGCCCAGATGGCATCTCCAATGTGATCCTGAAAGACTCGGCTGAAAATCTAAGTGAACTATGGTCAGATCGGTTTAACAGATGCCTAGCAACAGGGGAAATACCCGACGAATGAAGAAAATCCATTATTAAGGTCCTACATAAAGGCAAAGGAGAAGACAACGACCCAAACTTATACCGAGGAATCGCTCTAGAGAACAATATATTCAAAGTATTTTCAAACATTCTGCTCAAAAGGCTCACTCCGACAGTCGATCAACTGATTCCCGATCAACAATTCAGGTTCAGGAAAGGAAGGTGAACCCTACAAGCTATCAACAATCTACTGAATGACATAGAACAAGTGCTTAGACACACTAAAGGAACTTTCCATGCAATATTTGTCGACTTCTTGAAGGCCTTCAACCTACTAAACAGATCGAAGCTCATTATAAAACTGGAGAAGATGATGGATGAAAAATCCGAAATCACGTATATGATAAAAAATATCCCGGCTACAACAAATTAGAGATAAATGATGCGATATCAACCCCAAGAGAGATCACCCAAACCAAAGGACTACTACAAAGCGACCCACTGCGTCCCACTCTGTTCAACGTCGCGACAGCGGATGTTATACGGACTATTGAAAACACAAAATCAGTATCCATTTACCTGCACGCAGATGACATAGTTCTGGGGTCTACAAACAGGCAGGAGCTACAAGAAGTGCTCAACAACGTGCAGGACTGGGCGGAGGAAAATGAGCTCAGTACAAATGAAAAGAAAACAGTGTATATCACTTTCCAAAAAGGAGGAAAACTAGCCGCCGAAAACATAATAATCCTGGGAGAGTTTGAACTTGAGACAGTCAATTCCTACAAATACCTCGGCCTCGCCTTACAGACAACGTGCCAATCCTTTAGACTATATATTAAGGAACGAGCAGCAGCAGCCATTAGAGGAATGTACGATTTGAACAATATTACCAAACCCCTGTCATTACATAAGGTCTAGAACTGATATGGGAAAGGCTATCCATGACAGACATAATCGCAATTGAAAAAGTAAAGGCTTCTTTCCTGAAAAGGGTGCTAGGAATTGCAAGAACGTCCGCGTCCAGGCTGGCATTTGTCCTAACAAAATAAACACACTACATCGAAGATCTCAGATTAAGATCACAACTGCCATCTATCAAGCATATGAAGAAACTCCTCGAGATAAGACATCAGAAGCAGAACGAAATCCAGCTCGAATTCTACGCAACAGAAGCAATGGTGGACAGAAGATGGACGAACGAGAACCAGGAGATGGGACATGTGGTAACAAGACTCGCCATCCACGGTTTTCACCACAAGGTCTGAAAAAATGTTAAATACCATGAAACAAATGAAGAATGCATATGTTCTCTGTGCAATAACCCCAGCAACAAATATCACATAACATCATGCAGCAAACGGACAAAGAGCATAGTTGAATACAGTAAAGATTAATCTACCTGTAATAATTATTTGTAAGCACACCTTTTAACTGTCCATTATGGCCACTTGGCTGCAATAAATATATATTATTAAAATCATGGCTTTGCATACGTTACATTGATATGGATTCTTACCGCTACGGGATAGCATGTGCGTCTTCAAACATCCTCTATTAATAAACTGTGATTCACATGCACTACATGAATATGGCTTCTCGCCGCTATGGTTAAACAAGTGTCTCTTCACTCATCCTTAAATTTGGCTTCGCATACTCTACAATAATATGGCTTCTATACGCTATGGATTAGCAATTGTACCTTCTTATATCTTCTCTGAGGAAACTTGGATTCACATACTCTACCGAAATGTGGCTTTTCGCAGCTATGGATAAGAATGTGTTTCTTCAAAGATCCTTCTCTTCGTATAGTTTGCTTTGAACACTCGCCACAGGAATATGGCCCCTCACCGCTATTGGATAGCATGTGCCGCTTCAAATTTCCTCCTTGAGTAAATTTGGATACACAAAGGCTGCAGGAATTTTGCCTCTCATCATTATAGGAAAGCATGTGCGTCTATAAATTTCCTCTCTAATAAACTTTGATTCACATTGGCTACAGGAATATGGCCTATCACCGGTATGGGAAGGCCTGTGCTTTTTCAAATTTCCTCTCATGAAAAAGTTGGATTCACAAAGGCTGCTGGAATATGACTTCTTACCACTATGGGATACCATGTGCTGCATCAAAGATCCTTTCCGGGTTAAAATAGATTCGCATACGCTACACGAATAGGGTTTCTCACCGCTAAGGGACAGCATGTGCTTCTTCAAATATTGTCTCTGGGTAAAGGTGTATTCACATACGCGCACAAGAATATGGCTTCTCACCGCTATTGATTAGGATGAGTCTTTTCAAAGATCCTCTCTCTGTAAAGTTTGCACTGCACTCGCTACAAGAATATGGCCTCTAACCGCTATGGGATAGCATATGAAGCTTCAAAGTATCTATTGTTAAACTTGGATTCACAATGGTTACAGCAATATGGCTTCTCACCGGTATGGGTTAACAGATGCCGCTTCAAATTCCCTCTCTGATATAACTTGGATTCACAAAGGGTATAGGAATATAGCATCTTACCGCTATGGATAAGTATATGTCTATTCAAAGATCCTCTCTCCCTAAAGTTTACATTGCACACGCCACAGGAATATGGCCTCTCACCGCTATGGGATAGCATGTGAGTCTTCAAACTTCCCTTCTGGTTGAACTTGGATTCACATAGGCTACAGGAAAATGGCTTCTAACCGCTATGGGTTAGCATTTGAGTCCTCAAACTTCCTCTCGGAATAAACTGGGATTCACATACGATACAGAAAAATGGCCTTTCACCGGTATGAGATAGCATGTGCTGCTTCAAACTTCCTCTGAAGGTAAATTTGGATTCACAAAGGCTACAGGAGTATGGATTCTCACTGGTATGGGATAGCATATGCTGCTTCAAACGTCCAATCGGGGTAAACTTAGATTCACATACGCAATGCGAATATGGTTAGTCACCGCTATGGGACAACATGTGTCTTTTCAAATCTCCTCCCTGCGTAAACTTGGATTCACATAAGATACAAGAATATGGTTTGAGGCCTTTATGGTACAGCATGTGCGTCTTCGAAGCTCCCGTCTGAGCAAACTTGGATTCACATACCCTACAGGAATATGGCTTCTCAACGCTATGGATTAGCATGTGTCTTTTCAAATCTCCTCCTCGGGTAAACTTGAATTCGCATAAGGTACAGGAATACGGCGTCCCACCACTATGATATAGCCTGTGCGTCTTCATATATCTTTCCTGGGTAAACTTAGATTCACATAGGCTACAGGAATATGGCGTCTCGCCACTATGGACAAACACATTTCTCTTCAATGTTTTGGCTTTTATTTCTGTCATGAAACTGGCTTCTCACTGCTATGACTAACAACATTTGACTTCAATTCTTTTTGGACAGTAAATTTTTCGCCGGAAGTAGTATTACCTCCATTACCAAATATGAAAATCTTCTTTACAGCAGGATGTGACGTATCTGGGCATATCAGCCTGAAATTATTAGTAATATCAGTTTAAAGGGCGATACCCTTTCTCACCCATATTTTTAATTACTGTCTCAAAAACGGCACATTACCTGCAATTTAGAAGTACGCTAATGTAATCCCACTTCCCAGAAACCCAGGTTCTAAACTTCTATCCGATTACCGTCAAATTTCTATTCTCCCCGCTCTTTCCAAAGCGTTAGAACGGTTGGTACATACTCAAATACTGAGATACCTGCACGCTCACTCTCTTCTGGATCCACTTCAATCTGGCTTCAAGAAGGGCCATAGCACAGCAACTGCCTTACTCAAAGTGACTGAGGATATCAGACATGCAATGGACGAAAGACAAGTGACAATACTCACACTTCTTGACTTCAGTAGGGCTTTTGACACGATACATATCCAGACACTGTTGAAGAAACTTGCATGCTTTTTCGGTAATGAGGCTTTAACATTTTTCACCGCATATCTTACAGATGGTATGCAACGTGTTATAACACAAGATACTGCTTCACAGTGGCGACACAGGAAGGCAGGAACCCCCAGGGTTCCGTTCTTGGTCTTCTTTTGTTTGTCCTTTATAGTAATGACATCTCCTCAGTAAAAAAAAGTCCTCTCGGCACGCCGGAAGGCGGAGGTAGATTTCACCGGACAAACTTGGGGATAGTCGAAAATAGGCAGAATATGCAGGTTTTCGTAGAAGGATCAGACCACATTTATTGCGTGAAAGTATTTTATAATTGGAGATTAATTAACTTTGTTTTTCGTCATTTTATGCATATTTTAAACATTCTATTGTCTTATGATGACGGTAACCTTCTTGTCATTTGGAGTCCATTTTTATACTTGTGGTCACACTGCCCTTATGCAAAGTTTCGACACTGATGTGTAACTATGTAACGGTCTGTTACTTCTTCACGCAAAATTATATCTCCCGCAGAGATGTTGGTTGGTTCCTCAGTTTAGGGGCTGCGACAACGTGGTCATGTAACCCCGTGTACTTTGAGTGAGTGTAGAATCAGTCTGATAAACGGTGTGAATTGTGATAGCTGTATTAGTCTGTAATTCAGGTAAGGAATGCAGACGCTCAATTTCAAGCAGTAGTTCCTAATGTTGCTACCAGATACTACCGTCAACGACACTTAGCTGTGAACTTGGCTACTAGATGCCACCGCAATCAGCAACTCGCAACGAACGTTGGAACTTCCCCTCCAAAGGAAAGCATACTGAGGGATTTTTAGCGCTCTTAGAAAATCTGACGACTTTGGCCGGCTTTGAACCCGCGACCTTGGGCATACGAGTTCAGCATGCTACCAGTTAAGTCACCGAAGCCGCATCACACTTAGTCAGATGGAAATCTGAATCTGATCTCGCGCAAGTGCGTTGTCATGGCAACGTCTGATGGCTCATCCCTCATCAATTTAGTAGTGTTGCCATGTAAACCACTGATAGCTCTTGGCATTTTCTTACAATTCCGAAATCATTTTTCTCATCCCTTGGCGTAATGGTGGCTCATATCAAAAATTCTTTCAGACAAAAGTTTTAGGTAATTATTAGGGGAATATTGTCAATTTTGTACGGTTTTGATATTGTGCCTATTAACAGAGATATGATTAATGTTTCCCGAAAAAAACACTTTTCCCACCCCTTTGGTCAATGGTTGGTGCTATCAAAAAAACGTTTCAAACATAAATTTCTGAGCTTTATCCGACACATGGTATGAACTTTGAACGGATTCGATATTTCACATATTAAGAGAGTTATAGCAATATTTCATTTTCTCGAAAAAAAAAGTCCCCCATTTTCATCCCCTTCGACCGATTTAGCCCAGTAACGAACTCGTCCGAGATTTTATGGGTATACATATTCGGTGAAAAATTCAAAGTGATTGGTGCAAAATTACGGCAGTTATCGTGTCCACAAGAAACTGATATATATATATAAACTTTTGAACTGACGGTGGTTTTGGGGTCTGGGGGATGTGAAACGCGAAGATATGTCGAAATTTTCCGGAAGTCGAAACATGGGACCCATTGCAATAGTTAGCTTTCTAAAGAAATCTACCTAATATAATAAATATCATCTTTATGCGGATGACCTCCAAATTTACTGTCAAGTTGCTATCAAGGATATCGCGAACGCGATACGAGATGTAAACACCTACCTGCAACATCTCAGCGTGTATGCTAGTGATAACGCTCTCCTTCTCAACCCCAAAAAGACCCAAGTTATTAAAATCGGTTCGCAGAGATTATTGAATTCCATGTATAAAAACTACACTATCCCTCCTGTGACTTTAAATGCAACCGTAATCCCGTTTAGTAAAACAGTGAAAAACCTCGGTATGACTCTGACTGAAACTCTTGACTGGTCTGCACATGCAAGTAATACTTGCAGGAAGATGTACGCGACGCTACACCCACTCAAACGGCATAAGGACATTTTACCACAAGACGTGAGGATAAAACTTATTGAGACTCAGATACTACCAATACTTGACTATTGCGACGTGGTCCTTGTTGATGCAACTAGCGAACAAACTAAAAGACTGCAACGAGCATTGAACTCTAGTCTTCCGTTTGCTTTCAACTTGAATTACGATTCTCACGTAACCCCTAGCAACATAGCTCTTTCTTGGCTGAAACCTGAATGGCGTCGAAATTTTCATATTTTGACGCCGGTATATCGAACCCTAGACGAAAATCTCCCACTCTATATTTCTTCGAAATTTCATTTCCTGTCTTCATTTCATAATATTAATACTAGATCTGGCTTTTGCCTCACTATTCCCGTTAACCACTCTTCCAAGTACAATAAATCCTTCGTTGTGACTGGGTCGCGACTTTGGAATACACTCCCAGCTGATGTAAGGAAATGCAAGACCTATACAAAATATAAGACTGCTTGCAGAGATTTCCTTTTGAACATCACTGACTGTTTCGTGTGACTGGTGATGTATGATAGACAGCATGATTGAGCCATTATGGTATATAAATAACTTTGTCGAGACAAAATTAAAATACCCAGTTATTTACTAGATCTAACACTATCACTTATTATTATTATTATTATTATTATTATTATTATTAGTAGTAGTAGTAGTATTATTATTTTTATTGTTTCACGTAACTGTTTCAAATGTTTCTTTGTTTGATGTGCATTGCTATCTTTATTTTTTGTTTCCTGTATTATTCTAACTTAATTTCTAGTTTACGTATCTTATTCAATGGTAGTATTTGTGTATTTCATTATAACTATGTGGTTAAGTTTAAGAGAGGGCCACGAGCCCTAACTTCGCCACTGCAAAAGACATAAATAAATAAATAAATGGAAGAAGAATAATACCATAGAGACGTAGAAATCTTAGTTCTGTATATATAATTGTAATAATTCCACTACCTGAAAACTTGTCTTCAAGAAGTACCGGTACCTGATGTCGTTTTCACTCATCAATTACATGTTGTACATGGTGTCTGAACATTTTACAATTATATGTACAGTATATTATACACAAATTAAATTGTGTCATGTCGGAGATTTTGGATTGATAGCTTTGAGAGCATGAGTGTATTGGGTTTGTATCTTAGCCACCACAATTTTCCGATTCTAGGTCGTAATTTTTTTCCAAGCCGTGTGCCGTATTGGAAAAGATGCTCATGCCTACCTACACCCTTTTGAACACTGCTTGACCTTCGCGAATGTACCATCGATGCGCATGTTTAAGTAAATGCGTCAATTGGGTGGGATTTCACAGGGGCGGTTAAAATGATGAGTGACAAGGATACATTAACATTTTTGTTGTGGTTTAAGTAGTCTGTCTTTAGACCTCTTCAATACAGCACTCCATGTCTCCCAATCTTAATGTTAACAATTTACTCTTTTTACAAAGATACCACACCCTACATCCGAAGCAATGTACATGACTTCACTATCACTTCAAGCCGTCTTCCAACGGAAGATATTATCAGCGGGGTAGAAGCTTTTATCCGTCATCTACCATCATTCGATGTAGAAGAAATTAGAGAAGAGGCCTCCCAGTTCATGAAACATGGTCTACGGCCTGCCTAAAATGCAAAAGACCGATGTGCGTCTGAATTTGAATCAGGACCTCCAGTCATTTTTCCCTCCACCATCCCCTCACGTCAGAAACTCACAACTCTTCACAGATATCACAGCGAGTATAAACTTGAATGACGGCGGTTTACTGGCAAGCCTCGATGTGGAGTCCTAATTTACCAGGGTTCTTGTGCCTGACTCCACACAGTCAGGCAAATGCTCACAGCCACAGGAGGTCCAACGGATTTGGTTGACTCAGCTGAACACTACGTTTACCATAGTCTTCGTCTTCAATGGCCAAATGTTTCAACAAATGGAGGGAGCAGCCATGGGATCCCCCTCTCTCCATTATTGGCAATTCATGGCAAATTAGAGGAAGAAGCTTTAAAGGAGAGCCCATTGCAACCCGATGGTGGTTCAGATACGTAAACGAAGTTTTTTGACATAGGAACATGGACGGAACACACTTCAGGACTTCCTAAACTTCATGTGCTCCTGACGTCTAAGCATCAACTTCACAATGGATGTAGAAAATAATCCTCTGGCCTTCGTAGACGTTCTACTCTATAAACGAACAAACAACATGCTCGCACACAAGGTCTATAGGAAAGCCATTCATACAGATCGGTATCTACATGCAAATTAAATTTAGCCACCGTGGCAGACGGAAATGATAGCTAGGACACTCCTCATCAGCGCCAACGGCATTTGCGTTAAATTAATTAATTTAAAACGCGCAATGTGCAAGATTATTTCACAGTCATTCTGTGCAGAACCTAGTTAAAGGAATTGTCCTTCCTGCATAACTCAGTACATGATAACGATCATATTGCTTCCCGCATAAAGCACACACGCATTCCTCATTCGGCGAGTGGTACGTCTTCGTAGAACATAGCTTAAAATGAAATCCGTGCACACCTAGTCTGGTCGTAATGTGTCTTAATTCGTAGTTGACTTCTTTCAACTTGTCAGTGGTCATCGCGTCTATGAAAGTCCAGCCAAATTTCGGATTCTCTTCAATGATGTTCGAGAAAAAGTCTTTGGTATGCTGTAGTTAATGGGAGAGATAATTTTTCCCGTATTTCCTCCACCGACATAGTTCCATAGTTAGCTCATATGCTAGCCCCGAGGAGGTACATTTGGATAATCATAGAGCCCTCTTTAGAAATGTAGCCTTAAACTATTCCACATCCTTTAAGTTGCTGACTGACAGGTGCTGCCGTTAATTATGAGGGGAGTTATTTTGACTTAGAGATATTTATCTTGCAAGTATTTGATATAATTTATGGCTATCATTGCTGCTGTTAACCTGTCTTTGATAGGTGCTGTGAAATTAGTTCATTGTATGTGCAGTTTTATTCCTAGGTATTCAAACTTATTAACGCTGCCAACGTCATCGTCATAGTTGTACTTCAGCTCACATTAAGGTCATTTGTTTGAGTCCATCCTATGAGCCGATCAAATGCTTACTGCAGATTGGGAATTGACTTTAACACTGTACCCAATTGTCATCACATGGAACATGTGTTCGTATCCCAGCTAACTCACGGTCTTTCGAGGTATGGGACGTTCCTGCCCACCATACGACCACATGTTCAGGATTTGAGTCTGTCAGGTAACTACTCTTGATGAAGGAAACAACATAATCCTACATACAACATTTAATGATATAAATCATGGCTATAACAACAAAAATACAAACAAAGGATAATTTACATTTACTTCCCACAATGAAAATCAAGGTTATTTGTGAGTCTCTTCGTAATTAGTGCTTCACTGCACTCAAATTTATTTCCAGCATCCTATCAGTGATACTTTCAGACATCTATGAGTGTCCATAGTGTTCTTCATGTGGCACAATTTAACATAAACTGGAGTATCACAACACAAAGGTCATAATATCACTTTAAATGGCATTAATTCTGCAATAATTAAACATTAATCCGTTTTTCACGGGCATTTACTTTCATTATCATAAATTCATTATCTTATGCCTTACTTAACAAGTGTTGTGTCGTGTGAATCGTTTTCTCCTTCCCATCAATATGAAGCGCTAAAGTGATACGTTTCCCCTTCCAAAATACACATGGATAGAAATGTTTATAGTTTCACCATACAACGATTTTCTGGGTCTGGTCGAACTTATTATCGTTACAAACGTATCATGTCATTGAAATCACCTACCCGTTTGCATAAATTAGTTTGAATTGGGCAAAATGCACTTTAAAAAGATGCCTATAATTATTTGGTGCAGTTTTCCTCCTCAGAGAATAACTGGGCCAAATATTATCCGATCACAATGATCCAACAAGGTATGTGTGTTGAAACACATCATTTAAATCAATTGGCATCATCACAACAATCATATCTTAATTAAATTTCGAAATATCGAGATTCTTCAGTGTCCCACTATGCTTCTAAAATAAAGGGACCAGGTCAACAGACCTCCCTTTCAAGCAGGCAATAAAATTAGTTCCAGCTGGCCGCGCAAGATGGCTGCCATCCTCGTGGTCTATTTTTACCGTGCCCCTCTGGCTGCTAGCAAGGTCATCTTTGTTTACAATTGCAGTACAATGGAGTTAACCTGAGTGTTGTCTCTAGTAATTGAATCATTCTAATTATTTAACACCTATATTTATAGTGTAATGGGCTCAACTCGGCTCCGAATTAACATTCATGGCAAGGGATGGATCCTGTAATAGCCTTGCCGTTCTGTGGCGATACAAGTGGCTTCGGGTGCGCATCACGATTGAGAATCCAAGATTTCTCATCAGCAGCTGCCTAACATAATAATAAGGATATCTACGTTTCCTATACGACGAACTTGATTCTTACCTCTCAGGGCAGATCAATTAATACATAGGCTCACGCAGGGTCTCGAAGAGTGTTCCTAGTGGCACAATTCCTGCAAGCCGTGGATACAGACAGTCTCCGTTCCACTTTGCCGCGAAAATACCAGTATGCTCCAAGGCAATACTATCTCGTAGATTAGCCAACTTTTCACCTAACGTGCAAGCTATGTTAGAATGGTCCCCGCAAATTTATTGACGTAAATCACTTGATTCTACGTTACTTGCTCGCTGTATGCGGCTCAAACAATATTTCTCATAGATGACTCAATTATAAAAGCACTCACGTCCTCTCTGCAATTACTCTTAAGCCAAAGCTTTAAATAGCTCCTAAACAAGTATAAATTTACTGGCTTACATTACTTTACCTTAATGGTTCTCAAATACAATCCTAAGAATTGACCATATTAAATATTCATTCAATAATTCACTGACACTGAAAAACTCTCATATCCCGATAGATTTTACGTTACTTTCTTACTGTTTACCAAAAATACAGTATCTTTACATTAGACATGACACACTTTGTACGTTCTTTAGGCCTGACACGCCTAATACTTTACTCATTACTGTTACCGACCCCAGATTATTATTATTATTATCAATTTAACGTTACCGTTACATTCATCACAATCTTAGGCCTGAATGGCCCTAAACAAATCACCTTCCAAGCCATATTCTATCAAAATACGAGAGGTGAAAGCTCGTACATAAGTGACTGTTACATCTTAGTCTTAAATGATGCTTCGTTGTATGGTGAACTATCTAATTATATTAACATTTTGAATTTGTACTCACTTTTCATTTTCGCTGGATTATTCCAGCATGCCAGCCACGAGCCTACCATGATGCTTGGTCTAAGCCATCAAGCTATATTTCACACGACACATGGTAATAATATTTTTATCACTTGCTTTTCTCATTTTAACACAATACATATTATTTCACAATACACATAAACACTTTTGAAATCACTGAAATAAAACTTATATACACTTCTCGCACTATTTCACAGGTTGATCCTTAATTGGACTCCTACTAACGCCTGACCTCAGAGATGCGATGCAGCTACGACAACCGCTGGTCTCCGTGAAAGTCTATCTGCGTGTGCGTGCGTTCGATTCTCGTCACCTTCTATACTGTTCAGTTCACTGTCACGTTTATTGGTGATGCCTTCCAGGCTCCCATAATTGTAGGGATCCTGACGATAATATGTCATTTACAACTATGACAATACCTCCTGGTATATTTAATGTCCAAAAACATCCTAATTTATTCCTACGCTGTAGCGAACTTATACTTGCTTATGATAATGGATAAATATCTGCTGTAGGTTAAATCTTACGCTATTCATGATTACTATTAAGAAGCTGTATGATGCGCTTCCATTGTTCTTCAAATATACTTGAGCGTCGATACTTTAACATTTCGCGCACTTTCTGGCAGCGTATTAGTTACGTGTTGAGTCAAGACGAACTGGAGAAGAACTGACTCCTCTGCGCTTCTCCCCCTATATAAAGGTTTCTCGTAAAACGTAGTCCACTGGAGATTTGAGAACGACTCCTTTCTTGAAATGATGCATTTACAGCCAAATTGACGTATACACCTCGTTTGACTAGGTGTGGAAGTCCCATAATCACTCGCGTGCAAGTGATCGCTTCGGCCAATTAATTACAATTAATTGCCTTCTTCCATAGCGTCATGACGCCAGCCTGGTAAATCCCCTCGTGTGTGTCTCCAAACCAATCCTCTTGCGCTTAGGCCTTGTGTTCACCGGCTCATTTAGAGATATAGGCTTTAATTTAGATGTGAGACCACTCCTAAATTATCTCTCCTAGAATATATTCACCTGGGTGTACATTTTACTCCATTTCAATGCTCCAATTGGCTGTAATCAATTAATTTCCGTGGACAATTACCCCCACTCCAGTCTCAAGCGTTGTCCAGTGGTGAACCGCAGACTCATTAATTTCGAGCTGTCTTGGCGGACCAGACGAAATAAGTTCCTTCGGCGTCACTAATCCACGCCCTTCTGCAGGCTGCGATTTCTCAAATATCAAACTGGCTTGCCTTTCTGCGTTTATGCTTCCAAAACGTATATATACTTGCATCTTCTTACAATTATTCACCTTAAACAGCTATGATATTCACATTCTGGCCATGAAATCATGCTATATTATTATATGTCATTATATAACTCATTGCTCTTCGGGTTCCCTATAGCTGTTCCCCCTCAGAGATCAATGGTTCGACTCTAGGCAGAATCATGGGCCTGGTCTTCTCAGATAAGACCCGAGTTCGCCGTGTCCCATTGGGCACAACACTAAAGCCGTGACATCTGCATACTTATAAATGTGTCTTCTGTCTTCGTTTCCTGTACATCATCATGTGTCCCGACGTTAACCCTCGATTACACCCGTAGTCTGGTCTATTGTATCCGACAGAGTGATCGAATCGTATATTTGCACCTCATTCTTTGCCTATGTGTTTGTTACCAGTTGTAATATGGGATTATTTTTCCCTGTCAGGTCCTCAATCGTTGATATAACCTGCGTTCGACAAAATGTATCAAAGGCCTTCGAATAATTGACAATTAAAACATATAACTTCCGTTTCGAAAATATAAGGGCCTCATGAATGTCCTTCGGAAGGCATTGTATAACCCGAAATGTGGAGCGATGCGTTATGAATCCAAATTGTTCTCTTGGAAGATAATGGTCTAAGTGGGAAGTCAGTTTTTGCGTTTATAGAATGTTCAAAACCTTTAATAATGTGCATTCCAGTGCCACTCCTCTACATGAATTGGGATTATTTAAGTCTCTTTTTCTTTTATAAGGGGTCTTTATCGTTGAAGTCCGCCATCGATCGGGTATCAGCCTCTGTTTAACACATTCGTTAAATAGGCTGGTAAGTGATTCTATGAGGACCGGAGCCTAACACCTGAAATGGTCATTTAAAAACATGTCCGGGCCACAAGCTTTGTTACTTTTCAGATTTAAGAGCACCTCCTTGATCTCTCGTGTGTTAACCATCTATATCGGGTCTTCATATTAGGTACTTTCATTATCTATGCGTAATCTCGTCTCCTTAAATGTCAAAACTTGAGTGAACGGCCGAAACAGTTGCTTAAGTTCCTAGATATCAAAACAGGATAATTAGAGAGGTAGTAGAGATCGTGAAGTAACCCAATAATTTCAATCAAAAATACAGATTCAGGCTTAGCAACACGTGGAAAGTTCTCTTAGCACTTGACTGGCTGGAGCTCGGACCAATCAGGGAGCAGCGTGACGTCAATGCCGATCCAGCAGTGCCTGACTCACAACCAACGGTTAGTTTTAGTAGAGACACGAACTCGTACCCATGGTTAAGGCTGCTGCAATGACAGCTGAAACGTCGGGAAACAATCGCCGATACAGGACGTAGATCCATCCTGTAAGCCTACCATTTAAATACTTCAATAATCCCAACCAAATACAATCTCAGCCTATCCATTTCCCTTTCAATGTGCTTATCCCTGCCTCTGCTAATCACAATTCTACTAGCCACGTTCTGCCTAGTAGGATGTCAGATGTTACCTTAGTAAACTTTGTGATGTAAATATCCCCTCAAGTATTCCTCTGCTAATCACAATTCTAACAGCCACGTTTTGCCCAGTAGGATGTCAGATGTTACCTTTGTAAACATTGTGATGTTAACCCCCCTCAAGTATCCCTCTGCTAATCACAATTCTAACAGCCACGTTATGCTCAGTAGGATGTCCGATGTTACCTTTGTAAACTTTGTGATGTTAACACCCCCGCAAGTATTCCTCTGCTAATCACAATTCTAACAGCCACGCTCTGCCCAGTAGGATGTCAGATGTTACCTTTGTAAACTTTGTGATGTTAACACCCCCTTAAGTATTCCTCGGCCGGAGATCCGAAAGCGAGACCAACATAGAATATGAATTTTACAGAAGAGGACGGTATTACCACAAGTAATAATGCACAGAGATGTGCATATCTTTGAGAAGAAATTTAAGGGCTGTAGTTTCCCGTTGCTTTCAGACGTGCATCAGTGCACAGATATCTTAACTATTGTTAAAGTCTCCGCCTTCTAAGAGACAGGTCATCACTGGCTTTAACTCGAATCCGAGTATAAATCTTCTTCCTTCAGTCCAATTGGTGGATGTGTTTACGGTTACTAAAGAGTCCAATCCCGGCATGGAACAAGCGTTCACACAAGTCACATATTATTGCTGGAGGAGGACGTGGTTGGGCTGCTCGAAGTTTCCTAGCTTGACGCTTGGCCTCTTCATGTGTGCGTCGATCCCTTTCAAACGTTTTTACAGTATCCGAGATGGTACGTCGCCAAATTAAGCAGTCTTCAGCCAGTATGTCCCAGGTTTGTGAATCAAGACGTGTCAATTTCAGGGTCTGCTTATATTGGTCCTTGTAGCGCCTCTTAGGAACACTATGAGGTCTTGTGCCATAGCATAACTCACCATATAGCATTTGACGAGGTAATCTCACATCATCCATCCGATGGACATGACCAATCCATCTAAATTGGTGACCTATTATGGATGATTCTATGCTGTTGATTTGAGCCTTTTCAAGAACAGCAATATTGGTAATGCCGTCTTCCCAATTAATCCTCAGGATTGATCGAAGTTTTTGTAGATGGAAGCGCTCAAGCTTCCTAAGATCACGTCAGTTTAAGTTCAACGTTTCACAGCCATACAACAATGTTGAAATGACTACTGCTTTTTACACCATAAGCTTTGTACTCATGGACAGATCTTTATTCATGAAGACCCGGTGTGCTAATCATCCATATTGTTATTGTTCTAGCACCCTTAACTGACATACTCACACACAGCTAATCTACAGCTAAATCTACATCTACAGTTACACCCTCAGCATCTACATCGATCACAAACATCTGCCCAGCACCCTACACAATTTCACCCTTTAAAACACCCCTAGGCTGGAATCAACAGCAACAACAACACACGTCTTATTACGCAAAGCTAGCAGAACTAAAACCACAGCCCTTGCGTAAATGCTTACACCACTTCAAACATGAACACAGGAACTGGCTACCAAAACAGCAACATGCAATATCACAACAGTCAGCACTTCGAAACGTTTACGAAGACCCCCACTCAGAGGGAAGTTATCTGTTGCCGTCCGAGACACTGCCCGACTACACTTCGATCATCGTACTTCAGGTAAGTGTGCCTCTCAGGGTTCCACACACAGTTGTACATCCTACCCCTTACCACACCTATTTTAATCGTAAAATACCACTTTATTACAACAGCCCTACATCCAGGGAAGCCATTACATTGATTTAGTAAATAAGTACTTTTACCACACAGCCCCGATTTTTATTTATTGCCATTGTTGCCCTGATCACCGTCCAACCCTCTCCTGACACTTTACGCATTCACCGCCCATTACGGTATCGCCTACGCAAGCAGGATTCACTTGCTTACTATCTCTGTCCTTGACAGCTAAACGAGCGCTCTTACACGGCAAGTAATACCGCGACGTAAGCAACTTTCTAGCTTTGACCGCCACAGTTCTCACTTAGGCATCCCAGGCTTGCCTTCAGCCTATAAACGCAACCCCTAATTAGAATTATTGATTTGTAGCGCTCCGACCACTTTATCCAACACTTACATTTCCCCTCGGAGAGGCCGAAGGCTCCGAACGCCCTACATACTCCCCCTATTTAACCGCAAACCTCAGAAAACCTACACACCTTCCCGTCACACCGTTTCAGCCCCTCAAAAGGTTAGAACAATATGCTGCATGGGCTGCGCCAATTCTCTTATCCACATCCTGCTCACAGGTACAGCTCACAGAAATGGTACTGCCCAGGTACGAGAAGTGGTCTACCTGTTCTAATGGCATATTTGAGATGGAGATATTGAACTGAGGAAGAGGTGTGCCTGGTGAAGGTTGTGCCAAGACTTTAGTCTTATTGACATTTATGGTACGACCAAAGCGATCACATGCACTTTTGTAACAATTAACTGACTCTTGCAGCTCTTCTGATGTAAGAGTTGGCGACGCATACAACATATTAGTAACATTAGTAACCTGAGTTTTCATCAAGGAGCGGAGACGAGTTAGGTTGAAAAGCCCTCCATCAAAACGATACTTGACCTCCACACCTGGGATGTTTGTGGGTGAATCATAAAGCATTGCAGCCAAGTACAGCGCAAAAAGCGTTGGAGCCAGTACACATCCTTGTTTCAGTCCATGGGTAATGGGAAATTCATCGGATATCTTATTCTGATGGCAAACCTGACCTGTCATGCTATCATGGAGAGCCTTGACTAGATCTACAAAACGCTGAGGGCAACCAAACCACTTCAGCACCGCGCACATGGCTGGTCTTGGAACCGAATCAAATGCTTTTTCCAAGTCATAAAAGACTAAGAAGAGTGGATTCTGTTGTTCTCTACATTTTTCTTGTAGCTGTCTCACACAGAAAATCAAGTCAATTGTGCTTCTGGAAGCTCTAAATCCGCATTGTAACCCTGGGAGGATCTTCTCAGAGATAACCTTGAGGCGGTTAAGTAGAATTCTTGCAAGAATCTTCCCCACAATTGATAGCAGTGATATACCACGGTATTTGCCACAAACACTGCGATCAACCTTCTTAAAGATAGTGATGATAGTGGCATTCTTTAGGTCTCCAGGTACCTTTCTTTATTCCCATATTCTGAGGATAAGGGTGAAAATCCTTGTTTGAGGGAATGATCTCCGACTTGAATTAGTTCCAGAGGGATGTTATCTGGGCCAGGTGCCTTTATGGGTTTCAATTGGGTGAGTGCTGCAGTGAATTCATGATAAGTAGGAGGTACTGCCAACCACAGTTGTTCAAGTTGTTGCGGCACATCACAGAGGAAGACTTCAGCAGTTGCTGATGGACGATTGGAGAAGTGCTACTTCCAGCGTTCCAAGATTTCCGGACTGTCAGTAAAGGTAGAAGATTTATCAGCGCTTTTCAGTGTACCTGATGATTAGCAAGATGGTCCATTTTCTTGAGTACTGCATAGAAGTTCCTCAAGTCTCGAGCATCCGATAGTCTCTGCAGTTCCTGAGCCTTCTGTTGCCACCAAGTATTTTTAATCTGCCTTATCTGCGTCTGACATTTACCCTTGAGCTCCAGTAGTTTATCTCTCTTTGTGTTAGAAGTTGGGTCTTGAAGATGGGCAAGATAGGCATTCCTTTTGGCATTGATGAGAGACAGAATTTCTTCATTGTTGTCATCAAACCAGTCTTGTCTTTTCCGCACTATAAAAGCAATGGTTTCCTCAGCAGACTGTTTGATAATCTTCTGTAGTGTGGCCCATTCTTGCTGAATGTCATTCGTTACTGGGTTTTCTAATAACTGGGTGACGATCCTGTTTCCAAAATGTTTATACATGGATTCATCCTGAATTTTGGATGTATTAAACTTCTTTCTAGACAATTGTTGATGTTCCTAGGTGGTTTAGGTCTAATGGATATCCTGAGCTTACATATAAGAAGTTCATGATCTGTCCAACAATCGTCTATATTCCTTGCTGTTCTGGTAATAAAGAGTGTCCTTCTTATCACATTGCCGGGTAATGATATAATCAAGAATGTGCCAATGTTTGGAACGAGGATGCATCCACGTGGTTTAGAAGCGGTTAGGTAGCCGGAACTGCGTGTTGGTAATGAAAAGTTCGTGTTATGCACAAAGACCAAGAAGCAACAGTCCATTGGGATTACATTTTCCAAGTCCTTGTTTGCCCATCACATTATTCCATAGCCTGTGATATTTCCCAACTCTGGCATTGTAATCACCGATGGGCAACAGTTTATCTGCAGATGGTAACTTGGAGATGATCATAGAATTGAGCTTTTACTTCATCATCAGAATCTAAGGTAGGAATATAGGCAGCGATGAGTTTCATAAAGGAACCTCCTGAGAGTGGTATGCGAAGAGTCATGAGCCTTTCGCTGATTGCGATGGGCGTAAGTTGGTGATAATTTACCAGCTTGGTCTTCACAGCGAAGCCCACACCATGAATACGACATTCACCCTCCTCCTTTCCTTTCCAGAAGATGGTATATCCTGTTCCAGATTCAGTAATCTTGCCTTCAGAAGACAGCCTAGTTTCACTGAGAGCAGCAATGTCAACGTTGAGTCTTGATAACTCATTGGTTACAAGAGCGGACCTTCTCTACCATGTCTATCGTTATTGTCCATATCATGCAAAGTTCTGATATTCCAAGATCCAATAATCAATTTGTGATTTTTTTTTTTTTTTTTTTTTGAGTTTCGACCGCATGAGGGGTGACCTGCTGAGTGCGGTTTCCCAGCCGGACCAAGATTGTGACTTCCGATGTTTAGCCCACCTTTTCTAGGGTCTTCCCCATGTGGGGTGGGCAGCGGTGATCCTAAATGGGCCTGCCCAAACAAAGATGCAGGACCGAATTCCCGAGTAGTCAAAGAGTCTCCGGAAGACGATCATCACACATCTGCTGCCAACGTGCAGGTCCGAACTAGGGGCTTCCAGTTACACCCATAACCTGCCCCCACCATCCATACCCCATCGCCGTTGGACTTTGAAAGTAAGTGACGTTCGGAAGAAGTGCCACTGTTTAGGGTGGGTCTCAGCTTGCCAGGACGAGACCCACGAGCCTTATCCTGCGGCTCGCAAAGAATGATACATGCAGGACCGAACACAGAGACTGCAACGAACTGCCGCATACTCAAGTACTACTGAGGTGCGCCTTTACAGCCAGTCCGTCTGGCCTAACCTCTTCCGCCTCTATGACCGTTGGGAGCCATAAGGGTGATTGGCTCCTGCTCCGCTCATTTTTCCGTTGGGCCAAAATCTGCCCATCATAAATACGGACAATAGTTTGCCCTATTAAACCTGAGCAATAGGCTGCCCCATCCGCCAACCACACTGTGCCAGAGATCACCTCTTCCACTGCAGGCACAGTTGAGAACCTCACCGTAACCCTGGCAAGGGACCCTAACAAGGTACTTTCAGCCAAACCAGCTGAACCAAGGTTTTTTAAATCATGGCTAATTACGTACAGTTACTGCCCCTTCATAATCAACGTAGTAATATAAACTAAACAATTATGAATCACATCAAAGTTGTATTATCACACATACTTCACCGTCAACGTAAGTAAACATTTCTTAAGAACAGACACAGGCTACATCACTAGTCAAATGAAAAAGCTTCACTTGAAATTTTATTAAGCATCTGTAAACCTTCTGAACAAAAGTTTTAAGATACTGTAATAAGATGCCGGATCCACCATTATTTTCATATTCCGGCCACTGAACAATTCAATCCATCTGCCTCACCCCCTGACAGAGTGTAGTGGGGCTTTTAGATACGGATGGACGGCATTTGCAGGTGGCGCTAATGGAAGGAGGTACTGCCCCGTAAATTGAATTATTTTGGGACAAAATGAGAGTATTTTCCGTCCCCATGATAAAATTTAACCAGCAAATATAATTTCTGGAAGTGTGACACAGCAGTGTAGTGTTACAAGCTCGAGGATGTGGGAGAGCCCGATCACGTGATATATTGCACGAAAGACGCTTCTAGAAGGCTATAATTAGCATAGCAACAGCGAGTCTGGAAATTAATATTATAAATATTGTTATAAATTATGCTATTGGATCCCAGCCCAGAGCCAATGAGAAGAGGTCTTATTGAAGACGGGATCAACTTAAATTACATAATATGATGAAATTATGCATTTAGGCCCTTAGAAGAAGATTTTGTTATTTGGTAATGAAGAGAATATTAAAATAAATTATGTCTGATACTTTAAAAACCGCAGATTGGTTAATCTACGCAGTAATAAGCATTAGTAATCTACGCGCTAAAATTATGGTGGGAGTTTGATATGGCCGCCAAAATTTCGACTTGGAGGAGGAGATCCAAGTATCGATGTTCTTATTCCAGCAGACTTTGAAGAGTGAGGAAGTGTTTTTACTGGGTTAACGGAGATCCCAAGGCTTAGTCCGAGTGCGACGACTGTCGACTTGTGGAGACCCGAGGATAGCTAGGTGGAACGTAGGAGATCACCACACTTCCATTCTATGTGAAGTTGCGAGGAACATTGAATTGATTATATCTCTCATATCACTGAGATCTGAATTTAAATAAGCGAATATATATAAAGAACAGGTCGCATACTACGTTCTGCGAAAAGTCGAGCGTTTTAAAACTCACCGTTTCGACAATATAAGCCTGTTAAGTCAGATTTTCAAATGTGTTGGAAATAAAGCTGAATATCATTTTGAATTGCAACGTGAAGTTGACGAACGCAGTTCAAGTGAACAGTAGCGGAGAACTTTTAATATTGGCGCAACACATAAAAAGTAACAGAATGACTATTATTATTCTTCAAGTGTCTTCATTCAACATAAGTAACATTGTTGATATGATGAACTAAATAGTCATGCGCCAGATACATATTCAATAACAGGACCTAAGATACAACGATGGAGCTTCGTTAGACAACGTATTCTTGAATACAGACGTAGTGTACGGTCCATCTTGTACATTTTCGTCAGTCTACGAACACTAATATAACATCAATTAGCAATGGAAATATTTCATTCACCATTTATATGAATATTTCTATAAATTATTCCAATGATGAGGCTGATACATATTTACGACGGAGAATGACGATTCTACAGAAGAGATTTGTCAAGATGCTAGGGTAGCTCAGCAACACAGAAGAATTTGCCAGAAGGATGTCGTTCGAGCCCAGGCGAATGTTGGTGAATTCCAGAGAGGGACGTTTCCTATCTCTGAGATCGCAGATCCGAGGTTCGAATGCAGATCCATCTCAGTGTCTTGTACTGAGGAAACATCTAAAGTATTGTGGGAATACTTACATAGATCTTCAAGTTTTCGTCCAAATAAGGTAGCAGTGTATCTCATTTATAGTATAGAGCTTAATTAGTGACATCCTGAGCCAGCGATCTTACTCCATATTTTCATATTTCCATATTTCTATATTTTCACATTTCATGTATTTCAGTGTTATCATGGATTTTACACTTCAGATGTGTGTTGAGATTTTTATGCTTCAAGATTATTTACGAGATGATTGCCTTTCATGTATTTTTCAATTTTATTCTACGGAGCAGTTGTGGAACTGACATTAAAAATTTTGATTGAGGTATTATATTGCCTCATAGAAGACTAGTCGTTTCGACTCACGAATTTTTAATAATTTTATTTTAAACCAAGTATTCTGACATTGTGTCATAGCTTCACATTAAATTCTTATTAAATTAAATTTGAGCACTTTAATGTAACAACATCCAACTTCAAGAACAGAAGAAACATCGGATGATATTGTTATATCATTATTGTACATAAACTATCGACGATCTAAGAAATACTAGTCGTTTGATAAGACCGAAGTCTTAATCCCTATGAACATTCTTTGTGTAGAGTGGAAAAACATTACGACATTGACAAACCTTTTTATTATTTGTAAAGCTAAGAGCTTTGTTCATTTAATATGCTAGAGAAAATACCTTTTGATAGAAGATTATTCAAATCTTTGGCTAGGAATTAAAAGCTAGTTTATCCCGGTCAAGATTGAATTCTATCTGACACTATAAATAACATGTGTGTTATTTTTCACTATTTGTGTAATATCACGTCATTTGTGGACATGATATTACAACGATAAACAATTTAAAGCTTGACAAGTGAGGTGAGACAGAAGTATTATTTTTATTACATGTATTTGCGACAGACAAGTTTACAGTTAATTATCTTGTTGTGGAGTAAACTTTAGGAGGTTAATCACGACTGTCTAATATCGTTCATTACAATTGGAAGTTTCGTTTGAAGAACTTAAGCATGTATAATTGTAGTCCAGTAGTCATGTGTAATGATACTGAGGGACATGCCATTAGTTGAGAGAAGTGCCAACAGAAGATATGTTAATAACAATTAATCCTTTTTGGTTGTTGTTTAACATAGTGGATGATAATTGTTTATGCCTTACATACTGTTATATGAGGATTTGTAGAGCTATGATGAAGAGTGCTCATGCGAGGGAGTTCCGCATTTTAGGGAAGTCAAAGTATTGTTGTTCTTTGATAAGAAGGCATGGATCATGATGAGAGCCGTTGTATACAAGTAGTCCAGTTCTTGTGAAGTAACGAATTAGCTGTGTTAACAGGAGGGTTTCAGCGGAAATACAACTTGAGAAAGATTGTCTACTCATGTCTATAATACTATTATTATATTTTATTAAACCCAAAGTTATGTAATTACGTACAGTTATCTTTAATTAGTCGACTGTATTAAGCCGACAATGTAATGAAACCTATACAAGACGATGTGTAAGCAGTATATCAAAACTACGGAACGTTAGAGAAGGGTTATGTGAAAAACCAGTGTATATATTTAGTTGAGAATTGTATGGTAACCGATAAGCCAGAATCTCGAAAGTATTGTGTTTGCAACACTAAATAATGTATATTATTATGAACATATTATATGTAAATATCTTTTTGAGAATGATTTAATTAGTTAAATAATTTAGTAGGATTTATTAATCAATTATTTTGAAATAGCGTGTGTTTTAGAGGTGGATGTTTGTGGTATGAATGATTATTCACTGTTAAGAGTAAATGTGGAACCGAATTGGTCTTGAACAATTGCGGAGTGCGAATGAAAGTGAGTAAACAAATTTTTAGAATGATTGTTTAAGAAACAGAGTAGTTATGTGAACTTTTGTAAGATCTAAATGTTAATTTTACGTGTTATTATAAACGCACACACAAGCAGTCTCTATGTGGGCTAGCGAGAATGATTCACCGTTAGGGTTGGAAAACTGTGTGACATAATATGAGCAGGTGAACACTCACTGCCTTCTATATAAATTGTAAAACAGTTCCGAGTGCGGCGTGGTGTTAGTATTTCATTGATGAGACAAGGCCAGTGCACGTGCGTTTTACAAACGCAAGCTAGTGAATGAAACCATGTGCTAGGAATGCCACGAATGTAAGAGCCTTCATTAAACGGTTTTATTTTTACGCTATGTAGGCCTAAAACAAGCTATGATTTTATGCTCATAATTGTTATACACAGCATTGTAGTAAGATGTAGAGTTGAAAGGAAGAGTGAATGATTACGTGTTTTTATTTTAATTTCTTTTGTTAAATTAGTTTATTGTTATTTTGTTTATACTAGATTAGTTTACACTATTGATAATAAAATTTATTCAGTTTGTTATCCGTTGTTGTTGGAGTGTGATTCATTTTAAATATAAGGAGAAGAGTATTGTGGATGTATTGTAGGCGAAGCTGAATTCCCAATCCCCGAGGAGGTAAGTAAAGGTGAGTGCCCCGTGTAGTTGGTTGTTGATCCACAATGTTCTTCTGCTGTATGCAAATCCCTAAAGGCCATGTTGGAAGCGATTTCTAATGTAGTGTTTGCCGGAGCTGTTAGAAATAGGCAATCCAGCTGGGGCAATGGATATTCCAACAGGATCCTTTCCGGATTTACAGGTACAGTACGCAAGTGGAGAAGTTCGGCAGTCATTTTTAAGAGATGGCTGGTTCTCTCGAGAAAGTTCCTCAAGATCAGTCTCGTATCACGACGTCTAGAATTTTGAGTCCATCTAAATATAATAATATTGCTTTTACCTCCCTTTTAATTACATTGGCTTTTAGAGACGCCGGGGAAACGGAATTTTGCCCCGAACGGAATCTCTACCGTGCCAGTAAATCTACTGACATGGATCCCTCATATTATGCACCCTTAAATGCCAGCTGAATGGGCCAGGTTTCAATCCTGCAACCTTGGGCATAGCAAGCGAGTTGAGTCAATCTAAATGAACGAGACTATCCTTCCTATTGTATAAGGAACGCCACGCAGTTCAGTGCGATAAGTTAAGGAAGTGGGATGCAATGAAACAATGAGTAAGTCGAGTGTGACAGCAGTTCAGTATGCATATTTGTATGCGAGATGTCTAGTGACAGACGGTCATTGTGATAGTTATGTAAATTATTAGCCGTGAAATATGGAGTTATGGTAGGTAAACACTGCTTGGGACAATGTTTGTGCACTGGATTTGATTTGTAGGCGAGTTGAGTATGTACATTGTTGTTTAACAATGAATTCATTTAGGTGCTTTACAACATCATGGTCATCGATCCCCGTGTGTCATTGAAATGGGTCAACTAGTGTATTTGTAATAGGGTCAATGGTTTGGGTAGGAGGCGGCCGTAACCTGAATTTAGGGACAATCCCAGTAATTGCTTATAGTAAAAGTGAGGAAACAACGGAAAACCACTTTTGGGATGGCTGGGGTAGGAAACTAAGCCATTACTTGATAGTTCTGCTACACGAGGTTCGAATTAGTGTATTTCATAAAGTCTAGCAGCAGGTTATGTGTTTCCAAACCTTAGGAGTTTCCGGTGCGACCCACATTTGCGACGACCGTCAACGAAGTACACGGGGAACCCCTACAAGTGTGTGGACTAAATTTGGAAAATCCATGCTTCTCAAAGGAACAGCTGTTAGTGGTTTGCTCACGAGTAGAAAGCCTTCTGATTTATTTGTGTATTCAGCAGACGATAAATCAAAAATATTGCCTACACAAATACACTTCAATAAACAAAATTACAACACAAAAACGTTCATTCATGATTGGCAATGCAACGCATGGCTGGTAAAACTAGTAGGTTATAAGTGGAATGCAACACTTGGCGGATACAACTAGTAGGTTATAAGTGCAATGCAACGCTTGGCTGGTACAACTAGTAGGTTATAAGTGCAATGCAACGCTTGGCTGGTACAACTAGTAAGTTATAAGTGCTATGCAACGCTTGGCTGGTAAAACTAGTAGGTTATACGTGCAATACAACGCTTGACTGGTACAACTAGTAGGTTATAAATGCAATGCAACGCTTGGCTGGTACAACTAGTAGGTTAAGTGCTATGCAACGCTTGGCTGGTAAAACTAGTAGGTTATAAGTGCAATGCAACGCTTGGCTGGTACGACTAGCAGGTTATAAGTGCAATGCAACGCTTGGCTGGTACAACTAGTAGGTTTTAACGGCAATGCAACGCTTGGCTGGTACAACTAGTAGGTTATAAGTGCAATGCAACGATTGGCTGGTACAACTAGTAGCTTATAAGTGCAATGCAACGCTTGGCTGGTACAACTAGTAGGTTATACGTGCTATGCAACGCTTGGCTGGTACGACTAGCAGGTTAAAATTGCAATGCAATGCTTGGCTGGTACAACTAGTAGGCTATAAGTGCAAAGCAACGCTTGGCTGGTACAACTAGTAGGTTATAAGTGCAATTCAACGCTTGACTGGTAAAACTATTAGGTTATAAGTGCAATGAAACGCTTGGCTGGTACAGCGAGTAGGTTATAAATGCAATGCAACGCGTGGCTGGCACAACTAGTACGTTATAAAAACAATGCAACACTTGGCGGATACAACTAGTAGCTTATAAGTGCAATGCAACGCTTGGCTGGTACAACTAGTAGGCTATAAGTGCAATGCAACGCTTGGCTGGAACAACTAGTAAGTTATAAGTGCAAAGCAACGCTTGGCTGGTACGACTAGTAGGTTATAAGTGCAATGCAACGCTTGACTGGTACAACTAGTAGGTTATAAGTGAAAAGCAACGCTTGGCTGGTACAACTAGTAGGTTATAAGTGCAATGCAACGCTTGGCTGGTACAACTAGTAGGTTATAAGTGCAATGCAACGCTTGGCTGGTGCAACTAGTAGGTTATAAGTGCAATGCAACGCATGGCTGGTACAACTAGTAGGTTATAAGTGCAATGCAACGATTGACTGGTACAACTAGTAGGTTATAAGTGCAATGCAACGCTTGGATGGTACAACTAGTAGGTTATAAGTGCAAAGCAACGCTTGGCTGGTACAACTAGTAGGTTATAAGTGCAATGCAACGCTTGACTGGTACAACTAGTAGGTTATAAGTGCAAAGCAACGATTGGCTGGTACAACGAGTAGGTTATAAGTGCAATGCTACGCTTGGCTGGCACAACTAGTAGGTTATAAGGGCATTGCAACAATAGGCGGATACAACTAGTAGGTTATAAGTGCAATGCAACGCTTGGCTGGTACAGCTAGTAGGTTATAATTGCAAAGCAACGCTTGGCTGGTACAACTAGTAGGTTAAAAGTGCAATGTAACGCTTGGCTGGTACGACTAGTAGGTTATAAGTGCAATGCAACGCTTGGCTGGTACAACGAGTAGGTTATAAAAGCAATGCAACGCTTGGCTGGCACAACTAGTACGTTATAAGTGCAAAGCAACACTTGGCGGTTATAAGTGCAAAGCAACACTTGGCGGATACAACTAGTAGCTTTTAAGTGCAATGCAACGCTTGGCTGGTACAACTAGTAGGTTAAAAGTGCAATGTAACGCTTGGCTGGTACGACTAGTAGGTTATAAGTGCAATGCAACGCTTGGCTGGTACAACGAGTAGGTTATAAAAGCAATGCAACGCTTGGCTGGCACAACTAGTACGTTATAAGTGCAAAGCAACACTTGGCGGTTATAAGTGCAAAGCAACACTTGGCGGATACAACTAGTAGCTTTTAAGTGCAATGCAACGCTTGGCTGGTACAACTAGTAGGTTATAAGTGCAAAGCAACGCTTGGCTGATGCAACTAGTAGGTTATAAGTGCAATGTAACGCTTGACTGGTACAACTAGTGGGTTATACGTGCAAAGCAACGCTTGGCTGTTACAACTAGTAGGTTATAAGTGCAATGCAACGCTTGGCTGGTACAACTAGTAGGTTATAAGTGCAATGCAACGATTGACTGGTACAACTAGTAGGTTATATGTGCAATGCAACGCTTGGCTGGTACAACTAGTAGGTTATAAGTGCAAAGCAACGCTTGGCTGGTATAACTAGTAGGTTATAAGTGCAATGCAACGCTTGGTTGGTACGACTAGTAGGTTATAAGTGCAATGCAACGCTTGGCTGGTACAACTAGTAGGTTATAAGTGCTATGCAACGCTTGGCTGGTACGACTAGCAGGTTAAAATTGCAATGCAACGCTTGGCTGGTACAACTAGTAGGTTATAAGTGCAATGCAACGCTTGGCTGGTACAACTAGTAGGTTATAAGTGCAGTGCAACGCTTGGCTGGTACGACTAGTAGGTTATAAGTGCAATGCAACGCTTGGCTGGTACAACTAGTAGGTTATAAGTGCAATGCAACGCTTGGCTGGTACGATTAGTAGGTTATAAGTGCAATTCAACGCTTGGCTGGTACAACTAGTAGGTTATAAGTGCAAAGCAACGCTTGGCTGGGGCAACTAGTAGGTTATAAGTGCAATGCAACGCTTGGCTGGTACAACTAGTAGGTTATAAGTGCAATGCAACGCTTGACTGGTACAACTAGTAGGTTATACGTGCAAAGCAACGCTTGGCTGGTACAACTAGTAAGTTATAAGTGCAATGCAACGCTTGGCTGGTACAACTAGTAGGTTATAAGTGTAATGCAACGCTTGACCGGTACAACTAGTAGGTTATAAGTGCTATGCAACGCTTGGCTGGTACAACTAGTAGGTTATAAGTGCAATGCAACGCTTGACTGGTACAACTAGTAGGTTATAAGTGCAAAGCAACGCTGGCTGGTAAAACGAGTAGGTTGTAAGTGCAATGCTATGCTTGGCTGGCACAACTAGTAGGTTATAAGTGCAATGCAACGCTGGGCAGGTACAACTAGTAGGTTATAAGTGCAATGCAACGCTTGGCTGGTACAACTAGTAGGTTATAAGTGCTATGCAACGCTTGGCTGGTACGACTAGCAGGTTAAAATTGCAATGCAGTGCTTGGCTGGTACAACTAGTAGGCTATAAGTACAAAGCAACGCTTGGCTGGTACAACTTGTAGGTTATAAGTGCAATGCAACGCTTGACTGGTAAAACTAGTAGGTAATAAGTGCAATGCAACGCTTGGCTGGTACAGCGAGTAGGTAATAAATGCAATGCAACGCTTGGCTGGCAAAACTAGTACGTTATAAGTGCAAAGCAACACTTGGATGATACAACTAGTAGGTTATAAGTGCAATGCAACGCTTGGCTGGTACAACTATTAGGTTATAAGTGCAATGCAACGCTTGGCTGGTGCAACTAGTAGGTTATAAGTGCAATGCAATGCTTGGCTGGTGCAACTAGTAGGTTATAAGTGCAATGCAACGCTTGGCTGGTACAACTAGTAGGTTATAAGTGCAATCAACGCTTGACTGGTACGACTAGTAGGTTATAAGTGCAATGCAACGCTTGGCTGGTCCAACTAGTAGGTTATAAGTGCAATGCAACGCTTGGCTGGAACAACTAGTAGGTAATAAGTGCAAAGCAACGCTTGGCTGGTACGACTAGTAGGTTATAAGTGAAATGCAACGCTTGACTGGTACAACTAGTAGGTTATAAGTGCAATGCAACGCTTGGCTTGTACAACTAGTAGGTTATAAGTGCAATGCAACGCTTGGCTGGTACAACTAGTAGGTTATAAGTGCAAAGCAACGCATGGCTGGTACAACTAGTAGGTTATAAGTGCAAAACAACGCTTGGATTGTGCAACTAGTAGGTTATAAGTGCAATGCTACGCTTGGCTGGCACATCTAGTAGGTTATAAGTGTAATGCAACAATTGGCGGATACAACTAGTAAGTTATAAGTGCAATGCAACGCTTGGCTGGTACAACTAGTAGGTTATAAGTGCAATGCAACGCTTGGCTGGTACAACTAGTAGGTTATGAGTGCAAAGCAACGCTTGGCTGGGACAACTAGTAGGTTATAAGTGCAATGCAACGCTTGACTGGTAAAACTAGTGGATTATAAGTGCAAAGCAACGCTTGGCTGGTACAAAGAGTAGGTTATAAGTGCAATGCTACGCCGGGCTGGCACATCTAGTAGGTTATAAGTGCAATGCAACAATTGGCGGATACAACTAGTAGGTTATAAGTGCAATACAACGCTTGGCTGGTACAACTAGTAATTTATATGTGTAATGCAACGCTTGGCTGGTACGACTAGTGGGTTATAAGTGCAATGCAACGCTTGGCTGGTACAACTAGTAGGTTTTAAGTGCAATGCAACGCTTGGCTGGTACAACTAGTAGGTTATAAGTGCAATGCAACGCTTGACTGGTACAACTAGTAGGTTATAAGTGCAAAGCAACGCTTGACTGGTACAACTAGTAGGTTATAAGTGCAATGCTACGCTTGGCTGGCGCAACTAGTAGGTTATAGGTGCATTGCAACAATAGGCGGATACAACTAGTAGGTTATAAATGCAATGCAACGCTTGGCTGGTACGACTAGTAATTTAAAAGTGTAATGCAACGCTTGGCTGGTACGACTAGTGGGTTATAAGTGCAATGCAACGCTTGACTGGTAAAACTAGTAGGTTATAATTGCAACACAATGCTTGGCTGGTACAACTAGTAGGTTATAAGGGCAATCCAACGCTTGGCTGGTACAACGAGTAGGTTATAAATGCAATGCAACGCTTTGCTGGCACAACTAGTACACTATAAGTGCAAACCAACACTCTGCGGATACAACTAGTAGCTTTGAAGTGCAATGCAACGCTTGGCTGGTAAAACTAGTAGGTTATAAGTACAAAGCAACGCTTGTCTGGTGCAATTAGTAGATTATAAGTGCAATGCAACGCTTGGCTGGTACAAATAGTAGGTTATAAGTGCAATGCAACGCTTGACTGGTACAAAAAGTAGGTTATACGTGCAAAGCAACGCTTGGCTGGTACAACTAGTAGGTTATAAGTGCAATGCAACGCTTGGCTGGTGCAACTAGTAGGTTATAAGTGCAATGCAACGCTTGGCTGGTACAACTAGTAGGTTATAAGTGCAATGCAATGATTGACTGGTACAACTAGTAGGTTATAAGTGCAATGCAACGCTTGGATGGTACAACTAGTAGGTTATAAGTGCATTGCAACAATAGGCGGATACAACTAGTAGGTTATAAGTGCAATGAAACGCTTGGCTGGTACAGCTAGTAGGTTATAATTGCATTGCAACGCTTGGCTGGTACAACTAGTAGGTTAAAAGTGCAATGTAACGCTTGGCTGGTACGACTAGTAGGTTATAAGTGCAAAGCAACGCTTGGCTGGTGCAACTAGTAGGTTATAAATGCAATGTAACGCTTGACTGGTACATCTAGTAGGTTATACGTGCAAAGCAACGCTTGGCTGGTACAACTAGTAGGTTATAAGTGCAATGCAACGCTTGGCTGGTACGACTAGTAGGTTATAAGTGCAATGCAACGCTTGGCTGGTACAACTAGTAGGTTATAAGTGCTATGCAACGCTTGGCTGGTACGACTAGCAGGTTAAAATTGCAATGCAACGCTTGGCTGGTACAAGTAGTAGGTTATAAGTGCAATGCAACGCTTGGCTGGTACAACTCGTAGGTTATAAGTGCAATGCAACGATTGACTGGTACATTTAGTAGGTTATAAGTGCAATGCAACGCTTGGCTGGTACAACTAGTAGGTTATAAGTGCAATGCAACGCTTGGCTGGTGCAGCTAGTAGGTTATAAGTGCAATACAACGCTTGGCTGGTACGACTAGTAGGTTATAAGTGCAATGCAACGCTTGGCTGGTACAACTAGTAGGTTATAAGTGCAATGCAACGCTTGGCTGGTACGATTAGTAGGTTATAAGTGCAATGCAACGCTTGGCTGGTACAACTAGTAGGTTATAAGTGCAAAGCAACGCTTGGCTGGTGCAACTAGTAGTTTATAAGTGCAATGCAACGCTTGGCTGGTACAACTAGTAGGTTATGTGCAATGCAACGCTTGACTGGTACAACTAGTAGGTTATACGTGCAAAGCAACGCTTGGCTGGTACAACTAGTAAGTTATAAGTGCAATTCAACGCTTGGCTGGTACAACTAGTAGGTTATAAGTGCAATGCAACGCTTGACCGGTACAACTAGCAGGTTATAAGTGCAATGCAACGCTTGGCTGGTACAACTAGTAGGTTATAAGTGCAATGCAACGCTTGACTGGTACAACTAGTAGGTTATAAGTGCAAAGCAACGCTGTCTGGTAAAACGAGTAGATTGTAAGTGCAATGCTATGCTTGGCTGGCACAGCTAGTAGGTTATAATTGCAATGCAACGCTGGGCAGGTACAACTAGTTGGTTATAAGTGCAATGCAACGCTTGGCTGGTACAACTAGTAGGTTATAAGTGCTATGCAACGCTTGGCTGGTACGACTAGCAGGTTAAAATTGCAATGCAGTGCATGGCTGGTACAACTAGTAGGCTACAAGTGCAAAGCAACGCTTGGCTGGTACAACTTGTAGGTTATAAGTGCAATGCAACGCTTGACTGGTAAAACTAGTAGGTTATAAGTGCAATGCAACGCTTGGCTGGTACAGCGAGTAGGTAATAAATGCAATGCAACGCTTGGCTGGCACAACTAGTACGTTATAAGTGCAACGCAACACTTGGCGGATACAACTAGTAGGTTATAAGTGCAATGCAACGCTTGGCTGGTACAACTAGTAGGTTATAAGTGCAATGCAAAGCTTGGCTGGGGCAACTAGTAGGTTATAAGTGCAATGCAATGCTTGGCTGGTGCAACTAGTAGGTTATAAGTGCAATGCAACGCTTGGCTGTTACAACTAGTAGGTTATAAGTGCAATGCAACGCTTGACTGGTACGACTAGTAATTTAAAAGTGTAATGCAACGCTTGGCTGGTACGACTAGTGGGTTATAAGTGCAATGCAACGCTTGACTGGTAAAACTAGTAGGTTATAATTGCAACACAATGCTTGGCTGGTACAACTAGTAGGTTATAAGGGCAATCCAACGCTTGGCTGGTACAACGAGTAGGTTATAAATGCAATGCAACGCTTTGCTGGCACAACTAGTACACTATAAGTGCAAACCAACACTTGGCGGATACAACTAGTAGCTTTGAAGTGCAATGCAACGCTTGGCTGGTAAAACTAGTAGGTTATAAGTACAAAGCAACGCTTGTCTGGTGCAATTAGTAGATTATAAGTGCAATGCAACGCTTGGCTGGTACAAATAGTAGGTTATAAGTGCAATGCAACGCTTGACTGGTACAAAAAGTAGGTTATACGTGCAAAGCAACGCTTGGCTGGTACAACTAGTAGGTTATAAGTGCAATGCAACGCTTGGCTGGTGCAACTAGTAGGTTATAAGTGCAATGCAACGCTTGGCTGGTACAACTAGTAGGTTATAAGTGCTATGCAACGATTGACTGGTACAACTAGTAGGTTATAAGTGCAATGCAACGCTTGGATGGTACAACTAGTAGGTTATAAGTGCATTGCAACAATAGGCGGATACAACTAGTAGGTTATAAGTGCAATGCAACGCTTGGCTGGTACAGCTAGTAGGTTATAATTGCATTGCAACGCTTGGCTGGTACAACTAGTAGGTTAAAAGTGCAATGTAACGCTTGGCTGGTACGACTAGTAGGTTATAAGTGCAAAGCAACGCTTGGCTGGTGCAACTAGTAGGTTATAAATGCAATGTAACGCTTGACTGGTACATCTAGTAGGTTATACGTGCAAAGCAACGCTTGGCTGGTACAACTAGTAGGTTATAAGTGCAATGCAACGCTTGGCTGGTACGACTAGTAGGTTATAAGTGCAATGCAACGCTTGGCTGGTACAACTAGTAGGTTATAAGTGCTATGCAACGCTTGGCTGGTACGACTAGCAGGTTAAAATTGCAATGCAACGCTTGGCTGGTACAAGTAGTAGGTTATAAGTGCAATGCAACGCTTGGCTGGTACAACTCGTAGGTTATAAGTGCAATGCAACGATTGACTGGTACATTTAGTAGGTTATGAGTGCAATGCTACGCTTGGCTGGTACAACTAGTAGGTTATAAGTGCAATGCAACGCTTGGCTGGTGCAGCTAGTAGGTTATAAGTGCAATACAACGCTTGGCTGGTACGACTAGTAGGTTATAAGTGCAATGCAACGCTTGGCTGGTACAACTAGTAGGTTATAAGTGCAATGCAACGCTTGGCTGGTACGATTAGTAGGTTATAAGTGCAATGCAACGCTTGGCTGGTACAACTAGTAGGTTATAAGTGCAAAGCAACGCTTGGCTGGTGCAACTAGTAGTTTATAAGTGCAATGCAACGCTTGGCTGGTACAACTAGTAGGTTATACGTGCAAAGCAACGCTTGGCTGGTACAACTAGTAAGTTATAAGTGCAATTCAACGCTTGGCTGGTACAACTAGTAGGTTATAAGTGCAATGCAACGCTTGACCGGTACAACTAGCAGGTTATAAGTGCAATGCAACGCTTGGCTGGTACAACTAGTAGGTTATAAGTGCAATGCAACGCTTGACTGGTACAACTAGTAGGTTATAAGTGCAAAGCAACGCTGTCTGGTAAAACGAGTAGGTTGTAAGTGCAATGCTATGCTTGGCTGGCACAGCTAGTAGGTTATAATTGCAATGCAACGCTGGGCAGGTACAACTAGTTGGTTATAAGTGCAATGCAACGCTTGGCTGGTACAACTAGTAGGTTATAAGTGCTATGCAACGCTTGGCTGGTACGACTAGCAGGTTAAAATTGCAATGCAGTGCTTGGCTGGTACAACTAGTAGGCTATAAGTGCAAAGCAACGCTTGGCTGGTACAACTTGTAGGTTATAAGTGCAATGCAACGCTTGACTGGTAAAACTAGTAGGTTATAAGTGCAATGCAACGCTTGGCTGGTACAGCGAGTAGGTAATAAATGCAATGCAACGCTTGGCTGGCACAACTAGTACGTTATAAGTGCAATGCAACGCTTGGCTGGTACAACTATTACGTTATAAGTGCAATGCAACGCTTGGCTGGGGCAACTAGTAGGTTATAAGTGCAATGCAATGCTTGGCTGGTGCAACTAGTAGGTTATAAGTGCAATGCAACGCTTGGCTGTTACAACTAGTAGGTTATAAGTGCAATGCAACGCTTGACTGGTACGACTAGTAGGTTATAAGTGCAATGCAACGCTTGGCTGGTCCAACTAGTAGGTTAAAAGTGCAATGCAACGCTTGGCTGGAACAACTAGTAGGTTATAAGTGCAAAGCAACGCTTGGCTGGTACGACTAGTAGGTTATAAATGAAATGCAACGCTTGACTGGTACAACTAGTAGGTTATAAGTGCAATGCAACGCTTGGCTTGTACAACTAGTAGGTTATAAGTGCAATGCAACGCTTGGCTGGTACAACTAGTAGGTTATAAGTGCAAAGCAACGCATGGCTGGTACAACTAGTAGGTTATAAGTGCAAAACAACGCTTGGATGGTGCAACTAGTAGGTTATATGTGCAATGCTACGCTTGGCTGGCACATCTAGTAGGTTATAAGTGCAATGCAACAATCGGCGGATACAACTAGTAGGTTAAAAGTGCAATGCAACGCTTGGCTGGAACAACTAGTAGGTAATAAGTGCAAAGCAACGCTTGGCTGGTACGACTAGTAGGTTATAAATGAAATGCAACGCTTGACTGGTACAACTAGTAGGTTATAAGTGCAATGCAACGCTTGGCTTGTACAACTAGTAGGTTATAAGTGCAATGCAACGCTTGGCTGGTACAACTAGTAGGTTATAAGTGCAAAGCAACGCTTGGCTGGGACAACTAGTAGGTTATAAGTGCAATGCAACGCTTGAATGGTAAAACTAGTGGATTATAAGTGCAAAGCAACGCTTGGCTGGTACAAAGAGTAGGTTATAAGTGCAATGCTACGCCGGGCTGGCACATCTAGTAGGTTATAAGTGCAATGCAACAATTGGCGGATACAACTAGTAGGTTATAAGTGCAATACAACGCTTGGCTGGTACAACTAGTAATTTATATGTGTACTGCAACGCTTGGCTGGTACGACTAGTGGGTTATAAGTGCAATGCAACGCTTTGCTGGTACAACTAGTAGGTTTTATGTGCAATGCAACGCTTGGCTGGTACAACTAGTAGGTTATAAGTGCAATGCAACGCTTGACTGGTACAACTAGTAGGTTATAAGTGCAAAGCAACGCTTGACTGGTACAACTAGTAGGTTATAAGTGCAATGCTACGCTTGGCTGGCCCAACTAGTAGGTTATAAGTGCAAAGCAACGCTTGGCTGGGACAACTAGTAGGTTATAAGTGCAATGCAACGCTTGACTGGTAAAACTAGTGGATTATAAGTGCAAAGCAACGCTTGGCTGGTACAAAGAGTAGGTTATAAGTGCAATGCTACGCCGGGCTGGCACATCTAGTAGGTTATAAGTGCAATGCAACAATTGGCGGGTACAACTAGTAGGTTATAAGTGCAATACAACGCTTGGCTGGTACAACTAGTAATTTATATGTGTAATGCAACGCTTGTCTGGTACGACTAGTGGGTTATAAGTGCAACGCAACGCTTTGCTGGTTCAACTAGTAGGTTTTAAGTGCAATGCAACGCTTGGCTGGTACAACTAGTAGGTTATAAGTGCAATGCAACGCTTGGCTGGTACGACTAGTAATTTAAAAGTGTAATGCAACGCTTGGCTGGTACGACTAGTGGGTTATAAGTGCAATGCAACGCTTGACTGGTAAAACTAGTAGGTTATAATTGCAATACAATGCTTGGCTGGTACAACTAGTAGGTTATAAGTGCAATGCAACGCTTGGCTGGTGCAGCTAGTAGGTTATAAGTGCAATACAACGCTTGGCTGGTACGACTAGTAGGTTATAAGTGCAATGCAACGCTTGGCTGGTACAACTAGTAGGTTATAAGTGCAATGCAACGCTTGGCTGGTACGATTAGTAGGTTATAAGTGCAATGCAACGCTTGGCTGGTACAACTAGTAGGTTATAAGTGCAAAGCAACGCTTGGCTGGTGCAACTAGTAGTTTATAAGTGCAATGCAACGCTTGGCTGGTACAACTAGTAGGTTATGTGCAATGCAACGCATGACTGGTACAACTAGTAGGTTATACGTGCAAAGCAACGCTTGGCTGGTACAACTAGTAAGTTATAAGTGCAATTCAACGCTTGGCTGGTACAACTAGTAGGTTATAAGTGCAATGCAACGCTTGACCGGTACAACTAGCAGGTTATAAGTGCAATGCAACGCTTGGCTGGTACAACTAGTAGGTTATAAGTGCAATGCAACGCTTGACTGGTACAACTAGTAGGTTATAAGTGCAAAGCAACGCTGTCTGGTAAAACGAGTAGGTTGTAAGTGCAATGCTATGCTTGGCTGGCACAGCTAGTAGGTTATAATTGCAATGCAACGCTGGGCAGGTACAACTAGTTGGTTATAAGTGCAATGCAACGCTTGGCAGGTACAACTAGTAGGTTATAAGTGCTATGCAACGCTTGGCTGGTACGACTAGCAGGTTAAAATTGCAATGCAGTGCTTGGCTGGTACAACTAGTAGGCTATAAGTGCAAAGCAACGCTTGGCTGGTACAACTTGTAGGTTATAAGTGCAATGCAACGCTTGACTGGTAAAACTAGTAGGTTATAAGTGCAATGCAACGCTTGGCTGGTACAGCGAGTAGGTAATAAATGCAATGCAACGCTTGGCTGGCACAACTAGTACGTTATAAGTGCAACGCAACACTTGGCGGATACAACTAGTAGGTTATAAGTGCAATGCAACGCTTGGCTGGTACAACTATTACGTTATAAGTGCAATGCAACGCTTGGCTGGGGCAACTAGTAGGTTATAAGTGCAATGCAATGCTTGGCTGGTGCAACTAGTAGGTTATAAGTGCAATGCAACGCTTGGCTGTTACAACTAGTAGGTTATAAGTGCAATGCAACGCTTGACTGGTACGACTAGTAGGTTATAAGTGCAATGCAACGCTTGGCTGGTCCAACTAGTAGGTTAAAAGTGCAATGCAACGCTTGGCTGGAACAACTAGTAGGTTATAAGTGCAAAGCAACGCTTGGCTGGTACGACTAGTAGGTTATAAATGAAATGCAACGCTTGACTGGTACAACTAGTAGGTTATAAGTGCAATGCAACGCTTGGCTTGTACAACTAGTAGGTTATAAGTGCAATGCAACGCTTGGCTGGTACAACTAGTAGGTTATAAGTGCAAAGCAACGCATGGCTGGTACAACTAGTAGGTTATAAGTGCAAAACAACGCTTGGATGGTGAAACTAGTAGGTTATATGTGCAATGCTACGCTTGGCTGGCACATCTAGTAGGTTATAAGTGCAATGCAACAATCGGCGGATACAACTAGTAGGTTAAAAGTGCAATGCAACGCTTGGCTGGAACAACTAGTAGGTAATAAGTGCAAAGCAACGCTTGGCTGGTACGACTAGTAGGTTATAAATGAAATGCAACGCTTGACTGGTACAACTAGTAGGTTATAAGTGCAATGCAACGCTTGGCTTGTACAACTAGTAGGTTATAAGTGCAATGCAACGCTTGGCTGGTACAACTAGTAGGTTATAAGTGCAAAGCAACGCTTGGCTGGGAAAACTAGTAGGTTATAAGTGCAATGCAACGCTTGAATGGTAAAACTAGTGGATTATAAGTGCAAAGCAACGCTTGGCTGGTACAAAGAGTAGGTTATAAGTGCAATGCTACGCCGGGCTGGCACATCTAGTAGGTTATAAGTGCAATGCAACAATTGGCGGATACAACTAGTAGGTTATAAGTGCAATACAACGCTTGGCTGGTACAACTAGTAATTTATATGTGTACTGCAACGCTTGGCTGGTACGACTAGTGGGTTATAAGTGCAATGCAACGCTTTGCTGGTACAACTAGTAGGTTTTATGTGCAATGCAACGCTTGGCTGGTACAACTAGTAGGTTATAAGTGCAATGCAACGCTTGACTGGTACAACTAGTAGGTTATAAGTGCAAAGCAACGCTTGACTGGTACAACTAGTAGGTTATAAGTGCAATGCTACGCTTGGCTGGCCCAACTAGTAGGTTATAAGTGCAAAGCAACGCTTGGCTGGGACAACTAGTAGGTTATAAGTGCAATGCAACGCTTGACTGGTAAAACTAGTGGATTATAAGTGCAAAGCAACGCTTGGCTGGTACAAAGAGTAGGTTATAAGTGCAATGCTACGCCGGGCTGGCACATCTAGTAGGTTATAAGTGCAATGCAACAATTGGCGGGTACAACTAGTAGGTTATAAGTGCAATACAACGCTTGGCTGGTACAACTAGTAATTTATATGTGTAATGCAACGCTTGTCTGGTACGACTAGTGGGTTATAAGTGCAACGCAACGCTTTGCTGGTTCAACTAGTAGGTTTTAAGTGCAATGCAACGCTTGGCTGGTACAACTAGTAGGTTATAAGTGCAATGCAACGCTTGGCTGGTACGACTAGTAATTTAAAAGTGTAATGCAACGCTTGGCTGGTACGACTAGTGGGTTATAAGTGCAATGCAACGCTTGACTGGTAAAACTAGTAGGTTATAATTGCAATACAATGCTTGGCTGGTACAACTAGTAGGTTATAAGGGCAATGCAACGCTTGGCTGGTACAACGAGTAGGTTATAAATGCAATGCAACGCTTTGCTGGCACAACTAGTACACTATAAGTGCAAACAAACACTTGGCGGATACAACTAGTAGCTTTGAAGTGCAATGCAACGCTTGGCTGGTAATACTAGTAGGTTATAAGTACAAAGCAACGCTTGTCTGGTGCAACTAGTAGGTTATAAGTGCAATGCAACGCTTGGCTGGTACAACTAGTAGGTTATAAGTGCAATGCAACGCTTGACTGGTACAACTAGTAGGTTATAAATGCAATGCAACGCTTGGCTGGTACAACTAGTAGGTTAAGTGCTATGCAACGCTTGGCTGGTAAAACTAGTAGGTTATAAGTGCAATGCAACGCTTGGCTGGTACGACTAACAGGTTATAAGTGCAATGCAACGCTTGGCTGGTACAACTAGAAGGTTTCAACGGCAATGCAACGCTTGGCTGGTACAACTAGTAGGTTATAAGTGCAATGCAACGATTGGCTGGTACAACTAGTAGCTTATAAGTGCAATGCAACGCTTGGCTGGTACAACTAGTAGGTAATACGTGCTATGCAACGCTTGGCTGGTACGACTAGCAGGTTAAAATTGCAATGTAATGCTTGGCTGGTACAACTAGTAGGCTATAAGTGCAAAGCAACGCTTGGCTGGTACAACTAGTAGGTTATAAGTGCAATTCAACGCTTGACTGGTAAAACTATTAGGTTATAAGTGCAATGAAACGCTTGGCTGGTACAGCGAGTAGGTTATAAATGCAATGCAACGCGTGGCTGGCACAACTAGTACGTTATAAAAACAATGCAACACTTGGCGGATACAACTAGTAGCTTATAAGTGCAATGCAACGCTTGGCTGGTACAAATAGTAGGTTATAAGTGCAATGCAACGCTTGGCTGGAACAACTAGTAAGTTATAAGTGCAAAGCAACGCTTGGCTGGTACGACTAGTAGGTTATAAGTGCAATGCAACGCTTGACTGGTACAACTAGTAGGTTATAAGTGAAAAGCAACGCTTGGCTGGTACAACTAGTAGGTTATAAGTGCAATGCAACGCTTGGCTGGTGCAACTAGTACGTTATAAGTGCAATGCAACGCTTGGCTGGTACAACTAGTAGGTTATAAGTGCAATGCAACGATTGACTGGTACAACTAGTAGGTTACAAGTGCAATGCAACGCTTGGATGGTACAACTAGTAGGTTATAAGTGCAAAGCAACGCTTGGCTGGTACAACTAGTAGGTTATAAGTGCAATGCAACGCTTGACTGGTACAACTAGTAGGTTATAAGTGCAAAGCAACGATTGGCTGGTACAACGAGTAGGTTATAACTGCAATGCTACGCTTGGCTGGCACAACTAGTAGGTTATAAGGGCATTGCAACAATAGGCGGATACAACTAGTAGGTTATAAGTGCAATGCAACGCTTGGCTGGTACAGCTAGTAGGTTATAATTGCAAAGCAACGCTTGGCTGGTACAACTAGAAGGTTAAAAGTGCAATGTAACGCTTGGCTGGTACGACTAGTAGGTTATAAGTGCAATGCAACGCTTGGCTGGTACAACGAGTAGGTTATAAAAGCAATGCAACGCTTGGCTGGCACAACTAGTACGTTATAAGTGCAAAGCAACACTTGGCGGTTATAAGTGCAAAGCAACACTTGGCGGATACAACTAGTAGCTTTTAAGTGCAATGCAACGCTTGACTGGTACAACTAGTAGGTTATAAATGCAATGCAACGCTTGGCTGGTACAACTAGTAGGTTAAGTGCTATCCAACGCTTGGCTGGTAAAACTAGTAGGTTATAAGTGCAATGCAACGCTTGGCTGGTACGACTAGCAGGTTATAAGTGCAATGCAACGCTTGGCTGGTACAACTAGTAGGTTTTAACGGCAATGCAACGCTTGGCTGGTACAACTAGTAGGTTATAAGTGCAATGCAACGATTGGCTGGTACAACTAGTAGCTTATAAGTGCAATGCAACGCTTGGCTGGTACAACTAGTAGGTTATACGTGCTATGCAACGCTTGGCTGGTACGACTAGCAGGTTAAAATTGCAATGCAATGCTTGGCTGGTACAACTAGCAGGCTATAAGTGCAAAGCAACGCTTGGCTGGTACAACTAGTAGGTTATAAGTGCAATTCAACGCTTGACTGGTAAAACTATTAGGTTATAAGTGCAATGAAACGCTTGGCTGGTACAGCGAGTAGGTTATAAATGCAATGCAACGCGTGGCTGGCACAACTAGTACGTTATAAAAACAATGCAACACTTGGCGGATACAACTAGTAGCTTATAAGTGCAATGCAACGCTTGGCTGGTACAACTAGTAGGTTATAAGTGCAATGCAACGCTTGGCTGGAACAACTAGTAAGTTATAAGTGCAAAGCAACGCTTGGCTGGTACGACTAGTAGGTTATAAGTGCAATGCAACGCTTGACTGGTACAACTAGTAGGTTATAAGTGAAAAGCAACGCTTGGCTGGTACAACTAGTAGGTTATAAGTGCAATGCAACGCTTGGCTGGTACAACTAGTAGGTTATAAGTGCAATGCAACGCTTGGCTGGTGCAACTAGTAGGTTATAAGTGCAATGCAACGCTTGGCTGGTACAACTAGTAGGTTATAAGTGCAATGCAACGATTGACTGGTACAACTAGTAGGTTATAAGTGCAATGCAACGCTTGGATGGTACAACTAGTAGGTTATAAGTGCAAAGCAACCCTTGGCTGGTACAACTAGTAGGTTATAAGTGCAATGCAACGCTTGACTGGTACAACTAGTAGGTTATAAGTGCAAAGCAACGATTGGCTGGTACAACGAGTAGGTTATAAGTGCAATGCTACGCTTGGCTGGCACAACTAGTAGGTTTTAAGGGCATTGCAACAATAGGCGGATACAACTAGTAGGTTATAATTGCAATGCAACGCTTGGCTGGTACAGCTAGTAGGTTATAATTGCAAAGCAACGCTTGGCTGGTACAACTAGTAGGTTAAAAGTGCAATGTAACGCTTGGCTGGTACGACTAGTAGGTTATAAGTGCAATGCAACGCTTGGCTGGTACAACGAGTAGGTTATAAAAGCAATGCAACGCTTGGCTGGCACAACTAGTACGTTATAAGTGCAAAGCTACACTTGGCGGTTATAAGTGCAAAGCAACACTTGGCGGATACAACTAGTAGCTTTTAAGTGCAATGCAACGCTTGGCTGGTACAACTAGTAGGTTATAAGTGCAAAGCAACGCTTGGCTGATGCAACTAGTAGGTTATAAGTGCAATGTAACGCTTGACTGGTACAACTAGTGGGTTATACGTGCAAAGCAACGCTTGGCTGGTACAACTAGTAGGTTATAAGTGCAATGCAACGCTTGGCTGGTACAACTAGTAGGTTATAAGTGCAATGCAACGATTGACTGGTACAACTAGTAGGTTATATGTGCAATGCAACGCTTGGCTGGTACAACTAGTAGGTTATAAGTGCAAAGCAACGCTTGGCTGGTACAACTAGTAGGTTATAAGTGCAATGCAACGCTCGACTGGTACGACTAGTAGGTTATAAGTGCAATGCAACGCTTGGCTGGTACAACTAGTAGGTTATAAGTGCTATGCAACGCTTGGCTGGTACGACTAGCAGGTTAAAATTGCAATGCAACGCTTGGCTGGTACAACTAGTAGGTTATAAGTGCAATGCAACGCTTGGCTGGTACAACTAGTAGGTTATAAGTGCAATGCAACGATTGACTGGTACAATTAGTAGGTTATAAGTGCAATGCAACGCTTGGCTGGTACAACTAGTAGGTTATAAGTGCAAAGCAAAGCTTGGCTGGTACAACTATTAGGTTATAAGTGCAGTGCAACGCTTGGCTGGTACGACTAGTAGGTTATAAGTGCAAAGCAACGCTTGGCTGGTACAACTAGTAGGTTATAAGTGCAATGCAACGCTTGGCTGGTACGATTAGTAGGTTATAAGTGCAATGCAACGCTTGGCTGGTACAACTAGTAGGTTATAAGTGCAAAGCAACGCTTGGCTGGGGCAACTAGTAGGTTATAAGTGCAATGCAACGCTTGGCTGGTACAACTAGTAGGTTATAAGTGCAATGCAACGCTTGACTGGTACAACTAGTAGGTTATACGTGCAAAGCAACGCTTGGCTGGTACAACTAGTAAGTTATAAGTGCAATGCAACGCTTGGCTGGTACAACTAGTAGGTTATAAGTGTAATGCAACGCTTGACCGGTATAACTAGTAGGTTATAAGTGCTATGCAACGCTTGGCTGGTACAACTAGTAGGTTATAAGTGCAATGCAACGCTTGACTGGTACAACTAGTAGGTTATAAGTGCAAAGCAACGCTGGCTGGTAAAACGAGTAGGTTGTAAGTGCAATGCTATGCTTGGCTGGCACAACTAGTAGGTTATAAGTGCAATGCAACGCTGGGCAGGTACAACTAGTAGGTTATAAGTGCAATGCAACGCTTGGCTGGTACAACTAGTAGGTTATAAGTGCATTGCAACGCTTGGCTGGTACGACTAGCAGGTTAAAATTGCAATGCAGTGCTTGGCTGGTACAACTAGTAGGCTATAAGTGCAAAGCAACGCTTGGCTGGTACAACTTGTAGGTTATAAGTGCAATGCAACGCTTGACTGGTAAAACTAGTAGGTAATAAGTGCAATGCAACGCTTGGCTGGTACAGCGAGTAGGTAATAAATGCAATGCAACGCTTGGCTGGCAAAACTAGTACGTTATAAGTGCAAAGCAACACTTGGCTGATACAACTAGTAGGTTATAAGTGCAATGCAACGCTTGGCTGGTACAACTATTAGGTTATAAGTGAAATGCAACGCTTGGCTGGTGCAACTAGTAGGTTATAAGTGCAATGCAATGCTTGGCTGGTGCAACTAGTAGGTTATAAGTGCAATGCAACGCTTGGCTGGTACAACTAGTAGGTTATAAGTGCAATGCAACGCTTGACTGGTACGACTAGTAGGTTATAAGTGCAATGCAACGCTTGGCTGGTCCAACTAGTAGGTTATAAGTGCAATGCAACGCTTGGCTGGAACAACTAGTAGGTAATAAGTGCAAAGCAACGCTTGGCTGGTACGACTAGTAGGTTATAAGTGAAATGCAACGCTTGACTGGTACAACTAGTAGGTTATAAGTGCAATGCAACGCTTGGCTTGTACAACTAGTAGGTTATAAGTGCAATGCAACGCTTGGCTGGAACAACTAGTAGGTTATAAGTGCAAAGCAACGCATGGCTGGTACAACTAGTAGGTTATAAGTGCAAAACAACGCTTGGATTGTGCAACTAGTAGGTTATAAGTGCAATGCTACGCTTGGCTGGCACATCTAGTAGGTTATAAGTGCAATGCAACAATTGGCGGATACAACTAGTAAGTTATAAGTGCAATGCAACGCTTGGCTGGTACAACTAGTAGGTTATAAGTGCAATGCAACGCTTGGCTGGTACAACTAGTAGGTTATGAGTGCAAAGCAACGCTTGGCTGGGACAACTAGTAGGTTATAAGTGCAATGCAACGCTTGACTGGTAAAACTAGTGGATTATAAGTGCAAAGCAACGCTTGGCTGGTACAAAGAGTAGGTTATAAGTGCAATGCTACGCCGGGCTGGCACATCTAGTAGGTTATAAGTGCAATGCAACAATTGGCGGATACAACTAGTAGGTTATAAGTGCAATACAACGCTTGGCTGGTACAACTAGTAATTTATATGTGCAGGGGCCGATAACCTAGATGTTAGGCCCCTTAAAACAACAATTATCATCATCAATTTATATGTGTAATGCAACGCTTGGCTGGTACGACTAGTGGGTTATAAGTGCAATGCAACGCTTGGCTGGTACAACTAGTAGGTTTTAAGTGCAATACAACGCTTGGCTGCTACAACTAGTAGGTTATAAGTGCAATGCAACGCTTGACTGGTACAACTAGTAGGTTATAAGTGCAAAGCAACGCTTGACTGGTACAACTAGTAGGTTATAAGTGCAATGCTACGCTTGGCTGGCGCAACTAGTAGGTTATAGGTGCATTGCAACAATAGGCGGATACAACTAGTAGGTTATAAGTGCAATGCAACGCTTGGCTGGTACGACTAGTAATTTAAAAGTGTAATGCAACGCTTGGCTGGTACGACTAGTGGGTTATAAGTGCAATGCAACGCTTGACTGGTACAACTAGTAGGTTATAAGTGCAATGCAACGATTGACTGGTACAACTAGTAGGTTATATGTGCAATGCAACGCTTGGCTGGTACAACTAGTAGGTTATAAGTGCAAAGCAACGCTTGGCTGGTACAACTAGTAGGTTATAATTGCAATACATAGCTTGGCTGGTACAACTAGTAGGTTATAAGGGCAATCCAACGCTTGGCTGGTACAACGAGTAGGTTATAAATGCAATGCAACGCTTTGCTGGCACAACTAGTACACTATAAGTGCAAACCAACACTTGGCGGATACAACTAGTAGCTTTGAAGTGCAATGCAACGCTTGGCTGGTAAAACTAGTAGGTTATAAGTACAAAGCAACGCTTGTCTGGTGCAATTAGTAGATTATAAGTGCAATGCAACGCTTGGCTGGTACAAATAGTAGGTTATAAGTGCAATGCAACGCTTGACTGGTACAAAAAAGTAGGTTATACGTGCAAAGCAACGCTTGGCTGGTACAACTAGTAGGTTAAAAGTGCAATGCAACGCTTGGCAGGTGCAACTAGTAGGTTATAAGTGCAATGCAACGCTTGGCTGGTACAACTAGTAGGTTATAAGTGCAATGCAACGATTGACTGGTACAACTAGTAGGTTATAAGTGCAATGCAAAGCTTGGATGGTACAACTAGTAGGTTATAAGTGCATTGCAACAATAGGCGGATACAACTTGTAGGTTATAAGTGCAATGCAACGCTTGGCTGGTACAGCTAGTAGGTTATAATTGCATTGCAACGCTTGGCTGGTACAACTAGTAGGTTAAAAGTGCAATGTAACGCTTGGCTGGTACGACTAGTAGGTTATAAGTGCAAAGCAACGCTTGGCTGGTGCAACTAGTAGGTTATAAATGCAATGTAACGCTTGACTGGTACATCTAGTAGGTTATACGTGCAAAGCAACGCTTGGCTGGTACAACTAGTAGGTTATAAGTGCAATGCAACGCTTGGCTGGTACGACTAGTAGGTTATAAGTGCAATGCAACGCTTGGCTGGTACAACTAGTAGGTTATAAGTGCTATGCAACGCTTGGCTGGTACGACTAGCAGGTTAAAATTGCAATGCAACGCTTGGCTGGTACAAGTAGTAGGTTATAAGTGCAATGCAACGCTTGGCTGGTACAACTAGTAGGTTATAAGTGCAATGCAACGATTGACTGGTACATTTAGTAGGTTATAAGTGCAATGCAACGCTTGGCTGGTAACAACTAGTAGGTTATAAGTGCAATGCAACGCTTGGCTGGTGCAGCTAGTAGGTTATAAGTGCATTACAACGCTTGGCTGGTACGACTAGTAGGTTATAAGTGCAATGCGACGCTTGGCTGGTACAACTAGTAAGTTATAAGTGCAATGCAACGCTTGGCTGGTACGATTAGTAGGTTATAAGTGCAATGCAACGCTTGGCTCGTACAACTAGTAGGTTATAAGTGCAAAGCAACGCTTGGCTGGTGCAACTAGTAGTTTATAAGTGCAATGCAACGCTTGGCTGGTACAACTAGTAGGTTATGTGCAATGCAACGATTGACTGGTACAACTAGTAGGTTATACGTGCAATGCAACGCTTGGCTGGTACAACTAGTAAGTTATAAGTGCAATGCAACGCTTGGCTGGTACAACTAGTAGGTTATAAGTGCAATGCAACGCTTGACCGGTACAACTAGCAGGTTATAAGTGCAATGCAACGCTTGGCTGGTACAACTAGTAGGTTATAAGTGCAATGCAACGCTTGACTGGTACAACTAGTAGGTTATAAGTGCAAAGCAACGCTGTCTGGTAAAACGAGTAGGTTGTAAGTGCAATGCTATGCTTGGCTGGCACAGCTAGTAGGTTATATGTGCAATGCAACGCTGGGCAGGTATAACTAGTTGGTTATAAGTGCAATGCAACGCTTGGCTGGTACAACTAGTAGGTTATAAGTGCTATGCAACGCTTGGCTGGTACGATTAGCAGGTTAAAATTGCAATGCAGTGCTTGGCTGGTACAACTAGTAGGCTATAAGTGCAAAGCAACGCTTGGCTGGTACAACTTGTAGGTTATAAGTGCAATGCAACGCTTGACTGGTAAAACTAGTAGGTTATAAGTGCAATGCAACGCTTGGCTGGTACAGCGAGTAGGTAATAAATGCAATGCAACGCTTGGCTGGCACAACTAGTACGTTATAAGTTTAACGCAACACTTGGCGGATACAACTAGTAGGTTATAAGTGCAATGCAACGCTTGGCTGGTACAACTATTACGTTATAAGTGCAATGCAACGCTTGGCTGGGGCAACTAGTAGGTTATAAGTGCAATGCAATGCTTGGCTGGTGCAACTAGTAGGTTATAAGTGCAATGCAACGCTTGGCTGTTACAACTAGTAGGTTATAAGTGCAATGCAACGCTTGACTGGTACGACTTGTAGGTTATAAGTGCAATGCAACGCTTGGCTGGTCCAACTAGTAGGTTAAAAGTGCAATGCAACGCTTGGCTGGAACAACTAGTAGGTTATATGTGCAAAGCAACGCTTGGCTGGTACGACTAGTAGGTTATAAATGAAATGCAACGCTTGACTGGTACAACTAGTAGGTTATAAGTGCAATGCAACGCTTGGCTTGTACAACTAGTAGGTTATAAGTGCAATGCAACGCTTGGCTGGTACAACTAGTAGGTTATAAGTGCAAAGCAACGCATGGCTGGTACAACTAGTAGGTTATAAGTGCAAAACAACGCTTGGATGGTGCAACTAGTAGGTTATATGTGCAATGCTACGCTTGGCTGGCACATCTAGTAGGTTATAAGTGCAATGCAACAATCGGCGGATACAACTAGTAGGTTAAAAGTGCAATGCAACGCTTGGCTGGAACAACTAGTAGGTAATAAGTGCAAAGCAACGCTTGGCTGGTACGACTAGTAGGTTATAAATGAAATGCAACGCTTGACTGGTACAACTAGTAGGTTATAAGTGCAATGCAACGCTTGGCTTGTACAACTAGTAGGTTATAAGTGCAATGCAACGTTGGCTGGTACAACTAGTAGGTTATAAGTGCAAAGCAACGCTTGGCTGGGGCAACTAGTAGGTTATAAGTGCAATGCAACGCTTGACTGGTAAAACTAGTGGATTATAAGTGCAAAGCAACGCTTGGATTGTGCAACTAGTAGGTTATAAGTGCAATGCTACGCTTGGCTGGCACATCTAGTAGGTTATAAGTGCAATGCAACAATTGGCGGATACAACTAGTAAGTTATAAGTGCAATGCAACGCTTGGCTGGTACAACTAGTAGGTTATAAGTGCAATGCAACGCTTGGCTGGTACAACTAGTAGGTTATGAGTGCAAAGCAACGCTTGGCTGGGACAACTAGTAGGTTATAAGTGCAATGCAACGCTTGACTGGTAAAACTAGTGGATTATAAGTGCAAAGCAACGCTTGGCTGGTACAAAGAGTAGGTTATAAGTGCAATGCTACGCCGGGCTGGCACATCTAGTAGGTTATAAGTGCAATGCAACAATTGGCGGATACAACTAGTAGGTTATAAGTGCAATACAACGCTTGGCTGGTACAACTAGTAATTTATATGTGTAATGCAACGCTTGGCTGGTACGACTAGTGGGTTATAAGTGCAATGCAACGCTTGGCTGGTACAACTAGTAGGTTTTAAGTGCAATGCAACGCTTGGCTGGTACTAGTAGTTTATAAGTGCAATGCAACGCTTGACTGGTACAACTAGTAGGTTATAAGTGCAAAGCAACGCTTGACTGGTACAACTAGTAGGTTATAAGTGCAATGCTACGCTTGGCTGGCGCAACTAGTAGGTTATAGGTGCATTGCAACAATAGGCGGATACAACTAGTAGGTTATAAGTGCAATGCAACGCTTGGCTGGTACGACTAGTAATTTAAAAGTGTAATGCAACGCTTGGCTGGTACGACTAGTGGGTTATAAGTGCTATGCAACGCTTGACTGGTACAACTAGTAGGTTATAAGTGCAATGCAACGATTGACTGGTACAACTAGTAGGTTATATGTGCAATGCAACGCTTGGCTGGTACAACTAGTAGGTTATAAGTGCAAAGCAACGCTTGGCTGGTACAACTAGTAGGTTATAATTGCAATACAATGCTTGGCTGGTACAACTAGTAGGTTATAAGGGCAATCCAACGCTTGGCTGGTACAACGAGTAGGTTATAAATGCAATGCAACGCTTTGCTGGCACAACTAGTACACTATAAGTGCAAACCAACACTTGGCGGATACAACTAGTAGCTTTGAAGTGCAATGCAACGCTTGGCTGGTAAAACTAGTAGGTTATAAGTACAAAGCAACGCTTGTCTGGTGCAATTAGTAGATTATAAGTGCAATGCAACGCTTGGCTGGTACAAATAGTAGGTTATAAGTGCAATGCAACGCTTGACTGGTACAAAAAAGTAGGTTATACGTGCAAAGCAACGCTTGGCTGGTACAACTAGTAGGTTAAAAGTGCAATGCAACGCTTGGCTGGTGCAACTAGTAGGTTATAAGTGCAATGCAACGCTTGGCTGGTACAACTAGTAGGTTATAAGTGCAATGCAACGATTGACTGGTACAACTAGTAGGTTATAAGTGCAATGCAACGCTTGGATGGTACAACTAGTAGGTTATAAGTGCATTGCAACAATAGGCGGATACAACTAGTAGGTTATAAGTGCAATGCAACGCTTGGCTGGTACAGCTAGTAGGTTATAATTGCATTGCAACGCTTGGCTGGTACAACTAGTAGGTTAAAAGTGCAATGTAACGCTTGGCTGGTACGACTAGTAGGTTATAAGTGCAAAGCAACGCTTGGCTGGTGCAACTAGTAGGTTATAAATGCAATGTAACGCTTGACTGGTACATCTAGTAGGTTATACGTGCATAGCAACGCTTGGCTGGTACAACTAGTAGGTTATAAGTGCAATGCAACGCTTGGCTGGTACGACTAGTAGGTTATAAGTGCAATGCAACGCTTGGCTGGTACAACTAGTAGGTTATAAGTGCTATGCAACGCTTGGCTGGTACGACTAGCAGGTTAAAATTGCAATGCAACGCTTGGCTGGTACAAGTAGTAGGTTATAAGTGCAATGCAACGCTTGGCTGGTACAACTAGTAGGTTATAAGTGCAATGCAACGATTGACTGGTACATTTAGTAGGTTATAAGTGCAATGCAACGCTTGGCTGGTACAACTAGTAGGTTATAAGTGCAATGCAACGCTTGGCTGGTGCAGCTAGTAGGTTATAAGTGCAATACAACGCTTGGCTGGTACGACTAGTAGGTTATAAGTGCAATTCAACGCTTGGCTGGTACAACTAGTAGGTTATAAGTGCAATGCAACGCTTGGCTGGTACGATTAGTAGGTTATAAGTGCAATGCAACGCTTGGCTGGTACAACTAGTAGGTTATAAGTGCAAAGCAACGCTTGGCTGGTGCAACTAGTAGTTTATAAGTGCAATGCAACGCTTGGCTGGTACAACTAGTAGGTTATGTGCAATGCAACGCTTGACTGGTACAACTAGTAGGTTATACGTGCAAAGCAACGCTTGGCTGGTACAACTAGTAAGTTATAAGTGCAATGCAACGCTTGGCTGGTACAACTAGTAGGTTATAAGTGCAATGCAACGCTTGACCGGTACAACTAGCAGGTTATAAGTGCAATGCAACGCTTGGCTGGTACAACTAGTAGGTTATAAGTGCAATGCAACGCTTGACTGGTACAACTAGTAGGTTATAAGTGCAAAGCAACGCTGTCTGGTAAAACGAGTAGGTTGTAAGTGCAATGCTATGCTTGGCTGGCACAGCTAGTAGGTTATAAGTGCAATGCAACGCTGGGCAGGTACAACTAGTTGGTTATAAGTGCAATGCAACGCTTGGCTGGTACAACTAGTAGGTTATAAGTGCTATGCAACGCTTGGCTGGTACGACTAGCAGGTTAAAATTGCAATGCAGTGATTGGCTGGTACAACTAGTAGGCTACAAGTGCAAAGCAACGCTTGGCTGGTACAACTTGTAGGTTATAAGTGCAATGCAACGCTTGACTGGTAAAACTAGTAGGTTATAAGTGCAATGCAACGCTTGGCAGGTACAGCGAGTAGGTAATAAATGCAATGCAACGCTTTGCTGGTACAACTAGTAGGTTAAAAGTGCAATGTAACGCTTGGCTGGTACGACTAGTAGGTTATAAGTGCAAAGCAACGCTTGGCTGGTGCAACTAGTAGGTGATAAGTGCACTGTAACGCTTGACTGGTACAACTAGTAGGTTATACGTGCAAAGCAACGCTTGGCTGGTACGACTAGCAGGTTAAAATTGCAATGCAACGCTTGGCTGGTACAAGTAGTAGGTTATAAGTGCAATGCAACGCTTGGCTGGTAAAACTAGTAGGTTATAAGTGCAATGCAACGATTGACTGGTACAACTAGTAGGTTATATGTGCAATGCAACGCTTGGCTGGTACAACTAGTAGGTTAAAAGTGCAAAGCAACGCTTGGCTGGTACAACTAGCAGGTTATAAGTGCAATGCAACGCATGGCTGGTACGACTAGTAGGTTATAAGTGCAATGCAACGTTTGGCTGGTACAACTAGTAGGTTATAAGTGCTATGCAACGCTTGGCTGGTACGACTAGCAGGTTAAAATTGCAATGCAACGCTTGGCTGGTTCAACTAGTAGGTTATAAGTGCAATGCAACGCTTGGCTGGTACAACTAGTAGGTTATAAGTGCAATGCAACGATTGACTGGTACAATTAGTAGGTTATAAATGCAATGCAACGCTTGGCTGGTACAACTAGTAGGTTATAAGTGCAAAGCAAAACTTGGCTGGTACAACTAGTAGGTTATAAGTGCAGTGCAACGCTTGGCTGGTACTACTAGTAGGTTATAAGTGCACTGCAACGCTTGGCTGGTACAACTAGTAGGTTATAAGTGCAATGCAACGCTTGGCTGGTACGATTAGTAGGTTATAAGTGCAATGCAACGCTTGGCTGGTACAACTAGTAGGTTATAAGTGCAAAGCAACGCTTGGCTGGTGCAACTAGTAGGTTATAAGTGCAATGCAACGCTTGGCTGGTACAACTAGTAGGTTATAAGTGCAATGCAACGCTTGACTGGTACAACTAGTAGGTTATGCGTGCAAAGCAACGCTTGGCTGGTACAACTAGTAAGTTATAAGTGCAATGCAACGCTTGGCTTGTACAACTAGTAGGTTATAAGTGTAATGCAACGCTTGACCGGTACAACTAGTAGGTTATAAGTGCAATGCAACGCTTGGCTGGTACAACTAGTAGGTTATAAGTGCAATGCAACGCTTGACTGGTACAACTAGTAGGTTATATGTGCAAAGCAACGCTGGCTGGTAAAACGAGTAGGTTGTAAGTGCAATGCTATGCTTGGCTGGCACAACTAGTAGGTTATAAGTACAATGCAACGCTGGGCAGGTACAACTAGTAGGTAATAAGTGCAATGCAACGCTTGGCTGGTACAACTAGTAGGTTATAAGTGCTATGCAACGCTTGGCTGGTACGACTAGCAGGTTAAAATTGCAATGCAGTGCTTGGCTGGTACAACTAGTAGGCTATAAGTGCAAAGCAACGCTTGGCTGGTACAACTTGTAGGTTATAAGTGCAATGCAACGCTTGACTGGTAAAACTAGTAGGTAATAAGTGCAATGCAACGCTTGGCTGGTACAGCGAGTAGGTAATGAATGCAATGCAACGCTTGGCTGGCAAAACTAGTACGTTATAAGTGCAAAGCAACACTTGGATGATACAACTAGTAGGTTATAAGTGCAATGCAACGCTTGGCTGGTACAACTATTAGGTTATAAGTGCAATGCAACGCGTGGCTGGTGCAACTAGTAGGATATAAGTGCAATGCAATGCTTGGCTGGTGCAACTAGTAGGTTATAAGTGCAATGCAACGCTTGACTGGTACAACTAGTAGGTTATAAGTGCAATGCAACGCTTGACTGGTACGACTAGTAGGTTATAAGTGCAATGCAACGCTTGGCTGGTCCAACTAGTAGGTTATAAGTGCAATGCAACGCTTGGCTGGAACAACTAGTAGGTAATAAGAGCAAAGCAACGCTTGGCTGGTACGACTAGTAGGTTATAAGTGAAATGCAACGCTTGACTGGTACAACTAGTAGGTTATAAGTGCAATGCAACGCTTGGCTTGAACAACTAGTAGGTTATAAGTGCAACGCAACGCTTGGCTGGTACAACTAGTAGGTTATAAGTGCAAAGCAACGCATGGCTGGTACAACTAGTAGGTTAAAAGTGCAATGTAACGCTTGGCTGGTACGACTAGTAGGTTATAAGTGCAATGCAACGCTTGGCTGGTACAACGAGTAGGTAATAAAAGCAATGCAACGCTTGGCTGGCAAAACTAGTACGTTATAAGTGCAAAGCAACACTTGGCGGTTATAAGTGCAAAGCAACACTTGGCGGATACAACTAGTAGCTTTTAAGTGCAATGCAACGCTTGGCTGGTACAACTAGTAGGTTATAAGTGCAAAGCAACGCTTGGCTGATGCAACTAGTAGGTTATAAGTGCAATGTAACGCTTGACTGGTACAACTAGTGGGTTATACGTGCAAAGCAACGCTTGGCTGGTACAACTAGTAGGTTATAAGTGCAATGCAACGCTTGGCTGGTACAACTAGTAGGTTATAAGTGCAATGCAACGATTGACTGGTACAACTAGTAGATTATATGTGCAATGCAACGCTTGGCTGGTACAACTATTAGGTTATAAGTGCAAAGCAACGCTTGGCTGGTACAACTAGTAGGTTATAAGTGCAATGCAACGCTTGGCTGGTACGACTAGTAGGTTATAAGTGCAATGCAACGTTTGGCTGGTACAACTAGTAGGTTATAAGTGCTATGCAACGCTTGGCTGGTACGACTAGCAGGTTAAAATTGCAATGCAACGCTTGGCTGGTTCAACTAGTAGGTTATAAGTGCAATGCAACGCTTGGCTGGTACAACTAGTAGGTTATAAGTGCAATGCAACGATTGACTGGTACAATTAGTAGGTTATAAGTGCAATGCAACGCTTGGCTGGTACAACTAGTAGGTTATAAGTGCAAAGCAAAGCTTGGCTGGTACAACTAGTAGGTTATAAGTGCAGTGCAACGCTTGGCTGGTACGACTAGTAGGTTATAAGTGCACTGCAACGCTTGGCTGGTACAACTAGTAGGTTATAAGTGCAATGCAACGCTTGGCTGGTACGATTAGTAGGTTATAAGTGCAATGCAACGCTTGGCTGGTACAACTAGTAGATTATAAGTGCAAAGCAACGCTTGGCTGGTGCAACTAGTAGGTTATAAGTGCAATGCAACGCTTGGCTGGTACAACTAGTAGGTTATAAGTGCAATGCAACGCTTGACTGGCACAACTAGTAGGTTATGCGTGCAAAGCAACGCTTGGCTGGTACAACTAGTAAGTTATAAGTGCAATGCAACGCTTGGCTGGTACAACTAGTAGGTTATAAGTGTAATGCAACGCTTGACCGGTACAACTAGTAGGTTATAAGTGCTATGCAACGCTTGGCTGGTACAACTAGTAGGTTATAAGTGCAATGCAACGCTTGACTGGTACAACTAGTAGGTTATATGTGCAAAGCAACGCTGGCTGGTAAAACGAGTAGGTTGTAAGTGCAATGCTATGCTTGGCTGGCACAACTAGTAGGTTATAAGTGCAATGCAACGCTGGGCAGGTACAACTAGTAGGTTATAAGTGCAATGCAACGCTTGGCTGGTACAACTAGTAGGTTATAAGTGCTATGCAACGCTTGGCTGGTACGACTAGCAGGTTAAAATTGCAATGCAGTGCTTGGCTGGTACAACTAGTAGGCTATAAGTGCAAAGCAACGCTTGGCTGGTACAACTTGTAGGTTATAAGTGCAATGCAACGCTTGACTGGTAAAACTAGTAGGTAATAAGTGCAAAGCAACGCTTGGCTGATGCAACTAGTAGGTTATAAGTGCAATGTAACGCTTGACTGGTACAACTAGTGGGTTATACGTGCAAAGCAACGCTTGGCTGGTACAGCGAGTAGGTAATAAATGCAATGCAACGCTTGGCTGGCAAAACTAGTACGTTATAAGTGCAAAGCAACACTTGGATGATACAACTAGTAGGTTATAAGTGCAATGCAACGCTTGGCTGGTACAACTATTAGGTTATAAGTGCAATGCAACGCTTGGCTGGTACAACTAGTAGGTTATGAGTGCAAAGCAACGCTTGGCTGGTGCAACTAGTAGGTTATAAGTGCAATGCAATGCTTGGCTGGTGCAACTTGTAGGTTATAAGTGCAATGCAACGCTTGACTGGTACAACTAGTAGGTTATAAGTGCAATGCAACGCTTGACTGGTACGACTAGTAGGTTATAAGTGCAATGCAACGCTTGGCTGGTCCAACTAGTAGGTTATAAGTGCAATGCAACGCTTGGCTGGAACAACTAGTAGGTAATAAGTGCAAAGCAACGCTTGGCTGGTACGACTAGTAGGTTATAAGTGAAATGCAACGCTTGACTGGTACAACTAGTAGGTTATAAGTGCAATGCAACGCTTGGCTTGAACAACTAGTAGGTTATAAGTGCAATGCAACGCTTGGCTGGTACAACTAGTAGGTTATAAGTGCAAAGCAACGCATGGCTGGTACAACTAGTAGGTTATAAGTGCAAAACAACGCTTGGATGGTGCAACTAGTAGGTTATAAGTGCAATGCTACGCTTGGCTGGCACATCTAGTAGGTTATAAGTGCAATGCAACAATTGGCGGATACAACTAGTAAGTTATAAGTGCAATGCAACGCTTGGCTGGTACAACTAGTAGGTTATAAGTGCAATGCAACGCTTGGCTAGTACAACTAGTAGGATATGAGTGCAAAGCAACGCTTGGCTGGGACAACTAGTAGGTTATAAGTGCAATGCAACGCTTGACTGGTAAAACTAGTGGATTATAAGTGCAAAGCAACGCTTGGCTGGTACAAAGAGTAGGTTATAAGTGCAATGCTACGCCGGGCTGGCACATCTAGTAGGTTATAAGTGCAATGCAACAATTGGCCGATACAACTAGTAGGTTATAAGTGCAATACAACGCTTGGCTGGTACAACTAGTAATTTATATGTGTAATGCAACGCTTGGCTGGTACGACTAGTGGGTTATAAGTGCAATGCAACGCTTGGCTGGTACAACTAGTAGGTTTTAAGTGCAATGCAACGCTTGGCTGGTACAACTAGTAGGTTATAAGTGCAATGCAACGCTTGACTGGTACAACTAGTAGGTTATAAGTGCATAGCAACGCTTGACTGGTACAACTAGTAGGTTATAAGTGCAATGCTACGCTTGGCTGGCGCAACTAGTAGGTTATAGGTGCATTGCAACAATAGGCGGATACATCTAGTAGGTTATAAGTGCAATGCAACGCTTGGCTGGTACGACTAGTAATTTAAAAGTGTAATGCAACGCTTGGCTGGTACGACTAGTGGGTTATAAGTGCAATGCAACGCTTGACTGGTAAAACTAGTAGGTTATAATTGCAATACAATGCTTGGCTGGTACAACTAGTAGGTTATAAGGGCAATCCAACGCTTGGCTGGTACAACGAGTAGGTTATAAATGCAATGCAACGCTTTGCTGGCACAACTAGTACACTATAAGTGCAAACCAACTCTTGGCGGATAAAACTAGTAGCTTTGAAGTGCAATGCAACGCTTGGCTGGTAAAACTAGTAGGTTATAAGTACAAAGCAACGCTTGTCTGGTGCAATTAGTAGATTATAAGTGCAATGCAACGCTTGGCTGGTACAAATAGTAGGTTATAAGTGCAATGCAACGCATGACTGGTACAAAAAGTAGGTTATACGTGCAAAGCAACGCTTGGCTGGTACAACTAGTAGGTTATAAGTGCAATGTAACGCTTGGCTGGTACAACTAGTAGGTTATAAGTGCATTGCAACAATAGGCGGATACAACTAGTAGGTTATAAGTGCAATGCAACGCTTGGCTGTACAGCTAGTAGGTTATAATTGCATTGCAACGCTTGGCTGGTACAACTAGTAGGTTAAAAGTGCAATGTAACGCTTGGCTGGTACGACTAGTAGGTTATAAGTGCAATGCAACGCTTGGCTGGTACAGCTAGTAGGTTATAATTGCATAGCAACGCTTGGCTGGTACAACTAGTAGGTTAAAAGTGCAATGTAACGCTTGGCTGGTACGACTAGTAGGTTATAAGTGCAAAGCAACGCTTGGCTGGTGCAACTAGTAGGTTATAAGTGCAATGTAACGCATGACTGGTACATCTAGTAGGTTATACGTGCAAAGCAACGCTTGGCTGGTACAACTAGTAGGTTATAAGTGCAATGCAACGCTTGGCTGGTACGACTAGTAGGTTATAAGTGCAATGCAACGCTTGGCTGGTACAACTAGTAGGTTATAAGTGCTATGCAACGCTTGGCTGGTACGACTAGCAGGTTAAAATTGCAATGCAACGCTTGGCTGGTACAAGTAGTAGGTTATAAGTGCAATGCAACGCTTGGCTGGTACAACTAGTAGGTTATAAGTGCAATGCAACGATTGACTGGTACATTTAGTAGGTTATAAGTGCAATGCAAAGCTTGGCTGGTACAACTAGTAGGTTATAAGTGCAATGCAACGCTTGGCTGGTGCAACTAGTAGGTTATAAGTGCAATGCAACGCTTGGCTGGTACGACTAGTAGGTTATAAGTGCAATGCAACGCTTGGCTGGTACAACTAGTAGGTTATAAGTGCAATGCAACGCTTGGCTGGTACGATTAGTAGGTTATAAGTGCAATGCAACGCTTGGCTGGTACAACTAGTTGGTTATAAGTGCAAAGCAACGCTTGGCTGGTGCAACTAGTAGTTTATAAGTGCAATGCAACGCTTGGCTGGTACAACTAGTAGGTTATGTGCAATGCAACGCTTGACTGGTACAACTAGTAGGTTATACGTGCAAAGCAACGCTTGGCTGGTACAACTAGTAAGTTATAAGTGCAATGCAACGCTTGGCTGGTACAACTAGTAGGTTATAAGTGCAATGCAACGCTTGACCGGTACAACTAGCAGGTTATAAGTGCAATGCAACGCTTGGCTGGTAAACTAGTAGGTTATAAGTGCAATGCAACGCTTGACTGGTACAACTAGTAGGTTATAAGTGCAAAGCAACGCTGTCTGGTAAAACGAGTAGGTTGTAAGTGCAATGCTATGCTTGGCTGGCACAGCTAGTAGGTTATAAGTGCAATGCAACGCAGGGCAGGTAAAACTAGTTGGTTATAAGTGCAATGCAACGCTTGGCTGGTACAACTAGTAGGTTATAAGTCCTATGCAACGCTTGGCTGGTACGACTAGCAGGTTAAAATTGCAATGCAGTGCTTGGCTGGTACAACTAGTAGGCTATAAGTGCAAAGCAACGCTTGGCTGGTACAACTTGTAGGTTATAAGTGCAATGCAACGCTTGACTGGTAAAACTAGTAGGTTATAAGTGCAATGCAACGCTTGGCTGGTACAGCGAGTAGGTAATAAATGCAATGCAACGCTTGGCTGGCACAACTAGTACGTTATAAGTGCAACGCAACACTTGGCGGATACAACTAGTAGGTTAAAAGTGCAATGCAATGCTTGGCTGGTACAACTATTACGTTATGAGTGCAATGCAACGCTTGGCTGGGGCAACTAGTAGGTTATAAGTGCAATGCAATGCTTGGCTGGTGCAACTAGTAGGTTATAAGTGCAATGCAGCGCTTGGCTGTTACAACTAGTAGGTTATAAGTGCAATGCAACGCTTGACTGGTACGACTAGTAGGTTATAAGTGCAATGCAACGCTTGGCTCGTCCAACTAGTAGGTTAAAAGTGCAATGCAACGCTTGGCTGGAACAACTAGTAGGTTATAAGTGCAAAGCAACGCTTGGCTGGTACGACTAGTAGGTTATAAATGAAATGCAACGCTTGACTGGTACAACTAGTAGGTTGTAAGTGCAATGCAACGCTTGGCTTGTACAACTAGTAGGTTATAAGTGCAATGCAACGCTTGGCTTGTACAACTAGTAGGTTATAAGTGCAAAGCAACGCATGGCTGGTACAACTAGTAGGTTATAAGTGCAAAACAACGCTTGGATGGTGCAACTAGTAGGTTATAAGTGCAATGCTACGCTTGGCTGGCACATCTAGTAGGTTATAAGTGCAATGCAACAATCGGCGGATACAACTAGTAGGTTAAAAGTGCAATGCAACGCTTGGCTGGAACAACTAGTAGGTAATAAGTGCAAAGCAACGCTTGGCTGGTACGACTAGTAGGTTATAAATGAAATGCAACGCTTGACTGGTACAACTAGTAGGTTATAAGTGCAATGCAACGCTTGGCTTGTACAACTAGTAGGTTATAAGTGCAATGCAACGCTTGGCTGGTACAACTAGTAGGTTATAAGTGCAAAGCAACGCTTGGCTGGGACAACTAGTAGGTTATAAGTGCAATGCAACGCTTGACTGGTAAAACTAGTGGATTATAAGTGCAAAGCAACGCTTGGCTGGTACAAAGAGTAGGTTATAAGTGCAATGCTACGCCGGGCTGGCACATCTAGTAGGTTATAAGTGCAATGCAACAATTGGCGGATACAACTAGTAGGTTATAAGTGCAATACAACGCTTGACTGGTACAACTAGTAGGTTATAAGTGCAAAGCAACGCTTGACTGGTACAACTAGTAGGTTATAAGTGCAATGCTACGCTTGGCTGGCCCAACTAGTAGGTTATAAGTGCAAAGCAACGCTTGACTGGTAAGACTAGTGGATTATAAGTGCAAAGCAACGCTTGGCTGGTACAAAGAGTAGGTTATAAGTGCAATGCTACGCCGGGCTGGCACACCTAGTAGGTTATAAGTGCAATGCAACAATTGGCGGATACAACTAGTAGGTTATAAGTGCAATAGAATGCTTGGCTGGTACAACTAGTAATTTATATGTGTAATGCAACGCTTGGCTGGTACGACTAGTGGGTTATAAGTGCAATGCAACGCTTTGCTGTTACAACTAGTAGGTTTTAAGTGCAATGCAACGCTTGGCTGGTACAACTAGTAGGTTATAAGTGCAATGCAACGCTTGACTGGTACAACTAGTAGGTTATAAGTGCAAAGCAACGCTTGACTGGTACAACTAGTAGGTTATAAGTGCAATGCTACGCTTGGCTGGCCCAACTAGTAGGTTATAAGTGCAAAGCAACGCTTGGCTGGGACAACTAGTAGGTTATAAGAGCAATGCAACGCTTGACTGGTAAGACTAGTGGATTATAAGTGCAAAGCAACGCTTGGCTGGTACAAAGAGTAGGTTATAAGTGCAATGCTACGCCGGGCTGGCACACCTAGTAGGTTATAAGTGCAATGCAACAATTGGCGGATACAACTAGTAGGTTATAAGTGCAATAGAATGCTTGGCTGGTACAACTAGTAATTTATATGTGTAATGCAACGCTTGGCTGGTACGACTAGTAGGTTATAAGTGCAACGCAACGCTTTGCTGTTTCAACTAGTAGGTTTTAAGTGCAATGCAACGCTTGCCTGGTACAACTAGTAGGTTATAAGTGCAATGCAACGCTTGGCTGGTACGACTAGTAATTTAAAAGTGTAATGCAACGCTTGGCTGGTACGACTAGTGGGTTATAAGTGCAATGCAACGCTTGACTGGTAAAACTAGTAGGTTATAATTGCAATACAATGCTTGGCTGGTACAACTAGTAGGTTATAAGGGCAATGCAACGCTTGGCTGGTACAACGAGTAGGTTATAAATGCAATGCAACGCTTTGCTGGCACAACTAGTACACTATAAGTGCAAACCAACACTTGGCGGATACAACTAGTAGCTTTGAAGTGCAATGCAACGCTTGGCTGGTAAAACTAGTAGGTTATAAGTACAAAGCAACGCTTGTCTGGTGCAACTAGTAGATTATAAGTGCAATGCAACGCTTGGCTGGTACAAATAGTAGGTTATAAGTGCAATGCAACGCTTGACTGGTACACAAGTAGGTTATACGTGCAAAGCAACGCTTGGCTGGTACAACTAGTAGGTAATAAGTGCAATGCAACGCTTGGCTGGTACAACTAGTAGGTTATAAGTGCAATGCAACGCTTGGCTGGTGCAACAAGTAGGTTATAAGTACAATGCAACGCTTGGCTGGTACAACTAGTAGGTTATAAGTGCAATGCAACGATTGACTGGTACAACTAGCAGGTTATAAGTGCAATGCAACGCTTGGTTGGTACAACTGGTAGGTTATAAGTGCATTGCAACAATAGGCGGATACAACTAGTAGGCTATAAGTGCAATGCAACGCTTGGCTGGTACAGCTAGTAGGTTATAATTGCATAGAAACGCTTGGCTGGTACGACTAGCAGGTTAAAATTGCAATGCAGTGCTTGGCTGGTACAACTAGTAGGCTATAAGTGTAAAGCAACGCTTGGCTGGTACAACTTGTAGGTTATAAGTGCAATGCAACGCTTGACTGGTAAAACTAGTAGGTTATAAGTGCAATGCAACGCTTGGCTGGTACAGCGAGTAGGTAATAAATGCAATGCAACGCTTGGCTGGCACAACTAGTACGTTATAAGCGCAACGCAACACTTGGCGGATACAACTAGTAGGTTATAAGTGCAATGCAACGCTTGGCTGGTACAACTATTACGTTATAAGTACAATGCAACGCTTGGCTGGGGCAACTAGTAGGTTATAAGTGCAATGCAATGCTTGGCTGGTGCAACTAGTAGGTTATAAGTGCAATGCAGCGCTTGGCTGTTACAACTAGTAGGTTATAAGTGCAATGCAACGCTTGACTGGTACAAGTAGGTTATAAGTGCAATGCAACGCTTGGCTCGTCCAACTAGTAGGTTAAAAGTGCAATGCAACGCTTGGCTGGAACAACTAGTAGGTTATAAGTGCAAAGCAACGCTTGGCTGGTACGACTAGTAGGTTATAAATGAAATGCAACGCTTGACTGGTACAACTAGTAGGTTATAAGTGCAATGCAACGCTTGGCTTGTACAACTAGTAGGTTATAAGTGCAATGCAACGCTTGGCTGGTACAACTAGTAGGTTATAAGTGCAACGCAACGCTTGGCTGGTACAACTAGTAGGTTATAAGTGCAATGCAACGCTTGGCGGATACAACTAGTAGGTTATAAGTGCAACGCAACGCTTGGCTGGTACAACTAGTAGGTTATAAGTGCAATGCAACGCTTGGCTGGTACAACTAGTAGGTTATAAGTGCAATGCAACGCTTGGCTGGAACAACTAGTAGGTAATAAATGCAAAGCAACGCTTGGCTGGTACGACTAGTAGGTTATAAATGAAATGCAACGCTTGACTGGTACAACTAGTAGGTTATAAGTGCAATGCAACGCTTGGCTTGTACAACTAGTAGGTTATAAGTGCAATGCAACGCTTGGCTGGTACAACTAGTAGGTTATAAGTGCAAAGCAACGCTTGGCTGGGACAACTAGTAGGTTATAAGTGCAATGCAACGCTTGACTGGTAAAACTAGTGGATTATAAGTGCAAAGCAACGCTTGGCTGGTACAAAGAGTAGGTTATAAGTGCAATGCTACGCCGGGCTGGCACATCTAGTAGGTTATAAGTGCAATGCAACAATTGGCGGATACAACTAGTAGGTTATAAGTGCAATACAACGCTTGGCTGGTACAACTAGTAATTTATATGTGTAATGCAACGCTTGGCTGGTACGACTAGTGGGTTATAAGTGCAATGCAACGCTTTGCTGGTACAACTAGTAGGTTTTAAGTGCAATGCAACGCTTGGCTGGTACAACTAGTAGGTTATAAGTGCAATGCAACGCTTGACTGGTACAACTAGTAGGTTATAAGTGCAATGCTACGTTTGGCTGGCCCAACTAGTAGGTTATAAGTGCAAAGCAACGCTTGGCTGGGACAACTAGTAGGTTATAAGTGCAATGCAACGCTTGACTGGTAAAACTAGTGGATTATAAGTGCAAAGCAACGCTTGGCTGGTACAAAGAGTAGGTTATAAGTGCAATGCTAAGCCGGGCTGGCACATCTAGTAGGTTATAAGTGCAATGCAACAATTGGCGGATACAACTAGTAGGTTATAGGTGCAATACAACGCTTGGCTGGTACAACTAGTAATTTATATGTGTAATGCAACGCTTGGCTGGTACGACTAGTAGGTTATAAGTGCAACGCAACGCTTTGCTGTTTCAACTAGTAGGTTTTAAGTGCAATGCAACGCTTGCCTGGTACAACTAGTAGGTTATAAGTGCAATGCAACGCTTGGCTGGTACGACTAGTAATTTAAAAGTGTAATGCAACGCTTGGCTGGTACGACTAGTGGGTTATAAGTGCAATGCAACGCTTGACTGGTAAAACTAGTAGGTTATAATTGCAATACAATGCTTGGCTGGTACAACTAGTAGGTTATAAGGGCATTGCAACGCTTGGCTGGTACAACGAGTAGGTTATAAATGCAATGCAACGCTTTGCTGGCACAACTAGTACACTATAAGTGCAAACCAACACTTGGCGGATACAACTAGTAGCTTTGAAGTGCAATGCAACGCTTGGCTGGTAAAACTAGTAGGTTATAAATACAAAGCAACGCTTGTCTGGTGCAACTAGTAGATTATAAGTGCAATGCAACGCTTGGCTGGTACAAATAGTAGGTTATAAGTGCAATGCAACGCTTGACTGGTACAAAAGTAGGTTATACGTGCAAAGCAACGCTTGGCTGGTACAACTAGTAGGTAATAAGTGCAATGCAACGCTTGGCTGGTACAACTAGTAGGTTATAAGTGCAATGCAACGCTTGGCTGGTGCAACTAGTAGGTTATAAGTACAATGCAACGCTTGGCTGGTACAACTAGTAGGTTATAAGTGCAATGCAACGATTGACTGGTACAACTAGCAGGTTATAAGTGCAATGCAACGCTTGGATGGTACAACTGGTAGGTTATAAGTGCATTGCAACAATAGGCGGATACAACTAGTAGGTTATAAGTGCAATGCAACGCTTGGCTGGTACAGCTAGTAGGTTATAATTGCATAGCAACGCTTGGCTGGTACAACTAGTAGGTTAAAAGTGCAATGTAACGCTTGGCTGGTACGTCTAGTAGGTTATAAGTGCAAAGCAACGCTTGGCTGGTGCAACTAGTAGGTGATAAGTGCAATGTAACGCTTGACTGGTACAACTAGTAGGTTATACGTGCAAAGCAACGCTTGGCTGGTACGACTAGCAGGATAAAATTGAAATGCAACGCTTGGCTGGTACAAGAAGTAGGTTATAAGTGCAATGCAACGCTTGGCTGGTAAAACTAGTAGGTAATAAGTGCAATGCAACGATTGACTGGTACATTTAGTAGGTTATAAGTGCAATGCAACGCTTGGCTGGTACAACTAGTAGGTTAGAATTGCAAAGCAACGCTTGGCTGGTACAACTAGTAGGTTATAAGTGCAATGCAACGCTTGGCTGGTACGACTAGTAGGTTATAAGTGCAATGCAACGCTTGGCTGGTACAACTAGTAGGTTATAAGTGCAATGCAACGCTTGGCTGGTACGATTAGTAGGTTATAAGTGCAATGCAACGCTTGGCTGGTACAACTAGTAGGTTATAAGTGCAAAGCAACGCTTGGCTGGTGCAACTAGTAGGTTATAAGTGCAATGCAAAGCTTGGCTGGTACAACTAGTAGGTTATAAGTGCAACGCAACGCTTGACTGGTACAACTAGTAGGTTATACGTGCAAAGCAACGCTTGGCTGGTACAACTAGTAAGTTATAAGTGCAATGCAACGCTTGGCTGGTACAACTAGTAGGTTATAACTGCAATGCAACGCTTGACCGGTACAACTAGCAGGTTAAAGTGCAATGCAATGCATGGCTGGTACAACTAGTAGGTTATAAGTGCAATGCAACGCTTGACTGGTACAACTAGTAGGTTATAAGTGCAAAGCAACGCTGGCTGGTAAAACGAGTAGGTTGTAAGTGCAATGCTATGCTTGGCTGGCAAAATTAGTAGCTTATAAGTGCAATGCAACGCTGGGCAGGTACAACTAGTTGGTTATAAGTGCAATGCAACGCTTGGCTGGTACAACTAGTAGGTTATAAGTGCTATGCAACGCTTGGCTGGTACGACTAGCAGGTTAAAATTGCAATGCAGTGCTTGGCTGGTACAACTAGTAGGCTATAAGTGCAAAGCAACGCTTGGCTGGTACAACTTGTAGGTTATAAGTGCAATGCAACGCTTGACTGGTAAAACTAGTAGGTTAAAAGTGCAATGCAACGCTTGGCTGGTACAGCGAGTAGGTAATAAATGCAATGCAACGCTTGGCTGGCACAACTAGTACGTTATAAGTGCAACGCAACACTTGGCGGATACAACTAGTAGGTTATAAGTGCAATGCAACGCTTGGTTGGTACAACTATTAGTTTATAAGTGCAATGCAACGCTTGGCTGGGGCAACTAGTAGGTTATAAGTGCAATGCAATGCTTGGCTGGTGCAACTAGTAGGTTATAAGTGCAATGCAACGCTTGGCTGGTACAACTAGTAGGTTATAAGTGCAATGCAGCGCCTGACTGGTACGACTAGTAGGTTATAAGTGCAATGCAACGCTTGGCTGGTCCAACTAGTAGGTTAAAAGTGCAATGCAACGCTTGGCTGGAACAACTAGTAGGTAATAAATGCAAAGCAACGCTTGGCTGGTACGACTAGTAGGTTATAAATGAAATGCAACGCTTGACTGGTACAACTAGTAGGTTATAAGTGCAATGCAACGCTTGGCTTGTACAACTAGTAGGTTATAAGTGCAATGCAGCGCTTGGCTGGTACAACTAGTAGGTTATAAGTGCAAAGCAACGCATGGCTGGTACAACTAGTAGGTTATAAGTGCAAAACAACGCTTGGATGGTGCAATTAGTAGGTTATAAGTGCAATGCTACGCTTGGCTGGCACATCTAGTAGGTTATAAGTGCAATGCAACAATTGGCGTATACAACTAGTAGGTTAAAAGTGCAATGCAACGCTTGGCTGGAACAACTAGTAGGTAATAAGTGCAAAGCAACGCTTGGCTGGTACGACTAGTAGGTTATAAATGAAATGCAACGCTTGACTGGTACAACTAGTAGGTTATAAGTGCAATGCAACGCTTGGCTTGTACAACTAGTAGGTTATAAGTGCAATGCAACGCTTGGCTGGTACAACTAGTAGGTTATAAGTGCAAAGCAACGCATGGCTGGTACAACTGGTAGGTTATAAGTGCAAAACAACGCTTGGATGGTGAAACTAGTAGGTTATAAGTGCAATGCTACGCTTGGCTGGCACATCTAGTAGGTTATAAGTGCAATGCAACAATTGGCGGATACAACTAGTAAGTTATAAGTGCAATGCAATGCTTGGCTGGTACAACTAGTAGGTTATAAGTGCAATGCAACGCTTGGCTGGTACAACAAGTAGGTTATAAGTGCAAAGCAACGCTTGGCTGGGAGAACTAGTAGGTTATAAGTGCAATGCAACGCTTGACTGGTAAAACTAGTGGATTATAAGTGCAAAGCAACGCTTGGCTGGTACAAAGAGTAGGTTATAAGTGCAATGCTACGCCTGGCTGGCACATCTAGTAGGTTATAAGTGCAATGCAACAATTGGCGGATACAACTAGTAGGTTTTAAGTGCAATACAACGCTTGGCTGGTACAACTAGTAATTTATATGTGTAATGCAACGCTTGGCTGGTACGACTAGTGGGTTATAAGTGCAATGCAACGCTTGGTTGGTACAACTAGTAGGTTTTAAGTGCAATGCAACGCTTGGCTGGTAACACTAGTAGGTTATAAGTGCAATGCATCGCTTGACTGGTACAACTAGTAGGTTATAAGTGCAATGAACGCTTGGCTGGTACAACTAGTAGGTTATAAGTGCAATGCTACGCTTGGCTGGCACAACTAGTAGGTTAAAAGTGCATTGCAACAATAGGCGGATACAACTAGTAGGTTATAAGTGCAATGCAACGTTTGGCTGGTACATCTAGTAATTTATAAGTGTAATGCAACGCTTGGCTGGTACGACTAGTGGGTTATAAGTGCAATGCAACGCTTGACTGGTAAAACTAGTAGGTTATAATTTCAATACAATGCTTGGCTGGTACAACTAGTAGGTTATAAGGGCAATGCAACGCTTGGCTGGTACAACGAGTAGGTTATAAATGCAATGCAACGCTTTGCTGGCACAACTAGTACACTATAAGTGCAAACCAACACTTGGCGGATACAACTAGTAGCTTTGAAGAGCAATGCAACGCTTGGCTGGTAAAATTAGTAGGTTATAAGTGCAAAGCAACGCTTGGCTGGTGCAACTAGTAGGTTATAAGTGCAATGCAACGCTTGGCTGGTACAACTAGTAGGTTATAAGTGCAATGCAACGCTTGATTGGTACAACAAGTAGGTTATACGTGCAAAGCAACGCTTGGCTGGTACAACTAGTAAGTTATAAGTGCAATGCAACGCTTGGCTGGTACAACTAGTAGGTTATAAGTGCAATGCAACGCTTGACCGGTACATCTAGTAGGTTATAAGTGCAATGCAACGCTTGGCTGGTACAACTAGTAGGTTATAAGTGCAATGCAACGCTTGACTGGTACAACTAGTAAGTTATAAGTGCAAAGCAACGCTGGCTGGTAAAACGAGTAGGTTGTAAGTGCAATGCTATGCTTGGCTGGCACAACTAGTAGGTTATAAGTGCAATGCAACGCTGGGCAGGTACAACTAGTAGGTTATAAGTGCAATGCAACGCTTGGCTGGTACAACTAGTAGGTTATAAGTGCTATGCAACGCTTGGCTGGTACGACTAGCAGGTTAAAATTGCAATGCAGTGCTTGGCTGGTACAACTAGTAGGCTATAAGTGCAATGCAACGCTTGGCTGGTACAACTTGTAGGTTATAAGTGCAATGCACCGCTTGACTGGTAAAACTAGTAAGTTATGAGTGCAATGCAACGCTTGGCTGGTACAACGAGTAGGTAATAAATGCAATGCAACGCTTGGCTGGCACAACTAGTACGTTATAAATGCAAAGCAACACTTGGCGGATACAACTAGTAGGTTATAAGTGCAATGCAACGCTTGGCTGGTACAACTATTAGGTTATAAGTGCAATGCAATGCTTGGCTGGTGCGACTAGTAGGTTATAAGTGCAATGCAATGCCTGGCTGGTGCAACTAGTAGGTTATAAGTGCAATGCAACGCTTTGCTGGTACAACTAGTAGGTTATAAGTGCAATGCAACGCTTGACTGGTACGACTAGTAGGTTATAAGTGCAATGCAACGCTTGGCTGGTCCAACTAGTAGGTTATAAGTGCAATGCAACGCTTGGCTGGAACAACTAGTAGGTAATAAGTGCAAAGCAACGCTTGGCTGGTACGACTAGTAGGTTATAAGTGAAATGCAACGCTTGACTGGTACGACTAGTAATTTAAAAGTGTAATGCAACGCTTGGCTGGTCCAACTAGTAGGTTATAAGTGCAATGCAACGCTTGGCTGGAACAACTAGTAGGTAATAAGTGCAAAGCAACGCTTGGATGGTACGACTAGTAGGTTATAAGTGCAATGCAACGCTAGGCTGGTACAACTAGTAGGTTATAAGTGCAATGCACGCATGGCTGGTACAACTAGTAGGTAATAAGTGCAAAACAACGCTTGGATGGTGCAACTAGTAGGATATAAGTGCAATGCTACGCTTGGCTGGCACATCTAGTAGGTTATAAGTGCAATGCAACAATTGGCGGATACAACTAGTAGGTTATAAGTGCAATGCAACGCTTGGCTGGTACAACTAGTAGGTTATAAGTGCAATGCAACGCTTGACTGGTACAACTAGTGGATTATAAGTGCAAAGCAATGCTTGGCTGGTACAACGAGTACGTTATAAGTGCAATGCTACGCTAGGCTGGCACATCTAGTAGGTTATAAGTGCAATGCAACAATTGGCGGATACAACTAGTAGGTTATAAGTGCAATACAACGCTTGGCTGGTACAGCTAGTAATTTATATGTGTAACGCAACGCTTGGCTGGTACGACTAGTGGGTTATAAGTGCAATGCAACGCTTGGCTGGTGCAACTAGTAGGTTTTAAGTGCAATGCAACGCTTGGCTGGTACAACTAGTAGGTTATAAGTGCAATGCAACGCTTGACTGGTACAACTAGTAAATTATAAGTGCAAAGCAACGCTTGGCTCGTACAACTAGTAATTTATAAGTGTAATGCAACGCTTGGCTGGTACGACTAGTGGGTTATAAGTGCAATGCAACGCTTGACTGGTAAAACTAGTAGGTTATAATTGCAATTCAATGCTTGGCTGGTGCAACTAGTAGGTTATAAATGCAGTGCAACGCTTTGCTGGCACAACTAGTACGTTATAAGTGCAGAGCAACACTTGGCAGATACAACTAGTGGCTTATAAGTGCAATGCAACGCTTGGCTGGTACAACTAGTAGGTTATAAGTGCAATGCAACGCTTGGCTGGTACGACTAATAGGTTATAAGTGCAATGCAACGCTTGACTGGTACAACTAGTAGGTTATAAGTGCAATGCAACGCTTGGCTGGAACAACTAGTAGGTTATAAGTGCAATGCAACGCTTGGCTGGTACAACTAGTAGGTTATAAATGCAATGCAACACTTGGATGGTGCAACTAGTAGGTTATAAGTGCAATGCAACGCTTGGCTGGTACAACTAGTAGGTTATAAGTGCAATGCAACGCTTGACTGGTACAACTAGTAGGTTATAAGTGCAATGCAACGCTTGGCTGGTCCAACTAGTAGGTTATAAGTGCAATGCAACGCTTGGCTGGAACAACCAGTAGGTTATAAGTGCAAAGCAACGCTTGGCTGGTACGGCTAGTAGGTTATAAGTGAAATGCAACGCATGGCTGGTACAACTAGTAGGTTATAAGTGCAAAACAACGCTTGGATGGTGCAACTAGTAGGTTATAAGTGCAATGCTACGCTTGGCTGGCACATCTAGTAGGTTATAAGTGCAATGCAACAGTTGGCGGATACAACTAGTAGGTAATAAGTGCAATGCAACGCTTGGCTGGTACAACTAGTAGGTTATAAGTGCAATGCAACGCTTGGCTGGGACAACTAGTAGGTTATAAGTGCAAAGCAACGCATGGCTGGTACAACTAGTAGGTTATAAGTGCAATGCAACGCTTGACTGGTACAACTATTAGATTATAAGTGCAAAGCAACGCTTGGCTGGTACAACGAGTAGGTTTTAAGTGCAATGCTACGCTTGGCTGGAACATATATTAGGTTATAAGTGCAATGCAACAATTGGCGGATACAACTAGTAGGTTATAATTGCAATACAACGCTTGACTGGTACAACTAGTAATTTATAAGTGTAATGCAACGCTTGGCTGGTACGACTTGTGGGTTATAAGTGCAATGCAACAATTGGCGGATACCACTAGTAGGTTATAAGTGCAATGCAACGCTTGGCTGGTACAACTAGTAATTTATAAGTTTAATGCAACGCTTGGCTGGTACGGCTAGTGGGTTATAAGTGCAATGCAACGCTTGACTGTAAAACTAGTAGGTTTTAATTGCAGTTCAATGCTTGGCTGGTACAAATAGTAGGTTATAAGTGCAATGCAACGATTGACTGGTAAAACTAGTAGGTTATAAGCGCAATGCAACGCTTAGCTGGTACAACGAGTAGGTTATAAATGCAGTGCAACGCTTTGCTGGCACAACTAGTACGTTATAAGTGCAAAGCAACACTTGGCAGATACAACTAGTAGCTTATAAGTGCAATGCAACGCTTGGCTGGTACAACTAGTAGGTTATAAGTGCAATGCAACGCTTGGCTGGTACGACTAGAAAGGTTATATGTGCAATGCAACGCTTGACTGATACAACTAGTAGGTTATAAGTGCAATGCAACGCTTGGCTGGTACATCTAGTAGGTTATAAGTGCAATGCAACGCTTGGCTGGTACAACTAGTAGGTTATAAGTGCAAAACAACGCTTGTATGGTGCAACTAGTAGGTTATAAGTGCAATGCAACGCTTGGCTGGTTCAACTAGTAGGTTATAAGTGCAATGCAACGCTTGACTGGTACAACTAGTAGGTTATACGTGCAAAGCAACGCTTGGCTGGTACAACTAGTAGGTTATAAGTGCAATGCAACGCTTGGCTGGTACAACTTGTAGGTTATAAGTGCAATGCAACGATTGACTGGTACAACGTGTAGGTTATAAGTGCAATGCATCGCTTGGCTGGTACAACTAGTAGGTTATAAGTGCAAAGCAACGCTTGACTGGTACAACTAGTAGGTTATTAGTGCTATGCTTTGCTTGGCTGATCGACTAGTAGGTTATAAGTGCAATGCAACGCTGGACTGGTACCACTAGTATGTAATAAGTGCAAAGCAACGCTTGGCTGGTACAACTAGTAGGTTATAAGTGCAATGCAACGCTTGACTGGTACAACTAGTAGGTTATAAGTGCAAAGCAACGCTTGGCTGGTACAACGAGTAGGTTATAAGTGCAATGCACCGCTTGACTGGTAAAACTAGTAAGTTATAAGTGCAATGCAACGCTTGGCTGGTACAACGAGTAGGTAATAAATGCAATGCAACGCTTGGCTGGCACAACTAGTACGTTATAAATGCAAAGTAACACTGTGCGGATACAACTAGTAGGTTATAAGTGCAATGCAACGCTTGGCTGGTACAACTATTAGGTTATAAGTGCAATGCAATGCTTGGCTGGTGCGACTAGTAGGTTATAAGTGCAATGCAACGCTTGGCTGGTGCAACTAGTAGGTTATAAGTGCAATGCAACGCTTTGCTGGTACAACTAGTAGGTTATAAGTGCAATGCAACGCTTGACTGGTACGACTAGTAGGTTATAAGTGCAATGCAACGCTTGGCTGGTCCAACTAGTAGGTTATAAGTGCAATGCAACGCTTGGCTGGAACAACTAGTAGGTAATAAGTGCAAAGCAACGCTTGGCTGGTACGACTAGTAGGTTATAAGTGAAATGCAACGCTTGACTGGTACGACTAGTAATTTAAAAGTGTAATGCAACGCTTGGCTGGTCCAACTAGTAGGTTATAAGTGCAATGCAACGCTTGGCTGGAACAACTAGTAGGTAATAAGTGCAAAGCAACGCTTGGCTGGTACGACTAGTAGGTTATAAGTGCAAAGCAACGCTTGGCTGGTGCAACTAGTAGGTTATAAGTGCAATGCAACGCTTGGCTGGTACAACTAGTAGGTTATAAGTGCAACGCAACGCTTGACTGGTACAACTAGTAGGTTATACGTGCAAAGCAACGCTTGGCTGGTACAACTAGTAAGTTATAAGTGCAATGCAACGCTTGGCTGGTACAACTAGTAGGTTATAACTGCAATGCAACGCTTGACCGGTACAACTAGCAGGTTAAAGTGCAATGCAATGCTTGGCTGGTACAACTAGTAGGTTATAAGTGCAATGCAACGCTTGACTGGTACAACTAGTAGGTTATAAGTGCAAAGCAACGCTGGCTGGTAAAACGAGTAGGTTGTAAGTGCAATGCTATGCTTGGCTGGCAAAATTAGTAGCTTATAAGTGCAATGCAACGCTGGGCAGGTACAACTAGTTGGTTATAAGTGCAATGCAACGCTTGGCTGGTACAACTAGTAGGTTATAAGTGCTATGCAACGCTTGGCTGGTACGACTAGCAGGTTAAAATTGCAATGCAGTGCTTGGCTGGTACAACTAGTAGGCTATAAGTGCAAAGCAACGCTTGGCTGGTACAACTTGTAGGTTATAAGTGCAATGCAACGCTTGACTGGTAAAACTAGTAGGTTAAAAGTGCAATGCAACGCTTGGCTGGTACAGCGAGTAGGTAATAAATGCAATGCAACGCTTGGCTGGCACAACTAGTACGTTATAAGTGCAACGCAACACTTGGCGGATACAACTAGTAGGTTATAAGTGCAATGCAACGCTTGGTTGGTACAACTATTAGTTTATAAGTGCAATGCAACGCTTGGCTGGGGCAACTAGTAGGTTATAAGTGCAATGCAATGCTTGGCTGGTGCAACTAGTAGGTTATAAGTGCAATGCAACGCTTGGCTGGTACAACTAGTAGGTTATAAGTGCAATGCAGCGCCTGACTGGTACGACTAGTAGGTTATAAGTGCAATGCAACGCTTGGCTGGTCCAACTAGTAGGTTAAAAGTGCAATGCAACGCTTGGCTGGAACAACTAGTAGGTAATAAATGCAAAGCAACGCTTGGCTGGTACGACTAGTAGGTTATAAATGAAATGCAACGCTTGACTGGTACAACTAGTAGGTTATAAGTGCAATGCAACGCTTGGCTTGTACAACTAGTAGGTTATAAGTGCAATGCAACGCTTGGCTGGTACAACTAGTAGGTTATAAGTGCAAAGCAACGCATGGCTGGTACAACTAGTAGGTTATAAGTGCAAAACAACGCTTGGATGGTGCAATTAGTAGGTTATAAGTGCAATGCTACGCTTGGCTGGCACATCTAGTAGGTTATAAGTGCAATGCAACAATTGGCGTATACAACTAGTAGGTTAAAAGTGCAATGCAACGCTTGGCTGGAACAACTAGTAGGTAATAAGTGCAAAGCAACGCTTGGCTGGTACGACTAGTAGGTTATAAATGAAATGCAACGCTTGACTGGTACAACTAGTAGGTTATAAGTGCAATGCAACGCTTGGCTTGTACAACTAGTAGGTTATAAGTGCAATGCAACGCTTGGCTGGTACAACTAGTAGGTTATAAGTGCAAAGCAACGCATGGCTGGTACAACTGGTAGGTTATAAGTGCAAAACAGCGCTTGGATGGTGAAACTAGTAGGTTATAAGTGCAATGCTACGCTTGGCTGGCACATCTAGTAGGTTATAAGTGCAATGCAACAATTGGCGGATACAACTAGTAAGTTATAAGTGCAATGCAATGCTTGGCTGGTACAACTAGTAGGTTATAAGTGCAATGCAACGCTTGGCTGGTACAACAAGTAGGTTATAAGTGCAAAGCAACGCTTGGCTGGGAGAACTAGTAGGTTATAAGTGCAATGCAACGCTTGACTGGTAAAACTAGTGGATTATAAGTGCAAAGCAACGCTTGGCTGGTACAAAGAGTAGGTTATAAGTGCAATGCTACGCCTGGCTGGCACATCTAGTAGGTTATAAGTGCAATGCAACAATTGGCGGATACAACTAGTAGGTTTTAAGTGCAATACAACGCTTTGCTGGTACAACTAGTAATTTATATGTGTAATGCAACGCTTGGCTGGTACGACTAGTGGGTTATAAGTGCAATGCAACGCTTGGTTGGTACAACTAGTAGGTTTTAAGTGCAATGCAACGCTTGGCTGGTAACACTAGTAGGTTATAAGTGCAATGCATCGCTTGACTGGTACAACTAGTAGGTTATAAGTGCAATGAACGCTTGGCTGGTACAACTAGTAGGTTATAAGTGCAATGCTACGCTTGGCTGGCACAACTAGTAGGTTAAAAGTGCATTGCAACAATAGGCGGATACAACTAGTAGGTTATAAGTGCAATGCAACGTTTGGCTGGTACATCTAGTAATTTATAAGTGTAATGCAACGCTTGGCTGGTACGACTAGTGGGTTATAAGTGCAATGCAACGCTTGACTGGTAAAACTAGTAGGTTTTAATTGCAATACAATGCTTGGCTGGTACAACTAGTAGGTTATAAGGGCAATGCAACGCTTGGCTGGTACAACGAGTAGGTTATAAATGCAATGCAACGCTTTGCTGGCACAACTAGTACACTATAAGTGCAAACCAACACTTGGCGGATACAACTAGTAGCTTTGAAGAGCAATGCAACGCTTGGCTGGTAAAATTAGTAGGTTATAAGTGCAAAGCAACGCTTGGCTGGTGCAACTAGTAGGTTATAAGTGCAATGCAACGCTTGGCTGGTACAACTAGTAGGTTATAAATGCAATGCAACGCTTGATTGGTACAACAAGTAGGTTATACGTGCAAAGCAACGCTTGGCTGGTACAACTAGTAAGTTATAAGTGCAATGCAACGCTTGGCTGGTACAACTAGTAGGTTATAAGTGCAATGCAACGCTTGACCGGTACATCTAGTAGGTTATAAGTGCAATGCAACGCTTGGCTGGTACAACTAGTAGGTTATAAGTGCAATGCAACGCTTGACTGGTACAACTAGTAAGTTATAAGTGCAAAGCAACGCTGGCTGGTAAAACGAGTAGGTTGTAAGTGCAATGCTATGCTTGGCTGGCACAACTAGTAGGTTATAAGTGCAATGCAACGCTGGGCAGGTACAACTAGTAGGTTATAAGTGCAATGCAACGCTTGGCTGGTACAACTAGTAGGTTATAAGTGCTATGCAACGCTTGGCTGGTACGACTAGCAGGTTAAAATTGCAATGCAGTGCTTGACTGGTAAAACTAGTAAGTTATAAGTGCAATGCAACGCTTGGCTGGTACAACGAGTAGGTAATAAATGCAATGCAACGCTTGGCTGGCACAACTAGTACGTTATAAATGCAAAGCAACACTTGGCGGATACAACTAGTAGGTTATAAGTGCAATGCAACGCTTGGCTGGTACAACTATTAGGTTATAAGTGCAATGCAATGCTTGGCTGGTGCGACTAGTAGGTTATAAGTGCAATGCAATGCCTGGCTGGTGCAACTAGTAGGTTATAAGTGCAATGCAACGCTTTGCTGGTACAACTAGTAGGTTATAAGTGCAATGCAACGCTTGACTGGTACGACTAGTAGGTTATAAGTGCAATGCAACGCTTGGCTGGTCCAACTAGTAGGTTATAAGTGCAATGCGACGCTTGGCTGGAACAACTAGTAGGTAATAAGTGCAAAGCAACGCTTGGCTGGTACGACTAGTAGGTTATAAGTGAAATGCAACGCTTGACTGGTACGACTAGTAATTTAAAAGTGTAATGCAACGCTTGGCTGGTCCAACTAGTAGGTTATAAGTGCAATGCAACGCTTGGCTGGAACAACTAGTAGGTAATAAGTGCAAAGCAACGCTTGGATGGTACGACTAGTAGGTTATAAGTGCAATGCAACGCTAGGCTGGTACAACTAGTAGGTTATAAGTGCAATGCACGCATGGCTGGTACAACTAGTAGGTAATAAGTGCAAAACAACGCTTGGATGGTGCAACTAGTAGGATATAAGTGCAATGCTACGCTTGGCTGGCACATCTAGTAGGTTATAAGTGCAATGCAACAATTGGCGGATACAACTAGTAGGTTATAAGTGCAATGCAACGCTTGGCTGGTACAACTAGTAGGTTATAAGTGCAATGCAACGCTTGACTGGTACAACTAGTGGATTATAAGTGCAAAGCAACGCTTGGCTGGTACAACGAGTACGTTATAAGTGCATTGCTACGCTAGGCTGGCACATCTAGTAGGTTATAAGTGCAATGCAACAATTGGCAGATACAACTAGTAGGTTATAAGTGCAATACAACGCTTGGCTGGTACAGCTAGTAATTTATATGTGTAACGCAACGCTTGGCTGGTACGACTAGTGGGTTATACGTGCAATGCAACGCTTGGCTGGTGCAACTAGTAGGTTTTAAGTGCAATGCAACGCTTGGCTGGTACAACTAGTAGGTTATAAGTGCAATGCAACGCTTGACTGGTACAACTAGTAGATTATAAGTGCAAAGCAACGCTTGGCTCGTACAACTAGTAATTTATAAGTGTAATGCAACGCTTGGCTGGTACGACTAGTGGGTTATAAGTGCAATGCAACGCTTGACTGGTAAAACTAGTAGGTTATAATTGCAATTCAATGCTTGGCTGGTGCAACTAGTAGGTTATAAATGCAGTGCAACGCTTTGCTGGCACAACTAGTACGTTATAAGTGCAGAGCAACACTTGGCAGATACGACTAGTGGCTTATAAGTGCAATGCAACGCTTGGCTGGTACAACTAGTAGGTTATAAGTGCAATGCAACGCTTGGCTGGTACGACTAATAGGTTATAAGTGCAATGCAACGCTTGACTGGTACAACTAGTAGGTTATAAGTGCAATGCAACGCTTGGCTGGAACAACTAGTAGGTTATAAGTGCAATGCAACGCTTGGCTGGTACAACTAGTAGGTTATAAATGCAATGCAACACTTGGATGGTGCAACTAGTAGGTTATAAGTGCAATGCAACGCTTGGCTGGTACAACTAGTAGGTTATAAGTGCAATGCAACGCTTGACTGGTACAACTAGTAGGTTATAAGTGCAATGCAACGCTTGGCTGGTCCAACTAGTAGGTTATAAGTGCAATGCAACGCTTGGCTGGAACAACCAGTAGGTTATAAGTGCAAAGCAACGCTTGGCTGGTACGGCTAGTAGGTTATAAGGGAAATGCAACGCATGGCTGGTACAACTAGTAGGTTATAATTGCAAAACAACGCTTGGATGGTGCAACTAGTAGGTTATAAGTGCAATGCTACGCTTGGCTGGCACATCTAGTAGGTTATAAGTGCAATGCAACAGTTGGCGGATACAACTAGTAGGTAATAAGTGCAATGCAACGCTTGGCTGGTACAACTAGTAGGTTATAAGTGCAATGCAACGCTTGGCTGGGACAACTAGTAGGTTATAAGTGCAAAGCAACGCATGGCTGGTACAACTAGTAGGTTATAAGTGCAATGCAACGCTTGACTGGTACAACTATTAGATTATAAGTGCAAAGCAACGCTTGGCTGGTACAACGAGTAGGTTTTAAGTGCAATGCTACGCTTGGCTGGAACATATATTAGGTTATAAGTGCAATGCAACAATTGGCGGATACAACTAGTAGGTTATAATTGCAATACAACGCTTGACTGGTACAACTAGTAATTTATAAGTGTAATGCAACGCTTGGCTGGTACGACTTGTGGGTTATAAGTGCAATGCAACAATTGGCGGATACCACTAGTAGGTTATAAGTGCAATGCAACGCTTGGCTGGTACAACTAGTAATTTATAAGTTTAATGCAACGCTTGGCTGGTACGGCTAGTGGGTTATAAGTGCAATGCAACGCTTGACTGTAAAACTAGTAGGTTTTAATTGCAGTTCAATGCTTGGCTGGTGCAACTAGTAGGTTATAAGTGCAATGCAACGATTGACTGGTAAAACTAGTAGGTTATAAGCGCAATGCAACGCTTAGCTGGTACAACGAGTAGGTTATAACTGCAGTGCAACGCTTTGCTGGCACAACTAGTACGTTATAAGTGCAAAGCAACACTTGGCAGATACAACTAGTAGCTTATAAGTGCAATGCAACGCTTGGCTGGTACAACTAGTAGGTTATAAGTGCAATGCAACGCTTGGCTGGTACGACTAGTAGGTTATATGTGCAATGCAACGCTTGACTGATACAACTAGTAGGTTATAAGTGCAATGCAACGCTTGGCTGGTACATCTAGTAGGTTATAAGTGCAATGCAACGCTTGGCTGGTACAACTAGTAGGTTATAAGTGCAAAACAACGCTTGTATGGTGCAACTAGTAGGTTATAAGTGCAATGCAACGCTTGGCTGGTTCAACTAGTAGGTTATAAGTGCAATGCAACGCTTGACTGGTACAACTAGTAGGTTATACGTGCAAAGCAACGCTTGGCTGGTACAACTAGTAGGTTATAAGTGCAATGCAACGCTTGGCTGGTACAACTTGTAGGTTATAAGTGCAATGCAACGATTGACTGGTACAACGTGTAGGTTATAAGTGCAATGCATCGCTTGGCTGGTACAACTAGTAGGTTATAAGTGCAAAGCAACGCTTGACTGGTACAACTAGTAGGTTATTAGTGCTATGCTTTGCTTGGCTGATCGACTAGTAGGTTATAAGTGCAATGCAACGCTGGACTGGTACCACTAGTATGTAATAAGTGCAAAGCAACGCTTGGCTGGTACAACTAGTAGGTTATAAGTGCAATGCAACGCTTGACTGGTACAACTAGTAGGTTATAAGTGCAAAGCAACGCTTGGCTGGTACAACGAGTAGGTTATAAGTGCAATGCACCGCTTGACTGGTAAAACTAGTAAGTTATAAGTGCAATGCAACGCTTGGCTGGTACAACGAGTAGGTAATAAATGCAATGCAACGCTTGGCTGGCACAACTAGTACGTTATAAATGCAAAGCAACACTGTGCGGATACAACTAGTAGGTTATAAGTGCAATGCAACGCTTGGCTGGTACAACTATTAGGTTATAAGTGCAATGCAATGCTTGGCTGGTGCGACTAGTAGGTTATAAGTGCAATGCAACGCTTGGCTGGTGCAACTAGTAGGTTATAAGTGCAATGCAACGCTTTGCTGGTACAACTAGTAGGTTATAAGTGCAATGCAACGCTTGACTGGTACGACTAGTAGGTTATAAGTGCAATGCAACGCTTGGCTGGTCCAACTAGTAGGTTATAAGTGCAATGCAACGCTTGGCTGGAACAACTAGTAGGTAATAAGTGCAAAGCAACGCTTGGCTGGTACGACTAGTAGGTTATAAGTGAAATGCAACGCTTGACTGGTACGACTAGTAATTTAAAAGTGTAATGCAACGCTTGGCTGGTCCAACTAGTAGGTTATAAGTGCAATGCAACGCTTGGCTGGAACAACTAGTAGGTAATAAGTGCAAAGCAACGCTTGGCTGGTACGACTAGTAGGTTATAAGTGCAATGCAACGCTTGGCTGGTACAACTAGTAGGTTATAAGTGCAATGCACGCATGGCTGGTACAACTAGTAGGTAATAAGTGCAAAACAACGCTTGGATGGTGCAACTAGTAGGATATAAGTGCAATGCTACGCTTGGCTGGCACATCTAGTAGGTTATAAGTGCAATGCAACAATTGGCGGATACAACTAGTAGGTTATAAGTGCAATACAACGCTTGGCTGGTACAGCTAGTAATTTATATGTGTAACGCAACGCTTGGCTGGTACGACTAGTGGGTTATAAGTGCAATGCAACTTTTGGCTGGTGCAACTAGTAGGTTTTAAGTGCAATGCAACGCTTGGCTGGTACAACTAGTAGGTTATAAGTGCAATGCAACGCTTGACTGGTACAACTAGTAGATTATAAGTGCAAAGCAACGCTTGGCTGGTACAACTAGTAATTTATAAGTGTAATGCAACGCTTGGCTGGTACGACTAGTGGGTTATAAGTGCAATGCAACGCTTGACTGGTAAAACTAGTAGGTTATAATTGCAATTCAATGCATGGCTGGTGCAACTAGTAGGTTATAAATGCAGTGCAACGCTTTGCTGGCACAACTAGTACGTTATAAGTGCAAAGCAACACTTGGCAGATACAACTAGTGGCTTATAAGTGCAATGCAACGCTTGGCTGGTACAACTAGTAGGTTATAAGTGCAATGCAACGCTTGGCTGGTACGACTAGTAATTTATAAGTGTAATGCAACGCTTGGCTGGTACGACTAGTGGGTTATAAGTGCAATGCAACGCTTGACTGGTAAAACTAGTAGGTTATAATTGCAATTCAATGCTTGGCTGGTACAACTAGTAGGTTATAAGTGCAATGCAACGATTGACTGGTAAAACTAGTAGGTTATAAGTGCAATGCAACGCTTAGCTGGTACAACGAGTAGGTTATAAATGCAGTGCAACGCTTTGCTGGCACAACTAGTACGTTATAAGTGCAAAGCAACACTTGGCAGATACAACTAGTGGCTTATAAGTGCAATGCAACGCTTGGATGGTACAACTAGTAGGTCATAAGTGCAATGCAATGCTTGGCTGGTACGACTAATAGGTTATAAGTGCAATGCAACGCTTGACTGGTACAACTAGTAGGTTATAAGTGCAATGCAACGCTTGGCTGGAACAACTAGTAGGTTATAAGTGCAATGCAACGCTTGGCTGGTACAACTAGTAGGTTATAAATGCAAAGCAACACTTGGATGGTGCAACTAGTAGGTTATAAGTGCAATGCAACGCTTGGCTGGTACAACTAGTAGGTTATAAGTGCAATGCAACGCTTGACTGGTACAACTAGTAGGTTATAAGTGCAATGCAACGCTTGGCTGGTCCAACTAGTAGGTTATAAGTGCAATGCAACGCTTGGCTGGAACAACCAGTAGGTTATAAGTGCAAAGCAACGCTTGGCTGGTACGGCTAGTAGGGTATAAGTGAAATGCAACGCATGGCTGGTACAACTAGTAGGTTATAAGTGCAAAACAACGCTTGGATGGTGCAACTAGTAGGTTATAAGTGCAATGCTACGCTTGGCTGGCACATCTAGTAGGTTATAAGTGCAATGCAACAGTTGGCGGATACAACTAGTAGGTAATAAGTGCAATGCAGCGCTTGGCTGGTACAACTAGTAGGTTATAAGTGCAATGCAATGCTTGGCTGGGACAACTAGTAGGTTATAAGTGCAAAGCAACGCTTGGCTGGTACAACTAGTAGGTTATAAGTGCAATGCAACGCTTGACAGGTACAACTAGTAGATTATAAGTGCAAAGCAACGCTTGGCTGGTACAACGAGTAGGTTTTAAGTGCAATGCTACGCTTGGCTGGAACATATATTAGGTTATAAGTGCAATGCAACAATTGGCGGATACAACTAGTAGGTTATAATTGCAATACAACGGTTGACTGGTACAACTAGTAATTTATAAGTGTAATGCAACGCTTGGCTGGTACGACTTGTGGGTTATAAGTGCAATGCAACAATTGGCGGATACCACTAGTAGGTTATAAGTGCAATGCAACGCTTGGCTGGTACAACTAGTAATTTATAAGTTTAATGCAACGCTTGGCTGGTACGGCTAGTGGGTTATAAGTGCAATGCAACGCTTGACTGTAAAACTAGTAGGTTTTAATTTCAGTTCAATGCTTGGCTGGTACAAATAGTAGGTTATAAGTGCAATGCAACGATTGACTGGTAAAACTAGTAGGTTATAAGCGCAATGCAACGCTTAGCTGGTACAACGAGTAGGTTATAAATGCAGTGCAACGCTTTGCTGGCACAACTAGTACGTTATAAGTGCAAAGCAACACTTGGCAGATACAACTAGTAGCTTATAAGTGCAATGCAACGCTTGGCTGGTACAACTAGTAGGTTATAAGTGCAATGCAACGCTTGGCTGGTACGACTAGTAGGTTATAAGTGCAATGCAACGCTTGACTGATACAACTAGTAGGTTATAAGTGCAATGCAACGCTTGGCTGGTACAACTAGTAGGTTATAAGTGCAATGCAACGCTTGGCTGGTACAACTAGTAGGTTATAAGTGCAAAACAACGCTTGTATGGTGCAACTAGTAGGTTATAAGTGCAATGCAACGCTTGGCTGGTTCAACTAGTAGGTTATAAGTGGAATGCAACGCTTGACTGGTACAACTAGTAGGTTATACGTGCAAAGCAACGCTTGGCTGGTACAACTAGTAGGTTATAAGTGCAATGCAACGCTTGGCTGGTACAACTAGTAGGTTATAAGTGCAATGCAACGATTGACTGGTACAACGTGTAGGTTATAAGTGCAATGCATCGCTTGGCTGGTACAACTAGTAGGTTATAAGTGCAAAGCAACGCTTGGCTGGTACAACTAGTAGGTTATTAGTGCTATGCTTTGCTTGGCTGATCGACTAGTAGGTTATAAGTGCAATGCAACGCTGGACTGGTACCACTAGTATGTTATAAGTGCAAAGCAACGCTTGGCTGGTACAACTAGTAGGTTATAAGTGCAATGCAACGCTTGACTGGTACAACCAGTAGGTTATAAGTGCAAAGCAACGCTTGGCTGGTACAACGAGTAGGTTATAAGTGCAATGCTACGCTTGGCTGGCACAACTAGTAGGTTATAAGTGCAATGCAACAATTGGCGGATACAACTAGTAGGTTATAAGTGCAATGCAACGCTTGGCTGGTACAACTAGTAGGTTATAAGTGTAATGCAACGCTTGGCTGGTATGACTAGTAGGTTATAATTGCAATGCAATGCTTTGCTGGTACAACTAGTAGGTTATAAGTGCATAGCAACGCTTGGCTGGTACAACAAGTAGGTTATGAGTGCAATGCAACGTTTGGCTGGTACAACTAGTAGGTTTGAGTGCAATACAACGCTTGGCTGGAACAACTATTAGGTTATAAGTGCAATGCAAAGCTTGGCTGTTACAACTAGTAGGTTATAAGTGCAATGCAACGCTTGACTGGTACATCTAGTAGGTTATAAGTGCATTGCAACGCTTGGCTGGTACAACTAATAGGTTATAAGTGCAAAGCAACTCTTGGCTGGTACAACTAGTAGGTTATAAGTGCAATGCATTGCTTGGCTGGTACAACTAGTAGGTTATAAATGCAATGCAACGCTTGGCTGGTACACCTTGTAGGTTATTAGTGCAATGCAACGCTTGGCTGGGACAACTAGTAGGTTATAGGTGCAATGCAACGCTTGACTGGTAAAACTAGTGGATTATAAGTGCAAAGCAACGCTTGGCTGGTACAAAGAGTAGGTTATAAGTGCAATGCTACGCCTGGCTGGCACATCTAGTAGGTTATAAGTGCAATGCAACAATTGGCGGATACAACTAGTAGGTTATAAGTGCAATACAACGCTTGGCTGGTACAACTAGTAATTTATATGTGTAATGAAACGCTTGGCTGGTACGACTAGTGGGTTATAAGTGCAATGCAACGCTTGGCTGGTACAACTAGTAGGTTTTAAGTGCAATGCAACGCTTGGCTGGTACCACTAGTAGGTTATAAGTGCAATGCAACGCTTGACTGGTACAACTAGTAGGTTATAAGTGCAAAGCAACCCTTGGCTGGTACAACTAGTAGGTTATAAGTGCAATGCTACGCTTGGCTGGCACAACTAGTAGGTTAAAAGTGCATTGCAACAATAGGCGGATACAACTAGTAGGTTATAAGTGCAATGCAACGCTTGGCTGGTACATCTAGTAATTTATAAGTGTAATGCAACGCTTGGCTGGTACGACTAGTGGGTTATAAGTGCAATGCAACGCTTGACTGGTAAAACTAGTTGGTTATAATTGCAATACAATGCTTGGCTGGTACAACTAGTAGGTTATAAGGGCAATGCAACGCTTGGCTGGTACAACGAGTAGGTTATAAATGCAATGCAACGCTTTGCTGGCACAACTAGTTGGTTATAAGTTTAATGCAACGCTTGGCTGGTACAACTAGTAGGTTATAAGTGCAATGCAACGATTGACTGGTACAACTAGTAGGTTATAAGTGCAAAGCAACGCTTGGCTGGTACAACAAGTAGGTTATAAGAGCAATGCTACGCTTGGCTGGCAAAACTAGTAGGTTATAAGTGATATGCAACAATTGGCGGATACAACTAGTAGGTTATAAGTGCAATGCAACGCTTGGCTGGTACAACTAGTAGGTTATAAGTGTAATGCAACGCTTGGCTGGTATGACTAGTAGGTTATAATTGCAATGCAATGCTTTGCTGGTACAACTAGTAGGTTATAAGTGCAAAGCAACGCTTGGCTGGTACAACAAGTAGGTTATGAGTGCAATGCAACGTTTGGCTGGTAAAACTAGTAGGTTTGAGTGCAATACAACGCTTGGCTGGTACAACTAGTAGGTTATAAGTGCAATGCAAAGCTTGGCTGGTACAACTAGTAGGTTATAAGTGCAATGCAACGCTTGTCTGGTACATCTAGTAGGTTATAAGTGCAATGCAACGCTTGGCTGGTACAACTAATAGGTTATAAGTGCAAAGCAACTCTTGGCTGGTACAACTAGTAGGTTATAAGTGCAATGCATTGCTTGGCTGGTACAACTAGTAGGTTATAAATGCAATGCAACGCTTGGCTGGTACACCTAGTAGGTTATTAGTGCAATGCAACGCTTGGCTGGTACAACTAGTAGGTTATAAGTGCAAAGCAACGCTTGGCTGAGACAACTAGTAGGTTATAAGTGCAATGCAACGCTTGACTGGTAAAACTAGTGGATTATAAGTGCAAAGCAACGCTTGGCTGGTACAAAGAGTAGGTTATAAGTGCAATGCTACGCCTGGCTGGCACATCTAGTAGGTTATAAGTGCAATGCAACAATTGGCGGATACAACTAGTAGGTTATAAGTGCAATACAACGCTTGGCTGGTACAACTAGTAATTTATATGCGTAATGCAACGCTTGGCTGGTACGACTAGTGGGTTATAAGTGCAATGCAACGCTTGGCTGGTACAACTAGTAGGTTTTAAGTGCAATGCAACGCTTGGCTGGTACCACTAGTAGGTTATAAGTGCAATGCAACGCTTGACTGGTACAACTAGTAGGTTATAAATGCAAAGCAACGCTTGGCTGGTACAACTATTAGGTTATAAGTGCAATGCTACGCTTGGCTGGCACAACTAGTAGGTTAGAAGTGCATTGCAACAATAGGCGGATACAACTAGTAGGTTATAAGTGCAATGCAACGCTTGGCTGGTACATCTAGTAATTTATAAGTATAATGCAACGCTTGGCTGGTACGACTAGTGGGTTATAAGTGCAATGCAACGCTTGACTGGTAAAACTAGTAGGTTATAATTGCAATACAATGCTTGGCTGGTAAAACTAGTAGGTTATAAGGGCAATGCAACGCTTGGCTGGTACAACGAGAAGGTTATAAATGCAATGCAACGCTTTGCTGGCACAACTAGTACACTATAAGTGCAAACCAACACTTGGCGGATACAACTAGTAGCTTTGAAGTGCAATGCAACGCTTGGCTGGTAAAACTAGTAGGTTATAAGTGCAAAGCAACGCTTGGCTGGTGCAACTAGTTGGTTATAAGTGCAATGCAACGCTTGGCTGGTACAACTAGCAGGTTATAAGTGCAATGCAACGCTTGACTGGTAAAACAAGTAGGTTATACGTGCAAAGCAACGCTTGGCTGGTACAATTAGTAAGTTATAAGTGCAATGCAACGCTTGGCTGGTACAACTAGTAGGTTATAAGTGCAATGCAACGCTTGACCGGTACATCTAGTAGGTTATAAGTGCAATGCAACGCTTGGCTGGTACAACTAGTAGGTTATAAGTGCAATGCAACGCTTGACTGGTACAACTAGTAAGTTATAAGTGCAAAGCAACGCTGGCTGGTAAAACGAGTAGGTTGTAAGTGCAATGCTATGCTTGGCTGGCACAACTAGTAGGTTATAAATAGATTAGGAAAAGAGTATCTTAGTGATGAAATCTGCAAAATTGTAAATTCAAATGGTAAGAATAATTCAACAGTAATATCATTAGAGTGGAAGCAGGGAAACTGGTAGAAGAAGCCAAACGTGAGGTTTGGCATTCACATCTTTTGAAGTCAAATTTAACGGAGTGCAACAATGGTATTTCGGATTTGTCTAGCAACAATAATAATAACAATTATGATAATAATAATGTAAATAAATCACCAACACAAGCTTGCAAAAGTAACAAATTTAAAATTTACCACCAGAATGTCCAGTCTCTTTATAATAAAATTGATTACATAAATCTAATGCTTAAAAATGAACTTAAAGACATCTCAGCACTATGTATTTCAGAACATTGGCTGAAACAGGAACAACTCGAATTAATTCAATTCCCAGGGTTTATACAAGCTAGTAAATACTCTAGATCTAATATTAGCCATGGTGGTACTTGCATCTTCTTAAGAAATAATTTAGATCATGAACAGATAACAGCTTATGATTATCTAATTATGGAACAGGATTTTGAATTCTCTGCCGTAAAAATTCAGCAGTTTAAGTTAATAATTGTATGCGTATACCGTTCTCCGTCAGGAAAGTTTCCTCTATTTATAGATAAACTAGAATTGTTACTCAATAACATGAGCAAAGTAAATTTCGATATAATAATTTGTGGGGATGTAAATGTGGATTTCTTAAAACTTGATAGAAATTGTGAATTATTAAACCAGTTACTAATTTCCTATGGACTGAAACCTACAGTAAATACACCAACAAGAATAACAAAATTTAGTAAAACCACTCCTGATCAAATTTTTATAAATACAGATAAATATCACCATTCAATAGAAGTCTATTGTCCGGGTTTTAGTGACCACCATGGACAAATACTGAGTTTTGAAGTATTCGAAGTAATCAATAATAATGATAATGGAGTAAAATCAAAGTGCAGGTCATTCACTGAATCAAATGTTACATATTTCAATGACTTATTAAATAAGGAAACATGGTCAGAAATTTATGAACTAGAAAATGTAAATGATAAATTTAATGCATTTAACAGTACCCTAAAACACTATTTTGAAATAGCATTCCCCTTTAAACGAAGAACTGTTCAAAATAACAAAACTAGCAATTGGATAACAACAGGGATTATAAATTCATGTCAAAGAAAGAAATTTCTACACAAATTATATAAACAATACCACACAACACCTGAATTCAATTTATACTACAAAAAATACACTAGCATATTAAATAAGGTAATAAGACTAGCAAAGAAAATGCATAATGATAATTTTATTTCCCAATCATCTAATAAAAACAGGGCTATGTGGTCTGTAATAAAGAAAGAAACTGGAAAATCTGCTAAAATACAAAGGAACATTACACTGACCAGAAATAATAAAGTGATTAATAATCCAGAGGAAATAGCAAACACTTTTAATGACTATTTTCTGGAAATTCCGCAAAAATTATTAAATAAATCACAGGTAAATACACTAAATTCTAATAATAAAATAAATATATGCAGTGATTCTTTATTTATAAATCATGTCACAAGTGAAGAGGTAAGAATAGTTATAAAAGAGCTAAAAAATAAATTCTGTGCTGGCATTGATGGCATCCCTGATGCAATTTTAAAGAAATGTGCAGAAAATATAATAAATCCACTTACGCACTTAATAAACAGTTCAATTCTCTCAGGAACTTACCCGGATATTTTGAAGTTATCAAAAGTAATTCCAGTGCACAAAAATGGTTCAAAAGATGAATTAGATAACTATCGTCCTATTACCTTACCAACTGGTATTGCAAAAATTGTGGAAAAAATTATGTATAAGAGACTGATAAGTTTCATAGAAAAAAATAAAATATTATCAAACTCACAACATGGATTTAGAACGGAAAAATCTACACAGACAGCAATTTACGAATGTAGTAATAGTATACTGAAATTAATTGACAATAAGGAACATGTAACTGGCCTATTCTTGGATTTATCGAAAGCATTTGATGTAGTTGACCATAAAATCCTCCTTACCAAACTAAATCAATATGGTGTTAGAGGTCTAGCTAATAAATGGATAGAGTCTTACTTAACAAGGCGTAAACAAATAGTAAGCTTGAGACACAAGGATGATGGAACCAAATTACTTAATGAAACATTGTCCAATGAGGGAATTATTGAATTTGGAGTACCCCAGGGATCGGTTTTGGGCCCACTACTCTTTCTTCTATATATCAATGATATAACACAGAACGTTCATTCACATAAGGAAATTTTGTTTGCGGACGATACAACACTCGTAATAAAAGGTGAAACTAAACAGGTCATACAGCAGTCTGCTGACTCCGTTACAGGAGAGTTAACCAAATGGTCACAAGATAATCGCCTCATAATAAACTATAAAAAGACAGTATGTCTAAATTTCCACACTATACAGAATAGGAATCCTGCGATGCCCAATATAACATTAAATGGTCATCAAATAGAAAATAAATCAGAAACAAAGTTTTTAGGACTATGGATACAACAAGACTTGAAATGGAATAAACATATACAATATCTGAATACTAAACTGAACTCGATGTGCTTTGCGTTACGTATTTTGAAAACCTGCACTAGCATGCACACATTAAGAAATACTTATTTTGCTTATTTCCATTCATACTTAAGATATGGGATCATATTTTGGGGTATGTCGCCAGATGTACTAAGCACGTTTAGGATACAAAAGAGAGCGATTAGAATTATGGCAAATGTACACTCTAGAGAATCATGTAGACCTCTGTTTAAAGATTTAAACATTCTCCCACTGCCCTGCATATATATCTTTGAAAGTATTATGTTTTTTAAAAAGAATTTAATGAATAAAGATGCTTTTCTTAAAACAAACAATGATGTTCATAGGCATAACACAAGACAAAATCAAAACATTCATATTTCACACACACACACAAGCATATATCAAAAAGGAACTTTTCACACTGGAGTTAAATTATACAATAAACTACCCCAGTATATAAAACTGGCCCCAAAAATAAAAACCTTTGATAGAATGTTGAAAGCTTATCTGCAGTGCCATTGTTTTTACTCAGTAGTTGAATATTTTAGCGTATAGGAGTGATGGAATCTATAACTATATTTTACTTTTTTAATTTAATTTTAATACCTAGCTGTATGTTGTTGTATTTATAGAATTAAGTTTTCATATTATGATAATAGAGTGAGGTGTAAATAGTTGTGCAATAAGATTGTATCTATTAAGATTTGCTATTATAATAAGTTATAAATAGTTTTAATCTTAGTAATATATACCTGTTAGTTCTTTTATTTTATGCATGTAAATTCTGACGTGTCCTATATCAAAAATGTATTGAATGCATGTATTTGATCAAATGGAATTAATAAAAATCTATCTATCTATCTATAAGTGCAATGCAACGCTGGGCAGGTACAACTTGTAGGTTATAAGTGCAATGCAACGCTTGGCTGGTACAACTAGTAGGTTATAAGTGCTATGCAACGCTTGGCTGGTACGACTAGCAGGTTAAAATTGCAATGCAGTGCTTGGCTGGTACAACTAGTAGGCTATAAGTGCAAAGCAACGCTTGGCTGGTACAACTTGTAGGTTATAAGTGCAATGCACCGCTTGACTGGTAAAACTAGTAAGTTATAAGTGCAATGCAACGCTTGGCTGGTACAACGAGTAGGTAATAAATGCAATGCAACGCTTGGCTGGCACAACTAGTACGTTATAAATGCAATGCAACACTTGGCGGATACAACTAGTAGGTTATAAGTGCAATGCAACGCTTGGCTGGTACAACTATTAGGTTATAAGTGCAATGCAATGCTTGGCTGGTGCAACTAGTAGGTTATAAGTGCAATGCAATGCTTGGCTGGTGCAACTAGTAGGTTATAAGTGCAATGCAACGCTTTGCTGGTAGAACTAGTAGGTTATAAGTGCAATGCAACGCTTGACTGGTACGACTAGTAGGTTATAAGTGCAATGCAACGCTTGGCTGGTCCAACTAGTAGGTTATAAGTGCAATGCAACGCTTGGCTGGAACAACTAGTAGGTAATAAGTGCAAAGCAACGCTTGGCTGGTACGACTAGTAGGTTATAAGTGAAATGCAACGCTTGACTGGTACAACTAGTAGGTTATAAGTGCAATGCAACGCTTGGCTTGTACAACTAGTAGGTTATAAGTGCAATGCAACGATTGGCTGGTACAACTAGTAGGTTATAAGTGCAATGCAACGCATGGCTGGTACAACTAGTAGGTAATAAGTGCAAAACAACTCTTGGATGGTGCAACTAGTAGGTTATAAGTGCAATGCTACGCTTGGCTGGCACATCTAGTAGGTTATAAGTGCAATGCAACAATTGGCGGATACAACTAGTAGGTTATAAGTGCAATGCAACGCTTGGCTGGTACAACTAGTAGGTTATAAGTGCAATGCAACGCTTGGCTGGTAAAACTAGTAGGTTATAAGTGCAAAGCAAAGCTTGGCTGGGACAACTAGTAGGTTATAAGTGCAATGCAACGCTTGACTGGTACAACTAGTGGATTATAAGTGCAAAGCAACGCTTGGCTGGTACAACGAGTAGGTTATAAGTGCAATGCTACGCTAGGCTGGCACATCTAGTAGGTTATAAGTGCAATGCAACAATTGGCGGATACAACTAGTAGGTTATAAGTGCAATACAACGCTTGGCTGGTACAGCTAGTAATTTATATGTGTAACGCAACGCTTGGCTGGTACGACTAGTGGGTTATAAGTGCAATGCAACGCTTGGCTGGTGCAACTAGTAGGTTTTAAGTGCAATGCAACGCTTGGCTGGTACAACTAGTAGGTTATAAGTGCAATGCAACGCTTGACTGGTACAACTAGTAGATTATAAGTGCAAAGCAACGCTTGGCTGGTACAACGAGTAGGTTTTAAGTGCAATGCTACGCTAGGCTGGCACATCTAGTAGGTTATAAGTGCAATGCAACAATTGGCGGATACAACTAGTAGGTTATAATTGCAATACAACGCTTGGCTGGTACAACTAGTAATTTATAAGTGTAATGCAACGCTTGGCTGGTAAGACTAGTGGGATATAAGTGCAATGCAACAATTGGCGGATACAACTAGTAGGTTATAAGTGCAATGCAACGCTTGGCTGGTACAACTAGTAATTTATAAGTGTAATGCAACGCTTGGCTGGTACGACTAGTGGGTTATAAGTGCAATGCAACGCTTGACTGGTAAAACTAGTAGGTAATAATTGCAATTCAATGCTTGGCTGGTGCAACTAGTAGGTTATAAATGCAGTGCAACGCTTTGCTGGCACAACTAGTACGTTATAAGTACAAAGCAACACTTGGCAGATACAACTAGTGGCTTATAAGTGCAATGCAACGCTTGGCTGGTACAACTAGCAGGTTATAAGTGCAATGCAACGCTTGGCTGGTACGACTAGTAGGTTATAAGTGCAATGCAACGCTTGACTGGTACAACTAGTAGGTTTTAAGCGCAATGCAACGCTTGGCTGGAACAACTAGTACGTTATAAGTGCAATGCAACGCTTGGCTGGTACGACTAGTTATTTATAAGTGTAATGCAACGCTTGGCTGGTACGACTAGTGGGTTATAAGTGCAATGCAACGCTTGACTGGTAAAACTAGTAGGTTATAATTGCAATTCAATGCTTGGCTGGTACAACTAGTAGGTTATAAGTGCAATGCAACGATTGACTGGTAAAACTAGTAGGTTATAAGTGCAATGCAACGCTTAGCTGGTACAACGAGTAGGTTATAAATGCAGTGCAACGCTTTGCTGGCACAACTAGTACGTTATATGTGCAAAGCAACACTTGGCAGATACAACTAGTGGCTTATAAGTGCAATGCAACGCTTGGCTGGTACAACTAGTAGGTTATAAGTGCAATGCAACGCTTGGCTGGTACGACTAGTAGGTTATAAGTGCAATGCAACGCTTGACTGGTACAACTAGTAGGTTTTAAGTGCAATGCTACGCTTGGCTGGAACAACCAGTAGGTTATAAGTGCAATGCAACGCTTAGCTGGTAGAACTAGTAGGTTATAAATGCAAAGCAACACTTGGATGGTGCAACTAGTAGGTTATAAGTGCAATGCAACGCTTGGCTGGTACAACTAGTAGGTTATAAGTGCAATGCAACAATTGGCGGATACAACTAGTAGGTAATAAGTGCAATGCAACGCTTGGCTGGTACAACTAGTAGGTTATAAGTGCAATGCAACGCTTGGCTGGGACAACTAGTAGGTTATAAGTGCAAAGCAACGCTTGGCTGGTACAACTAGTAGGTTATAAGTGCAATGCAACGCTTGACTGGTACAACTAGTGGATTATAAGTGCAAAGCAACGCTTGGCTGGTACAACTAGTAGGTTATAAGTGCAATGCTACGCTTGGCTGGCACATCTAGTAGGCTATAAGTGCAATGCAACAATTGGCGGATAGAACTAGCAGGTTATAAGTGCAATACAACGCTTGGCTGGTACAACTAGTAATTTATATGTGTAATGCAACGCTTGGCTGGTACGACTAGTGGGTTATAAGTGCAATGCAACGCTTGGCTGGTACAACTAGTAGGTTTTAAGTGCAATGCAACGCTTGGCTGGTACAACTATTAGGTTATAAGTGCAATGCAATGCTTGGCTGGTGCAACTAGTAGGTTATAAGTGCAATGCAATGCTTGGCTGGTGCAACTAGTAGGTTATAAGTGCAATGCAACGCTTTGCTGGTACAACTAGTAGGTTATAAGTGCAATGCAACGCTTGACTGGTACGACTAGTAGGTTATAAGTGCAATGCAACGCTTGGCTGGTCCAACTAGTAGGTTATAAGTGCAATGCAACGCTTGGCTGGAACAACTAGTAGGTAATAAGTGCAAAGCAACGCTTGGCTGGTACGACTAGTAGGTTATAAGTGAAATGCAACGCTTAACTGGTACAACTAGTAGGTTATAAGTGCAATGCATCGCTTGGCTTGTACAACTAGTAGGTTATAAGTGCAATGCAACGCTTGGCTGGTACAACTAGTAGGTTATAAGTGCAATGCAACGCATGGCTGGTACAACTAGTAGGTAATAAGTGCAAAACAACGCTTGGATGGTGCAACTAGTAGGTTATAAGTGCAATGCTACGCTTGGCTGGCACATCTAGTAGGTTATAAGTGCAATGCAACAATTGGCGGATACAACTAGTAGGTTATAAGTGCAATGCAACGCTTGGCTGGTACAACTAGTAGGTTATAAGTGCAATGCAACGCTTGGCTGGTACAACTAGTAGGTTATAAGTGCAAAGCAACGCTTGGCTGGGACAACTAGTAGGTTATAAGTGCAATGCAACGCTTGACTGGTACAACTAGTGGATTATAAGTGCAAAGCAACGCTTGGCTGGTACAACGAGTAGGTTATAAGTGCAATGCTACGCTAGGCTGGCACATCTAGTAGGTTATAAGTGCAATGCAACAATTGGCGGATACAACTAGTAGGTTATAAGTGCAATACAACGCTTGGCTGGTACAGCTAGTAATTTATATGTGTAACGCCACGCTTGGCTGGTACGACTAGTGGGTTATAAGTGCAATGCAACGCTTGGCTGGTGCAACTAGTAGGTTTTAAGTGCAATGCAACGCTTGGCTGGTACAACTAGTAGGTTATAAGTGCAATGCAACGCTTGACTGGTACAACTAGTAGATTATAAGTGCAAAGCAACGCTTGGCTGGTACAACGAGTAGGTTTTAAGTGCAATGCTACGCTAGGCTGGCACATCTAGTAGGTTATAAGTGCAATGCAACAATTGGCGGATACAACTAGTAGGTTATAATTGCAATACAACGCTTGGCTGGTACAACTAGTAATTTATAAGTGTAATGCAACGCTTGGCTGGTAAGACTAGTGGGATATAAGTGCAATGCAACAATTGGCGGATACAACTAGTAGGTTATAAGTGCAATGCAACGCTTGGCTGGTACAACTAGTAATTTATAAGTGTAATGCAACGCTTGGCTGGTACGACTAGTGGGTTATAAGTGCAATGCAACGCTTGACTGGTAAAACTAGTAGGTAATAATTGCAATTCAATGCTTGGCTGGTGCAACTAGTAGGTTATAAATGCAGTGCAACGCTTTGCTGGCACAACTAGTACGTTATAAGTACAAAGCAACACTTGGCAGATACAACTAGTGGCTTATAAGTGCAATGCAACGCTTGGCTGGTACAACTAGCAGGTTATAAGTGCAATGCAACGCTTGGCTGGTACGACTAGTAGGTTATAAGTGCAATGCAACGCTTGACTGGTACAACTAGTAGGTTTTAAGCGCAATGCAACGCTTGGCTGGAACAACTAGTAGGTTATAAGTGCAATGCAACGCTTGGCTGGTACGACTAGTTATTTATAAGTGTAATGCAACGCTTGGCTGGTACGACTAGTGGGTTATAAGTGCAATGCAACGCTTGACTGGTAAAACTAGTAGGTTATAATTGCAATTCAATGCTTGGCTGGTACAACTAGTAGGTTATAAGTGCAATGCAACGATTGACTGGTAAAACTAGTAGGTTATAAGTGCAATGCAACGCTTAGCTGGTACAACGAGTAGGTTATAAATGCAGTGCAACGCTTTGCTGGCACAACTAGTACGTTATATGTGCAAAGCAACACTTGGCAGATACAACTAGTGGCTTATAAGTGCAATGCAACGCTTGGCTGGTACAACTAGTAGGTTATAAGTGCAATGCAACGCTTGGCTGGTACGACTAGTAGGTTATAAGTGCAATGCAACGCTTGACTGGTACAACTAGTAGGTTTTAAGTGCAATGCTACGCTTGGCTGGAACAACCAGTAGGTTATAAGTGCAATGCAACGCTTAGCTGGTACAACTAGTAGGTTATAAATGCAAAGCAACACTTGGATGGTGCAACTAGTAGGTTATAAGTGCAATGCAACGCTTGGCTGGTACAACTAGTAGGTTATAAGTGCAATGCAACAATTGGCGGATACAACTAGTAGGTAATAAGTGCAATGCAACGCTTGGCTGGTACAACTAGTAGGTTATAAGTGCAATGCAACGCTTGGCTGGGACAACTAGTAGGTTATAAGTGCAAAGCAACGCTTGGCTGGTACAACTAGTAGGTTATAAGTGCAATGCAACGCTTGACTGGTACAACTAGTGGATTATAAGTGCAAAGCAACGCTTGGCTGGTACAACTAGTAGGTTATAAGTGCAATGCTACGCTTGGCTGGCACATCTAGTAGGCTATAAGTGCAATGCAACAATTGGCGGATAGAACTAGCAGGTAATAAGTGCAATACAACGCTTGGCTGGTACAACTAGTAATTTATATGTGTAATGCAACGCTTGGCTGGTACGACTAGTGGGTTATAAGTGCAATGCAACGCTTGGCTGGTACAACTAGTAGGTTTTAAGTGCAATGCAACGCTTGGCTGGTACAACTATTAGGTTATAAGTGCAATGCAATGCTTGGCTGGTGCAACTAGTAGGTTATAAGTGCAATGCAATGCTTGGCTGGTGCAACTAGTAGGTTATAAGTGCAATGCAACGCTTTGCTGGTACAACTAGTAGGTTATAAGTGCAATGCAACGCTTGACTGGTACGACTAGTAGGTTATAAGTGCAATGCAACGCTTGGCTGGTCCAACTAGTAGGTTATAAGTGCAATGCAACGCTTGGCTGGAACAACTAGTAGGTAATAAGTGCAAAGCAACGCTTGGCTGGTACGACTAGTAGGTTATAAGTGAAATGCAACGCTTAACTGGTACAACTAGTAGGTTATAAGTGCAATGCATCGCTTGGCTTGTACAACTAGTAGGTTATAAGTGCAATGCAACGCTTGGCTGGTACAACTAGTAGGTTATAAGTGCAATGCAACGCATGGCTGGTACAACTAGTAGGTAATAAGTGCAAAACAACGCTTGGATGGTGCAACTAGTAGGTTATAAGTGCAATGCTACGCTTGGCTGGCACATCTAGTAGGTTATAAGTGCAATGCAACAATTGGCGGATACAACTAGTAGGTTATAAGTGCAATGCAACGCTTGGCTGGTACAACTAGTAGGTTATAAGTGCAATGCAACGCTTGGCTGGTACAACTAGTAGGTTATAAGTGCAAAGCAACGCTTGGCTGGGACAACTAGTAGGTTATAAGTGCAATGCAACGCTTGACTGGTACAACTAGTGGATTATAAGTGCAAAGCAACGCTTGGCTGGTACAACGAGTAGGTTATAAGTGCAATGCTACGCTAGGCTGGCACATCTAGTAGGTTATAAGTGCAATGCAACAATTGGCGGATACAACTAGTAGGTTATAGTTGCAATACAACGCTTGGCTGGTACAACTAGTAATTTATAAGTGTAATGCAACGCTTGGCTGGTAAGACTAGTGGGTTATAAGTGCAATGCAACAATTGGCGGATACAACTAGTACGTTATAAGTGCAATGCAACGCTTGGCTGGTACAACTAGTAATTTATAAGTGTAATGCAACGCTTGGCTGGTACGACTAGTGGGTTATAAGTGCAATGCAACGCTTGACTGGTAAAACTAGTAGGTAATAATTGCAATTCAATGCTTGGCTGGTGCAACTAGTAGGTTATAAAAGCAGTGCAACGCTTTGCTGGCACAACTAGTACGTTATAAGTACAAAGCAACACTTGGCAGATACAACTAGTGGCTTATAAGTACAATGCAACGCTTGGCTGGTACAACTAGTAGGTTATAAGTGCAATGCAACGCTTGGCTGGTACGACTAGTAATTTATAAGTGTAATGCAACGCTTGGCTGGTACGACTAGTGGGTTATAAGTGCAATGCAACGGTTGACTGGTAAAACTAGTAGGTTATAATTGCAATTCAATGCTTGGCTGGTACAACTAGTAGGTTATAAGTGCAATGCAACGATTGACTGGTAAAACTAGTAGGTTATAAGTGCAATGCAACGCTTAGCTGGTACAACGAGTAGGTTATAAATGCAGTGCAACGCTTTGCTGGCACAACTAGTACGTTATAAGTGCAAAGCAACACTTGGCAGATACAACTAGTGGCTTATAAGTGCAATGCAACGCTTGGCTGGTACAACTAGTAGGTTATAAGTGCAATGCAACGCTTGGCTGGTACGACTATTAGGTTATAAGTGCAATGCAACGCTTGACTGGTACAACTAGTAGGTTTTAAGTGCAATGCAACACTTGGCTGGAACAACTAGTAGGTTATAAGTGCAATGCAACGCTTGGCTGGTACAACTAGTAGGTTATAAATGCAAAGCAACACTTGGATGGTGCAACTAGTAGGTTATAAGTGCAATGCAACGCTTGGCTGGTACAACTAGTAGGTTATAAGTGCAATGCAACAATTGGCGGATACAACTAGTAGGTAATAAGTGCAATGCAACGCTTGGCTGGTACAACTAGTAAGTTATAAGTGCAATGCAACGCTTGGATGGGACAACTAGTAGGTTATAAGTGCAAAGCAACGCTTGGCTGGTACAACTAGTAGGTTATAAGTGCAATGCAACGCTTGACTGGTACAACTAGTGGATTATAAGTGCAAAGCAACGCTTGGCTGGTACAACTAGTAGGTTATAAGTGCAATGCTACGCTTGGCTGGCACATCTAGTAGGTTATAAGTGCAATGCAACAATTGGCGGATAGAACTAGCAGGTTATAAGTGCAATACAACGCTTGGCTGGTACAACTAGTAATTTATATGTGTAATGCAACGCTTGGCTGGTACGACTAGTGGGTTATAAGTGCAATGCAACGCTTGGCTGGTACAACTAGTAGGTTGTAAGTGCAATGCAACGCTTGCTGGTACAACTAGTAGGTTATATGTGCAATGCAACGCTTGACTGGTACAACTAGTAGATTATAAGTGCAAAGCAACGCTTGGCTGGTACAACGAGTAGGTTTTAAGTGCAATGCTACGCTTGGCTGGAACATATATTAGGTTATAAGTGCAATGCAACAATTGGAGGATACAACTAGTAGGTTATAATTGCAATACAACGCTTGACTGGTACAACTAGTAATTTATAAGTGTAATGCAACGCTTGGCTGGTACGACTTGTGGGTTATAAGTGCAATGCAACAATTGGCGGATACCACTAGTAGGTTATAAGTGCAATGCAACGATTGGCTGGTACAACTAGTAATTTATAAGTTTAATGCAACGCTTGGCTGGTACGGCTAGTGGGTTATAAGTGCAATGCAACGCTTGACTGTAAAACTAGTAGGTTATAATTGCAGTTCAATGCTTGGCTGGTACAACTAGTAGGTTATAAGTGCAATGCAACGATTGACTGGTAAAACTAGTAGGTTATAAGTGCAATGCAACGCTTAGCTGGTACAACGATTAGGTTATAAATGCAGTGCAACGCTTTGCTGGCACAACTAGTACGTTATAAGTGCAAAGCAACACTTGGCAGATACAACTAGTAGCTTATAAGTGCAATGCAACGCTTGGCTGGTACAACTAGTAGGTTATAAGTGCAATGCAACGCTTGGCTGGTACGATTAGTAGGTTATAAGTGCAATGCAACGCTTGACTGATACAACTAGTAGGTTATAAGTGCAATGCAACGCTTGGCTGGTACAACTAGTAGGTTATAAGTGCAATGCAACGCTTGGCTGGTACAACTAGTAGGTTATAAGTGCAAAGCAAAGCTTGTATGGTGCAACTAGTAGGTTATAAGTGCAATGCAACGCTTGGCTGGTTCAACTAGTAGGTTATAAATGCAATGCAACGCTTGACTGGTACAACTAGTAGGTTATACGTGCAAAGCAACGCTTGGCTGGTACAACTAGTAGGTTATAAGTGCAATGCAACGCTTGGCTGGTACAACTAGTAGGTTATTAGTGCTATGCTTTGCTTGGCTGGTACGACTAGTAGGTTATAAGTGCAATGCAACGCTGGACTGGTGCCACTAGTATGTTATAAGTGCAAAGCAACGCTTGGCTGGTACAACTAGTAGGTTATAAGTGCAATGCAACGCTTGACTGGTACAACTAGTAGGTTATAAGTGCAAAGCAACGCTTGGCTGGTACAACGAGTAGGTTATAAGTGCAATGCTACGCTTGGCTGGCACAACTAGTAGGTTATAAGTGCAATGCAACAATTGGCGGATACAACTAGTAGGTTATAAGTGCAATGCAACGCTTGGCTGGTACAACTAGTAGGTTATAAGTGTAATGCAACGCTTGGCTGTATGACTAGTAGGTTATAATTGCAATGCAATACTTTGCTGGTACAACTAGTAGGTTATAAGTGCAAAGCAACGCTTGGCTGGTACAACAAGTAGGTTATGGGTGCAATGCAACGTTTGGCTGGTACAACTAGTAGGTTTGAGTGCAATACAACGCTTGGCTGGTACAACTAGTAGATTATAAGTGCAATGCAATGCTTGGCTGGTACAACTAGTAGGTTATAAGTGCAATGCAACGCTTGACTGGTACATCTAGTAGGTTATAAGTGCAATGCAACGCTTGGCTGGTACAACTAATAGGTTATAAGTGCAAAGCAACTCTTGGCTGGTACAACTAGTAGGTTATAAGTGCAATGCATTGCTTGGCTGGTACAACTAGTAGGTTATAAATGCAATGCAACGCTTGGCTGGTACACCTAGTAGGTTATTAGTGCAATGCAACGCTTGGCTGGTACAACTAGTAGGTTATAAGTGCAACGCAACGCTTGACTGGTACATCTAGTAGGTTATAAGTGCAATAAAACGCTTGACTGGTACAACTAGTAGGTTATAAGTGCAATGCAACGCTTGGCTGGTACAACTAATAAGTTATAAGTGCAAAGCAACGCTTGGCTGGTACAACAAGTAGGTTAGAAGTGCAATGCAACGCTTGGCTGGTACAACTAGTAGGTTATAAGTGCAATGCAACACTTGGCTGGTACAACTAGTAGGTTATAAGTGCAATGCAACGCTTGGCTGGTACAACTAGTAGGTTATAAGTGCAATGCAACGCTTGGCTGGTACAACTAGTAGGTTATAAGTGCAATGCAACGCTTGTCAGGTACAACTAGTAGGTTATAAGTGCAATAACATTCATACTGGATACCATATAAATACTCAAATACTTCCTACAGTTAAAACTCGGAATGAGAATGGTTAGTTTTTGGGCTGCCAAATTAAAAGTGAATATCAATATCCACTTAACACGGACAAAAGAAATACATTCCACAACAAATATTAGAGGATAACTGATGTTGCTAACAAGAAAGATCTGCATCCAATATTACCAGTTATCATACTTTAATAAGAAAGAATACTTTTCCTGTATCCACTTACTCATTTATATGATATCCACTTGCGTCACTCTCTTCTTCGTGGGTCACTTCTGTTATATCCTAGCGACAAGAATGGGCCATGAATTCATTTGCTATCATATTAGGTTCCTCCACAATCAATAACAAATACTGTAACATGACAGCCGAGGTCAACTTAGAGTAAGAATGTAGTAGCTTGCAACTGATTGAAATTACTTTCTTATTCTCGATCATATCTTACTGTACTATGCAAGTCTCATCTAGATCTGGACTAATCAAAGACATCCCTCCTTTGTCGACCAAATAAATAGAAGTGTAATAGAAAATGTGTAAACAGTACTTTAAATAAAGTAGCGGTCTTCAGTGCTGAAAGAATTAATTTTGGAATTTCAAGTAGTAAGACTATAAAAGCCTTTTCTATTCCAAGTCCATCGTTTTGTCCATTTCAGTCACAGCACATAATACATTCACATACCAATTACAAGTGATTTCGTCTTCAATAGTTCTACCATCACAGCTGTTAGGAACCAATATATATATATATATCATATCTTATCTTATATCTTATCTGATCTTATTCTTATCTTATATATAAATGAATGTTCGTTTGTTCGTCTTTTATGCGTTCATGAACCATTCATCCAATTGCGATCAAATTTATTGAGTTGTTGAAAAGACTTCCGGGATGGTTATAGGCATAGTTAATCCAATTTACACTAGAGAGCGCGCGAGTAGTTTCAACAAATGAGTGTTAGCGATGCGTTGATATAGCCTACAATTCATCCGGTTGCGACCAAATTTTGGTGGGTTGTTTAGCACTTTTTCGGGATGGTTATAGGCATAGTTAATCAAATTTACAATAGATAGCGCGCGAGTCGTTTAAACAAATGAGTGTTGGCTATGCGTTCATATACAATTCATCCGATTGCGATCAAATTGTGGTGAGTTGTTGTGCACACTTCCCGGAAAGTTGTAGGCATAATAAATCCAATTAACGATAGATGGCGCATGAGTAGCTTCAACAAAATGGCGTGGGATTAGTTTCAACAAAGACCACATGCGTTCATATACCATTCATCCCATTGCGATTAAACTTGGGTGAGATGTTGTGTACACATCAGGGAAGGTTTCTGACGTAGTAAATCCATTTTACAATAGTGGCGAACGACTAGATTCAACAAATGAGCAACGACGTGCGAGACGTTCCAACAAAGTACCGTATGCGTTCCTATACCTTTCGTCCGATAGCGATGAAACTTGGGTGGGATGTTGTGTATACATCAGGGAAGGTTTCTGGCTTATATCACCCACTTTTCAATACGTAGACGACGGGCGAAGCGTTCCAATCAAGTCCTGTATGCGTTCACATACTATTCGCCCTATAGCGATGAAACTTGGGTGAGAGGTTGTGTATACAACAGGCAAGGCTTCTGGCTTATTCAAGTCATGCTATAATGGGTAGCGCACGAGTAGATTCAACAAATGAGCAACGACGCGCGAAGCCTTTCAACAAAGTCCCGAGTGCGTTCATATACTATTCGTCTGATAGCGATGAAACTAGGGTGAGATATTGTGTACACTTCAGGGAAGGTTTCTGGCTTAGTAAATCCACTTTACAATAGGTATCGAACAAGTAGATTAAACAAATGAGCGACGACGCGCAAGTGTTTCAACATAGTCTCGTACGCTTTCATATACCATTCGTCCGATAGCGACTACACTTGCGTGAGTTGTTGTGTACTTTCCAGGGAAAGTTTCAGGCTTAGTAAATCTATTGTACAATAGGTAGCGCACAAGTAGATTCAACAAATGAGGGAAGACGCGCGAAGCGTTTCAACAAAGTCCCGTATGCGTTCATATACCATTCGTCCGAGAGCGATTAAACTTGGGTGAGATGTTGTGTACACTTCAGGGAAGATTTCTGGCTTAGTAAATCCACTTTACAATAGGTATCGCACAAGTAGAATCAACAAATGAGCGTCGGCACGCGAATCGTTTAAACAAAAGTAGTGTGTTTTTTTAGCGGTTCTAGCACCACCTCCACCTCCCCACCTCACAAGATGGCGGCGACGCGATATCTCTCGAACTTATGGTCGGATTTTGACTAATGAGGTGTCATTGAACTCGGGCTGACACCCCCTTTCCATTGGACAACATATCTCCACTCCAAAAATGAAACCTACCCCTAATAGGGGGTGAAAAATTGTAATTTTTTAGAGAATCACTCCTTCCAAGTGCAACATGTGAGAGTTTGGATGCCAATATGGAATGAAACGTTGTTCCACACAAGAGACATGTGTGCGGTGGAAAGCCAATATGAATTAACATGCTTGTTTTTTGTTTTTACGCATGCCCACTCATAGCTTTTGTAAGAGGGCGGGCTTTTTAAAGAAGGCAGCTGCAGTGTAACCTAACCTAACCCAACCCACGAGTAGTGATCAAAAAGTATTTTAAGTGACGCTTGTCGATCGGCAAGCCAATAATCAAAGAGGGATATGTCAGGCCTTGAGGTGATAGCCCCTTTTGATTGATCCCTGTTGATTGGTCCCTTTTGATTGATCTCTGTTGATTTGTCCCTTTGGACTGGTCCCTGTTGAATAGCCCCTGTGGACGGGCCCTTTTTGACAGGGGGTCATTTTTGATGGATCCTTTTTGAAGGGTCCCTGTTGATGGGCCCCTGAGGACGGGTGCTTGTTGACGAGTCCCTGTGGATGGGTCATTTTTGACGGGTCATTGTTGACGAGTCATTGCTGACGGGTCCTTGTTGACGAGTCCCTGTGGACGGGTCATTGTTGACGGGTCATCGTTGACGAGTCATTGCTGACGGGTCCTTGTTGACGAGTCCCTGCGGACGGGTCATTATTGACAGGTCATTGTTGACGAGTCATTGTTGACGGGTCATTGTTGACGAGTCCCTGTGGACGGGTCATTGTTGACGAGTCCTTTTTGGCAGGTCCTAGTGGACGAGTCCTTGCGGACGAGTCCTTGTGGATGAGTCCCTTTGGACTGGTCCCTACGGACTAGCCCATGAATTTATTTGAATTATGACAAAGGGCCTAACTACATTTGCGTGTAAAGCAGTGTGTTGAACTGACGTTGTTCACTAATCCCCTACTACTATAATGGGATAACGATATGAAAGGAAAGTGACGAAATACATGTGAACACGTGTGAGATGACCTTATTACCGTCCTCCTTGTGAAACAAGTCACATCCTGTTTTGGTTCATACGTGAGAAAATGCAAGTTCATGTGTAATATGACCTAACACACAGGTGTTCACCTGTGCACGTGCACGATAAGAGCTAACAAGTCACATCCTGTTTTGACAGTGGTGAGAGGTGAAGGGGAGGAGAGGGGGAGAGTCAGTGTAAGAGAGAACACAGGTGGAGAGAGAAAGAAATATGTATTGCTCAAAATACATGTGGAGCTGAGAACTGTACATAGGACTGTAGGTTAAGTACAACATGAGTGAATAAATAAATACAAGGCACATAGGTTCACACAACATGTAATTTATTAATCCAAGAATTAAAGGCTGAGCTAAATCCCAACCATTTTACATTTAGTTTATTTCCTTTTTGTTTCAACACTTTTTCCACAAGTTAATGTTTAGGAAACGCTGTCTTTTGGAGTTCTTGAAGATAAAACCTGCCTTTTATGGGTTGATGGTTGAGGTCCTCGAATAAATAGGTGACTGGACTGTTCAGGTTGACTTGACGAATTCGAAATAGTTCAGTCCCCCAATTTGGTGTGTAGCCCTTGTCAAAGACGGACTTGAATTTGCTCACACGAACATGGACCCCGATGTTAAGGCGATGACGTTTAGGGTCTGCTATTTTTATGGGGTTAAACAGTTTATCCAATTGTGGAATATTTTTGGTCACAAGTCGTGGCTTGGTCCCAATGGTTCTGTGTTTGGTGTCATTGTAACGTGACACTAGCTCAGGTAACAAGTCCAACCAGCGATAAGTGCCCTGAGCGGTAAACGCTTTCCACATATGGGTTTTCAATGTTCGGTTGAACCGCTCGACCACGCTGGTTTTGAGATTGCTGTACGTGGTGTAATGGTAAATATCCTTAGATTTGAGAAAACTGGAGAAATCCTTGTTGAAAAATTATTTTCCCTGATCGGTTTGTAGCAGCTGAGGTTGACGTTTGGATTGTCGAATAATATGTTGAAAGGCCTTGGTGACTAGTGGACCAGACTTGCATTGCACAGGTTCAACAAACGCCATTTTGGAATAAACATCAATGACCGTCAACATATAGCGTACACCATCGTTAACGCTAGCATAGGGAGTCATTTCAACCAAGTCTGCTTGCCAAAGTTCATCCACACCCTGTGAAATCACCTTGAGTCGCTGATAGTGACGTCTAGCTGGACGATGCAACTCGTGAGCAATACCCATTTTAACGGGTGAGGGCTTAAACAATAATTTTGGCATTTCGAAGTTCTTCCTCAATTTCTTGAATTTCCCAATCGTGACCAGTATGGCCGGCTTGACGTGAAGCATGCAACAGCTGTAGTCGCTGGACGAGTTTATTGGGATTGTGCCAGTAGGTAACATCCACAAGGGGTTTTAATGGTTTAAATGTCACCCCTGAAGCGGACACTTTACGACGACCATTTTGACTAGTGGGGAACATTTTTTGCAATGATGGTTTTATATTTTTGAGATATATTGGCATTCACTTGTTGAGTGGGATCATACTGACTTTTGTGGGGCACGGGTGTCCAATAAAATGGATTTATATTTACCAAGGTCCTCTGGCGTATAATCTTGGGATGAGGGAGTCCGAGAGAATAGTAGCTTTAACAGTCCTGGTGTTAATTTATAGTTGATCCTTTAATGACAGTTTTAGTACGACTAAATTTAATCGATGAATCACCAATTTTAAAACTATCATCTTCATAGCGAACACCATAAGTGGTATCTCTGTTTCCAATAAATAGATTGGTGAAATAGGGTTCCAGTGTTGATCCATAATATTTTATTAAAATGTTTTTCAGTTGAGCTTTATGTTGAGGGGTGGCCAAGAGTTGTGAAAATGGAGACGATCTGGAAGGGCAAGGTGTTTCGACCATGACCAAGGATTTCTTTTTTCTTAAAAACTCTGCAAGGGGTGATGCCTTCTTTTGAGGCGTAAACACTTGATCCTCATTATCCTCAACTTCGCTAGCACTAGTTAAATCTTCCTGTTCCTCTTCCTCTTCCTCAGGGTCCTCGTGCAGCGTCTGAGTGGCTTGTGAAACGGTGGGTAGCGTTTCAGATGGCTTGAAAGAGGGTTTCAACATAACCTTTAGTGGAGGGGCTAAATGTTGTTGAATAAACAAAGCATGATCCGCACGTGATCGTTTCAATTGACGAAACTTTTGGAGAATAGTATTTTTTGCTCTAATATATGCTTTTTCAATTGACTCTCTGCTAACGCCATGGTGCCGTGACAAATGACTTGAGAGGGAATGATACAGTGCCTTAAATAGCAATAAACAGATCAAACCCTAAGTGATACCGCCCTTGGTTGAGTTCACTTTGTTTGTCAATCACTAAACAGGCATGACGTTGTGTGTTCCAGCACTTGCCACACAATTCTGAAAACATTTGAAAGGTCATATCCGGATTCACATGTTCATTATAAATGTGACGACTGTTCCTCTCGTCCTGGCGAAATAAAACAATGACATTGGCATTGTCACGAATCAACTGTTTGGACATTTTAGAATACGTTTGTCCAAGATAGAAACAATCGATATGTTTGCGTCGACCCTTGCTGAAATAGCTTTGAATGATGCCTTGTCGTTCAGTGGATACATCATCGAAAATCATGAGTGAATCAGGCTTTACCTCATCCGGTGAAATAACATTTTCTTGGGTGGAAAATTTAAAATACCCCATATTCTCATTTTTTAATCCAGACATGACTTGATCCAGAAACACGTAGAAGGGTTGGTAGAGAGATTTTGCGAAAATATAAATATTTTGAAAACACAGACCATTGGGCGCTGTAATAAGTGTCAGCAAGAGATTGGTCTTTCCACAGCCGGAAGGTCCCACAATGATGCAGCGAATGGAAGATGGAAACAGTGAACCATGACGTTGTTCGCGTGATGTGGGACAGAGATGGGAAACCATGTCCCTCACTGGGAATGACTCTTGCTGCTTAATTATCTTCATTTCAACTAAGGCTTAGAGAGGCTATCAGGCTGTCTATATACTGAGACCGTTGGTGGAGCTGCCAGGATAGCCAACAACCGCAATGACTTCCCTAACATCTCACCCGTCGGACATAATTGCCGTGAGGATCAGGTGAACTTCCAAATAAGCCAAAGCGGCACGAGAATCTGTAGTCCACAGGGATCGTGGTACATGGTGACGATGGTCATAGACTGCCTAAGGAAAGGTTCACCTTAAAAACTAGACTGAGAAAATAAACATCCAGACTTATGTAAAACACCGTGAAAATTTATTGTTAAAATTCACCAGCCCCTAGCCTAGTTCGGAGGGTTACAATCGGCTGGTCCGCATGCTAATAAACAAACAAAAATAAAGAGCAGGTCCCTACCTGAGATGTTACGGAAAACCCTTGCGAAAGATCTATCTCACAATAATAAAGCAACAACAGCAACACTAGGAAAATGGTACGACGCAAATCCCTAGGTCAAGTTACAAGATCAAGTTAATATCTGAATTTACATTTAACAGGGTAGCAAAACAAATCTAAGTCAGGATGATACCATCTCCACATTTACATTTAACGTTAATCATCTAGCTAAGTCCTATCAATTAACAAAATTTACGACAAGTTTATGAGACCGTCGGTGGAGCTGCCAGGATAGCCAACAACCACAATGACTTCCCTAACATCTCACCCGTCGGACATAATTGCCGTGAGGATCAGGTGAACTTCCAAATAGGCCAAAGCGGCACGAGAATCTGTAGTCCACGGGGATCGTGGTACATGGTGACGATGGTCATAGACTGCCTAAGGAAAGGTCCACCTTAAAAACTAGACTGAGAAAATAAACATCCAGACTTATGTAAAACACCGTGAAAATTATAGTTAAAATTCACCAGCCCCTAGCCTAGTTCGGAAGCTTTCAATCGGCTAGTCCGCATGCTAATAAACAAACAAAAATAAAGAACAGGTCCCTACCTGAGAAGTTACGGAAAACCCTCGCGAAAGATCTATCTCACAATAATAAAGCAACAACAGCAACACTAGGAAAATGGTACGACGCAAATCCCTAGGTCAAGTTACAAGACCAAGTTAATATCTGAATTTACATTTAACAGGGTAGCAAAACAAATCTAAGTTAGGATGATACCATCTCCACATTTACATTTAACGTTAATCATCTAGATAAGTCCTATCAATTAACAAAATTTACGGCGATGACGTCCGTAATAGAAAACAATTACATTGAAAAGCTAAGTGATCAGCCATGTAAAAAAAATAAAAAATTAATTATTCTTAGAAACTAGGTGCTAACAGCACACAAGAAGGTAACATGTAGGATTCATACACTTGTACATCATAAATCATACTAATATATAAAAATGAGATGGTGTGTGTCTGTCTTTCTGTCTGTCTGTCTGTCTGTCTGTCTGTTACTCAATAACTCAAGAACCACTGGTCCGATTTAAATAAAATTTTGCAGGGATGTAGCTGATTTACCAGGTTTCATATAGGATACTTTTGATTACGAAATTTTGCACTATTAAAAAATGGCGACCATTTTAGTGACGACACTAGACCCTTCGGTTTCAAAATTTCATATTTCCATATCAAATAAGAAGAGAACGGTAGGAAATAGCAAACTTTTGATACCACATACGAGCTTTGAAATGTAATTTTCTATCCGAAAGGTCCTTATCAATTTTCGTGTATCACCAACAGTTAGCGATTAAAACCGACATTTGTGACGTCACTACACCCTTTGGTTTCAAAATTTCATATTGTCTTTTCAAATAAAAAGAGAACGCTAAGAAATAGAAAACTTTTGAGGGTATACATGAGCTTGAGCATTTAATTTTCTATCCGAAAGGTCCTTATCACTTTTCGTATATCTCCAATGGTTAGCGAGTAAAACCAAAATCTGTGCAATAAAACACGGTCAACACCGAGCGGTGCAGTATATCTCTCTCTATAAAAGAAAGTTTGTCTGTTTTTCTCTGAATTTCTACGGAAATTTGAGTTGTTGATGCGTTTCAGACTGTTTTATGATGGATGCTCGAGAAAATATTTTTTTGTCTGTCTGTTTGTTTGTTTATTTGTTTGTCTGGGGACAAATTTGTTCCCTTATAACTCGAGAACGGCTGGGTGTATCAACGTAAAATTTGGTACAGATATCCATCAGAGGCACGACACTAATCATTGATGTAACTCTTCTCCGTACCTCTCATAAAAGGGGCCCTACCCCCTTAAAATACATGCTGAAATAGGCGTAGAAGGACGAGACAAACTCATTTTCAGCCCCTCAATGTGAGACACAAAACTCGGGTCCCCGAAAACCACATTTTAAGGACCGAAGATCAACCGTTTTTGAGATATTCCCAGAAAACTAATTTAATTTAATAAACTAATGAACGAATGCAGGCCAGTAACCATGCCAACGGATTCTCAGAGGTCCTTCTATTGCTGTAAGACGCAATGCAATTCCATTAATTACATTAGTGTGAAAGTTTGCAAACGGCTAGAAGGTTATCACGGAACCAAATTAAGCAGTAAAATTCATCAAAACGTATAATGCGCCCAAGGGGATCAAAGGGTACTCTAGAATTTTTTCACGCGATTTACGCCTGCGGGTGTGGTACGGCAGTCTATTATATTCCTATTCCCATATTATTCATTCATTCATTCATTCATTCATTCATTTCTTATAGGCCATCTATGGACCGCGTCATTCCATCCGTCTCCTACTGGCTTTGATGTTTGCCCTGTACGCCCGCATTCGTTCTCGGTGGACTTCCTTCGGTTCCTGGGTCCAAATCTTTCCCTTTTTCAGCTTCGGTTTTTCTTGGAAACCTTTACAAGCTTGAAGTTTCCTTTTGAGTGGGGCGCGCTCCTGAATGTTTGTTGGTGTAATCCCCACTTCCTTCAGATCTTTATCCAGTTCAATGAACCAGGCCCATTTTGTTTTCCTCTCCTGAAAGTAAGTTATGTTGCGGTTGGTCACTCTCGCTGGGCTCATTCGTTTCACATGCCCAACAAATGGTAACCTTCTCTTCCGGATGACGTTGCTTATCTTCTCCACATGAGTATATAGGTCATGGTTATGCCGTTTTCTGTATTCCCCATTATCTTTGATGGAACCCAATATCTTTCTCAAAATTTTCCTTTCTTTGGCCTCCAGTTTCTCGACCAAGCCTTTTTTGTTCATCGTGAGGCATTCAGAAGCATGCAAGACCTCCGGACGGATGACACGGCAGTAATGTTTTAGTTTTGCGTTGAAGGATATTGACCTTTTCTTATAGATGTCCTTAGTTAAATGGTAGACCATTTCCATTTTGCTCATGCGTGATGTGAATGTTTCTTTCTCTGATAATATCCCTTCCCTGACCCGTCCTGAAAAGAAAAGTACATGGCCATTGGCTGAATTAAAAATATAAAAAAATAGGTGTTATAATTTCTCCCTATATTATATTATTATTAGTATTATATTATGGCGTACGAGACAAATCCCCTCGGTGCCAGCAAAAAAAACTCGGGGGCCCTAAAGGGTCCTCGAAAACCACATTATAAGGCTCTAAATCCAACAGTTTCTGAAATATTCCCAGAAAACTAATTTAATTTAATTTAACAAAATAATGAAGGAATGCAAATCGGTAACCATAAGAACATTATCTCAAGGGGTGGCACACAACTTTCCTTCTATTTCTGTAAGAAGCAATGTCACTCCATTTATTACATTTCTGTGAAAGTTTGCAAATGGCTATAAGGTTATCTCGGAACTAACGTAGACCTTATAATTCATCAATGCAATTAAGGGGGTGAAGGGGTAACCTAGAATTTTTTCATGCAATTTTCACGTTCGACATATAGTACAGAAGGTCTATTATATCTCCAAACATCAACATTATTTTCAAAAATTCCTGAATTGAACCAGCATTTTTTGCGGCTTTTAGTAATTTGGGTAATTTGAGGCTAAAGAACCTGAATTTTCATGCACCACAAGCCTTTATAATTTATGAAAGGGGTCTTCCTGTGTATGGGCGCCTAGCACAACGTAGAGGGTCAGTTTTTATGTGACGTGTATTGCGTTTCGTCTACAAGGCTTTCAATTCTATTTCACGTCAGGAAGTACACGTTAGGTGAATTTAGTCTAAGAGCGCATTTTAACTTTTTTTTTGTCGACAAACGGGTTCATCTTAATGATGATTTTACTTAATACTGTGTAGTAGATAGATCCGTATTTGGATATCTGGGTAATATGTTGTTGACAATAGAATTGTCTGTCTGTCTTTCTGTGTATCTTTATGTACGCCTATGCCTCGTGTTCGGATGCTTGGTGCATCGTAAAATTAGGTATGGTAACCATGAGAGTCAATACACCAATCATACTGATATATAAAAATGAGATGGTGTGTGTCTGTCTTTCTGTCTGTCTGTCTGTCTGTTACTCAATAACTCAAGAACTACTGGTCCGATTTAAATGAAATTTTGATTGGATGTAGCTAATTTACCAGGTTTACATATATGATACTTTTGATTTCGAAATTTTGCACTATTAAAAAATCATACTAATATATAAAAAGAGATGGTGTGTGTCTGTCTTTCTGTCTGTCTGTCTGTCTGTCTGTTACTCAATAACTCAAGAACCACTGGTCCGATTTAAATGAAATTTTTCATGGATGTAGCTGATTTACCAGGTTTACATATAGGATATTTTTGATTTCGAAATTTTGCACTATAAAAATGGCGACTATTTTAGTGACGTCATTAGACCCTTTGGTTTCAAAGTTTCCTATTTCCGTATCAAATAAAAAGAGAACGGTAGGAAATAGCAAACTTTCGATGGCACATACGAACATTGAAATTTAATTTCCTATCCGAAAGGTCCTTATCACGTTTCGTGTATCTCCAACAGTTAGCGAGTAAAACCGACATTTGTGACGTCACTACACCCTTTGGTTTCAAAATTTCATATTTCCTTTTCAAATAAAAAGAGAACGCTAAGAAATAGCAAAATTTCATGCTATACATGAGCTTTAACATTTAATTTTCTATCCGAAAGGTCCTTATCACTTTTCGTATATCTCCAACGGTTAGCGAGTCAAACCAGAATCTGTGCAATAAAACACGGTCAACACCGAGCGGTGCAGTATATCTCTCTATATATAAAAATGAAAATGTGTGTGTTTATCTCTGAATTTCTACGGAAATTTGAGATGTTTACACGTTTCAGACGGTTTTATGATGGATGCGCGCGAAAATATTTTTTTTGTTTGTCTGTCTGTTTGTTTGTTTGTTTGTCTGTGGACAAATTTGTTCCCTTATAACTCGAGAACGGCTGGGTGTATCAACGTAAAATTTGGTGCAGATATCCAACCATCAGAGGCACGACACCAATCATTGATGCAACTCTTCTCCGTACCTCTCATAAAAGGGGGCCTACCCCCTTAAAATACATGCTGAAATAGGCGTAGAAGGACGAGACAAAACTCATTTTCAGCCCCTCAATGTGAGAGACAAAACTCGGGTCCCCTAAAACCACATTTTAAGGACCGAAGACCAACCGTTTTTTAGATATTCCCAGAAAACTAATTTAATTTAATAAACTAATGAACGAATGCAAGCCAGTAACCATGCCAACGGATTCTCAGAGGTCCCATCTATTGCTGTAAGACGCAATGCAATTCCATTAATTACATTAGTGTGAAAGTTTGCAAACGGCTAGAAGGTTATCACGGAACCAAAGCCGTAAAATTCATCAATACGTTTAACGCGCTTAAGGGGATCAAGGGGTACTCTAGAATTTTTCACGCAATTTACACCTGCGGGTGTGGTACGGCAGGTCTATTATATTCCTATCCCCATATTATTCATTCATTCATTCATTCGTTTCGTATAGGCCATCTATGGACCGCGTCATTCCAACCGTCTCCTACTGGCTTTGATGTTTGCCCTGTACGCCCGCATTCGTTCCCGGTGGACTTCCTTCCGTTCCTGGGTCCAAATCTTTCCCGTTTTCAGCTTCGGTTTTTCTTGGAAACCTTTACAAGCTTGAAGTTTCCCTTTGAGTGGGACGCACTCCTGAATGTTTGTTGGTGTAATCCCCACTTCTTTCAGATCTTTATCCAGTTCAATGAACCAGGCCCATTTTGTTTTCCTCTCCTGAAAGTAAGTTATGTTGCGGTTGGTCACTCTCGCTGGGCTCATTCGTTTCACATGCCCAACAAATGGTAACCTTCTCTTCCGGATGACGTTGCTTATCTTCTCCACATGAGTATATAGGTCATGGTTATGCCGTTTTCTGTATTCCCCATTATCTTTGATGGAACCCAATATCTTTCTCAAAATGTTTCTTTCTTTGGCCTCCAGTTTCTCGACCAAGCCTTTTTTGTTCATCGTGAGGCATTCAGAAGCATGCAAGACTTCCGGAGGGATGACACTGCAGTAATGTTTTAGTCTTGCGTTGAAGGATATTGACCTTTTCATATAGATGTCCTCAGTTAAACGGTAGGCCATTTCCATTTTGCTCAAGCGCGATGTGAATGCTTCTTTCTCTGATAATATCCCTTCCCTGACCCGTCCTGAAAAGAAAAGTACATGGCCATTGGCTGAATAGAAAATAATAAAAAATAGGTGTTATAATTTCTCCCTATATTATATTATTATTAGTATTATATTATGGCGTACAACGACGAGACAAAGCCCCTCGGTACCAGCAACAAAACTCGGGGGCCCTAAAGGGTCCTCGAAAACTACATTATAAGGCTCTAAGTCCAACAGTTTGTGAAATATTCCCAGAAAACAAATTTAATTTAATTTAACAAACTAATGAAGGAATGCAAATCGGTAACCATGAGAACATTATCTCATGGGGTGGCATACAACTTTCCATCTATTTCTGTAAGAAGCAATGACACTCCATTTATTACATTTCTGTGAAAGTTTGCAAATGGCTATAAGGTTATCACGGAACTAACGTAGACCGTATAATTCATCAATGCAATTAAGTGGGTGAAGGGGTAACCTAGAATTTTTTCATGCAATTTTCACGTTCGACATATAGTACAGAAGGTCTATTACATCTCCAAACATCAACATTATTTCCAAAAATTCCTGAATTGAATCAGTATTTTTGCGGCTTTTAGGAATTTGGGCAATTTGAGTCTAGAGAACCTGAATTTTCATGCACCACAAGCCTTTATAATTTATGAAAGGGGTCTTCCTGTGTATGGGCACCTAGCACAACGTAGAGGGTCAGTTTTTATGTGACATGTATTGCGTTTCGTCTACAAGACTTTCAATTGTATTTCACGTCAGGAAGTACACGTTAGGTGAATTTAGTCTGAGAGCACATTTTAACTTTTTTTTTTGTCGACACACGGGTTCATCATAAGGATGATTTTATTTTATACTGTGTGGTAGATATACCCATATTTGGATATCTGGGTAATATGTTGTAGACAATAGAATTGTCTGTCTGTCTTTCTGTGTATCTTATGTACGCCTATACCTCGTGTTCGGATGCTTGGTGCATATTAAAATTAGGTATGGTAACCATGAGAGTCTATACACCAATCATTTATAAAACTCTTCACCGTACTTTTCATACAGTAGAAGGGTGGATATAGAGAAAAACTTCTCAATATATGCTAAAATATGCGAAATATAAAAATTATCCTACAAGGACGACCAAAGCATATGTTGCGCTTCTCAACGTGAGACAGATAATTCGGGAATCTATAAAGGGTCTCCGAAAACTACATTTTAAGGGCCTTAAATTAACAGTGTGTGTGATATTCCCAATAAACTAACTTCGTTCTGATAAACTTGATGGAATGACAAACCGCTAACCATTGCACAGTAGCTCAATTGATAATGTCTGTTGTTAACTACGAACACCGTTCGAAGAACGGGTACTTCTGCTAGTAATTAATAAAGAGACGACAGTTTTATTAAAATGCCTGCCTGCACCTTGGTTTACTCTTTGTAATCCATAGTCATCTAATGTGTGTAGTTACGGTGACGACTGCGTAGTAAAGACTACGTCTAACATCGCATGGCCTGCGCTCCACAAGCTACGAACTCAAGGTTCGAGCAAGTTTCAGGTTGCTTCAATAGTGTCAGCTGTCCTAGTCATTCCCACAAAAGGAAATACCTTCATCAGCATGGCCATGTGAGCAGGTTAAAAATGCAAAAGAACAAAGTTAGATAGAAAGAATTCGTTAGTTAGCTTTCGTTTTACCAAAATTATGCGTTTTATTATTAGGATGTCGGTTTAGGTTTATCGTTGGTTTATGGCGAATAATACTGACAATAGCCTGGGCACGGAGTGTCTCCACTGAGATCAATCTCCACCAAAAAGCCTCAACTCAAAAGTCGGAATATAATCAACGAGCAAAAACAACTCGGACACACAATAACACAAGTTACCAGCGGCGCAAAGCTCGCGTTCAATAACTCTGGGATGGGTCTGCACACTCAGTCACCCTCCATAACATCTGGTTAACGGGAACAATCCCGGACAAGGTATACACAAATACCTTCATACAATAAATTCCTCCTATAACAGGGTAGCCTACAACATACTATAGAAAACCTGACATAAATGTACACGTCAACAACGGTACACGCAACAGTGCGTTTAACTAACAAAAAACAATCTATGAAAACATGTGATCAGATACAAGGTCAAACACTGGTTTCCATGAGCTAAGTTGCAATGAAAGGAAAAGCGAATATAACAAGCATTCTGTCCTCTGTCAAAGTAATTCTGTCTCACAATACAAGCGTGCTCTCAAGGGCACTGGGTCACAAACCCGTTCATGTCGCCGCAGGCTGCAACATTCCTGCGCTCATCTGACACAACACACACACTATCAAGGCCGGCGATAAAAGCAAAATAAAAACTGTTCAATGGCCTCATCATAAAATCTTTTATCATAGGTTCTAAACCTCGAAGAATACGTGTATAAAAAACACGCTATGAATCTGAATACAATAATATAATTCCGCCTTTCAAACCAAAGACGTCTAAATGATAGCAATGTCACATTGCTGGAACTCGTTGCTCTCAAAGATGTAACTTCAGTAGTTGCTTGTATAACTTCAAATAAATACGTGTCTTCACATGACACTAACAAAATAATAATTCTGGCGCAGATTCCACACTCTGGATCTGCTTAATGATACGTTGGGAACTGGGTTCGATGCTAGACAACGAAACATTCCTTTTACTTGTAAGGTCCACACATGACCTGATGGCTTCTGAGCAACATCTCAAATGAAATATAATGCAGTTACAAAACTGGTAATTACAGTCGATTACCTAAATGATACGACTGTTCTAACGAAGTCAGGGGTGTAACAAAGACTGGTTGCAAAAAATGCAGTTAAAGAAATGTCTGCAAAAACTTGAAAAATCACCCCAAATAGGGTTAAACAAAGTAGCCTCAAATGACTACGGTCACGTTTAGCAAATGATAGGCATTGACGCTCTAAGACGTTCATCAGGCTGCACCAGGGTTGACCAAAATGTCTGACCCAAGGGGGTCTCACTCTAACTGAAATAAATGACATCTAATTAGACTAGTTACAGTCCCTACCTATACAAATGGCTGTCACTGAGTTCGGTTGGTTCACAAACTACATTAAACCTACTATACCACCAGAAACTAGAACAAGCAAGGGTGTACAAAAACTCACGAAATGGAGAAGCTCTCACTCAGCCCTCTGTTCAACGACAAGGGTCGTACAAATTCCTCCCTGGCTTTCCGGAACGGCATCATCCTCATCAGGATTCCCATCTGGACTCCTCCAAAGACCAGGGCTCGATCTGTCCCTGTCGATAACTTCGTGGATGTACTGGATTGGCAATTCAATTATACTGTACTTTCATAATTCACAATTGCTTAAAGTAGTTATAACACGTTTACCTCTATATTTTTCACCAGGCTCTCGGCCCTCCACAAACACGTGGGTACAGAAATGTGGTGTTACGGTAATGTTACAAAATTCACTATACTTGCCAATTATATCACAATATGCTTCTTGTTGTTCACTGTGCATAAATAACAGTGATTTGTAGATTATTCGTGCATGGCACCCGATGATAACTTCCACGCTAAACAGCGGATATTTCTCCACGTCTGACACGACGGCTACAATTGCATGCCTTCACAAGGCGGATTTTCCAGATATGGTGCGAATAATTCACTATACAATTTTTACTTATCTCTCGTATTATAACGTATTCGTGCTCGATGGCAACAGATAACAATTTCCTCGCTAAACAGCGGATATTTTCTACGTCTAACAAGACGGATGTAACTTCACGCCTACACGGGGCGGATTCTCCAGACGTAGTGCAAGGCACAGAGTTATTCTAGGAAGTAGGTCGTCAAACCGAAGTCGTTGGGCGACTACTTACATTCCTGTTTGCGTATCTGCAAGGATATTACCTTACCTTAAGCGAAAATAACATTCTCCAAAATGTTTTAATAATGCAGCATGACGAAATGGAATATTCTGAGTCTTGTGGAAGGATAAAATTAATTAATAAGACCTCAGATAAATAATTAGTAGACTTCACCAAAGTCAAAAGTGCGATTCACCGCTACTTCAAAGAGGATAGCATGAGCTCTCAGCTCCACGTGGCTTTCTGGGTGTCTTCAAAGGTACTACATCCCATCATAAATGTGCTGTTATAAAAAATATCACATGAACCTTAGCTCAGCGGGTTCATCTGCCTCTCCATCGTTTCAAATAAAATGTTGGGACGACATTTTTATTTGTCTTGAAGTTCATTCATAAGTGATAGTTTTTTAGATTAGCTGCATTGAAGGTACCAATGCGCTCTCCTGTCCTAATGTCTTCTATCACATAACTTCCATTGTTCAAAGGCTGTCGGATACGACTAGGGCCATAATATAAAGACAGAAATTTCCCATATATGCGGTCTATAGGACTTGAAATTCCGGGTCTCCTTATAAGGACAAGGTCTCCCTCAACAAGTGGTTCTCTGAATCTCTGGCGTCTAGTTCTTCTCGAGCGTTTGGCAGCTTGTCTGTCCAATGTATTCCTTGCAGCTAAAAGTCTGCTGGCATGTGATGGTTGTAAACAAGGTGGATTTACAATCACACGATTCCATATTCTCATTGGCATCTGGTTCAAAAGCAAAACCATAGGTATTTGACCAGTGCTCTCATGGACTGTTGAATTAATACATTTTGCCATAGTAACTAGGACTTCAGTCCATCGCCAGTGTTCTTCTTGACAATATAATCGACAGAATTTTGCGATAATAGACATTACGCATTCTGCTGGGTTGCTTTCTGGATGGCGAATAGATGATAATACATGACCTATTTCCAGCTCGTTCATAGCATTGGCAAATTCTGCGGAGGTGTACTGTGATCCGTGATCAGTCAACAGGAATTGTGGCTTTCCTGCCTCCGGTATCACTTGTCGTCTAATCCTCTGAATAATCTGATGTGCGGTGGCTTCCTGAATCGGATGAAGCATCGTATATTTCGTGAACACATCAATAGTTACAACTATGTAGCGGTTCCCACGACGAGCCTTAGGTATTGGGCCATACAGGTCCTGTGCACATAACTCTCTAGGTTGAGTTGGGAGTATTGGTCTAGGTGGTTCCTTCAACAAGTGTGACGTGTACTTGTTCCGCTGGCATGCGTCGCAAGCACGTAAACACTGTCTAACGGTGGTTCCTAGCCCTTTCCAAGTAAAAGACTCCTTGATGGTTGCAATGGTCTTGTCTGTTCCACCATGTCCAATGGATAGATTAACCATAAGAATAACAGATTCTTGGTATCTCCTAGGAATAACTGCACGCAGTTGAGTGTGGTCCTCGTCCACAAACTTGTAAAAGACACGATGATAAATCAAATAATCATCTGCAACAGCAGAAATCCTCGCATAATGAGCATCCTGTGGATCCATTCTTCGTTCCAGGAAACGGATAATATGCCTGAGTTCCTCCTCACGTCGTTGCCCTTCAGGTAGATGACGAAGTCAGTGAAGGTGTTCCTCGCATTCTCCCTCGATGTCTATGGCATTAACAGTGGCTTCAGGATTCCGGCTGAGAATGTCGGCCAACACATTCTCTCTGCCTGGTCGATAAACTATTTCCAAATCAAACTGTTGGAGAAACAGCGTCCAACGTGTGATCCTGTCGCTTGCCAGTCTTGTTCGTATATGAAGGTCAGCGCATGGTGATCGGTCCTCACAATAATCCTCTGGCCTAACAAAAGTTTCTGCCAGTTCTCAAGTGCGTAGACAACCGCAAGTGCTTCAATCTCAGTGGTGAAGTAATGAGATTCATGTGCTCTCAAACGTCGGCTTAATAAAGCGATGTAATGACTTTTCTTCTCATCATCCTCCTGCAGTAAGATGGCTCCTATTCCAATTGCAGATGCATCAGTTTCCAGAATAAAATTCCGGGAATAGTCTGGATATTCTAACTGAATTGAGTCAACTAGCATCTGTTTAGCTTTCCTGAAAGCTATCTCGCACTCATCATTCCAGGCCCATCTGCAGTTCTTCTTCAGTAAACCTTGCAGTGGTGCGACAGTCTCAGAGTACTTCTCACAATGAGCAGCAAAGAACTGGAGAATTCCTAAGAATTGTCTCACGTGTTTCACACGGGTTGTTGTTGGAAATGCAGCAACAGTTCTAATCTTTGCCGGATTCGGCCTGTATCCTTCTCCATTGATTATGTGACCCACAAATTTCACTTCTCTCCGGAAGAATCGACACTTGTCAAATTTCACCTTAAAATTGGCCTGTCGAAGATTCTCAAAAACAAGGCGTAAGGTCGTTAAATGCTCTACCTCTGTTTCCGAAGCTGTGATGATGTCATCCACGTAACATATCACCTTCTGCTTCACTTCAGGAGTCAGCTTCGCATCAAGTGCTCTGATTAATGCAGCTCCGGCATTTTTCAATCCAAAGGGTAGTTTTCGAAAGACATAAGTGGTCTGATCAAACAGAAACCCTGTATATTTCTGAGTATGCTCAGATAATCTGATATGGTAATAAGACTGTACCAAGTCCAATGACAAAAATATTCTCTTTCCCTTGAACTTCCTGAGAATGTCCCTAATCTTGGGCGGTCTGTCATGCTCAGGAGCTAGGCGTTCATTTAAGGCTCTTGCATCGAGACAAAGTCTCAAGCTTCCATCCACCTTAACCACAGGTGTTAATAGGATTCAAGAAAGGAGTCGGTGACTTCTTGATTGTGCCTGCTGCTTCCATCTCATGCATCTTCTTAGCAGTCTCCTCGCGATGTTTCTCGGCGATAGGATAAATCTTCTTCTGGAATGGGGAATCATCCAGTAGTACAAGATCGTACTCGTAGTCCAATATCTCACCAGGTGTGGTGTCGAATATATCCCTGTATTCGTTCAATATTGCATCAAGATTCTCTCGTATGGGTGCTGATAATGATTCTGCCTCTTCGTCGGCATCCAGTGTCTTCTCAATTTCCTTGCCCTTTAATTCTTCGACAACGTCGACTTCGGATAGGAATTCCGGTTCTTCTTCAACTAAGTTCATCCGAATGGGTTCGTTCGGCTTAAACTCTACCGTATTACGTCCCATGTCAATGATTTCATCATACTTTCTAAGAAGTCTGCCCCCAATATGGCATCATGATGCAAGCCTTTCGTCACAAGAAATTCGTTCAAGTACACGTGGCTCGAAATCTTCAGAGTGCATAGAATCTGGATTTTTCACGTTACAACACGGTCAGGTATGACTCCTCTGACTCTTACAGCAGAAACTGGCAGCTCTGTCACCTCAGAGTTTGCTTTCAGTCTGGCATGGCAATCGGCGGAAATGACACTAATCATCGCTCCAGTATCGATGAGAATGACTACGTTGCATCCATTCAGGGTGGCTACAATCTTCGGTAGACGCGTCAATTCGTAGTTGTGGTTCGTCGTTCGTCGTTCGTCTAACAAGTCTTCTTGGATTGGCTCCCAGAGTAATATGGTGGCAGTTACTCGGTGCTCAACCGGGCAAGAATCTATTGATTTTTCGGCGTTTTTTTTCAGTCCTGGCGAGAAGTATTGGGCTGGTTTTTCTCCGTCTCCTGCGCCGAATTCCTAGTTTCCCTCGAAGTAGGGTTCTGTTCTCCCTCTTCTCGGATTTGTAGTTCTCTGAGTTGTTGAAGATACTCACGGCTCTCCCGTGCTCTTCCTTTCCAATCTCTAACTGGCTGATTTCTGGGGTCTCGATCACTGTTATACCCTCTACTGTATCGGTAGTCCCTACGGATACTTCCGTGCTGTTGGTTACGACCATTATTCCCTCGGCGGTCGTTTTCGTGACGACGGTCGTCGTTCGTCCCTCGGTCGAATCGCCGATTCCAATGACTACGACGGTCATCTCGCTGGTCCCTAGCATATGGAGTATTGTTCCATTCTCTCCTACCATAGTTATAATTGTTATTACGTTGCCCAGAACTCTCTTGGGTTTGCGTCTGTTGTGGCGTCTGGCTCACTTTGTCGACAGTAGTTACGTTGACATGTTTCTCCTCGCGCCTGTCAGCCTTCTGCTGACGGTGTATCGGAAACTGTTCCGTGTTTGCATCCAACCGTCGCAGGATTTGGTCACACTGCTGAAAGGTGGATGCCCCTGCAGTAATCAATACGCGTTGCACGTCTGCAGGGTACTGCCAAACGATGGTGTTTACTAGGTCTTGTTCAGACAACGGGGGTTGAAGACAACGAAGTTTCGCGAGCTGGGTCGCGAAGTAGTTCGCACAACGCGTTGGAGTATTGGAGCTATATCTGCGAGTATACATCTCAGCTCTGATGCTCTGCTGGATGTCGCTTGACCAGTACGTTCTTAACAAGGCATCTTTGAAATCCTGGTAGCCTATAAAGGAGTATCGAAAAGCTCTAAACCAGGTGCTGGCTTGCCCCTCGAGCAAACGCTCTATAACTCGGAGCTCCCTCTCCGGAGTTACCATGGTGTCTCTCAAGTAGCTTTCTACGTTGGCCAGGAATTCAACTGGAGTAACACCACTTCCAGTTCCTGAGAAGCGAGCTGGTTGCTCCTCTCTCGAACGGATTATAGTTACATTTCCCTGCGTATGTGTGGGTCTAAATGAATTCTGCATGTAGTTATGCGTAGGTGTATTCGTTTCATGACTAAGTCGATTGGGTGCTGGTTGAAAAGGATGGGCGTCAAAGTTCAAAGTCTGACTTTGCGCTGAACCAGTGAATTGTGATGGTTGCGGTTCCATAGGTGCGCTGGGTTGGAAATGAGTAGGCATCATCCCTGCGGATTGAGATACGGGTGTCGCCTGAGAGTTTTCCATCTGTGCGGGTAAGTGTCTCTCTCTAGGAAGCGTCTCAAGTCTGTCAAGACGTCTTTCTATGACCTCAAGTCCTGGAATGGTTCTAGATAGACTTTGTTACCTAAGTCGTTAAGTTGTAGCTCGATCCTATCGACTTTTCCTTTGAGGTTCGTGTCTACTTCGCGTATGGCCGTCCTGAGGTTATAGCTAAGGTCTAACCTCTCGGTTACCGCGACTTCCTCGAAACGTTTCTGTAAAGAATCGATTTCTCCTTCTACTTTCGACACGTTCTCTTGGATCTTTCCAACATCGTCCCTGACCTCGGCTACCTTAGCCTCCACTGTGGTCTTGTGTTCGTTGAGGTCACCCCTCAATAACATGAGATCGATTTTATGTTCCTCACGATGAACGTCAACTGTTTCACGCAGGCTTGCTACGGTTTCTGTCAACTCCATAATATTTCTCCTATTGGTGTTTAATTCGTCCTTGACTTCTATCATGCCGTCAACGATCGTCTTGACGTTGTTATTCACAGCATTGGCAGCACCTTTCATCAAAATCAGTCCAATATTCATGGTTGCCATGTCCTTTTTTACGGTATCCATAAATCCCTCGACGTGCGTCAATCGAGTCCCAAATTATTCTCGAGTGTGCTCCAGGTCGGCTCTCATATCTATCTGTACTCTGTTTATTGTCGTTTGAATTTGAGCTGTGTGCTCCTCCAATCGGGTCTGCACATCCTCCCTAGCTCTATTCATCTGGTCGGTTAAGCAATCTATTCGCTGGTTAGCCTCCTGATGGGGTCTTATGACATCAACCCTGACAGCCGCTAAACCTGCCGTAAGATCATTCCTAGCTTCGACTCTATATGCGTCCATGTCGGTCCTGACCTGTGTTAAATCAGCCCTAACGTTATGGATCGACTCTGTTACTTGGTCTACATGACCACTTACAATATTTATAGATCTAGTATTAACCTCTAAGTCCTGCCTAACTTGGTCCACATGACCACTTACAGTGTTGACAGCTTGAGTATTCTGACCTAAGTCACCTCTTACATCACCTAAATCAGTCCTTACAGTACCTAATTCAGCAGTAATCTGCTGGAGGTTGGCATTAACACCTGCCATCATCTCCCCAAACACACGACGAATAGTTTCCTCATCCATTGACAAGAAGTATATATGAGAAAGTGAGGGATCAATATCTAATGGAACATACAGCTTGGTGGTATAAAGCTTGTTTCATTTATATAAATATCACGAGTACAGCTGGAGTATACAAACTAAGTGCTTCTACATTTACAAAGACAACGGCGAGCAAAGCAAAGTAATACATTTACTCAGGATGAGGCATCATCAAAGAAAATCCTATCCTTCATTTATCTAACACTAAAGCCTCACCCCATGGACTTCTATCAAACATGAATGCCATGTGGTCAATTGATCTGCAGTACGAATTTCTAAGTTCGTCCCAGTCCTGTCAATTTACCATTAATCAACATTAAGATCCTCCTAAATAACATGGAACTGACGGTCACCACGTTAACGTCGGCACATGAGTTGGGCGCCATTTTGTGACCGTCGGTGGAGCTGCCAGGATAGCCAACAACCGCAATGACTTCCCTAACATCTCACCCGTCGGACATAATTGCCGTGAGGATCAGGTGAACTTCCAAAAAGGCCAAAGCGGCACGAGAATCTGTAGTCCACAGGGATCGTGGTACATGGTGACGAAGGTCATAGACTGCCTAAGGAAGGGTCCACCTTAAAAACTAGACTGAGAAAATAAACATCCAGACTTATGTAAAACACCGTGAAAATTTATTGTTAAAATTCACAAGCCCCTAGCCTAGTTCGGAGGGTTTCAATCGGCTAGTCCGCATGCTAATAATCAAACAAAAATAAAGAGCAGGTCCCTACCTGAGAAGTTACGGAAAACCCTCGCGAAAGATCTATCTCACAATAATAAAGCAACAACAGCAACACTAGGAAAATGGTACGACGCAAATCCCTAGGTCAAGTTACAAGATCAAGTTAATATCTGAATTTACATTTAACAGGGTAGCAAAACAAATCTAAGTTAGGATGATACCATCTCAACATTTACATTTAACGTTAATCATCTAGCTAAGTCCTATCAATTAACAAAATTTACGGCGATGACGTCCGTAATAGAAAACAATTTCATTGAAAAGCTAAGTGATCAGCCATGTAAAAAAACATTTAATTATTCTTCGAAACTAGGTGCTAACGGCACACAAGAAGGTAACATGTAGGATTCATACACTTATACATCATAAATAATTAATAAAGAGACGACAGCTTTATTAAAATGCCTGCCTGCACCTTGGTTTACTCTTTGTAAGCCATAGTCATCTAATGTGTGTAGTTACGGTGACGACTGCGTAGTAAAGACTACGTCTAACATCGCATGGCCTGCGCTCCACAAGCTACGAACTCATGGTTCGAGCAAGTTTCAGGTCGCTTCAAAAGTGTCAGCTGTCCTAGTCATTCCCTCAAAAGGAAATACCTTCATCAGCATGGTCATGTCAGCAGGTTAAAAATGCAAAAGAACAAAGCTAGATAGAAAGAATTCGTTAGTTAGCTTTTGTTTTACCAAAATTATGCGTTTTATTATTAGGATGTCGGTTTAGGTTTATCGTTGGTTTATGGCGAATAATACTGACAATAGCCTGGGCACGGAGTGTCTCCACTGAGATCAATCTCCACCAAAAAGCCTCGACTCAAAAGTCGGAATATAATCAACGAGCAATAACAACTCGGACACACAATAACACAAGTTACCAGCAGCGCAAAGCTCGCGTTCAATAACTCTGGGATGGGTCTGCACACTCAGTCACCCTCCATAACATCTGGTCAACCGGAACAATCCCGGACAAGGTATACACAAATACCTACATACAATAAATTCCTCCTATAACAGGGTAGCCTACAACATACTATAGAAAACCTGACATAACTGTACACGTCAACAACGGTACACGAAACAGTGCGTTTAACTAACAAAAAACAATCTATGAAAACATGTGATCAGATACAAGGTCGAACACTGGTTTCCATGAGCTAAGTTGCAATGAAAGGAAAAGCGAATACAACAAGCATTCTGTCCTCTGTCAAAGTAATTCTGTCTCACAATACAAGCATGCTCTCAAGGGCACTGGGTCACAAACCCGTTCATGTCGCCGCAGGCTGCAACATTCCTGCGCTCATCTGACACAACACACACACTATCAAGGCCGGCGATTAAAGCAAAATAAAAACTGTTCAATGGCCTCATCATAAAATCTTTTATCATAGGTTCTAAACCTCGAAGAATACGTGTATAAAAAACACGCTATGAATCTGAATACAATAATATAATTCCGTCTTTCAAACCAAAGACGTCTAAATGATAGCAATGTCACATTGCTGGAGCTCGTTGCTCTCAAAGATATAACTTCAGTAGTTGCTTGTATAACTTCAAATAAATACGTGTCTTCACATGACACTAACAAAATAATAATTCTGGCGCAGATTCCACACTCTGGATCTGCTTAATAATACGTTGGGAACTGGGTTCGATGCTAGACAACGAAACATTCCTTTTACTTGTAAGGTCCACACATGACCTGATGGCTTCTGAGCAACATCTCAAATGAAATATAATGCAGTTACAAAACTGGTAATTACAGTCGATTACCTAAATGATACGACTGTTCTAACGAAGTCAGGGGTGTAACGAAGACTGGATGCAAAAAATGCATTTAAAGAAATGTCTGCAAAAACTTGAAAAATCACCCCAAATAGGGTTAAACAAAGTAGCCTCAAATGACTACGGTCACGTTTAGCAAAAGAAAGGCATTGACGCTCTAAGACGTTCATCAGGCTGCACCAGGGTTGACCAAAATGTCTGACCCAAGGGTGTCTCACTCTAACTGAAATAAATGACATCTAATTAGACTAGTTACAGTCCCTACCTATAAAAATGGCTGTCACTGAGTTCGGTTGGTTCACAAACTACATTAAACCTACTATACCACCAGAAACTAGAACAAGCAAGGGTGTACAAAAACTCACGAATTGGAGAAGCTCTCACTCAGCCCTCTGTTCAACGACAAGGGTCGTACAAATTCCTCCTTGGCTTTCCGGAACGGCATCATCCTCATCAGGGTTCCCCTGGACTCCTCCAAAGACCAGGGTTCGATCTGTCCCTGTCGATAACTTCGTGGATGTACTGGATATGCCTGGGAATGGCATCCTGGTTTCCTTCTTCCTCGTTCGCTGTTCTGGAAGCTCCACCATCATACTGGTTCCAATAGATACGTCACCCTCATACCGTAGCGGTATTAGCCCATGATGACTGTCTCAAACATGGTGTAGAATAGTCTGATCACGTGGGTGGTGGAATAAATCGTGTAGTAGTTCATAATTTCACTTCAAAAATCACAATGTTCGTTGAAAATGTTACAGGCTTTAATTGCAATTGATAACACAGCCTTTACTTCGCAGATATCGAATAATACGTGTTCAAGCACTGTTCTGTGGTTCTTCACGTGTACTGACGCCACTTTTACATCACGTAGCATCCGTAAAATGTGCGTCGTTTTGTAATTGAATAATACACTGTGGCAATTCAATTATACTGTACTTTCATAATTCACAATTGCTTAAAGTAGTTATAACACGTTTACCTCTATATTTTTCACCAGGCTCTCGGCCCTCCACAAACACGTGGGTACAGAAATGTGGTGTTACGGTAATGTTACAAAATTCACTATACTTGCCAATTATATCACAATATGCTTCTTGTTGTTCACTGTGCATAAATAACAGTGATTTGTAGAAATTTGTGCACGATGGCACCCGATGATAACTTCCACGCTAAACAGCGGATATTTCTCCACGTCTGGCACGACGGCTACAATTGCATGCCTTCACAAGGCGGATTTTCCAGATATGGTGCGAATAATTCACTATACAATTCTTACTTATCACTCGTATTATAACGTATTCGTTCTCGATGGCAACAGATAACAATTTCCTCGCTAAACAGCGGATATTTTCTACGTCTAACAAGACGGATGTAACTTCACGCCTACACGGGGCGGATTCTCCAGCCGTAGTGCAAGGCACAGAGTTATTCGAGGAAGTAGGTTGTCAAACCGAAGTCGTTGAGCGACTACTTACATTCCTGTTTGCGTATCTGCAAGGATATTACCTTACCTTAAGCAAAAATAACATTCTACAAAATGTTTAATAATGCAGCACGACGAAATGGAATATTCTGAGTCTTGTGGAAGGATAAAATTAATTAATAAGACCTCAGATAAATAATTAGTAGACTTCACCAAAGTCAAAAGTGCGATTCACCGCTACTTCAAAGAGTATAGCATGAGCTCTCAGCTCCACGTGGCTATCTGGGTGTGTTCAAAGGTACTACATCCCATCATAAATGTGCTGTTATAAAAAATATCACATGAACCTTAGCTCAGCGGGTTCAATACATCGCACCGAGCCTTGTCATAGAGACAGTAGACTCGTACTACAGGTTGACGATGGATGTCTTTGGACGTGCGTTGATGGTCAAAGCTAGGTCTGTTCCCATACATGATCCTAAACAAGAAACAGATCCTGCTAATAAACACTATGTGGATAGGTGAGTATTGCCACGCACAAAACAAGGAGATTGTGACTCTAAAGGAAAGCGGTTAACCCATGCAAATCATTCTCGAGTGTCTACAGACGTTACTACAAAAAGTATGTGGATAACAATGTGTATCAGTTTTATGATAATGTGCCTCAGCTTACGGTGGATGGCTATAGCGCTAACCATCACCGCATTATTCACGTGGAAGACCCACAAGAAGATGATGATGTCTGTACCAAGCGATACGTGACCTATGAAATGAAAAGGCTTTATAAATTTATCCCATCTGTATTTTTAGTGTATCTGACAAATGTAAAACCTGTGAATGAGAGAAACCATGCACCGCTAGTTCATGACCAGCACTTGACCTATGTGCTTGCTTCGGGTTTAAGCCACTATCGAATAAACTATAATGGAACCATTGACTTCAAATATGCCATACCTGATGAGAACCATTTACAAATAGAGATAAATGGTCATAGGATGTTGGTCCATAACCATGAAATGGTCAATGCAGGAGACGAATTATCCTTTCATCTCATGTTGACATGGGATGAAAAGCAAGCTGGAAAAACCATAAACGATTTCCCACTTTATGTAGAATTGGAATATACAGCCATGAAATAACAATCTGACGTTAGTTGTGACTTAAACTTTCTTGTGAAAGGTTGTTGGTCATCATCATCATGGTGAAACAAAGATATGTGGTGAGAAAGACTAAAAATATGACCCTGTCCTTGGCAAAGCCTGGGCTTAAGACATTCGTGGACAAGCCCTTTCGAAAGAAAAAAAGAAAAATAATGTGTTGACAATAAGGAAAGCTCTTCGAGCAGCACAGAGACATGTTATTCCAAAACGTAAGCAACAGGGTTCAAAACAAGGGCGAGTGATTCCCGTCCCCTAACGAGCGGGATTTTTACCTGCATTATTCGCTGGTCTGGCTGCTCTAGGTTCACTTTTAGGTGGCGCCAGTGCAGTGGCAAAAACTATTAAAGCCGCGCAACAGGGCAAGCAACAACTCAAAGAAAGTCAGCGACACAATGAAACGATGGAAGCCATTGCTATGGGGGCTAGAAATGTCAATTTGAAGCCAGCCTTTTATCAACAAGGATTTGGAATTTCACCTTTCCGAAATAAAATAAAACATCTTTAACCTCAGGCATAGCAAGACATGCCCTGAAACATCAACAAGTGGTAAGCTATGCTAAACAACTAAAGCTTTCACATTTTCGAGGTGTGTTTATGCGAAACCAATTACCCTCACAACTCTGGAAACAGGAATGTGCTGTTGTCAATTTGGATGATCACCGAGGACCTGGAACACATTATGCAGCTTATGTCAAAGAGGGATCCACTGTATGGTACTTTGACAGTTTTGGGAATTTGCCCCCGCCCTTGGAACTAGTGGCCTATTTTGGAAACACGATCAAGATATATTATAATGTGAAACGTGAGCAAACGTTTAACAGCCAACAGTGTGGACGTTTGTGTTTATTTTTTTTATATAAGACGCAACATAAGCAAAAACGTCAACAGTATGTCGGTGGAAAGTAAGACGTTTACACTGCATGGACGTGGACCTGAAGTGAGCCTAGACTTTTACCCACCTATCGAATTGAGTGAAAAACCTTGTGGTTTAGGACTTGTTTCTCTTGAAACGTACAATCGAATATACAACATACGTGAAAATGTGAACAACAAGTTTAACTATGATGATTCTGTGCTCACCCTGAACTCTGGTGGATACACGATAGATGACATTAATGAACACATTTATGTGGTGTTGATCAATGAATATGGTTTAAAGTCATTTCTCGATGGAACGCGCAAGTTTGAACTTGCAGGAAATACCAACACTCATCGCTGCAGTATTTTTCTACATTCAAAATTGACTTCAAAACACACCTCGATTCCATTGGTCCATTACTAGGATTTAAACCACGCGTGTTGGAGCCCATCAAAAAACATGAATCAGACCATGAAGTGAAATTCATTGAGGACCATCATGTGTCGGTGACATGTAATATTATTAGCCAAGTGTACACCAATCAAGAACCATCGCATTCGCTTTATGACTTTATTGTGACATCGACCAATGGGCATATTATTCGTGAAAACCCTCCAGTGGTGCTTTTTCATTCTGTGGCTGTCGATGGTATTAGTAATATAACATTAAAACTGATTAATAGAGAGCAACATCTCATTGATCTAGATTCTACCACACCAGTGACTTACAAGTTGGTGCTAAAGCCACTATGAAGTTTGTATATAAAGCAACAGCACCGTCTAGGAATGGTGTTAGTTGTTTAGCACGTGAATACACGTTAACATCTCAGAACAAGCAGATTTTACAGCATTTGGGTTACCACGTCAACCCCCACGATGAATTCTATCCTAGAGGTAGCGAACCACATCGAGGAGCAACCAGGAGTGGTATGAATTGATCTCCATTCTTATCAAGCTCAAACACTTGGACTCAATAACAATGATGAAATTCAATTTCTTATCAACAACCAAGATATTTACACTCTACCGCATGAATGTGTTATTCAGGTTGAAGGTTGGCTCACCAAAGACGATGGCTCTACACCCACCACATCCAAGTTAGCCAACCATGCTTTCGCCTTTCTGTTTTCTGAAGTGCGTTACGTGATTAACGATATCGTGGTGGATAGCACTCGAAATGTGGGTATTTCCAGTGTCATGAAACTATATCCCTCTTATAGTGAGGAAGAAGCTAAAACACTTTGCATAGCGGGTTGGTGCCCTGACTCGATCAATGATTGGATGGTACACACCGATGGCACCTTTACTGGATATTTACCTCTTAAAGTGATTTTAGGCTTTGCTGAAGATCACCAGCGCATTGTGGTCAACACAAGGCAAGTGCTTTATCTGGTGAGAGACAGGAGTGATAATAATGCACTCAAGGGAGCCGACAATGCCCCCATTCATTCAAAAATTCAACTACAACGCTTGCTATGGAATGTGCCTCATGTGACCCTTAACGATAGCAAAAAACTGGACATACTCAAGATGGAAAAGAGAGATATACCTCTACCCATGGAATTTAGAAGCTGGGCACTCCATGAGTACCCGCTATTGCCCACCACCAACACACACAGTTGGTCTATAGAAACAGCCCGCTATACAGAGAGACCTCTCTACATGATTGTGGGTTTTCAAACGAATCGCAAGTATCAACAAACCAAAGATGCCATGCAATTTGATCACCTGCAATTGAGAAATGCACATCTTTTCCTCAACGGTGCTGTGTTTCCCTATGAAGGGCTAGATTTAGATTTTTCAAAAAATAAGTTTGGTCCCCTGTACGACTTGTTTTCTAAATTTAGATGGTCGTATTATCAAAAAGAGAATTGTCCACTGTTGTCACCCCCAAGCTTTAAATACAAGGGCGCCTCTGATTGTCTTTGACTGTTCCTACTTGGAAGAGTCTGTCAAACCATCCAATATTCACATTCGACTAGATTTTGAAACGCATGACAATGTTCCAGCCAATACCACGGCCTACTGTTTGATCATTCATTACAAACAAGTCAACTATTATCCTCTGTCCAACCAAGTGACAAGTGTATAAATAGCAGGTCAACCTACGTCAAGCCGCTCAGTCATGTCTTGCTTTCAAGCCTCAAGAGAAGTTACATCCATGAATTTAAAATCTGAGGAACAATGTTTCAAGACCTTTGCGACGTGGCCGGTGCCTTTTATAAACCCTCAAGCTTTAGCGGCCGCTGGATTCTACTATTTAAAAACAAGAGATGAAGTGAAATGTGTGTTTTGTCCCATCATCTTAGACCAATGGCAAGAGAGCGATGAACCCATGCAGAAACATCAGCGCTGGTCACCTGCCTACCCCTACCTGTGCAGAATGGAGTTGGGTTATATACCCTGTCATTCAAGTTACCCCTCACTCGTGCCTCTAAGTGATGAAAAAAGTTTTGATACGTTTGGACTTTATGATGTCAACAGTGCTTCAGTGAGCAGCTCACAGTCAAAAACACCCAGTTTAGAGACATAAGAATATTATCGGTGTTATGGACACTATAAACACAAAAGACTTTTTTGTTGTATGAGATGGTACCGCCTCTATCCTAGAATGAAAAAAGAATGTAAAACTTGTTATGCTAATAAAATAATGTAATAAAAATTGGTTGTTGTTTTATTATTATTTCTTATGCCCCCTTGTCATATCCTATCCTCTATAGTGACTACTCGATGCTTTTATTTTCTTTTACTAGAATGGAACGTAAGTAAATGACATGAGTACACATTACTGAACAATTGTCAGTCTGTGGTCAGTTGGACTGGATCCAGACAAGAGTGAACATGTTGCGTACACTGATTGTCGACTGTCAAGGGTTTAAAATTGGAGATAACAAATTTATATTTAAAGAAGTGGCCATTATCGATTGTTCCACTTTTTGGATATCGCAATCTACCCATTTGGTGTTTAAACCACCTTATGCGTTTGATTTGTTGTGTGATAAAGACCGTAAACAAACCCAGTGGATTGAAACTCATATGCAACTAGACTGGAAGCAAGGAACCATATCATATAAGCATCTGGACATGGTCATGAAAGCCCACTTGTCTTCTGCCCATGTAGTATTTGTGAAAGGTAGTGAAAAACGTCAATGGCTACAACCATTTTTGGCGTCTTACTGTCAATGTATCGATTTAATGGACATGGGCTGTCCCTTGCTGCAAACACTCATGGACCGCTGCCCCTGTGACAACATTACCCATAAAGCCATGGTACAGGTGTGGCAATTGTTTCATTGGCTAACCACCAATGCCTGCTGGGAGTTGTAAAATAAAATTAAAACTCCAGGTTTACCTGTGAATGACACCAGTGAGATTTCTACAAGCGACGTGTAAACATCTACATTATACCATGGAGAAAGGGGATGCTACCGATAAAGCGATTGGAAAGATCTTTATGTGTAAAAAGAAACTAGACAGTTTTACCAAAGAAGAATTATTGGCTCTCCCAAAATCGTTCATTTATTATGTGGCAGCAATTGCAGTGAAAGAAATCTGGCAACATGTACCAAAATAATGGACTCAAGCCCCTGTGTTAAGTGAATTGCAACCATGTACGGATTATGATCACCATAAGCAAGTGGCTATGGCAAAAATACCATCTATGCGACAAAGCGCCACTTGCCAGCTGGTCAAACTGTATCACGGTCATAGAAGTCCATGTAAAGACTTTGTTTCTTCATTCCACGGGTGTGATGGAGAAAAAAAAGCAGCAACAACAAACATCATCAACAGAGGAGGAGGAGGATCAAACCTTTTCCCCACCTATGGAAAAGGATATGCCAGACCTGTACTGGCAATGGCGTCATTGACAAAGTCATTCAATACTTGACTTTCGAAATCTACTTACCTGGTTATTATTTGTGTGGTCCTGGAACTTGTCTTGAAGAACCTTTGCAGCGTGGTGATATACCTATTAATCCTTTTGGATCGAGCATGCACCTTTCTTATCGCTATAGGCATTCTGCATTAAGACGTGTAGCGGATAAAGTATCGTTGAAAAGCTAGACAACGTTTGACATCCTGTGATGTCTCAGTGAGGGAGAGGTTGGCAGCCCTCATTGTGATTAGTGCTATAAAAGGAAAGTTAATAATGAATTGACATGAACATTGAAAAGGATTGAGGAATTGGTATTTCTTTGTATTCTATTTTGTAAAGCCATATATGTTGTGAAATAAAAACAAGGTTTACAAGATCACAATGTCTTTTAATTTTAAAATGGTGATAGCCATTTCTTCTTTTTCATTTTTTCACACATGAATATTTACTATTTCCACTTTTCATTTTTTTACATTCCCCTTGTTTAGTTTTACACATTCTATACATTTTTGTTGTTGTGAAATAAAAACAAGGTTTACCAGATCATAATGTCTTTTAATTTTAAAATGGTGATAGCCAGTTCTTCATTTTCATTTTTTCACACATGAATATTTACAATTTCCACTTTTTCATGTTTTTTACATTCTCCTTGTTTAGATTACACATTCTGTACATTTTTGTTGATGTGAAATAAAAACAAGGTTTACCAGATCACAAGGTCTTTTAATTTTAAAATGGTGATAACTATTTCACTTTTTCACACATGGATATTTACAATTTCCACTTTATATTTTTTACATTTCCCTTGTTTAGTTCACACAATCTGTACATTTATTTAATAATATTTTTCGTAATATACAGAAGCAAACATTTTACACTAAAACGTATTACCTATCTTATTTTTACTAAACTACAGTAGCCTAACATTATACATTCAACTAACAGTTTTTTTTACAAAAAATATTAAAATATAAAATACAATACAAATATTGCAATATAGTGATCATTAGACTTAAGTAAAGTAATAGTCGTCAATGCGACTGTTTCCCCAAGCAAGAGTATCAAATGGGTTGGGTATAATGAATCGTTTGTTGTCTTCATTACTTAAAGCAACTTTGTTCAGCAAATTGGTATGTAGCTGATGATTTTTACTTCTAAATACACACATTTTCTTATATAATACAGGTGGGTTACTAACTATACAGTTTTTATAATCACTTATTATTATACTTATATCTAACTCTTTACTAACAACATTCATTTTCACTCTTTTAATTTTTTTACTACTACATCATCAATTGTCAAATAGCTGTATGATTTAGATTTTGTGCCTACAAAGGTGTCTATAATAACACCAGCACATTCATCCTTAAATTTCCCAAGAACCTTTTTGTTTACTTGAGGTAAATGGTAAATATTATCCTTGGGATAGTCACTTGTATCAAACCTATTTAGCTCAGTTTCGATATCCTCATAAAAATCATTAGCTTTAAACTCATAAATAAAAGAATCTGTGTCTGTGTAGAGTAATTTAGCATTATCAAGATAGTTTTTCTTTACATAATCATAGTGAAATTCATACATAAGTGTTTTTGACAATTCCAGAATAGTGTAACCCACATATATAGGTTTGTTGTAAGTTACTTTAAGACGATTCATTTGTATTACAACTAAATCCTCATGTATAATTGAACAGCTATGAAAGATAGGCTTGCTTATTAAGTTGCTCGCACCATACCTTTTACCACCATTCTCCCTCTTTGTTATCAGCATTACATCAACTCGTTTATCAACATTCTCCATACTCTTTCCAAGAACACTATTATTTATGAGTTTATAAAAATCTTTTTCAAACGCGTTTGTTGACTGTGTTCTTAAATTATTGTTTAGATCAATATACGGTTTGAGCCATGCTGACTGATGAAATTGCAATACGCGATGAATTTTAGTTAATTTCAATCCATGCTGTAGACACTGTTTCAAGTTTTGATAATGTATTACATATTTACATGTATCATTTACATTAGCAATTAACATTTTTGTTCGTGATGTGATGTATGGAGATTTCATATTCTCAGGACAAAATGGTAAATCATTATGTTCATCATGTATCTCTTTAGGGTACTCAAGATTTACCTCTAAAATATATCCTTTATCATCGTTATCATTAAGAGTGTCAACATGTAAGACATCAATTTCAGGTTGTGTCAGCCAGCGAAAATCTTTCAGTGCTAGATATTGACTCATAGCCCAAACATATTGGTTATTTGCATCGAGGTAGACAATATACTTTGACTCTTCACAAGGGTTGTAGCTAGGCATCTATTTATTATTCGCTTTAGAATACCGTCCACTACATTGGCTTAATCCACCTCGAATTGATGATTTTATAAAATTGATCATGTCTATATCAGTCATTAATTCTAAATTTACTTTCGTTTTTTTCAACATTGAACTGAAACTTAACCCAGGAGCAGTGAAATACTGACAAGGATCAAGGTTATAAGTTTTCATACGAACATTCCGAAAATTTTCAAAAACATCTGCTAATAACAACACATATGTCTTCAAATATATGTCTGAAAATTCTCCTAAAGTTTGAATGTCGAACTGTGTCCATACACGTTGTGCATCTAAATATTCCTGATCACTGATATGACTTGTGTTTAAGGAACTGTAAAATGCATCTTTCGGTGGTAAAGAACACTCCTCAAGACGTTCCACACAGTTAATATATTCATAAGGGAATATAGCCTTTTGACGAATCAAATTAAAATCATCTTCTTTAGGAAAGACACGTTGGATTTCATGAAACTGATCTGATTTTAAATTACTAGCCAGCTTATCAAGACTACTCGGCATAAAGCGAAACGAGTCTAAAAATCGCAGTTTTATAGGTTTTTTATTGACAGTTTTGATGTATTTTGTGAACGATATGTATTGTTCCTTATTATTTGCAATCACATCAATTTTCACATCTGAAGCTCCAAATTCTTTAACGATAAAGTGGTTATCGTATTTGCTACCGTTATGTAGAATGACCGGAATGAATTTACTTACTCTATAATTTAAATTACATTCTTGGCGGGCAGCACCACGATATTTTCCTATTAAATGGTCATGATCGCGAACCCTGTCTGTATATAAACATTCACCACATATAAAACAATTAGTTTCAGTTTCAAAATTCATTTGCTTTGATGAAGTTAGTGACTCCTTTGGAATGATCGTATTTAAAATAGAGGATATACGGATGGCATCTTTCTCAAGCCTTTCCATAAAAACTTTAGGTACATCATGTCCTCTAGAGAGCTCAAACTTATTTAAAGAGTCATCATAACTACATTTAATATAATATGCAAAGCTAAAAGGTTCATGAATGTGAGTAGTGTTGGTGAAAGGTTGGGCTGGATTCGATGAACATGCATTAAATGGTTTTAGCAAAGCCTCGAAGTCAGCATATATAACAAATGGTACGCGAAGCTGTTTCTCATAATCCTTAAATTATAGAATGTTATTTTTAAGAGTCGGTAATACCGTACAAACATGATTACATCCCCATTTTTGATGTTGAGTTAGTTGATCCTCTTTTCTGAAATATAGCAAACAACCATCATTCAACCACTTCTTACCTTCATATTTTGATAGCTGACTACCAACAAGTCTACTTAAATGTTTTATCCAACAATAGTGGGCATTTTCACCTTCGGTTATGTACAGTAAATTTACATGAGCATTCTTTTTTTCCTGAGTATAATATAGAGGACCTACTCTACTCTTATTTTTAATTCCATAAACATTAATACTTACATTGTTCAGCTCTTCAAAATGTTGAATGACTTTTATCGCCATTGGAAATTCTATTTCTTTTAAATCTAACACTGAAGATTAGTGAGGATAAGATGACCTTCTTTCCACAGCATTTTAATTCATCACTGCTGGATGGAGAGCTGAGGTTACAGCCCACGCAAAACATGCATGGTCACTATTTATAATGATTACACAAGCTTTCTTTCGTTTAATCCATCCTGGCAAATCAATGTATGATGATGCTTGAAGGGGGTTATATTTATTCAGGTTGGTTTCTAAATAAAGTACTTCAACCAACGCCCAGCCTGACTCCCTTTCCTGGAACTCTTCACTCTTCACAATGATAGCACTTGAAATATTTTGGTATATATCAATAATATTAGTTGATTCGCTAACAATTATGTTTTTTGTATTAAAGGATTTGATATACATAATTTCACCTTCGCTCCCAGTTTTTACATAGAGTCCAAAAAGTTCAAAATTCATTTTAATTGTTTTATGCTCTAATAAAACATTACCTACCAAGCCAAACACACTAGGTTGAACATTTCTTAAAAATGATTCAATACTTTGAGTTTTTTGTTTACTATAAAGTCTATAACTAGCAATTCGACTTTTAAATGCACTACAAATTTGTTGAATATTTCCAGAATTACTTTCGTGGCATGCGTTATTTTTATGATGAATACTGCGTAAATATTCATGAATAATTGAAGGAGGTATATCAATATTACATACATTACAATGTGTTATCGAAGGTTCACCATTCTTCTTTCTTTTTGTTGCATGCCTATTTTCACAATCTTGAGAACGTTTACGATTTTGAGCATCACATTCATTTAAAGGTTCCGTGCTGGTTGATGGTTTTACAGATTTCAATTCCTGTTGTTCTCCATGCACTTCAACCATGTGGGATTGATATCGCTTTACAGCAGAAAAACCAAGTTCACAAACTGAACACGAAAATGGTGCCGAAATAACATGCATTAAATTTACATGACGTGCAAGATTATCTTGTCTGTTAAATGTGGTAGCACAATGACTGCACTCAAACATTTTAATGTCATGTTTAGCATTTGCGTGTCGTTGAAGGCGGTCAGGTCTTGAGAACTGTTTCTTACATTCACCACACGTGAACATGATGATCACTTTCGAAATTACCTATAAAAGAAAGAAATCATAAATGTTAATAAATGATAAAAACAAAGTAAAATATAAATAGTTTAATTACATTCCAGTCAATGGTTATAGCAGGGTATTTAAATCGATCATCTGTGAACTCCTAGCAAGTCTAACTTCATGTAGTTCTAACTGGGGGTTACTATATACCACTGTCACTGACACCTAGTGGTGAACATTGGAACTTGATAGAGTGGTAGAAACCAGTGATCGCCAGTTAAGTGAGCTAAGTGTGACGTCATAGCCAGTCTTAAAACAAGTCTAAACTTGTAGAACATGTCACGTGATAGAAACCAGCAGCCACCAGTTAAGTGAACTAAGTGTGATGTCATAGCCTGTCTTAAAACAAGTCTAAACTTGTAGAACATGTCACTTATTGGAAACCAGCGATCACCAGTTAAGTGAGCTAAGTGTGACGTCATAGTCAATCATAAAGCAAGTCTAAACATGTAAAACATGTCACGTGACAAGGTTAAGTTAGATAAAGTTAGGTTATGTTAGGTGAACTGAGGTTAAGTCTTTAAATATTCCCTCTGTCACTGACACCTAGCAATGAACATTTGGACTTAATAGAGCGGTAATCAAAATCTAACCCACAAATTTAGCTTTACACATCATGGTCACGTAGTTCCAACTTTTGACTGCCAAATATATCATTTTCACTGACATGTATGGTGAACATTGGAAAATATCACTCTAGCTGTTTAAAAGTTATTAGAGGGGCACTTACCTTTTTATAATTGATCAACTGCTGCCACTGAATGAACAGATTATAGGAATCTGGTAACCTACAGGTACCCAATTATCTGTAAACAAATTAATCAATCAATAAATACATTCCAATCAAGAACTTCAACATCAATTAGAAATAAAAGACTACAATCCATTAATAATAAGTACTTACCTTGCAAAATAATTTAATGATTTTCTACCAAAAAGGCTTTTTTACAATTCTTGAGCAGTATTAGAGCACTGTTCACTCAAAGCGAGTAATAAAGACTGACAGTAGGGAAGTATATGACACCTCTCTTATATAAACTCTCATCGCTCGTGTCAGCAGTTTTTTGCAGATCATTGCAATTCCTTTCCCAATACAGCTGAGAGTCCAAAGTACACTAGGAACACCTGTGTGGTATCCAATTACTGCTGACTTTGCATGATCATCACCCATTTTCTTGATCAACACCTGGGGTTTCAAATTACTGCAGCGTCAGTCATAGCAACAGCAGTGTGTGCTCTCTGCCATGTCAGCAACATGACACCGGAAGGAACACCTCTGTAATATCCAATAACTGCTAACTTTGCATGATCATCACCCATTGTCTTAATGAACACTTGCGGTTTCAAATTACTGCAGCGTTAGTAATAGCAACAGATCTGTGCGCTCTCTGCCATGTCTGTAATATGACACAGGAAATAACAAGACGTCTTACTGCACGTATCATCTCCTCAGTTTTAACATCTTAAGAACATGTATTATTCTCTTTCAACTACAAATGACTCGTTAGAACACATCCATCCACCAAGTTAGATCCCTTGTATGTTCACATGTATTTCGTCACTTTCCTTTCATATCGTTATCACATTATAGTAGTGGGGGATTAGTGAACAACGTCAGTTCAACAGACTGCTTTACACGCAAATGTAGTTAGGCCCTTTGACATTATGTAAATAAATTCATGGGCTAGTCCGTAGGGACCAGTCCAAAGGGACTCATCCACAAGGACTCGTCCACAAGGACCTGCCAACAAGGACTCGTCAATAATGACCCGTCCACAGGGACTCGTCAACAAGGACCCGTCAGCAATGACTCGTCAACAATGGCCCGTCAACAATGACCCGTCCACAGGGACTCGTCAACAAGGACCCGTCAGCAATGACTCGTCAACAATGACCCGTCAACAATGACCCGTCAACAATGACCCGTCCACAGGGACTCGTCAACAAGGACCCGTCCACAGAGGCCCATCAACAGGGACCCGTCAAAAAGGACCTGTCAAAAAGGATCCATCAAAAGTGACCCCCTGTCAAAAAGGGCCCGTCCAAAGGGGCTAGTCAACAGGGACCAGTCCAAAGGGACAAATCAACAGAGATCAATCAAAAGGGACCAATCAACAGGGATCAATCAAAAGGGGCTCTCATCTCAAGGCCTGACATATCCCTCTTTGATTACTGGTTTGCCGATCGACAAGCGTCACTTAAAATACTTTTTGATCACCACTCGTGGGTTGGGTTAGGTAAGGTTACACTACAGCTGCCATCTTTAAAAAGCCCACCCTCTTACAAAAGCTATGAGTGGGCATGCGTAAAAACAAAAAACAAGCATGTTAATTCATATTGGCTTTCCACCGCACACATGTCTCTTGTGTGGAACAACGTTTCATTCCATATTGGCATCCAAACTCTCACATGTTGCACTTGGAAAGAGTGATTCTCTAAAAAATTACAATGTTCACCCCCTATTAGGGTTAGGTTTCATTTTTGGAGTGGAGATATGTTGTCCAATGGAAAGGGGGTGTCAGCCCGAGTTCAATGACACCTCATTAGTCAAAATCCGACCATAAGTTCGAGAGATATCGCGTCGCCGCCATCTTGTGAGGTGGGGAGGTGGAGGAGGTGCTAGAACCGCTCAAAACACACTACTAACAAAGTCCCGTATGAGTTCATATACCATTCATCCGATTGCTATGAAACTTTGGTGAATTGTTGCGCACACTCTAGGAAAGGTTTCTGACTTAGTAAATCCTTTTTACAATAGGTAACGCACTAGTAGATTCAACAAATGAGTAACGGCGCGCGTATCAATTTAAAAAAAAAAACTCCGTATGCATTCAGATACCATTCATGCGATTGCAATGAAATTTGGAGAAATGTTGTTTCCACTACCACGAAAATTTCTGATTTAGAAAATAAATTTTACAATTGGTAGCGCACAAGTAGATTCAACTAATGAGCGACAGCGCGTGAATCGTTTCAAAAAATCCCGTATTCGTTCATATTACCATTCATCCGATTGTGATAAAACTTTAGTGAGTTGAGTACAATCCTGCTAAGGTGTATGAATTAGTAAATCCGTTTTTCAATTGGTGGCGCACAAGTAGATTCAACAAATGATTCACGGCGCGCGAATCGTTTAAACAAAATCCCGGATGCGTTCATATGCCATTCATCCGATTGCGGTAAAACTTTGATGAGTTGTTGTCTTCACGCCAGGGAAGGTTTTCGAATTAGTAAATCCATTTTACAATTGGTAGCGTACGAGTATATTCAACAAATGGGTGATGGCGCTCGAATCGTTTCAACAAAGTCCCGTATGCGTTCATATACCATTCATTTAATTGCGATGAAACTTGGTTGAGTAGTTGAGCAGCACGCTCCCATGATTTTTTTGAGATAGTAAATCGATTTTGCAATAGTTTAGAATTGGTTAACGAAAAAAGAAAACATATTGGAAATCCAGAAGCACTTCAAAAAGCAATGTTACAACGCCAACACTTTCTTTGATTGGCATTACAACGCATGCCGGGTTCAGCTAACATATATATAAAAATGAATGTTCGTTTGTTCGTCTTCTATGCGTTCATAAACCATTCATCCGATTGCGATCGAATTTTGGTGAGTTGTTGTAAACACTTCCGGGATGGTCATAGGCATAGTTAACCCATTTCACAGTAGATAGCGCGCGAGAAGTTTAAACAAATGCGTAATGGTGATGCGTTCATATACTATTCGTCCGATCGCGATCAGTTTTTTGTGTTTTGTTGTGCACAGTCCCGGAAAAGTTATAGGCGTAATAAATCCAATTTCCAATGAATGACGCGCGAGTAGCTTCAACAAAATGGCGTGCGTTTGTTGCAAGAAAGTCCCACATTAGTTCATATACAATTCATCCCATTGCGATGAAACTTGGGTGAGAAGTACTGTACCCTTTAGGTAAGGTTTCTGGCTCAGTGAATCCACTCAACAATAGGTAGCGCACCAGTAGATTCAACAAATGAGCGACGACGGGCGAAGCGTTTCAACAAGTTCCTGTATGCGTTCACATACCATTCGTCCGATAGCGATGAAACTTGGGTTAGAGGTTGTGTATACTACAGGCAAGGTTTCTAGCTTAGTAAATCCATGTTATAATAGGTAGCGCACGAGTAGATTCAACAAATGAGCGCCGATGCGCGAAGCGTTTCAAAAATGTCCCGTATGCATTCGTATAAAATTCGTCTGATAGCGATGAAACTTGGGTGAGATATTGTGCACACTACAGGGAAGGTTTCTGGCTTAGTAAATCCACTTTACAATAGATATCGCACAAGGAGATTCAACAAATGAGAGACGACGGGCGAAGCGATCCAACAAAGTCCTGTATGCGTTCACATACTATTCGTCCTATAGCGATGAAACTTGGGTGAGAGGTTGTGTACACTACAGGCAAAGTTTCTGGCTTAGTAAATCCAAGCTACGAAGGGTAGCGCACGAGTAGAGTCAAAAAATGAGAAACGACGCGCGAAGCGTTTCAACAAAGTACCGTATGCGTTCATATACTATTGGTCTGATGGCGATGAAACTAGGGTGTGATATTGTGTACACTTCAGGGAAGGTTTCTGGCTTAATAAATCTACTTTACAATAGGTATCGCACAAGTAGATTAAAGAAATGAGCGACGACGCCCAAGTGTTTCAAAGTAGTTCCGTATGCGTTCATATACCATTCGTCCCATAGCGACTAAACTTGGGTGAGTTGTTGTGTACACTCCAGGGAAAGTTTCAGGCATAGTAAATCTGTTTTACAATAGGTAGCGGACAAGTAGATTCAATAAATGAGAGAAGACGCGAGAAGCGTTTCAACAAAGTCCCGTATGCGTTCGTATACCATTCGTCCTATAGCGATTAAACTTGGGTAAGATGTTGTATACACTTCAGGGAAGGTTTCTGGCTTAGTAAATCCACTTTACAATAGGTATCGCACAAGTAGATTCAACAAATGAGCGACGGCACGCGAATCGTTTAAACAAAGTCCCGTATGCGTTCATATACCATTCATCCGATGGTATACAAATTTGGTGAATTGTTGTGCACTCTCCAGGAAAGGTTTCTGACTTAGTAAACTATTTTTACAGTAGGTAGCACACGAGTAGATTCAAGAAATGAGTAACGGCGCGCGTACTCATTAAAAAAAAAACTTCGTATGCGTTCAGTTACCATTCATGCGATTGCAATGAAATTTGGTGAAATGTTGTTTCCACTACCGCGAAGATTTCTGATTTAGAAAATCCATTTTACAATTGGTAGCGCACGAGTAGATTCAACTAATGAGCGACAGCGCATGAATCGTTTCAACTATATCCCGTATGCGTTCATATACCATTCATCCGATTGAGATAAATCTTTAGTGAGTTGAGTACAATCCTGCGAAGGTGTATGAATTAGTAAATCCGTTTTTCAATGGGTGGCGCACAAGTAGATTCGACAAATGATTGACGGCGCGCGAATCGTTTAAACAAAATCCCGTATGCGTTCATATGCCATTCATCCGATTGCGGTGAAACTTTGATGAGTTGTTGTGTACACGCCATGGAGGGTTATCAAATTAGTAAATCCATTTTACAACAGGTTGGGTACGAGTATATTCAACCAATGGGTGACGGCGCTCGAATCGTTTCAACAAAGTCCCGTATGCGTTCATATACCATTCATTTTATTGCGAAGAAACTTTGTTGAGATGTTGATCACGCTCCCATGATTTTATCAGATACTAAATCAATTTTGCAATAGTTTAGAAGCGGTTAACAGAAAAAGAAAAAAAATATTGAGAATCCAAAAGCACTTCAACAAGCAATGTTACAACGCCAACACTTTCTTTGATTGGCATTGCAACGCATGCCGGGTTCAGCTAGTATATAAACAGGGTGTATCTTTATTATACCGACAAAATAACTGGGGACGCTCTGCGTGTTATGTAAAAGACGATGCCGCAATCGGATTGGCGGAGAATATTTTTCCCTCCGAGAAAATGAGGTTACTTTGTTACTTCCGGGCGCGCGATGCAAATCTACGAACTCGCCGTATTTGCTGATCTATAGAGCATGCTGCTGGCCACTGCTGTGCTTTAGTCAAGGGAAGGGAGTGTGATAGAAGGAGACAGAGATATGCTGGCGGGCAAGCGCAAGTTTCCTCGATCGCCTCGGCTTGCCGCATGCCCGCCAGCATATCTCTGTCTCTTTCTATCACACTCCCTTCCCTTGCTTGAAGCACAGCAGTGGCCAGCAGCTTGCTGCCTGGCTCAGCAAATACGGCGAGTTCGTAGATTTGAATCGCGCGCCCGGAAGTAACAAAGTAACCACATTTTCTCTGAGGGAGAAATTTTCTCCGACAATCCGATTGCAGCATCGTCTTTTACATAACACGCAGAGCGTCCCTGATTTTCTTGATGGTATAATTATGATACACCCTGTATATATAAAAATGAATGTTCGTTTGTTTGTCTTTAATGCGTTCATAAACCATTCATCCGATTGCGATCAAATTTTGGTGAGTTGTTGTAAACACCTCCGGGATGGTTATAGGCATAGTTAAACCAATTTAAAATAGAGAGCGCGTGAGTAGTTTAAACAAATGAGTGTTGGCGATGCGTTTATATTGCTTACAATTCATCCGATTTCGACCAAATTATGGTGGGTTGTTTAGCACAGTTCCCGGATGGTTATAGACATAGTTAATCCAATTTACAATAGTTAGTGCGCAAGTAGTTTAAACAAATGAGTGTTGGCTATGCGTACATATACAATTCATCCGATTTCGATCAAATTTTGGTGAGTTGTTGTGCACACATCCGGGAAAGTTATAGGCATAGTAAATCCAATGTACAATAGATGGCGCGCGAGTAGCTTCAACAAAATGGCGTGCGGTTCGTTTCAACAAAGACCACATGCGTTCATATACCATTCATCCCATTGCGATTAAACTTGGGAGAGATGTTGTGTACACTCCAGGAAAAGTTTCTGGCTTAATAAAACCATTTTACAATAGGTAGCGCGCGAGTAGATTCAACAAATGGGGGACGACGCGTGAAACGTTTCAAAAAAGTCCCGTATGCGTTCATATACCATTCGTCCGATAGCGATAAAACTTGGGTGAGATGTTGAGTACACTTCAAGGAAGTTGCCTGACTTAGTAAATCAATTTTACAATAGGTGGCGAACGAGTAGATTCAACAAATGAGCGACGTCGTGCGACGCGATTCAACAAAGTACCGTTTGCGTTCATATACCTTTCGTCCGATAGCGATGAAACTTGGGTGACATGTTGTGCATACATCAGGGAAGGTTTCTGGCTTAGACCATCCACTTTTCAATAGGTAGCGCACGAGTAGATTCAACAAATGCGCGACAACGCGCGAAGCGTTTCAACAAAGTGCCATATTCGTCCATATACCAATCGTGCGAAAGCGATGAAACTTGGGTGAGTTTCTGTGTACACTCCAGGGAAGGTTTCTGAATTAGTACATGCATTATACAATAGGTAGCGCAGAAGTTTATTCAACAAATGAGCTACGTCACGTGGTTCGTTTCAACAAAGTCCCGTATGAATTCATATCCTATTTATTCGATTGCGATGAAACTTTGGTGAATTGTTGTGTAAATTCTAGGGAAGGTGTCTGGCTTAGTACATGATATTCACGAGAGGTAGCGCACGAGTAGATTCAGTAAATGAGCGACGGCACGCGAATCGTTTCAAAAGAGTCCCATATGCTTTCATATACCATTGATGCGATTGCGATGAGACTTTGGTGAATCGTTGAGTACACTCGAGGACAAGTTTAAGGCTTAGTAAATCTATTTTACAATAGGTAGTGTACGAGTAGATGCAACAAATGAATGACGACGCGCGAAGCGTTTCAACAAAGTCCCGTATGCGTTCATATACCATTCGTCCGATAGCGATGAAACTTGGGTGAGAGGTTGTGTACACACCAGGCAAGGATTCCGGCTAAGTAAATCATGTTACAATAGGTAGCGCACGAGTAGATTCAACAAATTAGCGACTACGCACGAAGCGTTTCAACCAAGTCCCGTATGCGTTCATATACTATTCGTCCGATAGCGATGAAACTTGGGTGAGATGTTGTGTACACTTCAAGTAAGGTTTCTGGTGTATTAAATCCACTTTTCAATACGTATCGCACATGTACAGTAGATTAAACAAATGAGCGATTTTCAACAAAGTCCCATCTGCGTTCATACACCATTCGTCCGATAGCGATGAAACTTGGGTGAGTTATTGTGTAAACTCCTGGGAAAGATTAAGGCTTAGTAAATCCATTTTACAATAGGTAGCGCAAGAGTGGATTCAGCAAATGAGTAACGGTGCGCATATCGTTTAAACATAGTCCCGTATGCGTTCATATTCCATTCATTTCGTTGCGATAAAACCTTGGCGAGTTACTGAGCACGCTCCCATGAATGTTTCTGAGACAGTAAATCAATTTTTTCATAGTTAAGAGGCGGTTAACGGAGAAAGATAACATATATTGGCAATTCAAAAGCATTTCAACAAACAAAGTCACAATGCCAACACTTTCTTTGATTGGCATTGCAACGCATGCCGGGTAGGGCTAGTCTATATATATATAAATCAATGTACGAGATAGTTTGTATGTGGGTGGGTAGGTGGGTATGTCTCCTATACGTTCACATACTGTTCATTCGATTACGATGAAATTTGGTTGAGATGTTGAATACACTCCAAGGAAGGTTTCTGGCGTAGTTAATCCATTTTACAATAGGTAGCGCACGTGTATACTCAACAAATGAGCGACGATGCGCGAAGCGTTTCAATAAAGTCCCATATACGTTCACACCATTCATTCGATTACGATGAAACTTGGGTGAGATGTTGAGTACACATCTGGCTTAATAAATCCACTTTACAATAGGTAGCGCACAAGCAGATTCAACAAATGGGCGATGACGCACGAAGCGTTTCAATAAAGTCCCTTATGCGTTCACATAGTATTCATCCGATTGCGATGAAACGTGGGTGAGATGTTGAGAACACCCCAAGGAAGGTTTCTGGATGAGTAAATCCATTTTAGAATAGGTAGCGCACGAGTAGATTCAACAAACGGGTGACGACGCGCGAAGCGTTTCAATAAAGTGCTGTATGCGTTCACATACCATTCATTCGATTTCGATGAAACTTGGGAGAGATGTTGAGTACACCACTCCAAGGAAGGTTTCTGGCTTTCTAAATCCATTTTTCAATAGGCATCACACGTGTAGATTCAACAAATGAGCGTCGACGCGCGAAGCGTTTCAATAAAGTCCCGTATGCGTTCACATACCATTCATTCGACTTCGATGAAACATGGGAGTGATGTTGTGTACACCACTCCAAGGAAGGTTTCTGGCTTAGTAAATCCACTTTACAATAGGTAGCGCACGAGTAGATTCAACAAATGAACGACGACGCGCGAAGCGTTTCAATAAAGTCCCGTATTCGTTCACATAGTATTCATCCGAATGCGATGAAACTTGGGTGAGATATTGAGTACACTCCAAAAAAGGTTTCTGGATTAGTAATTCAATTTTACAAAAGGTAGCGCACGTGTAGATTCAACAAATGAGTGACGACACGCGAAGCGTTTCAATAAATTACCGTATGCGTTCACATAACATTTATTCGATTTCGATGAAACTTGGGAGAGATGTTGAGTACACTCCAAGGAAGGTTTCTGGCTTAGTAAATCCATTTTACAATAGGCAGCGCACGTGTAGATTCAACAAATGTGTGTCGACGCGCGAAGCGTTTCAATAAAGTCCCGTATGCTGTCATATACCATTCGTCCGATAGCAATGAAACTTGGGTTAGATGTTGTGTACACGCCAGGGAAGGTTTCTGGCTTAGTACAAGCATTTTACAATAGGTAGCGCACAAGTAGATTTAACAAATGAGCGATGGCACGACAATTGTTTTAACTAAGTCACGTATGCGTTCATATACCAATCATCCGATTGCGATGAAGCTTTGGTGAATCTTTGAGTACACACCAGGAAAGGTTTTTGATTTAGTAAATCCATTTCACAATAGGTAGCGCACGAGTAGATGCAACAAATGATTGACGACGCGCGAAGCGTTTCAACAAAATCCCGTATGCGATCTTATAACATTCATCGATTGGGAAGAAACTTTGGTGAGCTGTTGTGTACACTCATGTGAACGTTTCTAACGTAGTAAATCCATTTCACAATAGGTAGCACACGAGTAGATTTAACAAATGTGTGACAACGCAAGAATCGTTTAAAAAAAGTCCCGTATTGGTGCATATGCCATTCATCCGATTGCCATGAAACGTTAATTATTTGTTGTGTACAAGCCATGGAAGGTTTTCGACTTAGTAAATCCATTTCTCAATTGGTAGCGCACGCGTATATGCAACAAATGAGTGACGACGCGCGAAGCGTTTGAACAAAATTGCGTATGCGATCATATACCATTCATCGATTGCGATGAAACTTTGATGAGTTGTTCTGTATACGTATGTGAACATTTCTAACTTACTAAATCCAATTCACCGTAGGTAGCACACGAGTAGATTCAACAAATGTGTGATAGCGTACGAGTCGTCTAAACAAAATTCCGTCCGCGTTCGTATGCCATTCATCCGATTGCGATGAAACTTTGATGAGTTGTTGTGTACATTGATGTGTAGGTTGCTAACTTAGTAAATCCATATCACAATAGGTGGCGCACGAGTAGATTCAACACATGTGTGACAGCGCACGAGTCGTTTAAACAAAATCCCGTATGCGTTCATCTGTCATTCATCCGATTGCGATGAAACTCATGATGAGTTGTTGAGCACACGCCAGAGAAGGTTTTCGACTTAGTAAATCCATTTCACAATAGGTAGCGCACGAGTAGATGCAACAAATGTGTGACGACGCGCTAAGCGTTACAACAAAATCCCGTATGCCATTCATCGATTGCGATGAAACATTGATGAGTTGTTGTGTACACTTATGTGAAGGTCTCAAACTTAGTAAATCCATTTCACTGTGGGTAGCGCATGAGTAGAAACAACAAATGAGTGACAGCGCACGAATCGTTTATACATAATCCCGTATTCGTTCATATGCCATACATCCGATTGCGATGAAACTTTGTGTGAGTTGTTGTGCACGCTCCCACGAATGTTTCTAAATTAGTAAATCCATTTTACGATAGTTTAGATGCAGTTAACGGAACTCGAAAACATATTGTGTATGCTAACGCACTTCAAAAACAAAATTAAAACGCCAGCACTTTCTTTGATTGGCATTGCAACGCATGCCGGGAACAGCTTTAACCTATATAAAAATCAATGTTACTGATAGTATGTATGTGGGTGTGTGTGTGTATGTGTGTGTGTGTATGTCTCCTATGCTTTCATACACCACCCATCCGATTGCGCTGAAACTTGGGTGAGATGTTGATTACTCTCCAAGGAAGGTGTCTGGCTTAGTAAATCCATTTTACAATAGGCAGCGCACGAGTAGATTCAACAAATGAGCGACGACGCGCGAAGCATTTCGACACAGTCGCGTATTTGTTCGTAAACCTTTCATCCGATTGCGATGAAACTTGGGTGAGAAGTTGTTTCCACTCCAGGGAAGGTTTCTAACTTAGTAAATACATTTCACGGTAGATAGCGCAAGAGTAGATTCAACAAATGAGTGACGACACGCAAAGCGTTTCAACAAAGTCCCGTATGCATTCATATACCATTCGTCCGATGGCTATGAAACTTGGGTTAGCTTCAGGGAAGGTTTCTGGCTTAGTAAATCCACTTTACAATAGGCAGCGCGCGAGTAGATTCAACAAATGAGCTACGACGCACGAAGCGTTTCAAAAAAGTCACGTATGCGTTCATATACCATTAGTCCGATAGGAATGAAACTTGGGTGAGATGTTGTGTACACTCCAGGAAAGGTGTCTGGCTTAAGAAATCTACTTTACAATAGGCAGCGCACGGTTAGATTCAACAAATGAGCTACGACGCGCGAAACGTTTCAACAAAGTCCCGTATGCGTTCATATACCATTCGTCCGATAGCGATGACGCTTGGGTGAGATATTGAGTACACTCTACGGAAGGATTCTGGCTTAGCAAATATACTTTACAATACGTAGCGCACGAGTAGATTCAACAAATGAGCGACGACGCGCGAAGCATTTCGACACAGTCCCGTATTTGTTCGTAAACCTTTCATCCGATTGCGATGAAACTTGGGTGAGAAGTTGTTTCCACTCCAGGGAAGGTTTCTAACTTAGTAAATACATTTCACAGTAGATAGCGCAAGAGTAGATTCAACAAATGAGTGACGACACGCAAAGCGTTTCAACAAAGTCCCGTATGCATTCATATACCATTCGTCCGATGGCTATGAAACTTGGGTTAGCTTCAGAGAGGGTTTCTGGCTTAGTAAATCCACTTTACAATAAGCAGCGCGCGAGTAGATTCAACAAATGAGCTACGACGCACGAAGCGTTTCAAAAAAGTCACGTATGCGTTCATATACCATTAGTCCGATAGGAATGAAACTTGGGTGAGATGTTGTGTACACTCCAGGAAAGGTGTCTGGCTTAGGAAATCTACTGTACAATAGGCAGCGCACGGTTAGATTCAACAAATGAGCTACGACGCGCGAAACGTTTCAACAAAGTCCCGTATGCGTTCATATACCATTCGTCCGATAGCGATGACGCTTGGGTGAGATATTGAGTACACTCTACGGAAGGATTCTGGCTTAAAAAATATACCTTACAATAGGTAGCGCACGAGTAGATTCAACAAATGAGCGACGACGCGCGAAGCGTTTCAACAAAGTACCGTACGCGTTCATATAGGCCTACCATTCGTCCGATAGCGATGAAACTTGGTTGAGATGTGGTGTACAGTCCAGGGAAGGTTTTTGACTTAGAAAATCCATTGCACAATAGGTAGCGCACGAGTAGATTCAACTAATGAGTGAAGGCACGCGAATCGCTTCAACAAAGTTTCGTATGCGTTCATATTGGCCTACTATTCATCCAATTGCGATGAAACTTGGGTAAGTTGTTGTGCACACTGCAGGGAAGGTTTCTGATATGGTAAATCCATTGTACAATTGGTAGCGCGCGAGTTGATTCAACAGATGAGTGACGGCGCGCGAATCGTTTAAACAAAATCCCGTAAGCGTTCATATGCCATTCATCCGATTGCGATGAATCTTTGATGATTGTTGTGTATACGCCAGGGAAGGTTTTCGACTTAGTAAATCCATTTTACAATAGGTAGCGCACGAGTTGATGCAACAAATGAGTGACGACGCGTGAAGTGTTTCAGCAAAGTTCCATCTGCGTTCATATACCATTCATCCAATTGCGATTAAACTGTGGTGAGTTGTTGCGCACTCTCCCACAAATGTTTCAAAATTAGTAAATCAATTTTACGATAGCTTAGAGGCAGTTAACGGAAATTGAAGAAAATATTGTGTATCCAAAAGCACTTCAAGAAACCAAACTACAATGCCAACACTTTCTTTGATTGGCATTGCAACTCATGCCGGGTACAGCCAGTATTTATATATCACTCATATACTTCTGTTAGTAATGTATTCGAAATTATTATTATTACAAAAGAGGTTTTCTCGGAATGCTTCCAACAATGGAGGCACCACTCTGGGAAGTGTGTGGAATCCCAAGGAGACTACTTTGAGGGTGATTAGGTTTCCAACGCTCCAGGTATGCCAGTTTGTTTTCCCCACGCAAAGGTCCGATACTTTTACAGCAGGCCTCGTCTGCCATATAAACAATATTCTACAAGAACAGTGCACAATTTTTCATTAACGCAGGTACAATTTCAAAAAACTTCCAATCAGACACTTATAGTAAGTGCCGATAGAGAGAGTGATTTGTAGACTATTTAACATAACTTCATCCTGGTTTAAGACATGTGGCAGATAAATTGTTATTGAAAAAAGCTAAACAACGTTTCACATCCTGTGATGCCTCAGTGGGTGAATGAATGGCAGCCCTGATTGTGATGAGTGCTATGAAAGGAAAGTTGATGATGCATGGACATGAACATTAAGGAATTGAGGAGTGAGGAATTGGTATGTGTTTGTATTCCGTTTTTTCTTTTGTCAATCCCTATGGTTACGAAATAAAAAACAAAGGTTTACCAGAACACAATGTTTCTTTTTAATAAAAAAAAATCATGATGTTGATGGGCTGATTTTTCATTTTCACATTTTCACACATTGTCATTTGCCAACTTGAAATTCACAATTTAAAAAAAAAGTCTGTTTCAAGTTTTGCGTTTTTGATGATATGGATTTTCCATTTTGTTGATGACACTTTAATAAAAATGTCCGTTTGAAGTTTTTGAATTTTTATATTTCACACATGGCCATTTCCAGTTTTTAAAATTGTCCGTTTCAAGTTTTGCGTTTTTGCATTTTGGTGATATCGAAACATGGATTTTCCATTTTGCTGTTTTGTCTTTTTTCCATTTGGTGTATGTCGAAAGTTGAGATTTGTCAATAATGTCAATGTGAGTGCTTGACCATGATGATGATGATGATTCAGTGAGTTTATGTGTGTTTGGAGAAACGTTGAGGTCTACGACTACTGCAGGTAAGACTGTTTTTACAAAAATAATGTCTATTCACCGCTACATTTCAAGAAAACAAAACTATCGACAAAACAAAATGACTATATAAGTGAAAATTTCCCCCTCCCCACCCACCCTACCTCGCCGTGTTTGCTCTGGTCATACATACACACCAGCTTTCTCTCTACTCACACAACCATACCTGTCTTTTTAGGAACTAACCCACCCACTTTATTTATTCCCAAAATCACATTCTCGACATGCACACTGATTCCAAAACAACTTTCTTTAAGTTAAAATTTTACCATTACAAAAAGAAATATAAATACTAGTCATTAAAGTTACTAAAAATACTATTATTTATTTCATATTTACAAACACTACAACTTTGTACAGCTTTAAAAGAATCAAACTATATACCATTTTCCATTTCCCAACTCGGTTAAATTTTAAAATAAAAATAAAAATAAGGTTGCATAGAACTTTTAAAAGAGCAAAAGGTCCAACTGGTCTGCCACTATTTACAAAATCTACTATTTAGAGTGACAAAAATATTTACAAAGTACTATATCTACAAGTTACAAAAAAAGCCATGTCCCTAAACAAACAAACAGAAAATTCACACCTCCTCCTCCTTGCGGTCATAACCCCAGGCCAGGCTGGTAAACAAGTCATCAGCCCACACACGTTTGTTATCCATGGAGGCGAGGGTGCGTTTTCTCTGTTCTACAAGATACAAATGATGGTTGCTGGATTGTATCCTGCACTGTGTATGGGACATAGCTTTGCCAGTGCGTAAAATCGCTAAGTAATCGTCTACACGTAGCGATTTTACCACTGCCCTATCTACACCTTTTGCCCTTTCGGCTTCCTTACATTCTAGTGTGCAAGAAGCATACATTTGCGAAGCCAAACCTACGAAATCCGTCATAATGGAATCACCGCATTCATCTTTTAAAACACCCATTTCCTTCTTGTTTTTTATGGGCAGCTGAAACATGTTGTCAGCACTATACGAAGAGGTGTCGAACCAGTCACTATGCTGCCTCATGACGTCATAGGGGTTGCAGTGGCAAATGTGGTAAATGAATGAGTCCGTATCCATATACACACATCAAAAAAAGTTTTGCATCACCTCGGTTCCCAGATCTCCGGCATATAGACGTTGACTGTGTATATTGTATCCAAGATACAGTCCCTTTGACTGTTCATAGATGTCACTAAAACTGCTCAAAGATGTAAACAACCATGCATGAGCAGGGCCTATTAGACGGAGGGGGTACGACAGCCGATCAGTTCCAGTCATTCCACCAGGACGAAGGTACGCTGCTCATGTTGTCTGTAGTTCTACCATGCCTAGAAGGTCAATACCGCAGTTCGATCGCGTCCGCATTGTTACTTTGTGTCAAGAAGGGCTCTCAACAAGGGAAGTTTCCAGGCGTCTCAGAGTGAACCAAAGCGATGTTGTTCGGACATGGAGGAGGTACAGAGATACAGGAACTGTCGATGACAGGCCTCGCTCAGGCCGCCCAAGGGCTACTACTGTAGTGGATGACCGCTACTTACGGATTGCCGCTCGGAGGAACCCTGACAGCAATGCCACCATGTTGAATAATGCATTTCGTTCAGCCACAGGACGTCGTGTTTCAACTCAAACTGTGCGCAATAGGCTGCATGATGCGCAACTTCACTCCCGACGTCCATGGCGAGGTCCAGCTTTGCAACCCCGACACCATGCAGCGCGGTACAGATGGGCCCAACAACATGCTGAATGGACCCCACGGAATTGGCATCACGTTCTCTTCACCGATGAGTGTCGCATATGCCTTCAACCAGACAATCGTCGGAGACGTGTTTGGAGGCACCCTGGTCAGGCTGAACGTCTTAGACACACTGTCCAGCGAGTGCAGCAAGGTGGTGGTTCCCTGATGTTTTGGGGTGGCATTATGTGGGGCCGACGTACGCCACTGGTGGTCATGGAAGGCTCCGAAACGGCTTTACGATACCTGAATGACATCCTCCGACCCATAGTGCAACCATATCGGCAGAATATTGGAGAGGCATTTGTCTTCATGGACGACAATTCTCGACATCATCGTGCACATCTTGTGAATGCGTTCCTTCAAGATAACGACATCGCTCGACTACAGTGGCCAGCATGTTCGCCAGACATGAACCCTATCGAACATGCCTGGGATATGTTGAAAAGGGCTGTTTATGGACGTCTTGACCCACCAACCACTCTGAGAGATTTACGCCGAATTGTCGTTGAGGAGTGGGACAATTTGGACCAACAGTGTCTTGATGAACTTGTGGATAGTATGCCACGGCGAATACAGGCATGCATCAATGCAAGAGGACGTGCTACTGGGTATTAGAGGTAGTGGTGTGTACTGCAATCTGGACCACAAATGCTGAAAGTCTAGCTGTATGATGGTACAACATGCAATGTGTGGGTCTCATGAGCAATAAAACGAGCTGAAATGTTGTTTGTGTTGATCTCTATTCCCTTTGTATTTAACGGTTCCGGAACTCTTGGAACCGAGGTGATGCAAAACTTTTTTTGATGTGTGTACAAAAGAGATACGTCCTCAAAATGGCGTTTGGCAAACTCATAGTGGAATCGATGCATGACCGATTTAGAAAAGTCTAAAATGACTTGGCCCATGTAAATGGGCTTAACCATGGTCACGCTGGTCCTACTCAATTCAATAGTGGCCAAATCCTCATCGATAATGTTGATCGATTTGAAATTTGGCTTGGCAATGCACCGCCGGGCACCCCACCGCCCCTCCCAGACATTCACCAATTTAATATCGCGGTATTTGCGGACATTCTCCATGGACTTGCCATAGATGCAGTTGTTCATTAATTTGAAAAAAATAATTTCAAACTGTTATGTTGCCAATTGTCGGTGCTCTGTGTTGAGTCGCATGTATGGCTCGAGCCATCCTTTTTGAGCAAAAGAAATACCTCTATGGATTTTCTTCAAACTAAGCCTTGGGCGAGGCATTGCACCAAAATTTGGATATGTAGCACATACCGATTTTTGTTGTAAAGTGTGCCCATGGGTTTTTCAATTTTCACTTTACTGTCGGGGGGAACTATTTGCTCAAGGCAGAATGGGAAATCGGCATGTTGATCATACAAGAATGAGGGATATTCAATATCCAGTTCTAAGACATATCCACGACCTGTTTCTTGGCAAGCCATGTTTACATCAAATTCTGACACTTGTTTCTCTGTCAGCCAAGCAAACTTCCCATAGGGCAAAGGCTGACTCATGGCGTAACCGTACAAATTATTCACGTCATAGTACATTAAGTACGATTCTGGTTTGTCTGGTGAATAATCAGGCATGTAGACATTGTTCGCTTCGGCATGGCGCTGGTTAAGCGACACAAAGCCACCGCGAATGCCCTTTTCAAAAAATATAACCATGTCTACATCAGTGAGTAAATCCAATTCCACTTGAGTGTATTTTAAGCGGCGTCAAACGAGAGCCCAGGACTCGTATAATAGTGAGCCGGGTCAAGGCCATAAACGTGCTGACACAACTCACGAAATTTTTCAAACACATCAGTGAGCAGCAATACATCCAGTTTTAGGTAATGCATAGCATATTCACTAAGCGTGTTCATGCCAAACACTCGCCAAACTTGACATGCATGAGCATAGTCTTCATCGGAAACGGTACTGCGTGTTAGTTTCGAGTAAAATTTCTCTTGTGGTGGGAGTTTTGTTTGCTTTAACACGTCCCAGCTGTTGCAGAAATCATACGGGAATATACCTTTCCGAATGCACAATTGAAATTGCTTAGGATCATTAAAATGCATTCTGGTATTTTTTAATTCCTCTTCATCCAAGCTATTCACAAGACTGTCTAGCGAGGATGCCATAAACTTAAAGGAATCCAAAAATCGAATGCTAAAGTTGCTCAACCGCCATGTCAGGGCTGTAAAACGCTCATGGTTTTGGGGAATAATGGTAAACGAGCCCTTGTTGACATGGTCCAATTTACGAATCAAAAACTGAATGTCATAATATGCCAGATTGTGGAAAAAGACACTGATGAAATGAGGAGCTGTAAAGTTCAAATTGCATTTACTATGCGCAGCTCCACGAAACTCTCCCGTAAAGTGCGAGTGATCACGAACGGTGTCTTCAGCACTGATCAGTGTCTTTTCGCAAATATGGCATGTCGTGGCATGCTCATACGGCTGCTGCTGTTGTGGCGTTAGGCTCATGGGTACTGGGTGGGCCAGTAATCCCTGTACATGGTCGGCCAACTTAACAAGTTCATCAAAAAACCATCTGGCACAATCTGACCCCTCACGGTATTTGTAAACGGATTGTGTGGGGTCATAGGCACACACCACATTAAATCCTATGGCAAAAGGTTCATGTTTTTGAATGGGTGTGGTTGAGCTAATGGTGGGATCTGGTTCACATCCCGCCATGGGTGTAGTGAGTGCTTCGAAATCTGCATACACCACATAGGGGACAGTGTTACGCTTGTGAATGTCCTTAAACTTTAACACAGCATCGTCCCCTTGTGGCAATATCAATCTCACCGCTTCCTGAGAAACGCAATCTACCCTATGACGTTCTAAAAGCGTAGAGGTTGTAAAATATTGCAGGCAACATTCACAAATATGTGTTTTATGTCCATGCTTAGACGTTTGACTGCTTAGCAATCTACTCAGGCTTTTAATGAGGCAATAGTGATTCACTTCTCCGTAAGACAGATATAAAAGATGAATGTGGTGTCGTTTCGGTTCTTTTGCGGCATAAAGAGGACCCACAATCTCATCACCATCAAGGCCATACACCATAAACGAAAAGTCCTGGTTGTCTTGTTCAAACCTATGGATTTCCGTTAAGTCCATAGGGAACGATACTCTAGTTAAATTTAATGTTTGTCTAAATTCATCAAACTTGGCCTTGTACTTTGCTGGTCTGTTAACATGACGGTCTTGAGCTGGCTGCAAATACGCAGCCACAGCCCACAGAAAACATTCAACATAAAAATTTTCAATATTCACCACAGCCTTTTTTGAAGCTATTGCTGGTGGTGTTTTAATATAGCTAGATCCAGCATTCAAGGGGTTGAAATGACAAATGTTGATTTGCAGGTAATGGATTTTGTCTAACGCTAAACCACTTGGTCCTTGTTGCAGTTTATCAAATTTTGAAAGCAAGACATTGACCACATGGCTTTGATACCACTCGTTCAGATGATCGGCTATCAAAAGCTCATGCATTTTACTGCCAATATAAAATGGTATTTTATGCTCACCGTCCTTGTTTTTATATATGAAATCGCACACGAGTTGTGTATTAACATTTAAAGCTGTATGCAACCTTTGCGCTGCACAAATTTGTTCTTTAAAAATTTCAAAACATGATTCCATAAAGTCTTTTGGGATCAAATTCTCTCTAACATTCACTATGCGGCCAGAGCACACACGTAACTTGAAACAGGATTCGAGAGGCTCCCAAGTTAATGTATCAGTAGCAGTGGAAAAAGACATGATTTTTATATAAAAAAAGAACAATCTCACCAAGTTTTCAGCCGTAGACTGCCTGGTAAACAATAGCCCCAAACACACACGTTGCGTGTTTTCAGCAGTGGCTGTAGTGGACAAGCAACACACACACTAAAAAAAAGAAATAAAATAAATAACCATGAGTATATCTATTTCAAATAGCACCTTTCATAAACAAAAAATAATTAAATTAAAAAACAGGTTGTTTATATATAACAAAAAAATCTTACCTTGCTTTGTAAAAAGCCCTGCGTTTGGCTTTTTGTAGGTCCAAGTGGAATAGGGTATCTGTCTCCCACAACAGGTATGCCAATTATCTAAAACAAACAAAATAAAAACAATTCATCAATGAGACGGTAAACCAATAATCATTTAAACATTGATTAGCATTAAAATAAATTAAACAGCTCTATTCCAACACTTACCTCAGATATATAATGTATCCAATATAGTAATTGAGCACACGAATGCAATCACTTTTATACACATACGACACAGCCTATGTTTACACTGCAAAGCTTAAAACAGTAATGACTGACTGTGTGTCATATCATGACCAACACTCTAATACCCCCTGCCCTCCTCTCCTCGCCCAGCCCCTCGCCCTGTGTCCCTCTTGCCGCAGCTGATAACATCGCTCTTGCTCTGCAATTGGCTATGGCAATGGTAGGGGAGGAGTTATACTCGCTTACTGCATTATTTCTCTTACGTCGTTGCGATACTGTTCGACGTCCAAGTGACCTCTACGTCACTGTAATTTTCCATTGGCTTGTAGTCAGCTCTGGCTCACATTTCTGAAACATGACAAGAGGATACATTCTGCTAGCCCGGCTCACTCAGTCGGCCGGCCAGCCAGCCAGCCTCAACAAATTGTTTCTGTTTGTCGTTGAGGCTTTCAACAAATTCTTAATGACAACTATCAAACGTTTCCCGCTTTTTATTCGTCTCATAGCATTATGAATTTTATCTGGTTACTGGTCAGTGTTTACCAACCTATTTTAACGATCGTCATGAGGGATATTCGATAATATTCGCCTTCATTCATCTGTCATAGGATAAAAAATATATCGAAAAGCGACCCCTCGTTTTGCCATACATCGCCCCCGTCGAAATAGTCATTTCCCATATCCACCATGGCCAATCATAGCCTCGTTGTAACATACGTCAAGCGCTACCGGCTCTCTGTCTACAAACACGCTTTTATATATACACCGCGGACAGGCCAACAAGGACCACGCAAATATCACTTCTTTATAGGTCTAGTTTCCTTCTTTCTCTTCCAGAAGTCTTTCATCCTGGTCGACTGTGCAGCTCTTCTTTCAGCAGTCCATTCTCCTCTGTTGAGATTTTTCTTCTCCCCGACAAGAATTTTGAGACCAAAAATTTTTTTTCTGTACTCTATTCGATTTAGACAATCTTCTTCAGTAATTTTGAATTTTTGAAGTTCTTCTTTCATTTGTTTTACATAGCAAACACGCTTTTATTTAAAAAAAAATAAAAAAAAATGCATAGTTGTTTTTTTTGGTCCTAGAGACTTGACATTTATTTTCATGGTAGAGGGGATAGGGATCTTTCATTTATGTTAAACACTTTTTTGTCAACGTCTTAGTTTCCAAAATAGTAAAAATTCAAAATTTAAGGGTTTTCAAAAAACTCAAAATATAAAAATGTTTTATTATAAAAAATAAAGCTCATAGAGACCATTGGTTTGAACTATGGAACAACATTCTATCATGTTTGGTTTTCAAACTATCGCCTACTTTTAAAAACAAATTTTTCAACAAGAAATTCAAAAATATAACGGGTAGTCTATAAGAAAGAGGACGTCAGCTCGAGTCCAACGACACCTCATTTGTTAAAATCCGACCATCCGTTCGCCAATGATCACCAATGTTCGCGAGAAAGTAGGCTATCAGTTTGTTTTTCCTCCAACACCCTTGAAACTTGCTGTCCGCCTAGAGGGCATACCCACCTGTCATTAACGTCAAACAAACTTTTTCCGATTCACCGTTTCCAAAATAGTGCCAATCCAAAAAAACAAGAATTTTCAAAAAAAAAACTAAAAATACCAACACACATGCTTAGCCAAGAGAACGTCATCCCAACGCCAGCAATACCTCGTTCGTTAAAATCCGACCAGGCGTTCGGGAGATATCGCCAAAGTTATATATGAAAGTAGGGGGCGACTCAGAACCGGCCTTACCCCACTACTGCACAGTTTTAGTCCTAGAGACTTAAAATTTATTTTGGGGGTAGAGGGGGTCAGGGCCATTTATTTACATCAAACAAATTGTTTTGTAAACTCTTTAGTTTCCAAAATATAAAAATTTCAAAATTTAAGTGTTTTCAAAAATCTCAAAAAATAAAAAAGATTTATTATGAAAAATAAAGGTCATAGAGACCATTCGTTTCAACTATGGCACAACGTTCTATCATGTTTGGTTTTCAAACTATCGCCTACTTTCAAAAACAAAAATTTTCTAAAAAATTTTGAAAAATATAACGAATGGTCCATAGGAAAAAGCACGTCAGATCGGGTCCAACGATATGTCGCATGCCCATGGTTTCGCGAAATAAACATAAAAGGTCAGCGTAGCCAAGCTGCTCGTGTCACTATTTAGAACTGTCAGCACTCCCCTACTGCACAGTTTTAGTCCTAAAGGCTTGACATTTCTTTTCCTGGTAGAGGGGGTCAGGGCTATTCATTCATGTCAAACAATTTTTTTTGTAAACTCTTTAGTTTCCCAAATATAAGAATTTCAAAATTACACTTTTTTCAAAAGAACATGAAAAATTAAAAAGTTTTATTATAAAAATAAAGGACATAAAGATCGTTCGTTTAAGCTATTGCACAAAGTTCTATCATGTTTGTTTTTTTAACTATCGACTATTTTCAAAAACAAAAATTTTCATTTTTTTTTTAATATAACGAGTGGTCCATAGAAAAGCCCCCGTCAGCTCGAGTCCAACGACACCTCATTCGTGAATCTCCGACCACGGGTTCGGGAGTTATCGGCTCGCATTGGGAGTTGGGGGGGGGGGGGCAGAATCGGCACTACTCCCCTACTAGTGTACTTTTCTAAGTCGTGTTATATGGGGTTCGAGCTACTATTTGAAGGCATGCGCGCTTTGATCTTTCGAATGTTGGGGTTCAATGCTTGTTTTCCTGTAGGCCGTGCTGGTAGCAACGTAATGACAAGTCGAACTACGCTATACCGTACATATTTAGAAAGTGTCGTTTTGGTAAGAGCATAAAATAATTGTAAATTTGGTTGTTCCGTAATATTAACTTATTGGCTAAGTTATAAACAATATTAAGATTGCAGTTCGACTACCTCGTGATATAGTGGCTAGAATTCTTGGCTGTCAGCCTGTAGGTCCCAATTCGATTCCCGGCTCTGCCAAGAAATTTTAATTCTGGTCTGAAGCCTGGAACGAAATACACTCAGCTTTATGAGGTAAAACTGAGAATTCCACAGAACTGTACTTTTCAGAAATAAATTACCAATTTGAGAAATAAAAAACTTTCTGCTTAATTGACAAATATTTAGATATTTGCCACTCATACTCCATAATAGAAATTTTATTAAGTACACATAAAATTTTATTTTGTGTGGTGGTGTATTGTATTTTACAACATTTTTGTACGTTACCGTATTGACACTAATTGTAGGCTATATAAACTTAGAATTTGACAATTTACTCTTATCTAAAATAATTAGCCTACACAAAGTTAGGTTATATGCTCTAAGTTATTGGTTGATATTTCTGGGTATTTTGCGGTGACAATCCCCTGAGAATAACATACTCACAAATTTCCAGGATGGTCAGCCCCCGGCAAAAAAAAAAGTTTATACGCCCTTGGAGACGTTCCTATATTATCGGTAGTTTAGAGGTGGCCTACCACATAGGGATTCCGTCGCCAATAATCTCAAGTCCATTTGCCGCCCGCTCTAAAGTTCATATTCGCTTAATACGTTTGTTTTATACAACAAAAGGACAGAATTCATTGGCGTTTTCATCTTTTTAAACATAAAGTTCATTTAGTTTGGATAAAACTACAATTTTAATGGTTTACATAATAAATTATATAATGAAATGAGTTATCTACCGGTACTTGTTCTTTTTTACTTACTTCTTTTAAGATTCGTCAAAAGTGAAATGGGTTTCGAACTTAATTAATTAATTTGTTCTTGGAGATCAGTGGTCACTATTGTACACATATTTTCATATTTTGATGCTGATGACAATTTTTGCGTAATTGAAGAACCGTGTTCAATTTGAAATACGTTGTCCTGTGCGGTTAAAGGAAATTATACAAAATGTAGTTAATTGCTGGTTTATTTGTTGAAAAATATACAAACTTCTCTAAAACAATTCACCCCACGTAATCTTGATGTTCAAATTTGCATAGCTTTCTTACGAGATTTCTTTATAGCAAACTCGTTAATAATGTCCTCATATGAAAGTGTTTTTGTTGGATTTGCCTCAATACAAAGTAATGAAAGTGAGTTAAACCGTATTTCAGAAATACTAGTTCGCAGATAGTTGTTAATTCTTCGAAGGCAGAAAAAAGCTGTGTTCTCCTGCGCAATTTGTAGCAGGTATGCACAAACTTATCCTTACAGCAATGTCCAAATTGGGGTAAACATTTTGTAAGGAATTACACCCCAGAAATTTCGATATTCCTTCCAACGATTTATCAGATGTGTGATCAATACCCACAGCACAGTGCTTTTGAATGTGGATGCACTCTTCAGTGAAACCCGAATCCAAATCATTTGTGTAGATGTGGCAAAGGTTGGTGACCTTTTTCCTCAGTTCCTCTTCCATATCTGTATTGTTATCACACACCTGAGTTAACAAGTAGAATCAGTCTTGGAACTCGTCATAAGCCATTTTTCTTTTCTTGAATTCACAAACAAAACAGTCTATAATTGCTAAACACGTATTTTTTTTAAGACCATCCCTGCCAGTAAAAGTAACTTTTCCACTTCGGTCTTCGTCAGGCCATCCTTTTCTTTCTGGCTGTCTTGGTTATGTCCATGGCCAATTCCTCAAAGTAATCAAAGTGGTTTCTCTGTTCCGTAAACTATTCTTCAAGAGAGACATACAAATCTCTGACCAACAAAACAACCACAGTTCCACTTTGCATGGCTTTGCTAACTTTATGGATTCTGTGAAGTACTGTGCTCCAGAACACACCTTAAACGCAGTCTCAAGACGTTCTAATCTTCGAGGTATTCTTCGCGATTCACATCCAGTTGCTTTTTCAATTGTATCATTTGAAATTCTTGTCAGAGCAAAGTACACTTCTACCCAAGACTCTCGAAAACTTTGGCACGCGTCATCTCTTGCTGACCATCGAGTAGGACACACTTTTTTAATTGTCTTCTTATTCTGATAAGATTCGTCCATAACGCTTGTTAGGCATTGCCATTGCTTTGTAGAGCACGTAGAGCAACATGAAAGATGTGCACGCTTCTTCACAAGATTCTGCAGCAGATGATCGAATAAGATTTAGGGAGCGAGCTGCACACGGGATGAATAAAGCTAAAGGAGTTTTTTATTTATTTTTTCTGGCAGACCATTGTAAACGCCGGCCATATTGGAAGCAGTATCGTATGATTGGCCTCTGCAGTCATCAATGTTTATTTGCAGATTTTCTAGCTCATTCATAACACACTCAAACATTCCTTCTGAACTATGACCAGCTGATGGAATGAAGGTAAGAAATCTCTTACAGGGCACACCGTCACTTGAAACATATCTAACAGCAAGTACTAACTGGTCTACATATGACATGTGCCTAAATTATTACCTCATCCCATGTCTTGGAAGAGAGATAATTTGTATTGCCACTACCACAATTACCGTATTTTCCAATGTGTGTTGCTGAGAATGTATCTAACTCGGATATCAGCTCTAAAGCCACAAGAAATGTTCCATTCTTGTAAAAACCAAATATCTCGTTGTCGCCTCATAAAGCGAGGCCTCTTGTTCTCAGGGCCTTGACAGCCGCTACAACTATAGTTAAAACGTTTCTCCAATAGTGTTTCTTTATCTAATTGTAAAGTTAGCATACTGTCAACACGATTAAGGGAAATTCCTCTTGCTTTTAGAGTAATACTCGTAATAGCAGATTTGTGCATTGGAGAATTTTCATGGTGACATTTTTCCAGTAATTGAAACCATCCTTGTCGTCAAATTGTGATCGTACTTATGTGTTAAACACTAAACAAGGGGCACAAAAAAATGATCCATTACTTTTAGAGAAAACCATCCATTTCCTTTCATACACTTCTCCATTTTTAATCTCCGTTAAAAGAGAGATTTAGTCAAATATCTCTTTTGGTCTTTGTACGCTCTTAAGCTGTTAGTGAAATCTAATCCTATGTTTTGGTCAAAGCCATTCTTTGCTATTAGATCCTCTCTAGCAGCATCATTTAAGATCTACAATGCTGAACCTTATTTAAAGAGTTTGCTAATTTTGGCTCTTTATTTTCTGTTAAAGATTTACTTTTAACGTCAAATCTATCAGGTACAATCTCATTGTGAGAACTTACTTGTATTTCAGTAGGTTCTGATAACAACATAACTCTTTTGGAACAACTCGTTCCAGAGAAAGCATTGTCGTCCCCAACACAAACAGCACGAGCACTTTCAGGTTCCCCTTTATCTTCTTTATCGTTTTTTTCTTCCACTGGCAATCTGTTAGTTGATTCAGAACACGTTCTTGTTCTTGAAGTTTAAGTTTTGTTCGCTTTTTGTGTTCAGCACCACTGAGTCTCTTCCTACCGTCACTCACAGCAGCTATACCAGACCCAAAACAACCGTGAACATGAGGGAGGAGCCAGATAACCTCGCTCACTCGCGCCAGCCAATAGCATAGCGCGACGTTGCGTAGATAACTCAGCCTGCAGGGCTCGCTGCGCCGTATGAAATCGTTATTTCTCCCCACGCATGAAAATAATTAATTATTCAATTATTTCAATGACCCAATGTTACAGAGCTAAAAATTTTGAAGCTGACTGTCCAAGCCCCGTTACTCTACGACCAGCCAATCGGGAGATAACATCTGCCCTTGAACTGAAGGGATCATTAGAGAGAGATTGATTTAGGGGTTGAAATATTTAGGTTCGCTAGGGAAGATAACGAAGAGTGAAAGCAGTGCTGTATCAATTCAGTAGTGGAGCTTTAACAAGTGCTGTGAGCTGAAGTTTTGAACTCATAACAATGTCACTTAGCAAGCCGAGTGGCAGCCGAACAGTTTTAGACAGCCAGGCAAGAAATATAATTTTCGGGGTATATGGCCTTTAAAAGAAGTTTTTGAATACAGAAGTACGTGAAAACACAAAATCTGATAACCTATGTTATTGTGTTGTCAGCAATTATGTCCTTTGTTGTTGTAATTGAGTCGAATAAAACTCACCTCTTCACAATTTTACCTCACGAGGCATAGCGTACCAAGTTCTAACCCTGAGACCAGAACTAAATGTCTTGAGTGAGCCGTGAATCGATCCCGGACCTCACGGGTTGTTGTTGTTGTTGACGATGATGATCGTTTTAGGGGCTTTGCGACATCGTGGTCATGTAGCCCCGTGCATTTGGGTGTGTGTGGAATTTGTCTGATAATCTGTGTCACTTTGATGTCTGTACTAGTGTGTGTATTTGTAATTCAGGTAGGATTTGGGTAGGAAGCGGCCGTGGCACGTTAGGTACTGTACCCTAAACACTTACCAATACCTGGTGAAATCCCTCGATGGTCACTGGATCGTAGAACCTGAAAATGCCCGGAGAAAATCCCTCCCAGGTCCTACCACCAAGTAGAGGAGTGGATGGGGAACTAACAGGCTGTCTTAAGCATGACCATGGCTTCAATGAAGAAAATTTATCAAAAAGAAACTAGCTCGAGAACACGAAAAAACTACTCTAAAAAGAACTATCTCAAGGGTGGAAAACCCTGAAAAAAATCCAAGCGATGGCCATCTTAAAACCACCTCCAATCTCTTCGTTAAAATATCACGCCATAATTTAAAATTGGGAAAAACAAATTTATTCCAAAAGATCAAGGTAACCGACAAGAAAAGAAATTGTATACTCTGTCGTAAAAAAACAATATACCACAGCTAACAAAAACTGTATTAAGCAAACCCTAAATAAATCCAAATACGGATTAAAATCATCACCTAACCTCAGGGGTGATTCTAGACATAATATCTAGCATTATACAACAAGGATATTATAAGTCAATCTCCTAAAGATATTAAGAAGACTGAACGATATATCAGACGATGAATAAAAAAGAATTATCATAGAAAAGAATTACACGTGTATCGCCTTAAACGATGTTCCAAAAGTGTAGCAATATCAAGATTATATACAATGACTTTTATAAGAATATATACAGAAGTGTGTCTTCGGACACTCAAATAATTCAGCCTAAACAGCTGATCTGGATCATAGCATCCGCATCGTTGTATGTAATTGAAAGAAATACTCAATACATCGGGTTATCAGTTTTACCAAGCGATTAAGCTAAGTAGTATATTTATACACTATGTTCATGTTTCAATTATCATGTAAAATTCTATCAATTTTTAGAGGTTTTAATTATTATTCGCTGTGGAAATGACTTAAGTCACACGGACAGATTATCCAAACATTACTCTTGATTAGGTGGATGAAAGCATGTAGGTTCGATCTAGAAGAATGACGACGCCAATGTCTCAAACAGACATGAAAATACCAGAAAAACTCATCTATATTAACATAACACCAAACACGGGTGTTGGCTACTCGAAGTCACAAACAGATTGGCACTTACCGGCTTAAAAGCGCATACCGGCTCAATCTAAAACTGGTCTAATGCTTCAACAAGCATAGAATCTCAAAAATATGCATCATCCCAGATGTGCATTCAAATCACAAAAACAACAAGGTTATGCGAACCTTCACACACTACTATAAATCTCAATACAAATGCAAGACCTACAAAACATGCTTAACCCACACACTAACCTCAAGCCCGTTGTTCAAAGTCGTGAAACTAAAACATTTCGCTAGCAAAATTAACCCATCTTGCCTCACGATAATGTATATCAATAATACTGTTTGATTCTCTTGACTCGAAGTCAAGCTTTCCTGGAATAATTTAATGAAGCAACGAATGGTGTTCAACACTGCTGTCCTATATCTCATTCGCACAATTGCATTAAATGCAATTATTTACATTAATATTATGGAAGATAAATGTCTCGAAATGACATCCAAAGTTAAGTAATTCTCAAATCAATGCCTAATAGAAGGTGAAACTGATCTTTCCCTGAATCTGGATAGCCTCCAACTTCGGTGGGCTTTGAAGTATCAGTGGATAAAACTTACACCATGAAAGCAAGTTAACTCCTCAGGATAATCCAATGACAGTCATTAAGTAAATCCACTTATAAATCTGTACTCACAAAAGCGAAGTGCTTTCCCTGAAAATAATCCAACAATGGATTTAAATTATAAATGCATCGAAGATCAAGATAAACTTTCCAAGATTCAAATCGCTGCCAGAAAACGAAGTTCCTAAGAGAAGAGTAGTACATGAAAAATATGTACTGGCCACAAAGAAAGCAGTGTTCCAAACACTATGAAGCAAACGCGATTAATACTATACTTATACAAAAATCTGGAGATCTTCCCCTGATTCCTCTTCACGGCAAATAAAAATACGCACTACTAAATAAAGGAGATTACTGAGTCTACTGATTAAATTTTAAAACTATTACTACACAAGGGATGAATTCGTTAAGCGAATACAAAATCCCGGGAATGCAACAAATCAGTTTCGACCGAGACGTCGAACTTAAACTCGTGCATGCCCATGTAGACTACAAAAAAAATATGACAATTGCATTTGCTAACAAATGCCTCATCTAAGCTACGGTAAAGAGTTTGCTGGTCCAGTACCTCTTGTTGCATCTTGAAGCGTCATAAAAAGATATAAAGATCTGATGAACTTCCACGGTATCACCAGATAATACACTCTTATTCTTCTCTGGAGCTGGGGATCGAATCCGGGTACGCGGCGCACACGATTACTTGTCGAGCGACCATCCGAGCCTTCATCATTCGCACCAGAAAAGTTATATTCCGCCCGAGGAATTGCACTGTCCCGCATGTCGTAGCTTATGAAGACATTAGCAAGCAACCACCGGAGTGTCGATAAAACAGACTCATTTCCATTAAGGAAAATTCAGTTGTGGATGGCAATCATATCGCTTAAGCTTATCACATGTAGCTACCCCATATTATTTAGCCTGCCAGGCTGGAAGTCATAACTAACACATTAAACCTCCCCGCTGACATCTCAAACGAGAATATGCGTTCTAATGTCTGCATAATATACAGCTTAACAAGTCCTGGTGTTAGCATGTATCAGCGCAATCATACACGTTGCTGTTACTTGTGATGGAGACGTCACTGGGTTTAGAAATGGCTGCCTTGATATGGACGCCACTGGACAAAGACATGAAGTCAGTCCGCGCTCCGTTTCGACACTCTTCTTCTTTACCAAGATGGCAGTATGCATTTAAAACTGTACTGAAAGTATCTCAGATCCATTATATAATAGTAGCTTCAATAAGTACTTGCACACGGTACGCGGCCGATTGTCGAGACACACAATAGTTTACACGTAGATAATGCACTTTGAAAAGAGCGTTCTGCTTCGCCGAGTAGAAGCGCGAGCCTTCACCACACGGAGTAATCACGGCCTGCTTGGCACCTGAGATCTAGCTCGCCGGCTAAGTTGCGTAACCGCACATTTGACAATCAGAATACCAGTAAGGGCTTGCTGGCTGCCAATCGCCACAGCAAGCAACCCCCCAATACTCCTTTCCTTCATCGATATCTCGATTTGTCAATAACTCGCACGGAGTAATCATGATAGATGTTATTCCTTCATGTCGTTTGTTATAATATATTCCTCATATAAAGTAGCTTTCTGCTATGGTAATCTGCGTTCTACAGTCTTTGAAAGATCTTCAATAAATCTGATTCGCTTCAAAACAGTGAAAATAATCCTGTAGCATGGATCGATATATGACATGACGTCACATATAGGTTTATTGATCGGGCTAGCTGCACGACAATCCCCTCGGAAATGCTCGTAACTTCCGATCTCAACCCGAATGACACTTCTCAAAATCACGGCGTGGCAGAGCATGGCCTGGCTCGCGAGCTCAACTGCTCCGCGTCTCTCGCCGTCTCCACTACAGTACCTGGACAAAACCTTATGAAAATATACGGTACAGTACCATCCCGGCATTTGCCTGGAGTAGAGGTGCGAATCCACAGAATAAACACTTCCAGGATGGCTGAGGTAGGAATCCAACCCACATCTTCCCAGTTTTGTGTCACGAGGCTGAGTGTACTCTGTTCCAGCCCTCAGACCAGAATTACATTTATTGGGAATCGTACCCGGGACTCCGCGGTGACAGCCAAGAATGGACAGCAATGTGCTAGCCAGTAGCCTACATCACAAGGTGGTCTCCAATAAACAAAAACTGATCCCAATAAATTGTTTTCTGTATTTCCATTACCTTATAAAGAGTCCACAAGCAATGTTAATCAGAATGACTTGTGGTGTAGATTACGTCATGTGAAATAATAACATTGTTGTTTCATTTAAGAGGCTAGGACATCTTCTTACTTTAGCCCCGTGTTTTTGCCTGAAAATATGGGTTATTGTGGTATCTGTATTAAGTGTGCGTATTTGTATGCTTGTGAGGAATGGGAAGGAGGCAACCGTGGCCTTAAATTAGGAACCATCCCGGTATTTGCCTGGAGGATAAATGAGAAACCACTTCCAGGATAGCTCAGGTAGGAATCTAACACACATCTTCCCAGTTTTGCCTCACGAGGCTGAGTGTACCCCGTTCTAGCCCTCAGACTAGAATTAAATTGCTTGGCAGAGCCGGGAATCGAACCCAGACCTCCCGGGCCACAGCCAAGAATGCTGGTCGCTTCACCAGGAGTGCACGAATAACGTTTGTGTGATATCTTATATCTGCCTAATATCACAATTATAACAAGAAGTTCCGTGAAGAACTATACAGCCTACTTTTCATGCCAATGTTATTCTACAGTATATGAACCTATCTAGAATAATGACGAAATTAAGTTGGTAATATCTAAATATCTAATTAGTTCAAAATATACCTGGTATAATGTAGCCTAATAGAGCTCTACAGTTGGCAGCCCTGGCGACTGAATATATTCTTAGTTCAATCTCTTAAGGTACAGAATACAAAATTTGGTTGAAGTCCAATGGACGTTACATGCAGTTAGACACTGGATCTATCAGCACGCGTAAAAGCATGTTGCCAACAATACCATGCGTGAGCTGGTCAGAAATAATCTGAAATATTATGATATCTGGTTGTGCCAATTTTGGATGAAATCCATTTGTTAGTATAGAAGTTACATATATTTTAAAATTGGACATATCAGCAGGCATAGAATCATGTTGGCAGCACTTCCTTGTATTAATTAATCCAAATTAATCTAGAATGTCAGGTGCTATACGTGTGCAAAGTATAGAGCCGTTGGCTTGCATACTTTCTGGTATACTGAAATTAGTGTAAAATAAATATAGACAGCATTTATTAACAGTTGGCAGCCCTGATTGCTCTTAGCAATACTTATAGTCATATCTGTTATGGTACACATAGCACATACGAAATTTGGTTGAAATCCAACTGATAGTATAGAAGTTACATGTATTTAAAAATTGGTCGTATCAGCAGGCTTATAATCATGTTGGTAGAACTGACGTATATAAGTTACTCGAAATTAATCTAAAATGTCAGAATATACGTGTGCATAGTTTAAAGCTGTTGGCGTGCATACTTTCTGATATATTGGTATTTGGATTTAAAAAAATAAAGAGAGAAATCATTAACAGTTGGCAGCCCTGGTGGCTCTTAAGAATACGCTCAGTCATATCTGTTTATGTACAGATATTACATACAAAATTTGGTTGAAATCCAATTGATAGTGTAGAAGTTATATGCATTTAAACATTGGACCTATCAGAAGGCTTAAAATTATTTTGGCAACACTGTTATGGTTGGCCTCCTGGAAATTAAACTAAAATAGTATTATCTACATGTGAGCCAATTTAGGAATAGCTCCCATGCATACCTTGCAAGATATCCAACATGGAGCTCAAATTTCTAGTGCGTTTTTTCAGCAGTTGGTAGCACTGACATCATTTTCAAATATGGACGTGAGATATTCCGGTGTACATCTTTACTCATACTAAATTTGGTTTTGATTGCTGCAGCCATTTAGGAGTTGATGGGGGGACACAAACACAGCCAGACAGACCGACAGACAGAAGGACAGACAGACAGACAGACACACACACACACATTTTACCGGATCGATCTCATAAGTCTACTTTTTCCTCATTTTTGCAAAATGTGAAAAGTAGGCTAAAAATGTGCGCACTCCCTTGTGAGCACAGATATTCGTAGGATTAGGCCCCACAGCTCGTACATGCTCTTACATTCGGAGCGCCTTGTGTTCACGGAGAAGGTTGTGCGTATACTGCGAGTGTAGAGCTGTGTCGTCACCGCCAGTTTCACTGTGGCTCAGTTGGACGCACGCACAGTTGTTTTGGGTCTGGTATACCTGCGAACAGCAGACCGTATCAGACACTGTAACTTACTGCAATAAGGACTAGTTTGGCTTGAGATCGTTTGTGTTGTGATGAGACGCATAGAGCCAATGGACCTGTGACGCGGAGCTTCCATTCTATCCACTAGATAACAGCACGTCACAGGTACAAGCACACATTACACGTTAGAACTGCCAGGACCTTCTATAATACCGGACCTGACACTGGCGGCGGGTCAGAGGAAAGATGGCTGTCGTTGTTGGTGGTTACATGCTTTGTTTATAAGTTGAGTCGTTTTGTTTACGATGTGATAGCAGTAGCGTAGCGTCAGGGTAGACAAGGTAGACTCCGTCTATCCAAATTTACGAAACAAATGACAGGTTATATTATTATTTATTGTAATGTCGTTTGTCTTCCAAGTTCTTAAGCCTTAATAGTAATTTTCATATTTTGAAAGTTTCAACACTTGCATCCTGCGTACCAACAACGAGGCAGAGAGACACTTGGGAGGAAGTCTCCCCTACCTTCTTATTCAAGCGTGCAAGATCGTGCGCGCGCCGCCATTCCCTCCACGCTGCCTGCCGTGAACATAATAGACATGTCCCTTCTGTCGCGATGTGGTGAACGTTTCGTGATCCTGTACTTACTGTGCCTTTGTTTCTAGTTATATAAACCATGGGAAGTGATGAGCTATTAGTTGACATGAACTGCGTAACCTTGATTCTGTAAGATTTCTTCATAGTAGTCTAATTCACTACAAAAGTTCAAACTAAAATAAATGGCACTCTGTTGGATTTGTCCCAAAAAGATGGCAAAGTTAGCCTAGAAGAAATTTTCAAAGTAGTTGCCATTCGAAATATAGATGGTTATGTGGTTCTCAGCACACAAAGTACCGACAGCGGTGGCTATGCTCACTAAAGCGCAGAGTTAGGTCATGAGGCCAAGCTCTCTGATGACTCGGTAGATGCGTGGGTTCGATCACCACCGTCATCCGTCCTTGAAATGGTTTTCCGTGGTTTCCCCATTTTCCTTCTGACAGGCCACGGCCGCTTTCTTCCACATCCTTGCCCAGTTTCATCCATGTTCATCCATTCCATCTCTCATCCCGGCACGCAGGTCGCCCACGGGCGTCGACTAGAAAGACCTGCACTCGGTCTCTCAGGAGGCCACACGACAAAAGAAAGCACAAAAAGTCACTTCATTGTTATTACTGTTCGATGTTTGGGGGCGAAGAACCATGGACCCGTACGGATTTAAAAAAAAAACAACATTGAGGCAAAACTCTATAAAACATTCAGGGACCAAGAAACACATTAATAATTTCAGAGATGTTTCACACGCTAGCAAGAAATAGAATTGAGTATTGTTTAGTGGAAACAACGCGATTAGCAGCTGTGAAACATAATGAAAATGTAACTCGAAATAGGCGAATAGTGGGTCGCCTAATAGATGGCGTGCCATCTCGGGCGGCAAGAACTTGCCTTTAGAGGGCACAGAGAAGACCAAAAATCTCTTAATAAGGGCAATTATTTAGAAACCCTCGATTTACTGGCAATAGAAAAATCATTTATGAAAGAAGGCAGCTTGAAGGCAGCCCTGTTTTTGAAGGAACGTCTCGAGACATCCAAAATGAGTTAATCTAATCTGTCACTAATTCAGTAAGGGAGAGGATTGCAGAAGAGCTTTCGTCATCTGAATTTGTGGCCAATCAGGCAGATGAGACTAATGACGTGTCCTTCAAAGCTCAATTAAGTGCAACAGTGCGATATGTCTGTAACTCGAGAGTTGAGGAAATATTTGTAGTTTCTTCGATGTATCATTAGATAAAAGTGCACAGGGTTCGGAAATACACACGTAATTTTCGATCTGGTAGAATATAAAATAGATAAGAAAATAGTCCGCCCCTTAAAACCTCAATAACTAACTAACTGGACATGCTGGAGCTACTGTCATGTCGGGTAGCAACAATGGTCTTCAAGCAATTATCAGACAGCATTGTCCCATGGCATTATTTGTACATTGTTACGCTCATCAATTAAACTTAGTTCTTTTACATGGGGCCAAGAGAATATGTACTAAGTAAGATTTAAGTTAAAACTTTAAACATTTTCTTTAAAATGTGTTACTGCAGTTTTTATTTTATTTGTGTCTACCCAATTATTTTCCCCACGCTACGGTACTGTGTGATAGTGGTGTGAATTTGGGTTAGCATTCGTCTCCCTTGATTATCTGTGCTTAATGATATTATAGCCTACGTTCGTGTAAGGAAATGTCTGCATTAGTGCTTCATAAATACGAGATACCTGTGACTTCTGTTACGCTTGTGGTACCATTGCCAATCAGTGGGTAAGTTTGGTCTATTTATTATTCTGTTTAGGGTTTATAAATTATTAGTAATGGTAATTCATTATGAGGAAGCATAGTAATAATAAACGTATTCGAATATAAGGTCTAAGAAGATCTGAAAATTGATTACCGTACGTAGGAGAATAACTTTCTTTTTAAATTGTCTGCAGTGTTCTCTCATCCAATTATACGCCTGCTAGTTCAAGGATATCAATCTTATCACGATCTTGGTGTGGATCCCGCTTTAATAAACTACCAGTAGGCTTACTCATGCATAGGCTATGCTAACATTGTGGTAATATACCTTGAAACTGTTGTGTGACTGGATGCAAATCCAATCATTTTAAAGATAAGCCATTGGTACTGTGACCGAAATCGCATTTTGAGTTACGCTCATTAATACGTCAGAACAGCGGGATCATAGGCTCGTGACTGGACGAGTGCATAATGAACTTTAGAGCGAGTCTGATAGCCTGGCTTCAGCCTGGCTGGACACAGCTAAGTGACACCGGTCTTTCAAACATTTGGAATTGTGACCGATCCAGTCAAGGTCAATTACCGGCTCCGGATTATGGGAGATTGAGAGGAGACCGGAGGGTCAGTATGACGTCATGGCATGACGCAGCGAGGTAACCGCTAGAGTGGGGGAATGCTCCAGAAGCTTCCAACCCCTCCGCCCCTTTTCTCGAGAGGTGGTCAACTCGGTTCTGGAAAGTGCAGAGATATGGTGTGGCCCGGACGAGGAAGTTTCTTATGCGACACGGCGAGGACGAGTGTGTGACATAGTGGTCAGAGATGTAAGCCACGTGAGTTAAATTCCGCATCGGGCACTGGATAGTTTTTTTATGTGCATGCTTAATACTCGTCGCCGCATGTTGGATGAAATCATTCGTGAAGCGCAGTGGAGTTGTGTTTGGGTGAAGTGTCGCCATCGCGATATCCATATATCGGCACGCCGGCACGTGAAGGAAGGACCACAACTGATTGACGGAGGTATGTGTAGATTTATGCCAGTGCCGCGATTGGGTTATGCAGAGTGCATAAGATCACAGAATTCTTCGCCGTTCTTTGTATTATGAAGTTTTACGCACGTGATCCGGGTCAGCTAACGGACAAAAACGCTGAAGGAAGGTATTATGGCAATAATCTGATAAAGTTGTGTACGCCTAAACATTTGAACATCTGAACATTTGATCGAAGGCCGGAGAGAAACCTGAATTATAACGCCGACCGGTTACGTCATTTGAAGGTGAACAACCAAGCTGGCATTCAAGAGACACGGTGTGTGCAAGAGGAAAGGGATATATCTGCTTTAAGCTTGCGTTGATGGTTGCAGGTTGCGCAGGCGAGGCGAACAGTCTAAACATAAAGTGTGGGACGTGAGCAGGTCAAGTTGAATGAACTAAGAAGCGGATACTGTAGCGTGTAGATGTGATAGTGTTACGGCGTAGTGGAATGCAATGTGGTCACACAGCAATGTAAACAATATGAACGCAGACTCGGACATGTTGGGAATCTACATGGACCTCAATACCCAAAGTATGTTTCAGTAAACCCATTAGGGGTTGCTAGGGGATGAACGGTCGCAAGGAAATGGATGAGTGGACATGGAACGAGATTATGAGAGACGCCGACGCCGACGCCAACGCCGTTGGTGGAGAGGTGCAGTCGGGGGCGGTCATAGTCGTCGCCTGGAGATTGACAGATGTAGGGCACGCATGCTTACACTGGAGCGCCGGGAGACGCGGGTGGAGCGACGCTGTACGCATGACCAGGAAACATCGACGTCTCTTATTCCCAAGGACCAGGATTCAATACGACGCCGGGTCCAAAGTAAGATATCTTTTTCTCACTCCAGTTCATCGTAAAGAAGAGAATCTCCATTTTTGATTAGCCATGCCATAAGATGACTTGGGGTCGTGTAATTTAATCCCATTCACATAGTCTAACGCTATTAACAATTAATGATTCTAGGTTAAATAAGAGCATCACTCTCGTTTTCCTGAGGTTGTGCAGAGTTTTTTTTTACTTCGAGTCGTTTTGACTTTTACGAACAGCATCAATGTCAATGTTATGCTTTGAAATATAATTACATAATAGTAAGGTTAATAATAATAATAATAATAATAATAATAATCACAGTTAAAGGTTGATAAATATTGCTATAATCAATACCGAAATATAGTTGGAGATAATCACGCATGGCCATGAAAAAGAAATATCGCTCGAGATAATTGGGCATGAAAATCATGGAACAAGTTTTATTCCAAAGGGTCTCTTATGAAATTCAGAAATGTGATATGAAATAAGACGCTGGTTTTGGTTAATTGTTGTCTGGTATGATGTGGTTCCTTGGGCAAAGTATCATGTTATCGTACGACTTCATTGTAAGGTTGAATTACTGTGTTAAGTGTGGGTTCGAGGTATGCTATTAAGCGCAATTTTTTGTAATGAGATTAATATGGTATTCCGTCATATGTGACGAGGTAGATTAATGTGGTGATATTCAGTTATGTGTAACAAGGTTATTCAGGGGGCTATGTATGACCCTGAAAATTTGTAATTGTACGGACAGGTTCCTCACTAGATGGATGGATGTGCTGCATTTCCTCATAGGGTTGAGTGTGGAACAGAGCTATGATGTACTTGAGGGTACGCTCTGTAGTAAGGTCACTCAGATCCTCACACGTAGTGGTTGACTGAAAGGCTATGATTAAATGTTGGTCACGAAAATGAAACACACTGAGGTATACTATTATGAAAGTTGTGAACCAATTCTAGACGTCAGCATATGACATATCGGTAACTTACTTATGCAAGTGGGCATATTAATGAGGACCAAAGTATTTGGGACGGTCATGCCTGTAGACCAGATAGAACAATAATAATGCGCTGTGTAAATATTTAAACACTAGTTGTAAATGTAAATGATTTATATTTCGGTTGGTTATCGAATTCCACATTAGGTGACGTCCAGTTGATGTTGGGAAAATTTATGATGTGATTTTGTTTGATGCTCTTTAGATGGTAAATTTCAATTCGATACAGGAGGCGCGTCCATCGATGTATAAAGGTTGATTGTCATGTTATGATATGTGTTTTTTTTCTGAGCACATGCCACCGGTACACTTTGGACTAAGTGACGAGTATTTTTTTTATTATTATTATGCGTGTGCACTAATGGAATAATAGCTGTGTTAATTTTGGCTGGGCAGTCTCCTGGTCGAATTTCTAAGTAGGCAGGTAGCATGTTTGGTTGTCCTTTGGCCAATAAAGGAGCAGATGTGATTTTACGAGGGCTGTTTCTTTTTTTTTTGTCTGTTTGTTAATTCGAATTAGGGGGTTTGCTTTTGAATCCTGGTTCATTTTGTTTACCATCCCAACCCGTAAACAACCCGAGACCCTTTGTCTCTAGCTCGCCGGAGCTTTGGTTTTATTCTTGTCTGTATGAACCAAGATTAACGCCCTAATTCCCTTTTCACCCACTCCCTTGGCCGTTTCTTCTGATGGGGCCGGGATGTTGGCCGTGTGATCGCCTGCCCCATTGGAGAAACGGGCACAGAATATAATCTTATTATAACGCTTCATTGATTTCAGCTTTACCTTCATGCTATGGCAGAATATGTATAATAGAAGATTCCAATCGATCAACGGCTGAATATTATTTAAATATCACCTGTGTTATACTGCACTTTGAGTTACGTCGTAATACGTCATTGGTAAGGGGAGGCCCGATTCTTCCCGACTACACCACGTGATTGTGGGAGGGGTAAGTCGTGACCTGTTCCTTGCACGCCGTCGCGAGCATTCATTCGGAGTAAGTACACGCTGAAAAACACATAGCCTATTTTAAACCGAGGTTTATGAGTTTTCCAAATCGCACGGCATCAGATAGCTTATGTGAACATGTGTTCGATTGGAATACACGCTCAAACGGTCTAGTGTTTGAAACTAGCGATAAATTCAGTTATATTCGTGTGAGTGCATCGAAGATTTCTGTGAGTAGAACCATTTCTTACATTATTACACTACACGAAGAACAATTACAGCTTCATGATGAACTCGCCATGAACACTGCAAATCAATACATGCAAACGCACTCATACTAGGTGAAGTCCTATGACACATTAAGACGTTATTACTGCAATATTCACATTCAAATAAACATTGAGGAGCAGAACACTATTAATATAAATTGAATTTCAAGACTCTTTAAGATGTGCATTATTCAGATAGCAGTGGCGATCAGTCAAATTGTATTCGAGGAACCTGAATTATCCAGAATGCTCTTTATACACAATAAACTTTCCTTCGTGGGATCTTATGATAGCGTTTACACTATCAAGATGAGTTCAGCTTAGACAATTTGAGGGGAAACTTACGGGCTTTGATGGACACCGTGATCAGCAGACACACCAACTTACAGTCATCACGATGATGATGGGGTTTTCCAATTTCATTAAACGGAGGTTTAAAAGGTTCAAGACATCTTACGTAATCGATGGACTTCTCTCCATGTGCAAGGGCAGTGAAACATTACATCCATAATACACCATGACGACCAAAACCATGAAACATGATTGATTTTATTTCCTGATGACTGTTATATTTATTCCTGATATTTCAAACATAAAAGAGCTACCTTAGGAGTTAGTCATTGCTATTAGTATTTCATAATTTTTTCTTATAGAGATAATAACTTAATAATTATTTAATTCTTTGATAAATTAATTTTTTTTATTATTATAATAATTCTTTTTATTTAAGAATATTTTCCCACAATCTTTCGAATGGGATTGTCAGCGAAATTTCCCGATCTTTGACAGCGATAGTTGATAAAGTTGATAATTGGATTCATTATGATGAATTATAATAATAATAATAATATCTAATTTATTTAAGTAAAGGTGACATTCATATTTATTAATTAAGGGTTGATTATCTACGATAATAATCACATTTGTGTGGCAATTTATGACAGCAATTTGAAGAATAATTGCAGATAATTATTTATTGATTTCCTATTTGATTAACTGAGCATTGGAAGATTCTGAATTAATGATTCGATTAATTTGTATGTTATAACAAGCTAATTCTCATATGATATTTTTACGCAGCAGCCTATTTATGCATGTATGCATGTTATTTGATTTATGTTGTGGACACTTCTAGAAGGTGGTCCTATAGAGGCAACATTTGAATGCGAGTCAGTTGACCCATTCAATGATTATGATAGAAATACTTCACATTTGTAGGCAGTGAAATATGTATTTCACGATTGATTTTTGTGATTAGAAAAATTCTAGGATGTGTCTGTGAACCCAATCCTGAGATTATCACTGCGATAAGCATGTTTAATGAATGCGATGAATAATAATGATAATAATATTTATTAAAGGCTGTAAAATAATGGATAATGATATAAGAGCTTATAGAGATATTAACAATAAATGTGAATCTTCTTTATTCGATCTTCTCTTCGAAAGGAAAACATTTAAATGAAGTAATCTATAACCTATTAATGAATGAATTTTGCCATATTATTTAATCAATGCATCACCCTCTTTATAATAATAAATGGAAGATATTATACGAATTTATGGATTATAATTTATTGAAACTGAATTGTGTAAATTTAACAACAATTAGCAGGTTGTTGTAATATAATCAGAGATTGGAATAATTATTATTAATGAACATTAGTTACTACTTGGAAGATACTGGACATTTTTGAACAGTATTCCACACTAATGTCGAATGCTCAATGTAAATAATATTTGCTAATTAATTTTTTTATTACAATTTAAATTAAATCACGATTTATATGCTTGTTAGATAATATTCTCGTAATTGATTAAATTATTTTCCTTAAAATATGTTAGTTTAAATGTGTGGTAAGTTAGATTTTTGAGGGGAATGTGAAGTCACAATTTACAACTTATTTCAATTTATTCCAAGCTGAAACAGTGACAGTGAAGTGCAACGATTTTATTTTTTTTACCATTCAGCTAAACCAACGAACACTGGAACTTTTATTTCATATCACATTACCCCAAGTGCAATAGGAAAGTCGAATTGGCAGTTTAGGACTCTTGGATCTTCGATCCCAACATAAGATTGAACCAATTCGATTTTTAGGAGGGTATATTTATTCGTGTTCGTCTGCTCTTAAATAAAGAGAGGGCTTTTATCTTAGTCATCTTAAATTATTCCTGCAGCTTGTTCCTTTTCCTGACTGAATGATTCTATCCTATTTTATTTGGAGATATATATATCTAAGGCAACCTATCTCACCTATCCCGTTAAACGACCCGAGACATTAGATCTCTTGCCTTCCCGTGTTCTCAGCTGATGTTTTTTGTAGTTTTTCCGGATATATATTTCAGGGACTCCTCATTTTGTTTGTTACGACCATGTACCATTTCTTGGACATCACGTTTGATTTCCGGGCCGACGTGAGGTCTGGGAAACGGGCACATTGAGGTCGACGTGGCGCCCACCGTATAAGGCCTCGAACAGAGATATTCGTACCTTTGGGAGTCTATTTTCTTCTGTTATCTGACATTAAAGCTACGAACAGAGAGAATCGTACTGATGTTTGGATTTTTTTTTTTGTGCATAACATAGTGGTTTCGAATTGAGAGTGATCGAACCGTTTGTTATATAGGCAATAAAATGGGACAGTTGGGTAGTCAGACGTGTTCTGATATCTGACAGTATTATTCAGTAGGATTTTTAATTCAGTTTAGAATGATGATATTTCACTTAGTTTTGCATTTAATAGTAAAGTTAATGTCAGGATAATTAAGATTTCCATAAGCTCACTATGATGAAAAATAATTATAGATGAACGATGTTGTTTTATGAATAATTTTTCTTTTTGCTCTTTTTCATTCACCAGAGTGAGTTTAGTGGATGAATGTGCTCTATTTATTAGACGTTAAATATGTTTGAAAATCAGGAAAAATATTTCTAGTCTCATGGTCTTGGTTGGTCATCTAGTTTGTAAGTTTTCCCTATTCTTAAGTATTTTTGATATGTCTTACGAAGTACCAGAGAAGTTAAGAGGTTTCTTAACTCAAGTTCAAGCTGAATTTAATAAGTTGCGATTACAAATGTCTGATGATAAGGAGCAACTTAATAATAATTTAACAGCTAATAAGGATGAATTAAATGCTAAGTTGCAAACTTCAAATGATACTTTGCAAACTTTAACTAATGATGTGCAAACTTCAAATGCTAAGTTGCAAACTTTAACTAATGATGTGCAAATTGTAACTAATAATTTGAAAACCTTAGCTGAGAAAGCTGAGGAATTTAAGGAAGAAATACAGGATAGTTTAGATGAAGTAAAGGGTGAAACGAAAGAACTGAAAAATAAAGTATCGAATTTGTCAGCCGATGTATTAAAGGTTAATACTGATATAGGAGAAATTAATTTATCGATTATTACTCTTAAATCAGAGATTCATGGTATATCACTTGAAACTAATGCTTAACTACCGATGTTAAAAGTCTCGAAACTCGCTTGCAATCGCAGATTTCGGAAGTAAAGGTAGATTTTGAGAAAAGCAATGCAGCTCTTGATAAGAAATTAGACTCTTGTGATACCAGATGGACGCATAATTTCAAAACTCTGAGAAGCGAATTACACGGTCATGTGTCAGGACAAATTAATGTGGTCAAAACGCAATTCATAGACAATCTGGGAGCGTTAGAAAAGAAATTGAACGATAACTTGGATGGATTAAGTAAAGACTTGGTGGCGCATCTAACAAGAAATAAAGAATCGAGCGCAGAAACAGTTGCGGAGTTACGCTTAGCGATAAACACTAATACTGGAGAGTTAGATGGGGTCAAGAAACAAATTGATCAACTTACTGGTAAATGCGACACCAACTTTGAGGACATGCGTAAGGAGTTGGAAACACACGTGAAAGGCAGCGTAGTGGTTACATCTTTAGAGATGGAGGAAAAGTTGAAGCTAGAACACAGTATGACGACTATGCGTATTTCGAAACTCGAATCGGAACTGAGCGACATGAAAGTTAATGCGGATAAGAGTCGAGAAATAATGGAAACATCAACGCCATCCAATAGCCATAATATCTCTGGGGGCTTAGAAAAGAATACTACTCAAGTTAATTCAACCACACCCGGACATGTTACGATTATCCGTAACATTGATGATAGACCTAGAAAATTCAATGGGGGAAATAACCTTACTCCAATGGAATTTCTAAGGGACCTTCGTGAATACATGGATGAAAATAGAGTTTCTAAGGAAAGAGAGCTACGAATAGTCGAAAGATCGTTAGAAGGAATTCCACTGAGCTGGTTTAGAGCATTCCGAGACTCGTTTATGAACATGGACGATTTTAGTCTCGCATTTATAAATCGATTCTGGAGTCCGGAGGAAAAATTCGATGTCAGGGCAGACATGTATTCTAGGAAATACGCCACATCTCACCCAACGAAGTATGCAGGGTATTTTACGACACAGCTCGCCAAATTACAATTTTTGACTCCACCATTATCACGAGGGGAATTATTGAGATCAATCACGAGACAATTTCCTATAGAGATCCAGCGCATGTTGATAACATCCGGAGTAGAGACACTACAAGATTGTGAGGAGATTCTCAAGCGTATAGATCACACAAGTAGTCTTCAGAACAGTAGATCGGATAGAAGAGAAAACCGTGATATCAACGCCGTAGTCATGGACAGAACATCTCAGACGGATAGGTCCTCTAATAGAGAAGAGAAAACACCGAGGGATTATGATCGACGAAATAATAATGGAAATTATCGATCGAATTACCAGGAATATAATCCTAGAGCAATGCCGAATAATAGATACAATAATCAGAGACAAACACCGTATAACAGGAGATATTCAAGATATCGCGATAATGGCAGGAACAACTGGTCCCAGAATAGGAGGTATAACAATTATCACATGAACAATAGTGGCAGACAATACCAAAATCAAGGGCAACAGAATAGTAACCTGGATGATAGGCATAAAGAAAGCCAAGAATACATTCAGCAACTTAGGAATACTCAACCGTCAGCTCCACGGGAGGAGACACTAGAGCACCCTAGCACTAGCGGGTCGCAGGTAGAAAAAAAAACGCCGATTCGGCAACAACAGAAACAACAAGAACAACGAAACTAATTGATAATATTCCGATCCCCGATTGTATTGTAGAAATCCAGGAACTTTACGAAATTAAGGATGATGATTTAATATTTGAGAACGAAGAAGTACGCCGAGGGACGAGATATGAACTTCCAGTTATTGCTTTGGAGATTATGGGATGCAAAATAAGAACATTGGTGGACACGGGAGCAATGGTTTCAATCATCTCACAGTCATGTTTGGACTTGCTCCAAACCAAGGGAAAGATTGACATTCTTCCAGCTTCAACAGTTAAAATTAGGGGAGTGATTCCGGACAGAATGATCAAATGTAGACAACAAGTTATGTTAAATCTACTTCTTGCAGGAAGGCTAATGCAACACATTTTCCTGGTTACATCCAATTCTAGCTTTGATATTATAATCGGAATAGATTTTATTACCGATAACGGAATGATTATTGATTTGAAGAACAGGACGATCTGTTTTACTTCCACCGAGGGAGTTAGTGAAGAGGCTCAAGGAATCAATGAATTGGAATCTGGTAATATGAACATCCGGGATGAAATAATCAATACGATTGAAGCGGAAGAACAACGTTTAGAACATGGAGTGAAACTCGATCAAGTAGGGGAGAAGAAATTGGATGATTTGATAAAGAGATACTCTGGTATTTTTAATGATAAACCTGGATTGATCAAAAACTTCGAATAGGAGATCCAGTTAACCAATGTGTCTCCATACAAGAAGAAACTGTACCCTATTCCGGAAAAATGGCAGACTGAAGTTGCAGAGATGATTAATCAGATGGAACAAGATGATATTATTTGTCGCATGCCAACACCATTTCTCAATTCATTTGCAGTAGTCAAGAAGGCGAATGGTAAATTACGCATATGTCTGGACGAAAGAGGGCTTAACGAACGATTGTTATTGGAACACGATCGTCCCCCGAAGATTCGCGAATTATTGAGAAGAGTCGAAGGAAAACTGTATTTTTCGACAATCGATCTCACATCATCTTTTTATCATGTAGCATTATCAGAGAACTGTCGACAATACACTGGATTCTTGTTTAACAATGTTACCTATGCTTTTAAAAGAATGCCATTTGGACTGAAGAATAGCGGACCGGCCATGATTCGAGCATTAGATTCGAATCTAACACCAGAAGTCAAAGCATTTGTTTTATGCTATATTGATGATATTATAATAGCTTCAACGAATCAGGAAGAACATTTAGAACATCTCAATTTGCTATTCGCAAATCTTGAAGAAGCTAATTTCAAGGTCAATTATGATAAATGTAGGTTTTTCCGTGAAGAAATCAAATTTCTGGGTCACATTATTGACGGAACAGGATATAGACCGAATCCTACTAAGATACAGGCAATATCAGAATTTCCGCAGCCAAAGAAGATACGACAGGTCAGACAATTCTTGGGAATGTGCCAGTTCTTTTCTGCACATTGTCCGAATTATACTGAAACCATGGCACCACTTCAGAATTTGTTAAAGATCAACAATATGTGGAAATGGAGCGAGGAGTGCAACGAAGCATTTCAAAGGGCTAAGCTGATGCTTGTCGAAAATATCAAACTGGAATATCCCAATTTTCTAAGAAACTTCTACATTGAATCTGATGCATCAAAAATCGGCATCAGTGCTGTACTGTACCAATTGGATGAAAATAGAAGGCATCGCTATCTAGCTTTTGCGAGTCGCAAGTTGAAAAACCATGAGGTTAATTACAACGTTACTAAGCTGGAGGCTTTAGCAGCGATTTATGCGCTTCAAACATGGAAAAGGATCCTTATAGGATATAGAGTAACTCTGATTACGGATCATCAAGCTTTACAGTTTATGATGAAATCAGATCTTGCAAATGATCGAATTACAAGATGGACGTTATTCTTACAGCAATTTGACGTGGAAATTATTCATCGTCCAGGCTAGCAGAATCTACTGGCGGATATCCTTAGTCGAAACCTTGTGATACAGAGATTCATCTTATTGAAAGTGTCCCAGATGATAGGGAGACTCTTGATAAATTGAGGAGCTTGGCCATCTCACAGAAGAGATATGCACCGCTGAGGAATATCTACCGATTCCTTAAGAATAAGATGGACCAGGTTGATCCGAATTATGACCGAACATCTAAAGAAGCGATAGATTATCACATCGTGGGAGACATGGTGATGAAATTCACGGACAGGGATCATTCGCGCCTCAGAACGGTAATACCTCCTAAACTAGTAAATAAAGTTATTTGGCTCATACACCGATATATTGGACATGCAGGAGTAGATAAGACTTTGCATGCAGCGAAAGAAGCGTTTTCTTGGAAAACGATGCGAGAGTCTATAAGAAAGGTCATCAGAACATGTGATAGCTGCCAGCGCAGTAAATGTGCCTTAAAACTCGCCAAAGAACAGCCGAAAGCGATAATTCCATCGAAACCACGGGAAGTATATGCCACTGATCTATATGGTCCAATTCCTAAGTCATTTGGAGGTAACCAATTCATTCTGGTAACGATGGACGTGTTCTCATAGCTGGTCATGCTTCACCCAATCCAGAAAGCAACATCACGATACGTTATCAGACGATTGGAGAACTGTGTTTTTCGTGAAGCAGGGAAACCTGAGTTCCTACTGAGTGATCCTGGTAGTCAGTTCACAAGTTAAGAATTTCAAGAGGCTATGCAGCGACTCGAGGTCAAACACATTCTCAACACCATTACATACCCTGAAGGGAACCCGGCAGAACGAATTATGTCGGAGATTGGAAAGTTTTGTCGTTTATATTGCTCTGATGAACACTAAAAATGGATGAAAGTTATTCCCATAATCGAAGAGAGTCTCAACTCAACCGTCCACGAAAGTACATCTCAAATTCCATACACTTTGCATTTTGGACGAAAGCCTCAGAGAGTCTGGGATGGTATCATCACAACTCCACCAGAAATTTCTCCATCTTTACCCATGAGAGTAGAATTGGCCAAAGCCAGTCTGGAAAAACAACCGGTTAAGAGACAGAAGAGACATGTTGGTAGACGATTTAGTGAACCTTTGCGTGAAAACGATCTTGTTCTTATCAGAAGACCAGTATCTTCAAACCTACCCATGAGGATTTACAGCAAATTTGCTAAACTCTTTTCTGGTCCATACAAGATAGTTACAGTCTTTGGGAACAACAGCTACCGAGTAGCAGAGATTGAATCCAACCGTATCATTGGAAATTACAACTCAGCAAATCTCAGACGTTATTTCAAGAAAGTAGAATGAGATTTCTTTGATGCTAAATTTCGTCACATTATTAAGAAGACAAGGTTTTTATAAGTTCTCTTCAGTTCTCTTATAAAAAACGAGGAGAGGGGAATATGTGACCGAAATCGCATTTTGAGTTACGCTCATTAATACGTCAGAACAGCGGGATCATAGGCTCGTGACTGGACGAGTGCATAATGAAATTTAGAGCGAGTCTGATAGCCTGACTTCAGCCTGGCTGGACACAGCTAGGTGACACCGGTCTTTCAAACATTTGGAATATAATCTTATTACAACGCTTCATTGATTTCAGCTTTACCTTCATGCTATGGCAGAATATGTATAATAGAAGATTCCAATCGATGAACGGCTGAATATTATTTAAATATCACCTGTGTTATACTGCACTTTGAGTTACGTCGTAATACGTCATTGGTAAGGGGAGGCCCGATTCTTCCCGACTCCACCACGTGATTGTGGGAGGGGTAGGTCGTGACCTGTTCCTTGCAACCCGTCGCGAGCATTCATTCGGAGTGAGTACACGCTGAAAAACACATAGCCTATTTTAAACCGAGGTTTATGAGTTTTCCAAATCGCACGGCATCAGATATCTTATGTGAACATGTGTTCGATTGCAATAAACGCTCAAACGGTCTAGTGTTTGAAACTAGCGATAAATTCAGTTATATTCGTGTGAGTGCATCGAAGATTTCTGTGAGTAGAACCATTTCTTACATTATTACACTACACGAAGAACAATTACAGCTTCATGATGAACTCGCCATGAACACTGCAAATCAATACATGCAAACGCACTCATACTAGGTGAAGTCCTATGACACATTAAGACGCTATTACTGCAATATTCACATTCAAATAAACATTGAGGAGCAGAACACTATTAATATAAATTGAATTTCAAGACTCTTTAAGATGTGCATTATTCAGATAGCAGTGGCGATCAGTCAAATTGTATTCGAGGAACCTGAATTATCCAGAATGCTCTTTATACACAATAAACTTTCCTTCGTGGGATCTTATGATAGCTTTTACACTATCAAGATGAGTTCAGCTTAGACAATTTGAGGGGAAACTTACGGGCTTTGATGGACACCGAGATCAGCAGACACACCAACTTACAGTCATCACGATGATGATGGGGTTTTCCAATTTCATTAAACGGAGGTTTAAAAGGTTCAAGACATCTTACGTAATCGATGGACTTCTCTCCATGTGCAAGGGCAGTGAAACATCACATCCATAATACACCATGACGACCAAAACCATGAAACATGATTGATTTTATTTCCTGATGACTGTTATATTTATTCCTGATATTTCAAACATAAAAGAGCTACCTTAGGAGTTAGTCATTGCTATTAGTATTTCATAAATTTTTCTTATAGAGATAATAACTTAATAATTATTTAATTCTTTGATAAATTAAAATATTTTTTTTATTATAATAATTCTTTTTATTCAAGAATATTTTCCCACAATCTTTCGAATGCGATTGTCAGCGACATTTCCCGATCTTTGACAGCGATAGTTGATAAAGTTGATAATTGGATTCATTATGATGAATTATAATAATAATATCTAATTTATTTAAGTAAAGGTGACATTCATATTTATTAATTAAGGGTAGATTATCTACGATAATAATCACATTTGTGTGGCAATTTATGACAGCAATTTGAAGAATAATTGCAGATAATTATTTATTGATTTCCTATTTGATTAACTGAGCATTGGAAGATTCTGAATTAATGATTCGATTAATTTGTATGTTATAACAAGCTAATTCCCTTATGATATTTTTACGCAGCAGCCTATTTATACATGTATGCATGTTATTTGATTTATGTTGTGGACACTTCTGGAAGGTGGTCCTATAGCGGCAACATTTGAATGCGAGTCAGTTGGCCCATTCAATGATTATGATAGAAATACTTCACATTTGTAGGCAGTGAAATATGTATTTCACGATTGATTTTTGTGATTAGAAGAATTCTAGGATGTGTCTGTGAACCCAATCCTGAGATTATTACTGCGATAAGCATGTTTAATGAATGCGATGAATAATAATGATAATAATATTTATTAAAGGCTGTAAAATAATGGATAATGATATAAGAGCTTATAGAGATATTAACAATAAATGTGAATCTTCTTTATTCGATCTTCTCTTCGAAAGGAAAACATTTAAATGAAGTAATCTATAACCTATTAATGAATGAATTTTGCCATATTATTTAATCAATGCATCACCCTCTTTATAATAATAAATGGAAGATATTATAAGAATTTATGGATTATAATTTATTGAAACTGAATTGTGTAAATTTAACAACAATTAGCAGGTTGTTGTAATATAATCAGAGATTGGAATAATTATTATTAATGAACATTAGTTACTACTTGGAAGATACTGGACATTTTTGAACAGTATTCCACACTAATGTCGAATGCTCAATGTAAATAATATTTGCTAATTAATTTTTTTATTACAATTTAAATTAAATCACGATTTATATGCTTGTTAGATAATATTCTCGTAATTGATTAAATTATTTTCCTTAAAATATGTTAGTTTAAATGTGTGGTAAGTTAGATTTTTGAGGGGAATGTGAAGTCACAATTTACAACTTATTTCAATTTATTCCAAGCTGAAACAGTGACAGTGAAGTGCAACGATTTTATTTTTTTTACCATTCAGCTAAACCAACGAATACTGGAACTTTTATTTCATATCACATTACCCCAAGTGCAATAGGAAATTCGAATTGGCAGTTTAGGACTCTTGGATCTTCGATTCCAACATAAGATTGAACCAATTCGATTTTTAGGAGGGTATATTTATTCATGTTCGTCTTCTCATAAATAAAGAGAGGGCTTTTATCTTAGTCATCTTAAATTATTCCTGCAGCTTGTTCCTTTTCCTGACTGAATGATTATATCCTATTTTATTTGGAGAGATATATATCTGAGGCAACCTATCTCACCTATCCCGTTAAACGACCCGAGACATTAGATCTCTTGCCTTCCCGTGTTCTCAGCTGATGTTTTTTGTAGTTTTTCCGGATATATATTTCAGGGACTCCTCATTTTGTTTGTTACGACCATGTACCATTTCTTGGACATCACGTTTGATTTCCGGGCCGACGTGAGGTCTGGGAAACGGGCACAGTACTGCACTCGAAATCATGTCTAGGAGAGAGGAGAAGACAGGATGAGGTATGAACCAAGGACCACCTCAGAAAAATGGCATATTTTAAATTTGGAATTTTCGACAAAATTAGCAGTCCAGATGGAAGAGAACGTTAATACAAGCATTTGGGAAAATTTTCGTCTGAAGAAATATTTTTATTTCATGTAATAATGGAGATTTTCAGATATGGTAAATGTTTAACCATGAGTGAATGATAGAGATACTGTCCTGGAAGTCGACACTTGTAACGAGGTGCGCGGTGAGAAACCAGTTTTTGATCCGAGGGGAGAGCGAAGGTGGACCAGAGGTCAGACACACGCCAGTATCAAGAGTGGGAGAAGCCTACGCGTGTCAGAAGCTCGCCCCTTTTAGGCGAGAACCAATAGGAAAATAGTTTGAATACTGAGGAAGGAACAAATATTAATATATTTATTTTAATATTTTATAAGAGTGTTGCATATTGAATTCACCAGCAGAGAAAAATAAATTTAATTGGCAAAACAGATTCTAAATTAAAAGACTGAGAGAGAAGTTATGGATGAATTTGTTAATATTCATAGCGGTTGGAGGCTAGTTGATCAGATTTACGAGGGAAATCTAACCGAGGAGGCTAGGAGACGCTAGCAGACGAGGCTCTTTCTACATGGACCGTCGAGAAAACAAGACGTAAATTGTATTCACCCTTCAGAAGTAGTAGACAAAGGTTTTGTGAACTGGATACTTCAAGATGAAGCAAGTAGTAATGGAAGCGAACAATTAATATTACAAGTCAACAGTATTGAGAAAAGTTATTCATCGTATTTAAAAGAAGAAATCTACAACGAGATAAAACACTAAAAGTTACAGACTGAACATCGAACACGTAACTACGTAGAAGGAAAGTCTGAAGAAGGGAGACTTAAACCATTGGAAATTCAACAATCTAGACAAGGATGAGTAAGAATTTAGGTCGAAGGGGAAGAACTACGACTACAAACAATTGCGCGGTGAGAATGATGTTTTAAATTCACCATGATGGGAAGATAGAACTATACTGAACCGGTGAGATTCAGAAATGACCAGGATGACTTAGCAGTATGAATAGTGAGCTGCAGACCACCGCAGTTTTCGCTAACATAACGTTGCAAGCTACTACAAGGGAAATTCACGACATGGAGGTGATTTTTCATGATGGAAAGAACTATGCAAACTACCGACTTCAAAGCACATCTAGATCTGAGAAGAAGAAGACGAGCGGATGCGTGATGGAGGCGACGAGGACCCCAGGACTGATGGACGCGAGGCAAGCAGAGCGGAGGCGAGGTCGTGTCATCATCCTGTACGAGAGAAGTGGGTCGCAAGCGGGAAGCCAGCTGGTAACCTGTTTCGAGACGGCACACCAGGTCGTTTAACTTTACTGCAGTCCACTCAAGGCCGAGGTGACAAAATGCAGCCAGATTGGAGCAGAACGCAGCATTCCAGAAACCACACGGTGAGGCTACGAGGACACAGGAGTCATCAGGCCTGTCACCAGCGATCTCAGAAAGAAGGTAGAAGAGTGCATTTTTCATATCTGTAGTTAGACTTTGTTTACGTTATTCCAGAATATTGACCAACATATTTGCATTTATAACCTATGTTATTGTAATTGTCTTGAGAGTTTTAGTAAACTTTAGTAATTGCGATAGTTATTTTCATACGTCACTTGGACGTAATTTGAAGGTTTGATCGATGATATTAGACATCGTTAGTATTTTTCATTGTCATTTTTAGAGCGTTAAAATTTTACTTACGAACGATTTCGTTGCGATTGCGAACGTATATTCCGTAGATTTGTTGTAACATTGGAGAACTCCGTAGATTTGTTGTAACATTGGAAAACTCCGTAGATTTGATGACACATTAGAAAATTTTGTATATTTGTGGAAATATTGAAGGACGACAATATATATGTATTGAAACAAGAGAAATGAACCACAAATTTGTGAGAAATAAATAAGTAATGTATCAGAGAAAGAATATAGTCATGTGTTTGACGAAAGTAAATAGTTTACTACTTGTGAGAAAGAAAGGAAAGACAGAGAATCCTATAAGCAAAGAATTTGTTCATTTCAGGAACGAAATAAGATGTATAAAACGAGATAGTTAACAGAAGTATTCAATATTGGCATTGAATTTACTCCTGTATGCAAGTAATGTAATGACATTGTAAAACCCAGAATTTTGAGAGATGGAAAAGAACAGTATGCGATAGTTGCTGGCATAACTGAACGAGAAACGTTATTATAAAATGTTATGGATGTATATTTATCATAAAACGATACTGTAAGATGGAAGGAGAGATATAAACATTTATTGTGAACATAAACGTGAGGGAAGGTTATTGTTATTTTTCTAACAGACACAAGCAGACTTGGAATTCAGAAATAAGCGATAAATTGTAACAAGGAAATAGGTGAAGCGAAGGAGGAAGTATGTGGAAAGTATTAGGACATAGCACGAGATGTATAATCGATAGAGGAGTTTGTAGGAGGAAGTGAGACGTATTCATGAACGTTATTACAGTTGTAATTTCTAGTAGGAATACTAAATATCATACTTTGATGAAAGTAGTTGATATGGAACGGTAGAAGTTTTGTGAACGTGCAAAGGGAAGGAAGGTTGATGAAATGCATTTGTATTGATGAAGGCGTAACTAGAGACGCGATAATATGCAACGTGAGTTTATGAAGAAAGGTTTTGGAATATTTTGTGGTGAGTAAGAGAAGTCATTATTTGTATTTGGAGAAGAAAGGAGTGTGGGAGTGAGGATTCATGCCACATACACACACTCGATTTTTGGTTGAAGAGCTTATCTGAACAGTCGTGCATTGTTAGTTTGTTTTATTATTAATTATTGAAATACCAGAGTTGTACACTGTTGTGATGAAATATTAACTTTACTGTTCGTATTTATGATTCACATGGAATTGACACACAAACACCTATTTTGACTAGTTTATTATGTGAGATACGCAGAAAGATGGTGATACACGTTAAGAAAGATGATAAGACAGGAGGAAAGTGATGGAATGAACTTAAATAAATTAGAGACAGTTGTTTTTATATCGTGCTGGACGCGATCATTTATAAAATGTAAATACGTTATTATTCTAGTATTAATTATTTTTAATTATTATTTATGAACTTGAGATTTAAATTTGAAGACTTTAACGATTGTATTATGTAGGGAGTATGTTTGTTGCGATGAGCGTTAAAGCCTAACTTTAGTAAACAAGTAGGACAGACACTACTGTCATTAATTTAACCATGTGTTTATGTAAAGCAAGAGATACATGTTCTATTCGTATAAAGATGCAAGACAGACACTTATTAAGCGCATTAGGCTTAAGTGGGGCACAGACAAATATTTTATTTTATTATTGGTGTGGGGAACATAATATTTGTCATGTAATATTTCATTATTAATAAATGGCAAGAACATTTTTATTCTTGCTGAGTTTTTTAGAACAATTTCTTTGATTCAACGCTTAATTAACCTAGAACGATACCGCTAGCAAGATGCACACAGATGGTCGACAATCTATCTTAACGCCCGAGAGCCGAGTTGCACGTTAGTGCTCTACTTGTATTTGTTTATTTTTCTGTACTGTAAGCAACTATAGTCCGGGACAGCTTCAATAAGTTACTAGATCAAAACAGGGTAGGCAACTTTAACAGCCGTCCCCTATGCCTACGTAAATGTTGGTTTATGGTTGCATTTCTTGAAGGTAAGTTGTTTTCAGGTTTGAGCACATTGTCGCCAGCCCTGCTTAAAATCTCGCCATCTCCAAAGACCATAATACCAGTAAAATTCCGTACCACACAGTTGCCGACATGTTTCCGGCAATAACTCCCAGAATGCATTTTTCACAAAGTCAGCCAACATTATAATTACGACTTTAACTAATGACTTATTATTTAAATAATTTCACGGTTTTCTTTGGAAATTCAAGTCTAATGAAGTTGTAACAAGTTGTACAAGGTAAGTACTACTAATATACATCGATTAAAACAGTTTTTACAGTTATTATAGACTCTTGATATGTGTGTGTCAAATCCACTTGTCTGAGATGTTTCGAAGCTTTTATTTAATTAATTTTTGGATAAATTCTTATTTAGATTTCATCATGACGCCTAAAAACACGAGAACAAGATTGGAGATGGATTGGAGTAACTCTACGCAGATCACTACAATTTAAGTAAGTAGGCCTAGCCTAGATCCACAAAATTAAAAGTACAGAGTTATTTAATCGTTGTTTTATTTATTTTTATATTCAGTCAGAGCACAAATAACGTAATAAAAATCCTTAATGGTCTTTGGAAATTTTGAAATAGTCTTCCGACTGCATTTTTTGTATAGTCCTAATTCAAACATAACCTAAAATATAGCCTAGGTAAGTTCTCTCTCGGGAATATATTCTTAGGTTCTATTCGCCTTGTAATATAGTAATGTATATTATTCTCGACTTCCAAATGCCGTCAGCCATAATATTATAATACATTGCACATGTAACCCTTAAGCTTGGAAGTAGGCTTAGTCTATGATTCACACTCGGTTGGTGGTAGTGAATGTATCGGTGATTATTTATGAAGCTTATAACTTATGCACTTGGCTACTGACCTATAGCCTACTTAGTAGTAGGCAGATAAAATATTTACATTAGGCCTATTTTTATTTGTTTCAGTCATGGTTGCGACAGAGTAGTGTGATGCCCTTCAACGAACTTCAAGGGTTGTGCAACATGAATCAATCATCATTCTGAAGAGCCATATACTCACATGTGCATGGTATATGCACTGCGCTGGAGTCACATATGCAAATTTTCAGAGAATACCAACAATATCTCATAGCTCTCTTTTAGTTCTCGACATAAGTTACTGCACCACTGAATGTCTGGGTGAAAATTACTGATGTACTAATGTTGGGTGAGACAAAGTCATTGTTCGCTACTTGGTTAGATGACACGGTTTGGGCGAAGCCACTGGTTGCAATACATTATAAATATTGGTCGCAGCTATAGCCTACTTGTATTATTGATTCTGAATGAAAGTAGAACGTGGCTTATACACCTGCATCGGACATGGTTGTGACTGTATGCTGTGATGGCTTCGCTAGAATTATTAGCACACAGGTAACGATATTTGCAGGCTATACATTATACGGTAATAGAAAACTAAAAATTTCATAGATCTCGTAGGCCTATACTACACAGCTTGGACATTCTTAAAATTCACGACACGTGAATAATGAAATAAAAGGCAAAACCATTGGCCTGGATAAAAATTATTGATGCTTGACTACCCCCACTGTGCGTGACAAAAACCGGGGGTGTTATATATTTGCTAACGTGGCCCGCATTACCTCAATTTTTCATATTAAAGCATTGTTGTTGTTTCTTATGGCTAGCCCAGATTCCAATCCATCAGCTTTCTTGCATTCCAATAGAGTTGTGTGAGGTTTCCTGAAGTTCTAGCAGTCACATCAAGTTTGTTGCAATGTGGCAGGTGCCCCTTATCCATTTTACTTCCAGGTTCGTGAAAAAGTGTGCATTTTTCAGATCTCAGGATGTCCCAAATAGGATCACGACTTATATAGATGGAATTCCAGCGAGTCTGCCATTTTCGCTGTTAATTATGCACAAGTGCAGTATTGCCAATCCCACACTTACGGGACTACTCTGTATAAGCGCGGTATCGTGAAACAGCTTGCCACGGTGGGTGAGTGGTTATAGTGTCGGACTACCAACCCCAAGAATGCAGGTTCGCTCCTGACCATGGTAAGTGATTTTTGAAAGGCGACAAAAATCACGACACTCATGTCATATGTTGTTGGCATGTTAAAGAACACATTTGAATTCAATAGGCCGTGTTCAATGGCAAAATTAATCTCGGGATTTTCCGCCAACACAAAGTTCCTCCATTCTCTACTAGAAAGCTCTGTAGTGTCAAGGAGCTTACATATCTAACCTCCTTGACTTTCCCAGCGTTCAAAGGAACGACGAAATTCGACATGCAAGCTACCCTCTGGGTGTCAATTAACAAAGCTTGCACCAGGCACTCTAGGCCATAAGTAGAATATAAAGGCCGAAGCTGGCGCAGTGGCTAATGGGCAAGATGGCCACCACGCCTGAGACCGTGCATGACGTAACAGAGAGAGGTCGGCCGTGAAGTTGCTAAATGGAATATTTATTATTATTATTATTTATTATTATTATTATTATTATTATTATAATTAGGTAATTATTGATTGATCATGTACAATCAAGACCAGCCTTAATTGCCACACTTTATGGTGTAGTGGCTAACATTTTTAGCTGTTACTGTGGAGGCTCGGGTTCGAGTCCTGGCTCTGTCAAGAAATTTCATTCTAGGCTGAGGGTTGGAATGGGGTAAAATCAACCTTGTGAGGCAAAACTGACAGGAGCTGACTTTGGATTAATACCGCAGCCATTCTGCCTAACCCAACTTTACCTAACCTAACCTAACCTTACCTAACCTAACCTAACCTAACTTCAAAGTCAGAATGTACAATACATCTATTGTTTTTTATACCCTCATAAATTAGATATAGAGAATGTCCACCACGATTTAGATCCTCGTGCGCACTTTCTGACATATCATTAAAACGTGTAGAAAGGAATGTCTAAAAATTTTCACAAACACATAATACACGTTCACTATACATTGTGTCACCTTTTTGAATGCTAATGATACGGAAAAGAGTATTCATTGGTAATTCAGTGAGCTCTTTTCTCTCTAATCAACAGTTCTACCCCCCATAGCATTGTGAATATTTATTGTAGTAGCCTATAAAGAAACAAAAAATCATATCAAGTACAGTTTAGCTATAAGTGACCAGAACCACTATAACATTTTATTCTATTAAGGAGATTTCCATAATGATAAGAAAAAAGAGCTTACCATAATGATGGATTGTGTGTAAGTAAACGTCTTTTGCTGCTTGATGCCACTACTAAAATGATACTCATACAACCGACAAGTGAGTTCATGTTTCGCTGAGGTAATCGTATGTTTCCACCCACTTCCTGTGTGTTGCACGTGCCGTAGTGGCTAAATTTGAAACTAGATGAGATGATTTGCTGACGTAATCGTACGTTCCCCCGCACGCACACGCAGGCCCCTGTGGACGGGTCCTTGTGGACGAGTCCCTGTGGACGGGTCATTGTTGACGGGTCTTTTTTGACTAATCCATTTAGACCGGTCCCTTTGGACTGGTCCCTATGGACTGGCCCATGACCCCCAATGCTATGATGAAATTAAACGTTGTTCCACATGAAACGCATGTGAAGAGCCGATTGCTACTATGAATTAACATGTTTGTTTTTTGTTTTTACGCATGCGCACTTGGGATTTTTGTAAGCGGGCGGGCTTTTTGAATAATGATTTATAGATGAGTTATTTTAAAAAAAATTACTAAAGGATCCAAAACTAATAGTTCATTAGCTTTTTAATATCTCATGAACCAATAAGGCTAGGGACTTGTATGAGAGGTCGTTGGACTTGAGGTGACATTCTGTTTTTGAATGTATTATTTATTTTTGTCTAAAGGGCCTAACTGCACTTTTGTTAATATCTCGCTAACTAATAATCAGAGAGGGTCAAGTGAGGTGTCATGGGACTCAGGATGGTAAACCCTTTTCCATGACCAACGAATTTACCCAAAAGATCTAAAACAGCAAGGTCATTGACCTATGATTTTATAAACTAATAATCGGAGAGGGTCAAGTGAGGTGTCATGGGACTTAGAATGGTTAACACTTTTCCATGACCAACGAATTTACCCAAAAGATCTAATAAAGCATGGTCATTGACCTATGATTTTATAAACTTATCATCGGAGAGGGTCAAGTGAGGTGTCATAGGACTTAGAATGGTTAACCCTTTCCCATGACCAATGAATTTACCCCAAAAATCCAAAACAGCAAGGTCATTGAACGAAGATTTTATAAACTAATAATCGAATATCAACATGTGAGGTGTCATAGGACTTAGAATGGTCAACCCTTTCCCATGGCCAATAAATTTACCCAAAATACCCAATACATCAAAGTCATCGACTGAGATTTTATAAACTAATAATCGGATACAAACATGTGAGATGTTTACCATGTGAGATGAAACATAGCTAGGTAGAAAGAATTAGTGTAGGCTACATGTATGGTGACTGACAAGTCTTTTACCATTGAAAATTGTTTTCAGACCAAAATGCAGTATAGAGAGAGTATAGGTTGCAGGTATGGATAATAAATGAGAAACGATGAACGCAAACTCTGATTTATAAAGAATTAAGAGTAGAGTATCTTTAATTGATTGGTTAAAGATGATAGCTAAAACACAAATATGCTCAGTGGTTACCGAGACAAAATGGTCGCTACACACAACAAGTTTTAAATACTTAAGGCTAATAATCTATACACACAAACACACACACACTCCTTTGTTCTAAACTAAACTGTGTGCTGTCAGTGCTCAGACAGTAGGCTAATGACAAAATGCATTGCAAACAGAAATATAATCATTTCCGATTGTCTAATGTTACCAGCAATCCTTTTTTGTGTTGCAGTGGTAAGCACTTTTAGCTCTTGTACTGGTGGTCTTAACTCGATGTCCAGGTCTGAGGCCTAGAACGAGTCGAACTAAGAAACCAGGGCATGGTGTTGCAGTGGTTAAGCTGTTAGCCTTTTCACCAGGGGTTCGATTTCAGGTTAATATGCATGTCATAAACATATTAAACAGAACAAATCAGAGATAACGTTTAAAACTAATTACATTTGTGTCTTTTTCAAATTATTACTTGGATTACAAATACAAAGGTGAACTGGGTTTGATATACAGTTAATGCTGTCTATCACACACTAGACTGTAAGAAAGCCAAAAGAGCAAAAAGGCGTAGGTAGAGCAGTGGTAAAATTGCTATATGTAGAGAACTACCTAGCAAGGCTATATCGCATAAACAGTGCAGGATACAATCCAGCAATCAAATTTGTATCTTGTGGAACAGAGAAATGCACTTACGTGAGAAAATGCAAGTTCATGTGTAATATGACCTAACACACAAGTGGTCACCTGTGCACGTGCATGATAAGAGCTAACAACTCACATTCTGTTTAGTTCGAACGTAACGTTAGGTTAGGGCTAATGCACTCACCCTAGTACACGAGGCACATGCCATTTTAGAGCAGGTCAAGGGATCTAACTTGGTGGATGGATGTGTTCTAACGAGTCATTTGTGGTTGAAAGAGAATAATACTTGTTCTTAAGATGTTAAAACTGAGGAGATGGTACGTACAGTAAGACGTCTTGTTATTTCCTGTGTCATATTACAGACATGGCAGAGAGCGCACAGTTCTGTTGCTATGACTAACGCTGCAGTAATTTGAAACCCCAGGTGTTCATTAAGACAATGGGTGATGATTATACAAAGTTAGCAGTCATTGGATATTACACAGGTGTTCCTTCCGGTGTCATGTTGCTGACATGGCAGAGAGCGCACAGTTCTATTGCCATGACTAACGCTGCAGTAATTTGAAACCACAGGTGTTGATCAAGACAATGGGTGATGATCATGCAAAGTCAGTAGTAATTGGATACCACACATCAACATGGATTAAATCATAAACGTGTTGTCATAACCCGCAGAAACCTCATTTAAAGATTTTAGATTTTACATTTTAACATTTTACATTTTAACATTTTAGATTTTAGATTTGTTTTAATTTTACGTATATTTTTTTTAGATTTTACATTTTAAATTTAATTTTTTTGGATTTTTAGATTTTACTTTTTTTACACTTTCCTAAAAGAGTAAACTACAAGGTCACATACCTAACCTCATTAAACCTAACTTTACCAAACCTAACTTAAGCTAATCCAAAGGCTAATGCACATACACAAAGTATATAAGGTACATGCAACTATCCTTACGCTAGTCTTACAGGTTACTGTACAACATGATCACTACCCCAAACGGATTTTTTTTCATTTTGTTGTTTACACATATGTCAATTTTCCAATTTCCGATTTTCAGTTTTTCTTTAATGTCAGTTTTTAGTTTTTCAATTTCATAATATGGAAACATGGATTTTGCATTTTGTTGTTTACACATTTATTAATTTCACAATTTCCCATTTACAGTTCTTAAAATGTCAGTTTAAAGTTTTTCAAGTTCATGATATAGAAACATGGATTTTCCAATTTGTTGATTTCACATTTGTCAATTTACCAAATTCAAACTTACAGTTTTTTTAAATTTCAGTTTAATGGTTTTCTTTCTATTTGTCAATATGGAAACATGGATTTTTTACAATTTGTGTTTTACATGTCATGCAACTATCCTTATGCTAGTCTTATAGGTTACTGTACAACATGATCACTACCGCAACCAGATATTTTTTTTTTCATTTTGTTGTTTACTTATATGTCAATTTTCCAATTTCTCATTTTCAGTTTTTTTTAATGTCAGTTATAAGTTTTTCAATTTCATAATATTGAAACATGGATTTTCCATTTTGTTGTTTACACATTTATCAATTTCACAATTTCCCATTTACAGTTCTTAAAATGTCAGTTTAGAGTTTTTCAATTTCATGATATAGAAACATGGATTTTCCAATTTGTTGTTTTCACATTTGTCAATTTACCAAATTCCCATTTACAGGTTTTAAAATTTCAGTTTAATGTTTTTTTTATCTATTAGTCAATATGGAAACATGGATTTTTCCAATTTGTGTTTTACATGTACATTTTGCATTAGGAGTGGAGAGAGGTGGGTAGTAATTAAAAATGTACAAGCAGTGTCCATTGTTGACAGGTCATTGTTGACGAGTCCTTTTCATACAACAGACAAGTGAGTTCATGTTTCTCATGCATTACCTAAAATGTAATACCATGCAAGTGTTTAACATTTTTACAAATTAGCTTATGTATTAGTTTATGTGTGGGGTCTTATGTTGGGCATTTTGTGTTGGCTTATTTGACAAGTTATTTTGTCAATGCATTTAGTGGATTTTTCTCTTGGTCTTGGAAAGTATATCAGTCCATTTTATCACAACATAATGCCTACTGCCATGTTTGTAAACAACAACAACAACACACAAAACTTTCAAAAAAATAATCTAAAGTACTCTAAGGTACTCTCAACTCGTACTCTTACCTCTATCCCATGCCTAGTCAAGATTTTTTTTTTTCAAAAAAAAAGGTGAATGGGGAAAGTAGACTATATGTTTAAACTAAAAAAAATCAGATAAAGTCATATGTTAACTCTAATACCTACGTTTATCCCATTCTTAGTCGAATTTTTTTTTTTTTAATTTTTCTAAAAAATATTTGGAAAGTAGGCTATATTTTGAAAACTACTCATCCTATAAAGTCATAAACAGACTCAAACCAATGGCTTTTATATCCTTAATCGTTAGAACAAAATATGGAATTTTTGACATTTTTTCCAAAAATGTTCAGTTTTAAAAATGTGCTATATATTGGAAACTAGGAATTTTACAAAAAAGTGTGTTTTACATAAATGACAGGTATTTACCTCCCCCCTCTACCAACAAACCAAGTCCCCAGATATCTGGGACAAAATCCAGAAATGTTTAAATCTAATCCTAGCTAACCTCACCTGACGTGACCATACCTGTTTGTAAGCAACAACAACAACACACTAAGATTCCATGAATTTCAGAGTACTTTTAGATTAATTATCGACTCTCAACTCTTATAACTATGTCTATCCCACCCTGTCAAAAACACGATATTTCTTTTTTTTTTTTAATTTTTGCTCCATGTCACTACTGAAGTTATAATGGGTTTTCCGATCCTATCTCTATAAATTCATTACCCCCGCTCATATCTCGGTCTCGACAACAACCATGCCTATTTTTATTACGTCAGATGATGTAATGTTCGGGTGCAAAGTGTGTGCAAAATAGGTGTAAAAGTGAGTGAAAAGTGGGTGCAAAGAGGGTGCAAAGTGGGTGCAAAGTGGGTGCAAAGTGGGGTGCAAAGTGTGTGCAAAGTGGGGTGCAAAGTGGGTGCAAAGTGGGTGCAAAAGGGGGTGCAAAAGTGGGTTGTAAAATGTGAGGGTGTAAAAGTGGTACCCTATTTGTAATGGCTTATTTGACAAGTTATCTTTGTCAATGTATTTAGAGGATATTTCTCTTGTTCTTGGAAAGTATCCCAACCCTTTTTATGATAGCGTAATGCTTACCGCCATGTTTGTAAGCAACAACAACACACTAAAATTCCAAGAATCCAAACTACTTACTCTAAGGTTAATGATTGCCTCTCAACTCCATTCCACGCCTAGTCAAAAACATTATTCATTTCAAATTTTTCAAAAAAAGGTAAATTGGGACAGTAGGCCATATGTTTAATCTAAAAAACATATAAATTCATATGCTAACTACAACACCTAAGTCAATGCCACTCTCAGTCAAAAAATATTATATTCTTTAAATTGTTCCAAAAAATATTTGGAAAGTAGGCTATATTTTGAAAACTAATCATCCTAAAAAGTCATATATAGACTCAAACCAATGGCTTTTATGTCCTTAATCGTTGGAACAAAAGATGGAATTTTTGACAATTTTCCAAAAAATGTTCATTTTAAAAAATGGGCTATATTTTGTAAACTATAAAATTTACAAAAAAGTATTGACATAAATGACAGGTATTTACCCCCTCTACCCAAAAAACCAAGTCCCAGGTCTCTGGGACAGAATCCAAAAAGGTTCAATTTTGAAAGTAGACAATATTTTGAAAACTAATCTTTCTAAAGAGTCATATATAGACTCAAACACATTTTATCTAAGTCCTTTAACGTTAGAATAAAACTTAACACATTTTCAATTTTTCCCAAAAAAAGGTCAATTTTCAAAATTGCCTATATTTTGGAAACTAAGAATTTTACAAAAAAGTTTGTTTAACGTAAATGAAAGACCTCTACCCCCTCTACCCCAAAATAAATTGTAGGTGCCTAGGACAAAATCTGTGCAGTACTGGAAATGAATCGTTTCACTGCCCTCCACCTCCACACCCTCCACACAAGATGGCGGCCGTAGCTTAACTTAACCTAGCCTAACCTAACAAGATGTTGGCCGTAGCTTAACATAACCTAGCCTAACCTAACAAGATGGCGGCCGTAGCTTTACTTAACCTAACTCAACCTAACCTAACTTAACCTAAACCTACGAGGTGCGATATAAAAAATTTTCAAGATTGTGGTTATGGCTTAACTGAACCTAGCCTAACCTAACCTAACCTAACCTAACCTAACCTAAACCTACGTGGTGTGATCATGAAGTTCTAAGATGGCGGTCGTAGCTTAACTCAACCTAACCTAACCCTACGAGGTGTGATCAAAAAGTTCCAAAATGGCTGCCGTAGCTTAACTTAACCTTTGATTGATCCTCGTTGATATACCCCTTTTGATTTATCTCTTGTTGATGTATCCCTTTGGACTGGACCCTGTTGACTAGCCCCTTTGGACGGGTCCATTTTGAAGGGAGTCATTTTTTATGGGTCCCGGAGGACGGGTCCTTGTTGACGGGTCCCTGTGGGTGGGTCCATTAGATTGATCCCTACGGACTGGCCCATGCATTTTATCCAAATTATGTAAATACCTGTCATTTATGTCAACACTTTTTTTGTAAATTTCATAGCTTACTAAATATAGTCCATTTTTAAAAATGAACATTTTTTGGGAAAATGTCAAAAATTCCATGTTTTGGTCTAACGATTAAGGACATAAAAGCCATTGGTTTGAGTCTATATATGACTTTTTAGGATGATTAGTTTTCAAAATATAGCCTACTTTCCAAATATTTTTTGGAACAATTTAAAGAATATAATATTTTTTGACTGAGAGTGGGATTGGCTTAGGTGTTGTAGTTAGCATATGATCTTATATGATTTTTAGATTAAACATATAGGCTTCTGTCCCAATTTACCTTTTTTTAAAAATTTGAAATGTATAATGCTTTTGACTAGGCGTGGAATGGAGTTGAGAGGCAATCATTAACCTTAGAGTAAGTAGTTTGGATTCTTGGAATTTTAGTGTGTTGTTGTTGCTTACAAACATGGCGGTAAGCATTATGCTATCATAAAAACGGTTGAGATACTTTCCCAGAACAAGAGAAATATCCTCTAATTACATTGACAAGGATAAGTTGTCAAATAAGCCATTACAAATAGGGTACCACAAAATAACTTGTCAAATAAGCCATTACAAATAGGGTACCACTTTTACACCCTCACTATTTACACCCACCTTTGCACCCACTTTTGCACCCACTTTACACCCACTTTGCACACACTTTGCAACCACTTTGCACCACTTTGCACCCACTTTTCACTCACTTTTACACCTACTTTGCACACACTTTGCACCCGAACATTACATCATTTGACATAATAAAAATAGGCATGGTTGTTGTCGAGACCGAGATAAGAGCGGGGGTAATGAATTAGAGTGACAGGATCGGAAAACCCATTATCACTTCAGTAGTGACATGGAGCAAAAATTTAAAAAAAAACGTGTTTCTGACAGAGTGGGATAGACATAGTTATAAGAGTTGAGAGTCGATAATTAATCTAAAAGTACTCTGTAATTCATGGAATCTTAGTGTGTTGTTGTTGCTTACAAACAGGTGAGGTTAGCTAGGATTAGATTAAAACATTTCTGGATTTTGTCCCAGATATCTGGGGACTTGGTTTGTCGGTAGAGGGGGGGGGGAGTTAAATACCTGTCATTTATGTCAAACACACTTTTTTGAAAAATTCCTAGTTTCCAATATATAGCCCATTTTTAAAAATGAACATTTTTGGAAAATATGTCAAAAATTCCATATTTTGTTCTAACGATTAAGGATATAAAAGCCATTGGTTTGAGTCTATATATGACTTTATAGGATGAGTAGTTTTCAAATTATAGCATACTCTCCAAATATTTTTTAGAAAAATTTAAAAAAATATAGTATTTTTCGATTAAGAATGGGATAAACGTAGGTGTTAGAGTTAACATATGACTTTATATAATTTTTTTAGTTTAAACATATAGTCTACTTTCCTCATTCACCTTTTTTTGGAAAAAAAATAATGTTCTTGACTAGGCATGGGATAGAGGTAAGAGTACGTGTTGAGAGTACCTTAGAGTACTTTAGATTCTTTTTTTTTAAGTTTAGTGTGTTGTTGTTTTTGCTTACAAACATGGCAGTAAGCATTATGTTGTGATAAAATGGACTGATATACTTTCCAAGACCAAGAGAAAAAACCAGTAAATGCATTGACAAAACAACTTGTCAAATAATCCAACACAAAATGCCCAACATAAGACCCCACACATAAACTAATACATAAGCTAATTTGTAAAAATTTTAAACACTTGCATGGTATTACATTTTAGGTAATGCATGCGAAACATGAACTCACTTGTCTGTTGCACGAAAAGGACTCGTCAACAATGACCTGTCAACAATGGACACTGCTTGTACATTTTTAATTACTACCCACCTCTCTCCACTCCTAATGCAAAATGAACATGTAAAACACAAATTGGAAAAATCCATGTTTGCATATTGACAAATAGAAAAAAAACATTAAACTGAAATTTTAAAAACTGTAAATGGGAATTAGGTAAATTGACAAATGTGAAAACAACAAATTGGAAAATCCATGTTTCTATATCATGAAATTGAAAAACTCTGAACTGACATTTTAAGAACTGTAAATGGGAAATTGTGAAATTAATAAATGTGTAAACAAAAAAATGCAAAATCCGTGTTTCCATGTTATGAAATTGAAAAACTAAAAACTGACATTTAAAAAAACTGAAAATGGGAAATTGGAAAATTGACATATGTGTAAACAACAAAATGAAAAAAAAATCCGTTTGGGGTAGTGATCATGTTGTACAGTAACCTGTAAGACTAGCGTAAGGATAGTTGCATGTAACTTATATACTTTGTGTATGTACATTAGCCTTTGGATTAGCTTAAGTTAGGTTTGGTAATGTTAGGTTCAATGAGGTTAGGTATGTGACCTTGTAGTTTACTCTTTTAGGAAAATGTAAAAAAAGTAAAATCTAAAAATCAAAAAATTTTAAATTTAAAATGTAAAATCTAAAAAAAAATGTATAATTAAAACAATTCTAAAATCTAAAGTGTTAAAATGTTAAATGTTAAAATGTAAAATCTAAAATCTTTAAATAAGGTTTCTGCGGGTTATGACAACACGTTTATGATTTAGTCCATGTTGATGTGTGGTATACAATTACTACTGACTTTGCATGATCATCACACATTGTCTTGATCAACACCTGTGGTTTCAAATTACTGCAGCGTTAGTCATAGCAATAGAACTGTGCGCTCTCTGCCATGTCAGCAACATGACACCGGAAGGAACACCTGTGTAATATCCAATGACTGCTAATTTTGTATAATCATCACCCATTGTCTTAATGAACACCTGGGGTTTCAAATTACTGCAGCGTTAGTCATAGCAACAGAACTGTGCGCTCTCTGCCATGTCTGTAATATGACACAGGATATAACAAGACGTCTTACTGTTAGTACCATCTCTTCAGTTATAACATCTTAAGAACAAGTATTATCCTCTTTCAACTACAAATGACTCGTTAGGACACATCCATCCACCAAGTTAGATTCCTTGACCTGCTCTCAAATGGCATGTGCCTCGTGTACTAGGGTGTGTGCATTAGCCCTAACCTAACGTTACGTTCGAACTAAACAGAATGTGAGTTGTTAGCTCTTATCATGCACGTGCACAGGTGAACACTTGTGTGTTAGGTCATATTACACATGAACTTGCATTTTCTCACGTAAGTGCATTTCTCTGTTCCACAAGATACAAATTTGATTGCTGAATTGTATCCTGCACTGTTTATGCGATATAGCCTTGCAAGGTAGTTCTCTACATATAGCAATTTTACCACTACTCTACCTACGCCTTTTTGCTCTTTTGGCTTTCTTACAGTCTAGTGTGTGATAGACAGCATTAACTGTATATCAAACCCAGTTCACCTTTGTATTTGTAATCCAAGTAATAATTTGAAAAAGACACAAATGTAATTAGTTTTAAACGTTATCTCTGTTTTGTTCTGTTTAATATGTTTATGACATGCATATTAACCTGAAATCGAACCCCTGGTGAAAAGGCTAACAGCTTAACCACTGCACCACCATGCCCTGGTTTCTTAGTTCAACTCGTTCTAGGCCTCAGACCTGGACATCGAGTTAAGACCACCAGTACAAGAGCTAAAAGTGCTTACCACTGCAACACAAAAAAATGGATAGCTGGTAACATTAGACAATGATTATATTTCTGTTTGCAATGCATTTTGTCATTAGCCTACTGTCTGAGCACTGACAGCAACACAGTTTAGTTTAGAACAAGCGAGTGTGTGTGTGTATAGATTATTAGAATCAAGTATTTAAAGCTTGTTGTGTGTAGGGACCATTTTGTCTCGGTAACCACTGAGCATTTTTTTGTTTTAGCTATCATCTTTAACCAATCAATTAAAGATACTCTACTCTTAATTCTTGATAAATCAGAGTTTGCGTACACCTTTTTTCATTTATTAACCCATACCTGCGACCTATGCTCTCTATAAACTGCAGTTTGATCTGAAAACAAGTTTCAATGGTAAAAGACTTGTCAGTCACCATACATGTAGCCTACACTAATTCTTTCTCTACCTAGCTATGTTTCATGACACATGGTAAACATCTCACATGTTTGTATCCGATTATTAGTTTATAAAATCTCAGTCGATGACCTTGATGTATTGGGTATTTTGGGTAAATTCATTGGCCATGGGAAAGGGTTGACCATTCTAAGTCCCATGACACCTCACATGTTGATATACGATTATTAGTTTATAAAATCTTAGGTCAATGACCTTGCTGTTTTGGATTTTTGGGGGTAAATTCATTGGCCATGGGAAAGGGTTAACCATTCTAAGTCCTATGACACCTCACTTGACCCTCTCCGATGATACTTTTATAAAATCATAGGTCAATGGCGATGCTGTATTACATCTTTTGGGTAAATTCGTTGGTCATGGAAAAGGGTTAACCATTCTAAGTCCTATGACACCTCACTTGACCCTCTCCGATTAATAGTTTATAAAATCATAGGTCAATGACCTTGCTGTTTTAGATCTTTTGGGTAAATTCGTTGGTCATGGAAAAGGGTTTACCATCCTGAGTCCCATGACTCCTCACTTGACCCTCTCTGATTATTAGTTAGCGAGATATTAACAAAAGTGCAGTTAGGCCCTTTAGACAAAAATAAATAATACATTCGAAAACAGAATGTCACCTCAAGTCCAACGACCTCTCATACAAGTCCCTAGCCTTATTGGTTCATGAGATATTAAAAAGCTAATGAACTATTAGTTTTGGATCCTTTAGTAATTTTTTAAAAAATAACTCATCTATAAATCATTATTCAAAACGCCCACCCGCTTACAAAAACCCGAAGTGCGCATGCGTAAAAATAAAAAACACACATGTTAATTCATAGTAGCAATCGGCTCTTCACATGCGTTTCATGTGGAACAACGTTTAATTTCATCATAGCATTAGGGGTCATGGGCCAGTCCAAAGGGACCGGTCTAAAGGGATTAGTCAAAAAGGACCCGTCAACAAGGATCCGTCCACAGGGGCTCGTCCACAAGGACCCGTGCACGGGGGCCTACGTGTGCGTGCGGGGGAACATACGATTACGTCAGCAAATCATCTCATCTAGTTTCAAATTTAGCCACTACGGCACGTGCAACACACAGGAAGTGCGTGGAAACATACGATTACGTCAGCGAAACATGAACTCACTTGTCGGTTGTATGAGTATCAGTTTAGTAGTGGCATCAAGCAGCAAAAGACGTTTACTTACACACAATCCATCATTATGGTAAGCTATTTTTTCTTATCATTATGGAAATCTCCTTATTAGAATAAAATGTTATAGTGGTTCTGGTCACTTATAGCTAAACTGTAATAGATATGATTTTTTTGTTTCTTTATAATCTACTACAATAAATATTCTCAATGCTATGGGGGTAGAACTGTTGATTAGAGAGAAAAATAATCTCACTGAATTACCAATGCTTACTCTTTTCCGTATCATTAACATTCAAAAAGTGGACACAATGTATGGTGAACGTGTATTATGTGTTAGTGAAAATTTTCAGACATTCTTTTTTACACGTTGTAATGATATATATCAGAAAAGTGTGCTGGAGGATCTAAATCGTGGTGGACATTCTCTATATCTAATTAATGAGGGTATAAAAAACAATAAATGTATGTACATTCTGACTTTGAAGTTAGGTTAGGTTACGTTAGGTTAGGTTAGGTAAGGTGGGATCTGGTTAGGTTAGGTAAGGTTAGGTTAGGTTAGGTGAAGTTGGGTTAGGCAGAATGGCTGCGGTATGAATCAAAAGCCAGCTCCTGTCAGTTTTGCCTCACAAGGTTGAGTGTACCCCATTCCAACCCTCAGCCTAGAATGAAATTTCTTGACAGAGCCAGGACTCAAACCCGAGCCTCCACAGTAACAGATTAAAATGCTAGCCACTACACCATAAAGTGGGGCAATATAAGGCTGGTCTTGATTGTATATGATCAATCAATAATTACATAATAATAATAATAATAATAATAATAATAAATATTCCATTCAGCAACTACATAGCCGACCTCTCCCTGGGTTCTTTTAATGCCAACATCGTATGACATGCGTGTCTTAATTTTTGCCACCTTTCAAAAATCACTTACCACCACCAAGAGCGAACCTGCAAGCTTGGGGTTAGTAGTCCGACACGATAACCACTCACCCACCGTGGCAAGCTATCAATCAATAATTACCTAATAAAATTAATAATAATAATAATAATAATAATAAATATTCCATTTAGTAACTACACGGCGACCTCCCCCTGTGACAGCGTGGCTGCCATATTGCCCATTAGCCACTGCGCCAGCTCTGACTGACCCCTCTATAAGAATAACATAGGCCTGGTTGCGCGCGGCGGCCATCTTGCCCATTAGCCCCTGCGCCAACTTCAGCCTATATATCCTACTGCCATACGATATTATTATACCATGAAACAAAATAGTGCCAAGTTTGAACCAGTTCGCAATGGATTGTGCAAGCTGTTTTTGACTAGACCAATAATTGTTAATTCATTAGGCCATACAAACACCCCTGGATTTTGTCACGCACAATGGGGGTAGACACGCATCAATAATTTTCATCCAAACCCATGGTTTGTGCCTAGACCAATAACTTTTAGGCAGTGAGGCGCTGGTTTTTTCCCGATTAGTTCGAAACATGAAATTCTTGCGATCAGCGTTCATTACAGTGGTAAATACTGTTCTACATACAAAACAAACCTAACCTGGGGCTTACGCCCAGACCTCCTTGCTTGTAGTGCAATCGGTAATTTTCGTCCAGACAGTCGTCTAACCAAGTAGCGACCAATGGTTTCGTCCAGTCAGTCGTCTAACCAAGAAGAGCTCGTTTATTTCTTTTTCTCTCATAATTACAACATTACATGTGTCGTGTAATGTAGGCCTATTTAGTATCGGATATGTTGGTAACTAATGACGTCAATGTGATCGCTCACTGCGGCAGTTTCACATACAAAATATGCTGTCGAACATGGCTGCGGTTGTTAAATATACAATAAATAAAAACACATATTTAAGTGATTTAACACATATATCCGGTGCAGAAGTGATCAAGGTTAGTAGTTACAATTGATAATGTCCCCCCATTCCGCCAAAAGATGAAATAAGGTATGAAAATGATATATTATCGAATTGAAAGCGAAAAGAAAAAAGAGTGATACATGGTACAGAATTAATCTGAAATTTCACTACAGTATATGTCGTATTATAAAAGGGCATAACGGGTGGGTTACAGACCGCAAAGGAGAAAACATATATATTAGGACATCACTTCCATAATTATCATTCATCATTACACAAGGTATTTATAGTAAAGCCATCATTACTTCCGACATGACGTTTCAGTTTTACCCTAGAGTTATCTAGCGGTCAGAAGGAAAATCACTTTAACTAGACAATCACAGGCAGACATTCAAATCGATATAGCACGACAAATTGAGTTTCGTTCGTGATGTCGCGATTTAGCGAACAAAACGCTAACCTAGCACTGAAACGTCAAGTCGGAAGTAATGATGGCTTTACTATAGGCGAATTTAAGTATTCTACTTGGTTCATCACTCTTGAAGTGTTACCTCTATTACGTATGTCGTTTTGCCTTGAACATTTTTGGTTGAAGGCGAGCTATTATTTTATTTTAGAATATGCACTGAAAATTTGATGTAGTCAGCGTAGCCGCAGCCTTCGTAAAGAGGTTTACGCAGGCCAGCGCGTAAACCATTTTTGAACAGCTGACTGCGGTTGACTGTAGCGTTGGGGGTCTGCACCACTAGCGCTGGCCAACGGCGGGGCGCGCTTGAACTCGGTCAGTGATAACACTATTGTTACGTGCCACCCCCCTAGTGGCACTTTTTTTTAACTGGATTACGGTGGGTTGAAGCACAACACAGATTGTTCCTTTAAAGAAATAATTAACTTTATTGCGGCCCGAAAATTACACTACTCATCAGCAAATGCAAGCAATTGGAACCTTACTCCAGTTTCCTCAAGTCTCTTCCTTGAGCGCTCTTGGCCCTTTCACTTGTCAACAAACCACAGAAGTTAAACCGTCTTAATGAGTACGGTGGCCTTGACCGAAACTACCTGCTCCTCTCCCTTATGTACACCAACTACAGTTACTTACGATAACTTGTTGCACGCTGTTTACAAGCTGGGAAACAATGTCACTGGATTTCGTAACTCGCACGGCACTTCTGTCGCTCAGGAAAACGCGCACTAGCTCAGAAACACGCACCTACAGAAAACTCGGCCCCCTTACTGTTGAAGCCGCTTATATAGCAGGTTGGTGACTCAATGAATTCTAGAATCGTCCAAGACACACGGCTTCTCGACATTTCCTTCACTGGCGGGGTCACGAATATTCTGGACCATCCCTTTCACTTCGCAGCCCGTTGCGTAACGCGCACGTAATACACTGAGGCAGAGCACACACAGCCCGGGGGAGCTGTGACTCATGCGGCGAGCGACAACACAAACTCACAGCCGTAACACCACCCCCTTCCTAAAAGGCTGATCGTCCCGATCAATCATTGGTCCGTCTGTGTCCCTCCGTAGGCTGCCAGGCGATCTCGATGCACGATCTTCATCTTCGCCCTCGGGCTCCGCTGGATCCTGTAGACGACATCGTTGATCCGTTTCACGACTCGGTACGGGCCTTCCCAGGACTTCTGCAGTTATGGTGACAGGCCTTTCTTCCGTAATGGGTTGAAGAGCCAAACCAGGTCGTCCTCGTGGAATCCGCCAGCATCCGTCTGTTGGTCGTATCGGGTCTTCATCCGGTCGGTCTCGATCCGCAGTTTCCTCCTCGCGAACGCGTGCACGTCCTCCAGTTGGTCGACCAGTTGTTGACAATACTGGCTTACCGGGGTCGGATCATTCCCAGGTCGGCCGAAGGCAAGATCGACAGGTAGACGGAGCTCCCTCCCAAACATGGCCCGGGCTGGTGTGCACCCGGTGGCTTCATGCACGGCGGTGCGGTAGACCAGGAAAAATAGTGGAAGATGCTTGTCCCAATCCCTCTGGTGTTCTCTGACGACTATTCGGAGATGGTTCTCGATTGTGCGATTGAATCGCTCTACCATCCCGTAGGGCTGAGGGTGTAGTAGCGTTGTCCTTGTCTTCCGGATTCCCAGCAGCTGGCATAGATTCTGGAACACCTGCGACTCGAAGTTCCTCCCTTGGTCGGAGTGCAGCTCCAGGGGTACTCCATACCGGCTGACGAATTCCTTCACCAGGGTCTCTGCGATCGTCGCGGCTCCTTGGTTAGGGAGCGCATACGCCTCCGGCCATTTGGTGAAGTGGTCGCTGACGCCCAATATGTAGCGGTTCCCTGCCTCGCTTAACGGGAATGGCCCAGCGACATCGATGGCCACTCTCTCCATGGGGCCGCTCACGTTGTAGGTCTTCAGTTGATCCCGTCGTCTTCGTCCTGGGCCCTTGCTGGCTGCGCAATCGTGGCACCTCGCGCAGTGGTTCTCCACGTCAGTTCGGCATCCGGTCCAGTAGAACCGCTCTCTCAGCTTCTCCAGGGTCTTCTTTATCCCTAGGTGTCCACCAGATGATCCTCCATGGACTTCCTTCAGGGCTTCCTCCGTCATAGCCTTTGGAACGACGACTTGCTCCCGAGATGTCTTCCCGTCGGTGCTCTCCCAGGTACGGCAGATGAGGCCATCCCTTATAACCAGCGAGTCCCACTGCGCCCAGTAGGACTTAAACTTTGGGCTGCAGTCACTCACAATGTTCCACCCGGGTCTGGGAACACAGGCCCTCTTCCATTCGGCTATCAGTCCCAGGTCATCATCTTCCGCTTGCGCCCGCTTGAAAGATTCGTGGCTCCAGTTCCCTTGAAGTTCCACGGTAGTCCTTCGGCACTGTGTCCCGGTGTTCTCCTCCTTTCTGGTACAGAAGGTACAGTCTTCGGGGCACGGACTTCGTGACAGGGCATCGGCGTTAGAATGCAGTTGGCCTTTCCTGTGCTGGATCTCAAAGTTGTACTGTTGAAGCCTCTCTAACCACCGCGCGAGTTGACCCTCAGGCTGCTTGAAATTCAGGAGCCACCGCAGGGATGCATGGTCGGTCCTGATGAGAAATTCTTGTTCGTACAGGTACTTGTGGAAGTGTTCAATGGTCTTCACGATGGCGAGCAGCTTCTTCCTGGTGACGCAGTAGTTCCTCTCTGGCTTTGACAAGGCTTTGCTGAAGTAGGCCACTACTCTCTCCTCGCCGTCCACTATTCGCGACAGGATTCCCCCTATGCCAACGTCGCTGGCATCGGTATCGACGAGGAACCTTGTTCCAGGCCTGGGGTAGGCCAGAATCGCGGTGCACAGAGCCTGCTTGAGTTGCTCGAAAGCACTGTGGCATTCTGCTGTCCACGTGAAGGGTTGGTCCTTCTCAGTCAGTCGATGTAGTGGTTTGGCGATGTCGGCGAATCCTCTCACGAAGCGACGGTAATAAGTGCAGAGTCCCAGGAAGCTTCGTAGTTGAGACTTGTCCTTCGGGACTGGCCACTCCCTCACAGCTGCGGTCTTCTCTGGGTCGGTGCGCACCCCTTCCTCGGAGACGATATGCCCAAGGTACTGGACCTGCTTCTGGAAGAGCTGACACTTCGTGGGGCTCAACTTCAGCTGGGCAGCCCGTAGCTTCATCAAGATCTCCTTCAGGTGGCTGTAGTGCTCCTCGAAGCTTCTTCCCAGAACGATGACGTCATCTAGGTAGACCAGGCAGGTCTTCTAGTGTAGTCCCCTCAGAATGGACTCCATTAGCCTTTCGAAGGTCGCAGGGGGTTGCACAGACCGAATGGCATGACGGTGAACTGCCAGAGCCCGCTGCCAACAGAGAACGCCGTTTTCTCGCGGTCCTTAGGGTTTACCTCCACCTGCCAGTTGCCACTCTTCAAATCCATGGTGGAGAACCATCTTGATCCTGATATGGTTTCCAGCGTGTCGTCGATCTGGGGTAGAGGGTAGCTGTCCTTTTTCGTGACGTCGTTCACCCGCCTGTAGTCCACGCAGAACCTGGTGGAACCGTCCTTCTTCTTCACAAGCACGACCGGAGAACTCCAAGGACTATGTGATGGCTCGATCACCCCTTGCTCCTTCATCTCTTCTACCATCCGGTCGACTTCGGCTTGCTTGGCGAGCGGGACACGTCGGAATGGGGCCCTAATTGGTGCGCTGTCCCCAACGTCGATTCTGTGCTGAACCAAGCTTGTCCTGGCGAAGTCTTTGCTCCCCACGGAGAAGACATCCTGGAATTCGTGTAGCAGGTCCCGAAGTTGGCGTGATTGTCCCTCGTCTAAATGGTCCTGGGATCCTTGGCACAGCTTCTGTAGTTCTTCTGGCAGGGCGCGTCTTCTTCGGTTGTCCGTCTGCAGGTGTCCGTCCGTCGTGTCTGTGATAAGGGCAATCCAGGTAATGGGCTCGCAGACTCCTAGGTTGGTGTCCCAGTGAACCGTAATATCGTAGTCGTTCAGGTTGGATAGGCGGACGTACGGCCGAGACGTCGTGTTGATGAGAGTCTTGGCAACTAGCAATCCTTTTGTCTGGATGTCCTCATATTTTGGCTCGATGACAGCCGCCATTCCATCCGCTGTTCCGTCGACAATTACGGCAGCGCTGACTTCCGTCCTGGCGGGAACGATGACGCCCTCTCTCAGCCTTACTCGTCGTGCGGCGACGGCCTCGTGTGCTGGTTGCAAAGCAAGTTCCTCACTTCCGAAGTGCAGAGTGTTGGTACTCAGATCCAAGATGATGTTGTTCTGGTCCAGGAAGTCCAGTCCGATGATCACTTCATTTGATACGTCAGCCACAAGCACTGGATGCTTTATCGCCCGTCGACCAATGACGAACTCCAGTGATGCTTCGCCATGTACCGGTGCGGTGTCTCCGGTCGCGGTTATTAGCTGGAGGTTCCTTTGTGTGGGTTGCACTCTCCACTTCGGGATCACGGTGGGACTGACAATGGTCCTTGATGCTCCCGTGTCGATTAGCATGGATGGGCCAGCTCTCTCCGTTGACGACTCCGTCGACCATCAGGCTGCTATTATCCCTCCGTAACTGCGTCACACGAACTCGGACTGCCGGGGCTTGACGACTGTCACAAGCCAACCTTTGCCCCCCAAGGCTGGCTGATACTTGCTTTCCTGGGCCGCGCGGTTTCCCTACGACTAACTGTCCCGACGGAAACCCTTGGCGGCGGTGATCACCGCAGTCCTTGCTCAGGTGGCCTCTCTTACGGCAGGTCCAGCAGGTCGGTAGTCCTCTTCCGGGCCGCCTCTCCGGATGTCCTTCGGCTACGTTTTTGTTGGTGGTACTGCGACTCTTGAAGAACCGGCCTAGCGCCTCCATCAGTTCATCGGCCAGGGGCTTGGCCTCGTTGGTTTTTGCTGGTTCGTCGACGTCCACTTGACGCACCCGCGCGTGCATTCTAGATGCCCGTTTTGCCGTCTCGAACTCATGTGCGTGGCTCAGCGCATCTGCCAGGGTCTTATTGAGCGCGAGTCGCAGCGCCTGTTGAGTGTCCGAGTCCCGTAGCCCGTCGGTGAAGGCCTGCGTCGCAATCTGTTCCAGAAAGTCGGCCGGCGCTGTTGGATAGGCGAGCCTTACGAGGCGTGCGATGTCCATCTCGAACTCCTGCAGGGTTTCCGCGTTCTTCTGTACCCGGGTCCGGAGCTGCATCTGGTAGGCCTGCTGAAGATGGCTATCTCCATATCGGGACTCCATATGGGCGATCAGTGAAGCGTTGTCCTGGGATCCAGTCGGGATGGCCTGAAGGACGTTAAGGGCGTCACCTCTCAGCGCTACAATGAGAGCTGTAGCCTTTTCTGTGTTGTTCCAGTTATTTATGGAACAGGCCGCCTTGAACTGACGTAAGTAGGTGCTCCACGGGACCTTTCCGTCGAAGGTTGGGGGCGTCACTCTGCTATGTCCCGTTCCTGATATTCCCGGTGTAACGGTGGGCGGGCGTTGGCGCAGCTCGGCAACTTCCTCTCGTAGAGCGTTGAATTTCTCTTCCACGCCCGTCAGTGGGCGTTGGCGCAGCTCGGCAACTTCCTTTTGTAAGGCGTTGAATTTCTCCTCCACCCCCATCAGCGGGAGTTGGCTCAGCTCGGCAATTTCCACTTGTAAGGCGTTGAATTTCTCCTCCACCCCCATCAGCGGGCGTTGGCACAGCTCGGCAACTTCCACTTGTAAGGCGTTGAATTTCTCCTCCACCTCCATCAGCGGGCGTGGGCGCAGCTCGGCAACTTCCACTTGTAAGGCGTCGAACTTCTTTTCCACTGCTGCGACTTCCTCACGTAGGCCCTGTTCTAATTTCTTCAGGTCCTGTGTAAACTTATTCAGACCGTCATCCATCTTCTTCCGGCCATCCTCTATCCTCTTCAGGTCCTCCGTTAGCTTATTTTGACCGTCTTCCATCTTCTTCTGGCCGTCTTCTAGTTTGGCAGTTAGGTCCTCGGCTAACTTCTTCTGGCCGTCTTCTAGTTTGGCAGTTAGGTACTCGGCTAACTTCTTTTGGCCGTCCTCCATCTTCTTCTGGCCGTCCTCCATCTTCGTCTGGCCGTCCTCCATCTTCTTTAGGTCCCCCGCTAACTTATTTTGACCGTCTTCCATCTTCTTCTGGCCGTCTTCCATCTTGGTTTCCATGCCACTTAACTTTTCTAGCAATGCTGCCAATTGCGCCTCCATTTTAGTTGTTTGTCTAGTAAAGGGCATGCACCCACAGGAAAATTAGAGAAAATGACCTGCTCGGGTTTTGAAACCAGGACCGTCAGGTGTTGTGCTTGTGCTTGAGTTCGTAATCCGGCTTCTGAAACCAGTTGTTTCGTGCCACCCCCCTAGTGGCATTTTTGTTAACTGGATTACGGTGGGTTGAAGCACAACACAGATTGTTCCTTTAAAGAAATAATTAACTTTATTGCGGCCAGAAAATTACACTACTCATCAGCAAATACAAGCAATTGGAACCTTACTCCAGTTTCCTCAAGTCTCTTCCTTGAGCGCTCTTGGCCCTTTCACTTGTCAACAAACCACAGAAGTTAAACCGTCTTAATGAGTACGGTGGCCTTGACAGAAACTACCTGCTTCTCTCCCTTATGTATACCAACTACAGTTACTTACGATAACTTGTTGCACGCAGTTTACAAGCTGGGAAACAATGTCACTGGATTTCGTAACTCGCACGGCACTTCTGTCGCTCAGGAAAACACGCACCTGCTCAGAAACACACACCCACAGAAAACTCGGCCCCCTTACTGTTGAAGCCGCTTATATAGCAGGCTGGTGACTCAATGAATTCTAGAATCGTCCAGGACACTCAGCTTTTCGACATTTCCTTCACTGGCGGGGTCACGAATATTCTGGACCATCCCTTTCACTTCGCAGCCCGTTGCGTAACGCGCACGTAATACACTGAGGCAGAGCACACACAGCCCGGGGGAGCTGTGACTCATGCGACGAGTGACAACACAAACTCACAGCCGTAACACCATGTATTCTATTCGTCATGATAATGCTATTATTATGATCATGTAGAAATGAGTGGAAGTGTAGAGAACGTACGCATTCGCGACAACGCTGCCTTCAGTTCAATTCCCTCTCATATATTCCGCTGTCGCAATTTAAATATCTCAGCTCTCCACTGAAAATTGTTTTGTGTTGGTATCTTATAATTATAATTTTCGAGATATTACTCCGTCGATAAAGCTTGCCTATAAACGCCTGTACTTAACTCGTCAATTTCTCAGTGAATTCATTGAATTTTCTACAAGTGGCTTTTAATGTTCCGGTTGACGAGAGGTCAGGAGACTATTCTACCAACCATCTCGCGTTGTGCGGCTAGCATTTTTTGGCAGTTGGTCCAGGTTCAATTTCCAGCTCTGCCAAGAAATTTTAATTCTGGTCTGAGGGATGGAACAAGGCACCCACAGCCTCGTGAGGCAAAACTGAGAAAAGGAGGGTTCGATTCCCATCTTAGAAGTGGTTTCCGCGCTTCTATTCCTGGCAAATGCCGGGATGGTTCCTAATTTAAGGCCATGGCCACCTCGTTCCCAATCCTCATCTGAATAATAAATGCACACACTAATCCAGCCATCACAATAACACAGGTTATCAGACAAAATCCACATGCCCAAGTACACAGATCTACATGACCATGATGTCACAAAACACCAAAATCAACCAACTACTGCTTTCTACCATTCCAAGACGAAATCTTCGAGTTGCCATTAGTCTTATGCCCCTAAAATCCACGACTAGTTCGAATGGTTTTAGGCCTAAGCATTGGATCGACCATCTTCTTGCATCTCAATAGGGATTTGCCAACAGGCTTTCAACAGCTTGTCTCAATTCTGCCTTCATATATGTAGGCCTATACATGCAAGAAATGAGTACGGTACTTATCAAAAATAAAGAAATAATAAGCTAATATGTACCCTACTATTATATTTCTCTCCTACTCCTAAATCCGTCTCTGAACACTCATCTTGAAACAGAATGGTCAGCATTTTTGGACTAATTATAAAAATATAGCCTGTAAGAAGAAATGAACACGCTCATCTTTAGCTCCCTGGCGAAAATAATTGAGTAAGTATTAATGTTTCTATTCTTATGCATTTTATATGATGCTTTAAAAATCAATCTAGAGATAATTTAAGTTAAATTCACTACCATAATACTGATTAAGAGTTACTGTCGGGGACTGATGACCAAGATGTCGCTAACTTGAGCAAGGACTGCTTCACAAATTCATGTAAAACGTATTTTCGTAAAAGGGCCTTTACTTAGTTTGGATCATTTGCGATACGTGTTACATGGATGTGTGTGCTGACTTTTTGGTGTTAAATGATGTAAGTTGGCAACACCAAATGTGGCAGCCATGTTGGTTTTCTAGTAACTTAATTAAGGTGTCCTGGACTATAGTTAGTAGTATAGTTAGAGATGTATATGTGTGTTCCTAGGGTTCCCTAGTCATCAGTCCGGTGAGGGTTGTTCAACTCATAGCCGGGTGTTGACATTCTCACGATCCTTTTACCATCTGTGCGGATTTGGGACTGTGCTCTAGAGGAATTCGGGCGCAGTACCTATTTTCTAATTTCCCATTAGGGGAATTCAACCCACACCAACTTCACTGGGCTGATGACCAAGCAGTCCCAAGCCTATAAAATGAATTAACAGCAGACAAAATCACGTCATGATGTTATTTTATGATGTGTTGGATTCTGACACACGTCATGCGTTTGATGTCCGATCACCAACTACGGCGGCCATCTTGGATTGCAGTGTCAGGTCCGGTAGTATAGAAGGTCCTGGAACTGCTTTATCTTTCAACCACTAGAGTACAGCATTTGGCAGTACACCTCCAGTGGTACCAGCTTGACGATATGTCACTGTGTCTGACTATTAACACTCCAGTGGGCGCGCGGAGTACAGGTGTCCTCCAGTGATTTTGTTTTGCGTGACTACAAGGGTTGGCAACACTCCTGATCTTGAGCGGCCATATACCATTCACCCGTCAGTGCCTTGTCAGCTTTTATGCTCGCCTGTTGTCGCCGTCACCTCGTGTTTATTTGCGCTGTGCAGTAGTGGAGGACATTTGTCCTCCGCGCGCCCACTGGCGTTACCGTTTTCTCGGATATTGCTGTGGTGTTTTATCTTTTATATCATAGTTTTGAACGTCATAACGGTTTAATTGAAACAGTTTATTCGTGAATACAATTATGACCAGTGAAAGTGACCGTGAACAGGTACGCCGTTGGCTAGATGAGACTGAGGATAACGAGAGTGTTGAAGATATAGAGGATGAAGATGAACGAGAAGAAGACCACTTGGAATACCACACAGAGAGTAGAGAAAATGAAATCAATGCAGAAGATGACCTGACTGATGATCCTGACGACTCTGGCCCGGTTGATGTTCCTGACGAATCCGAGGTAATGGAAGTGGTATACGAAGCAGTCCCTCCTGTCCCTTTCGTCAACCCAGAGTTTTATTTGGGAAAAGATCGCACATCAAGGTGGTACTTGGAACCCCAAGTTGCCCAAACTTCTCGTACACCCAGACATAACATTATACCATTTTTTCATCGCCCAGGACCTTATGGGTCTGCGAAAAATGCTATCACTCCAGAAGCTGCTTTACAATGTATTATTGATGATGAAATGGTGAAAAAAATAGTTGATTGTACTAACATTTACATAACTAAAATTCGGCCTCAGTTTGTCAGAGAAAGGGATGCCAGGCCCACTGATTCCCGAGAAATTCGTGCATTGATTGGTATTTTATATCTTGCTGGGGTTTTGAAGGCTGGAAGAAGAAACTATTTGAAATGTGGGATAATTCACACGGTACGGGAATAGAGGTTGTTTATGTAACCATGAGCGCAAAGAGGTTTCGATTTCTTTTACGTTGTCTGAGATTTGATAACGTACACAACAGAGATCAAAGGAAATCTGTTGACAAACTAGCTGCTTTTCGAGAAATCTTTGAGATGTTCGTGCTCAATTGCAAGAATGCATACAAACCAACCGACTACCTTACCAGTAGTGGAGTAGTGAGAGTTCTGCCCCCCACCACTACTCTCAATGCGAGCCGATAACTCCCGAACCCGTGGTCGGAGATTCACGAATGACGTGTCGTTGGACTTGGGATGACGGGGGCTTTGCTATGGACCACTCGTAATATTTCTGAACAATTTTTTGAAATTTTTCGTTTTCGAAAATAGGTAATAGTTTGAAAACCAAACAGGATAGAACGTTGTGCTATGGCTCAAACGAATGGTCTTTATGACCTTTATTTTTTGTTATAAAACCTTTTTATTTTTATGTTTTTTTTGAAAACACTCGAATTTTGAAAATCCTATATTTTGGAAACTAGGAAGTTTACAAAAAAGTTTGTTTGACGTAAATCAATGGTCCTTACCCCCTCTATCCCATAAATAAATTTCAAGTCTCTAGGATAAAAACCTGACAGTAGTGTGGTAGTGACAGCTGCAACACTTAGGAAGTTGCGAGCCCCTGCGACCTTGGAATGGAAGGAGTCATGCTAGGAATGCGTGCTTGGATTCGTTTTTTCGTCTCGTTGCGCTATTTACGGAAATGTAGGTGTCAAAAAGGTGAAATGCTGGAAACACGGTTTTTTGGGGGGAAAAACGTTTTAAACTTTTTGCTATATCTCGCGAACCAATCATGCTAGAGGCGTGTACGACGGGTCCAAGGTCTCGGGGTGTCGTCCTCTTTGCTATTGACCACTCGTTATAATTTTAAAAAACATTTGGAAACTCGATTTTGGGGTAAACACGTGTTTTTTGTGATTTTTGCCGATATTTCACGAACCAATAACGCTAGAGACGTGTACAAGGTGTCCTAGGACTCGGGCTAACGCCCCCTTTCAAATGTGTTAGATATTGTTTCCAAAATATAATTCACAAAGGGCCTAACGCCATACATGTTGAAAAAACTGTTTGTTTTTTTTCTTTACCTGTTTATAATGTTCATGAAGCGTGGTGGTTGAGAGAGACGATACGGCTGGGTGTGTGTGTTTCAACGAACCTGTCGCTAACCACAAGGACCATGCTTAATAGAACAATCGCTATTTCGGCGGGTCGGTGTATGAAAGAGCGAGCGTGCGTTTTTCTGATATTTTACCTTTGACGTGTAAACGGTGATGAGAACTTGGTTCTATGTTGGTCGAAGCGAATACAGAAAACAAACTTGCAGACGAGCAGGAGGTGAATGTCATTTGAGCTTATTGGAAGGCGTTGATCTGACTTGACAACAGGTGCAATGGAAAAATGACAATGACACTTGAAGGTGAAATAATCTGACCATCGTGGTGGCAGGGGAGTGCGATATGCATGTGAACATGTGTGAAACCACATGCACGCTAAACAAGTTACATCCTGACTTGCTTCGTACGTGACAAAATGCAAGTCCATGTGAAATTTGATCTGCCACAGGTGTTCACCTTGAGCGTTATCTGTCCACGTGCGCATTGTGTATTATGCGGTTATTCCTATATAGGCTAAGGTAAGCACATGTTACGTAAACTTGCAAAGCATTGTGTGTCATGCAGTTATTCCTATATAGGCTAAGGTAAGCACATGTTACTTAAACTTGCATAGCATTGTGTATCATGCGGTTATTCCTATATAGGCTAAGGTAAGCACATGTTACTTAAACTTGCATAGCATTGAGTATCATGCGGTTATTCCTATATAGGCTAAGGTAAGCATATGTTACTTAAACTTGCATAATATTGTGTATCATGCAGTTATTCCTATATAGGCTAAGGTAAGCACATGTTACTTAAACTAGCATAGCATTGTGTATCATGCGGTTATTGCTATATAGGCTAAGGTAAGCACATGTTACTTAAACTTGCATAGCATTGTGTATCATGCGGTTATTCCTATATAGGCTAAGGTAAGCACATGTTACTTAAACTTGCGTAGCATTGTGTATCATGCGGTTATTCCTATATAGGCAAAGGTAAGCACATGTTACTTAAACTTGCATAGCATTGTGTATCATGCGGTTATTCCTATATAAGCTAAGGTAAGCACATGTTACTTAAACTTGCGTAGGATTGTGTATCATGCGGCATTGGCCATATAAACACCGTTTTAATCTAAGTGTGCTTTTTGAATGGATATATGCAAGCTAGGTTCCTTACATTGAACTGTAGGTACTACTGGAACAACTCCTCCCACGGTAACCCTCGCTGAAAACTGCTTCCTGGTCATCGCCTCCTTGACGTGCACTACCAGGCGTAACTAGTCGCACCAAAAACTGTCATACCATTGAACTCTAGGTTGCAAGTCAGCTGATATGTCGTGATTCTTTTCATATATTTGATACCTCTGCGCAACGTTATATGTATGGTATTTTCCAATAATACGGTAGGTTTACGGTCTACTTTATTTTCGAATTGAGATTTGTAATGAAGTAGCCTATTCTGCGTTTATGGATACGTCTTACATCAAATATTGACATAATAGGCCTAAGTAGCATACCGTATGACAAATACACGTACGCCCTATTATATGTTATAAGTTATTAGTCACAGAATTATAACCTAGGCCTAGTTTATATTACAGATTTCCATGGAAACGTCCAGATGCGAACAATTTTATAAATCATGCTACGGTACTTGTTTCATTCAAATAGGAACAAACCACTGCTTAAAGATGGTGCAGTATCTGCGATTTACAATTTTCCACAGCATCTGCTTCAGCCACCCAAGAAAAGAGCGAGAGTTATTGAACGACAAGTAGCCTACAAGTTGAAGTATGGGGGAGACCGGGAATAGATTGGACAATTTTTAATCAACGATTTTTAGCAGGCTCAGTAAGTGCCTTATTGCTATGAAAATCACACCATGCAATTCCTCACGAAATGCACTATTCATTTCAGCCTGAGATATTGGCCTCATATATCCTGGCACTATTTTGAGACAAAAAATCCTACGAGGTGCAAAGTGTCCAATCTATCCCCATAGGTGGGGTTGGATTGGACACTTCAAGGGGATATTTTGGACAGGCTGACAAAATTTAAAGAAATAATGAAAAGAGTAATAAATGTATTGAAACCTTACATAAATAAAAAGGAACTGAAACACAAATGTTTGCATGATCAATTCAAATTAAAAAATAAACTGTTTCATCTCATCCCTATCGTACATTTGTGAATTTTTGCAGGATCTTTTCTGAAAAGTAATGCTTGTCTCTCCTGACTGATAAGGGAGCATTTTTTTGCAAATATCTTCAAAAACAACAACAGATTTGTCTTCAACAGTGGGATAAATGAAACCCATGCTTTTACGTCGAAGAAACTTAATTTCATACTCGAATATGGGTTTAATCACTTTTACAACATTACCAGTGAAATGCACGACTGTTTTCTTATGAGGAAATTTCACAATTACAAAATCACCTTCCTTCACATTTTCAACACCGTCATCATACTCATCATCGTCACTCTCTTCAGAAGACTGCGAGGAACAAAGGTCTTCAATGTCCTCTTCCCTGGAAGATGATGACACCAATATTTGTCTTTTGGCAACTGCGCCACCTTTTCTTTCCTGTAGTTCCATTTTTTCGGGTGTGTCTGTAGCAATCATGCAACTTCCCTTCTTCCGGCCACGGTTAGACTGCTGGCCTAACCTAGGTGTTCCCTTGGGAAAAGGTCTCACATATTCCGGTGAGATAGGAACTACTACCGCAGAGCTTGATGAAGAACTTGTCGCAGTGCTTGCTGTTTCAGCAACCAAAATACCGGTATTTTGATCTCCCACTTGGGCATTAACTCCAGTTGGAAGGGGACGATCAGACACTGCCGAAGACAAGAAGTCCTGATCAGAAAAGATATCCCTGTCAAAGGGTACAATTCCTGTAGCCCTAAAACCAGATTTTATATTTTCTGGTGTTGCTCCTCGGTCCCAGGCAGAACTGCACAATTTTGGGAGAGCATAGATGTTCAGCGTTAGATTGGGGTTGGAGTTCATCCACGAATTAACTCCTGAACTGAAGAACCTTTTAAACGGACCAAATACACATCGGTCTAGTGGCTGTAGTCTGCTGGATGTGTGCGGCGAAATAGTCAGCACAACAATCCCATTTTCCTTACAAAAGTCAAAACTTTGAACACTTAAGTGTGAGTCGTGATTGTCCATAATCAGGAGTACGGGGCTTTCCTTAGAGCACAGCACGTTCTCTTTAAAGAACTCAAGGACTTTGACAAAGTTTTCTGATGTCATTCAGCCTGACTTGTGTACTAACCCAAGAGCACCAACTGAAGCCCCAGACATCATCTTGTTTTCATCAAAGCGCACCCGTGGAAAAATCCACACTGGTGGCAGTGCATTGCCATTAGCACAGATTATCCCAACCTGTGTAACAAGCTCTCCGCGATCCCGAGATGTTACTTGTCCTACTTGTTTCAATCCCTTCTGCGCAATTATCTTTTCAGTATGTGGAACCGAGGTTACTCCAGTTTCATCCAAATTGAATATCTGACTCGGACGGAAACTGCGCCTTATCATTACACATACAAGTTTGTCGAAGAATATGCTTAGAGTATGCCTGCTGAAAGTGGTCATCCTCGCCAAACTCGTAGCCTCTGGCATGCGTAAAGAAAGGTTAGGATGTCTTCTCATAAAACCTGAAAACCAGTCTTGACCAGCTTCTTTTCTTTCATCCCACGTGGGCGGCAAATCTAATCCGTTCTTTTTGGCATACTGGTATGCCAACTTCTTTGTCATCTTTGGAGTTAGTCCGGAAAACATGCTTGAACATTGTAGAAGGTAGTCACCAAGCGCGTTCTCCATCACATCCGGAATGACTTGCCTATTTTTGAATTTAGTGCTGAAAACCATGTTGTCGATGCCACACTCTTTGGCTTCCTTTACTAGATAACCCAGTCGAGACTTCTTCACACCATATTGGTCTGCTGCAACACGCAATGACAATCCTCTATGTATCACATCCCCTACTGCGGCTTTGGAGTCTTCTTCATTTGACTCTCTGTCTGTCCGTTTTCGGTAAATTCGAACCATCTATAAAATAAATAAATAAATAAATAAATAAATAATGATTATTTTAAAATAATACAAAAAAGCAGGGGATACGTTGGACACCTGTCCAACGTAGCCCCAGGCCTGTCCAATGTAACCCCACGTAACAAAGGAAACAATATATACACTGCACTTTTCTCCATGTGAATGCTTTGGTTATTACATAGTATCATTTCATACGAAACACATTCACTAATGATACAAATAAATTACAAAGAAATTCTCTGGTCATGAAGTATCTAAATCACAACATTAAGCCCATCAAAATGTTATATATCAGCACACAAAAATTTTAAAAATGAACTCACCTTCTTAATTTCAAAAGCAGGCCGTCATATTGCATATCAGCTGGTCTTGCATGTGGCTGTGTACAATATTCAGTTACAGATGTACCAACTATTGCACCCCGGCGTCAAATTTAAAGCTGTCCAACGTAACCCCGTGTCCAAAGTATCCCCGGTCTCCCCTGTAGACCTAGGTCTAATATTTACTGTTACTTTTTTCATCAGCATAGGCATAAAATTTCACATTTTCCAGGATACGTTTATGATGTCAGTCGTGGAGACGATATAAAGAATTGGGCTTAAGGGATCTTCCTTTCAGGACCCTGTTCGTTTGGTGTATGACTTATGTGAGGTCTAAATTTCAACCTGCTTTGAAGAAAAAGAAGCTTGTAGTTTTACGTGACCGTTTATCTTGTGATCGTGAGCCAAGGGACCTCCATTTCACGTGGAATCCGAACCACAGGACACGGCATTTCGCTTCGAAAATCTCACATGCAATGACCGGTAATCGAATCCGGTCCACCGTGGTGAGAGGCGAATAGCTTGACCGCAGCGCCACCACGCCCCATTGCTTTGAAGAATATTGAACATGTAGTTGTTTTGTATAAATAAATTATGCATTTTTGTTTACTAAGCATCTATTTAATTGTTCAGTTGTAGGCTTATGCATAGGTCTATTCGCACACATATGAATGCTGCCTTTAAGTTAATAAAAATGTTGAATACCAATTACCATATTTTTTGTTCTTCATTCTTAGTCATTCCCTATCCAACCTTATTTTAATTTTAATGTACGTACGGTTTGTATTTTTTGCCAGTAGGCCTAAAGTTATTGTGTATGGTACCTTTTATCTAAGGATATAAATGATGAACAATCAGGCTGCAATTTATTATTTTATGTTGGCGTATATTCCTAGCCATTTTAACTATCAAATTACTATGATATTTTGAAATATGTATTTCGGCATAAGTTCCGTTTAGTTTACCGTTCCCCTAAATGTTCAAAAGTACCTCTTTTACTTGCATCTCGTCGTACGTATTCGTCAAACTGTCCTCCTTGACGTGCACTACCAGGCGTAACTAGTCGCACCAAAAACCGCACTTTGCTCCCATACAGTCGGCATTCCAGTATTACCTAGAGTTCAATGGTTCCTTATTAAAATTTCATTTGTTTCATGTTTGAAGATCGCATAGCTCGAGCGTGACGTACGAAGCCGTAGGAATCTCAATAAGCTCTGTGTCGCCTTTCGGAAGCGTAACAATGAATCAAATAAGCGAGATGTTACAATCTCCAGTTAGCAATAGGACCCTCACTGAAAAAATTGACATTAAAAAACTGGGTACGCCACTTCCAAATTTAAATCTCCAGCAACAATCAACAAATCGATGCCGCAAATTAAATCCGGAGATTTATAGCAAAAACAAATGGAATTGTGGTTCCGAAGGAGACAATGCATTCTTCTGTTTTCCTTGTGTGTTATTCGGCGGTGATGGGAGTTGGAGGAAGACGGGATATAGGGCACATATTGTCTAAATTTAAAGTCCATGAATCATCAAAGCGACATATGGATAATGTTTTAAGCCTCTCATTTCTGAGCAAAATCAACCTTCAGAGCAGGTTGGATAGTCAGTTCAGACAAACTATAATCACTCACAACAAACAAGTAGATAAGAATAGTTATGTCTTAAATTTAATTATAAACTGTAACCGCTTTTGTGGTGCCTTGGAACTAGCCCATAGGGGATATGATGAAACAGAAACATCCGAAAACAAAGGCGTAGCCTATTTTGCGAATTGATTCAGTTTAGTGCTGAATTGGATAAGGACTTGAAAGTTCATCTCAGCCTGTCGTCTGTGTTTAAAGGCATCACCAAGACTATTCAAAACGAACTGCTCGAATGCATGCTCCAGGTGTTTCACGACGAAGTGTCCAAAGAAATTAAAAAGTTTGATAATGTAGCAATAATCGCTGATGAAACAACTGATGTGTCTTACAATTTTCAATTGGTTATTGTGTTGCGCTACATTGTTGAAGGAAGATCAGTAGAAAGATTTTGTAACTTTATTAATCCCGAAGGCCAAAATGCTCATGCCATCGAAGACAGCATTTTAAGTAAAATCGACCCCTTAGTTGGTGATCAACCCAGAAAATTGATTGCCCAAAGTTATGATGGAGCATCCGTTATGAGCGGTGGATTAAATGTTGTGCAAAAGTTAATCAAGGACAAGTACCCTAATGCAAATTTTATTCATTGCTATGCGCACCAATTAATCTCATAATGTCCACAGCAGCCTCCGTTAATCGACAGGCTCGCATCTTTTTCGCTCATCTCACAGGAATTTGTTCTTTTTTTTCGCATTCGCTCCAAAGATCGAAAGTGTTGCGCGAGATTATGGAGAAAAGTTTGCCTCGAGTATCACTCACACGATGGAATTACTATTCGTGCGCTGTGGAAGATATTTATGAAAATAGAGAAGACCTCATCAAAGTTATGGAATGCATCGTAAGCAACGAGTCCATTAAGTTACCTTCCACCATTGAAAAAGCTGGAGCCTACAAGCAAAGGCTTAATGACAAGAATTTCATTTTTTGGCTAACATTTTTCAATAAGATAATGCCTCATGTTGACATAATTTTTAACCAGCTGCAAAAGAGGATTACTGACCCAATGTAAGTGAAACAAGACATTCAGCATTTTGAAGGTATCATACAGGCAATCAGGGACAATATTGATGAAATAATGAGTGAGACTTTTACCGAAAGAGGTGAATCCTTACCTTCTAAAAGACCCCGGATTGGTGAGGACTGTAGAAAAAGGGACGCTCTGGAAGTATGTGATGCTATCCTTTCAGAGATTTAAAAAATCCGCTTTCAGTTCTCTGGAAACCTCACAACTACCAACCTATTTGCGGTTCAATACTTTGACAATTATATAAAAAGCTTTCCAGACCAATATCTTGACGAAATGACGAGCGTATATACATTTCTTGATAAAAGAGATTTGAAGGGTGAGCTGCAAGTATTCTATGCTAGGCCTGAATTGAGAGCGGTCTCTGGTGCCGTTCCATTTCTTTCGTTGATTCTGGAAGATGAGCTATGTGACACTTTTGAAGAGACAATCAAAATCTTGAAGTTGCTGATCACAATGCCTCTCTCAACATCGGAAGCAGAGCGGTGTTTCTCAATGCTCAAACGGATAAAGACCTTTCTATGGAACACAATGAAGGAAGAGAGATTAAGTGCCTTAGGAATGTTGTCGTGTGAGAAATCATTTGTCAGCAAGATTGAGAACTTCAATTCAAAGGTGATAGACGTATTTGCCGACATGAAAGAACGAAGAATGGACTTTCAGCACTGCTCTTAGTAATTCAAATTAAGGTGTCGATCGAGGTTTCGGAACAAATACAATATTTCTGGTGAATAGGCCCAGCAAATGTTATTTTCTTCAAATTATTTTTTCTGAGAGGTTGGTTCAATTATATTTCTTAAAAATGGTCTTTATTTAAAATGCATGTGGATCAAATTATGTGTATGATATAATATCGTACGGCCTCGGGTACCGGGTGTAAGCTTTGTTATTTGACACCCAGAGGGCATCTTGAATGTCGAATTTTGGTTGTTCCTTGAAGCGCTATGACAGTTAAGGAGGTTAGATATCCAAGCTCCTTGATACTATAGCGCTTTCTAGTAGAGAAAGGAAGAACTTTTGTGTTGGCGGAAAATTCCGAGATTAAAATATTTGTAGTAACGCAATTTCTAATTTCTCTCCAGCTGGCACTTCAATTAAAAACGCCTTCTACAATAGCACAGTTAAATAATGTTAAACATAAAATATGCACTATCCTTACCTGCAACTATGAATGATTTTATTGCAAATTTGGAATTTGCTGGCACCACCAAGTGATATTTACTATTTATTTAAAACACAGAGATTATTTAACTTGCATGAGCATATTCTAAGACACGTTTGTAGACAGAGCCCTGAGGCGACTTTTCTCGATAACGACTTTGCTAACTTGACTACCTATGCGTTGGATGTCATGAACATGGTGTCATGAACAAGGTGTCATGCAGACCATGTGTAAAGCTAGATTATGATGTCGGTTATTTTGATTCATGCATAGCAAATGCTTTATATGGAAACCAAGCGACCATGTTTTTTTTTTTTTGTACAAAAACGATGCATTATTACAGAGATGATTAGGATACTTATGTAGAGCTTGCCAAAACGATGTTGTGTAACGGTAAATGCTACTCAACGGACGGTGACTCATTACTAAAACCCATTACACAATATTTGAGAGGTTTTCTAAAATTATTTTAAGATGCCTTTAACCCTATATTAAACACCCAGTTCACAAGACTGATAACCGCAATGTTATGGAAAAACAAAAATTCTACATTCAAAAACGATCAAGTGATTGAGGCAATGTACACTGGAAAGTTTTGTAAACACTCACGTCCACAGGACTAATTAAATTAGAAACAGTCGGATTGGCCAAGTAGTTAAGGCGATTGACTTAAGTTCAAATATCCTGTATAAGGAAGCAAGGGTTCGAACTCCTTACCCGACATAACTATTGCCTCAACATTGCTTGGTGACACTGTATTATTATGGTACACGGTACACATAACTGTAAATGGAATGCATTATTTAAGACCACTCTTTAGAATTCGAATAGAACACGGATAATGGAGAGGGTGGGGAGAGGGAAGTGACGAGGTTCATACATTAGGACTGCTGTCATCAGCGAGTAAACCTTGAGTTTTAATTTTATTTAACAAGTCCCAACACGCATTAGAAGTTAACCAATGAAACAAAAGGCACGCATGTCCCAAGGCTTGAATGCTAATATCGCCACAAGGACAGGAATCCATCAATGTTTCCAGCGAAGGGCAACCTAAATCCATCAAATCGATACATTTACAGTAAGGAGCTAGAAACTCTTGCAACTTTTGGCGCTTTTCGGCACCTTTCACAAATACCACATTGGCTGATAACAAATGCGCTCTCATCATCATGTCAAGGTACTTATAAGAAATGGTTCCTGCTTTCCACACTAGTTGTAATCCATTGACTATGTTTTTTTTATCTTTCTCACACAACAAATCGAAAGCCTAGGGCGGATTAAACACCAGATGGGTGGTTTGTGATTTCCAAAACGTAGAACAATCAATGATGGCCACCTTTTTAAAATATAAATTTGTTATCACCAATTTTAAACCCTTGACAATCGACAATCGGTGTACGAAGCATGGTTTCCTTATTTGTTATTTTTACTTCTTGCCTTGTCCACGTCTAACCATCAACCCATCTCATGGTTATCCGTCACACGCTTAACCATGGTGTGAATTAAACAAGAAGTTCCGTGACGAACTAAAGAGCCTACTTTTCTTAAAATTAAGATTCATGCCAATGTTTAATCTACAGTATATGAACTGAACCTATCTAGAATAATGACGAAATTAAGTTGGTAATATCGAAAAGTCTAATTAGTACGAAATATACCTGGTATAATGTAGCCTAATAGAGCACTACTATTGGCAGCCCTGGTCACGGAATATATTCTTAGTCCCATCTCTTAAGGTACAAAATTTGGTTGAAGTCCAATGGACGTTACATGCCGTTAGACATAGGATTTATCAGCAAACGTAAAAGTATGTTGGCAACAATGTCATGCGTGTGCTGCTCGGAAATAATCTGAAATATTATGATAGCCTATCTTGTTTTGCCAATTTTAGATGAAATCCATTTGTTAGTATAGAAGATACATGTATTTAAATATTGGTTCTATCAGCAGGCTTAGAATGATGTTGGTAGAACTGACGTATATAAGTTACTCCAAATTAATCTAAAATGTCAGATATTATACGTGTGCAAAGTTTAAAGCTGTCAGCTGGCATACTTTCTGATATATTGGTATTTGGATAAAAATAGAGAGAGAGAGCAATTATTAATAGTTGGCAGCTCTTAACAATACGCTCAGTCATATCTGTTGATGTACACATATTACATACAAAATTTGGTTGAAATCCAATTGATAGTGTAGAAGTTATATGCATTTCAAAATTGGACCTATCAGAAGGCTTAACATTATTTTGGCAAAACTGTCATGTATGGCCTCCTGAAAATTAAACTGAAATAGTATTATCTACATGTGTGCCAATTTTGGAATAGTTCCCATACATACCTTCCAAGATATCCAACATGGAGCTCAAATTTCAAGTGCGTTTTTTCAGCAGTTGGTAGCACTGACATCATTTTGAAATATGGGCTTGAGATATTCCGCTATACATCTTTACTCATACTAAATTTAGTTTCGATGGCTGCAGCCATTTAGGAGTTGATAGGGGGGGGGGGGACACACACAGCCAGACACACATTTTCCCGGATCGATCTCATAAATCGACTTTTTCCTCATTTTTGCAAAATGCGAAAAGTAGGCTAAACATAGTAAAGGACTAGGGAGTAGGATTAACGTTAAATAATTCTTATTTTTACATGAGCAAACTCGTTTTATTCATCATCATGATAGCACTCACACACATGTTACAATTTAAAAAAAAAATCTGGCTCAACATTCAAATGAGCAGTTTGCACTTGAGGCTCACAGGTATCTCTCGTTTTCGTGGGGTCTGGCACAATTATGCGATAATTCCAACTCCACGGAATATTGCCCACATATCGATTCAGGTAAGGACAGAATGGGCTCCAACTGTGATGGTCACTAAACGGGCGATCACCCATCTCCCAATGGCCAATTGCAATGTTGAAAATAATACACTTGACCACATCTCTTATTTTTAAATAATAAAACCCTGCTGCGGCCCATTTTCCAGGATCCATGAAGTGGACTGACCATGTTTGAAACGTCTTTAGTCTATTAAATTCACATTTTAAATTCCATGGCTTTTCCCTCATGTTGTTGTTATTGCTTATTGAGGGACACATGAATTTGTTGTTGTTGTAATGGCTTGAATTAGTAAATGGCAAGCAATGGGTGTTGGTATGAACGGTGACAGAGCACAACAGGAACTGTTACCACAGCAGCCAACGGATGATTATTAATAACGTGTTAAGACATGTTTTGTTTATCATGTCACAGCAGGTGCCGCTGTGTATGAGGTCACATGATGATTACACGCTTGTGACATAGACAGAGAGTGATACTTGACTTGTCTTGTGTGAATAATCAAACATTAGGCTGTTGTATTTGCTTGTACATTTTCCCGTGTTTCAAAATCTATTCTTAAATCAATTGTGGTGATTTTCATAGATTCCTCTAAATACGAACAGTCAAAGACCAAGATTGGCGCCCTTTCTTTAAACGCTTGCGGTGTCAACATGGGACAGTCCTGTTTTTCCTATTAAGACGATTGAAACGAAACAAACATGTCATAAAGGGGGCCAAAGTTATTTTTTGAAAAATTATTTAAAAACAAGTGGATGTTATCAGATATCTTTGCTCTGTTGATATTTTTGATTAGTTTGAAAACTAATAATAATGTACAGGGGTCGCTCAGTAGAGCGAGCCGAATTAACACTCCAACTATGTTTGTCGGTGGTAGGCAGCAAAGGGTACTCGTGTAGGCTCCAACTTCTAAATGCTATAGGTAGAGCTTTATATTTCTTCACCAAGTTTAACATGGTTAGCTTTTACGATCAGACAGAGTCACTTGGGGAACTTTCCATATTAAACGAAGCAATTGAATTTTTGAGTCTACGACTTCATCATGTGCTGTCTTGATTGCATTATAATCACTGCTGTCTCTCACCAAATACAATTTTTTTGTCTTGCATTTAAAATAATACGCTTATGATCTTCCGCAAAGCCCAGTAGTAATTTTAAGGGTAGAGACCTGTAAATGTGCCATCCGTATGAACTAACCAGTCTTTGCTTCTGTTGGGACACCATCCTGGCATAGAAAGCGTTTTACATTCTTCCTCACTGTATGAAGGGTATAATTTCATAAGACTAGTCATACCCACATTTCGACTCATGTGTACCACAATATCATTAATCACATAACGCACTTCAGAAGATAGAAAGGCGAAAGCATGATTAGCCAACGGGGAAGAGGTGGGCGTGCTGGCATCAGCTTTCATTAATTTACCTTCAATTTGAATAATACTTTCATGGGGTAAGGTAAAAGAAAATCTTGCCTGTTGATAACAAATTGAATTTCGTCATTGTTATTTAGACCTGGAGCCTGGGGTTGATACGAATGCATGTCAATTCTTACTACCCCAGCTTCCACCTGTATGGGATGTAATACTTGTAACATGTCCTTGTTCATGTTGGTTCCGTAACCTATAACCCAGGATTTGTAATCGTTGCTTGTTTACCAGTATTAACGTTGTCATACACGGTGGACAATTAACAGCCCTCGTAAACGGCGTTGTTGCTTTATAGATAAATTTCATATCGACTTTAAAACCAACTTGTAGCTGACTGGTGTGTTTGCATGAAGAACAATCAGTTGTTGCTTTTTATACACTAAACGTAAAGTAATATTCCTAATATCACACACTCATAGGGTGATAAAGAACCAATGAAGGGGTTTCACGAATAATATAGCCACAAGGCGAAGTCACTATAAAATCATAGAGGGAATGGGATTGTTCTTCATTCGTAAACACGTCTCTAATAATATTGCATGTCACAGACATGTAGTGATCTTCAATGAATTTTACTTCATGTTCTGAATGATGGGTTTTGTATGGCTCCAACACTTGTGGTTTAAATCCCAATAAAGGGCTGATAGAATCTGGTTGTGATTCAAAGTCGATTTTAAACTAGGATAAAATACTACACCGATCGGTAATAGTATTTCCTGTAAGTTCAAATTTGTGTGTGCCATCCGTAAAAGCCTTCACACCAAATTGTTTCATCAGCCCCACAGTGATAGCATCATGAACATCTTCTATCGTATAACCTCCAGGTGGTAGGATCAACATAAAATTATCGAAACAAAACTTGTTATTCCTATCTTGTTGTACATTACAATTTATGTTGTAACTATCCAAAGAGATTAATCCCAGCACATAAGATTCATGAGCTTCCAATTCAATGGGTAGGAAAAAATCTAGGGAAACTTCAGGTTCCTTTCCGTGGACTGCAAATGTCTTGGCTTTCACATTCATAATGATGACACTTGTCATTTAACATTGCATCTTATGTAAAAAATATTAAACACAAACGCCCGCACTCTTGACAGTTGAAATTTTGTTGACGTTTTAAATTACTGTATAGAGTAGTCTGATTTCCCAAATAGAGCAACAACTCGATAGGGGGTGGTAAATTTCCATAACTGTCAAAGTACCAAACCGTGGAACCTTGTTTCACATAGGCTACAGAATGTGTTCCTGGCCCTGTACAATCATCTTAATTCATCATCGCTCGTTCTTCTTTCCATGGCGTTTCGCATAAATACACCTAGAAAATGAGAAATATTTAGTTCATTCGCATAGCTTTCGACTTATTCATGGGTCATGGAATGCCGAGGCAGTACCCTACTGAATTTATGTATTAATGGAGTTTCTTTTCTTCCCCGACATGTACAGGCCAAGTCCTTGATTTATAAAAGGCTGGCTTTAAATTGGCGTTTCTAGCCCCTATGGCAATGGCTTCCATCCTTTCATTATGACGCTGACTTTCTTTCAATTGTTGCTTGCTTTGTTCTACAGCTTTTATGGTCTTAGCCACAGCACTAGCACCGCCAAACTGTGAACTCAGGGCTGCTAGACCAGCAAAAAGGGCTGGTAAAAATCCACCGCGTTTAGGGGGTAGGAATCATTCGCCAGCGTTTTTCTTTTCTTTATCACCACGCCATGGAGGGATTTCGAGTCAGTAGACAATCGCACTGCCAGTAATTATTTTTCAATAGCAACCTTTCTTTAATTTTTTGCTTTTAACCCGTGGTGTGTCACAGACAAACTTCGTTTCCGGGCTGGCTATTTTCTTTTGTCTAGTTGTTTTTTCACAGCGTATCTTTGTTTTGCCATGGTAGTAATAATAATAATAATAAGCAACCTTTCACAGAGAAATATGATAATAACTAACATGTAACCTATTATTTCGTCACTGTATATTCCAGTTCTATATATAGCGGGGAATCGTTCACGGGTTTCCCTGATTGATTTTCATCTAAGGTAAGAATGAAACGAAATGGTAATTCATCACCAGCGTTCACTGTTTGATGGTTGTGTACCTACATCATATGACGGTTTATCTCTACGTGTAAATATTTCTAATCAGGCATAGATTGTTTAATGTGAATAACTCCATCATAGTGTAATCGGTAACATGTTGAACCTGAAGAAAGTACATAGGTAAGGTGGTCTTTCACAGGTGCGGAGTGGTTCCTGTCATTCACAGGTTTTTGATTGGGAAGGTAAACTAAAAATATGGATGGCACGAATCTATACACCTTTTCATTTGGCTGGTGAGGTTGCGTTTAGTACAAATATCATCATCTTCTTCAGGGTCCTCTACATGAATAATGCGGTTATAATTAGCAGAATATCCTTTGGCTGTTAGCCTCGGATCCATGTTGTATAAACTTTGCATTTTGCGATCCGAATATGTTTTTGCAGCCACTTCTCTATTCCGTTTTCGAAAGGAAGCGGCCGTGGCTTTAGTGAATCTGGCTCGGCCCAAGACATCCATGGTTATACTGAAATACTAACAAACTGTTGAAACACAAATCTTTGTTCTATGTATAAAAATGTAGTGCACTCATAAAAAGACTTAGTAGTAACCATAGAATTGATAACACAACCAGACTCTCTGCCTGTCACCGATTTGGTTACAGAGCTATCGTTGTCCGTGTGTCAACAAAAAACGCCACGGTACATTATTTATATCTACTATTGGTTGAATTATTGTCGGTCCTTCTGGCTGTGGAAAGACTAATGTCCTGCTTAATTTCATTGCGGCTCCTCATGACATACGATTTCAAAATATTTATATTTTTCCTAAATCGTTGTACCACCTCTCTACGTGTATCTAGAGCAAATTATGTCATCGTTAAATAAAGAATTCATGGGCTATTTTACATTTTCAACGCTTGATGATGTAATTCAACCAGAGAGGATAAGTCCTGATTCTATTATTATTTTTCATGAAGTCGCTACTCAACGGCAGGCCATTATTTTATTTTAGTATATTAGTATGGGGCAGCATAAACACGTGGATTGTATTTATCTTGCAGAGACCTATTCAGAAATTCCAAAACAGTTGATTCGAGATAATGCTAATCTGATTGGCCTCTTTCGACAAGATGAAAAAAGTCGTCATCATATTTTCCATGAACATGTAAATCCTGATATGTCCTTTTCCGCTTTCGCACAATTATGAGGAAAATGTTGGAACACTCAGAGGCATGCATGATTGGTCATTAATAAACAAAGAGGACTTTGTCAAGGACGATACCGCCTGGGTTTTGATCATCTTATTTCCATGTTAGTTATCCATCATGGAAAGGCCCATACGGTAAAAGAAACATGTACAAATAAAGCAGCGTATTATCCAGGCACAAAATTATATTTGACGTAAATTTCATAAATTAAAACGTCTCAAGAACACCTATCCTATGCCATTGTTAAAACATGTTCCATCACCTGTTCATTACATTAACATCAACAACGCTGCTGCCTCTCAGACAAGACCCTGGACCTATTCAAAAACAACAGAACCCTTCCACCACTGATGAAACCATCAGATGACAATCAAGAAGAAGAAGAAGATGATGATCATGAAAGTCAAAGTGAAAGCGGGAGCGATGCCTTGTTTACTCCTCAAACGAATCCTGACCTCTTTAACAGTTTCATAAAACAAAAAATCCTATCATCAGTCAAACACTCCCTACTTCCAAGCAAGCTTCACTGTCAGAACTCTTATCCACACCTCAACATCATGCTGAATTAAAACACCTTTTAAGAAAATATTATGGAAACAAGCTAGAACCTTATCTCACAAAGTTCCTCAAGATCCCGGGTTTCGGCACCAATATCTTGGGTACGGTATAGGTGTAGTGCGGGGAGAGCTAAAGGATACACACCTTACGTCTTACCGCTGATTCAATCTTTTGTTTAAAATTCTAAATACAAACAATCACTTAGTTTCGGAAGAAGATCCAGCAGATGGCTCCCGTTCCTCCACAGAATATGGCCTCTCACCGCTATAGAACGGCATGTTTGTCTCCAAATATCCTCTCCCTGTAACTTGGATTCACATACACTACAGGGATATGGTATCTTGCCTCTAAGGATGAACGAGTGTCTTCCAAGATTCTTTCCCTATACATTTTCTAAAATAATATGGCCTCGCACCGTTATGAATTAGTAAGTGTGCCTTCAAATATCTACGCCGTGTAAACTTTCGTTTACATACGATACAGGATTATTATATCTTCCAACTATGGAATAAAATGTGTCTTTTCAGATCTTTGTTTTTAAGAGTTTTACTAATAGAAGACGGCAACTCCATGGCTTTACACATGTAAGGTGCGGCATCCGTACAAACCCCGATAACATGATCGTAAAGAATGTCCCCTTATTCCTCTGACTTTGGGGCGGGCCCTCTCCTTTTTCTTATATGCATTTCATGGCTCTCCTTCTTTCCAAGTCCCTAAATCTTCATTCCTCGAGGGTTGAGGGCATTTCTTTCTTCCTGTCCTTTACTTGCCTTTTCCTAATTTTGTTTACCATTTCTTCTTAATTCTCTTTCTTTGAGGGTTGAGAGAATTTCCTTTCCCCCTGTCTTTTGTTTCCCTTACTCTTATTTTTGTTTTCCACTTCCTCTTCTAGATGTACAGTATGTACGGTAAGTATGTAGTTAGTTTCAGTTGTAAGTATGTAGTTAGTTTGTTCATTACATATATGTCATTGTTCTATTAGATTGTGGTGTGTGAATGTGTCTGGTGGCAGTTGCATTGTTTATTAGATCTAGTTCATTGGACTGTGATTTGTGAGGGTGCATGTGAGTGTGCCTGGTGACAGACTGTTTTAGTGGTAGTATTTGTTCGGTGTTGGTATTTAATTGTTAGTAGAAGGTTAGAATTTTTGTTAGTAGATTTGCTCTTTACTTAATCTGAAGGGAGTAGCAGCCTTTCAGAATAAGTCAATTCTTTACGTGTCTCATAGACGGTTAAGATATTGATAATATAAGCCAACTAATGGCTACACTGCGTTCTGCTGCAAGGCTGAAAGCAACGGGAAACTACAGCCGTAATGCTATTCCCGAGGATATGCACCTCTCTATGCATAATTATATGTGATGATGGCCTCCTCCCTTGTAAAATTTCAATCCGGAGGCAAACTAGTCCCCCAAACGGATCTCCGGGTGAGGACTACTCGAGAGAGGGTTAACATCACAGAAGTGACAAAGAGGAAATCTGACATTCTACGGATCGGAGCGTGGAATGTTAGAAGTCTGCTAGGAAGTGGAAGGTTAGAAAACTTAGAAAGGGAAATGGATAGGTTGAGGTTGGATTTGGTTGGGATTAGTGAAATGCGCTGGCAGGAAGAACAGGACTGTTGGTTTGGAGACTATAGGGTCACTAGCATTAAATCAAACAATGGCCAAGCAGGAGTTGGTCTCATATTGAGTAGGAAACTTGGACAGTGGGTGGAATATTATGAGCAATATAGTGAACGGATTATTGTAGCAAAAATCAATACTAAACCTAGGTGCACCGCAGTGGTACAAGAATATATGCCTACCAGTCAAGCTGATGATGAAGATGGTGAAAAGGTCTACGAAGAAATAGATGAAATTCTGAGGGATATCAAGGGTGATGAAAATGTTATAGTAATGGGAGATTGGAATGCTGTGGTAGGAAAAGGGAGAGAATGGAAGATGGCAGGAGATTTTGGATTAGGTGAAAGGAATGATCGAGGAAGTAGGCTGAAGGAATTCTGCACCGAGCATGAATTGGTCATAGCTAACACCTTATTCAATAACCACAATAGAAGAATATACACATGGATGAGACCGGGAGATACAGGGCGTTACCAAATCGACTTTATTATGGTCAAGCAGAGGTTTTGAAACCTGATCTTGGATTGTAAAACTCTGACCACAATCTGGTTGTTATGAAATGCAGATTAAAGTTGAAGAAACTGAAGAGAAGTCAAAAGCCAGAAAGGTGGGCGATAGACAGACTGAAAGTTAAGGATGTAAACGTAAGTTTCAAGAAGTGTATAAAGGAAGGACTAATGAAAAACTCTAAACAAACTTCAATTGCAGACGAATTGGCACTTTTGAAGGATGAAATAATAAAATCCGCAGAAGAAAACATTGGTAGGAAAGAAAGAATATGTAAAAAACCGTGGATCACTCAGGATATACTAGAATTAATGGATGAAAGGCAGAAACACAAGAATATAAGATATGAAAAGGAGATAGCAGAATACTGACGTCTGAGAAATGAGGTTAACAAGAAGTGCAAGGAAGCGAAAGAAGAATGGTTGAAAGAGAAATGTGCAGGTATAGAAAATTGTCTGAAATTAGGAAAAGTAGACACAGCTTATCGAAGGATTAAGAATACTTTTGGGGAAAAGAAGACTAAGTGCTGTAATATTAAGGAGACAAATGGAAAGCCCCTAACAGATAGGGAAGAAAAGGTTGAGAGATGGAAAGCTTACATAGAGTGTTTGAATAAGGGAAGGGAGATTGAGAACCATGTAATGGAAATAGAGGAGGAAAGTGATGAGAATGCAAAAGGAGATTTAATATTGAGATCAGAATTTGACAGAGCATTGGAGGACTTAAGCAGGAACAAAGCACCAGGCATAGATGATATACCGATTGAGTTGCTACGCTGCATAGGTGATGAAGGTCTGATCAGGTTATTTCACTTGGTGTGTAGGATTTATGAGACAGGTGAGGTACCCCCTGATTTCAAGAAGAATGTTATTATCCCTATACCAAAGAAATTGGGAGCTGACAGATGTGAAGATTACCGTACAATCAGCTTGATTACTCATGCTTCAAAAATCTTGTCTAGAATAATTTACATGAGGAAGGAAAGCCAGATAGAAACGGAGTTGGGTGAAGATCAGTTTGGTTTCAGGAGAATTGTAGGAACAAGGGAAGCTGTACTAAGTCTTAGGCTGATTTTGGAAGGTAGAATAAGGAAAGATAAGAGAACGTTCATGGCATTTGTAGAATAAGAAAAGGCTTTTGATAACGTTGATTGGACTAAATTGTTTGGCATTTTGAAAACGATTGGAATAAAGTACAGGGATAGGAGGGTGATAATCTATACAGAAACCAGACAGCAGTCATTCGAGCTGAAGGAGAGGAGCGAGTAGCTGGTATTCAGAAAGGTGTAAGGCAAGGCTGCAACTTATCACCCATACTTTTCAATCTTTACATTGAACAAGCAATGAAGGAAATTGTAGAAAAATTTAAAGTGGGAGTGAAGATTCAAGGAGAAATAATTTCAACTCTGAGATTTTCTGATGACATCGTTATCTTGGCCGACATGTCTGAGGATTTGAATGAGATTTTGAATGGTATGGACTCCGTTTTAAAAGAATACACGATGAAAATTAATAAATGTAAAACAAAAATACTGGAATGCAGCCGAAACAAATCAGAAACCTCTATGGACATCAAATTGGCAGGTGAAAAGCTGAAGGAAGTAGGAGACTTCTCTTACTTAAGAAGTAAAATAACCAGTGATGGACGAAGCAAAGAGGATATAAAAAGTAGGTTGGCTCAAGCAAGGAAAGCATTTCTACAGGAAAGGAATCTGTTGACATCGAACATAGATTTCGGTATAAGGAAGTCATTTTTGAAAGCCTTTGTCTGGAGCGTGACGATCTATGGAAGTGAAACTTGGACTATTGGTGCAGCAGAATAGAGGAGAATTTAATCATTTGAAATGTGGTGTTACAGGAGAATGATGAAGATCAGATGGGTAGATTGGGTTACAAACGAAGAGGTATTAAGACGAGTGGGAGAGGAGAGATATTTCTGGCGACTGCTAATGAAGAGAAGAGATAGGTTAGTAGGACACATACTAAGACACCCAGGAATAGCAAGCTTAGTGATTGATGGAAGGGTTGAGGACAAGAATTGTAGGGGTAGACCAAGGTTAGAATATTTTAAACTGATTGTCCCGGATGTAGGGTGCGGTAGCTATGTAGAGATGAAACGATTAGCACAGGACAGAGAGGCATGGAAAGCTGCATCAAACCAGTCAAAAGACTGAAGACTCAAACAACAGATCTTATCTTGGAGTAAACTTGGATTCAAATACGCTACAGGAATATGGCTTCTCACCACCACGATATAGCAGGTGCGTCTCCAAATATACTCTCTCGGAAAATTTGGATTCACAAACTCTCAAGGAATAGGGCTTTTCGCCGTTAAAGGAAAACACTTGTCTTTTCAGATATTTTCTTTGGGCAAACTTGGATTTCATATGCCACAGGAGTATGGCTTCTCACCGCTATGATACAACATGTGATTTTTCAAATCTTTTTTTTTTGTTTAAATTTGATTTCACATACGCTACAGGAATAAGGCTTCTCGATGCTACGGGAGACCATTGGTCTTTTCAATCTCCCCCTCGGGTAAAATTGGTTCACATACGCTACAAGGATATGGCTTCTCGCCCTTATGGAAAACCATAGTGTCATTTCAGAGCGCCTTCCTTGGTAACTCTGCTTCACATACACTACGAGATTAGGGCTTCTCGCCGCTATGGGATGTCATGTGCGTCTTCGAAATTCCTATTTGGGTAAACTTGGCTTCACATACGCTACAGGGATAAGGTATCTCGCCGGTATGGAAAATCATGTGCGTCATCAAACTTCCTAATTGCGTAAAGTTGGCTTCACATACGCTACAGGAATAAGGCTTCTCGCCGGTATGGGAAAACATGTGTCTTCAACCTTCCTATTTGGGTAGAGTTGGCTTCACATACGCTACAGGAACAAGGCCATGGGATAACGTGTGTCTTTTCAGATGTGTTCTTACGGTAAACTTGGAGTTACATACGCTACAGGAATAAGGCTTCTCGCCGCTATGGGATATCATATGAGTCTTCAAACTTGATTTTTGGTTAAATTTGGATTCACATACACTACAGGAATAAGGCTTCTCACCGCTATGGGATAAGATGTGTCTTTTCAGATGACCCTTACGGGTAAACTTGGATTCACATACGCTACAGGAATGAGGCTTCTCGCCGCTATGGGACATCATGTGAGTCTTCAAATTTCCTTTCAGGGTAAACTTGGATTCACATACGCTACAGGAATAAGGCTTCTCGCCGCTATGGGATATGTGAGTCTTCAAACTTCCTTTGAGAGTAAACTTGGATTCACATACGCTACAGGAATAAGGCTTCTCACCGGTATGGGATAACATGTGTCTTCTCAGATCTCCTCCAGTGGTAAACTCGGCTTCACATACGCTACAGGAATAAGGCTTCTCGCCGCTATGGTATAACATGTGCGTCTTAAGATGTCCTCTCTGGGTAAATTTGGATTCACATACGCTACAGGAATAAGGCTTCTCGTCGCTATGGGATATCATGTGAGTCTTCAAATTTCCTTTCAGGGTAAACTTGGATTCACATACGCTACAGGAATAAGGCTTCTCGCCGCTATGGGATATCATGTGAGTCTTCAAACTTCCTTTGAGAGTAAACTTGGATTCACATACGCTACAGGTATAAGGCTTCTCGCTGCTATGGGATGTCATGCAACGCTTCAAAGAACCTCTAACCGTAAATTTTGCTTTGCATTTGCTACAGGAATATGGCGTCTTCCTGGTATGGTCTACCGTATGTGTCTTGAAAGATTCTCTTTCTGTGTAATTTGCTTTGCATACGCTACAAGAATACGGTTTTAGGCCGCCACGATTAACAATGTTTGACGTAAATCTTTGTTTCAAACTGAATTTTTCGCTGGATGCAGTATTATCACCATTATCAAATGTGTAAATCTTCCCTACAGCAGGATCCGACGTATCTGGATATATCAGCCTGAAATAATTAGGACTCTCAGTTTAAAATGCGTTACATTTTTACGGAAGTACAATAATACCATAGAGACTTAGAAATCTAAATAGCATAAATATAATTTTATTAATACCACTACCTGAAGACTTGTCTTCAAGGAGTACCGGAACTGATGTAGTTTCCACTCATCAATAATATGTTGTACATGTCTGAACATTTTAAAATTATATGCATATTATACACACAATATAGTGTGCATGTCGGAGATTTTGTATTGATAGCTCTGAGAGCATGACTGTATTTGGTTCGTAACTTAGCCACCACAATCTTCCGATCCAACTTCATTAAATTCTTTACAAGCTGAGTGCCGCAATGGACAAGATGATCATGGCTCCACATTTTGCAACACTGCTTGATCTTTGCGACTGGGTCATCGATGCGCATGTTCAAGTAAATGCGTCAATTGGGTGAGATTTAACAGAGGCAGCTAAAATGATGAGTGACAAGAAAACATTATCATTTTTGTTGTGGTTTAAGTCATCATTTTTAGGCCGTTTCAATACAGCACTCCATGTCTCCCAATCTTAATGTTATATTTTTTCTTTTATTTTTACAAAGCTACCATATCTTACAACCGAAGCAATGTACATAATTTGACCATCACTCCGAGCCGTCTTCCTAGGGAAGATACTATTAGCGGGGTAGAAGCTTCTATCCGTCGTCTACCATCATTCGAAGTAGAAGAAATTAGAGAAGATAGCTCTCAGTACACCAAATATGTTCTACGACCTACCTACAATACACAAGCCCAATGTGCTTCTGAGAGCCATAGGGTCCCCTACTAAAATATTAAAATATTTGAATCAAGTTCTGCAGCCAATATTCCCTCCGCCAGCCTCTCACGAATGAGACTCGCAACACTTCGTAGATATCACAGCGAGTATAAACTTGAGTTATTTATTTATTTATTTATTTATTTATTTATCGTATGGCTTTTAGTGCCGGGAGTATCCGAGGACATGTTCGGCTCGCCTGAGTCTGTAGCTGCTTCCAGCGGACACCGTAAAGGGTGAGCTACAAGTTCCGTTCAATTTCAAGTAGTTCCAACTTTCGCCACCAGATATCAATGATACCTAGTGGTGAACGTTGGAACTTTGATAGAGCGTTCTGACGAAATCTAACCTAACAAATTTTGCTTTACACAAGTTTAGTCTGTGAAAGGATCTTTTACTTGCCATAAATCTATGACATGGGACAGCCGGCTTTACTTCCCCTCCGAAGGAAGGCATACTGAAGGATTTTTAACGCTCTTAAAAATCCGACGACTTCGGCCGGGTTTGAACCCGCTATCTTGGGCATAGCAGTTCAGCATGCTACCGACTACGCCACCGAAGCCGCTGTATAAACTTGAGTGACGGCAGTCTATTGGCAAGCCACGATGTGGAGACCTTATATAGCAGGGTTCCTGTGCCTGACGCCACACAGACAATCAGGTAAAACCTTACAGTTACAGGAGATACAACGGACTTAGTTGGCTAGGCTGAACACTGCGTTCACCACAGTCTTCGTCTTTAATGGACAAATGTTTCAACATATGGAGAGAGCAGCCATGGGATCCCTCTCTCTCAATTATTGGCTAACGTTTTCATGACAAAGTAGAGGAAAAACTAAAAAGGAGAGCCCATTGAAATCTGAGTGTTGGTTCAGATACGTGAGGGACGTTTTCTGACATAGGAACATGGACGCAACACACTTCAGGACATCATAGACTTCATGTGCTCCTGACATCTAAGCATCAACTTCACAGTGGAAGTAGAGGAAAATAGTCCGCTGTCCTTAGTAGACGTTATTCTCTATAAACGAACAAACAATACGCTCGCCCACAGGGTCTATAGGAAAGACACTCTTACAGACCGGTACCTACATGCAAATTCAAGTCAGCCACCGTCGAGGAAGGTGGCGAAGTCTCATTATAGCAGCAATAACTTGGCCTGGTGCAGACTGTGGATCAGATCATGAACTACTGACAAGTAAATTACAAGTCAATCATACAAGGAATATTAAGGTAGTCCACCTGAGATATGACTTTGCAAACATTCCCACACTATTTAAAACATCAGATAAGAATCGTTTTGAGATCCTAAATCTCCTTGATCGATAACCTGAGGAAATTTGGTGCGAAGTTAAAGACATTGTTAAGGATGAATGTAAGAACCAATTGTTATGGGTTGAGAAAAAGAGAACGTCACATTGGTTGACATCAGAAGTTATTAAAATAGCGAAGAGAAGGAAGGAAGCCAAAATTCAGAAGGATAGGGAACTCATGACTTTTTGAATAGAGATTTTTAGAGAAATGTTCGCAAAGATAAGCAGCAGTACTATGACAAGATCTGTACTCATATGGAAGAAGAAATTAAAAAGGTAACATGAGAAAGGTCTTTCAACATATTTCCACCTTAAGAAAGAACTTTCAGCCAAGAATTGGAATGGTCAAGGATATTAATGGAAATACGATTAATAATGGTGAAGGGATTAAACAGAGATGGAAAGATTATACAGAGGACATGTATAGTCTAGAGATAAGGAGTGACGACTTATTCCAAAAGGCAAATTTTGATCTAGAACCTACTATGTTAAAATATTAAAACAGAATATCTTTAAAGTCACTGGCAAAAAACAAGGCCTCAGGAACTGATGGAATTCCAGCTGAAATATGGCAAGCAACAGAATAAACATTTGCTAAAGTTTTAACTGCAATATTTCAACAGATTTGGAAAACGTTCACTTGGCCCACAGATTGGAAACGATCCATCTTTATTCCTATACCCAAAAAGGGAGACCTGTTGGACTGCTCCAACTATCGCACAATTGCTCTGATACCACATGCCAGCAAGGTGATGTTGAAAATCATACAACGAAGATTAGAACCATACATGGAGCGTGAAATTTCCGCTACTCAAGCTGGTTTTAGGAAAGGTAGAGGAACCAGAGACATCATTAGTGATGTACTTTGGATGATGGAAACAGCAAAGGAATACCAAAAGGAGATGTACATGTGCTTTATAGAGTACAGGAAGGCCTTTGATAGGGTGAATCATGCGAAGATGCTGAATGTACTTAGACAGATGGGCACACCTGAACATCTCATTGTCCTGATGCGTAACCTATATTTGGGACAAGAAGCCAATGCTAAAACTGCGCATGGTGAAACAGAGTGATTCCCTGTTAGTAAAGGTGTGCGACAAGGCCGTATACTTTCGCTTTACTTATTCAATCTGAATGCTGAGTACATCATGAGGAAATCTGGATTGGATGAGTCACCTCATTGTTTTAGGGTTGGTGGATTGAATATAAACAACTTGAGGTATGCAGATGACACCACTTTGGTTGCTGAAAGCAAAGAAGAGCTCGAGGATATCATTATGAAAGTTAAAGAACAGAGTGAAACCATGGGCTTGTACTTAAATATCAAAAAGACAAAACTAATGACAACAGGTTTAACATCGAATAATATGATAGATAATAAGTTAATCACAGAGGTGAAAAGTTTCTGTTAGAATTTTGAGTCCATCTAAATATAATATTGCTTTTACCTCCGATTTAACTACTGTGGCCTTTAGAGACGCTGGGGTGCCGGAATTTTGCCTCGAAGGGGATCTCTATCGTATCATTAAATCTACTGACATGGTTCCCTCACAATATGCACCCTTAAATGACAGCTGAATGGGCCAGGTTTCAATCCTGCAACCTTGGGCACAGCAAGCGAGTTGAGTCCATCTAAATGACTGAGAGTATCCTTCCTATTGTATAAGGAACGCCACGCAGTTCAGTGCGGTAAGTCAACGAAGTGGGCTGCAATGAAACAGTGAGTAAGTCGAGTGTGACAGCAGTTCAGTATGCATATTTATTTGCGAGATGACTGGTGACAGACGGTCATTGTGATAGTTTTGTAAATTATTAGTCGTGAAATATGGAGTAATGGTAGGTAAACACTGTTTGGGACTTTGTGTGTGCAGGTGTCTTGTCACCCCGAGATGCACTGGATTTATTTTGGATCCGAGTTGAGTATGTACAGACCACACTATTTACTTTATCTGAAGTCAAATTTGTGAACTATCAGATATATGAAGCTTAATTTCTAAATTTGGAAGAGATTTGACTTAAATTGTAGAAGTTAGGATGTCGAGAATCGAACTGTGGAATATTATGGTACAATTGAGAATTGAGGAAAGCTTTGTCTAAAGAAGATTGTATTTCTTGTATAAATGAGGAACTAAGTGGCGTTAAACGCATGATTTGGGAAATTGAATAACTGGACTAGGAAAAGTGACTGGGGTGACCTAAGCTATTCAAAATTATAAATCTACGAGAGAATTTCAAGAATCGACGATGGAGAAACAGGATAATAGTAGCAGAGTTGAGAGATGGAGTCTATAATCCACGACCTACGAGAACATCAATTCGAGTCGAGGAGATCTTAGAACGAGACAGGACGAGGGAGACATTCATCCATCGGCTGTTCCATGTACGAGGTCCAGGCGAATCCTGAAATGGGATCAGCAATGCTGAGTTCAATGCATGAAGAATCATACTCGACCGGGTATGAGGAATATTATCATCTGGCGGAACCAAGGTATAGAGAAGATTTTCCAGTTATACAAGTAGATTTGGATCTTGAGGAAATTTTAGGTTGAACGATTTTTATTAGCATATTTTATATATCTTATCTTATATATATAACACACGGATGTTCGTTTGTTCGTCTTTTATGCGTTAATAAACCATATATCCGATTGCGATAAAATTTTTGTGAACTGTTGTCCACACTTCCGGGATGGTTATAGGCATATTTAATCCAATTTACAAGAGATAGCGCACGAGTAGTTTAAACAAATGGGTGTTGACGATGCGTTCATATACAATTTATCCGATTGCGATCAAATGTAGGTGAGTTGTTGTGCACACTCCCGGGAAAGTTATAGGTATTGTGCCCGATGGCCGAAGGTTTCGGGGAGCCATCGGCTTCAAATGACCCTTCCTAGACCCTCTTCCAGTTAACACACAAGTATTGGGGACGACACCTTCATAGGCTGGTTTCGCACAAAAGTCTGCTCTCGGGGGTATCGGGAATTGGTGTGGTTCGATTCTTAACCAGCTCAGAGGAATGCATCGATATCAAAACTAAGCAAGAAAGAGTGGTCAGTGTTATGTTAAAATCATGAATACATTTTATTCAGAATAGATCCCTAGCCTAGCATGTGAGTTGCAAACGGCTAGTCCGATACTCTTCTGCCCTGAAAGAAAATATAAAAAAGTCCTAAGCAAAATCTAAGTTACTCTCATTGTCCTAATACAAAATTTAAATGAAAACAAACAAGCTAAGAGTATGCACGTAAGATCAGCCCTAAGCAATTACATCGAAAATGACTACGGGAGGATCAAACATCGAAGGAATTTACTGCAAAGCAAATACTAAGCATATTTACATTTAATAACAAAAGGAAAATAATTCTACGCTATGATGGTGCCATCTCCAACATTCATCTTTAAATTTACGTGTTATCTAGTCCAAACTAACATTAATTAATAAACGAGACGCGTTTATTACAAGGAAAAGATTCTAAATATGTGCACAACGTTGCTGAATAAAAAAAAGAATTAAACTAATACAACACAAATATTTACAATAATCCAGCACTCCTATTGTTGTGCAATTGGCACTGCCTACCCGATTTGTCACTCTTTGCGACAAATGGTCATAGTATCCAGATGTGTAAAGGAAAAATTAGAAAAATAGAAAGCCTGCAAATGCGATGGTAATTAAACAATTACGACGACTCACATTGCTGCCAATCTGATGTGTGTGCTTCAGTTTTCACATCATCAATTGGTTGTTGACTAATGATATCAAAGTGTAACAATGTGTACCAAAATAAATCAACAATAACTAAATGTCTTCTTTTGGTCCTGCAAATATTTTATTTTTAGCGTTTATTTATATTTAGGCTCAAGGGGGAATTATAAGATTTGTTTAGTTTCACAAAAATCCCATCTTTGATTATTAAAGTTGTTACACAAATATTTATGCCTCACAGTGTATTTGTTCAGTTTTTATGGACCTTTAGTTGCGTTTAGTGTAGTCAGGTATGATGTATAAATCCAACTAATATTTTATAAATTCATAACATTCCACTCAGGAATAACTTCAAAAACAGACACCTTGTGTCTCCACCATTACTCATATTATTAGACATCCTGTGTCGCTCTTAAACCATGGATTCGTCAATCCTTACTTCATCGGTTTGGTACGACTCTAATAGCTCGTTACCACCGGAATGAATTGCCCTAAACATGTCGGAGGTATTAATCCGCGTTCTACGACTTACTCCAATAAAATTACCATAATAAAATTGGTTAACCATTAGTGTGGATTCCTGAATTATACATAATTCAAACACAAATTACAAAGACAAAGTGTGTAGAAAACACAACTGAGAATGCTCACCAATGGCATAAAGTATTCCGATACAAAATTAGCGTGTGAGATAGTGTATTTACCATGTAGCCTATTCCCTTAATAATGTCGAACTTAAGATCTCTCGTTTCAAAATACAGTCCATTTCCAATGTCCTCCAAGCTTGTAGTAACAAAAAAAGCTTGATTCCAGATGCTCATTTGTCAAACACGTGGATAACGGATCCCGCATTCAGATTATATAATGTTGGGAATTTCACTTGCTTCTAGATTATTTAATGCACTGCCTGAGATTCATTGAGCCAAGCGATGAGTAGCTCACTCGCACACATACGACCTTGGCCTTCATTTGCCACCTGTTAAGAACTTGTTTATTATGTCAAGAGCCTTACAAGCGAAAGTAGTCTGTTACTCTTATTGAAACGATACGAAATGGACATTATAACTTTGCCTTCCTGGCGTTAAAGAAACTGATAACAAAACTAAATCTTTCCACACGTGAGCTTATATTAAAACTTATATTAAAGCTTATATTGTGCACTTACTGAAACCATTTTATTACTAATCGACTGTTCCAACCCATTAAATATAGCTACTGAAACATATTCTGACTTACAGAGTACAGCGTCAAGATTTCGAGACCCGCCGTGAGATGTTTTAGCGGTCTCCGTAATGGTATTAAGTCATTTTTCCTTTGTTTCAGCCACCTTCCATTGCTAGCTCTCCACGCATATGATTTAATGATCCATCTCTAACTCCATAGCGTGGTCGTTATTATCCATTTGATGTAGATGGCTGGTTCCATGTTGTAGGTAGGGGTAGGGTTTTCACTTGTGTTATATATTATACTGGTGTTATTACACTCACTGACTCTATTGTGCGGTATACCAAAATTGCCCATACACTTCGCCACTGGCGTTATCATTACTTTTGCAACGCTCACTCGCAATACTTTGCACGTGGTCGAAAATAATTATTTACAGTTAAATAACATAAAATTTCCCCATTTCGATATAACATAACATAGTTTATGAATAACACAGTTTTTAACAAAATCACAGTTTTTATAGTACACTCGTGCATGTAGGCATGCGGTCTGATAATATGCTCGCCATGCTTCCACTGTTCGTTAAATCCGGTAAAAATATTGCTCTGGTTGGATATTAATTATCGTTCACAATAACTCCCTCTGCATATTTAGCAGTGATGGTTGCTAATGTCTATAATAATGATGGATTTCTCCATTTCACAAGCGTCTTTCAATACTCGGAACAGCGGTATCACGTGTTCAATTCCTATGCGTCACTGACACGACTGTCTCGCTCGGAAGTTCGACTAGTGGTGATGTCTCCTTAGCGTGGCGTTAGTTCAATGCTTGTGATAGCCACGCAAATTTACGGTTTCGCGTTCTGCGATGTGGACCGTAATTTAAATATGCTGAATGACTTTAAATAAATCCTTGACGATTTACAGGGTATCCAAAATGTATAAAATTTTAATTATCATAAACCTTTGCTTAATATTCTTCCCGCTTCCTGTAGGGTGTGTTCAATTGCTCTTCATTGTAACATCAACTTATCCAAGGATCTTGTGATCGATTACCAACGCGAGCATGCGTTAACGGGCACATACGTCTCCATGTCGAAAAAATAAAAATTGTGAAAATCAATTTTTATTTCGATCCATTACCAATCGTTAATTTCTCTCCTCGATCGATCCATTTTTTCAGTGATTCTATTGTATTCCTCATCACTTAGACGGTTGTTTTCTCCTGCTGGTTCAATTCCAATGTTGTCAACATCAGCTGTTGTAGATTTCCTGTCATTCTTACGACGTTGGCTACTTCCATCTCGCCTTCTGCCAGATTCTTCATCTTCTTCATTTCTTCGCCTACGTTCCTCGATGTACTGTTTACTTTCTTCAGTCTTCCCACGCCAGTCATTATCATATTGAAAACGAGGATCATTTTCCGTTTGGTAACCGCCGTTGTATCTATTATCTCTCCTGACATCGTTGGTATACTGGATATTTCAATTGTCGCGATCACGTGGCTGTCCTCTATACTCACGGTTGTAATAATTGTTGAATCGCTGTTGTGTTTGCGGTGACCTTTTCTGTAACACGATTCACGTTCAGAGGGGGTTGAACATTGCTCACGTCCGTAGGTATAACCTCAAATTGCCCTACACGTGACCCCCGGGTGGTGCTAAACGAGCAATAGCGATCAGGCTGTCAGATTATCCTTGTGATCTCCTGACTATCAAGCATGAAAATGATTGATGCAAAAGGTTCTTTTCAGAACCAACAACAAGTTTCAAGAAAATGTATCGGACTTACACTCAGAAATTATCAATTAAATGTAGAAGGCATAAGTAAATCAAAATGCCAATATTTATCAAAATTCTTATTATGTGAAAAAATTGATGTGGTTGTCCTCCAAGAAACTCATGTCGCAGATGAGGACCAATTGCGTTTAAGAGGACGAATACCAGGATATGATATACTTGGAGCTACATATCACCATGCATATGGTGTAGCGACCTATGTGCGGAGTACCATTGATAACGTTTCTCTGTTAAAAGCTAACGTCGATGACAATATTCATACAGTTGTAATAAAGATTGGCGAGGTTATAGTAACTAATGTTTATAAGCCTCCAGTCTCTGCATGGCCACCTCAAGTTCTTCAAGTGCAAGATCACCCTGCAGTCTATATAGGTGATTTTAATAGCCATCATGAAGATTGGAAGTATACTATTTCTGATGTCAATGGAGAAAATCTCATGAGTTGGGCTGAAGAACATAACATCCATCTTGTATTCGATGCAAAAGATAGAGGTACATTTAGATCAGCTGCATGGAAACAGGAATATAACCCGGACCTGGTGTTTGTCTCCTGTGACAACAACTATCGGCCATTGTATACTACACGGAAAGTTCTACCAGCTTTTCCGCACAGTCAACACCGCCCAGTTTATCTTGAAGTTGGAATACAAATCCCTCTTGTGACTTCATATCCTCGCCCACGCTGGAACTTCAAAAAATCGGACTGGAAAGCTTTCTCAGAAGAACTAGATAAATATGTCCGATGGATACCTCCAACGAGTGACAATTATGGTAGATTTGTAGGAGCTGTAATTACCATAGCCAAAAAACACATTCCAAGAGGATTCAGGAAGGAATATGTTCCCGGATGGACTGATACAAGTGAAAAGCTGTACCAAGAGTTCCTGGCAAGTGGTGAACAAGAGATCGCTGAAGAACTACTTGGTAGCCTTGATAATGCTCGGAAGGAAAAGTGGATTGAAACCGTAGAATCTATTAACTTCAGTAAATCCAGCAGAATTGCCTGGTCACTCTTGAGAAAACTTGGAGGAGGTACCCCTATTGTCCGTGGACATCAAAATGTCACTCCAAAAATGGTTGCTTCCCATATAGTTTCAATGTCTCGAACAGCTAGAGACAGAAATCACACAAAATATATCAAGAAAGAATTGGCCAATCTCAAAGCCACAAGTAATTTTGGATCAGAATACACTAAACCCTTCACCATCCAGGACATTGACACAGCGCTGAAAGATGTAAAAAGCGGTAAGGCACCGGGATTTGATGGAATACATCCCGAATTCTTGATACACAGTGGAAAGCATGCTCGTCTTTGGCTATCCAAGCTAGCCACTAACATTGTTCAGACTGGTAAGCTACCTCGTTTGTTTAAATTGACGAAGATCGTTGCCATACTGAAGCCTGGAAAACCAAGTGACAGACCAGACAGTTATAGACCTATCTCATTGTTGAGCGTATGCTATAAGTTAATTGAGAGACTAACAGAATCGCCTCAAAAGTGCTTGAAGTAATTCCCATAGAACAAGCAGGATTTAGACCACAACGGAGTTGCACGGACCAAGTTCTCTCCTTAACCACCTATATTGAGGCAGGGTTCCAGAATCGCCAGAAAACATCAGTAGCATTTATAGACCTTAAGGCAGCTTATGACACTGTTTGGAGAGAGGGTGTAATTTATAAATTACTTCAAGTTATCCCTTGTAAGACACTGGCTCGTCTTGTAAGCAACATGCTGAATGATAGAAGCTTCCAGGTCATCATGGGCAGTGAAATTAGCAAACCAAGTAAATTAAATAATGGACTTCCTCAAGGATCAGTGCTTGCCCCACTCTTGTTCAGCCTCTATATATCAGATTTGCCCTCCACAAAATCAAGGAAGTTTGGATATGCTGACGACTGGGCAATTGCTACTAGAGATCCATGTTTCGAAAGTACAGAAGAGACGCTGACAAATGATCTTTCTGCACTGGGAGATTATTTTCGCAAATGGAGACTTCAGCCAAGCACAACTAAGACCGAAGTTGCTTGCTTCCACCTGAACAATAAAATGGCAACAAGGGAACTTACGGTTTACTTCAATAATATCCTCCTTCGCCATAACAGACATCCCAAGTATTTGGGTATAACACTGGACAGAACATTGTCATTCAAAGAACACCTACGAATAACTTCTGCCAAAATGAAGACAAGAAACAACATCTTACGGAAATTATGTGGCACCACTTGGGGTGCCAACGCAACTACTCTCCGTTGCTCAGCTCTAGGTTTAGTTTATTCTGTTGCTGAGTATTGCACTCCTGTGTGGATAAATAGTCCGCATGTAAGATTAATAGATGTACAATTGAATAACACCATGCGCATGATAACAGGAACAATTATGTCAACTCCTACACAATGGCTTCCTATTCTCAGTCACATCCCACCTCCTCATTTGAGGCGATGCAACATTTTGATAAGAGAATATAGAAAGATCCAGACCAACAAACAACTACCAATCCATGGAGACATTGGTGATCTACATGTGAAACGATTACGTTCAAGACATCCACCTATCTGCACAGCGGAGAATCTCGCAACTAACAAATTCAACCTGATTGAGAGATGGTCTTCTGATTGGAATTCGTTTGCCCCTCCAGAGAGTACAGTAATGCCATGCATAACTGAGCAGGTGCCAGGGTTCACTCAGCCCAGAAAGACCTGGTCAAAATTAAATAGAATCCGGACCAATCACGGTGTATGCGGCGATCTCCTGTACAAGTGGAGGAAAAAGTCTTCGTCATGTTGCGAGTGCGATGCTGAAAGACAGACTGTTCGGCTCCTAGTTCAGGAATGCCCACAAACATCATACGGTGGTGACTTCAGCGACTTCTTCCTAGGGACACCACAGGCACTTCATTACGTTTCGGAACTTGATGTTAAATTGTAAATAATTTTCATGTATGCCATACGATAAATAAAAATAAATAAACACGTTCAGATGTACTGCAACTGCTATGCCTCGTGTCTACCTCAATCCTGTAATAACGATAGCGACATCAGCATTCAAAAATCCCACATAAGGGTTAACGAGTAGATTCAACAAATAGAGACGACGCGTGAAGTGTTTCAAAAAAGTCCCGTATGCGTTCATATACAATTCGGCCGATAGGTTGTGTACACTCCAGGCAAGATTTCTGGCATAGTAAATCCATGTTACAATAGGTAGCGCACGAGTAGATTCAACAAATGAGTGACTACGTATGCGTTCTTATACTAATCGTGAGATGTTGTGTACACTTCGGGTAATATTTCTGGCTTAGTAAATCAACTTTTCAATGGGTATCGCACAAGTAGATTTAAAAAAATTAGCGACGACGCGCGAAGTGTTTCAACAAAGTCCCATATGCATTCATATACCATTCGGACGATAACGATGAAACTTGGGAGAGTTTTTGTGTACACTCCAGGGAAGGTTTCAGGCATAGTTTAATTTATTTTACAATAGGCAGCGCACGAGTAGATTCAACAAATGGGAGAAGACGAGCAAATTATTTCAACAACGTCCCTTATGCGTTCAAATACCATTCGTCCGATAGTGATGAAACTTAGGTGAGATGTTTTTTATACATCCGGGAAGGTTTCTGGCTTAGTAAATCTACTTTACAATATGTAGGACACGAGTAGAATCAACAAATGAGTGACGGCACGCGAAGCGTTTCAACAAAGTCCCGTATGCGTTCATATACCATTCATCTGATTGCAATGAAACTTTCGTGAATTGTTGTGTACACTCCAGGAAAGGTTTCTGACTTAGTCTATCCATTTTACAATTGGTAGTGCACGGGTAGATTCAACTAATGAGCGACAGCACGTGAATCATTTCAACACTTACTTCGATTGGCATTGCGTTCATATACCATTCGTCCGATTGTGATAAAACTTTGGTGAGTTGAGTATAGTCCTGCAAACGTTTATGAATTAGTAAATCCGTTTTTCAATGGGTGGCGCACAGTTAGATTCAATAAATGAGTGACGGCGCGCGAAGCGTTTAAACAAAATCCCGTATGCGTACATATACTATTCATCCGATTGCGATGAAATTTTGATGAGTTGTTGTGTACACGCCTGGGAAGGTATTCGAATTAGTAAATCCATTTTACAATAGGTAGTGTACGAGTATATTCAAAAAATAGGTGACGGCGCTCGAACCGTTTCAACAAATACACGTATGCGTTCATATACCACTCAATTCATGCGATGAAACATTGGTGAGTTGTTGAGCACGCGACCATGATTGTTTCTGAGATAGTTAGTCAATTTAATAAAAGTTTAGAGGTAGTAAACGTAAAAAGAAAACATATTGAGAATCCAAAATCAGTTCAACAAACAAAGTCACATCGCCAACACTTACTTCGATTGGCATTGCAACGCATGCCGGTTACAGCTAGTATATATGTAAAAAAGGATGTTCGTTTGTTCGTCTTTTATGCGTTAATAAACCATTCATCCGATTGCGATCAAATTTTGGTGAGGTGTTGTGCACAATTCCAGGACGGTTATAGGTATAGTTAATCCAATTTACAATAGATAGCGTGCGAGTAGTTTAAACAAATGAGTGTTGGCGATGCGTTCATATACAATTCCTCCGATTGCGATCAAATTTTGGTGAGTTGTTGTGCACACTCTCGGGAAAGTTATAGGCATAACAAATCAAATTTACAATAGATGGCAGGCGAGTAGCTTCAACAAAATGGCGTGCGTTTGTTTCAACAAAATCCCTCATGCGTTTATATACCATTCATCTCATTGCGATGAAACTTGGGTGAGATGTTATGTACACTTTGGGGAAGGTATCTGACTTAGTAAATCCACTTAACAATAGGAAGCGCACGAGCAGATTCAACAAATGAGCGACGACGCGCGAAGCGTTTCAACAAAGTCCCGTGTGCGTTCATATACCATTCGTCCGAAGCGATGAAACTTGGGTGAGAGGTTGTGTACACTCCAGGCAAGGTTTCTGGCTTAGTAAATCCATGTTACAATAGGTAAGGCACGAGGAGATTCAACAAATGAGCGACGATGCGCGAAGCGTTTCAACAAAGTCCCGTATGCGTTCATATACAATTCGTCCAATAGCGATGAAACTTGGGTGAGAAGTTGTGTACACTTCAGGGAAAGTTTCTGTCTTGGTAAATCCGCATTACAATAGGTATCGAAAAGTAGCTCAAACAAATGAGCGACGACGCTCGAAGTGTTTCAAAAATGTCCCGTATGCGTTCATATACCATTCGTCCGATAGCGATGAAAATTGGGTGAAATGTTCTGTACACTTCCGGAAAGGTTTCGGGCTTACTGAATACACTTTACAATAGTTATCACACGAGTAGATTCAATAAATGTGAGACGGCACGCGAGTTGTTTCAACAAAGTCCCATATGCGTTCATATACCATTCATCCGATTGCGATGAAACTTTGGTGAATTGTTGGGTACACTCCAGGAAAGGTTTCTGAGTTAGTCAATCCATTTTACAATAGGTAGCGCACGAATAGATTCAACTATTGAGTAACGGCGCACGTATCGTTTAAACAAAATTCCGTACGCGTTCATATACCATTCATGCGATTGCAGTGAAATTTGGTTAAATGTTGTTAACACTCCCGCGAAGGTTTGTGAGTTAATAAATCCATTTTGCAATTGGTAGCGCACGTGTAGATCCAACTAATGAGCGACAGCGCGTGAATCGTTTCAACAAAGTCCCGTTCGTACTCATATACCATTCATCCGATTGTGATAAAACTTTGGTGAGTTGAGTACAGTCCTGCGAAGGTTTATGAATTAGTAAATCCGTTTTTTAATGGGTGGCGAACAAGAAGATTTAACAAATGAGTGACGGCGCGTGAATCGTTTCAACAAAGTCCCGTACGTACTCATATACCATTTATCAGATTGTAATAAAACTTTGGTGAGTTGAGTACAGTCCTGCGAAGGTTTATGAATTATTAAATCCGTTTTTCAATGGGTGGCGTACAAGCAGTTTTAACAAATGAGTGACGGCGCGCGAATCGTTTAAACATGTAAAATATTTATGTATGCGTTCATCAGCCATTCATCCGATTGCGAGAAACTTTGATGAGTTTTCTGAAGCAATACTAGTCGCTTCATAAGTAAGTACCCTGATTTTTGTCCTGAATGTGTACCATTTGATCTGCGACGTATGAGCTCTTTGTACCTTGTACGCCTCTAGGTGGCAGCTGTGACCAGTCAGACTCTGTCTGCGAACTAGAGCGAACTCCCCTGGTGGCGATTTGTGCACTAAACTCCTCGTGGAGAATGGACTTGTTGACACTCAGTAATGTCTGCGGTAATTGCGTTGTGTTAAATGAAGACCGCTAATTATTGTGAGGATTAGTTTTTTGGGACTTTAACATGGACAGAACATAATATGTAACTGTTGGGCTGTTCCTCGAAAATACCAGTAGCCGAGAGCTACTTGGTAGTTGCACTTACTTCGGGATATCTAATCGTAATGGCCTACTCTACTGAAAACGTATTTGGAATAGTTTTAAAATATTTATTTATTGTGAAAGGCAATGCAGTTACGACTTAAGGCTCCGTGTGTATCTGAAAGGGAGTATGACTAGTGACCGAACCTAATGTGACTTGTCTGATAGAAATGTGATTATCTGAATTGAAGTTCCTAATTATTATATTTTAATATGGAATCTTCGATTAGTCGTCATAGTTGATGTTAGACATGCATCTGATATTTGTACTGAGGTACGTGTAAGTATTACGCTGGTTATTGGTTCTAAAGTTAATGTAAAATGGTCATTTATTTTATGGTACATACGTTGTGGCATGTTGTAGGTTATTTTATTTATGGTTCAACACGTGATTTCTTTCGTTAAGTTGGCATGAACATTGGTTTGGTGAATAGGGTTTTTAATACGTTGTTTCATGTTATTTTTAATGTCCTTTCCCCTTTCACCGTAAAATACATCCTGGGTCTGTTTATGTTATATTTTATTGTTGGAAGTAATTTGGTAAAGTTTCTGATAGCTAGTAATATGTTCGTCATCTGTCATATTTGAAACGTTCATTTTGTTTTGCCAATGATCACTCTCAGTCAGCTGTTTGGAAAACAAGAGAGATGCGAGTCTGCTATGACATATAGAAAGTCGAATTTTATTTAGGTCCTTTTGAGGGTTCTTCTAAGAACGAAATAATTAAGATATGATAAGTATTTGTCTTATGACATTATCCAATTACTTAATGGATATCAAAACGACATCGTAAGATTGATTATTTAACTTATTTGTGGAATTGCTGGACCTGATATACGAGTGACAATATTGTAGGCTGGGCTTACTAAATATGCATCTGAATGCCATCAATTATGTAACTGAAAATGATACTGAAAGTTAAGGGGGTACGAACCGAAGTTACAAGAATGTTATCAATTAGGTAACTGAAAATGATTCTGAAGGTTAAGGGGTACGAACCAACATTACATGAAGTAAGTAATTATGAACTGTGTTAAGTCCACACCTATATAGTGTTTTTTCTTGGTACATGTCTTTAAATAATTGTGAACTTGTAAGTAATTATTATGTGAATAGATGTTTGTTTTGGTAAATTTATACTGCGTATTATTTCTGGGTACTGGGTTCAAATACCATTCATCCCATTGCGATGAAACTTGGGTGAGTTATTGCATCCACTCCTGCGAAGGTTTTGACTTAGTAAATCCACTTTACAAAATGTAGCGTACGAGTAGATTCAACAATTGACTGACGGCACGCGAATCGCTTAAACAAAATCCCGTGTGCGTTCATACGCCATTCATCCAATTGTGATGAAACGTTGATGAGTTGTTGTGTACACGCCAAGGAAGGTTTTCGACTTAGTAAATCCATTTTACAATCGGTACGGCACGAGTAGATTCAACAAATTAGCGACGACGCGCGAAGTGTTTCAAAAATGTCACGTATGCGTTCATATAACATTCATCTGATAGCGATGAAACTTGGGTGAGATGTTGTGTACACTCCAGGGAAGGTTTCAGGCTTAGTCAATCTATTTTGCAGTAGGTAGCGCATGAGTAGATTCAACAAATGAGCGACGACGCGCGAAGCGTTTAAACCAAGTCCCGTATACGTTCATATTATTACGGGTGCGGGATTGCTTCATTCCCTCGCGCGTGACTCACAGCCGCCCAAGGCCACCCCCGGGCTCTGTGTCGGCCGGCCGCTTGCGCCGCGAGAACAAAAGAGATGGTCCAGAATGTTCGTGGCACACTGAGTGTTGGAAATCTCGAGAAGGTCTGAGAGTAGCCGTGAACCCTGATCTACTCTAGAAACATCTATGAGTCGTCAGCCCCGATATATAAAGAGCGACCCTGGCCAGTGTCAGTGGGTGTGTTCTTTCCAGTGCGATAGAGGTGTTACGGTGACGTGCGAATTGCGAAACAGTGTGTATTCAAGAACAGTGAGTGACATACTGTGGCTTGTGTACAAGAGGAAGAGTTGTGGTTATTTCTAGTAAGGTCATGGGACTAATTACGGCAGGATTAACTGCATGACCAAGTGAAAATGTGAGTGTTCTCTACAAGAGGAAACTAATAGTGACTAGTTTTTTTTTAAGTGAGACTCAGTGTGTGTGTGTGTGTATGTGGTGTATATTTCTGACCTGCAATAGAGCTAATATTTCTTTAAAGGATCATTTGTGTTGTGCTTTACCCACTGTGATCCAATTAACAAACTTGCCACTAGGGGTAGCACGTATCAACTGGTGCCAGAAGCCGGATTACGAAATCGAGCACAAACCCAATACCTGAAGATCCTGGTTTCAAAACTCGTGCAGGTCATTTTATCACAGTTCACTAACTCTCCTGTGAGTGCATGCCCACCACAAGACAGGCAACTGAAATGGAAGCACAATTACAACTACTGCTAGAAAAGTTAAGTAGCATGGAAACCAAGAAGAAGAAGATGGAAGACGGCCAGAAGAATTTAGCCAAGGACCTAACTTCCAAATTAGAGGACAGCCAGAAGAATTTAGCCGAGGACCTGACTACCAAATTTCTGGATGGCCAGAGAAATTTGGAAGAGTGTCTGCTGACTAAATTAGAGGAAAGTCAAACGAAATTGAACAGGGTCTGCGGGAGGAAGCCAATACCGTCTGCCAGGGCCTACGTGAGGAAGTCACGGAAGTGGAAAAGAAGTTCGACGCCTTACAAGAAGAAGTAGCCGAGCTGCGCCGACGCCCGCTAACGGGGGGGGAGAGAGATTTTCAACGCTCTACAACAGGAAGTTGCGAACTGCGCCGACGCCCGCCCACAGTTACACCAGGAATATCAGGAACGGGACAGAGCAGAGTGACGCCCCCAACCTTTGAAGGATTGGTCCCTTGGAGCACTTACGTCAGTTCGAGGCGGCCTGTTCCATGAACAACTGGAACAACACGTAAAAAGCTACAGCTCTCATTGTAGCGCTGAGATGGGACGCCCTTAATGTCCTTCAGGCCAACCCACCTGAATCTCAGGACCACGCTTCATTAATCGCCCATATGGAGTCCCGATATGGAGATAGCCATCTTCAGCAGGCCTACCAGATGCAGCTCCGGACCCGGGTACAAAAGAGCGCGGAAACGGACATCGCACGCCTCGTAAGGCTCTCCTACCCTACAGCGCCAACCGACTTTCTGGAGCAGATTGCGACGCTGACCTTCACTGACGGGCTACGGGACTCGGACACTCAACAGGCATTGCGACTCGCGCGCAATGAGACCCTGGCAGATGCGCTGAGCCACGCACTTGAGTTCGAGACGGCAAAGCAGGCATCTAGAATGCAAGCGCGGGTGCGTCAAGAGGACGTTGACGAACCAGCCAAAACCAACGAGACGAAGCCCCTGGACGATGAATTGATGGAGGCGCTAGACCGATTCTCCAATAGTTGCGGTACCACGAACAACGACGCAGCCGAAAGACGCCCGGAGAGGCGGCCCGGAAGAGGACTACCGACTTGCTGGACGTGCGGTAAGAAAGGCCACCTGAGCAAGGACTGCGATGATCGCCGCCGCCGAGGGTATCCGTCGGGAAATCAGTCGTCTGAAAACCGAGCGACCCAGGGAAACGAGTATTAGCCAGCCTTGGGGGGCAAAGGTTGGCTTGTGACAGTTGTCCAGCCCCGGCAGTCCAGGTCCGTGTGACGAAGTTCCGGAGGGACAATAGCAGCCGGATGGTCAATGGAGTCGTCAACGGAATGAGCTGGCCCATGCTGATCGACACGGGAGCAACGAGGACCATCGTCAATCCCACCGTGATCCTGAAGTGGAGAGTGCAACCCACACAAAGGAACCTCCAGCTAATAACCGCGACTGGAGAGACCGCACCGGGACATTCATTCATTCATTCGTTTATTTGCGATTGGGGGTGTGTCCCCCGGTGGCAAATTAGATATACATAACAAATAAATAATTATACATAACAATTCACTAACAATTAAACTGGAGTATTTACACAAATAGTCAATCTTTTCTTAAACACACCTATATATTTGGGGAAAGGCTCTAAGACTGCGGCAGGTAGAGAGTTCCAATTATCAATGGCACGGTTTACGAAAGAATATTTACCATAATTTGTTCGCTGTGGTCGGTCCTTAACTTTGAAAGGATGATCGCTCCTACCCATGTAAGTAGGCTTTTCCATACGTTTGCTAAGCTCACCCCATGCTAGTATATTGTATACGTGTTGTACATAGCGCAGAGTCTAGATTTCATCCTCCTAGCCCCAAGTGATTCCCTCCCAAGTTTCTTTAACACACGGCTCACACTGCTCCTGGGATTAAAGTCACTGAGCACAAATCTAGCGGCCTTTCTTTGTACCATTTCCAACTCATTTATGAGCTCTACTTTTTCATTCATTCGTTTGTTTGCAATTGGGGGTGTGTCCCCCGGTAGCAAATTAGATATACATAACAAATAAATAATTATACATAACAATTCACTAACAATTAAACTGGAGTATTTACACAAATAGTCAGTCTTTTCTTAAACACACCTATATGTTTGGGAAAAGGCTCTAAGACTGCAGCAGATAGAGAGTTCCAATTATCAATGGCACGGTTTACGAAAGAATATTTACCATAATTTGTTCGCAGTGGTCGGCCCTTAACCTTGAAAGGGTGATCGCTCCTACCCATGTAAGCAGGCTTTTCCATACGTTTGCTAAGCTCACCCCATGCTGGTTGATTTGTAAACGCGTTGTACATAGCGCAGAGTCTATATTTCATCCTCCTAGCCTCAAGTGATTCCCACCCAAGTTTCTTTAACATACGGCTCACACTGCACCTGGGATTAAAGTCACTGAGCACAAATCGAGCGGCCTTTCTTTGTACCATTTCCAACTCATTTATGAGCCCTACTTGATATGGATCCCAAACCGCCGAGGTGTATTCCAGAATAGGTCTTACAAGTGGCAAATATCCTAATTCTTTGCAGAGGTACTACTTCCCTCATTACAAAGTGCAGGGATTTGTAAGCTTTAGAAACTACACATCCTATATGACTACTAAATTTCATTTCATTTCTTACTTGAATGCCCAAATATTTGCAAGAATCTTCTTCTACAAGGATTTCCGAGCCAATGTTATATTGAAAATCTTGCCTTCGCACTTTCCCTATTTTTATTACACTACATTTTCTTGTGTTTATTTTCATTTTATTTTCAATCGCCCACTTATGGACCAGGTTCAGGTCATCTTGAAGTACTGCATTGTCTTGTGAGTCATGTATCTTTCGATATATTACACAATCATCCGCAAACAATCGACAGTCACTGCGAATCCCAATTGGTAAGTCATTTATAAACGCCAAAAATAACAAAGTTCCGATTACGCTGCCCTGAGGGATACCCGACGTTACGGTAGTTTCATCCGAGAATCGGCCTTCAACTTTCACTTTCTGGGAACGACCCGTCATAAATTCTTGGATCCATAAAATTACTGTCCTATCAATCTTCGTCGAAGCTAATTTATGGAGTAGCATGTCATGCGGCACGACATCAAATGCCTTCGCAAAATCTATAACTACGGCGTCGACTGAAACTCCATCGTCTAACGATTCGCTAATATCTTGAAAAAGTGATAGCATCTGACTCTCGCATGAGTAATCTTTCCGAAATCCATGTTGCCTATCATTAAACCATGATAATGTTTCCCACTGTTCCCTCAAGTAGTCGCAAATGAGATGCTCCATCTGTTTACAAACGATGCACGTAAGACTAACCGGCCTGTATTTGCCCAATGCAAGTCTGCTCCCTCCCTTAAATATTGGGACTACCGTAGATTTTTCCAGTCATCCGGGATTTGCGCATTGTTTATGGACACATTAAACATCACCTCTAAGTATCGTGCCACGGCCCTACCTCCTAGTTTAAGTACTTCACTAACAATATTATCAGGAACCTTCGATATATTGTAACGTAATTTTTGTATTAGCTTTACAATTGCTGACTGGTTTATTTGGAGAAGTGGAGCCCCTGATTCACCGTTAAGGTCCAACACACAGCTATTGGATTTATTGAACACACTACCATAAAATACATTTAATTCAATAGCAATGGCTTGCTTCTCAGTAATTAATTTATCGTCACCGGACATTATCATCCACAAATTATTTGAATTTCCCTTTCTTCTCCTAACATAACTGTAAAATTCTTTCCACCTATCGCCTCCCGAACCATTTAAACCTTGCATATAATTGTCATGAGCAGCCCTCCTTTTTAAGACGAGCTCTCTTGATAAGGACTTAAATTTCAACATATACTTGTCACTATCATGTCTTTTATTGTATAATTTCCTAATTTTCCGTTTAAGACTCCTGATTTCCCGTGTGTAATACTCAGGATCTGGGTTTTGTTTCAGTAATTTAAATGGAACAAATTTATCAATAGCGCTATTTAAAATTTTCAAAAAGTTAGTCCACAGGATATTAATGTGATTTCCTTCCGATGCCCATCCAACAAATAGCTCATTCAAAGTCCCCTGAAATTTGCCCTGATCCACCCTGCGATACTGGAATATGATCTTATTTGCTACATCAGAGTCTAATTTTGTAATGTCACCGTATCTAATATTTAATTAAACCCCAGAATGGTCACTAATTCCTGGTACATTCAGACAGTTAATATACAGCTCTACAGGCCTTACGAGATAAACATCTAAGGTATTATTGCCTCTAGTTGGGAAGTCAACTACTTGGGAAAATCCCCCCTCCCTTAAGAATTTGTTTGCAGCGCTCTGAGCTTGACCACAGCTAGTTGACTCACCAGACCAGTCTACTTTGGGGAGGTTTAAATCTCCGGCAATTATTATGCTCTTTTTCATAGCATTACCCGTAAAAGTTTTATCATACAGTGTGTCGAGAAGCGAAAAGTTATCATTCGGTGCTCTATACGCCCCTATCACCCGAAGAGTGAATTTATTCCTTTTATCCGAAATTTGTACACATAACATTTCATGATCCGTATCAGCCCACTTTAAGAAACTAGCTATATTTTTGCGCACACAAATAAATAGCCCACCACCTCGCTTCCCCCGATCCCTTCTGTACATTTCATAGGTCCCTTGAATTATTTCATTACTATTTATATCCTCATATAACCAAGATTCAGTAGCAATGACAATGTCCGGAGAATACGTCTCTACAAGATTCCAAAATTCAATTAATTTATTTCCAAAACTCTGACAATTAACCTGCAGTAATCATAGAGTCTTACCTCCGCAGTAAATATCCCGAAGTTTCTCCTTCTGTTCCTGTCGGCTGGCAACCTCTGGACCTGCTCCTCCTCACAATAGCCGGCACGAACCGATGACCCTGTCATGTAGGCTCCCTAGGTTAAAAGCGCCCCGTCGATTTAAATGCAGCCCGTCTCGGGCGAAGTCACGGCCACCAATCCAGCAGTCAGCATCTAGGTACACTAATCCCAGTTGTGCACAAACCCAGTCCATGTGGTCATTTACAGTCTTAACTCGCCTTAACGGAACATCTCCCTGCCGAACAATGCCACTCATTATAATTTTTCCATTTCCAAACTTGCTTTCAGCTCTTCTGCCTAGTTCGTAGAGCTCCCCCATGATGTAATCAGCTGTAGCCCTCTTCTTCAAATCGATCGTCCCAACATGGAGCAACAACACTTTAACTTTGTCAAAGTCCTCTACATTTGCTTCTTCCACTTGTTGGGCAAGCTGGTCAATTTTAATCCCCAGATAACACCGCACTTTCGCACCTGATTTCCTCGAGATATTCACACTCCATCGTATCATAGAATCACCCATTATGATGACGTCATCCTCAGTTTGCTCCTGCACGCCCTCTTCCACACTGATCCCAGTAGAAAGCCGTTCAGTCACATCCGTCACCGTTTCCTCTGATTCACGAAGCTTTGTCCTAAGTTCCTGTGTTATTTGATCCCTTGCTTTGATTTGCACCCTCAAACAGTCCGGCGTATCACATACTTTACAAAACCAATTCCCGACATCACAATCCTCCTTCTTGACCTTAATACAGCCCAAGTGAAACAATTTCTCACATAGTCCACACTGAACACCGTTCGTCAATGTTTTACTGCACGTCGAACACTTTAAAGCTGCCACTGGATCATTTGCCTGATTCATATTTGGAGTAACAGGGCCTGGATACACTTCCACTCCACCAATAACTAGCGATGCAGCTATCACTAGGGCTATGAACCACAAGTTACTAGGGCCCGTACGCACACACAAACACCGGAAATCCCGACTACCTTTCACATACCACAGTCCGATCCTCGCGCGATAACACTCCAGAGAACAACCCATTTCAGCACAACTGAGAGCTCGGGAAAAACGAAAAACACAACCTTTCACTTGATATGGATCCCAGACCGCCGAGGCGTATTCCAGAATAGGTCTTACAAGTGACAAATACCTTAATTCTTTAACAGAGGTACTACTTCCTTTTAATATCCTCATTACAAAGTGCAGGGATTTGTAAGCTTTAGAAACTACACATCCTATATGGCTATTCCATTTAATATCATTTCTTACGCGAACGCCCAAATATTTGCAGGAATCTTCTTCTACAGGTATTTCCGAGCCAATGTTATATTGAAAATCTTGCCTTCGCACTTTCCCTATTTTTATTACACTACATTTTCTTGTGTTTATTTTCATTTTATTTTCAATCGCCCACTTATGGACCAGGTTCAGGTCATCTTGAAGTACTGCATTGTCTTGTGAGTCATGTATCTTTCGATATATTACACAATCATCTGCAAACAATCGACAGTCACTGCGAATCCCAATTGGTAAGTCATTTATAAACGCCAAAAATAACAAAGTTCCGATTACGCTGCCCTGAGGGATACCCGACGTTACGGTAATTTCATCCGAGAATCGGCCTTCAACTTTCACTTTCTGGGAACGACCCGTCATAAATTCTTGGATCCATAAAATTACTGTCCTATCAATCTTCGTCGAAGCTAATTTATGGAGTAACATGTCATGTGGCACGACATCAACTGCCTTCGCAAAATCTATAAGTACGGCGTCGACTGAAACTCCATCGTCTAACGATTCGCTAATATCTTGAAAAAGTGATAGCATCTGACTCTCGCATGAGTAACCTTTCCGAAATCCATGTTGCCTATCATTATACCATGATAATGTTTCCCACTGTTCCCTCAAGTTGTCGCAAATGAGATGCCCCATCTGTTTACAAACGACGGACGTAAGACTAACCGGGCTGTAGTTGCCCAATGCAAGTCTGCTCCCTCCCTTAAATAATGGGACTACCGTAGCTCTTTTCCAGTCATCCGGGATTTGCGCATTGTTTATGGACACATTAAACATCACCTCTAAGTATCGTGCCACGGCCCTACCTCCTAGTTTAAGTACTTCACTAACAATATTATCAGGACCCTTCGATATATTGTAACGTAATTTTTGTATTAGCTATACAATTGCTGACTGGTTTATTTGGAGAAGTGGAACCCCTGATTCACCGTTAAGGTCCAACACACAGCTATTGGATTTATTGAACCCACTACCATAAAATACATTTAATTTATTAGCATGGCGGAGCATCATTTGAATTCGTCATTGGTCGACGGGCGGTGAAGCATCCAGTGCTCGTGTCTGATGTAGCAAACAAAGTGATCATCGGACTGGACTTTCTGGACCAGAATAACATCATCTTGGTCCTGAGTACCAACACTCTTCACTACGGAGGTGAGGAACTTGCTTTGCAACCAGTACAAGAGGCCATCACCGCACGACAAGTAAGGCTGAGAAAGGACGTCACCGTTCCCGCCAGGACAGAGGTCAGCGCTGCCGTAATTGTCGACGGAACTGCTGAGGGAGTAGCGGCTGTCATCGAGCCAAAATATGAGAACATCCAGACAAAACGATTGCTAATTGCCAAGACCCTCATCAGCACGACGCCTCGGCCGTACGTCCGCCTGTCCAACCTGAACGACTACGACATTACGGTCCACAGGGACATCACCCTAAGAGTCTGCGAACCCGTTACCTGGATTGCCCGCATCACAGACACGACGGACGGACACCTGGGGACGGACAACCTAAGAAGACGCGCCTTGCCAGAAGAACTACAGAAGCTGTATCAAGGATCCCAGGACCATCTAGACGAGGAGCAATCACGCCAACTTCGGGACCTGCTACGGGAATTCCATGACGTCTTCTCCGTGGGAAGCAAAGACTTCAGCAGGACAAGCATGGTCCAGCACAGAATCGACGTTGGGGACAGCGCACCAATTAGGGCCCCATTCCGACGTGTCCCGCTCGCCATGCAAGCCAAAGTCGACCGGATGGTAGAAGAGATGAAGGAGCAGGGGGTGCTCGAGCCATCACATAGTCCTTGGAGATCTCCGGTCGTGCTAGTGAAGAAGAAGGACGGCTCCACCAGGTTCTGCGTGGACTACAGGCTGGTGAATGACGTCACGAAGAAGGACTGCTACCCTCTACCCTGGATCGACGACACCCTATACATCATATCAGGGTCAAGATGGTGTTCCACCTTAGATTTGAAGAGTGGCTACTGGCAGGAGGAGGTCCACCCTAAGGAACGCGAGAAAACGGCGTTCTTTGTGGAGAGCGGGCTCTGGCAGTTCACCGTCATGCCATTCGATCTGTGCAACGCCCCTGCGACCTTCGACAGGCTAAAGGAGTCCATTCTGAGGGGACTACGCTGGAAGACCTGCATGGTCTCTCTAGACGACGTCATCGTTCTGGGGAGACGCTTCGAGGAGCACTACAGCAACCTGAAGGAGATCTTGATGAAGCTAAGGGCTGCTCTGCTGAAGTTGAGCTCCAAGAAGTGTCAGCTTTTCCAGAAGCAGGTCCAGTACCTTGGGCATATCGTCTCCGAGGAAGGGATGCACACCGACCCAGAGAAGACCGCAGCTGTGAGGGAGTGGCCAGTTCCGAAGGACAAGTCCTAAGTACTGAACCCGAGGGGGTCATGCTGACTGATATCGAACGTGGATCTCAGAGACTGTGATCTCAGAATAAAGGTTCCACCAGGGAACGAACCCGAGGTCTGTTGAGGGAGTTTCATTGTAAGAACCCCTAGAGGAAAGTATATATGTAATCACTGGTGTGATTTCAGTTGATAATGACATTATTTATTAAAATAATGCAGGGAAAGGAGCGGAATACAGCATTATTGGAATACTTGGAGTAGGCTATGCTGGACTTAGAGCACAGAAGTAGAGAGTTTGACGTTTTAAAAATAGGCCCAGAATTGTGGGAGGTGACCCTTGGAGCCACGTCAATCTCGCTGACCTCATTATGTCGTCTGGAAGAGGTTGGGGGGGTTGAATAATGACCCAGTTTTTCCCCGACTGAGAATAGGAGTGAGAAGAGTGGGGAGAGATCCCAAGGAAAATCATTGATTACTCGTGATTGGAGTAACGCATTGGCATGAGAGTTGCACACAGGTGAATCTTTAGCCAGGAGGCTAATTTTAGAGCCTTTAATCTGCGAAATTGACGCATATTTAATGGAGTGCGGAAGGACATAGAACTTGTCAGACAGTCGGAGACAGTTGTAGAGGCGGAACGTATGTCGGTTCGGCTCATGAAAGGACGCTCAAACAAAGGTTTGAACATTTGAGTGTTAACCATTACATTCACCGCACATCGTAATGCACCTAGTGAGAAGATAATAATGGATAGTCAGGAATTAATAAGAAGTACGGTAATCAACGAACTTTATTGTGTGAAATGTGTATTACCGAAGGCAAGGAAGGACGCCCGGACTTCAACTTGGGAAGCCGTGCAGAAAGACTTTTAGAAAGCTTTTATTAAGGACAGGCGTGCTGCATGGGGAGTCAGCAGTACGAACAATGGTTTGTGTTCACATAGGAAGCACCGTGTGAGATAAGTTGCAGAACTATTGAAAGTTATAATCTGTGTAAAGATTATGTACCGTGTTAAGCGCAATGTATAATATATTGACTGGTTATACATGTCTTATTACGCTGGAATGCGCTGGGAGAAACTTTACGAAGCATTTGGTAATGTCTTAAGAATACCAAATAGTAACGCTCAGGACGGAAGTAAGCATGTTTATGCAAAGCAGGAAGCTTACCGTAGGATTATTGATAGACTGTTGGTGAATTCCGGAGGCAGTTGAACCAGACTTTCAATCAGGAGTTGGTAGGAGCACGGGAGATGCCGCTGATACCTGCAATTTTGATAATTTTGCCAGGGAAGTTCAACCAATGAAAAGTGTAAAAGTGACGTGTGTTATGTATAAATCATATGTGAAATATCTTTTAAATTAATGGTATAATAAGTGTCATAAAGTGTCATGTGTTTTGGAAGCAATAGCTTCTTTATAGAAATGCAAAGTGTCGTGTGGTTAGTGAGAGAAATGTATCATAAAATGTGTATATTCAAGATGCAAATGACGCACTAAATCTGCATATGGCAGGCGACCCGGAAGGATATAGGTGGTTGGAGCCGCCGTGATGAGCCTGTATGTGAGTACCCCACAAATTATGATCATGTAGAATTATAGGCCACTGCATGTAATGTGATTTCAGAGTTATAAAGATGCCAGTAAGAATCAGTCTTAGGAGATAGACCTCCAGGTTTAATCATTATTGTGTTGATTTTAGTAGAGTCGAGATGTTGTTTGCATCAGTGAGTGGATGAATCGTTACCACTCTTATTAAAAATGGCAAATCAGTTATGTAAACGTAATGTCACGAACACGGTTGTTCGATTTTTAAGATGGTTAAGTTGTGTCGGGATGTTGGTAATTTATGTCAGTAAGAATAATAATAATAATAATGAATAAATAAAGGTATGAATGAACACATCAGGTAAAATGTTGTAAGCAAGAAATATTTACGCTATGGGAAGACTTATCGATCCAAGCAGTAAGATTATACAGTAAGATTACATTAAGGGATTAAGAAAAGAGTTTAATATCAATATATTGTATTCATGGGAATATAATTATGCCAGGAATGGAAGAGCTTCTAGTGAATTGAGTTTGCAGCTTATGTGAAAAGCTTATAGAGTAATTGATAGATTTCTCTTAATAATTATAGGACGAAGGTCATAGCATTAGGTCGGGGACCAGGTAATCTATTCTACGTATGAAATCTCGTATGCCGGGGGCATACTGGGAGATGTGATTTGTGCCAGAGTGTAATTAGTGATTGGACCCTAACTCTGATGATGGATATGGAATGTTCCGGGTTCGAATCCCGTGATAGGTGAGAGGAAAACGATGGACATCTCTGCACTCTATCTGATCGCCCGAGAACTTATTATTGAGTGATTCGGCTCGTTGAAGCGGATCTTATGACGGCAGCATGTTGACTGACCGCAGCATTTATTAAAGATACCGGTTACCTACTAGACCAATGTTTTATGAATCTCGTGCCTTCATGTTGAAATGGGCCTATTTGGTGCCAGTAATTATTATTATATCCTCAGGGTAGGAGTAAATGTTAAAGCTCATCCAGTACCTGTTTGCATAATATTCAGTTTAAATACATTGGGATATGTGTGTCATTGGGACCACGGTATTTGTCTGTTAGAATCTTATACTGCTTAGGGGAGGTAAGACATATGGCAGGAAACGAGGGTCGAGGCACTGTTGGGATCTTACTCCACTGCTATTGTGTACAGGCCGCTCGAAAGAGGGTCTGGACGGTCAAGCGAACCGTGAAAGAAGGTTTGAAAAGAACAAATTTTAGACCCTGTTAATGACATGAGATGAAATATTGTTATATTGAGTAATGAAGTCATGTGGTTTAAGAACACATTGATAGTTATAGATCACCCTGATGGTTCATAATTTTAGCAATCTAACGAATGGTTGGAAGTTGCATTTGTACTGTCACTGACAGCTTTTTCAGAAGTTGGCTACTGGATGCCACAGGCTACGCGCGCACGGGTAGTTTAATAGTACCATCCGACACAACGATAACTAACGTTTTAAAGATGAAATCACAATGGCATGCGGTGGAACTATATAAATAGAGGAGGAACTATATAAATAGACGAAGTGTAGGGGTAGCTTACATAATTATGGAGTTGCACGTAGACTGCTGTGCAACACCTGAATAGGCTAATGCATGTAAAGCATTTGGTGGGAAGTGAAAGATCAAACACACACGGTACACATAATTGTCAAATTAAGACAAGGTTTAAGGAATAAATAATTTTGTGAAATTAAAGAAGTCACATTTGGATGACAGAAGAATTAAAGTACAGTTTGTTTCTGAAGTTGTATGTGCATCAGCGCACTAGAGTATATTGTGAAGTTGATATAAGGGTAAAGGTTTGAGTTATGATATGATTTTATTATGATAATACTATGTTGATATTAGTGGATTGTGGAAGTAATTTTTGTTTGATTTTGTTTTATGTTTGTGGGGATTGTTTTGTTTGTTTGAAGCCATGATTTTTTTACTGAATTAAAGTTTTAGAATAGAGTTGTGCCTTATCATTGTAGAGTTGATACCTTTTAGCCTCAAATCCAAAATATGCAACTGCTCAATGGGGAGACGGTACACGCCCGAGTCCTGACGCTAGCTGGAGGCGGAAGCATATTTTCCATCGAGATTACTCACATGGGTACAGTACGAAGCTTCCTGGGACTCTGCACTTATTACCGTCGCTTCGTGAGAGGATTCGCTGACATCGCTAATCCATTGCATCGGCTGACCGAGAAGGACCAACTCTTCACGTGGACAGCAGAATGCCACAAAACCTTTGAACAACTCAAGTAGGCCCTGTGCACCACACCTATTCTGACCTATCCCAGACCTGGAACAAGGTTCATCGTCGATACCGATGCCAACGACTTTGGTATAGGGGGAGTTCTGTCGCAAGTTGTGGACGGCGAGGAGAGAGTATTGGCCTATTTCTGCAAGGCCTTGTCAAAGCCAGAGAGGAACTACTGCGTCACCCGGAAGGAACTGCTCGCCATCGTGAAGACCATTGAACACTTCCACAAGTACCTGTACGGGCAAGAATTTCTCATCAGGCCGACCATGCATCCATGCGGTGGCTCCTGAACTTCAAGCAGCCCAAGGGACAGCTCGCGTGGTGGTTAGAGAGGCTCCAACAGTACAACTTAGAGATCCAACACAGGAAAGGTCAACTGCATTCGAACGCCGACGCCCTATCGCGAAGACCCTGCCCCGAAGACTGCACCTTCTGTGCCAGAAGGGAGGAGAACACCGGGATACAGTACCGAAGGACTACCGTGGAACTTCAAGGGTCCTGGAGCCGCGAATCTTTAACGCGGGCACGAGCAGAAGATGATGACCTGGGACTGATAGCCCAATGGAAGAGGGCATTTGTTGCCAGACCCGGGTGGTACATTGTGAGCGACTGTAGTCCACAGTTCAAGTCCTACGTGGCGCAGTGGGACTCGCTGGTTGTAAGGGATGGCCTCATCTGCCGTTCCTGTGAGAGCACTGACGGGAAGACATCTCGGCAACAAGTCGTCGTTCCAAAGGCTATGACGGAGGAAGTCCTGAAGGAAGTCCATGGAGGTTCATCTGGTGGACACCTAGGAATAAAGAAGACCCTGGAGAAACTGAGAGAGTGGTTCTACTGGATTGGATGCCGAGCAGACGTTGAGAAGCACTGCGCGAGGTGCCACGATTGCGCAGCCAGCAAGGGCCCAGGACGGAGACGAAGGGGCCCACTGAAGACCTACAACGTGGGCGGCCCCATACAGAGAGTGGCCATCGATGTTGCTGGGCCATTCCCATTGAGCGAGGCAGGGAACCGTCACAGATTGGTCGTTAGCGACTACTTAACCAAATGGCCAGAGGCGTATGCACTCCCTAACCAAGAGGCCGCGACTATCGCCGAGACCCTGGTGAAGGAATTAGTCAGCCGGTACGGAGTACCCTTGGAGCTGCACTCCGACCTAGGGAGGAATTTCGAGTCTCAGGTGTTCCAGAACCTATGCCACCTGCTCGAAATCCGGAAGACAAGGACGACGCCGCTACACCCTCAGTCCAACAGGATGGTAGAGCGATTCAATCGCACCATCGAGAACCATCTCCGGATAGTCGTCAGCGAGCACCAGAGGGATTGGGACATACACCATCCACTATTTCTCCTGGCCTACCGCGCCGCCGTGCATGAAGCCACCGGGTGCACACCAGCCTGGGCTATGTTTGGGAGGGAACTCCGTCTACCTGTCGACCTTGCCTCCGGCCGACCTGGGGACAATCCGGTCCCAGTAAGCCAGTATTGTCAAGAACTGGTCGACCGACTGGAGGACGTGCACCGAATGAAGACCCGATACGACCAGCAGACGGATGCCAGGGGATTCCACGAGGACGACCTGGTCTAGCTCTTCAACCTATTACGGAAGAAAGGCTACAGTAGTCACCCAAACTGCGGAAGTCTTGGGAGGGCCCGTACCGAGTCGTGAAAGGATCAACGATGTCGTCTACAGGATCCAGCGGAGCCAGAGGGTGAAGATGAAGATCGTGCATCGAGATCGCCTGGCAGCCTACGAAGGGACACAGACGGACCAATGATTGGTCGGGGCGATCAACTTTTTAGGAATGGTGCGGTGTTACGGCTGTGGGGTTGCTTCATTCCCTCGGGCTCTGTGTCGGCCGGCCGCTTGCGCTGCGAGAACAAAAGGGATCGTCCAGAATGTTCGTGGCCCTCCAAGTGTTGGAAATCTCGAGATGGTCTGAGAGTAGCTGGTCTACTCTAGAAACATCTGTGAGTCGTCAGCCCAGATATATAAAGAGCGACCCTTGCCAGTGTCAATGGGTGTAATCTTACCAGTGCGATAGAGGTGTTACGGTGACGTGCGAATTGCGAAACAGTGTATATTCAAGAACAGTGAGTGACATACTGTGGCTTGTGAACAAGAGGAAGAGTTGTGGTTATTTCTAGCAAGGTCACGGGACTAATTACGGCAGGATTAACTGCATGGCCAAGTGAAAGGGTGAGTGTTCTCTACAAGAGGAAACTAATAGTGACTAATAGTTTTTTTGAAGTGAGACTCACCGTGTGTGTGTGGTGTATATTTCTGACCAGAAATAAAGCTAATATTTCTTTAAAGGACCATTTGTGTTGTGCTTTACCAACTGTGATCCAATTAACGAACTTGCAACTAGGGGTAGCACGTATCAATATACTATTCGTCTGATAGCGATGAAACTTGGGTGAGATGTTGTGTTCACACCAGGGATGGTTTCAGGCTTAGTAAATCCACTTTACAATAGGTAGCGTACGAGTAGATGCAACAAATGAGTGACGACGCGTGAAGCGTTTCAACAAAATCCCGTATGCGTTCATATACCATTCATCGAAGAGTTGTTGTGTATACTTACGTGAAGGTTTCTAACTTAGTAAAACCATTTCACAGTAGGTAGCGCACTAGTAAATTCAACAAATGTGTGACAGCGCACGAATCGTTTAAACAAAATTCCGTATGCGTTCATATACCATTGCGATGAAATCTTGGTGAGTTGTTGTGCACGTTCCCACAAATGTTTCTAAATTAGTTAATCCATTTTACGATAGATTGGAGGTAGCTAGCGGGAGTTGAAAAATAATATTGTGTATCCAAAAGCACTTCAGGAAAAAAACAAGATGTTCAGTAAAGAACATACAGCTTCCTTTCTCCTAAATGTATGAGTATAGTTATAACTCGTTGTTATTATCAAAGAGTATAATAGAACTATTCTTTGTTGAAGACCTTAGAAACGATTTACCTCTACCAAACGCCACAACCTAGATAAAAACTGCTACCATCATTGAAGAAAGAAAGATAAGAAGTATCTAAAGAATGTTATGGATCTGGAGACATAATCGACCGGACTGGCGGCGTGGCTCAGCGGTAACATTCTCGCTTGCTGGACCGTATGTTTCAGGTTCATATCCTGGCGCAGTCAGCTGGCATTTGAGGGTGCACAAATGCGAGGGAGCCGTGTTAGTAGATATACTGGCACGTTAAAGATCCCCTTCGGGACAAAATTCTGGCACCCCGGCGTCTCTAAAAGCAACAGTAGTTAAAAGGGACTAAAAACCAATAACTTTATTATTATTATTATTATTATTATTATTATTATTATTATTATTATTATTATTAAACCGGGTGAGTTAGCCGCGGTCGTTACGGCATGACTGTTGGCAGTCGCTCACATCCGGGAGGCGAGGAGGTACGAATCCCCCCGCCGGCAACCTTGAAGATGGTCTTCTGTGGTTTCCCATCTTCCTTCCAGGCAAATGCCGGGGTTGGTCCCTAACTATAGGCCACAGCCGCTACCTTCCAACTCCTCGACCTTCCAACTTTCCTCCCCCACGGTACTTGTAGCTCACCCATTGGGTGTCCGTCTCGAAGCAGCTACAAAACTGGCGAGCCGAACATGTCCTCGGACACTCCCGGCACTAAAAAGCCATACGCTAAAAAAAAAAAAAATATATATATATATATTATTATTATTATTATTATTATTACATAATCGGCCTGACGCGGGAAACATCCAACTTTGAGTTGAGGCATGTCTTTACACGTCTGGCTGCGTATGACTTTCACAACCCTAATTGAATTAACAAATCTTTCCATGACCCTACAGAGACGTGTGTATACCAACTATGTGGATATTTTCGATTGCTATTTGGCTGAAATAAAAGTATTAATTAATATCCTGAACTAGCACCAACGGTAGAGTTCAGATACTATGTGAAATCGTTTTGTTCTTTACTTCAATTAACATTTTCAAATAACGCACAATAGGCTGTTACAAACCCTTTAAAATAGAAAGTAAAAATGTATCGTAGTATCATCTTGTCATTCTTCAAATTCGATGCGCATAGAATGCCAATGGTATAGTAATCAATGGAGCCCCACGTAGACTAGTCGTGGTATCTAGTGGTGAAATATCGAACAATATAATCCTAACAGAGCGAGTGCATTCTAGCGGCCAGAAGAAGAAACTTTTCAATAAAATCTGGTCGGCGTGCAGTTACCTTTTTGGCAGCTAGATGTCTCGAGTAAATCTGCTGGCGAATTATGTTTTAATTAAATATATATTTTACACCATAATATGCACAATATAACGCTTAATTTTAAAACATCTGAGTCATTACAAAACAATAAACATATAAAATTTCAAGCAAAAAAACTAGCTCTGATCGGGTTTGAACCATAGGCATTTGAGCGATAGGCTAACGCTCTACCACTGAGCTAATTGTGTCAACGAATATCGTTCTATATAAAATGACTTACATAGAACTTGTTAGCAAATAGTGATTTATACTAAACGATTTCATCACTGGAGTATATTATTTATATATAAAGCATTTCATACAAAGTTTATTTATTTTGTATCAGTACGCTATATTGCATGCAATACTCAAATTAGTGAAATATAAGTCAGGCACAAGATATCCGCTGCCATCTTGTCTTATTACTAAATCGGCTCAGCTTTTTAAAATCACGTCTGCACTATAGTATTACAAAATAAACTTTTAATTTCGAACGTGCCTCTTCCTTTAGAACAGTTAAAACGATTCTCGGCTCGATAATCGGAACTGGTGGGTCCCATGATATGGATTATAAAGTTTGCATAATTCGCACGGCCGCCATCCTGAAATGGTATGGCGGACGACCTTGTAGTTTGGTCACAAGACGCATCCTATACGAAGGTATGTTGTTACCAAATTTGGTAGAGATCGGATGATTTGGTTAGTCGTTATTTGATTTTACGTTTTGAACGTTTGAGTGGCCGCCATTCAGTTTTAGTAAAAATGGCGGCGATATAAAACATGACACTGAGGTGTCCTTTGCTAGTGCTACCTTTGTACCAAATTTCGTTCAATTCGCATTCACCGTGTTCGAATTGATAAGGGGGGAGAGACATTCAGAGTACACACACTCACACACACAGACACACACACACAGACACACACACACACAGACTCACACACACACACATACACACACACAGACAGACACACTTTTTTCGCCCTGTGTTGATCTCATAAGTCTACTTTCATTTTTTGCAAAAATCGAAAGTAGGCTAATTACAACGCCAACACTTTCTTTGATTGGCATTGCAAGGCATGCCGGGTACAGCTTGTTATTAATATTTTAGAGTTCTATTTAGGAGAATTTCACGTAAGGATATTTGCATTTGAATTTTGCATTGTTGGCGTAATTTAATATTTCATTTTTCAGTTGATTTAATCCATTTGGATATTTTTGTAGACTATTAAGAATTTTAGTGAGCCTCCTTCAAGAATAGAGGCTTCACCTTTTGAAATATGTGGCACAAATCTTCACATCACATTCATAAAATTTTTATTTATTCACCATTGGTATAATGTAATTATTTTCAAATGTTAATTTTATTTTAGAAACTCCTAAAAGTGGTAGGAATCCCCTTGGGTCAGCTGGTTAGTAGACAGTGGGGAATCCACTTGTGTCAGCTGGTTAGTAGACAGTGGGGAATCCACTTGTGTCAGCTGGTTAGTAGACAGTGGGGAATCCACTTGTGTCAGCTGGTTAGTAGACAGTGAGGAATCCACTTGTGTCAGCTGGTTAGTAGACAGTGAGGAATCCACTTGTGTCAGCTGGTTAGTAGACAGTGCGGAATCCACTTGTGTCAGCTGGTTAGTAGACAGTGAGGAATCCACTTGTGTCAGCTGGTTAGTAGACAGTGAGGAATCCACTTGTGTCAGCTGGTTAGTAGACAGTGGGGAATCCACTTGTGTCAGCTGGTTAGTAGACAGTGAGGAATCCACTTGTGTCAGCTGGTTAGTAGACAGTGAGGAATCCACTTGTGTCAGCTGGTTAGTAGACAGTGGGGAATCCACTTGTGTCAGCTGGTTAGTAGACAGTGAGGAATCCACTTGTGTCAGCTGGTTAGTAGACAGTGAGGAATCCACTTGTGTCAGCTGGTTAGTAGACAGTGGGGAATCCACTTGTGTCAGCTGGTTAGTAGACAGTGAGGAATCCACTTGTGTCAGCTGGTTAGTAGACAGTGAGGAATCCACTTGTGTCAGCTGGTTAGTAGACAGTGAGGAATCCACTTGTGTCAGCTGGTTAGTAGACAGTGAGGAATCCACTTGTGTCAGCTGGTTAGTAGACAGCGAGGAATCCACTTGTGTCAGCAGGTTAGTAGATAGTGAGGAATCCACTTGTGTCAGCTGGTTAGTAGACAGTGAGGAATCCACTTGTGTCAGCTGGTTAGTAGACAGTGGGGAATCCACTTGTGTCAGCTGGTTAGTAGACAGTGAGGAATCCACTTGTGTCAGCTGGTTAGTAGACAGTGAGGAATCCACTTGTGTCAGCTGGTTAGTAGACAGTGAGGAATCCACTTGTGTCAGCTGGTTAGTAGACAGTGGGGAATCCACTTGTGTCAGCTGGTTAGTAGACAGTGAGGAATCCACTTGTGTCAGCTGGTTAGTAGACAGTGAGGAATCCACTTGTGTCAGCTGGTTAGTAGACAGTGGGGAATCCACTTGTGTCAGCTGGTTAGTAGACAGTGAGGAATCCACTTGTGTCAGCTGGTTAGTAGACAGTGAGGAATCCACTTGTGTCAGCTGGTTAGTAGACAGTGAGGAATCCACTTGTGTCAGCTGGTTAGTAGACAGTGAGGAATCCACTTGTGTCAGCTGGTTAGTAGACAGCGAGGAATCCACTTGTGTCAGCAGGTTAGTAGATAGTGAGGAATCCACTTGTGTCAGCTGGTTAGTAGACAGTGAGGAATCCACTTGTGTCAGCAGGTTAGTAGATAGTGAGGAATCCACTTGTGTCAGCTGGTTAGTAGACAGTGAGGAATCCCCTTGTGTCAGCTGGTTAGTAGACAGTGAGGAATCCCCTTGTGTCAGCTGGTTAGTAGACAGTGTGTGGTAGGAATCCACTTGTGTCAGCTGGTTAGTAGACAGTGAGGAATCCACTTGTGTCAGCTGGTTAGTAGACAGTGAGGAATCCACTTGTGTCAGCTGGTTAGTAGACAGTGAGGAATCCCCTTGTGTCAGCTGGTTAGTAGACAGTGTGTGGTAGGAATCCACTTGTGTCAGCTGGTTAGTAGACAGCGAGGAATCCACTTGTGTCAGCTGGTTAGTAGACAGTGAGGAATCCACTTGTGTCAGCAGGTTAGTAGACAGTGAGGAATCCACTTGTGTCAGCTGGTTAGTAGACAGTGAGGAATCCACTTGTGTCAGCTGGTTAGTAGACAGTGAGGAATCCACTTGTGTCAGCTGGTTAGTAGACAGCGAGGAATCCACTTGTGTCAGCAGGTTAGTAGATAGTGAGGAATCCACTTGTGTCAGCTGGTTAGTAGACAGTGAGGAATCCACTTGTGTCAGCTGGTTAGTAGACAGTGGGGAATCCACTTGTGTCAGCTGGTTAGTAGACTGTGAGGAATCCACTTGTGTCAGCTGGTTAGTAGACAGTGAGGAATCCACTTGTGTCAGCTGGTTAGTAGACAGCGAGGAATCCACTTGTGTCAGCAGGTTAGTAGATAGTGAGGAATCCACTTGTGTCAGCTGGTTAGTAGACAGTGAGGAATCCACTTGTGTCAGCAGGTTAGTAGATAGTGAGGAATCTACTTGTGTCAGCTGGTTAGTAGACAGTGAGGAATCCCCTTGTGTCAGCTGGTTAGTAGACAGTGAGGAATCCCCTTGTGTCAGCTGGTTAGTAGACAGTGTGTGGTAGGAATCCACTTGTGTCAGCTGGTTAGTAGACAGTGAGGAATCCACTTGTGTCAGCTGGTTAGTAGACAGTGAGGAATCCACTTGTGTCAGCTGGTTAGTAGACAGTGAGGAATCCCCTTGTGTCAGCTGGTTAGTAGACAGTGTGTGGTAGGAATCCACTTGTGTCAGCTGGTTAGTAGACAGCGAGGAATCCACTTGTGTCAGCTGGTTAGTAGACAGTGAGGAATCCACTTGTGTCAGCTGGTTAGTAGACAGTGAGGGATCCAATTGTGTCAGCTGGTTAGTAGACAGCGAGGAATCCACTTGTGTCAGCTGGTTAGTAGACAGCGAGGAATCCCCTTGTGTCAGCTGGTTAGTAGACAGCGAGGAATCCACTTGTGTCAGCTGGTTAGTAGACAGCGAGGAATCCCCTTGTGTCAGCTGGTTAGTAGACAGCGAGGAATCCACTTGTGTCAGCTGGTTAGTAGACAGCGAGGAATCCACTTGTGTCAGCTGGTTAGTAGACAGCGAGGAATCCCCTTGTGTCAGCTGGTTAGTAGACAGCGAGGAATCCACTTGTGTCAGCTGGTTAGTAGACAGTGGGGAATCCACTTGTGTCAGCTGGTTAGGAGACAGTGAGGAATCCACTTGTGTCAGCTGGTTAGTAGACAGCGAGGAATCCACTTGTGTCAGCTGGTTAGTAGACAGCGAGGAATCCACTTGGGTCAGCTGGTTAGTAGACAGTGAGGAATCCTCTTGTGTCAGCTGGTTAGTAGACAGCGAGGATCCACTTGTGTCAGCTGGTTAGTAGACAGTGAGGAATCCACTTGTGTCAGCTGGTTAGTAGACAGCGAGGAATCAACTTGTGTCAGCTGGTTAGTAGACAGCGAGGAATCCACTTGGGTCAGCTGGTTAGTAGACAGCGAATAATCCACTTGTGTCAGCTGGTTAGTAGACAGCGAGGAATCCACTTGTGTCAGCTGGTTAGTAGACAGTGAGGAATCCACTTGTGTCAGCTGGTTAGTAGACAGCGAGGAATCCACTTGTGTCAGCTGGTTAGTAGACAGCGAGGAATCCACTTGGGTCAGCTGGTTAGTAGACAGCGAGGAATCCACTTGGGTCAGCTGGTTAGTAGACAGCGAGGAATCCACTTGGGTCAGCTGGTTAGTAGACAGTGAGGAATCCTCTTGTGTCAGCTGGTTAGTAGACAGCGAGGAATCCACTTGTATCAGCTGGTTAGTAGACAGTGAGGAATCCACTTGTGTCAGCTGGTTAGTAGACAGCGAGGAATCCACTTGTATCAGCTGGTTAGTAGACAGTGAGGAATCCACTTGTGTCAGCTGGTTAGTAGACAGTGAGGAATCCACTTGTATCAGCTGGTTAGTAGACAGTGAGGAATCCACTTGTGTCAGCTGGTTAGTAGACAGCGAGGAATCCACTTGTATCAGCTGGTTAGTAGACAGTGAGGAATCCCCTTGTGTCAGCTGGTTAGTAGACAGCGAGGAATCCACTTGTATCAGCTGGTTAGTAGACAGTGAGGAATCCACTTGTGTCAGCTGGTTAGTAGACAGCGAGGAATCCACTTGTGTCAGCTGGTTAGTAGACAGTGAGGAATCCACTTGTGTCAGCTGGTTAGTAGACAGTGAGGAATCCACTTGTGTCAGCTGGTTAGTAGACAGCGAGGAATCCACTTGTGTCAGCTGGTTAGTAGACAGCGAGGAATCCACTTGTGTCAGCTGGTTAGTAGACAGTGGGGAATCCACTTGTGTCAGCTGGTTAGTAGACAGCGAGGAATCCACTTGTGTCAGCTGGTTAGTAGACAGCGAGGAATCCACTTGTGTCAGCTGGTTAGTAGACAGTGGGGAATCCACTTGTGTCAGCTGGTTAGGAGACAGCGAGGAATCCACTAGTGTCAGCTGGTTAGTAGACAGCGAGGAATCCACTTGTGTCAGCTGGTTAGTAGACAGCGAGGAATCCACTTGTGTCAGCTGGTTAGTAGACAGTGGGGAATCCACTTGTGTCAGCTGGTTAGTAGACAGCGAGGAATCCACTTGTGTCAGCTGGTTAGTAGACAGCGAGGAATCCACTTGTGTCAGCTGGTTAGTAGACAGTGAGGAATCCCCTTGTGTCAGCTGGTTAGTAGACAGTGAGGAATCCACTTGTGTCAGCTGGTTAGTAGACAGCGAGGAATCCACTTGTGTCAGCTGGTTAGTAGACAGCGAGGAATCCACTTGGGTCAGCTGGTTAGTAGACAGTGAGGAATCCTCTTGTGTCAGCTGGTTAGTAGACAGCGAGGATCCACTTGTGTCAGCTGGTTAGTAGACAGTGAGGAATCCACTTGTGTCAGCTGGTTAGTAGACAGCGAGGAATCAACTTGTGTCAGCTGGTTAGTAGACAGCGAGGAATCCACTTGGGTCAGCTGGTTAGTAGACAGCGAGGAATCCACTTGTGTCAGCTGGTTAGTAGACAGCGAGGAATCCACTTGTGTCAGCTGGTTAGTAGACAGTGGGGAATCCACTTGTGTCAGCTGGTTAGTAGACAGCGAGGAATCCACTTGTGTCAGCTGGTTAGTAGACAGCGAGGAATCCACTTGTGTCAGCTGGTTAGTAGACAGTGGGGAATCCACTTGTGTCAGCTGGTTAGTAGACAGCGAGGAATCCACTTGTGTCAGCTGGTTAGTAGACAGCGAGGAATCCACTTGTGTCAGCTGGTTAGTAGACAGTGAGGAATCCCCTTGTGTCAGCTGGTTAGTAGACAGTGAGGAATCCACTTGTGTCAGCTGGTTAGTAGACAGCGAGGAATCCACTTGTGTCAGCTGGTTAGTAGACAGCGAGGAATCCACTTGGGTCAGCTGGTTAGTAGACAGTGAGGAATCCTCTTGTGTCAGCTGGTTAGTAGACAGCGAGGATCCACTTGTGTCAGCTGGTTAGTAGACAGTGAGGAATCCACTTGTGTCAGCTGTTAGTAGACAGCGAGGAATCAACTTGTGTCAGCTGGTTAGTAGACAGCGAGGAATCCACTTGGGTCAGCTGGTTAGTAGACAGCGAGGAATCCACTTGGGTCAGCTGGTTAGTAGACAGTGAGGAATCCTCTTGTGTCAGCTGGTTAGTAGACAGCGAGGAATCCACTTGTGTCAGCTGGTTAGTAGACAGTGAGGAATCCTCTTGTGTCAGCTGGTTAGTAGACAGCGAGGAATCCACTTGTGTCAGCTGGTTAGTAGACAGTGAGGGATCCACTTGTGTCAGCAGGTTAGTAGACAGCGAGGAATCCACTTGTGTCAGCTGGTTAGTAAACAGCGAGGAATCCACTTGTGTCAGCTGGTTAGTAGACAGTGGGGAATCCACTTTTGTCAGTTGGTTAGTAGACAGCGAGGAATCCACTTGTGTCAGCTGGTTAGTAGACAGCGAGGAATCCACTTGTGTCAGCTGGTTAGTAGACAGCGAGGAATCCACTTGTGTCAGCTGGTTAGTAGACAGTGGGGAATCCACTTGTGTCAGCTGGTTAGGAGACAGCGAGGAATCCACTAGTGTCAGCTGGTTAGTAGACAGCGAGGAATCCACTTGTGTCAGCTGGTTAGTAGACAGCGAGGAATCCACTTGTGTCAGCTGGTTAGTAGACAGTGGGGAATCCACTTGTGTCAGCTGGTTAGTAGACAGCGAGGAATCCACTTGTGTCAGCTGGTTAGTAGACAGCGAGGAATCCACTTGTGTCAGCTGGTTAGTAGACAGTGAGGAATCCCCTTGTGTCAGCTGGTTAGTAGACAGTGAGGAATCCACTTGTGTCAGCTGGTTAGTAGACAGCGAGGAATCCACTTGTGTCAGCTGGTTAGTAGACAGCGAGGAATCCACTTGGGTCAGCTGGTTAGTAGACAGTGAGGAATCCTCTTGTGTCAGCTGGTTAGTAGACATCGAGGATCCACTTGTGTCAGCTGGTTAGTAGACAGTGAGGAATCCACTTGTGTCAGCTGGTTAGTAGACAGCGAGGAATCAACTTGTGTCAGCTGGTTAGTAGACAGCGAGGAATCCACTTGGGTCAGCTGGTTAGTAGACAGCGAATAATCCACTTGTGTCAGCTGGTTAGTAGACAGTGAGGAATCCACTTGTGTCAGCTGGTTAGTAGACAGTGAGGAATCCACTTGTGTCAGCTGGTTAGTAGACAGCGAGGAATCCACTTGTGTCAGCTGGTTAGTAGACAGCGAGGAATCCACTTGGGTCAGCTGGTTAGTAGACAGCGAGGAATCCACTTGGGTCAGCTGGTTAGTAGACAGCGAGGAATCCACTTGGGTCAGCTGGTTAGTAGACAGTGAGGAATCCTCTTGTGTCAGCTGGTTAGTAGACAGCGAGGAATCCACTTGTGTCAGCTGGTTAGTAGACAGTGAGGAATCCTCTTGTGTCAGCTGGTTAGTAGACAGCGAGGAATCCACTTGTGTCAGCTGGTTAGTAGACAGTGAGGAATCCACTTGTGTCAGCAGGTTAGTAGACAGCGAGGAATCCACTTGTGTCAGCTGGTTAGTAAACAGCGAGGAATCCACTTGTGTCAGCTGGTTAGTAGACAGCGAGGAATCCACTTGTGTCAGCTGGTTAGTAGACAGCGAGGAATCCACTTGGGTCAGCTGGTTAGTAGACAGTGAGGAATCCACTTCTGTCAGCTGGTTAGTAGACAGTGTGGAATCCACTTGTGTCAGCTGGTTAGTAGACAGCGAGGATCCACTTGTGTCAGCTGGTTAGTAGACAGTGAGGAATCCACTTGTGTCAGCTGGTTAGTAGACAGCGAGGAATCCACTTGTGTCAGCTGGTTAGTAGACAGCGAGGAATCCACTTGGGTCAGCTGGTTAGTAGACAGCGAATAATCCACTTGTTTCAGCTGGTTAGTAGACAGCGAGGAATCCACTTGTGTCAGCTGGTTAGTAGACAGTGAGGAATCCACTTGTGTCAGCTGGTTAGTAGACAGCGAGGAATCCACTTGTGTCAGCTGGTTAGTAGACAGCGAGGAATCCACTTGGGTCAGCTGGTTAGTAGACAGCGAGGAATCCACTTGGGTCAGCTGGTTAGTAGACAGCGAGGAATCCACTTGTGTCAGCTGGTTAGTAGACAGTGAGGAATCCTCTTGTGTCAGCTGGTTAGTAGACAGCGAGGAATCCACTTGTGTCAGCTGGTTAGTAGACAGTGAGGAATCCACTTGTGTCAGCAGGTTAGTAGACAGCGAGGAATCCACTTGTGTCAGCTGGTTAGTAGACAGCGAGGAATCCACTTGTGTCAGCTGGTTAGTAGACAGCGAGGAATCCACTTTTGTCAGCTGGTTAGTAGACAGTGAGGAATCCACTTGTGTCAGCAGGTTAGTAGACAGCGAGGAATCCACTTGTGTCAGCTGGTTAGTAGACAGCGAGGAATCCACTTGTGTCAGCTGGTTAGTAGACAGCGAGGAATCCACTTTAGTCAGCTGGTTAGTAGACAGCGAGGAATCCACTTGGGTCAGCTGGTTAGTAGACAGTGAGGAATCCACTTGTGTCAGCTGGTTAGTAGACAGTGTGGAATCCACTTGTGTCAGCTGGTTAGTAGACAGCGAGGATCCACTTGTGTCAGCTGGTTAGTAGACAGTGAGGAATCCACTTGTGTCAGCTGGTTAGTAGACAGCGAGGAATCCACTTGTGTCAGCTGGTTAGTAGACAGCGAGGAATCCACTTGGGTCAGCTGGTTAGTAGACAGCGAATAATCCACTTGTGTCAGCTGGTTAGTAGACAGCGAGGAATCCACTTGTGTCAGCTGGTTAGTAGACAGTGAGGAATCCACTTGTGTCAGCTGGTTAGTAGACAGCGAGGAATCCACTTGTGTCAGCTGGTTAGTAGACAGCGAGGAATCCACTTGGGTCAGCTGGTTAGTAGACAGCGAGGAATCCACTTGGGTCAGCTGGTTAGTAGACAGCGAGGAATCCACTTGGGTCAGCTGGTTAGTAGACAGTGAGGAATCCTCTTGTGTCAGCTGGTTAGTAGACAGCGAGGAATCCACTTGTGTCAGCTGGTTAGTAGACAGTGAGGAATCCTCTTGTGTCAGCTGGTTAGTAGACAGCGAGGAATCCACTTGTGTCAGCTGGTTAGTAGACAGTGAGGAATCCTCTTGTGTCAGCTGGTTAGTAGACAGCGAGGAATCCACTTGTGTCAGCTGGTTAGTAGACAGTGAGGAATCCACTTGTGTCAGCAGGTTAGTAGACAGCGAGGAATCCACTTTTGTGAGCTGGTTAGTAGACAGCGAGGAATCCACTTGTGTCAGCTGGTTAGTAGACAGCGAGGAATCCACTTGTGTCAGCTGGTTAGTAGACAGCGAGGAATCCACTTGTGTCAGCTGGTTAGTAGACAGCGAGGATCCACTTGTGTCAGCTGGTTAGTAGACAGTGTGGAATCCACTTGTGTCAGCTGGTTAGTAGACAGCGAGGATCCACTTGTGTCAGCTGGTTAGTAGACAGTGAGGAATCCACTTGTGTCAGCTGGTTAGTAGACAGCGAGGAATCCACTTGTGTCAGCTGGTTAGTAGACAGCGAGGAATCCACTTGGGTCAGCTGGTTAGTAGACAGCGAATAATCCACTTGTGTCAGCTGGTTAGTAGACAGCGAGGAATCCACTTGTGTCAGCTGGTTAGTAGACAGCGAGGAATCCACTTTTGTCAGCTGGTTAGTAGACAGTGAGGAATCCACTTGTGTCAGCTGGTTAATAGACAGCGAGGAATCCACTTGTGTCAGCTGGTTATTAGACAGCGAGGAATCCACTTGTGTCAGCTGGTTAGTAGACAGCGAGGAATCCACTTGTGTCAGCTGGTTAGTAGACAGCGAGGAATCCACTTGGGTCAGCTGGTTCGTAGACAGTGGGGAATCCACTTATGTCAGCTGGTTAGTAGACAGTGTGGAATCCACTTGTGTCAGCTGGTTAGTAGACAGCGAGGATCCACTTGTGTCAGCTGGTTAGTAGACAGTGAGGAATCCACTTGTGTCAGCCGGTTAGTAGACAGCGAGGAATCCACTTGTGTCAGCTGGTTAGTAGACAGCGAGGAATCCACTTGGGTCAGCTGGTTAGTAGACAGCGAATAATCCACTTGTGTCAGCTGGTTAGTAGACAGCGAGGAATCCACTTGTGTCAGCTGGTTAGTAGACAGTGAGGAATCCACTTGTGTCAGCTGGTTAGTAGACAGCGAGGAATCCACTTGTGTCAGCTGGTTAGTAGACAGCGAGGAATCCACTTGGGTCAGCTGGTTAGTAGACAGCGAGGAATCCACTTGGGTCAGCTGGTTAGTAGACAGCGAGGAATCCACTTGGGTCAGCTGGTTAGTAGACAGTGAGGAATCCGCTTGTGTCAGCTGGTTAGTAGACAGCGAGGAATCCACTTGTGTCAGCTGGTTAGTAGACAGTGAGGAATCCTCTTGTGTCAGCTGGTTAGTAGACAGCGAGGAATCCACTTGTGTCAGCTGGTTAGTAGACAGTGAGGAATCCACTTGTGTCAGCAGGTTAGTAGACAGCGAGGAATCCACTTGTGTCAGCTGGTTAGTAGACAGCGAGGAATCCACTTGTGTCAGCTGGTTAGTAGACAGCGAGGAATCCACTTTTGTCAGCTGGTTAGTAGACAGTGAGGAATCCACTTGTGTCAGCAGGTTATTAGACAGCGAGGAATCCACTTGTGTCAGCTGGTTAGTAGACAGCGAGGAATCCACTTGTGTCAGCTGGTTAGTAGACAGCGAGGAATCCACTTTTGTCAGCTGGTTAGTAGACAGCGAGGAATCCACTTGTGTCAGCTGGTTAGTAGACAGTGAGGAATCCTCTTGTGTCAGCTGGTTAGTAGACAGCGAGGAATCCACTTGTGTCAGCTGGTTAGTAGACAGTGAGTAATCCACTTGTGTCCGCAGGTTAGTAGACAGCGAGGAATCCACTTGTGTCAGCTGGTTAGTAGACAGCGAGGAATCCACTTGTGTCAGCTGGTTAGTAGACAGCGAGGAATCCACTTTTGTCAGCTGGTTAGTAGACAGTGAGGAATCCACTTGTGTCAGCTGGTTAATAGACAGCGAGGAATCCACTTGTGTCAGCTGGTTAGTAGACAGCGAGGAATCCACTTGGGTCAGCTGGTTAGTAGACAGCGAGAAATCCACTTGTGTCAGCTGGTTAGTAGACAGTGAGGAATCCACTTGTGTCAGCTGGTTAGTAGACAGCGAGGAATCCACTTGGGTCAGCTGGTTAGTAGACAGCGAGGAATCCACTTGGGTCAGCTGGTTAGTAGACAGTGAGGAATCCTCTTGTGTCAGCTGGTTAGTAGACAGCGAGGAATCCACTTGTGTCAGCTGGTTAGTAGACAGTGAGGAATCCTCTTGTGTCAGCTGGTTAGTAGACAGCGAGGAATCCTCTTGTGTCAGCTGGTTAGTAGACAGTGAGGAATCCACTTGTGTCAGCACGTTAGTAGACAGCGAGGAATCCACTTGTGTCAGCTGGTTAGTAGACAGCGAGGAATCCACTTGTGTCAGCTGGTTAGTAGACAGCGAGGAATCCACTTTTGTCAGCTGGTTAGTAGACAGTGAGGAATCCACTTGTGTCAGCTGGTTAATAGACAGCGAGGAATCCACTTGTGTCAGCTGGTTAGTAGACAGCGAGGAATCCACTTGGGTCAGCTGGTTAGTAGACAGGGAGAAATCCACTTGTGTCAGCTGGTTAGTAGACAGTGAGGAATCCACTTGTGTCAGCTGGTTAGTAGACAGCGAGGTCAGAGACTGACTTTTAAGGAGCTTAAAGTAATTATTATTAATATTCATTTCTTTTTATGCAATTACTTAATTATTTAACTATTTAATTATTCGATATTTTATTAGGATTATGAGGGTTTAATATGATCTGTAATTATGTTCTAGTAAATGAACTAGCGAGCACGCTTTGTTTGCTCGTCCTTTTTATAAACAAAAATCCATCTTATATTTACAACAGTTAGCACGATGATGAAAAAAGAAGATAGGCGCCCGCTTTTAACACCCATATATCCCAAGATTCAGGAATATCATGTTCGAGCTTAGATAGATTTCTGTGTTTTTAGGAAATACCATTGTTCACCATCACTTACCATCTTTATATGGATGTGTGAAAATGAGCTCCTTGTCAGCGAAACACTGAGCTTGTTTTTGCCGAGGACTTCAGTGTTTCATCGATCCCCGTGTGTCATTGTAATGGCTCAAGTAGTGTATTTGTAATAGGGTCAATGGTTTGGGTAGGAAGCGGCCGTGACCTGAATTTAGGGACAATCCCAGTAATTGCTTATAATAAAAGTGAGGAAGCAATGGAAAACCACTTTTGGGATGGCGGGGGTGGGAAACGAAGTCATTACTTGATAGTTCTGCTACACAAGGTCCTTACAGTGATTGTGTGCCGCACTGAAACAGCGATTAATTGTTTGAATGGCATGAATGGTTTGTACTGTACCAACCACACTTCAATACCTTGTCTGTTTATAGCTCATTTATTATATTCTTTCTATTTGATGTATTTATCTATTTCACGCCTTAGCTTACATACACTGTACATTTACGGAATATCCAGTAACGTGTCCCAGGCATTATGATCATTATCATTAAATGGAATATGCTTTTTAGGGTAATTCCCTGATGCTCCTATGTTCATTAAACCGAAAAGATGTTGGTAACTCTGCCAGTCGGGACATCCCACACAATCAGCAACGTGGTGCAACCATTACACTGTGTCACATTCATAGCTTCGTTTCCAGAACTAGAATTCTAATCGTTTTGCGATGTCATTTAATGATACCTTTGACTTGCATTTCAACAAATGATTTTTGCACGAACGAGAAAGTTTCTGAATTAGTAATTTCATTTAATAAAAGATGGTGCGCGAGTCGTTTCAATAAATGAGCTTTGATACGCTAATCGTTTCAACAAATTAACAATGGGGAGGAGTTGTGCACACGCCTGAGAGTGTGTCTCAGTTAAAATAATCATTTAACAATAGATGACACGAGCGTCGCTTCAACAAATTCACTTTGGTCAGCTGTTGTTCAAGCTCGCGAAGGTTCCTGAATTAGTAAATCAACTTAACGATAGGTGGCTCATAATGAGTGTATGTCATACACTTTGTGTGTTTCCAAACCTTAGCATGGACAGCTGTTAGTGGTTTCTCATGTGTTGGAGAGCCTTCTGATTTATTTATGTACGCACCACACGAAAAAACAAAAATATTGCACACCCAATACACATTGTTAATAAAACACTTAGTCAAACTCAATACTTTAATGCAACGTGACGAAGCGCCATTACATGGATAGCACACAGAACGAAAAAAAAGGGACAAACAAACACCGTCTGGTGAAGGAACTTAGAACACACACTCCCACCTTGCAATTTACAGGCAAATTAAATTGCAACCTTTTCGCAATCACAAATCAAGTCTGTGGGGCACTCGAATTGTTCTTCCTGACCTGGTAGTATTCGGTACTGGGACAGATGTTTTGGGCTGGTGTCCAACAACTTGTTCCAGGGGAGGTGTGTTATCAGAGCTTGCGGACACCTCTAAGGGATACAGACGTTGCACCGGTCTTACCTTCTCCCCTACAGCAGTCTTTATCTTGGCTACCCTTATGTACCGGTCTGACCCTGGATAGACCTCCAGGATGACACCAAGTGGCCAGTGATCCTCTTCTTGCCAGTCTCGACCAACACCGCATCTCCAACATTGACATTATCTTGTCGTTTCTGGCCTCTGTGAATCAACAGGGCTAAGTATTCATTACGAAATCGCTGACGTAAGTTTGCTCGTAAAGTCTGTAAGTACCGTGTTCTTCTGTTAAGATTCCTGCTATCTGTAATGTCCTAGTCTGGGACCTCAGTTTTGGGAATACCTTGTAGAAAACAAGCTAGCGTCAGAGGCATCAATTTCTCAAACTCATCTTCTACGTAAGTGGGAGGCCTGGAATTCATTGTGGCTTTTCAGTCACAAATCACAGTTCCCAAATCCTCATTGGTGAGTGTTGCTCTTCCTAAGTTTCTTCTTAGTAGCTCCTTGAGTGTCCTCACAAGGCGCTCCCACCAACCGCCCCACCAAGCAGCTGTAGGTGGGTTGAAATTCCATTTTATCCCATGTACTGACGAGAACGACATTATCTCATTCCAGTCCAGACTTTTCAAAGCATTGTTTGTACCAGTGAAATTGGTTCCATTGTCGGTATAGATGGTATCGATTCTCCCTCTTCGAGCAATGAACCTCCTGAGAGCCATGACGAATGAATCTGTACTGAGTGATATTGTAAGACCTAGATGCACTGCTCGGTAGATGGCACAAGTGAAGAGTACCACCCAATCATTCTCACCCCCATTCAGACGAGCTATGTCTATGCCAGTGACCTGAAATACAGCCGCATATTTTATCCGATCCTTGGGTAGTGGAGCAAATGGAGTTTCATCTGCTTTTCCGTGAAGCTTATTGCATTTGACGTATTGGGCGATCACCTTCCTGGCTAGTCTCCTTATACCCGTTATCCAGTATTTCTCGCGTAGATTTGACAACAGTGTTTGCAATCCTGGATGTTGTAAATTACAGTGTTTTTGAAAGACCAATCTTTACACTAACACATGCTTGCCTGACAACAGTATTGGACATTTAAAATGGGTATGTTCATCCCCTAATAGAAGTTTCGTTCTGACTCGTAAGAGTCCCTCATCGTCAACAAAGTTCTGCATTTCTTTGATCAATCTTGCCTCTTTCTTATCAAAACTATCATTTTGTATGCACCTCATTAATTTTTTCTCTGCTCTCTGAGTTTCTTCATAGCTCAGTTCTCCACGTCTTGTGTTGTTCTTGCGACACCCATCAATAAATCGAAATATCAATCCTATCATTCTTACAATCTTCGAGTACTTCGAAAAGTAGGCGAGCCATGAAGTGAAGTTCGTCCTTTCACATGATGTACTGGACACCACAGTTTTCTTCCTTTCAGCATTTACTTCTTCTTCTTCCTCTTCTGCTGGTGGAGATTCTTTGGACCTGGGCCATTCATTTTGTTCTTTCCTTAGCCATGGCGGCCCCTCCCACCATTGGCTTTCTTTCAATATCTTTGCATTACAGCCTCTTGAGGGAAGATCTGAAGGGTTCAAAATTCCTGGAACATGACGCCAGTCAATAGGATGGCTATGCAGCTTGATCTCTCGTACTCGGTTGCCAACGAACGTGTACCAATCTCCTTCCCTTTGTAACCATGCTAGCACAACCGTTGAATCACTCCAGTAGTAGGTCTTACAGTCTGAAAGATCCAAACTCTTCTTAACGTGGTAAGCAAGTCGAGATGCTATGACTGCTGCTAGCAACTCCAGTCTAGGAATTGTCAATTGTTTTACGGGTGCCACTCTTGTTTTACATTCCACAAGGCGAACTGAAACCTTTCCAGCAAACTCTGCCCGCAGGAAGACACAAGCGGCAAATGACAATTTACTGGCTTCGCAAATCACACGAAGAGTCTTTTCACAGTCCATGAAGGGTTCTAAAGACAGTCTTCTGAGAATCTGGCAGTTACCCAAATGATGCAAATGTTTTAACCATGCAGAAAATTGCTGGGTTATTTCTTCGGGTAATTCAACATCCCAACCACATCTCAATTTCCACGTATGTTGCAGGAGCAGTTTTGGAATGAGTGTAGTGGGACTGGTAATAACCCACGGGGTCAAATATACTCTGGGTTATAGACAGCAGAACTCTCTTCGTAATGGATTCTCCCGTTAATTTGAGTCCACTGACATCACAAAACAAAAGATCATTTACAATGTCCCATGATACGCCTAAAATTGGAACAATGTCTTTGCCTTTCTCAACCCCATTGCCAAACAAAGGAGCAGTTACCCACCCTCTAAGCTCAAACTCCCGATGCCATCAACTGGGTGGATTCCCGAACAAATTTATTAACTGAATCTTCAGTTTCAAGGCTAGTAATGCAATTATCTACATAGAACGATTGCTTCAAAATATTTTCTGTCTGTCTCATGTCTTCTGGAGCCTGATATAGATGATGGTTGATGGTAGCTCCTAGCAAGAAAGGACTCGAAGACACACCATATACTACACGTCGATGTCTGAATGTGATCATTTCTTGTGCATCAGCACTGCACCACCACAGGAATTTTAGGAAATCACTATCCCTCGATGATAGGCTTATTTGTAAAAATGCCTTCTTGATGTCAGCAGTAATACCAATGGCACATTTCCTGAATTGCAACAGTAGCTTTGGAACCATCTCGATTAGATTCGGACCTTTACAAACACAGTCATTCAATGATGTTCCTTTGTGGTCCTTAGCTGAAGCATCAAAAACCGGGCGTATTTTTGTGGTCTGACTAGTTGCCTTGATGACAGCCCTATGTGGCAAGTAGTACCCTCTAGCTTCATTTTCAGGAACTATCTCTATGATGCCAGATTGGAGCCAGTCTTGAAACACTCCATGATATTCTTTTAATTTCCCAGAAGCACGCAGGCAGTTTGTCACTCCGATTAGTCTCTTTTCTGCCAAAACTTTGTTATCCAGGAGTTCCGGATGACCTTCCCTCCACGGCAAGCACACCTCATATCTGTTTTCTTCATTAACCTCCACAGTTTGGTCGAAAAACTGAAGGGTATCAGTATTCAAATCTTCAGTCTTCTTCACGGCCTCCGATTCATTAATACCTATAACCTCCAACTTCCATAAATCTGACAAATCCAAGTTACAGTTGTAGGTTATGGCAGCTAGAGAATTATTTGCAGTCGTTCTGGGGCCCTGAATCGTCCAACCTGCTCGTGTTTCAATTGCTACCAGAGCATCATCCAAATGTACACATGAACCAGTTAAGAATGATCGTGAAATGTCTGCTCCTATCAGCAATCCTATATCAGGTGGATTCCTCCCTGTGTCAGACAGAATTATTCTTTTCTCATTGAGTTTGGGGTACAGGTTTTGACTTTCAACTCTTGGTACATAACCACAAATTTTGCCCTGTTCTAATACACTTATAGATCCTTGATATTCACCATTCACACTTCTCAAAATAATGTCATAGAGGTTGTGTTGCTTTTGACTGGTTTCAACTCCCCCAAAAAGACTGTGGCTCAACATTTCCTTCCCAGATGGTTTTATATTTAGTTCTCTCACAACATCTGTAGAAATATAGGATCTTTGAGCACCGCTGTCATAAAGTGCACGTACTAGTTTAACCTTACCATTATGGACAATATTAACCATTACTGTTTGCAAAAGAGTGTACCCTGACTTCTGTGATAAGAGAGCTTGTGACTCCGCACTCTTTAGGCCTACTTCAACACTTTCAGTTTTCTTACTCTGGATGGGTAATTCTGGACACATAACTGTCACATGGCGCCTAAAACAGACAAGACATTTGACGAAGTTCCGGCACCTCTTAGCAAGGTGACCAGCTTTTAAACATACTGTAAGGTACCTGTGAGGGTGGCCTGTACAAAGAATTAACCTAAGGGATGAAATTAGTCTAAATAGGGGCGAGCTTGGCAACTGCTGTAAGAGGTATGGAGTATTTAGTGAATTGAGATCGTCAGTGCGAAAGCAAGGAGAACTCCCCAATGTACTGCTTGACGGGGTAGTTCTAGGTGAGGGGGTGTTTGGAAAGGTAATTAAATTATTACTCTGTGCGCGCCAGCTGCGTCACGCGGCCTGCTGCGAGTCGTGGGCAGGCGAGCTAACGGGGAACCTGCTGGTGTCAGCGTTGAGCGATAGCGTTCGGCTAACGTCAAGAAGCAATTAAACAATAAACAGTAAGGCTAATTCTAGGTCCTACCTAAAGGGGAAGCTAATAAAGCTAAATAAATAAATGATAAGACCAGTGGCTTCCATTACTTTTAAATTTAATGTGTACCTCGATTTTGAGGTACGCTTGCAAATAGCAGTTCAAATAATAAAGATAATAATTATTACAGTCCAAGCACAGGGGGATGTGAGTGTAGTGTGATGGTGAGTGTAGTGATCGCTTGAGACACTTACCCTTCCAGCCAACAGCAGCGGTTCGCACGTCGGTAGCACTAAGACAGACTGAGTGATCCCGGGTGTATGACCTCCGGGGTTCTTATAGGTTTCTTGTGCTAGGTCTGCGGAATCCTTACATTCCTTCCAAGTCATAGTCCTTTCTAGGGTCGTTGCCTGGGACACGAGGCTACCTGGGCTCATGTAGGTTGTAATTTATTAGTCTTGTAATTTTGTAGTTGTAATTTGTAGGTTTTTAAATTAATTGTTTGGAATTTTGATTTGTTGGATATTTTATTTAGGGGATGGGGGTAGCGTACCCTAGGGGTACAACAATACACAACAACAATTCCTTTTCTTGAGCAAATTCCTTTTTTCATCCAACGACATCATTCTTCCTTTAAAGCACTCTGTAGCCGCATGAGAAGTTCTATCACACCACACACATTTTGTATCTGAGCTTTGTTGTTTAGAACTCCCTGAATATATGCACGCTGCAGTAGGTAATCTGCTTGTTTTACCATTGTCAAAACTATCACTAGCGACACCCCAATTACTAGAAATACCACTGCGAGCCAACTAAAGGCGCTCTTCACTTTCGACCTCAAGTTTCAAGAACTCCAGCAGATTAGCTAGACGGTCACTAGGATCATGAATTTCAGCTCTATTTACCGTACGCGCCCTTTCCCATGCTCTTAGGATATCATCAGGTAAAGCTGACTCAACCAACGGAAACAACATTGCAGCATACTGCTCCCTCGTTACTCATAGGGTCTCTAAGGCTCTAAGTTGAGTTTCTAATCTGTCATACAGTTTTGCTAAAGATATAACATCATGAGTCATCACCAAGCCAAGTAATTCGCGAACGTATATCTCTATTAGTAGTTCATCACGAGCAAACCTTGATTTCAGCTGTTCGATGACTTAACTATAGTTAGGGCCTGAAGGGGGAAAGCTCTCAACAAGTTCCCTAGCACTGGATACCGGCACTGTTGCTTGTATTAAGTATTGGAACTTGTCCTCATCAGCAATTGTTTCGTCATCATTAATCTTGCGAAACTGTCCCCAGAAACATAACCAATTTCTCACATTACCATCAAACGCCTTCAGTTCCAATTTAGGTAATCGTAAGTTCCTGTTATGCGAAGATGAGAAATTTGCTTCACTCCCACTTTCTGATACGACATTCCCTCGATCAAGAAGTACATACTCATACCTGGTTTTGGCTGCTATCCCTTATTCTTTTTATGTTTCGGCGGCTTCGTACTCCTTTTCCCAAATTTGTTCATCGAAATCTTCTGCCGTGAACCATAGATCCCGTATATTGTCTTATATCGTGAAGAGACGCGTTGCTTTGTCCTCTAGAATTTTGAATGCAGTTGATACGTCGTCTGGCACGCGCGGATCTACGTCCAATTTCTGTTTAAACACGTTCAATGATTTCGTGTATAAACGTCGCACTAAACCTCGTCCCCGTTTTAATTTTTCCATTTTTCCTAATCCTGTCAAGGTCGCCAAATGTTAATACAACGTTTAGTCAAACTCAATACTTTAATGCAACTTGAAGAAACGCCATTACATGGATAACACACAGAACGGGAAAAAAGGACAAACAAACACCGTCTGGTCAAGTAACTTAGAACACACTTCAATAAACAAAATTACAAAACAAAAACGGTATTTCTTTGATTGGCAATGCAACGCTTGGCGGATATAACTAGTTGGTTATAAGTGCAATCAAACGCGTGACTGGTAAAACTAGTAGGTTATAAGTGCAATGCAACGCTTGGCTGGTACAACTAGTAGGTTATAAGTGCAATGCAACGCTTGGGTGGTACAACTAGTAGGTTATAAGTGCAATGCAACGCTTGGGTGGTACAACTAGTAGGTTATAAGTGCAATACAACGCTTGGGTGGTACAACTAGTAGGTTATAAGTGCACTGCAACGCTTGGCTGGTACAACTAGTAGGTTATAAGTGCAATGCAACGCTTGGCGGATACAACTAGTAGGTTATAAGTGCAATGCAACGCTTGGGTGGTACAACTAGTAGGATATAAGTGCAATGCAACGCTTGGGTGGTACAACTAGTAGGTTATAAGTGCACTGCAACGCTTGGCTGGTAAAACTAGTAGGTTATAAGTACAACGCAACGCTTGGGTGGTACAACTAGTAGGTTATAAGTGCACTGCAACGCTTGGCTGGTACAACTAGTAGGTTATAAGTGCAATGCAACGCTTGGGTGGTACAACTAGTAGGTTATAAGTGCACTGCAACGCTTGGCTGGTACAACTAGTAGGTTATAAGTGCACTGCAACGCTTGGCTGGTACAACTAGTAGGTTATAAGTGCAATGCAACGCTTGGCTGGTACAACTAGTAGGTTATAAGTGCAATGCAACGCTTGGGTGGTACAACTAGTAGGTTATAAGTGCACTGCAACGCTTGGCTGGTACAACTAGTAGGTTATAAGTGCAATGCAACGCTTGGCTGGTACAACTAGTAGGTTATAAGTGCAATGCAACGCTTGGCGGATACAACTAGTAGGTTATAAGTGCAATGCAACGCTTGGCTGGTACAACTAGTAGGTTATAAGTGCAATGCAACGCTTGGCGGATACAACTAGTAGGTTATAAGTGCAATGCAACGCTTGGCTGGTACAACTAGTAGGTTATAAGTGCAATGCAACGCTTGGCTGGTACAACTAGTAGGTTATAAGTGCAATACAACGCTTGGCTGGTACAACTAGTAGGTTATAAGTGCAATGCAACGCTTGGCCGGTACAACTAGTAGGTTATAAGTGCAATGCAACGCTTGGCTGGTACAACTAGTAGGTTATAAGTGCAATGCAACGCTTGGCTGGTACAACTAGTAGGTTATAAGTGCAATGCAACGCTTGGCTGGTACAACTAGTAGGTTATAAGTGCACTGCAACGCTTGGCTGGTACAACTAGTAGGTTATAAGTACAATGCAACGCTTGGCTGGTACAACTAGTAGGTTATAAGTGCAATGCAACGCTTGGCTGGTACAACTAGTAGGTTATAAGTGCAATGCAACGCTTGGCTGGTACAACTAGTAGGTTATAAGTGCAATGCAACGCTTGGCCGGTACAACTAGTAGGTTATAGGTGCAATGCAACGCTTGGCTGGTACAACTAGTAGGTTATAAGTGCAATGCAACGCTTGGCTGGTACAACTAGTAGGTTATAAGTGCAATGCAACGCTTGGCTGGTACAACTAGTAGGTTATAAGTGCACTGCAACGCTTGGCTGGTACAACTAGTAGGTTATAAGTGCAATGCAACGCTTGGCTGGTACAACTAGTAGGTTATAAGTGGACTGCAACGCTTGGCTGGTACAACTAGTAGGTTATAAGTGCACTGCAACGCTTGGCTGGTACAACTAGTAGGTTATAAGTGCAATGCAACGCTTGGCTGGTACAACTAGTAGGTTATAAGTGCACTGCAACGCTTGGCTGGTACAACTAGTAGGTTATAAGTGCACTGCAACGCTTGGCTGGTACAACTAGTAGGTTATAAGTGCAAAGCAACGCTTGGCTGGTACAACTAGTAGGTTATAAGTGCAATGCAACGCTTGGCTGGTACAACTAGTAGGTTATAAGTGCACTGCAACGCTTGGCTGGTACAACTAGTAGGTTATAAGTGCACTGCAACGCTTGGCTGGTACAACTAGTAGGTTATAAGTGCACTGCAACGCTTGGCTGGTACAACTAGTAGGTTATAAGTGCAATGCAACGCTTGGCGGATACAACTAGTAGGTTATAAGTGCACTGCAACGCTTGGCTGGTACAACTAGTAGGTTATAAGTGCACTGCAACGCTTGGCTGGTACAACTAGTAGGTTATAAGTGCAATGCAACGCTTGGCTGGTACAACTAGTAGGTTATAAGTGCACTGCAACGCTTGGCTGGTACAACTAGTAGGTTATAAGTGCACTGCAACGCTTGGCTGGTACAACTAGTAGGTTATAAGTGCAATGCAACGCTTGGCTGGTACAACTAGTAGGTTATAAGTGCACTGCAACGCTTGGCTGGTACAACTAGTAGGTTATAAGTGCAATGCAACGCTTGGCTGGTACAACTAGTAGGTTATAAGTGCACTGCAACGCTTGGCTGGTACAACTAGTAGGTTATAAGTGCACTGCAACGCTTGGCTGGTACAACTAGTAGGTTATAAGTGCAATGCAACGCTTGGCTGGTACAACTAGTAGGTTATAAGTGCAACGCAACGCTTGGCTGGTACAACTAGTAGGTTATAAGTGCAATGCAACGCTTGGCGGATACAACTAGTAGGTTATAAGTGCAACGCAACGCTTGGCTGGTACAACTAGTAGGTTATAAGTGCAATGCAACGCTTGGCTGGTACAACTAGTAGGTTATAAGTGCAACGCAACGCTTGGCTGGTACAACTAGTAGGTTATAAGTGCAATCCAACGCGTGACTGGTAAAACTAGTAGGTTATAAGTGCAATACAACGTTTGGCTGGTACAACTAGTAGATTATAAGTGCAATAACATTCATACTGGATACCAGATATATACTGAAATACTTCCGACAGGTAACACTCTGAATGAGAATGGTTAATTTTTGGGCTGCCAAACAAAATGTGAACATCAATATCCACTTAAGACAGACAAAAGAAATACATTCAACAACAAATATTGGGGGATAACTGATGTTGCTAACAAGAATGATTCGCATCCAACATTACCAGTTATCATACATTAATAAGAAAGAATACTTTTCCTGTTGTCCACTTACTCATGTATATGATTTCCACTTGAATCACTCTCTTCATCTTGGGTTTCTTCTGTTATATCCTAGCGACAAGAAGGGACCATTAATTCTTTTGCTATCATATTACGCTTCTACACAATCAATAACAAATAATGTAACATGACAGCCGAGATCAACTTCCAGTAAGGATTTATCAGTTGTGCAACTGACTATTCTCGATCATATCTTACTGATTTTTACTGGTCTCATCTAGATCTGGAATAATCAAAGAAAAAGTGTGATAGAAAATGTAGAAACAGTACTTTAAAGGAAATAACAGTGTTCATGTCTGAAATAATTAATTTTGAAATTTCAAGTAGTAAGACTATAAAAGCCCTTTCTCTTACTAGTCCATCCATTTGTCCATTTCAATCACAGCACATGACTTGGTCCGCAATAGCACAGCTGTATTCGACATTATTATTGTTCCTTGCGAAGCCCTGAAGGATTGGAATCAAGCGCGTTTGCATGATCCGACCTTGAACCTCAGTGCGCATGCGTGAATGTTTCCCGCCTGTCGATAGCGTCTGTTGCTGGCAAGTAGCATTATAGTGCTCTCGTCACTACAAGGAAGATAACGGAACGACTGGAGCAGCGCTACTGCACCAGAAACTGGGCGATAGCCAGGTGGAAACCATTCGGCTCATGGGGGCGATGCTACGGGCATCACACAGGTTTTAAGACGGCCGCACATTGGTGGAGAGCGAGCCACGCTCCGGTCGGCCATCAACATGGCGAAATGAGCAGGTCATTGCCAAAGTGAACGCTATGGTGACGCGGGACTGTCGTGTGGCAAATTGCGGAACAGGTGGGCATCAGCACTTTCTCAGCACATTCCATTGTGACCGAAGATTTGGCCATGAAGAGAGTGGCGAAGCTGGTGACGGTGGAGCAAAACCAACTTCGTGTTGTAGTTCCACAGGACACGCTGGACTCCATGGACACCATAATCACTGGTGACAAGTCCTGGGTGTACGGGTTCAACCCGGAAACCAAATCCCAGTCGTCACAGTGAAAACGTTCCTGGTCACCAAGACCATAGAAGGCACGCCAAGTGCGCAGCAACGTCAAAATGATGCTGATTGCTTTCTTTGACTCCCGTGGTGCGGTACACCACAAGTACGCGCCACAGAGTCAAACAATCACCAAAGAATATTACAGGGATGTCCACCATCACCTACGTCATGCTGTGCGGCGTAAGAGACCAGATTTGTGGTCAACAGGAAATTGGCGCCTCATCACGACAATGCTCCAGCACATTCCTCGCACTTGATTCAGTCTCCTGTGGTTCAACAGCCTCCTCACTCTCCTGATATGGCACCCTGCGCCTCATCACCACAATGCTCCAGTACATTCCTCGCACTTGATTCAGACTCCTGTGGTTCAACAGCCTCCTTACTCTCCTGATATGGCCCCCTGCGCCTCATCACCATAATGCTCCGGCACATTCCTCGCACTTGATTCAGACTCCTGTGGTTCAACAGCCTGCTCACTCTCCTGATATGGCCCCCTGCGCCTCATCACCACAATGCTCCATCACATTCCTCGCACTTGATTCAGACTCCTGTGGTTCAAGAGCATCCTCACTCTCCTGATATGGACACTCCTCCGTCTTCTGGCTGTTCCCCAAACCCACGAGGCCATTCAAAGGAACGCGTTTTCAGACAAGAGAGGACATTATGGCAGCAACGACAGCCGAGCTGAACTCCATTCCGAAATAGGCTTTCTCGGAATGCTTCCAACAATGGCGACACCGCTGGGAGGAGTGTGTGGAGTCCCAAGGAGACTATTTTGAGGGTGATTAGGTTTCCAACGCTCCAGGTATGCCAGTTTGTTTTCTCCGGCCAAAGGTCCGATACTTTTCCAGCAGGCCTCGTTTGCCATATAAACAATATTCTACAAGAACAGTGCACAATTTTTGATTAAGGCAGGTACAATTTCAAAAATCTTCCAATAATCCAATTACAGTAAGTGGCGATAGAGAGAGTGATTTGCAGACTGTTTAACATAAATTTTGCCACTACATAATGCTTCTAACTGCAGGTAGTGAACTTATGGTATTAACATTATAATATATTATATTAATTCAAAGTAGGAGTAAAGATTCAAGGAGAAATAATTTCAACTCCGACATTTGCTGATCACATCTTTGCCGACACTCCAGAGGATGTGAATGAGTTTTTAAACTGTATGGATTCTGCCTTGAGGAAATAATTCATGATGAAAAATATTAAATGTAAAACAAAACTATTGGAATGCAGCCGAAAGATATCCGAAACCCCTATGTACGTCAAATTGGCAGGTGAATATGATACTTTTCTTACGTAGGAAGCAAAATAACCAGAGATGGACGAAACAAAGAGAACATAAAATATGTTGGCACAGGCAAGGAAAGCAGTTCTACAGTAAATGTATCTATTGACATCGCGTAGATTTAGGTGTTAGGAAGTCATTATTGAAAGCCTTTGTCTGGTGCGTGGCACTCTATGTTAGTGCAACTTTGTTGGAGCATTAGAAAAGAATGGAATTGAATGGATTGAAATGTGGTATTACGGGAGAATGATGAAGATCAGACGGGCAGAGAGGGTTACAAATGAAGAGATATTAAGGAGAGTTGGAGAGGAGACATGATTCTGGCGACTGCTAGTGCAGAGCGGAGATAGGTTGGTAGGACACTTACTAAGACAACCAGGAATAGCGAAGCTAGTTATGGAAGGAAGGGTCGAGGGGAAGAATGGTGGACCAAGGTTAAAATATGTTAAACTGATTGCCTCGGATGTAATGTGTGGTAACTATGTAGAGATGAAATGATTAGCTCAGGACAGGGAGGCATGGAGGGCTGCACCAAACCAGTCAAAAGACTGAAGATTCAAAACACCACCACCACCACAACAACAACAACAACAACAACAACAAAGGTGAAATATAATGCGACAAGCCAACATGCATTATCATGTGTTCTCTGCTTAAGGCTGGTCTAGATGGGGTCTCGTACCACTCCTTTGTTTAGAATGTAGTAAATAAGTCGACCCCCGATCATTCGGTGTATTTATTACCATGAAAATACTCTAAGTTCTTCGTAAAAAATATACATAGTTCACAACAGGCAACTAATACACGTGATAGTGTCGAGGATATGCTGGCTTCATATAATGCACCCTTCACCTATCAGAATAAAGATATATCCTCCATTACCTCAGTGAATAGAGCAACACACACAGAGGGAGGTCATGGGTTTGAGTCCAGCACTAATCAGACAATATAAAGCTTACCTTCCAGCTAGACGTCTAGTACTTTCCGTACTTCACACAACATAGTAGCAGACAGGTTCCATATGTCATCAATACGGTCTGAATACACAATTCTATAATCCCTAAATAGCATTGGTGAGAAGCAGACGGCGATCAGGTCATGTCCTCTATGAGATGCAACAAGTAGTAACTCAATAACGTACTCACCTCTTTCAAAACTCCACCACTCGCTAAAGATGGTGTTTCTGTTGTCACGAATGGAACAATCTCTGGTATGGAGGATTCTTCTATCTTAATATCCTCAGTGAGATCAATATCATCCTGCAGAGAAATTACTTGTTTCAGAAACACGTTCCTTTTCATAGATGGAATTAAATCTTACACACGTTTCCATCACTTCGAATACCTTCCAAACATAATGCGACGTACAAGACCTAGATCAGAAATGTTGTAGAGAATGGCAGTTCTGATCTCAGAGTAAACATCCCGGACTTGGGTAACTTCATCAGCTGATCTCCATATATATTTGTCCCCGTTCACTTGTTCGTAAACCGCGATGGTATGTCAGACCACGTGACAACACCGAGTCATTCTCCGATATTGTCAGCTGAGTGCAATATTACGAAGTCAGGGTTTGGAGAAAGGCACTTGTGAAGGCGGTAATAGAATTGAGCGAGCCGTGAAATCCATTGGAAACATGAGATCAAAATAAGGATTGAGAAATGGACAATACAATAAATTGAGTTGGACATTCACCGTACGTTGCATGGAAATACTTCGAAAAACGCGGAGGGAATAGCTGATTCCCTACAGAACGGAGAAGCCAGAAATGCTACGCACAAACAAGAACTTGTCGATCACCTGAGAGGTAGATACGGAGATTTGAGAATCGAACCCACAGTATATAGAATTGAGTATAAGTAGAGAAATAGAGTGCAAAATATTTCTCATTGAGTGTGGAATACGCGAAGTTACGCGTTCGACGATTTAATGCAATGATTTGTGTATTTATTGAATTTTGCGAACTATCGAGAGAAAGGTCAATTTGCGATAGTTTGAGTACATGTGATAATATTAGAAAGTGCTGCACAGAGCTCAAATATTATCAGAATGTTGTTGTACTGGGAAAATTAATTGTAGGACGCTTTGACACCACGATTACTCCAATAAAATCAGATATAAGTGACAGAGATTTAAACATAAAGTTGGGCAAGGGATAGAAGTAAACGTGAAAAATTATTGTAAGTGCGGCAATGCTGTGATAAATCTGACAACTGAGCAAATATTTACTACAGGTGTAGAAGATGTGATACCATTATTATGACATTTCACACCATAGAGAAGATGATTCCAACCAACACCATGATCCACTCAATTCAACATCAGATGAAGGTCTGTATAGCAAATCAAATTCAAGCCTGGAAGGTGAGTTGAAGCGAAATGAGGAGGACCAGCTTCTGGAGATGGAAATGCTGAATTGAGATGTAACAGATGTTGACTATAATCCAGGAGGAGTGTACTTTGTATGAGAGGATAAGAGAACAAGGAAACTCTTCTCTCTCTCACACGTGCGCGTGGAGGCAGATGACCTCGTAGTTCAGCCCCTGAAAACAACAATAACTAACTCATGTGCCTATTTAAGCCTGACACATATCGCCTCTGCAGAGGCCTAAGCGCGTTTCGAAACAAATAATAACACAGATCTAATCTATACTTGTACAACACTTCAGTGGGATAGGGAAATAGCATTTCCATGTTCTCTTGTTGGTGTTACACGGTATTTACCATTGAAGGTGTGGTACACACCATCCAGTTTAGTTACCTTTTGTGAAAGTTGGAATATATCTGCTACTAGCTGAAGTACCCGTGATTCGCTACGCGTCATTAATAAATTAAACTGTGAAGGTGAGAGTTAAAACAGGGGATAGGCGAGGTGCTGCGCAGAGGGAGATAAAGGATGGAACATTTTGTCCAACTACACCGCTCGGCGTTGACCGTGTTTTATAGCACAAATTTAGGTTTTACTCGCTAACCGTTGGAGATACCTTTCGGATAGAAAATGTAATTTAAAACCTTGTATATGCCATCGAAAGTTTGCTATTTCTTAGTGTTCTCTGTTTATTTGAAATGAAAATATGAAAGTTTGAAACCAAAGGGTGTAGTGACGTCACTAAAATGGTCGCCATCTTTAAATAGTGCAAAGTATTGAAATTAAAAGTAGCCTATATGTTAACCAGGTAAATCAGCTACTTCCATGTAAAATCCATGTAAATCGGACCAGTTGTACTTGCGTGATTGAGTAATACACAGACACACACCATCTCATGTTTAGCCTCGCTTCGCTCGCGTCATAGTCGTGTCATATTGTTATTCAATGAAATGCAGGTTTAACCCCGTTAACACCCCTTTAGAACCTGAATATCCAAAAATCCCTCCTTAGTAGATGTTTTCGGCACACAAAAAACATATCCCCAAAATATCATTCTTCTAACTTTAATAGTTTTGGTTGGTCGATGAGAGTGAACATCCAAAAATCCTTCCTTAGTGGACGTTTTTCTTCCAGAATTTCACCCCTCCCCATAGGCCCCTTAAATTGCATTTATGAAAAAACGGTCGAACACCTATTTATTTTATTTATTTATTTATTTATTTATTTTTAAGCTGATTGATTTCCTCCGAGTTTCAAACTCCTCGCCTATGTCGTTTAAGAGATACACTCTTCGTTACGAATCTTTCAACCCCCCCTTTCCATCCCTTTCATCTCATAATATACACTATATCGAAAAAACCATTAGACATGTGTCAGCTTATTTTTAATGATTAGTATACATGCCAAGTATCGCATCCCCAAATGAAACCACTCGTGAGATATTGTAATTCAATGAAAAGCACGTTTACCCCCTTAACACCTCTTTAGAACCTGAATAACCAAAACTCTTTCTTTAGTGGACGTTTTCGACATACAACGAACATATCCCCAAAATTTCATGTTTCTAACTCCAATAATTTTGGCTGGGCGATGATTAGTGAGTAAGTCAGTCAGGACATTTTCTTTCATTTATTTTTGATAATTTCACCCCTCCCCATGAACCCCTTAAATTGGATTTATGAAACAAAGGGTCGAACACCTATTTACTTATTTAAAGCTGTTTTCCCACTGAGTTTGATGAGTAAGTGAGTCAATCAGTTAGGACACTTTCTTTCCTGTTTTTTTTTCTTCCAGAATTTCACCCCCCTCACTGGGCCCCTTAAATTGGATTTATGAAAAAACGGTCGAACACCTATTTACTTGTATTTTATGCAGTTTTTCCCGCCGAATTTCAAACTTCTCGCGTATGTCGTTTCAGAGATACACGCTCCGTTAAGAATCCCTCAACCCCCAATTTTCACCCCTTTCGCCTCATAATATACACCACATCGATAAACCCTTAGACATATGTCTGATTATTTTTAATGATTAGTTTATACACCGAATATCACATCCCCAAAGAAACAACTCATGAGACATCGTTATTCAATGAAATGCACGTTTACCCACTTAACACCTCTTTAAAACCCGAATAAACAAATCATTCCTTAGTTGACGTTTTCGGCATACAGCGAACATATTCCCAAAATTTCATGTTTCCAACTTTGATAGTTTTCGCTGGGCGTGATGAGTGAGTGAATCAGACAGGACATTTTCCTTCAATTATTTTTACCAGAATTTCACCCCTCCCCATGGGCTCCTTAAGTTGGATTGACGAAAAAACGCATGAACACCTATTACGTTATTTCTTAAGCTGTCTTTTCCCCCTGAGTTTGATGAGTGAGTGAGTTAGTCAGTCAGTTAGGACACGTTCTCTCCTTTTTCCCCCTGAATTTCACCCAACCCCATTGGCCCCTTAAATTAATTTATGAAAAAAAACGGTCGAGCACCGATTTACTTACTTTTTAAGCAGATTTTTTTCGCCGAGTTCCAATTTCTCGCCTATATTGTTTAAGAGATAGGCCTACACGCTCCGTTAAGAATCCTTCAACCCCCCACTTTTCGCCCCTTTCACCTCATAATAATACACCATAACGAAAAACCCTTAGACACATGTCTGCTTATTTTTAATGATTAGTATATATGCCGAGTATCACATCCACAAATGAAACCACTCGTGAGATATTGTTATTCAATGAAATGCAGGTTTAACTCCCTTAATACCCCCTTTAGAACCTGAATATCCAAAAATCCTCCCTAAGTGTACGGTTATGACATACAAAGAACATATCCCCGAAATGCCATGTTTCCAACTTCAATATTTTTGGCTGGGCGATGAAGAGTGAGTGAATGAGTCAGGACATTTTCTTTCAATTTCCTTTTTCTTCAGAATTTCACCCCTCCCGATGAACCCCTTCAATTTGATTGATCAAAAAAACTGTCGAAAAGCTATTTACTTAATTTAAAGCAGTGTTTTCCCCCTGAGTTTGATGAGTGAGTGAGTCAATCAGTTAGGACACTTTCTTTCCTGTTTCTTCCCCCCCCCCTCACCCCCAGAATTTCACCCCTCCCCATGGGTCCCTTAAATGGATTTATGAAATAAAACGGTCAAACACATATTTACCACTTTTTATGTTGATTTTTTTTTCGCTGAGTTTCAAACTCCTCGCCTATGTCGTTTAAGAGACACACGCTCCGTTAGGAATCTTTCAATCCCCACTTTTCACCCCTTTCACCTCATAATATACACCACATCGAAAAATCCTCAGACACGTGTCTTCTTACTTTTTAATGATGAGTTTATATGCCGTGTATCACATCCCCCAATGAAACCAATCGGGAGATATTGTTAATCAATGAAATGCAGGTTTAATCCCCTTAAGACCCCTTTAGAACCTGAATATCCGAAAATCCTTACTTAGTAGACGGTTTCGACATACAATGAACATATCCCAAACTGTCATGTTTCTAACTTCAATAATTTTGGCTGGGCGATGATGAGTGAGTGAGTGAGTGAGTGAGTCAGGACATTTTCTTTCAATTTTCTTTTTTCAGAATTTCACCCCTCCCCATGAACCCCTTAAATTTTATTTATGAAAAAACTGTCGAACAGCTATTTACTTACTTTAAAGCAGTCTTTTCCCCCTGAGTTTGATGAGTGAGTCAGTCAGTCAATCAGTTAGGTCACTTTCTTTCCTGTTTCCCCCCCAGAATTTCACCCCTCCCCACGGGCGCCTTAAATTGGATTTATGAAAAAATGGTCAAACACATATTTACTTCTTTTTATGTTGCCTTTTTTTCGCTGAGTTTCAAACTCCTCGCCTATCTCCTCGGAGATACTCGCTCCGTTAGGAATCTTTCAATCCCCACTTTTCACCTTATTCACCTCATAATATACACCACATCTAAAAACCCTCAGACACGTGTCTTCTTATTTTTAATGATGAATTTATATGCCGAGTATCACATCCTCCAATGAAACCAATCGGGAGATATTGCTATTCAATGAAATGCAGGTCTACCCCCTTAACACCCCTTTAGAACCTGAATATCCAAAAATCCTCTCTTAGTGGACATTTGCGGCCCTTGAGGAAGCTGCATACCAAATTTCATTCCAATCCGTTCGGTGGTTTCTGAGATTTCGTGATGAATGAATGTGTGAGTGAGTGAGTGGTATTTGACAACTATATAGTAGACTAGCTGTACCCGGCATACGTTGCAATGCCAATCAAAGAAAGTGTTGGCGTAGTAACTTTGTTTGTTGAAGTGCTTTTGGATTCCCAATATTTATTTATTTTCCGTTAACCACCTCTAAACTATTGTACAATTGACTTACTATCTCAAAAAAATCATGAGAGCGTGCTCAACAACTCGCCAAAGTTTCATCGCAATGAAATAAATGGTATATGCACGCATACGGGATTTTGTTTAAACGATTCACGCGCCTTCACTCATTTGTTGAATATTATGTGCGCCACCCATTGAAAAACGGATTTACTAATTCATACACCTTCGCAGGACTCTACTCAACTCACCAACGTTTTATCACAATCGGATGAATGGTATATGATCGCATACGGGACTTGGTTGAAACGATTCACACGCTGTCGCTCATTAGTTGAATGGACTCGTGCGCTACCAATTGTAAAATGGATTTACTAAATCAGAAATCTTTGCGGGAGTGGAAACAACATTTCTATAAATTTCATAGCAATCGCATGAATGGTATTTGAACACATACGATTTTTTTTAAACGATACTCGCGCCGTTACTCCCATTTGTTGAATCTACTCGTGCGCTACCAATTGTAAAAAGGATTTACTAAGACAGAACCCTTTCCTGAAGTGGCCACAACAATCCAACCAAATATTCTTAGCAATCGGATGAATGATATTTGAACGCTACGTGACTTTGTTTAAGCGATTCGCGTGCCGTCGATCCTTTGTTGAATCTACTTGTGCGATACCTATTGGAAAGTGTACATACTAAGCCAGAAACCTTCCCTGAAGTGTACACAACATCTCACCCAAGTTTTATCGCTATCGGACGAATTGTATATGAACACATACGGGACTTTGTTGAAACGCTTCGCGCGTCTTCGCTCATTTGTTGAATCTACTTGTGCGCTACCTATTGTAACATGGACTTACTAAGCCTGAAACTTTCCCTGGAGTGTACACAACAACTCACCCAAGTTTAGTCACTATCGGACGAATGGTATATGAACGCATACGGGACTATATTGATACACTTCGCGCGTAGTCGCTCATTCGTTTAATATAATTGTGCGATACCTATTGTAAAGTGCATTTACTAACCCAGGAACATTCCCTGAAGTGTACACAACATCTCCACCAAGTTTCATCGCTATCAGGCGAATAGTATATGAACACATACGGGACTTTGTTGAAACGCTCCGCGCGTCGTCGCTTATTTGATGAATCTACTCGTGCCCTTCCTATCGTTAAGTGGATTTGCTAAGCCAGAAACCTTCCCTGAAGTGTACACAACCTCTCACCCAAGATTCATCGCTATCGGACGAATGGTATGTGAACGCATACAGGACTTTGCTGAAACGCTTCGCTCGTCGTCGCTCATTTGTTGAATCTACTCGTGCGCTAACTAATGTTAAGTGGATTTATTAAGCCAGAAACCTTCCCTGATGTGTACACGACAACTCACCTAAGTTTAGTCGCTATCGGACGAATTGTATATGAACGCATACGGGACTATGTTGAAACACTTCGTGCGTCGTCGCTCATTTGTTTAATCTACTTGTGCGATACCTATTGCTAAGTGGATTTACTAACCCAGAAGGCTTCCCTGAAGTGTACACAACATCTCACCCAAGTTTCATCGCTATCAGACGAATAGTAGATGAACGCATACGGGACTTTGTTGAAACGCTTCGCGCGTCGTCGCTCATTTGTTGAATCTACTCGTGCCCTACCTCTCGTAAAGTGGATTTACTAAGCCAGAAACCTTGCCTGTAGTGTACACAACCACTCACCGAAGTTTCATCGCTATCGGACGAATGGTATGTGAACGCATACAGGACTTTGTTGAAACGCTTCGCCCGTCGTCGCTCATTTGTTGAATCTACTCGTGCGCTACCTATTGTTAAGTGGGTTTACTAAGCCAGAAACCTTCCCTGAAGTGTACACAACATCTCACCCAAGTTTCATCGCTATCAGACGAATAGTATATGAACGCATACGGGACTTTGTTGAAACGCTTCGCGCGTCGTCGCTCATTTGTTGAATCTACTCGTGCCCTACCTCTCGTAAAGTGGATTTACTAAGCCAGAAACCTTGCCTGTAGTGTACACAACCACTCACCGAAGTTTCATCGCTATCGGACGAATGGTATGTGAACGCATACAGGACTTTGTTGAAACGCTTCGCCCGTCGTCGCTCATTTGTTGAATCTACTCGTGCGCTACCTATTGTTAAGTGGGTTTACTAAGCCAGAAACCTTCCCTGAAGTGTACACAACATCTCACTCAAGTTTCATCGCTATCAGACGAATAGTATATGAACGCATACGGGACTTTGCTGAAACGCTTCGCGAGTCGTCGCTCATTTGTTGAATCTACTCGTGCGCTACCTATTATAACATGGATTTACAAAGCCAGAAACCTTGCCTGTAGTGTACACAAACTCTCTCCCAAGTTTCATCGATAACCTAGATGTTAGGCCCCTTAAAACAATAATTATCATCATCATCGATTACCTTACAACTATCGGAATAAGAATTAAGGGAGATTTAAAAAGGGGTGGTGAAATGAAATGATGGACAAGTAACCAGAAGCAGCGTCAGGCTTTACTCAGCCCATGTGGATCTCAAGCAACTTCCAATTACTGTTATTGTGGCGAGTTAATATCTAGATTCTGTGTATTCACTTAAGCTATCTTAAACATGTGTTTATACAAATACGAGGGTAATTCCAAAAGTAAGGTCCGATTCGCCGTAAATATTTGAAAGCGGCGCCAAGGGCAAAACACGCATGCGCGCCGACTCCTGGCATGCCTTGAGCGGCCAAAGCCGCCAGTAGCGTTGTTACTGTTGCTGTGTGCTCTTCATAGTGTCAGTTCACAATGTTTATGACAGTTAATCAGCCCGCCGATTGTAAAGTAAGGGCAGTGATTGGTTTCTGTCTGCAAGAAACATTTCTGCGGCAGAAATTCATCGGCAGATTACTGAAGTGTACGGTCCTAACATAATGACTGACAGTACAGTGCGCAAGTGGGTGCGAGCCTTTAATGAAGGACGGGAAAATGTATAAAATGAACCCCGCTCTGGCAGACCTTCAGTGATATCAGACGAGTTGGTTCATGCGGTTGACGCCAAAATTTGTGAAGATCGATGATTCACTATTTCAGGGACAACGATCAATAAAGCCGCCTACTGCGATATCCTGACTAAACTTCGACGTGCAATCCAGAATAAGCGACGTGGTCTTTTGTCGTCTGGAGTGTTGTTGTTGCATGACGATGCCAGACCCCATACTGCGAATCACACGCAAACTCTAATCAAGAAATTTGGATGGGATCAGATGGACCATCCACCGTACAGTCCGGACTTGTCGCCAAGTGATTTCCACCTGTTCCGCTACCTAAAGGAGTTTCTTGGCGGCAAGCGCTTCGAAACAGATGATGAAGTGAAAGAAGCTGTTAAAGACTGGTTAGCTTCGCAGGTGGCCGAGTTCTACGACTTAGGCATACAATAGCTTGTGGAACGATGTGACAAATGTGTAAATAAGTATGGAAATTATGTAGAAAAATAGAGAAAGACGTAAGGAATGTCAAAAAACATTTGTTATGGAAACAATTTTGATTTTGGATGTTTCTTTTAACCGGAATAGCCCTCGTAATTCCAAAGAGCGTGGCACTGTACCAACTTATCCTCTACATTGAGAGTTGACAAATGAGCTACCACAGACAAAGTGCATTAGTTGGGTAATTGCTCAGCTCAACAGCCAGGTTTAAAGGTATTCTGTTTGTTCTGTTGGCAGTCACGTTTTCAAAAAATTGAAGAACGAAGAAGTGGTATGATAATTCATTAGGCAGCCTGGGGTAGCGGTGCATGACGTATGACTTCCTCATTACATTTCTAAAGAAGAAAAACTAACCAAAATAACTGTAGTAATGGTCAGGAGAATATCTGGAGATAATGTAATAATAGATGTTTGCTCCTCCACGGTCTGTGACCCGCCCGGCCTTCCCAAACAGGATCACGACTTATATAGCTGTAGTAATAGTCAGGAGAATATCTGGAGATAATGTAATAATAGATGTTTGCTCCTCCGCTGTCTGTGACCCGCCCGGTCTTGCCAAACAGGATCACGATATATATAGCTGTAGTAAAAGTCAGGAGAATATCTGGGGATAATGAAGTAATAGATGTTTGCTGCTCCGCCGTCTGTGACCCGCCCGGCCATCCCAAATTGGATCACGACTTATATAGCTGTAGTAATAGTCAGGAGAATATCTGGAGATAATGTAGTAATAGATGTTTGCTGCTCCGCCGTCTGTGACCCGCCCGGCCTTTCCAAACAGGATCACGATTTATATAGCTGTAGTAATAGTCAGGAGAATATCTGGGGATAATGTAGTAATAGATGTTTGCTGCTCCGCCGTCTGTGACCCGCCCGGCCATCCCAAATAGGATCACGACTTATATAGCTAGAGTAATAGTCAGGAGAATATCTGGTGATAATGTAGTAATGGTCACGAGAATATCTGGGGATAATGTAGTAATAGTTGATTGCTCCTCCGCCGTCTGTGACCCGCCTGGCCTTCCCAAATAGGATCTCGACTTATATAGCTGTAGTAATAGTCAGGAGAATATCAGGTGATAATGTAGTAACGGTCACGAGAATATCTGGGGATAATGTAGTAATAGATGTTTGCTCCTCCGCCGTCTGTGACCGGCCCGGCCATCCCAAATAGGATCACGACTTATATAGCTGTAGTAATAGTCAGGAGAATATCTGGGGATAATGTAGTAATAGATGATTGCTGCTCCGCCGTCTGTGACCCGCCCGGCCTTGCCAAACAGGATCACGATTTATAAAGCTGTAGTAATAGTCAGGAGAATATCTGGGGATAATGTAGTAATATATGTTTGCTCCTCCACCGTCTGTGACCCGCCCGGCCTTCCCAAACAGGATCACGACTTGCATAGCTGTAGTAATAGTCAGGAGAATATCTGAGGATAATGTAGTAATATATGTTTGCTCCTCCGCCGTCTGTGACCCACCCGGCCTTCCCAAACAGGATCACGACTTGTATAGCTGTAGTAATAGTCAGAAGAATATCTGGGGAAAATGTAGTAATAGATGTTTGCTCCTCCGCCGTCTGTGACCCGCCCGGCCTTCCCAAACAGGATCACGACTTGTATAGCTGTAGTAATAGTCAGGAGAATATCTGGAGAAATTGTAGTAATAGATGTTTGCTCCTCCGCCGTCTGTGACCCGCCCGGCCTTCCCAAACAGGATCACGACATGTATAGCTGTAGTAATAGTCAGGAGAGTATCTGGAGATATTGTAGTAATAGATGTTTGCTCCTCCGCCGTCTGTGACCCGCCCGGCCTCCCCAAACAGGGTCACGACTTATATAGCTGTAGTAACAGTCAGGAGAATATCTGGGGATAATGTAGTAATAGATGTTTGCTCCTCCGTCGTTTGTGACCCGCCCGGGCTTCCCAAACAGGATCACGACTTATATAGCTGTAGTAATGGTCAGGAGAATATCTGGGGATAATGTAGTAATAGATGTTTGCTCCTCCGCCTTCTGTGACCCGTCCGGCCTTCCCAAACAGGATCACGACTTATATAGCTGTAGTAATAGTCAGGAGAATATCTGGAGATAATGTAGTAATAGATGTATGCTCCTCCGCCGTCTGTGACCCGCCCGGCCTTCCCAAACAGGATCACGACATATATAGCTGTAGTAATAGTCAGGAGAATATCTGGAGATAATGTAGTAATAGTCAGGAGAATATCTGGGGTAATGTAGTAATAGTCAGGAGATAATCTGGGGATAATATAGTAATATATGTTTGCTCCTCCGCCGTTTGTGACACGCCCGGCCTTCCCAAACAGGATCATGACTTATATAGCTGTAGTAATAGTCAGGAGAATATCTGGAGATAATGTAGTAATAGTCAGGAGAATACCTGGGGATAATATAGTAATACATGTTTGCTCCTGCGCCACCTGTGACCCTTCTGGCCTTCCCAAATAGGATCACGACTTATATAGGTGTAGTAATTGTCAGGAGAATATCTGGAGATAATGTAGTAACAGTCAGGAGAATATCTGGGGATAATGTAGTAATAGTCAGGAGAATATCTGGGGAAAATGTAGTAATAGATGATTCCTCCTCCGCCGTCTGTGACCCGCCCGACCTTCCCAAACAGGATCACGACTTATATAGCTGTAGTAATAGTCAGGAGAATATCTGGGGATAGTGTAATAAGAAATGTTTGCTCCTCTGCCGTCTGTGACCCGCCCGGCCTTCCCAAACAGGGTCACGACTTATATTGCTGTAGTAATAATCAGGAGAATATCTGGGGATAATGTAGTAATAGATGTTTGCTCCTTCACCGTCTGTGACCCGCCCGGCCTTCCCAAACAGGATCACGACTTATATAGCTGTAGTAATAGTCAGGAGAATATCTGGAGATAATGTAGTAATAGATGTTTGCTCCTCCGCCGTCTGTGACCCGCCCGGCCTTCCCAAACAGGATCACGACTTATATAGCTGTAGTAATTGTCAGGAGAATATCTGGAGATAATGTAGTAATAAATGTTTGCTCCTCCGCCGTCTGTGACCCGCCCGACCTTCTCAAACAGGATCACGACTTGTATAGCTGTAGTAATAGGTAGGAGAATATCAGGAGATAATGTAGTAATACATGTTTGCTCCTCCGCCGTCTGTGACCCGCCCGGCAATCCCAAACAGGATCATGACTTATATAGCTGTAGTAATAGTCAGGAGAATATCTGGAGATAATGTAGTAATAGTCAGGAGAATATCTGGGGATAATATAGTAATATATGTTTGCTCCTGCGCCGTCTGTGACCCGCCCGGCCTTCCCAAACAGGATCACGACTTATATAGCTGTAGTAATAGTCAGGAGAATATCTGGGGATAAGTAATAGATGCATGCTCCTCCGCCGTCTGTGACCCGCCCGGCCTTCCCAAATAGGATCACGACTTATATAGCTGTAGTAATAGTCAGGAGAATATCTGGGGATAATATAGTATTATATGTTTGCTCCTGCGCCGTCTGTGACCCGCCCGGCCTTCCCAAACAGGATCACGACTTATATAGCTGTAGTAATAGTCAGGAGATTATCTGGAGATAATGTAGTAATAGGGTTTACTCCTCCGCCGTGTGTGAACCGCCCGGCCTTCTCAAACAGTACCACGACTTATATAACTGTAGTAATAGTCAGGAGAATATCTGGGGATAAGTAATAGATGTTTGCTCCTCCGCCGTCTGTGACCCGCCCGGCCTTCCCAAACAGGATCACGACTTATATAGCTGTAGTAATAGTAAGGAGAATATCTGGAGATAATGTAGTAATAGGGTTTACTCCTCCACCGTCTGTGACCCGCCCGGCCTTCCCAAACAGGATCACGACTTATATAGCTGTAGTTATAGTCAGGAGAATATCTGGGGATAAGTAATAGTTGTTTCCTCCTCCGCCGTCGGTGACCCTCCCGGCCTTCCCAAACAGGATCACGACTTATATAGCTGTAGTAATAGTCAGGAGAATATATGGGGATAAGTAATTGATGCTTGCTCCTCCGCCGTCTGTGACCCGCCAGCCTTCCCAAATAGGATCACGACTTATATAGCTGTAGTAATAGTCAGGAGAATATCTGGGGATAATGTAGTAATAGATGATTGCTGCTCCGCCGTCTGTGACCCGCCCGGCCTTGCCAAACAGGATCACGATTTATATAGCTGTAGTAATAGTCAGGAGAATATTTGGGGATAATGTAGTAATAGATGTTTGCTCCTCCGCCGTCTGTGACCCGCCTGGCCTTCCCGAACAGGATCACGACTTGTATAGCTGTAGTAATAGTCAGGAGAGTATCTGGAGATATTGTAGTAATAGACGTTTGCTCCTCCACCGTCTGTGACCCGCCCGGCCTTCCCAAACAGGATCACGACTTATATAGCTGAAGTAATAGTCAGGAGAATATCTGGGGATAATGTAGTAATATATGTTTGCTCCTCCGCCGTCTGTGACCCGCCTGGCCTTCCCGAACAGGACCACGACTTGTATAGCTGTAGTAATAGTCAGGAGAATATCTGGAGATAATGTAGTAATAGTCAGGAGAATACCTGGGGATAATATAGTAATATATGTTTGCTCCTGCGCCGTCTGTGACCCTCCTGGCCTTCCTAAATAGAATCACGACTTATTTAGGTGTAGTAATTGTCAGGAGAATATCTGGAGATAATGTAGTAATAGTCAGGAGAATATCTGGGGATAATGTAGTAATAGTCAGGAGAATATCTGGGGAAAATTTAGTAATAGATGATTCCTCCTCCGCCGTCTGTGACCCGCCCGACCTTCCCAAACAGGATCACGACTTATATAGCTGTAGTAATAGTCAGGAGAATATCTGGGGATAGTGTAATAAGAAATGTTTGCTCCTCTGCCGTCTGTGACCCGCCCGGCCTTCCCAAACAGGGTCACGACTTATATTGCTGTAGTAATAATCAGGAGAATATCTGGGGATAATGTAGTAATAGATGTTTGCTCCTCCACCGTCTGTGACCCGCCCGGCCTTCCCAAACAGGATCACGACTTATATAGCTGTAGTAATAGTCAGGAGAATATCTGGAGATAATGTAGTAATAGATGTTTGCTCCTCCGCCGTCTGTGACCCGCCCGGCCTTCCAAAACAGGATCACGACTTATATAGCTGTAGTAATAGTCAGGAGAATATCTGGAGATATTGTAGTAATAAATGTTTGCTCCTCCGCCGTCTGTGACCCGCCCGACTTTCTCAAACAGGATCACGACTTGTATAGCTGTAGTAATAGGTAGGAGAATATCAGGAGATAATGTAGTAATACATGTTTGCTCCTCCGCCGTCTGTGACCCGCCCGGCAATCCCAAACAGGATCATGACTTACATAGCTGTAGTAATAGTCAGGAGAATATCTGGAGATAATGTAGTAATAGTCAGGAGAATATCTGGGGATAATATAGTAATATATGTTTGCTCCTGCGCCGTCTGTGACCCGCCCGGCCTTCCCAAACAGGATCACGACTTATATAGCTGTAGTAATAGTCAGGAGAACATCTGGGGATAATGTAGTAATAGATGTTTGCTCCTGCGCCGTCTGTGACCCGCCCGGCCTTCCCAAACAGGATCACGACTTATATAGCTGTAGTAATAGTCAGGAGAATATCTGGAGATAATGTAGTAATATTGTTTACTCCTCCGCCGTCTGTGAACCGCCCGGCCTTCTCAACAGGACCACGACTTATATAGCTGTAGTAATAGTCAGGAGAATATCTGGGGATAAGTAATAGATGTTTGCTCCTCCGCCGTCTGTGACTCGCCCGGCCTTCCCAAACAGGATCACGACTTATATAGCTGTAGTAATAGTCAGGAGAATATCTGGAGATAATGTAGTAATAGGGTTTACTCCTCCGCCGTCTGTGACCCGCCTGGCCTTCCCAAACAGGATCACGACTTATATAGCTGTAGTTATAGCCAGGAGAATATCTGGGGATAAGTAATAGTTGTTTGCTCCTCCGCCGTCGGTGACCCGCCCGGCCTTCCCAAACAGGATCACGACTTATATAGCTGTAGTAATAGTCAGGAGAATATCTGGGGATAAGTAATAGATGCTTGCTCCTCCGCCGTCTGTGACCCGCCCGGCCTTCCCAAATAGGATCACGACTTATATAGCTGTAGTAATAGTCAGGAGAATATCTGGGGATAATATAGTATTATATGTTTGCTCCTTGCGCCGTCTGTGGCCCGCCCGGCCTTCCCATACAGGATCACGACTTATATAGCTGTAGTAATAGTCAGGAGAATATCTGGAGATAATGTAGTAATAGGGTTTACTCCTCCGCCGTGTGTGAACCGCCCGGCCTTCTCAAACAGTACCACGACTTATATAGCCGTAGTAATAGTCAGGAGAATATCTGGGGATAAGTAATAGATGTTTGCTCCTCCGCCGTCTGTGACCCGCCCGGCCTTCCCAAACAGGATCACGACTTATATAGCTGTAGTAATAGTAAGGAGAATATCTGGAGATAATGTAGTAATAGGGTTTACTCCTCCGCCGTCTGTGACCCGCCCGGCCTTCCCAAACAGGATCACGACTTATATAGCTGTAGTTATAGTCAGGAGAATATCTGGGGATAAGTAATAGTTGTTTCCTCCTCCGCCGTCAGTGACCCGCCCGGCCTTCCCAAACTGGATCACGACTTATATAGCTGTAGTAATAGTCAGGAGAATATCTGGGGATAAGTAATAGATGCTTGCTCCTCCGCCGTCTGTGACCCGCCCGGCCTACCCAAATAGGATCACGACTTATATAGCTGTAGTAATAGTCAGGAGAATATCTGGGGATAATGTAGTTATAGATGATTGCTGCTCCGCCGTCTGTGACCCGCCCGGCCTTGCCAAACAGAATCACGATTTATATAGCTGTAGTAATAGTCAGGAGAATATCTGGGGATAATGTAGTAATAGATGTTTGCTACTCCGCCGTCTGTGACCCGCCTGGCCTTCCCGACCAGGATCACGACTTGTATAGCTGTAGTAATAGTCAGGAGAGTATCTGGAGATATTGTAGTAATAGACGTTTGCTCCTCCGCCGTCTGTGACACGCCCGGCCTTCCCAAACAGGGTCACGACTTATATAGCTGTAGTAATAGTCTGGAGAATATCTGGGGATAATGTAGTAATAGATGTTTGCTCCTCCGTCGTCTGTGACCCGCCCGGCCTTCCCAAACAGGATCACGACTTATATAGCTGAAGTAATAGTCAGGAGAATATCTGGGGATAATGTAGTAATATATGTTTGCTCCTCCGCCGTCTGTTACCCGCCTGGCCTTCCCGAACAGGATCACGACTTGTATAGCTGTAGTAATAGTCAGGAGAATATCTGGGGACAATGTAGTAATATATGTTTGCTCCTCCGCCGTCTGTGACCCGCCCGGCCTTCCCAAACAGGATCACGACTTGTATAGCTGTAGTAATAGTCAGGAGAATATCTGGGGATAATGTAGTAATAGATGTTTGCTCCTCCGCCGTCTGTGACCCGCCCGGCCTTCCCAAACAGGATCACGACTTGTATAGCTGTAGTAATAGTCAGGAGAATATCTGGAGATATTGTAGTAATAGATGTTTGCTCCTCCGCCGTCTGTGACCCGCCCGGCCTTCCCAAACAGGATCACGAATTGTATAGCTGTAGTAATAGTCAGGAGAGTATCTGAAGATATTGTAGTAATAGATGTTTGCTCCTCCGCCGTCTGTGACCCGCCCAGCCTTCCCAAACAGGGTCACGACTTATATTGCTGTATTAATAGTCAGGAGAATATCTGGGGATAATGTAGTAATAGAAGATTGCTCCTCCGCCGTCTGTGACCCGCCCGGCCTTCCCAAACAGGATCACGACATATACGGCTGCAGTAATAGGCAGGAGAATATCTGGGGATAATGTAGTAATAGATGATTGCTCCTGCGCCGTCTGTGACCCGCCCGGCCATCCCAAACAGGATCACGACTTATATAGCTGTAGTAATAGTCAGGAGAATATCTGGGGATAATGTAGTAATAGTTGATTGCTACTCCGCCGTCTGTGACCCGTCCGGCCTTCCCAAACAGGATCACGACTTATATAGCTGTAGTAACAGTCAGGAGAATATCTGGGGATAAGTAATAGATGTTTGCTCCTCCGCCGTCTGTGACCCGCCCGGCCTTCCCAAACAGGATCACGACTTATATAGCTGTAGTAATAGTCAGGAGAATATCTGGAGATAATGTAGTAATAGATGTTTGCTCCTCCGCCGTCTGTGACCCGCCCGGCCTTCCCAAACAGGATCGCGACTTATATAGCTGTAGTAATAGTCAGGAGAATATCTGCAGATAATGTAGCAATAGATGTATGCTCCTCCGCCGTCTGTGACCCGCCCGGCCTTCCCAAACAGGATCGCGACTTATATAGCTGTAGTAATAGTCAGGTGAATATCTGGGGATAATGTAGTAATATATGTATACTCCTCCGCCGTCTGTGACCCTCCCGGCCTTCCCAAACAGGATCGCGAATTATATAGCCGTAGTAATAGTCAGGAGAATATCTGGAGATAATGTAGTAATATATGTTTGCTCCTCCGCCGTCTGTGACCCGCCTGGCCTTCCCAAACAGAATCACGACTTATATAGCTGTAGTAATAGTCAGGAGAATATCTGGGGATAGTGTAGTAATATATGTTTGCTCCTCCGCCGTTTGTGACCCGCCCGGCCTTCCCAAACAGGATCACGACTTATATAGCTGTAGTAATAGTTAGGAGAATATCTGGGGATAATATAGTAATAAATGTTTGCTCCTGCGCCGTCTGTGACCCGCCCGGCCTTCCCAAACAGGATCACGACTTATATAGCGGTAGTAATAGTCAGGAGAATATCTGGAGATAATGTAGAAATAGATGTTTGCTCCTCCGCCGTCTGTGACCCGCCCGGCCTTCCCATACAGGATCATGACTTATATAGCTGTAGTAATAGTCAGGAGAATATCTGGAGATAATGTAGTAATAGATGATTGCTCCTCTGCCGTCTGTGACCCGCCCGGCCTTCACAAACAGGATGACGACTTATAAAGCTGTAGTAATAGTCTGGAGAATATCTGGAGATAATGTAGTAATAGATGTTTGCTCTTCCGCCGTCTGTGACCCGCCCGACCTTCCCAAACAGGATCATGACTTATATAGCTGTAGTAATAATCAGGAGAATATCTGGAGGTAATGTAGTAATAGTCAGGAGAATATCTGGGGATAATATAGTAATAAATGTTTGCTCCTGCGCCGTCTGTGACCCGCCCAGCCTTCCCAAACAGGATCACGACTTATATAGCTGTAGTAATAGTCAGGAGATTATCTGGAGATAATGCAGTAATAGTCAGGAGAATATCTGGGGATAATGTAGTAATAGTCAGGAGATAATCTGGGGATAATATAGTAATATATGTTTGCTCCTCCGCCGTCTGTGACACGCCCGGCCTTCCCAAACAGGATCATGACTTATATAGCTGTAGTAATAGTCAGGGGAATATCTGGAGATAATGTAGTAATAGATGTTTGCTCTTCCGCCGTCTGTGACCCGCCCGACCTTCCCAAACAGGATCATGACTTATATAGCTGTAGTATAAGTCAGGAGAATATCTGGAGGTAATGTAGTAATAGTCAGGAGAATATCTGGGGATAATATAGTAATAAATGTTTGCTCCTGCGCCATCTGTGACCCGCCCAGCCTTCCCAAACAGGATCACGACTTATATAGCTGTAGTAATAGTCAGGAGATTATCTGGAGATAATGTAGTAATAGTCAGGAGAATATCTGGGGATAATGTAGTAATAGTCAGGAGATAATCTGGGGATAATATAGTAATATATGTTTGCTCCACCGCCGTCTGTGACACGCCCGGCCTTCCCAAACAGGATCATGACTTATATAGCTGTAGTAATAGTCAGGAGAATATCTGGAGATAATGTAGTAATAGTCAGGAGAATATCTGGGGATAATATAGTAATATAAGTTTGCTCCTGCGCCGTCTGTGACCCGCCCGGCCTTCCCAAACAGGATCACGACTTATATAGGTGTAGTAATTGTCAGGAGAATATCTGGAGATAATGTAGTTATAGTCAGGAGAATATCTGGGGATAATGTAGTAATAGTCAGGAGAATATCTGGGGATAATGTAGTAATAGATGATCCCTCCTCCGCCGTCTGTGACCCGCCCGGCCTTCCCAAACAGGATCACGACTTGTATAGCTGTAGTAATAGTCAGGAGAATATCTGGAGATAATGTAGTAATAGATGTTTGCTCCTCCGCCGTCTGTGAACAGCCCGGCCTTCCCAAACAGGGTCACGACTTATATAGCTGTAGTAATAGTCAGGAGAATATCTGGGGATAATATAGTATTATATGTTTGCTCCTGCGCCGTCTGTGACCCGCCCGGCCTTCCCAAACAGGATCACGACTTATATAGCTGTAGTAATAGTCAGGAGATTATCTGGAGATAATGTAGTAATAGGGTTTACTCCTCCGCCGTGTGTGAACCGCCCGGCCTTCTCAAACAGTACCACGACTTATATAGCTGTAGTAATAGTCAGGAGAATATCTGGGGATAAGTAATAGATGTTTGCTCCTCCGCCGTCTGTGACCCGCCCGGCCTTCCCAAACAGGATCACGACTTATATAGCTGTAGTAATAGTAAGGAGAATATCTGGAGATAATGTAGTAATAGGGTTTACTCCTCCACCGTCTGTGACCCGCCCGGCCTTCCCAAACAGGATCACGACTTATATAGCTGTAGTTATAGTCAGGAGAATATCTGGGGATAAGTAATAGTTGTTTCCTCCTCCGCCGTCGGTGACCCGCCCGGCCTTCCCAAACAGGATCACGACTTATATAGCTGTAGTAATAGTCAGGAGAATATCTGGGGATAAGTAATTGATGCTTGCTCCTCCGCCGTCTGTGACCCGCCAGCCTTCCCAAATAGGATCACGACTTATATAGCTGTAGTAATAGTCAGGAGAATATCTGGGGATAATGTAGTAATAGATGATTGCTGCTCCGCCGTCTGTGACCCGCCCGGCCTTGCCAAACAGGATCACGATTTATATAGCTGTAGTAATAGTCAGGAGAATATTTGGGGATAATGTAGTAATAGATGTTTGCTCCTCCGCCGTCTGTGACCCGCCTGGCCTTCCCGAACAGGATCACGACTTGTATAGCTGTAGTAATAGTCAGGAGAGTATCTGGAGATATTGTAGTAAAAGACGTTTGCTCCTCCACCGTCTGTGACCCGCCCGGCCTTCCCAAACAGGGTCACGACTTATATAGCTGTAGTAATAGTCTGGAGAATATCTGGGGATAATGTAGTAATAGATGTTTGCTCCTCCGTCGTCTGTGACCCGCCCGGCCTTCCCAAACAGGATCACGACTTATATAGCTGAAGTAATAGTCAGGAGAATATCTGGGGATAATGTAGTAATATATGTTTGCTCCTCCGCCGTCTGTGACCCGCCTGGCCTTCCCGAACAGGACCACGACTTGTATAGCTGTAGTAATAGTCAGGAGAATATCTGGAGATAATGTAGTAATAGTCAGGAGAATACCTGGGGATAATATAGTAATATATGTTTACTCCTGCGCCGTCTGTGACCCTCCTGGCCTTCCCAAACAGGATCACGACCTATATAGCTGTAGTAATAGTCAGGAGAATATCTGGGGATAGTGTAATAAGAAATGTTTGCTCCTCTGCCGTCTGTGACCCGCCCGGCCTTCCCAAACAGGGTCACGACTTATATTGCTGTAGTAATAATCAGGAGAATATCTGGGGATAATGTAGTAATAGCTGTTTGCTCCTCCACCGTCCGTGACCCGCCCGGCCTTCCCAAACAGGATCACGACTTATATAGCTGTAGTAATAGTCAGGAGAATATCTGGAGATAATGTAGTAATAGATGTTTGCTCCTCCGCCGTCTGTGACCCGCCCGGCCTTCCAAAACAGGATCACGACTTATATAGCTGTAGTAATAGTCAGGAGAATATCTGGAGATATTGTAGTAATAAATGTTTGCTCCTCCGCCGTCTGTGACCCGCCCGACCTTCTCAAACAGGATCACGACTTGTATAGCTGTAGTAATAGGTAGGAGAATATCAGGAGATAATGTAGTAATACATGTTTGCTCCTCCGCCGTCTGTGACCCGCCCGGCAATCCCAAACAGGATCATGACTTACATAGCTGTAGTAATAGTCAGGAGAATATCTGGAGATAATGTAGTAATAGTCAGGAGAATATCTGGGGATAATATAGTAATATATGTTTGTTCCTGCGCCGTCTGTGACCCGCCCGGCCTTCCCAAACAGGATCACGACTTATATAGCTGCAGTAATAGTCAGGAGAACATCTGGGGATAATGTAGTAATAGATGTTTGCTCCTGCGCCGTCTGTGACCCGCCCGGCCTTCCCAAACAGGATCACGACTTATATAGCTGTAGTAATAGTCAGGAGAATATCTGGAGATAATGTAGTAATATGGTTTACTCCTCCGCCGTCTGTGAACCGCCCGGCCTTCTCAACAGGACCACGACTTATATAGCTGTAGTAATAGTCAGGAGAATATCTGGGGATAAGTAATAGATGTTTGCTCCTCCGCCGTCTGTGACCCGCCCGGCCTTCCCAAACAGAATCACGACTTATATACCTGTAGTAATAGTCAGGAGAATATCTGGAGATAATGTAGTAATAGGGTTTACTCCTCCGCCGTCTGTGACCCGCCCGGCCTTCCCAAACAGGATCACGACTTATATAGCTGTAGTTATAGTCAGGAGAATATCTGGGGATAAGTAATAGTTGTTTGCTCCTCCGCCGTCGGTGACCCGCCCGGCCTTCCCAAACAGGATCACGACTTATATAGCTGTAGTAATAGTCAGGAGAATATCTGGGGATAAGTAATAGATGCTTGCTCCTCCGCCGTCTGTGACCCGCCCGGCCTTCCCAAATAGGATCACGACTTATATAGCTGTAGTAATAGTCAGGAGAATATCTGGGGATAATATAGTATTATATGTTTGCTCCTGCGCCGTCTGTGACCCGCCCGGCCTTCCCATACAGGATCACGACTTATATAGCTGTAGTAATAGTCAGGAGAATATCTGGAGATAATGTAGTAATAGGGTTTACTCCTCCGCCGTGTGTGAACCGCCCGGCCTTCTCAAACAGTACCACGACTTATAAAGCCGTAGTAATAGTCAGGAGAATATCTGGGGATAAGTAATAGATGTTTGCTCCTCCGCCGTCTGTGACCCGCCCGGCCTTCCCAAACAGGATCACGACTTATATAGCTGTAGTAATAGTAAGGAGAATATCTGGCGATAATGTAGTAATAGGGTTTACTCCTCCGCCGTCTGTGACCCGCCCGGCCTTCCCAAACAGGATCACGACTTATATAGCTGTAGTTATAGTCAGGAGAATATCTGGGGATAAGTAATAGTTGTTTCCTCCTCCGCCGTCGGTGACCCGCCCGGCCTTCCCAAACAGGATCACGACTTATATAGCTGTAGTAATAGTCAGGAGAATATCTGGGGATAAGTAATAGATGCTTGCTCCTCCGCCGTCTGTGACCCGCCCGGCCTTCCCAAATAGGATCACGACTTATATAGCTGTAGTAATAGTCAGGAGAATATCTGGGGATAATGTAGTCATAGATGATTGCTGCTCCGCCGTCTGTGACCCGCCCGGCCTTGCCAAACAGGATCACGATTTATATAGCTGTAGTAATAGTCAGGAGAATATCTGGGGATAATGTAGTAATAGATGTTTGCTCCTCCGCCGTCTGTGACCCGCCTGGCCTTCCCGACCAGGATCACGACTTGTATAGCTGTAGTAATAGTCAGGAGAGTATCTGGAGATATTGTAGTAATAGACGTTTGCTCCTCCGCCGTCTGTGACACGCCCGGCCTTCCCAAACAGGGTCACGACTTATATAGCTGTAGTAATAGTCTGTAGAATATCTGGGGATAATGTAGTAATAGATGTTTGCTCCTCCGTCGTCTGTGACCCGCCCGGCCTTCCCAAACAGGATCACGACTTATATAGCTGAAGTAATAGTCAGGAGAATATCTGGGGATAATGTAGTAATATATGTTTGCTCCTCCGCCGTCTGTGACCCGCCTGGCCTTCCCGAACAGGATCACGACTTGTATAGCTGTAGTAATAGTCAGGAGAATATCTGGGGATAATGTAGTAATAATTGTTTGCTCCTCCGCCGTCTGTGACCCGCCCGGCCTTCCCAAACAGGATCACGACTTGTATAGCTGTAGTAATAGTCAGGAGAATATCTGGGGATAATGTAGTAATAGATGTTTGCTCCTCCGCCGTCTGTGACCCGCCCGGCCTTCCCAAACAGGATCACGACTTGTATAGCTGTAGTAATAGTCAGGAGAATATCTGGGGATAATGTAGTAATAGATGATTGCTCCTCCACCGTCTGTGACTCGTCCGGCCTTCCCAAACAGGATCAGGACTTATATAGCTGTAGTAATAGTCAGGAGAATATCTGGGGATAAGTAATAGATGTATGCTCCTCCGCCGTCTGTAACCCGCCCGGCCTTCCCAAACAGGATCACGACTTATATAGCAGTAGTAATAGTCAGGAGAATATCTGGGGATAATGTAGTAATAGATGTATGCTCCTGCGCCGTCTGTGACCCGCCCGGCCTTCCCAAACAGGATCACGACATATACGGCTGCAGTAATAGGCAGGAGAATATCTGGGGATATTGTAGTAATAGATGATTGCTCCTGCGCCGTCTGTGACCCGCCCGGCCATCCCAAACAGGATCACGACTTATATAGCTGTAGTAATAGTCAGGAGAATATCTGGGGATAATGTAGTAATAGTTGATTGCTACTCCGCCGTCTGTGACTCGTCCGGCCTTCCCAAACAGGATCACGACTTATATAGCTGTAGTAACAGTCAGGAGAATATCTGGGGATAAGTAATAGATGTTTGCTCCTCCGCCGTCTGTGACCCGCCCGGCCTTCCCAAACAGGATCGCGAATTATATAGCCGTAGTAATAGTCAGGAGAATATCTGGAGATAATGTAGTAATATATGTTTGCTCCTCCGCCGTCTGTGACCCGCCCGGCCTTCCCAAACAGAATCACGACTTATATAGCTGTAGTAATAGTCAGAAGAATATCTGGGGATAGTGTAGTAATATATGTTTGCTCCTCCGCCGTCTGTGACCCGCCCGGCCTTCCCAAACAGGATCACGACTTATATAGCTGTAGTAATAGTTAGGAGAATATCTGGGGATAATATAGTAATAAATGTTTGCTCCTGCGCCGTCTGTGACCCGCCCGGCCTTCCCAAACAGGATCACGACTTATATAGCTGTAGTAATAGTCAGGAGAATATCTGGAGATAATGTAGAAATAGATGTTTGCTCCTCCGCCGTCTGTGACCCGCCCGGCCTTCCCATACAGGATCATGACTTATATAGCTGTAGTAATAGTCAGGAGAATATCTGGAGATAATGTAGTAATAGATGATTGCTCCTCTGCCGTCTGTGACCCGCCCGGCCTTCACAAACAGGATGACGACTTATAAAGCTGTAGTAATAGTCTGGAGAATATCTGGAGATAATGTAGTAATAGATGTTTGCTCTTCCGCCGTCTGTGACCCGCCCGACCTTCCCAAACAGGATCATGACTTATATAGCTGTAGTAATAGTCAGGAGAATATCTGGAGGTAATGTAGTAATAGTCAGGAGAATATCTGGGGATAATATAGTAATAAATGTTTGCTCCTGCGCCGTCTGTGACCCGCCTAGCCTTCCCAAACAGGATCACGACTTATATAGCTGTAGTAATAGTCAGGAGATTATCTGGAGATAATGTAGTAATAGTCAGGAGAATATCTGGGGATAATGTAGTAATAGTCAGGAGATAATCTGGGGATAATATAGTAATATATGTTTGCTCCTCCGCCGTCTGTGACACGCCCGGCCTTCCCAAACAGGATCATGACTTATATAGCTGTAGTAATAGTCAGGAGAATATCTGGAGATAATGTAGTAATAGATGTTTGCTCTTCCGCCGTCTGTGACCCGCCCGACCTTCCCAAACAGGATCATGACTTATATAGCTGTAGTATAAGTCAGGAGAATATCTGGAGGTAATGTAGTAATAGTCAGGAGAATATCTGGGGATAATATAGTAATAAATGTTTGCTCCAGCGCCATCTGTGACCCGCCCAGCCTTCCCAAACAGGATCACGACTTATATAGCTGTAGTAATAGTCAGGAGATTATCTGGAGATAATGTAGTAATAGTCAGGAGAATATCTGGGGATAATGTAGTAATAGTCAGGAGATAATCTGGGGATAATATAGTAATATATGTTTGCTCCACCGCCGTCTGTGACACGCCCGGCCTTCCCAAACAGGATCATGACTTATATAGCTGTAGTAATAGTCAGGAGAATATCTGGAGATAATGTAGTAATAGTCAGGAGAATATCTGGGGATAATATAGTAATATAAGTTTGCTCCTGCGCCGTCTGTGACCCGCCCGGCCTTCCCAAACAGGATCACGACTTATATAGGTGTAGTAATAGTCAGGAGAATATCTGGAGATAATGTAGTAATAAATGTTTGCTCCTCCGCCGTCTGTGACCCGCCCGACCTTCCCAAACAGGATCACGACTTGTATAGCTGTAGTAATAGGTAGGAGAATATCAGGAGATAATGTAGTAATACATGTTTGCTCCTCCGCCGTCTGTGACCCGCCCGGCAATCCCAAACAGGATCATGACTTATATAGCTGTAGTAATAGTCAGGAGAATATCTGGAGATAATGTGGTAATAGGGTTTACTCCTCCGCCGTCTGTGAACCGCCGGCCTTCTCAAACAGGACCACGACTTATATAGCTGTAGTAATAGGTAGGAGAATATCAGGAGATAATGTAGTAATACATGTTTGCTCCTCCGCCGTCTGTGACCCGCCCGGCAATCCCAAACAGGATCATGACTTATATAGCTGTAGTAATAGTCAGGAGAATATCTGGAGATAATGTAGTAATAGTCAGGAGAATATCTGGGGATAATAGAGTAATATATGTTTGCTCCTGCGCCGTCTGTGACCCGCCCGGCCTTCCCAAACAGGATGACGACTTATATAGCTGTAGTAATAGTCAGGAGAATATCTGGGGATAATGTAGTAATAGATGTTTGCTTCTGCGCTGTCTGTGACCCGCCCGGCCTTCCCAAACAGGATCACGACTTATATAGCTGTAGTAATAGTCAGGAGAATATCTGGAGATAATGTGGTAATAGGGTTTACTCCTCCGCCGTCTGTGAACCGCCGGCCTTCTCAAACAGGACCACGACTTATATAGCTGTAGTAATAGTCAGGAGTATGTCTGGGGATAAGTAATAGATGTTTGCTCCTCCGCCTTCTGTGTCCCGCCCGGCCTTCCCAAACAGGATCACGACTTATATAGCTGTAGTAATAGTCAGGAGAATATCTGGGGATAAGTAATAGATGTTTGCTCCTCCGCCGTCTGTGACCCGCCCGGCCTTCCCAAACAGGATCACGACTTATATAGCTGTAGTAATAGTCAGGAGAATATCTGGGGATAATGTAGTAATAGATGATTGCTCCTCCACCGTCTGTGACTCGTCCGGCCTTCCCAAACAGGATCAGGACTTATATAGCTGTAGTAATAGTCAGGAGAATATCTGGGGATAAGTAATAGATGTATGCTCCTCCGCCGTCTGTAACCCGCCCGGCCTTCCCAAACAGGATCACGACTTATATAGCAGTAGTAATAGTCAGGAGAATATCTGGGGATAATGTAGTAATAGATGTATGCTCCTGCGCCGTCTGTGACCCGCCCGGCCTTCCTAAACAGGATCACGACTTATATAGCTGTATTAATAGTCAGGAGAATATCTGGAGATAATGTAGTAAAAGGGTTTACTCCTCAGCCGTCTGTGAACCGCCGGCCTTCTCAAACAGGACCACGACTTATATAGCTGTAGTAATAGTCTGGAGAATATCTGGGGATAAGTAATAGATGTTTGCTCCTCCGCCGTCTGTGACCCGCCCGGCCTTCCCAAACAGGATCACGACTTATATATCTGTAGTAATAGTCAGGACAATATCTGGAGATAATGTAGTAATAGGGTTTACTCCTCAGCCGTCTGTGACCCGCCCGGCCTTCCCAAGCAGGATCACGACTTATATAGCTGTAGTTGTAGTCAGGAGAATATCTGGGGATAAGTAATAGATGTTTGCTCCTCCGCCGTCGGTGACCCGCCCGGCCTTCCCAAACAGGATCACGACTTATATAGCTGTAGTAATCGTCAGGAGAATATCTGGGGATAAGTAATAGATGTTTGCTCCTCCGCCGTCTGTGACCCGCCCGGCCTTCCCAAACAGGATCACGACTTATATAGCTGTAGTAATAGTCAGGAGAATATCTGGGGATAATGTAGTAATAGATGATTGCTCCTCCACCGTCTGTGACCCGTCCGGCCTTCCCAAACAGGATCAGGACTTATATAGCTGTAGTAATAGTCAGGAGAATATCTGGGGATAAGTAATAGATGTTTGCTCCTCCGCCGTCTGTGACCCGCCCGGCCTTCCCAAACAGGATCACGACTTATATAGCCGTAGTAATAGTCAGGAGAATATCTGGGGATAATATAGTATTATATGTTTGCTCCTGCGCCGTCTGTGACCCGCCCGGCCTTCCCATACAGGATCACGACTTATATAGCTGTAGTAATAGTCAGGAGAATATCTGGAGATAATGTAGTAATAGGGTTTACTCCTCCGCCGTGTGTGAACCACCCGGCCTTCTCAAACAGTACCACGACTTATATAGCCGTAGTAATAGTCAGGAGAATATCTGGGGATAAGTAATAGATGTTTGCTCCTCCGCCGTCTGTGACCCGCCCGGCCTTCCCAAACAGGATCACGACTTATATAGCTGTAGTAATAGTAAGGAGAATATCTGGAGATAATGTAGTAATAGGGTTTACTCCTCCGCCGTCTGTGACCCGCCCGGCCTTCCCAAACAGGATCACGACTTATATAGCTGTAGTAATAGTCAGGAGAATATCTGGAGATAATGTAGAAATAGATGTTTGCTCCTCCGCCGTCTGTGACCCGCCCGGCCTTCCCATACAGGATCATGACTTATATAGCTGTAGTAATAGTCAGGAGAATATCTGGAGATAATGTAGTAATAGATGATTGCTCCTCTGCCGTCTGTGACCCGCCCGGCCTTCACAAACAGGATGACGACTTATAAAGCTGTAGTAATAGTCTGGAGAATATCTGGAGATAATGTAGTAATAGATGTTTGCTCTTCCGCCGTCTGTGACCCGCCCGACCTTCCCAAACAGGATCATGACTTATATAGCTGTAGTAATAGTCAGGAGAATATCTGGAGGTAATGTAGTAATAGTCAGGAGAATATCTGGGGATAATATAGTAATAAATGTTTGCTCCTGCGCCGTCTGTGACCCGCCTAGCCTTCCCAAACAGGATCACGACTTATATAGCTGTAGTAATAGTCAGGAGATTATCTGGAGATAATGTAGTAATAGTCAGGAGAATATCTGGGGATAATGTAGTAATAGTCAGGAGATAATCTGGGGATAATATAGTAATATATGTTTGCTCCTCCGCCGTCTGTGACACGCCCGGCCTTCCCAAACAGGATCATGACTTATATAGCTGTAGTAATAGTCAGGAGAATATCTGGAGATAATGTAGTAATAGATGTTTGCTCTTCCGCCGTCTGTGACCCGCCCGACCTTCCCAAACAGGATCATGACTTATATAGCTGTAGTATAAGTCAGGAGAATATCTGGAGGTAATGTAGTAATAGTCAGGAGAATATCTGGGGATAATATAGTAATAAATGTTTGCTCCAGCGCCATCTGTGACCCGCCCAGCCTTCCCAAACAGGATCACGACTTATATAGCTGTAGTAATAGTCAGGAGATTATCTGGAGATAATGTAGTAATAGTCAGGAGAATATCTGGGGATAATGTAGTAATAGTCAGGAGATAATCTGGGGATAATATAGTAATATATGTTTGCTCCACCGCCGTCTGTGACACGCCCGGCCTTCCCAAACAGGATCATGACTTATATAGCTGTAGTAATAGTCAGGAGAATATCTGGAGATAATGTAGTAATAGTCAGGAGAATATCTGGGGATAATATAGTAATATAAGTTTGCTCCTGCGCCGTCTGTGACCCGCCCGGCCTTCCCAAACAGGATCACGACTTATATAGGTGTAGTAATAGTCAGGAGAATATCTGGAGATAATGTAGTAATAAATGTTTGCTCCTCCGCCGTCTGTGACCCGCCCGACCTTCCCAAACAGGATCACGACTTGTATAGCTGTAGTAATAGGTAGGAGAATATCAGGAGATAATGTAGTAATACATGTTTGCTCCTCCGCCGTCTGTGACCCGCCCGGCAATCCCAAACAGGATCATGACTTATATAGCTGTAGTAATAGTCAGGAGAATATCTGGAGATAATGTAGTAATAAATGTTTGCTCCTCCGCCGTCTGTGACCCGCCCGACCTTCCCAAACAGAATCACGACTTCTATAGCTGTAGTAATAGGTAGGAGAATATCAGGAGATAATGTAGTAATACATGTTTGCTCCTCCGCCGTCTGTGACCCGCCCGGCAATCCCAAACAGGATCATGACTTATATAGCTGTAGTAATAGTCAGGAGAATATCTGGAGATAATGTAGTAATAGTCAGGAGAATATCTGGGGATAATAGAGTAATATATGTTTGCTCCTGCGCCGTCTGTGAGCCGCCCGGCCTTCCCAAACAGGATGACGACTTATATAGCTGTAGTAATAGTCAGGAGAATATCTGGGGATAATGTAGTAATAGATGTTTGCTTCTGCGCCGTCTGTGACCCGCCCGGCCTTCCCAAACAGGATCACGACTTATATAGCTGTAGTAATAGTCAGGAGAATATCTGGAGATAATGTGGTAATAGGGTTTACTCCTCCGCCGTCTGTGAACCGCCGGCCTTCTCAAACAGGACCACGACTTATATAGCTGTAGTAATAGTCAGGAGTATATCTGGGGATAAGTAATAGATGTTTGCTCCTCCGCCTTCTGTGTCCCGCCCGGCCTTCCCAAACAGGATCACGACTTATATAGCTGTAGTAATAGTCAGGAGAATATCTGGGGATAAGTAATAGATGTTTGCTCCTCCGCCGTCTGTGACCCGCCCGGCCTTCCCAAACAGGATCACGACTTATATAGCTGTAGTAATAGTCAGGAGAATATCTGGGGATAATGTAGTAATAGATGATTGCTCCTCCACCGTCTGTGACTCGTCCGGCCTTCCCAAACAGGATCAGGACTTATATAGCTGTAGTAATAGTCAGGAGAATATCTGGGGATAAGTAATAGATGTATGCTCCTCCGCCGTCTGTAACCCGCCCGGCCTTCCCAAACAGGATCACGACTTATATAGCAGTAGTAATAGTCAGGAGAATATCTGGGGATAATGTAGTAATAGATGTATGCTCCTGCGCCGTCTGTGACCCGCCCGGCCTTCCTAAACAGGATCACGACTTATATAGCTGTATTAATAGTCAGGAGAATATCTGGAGATAATGTAGTAAAAGGGTTTACTCCTCAGCCGTCTGTGAACCGCCGGCCTTCTCAAACAGGACCACGACTTATATAGCTGTAGTAATAGTCTGGAGAATATCTGGGGATAAGTAATAGATGTTTGCTCCTCCGCCGTCTGTGACCCGCCCGGCCTTCCCAAACAGGATCACGACTTATATATCTGTAGTAATAGTCAGGACAATATCTGGAGATAATGTAGTAATAGGGTTTACTCCTCAGCCGTCTGTGACCCGCCCGGCCTTCCCAAGCAGGATCACGACTTATATAGCTGTAGTTGTAGTCAGGAGAATATCTGGGGATAAGTAATAGATGTTTGCTCCTCCGCCGTCGGTGACCCGCCCGGCCTTCCCAAACAGGATCACGACTTATATAGCTGTAGTAATCGTCAGGAGAATATCTGGGGATAAGTAATAGATGTTTGCTCCTCCGCCGTCTGTGACCCGCCCGGCCTTCCCAAACAGGATCACGACTTATATAGCTGTCGTAATAGTCAGGAGAATATCTGGGGATAATGTAGTAATAGATGATTGCTCCTCCACCGTCTGTGACCCGTCCGGCCTTCCCAAACAGGATCAGGACTTATATAGCTGTAGTAATAGTCAGGAGAATATCTGGGGATAAGTAATAGATGTTTGCTCCTCCGCCGTCTGTGACCCGCCCGGCCTTCCCAAACAGGATCACGACTTATATAGCCGTAGTAATAGTCAGGAGAATATCTGGGGATAATATAGTATTATATGTTTGCTCCTGCGCCGTCTGTGACCCGCCCGGCCTTCCCATACAGGATCACGACTTATATAGCTGTAGTAATAGTCAGGAGAATATCTGGAGATAATGTAGTAATAGGGTTTACTCCTCCGCCGTGTGTGAACCACCCGGCCTTCTCAAACAGTACCACGACTTATATAGCCGTAGTAATAGTCAGGAGAATATCTGGGGATAAGTAATAGATGTTTGCTCCTCCGCCGTCTGTGACCCGCCCGGCCTTCCCAAACAGGATCACGACTTATATAGCTGTAGTAATAGTAAGGAGAATATCTGGAGATAATGTAGTAATAGGGTTTACTCCTCCGCCGTCTGTGACCCGCCCGGCCTTCCCAAACAGGATCACGACTTATATAGCTGTAGTTATAGTCAGGAGAATATCTGGGGATAAGTAATAGTTGTTTCCTCCTCCGCCGTCGGTGACCCGCCCGGCCTTCCCAAACAGGATCACGACTTATATAGCTGTAGTAATAGTCAGGAGAATATCTGGGGATAAGTAATAGATGCTTGCTCCTCCGCCGTCTGTGACCCGCCCGGCCTTCCCAAATAGGATCACGACTTATATAGCCGTAGTAATAGTCAGGAGAATATCTGGGGATAATGTAGTAATAGATGATTGCTGCTCCGCCGTCTGTGACCCGCCCGGCCTTGCCAAACAGGATCACGATTTATATAGCTGTAGTAATAGTCAGGAGAATATCTGGGGATAATGTAGTAATAGATGTTTGCTCCTCCGCCGTCTGTGACCCGCCCGGCCTTCCCAAACAGGATCACGACTTGTATAGCTGTAGTAATAGTCAGGAGAATATCTGGAGATATTGTAGTAATAGATGTTTGTTCCTCCGCCGTCTGTGACCCGCCCGGCCTTCCCAAACAGGATCACGACTTGTATAGCTGTAGTAATAGTCAGGAGAGTATCTGGAGATATTGTAGTAATAGATGTTTGCTCCTCCGCCGTCTGTGACCCGCCCGGCCTTCCCAAACAGGGTCACGACTTATATAGCTGTAGTAATAGTCAGGAGAATATCTGGTGATAATGTAGTAATAGTCAGGAGAATATCTGGGGATAATATAGTAATATAAGTTTGTTCCTGCGCCGTCTGTGACCCGCCCGGCCTTCCCAAACAGGATCACGACTTATATAGGTGTAGTAATTGTCAGGAGAATATCTGGAGATAATGTAGTTATAGTCAGGAGAATATCTGGGGATAATGTAGTAATAGATGTTTGCTCCTCCGCCGTCTGTGACCCGCCCGGCCTTCCCAAACAGGATCACGACTAGTATAGCTGTAGTAATAGTCAGGAGAATATCTGGAGATATTGTAATAATAGATGTTTGCTCCTCCGCCGTCTGTGACCCGCCCGGCCTTCCCAAACAGGATCACGACTTGTATAGCTGTAGTAATAGTCAGGAGAGTATCTGGAGATATTGTAGTAATAGATGTTTGCTCCTCCGCCGTCTGTGACCCGCCCGGCCTTCCCAAACAGGATCACGACTTGTATAGCTGTAGTAATAGTCAGGAGAATATCTGGAGATAATGTAGTAATAGATGTTTGCTCCTCCGCCGTCTGTGAACAGCCCGGCCTTCCCAAACAGGGTCACGACTTATATTGCTGTAGTAATTGTCAGGAGAATATCTGGGGATAATGTAGTAATAGATGTTTGCTCCTCCACCGTCTGTGACCCGCCCGGCCTTCCCAAACAGGATCACGACTTATATAGCTGTAGTAATAGTCAGGAGAATATCTGGAGATAATGTAGTAATAAATGTTTGCTCCTCCGCCGTCTGTGACCCGCCCGACCTTCCCAAACAGGATCACGACTTGTATAGCTGTAGTAATAGGTAGGAGAATATCAGGAGATAATGTAGTCATACATGTTTGCTCCTCCGCCGTCTGTGACCCGCCCGGCAATCCCAAACAGGATCATGACTTATATAGCTGTAGTAATAGTCAGGAGGATATCTGGAGATAATGTAGTAATAGTCAGGAGAATATCTGGGGATAATAGAGTAATATATGTTTGCTCCTGCGCCGTCTGTGACCCGCCCGGCCTTCCCAAACAGGATGACGACTTATATAGCTGTAGTAATAGTCAGGAGAATATCTGGGGATAATGTAGTAATAGATGTTTGCTTCTGCGCCGTCTGTGACCCGCCCGGCCTTCCCAAACAGGATCACGACTTATATAGCTGTAGTAATAGTCAGGAGAATATCTGGAGATAATGTGGTAATAGGGTTTACTCCTCCGCCGTCTGTGAACCGCCGGCCTTCTCAAACAGGACCACGACTTATATAGCTGTAGTAATAGTCAGGAGTATATCTGGGGATAAGTAATAGATGTTTGCTCCTCCGCCTTCTGTGTCCCGCCCGGCCTTCCCAAACAGGATCACGACTTATATAGCTGTAGTAATAGTCAGGAGAATATCTGGGGATAAGTAATAGATGTTTGCTCCTCCGCCGTCTGTGACCCGCCCGGCCTTCCCAAACAGGATCACGACTTATATAGCTGTAGTAATAGTCAGGAGAATATCTGGGGATAATGTAGTAATAGATGATTGCTCCTCCACCGTCTGTGACTCGTCCGGCCTTCCCAAACAGGATCAGGACTTATATAGCTGTAGTAATAGTCAGGAGAATATCTGGGGATAAGTAATAGATGTATGCTCCTCCGCCGTCTGTAACCCGCCCGGCCTTCCCAAACAGGATCACGACTTATATAGCTGTAGTAATAGTCAGGAGAATATCTGGGGATAATGTAGTAATAGATGTATGCTCCTGCGCCGTCTGTGACCCGCCCGGCCTTCCCAAACAGGATCACGACTTATATAGCTGTATTAATAGTCAGGAGAATATCTGGAGATAATGTAGTAATAGGGTTTACTCCTCAGCCGTCAGTGAACCGCCGGCCTTCTCAAACAGGACCACGACTTATATAGCTGTAGTAATAGTCTGGAGAATATCTGGGGATAAGTAATAGATGTTTGCTCCTCCGCCGTCTGTGACCCGCCCGGCCTTCCCAAACAGGATCACGACTTATATATCTGTAGTAATAGTCAGGACAATATCTGGAGATAATGTAGTAATAGGGTTTACTCTTCAGCCGTCTGTGACCCGCCCGGCCTTCCCAAGCAGGATCACGACTAATATAGCTGTAGTTGTAGTCAGGAGAATATCTGGGGATAAGTAATAGATGTTTGCTCCTCCGCCGTCGGTGAACCGCCCGGCCTTCCCAAACAGGATCACGACTTATATAGCTGTAGTAATAGTCAGGAGAATATCTGGGGATAAGTAATAGATGTTTGCTCCTCCGCCGTCTGTGACCCGCCCGGCCTTCCCAAACAGGATCACGACTTATATAGCTGTAGTAATAGTCAGGAGAATATCTGGGGATAATGTAGTAATAGATGATTGCTCCTCCACCGTCTGTGACCCGTCCGGCCTTCCCAAACAGGATCAGGACTTATATAGCTGTAGTAATAGTCAGGAGAATATCTGGGGATAAGTAATAGATGTTTGCTCCTCCGCCGTCTGTGACCCGCCCGGCCTTCCCAAACAGGATCACGACTTATATAGCCGTAGTAATAGTCAGGAGAATATCTGGGGATAATATAGTATTATATGTTTGCTCCTGCGCCGTCTGTGACCCGCCCGGCCTTCCCATACAGGATCACGACTTATATAGCTGTAGTAATAGTCAGGAGAATATCTGGAGATAATGTAGTAACAGGGTTTACTCCTCCGCCGTGTGTGTACCACCCGGCCTTCTCAAACAGTACCACGACTTATATAGCCGAAGTAATAGTCAGGAGAATATCTGGGGATAAGTAATAGATGTTTGCTCCTCCGCCGTCTGTGACCCGCCCGGCCTTCCCAAACAGGATCACGACTTATATAGCTGTAGTAATAGTAAGGAGAATATCTGGAGATAATGTAGTAATAGGGTTTACTCCTCCGCCGTCTGTGACCCGCCCGGCCTTCCCAAACAGGATCACGACTTATATAGCTGTAGTTATAGTCAGGAGAATATCTGGGGATAAGTAATAGTTGTTTCCTCCTCCGCCGTCGGTGACCCGCCCGGCCTTCCCAAACAGGATCACGACTTATATAGCTGTAGTAATAGTCAGGAGAATATCTGGGGATAAGTAATAGATGCTTGCTCCTCCGCCGTCTGTGACCCGCCCGGCCTTCCCAAATAGGATCACGACTTATATAGCTGTAGTAATAGTCAGGAGAATATCTGGGGATAATGTAGTAATAGATGATTGCTGCTCCGCCGTCTGTGACCCGCCCGGCCTTGCCAAACAGGATCACGATTTATATAGCTGTAGTAATAGTCAGGAGAATATCTGGGGATAATGTAGTAATAGATGTTTGCTCCTCCGCCTTCTGTGACCCGCCTGGCCTTCCCGACCAGGATCACGACTTGTATAGCTGTAGTAATAGTCAGGAGAGTATCTGGAGATATTGTAGTAATAGACGTTTGCTCCTCCGTCGTCTGTGACACGCCCGGCCTTCCCAAACAGGGTCACGACTTATATAGCTGTAGTAATAGTCTGGAGAATATCTGGGGATAATGTAGTAATAGATGTTTGCTCCTCCGTCGTCTGTGACCCGCCCGGCCTTCCCAAACAGGATCACGACTTATATAGCTGAAGTAATAGTCAGGAGAATATCTGGGGATAATGTAGTAATATATGTTTGCTCCTCCGCCGTCTGTGACCCGCCTGGCCTTCCCGAACAGGATCACGACTTGTATAGCTGTAGTAATAGTCAGGAGAATATCTGGGGATAATGAAGTAATATATGTTTGCTCCTCCGCCGTCTGTGACCCGCCCGGCCTTCCCAAACAGGATCACGACTTGTATAGCTGTAGTAATAGTCAGGAGAATATCTGGGGATAATGTAGTAATAGATGTTTGCTCCTCCGCCGTCTGTGACCCGCCCGGCCTTCCCAAACAGGATCACGACTTGTATAGCTGTAGTAATAGTCAGGAGAATATCTGGAGATATTGTAGCAATAGATGTTTGCTCCTCCGCCGTCTGTGACCCGCCCGGCCTTCCCAAACAGGATCACGACTCGTATAGCTGTAGTAATAGTCAGGAGAGTATCTGGAGATATTGTAGTAATAGATGTTTGCTCCTCCGCCGTCTGTGACCCGCCCGGCCTTCCCAAACAGGGTCACGACTTATATAGCTGTATTAATAGTCAGGAGAATATCTGGGGATAATGTAGTAATAGAAGATTGCTCCTCCGCCGTCTGTGACCCGCCCGGCCTTCCCAAACAGGATCACGACATATACGGCTGCAGTAATAGTCAGGAGAATATCTGGGGATAATGTAGTAATAGATGATTGCTCCTGCGCCGTCTGTGACCCGCCCGGCCATCCCAAACAGGATCACGACTTATATAGCTGTAGTAATAGTCAGGAGAATATCTGGGGATAATGTAGTAATAGTTGATTGCTACTCCGCCGTCTGTGACCCGTCCGGCCTTCCCAAACAGGATCACGACTTATATAGCTGTAGTAACAGTCAGGAGAATATCTGGGGATAAGTAATAGATGTTTGCTCCTCCGCCGTCTGTGACCCGCCCGGCCTTCCCAAACAGGATCACGACTTATATAGCTGTAGTAATAGTCAGGAGAATATCTGGAGATAATGTAGTAATAGATGTTTGCTCCTCCGCCGTCTGTGACCCGCCCGGCCTTCCCAAACAGGATCGCGACTTATATAGCTGTAGTAATAGTCAGGAGAATATCTGCAGATAATGTAGCAATAGATGTATGCTCCTCCGCCGTCTGTGACCCGCCCGGCCTTCCCAAACAGGATCGCGATTTATATAGCTGTAGTAATAGTCAGGTGAATATCTGGGGATAATGTAGTAATATATGTATGCTCCTCCGCCGTCTGTGACCCACCCGGCCTTCCCAAACAGGATCGCGAATTATATAGCCGTAGTAATAGTCAGGAGAATATCAGGAGATAATGTAGTAATATATGTTTGCTCCTCCGCCGTCTGTGACCCGCCCGGCCTTCCCAAACAGAATCACGACTTTTATAGCTGTAGTAATAGTCAGGAGAATATCTGGGGATAGTGTAGTAATATATGTTTGCTCCTCCGCCGTCTGTGACCCGCCCGGCCTTCCCAAACAGGATCACGACTTATATAGCTGTAGTAATAGTTAGGAGAATATCTGGGGATAATATATTAATAAATGCTTGCTCCTGCGCCGTCTGTGACCCGCCCGGCCTTCCCAAACAGGATCACGACTTATATAGCTGTAGTAATAGTCAGGATAATATCTGGAGATAATGTAGAAATAGATGTTTGCTCCTCCGCGGTCTGTGACCCGCCCGGCCTTCCCATACAGGATCATGACATATATAGCTGTAGTAATAGTCGGGAGAATATCTGGAGATAATGTAGTAATAGATGATTGCTCCTCTGCCGTCTGTGACCCGCCCGGCCTTCACAAACAGGATGACGACTTATAAAGCTGTAGTAATAGTCTGGAGAATATCTGGATATAATGTAGTAATAGATGTTTGCTCTTCCGCCGTCTGTGACCCGCCCGACCTTCCCAAACAGGATCATGACTTATATAGCTGTAGTAATAGTCAGGAGAATATCTGGAGGTAATGTAGTAATAGTCAGGAGAATATCTGGGGATAATATAGTAATAAATGTTTGCTCCTGCGCCGTCTGTGACCCGCCCAGCCTTCCCAAACAGGATCACGACTTATATAGCTGTAGTAATAGTCAGGAGATTATCTGGAGATAATGTAGTAATAGTCAGGAGAATATCTGGGGATAATGTAGTAATAGTCAGGAGATAATCTGGGGATAATATAGTAATATATGTTTGCTCCTCCGCCGTCTGTGACACGCCCGGCCTTCCCAAACAGGATCATGACTTATATAGCTGTAGTAATAGTCAGAAGAATATCTGGAGATAATGTAGTAATAGATGTTTGCTCTTCCGCCGTCTGTGACCCGCCCGACCTTCCCAAACAGGATCATGACTTATATAGCTGTAGTATAAGTCAGGAGAATATCTGGAGGTAATGTAGTAATAGTCAGGAGAATATCTGGGGATAATATAGTAATAAATGTTTGCTCCTGCGCCATCTGTGACCCGCCCAGCCTTCCCAAATAGGATCACGACTTATATAGCTGTAGTAATAGTCAGGAGATTATCTGGAGATAATGCAGTAATAGTCAGGAGAATATCTGGGGATAATGTAGTAATAGTCAGGAGATAATCTGGGGATAATATAGTAATATATGTTTGCTCCTCCGCCGTCTGTGACACGCCCGGCCTTCCCATACAGGATCATGACTTATATAGCTGTAGTAATAGTCAGGAGAATATCTGGAGATAATGTAGTAATAGTCAGGAGAATATCTGGGGATAATATAGTAATATAAGTTTGCTCCTGCGCCGTCTGTGACCCGCCCGGCCTTCCCAAACAGGATCACGACTTATATAGGTGTAGTAATTGTCAGGAGAATATCTGGAGATAATGTAGTAATAGGGTTTACTCCTCCGCCGTCTGTGACCCGCCCGGCCTTCCCAAACAGGATCACGACTTATATAGCTGTAGTTATAGTCAGGAGAATATCTGGGGATAAGTAATAGTTGTTTCCTCCTCCGCCGTCGGTGACCCGCCCGGCCTTCCCAAACAGGATCACGACTTATATAGCTGTAGTAATAGTCAGGAGAATATCTGGGGATAAGTAATAGATGCTTGCTCCTCCGCCGTCTGTGACCCGCCCGGCCTTCCCAAATAGGATCACGACTTATATAGCTGTAGTAATAGTCAGGAGAATATCTGGGGATAATGTAGTAATAGATGATTGGTGCTCCGCCGTCTGTGACCCGCCCGGCCTTGCCAAACAGAATCACGATTTATATAGCTGTAGTAATAGTCAGGAGAATATCTGGGGATAATGTAGTAATAGATGTTTGCTCCTCCGCCTTCTGTGACCCGCCTGGCCTTCCCGACCAGGATCACGACTTGTATAGCTGTAGTAATAGTCAGGAGAGTATCTGGAGATATTGTAGTAATAGACGTTTGCTCCTCCGTCGTCTGTGACACGCCCGGCCTTCCCAAACAGGGTCACGACTTATATAGCTGTAGTAATAGTCTGGAGAATATCTGGGGATAATGTAGTAATAGATGTTTGCTCCTCCGTCGTCTGTGACCCGCCCGGCCTTCCCAAACAGGATCACGACTTATATAGCTGAAGTAATAGTCAGGAGAATATCTGGGGATAATGTAGTAATATATGTTTGCTCCTCCGCCGTCTGTGACCCGCCTGGCCTTCCCGAACAGGATCACGACTTGTATAGCTGTAGTAATAGTCAGGAGAATATCTGGGGATAATGAAGTAATATATGTTTGCTCCTCCGCCGTCTGTGACCCGCCCGGCCTTCCCAAACAGGATCACGACTTGTATAGCTGTAGTAATAGTCAGGAGAATATCTGGGGATAATGTAGTAATAGATGTTTGCTCCTCCGCCGTCTGTGACCCGCCCGGCCTTCCCAAACAGGATCACGACTTGTATAGCTGTAGTAATAGTCAGGAGAATATCTGGAGATATTGTAGCAATAGATGTTTGCTCCTCCGCCGTCTGTGACCCGCCCGGCCTTCCCAAACAGGATCACGACTTGTATAGCTGTAGTAATAGTCAGGAGAGTATCTGGAGATATTGTAGTAATAGATGTTTGCTCCTCCGCCGTCTGTGACCCGCCCGGCCTTCCCAAACAGGGTCACGACTTATATAGCTGTATTAATAGTCAGGAGAATATCTGGGGATAATGTAGTAATAGAAGATTGCTCCTCCGCCGTCTGTGACCCGCCCGGCCTTCCCAAACAGGATCACGACATATACGGCTGCAGTAATAGTCAGGAGAATATCTGGGGATAATGTAGTAATAGATGATTGCTCCTGCGCCGTCTGTGACCCGCCCGGCCATCCCAAACAGGATCACGACTTATATAGCTGTAGTAATAGTCAGGAGAATATCTGGGGATAATGTAGTAATAGTTGATTGCTACTCCGCCGTCTGTGACCCGTCCGGCCTTCCCAAACAGGATCACGACTTATATAGCTGTAGTAACAGTCAGGAGAATATCTGGGGATAAGTAATAGATGTTTGCTCCTCCGCCGTCTGTGACCCGCCCGGCCTTCCCAAACAGGATCACGACTTATATAGCTGTAGTAATAGTCAGGAGAATATCTGGAGATAATGTAGTAATAGATGTTTGCTCCTCCGCCGTCTGTGACCCGCCCGGCCTTCCCAAACAGGATCGCGACTTATATAGCTGTAGTAATAGTCAGGAGAATATCTGCAGATAATGTAGCAATAGATGTATGCTCCTCCGCCGTCTGTGACCCGCCCGGCCTTCCCAAACAGAATCACGACTTTTATAGCTGTAGTAATAGTCAGGAGAATATCTGGGGATAGTGTAGTAATATATGTTTGCTCCTCCGCCGTCTGTGACCCGCCCGGCCTTCCCAAACAGGATCACGACTTATATAGCTGTAGTAATAGTCAGGTGAATATCTGGGGATAATGTAGTAATATATGTATGCTCCTCCGCCGTCTGTGACCCACCCGGCCTTCCCAAACAGGATCGCGAATTATATAGCCGTAGTAATAGTCAGGAGAATATCAGGAGATAATGTAGTAATATATGTTTGCTCCTCCGCCGTCTGTGACCCGCCCGGCCTTCCCAAACAGAATCACGACTTTTATAGCTGTAGTAATAGTCAGGAGAATATCTGGGGATAGTGTAGTAATATATGTTTGCTCCTCCGCCGTCTGTGACCCGCCCGGCCTTCCCAAACAGGATCACGACTTATATAGCTGTAGTAATAGTTAGGAGAATATCTGGGGATAATATATTAATAAATGCTTGCTCCTGCGCCGTCTGTGACCCGCCCGGCCTTCCCAAACAGGATCACGACTTATATAGCTGTAGTAATAGTCAGGATAATATCTGGAGATAATGTAGAAATAGATGTTTGCTCCTCCGCGGTCTGTGACCCGCCCGGCCTTCCCATACAGGATCATGACATATATAGCTGTAGTAATAGTCGGGAGAATATCTGGAGATAATGTAGTAATAGATGATTGCTCCTCTGCCGTCTGTGACCCGCCCGGCCTTCACAAACAGGATGACGACTTATAAAGCTGTAGTAATAGTCTGGAGAATATCTGGATATAATGTAGTAATAGATGTTTGCTCTTCCGCCGTCTGTGACCCGCCCGACCTTCCCAAACAGGATCATGACTTATATAGCTGTAGTAATAGTCAGGAGAATATCTGGAGGTAATGTAGTAATAGTCAGGAGAATATCTGGGGATAATATAGTAATAAATGTTTGCTCCTGCGCCGTCTGTGACCCGCCCAGCCTTCCCAAACAGGATCACGACTTATATAGCTGTAGTAATAGTCAGGAGATTATCTGGAGATAATGTAGTAATAGTCAGGAGAATATCTGGGGATAATGTAGTAATAGTCAGGAGATAATCTGGGGATAATATAGTAATATATGTTTGCTCCTCCGCCGTCTGTGACACGCCCGGCCTTCCCAAACAGGATCATGACTTATATAGCTGTAGTAATAGTCAGAAGAATATCTGGAGATAATGTAGTAATAGATGTTTGCTCTTCCGCCGTCTGTGACCCGCCCGACCTTCCCAAACAGGATCATGACTTATATAGCTGTAGTATAAGTCAGGAGAATATCTGGAGGTAATGTAGTAATAGTCAGGAGAATATCTGGGGATAATATAGTAATAAATGTTTGCTCCTGCGCCATCTGTGACCCGCCCAGCCTTCCCAAATAGGATCACGACTTATATAGCTGTAGTAATAGTCAGGAGATTATCTGGAGATAATGCAGTAATAGTCAGGAGAATATCTGGGGATAATGTAGTAATAGTCAGGAGATAATCTGGGGATAATATAGTAATATATGTTTGCTCCTCCGCCGTCTGTGACACGCCCGGCCTTCCCATACAGGATCATGACTTATATAGCTGTAGTAATAGTCAGGAGAATATCTGGAGATAATGTAGTAATAGTCAGGAGAATATCTGGGGATAATATAGTAATATAAGTTTGCTCCTGCGCCGTCTGTGACCCGCCCGGCCTTCCCAAACAGGATCACGACTTATATAGGTGTAGTAATTGTCAGGAGAATATCTGGAGATAATGTAGTTATAGTCAGGAGAATATCTGGGGATAATGTAGTAATAGATGTTTGCTCCTCCGCCGTCTGTGACCCGCCCGGCCTTCCCAAACAGGATCACGACTTGTATAGCTGTAGTAATAGTCAGGAGAATATCTGGAGATATTGTAGTAATAGATGTTTGCTCCTCCGCCGTCTGTGACCCGCCCGGCCTTCCCAAACAGGATCACGACTTGTATAGCTGTAGTAATAGTCAGGAGAGTATCTGGAGATATTGTAGTAATAGATGTTTGCTCCTCCGCCGTCTGTGACCCGCCCGGCCTTCCCAAACAGGATCACGACTTGTATAGCTGTAGTAATAGTCAGGAGAATATCTGGAGATAATGTAGTAATAGATGTTTGCTCCTCCGCCGTCTGTGAACAGCCCGGCCTTCCCAAACAGGGTCACGACTTATATTGCTGTAGTAATAGTCAGGAGAATATCTGGGGATAATGTAGTAATAGATGTTTGCTCCTCCGCCGTCTGTGACCCGCCCGGCAATCCCAAACAGGATCATGACTTATATAGCTGTAGTAATAGTCAGGAGGATATCTGGAGATAATGTAGTAATAGTCAGGAGAATATCTGGGGATAATAGAGTAATATATGTTTGCTCCTGCGCCGTCTGTGACCCGCCCGGCCTTCCCAAACAGGATGACGACTTATATAGCTGTAGTAATAGTCAGGAGAATATCTGGGGATAATGTAGTAATAGATGTTTGCTTCTGCGCCGTCTGTGACCCGCCCGGCCTTCCCAAACAGGATCACGACTTATATAGCTGTAGTAATAGTCAGGAGAATATCTGGAGATAATGTGGTAATAGGGTTTACTCCTCCGCCGTCTGTGAACCGCCGGCCTTCTCAAACAGGACCACGACTTATATAGCTGTAGTAATAGTCAGGAGTATATCTGGGGATAAGTAATAGATGTTTGCTCCTCCGCCTTCTGTGTCCCGCCCGGCCTTCCCAAACAGGATCACGACTTATATAGCTGTAGTAATAGTCAGGAGAATATCTGGGGATAAGTAATAGATGTTTGCTCCTCCGCCGTCTGTGACCCGCCCGGCCTTCCCAAACAGGATCACGACTTATATAGCTGTAGTAATAGTCAGGAGAATATCTGGGGATAATGTAGTAATAGATGATTGCTCCTCCACCGTCTGTGACTCGTCCGGCCTTCCCAAACAGGATCAGGACTTATATAGCCGTAGTAATAGTCAGGAGAATATCTGGGGATAAGTAATAGATGTATGCTCCTCCGCCGTCTGTAACCCGCCCGGCCTTCCCAAACAGGATCACGACTTATATAGCTGTAGTAATAGTCAGGAGAATATCTGGGGATAATGTAGTAATAGATGTATGCTCCTGCGCCGTCTGTGACCCGCCCGGCCTTCCCAAACAGGATCACGACTTATATAGCTGTATTAATAGTCAGGAGAATATCTGGAGATAATGTAGTAATAGGGTTTACTCCTCAGCCGTCAGTGAACCGCCGGCCTTCTCAAACAGGACCACGACTTATATAGCTGTAGTAATAGTCTGGAGAATATCTGGGGATAAGTAATAGATGTTTGCTCCTCCGCCGTCTGTGACCCGCCCGGCCTTCCCAAACAGGATCACGACTTATATATCTGTAGTAATAGTCAGGACAATATCTGGAGATAATGTAGTAATAGGGTTTACTCTTCAGCCGTCTGTGACCCGCCCGGCCTTCCCAAGCAGGATCACGACTAATATAGCTGTAGTTGTAGTCAGGAGAATATCTGGGGATAAGTAATAGATGTTTGCTCCTCCGCCGTCGGTGAACCGCCCGGCCTTCCCAAACAGGATCACGACTTATATAGCTGTAGTAATAGTCAGGAGAATATCTGGGGATAAGTAATAGATGTTTGCTCCTCCGCCGTCTGTGACCCGCCCGGCCTTCCCAAACAGGATCACGACTTATATAGCTGTAGTAATAGTCAGGAGAATATCTGGGGATAATGTAGTAATAGATGATTGCTCCTCCACCGTCTGTGACCCGTCCGGCCTTCCCAAACAGGATCAGGACTTATATAGCTGTAGTAATAGTCAGGAGAATATCTGGGGATAAGTAATAGATGTTTGCTCCTCCGCCGTCTGTGACCCGCCCGGCCTTCCCAAACAGGATCACGACTTATATAGCCGTAGTAATAGTCAGGAGAATATCTGGGGATAATATAGTATTATATGTTTGCTCCTGCGCCGTCTGTGACCCGCCCGGCCTTCCCATACAGGATCACGACTTATATAGCTGTAGTAATAGTCAGGAGAATATCTGGAGATAATGTAGTAACAGGGTTTACTCCTCCGCCGTGTGTGTACCACCCGGCCTTCTCAAACAGTACCACGACTTATATAGCCGTAGTAATAGTCAGGAGAATATCTGGGGATAAGTAATAGATGTTTGCTCCTCCGCCGTCTGTGACCCGCCCGGCCTTCCCAAACAGGATCACGACTTATATAGCTGTAGTAATAGTAAGGAGAATATCTGGAGATAATGTAGTAATAGGGTTTACTCCTCCGCCGTCTGTGACCCGCCCGGCCTTCCCAAACAGGATCACGACTTATATAGCTGTAGTTATAGTCAGGAGAATATCTGGGGATAAGTAATAGTTGTTTCCTCCTCCGCCGTCGGTGACCCGCCCGGCCTTCCCAAACAGGATCACGACTTATATAGCTGTAGTAATAGTCAGGAGAATATCTGGGGATAAGTAATAGATGCTTGCTCCTCCGCCGTCTGTGACCCGCCCGGCCTTCCCAAATAGGATCACGACTTATATAGCTGTAGTAATAGTCAGGAGAATATCTGGGGATAATGTAGTAATAGATGATTGCTGCTCCGCCGTCTGTGACCCGCCCGGCCTTGCCAAACAGGATCACGATTTATATAGCTGTAGTAATAGTCAGGAGAATATCTGGGGATAATGTAGTAATAGATGTTTGCTCCTCCGCCTTCTGTGACCCGCCTGGCCTTCCCGACCAGGATCACGACTTGTATAGCTGTAGTAATAGTCAGGAGAGTATCTGGAGATATTGTAGTAATAGACGTTTGCTCCTCCGTCGTCTGTGACACGCCCGGCCTTCCCAAACAGGGTCACGACTTAGATAGCTGTAGTAATAGTCTGGAGAATATCTGGGGATAATGTAGTAATAGATGTTTGCTCCTCCGTCGTCTGTGACCCGCCCGGCCTTCCCAAACAGGATCACGACTTATATAGCTGAAGTAATAGTCAGGAGAATATCTGGGGATAATGTAGTAATATATGTTTGCTCCTCCGCCGTCTGTGACCCGCCTGGCCTTCCCGAACAGGATCACGACTTGTATAGCTGTAGTAATAGTCAGGAGAATATCTGGGGATAATGAAGTAATATATGTTTGCTCCTCCGCCGTCTGTGACCCGCCCGGCCTTCCCAAACAGGATCACGACTTGTATAGCTGTAGTAATAGTCAGGAGAATATCTGGGGATAATGTAGTAATAGATGTTTGCTCCTCCGCCGTCTGTGACCCGCCCGGCCTTCCCAAACAGGATCACGACTTGTATAGCTGTAGTAATAGTCAGGAGAATATCTGGAGATATTGTAGCAATAGATGTTTGCTCCTCCGCCGTCTGTGACCCGCCCGGCCTTCCCAAACAGGATCACGACTCGTATAGCTGTAGTAATAGTCAGGAGAGTATCTGGAGATATTGTAGTAATAGATGTTTGCTCCTCCGCCGTCTGTGACCCGCCCGGCCTTCCCAAACAGGGTCACGACTTATATAGCTGTATTAATAGTCAGGAGAATATCTGGGGATAATGTAGTAATAGAAGATTGCTCCTCCGCCGTCTGTGACCCGCCCGGCCTTCCCAAACAGGATCACGACATATACGGCTGCAGTAATAGTCAGGAGAATATCTGGGGATAATGTAGTAATAGATGATTGCTCCTGCGCCGTCTGTGACCCGCCCGGCCATCCCAAACAGGATCACGACTTATATAGCTGTAGTAATAGTCAGGAGAATATCTGGGGATAATGTAGTAATAGTTGATTGCTACTCCGCCGTCTGTGACCCGTCCGGCCTTCCCAAACAGGATCACGACTTATATAGCTGTAGTAACAGTCAGGAGAATATCTGGGGATAAGTAATAGATGTTTGCTCCTCCGCCGTCTGTGACCCGCCCGGCCTTCCCAAACAGGATCACGACTTATATAGCTGTAGTAATAGTCAGGAGAATATCTGGAGATAATGTAGTAATAGATGTTTGCTCCTCCGCCGTCTGTGACCCGCCCGGCCTTCCCAAACAGGATCGCGACTTATATAGCTGTAGTAATAGTCAGGAGAATATCTGCAGATAATGTAGCAATAGATGTATGCTCCTCCGCCGTCTGTGACCCGCCCGGCCTTCCCAAACAGGATCGCGATTTATATAGCTGTAGTAATAGTCAGGTGAATATCTGGGGATAATGTAGTAATATATGTATGCTCCTCCGCCGTCTGTGACCCACCCGGCCTTCCCAAACAGGATCGCGAATTATATAGCCGTAGTAATAGTCAGGAGAATATCAGGAGATAATGTAGTAATATATGTTTGCTCCTCCGCCGTCTGTGACCCGCCCGGCCTTCCCAAACAGAATCACGACTTTTATAGCTGTAGTAATAGTCAGGAGAATATCTGGGGATAGTGTAGTAATATATGTTTGCTCCTCCGCCGTCTGTGACCCGCCCGGCCTTCCCAAACAGGATCACGACTTATATAGTTGTAGTAATAGTTAGGAGAATATCTGGGGATAATATATTAATAAATGCTTGCTCCTGCGCCGTCTGTGACCCGCCCGGCCTTCCCAAACAGGATCACGACTTATATAGCTGTAGTAATAGTCAGGATAATATCTGGAGATAATGTAGAAATAGATGTTTGCTCCTCCGCGGTCTGTGACCCGCCCGGCCTTCCCATACAGGATCATGACATATATAGCTGTAGTAATAGTCGGGAGAATATCTGGAGATAATGTAGTAATAGATGATTGCTCCTCTGCCGTCTGTGACCCGCCCGGCCTTCACAAACAGGATGACGACTTATAAAGCTGTAGTAATAGTCTGGAGAATATCTGGATATAATGTAGTAATAGATGTTTGCTCTTCCGCCGTCTGTGACCCGCCCGACCTTCCCAAACAGGATCATGACTTATATAGCTGTAGTAATAGTCAGGAGAATATCTGGAGGTAATGTAGTAATAGTCAGGAGAATATCTGGGGATAATATAGTAATAAATGTTTGCTCCTGCGCCGTCTGTGACCCGCCCAGCCTTCCCAAACAGCATCACGACTTATATAGCTGTAGTAATAGTCAGGAGATTATCTGGAGATAATGTAGTAATAGTCAGGAGAATATCTGGGGATAATGTAGTAATAGTCAGGAGATAATCTGGGGATAATATAGTAATATATGTTTGCTCCTCCGCCGTCTGTGACACGCCCGGCCTTCCCAAACAGGATCATGACTTATATAGCTGTAGTAATAGTCAGAAGAATATCTGGAGATAATGTAGTAATAGATGTTTGCTCTTCCGCCGTCTGTGACCCGCCCGACCTTCCCAAACAGGATCATGACTTATATAGCTGTAGTATAAGTCAGGAGAATATCTGGAGGTAATGTAGTAATAGTCAGGAGAATATCTGGGGATAATATAGTAATAAATGTTTGCTCCTGCGCCATCTGTGACCCGCCCAGCCTTCCCAAATAGGATCACGACTTATATAGCTGTAGTAATAGTCAGGAGATTATCTGGAGATAATGCAGTAATAGTCAGGAGAATATCTGGGGATAATGTAGTAATAGTCAGGAGATAATCTGGGGATAATATAGTAATATATGTTTGCTCCTCCGCCGTCTGTGACACGCCCGGCCTTCCCATACAGGATCATGACTTATATAGCTGTAGTAATAGTCAGGAGAATATCTGGAGATAATGTAGTAATAGTCAGGAGAATATCTGGGGATAATATAGTAATATAAGTTTGCTCCTGCGCCGTCTGTGACCCGCCCGGCCTTCCCAAACAGGATCACGACTTATATAGGTGTAGTAATTGTCAGGAGAATATCTGGAGATAATGTAGTAATAGGGTTTACTCCTCCGCCGTCTGTGACCCGCCCGGCCTTCCCAAACAGGATCACGACTTATATAGCTGTAGTTATAGTCAGGAGAATATCTGGGGATAAGTAATAGTTGTTTCCTCCTCCGCCGTCGGTGACCCGCCCGGCCTTCCCAAACAGGATCACGACTTATATAGCTGTAGTAATAGTCAGGAGAATATCTGGGGATAAGTAATAGATGCTTGCTCCTCCGCCGTCTGTGACCCGCCCGGCCTTCCCAAATAGGATCACGACTTATATAGCTGTAGTAATAGTCAGGAGAATATCTGGGGATAATGTAGTAATAGATGATTGGTGCTCCGCCGTCTGTGACCCGCCCGGCCTTGCCAAACAGGATCACGATTTATATAGCTGTAGTAATAGTCAGGAGAATATCTGGGGATAATGTAGTAATAGATGTTTGCTCCTCCGCCTTCTGTGACCCGCCTGGCCTTCCCGACCAGGATCACGACTTGTATAGCTGTAGTAATAGTCAGGAGAGTATCTGGAGATATTGTAGTAATAGACGTTTGCTCCTCCGTCGTCTGTGACACGCCCGGCCTTCCCAAACAGGGTCACGACTTATATAGCTGTAGTAATAGTCTGGAGAATATCTGGGGATAATGTAGTAATAGATGTTTGCTCCTCCGTCGTCTGTGACCCGCCCGGCCTTCCCAAACAGGATCACGACTTATATAGCTGAAGTAATAGTCAGGAGAATATCTGGGGATAATGTAGTAATATATGTTTGCTCCTCCGCCGTCTGTGACCCGCCTGGCCTTCCCGAACAGGATCACGACTTGTATAGCTGTAGTAATAGTCAGGAGAATATCTGGGGATAATGAAGTAATATATGTTTGCTCCTCCGCCGTCTGTGACCCGCCCGGCCTTCCCAAACAGGATCACGACTTGTATAGCTGTAGTAATAGTCAGGAGAATATCTGGGGATAATGTAGTAATAGATGTTTGCTCCTCCGCCGTCTCTGACCCGCCCGGCCTTCCCAAACAGGATCACGACTTGTATAGCTGTAGTAATAGTCAGGAGAATATCTGGAGATATTGTAGCAATAGATGTTTGCTCCTCCGCCGTCTGTGACCCGCCCGGCCTTCCCAAACAGGATCACGACTTGTATAGCTGTAGTAATAGTCAGGAGAGTATCTGGAGATATTGTAGTAATAGATGTTTGCTCCTCCGCCGTCTGTGACCCGCCCGGCCTTCCCAAACAGGGTCACGACTTATATAGCTGTATTAATAGTCAGGAGAATATCTGGGGATAATGTAGTAATAGAAGATTGCTCCTCCGCCGTCTGTGACCCGCCCGGCCTTCCCAAACAGGATCACGACATATACGGCTGCAGTAATAGTCAGGAGAATATCTGGGGATAATGTAGTAATAGATGATTGCTCCTGCGCCGTCTGTGACCCGCCCGGCCATCCCAAACAGGATCACGACTTATATAGCTGTAGTAATAGTCAGGAGAATATCTGGGGATAATGTAGTAATAGTTGATTGCTACTCCGCCGTCTGTGACCCGTCCGGCCTTCCCAAACAGGATCACGACTTATATAGCTGTAGTAACAGTCAGGAGAATATCTGGGGATAAGTAATAGATGTTTGCTCCTCCGCCGTCTGTGACCCGCCCGGCCTTCCCAAACAGGATCACGACTTATATAGCTGTAGTAATAGTCAGGAGAATATCTGGAGATAATGTAGTAATAGATGTTTGCTCCTCCGCCGTCTGTGACCCGCCCGGCCTTCCCAAACAGGATCGCGACTTATATAGCTGTAGTAATAGTCAGGAGAATATCTGCAGATAATGTAGCAATAGATGTATGCTCCTCCGCCGTCTGTGACCCGCCCGGACTTCCCAAACAGGATCGCGATTTATATAGCTGTAGTAATAGTCAGGTGAATATCTGGGGATAATGTAGTAATATATGTATGCTCCTCCGCCGTCTGTGACCCACCCGGCCTTCCCAAACAGGATCGCGAATTATATAGCCGTAGTAATAGTCAGGAGAATATCAGGAGATAATGTAGTAATATATGTTTGCTCCTCCGCCGTCTGTGACCCGCCCGGCCTTCCCAAACAGAATCACGACTTTTATAGCTGTAGTAATAGTCAGGAGAATATCTGGGGATAGTGTAGTAATATATGTTTGCTCCTCCGCCGTCTGTGACCCGCCCGGCCTTCCCAAACAGGATCACGACTTATATAGCTGTAGTAATAGTTAGGAGAATATCTGGGGATAATATATTAATAAATGCTTGCTCCTGCGCCGTCTGTGACCCGCCCGGCCTTCCCAAACAGGATCACGACTTATATAGCTGTAGTAATAGTCAGGATAATATCTGGAGATAATGTAGAAATAGATGTTTGCTCCTCCGCGGTCTGTGACCCGCCCGGCCTTCCCATACAGGATCATGACATATATAGCTGTAGTAATAGTCGGGAGAATATCTGGAGATAATGTAGTAATAGATGATTGCTCCTCTGCCGTCTGTGACCCGCCCGGCCTTCACAAACAGGATGACGACTTATAAAGCTGTAGTAATAGTCTGGAGAATATCTGGATATAATGTAGTAATAGATGTTTGCTCTTCCGCCGTCTGTGACCCGCCCGACCTTCCCAAACAGGATCATGACTTATATAGCTGTAGTAATAGTCAGGAGAATATCTGGAGGTAATGTAGTAATAGTCAGGAGAATATCTGGGGATAATATAGTAATAAATGTTTGCTCCTGCGCCGTCTGTGACCCGCCCAGCCTTCCCAAACAGGATCACGACTTATATAGCTGTAGTAATAGTCAGGAGATTATCTGGAGATAATGTAGTAATAGTCAGGAGAATATCTGGGGATAATGTAGTAATAGTCAGGAGATAATCTGGGGAAAATATAGTAATATATGTTTGCTCCTCCGCCGTCTGTGACACGCCCGGCCTTCCCAAACAGGATCATGACTTATATAGCTGTAGTAATAGTCAGAAGAATATCTGGAGATAATGTAGTAATAGATGTTTGCTCTTCCGCCGTCTGTGACCCGCCCGACCTTCCCAAACAGGATCATGACTTATATAGCTGTAGTATAAGTCAGGAGAATATCTGGAGGTAATGTAGTAATAGTCAGGAGAATATCTGGGGATAATATAGTAATAAATGTTTGCTCCTGCGCCATCTGTGACCCGCCCAGCCTTCCCAAATAGGATCACGACTTATATAGCTGTAGTAATAGTCAGGAGATTATCTGGAGATAATGCAGTAATAGTCAGGAGAATATCTGGGGATAATGTAGTAATAGTCAGGAGATAATCTGGGGATAATATAGTAATATATGTTTGCTCCTCCGCCGTCTGTGACACGCCCGGCCTTCCCATACAGGATCATGACTTATATAGCTGTAGTAATAGTCAGGAGAATATCTGGAGATAATGTAGTAATAGTCAGGAGAATATCTGGGGATAATATAGTAATATAAGTTTGCTCCTGCGCCGTCTGTGACCCGCCCGGCCTTCCCAAACAGGATCACGACTTATATAGGTGTAGTAATTGTCAGGAGAATATCTGGAGATAATGTAGTTATAGTCAGGAGAATATCTGGGGATAATGTAGTAATAGATGTTTGCTCCTCCGCCGTCTGTAACCCGCCCGGCCTTCCCAAACAGGATCACGACTTGTATAGCTGTAGTAATAGTCAGGAGAATATCTGGAGATATTGTAGTAATAGATGTTTGCTCCTCCGCCGTCTGTGACCCGCCCGGCCTTCCCAAACAGGATCACGACTTGTATAGCTGTAGTAATAGTCAGGAGAGTATCTGGAGATATTGTAGTAATAGATGTTTGCTCCTCCGCCGTCTGTGACCCGCCCGGCCTTCCCAAACAGGATCACGACTTGTATAGCTGTAGTAATAGTCAGGAGAATATCTGGAGATAATGTAGTAATAGATGTTTGCTCCTCCGCCGTCTGTGAACAGCCCGGCCTTCCCAAACAGGGTCACGACTTATATTGCTGTAGTAATAGTCAGGAGAATATCTGGGGATAATGTAGTAATAGATGTTTGCTCCTCCACCGTCTGTGACCCGCCCGGCCTTCCCAAACAGGATCACGACTTATATAGCTGTAGTAATAGTCAGGAGAATATCTGGAGATAATGTAGTAATAAATGTTTGCTCCTCCGCCGTCTGTGACCCGCCCGACCTTCCCAAACAGGATCACGACTTGTATAGCTGTAGTAATAGGTAGGAGAATATCAGGAGATAATGTAGTAATACATGTTTGCTCCTCCGCCGTCTGTGACCCGCCCGGCAATCCCAAACAGGATCATGACTTATATAGCTGTAGTAATAGTCAGGAGGATATCTGGAGATAATGTAGTAATAGTCAGGAGAATATCTGGGGATAATAGAGTAATATATGTTTGCTCCTGCGCCGTCTGTGACCCGCCCGGCCTTCCCAAACAGGATGACGACTTATATAGCTGTAGTAATAGTCAGGAGAATATCTGGGGATAATGTAGTAATAGATGTTTGCTTCTGCGCCGTTTGTGACCCGCCCGGCCTTCCCAAACAGGATCACGACTTATATAGCTGTAGTAATAGTCAGGAGAATATCTGGAGATAATGTGGTAATAGGGTTTACTCCTCCGCCGTCTGTGAACCGCCGGCCTTCTCAAACAGGACCACGACTTATATAGCTGTAGTAATAGTCAGGAGTATATCTGGGGATAAGTAAAAGATGTTTGCTCCTCCGCCTTCTGTGTCCCGCCCGGCCTTCCCAAACAGGATCACGACTTATATAGCTGTAGTAATAGTCAGGAGAATATCTGGGGATAAGTAATAGATGTTTGCTCCTCCGCCGTCTGTGACCCACCCGGCCTTCCCAAACAGGATCACGACTTATATAGCTGTAGTAATAGTCAGGAGAATATCTGGGGATAATGTAGTAATAGATGATTGCTCCTCCACCGTCTGTGACTCGTCCGGCCTTCCCAAACAGGATCAGGACTTATATAGCTGTAGTAATAGTCAGGAGAATATCTGGGGATAAGTAATAGATGTATGCTCCTCCGCCGTCTGTAACCCGCCCGGCCTTCCCAAACAGGATCACGACTTATATAGCTGTAGTAATAGTCAGGAGAATATCTGGGGATAATGTAGTAATAGATGTATGCTCCTGCGCCGTCTGTGACCCGCCCGGCCTTCCCAAACAGGATCACGACTTATATAGCTGTATTAATAGTCAGGAGAATATCTGGAGATAATGTAGTAATAGGGTTTACTCCTCAGCCGTCTGTGAACCGCCGGCCTTCTCAAACAGGACCACGACTTATATAGCTGTAGTAATAGTCTGGAGAATATCTGGGGATAAGTAATAGATGTTTGCTCCTCCGCCGTCTGTGACCCGCCCGGCCTTCCCAAACAGGATCACGACTTATATATCTGTAGTAATAGTCAGGACAATATCTGGAGATAATGTAGTAATAGGGTTTACTCCTCAGCCGTCTGTGACCCGCCCGGCCTTCCCAAGCAGGATCACGACTTATATAGCTGTAGTAATAGTCAGGAGAATATCTGGGGATAAGTAATAGATGATTGCTCCTCCACCGTCTGTGACCCGTCCGGCCTTCCCAAACAGGATCAGGACTTATATAGCTGTAGTAATAGTCAGGAGAATATCTGGGGATAAGTAATAGATGTTTGCTCCTCCGCCGTCTGTGACCCGCCCGGCCTTCCCAAACAGGATCACGACTTATATAGCCGTAGTAATAGTCAGGAGAATATCTGGGGATAATATAGTATTGTATGTTTGCTCCTGCGCCGTCTGTGACCCGCCCGGCCTTCCCATACAGGATCACGACTTATATAGCTGTAGTAATAGTCAGGAGAATATCTGGAGATAATGTAGTAATAGGGTTTTCTCCTCCGCCGTGTGTGAACCACCCGGCCTTCTCAAACAGTACCACGACTTATATAGCCGTAGTAATAGTCAGGAGAATATCTGGGGATAAGTAATAGATGTTTGCTCCTCCGCCGTCTGTGACCCGCCCGGCCTTCCCAAACAGGATCACGACTTATATAGCTGTAGTAATAGTAAGGAGAATATCTGGAGATAATGTAGTAATAGGGTTTACTCCTCCGCCGTCTGTGACCCGCTCGGCCTTCCCAAACAGGATCACGACTTATATAGCTGTAGTTATAGTCAGGAGAATATCTGGGGATAAGTAATAGTTGTTTCCTCCTCCGCCGTCGGTGACCCGCCCGGCCTTCCCAAACAGGATCACGACTTATATAGCTGTAGTAATAGTCAGGAGAATATCTGGGGATAAGTAATAGATGCTTGCTCCTCCGCCGTCTGTGACCCGCCCGGCCTTCCCAAATAGGATCACGACTTATATAGCTATAGTAATAGTCAGGAGAATATCTGGGGATAATGTAGTAATAGATGATTGCTGCTCCGCCGTCTGTGACCCGCCCGGCCTTGCCAAACAGGATCACGATTTATATAGCTGTAGTAATAGTCAGGAGAATATCTGGGGATAATGTAGTAATAGATGTTTGCTCCTCCGCCGTCTGTGACCCGCCTGGCCTTCCCGACCAGGATCACGACTTGTATAGCTGTAGTAATAGTCAGGAGAGTATCTGGAGATATTGTAGTAATAGACGTTTGCTCCTCCGTCGTCTGTGACACGCCCGGCCTTCCCAAACAGGGTCACGACTTATATAGCTGTAGTAATAGTCTGGAGAATATCTGGGGATAATGTAGTAATAGATGTTTGCTCCTCCGTCGTCTGTGACCCGCCCGGCCTTCCCAAACAGGATCACGACTTATATAGCTGAAGTAATAGTCAGGAGAATATCTGGGGATAATGTAGTAATATATGTTTGCTCCTCCGCCGTCTGTGACCCGCCTGGCCTTCCCGAACAGGATCACGACTTGTATAGCTGTAGTAATAGTCAGGAGAATATCTCGGGATAATGTAGTAATATATGTTTGCTCCTCCGCCGTCTGTGACCCGCCCGGCCTTCCCAAACAGGATCACGACTTGTATAGCTGTAGTAATAGTCAGGAGAATATCTGGGGATAATGTAGTAATATATGTTTGCTCCTCCGCCGTCTGTGACCCGCCCAGCCTTCCCAAACAGGATCACGACTTATATAGCTGTAGTAATAGTCAGGAGATTATCTGGAGATAATGCAGTAATAGTCAGGAGAATATCTGGGGATAATGTAGTAATAGTCAGGAGATAATCTGGGGATAATATAGTAATATATGTTTGCTCCTCCGCCGTCTGTGACACGCCCGGCCTTCCCAAACAGGATCATGACTTATATAGCTGTAGTAATAGTCAGAAGAATATCTGGAGATAATGTAGTAATAGATGTTTGCTCTTCCGCCGTCTGTGACCCGCCCGACCTTCCCAAACAGGATCATGACTTATATAGCTGTAGTATAAGTCAGGAGAATATCTGTGGATAATGTAGTAATAGTCAGGAGATAATCTGGGGATAATATAGTAATATATGTTTGCTCCTCCGCCATCTGTGACACGCCCGGCCTTCCCAAACAGGATCATGACTTATATAGCTGTAGTAATAGTCAGGAGAATATCTGGAGATAATGTAGTAATAGTCAGGAGAATATCTGGGGATAATATAGTAATATAAGTTTGCTCCTGCGCCGTCTGTGACCCGCCCGGCCTTCCCAAACAGGATCACGACTTATATAGGTGTAGTAATTGTCAGGAGAATATCTGGAGATAATGTAGTAATAGATGTTTGCTCCTGCGCCGTCTGTGACCCGCCCGGCCTTCCCAAACAGGATCACGACTTATATAGCTGTAGTAATAGTCAGGAGAATATCTGGAGATAATGTAGTAATATGGTTTACTCCTCCGCCGTCTGTGAACCGCCCGGCCTTCTCAACAGGACCACGACTTATATAGCTGTAGTAATAGTCAGGAGAATATCTGGGGATAAGTAATAGATGTTTGCTCCTCCGCCGTCTGTGACCCGCCCGGCCTTCCCAAACAGGATCACGACTTATATAGCTGTAGTAATAGTCAGGAGAATATCTGGAGATAATGTAGTAATAGGGTTTACTCCTCCGCCGTCTGTGACCCGCCCGGCCTTCCCCAACAGGATCACGACTTATATAGCTGTAGTTATAGTCAGGAGAATATCTGGGGATAAGTAATAGTTGTTTGCTCCTCCGCCGTCGGTGACCCGCCCGGCCTTCCCAAACAGGATCACGACTTATATAGCTGTAGTAATAGTCAGGAGAATATCTGGGGATAAGTAATAGATGCTTGCTCCTCCGCCGTCTGTGACCCGCCCGGCCTTCCCAAATAGGATCACGACTTATATAGCTGTAGTAATAGTCAGGAGAATATCTGGGGATAATATAGTATTATATGTTTGCTCCTTGCGCCGTCTGTGACCCGCCCGGCCTTCCCATACAGGATCACGACTTATATAGCTGTAGTAATAGTCAGGAGAATATCTGGAGATAATGTAGTAATAGGGTTTACTCCTCCGCCGTGTGTGAACCGCCCGGCCTTCTCAAACAGTACCACGACTTATATAGCCGTAGTAATAGTCAGGAGAATATCTGGGGATAAGTAATAGATGTTTGCTCCTCCACCGTCTGTGACCCGCCCGGCCTTCCCAAACAGGATCACGACTTATATAGCTGTAGTAATAGTAAGGAGAATATCTGGAGATAATGTAGTAATAGGGTTTACTCCTCCGCCGTCTGTGACCCGCCCGGCCTTCCCAAACAGGATCACGACTTATATAGCTGTAGTTATAGTCAGGAGAATATCTGGGGATAAGTAATAGTTGTTTCCTCCTCCGCCGTCGGTGACCCGCCCGGCCTTCCCAAACAGGATCACGACTTATATAGCTGTAGTAATAGTCAGGAGAATATCTGGGGATAAGTAATAGATGCTTGCTCCTCCGCCGTCTGTGACCCGCCCGGCCTTCCCAAATAGGATCACGACTTATATAGCTGTAGTAATAGTCAGGAGAATATCTGGGGATAATGTAGTTATAGATGATTGCTGCTCCGCCGTCTGTGACCCGCCCGGCCTTGCCAAACAGGATCACGATTTATATAGCTGTAGTAATAGTCAGGAGAATATCTGGGGATAATGTAGTAATAGATGTTTGCTACTCCGCCGTCTGTGACCCGCCTGGCCTTCCCGACCAGGATCACGACTTGTATAGCTGTAGTAATAGTCAGGAGAGTATCTGGAGATATTGTAGTAATAGACGTTTGCTCCTCCGCCGTCTGTGACACGCCCGGCCTTCCCAAACAGGGTCACGACTTATATAGCTGTAGTAATAGTCTGGAGAATATCTGGGGATAATGTAGTAATAGATGTTTGCTCCTCCGTCGTCTGTGACCCGCCCGGCCTTCCCAAACAGGATCACGACTTATATAGCTGAAGTAATAGTCAGGAGAATATCTGGGGATAATGTAGTAATATATGTTTGCTCCTCCGCCGTCTGTTACCCGCCTGGCCCTCCCGAACAGGATCACGACTTGTATAGCTGTAGTAATAGTCAGGAGAATATCTGGGGATAATGTAGTAATATATGTTTGCTCCTCCGCCGCCTGTGACCCGCCCGGCCTTCCCAAACAGGATCACGACTTGTATAGCTGTAGTAATAGTCAGGAGAATATCTGGGGATAATGTAGTAATAGATGTTTGCTCCTCCGCCGTCTGTGACCCGCCCGGCCTTCCCAAACAGGATCACGACTTGTATAGCTGTAGTAATAGTCAGGAGAATATCTGGAGATATTGTAGTAATAGATGTTTGCTCCTCCGCCGTCTGTGACCCGCCCGGCCTTCCCAAACAGGATCATGAATTGTATAGCTGTAGTAATAGTCAGGAGAGTATCTGAAGATATTGTAGTAATAGATGTTTGCTCCTCCGCCGTCTGTGACCCGCCCGGCCTTCCCAAACAGGGTCACGACTTATATAGCTGTATTAATAGTCAGGAGAATATCTGGGGATAATGTAGTAATAGAAGATTGCTCCTCCGCCGTCTGTGACCCGCCCGGCCTTCCCAAACAGGATCACGACATATACGGCTGCAGTAATAGGCAGGAGAATATCTGGGGATAATGTAGTAATAGATGATTGCTCCTGCGCCGTCTGTGACCCGCCCGGCCATCCCAAACAGGATCACGACTTATATAGCTGTAGTAATAGTCAGGAGAATATCTGGGGATAATGTAGTAATAGTTGATTGCTACTCCGCCGTCTGTGACCCGTCCGGCCTTCCCAAACAGGATCACGACTTATATAGCTGTAGTAACAGTCAGGAGAATATCTGGGGATAAGTAATAGATGTTTGCTCCTCCGCCGTCTGTGACCCGCCCAGCCTTCCCAAACAGGATCACGACTTATATAGCTGTAGTAATAGTCAGGAGAATATCTGGAGATAATGTAGTAATAGATGTTTGCTCCTCCGCCGTCTGTGACCCGCCCGGCCTTCCCAAACAGGATCGCGACTTATATAGCTGTAGTAATAGTCAGGAGAATATCTGCAGATAATGTAGCAATAGATGTATGCTCCTCCGCCGTCTGTGACCCGCCCGGCCTTCCCAAACAGGATCGCGACTTATATAGCTGTAGTAATAGTCAGGTGAATATCTGGGGATAATGTAGTAATATATGTATACTCCTCCGCCGTCTGTGACCCACCCGGCCTTCCCAAACAGGATCGCGAATTATATAGCCGTAGTAATAGTCAGGAGAATATCTGGAGATAATGTAGTAATATATGTTTGCTCCTCCGCCGTCTGTGACCCGCCCGGCCTTCCCAAACAGAATCACGACTTATATAGCTGTAGTAATAGTCAGGAGAATATCTGGGGATAGTGTAGTAATATATGTTTGCTCCTCCGCCGTTTGTGACCCGCCCGGCCTTCCCAAACAGGATCACGACTTATATAGCTGTAGTAATAGTTAGGAGAATATCTGGGGATAATATAGTAATAAATGTTTGCTCCTGCGCCGTCTGTGACCCGCCCGGCCTTCCCAAACAGGATCACGACTTATATAGCTGTAGTAATAGTCAGGAGAATATCTGGAGATAATGTAGAAATAGATGTTTGCTCCTCCGCCGTCTGTGACCCGCCCGGCCTTCCCATACAGGATCATGACTTATATAGCTGTAGTTATAGTCAGGAGAATATCTGTAGATAATATAGTAATAAATGTTTGCTCCTGCGCCATCTGTGACCCGCCCAGCCTTCCCAAACAGGATCACGACTTATATAGCTGTAGTAATAGTCAGGAGATTATCTGGAGATAATGTAGTAATAGTCAGGAGAATATCTGGGGATAATGTAGTAATAGTCAGGAGATAATCTGGGGATAATATAGTAATATATGTTTGCTCCACCGCCGTCTGTGACACGCCCGGCCTTCCCAAACAGGATCATGACTTATATAGCTGTAGTAATAGTCAGGAGAATATCTGGAGATAATGTAGTAATAGTCAGGAGAATATCTGGGGATAATATAGTAATATAAGTTTGCTCCTGCGCCGTCTGTGACCCGCCCGGCCTTCCCAAACAGGATCACGACTTATATAGGTGTAGTAATTGTCAGGAGAATATCTGGAGATAATGTAGTTATAGTCAGGAGAATATCTGGGGATAATGTAGTAATAGTCAGGAGAATATCTGGGGATAATGTAGTAATAGATGATCCCTCCTCCGCCGTCTGTGACCCGCCCGGCCTTCCCAAACAGGATCACGACTTGTATAGCTGTAGTAATAGTCAGGAGAATATCTGGAGATAATGTAGTAATAGATGTTTGCTCCTCCGCCGTCTGTGAACAGCCCGGCCTTCCCAAACAGGGTCACGACTTATATTGCTGTAGTAATAGTCAGGAGAATATCTGGGGATAAGTAATAGATGTTTGCTCCTCCGCCGTCTGTGACCCGCCCGGCCTTCCCAAACAGGATCACGACTTATATAGCTGTAGTAATAGTCAGGAGAATATCTGGAGATAATGTAGTAATAGGGTTTACTGCTCCGTCGTCTGTGACCCGCCCGGCCTTCCCAAACAGGATCACGACTTATATAGCTGTAGTTATAGTCAGGAGAATATCTGGGGATAAGTAATAGTTGTTTGCTCCTCCGCCGTCGGTGACCTGCCCGGCCTTCCCAAACAGGATCACGACTTATATAGCTGTAGTAATAGTCAGGAGAATATCTGGGGATAAGTAATAGATGCTTGCTCCTCCGCCGTCTGTGACCCGCCCGGCCTTCCCAAATAGGATCACGACTTATATAGCTGTAGTAATAGTCAGGAGAATATCTGGGGATAATATAGTATTATATGTTTGCTCCTGCGCCGTCTGTGACCCGCCCGGCCTTCCCAAACAGGATCACGACTTATATAGCTGTAGTAATAGTCAGGAGATTATCTGGAGATAATGTAGTAATAGGGTTTACTCCTCCGCCGTGTGTGAACCGCCCGGCCTTCTCAAACAGTACCACGACTTATATAGCTGTAGTAATAGTCAGGAGAATATCTGGGGATAAGTAATATATGTTTGCTCCTCCGCCGTCTGTGACCCGCCCGGCCTTCCCAAACAGGATCACGACTTATATAGCTGTAGTAATAGTAAGGAGAATATCTGGAGATAATGTAGTAATAGGGTTTACTCCTCCACCGTCTGTGACCCGCCCGGCCTTCCCAAACAGGATCACGACTTATATAGCTGTAGTTATAGTCAGGAGAATATCTGGGGATAAGTAATAGTTGTTTCCTCCTCCGCCGTCGGTGACCCGCCCGGCCTTCCCAAACAGGATCACGACTTATATAGCTGTAGTAATAGTCAGGAGAATATCTGGGGATAAGTAATTGATGCTTGCTCCTCCGCCGTCTGTGACCCGCCAGCCTTCCCTAATAGGATCACGACTTATATAGCTGTAGTAATAGTCAGGAGAATATCTGGGGATAATGTAGTAATAGATGATTGCTGCTCCGCCGTCTGTGACCCGCCCGGCCTTGCCAAACAGGATCACGATTTATATAGCTGTAGTAATAGTCAGGAGAATATTTGGGGATAATGTAGTAATAGATGTTTGCTCCTCCGCCGTCTGTGACCCGCCTGGCCTTCCCGAACAGGATCACGACTTGTATAGCTGTAGTAATAGTCAGGAGAGTATCTGGAGATATTGAAGTAATAGACCTTTGCTCCTCCACCGTCTGTGACCCGCCCGGCCTTCCCAAACAGGGTCACGACTTATATAGCTGTAGTAATAGTCTGGAGAATATCTGGGGATAATGTAGTAATAGATGTTTGCTCCTCCGTCGTCTGTGACCCGCCCGGCCTTCCCAAACAGGATCACGACTTATATAGCTGAAGTAATAGTCAGGAGAATATCTGGGGATAATGTAGTAATATATGTTTGCTCCTCCGCCGTCTGTGCCCCGCCTGGCCTTCCCGAACAGGACCACGACTTGTATAGCTGTAGTAATAGTCAGGAGAATATCTGGAGATAATGTAGTAATAGTCAGGAGAATACCTGGGGATAATATAGTAATATATGTTTGCTCCTGCGCCGTCTGTGATCCGCCCGGCCTTCCCAAACAGGGTCACGACTTATATTGCTGTAGTAATAATCAGGAGAATATCTGGGGATAATGTAGTAATAGATGTTTGCTCCTCCACCGTCTGTGACCCGCCCAGCCTTCCCAAACAGGATCACGACTTATATAGCTGTAGTAATAGTCAGGAGAATATCTGGAGATAATGTAGTAATAGATGTTTGCTCCTCCGCCGTCTGTGACCCGCCCGGCCTTCCAAAACAGGATCACGACTTATATAGCTGTAGTAATAGTCAGGAGAATATCTGGAGATATTGTAGTAATAAATGTTTGCTCCTCCGCCGTCTGTGACCCGCCCGACCTTCTCAAACAGGATCACGACTTGTATAGCTGTAGTAATAGGTAGGAGAATATCAGGAGATAATGTAGTAATACATGTTTGCTCCTCCGCCGTCTGTGACCCGCCCGGCAATCCCAAACAGGATCATGACTTACATAGCTGTAGTAATAGTCAGGAGAATATCTGGAGATAATGTAGTAATAGTCAGGAGAATATCTGGGGATAATATAGTAATATATGTTTGCTCCTGCGCCGTCTGTGACCCGCCCGGCCTTCCCAAACAGGATCACGACTTATATAGCTGAAGTAATAGTCAGGAGAACATCTGGGGATAATGTAGTAATAGATGTTTGCTCTTGCGCCGTCTGTGACCCGCCCGGCCTTCCCAAACAGGATCACGACTTATATAGCTGTAGTAATAGTCAGGAGAATATCTGGAGATAATGTAGTAATATGGTTTACTCCTCCGCCGTCTGTGAACCGCCCGGCCTTCTCAACAGGACCACGACTTATATAGCTGTAGTAATAGTCAGGAGAATATCTGGGGATAAGTAATAGATGTTTGCTCCTCCGCCGTCTGTGACCCGCCCGGCCTTCCCAAACAGGATCACGACTTATATAGCTGTAGTAATAGTCAGGAGAATATCTGGAGATAATGTAGTAATAGGGTTTACTCCTCCGCCGTCTGTGACCCGCCCGGCCTTCCCAAACAGGATCACGACTTATATAGCTGTAGTTATAGTCAGGAGAATATCTGGGGATAAGTAATAGTTGTTTGCTCCTCCGCCGTCGGTGACCCGCCCGGCCTTCCCAAACAGGATCACGACTTATATAGCTGTAGTAATAGTCAGGAGAATATCTGGGGATAAGTAATAGATGCTTGCTCCTCCGCCGTCTGTGACCCGCCCGGCCTTCCCAAATAGGATCACGACTTATATAGCTGTAGTAATAGTCAGGAGAATATCTGGGGATAATATAGTATTATATGTTTGCTCCTGCGCCGTCTGTGACCCGCCCGGCCTTCCCATACAGGATCACGACTTATATAGCTGTAGTAATAGTCAGGAGAATATCTGGAGATAATGTAGTAATAGGGTTTACTCCTCCGCCGTGTGTGAACCGCCCGGCCTTCTCAAACAGTACCACGACTTATATAGCCGTAGTAATAGTCAGGAGAATATCTGGGGATAAGTAATAGATGTTTGCTCCTCCGCCGTCTGTGACCCGCCCGGCCTTCCCAAACAGGATCACGACTTATATAGCTGTAGTAATAGTAAGGAGAATATCTGGCGATAATGTAGTAATAGGGTTTACTCCTCCGCCGTCTGTGACCCGCCCGGCCTTCCCAAACAGGATCACGACTTATATAGCTGTAGTTATAGTCAGGAGAATATCTGGGGATAAGTAATAGTTGTTTCCTCCTCCGCCGTCGGTGACCCGCCCGGCCTTCCCAAACAGGATCACGACTTATATAGCTGTAGTAATAGTCAGGAGAATATCTGGGGATAAGTAATAGATGCTTGCTCCTCCGCCGTCTGTGACCCGCCCGGCCTTCCCAAATAGGATCACGACTTATATAGCTGTAGTAATAGTCAGGAGAATATCTGGGGATAATGTAGTTATAGATGATTGCTGCTCCGCCGTCTGTGACCCGCCCGGCCTTGCCAAACAGGATCACGATTTATATAGCTGTAGTAATAGTCAGGAGAATATCTGGGGATAATGTAGTAATAGATGTTTGCTCCTCCGCCGTCTGTGACCCGCCTGGCCTTCCCGACCAGGATCACGACTTGTATAGCTGTAGTAATAGTCAGGAGAGTATCTGGAGATATTGTAGTAATAGACGTTTGCTCCTCCGCCGTCTGTGACACGCCCGGCCTTCCCAAACAGGGTCACGACTTATATAGCTGTAGTAATAGTCTGGAGAATATCTGGGGATAATGTAGTAATAGATGTTTGCTCCTCCGTCGTCTGTGACCCGCCCGGCCTTCCCAAACAGGATCACGACTTATATAGCTGAAGTAATAGTCAGGAGAATATCTGGGGATAATGTAGTAATATATGTTTGCTCCTCCGCCGTCTGTGACCCGCCTGGCCTTCCCGAACAGGATCACGACTTGTATAGCTGTAGTAATAGTCAGGAGAATATCTGGGGATAATGTAGTAATAATTGTTTGCTCCTCCGCCGTCTGTGACCCGCCCGGCCTTCCCAAACAGGATCACGACTTGTATAGCTGTAGTAATAGTCAGGAGAATATCTGGGGATAATGTAGTAATAGATGTTTGCTCCTCCGCCGTCTGTGACCCGCCCGGCCTTCCCAAACAGGATCACGACTTGTATAGCTGTAGTAATAGTCAGGAGAATATCTGGAGATATTGTAGTAATAGATGTTTGCTCCTCCGCCGTCTGTGACCCGCCCGGCCTTCCCAAACAGGATCACGAATTGTATAGCTGTAGTAATAGTCAGGAGAGTATCTGAAGATATTGTAGTAATAGATGTTTGCTCCTCCGCCGTCTGTGACCCGCCCGGCCTTCCCAAACAGGGTCACGACTTATATAGCTGTATTAATAGTCAGGAGAATATCTGGGGATAATGTAGTAATAGAAGATTGCTCCTCCGCCGTCTGTGACCCGCCCGGCCTTCCCAAACAGGATCACGACATATACGGCTGCAGTAATAGGCAGGAGAATATCTGGGGATAATGTAGTAATAGATGATTGCTCCTGCGCCGACTGTGACCCGCCCGGCCATCCCAAACAGGATCACGACTTATATAGCTGTAGTAATAGTCAGGAGAATATCTGGGGATAATGTAGTAATAGTTGATTGCTACTCCGCCGTCTGTGACCCGTCCGGCCTTCCCAAACAGGATCACGACTTATATAGCTGTAGTAACAGTCAGGAGAATATCTGGGGATAAGTAATAGATGTTTGCTCCTCCGCCGTCTGTGTCCCGCCCGGCCTTCACAAACAGGATCGCGAATTATATAGCCGTAGTAATAGTCTGGAGAATATCTGGAGATAATGTAGTAATATATGTTTGCTCCTCCGCCGTCTGTTACCCGCCCGGCCTTCCCAAACAGAATCACGACTTATATAGCTGTAGTAATAGTCAGGAGAATATCTGGGGATAGTGTAGTAATATATGTTTGCTCCTCCGCCGTCTGTGACCCGCCCGGCCTTCCCAAACAGGATCACGACTTATATAGCTGTAGTAATAGTTAGGAGAATATCTGGGGATAATATAGTAATAAATGTTTGCTCCTGCGCCGTCTGTGACCCGCCCGGCCTTCCCAAACAGGATCACGACTTATATAGCTGTAGTAATAGTCAGGAGAATATCTGGAGATAATGTAGAAATAGATGTTTGCTCCTCCGCCGTCCGTGACCCGCCCGGCCTTCCCATACAGGATCATGACTTATATAGCTGTAGTAATAGTCAGGAGAATATCTGGAGATAATGTAGTAATAGATGATTGCTCCTCTGCCGTCTATGACCCGCCCGGCCTTCACAAACAGGATGACGACTTATAAAGCTGTAGTAATAGTCTGGAGAATATCTGGAGATAATGTAGTAATAGATGTTTGCTCTTCCGCCGTCTGTGACCCGCCCGAACTTCCCAAACAGGATCATGACTTATATAGCTGTAGTAATAGTCAGGAGAATATCTGGAGGTAATGTAGTAATAGTCAGGAGAATATCTGGGGATAATATAGTAATAAATGTTTGCTCCTGCGCCGTCTGTGACCCGCCTAGCCTTCCCAAACAGGATCACGACTTATATAGCTGTAGTAATAGTCAGGAGATTATCTGGAGATAATGTAGTAATAGTCAGGAGAATATCTGGGGATAATGTAGTAATAGTCAGGAGATAATCTGGGGATAATATAGTAATATATGTTTGCTCCTCCGCCGTCTGTGACACGTCCGGCCTTCCCAAACAGGATCATGACTTATATAGCTGTAGTAATAGTCAGGAGAATATCTGGAGATAATGTAGTAATAGATGTTTGCTCTTCCGCCGTCTGTGACCCACCCGACCTTCCCAAACAGGATCATGACTTATATAGCTGTAGTATAAGTCAGGAGAATATCTGGAGGTAATGTAGTAATAGTCAGGAGAATATCTGGGGATAATATAGTAATAAATGTTTGCTCCTGCGCCATCTGTGACCCGCCCAGCCTTCCCAAACAGGATCACGACTTATATAGCTGTAGTAATAGTCAGGAGATTATCTGGAGATAATGTAGTAATAGTCAGGAGAATATCTGGGGATAATGTAGTAATAGTCAGGAGATAATCTGGGGATAATATAGTAATATATGTTTGCTCCACCGCCGTCTGTGACACGCCCGGCCTTCCCAAACAGGATCATGACTTATATAGCTGTAGTAATAGTCAGGAGAATATCTGGAGATAATGTAGTAATAGTCAGGAGAATATCTGGGGATAATATAGTAATATAAGTTTGCTCCTGCGCCGTCTGTGACCCGCCCGGCCTTCCCAAACAGGATCACGACTTATATAGGTGTAGTAATTGTCAGGAGAATATCTGGAGATAATGTAGTTATAGTCAGGAGAATATCTGGGGATAATGTAGTAATAGTCAGGAGAATATCTGGGGATAATGTAGTAATAGATGATCCCTCCTCCGCCGTCTGTGACCCGCCCGGCCTTCCCAAACAGGATCACGACTTGTATAGCTGTAGTAATAGTCAGGAGAATATCTGGAGATAATGTAGTAATAGATGTTTGCTCCTCCGCCGTCTGTGAACAGCCCGGCCTTCCCAAACAGGGTCACGACTTATATAGCTGTAGTAATAGTCAGGAGAATATCTGGGGATAATATAGTATTATATGTTTGCTCCTGCGCCGTCTGTGACCCGCCCGGCCTTCCCAAACAGGATCACGACTTATATAGCTGTAGTAATAGTCAGGAGATTATCTGGAGATAATGTAGTAATAGGGTTTACTCCTCCGCCGTGTGTGAACCGCCCGGCCTTCTCAAACAGTACCACGACTTATATAGCTGTAGTAATAGTCAGGAGAATATCTGGGGATAAGTAATAGATGTTTGCTCCTCCGCCGTCTGTGACCCGCCCGGCCTTCCCAAACAGGATCACGACTTATATAGCTGTAGTAATAGTAAGGAGAATATCTGGAGATAATGTAGTAATAGGGTTTACTCCTCCACCGTCTGTGACCCGCCCGGCCTTCCCAAACAGGATCACGACTTATATAGCTGTAGTTATAGTCAGGAGAATATCTGGGGATAAGTAATAGTTGTTTCCTCCTCCGCCGTCGGTGACCCGCCCGGCCTTCCCAAACAGGATCACGACTTATATAGCTGTAGTAATAGTCAGGAGAATATCTGGGGATAAGTAATTGATGCTTGCTCCTCCGCCGTCTGTGACCCGCCAGCCTTCCCAAATAGGATCACGACTTATATAGCTGTAGTAATAGTCAGGAGAATATCTGGGGATAATGTAGTAATAGATGATTGCTGCTACGCCGTCTGTGACCCGCCCGGCCTTGCCAAACAGGATCACGATTTATATAGCTGTAGTAATAGTCAGGAGAATATTTGGGGATAATGTAGTAATAGATGTTTGCTCCTCCGCCGTCTGTGACCCGCCTGGCCTTCCCGAACAGGATCACGACTTGTATAGCTGTAGTAATAGTCAGGAGAGTATCTGGAGATATTGTAGTAAAAGACGTTTGCTCCTCCACCGTCTGTGACCCGCCCGGCCTTCCCAAACAGGGTCACGACTTATATAGCTGTAGTAATAGTCTGGAGAATATCTGGGGATAATGTAGTAATAGATGTTTGCTCCTCCGTCGTCTGTGACCCGCCCGGCCTTCCCAAACAGGATCACGACTTATATAGCTGAAGTAATAGTCAGGAGAATATCTGGGGATAATGTAGTAATATATGTTTGCTCCTCCGCCGTCTGTGACCCGCCTGGCCTTCCCGAACAGGACCACGACTTGTATAGCTGTAGTAATAGTCAGGAGAATATCTGGAGATAATGTAGTAATAGTCAGGAGAATACCTGGGGATAATATAGTAATATATGTTTACTCCTGCGCCGTCTGTGACCCTCCTGGCCTTCCCAAACAGGATCACGACCTATATAGCTGTAGTAATAGTCAGGAGAATATCTGGGGATAGTGTAATAAGAAATGTTTGCTCCTCTGCCGTCTGTGACCCGCCCGGCCTTCCCAAACAGGGTCACGACTTATATTGCTGTAGTAATAATCAGGAGAATATCTGGGGATAATGTAGTAATAGCTGTTTGCTCCTCCACCGTCCGTGACCCGCCCGGCCTTCCCAAACAGGATCACGACTTATATAGCTGTAGTAATAGTCAGGAGAATATCTGGAGATAATGTAGTAATAGATGTTTGCTCCTCCGCCGTCTGTGACCCGCCCGGCCTTCCAAAACAGGATCACGACTTATATAGCTGTAGTAATAGTCAGGAGAATATCTGGAGATATTGTAGTAATAAATGTTTGCTCCTCCGCCGTCTGTGACCCGCCCGACCTTCTCAAACAGGATCACGACTTGTATAGCTGTAGTAATAGGTAGGAGAATATCAGGAGATAATGTAGTAATACATGTTTGCTCCTCCGCCGTCTGTGACCCGCCCGGCAATCCCAAACAGGATCATGACTTACATAGCTGTAGTAATAGTCAGGAGAATATCTGGAGATAATGTAGTAATAGTCAGGAGAATATCTGGGGATAATATAGTAATATATGTTTGTTCCTGCGCCGTCTGTGACCCGCCCGGCCTTCCCAAACAGGATCACGACTTATATAGCTGCAGTAATAGTCAGGAGAACATCTGGGGATAATGTAGTAATAGATGTTTGCTCCTGCGCCGTCTGTGACCCGCCCGGCCTTCCCAAACAGGATCACGACTTATATAGCTGTAGTAATAGTCAGGAGAATATCTGGAGATAATGTAGTAATATGGTTTACTCCTCCGCCGTCTGTGAACCGCCCGGCCTTCTCAACAGGACCACGACTTATATAGCTGTAGTAATAGTCAGGAGAATATCTGGGGATAAGTAATAGATGTTTGCTCCTCCGCCGTCTGTGACCCGCCCGGCCTTCCCAAACAGAATCACGACTTATATACCTGTAGTAATAGTCAGGAGAATATCTGGAGATAATGTAGTAATAGGGTTTACTCCTCCGCCGTCTGTGACCCGCCCGGCCTTCCCAAACAGGATCACGACTTATATAGCTGTAGTTATAGTCAGGAGAATATCTGGGGATACGTAATAGTTGTTTGCTCCTCCGCCGTCGGTGACCCGCCCGGCCTTCCCAAACAGGATCACGACTTATATAGCTGTAGTAATAGTCAGGAGAATATCTGGGGATAAGTAATAGATGCTTGCTCCTCCGCCGTCTGTGACCCGCCCGGCCTTCCCAAATAGGATCACGACTTATATAGCTGTAGTAATAGTCAGGAGAATATCTGGGGATAATATAGTATTATATGTTTGCTCCTGCGCCGTCTGTGACCCGCCCGGCCTTCCCATACAGGATCACGACTTATATAGCTGTAGTAATAGTCAGGAGAATATCTGGAGATAATGTAGTAATAGGGTTTACTCCTCCGCCGTGTGTGAACCGCCCGGCCTTCTCAAACAGTACCACGACTTATAAAGCCGTAGTAATAGTCAGGAGAATATCTGGGGATAAGTAATAGATGTTTGCTCCTCCGCCGTCTGTGACCCGCCCGGCCTTCCCAAACAGGATCACGACTTATATAGCTGTAGTAATAGTAAGGAGAATATCTGGCGATAATGTAGTAATAGGGTTTACTCCTCCGCCGTCTGTGACCCGCCCGGCCTTCCCAAACAGGATCACGACTTATATAGCTGTAGTTATAGTCAGGAGAATATCTGGGGATAAGTAATAGTTGTTTCCTCCTCCGCCGTCGGTGACCCGCCCGGCCTTCCCAAACAGGATCACGACTTATATAGCTGTAGTAATAGTCAGGAGAATATCTGGGGATAAGTAATAGATGCTTGCTCCTCCGCCGTCTGTGACCCGCCCGGCCTTCCCAAATAGGATCACGACTTATATAGCTGTAGTAATAGTCAGGAGAATATCTGGGGATAATGTAGTTATAGATGATTGCTGCTCCGCCGTCTGTGACCCGCCCGGCCTTGCCAAACAGGATCACGATTTATATAGCTGTAGTAATAGTCAGGAGAATATCTGGGGATAATGTAGTAATAGATGTTTGCTCCTCCGCCGTCTGTGACCCGCCTGGCCTTCCCGACCAGGATCACGACTTGTATAGCTGTAGTAATAGTCAGGAGAGTATCTGGAGATATTGTAGTAATAGACGTTTGCTCCTCCGCCGTCTGTGACACGCCCGGCCTTCCCAAACAGGGTCACGACTTATATAGCTGTAGTAATAGTCTGTAGAATATCTGGGGATAATGTAGTAATAGATGTTTGCTCCTCCGTCGTCTGTGACCCGCCCGGCCTTCCCAAACAGGATCACGACTTATATAGCTGAAGTAATAGTCAGGAGAATATCTGGGGATAATGTAGTAATATATGTTTGCTCCTCCGCCGTCTGTGACCCGCCTGGCCTTCCCGAACAGGATCACGACTTGTATAGCTGTAGTAATAGTCAGGAGAATATCTGGGGATAATGTAGTAATAATTGTTTGCTCCTCCGCCGTCTGTGACCCGCCCGGCCTTCCCAAACAGGATCACGACTTGTATAGCTGTAGTAATAGTCAGGAGAATATCTGGGGATAATGTAGTAATAGATGTTTGCTCCTCCGCCGTCTGTGACCCGCCCGGCCTTCCCAAACAGGATCACGACTTGTATAGCTGTAGTAATAGTCAGGAGAATATCTGGGGATAATGTAGTAATAGATGATTGCTCCTCCACCGTCTGTGACTCGTCCGGCCTTCCCAAACAGGATCAGGACTTATATAGCTGTAGTAATAGTCAGGAGAATATCTGGGGATAAGTAATAGATGTATGCTCCTCCGCCGTCTGTAACCCGCCCGGCCTTCCCAAACAGGATCACGACTTATATAGCAGTAGTAATAGTCAGGAGAATATCTGGGGATAATGTAGTAATAGATGTATGCTCCTGCGCCGTCTGTGACCCGCCCGGCCTTCCCAAACAGGATCACGACATATACGGCTGCAGTAATAGGCAGGAGAATATCTGGGGATATTGTAGTAATAGATGATTGCTCCTGCGCCGTCTGTGACCCGCCCGGCCATCCCAAACAGGATCACGACTTATATAGCTGTAGTAATAGTCAGGAGAATATCTGGGGATAATGTAGTAATAGTTGATTGCTACTCCGCCGTCTGTGACTCGTCCGGCCTTCCCAAACAGGATCACGACTTATATAGCTGTAGTAACAGTCAGGAGAATATCTGGGGATAAGTAATAGATGTTTGCTCCTCCGCCGTCTGTGACCCGCCCGGCCTTCCCAAACAGGATCGCGAATTATATAGCCGTAGTAATAGTCAGGAGAATATCTGGAGATAATGTAGTAATATATGTTTGCTCCTCCGCCGTCTGTGACCCGCCCGGCCTTCCCAAACAGAATCACGACTTATATAGCTGTAGTAATAGTCAGAAGAATATCTGGGGATAGTGTAGTAATATATGTTTGCTCCTCCGCCGTCTGTGACCCGCCCGGCCTTCCCAAACAGGATCACGACTTATATAGCTGTAGTAATAGTTAGGAGAATATCTGGGGATAATATAGTAATAAATGTTTGCTCCTGCGCCGTCTGTGACCCGCCCGGCCTTCCCAAACAGGATCACGACTTATATAGCTGTAGTAATAGTCAGGAGAATATCTGGAGATAATGTAGAAATAGATGTTTGCTCCTCCGCCGTCTGTGACCCGCCCGGCCTTCCCATACAGGATCATGACTTATATAGCTGTAGTAATAGTCAGGAGAATATCTGGAGATAATGTAGTAATAGATGATTGCTCCTCTGCCGTCTGTGACCCGCCCGGCCTTCACAAACAGGATGACGACTTATAAAGCTGTAGTAATAGTCTGGAGAATATCTGGAGATAATGTAGTAATAGATGTTTGCTCTTCCGCCGTCTGTGACCCGCCCGACCTTCCCAAACAGGATCATGACTTATATAGCTGTAGTAATAGTCAGGAGAATATCTGGAGGTAATGTAGTAATAGTCAGGAGAATATCTGGGGATAATATAGTAATAAATGTTTGCTCCTGCGCCGTCTGTGACCCGCCTAGCCTTCCCAAACAGGATCACGACTTATATAGCTGTAGTAATAGTCAGGAGATTATCTGGAGATAATGTAGTAATAGTCAGGAGAATATCTGGGGATAATGTAGTAATAGTCAGGAGATAATCTGGGGATAATATAGTAATATATGTTTGCTCCTCCGCCGTCTGTGACACGCCCGGCCTTCCCAAACAGGATCATGACTTATATAGCTGTAGTAATAGTCAGGAGAATATCTGGAGATAATGTAGTAATAGATGTTTGCTCTTCCGCCGTCTGTGACCCGCCCGACCTTCCCAAACAGGATCATGACTTATATAGCTGTAGTATAAGTCAGGAGAATATCTGGAGGTAATGTAGTAATAGTCAGGAGAATATCTGGGGATAATATAGTAATAAATGTTTGCTCCAGCGCCATCTGTGACCCGCCCAGCCTTCCCAAACAGGATCACGACTTATATAGCTGTAGTAATAGTCAGGAGATTATCTGGAGATAATGTAGTAATAGTCAGGAGAATATCTGGGGATAATGTAGTAATAGTCAGGAGATAATCTGGGGATAATATAGTAATATATGTTTGCTCCACCGCCGTCTGTGACACGCCCGGCCTTCCCAAACAGGATCATGACTTATATAGCTGTAGTAATAGTCAGGAGAATATCTGGAGATAATGTAGTAATAGTCAGGAGAATATCTGGGGATAATATAGTAATATAAGTTTGCTCCTGCGCCGTCTGTGACCCGCCCGGCCTTCCCAAACAGGATCACGACTTATATAGGTGTAGTAATAGTCAGGAGAATATCTGGAGATAATGTAGTAATAAATGTTTGCTCCTCCGCCGTCTGTGACCCGCCCGACCTTCCCAAACAGGATCACGACTTGTATAGCTGTAGTAATAGGTAGGAGAATATCAGGAGATAATGTAGTAATACATGTTTGCTCCTCCGCCGTCTGTGACCCGCCCGGCAATCCCAAACAGGATCATGACTTATATAGCTGTAGTAATAGTCAGGAGAATATCTGGAGATAATGTGGTAATAGGGTTTACTCCTCCGCCGTCTGTGAACCGCCGGCCTTCTCAAACAGGACCACGACTTATATAGCTGTAGTAATAGGTAGGAGAATATCAGGAGATAATGTAGTAATACATGTTTGCTCCTCCGCCGTCTGTGACCCGCCCGGCAATCCCAAACAGGATCATGACTTATATAGCTGTAGTAATAGTCAGGAGAATATCTGGAGATAATGTAGTAATAGTCAGGAGAATATCTGGGGATAATAGAGTAATATATGTTTGCTCCTGCGCCGTCTGTGACCCGCCCGGCCTTCCCAAACAGGATGACGACTTATATAGCTGTAGTAATAGTCAGGAGAATATCTGGGGATAATGTAGTAATAGATGTTTGCTTCTGCGCTGTCTGTGACCCGCCCGGCCTTCCCAAACAGGATCACGACTTATATAGCTGTAGTAATAGTCAGGAGAATATCTGGAGATAATGTGGTAATAGGGTTTACTCCTCCGCCGTCTGTGAACCGCCGGCCTTCTCAAACAGGACCACGACTTATATAGCTGTAGTAATAGTCAGGAGTATATCTGGGGATAAGTAATAGATGTTTGCTCCTCCGCCTTCTGTGTCCCGCCCGGCCTTCCCAAACAGGATCACGACTTATATAGCTGTAGTAATAGTCAGGAGAATATCTGGGGATAAGTAATAGATGTTTGCTCCTCCGCCGTCTGTGACCCGCCCGGCCTTCCCAAACAGGATCACGACTTATATAGCTGTAGTAATAGTCAGGAGAATATCTGGGGATAATGTAGTAATAGATGATTGCTCCTCCACCGTCTGTGACTCGTCCGGCCTTCCCAAACAGGATCAGGACTTATATAGCTGTAGTAATAGTCAGGAGAATATCTGGGGATAAGTAATAGATGTATGCTCCTCCGCCGTCTGTAACCCGCCCGGCCTTCCCAAACAGGATCACGACTTATATAGCAGTAGTAATAGTCAGGAGAATATCTGGGGATAATGTAGTAATAGATGTATGCTCCTGCGCCGTCTGTGACCCGCCCGGCCTTCCTAAACAGGATCACGACTTATATAGCTGTATTAATAGTCAGGAGAATATCTGGAGATAATGTAGTAAAAGGGTTTACTCCTCAGCCGTCTGTGAACCGCCGGCCTTCTCAAACAGGACCACGACTTATATAGCTGTAGTAATAGTCTGGAGAATATCTGGGGATAAGTAATAGATGTTTGCTCCTCCGCCGTCTGTGACCCGCCCGGCCTTCCCAAACAGGATCACGACTTATATATCTGTAGTAATAGTCAGGACAATATCTGGAGATAATGTAGTAATAGGGTTTACTCCTCAGCCGTCTGTGACCCGCCCGGCCTTCCCAAGCAGGATCACGACTTATATAGCTGTAGTTGTAGTCAGGAGAATATCTGGGGATAAGTAATAGATGTTTGCTCCTCCGCCGTCGGTGACCCGCCCGGCCTTCCCAAACAGGATCACGACTTATATAGCTGTAGTAATCGTCAGGAGAATATCTGGGGATAAGTAATAGATGTTTGCTCCTCCGCCGTCTGTGACCCGCCCGGCCTTCCCAAACAGGATCACGACTTATATAGCTGTAGTAATAGTCAGGAGAATATCTGGGGATAATGTAGTAATAGATGATTGCTCCTCCACCGTCTGTGACCCGTCCGGCCTTCCCAAACAGGATCAGGACTTATATAGCTGTAGTAATAGTCAGGAGAATATCTGGGGATAAGTAATAGATGTTTGCTCCTCCGCCGTCTGTGACCCGCCCGGCCTTCCCAAACAGGATCACGACTTATATAGCCGTAGTAATAGTCAGGAGAATATCTGGGGATAATATAGTATTATATGTTTGCTCCTGCGCCGTCTGTGACCCGCCCGGCCTTCCCATACAGGATCACGACTTATATAGCTGTAGTAATAGTCAGGAGAATATCTGGAGATAATGTAGTAATAGGGTTTACTCCTCCGCCGTGTGTGAACCACCCGGCCTTCTCAAACAGTACCACGACTTATATAGCCGTAGTAATAGTCAGGAGAATATCTGGGGATAAGTAATAGATGTTTGCTCCTCCGCCGTCTGTGACCCGCCCGGCCTTCCCAAACAGGATCACGACTTATATAGCTGTAGTAATAGTAAGGAGAATATCTGGAGATAATGTAGTAATAGGGTTTACTCCTCCGCCGTCTGTGACCCGCCCGGCCTTCCCAAACAGGATCACGACTTATATAGCTGTAGTAATAGTCAGGAGAATATCTGGAGATAATGTAGAAATAGATGTTTGCTCCTCCGCCGTCTGTGACCCGCCCGGCCTTCCCATACAGGATCATGACTTATATAGCTGTAGTAATAGTCAGGAGAATATCTGGAGATAATGTAGTAATAGATGATTGCTCCTCTGCCGTCTGTGACCCGCCCGGCCTTCACAAACAGGATGACGACTTATAAAGCTGTAGTAATAGTCTGGAGAATATCTGGAGATAATGTAGTAATAGATGTTTGCTCTTCCGCCGTCTGTGACCCGCCCGACCTTCCCAAACAGGATCATGACTTATATAGCTGTAGTAATAGTCAGGAGAATATCTGGAGGTAATGTAGTAATAGTCAGGAGAATATCTGGGGATAATATAGTAATAAATGTTTGCTCCTGCGCCGTCTGTGACCCGCCTAGCCTTCCCAAACAGGATCACGACTTATATAGCTGTAGTAATAGTCAGGAGATTATCTGGAGATAATGTAGTAATAGTCAGGAGAATATCTGGGGATAATGTAGTAATAGTCAGGAGATAATCTGGGGATAATATAGTAATATATGTTTGCTCCTCCGCCGTCTGTGACACGCCCGGCCTTCCCAAACAGGATCATGACTTATATAGCTGTAGTAATAGTCAGGAGAATATCTGGAGATAATGTAGTAATAGATGTTTGCTCTTCCGCCGTCTGTGACCCGCCCGACCTTCCCAAACAGGATCATGACTTATATAGCTGTAGTATAAGTCAGGAGAATATCTGGAGGTAATGTAGTAATAGTCAGGAGAATATCTGGGGATAATATAGTAATAAATGTTTGCTCCAGCGCCATCTGTGACCCGCCCAGCCTTCCCAAACAGGATCACGACTTATATAGCTGTAGTAATAGTCAGGAGATTATCTGGAGATAATGTAGTAATAGTCAGGAGAATATCTGGGGATAATGTAGTAATAGTCAGGAGATAATCTGGGGATAATATAGTAATATATGTTTGCTCCACCGCCGTCTGTGACACGCCCGGCCTTCCCAAACAGGATCATGACTTATATAGCTGTAGTAATAGTCAGGAGAATATCTGGAGATAATGTAGTAATAGTCAGGAGAATATCTGGGGATAATATAGTAATATAAGTTTGCTCCTGCGCCGTCTGTGACCCGCCCGGCCTTCCCAAACAGGATCACGACTTATATAGGTGTAGTAATAGTCAGGAGAATATCTGGAGATAATGTAGTAATAAATGTTTGCTCCTCCGCCGTCTGTGACCCGCCCGACCTTCCCAAACAGGATCACGACTTGTATAGCTGTAGTAATAGGTAGGAGAATATCAGGAGATAATGTAGTAATACATGTTTGCTCCTCCGCCGTCTGTGACCCGCCCGGCAATCCCAAACAGGATCATGACTTATATAGCTGTAGTAATAGTCAGGAGAATATCTGGAGATAATGTAGTAATAAATGTTTGCTCCTCCGCCGTCTGTGACCCGCCCGACCTTCCCAAACAGAATCACGACTTCTATAGCTGTAGTAATAGGTAGGAGAATATCAGGAGATAATGTAGTAATACATGTTTGCTCCTCCGCCGTCTGTGACCCGCCCGGCAATCCCAAACAGGATCATGACTTATATAGCTGTAGTAATAGTCAGGAGAATATCTGGAGATAATGTAGTAATAGTCAGGAGAATATCTGGGGATAATAGAGTAATATATGTTTGCTCCTGCGCCGTCTGTGAGCCGCCCGGCCTTCCCAAACAGGATGACGACTTATATAGCTGTAGTAATAGTCAGGAGAATATCTGGGGATAATGTAGTAATAGATGTTTGCTTCTGCGCCGTCTGTGACCCGCCCGGCCTTCCCAAACAGGATCACGACTTATATAGCTGTAGTAATAGTCAGGAGAATATCTGGAGATAATGTGGTAATAGGGTTTACTCCTCCGCCGTCTGTGAACCGCCGGCCTTCTCAAACAGGACCACGACTTATATAGCTGTAGTAATAGTCAGGAGTATATCTGGGGATAAGTAATAGATGTTTGCTCCTCCGCCTTCTGTGTCCCGCCCGGCCTTCCCAAACAGGATCACGACTTATATAGCTGTAGTAATAGTCAGGAGAATATCTGGGGATAAGTAATAGATGTTTGCTCCTCCGCCGTCTGTGACCCGCCCGGCCTTCCCAAACAGGATCACGACTTATATAGCTGTAGTAATAGTCAGGAGAATATCTGGGGATAATGTAGTAATAGATGATTGCTCCTCCACCGTCTGTGACTCGTCCGGCCTTCCCAAACAGGATCAGGACTTATATAGCTGTAGTAATAGTCAGGAGAATATCTGGGGATAAGTAATAGATGTATGCTCCTCCGCCGTCTGTAACCCGCCCGGCCTTCCCAAACAGGATCACGACTTATATAGCAGTAGTAATAGTCAGGAGAATATCTGGGGATAATGTAGTAATAGATGTATGCTCCTGCGCCGTCTGTGACCCGCCCGGCCTTCCTAAACAGGATCACGACTTATATAGCTGTATTAATAGTCAGGAGAATATCTGGAGATAATGTAGTAAAAGGGTTTACTCCTCAGCCGTCTGTGAACCGCCGGCCTTCTCAAACAGGACCACGACTTATATAGCTGTAGTAATAGTCTGGAGAATATCTGGGGATAAGTAATAGATGTTTGCTCCTCCGCCGTCTGTGACCCGCCCGGCCTTCCCAAACAGGATCACGACTTATATATCTGTAGTAATAGTCAGGACAATATCTGGAGATAATGTAGTAATAGGGTTTACTCCTCAGCCGTCTGTGACCCGCCCGGCCTTCCCAAGCAGGATCACGACTTATATAGCTGTAGTTGTAGTCAGGAGAATATCTGGGGATAAGTAATAGATGTTTGCTCCTCCGCCGTCGGTGACCCGCCCGGCCTTCCCAAACAGGATCACGACTTATATAGCTGTAGTAATCGTCAGGAGAATATCTGGGGATAAGTAATAGATGTTTGCTCCTCCGCCGTCTGTGACCCGCCCGGCCTTCCCAAAGAGGATCACGACTTATATAGCTGTCGTAATAGTCAGGAGAATATCTGGGGATAATGTAGTAATAGATGATTGCTCCTCCACCGTCTGTGACCCGTCCGGCCTTCCCAAACAGGATCAGGACTTATATAGCTGTAGTAATAGTCAGGAGAATATCTGGGGATAAGTAATAGATGTTTGCTCCTCCGCCGTCTGTGACCCGCCCGGCCTTCCCAAACAGGATCACGACTTATATAGCCGTAGTAATAGTCAGGAGAATATCTGGGGATAATATAGTATTATATGTTTGCTCCTGCGCCGTCTGTGACCCGCCCGGCCTTCCCATACAGGATCACGACTTATATAGCTGTAGTAATAGTCAGGAGAATATCTGGAGATAATGTAGTAATAGGGTTTACTCCTCCGCCGTGTGTGAACCACCCGGCCTTCTCAAACAGTACCACGACTTATATAGCCGTAGTAATAGTCAGGAGAATATCTGGGGATAAGTAATAGATGTTTGCTCCTCCGCCGTCTGTGACCCGCCCGGCCTTCCCAAACAGGATCACGACTTATATAGCTGTAGTAATAGTAAGGAGAATATCTGGAGATAATGTAGTAATAGGGTTTACTCCTCCGCCGTCTGTGACCCGCCCGGCCTTCCCAAACAGGATCACGACTTATATAGCTGTAGTTATAGTCAGGAGAATATCTGGGGATAAGTAATAGTTGTTTCCTCCTCCGCCGTCGGTGACCCGCCCGGCCTTCCCAAACAGGATCACGACTTATATAGCTGTAGTAATAGTCAGGAGAATATCTGGGGATAAGTAATAGATGCTTGCTCCTCCGCCGTCTGTGACCCGCCCGGCCTTCCCAAATAGGATCACGACTTATATAGCTGTAGTAATAGTCAGGAGAATATCTGGGGATAATGTAGTAATAGATGATTGCTGCTCCGCCGTCTGTGACCCGCCCGGCCTTGCCAAACAGGATCACGATTTATATAGCTGTAGTAATAGTCAGGAGAATATCTGGGGATAATGTAGTAATAGATGTTTGCTCCTCCGCCGTCTGTGACCCGCCCGGCCTTCCCAAACAGGATCACGACTTGTATAGCTGTAGTAATAGTCAGGAGAATATCTGGAGATATTGTAGTAATAGATGTTTGTTCCTCCGCCGTCTGTGACCCGCCCGGCCTTCCCAAACAGGATCACGACTTGTATAGCTGTAGTAATAGTCAGGAGAGTATCTGGAGATATTGTAGTAATAGATGTTTGCTCCTCCGCCGTCTGTGACCCGCCCGGCCTTCCCAAACAGGGTCACGACTTATATAGCTGTAGTAATAGTCAGGAGAATATCTGGTGATAATGTAGTAATAGTCAGGAGAATATCTGGGGATAATATAGTAATATAAGTTTGTTCCTGCGCCGTCTGTGACCCGCCCGGCCTTCCCAAACAGGATCACGACTTATATAGGTGTAGTAATTGTCAGGAGAATATCTGGAGATAATGTAGTTATAGTCAGGAGAATATCTGGGGATAATGTAGTAATAGATGTTTGCTCCTCCGCCGTCTGTGACCCGCCCGGCCTTCCCAAACAGGATCACGACTAGTATAGCTGTAGTAATAGTCAGGAGAATATCTGGAGATATTGTAATAATAGATGTTTGCTCCTCCGCCGTCTGTGACCCGCCCGGCCTTCCCAAACAGGATCACGACTTGTATAGCTGTAGTAATAGTCAGGAGAGTATCTGGAGATATTGTAGTAATAGATGTTTGCTCCTCCGCCGTCTGTGACCCGCCCGGCCTTCCCAAACAGGATCACGACTTGTATAGCTGTAGTAATAGTCAGGAGAATATCTGGAGATAATGTAGTAATAGATGTTTGCTCCTCCGCCGTCTGTGAACAGCCCGGCCTTCCCAAACAGGGTCACGACTTATATTGCTGTAGTAATTGTCAGGAGAATATCTGGGGATAATGTAGTAATAGATGTTTGCTCCTCCACGGTCTGTGACCCGCCCGGCCTTCCCAAACAGGATCACGACTTATATAGCTGTAGTAATAGTCAGGAGAATATCTGGAGATAATGTAGTAATAAATGTTTGCTCCTCCGCCGTCTGTGACCCGCCCGACCTTCCCAAACAGGATCACGACTTGTATAGCTGTAGTAATAGGTAGGAGAATATCAGGAGATAATGTAGTCATACATGTTTGCTCCTCCGCCGTCTGTGACCCGCCCGGCAATCCCAAACAGGATCATGACTTATATAGCTGTAGTAATAGTCAGGAGGATATCTGGAGATAATGTAGTAATAGTCAGGAGAATATCTGGGGATAATAGAGTAATATATGTTTGCTCCTGCGCCGTCTGTGACCCGCCCGGCCTTCCCAAACAGGATGACGACTTATATAGCTGTAGTAATAGTCAGGAGAATATCTGGGGATAATGTAGTAATAGATGTTTGCTTCTGCGCCGTCTGTGACCCGCCCGGCCTTCCCAAACAGGATCACGACTTATATAGCTGTAGTAATAGTCAGGAGAATATCTGGAGATAATGTGGTAATAGGGTTTACTCCTCCGCCGTCTGTGAACCGCCGGCCTTCTCAAACAGGACCACGACTTATATAGCTGTAGTAATAGTCAGGAGTATATCTGGGGATAAGTAATAGATGTTTGCTCCTCCGCCTTCTGTGTCCCGCCCGGCCTTCCCAAACAGGATCACGACTTATATAGCTGTACTAATAGTCAGGAGAATATCTGGGGATAAGTAATAGATGTTTGCTCCTCCGCCGTCTGTGACCCGCCCGGCCTTCCCAAACAGGATCACGACTTATATAGCTGTAGTAATAGTCAGGAGAATATCTGGGGATAATGTAGTAATAGATGATTGCTCCTCCACCGTCTGTGACTCGTCCGGCCTTCCCAAACAGGATCAGGACTTATATAGCTGTAGTAATAGTCAGGAGAATATCTGGGGATAAGTAATAGATGTATGCTCCTCCGCCGTCTGTAACCCGCCCGGCCTTCCCAAACAGGATCACGACTTATATAGCTGTAGTAATAGTCAGGAGAATATCTGGGGATAATGTAGTAATAGATGTATGCTCCTGCGCCGTCTGTGACCCGCCCGGCCTTCCCAAACAGGATCACGACTTATATAGCTGTATTAATAGTCAGGAGAATATCTGGAGATAATGTAGTAATAGGGTTTACTCCTCAGCCGTCAGTGAACCGCCGGCCTTCTCAAACAGGACCACGACTTATATAGCTGTAGTAATAGTCTGGAGAATATCTGGGGATAAGTAATAGATGTTTGCTCCTCCGCCGTCTGTGACCCGCCCGGCCTTCCCAAACAGGATCACGACTTATATATCTGTAGTAATAGTCAGGACAATATCTGGAGATAATGTAGTAATAGGGTTTACTCTTCAGCCGTCTGTGACCCGCCCGGCCTTCCCAAGCAGGATCACGACTAATATAGCTGTAGTTGTAGTCAGGAGAATATCTGGGGATAAGTAATAGATGTTTGCTCCTCCGCCGTCGGTGAACCGCCCGGCCTTCCCAAACAGGATCACGACTTATATAGCTGTAGTAATAGTCAGGAGAATATCTGGGGATAAGTAATAGATGTTTGCTCCTCCGCCGTCTGTGACCCGCCCGGCCTTCCCAAACAGGATCACGACTTATATAGCTGTAGTAATAGTCAGGAGAATATCTGGGGATAATGTAGTAATAGATGATTGCTCCTCCACCGTCTGTGACCCGTCCGGCCTTCCCAAACAGGATCAGGACTTATATAGCTGTAGTAATAGTCAGGAGAATATCTGGGGATAAGTAATAGATGTTTGCTCCTCCGCCGTCTGTGACCCGCCCGGCCTTCCCAAACAGGATCACGACTTATATAGCCGTAGTAATAGTCAGGAGAATATCTGGGGATAATATAGTATTATATGTTTGCTCCTGCGCCGTCTGTGACCCGCCCGGCCTTCCCATACAGGATCACGACTTATATAGCTGTAGTAATAGTCAGGAGAATATCTGGAGATAATGTAGTAACAGGGTTTACTCCTCCGCCGTGTGTGTACCACCCGGCCTTCTCAAACAGTACCACGACTTATATAGCCGAAGTAATAGTCAGGAGAATATCTGGGGATAAGTAATAGATGTTTGCTCCTCCGCCGTCTGTGACCCGCCCGGCCTTCCCAAACAGGATCACGACTTATATAGCTGTAGTAATAGTAAGGAGAATATCTGGAGATAATGTAGTAATAGGGTTTACTCCTCCGCCGTCTGTGACCCGCCCGGCCTTCCCAAACAGGATCACGACTTATATAGCTGTAGTTATAGTCAGGAGAATATCTGGGGATAAGTAATAGTTGTTTCCTCCTCCGCCGTCGGTGACCCGCCCGGCCTTCCCAAACAGGATCACGACTTATATAGCTGTAGTAATAGTCAGGAGAATATCTGGGGATAAGTAATAGATGCTTGCTCCTCCGCCGTCTGTGACCCGCCCGGCCTTCCCAAATAGGATCACGACTTATATAGCTGTAGTAATAGTCAGGAGAATATCTGGGGATAATGTAGTAATAGATGATTGCTGCTCCGCCGTCTGTGACCCGCCCGGCCTTGCCAAACAGGATCACGATTTATATAGCTGTAGTAATAGTCAGGAGAATATCTGGGGATAATGTAGTAATAGATGTTTGCTCCTCCGCCTTCTGTGACCCGCCTGGCCTTCCCGACCAGGATCACGACTTGTATAGCTGTAGTAATAGTCAGGAGAGTATCTGGAGATATTGTAGTAATAGACGTTTGCTCCTCCGTCGTCTGTGACACGCCCGGCCTTCCCAAACAGGGTCACGACTTATATAGCTGTAGTAATAGTCTGGAGAATATCTGGGGATAATGTAGTAATAGATGTTTGCTCCTCCGTCGTCTGTGACCCGCCCGGCCTTCCCAAACAGGATCACGACTTATATAGCTGAAGTAATAGTCAGGAGAATATCTGGGGATAATGTAGTAATATATGTTTGCTCCTCCGCCGTCTGTGACCCGCCTGGCCTTCCCGAACAGGATCACGACTTGTATAGCTGTAGTAATAGTCAGGAGAATATCTGGGGATAATGAAGTAATATATGTTTGCTCCTCCGCCGTCTGTGACCCGCCCGGCCTTCCCAAACAGGATCACGACTTGTATAGCTGTAGTAATAGTCAGGAGAATATCTGGGGATAATGTAGTAATAGATGTTTGCTCCTCCGCCGTCTGTGACCCGCCCGGCCTTCCCAAACAGGATCACGACTTGTATAGCTGTAGTAATAGTCAGGAGAATATCTGGAGATATTGTAGCAATAGATGTTTGCTCCTCCGCCGTCTGTGACCCGCCCGGCCTTCCCAAACAGGATCACGACTCGTATAGCTGTAGTAATAGTCAGGAGAGTATCTGGAGATATTGTAGTAATAGATGTTTGCTCCTCCGCCGTCTGTGACCCGCCCGGCCTTCCCAAACAGGGTCACGACTTATATAGCTGTATTAATAGTCAGGAGAATATCTGGGGATAATGTAGTAATAGAAGATTGCTCCTCCGCCGTCTGTGACCCGCCCGGCCTTCCCAAACAGGATCACGACATATACGGCTGCAGTAATAGTCAGGAGAATATCTGGGGATAATGTAGTAATAGATGATTGCTCCTGCGCCGTCTGTGACCCGCCCGGCCATCCCAAACAGGATCACGACTTATATAGCTGTAGTAATAGTCAGGAGAATATCTGGGGATAATGTAGTAATAGTTGATTGCTACTCCGCCGTCTGTGACCCGTCCGGCCTTCCCAAACAGGATCACGACTTATATAGCTGTAGTAACAGTCAGGAGAATATCTGGGGATAAGTAATAGATGTTTGCTCCTCCGCCGTCTGTGACCCGCCCGGCCTTCCCAAACAGGATCACGACTTATATAGCTGTAGTAATAGTCAGGAGAATATCTGGAGATAATGTAGTAATAGATGTTTGCTCCTCCGCCGTCTGTGACCCGCCCGGCCTTCCCAAACAGGATCGCGACTTATATAGCTGTAGTAATAGTCAGGAGAATATCTGCAGATAATGTAGCAATAGATGTATGCTCCTCCGCCGTCTGTGACCCGCCCGGCCTTCCCAAACAGGATCGCGATTTATATAGCTGTAGTAATAGTCAGGTGAATATCTGGGGATAATGTAGTAATATATGTATGCTCCTCCGCCGTCTGTGACCCACCCGGCCTTCCCAAACAGGATCGCGAATTATATAGCCGTAGTAATAGTCAGGAGAATATCAGGAGATAATGTAGTAATATATGTTTGCTCCTCCGCCGTCTGTGACCCGCCCGGCCTTCCCAAACAGAATCACGACTTTTATAGCTGTAGTAATAGTCAGGAGAATATCTGGGGATAGTGTAGTAATATATGTTTGCTCCTCCGCCGTCTGTGACCCGCCCGGCCTTCCCAAACAGGATCACGACTTATATAGCTGTAGTAATAGTTAGGAGAATATCTGGGGATAATATATTAATAAATGCTTGCTCCTGCGCCGTCTGTGACCCGCCCGGCCTTCCCAAACAGGATCACGACTTATATAGCTGTAGTAATAGTCAGGATAATATCTGGAGATAATGTAGAAATAGATGTTTGCTCCTCCGCGGTCTGTGACCCGCCCGGCCTTCCCATACAGGATCATGACATATATAGCTGTAGTAATAGTCGGGAGAATATCTGGAGATAATGTAGTAATAGATGATTGCTCCTCTGCCGTCTGTGACCCGCCCGGCCTTCACAAACAGGATGACGACTTATAAAGCTGTAGTAATAGTCTGGAGAATATCTGGATATAATGTAGTAATAGATGTTTGCTCTTCCGCCGTCTGTGACCCGCCCGACCTTCCCAAACAGGATCATGACTTATATAGCTGTAGTAATAGTCAGGAGAATATCTGGAGGTAATGTAGTAATAGTCAGGAGAATATCTGGGGATAATATAGTAATAAATGTTTGCTCCTGCGCCGTCTGTGACCCGCCCAGCCTTCCCAAACAGGATCACGACTTATATAGCTGTAGTAATAGTCAGGAGATTATCTGGAGATAATGTAGTAATAGTCAGGAGAATATCTGGGGATAATGTAGTAATAGTCAGGAGATAATCTGGGGATAATATAGTAATATATGTTTGCTCCTCCGCCGTCTGTGACACGCCCGGCCTTCCCAAACAGGATCATGACTTATATAGCTGTAGTAATAGTCAGAAGAATATCTGGAGATAATGTAGTAATAGATGTTTGCTCTTCCGCCGTCTGTGACCCGCCCGACCTTCCCAAACAGGATCATGACTTATATAGCTGTAGTATAAGTCAGGAGAATATCTGGAGGTAATGTAGTAATAGTCAGGAGAATATCTGGGGATAATATAGTAATAAATGTTTGCTCCTGCGCCATCTGTGACCCGCCCAGCCTTCCCAAATAGGATCACGACTTATATAGCTGTAGTAATAGTCAGGAGATTATCTGGAGATAATGCAGTAATAGTCAGGAGAATATCTGGGGATAATGTAGTAATAGTCAGGAGATAATCTGGGGATAATATAGTAATATATGTTTGCTCCTCCGCCGTCTGTGACACGCCCGGCCTTCCCATACAGGATCATGACTTATATAGCTGTAGTAATAGTCAGGAGAATATCTGGAGATAATGTAGTAATAGTCAGGAGAATATCTGGGGATAATATAGTAATATAAGTTTGCTCCTGCGCCGTCTGTGACCCGCCCGGCCTTCCCAAACAGGATCACGACTTATATAGGTGTAGTAATTGTCAGGAGAATATCTGGAGATAATGTAGTAATAGGGTTTACTCCTCCGCCGTCTGTGACCCGCCCGGCCTTCCCAAACAGGATCACGACTTATATAGCTGTAGTTATAGTCAGGAGAATATCTGGGGATAAGTATTAGTTGTTTCCTCCTCCGCCGTCGGTGACCCGCCCGGCCTTCCCAAACAGGATCACGACTTATATAGCTGTAGTAATAGTCAGGAGAATATCTGGGGATAAGTAATAGATGCTTGCTCCTCCGCCGTCTGTGACCCGCCCGGCCTTCCCAAATAGGATCACGACTTATATAGCTGTAGTAATAGTCAGGAGAATATCTGGGGATAATGTAGTAATAGATGATTGGTGCTCCGCCGTCTGTGACCCGCCCGGCCTTGCCAAACAGGATCACGATTTATATAGCTGTAGTAATAGTCAGGAGAATATCTGGGGATAATGTAGTAATAGATGTTTGCTCCTCCGCCTTCTGTGACCCGCCTGGCCTTCCCGACCAGGATCACGACTTGTATAGCTGTAGTAATAGTCAGGAGAGTATCTGGAGATATTGTAGTAATAGACGTTTGCTCCTCCGTCGTCTGTGACACGCCCGGCCTTCCCAAACAGGGTCACGACTTATATAGCTGTAGTAATAGTCTGGAGAATATCTGGGGATAATGTAGTAATAGATGTTTGCTCCTCCGTAGTCTGTGACCCGCCCGGCCTTCCCAAACAGGATCACGACTTATATAGCTGAAGTAATAGTCAGGAGAATATCTGGGGATAATGTAGTAATATATGTTTGCTCCTCCGCCGTCTGTGACCCGCCTGGCCTTCCCGAACAGGATCACGACTTGTATAGCTGTAGTAATAGTCAGGAGAATATCTGGGGATAATGAAGTAATATATGTTTGCTCCTCCGCCGTCTGTGACCCGCCCGGCCTTCCCAAACAGGATCACGACTTGTATAGCTGTAGTAATAGTCAGGAGAATATCTGGGGATAATGTAGTAATAGATGTTTGCTCCTCCGCCGTCTGTGACCCGCCCGGCCTTCCCAAACAGGATCACGACTTGTATAGCTGTAGTAATAGTCAGGAGAATATCTGGAGATATTGTAGCAATAGATGTTTGCTCCTCCGCCGTCTGTGACCCGCCCGGCCTTCCCAAACAGGATCACGACTTGTATAGCTGTAGTAATAGTCAGGAGAGTATCTGGAGATATTGTAGTAATAGATGTTTGCTCCTCCGCCGTCTGTGACCCGCCCGGCCTTCCCAAACAGGGTCACGACTTATATAGCTGTATTAATAGTCAGGAGAATATCTGGGGATAATGTAGTAATAGAAGATTGCTCCTCCGCCGTCTGTGACCCGCCCGGCCTTCCCAAACAGGATCACGACATATACGGCTGCAGTAATAGTCAGGAGAATATCTGGGGATAATGTAGTAATAGATGATTGCTCCTGCGCCGTCTGTGACCCGCCCGGCCATCCCAAACAGGATCACGACTTATATAGCTGTAGTAATAGTCAGGAGAATATCTGGGGATAATGTAGTAATAGTTGATTGCTACTCCGCCGTCTGTGACCCGTCCGGCCTTCCCAAACAGGATCACGACTTATATAGCTGTAGTAACAGTCAGGAGAATATCTGGGGATAAGTAATAGATGTTTGCTCCTCCGCCGTCTGTGACCCGCCCGGCCTTCCCAAACAGGATCACGACTTATATAGCTGTAGTAATAGTCAGGAGAATATCTGGAGATAATGTAGTAATAGATGTTTGCTCCTCCGCCGTCTGTGACCCGCCCGGCCTTCCCAAACAGGATCGCGACTTATATAGCTGTAGTAATAGTCAGGAGAATATCTGCAGATAATGTAGCAATAGATGTATGCTCCTCCGCCGTCTGTGACCCGCCCGGCCTTCCCAAACAGAATCACGACTTTTATAGCTGTAGTAATAGTCAGGAGAATATCTGGGGATAGTGTAGTAATATATGTTTGCTCCTCCGCCGTCTGTGACCCGCCCGGCCTTCCCAAACAGGATCACGACTTATATAGCTGTAGTAATAGTCAGGTGAATATCTGGGGATAATGTAGTAATATATGTATGCTCCTCCGCCGTCTGTGACCCACCCGGCCTTCCCAAACAGGATCGCGAATTATATAGCCGTAGTAATAGTCAGGAGAATATCAGGAGATAATGTAGTAATATATGTTTGCTCCTCCGCCGTCTGTGACCCGCCCGGCCTTCCCAAACAGAATCACGACTTTTATAGCTGTAGTAATAGTCAGGAGAATATCTGGGGATAGTGTAGTAATATATGTTTGCTCCTCCGCCGTCTGTGACCCGCCCGGCCTTCCCAAACAGGATCACGACTTATATAGCTGTAGTAATAGTTAGGAGAATATCTGGGGATAATATATTAATAAATGCTTGCTCCTGCGCCGTCTGTGACCCGCCCGGCCTTCCCAAACAGGATCACGACTTATATAGCTGTAGTAATAGTCAGGATAATATCTGGAGATAATGTAGAAATAGATGTTTGCTCCTCCGCGGTCTGTGACCCGCCCGGCCTTCCCATACAGGATCATGACATATATAGCTGTAGTAATAGTCGGGAGAATATCTGGAGATAATGTAGTAATAGATGATTGCTCCTCTGCCGTCTGTGACCCGCCCGGCCTTCACAAACAGGATGACGACTTATAAAGCTGTAGTAATAGTCTGGAGAATATCTGGATATAATGTAGTAATAGATGTTTGCTCTTCCGCCGTCTGTGACCCGCCCGACCTTCCCAAACAGGATCATGACTTATATAGCTGTAGTAATAGTCAGGAGAATATCTGGAGGTAATGTAGTAATAGTCAGGAGAATATCTGGGGATAATATAGTAATAAATGTTTGCTCCTGCGCCGTCTGTGACCCGCCCAGCCTTCCCAAACAGGATCACGACTTATATAGCTGTAGTAATAGTCAGGAGATTATCTGGAGATAATGTAGTAATAGTCAGGAGAATATCTGGGGATAATGTAGTAATAGTCAGGAGATAATCTGGGGATAATATAGTAATATATGTTTGCTCCTCCGCCGTCTGTGACACGCCCGGCCTTCCCAAACAGGATCATGACTTATATAGCTGTAGTAATAGTCAGAAGAATATCTGGAGATAATGTAGTAATAGATGTTTGCTCTTCCGCCGTCTGTGACCCGCCCGACCTTCCCAAACAGGATCATGACTTATATAGCTGTAGTATAAGTCAGGAGAATATCTGGAGGTAATGTAGTAATAGTCAGGAGAATATCTGGGGATAATATAGTAATAAATGTTTGCTCCTGCGCCATCTGTGACCCGCCCAGCCTTCCCAAATAGGATCACGACTTATATAGCTGTAGTAATAGTCAGGAGATTATCTGGAGATAATGCAGTAATAGTCAGGAGAATATCTGGGGATAATGTAGTAATAGTCAGGAGATAATCTGGGGATAATATAGTAATATATGTTTGCTCCTCCGCCGTCTGTGACACGCCCGGCCTTCCCATACAGGATCATGACTTATATAGCTGTAGTAATAGTCAGGAGAATATCTGGAGATAATGTAGTAATAGTCAGGAGAATATCTGGGGATAATATAGTAATATAAGTTTGCTCCTGCGCCGTCTGTGACCCGCCCGGCCTTCCCAAACAGGATCACGACTTATATAGGTGTAGTAATTGTCAGGAGAATATCTGGAGATAATGTAGTTATAGTCAGGAGAATATCTGGGGATAATGTAGTAATAGATGTTTGCTCCTCCGCCGTCTGTGACCCGCCCGGCCTTCCCAAACAGGATCACGACTTGTATAGCTGTAGTAATAGTCAGGAGAATATCTGGAGATATTGTAGTAATAGATGTTTGCTCCTCCGCCGTCTGTGACCCGCCCGGCCTTCCCAAACAGGATCACGACTTGTATAGCTGTAGTAATAGTCAGGAGAGTATCTGGAGATATTGTAGTAATAGATGTTTGCTCCTCCGCCGTCTGTGACCCGCCCGGCCTTCCCAAACAGGATCACGACTTGTATAGCTGTAGTAATAGTCAGGAGAATATCTGGAGATAATGTAGTAATAGATGTTTGCTCCTCCGCCGTCTGTGAACAGCCCGGCCTTCCCAAACAGGGTCACGACTTATATTGCTGTAGTAATAGTCAGGAGAATATCTGGGGATAATGTAGTAATAGATGTTTGCTCCTCCGCCGTCTGTGACCCGCCCGGCAATCCCAAACAGGATCATGACTTATATAGCTGTAGTAATAGTCAGGAGGATATCTGGAGATAATGTAGTAATAGTCAGGAGAATATCTGGGGATAATAGAGTAATATATGTTTGCTCCTGCGCCGTCTGTGACCCGCCCGGCCTTCCCAAACAGGATGACGACTTATATAGCTGTAGTAATAGTCAGGAGAATATCTGGGGATAATGTAGTAATAGATGTTTGCTTCTGCGCCGTCTGTGACCCGCCCGGCCTTCCCAAACAGGATCACGACTTATATAGCTGTAGTAATAGTCAGGAGAATATCTGGAGATAATGTGGTAATAGGGTTTACTCCTCCGCCGTCTGTGAACCGCCGGCCTTCTCAAACAGGACCACGACTTATATAGCTGTAGTAATAGTCAGGAGTATATCTGGGGATAAGTAATAGATGTTTGCTCCTCCGCCTTCTGTGTCCCGCCCGGCCTTCCCAAACAGGATCACGACTTATATAGCTGTAGTAATAGTCAGGAGAATATCTGGGGATAAGTAATAGATGTTTGCTCCTCCGCCGTCTGTGACCCGCCCGGCCTTCCCAAACAGGATCACGACTTATATAGCTGTAGTAATAGTCAGGAGAATATCTGGGGATAATGTAGTAATAGATGATTGCTCCTCCACCGTCTGTGACTCGTCCGGCCTTCCCAAACAGGATCAGGACTTATATAGCTGTAGTAATAGTCAGGAGAATATCTGGGGATAAGTAATAGATGTATGCTCCTCCGCCGTCTGTAACCCGCCCGGCCTTCCCAAACAGGATCACGACTTATATAGCTGTAGTAATAGTCAGGAGAATATCTGGGGATAATGTAGTAATAGATGTATGCTCCTGCGCCGTCTGTGACCCGCCCGGCCTTCCCAAACAGGATCACGACTTATATAGCTGTATTAATAGTCAGGAGAATATCTGGAGATAATGTAGTAATAGGGTTTACTCCTCAGCCGTCAGTGAACCGCCGGCCTTCTCAAACAGGACCACGACTTATATAGCTGTAGTAATAGTCTGGAGAATATCTGGGGATAAGTAATAGATGTTTGCTCCTCCGCCGTCTGTGACCCGCCCGGCCTTCCCAAACAGGATCACGACTTATATATCTGTAGTAATAGTCAGGACAATATCTGGAGATAATGTAGTAATAGGGTTTACTCTTCAGCCGTCTGTGACCCGCCCGGCCTTCCCAAGCAGGATCACGACTAATATAGCTGTAGTTGTAGTCAGGAGAATATCTGGGGATAAGTAATAGATGTTTGCTCCTCCGCCGTCGGTGAACCGCCCGGCCTTCCCAAACAGGATCACGACTTATATAGCTGTAGTAATAGTCAGGAGAATATCTGGGGATAAGTAATAGATGTTTGCTCCTCCGCCGTCTGTGACCCGCCCGGCCTTCCCAAACAGGATCACGACTTATATAGCTGTAGTAATAGTCAGGAGAATATCTGGGGATAATGTAGTAATAGATGATTGCTCCTCCACCGTCTGTGACCCGTCCGGCCTTCCCAAACAGGATCAGGACTTATATAGCTGTAGTAATAGTCAGGAGAATATCTGGGGATAAGTAATAGATGTTTGCTCCTCCGCCGTCTGTGACCCGCCCGGCCTTCCCAAACAGGATCACGACTTATATAGCCGTAGTAATAGTCAGGAGAATATCTGGGGATAATATAGTATTATATGTTTGCTCCTGCGCCGTCTGTGACCCGCCCGGCCTTCCCATACAGGATCACGACTTATATAGCTGTAGTAATAGTCAGGAGAATATCTGGAGATAATGTAGTAACAGGGTTTACTCCTCCGCCGTGTGTGTACCACCCGGCCTTCTCAAACAGTACCACGACTTATATAGCCGTAGTAATAGTCAGGAGAATATCTGGGGATAAGTAATAGATGTTTGCTCCTCCGCCGTCTGTGACCCGCCCGGCCTTCCCAAACAGGATCACGACTTATATAGCTGTAGTAATAGTAAGGAGAATATCTGGAGATAATGTAGTAATAGGGTTTACTCCTCCGCCGTCTGTGACCCGCCCGGCCTTCCCAAACAGGATCACGACTTATATAGCTGTAGTTATAGTCAGGAGAATATCTGGGGATAAGTAATAGTTGTTTCCTCCTCCGCCGTCGGTGACCCGCCCGGCCTTCCCAAACAGGATCACGACTTATATAGCTGTAGTAATAGTCAGGAGAATATCTGGGGATAAGTAATAGATGCTTGCTCCTCCGCCGTCTGTGACCCGCCCGGCCTTCCCAAATAGGATCACGACTTATATAGCTGTAGTAATAGTCAGGAGAATATCTGGGGATAATGTAGTAATAGATGATTGCTGCTCCGCCGTCTGTGACCCGCCCGGCCTTGCCAAACAGGATCACGATTTATATAGCTGTAGTAATAGTCAGGAGAATATCTGGGGATAATGTAGTAATAGATGTTTGCTCCTCCGCCTTCTGTGACCCGCCTGGCCTTCCCGACCAGGATCACGACTTGTATAGCTGTAGTAATAGTCAGGAGAGTATCTGGAGATATTGTAGTAATAGACGTTTGCTCCTCCGTCGTCTGTGACACGCCCGGCCTTCCCAAACAGGGTCACGACTTAGATAGCTGTAGTAATAGTCTGGAGAATATCTGGGGATAATGTAGTAATAGATGTTTGCTCCTCCGTCGTCTGTGACCCGCCCGGCCTTCCCAAACAGGATCACGACTTATATAGCTGAAGTAATAGTCAGGAGAATATCTGGGGATAATGTAGTAATATATGTTTGCTCCTCCGCCGTCTGTGACCCGCCTGGCCTTCCCGAACAGGATCACGACTTGTATAGCTGTAGTAATAGTCAGGAGAATATCTGGGGATAATGAAGTAATATATGTTTGCTCCTCCGCCGTCTGTGACCCGCCCGGCCTTCCCAAACAGGATCACGACTTGTATAGCTGTAGTAATAGTCAGGAGAATATCTGGGGATAATGTAGTAATAGATGTTTGCTCCTCCGCCGTCTGTGACCCGCCCGGCCTTCCCAAACAGGATCACGACTTGTATAGCTGTAGTAATAGTCAGGAGAATATCTGGAGATATTGTAGCAATAGATGTTTGCTCCTCCGCCGTCTGTGACCCGCCCGGCCTTCCCAAACAGGATCACGACTCGTATAGCTGTAGTAATAGTCAGGAGAGTATCTGGAGATATTGTAGTAATAGATGTTTGCTCCTCCGCCGTCTGTGACCCGCCCGGCCTTCCCAAACAGGGTCACGACTTATATAGCTGTATTAATAGTCAGGAGAATATCTGGGGATAATGTAGTAATAGAAGATTGCTCCTCCGCCGTCTGTGACCCGCCCGGCCTTCCCAAACAGGATCACGACATATACGGCTGCAGTAATAGTCAGGAGAATATCTGGGGATAATGTAGTAATAGATGATTGCTCCTGCGCCGTCTGTGACCCGCCCGGCCATCCCAAACAGGATCACGACTTATATAGCTGTAGTAATAGTCAGGAGAATATCTGGGGATAATGTAGTAATAGTTGATTGCTACTCCGCCGTCTGTGACCCGTCCGGCCTTCCCAAACAGGATCACGACTTATATAGCTGTAGTAACAGTCAGGAGAATATCTGGGGATAAGTAATAGATGTTTGCTCCTCCGCCGTCTGTGACCCGCCCGGCCTTCCCAAACAGGATCACGACTTATATAGCTGTAGTAATAGTCAGGAGAATATCTGGAGATAATGTAGTAATAGATGTTTGCTCCTCCGCCGTCTGTGACCCGCCCGGCCTTCCCAAACAGGATCGCGACTTATATAGCTGTAGTAATAGTCAGGAGAATATCTGCAGATAATGTAGCAATAGATGTATGCTCCTCCGCCGTCTGTGACCCGCCCGGCCTTCCCAAACAGGATCGCGATTTATATAGCTGTAGTAATAGTCAGGTGAATATCTGGGGATAATGTAGTAATATATGTATGCTCCTCCGCCGTCTGTGACCCACCCGGCCTTCCCAAACAGGATCGCGAATTATATAGCCGTAGTAATAGTCAGGAGAATATCAGGAGATAATGTAGTAATATATGTTTGCTCCTCCGCCGTCTGTGACCCGCCCGGCCTTCCCAAACAGAATCACGACTTTTATAGCTGTAGTAATAGTCAGGAGAATATCTGGGGATAGTGTAGTAATATATGTTTGCTCCTCCGCCGTCTGTGACCCGCCCGGCCTTCCCAAACAGGATCACGACTTATATAGTTGTAGTAATAGTTAGGAGAATATCTGGGGATAATATATTAATAAATGCTTGCTCCTGCGCCGTCTGTGACCCGCCCGGCCTTCCCAAACAGGATCACGACTTATATAGCTGTAGTAATAGTCAGGATAATATCTGGAGATAATGTAGAAATAGATGTTTGCTCCTCCGCGGTCTGTGACCCGCCCGGCCTTCCCATACAGGATCATGACATATATAGCTGTAGTAATAGTCGGGAGAATATCTGGAGATAATGTAGTAATAGATGATTGCTCCTCTGCCGTCTGTGACCCGCCCGGCCTTCACAAACAGGATGACGACTTATAAAGCTGTAGTAATAGTCTGGAGAATATCTGGATATAATGTAGTAATAGATGTTTGCTCTTCCGCCGTCTGTGACCCGCCCGACCTTCCCAAACAGGATCATGACTTATATAGCTGTAGTAATAGTCAGGAGAATATCTGGAGGTAATGTAGTAATAGTCAGGAGAATATCTGGGGATAATATAGTAATAAATGTTTGCTCCTGCGCCGTCTGTGACCCGCCCAGCCTTCCCAAACAGGATCACGACTTATATAGCTGTAGTAATAGTCAGGAGATTATCTGGAGATAATGTAGTAATAGTCAGGAGAATATCTGGGGATAATGTAGTAATAGTCAGGAGATAATCTGGGGATAATATAGTAATATATGTTTGCTCCTCCGCCGTCTGTGACACGCCCGGCCTTCCCAAACAGGATCATGACTTATATAGCTGTAGTAATAGTCAGAAGAATATCTGGAGATAATGTAGTAATAGATGTTTGCTCTTCCGCCGTCTGTGACCCGCCCGACCTTCCCAAACAGGATCATGACTTATATAGCTGTAGTATAAGTCAGGAGAATATCTGGAGGTAATGTAGTAATAGTCAGGAGAATATCTGGGGATAATATAGTAATAAATGTTTGCTCCTGCGCCATCTGTGACCCGCCCAGCCTTCCCAAATAGGATCACGACTTATATAGCTGTAGTAATAGTCAGGAGATTATCTGGAGATAATGCAGTAATAGTCAGGAGAATATCTGGGGATAATGTAGTAATAGTCAGGAGATAATCTGGGGATAATATAGTAATATATGTTTGCTCCTCCGCCGTCTGTGACACGCCCGGCCTTCCCATACAGGATCATGACTTATATAGCTGTAGTAATAGTCAGGAGAATATCTGGAGATAATGTAGTAATAGTCAGGAGAATATCTGGGGATAATATAGTAATATAAGTTTGCTCCTGCGCCGTCTGTGACCCGCCCGGCCTTCCCAAACAGGATCACGACTTATATAGGTGTAGTAATTGTCAGGAGAATATCTGGAGATAATGTAGTAATAGGGTTTACTCCTCCGCCGTCTGTGACCCGCCCGGCCTTCCCAAACAGGATCACGACTTATATAGCTGTAGTTATAGTCAGGAGAATATCTGGGGATAAGTAATAGTTGTTTCCTCCTCCGCCGTCGGTGACCCGCCCGGCCTTCCCAAACAGGATCACGACTTATATAGCTGTAGTAATAGTCAGGAGAATATCTGGGGATAAGTAATAGATGCTTGCTCCTCCGCCGTCTGTGACCCGCCCGGCCTTCCCAAATAGGATCACGACTTATATAGCTGTAGTAATAGTCAGGAGAATATCTGGGGATAATGTAGTAATAGATGATTGGTGCTCCGCCGTCTGTGACCCGCCCGGCCTTGCCAAACAGGATCACGATTTATATAGCTGTAGTAATAGTCAGGAGAATATCTGGGGATAATGTAGTAATAGATGTTTGCTCCTCCGCCTTCTGTGACCCGCCTGGCCTTCCCGACCAGGATCACGACTTGTATAGCTGTAGTAATAGTCAGGAGAGTATCTGGAGATATTGTAGTAATAGACGTTTGCTCCTCCGTCGTCTGTGACACGCCCGGCCTTCCCAAACAGGGTCACGACTTATATAGCTGTAGTAATAGTCTGGAGAATATCTGGGGATAATGTAGTAATAGATGTTTGCTCCTCCGTCGTCTGTGACCCGCCCGGCCTTCCCAAACAGGATCACGACTTATATAGCTGAAGTAATAGTCAGGAGAATATCTGGGGATAATGTAGTAATATATGTTTGCTCCTCCGCCGTCTGTGACCCGCCTGGCCTTCCCGAACAGGATCACGACTTGTATAGCTGTAGTAATAGTCAGGAGAATATCTGGGGATAACGAAGTAATATATGTTTGCTCCTCCGCCGTCTGTGACCCGCCCGGCCTTCCCAAACAGGATCACGACTTGTATAGCTGTAGTAATAGTCAGGAGAATATCTGGGGATAATGTAGTAATAGATGTTTGCTCCTCCGCCGTCTGTGACCCGCCCGGCCTTCCCAAACAGGATCACGACTTGTATAGCTGTAGTAATAGTCAGGAGAATATCTGGAGATATTGTAGCAATAGATGTTTGCTCCTCCGCCGTCTGTGACCCGCCCGGCCTTCCCAAACAGGATCACGACTTGTATAGCTGTAGTAATAGTCAGGAGAGTATCTGGAGATATTGTAGTAATAGATGTTTGCTCCTCCGCCGTCTGTGACCCGCCCGGCCTTCCCAAACAGGGTCACGACTTATATAGCTGTATTAATAGTCAGGAGAATATCTGGGGATAATGTAGTAATAGAAGATTGCTCCTCCGCCGTCTGTGACCCGCCCGGCCTTCCCAAACAGGATCACGACATATACGGCTGCAGTAATAGTCAGGAGAATATCTGGGGATAATGTAGTAATAGATGATTGCTCCTGCGCCGTCTGTGACCCGCCCGGCCATCCCAAACAGGATCACGACTTATATAGCTGTAGTAATAGTCAGGAGAATATCTGGGGATAATGTAGTAATAGTTGATTGCTACTCCGCCGTCTGTGACCCGTCCGGCCTTCCCAAACAGGATCACGACTTATATAGCTGTAGTAACAGTCAGGAGAATATCTGGGGATAAGTAATAGATGTTTGCTCCTCCGCCGTCTGTGACCCGCCCGGCCTTCCCAAACAGGATCACGACTTATATAGCTGTAGTAATAGTCAGGAGAATATCTGGAGATAATGTAGTAATAGATGTTTGCTCCTCCGCCGTCTGTGACCCGCCCGGCCTTCCCAAACAGGATCGCGACTTATATAGCTGTAGTAATAGTCAGGAGAATATCTGCAGATAATGTAGCAATAGATGTATGCTCCTCCGCCGTCTGTGACCCGCCCGGACTTCCCAAACAGGATCGCGATTTATATAGCTGTAGTAATAGTCAGGTGAATATCTGGGGATAATGTAGTAATATATGTATGCTCCTCCGCCGTCTGTGACCCACCCGGCCTTCCCAAACAGGATCGCGAATTATATAGCCGTAGTAATAGTCAGGAGAATATCAGGAGATAATGTAGTAATATATGTTTGCTCCTCCGCCGTCTGTGACCCGCCCGGCCTTCCCAAACAGAATCACGACTTTTATAGCTGTAGTAATAGTCAGGAGAATATCTGGGGATAGTGTAGTAATATATGTTTGCTCCTCCGCCGTCTGTGACCCGCCCGGCCTTCCCAAACAGGATCACGACTTATATAGCTGTAGTAATAGTTAGGAGAATATCTGGGGATAATATATTAATAAATGCTTGCTCCTGCGCCGTCTGTGACCCGCCCGGCCTTCCCAAACAGGATCACGACTTATATAGCTGTAGTAATAGTCAGGATAATATCTGGAGATAATGTAGAAATAGATGTTTGCTCCTCCGCGGTCTGTGACCCGCCCGGCCTTCCCATACAGGATCATGACATATATAGCTGTAGTAATAGTCGGGAGAATATCTGGAGATAATGTAGTAATAGATGATTGCTCCTCTGCCGTCTGTGACCCGCCCGGCCTTCACAAACAGGATGACGACTTATAAAGCTGTAGTAATAGTCTGGAGAATATCTGGATATAATGTAGTAATAGATGTTTGCTCTTCCGCCGTCTGTGACCCGCCCGACCTTCCCAAACAGGATCATGACTTATATAGCTGTAGTAATAGTCAGGAGAATATCTGGAGGTAATGTAGTAATAGTCAGGAGAATATCTGGGGATAATATAGTAATAAATGTTTGCTCCTGCGCCGTCTGTGACCCGCCCAGCCTTCCCAAACAGGATCACGACTTATATAGCTGTAGTAATAGTCAGGAGATTATCTGGAGATAATGTAGTAATAGTCAGGAGAATATCTGGGGATAATGTAGTAATAGTCAGGAGATAATCTGGGGATAATATAGTAATATATGTTTGCTCCTCCGCCGTCTGTGACACGCCCGGCCTTCCCAAACAGGATCATGACTTATATAGCTGTAGTAATAGTCAGAAGAATATCTGGAGATAATGTAGTAATAGATGTTTGCTCTTCCGCCGTCTGTGACCCGCCCGACCTTCCCAAACAGGATCATGACTTATATAGCTGTAGTATAAGTCAGGAGAATATCTGGAGGTAATGTAGTAATAGTCAGGAGAATATCTGGGGATAATATAGTAATAAATGTTTGCTCCTGCGCCATCTGTGACCCGCCCAGCCTTCCCAAATAGGATCACGACTTATATAGCTGTAGTAATAGTCAGGAGATTATCTGGAGATAATGCAGTAATAGTCAGGAGAATATCTGGGGATAATGTAGTAATAGTCAGGAGATAATCTGGGGATAATATAGTAATATATGTTTGCTCCTCCGCCGTCTGTGACACGCCCGGCCTTCCCATACAGGATCATGACTTATATAGCTGTAGTAATAGTCAGGAGAATATCTGGAGATAATGTAGTAATAGTCAGGAGAATATCTGGGGATAATATAGTAATATAAGTTTGCTCCTGCGCCGTCTGTGACCCGCCCGGCCTTCCCAAACAGGATCACGACTTATATAGGTGTAGTAATTGTCAGGAGAATATCTGGAGATAATGTAGTTATAGTCAGGAGAATATCTGGGGATAATGTAGTAATAGATGTTTGCTCCTCCGCCGTCTGTGACCCGCCCGGCCTTCCCAAACAGGATCACGACTTGTATAGCTGTAGTAATAGTCAGGAGAATATCTGGAGATATTGTAGTAATAGATGTTTGCTCCTCCGCCGTCTGTGACCCGCCCGGCCTTCCCAAACAGGATCACGACTTGTATAGCTGTAGTAATAGTCAGGAGAGTATCTGGAGATATTGTAGTAATAGATGTTTGCTCCTCCGCCGTCTGTGACCCGCCCGGCCTTCCCAAACAGGATCACGACTTGTATAGCTGTAGTAATAGTCAGGAGAATATCTGGAGATAATGTAGTAATAGATGTTTGCTCCTCCGCCGTCTGTGAACAGCCCGGCCTTCCCAAACAGGGTCACGACTTATATTGCTGTAGTAATAGTCAGGAGAATATCTGGGGATAATGTAGTAATAGATGTTTGCTCCTCCACCGTCTGTGACCCGCCCGGCCTTCCCAAACAGGATCACGACTTATATAGCTGTAGTAATAGTCAGGAGAATATCTGGAGATAATGTAGTAATAAATGTTTGCTCCTCCGCCGTCTGTGACCCGCCCGACCTTCCCAAACAGGATCACGACTTGTATAGCTGTAGTAATAGGTAGGAGAATATCAGGAGATAATGTAGTAATACATGTTTGCTCCTCCGCCGTCTGTGACCCGCCCGGCAATCCCAAACAGGATCATGACTTATATAGCTGTAGTAATAGTCAGGAGGATATCTGGAGATAATGTAGTAATAGTCAGGAGAATATCTGGGGATAATAGAGTAATATATGTTTGCTCCTGCGCCGTCTGTGACCCGCCCGGCCTTCCCAAACAGGATGACGACTTATATAGCTGTAGTAATAGTCAGGAGAATATCTGGGGATAATGTAGTAATAGATGTTTGCTTCTGCGCCGTTTGTGACCCGCCCGGCCTTCCCAAACAGGATCACGACTTATATAGCTGTAGTAATAGTCAGGAGAATATCTGGAGATAATGTGGTAATAGGGTTTACTCCTCCGCCGTCTGTGAACCGCCGGCCTTCTCAAACAGGACCACGACTTATATAGCTGTAGTAATAGTCAGGAGTATATCTGGGGATAAGTAAAAGATGTTTGCTCCTCCGCCTTCTGTGTCCCGCCCGGCCTTCCCAAACAGGATCACGACTTATATAGCTGTAGTAATAGTCAGGAGAATATCTGGGGATAAGTAATAGATGTTTGCTCCTCCGCCGTCTGTGACCCACCCGGCCTTCCCAAACAGGATCACGACTTATATAGCTGTAGTAATAGTCAGGAGAATATCTGGGGATAATGTAGTAATAGATGATTGCTCCTCCACCGTCTGTGACTCGTCCGGCCTTCCCAAACAGGATCAGGACTTATATAGCTGTAGTAATAGTCAGGAGAATATCTGGGGATAAGTAATAGATGTATGCTCCTCCGCCGTCTGTAACCCGCCCGGCCTTCCCAAACAGGATCACGACTTATATAGCTGTAGTAATAGTCAGGAGAATATCTGGGGATAATGTAGTAATAGATGTATGCTCCTGCGCCGTCTGTGACCCGCCCGGCCTTCCCAAACAGGATCACGACTTATATAGCTGTATTAATAGTCAGGAGAATATCTGGAGATAATGTAGTAATAGGGTTTACTCCTCAGCCGTCTGTGAACCGCCGGCCTTCTCAAACAGGACCACGACTTATATAGCTGTAGTAATAGTCTGGAGAATATCTGGGGATAAGTAATAGATGTTTGCTCCTCCGCCGTCTGTGACCCGCCCGGCCTTCCCAAACAGGATCACGACTTATATATCTGTAGTAATAGTCAGGACAATATCTGGAGATAATGTAGTAATAGGGTTTACTCCTCAGCCGTCTGTGACCCGCCCGGCCTTCCCAAGCAGGATCACGACTTATATAGCTGTAGTAATAGTCAGGAGAATATCTGGGGATAAGTAATAGATGATTGCTCCTCCACCGTCTGTGACCCGTCCGGCCTTCCCAAACAGGATCAGGACTTATATAGCTGTAGTAATAGTCAGGAGAATATCTGGGGATAAGTAATAGATGTTTGCTCCTCCGCCGTCTGTGACCCGCCCGGCCTTCCCAAACAGGATCACGACTATTATATAGCCGTAGTAATAGTCAGGAGAATATCTGGGGATAATATAGTATTATATGTTTGCTCCTGCGCCGTCTGTGACCCGCCCGGCCTTCCCATACAGGATCACGACTTATATAGCTGTAGTAATAGTCAGGAGAATATCTGGAGATAATGTAGTAATAGGGTTTTCTCCTCCGCCGTGTGTGAACCACCCGGCCTTCTCAAACAGTACCACGACTTATATAGCCGTAGTAATAGTCAGGAGAATATCTGGGGATAAGTAATAGATGTTTGCTCCTCCGCCGTCTGTGACCCGCCCGGCCTTCCCAAACAGGATCACGACTTATATAGCTGTAGTAATAGTAAGGAGAATATCTGGAGATAATGTAGTAATAGGGTTTACTCCTCCGCCGTCTGTGACCCGCCCGGCCTTCCCAAACAGGATCACGACTTATATAGCTGTAGTTATAGTCAGGAGAATATCTGGGGATAAGTAATAGTTGTTTCCTCCTCCGCCGTCGGTGACCCGCCCGGCCTTCCCAAACAGGATCACGACTTATATAGCTGTAGTAATAGTCAGGAGAATATCTGGGGATAAGTAATAGATGCTTGCTCCTCCGCCGTCTGTGACCCGCCCGGCCTTCCCAAATAGGATCACGACTTATATAGCTATAGTAATAGTCAGGAGAATATCTGGGGATAATGTAGTAATAGATGATTGCTGCTCCGCCGTCTGTGACCCGCCCGGCCTTGCCAAACAGGATCACGATTTATATAGCTGTAGTAATAGTCAGGAGAATATCTGGGGATAATGTAGTAATAGATGTTTGCTCCTCCGCCGTCTGTGACCCGCCTGGCCTTCCCGACCAGGATCACGACTTGTATAGCTGTAGTAATAGTCAGGAGAGTATCTGGAGATATTGTAGTAATAGACGTTTGCTCCTCCGTCGTCTGTGACACGCCCGGCCTTCCCAAACAGGGTCACGACTTATATAGCTGTAGTAATAGTCTGGAGAATATCTGGGGATAATGTAGTAATAGATGTTTGCTCCTCCGTCGTCTGTGACCCGCCCGGCCTTCCCAAACAGGATCACGACTTATATAGCTGAAGTAATAGTCAGGAGAATATCTGGGGATAATGTAGTAATATATGTTTGCTCCTCCGCCGTCTGTGACCCGCCTGGCCTTCCCGAACAGGATCACGACTTGTATAGCTGTAGTAATAGTCAGGAGAATATCTCGGGATAATGTAGTAATATATGTTTGCTCCTCCGCCGTCTGTGACCCGCCCGGCCTTCCCAAACAGGATCACGACTTGTATAGCTGTAGTAATAGTCAGGAGAATATCTGGGGATAATGTAGTAATATATGTTTGCTCCTCCGCCGTCTGTGACCCGCCCAGCCTTCCCAAACAGGATCACGACTTATATAGCTGTAGTAATAGTCAGGAGATTATCTGGAGATAATGCAGTAATAGTCAGGAGAATATCTGGGGATAATGTAGTAATAGTCAGGAGATAATCTGGGGATAATATAGTAATATATGTTTGCTCCTCCGCCGTCTGTGACACGCCCGGCCTTCCCAAACAGGATCATGACTTATATAGCTGTAGTAATAGTCAGAAGAATATCTGGAGATAATGTAGTAATAGATGTTTGCGCTTCCGCCGTCTGTGACCCGCCCGACCTTCCCAAACAGGATCATGACTTATATAGCTGTAGTATAAGTCAGGAGAATATCTGTGGATAATGTAGTAATAGTCAGGAGATAATCTGGGGATAATATAGTAATATATGTTTGCTCCTCCGCCATCTGTGACACGCCCGGCCTTCCCAAACAGGATCATGACTTATATAGCTGTAGTAATAGTCAGGAGAATATCTGGAGATAATGTAGTAATAGTCAGGAGAATATCTGGGGATAATATAGTAATATAAGTTTGCTCCTGCGCCGTCTGTGACCCGCCCGGCCTTCCCAAACAGGATCACGACTTATATAGGTGTAGTAATTGTCAGGAGAATATCTGGAGATAATGTAGTAATAGATGTTTGCTCCTGCGCCGTCTGTGACCCGCCCGGCCTTCCCAAACAGGATCACGACTTATATAGCTGTAGTAATAGTCAGGAGAATATCTGGAGATAATGTAGTAATATGGTTTACTCCTCCGCCGTCTGTGAACCGCCCGGCCTTCTCAACAGGACCACGACTTATATAGCTGTAGTAATAGTCAGGAGAATATCTGGGGATAAGTAATAGATGTTTGCTCCTCCGCCGTCTGTGACCCGCCCGGCCTTCCCAAACAGGATCACGACTTATATAGCTGTAGTAATAGTCAGGAGAATATCTGGAGATAATGTAGTAATAGGGTTTACTCCTCCGCCGTCTGTGACCCGCCCGGCCTTCCCCAACAGGATCACGACTTATATAGCTGTAGTTATAGTCAGGAGAATATCTGGGGATAAGTAATAGTTGTTTGCTCCTCCGCCGTCGGTGACCCGCCCGGCCTTCCCAAACAGGATCACGACTTATATAGCTGTAGTAATAGTCAGGAGAATATCTGGGGATAAGTAATAGATGCTTGCTCCTCCGCCGTCTGTGACCCGCCCGGCCTTCCCAAATAGGATCACGACTTATATAGCTGTAGTAATAGTCAGGAGAATATCTGGGGATAATATAGTATTATATGTTTGCTCCTTGCGCCGTCTGTGACCCGCCCGGCCTTCCCATACAGGATCACGACTTATATAGCTGTAGTAATAGTCAGGAGAATATCTGGAGATAATGTAGTAATAGGGTTTACTCCTCCGCCGTGTGTGAACCGCCCGGCCTTCTCAAACAGTACCACGACTTATATAGCCGTAGTAATAGTCAGGAGAATATCTGGGGATAAGTAATAGATGTTTGCTCCTCCGCCGTCTGTGACCCGCCCGGCCTTCCCAAACAGGATCACGACTTATATAGCTGTAGTAATAGTAAGGAGAATATCTGGAGATAATGTAGTAATAGGGTTTACTCCTCCGCCGTCTGTGACCCGCCCGGCCTTCCCAAACAGGATCACGACTTATATAGCTGTAGTTATAGTCAGGAGAATATCTGGGGATAAGTAATAGTTGTTTCCTCCTCCGCCGTCGGTGACCCGCCCGGCCTTCCCAAACAGGATCACGACTTATATAGCTGTAGTAATAGTCAGGAGAATATCTGGGGATAAGTAATAGATGCTTGCTCCTCCGCCGTCTGTGACCCGCCCGGCCTTCCCAAATAGGATCACGACTTATATAGCTGTAGTAATAGTCAGGAGAATATCTGGGGATAATGTAGTTATAGATGATTGCTGCTCCGCCGTCTGTGACCCGCCCGGCCTTGCCAAACAGGATCACGATTTATATAGCTGTAGTAATAGTCAGGAGAATATCTGGGGATAATGTAGTAATAGATGTTTGCTACTCCGCCGTCTGTGACCCGCCTGGCCTTCCCGACCAGGATCACGACTTGTATAGCTGTAGTAATAGTCAGGAGAGTATCTGGAGATATTGTAGTAATAGACGTTTGCTCCTCCGCCGTCTGTGACACGCCCGGCCTTCCCAAACAGGGTCACGACTTATATAGCTGTAGTAATAGTCTGGAGAATATCTGGGGATAATGTAGTAATAGATGTTTGCTCCTCCGTCGTCTGTGACCCGCCCGGCCTTCCCAAACAGGATCACGACTTATATAGCTGAAGTAATAGTCAGGAGAATATCTGGGGATAATGTAGTAATATATGTTTGCTCCTCCGCCGTCTGTTACCCGCCTGGCCTTCCCGAACAGGATCACGACTTGTATAGCTGTAGTAATAGTCAGGAGAATATCTGGGGATAATGTAGTAATATATGTTTGCTCCTCCGCCGCCTGTGACCCGCCCGGCCTTCCCAAACAGGATCACGACTTGTATAGCTGTAGTAATAGTCAGGAGAATATCTGGGGATAATGTAGTAATAGATGTTTGCTCCTCCGCCGTCTGTGACCCGCCCGGCCTTCCCAAACAGGATCACGACTTGTATAGCTGTAGTAATAGTCAGGAGAATATCTGGAGATATTGTAGTAATAGATGTTTGCTCCTCCGCCGTCTGTGACCCGCCCGGCCTTCCCAAACAGGATCATGAATTGTATAGCTGTAGTAATAGTCAGGAGAGTATCTGAAGATATTGTAGTAATAGATGTTTGCTCCTCCGCCGTCTGTGACCCGCCCGGCCTTCCCAAACAGGGTCACGACTTATATAGCTGTATTAATAGTCAGGAGAATATCTGGGGATAATGTAGTAATAGAAGATTGCTCCTCCGCCGTCTGTGACCCGCCCGGCCTTCCCAAACAGGATCACGACATATACGGCTGCAGTAATAGGCAGGAGAATATCTGGGGATAATGTAGTAATAGATGATTGCTCCTGCGCCGTCTGTGACCCGCCCGGCCATCCCAAACAGGATCACGACTTATATAGCTGTAGTAATAGTCAGGAGAATATCTGGGGATAATGTAGTAATAGTTGATTGCTACTCCGCCGTCTGTGACCCGTCCGGCCTTCCCAAACAGGATCACGACTTATATAGCTGTAGTAACAGTCAGGAGAATATCTGGGGATAAGTAATAGATGTTTGCTCCTCCGCCGTCTGTGACCCGCCCAGCCTTCCCAAACAGGATCACGACTTATATAGCTGTAGTAATAGTCAGGAGAATATCTGGAGATAATGTAGTAATAGATGTTTGCTCCTCCGCCGTCTGTGACCCGCCCGGCCTTCCCAAACAGGATCGCGACTTATATAGCTGTAGTAATAGTCAGGAGAATATCTGCAGATAATGTAGCAATAGATGTATGCTCCTCCGCCGTCTGTGACCCGCCCGGCCTTCCCAAACAGGATCGCGACTTATATAGCTGTAGTAATAGTCAGGTGAATATCTGGGGATAATGTAGTAATATATGTATACTCCTCCGCCGTCTGTGACCCACCCGGCCTTCCCAAACAGGATCGCGAATTATATAGCCGTAGTAATAGTCAGGAGAATATCTGGAGATAATGTAGTAATATATGTTTGCTCCTCCGCCGTCTGTGACCCGCCCGGCCTTCCCAAACAGAATCACGACTTATATAGCTGTAGTAATAGTCAGGAGAATATCTGGGGATAGTGTAGTAATATATGTTTGCTCCTCCGCCGTTTGTGACCCGCCCGGCCTTCCCAAACAGGATCACGACTTATATAGCTGTAGTAATAGTTAGGAGAATATCTGGGGATAATATAGTAATAAATGTTTGCTCCTGCGCCGTCTGTGACCCGCCCGGCCTTCCCAAACAGGATCACGACTTATATAGCTGTAGTAATAGTCAGGAGAATATCTGGAGATAATGTAGAAATAGATGTTTGCTCCTCCGCCGTCTGTGACCCGCCCGGCCTTCCCATACAGGATCATGACTTATATAGCTGTAGTTATAGTCAGGAGAATATCTGTAGATAATATAGTAATAAATGTTTGCTCCTGCGCCATCTGTGACCCGCCCAGCCTTCCCAAACAGGATCACGACTTATATAGCTGTAGTAATAGTCAGGAGATTATCTGGAGATAATGTAGTAATAGTCAGGAGAATATCTGGGGATAATGTAGTAATAGTCAGGAGATAATCTGGGGATAATATAGTAATATATGTTTGCTCCACCGCCGTCTGTGACACGCCCGGCCTTCCCAAACAGGATCATGACTTATATAGCTGTAGTAATAGTCAGGAGAATATCTGGAGATAATGTAGTAATAGTCAGGAGAATATCTGGGGATAATATAGTAATATAAGTTTGCTCCTGCGCCGTCTGTGACCCGCCCGGCCTTCCCAAACAGGATCACGACTTATATAGGTGTAGTAATTGTCAGGAGAATATCTGGAGATAATGTAGTTATAGTCAGGAGAATATCTGGGGATAATGTAGTAATAGTCAGGAGAATATCTGGGGATAATGTAGTAATAGATGATCCCTCCTCCGCCGTCTGTGACCCGCCCGGCCTTCCCAAACAGGATCACGACTTGTATAGCTGTAGTAATAGTCAGGAGAATATCTGGAGATAATGTAGTAATAGATGTTTGCTCCTCCGCCGTCTGTGAACAGCCCGGCCTTCCCAAACAGGGTCACGACTTATATTGCTGTAGTAATAGTCAGGAGAATATCTGGGGATAAGTAATAGATGTTTGCTCCTCCGCCGTCTGTGACCCGCCCGGCCTTCCCAAACAGGATCACGACTTATATAGCTGTAGTAATAGTCAGGAGAATATCTGGAGATAATGTAGTAATAGGGTTTACTGCTCCGTCGTCTGTGACCCGCCCGGCCTTCCCAAACAGGATCACGACTTATATAGCTGTAGTTATAGTCAGGAGAATATCTGGGGATAAGTAATAGTTGTTTGCTCCTCCGCCGTCGGTGACCTGCCCGGCCTTCCCAAACAGGATCACGACTTATATAGCTGTAGTAATAGTCAGGAGAATATCTGGGGATAAGTAATAGATGCTTGCTCCTCCGCCGTCTGTGACCCGCCCGGCCTTCCCAAATAGGATCACGACTTATATAGCTGTAGTAATAGTCAGGAGAATATCTGGGGATAATATAGTATTATATGTTTGCTCCTGCGCCGTCTGTGACCCGCCCGGCCTTCCCAAACAGGATCACGACTTATATAGCTGTAGTAATAGTCAGGAGATTATCTGGAGATAATGTAGTAATAGGGTTTACTCCTCCGCCGTGTGTGAACCGCCCGGCCTTCTCAAACAGTACCACGACTTATATAGCTGTAGTAATAGTCAGGAGAATATCTGGGGATAAGTAATATATGTTTGCTCCTCCGCCGTCTGTGACCCGCCCGGCCTTCCCAAACAGGATCACGACTTATATAGCTGTAGTAATAGTAAGGAGAATATCTGGAGATAATGTAGTAATAGGGTTTACTCCTCCACCGTCTGTGACCCGCCCGGCCTTCCCAAACAGGATCACGACTTATATAGCTGTAGTTATAGTCAGGAGAATATCTGGGGATAAGTAATAGTTGTTTCCTCCTCCGCCGTCGGTGACCCGCCCGGCCTTCCCAAACAGGATCACGACTTATATAGCTGTAGTAATAGTCAGGAGAATATCTGGGGATAAGTAATTGATGCTTGCTCCTCCGCCGTCTGTGACCCGCCAGCCTTCCCTAATAGGATCACGACTTATATAGCTGTAGTAATAGTCAGGAGAATATCTGGGGATAATGTAGTAATAGATGATTGCTGCTCCGCCGTCTGTGACCCGCCCGGCCTTGCCAAACAGGATCACGATTTATATAGCTGTAGTAATAGTCAGGAGAATATTTGGGGATAATGTAGTAATAGATGTTTGCTCCTCCGCCGTCTGTGACCCGCCTGGCCTTCCCGAACAGGATCACGACTTGTATAGCTGTAGTAATAGTCAGGAGAGTATCTGGAGATATTGAAGTAATAGACCTTTGCTCCTCCACCGTCTGTGACCCGCCCGGCCTTCCCAAACAGGGTCACGACTTATATAGCTGTAGTAATAGTCTGGAGAATATCTGGGGATAATGTAGTAATAGATGTTTGCTCCTCCGTCGTCTGTGACCCGCCCGGCCTTCCCAAACAGGATCACGACTTATATAGCTGAAGTAATAGTCAGGAGAATATCTGGGGATAATGTAGTAATATATGTTTGCTCCTCCGCCGTCTGTGCCCCGCCTGGCCTTCCCGAACAGGACCACGACTTGTATAGCTGTAGTAATAGTCAGGAGAATATCTGGAGATAATGTAGTAATAGTCAGGAGAATACCTGGGGATAATATAGTAATATATGTTTGCTCCTGCGCCGTCTGTGACCCGCCCGGCCTTCCCAAACAGGGTCACGACTTATATTGCTGTAGTAATAATCAGGAGAATATCTGGGGATAATGTAGTAATAGATGTTTGCTCCTCCACCGTCTGTGACCCGCCCAGCCTTCCCAAACAGGATCACGACTTATATAGCTGTAGTAATAGTCAGGAGAATATCTGGAGATAATGTAGTAATAGATGTTTGCTCCTCCGCCGTCTGTGACCCGCCCGGCCTTCCAAAACAGGATCACGACTTATATAGCTGTAGTAATAGTCAGGAGAATATCTGGAGATATTGTAGTAATAAATGTTTGCTCCTCCGCCGTCTGTGACCCGCCCGACCTTCTCAAACAGGATCACGACTTGTATAGCTGTAGTAATAGGTAGGAGAATATCAGGAGATAATGTAGTAATACATGTTTGCTCCTCCGCCGTCTGTGACCCGCCCGGCAATCCCAAACAGGATCATGACTTACATAGCTGTAGTAATAGTCAGGAGAATATCTGGAGATAATGTAGTAATAGTCAGGAGAATATCTGGGGATAATATAGTAATATATGTTTGCTCCTGCGCCGTCTGTGACCCGCCCGGCCTTCCCAAACAGGATCACGACTTATATAGCTGAAGTAATAGTCAGGAGAACATCTGGGGATAATGTAGTAATAGATGTTTGCTCTTGCGCCGTCTGTGACCCGCCCGGCCTTCCCAAACAGGATCACGACTTATATAGCTGTAGTAATAGTCAGGAGAATATCTGGAGATAATGTAGTAATATGGTTTACTCCTCCGCCGTCTGTGAACCGCCCGGCCTTCTCAACAGGACCACGACTTATATAGCTGTAGTAATAGTCAGGAGAATATCTGGGGATAAGTAATAGATGTTTGCTCCTCCGCCGTCTGTGACCCGCCCGGCCTTCCCAAACAGGATCACGACTTATATAGCTGTAGTAATAGTCAGGAGAATATCTGGAGATAATGTAGTAATAGGGTTTACTCCTCCGCCGTCTGTGACCCGCCCGGCCTTCCCAAACAGGATCACGACTTATATAGCTGTAGTTATAGTCAGGAGAATATCTGGGGATAAGTAATAGTTGTTTGCTCCTCCGCCGTCGGTGACCCGCCCGGCCTTCCCAAACAGGATCACGACTTATATAGCTGTAGTAATAGTCAGGAGAATATCTGGGGATAAGTAATAGATGCTTGCTCCTCCGCCGTCTGTGACCCGCCCGGCCTTCCCAAATAGGATCACGACTTATATAGCTGTAGTAATAGTCAGGAGAATATCTGGGGATAATATAGTATTATATGTTTGCTCCTGCGCCGTCTGTGACCCGCCCGGCCTTCCCATACAGGATCACGACTTATATAGCTGTAGTAATAGTCAGGAGAATATCTGGAGATAATGTAGTAATAGGGTTTACTCCTCCGCCGTGTGTGAACCGCCCGGCCTTCTCAAACAGTACCACGACTTATATAGCCGTAGTAATAGTCAGGAGAATATCTGGGGATAAGTAATAGATGTTTGCTCCTCCGCCGTCTGTGACCCGCCCGGCCTTCCCAAACAGGATCACGACTTATATAGCTGTAGTAATAGTAAGGAGAATATCTGGCGATAATGTAGTAATAGGGTTTACTCCTCCGCCGTCTGTGACCCGCCCGGCCTTCCCAAACAGGATCACGACTTATATAGCTGTAGTTATAGTCAGGAGAATATCTGGGGATAAGTAATAGTTGTTTCCTCCTCCGCCGTCGGTGACCCGCCCGGCCTTCCCAAACAGGATCACGACTTATATAGCTGTAGTAATAGTCAGGAGAATATCTGGGGATAAGTAATAGATGCTTGCTCCTCCGCCGTCTGTGACCCGCCCGGCCTTCCCAAATAGGATCACGACTTATATAGCTGTAGTAATAGTCAGGAGAATATCTGGGGATAATGTAGTTATAGATGATTGCTGCTCCGCCGTCTGTGACCCGCCCGGCCTTGCCAAACAGGATCACGATTTATATAGCTGTAGTAATAGTCAGGAGAATATCTGGGGATAATGTAGTAATAGATGTTTGCTCCTCCGCCGTCTGTGACCCGCCTGGCCTTCCCGACCAGGATCACGACTTGTATAGCTGTAGTAATAGTCAGGAGAGTATCTGGAGATATTGTAGTAATAGACGTTTGCTCCTCCGCCGTCTGTGACACGCCCGGCCTTCCCAAACAGGGTCACGACTTATATAGCTGTAGTAATAGTCTGGAGAATATCTGGGGATAATGTAGTAATAGATGTTTGCTCCTCCGTCGTCTGTGACCCGCCCGGCCTTCCCAAACAGGATCACGACTTATATAGCTGAAGTAATAGTCAGGAGAATATCTGGGGATAATGTAGTAATATATGTTTGCTCCTCCGCCGTCTGTGACCCGCCTGGCCTTCCCGAACAGGATCACGACTTGTATAGCTGTAGTAATAGTCAGGAGAATATCTGGGGATAATGTAGTAATAATTGTTTGCTCCTCCGCCGTCTGTGACCCGCCCGGCCTTCCCAAACAGGATCACGACTTGTATAGCTGTAGTAATAGTCAGGAGAATATCTGGGGATAATGTAGTAATAGATGTTTGCTCCTCCGCCGTCTGTGACCCGCCCGGCCTTCCCAAACAGGATCACGACTTGTATAGCTGTAGTAATAGTCAGGAGAATATCTGGAGATATTGTAGTAATAGATGTTTGCTCCTCCGCCGTCTGTGACCCGCCCGGCCTTCCCAAACAGGATCACGAATTGTATAGCTGTAGTAATAGTCAGGAGAGTATCTGAAGATATTGTAGTAATAGATGTTTGCTCCTCCGCCGTCTGTGACCCGCCCGGCCTTCCCAAACAGGGTCACGACTTATATAGCTGTATTAATAGTCAGGAGAATATCTGGGGATAATGTAGTAATAGAAGATTGCTCCTCCGCCGTCTGTGACCCGCCCGGCCTTCCCAAACAGGATCACGACATATACGGCTGCAGTAATAGGCAGGAGAATATCTGGGGATAATGTAGTAATAGATGATTGCTCCTGCGCCGACTGTGACCCGCCCGGCCATCCCAAACAGGATCACGACTTATATAGCTGTAGTAATAGTCAGGAGAATATCTGGGGATAATGTAGTAATAGTTGATTGCTACTCCGCCGTCTGTGACCCGTCCGGCCTTCCCAAACAGGATCACGACTTATATAGCTGTAGTAACAGTCAGGAGAATATCTGGGGATAAGTAATAGATGTTTGCTCCTCCGCCGTCTGTGTCCCGCCCGGCCTTCACAAACAGGATCGCGAATTATATAGCCGTAGTAATAGTCTGGAGAATATCTGGAGATAATGTAGTAATATATGTTTGCTCCTCCGCCGTCTGTTACCCGCCCGGCCTTCCCAAACAGAATCACGACTTATATAGCTGTAGTAATAGTCAGGAGAATATCTGGGGATAGTGTAGTAATATATGTTTGCTCCTCCGCCGTCTGTGACCCGCCCGGCCTTCCCAAACAGGATCACGACTTATATAGCTGTAGTAATAGTTAGGAGAATATCTGGGGATAATATAGTAATAAATGTTTGCTCCTGCGCCGTCTGTGACCCGCCCGGCCTTCCCAAACAGGATCACGACTTATATAGCTGTAGTAATAGTCAGGAGAATATCTGGAGATAATGTAGAAATAGATGTTTGCTCCTCCGCCGTCCGTGACCCGCCCGGCCTTCCCATACAGGATCATGACTTATATAGCTGTAGTAATAGTCAGGAGAATATCTGGAGATAATGTAGTAATAGATGATTGCTCCTCTGCCGTCTATGACCCGCCCGGCCTTCACAAACAGGATGACGACTTATAAAGCTGTAGTAATAGTCTGGAGAATATCTGGAGATAATGTAGTAATAGATGTTTGCTCTTCCGCCGTCTGTGACCCGCCCGAACTTCCCAAACAGGATCATGACTTATATAGCTGTAGTAATAGTCAGGAGAATATCTGGAGGTAATGTAGTAATAGTCAGGAGAATATCTGGGGATAATATAGTAATAAATGTTTGCTCCTGCGCCGTCTGTGACCCGCCTAGCCTTCCCAAACAGGATCACGACTTATATAGCTGTAGTAATAGTCAGGAGATTATCTGGAGATAATGTAGTAATAGTCAGGAGAATATCTGGGGATAATGTAGTAATAGTCAGGAGATAATCTGGGGATAATATAGTAATATATGTTTGCTCCTCCGCCGTCTGTGACACGTCCGGCCTTCCCAAACAGGATCATGACTTATATAGCTGTAGTAATAGTCAGGAGAATATCTGGAGATAATGTAGTAATAGATGTTTGCTCTTCCGCCGTCTGTGACCCACCCGACCTTCCCAAACAGGATCATGACTTATATAGCTGTAGTATAAGTCAGGAGAATATCTGGAGGTAATGTAGTAATAGTCAGGAGAATATCTGGGGATAATATAGTAATAAATGTTTGCTCCTGCGCCATCTGTGACCCGCCCAGCCTTCCCAAACAGGATCACGACTTATATAGCTGTAGTAATAGTCAGGAGATTATCTGGAGATAATGTAGTAATAGTCAGGAGAATATCTGGGGATAATGTAGTAATAGTCAGGAGATAATCTGGGGATAATATAGTAATATATGTTTGCTCCACCGCCGTCTGTGACACGCCCGGCCTTCCCAAACAGGATCATGACTTATATAGCTGTAGTAATAGTCAGGAGAATATCTGGAGATAATGTAGTAATAGTCAGGAGAATATCTGGGGATAATATAGTAATATAAGTTTGCTCCTGCGCCGTCTGTGACCCGCCCGGCCTTCCCAAACAGGATCACGACTTATATAGGTGTAGTAATTGTCAGGAGAATATCTGGAGATAATGTAGTTATAGTCAGGAGAATATCTGGGGATAATGTAGTAATAGTCAGGAGAATATCTGGGGATAATGTAGTAATAGATGATCCCTCCTCCGCCGTCTGTGACCCGCCCGGCCTTCCCAAACAGGATCACGACTTGTATAGCTGTAGTAATAGTCAGGAGAATATCTGGAGATAATGTAGTAATAGATGTTTGCTCCTCCGCCATCTGTGAACAGCCCGGCCTTCCCAAACAGGGTCACGACTTATATTGCTGTAGTAATAGTCAGGAGAATGTCTGGGGATAATGTAGTAATAGATGTTTGCTCCTCCACCGTCTGTGACCCGCCCGGCCTTCCCAAACAGGATCACAACTTATTTAGCTGTAGTAATAGTCAGGAGAATATCTGGAGATAATGTAGTAATAAATGTTTGCTCCTCCGCCGTCTGTGACCCGCCCGACCTTCCCAAACAGGATCACGAATTGTATAGCTGTAGTAATAGGTAGGAGAATATCAGGAGATAATGTAGTAATACATGTTTGCTCCTCCGCCGTCTGTGACCCGCCCGGCAATCCCAAACAGGATCATGACTTATATAGCTGTAGTAATAGTCAGGAGAATATCTGGAGATAATGTAGTAATAGTCAGGAGAATATCTGGGGATAATAGAGTAATATATGTTTGCTCCTGCGCCGTCTGTGACCCGCCCGGCCTTCCCAAACAGGATGACGACTTATATAGCTGTAGTAATAGTCAGGAGAATATCTGGGGATAATGTAGTAATAGATGTTTGCTTCTGCGCCGTCTGTGACCCGCCCGGCCTTCCCAAACAGGATCACGACTTATATAGCTGTAGTTATAGTCAGGAGAATATCTGGAGATAATGTGGTAATAGGGTTTACTCCTCCGCCGTCTGTGAACCGCCGGCCTTCTCAAACAGGACCACGACTTATATAGCTGTAGTAATAGTCAGGAGTATATCTGGGGATAAGTAATAGATGTTTGCTCCTCCGCCTTCTGTGTCCCGCCCGGCCTTCCCAAACAGGATCACGACTTATATAGCTGTAGTAATAGTCAGGAGAATATCTGGGGATAAGTAATAGATGTTTGCTCCTCCGCCGTCTGTGACCCGCCCGGCCTTCCCAAACAGGATCACGACTTATATAGCTGTAGTAATAGTCAGGAGAATATCTGGGGATAATGTAGTAATAGATGATTGCTCCTCCACCGTCTGTGACTCATCCGGCCTTCCCAAACAGGATCAGGACTTATATAGCTGTAGTAATAGTCAGGAGAATATCTGGGGATAAGTAATAGATGTATGCTCCTCCGCCGTCTGTAACCCGCCCGGCCTTCCCAAACAGGATCACGACTTATATAGCTGTAGTAATAGTCAGGAGAATATCTGGGGATAATGTAGTAATAGATGTATGCTCCTGCGCCGTCTGTGACCCGCCCGGCCTTCCTAAACAGGATCACGACTTATATAGCTGTATTAATAGTCAGGAGAATATCTGGAGATAATGTAGTAATAGGGTTTACTCCTCAGCCGTCTGTGAACCGCCGGCCTTCTCAAACAGGACCACGACTTATATAGCTGTAGTAATAGTCTGGAGAATATCTGGGGATAAGTAATAGATGTTTGCTCCTCCGCCGTCTGTGACCCGCCCGGCCTTCCCAAACAGGATCACGACTTATATATCTGTAGTAATAGTCAGGACAATATTTGGAGATAATGTAGTAATAGGGTTTACTCCTCAGCCGTCTGTGACCCACCCGGCCTTCCCAAGCAGGATCACGACTTATATAGCTGTAGTTGTAGTCAGGAGAATATCTGGGGATAAGTAATAGATGTTTGCTCCTCCGCCGTCGGTGACCCGCCCGGCCTTCCCAAACAGGATCACGACTTATATAGCTGTAGTAATAGTCAGGAGAATATCTGGGGATAAGTAATAGATGTTTGCTCCTCCGCCGTCTGTGACCCGCCCGGCCTTCCCAAACAGGATCACGACTTATATAGCTGTAGTAATAGTCAGGAGAATATCTGGGGATAATGTAGTAATAGATGATTGCTCCTCCACCGTCTGTGACCCGTCCGGCCTTCCCAAACAGGATCAGGACTAATATAGCTGTAGTAATAGTCAGGAGAATATCTGGGGATAAGTAATACATGTTTGCTCCTCCGCCGTCTGTGACCCGCCCGGCCTTCCCAAACAGGATCACGACTTATATAGCCGTAGTAATAGTCAGGAGAATATCTGGGGATAATATAGTATTATATGTTTGCTCCTGCGCCGTCTGTGACCCGCCCGGCCTTCCCATACAGGATCACGACTTATATAGCTGTAGTCATAGTCAGGAGAATATCTGGAGATAATGTAGTAATAGGGTTTACTCCTCCACCGTGTGTGAACCACCCGGCCTTCTCAAACAGTACCACGACTTATATAGCCGTAGTAATAGTCAGGAGAATATCTGGGGATAAGTAATAGATGTTTGCTCCTCCGCCGTCTGTGACCCGCCCGGCCTTCCCAAACAGGATCACGACTTATATAGCTGTAGTAATAGTAAGGAGAATATCTGGAGATAATGTAGTAATAGGGTTTACTCCTCCGCCGTCTGTGACCCGCCCGGCCTTCCCAAACAGGATCACGACTTATATAGCTGTAGTTATAGTCAGGAGAATATCTGGGGATAAGTAATAGTTGTTTCCTCCTCCGCCGTCGGTGACCCGCCCGGCCTTCCCAAACAGGATCACGACTTATATAGCTGTAGTAATAATCAGGAGAATATCTGGGGATAAGTAATAGATGCTTGCTCCTCCGCCGTCTGTGACCCGCCCAGCCTTCCCAAATAGGATCACGACTTATATAGCTGTAGTAATAGTCAGGAGAATATCTGGGGATAATGTAGTAATAGATGATTGCTGCTCCGCCGTCTGTGACCCGCCCGGCCTTGCCAAACAGGATCACGATTTATATAGCTGTAGTAATAGTCAGGAGAATATCTGGGGATAATGTAGTAATAGATGTTTGCTCCTCCGCCGTCTGTGACCCGCCTGGCCTTCCCGACCAGGATCACGACTTGTATAGCTGTAGTAATAGTCAGGAGAGTATCTGGAGATATTGTAGTAATAGACGTTTGCTCCTCCGCCGTCTGTGACACGCCCGGCCTTCCCAAACAGGGTCACGACTTATATAGCTGTAGTAATAGTCTGGAGAATATCCGGGGATAATGTAGTAATAGATGTTTGCTCCTCCGTCGTCTGTGACCCGCCCGGCCTTCCCAAACAGGATCACGACTTATATAGCTGAAGTAATAGTCAGGAGAATATCTGGGGATAATGTAGTAATATATGTTTGCTCCTCCGCCGTCTGTGACCCGCCTGGCCTTCCCGAACAGGATCACGACTTGTATAGCTGTAGTAATAGTCAGGAGAATATCTGGGGATAATGTAGTAATATATGTTTGCTCCTCCGCCGTCTGTGACCCGCCCGGCCTTCCCAAACAGGATCACGACTTGTATAGCTGTAGTAATAGTCAGGAGAATATCTGGGGATAATGTAGTAATAGATGTTTGCTCCTCCGCTGTCTGTGACCCGCCCGGCCTTCCCAAACAGGATCACGACTTGTATAGCTGTAGTAATAGTCAGGAGAATATCTGGAGATATTGTAGTAATAGATGTTTGCTCCTCCGCCGTCTGTGACCCGCCCGGCCTTCCCAAACAGGATCACGACTTGTATAGCTGTAGTAATAGTCAGGAGAGTATCTGGAGATATTGTAGTAATAGATGTTTGCTCCTCCGCCGTCTGTGACCCGCCCGGCCTTCCCAAACAGTGTCACGACTTATATAGCTGTAGTAATAGTCAGGAGAATATCTGGAGATAATGTAGTAATAGTCAGGAGAATATCTGGGGATAATATAGTAATATAAGTTTGCTCCTGCGCCGTCTGTGACCCGCCCGGCCTTCCCAAACAGGATCACGACTTATATAGGTGTAGTAATTGTCAGGAGAATATCTGGAGATAATGTAGTTATAGTCAGGAGAATATCTGGGGATAATGTAGTAATAGATGTTTGCTCCTCCGCCGTCTGTGACCCGCCCGGCCTTCCCAAACAGGATCACGACTTGTATAGCTGTAGTAATAGTCAGGAGAATATCTGGAGATATTGTAGTAATAGATGTTTGCTCCTCCGCCGTCTGTGACCCGCCCGGCCTTCCCAAACAGGATCACGACTTGTATAGCTGTAGTAATAGTCAGGAGAGTATCTAGAGATATTGTAGTAATAGATGTTTGCTCCTCCGCCGTCTGTGACCCGCCCGGCCTTCCCAAACAGGGTCACGACTTATATTGCTGTAGTAATAGTCAGGAGAATATCTGGGGATAATGTAGTAATAGATGTTTGCTCCTCCACCGTCTGTGACCCGCCCGGCCTTCCCAAACAGGATCACGACTTATATAGCTGTAGTAATAGTCAGGAGAATATCTGGAGATAATGTAGTAATAAATGTTTGCTCCTCCGCCGTCTGTGACCCGCCCGACCTTCCCAAACAGGATCACGACTTGTATAGCTGTAGTAATAGGTAGGAGAATATCAGGAGATAATGTAGTAATACATGTTTGCTCCTCCGCCGTCTGTGACCCGCCCGGCAATCCCAAACAGGATCATGACTTATATAGCTGTAGTAATAGTCAGGAGGATATCTGGAGATAATGTAGTAATAGTCAGGAGAATATCTGGGGATAATAGAGTAATATATGTTTGCTCCTGCGCCGTCTGTGACCCGCCCGGCCTTCCCAAACAGGATGACGACTTATATAGCTGTAGTAATAGTCAGGAGAATATCTGGGGATAATGTAGTAATAGATGTTTGCTTCTGCGCCGTCTGTGACCCGCCCGGCCTTCCCAAACAGGATCACGACTTATATAGCTGTAGTAATAGTCAGGAGAATATCTGGAGATAATGTGGTAATAGGGTTTACTCCTCCGCCGTCTGTGAACCGCCGGCCTTCTCAAATAGGACCACGACTTATATAGCTGTAGTAATAGTCAGGAGTATATCTGGGGATAAGTACTAGATGTTTGCTCCTCCGCCTTCTGTGTCCCGCCCGGCCTTCCCAAACAGGATCACGACTTATATAGCTGTAGTAATAGTCAGGAGAATATCTGGGGATAAGTAATAGATGTTTGCTCCTCCGCCGTCTGTGACCCGCCCGGCCTTCCCAAACAGGATCACGACTTATATAGCTGTAGTAATAGTCAGGAGAATATCTGGGGATAATGTAGTAATAGATGATTGCTCCTCCACCGTCTGTGACTCGTCCGGCCTTCCCAAACAGGATCAGGACTTATATAGCTGTAGTAATAGTCAGGAGAATATCTGGGGATAAGTAATAGATGTATGCTCCTCCGCCGTCTGTAACCCGCCCGGCCTTCCCAAACAGGATCACGACTTATATAGCTGTAGTAATAGTCAGGAGAATATCTGGGGATAATGTAGTAATAGATGTATGCTCCTGCGCCGTCTGTGACCCGCCCGGCCTTCCCAAACAGGATCACGACTTATATAGCTGTATTAATAGTCAGGAGAATATCTGGAGATAATGTAGTAATAGGGTTTACTCCTCAGCCGTCTGTGAACCGCCGGCCTTCTCAAACAGGACCACGACTTATATAGCTGTAGTAATAGTCTGGAGAATATCTGGGGATAAGTAATAGATGTTTGCTCCTCCGCCGTCTGTGACCCGCCTGGCCTTCCCAAACAGGATCACGACTTATATATCTGTAGTAATAGTCAGGACAATATCTGGAGATAATGTAGTAATAGGGTTTACTCCTCAGCCGTCTGTGACCCGCCCGGCCTTCCCAAGCAGGATCACGACTTATATAGCTGTAGTTGTAGTCAGGAGAATATCTGGGGATAAGTAATAGATGTTTGCTCCTCCGCCGTCGGTGAACCGCCCGGCCTTCCCAAACAGGATCACGACTTATATAGCTGTAGTAATAGTCAGGAGAATATCTGGGGATAAGTAATAGATGTTTGCTCCTCCGCCGTCTGTGACCCGCCCGGCCTTCCCAAACAGGATCACGACTTATATAGCTGTAGTAATAGTCAGGAGAATATCTGGGGATAATGTAGTAATAGATGATTGCTCCTCCACCGTCTGTGACCCGTCCGGCCTTCCCAAACAGGATCAGGACTTATATAGCTGTAGTAATAGTCAGGAGAATATCTGGGGATAAGTAATAGATGTTTGCTCCTCCGCCGTCTGTGACCCGCCCGGCCTTCCCAAACAGGATCACGACTTATATAGCCGTAGTAATAGTCAGGAGAATATCTGGGGATAATATAGTATTATATGTTTGCTCCTGCGCCGTCTGTGACCCGCCCGGCCTTCACATACAGGATCACGACTTATATAGCTGTAGTAATAGTCAGGAGAATATCTGGAGATAATGTAGTAATAGGGTTTACTCCTCCGCCGTGTGTGAACCACCCGGCCTTCTCAAACAGTACCACGACTTATATAGCCGTAGTAATAGTCAGGAGAATATCTGGGGATAAGTAATAGATGTTTGCTCCTCCGCCGTCTGTGACCCGCCCGGCCTTCCCAAACAGGATCACGACTTATATAGCTGTAGTAATAGTAAGGAGAATATCTGGAGATAATGTAGTAATAGGGTTTACTCCTCCGCCGTCTGTGACCCGCCCGGCCTTCCCAAACAGGATCACGACTTATATAGCTGTAGTTATAGTCAGGAGAATATCTGGGGATAAGTAATAGTTGTTTCCTCCTCCGCCGTCGGTGACCCGCCCGGCCTTCCCAAACAGGATCACGACTTATATAGCTGTAGTAATAGTCAGGAGAATATCTGGGGATAAGTAATAGATGCTTGCTCCTCCGCCGTCTGTGACCCGCCCGGCCTTCCCAAATAGGATCACGACTTATATAGCTGTAGTAATAGTCAGGAGAATATCTGGGGATAATGTAGTAATAGATGTTTGCTCCTCCGTCGTCTGTGACCCGCCCGGCCTTCCCAAACAGGATCACGACTTATATAGCTGAAGTAATAGTCAGGAGAATATCTGGGGATAATGTAGTAATATATGTTTGCTCCTCCGCCGTCTGTGACCCGCCTGGCCTTCCCGAACAGGATCACGACTTGTATAGCTGTAGTAATAGTCAGGAGAATATCTGGGGATAATGTAGTAATATATGTTTGCTCCTCCGCCGTCTGTGACCCGCCCGGCCTTCCCAAACAGGATCACGACTTGTATAGCTGTAGTAATAGTCAGGAGAATATCTGGGGATAATGTAGTAATAGATGTTTGCTCCTCCGCCGTCTGTGACCCGCCCGGCCTTCCCAAACAGGATCACGACTTGTATAGCTGTAGTAATAGTCAGGAGAATATCTGGAGATATTGTAGCAATAGATGTTTGCTCCTCCGCCGTCTGTGACCCGCCCGGCCTTCCCAAACAGGATCACGACTTGTATAGCTGTAGTAATAGTCAGGAGAGTATCTGGAGATATTGTAGTAATAGATGTTTGCTCCTCCGCCGTCTGTGACCCGCCCGGCCTTCCCAAACAGGGTCACGACTTATATAGCTGTATTAATAGTCAGGAGAATATCTGGGGATAATGTAGTAATAGAAGATTGCTCCTCCGCCGTCTGTGACCCGCCCGGCCTTCCCAAACAGGATCACGACATATACGGCTGCAGTAATAGTCAGGAGAATATCTGGGGATAATGTAGTAATAGATGATTGCTCCTGCGCCGTCTGTGACCCGCCCGGCCATCCCAAACAGGATCACGACTTATATAGCTGTAGTAATAGTCAGGAGAATATCTGGAGATAATGTAGTAATAGTTGATTGCTACTCCGCCGTCTGTGACCCGTCCGGCCTTCCCAAACAGGATCACGACTTATATAGCTGTAGTAACAGTCAGGAGAATATCTGGGGATAAGTAATAGATGTTTGCTCCTCCGCCGTCTGTGACCCGCCCGGCCTTCCCAAACAGGATCACGACTTATATAGCTGTAGTAATAGTCAGGAGAATATCTGGAGATAATGTAGTAATAGATGTTTGCTCCTCCGCCGTCTGTGACCCGCCCGGCCTTCCCAAACAGGATCGCGACTTATATAGCTGTAGTAATAGTCAGGAGAATATCTGCAGATAATGTAGCAATAGATGTATGCTCCTCCGCCGTCTGTGACCCGCCCGGCCTTCCCAAACAGGATCGCGATTTATATAGCTGTAGTAATAGTCAGGTGAATATCTGGGGATAATGTAGTAATATATGTATGCTCCTCCGCCGTCTGTGACCCTCCCGCCCTTCCCAAACAGGATCTCGAATTATATAGCCGTAGTAATAGTCAGGAGAATATCAGGATATAATGTAGTAATATATGTTTGCTCCTCCGCCGTCTGTGACCCGCCCGGCCTTCCCAAACAGGATCACGACTTATATAGCTGTAGTAATAGTCAGGAGATTATCTGGAGATAATGTAGTAATAGTCAGGAGAATATCTGGGGATAATGTAGTAATAGTCAGAAGATAATCTGGGGATAATATAGTAATATATGTTTGCTCCTCCGCCGTCTGTGACACGCCCGGCCTTCCCAAACAGGATCATGACTTATATAGCTGTAGTAATAGTCAGAGGAATATCTGGAGATAATGTAGTAATAGATGTTTGCTCTTCCGCCGTCTGTGACCCGCCCGACCTTCCCAAACAGGATCATGACTTATATAGCTGTAGTATAAGTCAGGAGAATATCTGGAGGTAATGTAGTAATAGTCAGGAAAATATCTGGGGATAATATAGTAATAAATGTTTGCTCCTGCGCCATCTGTGACCCGCCCAGCCTTCCCAAATAGGATCACGACTTATATAGCTGTAGTAATAGTCAGGAGATTATCTGGAGATAATGCAGTAATAGTCAGGAGAATATCTGGGGATAATGTAGTAATAGTCAGGAGATAATCTGGGGATAATATAGTAATATATGTATGCTCCTCCGCCGTCTGTGACCCACCCGCCCTTCCCAAACAGGATCACGACTTATATAGCTGTAGTAATAGTTAGGAGAATATCTGGGGATAATATAGTAATAAATGTTTGCTCCTGCGCCGTCTGTGACCCGCCCGGCCTTCCCAAACAGGATCACGACTTATATAGCTGTAGTAATAGTCAGGAGATTATCTGGAGATAATGTAGTAATAGTCAGGAGAATATCTGGGGATAATGTAGTAATAGTCAGAAGATAATCTGGGGATAATATAGTAATATATGTTTGCTCCTCCGCCGTCTGTGACACGCCCGGCCTTCCCAAACAGGATCATGACTTATATAGCTGTAGTAATAGTCAGAGGAATATCTGGAGATAATGTAGTAATAGATGTTTGCTCTTCCGCCGTCTGTGACCCGCCCGACCTTCCCAAACAGGATCATGACTTATATAGCTGTAGTATAAGTCAGGAGAATATCTGGAGGTAATGTAGTAATAGTCAGGAGAATATCTGGGGATAATATAGTAATAAATGTTTGCTCCTGCGCCATCTGTGACCCGCCCAGCCTTCCCAAATAGGATCACGACTTATATAGCTGTAGTAATAGTCAGGAGATTATCTGGAGATAATGCAGTAATAGTCAGGAGAATATCTGGGGATAATGTAGTAATAGTCAGGAGATAATCTGGGGATAATATAGTAATATATGTTTGCTCCTCCGCCGTCTGTGACACGCCCGGCCTTCCCAAACAGGATCATGACTTATATAGCTGTAGTAATAGTCAGGAGAATATCTGGAGATAATGTAGTAATAGTCAGGAGAATATCTGGGGATAATATAGTAATATAAGTTTGCTCCTGCGCCGTCTGTGACCCGCCCGGCCTTCCCAAACAGGATCACGACTTATATAGGTGTAGTAATTGTCAGGAGAATATCTGGAGATAATGTAGTTATAGTCAGGAGAATATCTGGGGATAATGTAGTAATAGTCAGGAGAATATCTGGGGATAATGTAGTAATAGATGATCCCTCCTCCGCCGTCTGTGACCCGCCCGGCCTTTCCAAACAGGATCACGACTTGTATAGCTGTAGTAATAGTCAGGAGAATATCTGGAGATAATGTAGTAATAGATGTTTGCTCCTCCGCCGTCTGTGAACAGCCCGGCCTTCCCAAACAGGTTCACGACTTATATTGCTGTAGTAATAGTCAGGAGAATATCTGGGGATAATGTAGTAATAGATGTTTGCTCCTCCACCGTCTGTGACCCGCCCGGCCTTCCCAAACAGGATCACGACTTATATAGCCGTAGTAATAGTCAGGAGAATATCTGGGGATAATATAGTATTATATGTTTGCTCCTGCGCCGTCTGTGACCCGCCCGGCCTTCCCATACAGGATCACGACTTATATAGCTGTAGTAATAGTCAGGAGAATATCTGGAGATAATGTAGTAACAGGGTTTACTCCTCCGCCGTGTGTGTACCACCCGGCCTTCTCAAACAGTACCACGACTTATATAGCCGTAGTAATAGTCAGGAGAATATCTGGGGATAAGTAATAGATGTTTGCTCCTCCGCCGTCTGTGACCCGCCCGGCCTTCCCAAACAGGATCACGACTTATATAGCTGTAGTAATAGTAAGGAGAATATCTGGAGATAATGTAGTAATAGGGTTTACTCCTCCGCCGTCTGTGACCCGCCCGGCCTTCCCAAACAGGATCACGACTTATATAGCTGTAGTTATAGTCAGGAGAATATCTGGGGATAAGTAATAGTTGTTTCCTCCTCCGCCGTCGGTGACCCGCCCGGCCTTCCCAAACAGGATCACGACTTATATAGCTGTAGTAATAGTCAGGAGAATATCTGGGGATAAGTAATAGATGCTTGCTCCTCCGCCGTCTGTGACCCGCCCGGCCTTCCCAAATAGGATCACGACTTATATAGCTGTAGTAATAGTCAGGAGAATATCTGGGGATAATGTAGTAATAGATGATTGCTGCTCCGCCGTCTGTGACCCGCCCGGCCTTGCCAAACAGGATCACGATTTATATAGCTGTAGTAATAGTCAGGAGAATATCTGGGGATAATGTAGTAATAGATGTTTGCTCCTCCGCCTTCTGTGACCCGCCTGGCCTTCCCGACCAGGATCACGACTTGTATAGCTGTAGTAATAGTCAGGAGAGTATCTGGAGATATTGTAGTAATAGACGTTTGCTCCTCCGTCGTCTGTGACACGCCCGGCCTTCCCAAACAGGGTCACGACTTAGATAGCTGTAGTAATAGTCTGGAGAATATCTGGGGATAATGTAGTAATAGATGTTTGCTCCTCCGTCGTCTGTGACCCGCCCGGCCTTCCCAAACAGGATCACGACTTATATAGCTGAAGTAATAGTCAGGAGAATATCTGGGGATAATGTAGTAATATATGTTTGCTCCTCCGCCGTCTGTGACCCGCCTGGCCTTCCCGAACAGGATCACGACTTGTATAGCTGTAGTAATAGTCAGGAGAATATCTGGGGATAATGAAGTAATATATGTTTGCTCCTCCGCCGTCTGTGACCCGCCCGGCCTTCCCAAACAGGATCACGACTTGTATAGCTGTAGTAATAGTCAGGAGAATATCTGGGGATAATGTAGTAATAGATGTTTGCTCCTCCGCCGTCTGTGACCCGCCCGGCCTTCCCAAACAGGATCACGACTTGTATAGCTGTAGTAATAGTCAGGAGAATATCTGGAGATATTGTAGCAATAGATGTTTGCTCCTCCGCCGTCTGTGACCCGCCCGGCCTTCCCAAACAGGATCACGACTCGTATAGCTGTAGTAATAGTCAGGAGAGTATCTGGAGATATTGTAGTAATAGATGTTTGCTCCTCCGCCGTCTGTGACCCGCCCGGCCTTCCCAAACAGGGTCACGACTTATATAGCTGTATTAATAGTCAGGAGAATATCTGGGGATAATGTAGTAATAGAAGATTGCTCCTCCGCCGTCTGTGACCCGCCCGGCCTTCCCAAACAGGATCACGACATATACGGCTGCAGTAATAGTCAGGAGAATATCTGGGGATAATGTAGTAATAGATGATTGCTCCTGCGCCGTCTGTGACCCGCCCGGCCATCCCAAACAGGATCACGACTTATATAGCTGTAGTAATAGTCAGGAGAATATCTGGGGATAATGTAGTAATAGTTGATTGCTACTCCGCCGTCTGTGACCCGTCCGGCCTTCCCAAACAGGATCACGACTTATATAGCTGTAGTAACAGTCAGGAGAATATCTGGGGATAAGTAATAGATGTTTGCTCCTCCGCCGTCTGTGACCCGCCCGGCCTTCCCAAACAGGATCACGACTTATATAGCTGTAGTAATAGTCAGGAGAATATCTGGAGATAATGTAGTAATAGATGTTTGCTCCTCCGCCGTCTGTGACCCGCCCGGCCTTCCCAAACAGGATCGCGACTTATATAGCTGTAGTAATAGTCAGGAGAATATCTGCAGATAATGTAGCAATAGATGTATGCTCCTCCGCCGTCTGTGACCCGCCCGGCCTTCCCAAACAGGATCGCGATTTATATAGCTGTAGTAATAGTCAGGTGAATATCTGGGGATAATGTAGTAATATATGTATGCTCCTCCGCCGTCTGTGACCCACCCGGCCTTCCCAAACAGGATCGCGAATTATATAGCCGTAGTAATAGTCAGGAGAATATCAGGAGATAATGTAGTAATATATGTTTGCTCCTCCGCCGTCTGTGACCCGCCCGGCCTTCCCAAACAGAATCACGACTTTTATAGCTGTAGTAATAGTCAGGAGAATATCTGGGGATAGTGTAGTAATATATGTTTGCTCCTCCGCCGTCTGTGACCCGCCCGGCCTTCCCAAACAGGATCACGACTTATATAGTTGTAGTAATAGTTAGGAGAATATCTGGGGATAATATATTAATAAATGCTTGCTCCTGCGCCGTCTGTGACCCGCCCGGCCTTCCCAAACAGGATCACGACTTATATAGCTGTAGTAATAGTCAGGATAATATCTGGAGATAATGTAGAAATAGATGTTTGCTCCTCCGCGGTCTGTGACCCGCCCGGCCTTCCCATACAGGATCATGACATATATAGCTGTAGTAATAGTCGGGAGAATATCTGGAGATAATGTAGTAATAGATGATTGCTCCTCTGCCGTCTGTGACCCGCCCGGCCTTCACAAACAGGATGACGACTTATAAAGCTGTAGTAATAGTCTGGAGAATATCTGGATATAATGTAGTAATAGATGTTTGCTCTTCCGCCGTCTGTGACCCGCCCGACCTTCCCAAACAGGATCATGACTTATATAGCTGTAGTAATAGTCAGGAGAATATCTGGAGGTAATGTAGTAATAGTCAGGAGAATATCTGGGGATAATATAGTAATAAATGTTTGCTCCTGCGCCGTCTGTGACCCGCCCAGCCTTCCCAAACAGGATCACGACTTATATAGCTGTAGTAATAGTCAGGAGATTATCTGGAGATAATGTAGTAATAGTCAGGAGAATATCTGGGGATAATGTAGTAATAGTCAGGAGATAATCTGGGGATAATATAGTAATATATGTTTGCTCCTCCGCCGTCTGTGACACGCCCGGCCTTCCCAAACAGGATCATGACTTATATAGCTGTAGTAATAGTCAGAAGAATATCTGGAGATAATGTAGTAATAGATGTTTGCTCTTCCGCCGTCTGTGACCCGCCCGACCTTCCCAAACAGGATCATGACTTATATAGCTGTAGTATAAGTCAGGAGAATATCTGGAGGTAATGTAGTAATAGTCAGGAGAATATCTGGGGATAATATAGTAATAAATGTTTGCTCCTGCGCCATCTGTGACCCGCCCAGCCTTCCCAAATAGGATCACGACTTATATAGCTGTAGTAATAGTCAGGAGATTATCTGGAGATAATGCAGTAATAGTCAGGAGAATATCTGGGGATAATGTAGTAATAGTCAGGAGATAATCTGGGGATAATATAGTAATATATGTTTGCTCCTCCGCCGTCTGTGACACGCCCGGCCTTCCCATACAGGATCATGACTTATATAGCTGTAGTAATAGTCAGGAGAATATCTGGAGATAATGTAGTAATAGTCAGGAGAATATCTGGGGATAATATAGTAATATAAGTTTGCTCCTGCGCCGTCTGTGACCCGCCCGGCCTTCCCAAACAGGATCACGACTTATATAGGTGTAGTAATTGTCAGGAGAATATCTGGAGATAATGTAGTAATAGGGTTTACTCCTCCGCCGTCTGTGACCCGCCCGGCCTTCCCAAACAGGATCACGACTTATATAGCTGTAGTTATAGTCAGGAGAATATCTGGGGATAAGTAATAGTTGTTTCCTCCTCCGCCGTCGGTGACCCGCCCGGCCTTCCCAAACAGGATCACGACTTATATAGCTGTAGTAATAGTCAGGAGAATATCTGGGGATAAGTAATAGATGCTTGCTCCTCCGCCGTCTGTGACCCGCCCGGCCTTCCCAAATAGGATCACGACTTATATAGCTGTAGTAATAGTCAGGAGAATATCTGGGGATAATGTAGTAATAGATGATTGGTGCTCCGCCGTCTGTGACCCGCCCGGCCTTGCCAAACAGGATCACGATTTATATAGCTGTAGTAATAGTCAGGAGAATATCTGGGGATAATGTAGTAATAGATGTTTGCTCCTCCGCCTTCTGTGACCCGCCTGGCCTTCCCGACCAGGATCACGACTTGTATAGCTGTAGTAATAGTCAGGAGAGTATCTGGAGATATTGTAGTAATAGACGTTTGCTCCTCCGTCGTCTGTGACACGCCCGGCCTTCCCAAACAGGGTCACGACTTATATAGCTGTAGTAATAGTCTGGAGAATATCTGGGGATAATGTAGTAATAGATGTTTGCTCCTCCGTCGTCTGTGACCCGCCCGGCCTTCCCAAACAGGATCACGACTTATATAGCTGAAGTAATAGTCAGGAGAATATCTGGGGATAATGTAGTAATATATGTTTGCTCCTCCGCCGTCTGTGACCCGCCTGGCCTTCCCGAACAGGATCACGACTTGTATAGCTGTAGTAATAGTCAGGAGAATATCTGGGGATAACGAAGTAATATATGTTTGCTCCTCCGCCGTCTGTGACCCGCCCGGCCTTCCCAAACAGGATCACGACTTGTATAGCTGTAGTAATAGTCAGGAGAATATCTGGGGATAATGTAGTAATAGATGTTTGCTCCTCCGCCGTCTGTGACCCGCCCGGCCTTCCCAAACAGGATCACGACTTGTATAGCTGTAGTAATAGTCAGGAGAATATCTGGAGATATTGTAGCAATAGATGTTTGCTCCTCCGCCGTCTGTGACCCGCCCGGCCTTCCCAAACAGGATCACGACTTGTATAGCTGTAGTAATAGTCAGGAGAGTATCTGGAGATATTGTAGTAATAGATGTTTGCTCCTCCGCCGTCTGTGACCCGCCCGGCCTTCCCAAACAGGGTCACGACTTATATAGCTGTATTAATAGTCAGGAGAATATCTGGGGATAATGTAGTAATAGAAGATTGCTCCTCCGCCGTCTGTGACCCGCCCGGCCTTCCCAAACAGGATCACGACATATACGGCTGCAGTAATAGTCAGGAGAATATCTGGGGATAATGTAGTAATAGATGATTGCTCCTGCGCCGTCTGTGACCCGCCCGGCCATCCCAAACAGGATCACGACTTATATAGCTGTAGTAATAGTCAGGAGAATATCTGGGGATAATGTAGTAATAGTTGATTGCTACTCCGCCGTCTGTGACCCGTCCGGCCTTCCCAAACAGGATCACGACTTATATAGCTGTAGTAACAGTCAGGAGAATATCTGGGGATAAGTAATAGATGTTTGCTCCTCCGCCGTCTGTGACCCGCCCGGCCTTCCCAAACAGGATCACGACTTATATAGCTGTAGTAATAGTCAGGAGAATATCTGGAGATAATGTAGTAATAGATGTTTGCTCCTCCGCCGTCTGTGACCCGCCCGGCCTTCCCAAACAGGATCGCGACTTATATAGCTGTAGTAATAGTCAGGAGAATATCTGCAGATAATGTAGCAATAGATGTATGCTCCTCCGCCGTCTGTGACCCGCCCGGACTTCCCAAACAGGATCGCGATTTATATAGCTGTAGTAATAGTCAGGTGAATATCTGGGGATAATGTAGTAATATATGTATGCTCCTCCGCCGTCTGTGACCCACCCGGCCTTCCCAAACAGGATCGCGAATTATATAGCCGTAGTAATAGTCAGGAGAATATCAGGAGATAATGTAGTAATATATGTTTGCTCCTCCGCCGTCTGTGACCCGCCCGGCCTTCCCAAACAGAATCACGACTTTTATAGCTGTAGTAATAGTCAGGAGAATATCTGGGGATAGTGTAGTAATATATGTTTGCTCCTCCGCCGTCTGTGACCCGCCCGGCCTTCCCAAACAGGATCACGACTTATATAGCTGTAGTAATAGTTAGGAGAATATCTGGGGATAATATATTAATAAATGCTTGCTCCTGCGCCGTCTGTGACCCGCCCGGCCTTCCCAAACAGGATCACGACTTATATAGCTGTAGTAATAGTCAGGATAATATCTGGAGATAATGTAGAAATAGATGTTTGCTCCTCCGCGGTCTGTGACCCGCCCGGCCTTCCCATACAGGATCATGACATATATAGCTGTAGTAATAGTCGGGAGAATATCTGGAGATAATGTAGTAATAGATGATTGCTCCTCTGCCGTCTGTGACCCGCCCGGCCTTCACAAACAGGATGACGACTTATAAAGCTGTAGTAATAGTCTGGAGAATATCTGGATATAATGTAGTAATAGATGTTTGCTCTTCCGCCGTCTGTGACCCGCCCGACCTTCCCAAACAGGATCATGACTTATATAGCTGTAGTAATAGTCAGGAGAATATCTGGAGGTAATGTAGTAATAGTCAGGAGAATATCTGGGGATAATATAGTAATAAATGTTTGCTCCTGCGCCGTCTGTGACCCGCCCAGCCTTCCCAAACAGGATCACGACTTATATAGCTGTAGTAATAGTCAGGAGATTATCTGGAGATAATGTAGTAATAGTCAGGAGAATATCTGGGGATAATGTAGTAATAGTCAGGAGATAATCTGGGGATAATATAGTAATATATGTTTGCTCCTCCGCCGTCTGTGACACGCCCGGCCTTCCCAAACAGGATCATGACTTATATAGCTGTAGTAATAGTCAGAAGAATATCTGGAGATAATGTAGTAATAGATGTTTGCTCTTCCGCCGTCTGTGACCCGCCCGACCTTCCCAAACAGGATCATGACTTATATAGCTGTAGTATAAGTCAGGAGAATATCTGGAGGTAATGTAGTAATAGTCAGGAGAATATCTGGGGATAATATAGTAATAAATGTTTGCTCCTGCGCCATCTGTGACCCGCCCAGCCTTCCCAAATAGGATCACGACTTATATAGCTGTAGTAATAGTCAGGAGATTATCTGGAGATAATGCAGTAATAGTCAGGAGAATATCTGGGGATAATGTAGTAATAGTCAGGAGATAATCTGGGGATAATATAGTAATATATGTTTGCTCCTCCGCCGTCTGTGACACGCCCGGCCTTCCCATACAGGATCATGACTTATATAGCTGTAGTAATAGTCAGGAGAATATCTGGAGATAATGTAGTAATAGTCAGGAGAATATCTGGGGATAATATAGTAATATAAGTTTGCTCCTGCGCCGTCTGTGACCCGCCCGGCCTTCCCAAACAGGATCACGACTTATATAGGTGTAGTAATTGTCAGGAGAATATCTGGAGATAATGTAGTTATAGTCAGGAGAATATCTGGGGATAATGTAGTAATAGATGTTTGCTCCTCCGCCGTCTGTGACCCGCCCGGCCTTCCCAAACAGGATCACGACTTGTATAGCTGTAGTAATAGTCAGGAGAATATCTGGAGATATTGTAGTAATAGATGTTTGCTCCTCCGCCGTCTGTGACCCGCCCGGCCTTCCCAAACAGGATCACGACTTGTATAGCTGTAGTAATAGTCAGGAGAGTATCTGGAGATATTGTAGTAATAGATGTTTGCTCCTCCGCCGTCTGTGACCCGCCCGGCCTTCCCAAACAGGATCACGACTTGTATAGCTGTAGTAATAGTCAGGAGAATATCTGGAGATAATGTAGTAATAGATGTTTGCTCCTCCGCCGTCTGTGAACAGCCCGGCCTTCCCAAACAGGGTCACGACTTATATTGCTGTAGTAATAGTCAGGAGAATATCTGGGGATAATGTAGTAATAGATGTTTGCTCCTCCACCGTCTGTGACCCGCCCGGCCTTCCCAAACAGGATCACGACTTATATAGCTGTAGTAATAGTCAGGAGAATATCTGGAGATAATGTAGTAATAAATGTTTGCTCCTCCGCCGTCTGTGACCCGCCCGACCTTCCCAAACAGGATCACGACTTGTATAGCTGTAGTAATAGGTAGGAGAATATCAGGAGATAATGTAGTAATACATGTTTGCTCCTCCGCCGTCTGTGACCCGCCCGGCAATCCCAAACAGGATCATGACTTATATAGCTGTAGTAATAGTCAGGAGGATATCTGGAGATAATGTAGTAATAGTCAGGAGAATATCTGGGGATAATAGAGTAATATATGTTTGCTCCTGCGCCGTCTGTGACCCGCCCGGCCTTCCCAAACAGGATGACGACTTATATAGCTGTAGTAATAGTCAGGAGAATATCTGGGGATAATGTAGTAATAGATGTTTGCTTCTGCGCCGTTTGTGACCCGCCCGGCCTTCCCAAACAGGATCACGACTTATATAGCTGTAGTAATAGTCAGGAGAATATCTGGAGATAATGTGGTAATAGGGTTTACTCCTCCGCCGTCTGTGAACCGCCGGCCTTCTCAAACAGGACCACGACTTATATAGCTGTAGTAATAGTCAGGAGTATATCTGGGGATAAGTAAAAGATGTTTGCTCCTCCGCCTTCTGTGTCCCGCCCGGCCTTCCCAAACAGGATCACGACTTATATAGCTGTAGTAATAGTCAGGAGAATATCTGGGGATAAGTAATAGATGTTTGCTCCTCCGCCGTCTGTGACCCACCCGGCCTTCCCAAACAGGATCACGACTTATATAGCTGTAGTAATAGTCAGGAGAATATCTGGGGATAATGTAGTAATAGATGATTGCTCCTCCACCGTCTGTGACTCGTCCGGCCTTCCCAAACAGGATCAGGACTTATATAGCTGTAGTAATAGTCAGGAGAATATCTGGGGATAAGTAATAGATGTATGCTCCTCCGCCGTCTGTAACCCGCCCGGCCTTCCCAAACAGGATCACGACTTATATAGCTGTAGTAATAGTCAGGAGAATATCTGGGGATAATGTAGTAATAGATGTATGCTCCTGCGCCGTCTGTGACCCGCCCGGCCTTCCCAAACAGGATCACGACTTATATAGCTGTATTAATAGTCAGGAGAATATCTGGAGATAATGTAGTAATAGGGTTTACTCCTCAGCCGTCTGTGAACCGCCGGCCTTCTCAAACAGGACCACGACTTATATAGCTGTAGTAATAGTCTGGAGAATATCTGGGGATAAGTAATAGATGTTTGCTCCTCCGCCGTCTGTGACCCGCCCGGCCTTCCCAAACAGGATCACGACTTATATATCTGTAGTAATAGTCAGGACAATATCTGGAGATAATGTAGTAATAGGGTTTACTCCTCAGCCGTCTGTGACCCGCCCGGCCTTCCCAAGCAGGATCACGACTTATATAGCTGTAGTAATAGTCAGGAGAATATCTGGGGATAAGTAATAGATGATTGCTCCTCCACCGTCTGTGACCCGTCCGGCCTTCCCAAACAGGATCAGGACTTATATAGCTGTAGTAATAGTCAGGAGAATATCTGGGGATAAGTAATAGATGTTTGCTCCTCCGCCGTCTGTGACCCGCCCGGCCTTCCCAAACAGGATCACGACTATTATATAGCCGTAGTAATAGTCAGGAGAATATCTGGGGATAATATAGTATTATATGTTTGCTCCTGCGCCGTCTGTGACCCGCCCGGCCTTCCCATACAGGATCACGACTTATATAGCTGTAGTAATAGTCAGGAGAATATCTGGAGATAATGTAGTAATAGGGTTTTCTCCTCCGCCGTGTGTGAACCACCCGGCCTTCTCAAACAGTACCACGACTTATATAGCCGTAGTAATAGTCAGGAGAATATCTGGGGATAAGTAATAGATGTTTGCTCCTCCGCCGTCTGTGACCCGCCCGGCCTTCCCAAACAGGATCACGACTTATATAGCTGTAGTAATAGTAAGGAGAATATCTGGAGATAATGTAGTAATAGGGTTTACTCCTACGCCGTCTGTGACCCGCCCGGCCTTCCCAAACAGGATCACGACTTATATAGCTGTAGTTATAGTCAGGAGAATATCTGGGGATAAGTAATAGTTGTTTCCTCCTCCGCCGTCGGTGACCCGCCCGGCCTTCCCAAACAGGATCACGACTTATATAGCTGTAGTAATAGTCAGGAGAATATCTGGGGATAAGTAATAGATGCTTGCTCCTCCGCCGTCTGTGACCCGCCCGGCCTTCCCAAATAGGATCACGACTTATATAGCTATAGTAATAGTCAGGAGAATATCTGGGGATAATGTAGTAATAGATGATTGCTGCTCCGCCGTCTGTGACCCGCCCGGCCTTGCCAAACAGGATCACGATTTATATAGCTGTAGTAATAGTCAGGAGAATATCTGGGGATAATGTAGTAATAGATGTTTGCTCCTCCGCCGTCTGTGACCCGCCTGGCCTTCCCGACCAGGATCACGACTTGTATAGCTGTAGTAATAGTCAGGAGAGTATCTGGAGATATTGTAGTAATAGACGTTTGCTCCTCCGTCGTCTGTGACACGCCCGGCCTTCCCAAACAGGGTCACGACTTATATAGCTGTAGTAATAGTCTGGAGAATATCTGGGGATAATGTAGTAATAGATGTTTGCTCCTCCGTCGTCTGTGACCCGCCCGGCCTTCCCAAACAGGATCACGACTTATATAGCTGAAGTAATAGTCAGGAGAATATCTGGGGATAATGTAGTAATATATGTTTGCTCCTCCGCCGTCTGTGACCCGCCTGGCCTTCCCGAACAGGATCACGACTTGTATAGCTGTAGTAATAGTCAGGAGAATATCTCGGGATAATGTAGTAATATATGTTTGCTCCTCCGCCGTCTGTGACCCGCCCGGCCTTCCCAAACAGGATCACGACTTGTATAGCTGTAGTAATAGTCAGGAGAATATCTGGGGATAATGTAGTAATATATGTTTGCTCCTCCGCCGTCTGTGACCCGCCCAGCCTTCCCAAACAGGATCACGACTTATATAGCTGTAGTAATAGTCAGGAGATTATCTGGAGATAATGCAGTAATAGTCAGGAGAATATCTGGGGATAATGTAGTAATAGTCAGGAGATAATCTGGGGATAATATAGTAATATATGTTTGCTCCTCCGCCGTCTGTGACACGCCCGGCCTTCCCAAACAGGATCATGACTTATATAGCTGTAGTAATAGTCAGAAGAATATCTGGAGATAATGTAGTAATAGATGTTTGCGCTTCCGCCGTCTGTGACCCGCCCGACCTTCCCAAACAGGATCATGACTTATATAGCTGTAGTATAAGTCAGGAGAATATCTGTGGATAATGTAGTAATAGTCAGGAGATAATCTGGGGATAATATAGTAATATATGTTTGCTCCTCCGCCATCTGTGACACGCCCGGCCTTCCCAAACAGGATCATGACTTATATAGCTGTAGTAATAGTCAGGAGAATATCTGGAGATAATGTAGTAATAGTCAGGAGAATATCTGGGGATAATATAGTAATATAAGTTTGCTCCTGCGCCGTCTGTGACCCGCCCGGCCTTCCCAAACAGGATCACGACTTATATAGGTGTAGTAATTGTCAGGAGAATATCTGGAGATAATGTAGTAATAGATGTTTGCTCCTGCGCCGTCTGTGACCCGCCCGGCCTTCCCAAACAGGATCACGACTTATATAGCTGTAGTAATAGTCAGGAGAATATCTGGAGATAATGTAGTAATATGGTTTACTCCTCCGCCGTCTGTGAACCGCCCGGCCTTCTCAACAGGACCACGACTTATATAGCTGTAGTAATAGTCAGGAGAATATCTGGGGATAAGTAATAGATGTTTGCTCCTCCGCCGTCTGTGACCCGCCCGGCCTTCCCAAACAGGATCACGACTTATATAGCTGTAGTAATAGTCAGGAGAATATCTGGAGATAATGTAGTAATAGGGTTTACTCCTCCGCCGTCTGTGACCCGCCCGGCCTTCCCCAACAGGATCACGACTTATATAGCTGTAGTTATAGTCAGGAGAATATCTGGGGATAAGTAATAGTTGTTTGCTCCTCCGCCGTCGGTGACCCGCCCGGCCTTCCCAAACAGGATCACGACTTATATAGCTGTAGTAATAGTCAGGAGAATATCTGGGGATAAGTAATAGATGCTTGCTCCTCCGCCGTCTGTGACCCGCCCGGCCTTCCCAAATAGGATCACGACTTATATAGCTGTAGTAATAGTCAGGAGAATATCTGGGGATAATATAGTATTATATGTTTGCTCCTTGCGCCGTCTGTGACCCGCCCGGCCTTCCCATACAGGATCACGACTTATATAGCTGTAGTAATAGTCAGGAGAATATCTGGAGATAATGTAGTAATAGGGTTTACTCCTCCGCCGTGTGTGAACCGCCCGGCCTTCTCAAACAGTACCACGACTTATATAGCCGTAGTAATAGTCAGGAGAATATCTGGGGATAAGTAATAGATGTTTGCTCCTCCGCCGTCTGTGACCCGCCCGGCCTTCCCAAACAGGATCACGACTTATATAGCTGTAGTAATAGTAAGGAGAATATCTGGAGATAATGTAGTAATAGGGTTTACTCCTCCGCCGTCTGTGACCCGCCCGGCCTTCCCAAACAGGATCACGACTTATATAGCTGTAGTTATAGTCAGGAGAATATCTGGGGATAAGTAATAGTTGTTTCCTCCTCCGCCGTCGGTGACCCGCCCGGCCTTCCCAAACAGGATCACGACTTATATAGCTGTAGTAATAGTCAGGAGAATATCTGGGGATAAGTAATAGATGCTTGCTCCTCCGCCGTCTGTGACCCGCCCGGCCTTCCCAAATAGGATCACGACTTATATAGCTGTAGTAATAGTCAGGAGAATATCTGGGGATAATGTAGTTATAGATGATTGCTGCTCCGCCGTCTGTGACCCGCCCGGCCTTGCCAAACAGGATCACGATTTATATAGCTGTAGTAATAGTCAGGAGAATATCTGGGGATAATGTAGTAATAGATGTTTGCTACTCCGCCGTCTGTGACCCGCCTGGCCTTCCCGACCAGGATCACGACTTGTATAGCTGTAGTAATAGTCAGGAGAGTATCTGGAGATATTGTAGTAATAGACGTTTGCTCCTCCGCCGTCTGTGACACGCCCGGCCTTCCCAAACAGGGTCACGACTTATATAGCTGTAGTAATAGTCTGGAGAATATCTGGGGATAATGTAGTAATAGATGTTTGCTCCTCCGTCGTCTGTGACCCGCCCGGCCTTCCCAAACAGGATCACGACTTATATAGCTGAAGTAATAGTCAGGAGAATATCTGGGGATAATGTAGTAATATATGTTTGCTCCTCCGCCGTCTGTTACCCGCCTGGCCTTCCCGAACAGGATCACGACTTGTATAGCTGTAGTAATAGTCAGGAGAATATCTGGGGATAATGTAGTAATATATGTTTGCTCCTCCGCCGCCTGTGACCCGCCCGGCCTTCCCAAACAGGATCACGACTTGTATAGCTGTAGTAATAGTCAGGAGAATATCTGGGGATAATGTAGTAATAGATGTTTGCTCCTCCGCCGTCTGTGACCCGCCCGGCCTTCCCAAACAGGATCACGACTTGTATAGCTGTAGTAATAGTCAGGAGAATATCTGGAGATATTGTAGTAATAGATGTTTGCTCCTCCGCCGTCTGTGACCCGCCCGGCCTTCCCAAACAGGATCATGAATTGTATAGCTGTAGTAATAGTCAGGAGAGTATCTGAAGATATTGTAGTAATAGATGTTTGCTCCTCCGCCGTCTGTGACCCGCCCGGCCTTCCCAAACAGGGTCACGACTTATATAGCTGTATTAATAGTCAGGAGAATATCTGGGGATAATGTAGTAATAGAAGATTGCTCCTCCGCCGTCTGTGACCCGCCCGGCCTTCCCAAACAGGATCACGACATATACGGCTGCAGTAATAGGCAGGAGAATATCTGGGGATAATGTAGTAATAGATGATTGCTCCTGCGCCGTCTGTGACCCGCCCGGCCATCCCAAACAGGATCACGACTTATATAGCTGTAGTAATAGTCAGGAGAATATCTGGGGATAATGTAGTAATAGTTGATTGCTACTCCGCCGTCTGTGACCCGTCCGGCCTTCCCAAACAGGATCACGACTTATATAGCTGTAGTAACAGTCAGGAGAATATCTGGGGATAAGTAATAGATGTTTGCTCCTCCGCCGTCTGTGACCCGCCCAGCCTTCCCAAACAGGATCACGACTTATATAGCTGTAGTAATAGTCAGGAGAATATCTGGAGATAATGTAGTAATAGATGTTTGCTCCTCCGCCGTCTGTGACCCGCCCGGCCTTCCCAAACAGGATCGCGACTTATATAGCTGTAGTAATAGTCAGGAGAATATCTGCAGATAATGTAGCAATAGATGTATGCTCCTCCGCCGTCTGTGACCCGCCCGGCCTTCCCAAACAGGATCGCGACTTATATAGCTGTAGTAATAGTCAGGTGAATATCTGGGGATAATGTAGTAATATATGTATACTCCTCCGCCGTCTGTGACCCACCCGGCCTTCCCAAACAGGATCGCGAATTATATAGCCGTAGTAATAGTCAGGAGAATATCTGGAGATAATGTAGTAATATATGTTTGCTCCTCCGCCGTCTGTGACCCGCCCGGCCTTCCCAAACAGAATCACGACTTATATAGCTGTAGTAATAGTCAGGAGAATATCTGGGGATAGTGTAGTAATATATGTTTGCTCCTCCGCCGTTTGTGACCCGCCCGGCCTTCCCAAACAGGATCACGACTTATATAGCTGTAGTAATAGTTAGGAGAATATCTGGGGATAATATAGTAATAAATGTTTGCTCCTGCGCCGTCTGTGACCCGCCCGGCCTTCCCAAACAGGATCACGACTTATATAGCTGTAGTAATAGTCAGGAGAATATCTGGAGATAATGTAGAAATAGATGTTTGCTCCTCCGCCGTCTGTGACCCGCCCGGCCTTCCCATACAGGATCATGACTTATATAGCTGTAGTTATAGTCAGGAGAATATCTGTAGATAATATAGTAATAAATGTTTGCTCCTGCGCCATCTGTGACCCGCCCAGCCTTCCCAAACAGGATCACGACTTATATAGCTGTAGTAATAGTCAGGAGATTATCTGGAGATAATGTAGTAATAGTCAGGAGAATATCTGGGGATAATGTAGTAATAGTCAGGAGATAATCTGGGGATAATATAGTAATATATGTTTGCTCCACCGCCGTCTGTGACACGCCCGGCCTTCCCAAACAGGATCATGACTTATATAGCTGTAGTAATAGTCAGGAGAATATCTGGAGATAATGTAGTAATAGTCAGGAGAATATCTGGGGATAATATAGTAATATAAGTTTGCTCCTGCGCCGTCTGTGACCCGCCCGGCCTTCCCAAACAGGATCACGACTTATATAGGTGTAGTAATTGTCAGGAGAATATCTGGAGATAATGTAGTTATAGTCAGGAGAATATCTGGGGATAATGTAGTAATAGTCAGGAGAATATCTGGGGATAATGTAGTAATAGATGATCCCTCCTCCGCCGTCTGTGACCCGCCCGGCCTTCCCAAACAGGATCACGACTTGTATAGCTGTAGTAATAGTCAGGAGAATATCTGGAGATAATGTAGTAATAGATGTTTGCTCCTCCGCCGTCTGTGAACAGCCCGGCCTTCCCAAACAGGGTCACGACTTATATTGCTGTAGTAATAGTCAGGAGAATATCTGGGGATAAGTAATAGATGTTTGCTCCTCCGCCGTCTGTGACCCGCCCGGCCTTCCCAAACAGGATCACGACTTATATAGCTGTAGTAATAGTCAGGAGAATATCTGGAGATAATGTAGTAATAGGGTTTACTGCTCCGTCGTCTGTGACCCGCCCGGCCTTCCCAAACAGGATCACGACTTATATAGCTGTAGTTATAGTCAGGAGAATATCTGGGGATAAGTAATAGTTGTTTGCTCCTCCGCCGTCGGTGACCTGCCCGGCCTTCCCAAACAGGATCACGACTTATATAGCTGTAGTAATAGTCAGGAGAATATCTGGGGATAAGTAATAGATGCTTGCTCCTCCGCCGTCTGTGACCCGCCCGGCCTTCCCAAATAGGATCACGACTTATATAGCTGTAGTAATAGTCAGGAGAATATCTGGGGATAATATAGTATTATATGTTTGCTCCTGCGCCGTCTGTGACCCGCCCGGCCTTCCCAAACAGGATCACGACTTATATAGCTGTAGTAATAGTCAGGAGATTATCTGGAGATAATGTAGTAATAGGGTTTACTCCTCCGCCGTGTGTGAACCGCCCGGCCTTCTCAAACAGTACCACGACTTATATAGCTGTAGTAATAGTCAGGAGAATATCTGGGGATAAGTAATATATGTTTGCTCCTCCGCCGTCTGTGACCCGCCCGGCCTTCCCAAACAGGATCACGACTTATATAGCTGTAGTAATAGTAAGGAGAATATCTGGAGATAATGTAGTAATAGGGTTTACTCCTCCACCGTCTGTGACCCGCCCGGCCTTCCCAAACAGGATCACGACTTATATAGCTGTAGTTATAGTCAGGAGAATATCTGGGGATAAGTAATAGTTGTTTCCTCCTCCGCCGTCGGTGACCCGCCCGGCCTTCCCAAACAGGATCACGACTTATATAGCTGTAGTAATAGTCAGGAGAATATCTGGGGATAAGTAATTGATGCTTGCTCCTCCGCCGTCTGTGACCCGCCAGCCTTCCCTAATAGGATCACGACTTATATAGCTGTAGTAATAGTCAGGAGAATATCTGGGGATAATGTAGTAATAGATGATTGCTGCTCCGCCGTCTGTGACCCGCCCGGCCTTGCCAAACAGGATCACGATTTATATAGCTGTAGTAATAGTCAGGAGAATATTTGGGGATAATGTAGTAATAGATGTTTGCTCCTCCGCCGTCTGTGACCCGCCTGGCCTTCCCGAACAGGATCACGACTTGTATAGCTGTAGTAATAGTCAGGAGAGTATCTGGAGATATTGAAGTAATAGACCTTTGCTCCTCCACCGTCTGTGACCCGCCCGGCCTTCCCAAACAGGGTCACGACTTATATAGCTGTAGTAATAGTCTGGAGAATATCTGGGGATAATGTAGTAATAGATGTTTGCTCCTCCGTCGTCTGTGACCCGCCCGGCCTTCCCAAACAGGATCACGACTTATATAGCTGAAGTAATAGTCAGGAGAATATCTGGGGATAATGTAGTAATATATGTTTGCTCCTCCGCCGTCTGTGCCCCGCCTGGCCTTCCCGAACAGGACCACGACTTGTATAGCTGTAGTAATAGTCAGGAGAATATCTGGAGATAATGTAGTAATAGTCAGGAGAATACCTGGGGATAATATAGTAATATATGTTTGCTCCTGCGCCGTCTGTGACCCGCCCGGCCTTCCCAAACAGGGTCACGACTTATATTGCTGTAGTAATAATCAGGAGAATATCTGGGGATAATGTAGTAATAGATGTTTGCTCCTCCACCGTCTGTGACCCGCCCAGCCTTCCCAAACAGGATCACGACTTATATAGCTGTAGTAATAGTCAGGAGAATATCTGGAGATAATGTAGTAATAGATGTTTGCTCCTCCGCCGTCTGTGACCCGCCCGGCCTTCCAAAACAGGATCACGACTTATATAGCTGTAGTAATAGTCAGGAGAATATCTGGAGATATTGTAGTAATAAATGTTTGCTCCTCCGCCGTCTGTGACCCGCCCGACCTTCTCAAACAGGATCACGACTTGTATAGCTGTAGTAATAGGTAGGAGAATATCAGGAGATAATGTAGTAATACATGTTTGCTCCTCCGCCGTCTGTGACCCGCCCGGCAATCCCAAACAGGATCATGACTTACATAGCTGTAGTAATAGTCAGGAGAATATCTGGAGATAATGTAGTAATAGTCAGGAGAATATCTGGGGATAATATAGTAATATATGTTTGCTCCTGCGCCGTCTGTGACCCGCCCGGCCTTCCCAAACAGGATCACGACTTATATAGCTGAAGTAATAGTCAGGAGAACATCTGGGGATAATGTAGTAATAGATGTTTGCTCTTGCGCCGTCTGTGACCCGCCCGGCCTTCCCAAACAGGATCACGACTTATATAGCTGTAGTAATAGTCAGGAGAATATCTGGAGATAATGTAGTAATATGGTTTACTCCTCCGCCGTCTGTGAACCGCCCGGCCTTCTCAACAGGACCACGACTTATATAGCTGTAGTAATAGTCAGGAGAATATCTGGGGATAAGTAATAGATGTTTGCTCCTCCGCCGTCTGTGACCCGCCCGGCCTTCCCAAACAGGATCACGACTTATATAGCTGTAGTAATAGTCAGGAGAATATCTGGAGATAATGTAGTAATAGGGTTTACTCCTCCGCCGTCTGTGACCCGCCCGGCCTTCCCAAACAGGATCACGACTTATATAGCTGTAGTTATAGTCAGGAGAATATCTGGGGATAAGTAATAGTTGTTTGCTCCTCCGCCGTCGGTGACCCGCCCGGCCTTCCCAAACAGGATCACGACTTATATAGCTGTAGTAATAGTCAGGAGAATATCTGGGGATAAGTAATAGATGCTTGCTCCTCCGCCGTCTGTGACCCGCCCGGCCTTCCCAAATAGGATCACGACTTATATAGCTGTAGTAATAGTCAGGAGAATATCTGGGGATAATATAGTATTATATGTTTGCTCCTGCGCCGTCTGTGACCCGCCCGGCCTTCCCATACAGGATCACGACTTATATAGCTGTAGTAATAGTCAGGAGAATATCTGGAGATAATGTAGTAATAGGGTTTACTCCTCCGCCGTGTGTGAACCGCCCGGCCTTCTCAAACAGTACCACGACTTATATAGCCGTAGTAATAGTCAGGAGAATATCTGGGGATAAGTAATAGATGTTTGCTCCTCCGCCGTCTGTGACCCGCCCGGCCTTCCCAAACAGGATCACGACTTATATAGCTGTAGTAATAGTAAGGAGAATATCTGGCGATAATGTAGTAATAGGGTTTACTCCTCCGCCGTCTGTGACCCGCCCGGCCTTCCCAAACAGGATCACGACTTATATAGCTGTAGTTATAGTCAGGAGAATATCTGGGGATAAGTAATAGTTGTTTCCTCCTCCGCCGTCGGTGACCCGCCCGGCCTTCCCAAACAGGATCACGACTTATATAGCTGTAGTAATAGTCAGGAGAATATCTGGGGATAAGTAATAGATGCTTGCTCCTCCGCCGTCTGTGACCCGCCCGGCCTTCCCAAATAGGATCACGACTTATATAGCTGTAGTAATAGTCAGGAGAATATCTGGGGATAATGTAGTTATAGATGATTGCTGCTCCGCCGTCTGTGACCCGCCCGGCCTTGCCAAACAGGATCACGATTTATATAGCTGTAGTAATAGTCAGGAGAATATCTGGGGATAATGTAGTAATAGATGTTTGCTCCTCCGCCGTCTGTGACCCGCCTGGCCTTCCCGACCAGGATCACGACTTGTATAGCTGTAGTAATAGTCAGGAGAGTATCTGGAGATATTGTAGTAATAGACGTTTGCTCCTCCGCCGTCTGTGACACGCCCGGCCTTCCCAAACAGGGTCACGACTTATATAGCTGTAGTAATAGTCTGGAGAATATCTGGGGATAATGTAGTAATAGATGTTTGCTCCTCCGTCGTCTGTGACCCGCCCGGCCTTCCCAAACAGGATCACGACTTATATAGCTGAAGTAATAGTCAGGAGAATATCTGGGGATAATGTAGTAATATATGTTTGCTCCTCCGCCGTCTGTGACCCGCCTGGCCTTCCCGAACAGGATCACGACTTGTATAGCTGTAGTAATAGTCAGGAGAATATCTGGGGATAATGTAGTAATAATTGTTTGCTCCTCCGCCGTCTGTGACCCGCCCGGCCTTCCCAAACAGGATCACGACTTGTATAGCTGTAGTAATAGTCAGGAGAATATCTGGGGATAATGTAGTAATAGATGTTTGCTCCTCCGCCGTCTGTGACCCGCCCGGCCTTCCCAAACAGGATCACGACTTGTATAGCTGTAGTAATAGTCAGGAGAATATCTGGAGATATTGTAGTAATAGATGTTTGCTCCTCCGCCGTCTGTGACCCGCCCGGCCTTCCCAAACAGGATCACGAATTGTATAGCTGTAGTAATAGTCAGGAGAGTATCTGAAGATATTGTAGTAATAGATGTTTGCTCCTCCGCCGTCTGTGACCCGCCCGGCCTTCCCAAACAGGGTCACGACTTATATAGCTGTATTAATAGTCAGGAGAATATCTGGGGATAATGTAGTAATAGAAGATTGCTCCTCCGCCGTCTGTGACCCGCCCGGCCTTCCCAAACAGGATCACGACATATACGGCTGCAGTAATAGGCAGGAGAATATCTGGGGATAATGTAGTAATAGATGATTGCTCCTGCGCCGACTGTGACCCGCCCGGCCATCCCAAACAGGATCACGACTTATATAGCTGTAGTAATAGTCAGGAGAATATCTGGGGATAATGTAGTAATAGTTGATTGCTACTCCGCCGTCTGTGACCCGTCCGGCCTTCCCAAACAGGATCACGACTTATATAGCTGTAGTAACAGTCAGGAGAATATCTGGGGATAAGTAATAGATGTTTGCTCCTCCGCCGTCTGTGTCCCGCCCGGCCTTCACAAACAGGATCGCGAATTATATAGCCGTAGTAATAGTCTGGAGAATATCTGGAGATAATGTAGTAATATATGTTTGCTCCTCCGCCGTCTGTTACCCGCCCGGCCTTCCCAAACAGAATCACGACTTATATAGCTGTAGTAATAGTCAGGAGAATATCTGGGGATAGTGTAGTAATATATGTTTGCTCCTCCGCCGTCTGTGACCCGCCCGGCCTTCCCAAACAGGATCACGACTTATATAGCTGTAGTAATAGTTAGGAGAATATCTGGGGATAATATAGTAATAAATGTTTGCTCCTGCGCCGTCTGTGACCCGCCCGGCCTTCCCAAACAGGATCACGACTTATATAGCTGTAGTAATAGTCAGGAGAATATCTGGAGATAATGTAGAAATAGATGTTTGCTCCTCCGCCGTCCGTGACCCGCCCGGCCTTCCCATACAGGATCATGACTTATATAGCTGTAGTAATAGTCAGGAGAATATCTGGAGATAATGTAGTAATAGATGATTGCTCCTCTGCCGTCTATGACCCGCCCGGCCTTCACAAACAGGATGACGACTTATAAAGCTGTAGTAATAGTCTGGAGAATATCTGGAGATAATGTAGTAATAGATGTTTGCTCTTCCGCCGTCTGTGACCCGCCCGAACTTCCCAAACAGGATCATGACTTATATAGCTGTAGTAATAGTCAGGAGAATATCTGGAGGTAATGTAGTAATAGTCAGGAGAATATCTGGGGATAATATAGTAATAAATGTTTGCTCCTGCGCCGTCTGTGACCCGCCTAGCCTTCCCAAACAGGATCACGACTTATATAGCTGTAGTAATAGTCAGGAGATTATCTGGAGATAATGTAGTAATAGTCAGGAGAATATCTGGGGATAATGTAGTAATAGTCAGGAGATAATCTGGGGATAATATAGTAATATATGTTTGCTCCTCCGCCGTCTGTGACACGTCCGGCCTTCCCAAACAGGATCATGACTTATATAGCTGTAGTAATAGTCAGGAGAATATCTGGAGATAATGTAGTAATAGATGTTTGCTCTTCCGCCGTCTGTGACCCACCCGACCTTCCCAAACAGGATCATGACTTATATAGCTGTAGTATAAGTCAGGAGAATATCTGGAGGTAATGTAGTAATAGTCAGGAGAATATCTGGGGATAATATAGTAATAAATGTTTGCTCCTGCGCCATCTGTGACCCGCCCAGCCTTCCCAAACAGGATCACGACTTATATAGCTGTAGTAATAGTCAGGAGATTATCTGGAGATAATGTAGTAATAGTCAGGAGAATATCTGGGGATAATGTAGTAATAGTCAGGAGATAATCTGGGGATAATATAGTAATATATGTTTGCTCCACCGCCGTCTGTGACACACCCGGCCTTCCCAAACAGGATCATGACTTATATAGCTGTAGTAATAGTCAGGAGAATATCTGGAGATAATGTAGTAATAGTCAGGAGAATATCTGGGGATAATATAGTAATATAAGTTTGCTCCTGCGCCGTCTGTGACCCGCCCGGCCTTCCCAAACAGGATCACGACTTATATAGGTGTAGTAATTGTCAGGAGAATATCTGGAGATAATGTAGTTATAGTCAGGAGAATATCTGGGGATAATGTAGTAATAGTCAGGAGAATATCTGGGGATAATGTAGTAATAGATGATCCCTCCTCCGCCGTCTGTGACCCGCCCGGCCTTCCCAAACAGGATCACGACTTGTATAGCTGTAGTAATAGTCAGGAGAATATCTGGAGATAATGTAGTAATAGATGTTTGCTCCTCCGCCATCTGTGAACAGCCCGGCCTTCCCAAACAGGGTCACGACTTATATTGCTGTAGTAATAGTCAGGAGAATGTCTGGGGATAATGTAGTAATAGATGTTTGCTCCTCCACCGTCTGTGACCCGCCCGGCCTTCCCAAACAGGATCACAACTTATTTAGCTGTAGTAATAGTCAGGAGAATATCTGGAGATAATGTAGTAATAAATGTTTGCTCCTCCGCCGTCTGTGACCCGCCCGACCTTCCCAAACAGGATCACGAATTGTATAGCTGTAGTAATAGGTAGGAGAATATCAGGAGATAATGTAGTAATACATGTTTGCTCCTCCGCCGTCTGTGACCCGCCCGGCAATCCCAAACAGGATCATGACTTATATAGCTGTAGTAATAGTCAGGAGAATATCTGGAGATAATGTAGTAATAGTCAGGAGAATATCTGGGGATAATAGAGTAATATATGTTTGCTCCTGCGCCGTCTGTGACCCGCCCGGCCTTCCCAAACAGGATGACGACTTATATAGCTGTAGTAATAGTCAGGAGAATATCTGGGGATAATGTAGTAATAGATGTTTGCTTCTGCGCCGTCTGTGACCCGCCCGGCCTTCCCAAACAGGATCACGACTTATATAGCTGTAGTTATAGTCAGGAGAATATCTGGAGATAATGTGGTAATAGGGTTTACTCCTCCGCCGTCTGTGAACCGCCGGCCTTCTCAAACAGGACCACGACTTATATAGCTGTAGTAATAGTCAGGAGTATATCTGGGGATAAGTAATAGATGTTTGCTCCTCCGCCTTCTGTGTCCCGCCCGGCCTTCCCAAACAGGATCACGACTTATATAGCTGTAGTAATAGTCAGGAGAATATCTGGGGATAAGTAATAGATGTTTGCTCCTCCGCCGTCTGTGACCCGCCCGGCCTTCCCAAACAGGATCACGACTTATATAGCTGTAGTAATAGTCAGGAGAATATCTGGGGATAATGTAGTAATAGATGATTGCTCCTCCACCGTCTGTGACTCATCCGGCCTTCCCAAACAGGATCAGGACTTATATAGCTGTAGTAATAGTCAGGAGAATATCTGGGGATAAGTAATAGATGTATGCTCCTCCGCCGTCTGTAACCCGCCCGGCCTTCCCAAACAGGATCACGACTTATATAGCTGTAGTAATAGTCAGGAGAATATCTGGGGATAATGTAGTAATAGATGTATGCTCCTGCGCCGTCTGTGACCCGCCCGGCCTTCCTAAACAGGATCACGACTTATATAGCTGTATTAATAGTCAGGAGAATATCTGGAGATAATGTAGTAATAGGGTTTACTCCTCAGCCGTCTGTGAACCGCCGGCCTTCTCAAACAGGACCACGACTTATATAGCTGTAGTAATAGTCTGGAGAATATCTGGGGATAAGTAATAGATGTTTGCTCCTCCGCCGTCTGTGACCCGCCCGGCCTTCCCAAACAGGATCACGACTTATATATCTGTAGTAATAGTCAGGACAATATTTGGAGATAATGTAGTAATAGGGTTTACTCCTCAGCCGTCTGTGACCCACCCGGCCTTCCCAAGCAGGATCACGACTTATATAGCTGTAGTTGTAGTCAGGAGAATATCTGGGGATAAGTAATAGATGTTTGCTCCTCCGCCGTCGGTGACCCGCCCGGCCTTCCCAAACAGGATCACGACTTATATAGCTGTAGTAATAGTCAGGAGAATATCTGGGGATAAGTAATAGATGTTTGCTCCTCCGCCGTCTGTGACCCGCCCGGCCTTCCCAAACAGGATCACGACTTATATAGCTGTAGTAATAGTCAGGAGAATATCTGGGGATAATGTAGTAATAGATGATTGCTCCTCCACCGTCTGTGACCCGTCCGGCCTTCCCAAACAGGATCAGGACTAATATAGCTGTAGTAATAGTCAGGAGAATATCTGGGGATAAGTAATACATGTTTGCTCCTCCGCCGTCTGTGACCCGCCCGGCCTTCCCAAACAGGATCACGACTTATATAGCCGTAGTAATAGTCAGGAGAATATCTGGGGATAATATAGTATTATATGTTTGCTCCTGCGCCGTCTGTGACCCGCCCGGCCTTCCCATACAGGATCACGACTTATATAGCTGTAGTCATAGTCAGGAGAATATCTGGAGATAATGTAGTAATAGGGTTTACTCCTCCACCGTGTGTGAACCACCCGGCCTTCTCAAACAGTACCACGACTTATATAGCCGTAGTAATAGTCAGGAGAATATCTGGGGATAAGTAATAGATGTTTGCTCCTCCGCCGTCTGTGACCCGCCCGGCCTTCCCAAACAGGATCACGACTTATATAGCTGTAGTAATAGTAAGGAGAATATCTGGAGATAATGTAGTAATAGGGTTTACTCCTCCGCCGTCTGTGACCCGCCCGGCCTTCCCAAACAGGATCACGACTTATATAGCTGTAGTTATAGTCAGGAGAATATCTGGGGATAAGTAATAGTTGTTTCCTCCTCCGCCGTCGGTGACCCGCCCGGCCTTCCCAAACAGGATCACGACTTATATAGCTGTAGTAATAATCAGGAGAATATCTGGGGATAAGTAATAGATGCTTGCTCCTCCGCCGTCTGTGACCCGCCCAGCCTTCCCAAATAGGATCACGACTTATATAGCTGTAGTAATAGTCAGGAGAATATCTGGGGATAATGTAGTAATAGATGATTGCTGCTCCGCCGTCTGTGACCCGCCCGGCCTTGCCAAACAGGATCACGATTTATATAGCTGTAGTAATAGTCAGGAGAATATCTGGGGATAATGTAGTAATAGATGTTTGCTCCTCCGCCGTCTGTGACCCGCCTGGCCTTCCCGACCAGGATCACGACTTGTATAGCTGTAGTAATAGTCAGGAGAGTATCTGGAGATATTGTAGTAATAGACGTTTGCTCCTCCGCCGTCTGTGACACGCCCGGCCTTCCCAAACAGGGTCACGACTTATATAGCTGTAGTAATAGTCTGGAGAATATCCGGGGATAATGTAGTAATAGATGTTTGCTCCTCCGTCGTCTGTGACCCGCCCGGCCTTCCCAAACAGGATCACGACTTATATAGCTGAAGTAATAGTCAGGAGAATATCTGGGGATAATGTAGTAATATATGTTTGCTCCTCCGCCGTCTGTGACCCGCCTGGCCTTCCCGAACAGGATCACGACTTGTATAGCTGTAGTAATAGTCAGGAGAATATCTGGGGATAATGTAGTAATATATGTTTGCTCCTCCGCCGTCTGTGACCCGCCCGGCCTTCCCAAACAGGATCACGACTTGTATAGCTGTAGTAATAGTCAGGAGAATATCTGGGGATAATGTAGTAATAGATGTTTGCTCCTCCGCTGTCTGTGACCCGCCCGGCCTTCCCAAACAGGATCACGACTTGTATAGCTGTAGTAATAGTCAGGAGAATATCTGGAGATATTGTAGTAATAGATGTTTGCTCCTCCGCCGTCTGTGACCCGCCCGGCCTTCCCAAACAGGATCACGACTTGTATAGCTGTAGTAATAGTCAGGAGAGTATCTGGAGATATTGTAGTAATAGATGTTTGCTCCTCCGCCGTCTGTGACCCGCCCGGCCTTCCCAAACAGTGTCACGACTTATATAGCTGTAGTAATAGTCAGGAGAATATCTGGAGATAATGTAGTAATAGTCAGGAGAATATCTGGGGATAATATAGTAATATAAGTTTGCTCCTGCGCCGTCTGTGACCCGCCCGGCCTTCCCAAACAGGATCACGACTTATATAGGTGTAGTAATTGTCAGGAGAATATCTGGAGATAATGTAGTTATAGTCAGGAGAATATCTGGGGATAATGTAGTAATAGATGTTTGCTCCTCCGCCGTCTGTGACCCGCCCGGCCTTCCCAAACAGGATCACGACTTGTATAGCTGTAGTAATAGTCAGGAGAATATCTGGAGATATTGTAGTAATAGATGTTTGCTCCTCCGCCGTCTGTGACCCGCCCGGCCTTCCCAAACAGGATCACGACTTGTATAGCTGTAGTAATAGTCAGGAGAGTATCTAGAGATATTGTAGTAATAGATGTTTGCTCCTCCGCCGTCTGTGACCCGCCCGGCCTTCCCAAACAGGGTCACGACTTATATTGCTGTAGTAATAGTCAGGAGAATATCTGGGGATAATGTAGTAATAGATGTTTGCTCCTCCACCGTCTGTGACCCGCCCGGCCTTCCCAAACAGGATCACGACTTATATAGCTGTAGTAATAGTCAGGAGAATATCTGGAGATAATGTAGTAATAAATGTTTGCTCCTCCGCCGTCTGTGACCCGCCCGACCTTCCCAAACAGGATCACGACTTGTATAGCTGTAGTAATAGGTAGGAGAATATCAGGAGATAATGTAGTAATACATGTTTGCTCCTCCGCCGTCTGTGACCCGCCCGGCAATCCCAAACAGGATCATGACTTATATAGCTGTAGTAATAGTCAGGAGGATATCTGGAGATAATGTAGTAATAGTCAGGAGAATATCTGGGGATAATAGAGTAATATATGTTTGCTCCTGCGCCGTCTGTGACCCGCCCGGCCTTCCCAAACAGGATGACGACTTATATAGCTGTAGTAATAGTCAGGAGAATATCTGGGGATAATGTAGTAATAGATGTTTGCTTCTGCGCCGTCTGTGACCCGCCCGGCCTTCCCAAACAGGATCACGACTTATATAGCTGTAGTAATAGTCAGGAGAATATCTGGAGATAATGTGGTAATAGGGTTTACTCCTCCGCCGTCTGTGAACCGCCGGCCTTCTCAAATAGGACCACGACTTATATAGCTGTAGTAATAGTCAGGAGTATATCTGGGGATAAGTACTAGATGTTTGCTCCTCCGCCTTCTGTGTCCCGCCCGGCCTTCCCAAACAGGATCACGACTTATATAGCTGTAGTAATAGTCAGGAGAATATCTGGGGATAAGTAATAGATGTTTGCTCCTCCGCCGTCTGTGACCCGCCCGGCCTTCCCAAACAGGATCACTACTTATATAGCTGTAGTAATAGTCAGGAGAATATCTGGGGATAATGTAGTAATAGATGATTGCTCCTCCACCGTCTGTGACTCGTCCGGCCTTCCCAAACAGGATCAGGACTTATATAGCTGTAGTAATAGTCAGGAGAATATCTGGGGATAAGTAATAGATGTATGCTCCTCCGCCGTCTGTAACCCGCCCGGCCTTCCCAAACAGGATCACGACTTATATAGCTGTAGTAATAGTCAGGAGAATATCTGGGGATAATGTAGTAATAGATGTATGCTCCTGCGCCGTCTGTGACCCGCCCGGCCTTCCCAAACAGGATCACGACTTATATAGCTGTATTAATAGTCAGGAGAATATCTGGAGATAATGTAGTAATAGGGTTTACTCCTCAGCCGTCTGTGAACCGCCGGCCTTCTCAAACAGGACCACGACTTATATAGCTGTAGTAATAGTCTGGAGAATATCTGGGGATAAGTAATAGATGTTTGCTCCTCCGCCGTCTGTGACCCGCCTGGCCTTCCCAAACAGGATCACGACTTATATATCTGTAGTAATAGTCAGGACAATATCTGGAGATAATGTAGTAATAGGGTTTACTCCTCAGCCGTCTGTGACCCGCCCGGCCTTCCCAAGCAGGATCACGACTTATATAGCTGTAGTTGTAGTCAGGAGAATATCTGGGGATAAGTAATAGATGTTTGCTCCTCCGCCGTCGGTGAACCGCCCGGCCTTCCCAAACAGGATCACGACTTATATAGCTGTAGTAATAGTCAGGAGAATATCTGGGGATAAGTAATAGATGTTTGCTCCTCCGCCGTCTGTGACCCGCCCGGCCTTCCCAAACAGGATCACGACTTATATAGCTGTAGTAATAGTCAGGAGAATATCTGGGGATAATGTAGTAATAGATGATTGCTCCTCCACCGTCTGTGACCCGTCCGGCCTTCCCAAACAGGATCAGGACTTATATAGCTGTAGTAATAGTCAGGAGAATATCTGGGGATAAGTAATAGATGTTTGCTCCTCCGCCGTCTGTGACCCGCCCGGCCTTCCCAAACAGGATCACGACTTATATAGCCGTAGTAATAGTCAGGAGAATATCTGGGGATAATATAGTATTATATGTTTGCTCCTGCGCCGTCTGTGACCCGCCCGGCCTTCACATACAGGATCACGACTTATATAGCTGTAGTAATAGTCAGGAGAATATCTGGAGATAATGTAGTAATAGGGTTTACTCCTCCGCCGTGTGTGAACCACCCGGCCTTCTCAAACAGTACCACGACTTATATAGCCGTAGTAATAGTCAGGAGAATATCTGGGGATAAGTAATAGATGTTTGCTCCTCCGCCGTCTGTGACCCGCCCGGCCTTCCCAAACAGGATCACGACTTATATAGCTGTAGTAATAGTAAGGAGAATATCTGGAGATAATGTAGTAATAGGGTTTACTCCTCCGCCGTCTGTGACCCGCCCGGCCTTCCCAAACAGGATCACGACTTATATAGCTGTAGTTATAGTCAGGAGAATATCTGGGGATAAGTAATAGTTGTTTCCTCCTCCGCCGTCGGTGACCCGCCCGGCCTTCCCAAACAGGATCACGACTTATATAGCTCTAGTAATAGTCAGGAGAATATCTGGGGATAAGTAATAGATGCTTGCTCCTCCGCCGTCTGTGACCCGCCCGGCCTTCCCAAATAGGATCACGACTTATATAGCTGTAGTAATAGTCAGGAGAATATCTGGGGATAATGTAGTAATAGATGTTTGCTCCTCCGTCGTCTGTGACCCGCCCGGCCTTCCCAAACAGGATCACGACTTATATAGCTGAAGTAATAGTCAGGAGAATATCTGGGGATAATGTAGTAATATATGTTTGCTCCTCCGCCGTCTGTGACCCGCCTGGCCTTCCCGAACAGGATCACGACTTGTATAGCTGTAGTAATAGTCAGGAGAATATCTGGGGATAATGTAGTAATATATGTTTGCTCCTCCGCCGTCTGTGACCCGCCCGGCCTTCCCAAACAGGATCACGACTTGTATAGCTGTAGTAATAGTCAGGAGAATATCTGGGGATAATGTAGTAATAGATGTTTGCTCCTCCGCCGTCTGTGACCCGCCCGGCCTTCCCAAACAGGATCACGACTTGTATAGCTGTAGTAATAGTCAGGAGAATATCTGGAGATATTGTAGCAATAGATGTTTGCTCCTCCGCCGTCTGTGACCCGCCCGGCCTTCCCAAACAGGATCACGACTTGTATAGCTGTAGTAATAGTCAGGAGAGTATCTGGAGATATTGTAGTAATAGATGTTTGCTCCTCCGCCGTCTGTGACCCGCCCGGCCTTCCCAAACAGGGTCACGACTTATATAGCTGTATTAATAGTCAGGAGAATATCTGGGGATAATGTAGTAATAGAAGATTGCTCCTCCGCCGTCTGTGACCCGCCCGGCCTTCCCAAACAGGATCACGACATATACGGCTGCAGTAATAGTCAGGAGAATATCTGGGGATAATGTAGTAATAGATGATTGCTCCTGCGCCGTCTGTGACCCGCCCGGCCATCCCAAACAGGATCACGACTTATATAGCTGTAGTAATAGTCAGGAGAATATCTGGAGATAATGTAGTAATAGTTGATTGCTACTCCGCCGTCTGTGACCCGTCCGGCCTTCCCAAACAGGATCACGACTTATATAGCTGTAGTAACAGTCAGGAGAATATCTGGGGATAAGTAATAGATGTTTGCTCCTCCGCCGTCTGTGACCCGCCCGGCCTTCCCAAACAGGATCACGACTTATATAGCTGTAGTAATAGTCAGGAGAATATCTGGAGATAATGTAGTAATAGATGTTTGCTCCTCCGCCGTCTGTGACCCGCCCGGCCTTCCCAAACAGGATCGCGACTTATATAGCTGTAGTAATAGTCAGGAGAATATCTGCAGATAATGTAGCAATAGATGTATGCTCCTCCGCCGTCTGTGACCCGCCCGGCCTTCCCAAACAGGATCGCGATTTATATAGCTGTAGTAATAGTCAGGTGAATATCTGGGGATAATGTAGTAATATATGTATGCTCCTCCGCCGTCTGTGACCCTCCCGCCCTTCCCAAACAGGATCTCGAATTATATAGCCGTAGTAATAGTCAGGAGAATATCAGGATATAATGTAGTAATATATGTTTGCTCCTCCGCCGTCTGTGACCCGCCCGGCCTTCCCAAACAGGATCACGACTTATATAGCTGTAGTAATAGTCAGGAGATTATCTGGAGATAATGTAGTAATAGTCAGGAGAATATCTGGGGATAATGTAGTAATAGTCAGAAGATAATCTGGGGATAATATAGTAATATATGTTTGCTCCTCCGCCGTCTGTGACACGCCCGGCCTTCCCAAACAGGATCATGACTTATATAGCTGTAGTAATAGTCAGAGGAATATCTGGAGATAATGTAGTAATAGATGTTTGCTCTTCCGCCGTCTGTGACCCGCCCGACCTTCCCAAACAGGATCATGACTTATATAGCTGTAGTATAAGTCAGGAGAATATCTGGAGGTAATGTAGTAATAGTCAGGAAAATATCTGGGGATAATATAGTAATAAATGTTTGCTCCTGCGCCATCTGTGACCCGCCCAGCCTTCCCAAATAGGATCACGACTTATATAGCTGTAGTAATAGTCAGGAGATTATCTGGAGATAATGCAGTAATAGTCAGGAGAATATCTGGGGATAATGTAGTAATAGTCAGGAGATAATCTGGGGATAATATAGTAATATATGTATGCTCCTCCGCCGTCTGTGACCCACCCGCCCTTCCCAAACAGGATCACGACTTATATAGCTGTAGTAATAGTTAGGAGAATATCTGGGGATAATATAGTAATAAATGTTTGCTCCTGCGCCGTCTGTGACCCGCCCGGCCTTCCCAAACAGGATCACGACTTATATAGCTGTAGTAATAGTCAGGAGATTATCTGGAGATAATGTAGTAATAGTCAGGAGAATATCTGGGGATAATGTAGTAATAGTCAGAAGATAATCTGGGGATAATATAGTAATATATGTTTGCTCCTCCGCCGTCTGTGACACGCCCGGCCTTCCCAAACAGGATCATGACTTATATAGCTGTAGTAATAGTCAGAGGAATATCTGGAGATAATGTAGTAATAGATGTTTGCTCTTCCGCCGTCTGTGACCCGCCCGACCTTCCCAAACAGGATCATGACTTATATAGCTGTAGTATAAGTCAGGAGAATATCTGGAGGTAATGTAGTAATAGTCAGGAGAATATCTGGGGATAATATAGTAATAAATGTTTGCTCCTGCGCCATCTGTGACCCGCCCAGCCTTCCCAAATAGGATCACGACTTATATAGCTGTAGTAATAGTCAGGAGATTATCTGGAGATAATGCAGTAATAGTCAGGAGAATATCTGGGGATAATGTAGTAATAGTCAGGAGATAATCTGGGGATAATATAGTAATATATGTTTGCTCCTCCGCCGTCTGTGACACGCCCGGCCTTCCCAAACAGGATCATGACTTATATAGCTGTAGTAATAGTCAGGAGAATATCTGGAGATAATGTAGTAATAGTCAGGAGAATATCTGGGGATAATATAGTAATATAAGTTTGCTCCTGCGCCGTCTGTGACCCGCCCGGCCTTCCCAAACAGGATCACGACTTATATAGGTGTAGTAATTGTCAGGAGAATATCTGGAGATAATGTAGTTATAGTCAGGAGAATATCTGGGGATAATGTAGTAATAGTCAGGAGAATATCTGGGGATAATGTAGTAATAGATGATCCCTCCTCCGCCGTCTGTGACCCGCCCGGCCTTTCCAAACAGGATCACGACTTGTATAGCTGTAGTAATAGTCAGGAGAATATCTGGAGATAATGTAGTAATAGATGTTTGCTCCTCCGCCGTCTGTGAACAGCCCGGCCTTCCCAAACAGGTTCACGACTTATATTGCTGTAGTAATAGTCAGGAGAATATCTGGGGATAATGTAGTAATAGATGTTTGCTCCTCCACCGTCTGTGACCCGCCCGGCCTTCCCAAACAGGATCACGACTTATATAGCTGTAGTAATAGTCAGGAGAGTATCTGGAGATAATGTAGTAATAAATGTTTGCTCCTCCGCCGTCTGTGACCCGCCCGACCTTCCCAAACAGGATCACGACTTGTATAGCTGTAGTAATAGGTAGGAGAATATCAGGAGATAATGTAGTAATACATGTTTGCTCCTCCGCCGTCTGTGACCCGCCCGGCAATCCCAAACAGGATCATGACTTATATAGCTGTAGTAATAGTCAGGAGAATATCTGGAGATAATGTAGTAATAGTCAGGAGGATATCTGGGGATAATAGAGTAATATATGTTTGCTCCTGCGCCGTCTGTGACCCGCCCGGCCTTCCCAAACAGGATGACGACTTATATAGCTGTAGTAATAGTCAGGAGAATATCTGGGGATAATGTAGTAATAGATGTTTGCTTCTGCGCCGTCTGTGACCCGCCCGGCCTTCCCAAACATGATCACGACTTATATAGCTGTAGTAATAGTCAGGGGAATATCTGGAGATAATGTGGTAATAGGGTTTACTCCTCCGCCGTCTGTGAACCGCCGGCCTTCTCAAACAGGACCATGACTTATATAGCTGTAGTAATAGTCAGGAGAATATCTGGGGATAAGTAATAGATGTTTGCTCCTCCGCCGTCTGTGTCCCGCCCGGCCTTCCCAAACAGGATCACGACTTATATAGCTGTAGTAATAGTCAGGAGAATATCTGGGGATAAGTAATAGATGTTTGCTTCACCGCCGTCTGTGACCCGCACGGCCTTCCCAAACAGGATCACGACTTATATAGCTGTAGTAATAGTCAGGAGAATATCTGGGGATAATGTAGTAATAGATGATTGCTCCTCCACCGTCTGTGACCCGTCCGGCCTTCCCAAACAGGATCAGGACTTATATAGCTGTAGTAATAGTCAGGAGAATATCTGGGGATAAGTAATAGATGTTTGCTCCTCCGCCGTCTGTAACCCGCCCGGCCTTCCCAAACAGGATCACGACTTATATAGCTGTAGTAATAGTCAGGAGAATATCTGGGGATAATGTAGTAATAGATGTATGCTCCTGCGCCGTCTGTGACCCGCCCGGCCTTCCCAAACAGGATCACGACTTACATAGCTGTATTAATAGTCAGGAGAATATCTGGAGATAATGTAGTAATAGGGTTTACTCCTCCGCCGTCTGTGAACCGCCGGCCTTCTCAAACAGGACCACGACTTATATAGCTGTAGTAATAGTCTGGAGAATATCTGGGGATAAGTAATAGATGTTTGCTCCTCCGCCGTCTGTGACCCGCCCGGCCTTCCCAAACAGGATCACGACTTATATAGCTGTAGTAATAGTCAGGACAATATCTGGAGATAATGTAGTAATAGGGTTTACTCCTCAGCCGTCTGTGACCCGCCCGGCCTTCCCAAGCAGGATCACGACTTATATAGCAGTAGTTATAGTCAGGAGAATATCTGGGGATAAGTAATAGATGTTTGCTCCTCCGCCGTCGGTGACCCGCCCGGCCTTCCCAAACAGGATCACGACTTATATAGCTGTAGTAATATTCAGGAGAATATCTGGGGATAAGTAATAGATGTTTGCTCCTCCGCCGTCTGTGACCCGCCCGGCCTTCCCAAACAGGATCACGACTTATATAGCTGTAGTAATAGTCAGGAGAATATCTGGGGATAATGTAGTAATAGATGTTTGCTCCTCCGCCGTCTGTGACCCGCCTGGCCTTCCCGACCAGGATCACGACTTGTATAGCTGTAGTAATAGTCAGGAGAGTATCTGGAGATATTGTAGTAATAGACGTTTGCTCCTCCGCCGTCTGTGACACGCCCGGCCTTCCCAAACAGGGTCACGACTTATATAGCTGTAGTAATAGTCTGGAGAATATCTGGGGATAATGTAGTAATAGATGTTTGCTCCTCCGTCGTCTGTGACCCGCCCGGCATTCCCAAACAGGATCACGACTTATATAGCTGAAGTAATAGTCAGGAGAATATCTGGGGATAATGTAGTAATATATGTTTGCTCCTCCGCCGTCTGTGACCCGCCTGGCCTTCCCGAACAGGATCACGACTTGTATAGCTGTAGTAATAGTCAGGAGAATATCTGGGGATAATGTAGTAATATATGTTTGCTCCTCCGCCGTCTGTGACCCGCCCGGCCTTCCCAAACAGGATCACGACTTGTATAGCTGTAGTAATAGTCAGGTGAATATCTGGGGATAAGTAATAGATGTTTGCTCCTCCGCCGTCTGTGACCCGCCCGGCCTTACCAAACAGGATCACGACTTATATAGCTGTAGTAATAGTCAGGAGAATATCTGGGGATAATGTAGAAATAGATATTTGCTTCTGCGCCGTCTGTGACCCGCCCGGCCTTCCCAAACAGGATCACGACTTATATAGCTGTAGTAATAGTCAGGACAATATCTGGAGATAATGTAGTAATAGGGTTTACTCCTCAGCCGTCTGTGACCCGCCCGGCCTTCCCAAGCAGGATCACGACTTATATAACTGTAGTTGAGGTCAGGAGAATATCTGGGGATAAGTAATAGATGTTTGCTCCTCCGCCGTCGGTGACCCGCCCGGCCTTCCCAAACAGGATCACGACTTATATAGCTGTAGTAATAGTCAGGAGAATATCTGGTGATAAGTAATAGATGTTTGCTCCTCCGCCGTCTGTGACCCGCCCGGCCTTCCCAAACAGGATCACGACTTATATAGCTGTAGTAATGGTCAGGAGAATATCTGGGGATAATGTAGTAATAGATGATTGCTCCTCCATCGTCTGTGACCCGTCCGGCCTTCCCAAACAGGATCAGGACTTATATAGCTGTAGTAATAGTCAGGAGAATATCTGGGGATAAGTAATAGATGTTTGCTCCTCCGCCGTCTGTGACCCGCCCGGCCTTCCCAAACAGGATCACGACTTATATAGCTGTAGTAATAGTCAGGAGAATATCTGGAGATAATGGAGTTATAGATGTTTGCTCCTCCGCCGTCTGTGACCCGCCCGGCCTTCCCAAACAGGATCACGACTTATATAGCTGCAGTAATAGTCAGGAGAATATCTGGAGATAATGTAGTAATAGATGTTTACTCGTGCGCCGTCTGTGACCCGCCCGGCCTTCCCAAGCAGGATCACGACTTATATGGCTGCAGTAATAGTCAGGAGAATATCTGGAGATAATGTAGTAATAGATGATTGCAACTCCGCCGTCTGTGACCCGCCCGGCCTTCCCAAACAGGATCATGACTTATATAGCTGTAGTAATAGTAAGGAGAATATCTGGAGATAATGTAGTAATAGATGTTTGCTCCTCCGCCGTCTGTGACCCGCCCGGCCTTCCCAAACAGGATCGTGACTTATATAGCTGTAGTAACAGTCAGGAGAATATCAGGAGATAATGTAGTAATAGATGATTGCTCCTCCACCGTCTGTGACCCGCCCGGCCTTCCCAAACAGGATCACGACTTATATAGCTGTAGTAATAGTCAGGAGAATATCTGGAGATTATGTAGTAAGAGATGTATGCTCCTCCGCCGTCTGTGACCCGCCCGGCCTTCCCAAACAGAATCACGACTTATATAGCTGTAGTAATGGTCAGGAGAATATCTGGGGATTTTGTAGTAATAGATGTTTGCTCCTGCGCCGTCTGTTACCCGCCCGGCCATCCCAAACAGGATCACGACTTATATAGCTGTAGTAATGGTCAGGAGAATATCTGGGGATTATGTTGTAATAGATGTTTGCTCCTGCGCCGTCTGCGACCCGCCCGGCCTTCCCAAACAGGATCACGACTTATATAACTGTAGTAATGGTCAGGAGAATATCTGGAGATAATGTAGTAATAGATGTATGCTCCTCCGCCGTCTGTGACCCGCCCGGCCTTCCCAAACAGAATCACGACTTATATAGCTGTAGTAATGGTCAGGAGAATATCTGGGGATTATGTAATAATAGATGTTTGCTCCTGCGCCGTCTGTGACCCGCCCGGCCTTCCCAAACAGGATCACGACTTATATAGCAGTAGTAATGGTCAGGAGAATATCTGGAGATAATGTAGTAATAGATGTTTGCTCCTCCGCCGTCTGTGACCCGCCCGGCCTTCCCAAACAGGATCACGACTTATATAGCTGTAGTAATAGTCAGGAGAATATCTGGAGATAATGTAGTAACAAATGTTTGCTCCTCCGCAGTCTGTAACCCGCCCGACCATCCCAAACAGGATCACGACTTGTATAGCTATAGTAATAGGTAGGAGAATATCAGGAGATAATGTAGTAATACATGTTTGCTCCTCCGTCGTCTGTGACCCGCCCGGCAATCCCAAACAGGATCATGACTTATATAGCTGTAGTAATAGTCAGGAGAATATCTGGAGATAATGTAGTAATAGTCAGGAGAATATCTGGGGATAATATCGTAATATATGTTTGCTCCTGCGCCGTCTGTGACCCGCTCGGCCTTCCCAAACAGGATCACGACTTATATAGCTGTAGAAATAGTCAGGAGAATATCTGGGAATAATGTAGTAATAGATGTTTGCTCCTGCGCCGTCTGTGACCCGCCCGGCCTTCCCAAACAGGATCACGACTTATATAGCTGTAGTAATAGTCAGGAGAATATCTGGAGATAATGTAGTAATAGGGTTTACTCCTCCGCCGTCTGTGAACCGGCGACCTTCTCAAACAGGACCACGACTTATATAGCTGTAGTAATAGTCAGGAGAATATCTGGGGATATGTAATAGATGTTTGCTCCTCCGCCGTCTGTGACCCACCCGGCCTTCCCAAACAGGATCACGACTTATATAACTGTAGTAATAGTCAGGAGAATATCTGGAGATAATGTAGTAATAGGGTTTACTCCTCCGCCGTCTGTGACCCGCCCGGCCTTCCCAAACAGGATCACGACTTATATAGCTGTAGTTATAGTCAGGAGAATATCTGGGGATAAGTAATAGATGTTTGCTCCTCCGCCGTCGGTGACACGCCCGGCCTTCCCAAACAGGATCACGACTTATATAGCTGTAGTAATAGTCAGGAGAATATCTGGGGATAAGTAATAGATGTTTGATCCTCCGCCGTCTGTGACCCGCCCGGCCTTCCCAAACAGGATCACGACATATATAGCTGTAGTAATGGTCAGGAGAATATCTGGGGATAATGTAGTAATAGATGATTGCTCCTCCGCCGTCTGTGACCCGTCCGGCCTTCCCAAACAGGATCAGGAATTATATAGCTGTAGTAATAGTCAGGAGAATATCTGGGGATAAGTAATAGATGTTTGCTCCTCCGCGGTCTGTGATCCGCCCGGCCTTCCCAAACAGGATCACGACTTATATAGCTGTAGTAATAGTCAGGAGAATATCTGGGGATAATGTAGTTATAGATGTTTGCTCCTCCGCCGTCTGTGACCCACCCGGCCTTCCCAAACAGGATCACGACTTATATAGCTGCAGTAATAGTCAGGAGAATATCTGGAGATAATGTAGTAATAGATGTTTACTCGTGCGCCGCCTCGACCCGCCCGGCCTTCCCAAACAGGATCACGACTTATATGGCTGCAGTAATAGTCAGGAGAATATCTGGAGATAATGTAGTAATAGATGATTGCTACTCCGCCGTCTGTGACCAGCCCGGCCTTCCCAAACAGGATCATGACTTATATAGCTGTAGTAATAGTAAGGAGAATATCTGGAGATAATGTAGTAATAGATGTTTGCTCCTCCGCCGTCTGTGACCCGCCCGGCCTTCCCAAACAGGATCGTGACTTATATAGCTGTAGTAATAGTCAGGAGAATATCAGGAGATAATGTAGTAATAGATGATTGCTCCTCCACCGTCTGTGACCCGCCCGGTCTTCCCAAACAGGATCACGACTTATATAGCTGTAGTAATAGTCAGGAGAGTATCTGGAGATCAAGAAGTAATAGATGTTTGCTCCTGCGCCGCCTGTGACCCGCCCGGCCTTCCCAAACAGGATCACGACTTATATAGCTGTAGTAATTGTCAGGAGAATATCTGGGGATTATGTAGTAATAGATGTTTGCTCCTGCGCCGTCTGTGACCCGCCCGGCCTTCCCAAACAGGATTGCTACTTATATAGCTGTAGTAATGGTCAGGAGAATATCTGGAGATAATGTAGTAATAGATGTATGCTCCTCCGCCGTCTGTGACCCGCCCGGACTTCCCAAACAGAATCACGACTTATATAGCTGTAGTAATGGTCAGGATAATATCTGGGGATTATGTAGTAATAGATGTTTGCTCCTGCGCCGTCTGTGACCCGCCCGGCCATCCCAAACAGGATCACGACTTATATAGCTGTAGTAATGGTCAGGAGAATATCTGGGGACTATGTAGTAATTGATGTTTGCTCCTGCGCCGTCTGTGACCCGCCCGGCCTTCCCAAACAGTATCACGACTTATATAGCTGTAGTAATAGTCTGTAGAATATCTGGAGATAATGTAGTAATAGTCAGGAGAATATCTGGAGATAGTGTAGTAATAGATGTTTGCTCCTCCGCCGTCTGTGACCCGCCCGGCCTTCCCAAACAGTATCACGACTTATATAGCTGTAGTAATAGTCTGGAGAATATCTGGAAATAATGTAGTAATAGTCAGGAGAATATCTGGAGATAGTGTAGCAATAGAGGTTTGCTCCTCCGCCGTCTGTGACCCGCCCGGCCTTCCCAAACAGAATCACGACTTATATAGCTGTAGTAATAGTCAGGAGAATATCTGGTGATAATGTAGTAATAGATGTTTGCTCCTCCGCCGTCTGAGACACCTCCGGCCTTCCCAAACAGGATCACGACTTATATAGCTGTAGTAATAGTCAGGAGATTATCTGGAGATAATGTAGTAATAGATGTTTGCTCCTCCGCCGTCTGTGACCCGCCCGACCTTTCCCAAACAGGATCACGACTTATATAGCTGTAGTAATAGTCAGGAGAATATCTGGAGATAATATAGTAATAGTCAGGAGAATATCAGGGGATAATGTAGTAATAGATGTTTGCTCCTCCGCCGTCTGTGACCCGCCCGGCCTTCCCAAACAGGATCACGACTTATATAGCTGTAGTAATAGTCAGGAGAATATCAGGAGATAATGTAGCAATAGATGTTTGCTCCTCCGCCGCCTGTGACCCGCCCGACCTACCCAAACAGGATCACGACTTATATAGCTGTAGTAATAGTCAGGAGAATATCTGGAGATAATGTAGTAATAGACGTTTGCTCCTCCGCCGTCTGTGACCCGCCCGACCTTTCCAAACAGGATCACGACTTATATAGCTGTAGTAATAGTCAGGAAAATGTCTGGGGATAATGTTGTAATATATGTTTGCTCCTCCGCCGTCTGTGACCCGCCCGGCCTTCCCAAACAGGGTCACGACTTATATAGCTGTAGTAATGGTCAGGAGAATATCTGGAGATAATGTAGTAATAGATGTTTGCTCCTCCGCCGTCTGTGACCCGCCCGGCCTTCCCAAACAGGATCACGACTTATATAGCTGTAGTAAAAGTCAGGAGAATATCTGGAGATAATGTAGTAACAAATGTTTGCTCCTCCGCAGTCTGTAACCCGCCCGACCATCCCAAACAGGATCACGACTTGTATAGCTGTAGTAATAGGTAGGAGAATATCAGGAGATAATGTAGTATTACATGTTTGCTCCTCCGTCGTCTGTGACCCGCCCGGCAATCCCAAACAGAATCATGACTTATATAGCTGTAGTAATAGTCAGGAGAATATCTGGAGATAATGTAGTAATAGTCAGGAGAATATCTGGGGATAATATAGTAATATATGTTTGCTCCTGCGCCGTCTGTGACCCGCCCGGCCTTCCCAAACAGGATCACGACTTATATAGCTGTAGTAATAGTCAGGAGAATATCTGGGAATAATGTAGTAATAGATGTTTGCTCCTGCGCCGTCTGTGACCCGCCCGGCCTTCCCAAACAGGATCACGACTTATATAGCTGTAGTAATAGTCAGGAGAATATCTGGAGATAATGTAGTAATAGGGTTTACTCCTCCGCCTTCTGTGAACAGCCGACCTTCTCAAACAGGACCACGACTTATATAGCTGTAGTAATAGTCAGGAGAATATCTGGAGATAATGGAGTTATAGATGTTTGCTCCTCCGCCGTCTGTGACCCGCCCGGCCTTCCCAAACAGGATCACGACTTATATAGCTGCAGTAATAGTCAGGAGAATATCTGGAGATAATGTAGTAATAGATGTTTACTCGTGCGCCGTCTGTGACCCGCCCGGCCTTCCCAAGCAGGATCACGACTTATATGGCTGCAGTAATAGTCAGGAGAATATCTGGAGATAATGTAGTAATAGATGATTGCAACTCCGCCGTCTGTGACCCGCCCGGCCTTCCCAAACAGGATCATGACTTATATAGCTGTAGTAATAGTAAGGAGAATATCTGGAGATAATGTAGTAATAGATGTTTGCTCCTCCGCCGTCTGTGACCCGCCCGGCCTTCCCTAACAGGATCGTGACTTATATAGCTGTAGTAACAGTCAGGAGAATATCAGGAGATAATGTAGTAATAAATGATTGCTCCTCCACCGTCTGTGACCCGCCCGGCCTTCCCAAACAGGATCACGACTTATATAGCTGTAGTAATAGTCAGGAGAATATCTGGAGATTATGTAGTAAGAGATGTATGCTCCTCCGCCGTCTGTGACCCGCCCGGCCTTCCCAAACAAAATCACGACTTATATAGCTGTAGTAATGGTCAGGAGAATATCTGGGGATTTTGTAGTAATAGATGTTTGCTCCTGCGCCGTCTGTGACCCGCCCGGCCATCCCAAACAGGATCACGACTTATATAGCTGTAGTAATGGTCAGGAGAATATCTGGGGATTATGTTGTAATAGATGTTTGCTCCTGCGCCGTCTGCGACCCGCCCGGCCTTCCCAAACAGGATCACGACTTATATAACTGTAGTAATGGTCAGGAGAATATCTGGAGATAATGTAGTAATAGATGTATGCTCCTCCGCCGTCTGTGACCCGCCCGGCCTTCCCAAACAGAATCACGACTTATATAGCTGTAGTAATGGTCAGGAGAATATCTGGGGATTATGTAGTAATAGATGTTTGCTCCTGCGCCGTCTGTGACCCGCCCGGCCTTCCCAAACAGGATCACGACTTATATAGCAGTAGTAATGGTCAGGAGAATATCTGGAGATAATGTAGTAATAGATGTTTGCTCCTCCGCCGTCTGTGACCCGCCCGGCCTTCCCAAACAGGATCACGACTTATATAGCTGTAGTAATAGTCAGGAGAATATCTGGAGATAATGTAGTAACAAATGTTTGCTCCTCCGCAGTCTGTAACCCGCCCGACCATCCCAAACAGGATCACGACTTGTATAGCTGTAGTAATAGGTAGGAGAATATCAGGAGATAATGTAGTAATACATGTTTGCTCCTCCGCCGTCTGTGACCCGCCCGGCAATCCCAAACAGGATCATGACTTATATAGCTGTAGTAATAGTCAGGAGAATATCTGGAGATAATGTAGTAATAGTCAGGAGGATATCTGGGGATAATAGAGTAATATATGTTTGCTCCTGCGCCGTCTGTGACCCGCCCGGCCTTCCCAAACAGGATTACGACTTATATAGCTGTAGTAATAGTCAGGAGAATATCTGGGGATAATTTAGTAATAGATGTTTGCTTCTGCGCCGTCTGTGACCCGCCCGGCCTTCCCAAACATGATCACGACTTATATAGCTGTAGTAATAGTCAGGAGAATATCTGGAGATAATGTGGTAATAGGGTTTACTCCTCCGCCGTCTGTGAACCGCCGGCCTTCTCAAACAGGACCATGACTTATATAGCTGTAGTAATAGTCAGGAGAATATCTGGGGATAAGTAATAGATGTTTGCTCCTCCGCCGTCTGTGTCCCGCCCGGCCTTCCCAAACAGGATCACGACTTATATAGCTGTAGTAATAGTCAGGAGAATATCTGGGGATAAGTAATAGATGTTTGCTCCTCCGCCGTCTGTGACCCGCACGGCCTTCCCAAACAGGATCACGACTTATATAGCTGTAGTAATAGTCAGGAGAATATCTGGGGATAATGTAGTAATAGATGATTGCTCCTCCACCGTCTGTGACCCGTCCGGCCTTCCCAAACAGGATCAGGACTTATATAGCTGTAGTAATAGTCAGGAGAATATCTGGGGATAAGTAATAGATGTTTGCTCCTCCGCCGTCTGTAACCCGCCCGGCCTTCCCAAACAGGATCACGACTTATATAGCTGTAGTAATAGTCAGGAGAATATCTGGGGATAATGTAGTAATAGATGTATGCTCCTGCGCCGTCTGTGACCCGCCCTGCCTTCCCAAACAGGATCACGACTTATATAGCTGTATTAATAGTCAGGAGAATATCTGGAGATAATGTAGTAATAGGGTTTACTCCTCCGCCGTCTGTGAACCGCCGGCCTTCTCAAACAGGACCACGACTTATATAGCTGTAGTAATAGTCTGGAGAATATCTGGGGATAAGTATTAGATGTTTGCTCCTCCGCCGTCTGTGACCCGCCCGGCCTTCCCAAACAGGATCACGACTTATATAGCTGTAGTAATAGTCAGGACAATATCTGGAGATAATGTAGTAATAGGGTTTACTCCTCAGCCGTCTGTGACCCGCCCGGCCTTCCCAAGCAGGATCACGACCTATATAGCTGTAGTTATAGTCAGGAGAATATCTGGGGATAAGTAATAGATGTTTGCTCCTCCGCCGTCGGTGACCCGCCCGGCCTTCCCAAACAGGATCACGACTTATATAGCTGTAGTAATAGTCAGGAGAATATCTGGGGATAAGTAATAGATGTTTGCTCCTCCGCCGTCTGTGACCCGCCCGGCCTTCCCAAACAGGATCACGACTTATATAGCTGTAGTAATAGTCAGGAGAATATCTGGGGATAATGTAGTAATAGATGTTTGCTCCTCCGCCGTCTGTGACCCGCCTGGCCTTCCCGACCAGGATCACGACTTGTATAGCTGTAGTAATAGTCAGGAGAGTATCTGGAGATATTCTAGTAATAGACGTTTGCTCCTCCGCCGTCTGTGACACGCCCGGCCTTCCCAAACAGGGTCACGACTTATATAGCTGTAGTAATAGTCTGGAGAATATCTGGGGATAATGTAGTAATAGATGTTTGCTCCTCCGTCGTCTGTGACCCGCCCGGCCTTCCCAAACAGGATCACGACTTATATAGCTGAAGTAATAGTCAGGAGAATATCTGGGGATAATGTAGTAATATATGTTTGCTCCTCCGCCGTCTGTGACCCGCCTGGCCTTCCCGAACAGGATCACGACTTGTATAGCTGTAGTAATAGTCAGGACAATATCTGGAGATAATGTAGTAATAGGGTTTACTCCTCAGCCGTCTGTGACCCGCCCGGCCTTCCCAAGCAGGATCACGACTTATATAACTGTAGTTGAGGTCAGGAGAATATCTGGGGATAAGTAATAGATGTTTGCTCCTCCGCCGTCGGTGACCCGCCCGGCCTTCCCAAACAGGATCACGACTTATATAGCTGTAGTAATAGTCAGGAGAATATCTGGGGATAAGTAATAGATGTTTGCTCCTCCGCCGTCTGTGACCCGCCCGGCCTTCCCAAACAGGATCACGACTTATATAGCTGTAGTAATGGTCAGGAGAATATCTGGGGATAATGTAGTAATATATGTTTGCTCCTCCGCCGTCTGTGACCCGCCCGGCCTTCCCTAACAGGATCACGACTTGTATAGCTGTAGTAATAGTCAGGTGAATATCTGGGGATAAGTAATAGATGTTTGCTCCTCCGACGTCTGTGACCCGCCCGGCCTTACCAAACAGGATCACGACTTATATAGCTGTAGTAATAGTCAGGAGAATATCTGGGGATAATGTAGAAATAGATATTTGCTTCTGCGCCGTCTGTGACCCGCCCGGCCTTCCCAAACAGGATCACGACTTATATAGCTGTAGTAATAGTCAGGACAATATCTGGAGATAATGTAGTAATAGGGTTTACTCCTCAGCCGTCTGTGACCCGCCCGGCCTTCCCAAGCAGGATCACGACTTATATAACTGTAGTTGAGGTCAGGAGAATATCTGGGGATAAGTAATAGATGTTTGCTCCTCCGCCGTCGGTGACCCGCCCGGCCTTCCCAAACAGGATCACGACTTATATAGCTGTAGTAATAGTCAGGAGAATATCTGGGGATAAGTAATAGATGTTTGCTCCTCCGCCGTCTGTGACCCGCCCGGCCTTCCCAAACAGGATCACGACTTATATAGCTGTAGTAATGGTCAGGAGAATATCTGGGGATAATGTAGTAATAGATGATTGCTCCTCCACCGTCTGTGACCCGTCCGGCCTTCCCAAACAGGATCAGGACTTATATAGCTGTAGTAATAGTCAGGAGAATATCTGGGGATAAGTAATAGATGTTTGCTCCTCCGCCGTCTGTGACCCGCCCGGTCTTCCCAAACAGGATCACGACTTATATAGCTGTAGTAATAGTCAGGAGAATATCTGGAGATAATGGAGTTATAGATGTTTGCTCCTCCGCCGTCTGTGACCCGCCCGGCCTTCCCAAACAGGATCACGACTTATATAGCTGCAGTAATAGTCAGGAGAATATCTGGAGATAATGTAGTAATAGATGTTTACTCGTGCGCCGTCTGTGACCCGCCCGGCCTTCCCAAGCAGGATCACGACTTATATGGCTGCAGTAATAGTCAGGAGAATATCTGGAGATAATGTAGTAATAGATGATTGCAACTCCGCCGTCTGTGACCCGCCCGGCCTTCCCAAACAGGATCATGACTTATATAGCTGTAGTAATAGTAAGGAGAATATCTGGAGATAATGTAGTAATAGATGTTTGCTCCTCCGCCGTCTGTGACGCGCCCGGCCTTCCCAAACAGGATCGTGACTTATATAGCTGTAGTAACAGTCAGGAGAATATCAGGAGATAATGTAGTAATAGATGATTGCTCCTCCACCGTCTGTGACCCGCCCGGCCTTCCCAAACAGGATCACGACTTATATAGCTGTAGTAATAGTCAGGAGAATATCTGGAGATTATGTAGTAAGAGATGTATGCTCCTCCGCCGTCTGTGACCCGCCCGGCCTTCCCAAACAGAATCACGACTTATATACCTGTAGTAATGGTCAGGAGAATATCTGGGGATTTTGTAGTAATAGATGTTTGCTCCTGCGCCGTCTGTTACCCGCCCGGCCATCCCAAACAGGATCACGACTTATATAGCTGTAGTAATGGTCAGGAGAGTATCTGGGGATTATGTTGTAATAGATGTTTGCTCCTGCGCCGTCTGCGACCCGCCCGGCCTTCCCAAACAGGATCACGACTTATATAACTGTAGTAATGGTCAGGAGAATATCTGGAGATAATGTAGTAATAGATGTATGCTCCTCCGCCGTCTGTGACCCGCCCGGCCTTCCCAAACAGAATCACGACTTATATAGCTGTAGTAATGGTCAGGAGAATATCTGGGGATTATGTAGTAATAGATGTTTGCTCCTGCGCCGTCTGTGACCCGCCCGGCCTTCCCAAACAGGATCACGTCTTATATAGCAGTAGTAATGGTCAGGAGAATATCTGGAGATAATGTAGTAATAGATGTTTGCTCCTCCGCCGTCTGTGACCCGCCCGGCCTTCCCAAACAGGATCACGACTTATATAGCTGTAGTAATAGTCAGGAGAATATCTGGAGATAATGTAGTAACAAATGTTTGCTCCTCCGCAGTCTGTAACCCGCCCGACCATCCCAAACAGGATCACGACTTGTATAGCTGTAGTAATAGGTAGGAGAATATCAGGAGATAATGTAGTAATACATGTTTGCTCCTCCGTCGTCTGTGACCCGCCCGGCAATCCCAAACAGGATCATGACTTATATAGCTGTAGTAATAGTCAGGAGAATATCTGGAGATAATGTAGTAATAGTCAGGAGAATATCTGGGGATAATAAAGTAATATATGTTTGCTCCTGCGCCGTCTGTGACCCGCCCGGCCTTCCCAAACAGGATCACGACTTATATAGCTGTAGTAATAGTCAGGAGAATATCTGGGAATAATGTAGTAATAGATGTTTGCTCCTGCGCCGTCTGTGACCCGCCCGGCCTTCCCAAACAGGATCACGACTTATATAGCTGTAGTTATAGTCAGGAGAATATCTGGGGATAAGTAATAGATGTTTGCTCCTCCGCCGTCGGTGACCCGCCTGGCCTTCCCAAACAGGATCACGACTTATATAGCTGTAGTAATAGTCTGGAGAATATCTGGGGATAAGTAATAGATGTTTGATCCTCCGCCGTCTGTGACCCGCCCGGCCTTCCCAAACAGGATCACGACATATATAGCTGTAGTAATGGTCAGGAGAATATCTGGGGATAATGTAGTAATAGATGATTGCTCCTCCGCCGTCTGTGACCCGTCCGGCCTTCCCAAACAGGATCAGGAATTATATAGCTGTAGTAATAGTCAGGAGAATATCTGGGGATAAGTAATAGATGTTTGCTCCTCCGCGGTCTGTGATCCGCCCGGCCTTCCCAAACAGGATCACGACTTATATAGCTGTAGTAATAGTCAGGAGAATATCTGGGGATAATGTAGTTATAGATGTTTGCTCCTCCGCCGTCTGTGACCCACCCGGCCTTCCCAAACAGGATCACGACTTATATAGCTGCAGTAATAGTCAGGAGAATATCTGGAGATAATGTAGTAATAGATGTTTACTCGTGCGCCGCCTCGACCCGCCCGGCCTTCCCAAACAGGATCACGACTTATATGGCTGCAGTAATAGTCAGGAGAATATCTGGAGATAATGTAGTAATAGATGATTGCTACTCCGCCGTCTGTGACCAGCCCGGCCTTCCCAAACAGGATCATGACTTATATAGCTGTAGTAATAGTAAGGAGAATATCTGGAGATAATGTAGTAATAGATGTTTGCTCCTCCGCCGTCTGTGACCCGCCCGGCCTTCCCAAACAGGATCGTGACTTATATAGCTGTAGTAATAGTCAGGAGAATATCAGGAGATAATGTAGTAATAGATGATTGCTCCTCCACCGTCTGTGACCCGCCCGGCCTTCCCAAACAGGATCACGACTTATATAGCTGTAGTAATAGTCAGGAGAGTATCTGGAGATCAAGAAGTAATAGATGTTTGCTCCTGCGCCGCCTGTGACCCGCCCGGCCTTCCCAAACAGGATCACGACTTATATAGCTGTAGTAATTGTCAGGAGAATATCTGGGGATTATGTAGTAATAGATGTTTGCTCCTGCGCCGTCTGTGACCCGCCCGGCCTTCCCAAACAGTATCACGACATATATAGCTGTAGTAATAGTCTGGAGAATATCTGGAAATAATGTAGTAATAGTCAGGAGAATATCTGGAGATAGTGTAGCAATAGATGTTTGCTCCTCCGCCGTCTGTGACCCGCCCGGCCTTCCCAAACAGAATCACGACTTATATAGCTGTAGTAATAGTCAGGAGAATATCTGGTGATAATGTAGTAATAGATGTTTGCTCCTCCGCCGTCTGAGACACCTCCGGCCTTCCCAAACAGGATCACGACTTATATAGCTGTAGTAATGGTCAGGAGAATATCTGGGGATTTTGTAGTAATAGATGTTTGCTCCTGCGCCGTCTGTGACCCGCCCGGCCATCCCAAACAGGATCACGACTTATATAGCTGTAGTAATGGTCAGGAGAATATCTGGGGATTATGTTGTAATAGATGTTTGCTCCTGCGCCGTCTGCGACCCGCCCGGCCTTCCCAAACAGGATCACGACTTATATAACTGTAGTAATGGTCAGGAGAATATCTGGAGATAATGTAGTAATAGATGTATGCTCCTCCGCCGTATGTGACCCGCCCGGCCTTCCCAAACAGAATCACGACTTATATAGCTGTAGTAATGGTCAGGAGAATATCTGGGGATTATGTAGTAATAGATGTTTGCTCCTGCGCCGTCTGTGACCCGCCCGGCCTTCCCAAACAGGATCACGACTTATATAGCAGTAGTAATGGTCAGGAGAATATCTGGAGATAATGTAGTAATAGATGTTTGCTCCTCCGCCGTCTGTGACCCGCCCGGCCTTCCCAAACAGGATCACGACTTATATAGCTGTAGTAATAGTCAGGAGAATATCTGGAGATAATGTAGTAACAAATGTTTGCTCCTCCGCAGTCTGTAACCCGCCCGACCATCCCAAACAGGATCACGACTTGTATAGCTGTAGTAATAGGTAGGAGAATATCAGGAGATAATGTAGTAATACATGTTTGCTCCTCCGTCGTCTGTGACCCGCCCGGCGATCCCAAACAGGATCATGACTTATATAGCTGTAGTAATAGTCAGGAGAATATCTGGAGATAATGTAGTAATAGTCAGGAGAATATCTGGGGATAATATAGTAATATATGTTTGCTCCTGCGCCGTCTGTGACCCGCCCGGCCTTCCCAAACAGGATCACGACTTATATAGCTGTAGTAATAGTCAGGAGAATATCTGGGAATAATGTAGTAATAGATGTTTGCTCCTGCGCCGTCTGTGACCCGCCCGGCCTTCCCAAACAGGATCACGACTTATATAGCTGTAGTAATAGTCAGGAGAATATCTGGAGATAATGTAGTAATAGGGTTTACTCCTCCGCCGTCAGTGAACCGGCGACCTTCTCAAACAGGACCACGACTTATATAGCTGTAGTAATAGTCAGGAGAATATCTGGGGATATGTAATAGATGTTTGCTCCTCCGCCGTCTGTGACCCGCCCGGCCTTCCCAAACAGGATCACGACTTATATAACTGTAGTAATAGTCAGGAGAATATCTGGAGATAATGTAGTAATAGGGTTTACTCCTCCGCCGTCTGTGACCCGCCCGGCCTTCCCAAACAGGATCACGACTTATATAGCTGTAGTTATAGTCAGGAGAATATCTGGGGATAAGTAATAGATGTTTGCTCCTCCGCCGTCGGTGACCCGCCCGGCCTTCCCAAACAGGATCACGACTTATATAGCTGTAGTAATAGTCAGGAGAATATCTGGGGATAATGTAGTAATAGATGTTTTCTCCTCCGCCGTCTGTGACCCACCCGGCCTTCCCAAACAGGATCACGACTTATATAGCTGCAGTAATAGTCAGGAGAATATCTGGAGATAATGTAGTAATAGATGTTTACTCGTGCGCCGCCTGTGACCCGCCCGGCCTTCCCAAACAGGATCACGACTTATATGGCTGCAGTAATAGTCAGGAGAATATCTGGAGATAATGTAGTAATAGATGATTGCTACTCCGCCGTCTGTGACCAGCCCGGCCTTCCCAAACAGGATCATGACTTATATAGCTGTAGTAATAGTAAGGAGAATATCTGGAGATAATGTAGTAATAGATGTTTGCTCCTCCGCCGTCTGTGACCCGCCCGGCCTTCCCAAACAGGATCGTGACTTATATAGCTGTAGTAATAGTCAGGAGAATATCAGGAGATAATGTAGTAATAGATGATTGCTCCTCCACCGTCTGTGACCCGCCCGGCCTTCCCAAACAGGATCACGACTTATATAGCTGTAGTAATAGTCAGGAGAGTATCTGGAGATCAAGAAGTAATAGAAGTTTGCTCCTGCGCCGCCTGTGACCCGCCCGGCCTTCCCAAACAGGATCACGACTTATATAGCTGTAGTAATTGTCAGGAGAATATCTGGAGATTATGTAGTAATAGATGTTTGCTCCTGCGCCGTCTGTGCCCCGCCCGGCCTTCCCAAACAGGATCGCTACTTATATAGCTGTAGTAATGGTCAGGAGAATATCTGGAGATAATGTAGTAATAGATGTATGCTCCTCCGCCGTCTGTGACCCGCCCGGACTTCCCAAACAGAATCACGACTTATATAGCTGTAGTAATGGTCAGGATAATATCTGGGGATTATGTAGTAATAGATGTTTGCTCCTGCGCCGTCTGTGACCCGCCCGGCCATCCCAAACAGGATCACGACTTATATAGCTGTAGTAATGGTCAGGAGAATATCTGGGGATTATGTAGTAATTGATGTTTGCTCCTGCGCCGTCTGTGACCCGCCCGGCCTTCCCAAACAGTATCACGACTTATATAGCTGTAGTAATAGTCTGGAGAATATCTGGAGATAATGTAGTAATAGTCAGGAGAATATCTGGAGATAGTGTAGTAATAGATGTTTGCTCCTCCGCCGTCTGTGACCCGCCCGGCCTTCCCAAACAGTATCACGACTTATATAGCTGTAGTAATAGTCTGGAGAATATCTGGAAATAATGTAGTAATAGTCAGGAGAATATCTGGAGATAGTGTAGCAATAGATGTTTGCTCCTCCGCCGTCTGTGACCCGCCCGGCCTTCCCAAACAGAATCACGACTTATATAGCTGTAGTAATAGTCAGGAGAATATCTGGTGATAATGTAGTAATAGATGTTTGCTCCTCCGCCGTCTGAGACACCTCCGGCCTTCCCAAACAGGATCACGACTTATATAGCTGTAGTAATAGTCAGGAGATTATCTGGAGATAATGTAGTAATAGATGTTTGCTCCTCCGCCGTCTGTGACCCGCCCGGCCTTCCCAAACAGGATCACGACTTATATAGCTGTAGTAATAGTCAGGAGAATATCTGGAGATAATATAGTAATAGTCAGGAGAATATCAGGGGATAATGTAGTAACAGATGTTTGCTCCTCCGCCGTCTGTGACCCGCCCGGCCTTCCCAAACAGGATCACGACTTATATAGCTGTAGTAATAGTCAGGAGAATATCAGGAGATAATGTAGCAATAGATGTTTGCTCCTCCGCCGCCTGTGACCCGCCCGACCTACCCAAACAGGATCACGACTTATATAGCTGTAGTAATAGTCAGGAGAATATCTGGAGATAATGTAGTCATAGACGTTTGCTCCTCCGCCGTCTGTGACCCGCCCGACCTTTCCAAACAGGATCACGACTTATATAGCTGTAGTAATAGTCAGGAAAATGTCTGGGGATAATGTAGTAATATATGTTTGCTCCTCCGCCGTCTGTGACCCGCCCGGCCTTCCCAAACAGGATCACGACTTATATAGCTGTAGTAATGGTCAGGAGAATATCTGGAGATAATGTAGTAATAGATGTTTGCTCCTCCGCCGTCTGTGACCCGCCCGGCCTTCCCAAACAGGATCACGACTTATATAGCTGTAGTAAAAGTCAGGAGAATATCTGGAGATAATGTAGTAACAAATGTTTGCTCCTCCGCAGTCTGTAACCCGCCCGACCATCCCAAACAGGATCACGACTTGTATAGCTGTAGTAATAGGTAGGAGAATATCAGGAGATAATGTAGTATTACATGTTTGCTCCTCCGTCGTCTGTGACCCGCCCGGCAATCCCAAACAGAATCATGACTTATATAGCTGTAGTAATAGTCAGGAGAATATCTGGAGATAATGTAGTAATAGTCAGGAGAATATCTGGGGATAATATAGTAATATATGTTTGCTCCTGCGCCGTCTGTGACCCGCACGGCCTTCCCAAACAGGATCACGACTTATATAGCTGTAGTAATAGTCAGGAGAATATCTGGGAATAATGTAGTAATAGATGTTTGCTCCTGCGCCGTCTGTGACCCTCCCGGCCTTCCCAAACAGGATCACGACTTATATAGCTGTAGTAATAGTCAGGAGAATATCTGGAGATAATGTAGTAATAGGGTTTACTCCTCCGCCGTCTGTGAACAGCCGACCTTCTCAAACAGGACCACGACTTATATAGCTGTAGTAAAAGTCAGGAGAATATCTGGGGATATGTAATAGATGTTTGCTCCTCCGCCGTCTGTGACCCGCCCGGCCTTCCCAAACAGGATCACGACTTATATAGTTGTAGTAATAGTCAGGAGAATATCTGGAGATAATGTAGTAATAGGGTTTACTCCTCCGCCGTCTGTGACCCGCCCGGCCTTCCCAAACAGGATCACGACTTATATAGCAGTAGTTATAGTCAGGAGAATATCTGGGGATAAGTAATAGATGTTTGCTCCTCCGCCGTCGGTGACCCGCCCGGCCTTCCCAAACAGGATCACGACTTATATAGCTGTAGTAATAGTCAGGAGAATATCTGGGGATAAGTAATAGATGTTTGCTCCTCCGCCGTCTGTGACCCGCCCGGCATTCCCAAACAGGATCACGACTTATATAGCTGTAGTAATAGTCAGGAGAATATCTGGAGATAATGTAGTAATAGATGTTTACTCGTGCGCCGTCTGTGACCCGCCCGGCCTTCCCAAACAGGATCACGACTTATATGGCTGCAGTAATAATCAGGAGAATATCTGGAGATAATGTAGTAATAGATGATTGCTACTCCGCCGTCTGTGACCCGCCCGGCCTTCCCAAACAGGATCATGACTTATATAGCTGTAGTAATCGTAAGGAGAATATCTGGAGATAATGTAGTAATAGATGTTTGCTCCTCCGCCGTCTGTGACCCGCCCGGCCTTCCCAAACAGGATCGTGACTTATATAGCTGTAGTAATAGTCAGGAGAATATCAGGAGATAATGTAGTAATAGCTGTTTGCTCCTCCGCCGTCTGTGACCCACCCGGCCTTCCCAAACAGGATCGTGACTTATATAGCTGTAGTAATAGTCAGGAGAATATCAGGAGATAATGTAGTAATAGATGTTTGCTCCTCCGCCGTCTGTGACCCGCCCGGCCTTCCCAAACAGGATCGTGACTTATATAGCTGTAGTAATAGTCAGGAGAATATCAGGAGATAATGTAGTAATAGATGATTGCTCCTCCACCGTCTGTGACCCGCCCGGCCTTCCCAAACAGGATCACGACTTATATAGCTGTAGTAATAGTCAGGAGAGTATGTGGAGATCAAGAAGTAATAGATGTTTGCTCCTGCGCCGCCTGTGACCCGCCCGGCCTTCCCAAACAGGATCGCTACTTATATAGCTGTAGTAATGGTCAGGAGAATATCTGGAGATACTGTAGATGTATGCTCCTCCGCCGTCTGTGACCCGCCCGGACTTCCCAAACAGAATCACGACTTATATAGCTGTAGTAATGGTCAGGATAATATCTGGGGATTATGTAGTAATAGATGTTTGCTCCTGCGCCGTCTGTGACCCGCCCGGCCATCCCAAACAGGATCACGACTTATATAGCTGTAGTAATGGTCAGGAGAATATCTGGGGATTATGTAGTAATTGATGTTTGCTCCTGCGCCGTCTGTGACCCGCCCGGCCTTCCCAAACAGTATCACGACTTATATAGCTGTAGTAATAGTCTGGAGAATATCTGGAGATAATGTAGTAATAGTCAGGAGAATATCTGGAGATAGTGTAGTAATAGATGTTTGCTCCTCCGCCGTCTGTGACCCGCCCGGCCTTCCCAAACAGTATCACGACTTATATAGCTGTAGTAATAGTCTGGAGAATATCTGGAAATAATGTAGTAATAGTCAGGAGAATATCTGGAGATAGTGTAGCAATAGATGTTTGCTCCTCCGCCGTCTGTGACCCGCCCGGCCTTCCCAAACAGAATCACGACTTATATAGCTGTAGTAATAGTCAGGAGAATATCTGGTGATAATGTAGTAATAGATGTTTGCTCCTCCGCCGTCTGAGACACCTCCGGCCTTCCCAAACAGGATCACGACTTATATAGCTGTAGTAATAGTCAGGAGATTATCTGGAGATAATGTAGTAATAGATGTTTGCTCCTCCGCCGTCTGTGACCCGCCCGGCCTTCCCAAACAGGATCACGACTTATATAGCTGTAGTAATAGTCAGGAGAATATCTGGAGATAATATAGTAATAGTCAGGAGAATATCAGGGGATAATGTAGTAATAGATGTTTGCTCCTCCGCCGTCTGTGACCCGCCCGGCCTTCCCAAACAGGATCACGACTTATATAGCTGTAGTAATAGTCAGGAGAATATCAGGAGATAATGTAGCAATAGATGTTTGCTCCTCCGCCGCCTGTGACCCGCCCGACCTACCCAAACAGGATCACGACTTATATAGCTGTAGTAATAGTCAGGAGAATATCTGGAGATAATGTAGAAATAGACGTTTGCTCCTCCGCCGTCTGTGACCCGCCCGACCTTTCCAAACAGGATCACGACTTATATAGCTGTAGTAATAGTCAGGAAAATGTCTGGGGATAATGTAGTAATATATGTTTGCTCCTCCGCCGTCTGTGACCCGCCCGGCCTTCCCAAACAGGATCACGACTTATATAGCTGTAGTAATGGTCAGGAGAATATCTGGAGATAATGTAGTAATAGATGTTTGCTCCTCCGCCGTCTGTGACCCGCCCGGCCTTCCCAAACAGGATCACGACTTATATAGCTGTAGTAAAAGTCAGGAGAATATCTGGAGATAATGTAGTAACAAATGTTTGCTCCTCCGCAGTCTGTAACCCGCCCGACCATCCCAAACAGGATCACGACTTGTATAGCTGTAGTAATAGGTAGGAGAATATCAGGAGATAATGTAGTATTACATGTTTGCTCCTCCGTCGTCTGTGACCCGCCCGGCAATCCCAAACAGAATCATGACTTATATAGCTGTAGTAATAGTCAGGAGAATATCTGGAGATAATGTAGTAATAGTCAGGAGAATATCTGGGGATAATATAGTAATATATGTTTGCTCCTGCGCCGTCTGTGACCCGCCCGGCCTTCCCAAACAGGATCACGACTTATATAGCTGTAGTAATAGTCAGGAGAATATCTGGGAATAATGTAGTAATAGATGTTTGCTCCTGCGCCGTCTGTGACCCGCCCGGCCTTCCCAAACAGGATCACGACTTATATAGCTGTAGTAATAGTCAGGAGAATATCTGGAGATAATGTAGTAATAGGGATTACTCCTCCGCCGTCTGTGAACAGCCGACCTTCTCAAACAGGACCACGACTTATATAGCTGTAGTAATAGTCAGGAGAATATCTGGGGATATGTAATAGATGTTTGCTCCTCCGCCGTCTGTGACCCGCCCGGCCTTCCCAAACAGGATCACGACTTATATAGTTGTAGTAATAGTCAGGAGAATATCTGGAGATAATGTAGTAATAGGGTTTACTCCTCCGCCGTCTGTGACCCGCCCGGCCTTCCCAAACAGGATCACGACTTATATAGCAGTAGTTATAGTCAGGAGAATATCTGGGGATAAGTAATAGATGTTTGCTCCTCCGCCGTCGGTGACCCGCCCGGCCTTCCCAAACAGGATCACGACTTATATAGCTGTAGTAATAGTCAGGAGAATATCTGGGGATAAGTAATAGACGTTTGCTCCTCCGCCGTCTGTGACCCGCCCGGCATTCCCAAACAGGATCACGACTTATATAGCTGTAGTAATAGTCAGGAGAATATCTGGAGATAATGTAGTAATAGATGTTTACTCCTGCGCCGTCTGTGACCCGCCCGGCCTTCCCAAACAGGATCACGACTTATATGGCTGCAGTAATAGTCAGGAGAATATCTGGAGATAATGTAGTAATAGATGATTGCTACTCCGCCGGCTGTGACCCGCCCGGCCTTCCCAAACAGGATCATGACTTATATAGCTGTAGTAATAGTAAGGAGAATATCTGGAGATAATGTAGTAATAGATGTTTGCTCCTCCGCCGTCTGTGACCCGCCCGGCCTTCCCAAACAGGATCGTGACTTATATAGCTGTAGTAATAGTCAGGAGAATATCAGGAGATAATGTAGTAATAGCTGTTTGCTCCTCCGCCGTCTGTGACCCACCCGGCCTTCCCAAACAGGATCGTGACTTATATAGCTGTAGTAATAGTCAGGAGAATATCAGGAGATAATGTAGTAATAGATGTTTGCTCCTCCGCCGTCTATGACCCGCCCGGCCTTCCCAAACAGGATAGTGACTTATATAGCTGTAGTAATAGTCAGGAGAATATCAGGAGATAATGTAGTAATAGATGATTGCTCCTCCACAGTCTGTGACCCGCCCGGCCTTCCCAAACAGGATCACGACTTATATAGCTGTAGTAATAGTCAGGAGAGTATCTGGAGATCAAGTAGTAATAGATGTTTAATCCTGCGCCGCCTGTGACCCGCCCGGCCTTCCCAAACAGGATCACGACTTATATAGCTGTAGTAATTGTCAGGAGAATATCTGGGGATTATGTAGTAATAGATGTTTGCTCCTGCGCCGTCTGTGACCCGCCCGGCCTTCCCAAACAGGATCGCTACTTATATAGCTGTAGTAATGGTCAGGAGAATATCTGGAGATAATGTAGTAATAGATGTATGCTCCTCCGCCGTCTGTGACCCGCCCGGACTTCCCAAACAGAATCACGACTTATATAGCTGTAGTAATGGTCAGGATAATATCTGGGGATTATGTAGTAATAGATGTTTGCTCCTGCGCCGTCTGTGACCCGCCCGGCCATCCCAAACAGGATCACGACTTATATAGCTGTAGTAATGGTCAGGAGAATATCTGGGGATTATGTAGTAATTGATGTTTGCTCCTGCGCCGTCTGTGACCCGCCCGGCCTTCCCAAACAGTATCACGACTTATATAGCTGTAGTAATAGTCTGGAGAATATCTGGAGATAATGTAGTAATAGTCAGGAGAATATCTGGAGATAGTGTAGTAATAGATGTTTGCTCCTCCGCCGTCTGTGACCCGCCCGGCCTTCCCAAACAGAATCACGACTTATATAGCTGTAGTAATAGTCAGGAGAATATCTGGTGATAATGTAGTAATAGATGCTTGCTCCTCCGCCGTCTGAGACACCTCCGGCCTTCCCAAACAGGATCACGACTTATATAGCTGTAGTAATAGTCAGGAGATTATCTGGAGATAATGTAGTAATAGATGTTTGCTCCTCCGCCGTCTGTGACCCGCCCGGCCTTCCTAAACAGGATCACGACTTATATAGCTGTAGTAATAGTCAGGAGAATATCTGGAGATAATATAGTAATAGTCAGGAGAATATCAGGGGATAATGTAGTAATAGATGTTTGCTCCTCCGCCGTCTGTGACCCGCCCGGCCTTCCCAAACAGGATCACGACTTATATAGCTGTAGTAATAGTCAGGAGAATATCAGGAGATAATGTAGCAATAGATGTTTGCTCCTCCGCCGTCTGTGACCCGCCCGACCTACCCAAACAGGATCACGACTTATATAGCTGTAGTAATAGTCAGGAGAATATCTGGAGATAATGTAGTAATAGACGTTTGCTCCTCCGCCGTCTGTGACCCGCCCGACCTTTCCAAACAGGATCACGACTTATATAGCTGTAGTAATAGTCAGGAAAATGTCTGGTGATAATGTAGTAATAGATGTTTGCTCCTCCGCCGTCTGTGACCCGCCCGGCCTTCCCAGACAGGATCACGACTTATATAGCTGTAGTAATAGTCAGGAGAATATCTGGAGATAATGTAGTAATAGACGTTGGCTCCTCCGCCGTCTGTGACCCGCCCGACCTTCCCAAACAGCAGCACGCCTTATATAGCTGTAGTAATAGTCAGGAGAATATCTGGAGATAATGTAGTAATAGACGTTTGCTCCTCCGCCGTCTGTGACCCGCCCGACGTTCGCAAACAGGATCACGACTTATATAGCTGTAGTAATAGTCAGGAGAATATCTGGAGATAATGTAGTAATAGACATTTGCTCCTCCACCGTCTGTGACCCGCCTGACCTTCCCAACAGGGTTACGACTTATATAGCTCTAGTCATAGTCAGGAGAATATCTGGAGATAATGTAGTAATAGACGTTCGCTCCTCCGCTGTCTGTGACCCGCCCGACCTTCCCAAACAGGATCACGACTTATATAGCTGTAGTAATATTCAGGAGAATATCTGGAGATTATGAAGTAATAGACGTTTGCTCCTCCGCCGTCTGTGATCCGCCCGAACTTCCCAAACAGGATCACGACTTATATAGCTGTAGTAAAGGTCAGGAGAATATCTGGAGATAATGCAGTAATAGTCAGGAGAATATCTGGAGATAATGTAGTAATAGATGTTTGCTCCTCCGCCGTCTGTGACCCACCCGGCCTTCCCAAACAGGATCACGACTTATATAGCTGTAGTAATAGTCAGGAGAATATCTGGGGATAATGTAGTAATGGATGTTTGCTCCTCCGCCGTCTGTGACCCGCCCGGCCTTCCCAAACAGGATCACGACTAATATAGCTGTAGTAATAGTCAGGAGAATATCTGGGGATAATGCATTAATAGTCAGGAGAATGTCTGGGGATAATGTGGTAATAGATGATTGCTCCTCCGCCGTCTGTGACCCGCCCGGCCTTCACAAACAGGATCACGACTTTTATAGCAGTAGTAATAGTCAGGAGAATATCTGGGGATAATGTAGTAATAGATGCTTGCTCCTCCGCCGTCTGTGACCCGCCCGGCCTTCCCAAACACGATCACGAATTATATAGCTGTAGTAATAGTCAGGAGAATATCTGGAGATAATGTAGTAATAGTCAGGAGAATATCTGGGGATAATGTAGTAATAGATGTTTGCTCCTCCGCCGTCTGTGACCCGCCCGGCCTTCCCAAACAGGATCACGACTTATATAGCTGTAGTAATAGTCAGGAGAATATCTGGGGAAAATGTAGTAATAGATGTTGCTCCTCCGCCGTCTGTGACCCGCCCGGCCTTCCCAAACAGGATCACGATTTATATAGCCAAAATTACAGCTCTCGCCGCTATTAGTTGAAATCTATCATTATCGGTTGCGGTCGTGAGCCCCGCTCGTCTGTCTCTAAGCGCTATTATCATCATCAAAACAATACTGCCAACCTTGCCCGTACGGTACTATATAAAACAAAGAAGCTCCCAGTTCATTCTCTAGTGCGTATCTTTCGTGCGCAGCACTCAGTTCATTTGATAGCTGGGGGGCCTTGTGGCGCAGTGTTCAAGCTGCTGGCCTCTGAGTTCGATTCCCGGTCAATTGCTGTGAGATTTTCGAAGTAAATTGCCTCATCCTGTGGTTCGGACTCCACGTATAAAGGAGGTCCCATGGTTCATAATCTCAGGATTCACGGTAATGTAAAATTACAACCTTCCTTCCCTTCATTTGATAGTGCTCCGAATGGAATCATTTATTCCCTAAGGGTTGTCCAAGGTGCCTGCTAACAATCAGTAACTTCAATCTATGATCAACCTAAGCTATTGCAACAACACATTTTAGTAGCAAAAACACCACCGTGCGCGAAATGCCATCGTGAAGTGGAAGTTATGTGGATAAAACATAACCTATCTGTAACCTGCAACAAGAGGATACCCGGACGTCAAGGCCGCACCCACACGCGACCATTCTAACCTTCATTTTGTCCAATCCAATGGTTACAGCCTAATGCGTCCAGATAAATAGTTCTGTGTCAACCGTGCCCCGCTAGCTGCACGCGGCCAATACCGCACCTACACCCGACCAATCTAACCTCCGTTTTGTCCAATCCAATGGTTACAACCTAACGCGTCCAGATGAATGGTTTTTGATTGCAGTAAAGTGCAGTTGGCACCACTGCTTCATACAAACATTATTTACAAATACAAATAATACACACAAGCCCAATTATTTCTTTTTTCACATAATTACAAAGTTACGTGTCGTCTGGTGTATTTTGTGTCGGACATGTTGGCAACTACTGACGTCAATGTATGCCCCTCGTTGTGAGCGCTCGCTACGGCTGTTTCACATTCTAAAAATTATCTGATGAACATGGCTCCAGTTGATATACAAAACACATATTTACGTGATTTAGCACATATATTGGGTACAGTCGCTGCAAAAGTAATCAAGGTTTTAAGTTAAAATTGATAATGTCCTCCCAAAAGATAAAAAAAAAGTTATGAAAATGATATATTGTCGAAATGGAGCGAAAAGAAGAAAAGTGATACTTCGTGCATAATTAATAAGATCACCTATAATAGGATCCAGTATGCAACTGCAATAGCAATACACATCTGTTTTTATAGAAAATAAGACTGAGAAATCCAATCTTCCAAAAATTATTCCCACTAAGAATCATTCGTATTATTATAAGAAAAGTAACACATAACCTATAATTACCTGAAGTTCACGTTCCTCTTTAACTATTATCATTTCATCGTCAAATATATCGCCAGCCTCGTTCTGCAGGTTATCAGAGGACAACTGCTCATTTGGATCCTGCGAAGTATCACCCTATGTTAAATATATAGACACAATATGAGTATCATAAAACGTTAACAGATCCTGGTTAGAGTACTTAATAATATTAAGTACCGTACTGCATTATGTTACTAAACCATGCACATCACTAAGATAGCAATGTTACACCATGTACGAATTAAAATGTAACTTACAATGTTAGAGAATTCATGAGTCAACCAATCTGGCTCACTCTTGATGAACAGTCTTTTCTCCATTATGATCAGGAAACTTGAACAGAGGAAGAATTAATAAAAGACCTTACTCATTCCAGTACGCCAAGTCAGTCTCATATTTTATAAATCAAACGAGGTAAGGTAGGGTATTATCATACTCCTCGAAGTGCACAGTTATAACGAGCGGTTATAATTTGTCAACAACAGTTAAACATATGCAACCATGACGCTCAACAATACTCTACCGGTAAGTCATATGTTTGCAAGTTGACCGTCATGATCTAATAAGACGGCACTATTTATAATTGTGACTGTGATATAACTAACATAATGGTGCCTGCTTGTAGAGCAGAAAATAAAGAATCCTACATTCGATTTCTATATTCCTAAATACACACCAAAAAATGGGACAAGTTGATTAAATGTTATAACGTCAGACGATAAAGTACCGTATCTTAAAAACTTATCAACACCTTTAATTAGGTTACGTGAAAGTGAACTTAGCGAGCTGCACTGGTATCGCAAATCAGCATAGTTCCTTACGGTATTGACGCAACGGAATAAAACTTCCTCCTTTCGTTACAAAACAACCAGTTCAAACTAGATTCATCACCGCCTCAGGATGTCTCGCTCCCACGGCTGGAGTGAGGTCACTTGCTTTGCACGTACTGCTCTGGTCTAAGCTGCACGAACCTGAGGGGAATGTGGATCGCGGACTATGAGAAGTGATGGTTCCGGGTGAGTTAGCCGTGGTCGTTACGGCGTGGCTGCAGGCAGTCGCTCACATCCGGGAGGCGAGGAGGTTCGAATCCCCCCACTGGTAACCTTGAAGATGTTCTTCTGAGGTTTCCCATCTTCCGTCCAGGCAAATGCCGGGGTTGGTCCTGAACTATAGGCCACAGCCGCTACCTTCCAACTCCTCGTCCTTACATTCAAACTTTCCTCCCCAGACAACACTCCACACGTGACGGTACTTGTAGCTCACCCCATGTGTGTCCGCGTAGAAGCAGCTACAAACTGGCGAGCTGAACATGTCCTCGGACTCTCCCGGCACACAAAGCCACACGCTAAAATAAAATAAAAAGTGATGGTGACGAGTGATGAGGCTCCCTGGGCAGTGCGTAGGAACAGAAACAAATACATTGGTCGATGACTCACTCACTCATTCGCAACACCACAGTGGTTTGAGCAACGGCCGTATGTTAGCAGTATTGGAATAGAAAGGAATACCAGATAACAAGGCGGGCTGTTGACAGATCCTTCCTTGCCCCTTCCCCTCACCCCGCAAGTTCACAGAGCTTGGATCCGAGCAGTAGCCTACATTTGCCTGGCGGAAGGGGCAATCATGGCTCAAGCTGCATGGCGCACTTATTAACAACAGACTTCTGAAGGGAAATTGTAATCACGAGTTGTTATGAATGAAAAAGAAGACATTTGTTGTACGCTGTTATTCTACAACATTTGTTTGTATCAAAATACACGGCAATGACTACAATCTACAGGAGAAGAGAAGTGATACATAATGCTTATAGGCAATCTAAATTTCCGCGCAATTTAATAGAAAAAAGTAAAACAATGTGCCAGGAAAGATTGAACAACCTTGACGTGCTTTCACTGGAGAGCGATCTTGAAAGGTCTATACATTGTGACGTATGTAATTGATCTCTTCGTAGCAATGAAGTCGAGGAATTGTTGACATTGATCTGTAAGTTAGGAGTTATGACTCTTTAGGAATTATGTGCTATAAGTTTAGTGTTGAATCTGCTATCAAGCAAATGCGGAGTAATAAAATGCTACTCATTTTTCATTACGTACCGTACTGGTAACTAAAGTGAATGGCTAAATATTTCCCTATGCATGTGAACAGTATTGCAATAATTCAGAAATCCAAAACCGTTTAGTGCACTTTGCAGAATATATTTCACAAAATGGGCTAAATGCTAACTTAAGGCGTTTTCTATGAAATATGATGTGTATGTTTTCTTTTTAAATAATGACTGAACATCAAATGCTTTCCTCAGATTGGCATTGTTTTCCAGAATAGCTAGTAGGCTACCGGTAGTGGAGAGTATTCCAAGGGGTGGGGGGGGGGGGGCAGTAAAACATTGCATTGGGCCCCTTAAATCCTCTCGGCGGCTCCGAGGAGGGCAGTTCTGAGTAAGTAAATATTAACTTACCTCCATCTATCAGAGCTCCTTTTCAATGTTTTGCTGTGTACACAAAATGCTCCTTGAGATGCAATTCTTATCAGTTTTCTTGTAACTTGGAAAGGTCGTTGCTAAGGGTAGGCCTACAGTCTTTTAAATTTGCTCTGAGGTGTGAACTGCTTTGGTTTTGATTATGAATTTTGATAGGTAGATTCAAACTCTTAATCCTCATTTTTTAAGAATATATTAAATGAGAGTTTAAACATTTCTGGAAAGAACAGTAGCCTATCCATCCAAAACCCAGAGCAATTGTTGTTTCCCTACTCTACATTTTAACTACATGTATTTCCGAAGTCAGAAGAGTTTTGTTGCAATAGAATTAGCCACCGCTTTTTTAACACAAAAAAGGACAGTAACTCAAAAAATAATCAAGCTAATAAATCAAAAATTAGAACATTAGATGGCAGCAGGTCTCTGCAAGAGGTAACAATTTGGTAGTCTAATTTCCCGTATATGATGAAATCTGTGGAAGTTGAAAAATCCAATGATACCTCCCCTTAAATCGTGGCAAGAAGCAACGTAATCATAACTCAAAGTACGGTAGCCTATAGGTCTACTTAGCAAGACGTTCACAATCGGCAGTTGACAGATACCGTAGGCTACCACATAGGGATTCCATTACTGGAATTAGTACAATATCTGTAATATTTTTAGGCGAGATGTAAATGTAACTTTTTTTAGTATACGCTAGTAACAAATCCATATTGGACAAATTGATATGTTCAGTAGCGAGATGACAAAGCTTGGGTTATTATAACGCGTTTAACAGAGCAAGTAAATAGTGCCCAGTAGAGATTATATTGTTGGAATATGTGACCGTGGTTTGTGTTGGTCACACTGGTAATCAGTAAACCTGTTCCATAGAGATATGTTTCTCTTTTGTTTTTTTTTGTTGTGGTGTGTATAAAAGAATGTTGTATCACCTTGTTCGTTCAGTTCTGTTCTAGTAAATGTCAAGTACATTAAACGTGTGTTCCATTTCAATTGCCTGTGTGCCTCGTAATCCTACAGGTTATGCGCCCAGCACGCTTCCTCTGCGCGAATATAAAGTGCGTATGATAGACTGCTCGTTATATGAACTGAGAATTTCGCTACGTATTGAACCCTTATTAATCTGCGATAAATAAGTATTCGTGATTTATTATTATTATTACTGCGGCCCAGGCAGTACATGTGGAAGTTGACAAAGGGGAAGGCAAGTTAGTGTGTTGCAATGATTACCACAGAAGCAGAGATTGGCAGCTATTCTTGAAGACGACCGGGTAAGCCCAGTTAAAGGCCAAATTGTGTAACGACATGCACCAAAATTGGAGTCATGAGGGGATGGTCACGAGTTAGTTTCAACCGACCTACGATTGAATCACCCAATCAGATGAGACCACGCCAAAACCACGCGATGGGTGGCGTACCCGGTAAAAAGGGCGCGGAATTGATTATCTAAAGAACCGCCGATCCGAAATATTTTATTTGATGAAAATGATGTGGTAAGGGGGAACGCATTTGATTTGGGTGAGAATAATAGTGCATTGCTTCAGGGTGACAGATTGGGTCGTAACATGTCTGAGTATGATGTTAAGTTCTCTACCGTGCCCAATCCGTTGAATGTAATTTTAAGGGACTTTAATGTGTGTGATGGTACGGATAATGATTTATTAATCAAATTTCTTAGGAAATTCATTGAGCTTAAAGAAAGTGGAACTGGTTTTGGATTATCTGAGCTGCACATTTATCGGATTGTGTTCCCGTGCACTAGTGGGTTACTTCGTGAGAGATTAGTGGAGAGTATGAGTAACCATCGTTCCTTGACGTTCTTTCATCTTGAAGTTTTAGATTTTTTCTTTACTCCTAGAACCCTATCTGACTTGCATCGTGATCACTTATTTAGAGTACAGAGGATGGACGAAACTCTCAATCAGTATTTTATAGATGTTAAATGGTATGCCAAGGTTTTCGCTGTCCAATTAACTGAAAAACAAATTGTTACTTCTATGGTAGAAGGCATTAACCCCATTTATAGGTCATTCATGTCTATGAATGCCAAACCCCAGTCTTACAAAGAGTTTAATGACATCATCTTGGAGGCTGAGAAGGTAAAGAAAGCTGATTTGAGACCATGCATGATTCGACGAAGTTTTGCAATTCTATTTATGGTCCACCTGTGCAAGCTTGTACTTCTAACAATTTTCAGTGGCGTGAAGCTGTACTACCTGCTGGAAACTATAATGATGCTGTATCTGGTAGTCATGTATTTCAGGGAGATGTTGTTCAGGAGAAACGTGCTATCATGCCTGCTGATTCTCTATAGAATGTATTTCAGGGGCGTGAACTTCAGAGAGATTTTAGGGGTAACAACTATAAAGGTAAAAGATGTCATTGTTGCGGATCTTACGATCATCTACGTCGTGAGTGTAATGCTAAGTTCTCTGATAAGTATCGTAAGCATTATAATGGTGCATCTAAGGATAATAATATTTTAGTGTCATGTAAAGTGGAAAAGAAACCTAGACATTCACGTGATCCTAATTATCATAGAGGGCTTGCTAAAAGTAAAAGAATGTGCAATCGGGTTTCTTACGTGGATAAAGTTTTTTTTGCCTTTTATTGAAATAGATATAAATAATGAACCGGTTGTCGCTCTTGCTGATTCTGGGAGTGTGAGTTCATTTTTGGATTTTAAAAGGTTTACTCGTATGAAGTCAGTATGTAAGTTTGGAGACTTGATTGAGGAAAAGAATCATGTAACGTCAGCGAATTCATCCTCTTTGGACATAAAGGGGTATATTAGAGGAAAGATTAGGATTTCGAACTTTACATGGAAAATTAGATTATGGGTTGTCAAGAATATTTCATGTTAGGTAATTTTAGGGGCGGATTTTTTATCACACGTAGGGCTGATGATTGATTTAAGAAATCAAACTTGTTGGTTTAAATTTAAACCTCAGTTAAAGATTAAGTTTAAGGATTTTGCTTCTTGAGTAAATGTGAATTCTGCACAAAAAGGTGTAAATGGAGATAAAGTGAAAGATTTGGAGCTTAGTCATTTAACTTCTGATCAAGCTGATTGTATTCCAGAGTTGTGTGATGAGTTTGCAGATGTGTTATCTGACAGGTTAGGAATGACCAATGTCATAGAATATGAAATTGAACTGTCGGACTCCATTCCAGTAAGGTCGTCACCCTATCGTTTAGCTCCTCCAAAAATGAAAGTATAAAAAGGAATTATTGACGATATGTTGGATAAAGGGGTAATTAGAAAATCGACATCTGCGTACGCTTCGCCTATTTTTCTTGTACTCAGGACTAATGGAGAGTTTAGGCCGGTTGTTGATTACCGGGCTTTAAATAAAAAGGTTGTTCTACAACAAATTCCTTTACCAGATTTACAGTCGTGTTTTGGCTGGTGTCAGGGGGCGAACCTTTTCACGGTGTTAGATCTAAACAAGGCCTATTTGCAAATTCCTTTGGCCGAGTCTTCTAAATCAGTAACTGCTTTTACATCTGACTGGAATTTGTATGAATTTCAGAGGCTTCCATTTGGACTATCGACAGGAGCGGCAGTTCTTAATCGTTTGTTGCATAACGTCTTTGACGGGATCAAATTCAAGACGGTCTATCATTATTTGGATGATGTTGTAATATTCAGTAGGAATTTTGATGAACATGTTGATCACGTCAGAGAAGTTTTAACTCGTCTTAGAAAAGCGGGTTTAACGGTAAAGCCATCTAAGGTATCATTCGCAAAATCTCAGATCTCATTTCTAGGGCATATTGTTTCTTCTAATGTTATCTCGGTCGATCATTCCAGAACTCAATCAATCAGAGATTTTACGACCCCAAAGAATGTAAAGGAACTTGCCCGCTTTATTGGCATGTTAAATTATTTTCGGAAGTTTGTTCCTAACTTCTCCCATAGAGCTGCTCCTCTTAATAGTCTTAGGAAAAAAGGAACTGCGTTTATTTGGGGTTCGTCCCAGGAATCAGCATTCGAGGACTTGAAGATGGCGTTGATCAATGCTCCAATATTGGTGATACCGGATTTTAGTAAACCGTTTATAGTGCAAACTGACGCGTCGAATAGGGCTATCGGAGCTGTACTATTACAGGAACATCAAGGTGACAGGTTACCTGTTGCGTATGCTTCCCGAACGCTTGCTGATCCTGAAATGAAGTACTCGGTGTATGAACTAGAAGGGCTTGCTGTGGTGTTCGCACTTGAAAAGTTCAAGCTATATCTTGAACATGTAGAGTTCCAACTTGAGACTGACAACCAAGCGCTGAGTTGGGTTCTGGGTAGACCGCGGAAGACAGGACGCATAGCTCGCTGGGCTACTAGAATTTTGTCCTTTAAGTTCACTGTAAAGCACATTAAAGGGAGCGACAATGTTATCGCTGACTGTTTAAGCCGGATGTATGGTGAAGCTTCTGAGTATTGTAATCAAGAGGGTAAAGTTGATAAAGCGTATATAGCAGATGAGTCGTGTAATGTAATTTTGTCAGACTATCCTTTGCTTTTTGGTGATGTTTCTCGTTATCAGAAAGAAGACCCAATTTTAGGAGAAATAATAGGCAAGATTGAGAAAGGTGAAGTGATAAAACCTTATTTAATGAAAGGAAACATATTATGTTGTACTGCAAGGACCGATCAACTCGCGAAAATTGTATTACCTTCAGTCTTAATTCCTGAAATCTTTAGGTATGTTCATGAGTCACCTATTGGGGCACATCTGGGTGTGTTTAAAACCAGACAGCGAATTAGGGAAAATTTCATTTGGCGAGGTATGGGCAATGACATTCGTCGATTGGTAAATAATTGTAATGTGTGTAAATTGGCAAAACCTTCATTAAAGACGAAAGTTGGAATGTTAGCCTCTGATATAGTCAAGAGACCTATGGAGAAGTTGTTTATTGACTTTATTGGGCCGTTTCCTGGGTCGCGAGATGGAAATAGATTTGCGTTGGTCTGCACCGACGGCTTTTCTAGATTCAATTGGATTTTCCCAACTAGGTCGGCGACTACTCAAACGGTGATTAAGTGTCTTGAATACATCTTTGCATGGTTTGGTCCCTGTCAATTTTTAGTGACGGATAATGCCCAATGTTTCAAATCCAGGATCTTTAGTAATTTTCTTTTTGAGCTGGCAATTTCTCACACCACTTCATCTCCTTATTACCCTAAAGGGTCTTACGCCGAAAGGGTAAACCGGAATTTGCGTGCCACTCTTATAGCTTACCATCATAAAGACCACAGTCGGTGGGACTCGTGCATTTCTTGGCTTACTTATTCGTTTAACACCGCTGTTCACAAATCACATAAAACCACGCCTTTCAATCTTATGTTCTCCTTTCGTCCTAACTCTCCTATTTCAAACCTGTGGACCTTTAATCAATTACTTCCGGAACATTATACCTTTAACGATATCAGAAAAATTTGGAAGACAGCAAAAGGGAATATGAAGGTTCCCCATGAGAGATTGGATGAGAAGTACAATAAAGGTCGTAAACTTACTTCTGTTAAAATAGGGGATATGGTATACGTGAAGAATTTTTCCTTGAAAGAAGTGGGTCCCAAGGAGTCAGGAAAATTGAGAGAAAGGTTTTGTGGACCTTTTAAGGTTGTCAGTTTCCTAACTCCTGTCACATGCCTAGTTAGTGATCCGGTTAAAAAGAAGATTTTTAGGGTACATCTGTCTTTTATTAAGAATGGAAATGGAAATTTGAAATAATGTTGATTTTTTCTAAATTGTATTCGGGAAATTTGTATTTCTCAGCACAGGTGATGCACTTTCATCTGAATCGTGTAAATCAGTAATGGTTCGTTTTGTATGTATTGTCTAAATTGTGTTAGGTCCAAAGTGTCAAATTTGTATAAATGTATTTGGGTGTGTGAGTGTGAGTGATTGTTATTTAGCGTTGTTCTTGTAATAGGGTGGGTGTTGTTGTTGTTGTATTGGGTTAATAAAAAAGGTTAGGTCTTATTTATGTTATGGGGTTAAAATAAAATAAAGGGTAAAGCCGAATATATAAATTGGGTTTGCGTTAGGATACCTTAGTTCGTCTTACGATCCTAACTTGTTGTCAAGGTATGGGACTTGACTAGGTGACATAAGGTGTTCTTATATTGTGTGGTGAGTATTTACAAATCGTTCCTTTGTGTCTCCAAGTGGTGACTTGTTCATTTTGGGTGGCTTGTTGATGTTGGAAAGTAAGTACTGGCCGAATTTGTTATGTGGTGACGGGTATTCATGCTACACCAGGGAATTATGCGGTGAGTATGATATGATGAATTACGGATTTTATTTAAGGGTTTTTATGTTTTGTGAGAAGATGTTTTAACGGACTCTATTTATATTCAGGCAATTTTGGGGAAGATTTGTGGGTAGTAACTTGTTATTATTATATTCAGTGTGACGTGAAGTTGTGTGATTTGGATGAATGATTATGGATGTTGTATGTTGTTGATCTGTTCATATGTACGGTCTGTGCTTTATTTTCTTGGTGTTGAGGTAAACTTCCGTTTTTCTTTGGATTTTCTTGGGGTCTGTCTTCGTTTTGTAAATTTTTTGGGAGGTGGTTTTTGGTTTATGATTTCTTAAGTGTGAGTATAGATGGACTATGGAGGACTAATGCCGACATCCAATTTTCCCTAGTTTTTTTTGAGGCAAGGAACTCAGATTTCACTTTTAGTGGTAACTTCTGTCTGTTATTTTCTGTATCTTTGAATTTTTAATTGTGAATCTAATTATTGCTTGGATAGTAGCAACTTCTATATGGTAAACGTGTTATGTATGATTTGTCAAACTTAAGTTTGTTTGTGAAGGACATGGAAATTTATCTATTATGTGATTATTCGGTTTGGTATCTTGCCTGATTTTCTTGTAAGGATGAGTAATGTTGGTTGTAAGTATTATGTTATCGTGTAGGTTGTTATTCCTTACATGGTACTGCCTCTAGTATATTTGCTTTCAGCTTAATTGTGGGAGTGGTTGCTTCGACGATGGTTGTGGCTTCGATGTTAATGTGAAGTTATCCAGGGCCCGAATATCGAACAAGCATCGTGGGATGGAATCGGAATGAAGCTTTCTTCTCATTTGCAAGAAATCTACTACGATTGGGTTGAATGTATTTATATTGGATCTCATTATGTAAAGCATCTTTGTAAAATTTTGTATAGCCATGATGTCAACTGATATTGTCTTTGACGTGGTGTCAAATCTTGAAAAGACTAGTGTGAGCGACAAAGAGTTTGGAATGTGAAAGAACTTGTATGCTTTGAAGAGTTTACCTTATGGAATTTTGGAAGTAATTGTGAGAAAAAAAACTTCAGGGTATTGTGATTTGCATGTTACATGTTGACTTGATATATTGTCTGAATATGTTTTCGCGGTTTAAATAAAAACCGGAGTTAAAGGCTTGTGGAGAGGGAGGATGTGCCGGTATTACGTCACTATTTTACGATTGCAACGTCTTTCGATATGTTTTATTTTGATTTCCGGGTGTGATGACTTCGGTTCTCTGTTTTCCCGCTAGAGAGCTACACCGAAAGGTAAGAACTTATATTTGTCTTTCTACTGAATGCAGCTGATGTTCCGGTCCGGTGAGAGAAAGCCGAGTTAGTTGTCATTTGTTTAACTATTATGTTGCATGTCAAGTACGAAGTGTGCCGAGATCTTGTAATATTTTGGTTAGACTTGGATCTCCATGGAAGAAGACAGTAGATGAGTTTGCTGCTAGGCCTGTTATGTATCAAAGTGGCCTGAGATACGGTGATAGTTCGTGTCTCCGAGAGTAAATATCTGTACTGTATTATGTGGTATAATCTGCATTGACTTTGAGATGTTAAATATGACTTGTCGGGTAAGAATCATGTTAGCCGGGAGTGATAAAAAAAGGACTAGATATATGTGGTGAGTTGTTTTGGTAGCCTTAACCTTGGATGATGTATTGGAGTTGTTGCTGTTGGTTTTTTGTTTTATGAATCTTCTGTTGGCAAACGGTAACAGTAGTCTTCCGTCAGCCGAGGAGTGAACAAGATAAGTTCTCAGGAAGCCATGACAGGGCTTAGACGTTTATAAATTTTGCTGCCGAGGATAGTCAAGTATTATATTAAAAGATATGAATTACGACATCTTGACATGGGTTTAAGCATGTATATGTATCGAGCAGCTGATATTGATATTGTGAAGAAGTTGAGTATTTTATGAGAGTGAGTGGACGTTGGATTGATGTTTGTTTTGAAGGCTCTTGGATTATCGGAAGAGATAATTGTACTCAGGCCTATTAACATGCGTTGGAACATGAATGAGCATTATATTGGAACTACCGACGATTTGAGCAATATTAGTAACAAGACGAGTCGATGCAAGTGAAGGAAAGTCGTGAAAGATTATACGCCGTTGTCATTGCTTGTTGGAAACTTGGATTACTGTGAATGTCGGTCTGTCGTTTAGATTATAAGGCAAGTACCAAAGAATGTTGTATTGTATTTTCCATGTCTTTTAAATGTCATGTAATGTATGTAAGTGTTATTGTTAATAGAAGTTGTTACCGCACTTTGTATCAGTGTATTATTTCTAGGCCTATGCTAGATACTGTAGTCTCGGTACATTCATCTGGGTTATATCGCAAATGGACTCGGTCGTATTCTGCTGTTAGGAGGGGGTGTTACTACAATGAATTAAACAATTCTCATGGATCGTCATCTGTAGCCTACTGTACTCGATTTGAATCTGGATTCTCCGACGGCCACAACTCACTGGAATCACTGTTTTCAAACATTCCAAAACTTTGTGAGAGAATTTCCTGAAGCTACAGAAGACCAAAGTTACGGCTCCAAATGAACTATATTTCTCCTGTCGTCTACGAACACTTAAGTCATTGCTGTTCTTATAACGACGCTATATCTATACTTAAGACGTTATATATGAAGCCAGTAAACGAAATATTTGGGACATCAGCTCTTTACTCGGCGCCAACAACGCAAAGAATCAATCCGCCGCTATCTGGAATCACAAAGAATTCTTAGTGAAGACTGCCAATTTAAAGCCGTGAATGCTGAAACTAATCGTGATGACTGCACACGAGATGTCTTATCAGGGGATAAGTCAATCCTGTTATTTGCCAACGCTTGTTACAGAACATGACGCCTTTCGTCTCAGATGCTTATACTTAAGCGCGTCCATTAGAACAGGCCCATTTGCACTCCCGCTTGTATGAAGATGTTTCACCTCGATTAACGTGGTTGGCGATACAGATAACGTGTGTCGAGAAAGAAAACAACCACTTTCCAGTTGAAGTGAATGACTTTCCTCCTAATACCGTAGCAGCAATATCTCTATATATATATAAATGAAAGTTTGTCTGTTTTACCTGAATTTCTACGGAAATTTGCGTTATTTACGCGTTTCAGACTGTTTTATGACGGATGCGTGCGAAAATATTTTTTTTGTCAGCCTGTCTGTATGTATGTCTGTCTGTTTGTCTGTGGACAAGTATGTTCCCTTATAACTCGAGAACGGCAGGGTGGATCAACGTAAAATTTGGTATAAATATCTTTCAGAGGCACGACACTAATCATGGATGTAACTCTTCTCTGTAGCTCCAATAGAAGGGGGCCTACCCCCTTAAAACACTTGCTGAAATAGGCGTAGAAGGGCGAGACATATCTCATTTTCAGCCCCTCAATGTGAGAAACGAAACTCGGGGGTCCTAAAGGGACCCCGAAAACCACATCTTTAGGCCCTAAAACCAACTGTTTTTGAGATATTCCCAGAAAACTAATTTCATTTAATACAATAATGAAAGAATGCAATCCGGTAACCACGGCAACAGAAACTCACAGGTCCATGTATTGCTGTAAGACGCAATACAATTCCATTTATTACATTACTGAGATAGTTTGCAAACGGTTAGAAGGTTATAACGGAACAAAATCAAGCAGTAAAATTCATCACTACTGAACCCTTTCAAAGAAGCTTATGAGACTCAGTTTCGGGGGGGTGTAACAGTCCATTTCGTAAGTTGTTGTTAAAGCGCTTCTATAACATGCAGGGTAACACATAACAAAATAACATGCAGGAAGAAGTGAATACCAGGATTAAAACAAATTAATTTAATAACAGATCAACTATTTACAAATTAAATAAACAAACAAGATCTCCCAAATGACTCCCACTTGATTTAATTACTTGCCATAAACTAGGCCTAATCTCAGGAGAGATTATAAACTGGACCAAATGTCCCAAATACTTCAATGACATTGTGTACGTTTGCAGCTGTTCTACATGCTTAACGATGAGTACAAATAAATGCGAGATTCGTCACCATCCGGTAAACCTTCAGAGGACGAATCTGCATTGTCTAGAGCTAGACAGACGCGGGGAACCAACTATACACTACTTAAATTAATCCGACACTTCCTACACTAAATAAAACAACAAATAATTCCCGCATGGAATTGGAATCAAGGAACTGCCGTAGCAAAAACATGAATGCCTAAAATTAGGACTTTTCAAAATCAACACAAGTAAATTAACACGTGACCAACAAGAAAAACACATATGACCGCTTGCCATTTTTACAAGTAAATACAACTACACCACACAGGTGTCACAACAGACAAACTGACATGAAATGAGTCATAGAAAATCACTAGGCTCAAAGCCAACATTTACATTATGAAAACAATATTCCATTCATACGAGATGCGATAATTCGTAACAGACATGGCGAACTCCCCAATTAATTATGGTCCAATGACCATCACAAAAGAACAGGTTTGCTAATGATAGCCTTTAGGGGTCAGTCGGTCAGCTGGACTGCCTAACAATGAGTCACCGAACCTAAACGGGCGCTAAGTGGAAATCTGCACATCTGTCAAGCCACGTGTCAATAACCTCGACCCGCCGTGGCATGGGTTCGAGTCTCGAAGAAGCGTGCTCCCAAAGCACAAAGATACGTGTGTGTGTCAGAATAAAATATCTCAGCATTTCCCCTAGGAAATCCCAGAATCAGCACTGGACAAGGTACAGTAGCCTCCAAGAGCGCTCTGCCTTTCCATCGAAATACAACAACAAATATGAGGGCGGTAGCACCTCCTACCCCTCATCACGAAGAATCAATACACACACCTGACACAAGAACAAACACAGAATCACACGTATGGGTTTGACAGAAACCTGAAATAAATGACATAAATATTTTCCACCAGCTTGCGCTTCCAATCTAGTCCGTGACTAAAGAACCTGAAAAGGACTCAAAAAAATCTAAAAAATTTTAGAACTAAGGTGTTCTACAGTTACATCTTAAATTTGTTGCGCTCGTCAACCCTAGTATGAATAAAACCTCTTCATCAAACATCTTACAATAATTACCTCCCTTTCCTATAAAAAAAAGAACTTTAATTAAGCACCACTTATCGAATGTAACGAGTTTCGCATTCGCATGGATAAAATCAAATACACACGCCGTGTACACTAAATATGACTCCGAAGAAAAACATACAACAAACAAATTTGGCCACGCGCCAACGTACATTTAAAGATGATAGTGTCGGCACACGAAAAAAAACCTAAACACAAGAAAAACAATTGACTAAACTATTTACAACGTTCCCGCGCCTTATCTAACTACATATTGAGTAAATCAATTTTTGTACATCACCGTTTCAGCTTGCAGAACATTAACCTTCATCCCGGTGCATTTCCCTACGGGAAATCTAGCCCTCCATCGTCGACGTCGTTGTAGAAGCGATGCACATAATTCCATCACACGACCATACATCGGACATCTTGGCGTAGTTTTCTTGGACAGAAATGTTCAATGTTAATAATATTGCCTAGCAATAATCGCTGTGAGCTACTACTTTCACTCACAAATATGTCCTATGCGATTTCTGATCGAAGACTTGCCCTATCTTAGCATTTGCTTAACACACGCACAAATATCACTCAAAAATATAATACAAAATTTACATAAAATTACACACTTCAAACTCATCGCCACTGGCTTGAAAACAAACCTTAAACATGTCTATCTTGCAGCCCTTATCTCGCCTAGAGATCTCCACTGCTATACGTGAACCTTGCTCCCTTGAGCACAAAGTGAAATGTTAGTAAAGTATGCTCATTAGAGCTTCAAAAATCATGACGCAGACTGACGTGAACGTTGCTCACCTGAGCTCAATAAAGTTGTGTCGTAAACAGCTCATCACCGATCAATTTATTGGAAACTGACAGAATGAGGTAGGGTGGGGAGAATTTGTAAAAATAATCTGGAGTTTTCATCTCACAAACTTGGGACTAGTATCAATCTTCTTCATTTTATCCAAACGTCTCAATGCACTTATGCGGAATTAATTCGGATCGGCGGTTCTTTAGATACGCATTTCCGCCCCTTTTTCCAGGGTACGCAATTCACCGCGTGGCTTTGGCGTGGTCTCATCTGATTGGCTGATTCAATCCTGGATCGGTTGAAACTTTACTCATGACACTCCCATAATGACTCCAATTTTGATGCGCGCTGGTACAGAATTTGTCCTTGAACTCGGCTTAACCGGTCGTCTTCAGGAATAACTACCAAGCTTGCTTCTGTTGTAATCGTTGCAAAACACTACCTTGCCTTCCCTTTGTCAATTTCAACATTTACTGCATGGGCATCAGTAATAATAATAATAAAATCATGAAGACTTATTCATCGACTGATTAATAAGGGTTCAATACATATAATGCGCTTAAGGGGGTCAAGGGGTACTCTAGATTTTTTCACATGATTTACACGTGCGGGTGTGGTACGGAAGGTCTATTACGTCCCTATCTCTATATTGTTATATTATAATAATAATAATTATTATTATTATTATTATACTACGGCCTACGACGACGAGACAAAGCTTATTTTCTGCCCCTTGGTGTCAGAAACAAAACTCGGGTACCCTAAATAGCCGTAAAGGGTCCCCGAAAACTACATTTTAAGCCTCTAATACCAACAGTTTCTGATATTCCAAGAAAACTAATTTCATTTAATAAACTAATGAAGGAATGCACGCCAATAGCTATGACAAAACCATCTCAAAAGGTGACATCCAACTTACCATCTATTTCTGAAAGAAGTAATGCCACTCCATTTATTAAATTTCTGTGAACGTTTGTAAGGTTATCACGGAACCAACTAAAACTGTAATATTCATCAATGCGCTTAAGGGGGTCAGGGGTTACCATAGATTCTTTTCACACGACTTAAACGTGCGATATGTCGTACAGAAGATCTATTATATCTCCAAACAGCAACATGACGTGAATTGCGTTTCGTCTACGAGGTTTCCGATTTTATTTTCACGTCAGGAAATACACGTTAGGTAGGCTAAATTTATTTTCTGAGCATATTTTAACTAATCATTTATCTTTGTCGACAAAAAGGTTCCAAGCCTCTAACCATTGCAACAGTAGCTCAATTGATTACGTCTGGCTATTAATACCAAAGACCGTTCGAAGAATGGGTACTTCTGCTAGTCGTTCTCTAAATGCAACTTTAGTGGTTTACATAGACATCCCCGGAGCAGATGCCTTGTGCAATTCGCGTGGGGAACGTGGACACGGAATACAGTTTAGATCTGCCGCTGTTAAACCTAACAATTCAAACCAAACATTTGTTAACCATCTTGCTATGCTCCGTATATTCTCAACTATTTAAGGTTAAGATCGATGTGATAATTGATGGATATTAAATTTCGGGCAAGGTTGAATCTGTTTTTATAGATGACCGTATCGCTCGAGAACTGAATCTAGAAATTCACCCTTCCTCGGAAGAAGTTCTTCTTGCTTCTACTACTCATAAAGCGAAAATAATTGAAGTAATTGGACAATGTCCTGTGGATATCACATGCGTGAACACCATTATTCGAGAATAGTATTGTCAGTTCTGCCTAACCCTCCGTATTAATCTGATAATTGGCCGTGGCTTAATGAAGATGCACTCCTCTGTCAAGTTTGAATTTGGAGGTTCCAGAACCCCTTTCGTTATTTGTGGACTTGTAGCAGCTGAAGTGAAACATACTGTACTCTGATTGTAAGGCTATTGTGGTTAAATCTCATCGCTATTCTGACACTGATTCACAATTCATTGCGGCTGAGATTGGTCAACTATTGAAAGACAATGTAATGGATGGTAGCGATTCCCCAAGGAGAGCACAGGTACATGTCGTTTCGACGACAAATCACAAACGCCGTTTGGTAGTTGATTATTCTCGGACTATTAATAAGTTTACCTATGTGGATGCCTACCCCATGTCTAGCAACAATGACATAGTTACGAAGGTGGCAAGTTTTCAGCATCATAGATTTACGCAGTGCTTACCATTAGATACCCATCCCTGAGCACGATCGGACCTTTACTGCTTTTGAGGCTTGTGGGAAATTGTACCAGTTCACAAGAATTCCTCTCGGTGTGACAAATGGAGTAGCGGAATTCCAGAGAGTAATTGATGGGATCATTCACTCTGAAGGTTTTAAAGATACCTACCCTTACCTCGATGACGTCACAGTTTGTGGAGCAAACCAAGCTAAGCACGATGTGAACCTTAATAAGTTCCGTAAAGCCGCTGCCAAGTATAATCATCTCTGAGGAAAGCAACTTCTCCCAATAAAATTCATCAGTCTTTTGGGACATACAATCAGTCATAAGACTATTAGGCCTGATCCTGACTGATTAAAACCACTCAGAGATGTGATCGCCAATCTCTTAGACGAGCTCTTGGAATGTTTTCACATTATTTACCCTTTGTGTCAAACTTTTCAGCAAAAATTAAACCTCTGTGTCAGACCTTATAATGCCTGTCAGTCGCTGCTGTTAAGGCTTTCGGAGATATCAAGTCTGTTATAGAGAATACTGCGCAAGGTAGCATCGATAACAATGTCCTTTTCACTGTCGAGACTGATGCATCCGATTCTACTATTGCTGCCACCCTCTCCAAAATAAACGCCCTGTAGCTTTCTTTTCTCGAACACTCTCAGGTTCCGACCGCCATCGCTCTGCGATCGAAAAGAAAGCCTATGCTATTGTGGAAGCCATTCGTAAATGGAGACACTTCCTCATGGGCCGTCATTTCAACCTTATCATAGAACAGCGCTCCGTAACTTTCATGTTTGATTCAAAACATCCCGGGAAAATAAAGAACGAGAAGATATTGCGTTAGCGTTTGGAATTTTCTCCTTATTCATACGACATTGTATACCGACCAGGCAACGATGGCCAAACTGCTGACGCCCTTTCAAGTGTTGGTTCCAACACACACAATGCCGATTACGAAAAGCTACTGTCTCTTCACGAGTCTCTCTGTCACCCAGGCATCACATGCATGAGTCATTGGATACGGATTTAAAAAGAATCCTTTCTCAATAGAAGAATGGATTAGCTGGAATGCTGGGGAACGTAAAGCAATGGAATCCAGGAAAAGTAAGCTTGAACTGGCCTTCCAATTGACAAAAGATACACACAATGTATACAATTAAACATTACAAGACAGTGATTGAGCCGGGAGCACTGCACGCAGCAGAAACACTAACTATACATTTTAAGGGGCAAATGAAAAAACTCGAGGTGAAGGAAAGGAAAATTTTAAGAAAAATTATAGGACCAAAATTTCAGGATAACAAGATTATATACATTAAGAATGAAACTCTCTACCAGAAAATTTAAAAACTCTCAGATACCATGCGAAAAAGGAGGATAAATTTTTACGATCATCTTTTGAGAATGGATTCTGATAGAGTAACGAAACAAATCTTTGACTTTTTCCGTAATCGTAAAACAAAACCCAACAGGTTTAAAGAAATAAAAAAAAGACCTTGTGGAATTGAAAATGACAGAAACGTCATTACTCGATCGAACAGCCAAATTAATTACTAAAGACGGAAATGTAAGGTTCCAAGACAGAGCTACACTAAAATCCAAACCCATTATCTCGGAAGATGAGAGGAAAATAAGATCGGGAAGACTGAAGAAGTACTGGGCTCTACGGTAAGGACAGCGTTCAGGGAAATGATTGATTCAACGTACCCCAAAGAGGGTGAAACGAAAGAAGAAGAAAAAGAAGATATTCGGTATATCACATCTGCATGCAGGACGTGTTGAAGCATAGCCTCAATTCTTCAGATATCAAGGATCTCTCATCAAAGGTACAAACCCCTTCGAGTGTCTAAATCTAGACTTCAAGGGACCTTTGCCTACTAAGAGTGGAAATCGTTACATCCTCACCGTAATTGACGAATTTTTTCGTTTCCCCGTTGCCTTCGCTTGTCGTGACACGAGTGCCTCAACTGTCATCCCTTGCCTAACACAATTGTTCAGCATATTGGGAGCCCCATTTTATATACACACGGATCGAGGATGATCATTTATATCTCAGGAGTTCAACAACTTCTTGCTTCGTTTGGAGTGGCTACTAGCCGAACTACACCCTGTAACCCCCAGGGTGACTGCCAGGTTGAACGATTTAACGGTACAATCTGGAGAACTCTTCAACTTGCTCTAGAAGATAGAGGGTTGTCAATCACCGGATGGGAATCCGTACTTCGAGAAGCACTCCACGCCATTCGGTCTCTACTCTGCACCGCAACAAATGCTACTCCTCACGAGTGCATGTTTGCCCACCCACGACGCAATAGTAATGGCTACTCTACTCCCATTTGGCTATTGAAACCAGGAACTGTACTACTCTGACGCTTCAATATTCTATTTAAATTTGATCCAAAATTTGAAGAAGTTACCCTCCTAGATGGTAATCTTGAGTATGCCCTCATTCGGCATCCTGATGATCGGGAGTCTACAGTATCTACTGGCAGCGAGAGAAGACCCTCGCACAGTAACTGATGGACCAGTGCTACATTCCAACATGGCGCTCATGCGATATATTCCAGCGGTTCACTATACATCTCATTTACGCATTCAAACTGATATTTTTCTATGGTGCTAGAGGATTATTAAGTAAGAACAAAGAATAACTTTGCTCCATGTGATTTTTAAGTATTCCAAATTACATTTCTGGCGATCTAACCACTCGAGAATAATGAAACTGATCACATCGGATCTTTCTACGGTGTCAAGTGTAGATACATCTCATATTCAATTGTGTTCCACAATTCGTGATGGCATCAGTTCAGAGCTTTAAAACAGGTTTATTTTACATCTCGTATCCTATCCAAGCCATTGACTAGATTAATGTGCTATTATATAACAATTATCTAATACACTAAATTCTCTGGCTTACATTTCGTAAACCAGAAACGACGAGCATTTGACTCTTCTTTAAATGAATTTCCATGACGGAAAGATGCCATGTCACTGGACATCATCCACACTTAAAGTTATACTCACAGCGCAATATTTCTCAAAATAATGGTGTAGGTAGAGACTGGTCGTGTGCCAAAATATAGTAAGTACATCACATGGAACGACCAGAGGAATATATGAAAATAGGCAAATTATTTCTTCTTGTTCAGAGTAGTCTTCGTAATCTCGCTCAATATATCAATTTTGGTGTAAGTCTTGGATGTTAACTCTGGAAACAGAACTACCTTTCTGTACAAAATTTCTGATCTAGGTCATGTATGTCGCATTGTGTTTGGACGGTATTCAAAATAATGGAAACGTCTGTAAGCTTTATGTTCCCCTATGCAAAGGAACGTGTTTGTGAAATAAGTAGTTTCTCAGCAGGATGATACTGATTTCACCGAGGAGATGAAGATAGAAGAATTCTCCGTACCAGAGTTTATTCCATGCATCAAAACAGAAACGCCATCTTTAACTAGTGGAGAAGATTTGAAAGAGGTAAGTTCCTTATTAGTTTACTACTTCTTGCATCTTAAAAGGACATGACCTGATCGCCATCCTCTTCTCTCCAATGCTATTTGGGGATTACAGAATTGAATCTATCGAAAGCATACCCATTTCGTTGAACGTAGGTGAGGCAGTAACATTCGTACCTTCATTAAATACACAGTGTCAGAAATGTAAAGGGCGTTTGTAGACATTGTATGGACGTCCTCCGATGGAAAGGAGACGTTTGATGGCACACGGATTGTTGCTTATGTCATCAAGAGAAGTTACACTGCCAGAGCGATGTGATAAGGACCTATAACCGTGTTTAAACTACATGACTTGACCCGTACTGGCCTCCCTAGGGCAACAACTTCGGCACACGACCGGTGTCTGTGACTTCTCGCCCGCAGGAACCCTGACCAGACTACATGACTTGGCCCGTACTGGCCATCCTAGGGCAACAACTTCGGCACACAACCGGTGTCTGTGACTTCTCGCCCGCAGGAACCCTGACCAGACTACATGACTTGGCCCGTACTGGCCACGCTAGGGCAACAACTTCGGCAGACGACCGGTGTCTGTGACTTCTCGCCCGCAGGGACCCTGACCAGACTACATGACTTGGCCCGTACTGGCTGCCCTAGGGCAACAACTTCGGCAGACGACCGGTGTCAGCGACTTCTCGCCCGCAGGAACCCTGACCAGACTACATGACTTGCCCCGTACTGGCCACCCTAGGGCAACAACTTCGGCAGACGACCGGTGTCAGCGACTTCTCGCCCGCAGGAACCCTGACCAGACTACATGACTTGGCCCGTACTGGCTGCCCTAGGGCAACAACTTCGGCAGACGACCGGTGTCTGTGACTTCTCGCCCGCAGGGACCCTGACCAGACTACATGACTTGGCCCGTACTGGCTGCCCTAGGGCAACAACTACGGCAGACGACCGGTGTCAGCGACTTCTCGCCCGCAGGAACCCTGACCTGACTACCGCCAGGATAAACAGTTACTTTGTGAGGTCTACCGGGAGGCAAGTGTCAAACCAGACTCCACAACAACTCTCTGTATGGTAGACGGCCTTGGAGAGGCCCGATCCTTAAACCCAGACACCGTGGAGCATGGTACAGGTGAGCCCAAAATTACCAAGAATGGACTATGGATAATTGGCGCAAAATTCTCTTCACAGATGAATGCCGCAATATATCTGCTAACAGATGACCGTCGACAACATGTGTGGAGGGAAAGTGCCAATGCTGCACGCCAGAGGCATTCCGTCAATCGAGTACAGCAAGGTGGCAGATCAGTTATATTCTGGGCGGGTATCATATGGGGGGGGTTCGGACGCCATTGTTGCTCATCCTGGGCTCGCTCAAGGATCCACAATACAGAGATAACATCGGGTATCACATGGGGTGTTCGGACGCTATTGTTGCTCATCCTGGGCTCGCTCAAGGCTTCACAATACAGGGATAACATCCCCCCACCCGTCGTTGAACCGTTTCATCAGCATTTCGGGGAAAATTTTAAGTTTATAGACGGCAACTCCTGAGTCCATCGTGCTGGTATCGTCAACAATGGCCTGCGTGTTCCCCCGATATGAACCCAATTGAACATACTTGAGATAATTTGGAAAGAGTTGTGTGCCTTTGAAGAATGGGATAAATGAGTCTAGCAGTGGTTAAATGACCTCGTGGGCAGCTTGTCACGTGGGTTGCTGGATGCATTAATGCAACCCATTGTTGAATGAGGGTGCTACACCATGAGCTTACCTCAAGAATCCGGTTCTGTTGGACTAGTGATTTGTTTGTCAATACATCGGAAGATGGATTACTTCATCAATACCAGTTCACCATAGTATAGAATACCATAGAACTTTTGTTTGGTGGGTGATGTAAACCTTTTTTTTATGTGTATATTAAGGGACAGGCCACGTTGTGCATGTATTATGTGCTGTGACTGAAATGATGGACTGGTAAGGGAAATGGCTTTTATAGTCTTACTGCAAGAAATTTCAAATTTAATTCTTTCAGCCCTCAAGCATACTACTGTCAACTATTTGGAATCTTCTCCGTCCTAATAGTCTTCTACCATTCACCGTTCTTTCCATCGCATCCAAAAGTAAAAAATTTCTTCTCAGCCAATGACTAAGCCAATCTTGTTACTTCATCCTGATTACCTTTAATATATTTTCTCCTCCACAACTCTTTTGAGCACATCTTCATTTCGCACTTTCTCTTCCCATTTTGTCCCTTCCATTGTCCTCCATAACCACTTCTCAAACGCCTCCCCCTTTCTCAGTGTCCACATCCCAGCTCCATAACCAGATCTCAAACGCCTCCCCCTTTTCTCAATGTCCACATCCCAGCTCCATAGAGTGCTACACTCCAAATAAAGCATTTCGCCATTCTCTGTCTCTGGCCTTTGCCCATGCCCCAACAAAGCAACATCAGTTTCTTATTAAATGCCTCCTTGACAATTGCAATGCGTGTTTTCACCTCCTGTTTGCATCTCATGTCTTCATTTATTATGCATCCCAAGTATTTGAACGCACTTATTTGTTCTATTTTGTCCAGTCCTAACTTTAAAGCTGTCCTTACGTTTCTTGAATTTATCACCATATATTTTGTCTTATTTTTATTAACTCTCATTCCAAATTTCTCACAGGTCGTATTTAGATCTTCCAACATTCCGATCATTACTCTTTCACTCTCTGCCATTAACACAATATTTATACAAAAATAGCCCAGATCTTCCTCTTTCAGAAAATGATTTTATTTTTGTCACTCCGGCTATTGTTAAGCTTGGAGAGGCCATGTAATGTGGGCCGGTATGATATTTAAACATTTGGCGTATTTCTTTAATAATAATACAGAAGAGGGACCATGATCAGAAGAAAATGACTAGGAGACGTGTAAAATGGCAGACAATATCTAAGGAAGAAAAAACGAGGAAATGTGAAGTGGAAACATATGGAGGAGTGAGTGAATAAATATTAATGAGAATGTTCTTTGGGTTTTGAACTGCTCTGAGTTTTAATATACATTTTGATAGGTAGATTTTAATTAATAATGCTCAATTTTCATAAATATTTAAAACGAGAGTTTAAGCAATTTTGGATAAAACATTATTAATCTAACAACCAAGCCCAGAGCAGTTATTGTTTCTATACAGTTTAACTACATGTAGAAACTAAACCGGCTTTGTCGACCAAAAATTTTGACGCAAGGGACTTTTAAGGGACCACTTTCTTAATAGAAAAATCATCAACAACTCAAAAATTAATGAAGGTATTTAAAAATAAATTAGTACAATGGATGCCAGCAACTCTCTATGTAAGCGATAAAATCTGGTAATGTTATGATGAAAACTGTGTAAGTTAGAAAATTCAGTCATACCTCCCCTTAAGAGGCTAATAAATAACGCTTTTAATGATATAAGTGTGCCTGCCCGAGATCTTGCACAACAATTATATACATTTCCAAGGAATCACACGCATCAGAAGGAAAGTACTAAATTATCAAAATTAAAATTTTCATCCATGTTTCAAACTGTGGTTCTTGCTTTGGAGTGGGTGTTAATTCTGCAGCTCCAAAATGAGTCTCACTCACACCTTTGTGGCTATAATTAGCCTTTCTCTAAAACGTTAAACGTTTGCTCGGAATAAACATGAAATAATGATTGCTTAATGAACTAGTAACGTGGAAGTGTGTGAGATTAATTTTTTAGCAAAAGGTTCTACACCCAGTTCCTATAAACATGTGAGTTCGAAGCAAGGACCAAATTTGGAAAAATGAATGAAAATAGTTAGGTTTTTAATTTAGTATATTGCTTCTAATAGCAAGTGATATGTGTCTAATGTTATAACCCTGCCTGTTATATAAGATCTGTAGTATTGCTTCTAATAGCAAGTGATATGTGTCTAATGTTATAACCGTGCCTGTTATGTAAGATCTGTAGTATTGCTTCTAATAGCAAGTTGTATGTGTCTAATGTTATAACCGTGCCTGTTATATAAGATCTGTAGTATTGCTTCTAATAGCAAGTGGTGTGTGTCTAATGTTATAACCGTGCCTGTTATATAAGATCTGTAGTATTGCTTCTAATAGCAAGTGGTATGTGTCTAATGTTATAACCCTGCCTGTTATATAAGATCTGTAGTATTGCTTCTAATAGCAAGTGATATGTGTCTAATGTTATAACCCTGCCTGTTATATAAGATCTGTAGTATTGCTTCTAATAGCAAGTGATATGTGTCTAATGTTATAACCGTGCCTATTATGTAAGATCTGTAGTATTGCATCTAATAGCAAGTTGTATGTGTCTAATGTTATAACCGTGCCTGCTATATAAGATCTGTAGTATTGCTTCTAATAGCAAGTTGTGTGTGTCTAATGTTATAACCGTGTCTGCTATATAAGATCTGTAGTATTGCTTCTAATAGCAAGTTGTATGTGTTTAATGTTATAACCGTGCCTGTTATATAAGATCTGTAGTATTGCTTCTAATAGCAAGTTGTATGTGTCTAATGTTATAACCGTGCCTGTTATATACGATCTGTAGTATTGCTTCTAATAGCAAGTTGTATGTGTCTAATGTTATAACCGTGCCTGTTATATAAGATCTATAGTATTGCTTCTAATAGCAAGTGATATGTGTCTAATGTTATAACCGTGCCTGTTATATAAGATCTGTAGTATTGCTTCTAATAGCAAGTTGTATGTGTCTAATGTTATAACCGTGCCTGTTATATAAGATATGTAGTATTGCTTCTAATAGCAAGTGGTATGTGTCTAATGTTATAACCGTGCCTGTTATATAAGATCTGTAGTATTGCTTCTAATAGCAAGTTGTATGTGTCTAATGTTATAACCGTGCCTGTTATATAAGATCTGTAATATTGCTTCTAATAGCAAGTTGTATGTGTCTAATGTTATAACCATGCCTGTTATATAAGACCTGTAATATTGCTTCTAATAGCAAGTGGTATGTGTCTAATGTTATAACTGTGCCTGTTATATAAGATCTGTAATATTGCTTCTAATAGCAAGTTGTATGTGTCTAATGTTATAACCGTGCCTGTTATATAAGATCTGTAGTATTGCTTCTAATAGCAAGTTGTATGTGTCTAATGTTATAACCGTGCCTGTTATATAAGATCTGTAATATTGCTTCTAATAGCAAGTTGTATGTGTCTAATGTTATAACCGTGCCTGTTATATAAGATCTGTAGTATTGCTTCTAATAACAAGTTGTATGTGTCTAATGTTATAACCGTGCCTGTTATATAAGATCTGTAGTATTGCTTCTAATAGCAAGTTGTATGTGTCTAATCTTATAACCGTGCCTGCTATATAAGATCTGTAGTATTGCTTCTAATAACAAGTTGTATGTGTCTAATGTTATAACTGTGCCTGTTATATAAGATCTGTAATATTGCTTCTAATAGCAAGTTGTATGTGTCTAATGTTATAACCGTGCCTGCTATATAAGATCTGTAGTATTGCTTCTAATAACAAGTTGTATGTGTCTAATGTTATAACCGTGCCTGTTATATAAGATCTGTAGCATTTCTTCTAATAGCAAGTTGTATGTGTCTAATGTTATAACCGTGCCTGTTATATAAGATCTGTAATATTGCTTCAAATAGCAAGTTGTATGTGTCTAATGTTATAACCGTGCCTGCTATATAAGATCTGTAGTATTGCTTCTAATAGCAAGTTGTATGTGTCTAATGTTATAACCGTGCCTGTTATATAAGATCTGTAGTATTGCTTCTAATAGCAAGTTGTATGTGTCTAATGTTATAACCGTGCCTGTTATATAAGATCTGTAATATTGCTTCTAATAGCAAGTGGTATGTGTCTAGTGTTATAACACTGCCTGTTATATAAGATCTGTAGTATTGCTTCTAATAGCAAGTTGTATGTGTCTAATGTTATAACCGTGCCTGTTATATAAGATATGTAGTATTGCTTCTAATAGCAAGTGGTTTGTGTCTATTGTTATAAGCGTGCCTGTTATATAAGATATGTAGTATTGCTTCTAATAGCAAGTTGTATGTGTCTAATGTTATAACCGTGCCTGTTATATAAGATCTGTAGTATTGCTTCTAATAGCAAGTTGTATGTGTCTAGTGTTATAACACTGCCTGTTATATAAGATCTGTAGTATTGCTTCTAATAGCAAGTTGTATGTGTCTAGTGTTATAACCCTGCCTGTTATATAAGATCTGTAGTATTGCTTCTAATAGCAAGTTGTATGTGTCTAATGTTATAACCGTGCCTGTTATATAAGATATGTAGTATTGCTTCTAATAGCAAGTGGTATGTGTCTAATGTTATAACCGTGCCTGTTATATAAGATCTGTAATATTGCTTCTAATAGCAAGTGGTATGTGTCTAATGTTATAACCGTGCCTGTTATATAAGATATGTAGTATTGCTTCTAATAGCAAGTGGTTTGTGTCTAATGTTATAACCGTGCCTGTTATATAAGATATGTAGTATTGCTTCTAATAGCAAGTGGTTTGTGTCTAGTGTTATAACACTGCCTGTTATATAAGATATGTAGTATATGTAGTATAAGATATGCAAATAGCAAAGGAAAACAACTTCTCGCCAAGCAAAATAAATCAAATTATAGCCAAACATAAAAATAAAGATAAAACGATTCCCAAACCGGACAGTAATGAGAAAAAATTTGCGCGTTTCAACTATGTGAATGCGAATACAAATAAAATCACTAACCTATTCAAAAAAACAAGGCATAAAGATAGCTTTCACGACGAAAAACACTACCGCTAGGCACCTCCTAAATAGTAATCTAAATAAACGTGACCCGTATTCAAGGTCAGGGGTTTATTCTATAACGTGCCAAGACACCGATTGTCAAGCTAATTACATCGGGCAGAGTGGAAGGCGAGTAGACACACGTTATAATGAACATAGGAATGCGATAAGATACGGAGCACATTCAGCCGTGTGCGAACATATGTGTGACGCAGGGCACAGCTTTACCAACATAGAGTCGGACCTTAAAATAATCCATCACGAATCGAAAGGCAGAGCTCTTGACATAAAGGAAGCAATCGAGATACACCTAGCCAAACGAAACAATCCCAACAATCTAAATGAACAGACGTTCATGGAGAGCTCACCCCTCTTCACGCTACTAAAAAACACACCCTGTCGGAAACAAAACACAATTTAGCGACACTGCCAAGCTAGATAAAAAGGGGGGAAATTAGGGGGTTTTTAATAGGTAAATGTTATCTGGATCAGGTGTACGATGTACTTTGCTTCTGCAATAAACCAAGGCCCATATTCGCGGCAGTATTAAAGGTGCCGGGACGTCCTCATAAGACCGTCAACGCTTAGTTCGAATGGGTTATGCTCCACGCGTGGCGAGGGCCAATCCACGGTCTTTAATAGTTGTGGACCCACCTCATTCAATAACATACATCTTATCTAGGTTGGCAACACCTCACATAAACACATCGCTATCACTCCCCACAGCACGTAGGGACAGGGGGGAGGAGGCAGGGGAAAAACCAGTCGTTAAGATAACCACCGCAGTCGACCGCACAGCGATTTCCAGTAAGCACGAAAACTGCGAGTAGCTGTAATACGGAAGACAATCAGATAAGTAGTTAGCCAAAAATTTTACAGTTTAACCATAGTTTACAACCATATAATCTCTCTAAAGTACAATCTCCGGGTAGCTATCACCATTTAGCATTTCACCTAACACATATACTGCATTTAGCATACACTGACAGTTGCAGTACCAATATTGCAACTAAATATTTGTAAATATTTTCACCTGTATTTCAAACATAGATTTTGTAGCCTAAGTGTAATGGATCTGATGATGATCGCTTGACGATCGAAACTGGTCATCCTAGTGTTTTATTAATCTCATGTAATTTATTTCAGGATTAGGGCATAACCCATCTCTTTTGGGTACATTCGTGTTGACCGACTGAAAAGCACTAAACTCTCGTGCCTGTTATATAAGATCTGTAGTATTGCTTCTAATAGCAAGTGGTATGTGTCTAATGTTATAACCCTGCCTGTTATATAAGATCTGTAGTATTGCTTCTAATAGCAAGTGGTATGTGACTAATGTTATAACCGTGCCTGTTATATAAGATCTGTAGTATTGCTTCTAATAGCAAGTTGTATGTGTCTAATGTTATAACCGTGCCTGTTATATAAGATCTGTAGTATTGCTTTTAATAGCAAGTGGTGTGTGTCTAATGTTATAACCCTGCCTGTTATATAAGATCTATAGTATTGCTTCTAATAGCAAGTGGTATGTGACTAATGTTATAACCGTGCCTGTTATATAAGATCTGTAGTATTGCTTTTAATAGCAAGTGGTATGTGACTAATGTTATAACCGTGCCTGTTATATAAGATCTGTAGTATTGCTTCTAATAGCAAGTTGTATGTGTCTAATGTTATAACCGTGCCTGTTATATAAGATCTGTAGTATTGCTTCTAATAGCAAGTGGTATGTGACTAATGTTATAACCCTGCCTGTTATATAAGATCTGTAGTATTGCTTCTAATAGCAAGTGGTGTGTGTCTAATGTTATAACCCTGCCTGTTATATAAGATCTGTAGAATTGCTTCTAATAGCAAGTGGTGTGTGTCTAATGTTATAACCCTGCCTGTTATATAAGATCTGTAGTATTGCTTCTAATAGCAAGTGGTGTGTGTCTAATGTAATAACCGTGCCTGTTATATACGATTTGTAGTATTGCTTCTAATAGCAAGTGGTATGTGTCTAATGTTATAACCCTGCCTGTTATATAAGATCTGTAGTATCGCTTCTAATAGCAAGTGGTATGTGACTAATGTTATAACCGTGCCTGTTATATAAGATCTGTAGTATTGCTTCTAATAGCAAGTTGTATGTGTCTAATGTTATAACCGTGCCAGTTATATAAGATCTGTAATATTGCTTCTAATAGCAAGTGGTATGTGTCTATTGTTATAACCGTGCCTGTTATATAAGATCTGTAGTATTGCTTCTAATAGCAAGTGGTGTGTGTCTAATGTTATAACCGTGCCTGTTATATAAGATCTGTAGTATGTCTTCTAATAGCAAGTTGTATGTGTCTAATGTTATAACCGTGCCTGTTATATAAGACCTGTAGTATTGCTTCTAATAGCAAGTTGTTTGTGTCTAATGTTATAACCGTGCCTGTTATATAAGATCTGTAATACTGCTTCTAATAGCAAGTGGTATGTGACTAATGTTATAACCGTGCCTGTTATATAAGATCTGTAGTATTGCTTCTAATAGCAAGTTGTTTGTGTCTAATGTTATAACCGTGCCTGTTATATAAGATTTGTAATACTGCTTCTAATAGCAAGTGGTATGTGACTAATGTTATAACCGTGCCTGTTATATAAGATCTGTAGTATTGCTTCTAATAGCAAGTGGTATGTGTCTATTGTTATAACTGTGCCTGTTATATAAGATCTGTAGTATTGCTTCTAATAGCAAGTGGTGTGTGTCTAATGTTATAACCGTGCCTGTTATATAAGATCTGTAGTATTGCTTCTAATAGCAAGTGGTATGTGTCTAATGTTATAACCGTGCCTGTTATATAACATCTGTAGTATTGCTTCTAATAGCAAGTGGTATGTGACTAATGTTATAACCGTGCCTGTTATATAAGATCTGTAGTATTGCTTCTAATAGCAAGTTGTATGTGTCTAATGTTATAACCGTGCCTGTTATATAAGATCTGTAGTATTGCTTCTAATAGCAAGTGGTGTGTGTCTAATGTTATAACCGTGCCTGTTATATAAGATCTGTAGTATTGCTTCTAATAGCAAGTTGTATGTGTCTAATGTTATAACCGTGCCTGTTATATAAGATCTGTAGTATTGCTTCTAATAGCAAGTGGTATGTGACTAATGTTATAACCGTGCCTGTTATATAAGATCTGTAGTATTGCTTCTAATAGCAAGTGGTGTGTGTCTAATGTTATAACCGTGCCTGTTATATAAGATCTGTAGTATTGCTTTTAATAGCAAGTGGTATGTGTCTATTGTTATAACCGTGCCTGTTATATAAGATCTGTAGTATTGCTTCTAATAGCAAGTGGTATGTGACTAATGTTATAACCGTGCCTGTTATATAAGATCTGTAGTATTGCTTCTAATAGCAAGTGGTGTGTGTCTAATGTTATAACCGTGCCTGTTATATAAGATCTGTAGCATTGCTTCTAATAGCAAGTTGTATGTGTCTAATGTTATAACCGTGCCTGTTATATAAGATCTGTAGTATTGCTTCTAATAGCAAGTGGTATGTGTCTAATGTTATAACCGTGCCTGTTATATAAGATCTGTAGTATTGCTTCTAATAGCAAGTTGTATGTGTCTATTGTTATAACCGTGCCTGTTATATAAGATCTGTAGTATTGCTTCTAATAGCAAGTTGTATGTGTCTAATGTTATAACCGTGCCTGTTATATAAGATCTGTAGTATTGCTTCTAATAGCAAGTGGTATGTGTCTAATGTTATAACCGTGCCTGTTATATAAGATCTGTAGCATTGCTTCTAATAGCAAGTTGTATGTGTCTATTGTTATAACCGTGCCTGTTATATAAGATCTGTAGTATTGCTTCTAATAGCAAGTGGTATGTGTCTAATGTTATAACCGTGCCTGTTATATAAGATCTGTAGTATTGCTTCTAATAGCAAGTTGTATGTGTCTAATGTTATAACCGTGCCTGTTATATAAGATCTGTAGTATTGCTTCTAATAGCAAGTTGTTTGTGTCTAATGTTATAACCGTGCCTGTTATTTAAGATCTGTAATACTGCTTCTAATAGCAAGTGGTATGTGTCTAATGTCATAACCGTGCCTGTTATATAAGATCTGTAGTATTGCTTCTAATAGCAAGTTGTTTGTGTCTAATGTTATAACCGTGCCTGTTTTATAAGATCCGTAGTATTGCTTCTAATAGCAAGTTGTATGTGTCTAATGTTATAACCGTGCCTGTTATATAAGATCTGTAATACTGCTTCTAATAGCAAGTGGTATGTGTCTAATGTCATAACCGTGCCTGTTATATAAGATCTGCAGTATTGCTTCTAATAGCAAGTTGTTTGTGTCTAATGTTATAACCGTGCCTGTTTTATAAGATCTGTAATACTGCTTCTAATAGCAAGTGGTGTGTGTCTAATGTTATAACTGTGCCTGTTATATAAGATCTGTAGTGTTGCTTCTAATAGCAAGTTGTTTGTGTCTAATGTTATAACCGTGCCTGTTATATAAGATCTGTAATACTGCTTCTAATAGCAAGTGGTGTGTGTCTAATGTTATAACTGTGCCTGTTATATAAGATCTGTAGTGTTGCTTCTAAATGCAAGTGGTATGTGTCTAATGTTATAACCGTGCCTGTTATATAAGATCTGTAGTATTGCTTCTAATAGCAAGTGGTATGTGACTAATGTTATAACCGTGCCTGTTATATAAGATCTGTAGTATTGCTTCTAATAGCAAGTTGTATGTGTCTAATGTTATAACCGTGCCTGTTATATAAGATCTGTAATACTGCTTCTAATAGCAAGTGGTGTGTGTCTAATGTTATAACCGTGCCTGTTATATAAGATCTGTAATACTGCTTCTAATAGCAAGTGGTATGTGTCTAATGTTATAACCGTGCCTGTTATATAAGATCTGTAGTATTGCTTCTAATAGCAAGTGGTGTGTGTCTAATGTTATAACCGTGCCTGTTATATAAGATCTGTAGTATTGCTTCTAATAGCAAGTTGTATGTGTCTAATGTTATAACCGTGCCTGTTATATAAGATCTGTAATATTGCTTCTAATAGCAAGTGGTGTGTGTCTAATGTTATAACTGTGCCTGTTTTATAAGATCTGTAATATTGCTTCTAATAGCAAGTGGTATGTGTCTATTGTTATAACCGTGCCTGTTATATAAGATCTGTAGTATTGCTTCTAATAACAAGTTGTATGTGTCTATTGTTATAACCGTGCCTGTTATATAAGATCCGTAGTATTGCTTCTAATAGCAAGTGGCATGTGTCTAATGTTATAACCGTGCCTGTTATATAAGATCTGTAATACTGCTTCTAATAGCAAGTGGTGTGTGTCTAATGTTATAACTGTGCCTGTTATATAAGATCTGTAGTGTTGCTTCTAATAGCAAGTGGTATGTGTCTAATGTTATAACCGTGCCTGTTTTATAAGATCCGTAGTATTGCTTCTAATAGCAAGTGGTATGTGTTTAATGTTATAACCCTGCCTGTTATATAAGATCTGTAGTGTTGCTTCTAATAGCAAGTGGTATGTGTCTAATGTTATAACCGTGCCTGTTTTATAAGATCCGTAGTATTGCTTCTAATAGCAAGTTGTATGTGTCTAATGTTATAACCGTGCCTGTTTTATAAGATCCGTAGTATTGCTTCTAATAGCAAGTGGTATGTGTCTAATGTTATAACCCTGCCTGTTATATAAGATCTGTAGTATTGCTTCTAGCAGCAAGTGGTATGTGTTTAATGTTATAACCCTGCCTGTTATATAAGATCTGTAGTATTGCTTCTAACAGCAAGTGGTATGTGTCTAATGGTATAACCCTGCCTGTTATATAAGATCTGTAGTATTGCTTCTAATAGCAAGTGGTATGTGTTTAATGTTATAACCGTGCCTGTTATATAAGATCTGTAGTATTGCTTCTAACAGCAAGTGGTATGTGTTTAATGTTATAACCGAGCCTGTTATATAAGACCTGTAGTATTGCTTCTAATAGCAAGTGGTGTGTGTCTAATGTTATAACCCTGCCTGTTATATAAGATCTGTAGTATTGCTTCTAATAGCAAGTGGTATGTGTCTAATGTTATGACCGTGCCTGTTATATAAGATCTGTAGTATTGCTTCTAACAGCAAGTGGTATGTGTCTAATGTTATAACCCTGCCTGTTATATAAGATCTGTAGTATTGCTTCTAACAGCAAGTGGTATGTGTTTAATGTTATAACCGTGCCTGTTATATAAGATCTGTAGTATTGCTTCTAACAGCAAGTGGTATGTGTTTAATGTTATAACCGTGCCTGTTATATAAGACCTGTAGTATTGCTTCTAATAGCAAGTGGTGTGTGTCTAATGTTATAACCCTCCCTGTTATATAAGATCTGTAGTATTGCTTCTAATAGCAAGTGGTATGTGTCTAATGTTATGACCGTGCCTGTTATATAAGATCTGTAGTATTGGCTCCTTATGATGTAAGTTCCCCTGTAAGTACTTGACCTAGAAAGAAGAAATATCTGTGATAGGTTTCAGATCTAGATGTTGCTTGGTGTAATTTCAGTCAGTTGTACAGCTGATAAATCCTTACTTTTGGGGCAGACGACCTCGTAGTTCCGCCTCTTAAAACAACTACAACAACAACAACAAACATAACTAATACTAAATCCTCACTTTAAGTTGATGCGTGCTGTGAGGTAACATTAGGCCTATATGTTATTGTTTCTGTAGAAGCGTAAAAACTTAGCAAATAAATGAATGATCCTTTCTTGTCGCTAGGATATAAAAGAAGAAGCCCATGATGAAGAGAGTGATGCAAGTGGATATCATATAAATGAGTAAGTGGACAACATAATAAGGAAAAGTGTTGTATGTGTGATAACTAAAACTGTTGGATGTGAATATTTTTTGTTGACAAATCAGTTATCCTCTTATATTTGTCTTTGAGCGATTTTGTTTTTGTCTGTCTTAAGTGGATATTGATGTTCACTTTTTATTTCGCAGCCCTAAAACAAACCATTCTCTTTCAGGGTTTTGACTGTTGGAAGTATTCAGGTATATAAATGGTATCCAGTAATGAAAGTTATTCGACGTATAATCTGCTAAATGTATCAGCCAGCGTTGCATTGCCAATCAAAGATAAAGTGTTTGCGTTGTAATTGTGTTTATTGAAGTGTATTTGGATAAACAATATCTTGAGCTTCTCCGTCTGGTGTGTCGCTCTGGAAACTGCAACGTTTGGAAACACACAAACTGCCGCTAAACTTTGTGAAATACACTCATTTTGGTAAAGATTAATGGGCCAAATCGTAACATGAACCTTCGCGAGATTGCACAACAGCTGACCTAAGTTAATTTGTTGAAATGACGCGCGCATCATCTTTCGAAAAATGGTTATTCTAATTCAGGCACCGTCGGAGGCAACTCCTCACTGATGTGCATTTGTTCATGAGACGTACTAGACTAGTTTACAAGAATATACAATAACAACTTCGAAACTTTTTGAAAAGAATTTGGAAGGGAGAAACTTCACCCCATAGTCGGCACAGTGCAATTATCATTCCCATCCATAAAAACCGTGATGTCAAAGACTGCAATAATTACTGAGGAATCAGTTTACTCAACACTGGTTATAAAATCTATTCCAGTATTATAAGACTAAGACTACAAACCTTCTATGAACCACTCCTGGGAGAGGAACAGAATGGATTCCGGAAAGGCAGATCATGCGCCGATGGATATTTCACACTGAAGATACTCATTGAGAAAAGAAAAGAATTTAATCTGGGAACACATTTAGCCTTTATTGATTTTGTGAAGGGCTTCGATAAAATAGGCAGAAGGATAATTTGGAACATTTTAGCAGAAAGTAATACCCCATCACATATGATAAATGCAATTCAAAATATCTAGAGTCAAAATATGATTGCTCTCAGAATTGGACAACAGCAGACGGAATGGAAACCCATTGACCAGGGAGTTAGACAAGGCTGTTGTCTCTCACAACTTTTTTTCAACATATACATAAATAAAATCATCAGTGACTGGTGACAAAAAAAATCATAGTCACATTAAGATGGACAACCTGATATAGACTCTGGACTGTTTGCAGATGACTTGGTATATTTTGTAGAATCTGAAGATGATTTACAGAGATCAGTATATAATCTTCACACAACAGCGAGAAATTTCAACGTGGATATTTCCTTTCCTAAAACTAAAGTTATGGATTTCTTTATTGTATAGCTGGCTCACGCTCCGGAGTTTGGGAATCGATTACCGGCTCTGTCGCGAATTTTAACCCTGGTCTGATGTCCGGAATGATGTACTCTCAGCCTGATGATTCAAAAGTAGTTTTTCGGCGTTTCCTACTGTTACTCCCAGCTGACGAGATTTAATATTGGGATCAGATTTAGATTGGCTATTAAAGGCCTATATTTAGGAACCACCCATCCTAGTTGCTACGTTGCATAGGAGCAGACGATCTGATCAGTTTTTATGATTTATAGGTATGTAGGATTTTATTGGTAGGTATGACAATGTCGACAAAAGTTGGTTTTCAAACAGTATGTTATTAGACAAATGGGAAGATTATCATTGTATTTGTTGATAAATTCTTCAAAGTTTATGAATAGAATTATTTACAAGTGAATGGAACGACAGCTGAATTAGGCGAAGACCAGTTTTGGTTATTAGAAGCGTAGGATTCAAGGAAGCTGTATTATGTATTAGACTGATCTTGAAAGTTGGAATACAGAAAGAGAACGTTTTCGGCATTTTAGACTTAGCCGGGACTATTGTTAAGGTTGAGTGGTGACAATTATTTTGCTTTTGGAAAAGATCAAGCGATAGGAGGTTGTCTCCTGTAAATACTGAAACCAGTTAGCAGTTATTACATTCATTAGACATGAGAGACTGGTATTTAAAAATATATAGGGTAGTGCTGCATCTTATCACTCATGCTTTTCAATCTGTTCACTTAGCAAGTGATAGGAGAAATGAGAAAGAAATAAAAGTAGAAATAAAGGATCGAGTTAAAGTTATTTCGACTCATTTACTAAGGACATTGCCACCTTAGCCGACTCACAAGGGGATGTGAATGTGTTTCTAAATAAATGCTGGGCAAAGAAATCATGATAAAATCAATGATTAAAAACAGAAATAACGGAATGCAGTCGGATAAAATGAAAATCTCTATTTACATCGATTGCCAGATAAAACGGTAAAAGAATTTGGTGACCCATGCTACATAAGAAGCAACATGGCCAAAGCAAAGAAGATATATAATTGGTGGGTTGACATAGGTATAGTTAGGGATTATGGTGAAATATAATGAATGGAAGAGGTAGATTGGTATGACCCATTCTAAGACACCAGGCATAGCAAATATACAGTAGTTAAGGAAGGAAGGGTCGGGGATAAAAACTCTAGGGGTAAACCAACGTAAGACCAAGTTAATTTGTTTACTTTGCATGCAGGGTGTGGTAGCTATGTAAGGATGAATTGATTACATCAAGAATGGGAATGCCGCATTGCAACAGTCTAAAGACTAAGGGCTCAATCAACAACAACGATTATGTATCCTTGTTACTAAGTATTTCAGCCAACTGTTTAAAATGTCACCTCAATTTTGCGCAATAGACACATTTACTTAAACTTGCACATTGGTATTGCATTGCCGAAATTCAAGCACAGTTGCAAAGAGTGGATCCAGTGTACTCAAAACAATAACTCCCAAGTCTCCAACAGGACACACCATATTGTCTGTAAATATACACTTGCAAAATATGCTGACTGAATGAAATTCATATTTATGAGAGGAAACGTGACCAGTTCCTGCTACATCCTGAATACAAATTTCCTGGTAGATATACTAATGAATGTTTCCACAATGATAAATTCACTACTTAGATCATTGGATCACCACAGTATTCTTGAACTTCCCGTGATAATGTACCCCAATTCACACTCTTATTACTAATTATTTCAGGCTGACAAGTCCAGGTACGTCAAATCATACAGAAAGGAACATTTACGTATTGGATAATACGAAATGCGATACCGCATTTACTAAGAGAGGATCATTGAAGAATCAACAGCTAATCCGTAGCGGGAAAGGGCAATTCTCATGTGCCATATGTGGAGCCAATTTCTCGCACAAAGGACATTTAAACAATCGAATTCTCGTCCACAGCGGGCAAAGGCCATATTCATGCACAATATGCAATGCCACGTTTGCGCAGAAAGGAACATTAAAAGATCATCTGTTAATCCATAGTGGCAAAAAACCATATACATGTTCCATATGCGATGCCACTTTTACTCGGAGAGGATCTCTAAATAATCATCTGTTTATCCATAGCGGTGAAAAGCCATATAAATGTAACGTTTGTAATGCCAAGTTTTCTTATAGAGCATCATTGATGAACCATTTGCTAATCCACAACGGCTAAAGGCCTTTCCCATGTACAATATGCGAAGCTAAATTTTCACTGAAAGGTCATTTGAACACACACATGCTAATACATAGCGGGAAGAAGCCATACAGATGTGCGGTATGCGAAGCTCAGCTTTCCCAACGTTTGAATTTAAAGTCACACATGCTAATCCATAGCAGTGAAAAGCCATATCTATGTACAATATGCGAAGCCAAGTTTTCGGCGCGGTCAAGTTTGAAGAGAGACATGCTCATCCATAGTGGCAAAAACTCATGTACCATATGCGACGCCACATTTACTCAGAGGAGATCATTGAAGAATCACTTGCTAATGCATAGCGGGCGAAAGCCAAATTTACCCTAAGTGGGAATTTAGTCACAAAAGCTAATCCATAGTATGCCAACCCATTTGCCATTGAAATCAAAGGTTTTTAAATATCCGTATTGATGTTAGAATTAAACGTTTAAAATGATACGCCAAATAAATACATAAACAAATATATATTTTATATATTGATACATGTTTCGACCTACATTGGGGTCATCCTCAGCCCAAAAGGAAAATCAATTAAGAATTGAAAACTAAGGTAGCATATGTGGCTTAAATCTGAATTAAAATGAAAAATTAATGATAATAATTGTAATAAATAAAATATAGTAATAAAATGGATATCCTTGCAAATGAAGTATTAATTAAATGAATATAAGATTGGTCTTTTTACAATAATTTTAAAAACGTAGTTAGAAAATAAGAACTATTAACGGTGAGTGCAAAAATGTTAAGCTTCAAAACATTTATCAAAATATACACAAAATAATTCATAAAATCTAAAATAATTCAGCTTGGGGCTTGAGTTAAATAAGTTGAATCCTCTTCAATACGGAGTTTATTAACAATTTTGAGTAGGTGCCAACCAGTATTACGATGACATGAATTAACCTAACAGATAGGAAAATAAAACATGTCAGAAAGAAATTATATAAATAAACGAAAATTAATTAGCTAGCATATGAAACTGATAAAAATCTACTTTATATGGTTTATTATCACCTACCTCGTTGTATGGGATGGAGAACTTCGTAAATTTGTACATGAATTTGAGTTGAAATGCCCAATGCCGATATGTGGCAATTCTAATAATTGTCAAAATGTTTAGAAGAAAAAACGGGATTCTGTTTGGCAAATTTAAAGAGGAACATCTGATACCGTATTTCCATTTTAAGAATCCCGTTTTTTCTTCTTCTAAATGTTTTGGACAATTATTAGAATTGCCACATATCCATATTGGGCATTTCAACTCAAATTCTTGTATGAATTTCCAAATTTCTCCACCACACAAAACGAGGTAGGTGATAATAAATCATATGAAGTAGATTTTTATCAATTTCATATGCTGGCTAATTATGTTTCGTTTATTTATATAATTTTTTCTGACATGTTTTATTTTCCTATCTGTTAGGTGAATTCATGTCATCGTAATACTGGTTGGTTGGTACCTATTCAAAATTGTTAATTAACTCCGTATTGATGAGGATTCAACTTATTTTACTCAAGCGCCGAACTGAATTATTTTATTGATTTTCTACATAATCTTATGTATATTTTGATACATTATTTAAAGCTTAACATTTTTACACCCACCATTAGTACTTCATATTTTCTAACTATTTTTTTAAAATTATCGTTAAAAGACCAATCTTATATTCATTTAATTAATACTTCTTTTGTAAGGATATCCATTTTATTACTATATTTTATTTATTTCAATTATTATCATTATTTTTTTTTCATTTTAATTTAGATTTAAGTCACATATGCTATTTTAGTTTTCAATTCTTAATTGATTTTCTTTTAGGCTGAGGATGACCCCAATGTAGGTCGAAACATGTACCAATATATAAAATATATATTTGTTTTTGTATTGATTTGGCGTATAATTTTAAACGTTTAATCCTTAGTTGTAAAGGGCCATATATATGTACCATATGAGCCACATTTTCGCTGAGGAACCTATTGATAATCCACTGCGACAAGAAGTTATAATCATATAGCACATACGGGAAGGTCCTTCGATTAAGCACATGATTACGCATAGCGGTATATTCATGTAGCGAATGTGAAGCCAAATTTACCCGGAGTCGATATTTGAAGAGACACATGCAAATCCATTGCAGATGTGGGAATCTTAATCAGGTAAAGGATCTTTATCCTGTGACCGTATTGCTGACAGACAAACATTGAGGACACCTGTGATCCTTCAGTGATGCAAGAAACGCGTTTAGTCTCAACGATCAACCGAGTGTCTGTGGGCTTCAGACAATTCGGCATGCAATTGATCCTAAGCAAAATGTTTCTCGCCAATTAGAGCGACGATTTATTGAGGGTTTAAGGCTCTCAATGTCAATAGTTGTACAGCCCCGAGGGCCATGTGTTGTTGAGAGAACAGAAGCGTCGTTGCTAGTTGGGAGTCACTGAGCCACACGGATAACATCAGCCGTCACCACTGTACCAAGGGACATGTGTTGTTGAGAGAACAGAAGCGTCGTTGCTAGTTGGGAGTCACTGAGCCACACGGATAACATCAGCCGTCACCACTAAACCAAGGGACATGTGTTGTTGAGAGAACAGAAGCGTCGTTGCTAGTTGGGAGCCCCTGAGTCACACGGAAAACATCAGCCGTCACCACTATACCAAGGGACATGGGTTGTTGAGAGAAAAGAAGTCTCGTTCCTAGTATGAAGGGACTGAGCAGCCTGGGTACGCATTGGCCGTCACCACTATACCAAGGGGCATGTGTTGTTGAGAGAAAAGAAGCGTCGTTGCTAGTTGGATGCCACTGAGTCACATGGATACGCATCGACCGTCACCACTGTACCGAGGGATGTGTGTTGTTGGGAGAATGGAAACCTCTTTGCTAGTTGGGAGGGACTGAGCCGCCTGGGGTACGCATGGGCCATCACTAATATACTAAGAGACAGCACATTCAATTGACTAAATTAGGTTGTAAATTCTTTACTGTATAATATAAATTGAAAGAGGCACACAAATAAATTAATCTTCTCTAGCTTCTGGTTATCAAGACCTGAAAAACTTGGTTAACATTATTATTATATTTACCGACCGATAGTGATAGCTAGGACTCAGTTATCTGTGGACTTGTTGGACATGGGTTCGAATCCCGTCCTTGATATGTTTTCATATAGTTTTCCATTTACAACTTCACACATGGACAAGGGAACACCTTCTTATAGGCCACGGCCTTTCGTTCTAAATTCTTGCCTTGTTTAATTCACTTTCATCTCTCATTAATTTGTCTCATGAGGTTCGCGTCTATGTTGAAACGGGAATAATAAGTGGGTAAGTAAGCATAATTATTATTATCATTCCTACCTAACGTAGGCAACTATCCAAGGCATAGACAGCGGCTGTCATCTGTGTGGTGTTTGCCCTCCCTCCAGGCATATGCCGGCAACTTGGGGCATCTGCTCTTTACTAGCCACGCATACTATTACAGTCACCACGCAAAAAAGGGTTATGCACACCTCGTGGCATTCTTGATTGTCACCCTCGAGGATCGGGTTCAATTCCCAGCTCTGCCAAGAAATACAATTCTGGTTTAATGGCAGGAACGGGTTCGATTTCCTTCTCAGTCATTCTGGAAGAGGTCTTTCGTGGTTTCCCTCTTCTACTCCATGCAAATGCCTGAACGCTTTCTTACTTACGGCCACGGCCGGTCTCTTCCTAGTCCTCTCCTGAATTACTACCGCAGCCACCACAATGATACAGGTTATCACACAAATTCTCTCCCTATATACACACAAATTCAGGGGTCTAAATGGCCATGATGTCGAAGCCCATAAAAAAAACAATTCTAAAATTATAGGATTGTTAGAGTGATCTTACGGCAGATAATTGCCACATTCTGTACAGCCCTCATGAGAGCTTTTCCAAGAATACCAGACCTGATAAGAAAACATCCTGTGGAATGCAAATAGATTTGCCATTGATAGCAAAATGGTTTCTGTAATCCGTATTGATAGATGAACATAAGCCAATCAATACTTGAAATCCGTTTTATAAATACTTAAGAGAACATCCTGTAGACATTCTATCCGAGATTTTAGTCTTGCATTCAAAGTAAATGGCATTGCACGCTCCCAAGGATGTTGTATTGCTGACGCGGTTGTATAAATCTGAACTAATCCGTGCCATGAGAACCGATTACACATGAAGAGGGAAGATGATCAAGGATTAAACTGAAAGTCTTTGGCATACTGTTATTGGTCTAAAAAAATATCCTCCCTGGAATGTTTAAGTAGATCTCACAGACAATAAATCAGCTAACTCGCCTATCTCCCTTATTTTTAACATGCTTGCCAACTTCGACTGAATTCCTTGAATTTCTTTTTCCTTTTCAAAAACTCCCCGATCATCTACATGGACACCAACAAAGAGAGTTATTTCTTCAATAAAGGACAAACAGGTATCACATTCCGTAGTTATAAAACCCAGGTCAGACAGCATACACCTCAATTATTAATACCAATCTTTGGCGGCCTGCTTTAGACCATAAATTCTTTTGTTTGATTTATAAACAAAATCAGCGTTGTTAGCATCGATAAAACCTTCCGGCTGTTGAACATAGTTACTTTAATATTACTGTTTAGGAATGCTGTCCTAACAACAATATGGAGAGTTGACCATTCATTTTCAACACTTAAAGCTAGTAACAATCTGATTGTTTTCTGTTTCAACACTGGTGGGAATAACTCGTAATAATTCACCCCATATCCTTGATCAAATCCTTGAGCCACAAGACTGGATTTGTAACAATCAACATTAACATCTCTTTTGGTCTTAAAAACCCACTTCATATTGTGACGGAATCCAGTCATGTGACTCGGCTACCCCAGCCGTGGTCAAGAAGGAAACAAAGTATCGCTAGCCAATCTGCACCGAGAGCTTAAGATCGAGTCTCTGAACCCAGGAATAATTTATTTTATATGTCCAGCCTGCAACTCCATTTTTATATAAATCGCACTGATTATAATTAATTTGAACAACTTTTAATGAATCCTCGTTATTTATTATTGTCATGCAAAGATAACGGAAGATATCAGTTGACAAACGGTTAATTATTGTAGCAGAAAACAAGTATTTCTTATCAATCTTAGTGAAGCTCCTCATGATGACGTCAGCAAGAGGGATGCTTCTCCTCATAGCCGCTTTCACCCACGTGACATGGAACGTAGTCTGCAGTACGGTGTTGAACCTCACTGGATGGCATTCACATTCGATCACAGTCTCGGGTCGGTATCGAACGTGCGATAGAGTAATACGTAGTGATTAATTATGAGCGAAGCATTTAAGTTGGACGTCAGACGGGAGAATGGTATTCTTCTTGAGCCTTATCTACAGGTGATATATGTTCAGTGCTAACATATGATCTTGTAGCAGAGACAGATGTAGTAAACCATCTGATTTCAAGAAGAATGTTACCATCCCTCTACTGAAGAAATTGGGCTGGCAGATGTGAAGATCGCCGTACAATCATCTTGATTACTCATGCTTCAAAGATCCTGTCTAGAATAATCTGCAAGAGGATGGAAAGCCAGATAGAAACGGAGTTGGGTGAAGACCAGTTTGGTTTCAGGAGAAATTTAGGAACAAGGGAAGCTGTACTAAGTCTTAGGCTGATTTCGGAAGCAAGAATAAGGGAAGATAAGAGAACGTTTATGGCATTTGTAGACTTAGAAAAGGATTTTGATAACGTTGATTGGCTACATTGTGTGACTTTTTGAAAACGATTGGAATAAAGTACAGGGATAGGAGGGTGATCTACAATGTATACAGAAACCCGACAGCAGTCATTCGAGCTGAAGGACATGGGAGAGAAGCTGGTATTCATAAAGGTGTAAGGCAAGGCTGCAACTTATCACCCACACTTTTCAATCTTTTCATTGAACAAGCAATGAAGGAAATTGGAGTCAAATTTAAAGTGGGAGTGAAGATGAAAGGAAAAATAATGTCAACACTGAGATTTTCTGCCGATGATAACATTGTCATCTTTGAATGAGTTTTTGAATGGTATGGACAACGTCTTAAAGAAATAATTCATGATGAAAATTAATAAATGTTAAACAAAAATATTGGAATGCAGCGGAAATAAATCAGAAACATCTATGGAAATCAATTTGGCAGGTGAAAAGCTAATGGATGTAGGAGACTTACGTTACTTCGGAAGCAAAATAACCAGTGATGGACAAAGCCAAGAGGACATAAAAGTACGTTGGCTCAGGAAAGGAAAGCATTTCTACAAAAAAGGAATCTGAAGACTTCGAATATAGATTTAGGTATTAGGAAGTCATTTTTGAAAGTCTTTGTCTGGAGCGTGGCTCTCTATGGAAGTGAAATTTGGACTATTGGTGTAGCAGAAATGAGGAGAATTGAAGCGTTTGAAATGTGGTGTTTCAGGAGAATGATGAAGATCAGATGGGCAGATAGGATTACAAACGAAGAGGTATTAAGACGAGTGGGAAAGGAGAGATGTTTCTGGCGACTGCTATTGAAGAGAAGAGATAGGTTAGTAGGACACATACTAAGACACTCAGGAGTAGCAAGCTTAGTTTCGGAAGGAAAGGTCGAGGACAAGAACTGTAGACCACGGTTAGAATATGTTAAACAGATGGCTTCGGATGTAGGGTGTGGTAGCTATGTAGAGATGAAACGATTAGCTCAGGACAGGGAAATACTGAATAGTCAAACATCAACCAATTAAGTTTTAATAATTACTAAATAACTATTATCGAAAAATTGTGATGACTGTATTAGTGTGTGTTATCTGTTTTTTAATTCAAGTAGGGACTGCAGACTTTGAATTTTTCAAATAGTTCATACTTTTGCCCCCAAACGCCACCGTCAACGACTACTAGTTCAGAACTTAGCAACTAGACGCACCGCAGTCGGCTCCTTGGCAACGAACGTAGGAACCTACGAGCGTTGTTTACATTCTTAATCTATATAATTTAGCTTCACACAGGTGTAATTAGTGGAATGTTCTTTAACATGCCATAAATCTATGACATTGGACCGCCGGCTTTACTTCACCTCCGAAGGAAGGCATACTGAGGGATTTTTAACGCTCTTAAAAATCCGACGATTTCGGCCGGGTTTGAACCCGCGACCTTGGGCATAGAAGCTCAGCATGCTACCAACTACGCCACCGAAGCCGCTGGTTATTAATTTTAAATTGACAGGTTTAAAATGATTCAGGTGATTAAATTAATGGATTATCGAGCATTATAAAGCAGTATTAATAACAACTTTTGGAACAGCACATATAATAGTAGATTGATGTAACATTTAGGGCCAGTTGTTCCATCTCCTTTTATACGTCATGCAAACTCCGGTTGGGCAAATCTCCTGTTATCCCCTGAAAACCGTTGCACCATCTCTTGTTGTTGTCATGGCCTGGCAAACTCTTGTTGTTGTGCTTCTAACCGTCTGGTAAACTAACACCCCGAGCGACTTCTGTTAGCCGATAACAGGAGATTTTCATAATCCAACATGTCGTCACGCGAACAGAAGCTTCGGACTACTCCCTTACAATTACACGCCTTTTAAAAGAATTGACGAGAGTAGTACATGTAAACTATTGTTTTCTGGTAAAGCATAATGGCAACAACATGTGAGTGGAATGTATGTCGACTGAATGTGCTGATATTAATTGAATGACAATTTGAGGTTAGAATGACTCGTTCCGTTGCCGCCTTGTTTGTTTTGGTTCACGTACGAGTGAAGGATTGATGTCTGTTGAAGCGATGTGTTTAGGGACTGTATAATAATAAATCAGCTCTAATTCCAATGATAGATACGGTATTCGTATATAACAGGTAAGCTTCATTCCCGATACAGTAAATATTAGGCTTGACTACTGGTGTTAACACCGTAAGTAATACAGTACGATTGATGTTGTCCAACCCATTTTATTTCCAGTTTCGTGATTGTGATGATACGGTACTGTGCCTCGGATGACGGAGATAATTCTGTGCTATTAGGCCTAGGTAAGTTTGTCTTGTCTGTACTGGGTGAAACAGTGTCTAATGAGTATGTGAAATTAATCAGTAAGTTAATGCTTATAATGATGTTGGCCTAGGCCCAAAGTTGTGTTGGTAATGTAGGCTATGTTGTATCATAGGATCACATGAGCTTTGAAAGTTTACTAGAGACATGTCCTGATGTTGTTGAAAATAACTTTCATTATTCAGTGAAGTGTTGCCCCGTTACGGTATGTAAAGGGAGGTGAATGTTTGTCGTGGCTCTACTGAATTTAAAGTCACCCAATTAATGTCAGTTTCAAAGACTAGCACCAGTTCAATGGGCTACACGAGTTTAATTTAATTTTACCAATGGAATACTTAACACATATACCCTCCTCAGAAATAAATTACATATATATACATATATGCAGGGCATGAAAACAATTAACAAACCATTGAGTTGTTATGGAAAGACAATTATATCGTTGAGAGGTTATGTAGGAAGTAGTAGTAGTAGTTATTGTTGTTTTAAGGGGTGGAACTACGAAGACATCTGCCCCTATTATGTACGAATAGTCTGCTTCATGATTAAAAAATTCCCAGGTAGCATTCATTTTATGAAAGGATATGTTCATTTACAGGGAACCAATTGTTATAATGTTGCATTATAAGGTGCACATAAAAAAAATCTTGAGCAATGCCTTCATTTCAGATATTTTTAATACCTAGGCCTAATGTGGGTTCAGTTTACGTATAATTTCTCAACTTCTGTTTTCCTATTGACAGATACAACATTCACATAGGAAATGAGATGAAGCATAATAGAACTCGGAGAACCTCTGTCTCTTGAGGGGAAATGAATTCTGACCTGCTGGGAATATTAGGCGTAAGGCCATGGGAATCAAGGACATGGTAGACTACATCCAGGTACGGTAATTAACTTACCCCCATCTGTTCCAATATGCAAATTTGGTAACTCTGCATGTATGGTTAATTATTTCCAGTCTCTGGAGGGGTGTTTAAAATGTCCTCCTTGAGACTTCAAGCACAACATCTAGGTCTCTGTATAGTATTGAGATATGCATACTGTAACTTAATAATTGTTTAAAAAATACAGTGCATTTCTGTATGAAGGAGGGTATTATTCTTGCAGTAAGTGACTGATTTATAAGTAACAGTGAAGGAGACAAGAACCCACGATAACATTTTCTTAAGTACTGAAATTAGCCACAAATACCTTCTGCAATCATTCAAAATAGATCTGGAATTGCTATAGTTTACTCCTCCAATGTCTATAACACATTGCCCACTGCCAGGTTAGATCACTGTTTGGTCGAAACCATTGCCCACTGCCAGGTTAGATCACTGTTTGGTCGAAACCATTGCCCACTGCCAGGTTAGATCACTGTCTGGTCGAAACCATTGTCCACTGCCAGGTCACATCACTGTCTGGATGAAATTACTGCTTGTGCTACATGCAAGGGGGTGTAGGGCGTAAACCCTAGGTTAGGTTAGTGTTTGTGTGAGAGCTGCAACGGTGTAGCCTACACTCACGCAAATGCTGGTATGGTTCCTGACTTATGGCTACGGCCACCTCCGTTCCATTCTTATCCCCAATTTATAAATACACACAGTAATGCAGCATTCACAATAGCACAGGTTATCATAAAAATTCCACACACAGAAATACATGGGGGTATATGACCGCGATGTCGCAGCCCCTAAAATAAACAACTTCTATTTCCCCCTGTAGGTTATTTTAATAATAATGATTTTGGTTTTACGTTCCTTTTAACCACTGCATCTTTTAGAGATGCCGGGGTGCTGGAATTTTACCCTGAAGGGGATCTATAATGTGCCAGTAAATCTTCTGACAAGTCTCCCTCGCATTTCCGCACTCACAAATGCAAACTACCGCAACTGCGTCTGGATTCAATCACGCAACCTTGAGCACAGCAGGCAAGAACGGTACTGCTAGGCCACATAGCCAGTCATAGGTTGTATTTTTGCGATAGGCGTTTAGCTTTGCATATCACCATTTTGATAACTCCTCTGTTGTGACTGGGGTGGTGGTTGGATCGTTGTGTAAATAAGTCTATGAGGGTAGGCTTCCCATAGACCTTGCGTGACAGGCTTCAATCTTGGTCCTGACTTCCAACCCGTTATGACATGGAAAGCAATGGTTCGATGCTAGTTTCGTGGTGAATAGGGATATCTTATGCGAAACTTTTCTGACAAATGTCATGGCTGTTCTAAGTGGGACTCCATTTATTTGCCTTCCCTTGGCATTCTAAACGCATCGAATTTGAAGAATAAAAAGTTGATAATACAATAAATTTTCATTCTGAAGCGTGTGTAACAGCCTATTGTATGTTATTTGCAAATGTTATTTGAACTAAAGAGCAAAATGATCCCACATAGTACCTGTGCACTATTTGTTGGTGCTAGTTCAGGTTATCCCCTATTGAATATTGTGGTGGATTATGGTTAGAAGACTGAGGAATTCTGCCAGAGCTACTTTTCCGTGTTTCTCTATCAGGGATTTATCGTCAACGAAACGGAACCAAGTTGTGGCCCTCTATTTTTGGTAGCGTTCTGTAGAGCGGACTTACAGGACTACCCATATCTTATCCGTCTATTTGCACACAGAAACAGTTATTTCATTGAAAATCGTGTGGCAATATCAGGCGATTGATGGTGTCGATGTGACATGTGGTTCCTTTAAGCCGAATCTTAGTTAAAAGTTACACCACGTCTAATCTATTGAGAATGTCTTCTGATTGGATGTTATTAGCCTATTTTCAATTTTGAAAAAATAGGCTTATGAGATCACCTTTTGTCCGTGTGTGTGTGCGTGTGTGTGTGTGTGTGTGTGTGTGTGTGATTCGTGTGTGTGTCCCCCCCTAATAAAATCTAAACGGCTGGAGCGATTTCAATGAAACTCAGTAAGTTCATAGCACTATTCCGGGCGACCTCGACCGTGCCCTTCAAATTTTGTTACGACTCACCAATCCAACATGGCGGCTGCGCGAAATATTTCACCAGCATTCAATATCTCCGAAACGATTACCGATATTACCCTGACATCATGTATGGTGATAAAGGGAACTACTATAAGTTCTCTTATGTGATCTTTGAAAGCCTGGTAACTACAAAACTAACATGGCGGCCAAGCGAAATTGCGACTTTAAAATAGACGTTTCTCGCGATTTATCCAACCAAACGCAATGAAACTTGGTACAGTATATGTTTATATACATTGTAATGCACCGACAACTAACTTCGTTCATTTGTTTACATAACCACAAGATGGCGGATGTGCGAAATATTTCACCGGCATTCTGTATCTCTGAAACTATTAGCGGTATCTCCCTGAAGTTTTGTACGGAGTTAAAGGGCACTACTGGAAGTCCATTTATACGACTTTAAAAACCGGTTATATACAAAACAAACATGGCGGCCAAGCGAATTAGAAAATTTGAAATAAACCTTTCTCGCGATTTAATGCTCCAAACGCACTGAAATCTGGTACAGGAAATATTTATACACATTGTAATGCACTGGTATCTAATTTAGTTCAATTGTTTACATAACCTCAAGATGGCGGCTGTGCGAATTTTAAAATTAAGTTTTTATTTCTTGTGATGTAGTCATGCAATCGAAGTGAAAGTTTGAATAATGAACCTACCCAATAATTATCCTATAATGGTACATGACTCTATGGCCTATACATTTAACAATCCAACATGGCGACCATCCGAAATATTTAGACGGCTCTCAATATCTACGAATCTATTGTAGCAATCAAACTGAATTTTTTATTGTTCATAGGGGCTATGAACTCAAGTTCACTTATAGGACTTTAAATAACCTGGTGATCACAAATCCAACATGGCGGCGACGCGAAGTATAAATAATCACATGGACGTTTATCGCAATTTAACCATCCGAGAGTAGTGAAACTTGGTACAGTAAATCCTTATACGAATGGTAATCCACTAGCATCTAATTTATTTCAATTGTTTCCATAACCTAAAGATGGCAGCTGTGCAAAATTTAAAATCTCCTTATAACTTCTAGTGTCCTAATTATGCGATTGAAGTTTGAATACTACACGTACACAATAATCTGCATGTAACAGTACATAACTCTAGGACCTACATATATAAAATCCAACATGGCGACCATCCGAATTATTTAGTCGGTTCTCAATATCTACGAATCTATTACAGCAGTCAAACTGAAATTGTGTATGTTGATAGTTGCAATAAGTGGGAATATGAAAATAGGCTGTATAGTTCTTCACGGAACTACTTGTTTTTTACATTCATTTTTGCTTGAAGTGAGCTGAATTCCTATATTTATGTGGCAATACGTTTGTCCTACATGTGGTTGTAATAGTTTGCCAAGATATCTTGCCAGGTAGTTTGGCTCACCCTGTTGCTAGCACAACCACTCCGACTGCTGCAGCCCCTAAGTAAATTCTGTATCACTATGTACACTACTGTTCCAGAATTAATTTGGAGCTGATTTTCCTTATTCATGACATCGTATTTTATTGCCTTCTTGTTATTAGAGTGAACCGTTTAACTATTAAGTGTTAGCTGCCCCTAGCTTCTCTTTCTCCTGCCTAATAATTTGTATTTTGTTACAGAACCACCATTGGATTATTGCTCTCTTGTGGTAAACCCAAATATCTCCTGTTGAAGCTTGACACCTCGTGTTTCTTTCACAAGACCTAGAGAAACTGAAGAAATAAATTTCTTTCGCTGGTGTTTGCTGCTTTGAGGGGCGGACGTCAAGGACATACATTCATTTAACACAGAGTTTATACTTACTGGATAGGAACCAAATATAACTTAAACATAAAAATTAACCGAAATATTATCTTACACACTAGTTTGCATTCAAATTGTAAGATATTTTGTTTTTAAAGTAAAATAATCACTTAGTTATAAACCTAGTCCACTTTCCCTTATAAAGCTGATAATAAGGTCAGCAGCCATATCGTCATTGGCTAATAAGAGAATGAATATTTTTTCATGTTTCTTCATTGAACAGCAAATGTGCAACTGAATTTATTATGATGAGGAAAAGGAATTTTAATAGTGTTGTAAATTTACTATAGAAATGAATAAAATTATTGTTTCCCAGAAATATTGTTTGTTTTTTGTACTAACAAGGGTAAAACAAATCTATTTCCACAGGAGTGTGCCTTTATTTCTTCCTGATCTCCATATCCAAAAATGAGGTATTATTGATGGCGGCCTTGTGACATTTTTATTTCCTTGTGAACTTTTTAAATTTAAGTCCTGTCATAGAACAAGTACCGGTACAAGAATCTGAGTAATAATGAGGTAAGTCATACTATTGAACTTGTAATGGATTTGTTAATCACTTTTGGTTTTGTGGATATTTCTCTATGTACAGTAGGGTGGGGTCAAAAACGTTTGGAACTTAAATAGTGAAATAATAAGTTTTGTATTTAAGTCATCATTAGCCATCAAGTTCATTCCATATTTTTATGGTGGTGCAAATGATCTAAAGAGTGCTCTTACTGTTTCTTGTGTCGTGTCTGCACGAATACTCACAACATCTTCCACGTAAGGCAGATAGATACCATTTCCTTTTAGTACTGAGGCCCTGTGTTAATGGAGGGTGGAGAAATATTCTCACGCCTGTCAAGATAGGTACAGGAACAGTATTGTAGAAATGGAAGTCTCCCAAGTTATGTTAAATTTGGAGACTTGAACCAAGCCGGTGGGCTCAACGATTTTACAACACAGGTCGCTTATGGGTATTGCTTTCAAAGGCCTGTGTCAAGCTTCGACTGAGTTTATTGCAGGAAGTGCCGTACTCCAAATGAATGCTTCCAAAACTTATTTTCTGGTACATACATATTTTATAACCTAATTGTTGTTTGAGCATTTGTATTCGAGGCTAATAAATAACTGTCATGGTCTAGCAGTAAGAATGGTAGTGTTCCACTCGGCCTGGGTTCGATTTTTCACGGTAAATTTTAATCTTATGAAAGTTGGAACTGGGTGCATTTAGCCTCATGCTCTCGAATTTTAATTAGGAGCGAACATCGTCTGTAGTGTATGATGACTTCCCGGACTCATACACCAGCAAATGCAAGAATGAAGCATTTACAATACGGCCGCCATGAACACGACCGCCGACTACCAACAGAACCTAGGTTCATAACTTAACACGTTTCATGCGCTGTCTATTTCACCCGTTGCATGTTATTCTTATCCGTCGGCACAGTTTTTGCCAACTTTACGAAATTGCGGAATAAATATCTACGTTCGAGTTAAGGTACAGATTTCTCAGAAAATTTGACAATTCTTTTTTTATAATGAAGTATTCCTTTCGTACGTCATGATCCGGTTGTGTAACCGCGTGTTCTTCTATTCCTATAGCTTCGGGACACCCTGTGTTCCGATTTGCGTGATTATGGTGAAATGAGCATATAAAGTTTTGTTCTTGAGAAGGTATAGCCTATTGTTGTTCCTTCCACACTGCTCTGCAAGGTAAGCAAATATTATTTGTCAGTTTCTTTTTATTTAAGGGAGTAGTTATTGGCGTCTTCACAACATGTAACGCATCTTGAAACAGCAATTTAGCCTATCATATCACTTACCGTAGGTATTTACAAACAAGGTTACGTCCCTTCAATTAAAGAGGTTCTCAGTATGACAATGGAACCTGCACGAATTGCTTAATATTTCGAAGAAAGTAACGACAGTGATAGTAAAAGAAGTCGGATTTCAAGACTCGTATGAGAGAACAGAAATAATGCCAACTTTCAAAGCTACAGCTCCAACTATTTTATTAAACAATAACAAATAAATTAAAATTACAAATACATTTCAATCTTGTTGAAATTCTCACTTGGAACTGCAATGAAAAATCATCAATAGAAAGTAGAACATTTATTAAAAGAAGCACAACGAATTACTAGGCCAACATACAAGAACATTACTGTTCTGTCATTGAACCTGAATCATTATTCTGTCACTTGTATTCTTCAGGTCGTCGAGTTATTATTAATAAAACACCATTCTTGTTGAAATATCATTGAGTCTTAATAGGTCGAAATCTGTGTCAAGAAAGGAAAGATAAAATTACCGAAAAATATATTGCCAAACAATGTTGTATGTCAAAATTCCTTTACGTGAGAAAAAACTATAGGAGAATGATGAAAATCATATGGGTAGATAGGATTACGAATGAATAGGTATCAAGACGAGTGGGAGAGGAGATATGTATCTGGCGACTGCTAATGAAGGGAAGAGATAGATTGGTAGGACACATACTAAGAAACCCAGGAAAAACTAAGTTATGGAAGGAAGGGTCGAGGATAGGAACTGTAGTGGTAGACCAAGCTTGGCGTATGTTAAACAGATTGCCTCTGATGTAGGGTGTGATAAGTATGTAGAGATGAAACGATTAGCTCAGGACAGGGAATCATGGAGTGCTGTATCTAATAAGCCGAAAGACTGAAGATTCAAACAACTACAGCAAGTGAGAATGACACACATTCATGGTGCAGTTGGCTGTTGGTTCTGCAGCTGCTCTAGCTTCGTGGCAAGTATTTTCAGTTCCACAGCGTGGCATTCCACTTTTAAACGAGCGGCTTCCTCTTCAAAGTCTCTGATTTTTGCTGAAGAGGCAGCATTAAGCTCCCGCTCTTTTGCTGCATATTCGTAGTTCTCTCGTTGGAGTTTTACATCCCACGTTTCTTGAATAGGTCCTGGAAGAAATAAAAAGTAATAGAACATCCTTGTAGGGGCACTTAAGGACGATTCAGATTCATAGTCCTTAATATGAATATGGTTACATACTTTTCCTTCTGGATCGCAGAGCGGCGTGCATGGGTCTCCGAATAACTTGGGGAGTGTTCTGTAGCCAATCTTCCCCATCACTTCCGGAATTTCCAGCACGGATCTCTGTCGGACACACTAGTGTTGCGTTACTGCAACTGGGAGTTGGTGAGGGTGTTAACACTGGAGTAGGTGCCGAGAGACATACAGATGTATAAGTGCCTGGTGCCGAAGAAGAAGGCGATTCCAATGAGGCTGGTATATATATTGTGTCGGGACACAATGGGCCTGAAATAATGAAATTACATTCATCACTGTAGGCCCCACTGTATTTCAATGAAAATAACTTGACATACCAAGACATGTACGATACCTACTGTCAGAATCAAAGTTCGGGGGAGCTCCAACTTGAGCATCTGTGGTGCCTATCATGACCAGCACCTTCTCGAAGATTTCATTCACGCGATGAGGGGAATGACCACCACCACCACCTATATATAGAGTGACAAACCATACATCAATGTTCGAAGTATTGTAAAACCAACGTACCATGAGCTTAAAAATATACAAGATGTAACTAAAGTAATTTGCCACCTTGTAAGGATGTGTTCTGCAAGAAAATTAAAGCCGAAAAGATTTGCTTTTGAAATAACACGCTTTAAAACTATGTTTGCCTCAGGTGCAATTCCTAATGCTGTGTATTTAATTAATTATGGCTCTTCCTACTCGGGTAGCATTAATGGCAACTACTGGGGCAGGCAAAAAAAATATACATTTCAATGACATGTAATTTCTTCCAGGTTATTTTTTTTGCATGTCCCAGTAGTTAGGATCATAGGCTATTGTGTTGATGAACTGAAAAGTGTCAATAGCAATATTGGTGAGTGTGTTACAACTGGAGTATGTGCTGAGGTACATACTGATGTGGAAGTGTCTGGTGCCGAAAAAGAAAGCCAGTTCAAATCTATCCTGTAGCATGGATGGATGTTTCTCTCATCACTGGCCAGTATACATCACGATACTTTACAAATAATCAAATTGAATAACAACGAGAGCCGGTATCAATGTAACTGAAGCAGAACTGAAATGAAAGCCAAAGAAGCATGTTTTCACACATATTTCCCAACCAAGTGGGAATTTTAAATATCTATCTTTCATAACATTCCTGGTGTACAGTTTTACTGTACTGATATTCACACCAAACCATTTTTTAGCCTATTTTCAATTTTGAAAAAAATAGGCTTATGAGATCACCTTTTGTCCGTGTGTGTGTGCGTGTGTGTGTGTGTGTGTGTGTGTGTGTGTGATTCGTGTGTGTGTCCCCCCCTAATAAAATCTAAACGGCAGGAGCGATTTCAATGAAACTCGGAAAGTTCATAACACTATTCCCGGCGACCTCGACCGTACCCTTCAAATTTTGTTACGACTCACCAATCCAACATGGCGGCTGTGCGAAATATTTCACCAGCATTCAATATCTCCGAAACTATTACCGATATTACCCTGACGATTTCTAATGTGAGAGAGGGATCTACTATAAGTTCACTTATGTGAATTTTGAAAACCTGGTAACTACAAAACCAACATGGAGGCCAAGCGAATTTGCGACTTTTAAATAGACGTTTCTCGCGATTTGACCAACCAAACGCAATGAAACTTGGTACAGTATATGTTTATATACATTGTAATGCACCGACATCTAACTTCGTTCAATTGTTCACATAATCACAAGATGGCGGATGTGCGAAATATTTCACCGGCATTCTATATCTCTGAAACTATTAGCGGTATCTCCCTAAAATTTTGTACGGAGATAAAGGGCACTACTGGAAGTCCATCTATAAGACTTTTAAAAACCGGTTAACTACAAAATGAACATGGCGGCCAAGCGAATTTGAAAATTTTAAATAGACCTTTCTCGCGATTTAATGTTCCAAGCGCACTGAAACCTGGTACAGGAAATATTTATACACATTGTAATCCACTGGTATCTAATTTAGTTCAATTGTTTACATAACCTCAAGATGGCGGCAGTGCGAATTTTAAAATTAAGTTTTTATTTCTTGTGATGTAGTCATGAGATCGAAGTGAAAGTTTGAATAATGAACCTACGCAATAATTTTCCTTTAATGGTACATGACTATATGGCCTATACATTTAACAATCCAACATGGTGACCATCCGAAGTATTTAGACGATACTGAATATCTACGAATCTATTTTAGCAATCAAACTGCATTTTTAATGTTCATAGGGGCTATGAACTTAAGTTCACCTATAGGACTTTAAATAACCTGGTGATCACAAATCCAACATGGCGGTGACGCGAATTATAAATATTCACATGGACTTTTCTCGCAATTTAACCATCCGCATGCAGTGAAACTTAGTACAGTAAATCCTTATACGAATGTTAATCCACTGGCATCTAATTTATTTCAATTGTTTCCATAACCTCAAGATGGCAGCTGTGCAAAATTTTAAAATCTCCTTGTTTTTTCTTGTGTCCTAATTATGCGATTGAAGTTTGAATACCTACTACACGTTCACAATAATATGCATGTAACAGTACATAACTCTAGGACCTACATATATAAAATCCAACATGGCGAACATCCGAAATATTTAGTCGGTTCTCAATATCCACGAATCTATTACAGCAATCAAACAGAAATTGTGTATGTTGATAGTTGCAATAAGTGGGAATATGAAAATAGGCTGTATAGTTCTTCACGGAACTACTTGTTTAAGCCTACATAGCCACTGTGCTATGATAAAATATTAGGTTTCATTGCAGAATACATCTTTAAAATGTGATGAATTGAGTCACCGTATTTTTAGCCTACTTTTCACATTTTGCAAAAATGAGGAAAAAGTAGACTTATGAGATCGGGCAAATGTGTGTCTGTCTGTCTGTCTGTCTGTCTGTCTGTCTGTCTGTCCGTCTGTATGTCTGTCTGTCTGTCTGTCCTTCTGTCTGTCTGTCTGGCTGTGTGTGTGTCCCCCCCTATCAACTCCTAAACGGCTGCAGCAATCGAAACAAAATTTGGTAGGAGTAAAGATCTATACCTGAATATCTCACGGCCATATTTGAAAATGATGTCAGTGCTACCAACTGCTAAAAAATCGCAATTGAAATTTGAGCTCCATGTTGGATATCTTGGAAAGTATGAATGGGAGCTATTTCAAAATTGGCACACGTACAGATCATAATATTTCAGTTTAATTTCCAGGAGGCTAAACATGGCAGTGTTGCCAAAATGATTATAAGCCTCCTGATAGGTCCAATTTTTAAATGCATATAACTTCTATACTATCAATTGGAATTCAACCAAATTTCGTATGTTGTATGTGTACATAACCAGATATGACTGAGCGTATTCTTAAGACCTACCAGGGCTGCCAACTGTTAATAAATGCTCCTAATTTATTTTATCCAAATACCAATATATCAGAAAGTATGCAAGCCGACAGCTTTAAACTATGCACACGTATAGTACCTGGCATTCTATATTAATTTGGAGTAACTTATATACGTCAGTGCTACCAACATGATTCTAAGCCTGCTGACAGGTCCAATTTTAATACATGTAACTTTCATACTATCATTTGGATTTCAACCAAGTTTCGTATGTGCTATGTGTACCATAACAGATATGATTATGCGTATTCTAAGGAGCAACCAGTGCTGCCAACTGTTAATATGTGCTGTCCCTATTTTTGTTATCCTAATATCAATATATCAGAAAGTATGCAAGCCAATAGCTCTAAACTTTGCACACGTATAGTACCTGGCATTCTAGACGAATTTGGAGTAACTAATATACGTCAGTGCTGCCAACATGATTCTAAGCCTGCTGATAGGTCCAATTTTAAAATGCATGTAACTTCTATACTAACTAATGGACTTCATTCAAAATTGGCACAACAATAGATCATATTATTTCAGATTATTTCTGACCAATACATGCATGACATTGTTGCCAACATGATTTTCCGCGCGCTGTTAGATCCAATGTTTAACTGCATGTAACGTCCATGCTTTTCATTGGACTTCAACCAAATTTTATATTTTGTACCTTAAGAGACGGAACTAAGAATATATTCAGTCATCAGGGCTGCCAACTGTAGTGCTCTATTAGGATACATTATGCCAGGTATACAGTATTTTGAACTAATTGGAAATTTCTATATTAGCAACTTAATTTCGTCATTATTCTAGATAGGTTCATATTCTGTAGAATAATCATTGGCATGAAAAGTAGGCTGTATAGTTCTTCACGGAACTTCTTGTTATGATTTCCATAGGTTCTGCTAATCAATAAACAAACATTATTACAAATAAAGTAGGCCTACTGTAATTAAGCCTATCTAACCTGTGGGTGGATATCTCACAGTAATTATTTTCTTATGGTAATATTTCCTCCCCTGACTCCGCAACGTGTCCCATTTCTGTCGGAGAGATTCTACACTTCGAGGCGTAGCAGTCAGAGCTGCAAAATTGGATGCAACTCCAAGCCATGCTCTCTCCTGAAATACAAGAAGTCTTGTTAATGGAAATAATCAGTGGATAGGAACCTAAACATAAAACTGAGAAGAGATGAGATTGATTCCCTTCTTAGCCATCCTGGAAGTGGTTTTCTGTGGCTTCCAAATTCTACTCCTGGCAAATGCCGGGATGGTCCTAACTTATGCCCACGGTCGCTACCTTCTCAATTCTCATCTAAATTACAAATGCAAACATAAATAAACTTTTTTTTTTTAATGCAGCCAATGGCCCTGTACTTTTCTTTTCAGGACGGGTCAGGGAAGGGATATTGGAAGGAAATGGGCCGTGGACCTATTGAAAGGAACCGTCCCGGCATTTGCCTGGTGGTGAAAATGGGAAACCACGAAAACCATTTTCAGGGCAGCCGAGGTGGGATTGGAACCCACGCTCTCCCGATGCCAGCGAGGCACGAGGTAGCGCTTTAGCACTCTCGGCCACCGCGGCCGGTTAAATAAACATAAGTGAAACATAACGGGTGACACAATGTGCATTAAATAAGTTGAGCGATTTTTAAAATAACCCTACTTACCTTGTCCCTTATGCTGACTGCATCGGTCCTCTTGTTCTCAATAATATCGAGATTCCTTTCGATGCATGAGAGGAGCGTTTGAATTTCAGCCACACTGTAATTTGTTCCACGATTTTTTTTAGTGGTCATGGTGATGGTATCGGCACTAGAATCGCGTATACAAATTGTCCTTTTTGAAATTCCAGCCCGAAGTTCGTCAAAGAGAAGCAATTAATGACAAAATTATCTAAGAAATTGTTCCGTGTATCGTCTTTGTTTATACATTTACGTCATAGAATAAAGAAACGATCATGATATTATTCTTTACTCCTTGCTTCTTACCAAGTTTTATATTGCCAACAGCTGAAAACATTCTCGAACATGGCCTACTATAAGGTGCAGTGTTTTGTTAGACAAAACTAGTTTTAAATAGCTGGTGCAACACGTAAAATACCAACAGACGGTTAGTAACCAACAGGCTGTTACACAACAGGAGTTTGCAGGACGTATAAAAGGAGATGGAACAACTGGCCCTAAATGTTGTAGACACTTTATTAATGTGGTCTTATAGTGGCAACAGTTGGATATGAGTCAGGTAGCCAATCCAACTTAAGTTAATGATTAAAGTTGATGATAAGAGAATTCCACTACAGGTATTGGTGATTAGGAGAATTCAAGGATGTGTCGGTGTTAACAATGTCCTAATATAATAATTTATGATGTGCGTGCTAATAATAATAATAATTGAAATGACAATCATATATGATAAAATACTAATGCTGTTAAACGAATGCTGACTATATGAACTTGGAGAAGCATTAAAGTAATTTATTGGAATTTATCTGAATCTGATCACATCCTCAATGAGTAACTAATTGAATTACAGGTGATCTGTAACTAATTTAATCGATATTTAACAACGCAATCTTAATTAATTATTTAATTAATTAATTATGCCGATGATAATAATGATTATGAAAACGAATTATGATTATTTATTTATAATTATAATATTAATTCATTGAAATTAAATCACGGAATTAACATTTATGATGGACATATTGCTACAAATATAATAGGCTTAGAGGATTAGTGATGAACATTGACATTGCTAACATCTAATTCACGAACATAATATCCCGAGATTTTTGCATCACATTGGAGATCGTGTTGTTCCTGGAAACATTTTCACGGCATACATGACCTACTTCAATCCTTTTCTTCAGTTGTGCATCTCTGTATTGATGCTAATTATGCGCAATGTGTTTAGAAAATCACTGTACGTCATATGGGATTTGGTTAAAGTATTGTCATGGAATTAGTTATTTTACTTGTCCTACACTGACTTAAAAATAATATTTCATAGAATATAGTGAAAGCGATAGTATCCCTATTGGAGTACGAATAATGTGTTACAAGTTACAACATGAATATACACTATGTAGCAGGACGAGTAACTAAGCATATGTGACCTTCTTTTGGAACTATAATATCGTCTAATCTTCAGGGAAGGCTTTGATCAAAGTTCTCTTAGATAGAATGTGTAAGTTGTCTCCATCTTTGCTGAAGCACATTGAATAGCTTTTGTCGGGCTAATGGGCGAAATTATTTAGTACTTTGATGATGATGATAATTGTTGTTTGAGGGGCCTAATATCTAGGTTATCGACCCCAAATATCTGGTGCGTATCCAACGCTGTAGTTCATCCCAAATACGTGCGATGGTGTTCAGAGCAGGGCTTTGACTAAGTCAGTACAGCAAATCTACGAACCAAGATGAAACGATCCTTACTATGTTAAAACGAGCCTCATGCTTATACATAAAAGTTATGAATCCTAACGTTCGCCAGTGTGGGAAGCATTTTACTGTCTAAAGTAATCTCAGTAATATCCAAATCATGGTAGGGAATACAGACAGTTTGTGTGTAACTGCCCCTGCTCACTTTTCGATATTCACATTAACCTATCGTAAATTATACTTGTGTATAACTAGACGATACTTGGGAAGGTATAACCCATCCTCAGGGGTCTTATTCTAAATTTTTCTAACCGCGAATACTACTAAATATCCCAATAATTACATGGGTTAATGTTAGTGCCGACATGCAGTTTATTATTAAATATTTTTGATTGTGTTTTTTTTATTTTATGTCAATCAACGTTTAAGTTTTATTTACAAGTATTGATTGATTGATTGATTGAATGAGTGATGGGTTATTTTGTTTGTTTTTAGATGTGGTCATGCGCCGTGAAAAGACAGTGAACAAGCATACATTGTGCTTTAAAATACTCTGTGCTTATTTTCTTTTTATAAAGCTGCAGTCATTTACACCCCACATTAACCAATATATAAACAAAAATGAATGTCTTGTCAGTTTGTCCAGATTATCATGTTCAAACCTGTCGATATTCGTTGAGTCCATAGGGAACCATCCATAAATACAATTTAAAATCTTGATTTTAGGAAATCCAACATGGCCTTGTACTTTTCCCAGTCAACAACCAATATGGTCTTGTACCGTTTGCCAATACATAGCCATTAATCAAGAAAGCAATCTTCGTCCCAGTCATGCACAGGTAATGCATTGTTTAGAGGTTTTCAGTAGTGATAGAATGGAATAGCATATTAAGTTAGGCTTACCTCAGTTTTAAATAGTTCACTCTTTGGCAATGGTTTCGCTCTAGTGCGTCTCGGGTTTTCAGCGACTGCTACGGCGGTAATGCTTTTCTTTCCAAGATTCTAAAAATAAATAAATAAAATAAACCGCTATAAATACCTAAATTCAGGTTAATACATGCATTTCATAAAAGAAAAGAAAAATTATCAAACAAAAAATGAAACAAGTTAGTTTTAAAAAGAATCTCACCTTGACTTGTACTGGCTTTTGCTGTTTCCTTCTAGTGGGCTCAAACGTGCAATGGTTTCTTCTCTCTCAGACATGTAAGGTATACCGGTTATCTGCAAACAAACAAATAACAACATTAATTACCTTATCAATAACTACAAATTTAAGGTTCATTAGCATTACATATTTAAAATAATCATTCATAGGTACTGTGCCCGTTTCTCCAATGGGACAAGCGATCACCCGGCCAACATCCCGGCCACATCAGAAGAAACGGCCAAGGGAGTGGGTAAGAAAACTAGGGCGTAAATTTTGTTTCAAACCAAAGAAGAATAAAAGAAATGCTCTAGCGAGCCAGAGACAAAGTATCTCGGGTCGTTTCCGGGTTGATATGGCAAAAAACTGAACCAAGATTCAAAGGCAAACCCCCTAACTTGAATTACAAAAGAAAAGAAAGCCCTTCGTAAAATCACACTCCCCCTTTATCCGCCAAAAGGTAAACAAACATGCTACCTGCCTAACACGCACGAGTGTCAAAGTTAGGGCGGAACAAAGTCCGAAATGAAAGGTTAAGTTCATAGTCCCTAAACAAAAATATTAACACTTGCTCCAACTCGTGTGTGTTCTACTTAGAAAATCGACCAGGAGACTGCACAGCCAAAATTAGCACAACCATTGTTCCATTATTGCACACGCATAATAAAATTTTAAAAAATTACTGGCAACTTATACCAAAGTTTACCTGTGGCATGAGCTCAGAAAAAAACCTATCATAACATGACAATCTACCTTTATACATCTATGGACACGCCTCCTGTATCGAACTGAAATTTACCATCTAAAGGGCATCAAACAAAATCACATCATAAATTTCCCCAACATCAACTGGACGTCACCTAATGTGGAATTCGATAACCAACCAAAATATGAATCATTTACATTTACAACTAGTGTTTAAATATTTATACAGCACATTCTTATTGTTCTATGTCAATTGGCATGACCGTCCTAATTACCTTGATCCTCATTAATACATCCACTTGCATAAGTAAGTTACCGGTATGTCATATGCTGACGCCTAGAAATGGTTCACAACTTTCATAATAGGGTACCTCAGTGTGTTTCATTTTCGTGACAAACATTTAATCATAGCCATTCAGTCAACCACTATGTGTGAGGATCTGGGTGACCTTACTGCAGAGTGTACCCTCAAGTACATCATTGCTCTGTTCAACACTCAACCCTATGAGCAAATGCAGCACATCCATCCATCTAGAGTGAGGAACCTGTCCTTACAATTACAAATTTCAGGGTCATACATAGCCTCCTGAATAACCTTCTTACACATAACAGAATATCACCACATTAATCTACCTCGTCACACATGACGGAATACCATATTAATCTCATCACAAAAATTGCGCTAAATAGCATACCTCGAACCCACACTTAACACAGTAATTCAACCTTATCTGGACAATGAAGTTGTACGATAACATGAAACCTTGTCCAATGAACCATATCATACCAGACGACAATTAACCAAATCCAGCGTCTTATTTCATATCACATTCATGGATTTCGTAAGAGACCCTATTGGAATAAAAATTGTTCCATGATTTTCATGCCCAATTATCCCGAACGATATTTCTGTTTCATGGCCATGCGTGATTATCTCCAACTATATTTTCGGTACTGATTATAGCACTATTTATCAACCTTTAACTAAGATGCCCCAAAAATGCAATGTCAACTATCTTTAATCAAAATGGACAACTCGTATCCTCGTTCCTCGTACCCCAAAAATGTATTATTATTATTATTATTATTATTATTATATAATTATATTTCAAAACATAACTATTTATCTTCCTCCTGACATTGATGCTGTTTATGGTAAAAGTCAAAACGACTTGAAGTTAAAGAATCTCTGCACAACCTTAGGAAAACGAAAATGATGCTCTTATTAATCCAGAATCATTGATTCTTTATAGCGTTAAACTATGTGAATGAGATTAAGTTACACGACCACAAGTCATCTTATGGCATGGCTATTCGAAATGGATATTCTCTTCTTTACGATGAACGCGAGTGAGAAAAAGATATCTTACTTTGGATCCGGTGTCGTGATGAATCCTGGTCCTTGGGAATAAGAGACGTCGATGTTTCTTGGCCATGCGTACAGCGTCATTCCACCCGCCTCTCCTGGCGCTCCGGTGTACGCATGCGTTCCCAACAGCTCTCAATCTCCAGGCGACGACCATGACCGCCCCCGACTGCACATCTCCACCAACGGCGTCGGCGTCGGCGTCTCTTATCATCTCGTTCCATGTCTACGCGTCCATTTCCTAGCGACCGTTCATCCCCTGGCAACCCCAAAAGGGTTTACTGCAACATACATTGGGTATTGAGGTCCGTGTAGATTCCCAACATGTCCGAGTCTGCGTTCATATTGTTTACATTGCTGTGTGACCACATTACATTCCACTACGCCGTAACACTTTCACATCCACACGCTACAATATCCAGTTCTCAGTTCATTCAACTTTACCTGCTCACGTCCCACACTCTATGTTTAGACTGTTCGCCTGGCTTGCACGACCTGCAACCGTCAACGCAAGCTTAAAGCAGATATATCCTTTCCTTATACTCACACCGTGTCTCTTAAATACCAGCTTGGCTGTTCATCTTTAAATGACGTAACCGGTCGGCGTTATAATTCAGGTTTCTCTTCCGGCCTTCGATCAAATAGCCAGATGTTGAAATGTTTAGGCGCACACATTTTTATCAGATTATTGCCACAGTGCATTCCTTCAGCGTTTTTGTCCGTTAGGTGACACGGGTCACGTGCGTAAAACTTCATAATACAAAGAACAGCAAAAAATCTGTGATATAACGCACTCTGCATAACCCAATCGCGGCGCTGGCATAAACTACACATACCTCCGTCAATCAGTTGTGGTTCTTCCTTCGCGAGTCCGGCGTGTCCGATATATGGATATCGCGATGGCGACACTTCACCCAAACACAACTCCACCGTGCTTCACGAATGATTTCTTCCATCATGCGGCGACGAGTATTAACCTGCGTTTACCCTTTCAACTGGATTTCCTTCTGGGTATCTTATGGATCTCAGGATATGCCTTATGCCGAGTCGTGCCATTGCATTTTGAAATTCGGCGCTCGTGAACTGCGTTCCGTGATCGCTCAGGAGGAACTCTGGCTTCCCTGCAGTTGGAATCACGCCAGTCTCAATCCTGCGAAGTACGTACCGGGATGTTGCCTTCTGTATAGGGTGCAACATGACTAATTTGGTAAACACATCTAGCGTTACCAAGATGTTTTTGTTGTCCCTGGTGGACCTCGGAAGGGGGCCATACAGGTCCGTAGCCATTAATTCATTCGGACGGGTCGGAATAATAGCCCTCGGCTTCTGCTTAGATACGTCCGATGGGAACTTGCATCTCTGACAGATGTCGCATGTCCTGATTACCGCTCGTATGGTTTTTCCCATATACTCCCAGGTAAATGTTTCTCCTATGGCATGTAAGGTTTTATCACATCCTCCATGCCCAATAGATCGGTGAGCCAACCAAATCACTGCTGAAATCAACTTCGGCGGTATTACAATACGTAGCTTTGTGTGGTCTCTATCGTTAAACTTGTGAATCGCGTCACCAACAATGTGATAAACGTAAGCAATCTTTGCCGTTCCAGCATAATCGGGGTCATCTACACCCATACGATTCTTCAAATACCGGTATATCCGTCTTAACGTAGTATATCGTCGTTGCGCCTGGCTTAAGCGTTTCAGACGCTCCACCGTTTCCTGATCATACGGTGTTAGCTCTACCTGGTGCAAAGCAATCTCCTCACGTGGGTTTCTGCTCAAAACATCCGCTAGAAAGTTTTGCTTTCCTGGCATATGAATAACTTCCGCATCGAATTGCTGCAGGAAAAGGGTCCAGCGCGTGACTCTTTCGCTTGAGATGTCAGACTTTAACATAAACTGTAACGCGCAATAGTCCGTCACAATCACGACCTTATGCCCTAAGAGAATCTTCTGCCACATATGTAGAGCATAAATTATAGCTAGCACCTCCAATTCCGTGGCAAAGTAATTAAGCTCAGGCTGTCGCAATTTCCTGCTGGTGAATGCAAGATAATGTTGTTTCTACTCGTCATCCAACTGGTACAACACAGCGCTCATTCCTACCTTTGAAGCATCGGTGTCAACATAAAATGTTTTGGAGAAGTCTGGATACTCCAGTTTAACGTTGTTAAGGAGCATGTGTTTAGCTTGCGTGAAGGCCCCATCACACGCCTGATCCCACTTCCACCGATTGTTTTTCCTGAGCATGTTCTGCAGAGGGGCGACTACATCCGTGTAGCAGGGGCAAAGACTAGAAAGGAATAAAGTCATTCCCAGGAACTGCCTCACTTGTTTTAACCTCTCTGGTCTGGGAAAATCAGCTATCGCCTCAATTTTCTTCAGGTTCGTTCGATATCCATGTCCGTCAATGAGATGTCCCAAAAAACGAATTTCTCTGTGAAAGAAATAGCATTTCTCCAGGTTGCCTTAAATCCGGCCGTAAGCAAGTTCTCAAACAACAATCTCAAGTGTTCCAGGTGCTCCTCTACTGACGTGGATGCCAAGATCAAATCGTCCACATAACATAGTACGTGTTTCTTGAGCTCTTTACTCAAGTTGCTGTCCAGCGCTCGAATCAGCACAGGGCCACTGTTTTTCAAACCGAAGGGAAGGCGGTTAAAGAGGTGGGTCTTCTGCTCATGCAGGAAGCCAGTGTATTGCTTGCTGTTCTCGGTTAACTCGACATGATAATAGAAATTTGTGAGATCTACGGTTGAGAAATATTCTTTTCCCTTAAAGCGCCTCAGCAGATCTCTAATTTGCGGTGGGCGCTCGTACTCTGGCAAAATGCGTGCATTTCTTCCACGTGCATCCAGACAAATCCTCAGGCGACCATTTGGCTTCCTTACAACCGCTAGAGGGTTTAGGAAAGAAGTCGGGGCCTTCTTTATTATGCCATCTTTCTCCATAGCGTTAATCATGACCTTTACATCTTCCTTCCATTTCTCTGGGACTGGATATATGTGTTTCCTGTATGGTAAGTCATCACTCAACTTGATATCGTACTGAAAGTTCTTGATAACTTCAAATTTGTCGCTAAATACCTCCCGAAACTCCTGTATTAGGTTATCAAACTGTTTCTGGACAATTGGATCCAAAATTTATTTTACACCAACGGGCATGTGGGTGATCGTCTCTTCTTCACGTTCCACGATATTCTCAAGAGTGTTCCTCAAGAAGAGCGTGCTCGAGTTGGCATTGATATATTCTTTCCATCCTCTGCTCGGTGATTCAGTTCTGACATACATAATCCCCTCTTGCATATTTATGATCCAGCCGTACTCCGAAATAAAGTCAACACACAGAACTATTTGAAAATTTATGTTGGAGATGACCACGAACACGTGCTCATAAAACCTCCCAGCAATTTTGATCATCAACAGGGCCTGCAGCTTGCATCTCACTGAGCGATCGGGAATTACGCCTCTATCCTTTACATTAGCTACTGGTAGAGTAGATACAGGTCCTGCCTCCATTATCTAGTCCAAACATGACTGAGACACCACAGTAATCATCGCTCCGGTGTCAATCAGGGTTTTTATCTGACCGAGCACCTCTACTGTTATGATTGGCAAAGGATACACTTTCCCGTGGCGGATAACGTCTTCCTCATGAATCAAGTCTTCGTCGGTAACCTGAAATATCTCTTGAACTTCAATCAGTTCGGGAGGACCAAGGTTTGAGGAATTTCTTAATTTGAAGTTTTTTTTGTTGACCTAACCGACTTGTGTCAGGTGATCGGTCAGCTCCCCCCGGTGGTGCGGATGGATTACTCCGTAATTGTTGTAAATATTTCTGGCTCTCTCGATGTCTTTCCGTAAAGCTCGGCCGCGACCCCTGCGAACGAGAATCCCTATCGGCATTCTGTCTCTGATAATATTGGTTTGACTGCCTTCGCTGATATTCACCATATCGTCCCTTTGTATTGTTGAATCGGGATCTCCTACGTTCTTCTTACGGTTTATTCCTCAACCTGGGTCGCTCGACTGTTCCACCGTAGCTCCTATCTCGGCTCCGATAGTACCCTGTGTCTCTTGGCCTGTTCGTCTCCTGCAGCGTTCGCTCTTCCGTCAGCGCAATTTTGTCAATCACGACCGTGTTTACATCTCTATTTTCCTGTCGTCCGGACCTAGCCTGTAACTGTGCGCTAGTGTGGTCAAGTTTCGATAGAATCTTTTCACATCCCTCTAAAGTCTTGGCTCCTGACGCTATCACACTCTTCTGGACCTCTACAGGTAATTGTCGTATAACGGCTTGGACCAATTCGTCCTCCGGCACTGGTGGAATCAAATACTGTAGCCTGGCGAGTTGCGATGCGAAGTACCCCGCATACCTAGTCGGATTGTACGTCGCATACCGTTTAGCGTATAGTTCTGCCCGTATGTTCAATTGTTCTTCAGGGCTCCAGAAGCGTTTGATTAATAGTCGTTCGAATCGTCCGTGCTCGTGAACGTGTATCGAAATGCGCGAAACCAAGTTAACGCAGTCGATTCCAGGGACCTCTCAATAACTCTTAGTTCCCTCTCACGTGGTATCTTATTTTCTGCCATGTATTCACGGACATCCCTCATAAATTCAATGGGTGTGACGTTATTAGTCCCATTGTTCCCAGAGAATTTCCTCGACTGGTGGTCTATACTTCTAATTAGAGTCAGGTGTCCCGCGGGGTTTGTACTCGGTATTCTCGGCGTTGCAACTACCTCTCCCACCTTTCAAGAAGATGGTGTGTTTTCACTTTCCGTCCTGTTAAGGGATGGCGTGTTTTCAATTTCGGACCTTTTAACACTTTCAGACTCCGATTTGTTTTTTATCTGTGTCATTTCCGCCTCTAAGTTGCCTAATCGAGTGAGTTGCCTTCCCTGTTGAATAATGATCTTCTCCTCCAACTCGACAATGGAAGTGTGGATAGAATCTCGCACATGTTCGAATAATGTCGTTTGGGAATGAGTGATTTTCCTATCATACGTGTTCTGAAATGATTCAACCTGTATCTGTACGTTTTTCACGTCCTTCGCGACCTCTTATTTCCAACCTGACACGTCCTGTTTCAACTTATCCAGGGTGTCCTCGTTAGACTGACCAATTTGCTCAATTTTTGCCGTCAAATCTTGTCCCATGCCTTTAATATTACTGTTCAACTTCTCCTCGAGTCCCTCAATATTCCCCCGAAGCGAACTCTGAGAATCCCTGATTTGCCGTGCCATAGAATCTTTGAGCTCCGCGGTGAGCACTTGAAATGAGGTTTCTACCTTTTTATCGAGCAGATTAATCGTATTATCTATAGCCTTTCCTGATTGCTTAAGATTACGTTCTACAGCATCAATGTTTTTCTGCAAATGAGATTCTAAACTCTTAAGATTAGATCCCATGACTTCTAATAAGTCGGTTCTGAGATCATCAACTTTATCACTAACATCTTTATTTATTCCTGCTATTTGAGTGCGACACAATCTTGTGTCTTCTGCACCTCTGCTATTTGAGTACCGACACCCTCTTGTGTCGTCTGTAAGCGATCCATATCGCTCTTCATATTTGTCTTAATTGACCCAATACTACCCTTAACATTATTCATTTCAGTGGTTAAACCATTTAATCCATCTTGGATTTGTTTTAATATAGTAGCTATATTTTCTTCGGTTAATACTTGTGACATCTTACCATACAACTTAAATGTAGGGGCCTACAGGGGAATGTAGGTCGTCGAGTATAGCCATGACTTGAGATTGTGTACCAACCCTGTCAAATGGTTCACTAAAGGCTCAGTGTGATACGAGGTCAATTTTACAGTTTGGGCTACACAAATGAATTACACATGACAAGCATCTCGCCCCCATCAAAGGCACGGATCTGACCACTCAGTATACTCCCATCACAACAACAAATGATTGAGTAAAAAGCATTTCCATGAAGGAGACGACACGCACCATCGTCGTGGAGCCAACACGATAGCGGCGCCACTTCCCCTCCATGTGCCCGTTTCTCCAATGGGACAGGCAATCACCCGGCCAACATCCCGGCCCCATCAGAATAAACGGCCAAGGGAGTGGGTAAGAACGCTAGGGCATGAATTTTGGTTCAAACAAACGAAAAATAAAAGAAATGCTCTAGCGAGCCAGAGACAAAGTATCTCGGGTCGTTTACGGGTTGGGATGGCAAATAAACTGAACCAAGATTCAAAGGCAAACACCCTAACTTGAATTACAAAAGAAAAGAAAGCCCTTCGTAAAATCACACTGTCCCTTTATTGGCCAAAGGGTAAACAAGCATGCACGAGTGTCAAAGTTAGGGCGGGACAAAGTCCTAAATGAAAAGGTAAAGTTCATAGTCCCTAAACAAAAAAATTAACACTTGCTCCAACTCGTGTGTGTCCTACTTAGAAATTCGACCAGGAGACTGCCCAGACAAAATTAGTACAACCATTATTCCATTAGTGCACACGCATAATAATAATATAAAAAATGGCCACTTATCCCAAAGTTTACCTGTGGCATGAGCTCAGAAAAAAACGTATCATAACATGACAATCTACCTTGATACATCGATGGACACGCCTCCTGTATCGAACTGAAATTTACCATCTAAAGGGCTTCAAACAAAATCACATCATAAATTTTCCCAACATCAACTGGACGTCACCTAATGTGGAATTCGATAACCAACCGAAATATAAATCATTTACATTTACAACTAGTGCTTAAATATTTATACAGCACATTCTTATTGTTCTATCTGGTCTATAGGCATGACCGTCCCAATTACCTTGATCCTCATTAATACATCCACTTGCATAAGTAAGTTACCGGTATGTCATATGCTGACGCCTAGAAATGGTTCACAACTTTCATAATAGGGTACCTCATTGTGTTTCATTTTCGTGACAAACATTTAATCATAGCCATTCAGTCAACCACTATGTGTGAGGATCTGGGTGACCTTACTGCAGAGCGTACCCTCAAGTACATCATTGCTCTGTTCAACACTCAACCCTATGAGGAAATGCAGCACATCCATCCAACTAGAGTGAGGAACCTGTCCTTACAATTACAAATTTCAGGGTCATACATAGCCTCCTGAATAACCTTCTTACACATAACTGAATATCACCACATTAATCTACCTCGTCACACATGACGGAATACCATATTAATCTCATCACAAAAATTGCGCTAAATAGCATACCTCGAACCCACACTTAACACAGTAATTCAACCTTATCTGGACAATGAAGTCGTACGATAACATGAAACCTTGTCCAAGGAACCATATCATACCAGACGACAATTAACCAAATCCAGCGTCTTATTTCATATCACATTTATGGATTTCGTAAGAGACCCTATTGGAATAAAAATTGTTCCATGATTTTCATGCCCAATTATCCCGAACGATATTTCTGTTTCAAGGCCATGCGTGATTATCTCCAACTATATTTTCGGTACTGATTATAGCACTATTTATCAACCTTTAACTAAGATGCCCCAAAAATGCAATGTCAACTATCTTTAATCAAAATGGACAACTCGTATCCTCGTTACTCGTACCCCAAAAATGTATTATTATTATAATTATATAATTATATTTCAAAACATAACTATTTATCTTTCTCCTGACATTGATGCTGTTTACGGTAAAAGTCAAAACGACTCGAAGTTAAAGAATCTCTGCACAACTTTAGGAAAACGAAAATGATGCTCTTATTTAACCTAGAATCATTGATTGTTAATAGCGTTAAACTCTGTGAATGGGATTAAGTTACACGACCCCGAGTCATCTTATGGCATGGCTATTCGAAATGGATATTCTCTTCTTTACGATGAACCGGAGTGAGAAAAAGATATCTTACTTTGGATCCGGTGTCGTGATGAATCCTGGTCCTTGGGAATAAGAGACGTCGATGTTTCCCGGCCATGCGTACAGCGTCATTCCACCCGCATCTCCCGGCGCTCCGTGGTAAGCATGCTTCCCCAACAGCTCTCAATCTCCAGGTGACGACCATGACCACCCCCAACTGCACCTCTCCACCTACGGCGTCGGCGTCGGCGTCTCTTATCATCTCGTTCCATGTCCACGCGTCCATTTCCTCGTGAGCGTTCATCCCCTGGCAACCCCAAATGGGTTTACTGCAACATACTTTGGGTATTGAGGTCCGTGTAGATTCCCAACATGTCCGAGTTTGCGTTCATATTGTTTACATTGCTGTGTGATCACATTACATTCCACTACGCCGTAACACTTTCACATCCACACGCTACAATATCCGGTTCTCAGTTCATTCAACTTGACCTGCTCACGTCCCACGCTCTATGTTTAGACTGTTCGCCTGGCCTGCACAACCTGCAACCGTCAACGCAAGCTTAAAGCAGATATATCCTTTCCTTATGCTCACACCGTGTCTCTTAAATACCAGCTTGGCTGTTCATCTTTAAATGACGTAACCAGTCGGCGTTATAATTCTGGTTTCTCTTCCGGCCTTCGATCAAATTTCCAGATGTTCAAATGTTTAGGCGCACACAACTTTATCAGATTATTGCCACAGTACATTCCTTCAGCGTTTTTGTCCGTTAGCTGACCCGAATCACGTGCGTAAAACTTCATAATACAAAGAACGGAAAAGAATTCTGTGATATTACGCACTCTGCATAACCCAATCGCGGCGCTGGCATAAATTACACATACCTCCGTCAATCAGTTGTGGTTCTTCCTTCGCGTGCCGGTGTGTCCGATATTTGTATATCGCGATGGCGACACTTCACCCAAACACTACTCCACCGCGCTACACGAATCATTTCTTCCAACATGCGGCGACGAGTATTAACCATGCACATAAAAAAAATATCCAGTGCCCGATGCGGAATTTAACTCACGCGGCTTACACCTCTGACCACTGCATCACTCACTCGTCCTAGCCGTGTCGCATAAACAACTTCCTCGACCGAGCCACACCGTATCACTGAACCTTCCGGAACCGTGTTAACCTCCTCTCGAGAAAAGGGGCGGAGGGGACGGAATCTTCTGGAGCATTCCCCTACTCTAGCGGTTGCCTCGTTGCGTCACGCCATGACGTCATACTGACCCTCCGGTCTCGTCGTATCTCCAATCATCCGGGGCCAGTAATTGACCCTGACTGGATCGGTCACAGTACTTACCAAAAATAAAAGGATTATTCTTCCAGAGCTCTACTGTATACGTCCGTGTGCTAAAATGGCAATTGCATGACTAACGCAATCCTTATCAGGCTGTTTAGCAACAGAGGGAGTTGCATTTTCTCAGCATTTTGACCTTGAACTCATCTGTGTCCCTCACATGTTTCCCACTCCTCCCCACATTCCTCAAACGCGATAATATTCGCATACCTTATACGAGTTTCATGTTTTTAATAAGGAACCAAAATGGCTGCCTCTTATACATTGGTAGTCTTACTGTCTCAGAACCAATATGGCGGTCTCTGTTTAAACGTCAGTCCTGCTAGCCACCACGAGGCAAGTAACCTGACACTCCACCTCCTGCCTGCATGCACATTCCTACCATATCAGCAGCAGCACCAGCTCTCACAAGGCCTCTGGCTAGGTACAGTATTCAGTCACCAGCGAGCAGGACTATGTGTGTTAGCAATCAAAACGTGAGTGTCTCAAACATTTTACTGTAATAATAATCATTAGCAAGCGGCCATCCGCAATACATGACCATGTTAACCACATACTTTCACCACGTCCAAGAATCACTTGGTCATATCTTACAACCGTCTGCTGTGTCAGAGAGCGGTATCGCTTATCACCGTTGATTAAAACGTTAAAGATCCCTTTCAGGGTAAAAAAATCCCAGCACACATTTTTCAAATATTTGCCTCCATCCGTCATAGGAAATATCACAAACCAACCGTAATAAGCTGCCCCGCCATCCCGCCAAAATAGCACTTCATTTCTTCCGGGCACGGTCACCAAAATCGCCATGAGGGATTTTTGAAATATTCGTCATAGGAAATATCTGAAAAAAGCGCCCCTCGTTCTATCTTTTTGTCGCCCCGTCCAAATAGCCATTTCCTGTATTCACCATGGTCAATCATAGCCTCGTTGTAACACACGCCAAGCGCTACCCGATCTCTGTCTGCAAACACTCTTTATTAAAAAAAAACAGGTAAAAAAGTCTCAAAATGCATAGTTTTTGTCCTAGAGACTTGACATTTATTTTCTTGGTACAGGGGGTAGGGACCATTCATTTATGTGAAACAAACTTTTTTATCATCTTCACCGTTTTTAAAACATAAAAAATCAAAATTGCACTGTTTTGAAAAATGTAAAAAACAAAAAAAAATATTACAAAAATAAAAGGACATGCAGACCATTCGTTTGGACTATAGCACAACGTTCTATCATGTTTGGTTTTCAAACTATAGTCTTCTTTCAAAACCAAAAATTTTTAAAATATGTTTGAAAAATAGTACAAGTCGTCCAGAGCAAAGCGCCCGTCAGTTCGAGTCCTACGACACCTCATTTGCTAAAATCCGACCAGACATTCGCGAATTATCGTCAATGTTCGTGAGAAAGTAGGCTATCATTTTTTTCTTCTCCTACACACTTGAAACTTGCTGTACGCCTAGAGGCCACAGGCACCTTTTATTAACGTCAAACAAATTTTTTCTCATCTTTACCGTTTCCAAAATAGCGTCAATGTCATAAACAAGAATTTTCAAAAAAAATCTAAAAATACCAGCACACATTCATAGCAATGATGACCTCATCCCAATGCCAACAACACCTCATTTGATAAAATCCGATCATGCGTTCGAGAGATATCAGCCAAGTTCGTAGGAAAGTAGGCTATCATAAATTTTCCTCCTACACACTTGAAACTTGCTGTCTTCCTAGAGGGCATAGCCACCTTTCATTAACGTCAAACAAACGTTTTTCTAAAATTCACTGTTTCCGAAATAGCACCAATCCTAAAAACAAGAATTTTTCCATTTTTTTTTTAATACCAACACACATTCTTAGCAAAGAGGACGTCATCCCAACGCCAACAACACTTCGGTCGTTAAAATCCGACCATCCGTTCGCCAATTATCGCCATTGTTCGCGAGAAAGTAAGCTATATTTTTGTACCTCCTACACACTTGAAACTTGCTGTCCACCTAGAGAGGATAGCCACCTTTCATTAACGTCAAACAAACTTTTTTCTCATCTTCACCATTTCCAAAATAATCAAAAATTCAAAAACATTTTTTAAAAAATACCAACACACATTTCCAGCAAAGAGGACGTCATCCCAACCCCAACAACACTTGGTTCGTTAAAATACGATCATGCGTACGGGAGATATCGGCAAAGTTTATATGAAAGTAGGAGATGTCACAGCTCACCCCTCATCCTACTACTACTTTGTATTTTTACCCTAGAGACTTGAATTTTTTTTTGTTGGTAGAGGGGGTAGGGACCTTTCATTTATGTCAAACAAACTTATTTGTAAAATTCTTAGTTTCCAAAATATAGGAATTTCAAAATTGGACTGTTTAAAAAACATGAAAAATAAAAAAGTTTTATTTAAAAAATAAAGGACATAAAGTCCATTCGTTTCAACCATGGCACAACGTTCTATCATGTTCGGTTTTTAAACTATCGCCCATTTTCAAAAACAAAATTTTCCCAATTTTTTTTTGAAAAATATAACGAGTAGTCCATAGGAAAGAGGACGTCAGCTCGAGTCCAACGACACCTCATTTGTCAACATCCGACCGTGGGTTCACCAGATAATAATTATTTAACATGTACAGTCGGGTACAAATAAAATGGGTGAGTTAGAACTCCTAGTAGCCCCCTACTATGCATCCACCGTGGGAATCAGCGTTATTCTACTTCAGGAAGATGACAAACGTCATCGCCATTACATCGCTTTTCTAAGCAGACGGCTGAGGCCGCACGAGAAGAGCTATTTTACAACGGAAATCGCGGCACTAGCCATAGTATACGCTCTGGTGTATTAGCGTAAATTACTATGGGGGCATCCCATCGTCATTAGGAACGACCACCACGCACTTAACTTCATCATGAAGACAAGACTGGTGAGTGATAGGATCATGCGTTGGACCCTATAACTCCAACAGTTTGACCTAACGATTAAACACCGTCCTAGGAAGGATATCTTTGTGGCTGATATTATAAGCAGAAACCCTGACGCACTTGTTATCACCATTGACGTCGAGGGACATTGCGAGGAACGTCTGCCCCGTTTGATACACTTACCAGCAGGCCAGAGACGTGATGGAGAGTTGAGACCTATCATACGTTTTCTCGAGCGTAAGATGGACGTGCAAGAATTGCTGCCGTATCTGATGAATACCTGATTTATCAGAAAGTACTACACTGTTTTGTGTATGAGGTCCACACGCAACTTCGTGCTGTTGTACCACGAATGTACCAAGATACTGTTGTCAACATGGTTCATCTTACATTAGGGCATGGTGGAACTGACAAGACCATTGCCACCTTCAGGGATTCTTTTGACTGGCAAGGCTTGTGAGTTTCTGTGAGACGATGTCTTCGTGCTTGCGACGCATGCCAGCGTAACAAATACACGTCACATCTCTTGAAGGAACGACCTAGGCCCATCTTGTCTACCTAACCCAGGGAGCTTTATGCTCAGGACATTTATGGGCCTATTCCCAAAGCTCGCCGTGGGAATCGTTTTGTCGTGATAACAGTTGATGTATTTACCAAGTACACGATGTTACACCCAATTCAGAAGGCTACTGCTCATCAAGTAATCCAGCGAATTAGACGTCAGGTGACTCCGGAGGGAGGAAAACCCCGTTTCTTGTTAACAGACCACAAATCACAGTTTACTTTGGCTGGATTTGCTGCTGCAATTGAAGAGCTGGAAATTGGACGTGTCCTTTCATCAATAAGGCATCCTGAAAGCAACCCTGCGGAATGCATAATGTCGACTATAGCAAAATTCTGTCGTTTGTATTGCCAGGAAGAGCATTGGAGGTGGACTGAAATCCTGGTGATTATTCCCCAATGTGACAACTCTACTGTGCATGAGAGTACTGGAAAGATTCCGATGGTACTACATCTGAATCGAGCACCTGTTTGTTTGTGGAACAGAGTGGTAATCACACCACCGAGCTTGCAACCATCGCTTGCTAGCGGGATTGATGCTGTGCTCGATGCTTTAAATCGAAGAGCCCAGAAGCGCTTGAGGAGGATGCGCAAAAAAAGTTCCGAGACCCACTTCTCGTGGGAGTTTTAGTGCTTATTCGACGTCCAGGGATATCTAGCCCAATCGATAGAGTATATGGTAAATTTGTATTCTTATACTATGGACCTAACCGAGTCCTAGAGGCACTGAACAAAGGTAGCTATGTTATTGGTGATTTGCAAACTGGAGAACGTCTGGAAGACTTCAACGCAGCAAACCTGAAGAAATATTTTCGGAATTAGGACTGGTAATCAATGCAAATAAAAATGCAAGTCTCACATTTTTATTTGAAACAACGGAGAGGTATATGGGCCCGACATTGGCTCATTTCCTCAATATTTCTTCGTGAGCATGCTTATTCTTTGAGCTCACATGCGTAGAACACACTCTGAAGCTTCCTTGTATTTTTTATACTAATTTGACTTCGCCGAGGACAGTTCATTTATTTCCTGGAGATATTTTATACTTAATTCATCTGCAGCATATCACAGGAATTTAAAACTAGTAAGTCTTCATTATTTATCAATTTACTATGCCTTGTAATTGGTAAACATCATTAAAAGGTAAAGGCAATTACACAGCAGACACGCGGAGATCATGGAAGTAAACGATCAACGACTTAGAATTTCATTGGAACCCGGGGTGGAGTTCCTGCATTCAACACACCGTACTGTGAGTCCACTCAGGTTGGACGTGATTTCCTTTTGTCCGTCAAAGTGACGATGAACACGCTTTCGTGCTAAGTAGCACTTGTGAAAATTATCGACAGCCATTTGGCTGTTACACTGATTATTATCAGTGAATTCGCCATACAGCCGCATCAGGCTAGTGAAATCATATTTTCCCACGAAAAGTGAAGTATTTGTGAAAACTGGATTTTTCCACGAAACACCCCGGGGAGGACTTGTGTAAATTTAGAACACGATGTGCAAAGCAAGTGTGTCGTGTACAATAAAATATTTGAGCAAAGTATAAATATATCACATCAGTTAATTGTGCTCAAAATTTGATCACCGGCAAGATTATACATTCATTTTGATTATTTACGATGGCTGAGATCATCCACGATTTTTTGTGTGTGCTTGTATCAGTAATAGAAGCAGTGCTGAGCAAATTCTGAACCTGAAGAATACTATATCATATTTTCGGAACACAACAAACAAAAATTATATCATCACATTTGTCGATTTCAAAAAGGCCTATGATAGTATAGATCGCATGTCACTTGTTAATGTTTTAACAGAATTTGGACTTGATAACAAAACAAGAAATATTATTAAAGATACACTAACTGAAACGAAGACTAAAGTTAAATTTATGGGTGGCTGTAGTGATTAGTTTGAAATAAACACAGGTGTCCGTCAAGGGGATGGGCTCTCCCCTTTACTTTTCAATTGTGCTCTTGAGAAAGTTGTCAGGGAATGGAGGAAAGCTGGTGCACCATCTCACCGTCTGGGCCCTAAGATTAAGGGTATTGACTTAGATTGTCTAGCGTTTGCTGATGATTTAGCACTAATTGCCAAAAACGTCGCCGATGCACAGAAACAGCTTGTTATACTGGAGGATCAAGCAGCCAAAATAGGACTAAAAATCTCCTATAAAAAAAATTAAATTTATGACAAATATTAAGAATGATCCACCTGAAATTGTCATTGGTATCAATAAGATTGCAAGAGTGAAAGAATTTTAATACTTAGGTGAATGGATCACTGAAAATGGCAAAGAAATAAAATCTGTAGCATCACGAATTCAGAAAATGGAAATTGCTTTTCAACACACAAAGAATGTTTATAACAAAAAAAAGCTTGTCCTGGAACAACAAAATTCGTCATTACTGTACAGTGATTAAACCTGAAGCTCTATATGCTTCAGAAACGCTCAGTTTACATCGTAAGACCTTAAAGGAAGAATTAGAGATTAAAGAAAGGAAAATCATGAGGAAAATCTTAGGGCCCAGAATTCTAAATGGCATACACTACCCCAAACCCAACTCTGAAATTTATAAAAGAGTTTCTAAATTAACTGATACAATGAGATTGCGACGAATTCAGTTTCTAAGCCATTTGGAAAGAATGAATCCTACCAGTCTCACTTATCGAATCCACAAATTTCTGCAAATCAAACGCACAGGACCAAAATGGTATAAACAAGTAGAGAAAGACCTTAATGAATTGAGTTCACCAAATTTACAAGATAGAAATATGATCCGGAAATTTCTTCACACAAGGGGATTTGAGGAAGATGAGAAGAAACCACAGCGACGTACCTGGTCGGAGGAACAGAAATTACAGCAATCAGTGAAAATGAAGAACTATTGGGCAAGGAGGAAAGCTCAGAAAATGTTGATTCCGCGTGGTCCTAAGTGACCCATTCGCGAAGAAGAAGAAGAAGAATAGAAGCAGTGAAATAGATATCACCCGTATATCTGAGATTCAGTGGCAGGAATAAGGCCAATATTGAAATACCTGCACCAGTGTAGTAGCAGTGTTGATTTTGTACAGTTTAATTATACATTCAGTGAACCCATTTTCATCAAGATGATGCAGTTTTCGGACCACGTGTTCGACACTATTCGACTTATATCCATGATATTCAACATGGAGTAGACCAGCAATCATGGGCGAAACCGTGATCAACACGGGAAGTGCACATGCATTCAGTATAACTATTTACCAGCCATGTCAGAGCTCAACTTTGTGTCAGTTTAAGGACACCGTAAATAAGAAGATGTGAACTTCTGAAATACTTAGGGAACACCCTATGTAATATAATTATTTGAAGCAACTTATTAGCGTATCAGTTGACAGTCGAGAGCTACTGTCCTATTTTTGTACTGTTTATTTAACATTTGTGAGTACACTTATACCACACTAGTTCCAGGGAGGAACGAACTCATGTCTTGTAGGACTGATCTAGACATGAAGCCAAGACTAGAATCGTTTCATTTCAACTAACACCGTAGAGGTTAGGTGTTTGTTTTCGTTTGAGACTGTGCCAAGCATAGTGCACAGAACCATCGAGTTCAAGAGTAGGATGGAGGAGTGACTTCTCTTCCAAATATCAAAGCAGTTAGATCTGCCAGGGTACAGTCTTCGTTTTTGTGAGGATTGGAACTTTATAAATGTTATATCTTTGAACAGGGTAAATCGTATTGAAAGACACTCTTAAGGAATAAGTGCAATTGGTTAGTTCATCTACAAAACACTACAGGACTGTATTCAGTGTATTCCGTTAGATGGAAAACGCACAGTTTTGAAACAAGTAGTGTGATTTAAGCTGCGATGCTATGAATGAGACATTTAGCAGTGCAGAGCGCGCGGCCAACTAACAGGTTTCCTTACCCAGCATTCCCCAGTGAGATCTACTTTTATTGATGGTTTTCTTTGGACAATGACGTTCATTTGTCATTTGCGGAAGTGGAGATCTTGAGACTAGGAGCATTAGGTCACATGCTATGAGTACAGCCATTGACGGCTGAACACATGTGTGGTACCGCTCCATGCGAGGACGGCTTCCGTAATCGGAGCGTCTTTATTTTTCGCTGGTGAATTAAAATCATCTAGCAAGTTGTAATCAAAGGTTTATCAACTAATGTAAATTGGCCCAGTTCATGTGTAAAGGCTAGTAACCCATGTATTTGTAGTGTCTCAGAACACTGTTGTGGTAAAGGTAGATGTAATTGAATATCCTCTCTGTTATTATCGGTATTCCGGCGAACCATGAGCCTCAGAGCTAGGTCGACCGATGAGTGTGTAAGACGCGCGAGTGTCTGTAAGTCGCGCAACGTGTTATTGTTACATGAGCCATTCTTAGCTCAATGTATTAGGGTGACTAATTGTTAGTCTTATCTCTGAGGAGATTTTTTCTGCCTACGACTGGTGATTAATAGATCCAACTAAACATTTATATTAACCTGAACCTAAATCATTCTATTCACTCTATTAAATCGACGTGATAATTAATTCATAATTTCAGACTGATAAACTTGGAATCTTTGCTTTGTAATATTTGCTCCGACACCCGGATCTTCATAATTTCCTTATGGAGATGAAACCTAAATGAGCTAACACATTTTTGCTAATCGAAGACAAGAATCACTGGAACCATTAGTTAGTAATTTATGGTCCACGTGATTCTATGCAATATAAGCCACAGAGTTGATTACGCCATTGCCAACCTAACTCACACACTCTTGAGATGACGATTGAGAGCAAGGAGCCTCTCACTTCGTGAAGGCAGGCTTGTGTTTATGTGTCTGTTGACTTATCTCCTAGTGCATTATTTCCCATATTGTAACCTGTTAATTATAAGAGTGTATTTTTCTGTAATATATTTTTAGCCTACTTAGCACATTTTGCAAAATGAGGAAAAAGTAGACTTATGAGATCGATCCGGGAAAATGTGCGTATGTCTGTCTGTCTAGTTGTGTGTGTCCACCCCCCCCCCCTATCAACTCCTAAGCGGTTGCAGGAATCGAAACCAAATTTAGTATGAGTAAAGATGTATACGGGAATATCTCTTGTCCATATTTGAAAATGATGTCAGTGCTACCAACTGCTGAAAAGACGCACTAGGAATTTGAGTTCCATGTTGGATATCCTGGAAGGTATGCATGGGAGCAATTCCAAAATTGGCACACCTGTAGATAACACTATTTCGGTTTAATTTCCGGGAGGCCATACATGACAGTGTTGCCAAAATAATTTTAAACCTTCCGATAGGTCCAAATTTAAATGCCTATAACTTCTACACTTTCAATTGGATATCAACCAAATTTTCTATGTAATATGGGTACATAAAAAGATATGACTGAGAGTATTCTTAAGAGCCACCAGGGCTGCCAACTGTTAATAATTGCTCTCTCTATTCTTTTATCCAAATACCAATATATCACAAAGTATGCAAGCCGACTGCTTTAAACTATGCACACGTATAGTACCTGACATTTTAGATTAATTTTGGAGTAACTTATATACTTCAGTTCTACCAACATGATTCTAAGCCTGCTGATAGGGCCATTTTAAATACATGTAACTTCTATACTATCAGTTGGATTTCAACCAAATTTCGTATGTGCTATGTGTAACATAACAGATATGACTATAAGTATTCTTAAGAGCAATCAGGGCTGCCAACTGTTAATAAATGCTGTCTATATTTTTTACCTAATATCAATATATGAGGAAGTATGCAAGCCAACTGACCTATACTTTGCACACGTATAGCACCTGCCATTCTAGATTAATTTGGAATAATTAATATGGGTCATTGCTGCCAACATGATTCTATGTCTGCTGATAGGTACAATTTTAAAATACTTGCAACGTCTATACTAACAAATGGATTTCATCCGAAATTTGCACAACAAGATATCATAATATTTCAGATTAGACTATTTCTGACCAGCACACGCATGATATTGTTGCCAAGATGCTTTTACGCGTGCTGATAGAACCAATGTCTAACTGCATTTAACGTCCATTGGACTTCAACCAATTTTTTTATTCTGTACCTTAAAGATGGAACTAAGAATATATTCAGTCATCAGGGCTGCCAACTGTAATGCTCTATTAGGCTACATTATACCAGGTATATTTCGAACTAATTAGACATTTCGATATTACCAACTTAATTTCGTCATTTTTCTAGATAGGTTCATATACTGTAGAATAATCATTGGCATGGAAAGTAGGCTCTTTAGTTCGTCACGGAACTTCTTGTTTGTGTGATAGTCTGTGGTCTGATATCATTATCTCTTGCTTAATGTTTAGATTATCGAAGCGTCTCGTCATAACATTTTCATTCATGTCAGGGTTCAGACAGAATTTAAATGTAATAGTAAATGTGAACGTGGTACCATCCTCACTCAGGGATTGTTTTGCTCATCTGTTAAATGTAAATTTTACCGAGTCATTTGCTTGTCACTTGCTTTCGCGTTAGTTCCGTTTGTGCCACGAGCCTAGATTTGTTGTTGCTTTAGCGAGGGTCGTTAATGTCATCTGTAGGTTGTTTTGACTCATCATGTAACTAGACTTTACGGACTAGCCGATTTTGACCCTCCGAAGTAGGATAGGTGTCACATTGTTGTATAAAACATTCAGGAAATTTAACTTAAGACTGGATCTCTTTATGTATTAGCTTGTGTTTTTGAAGTATTTCTTTGGGGTGCCTATGACATTTACGTACAAATGGATCATATCTCTGGGACCAAGACACTCGTGCTACACATTCCCTTTGAGAAATGCATTCGATACTCTTCGGTTTTGGGTTCGAAGGAAGGGATCGTTCTACGTACTATTTCTATCGGCGGATGATTCCCGAATAACCTCATCTAACGGGCTCAATTCCCTTCAACGCATATAGCGGTGTCACCTGCATAAGTGATAATTGAACTATTTTTAGATTATTTATTGATTCTTCTATGTCATTAATGTATATAATAAAAATAGTGTCCATAAGACTGTTCCTTGTGGTATTCCCCTTTTAGCTTGCATCGGTGCGCTCAATGTGTCATTTACTTTTACATATTGGATTCTGTCAGTAAAGTAACTTCCGATGAGATTAAGTGCTGTGCCTCGAATACCATATTTCTCCATTTTTTGGAGGAGAATATCATGTGATACACAGTCGAAAGATTTAGTAAGATCTAAAAATATTCCTATTGATGGTTTGGGGCAATTTAATTTTTCTTGTATTTGTTTAGTTAGTGTTGCAATTGCATCCACACTACTTCGACTTTTTATAAATCCATATTGCCTTTCTGATAGAATGTCATGCTTCAGCATAAACTGGAAAATATTGTTCTTGATACATTTTTCAAATGTTTATGCTATTATTGTAAACAGAGATATAGGTTCATAATATTCCATGTCTATAGTATTGCTTGATTTTACGATTGGATTGACTATTGTTGACGTCAGTTGCTGTGGGAAATGTCCTCGGTAAAAGATTGATTTATGAGATTTAAAAGCGGTTTCTGTATTGAGACTATATTTTGTTTTATAACCTTTCCTGAAATATTGTCTATTCCCATAGCTTTATAGTCACTTATGTCACCTAGATTTTTTTCAAATCAGTGGAATTTACCGGGGCTATGAAGCATGAACTCTTAATGCTAGTTATATTCAGTGTGGGGATTCCGCTTTTCTTTATAATTTGGACATCTCGGTAGTCTTCTTTATGAAATATTCATTACATTTATTTGCAATTTGCGAATCACTTTTGTAAATTTCATTCTGAAAACTCAATTTCACTAATTTGCTCTTTCTGATTAATTCTCTGAAGTATCTGTTTTACTATACCCCAAATGTTTTAGGATTTCCTGAACTCGCGTTTAAATGTCTGCAGTAGTCTATTTTTGCCCAGTTTATTAGCTCATTTAATTTGCTTCTGTATTTTTTCTATTTCTCTCTTAATTCTTCATTATTTTTATTTGCCATATAATCTCGGTATAATTTATCCCTAGTATAGTGGATTCTACCCATGCAAGTTGAATCCACTCTTTTCTTTTGACTCGTTTTGAGTTTAAATGTTTAGTAGATTCATGGCTGCAGCTTTGAATTGTTTTAATAAATATATTAATCTAGTATCCAAATGTCCTTCTCCCAGTTCATTATCCCAGTTGATGTTGTTTAACATCTGTTTTAGTTCCACATAATCTAATTTATGTCTTTGATAATTCCTAATGGACGTTTTATTTTCCTGACAACTAACTTGATTAAATTTTAGGCTAATTATTGTTGTATAGTGATCAGTTATTTTGCTTTCCGAGATTATGGTAGAATATGTTCATTCGAAAGCCTTCTTTTAAGAAATGCGTGGTCAATGCATGGTTCACTAGTTTCAGTTTCACTAGCTGTGCCATTGATTATAGATCTGAAATCATATTAATTAAGAAGCTTTAAATAATCATCTGAGTCTTCATTTTCGAATAAAATAATATTCATATCACCAATTATTAATTCATTTTCTAGCTGAAAATCTGTTTTATATAGTTATTTAAATTCTCCAGAAATAATGGTTTGTTGTATTTTGGTGGTTGGTGGAGTAAAGTTCTGCCCTAAAACTTCCTCATACGGGAGAACGCATCAGGCGAGAGCCTGGACAAAATAACTACAATTGGTCAAGAAAATTAGACTGAAGCGGTGCGGGGTAGTGGGCATGAAATACATCACTAGAAAACCAATGTAGGTAACCACACATTAACAATGTTTATTCTAATAATAAATTTATAACCAATAAACAAAATTGCACTTAAGTGCTTATCACAGAAATGAATAATTATAAATGGAACAAAGTGTGAGGGCCTGATGACAGAAACCCAGACTAAGGAAATGCCAATGAAACAAGCTTGCTTAATTCGAGAGAAGTTGAGCTTAACATAAACAAAATGCACCTTATAAAAAAAACATAAAACTGGTTAAGAGTGTAAGATAACTAGTATGATTTAAATTCTTCATAAAATTGAACTTATCTTCTCAAAGGTTTGAAGAGCCAGCTCCTTAAAAGTTCCAGCTAGCATAAGCGTTGATTAAGAAGTCCTCACAGTTTCTTCTGAAGGAGGCGTACATGGCCTAGAGATAAGTACGCAATTGATAAAAAGGTCAACTCTCTCTTCTTCTCTTGCGAAGGAATGACACTTATAGCGTCCTAGTGGTGATCCAGTAGCATTTTGAAAATTCGTTGACGGCCGAAAGGACTGCAGCTACTTCGAAAGACGAATCAAAGTATCCCATCTAAGGTACGGCTTGAAGAGTACTACAGCTGGCAATTATTCTTGTCATCTTGAGCAATACGTCAGGGTGCAGATCTAGTGACGTAACTGCTAGGTAGCGTAGAGATTAGCAATGGTGTCATGAGATGCAGTAGCGGTGACCAGCAAGTTGAAGTGATCAGAAGTGGTGATTGATCAGAAGTGGTGATTGATCAGAAGTGGTGAAGAACGCCAGAAAGTGGCGTCTTAAATAGTGATCATGGAACAATCTCGAAGGTGGAGATTGCCCGACCAGACAAAGACCTGCCATTGGTCGAACGAAAGTCAGGGTGACGTCAGTCGACCCTGCTCAGCAGACAGCAGATGAACCAGTAGATGCCGTGTATGCCGGGAGTGAGGAAGCTTGAGGTAGCGAGCGACTGGAACACTCAAGGTGAGAACTATGATATCTATGAATAGGTGATTGATAACAAGATTATGCATTTGGTTTAAGGAATTAATACATTTACAAAGAAATAATTACCATTCGGGGATCTCGGTAACAAGAAACAAAAATTTGACCGACAAATGGGCCAAGCTAAACATTGAAAAGTATCACGAAAGTGATCATGCTCCGAGAACTCCGAATGAAAACAAACAAAAGAATCAGTCAAAGCAAAACATGGATAACAGACGAGGAGAAACTAAGACTCGAAAGGCAAAACAGAGATAGCAGAGATGGGTCTAGTATAAAGACCTTTACTAGTTAAAACATCAACAACTCTGACGCGTTTATCACGGCCAAAGTGGCAGTGAATAACTCTGCCTAGGTTCCACACGAGAGGCGGAAATGGGTCTCGAAGAAGAACCATGTCCCCCACTCGTACATCTGGTTGAGGAAGCCGCCATTTCTCACGCCTATTTAGCAAGCTGAGATATTCTAACTTCCATCGGCGCCAAAAAGAACAGCGCAAAGATTCTACTTTTCTCCAAAAGATATGTAGGTTAGGATCACAGCGTCGAACCAGCAAAGGCGGAGTAGCAGCAAGCGAACAGCCAATCAGGAAGTGACTGGGTGTTAAAGGTAAAAGATCCTTAGGATCGTTTGAAAGAGGAGTCAGAGGTCTGGAATTTACAATACCTTCGACTTGAATAATTAAAGAGTTGAATTACTCATAAGAAAGTATGGTAGGACCAAGAGTTTTCTTAAGCTGTCTTTTAGTAAGTTTGAAGCAGGACTCCCATCGGCCACCATGATGGGGAGCATAAGGCGGGGTGAAATGCCATTTGAAACCTTTAGAATAGAAAAAGTTGGAAATTTTTTCTTTAGCAGAAGGGGAACTTAACACTTTTTTCCCGAGATCAGAAGCGCTTACAAAAATTTTTGCATTATCTGAAAAGACTTCAGATGGGACACCCCTTCTAGCAGCAATTCTAGAAAAGGCGGCCAAAAAGTAAGATACAGAAGCGTTAGTAACCAACTCAAGGTGGATAGCTCCCGTCACCATACATACAAATAACGAGATGTAAAGTTTACCTAAGATTTTTCGCTTAGATGAAGAGGGATTGGTCTGATATACGTAAGGACCAGCGTAATCGATCCCAGTAAGAGCGAAGGGCTTACTAGGTTCTGAAAGAAATGGAGGTAAATTGCCCATAATCTGCGTGGCGGGCCGTGGTTTAACCTTAAAGCAAGGTATACACTTTTTGACGACAGAAGAAACCTCATGAACGCCATTGATGATCCAGTAGAGTTCACGAATTAGACAGAGCAAGGTGCGAGTGCCAGCATGAAGGTGTTTATAATGAAACTTTTTTATTATAAGGGTAGTGATAGGATGCTTTGAAGGAAGGATGATGGGATGCTTTTTCCCATCCTCACAACTAGACATAGCTAATCTTCCACCCACACGTATTATTCCGTCATGGTCTAGAAAAGGAGTGAGTGGTGAAAGCCTGCTAGACTTGGGCAAATCTTTACCACTTATAAGAGCTTGCTTTTCATGAGCAAATACTTCCTGCTGAACAAGTAACAAAATCTTGCAAGTAGCAAATTCTAACTCTACTCTGGTGAGAAAGGGTTGAGGCTTCAATGGTTGATCAATTACTAAATATTTCCAGCGGAAGATATAAGACACTACACGAATCAATTTATCAAATGAAGGGTATCTATGAAAAAGACTAGTAGAAGTAGAAGTAAGATGCGACGTGACAGGGTCATTACGGGCATCAGGTATTTCTTCTGCAAATTGATTAGCTAAGCGAGGCCAGCAAGATGATTCCTGACTTAGCCAAGGAGGACCATTCCAGTACAGGTCTGAGGAAATCAATTTTTTAGGCGTGCAACCACGTGATATTATATCCGCGGGGTTTTCACGGCTAGGAACATGTCTCCATTGTTCAGAATGAGAGACTTCATGAATCTTAGAAACGCGATTTGCCACAAAGGTATTCCAATGAGAGGAAGGCTTGGAAATCCAAGCTAATACAATAGAAGAATCGCTCCAAAAAATGTGCGGGAAAATTTTAACTTTAAAGTGATATTTAGTTTAGTAGCTAATTCTGTTGCCATTAAAGCAGAACATAATTCTAATCTCGGCAATGATACCGTTTTAAGTGGAGCAACTTTTGATTTAGCGCACACTAAATTAGAAAATCCAGGGAAAGTGGCTGAGGAACGTCCTACTATATATGCACAACAGCCATAAGCCCGTTCTGAACTATCAGAAAATACATGCAGGTCATACTGCTGGTATAAGGGATTAGAAATTAAAAGGCGGGGTATAGAAAGCTTGGAGAGATCCAGCAAACTGCTGCGATACTCTAACCATTCTTCTACAAGAGGAAGGGGGAGATTTTCATCCCAGTCTGATTTTAATGACCAAAGCTTTTGCAAGAACATTTTTGCAACAATAACTATAGGAGCAATATATTGCAAGGGATCAAAGATCTTTGCGATTTCTGACAGAACTTGGCTCTTAGTTACAGGGGGAGATTCTGAGAAATGTACCTGATAAGAGAAGGTATCAGAAGAAGGACACCAAAAAACACCCAATGCTTTTCCGGCTGCTTCATCAGTAGGAATAGCAACAAATTCATCAACTGGGACCTCTGATGAAAATGTTGATATAAATTCAGTAGAATTTGAAGTCCATTTATGGAGCGGAAAACCACCTCCTAGGAGCAGGGATTTCAAATCTTCGCACACAAGGAGTGCTTCAGAAATATTAGGGAAAGAGCACAAGAAATCGTCAACATAAAATGCCGTTTTTAATGACTCAGAGGCCAAAGGATGATACAGATGACCATCTTGCTCGGCTAACATGTGGAGAGACCGAATCGCAAGAAAGGCTGAAGGCTTCAGGCCATATGTCACAGTCTTCAATCTAAATATCTTTATGGGTTTGGAACTCTCATCACGCCACAATATTCTTTGCAGATCTTGCTGCTCAGAATTTACGAGAATCTGCCGGTACATCTGCTTAATATCTGAGATTACAGCAATAGGAAACCGTCGAAAGTTAAGCAAAACAGAGGTGAGATCTGTTTGAATCGCGGGACTACATTGCAAGGTATCATTTAAAGAGATTCCATTGGAATCTGGTGATGAGCCATTGAAAACTATTCTTATATTGTCTTGTGTTAAGGAATTTCTCCATACCGGGTGATGATTTAGATAAACTATTTCATTTAAAGGATGGTCAATTTCTTCCGATTTAGAAATTACCTCCATGTGATTGGATGATTCGTATTCCTCCATAAAGGAAGCATACTGAGTTTTAACAGAAGCATCTTGTTTGAACCAATTTTCAATAGCAAATAGTGCCCTAAGTGCTCTGGAATGCGAGCCCGTAATGGCGGGAGGATTAGGAATACGTGGAAGAGTTACTATAAATCTGCCTTCAGCAGTACGGACAGTGGTTTCCTTGTATAACTTTTCACAAATTTCGTTAGAAGAAGAAGAAGTAGCCTGAACATTCTCAAGATCCCAGAACTTGGTTAGCTCTTGACTCAAATCGGTACCAACAAAATAACAATTCGATACAGTTTGAATAGGATTACGGTATATTTGGCCAGTAGCGATCCAACCAAAATCAGTTTCGCGGAAGAAAACATTAGGAGCAATTTTTACTTTATTGGAATGAAGACATTGCCAAAATACGCTTGAGCTGAAAAGAAGCTCTACGGGCGAAGCTCTGTTGAAATGAGGGTCAGCTAGCTGGACAAAATTCGGGATATTCCAACTTTGAATAGGATAAGAAGTGCCAGGAATATTGTTGCCTATAGACTTGATAATCAAACAATCTAATTGCAACTGCGTACCAAGATTATTAGAGTCCTTCAGATCCACTTAAGCAAAGCTTAAGGATTGCGATTTAGAGCAGTTTATGCCTGTAACCTCTATTGAGGTAGGATGATTTGGGAGGCCTAACTTTTGTACCAAAGATTCATTAATAAAATTGTTGGTAGCGGCATTGTCTAATAATCCCCTGACAGATACCCATTTCCCGTGAGAATTTTTCAATAGAACCTGCACGGTAGATAATAAAACCTGGACTTTGCCAAGCGAGGTTGAACTTTGAGCATACGACTGCGCACTATTTTGAGAAGTCTCAGAATTAGACTTGGTATTGGAACTGCTTGGTCCTGATAACCGTGATCTTTCATGTCTGTGCAAAAGGGAATGGTGTCTAGCCTTACAATGAAAGCATAAACGTTGTGAACGGCAATTGTTTAACATATGCGTTCCTGACAAACAGTTGAAACAATGTTTTTTGTTCGTAATGAACTTTCGTCTTTCATCTACTGATAAAGATTTAAATTCGTCACAATTGTATAAATTATGCGATTGCTGACACAGACCGCACGTTTGCATTTGGTTAGGTGACCGAGCATCAACAGGAAGAGCCTGTGATCTTAAAATTCTTTGATTAGAACTGCTAACCTTATCTTTTGAGAAGGCTTTTGAATCTGAACTACTAGTTTTTTGATTAGCTATGGCGGAAAAGACTTGGCTTCTAGCCTTCAAAAAGTTGATAATCGCCTCATAAGTGCATTGCAAATTCTGGGAAAGTTCTGTTTCCCAGGCTTTTAATGTATTTGCATCCAATCTTGCAGAAATGAGGTGAACTAGAAATAAATCCCAGTGATTTACAGGTTGGTTTAAATTGGACAATGCTCTGACGTGTAGCTCTGCAGTGTCAATCAACTTACGAAGTGATAAACTGTTATCTGCTTGCACGTTAGGTAACTCGAATAAGCTTTGTATATGGCGTTGAATAGATAAACGAATGTTCCCATATCTATCCTTAAGAAGATTCAGAGCAACTTCATAATTATCACTGGTCAAAGAAAGTGCTTGAATCAGGTTAAGTGCGTTGCCTTGAACTGCCAGACGCAAGTAGTGAAATTTTTGAATTACTGGTATAGAAGTATTCTCATGTACTAAAGAATTGAATAATTCAAAAAATGGCTCCCATTCTATGTCCTTACCAGTGAATTTGGGTATTTCTAATATGGGTAGTATAATGCGTGAAGAAGATGTAGAAGATGCTGCAGAAGTTTGATCTTCTTGTTTTTCTTTTAAAGTTAAAGCCCTAATAAGCTGTTTAGCTTCAGAAAATCCCTGATAGTATAATTTTTCAACTTCCAACCTATCACTTTGCTGGTCCGGATGCTGAGTTTCTATACTGCATTGTATCTCATCATATTTCTCAAAGGCTTGTTCATAATTCTTAAGCCTCTGCGAAATTATGTCAAGATTACGCTCTTGGGGTTCAAGCTCCGTTAAGAAAGTACGAAACCGTGTGAGCTTGCCCTTACAAGAGGCTCTGGCGTTGCTGAGTTTTCCATCAAGGTTAGGCATGTTAAAAGTTGTTTGTTACTCACGTCAATATTGTGACTTCGAGTACTGGAAGCCAGAGGATGACAGCTTGCTAGGTAGTAAGGTTTAGTCTGATGCGGAAGAAACCGGCTTAGCTTTCGTTTCTCTCCTCCTCTGCTGAACATGCGCCTCAGGCTGAAACTTACAATGTGAATTAGTGTTGAAACACAATGAGCAAAAATTGTTAATGTGAAATTCAAGATATGAAACTTGTAACATTCCCAAGGTGCAACAGATATGTTTCCCGGGCGTGAGGCACCAAAAATATGGAGTAAAGTTCTGCCCTAAAACTTCCCCATACGGGAGAACGCATCAGGCGAGAGCCTGGACAAAATAACTACAATTGGTCAAGAAAATTAGACTGAAGCGGTGCGGGGTAGTGGGCATGAAATACATCACTAGAAAACCAATGTAGGTAACCACACATTAACAATGTTTATTCTAATAATAAATTTATAACCAATAAACAAAATTGCACTTAAGTGCTTTTCACAGAAATGAATAATTATAAATGGAACAAAGTGTGAGGGCCTGATGACAGAAACCCAGACTAAGGAAATGCCAATGAAACAAGCTTGCTTAATTCGAGAGAAGTTGAGCTTAACATAAACAAAATGCACCTTATAAAAAAACATAAAACTGATTAAGAGTGTAAGATAACTAGTATGATTTACATTCTTCATAAAATTGAACTTATCTTCTCAAAGGTTTGAAGAGCCAGCTCCTTAAAAGTTCCAGCTAGCATAAGCGTTGATTAAGAAGTCCTCACAGTTTCTTCTGAAGGAGGCGTACATGGCCTAGAGATAAGTACGCAATTGATAAAAAGGTCAACTCTCTCTTCTTCTCTTGCGAAGGAATGACACTTATAGCGTCCAAGTGGTGATCCAGTAGCATTTTGAAAATTCGTTGACGGCCGAAAGGACTGCAGCTACTTCGAAAGACGAATCAAAGTACCCCATCTAAGGTACGGCTTGAAGAGTACTACAGCTGGCAATTATTCTTGTCATCTTCAGCAATACGTCAGGGTGCAGATCTAGTGACGTAACTGCTAGGTAGCGTAGAGACTAGCGATGGTGTCATGAGATGCAGTAGCGGTGACCAGCAGGTTGAAGTGATCAGAAGTGGTGATTGATCAGAAGTGGTGATTGATCAGAAGTGGTGAAGAACGCCAGCAAGTGGCGTCTTAAATAGTGATCATGGAACAATCTCGAAGGTGGAGATTGCCCGACCAGACAAAGACCTGCCATTAGTCGAACGAAAGTCAGGGTGACGTCAGTCGACCCTGCTCAGCAGACAGCAGATGAACCAGTAGATGCCGTATATGCCGGGAGTGAGGAAGCTTGAGGTAGCGAGCGACTGGAACACTCAAGGTGAGAACTATGATATCTATGAATAGGTGATTGATAACAAGATTATGCATTTGGTTTAAGGAATTAATACATTTACAAAGAAATAATTACCATTCGGGGATCTCGGTAACAAGAAACAAAAATTTGACCGACAAATGGGCCAAGCTAAACATTGAAAGTATCACGAAAGTGATCAGTTGGTACACCCCTATTCATGCTATATTATTAACTTGCCACGGTGGGTGAGTGGATAGCGTGTTGGTCTACTAACCCCAAGATTGCAGGTTCGCTCCTGGCCGTGGTAAGTGATTTTTGAAAGGCGGCAAAAATACGACACGCATGTCATACGATGTTGGCATGTCAAAGAACCCATTTGAACTGAGTAGGCTGTGTTCCTAATGGCAAAATTAATATCGGCATTTTCCGCCAACACAAAGTTCCCCATTTCTCTACTAGAAAGCGCTTTGGTGTTCAAGGAGCTTACATATCTAACCTCCTTGACTTCCATCGTGATTCAAGGAGCAACGAAATTCGACATGCTAGCTACCCTCTGGGTGTCAAATTTAAAAAGTTTGCACCCGGCACCGAGGCCATACGATAGTATTATTATGCTACATTGTTTTCGCTTTTATTAACAACTACTCGAATCAATTTGAAATCTGTATATGCTACACACTTAACTTCATGCTGTAATCCATCTTTAATCATTGGATTGGGGTGGGTGGAGTTGCACCCCAATTGGCAATTAGCAATGGATTAAGTTTCGGGCACACAGTGGAATGTAAATAGGACGATATGGAAGAGACCAAATGTTAATGACTAGCGTTGATACATTTGTTTGATTATTATAAACATTTAGATAAATAGCAACAAATATTTTCATTAAATAGATATTTTAAAGGAGGCATTTCAAAATGCCTGTTTCACCAGGAAACTCATAATCAACTTGCAAGTAACATTGACAAGGAAAAAATGAATTGCTAGAATTGATTGCATAAAAGAAGCCTAATAGCAGACAACTTCATAAATAATTTCATAGAAAAAAATCCTTGACAAAAAAGTTTGATATTTTAAAGGCTTGGCCTTGTATTATATTAAATAAGTTTGATTTGTTACCAATGGTTGGATACTTGACACAGAGTATCTTCCATAAAATAATCCTGCGGGAAACCCGTTGACATTAGCAGGAAGCGATGTTGGTTTCCCGGGCAGGGCAAGTTAGTTCAGCGTGATTCCAAGGTCCGAGTGTAGACCATGAATTGGCTAGCCCTCGTGGTGCGGGTCGGGAAGTCCAGAAAATGTATTCTCCAAGAAGCCGTGATGTAGCTTCCAAAGGAGATGGATAGTAATTCCTCCGGCGAAATGTAACCAGCAGTGCCAGGCCTCTTGGGAATGACCTGGTTAGCAGGTTACAAACAGTTACGATTTCAACGAGCAGAGTTGTAGAGAGCTTGAGTGTCGAAGCTGTCACCTAGATGAAGGTTGTTGACTCCGGACTGCCCAGCCCAGCAAAGCCCAAACTGGGAGTCATGCCACGAAGGTAGCCTCAGGCCAAACAGTGTTGGTAAACAGTGTGCTGACCTAGGCAGCAGCAGTGAAATGGTCAGACAGACGTGGGCAGGCGTAGACAGACACAGTAGAGCGGAGATGAGGGCAATATATAGTTGAAATGACGTCTTAGTGAGCCGAACATTCCAGAAGGCAGGGGGAATGTCAACAGCCAATCAGCGCATAGTTCCGGACACAATGCGAGGGTTACCGCTGAGGCAAGCACAGTACTTGCGAGAAAGTGTGACAGGGCAGTGCGTCTAGATAAACACACTTCAGAAAAAGGTGCGTAAAGAAAATAATAATGAAGAACATCAATTCAATTGAAACATGAGTTAACTAAGCAATAAATAAACAGAACACCGCGTTCATACTGCAATTATAGCGAAGTAGAACAATGGAGCAGAAATATTGGACAAATATTTCAAACCGAACCGGAAACAAAAACTACAAAACTATTCGCAAAAGCGAACAATCTTGATGACTACTCTTTTATTCTGATTTTTTGCACTTTCATTATAGTAAGATTAATAGGAGCTATGTTAAATAACAATTGCGTTATTTATTCTCCACGTTTCCGATAAGACCACAACATCAAATATATATTCATAAGCCTTCAGAGTAACATCTAAGCTATCATTGTGCTTTGCTAACTTCTAATATTAGTGTGAATAACTTTTAAACTATTGTTATCTTCATGTCTATCTAAGAAGTAATTACACTCACCTATATTCTTCCCCACCTCTGACCGAATTTGATAATTTTCATAATCATCTACATATGTGTTCATACTATTGAATGAGGAAAAGTATTAAGTCTTAGCGGTCAATTTCGAGTGAGATTTATTGGAAGGAGGATTGGAGTGGAATTCAGCAGTTGAGGGGAGGAAAGTAAAAGCTCAGTTTGAAATAACACCAGTAACATGGTAGGGGAGGAATGCAATGAACAGTTATGCTAGAGACAGACAGACAGATATGCAAAAATAAAGGTCTTGTTGTGTGGGATATCTTAATGGGTGTACCAATTTTGCTTACTAAAATAAACTATTGCTGTATGTTAAGTGGTCTTACTTTAAGCTTTGGGTAACTCACACATCTTTGTAATACGGTGCTTGCTGCCATCTGTTTGCTTTACGCAAATTACGCCATCGTAAGTCAATACGTTGGATTGCTGAAATCTTGCAATTGCCGCCGTCAAAATCGCTAGCCTTGTGACTGATAGATCTTTCCTGATTGACACCGGAGTATCTTTGAGTTGTTTCTTGTTTTTAAAGAATTCATGCCTAGCACGATACGTCGCCAATTTTACTATGATTGGTCTGGGTTTGGTCCCAATCTTTGGGAACAACCCATGGCTTCTGTCTGTACCCGCAAGAGCAATGTTTGCATTAACTTTCAGCACTTAATTATCTGTGTCCTCGTTAGGATGCTCTGGCACACCGAAGATACGGATATTTTACCTCCTTTGGTATTGCTCCAGTGTATCGTGTTTGGAGTTGTTTTCTGATTTTAGATCTTCGATCTCTTTATACCGTTCGTTTATCTCATCTTTGAGGTCCTCACGAAGATTCACGTTGAATTGGATAGTTTCTTCAAGTTTTCTTAATACACAGTCCGTGATCTTATCCACTACAGTACTGACAATTAGGTCTACAAATGCTTTTGACTGCAAGGTTTCCTCCTTCACACGCCGTACTACTTCCTCTATGGAGTAGGTAGAACTAGAACTGCCGTTACCTTTCTGCTGCTGCTGCTACTGCTTGCTCTTCTTAGAATAAATTTCACTTTTTCGATTTTACTATTTACGTAAATTAAGGGATGATGAGTGTGAAATAACCTCACCAGCTAAAACTTGTATACTGAATGATTCGCACTATACCTTTTTCCTCTCTACACTGCGTTTGCACCTGACAAGTACACAATTTCCACGTGACGATCTTTGGTCTTGCTACTCACTCTGCGCCATCTCCTATCACGGCTTCTAGCCGTTATGGGCTATTATGTGTTTATTCAAATTTCCTCTCACAAAGTAAATTGATATTCCATGAACATAGATTCTATGGTTCCTCATGCTTCTTTATACTCCCACACGGACAAAATGAACATTTGAATAAAATATATGAATATGGCTATTTCCTGCTATGGGTGATGATATTTTCTTTCCAATGTCCTCTGTGAGCATGTGCATTTTTGAAGCTGTGGGATAACACGAGCGTTCTTCGTTTGAGGAAATTTTATTCGCATTTAATTAACGAGAATAGCATTTTACCATGATAAATTGGCGTGTGGGTCATCGAATATCCTGTTTGGACAAAAAGAAAATTCGCTGTGAGCGTTGGCATGTGGCTCTTCAAAAGCCGTTCCTAAGCAAACTTTCCTTCGCATATGCTATATGAGTAAGGTCTCTGTCCGCTATGAGTTAACAGTCGTGGCTTTAAAAATCCTTTGACGGTGAATTTGCTTCACATATGTGACAAGAGTGAGATGGCTCTCTTGTGGGTAAACATGCGTTTGGTTAAAACTCGTTTGACGAAAAAGGTGGGCTTAAAAAAAGCTACAGAAATATAGTTTTAAGACGCTATGGGCAAATATGATTTTCTTCAAATGCCAATTGCGAGCAAATTTGGACTCGCATATACAACGTAACTATGGATTTTTATTTTCCAGAATCAATTAACTCCCTCTCTAGGAAAAATTGGCTTTGAATGTGCCTTTTGCCACTATGCATTATCATGTGTGGTGGCGTAGTTGGTAGCATGCTGAACTGCTGTGCCCAAGATAGCGGGTTCAAACCCGTCCGAAGTCGTCGGACTTTTTAAGAACGTTAAAATCCTCCAGTATGCCTTCCTTCGGAGGGGAAGTAAAGCCAGCGGTCCCATGTCATTGATTTATGGCATGTAAAAGATCCTTCCACAAACTAAACTTGTGTGAAGCTAAATTGTTAGGTTAGATTTCGTCGGAACGCTCTAACAATGTTCCAACGTTCACCACTAGGTATCATAGATATCAGTTAGCGAAAATTGGAACTATTTTAAATTAAACTGAACTTGTAGCTCACCCTAAGGGTGTCTGCTGGAAGCAGCTACAGACTCAGGCGAGCCGAACATGTCCTCGGACACTCCCAACACTAAAAAGCCATACGATAAATAAAAATTTCATTTGTGTCTTCAAAGTTCATGTCAGAGCAAAGTCGCCTGCACTTATGCTACATGAGTACGGCTTCTCGCTACTATGCGCATTCATATCATCAGATCCTGATTGAGCAAACCAGGCCACACATACCTTACATGTGCGTAATATCTCGCCGCTGTGAGTAAGCAAGTGTCTCTTCAAATTCCCTTTTGAAGACAATTGGCATTGCATATGCAACATGGGTAAGGCTACACGCCGCCATATGTACACATGTGCTTCTTCAACCTCTCTCACAATGGGTTATCATGTGCTGCTTCAATTCTCGGCTCAAGTTAATTCAGCCTCGTCTGTGGTGAAAGGGTATGGCATCCTGCCAGTATGCGTTCAACCGTCTCTTCAGAGTTCCAGTATGAGAAAATTTGGTTTCACATAAGCTACATAAGTATGGATTCTCACCGCAATGCGTTAACACGTGGGTCTTCATAAGCCAAGGCCGAACGGATTTAACTTAGCATACGCAACAAACAGTAATGGTTCCCCACAAGTTTTCTTTAACTATTTTGTGTCTAAATATTTCAAGTAAACTTGGCTATGCATATGCTACGGCGAAGACTTCTGGCTGGTACGCGTTCTGAGTTCCTGTGTCAGCAATTTTACCTTCATATACGCTACGTGTGTATGGTTTCCCACCAGAATGCGTTAGCTAGTGTGTCCTCGATAGCTGTTTTGAGAAAATTTGATTCCGCAATTACTACATGACTAAGGATTCTAGCCACTATGGGTATGCATATTCTTTTTTAATACCATCTAGCAGCATATTTGGCTTCGCACATAACACGAGATTACGGTTTCCTGCAGATATTAGTTTTATGGCGTATCTTTATATTTCCGGCCTGAGAAAACGTATTTTCACACACACTACATGAGTATCGTTTCCCACCGCTATGCATCTACATGTGTCGGAGATATTTCGTGTTGGCGTATTGAGCCCCTTCAGACCAGAGTCCAACGGCCCCATTTTGCAAATTCCCGAAATCAGTTCAGCACGAGATAAAAGCTATTTCAGGGTCTATCTGGGCGAAAACTAAGTAAAAGCTTGCTTCATTGATATCGGCAATATGCAAGCAAGCTAGGAAGAAGGAACAACGAAAATAGCACAATTTATTTAAAATGTCTCAATTTATTAAGATTTACAATTTTAAAACTTTGACAAAAATCAATAAAATTTATAACCTTCAACATAAAAAATCTACACTCTGCATAAATAAACCCTTCTAACACTCGCTGCATGATAACCATAAAATTGATAGTCCGTCTGATATCATGATTCTAAATTCTTACACTATTTATATTCTTGAGGTGATCAAAATTAAGAGTTCTGATACTCTCTCTCTACTCTTGTTTTGCTTCTAGAGAAAAAACATTAACACACGTAGTTTTCAATTCCAAAGATCAATTATCAATGACTGTTGAAGTTTTGGGCAATTTTATTGTTTCATTTGAAAATTGTTGTATTATGGTATTTGTAAATGTGCTTTCCAAAAAATAGAATTATGGAAATAATTGCACAAATTTATTTTCGTAGAGTTATGCAGTCGTGGAATACTAATATTTGACTAACATAATGGTCAAATGTTAATATTTCTTGCATTCGTAATATTGTTCCACTGAACAAATTGTTAATAACTTTTTATTACATTGTTGTAGAATGAAATTTGTAATATCCTAAATTTCTCCTAATTATTTATTCTCAGTTTGTAGGACATCACCACAAAATTATTTATATTCATCCCAAACGATGTTATATCAGATAATTACATTTTTATAAACAATGAATATTGTTGTAATTTTTTTCTCTCAATTAATAAATTAAATCTCTCTCCAAAAAATTACCTTTCTCATTCCTATTTAATCTCCAATATATTTAGGTTCAAAATATTTATAACAACATTTATTATTATTATTTTTAATATTTCCATTGTTTATAACAGGTATCACTCCTATCTTGCGATCTGTTTTATGAAGATTTTCATCTAAGTCAGTTGACTGGTTCTGAAATTATTATTATTTTATGCACTCTCAAGAGTTTAGTATAAGCATTGTCAAATATTCATTTTTATTTCATGCACTTGCAACTATTTATTTTATAAGTAATCTGTGGTCAGTTTTATCAAATCTTATAATCATCTCTTTTACCTATAGGACATGATATCGGGAATCTAGATAGTTGACCCAGGTGTATTGGAACTGACATCCTTTTCTACAGGATTTGAATTGGACTGGAATATGTGGCAGCCATATCGCTTCACCCGTCTTTTACAACCATGAGCTAACACATGCTCCAACTAACTTCTTCCACAACTCTAGAAATATATTCCTCATGGACGACACTCAGTCTCCACATAACCATAACATTAATGCAGACACTCTTATCGCATTTTTTTCTTTTTAACAACAATCATAAGCCGTAGTTGCCCTCAAAAAAGACATGTAGAAACGACTCGAAGGTGGTGTTGATCTTTTACAAAATGAATGGGTAATAATGAATTTCTCAATTACATTAAACTAGTAAGAAAATACATGCAGAATGCGGCTTATTTCATTCTTGATGTGATGGTGGCGTTTCCTCGGTGTTCGTTACTAACTAATGGTCTCACAACTATTCCATTAGTATGGCAATCTCCTTTGGTCATCAGCTCCTCCATTAGCTTCATCCTCGTTTCCATCCATTGTATATCTATCCTTCCGCGAGTTAACGTCACATATTACAGTTTAAAAGTAAGCATAAGTAAACTTCTCGGTGAAACTTTTCACTATTCGACATTTTGACTGTTGTCATTATGAACCGTTCTGTGCCTGAACACGATGCGTTCCCTTCTTTAAAGTTCATTCGTAAACTGTATGATTCGACTGTTCTGTATTTAACCATGTATGACAGTGTTAAACTTTAGCAGCTTGACTTTCATCGAGTATACTCTGACATTCTGAGATAACTGGATAACGTAGAATTCCTAATATAAATAAACCTAGGCGAGTAACCAGATATTATCTGTAACAAGCTCGCAAAGCAACAATTGTCTCGCAACGAAGGCTAATCTGCGGTCGGGTAATGAGTATGACTCAAGACATATTTACTGAGTAGATAGTTCCCTCTATTTTCCTGATAACTGGCATTTGGACATTCTCCACCACAATCTGTCAAGACAGATGGCAACAGATCGTAGGCTATGTTCCACTCAGATAGGTAACTTGTGCAAAAGTACAAGTGCTTAGTTCACTGAAATAACTAACTCCTGAACTCTAGTCACAGAGACTAAGTTCTACTTTGTTGACGATAATAACAGTATCGTAGCGCGTCGTTGATTCGTAGCGTAGCAACGATGTTTACCCAAGCGACTGTTTGGAAGTAATACATACTCTATGCAAAATATCGGCCCCTTTTATACTGATCTGGGCTCTCGCGTCATCAACTCTCAGCGTCACAGCGATAAACGTCTCGAAGTTTCTATCTTCATATCTCGGCTTCTAGTCAATAGATCCTCTCCCGAGATGGCTTAAATTTCGGCAAATTCCACTGCCAGAAATGTGTACTACTTTTCAAATCTCAAAAACATTTTTTAAAGGATAATTGTAAACATGCTGTTACATTGCGCATCACAGGCACTCAGTATAACCTTCCATTCGTTCGCGAAGGAAAGTAGCGCGAGATTCAAACTCCGCTGCTTCCTTAAAAATATGTCACGACTTCACGGACGCATCCGCGATTCGGGAACATCCACCCTTCACGCCGTTAACAAAATTTAACACAGTATATATATATATTTCTATTTTTATGTTACAGCTGGTGTCTGACTCTTGAATAATACATTCAAGTGCATGATGGTCCGTTCTGATAATGACAGAGTGTCCAATAAGCACTTTTCTCCATGTTTCAAGTGCATGAACGATTGCTAAAGCTTCAAGTTTGGTAGTGTAGTAGTTTCGTTCAGAAGGTCTCAGCTTTCGACTGATGAACGACAAAAAAAAATGCCTAGTGTGGTCATCATCTTCTTGTAGGAGGATTGAACCTATTCCCACAGTTGATGCATCGGATTTGATTATAATTTTTTCCGAAAATCAGGATATTCCAATTTCACACTGTTTACCAACAATTCTTTCGCTTCCCTGAAAGATTCCTCGTGTTTTTCACTCCTTTTCCATCTATTCCCCTTTCTTAAAATCTTGTAATGGTGCTACAATATTTGTATAATTGGGACAATGTCCTGCGAAGAATTGGCATGTCCCCAAAAAGCTACGGACATGTTTTATCCTCGTGGGTCTTGGAAAATTAGCGATTGCCTGAATTGTTGCCTCATTAGGACGATATCCTTGCCCATCCTAGATATGCCCTAAGACTTCAATTACTTCGTTGAAGAATTGGCATTTCTTTAAAGTTACTTTGAAATTTGACTTCCTTAAGTCTCGGAACAAAGTTTTTGAGATGTAACAAGTGTTGTTATTCGCTTTCAGACGCGCCCAATATATCATGAGTGTAACATATGACAGACTCCTTTACTTCTGGACTGAGGTTCTTGTCCAAAGCTCTATCATCAAAGTAACATATGACAGACTCCTTTACTTCTGGACTGAGGTTCTTGTCCAAAGCTCTATCATCAATGTAACATATGATAGACTCCTTTACTTCTGGACTGAGGTTCTTGTTCAAAGCTCTAATCAAGACTGACCCTGATGTCTTCATTCCAAATGGTAGCCTTTTGAAAATGAAAGTATTTTCTTCAAACATGAACCCTGTAAACTTTCTTGATGCTTCACTGAACTTTTCCCCTTAAATTTTCATAAAAGTTCCTTAATGACTGGAGGACGGTCATATTCGGGTAAAATTCTGGTATTTAAGAACCTCGCGACTAGACAAATTCGTAGACTGCCATCGGGTTTTGATACAACAGCTAAAGGATTTACATAGGATGTGGTATACTTTTTTACGATTTCATCTCTTTCCAAATCCGAAATGATGATTTTCACTTGCTCACGGTATTTTTCTGCAATAGGGTACAGTTTGCAGTGATATAGGGCATCATCAGTGACTTGGATGTGATATTCAAAGTCCTTGATTTCCCCAGGCTTAGTATCAACAAGATGTTCAGTAAAGAACATATAGCCTACTTTCTCCTAAATGCATGGGTATTGTTATAACTCTTTGTCCTTTTCAAGGAGTATGATTGAATGCTGGTTGTAGTAGCTTGTTGAAATACAACGTGCTATAGGGATATTAAACATGAATATGAGGTGCCCTTTGCTAGTACTACCTCTGTACCAAATTTCGTTCAATTCGGTTTCACCGTGTTTGAATTGATAGGGGGAATCGATTTGCACACATACTTGGCCACCATCTGCAAAATATTGGGCTGATGTTCTTGCAGTTTGGTCAGAATATGTTTCCCACATAAAGATACGGTGTTGCAAAATTTGGTAGAGACTAGATTATTAGGTTGGTCGTAATTACATTTTAGCTTTTAACATTTGGGTGGCCGCGATTACGTTTCCGTCAAGATAGCGGTGATATAAAACATGACACTGAGGTGCCCTTTGCTAGTGCTACCTCTGTACCATATTTCGTTCATTCGGTTCCACCGTGTTCGAATTAATAGGGGGAATCAATTTTGACATAAAGATGGCCGCCATCCGCTAACTATTAGGCTAATGACCGATTAGATTGGTCAAAAGATGCTCCCTCCATATAGGTATGTTGTTGCAAAGTTTGGTAGAGATCGGATGGTTATGTTAGTCGTAATTTGATTTAAGCTTTAAACATTTGTGTGGCCGCCATTTCGTTTCTGTCAATATGGCGGCGATATTAATCATGACACTGAGATGCCCTTTGCTAGTGCTATCTCTGTACCAAATTTCGTTCCATTCGGTTTCACCGTGTTTGAATTAATAGGGGGAATCGATTCTGACACAAAGATGGCCGCCATCCGCAAACAATTAGGTGAATGACCTATTAGATTGGTCAAAGGATGCTCCCTCCATAATTGTATGTAGTTGCAAAATTTGGTAGAGATCGGATGATTAGGTTAATCGTAATTTGATTTAAGCTTTGAACATTCGTGTGGCCGCCATTACGTTTCAGTCAAGATGGCGGCGATATAAAACATGACACTGAGGTGCCTTTTGTTAGTACTACCTCTGTACCAAATTTCGTTCCATTCGGTTGCACCGTGTTCGAATTAATAGGGGGAATCGATTTTCACACAAAGATGGCCGCCATCCGCAAACTATTACGCTGATGACCTATTAGTTTGGTCAAAGGATGCTCCCCCCATAAAGGTATCTTGTTGCAAAATTTGGTAGAGATCGAATGATTAGGTTAGTCGTAATTTGGTTTAAGCTTTGAACATTTGTGTGGCCGCCATTACGTTTCCTTCAAGATGGCGGCGATATAAAACATGACACTGAGGTGCCTTTTGTTAGTACTACCTCTGTACCAAATTTCGTTCCATTCAGTTGCACCGTGTTCGAATTAATAGGGGGAATCCATTTTCACACAAAGATGGCCGCCATCCGCAAACTATTATGCTGATGACATATAAGATTGGTCAAAGGATGCTCCCTCCATAAAGGTACGTAGTTGCAAAATTTGGTAGAGATCGGATGATTAGGTTAATCGTAATATGATTTAAGCTTTGAACATTCGTGTGGCCGCCATTACGTTTCAGTCAAGATGGCGGCGATATAAAATATGACACTGAGGTGCCCTTTGCTAGTGCTACCTCTGTACCAAATTTCGTTCCATTCGGTTCCACCGAGTTCGAATTAATAGGCGGAATCAATTTTGACATAAAGATGGCCGCCATCCGCAAACTATTAGGCTAATAACCTACTAGATTGGTCAAAGGATGCTCCCTCCATAACGGTATGTTGCTGCAAAGTTTGGTAGAGATCGGATGGTTATGTTAGTCGTAATTTAACTTAAGCTTTGAACATTTGTGTGGCCGCCATTACGTTTCTGTCAATATGGCGGCGATATAAAACATGACACTGAGATGCCCTTTGCTAGTGCTACCTCTGTACCAAATTTCGTTCCATTCGGTTTCACCGTGTTTGAATTAATAGGGGGAATTGATTTTCACACAAAGATGGCCGCCATCCGCAAACTATTAGGCTAATGACCTATTTATTTGGTCAAAGGATGCTTCCTCTATAAGGGTATGTTTTTGCAAAATTTGGTAGAGATCGGATGATTAGGTTAATCGTAATTTGATTTAAGCTTTGAACATTTGTGTGGCCGCCATTACGTTTCTGTCAAGATGGCGGCGATATAAAACATGACACTGAGGTGCCTTTTGTTAGTACTACCTCTGTACCTAATTTCGTTCCATTCGGTTGCACCGTGTTCGAATTAATAGGGGGAATCGATTTCACACAAAGATGGCCGCCATCCGCAAACTATTACGCTGATGACCTATTGGTTTGGTCAAAGGATGCTCCCCCCATAAAGGTATTTTGTTGCAAAATTTGGTAGAGATCGGATGATTAGGTTAGTCGTAATTTGATTTAAGCTTTGAACATTTGTGTGGCCGCCATTACGTTTCCGTCAAGATGGCGGCGATATAAAACATGACACTGAGGTGTCCTTTGCTAGTGCAACTTTTGTTCCAAATTTCGTTCAATTCGCATTCACCGTGTTCGAATTGATAGGGGGGACAGACATTCAGAGTACACACACTCACACACACACAGACTCACACACACACATACACACACACACACACACATACACACACACACACACATACACACACACACACAGACAGACACACTTTTTTCGCCCTGTGTTGATCTCATAAGTCTACTTTCATTTTTTGCAAAAATCGAAAGTAGGCTAAAAATATAATCATACTCGTGTAACATCATCTTCAGTTCTGGTGTTTGATCCACTTTACTTACCTCTTCATCCTGTGTTTCGACACTCTGAATGACTTGCGACAACCGGATAACTCCCACGGGGAATTTCTCTTCATCACCTTCGAAATTGATATCCCCAGTCTTGTGAAAACGAATAGTCTCAGATTTCATGTCGATTATAGCCTTGTATTTAGTTATGACATCGTTACCCAGGATCATGTCATGTACGATGTCCCGCATAACAACAAAAATGTGCTCGAAAAAACATTCTCCAATCTTCAATTTTATGTATAATTGTACTTTACATGGGGTCACTTTGTTTGGAATAATCCCTTGTATCTTGATACCTGATACAGGAGCTTCCTTCAAACATTCAGTGAGCTTCCATAAAGCATAGAGCTTCTCTCTAATGAAGCAAAGCATTGCACCAGTATCAATATGAGTGTGTATTTGCATACCTTATATTTCACACATCATAAAGCATAGAGCTTCTCTCTAATGAAGCAAAGAATTGCACCTGTATCAAATAGAGTGTGTATTTGCATACCTTATATTTCACACATTATAATTCAGTGAGCTTCCATAAAGCATAGAGCTTGTCACTAATGAAGCAAAGCATTGCACCTGTATCAATAAGCGTGTGTATTTGCAGACCTTATATTTCACACATCATAAAGCATAGAGCTTCTCACTAATGAAGCAAAGCATTGCACCTGTATCAATAAGCGTGTGTATTTGCAAACCTTATATTTCACACATAAAGCATAGAGCTTCTCACTAATGAAGCAAAGCATTGCACCTGTATCAATAAGCGTGTGTATTTGTATACCTTATATTTCACACATAATAAAGCATAGAGCTTCTCACTAATGAAGCAAAGCATTTCACCTGTATCAATATGCATGTGTATTTGCATACCATATATTTCACACATAATAATAGGTAATCTAGATCACGTTCCTAATCCCCTCTTGTCTTTGTTAAATTCAATTTGATCGTCATCTTCCATTCGCCATTCAACGTTTTTGGAAATGTGACTGTTTATTGGTTTCTTGTATTCTGATTGGAATTTGAAGTTTTTTTTCTAAATCAACCCCTGTTGATTTTTGCAAACCGGAAGTACTAGGTTGATTATGTTGCTCATCTAGGTATTGTTTGCTATCCTGACATCTTCTTTCAAGAATTTCCCAAGCCTGTTGCTAGAAATTTTCCTTTCCCTTCAGATCTCCCATTTTATCCTGTTCTTGTGGTTGCTGTTGATTGTACTGTCTTTTTTTGTTGTTGGTTGCTGAACTGTATTTGTTGTTGTTGTGGCCTACTGCATGGTTTGGATTGAAAACCAGATCTATTCCAATGATTCCATCTGTTTTCATATCTGTATGGTCGAATGAATGGTCTGTTTTGGTATGTAATATTTCTGTTCGGATTCCATTCTTTGTTTTCTACATTTTCCCTCGGCTGTTTCCAAGTCGGATTTGTCTGACATTGGCGATCAGCAATCACAGCATATACCGCTGATTTTCTTTTTTGCTACTCCTAAGGTGAAAAATTGGGCGTTTGCATGATCTAGCCTCTGTAGAACGTATCGAACTCCTCCATGTTCCCTATACTGGCAGCTATTAATATCCGTTGGTAAATGTTATCTGGATCAGGTGTTCTATGTACTTTTTTCTGCAATAAACCTATGCCGGTATGCGCGGCAGTATTAAAGGTGCCGGGAAGTCGTCAATAGACCTGGCAGCACTTAGTTGAATGACTTTTTAGTCCACACGTGGCGAAGACAGCTACACGGTCTTTAATAATTGCAGAACTTCCCGTATTCAATAACATACATTCTAATCTAGATTTGGCAACGTCAGACAAATAAACATAGCACTGACCTCAGAAAGCACACAGGAACAAAGAGGGGAGAAAGGAAAAACCAGTTTCGTCTAGTTAACACCCGGGTTAGTCGACCAAAACTGGTGCTAGAGTGAACACGAAACTACTCGAAGTTGCAGTCAGGGAGACAACCGGATAAGTATCAGCCTGTATTATTACAGTATAACCATAGTTGATTTTGTATAACCACATAATCACCCCAAACAGACAAACTCCGGATTTTTATCACCATATTACCATTTCACCTAACATTAGATATACCATATTTAGCATACACCGACAGTTGCATTACCAATACTGCAACTAAATAATTGTACATATTGTAAATATATTTCACCTGTATTCTCAAACATAGATGTTATAGCCTGAGTGTAATTGATCTAATGACGATCGCTTGACGATCGAAACTGGTCATCCTAGTGTATTTATTAATCTCAGGATTACGGCACAACCCAGCTCTTTTTGGGTACATTCGTGTTGACCGACTGAAAAGCACCAAACTTTTATTTATTTAGGCAACAATGAATAATGGCTTCAAACCTCACAAAGTTATAAATAGTTATTGTATTAGTAATATATACATGTAAGTTCATTTATTTTATAGATGTAATTACTGACGTGTCCAATACCAAAAATGTATTGTATACATGTAATTGATCAAATGGATAAATAACAATCTCATCTAATCTAATATTTGACTAACATAATGGTCAAATGTTAACATAACTTGCATTTGTAACATTGTTCCACTGAACAAATTGTTAATAACTTTTTATCACAATGTTGTGGAATGAAATTTATAATATCTTAAATTTCTCCTAATTATTTATTCTCAGTTTGTATGACATCACCAAAGAAGTATTTATATTTATCTCAAACGATGTTATATCAGATAATTACATTTTTATAAACAATGAATATTGTTGTAATTTCTTCTCTCAATTAATAAATTAAGTCCCTCTCCAAATAATTAATATTTCTCATTCCTATTTAATCTCCAAATATTTAAGTTCAAAATATTTATAATATTTCTTCTTCTTCTTTTCGTTTGGGCCTACTGAGGACCACGGGGATCGTTTTGACTTCTTGTAAGGAATTTATGTTATAACAACATTTATTATTATTGTTTGTAATTTTTCCTTAATTGTTTATAACAGGTATCATTCCCATCTCGCGATCTGTTTTATGAAAAATTTTCATCCTAGTCAGTTGACTGGTTCTGAAATTAGTATTATTTTATGCACTCTCAAGTGTTTAGTAAAAGCATTCTCAAATATTTATTTTTATTTTATGCACTTGCAACTATTCATTTTAAAAGTAATATCTGGTCAGGTTTATCAGATCTAATAATCATCTCTTTTATATATTGGACATGATATCGGGAATCTAGATAGTTGACCCAGGTGTATTGGAACTGACATCCTGGTCTACAGGATTTGAACTGGACTGGAATATGGGGCAGCCATGTCTCTTCCCCAGTCTTTTACAACCATGAGCAAACACGTGCTGCAAATAACTTCTTCCACAACTCCGGAAATATATTCCTCATGGACGACACTCAGTATCCACATAACCATAACATTAATGTCGACAGTCTTATCGCTACATTTCTTCTTTTTTTTCAACAACAATCATCACATATTATTCTTTATATTTTTATTATAATGTTGTATTATTCCGTCATGAAATGACCTCGTGTACAAGAATTTATAATGTTTTCCAATGATAGGTGTATTTATTCCTGGTCAAAATATTCCCTGCCTCTATTTACCATAATTTCATTCTAGTTGATACACTTTTATATTCATATAACCTGCCATTATTATATTTCCTTTCTTATTTTCACTTTGTGCTTTCAAAAATGTCATCTAAAGTTATTCTTCATTGCTGATGGCTTAACATTGTTAACATTGCCATGAAATATCATTTAAACAAACTCAGTTATTATTAACCTGTTCATAAATATAAATAACGATTGTTATTATTAACCCTGTTCACAAGAATTAAGCCTGCTTCAAAAATATTTTATTTAAATAAATAATCACTGTCTTTATTATCCCTGTTCACCAATATTTTAAATAACCATTGTTATTATTATTCCTTCTTACAACATTTAAAAAATTCCCATTATTCCCCTCGGTAATAATTAAATAATGTCTGTTATTATTTAACAATATATAAACAATTGCTGTTATGACCCTATTCACAAAATATTTAAATATAATAATTAAACAATTTTTAACCCTTTTATTTATTTAACGACTATCGCAAATTATTTATAATTAGTTTCATATCATGATTATTATTTAATGTCATCCTTCATTTTAAATTGGCGCAAATTAATTTATTTGATTGATGCTATCACCCTTTAAATTATTTATTTAAATGCAAATATTCACGATTTTAAATTGTATTGTTATTTAATCACTGTAAATTATTATTAGAAAAATTAATACGAAATTATTTTGAATAATCCAAGCCCCTTCGATGCTATAAAAATATTCCTATTCCTTATATAAATCCAGCCTGTCTTCTGACATTACTACAGCTGTTCTAACAGTAAAGAAAAGTCACATATTAAATTATCCTAAGCCCTAGTTGCCCTAAATTTGTCACGCCAGATAAACACATGTAGAATCGACTCGAAGGTAGTGTTGATCTTTTACAAATTGAATGCGCTTCTTCAAATCACTTTTATCCTCAAATTTGGCTTCGCATTTAACACACGAATAAGGTTTCTTACCAGTATGTGTTAACGTGTGTTTCTTCCAATTTCCATTCCGACAAATTTGGCTTCACACAAACTGCACGAGTGAGGGTTTTCACCACTATATATTAACAGTTGGTACTTTAAACTCCCTAGATGAGTGTGTTTGACGTCGCATATGCTACACGAGTATGCTTAATCACCACTATTCGTTAATATGAGCGACTTTAAATTCCAATTCCGAGCTAATTTGGCTTCGAATATACCACACGATCATAGTTTCATACCACCATGTCGTAAGGTGTGTTTATTCAAATCCCCAAGTCGAGTAAATTTGACAAAACACAATGTGCACGAGTACGCTTTCTTACCACTATGTTTTGACATGTGAAACTTAAAATTAGCTTTCAAGGTAAATTTCTTTTCGCATATGCTACAAGAGAAAGATTTGTCAGCGCTATGCGTTAAAATGTGTGTCCTTAAATTCCCTTTCCAAACAAATTTTGCTTCGCACAATCTGCACGAGTATGGTTTATCAACACTATGTTTTAACATGTGTATCTTCAAACTCCCTTTTAAGGCAAATTTGGCTTCGCACGAACTGCAAGAGTATGGTTTCTCACCATTATGTTTTACCATGTGGTACTTAAGGGTACCTTCACTGTTGTATTTCTTTTCACATATGCTACACGAGTATGATTTCTCACTACTATGGATTACCGTGTGTGTTTTCAAACTCCTGTTCAGGGCAAATCTGGCTTCGCATATACTACAGGAGTATGGCTTCTCACCGGTATGCGTATTCATGTGCGTCTTTAAATTATATTTCATAGAAAATTTGGATTCACACAAACTGCACATGTATGGTCTCTCACAACTATGTGTTAACATGTGTTTCTTTAAGTGTCCATTCCGAGCATATTTGGCTTCACACAAATTGCACGAATAGGGTTTCTCTCCGCTATGCATTAACAAGTGTCTATTCAAATGGCATTTCCGAGCAAATTTTGCTTCACATATATTGCAGGAGAATGGTTTCTCTTTGCTATGCGTTAACAGGTGTCTTTTGAAATTCCACTTCTGGGAAAAGTTAGCTTCACATATGCTGCATAAGTATGACTTGACATCGCTATGCGTTAGCAAGTGTCTCTTTAAAGCCTGATACTGAGCAAATTTGGCATCGCATGTGATACATGCGTAAGGCTTCATACCACTATGGGTAAGCAGGTTCGTCTTCAAAATGTGTTTAATTGTTGATTTCCTCCCTGAAACGGTGCTAGTGGAAGGTTGCAATGCGTAAGTAATCCCTACAACAGGATTCGAAGTAGTTGGATATATTGACTCATTCAAATGATTTCCACTTTCGTCACATTCTTCAACATGGATTTCTTCTTTCAAATCCCGTTTGATATCCAAAGGTGCTGTTTCTGTTTTGATGCATGGAACAAACTCGGGTGAGGGAAATTCTTCAGTCTTGATATCCCCAGAGAGGTCACTATTATCTCCTTTCACATCTGAAGATACTGATTCTACTTTGGTCCACGGAACAATCTCCGGTGTAGGACATTCCGCTTTACTGAATGCAGGAATCTGCGCCGTGGGACATGATTCAGTCTTAATATCCCCCCTACGACCATCAACATTGTCGGTCAAGTCATCTGTTTCTGTCTGACATTCCGGCTCACTTTTGATCACAAGTCGCTCGTCCATTACGTTAGAAAATTTCACCATGAACGTGGGTGTACGAGGCTCAGCATTGTCACTGCGTCGTTTCATTTTATGTATGAACAAGGCAACTCTAGATATCCAGACCAATCATCCCTGGAATATTCTTTACGCCAATGATGTCTTGTTGAAAAGTGCGTCACCCCAAGGCTCTGAGTCACACTCTGTTCAACGACGCGACAGCGGATGTTATAAGGACTACTGAAAAAACAAAATCAGTATCCATTTACCTGTACGCGGATGACAGGGTTCTGGGGTCTACAAACAGGCAGGGGCTACAAAAAGTCCTCAACAACCTGCAGGACTGGGCGGAGGAAAATGAGCTCAGTATAGATGGAAATAAGAAATGATCCTGGAAGACACTGAACACGAGACAGTCAATTCCTACAAATACCTCGGCCTCACCCTACTGATGTGCTAATCCTTTAGAATGCTTATAAATGAACGAGCAGCAGCAGCCATTAGAGGAATGTACGATTTGAACAACATTACCAAATCATCTTTACGAAAAGCAATGATTCTCTTCAACGCAAAAATAACCCCCGTCATTAGATAAGGCCTAGAACTGATATGGGAAGGGCTAACCATGACAGAACTAACGACAACAGAAAAAGTAAAGGCTTCTTTCCTGAAAAGTGAGCAAGAACGTCCCCGTCCAGGCTGGTAAATGTCCTAACAAAAGGAACTTACTACATCGAAGATATCAGATTATGACTACATCTGCCTTCTACCAAGCATATGAAGAAACTCCTCGAGGTAATACATCAGAAGCAGAACGAAATCCCGCTCTAATTCTACGCAACGGAAGCAATGGTAGACAGAACATGGACAAACGATAACCAGGAGATGAGACATGTTATAACAAGACTCGCCATCCACGGTTTCCTCTACAGGATTTGTAGAAATGTCAAATACCATGAACCGAATGAAGAATGCTTATGTTCTCTGTGTAATAAATACCACATAACATCATGCAGCAAACGGACAAAGAGCATAGCTGAATACAGTAAGGATTAGCCTACCTGTAATAATCATTTGTAAGCTCACCTCGTAACCGTCCATTAAGGCCACTTGGCTCCAATAAACTTTCATTATTTATTCTTCCATAAATTTTTACAGCTTTTTACATTTTAATCTCTTGAACAGTTATTTTTACACTTCTAAGGGGATATTGTTTAACTATTATCGAAGTTTTTACCAACTTACGGTTAAATCGCTTTGGTTGTTCACAATACGCAACTGCATGTCTTTAATCTTGAAGAGTTTGCTTTAGCAAGAAAGTCCTTCAGGTTAGAGAGTACATAACCTGCTATAGGCTAAGTTCGTTTATAGTCAGTGTGCAGTCGTCGGGCATATGTATCCATCAGTAGATATTCATAGCAATATCTGCGATTCGCGACGAATCTTTGTGGAATTTATTAAGCATAAAGCATATATGGTAACGTATAACCTGTATTCACAGGCATATACTTGCAAGTTATAAAATTTCGGTACTTCACGAACCTAGTGTATAACAAGCATTTACAGGCATACTTAAGGCTACGAAATAAGTTACAATATTTCGATACTCTCACCAACCTTTTGGAGGAGTTGTGAGTTCTTACAAAATGACTTCACCATTCTTACAATCCTACCGTCGAAGGACTCGATGATTTTGAAGCAATGAATCTCATTTTGTGGGTAATGACTCCCCTGTAGAGTAAATGCTACTGAAGCCATTATTCAGCGTCTGATCCAGAATGTTACAGGTAGCTGCAAGGCGAGTAGGCAGGGCTCACAGCTGTAGTGGAAGCGGTAGGTAAAGCAAAAGCAAGCAAACACGTCAGAAGTGTGCCTCATCATAAACACGAAATATTAGATACAGTGATTTGTGAATTGAGCATCACCTCTGTCCTTTGGCAAATGTAGCCTCAAAGCTTTGTTGCTGTGAGATGAGAGTACGGGCAGAGATCAAATTGACGACAAGAAATACGAAGATATGTGTAACCACTATCAATATAGGTAAGATGGCTGTTAAACGATTAATGATTGTTCATTTTATAAAGGATTAAAATGAAATTTACAGTGGAAGGGAAAATAGGAGAAAACGAGTTACACTGCGGTTCACGGTGACCGGGCATATTGCAGGAGAAACGAGGTGATGGAGCAGGCTCTAGACTGGGCGGGCACAAGAGATGGTTTATGTCAATATTCAGTTTATTAAGTTATCTGAGCAGATCACAACATTCAAAAGTGGACCATACCAGAGACAGATTGACTACATCCCGGTGAAATACAAGGGATGGAGGCCTTGAACTGATTACAAAGAAGTCTCTGGGCACTGCACCGTCTCCTCGTGTAGGATCTACAATTAGATAGTAAGGAAAGTGGAGACAACAGGGAGAAGAAACGAAGGATTCAATGGCACGAATGAGCAAATGACCAGAACACATAAGAGCTCAAGAATGCAATGAGACTACTGAAGAACAAGGAAAACTATCCATATGTTGACTTTCATCGACATCTGGAACAACGTTGGGGATAACAACGGAACAGAAACTGTGAAACATACCAGGAGTTTTGGGAGTCTTTCTGAGACCTTTCTTTGAATGATATATTAGAAAAGAAAATGGCACACAAGGAATGACAAATGATCATGTCAAGAGCGGAACATAAAGAGTAGGAACGTATAAAACGGATTTGGAAAAGGGTATCGGGTAAGGCAAAGGACAAGGCTATTGAAGAATACAACAACGACTTGAATAGTAGAGAATACGGAAAGATCTTCAAATTTGTGAATTGTCAAAAGAAACAAGACGTTCAGTAAAGAACATATAGCCTACTTCCTCCTAAATGCAAGGGTATTGTTATAACTCTTTGTCCTTTTCAAGGAGTATACTTGAATGTTGGTTGTAGTAGCTTGTTGAAATACAACGTGCTATACAGATATTAAACATGAATATGAGGCGCCCTTCGCTAGTGCTACCTCTGTAAAAAATCATTCAATTCCGTTTCACCGTGTTTGAATTGATATGGGGAATCGATTTGCACACATACATGACCGCCATATACAAAATATTGGACTGATGACCTTATAGCTTGGTCAAAGAACGCTTCTCACATAAAGGTATGTTGTTGCAAAATTTGGTAGAGATCAAATGATTAGATTGGTCGTAATTTGATTTAAGCTTTTTACATTAGGGTGGCCGCCATTACGTTTTCGTCAAGATGGCGGCAATATAAAACATGACACTGGAGTGCCCTTTGCTAATGCTCCCTCTGTACCAAATTTCGTTCAATTCGGTTTCACCGTGTTTGAATTGATAGGGGGTATCGATTTGCACACATACATGGCCGCCATCTGCAAACTATTGGGCGGATCACCTTGTAGTTTAGTCAAAAGACGCTCGCCATATAAATATATGTTGTTGCAAAATTTGGTAGAGATCGCATGATTAGGTTAGTCGTAATTTGATTTAGGCTTTGAACATTTGGGTGGCCGCCATTACGTTTCCGTTAAGACAGCGTCGATATAAAACATGACACTGAGGTGCCCATTGCTAGTTCTACCTCTGTACCAAATTTCGTTCAATTCGGTTTCACCGTGTTCGAATTGATAGGGAGTGGAGCAGACATTCAGAGCACACACACACACAAACACACACAGACACACAATTTTTGGTCCCGTGTAGATCTCATAATTCTACTTTCATTTTTTGCAAAAATCGAAAGTAGGCTAAAAGCTCGATTTGGATAAATAAAAAAGCGTAAATGGCAAGCAAGGTAGAGTGATGACTCAGAACGTGGATGTCCGAACCAGAAGGATAAAACACTTTTACAATAAACGTAGGAGGGGGAAGAGAAGGCGTGCTCGAAGCCACCACAACCAAAATATAGGGTAATATGGTGGTTGTGGTTATTTATTCACTCAAAGGGTTTTTGACACCTTCGTCATCAGACCCTTGTGCCTAGTTTTTATGTTCTTCCTTCAATCACATGAGAGTTGTATGGTTTGAAGTGCAGTAATATTCATCCTGGATTGACTGTACCTAAATACAAATTCAGTGACATGTTTAGGTCGTAAAACAGTACAAGTCATATAAATGGAAGTTATGTGGTTTGAAGGTCGTGTAATGTACACAGAGTTACGTCTTTCATGTCGGTTCGTTTTAACTTTCTTTAGTTTACTCGCCATACTCACAGAGGATATGAAAACATCGAAAACGTTCGAAATGCCTTGAGAAAAGGAACTTGTCGACATTGTCTGCTCCGTACCCAACCAATACAAGACTGAACAATGACTGAAGGCTCGCTGCACCAGTCCTAGAGAAAATAACCGGTCCTACCACCAGCACTCTAATCAGTGCTTGTCCCACGGCTGCAGTGTCTACCAGTGTCGGATAGCACAGAGTGTCGGATGTGCGGGACTTTACTGTATTGGCAACCTATCACAGGCCTGCGAAATTTAAGCTTTTGAAAGATACAAAATAAGTTTTTACTAATTTTTATGTTATTTGGTGTGCTTATTTCCAAAATGACCTCCATTTTCTTCCGTCACGTCAGGGTGTTTCGTAAAATTGATATTGATTTTTTTTTAAATCAAGAGCAAGAAATAAAATTTCCCTTGAGTTATTAGACGAAACTACCATAAAATAGACGATTGACCAGGAGGAACAAATGAACGTTCCCAAAAAAATTCAAACTGGGCATAAAGACAACAAAGTATACATTTAAGTACTAAACCCGTATTTAAGAAGTTCAGAGTAAGTCACAAGGGAGAGATAGGCACCTTGCTTCTCATACAAGCATTCAACATAGCTCGGAAGACGAGAAGAGCTGATGAAAGAATTATTTCAGCTCATTTAAAAGCAAAGAAAAGTAAATTTTATGTAAATTAATGTTATACAATGGCCAATCTATTTTGACGATCTGGAAACTGTATAAGTTGACAAGTTAGTTGAAGCCGCGCTGAGAAGATCCGGTTTCAAACATGTCATGTGCCAAACAGGGGGAGACGCGAAGCCTCGCGTGGCAAGGCACGCGCTAGCGAAGCCGAAGACCGCACAAAGATGTCACGTGAGGGATCATAGCCAATCAGAATATTATAATTCCATGAGAAGCAATCAAATAACAATTACTCTGGAATACTTTTAGAAATAACTTTCAGTTATAAAAATAAATGGGAATTAAAAATGGACATGCCAGTATTAATAAATTGATGAGTTGAAGACCCGCCATAGCCGGTCCCAAGCCCGATTAAATAAGGAGGAGGGTGAATGGCTGCTTATTGGGTCTCGGTGGGGACACCAATGCTGAGTAGGTGTCTCTGGTAAATACTGAGAAATTCCCGAGTTGGGAGGCTCTGCATAGCAAAGCAACCAGCAAATCCTAGCCCTTAAGGGAGTGGTGAGGGCGAGTTTCTGGCGCCTTATAACGGTATATGCTCAGATAAGGGGGAACAATCCTGAAAAAAGGCCAGTAGGCACAGATGCTGTGAGAAGGCTGCCCCTCCACGGTGCTAGATCGCGTAGGGGTGATTACCCACATCGGGTGAAACTTTTCAAATTCAGAGAACAAAACCCGACGCCAAGAGGCAAAAGGGATAGTTGATGATGAAGGAGAAGAAGAAGAAGAGAAGAGTTGAAGACGAATAGAGCTGATATTGGCAAGTGAAATGCCGCCAATTTACGAGAGAGAGGCTATCATATTTTGATTAAGATGGGAAATAGCGTGCCTTCGAACGAGGTCTTTTGATGTGAAAGCTGGAAGAGTGAGAACATGTCAGTCCAACACAGAGTGCGAGAGATGTAAATCAAGTTGGTAGTGAGGTCACGTGCAGTTACGGTCGAACAGAATTGAAACGACGGTGAATATATAAGCCATCGAAAAAGAACTTCGAATATTTCTGCAACTATAAGAGAGTGCTAGTCGGATTCGAGTTGAATTACAAGGCGAACATTTTAAAGCAAGTCTACGAGAAGTTGAATAAACAGTATTTGAATATAAACCAAAAGTTACAATCTACGTGAGTTACTAGGAAATTAAGGGTTACAACATTATATTCAAGCAACGACTACAAACTGAACATTTCAGCGAATATTACGACAACATTTAATGTACAAAATTAAGATGGGTCCTAAATTGGTGTCGACGAGGATGCTATTCTCAGAAACCTTGAATACGATTGAGGTGGCACACTAAACGCTGAGTGGGAAACTAAACCTTTGACGATTTGTGGATTCTCGGAGCAATATAAACGCAGAGGAAGTCAAGGATGGTCAACAACATCACAGTCTACTATAATCACGATATAACCAACCTCAAAAATTAATTTCCAACACGATCCTGGAAACCTCATTAAATATACATGTCAAATTTACAATATCTACCAACGGGAACGTGCAGAGAGCAGTCGTGTGAAGAATGAACATCAGACTCATCTGAGTCACGAAGCGAACGGGAGATGACAGAATCGAGATGAATGCAGGAGCCGCGGAGAATGAAATCAGCCGATTTCATATCACCGTAGCTAGCCAGCAGCAGTCGAGGATCAGCTGTGCGCTCCTTCGCACATTTGATCAGCTGTTCGCGGGGAGCGGAGCTCTCGTTTCCAGAATACCTGAACGGCAGATTTGAAGATAAAGATTCTGGCTGAAGGTAGATAAAGCGATCTGATTTATGTATTCTGTAGATAGATTGTAGTGTGGATATTTATGACTTGACCATGTTTTGATACCTATTTGACGATATTTTTTATTTAATATTTCATTTTCGTTAAATTAATTTAGTCATTTTAGACGTCATCGTATTTTGATTTTAACGTACGGTAATTTTATACTTCGAAGCATTTGTAATATATTCAATTCTTCATGTTTACTCGAATTCTTAAGTTCGTTAAGTGGGATATTTCATGATATTATATATTTTAGTACTGGATAGTAGAAATAAGTATTGATTAGTGGGCCCGTGCGAGCTTTCGCAACGTGAATGTAGGTTAATGGGGTAGTAGGGAAGAATGTGGGAGAAAGAAGTTTTAAATATTGAAGAAATGTGTTTATTGTTGTTAAACGGCATACGTAGGCTACATGACAAGAACACAAAGAATTATGTAGAACAGTGTTTTTTTTTACTTTTCACAGCACAACTTTGTAGACTATATTCGATGTTACAACGAATTCATCGGTTATTGTTTGCTCGGGAGTTTCTTCTACAGCAATTTTTACATTTGCAAAGGATTGAACCTTAGAGAAAGTCTTAGCCAGACCACACTGGAGCCATCTGCTGAGAGACTCCTCAGCTAGCAGTACGCCGTGCTCCCGCCAGATGGCTGCCGTCGCCGTGCTGCGCTGCACTCTAGCTGAAAGCTCATCAGGTTACGGTGCTCCCATTGTAAATGTACATTTTTAGGGAATTTATTTAATTGTGAGGCATTCAAAGAGGAAGTGAGTGCGTTTCGGGCACACATTGGGTTATGTGAAACCTGTAGGTACCCCATATGTGTAGATTGGCGTTAACAGGACCATATTTTCGGTACAAAACCGGAATGGGACCTTAGCAGAATAATATAGGGAGGACAGGGAATTGTAGGTGAAGCAAATCTATTTGCTTCAAACGTAAGTACCCTGAATTTGTGTCTCGTATGAGGACCACCAACCTGCGATCATTGATGTGATAGTACTTGGTTCGCCACTAGATGTCAGCTGTGACCAGTCACACTCTATAGGTAGAATGATACGAGCTCCCCTGGTGGTAACTTGTACACTAGTCTCCTCGTGGGCACGAACTTGTTATTGTTTAAGCTGTCGACGGTTATTGAGTTGCACCAAAATGAAGATCGTTCATTATTAATTGTATAAAAGAGATTAAGTGTTCGACATTCGCAGGAACAAGATGTGAAATGTAACTTCTGGTCAGCTCGTCGGAATACCAATAGCCTGGAGCTATTCGGTAGTTCCAAACTTACTTCGAATATGCGGCCTACTCTACTAAATATGCGTTTTGGAATAGTTTTAAAATATAAATATATCTATTGGTTTGTAAAAAGGCAATCCAGTCATAACTTTAACTTCGTGTGTACCAAAATGGAAGGATGACTAGTGACCGAGAATAATGTGGCTTGTCTGGAAGAATTTGTGATTTAATTGTATAGGAGTTCCTAATTATTATATTTAATATGTAGTCATGCTACTTAATGGAACCTCTGATTAGTCGTCATGAAAATGTTAGACATACTTCGGATATTGGAAATGTGGAGCGTGTTAAGTATTTCTCTCGGTATCGGTCAAAAGGTAATGTAAAAGTGATCTTGTGTTTATGGTACATGTGTACTCGCAAGTTCTTGGTTATTTATTTTATTGGTTCAACTCGTGATTTCTTGCGCTAAGTTGGCATTCACATTGGTCTGGTGAATAGGGGGTTTAATTCATGTTTTTGTTTGTAATAATTTCCTTTTCCCTTTTCACCGTAGGATACCTTCGGGTCTGATTATCTTTATTTTATTTAGTGGGAAGTAATATGATGTAAAGTTTCGGTAGCTAATTGGGTTCATCATTTGTCATCTTGATGAGGTTTTGTTGTTGTTGCCAAGACTTACTCTCAGTCAGCTGTTAGGAAGCCAAGAGAGAAGCGCGTCTGCCATGACAGCTGGGGAGTTGATTTTTATTTTGGGTCCGTTTGTGAATTCAACTAATAATTTATGATATGATGAGTGATTTGTCTTAGGACATTATCCAACTACTTGTGGATATTAAACGAAATCGTGGAAAGATTATTTAACTTGATTATGGAATTATGGATCAGATCTACGAACAACTGCATTTGAGGGGATGGCCTAATTAAACGTGCTTCTGGCTGGCAACTATCACATAAACAGTAAATGATATTGAAGATTAAAGCGAACGTACCGAGACTAACGAAAGTTGTCAATGATATAATTGTAAATCGTATTAAAGATTAAGAGGTTGGAACCCACATACAAGAAGTAAGTAACTATACCTCATTGTCAAGTCCGCACCTTTGTAATATTTGTATTTATGCATGTGTTTTAAAATATTTGTGAATTGTAAGTGATTTGTTGATGAATAGATGCGGTTTGTTAAAATTATTCAGTGTATTATTTCTGGGCACTGGGTCTCTCGATGGTTCCATGGTAGCAAACCTCTGGGGTATTATTTTATGGGCCGGCCTTTCCAAGTAAGAAAACCTCCTTAATAAAGGGTAACGTGTCAGTATGTTTTCCTAGCTGGGAATCAGCGTCCCTTGCGATCCTTTCCAACCTTCGGATAATAGTTGGTGGTTACGTGAATTTCGGGTACAGTACGTAGGCTAGTGTTTTTCCTTTGAAACTTCTTCTTGAAGTGCATCTATTATCTTTAATCTCAGGTAAATGTTCATAAAAATCCAAGTACAATTGAACTTTTCACGAAAACTTTACTTCTTTCGAAATTAGCTCCGAGGGATACATTAAGTTACGATGTCACTTCCCTTGTATTTTGTTCATCGCAGGCCTGTGAAGTCTATGGAATTCGTAACATGCTAAATGTTGAAGGTTGGTTGGTTCCTTAGTTTAGGGGCTGCGACAACGCGGTCATGTAGCCCCGTGTACTTTGGTTGTGTGTAGAATCTGTCTGATTACCGGTGTCAATTGTGACGACTGTATTAGTGTGTGTTATCTGTTTTATTTCAAGTAAGGACTGTAGACAATAATTTCAAGTAGTTCCTACTTTTGCTACCAAATGCTACCGTCCACGACACCTAGCTTGCAGACTTGGCTACTAGATGGCATCGCAGTCAGCACTGGAGGCGAACGTTGAAATTAATAGAGCGTTATCAATTCTAACCTTCAAATTTTGGCTTCACACTAGTATAGTTAACGGAAGGTTCTTTTTCATGCCATAAATCGATGACATGGGATCGCCGGCTTTACTTCCCCTCCGAAGCAAGGCATACTCAGGGATTTTTAAAGCTTAATGATAAATGAATATATATTATTAACAGGTCAAAGTAAACGTCAGCGGCTACGGTGGCGTAGTTGATAGCATGCTGAACTGCTGTGCCCAAGATCGCGGGTTCAAACCCGGCCGAAGTCAACGGATTCTTAAAAGCGTTAAAATCCTTCAGTATGCTCTATTTTGGAGGGGAAGTAAAGCCAGCGGTCCCATGTCATAAATTTATGGCATGTAAAAGATCCTTCCACTAACTAAACTTGTGTGAAGCTAAATTTCTAGGTTAAATTTCGTTGAATATCCCTTACTAATGTAATTTTAACTGGAACCAATTCATTGTGCCAACTGTATACCATAATACCGGTACCTATTGCTCGAAAGCAAGTAAGGCTGGGAAACTTAAATTTAAAAATACCACATTGCTCTTAGGCAACAACATTTAGAAAATTGTCTGCTAAATTCTCTAACGTTTGTAAATCTGCCTTTACCAAATAGACACCAATCCTGAGCTATACTGCTTGCTAATAGTTCCAAGCTTCCTTCCCTTATTGAACAGGTTGGCAAAATGATTTTTTATAATTATTAAGCTTCTCTCTTAGGTAGCCTACCAGTACCAAGCCTTTTCCAACAATTAATCAGCTTTAAACACTAATTACGTCTTTACTTGCTTACTTGCGTTCACCTTTCACTCCCAGCCCAAACTCATCTTTCTTCTCCTATACACGTTGTTAATGTTAATGGTGAGTGTGAGCTATAGGCTACTGCATGACATAGATATTGTCATACAGATCAGGCAAAACAAAGTTAACCCAGTTCGCAGTTGATTTAATGGCTGCTAGCTAAGGACTGCAAGAGTCCTCTCTCACTCCTCTGACAGACATTTAGTGAGATTAACCCCAATGGATGGTAATTATTATAAATAATAGTTCTTCAGCTGCCACCTGTAACCATCACTGTTATGTTTTCAGATTAACATTTCCTGTCTATCCTTGCATCATGCAATGTGAATACATTTTATGTTCTGTAAGTAGACCTATATTGGGTACAAGCTGGAGACTAGTAGGCCTGCTTTAAACCACATTCAACTTTAATTTCATTTTATCCGTATTTCCTTTTTTTTTGTATGATTTTTAATTCAACCTATCACAAATGTTAAATTAAATGTATAGTCTATATAGCTGTAACGTACACTATGTCTTGAGATATAAAACCTTAATGGCATTTTCAGGGTGTTGGTTGGTGAGTGACAAGTGACTTTAAACTATACCTAGCTCAATTCTAGACAGATCTAATGACATGACTGTGTAATTCCAAAATGTTACTGAAGATTGCAGTGTGTTTCACTGTGTCGTTATTTAACTCATATATTTATGTGCCATATGTCATAACTTAACTTTTTCTTTAGCTTCTAAATTGTGTTGTAGTTTGTGCTATTGTAGATTACGAATGACGACATATAATGGTCACTGTACTAATTTCTCTTCTGAGTGACTAGGCAATGCCTTTCACTACTTTACAAGATCTTTTAACTTGTACCTATGGTTGTATCTGACCATAGTCTATCAGACATACTTTCCGCTATCAGCCTGAAAAACACAAACTGCCTAAAAATTGCTCATATCAATGCTCAATCATTAGTTGACTCCTCTCACTATTCTGAATTTTGTCACGTCTTTGGTGGTTCGTCTTTTGACATAATTGCAGTGAGTCCTTTTGCAAGCCCTCAATTCCAGATGCTCTTGTCTCTCTCACTGGCTATAAAGTCATTAGAAATGACAGATTAACCGTCGGTGGAGGTGGTGTTGCAGTTTACCTTAGGGATAACATAAAGTATAGCGTGCTAAGTCAGTCTCCTGGTGAATGTAATAAGAGGCTTGAATACATTATACTTGACATTTCTCATACCGAAACTAAAATTCTCTTTGCTTGTGTGTACCGTCCACCGAAAGCTGGCTTTCTAGATATTTTTCTGAATGACATGTACAGGTTCATTCTTGATTATAAATATGTTTTTATTGTTGGGGACGTCAATGCTCGGTTTGGTAGTGGAGCTTTTGAAACTGAACAGGTATGTGATGTGCTCTGTTCCTGTAATGTTGAATGTTTACAATTCGATACTACATTTCACACAGGTACTTGTGATAGCTCTCTCGATATTATCTCTTCAAACTGTAATGACCTCGTTGTTGACTACGGACAAGAACCAGCTGCTGGAGTCTCAGCCCATGATCTCCTGTATGCAGTGTTTTCTTTATCTACCCCGAAACTTCGACCAAAATCAATCTTTGTACGTGACTTCAGCAAATTTAATTTAAATGATTTTAAAACGCACGCAGAATTACTCCCTTGGCAGAATTTCTACCAATCCACTGACATAGATGAGAAAGTGACTCTATTTAATGATTGTGTAAATAAACTCTACGATATGCATGCACCGCAAAAGAAAGTGGATATAAAACATAGCTCTGTTCCGTGGATCAGTAAAGAAATCAAAACGCTTTTAAAGAAACGTGATAAAGCAAGTAGAACATTTATTAAATCTAAACTTACCATTGACTATGAAGAGTATAGAATTCTGCGTAATAAGACAAAACAAACAATTAGGAACACAAAAGTGAAATATATGTACAACCTCTTCGGTGACTGCAAAACCACCTCCGTCAGATGGCGTGCTGCAAAATCATTGGGAGTTGGTGCCAGTTCAGTCACTGATGATGAGATGCCTGTCTCTGCATCACAATTAAACGAACATTACTCAAATGTTGCCTCAATTGGTGATGTATTAAGAGTATCAGAGACCATCATGAAATACACATCCATCCCTCCCCCTGCCCATGAAAAAATTTTCTTTATGTATGTTTACCCACACCAGATTGTGAAAGCCATCAAATCAATTCGTACAAAAGCAAGAGGCCCTGATAGCATCCCAATGTCTCTTATTTCTAACTGTCTTGAAGTATTTCTACCCCCAATTATCCATCTATTTAATTTCTCTCTACAAAGTGGAGCATACCCGTCTCTTTGGAAGTGTGCTAACATACGTCCAGTACCAAAAAATAAAAACCCCACTAGTTGTAGTGACTTTAGACCAATAAATATCCTTTGTGCCCTTAGTAAAGCGCTTGAGAAAATTGTTCATGAACAAGTATGTGAATACCTAACTAAATTTAATATATTCAATCCTTACCAATCTGGGTTTAAAAAGGGACATAGTACAACCACTGCATTGTTAAAGGTCAGCAATGATATACGCTCAGCTGTGGACAAGCATCAGCTTACAATCTTATGTCTTTTCGATTTCAGTAAGGCTTTTGACTGTGTGAATCACAATATACTTCTTGCAAAGCTGAAATCTTTTGGCTTTTCTCAGAGTGCTCTTTCCTGGTTCAAATCATACCTTTCCATGCTTACACAGAGAGTGGTCCTCGCGGATGGCTCCTCCTCAGACTGGAAATCGGTAGAAAGTGGAGTACCTCAGGGATCTGTCTTAGGCCCACTATGCTTCTCGATATATATAAACGATGTTTCGAATGAATTCCGAAATAGTTCTTTTCATATGTACGCTGATGACCTCCAAGCCTATTTTCACCTCACGCCTAGCACTGCATGTGATCGTATAAATCTGTTTAATGAAGACATTGACAGGCTTTGTGAATGGGCCCTAAATCATAATCTTAACTTGAACATATCTAAAACACAACTTATATCCATTGGATATACAAAACTTCTAAATTCAGTAGATCTTATTTCACTACCACCCATCAAGATACTAGATAATAATATTAAATATAGCAACACTGTCAATAATCTCGGAGTGATATTTGATAGAACACTGTCGTGGGCAGAGCATACGTCAAATGTGGTAAGGAAGGTTGTATCAACTATGCATCTCCTGAAAAGAACAGTTTCTTACACCCCTCCTAACATACGTAAGCTCTTCGTCCAAACTCTCATTTTTCCAATCATTGATTATGGCTCTGCTGTATACTATGATTTACCAGAAACACAGAACATCAAATTACAAAGAGTCCAGAATGCATGTGTTCGGTACATTCTGGATGTAAGGCGAGATGAACATATCACACCTTACTACGTGCAGCTGAAATGGCTGAAACTCCACGAGCGCAGGCAGCTATCAGTTGCCATTCTGACACATAAAATATTACATACCAAGACCCCGTTATATCTCTACAATGCCTTTACACCAATGCATTCTGTTCATAATCGAGAAAATAGATACACAAAATTAGTACTCCAGATTACTATACACCGAACCATGAAGTTCAATAAATCTTTTGTTTGCACCGCCTCACGCCTCTTCAACACCTTCGATTTATGTAAGTTCGTCAACATTGCAAGCACTGCAGCTTTCAAAAGACATCTTTCATCCTGCTTCTTGGAGCAGTATACCTCTCGCATTTGAATACTGCATTATGTTAAAATACTTTTTTAAGTTCAATTATAACATCAGGACAATAGCTGACAACCTGTCTAATTTAATAGCTTTTCTTGTACAGTATATGATGTTTGCTTTTCGAGCTGATACTGTGTCTGTATGCTCTCTTTTGTATATAATCTTTCCATTATCATCATTATTATTATTATTATTATTATTATTATTATTATTATTGTATTATTACAGTCTTTTTGTTACTATTGTTAGACTATTATTATTTATATTGTGAATGTAAGTGAAATGTTATATTTGTATAAGCCCTAAACTTATTTTATGTAGGGCGCTACTGTCAAGGAGCTCTTACGCTCTAAGTGTAGCCGTGAAATAAAATCAATCAATCAATCAACGTTCCAACGTTCACCACTAGATGTCAGTGGCATCTGGTAGCGAAAGTTGGAACTACTTGGGAATGAACGGAACTTGTAGCTCACCCCATGGGTGTCCGCTTGAAGCAGCTACAGCCTCCGGAGGGTCCAACATGTCCCCGGAATCTCCCGGCACTAAAATCCATACACAAAATAAATACTTACCGTAAAACAAGCAACCGAATATAAAAATATGCTTATAAATATAAATAATATCGATCTCTCGCTTGCATCAGAGGATACGGCTTGCTATTGTATGCTTTCAGTCCCAGCCAGCTTGAGATACTCGTCAGATGTTCATCAGAGGTCGTTCTGGCCAAAGGAGTAATACGGAGGCGCTCTGTCAATCCTCTACCACGCTGTGAGTAGAAGTATTGACCACGCCCCGTAAAGGCTCTAGCTGCTCTTACCTCTGTCTACAATAGCAAATACAGTAATACTGAGGCGCCCTGTCAACTCTCTAGCACGCTGTGAGTAGAAGTATTGACCACGCCCCCGTAAAGGCTCTAGCTGCTCGTACCTCTGTCTACAATAGCAAATACAGTAATACTGAGGCGCTCTGTCAACTCTCTAGAACGCTGTGAGTAGAAGTATTGACCACGCCCCCGTAAAGGCTCTAGCTGCTCGTACCTGTCTACAATAGCAAATACAGTAATACTGAGGCGCTCTGTCAACTCTCTAGCACGCTGTGAGTAGAAGTATTGACCACGCCCCCGTAATGGTTCTAACAGCTCGTACCTCTGTCTACAATAGCAAATACAGTAATACTGAGGAGCTCTGTCAACTCTCTAGCACGCTGAGAGTAGAAGTATTGACCACGCCCCGTAAAGGCTCTAGCTGCTCGTACCTCTGTCTACAATAGCAAATACAGTAATACTGAGGCGCTCTGTCAACTCTCTAGCACGCTGTGAGTAGAAGTATTGACCACGCCCCGTAAAGGCTCTAGCTGCTCGTGCCTCTGTCTACAATAGCAAATACAGTAATACTGAGGAGCTCTGTCAACTCTCTAGCACGCTGAGAGTAGAAGTATTGACCACGCCCCGTAAAGGCTCTAGCTGCTCGTACCTCTGTCTACAATAGCAAATACAGTAATACTGAGGAGCTCTGTCAACTCTCTAGCACGCTGAGAGTAGAAGTATTGACCACGCCCCGTAAATGCTCTAGCTGCTCGTACCTCTGTCTACAATAGCAAATACAGTAATACGGTGGCACCCTGTCAACTCTCCAGCACGCTGTGAGTAGAAGTATTGACCACGCCCAGTAATGGCTCTAGCTGGTCGTACCTCTGTCTACAATAGCAAATTCAGAAATACTGAGGCGCCCTGTCAACTCTCTAGCACGCTGTGAATAGAAGTATTGACCACGCCCCGTAAAGGCTCTAGCTGCTCGTACCTCTGTCTACAATAGCAAATACAGTAATACTGAGGCGCCCTGTCAACTCTCTAGCACGCTGTGAGTAGAAGTATTGACCACGCCCCGCAAAGGCTCTAGCTGGTCGTACCTCTGTCTACAATAGCAAATTCAGTAATACGGAGGCACTCTGTCAAATCTCAAGCACCCTGTGTGTAGAAGTATTGACCACGCCCCGTAAAGGCTCTAGCTGCTCGTAAATCTGTCTACAATAGCAAATACAGTAATACTGAGGCGCCCTGTCAACTCTCTAGCACGCTGTGAGAATAAGTATTGACCACGCCCCCGTAATGGCTCTAGCCGTTCATATCTCTGTCTACAATAGCAAATACAGTAATACGGTGGCGCCCTGTCAACTCTGTAGCACGCTGTGAGTAGAAGTATTGACCACGCCCCCGTAAAGGCTCTAGCTGCTCGTACCTCTGTCTTCAATAGCAAATACAGTAATACTGAGGCGCTCTGTCAACTCTCTAGCACGCTGTGAGTAGAAGTATTGACCACGCCCCGTAAAGGCTCTAGCTGCTCGTACCTGTCTACAATAGCAAATACAGTAATACGGTGGCGCCCTGTCAACTCTGTAGCACCCTGTGAGTAGAAGTATTGACCACGCCCTGTAAAGGCTCTAGCTGCTCGTACCTCTGTCTACAATAGCAAATACAGTAATACTGAGGCGCTCTGTCAACTCTGTAGCACGCTGTGATTAGAAGTATTGACCACGCCCCGTAAAGGCTCTAGCTGGTCGAACCTCTGTCTACAATAGCAAATTCAGTAATACGGAGGCGCTCTGTCAACTCTCAAGCACCCTGTGAGTAGAAGTATTGACCACGCCCCGTAAAGCCTCTAGCTGCTCGTACCTCTGTCTACAATAGCAAATTCATTAATACGGAGGCGCTCTGTCAACTTTCAAGCACCCTGTGAGTAGAAGTATTGACCACGCCCCCGTAAAGGCTCTAGCTGCTCGTAGCTCTTCGTACCTGTGTCTACAATAGCAAATACATTAATACTGAGGCGCTCTGTCAACTCTTAAGCACGCTGTGAGTAGAAGTATTGACCACGCCCGCGTAAAGGCTCTAGCTGCCGGTACCTCTGTCTTCGATAGCAAATACAATAATACTGAGGCGCCCTGTCAACTCTCTAGCACGCTGTGAGTAGAAGAATTGACCACGCCCCGTAAAGGCTCTAGCTGCTCGTACCTCTGTCTACAATAGCAAATACAGTAATACGGAGGAGCTCTGTCAACTCTCTAGCACACTATGAGTAGAAGTATTGACCACGCCCCCGTAAAGGCTCTAGCTGCTCGTACCTCTGTCTACAATAGCAAATACAGTAATACGGAGGAGCTCTGTCAACTCTCTAGCACACTATGAGTAGAAGTATTGACCACGCCCTGTAAAGGCTCTAGCTGCTCGTACCTCTGTCTACAATAGCAAATACAGTAATACGGAGGAGCTCTGTCAACTCTCTAGCACACTATGAGTAGAAGTATTGACCACGCCCCCGTAAAGGCTCTAGCTGCTCGTACCTCTGTCTACAATAGCAAATTCTTTAATACTGAGGCGCTCTGTCAACTCTTTAGCGAGTTGTGAGTAGAAGTATTGACCACGCCCGCGTAAAGGCTCTAGCTGCTCGTACCTCTGTCTTCAATAGCAAATACAGTAATATGGAGGCGCCCTGTCAACTCTCTAGCACGCTGTGAGTAGAAGTATTGACCACGCCCCGTAAAGGCTCTAGCTGCTCATACCTCTGTCTACAATAGCAAATACAGTAATACGGAGGCGCCCTGTCAACTCTCTAGCACGCTGTGAGTAGAAGTATTAACCACGCCCCCGTAAAGGCTCTAGCTGCTCGTACCTCTGTCTACAATAGCAAATACAGTAATACTGAGGCGCTCTGTCAACTCTCTAGCACGCTGTGAGTAGAAGTATTAACCACGCCCCCGTAAAGGCTCTAGCTGCTCGTACCTCTGTCTACAATAGCAAATACAGTAATACGGAGGCGCCCTGTCAACTCTCTAGCACGCTGTGAGTAGAAGTATTAACCACGCCCCCGTAAAGGCTCTAGCTGCTCGTACCTCTGTCTGCAATAGCAAATACAGTAATACTGAGGCGCTCTGTCAACTCTCTAGCACGCTGTGAGTAGAAGTATTAACCACGCCCCCGTAAAGGCTCTAGCTGCTCGTACCTCTGTCTACAATAGCAAATACAGTAATACGGAGGCGCCCTGTCAACTCTCTAGCACGCTGTGAGTAGAAGTATTAACCACGCCCCCGTAAAGGCTCTAGCTGCTCGTACCTCTGTCTGCAATAGCAAATACAGTAATACTGAGGCGCTCTGTCAACTCTTTAGCGAGTTGTGAGTAGAAGTATTAACCACGCCCCCGTAAAGGCTCTAGCTGCTCGTACCTCTGTCTACAATAGCAAATACAGTAATACGGAGGCGCCCTGTCAACTCTCTAGCACGCTGTGAGTAGAAGTATTAACCACGCCCCCGTAGAGGCTCTAGCTGCTCGTACCTCTGTCTACAATAGCAAATTCAGTAATACTGAGGCGCTCTGTCAACTCTCTAGCACGCTGTGAGTAGAAGTATTGACCACGTCCGCGTAAAGGCTCTAGCTGCTCGTACCTCTGTCTTCAATAGCAAATACAGTAATACTGAGGCGCCCTGTCAACTCTCTAGCACGCTGTGAGTAGAAGTATTGACCACGCCCCCTAAAGGCTCTAGCTGCTCGTACCTCTGTCTACAATAGCAAATACAGTAATACTGAGGCGCTCTGTCAACTCTCTAGCACGCTGTGAGTAGAAGTATTGACCACGCCCCGGTAAAAGCTCTAGCTGCTCGTACCTCTGTCTACAATAGCAAATACAGTAATACGGAGGCGCTCTGTCAACTCTCTAGCACGCTGTGAGTAGAAGTATTAACCACGCCCCCGTAAAGGCTCTAGCTGCTCGTACCTCTGTCTACAATAGCAAATACAGTAATACGGAGGCGCCCTGTCAACTCTCTAGCACGCTGTGAGTAGAAGTATTAACCACGCCCCCGTAAAGGCTCTAGCTGCTCGTACCTCTGTCTGCAATAGCAAATACAGTAATACTGAGGCGCTCTGTCAACTCTTTAGCGAGTTGTGAGTAGAAGTATTAACCACGCCCCCGTAAAGGCTCTAGCTGCTCGTACCTCTGTCTACAATAGCAAATACAGTAATACGGAGGCGCCCTGTCAACTCTCTAGCACGCTGTGAGTAGAAGTATTAACCACGCCCCCGTAGAGGCTCTAGCTGCTCGTACCTCTGTCTACAATAGCAAATTCAGTAATACTGAGGCGCTCTGTCAACTCTCTAGCACGCTGTGAGTAGAAGTATTGACCACGTCCGCGTAAAGGCTCTAGCTGCTCGTACCTCTGTCTTCAATAGCAAATACAGTAATACTGAGGCGCCCTGTCAACTCTCTAGCACGCTGTGAGTAGAAGTATTGACCACGCCCCCTAAAGGCTCTAGCTGCTCGTACCTCTGTCTACAATAGCAAATACAGTAATACTGAGGCGCTCTGTCAACTCTCTAGCACGCTGTGAGTAGAAGTATTGACCACGCCCCGGTAAAAGCTCTAGCTGCTCGTACCTCTGTCTTTAATAGCAAATACAGTAATACGGTGTGCTTGGGTTATTGTAATGCCATTTTTTTTTAATTAATGCATTCCCGTTGACGATAGACTGATCAAGTAATGAGAGTGACCATTTACATACGTGAGGGTGAAGTGTCGCTGTAAATATTCCGTCATACTATATTTTTATATTTCAGTAGCCTACTGAGAAATAATGAGCAGTAACTAATAAGAGAAGCCAGCGGGTTCACAGTGTAAATACGTTTCCACCAACTTAAACTTGATCACCGTAAGCTAAATGGGGCTAAAATTAAATAGAAGTAGTAGATTATAAATTAGGCATCTAATTACAATACTGTATGCGTCAACAATAGGCACGATTTGGTCGGATAACAGTTCTATTCCTAACAGTTGGCAGCAATGTTTTGAGCATCTAAGTGGGCGTGCCTTATTGCTTCACTTACTGGCCGTTAGGGCGTCTCCTTACTACTCCTGGATCTGGCCGTGCCCCAGCGCGATCGTCTTATTGTAGGAACAGTATTGGTTACTGCCACACCCAATCACGATTGAGTAATCGTGCTGTCTACACACTACTCTCTTCAATCGCAATCAGAGTCTGTGATGTGTACGTAGCCTAGTCGGGAAGGTATAATTGTGGTCTGGCGGAACTATTGAGCTGCAATAATTCGTCGGTGTTCCGCTATAATGTTACGTTGTTGAACAGTACATGGCTACCAACTTTCAAGTTACATTAAGTATGCTACTTCCAGTGTTTGCAAGCATCGTAACTTGAAACATGCCTCGTAGCATTAATACAACCTTGACCCAACCGAACAGCAAGAAATCATACCCTACATCGCCATGTTTGCGGTGATGGGAGACAATTGGCAAGCTTACAGTTCACGCCACGGCTATTGGCCAGTCAGTCCCGGTTTCACAGTCGTACAGAAGACAGGTGGCGAACCTCAGACATGTTAGTTGTCAGTTGCGTGGAAAGCAACCCACGTATCAATTTCACATGCCTGATATGATGATGATAATTGTTGTTTTAAGGGGCCTAACATCTAGGTTATCGGCCCCTAATGGTCTGGCTGATAGCGAAAATGACAATGAAATGGAAACCAGAACGAAAATTAAGTGACACGGAAAAAACTTACAAAAAGGAACTCAGATTGCAACAACTCACAAAATGTTCTTACAAAAGGGAATTTAGAACGAAAAGAGTCACAAAAAGAATAGATTGAAAAATACGCACAAAATGTAGGCTAGGTTCAAAATACGTACAAAATGCAATGAGGAGTCGAAATACTTACAAAATGCAATTCAAATTCAAAATACTTACAAAATGCAAATGAGATCGAAAATACGTACAAAATGCAATTGAAATTGAAAATACACAATGCAATTCAGATTGAAACATCCCATTTCCAATCCAAATTATTCACAAAGTGCAATTTAAATTCAAAATTTTTACAAAATGCCATTGAAATTGAAAATGCTTACAACATGTACGGTAGATTCAAACGACTCATTTGGATTGACAATACTTACAAAATGCAATTTAGATTGAAAATACTTGACAAAATGGAATTTAGATTCAAAATACCCACAAAATGCAATTGAGAATCAAAATACTTGCAAAATGCCCACCAAACAAAATGCAATTTAGATTTAAAATTCTTGCGAAATGCGGTTTTGGTTGAAAATACTTACAAAATGCAATTGAAATTCAAAATATTCTCTAAAATGGCCTGAACCTACATAGAAAGATTTACTAAGAAGCAAGTTAGATTGCCAATCTTTACAAAATGCAATTGAGGTTAAAACAATCGCGAGAGGTAATTTAGATCGAAAAAAAATACAAAATGCAACGTAGATTAAAAATACCTACAAAAATACGCTAAAGGGAATTTAGATAAACGAGGAACCAAGTAACAAAAACAGTGCGGGAACCTTAAAGAGAAAAGGAAATATAATTAAAAGAAAACAAGATGTCTGACCCCTCGAAGAAGGAGGAATCTGGAAAGATGAGACAAGGGCCAATTAAGGCGGGAAAGTGAAAGACTCCCTAGGCCTCGGATACCCTAATACCATTGGGGTCGGAAAAGAACAAGAGTTGACCAAGGGAGGTCGACGGGAAAGAAGACGGAGAGGAGCCCGGCACAAGTAAGTGGAAGCAATGCCAGACTCAGCTGGGGTCCCGTGGTCGCCAACCCACGTCCCACAAGAAGTGAGCCCCTGGGGGACATGTCTGAGGTTCGCCATCTGCCCTCTGCAAGACTGCGCAATCGGTGCTCACCGGCCGAAAACCGTGGCGTGAACTGTACATCGCTAGTAACTTATGTGGACTAAACATTATATCCACCAATTCATATGTTAACAGCCAAGAAACTAATGTCATACTGCACGTATTCTTGATGATTGAATGTAATTTGAATTCATTTAAAACAGAGCCAACAAACTTGTTCAATGGTGAAGCTATGAGGAGAGAGGAATATTTCATGAGTTGTACGATGGTCCAACTTAATATATGCCTATAATATTAATATACCAGTAGTGCAGCTGTTTTGTAATTTTTGCTAAATAGAGATAGCGTTGATGAGATTTTGTTATTTGTTGTTGAATTGTGCCTGGTTACTTTGACATGCACACTTTTCAATTCCAGTGTATCGTGAGCGATGCGGGATTTTCTACCCAGGTGCTTGCCAGCTCTTCTTATATGCCGGTAACTCACTGGAGCCTCGGAAAATATTAGTTTGTAACCCTCTGCCATGCAATACTCGACATTTTTCCTTCTTTTAATTGTTTCCCAGGTATTGCATTTTCTACCTATCATGATATGGTAAAGGATTATAACTTCCAATAGAAATGTAATGCAACCCAGGATCAGATTCTGTCAGGTAATACATGAGCAGCCAATAAGCACATCAACATCCGTAGGTTTCCTCATGGTCGGTCTCTCCACATTATACGGTCTTCAGCAGCACGTTTCATCAACTCATAAGATTTATCAATCTCGATGGAATCCAGCATCTGAATCCTTCTTCCTCTTCGGATATTTCCTTGGACTGTCCCTTCTAATGCACTTTTCACCAAACCATCTTCTCTTAGGCAGTGTCCAATCAAATTCATTTTTCTTTTCCTGATCTTCTTTAGCATCATCCTTTCTTCTCGTAATTTATTTAATACTTCCTCTTTCCTCACTTTGTCCTTCCAACCTATTCTCTCCATAGCTACATTTCAAAAGCCTCTATTCTTCTCTCGTCTTCTTTCCTCAGCGCCCAAGTTTCCGCTCCATACATTGCTACACTCCAAACAAAACATTTCACTAATCTCTTCCTTAGGCTTACTTTCATTGCTCCACAAAATAATTTTCTTTTCTAAGTGAAGACTTATTTTGCTATTGCAATCCTTGTTTTCATTTCTTTAGTGATTATCATTTCCTGTGTAACCAAACTTTCTAGGTATTTAAAACTATTTACTTGTTCAATTTCGTCCTCTATTTTTATTGATATTGTTTCACCTTACCCACCTATTACCATATATTTTGCTTATTCTCATTTATTTTCATCCCATAAATTTTACAAATTTTATCTAGGTCTTTCAACATTCGTGTTGCTTGTCTTTCACTCCAACCCATAACCACTATATCATCTGCATGACGAATACACTCAAATCTTTTACCTCCCAAGCAAACACCTCTTTTTCCGTCAAAACATTCCTTAATAATTTCTTCTAAATATATAAAAAATAGAATAGGTGATAAACAACATCCTTGTCTCACTCCTATCCCCAGTCCTATATCTTCTGTCTGTTCTTCTCCAATTTTAACTCTTACTTTTGGGTTTAAATGAAGTTCTTTAATAAGGTTCCTTTCATTCCAATTCACTCCAAGTTCTTTGAGTATTATCATTAATTTTTCCCATCTGACACAATCCAGGGCTTTTTATAAATCTATGAATATTGTGTATACCTTTCTGTTCTTCTGTATATATCTTTCCCCGATTATCCTTAAAGGAGGTCACAACACAAAAACACACATTTCGTTATTTATTGCTAAATGTGCAACATGGAAATTTAATAACAATGCCGTTAATCCGCTGCCTCTACGTCCAACCGTTCTGAAGTTATGTGCGAAACTAGTAACTGCTCGTGACGTCACTGCACTCTCGAGTCTACATAGCAGCCTTGTTGCTGTGCATAAACTCGGGCAGTCTTTTCCCGCACTCCATCTGCTGCTCCCGTGTTCTACTGTTGCCATCGTTAGTGTTAGTCAAAAGACTTATAAGGGATGTAAATAACATTCGTCCGTATCTGTTTGAGCCAGAACGAACATTGTTTACCATCTCTAAGCAAACTGGCAAGTCGTTCCTAGTTGTCGATCAAAATGTACTTGAACCTATTCTCCAGTTTCGTTCATGTTTAGATGTGTTAGTTCCACTTCTGTACACAATATTGAGTGATGGACCAATAATTCAGTGCAAATCTTATTTTTCAAATTACTTTGAAATTTGGTGCATTGTCATTAAGTTCATTTGAAGTACAAAAATATCCTAGATCTATCGGGAAACAGTATATTTTAATTTGATCTGCCAGGCAGGTTGTTGGCATTTAGAAATCATATCTCTCACAGCACAATTTTACTGCTCGTGGTTCATAAAATCTGTGCTATGGTCTAATCACATAGCACTATACTCTGATTATGACTTAAAGATCTTTGAGACGGAGAACAATTAAAAATTTGTGCAATAAGATCAAAATGTGAGACGGTCATCCAGGCCTCCTCTGTGTTTACCATGGCATCAGATATTCATCATCTAAGTCTGAACTATGGTTGGTTGGTTCCGCAGTTTAGGGGCTGCGACAACGCGGTCATGTAGCCCCGTGTACTTTGGGTGTGTGTAGAATCTGTCTGATTAACGGTGCTAATTGTGATGACAGTATTAGTGTGTGTTATCAGTAATTCAGTTAAGGACCGCAGACCATCCTTTTCAAGTAGTTCCTACTTTTGCTACCAAATGCTACCATCAACGACACCCAGCTGTATACATGGCTGCTAGATGCCACTGCAACCAGCACCTGCGCGACGAACGTTGGATCCTAACAGAGCGTTAATCAAATCTAACTAACAAATGTAGCTTCACACAATAATTGTAGTTAGTGGAAGGCTCTATAACATGACATGGGCCGCCAGCTTTACTTCCCCTCCGAAGGAATGCATACTGAATAATTTTTAGGGCACTGAAAAAACACGACGTTTTCGACCGGGTTTGAACCCGCGATCTTGGGCATAGAAGCTCAGCATGCGACCAACTACGCTACTGAAGCCACAAATCTGAAGTGTAAAGGCCATCTAGGATTCATATATGGTTACCAAGGCAACAAGTATTCACCTTCTAAATCTGAAGTGTAAAGGCCATCTAGACCTCCTATATGGTTACCAGGGTAACAAGTATTCACCATCTAAATCTGAAGTGTAAAGGCCATCTAGACCTCCTATATGGTTACCAGGGTAACAAGTATTCACCATCTAAATCTGAAGTGTAAAGGCCATCTAGACCTCCTATATGGTTACCAGGGTAACAAGTATTCACCATCTAAATCTGAAGTGTAAAGGCCATCTAGACCTCCTATATGGTTACCAAGGTAACAAGTATTCACCTTCTAAATCTGAAGTGTAAAGGCCATCTAGGCCTCCTATATGGTTACCAGGGTAACAAGTATCCACCATCTAAATCTGAAGTGTAAAGGCCATCTAGGCCTCCTCTATGGTTACCAAGGTAACAAGTATTCACCATCTAAATCTGAAGTGTAAAGGCCATCTAGGATTCATATATGGTTACCAAGGTAACAAGTATTCACCATCTAAATCTGAAGTGTACAGGCCATCTAGGATTCATATATGGTTACCAAGGCAACAAGTATTCACCATCTAAATCTGAAGTGTAAAGGCCATCTAGGATTCATATATGGTTACCAAGGTAACAAGTATTCACCATCTAAATCTGAATTGTTAAGGCCATCTAGGCCCCCTCTATGGTTACCAAGGTAACAAGTATTCACCATCTAAATCTGAAGTGTAAAGGCCATCTAGGCCTCCTATATGGTTACCAAGGCAACAAGTATTCATCATCTAAATATGAAAAACACACCTTTGATCCGTTGTCTCTCAGCTTAGCGGAGGAACATTTAATACAATATATATATATATTGTTTCACTTTTACTCTTTTTCACCGTGGACAAGTTCTCCATAAATGTTAATTTACTTCAACACTTCAATCGCAATTTAAATGCTCACAACTCATTCGTGATAGCTTCACGTAGCAAGACTGTGCTTAGAAGACAATGCTGTACAACTCAATTTACTCATATATTGTTTCATCCCTCACCGCCCATACACTCCATTATGTAATGTGACATATCTTTCTCTTACATCTTATTGAAGGAACAGCTCCTGGCTTCAATTTTGGACCTTGTAGTTTTTCCGTAGGCATCAACTTCATTTTCAAAAGTTGTGTTTCATCATAGTCTGCCTTTTTTAAATGCATTGAACGCACGGTAGCCCCATTACCGGGGGAAAATGTTTCCTCTTGCAAAGTTGTACCCAACTGCTAAATCTACGTGGCGACTTACTTCGATTTGAAAATCTATGGAAATGTACTTCTTTTTCTCTACAGTTTCGGTTTTTACTCGTTCTGTTGTTACAACCGTATACACTACACGAAGGCATTTTACCAACTAGATATCACACTCGATTATAATGAACAACAGTAATCAACGGAAGAGTGGCAGGTCGAGTATTGCAACAATCAACTGAATGGAGCGGATAGTTCAGTCACCGCTTACGGCGCAGTGACGTCACAGCTACCCGTGTTTCCTTCGTTTACCGGCCTGCGGAGCAGCATAGAGCAAAAGCAAATATACAGTTGAACACTGCCTGATTTTGAGGCAAGTTGACTTTTGTGTTTTGGTCTCCTTTAACAAACCAATAGCATCCCTTGTTCCTACTCCTTTCCAAAATCCGTATTGCTCCTCAGCCATGTAACCATCCAATTTCCATACAATCTCCTGTGTATAGTTCGTAATAAAATGTTTGCTGCATGAGATATTTAGCTTATTGTTCTGGGTTCTTCACACTTTTTCGAGTTTTGCTTATTATTAATTGGTATCATCACTATTTCTTTGAAATCATTCGGCCCTGTCTGTACCTGTTTTACACATCTCATTACACAACCTAATTATTTCTATTTTTCCTTCCTTTCCTAACGCTTTTATTAATTCAATTTGTATATCATCACTTCCCGGAGCTTGACCGTTATTCATTTCTTTTATAGACTTTTCTATTTCTCTTTCTAAAATGCTATATCCTAACTCTTCCTCTGTTACCGATTCGTTTTCTTCTAATACCTTTATCACTTGGTCTCTTATCCCATTCATATAGATCTTTTCGTATTCTTTCCATCTATCCAATATTACCTGGTGCTCACTTACTGTTCTCCCGTACTTATGTTCTCTTTCATAAGTATTATTAATATTATTTTCTCTATAAATCAGTGTATTTGCTTCTTTCTACATTAAATCATATTTCCCATCCATTTCTAATTTTTCTATTTCATTACACTTCATCTTATACCAATTTTCTTTAGCCAATTATACTTATAATATAAATATAATATGATTATAATTATTCTTTCTTCTTAGTGTATTATTAAATATTTTGTAAAATTCACGCTGCCTTTTAATTCTTTAGTTTTCAGGCATTGAACATTATTTATCTCAAATTCTTCCTTTTTTCCATCTTCTTTTAACCTCTGAATATTAATTGTATTTCTCTATTTACTCTTGCATGTCTTTTTCAATTCTATTTCAATTTCTGCTATGACAAGATTATGATCCAAAAATATGTCCGCCCCAGGGTAACCCTTCGCACTTTAAACTGTTTCTGTAACGTTCATGAATTGAAATGTAATCTATTTGATATCCTTTACCCTCTAAATATGATTTCAAGGTACATATTGAATGTGTTTCCTATTACCATTCTATTTGATTTACAAAAATCTACCATTCTTTGACCTGTCTCATTTCTTTTTCCCAAACCAAAATTTCCCCACTATCTTTCCATCCTCTCCTTCACCTACTCTAGCATTCCAGTCTCCCATCATTATTGTACTAGCATTCCTTCCTTCTCTCGTCATTATTTCTTCTATTTTATCATAACAATCTTCCACTTCATCATCTGTATGTGTACTAGTAGGCATGTACACCTGAATTATGACTAAGACTTTGCTTATTCCTTTCAATCCCAACATAAAAATGTTCTCATATATATATTTTCAATTTTGACAACTTAATTTTTTACTCTATTATTTATCATAATACCAACTCCATTTTTGTCTGCCCCGGAGTAGTATATTCTAAATTCTCCACTTTGGGATTCTCAATTTCTACTCGATTTATTTCACTCATTCCTAGTATATACAACTGATTTTTTGTACTTTCTCGAATTGCATTTTCAAGTTTACCATCTTGTAATGAAGTCAACACATTCCATGTCGCTATTCTTAACTTTCTCTCTTCCTTTCTTCTCATTCTACTACTTTTCACAAAACCTTGTCCCCATGTATTCCCCTCCCGGAAATCTGAATGAGTGGAAGCTTTGCTACCGGAATCTTTTACATAGTGGTCCATAACCATCAACTACTAGGGAATATAATCAGGTAGTTTCCCTTTGACTTCCTGATCCGCATGCCATTGGCCAAATCTAGTTAGTCCATCTGCCATTAGTGTTTTATCGCATAGACAAGCGAGTGCCATCTTGAAAATTTAGTCGCCCCTAACCTGGAGAACAGACGCTGTTGGTAACCGCCCACTTCGGAACAGACGCTGCCATTGATATCTACCCTATCATTGGTTGATACCTTTTACTCAATTAAACCCGAGTACTGGGTTGCCCCTTCCGCCACTCACACTGTTCCGAAGTTCTTCTTCTCCACTGTTTATGCCGTTGAGGACTTTACCGTTAGCCTGGCAAGGGACCATTACAAGTTACTACCAGCCGGGTCAGCAGGACCGAGGTGTTACTCCTCTATCGCTCACCTTTGCCCTGGCTTGTGACAAATTGCAATAAATAATATCAACAATTATGCAGCTAATTATAACTTTTAAACTGAAGTACAGTAAATAAAGGCAACAGAAGTGAATCTGAATTGAGTCTAAGAGCTGCCATCATGATGACCAAATTGAAGCCAATAGAGAATACTCATTATACAAATAAAGACATTTTGACTCCCCCAGACCTATGGCTTGCACTATTTCTGCATTCCTGCGGTGATGACATCCAATTCTTGACTTCTAAAGTTAGTCTACAGTGCGCTAGATGTCACTAGGATTTGATACCATTTTGAAGCAATCAAGTGTGTTGGATGTATCATTGGCAAAGTGAGAAAGTATTACCCTACCGGTACTCTTGAAAATTAAACACTAAGATAATGGTTACCGAGGAGGTACCAGTATTGATAGTCTTAATATTCAGGAATTACCGTAGCTTACGATTTGAAAGTGCCTATTCTTATTGAAGGTATTATAACTGCCAAGTCCACTTACTGGTGGTTGGGGACCTGGCTCGCACTTGATGAAGACAGACTCCTCCATGTTGGTCTAGAACCTAGAAGAACACAAACCAACATCATGTTTGTAGCACACAATAAAGTATTCCCTGGCAAGGATCAAGGTGCTGTCACGTGGGAGGGAGAAAGGCGGTAATAGAATGGTAGCGTACTGGTCCTCTTGTCATAGTAACAGAGTGGCCATTCGTGAGGCAATTAAGTGGCAATAACAAGGTAGCGAAGGTTAATGAAAAAGGAATCAAAACCTAGAGAAAATGTATTAGTTTTAAGACTTAAATCCATACCTGGATTTCTCAAGCATCCCGGTATCAATTTAATGATGCTGAAAGATAATATCCGCAATCAAACGGGAACTCGGAGTATTGAAAACAAACAGCCTTAAAGTCAGCAGATTCTCTTGGCCATTCACCTCACACGATGTAGGAATGTGCATATTTAGAATTTAAGTGACCAGCGGAACATTCTTGTCAGACTGTCAACACGTAACTTGGAGACCAATTATGCCTATTCTGACTATGATAAGTGCATATATGGACGAAATGTTAACGATTTAATATCAAAGACAGTCTCTAAGTTCGTTAGAACAGTTTTAAATAATTTTTGTGAGCACGCCAATGACGGCAGTGAGCATAGCAGCAAGACATGGACATTTCAGACACTGGAGTATTAAGGTACAATTGACAGCACATAGCATGATACTATGTATCCTTTGTTGTGATATTTATGTGTGGATTTGTTTTGTATTTTCGGAAACATTTCGCGTCAAAATCTATTTACTCAGTGTTAGTAATTAACATGAAGCCCACTTGCTGTAGGACTACCAGATGACAGGTGGACGGTGTTGCCAAGCGTTATGCCACGGCTCGTAAGTGGCAATGGTCTGAAGTACAACACAAAATATATTTTTTCCGGTAAAATTTTATAATTTTTCAAATTTTGTAATCATTTATTCCGTAATTGATGCATCCTCCCTCCCTTATGTATGAGTAAATATAATTTTTGCAATTCAGTGTCTCGTTACCTTTTCTCCTTTCGATTCTATTTCAGTGAAATTGTTGCTTAGCCACGGGTAACAGTGAGAAGGGGCTGGCGGGAGGACAAGCATGGTCCATAAGTGAGGTTATGGAAGTTTCATAATGAAAGCAGTGGGCATATTGATGATGATATATGAATTGAGGAGCATGTGTACACATGAATAGATCAATATTTAATTGATATAAGATTAAAATAAGATGCTAGAGCGCTGAGAGAACTAATTTTAGCACATGTGTTACCAAGATTGAATAATTGAATGTTCGGCCTATGTTTCTTTTTAAAATCACCAAGCATATGCAAAAGTATTTCTTTAGAGACGCATAAATATTTCATATTACGCACACATATTACAATAATTTTCAACTCTGCAGGCAATACCGTTGGTTTACGTGTGATTTCTCTCATTTTGTTAGCGGAATTACCAGAACGCAACATAGCCCGAGGCGGATTCGTCTCTAGGCATTTCCATAACCAAAAGTGACGAATCTCTTATATTCTTTATATTCTACATATATAATCTTATATACTACGGTAGCCTCATCATACCGTTTGCCAGAGAATGAATTGCGAACAATAACACAAAACTCTTGATAAAAATTTGGCCTCCAATGCTGTTGGGAGAGCTAAACGGCTTTGAAGAGAACACTCTGCATAACACCCACTTCAAGCTAAACTCAACAATCGTTATGGAGATGAAGTGGAGCCTCTGTGGCTTAGGCGGCAGCACGCCTATATTCTTTGGGCGGCAGCACGCCGGTCTTTCACCGCTGGGTCCGTGGTTCAAATCCCGGTCACTCTATGTGATATTTGTGCTGGACAAAGCGGAGGCAGACAGGGTTTTCTCCGGGTATTCCGGTTTTCCCTGTCACAATTTCATTCCAGCAAAACTCTCCCCTATCATTTCATTTCATTTCATCTCTCATTCCATTAATCATTGTCCCAGGGGGGTGCTACAGGCTTCGGCAGCCGGCACAGTTCATATCCTCGCCGCTAGATGGGAGCTTCTCTCATTCCATTCCCTGTCCCGGTCAGTCGACTGGAAGCAGGCTGTGGATTTTCATTAATGGAGATGAAGTGAAACATTAATCTTTGCCATCACATTCGAGATTGCTTCGAGTTTAAAATGTTAACAAATATATGAACAACCATTACCAACTTCCAGGCACAAGGAGTAGCAATATCGGTCCCGGTGCCCTCAAAGAAGGGAATATCGGATGGGAATAACGGTCAGCACCTCTTGGAATGTTTTTAAACAATAGGCTACTACAGGGATTCGCGCCCCGTTACAGGAGATAGGAGAGTGAGTACCAACTTCTTAGGAGTGAATTAAAATATAGCTTTGAAGCCATTTTCCAGTGCTGCCATATTAACAATTAATAGTGTGGCTATCAGTCGGTCAACATGGTCGAACACAACTACAGCAACTCTGCTAGGTCTGTGTTAGCAGAACACTCTCGTGATCGCTCTGGGACCATGTCTACCACCATGAACATGGTCGAACAAGATTACAGCAACTCTGCTTCGTCTGTGTGAGCAGAACACTCTCGTGATCGCTCTGGGATCATGTCTACCAGTGGCGACTGGTGGTCATCGTTCTTGGTATACCGCACCATTCCCCCCCCCCCCCCCCCCCCCTCCCCCCCCCCTCCTTTTTCTCCATGCCTCAACCTCTTGTCAAAGTTGAATTTTTTTTTATTTTTATTTTGTAATGGAGAACATTTACATAACTTCTAAGAAACACACTTTATAGCTATAATTTTGGATAGGTTATCCCAATAAATTGAGGTCACTAGCCAATTGTTTTGGCCGGGGATATAAGGCCGGATTCCCTTCCTAACGCCACGTGATCTTCCATGTTAAATATTTAGCGTGCTGTCACCGGAATTCGAACCTCGACCGTCCGGGTAAAGCCAGTGCGTCATCCTCCCTCTGCAAGGACTATATCCTTATACATTAAAAAAATCTTCGTTTAACGCCTGAACACGGCCTACATGAAACTGCTTCTACGTAAATGGCCTTCGAATCCCCTCGCCCTCCTAGTTCATTTTGACAACGTACAGAGTACATTTCATCTTTACGCTGCCTTCTCTCTCTCTCCCCGTTCTTGACCAGGTCTTAAATTTTACGAAAACAAATAAACATTGATCCATTTCCGAAGGATCTCAATTATACATTGTCTCATCATTAGACATGTCCAAACATGAGAAGCGCATTCATTCATAACCAATGTAATAATGCAATTAAAGAAGAGCCAGTATCTCAAAGTGAAAATATCTTCTGGAAAGCGAACATTCAGCCTCAATCAATAAAATAATACCGGGTGAGTTATCCGTGGTCGTTACGGCATGACTGCTGGCAGTCGCTCACATCCTGGAGGCGAAAAGGTTCGAATCCCCCCGCCGGCAACCTTGAAGATGGTCTTCTGTGGTTTCCCATCTTCCTTCCAGGCAAATGCCGGGGTTGGTCCCTAACTATAGGCCACAGCCGCTACCTTCCAACTCCTCGTCCTTACATTCCAACTTTCCTCCCCAACGGTACATGTAGCTCACCCAGTGGGTGTCCGTCTCGAAGAAGCTACAAAACTGGCGAGCCGAACATGTCCTCGGACACTCCCGGCACTAAAAGCCATACGCAAAAAAAAAAAAAAAAAAAAAAAGGTTAACTACCTTGACATATTGTTTCCCAACCTTGGTCTGCCAGGAAGAATTTTACTTAAAAGTAAGTTCCATTCACTTAGATTTCTAAAGGTCCACCTCGTGGCGTAGTGGCTAGTATTCTGGGACTGTTACTGCGGAGGTCCGTGTTCGATTCTCTGCTCTACCAAGAAATGTAATTCTAGTCTGAGGGTTGGGATTCACTCAACCCCCAAGAGGCAGAAATGAGAACAGGTGGTTCGATTCCAACCCCCAAACATCCTAGAAATGGTCTTTCGTGGTTTCCCACTTTCACTCGTACATATCTTAAGGCCACAGCCGCCTCCTATCAAAATCCTGGCAACGGTACAGCCATCATAACGACATATCTCATCAGTTTCCACACGCACCAAGCCAGGGGTGGATTTAAGGAGTGAACGATTCATCTTACTGTTATACATTAAAAACATGACGAAAACAGTGGCTTTAGACAAATTCTTTCACACTTAAATACTCTGTATCAAAATGCACATTTTACGATAACCTACTATTTTGAGTGTTCGGCTGTAGAGGATAACAGAAGCAGATGTAGAGCTATGAGGCGATGGTTAGTTTCAGTGTTGAACGATTTCAAAGTCAGAGATGTAGAAGCAGAGGGAGCCGCAGTGCTAACTGCTAATAGGGAATCACGGAGGCGACTTGTTCGCAAACAGAGGCTTGCAGACTGGACTAGACGCTGAAAGGTAAAACAGTCTCAAACGAAAATGTCTGTATATTTGGAAGAATACTACACATTTTTGACAGTTCTCTAAAAAATGGTTTTAAACCACGCGTTGGCTCTGACAGTAAATAGTAGAACTATCAAAACCAAAATAATTTGGAATACAATAAATATTTGACTTAAAATGGCTAATATCACGCAAATTTCTCCCAACTCACAAAACGGACTCTGCGAGGGATCATTCCTCTACCGTCACAAGGATGGTGTCTCGGAGCTGGATACACTTCGTCAGCAGATACAACTGGGGATGATGACAGGTGACCGCTAACTTGGGTCAAATTAAGGAAGGACCAGGGAAGGGATTTTGGAGGGAAGTCGGTCGGTCGTGGACCTGTTGAAAGGAACCGTCACGGCACTTGCCTGGTGGTGAAAATAGGAAACCAAGACAACCATTTTCCGGACGGCTGAAGTGGGATTCAAACCCACACTCTCCCGATGCCAGCGAGATACGAGCTAGCGCGTTACTGCTCTTGGCCACCGTGATCGGTAACATTTATTTTTACTCCAAAATATCAAAAATAAATAAAAAATGTCCTATTACTCACTAATTTGGGCCTAGTTTTAGCAAAATTATCCTATCCCGGACCTCCCCTACCCCTCTCCAAGCTAAGGGTATTCCATACTCTCTAGACTCCCTGGTGTGTGTTCGCCTACCCCCATGATCTTGCCTTAAATCCGCCCCTGAACCAAGTACACGGGGTTACATGACCACGATGCTTCAAATCCCCTAATTGAATCAACAACTGCAAAGCAACAAATTTTCCAAGTGTAAAATTCTACCAGATTTGAAATCAGCCAATCAGCAATACACTCACCGCTAGTCTTAAGCGCGATACCCCATACGGAACGTGGCTGGGCTACTCTTTCCCTCCCCCGCCCCGCGGGCCAGTGTCGAGCCCTTTCAACGACCGGGCTAGACTTGCGGTATACCAAAGTACAGTCACTCACAGCTAAAAGTGTGTACCCCAGAAGAAAATTAGCGAGTTAAGCGGGATTCGAGCGCCGGTTTCCTTGACAACAATCGGCGGAACATGAATGATGACAAGCTCGATTTTCCTGACTGCACTGCTACATACAAGTCAAGAAAATGTCGAGATAAACATTTTATATTTTTATCACTGGTGGTATACCGCCGGTATATGCGATGCATGGGAGAATTCGCCACTGATGTCTACCACCATGAACATGGTCGAACACCATTACAGCAACTCTGCTAGGTCTGTGTTAGCACAACACTCTCGTGATCGCTCTGGGACCATGACTACCACCATGAACATGGTCGAACACCATTACAGCAACTCTGCTAGGTCTGTGTTAGCACAACACTCTCGTGATCGCTCTGGGACCATGTCTACCACCATGAACATGGTCGAACACCATTACAGCAACTCTGCTAGGTCTGTGTTTGCACAACACTCTCGTGATCGCTCTGGGATCATGTCTACCACCATAAACATGGTCGAACACCATTACAGCAACTCTGCTAGGTCTGTGTTAGCACAACACTCTCGTGATCGCTCTGGGACCATGTCTACCACCATGAACATGGTCGAACACCATTACAGCATCTCTGCTAGGTCTGTGTTAGCACAACACTCTCGTGATCGCTCTGGGACCATGTCTACCACCATGAACATGGTCGAACACCATTACAGCAACTCTGCTAGGTCTGTGTTAGCACAACACTCTCGTGATCGCTCTGGGATCATGTCTACCACCATAAACATGGTCGAACACCATTACAGCAACTCTGCTAGGTCTGTGTTAGCAGAACACTCTCATGATCGCTCTGGGACCATGACTACCACCATGAACATGGTCGAACACCATTACAGCAACTCTGCTAGGTCTGTGTTAGCACAACACTCTCGTGATCGCTCTGGGACCATGACTACCACCATGAACATGGTAAACACAACTCCAACAACTCTGCTTGGTCTGTGTTAGCAGAACACTCTCGTGATCGCTCTGGGATCATGTCTACCACCATGAACATGGTCGAACACCATTACAGCAACTCTGCTAGGTCTGTGTTAGCACAACACTCTCGTGATCGCTCTGGGACCATGACTACCACCATGAACATGGTCGAACACCATTACAGCAACTCTGCTAGGTCTGTGTTAGCACAACACTCTCGTGATCGCTCTGGGACCATGTCTACCACCATGAACATGGTCGAACACCATTACAGCAACTCTGCTAGGTCTGTGTTAGCACAACACTCTCGTGATCGCTCTGGGACCATGTCTACCACCATGAACATGGTCGAACACCATTACAGCACCTCTGCTAGGTCTGTGTTAGCACAACACTCTCATGATCGCTCTGGGACCATGACTACCACCATGAACATGATAGAACACAACTACAGCAACTCTGCTTGGTCTGTGTTAGCAGAACACTCTCATGATCGCTCTGGGATCATGTCTACCACCATGAACATGGTCGAACACCATTACAGCAACTCTGCTTGGTCTGTGTTAGCAGAACACTCTCGTGATCGCTCTGGGACCATGTCTACCACCATGAACATGGTCGAACACCATTACAGCAACTCTGCTAGGTCTGTGTTAGCAGAACACTCTCGTGATTGCTCTGGAACCATGTCTACCACCATGAACATGGTCGAACACCATTACAGCAACTCTGCTAGGTCTGTGTTAGCACAACACTCTCGTGATCGCTCTGGGACCATGTCTACCACCATGAACATGGTTGAACACCATCACAGCAACTCTGCAACCTTTCACCGTTTGCTTTTATTCCCTTTGTCTTCTTCTTCTCCTTCAAGATCTGAATAGCTTCTTCAATGAACAAATTAAATAAATACGGAGATAGGGTACATCCTTGTCTAACTCCTTCTCTGATCCTGACCTCTTCCTCTACGGTAACTTATTGATGTTTATTTTTGTGTTTTGATTCTGATATGATAATTGATTAATCATTCTTTTATCCATCCAGTCTAATCCTATTTTCTTCATTGTTTTAAAGAGTAGCTCCCAGTTCACATTGTCAAAAGCGTTTTCTAAGTCTATGAAGGTAAGTTAAGTCTTCCTATTCATATCCATCCTTCTCTCCAATAGATTGCGTAAAGCTAAAATTGCTTCTCTTGCTCCTCTATCCTATCTAAACGCAAATTGGTCTTCTTTAATATACTTATCTTGAACCGTTTTTATCAGGTTCATTATTTTTTGTCATATTATTATTATTATTATTATTATTATTATTATTATTATTATCATCATTTCCTTCATGTCGCATTATTGTGACATACGTTTCTCTGTCTCACCTACTGCGTTCAAACTTTGTAATTCTGCGTAAATGTTTCGTCAGGTGGTGAAACTTTTCACCCCTACTGACACTGTGTTACCATTGGTTGAAGCATAACTTGTTACTAAGCTTTGCTTCTCCCATTGGCCCCCTTTATGTTCTGGAGAGGGGGAGTTCTACGACTTATTTTTCCCGAGCGGCGTTACTGCGTTCCTTTTAGAGAAGGTGGCTTCCTTCCCTTTCTGACCATCATGTGAAACGGTCACAGCCTAGGTGTGTCGGGCTTTTCGCCCGTGCCCAACGCAACTAAACGTAAGTACGATTCGATCACTTGGTTTTATCTGGCATGCTATCATTTTTGAATTTCAGTTTATCAATTTCCCTTTCTTATGATGATGTGAATTCGATCCATGAACCCAAGTCCCTTCGCCTTTGTTTACGTTAGTTTAGCGAAGCCTCTGTGTTTATTTGTCATCCCTACCTTTCATGTAATCGGTTTTATTTTTACTCAAATCTCTCAGGTCTGAAATATATGCTACTTTTCTGCGAGGCTTACCAACGCTCTGTATTACGTCACAAATTGATGTGCACTCTTTCGAGGTATCTTTCATTTGATTGTCGTATCAGAGTTTGTTTTTTGGGTCAAGGTATCATTGGAGTAACGGAGCCATGTCTCATTTCGCCTCCTATTTGATCCTTCCCTCTGTTTTAGGAAAAGTGTGTGAGCGATGGTCTTTGTGTTAGTCACTGTCCATTCGTCATGCCTTAATTCCTTTGTTTCTTCGTATGTCGTTATATTTAGACATAACTACCTCTACGTAAGCCTATATTTTCCTACAAAGCATATTTCTTAGCTGATCGATCTTTCCTTTCATTTCCTGTCCCGGTAATGTCAATTAATGTAATGTAATACTCATTTTCCTTTATTTTTATGTGTTAATTTTGTGTTGTTTCCTCTGGCTTCGTTATATTACGTAACTCCGTGTCATCCCCCCTCTCCCACCCCCCACCCCCGTTTCCTACATACGCACCCTTCTCATCCCCACCACCCCCCCCCCCTTACCCCATGATTTCACAACATCATGAGCTTTTTGGAAGTCTGTTCTTGGCAAGGGCATTCTAGTCCAGGTCATCCTCGTAAGTAGAGGTGTTCTCTTATTCGACTCATCCATACTCTCTATCTTTTTCGTTTTTGTTTTGTTTTTGTATTTTAAATTTTGGTTATCGAGTCGCGCTTACGGTTTAGTTGCACATTGATTGTAAGTACATTTTAATTAATCTTGTTTCATCTTTGTTAGTGCTTAAGTTCATTTATACACTTTTCTCTTGAGATTGTTTTTGTGTCCCCCTTTCTTAGGTACCATCTTTAATCATTAATTTTATTTTATTTGTTATTAAGCGATTTTATACCTCTTCACGTTTACCTTTCATTTTGTGTTTAGATATATCCTTACTCTTATGCGCACCTGTTTTAGTTTACTTTAAATACAATAGTAAATAGTTCACTTGGTTTCGTCCTCTTTCATTTGTAATTTTAAGTTCCCTCATCTCTCGTCCGATTTCGTCGGTCTTGGCTTCGTACTGTAACGCAGTCACGACCTTCACGCTTCTGGGTTCCTCGATCAATTAGATAATTTCAATTCCGCTTTTGATTTGTTTTAAACAATTCATTCGATTCCTTTTTTGGAAAGCATCTTTCTTTCGATCCGGAATCTTGGGCCCAGCACGCATCGAAAGAGACATCCTTTCCCCGCTCCTTAGCGATCCTGTTTAAGGTGTTGTTTTCACTTCTACTGTATTTCCTCACGCCTCTGCTATTTTGTTTAACGTAAAAGCACAAGCGGTGCAAATGGTAGCAGAGCATGGTTTAGTTCCTACAAGAACAGAATGAATTTACAACCACCCCAAAACCATACAAACAGCATATCAAAACTCACCACGTGTGAAATTCTTTCAGCCGGTCGACTCGTCAATCTGGCAACGCAGCAACGCCATTTTTATCTCAGCAGTCCTGAATTTCGTTTAGCGCATGTGACTGCCACTTCTCGCCTGACAGCTGACGATATGAATTGCTCATATGGTCCATGGTGTACACAGCAAGTTATTTTACATGAAATCAAATCACAACATGTATTAGGTTCTGCTCTAATTACTAGCCTACCTATTGGAGAAAAGATTAGTAGTATAGAGGGCCCAATCTACATTAATTAAGTTACTGAATTTAATTTTAATTAATTACTGCAATCAGTCAATAGGAAGGATTGTTTACTAATGGCAAGATCACAGAGCAAAACCATGCTCATGCTACCATTGAAACAGGTTAGCCCCATCCCTCCTTACCCTGTTTATAGGCCAAAATGATAATAATAATAATAATATTAGCATATCAAAAAAATGATCACATGACATTACCACACCCAGAATTAATAATAAAAAACACATGAAAGGCCTAATTTAATTACTCGCTAGGCCAGCTGAGTTCACAGCAAAAAACCTAGGAGTGAATGTTCCGATTTGCTTGGTATTCAAGAACATCCCCGATTTGATTTAGAAAGAGAGAACAGGCGGGACGAAATCACTGTCTAGCCCAGCTGTCGACCGAACAAAAGACGACACCTTACGGTTTAAGCCGTCTGCTCGCCGTGCTGAGTCCCTTTCTAGGAATTCTAACCCAAGCCCTTCTGTGGCTCGTAATTCTTCTGCTGTTTCCCGTGAAAGGACTACGAACACCCCAACAACAATCACACGCAATGTTTCTTCTGGTCGCATAATTTGTTGGAACTGTAATGAACTTGGACATCATTTTAAAATGTGTTCTTTAAAACGCCGAAAATTCTGTTTTGGCTGTGGGATGAATGAGGTCACGACTCGTTCCTGTCCAAATTGTAATTCCAACCAGGAAAACTCATAGGGAGGTGTTCTGAGTTCGACTCCCGGAGCAGTCCTCCATCCAAACTTGACAATGCATCTAATTTCGATGTTGTGTTACAACCAGGAGTCTCAGTAAATTTCGATAATGTCTCGGCACCTGCTATTTTGGATACAGGCGCCACCAGAAGTTTCATCCACCGTTCAGTGGCAGATAGCATTCGATCTTCGCAAAAACACCCCGTACAGAATAAATGTCAGTTCCTCTCTGCGGGATCGTCAGTTATCGACGTTGCCGAAACTATTCTATGTCGCATTCAAATTCACGGATTTTCTTGGAAACATGTTTTTCATGTGGTTAACAATCTCTCCACTCAATGTATTTTAGGAATTGACTTTATGCATAAAACTGGTATGCAGTTGGATTTTATTAACGATTCATTTTGTTTCAAATTTCGCTCAGATAAAATGTTCCCCTTTGAAGAATGTACTTCTAACTACGTTGATGTGTCTCCTGTATTTTCCGTACATCTTCCATTAACTTTGATGTCCGAGCAACGTGATACTCTGAACGATTTAGTTGAGGAATTTTCTGATGTCCTCACAGAAGATTTAGGTTCTGCTGTAAATCACGAATGCCACATTGACTTGAGTGACAATGTACCTGTTCGAAGTCCTCCGTTTCCTTGTAATCCGCCCAAGCTCTTGGCCATGAAAAAGTATATCAATGATTTGCAAGATCGGGGAGTAGTAGTTCCTTCCAAATCAGCTTATGGGTCTCCTGCTTTCTTAATTCCCAAGAAAGAAGAAGGCGAGTACCGGCTAGTCGTAGACTACCGAAAATTGAACAAGAAGGTAGTCTTTGATAATTTCCCACTGCCTACTATTGAGAGTGCTTTTCAACATTTCCACGGGGCCAATGTGTATTCGATGATTGATCTAAATAGTGCCTATTATCAGATTCCTTTGGATGCTGAGAGTCGCGACTTCACTGCTTTTAACACCCCTTTCGGGTTATATAATTTCAAACGTCTTCCGATGGGTGTAGCTGTTGGTGCACAAGTCCTCAGTCGCGTGCTAGACGACATCTTGGGAGACCTGAAGTTCAATTTTGTATTTAATTATCTTGACGATTTAGTCGTATACAGCAGATCTTTTGAGGAGCATGTCGTTCATCTTAGGGAAGTTTTCTCCCGCCTCAGGAAGGCCGGCCTCACTATCAATCCAAAAAAGACCTCTTTGGGCTGTACTCAAATTAAATTTCTGGGTCACATTCTGTCAGCCGATGGTATCCGTGTCATACCCGAGCGCGCAGATTGCATTCAGCAGTTACCTGTACCCACCACAATTAGGGCCTTGAGAAGAGTAATGGGTATGTTCACGTTCTATTCTCGTTTTATCAAAAACTTCTCTGACATTTCGGCACCTCTAAATGCTCTCAAAAAGAAGAATGTGAAATTTGTGTGGGGGCCAGAACAGGACAAAGCTTTCAATGTTTTGAAAGAAGCCCTTATGTCTGCACCAGTACTGCACACGCCTGATTTCGAATCAGCTTTCTTTTTACATTGTGACGCCAGTGATTTGGCCATTTCTAGTGTTTTGAGCCAGCGTGTGGATGGAAAATTTGCACCAGTGGCCTTCGCGAGTCGTATGTTAAATCAACATGAACGACGTTACTCAATTTTCGAGAAGGAAAGTCTTGCTGTGGTATTTGGATGTGAAAAATTCAGGACCTTTCTGGAACACCGTCACTTTACTGTTTTTACCGACAATGAGGCTTTGAAATGGAGTCTTTCTCACGTGAAAAAGCTTGGACGCATCAACAGGTGGATTTTGAGGTTGTCATCTTTTAAGTTTGATATCATCCACGTAAAAGGGAGCGAGAACCCGGTAGCAGACTGCCTGTCACGCATGTTTGAAGAGACCCCTAGGACTCCAATCGAGAGCGTTTCTATCAGTACACCACTTCAAGAAAATCTTTTCCTATTGCAACATTGTCCTTGGTCTTTTGTGGATATCCGGAAATTCCAGTCTGAGGATCCATTTTGCACTGACCTCCGTGCAAAAATTGCAAACAAAGATCCGGCAGTAAGCAACTTTTGTGTTCGAAATGATGTTATTGGCTATGTTCTTCCTAACTCTTCTAAATTTAGAATTTTTGCTCCATTAGCAGTACGTGATATGCTTTTGACATATTATCATGATTCTGCACTGGGAACTCATGCAGGGATGCAGCGCACTTTCCGTAAGATATCCGGTGAATTTTATTGGCCCTCAATTAAAGTAGATGCTTTTGCTCATGTCAGAAGATGTTTAACCTGCCAGCGTTCTAAACCTGCCCAGAACACTCGTGTAGGCTTCCACCAAGCTGGTATCGTCACTCGTCCCGGCGAACGCCTTTTCATTGATTACTTTGGTCCAGTCGTGAGATCAAAATCTGGCAATCAAGCCATTTTAACTGTCATTGATGGTTTTTCGAAGTTTATTTGGTTATTCCCAGTAAAGAATATCACTTCTCAGACTACTATCCATTTCTTGTCTAGATATATATTTGGAGTTTTTGGTCCTCCCAAGTACCTTGTGTCAGATAACGCCTCTGTATTCCGTTCCAAAGCCTTTGAAACTATGGTATTTAACTGGGGCATCCAACATATTTTCTTGTCACCGTATCGACCGCAGGGAAATCACGTAGAGCGTTTTCACAAAAACTTGAAGGCTTGTATGTCCGCTTTTCACAATGCCGATCAAACCTCCTGGGATACGAACCTACAGTATTTCAGTCTCGGGTTCAATACCTCTTTCCATTCGTCCGTTCAAACTACTCCAGCGGAATTATTCCTAGGCCGGTCGCTTGTCGACCCCTTGCTGCTCAAATGGAATATTGAATATCTTTCCGAACCCTCTCGCGCTACCTCTGTTGCTCAAAAATGGGCCATCGCTACCGGTCACCTCAAGAAAGCAAAAGCCAGAGTAGCGAAGCGCTACAACTTAGGCCGTCATGATGTTCAATTCCAAATTGGGGACAAAGTTTTGTGTCGTTTACATCCTTTGAGTGACGCTACCAAACATATTTCCAGTAAGCTGTGCTTACGTTGGTCAACTCCCAAGACTATTTCACGCTTTTTAAATCCTGTCTCAGTTGAGTTAGTGGACGATCACGATAATTCAGTGACTTCGGCCCACGTCACGCAGTTGAAAAAATTTGTCAAATGATCTTGTGAATTTCGCCTCGCTATAATGTTGTGTTTTTGTTTTCCTTTTATTCTAATTGGATGCCCGAGCTCCTTAATAGCCAACCTAGCATGTGAGCCTATTCTGATCTTAATTCGTGTGCTTCCTTTTCATTTATTCCTGTGACAAGACAGGAGACACCCGTGGCCTTTTTCTCGTACGCGAGTGTGTCGTGTATACTTGACATCTCTGTCAAACTATATCTTTGCCTGAGGCCGTCAGTATATACCTGGTCGGTCACTATTTGCAAACCACCCCTACTCCTCTTTTGCACTGCCCCTCGGCTTAACTCCTATTGTTCGACGACAGACAAGGACCCTTCAACACTTCCTGTTTGACCTTGTAGGAACTTGGTATTTATTTTACATTTATTCATGTAATTGACTTTTTGTGTCATGGTTTTGAGATATCATGCACCTTAGTGTCATCTTGATTTTGATATTTATTGTGAAGTCATATATTTTGTTAGGTTTTAAATTGTCAAGTGTTCTCAGCATATCGTGTATTGTCTAGCAACCATCCAGAGGGTTGGCGAGTGACAACAAACAACCTTTGTGTACCTGAGCTAACACAGCTGAGGGTCTTCTCGGAACTCGTTAACGGACCAGTCACCCTTCACTGGGTCTATACATGGCTTTATTTTTCAGCAGCTGAAAAGGAGAGTACTTTCCCTTTCGAAGACATTATGACACTATTGCATATTCCTCGTTGACGCAACGAAAGGTCCTATATACAGGGTGTCCCAAATGTATTTTTTTTAAAATGTGATCACGATTTAACTTTGTCTATCTTTTCTCATCAGAGGCTGGAGAGATTTGCAGTCCCGAGGTAACGTCCATCTTGAAGATTTCGACATCCGCATCATCATGAACTAGCAACAACAATGATCACTATTTAATATATGAACTCACTGTATTTCTTTTTGAACGCAGTACTTTTGACGTTAGTGGCTAGTGTTGACGAGCAATGAAGGGGGTACCACCTTCATTTCACGGTCAGATTAGTCAACTGTTCATTTTTTTTGTATTCTCCTAGAGGTCCTTAGTACCCAATTTTTTTTTAGTATTCAATTTTTTCCCCCTTTACATATTTTTCCTCTCTTTTTGTACGAAAAAAGAAATTTCCATGGCCAGGAAAATTCCTTTTTTTTGGGAGAGCAGGGGAATTTTGAACCGTTTTTATCAGGTTCATTATTTTTTGTCATATTATTATTATTATTATTATTATTATTATTATTATTATTATTATTATCATCATTTCCTTCATGTCGCATTATTGTGACATACGTTTCTCTGTCTCACCTACTGCGTTCAAACTTTGTAATTCTGCGTAAATGTTTCGTCAGGTGGTGAAACTTTTCACCCCTACTGACACTGTGTTACCATTGGTTGAAGCATAACTTGTTACTAAGCTTTGCTTCTCCCATTGGCCCCCTTTATGTTCTGGAGAGGGGGAGTTCTACGACTTATTTTTCCCGAGCGGCGTTACTGCGTTCCTTTTAGAGAAGGTGGCTTCCTTCCCTTTCTGACCATCATGTGAAACGGTCACAGCCTAGGTGTGTCGGGCTTTTCGCCCGTGCCCAACGCAACTAAACGTAAGTACGATTCGATCACTTGGTTTTATCTGGCATGCTATCATTTTTGAATTTCAGTTTATCAATTTCCCTTTCTTATGATGATGTGAATTCGATCCATGAACCCAAGTCCCTTCGCCTTTGTTTACGTTAGTTTAGCGAAGCCTCTGTGTTTATTTGTCATCCCTACCTTTCATGTAATCGGTTTTATTTTTACTCAAATCTCTCAGGTCTGAAATATATGCTACTTTTCTGCGAGGCTTACCAACGCTCTGTATTACGTCACAAATTGATGTGCACTCTTTCGAGGTATCTTTCATTTGATTGTCGTATCAGAGTTTGTTTTTTGGGTCAAGGTATCATTGGAGTAACGGAGCCATGTCTCATTTCGCCTCCTATTTGATCCTTCCCTCTGTTTTAGGAAAAGTGTGTGAGCGATGGTCTTTGTGTTAGTCACTGTCCATTCGTCATGCCTTAATTCCTTTGTTTCTTCGTATGTCGTTATATTTAGACATAACTACCTCTACGTAAGCCTATATTTTCCTACAAAGCATATTTCTTAGCTGATCGATCTTTCCTTTCATTTCCTGTCCCGGTAATGTCAATTAATGTAATGTAATACTCATTTTCCTTTATTTTTATGTGTTAATTTTGTGTTGTTTCCTCTGGCTTCGTTATATTACGTAACTCCGTGTCATCCCCCCTCTCCCACCCCCCACCCCCGTTTCCTACATACGCACCCTTCTCATCCCCACCACCCCCCCCCCCCCCTTACCCCATGATTTCACAACATCATGAGCTTTTTGGAAGTCTGTTCTTGGCAAGGGCATTCTAGTCCAGGTCATCCTCGTAAGTAGAGGTGTTCTCTTATTCGACTCATCCATACTCTCTATCTTTTTCGTTTTTGTTTTGTTTTTGTATTTTAAATTTTGGTTATCGAGTCGCGCTTACGGTTTAGTTGCACATTGATTGTAAGTACATTTTAATTAATCTTGTTTCATCTTTGTTAGTGCTTAAGTTCATTTATACACTTTTCTCTTGAGATTGTTTTTGTGTCCCCCTTTCTTAGGTACCATCTTTAATCATTAATTTTATTTTATTTGTTATTAAGCGATTTTATACCTCTTCACGTTTACCTTTCATTTTGTGTTTAGATATATCCTTACTCTTATGCGCACCTGTTTTAGTTTACTTTAAATACAATAGTAAATAGTTCACTTGGTTTCGTCCTCTTTCATTTGTAATTTTAAGTTCCCTCATCTCTCGTCCGATTTCGTCGGTCTTGGCTTCGTACTGTAACGCAGTCACGACCTTCACGCTTCTGGGTTCCTCGATCAATTAGATAATTTCAATTCCGCTTTTGATTTGTTTTAAACAATTCATTCGATTCCTTTTTTGGAAAGCATCTTTCTTTCGATCCGGAATCTTGGGCCCAGCACGCATCGAAAGAGACATCCTTTCCCCGCTCCTTAGCGATCCTGTTTAAGGTGTTGTTTTCACTTCTACTGTATTTCCTCACGCCTCTGCTATTTTGTTTAACGTAAAAGCACAAGCGGTGCAATCTACTGGTCCTTTATCTTAAACTTGACTATATTAATGAGTATTTTGGATGCATGTGATAACATTGATAGTTTCTATAATTGGTTTAGTCAACTGCCTTTCCTATTTTAGGTATGGTATGGTGATGGTTCTACATTGTGTGAAGTCTTCTGGCATGATTCCTCTTTCATAGCAGCCATTTATTCCTTTGAATAATTGATCTCTCATGTTGTTACATATACTTTTCATCAATTATGCTGGATTGTCATCAACACCAGTTGCTTTTCATTCTAAAGACTAAAGATTACATACATGGGTTGGTTTTTTAGTTTTGGCACCTTAGTTATAACTGGATTAATAACTCACTTAGATGGTTCCATGTTTCACAGGCCCTCAATGCAGTCCTCACCGTTGCGTACAACGTGTTCCCAGCGATGCGGATGTCGTTGGATCCCGTTGGCACTGCCCAATCAATTGATGGTACGAAGAGAGCGCTCGGCAGCCTGCTTAACTTCTTCAATGTTACGGAAGCGCTCCTCGCGCATTGTCATCTTCATCTTCGGGATGAGATCATAGTCGCAGGGACTGTTGTCGGGAGAATATGGGGGGTGATAGAGGACCTCCCAGCCCCAGCGATCCAACAATGCCGACACAACGCCTGCTGTGTGTGCCCTAGCATTGTCATGCAGAACGATGGGCGGTGTAACCATGTGGTGGCGCCGTTTCCTTCTCTCAGAGCTCCTCGGAGATGGTCTTGCAGAAACGAACATTAGTACGCCGCATTAACGGTTTGCCCTCGGGGAACAGTATGGTGAATGATCACACCATCCCAATCATAGGCAAGAATCAACATTACCTTCATATTGGTGGGGGTTGGTCGAACTGTTTGTTTCCGTGGTGATCCGTGGTGCCGCCACTCGTTCGATTGGCGTTTCAACTGTGGCTCATAAGATCTGGCCCACGTCTCGTCAATAGTTATGATACGCCGTAAGAAGGCCTCTCCTTTGCGCTCATAACGCTGCAAGTGCATACGACAAGCGTCATATCGCAGCCATTTGTGCATGTCGGTTAAGTCATGCGGAACCCATTTGGACGCAATCTTCCTCATTTTCAGTAAGTCCTTCAGGATGTGGAGGACAGTTGAATGCGCCAGTCCGGTATCTTGCTCTAATTGACGAATCGTTACGTTCCGATCCACCTCTACTAACGCGGACACCGTCTGTACATTGTCATCACTTACTGGTGGGTGACCAGATCGAGGCATGTGCTCCACACGTTTGCCCCCATCTCGAAAGGCTGCAATCCATCTTGTTACTGTTCTGAACGGTAACGCAGCTGCACCACACGCTTCCTGCAATCCTCGGTGGCACTGTTTAGCACTGCGACCCCTAGCACACTGAATTTTTATCCACGTTCTCTGCTCCTGCTTGGAAAACATTGCGACTGTCTTTCGCGAGCGCTGGTCTCACACTACTCATCTAACAGGCGCGACTGCGCACGAGCGGTGGTGAGGAGGGGCGAGGTCATGTGCTCTGAGGGAGGGGATACAGGGCAGCAACCGTCGGTAAAAGTGGCAGCGCCCAACATTGTTGCAACTTGGCACTGAAGCATTGGTACCAAAACTATAAAACCAACCCATGTACATTATTTGTAACTCACACCTCCGAACGATTAGAATAGTAGTAGTGTGGATGTAAAACAATGGAAGTAAAAAGAAATGTTTTTGAAAAGCTTTATTTCAACTGCTATGTCGCCGACAACGCTCACATCTTGCACACGTCAAATTTACATCGCATATTAATTTAAAATTGAAACAGATCAAGAAAATATAACTAAACCCGAAACTTCGTTCCCCTTTTGCGCATTTACAGTTATGGTTATGAAAAATTCAAGTGTTGTCCACACATTCGGGAATATATCCTGCCAGCCATTTTGTTTAATACACTGAAAAACATTTATTTCTTCAAGTGTAAAAATAGAACGGAGACTCACTGAGGCCGTGTGGTGGCAGGAGCACTGGGTATTGCTGCGTGTTGAGCAAGGTATTGGTGCTAGCAGCAGCGTAGAGCCCAAATAGATATCACATTTACGCTTATTAACGTATTTAATTATCATAGTTACTTCCAGAATTTTCAGAGTAGTTGCTGGAAGTGATGTCCTTCAGTTTCTAAACTCCCGTTGCACCGACGTGGGAAGTTTCGGTACACTCGCTGTAATTCATCCTCACTGATATTCCGTTCTCGAGAGCCTCCAGAGTGCGCAGATTGTTTCTGTGTAGCTTTTGTTTGAGGTTTCCCCACAAGTAAAAATCGCTCGGCGCTGAAACTTAAGTACACATTTATTGTAAGACTTCTTCTTGAGAAGATAAGTCTCCATTAGGAAAATTCGATGTTTTGCTCTATACCTAACCATGTTCACGTGATACGAGGAAGGCTACAGTACTTCACAACAATTATCACAACTAAGGTATCTTGCCAGTTGCGTGTGCTATGACAGCATCCAGGGCTTCCCGCCCCGCTGTTGTAATCGGTATGTTTGTATGTATTGATGTAACCTACATAACCTCCAAATCTGACTAAAGAATCACTTAACTCTCTACTATCATCACCCGCTATCCTACACAGGTCCGAAATTCTGTTTTGAATCCAATGACCTTCTTGCAAATGAGAAGGAAGAAAGATAAATGGAAACCATAGGGAATTGAAAAAGTATTTCTTAATTTTTTTCATGACACAATGTGGAAATACAATAGTTGTATATGCATAGTATAAAAAGAACGACACTATTGAAATTGCATTTTCGTCCAGTTCTGCTTCATGCAACTTGCTGTTCAACTGGATCCAGTGGACAGATCTGTAAGAATAGAAACGTCAAGCTATAAATACAATAAATGTGGAATGTACCGTAACTTATTACATACTAAACATGGAAGAATGCAGGCTAAGCTTCTCAAGGAAATATCCAGTAAATGGGCATGGAGGATTTCAGTCCATAGGACGTGGATTTTACGAGGTGTACAAAGCATACTGATGGAAAGTAGAAAATTATAATGTCAGATGCATACATGACACGAACGTGCAATCTTCACCTTAGGCTTTCCGTACTCTACCTCTGAGCTTATGTCGAGAGACTCTTAATTTTCTCGTCAAGGGTACATCTGTGTCATTGGCCTATGCAATAGCATGTCCAATGTAATAGCTTAATGGCAGAGTTGGATGTCACAAGTTAGTGTCCCACATGATTTACTTTATCTTCCATCTATATGGCTTGTAGGCCCACTCTCTGTACAACATACAACCTGATAGTTGAAATTTCCTAACTTATCAATGGGGTTGGCTTTCACAAATTACCAGATATGATAGTATTTGGGCATTTATCATATAAAATCATGGAAACAAAACATGACATAACAGAAATTTCTAAAGCACAAACCAAGACTTCAACAACCCCCAGTGCAACAGTAAAAACGGTAATAAATAGCTGCATATACTAAGGAACACAAAACGCGCTACACCTTAAAACAGTACTGGTATGGCACAGGATGGTTAAGTGATTAGTCCCTTGTGCATAGATTTACATGAGCCAGCATTGTTTGGCTTCATTAAAACATGAGTCACCTTCAGTGATCTCAGGAGTAGCCTACATAATGAGAGTCATATCCTAAAGGTCCTGGGTTTTATTGCAAACAAGAAATTAATTCCAGTCGGTTTGGAACACGCAAAACTAAGAAGTGTTTGGCTTAGTTCACACCACAGCGATCCACTCAAATGATGGTTCCTGAATTAAGGCCATGACTGCCTCCTTCCCAATCCTAGTCTCACCTGCAAATGCATATACCACTACAGACAACCTATTCATACACTTACCGGGAAGTAGCTCTGTACTTCCCCATTCCACACACCCGGTATACTACCGCAGCTTAAAACATTTGCCACACTGTGTGTGTCTGTTTCAGTTTGTAAGAACCTACTCTCACACACGTCAATGTTCTCAGATAGGGAAGTGATCGGCTTGCTCCCCGCACCACTCTACACCTACATCCAACCTCTGAAATCTCAAGGTCAACTGCACAGCTAAATGCCGGCATCCGTACACAAGTTGATATGGCTAATGGTGACAACATTCAAGCAACAACAACAATCCTTGATAACATGGTTTTGCAGCCGACACCAAAGTCCATCCAAGTTAAAACAGCTCACAGTGATGATTTGTTCTGAAATAGTTACTTCAATGCTCACAATATTAGGTATTTATGTTGTTCTTGACAACCTTGGCATTGTCAGGAATATGCCAGCCATCCTAGTTTCTCATCTGGGTGACAAATTGGTAATGAAGTTACAAGCTGAAGTATCTATGACATAAATGTCAAGAAATGTGGATCCATAGTAAGTTACACCTATTGGATTATGTAACATGCATAGTTATGAATCGGCTGAAAAGAAATATTTCGTTAATAAAATCATGCAAATAGTCACTCACACAATAGGCCTCAATAGGTAAGCATCATCTGTTACCTCTCCATAGTTTGATCGCGCCAACATGATATTCTCATTTCAATAGCTTGGGACATAGTGTTCATCAGCCCCAGGTACTTAGGTGTGTGTTGTACTTTGCTGTGATGAGTGTAGTAGCAGTATTGGGGACAAGGACGGAATAGGTGCCCCAGGATTTGAAATAAGATACGGTACAATCCCAGCATTTGTCCCAAGGGAGTGTCGCAAATCCAAACTCAGGATAGCCTCTGTCAATGCCAGGATTCAAACCATTGATTTCTCGACTTGCTGCAAGTGCCTATCACGACCATAGTGCATGACTTAACGAGCATGGCTACGCTGCAGGAAATCATTACAACTGAATGGTATCAGAACTTGAAAAAGAAGTGATTTTTAATCGCTCCTAAAGCCTATCATACTGTCAAATATCACTGCTGGTCAAATAGCACTATTATTGCTTAAATGAAGGTATTTATTTGTAGCTTGTTCAACGACGGCAGACGAATTGACGTCTTATTGCGTTGCCAACATGTCACACGACACGCGTAACTTTGTAATTATGTGGGAAAAAGAAATAATTGGCAAAACCTTTGGCCTGGATAAATATTATTGATGCGTGACCACCCCCACTGTGCGTGACAAATACCAGGGCCGCACTGCCTAACAAGTATTGGTCTAGGCGAAAACCATTCGTCTGCCGGATGCGATCTAGTACCGAAAGCGTGAGGTTGGCAATACTGTACGGGATGCTAAAAATGGCAGAGTCAGCTGGAGTTTCATCTCTATAAGTCGTGATCTTATTTGGGAAGGCTGGTCGGGTTACAGACAGTGGAGAAGTAAACATCACTTACTATATGATCTCCAGATACCACTACTACAGGTATCTTGGATAATTTCAGTGTTTTAAGATTTATTTACTTCAGTTCAGGTAAACTCCACTCTTACCGAATATATCTCCAATAAACTTTATTATTAGAGTTGCAAACCCCAGGAAAACAGACTGTTCCTGAACCTGAAAGATTCATCACTTCATGGAAGTGATCCATATGCCTCATTGCTGCTAGCATACACATTGCTCCAAGTGCCCTTCAACCCAGAGGAAGAAGTGATAGCCAGCTTATTAAGGATGCAAGTGAAATAATTTCCTCTTCGGACTAAACAGGAGGAAAGCAAAGACAGTAGGCCTACAAATAGGAGTTAACTAGCATTATTAGTTAGAATCACGCAGGCAAATTCCTTAGGAAGCAACGAGGACAGGTAAATGGATCACAGGTCCTCATTCTCTCACACAGTGAACCTTTGCCACACACAAATACCAGTCATGTAGATGTACGGTACTGATATCGCGCCAGGAGATGGCAGACGGGTTTAAACAGCAGTTGTCTTCCCGCTCACTGCGTATCACGCATTCCAAAAACATTAAGTAGGCTAGGTCACTTTACCTGATACTGCCACACTGTTTAAAGTAAACACAAAGGCTTGTAAGAATATCCACAGTAGGAAGGAAGGTGACAATACACACACACGTGTAGCCTGATAACAAGTAGCACCAACTGACTGCCGGTCGATATATTTAGGTTTGGAATAGGCGGGCCGCGCATGCGCACTGAAAGACACTCCTTACCCCGTGGCAGCGTGTTGAACTGCCATCTCCTGCTGCGATAACAATAGTACTGCTCAAATAAGCACTATACAAACTTACATGATACAATGAGACCTGCTGAATTATATTTTTGGTATAACACGCTCCAGAAAATTGCATCAAGGGCATTTCCAAACTACTCCTGGCGGCGTTCCAGATATTAGGGTTATAGGCTATGTTGGTCTTCCACATGACTGACACATTACTAAACAACAAGGATATTTCATTGCAAATGACAGAATTGTTCATAGTTTTCTCCTTTATTTATTTTGCTCACGAATCAACAGCATTATAACATCCACACCATTTACAAATACGGTATCTCTAATAAAAACAAATATCCTGCCGTAGCCAACCATCATGCAAAGAAGAAAATGATAATCGGCAGCAAGGGTTGCCAACATATTATCAATTTCAACATGTGCAGTCCTTTAAATATAACTAAATCTTTGCAATTATATCAAACACTGTAATGATATTTATGATTATGTGCGATCAAATTCATCACAATAGATTTCTTTTTCAAGGAGTTTAATCTACGCCTAAAACACAATACTGTGGTAATCCTGTTAGTATCAGTGTAAGCCAATCACAATTAAGTCTGAAACAAGAAGTTCCGTGACGAACTAAAGAACCTATTTTTCTTAAAATTTAAGATCCATGCCAATTATTAATCTATATGGATCTATCTGGAATGATTACGAAATTAAGTTGGTAATATCGAAATTTCTAATTAGTTCGAAATATACCGGGTAGGCCTCTAATGTAGCCTAATAGAGCACTACAGTTGGCAGCCCTGGTAACTGAATATATTGTTAGTCCCATCCCTTAAGGTACACAATACAAAATTTGGTTGAAGTCCAATGAATAGCATGGATGTTACATGCAGTTAGACATTGGATTTATCAGCGCTCGTAAAACCATGTTGGCAACAATGTCATGCATGTGTTGGTCAGAAATAATATGAAATATAATGATCTATTGTTGTGGCAGTTTTGGATGAAGTCCATTTGTTCGTATCGAAGTTACATGTATTTCAAAATTGGACCTATCAGCAGGCTTAGAGTCATGTTGGCAGCACTGACGTATATTAATTCCTCCAAATTAACCTAGAATGTCAGGTACAATACGTGTGCACAACTTTAAAGCTGTTCACTTACATACTTTCTGATATATTAATATTAGGATAAAAATAGAGACAACATTTATTAACAGTTGGGAGCCCTGGTTCCTCTTAAGAATAAGCATAGTCATATCTGTTATGGTACACATAGCACATACGAAATTTAGTTGAAACCCAATTGATACTATAGAAGTTACCGGTACATTTTTAAAAAATGGTCCTATCTGCAGGCTTAGAATCATGTTGGTAGCACTGACGTACATAAGTTACTCCAAATTAATCAAGAATGTCATGTACTATACGTGTGCATAGTTTAAAGCTGTCGGCTAGCATACTTTCTGATATATTGGTATTTGGATAAGAAAATAGAGAGAGAACATTTATTAACAGTTGGCAGCCCTGGTGGTTTTTAAGAATACGCTCAGTCATATCTGTTTATGTACACATATCACATACGAAATTTGGTTGAAATCCAATTGATAGTGTAGAAGTTAAGTTATATGCATTTAAAAATTGGACTTATCAGCAGGCTTAGAATCATTTTGGCAACACTACCATGCATGGCCTTCTGGAAATTAAACGGAAATATTATTGTCTATATGTGTGCCAATATTGGAATAGCTGCCATGCATACCTTCCATGATATCCAACATGGAGCTCAAATTTCAATTGCGGTTTTTCAGCAGTTGGTAGCTCTGACATCATTTGCAAATATGGGCTTGAGATATTCATGTATAGATTTGTACTCATACCAAATTTCGATTCGATTGCTGCAGCCGTGTTGGAGTTGATAGGGGGGGGGGCACACACACAGCCAGACAGACAGAAGGACAGACAGACATTTTCCCGGATCGATCTCATAAGTCTACTTTTTCCTCATTTTTGCAAAATGTGAAAAGTAGGCTAAAGACAGAGCGCTAGGGCTACTAAGATATCGTCCGTTTGGGCTATTACGTTTCCAAAGTAGCATAACCGGAGCGTGATAAAGAACCAGGGCCAAAATAAGCTTTAGCCAATCCTATCTAAGTTCCGATGGCCCGCAAGAGGCGTGTCTCTAGCCGTGGGAGCGAGACATCCAGCAATGAGATCAATGGTTAAACCTCATTTAGACGTGTCGGTCGGGATCCCGATGACCTGGATCTGGATAGTGTCCAATTGCGATCAACGACAATTTTCAAAGTACGTATTTAGACGTCCCATGAGGATAATCGTGTTAATAAACAAAGAAAGATCGTAATGTGTGAGAGCGTAGCCAACCTTCGCATTTTTACACTATCTTAATTAGTATTCCTACCATTGTTCTGTACTGTTTACGCCTCGTATATTGCTCTGTGTAGGTTATACGAAGAAACATACTTACTGTTTATTCGCATGGGGGTTTAAAATAATGAAGTGGAGCCCACAATAGTTAATGAACCAGCTAAATTAAAATATTTGTAGCATTTTTCATGGTTTAATGAATGTAGGTATGTTAGCGTTGTGTAGTTCAAGACTGGTTCGTTTTACATAACCATAACATGACCATGTTGGTTCGTTCCTTCTAGGTTAGATTGTGTGAGAACTGATAAGGTAATACCAGTACGTGGCAGTTTTACATAGGCTATATTTTGTGAATCACACTCTTCGCATAGGTGTGTGAACTGATGAAGGTAATACCAGTACGTGGCAGTTTAACACAGGCTACATCTTGTGAATCACACTCTTCTCATAGGTGTGTGAACTGATGAAGGTAATACCAGTACGTGGCAGTTTTACATAGGCTACATCTTGTTAATCACACTCTTCGCATAGGTGTGAGAACTGATGAAGGTAATACCAGTACGTGGCAGTTTTACATAGGCTACATCTTGTGAATCACACTCTTCGCATAGGTGTGAGAACTGATGAAGGTAATACCAGTACGTGGCAGTTTTACATAGGCTACATCTTGTGAATCACACTCTTCGCATAGGTGTGTGAACTGATGAAGGTAATACCAGTACGTGGCAGTTTTACATAGGCTACATCTTGTGAATCACACTCTTCGCATAGGTGTGTGAACTGATGAAGGTAATACCAGTACGTGGCAGTTTTATATAGGCTACATCTTGTGAATCACACTCTTCGCATAGGTGTGTGAACTGATGAAGGTAATACCAGTACGTGGCAGTTTTACATAGGCTACATCTTGTGAATCACACTCTTCGCATAGGTGTGTGATCTGATGAAGGTAATACCAGTACGTGGCAGTTTTACATAGGCTACATCTTGTGAATCACACTCTTCGCATAGGTGTGTGAACTGATGAAGGTAATACCAGTACGTGGCAGTTTTACATAGGCTACATCTTGTGAATCACACTCTTCGCATAGGTGTGAGAACTAATGAAGGTAATACCAGTACGTGGCAATTTTACATAGGCTACATCTTGTGAATCACACTCTTCGCATAAGTGTGTGAACTGATGAAGGTAATACCAGTACGTGGCAGTTTTACATAGGCTACATCTTGTGAATCACACTCTTCGCATAGGTGTGTGAACTGATGAAGGTAATACCAGTACGTGGCAGTTTTACATAGGATACATCTTATGAATCACACTCTTCGCATAGGTGTGTGAACTGATGAAGGTAATACCAGTACGTGGCAGTTTTACATAGGATACATCTTATGAATCACACTCTTCGCATAGGTGTGTGAACTGATGAAGGTAATACCAGTACGTGGCAGTTTTACATAGGCTACATCTTGTGAATCACACTCTTCGCATAGGTGTGAGAACTAATGAAGGTAATACCAGTACGTGGCAGTTTTACATAGGCTACATCTTGTGAATCACACTCTTCGCATAGGTGTGTGAACTGATGTAGGTAATACCAGTACGTGGCAGTTTTACATAGGCTACATCTTGTGAATCACACTCTTCGCATAGGTGTGTGAACTGATGAAGGTAATACCAGTACGTGGCAGTTTTACATAGGCTACATCTTGTGAATCACACTCTTCGCATAGGTGTGAAAACTAATGAAGGTAATACCAGTACGTGGCAATTTTACATTGGCTACATCTTGTGAATCACACTCTTCGCATAAGTGTGTGAACTGATGAAGGTAATACCAGCACGTGGCAGTTTTACATAGGCTACATCTTGTGAATCACACTCTTCGCATAGGTGTGTGAACTGATGAAGGTAATACCAGTACGTGGCAGTTTTACATAGGATACATCTTATGAATCACACTCTTCGCATAGGTGTGTGAACTGATGAAGGTAATACCAGTACGTGGCAGTTTTACATAGGCTACATCTTGTGAATCACACTCTTCGCATAGGTGTGAGAACTAATGAAGGTAATACCAGTACGTGGCAGTTTTACATAGGCTACATCTTGTGAATCACACTCTTCGCATAGGTGTGTGAACTGATGAAGGTAATACCAGTACGTGGCAGTTTTACATAGGCTACATCTTGTGAATCACACTCTTCGCATAGGTGTGTGAACTGATGAAGGTAATACCAGTACGTGGCAGTTTTACATAGGCTACATCTTGTGAATCACACTCTTCGCATAAGTGTGTGAACTGATGAAGGTAATACCAGTACGTGGCAGTTTTACATAGGCTACATCTTGTGAATCACACTCTTCGCATAGGTGTGTGAACTGATGAAGGTAATACCAGTACGTGGCAGTTTTACATAGGATACATCTTATGAATCACACTCTTCGCATAGGTGTGTGAACTGATGAAGGTAATACCAGTACGTGGCAGTTTTACATAGGCTTCATCTTGTGAATCACACTCTTCGCATAGGTGTGAGAACTGATGAAGGTAATACCAGTACGTGGCAGTTTTACATAGGCTACATGTTGTGAATCACACTCTTCGCATAGGTGTGTGAACTGATGAAGGTAATACCAGTACGTGGCAGTTTTACATAGGCTACATCTTGTGAATCACACTCTTCGCATAGGTGTGTGAACTGATGAAGGTAATACCAGTACGTGGCAGTTTTACATAGACTACATCTTGTGAATCACACTCTTCGCATAGGTGTGAGAACTGATGAAGGTAATACCTGTACGTGGCAGTTTTACATAGGCTACATCTTGTGAATCACACTCTTCGCATAGGTGTGAGAACTGATGAAGGTAATACCAGTACGTGGCAGTTTTACATAGGCTACATCTTGTGAATCACACTCTTCGCATAGGTGTGTGAACTGGTGAAGGTAATACCAGTACGTGGCAGTTTTACACAGGCTACATCTTGTGAATCACACTCTTCGCATAGGTGTGTGAACTCTCATGTTCCTGCATTTTATCTAATGGGCAATATTGCTTACGAAACTTTTTTGTAGTGGTGATCATAATGCAACATCAGAAGTATTTGCACCTACAATAGCGGTTCATGAGCCACCAGCACTAGAGAACTAGCCTACATAATGCCCCCACTCTCTCCTCGTGAATCTAATTATGAAATGTATCATAATTTCATGAAGATGAACTTCAGTGATTCCCATTTTGGTTTCATATTCAATGGCCTAATTTACATCCCGTCCAAATAATTTCAGAGGAACAATGTTAGAATTCTATATGATCATTCCTCACCAGTCTTTGCATATAAGATACTGGGAATGTTCTAGGTTGAAGTGAAAGAACACAAGGGGCGATGAATGGTTTAAGGAACTGAATATTACTACAGATTTAGAATGAGTGATAATGAACTCTCTATAAGAGTACCGGTATTTCAACTAACAGATTGTTTCTTTCAACTTGTGGTCAGTTTACATAAATCTATATAGGAAAATTCAAAGTGAAAGAGTGCAGGAGGTTTACCATAATAGAAGCATATCCTGTGATGTAGGGGCAACATGCTGATCTGTTACCTAGAAGACTCCAGGTTGAATTCCAGGCTCTGACAGAAATTAAAGATTTGATACAAGGGTTGGAATGGGGTGGACTCAGCCTTGTGAAGACAGTTGAGTAGCTGCTTTACATGTGAGAGAGCACCTGTTGGCTACACGTCCCCCAAAAGCTGGGTGGCATTCGTCCTGTGTTTGCATGATCTGCTGGACCTAATTACGGGGTTACAAGAGATCTGCTGTTAGCTATGGTGTTTTCTCTGGCAAATGATGAAGTCTTTAATGCGCCATACATAAGCGATAAGGTATTACCGTTTAAGATTTGATTGCCGCTGGGCGTGGCTGCGCCAGTGTTCATTGTAGCAGCTGCCCCGCGGGGAACACAGCGATGACAGAGTGCAGTCTGCACATAAGTCAATTTCACATCACAGGAGCTCATGTCACCACAGACAGTTAACGATGACTGAGGCTACTGGAGCTGAGTCATTTCCTACTCTCGCAACTGTAACTGTCAACGAAGCAGACTGACGTGTGACACAAGATAACAAAGAATAGTTCCCATCTCAACCACAGGCAAACAATTCGTGATCAGTTTATTCCAATAATAGAATACTTTAAAGGTGAGCAGCTTTGCCCGAATTTAAAAATGAGGAATTGGATAGTGCACTGAAACTATTGTAGCCTAGCAGAGTTAAGTGTGGGAAGCAGTGTAAAGGGAAGATCACAAAGTAAGAAGATAGTGACTGAAAGAGAAATTAAACAGATGTCATACCTATTAACTTATACAGTAAAGTGAATTTGAACATAATTTTGAAAGAATAACAGAACGATTGTTGTCTTCATTAGAAAAACATTGTGCTTCATGTGCTCTTTCAGGCAAATATGGAAAGTCAAATTGTGTCCCTTTGCTGTATAATTTTGATACGACGCCTTCAGGAAGCAGCTTTGGTGAGATTGATGGAGGATCACGATTGAGACGGCAGGTGCGGAGTCATCTTCTTCGCCATTAAATCAATCTGTTTCCCATTCATTTCTTTATTTCTCCATGGTAATATGTTAATATACATATGGGAGTCGTCAAATCATAAAATACGTAATTATACATAATATGCATAAAACATAATTACACATAAAATACATAATTACAGGGGAAAACGTAAATACAATAATGAATATAGAAACACTCATATCCCTGTGCACATTGCCACGAATTCTTCTACTGAATATATTGCCTTGTCTGTGAGCCATTTTTTAAATATTAATTTGAATGTGGAAATGGTGCTGACATTTCTTAGAGTTAGGGGCAGCAAGATAAAATATTTGGAGGCAATAAACAAGAGATCGTTTTTTCTGAAAGTTCCTCTATAATATTGGCAGTGAACATCCATTGAACTTCTAGTGTTCTACGAATGTACATCAGATTTTTTTATAATATTAGCATTTCCAGTTAGAATTTGTCTCTCAATATACATAGAACAATTGAGTAAATACAATGATGGTAATGTCATTATTTTGAATTTTTTAAAATATTCCCTTCAAGATGTCAGAGGGTGCAAACCACACATAACACGGATTGCTCTCTTCTGCTGGATAAACATATTGCTTAAAACTTCCTTTGTTGCACTGCCATATAGATTTATTCCATAAAACATGACACGAAGTGTGTGGTCAGTGTCGAGGAGTTGATAAAATTGTGCCCGGATTCAGCGATGTTGATTGGAAGGAGAATTTCCGTGTGTGCCGTGACACTTATTTTGAATGCCGTTAGACAGAATATGGAACGGCAGGAGACTGTGTGTTAGTGTTGCCATTGCTCTGTATGTACTGTCCTCCAGTAGCGAGCACACAACTCTGGCTCATCTATTTGCTGTATCGAGGAGCTCAGGGAGTATGATTGTCACAAAACTGTGGCTCATCTATTTGCTGTATCGAAGAGCTCAGTGTGTACGATTGTCACACAACTGTGACTCATCAATTTGCTGTATCGAAGAGCTCAGTGTGTATGATTGTCTCACAACTGTCTCTCATCTATTTGCTGTATCGAAGAGTTCAGTGAGTATGATTGTCACACAACTGTGGCTCATCTATTTGCTGTATCGAAGAGTTCAGTGTGTAGGATTGTCTCACAACTGTGGCTCATCTATTTGCTGTATCGAAGAGTTCAGTGTGTATGATTGTCTCACAACTGTGGCTCATCTATTTGCTGTATCGAAGAGTTCAGTGAGTATGATTGTCTCACAACTGTGGCTCATCTATTTGCTGTATCGAAGAGTTCAGTGTGTAGGATTGTCTCGCAACTGTGGCTCATCTATTTGCTGTATTGAAGAGTTCAGTGAGTATGATTTTCTCACAACTGTCGCTCATCTATTTGCTGTATCGAAGAGTTCAGTGTGTAGGATTGTCTCACAACTGTGGCTCATCTATTTGCTGTATCGAAGAGTTCAGTGAGTATGATTGTATCACAACTGTCGCTCATCTATTTTCTCTATCGAAGAGTTCAGTGAGTATGATTGTCTCACAACTGTCGCTCATCTATTTGCTGTATCGAAGAGTTCAGTGAGTATGATTGTCTCACAACTGTCGCTCACCTATTTGCTGTATCGAAGAGTTCAGTGTGTAGGATTGTCTCACAATTGTGGCTCATCTATTTAATGTATCGAAGAGTTCAGTGAGTATGATTGTCTCACAACTGTCGCTCATCTATTTGCTGTATCGAAGAGCTCAATGTGTATGATTGTCTCACAACAGTGGCTTATCTATTTGCTGTATCGAAGAGTTCAGTGAGTATGGTTGTCTCACAATTCTGGCTCATATATTTGCTGTATCGAAGAGTTCAGTGAGTATGATTGTCTCACAACATTGGCTCATCTATGTGCTGTATCGAAGAGCTCAGTGTGTATGATTGTCTCACAACTGTCGATCATCTATTTGCTGTATCGAAGAGTTCAGTGTGTATGATTGTCTCACAACTGTGGCACATCAATTTGATGTATTGAAGAGCAAAGTGTGTATGATTGTCTCACAACTGTGGCTCATCTATTTGCTGTCTCGAAGAGTTCAGTGTGTATGATTTTCACACAACATTGGCTCACCTATTTGCTGTATCGAAGAGATCAGTGAGTATGATTGTCTCACAACTGTCGATAATCTATTTGCTGTATCGAAGAGTTCAGTGTGTATGATTGTCTCACAACTGTGGCACATCAATTTGATGTATTGAAGAGCAAAGTGTGTATGATTGTCTCACAACTGTGGCTCATCTATTTGCTGTATCGAAGAGTTCAGTGTGTATGATTGTCTCACAACTGTGGCTCATCTATTTGCTGTATCGAAGAGTTCAGTGTGTATGATTGTCTCACAAATGTGGCTCATCTATTTGCTGTATCGAAGAGCTCAGTGTGTATGATTGTCTCGCAACTGTGGCTCATCGATTTGGTGTATCGAAGAGTTCAGTGTGTATGATTGTCTCACAACTGTGGCTCATCTATTTGCTGTATTGAAGAGTTCAGTGTGTATGATTGTCACCCAACTGTGGCTCATCTATTTGCTGTTTCGAAAAGTTCAGTGTGTATGATTGTCTCACAACTGTGGCTCATCTATTTGCTGTATCGAAGAGTTCAGTGTGTATGATTTTCTCACAACTGTGGCTCATCTATTTGCTGTATCGAAGAGCTCATTGAGTATGATTGTTACACAACTGCGGCTCATCTATTTGCTGTATCCTAGAGTTCCGTGTGTATGATTGTCTCACAACTGTGGCTAATCTATTTGCTATATCGAAGAGTTCAGTGGGTATGATTGTCTCACAACAGTGGCTCATCTAATTGCTGTATCGAAGAGTTCAGTATGTAGGATTGTCTCACAAATGTGGCTCATCAATTTGCTGTATCGAAGAGCTCAGTGTGTATGATTGTCTCACAACTGTGGCTCATCTATTTGCTGTATCGAAGAGTTCAGTGTGTAGGATTGTCTCGCAACTGTGGCTCATCTATTTGCTGTATTGAAGAGTTCAGTGAGTATGATTTTCTCACAACTGTCGCTCATCTATTTGCTGTATCGAAGAGTTCAGTGTGTAGGATTGTCTCACAACTGTGGCTCATCTATTTGCTGTATCGAAGAGTTCAGTGAGTATGATTGTATCACAACTGTCGCTCAACTATTTTCTCTATCGAAGAGTTCAGTGAGTATGATTGTCTCACAACTGTCGCTCATCTATTTGCTGTATCGAAGAGTTCAGTGAGTATGAATGTCTCACAACTGTCGCTCACCTATTTGCTGTATCGAAGAGTTCAGTGTGTAGGATTGTCTCACAATTGTGGCTCATCTATTTGCTGTATCGAAGAGTTCAGTGAGTATGATTGTCTCACAACTGTCGCTCATCTATTTGCTGTATCGAAGAGCTCAATGTGTATGATTGTCTCACAACAGTGGCTTATCTATTTGCTGTATCGAAAAGTTCAGTGAGTATGATTGTCTCACAATTCTGGCTCATATATTTGCTGTATCGAAGAGTTCAGTGAGTATGATTGTCTCACAACATTGGCTCATCTATTTGCTGTATGGAAGAGCTCAGTGTGTATGATTGTCACACAACTGTGACTCATCTATTTGCTGTATCGCAGAGCTCAGTGTGTATGATTGTCTCACAACATTGGCTCATCTATTTGCTGTATCGATGAGCTCAGTGTATATGACTGTCTCACAACTGTGGCTCATCTAATTGCTGTATCGAAGAGCTCAGTGTGTATGATTGTCTCACAACTGTGGCTCATCTAATTGCTCTATCGAAAAGCTCAGTGAGTATGATTGTCTCACAACATTGGCTCATCTAGTTGCTGTATCGAAAAGCTCAGTGTGTATGATTGTCACACAACTGTGGCTCATCTATTTGCTGTATCGAAGAGCTCAGTGTGTATGATTGTCACACAACTGTGGCTCATCTATTTGCATTATCGAAGAGTTTAGTGTGTATGATTGTCTCAAAACAGTGGCTCATCTATTTGCTGTATCAAAGAGCTCAGTGTGTATGATTGGCTCACAACAGTGGTTCATCTATTTGCTGTATCGAAGAGTTCAGTGTGTACGATGGTCTCGCCACTGTGGCTCATCTATTTGCTGTATCCAAGAGTTCAGTGTGTATAATTGTCTCACAACTGTGGCTCATCTATTTGCTGTATCGAAGAGCTCAGTGTGTATGATTGTCTCACAACTGTCGATCATCTATTTGCTGTATCGAAGAGTTCAGTGTGTATGATTGTCTCACAACTGTGGCTCATCTATTTGCTGTATCGAAGAGCTCATTGAGTATGATTGTCACACAACTGTGGCTCATCTATTTGCTGTATCCTAGAGTTCAGTGTGTAAGATTGTCTCACAACTGTGGCTAATCTATTTGCTGTATCGAAGAGTTCAGTGGGTATGATTGTCTCACAACAGTGGCTCATCTAATTGCTGTATCGAAGAGTTCAGTATGTAGGATTGTCTCACAACTGTGGCTCATCAATTTGCTGTATCGAAGAGCTCAGTGTGTATGATTGTCTCACAACTGTGGCTCATCTATTTGCTGTATCGAAGAGTTCAGTGTGTATGATTGTCACACAACTGTGGCTCATCTATTTGCTGTATCGAAGAGCTCAGTGTGTATGATTGTCTCACAACTGTGGCTCATCTATTTGCTGTATCGAAGAGCTCAGTGTGTATGATTGTCTCACAACTGTGGCTCATCTATTTGTATATCGAAGGGCTCAGTGTGTATGATTGTCTCACTACTGTGGCTCATCTATTTGCTGTATCGAAGAGTTCAGTGTGTATGATTGTCTCACAACTGTGGCTCATCTATTTGCTGTATCGAAGAGTTCAGTGTGTATGATTGTCTCACAACTGTGGCTCATCTATTTGCTGTATCGAAGAGTTCAGTGTGTATGATTGTCTCACAACTGTGGCTCATCTAGTCGCTGTATCCAAGAGCTCAGTGTGTATGATTGTCTCACAACTGTGGCTCATCTATTTGCTGTATCGAAGAGTTCAGTGTGTATGATTGTCTCAGAACTGTGGCTCATCTATTTGCTGTATCCAAGAGTTCAGTGTGTATGATTGTCTCACAACTGTGGCTCATCTATTTGCTGTATCGAAGAGTTCAGTGTGTATGATTGTCTCAGAACTGTAGCTCATCTATTTGCTGTATCGAAGAGTTCAGTGTGAATGATTGTCTCACAAATGTGGCTCATCTATTTGCTGTATCGAAGAGCTCAGTGAGTATGATTGTCTCACAACATTGGCTCATCTAGTTGCTGTATCGAAAAGCTCAGTGTGTATGATTGTCACACAACTGTGGCTCATCTATTTGCTGTATCGAAGAGCTCAGTGTGTATGATTGTATCACAACTGTCGCTCATCTATTTGCTCTATCGAAGAGTTCAGTGAGTATGATTGTCTCACAACTGTCGTTCATCTATTTGCTGTATCGAAGAGCTCAATGTGTATGATTGTCTCACAACAGTGGCTTATCAATTTGCTGTATCGAAGAGTTCAGTTAGTATGATTGTCTCACAATTCTGGCTCATATATTTGCTGTATCGAAGAGTTCAGTGAGTATGATTGTCTCACAACTGTCGCTCATCTATTTGCTGTATCGAAGAGTACAGTGATTATGATCGTCTCTCAACTCTCGCTCATCTATTTGCTCTATCCAAGAGCTAAGTGTGTATGTTTGTCTCAAAACTGTGGCTCATCTATTTGCTGTATCGAGGAGTTCTGTGAGTATGATTGTCTTACAACATTGGCTCATCTATTTGCTGTATCGAAGAGCTCAGTGTGTAAGATTTTCACACAACATTGGCTCATCTATTTGCTGTATCGAAGAGCTCAGTGTGTATGATTGTCTCACAACTGTCGATCATCAATTTGCTGTATCGAAGAGTTCAGTGTGTATGATTGTCTCACAACTGTGGCACATCAATTTGATGTATTGAAGAGCAAAGTGTGTATGATTGTCTCACAACTGTGGCTCATCTATTTGCTGTATCGAAGAGCTCAGTGTGTATGATTGTCTCACAACTGTGGCTCATCTATTTGCTGTATCGAAGAGCTCAGTGAGTATGATTGTCACACAACTGTGGCTCTTCTATTTGGTGTATCGAAGAGTTCAGTGTGTATGATTGTCTCACAACTGTGGCTCATCTATTTGCTGTATCGAAGAGTTCAGTGTGTATGATTGTCTCACAACTGTGGCTCATCTATTTGCTGTATCGAAGAGTTCAGTGTGTATGATTGTCTCACAAATGTGGCTCATCTATTTGCTGTATCGAAGAGCTCAGTGTGTATGACTGTCTCGCAACTGTGGCTCATCGATTTGGTGTATCGAAGAGTTCAGTGTGTATGATTGTCTCACAACTGTGGCTCATCTATTTGCTGTATTGAAGAGTTCAGTGTGTATGATTGTCACCCAACTGTGGCTCATCTATTTGCTGTATCGAAAAGTTCAGTGTGTATGATTGTCTCACAACTGTGGCTCATCTATTTGCTGTATCGAAGAGTTCAGTGTGTATGATTGTCTCACAACTGTGGCTCATCTATTTGCTGTATCGAAGAGCTCAGTGAGTATGATTGTCACACAACTGTCGCTCATGTATTTGCTGTATCCTAGAGTTCAGTGTGTATGATTGTCTCACAACTGTGGCTAATCTATTTGCTGTATCGAAGAGTTCAGTGGGTATGATTGTCTCACAACAGTGGCTCATCTAATTGCTGTATCGAAGAGTTCAGTATGTAGGATTGTCTCACAACTGTGGCTCATCTATTTGCTGTATCGAAGAGCTCAGCGTGTATGATTGTCTCACAACTGTGGCTCATCTATTTGCTGTATCGAAGAGTTCAGTGTGTATGATTGTCACACAACTGTGGCTCATCGATTTGCTGTATCGAAGAGCTCAGTGTGTATGATTTTCTCACAACTGTGGCTCATCTATTTGCTGTATCGAAGAGCTCAGTGTGTATGATTGTCTCACACCTGTGGCTCATCTATTTGCTGTATCGGAGGGCTCAGTGTGTATGATTGTCTCACTACTGTGGCTCATCTATTTGCTGTATCGGAGAGTTCAGTGTGTATGATTGTCTCACAACTGTGGCTCATCTATTTGCTGTATCGAAGAGTTCAGTGTGTATGATTGTCTCACAACTGTGGCTCATCTATTTGCTGTATCGAAGAGTTCAGTGTGTATGATTGTCTCAAAACAGTGGCTCATCTATTTGCTGTGTCGAAGAGATCAGTGTGTATGATTGGCTCACAACAGTGGCTCATCTATTTGCTGTATCGAAGAGTTCAGTGTGTACGATGGTCTCGCCACTGTGGCTCATCTATTTGCTGTATCCAAGAGTTCAGTGTGTATGATTGTCACACAACTGTGGCTCATCTATTTGCTGTATCGAAGAGCTCAGTGTGCATGATTGTCTCACAACTGTGGCTCATCTATTTGCTGTATCGAAGAGTTCAGTGTGTATGATTGTCTCACAACTGTGGCTCATCTATTTGCTGTATGGAAGAGCTCAGTGTGTATGATTGTCACACAACTGTGGCTCATCTAATTGCTGTATCGAAGAGCTCAGTGTGTATGATTGTCTCACAACTGTGGCTCATCTAATTGCTGTATCGAAGAGCTCAGTGAGTATGATTGTCTCACAACTGTGGCTCATCTAATTGCTGTATCGAAGAGCTCAGTGAGTATGATTGTCTCACAACATTGGCTCATCTAATTGCTGTATCGAAGAGCTCAGTGAGTATGATTGTCTCACAACTGTGGCTCATCTAATTGCTGTATCGAAGAGCTCAGTGTGTATGATTGTCTCACAACTGTGGCTCATCTAATTGCTGTATCGAAGAGCTCAGTGTGTATGATTGTCTCACAACTGTGGCTCATCTAATTGCTGTATCGAAGAGCTCAGTGAGTATGATTGTCTCACAACATTGGCTCATCTAGTTGCTGTATCGAAAAGCTCAGTGTGTATGATTGTCACAAAACTGTGGCTCATCTATTTGCTGTATCGAAGAGCTCAGTGTGTATGATTGTCTCACAACATTGGCTCATCTATTTGCTGTATCGAAGAGCTCAGTGTGTATGATTGTCACACAACTGTGGCTCATCTATTTACTTTATCGAAGAGTTTAGTGTGTATGATTGTCTCAAGACAGTGGCTCATCTATTTGCTGTATCAAAGAGCTCAGTGTGTATGATTGGCTCACAAAAGTGGCTCATCTATTTGCTGTATCGAAGAGTTCAGTGTGTACGATGGTCTCGCCACTGTGGATCATCTATTTGCTGCATCCAGGAGTTCAGTGTGTATAATTGTCTCACAACTGTGGCTCATCTATTTGCTGTATCGAAGAGCTCAGTGTGTATGATTGTCTCACAACAGTGGCTCATCTATTTGCTGTATCTAAGAGTTCAGTGTGTATGATTGTCTCACAACTGCGGCTCATCTATTTGCTGTGTCGAAGAGCTAAGTGAGTATGATTGTCTCACAACTGCGGCTCATCTATTTGCTGTATCGAAGTGCTCAGTGTGTATAATTGTCTCACAACTGCGGCTCATCTATTTGCTGTATCCAAGAGTTCAGTGTGTAGGACTGTCTCACAACTGTGGCTCATCTATTTGCTGTATCGAAGAGTTCAGTGTGTATGATTGTCTCACAACTGTGGCTCATCTTGTCGCTGTATCCAAGAGCTCAGTGTGTATGATTGTCTCACAACTGTGGCTCATCTATTTGCTGTATCGAAGAGTTCAGTGTGTATGATTGTCTCAGAACTGTGGCTCATCTATTTGCTGTATCCAAGAGCTCAGTGTGCATGATTGTCTCACAACTGTAGCTCATCTATTTGCTGTATCGATGAGTTCAGTGTGTATGATTGTCTCAGAACTGTAGCTCATCTATTTGCTGAATCGAAGAGTTCAGTGTGAATGATTGTCTCACAACTGTGGCTCATCTATTTGGTGTATCCAAGAGCTCAGTGTGTATGATTGTCTCACAACTGTGGCTCATCTATTTGCTGCATCGAAGAGCTCAGTGTGTATGATTGTCTCACAACTGTGGCTCATCTATTTGCTGTATCCAAGAGCTCAGTGTGTATGATTGTCTCAAATCTGTGGCTCATCTATTTGCTGTATCCAAGAGCTCAGTGTGTATGATTGTCTCAGAACTGTGGCTCATCTATTTGCTGTATCGAAGAGTTCAGTGTGTATGATTGGCTCACAACAGTGTCTCATCTATTTGCTGTATCGAAGAGTTCAGTGTGTACGATGGTCTTGCCACTGTGGCTCATCTATTTGCTGTATCGAAGAGTTCAGTGTGTATGATTGTCTCACAACTGTGGCTCATCTATTTGCTGTATTGAAGAGTTCAGTGTGTATGATTGTCACCCAACTGTGGCTCATCTATTTGCTGTATCGAAAAGTTCAGTGTGTATGATTGTCTGACAACTGTGGCTCATCTATTTGCTGTATCGAAGAGTTCAGTGTGTATGATTGTCTCACAACTGTGGCTCATCTATTTGCTGTATCGAAGAGCTCAGTGAGTATGATTGTCACACAACTGTCGCTCATGTATTTGCTGTATCCTAGAGTTCAGTGTGTATGATTGTCTCACAACTGTGGCTAATCTATTTGCTGTATCGAAGAGTTCAGTGGGTATGATTGTCTCACAACAGTGGCTCATCTAATTGCTGTATCGAAGAGTTCAGTATGTAGGATTGTCTCACAACTGTGGCTCATCTATTTGCTGTATCGAAGAGCTCAGCGTGTATGATTGTCTCAACTGTGGCTCATCTATTTGCTGTATCGAAGAGTTCAGTGTGTATGATTGTCACATAACTGTGGCTCATCTATTTGCTGTATCGAAGAGCTCAGTGTGTATGATTTTCTCACAACTGTGGCTCATCTATTTGCTGTATCGAAGAGCTCAGTGTGTATGATTGTCTCACACCTGTGGCTCATCTATTTGCTGTATCGGAGGGCTCAGTGTGTATGATTGTCTCACTACTGTGGCTCATCTATTTGCTGTATCGGAGAGTTCAGTGTGTATGATTGTCTCACAACTGTGGCTCATCTATTTGCTGTATCGAAGAGTTCGGTGTATGATTGTCTCACAACTGTGGCTCATCTATTTGCTGTATCGAAGAGTTCAGTGTGTATGATTGTCTCAAAACAGTGGCTCATCTATTTGCTGTGTCGAAGAGATCAGTGTGTATGATTGGCTCACAACAGTGGCTCATCTATTTGCTGTATCGAAGAGTTCAGTGTGTACGATGGTCTCGCCACTGTGGCTCATCTATTTGCTGTATCCAAGAGTTCAGTGTGTATGATTGTCACACAACTGTGGCTCACCTATTTGCTGTATCGAAGAGCTCAGTGTGCATGATTGTCTCACAACTGTGGCTCATCTATTTGCTGTATCGAAGAGTTCAGTGTGTATGATTGTCTCACAACTGTGGCTCATCTATTTGCTGTATGGAAGAGCTCAGTGTGTATGATTGTCACACAACTGTGGCTCATCTATTTGCTGTATCGAAGAGCTCAGTGTGTATGATTGTCTCACAACATTGGCTCATCTATTTGCTGTATCGATGAGCTCAGTGTATATGAGTGTCTCACAACTGTGGCTCATCTAATTGCTGTATCGAAGAGCTCAGTGTGTATGATTGTCTCACAACTGTGGCTCATCTAATTGCTGTATCGAAGAGCTCAGTGAGTATGATTGTCTCACAACATTGGCTCATCTAGTTGCTGTATCGAAAAGCTCAGTGTGTATGATTGTCACAAAACTGTGGCTCATCTATTTGCTGTATCGAAGAGCTCAGTGTGTATGATTGTCTCACAACATTGGCTCATCTATTTGCTGTATCGAAGAGCTCAGTGTGTATGATTGTCACACAACTGTGGCTCATCTATTTGCTTTATCGAAGAGTTTAGTGTGTATGATTGTCTCAAGACAGTGGCTCATCTATTTGCTGTATCAAAGAGCTCAGTGTGTATGATTGGCTCACAACAGTGGCTCATCTATTTGCTGTATCGAAGAGTTCAGTGTGTACGATGGTCTCGCCACTGTGGATCATCTATTTGCTGCATCCAGGAGTTCAGTGTGTATAATTGTCTCACAACTGTGGCTCATCTATTTGCTGTATCGAAGAGCTCAGTGTGTATGATTGTCTCACAACAGTGGCTCATCTATTTGCTGTATCTAAGAGTTCAGTGTGTATGATTGTCTCACAACTGCGGCTCATCTATTTGCTGTGTCGAAGAGCTAAGTGAGTATGATTGTCTCACAACTGCGGCTCATCTATTTGCTGTATCGAAGTGCTCAGTGTGTATAATTGTCTCACAACTGCGGCTCATCTATTTGCTGTATCCAAGAGTACAGTGTGTAGGACTGTCTCACAACTGTGGCTCATCTATTTGCTGTATCGAAGAGTTCAGTGTGTATGATTGTCTCACAACTGTGGCTCATCTTGTCGCTGTATCCAAGAGCTCAGTGTGTATGATTGTCTCACAACTGTGGCTCATCTATTTGCTGTATCGAAGAGTTCAGTGTGTATGATTGTCTCAGAACTGTGGCTCATCTATTTGCTGTATCCAAGAGCTCAGTGTGCATGATTGTCTCACAACTGTAGCTCATCTATTTGCTGTATCGATGAGTTCAGTGTGTATGATTGTCTCAGAACTGTAGCTCATCTATTTGCTGAATCGAAGAGTTCAGTGTGAATGATTGTCTCACAACTGTGGCTCATCTATTTGGTGTATCCAAGAGCTCAGTGTGTATGATTGTCTCACAACTGTGGCTCATCTATTTGCTGCATCGAAGAGCTCAGTGTGTATGATTGTCTCACAACTGTGGCTCATCTATTTGCTGTATCCAAGAGCTCAGTGTGTATGAATGTCTCAAATCTGTGGCTCATCTATTTGCTGTATCCAAGAGCTCAGTGTGTATGATTGTCTCAGAACTGTGGCTCATCTATTTGCTGTATCGAAGAGTTCAGTGTGTATGATTGTCTCAAAACAGTGGCTCATCTATTTGCTGTGTCGTAGAGATCAGTGTGTATGATTGGCTCACAACAGTGGCTCATCTATTTGCTGTATCGAAGAGTTCAGTGTGTACGATGGTCTCGCCACTGTGGCTCATCTATTTGCTGTATCCAAGAGTTCAGTGTGTATGATTGTCACACAACTGTGGCTCATCTATTTGCTGTATCGAAGAGCTCAGTGTGTATGATTGTCTCACAACTGTGGCTCATCTATTTGCTGTATCGAAGAGTTCAGTGTGTATGATTGTCTCACAACTGTGGCTCATCTATTTTCTGTATCCAAGAGTTCAGTGTTGATCAATTTTCGTGATACTTTCAATGTTTTGCTTCGCCCATTTGTCGGTCAAATTTGTTTCTTGTTACCGAGTTCCCCGAATGGTAATTATTTCTTTGTAACTGTATTAATTGCTTAAACTATATGCATAACCTTGTTATTAATCACCTAATTCATAGATATTATAGTTACTTACCTATTGTTTAAGGCTTCCGCAACACATCACTACATCGACTACACTGAGCCTGTCTGCTGCTTACCTGCTGTCGCCACGAGCTCATGACGTCATTTCCTTGGCCAACCAATAGCAGCGGTGGTTTTAGTCAGCTGCCCTCCTGCGGGTTTTCGCCGCTATAAAAACTCGAGTCATCTTCTGGGTGATGTGCCAATCTTCATCCATTCTTCGGCCACGACTCTACGGGCCACTCTGGTGCCAATCTTCATCCATTCTTCGGCCACGACTCTACGGGCCACTCTGGGCCGCTATTCTTCGGGCTTACTGTAAGGCCATCATTCTACTGTCAACATGTGACAATCTGCTTTTTGGTCACCACTCTAAGACCAATAAACTTCAAATATTCTCGCCAAGACTTTTCAAGTACCGCAGTGAGAGTCATCATCTACGACTAATAATAATAATCTTCATGGTGCAATATTTCGCAGTAAGGAAAGGCACAAGGATGGAATGTCAACAGTACTTGCTACGCGCTGTGGTCAGCCAGGACCAACCAAGTTTGTAAACATACTCCAATCTCTCCAGTGCACAACAACAGCAGGGATACCTCTCAAATGTGTGGAGTGGGTTGCCTACTGGGACAGACAAATGTTCATACGTGACTGTGTTTGTATGCATTTCTTCGCTTGAGGGATGATTAACTCTGGACATACCCTCCACTAATGTGTCGCACAAAGATAAGTTTTTTAGCACTCATTTATTGAACATTTTTATTGCCTCTTCTATTTTAAGAAGACAAAGTTGATCTTTGCCATGAACTTTTTAATAAGAAGCTCAAGTATTTTCTTCAGTAGTCATTAATTGATGTTTTTGCTTAAACAGTATATTAATAAATTGCATATTTGTTATCCATTATGTTTTATTGTGAAATCCTTCAGCCCCTTATATTAACGCATAATTCAGTCTTATTGCTTCACCCTAATGATATTGAATCCAAGCTAATGCTTGTTGCTGTTCTCCCTCTATGAGTTGGAGTTTTCTGGGGCAAACTCCACCATATTTATGGTGTCTCACCCCCGGGAAACATATCTGTTGCACCCTGGGAATGTTACAAGTTTCATATCTTGGATTTCACATTAAACATTAACAATTTTTGTTTATTGTGTTTCAACACTAATTCAAATTGTAAGTTTCAGCCTGAGGCGCATGTTCAGCAGAGGAGGAGAGAAACGTAAGTTAAGCCGGTTTCTTCCGCATCAGACTAAACCTTACTACCTAGCAAGCTGTCATCCTCTGGCTTCCAGTACTCGAAGTCACAATATTGACGTGAGTAACAAACAACTTTTAACATGCCTAACCTTGATGAAAAACTCAGCAACGCCAGAGCCTCTTGTAAGGGCAAGCTCACACGGTTTCGTACTTTTTTAACGGAGCTTGAACCAAAAGAGCGTAATCTTGACATAATTTCGCAGAGGCTTAAGAATTATGAACAAGCCTTTGAGAAATATGATGAGATACAATGCAGTATAGAAACTCAGCACCCGGACCAGCAAATTGATGGGTTGGAAGTTGAAAAAATATACTATCAGGGATTTGCTGAAGCTAAACAGCTTATTAGGGCTTTAACTTTAAAAGAAAAACAAGAAGATCAAACTTCTGCAGCATCTTCTACATCTTCTTCACGCATTATATTACCCAAATTAGAAATACCCAAATTCACTGGTAAGGACATAGAATGGGAGCCGTTTTTTGAATTATTTAATTCTTTAGTACATGAGAATACTTCTATCCCAGTAATTCAAAAATTTCACTACTTGCGTCTGGCAGTTCAAGGCAACGCACTTAACCTGATTCAAGCACTTTCTTTGACCAGTGATAATTATGAAGTCGCTCTGAATCTTCTTAAGGATAGATATGGGAACATTCGTTTATCTATTCAACGCCACATACAAAGCTTATTCGAGTTACCTAACGTGCAAGCAGACAACAGTTTATCACTTCGTAAGTTGATTGACACTGCAGAACTACACGTCAGAGCATTGACCAATTTAAACCAACCTGTAAATCACTGGGATTTATTTCTAGTTCACCTCATTTCTGCAAGATTGGATGCAAGTACATTAAAAGCCTGGGAGACAGAACTTTCCCAGCATTTGCAATGCACTTATGAGGCAATTATTAACTTTTTGAAAGCTAGAAGCCAAGTCTTTTCCGCCATAGCTAATCAAAAAACTAGTATTTCAGATTCAAAAGCCTTCTCCAAAGATAAGGTTAGCAGTTCTAATCAAATAATTTTAAGATCACATGCTATTCCTCTTGATGCTCGGTCACCTAACCAAATGCAAATGTGCGGTCTGTGTCAGCAATCGCATAATTTATACAATTGTGATGAATTTAAATCTTTATCAGTAGATGAAAGACGAAAGTTTATTACGAACAAAAAACATTGTTTCAACTGTTTGTCAGGAACGCATATGTTAAACAATTGCCGTACACAACGTTTATGCTTTCATTGTAAGGCTAGACACCATTCCCTTTTGCACAGACATGACAGATCACGGTTATCAGGACCAAGCAGTCCCAATACCAAGTCTAATTCTGAGACTTCTCAAAATAGTGCGCAGTCGTATGCTCAAAGTTCTACCTCGCTTGGCAAAGTCCAGGTTTTATTATCTACTGTGCAGGTTCTATTGAAAAATGCTTACGGGAAATGGGTATCTGTCAGGGGATTATTAGACAATGCCGCTACTAACAATTTTATTAGTGAATCTTTGGTACAAAAGTTAGGCCTCCCAAAACATCCTACCTCAATAGAGGTTACAGGAATAAACTGCTCTAAATCGCAATCCTTAAGCTTTGCTAAAGTGGATCTGAAGGACTCTAATAATCTTGGTACGCAGTTGCAATTAGATTGTTTGATTATCAAGTCTATAGGCAACAATATTCCCGGCACTTCTTATCCTATTCAAAGTTGGAATATCCCGAATTTTGTCCAGCTAGCAGACCCTCATTTCAACAGAGCTTCGTCCGTAGAGCTTCTTTTCAGCTCAAGCGTATTTTGGCAATGTCTTCATTCCAATAAAGTAAAAATTGCTCCTAATGTTTTCTTCCGCGAAACTGATTTTGGTTGGATCGCTACTGGCCAAATATACCGTAATCCTATTCAAACTGTATCGAATTGTTATTTTGTTGGTGCCGATCTGAGTCAAGAGCTAACCAAGTTCTGGGATCTTGAGAATATTCAGGATAATTCTTCTTCTTCTACCGAAATTTGTGAAAATTTATACAAGGAAACCACTGTTCGTACTGCTGAAGGCAGATTTATAGTAACTCTTCCACGTATTCCTAATCCTCCTGCCATTACGGGCTCGCATTCCTGAGCACTCAGGGCACTATTTGCTATTGAAAATCGGTTCAAACGAGATGCTTCTGTTAAAACTCAGTATGCTTCCTTTATGGAGGAATACGAATCATCCAATCACATGGAGGTAATTTCTAAATCAGAAGAAATTTGCCATCCTTTTAAGGAAATAGTTTATCTAAATCATCACCCGGTATGGAAAAATTCTTTAACACAAGACAATATAAGAGTAGTTTTTAATGGCTCATCACCAGATTCCAATGGAGTCTCTTTAAATGATACCTTGCAATGTGGTCCCGCTATTCAAACAGATCTCACCTCTGTCTTGCTTAATTTTCGACGGTTTCCTATTGCTGTAATCTCAGATATTAAGCAGATGTACCGGCAGATTCTCGTAAATTCTGAGCAGCAAGATCTGCAAAGAATATTGTGGCGCGATGAGAGTTCCAAACCCATAAAGATATTTAGATTGAAGACTGTGACAAATGGCCTGAAGCCTTCAGCCTTTCTTGCAATTCGGTCTCTCCACATGTTAGCCGAGCAAGATGGTCATCTGTATCATCCTTTGGCCTCTGAGGCATTAAAAACGGCATTTTATGTTGACGATTTCTTGTATTCTTTCCCTAATATTTCTGAAGCCCTCCTTGTGTGCGAAGATTTGAAATCCCTGCTCCTAGGAGGTGGTTTTCCGCTCCATAAATGGACTTCAAATTCTACTGAATTTATATCAAAATTTTCATCAGAGGTCCCAGTTGATGAATTTGTTGCTATTCCTACTGATGAAGCAGCCGTAAAAGCATTGGATGTTTTTTGGTGTCCTTCTTCTGATACCTTCCCTTATCAGGTACATTTGTCAGAATCTTCCCCTGTAACTAAGAGACAAGTTTTGTCAGAAATCGCAAAGATCTTTGACCCTTTGCAATATATTGCGCCTATAGTTATTGTTGCAAAAATGTTCCTGCAAAAGCTTTGGTCATTAAAGTCTGACTGGGATGAATATCTCCCCTTTCCTCTTTTGGAAGAATGGTTAGAGTATCGCAGTAGTTTGCTGGATCTCTCCAAGGTTTCTATACCCCGGCTTTTAATTTCTAATCCCTTATGCCAGCAGTATGACCTGCATGTATTTTCTGATAGTTCAGAACGGGCTTATGGCTGTTGTGCATACATAGTAGGACGTTCCTCAGCCACTTTCCCTGGATTTTCTAATTTAGTGTGCGCTAAATCAAAAGTTGCTCCACTTAAAACGGTATCATTGCCGAGATTAGAATTATGCTCTGCTTTAATGGCAACAGAATTAGCTACTAAACTAAATGTCAGTTTAAAGTTAAAATTTTCCCACACATTTTTTGGAGCGATTCTTCTATTGTACTAGCTTGGATTTCCAAGCCTTCTTCTCATTGGAATACCTTTGTGGCAAATCGCGTTTCTAAGATTCATGAAGTTTCTCATTCTGTACAATGGAGACATGTTCCTTGCCGTGAAAACCCCGCGGATATAATATCACGTGGTTGTACGCCTAAAAAATTGATTTCTTCAGACCTATACTGGAATGGTCCTCCTTGGCTAAGTCAGGAATCATCTTGCTGGCCTCGCTTAGCTAATCAATTTGCAGAAGAAGTACCTGATGCCCGCACTGACCCTGTCACGTCGCATCTTACTTTTACTTCTACTAGCCTTTTTCATAGATACTCTTCATTTGAAAAATTGATTCGTGTAGTGTCTTATATATTCCGGTGGAAATATTTAGTAATTGATCAACCATTGAAGCCTCAACCCTTTCTCACCAGAGTAGAGTTAGAATTTGATACTCGCAAAATTTTGTTGCTTGTTCAGCAGGAAGTATTTGCTCCTGAAAAGCAAGCTCTTATAAGTGGTAAAGATTTACCCAAGTCTAGCAGGCTTTCACCACTCACTCCTTTTCTAGACCAGGACGGCATAATACGTGTGGGTGGAAGATTAGCTATGTCTAGTTGTGAGGATGGGAAAAAACATCCCATCATCCTTCCTTCAAAGCATCCTATCAATACACTTATAATAAAAAAAGTTTCATTATAAACACCTTCATGCTGGCACTCGCACCTTACTCTGTCTAATTCGTGAACTCTACTGGATCATTAATGGCGTTCATGAGGTTTCTTCTGTTGTCAAAAAGTGTATACCTTGCTTTAAGGTTAAACCACGCCCCGCCACGCAGATTATGGGTAATTTACCTCCATTTCGTTCAGAACCTAGTAAGCCCTTCGCTCTTACTGGGATCGATTACGCCGGTCCTTACGTATATCAGACCAATCCCTCTTCATATAAGCGCAAAATCTTAGGTAAACATTACATCTCGTTATTTGTATGTATGGTGACGGGAGCCATCCACCTCGAGTTGGTTACGAACGCTTCTGTATCTTATTTTTTGGTCGCCTTTTCTAGATTTGATGCTAGAAGGGGTGTTCCATCTGAAGTCTTTTCAGATAATGCAAAAATTTTTGTAAGTGCTTCTGATCTCTGGAAAAAAAAAGTGTTAAGCTCCCCTTGTGCTAAAGAAAAAATTTCCAACTTTTCCTATTCTAAAGGGTTCAAATGGCATTTCACCCAGCCTTATGCTCCCCATCATGGGGGCCGATGGGAGTCCTGCATCAAACTTACTAAAAGACAGCTTAAGAAAACTCTTGGTCCTACCATACTTTCTTTTAAGGAATTCAACTCTTTAATTATTCAAGTCGAAGGTATCGTAAATTCTAGACCTCTGAATCCTCTTTCAAACGATCCTAAGGATCTTTTACCTTTGACACCCAGTCACTTCCTGATTGGCTGTTCGCTTGCTGCTACTCCGCCTTTGCTGGTTCGACGCTGTGATCCTAGCCTACCTATCTTTTGGAGAAAAGTAGAATCTTTGCGCTGTTCTTTTTGGCGCCGATGGAAGTTAGAATATCTCAGCTTGCTAAATAGGCGTGAGATGTGGCGGCATCCTCAACCAGATGTACGAGTGGGGGACATGGTTCTTCTTCGAGACCCATCTCTGCCTCTCGTGTGGAACCTGGGCAGAGTTATTCACTGCCACTTTGGCTGTGATAAACGCGTCAGAGTTGTTGATGTTTTAACTAATAAAGGTCTTTACACTAGACCTATCTCTGCTATCACTGTTTTGCCTTTCGAGTCTTAGTTTCTCCTCGTCTGTTATCCATGTTTGTTTTGACTGATTCTTTTGTTTGTTTTCATTCGGAGTTCTCGGAGCATGATCACTTTTCGTGATACTTTCAATGTTTTGCTTGGCCCATTTGTCGGTCAAATTTGTTTCTTGTTACCGAGATCCCCGAATGGTAATTATTTCTTTGTAACTGTATTAATTGCTTAAACTATATGCATAACCTTGTTATTAATCACCTAATTCATAGATATTATAGTTACTCACCTAGTGTTTAAGGCTTCCGCAACAATTCACTACATCGACTACACTGAGCCTGTCTGCTGCTTACCTGCTGTCGCCACGAGCTCATGACGTCATTTCCTTGGCCAACCAATAGCAGCGGTGGTTTTGGTCAGCTGCCCTCCTGCGGGTTTTCGCCGCTATAAAAACTCGAGTCATCTTCTGGGTGATGTGCTGAACCACTTTTCAGAATTTATTGTAATTATTATTATCATCATGATTAATATTATTATTATTGTCATGTGTTGTGACATCTCTATATTACGCCTCGAGTGTTTAAAAGTGCGCAGATTGTCTGTATGTATCTCTCTGTCTAACGTTGTGCAACCCCGAGCTACATACTACCTAGTTCTCTCGTATTGGCTAGTGTTGTTGCTACCTTGCATTTTGTTGTGCAATTCGTTCTGCCATTGGCTCTGACAATATTTGACGCGAGTTTGGTGCCACTCCCAAACTACGCATTTGATATTTCTGAGAGGCTTCTCTCCTCTCTGGGGGACAGAAGCTTATTCAGTCTTGGACGTGCCGAGATGTAGGGCGAACGTTTGTATTCGGGCAGAGGCCCACCCTCATGGCGCAGCGGAATGTGAGTACGGCTCAATGTATTTCTATCTAACGCAATGTAATTGTTTTTGTTCAACGTTCCTTCTTTTGCTTAATTCTCTTTCCTTTTCAAGATGTTACTGTTAGTATTTTAATCCTTGAACCAGATCTCCGGGACCTTGCGTAATGTCATACGGCGGAGTTCTTTTTGTTGCTTTTGTTATGTGCCCTCCTCACAGTTTTATTATTTTGGTTAATACCTGTAAGATTCGAAAGTATTGCGCTTCTACGTCTTGGCTTATGTATATTCCCTGTCGGGCCTTGGTGCTCGTCTTTTGCGTCGGTGTCTCTTTTGTACCACAAATGTTTCGTTTGATTGGTAGCAATTGGACCTTTTTTGTGGACAGTATGTGTGAGGTAACGGGACTGATGTCCAACGTCCTACTAATACGTGTCCCCTTTGTTTATAGAATATATGTGACGGTGGTTAACTGGGATTTCTCCAGCTCCGATGTCATATTATTCTTTTTTTTATATGTCGCGTTGGTGCGGCATTATGTTGGAGTATAAGCCTATTTTTTATAGCGTGCTTTCGATTTTTACCGGTCTCTTTCGTCCCAAGTCAATTGTAATGTAATGTATCTCCGTATATCTCTTTTTCCTTTTGTTTTGTTCTTTCTCTTTCGATTTTCGCCGTATTACATAACTTAATGATATCCCCCCTTTTCTTCCCCTTCTTCCTACCTCCGTGAAATCTCTCTTCCCTTTGTTTTACTCCCCTCACTCCTCCCCCATCCCTCAGGTGTGTTTACAATAACATCATGAAAAGCTTCGCGTCTTGTAGCAGTTCGAATTTTGACTTTTTGCAAGTTTGTCGTTTCTCTCTAACTTTTGTAAGTTTCGTTTTATTTTCTTTCATGTTCGTATCTTTTCGTTAGATTCATATTGTTCGTATCTTTATTTTTGGGAGAAAGCGGTGATATTTGAACCCATTGCGCCACTACAGGTCTTGGTAATAATAATAATAATGCGCGTCAGAGTAGCAGTGGAAGATAAAATCAACAAGGTCGCAAATGGACGGGGGAAAAGACGTCTTGCTCGACCCGGTGCTGGCCCCAAGGTTTTCGGAGCAAGCAAAAGATGATTTAAAAAAATGGAAACAAATAATTGCTTAATGCAACACTCAAAAGTGCAAAAACGAGATTCCCATAAAATTAATTAAAGAAATCCCAGAGGCGTGTTAATCGTGCCTTTGTTACGTCACAAAGACAAGATTGACGAAATCGAGATAAGGATAAGGAAGGGGAACTTAAATATAAGAAATGAAAAGACAAGGGAGCTATATTACTTAAAATATAAAAATGTATTAAGGATAAAAGAAAGAGCGTGTACACGAAATAAACAAATTATTTAAAACAAAGAAAAAGGCAAGCTAATACAAGATCAATAATACAAAAGAAACCCAAAACCAAGAATAAAGACTTAAAAACTAAAAGGCACGACAGAACCTGAGTACCAGCTCAACAATATGAATCTAACGAAAAGATACGAACATGAAAGAAAAGGAAACGAAACTTACAAAAGTTAGAGAGAAACGACAAACTTGCAAAAAGTCAAAATACGAACTGCTACAAGACGCGAAGCTTTTCATGATGTTATTGTAAACATACCTGAGGGATGGGGGAGGAGTGAGGGGAGTAAAACAAAGGGAAGAGAGATTTCACGGAGGTAGGAAGAAGGGGAAGAAAAGGGGGGATATCATTAAGTTATGTAATACGGCGAAAATCGAAAGAGAAAAAACAAAACAAAAGGAAAAAGAGATATACGGAGATACATTACATTACAATTGACTTGGGACGAAAGAGACCGGTAAAAATCGAAAGCACGCTATAAAAAATAGGCTTATACTCCAACATAATGCCGCACCAACGCGACATATAAAAAAAAGAATAATATGACATCGGAGCTGGAGAAATCCCAGTTAACCACCGTCACATATATTCTATAAACAAAGGGGACACGTATTAGTAGGACGTTGGACATCAGTCCCGTTACCTCACACATACTGTCCACAAAAAAGGTCCAATTGCTACCAATCACACGAAACATTTGTGGTACAAAAGAGACACCGACGCAAAAGACGAGCACCAAGGCCCGACAGGGAATATACATAAGCCAAGACGTAGAAACGCAATACTTTCGAATCTTACAGGTATTAACCAAAATAATAAAACTGTGAGGAGGGCACATAACAAAAGCAACAAAAAGAACTCCGCCGTATGACATTACGCAAGGTCCCGGAGATCTGGTTCAAGGATTAAAATACTAACAGTAGCATCTTGAAAAGGAAAGAGAATTAAGCAAAAGAAGGAACGTTTAACAAAAACAATTACATTGCGTTAGATAGAAATACATTGAGCCGTACTCACATTCCGCTGCGCCATGAGGGTGGGCCTCTGCCCGAATACAAACGTTCGCCCTACATCTCGGCACGTCCAAGACTGAATAAGCTTCTGTCCCCCAGAAAGGAGAGAAGCCTCTCAGAAATATCAAATGCGTAGTTTGGGTGTGGCACCAAACTCGCGTCAAATATTGTCAGAGCCAATGGCAGAACGAATTGCACAACAAAATGCAAGGTAGCAACAACACTAGCCAATACGAGAGAACTAGGTAGTATGTAGCTAGGGGTTGCACAACGTTAGACAGAGAGATACATACAGACAATCTGCGCACTTTTAAACACTCGAGGCGTAATATAGAGATGTCACAACACATGACAATAATAATAATAATAATCATGATGATAATAATAATTAAGTTACAATAAATTCTGAAAAGTGGTTCAAATACCACCGCTTTCTCCCAAAAAAAATTATTTTACATAACAAAGGCATAAAAGAATTTTTTTCCTTTTCATAACAAAATTATATAAAATAACATTCTTCGATTAGATACATTTGAACAGGGTGAAGGAAAGAAGATTACATCATGTACACCAGATACAGACATGAAAAATATAGACATAAATAGAATGTTCTCAATTTCTCTTATTCATAAGACGCAGCTTAATTAAAAGTTCTTTGAACGTCATAACTTCCATAAAAGGCTTGACGAAACGCAAGTCTCTTTTCTCAAACACACATATATTTTCATACACACGTTTTCAGGAAGATGTTCACTGATCAGGAAAATTATTCCTTTTTGGTACGGAAGAAAAAAAAGACTTTAAAATGAAATTAAAAACAACAAAAATTCAAATTATATAAAGGATCAGTACAGGCGTGAAATAAAGGCGGATCCTACCTCTACTGCACGTCAATACGTCACACATATTAAAAATGGATGTACCAAAAAGAAAATAATAATGATAAAACGGTCAATCCTGAGCTAGACTCTGCCAGATGACGTGGAGAAAGCGAAGGCTTCTTAAAGGCGACCTTCTGGAAATCAGCCAATTTTCTAATAATAAAAGAAAGAAAATGGTTAAATCATGATCACAAAAAAACAAATATAAAGAGGAGCACCTTGTATACAAAATAAGGCTTGCGTCGGGGAAATATTTGGGGTTACATAAGCTGCGTAAGAGTGAAAGTGGATTCATTCTGCCAGCTGGAAAGTAAAGGTATGAATAGACAGGGTCGTCAGACCAAATGACAGAAGAGTAACGAGCCGTGAACAGGGTCTAAAGGATACACCGGCCACTTCTCAGGTACTTGGAGACTAGCTATCGCCACCGGAAACACTCTCCAAATATATGACAGATACAGGAAAATAATACACATTATCTTAGAGAAAACATTAGATTGAAATGATTTACAAAAACATGATATCACAAAAACGTAAAACAGAAGTTACGATAAATAGTAAACAACTATATCAATAAACAAATCACTGTCACTACAAGAAAAGAATGTAAGTCAACAGACCATCTCAGGCGCTGTCGAACAATAGCAAGTCGTGTCTGCAGCTCGGACAATGGGCCGGGCCGGCTCCTTACAACAAAAGCAGGCAGGTACTGGAAATTGCCTTAGGCAGAAGTATAGTTCAACACATCTTTCGAAATCCTCCGTGTAACTCAGGCGGCCACGGGTGTCTCCTGCCTAACTAGATACATAGTAGGAGTAAAGGGGAAAAACGTACTAATAACCTTCATCAAAAGACATTAGGTACTAACAAATGAAAAGGAATAATAACTCAAAGTAGCTGTCGAAACAAAAAATACCATCCCGGACAGAGAACGAAAAACCAAATAATTACGTTACAAAATACCTTCCAAAAAAAAAGAACTGACTCAAACCTCGCATAAAACCAATGCAATCAATCAAACACGAAACCCAATAATAAATATTACCAACCCACAAAAATAAAATGGTTACTGCGTCAATATACGGGCCGTAGACCTCAGAGGTACCGCATGAAATAAATTAAAGACAGAGGGTATGGCCTATCCCATACTAATATAAGAAAATTGGGTAATGCACGCCAGAGTAGTTCACACGAACATCAATGTCCCATACCACGGAAGCCGTAGACCTAAAATGGTTGGTATCTCTGAGTAATACTTATCGTATATTTGGTTTGCCAATAAAAACGAATAAATAGTTCGTACGTAATATATATATATATAGTTAAAATTGAATAGGGTATAAAATCAAAATTGAACTAAATTTGAAACCACCCACTTGTGGGAACCGACTCTTTAAATCCTACGGTCGCCCCGACCCACCTTGAGCCTCGCGTAATTGTACTAACGTTTGGTGTTAGTAAAGTGTTTGTTGTCACAGTTATGAATGGTCTGTTGAGCTATTATGTGTGTTATGATTGGGAGTTGAGTTTGTTTCATAATTAGGGAGGGTGATTGTTTTATTTTTGTCAGGGGATTTTCAATGTAGGTTTTCATTTAAAATTGTTTATATACGGTAAGCTTGATGTTACTATATGTTCAGTATGGTAGTGTGTATTTCGTTGGGAAACCTGCTAGGTGAGGTCTCCGTCGGGATTAGGGTATGGGACCTGTCCCACGGCTTCGACGCCCACTTAGGATGTACATAGATTCTACACGATTCGTCAATCTTTAGTATGGGATGAAGTTTGTCACGATGACCTGTAGTCTATTATTTGTGTTTCCATGGTGTTCCAACGACCCACATTCGCATTCTGGTGTAATGGGGATATTTTGATTTGTTTATGGGAAGGAGTATGTATGTAGTGTTGTTGTTGTTGGTTGTATTTTGAGATGAATGTGTGTGTCAATGAGTTTAATGAATTTTTATCAATAGTTATTTGTGGGTGGTTTCAAATTTAGTTCAATTTTGATTTTATACCCTATTCAATTTTAACTATATATATTACGTACGAACTATTTATTCGTTTGTATTGGCAAACCAAATATACGATAAGTATTACTCAGAGATACCAACCATTTTAGGTCTACGGCTTCCGTGGTATGGGACATTGATGTTCGTGTGAACTACTCTGGCGTGCATTACCCAATTTTCTTATATTAGTATGGGATAGGCCATACCCTCTGTCTTTAATTTATTTCATGCGGTACCTCTGAGGTCTACGGCCCGTATATTGACGCAGTCACCATTTTATTTTTGTGGGTTGGTAATATTTATTATTGGGTTTCGTGTTTGATTGATTGTATGTCTGGTCTTGATTGGTTTTATGCGAGGTTTGAGTCAGTTCTTTTTTTTTGGAAGGTATTTTGTAACGTAATTATTTGTTTTTTCGTTCTCTGTCCGGGATGGTATTTTTTGTTTCGACAGCTACTTTGAGTTATTATTCCTTTTCATTTGTTAGTACCTAATGTCTTTTGATGAAGGTTATTAGTACATTTTTCCCCTTTACTCCTACTATGTATCTAGTTAGGCAGGAGACACCCGTGGCCGCCTGAGTTACACGGAGGATTTCGAAAGATGTGTTGAACTATACTTCTGCCTAAGGCAATTTCCAGTACCTGCCTGCTTTTGTTGTAAGGAGCCGGCCCGGCCCATTGTCCGAGCTGCAGACACGACTTGCTATTGTTCGACAGCGCCTGAGATGGTCTGTTGACTTACATTCTTTTCTTGTAGTGACAGTGATTTGTTTATTGATATAGTTGTTTACTATTTATCGTAACTTCTGTTTTACGTTTTTGTGATATCATGTTTTTATAAATCATTTCAATCTAATGTTTTCTCTAAGATAATGTGTATTATTTTCCTGTATCTGTCATATACGTGGAGAGTGTTTCCGGTGGCGATAGCTAGTCTCCAAGTATCTGAGAAGTGGCCGGTGTATCCTTTAGACCCTGTTCACGGCTCGTTACTCTTCTGTCATTTGGTCTGACGACCCTGTCTATTCATACCTTTACTTTCCAGCTGGCAGAATGAATCCACTTTCACTCTTACGCAGCTTATGTAACCCCAAATATTTCCCCGACGCAAGCCTTATTTGGTATACAGGGTGCTCCCCTTTATATTTGTTTTTTTGTGATCATGATTTAACCATTTTCTTTCTTTTATTATTAGAAAATTGGCTGATTTCCAGAAGGTCGCCTTTAAGAAGCCTTCGCTTTCTCCACGTCATCTGGCAGAGTCTAGCTCAAGATTGACCGTTTTATCATTATTATTTTCTTTTTGGTACATCCATTTTTAATATGTGTGACGTATTGACGTGCAGTAGAGGTAGGATCCGCCTTTATTTCACGCCTGTACTGATCCTTTATATAATTTGAATTTTTGTTGTTTTTAATTTCATTTTAAAGTCTTTTTTTTTCTTCCGTACCAAAAAGGAATAATTTTCCTGATCAGTGAACATCTTCCTGAAAACGTGTGTATGAAAATATATGTGTGTTTGAGAAAAGAGACTTGCGTTTCGTCAAGCCTTTTATGGAAGTTATGACGTTCAAAGAACTTTTAATTAAGCTGCGTCTTATGAATAAGAGAAATTGAGAACATTCTATTTATGTCTATATTTTTCATGTCTGTATCTGGTGTACATGATGTAATCTTCTTTCCTTCACCCTGTTCAAATGTATCTAATCGAAGAATGTTATTTTATATAATTTTGTTATGAAAAGGAAAAAAATTCTTTTATGCCTTTGTTATGTAAAATAATTTTTTTTGGGAGAAAGCGGTGGTATTTGAACCACTTTTCAGAATTTATTGTAACTTAATTATTATTATCATCATGATTATTATTATTATTGTCATGTGTTGTGACATCTCTATATTACGCCTCGAGAGTTTAAAAGTGCGCAGTTTGTCTGTATGTATCTCTCTGTCTAACGTTGTGCAACCCCGAGCTACATACTACCTAGTTCTCTCGTATTGGCTAGTGTTGTTGTTACCTTGCATTTTGTTGTGCAATTCGTTCTGCCATTGGCTCTGACAATATTTGACGCGAGTTTGGTGCCACACCCAAACTACGCATTTGATATTTCTGAGAGGCTTCTCTCCTCTCTGGGGGACAGAAGCTTATTCAGTCTTAGACGTGCCGAGATGTAGGGCGAACGTTTGTATTCGGGCAGAGGCCCACCCTCATGGCGCAGCGGAATGTGAGTACGGCTCAATGTATTTCTATCTAACGCAATGTAATTGTTTTTGTTAAACGTTCCTTCTTTTGCTTAATTCTCTTTCCTTTTCAAGATGTTACTGTTAGTATTTTAATCCTTGAACCAGATCTCCAGGACCTTGCGTAATGTCATACGGCGGAGTTCTTTTTGTTGCTTTTGTTATGTGCCCTCCTCACAGTTTTATTATTTTGGTTAATACCTGTAAGATTCGAAAGTATTGCGTTTCTACATCTCGGCTTATGTATATTCCCTGTCGGGCCTTGGTGCTCGTCTTTTGCGTCGGTTTCTCTTTTGTACCACAAATGTTTCGTTTGATTGGTAGCAATTGGACCTTTGTTTGTGGACAGTATGTGTGAGGTAACAGGACTGATGTCCAACGTCCCACTAATACGTGTCCCCTTTGTTTATAGAATATACTAGCAGAAGTACCCATTCTTCGAACGGTCGTCGGTATTAATAACCAGACGTAATCAATTGAGCTACTGTTGCAATGGTTAGGGGCTTAGAACCTGTTTGTCGACAAAGATAAATGATTAGTTGAAATATGCTCTGAAACTAATTTACCTAACGTGTACTTCCTGACGTGAAAATAAAATTGAAAACCTCGTAGACGAAATGCAATTCACGTCACATAAAACTGACCCACACTGTTGTGTCAAGTGCGCATCCAGAGGAAGACCCCTTTAATAAATTCAGGTTTTTTAGCCTCCAATGGCCCAAATTCCTAAAAGCAAAAAAATAAAATAAAAAATAAACTATTTCAATTCAGGAATTTTTGAAAATAATGTTGATGTTTGAAGTTATAATAGACCTTCTGTACGACACATCGCACGTTTAAGTCTTGTGAAAAAATCCAGGGTACCTCTTGACCCCTTTAAGCGCATTGATGAATTTTACAGTTTTTGTTGGTTCCGTGATAACCTTATAGCCATTTGCAAACTTTCACAGAAATTTAATAAATGGAGTGGCATTACGTCTTGCAGAAATAGATGGAAAGTTGGATGTACATTTTCGAGACACTGTTGTCATGGTTACTGGTTTGCATTCCTACATTAGTTTATTAAATGAAATTAGTTTTCTGGGAATAACTCAGAAACTCTTGGTTTTAGAGCATTAAAATGTAGTTTCCGGGGACCCTTTACGACTGTTTAGGGGCCCCGAGGTTTCTTTCTGACACCAGGGGCTGAAAATGAGCTTTGTCTCGTCGTTGTAGGCCGTAGTATCATCATCATCATTCTCTTGCACAGTTTCCAGCCGTTGGCCGGGTCTGTTTGGAACACAGGCCACTCCAACGTCTTCTGTCTTCCCACCATCTCTCAGCTTCCACCCCTGCCCAGTCTTCTCCTCTCTTCTTCACGCTTTCTTCCATCCATTTCAGCCACCTGTCTCTCGGTCTTCCTCTCGGTCTCTTACCTTCCCACTTCGTCTCGTGTATCCTCCTGGGTATCCTCTTATCCTCCATTCGTTTAACATGCCCATGCCATCTAAGTCTAGATTTCTCTATACCATCCCGTAATGGTTCCTCCTTTATTAATTCTCTGATCCTCTCATTTCTTATTCTGTCCATCTTTGTAGCTCCAATACTGCTTCTCAAGAACCTCATCTCACTGGCCTGTATTTTGCTCTTCTCCCTTCCTTTCCTAGCCCAGGTCTCCAAGGCATACGTCAGGATAGGGGCATATAACGTCCGATATATTACCTTTTTCTGTGCTGAGGGACATCCTTGCTCCATAACATGCTTCTCACACTCCTCCGGAATGCTTCTGCCTGTCTCCCCCGCTCATTTTTTCTCTATAGTTTCTTCCATTATCTTGTATCAGGCTTCCCAGATAATTGAAACTCTCCACTTTCTTCAGCTGTTCCCCACCAATTGTTATTCCCGTTGTGGTTCTTTCCTTCTTCCTTGTTGTGATCACCATCTCACTCTTATTTATGCTAAATTTCATCCCATATCCTTGTATTATTCCTTCCCACACGTCTAACTGTTCCTGTACCTCCTCCTCCTTGTTTCTCCAAATCATCAAATAATCCGCTAACACCATTGCTTTCATCTTTCCTTCCCCAATTACTTGTGCCACTCGGGTCATTATGTCATCCATCACCACAATGAAAAGTAACGGTGCCAGTGCACTTCCTTGTTTCAGGCTGTTTCTCTGTTCCACCCAGTCCGATCTCTCTCCTCCCACTTGCACACAGCTCACGCTTCCCTTGTTCATCTCCATTATCCTCCTTATAGTCCATTTTTCTACTCCTCTATCCTCCAGGGACTTCCATACTTTGTTTCTGCATACACTGTCATATGCTTTCTCAATGTCCAGGAAGGCCATCAGTAGATCTGTTCCATACTCACAGTGCTGTCCTTGTAACTGCCTTACAGCAAAAATCAAATCCACTGTGGACCTTCCTGCTCTGAAGCCATGTTGTTCTTCCCTCATCCCTCCTTCTATCCTTGTCCTAATTCTCCTTTCCAAAACTTTCTCAAACATCTTTGCACAATGACTCATCAGTTTTATTCCCCGATAGTTTCTGCATTCTGTTCTACTACCTTTCTTGAAGATCGGGACAATTATTCCCTTTTTCCAGTCCTCTGGGGTCTTCCCTTCCGTAGTGTAATAATAATATTAATTATAATAATATAACAATATAGGGATAGGGATATAATAGACCTTCCGTAGCACACCAGCACGTGTAAATCGCGTGAAAAAATCTAGAGTACCCCTTGATCCCCTTAAGCGCATTATATGTATTGATGAATTTTACAGCTTAGTTTGGTTCCGTTATAACCTTCTAGCCGTTTGCAAACTATCTCAGTAATGTAATAAATGGAATTGTATTGCGTCTTATGTTACAGCAATAGATGGACCTGTGAATTTCTGTTGCCATGGTTACCGGCTAGCTTCCTTTCATTATTGTATTAAATGAAATTAATTTTCTGGGAATATCTCAAAAACTATTGGTTTTAGGGCCTTAAAATGTGGTTTTCGGGGTCCCTTTAGGGCCCCCGAGTTTCGTTTCTCACATTGAGGGGCTGAAAATGAGCTTTGTCTCGCCCTTCTACGCCTATTTCAGCATGTATTTTAAGGGGGTAGGCCCCCTTTTATGAGGTACAGAGAAGGGTTACATCAATGATTGGTGTCTTGCCTCTGAAGGATATCTGTACCAAATTTTACGTTGATCCACTCAGCCGTTCTCGAGTTATAAGGACACAAAATTGTCCACAGACAAACAAACAGACAGACAGACAGACAAAAATTTCATTTTCGCACGCATCCGTCATAAAACAGTCTAAAACGCGTAAATAACGCAAATTTCCGTAGAAATTCAGAAAAAACAGACAAACTTTCATTCTTATATATAGAGAGATGTGACGGTGGTTAACTGGGATTTCTCCAGCTCCGATGTCATATTATTCTTTTTTTTTATATGTCGCGTTGGTGCGGCATTATGTTGGAGTATAAGCCTATTTTTTATAGCGTGCTTTCGATTTTTACCGGTCTCTTTGGTCCCAAGTCAATTGTAATGTAATGTATCTCCGTATATCTCTTTTCCTTTTGTTTTGTTCTTTCTCTTTCGATTTTCGCCGTATTACATAACTTAATGATATCCCCCCTTTTCTTCCCCTTCTTCCTACCTCCGTGAAATCTCTCTTCCCTTTGTTTTACTCCCCTCACTCCTCCCCCATCCCTCAGGTATGTTTACAATAACATCATGAAAAGCTTCGCGTCTTGTAGCAGTTCGAATTTTGACTTTTTGCAAGTTTGTCGTTTCTCTCTAACTTTTGTAAGTTTCGTTTTATTTTCTTTCATGTTCGTATCTTTTCGTTAGATTCATATTGTTGAGCTGGTACTCAGGTTCTGTCGTGCTTTTTAGTTTTTAAGTCTTTATTCTTGGTTTTGGGTTTCTTTTGTATTATTGATCTTGTATTAGCTTGCCTTTTTCTTTGTTTTAAATAATTTGTTTATTTCGTGTACACGCTCTTTCTTTTATCCTTAATACATTTTTATATTTTAAGTAATATAGCTCCCTTGTCTTTTCATTTCTTATATTTAAGTTCCCCTTCCTTATCCTTATCTCGATTTCGTCAATCTTGTCTTTGTGACGTAACAAAGGCACGATTAACACGCCTCTGGGATTTCTTTAATTAATTTTATGGGAATCTCGTTTTTGCACTTTTGAGTGTTGCATTAAGCAATTATTTGTTTCCATTTGTTTTTTTTTGTTTTTTTTTTTTGGAAATCATCTTTTGCTCGCTCCGAAAACCTTGGGCCCAGCACCGGGTCGAGCAAGACGTCTTTTCCCCCGTCCATTTGCGACCTTGTTGATTTTATCTTCCACTGCTACTCTGACGCGCATTATTATTATTATTACCAAGACCTGTAGTGGCGCAGTGCCAATCTTCATCCATTCTTCGGCCACGACTCTACGGACCACTCTGGTGCCAATCTTCATCCATTCTTCGGCCACGACTCTACGGGCCACTCTGGGCCGCTATTCTTCGGGCTTACTGTAAGGCCATCATTCTACTGTCAACATGTGACAATCTGCTTTTTGGTCACCACTCTGAGACCAATAAACTTCAAATATTCTCGCCAAGACTTTTCAAGTACCGCAGTGAGAGTCATCATCTACGACTAATAATAATAATCTTCATGGTGCACTATTTCGCAGTAAGGAAAGGCACAAGGAAGGAATGTCAACAGAACTTGCTACGCGCCATGGTCAGCCAGGACCAACCAAGTTTGTAAACATACTCCAATCTCTCCAGTGCACAACAACAGCAGGGATAGCTCTCAAATGTGTGGAGTGGGTTGCCTACTGGGACAGACAAATGTTCATACGTGACTGTGTTTGTATGCATTTCTTCGCTTGAGGGATGATTAACTCTGGACATACCCTCCACTAAAGTGTCGCCAAAGATAAGTTTTTAGCACTCATTTATTGAACATTTTTATTGCCTCTTCTATTTTAAGAAGACAAAGTTGATCTTTGCCATGAACTTTTTAATAAGAAGCTCAAGTATTTTCTTCAGTAGTCATTAATTGATGTTTTTGCTTAAACAGTATATTAATAAATTGCATATTTGTTATCCATTATGTTTTATTGTGAAATCCTTCAGCCCCTTATATTAACGCATAATTCAGTCTTATTGCTTCACCCTAATGATATTGAATACAAGCTAATGTTTGTTGCTGTTCTCCCTCTATGAGTTGGAGTTTTCTGGGGCAAACTCCACCAAGTGTGTAGGATTGTCTCACAACTGTGGCTCATCTATTTGCTGTATCCAAGAGTTCAGTGTGTATGATTGTCACACAACTGTGGCTCATCTATTTGCTGTATCGAAGAGTTCAGTGTGTATGATTGTCTCAAAACAGTGGCTCATCTATTTGCTGTATCGAAGAGCTCAGTGTGTATGATTGGCTCACAACAGTGGCTCATCTATTTGCTGTATCGAAGAGTTCAGTGTGTACGATGGTCTCACCACTGTGGCTCATCTATTTGCTGTATCCAAGAGTTCAGTGTGTATAATTATCTCACAACTGTGGCTCATCTATTTGCTGTATCGAAGAGTTCAGTGTGTATGATTGTCTCAAAACAGTGGCTCATCCATTTGCTGTATCGAAGAGCTCAGTGTGTATAATTGTCTCACAACTGTGGCTCATCTATTTGCTGTATCCAAGAGTTCAGTGTGTAGGACTGTCTCACAACTGTGGCTCATCTATTTGCTGTATCGAAGAGTTCAGTGTGTATGATTGTCTCACAACTGCGGCTCATCTATTTGCTGTATCCAAGAGCTCAGTGTGTATGATTGTCTCACAACTGTGGCTCATCTATTTGCTGTATCGAAGAGTTCAGTGTGTATGATTGTCTCAGAACTGTGGCTCATCTATTTGCTGTATCCAGGAGCTCAGTGTGTATGATTGTCTCAAAACTGTGGCTCATCTATTTGCTGTATCGATGAGCTCAGTGTGTATGATTGTCTCACAACTGTGGCTCATCTATTTGCTGTATCCAAGAGTTCAGTGTGTATGATTGTCTCAGAACTGTGGCTCATCTATTTGCTGTATCCAGGAGCTCAGTGTGTATGATTGTCTCAAAACTGTGGCTCATCTATTTGCTGTATCGAAGAGCTCAGTGTGTATGATTGTCTCTCAACTTTGGCTCATCTATTTGCTGTATCCAAGAGCTCAGTGTGTATGATTGTCACACAACTGTGGCTCATCTATTTGCTGTATCCAAGAGCTCAGTGTGTATGATTGTCACACAACTTTGGCTCATCTATTTGCTGTATCCAAGAGCTCAGTGTGTATGATTGTCTCACAACTGTGGCTCATCTATTTGCTGTATCGAAGAGTTCAGTGTGTATGATTGTCTCACAACTGTGGCTCACCTATTTGCTGTATCCAAGAGCTCAGTGTGTATGATTGTCTCAGAACTGTGGCTCATCTATTTGCTGTATCCAAGAGCTCAGTGTGTATGATTGTCTCAGAACTGTGGCTCATCTATTTGCTGTATCCAAGAGCTCAGTGTCTATGATTGTCTCAGAATTGTGGCTCATCTATTTGCTGTATCCAAGAGCTCAGTGTGTATGATTGTCTCACAACTGTCGCTCATCTATTTGCTGTATCGAAGAGCTCAGTGTGTGTGATTGTCTCACAACTTTGGCTCATCTATTTGCTGTATTCAAGAGTTCAGTGTGTAGGACTGTCTCACAACTGTGGCTCATCTATTTGCTGTATCGAAGAGCTCAGTGTGTATGATTGTCTCACAACTGTGGCTCATCTATTTGCTGTATCGAAGAGCTCAGTGTGTATGATTGTCTCACAACTGTGGCTGATCTATTTTCTGTAGCTTGCATGTCGAATTTCGTCGTTCCTTTGAACGCTTTGAAAGTCAAGGAGGTTAGATATCTAAACTCCTTGACACTACAGCGCTGTCAAGTAGAGAATGGAGGAACTTTGTGATGGCGGAAACTCCCGAGATTAATTTTGCCATTGAATACGGCCTACTGAATTCAAATGGGTTCTTTAACATGCCAACAACGTACGACATGAGTGTCGTGATTTTTGTCGCCTTTCAAAAATCACTTACCATGGCCAGGAGCGAACCTGCGATCTTGGAGTTGGTAGTCCGACACTATAACCACTCACCCACCGTGGCAAGTGTTTATAATTGTCACACAACTGTGGCTCATCTATTTGCTGTATCGAAGAGCTCACTGTGTATGATTGTCACACAACTGTGGCTCATCTATTTGCTGTATCGAAGAGCTCAGTGTGTATGATTGACTCACAACTGTGGCTCATCAATTTGCTGTATCGAAGAGTTCAGTGTGTATGATTGTCTCACAACTGTGGCTCATCTATTTGCTGTATCGAAAAGCTCAATGTATATGATTGTCACACAACTGTGGCTCATCTATTTGCTGTATCGAAGAGCTCAGTGTGTATGATTGTCTCACAACTGTGGCTCATCTATTTGCTGTATCCAAGAGTTCAGTGTGTAGGACTGTCTCACAACTGTGGCTCATCTATTTGCTGTATCGAAGAGTTCAGTGAGTATGACTGTCTCACAACTGTGGCTCATCTATTTGCTGTATCGAAGACATCAGTGAGTATGATTGTCACACAACTGTGGCTCATCTATTTGCTGTATCGAAGAGTTCAGTGAGTAAGATTGTCTCACGACATTGGCTCATCTATTTGCTGTATCGAAGAGTTCAGTGTGTATGATTGTCTCACAACTGTGGCTCATCTATTTGCTGTATCGAAGAGTTCAGTGTGTATGATTGCCTCACAACTGTGGCTCATCTAATTGCTGTATCCAAGAGTTCAGTGTGTATGATTGTCTCACAACTGTGGCTCATCTATTTGCTGTATCGAAGAGTTCAGTGTATATGATTGTCTCACAACTGTGGCTCATCTATTTGCTGTATCGAAGAGCTCAGTGTGTATGATTGTCTCACAACTGTGGCTCATCTATTTGCTGTATCGAAGAGTTCAGTGTGTATGATTGTCTCACAACTGTGGCACATCTATTTGCTGTATCGAAGAGCTCAGTGTGTATGATTGTCTCACAACTGTGGCTCATCTATTTTCTGTATCGAAGAGCTCAGTGTGTATGATTGTCTCACAACTGTGGCTCATCTATTTGCTGTATCGAAGAGTTCAGTGTGTATGATTGTCTCACAACTGTGGCACATCTATTTGCTGTATCGATGAGCTCAGTGTGTATGATTGTCACACAACTGTGGCTCATCTATTTGCTGTATCGATGAGCTCAGTGTGTATGATTGCCTCACAACTGTGGCTCATCTATTTGCTGTATCGATGAGTTCAATGAGTAAGATTGTCTCACAACAGTGGCTCATCTATTTGATGTATCGAAGAGTTCAGTGTGTATGATTGTCTCACAACTGTGACTCATCTATTTGCTGTAACCAAGAGCTCAGTGTGTATGATTGTCTCACAACTGTGGCTCATCTATTTGCTGTATCCAAGAGCTCAGTGTGTATGATTGTCTGACAACTGTGGCTCATCTATTTGCTGTATCGAAGAGTTCAGTGTGTATGATTGTCTCACAACTGTGGCTCATCTATTTGCTGTATCGATGAGCTCAGTGTGTATGATTGTCTCACAACTGTGGCTCATCTATTTGCTGTATCCAAGAGTTCAGTGTGTATGATTGTCTCACAACTGTGACTCATCTATTTGCTGTATCCAAGAGCTCAGTGTGTATGATTGTCTCACAACTGTGGCTCATCTATTTGCTGTATCCAAGAGCTCAGTGTGTATGATTGTCTCACAACTGTGGCTCACCTAGTTGCTGTATCGAAGAGCTCAGTGTGTATGATTGTCTCACAACTGTGGCTCATCTATTTGGTGTATCGAAGAGTTCAGTGAGTATGATTGTCTCACAACTGTGGCTCATCTATTTGCTCTATCGGAGAGTTCAGTGTGTATGATTGTCTCACAACTGTGGCTCATCTATTTGCTGTATCGAAGAGCTCAGTGTGTATGATTGTCTCACAACTGAGGCTCATCTATTTGCTGTATCGAAGAGCTCAGTGCGTATGATTGTCTCAGAACTGTGGTTCATCCATTTGCTTTATCCAAGAGCTCAGTGTGTATGATTGTCTCACAACTGTGGCTCATCTATTTGCTGTATCCAAGAGTTTAGTGTGTATGATTGTCTCACAACTGTGGCTCATCTATTTGCTGTATCCAGGAGTCTGTGTGTATGATGCCAAACTCTTGTCGATCTACTGTTGCCAACCACGATCAATTTCATCCCACCCTCCCTTTGGAACAGTGAGGGATGTTGTTGATGGCTGTGAAGCAATGTGGAATTTTCCTCAGTGCCTTGGGGCTATCGATGGAACACATATTGAATTGAGTCCACCACAGCTAAATGCAGTGGATTATCATAATTATCATGGGTGGTATTCCATTGTGATTTTGGCTGTGGTAGACCACAATTACAAAGTATGTACATTATGTGGGTTCACCAGGAAGGACAGATATATCGCTCTTCACGATTACCTGCGATGCTGGAGTCAAATCCAGTTATTGCATGTTGTACAAGACAGTTGGAAGGTGTCACGGTTCCCTTGGTACTGATCGGAGACTCTGCGTTTGCACTCACGCCTCGACTCATGAAACCGTTCCCTCTTGGCACTGAGGATCGTAGAGAGCGACAATACAACTACCGTTTGTCACGTGCTCGGCGAGTTGTGGAGAACGCATTTGGGCGATTGAAGGCAGGCTTTCGCCTGCTTCACAAAAGTATGGAGGTCAGCATTGAAAAATTTTCCACGTTTGTGAAGGCGTACTGTGTATTGCACAATTTGTGTGAGTCGATGGTGACCCATTTGAAAATCACTGGATGGAAAGTGATAACAGGCAACAGAGGCAAAATATATCACATCGTGTTTGTGTTGTGGGTGATCGAGATGAGGACTCCGTTGCCATAAGGAATGTTTTTCTAATAAATTTCCAAGACTAGTGATCTAAATGTTGTACCAGTGTCTTTTTCTATGTTGGTGAACTGGCGATTTCGTTCATATTGATGGATGAAAGGAAAAACATCTAAACCGCCAATTTTGTGTAATAGTAATTTTTAACATGAATTGAATAGCATCACGAAATATTTCTTCCCAGTAAAATATCAGATACGAATTCCTTCTCTGGTTGCTGTTAAAAGCTGGTGTAAAGTTGCCAACTGTTGTGGGCTATACCTACAAAAGATCCATATGTGTAGCATACGAGGAGCCCCATCTTCATATTGCTCATCCTTTGTGAGCAACTACGGAGTCGCACGTTCAGCGCCACGCTTACGGCTCGCCACACATGGACTGGGCCTTCCTTATAGGTGGCTATGACATTACTCAGCTGTTCAATTATAATTATACATTTTATACTATATTGTTTTACTTAGATATAAGTCTATATAATTATTTTATAATGTGTTATACTGGTGGTGGATGAACAGCATACACATATGGTTTGGGAAAATATAGCAATTTATTTACTTCATATTTTTTTCCATAAATTTCATAAATGAAAATGCTTCCAGTCTCCGACCGGGTCAGGAATGGAATGAATGAAGCCCCTATCTGGCGGCGAGGATATGAACTGTGCCGGTTGCCGAGGCCTGACGCACTCCTCTGGAGCAATGATTAAATGAATGACAGATGAAATGAAATGATAGTGGAGAGTGTTGCTGGAATGAAATTTTGACAGGGAAAACCGGAGTACCCGGAGAAAAACCTGTCTGCCTCCGTTTTGTCCAGCACAGATCTCACATGGGGTGACCGGGATTTGAACCACGGACCCAGCGGTGAGAGGCCGGCGTGCTGCCGCCTAAGCCACGGAGGCTTAAAATTTCATAAATATTGCTTCGAATTGGGGTGTCCTCTCCTGCATCGATGTAAATAGGTTGACCACCTGTTGCTACTTTTCTCTCCAATATATCGTTCCCCCTCTTTACTTCGCTCACAAAGTCATCAGGGAAGGAAGACTTCCTTTTTCTTCCGAACAGCTTCCCGGGTCCCAGCAGACGTAGCAATGAGTGGCTGGGAATTGGATGCAGGACTGGAAGATGAGGTTGATGAGGATAGTAAAGGAATACGCACAGGAGAAATTGAAGAAGAGTTTGAAGTAGATGGACGAGAAATGGAAGAGGAGGTTGGTGTCGACGGACAAGGAATAAGCAGAGGAGGAACGGAAGAAGTAGATGGACGAAAAATATATTGAGAAATGGAAGAGGAGGTTGGTGTCGACGGACAAGGAATAAGCAGAGGAGAAACGGAAGAAGTAGATGGACAAGAAATATATTGTGAAGTGGAAGAGGAGGTTGGTGTCGACGGACAAGGAATAAGCAGATGAGAAACGGAAGAAGTAGATGGACGAGAAATATATTGAGAAGTGGAAGAGGAGGTTGGTGTCGACGGACAAGGAATAAGCAGAGGAGAAACTGAAGAAGTAGATGGACGAGAAATATATTGAGAAGTGGAAGAGGAGGTTGGTGTTGACGGACAAGGAATAAGCAGAGGAGAAACGGAAGAAGTAGATGGACGAGAAATATATTGAGAAGTGGAAGAGGAGGTTGGTGTTGACGGACAAGGAATAAGAGAGGAGAAACGGAAGAAGTAGATGGACAAGAAATAAATTGAGAAATTGAAGAGGAGGTTGATGTCGACGGACAAGGAATGGAAGAAGAGTTTGACGTTGGACGAGAAATAATAACAGAAGGAGAGGGCATGGGCTGGCAGACGGGAGAGGGAGCAAACTCAATACATTTAAGGTTGGAAGAAGAAGAAGAAGGAGGAGGACTGTTCGTGAATGTTCCACGTCTCCACACCACGATCCATTGGCATCACCTCCTGAAAATATACACAACTACGAAGTGAAAAGTAAGTAGGAAAAGTAACTTGTCATTTTTAAGATATACAAATTTGTTTAAAAAAATGTGTCTGAAGCACAATCACAATAACAAAGTGAGTGTTTAAAACAACAGAAGAATAAACCATGGAATCTAAAGTGGAACCGAAGTAGTGATGACCTCGAAAATCTCACATGCATTAACGGGATTAAACCCTTGGCAATTTGGAAACAGCTTGACCACTGTGCTATCATACCCCTATGAGGCACTAATAAACAAGAACATACTGTACACAGCAGCAAGTGAGGGTTGTTGATGCATAACACAATAATTATTACCATAAAACTTGTCGTTAGATAATTAATGCTTACCTCCTCAATCACAGCTGTCGGCGTAAAGGCCTCACAGTCTGAAATATAAAAGAATTGTCATGGTTTCCTTGTATTTCACAATGCTTTAGGAATAAAAACTTACATTGTAAGTATATAAGAGGTTGAGATCCCTTCACACACACAACAAAAAAGACATACTGCTTGTATTATTTGTAAAATTATGTGACAAAATTGATATGGTTCTTGGAGAACCATTCTTGGCTAGGATTGGGTTTCCGATATCACTTTCTCGACGAATCAGCACTAAAATAATCAGGGTAGATGTTTAGTCCTCGGCTGTCCATATGCCACCCATGATCATGACTCAAGTTTATATAATAAAATTCCCATTGAGCACGTGAATTATCGTTAAATACAGTATTGCCAACCACGAGCTCACAGTACTACTTTGTATATGTGAGGGGAAGATGACCTAGCAGTTCCACCCCTTAAACAACAATAACTAACTATGTAGCCTATATAAGAGACCAATGGCTCTTGTCTAGACCAATAGATGTTGGGTAGTGCAGAGGCCTATATACTGTACACCCCTAGTTTATGTCATGCATCAATAGTCTTTAATTAGTGTGGTGAATTTTGTATCCCACGTGTTGGCAACTGGAGTGACGTCAATGTGTGCTCCTTGATAACAGTTGAAGAGACCTCATGCGCTGTCGAACATGACTGCCGTTGTTAATAAGCAATACATAAAAACATATGTATTTAATTTACATATCCGGTGAAGTAGTGACGAGGGTTAGTAATTTCAATTGGTAATGTCACCCAGAAGATGAAACATGGTGAAAGTGACGTTTCATTCAGAATTTATCTATTTTACACTAAAAACCCCGTGGCACCATAGCCCATGACGGGCCTTGGCCAAACAAGCGACCACTGCTCAGCCATTCGGCTTGGAAATTGTGGGGTGACGCATGGTCAGCATGTCGGGTCCCTTCAGCCATTAATCTTGGTTTTCCCGACTGGGGAATTGCCTCACGGTCAGACAGCTACCCAACATTCCTTACAAGGCTGAGTGCACCCCGCTCCAGCCCTCATGTCAGTATCTAAAACCTTGGTGACTCGGGTGATAAGCAGCGGCGCTACCTCAACACCACGGGGCCGGCTTACTATTTTACACTATTTCTCACGAATCAAACAAATTTAGCTACATGTGGATAAAGTAATCGATCAGATTGATTGTTAAGGAAATATGAATGAAATATACCGTAAGGTGGATGAATAAAACTGCACATGCCTTGTTCCCTTACCTAGGCTTACACATTACAAAAACATTGCATGTCACGAAAACTAATCCACCATGACTTTTTACTCCAATACTGTAGTTTAAAGAAAGGACATTCGAAGGAAACATTCAGTGCAAATATTAGTATGGTAGGCTCACTGGCCTTTAAAAGTAATTAATTTACTTACATGAAACATCATCTCCAGTGATGGTCTCCTCCATCAGTGCACAATTTAGTGCCGAAAAAAAATAACACAATGATTTGGTGGACCCTCTTGTAGTACCGCCAATCAGAAGGTGTACCACCTGTGGGTCCCACGATGACTCTTTCCTTCCTACCAAGACAAAGAGAAATTCGTACACATATGGAACAATTTAATTATATTTCTAAACTTAATGAACGCAATTCGATTATATTTATATGCGTGACATTACTCCAAATTTAAGTTAACATAACCTAGACTATCGTATATCAAATAGCGTGCACTAGATTTCTGTAAAGGTAATATTATATAAAGTGTCAGGAGGTCACACCATACCTGTATTTCGCAGTTAAATTTTTAATCTTTGTCTTTAATTCATCGATGGATTTCATTTCACCTCCCAATTCGCATAGCGTCCGTATCATTCTGGCATAAACGTTCTTATTGCGACGAACACCTCTTAATTCTGCCTTAAACTCTTCCCACACCTCTAATAATATTTCCACATTAACTTATTTCCACTCAGACCTCTTCTTTTTGTTATTAGCATCTAATTCCATTTCTAAAGAATAATATGAATTATTAACTGTATATGATCAATTAACAACACCGCAGACAACTAACGATAATGTTATCCTGTTGCGTTTAGATGTCCCAACTTAATATGGATCGACGCCGGATCGCGATCGCAACCGAGACGTCTAAACGGGATACAGGTATTCGAGACGTCGACGTATCTGTTTTGAACTGAGTGTTTTGTAACAAATGGAGGAAGTTCTATTTCGTGGCGGCAAAAGCAGTACAGCTAATTAAGATCACTTCCACGTAGCCTAATTAAACATGCTAATAGGTTTTTAAGGTACGGTACTTAATCGTCTGACAATATAATATTTAATCTGCTTTTCACAAAGCATATTTTTGTGTATTTAAGAATATAGAAATCCAATGTCGGATTCTGTTATATCACAATGACAATGATAAATAGTACCATAACCACTTATTTGACCTTGATGGTCAACTTAGACTAATTGTTGAGCGTCATCGCTCGTTATCTCTCTGCACTTCGAGGAATCTTGTAATACCTCATTTAATTTATAAAATATGAGAGTGATTTGGCGTACCAGTACTGGAATAAGTTAGGTCTTTTGTTAATTCTTCCTCTGTTCTAGTTTCCTGATCTTAATGGAGAAAAGACTACCGGTATTCATCAAGTGTGAGCCAGAATGGTTGACTCATGAATTCCCTAACTTTGTAAGTTGCATTTTAATTCGTACATGGTGTAACATTGCTATCTTAGTGATATGCAAGGTTTAGTGACATAATGCAGTACTTGTAAGTAACTGGTACTCTAACCAGGATCTGATATCTTAGTACTCATATTGTGCCTATATATTTAACATTGGTTAATACATCGTAGGATCCAAATGAGCTGTTGCCCTCTGATAACCTGCAGAACGAGGCTGGCGATATACTCGACGTTGAAAGGATAACAGTTAAAGAGGAACATGAACTTCAGGTAATTATAGGTTATGCATTACTTCTGTTATAATAATACGAATGATTCTTATTGAGAATAATTTTTGGAAGATTGAATCACTCAGTCTTGTTTTCTATAAGATCAACTAACTTAACAAATGCAGATGTAATTGTATTGCTACTGCTGTTCCACGCGGATCCTATTATAGGTGAAGTCTGCACAATGTGCCATGTTAAAACTCAATCATATACGGCATTTGTGATATGATTGCCCGTAAGTGACTGTATTATTGGTTGTGTACCCTATTGCTTATAGGCTAGACTACCACAGCAAAGCGAGCTCGGTACCGGCATAATACGATGTTATGATTGTAACTTGGCCGTCAGCAATCATATTTCTAACGAATACTCATCACCTCTTCTTTCTTCTTCTCTTTGTTGAAAATGTGACTGCCAACAGAACAAACAGAATACCTTTAATCCAGGCTAACTAATGCACTTTGTCTGTGGTAGCTCATTTGTCAACTCAATGTAGAGGATAAGTTTGTACAGTGCCACACTCTCTGGAATTATTTGTATAAACACATGTTTAAGATAGCTTAAGTGAATACACAGAATCTATATATTAACTCACCATAATTACAGTAATTGGAAGTTGCTTGAGACCCACATGGTCTGAGGAAAGCCTAACGTTGCTTCTGGTTACTTGTCCATCTTTCCATTTCGTGACCCCTGGTCAACTCTCCCTTAATTCTTATTCCAATAGTTGTAGGTAATCATCCATTTTCTCACCCTAATTGACTGTTTGCGTTACTACCTGATAACTTACTCTAATTCCTCGACTGGGTCAGACCTCTTCCTTCTCCTCATGATATAATGGTGTAATTGCTCAGCACAACTGCCTGGAATGTAAAATATTCAGATATATTCCAACTTTCATAAAAGGTAACTAAACTGGATGGTGTGTACCACACCTTCAATGGTACATACCGTGTAACACCAACAAGTGAACATGGAAATACTATTTCCCTATCCCACTGAAGTGTTTTACAATTATAGATTAGAACAGAAGTATTACATCTGTGATGTTATTAATTTCGAAATGCGTTTAGGCCTCTGTAGAGGGCGATATGTGTCATGCTTAAATGTTCACATGAGTTCGTAATTGTTGTCTTCAGGGGCGGAACTACGAGGTCATCTGCCCCACGCGCATATGCGAGGCAGAGAAGGGGTTTTCTTGTTCTCATTTCCTCACGTACCAAGTTCACTCTGGAGGCACAATCCCCAGTATGTTTTGTACCCTTTAGGCTTGTCCAATTCAATTCACCTTCATTCATTTCATATCTCACTAAATCATCTCATGACCTTGGCGTCAGGAAGGGCATCCGGCCGTTAATACCTTAGAATAGTTTCGCATCTCATCCCCAACTGAGGTGTAAACTGGAATACTAAGGGGAGAAATACCTACATAGAGCCTAGTAAAATGAGTTAATCTATAGGACTTTAAATAACCTATCGAGCACAAAACCAGCATTGCTGTGAGAATGAAATAAATATGATCTTAAAAAGTGTGAGAAATGATGAACAAATATTCATATTCTGGTACATAATTCTACAGCCCGTATATATATAACAATCCATGCGTTATATTCCAGATTCCACTGGTTCACAATATCTCTCAAACTATTTAAACAATCACACTGAAATTTTTTAAGGTGCTAGGGGACTATTAAGTACAAACAATAGCTTTGCTTCCATGAGATTATTTACTATTCCAAATTACATTTCTGGTGAACTAATCACTGAAGAGACTTTAGTGTAGATATATCTCATGTTCAATTTCCACCAACAGATCGACCCAGCTTTGCATTTCGTAACGTAAGCACTAATGAAGTTAAGAGAGTGTTGTATTCCATTAGATCCCAGGCGAGCGGGATTGATGATATACCTATAAAATTTATACATTACATTATTGGTGCTGTTCTCCCCATTCTCTCACACATTTTTAATTACTGTTTAAACAATGGCACACTGCCTTCTATCTGGAAATACGCCAACGTGATCCCTCTTCCTAAGATACCTTGCCCACTGTTACCATCTGACTACCGCCCTGTATCTATTCTCCCTGCTCTCTCCAAAGTACTGGAATGGTTTGTACAAACTCATATACTGGAATATTTGAACATTCACTCTCTACTTGATCCACTCCAGTCTGGTTTCAAGAAGGGCCACAGCACAGCTACTGCCTTACTTAAGGTGACTGATGACATCAGACAAGCACTGGACCAAAGACAAGTAACAATACTCACACTCTTCGATTTCAGCAGAGCATTTGACACCATAGATATACCGACCCTATTGAAGAAGCTAAAATCCCTTCTTGGCTCCGAAGCCATAAATTTTTTTTCTGCTTACCTAACGGGTCGAAATCAGCGTGTGATTGTACAGGACACCACCTCACAGTGGCGTCAGAAAAAGGCAGGAACCCCCCAAGGTTCGGTCCTTGGGCCCCTACTTTTCGTGCTCTATATCAACGATATCTCCTCCACAATTAACTATAATAAATATCATTTTTATGCAGATGATCTCCAAATATATTGCCACACTAGTATCAACAATATATCAAATGCAATAAGGGATATAAACACTGATATCCATCAACTTAGTGTATACGCCGATGACAACTCTCTCCTGCTCAATCCTAAGAAAACCCAAACTATCATCATCGGCTCTCATAAGTTACTAAACTCATTAAAAAACAACTACGTTGTGCCTCCAGTAACACTGAATTCAATCACCATCCCCTTTAGTAAAGAAGTAAGGAACCTTGGGTTAACCTTAACTGAAACTCTTGACTGGTCACCACATATAAGAAATACACGTAAAAAGATATACGCATCCCTTCACCCACTCGTGCGCCTTAAGAATATTTTACCACTAGACATTAAGATTAAACTCATCCAGACACTAATACTACCAATTCTAGACTACTGTGACATCGTTCTCGTTGACGCGACTCATGGACGAACAATGAAACTCCAACAAGCATTGAACTCTTGTCTTCGGTTCGCTTTCAATCTAAGATACGATGCCCACATGACCCCAAGCTACCGTGCTCTTTCATGGCTTAAACCTGATGAACGCCGTAAATTTCACTTGTTGACATCAATCTATCGATTTCTGCATGAAAACACCCCCACGTACATGTCATCAAAATTTAGTTACTTGTCCTCATATCATAATCGAAGCACTCGATCTGGCTCTTCCCTCGCCATCCCCATCAACCACTCATCCATGTTTAACCGCTCTTTTGTTGTAGCTGGGTCTCGACTATGGAATTCAACTCCTCCCGATATCAGAAATTCCACAACAATAAATAAATTTAAGGCCGCATGCCGAGATTACCTGTTGAATACTGCTGATTGCCCCGTGTGAATGGTGATGGATGATAGGACGTATGACTGAGCTAGGATTATATCTAGGATATTATAGTAAGGTCTGTGACATTGTGATTATTATTATTATTATTATTATTATTATTTGCATTGTTATAATTATTACTATCATTATTCATGTGCCTTTTTTTACTAATATTAGTATTAGCATAATTAATTTACTCCTTATTTATCATCATAATGTTTTTTGTATTTTTGGAATTGTCATAAGCTATGTACTGGTACCATATTTCGTGGTTAAGTGTAAGAGAGGGCCATGAGCCCTAACTTCGCCACTACCGAAGACATAAAATAAATAAATAAATAAATAAATTGTGTTAAATAATTCAAAATGGCATCAGTTCGAAATTTTTAAACATATTTATATTATATATCGAATCCTATCTAAGCCATGGACGAGATTGATGGTCTATTATATGAACACTTCTTGTAAATCTTAGATCACGTGCATTTGACTTTTGTGAAAGTAAATTTCGATGACAGAAAAACGGCATGTCATTGGTTGAGTCTTAATCACCTATACTGAAAGTTATACAGACTGAAGAAAAAATGCTGCACTTATAGGTCGGCATGTGGTTCCTTGTCGACATTCATCACAAATGTTTATCTAGCAAAACCTAGTCCCGCCAATAGGTTTAATAGAAATGCGAGTTTAGATACGAGGATCTGGCAACGCCGTCACACGTGCAGCGTGGCCAAGAACAAGTCGCCTGAAGTCGGCGCTAAGTCGGAGCTGTCTCATTAGCTAGGTGGGATGAGAAAATGCCGTAAATGCCGGTTATGCGTCTCAGTGGTCGAGTCGCGTTTGTGCCAAAACTTTTGTTGTTATTAATGTATCAAATTGTATCCAATGTACACCTCCACATTATGTGTTGTGTTTACATGAACTTCTTACAGACGTAAACGACCACTTTGTTTCGTCCATGGCACAAATTAAGCCAATAGAACATGATAGTGGATACAGTAACGAGCAATGTTCAAAGCAACCACTGTCGTGTTAAAGGCAAAATGATGTCCTGCTTCGTAGCTCCAAGGTTGGTTGGTTCCTCAGTTAAGGGGCTGCAACAACGCGGTCATGTAGCCCCGTGTACTTTAGGTGTGTGTAGAATCTGTCTGATAACTGATGTTAATTGTGATGGCTGTATTAACGTGTGTTATCTGTGATTCAGGTAAGGAGTGCAGACGATCAATTTTAAGTAGGTCCTACTTTGCTACCAAATGCTACCGTCAACGACACCTAGCCGCGAACTTGGCTACTAGATTCCACCTTGGCCGACACCTGGTGGTGAACGTTGGAAGTAATATCGCGTTTATCAAATCTAACCGACAAATTTAGCTTCACACAATTGGAGTTAGTTGAAGCTTCTTTTACGTGCCATAAATCCATGGCATGGGCCGGTCGGCTTTACTTCCCCTCCGAAGGAAGGTACACTGAGGGATTTTAACGCTCTTAAAAATCCGGAGACTTAGGAATGCGAGAGGGGGATCAGCTCAGTGAGATAACGGACCCTCACACACAGGTATTTCTATTCATTCGAGTGCAACCAGTGACCACGTGAACTGCTCTCAACAGAACCGTGCAAGACTCAACCAGATAAGTAGCCTGTACGATACAATCTGAATTGACCATCTACAACAACCACATATTCACTCCGAACAGGCAAATCCCGGAGGTCAATCACCACTTCCAGTATCTCAACAAAACATCACATAGACCACAACTAACAAATACTGACGAGTTGCATTATCTCAACTAATACTGCAACTAAATAAGTGTACATATTGTAAATACTTCCACCCATACTTTCAGACATAGATTTTATAGCCTAAGTGTAATGGAGCTGATGATGATCACTTGACGATCGAAACTGGTAATCCAAGTGTATTTATTAATCTCTTGGATTTTGTCAGTATTGGGGAATAACCCATCTCATTTGGGTACAATCGTGTTGACCGACTGAAAAGCACTAATGTAACACTGGCTTCAAACACCATAACAATTATATCTAATTGTGATGGAGCAATCTAAGCCTCCTACAATTAATTTACCCAGTACAACAAATAATTCTCATCCAAATTTGAGCTCTGTGTAGCACTTGTAATCAAACTATCGCATATTGACCTCACTCGATATTCAATAAATACACATAACTTTGTGTTCGCGTATTCCACACTCAATGAGAAATATTTTGCCCTCTATGTCTCTACTTATACTCAATTCTGTACACTGTGGGTTCGATGCTCGAATCTCCGTATCCGCCTCTCAGGCGTCCGACAAGTACTTTTTGTGCGTAGTGTAGCATTTCTGGCTTCTCCGTTCTGTTGGCAATCAGCTACTTCCTCTTCCTATTTTCCTCCGCGTTGTTCGAAGTATTTCCATGCAATGTACAGTGAATGTCTAACTCAATTTATTCTATTGTCCGTTTCTTCCATCCTCAGTTTGATCTCATATTTCCAATGGATTTCACGGCTCGCTCGATCCTTTCACATCCTTCAACAAGTGCCTTTTTCCAAACCCATACTTCGTAATATTGTCATCAGCTTACAAAATCGGTGTTTTCACGTGGTCTGACATAACAGCACGGTTTACGAACAATTGAACCAAGTCTGGGGTGTTTACTCTGAGAACTGCCTTTCTCTACAACATTTCTGATCTAGGTCTTGTATGTCGCATTATGTTTAGAAGGTATTCAAAGTGATGGAAACGTGTGTAAGATTTAATTCCATCTACGCAAAGGAACGTGTTTGTGAAACAAGTCATTTCTCTGCAGGATGATACTCGTCTAACTGAGGATATTAGGATACAAGAGTTTGTTCCATGCGTCAAAGCAGAAACTCCCTCTTTTGCGAGTGGTGGAGATTTGAAAGGGGTGAGTACGTTTTTGAGTTACTACTTGTTGCATCTCATAAAGGACATGACCTGATCGCCGTCTGCTTCTCACCAATGCTATTTAGGGATTACAGAATTGTGTATTCAGACCGTACTGATGACATATGGCACCTGTCTGCTGTACGGAAAGTACAAGACTGCTAGCTGGATGGTAAGCTTTATATTGTCTGATTACTGCTGGACTCAAACCCATGACCTCCCTCTCTGTGTGTGTTGCTCTATTCACTGAGGTATATTAATATAGTATACAGGGCGCCCGAAAATGTTCTCCGCAGCTGTGAGTGGTTGCGTCATAGGTTTAGTTGGTACGTTGACAGGGTGAATCCCACACGTGTGGGCTGTCGAAATCGTCAGGGTGTATTGCAATAAGCGAGATTATGTGTCATCAGCACTTCCAGAATCTGTTATGAATGGCTGTGGTGAGTACAAAGTATGCTGTTTGCTTGTTATTAGGGAACACAGCGATGACATAATGCATTCTGCACATAAGTCAAGCAGTATTGCGCGTCATAGGAGCTCATGTCACCACGGACAGTTAAACTATGATAGAGGCTACTTGAGCTGAGTCATATCCTACTCGTGCAACTGTACCTGTCAACGTAGCATGCTGACATGTGACACAAGTAAACAAAGAATAGTTCCCATCTCGACCGCCGGCAATCATTTCGTGAAAGGCCAATATGTTGCAAGCGGCAGCCGTGCTGCCAACGTAACTTCTGTAGCTAGCTCTCGCAGACGCACGTAGGCGATGCGGAGAACATTCCCGTACTCACTGTATTACAATGTTAATACCGTAGGTCCAGTGCCTGCAGTTAGAAGCAATATGCAGTGACTGAAGTTATGTTAAATAGTCTACAAATCACTCTCTCTATCGACACTTACTGTAAGTGGCTGATTGGAAGGTTTTTGAAATTGTACCTGCCTTAATAAAAAATGGTGCACTGTTCTTGTAGAATATTGTTTATATGGCAGACGAGGCCTGCTGGAAAAGTATCGGACCTTTGCCCGGGGAAAACAAACTGGCATTCCTGGAGCTTTGGAAACCTAATCACCCTCAAAGTAGTCTCCTTGGGATTCCACACACTCCTCCCAGCGGTGCCGCCATTGTTGGAAGCATTCCGAGAAAGCCTCTTTTGTAATAATAATGTCGAATACTTTACTAACAGTAGTATATGGGTTTGTTCCTAACAGCTGTGATGGTAGAACTATTGAGGACCAAATCACTTGTAAGTGGCATGTGCATGTATTATGTGCTGTGACTGAAATGGACAAAATGATGGACTGGGAAGAGAAAAGGCTTTTATAGTCTTACTACCTGAAATTCCCAAATTAATTCTTTCATCACTGAAGACCGTTACTTCCTTTAAAGTACTGTTTCCATATTTTCTATCACACTTCAATTTATTTGACCTACAAAGGAGGGATGTCTTTGATTAGTCCAGATCCAGATGAGACTTGCTAACGCAGTAAGATATGATCGAGAATAAGATAGTAATATCAGTCAGTTAGTTGCACAACTGATAAATCCTTACTCGAAGTTGATCTGTGCTGTAATGTTAAATTATGTGTTAATGATTGTGTACAAGCGTAATATTATAGCAAATGAATTAATGGTCCATTCTTGTCGCTAGGATAAAACAGAAGAAACCCACGATGAAGAGAGTGACGCAAGTGGAAATCATGTAAATGAGTAAGTGGACAACAGGAAAAGTATTCTTACTTATTAATGTATGATAACTGGTAATGTTGGATGCGAATCATTCTTGTTAGCAAAATCAGTTATCCTCTAACATTTGTTGTTGAATGCATTTCTTTTGTCAGTGTTAAGTGGATATTGATGTTCACTTTTTATTTGGCAGCCCAAAAAACAACCATTCTCATTCTGAGTTTTAACTGTTAGAAGTATTTGAGTATATATATATGGTATCCAGTATGAATGTTATTGCACATATAACCTACTAGTTGTACCAACCAAGCATTGCACCTATAACCTACTAGTTATACCAGCCAAGCATTGCATTGCACTTATAACCTACTAGTTGTACCAGCCAAGCGTCGCATTGCCAATCAAAGAAATAAAGTTTTTGTTTTGTAATTTTGTTTATTGAAGTGTATTTGGGTATGCAATATTTTTGTTTTTTCGTATGGTGCGTACTTAAATAAATCAGAAGGCTTTCCGACGCGTGAGCAAACAACTAACAGCTGTCCATGTGAGAGAAGCTTGGATTTTCCAAATTTAGTCCACTCACTTGTAGGGGTCCTCCGTGCGCTTTGTTGATGGTCATCGCAAATGTGGGTCGCACCGGAAACTGCTAAGGTTTGGAAACACACAAACTGCTGCTAGACTGTATGATATACACTAATTTTGTGTTACGACTTATGAGCCGCCTATCGTAAAATTGATTTACTAATTCAGGAACCTCCGCGAGCTTTAACAACAGCTGACGAAAGTCAATTTGTTGAGCGACTTGCGCGTCATCTATTGTAAAATGGTTATTCTAATTCAGACACCATCGCAGACGTGTGCACAACTCCTCACCAAAGTTAATTTGTTGAAACGATTAGCGTACCAAAGCTCATTTATTGATACGACTTTTTCTGAAATTAATTTACTAATTTAGAAACTTCCTCGGTCGTGCAAAAATCATTTGTTGAAATGAAAGTCAAAGGTTTCATTTAATGATATCCCAAGACGATTAGGATTCTAGTTCTGGAAACTAAGCTATGCATGTGGCACAGTGTAATGGTCGTATCACGCAACTCCTTCATTTCACGCTGATTGTACGGGATGTCCTGACTATCAGAGTTACCGTCATCTTTTCGTTTTGAATAACAAATGAGCATCAGAGATTTTCCCTGAAAAGCATAATCCATTTAATGATAATGATGATAATGCCTGGGACATGTTAATGGATATTCTGGAAATGTACAATTAATGTAAGCTAAGGCGTAAAATAAATTGATACATAAAATAGGAAGAATATAATAAATCAGGTATATAGAGACAAGGAATTGAAGTGTGGTTGGTACAATACAAATCATTCATGCCATTAAAACAATTAATCGTTGTTTCAGTACGGCACACAATCGCTGTAGTAATTCATTATACCCTCTGCAGGAGAACTATCAAGTTATGGCTTTATTTCCTACCCCAGCCATCCCAAAAGTGGTTTTCGGTTGTTTCCTCACTTTTACTATCAGCAATTACTGGGATTGTCCCTAAATTCAGGTCACGGCCGCCTCATACCCTAACCATTGACCCTATTACAAATACACTAGTTGAGCCAGTACAACGCCACACGGGGATCGATGACCATGATGTTTTAAAGCACCTAAATGAATTCATTGTTAAACAACAACAACAATGTACTATACCCGAGCCTCCTCGGTCATGTCAATCCGCAGATGGAAAAAGGATCGCCGGAACACTGAAGTCCCCGGCAAAAACAACCTCAGTGTTTCGCTGACAAGAAGCTCATTTTCACACATCCATATATAGATGGAAAGTGATGGTGAACAATGAAATTTCGTAAAAACACAGAAATCTATCTAAGCTCGAACATGAGATTCCTGAATCTCGGGATATAAGGGTGTTAAAAGCGGGCGCTTATCTCCGTTGTTCATAATCGTGCTAACTATTGTAAATATAAGATGGATTTTTAACTTAAAAGGACGGGCAAACAAAGCGTGCTCATTAGTTTATTTACCAGGACATAATTACAGATCATATTTAACTCTCCTAATCTTAATAAAATATCGAACAATTAAATAGTTAAATAATTACATATAAATAAATTAATATTAATCTTATACCGTATATAAAAGTGAAAGTCTGTATGTGGGTATGTGGGTGGGTGGATTTGTTCCGTATACAAATCCACACCGTTCCACCAATCTCAACCAAATTTTGCACATAGTTTAGGACCCAGAAGGAACGGCTGCCTCCATGAATTTTCGATAGTCTTTCTCATTCTTCTGATTTCGGCCCTTTTGCACTCGAGCAAAGGCTAAAATATACGCATGAAGGAATGGCAAGGCAGATCGTTTCCATGGCAACATAGCTCAAGTCGAGACACGGCCGACTGGATGCCAGTTGCGCTCTGCACTACCGGTATAGAAAATGAGGTTCTTTACATGAAATCCCGTTAGTTACTCAACTTCTCACTTAGCACTGTCAACCCAGTATAGCATAACTTCCGCAATATCAAAATGCAAATCATATCACAAAAGAATATGATAATAATAACCCCTGGCACTACAGCCCAAGAAGGGCCTACGCCTACCAAGCCACCGCTGCCCAGCCATTTAGCCTTCAGATATTGGGGTGACGCGTGATCAGCGCATCGGGTCCCCTTGGCCGTTGATCTTGGTTTTCGGGTTTGGGGCGTTGCCTCACTGTCAGACAGCTACTCAATTGCCCTCACGAGGCAGAGAGCACCCCGTTCCAACCCTCACGTCAGTTTCTAAAATCCTTGACGGAGCCGGGAATCGAACCCGGGGCCTCTGGGTGAGAGGCAGGCACGCTATCCCAACACTACGGGGCCGGCCAAAAAATTCAATAGCGTGATATTAAATGACAGAAACTAAACATACCTTTGCACCTTATTAAAATAGAATTCCATTAAGTTCCCCCCATTTTTATAAAACTTCATGAACTTTCCTGCTGAGTGGTTAGTACAGAAGTTATTTGGAAGTAACCGGTATTTCGGCTTCCGCAATGATATTCGTATTCGGTGATACTAATTTCTCTGCAACGACGCTGGAAAGACCGCTGCTGCGGTGAGGTTAATGAGTAGAGAGGGTTGGAGTTCTGAGAAACGCAATCCAAACATTTCATAAAAGAAATTCTTTCCACTGTGAATACAACTTAAAGCAGACTTTCAGTTTTCATTGTCGGAAAAGTGATTATCGCAATATTGAGGTGGTATTGCTGGAACGATTCTCTTCCAGACTGTAATAATGCCAATAACTACCTACGGACTCAACATTATATGGGATAATCTTACTGTCACAGACCTCTTTAAACCCCTGGCACTACAGCCCTTGAAGAGCCAAGGCCTAACAAGCTACCGCTGCCCATACATTTGGCCTACAGATATTGGGGTGACGCGTGGTCAGAGCATCGGATCCCCTCGGCCGTTAATCTTGGTTTTCGTGATCGGGGCGCTGTCTCACTATCAGACAGCTACTCAATTGTCCTCACGAGGCTGAGTGCACTCCGTTCCAGCCCTCACGTCAGTTTCTAAAATCCCTGACGGAGCCGGGAATCGAACCCGGGGCCTCCGGGTGAGAGGCTGGTGGTGTATTCTTGGAATACACATTAAGATAGAGTATTTTTTAATGCTCTTTGCTTGTTCACTCCTTCCTTTTTCTCAAACACCAGCAGTGATCTTCTAATTTCTCTTTGTTGGTCATGTCTCTTATGTTCCTTGTGAGTCTGTTCTAGATATATATCTTCCATGACCCACCTAGCGTCATCTAGCAGCGAATCTCTGAAGTTCCTCAATTCTCCCCTGTATAAGAGGACTTCCTTGTCCATCTGCCCACCAGATCTCGTCGCCATCGCCAGCTATCATCTCCGTGATCAAGAGAACTTCGTTTACTTTTTCACCCACCATGCTGCGCTAGTATCGCCTGCTATCAACTCTTTGAAGACCATTTCCTCAAGAGAATTTAACTTTTTAATGTTGGTTATGCTTATATGTTCTCCTTTTGTCTCCTACCCCCACTCTCCTCCCTTCCTTGGTCCCTCTGCGCTTCGCTGAGCATGTCTCACTTGTACGTCGGCCGTCGACTCAGTCAAGGCTCAACTAGAGCCAGCCTCCTGAACTAAAGAAGCATTCTTTAGATTCCACGCCATGTTGGAACTTTAATCGTCAAAGGGAACTTCACCTTCGCCATGCAGCAAAGATAAGTACAGACTTCAGGTTTTAACCTCATCTTCATCGGTTTTAATATCTACATGCTTTTACCGATCATTTTATAGGCAGTGTGAAATTACTATATCTTGGGGCAATAATCATCCTTCGCGGGATTTACCATGTTGGGCTTTTGTCTGTCTAAGCCAACCTTAATAGAAAATAGCATTTCTTATGCTGATTAAATGACAAATCTTCTCACAACGTGGGATACCAATGAATACTCACTGTCTATAAAATATTTTGCTCGTTCCACCGCTGGAATAACTTTGGCCCTATTCTTCAGTTAGGATTGTTCTGGAACCTTCCAGATTCTGCACTCTATCTACCAGTCACGCCGTCATGTATTTTCCACTCACATGTGGGAATACTATTTTAAATTAAGGAATCTTCCTTATAAATTACTGCAATAGCTAAATTTTCTTCCACCGTTGGAATTTTCTATGGCGCATTTAATTGTAATCTGCAACTTTCTCAAGCAATAGACTTTCGACTACCTAGTGCAACTAATTATTTTCCATCATTGCAATAACTTTCTTTGCCATAAACTTTCGTGCTACTACAGTGAACTTTTCATCCATTTTAAAAGACTATAGTGAAAAACAGTGTTCTTTCAGTATTTCTTCCGCGTCGCGCTCGTCCGATTATTATAAATACGGCCATGAACATTTACCTTCCATCCGAGTTGATCTTTCCTAAACCTCTTACTAACAAACCATAATAAAATTGTTACTTTAGGTCTTTTTCAATGAGGTGTCACTCTAAAGATGTGCTCTCCCACTTTTGCTTACATGTAATTAATTAACTTCTGCATAACTACGTGTCTTGTACACGTTTCTAATTATCTTGTTTCTCCCTTCTAATTAGGGAATACAATTCTTTCAACTCATAAGTGAGTTATTTATAGGTTTCACGAAAGGGAAACTTGCCCCATTGTCTCGTGATTCCTACTTAAACTTAGAAGGTCTAGAACCTTCATTTCGACTTTCTCTTCAGGTTTCACATTAAGTGACCTGCCCTATTTGTATAACTACAAAAAAAGTAATTCAGCGTAAATATAAGAAGTTATAGGAACTTCTATCTTATTCTTCCTGTTTTTGTTATTGTTATTTTCGAAGTTGTAACTTTTTGTAAGATATGTACTTGGAAATTTCTTAAAGTACACACCGTGTACTCGATTTAATGTCTAACTTTAATCACTTCATTTGTATTTTTAAAATCTTACTATGATTTTAGTACATATAGTTCATTACGCTTTTTTGCTTTGTTAAATAAATTCAAAGTTCCTTTTTTGACTCATCATTTCTCTAACACAACGGTTAGGCAAGATCCCGTCTTCCCTGACTCTTCCTAGGTTCATGCCCTCGTTAATGCAAATAAATCTCTTGATAGGGTTTTCACCACTTGTTGCCTTTGAGCAAGAACTCTTAGTTGTAAACTTGGTAAAGTCTCTCTTAGCTTTAATAGCTAATTCTAACTGGCCAGTAAGGCAAGCATAGCTCGCTACGCCAGCTTCCTGCTTGTGGAGATTCTCTCCAACACTTATGGTTGTTTTTTCAAAATATAAGTGTTTCTCCTTGCCTAAACTTTTAGTCGGCTCTTTGCTGGGTAAAAGCTTAGCCATTTCCAAGTGCAACTCCTGGTTTACTTACCAAAATTATTCCCAAAGGTATAATTCTTTTATCACTATCCTTCTTGGAAGCACTTGGTCGCTTTTTAGGAACTCTACAACTTCGAAAACTGGAAATATCAAAACCGATTCAAATTATTGGCATTCTTCGAATCACTTGTTCAAAAACTAATTCCTTTGAACAGACATACAATAAGTCTGTTACTCTCTGTCTTGCCAGACCATCACCCTTCCCCATAGTAGGCATATGCATGCTTGAGAGGGAATACACTAAAGCCATTCTCTTGCAAACCGCCCAAGTCCTAGCTGCGTTTCCCGTTAGCTTCGACCAGGTCCTTACCCACTTTAGGTATCAGAGAGCGGATTTGCTGTGGCAACCGCCTTTGAGTGCATTTAAAGTTAAATTTATAACTTTTGTGGGACTCTCCTCCTATTTTTCCATCCTTTTTCTCCAGTCCGAAACCCACCTCCTTTTCTTTATCATCTTCCCTTGGTGGTTAGGTTATTCCTCAGCCAATAATCTACCCAGCTGGCGCACTACCCCAACACCGCAGGGCCGGCTCATAGACCTCTTAACAATAGAAAAAATCAAGGTCCGCTACATGAAAAGAGTGCTGGGAATGGGAATAACAGCACCATCAAGACTGATTTATATTATGCTTAGTGAGAATTTCTTCATAGAAGATATGAGGTTGCAGTTGCATCTTCCAAACACAAAGGCATATGAGAAAACCTTTCAAATATTACTTGAAAAAAGGAACAACATTTGGACCGAGTATTTTACAACAGACGTCATACTGACACAAAACTGGAGACAGGCCAACTATAAACTGAGACATGCCATGACACGATTTGCAGTACACGGGGTTTACCACAAGCTATACACCAACAACAGATGTCATTATCCAAAGGAGGACTGTGTGTGTTAATTATGCCATAATCAATGTTCCCGATATCATGCGAATATGTGAAAAAAAGACTAATATCACTAACGAAACTGTGCCGTGATTATATATTGCCAATAATCTTATTTTCAGATGTATTATATATTTTCTCTGGCTGTTGTGCTGCAATAAACATTTCATTCATTCATCCATTCATTCATTCATTCATTGTCGGAAAAGATATTGCTGAAATTGTAATTTGATGATGATAGTTGATGTTAAAGTGCCTAACATGGAGGTTATAGGCCTCTTAATTCTTTGGTGTGAAAATGAAAAATGATGATAAAATGAACATTAGAACTAAAAACAAGATGTTCAGTAAAGAACATATAGCCAACTTTCTCCTAAATGCATGGGTATTGTTATAACTCTTTGTCCTTTTCAAGGAGGATAATTGAATGTTGGTTGTAGTCGCTTGTTGAAATACAACGTGCTATAGGGATATTAAACATGAATATGAGGTGCCCTTTGCTAGTGCTACCTCTGTAAAAAAATTCATTCAATTCGGTTTCACCGTGTTTGAATTGATATGGGGAATGGATTTGAACACATACATGGCCGCTATTTGCAAACTATTGGGATGATGACCTTGTAGTCAGTCATAAGATGCTTTCCACAAAAAGGCATGTTGTTGCAAAATCTGGTAGAGATCAAATTATTAGGACGGTCGTAATTTGATTTAAGCTTTTAACATTTGGGTGGCCGTCATTCCGTTTCCGTCAAGATGGCGGCGATATAAAACATGACACTGAGGTGCCCTTTGCTGGTGCTACCTCTGTACCAAATTTCGTTCAATTCGGTTTCACCGTGTTTGAATTGATAGGGGGAATCGATTTGCATACATACTTGGCCACCATCTGCAAACTCTTGGGCTGAAGATCTTGCAGTTTGGTCAGAATATGCTTCCCACATAAAGATATGTTGTTGCAAAATTTGGTAGAGACTAGATTATTAGCTTGGTCGTAATTACATTTTAGCTTTTGACATTTGGGTGGCCGCGATTACGTTTCCGTCAAGATGGCGGTGATATAGAACATGACACTTAGGTGCCCTTTGCTAGTGCTACCTCTGTACCAAATTTCGTTCCATTCGGTTTCACCGTGTTCGAATTGATAGGGAGAATCGATTTTCACACAAAGATGGCCGCCATCTGCAAAATATTAGACTAATGACCTATTAGTTTGGTCAAAGGATGCTCCCTCCATAAATGTATGTTGTTGCAAAGTTTGGTAGAGATCGGATGATTAGGTTAATCGTAATTTGATTTAAGCTTTGAACATTTGTGTGGCCGCCATTACGTTTCCGTCAGGATGGCGGCGATATATAACATGACACTGAGGTGCCCTTGCTTGTGCTACCTCTGTACCAAATTTCGTTCCATTCGGTTTTACCGTGTTTGAATTAATAGGGGGAATCGATTTTGACACAAAGATGGCCGTCATCCGCAAACTATTAGGCTAATGACCTAATAGATTAGTCAACGGATGCTCCCTCCATAAAGGTATGTTGTTGCAATATTTCGTAGAGATCGGATGATTATGTTAGTCGTAATTTGATTTAAGCTTTGAACATTTTTGTGGCCGCCATTACGTTTCTGTCAAGATGGCGGCGATTTAAAACATGACACTGAGGTGCCCTTTCCTAGTGCTACCTCTGTACCAAATTTCGTTCCATTCGGTTTCACCATGTTTGAATTAATAGGGGAATCGATTTTGACACAAAGATGGCCGCCATCCGCAAACTATTAGGCTGATGACCTATTAATTTGGTCAAAGGATGCTCCCCCCTTAAAGGTATGTTGTTGCAAAATTTGGTAGAGATCGGATGATTAGGTTAGTCGTAATTTCATTTAAGCATTGAACATTTGTGTGGCCGCCATTACGTTTCCGTCAAGAAAGGCGGCGATATAATACATGACACTGAGGTGGCCTTTGCTAGTGCTACCTTTGTACCAAGTTTCGTTCAATTCGCGTTCACCGTGTTCGAATTGATAGGTGGGGGCAGACATTCAGAGTACACACACTCACACATACACACACACACAGACTCACACACACAGACACACTTTTTTTCACCCTGTGTTGATCTCATAAGTGTACTTTCATTTTTTGCAAAAATCGAAAGTAGGCTAATAACTACAACTTACAACCAAATTTTGGATTAGGAGAACAAAAGGAAAAAGGAAGGAATAAGGGAAATAAAATGCAGGTAAAAGAAATGCTCTCAACCCCCAAATAATGAGATTTGACGAATTTGGAAAGGTGTGCCATGAAAGGCAGATTGGAAGAGAAATAGGAGAGAGCCTGCCCCAGAATCACTGGAAAAAGGGAAAAAACAGATCCAGCTCAGGTATACTCCCAAACTCAACAGCCGTGAGCCCTTGAGGGCGTAGCTCTTCCAGTGGTGGGGCTACACACACCCTGCCTCCCTTATGACATTGTGCAGAAGGCAAGAGATATGATGAAGAGAAAAACAAGAGATCTGACCCTTTGAAAAATGAGGGTATCAGGAAAGATGAAACAAGGTCCAATTAAGGTGGTAATTTGAAAGACTCCTTAGACCCCAGATATCCTAATACCATCAGGGTCGGAAGAGAACAAGTGTTGTACAAGGGAGGCCGACAGTAAATATGCCAGAGAGGATCCCGGCACAATTAAGTGGAAGCAATCGCAAACTCAGCTGGGGCCCCCTGATCGCTAACCAGCGTCCCACAAGTTGTAAGCCCCTGATGGAGGGGGAGTGTCGTAATGTCGTAAGTGAACGTGTCCGGTACAAAGTTATCGCGGGGAATCACGTTAAGACAATCATCACACCTATCTCTGTCTCACGTAAACTCGGGAAAGGAAAGCACACCTCGTATGTTCTTCCTATTTAAAGTGCAAAATGACAAACAACAGTATGACATACTGGATTTGAGCAGCGGCGTTCCAACCATAGTTTATCATTTACCCCAGCATTTTACAAGTTCATCAGCAAACATTCCAAACAACGTAGGAATTCAGTATATTAATACAGACTACTTACAATAATTGAAACTGAAACAAAACTTCGTTATTCTGAACGTAACACTGTGAGAAACACATTTAATAAACCTATTGAACAGCTGTTTACTAATCGCGCCTATACATGGGTGGGAGTGCGTTCTATCGGCAACTAGAGGATATTTGTCAATTACACGTTATGGATGGGTTCTACCTGGGTGGGAATAGCAAGGCAGCTCGCATGTAGTCGGCCGTGGACGAGACCACCAAGTTTCCATCTATCTCTGTAAGAGGCCATGCCACTCCATTTTCTCCACGGCGACAGTAGTTCAAGCTATGACCACCAGGTTTCCATCTATCTCTCTAAGAGACCAAGAGACTCCATTTTCTCCACGAAGACAGTAGCTCAAGAAATGACCAGCAGGTTGTTTCCATCTATCTCTGTAAGAGACCATGGCCAACCTTTTTCTCCACAGAAACAGTAGTTCAAGCTATGACCACCAGGTTTCCATCTATCTCTGTAAGAGGCCATGGCACTCCATTTTCTATTAAGAATCTGAACGCCATAAAAATCTGAATACGTATTTTTTTTTAATATTATTAACAGGGGTCATTGTAGGGAATTGAAATTAATAAAGAAATACACTGGCTAACCCTGCATGTGGCGTAACGTTTACAACAACTGGAGATATCATCACGAAACTTAGTATTAAGATTAAATGGGCTTAAATGATTCTGTTGTTGATTAATTCAGAGACTTTGATACATCATGATAATATAGCCCCATTAACTTGAGTGTGTATGGAATTTTTCTGTTAACTTGTGCTACTGTGATGGCTGTAGTAGTGAGTGTATTTGTAATTCAAATGAGGATTGGAAAGGACGTTGCTGTATCCTTCAGTTAGGAGCTATCGCGGTATTTGCTTCGAGTAGAAGTGGGAAACCACGGGAAACAATTTCCAAGTTTTGCCTCGGGAGGTGTAGTGTAGCCCATTCCGGCTCTCAAACCAGAATTAAAATTTCTTGAAAGATCCGGGATTCAAATTCAGACCTCCAAGCCGAAAATGTTAGCCGCTAATACACGTGGTCGTCTAAATGATTTTTGCATTTTATGTATAATTTTATTTAACCATGAGTCTTTAGGTCACAGAAACCTATGTGACGTTTTGGGTCTAATGTTATACTCGAATGCCACTGCTGTTAAGGGAGATTTTGAATATTTACCTTATGACGAAAGGTATAATGCGCAATATATATTGTATGTAATATCTACTACTGATATGTTGACGTTTATGTTTTAATAATCATAATGTACTTATACTGCATTATTTTATTTTTGACAGTGTTTACGTCTACCATCTGTATTTTGTATTACAAATGAGAAATACAGTAACTTTTGCGTGACAATGCAGATTGTTCTATGAATAATATTTCCTTCTCTTATTCGGGTTATATTGTAATTGGTAATTATCCTGCTCTATGACTATGTTAATTTGTAATGGTACTGGATGTTAAATTATGAATTTAGTTGATAACATGTCAATAACATACGGTAATTAAACTACGAATATATATTATCATGCGATAATTTTCTTCAAGAACCAAACAGTAAGTAATGATAGTTTGCCATAAGAATAGCGGACTCGATTAAATCAAAAATGAACACTATCAGGAAAGTAATTGTGAGATTGAATTCTCGAGGAATTGTGTGTATACATCCCTATTTACTATTGTTGCATTCCCCGCTGCGTTATTGTACTCCACAGTACTGTACTTTTCCACTACATACAGTGAGTAAATATTGAATTTGAGTAACATCAGAATCGAGGAGAACCATGTTCAAAACTCACTTAAGAGGGAGCGAAACTTGGGTCGTGAATCGACTTTTAATTCCAGAAGTGGCCACCTGAAAGGTGAGCGCTATTGTCCCATAACCTGCATTACCGACCATGCTACAGAGGAGAGCGCGTACGGTGGCAGGTGAGAGAGAGCATTTTGCACTTAAAGAGACAGAGACACTCATTGCGATGTCGCCAGACTGCTCTTCCCGCGGAGTTGCTAATTGCTATGAAGCAAGTCAGTAAGCATTCAACCTCCACTCAGCCTACTTCTCAATTTTCTTCCTTCAGTCTTTCTGTAGGACTAACGCAACCTGCCCAAGCGCATGTTGTGATGCTGTCAATCGTCGCCTCGTCCGTAATTCTCTCAACGTCTGCTATTCGGAACGTATTGTTTTTTTCTTGCAACATAAGATTTCACATGCGCCCACAATTGGGTTGTACCAAAACTACACAATGTCCACGCAGGGCCGTGACGGTAGAGAGCGATCATGGGGCCCACTGTAATGACTGCCGCCCCACATTTGAGTTCTTTCCGCGAAATCCTAATAATATTCATGATTGTTTTTAATAAATTAAAATTTCAATATTTGGTTATGTGAAATTATGTGGGAAAGGGAAGCTATTCAATATATTGATTTTCCACCAACCAGGCAATTGCCGGGACATAATCTCATTTTACATTCATTCGTGAATTTTGTACTTTTAACTTTCGTAGCGTGCTTACATTTCCCAAGTTGCCTTTAGCATTGTAACGCTTGAAATTTCACCTGCTGCCAATAGACCATGTACCTAGGTAAATAGCAGTTATTTAGAAATAACTGAAATTGGACCCAACGTTTTCGTTCCACAGCGGCTCAAGAATCACCATTGTTTTAAAGTTTACTCACTTTACCTTTCAAGAATTTGCTTGGTGAGAATTCAAACGTATTGCTTATTTTCAAAATTCAGTCAAATTCGTATTTCAATATTATACAAGATTTGTCTTTGGACTTATTTAAAAGACTGATATAGCAATTAAGAAGCCGTGATTTTCTCTTTCGGGCCCTTCAGTACGCTCGGTCCCCAGGGCTGTAGCCCCATTTGCCCCTCCTTCTCGTCCGACCTGTGTCCGCGTTGCCTTGCTATTTCATCAATTTCGTACGTACAATGCGCGGGTTTGTGAAGTAATAAGACAACCACTCGATAATGTAAGCCTTTCTGTTATTCGAGGTCGGAACTTTGTTAATTTGCTCTGAGAGAATGCTCGCATTGTCCATAATAACCGAATGTGGACGGCGGTCTGGTAGTAATTGTTCAGTAAACCATTGTTTAAAACGAGCGTATCTTATCTTAACGGCAATCGTCAGATTTCTCAGAGTTCGATACTAACCCTCCTTTGGTCGCGTAGATTACTATTGTAATCCAGGTTCAATTTTTTTATATCTGCGAACATAATACACTAGATTTTGGTACAAACTTTTCAGTACCTTTCCTAGATGTTCTTCCCATTACAATCACCGAGAAATATTACATCAATAGCCACTATATAGTGTGTCAGTGGTGTACCAAATAGTCAACTGTACTTCACGCGACTATTTGCGGAACTAAGCTTGAACTCATAGGCGCCCGCAGTGGGGGGAGGGGGTGGGGGCAAGAAGGGGCCATGGGCCCCTCCTGAAATCCCGAGAATATTTTTACTGTTCATTGCCACACCAGTTGATTTCATCAATTAAAGCTACTGATAGTTAACTGATTTAGTGTAGGGATAATTCCACAGTTTTATTTAACTTAGTAATTACGGATAATTTGAAAATATCTCCACTTATTTAGAAAATCGGCGAACTGGATTAACATTACCATTTTAATGAACTGCTTGATTCTTATTTTACTTGTTCCTAAGAAATGAATATTATGACGATGATTCACCAACAAAAAAATACTCCTCCCATTCATGCCATCAAGATAATATGTACCCAACGGTTTTAGAGCAGCCAAATAATGAATAACACGAAGCATGTAAGAAATGAAACAAAATTGCGGGGGGAGGTACGTATCATCATCAGCTAGTGACAGGTAAAGAAACGAAAAATACAACTTGCGCCCCCCCCCCCCCCTTTTCTTCCCCTCCCGGAAAGAAATCCTGCGGGTGCCCATGCTTGAACAGCGTGGGTTTACTTGTATAGGTATAGCATTGTATAGAATTGGGAAACTGAATATATTAAGGAACACTTAATTGTTGAAAGATACTCATCTGTTCGCAAATATTTCATGTTTTTACTCAATACGGGAAACTGCCAAATTTCTTTCAAAAGTTAAAATTAGATTAGCAGACACACAGCCAGAAGATGAAAGCTGCCTGGGCTAAGAAGAAACATAAATTCCTTACAAGAAGTCAAAACGAGCCCCGTGGTCCTCAGTAGGCCCAAACGAAAAGAAGAGGAAGAAGAAGATAAGTTTTTCATGATGTGTCAAAATATTTGGTATTTCATGTATTTTTCATGGAGGAAAGAAAGAGAGAAGTTGCCTAGAGCTCGTGTCAGTGAAGCCAAACGCTGAGTCCAAAGTGGGCGTAACTTAGTGTTCTGTGAGTTGTATGCGGCGAAGAATTGTGCATGGTTATGTCGGATTTTTTCTTAATAATGGCGTGTAGTGCCTATGGCGGTACGAATCGACAAAACAGAACATACCAGAAAGCATAAAAATAGAGGCCTATTACAGTATTTACCGCACTTGAAAGTTACAATATCAATTGAAGCTGAACCTTTGCAAGTTGCATCCATACAATTCTATTGCAGGTTCAGTTTATTAATATTATATTATATTGCACTAGCCAGCGCAGCGAAGGCATCTCCTTCCGGTTCTTTCCTCTATGGTATTTGTCTATCATTAGTATATTTATCACACTCCATCCTTCTTATAAAATCGAAAATGAAAATTAAAAAACAAAACAAAAAAGAACTAATGAAATACCCATTAAAAATTGGCCTACGATTGTAATCCACGCGACTACTGACGTTGCATTTTCGAGCCGACCGTCCTAACCAATGGAACTTTCAGTCCTCCGGAAACGTCGCTGTGACCTGTATAGTTTTGATTTACATTACGCTTCATCAAGGTAATAAATACAGTATGTCCCTGATTTGCCGATCTCGTACATTGCGGTACCGGTATCCTTAAAAATACAGTTCTCGCTGCTATTATGTCACTCCTTACAATAAGTGATTATTTTTCGTCATGCGTTTTCTGATATTTTCTACTGCTACGCGTATCTTATACCGTATGTTTAGAATTAGTTAAAGTATATGAAACTACCTGAGTATTATTGTAGGACAAATGCTAAATCACAATAGATCAGATTTCTGTACCGGGACCTTCCTTTTATCAGTCTAGCGAGATAGCATCGCAGCGGAAAAATGCATGCGTAGCCAGGTGACTCATTGCCGAGAGATTTATTGCTGCGCTGCTAAGTTGCAGACGAAAAAAAAAGAAGGACCCGGTACTTTTCATTAATAAGTGTATGATAAAAAAGGTTTATTAATAAAACTGTATATAGACTTTACCGTTAATAAAATCTAACATTAGTACACAATGACCAAACGATGGTCTGTTGGGACTACAAACATACAAAAAACTGTAAATGACATGAAGCAATGTCTTACATATCGTAATAAAAGACGTAATATTCCAAAAGAAAATACAGCACTACAAAGAAGTAAACATCAAGAACAGTATGACATTGGTGATTGTTAGCTGACAAAATTTAAATAGGATAAGTAATTTTGAATGTAACAAATAATCACAATTTACAGAAATATCACTAACACTCACATACAAATAGTTACAAATTACACAAAATAATATTGAACAAAACAATGACATATTAATCCAAATCAATGTATAGTAATTGCAATCGTTGCCGTGACAAAACAAACATAATTAATTTGGAAAGTAACTTATACTCGTAATTTACAAAGATGTTACAAACACAATATCTTACAAAACGCAAAGATTCAATGACATCCTAAAGTTCAATTATAATAATGCAATAATTGTGACAAAACTAACATATTCTATGATTTAAATCACTTTATAAAAAACTGTATAAAACTAACATAAAGAACTAAAAAAGTAGTTTGTACTCATAATTTACATTAAAAAAACCACTCCGATCTTACACAAGACGCCGAAAATCGGTTACAAACTTTTATATACAAATAGTTGTGAATTACATACACAAATTGCATTTTATTTACAGTTTTGTTAGCCTTCTTCTCCTCAGCCATCCTTTGGGCTCCCACTATGTAAGCAGGGTTTCTTATAGGCATGGAGCGGCTGTGTCTAGGGTCAACTATTTCTGGAAGTAGGCAGTCCATATAAAACCTATGTAACTTTGGGAACATTTCATTTTTCCAAAAGGTCTCATCTCGTTCTATTTTTGCTGTTTTGATTCCTATTGGGGTCCACAAGGCAAAAATGCAGTACTTCCTTTTTGTCATTTGAAGTTGATCTTGTATTTGGAAATAGAATATGTGATTTTTAGCCTATTTTCAATTTTGAAAAAATAGGCTTATGAGATCACCTTTTGTCCGTGTGTGTGTGCGTGCGTGTGTGTGTGTGTGTGTGTGTGATTCGTGTGTGTGTCCCCCCCTAATAAAATCTAAACGGCAGGAGCGATTTCAATGAAACTCGGAAAGTTCATAGCACTATTCCCGGCAACCTCGACCGTGCCCTTCAAATTTTGTTACGACTCACCAATCCAACATGGCGGCTGTGCGAAATATTTCACCAGCATTCAATATCTCCGAAACTATTACCGATATTACCCTGACATTTTCTATGGTGATAGAGGGAACTACTATAAGTTCACTTATGTGACTTTTGAAAACCTGGTAACTACAAAACCAACATGGCGGCCAAGCGAATTTGCGACTTTTAAATAGACGTTTCTCGCGATTTGACCAACCAAACGCAATGAAACTTGGTACAGTATATGTTTATACACATTGTAATGCACCGACATCTAACTTCGTTCAATTGTTTACATAATCACAAGATGGCGGATGTGCGAAATATTTCACCGGCATTCTATATCTCTGAAACTATTAGCGGTATCTCCCTAAAATTTTGTACGGAGATAAAGCGCACTACTGGAAGTCCATCTATAAGATTTTCAAAAATCGGTTAACTACAAAACGAACATGGCGGCCAAGCGAATTTGAACATTTTAAATAGACATTTCTCGCGATTTAATGTTCCAAGCGCACTGAAACCTGGTACAGGAAATATTTATACACATTGTAATCCACTGGTATCTAATTTAGTTCAATTGTTTACATAACCTCAAGATGGTGGCAGTGCGAATTTTAAAATTAAGTTTTTATTTCTTGTGATGTAGTCATGCGATCGAAGTGAAAGTTTGAATAATGAACCTACGCAATAATTTTCCTTTAATGGTACATGACTCTATGGCCTATACATTTAACAATCCAACATGGCGACCATCCGAAATATTTAGACGATACTGAATATCTACGAATCTATTTTAGCTATCAAACTGCATTTTTTAATGTTCATAGGGGCTATGAACTTAAGTTCACCTATAGGACTTTAAATAACCTGGTGATCACAAATCCAACATGGCGGTTACGCGAATTATAAATATTCACATGGACGATTCTCGCAATTTAACCGTCCGCGTGCAGTGAAACTTGGTACAGTAAATCTTTATCCGAATGTTAATCCACTGGCATCTAATTTATTTCAATTGTTTCCATAACCACAAGATGGCAGCTGTGCGAAATTTAATATCTCCTTGTTACTTCTTGTGTCCTAATCATGCGATTGAAATTTGAATGCTACACGTACACAATAATCTTCATGTATCAGTACATTACTCTAGGACCTACATATATAAAACCAACATGGCGACCATCCGAATTATTTAGTCGGTTCTCAATATCTACGAATCTATTGCAGCAATCAAACTGAAATTGTGTATGTTGATAGTGACAATTAACATAAGTAGGATATATGAAAATAGGCTGTAGAGTTCTTCACGGAACTACTTGTTTTGTACTTCCCCGATGTCTCCCTTCTTGTTTACTGCCCAAAAATGACCTTGCGTTTCTTAATAGCTTCGTCTGGAGTCAAGTCCTTAGCCGACGAAGGGCACTTTATTTCTATGACTGTATCATCATTGACTAGCCCGTCGGGACTGGCTCCGAAAAAAGGAAACTCTCTATCGATAAAGAGACCACATTTTTCTATTTTTTCGTCAATCAAAAAAGCGAGTTCGTTGCGAGCTGACTCCTCGTTCCTTCGGCCATACTCCATTGCCTCGCAATCAAATGCAGTGTAGAGGATTTGATTCACTAATGGCTCGCACCCAGTTGTTCTCATTTTACAAACTCGCCCAAAGTTCGACGCAGAGAGTATGTTTCTGCGGAGTTCCAGCCATTCGTTACAGTCACTTTGCTGAATGGTTTCTCGTTCAATTCTTTCAAATTCTTCCTTTGATCTGTGTAGACTTTTCAGGAAGTCATCCGATTCCTTTTTCATCACCTCTTCGTCGATATCGGGTCTTTGTGCCGCCGGGCCATAATCCTTCTCTTCATTGATTATTGAACTAAATAATGACTTGCGACATCTCTTTTGGTTCTTCCGACTATCAGCCTTCTTCTTTCTTTTTACCTCTGTGCCTTTCGCAAACGATCCTGGACTTGAACCATACAGTGTTTTTTGAAGCTTGTAATTGGCCATGCCGGAGTTGTGCTGAACAACAGCAGCAGAACAGCGCTCCTGTATGACCCGGTCGATGCAAAATGTATTCTTTTCCCGCCTATGAACTTAGCAACTATGGAGTTGTAATGCTCAACATAGTTGCTATTTACATCGGCGAGCAAGCTGCGGCTGTGACGGCTAACATCCCTGAAAACATCCGAAATCAATGCGTACAGACCAACAGAAGCGATTGAAGCACAAGGTTAGAATCGACTGGAGCAGTTGTTGTGTCTAGCTCACAGAAGTAGCCCCTCTCTGCACACCCCTTGTGCTCACCAAACACGTGGCTAGGGATATTGAGTATGTATTTCCTCAGGTTTTCAATTTTTTCATTTATGAGCCGGTCTTCTCTTATTCTGTGCTCAGTGGCTTTGGTCAATGCAACCCTGCAGCGTAACAAATTGTTCCCAATATTTTTGCGAAGCATGACTGGAGGTTTCTCAGTTTTGGAATTGGCAATATTCCTCAAACGAGTGCACATATTTCTTAGCAAATGGTTCTTACACTCTACCTTTTCTACAGTCAAACATTTATACGGCCTAGTCTCTAAAATTCTTTTGTACACGCTGCTTTCACCATCTGCGATAAGCTTAGCATACCTAACGTTGTACATTTCCTCACTTCTCTGGAAGCCCTCGCAAATGATCGCAGCTTCCATACTTGTAGAGCTCTGAGTCATGTTCCAATTCTTATAGCAGGTGTGTGTCTTGGCCGCCTCTCCTTTTGTCTCGGCGCGGGCGCAAGTTGTACAATACTTGTTCTTTACGCCGATGAAGAGCACCTTCCGAGTGCGGTGACCGACGATAGCTGCCTACAAAAACAAAAATAAATACAGTATAACCTGCATAGTTATTATGATACACAGTAAGTTAATATTTCAAATTAGGTAGAAATTAAATAAAAGTGAATTAGGCCTATAAGGATTATTTCAGTCCAACTCAGATCAAAATCATCTGAAACTTTTTTTTATGAACGTAATATTATTTGGGCAGAAGAAACCCCTAAACCTAAGATACGGGAAGAAGTCTGGAGATACAGTTGGACGTTTTTCTGACATACTTGCTGAATTTCGTCAAAATCGATCCTCTCGTGTAACCGCTAACCCGTTACATAGTCACACTAAAATTCTTATTTTTACTTATTTCAAAATGTAATCTTATTATTCCTGTTGAAGCATTATTTTTGGAATTCTTGTAAAATCACATACGAACACTAATGAAAAGTAAGAACTTAAATTTAAAAGTATAAATGTACGAATTGGCGGAATCCAGCTCGTACTTTGGTAAATTTTAGCTGTGAAACTCGCTGACGAAGTTTGAGTTGCGCGCCGACAAGATAAGGCTACTCTTGAATTTGACGCGCTAAAAAATTCTGCTATCACAGAAATACTACTTTTATCAAAAGCTACTTACTTAGGCCGTTGATACACAAAGTGAACAGAGCAAACTATGTAGCGCCACTAAAATGCGTCGGTTCAGGATTTGCCTACGTCTCTTGCCATATACAGTACGGTAACTAATAACTTACCACGCCAGATAAAGCTGAGTAGTTGGTGCGATGCACCAGGCACCGTCAGCGACCACAGTTATAAGCGGGACGCCATCCTTATCTACCTCGCCGAGCTCCAGCGCCAGCCGCGCCTCCTCCACCGCTGCTTCCACCATCTTCGCCGCCGCAGTAGCTGCCCAACCCTCCGACACTTTCTCCTCGTACTTCTTGAATGTGACATGACTCATAGGAGGGATGTCAAGTACGCTCAAGAACTCCTCCATTTGTGCGTGCCCACCGCCTGTAGTAACTGAACCACAAACACTGGCAGTGTTGACGTCCATCAGGTTGTCATGTGATTTTTCAGAATGAACTGTTTTTCTTAAACCACACATGTTACACATGAAAACGAAAATACTCTTTAAGCCTTGACGTTTTTCAGAAACCACTTCCATATAGGCGAAAGTGCAACCAAACGGGCTGTGTTTGTCTAAATCTTTCATCTGGTCTAAAAAGTCAACAATATTTACAACTCTTCTCCCGCTAAGTTTCAGTGAGACGCATTGTGGCTTTCCCAATACTGGTTGTTCTTGTTTTTCTTGTACAGCTTCCGGCTTATGTGTCTCTATCAAATCAGACTTCTTCTTACTAAAAAAAAAAAATAATAAAAAAAAAATAAGCATCCAGTACTGGTACTGAAAAAGTCGTTTTTACAAAGTATATTTAGGGTTATTTGTTGATCATTATTTGTCTCTCTATAATGACACGCATATCGGACCTAGATCATGTCAGATAGATGTGTTCAGGGAATTCTCCACAATAAAAAAAATATTTTTTACATATTGCCTAAGGCTCAGTAAAGAAAATCAAGCAAAGATTAAAAACACAAAATCAGCATTTTTATACTAAAAGTTTTACTGTCAATATGAATGGTATAATTAGCATATCAACTAACTGACAGTCAATAGCGGATCCAGAATAAACGACATAGGAATACCCGCGGTTAAGTAGCTTAGCCCTCTTTCCATAACATTTGAAACATTATTAGCAAAATGGTGCATTCTGAGGCATTTGAATTATGTTATGGGTGTTACATCCCTTTTAACTACTGCGGCTTTTAAAAGACGCCTAGGTGCCGGAAGTTTACCCCGAAGGGGATCTTTAACGTGCCAGTAAACCCTCTGACATGGCACCCTCGCATTTGCGCACCCTCCAATGCCAACTGACTGCGCCAGGATTCGATCCTGCAACCTTGGGCACAGCAGGCGAACACTTCGCTGAGCCACGCAGCCAGTTAGTCTGAGGCATTTAAAACTTTATTGATAGTAATTTTTCAGAAAAAGTAAAATATTATAAGAAAAGCGGTGTAGCCTATTAAGGTATTTTAAGCTCGATTTTGGCCGTAATTTACATTAAGCTAATTGTTTCTAAAACTACAGTATTTTTGTCTACCTACACCTGCAATAATTTTTGCTGTTAATATTAAACCACAGAAAACAATTACAAAACGAAAGGCAAACATTAAATTTCTCAGTTTTCATCAGTTACTAACCAATTTTTTACTATAACTTAATATTCATTAATGAAAACAAACTTAACAATAAATCCTGTATTTATTAGAATGACGGTGCCCCATAGTGTTGGGGTAGAGCGCGGCTGCCTCTCACCCGGAGGCCCCGGGTTCGATTCCCGGCTCCGTCAGGGATTTTAGAAACTGACATGAGGGCAGGAACGGGGTGTACTCAGCCTCGTAAGGACAATTGGATAGCTCTTTGACAGTGAGACAGCGCCCCGATCACGGAAACCAAGATTAACGGCTGAGGGGACACGATGCGCTGATCACGCGTCACCCCAATATCTGCTGGCCAAATGGCCAGGCAGCGGTCACTTGGCAGGCTTAGGCCCTTCATGGGCTGTAGTGCCAGGGGTCATTATTATTATTTTATTATTTATTAGAATGACAATTTATAGAATACTTACGACCTTCGTGGGTTCTTGAAAAGATAACTCGAATAAATGAATTCATAATTATGTAATTATTTAGTTAGTTATTATTAATTCAGAGGACGGAATAGCGGTGTCATCTGCCCTGATAATTATGAGATGGCAACACTGTTTTATCAATTTGTTCAAAATTATAGTTTAAAAAATTCAGTACTTTATTTTCCAATAAGTAGTGTATGGGACAAAATTATTTAAGAATAATATAGGGAATTATTCAATATTGCTTACCTTCTTTCATCGTTGTATCGTTGTAGCACTGGATTTAATCTTCTTTTCTTCCGCCAAGCAGAAAGAGGCATCCGAGTTTTGCCCATCACAATAAATTACACTTTAACTCGTTGAATTATAACACTGTACACAGAAAATGAACCTACTAATAGTTCGTTTAAGAAACGAAAGTAAACACAGTAGAATCATATTCAACGAATAGGATACATCAGCTGTAAGTCTTGTTCTCAGCGCTAAATATAACTCGCCACTCTGCCTTACCGACCCGTTACGCCTGCGCTCTTGCGGCTAAGTAGCAAACTTCTACGGCAGCGGCGTTACGACTGAAAGTGTAGGGCATTAAAAACTACTTCTTTTATAGAAACACGCAGGAGGAAAGCAAGATTCATCTCTATAGAAGCATTCTTAAACAAATACCCTTTACAGCCATGCAACTTTTCATCACTTTTGACAGTCACATTGATTTTTAATTTCTGAAGTAAAATCTGTGAAAAATAGGCCTTGCCTTATGGGAAAATTGCTTCTCAGTTTCAATGATACAATATGTTATTATCAATGAAATCTCATTTGAAAAGTTCAATAAGTGCTATTGAAGGTATTTACGTGATTTGAAAGTGAAGTTTTGTTTAATTTCAGCCATTGACTTATTTAAAACGTCGATTTTAACTCTCTCTCTCAATGCTATAAGCAGAGCCTGCCACGAGCGGCCGGCCGGCCGGCTGACTTTAGCGCCCTTTTAAGGGCAAAATGAATACACACTGCGAAACATATTGGCAAGTATCTTTCTATAACATATAAAGATACCTCCCGGGCAACGCCGGGTACAATAGCTAGTTTGTTATAAATTTATATATATTTTAGGATGTGGATAATTTATTCATGTCAATTAAACATTTGTGAACAAGTTGAAATATAATATTCAACCAAATTTGAGTTAGAAGAATGACGTCGAAATGCACCAATGGCATTATAGATCCATTATTGATAAAGCTAATACTGTTAAATAGGAATCAAGTTGCAATATAGTGCATTAGTTAGAGATCATCGTGAAGTGAACAGTAAAGCGAAATTATATTTGTGCATAATTATATTGTCTGAACGTGGACAGTGGATCTTTGTCGATGTTTATCGTGTTTTGAAGCTGGATTGTACGTTGAATCTTGAGCAGATTAATGATAGGCTGTATTATGATAGTCCAGCTGGGTTTTCCATTCGTTGCTGTTGAGGGGCGTGGCAATGTGCTTGTTTAGCATTGTTCCATTAGTTGTGTTATATTTTGAGGACGATATTGTGCTATTTCTGTCGTTGTTGTGATTTTTATAATGGTTGTGATATACTTATACTTTAGAAGTATCGATCTTCGTTTTGTAGTGATAGTTCGGGGTGGCTATTGCGTTAGGCTGTTCTCAGTGGAGATATGATGTTGCTCAGATCCTCACTTTGCTGATTCACTGATCGAAGATCGTGCTCGAAGCTAACACAATTTGATAATTGTATCAAGCTAAGATAAATTTATTTATGTGAGAATTTCTATTTTAAATAAAAAAGAAAAGAGTAAGTAATGGTGCGGACATAGATATGATCCTGGCTTTACTGCACGGATTATTAAATCTGAGTTACAACTATAATAATGATATTGACATAAATTTGGTGGTTTGATTCAAGGCTTGATTCAAAGCTTGGTTTAAAGCTTGATTCCAAGGAATTCTAATTCTAATATACATTGTGGAGATTAACGTGAACCGATAGTTAATATTTTTGGAAATTATTATTATTATTAATTTCGGTATTGGCTTATTTTTCTTTAATATTTTGAAATAGGGTTGGAAGGAGTTAAGGAGTCTTGTTGACAGTTCGAAGATGTTTTGTAATAGCGAAAGGCCATCGCTAATTTAATTTGATTTTGGGCTAGGTGACACTAAATATTTTTTCTTTTACTCCTTAAATTAGTGTATAGGTCGATTGTAGTTTAATCTACTGATTCAGGTTAATGATTATTGCTCTAATTGGCAATCTAGTTTGAATTTGATCTTTTACTAAGCGACTACAAGTAGTAGTTAGGTGTTATTTATTTTGTAGTTGCCCAATACAGGCACGTATTTGCGTTTTGCCGGTGTTTTATATAAATTAGATTCTTTTTATTTGCATTTATTTAGGGTTGTATTGTGCTACAGTGAGGATAGGACTCTTGGGCCCACCATTTACCCAATCCTCGAGTGTTAGAAGGGTTTCTCACTCTCCAATTTTCCGTGATGTCCTAGTCGAACCTGTAGTTTGTCCTGTAGCACAATGTAGGATAACTATACCCTTCCTGATCTTTCTGTCAGTAGTTGTTCGTGGTTTCTAGCCGGGTACCACGAGTTTCTACGATCCTGGTTTATCTTTTTATTCTTCGGATTTTGGCAATCTCCATCAGTTCGGGTACAGTACCAAATATGAAGACCCTATAGAGATGTTTTACACTTGAATCTCAAGAGTAACAAAGCTTGTGGCCCGGACTTGCTCCTTAATGTACATTTGAAGAGTTTGGCTCCGGTCCACATAGAATCACTTACCAGCCTATTTAACGGATGTGTTAAACAGAGGCAAATACCCGATCGATGGCGGACATCAACGATAAAGGCCCTTTATAAAAGAGAGCGAGACTTAAACAATCCCAATTCATATAGAGGAGTGGCACTGGAAAGCACATTGCTAAAGGTTCTGACCAATCTATTAACGCAAAAACTGACTTCACTCTTAAACCATTATCTTCCAGAAAAAAACATGTTGGATTCAGGTAACATCGCTCCGCATTTCAGGCTATAGAATGTCTTCCGAACGACATTCATGAGGTCCTTTGATTCACGAAAGTGAAGTTTCATATTGTATTTGTCGATTATTCGAAGGCTTTTGATACAGTTAGTCAAACGCAGGTTATATCAAAGATTGAGGACGTGATAGGGATACATAATCCCATATTACAACTCCTAACAAACATATTGGCAAAGAATGAGGTGCTTATAGAGGATTCGATCACTCTGTCGGATACAATAGACCAGACTACGGGTGATCTCCAGGGTTATCCTTTAAGTCCCCTTCTATTTAACGTCGTGACACATGCTGATGTACTTGTAACAAAGACAGAAAACACTCACATTTATATGTATGCAGATGACATGTCTGTAGTGTCAAAATCAATACCCAATCTGCCGTTGGCATTTGATCGGCTCATAGAATAGGCTCAAAGAAATGGCCTTGATATGAACATAAGTAAAACTATGACGATGACCTTTAGGAAAGGAGGCAGACATGCAGCAGGTGATACGATATATTTGTATGGACAACTACTTAGCAGCGTTAATAATTTGAAATACCTAGGAATAACACTACAAATGCATGGAACTTATTTCACAGCACATATAAAAGACAGGTTAACAGCAGCAATGATAGCCTTAAATGATATCAAATACTGGCAAAAATATCTCTCCCAACAGCGTTGAAGTTATTCAGAGTGAAAATAACTCCCGTCATAACTTACGGCATCTCCAGTATCTGGCAGCACCTATCAGTAAGCAACATAAAGGATGTGGACAAGGTTAAGGTGACATTTAGAGAGGGGGGCTCTATGTCTTTCATTATTTACCTCTTCGAGGTTGGTATATGAGATAACTAGGGAAAATCTGTTGTTGGAGGAAATACGTGAAACATTCTCTCTCCCATTAACTACAGCATACCAAAGACTTTATCTTGAACAACATAGAAGAAAAACAGAAATTTGGCTGGACATTTACAGTAGACGCGATGACAACTGACAAGTGGAAAGAAGTCAACTACGAAATAAGACACATAACGACAAGACTAAGTGTGCTCGGATTTCATTATAAGCTATGCTCCACGAAGACGTACCACTCGCCGAATGAGGAATGCGTGTGTGCTTTATGCGGGAAGCAATGTGATCGTTATCACGTACTGAGTTCCTTTAACTAGGTTCTGCACAGAATGACTGCACGTTGTGCGTTAAGAGAAATGAATTCATCGCAAATACAGTTGGCTCTGACGAGGAGTGCCCTAGCTACCATTTCTCTCTGCGACGGTGGCTGACTTGAAGTTGCATGTCGGTACCGATCTGTATGAGTGCCTTTCCTATAGACTCTGTTTGCGAGCGTGTTGTCTGCTCATTTATAGAGAAGAACATCTACTTAGGTCAGTGGATTATTTTCCTCTACTTGACGCTTAGATAGCAGGAGCACATGAAGTCTAGGATGTCCTGAAGTGTGTTTCGTCCATGTTACTACGTCAGAAAACGTCCCTTACGTATCTGAACCAACACTCAGGTTTCAATGGGCTCTCCTTTACAGCGCCTTCCTCTAATTTGCCATGAAGATGTTGGCCAATAATGTAGAGAGAGAGAGGGATCCGTATATTGGTCCTTCCATATGTTCAAACATTTATTATTATATTTATTAAACACAATGTGTACTGAGAGAAGAAAAAAAAATGAAAAGTTACATTGTCGTGATTTCACCAATCTTAAGATAGCTCAATTAGTGACACAGTCCTATTTTTACACTCCTGCAGGTGATATTTCGGGCACCGTTCATTACATAGCTTACAGATGCAGCTGTCCTTAGGATCATGGTAGGTGCTTTCTGTGCAAATCTTTCCATGAAAGCCGTGTACTGCAAATCGTATGTACAGGTGTCGGAGTTGGAAGTTTGGTCCTTTCCAGCAGTCTGATGCCATTGCGTCTGTTTTTCTAATCCCCTCCGGTATCTGTCTTGCTTTGCTGCTCCTCTCTTCGATGAAGGTTGCATATGCTTGTGTCACTCTTTTGAGGAAGCTAGATTTAACGCTTTCCAGCTTTGTTAGATTTCCGACCGTCAGGTAGTTCCAGATTAGTTGTATTCCATAGGTGGCCGTCGGCATGACTTTGATCTTGAATAGTGCCATTGCTGTTGAAACTGACAGTAGTTGTAATTTGGGTATGGCATATATTGCTTTTGCTGCAGCTGCTGTTCGTTCTTGTATGTGTAGTGTAAACGTAATTTCTCTAGTTTGGAGGGTGACCCCCTAGTATTTGAAATTTGTTACGAATTCTAAGGGAGAGTTGCCACAAGTGAAATGATCCCCCTTTGCAAGTTTGCCTCCTCTCCTGAATTTCATTGCTTTGGTTTTCGAGCCATTTATTTCCATAGAGTTGTATGTTGCCCAGTTCCTGATGTCGTCTAATGCCGTTTGTAAATGTTTAGGGCTTTTGGAGAGAATAGCCATGTCATCCGAGTACATCAGTAGTTTTACATTGACGTTTATAGCGGTGCCGATATCCGCTGTCATGACGTTGAATAAGACCGGACTCATCGGGTCTCCTTGCAAGACCCCTCGTGTTTGTATGATGTCATTCGATGTAGTTATGCCATCATACTCCGCTATATGGTGACCATTGAAGACGAAGTCTGTGGTAAACGCAGTTTACAGCTAAGTCAGCTTAGTCCGTTGATCCTCCTGTGCCTGTATGCTTTAAGTTTAATGCCTGTGTGGCGTCATTCACAGGATCCCTGGTAAATAAGGACTCCACATCGAGGCTTGCCAGTAGACCGCCGTCACTCAAGTTTATACTCGCTGTGATATCTACGAAGTGTTGCGAGTTTCTGTCGTGAGATGCTGGTGGAGGGAATAATGGCTGCAGGACTTGATTCAAATATTTGAATATTTGAGTAAGGAATGCTATGGGACTCAGAAGCACATCGGGCTTGTGTATTGTAGGTAGGCCGTAGAAACTATTTGATGAACTGAAAAGCCTCTTCTATAAATTCTTCTACTTCTAATGATGGTAGACGACGGATAGATGCTTTTACCCCGATAATAATATCTTCCCTAGGAAGACGGCTCGGAGTGATGGTGAAATTAAATACATTTCTCCGGATGTACGGAGTGGTATCATTTTAAAATGAATAAATTGATAATATTATGATTGGGAGACATGGGGTGCTGTATTGAAATGGCCTAAAGACAGATGACTTAAACAACAACAAAAATGGTGATGTTTCCTTGTCATCATTATAGCTGCCTCTGTGAAATCTCACCCAATACACGCATTTACTTGAAAATGCGCATCGATGACCCTTTCGCGTAGGTCGAGCTTTGTTGCAAAAGATGGAGGCATAAGCATCTTGTCCATTACGGCACACAGCTTGTAAAGAATTTAATGACTTTGGATCGGAAGATTGTGGTGGCTAAGATACGAACCCAATACACTCATGCTTTTAAAGCTATCAATCCAAAATCTCTGACAAGACACACTATAGTGTGTGTATAATAAACATATACTTGTAAAATGAAGCAACACCATGTACAACATATTATTGATGAGTGGAAACAACATTAGTTACCGGTACTTCTTGAAAACGAGTTTTCTGGTAGTGGTATTTAATAAAAGTATATTGGTACTACTTAGATTTCTAGGTCTCTAGGGTATTATTCTACTTCCGTGATAATGTAACGCATTTTAAACTGATACTACTTATTATTTCAGGCTTATATGTCCAGATACGTCAGATCTTGCTGTAAGGAAGATTTACGCAGTTGGTAATAGTGGCAGCCACAAACCATACTCATGTGGCGTATGCAAAGCAAAGTTTGCGGAAAGAGGATCTTTCAAGTCTCACATGTTATCCCATAGCGGCGAGAAGCCATATCCCTGTAGCGTATGTGAATCCAAATTTAGCCGGGGAGTAGATCTGAAAAGACATATGTTATGCCATAATAGCGAGAAGCCATATTCCTGTAGCGTATGCGAATCCAAGTTTACCCAGAGAGAGCATCTTAAAGCACACATGCTAATCCATAGTGGTGAAAAGCCATATGCCTGCTGCTTATGTGAATCTAAGTTTAACCATAGAGGATCTTTGAAGAGACATATGTTATCCCATAGCGACGAGAAGCCATATTCCTGTAGCGTATGTGAAACCAAATTTAGCCGGGGAGGAGATCTGAAAAGACACTTGTTATCCCATCGCAGCGAGAAGCCATATTCCTGTAGCGTATGTGAATCCAAGTTTACACAGAAGAGATATTTGAAGGCACACATGCTAATCCATACTGGTGAGAGGTCATATACCTGTAGCCTATGTGAATCCAAGTTCACACAGAGAAGATATCTGAAGGCCCACTTACTAATCCACAGTGGTAAGAAGCCATAAACCTGTAGCCAATGTGAATTAAAGTTTACCTGGGGAGGATATCTGAAGAGACATGTTATCCCAAAGCGACGAGCAGCCATATTTCTGTAGCGTATTTGAATCCAAATTTAGCCGGAGAGTAGATCCGAAAAAACACACATGTTATCTCATAGCGACGTGAAACCATATTCCTGAAGCGTATGTGAATTGAAGTTTAAACAATGCGGAACTACAAAAACGCTCATGCTAAACCATAGTGGTAAGAAGCCATATTCCTGTAGCGAATGTAAATTCAAGTTAACCCAGGGACGAGATCTCAAACGACACCTGTCATCCCATAGCGGTAAGAAGCCATATTCCTGTATCGTATGTGAATGAAAGCTTACTCAGTGATGAGAAATGAATGCACAGTTGCTAATCCATAGCGGTGAGAAGCCATATTAAAGTATAGTATTCTAAGCCAAATTTAAGGAGAGAGGATCATGGAAGAGACACTTGTTTATCCATAGTGGCAAAGAATCATTTCCACGTAGAGTAAAAGAGTCCAAGTTACAAGGAGAGGAAATTTGAAGACAAACATGCCATTGTACAGGTACAGTGCTGAGAGGCCATATTCTTGTAGCGTATGCAAATCCCCGCTAGGGATCTTTAAGTCCCACATGGGAACACATAGCGCTGAAAAGCCATATTCATGTAACATATGGGAAGCAAAATATATTCACTGAGTATCGTTGAAAACAAACATGTTAATCAATAGCGGTGAGAAACCAGAGCAGAGTACCATTTGCCAAGCAATATTTGAAGACACACTTCCTAAACAATCGAGGTGAGAAATCATTGTTCTGTAGTAAGGGAAAAGTCAAATGACCGTAAATGAGAACAGTTGATCACATTCTAAATTATGGCGGTAAGAAGCGGTATTCATTTACCTAGTCTTACCTTAAATACTAACACAAAGTTTCCAATATATTTACCCGTCGTTTAGTCTTTGTGGCCACTCATCAATTGAATTATGCAACATTTCCATCGGATAATCTGCTGCCTAAAAAGAAGAACACTTGAAATATTTGGATGTCACTTCCTGCAATCCATCTCCTGAAGCTTGAAATACAATTTGTAGTCCAGGGGCGTTTGGCCCGGACTTGTAGAAGGCCAATCCGAGTCCGGAACATTGACCCCAAGCCACTCCTGAGATGTGTGAGCCTTATGTCCTGGAGTCGAATCCTGCTGAAAGCTCCAGCATTGTCCATGGAAGAGGTGGTTGTTGAGTTTCTTGACCAGTGGCTCCAACACTGTGTCCTGGTACACTCTGGCCGACATTTTGACGCATTTCTCACAGAGATGGGGGTCGTGGTACCTTCGTTGGTCACGCCCCACCACATCATTAGAAATGAACGGTGATGGATCATAGGAGTCTTGTGCAGAGCATGTGGCATATACCCTGTCATTATGGGCATTCAAGTTTTTCTCAACACCTTTTTTTTTTTTTTTCATAACTCAACAGGATATTTCGGTGACTACCTGCTGCGTAACGGCGACAGTAGGCGTTTTGAGTTTACGAGCGTCTGTTCCTTCAGCGCATTTGTAAGCACGAAATCCGAAGTCACTGCTCAATGTGCGAGACAAAGGCATTTTGGGTATCTTCTGCTCATGTCATCACAGTCTGTCTCCTTACCGGATATCTTCAGCTCATATGCCTTCACAGTCTGTCTCCTTGCCGGATATCTTCAGCTCATATGCCATCTCAGACTGTCTCCTTACCGGATATCTTCAGCTCATTTGCCATCACAGTCTGTCTCCTTACCGGATACAGGCCGTCACTGCTTTCACCAATTCTGCAGTCAGCATATTGCGAGGTCTACCTACTCTGTCTCGGTCCTTCATAGTTACTGTCTCAAGGAAGCGCTGGATAGTGCGGTACATGAATCATTTGCTTTTTTGGGTTTCTGAAGAATTTTCAAGATCTCTCCTGGGGATTTGCGTATTTTGTGCAACGCAACCACAGCTACACGATTTTCGTGATCGCCCCATTGCATCTTAAAAACCGAACACACTGAACTTTCCACTACTGCAGCTGCACTCGGGATGACTCATAGCTGGTGCTACAACATTGGAATGTGGAGGCTCTTACAAGGGGGAAAGTACAGCCACCCTCAAAAGTTATGACAGTATTTATGGTAAGACTAGGTTGTATATACGGAAACATCCGAGTTTCAAAGGGACACACGCTCTATAGACGCTAGATACCGTATTCATGCAGGAATTGCGAAGATTCACTTGCTAAGACAGGACATTTGGATAATCACATTTTAATTCATTGTGGCCAGTTCGTACTTTTGATGTTTAGTTGTTGTTGTTGTTGTTGTTGTTTGAGTCTTCAGTCTTTTAACTGGTATGATACGGCCCTTCGTATTTTTATGCTCTGAGTTAATCGTTTCATCTCTACATCAAAAGCAATCTTTTTTATATATTCTAACCTTGGTCTATCCCTTTAGTTCTTATCCTCGACACCTTCTTCCTTAACCCGTTGAGTGATTCTCCCGTCTATAAACGTTACAAAATACAGTGACTATTATTTTTCTTATTCCTCATTCGTTTCCGAGTTCCGAGTCAATCTCTGACATGTTCTGCCATCTATTGGGCACTATGAAGTACTACTTCAGTTTGGATTTTTCCTTCCGGAAGTAACTAACAGAGCATTACGTAGGCAACTGTCCTCTACAGCTGGAGTTCATCTGAGATGTAAACAGGCATGGCGGAATAAGAAGCAACGCCACGGTGTGATTAGGGATGAAAGAATATCAATGTTTGTGCTCGTAAGGAGCAACAAGTATTAATTGCTTACTGATTTAAAGAAATAGTTTTATTCTGGACCCTTCATCTGGTATGATGATTGGCGCAATAATATATAAACTTTAGCATTTTGAATTTACATTTAGATAAATAAATACCAAAAACATTTAAACCCACCTTCCTGATAAGTTAAACATTATTACGTATACATATTATTAAATGCAAATGAAAAATCTCATCACTTAAAAGTTTAACTAAGTTTGGTATTCCTGGGTGTCCTGCCAAACTGTATCTTCTCTGCAATGGTAGTCGCCAGTAACATCTCCCCTCGCCTGGGTGTCCTTCCAACCTAACTCTTCTCATCATTGGTAGTCGCCAGTATCATCTCCCCTCGCCTGGGTGTCCTGCCAACCTATCTCTTCTCTTCATTGGTAGTCGCCAGTATCATCTCCCCTCGCCTGGGTGTCTTGCCAACCTATCTCTTCTCTTCATTGGTAGTCGCCAGTATCATCCCCCCTCTCCTGGGTGTCCAGCCAACCTATCTCTTCTCGTCATTGGTAGTCGCCAGTATCATCTCCCCTCGCCTGGATGTCCTGCCAGCCTATCTCTTCTCTTCATTGGTAGTCGCCAGTATCATTTCCCCTCGCCTGGATGTCCTGCCAACCTATCTCTCCTCTTCATTGGTAGTCGCCAGTATCATCTCCCCTCGCCTGGGTGTCTTGCCAACCTATCTCTTCTTTTCATTGGTAGTCGCCAGTATCATCCCCCCTCGCCTGGGTGTCCAGCCAACCTATCTCTTCTCGTCATTGGTAGTCGCCAGTATCATCTCCCCTCGCCTGGGTGTCCTGCCAACGTATCTCTTCTCTTCATTGGCAGTCGCCAGTATCATCCCCCCTCGCCTGGGTGTCCTGCCAACCTATCTCTTCTCTTCATTAGTAGTCGCCAGTATCATCACCCCTCGCCTGGGTGCCCTGCCAACCTAACTCTTCTCTTCATTGGTAGTCACCAGTATCATCTCCCCTCACCTGGATGTCCTGCCAACCTATCTCTTCTCTTCATTGGTAGTCGCCAGTGTCATCTCCCCTCGCCTGGGTGTCCTGCCAACCTAACTCTTCTCTTCATTGGTAGTCGCCAGTATCATCTCCCCTCGCCTGGGTGTCCTGCCAACCTAACTCTTCTCTTCATTGGTAGTCGCCAGTATCATCTCCCCTCACCTGGATGTCCTGCCAAACTATCTCTTCTCTTCATTGGTAGTCGCCAGTATCATCTCCCCTCGCCTGGGTGTCCTGCCAACCTATCTCTTCTCTTCATTGGTAGTCGCCAGTATCATATCCCCTCGCCTGGTTGTCCTGCCAACCTATCTCTTCTCTTCATTGGTAGTCGCCAGTATCATCTCCCCTCGCCTGGGTGTCCTGCCAACCTAACTCTTCTCTTCATTGGTAGTCGCCAGTATCATCTCCCCTCACCTGGGTGTCCTGCCAACCTATCTCCCCTCTTCATTGGTAGTCGCCAGTATCATCACCCCTCGCCTGGGTGTCCTGCCCACCTATCTCTTCTCTTCATTGGTAGTCGCCAGTATCATCCCCCCTCGCCTGGGAGTCCTGCCAACCTATCTCTTCTCTTCATTGGTAGTCGCCAGTATCATCTCCCCTCGCCTGGGTGTCCTGCCAACCTAACTCTTCTCTTCATTGGTAGTCACCAGTATCATCTCCCCTCACCTGAGTGTCCTGCCAACCTATCTCTTCTCTTCATTGGTAGTCGCCAGTATCATCTCCCCTCGCCTGGTTGTCCTGCCAACCTAACTCTTCTCTTCATTGGTAGTCGCCAGTATCATCTCCTCTCGCCTGGGTGTCTTGCCAACCTATCTCTTCTCTTCATTGGTAGTCGCCAGTATCATCCCCCCGCCCCTGGGTGTCCTGCCAACCTATCCCTTCTCTTCATTGGTAGTCGCCGGAAACATCTCCCCTCGCCTGGGTGCCCTGCTAACCTATCTCTTCTCTTCATTGGTAGTCGCCAGTATCATCTCCCCTCGCCTGGGTGTCCTGCCAACCTAACTCTTCTCTTCATTGGTAGTCGCCAGTATCATCTCCCCTCGCCTGGGTGTCCTGCCAACCTAACTCTTCTCTTCATTGGTAGTCGCCAGTATCATCTCCCCTCACCTGAATGTCCTGCCAACCTATCTGTTCTCTTCATTGGTAGTCGCCAGTATCATCTCACCTCGCCTGGGTGTCCTGCCAACCTAACTCTTCTCTTCATTGGTAGTCGCCAGTATCATCTCCCCTCACCTGGGTGTCCTGCCAACCTATCTCCCCTCTTCATTGGTAGTCGCCAGTATCATCACCCCTCGCCTGGGTGTCCTGCCAACCTATATCTTCTCTTCATTGGTAGTCGCCAGTATCATCCCCCCTCGCCTGGGAGTCCTGCCAACCTATCTCTTCTCTTCATTGGTAGTCGCCAGTATCATCTCCCCTCGCCTGGGTGTCCTGCCAACCTAACTCTTCTCTTCATTGGTAGTCACCAGTATCATCTCCCCTCACCTGGGTGTCCTGCCAACCTATCTCCCCTCTTCATTGGTAGTCGCCAGTATCATCACCCCTCGCCTGGGTGTCCTGCCAACCTATATCTTCTCTTCATTGGAAGTCGCCAGTATCATCTCCCCTCGCCTGGGTGTCCTGCCAACCTATCTCTTCTCTTCATTGGTAGTCGCCAGAAACAACTCCCCTCGCCTGGGTGCCCAGCCAACCTACCTCTTCTCTTCTTTGGTAGTCGCCAGAAACATCTTCCCTCGCCTGGGTGCCCTGCCAACCTATCTCTTTTCATTGGTAGTCGCCAGTATCATCTCCCTTCGCCTGGGTGTCCTGCCAACCTAACTCTTCTCCTCATTGGTAGTCGCCAGTATCATCTCCCCTCGCCTGGTTGTCCTGCCAACCTATCTCTTCTCTTCATTGGAAGTCGCCAGTATCATCCCCCTCGCCTGGGTGTCCTGCCAACCTATCTCTTCTCTTCATTGGTAGTCGTCAGTATCATCTACCCTCGCCTGGGTGTCCTGCCAACCTATATCCCCCCTTCATTTGAAGTCGCCAGTATCATCTCCCCTCTCCTGGGTGTCCTGCCAACCTAGCTCTTCTCTTCGTTGGTAGTCGCCAGTATCATCTCCCCTCACCTGGGTGTGCTGCCAACCTATCTCTTTTCTTCATTGGTACTCGCCAGTATCATCTCCCCTCGCCTGGGTGTCCTGCCAACATATCTTTTCCCTTCATTGGTGGTTGCGAGTATCATCTCCCCTCGCCTGGGTGTCCTGCCAAACTATCTCTTCTCTGCATGCCTAGTCGCCAGTAACATCTCCCCTCGCCTTGGTGTCCTGCCAACCTTTTTTTTCTCTTCATTGGTAGTCGCCTGTATCATCTCCCCTCGCCTTGGTGTTTTGCCAACCTAACCCTTCTCTTCTTTGGTAGTCGCCAGTATCATCTCCCCTCGCCTGGGTGTCCTGCCAACCTATCACTTCTCTGCATGCCTAGTCGCCAGTAACATCTCCGCTCGCCTTGGTGTCCTGCCAACCTATCTTTTCTCTTCATTGGTAGACGCCAGTATCATCCCCCTCGCCTGGGTGTCCTGCCAACCTATCTCTTCTCTTCATTGGTAGTCGCCAGTATCATCTACCCTCGCCTGGGGGTCCTGCCAACCTATCTCCCCTCTTCGTTGGTAGTCGCCAGTATCATCTCCCCTCGCCTGGTTGTCTTGCCAACCTATCTCTTCTCTTCATTGGTAGTCGCCAGTATCATCTCCCCTCGCCTGGGTGTGCTGCCAACCTATCTCTTCTCTTCATTGGTAGTCGCCAGTATCATCTCCCCTCGCCTGGGTGTCCTGCCAACCTATCTCTTCTCTTCATTGGTAGTCGCCAGTATCATCTACCCTCGCCTGGGTGTCCTGCCAACCTATCTCCCCTCTTCATTGGTAGTCGCCAGTATCATCTCCCCTCGCCTGGGTGTCCTGCCAACCTATCTCTTCTCTTCATTGGTAGTCGCCAGAAACAACTCCCCTCGCCTGGGTGCCCAGCCAACCTACCTCTTCTCTTCATTTTGTAGTCGCCAGAAGCATCTTCCCTCGCCTGGGTGCCCTGCCAACCTATCTCTCCTTTTCATTGGTAGTCGCCAGTATCATCTCCCCTCGCCTGGGTGTCCTGCCAACCTAACTCTTCTCCTCATTGGTAGTCGCCAGTATCATCTCCCCTCGCCTGGTTGTCCTGCCAACCTATCTCTTCTCTTCATTGGAAGTCGCCAGTATTATCCCCCTCGCCTGGGTGTCCTGCCAACCTATCTCTTCTCTTCATTGGTAGTCGTCAGTATCATCTACCCTCGCCTGGGTGTCCTGCCAACCTATCTCCCCCCTTCATTGGTAGTCGCCAGTATCATCTCCCCTCTCCTGGGTGTCCTGCCAACCTAGCTCTTCTCTTCATTGGTAGTCGCCAGTATCATCTCCCCTCACCTGGGTGTGCTGCCAACCTATCTCTTCTCTTCATTGGTAGTCGCCAGTATCATCTCCCCTCGCCTGGGTGTCCTGCCAACATATCTCTTCTCTTCATTGGTGGTTGCGAGTATCATCTCCCCTCGCCTGGGTGTCCTGCCAAACTATCTCTTCTCTGCATGCCTAGTCGCCAGTAACATCTCCCCTCGCCTTGGTGTCCTGCCAACCTTTTTTTTCTCTTCATTGGTAGTCGCCTGTATCATCTCCCCTCGCCTTGGTGTTCTGCCAACCTAACCCTTCTCTTCTTTGGTAGTCGGCAGTATCATCTCCCCTCGCCTGGGTGTCCTGCCAACCTATCTCTTCTTTGCATGCCTAGTCGCCAGTAACATCTCCCCTCGCCTTGGTGTCCTGCCAACCTATCTTTTCTCTTCATTGGTAGTCGCCAGTATCATCCCTCTCGCCTGGGTGTCCTGCCAACCTATCTCTTCTCTTCATTGGTAGTCGCCAGTATCATCTACCCTCGCCTGGGTGTCCTGCCAACCTATCTCCCCTCTTCGTTGGTAGTCGCCAGTATCATCTCCCCTCGCCTGGTTGTCCTGCCAACCTATCTCTTCTCTTCATTGGTAGTCGCCAGTATCATCTCCCCTCGCCTGGGTGTGCTGCCAACCTATCTCTTCTCTTCATTGGTAGTCGCCAGTATCATCTCCCCTCGCCTGGGTGTCCTGCCAACCTATCTCTTCTCTTCATTGGTAGTCGCCAGTATCATCTACCCTCGCCTGGGTGTCCTGCCAACCTATCTCCCCTCTTCATTGGTAGTCGCCAGTATTATCTCCCCTTGCCTGGGTGTTCTGCCAACCTATCTCTTATCTTCATTGGTAGTCGCCAGTGTCATCTCCCCTCGCCTGGGTGCCCTGCCAACATAACTCTTCTCTTCATGCCTAGTCGCCAGTATCATCTCCCCTCGCCTGGGTGTCCTGCCAACCTATCTCTTCTCTTCATTGGTGGTTGCGAGTATCATCTCCCCTCGCCTGGGTGTCCTGCCAACCTATCTCTTCTCTGCATGCCTAGTCGCCAGTAACATCTCCCCTCGCCTTGGTGTCCTGCCAACCTATCTCTTCTCTTCATTGGTAGTCGCCAGTATCATCTCCCCTCGCCTTGGTGTCCTGCCAACCTATCTCTTCTCTTCATTGGTAGTCGCCAGAAACATCTCCCCTCGCCCTCGTGCCCTGACAACCTATCTCTTCTCTTCATTCGTAATCGCCAGAAACATCTTCCCTCGCCTGGGTGCCCTGCCAACCTATCTCTTCTCTTCATTCGTAGTCGCCAGAAACATCTTCCCTCGCCTGGGTGCCCTGCCAACCTATCCCTACTCTTCATTGGTAGTCGCCAGTATCATCTCCCCTCGCCTGGGTGTCCTGCCAACCTATCTCTTCTCTTCATTCGTAGTCGCCAGAAACATCTCCCCTCTCCTGGGTGCCCTGCCAACCTATCTCTTCTCTTCAATCGTAGTCGCCAGAAACATCTTCCCTCGCCTGGGTGCCCTGCCAACCTATCTCTTCTCTTCATTCGTAGTCGCCAGAAACATCTTCCCTCGCCTGGGTGCCCTGTCAACCTATCTCTACTCTTCATTGGTAGTCGCCAGTAACATCTCCCCTCGCCTTGGTGTCCTGCCAACCTATCTCTTATCTTCATTGGTAGTCGCCAGTATCATCTCCCCTCGCCTGGGTGTCCTGCCAACCTATCTCTTCTCTTCATTGGTAGTCGCCAGAAACATCTCCCCTCGCCTGGGTGCCCTGCCAACCTATCTCTTCTCTTCATTGGTAGTCGCCAGAAACATCTCCCCTCGCCTGGGTGTTCTGCCAACATAACTCTTCTCTTCATGCCTAGTCGCCAGTATCATCCTCCCTCGCCTGGGTGCCCTGCCAACCTATCTCTTCTCTTCATTCGTAGTCGCCAGAAACATCTCCCCTCGCCTGGGTGTCCTGCCAACCTATCTCTTCTCTTCATTCGTAGTCGCCAGAAACATCTTCCCTCGCCTGGGTGCCCTGCCAGCCTATCTCTTCTCTTCATTCGTAGTCGCTAGAAACATCTTCCCTCGCCTGGGTGCCCTGCCAACCTATCTCTTCTCTTCATTCGTAGTCGCCAGAAACATCTTCCCTCGCCTGGGTGCCCTGCCAACCTATCTCTTCTCTTCATTCGTAGTCGCCAGAAACATCTTCCCTCGCCTGGGTGCCCTGCCCACCTATCTCTTCTCTTCATTGGTAGTCGCCAGTAGCATCTCCCCTCGCCTGGGTGCCCTGCCAACCTATCTCTTCTCTTCATTGATAGTCGCCAGTATCATCTCCCCTCGCCTGGGTGTCCTGCCAACCTAACTATTCTCCTCATTGGTAGTCGTCAGTATCATCTCCCCTTGCCTGGGTGTCTTACCAACCTATCTCTTCTCTTCATTGGTAGTCTCCAGTATCATCTACCCTCGCCTGGGTGTCCTGGCAACCTATCTCTTTTCTTCATTGGTAGTCACCAGTATCATCTCCCCTCGCCTGGGTGTCCTGCCAACCTAACTCTTCTCTTTATTGGTAGTCGCCAGTATCTCCCCTCGCCTGGGTGTCCTGCCAACCTAACTCTTCTCTTTATTGGTAGTCGCCAGTATCATCTACCCTCGCCTGGGTGTCCTGGCAACCTATCTCTTCTCTTCATTGGTAGTCGCCAGTATCATCTCCCCTCGCCTGGGTGTCCTGGCAACCTATCTCTTCTCTTCATTGGTAGTCACCAGTGTCATCTCCCCTCGCCTGGGTGTCCTGCCAACCTAACTCTTCTCCTCATTGGTAGTCGCCAGTATCATCTCCCCTCGCCTGGGTGTCCTGCCAACCTATCTCTTCTCTTCATTGGTAGCCGCCAGTATCATCTGCCCTCGCCTGGGTGTCTTGCCAACCTATCTCTTCTCTTCATTGGTAGTCGCCAGTATCATCTCCCCTCGCCTGGGTGTCCTGCCAACCTAACTATTCTCCTCATTGGTAGTCGCCAGTATCATCTCCCCTTGCCTGGGTGTCCTGCCAACCTATCTATTCACTTCATTGGTAGTCGCCTGTATCATCCCCCCTCGCCTGGGTGTCCTGCCAACCTATCTCTTCTCTTCATTGATAGTCGCCAGTATCATCTCCCCTCGCCTGGGTGTCCTGCCAACCTAACTCTTCTCCTCATTGGTAGTCGCAGGTATCATCTCCCCTTGCCTGGGTGTCCTGCCAACCTATCTCTTCTCTTCATTGATAGTCGCCAGTATCATCTACCCTCGCCTGGGTGTCCTGCCAACCTATCTCTTCTCTTCATTGGTAGTCACCAGTATCATCTCCCCTCGCCTGGGTGTCCTGCCAACCTATCTCTTCTCTTCATTGGTAGTCGCCAGAAACATCTCCCCTCGCCTAAACTTTTGAATACCTTTCATTTTGTTACTCTCATCTTGAATATTGTTCTGTAACACCGCATTTCAAGTGCTTATTTTCTCCGCTTTTACACTGCTTCAACAGTGAAAGTATCACTTCCTTAGCGTGCAACGCCCCAGAAACTAATTTCAAAAGTGTCCTTCTAATACTTAAATCTACGATGTCAACGCAATTGTATTTAGCTGAAATGACGTCGTGGTCTGAGGCAACCTAATTTTAATATGCTCTTTGCCTCGTCTTTCACTGGCTATTTTGCTTCCTACGTAGCAAATGTCTCCTTCATTTAGATTTTCACTCGCCAATTTGACGTCAATATGGCTTTATGATTTATTTCGGCTGTATTCAATGATTTCTGTAGGCATTTATTGATTTTCATTATGAATTACGGGTCCATACCATTTGAAAACTCATTCAAAGGCTTAGGTGATTCGGCTATCATGAGTATGTCGATAGCAAGTCCCAGAGTTGAGATAATTTTTCTTGAATATTTACTCCTACTTGAAATATTACTCTAATTTTCTTCATTGCATGTTCAATGAACAGATTTAAAAGTATAGGTGATAAGTTGCAATCCTGCCTTTTACCTTTCTGAATACCAGATCCTCCCTCATGTCCTTCAGCTCGTATAACTGCCATCTGGCTTTAGTATTGACTGCCGACCACCTTTCTATGCCCGAGTTTTATTCCAGACTTTTTCAATATGTCAATCAACTTACTACAGTCAAGTTATTAGAAGTTTGTTTGAAGTTTACAAATACTATGAACGTTGTTTTATTTGCTTTTTTTTTCTGCTTTCCATGATCAGTATAGCTTCCAACAGATATGACTAAAATTATTGTTAAGAGCAATCAGGGCTGCCAACTGTTAATAAATGCTGTCAATACGTTTTTACCCTAATATCAATATATCAGAAAGTATGCAAGCCAACAGCTCTATACTTTGCACACGTACAGCACCTGACACTCTAGATTAATTTGGAGTAATTAACAATAAGTCAGTGCTGCCAACATTTTTCAATGCCTGCTGATTGGTTCAATTTTAAAATACATGTAACTTCTATACTAACAAATGGATTTCATCCAAAATTGGCACAACAAGATATCATAATATTTCAGATTATTTCTGACCAGCACATGCATGGCATTGTTGCCAACATGCTTTTACGCGTGCTGATAGATCCAGTGTCTAACTGCATGTAATGTCCATTGAACTTCAACTAATTTTGTATTCTGTACCTTAAGAGATGGAACTAAGAATATATTCAGTCACCAGGGCTGCCAACTGTAGTTCTCTATTAGGCTACATTATACCAGGTATATTTCGAACTAATTAGACAATTCGATATTACCAACTTATTTTCGTCGTTATTCTAGATAGGTTCGTATACTTTAGATTACTCATTGGCATGAAACTTAATTTTAAGAAAAGTATGCTCTTTAGTTCGTCACGGAACTTCTTGTTTATTATATGTAACTTATATTCTAACAAATGGATTTTATCCAAAATTGACACTATAATAGATCGTAATATTTCAGATTAATTCTGAGCAACACATACATGAGATTGTTCCCAACATGACTTAACGCTCACTGATACATCCAATATCAAACAGCATGTAACGTCCGTACTATCCATTAGACTTCAACCAAATTTTGTATGTGCATTCTATACGTTAAGAGATGGCACTAAGAATATATTCAGAGTCACCTGGGCTACCAACTTTAGTAAGTTATTCTCTTAGGCTACACTATTTCAGGTGTATTTCAAACGTACTTAGAATTGTTAGTATTACCAACTTGATTTCGTTATTATTCTAGATAGGTCTATATAGATTGGCATGAATCTTAAATGTTAAGAAAAGTAGGCTCTTTAGTTCGTCACGGGACTACTTCTTTCCCTTGTGATCTTAAATAACAACCGAATCCTGCACTGTTCATAAGTATGTCATAGCTAACACAGTATTCAACAACCACATCAGAAGAAGAGACACATGAATGACACCGGGAGGTATAGGAGGTTTTCAAACCGACTTCATTAGAATCAAGCAGATATTCACAAACCTGGATTTAGATTGCAAAACATACTTTGGGGCCAATATAAAATCTGACAACAATCTGGTTGTATTTAGCAGGTATTAATGAATAACTCTAACATAAATCAATGCGAACTTTTGTTGAATTATAGAACAAACTCCTCGGTTGTAAGGAATGAATAGACAGAATAATGAGACGGAAAAAAACTTAGGCTCACCCCGGATATGTTATAATTAATGGGTGAAGGGCGGAAGAACAAGAACGTGCAAAACGAAATGGAGAAAGCTGAATACAGACTTCTGACAATTGAGGTAAACAAGACGTGTAAGGTAGCGAAAGAAGAATGTTTGAAAGAGGAATGTGCAAAGACATCCTTATTGTATAGCTGGCTGACGCTCCGCAGTTTGGGTATCGATTACCGGCTCTGTCACGAATTTTAACCCTGGTCTGATGTCCGAAATGCTGTACTCTCAGCCTGATGATTCAAACGTATTTTTTCGGCGTTTCCTGCTTTTACTCCCAGCTAACGAGATTTAGTATTGGGATCAGAATTAGATTGGCTATTAAAGGCCTATGTACTTAGGAACCACCCATCCTAGTTACTACGTTGTATAGGAGCAGACGATCTGATCAGTCTTTTTGTTTTAAAGGTATGTAGGATTTTATTGGCAGGTATGATAATGTCGACAAAAGTTGGTTTTCAAACAGTATGTTATTATGTTGACAAATGGGAAGATTATCATTGTATTTGTTGATAAATTCTTCGAAATTTCTGACTAGAATTATTTACAAGTGAATGTAACGACAGCCGAATTAGGCGAAGACCAGTTTTGGTTATTAGAAGCGTAGGATTCAAGGAAGCTGTATTATGTATTAGACTGATCTTGAAAGGTAGAATACAGAAATAGAACGTTTGCGGCATTTTTAGACATAGCCGGGACTATTGTTAACATTGATTTGTGTCAATTATTTTTCATTTCGAAAAGATCAAGCGATAGGAGGTTGTCTCCTTTCAATACTGAAACCAGTTGGCAGTTATTACATTCTTTAGATAGGAGAGACTGGTATTTAAAAAGATGTAGGGTAGTGCTGCATCGTATCACTCGTACTTTTCAATCTATTCACTTAGCAAGTAATAGGAGGAATGAGAAAGAATGAAAAGTAGAAATAAAGGATCGAGTTCAAGTTATTTTACTCATTAGTAAGAACATTGCCACCTTAGCCGACTCACAAGTGGATGTGAATGTGTTTCTAAATAAATGCTGGGCGAAGAAATGATGATAAAATCAATGAATGAAAAACACAAATAACGGAATGCAGTCGGATGAAATGAAAATCTATACTTACATCGATTGCCAGATAAAACGGTGAAAGAATTTGGTGACTCATGCTACATAAGAAGCAACATGGCCAAAGCAAAGAAGATATATAATTGGTGGGTTGACATAGGTATAGTTAGGGATAGTGGATTATGGTGTAAGATAACAAATGGAAGAGGTAGATTGGCATGACACATTCTAAGACACCAGGCATAGCAAATGTACAGTAGTTATGGAAGAAAGGGTCGAGGATAAAAATTCTAGGGATAAACCAACGTAAGACCATGTTAATTGTTTACTTTGCATGCAGTGTGTGGTAGCTATGTAAGGATGAATTGATTACATCAAGAATGGGATTGCCGCATTTCAACAGTCTAAAGACTAATGGCTCAATCCACAACAACGATTATGTATCCTTGTTACTAAGCATTTTAGCCATCTGTTTAAAATGTTACCTCAATTTTGCACAATACACACATTTACTTAAACTTGTACATTGGTATTCCAATGCCGAAGTTCAAGCACAGTTGCAAAGAGTGGATCCAGTGTACTCAAAACAACAACACCCAAGTCTCCAACAGGACACAACATATTGTCTGTAAATATGCACTTGCAAAATATTATGACTCAATGAAAATCATATTATTTATGACAGGAAACGTGACCTGTTCCTGCTACTTCCTAAATAAAAATTTCCTGGTAGATATATTAATGAATGTTTCCGCAAAGATAAATTCACTACTTAGATCATTGGATCTCTACAGTATTCTTGAACTTCCCGTGATAATGTACCCCAATTCAAACTCTTATTACTAATTATTTCAGGCTGACAAGTCCAGGTACGTCAAATCTTACAGACAGGAACATTTACGCTTTGGATAATACGAAATGCGATTTGAACAGACTCACGCTAATACATAGCGGGAAAAGGCCAAGTTTTCCCAAAGTTCAAATTTAAAGTCGCACATGCTAATCCATAGCAGATCAATGTACAACATGCCAAGCCAAATTTTCGTCGAGGTCAAGATTGAAGAGACACATGCTCATTCATAGTGGCAAAGGCTCTTGTACCATATGCGATGCCACATTTACTCAGAGGAGATCATTGAAGAAACACCTGCTAATGCATAGCAGGGGAAAGCCAAATTTACCCAACGTGGGAATTTAGTCACAAATGCCAATCCATAAAGGTAAAGGGCCATATATATGTACCATATGAGGAGCCAAGATTTCGCTGAGGAACCTCTTGATAATCCACAGTGACAAGAAGTCTTTCATGTGGCATATGTGAAACCAAATTTTCATGGAAAGTACATTCGATCATGCACACGATTACGCATAGCGGTAAATTCATGTACCAAATGTGAAGCCAAATTTACCCGGAGTCGATATTTGAAGAGACACATGCAAATCCATAGCAGATGAGGGAATTTTAAACAGGTGGAGGATGTTCTTCCTGCGATCGTATTGCTGACAGACAAACGTTGACGACACCTGAGATCCTTCAGTGATGCAAGAAATGTGTTTAGTCGCAACGTTCAACCGAGTCCCAGGTGGCTTCACCCAATTCGGCATGCAAAATGTTTCTCACCAATTAGAGCGGCGATTTAATGAGGGTTCAAGGCTCTCAATGACAATAGTTTTACAGCCACGAGGAACATGTGCTGTTGAGAGGAAGGAAGCTTTGGCCTTTACTATACCAATGAGAATGTGTTATTGAGAGAAAGAAAGCCTCGTTGCTAGTTGGGGTGGACTGAACCGCCTGGGTTCTCATTGATCGTCACCACTATACCAATGGACATGTGTTGTTGAGAGAAAAGAAGTCTCATTCCTAGTTTGAAGGGACTGAGCAGCCTGGGTACGCATTGGCCGTCACTACATTACCAAGGGGCATGTGTTGTTGAGAGAAAAGAAGTGTCGTTGCTAGGTGGGAGCCACTGAATCACATGGATACGCATCGACCGTCACCACTATACCAATGGACATGTGTTGTTGAGAGAAAAGAAGTGTCGTTGCTAGTTGGGAGCCACTGAGTCACATGAATACGCATCGACCGTCACCACTATACCAATGGACATGTGTTGTTGAGAGAAAAGAAGTGTCGTTGCTAGTTGGGAGCCACTGAGTCACATGAATACGCATCGACCGTCACCACTATACCAATGGACATGTGTTATTGAGAGAAAAGAAGTGTCGTTGCTAGTTGGGAGGGACTGAGTCACATGAATACGCATCGACCGTCACCACTATACCAATGGACATGTGTTGTTGAGAGAAAAGAAGTGTCGTTGCTAGTTGGGAGCCACTGAGTCACATGAATACGCATCGACCGTCACCACTATACCAATGGACATGTGTTATTGAGAGAAAAGAAGTCTCATTCCTAGTTTGAAGGGACTGAGCAGCCTGGGTACGCATTGGCCGTCACTACATTACCAAGGGGGATGTGTTGTTGAAACAAAAACCGTCGTTGCTAGTTGGGAACCACTGGGCCACATGGATACGCATCTACCGTCACCACTGTACCGAGGGATGTGTGTTGTTGTGAGAATGGAAACCCCTTTGCTAGTTGGGAGGGACTGAGTCGCCTGGATACGTATGGACCATCACTAATATACTAAGAGACAGCACATTACATTGACCAAATAAGGTTGTAAATTCTTTACTGTATAATATAAATTTAAAGAGGCACGCAAATAAATTAATCTTCTCTAGCTTCTGGTTATCAGGACCTGAGAAACTTGGGTAACATTATTATTATACTTACCGACCGATAGTGATAGCTGGGACTCAGTTTTCTGTGGACTTGTTGGACGTGGGTTCGAATCCCGTCTTTGATATGTTTTCATATAGTTTCCCATATACAACTTCACACATGGACAAGGGAACACCTTCTTATAGGCCACGGCCTTTCGTTCTAAATTCTTGCCTTGTTTAATTCACTTTCATCTCTCATTAATTTGTTTCATGAGGTTCGCGTCTATGTCGAATAATAAGTGGGTAAGTGAGCATCATTATTATTATCATTCCTAAGTAACGTAGGCAACTATCCAAGGCATGGACAGCCGCTGTCATCTGTGTGGTGTTTGCCCTCCCTCCAGACACATGCCGGCACCATATTTCAGGTCCTTGGAGCATCTGCTCTTTACTATCCACGCATACTATACAGTCACCACGCAAACACGGGTTATCATACACCGTCTCGTGGCTTTCTTGATTGTCACCATCGAGGATCGGGTTCGATTCCCAGCTCTGCCAAGAAATACAATTCTGGTTTAAGGGCAGGAACGGGTTCGATTTCTTCCTTAGCCATTCTGGAAGTGGTCTTTCGTGGTTTCCCACTTCTACTCCATGCAAATACGTGAATGCTTTCTTATTCACGACCACGGCCGGTCTCTTCCCAATCCTCTCCTGAATTACAAGTGCCCACACTAGTGCAGACACCACAATGATACAGTTTATCACACAAATTCTCTCCCTATACACACACACAAATGCAGGGGTCTAAATGGTCATGATGTCGAAGCTGGAGTGATCTTACGGCAGCTAATTGCCACATTCTGTACAGCCCTCATGAGACCTTTTCCAGGAATACCAGACCTGATAACAGAACATCCCGTGGAATGCAAATAGATTTGCCATTGATAGCAAAATGGTTTTTGAAATCCGTATTGAGAGATGAACATACGCGAATCAATACTTGAAATCCGTTTTATAAATACTTAAGATAACATCCTGTAGACATTCCATTCGAGATTTTAGTCTTGCATACAAAGTAAATGGCATTTCACGCTCTCAAGGATGTTGTAATGCTGACGCGGTTGTATTAATCTAAACTAATCCGTGCCATGAAAACCGATTTAGCATTAAAAGGGAAGATGATCAAGAATTAAACTGAAAGTCTTCGCCATACTGTTCTTGATCAAAAAAATCTCCTCCTTGGAATGTTTAAGTAAATCTCACAGACAAGAAATCAGCTATCTCTCCTATCTCCCTTATGTTTAAAATGCTTGCTAACTTCGACTGAATTCCTTGATTTCCTTTTCATAGCCAAAAACTTTCAGATCATCTACATGGACACCAAAAAAGGGAGTTCTTTCTTCAATAAAGAACAAACAGGTATCACAGTCAGTGGTTGTAAAACCCAGGTCAGTCAGCGTACACCTCAATTATTCAGACCAATCATTGGCGGCCTGTTTTAGACCATAAATTCCTTTTCAGCTTTGTGAGCTTCGATAAAAACCTTCCGGCTGTTGAACATAGATAGTCACTTTAATATCACTTTTTATGAATGCTGTCCTCACATCAATATGGTGACTTGTCCATTCATTTTCTACACTTAAAGCTAGTAACAATCTAATAGTTTTCTTTTTCAACACTGGTGAAAATGACTCGTAATAATTCACCCCATATCTTTGATCAAATCCTTGAGCCACTAGACTGGCTTTGTAACAATCAACATTACCATTAACATCTCTTTTGGTCTTAAAAACCCACTTCATATTATGACCGAATCCAGTCATATGACTCGGCTACCCCAGCCGTGGTCAAGAAGGAAACGAAGGATCGCTAGCAAATCTACACCGAGAGCTTAAGATCGAGTCTCCGAATCCAGGAATAATTTATTTTATAATTATGTCCAGCATGCAACTCCATTTTTATACAAATCTCACTGATTATAATTAATTTGAACAACTTTTAATGAATCCGCGTTACTTATTATTGTCGTGCAAAGATAACGGAAGATATCAGTTGACAAACGGTTAATTATTGCAGCAGAAAACAAGTATTTCTTATCAATCTTAGTGAAGCTCCTCTTGATGACGTCAGCAAGAGGGATGATTTCTCCTCATAGCCCCTTTCACCCACGTGACATGGAACCTAGTCTGCAGTACGGTGTTGAACCTCACTGGATGGCATTCACATTCGATCACAGTCTCGGTTCGGTATCGAACGTGCGATAGAGTAATACGTAGTGATTAACTTGAGCCTTATTTACAGGTGAAATATGTTCAGTGCTAACATATGAATTTGTAGCAGAGACAGATGTAGTGAACGCTCTGATTTCAAGAAGAATGTTACCATCCCTCTACTGAAGAAAGTGGGCGATGGCAGATGTGAAGATTACCGTACAATCATCTTGATTACTCATGCTTCAAGATCCTGTCTAGAATAATCTGCAAGAGGATGGAAAGCCAGATAGAAACGGAGTTGGGTGAAGACCAGTTTGGTTTCAGGAGAAATGTAGGAACAAGGGAAGCTGTACTAAGTCTTAGACTGATTTCGGAAGCTAGAATAAGGGAAGATAAGAGAACGTTCATGGCATTTGTAGACTTAGAAAAGGCTTTTGATAACGTTGATGGCCTACATTGTTTGACTTTTTGAAAACGATTGGAATAAAGAACAGGGATAGGAGGGTGATCTACAATCTATACAGAAACCAGACAGCAGTCATTCGAGCTGAAGAACATGAGAGAGAAGCTGGTAATCATAAAGGTGTAAGGCAAGGCTGCAACTTATCACCTGTACTTCTCAATCTTTACATTGAACATGCAATGAAGGAAATTGGAGAAAAATGTAAAGTGGGAGTGAAGATTCAAGGAAAAATAATGTTAACTCTGAGATTTGCTGCCGATGATAACATTATCATCTTGGACGGCACGCCTGAGGATTTGAATGAGTTTTTGAATGGTATGGACAACGTCTTAAAGAAATAATTCATGATGAAAATTAATAAATGTTAACCAAAAGTATTGGAATGCAGCCGAATAAATCAGAAACCTCTATGGACATCAATTTGGCAGGTGAAAAGCTAAAGATGTAGGAGACTTATGTTACTTAGGGAGCAAAATAACCAGTGATGGACAAAGCAAAGAGGACGTAAAAATTGGTTGGCTCAGGCAAGGAAAGCATTTCTACAAAAAAGGAATCTGAAGACTTCGAATATAGATTTAGGTATTAGGAAGTCATTTTTGAAAGCCTTTGTCTGGAGCGTGGCTCTCTATGGAAGTTAAACTTGGACTATTGGTGCAGCAGAAATGAGGAGAATTGAAGCGTTTGAAAAGTAGTGTTACAGGAGAATGATGAAGATCAGATGGGTGAATAGGGTTACAAACGAAGAGGTATTAAGACGAGTGGGAGAGGAGAGATGTTCTTGGCGACTGCTAATGAAGAGAAGAGATAGGTTGGTAGGACACATAATAAGACACTCAGAAATAGCAAGCTTAGTAATGGAAGTAAGGGTCGAGGACAAGAACAGCAGGGGTAGACCAAGGTTAGAATATGTTAAACAGATGGCTTCGGATGTAGGGTGTGGTAGCTATGTAGATATGAAATGAATAGCTCAGGACAGGGAAATACTGAATACTCAAACATCAACCAATTAAGTCATAATAATTACTTAATAATTATTATCGATAAATTGTGATGACTGTATTAGTGTGTGTTATCTGTTTTTTAATTCAAGTAAGGACTGTAGACTTTGAATTTTTCAAATAGTCCCTACTTTTGCCCCCAAACGCCACCGTCAACGACTACTAGTTCAGAACTTAGCAACTAAACGCACCGCAGTCGGCTTCTCGGCAACGAACGTAGGAACCTACGAGCATTGTTTACATTCTTAATCTATATAATTTAGCTTCACACAGGTGTAATTAGTGGAATGTTCTTTAACATGCCATAAATTTATGACATTGGACCGCCGGCTTTACTTCCCCATCGAAGGTAGGCATACTGGGAGATTTTTAACGCTCTTAAAAATCCGATTATTTCGGCCGGGTTTGAACCCGCGACCTTGGGCATAGAAGCTCAGCATGCTACCAACTACGCCACCGAAGCCGCTGGTTATTAATTTTGAAGTGACAGGTTTAAAATGATTCAGGTGATTAAATTAATGGATTATCGAGCATTATAAAGCAGTATTGTAACGTTTCGTAGCTCGTGATAGAAAATGAGTGCAGTAAATAGCTCGGTTAATAGGGCGCCAATCTCCAACAGACGGTTGTGAGATAAATTTATATTTATTAAATTGAGATTCTTTACTTTCGGGGGAGGGGCAACAGAGGCTAGCTGCAAAACACCTTATTCTATTATCTTGACCTCTGGGAAGTCTAGCATGGGGTAAATCTTGACAGAAAGTCATAGATTGTAAAAATAATAGAATAAGGTGTTTTGCAGCTAGCCTCTGTTGCCCCTCCCCCGAAAGTAAAGAATCTCAATTTAATAAATATAAATTTATCTCACAACCGTCTGTTGGAGATTGGCGCCCTATTAACCGAGCTATTTACTGCACTCATTTTCTATCACGAGCTACGAAACGTTACAACATGGCACTTCAACGTGGAGCTCGAAAGATATAAAACATCTTAAAGAAATAAATAAAATTAGTAAATTGCATTTGGAAATAAAATTGATTTATTTTAATAATAATAGAGTATATAAAGTGAATCATGGGAAATGAGAACGAGATGATGACGGTACGTAGTGGTAACATAGTTAAAGGTACCAAGGCAGAGGTAGAGGAGCAAGACTTAGCTAGCGGGAGTAACAATGCTCCGAGTTGCAGCGAGGTAGACAAGTCGGTTGAATCACAGAATAGTACGATGGGGGGCGCGGAAGACCTAGAAAAAAGCAAAAACATAAATATACAATCAGATACATTGGAAGAAAGGTTAATCAAGATGATGGGAGAGATGCTCGCGAACAATCAGAAAGTTGGTCAAAGTATTACAGAAATTAACCAGAAATTAGACCAAAATACACTAGCATTAGAGGCGTTAATAAAACAGAATGTGGAATTCAACCATAGATTGGAATTACAGGATAAAAAGATAGAGGAACAAGCGGAAAAATATGAAAGGAAGAATATTATTATGTTTTCACTTGAAAGCACTTCAAATTCTAAACTTGGACCTCACTTGTTGAGATTCAACTACAAAATTTCATAAAGTTAAACTAGTAAACTCAGTGGAGATCTAGCTAGGATATTTCCAGCATTGCGCTGAATATCGAAGACGAGTGAAACCATTCCATTCACTCAGCTAGGCGACAGCATCTGTGCAATTAGTGAGCAGATAGCTTTATCAGGGAGGATTGGTACTTGGAACCATGGAAGACCACGCGAGATGTCTACTTCAGGAACGAGATACCTCCGCCAACATCGCCCATGAAGATCTACAACCCGGTGAGCTCATGCATATTTGTCAATTGCAAGTCGGACGTAAATACTATTAACTTCAATAATTTAAAGAAATAACTTCCCCTTTTTATTTTATCTGTTTGAAAGGTCGCAAGACGTCATTCATCTCATCCTGTGTTTGTTAATAAATTATTTTTAACTTCTATGACTTTCAGTCAATATTTACCCAATGCTAGACTTCCCAGAGGTCAAGATAATAGAATAAGGTGTTTTGCAGCTAGCCTCTGTTGCCCCTCCCCCGAAAGTAAAGAATCCCAATTTAATAAGTATAAATTTATCTCACAACCGTCTGTTGGAGATTGGCGCCCTATTAACCGAGCTATTTACTGCACTCATTTTCTATCACGAGCTATGGAACGTTACATGTCACCCAAGCATGGGGCAAGCTGTGCACTAGCCACGAAACGTTACAGTATTAATAATAATTTTTGTAACAGCACATATAATAGTAGCTTGATTTAACAATTAATGTTGTAGATACTTTATTTAATGTGGTATTAAGGTGGCAACAGTTGGATATGAGTCAGGTGGCCAATCCAACATAATTAAAAGATTAAAGTTTATGATAAGAGAATTCCACTACATGTATTGGTGATTAGGCGAATTCAAGGATGTGTCAGTGTTAACACTGTCCTAATATAATAATGTATGATGTGCGTGCTAATAATAATAATGAAATGATAATCATTTATGATAATATATTAATGCTGTTAAACGAATGCTGACTATATGAACTTCGAGAAGCATTAAAATAATTTATTGGAATTTAGCTGAAACTGATCACATCTTCAATGAGTAACTAATTGAATTACAGGAGATCTGTAACTAATTTAATCGATATTTAACAAAGCAATCTTAATAATCTTAATGATAATAATGATTATGGGAACGAATTATGATTATGTATTTATAATTATAATATTAATTCATTGAAATTAAATCACGGAATTAACATTGATGATGAACATATTGCTACAAATATAATAGGCTTAGAGGATTAGTGATGAACATTGACAATGATAACATCTAATTCACGAACATAATATCCCGAGATTTTTGCATCACATTGGAGATCGTGTTGTTCCTGGAAACATTTTCACGGCATGCATGACCTACTTCAATCCTTTTCATCAGTTGTGCATCTCTGTATTGATGCTAATTATGCGCAATGTGTTTAGAAAATCACTGTACATTATATGGGATTTGGTTAAAGTATTGTCATGAAATTAGATATTTTACTTGTCCTACACTGACTTAAAAATAATATTTCATTGAATATAGTGTAAGCGATAGTATGCCTATTGGAGTACGAATAATGTGTTACAAGTTACAACATGAATATACACTATGTAGCAGGCGCGGATTCAAGGATGACCCCCCCCCCCCCCCCAAACGGAGACCAAATTTTTTTGTAAACTCAAAAAAACGAAAACACAATTACCAGACAAATAAAACTTACAGAATTTTAACTGAAAAACAGTTTTTTTTTTTTTTACATTTTATTCAATACTGAATCATCTTTATTGGAATTATTATGTTCTGTTACAACTGTACATATTTACAACTTCAAACCTCTTGTATGAAAACTATTAGTTATACAACAAAATCAACTCGTCTATTTTGTTTAGCAAACCTTGTGATTACCGAATCGATGTTTATAGTGATGTCACGATGAATGTGCAGCAATGCACGGATAGGAAACTGGGGTTATTTTCGCACCAAAAATTTTTGCCGACGTCCAAACTGCAAGCTTGGTTGGCAATTTAAGCTGTGACTTTCTCCCTTTGTCGGCACCAACTCGACTTGCCGAAACTGTAACGTACCTTGATACTTTTCTCGAATCTCGATGTAAAAGTCGCAAAACACGCCGTTGCAACTTGTACGAATATTTTTGGTGCGCTAAACGCATCAAATTTCTATCCATGAAGCTTGCAAAAAAAATGGTCTGGTTTTGTACGTTTGGTTATTTTGTGATTGGGTTTTTAGTGATACCATTTTTCTTAGCAATTTCGATTATCTGACACCCCCCCCCAAAGCCAAACTCTAGATCGAATCTCTGACCCCCCCCCCCCAAAACCAAACTCTAGATCCGCGCCTGCTATGTAGCAGGACGAGTAACTAAGCACATGGGACCTTCTTTTGCAACCATTACAGCGTCTAATTTTCAGGGAAGGCTTTGATCAAAGTTCTCTTAGATATAATGTGTAAGTTGTCTCCATCTTTGCTGAAGCACCTTGAATAGCTTTTGTAGGGCTAATGGGCGAAATTATCTAGTACGTTGATGATTATGATAATTGTTGTTTGAGGGGCCTAACATCTAGGTTATCGGCCCCAAATATCTGGTGCGTATCCAACGCTGTAGTTCATCCCAAATACGTGCGATGGTGTTCAGAGCAGGGCTTTGACTAAGTCAGTAGAGCAAATCTACGAACCAAGATGAAACGATCCTTACTATGTTAAAACGAGCCTCAAGCTTATGCATAAAAGGTCTGAATCCTAACGTTCGCCAGTGTGGGGAAGCATTTTACTATCAAAAGTGCTTTCGTAAATATCCAAATCATGGTAGGGAATACAGACAGTTTGTGAGTAACTGCCCGTGCTCACTTTTCGATATTCACAATAACCTATCGTAAATTATACTTGTGTATAACAAGACGATACTTGGGAAGGTATAACCCGTCCTCAGGGGTCTTATTCTAAATTTTCCTAACCGCGAATACTACTAAATATGCCATTATTGGTCCTGAGGACATTTTTCGCGTCAGAACAGACAGTGTGATCCCGTCGTCCCTCCAGTCAACAGAGTACAGTGTCAATTTTCAACAGCAACACCCTGATAAAACTCCCATGATATAAATTGTTAACTTCTCAGCTGCATTTACTGAGATTTCATAATTGCCATGAGTAATTTTGTAACACATTACAGTGCTATATCAATACAATGATTGTCTAACCCTCCAGGAAGGCTTCCCTGAGCTGGAGTTCCTTTGCAATAAGTATGTTATAGAGCGCCATAAAATGTACCTACTACGTTGTCTTCAGCAGCATAACCAAAAACAGTGCTATAATGTTTATTTGATTGCAGTTTGGGGAAGAAATAAGTGAATTAACGTCGTCGACGTTCTGCTTGTTAATATCATAAGACTATCATTGATCCTGGATCTACCTATGCCAAGGAATGTTCTCATAAAAAGGGGAGGTAGAGTGATGAAAAAGCATGATGTTTGAAATTGAGTATCATTATAAAAAGTATATTGTGCCCTTTTGGATCAGGCACAAGGAATCGAATCCTGTACTATTCAAGAAAGAAATATAGTATTAGGGAAGGCTTTAGCCATAAGCCAGATGAGATATTGAGACATAACGCTGTTAGGAGTGCAAGAAGCAGGAGATGATTCAGAAGCTGACGATATCAGTGAACGTGCGCGGGTGAGATCACTCCTAATGACTCACAGCACGCAAGAAGTATAGGGACTTTTTACGATAACACACAGCGCTCAGATGAATAGGGTAACCCCCGATTAAAGCTTACCCAGCAGTATTTTCCTTATACCAGCAAGAGGCGTGGCTTGAAATGTTGTGAAAAAAAACCTGGATTTCAAGTTTGAAGAAAAATTAATCATGTGGAAATACACCATCGTTCATTGATAATTGGAAAGAGAATTTTTAAGAATATAAAACCTTATAATATAAGGTGCGATCAAAAAGTAACGAGCCGGAGGCATAATTACAGAAACCAGTACCTGTATGTTAGAAGTATCCTTCATGATGGTGTGCACACTTCCGAAGCTCAATCCGATCACGGTGGCTATGGCGTTCACTGTCACTTGGCGGTCCTGGGTAATGAATGCATCAACCAGCTGGACGTTGTCATCGGTAATGCACAGGGGTGCCCCAGACCGGGCATCATCGGCTAAAGATACCCGTCCTTCCCTGAAGCGCTTGTGCCACGCCTTGACCCTTGAAGGGACATGCAGTGTTCGCCGTATAATTGTGACATTCGGCGATGAATGTCCGTTCTCCCTACTCCTTCCGCTGTCAGAAACCGAACAACACCTTGGTTAACGCCTCCATGTCACTGTTTGAAATGCGACTGGCAGCGTTGGACGATTGATGCATGCTCCTGCTCGCTTTGTATCGTCACGTGACGTGCACGTGTGACCTTCCACGCTCTGGTCTGAACCACACCTCGTTGCACACGCCACGATTACTCGATGTCGTCACCGGTTTGCGCATTCCAGCCTCTGACTCTTTACTTTTTGTACGCACCTTATAATTGAACTGACAAGAAGTGATGAATAAGCATTGCGTCATTGATCCTCGGCGTAGTAATTCTGCGCAGATTGACAAGTGATGAAGACCACCCACGCTGAACACAATTACTTTGGAAATTTTTGAAGAGGAAGTGAACGATCGATTTCAATATCAAGAAGGATTTTTGAAACCTAAGAGATCTGGAGGTCCCAGGAGTATTTTTTCTAACTCGTTATGGGCGTTACTTCAAAAGTTAGGTTCCAAGAAGACAAGGTGGTCTACATGTTTATGAATATTGTATAAATAGGCCGTGGGCCAGAGCAGAAGTATTCAGTCATTCGTGAACCGAGGACGGTTACGCTGTCTCAACAGACACTCGACGATCCAAGTGGGGTCACCACGCAAGTACGATAGTCAAAACTTTGCCCATGCTTGGGAAAATTTGTGATAAGCGTCGGTTAAGGGGACATTAGTTCAAAGTATAGTTTCGTTTCGAAAGTAGTAGTAACAGTTTGAAGTCAGATTAGATCTTCCGAACACAAAGTGGTGAGAATCCTAGTGTGGATTCCAAGTGATAAACAGTTATTCGTGGGACTAGAGTTGAGGACCACATATTACGAAGTCACTAGTTGAGACTAGGCTACGGTTCTAGGGAGCCTGTAAAAGTAGAGCCAGTTGAGAGAACGTTATAGCAGCGACAGGGAAATAGTATCGCGCCAACGAAGTGAATTCCGCGCCGATAGAAACTAGGACAGAGACTTTGAGGATAGAACTTTCCCAGGTGAATAGAGAACCGACGGAAGTAGGAGTTCAGAGACTTTCATTCGTTAGGAGAGGTCTAGGACAGGGGTAGAATTACCAGAGACCTGCATTTCCGGGACGAGACGAATAAAGAAATTGCAAAACGTCTGAATAGAAGAGACTATAACCACGGGTTTTAGAAAGTGGAAAGAAGCATTATTGTATGCTCGAGTGATTTCAATTTTTTTTTTTTTTTTTGTAAAATAATCTTATAGTGTTTTGAAGTGTTAATATAAGTTTCAATCATATTTTGATGGGTCACAATACCCTAAGTAATAGAAAGCTAAGTTAAATGAAAATGTTTATTGAAGATATAAGTTGTCAAGTGAATATGATTGTGAAATGTTTTACGGGTTAACGATGAGAGGTTAATTTACCATAATGGTGAACCAATGGTTCCACAGTAATTGGAAAAGACCATCGAATTATGTAAGTTCTTACTATTTGTCATTATAAATTTTGGTGGAGGGTCATGCATCCTGAATAATTATGTGTCATCATGATGCAGGGAAATTATGAATATGAGTTACATATTCCAGAATATAATAACAATGAGTTGAATAGCGTCTTAGCAGGACATAAGGTGAAGTTGAACCTAAGTTGTTTTAAGATTTAAAAAAGCCCAGCTATTGTTGAAAGGGTAGGATTATTTGATGCATAAATAATAAACTGGAAGGTTTTCCATATTAAAAAGTCTGTATTGACGTGTATAATTCATGAATAATGGGGTGGGGGTCTCAGCCCAATCAATACTTATACTTAATAAGTATTGATTGGGCGGAGACCCCCCACCCCATTATAAATGAATAAATAATAATCAATAATTAAATAATGATATGCCAAATTAAATTCATTTATATGAAGGAGTGCTGGAAGGAAATTAATGGGCTTTCGCGGAAGGTTTAAAGAGAAATTTAGTTTGATGCCGCTGATATTAGCGATGAATGAAGTAGAGTCGGGTGATTTTGCTAGGAATAAAATAAGGGAGGATCATTCTTGAGTGAAGTTGCCACGGCATGTCTTAGGGCGAGTCAAATCGTCGGTCTTAGGACAATAGGGGAGCAAAAGTTGAGGACTGGTTCGTGTACCGCTCTGGTTGCATGCATTATAAAGGCCTGTGAATTTGTTCCCCTCTAAATATTGGTTATTATTTGCACAGAGGACTGCTTACGTACCGCTCTGGTTGCAAGAATTATCTTCGAAAATCCCAGTATGAGAGGTTTTGGACCCTTGGGAAGGATTTTACGCTAAGCCGTTGGCTGCTTAGAGGTTGTTGGTGCCTCCAAATTAAAGACCGCATAACACTCCGGGCAATGTTGGATACTCATGAATCGATTACTTTACCTTTGTGTGCGAAATGATTGCCATTGAGCAAAAGTATGAATAATTACAGTAGGATATCAATTCACTAAAACCTTCCAAATTGAAAGAGACATGTTACTTGAAATTCCCTGCTGAAAAGAAGCAGATCACAATATTATCGCTGTTGAGGGCGAGAAGTGGGTCATAAATTACGTGCGTCTAGCACACCAATTGAAAAGGGTCGTCGACCGAAGCAAGGCTTATTGGAACCGACTGGTAAATAAATTAGTGAAGTTGTAAAGATTGTTATGGCATTATCAATGGAAACATGGATGATATAATCCATTTGTATGTGTTATAAATGTTATTTCCTGCTAAAAATATTCATCAGAAAGCCAGTTTTAGGAATGTTATTCCAGAATAAATATAAATTTCCCATGCGTGACACATGAATTGCAGGGAGTTCCTTTAAGAAAACATAGAGATTGCATCGGGGAGATGCGAATCTCATTGATTGATTCAGTAGTGTTCATAAGTGAAGGAATGCACGATAACCCACAAGAAGTAGTACTTAACATGTTATGTGAAAGAAAGAATGAACATTTGTGGGTCCAAACCAATGTCAACTAAAACACATTTTAGAAACTCAAGGAAAGGTGTCAATTAATGATTTGTAATTGATGAATATGAATATTAATGATCATTCGGGGAGTTACCATAAAATATTCTTGTTGAATATGGTAGAATCAGTAGTTAGCAGAATTTATATTCTTGCATGTTATAGGAAAGTGAAAGTTAGCCTGTTATAGGCTCAGTGGATCCAAAATAACAGAGTCCATAGAACACTTTGTGTGTAGTGGTTGTTTCAGTTTTTATGATGGAACAAGTTTGTGTTTGATTTTGAATAATGTCTCATTGATATTTGGATTAATGTGAAAATTGTCTGGAGTGCCATTTTTATTATTAAATTTTGTCTTGGTGAAGTTTTGATTCTTAATTTGAGTCTTGACCTGTGTTGCTTATGATCCCAAAATATATGTGTTATATCGTGGGAAATGAATGTTCCATCCCCGAATCGATTGAGCTAGGCGAAGTATGACCCCATATTATTCCTACAGAAAGGTGCAATATATACAGAAAGAATAAATTAGAATAGGAATTTTCCTCTCACCACTGATGATGGGATAAATAAGGTTCGAAAACTTAATGAAAATCAGTTGCTTCATATTTTACATCCTTAACCTTTTCCAAGAAGAGTTTCTGCCTCAAAACAGAGGAAAGCTCAGTTTTCATCCTTACAAAAGTTTGCAACAGTCCCAACACTTTCAATAGAACATGCCAACTATAAAGCACTAAAAAATAATATGGAGTGTTATCAGTTATCACATACCTCTCGAGTGTAGTTGAACACAGGATCAAATGGATTTACAAATGTCTCTTTAGAGGACACCTTCGAGAAATATTGTATCCACGTGTATCACAAGAATGTTTCTGTTCACAATATATTACCATATGTCTCTGTAATTACGACTTTCGTCTAAATCTGATACCACATGCATCACTGAAGTGTGGTCAGACCCCACTATGAGTTACTTCATATCTCGTAAGATACGCGGATCTTCAATTGAGCCCTCTGACATAACCCTCATACACATGTGTCACACGTGTATGGTTTTACGCAGGTATGCATAATCATGTGACACCTTTGGCTGGTTTTCCTCATGAATGTCTCTCCACATTTAACATGGGAATGCCTTCACACCACAATGATGTATCATAAGGCCAGCAAATGATATCTTCGGGCAAATTTCGCAATAAAGAGATCACAAGAATATGGCTTTAGACCACTGTGTACCGTCTGTTGGTTCTTTCAATGAACTTTATGCGTGAGTGCCACCGCACATATTTCATAGGAAAATATCTTCTTTCCGGTATGAATTACATTATGGTGCTACAGATTCAAACCTGTTGAGAAAAGTAATCCGCATATAACGCATGCATATCGTTTGTTATAATTCCATAAAAATGAGTAAATTTTGTTAACATCAGGACCCGGTGTTCGCGCCACATATCCCTAAAGAGAAAAAAAATCAATTGATAATTATGTACAGTATGTGTTCAATTGATTTCTTGTGTTCCATTATGAAAATTCATAGCTTCTGTAGGATATTCATATGATGTAATCCCTCTTTCTTCACAATTACCATAAAATACAACAATATAAGATTTATATTGCAACAAAACGTTCTTGATATAGTGGCTGCTTGCTATGGTGCACACCATTAGTAGTAGTTATGGTTGTTTTAAGGGGCGGAACTACGAGGTCATCTGCCCCTGTGCACACCATTGCATGGTTCTTCAGCCCATTCAATTACCAATTGTAAATAAAATGAAAATAAACACAAGAAAATGTAGTCTCTTAAAAATAGGGAAAGTGCGAAGGCAGGATTTTCAATATAACATTAAATCGGAAATACTTGTAGAAGAAGATTCTTGCAAATATTTGGGCGTTCACGTAAGGAATGATATGAAATGGAGTAGTCATGTAGTTTCAAAAGCATACAAATCCCTGCACTTTGTAATGAGGGTATTAAAAGGAAGTAGTACCTCTGCTAAAGAATTAGGCTATTTGTCACTTGTAAGACCTATTCTGGAATATGCCTCGGCGGTTTGGGATCCATATCAAGTAGGACTCATCAATGAGTTGGAAATGGTACAAAGAAAGGCCGCTAGATTTGTGCTCAGTGACTTTAATCCCAGGAGCAGTGTGAGCCGTATGTTAAAGAAACTTGGGTGGGAATCACTGGAGGCTAGGAGGATGAAATCTAGACTCTGCGCTATGTACAACACGTATACAAATCAACCAGCATGGGGTGAGCTTAGCAAACGATTGGGAAAGCCCACTTACATAGGTAGGAGCGATCATCCTTTCAAAGTAAAGGGCCGACCACAGCGAACAAATTATGGTAAATATTCTTTTGTAAACCGTGCCATTGATAACTGGAACTCTCTACCTGCCGCAGTCTTAGAGCCTTTTCCCAAACATATAGGTGTGTTTAAGAAAAGACTGACTATTTGTGTAAATACTCCAGTTTAATTGTTGTATAATTGTTATTGAATTGTTATGTATAATTATTTATTTGTTATGTGTATACAATTTGCCACCGGGGGACACACCCCCCATTGCAAATAAATGAATGAATATGAATATGAATGATGATTGATAGATTAGGTGAAATGTTTCTGGAGTACGAAGCATGCAAATAAGCGTATATATGTGTAATGTTATATTGTGATATTTGTGGCAATCTTAAATAGTTGTTTCTATTGCACAGTTTATCTTCTGAGGATAGAACAGGTCGAACTGAATCTCTTCACTCTTGTAGTTATTACTATTACTTTTATACGAAATGGTTTATTCTTTCATTTAACTAAAAGTTTTCTACATCAAAATGTGACTCTGCAATTGTCGTCTGTGACCAATTTGCATTCGCATATACTGCCTGAATATACCGTCTAAGCTCTATGGGATATCTTGTGTGTCATCAAAGCGTCATTGGTAGAATATTGTGTTCGGAGATAATACATGAATAAAGCTTATCGCCGCTGTGGTTTCCACGAGTCTTATATTCTTTCACCAAGAAATTTAGTTTCGCTTACCCTACATGAATATGGCTTCTCGCCGCAATGGGCAAACAATTGAGTTTTCAAAGAATGCTTACAGTAATTTTGCTTTCCGTGTGCTCAATAAATAAGCTTTCTTGCCTCTACGGATTACCATGACCGTTTAAATCTTCTAGTATAATGAGCTTTGCATATGGTATAGGTATATGACGCATTGAATGCGTGACATTGAAGTTTCTTTGAACGATATTTGTGCTTCGATTTGCCAAATAAATATCGCATTTCATACTATGGACTAGCATGCCTTTATTCTAACATTCCTTCAAAGAAAGTCGGTTTTCAAAGCCGACGTGATTATGGTTTCTCCCAGCTACAGGTAACCATGTGTTCGTCAATTGTCTTCTCTCGGAAATTTTGACATCATACTGCTAAGGAAATGCAAGTGTCTCATCCAATATACTCTCGAAGCAAGGTTGTATTCTCATAAATCACATGAATATGGGTGAAATTCTTTTTTATGATGTCCATTCTGACAATATGGATATGCTACATGAAAATGCCTGCTGGAGGTTATGGCCTAGTATGTGGTAATTCAAATTACCTCCCTCAAATTAAATTGGTATTCCACGGACAAGGTTTAACATTTCTTTTTATACTCTCACGATGACAAAATTAAAATTTGGATAAAACACATGAATAAGGCAATCGGCGAGCAATTTTCTTTCAAATGTCCTCGGTGAGCATATGCTTTTTTGCCGCTGTTGGATAACACGAGTGTTAATGTTATTTGTGAGAATATTCTAATTCGCATTTAATTAACGAGAATAGCATCTCACCATGATTGATTGGCAAGTGGGTCCTCGAACATTTATTTAAAAAAAAACTAACTGGTAAACATTGGCATGTGGATTTTCAAACACCGTTTCTAAGGAAACTTGCATTCACTTGTACTATATGAGTTAGGTCTCTCACCGCTATGGGTTAACATTTGTGGTTTTAAAAAGCCTTGGACGGTGAATTTTGCTTGATATAGACGACAAGAGTGAGATCGCTCGCCGACAAAGTTTCTTTAAAACCCGTTTAACGAGAAAGTTGGGCTAGGTAAATGCTATAGGAATATAGATTTACGACGCTATGGGCCAACATGTGTTTCATTAAATGCCAATTGCGAACACATTTTGATTGGCATATGCTACGTTACTATGTTCCTATTTTTCTTTATATTAACTCCGTTACTGATTTTAAAAATATGATTCACATGTGTCTCAAATGCATCATCATGTCTGTCTTCAAATTTCCTGTCAGAGCAGCGTTGGCTTCACTTATGCTATATCAGTAAGACGTTTCGCCACTATGCTTTAACATGTCTCTTTAGTTCCTGTTTCAGCAGACCTGGTCTCACATACACTACATGTGCATAGTATCTCATCGCTGTGCGTTAGCAAGTTTCTCGCCAATTTCCTTTTCAAGAATTTGGCAATGCATATGTTATTTGAGTAGGCATCACGCCACCAAGGGTATGTATGTGCTTGTTCAAAATCTCTCTCAGAGTGGGTTATCAAGTGCTGCTTTAATTTTCAGCTGAAAGTATCCTGCCAGTCGTAAAAATATGTCACTTCAGAGTTCCAGTCGGAGAAAATGTGGTATCACATTTGCTCCTTTAGTATGAATTCTCACTACTATGCGTTCATAGTGAGTCTTTAAATAACCTGCGCCAGCAAACTTAACTTGGTATATGCTACATGGCTAAAGTTCCTTACCACTATGCGTTACCATGTGTCTTCAAATGCCAAGCCCAAGCAGATGTATCTTAGCGTACGCTACAGCAGTCTTGTTCCTCACAACTGTTCGTTAACTAATTTGTATCTAAATAACCCAAGTACACATGGCTAGGCTAATGCTACGACTACGGCATCACGCTGGTACGCGTTCATATTTCCTGTATCTGCAAATTTGGCTTTACATTCGCTACATGTTTATGTTTTCTTACCGTTATACGTTTACACGAGTGTTTTGAGAACATTTTCTCGCCGCTATGGTTATGCATATGCTTCTAAAAATATTATCTAACAGCAAATTTGGCTTCGCATATTCTACATGAATGTCGTTTTCTGCAGGTAAGAGTTCACAGGCGTATCTTCATGATTTTTGCCAGAGAACCGTAATTTCACACACACTACATGAGTGACGTTTCTCACCACTATGCCCTTTCTTTTATCTAATCAAATACCCTGTCTGAGGTAATTTGACTTAGCATATTCCGCATGCGTATATTTTCTCACCACTAAGATTTAACATGTAGATCTAAAATTTGTTGTGTGATCAAATTTGACATCATTATATGACACGTGACTACAATTTCTCAACGCCATGTGTAATTTTGTGAGGCTACAAAATCATATTCCGAAAAAAATTCCATTCGCATATGCTGCACGACTAAGGATTCTCGCAACTACGGGTAGGCATCTATTTCTTCATCTAACGTCTAATAGCAAATTTGGCTTCGCATATATCACACGAGTAAGGTTTCTTACCACTGTGTGTAAACGTGGATTTCCTTGAATCTCAAGCCGGAGAAAATTGAACTTCACATAATCCGCACGAATAAGGTGTCACATACTATGCGTTAACGTTTGCGACTTTAAATGACCAGTCCGATTAAACTTGGCATCGCATATACCATACCACTACTGTTGCGCACCACTATGTGTTAATTTGTGCTTATTCATATCTCTAGTTCGAACAAATTGTTTTTCGTACAAGCTGCATGTATATAGTTTCTGATCACTATGCTTTATCATGTGCGACTTCAAAAGATAAGTCCGTAAATATTTAGCCTTTCATATGCTACACGAATGTGGTCATTGTCCAATATGCCTCAACATGTGTGTCTTCAAATAACGTTTCACAGAAAATTTCTTTTCGCATATCATACATGAGTATAATTTCTCCTCACTATGTGTCAATATGTGGGACTTCAAAATCGCTTTTGTTGCGAATTTCGCTCCGCATGTGCTACACGAGAATGGTTTTTCACTACTATGCATAGTCAAGTGTACTTTCAAACTCTCATTCTGAGTAAATTTGGCTTTGCATATGGCACACGAAAATGGTTTCTCACTGCTATGCGTAATCATGTGTCTTTTCAAATGTCCTCTCTGAGCAAATTTAGCTTCACATACACTGCACGAAAAAGGTTTCTCATTACTATGTGTAAAATCGTGCCTATTTAAATCTCCAATCCGGGCAAATTTCGCTTCGCACAAACTGCATGTGTATGGTTTCACACCACTATGCGTTTTCATTTGCAACTTCAAAGAATATGTATGTGCATATTTTGTTTCGCATATTCCGCACGAATATTGTTTCAGACCATTATGCCTGAACATGTGTCTCTTTAAATGTGCCTCCACAGAAAAATTCACATCGCATATGCTACACGAATATGGCTTTACCCCACTATGTAATAAAATGTGATACTTAAGATTCGATTTTTTGGCGAAATTCGCAGCGCATGTGTTACATGAGTATGGTTTTTCACTACTATGCCTTGTCATGTGATCTTTCAAACTCTGTTTCTGAGTAAATTCGTCTTTGCATATGCTACACGAAAATGGTTTCTCACCAGTGTGCGTTACCATGTGTCTCTTCAAATGCCCTCTCTGGGTAAATTTAGCTTCACATATACTGCAGAGTATGGTTTTTTACCACTATGTGTTAACGAGTGTTTATTTAAATCTCCACTGCGACCAAATTTGGCTTCGCATGTTATACATGTGTGACGCTTCTCACTACTGTGGATAAGAGGATTCGTCTTTAAATTATCTTTAATGCTATGTTTTCTTCCAGATACAGTGCAATTGGAATGTCGCAGTGCGTAAGTGTTCCTTACAACAGGATTCGAAGTATCACGATATAATGACTCATTCAACTGATTTCCACTTTCATCACTTTTTTTAACATGGATTTCTTCTCTCAAATCCTCTTCGATATCCAAAGGTGCTGTTTCTATATTGATGCATGGAACAAACTCTAGTGAGGGACATCCTTCGGCATCGATATCCCCAGGGAGGTCAGTATTATCTCCTTTCACATCTGAAGATGCTGATTCTACTTTGTTCCATGGAACAATCTCAGATGTAGGACATTCTGCTTTACTGAATGGAACGATATGCGGCGTGAGACAAGATTCAGTCTTAATATCCCTACTATGATGAGCATCAACAGTGTCGACCAAGCCATATGTTTCTGTTGACCAATTCGGCTCTCTTTTGATCACAGCTTGCTCGTCCATTACGTTCGAAAATTTAATCATCAACGTTGGTGTTCATGGCTCAGCATTGTCACCACTTCTTTTCATTTTGTGTAGATATCCAGACCAACATCCCTGGAATCTTCTGTACGCCCAAGATGCCTTGTTGGCAAGTGCGACACGCCAAGGCTCTGAGTCCCACTCTCTTCAACGTCGCGACAGCGGATGATTTAAGGACTGTTGAAAAAACACAATCAGTATCCTTTACCTGCACACGGATGACATGGTTCTGGGGTCTACAAACAGGCAGGAGCTACAATAAGTCCTCAACTACCTGCAGGACTGGGTGGAGGAAGATCAGCTCAGTATAAATGAAAAGAAAACAGTGTACAGGCCTTCCTAAAAAATAGAAGAACTAGCTGCCGAAAACAAAATGATCCTGGAAGACACTCAACTCGAGACAGTCATTTCCTACAAATACCTCGGCCTCACCCTACAGACAAAGTGCCACTCCTTTAGACTGAATTTAATGGAATGAGCAACAGAGGCATTGGAGGATTGTAGGATTTGAACAACATTACCAAACTATCTTTACAAACAGCAATGATTCTCTTCCACGCGAAAATAACCCACGTCATTACATATGGCCTAGAACTGATATGGGAAGGGCTAACCATGACAGACCTAATCACAATAGAAAACGTAAAGACTCCTTTCCTGAAAAGGATGCAAGAACGTCCCCGTCGAGGTTGGCATATGTCCTAACAAAAGAAACATACTACATTGAAGATCTCTGATTAAACCCACAACTGCCATCTACCAAGCTAATGAAGTAACTCCTCGAGATAAAACATCAGAAGCAGAACGAAATCCCGCTCGAATTGTACGCAACAGAAGCAATGATAGACAGAACATGGACAAACGAGAACCAGGAGATGTGACATGTGATAAGAAAGACTCGCCATCCACGGTTTCCACCACAAGTCTTGTAGAAATGTTAAATACCATCAACCGAATAATGAATGCTAATGTTCTCTGTGCAATACCCCCTGTGATAAATACCACATAACATCATGGAGCAAACGGAAAAAGTATAGTTGCATACTATAAAGATTAGTCTTTCTGTAATAATCCTTTGTAAACCCAACTTGTAACAGTCCATTAAGGCCACTTGGCTGATATATATATTCATTATTTAATCTTTCATCAATTTTTACAGCTTTTTATACTTTAATCTAATGGAAAAATATGTTTGCACTTCAAAGGAGATATTGTTTAATTATTATCAAAGTGTTTACCAATTAACGGTTAAATCGCTTCGGTTGTTCACTATACGCAACTGCACGTCTCAAATCTCGAAGAGTTATAATTAGCAAGAACGTCCTTCCAGGTAGACGGTAGTCTGCTGTAGGCTAAGTTCATTTATAGTCGGTATGCAGTCGCCGGGCAATATGTATACATCAGTAGATTTTCATAGCAGTATCTGCGAGTCGTAACGAATATTTGTGGATTTCATTATTAAGAATAAAGCGATAAAGCTATTCAAAACTTAAGTTATGCCGACCACCACATATGGCATACTATTAATTTGGCCCTTCTTGTCGGTGAACAACCTTACGAAGCTACAGAGCGTCAAAGCGAGATTTATTAAAGGAGCTATCTCAAAATTCTCTAGGAACAGATGATCCTATCTAATATCGCACGGGAAACCTTCTCTATAGAAGACATAAAGCACTCCTTCGATCTACCGGAAACGCAAAGATAAAAAACCATCATCGAGGAGAGACGGAAGAAAGCCGACGAGATAACCCAAGAAATAATGGAGACTGAAGCAATAAAGACAGATATCTGGAAGGGACCAAATTTGAAACCTCGACATCTGTATACGCGATTCGCTGTCCATGGGTTCCATGGAAGGATCTGTCAGAATGAGACACTTCATGAGCCCAAGGAGGACTGCGTCTACAAGAATAACCCATGCCCCAAATACCAACTAGTGGAATGTGTAAGCAGGTCTCAATCTCATCGCAGAAACGACAGAGTGGTGAAAATCTTGATTGAACACATAGTGTTTAACAGTATCATATATTATTAAGCATAAAGCGTATTTTATAGCGTACAAGCTGAACCCGGCATGCGTTGCAATGCCAATCAAAGAAAGTGTTGGCGTTGTAACTTAGTTTCTTGAAGTGTTTTTGGATACAAAATATTGTTTTCAATTTCCGTTAACTGCCTCTAAACTATCGTAGAATGGATTAACTAATTTAGAAACATTCGTGGGAGCGCGCACAACAACACACCAAAGTTTCATCGCAATCGGATGAATGGCATATGAACGCATACGCAATTTTGTTTAAAAGATTCGTGCACTGTCACACATTGGTTGAATCTACTCTTGCGCTACCTACTGTGCAATGGGTTTACTAAGTTAGAAACCTGCACGTACTGTAAGTGTACCCAACAGCTCATCAACGTTTCAGCGCAATCGATGAATGGTGAATGAACGCATACAGGATTTTGTTGAAACCCCTCACGCGTCGTCACTCATTTCTTGCATCTACTCGTGCGCTACCTATTGTAAAATGGATTTACTGCTTGAAATCCTTCCCTGGCGTGTACTCAGCAACTCATCAAATTGTCAACGCAATCGGAATAATGGCATATGAACACAAAGGGGATTCTTTTTAACGATTCGCGCACCATCTCTTATTTGTTGAATCTACTCGTACGCTAGCTATTGTAAAATGCATGCAGTCAGCCAGAAACCTTTCCTGGAGTGTACACAACAATTCATCCCAACCGGATGAATGGTATATGAACGCATACGGCACTTTGTTGAAACGATTCGCGTGCCGTCGCTCATTTGTGGAATCAACTCATGCGCTACCTATTGTAAAATTGTATGCCTATAACCATCCTAGGACTGTTCCCAACAACTCCCCAAAATTTGATCGCAATCGGATGAATGGTTTGTAAACGCATAAAAGACGAACATACAAACATATATATATAAGACAAGCTGACCCTGCAGACGTTGTCCTGCCAATCAAAGAAAGTGTTGTAACTTTGTTTCTTGAAGTGCTTTTGGATACACAATATTGTTTTTCAATTTCTGTTAACTGTCTCTAAACTATCATGAATTGAATTAACTAATTTAGAAACATTCGTTGGAGCGTGCACAACAACTCTCCAAAGTTTCTTCGCAAACGGATAAATGGCATTTAACGCATACGGGATTTGGTTTAAATGATTCGTGCGCTGTCACTCATTTGTTGAATCTACTCGTGCTCTACCAACTGTGAAATGGATTTACTAAGTTAGAAAGCTTCACGTAAGTGTACACAACAACTCATCAAAGTTTCATCGCAATCGATGAATAGTATATGAACGCATACAGGATTTTGTTGGAACGCTTCGCGCGTCGTCACTCTTTTGTTACATCTACTCGTGCGCTACCAGTATTGTAAAATGGATTTACCAAGTTGAACACCTTCCCTGGCGTGTACACAACAACTCATCAAAGTTTCATCGGAATCGGATGAATGACATATGAACGCATAAGTGATTTTCTTTAAACGATTCGCGTGCCGTCACTCATTTGTTGAATCTACTCATGCGCTACCTATTGTAAAATAGATTTACTAAGCCTGAAACCTTCTCTGGCGTGTACTCAATGATTCACCAAGGTTTGATCGCAATCAGATGAATGATATATGACCGCATACGGGACATTGTGGAAACGATTTGCGCGCCGTCGCTCATTTGTTGAATCTACTCGTGCGCTACTTATTAAAAACTGGAGTTACTAAGCCAGAAACATTTCCTGGAGTCTACACAACAATTCATCAAAGTTTCATCGCAATCGGATAAATGGTATATGGACGCATACGGTACTTGGTTGAAATGATTCGCGTGCCATCACACATTTGTTGAATCTACTCGTGCGCTACCTATTTTAAAATGTATTTATTAAGCCAGAAACCTTCCGTAGGGTGTACAAAACATCTCACCCAAGTTTCATCGCAATCGGACGAATGGTATTTGAGCGCATACGGGACCTTATTGAAACGCTTCGCGCGTCGTCGCTCATTTGTCTAAACTACTCGTGCGAAACCTTCTGTGAAATGGATTTACTATTTAGAAACCCTTACGTAAGTGTACACAACATCTCACCCAAGTTTCATTGCGATCGGATGAATGGTATATGAACGCATACGGGACATTGATTAAAAGTTCGCGCGTCGTTGCTCATTTGTTGAATCTACTCGTGAGCTACCTATTGTAAAATGGATTTACTAAGTTAGAAACCCTCACGTAAGTGTACACAACATCTCACCCAAGTTTCATCGCTATCGGACGAATGGTATTTGAACGCATACGGGACTTTGTTGAAACGCTTCGCACGTCGCCACTCATTTGTTGAATCTACTCGTGCGCAACCTCCTGTGAAATGGATTACTAAGTTACAAGCCATCACTTAAGTGTACACAACAACTCATCAAAGTTTCATCTCAATCTTTGAATGGAATATAAACTTATACGGGATTTTGTTGAAACGTTTCTTGCGTCGTCACTCATTTGTTGAATCTAGTCGTGCGCTACCTAATGTGAGATTGATTTACTAAGCCAGAAGCCTTCCCTGGAGATTACACAACATCTCACCCAAGTTTCATCGCTATCGGACGAATGGTATTTGAACGCATACGGGACCTTTTTGAAACGCTTCGCGCGTCATCGCTCATTTGTTGAATCTATTCGTGCGCTATCTATTGTAAAATGGATTTACTAAGCCAAACACCTTCCCAGGAGCTCACTCAACATATCCCCCAAGTTTCATGGCAATTGGATGAATGGTATATGAACGCATACGGGACTTTGAAACGCTCTAACGTGCAGAGACAAACAGTAGAATTCGACATCACTGCCACCTTTGGTATAAAACTCAACTTTTCGCCACGGGCGGAGTGTATGTAATGGCGGTAGTTGCACAGGTTGCGACCAGGTGGCTCTAACGTTCAGAGACAAACCGTCCAAAGACATCAGCTTTCACGAAGGCCAAGGCTAGTGGTTTCCATGATGACTGTTTTTGACTGTATATTGTGGTTCTAAAATTGTGTGTAAATTGTGGTTCTAAAATTGTGTTCATTCCACCTACCGGGTCAGATTGTGAATCTAAACCATACATGGACCCACCCTAATATACATACCAAATTCCATCAAAATCGGTTCAGTCGTTTAGGAGGAGTTCAGTCACATACACACGTGTCGAAGAATTATATATATAAAGAAGATAAGATAAGATAACCTGTATTTGCAAGCAGACACTTACAAGCTACAATATTTCGATACTCTCACCAACGTTGCATATAACCTGCATTTACAGGCATACACTTACATTTAGACTACGATATAAGTTACATAATTTCGATACTCTCACCAAACTTTTCGAGGAGTAGCGAGTTCTTACACACTGACATTTTATGCCTTCGCCATTCTTAACGAAGGAACCAATGTTTGTGTACGAATGAGCCTCATTTTGAGGGGGAATGACTCCCCTGTAGAGTAAATGCTACAGAAGCCATTATTCAGCGTCTGATCCAGAATGTTACAGGTAGCTGCAAGGCGTGTAGGCAGGGCTCGGAGCTGTAATGGAAGCGGTAGGTTAAGCCAAAGCAAACCAACACGTCAGACGTGTGCCTTATCACAAACACGAAATATTAGATACAGTGATTTGTGAATTGAGCATCACCACTGTCGATATGTGTAGCTTCAAAGTCTGGTTGCTTGGAGATGAGAGCAACGGCAGAGATCAAAATTGACCACAAATACGAAGATATGTGTAACCACTGTTAATATAGGTAAGATCATTGTTAAACGATTAAAGATTGTTCCTATAATAAAGGATTAAAATGGAATGACGGTATATTAAAACTAATTTACAGTGGAAGGGGAAATAGGAGTAAACGAGTTAGACTGCGGTTCACGGTGACCGGGCATATTGCAGGAGAAACGAGGTGATGGAGCAGGCTCTAGACTGGGCGGGCACAGGAGATGGTTCACGGTGACCGGGCATATTGCAGGAGAAACGAGGTGATGGAGCAGGCTCTACACTGGGCGGGCACAGGAGATGGTTTATGTCAATATTCAGTTCACTAAGTTATCTGAGCAGATCACAACATTGAAAACTAGACCATACCAGAGACATATTGACTACATCCCGGTGAAATACAAGGGATGGAGGCCCTGTACTGAATACAAAGAAGTCTCTGGACACAGCACCGTCTCCTCGTGTGTGATTTAGAATTAGATGGTATGAAAAGAAGGACGACAGAGAGAAGGAACGAAGGATTCAATGACACGAAATAACAAATGAGCAGAACACAGAAGAGCTCAAGAATGCTATGAGACATGTACGAAGAACAAGAAAAACTATCCATAGGTTGACTTTCATCGACATCGGGAACAACCTTGGGAAAAACAACAAAAGGGAAACTGAGAAACATACCAGGAGTTTTGGAAGTCTTTCTGATACCTTTTATTGAATTGTTTGTTATTAGGGAGAAAATGATATATAAGGGATGACAAAGGATCATGTCAAGGGCGGAACATGAAGAGTCCAAACGGGTTTTGAAAAGGGTAGCGGCTAAGACAAAGGACTAGGCTTATAAAGAATACACCACCGACATGAATAAGAGAGACGAGGGAAAGATCTCCAAAATAGTGAATTGTCAAAAGGCAAAACATTATTAGGAGATAGAAAAGCGTTAATGACAAGCAAGTTAGAGTGATGACTCAGAACGTGGAGGTCCGAACCAGGATGATGAAACACTTTCACAATAAACGTAGGAGGAGGAAGAGAAGACGTGCTCGAAGCAACCAAAACCAAAGTGTAGAGTGATATGGTGGTTTTGGTTGTTCATTCACTTAAGGGGTTTGCAACACCTTCGTCATAGCCCCTTATGCCAATTTTTTATGTCATTCCTTCAAGCACATGAGAGTTGTCTGGTTTGAAGTGCAGTGACATTCATCCTGGATTGACTGTTCCTAAATACACATTCTGTGACGACAGCTATTAGGTCGTAAAACGCTACAAGTCATATACAAGATACGTTATTGCTATTCGGTGTGCCTATTTCCAAAATAACCTCCATTTGAATCCATCACATGAATTTTTAGCCTACTTTCGATTTTTGCAAAAAATGAAAGTAGACTTATGAGATCAACACAGGGTGAAAAATTGTGTGACTGTGTGTGAGTCTGTGTGTGTGTGTGTGCGTGTGTGTGTATGAGAGAGTCTGTGTGTGTGTGTGTGTGTGTGTGTGTGTGTGTGTGTGTGTGTGTGTGTGAGTGTGTACTCTGAATGGCTGCGAACCCCCCTATCAATTCGAACACGGTGAAACCGAATTGAACAAAATTTGGTACACAGGTAGCACCAGCAAAGGGCACCTCAGTGACATGTTTTATATCACCGCCATCTTGACGGAAACGTATTGGCGGCCACCCAAATGTTAAAAGCTTAAATCAAATTAAGACCAACCAAATCATCTGATCTCTACCAATTTTTGCAACATTATACCTTTATGTAAGACGAATCTTTTGACCTAACTACAAGGTCATCAGCCCAATAATTGGTGGATGGCGGCCATGTATGTGAGCAAATCTATTCCCCCTATCTATTCAATCACGGTGTAACCGAATTGAACGAAATTTGGTACCGAGATAGCACTAGCAAAGGGCACCTCAGTGTCATGTTTTATATCGCCGCCATATTGACGGAAACGTAATGGCGGCCACCCAAATGTTAAAAGCATAAATCAAATTACGACCAACCTAATCATCTGATCTCTACTAAATTTTGCAACAACATATCTTTATGTGGGAAGCAACTTTTGACTATACAACAAGGTCATCAGCCCAATTGTTTGCAGATAGCGGCCATGTATGTGGGCAAATCGATTCCCCCTGTCAATTCAAACGCGGTGAAACCAAATTGAACGAAATTTGGTACAGAGGTAGCACTTGCAAAACGAAACTCAGTGTCATGTTTTATATCGTCGTCATCTTGACGTAATGGCGGCACCCAAACGTTAAATGCTTAAGTCAAATTACGACCAACCTAATCATCTGATCTCTGCCAAATTTTGCAACTACATACCTTCTTGTGAGGAGCGTTCTTTGACCAAGCTACAAGATCATTAGTCCAATAGTTTGTATATAGCGGCCATGTATGTGTGCAAATCGATTCCCTCTATCAATTAAAACACGGTAAAACCGAATTTAACGAAATTTGGTACAGAGGTAGCACTAGCAAAGGGAACCTCAGGGTCATATTTTATATCGCCGCCAACTCGATGGAAACGAAATGGCGGTCACCCAAATGTCAAAAGCTTAAATCAAATAACGACCAACCTAATTAATTGATTTCTAACAAATTTGGCAACAACATACCTTTTTGTGGGAAGCTACTTTTGACTGAACTACGAGGTCATCAGCCCAATAGTTAGCAGATAGCGGCCATGTATGTGTACAAATCGATTCACCTTATCAATTCAAACACGGTGAAACCGAATTGAATGAAATTTGGTACAGCGGTAGCACTAGCAAAGGGCACATCATATTCATGTTCAATATCCGTATAACACGTTGTATTTCAACAAGCTACTACAACCAACATTCAATTATACTCCTTGAAAAGGACAAAGGGTTATCAATACCCATGAATTTAGGAGAAAGTAGGCTATATGTTCTTTACTGAACATCTTGTTTTTCTCATAAAATCAATATTGAATTTTTGCTTAAATCGGGAGCAAAAAATTAAATTTCTCTTGAGTTCAAACTTTTTACATTAAATTATGGAGCAGTTTTTAGAAGAAACGAACATAAAATAGAATATTGACCAAGAGGAAGAAATAAAACGTTCCGAACAAATTTCAAACTGAGCAAAAACACAACAAGTACGTAGTGTTTATCCTTTGGAACTTCTTCTTGAAGCTCTTCAATTATGTTCAATCTCAGGTAAATGTTAATAAAAATCCAAGTACAATTGCACTTTTGCGAAAACGTGACGTGATAGAACTTTATAATTACTGCTTCCGAAATGAGCACCGAGAGATACATTAAGTTCAGGTATCACTTCCCTTGTATTTTGTTCATCGCAGGCCTGTGAAATCTATGGAATTCGGAACATGCTAAATGTTAAAATGAATAGTTATTATTAACAGGTCAAAACGTAAGCGGCTTCGGTGGCGTAGTTGATAGCATGCTGAACTGCTGTGTCCAAGAATGCGGGTTCAAACCCGGCCGAAGTCGTCGGACTTATTTAACAGCGTTAAAACCCTTTCTTCGGAGGGGAAGTAAAGCTGGCGGACACATGTCATAGACTTATGGCATGTAAAAGATCCATCCACTAACTACACTTGTGTGAAACTAAATTTCTAGGTTAGATTTCTTGGAAATCAAAGTTCCAACATTTACCGCTAGGTGTCAGTGGCATCTGGTAGCGAAAGATGGAACTACATGGAATTGAACGGAACTTGTAGCTCACCCCATGGGTGTCCGCTTGAATCAGCTACAGCCTCTGGCGAGCCAAACATGTCCTCGGACACTCCCGGCACTAAAAGGCAAACGCTAAATAAATAAAAACTTAACTAAGAACTAGCAAACGAATATAAAAATATGCTTATAAATATAAATAATATCGTTCGCTCGTTTGCATCATAGGATACGGCTTGCTTTTGTATTCCTTCAGTCCCAGCCAGCTTGAGATACTCGTCAGATGTTCATCAGAGGTCGTTCTGGCCAAAGGAGTAATACGGAGGCGCTCTGTCAACTCTCTAGCACGCTGTGAGTAGAAGTATTGACCACGCCCCGTAAAGGCTCTAGCTGCTTGTACCTCTGTCTACAATAGCAAATACAGTAATACTGAGGAGCTCTGTCAACTCTCTAGCACGCTGTAAGTAGAAGTATTGACCACGCCCCCGTAAAGGCTCTAGCTGCTCGTACCTCTGTCCACAATAACAAATACAGTAATACTGAGGCGCCCTGTCAACTCTCTAGCACGCTGCGAGTAGAAGTATTGACCACGCCCCGTAAAGGCTCTAGCTGCTCGTACCTCTGTCTACAATAGCAAATACAGTAATACGGAGGCGCTCTGTCAACTCTCTAGCACGCTGCGAGTAGAAGTATTGACCACGCCTCGTAAAGGCTCTAGCTGCTCGTACCTCTGTCTACAATAGCAAATACAGTAATACTGAGGCGCTCTGTCAACTCTCTAGCACGCTGTGAGTAGAAGTATTGACCACGCCCCGTAGAGGCTCTAGCTGTTCGTACCTCTGTCTACAATATCAAATACAGTAATACTGAGGCACCCTGTCAACTCTCTAGCACGCTGTGAGTAGAAGTATTGACCACGCCCCGTAAAGGCTCTAGATGCTCGTACCTCTGTCTACAATAGCAAATAAAATAATACTGAGGCGCTCTGTCAACTCTCTAGCACGCTGTGAGTAGAAGTATTGACCACGCCCCGTAAAGGCTCTAGCTGCTCGTACCTCTGTCTACAATAGCAAATACAGTAATACGGAGGCGCTCTGTCAACTCTCTAGCAAGCTGTGAGTAGAAGTATTGACCACGCCCCGTAAAGGCTCTAGCTGCTCGTACCTCTGTCTACAATAGCAAATACAGTAATACGGTGGCGCCCTGTCAACTCTCTAGCACGCTGTGAGTAGAAGTATTGACCACGCCCCGTAGAGGCTCTAGCTGTTCGTACCTCTGTCTACAATAGCAAATACAGTAATACTGAGGCGCCCTGTCAACTCTCTAGCACGCTGCGAGTAGAAGTATTGACCACGCCCCGTAAAGGCTCTAGCTGCTCGTACCTCTGTCTACAATAGCAAATACAGTAATACTGAGGCGCCCTGTCAACTCTCTAGCACGCTGTGAGTAGAAGTATTGACCACGCCCCCGTAAAGGCTCTAGCTGTTCGTACCTCTGTCTACAATAGCAAATACAGTAATACTGAGGCGCCCTGTCAACTCTATAGCACGCTGTGAGTAGAAGTATTGACCACGCCCCGTAAAGGCTCTAGCTGCTCGTACCTCTGTCTACAATAGCAAATACAGTAATACTGAGGCGCTCTGTCAACTCTTTAGCACGCTGTGAGTAGAAGTATTGACCACGCCCCCGTAAAGGCTCTAGCTGCTTGTACCTCTGCCTACAATAGCAAATACAGTAATACTGAGGCTCACTGTCAACTCTCTAGCACGCTGTGAGTAGAAGTATTGACCACGCCCAGTAAAGGCTCTAGCTGCTCGTACCTCTGTCTACAATAGCAAATTCAGTAATACGGTGGCGCCCTGTCAACTCACTAGCACGCTGTGAGTAGAAGTATTGACCACGCACCGTAAAGGCTCTAGCTGCACGTACCTCTGTCTACAATATCAAATACAGTAATACGGAGGCGCTCTGTCAAATATCCAGCACGCTGTGAGTAGAAGTTTTGACCACGCCCCGTAAAGGCTCTAGCTGCTCGTACCTCTGTCTACAATAGCAAATACAGTAATACTGAGGCGCTCTGTCAACTTTTTAGCACGCTGTGAGTAGAAGTATTGACCTCGCCCCCGTAAAGGCTCTAGCTGCTCGTACCTCTGTCTACAATAGCAAATACAGTAATACTGAGGCGCCCTGTCAACTCTCTAGCACGCTGTGAGTAGAAGTATTGACCACGCCCCGTAAAGGATCTAGCTGCCCGTACCTCTGTCTACAATAGCAAATACAGTAATACTGAGCCGCTCTGTCAACTCTGTAGCACGCCGTGAGTAGAAGTATTGACCACGCCCCGTAAAGGCTCTAGCTGCTCGTATCTCTGTCTTAATAGCAAATACAGTAATACTGAGGCGCTCTGTCAACTCTGTAGCACGCCGTGAGTAGAAGTATTGACCACGCCCCGTAAAGGCTCTAGCTGCTCGTATGTCTGTCTACAATAGCAAATACAGTAATACGGAGGCGGTCTGTCAACTCTCTAGCACGCTGTGAGTAGAAGTATTGACCACGCCCCGTAAAGGCTCTAGCTGCTCGTACCTCTGCCTAAAATAGCAAATACAGTAATACGGAGGCGCCCTGTCAACTCTCTAGCACGCTGTGAGTAGAAGTATTGACCACGCCCCGTAAAGGCTCTAGCTGCTCGTATCTCTGTCTTAATAGCAAATACAGTAATAAGGAGGCACTCTGTCAACTCTCTAGCACGCTGTGAGTAGAAGTATTTACCACGCCCCGTAAAGGCTCTAGCTGCTCGTACCTCTGTCTACAATAGCAAATACAGTAATACGGAGGCGCTCTCTCAACTCTCTAGCACGCTGTGAGTAGAAGTATTTACCACGCCCCGTAAAGGCTCTAGCTGCTCGTACCTCTGTCTACAATAGCAAATTCAGTAATACGGTGGCGCCCTGTCAACTCTCTAGCACGCTGTGAGTAGAAGTATTGACCACGCAACGTAAAGGCTCTAGCTGCACGTACCCCTGTTTACAATAGCAAATACAGTAATTCGGAGGCGCTCTGTCAAATATCCAGCACGCTGTGAATAGAAGTATTGACCACGCCCCGTAAAGGCTCTAGCTGCTCGTACCTCTGTCTACAATAGCAAATACAGTAATACTGAGGCGCTCTGTCAACTCTTTAGCACGCTGTGAGTAGAAGTATTGACCACGCCCCCGTAAAGGTTCTAGCTGCTTGTACCTCTGTCTGCAATAGCAAATACAGTAATACGGAGGCGCCCTGTCAACTCTCAAGCACGCTGTGAGTAGAAGTATTGACCACGACCCGTAAAGGCTCTAGCTGCTTGTACCTCTGTCTACAATAGCAAATACAGTAATACGGAGGCGCTCTGTCAACTCTCTAGCACGCTGTGAGTAGAAGTATTGACCACGCCCCGTAAAGGCTCTAGCTGCTCCTATCTCTGTCTACAATAGCAAATACAGTAATACTGAGGCACTCTGTCAACTCTCTAGCACGCTGCGAGTAGAAGTATTGACCACGCCCCGTAAAGGCTCTAGCTGCTCGTACCTCTGTCTACAATAGCAAATACAGTAATACGGAGGCGCCCTGTCAACTCTCTAGCACGCTGTGAGTAGAAGTATTGGCCACGCCCCCGTAAAGGATCTAGCTGCTCGTATCTCTGTCTACAAAAGCAAATACAGTAATACGGAGGCGCTCTGTCAACTCTCTAGCACGCTGTGAGTAGAAGTATTGACCACGCCCCCGTAAAGGCTCTAGCTGCTCGTATCTCTGTCTACAATAGCAAATACAGTAATACGGAGGCGCCCTGTCAACTCTCTAGCACGCTGTGAGTAGAAGTATTGACCACGCCCCCGTAAAGGCTCTAGCTGCTCGTATCTCTGTCTACAATAGCAAATACAGTAATACGGAGGCGCTCTGTCAACTCTCTAGCACGCTGTGAGTAGAAGTATTGACCACGCCCCCGTAAAGGCTCTAGCTGATCGTATCTCTGTCTACAATAGCAAATACAGTAATACGGAGGCTCTCTGTCAACTCTCTAGCACGCTGTGAGTAGAAGTATTGACCACGCCCCCGTAAAGGCTCTAGCTGCTCGTATCTCTGTCTACAATAGCAAATACAGTAATACTGAGGCGCCCTGTCAACTCTCTAGCACGCTGTGAGTAGAAGTATAGACCACGCCCCCGTAAAGGCTCTAGCTGCTCGTATCTCTGTCTACAATAGCAAATACAGTAATACTGAGGCTCACTGTCAACTCTCTAGCACGCTGTGAGTAGAAGTATTGACCACGCCCCTGTAAAGGCTCTAGCAGCTCGTATCTCTGTCTACAATAGCAAATACAATAATACTGAGGCGCTCTGTACCTCTCTAGCACGCTGTGAGTAGAAGTATTGACCACGCCCCGTAAAGGCTCTAGCTGCTTGTATCTCTGTCTACAATAGCAAATACAGTAATACTGAGGCTCACTGTCAACTCTCTAGCAAGCTGTGAGTAGAAGTATTGACCACGCCCCCCGTAAAGGCTCTAGCTGCTCGTACCTCTGTCTACAATAGCAAATACAGTAATACTGAGGCTCACTGTCAACTCTCTAGCACGCTGTGAGTAGAAGTATTGACCACGCCCAGTAAAGGCTCTAGCTGCTTGTACCTCTGTCTACAATAGCAAATACAGTAATACTGAGGCGCTCTGTCAACTCTGTAGCAAGCTGTGAGTAGAAGTATTGACCACGCCCCGTAAAGGCTCTAGCTGCTTGTATCTCTGTCTACAATAGCAAATACAGTAATACTGAGGCGCTCTGTCAACTCTCTAGCACGCTGTGAGTAGAAGTATTGACCACGCCCCGTAAAGGCTCTAGCTGCTTGTACCTCTGTCTACAATAGCAAATACAGTAATACTGCGGCGCTCTGTCAACTCTGTAGCAAGCTGTGAGTAGAAGTATTGACCACGCCCCGTAAAGGCTCTAGCTGCTTGTACCTCTGTCTACAATAGCAAATACAGTAATACTGAGGCGCTCTGTCAACTCTGTAGCAAGCTGTGAGTAGAAGTATTGACCACGCCCCGTAAAGGCTCCAGCTGCTTGTATCTCTGTCTACAATAGCAAATACGGTAATACTGAGGCACTCTGTCAACTCTCTAGCACGCTGTGAGTAGAAGTATTTACCACGCCCCGTAAAGGCTCTAGTTGCTCCTACCTCTGTCTACAATAGCAAATACAGTAATACTGAGGCGCTCGGTCAACTCTCCAGCACGCTGTGAGTAGAAGTATTGACCACGCCCCCGTAAAGGCTCTAGCTGCTCGTATCTCTGTCTACAATAGCAAATGCAGTAATACGGAGGCGCCCTGTCTACTCTCTAGCACGCTGCGAGTAGAAGTATTGACCACTCCCCGTAAAGGTTCTAGCTGCTCGTATCTCTGTCTACAATAGCAAATACAGTAATACTGAGGCTCACTGTCAACTCTCTAGCACGCTGTGAGTAGAAGTATTGACCACGTCCCCGTAAAGGCTCTAGCAGCTCGTATCTCTGTCTACAATAGCAAATACAATAATACTGAGGCGCTCTGTACCTCTCTAGCACGCTGTGAGTAGAAGTATTGACCACGCCCCGTAAAGGCTCTAGCTGCTTGTATCTCTGTCTACAATAGCAAATACAGTAATACTGAGGCGCTCTGTCAACTCTGTAGCAAGCTGTGAGTAGAAGTATTGACCACGCCCCGTAAAGGCTCTAGCTGCTTGTATCTCTGTCTACAATAGCAAATACAGTAATACTGAGGCTCACTGTCAACTCTCTAGCAAGCTGTGAGTAGAAGTATTGACCACGCCCCGTAAAGGCTCTAGCTGCTCGTACCTCTATCTTCCATAGCAAATACAGTAATACTGAGGCTCACTGTCAACTCTCTAGCACGCTGTGAGTAGAAGTATTGACCACGCCCCCGTAAAGGCTCTAGCTGCCCGTGCCTCTGTCTACAATAGCAAATACAGTAATACTGAGGCTCACTTTCAACTCTCTAGCACGCTGTGAGTAGAAGTATTGACCACGCCCCCGTAAAGGCTCTAGCTGCTCGTACCTCTGTCTACAATAGCAAATACAGTAATACTGAGGCTCACTGTCAACTCTCTAGCACGCTGTGAGTAGAAGTATTGACCACGCCCAGTAAAGGCTCTAGCTGCTTGTACCTCTGTCTACAATAGCAAATACAGTAATACTGAGGCGCTCTGTCAACTCTGTAGCAAGCTGTGAGTAGAAGTATTGACCACGCCCCGTAAAGGCTCTAGCTGCTTGTATCTCTGTCTACAATAGCAAATACAGTAATACTGAGGCGCTCTGTCAACTCTCTAGCACGCTGTGAGTAGAAGTATTGACCACGCCCCGTAAAGGCTCTAGCTGCTTGTACCTCTGTCTACAATAGCAAATACAGTAATACTGGTGCGCTCTGTCAACTCTGTAGCAAGCTGTGAGTAGAAGTATTGACCACGCCCCGTAAAGGCTCTAGCTGCTTGTACCTCTGTCTACAATAGCAAATACAGTAATACTGAGGCGCTCTGTCAACTCTGTAGCAAGCTGTGAGTAGAAGTATTGACCACGCCCCGTAAAGGCTCTAGCTGCTTGTACCTCTGTCTACAATAGCAAATACAGTAATACGGAGGCGCTCTGTCAACTCTCTAGCACGCTGTGAGTAGAAGTATTGACCACGCCCCGTAAAGGCTCTAGCTGCTCCTATCTCTGTCTACAATAGCAAATACAGTAATACTGAGGCACTCTGTCAACTCTCTAGCACGCTGCGAGTAGAAGTATTGACCACGCCCCGTAAAGGCTCTAGCTGCTCGTACCTCTGTCTACAATAGCAAATACAGTAATACTGAGGCGCCCTGTCAACTCTCTAGCACGCTGCGAGTAGAAGTATTGACCACGCCCCGTAAAGGCTCTAGCTGCTCGTACCTCTGTCTACAATAGCAAATACAGTAATACTGAGGCGCCCTGTCAACTCTCTAGCACGCTGTGAGTAGAAGTATTGACCACGCCCCCGTAAAGGCTCTAGCTGTTCGTACCTCTGTCTACAATAGCAAATACAGTAATACTGAGGCGCCCTGTCAACTCTCTAGCACGCTGTGAGTAGAAGTATTGACCACGCCCCGTAAAGGCCAACACCACCTAGAGAGAAAGCCTTGCGATACGATTTATGACGTCATAGCCTTCCGGCCATCAGCGAGCGCGCTTCCCAGCACTGCTGCTATGAACAACCTGTGAGGAAACGCGACTGAGTGTTTATGTGTCAAATTACGTTCTACAGACGCGAATAAATAACGTAACCATAAATGAAACATATGGTCAGAAGTTGATGCGATCGATACATTACTCTAGCTAATACATCGACGTTTTCGATCATAATCGATAAGTATGCATTCGAACCTTGCGAGTGTGAACTTGACCGAAAACACTGGTCTCAATAAATGCGATATATAGAAGAATTCAGTAGAAAACTTGAAAAATATTCACCCCATTTTAACGTGAGATGTCGACTACACAACAGCAAATAACTAATTAATCTGTAACAGTTGAAACAGAAATTAATATCTACAGTATAGTCCATCATATCTGTCCAAAGGTCAAGGTTTGATTCCCATCTCTGCCGAGAAATATAATTCTAGTTAGTTATTGTTGATTATTGTTGTTTTAAGGGGCGCAATTACGAGGTCATCTGCCCCTAAAAATACAATTCTGATTTGAGTGTGAAACGAAATTCACTCAGCCTCATGAGTTAAAACTTAACTGAGAAGAAGTGGGTTCGATTTCTCCTTTCTCCTCCAGGTAAATGCTGGGATTGTTCCTAGCAGAAGACCATGGTCACCTCCTTCCCAAGGGCAGATGACCTCGTAGTTCCTCCCCTTAAAACTACAATACATAACCTTCCCAATTCTAGCATCACAATACACACACACAAATTCTACCCATATCCAAGAACACATGGCTGATGACAGTGATGTCATAACCCACTTACAAAACAACAACAACTAGCCACAGAAAGTTTTCATGCGTGATATGAAAACAGGCTAGTAATGGCATGCCTATGACAGAAAAGGTTACCTACTGAAATGGAACAGAGCAGCAGTCATGAGACATGAGAACATTTACAAAAGAGGAAACTTTTTGTTGTTGATGATTCATATAGGGGCATGATGATGTGGTAATAATTTAGAAACAAACACTTGATATAGAGTAATCCTACAGTAACAGTTTTCATATGGCAATATTTACAATATCAGGCATGGCATAAGCTTACCCGACAATACATAAAACATGCTAATTACCAGTGATCTTAGCACTTTGTTTTCAACAGAATACAGTGAGTCATCTGCAAAAACATGTTGTTCTCATATTTTCTATGTTACACAAACTGTGCTGTTTTGTAAAAAAAAAACTAGAAGATGACCATATATATCCTTCACTAGTTAAATAAATATCCAAGTATACATGGCTGATGACAGTGATGTCCTAACCCACTCACAAAACAACAACAACTAGCAACAGAAAGTTTTCATCCGTGATAAGAAAACAGGCTAGTAATGGAATGCCTATGACAGAAAAGGTGACCTACTGAAATGGAACAGAGCAGCAGTCATGACACATGAGAACATTTACCGAAGAGGAAACTTGTTGTTGATTCATAAAGGGGCACGATGATTTAATAGTTTAGAAACAAACACTTGTTATAGAGTAATCCTACAGTAACAGTTTTCGTATGGCAATATTTACAATATCAAGCATGGCATAAGCTTACCCGACAATACATAAAACATGCTAATTACCAGTGATCTTAGCACTTTGTTTTCAACAGAATACAATAAGTCATCTGCAAAAACATGTTGTTCTCATATTTTCTATGTTACACAAACTGTGCTGTTTTGTAAAAATAAAAATAACTAAAAGATGACCATATCTATCCTTCACTAGTTAAATATATATAGCCTTTTCATAAGATCCTTTCTACTTTTCAATACAAAATTGTTGTATTCCCTATTATATTGGTAGCACTGAATGAAAGTAGAACGAGCGATAACATTCTCTATAGTACATGAATTAGCCAAAATACCTTATCAAACGATGATAAATAAATCAGGGAATGATGTTTTAATAGATGTCCACTGTCTGTGACTCACCCAGCCATCCCAAATAGCATCACGACTTATGTAGGCAGAATTCCAGCTGTGGCCACCATTGTCCACATCAATCATCATCAAACCGGTATTGCCAACCTCGCCCTTACGGTACTATGCCACACCAACCCCCTTCGATTTGTCCAATCCAATGGTTTTTGACGCGTCCAGATCAACGGTGCCGCGCTGGCTGCGCTCATCCAAGGCCGCTCCTACACCCAACCATTCTAACCTTCGTTATGTGGTATCCTATGGTTTTTGACAATGGTTACAGCCTAACGCGTCCAGATAAATGGTTTTGTGCTGGCTGCGCCCTGCCAAGGCCGCACCTACACCCGACCTTCTACCTTAGTTTTGCCCAATCCAATGGTTCTTGACAATGGTTACAGCCAACGCGCCCAGACCAATGGTTATATGTCAACCGTGCCGCGCTAGCTGCGCGCAGCCAGAGTCGCACCTACACGCGACCATTCTAACCTTCGATTTGTCCAATCCAATGTTTTTTGACAATGGTTACAGCCTAACGCGCCCAGATCAAGGAGTTTTGACAATGGTTACAGCTTAACGCATCCTGATGATTTCTTTGATCAACAGTGATTTTGTATCTCACATGTTGGGAACAATGTGTGCGTGCCGCTAGAGTGAGCCGTGATGACAGTGGAACGAGATGCAAGCGCTGTAGAAACATGGCAGCCGTTTTTAAAATGGCAACTTTAGCACATATATGAGGTTCAGTAGTGACAATTCAAATTGAAATCAACGGTAGCTATGAATGAAGATAGAAGGCGCTATAAAATTCTCTAAAATACATGAATTATCCAAAATACCTTATGAAACGATGATAAATAAATCAGGGAGCGATGTTTTAATAGATATTTCCTCCTCCGCTGTCTGTGACCCACCCAGCCATCCCAAATAGGATCACGACTTAATAGAGAAAATGACAGCTGTCAGCGCTATTGTTCAAATCAATCGTCATCAAAACAGTACCATGACAGTTCTGCCAACCTCGCCCTTATGGTACTATGAAAAACAAAGAAGCGCCCAGTTCAGCAGCTAGTGCGCACCACTTAGTTCATTACATCGTGCGCCGAATTGAATCGTTTATTCACCATGGATTGTAGAAATTGCCTCATAACGATCTGTAATTTCAATCGGCGATTCTATGATCAACTATAGTAAATATTTGTTTTTTTTTTCCCCCGCACAACTGTGGTTTTGAATATGTTTACAGCCTAACGCACCCAGATCAATGGTTTTGTATCAACCGTGTCCCATTAGCTGCGCACGGCCAAGGCCGCACCTACACCCGACCATTCTAACCTTCGTTTTGTCTAATCCAATGATTTTTGATAATGGTTACAGCCTAACGCATCCAGATGAATGGTTTTTGAAAATGGTTACTGCATAACACGCCCCGATGAATGTTTTTTTTATCAACCGTGTGTGCTGCTAGACTACGCCTTGTTGACAGTTCAACGAGATGCAAGCTCTGTCAGAACATAGCAACCGTTTATAAAAAGAGCAATAAATATAAACACACATTTATGTACTTAAGCACATAACTTATATGAGGTGCAGTATTGATCAGGTTTCATAATTTCAATGTTGATGCAAGTGTATAAGCTGTGTTTTACTTTCATTTAGAATTAATATTATATTATTTACAGGGTGGATACATTTTCAGGCATTTGCACCTTCAACAGTCCTTATGTGAACACTTCCTAAAACTACTCTCTAGCATGTATGTTACATTAGATTAAAACTTTTAAAATAGGCCTACATTAACGTTCATCCAATGAAACTAGATGTAAAGAAACTTGAAAGACTTCATTCCAGATTGTGTTCCATTTTATCTGTGAAATTGAAACAAAAACCCTCTTAGAAATTGTATGTTAAAATTGCATGAAATATCCCATTTAAAGCGTACACTTACCCTCTCCATTCTAACCTTTGCTTTACAACCACCATTCTCCTAAACACTCTGCTGCTTTCAGAGCTATTTACCACTTTCTGGACTGGACGTTTAATGTCAAGTAACACAATATTAATTTAACCAGAGGGTCATTATCTTAGTGCGCCCTGGAAATCGCGGCAAACTATGGCGTCATTTGGCTGGTCAGGTGCGGAGCGAGTGGACCTCGCATTACCCTGCTCCGCTGACTCATATCGTTAGATCACACGTGTTTTGTCATTTATATGGATGTGTATCTGCAAACTTTAGAAGTTAGTGTTGCACGTTTAGTGAGTATTGTGATTACTGTGATTGTTGGTCATGCCTAGACACCAATTCACATTGCACGAACGTGTGTATATCCATAATTCGTATATGAAAAGCAGAAAGTCTTGTTCTGAAACAAGATGAAAATGTCGAATCAAGTTTCCAGGAAGACCTGTGCGTAATGCCAGTACAATTAGGAGGCTCGCCAAACGATTCAAGAAAACAGGCACCGTAAATAATAAACATTTTAACAGACAACGTTGTGTTCTTACAGAACGGGGACACCAAGAGCCAGCTGATGAACTAGCTTTGTGTCCTAGGCGTAACCCCACACAAGACACGGCACAAACCTAGCAGAATTGCTGGATTGTTGTCCATTCTTTCATCAGAAGATGTCAGGTGTGTGTTACAAGAGAGGGAGGACATTTTCGGCATCGACTATGAGCACTGTACATATTATTGAACATGGTTGGTAAAAGTGTTCAAGTGTGCACCAACCACCGACTGAACATTGTACGTGTGCCCACGATCAGCGCCAGTCAATGCCGGCTTAGCTCGCCGTGTTTACCGGGGCGCACAATGATAGCGACACTGTACATACAATGAAAGAATATTGTACATTTCCTAATTTCTACTGAACGGCCATGAAGAGTTATTGGACAAGCTTCCTCCTCTTATGCTGAGCCAAAGTTTTGGGTGAAAACCTGTCGTTAACATTGTGTACAAAATTATTAATCAAGATATTACTGGCAGTGCCCAGTACAGTCTTTTCAATTAATGCCCTGGCATGCTTCGGGCAGCTGTGCCCCATAAACAGTACAGTGGGCAGACATCTTTGTGTTACATTCACCAAAACACTCCGCTGGTTGCAGTGATGCAAAAATTCTGTCTTGTAGCTATAGAGTAGCTTACTCATAACAACAAAAGTAAATGCGGCACAGTTGAGTACATCTGCATGGGGATAGCATAGTCCTCCTCACTTATTGGCATTTATTAGGCTGGCGTGATCACTCTGGCCTGCCTCATCGCAAAGAAAAACTTTGCAATAATTGCAATCATATCGCTTTAAAAAAAACATACGAGCAATAACCACTGATGTAGTGTAAGAAAGGCCAATACTCATCTTGTAGGACTTCTACATCACTATCATCAGCAACACAAGAATCAAAAGCACTTAAAATGTCACATGTCTTGTCTTCTTCAAAGTACTCGCTCACTGCAGCATTGAGGTTCAGGATGCTCTGAAGGCGCAATTTATTCTCCACCTCAAACACTTGCCTCAGGGAAATATTGTACTGGCTCCCTGCCAGTTGGCGATATTTTCCAAATCAAGCTTCTAGGTTATCTGTCTTAATGAGACAAGCAATTCCCAGGAATAGTTCTTCACTTTACGCTTTGTTAGCAAGTGAACTTGCTCTTTTAAGAAGTCTAGTGTATCCTTCTCCTAGGGAACTTACTCTCCATGTTCTTAAATAAACTGTCCATAACAGATATAGTATCCTCAACACTTTGTTGTTCATATGCATCAGGACCAGCATACACTGAATGGGCATTCCTTGTAAGTTCTTCAATTTCTAGTACTGAACCTAACTGTCTTGGTAAAGGCATGTTATTACAACGTTTCACTTCTGTATTCGATACATACAAGGAGGCACTCAAACCTTCTGTTATCTTAATGCAGCAACGCAAGTGTGGACTAGGATTTTCCTTCATTAAAATAAAATATATACAAGATTCCTCTTTAATGCAATTCCACACAGGATGAAGACTCACACTGTTTAACTTCACCTTCAATTCCTGAAAGTTTCTAAATGAAACTGCTTCCAGATTTTCCGCCAATGTCTGCATACTTTCAGCGAGAGCCTTCGATAAACTTTCATTATCAATCCTACGCCTCCTATCATCTGGATCTTCTCGGCTGACAGTTGCAGTGTCAGTTAAATACTCTGGGCAGTTGGGGAACTGAGACGGGACTGCTCCTAGGAATTTAACTCGAACATTAACTTACGACACAATCATTTTATCACAGTCTTGCATTACATTAATTACTCTATTTATTCTAAATTTATTCAATCTCCAACCTAATTCACACACACCTCTTCCCCCACCCCTATAAGAAATGTAATGAATTAGATTACAGCAATAGAAAAAAAAAAGATTAATTAGGGCCTGCTACAGGTTATCGGTCTCTAACCTCGTGCAGTTAGCTTGCAATTCAAACCCCAATAGAAATGTGAATACTATCCATATTAACACCCACTTATACCTCCCACTTGAAATTGATAGCCCCATAAAACAAATAAACCTAACCTACGACATTAGCCTGTAGCACATAATTTAGGTTAGAAAATTCTGACTTCTACATCTAAATGAATGCTAAAATTTAAGGGTAGGACTATCTGCTAACTAACCTCTAATCAGTCTCGGTTTATACAACGGAGCAGTAACTAGTTTTCCATTCTTTTCATCATACATACTAGTGGTCTATTGAATCTAATGTGGCTTGAAATGGATAGCACACACCTACAAGAAAAGAGACTTGGTTGCAAAGTTCCTTCCTCCCATTACACTAAACTTGTGAGAATTGGAGCATAAGTATTGATGTAACACGTACCATAGAATATTTCGTAGGAATAAAATCCTTGCAGTGAATAGCTCGTATCCATTTCGACTTTTCACCTTCATCATTAGGAAATGAGAAAACGTTTACTTTCGGTCCATTGGCGTAATTGCCTTTACAATTTCTAACACTGCACTTAATAGGCACAACTTTACACTGCACTGATAACCATTAAGTATAACCGGGTAGGAAATCTGAGAAAATCAGTACCTGGGACTGGAAACACAACACACAACACGCGGAAACCATACCATAACCTGCAAACTCGAATGTTATGCCTCAATGTCCACGGCCGGTCTTCCGTGACGTCACTCGCTTGTCAACTTCATATCGCAAGGCTTTCTCTCTAGGTGGCTCTGTAAAGGCTCTAGCTGCTCGTACCTCTGTCTACAATAGCAAATACAGTAATACTGAGGCGCTCTGTCAACTCTTTAGCACGCTGTGAGTAGAAGTATTGACCACGCCCAGTAAAGGCTCTAGCTGCTCGTACCTCTGTCTACAATAGCAAATTCAGTAATACGGTGGCGCCCTGTCAACTCTCTAGCACGCTGTGAGTAGAAGTATTGACCACGCCCAGTAAAGGCTCTAGCTGCTCGTACCTCTGTCTACAATAGCAAATTCAGTAATACGGTGGCGCCCTGTCAACTCTCTAGCACGCTGTGAGTAGAAGTATTGACCACGCCCCCGTAAAGGCTCTAGCTGCTCGTACCTCTGTCTACAAAAGCAAATTCAGTAATACGGTGGCGCCCTGTCAACTCTCTAGCACGCTGTGAGTAGAAGTATTGACCACGCCCCCGTAAAGGCTCTAGCTGCTCGTACCTCTGTCTACAATAGCAAATACAGTAATACGGAGGCGCTCTGTCAACTCTCTAGCACGCTGTGAGTAGAAGTATTGACCACGCCCAGTAAAGGCTCTAGCTGCTCGTACCTCTGTCTACAATAGCAAATTCAGTAATACGGTGGCGCCCTGTCAACTCTCTAGCACGCTGTGAGTAGAAGTATTAACCACGCCCCGTAAAGGCTCTAGCTGCTCGTATCTCTGTCTTAATAGCAAATACAGTAATACTGAGGCGCTCTATCAACTCTGTAGCACGCCGTGAGTAGAAGTATTGACCACGCCCCGTAAAGGCTCTAGCTGCTCGTATGTCTGTCTACAATAGCAAATACAGTAATACGGAGGCGCTCTGTCAACTCTCTAGCACGCTGTGAGTAGAAGTATTGAGCACGCCCCGTAAAGGCTCTAGCTGCTCGTACCTCTGCCTACAATAGGAAATACAGTAATACGGAGGCGCCCTGTCAACTCTCTAGCACGCTGTGAGTAGAAGTATTGACCACGCCCCGTAAAGGCTCTAGCTGCTCGTATCTCTGTCTTAATAGCAAATACAGTAATACTGAGGCGCTCTGTCAACTCTGTAGCACGCCGTGAGTAGAAGTATTGACCACGCCCCGTAAAGGCTCTAGCTGCTCGTATGTCTGTCTACAATAGCAAATACAGTAATACGGAGGCGGTCTGTCAACTCTCTAGCACGCTGTGAGTAGAAGTATTGACCACGCCCCGTAAAGGCTCTAGCTGCTCGTACCTCTGCCTAAAATAGCAAATACAGTAATACGGAGGCGCCCTGTCAACTCTCTAGCACGCTGTGAGTAGAAGTATTGACCACGCCCCGTAAAGGCTCTAGCTGCTCGTATCTCTGTCTTAATAGCAAATACAGTAATAAGGAGGCACTCTGTCAACTCTCTAGCACGCTGTGAGTAGAAGTATTTACCACGCCCCGTAAAGGCTCTAGCTGCTCGTACCTCTGTCTACAATAGCAAATACAGTAATACGGAGGCGCTCTCTCAACTCTCTAGCACGCTGTGAGTAGAAGTATTTACCACGCCCCGTAAAGGCTCTAGCTGCTCGTACCTCTGTCTACAATAGCAAATTCAGTAATACGGTGGCGCCCTGTCAACTCTCTAGCACGCTGTGAGTAGAAGTATTGACCACGCAACGTAAAGGCTCTAGCTGCACGTACCCCTGTTTACAATAGCAAATACAGTAATTCGGAGGCGCTCTGTCAAATATCCAGCACGCTGTGAATAGAAGTATTGACCACGCCCCGTAAAGGCTCTAGCTGCTCGTACCTCTGTCTACAATAGCAAATACAGTAATACTGAGGCGCTCTGTCAACTCTTTAGCACGCTGTGAGTAGAAGTATTGACCACGCCCCCGTAAAGGTTCTAGCTGCTTGTACCTCTGTCTGCAATAGCAAATACAGTAATACGGAGGCGCCCTGTCAACTCTCAAGCACGCTGTGAGTAGAAGTATTGACCACGACCCGTAAAGGCTCTAGCTGCTCGTACCTCTGTCTACAATACCAAATACAGTAATACGTAGGCGCTCTGTCAACTCTCTAGCACGCTGTGAGTAGAAGTATTGACCACGCCCCCGTAAAGGCTCTAGCTGCTCGTATCTCTGTCTACAATAGCAAATACAGTAATATGGAGGCGCCCTGTCAAATCTCTAGCACGCTGTGAGTAGAAGTATTGACCACGCCCCCGTAAAGGCTCTAGCTGCTCGTATCTCTGTCTACAATAGCAAATACAGTAATACGGAGGCGCCCTGTCAACTCTCTAGCACGCTGTGAGTAGAAGTATTGGCCACGCCCCCGTAAAGGATCTAGCTGCTCGTATCTCTGTCTACAAAAGCAAATACAGTAATACGGAGGCGCTCTGTCAACTCTCTAGCACGCTGTGAGTAGAAGTATTGCCCACGCCCCCGTAAAGGCTCTAGCTGCTCGTATCTCTGTCTACAATAGCAACTACAGTAATACGGAGGCGCTCTGTCAACTCTCTAGCACGCTGTGAGTAGAAGTATTGACCACGCCCCCGTAAAGGCTCTAGCTGCTCGTATCTCTGTCTACAATAGCAAATACAGTAATACGGAGGCGCCCTGTCAACTCTCTAGCACGCTGTGAGTAGAAGTATTGACCACGCCCCCGTAAAGGCTCTAGCTGCTCGTATCTCTGTCTACAATAGCAAATACAGTAATACGGAGGCGCTCTGTCAACTCTCTAGCACGCTGTGAGTAGAAGTATTGACCACGCCCCCGTAAAGGCTCTAGCTGATCGTATCTCTGTCTACAATAGCAAATACAGTAATACGGAGGCTCTCTGTCAACTCTCTAGCACGCTGTGAGTAGAAGTATTGACCACGCCCCCGTAAAGGCTCTAGCTGCTCGTATCTCTGTCTACAATAGCAAATACAGTAATACTGAGGCGCCCTGTCAACTCTCTAGCACGCTGTGAGTAGAAGTATAGACCACGCCCCCGTAAAGGCTCTAGCTGCTCGTATCTCTGTCTACAATAGCAAATACAGTAATACTGAGGCTCACTGTCAACTCTCTAGCACGCTGTGAGTAGAAGTATTGACCACGCCCCCGTAAAGGCTCTAGCAGCTCGTATCTCTGTCTACAATAGCAAATACAATAATACTGAGGCGCTCTGTACCTCTCTAGCACGCTGTGAGTAGAAGTATTGACCACGCCCCGTAAAGGCTCTAGCTGCTTGTATCTCTGTCTACAATAGCAAATACAGTAATACTGAGGCGCTCTGTCAACTCTGTAGCAAGCTGTGAGTAGAAGTATTGACCACGCCCCGTAAAGGCTCTAGCTGCTTGTATCTCTGTCTACAATAGCAAATACAGTAATACTGAGGCTCACTGTCAACTCTCTAGCAAGCTGTGAGTAGAAGTATTGACCACGCCCCCCGTAAAGGCTCTAGCTGCCCGTGCCTCTGTCTACAATAGCAAATACAGTAATACTGAGGCTCACTTTCAACTCTCTAGCACGCTGTGAGTAGAAGTATTGACCACGCCCCCGTAAAGGCTCTAGCTGCTCGTACCTCTGTCTACAATAGCAAATACAGTAATACTGAGGCTCACTGTCAACTCTCTAGCACGCTGTGAGTAGAAGTATTGACCACGCCCAGTAAAGGCTCTAGCTGCTTGTACCTCTGTCTACAATAGCAAATACAGTAATACTGAGGCGCTCTGTCAACTCTGTAGCAAGCTGTGAGTAGAAGTATTGACCACGCCCCGTAAAGGCTCTAGCTGCTTGTATCTCTGTCTACAATAGCAAATACAGTAATACTGAGGCGCTCTGTCAACTCTCTAGCACGCTGTGAGTAGAAGTATTGACCACGCCCCGTAAAGGCTCTAGCTGCTTGTACCTCTGTCTACAATAGCAAATACAGTAATACTGCGGCGCTCTGTCAACTCTGTAGCAAGCTGTGAGTAGAAGTATTGACCACGCCCCGTAAAGGCTCTAGCTGCTTGTACCTCTGTCTACAATAGCAAATACAGTAATACTGAGGCGCTCTGTCAACTCTGTAGCAAGCTGTGAGTAGAAGTATTGACCACGCCCCGTAAAGGCTCCAGCTGCTTGTATCTCTGTCTACAATAGCAAATACGGTAATACTGAGGCACTCTGTCAACTCTCTAGCACGCTGTGAGTAGAAGTATTTACCACGCCCCGTAAAGGCTCTAGTTGCTCCTACCTCTGTCTACAATAGCAAATACAGTAATACTGAGGCGCTCGGTCAACTCTCCAGCACGCTGTGAGTAGAAGTATTGACCACGCCCCCGTAAAGGCTCTAGCTGCTCGTATCTCTGTCTACAATAGCAAATGCAGTAATACGGAGGCGCCCTGTCTACTCTCTAGCACGCTGCGAGTAGAAGTATTGACCACGCCCCGTAAAGGTTCTAGCTGCTCGTATCTCTGTCTACAATAGCAAATACAGTAATACTGAGGCTCACTGTCAACTCTCTAGCACGCTGTGAGTAGAAGTATTGACCACGTCCCCGTAAAGGCTCTAGCAGCTCGTATCTCTGTCTACAATAGCAAATACAATAATACTGAGGCGCTCTGTACCTCTCTAGCACGCTGTGAGTAGAAGTATTGACCACGCCCCGTAAAGGCTCTAGCTGCTTGTATCTCTGTCTTCAATAGCAAATACAGTAATACTGAGGCGCTCTGTCAACTCTGTAGCAAGCTGTGAGTAGAAGTATTGACCACGCCCCGTAAAGGCTCTAGCTGCTTGTATCTCTGTCTACAATAGCAAATACAGTAATACTGAGGCTCACTGTCAACTCTCTAGCAAGCTGTGAGTAGAAGTATTGACCACGCCCCGTAAAGGCTCTAGCTGCTCGTACCTCTATCTTCCATAGCAAATACAGTAATACTGAGGCTCACTGTCAACTCTCTAGCACGCTGTGAGTAGAAGTATTGACCACGCCCCCGTAAAGGCTCTAGCTGCCCGTGCCTCTGTCTACAATAGCAAATACAGTAATACTGAGGCTCACTTTCAACTCTCTAGCACGCTGTGAGTAGAAGTATTGACCACGCCCCCGTAAAGGCTCTAGCTGCTCGTACCTCTGTCTACAATAGCAAATACAGTAATACTGAGGCTCACTGTCAACTCTCTAGCACGCTGTGAGTAGAAGTATTGACCACGCCCAGTAAAGGCTCTAGCTGCTTGTACCTCTGTCTACAATAGCAAATACAGTAATACTGAGGCGCTCTGTCAACTCTGTAGCAAGCTGTGAGTAGAAGTATTGACCACGCCCCGTAAAGGCTCTAGCTGCTTGTATCTCTGTCTACAATAGCAAATACAGTAATACTGAGGCGCTCTGTCAACTCTCTAGCACGCTGTGAGTAGAAGTATTGACCACGCCCCGTAAAGGCTCTAGCTGCTTGTACCTCTGTCTACAATAGCAAATACAGTAATACTGGTGCGCTCTGTCAACTCTGTAGCAAGCTGTGAGTAGAAGTATTGACCACGCCCCGTAAAGGCTCTAGCTGCTTGTACCTCTGTCTACAATAGCAAATACAGTAATACTGAGGCGCTCTGTCAACTCTGTAGCAAGCTGTGAGTAGAAGTATTGACCACGCCCCGTAAAGGCTCTAGCTGCTTGTACCTCTGTCTACAATAGCAAATACAGTAATACGGAGGCGCTCTGTCAACTCTCTAGCACGCTGTGAGTAGAAGTATTGACCACGCCCCGTAAAGGCTCTAGCTGCTCCTATCTCTGTCTACAATAGCAAATACAGTAATACTGAGGCACTCTGTCAACTCTCTAGCACGCTGCGAGTAGAAGTATTGACCACGCCCCGTAAAGGCTCTAGCTGCTCGTACCTCTGTCTACAATAGCAAATACAGTAATACGGAGGCGCCCTGTCAACTCTCTAGCACGCTGTGAGTAGAAGTATTGGCCACGCCCCCGTAAAGGATCTAGCTGCTCGTATCTCTGTCTACAAAAGCAAATACAGTAATACGGAGGCGCTCTGTCAACTCTCTAGCACGCTGTGAGTAGAAGTATTGCCCACGCCCCCGTAAAGGCTCTAGCTGCTCGTATCTCTGTCTACAATAGCAAATACAGTAATACGGAGGCGCTCTGTCAACTCTCTAGCACGCTGTGAGTAGAAGTATTGACCACGCCCCCGTAAAGGCTCTAGCTGCTCGTATCTCTGTCTACAATAGCAAATACAGTAATACGGAGGCGCCCTGTCAACTCTCTAGCACGCTGTGAGTAGAAGTATTGACCACGCCCCCGTAAAGGCTCTAGCTGCTCGTATCTCTGTCTACAATAGCAAATACAGTAATACGGAGGCGCTCTGTCAACTCTCTAGCACGCTGTGAGTAGAAGTATTGACCACGCCCCCGTAAAGGCTCTAGCTGATCGTATCTCTGTCTACAATAGCAAATACAGTAATACGGAGGCTCTCTGTCAACTCTCTAGCACGCTGTGAGTAGAAGTATTGACCACGCCCCCGTAAAGGCTCTAGCTGCTCGTATCTCTGTCTACAATAGCAAATACAGTAATACTGAGGCGCCCTGTCAACTCTCTAGCACGCTGTGAGTAGAAGTATAGACCACGCCCCCGTAAAGGCTCTAGCTGCTCGTATCTCTGTCTACAATAGCAAATACAGTAATACTGAGGCTCACTGTCAACTCTCTAGCACGCTGTGAGTAGAAGTATTGACCACGCCCCCGTAAAGGCTCTAGCAGCTCGTATCTCTGTCTACAATAGCAAATACAATAATACTGAGGCGCTCTGTACCTCTCTAGCACGCTGTGAGTAGAAGTATTGACCACGCCCCGTAAAGGCTCTAGCTGCTTGTATCTCTGTCTACAATAGCAAATACAGTAATACTGAGGCGCTCTGTCAACTCTGTAGCAAGCTGTGAGTAGAAGTATTGACCACGCCCCGTAAAGGCTCTAGCTGCTTGTATCTCTGTCTACAATAGCAAATACAGTAATACTGAGGCTCACTGTCAACTCTCTAGCAAGCTGTGAGTAGAAGTATTGACCACGCCCCCCGTAAAGGCTCTAGCTGCCCGTGCCTCTGTCTACAATAGCAAATACAGTAATACTGAGGCTCACTTTCAACTCTCTAGCACGCTGTGAGTAGAAGTATTGACCACGCCCCCGTAAAGGCTCTAGCTGCTCGTACCTCTGTCTACAATAGCAAATACAGTAATACTGAGGCTCACTGTCAACTCTCTAGCACGCTGTGAGTAGAAGTATTGACCACGCCCAGTAAAGGCTCTAGCTGCTTGTACCTCTGTCTACAATAGCAAATACAGTAATACTGAGGCGCTCTGTCAACTCTGTAGCAAGCTGTGAGTAGAAGTATTGACCACGCCCCGTAAAGGCTCTAGCTGCTTGTATCTCTGTCTACAATAGCAAATACAGTAATACTGAGGCGCTCTGTCAACTCTCTAGCACGCTGTGAGTAGAAGTATTGACCACGCCCCGTAAAGGCTCTAGCTGCTTGTACCTCTGTCTACAATAGCAAATACAGTAATACTGCGGCGCTCTGTCAACTCTGTAGCAAGCTGTGAGTAGAAGTATTGACCACGCCCCGTAAAGGCTCTAGCTGCTTGTACCTCTGTCTACAATAGCAAATACAGTAATACTGAGGCGCTCTGTCAACTCTGTAGCAAGCTGTGAGTAGAAGTATTGACCACGCCCCGTAAAGGCTCCAGCTGCTTGTATCTCTGTCTACAATAGCAAATACGGTAATACTGAGGCACTCTGTCAACTCTCTAGCACGCTGTGAGTAGAAGTATTTACCACGCCCCGTAAAGGCTCTAGTTGCTCCTACCTCTGTCTACAATAGCAAATACAGTAATACTGAGGCGCTCGGTCAACTCTCCAGCACGCTGTGAGTAGAAGTATTGACCACGCCCCCGTAAAGGCTCTAGCTGCTCGTATCTCTGTCTACAATAGCAAATGCAGTAATACGGAGGCGCCCTGTCTACTCTCTAGCACGCTGCGAGTAGAAGTATTGACCACTCCCCGTAAAGGTTCTAGCTGCTCGTATCTCTGTCTACAATAGCAAATACAGTAATACTGAGGCTCACTGTCAACTCTCTAGCACGCTGTGAGTAGAAGTATTGACCACGTCCCCGTAAAGGCTCTAGCAGCTCGTATCTCTGTCTACAATAGCAAATACAATAATACTGAGGCGCTCTGTACCTCTCTAGCACGCTGTGAGTAGAAGTATTGACCACGCCCCGTAAAGGCTCTAGCTGCTTGTATCTCTGTCTACAATAGCAAATACAGTAATACTGAGGCGCTCTGTCAACTCTGTAGCAAGCTGTGAGTAGAAGTATTGACCACGCCCCGTAAAGGCTCTAGCTGCTTGTATCTCTGTCTACAATAGCAAATACAGTAATACTGAGGCTCACTGTCAACTCTCTAGCAAGCTGTGAGTAGAAGTATTGACCACGCCCCGTAAAGGCTCTAGCTGCTCGTACCTCTATCTTCCATAGCAAATACAGTAATACTGAGGCTCACTGTCAACTCTCTAGCACGCTGTGAGTAGAAGTATTGACCACGCCCCCGTAAAGGCTCTAGCTGCCCGTGCCTCTGTCTACAATAGCAAATACAGTAATACTGAGGCTCACTTTCAACTCTCTAGCACGCTGTGAGTAGAAGTATTGACCACGCCCCCGTAAAGGCTCTAGCTGCTCGTACCTCTGTCTACAATAGCAAATACAGTAATACTGAGGCTCACTGTCAACTCTCTAGCACGCTGTGAGTAGAAGTATTGACCACGCCCAGTAAAGGCTCTAGCTGCTTGTACCTCTGTCTACAATAGCAAATACAGTAATACTGAGGCGCTCTGTCAACTCTGTAGCAAGCTGTGAGTAGAAGTATTGACCACGCCCCGTAAAGGCTCTAGCTGCTTGTATCTCTGTCTACAATAGCAAATACAGTAATACTGAGGCGCTCTGTCAACTCTCTAGCACGCTGTGAGTAGAAGTATTGACCACGCCCCGTAAAGGCTCTAGCTGCTTGTACCTCTGTCTACAATAGCAAATACAGTAATACTGGTGCGCTCTGTCAACTCTGTAGCAAGCTGTGAGTAGAAGTATTGACCACGCCCCGTAAAGGCTCTAGCTGCTTGTACCTCTGTCTACAATAGCAAATACAGTAATACTGAGGCGCTCTGTCAACTCTGTAGCAAGCTGTGAGTAGAAGTATTGACCACGCCCCGTAAAGGCTCTAGCTGCTTGTACCTCTGTCTACAATAGCAAATACAGTAATACGGAGGCGCTCTGTCAACTCTCTAGCACGCTGTGAGTAGAAGTATTGACCACGCCCCGTAAAGGCTCTAGCTGCTCCTATCTCTGTCTACAATAGCAAATACAGTAATACTGAGGCACTCTGTCAACTCTCTAGCACGCTGCGAGTAGAAGTATTGACCACGCCCCGTAAAGGCTCTAGCTGCTCGTACCTCTGTCTACAATAGCAAATACAGTAATACTGAGGCGCCCTGTCAACTCTCTAGCACGCTGCGAGTAGAAGTATTGACCACGCCCCGTAAAGGCTCTAGCTGCTCGTACCTCTGTCTACAATAGCAAATACAGTAATACTGAGGCGCCCTGTCAACTCTCTAGCACGCTGTGAGTAGAAGTATTGACCACGCCCCCGTAAAGGCTCTAGCTGTTCGTACCTCTGTCTACAATAGCAAATACAGTAATACTGAGGCGCCCTGTCAACTCTCTAGCACGCTGTGAGTAGAAGTATTGACCACGCCCCGTAAAGGCCAACACCACCTAGAGAGAAAGCCTTGCGATACGATTTATGACGTCATAGCCTTCCGGCCATCAGCGAGCGCGCTTCCCAGCACTGCTGCTATGAACAACCTGTGAGGAAACGCGACTGAGTGTTTATGTGTCAAATTACGTTCTACAGACGCGAATAAATAACGTAACCATAAATGAAACATATGGTCAGAAGTTGATGCGATCGATACATTACTCTAGCTAATACATCGACGTTTTCGATCATAATCGATAAGTATGCATTCGAACCTTGCGAGTGTGAACTTGACCGAAAACACTGGTCTCAATAAATGCGATATATAGAAGAATTCAGTAGAAAACTTGAAAAATATTCACCCCATTTTAACGTGAGATGTCGACTACACAACAGCAAATAACTAATTAATCTGTAACAGTTGAAACAGAAATTAATATCTACAGTATAGTCCATCATATCTGTCCAAAGGTCAAGGTTTGATTCCCATCTCTGCCGAGAAATATAATTCTAGTTAGTTATTGTTGATTATTGTTGTTTTAAGGGGCGCAATTACGAGGTCATCTGCCCCTAAAAATACAATTCTGATTTGAGTGTGAAACGAAATTCACTCAGCCTCATGAGTTAAAACTTAACTGAGAAGAAGTGGGTTCGATTTCTCCTTTCTCCTCCAGGTAAATGCTGGGATTGTTCCTAGCAGAAGACCATGGTCACCTCCTTCCCAAGGGCAGATGACCTCGTAGTTCCTCCCCTTAAAACTACAATACATAACCTTCCCAATTCTAGCATCACAATACACACACACAAATTCTACCCATATCCAAGAACACATGGCTGATGACAGTGATGTCATAACCCACTTACAAAACAACAACAACTAGCCACAGAAAGTTTTCATGCGTGATATGAAAACAGGCTAGTAATGGCATGCCTATGACAGAAAAGGTTACCTACTGAAATGGAACAGAGCAGCAGTCATGAGACATGAGAACATTTACAAAAGAGGAAACTTTTTGTTGTTGATGATTCATATAGGGGCATGATGATGTGGTAATAATTTAGAAACAAACACTTGATATAGAGTAATCCTACAGTAACAGTTTTCATATGGCAATATTTACAATATCAGGCATGGCATAAGCTTACCCGACAATACATAAAACATGCTAATTACCAGTGATCTTAGCACTTTGTTTTCAACAGAATACAGTGAGTCATCTGCAAAAACATGTTGTTCTCATATTTTCTATGTTACACAAACTGTGCTGTTTTGTAAAAAAAAAAACTAGAAGATGACCATATATATCCTTCACTAGTTAAATAAATATCCAAGTATACATGGCTGATGACAGTGATGTCCTAACCCACTCACAAAACAACAACAACTAGCAACAGAAAGTTTTCATCCGTGATAAGAAAACAGGCTAGTAATGGAATGCCTATGACAGAAAAGGTGACCTACTGAAATGGAACAGAGCAGCAGTCATGACACATGAGAACATTTACCGAAGAGGAAACTTGTTGTTGATTCATAAAGGGGCACGATGATTTAATAGTTTAGAAACAAACACTTGTTATAGAGTAATCCTACAGTAACAGTTTTCGTATGGCAATATTTACAATATCAAGCATGGCATAAGCTTACCCGACAATACATAAAACATGCTAATTACCAGTGATCTTAGCACTTTGTTTTCAACAGAATACAATAAGTCATCTGCAAAAACATGTTGTTCTCATATTTTCTATGTTACACAAACTGTGCTGTTTTGTAAAAATAAAAATAACTAAAAGATGACCATATCTATCCTTCACTAGTTAAATATATATAGCCTTTTCATAAGATCCTTTCTACTTTTCAATACAAAATTGTTGTATTCCCTATTATATTGGTAGCACTGAATGAAAGTAGAACGAGCGATAACATTCTCTATAGTACATGAATTAGCCAAAATACCTTATCAAACGATGATAAATAAATCAGGGAATGATGTTTTAATAGATGTCCACTGTCTGTGACTCACCCAGCCATCCCAAATAGCATCACGACTTATGTAGGCAGAATTCCAGCTGTGGCCACCATTGTCCACATCAATCATCATCAAACCGGTATTGCCAACCTCGCCCTTACGGTACTATGCCACACCAACCCCCTTCGATTTGTCCAATCCAATGGTTTTTGACGCGTCCAGATCAACGGTGCCGCGCTGGCTGCGCTCATCCAAGGCCGCTCCTACACCCAACCATTCTAACCTTCGTTATGTGGTATCCTATGGTTTTTGACAATGGTTACAGCCTAACGCGTCCAGATAAATGGTTTTGTGCTGGCTGCGCCCTGCCAAGGCCGCACCTACACCCGACCTTCTACCTTAGTTTTGCCCAATCCAATGGTTCTTGACAATGGTTACAGCCAACGCGCCCAGACCAATGGTTATATGTCAACCGTGCCGCGCTAGCTGCGCGCAGCCAGAGTCGCACCTACACGCGACCATTCTAACCTTCGATTTGTCCAATCCAATGTTTTTTGACAATGGTTACAGCCTAACGCGCCCAGATCAAGGAGTTTTGACAATGGTTACAGCTTAACGCATCCTGATGATTTCTTTGATCAACAGTGATTTTGTATCTCACATGTTGGGAACAATGTGTGCGTGCCGCTAGAGTGAGCCGTGATGACAGTGGAACGAGATGCAAGCGCTGTAGAAACATGGCAGCCGTTTTTAAAATGGCAACTTTAGCACATATATGAGGTTCAGTAGTGACAATTCAAATTGAAATCAACGGTAGCTATGAATGAAGATAGAAGGCGCTATAAAATTCTCTAAAATACATGAATTATCCAAAATACCTTATGAAACGATGATAAATAAATCAGGGAGCGATGTTTTAATAGATATTTCCTCCTCCGCTGTCTGTGACCCACCCAGCCATCCCAAATAGGATCACGACTTAATAGAGAAAATGACAGCTGTCAGCGCTATTGTTCAAATCAATCGTCATCAAAACAGTACCATGACAGTTCTGCCAACCTCGCCCTTATGGTACTATGAAAAACAAAGAAGCGCCCAGTTCAGCAGCTAGTGCGCACCACTTAGTTCATTACATCGTGCGCCGAATTGAATCGTTTATTCACCATGGATTGTAGAAATTGCCTCATAACGATCTGTAATTTCAATCGGCGATTCTATGATCAACTATAGTAAATATTTGTTTTTTTTTTCCCCGCACAACTGTGGTTTTGAATATGTTTACAGCCTAACGCACCCAGATCAATGGTTTTGTATCAACCGTGTCCCATTAGCTGCGCACGGCCAAGGCCGCACCTACACCCGACCATTCTAACCTTCGTTTTGTCTAATCCAATGATTTTTGATAATGGTTACAGCCTAACGCATCCAGATGAATGGTTTTTGAAAATGGTTACTGCATAACACGCCCCGATGAATGTTTTTTTTATCAACCGTGTGTGCTGCTAGACTACGCCTTGTTGACAGTTCAACGAGATGCAAGCTCTGTCAGAACATAGCAACCGTTTATAAAAAGAGCAATAAATATAAACACACATTTATGTACTTAAGCACATAACTTATATGAGGTGCAGTATTGATCAGGTTTCATAATTTCAATGTTGATGCAAGTGTATAAGCTGTGTTTTACTTTCATTTAGAATTAATATTATATTATTTACAGGGTGGATACATTTTCAGGCATTTGCACCTTCAACAGTCCTTATGTGAACACTTCCTAAAACTACTCTCTAGCATGTATGTTACATTAGATTAAAACTTTTAAAATAGGCCTACATTAACGTTCATCCAATGAAACTAGATGTAAAGAAACTTGAAAGACTTCATTCCAGATTGTGTTCCATTTTATCTGTGAAATTGAAACAAAAACCCTCTTAGAAATTGTATGTTAAAATTGCATGAAATATCCCATTTAAAGCGTACACTTACCCTCTCCATTCTAACCTTTGCTTTACAACCACCATTCTCCTAAACACTCTGCTGCTTTCAGAGCTATTTACCACTTTCTGGACTGGACGTTTAATGTCAAGTAACACAATATTAATTTAACCAGAGGGTCATTATCTTAGTGCGCCCTGGAAATCGCGGCAAACTATGGCGTCATTTGGCTGGTCAGGTGCGGAGCGAGTGGACCTCGCATTACCCTGCTCCGCTGACTCATATCGTTAGATCACACGTGTTTTGTCATTTATATGGATGTGTATCTGCAAAGTTTAGAAGTTAGTGTTGCACGTTTAGTGAGTATTGTGATTACTGTGATTGTTGGTCATGCCTAGACACCAATTCACATTGCACGAACGTGTGTATATCCATAATTCGTATATGAAAAGCAGAAAGTCTTGTTCTGAAACAAGATGAAAATGTCGAATCAAGTTTCCAGGAAGACCTGTGCGTAATGCCAGTACAATTAGGAGGCTCGCCAAACGATTCAAGAAAACAGGCACCGTAAATAATAAACATTTTAACAGACAACGTTGTGTTCTTACAGAACGGGGACACCAAGAGCCAGCTGATGAACTAGCTTTGTGTCCTAGGCGTAACCCCACACAAGACACGGCACAAACCTAGCAGAATTGCTGGATTGTTGTCCATTCTTTCATCAGAAGATGTCAGGTGTGTGTTACAAGAGAGGGAGGACATTTTCGGCATCGACTATGAGCACTGTACATATTATTGAACATGGTTGGTAAAAGTGTTCAAGTGTGCACCAACCACCGACTGAACATTGTACGTGTGCCCACGATCAGCGCCAGTCAATGCCGGCTTAGCTCGCCGTGTTTACCGGGGCGCACAATGATAGCGACACTGTACATACAATGAAAGAATATTGTACATTTCCTAATTTCTACTGAACGGCCATGAAGAGTTATTGGACAAGCTTCCTCCTCTTATGCTGAGCCAAAGTTTTGGGTGAAAACCTGTCGTTAACATTGTGTACAAAATTATTAATCAAGATATTACTGGCAGTGCCCAGTACAGTCTTTTCAATTAATGCCCTGGCATGCTTCGGGCAGCTGTGCCCCATAAACAGTACAGTGGGCAGACATCTTTGTGTTACATTCACCAAAACACTCCGCTGGTTGCAGTGATGCAAAAATTCTGTCTTGTAGCTATAGAGTAGCTTACTCATAACAACAAAAGTAAATGCGGCACAGTTGAGTACATCTGCATGGGGATAGCATAGTCCTCCTCACTTATTGGCATTTATTAGGCTGGCGTGATCACTCTGGCCTGCCTCATCGCAAAGAAAAACTTTGCAATAATTGCAATCATATCGCTTTAAAAAAAACATACGAGCAATAACCACTGATGTAGTGTAAGAAAGGCCAATACTCATCTTGTAGGACTTCTACATCACTATCATCAGCAACACAAGAATCAAAAGCACTTAAAATGTCACATGTCTTGTCTTCTTCAAAGTACTCGCTCACTGCAGCATTGAGGTTCAGGATGCTCTGAAGGCGCAATTTATTCTCCACCTCAAACACTTGCCTCAGGGAAATATTGTACTGGCTCCCTGCCAGTTGGCGATATTTTCCAAATCAAGCTTCTAGGTTATCTGTCTTAATGAGACAAGCAATTCCCAGGAATAGTTCTTCACTTTACGCTTTGTTAGCAAGTGAACTTGCTCTTTTAAGAAGTCTAGTGTATCCTTCTCCTAGGGAACTTACTCTCCATGTTCTTAAATAAACTGTCCATAACAGATATAGTATCCTCAACACTTTGTTGTTCATATGCATCAGGACCAGCATACACTGAATGGGCATTCCTTGTAAGTTCTTCAATTTCTAGTACTGAACCTAACTGTCTTGGTAAAGGCATGTTATTACAACGTTTCACTTCTGTATTCGATACATACAAGGAGGCACTCAAACCTTCTGTTATCTTAATGCAGCAACGCAAGTGTGGACTAGGATTTTCCTTCATTAAAATAAAATATATACAAGATTCCTCTTTAATGCAATTCCACACAGGATGAAGACTCACACTGTTTAACTTCACCTTCAATTCCTGAAAGTTTCTAAATGAAACTGCTTCCAGATTTTCCGCCAATGTCTGCATACTTTCAGCGAGAGCCTTCGATAAACTTTCATTATCAATCCTACGCCTCCTATCATCTGGATCTTCTCGGCTGACAGTTGCAGTGTCAGTTAAATACTCTGGGCAGTTGGTGAACTGAGACGGGACTGCTCCTAGGAATTTAACTCGAACATTAACTTACGACACAATCATTTTATCACAGTCTTGCATTACATTAATTACTCTATTTATTCTAAATTTATTCAATCTCCAACCTAATTCACACACACCTCTTCCCCCACCCCTATAAGAAATGTAATGAATTAGATTACAGCAATAGAAAAAAAAAAGATTAATTAGGGCCTGCTACAGGTTATCGGTCTCTAACCTCGTGCAGTTAGCTTGCAATTCAAACCCCAATAGAAATGTGAATACTATCCATATTAACACCCACTTATACCTCCCACTTGAAATTGATAGCCCCATAAAACAAATAAACCTAACCTACGACATTAGCCTGTAGCACATAATTTAGGTTAGAAAATTCTGACTTCTACATCTAAATGAATGCTAAAATTTAAGGGTAGGACTATCTGCTAACTAACCTCTAATCAGTCTCGGTTTATACAACGGAGCAGTAACTAGTTTTCCATTCTTTTCATCATACATACTAGTGGTCTATTGAATCTAATGTGGCTTGAAATGGATAGCACACACCTACAAGAAAAGAGACTTGGTTGCAAAGTTCCTTCCTCCCATTACACTAAACTTGTGAGAATTGGAGCATAAGTATTGATGTAACACGTACCATAGAATATTTCGTAGGAATAAAATCCTTGCAGTGAATAGCTCGTATCCATTTCGACTTTTCACCTTCATCATTAGGAAATGAGAAAACGTTTACTTTCGGTCCATTGGCGTAATTGCCTTTACAATTTCTAACACTGCACTTAATAGGCACAACTTTACACTGCACTGATAACCATTAAGTATAACCGGGTAGGAAATCTGAGAAAATCAGTACCTGGGACTGGAAACACAACACACAACACGCGGAAACCATACCATAACCTGCAAACTCGAATGTTATGCCTCAATGTCCACGGCCGGTCTTCCGTGACGTCACTCGCTTGTCAACTTCATATCGCAAGGCTTTCTCTCTAGGTGGCTCTGTAAAGGCTCTAGCTGCTCGTACCTCTGTCTACAATAGCAAATACAGTAATACTGAGGCGCTCTGTCAACTCTTTAGCACGCTGTGAGTAGAAGTATTGACCACGCCCAGTAAAGGCTCTAGCTGCTCGTACCTCTGTCTACAATAGCAAATTCAGTAATACGGTGGCGCCCTGTCAACTCTCTAGCACGCTGTGAGTAGAAGTATTGACCACGCCCAGTAAAGGCTCTAGCTGCTCGTACCTCTGTCTACAATAGCAAATTCAGTAATACGGTGGCGCCCTGTCAACTCTCTAGCACGCTGTGAGTAGAAGTATTGACCACGCCCCCGTAAAGGCTCTAGCTGCTCGTACCTCTGTCTACAAAAGCAAATTCAGTAATACGGTGGCGCCCTGTCAACTCTCTAGCACGCTGTGAGTAGAAGTATTGACCACGCCCCCGTAAAGGCTCTAGCTGCTCGTACCTCTGTCTACAATAGCAAATACAGTAATACGGAGGCGCTCTGTCAACTCTCTAGCACGCTGTGAGTAGAAGTATTGACCACGCCCAGTAAAGGCTCTAGCTGCTCGTACCTCTGTCTACAATAGCAAATTCAGTAATACGGTGGCGCCCTGTCAACTCTCTAGCACGCTGTGAGTAGAAGTATTAACCACGCCCCGTAAAGGCTCTAGCTGCTCGTATCTCTGTCTTAATAGCAAATACAGTAATACTGAGGCGCTCTATCAACTCTGTAGCACGCCGTGAGTAGAAGTATTGACCACGCCCCGTAAAGGCTCTAGCTGCTCGTATGTCTGTCTACAATAGCAAATACAGTAATACGGAGGCGCTCTGTCAACTCTCTAGCACGCTGTGAGTAGAAGTATTGAGCACGCCCCGTAAAGGCTCTAGCTGCTCGTACCTCTGCCTACAATAGGAAATACAGTAATACGGAGGCGCCCTGTCAACTCTCTAGCACGCTGTGAGTAGAAGTATTGACCACGCCCCGTAAAGGCTCTAGCTGCTCGTACCTCTGTCTACAATAGCAAATACAGTAATACGAAGGCGCTCTGTCAACTCTCTAGCACGCTGTGAGTAGAAGTATTTACCACGCCCCATAAAGGCTCTAGCTGCTCGTACCTCTGTCTACAATAGCAAATTCAGTAATACGGTGGCGCCCTGTCAACTCTCTAGGACGCTGTGAGTAGAAGTATTGACCACGCACCGTAAAGGCTCTAGCTGCTCGTATCTCTGTCTACAATAACAAATTCAGTAATACGGAGGCGCTCTGTCAAATATCCAGCACGCTGTGAGTAGAAGTATTGACCACACCCCGTAAAGGCTCTAGCTGCTCGTACCTCTGTCTACAATAACAAATTCAGTAATACGGAGGCGCTCTGTCAAATATCCAGCACGCTGTGAGTAGAAGTATTGACCACGCACCGTAAAGGCTCTAGCTGCTCGTATCTCTGTCTACAATAACAAATTCAGTAATACGGAGGAGCTCTGTCAAATATCCAGCACGCTGTGAGTAGAAGTATTGACCACACCCCGTAAAGGCTCTAGCTGCTCGTACCCCTGTCTACAATAGCAAATACAGTAATACGGAGGCGCTCTGTCAAATATCCAGCACGCTGTGAGTAGAAGTATTGACCACACCCCGTAAAGGCTCTAGCTGCTCGTACCTCTGTCTACAATAACAAATTCAGTAATACGGTGGCGCCCTGTCAACTCTCTAGGACGCTGTGAGTAGAAGTATTGACCACGCACCGTAAAGGCTCTAGCTGCACGTACCCCTGTCTACAATAGCAAATACAGTAATACGGAGGCGCTCTGTCAACTCTTTAGCACGCTGTGAGTAGAAGTATTGACCACGCCCCCGTAAAGGCTCTAGCTGCTTGTACCTCTGTCTACAATAGCAAATTCAGTAATACGGTGGCGCCCTGTCAACTCTCTAAGGCGCTGTGAGTAGAAGTATTTACCACGCCCCTTAAAGGCTCTAGCTGCTCGTACCTCTGTCTACAATAGCAAATTCAGTAATACGGTGGCGCCCTGTCAACTCTCTAGGACGCTGTGAGTAGAAGTATTGACCACGCACCGTAAAGGCTCTAGCTGCACGTACCCCTGTCTACAATAGCAAATTCAGTAATACGGTGGCGCCCTGTCAACTCTCTAGGACGCTGTGAGTAGAAGTATTTACCACGCCCCATAAAGGCTCTAGCTGCTCGTACCTCTGTCTACAATAGCAAATTCAGTAATACGGTGGCGCCCTGTCAACTCTCTAGGACGCTGTGAGTAGAAGTATTTACCACGCCCCATAAAGGCTCTAGCTGCTCGTACCTCTGTCTACAATAGCAAATTCAGTAATACGGTGGCGCCCTGTCAACTCTCTAGGACGCTGTGAGTAGAAGTATTGACCACGCACCGTAAAGGCTCTAGCTGCACGTACCCCTGTCTACAATAGCAAATACAGTAATACGGAGGCGCTCTGTCAAATATCCAGCACGCTGTGAGTAGAAGTATTGACCACGCACCGTAAAGGCTCTAGCTGCTCGTACCTCTGTCTACAATAACAAATACAGTAATACGGAGGCGCTCTGTCAAATATCCAGCACGCTGTGAGTAGAAGTATTGACCACACCCCGTAAAGGCTCTAGCTGCTCGTACCTCTGTCTACAATAGCAAATACAGTAATACTGAGGCGCTCTGTCAACTCTTTAGCACGCTGTGAGTAGAAGTATTGACCACGCCCCCGTAAAGGCTCTAGCTGCTTGTACCTCTGTCTGCAATAGCAAATACAGTAATACGGAGGCGCCCTGTCAACTCTCTAGCACGCTGTGAGTAGAAGTATTGACCACGACCCGTAAAGGCTCTAGCTGCTCGTATCTCTGTCTACAATAGCAAATACAGTAATATGGAGGCGCCCTGTCAACTCTCTAGCACGCTGTGAGTAGAAGTATTGACCACGCCCCCGTAAAGGCTCTAGCTGCTCGTATCTCTGTCTACAATAGCAAATACAGTAATATGGAGGCGCCCTGTCAACTCTCTAGCACGCTGTGAGTAGAAGTATTGACCACGCCCCCGTAAAGGCTCTAGCTGCTCGTATCTCTGTCTACAATAGCAAATACAGTAATACGGAGGCGTCCTGTCAACTCTCTAGCACGCTGTGAGTAGAAGTATTTACCACGCCCCCGTAAAGGCTCTAGCTGCTCGTATCTCTGTCTACAATAGCAAATACAGTATTACGGAGGCGCTCTGTCAACTCTCTAGCACGCTGTGAGTAGAAGTATTGACCACGCCCCCGTAAAGGCTCTAGCTGCTCGTATCTCTGTCTACAATAGCAAATACAGTAATACGGAGGCGCCCTGTCAACTCTCTAGCACGCTGTGAGTAGAAGTATTGACCACGCCCCCGTAAAGGCTCTAGCTGCTCGTATCTCTGTCTACAATAGCAAATACAGTAATACGGAGGCGCTCTGTCAACTCTCTAGCACGCTGTGAGTAGAAGTATTGACCACGCCCCCGTAATGGCTCTAGCTGCTCGTATCTCTGTCTACAATAGCAAATACAGTAATACTGAGGGTCACTGTCAACTCTCTAGCACGCTGTGAGTAGAAATATTGACCACGCCCCCGTAAAGGCTCTAGCTGCTCGTATCTCTGTCTACAATAGCAAATACAGTAATACTGAGGCGCTCTGTACCTCTCTAGCACGCTGTGAGTAGAAGTATTGACCACGCCCCGTAAAGGCTCTAGCTGCTTGTATCTCTGTCTACAATAGCAAATACAGTAATACTGAGGCGCTCTGTCAACTCTGTAGCAAGCTGTGAGTAGAAGTATTGACCACGCCCCGTAAAGGCTCTAGCTGCTTGTATCTCTGTCTACAATAGCAAATACAGTAATACTGAGGCTCACTGTCAACTCTCTAGCAAGCTGTGAGTAGAAGTATTGACCACGCCCCGTAAAGGCTCTAGCTGCTCGTACCTCTATCTTCCATAGCAAATACAGTAATACTGAGGCTCACTGTCAGCTCTCTAGCACGCTGTGAGTAGAAGTATTGACCACGCCCCCGTAAAGGCTCTAGCTGCCCGTGCCTCTGTCTACAATAGCAAATACAGTAATACTGAGGCTCACTTTCAACTCTCTAGCACGCTGTGAGTAGAAGTATTGACCACGCCCCCGTAAAGGCTCTAGCTGCTCGTACCTCTGTCTACAATGGCAAATACAGTAATACTGAGGCTCACTGTCAACTCTCTAGCACGCTGTGAGTAGAAGTATTGACCACGCCCAGTAAAGTCTCTAGCTGCTTGTACTGCACCATTATTCATAAAGGTCTTAAGTACAGACATGGTTACAGTATTTTGGGAACACCCTGTAACTTCCTAACTAGCCTCTGAAGTCTATAAGTACAGCTGGTCTACAGCGAGCAAAAGCCATGCTATCAAGAAAGAGATCGGCAGAGCTCGTGTTTCCGACGAGAAACCCGAAGGTCATCGATAATAACCATGTTGACTGTGTCGAACACTATATCGATCGATTCACCTGAGAGTGATTAATACAAATTAAAGCATATTTAGCGCTATATGTAAGCAGCTACATACGTCTGTGTGTATATTTCCATGGCAGAAAGCTATTATTAAGAAAGTATGAAGAACAGAAGATGATCTGTTAACTCACTGCTGATTACGTTTCGACTGCGATATATTTTGTATCGAGTCGTGACGTGTGAAGGAGTGGGGGGAGCGGATGTGAGACCAAGGCGACCTCGTGGAGAGAGCAATGAGTAGAGAAACCGACAGCGTAGAGGTTTGAGCCTGAAAACAGTGAAAGTAAAGTCGACAGCTAACGGGAGTTTTAAAAACGTGTGACCGTGCTGAAGTGTATACGCTAGTTCGTTCAGCATTCTACATGAAGTAGAAACGTGTTTAATAGGGCTCAGACATGGTCTTAAACATGTAATAGTTTATCTTTGCGACCGTGTATCTACAGCAACTAACGGGCCATGCGGATGGATACTTTCATTATCCCGACCGCGAGCTCAGCTGTCATGTGTCACGAAACTCTGCATATAAACCGTCGTGGAAATGCAGCCTAGACTTGATTCACTCTTCACAGTGATTATACTTTTTGAAAAGAGCACATTCTCAAGCAAGGTGTCAGAGGGAAGGAACAATATGAAGCTTATATCCATTACGATGGTAGGCTAAATTGATTTAAGAATACTGCATTAGCAGGGTGCAGCGGGGACATGTTGACAGCAACTTTCATTTAGCATGAAGTGTGCAAGCGACTCTCGTGATGCAAGGGGCCGCGTCGACCCTTGTGAACTTGTTCACACTTGCGTTCATATATTGGAACTTGTTAGTGACTGTTCGAGTTCACCCTCGCTTCGTGACGAGTTGATAAACTGTGTGCGGTCTGTCCGTCGGTATTCGAATATGTATGGGAAGATATCGCCAGGATATGTTGGAACTATTTCGACCGACCGGGTGTGGTTCGAGCCTAGGAGGACTTTGGTTCGTTCTGTGGAAACCCAGTTGGAGTCCAGCTTGTTTGCTGTTGGTCTGGAGCTTAGTATGGCCAACGATATCCTTTTTTCCTCATCTAGATTCGCCAAAGGTACAGATCACTTCAACTTGTTCCAGTAGCGTAGCGTGGACATTTAGAACTACCACACATTGCCATGTTTGATTTTGTAGATTAAATGGTTGAGTAGAAAGTGCAGGTTCGATGTTTATTTCGAAACTGACCTTCTATGATGCCAGGATTTTTACTCATAAAAATGAGTGCATCCTTTGTGTAATTTTGATGAATAAATTAACAATTTCAGTAGTATTTTACAGTATTTAAACTAATATGCTCATTCTTATTTGTCGAGAAACAAATGTAGGAAGAAGATCTACAGTTTTTCTTGTGTAAGAACATTTTAGTAACACAATTTTCTTTTGAGAACTTTGGTTGAGTTTTTCATATTCTAGTGCATTGTTCTTTAAGCACTTTCGCTTGGATCATCGTATTCGTTGAGGGGAATTTTCCTTTTCGTATTCTGATTACGATATTAAGAAGTTTTCGGATCCTGTTATTCTAAATGTTACTTCGAGTCCTTTGACTATAATTTTTTTTTTCTGCAATTTAATAACAGATTTAACTTGTATTTTCAGAGCGTGATTTTCGAAATGGATTGCCTAATGGGTCATTAGTCGCTTAGCCTTTGTTGCTAACCTAGATCTATGCTGTAGGTCTGACCCATCGACATTTTCGCGTTCGGGAAATTCAGGGAAAATCTTATTTTGAGATTGAATTTATCTGTATAGATTACTTTACAACCTCAGTTTGTGTGGTTGGTGAGTTTTTTATATTTTTTTTTTCTTATGAAGTTAACAATGGATTAAATTGATATCATTGCCTTTGGTGCAATAGTTTTTCTCTATTAAGAGGGTATTTGAACGACATCCAAATTTGCGAGGATAATCCCAGGGACGACTTACTATAAGTCATACGTTTAAGAATTATGGATCATGTAATACATCAATGTAAGGCAAGTTTTTAAAGATAGGTGGAATATTTCTGAAAGGCTCTAGCTGCTCGTATCTCTGTCTACAATAGCAAATACAGTAATACTGAGGCGCCCTGTACCTCTCTAGCACGCTGTGAGTAGAAGTATTGACCACGCCCCGTAAAGGCTCTAGCTGCTTGTATCTCTGTCTACAATAGCAAATACAGTAATACTGAGGCGCTCTGTCAACTCTGTAGCAAGCTGTGAGTAGAAGTATTGACCACGCCCCGTAAAGGCTCTAGCTGCTTGTATCTCTGTCTACAATAGCAAATACAGTAATACTGAGGCACTCTGTCAACTCTCTAGCACGCTGTGAGTAGAAGTATTTACCACGCCCCGTAAAGGCTCTAGTTGCTCCTACCTCTGTCTACAATAGCAAATACAGTAATACTGAGGCGCCCTGTCAACTCTCTAGCACGCTGTGAGTAGAAGTATTGACTACGCCCCCGTAAAGGCTCTAGCTGCTCGTATCTCTGTCTACAATAGCAAATACAGTAATACGGAGGCGCCCTGTCAACTCTCTAGCACGCTGTGAGTAGAAGTATTTACCACGCCCCGTAAAGGCTCTAGCTGCCCGTACCTCTGCCTTCAATAGCAAATACAGTAATACTGAGGCGCTCTGTCAACTCTCTAGCACGCTGTGAGTAGAAGTATTGACCACGCCCCGTAAAGGCTCTAGCTGCTCGTACCTCTGTCTACAATAGCAAATACAGTAATACTGAGGCGCTCTGTCAACTCTCTAGCACGCTGTGAGTAGAAGTATTGACCACGCCCCGTAAAGGCTCTAGCTGCTCGTATCTCTGTCTACAATAGCAAATACAGTAATACTGAGGCGCTCTGTCAACTCTCTAGCACGCTGTGAGTAGAAGTATTGACCACGCCCCGTAAAGGCTCTAGCTGCTCGTACCTCTGTCTACAATAGCAAATACAGTAATACGGAGGCGCTCTGTCAACTCTCTAGCACGCTGTGAGTAGAAGTATTGACCACGCCCCGTAATGGTTCTAACAGCTCGTACCTCTGTCTACAATAGCAAATACAGTAATACTGGGGCGCTCTGTCAACTCTCTAGCACGCTGTGAGTAGAAGTATTGACCACGCCCCGTAAAGGCTCTAGCTGCTTGTACCTCTGTCTACAATAGCAAATACAGTAATACTGAGGCTCACTGTCAACTCTCTAGCACGCTGTGAGTAGAAGTATTGACCACGCCCCCGTAAAGGCTCTAGCTGCTCGTATCTCTGTCTACAATAGCAAATACAATAATACGGTGTGCTTGGGTTATTGTAATACTATATTTTACTGATAACATTACGAATTTGGCCTCTAATTACAATAATGTACGCGTCAACAGCAGGCACGATTTGGTCGGATAACAGTTCTATTCCTATCACTTGCCAGCAATGTTTGAGCATCTAAGTGGGCGATCTTTTTGGCTTCACTGGACGAACTGGACACCCCGGTTCAGTCGACCACAACTGGCGCAAGTGTGAACACGAAACTGCTCGAAGCTCCAAATAAGTAGTAGCCTGTAATATTACAGTATAACCTTAGTTGACTTTTTACAACCATATAGTCTCCCCAAACAGACAAACTCCGGATTTCTATCTCCATTTTAGTATTTCACCTAACATCAGATGTACTACATTTATCATACAACGACAGTTGCATTACCGATACTGCAACTAAATAATTGTACATATTGTAAATATTTTTCACCTGTATTCTCAAACATAGATGTTATAGCCTAAGTGTAACGGATCTGATGATGATCGCTTGACGATCGAAACTGGTCATCCTAGTGTACTTATTAATCTCATGTAATTTATTACAGGATTAGGACATAACCCAGCTCTTTTTGATTACATTCTTGTTGACCTACTGAGAAGCAACAAACTTTTGTAAATTGGTATAAGATGAAGTGTAATGAATTAGAAACATTAAAAAAACTTAACGGGCCTTACAGTATTCGCATATGATGTGTAACATCTGACATAGAAGAAACCTCGCATGAAATTGTTGATACACCGGTATTGTATGCCTACCCCTTATTATTCCCGTTTTTCTACGGGGTCGGGGATGAGATGCGATGGAAGTATTGGTGGCGGATGGTTTTTACGGCCAGATGCCCTTCCTGACGCCAACCTCACGAGAGGAGTTAATGAGAGATGAAATGAATGATGGTAAATGAAACCGGGTAAGGATGTGGATGGAAGCGGCCGTGGCCTGTCAGAAGGAACCGTCCCAGCATTTGCCTGGAGTTGAAAATGGGAAACCACGGTAAACCATTTCAAGGACGGCAAATTGTTGATACACCGGTATTTTATAATATTTTTGTCACAAATATTAATCTATTGTAAAAGGGAGTGTTTTACAGATATTGTAGTTTATAATACGGAACTCATTTTATTAGAGGTTTTGTAGCTTCCACCAGTACCAGCCTAAATAAGGAATACGATATGGATCAACTAGATTAATAGACGCGACACCGCTCATAACCTTAAATTCCCTATAAATTGGCCAACTTGCCAGTAAATGCAATGTGCACAGCAGTAGATCATGAAAGGCTTGCCCAGTTCCCGGACCTCTTGATTCACAGACCAACACGTAATTTCATATAGATTCCGTTAAAATGAGTCATATTGATATGATAAACATCGTTTAAAACGATAATATGGTAGCAAAAATATCTAACCCGTCCGGGATTCGAACCCGAGATCTCTAGATTCACAGTCAATGACGCTAACCCCACGGCTATTTCGACCACACGAATATTAGGTACAAGATGGTGACTTATTTTCATGTACCAATAATACTGCATCACGCAATTAAGTTTCATTTATATTTTGCTTGTTTCGATAATGTTCCAGCGTAAAATTGAGTTTAAAATGCCTTATGAATAGGCCATCTTATGAGTAAAGAGAATGTATTCAGTCATAGTTCATGAAGGCTTGCTCAATTCTCGTACAAACACAACGATTATATTATATTGCGAATTGCATTACCGTTACGTGGGTTAATATTTGAATAGCCATTCTGCAAAAACATAATACCGGTAATGCCGACTACTTACAATGTTTGATATTAAAGCATTTTATCATTTTAATACTGATACGATGACTTCGAACGTGTGCCATGTGCTTTGTTTCAATCATTGACATCAGAGTTCGCATGAGCGTTTACCGTCAGAATGAAAGTGTTAGTCAATGCAATCCAGCTGGCAGTGCGTCTTACACACTTCCGTTCGATCCACCTCTGCCAGCTGGATCGTCTGATCCACTTCCGTTCCATTTTTCAAAATCACTCCCACAAATATCCAGCAACCGAGTGGAAAGATGATACACATCAAAAGGAATGGAAATAAGACTTAGTGTATAAAGAAGCAAAGACACTGTTTTATGGAGAAAATAATAATAATGCTACTTATGAAATAGAAACGACGGGAGGACACAAAGTGATCCCCAGGTATTAGTGGATAGATGAAAAGAGAAGACATTGAAGATCTATATGAATGGGTTAAGGGACAAAGTGATAAAGAGTTGTTATTATCATATACCATTCATCCGATAGCGATGAAACTTTAGTGAGTTATTGTGTACAGTCCAGGGAAGGTTTCTGACTTAGTAAATTCATTTTACAATAGGCAGCGCACGAATAGTTTCAAAAAATGAGTGATGAAGGGCAAATCGTTTCAACAAAGTCCCGTATGCGTTCATATACCAATTATCCGATTACGATGAAACATGGGTAAGTTGTTGTGTACACTCCAGAAAAGGTTTCTGACTTAGTCACTCCATTTTACAATAGATAGCGCACGAGTAGATTCAACACATGGGTGACGGTATGCGAATCGTTTCAACGAAGTCCCATATGCGTTCATATAATATTTATCCGATCGCGATGAAACTTTGGTGAGATGTTATTACGCTCCCACGAATGATTCTGAATTACTAAATCCATTATACAATAGTTGGGGCAGTCAACCGAAAAGGAACAAATATATTGAGTATACAAAAGCATTTCAACAAACAAAATTACAACGCCGACACTTTCTTTGGCATTGCAAAGGATGCTGGGTACAGCTTGAAAATAAATAAATAAATAAATAAATAAATAAATAAATAAATAAAACACTCCTGGAAAGTATATACATGTATTAAGCTATTAATAATGGTAATAGTAATTAGTAACACTGATCATAACAAATACATGTATTAAGCTATTAATAATGGTAATAGTAATTAGCAATAGCGATCATAACTAATACATGTATTAAGCTATTAATAATGGTAATGATAATTAGTAATAGCGATCACAATTAATACATGTATTAAGCTATTTATAATGGTAATAGTAATTAGTAATAGTGATCATAACTAATACATGTATTAAGCTATTAATAATGGTAATAGTAATTAGTAATAGTGATCATAACTAATACATGTATTAAGCTATTAATAATGGTATGGTAATTAGTAATAGCGATCATAACTAATACATGTATTAAGCTATTAATAATGGTAATGGTAATTAGTAACACTGATCATAACTAATACATGTATTAAGCTATTAATAATGGTAATGGTAATTAGTAATAGCGATCATAACTAATACATGTAATAAGCTTTTAATAATGGTAATAGTAATTAGTAACAGTGATCATAACTAATACATGTATTAAGCTATTAATAATGGTAATAGTAATTAGTAACAGTGATCATAACGAATACATGTATTAAGCTATTAATAATGGTAATAGTAATTAGTAATAGTGATCATAACTAATACATGTATTAAGCTATTAATAATGGTATGGTAATTAGTAATAGCGATCATAACGAATACATGTATTAAGCTATTAATAATGGTAATGGTAATTAGTAACAGCGATCATAACTAATACATGTATTAAGCTATTAATAATGGTAATGGTAATTAGTAATAGCGATCATAACTAATACATGTATTAAGCTATTAATAATGGTAATAGTAATTATTAATAGCGATCATAACTAATACATGTATTAAGCTATTAATAATGGTAATAGTAATTAGTAATAGTGATCATAACTAATACATGTATTAAGCTATTAATAATGGTAATGGTAATTAGTAATAGCGATCATAACTAATACATGTATTAAGCTATTAATAATGGTAATGGTAATTAGTAATAGTGATCATAACTAATACATGTATTAAGCTATTAATAATGGTAATGGTAATTAGTAATAGCGATCATAACTGATACATGTATTAAGCTATTAATAATGGTTACAGTAATTAGTAATAGCGATCATAACTAATACATGTATTAAGCTATTAATAATGGTAATAGTAATTAGTAATAGTGATCATAACTAATACATGTATTAAGCTATTAATAATGGTAATGGTAATTAGTAATAGCGATCATAACTAATACATGTATTAAGCTATTAATAATGGTAATAGTAATTAGTAATAGTGATCATAACTAATACATGTATTAAGCTATTAATAATGGTAATAGTAATTATTAATAGCGATCATAACTAATACATGTATTAAGCTATTAATAATGGTAATAGTAATTAGTAATAGTGATCATAACTAATACATGTATTAAGCTATTAATAATGGTAATGGTAATTAGTAATAGCGATCATAACTAATACATGTATTAAGCTATTAATAATGGTAATGGTAATTAGTAATAGTGATCATAACTAATACATGTATTAAGCTATTAATAATGGTAATGGTAATTAGTAATAGCGATCATAACTAATACATGTATTAAGCTATTAATAATGGTTACAGTAATTAGTAATAGCGATCATAACTAATACATGTATTAAGCTATTAATAATGGTAATAGTAATTAGTAATAGTGATCATAACTAATACATGTATTAAGCTATTAATAATGGTAATGGTAATTAGTAATAGCGATCATAACTAATACATGTATTAAGCTATTAATAATGGTAATAGTAATTAGTAATAGTGATCATAACTAATACATGTATTAAGCTATTAATAATGGTAATGGTAATTAGTAATAGCGATCATAACTAATACATGTATTAAGCTATTAATAATGGTAATGGTAATTAGTAATAGTGATCATAACTAATACATGTATTAAGCTATTAATAATGGTAATAGTAATTAGTAATAGCGATCATAACTAATACATGTATTAAGCTATTAATAATGGTAATGGTACTACATTGTTGTTATCAAAATCGAATGGTTGATGGTATTGGCGTTCCGCGTATTTCGTATATTTGATAGTGTATTCAAGTGATTATATAGGTACAAGTGCTGCTATAAGGGAGTGGAAGTGCTTGTTTCTCAATACGAGGTGTAATCTCTCCTTGAGAAGTCCGTTAAGACCATCTTTTCTGTAATGGTACATGTTTTTATTCTCCTTTTGACAAGATAAGATTTAGGGTTATGTGTCAAGGAGTATAGAGAGTAGAATCATTAGGGAGAGCGATGCCATTTCCAGAGAGGTTGAAATAGGTGTAGCCAGCGAGATTAGTGGTTCTCAGCGTGCGGCAGATATGAGTACTATATCGACCATATAGTTGGTGCAGAGTCCAAAACAGCAAACCAAAAAGCTGGAATAGAAGAGATGAATGGTTGATGGTTTTGGCGTTCCGCGTATTTCGTATATTTGATAGTGAATTCAAGTGATTATATAGGTACAAGTGCTGCTATAAGGGAGTGGAAGTGCTTGTTCCTCAATACGAGGTGTAATCTCTCCTTGAGAAGTCCGTCAAGACCATCTTTTCTGTAAAGGAATTACTACTTCAGTGGTGGATCTCGCCGTGAGCAGACGTGCCTACTCGCCGCTCCCGCTTATCGCCTATCGCTTGCCGCTTGCCGTGTAAAATGCTGTGTTCATATTGCAATGAATTGCTACCAACTGATGGCGATTACGTCAAGTGTTTGGGGTGTAATTCTTCAATTCATTATGAATGCACCACCGTTACGACAAGAACATCGAAGAATATGTCTTCATTTAAAAGGAAAGAATGGCGCTGTGGAATATGCCGTCAACGGAAGGAAAATCCCACTACCGCCTTCGTTTCTCTTAAGGACGGAGAAGGACAGCAATCAACGAACGTAGACGACGACTCTGGAGACCTTAAGACAGCGATTCGGGAGATGACAAAAGAAATAGCGTCACTGAGAGGTAAGGTTGATGAAAGTATTGCAAGTGTACAATTCATGTCTAACAAATACGATGAAGTTCTTAAGGAGCTAAAGGAGAGTAACGAACTAGCGCGGGTGTTGTCAACCGAAGTGAAAAAATTAAAGGAAGAACACCAAAAGCAAGAAACTGTGATAAAGGATCTAACAATTAAAACGCATGAACTGGAACAAAGTAACCGCCAATCGTACATAGAAATTAGTGGGGTCCCACATGAGACTGATGAAAATCTGGATGTAATAGTCCAAAAAATAGCAGAGGAAATAAATGTAGACCTTAATATATTTGATGTAGAAGAAGCATACCGTGTGCCACTAAAGAACAAATCAAAAATCGCACCAATTGTTGTTAAGCTTAGCTCTACGCGCAAAAGAAATGAAATAATCAATAAACGTAAAATAAAAATCAACAGTTGGTCCACGCAATCTCAGAAACAGGGAAGACGAATCTACATCAACGAAAGCCTTACGCATTATCATCGTGATCTACTGTGGCAGGCGAAGTCGAAGGCGAAAGAAGCTAGCTGGAAATTTGTGTGGTTCAGAAACGACCGCATCTTGGCCAGGAAGAGCGAAGAAAGTGCCGTCATCAGAATCACGCATTCCAACGACCTAGCGAAGATAGTGTAAACGAGTGAAATAATAGTGCCACATACTGTGTATATATATCATTCTATCGTGTTAAAATGGCATTACTAAATTACACTCAAGCGCCTCGGATAACTTGCCACAAATTTGAAAGTGCTCAAGATTTCATACAAAATAGTAATCAATTGCTGAACAACTCACACTTAAATATAATATCTCTAAATATTGGTTCATTATCAACAAATTGGGACTATTTTTAATAACTTTTCTTGAAGAAATTATTGATAAAATACATATTTTGTGTCTGGTAGAGATCAACACTTTGGACTTTAAGAATAGCCTTTTTAATTTAAAAAAATTTAATGCCCTTTTTAATAATAGAATAAATAGAAGAGGGGGTGGAATAGCAATCTACACAAAGAAGAATATTGCAATAAGAAAACTAGATCTGATTAAAAATGTTGACTGCTTTGAGTCACTACAGGCTGAAATTGAGTACGAAAATCAAAAATTAGGCATTCTCTGCATATACAGACCACCTGGACTCAATGTTAACAACTTCATAGACGAGCTGGACATGGGCCTGCAGTCATTCAATGAGTATAGAAATTTGATTGTCCTTGGAGATATAAATATCGATCTTTTAAATAATAACAATATTGGTGCATTCTTGGAATACACGGTACCTGAGATTATAATTTTCAATGCTTTTGCATGTTCTTTCCTTCCTCTTTGTCAGACTCCAACAGTGATCTTCTGTTCTCTCTTAGGGGTTCAGGTCGCTTATATTTTGTATGAGTCTGTTCTAGATATATAACTTCTGTGACCCACCTAGCGTCATCTCGCAGCGAATCTCAGAAGCTCCTCAATTCTTCCTGGTGCTAGAGGACTTACTTATCCATTTGGCCACCAGATCCTGTTATCATCGCCAGCTATTTTCTCCTTGAGCAAGAGGACTACGTCCACTTCTTTACTCACCATGCTGCGCTAGTATCAACTGTTATCAACTCTTTGAAGACCAGCTCAGCAAGAGATCATTTTTTTGTTTTAAAGTTGGCAATGCTTATATGTTCTCCTTTTGTCTCCTACCCCCCACTCTTTTCCCTTTCCTCGGTCCCTCCGTGCTCCGTTGAGCAGCTCTCACTTCTCAGTCGGCAGTTGACTCGATCAGTTAAAGCTCCACTCGAGCTAGCCTCCTCAAACCAAGAGGCATACTCTCTTCTACGCCATGTTGGCAAAGTAGTCATCTTCAAAGGAAACTTCGCCTTCAACATGAAATCAAGATAAGTACCATTTTAAAAGTTTTAACCTCATCTTCATGGTTTTAACTTCCACGTGCTTTTAATGATATTTTATAGACAGTGTGAAATTATTTACTTTGGGGCAAAAATCATTCTTCGTGGGATTTGCCATGTTGAGCTTTTGCTTGTATAAGCCAACCTTACTAAAAAAGAGCTTTTCTTAAGCTATTCAAATGAGAAATCCTCTCGCTACGTGGGATATTATCTAATACCCGCTGTCTATAAATTATAAAGCTAGTTCCTCCGCTGGATTAACTTTGACTCCATTCTTCTATAAAGATCGTTCTGGAACTTTCCAGATCTGGTACTCTATCTGCGAGGCTTGCCGTCAGGTATTTTTCACTTACTTGTGAAAATACTATTTAAAATGAGGAATCTTCCTTAAATTACTGCAATAGCGAACTTTCTTCCCCCGATGGAACATTCTATGGCGCATTTAATTGTAAATCACAACTGGTTCAAGAAATAGACTCTCACCTATATAGTGCAATCAGTTATTTCCATAATTGCAATAACTCTCTTTCTTATGAACTTTAGTGTTTCTACAGTGAACTTTGCATCAATCTTTACAGACTATAGTGATAATCAGTGCTTGCTCCACTTTTCTACCGCGTCGCGATCGTCCGTTTATATTAAATACGGCCATGAACATTTTTCCTCCATCCCTATTTCTCTTTCCTAAACCTCTTACTAACAATCTGTAATAAACTTTAAATTCAGGTCTGTTTCAATAAGGTGTCACTCTGTGAAGTGCCCTTCCATTTTGCTTGTTTATCATTAAGTAATTGCTGTATAATTACGTGTTTTATACACGTTTCAAACTTACATTGTTTCTCCCTTCAAATCAGGGAAAACAATTCTTTCAACTCTTGTGTGAGTTATTTTTTAGGTCTCACTAAATGGAAACTGCCCCATTTGGCTCGTGATTCCTATCTAAAATATAGGAGGTCGAGAACCTTCCTTTTGATTATCTCTTCAGGTTTCACAGTAAGTGACCTGCCCTCTTTTGTATAATTCTCATAAAGTAATTCTGTTTAAATATAAGAAGTTGTAGGAACTTCTATTTTATTCTTTATGTTTTCCTTATTGTTATTTTCGAAGTTGTTATTCTCTCTAGAATGTTCTTTCAGAAATTTCTTATAGTACACTCCTTGTACTCAATTTAATGTTTAAACTTTAATCATTTCATTGCCCTTTTTAAAATCTTATCAAGGTTTTAGTACCAGGTTTAAAACCTTAAGAATTGTTATTTGCCTGGAGCAATTTTTGAATGTTGTTGGAGGTCTGCGACCCCAAATTGTTAACAAGATTGCAAAATATTTAATTGTCAAAAATATTAATTTCTCCTGAATTGTTAAATAAATTAAATATTTGTTTTTGGATTCATTATTTCTCTGATACTACAGTTAGGCAGGATCCTGGCTTTCCTAGCTCTTCCTAGGTTTATGCCCTCGTTCATACTCAATAAAGCTTTTACTATCTGTCTGGCCAGACCATCACCCTTCCCTATAGTACTTTTATTCGTGCTTGGGAGGAAATACACTAAAGCCTTTCTCTGGCAAACTGCCCAAGTCTTAGCTGCGGTTCCCGTCAGCTTCGACCAAGCTCGTACCCACTTTAGGTATCCGAAAGCGGATTTTCGGTGGCAACCACCTTTAAGTGTGTTTAAAGCTAAACTTATTAATTTTGTGGGACTCTCCTCCTATTTTTCTATCCTTCTTTTCCAATCCCAAATCTACTTCCTTCTCTTAATCATCTTCCCTTGGTGGGTGGGTTATTCCTCAGCCAATAAACTACCCAAAGTTTGGTGCCGAAACCCGGGAGAGTCCATCTGCTATGTCCATTGTTTGTCAAGTGTCATTTGACAATACTTTGCAAATTATTAATATCTGCTTTGGATTTTTCAGCTATAACTACATCATGCAAAGCCTGTGAACGGGAAAGAGGCCGCTCCTGTCTCCTTTGGTGTGTCCTGTTCTTTCTACCCATTCGCTGCTGCAAACTTGACAGCATCTCCAAGGTTCTACAGTTTCGTGAGTTGTATTTCAATTTATTCTCTTTATCATGGCTCCTATTGAAAAAGATGAAACTCTCATTGCTAGACGTTCTTCCTATAAAGGGCAACTCACTAGATTCAGAAATTTCATCAGCAAATTAAATCCCGCCGAGTGTGATTTAGACATCTTGACACATCGCCTTAAGTTGTACGAACGGTCTTATGATTATTATGATCAAATTCAAACCGAGATTGAATCCGCTTGCCCAGAACTTCAATCGGATCGGGACGAGGTCGAACCCTTGTATTTTGAAGGGATTGCAAAGGCCCACCAACTGATCCGCAATATCTCAGAACCGGACACTAAGGTCATCAATCCGGCCCAGTTCGCACCCGCTTCAGTTTACGAGAACAAACCGAAACCGTTACTTCCTAAGATAAGCCTACCGCACTTCTCAGGTCAGGAAGGTGAATGGTATTCTTTTTATGAACTTTACTGCTCCCTAATTCATGAAAATGCTGAGATCCCCGACATACATAAATTTTACTTCCTCCGTACTTCTTTGGAATGTGAGGCCTTAGCCTTAGTGGAGTCACTGCCTTTAAGCGCAGACAACTACCACATCGCCTTTAATCTCCTTAAAGAGAGATATGGCAATTTACGTTTGAGTGTAGCTCGCCACATACGTTGTCTCTTCAACCTACCAGCCGTCAAACCTAATGACGTCACCTCTTTAAGAAACCTGTTGGACTCTATACAGTTGAATGTCAGAGCATTATACCAACTCAAGCAGCCTGTCCAAACATGGGACACCATACTCATTCATCTGGCTACATCAAGATTCGATTTTTCAACTTTAAAGGCTTGGGAAATTGAACTCGCTCGCAAGGAAGAATTTTCCTTCGAACACTTAATCTCGTTTCTTAACAGCCGATGCCAAGTCCTTACAGCACTCGCATTTCAGTGCGAAAAGGTCGAAACGAATCATCAGTGTCAAATTTTTGAAAAAAAACTTGCTTCTTCAAAGGGACATCAGCCCCCATCTGTCGAGAACAAGCAAACCCGTTCTGCCTCTTTCAATCATGTAAGAGAACATATCAGGCCGCTTAACGAATCATTAAAATGCACGCTCTGTAAAAAGCTTCACACATTGTATTTGTGCAAATCCTTTAAAGAATTGTCTGTCGAAGATCGAAGGAAGTTTGTCTTGAATAGCAAACATTGTTTCAATTGCTTGTCACCTAAGCATTCTTCTTCAAACTGTACGTCATCAAACCTCTGTTTCCATTGTAAAAAACCGCATCATTCTTTATTGCACGTTCACGATAAATCGAGGTCATCAGTACCTGCCTCTTCAAGCTCCATGCAGAGCAGCTCCGAACAAACTAATGCTTCTTCCTGCATTTCTAATGCCGAAACTTCTTACAGTGCGCAAACCCTTTTGACCACTGTACAATTCGAAATCCAAGATAAATTTGGAAATTGGTTTAGAACCCGTGGTCTTCTCGATTCCGCTTCAACGCACAACTTTGTTTCGCAATCGTTGATTAAAAAACTAGGTCTTTCGTCATCGCCTACTTCTATCAATGTGACCGGCATTGACAATTTGAAAACTCAAGTCTTGCAGTCTTCAAAATTGAAAATCAGGACGTTTGCCAAAGAAACACCAATCTTAATTTAAACTGTCTCATTCTTACCAGTATTGGTAAAGACACTCCTAGCAGCTGTATTAATACTTCCGATTTAAACATTCCCTCGCACTTAAGGTTAGCCGATCCTCAGTTTAATGCTCAAGGTCCCATTGATGTACTTTTCAGTGCCAATGTTTTTTGGAAGTGCCTTCGCAAACAAACACGCAAGATATCTTCAACCGTGGTCGCCAGAGACACAGATTTTGGTTGGGTTATTACTGGTGAAATCAAACATACCAGCGTTCAAACCAAAGCGCAATGTCATTTCGTTACAGCTGACATAAATCCCATTTCTGAAAAAGAGAACGCTCATGTTTCAGATCTCAATATTTTTGAAAAACACTTGCCGAAACGATGTCTTATCGTGAACAACTACACTACCTCTGTAAGTTGTTTAAATGGTTTTTCCTTCTTCCCGCACAAGATGGCCATTCAAGTTCGCCTTGCTTTGTGTTATTTCGTTTACCTTCTCATGTCATTTTTTATAGCAGGTAATTGCTTAAACTCTTTCTCGAAAACTATCTTCCCCTTGTGTAAAACCATGGCTATCAGTCTCCATCACTTCGCTGTAAGCTATGTTTCACTTCTTTCGTTATTTAGAAGGATGGCCACGGTCGGCTCCTCCCTCCTTCCTCACAATTGGAAGTCGCTTATGAAACCGCTTGAAAATCTGAATTCTATAGCATCTAGAATAACTATTCTTATGCATAACCTTCTTCTCAATGTCCCGGCTTCTCTTCCTATTTCGGAAGAATCAAGCTTTTTCCTGTCGAAAATTGTCGGATTCCGTGATCCTCTAAATCATGCGAAATTGATTTCCTACTCTATTTCATATATCTTTAAATTGCTTTTTCACGTCCAAGTTACGATTGACTGCATGCCGTCCAAGCTGAATATCTGCTTTAAGTTACAGCTGATTCAACAAGTGTTGTTTGTGTTCTTTGAACTGCTTGTTTGTCAGACTTGTTTGTATACAAGCCCGATTAAGGTCAAGTCACTGTTTATTTCTTGTATGATTGCCAAAGGTCAAAGCAAGTTTCTCTTATCTCAACTATGGCTGATTGCCAACCATTGTCTAGTGAGCCGCTCCTGCAAGTACAGAAGCCGTTCACCTACTTCCCAAAATAAACTTGTTCCAGTTAAGGACTCTTTCAGCTATTTATATGTCTTATCTCGTTGTACTATGTGGGTCAAGGCCGCACTTGCTTTTGTATTCCACTTACTCATGCTCGTATTCTATAACTGCTTCGATCCTTGTTTCAAAACTTCGTTGCGTATTTCTCACGCGCTTATGTATTGCATTGTACTTACATATTTTGCGATCTTATTGTTCATTGATGAACAAACTTACTTTTTCTCGTCGTTACATTCGATGTGTTTTTGCATTCATACTTGTTATGTCACGTTTCTCGCTGACTTAAGTATTTTTCTGAGTAACCCCTTTGATGCTTATTGTAACTTAAGGTCATTGTTTATGGCTACTAGGTTGTTACCTATGGCGTTCTTGCTTTCTACTCGCATAGTTTCTTTGTTTATTTGGTATATTCTTGTCCTGAATAGATGTACTTGTTTCTATACGCTTTGTTTAAACTTGTTAATTCTCCTTTTGCATTGTATCGCAATCTTTACTAGTGCTTTATTTCTCTCAGCTTCCAGCTATTTCGTGATTGAAAGTGTTGATAATTCTCGCCTTTTAACTCCGCTTTCCAATGACCCTGATGACCTCCTTCCACTTACACCTGGTCGCTTCCTTACACGCACTTCTCTCTCTGCCCCTCCTCCCCTTCCCAATTCTTACAGGGATTTTAATCTACCTATTGTTTGGCGTAAACTTGAAGCCCTCCGCAATTCCTTTTGGAAGAGGTGGAACTTGGAATATTTAACTTCCTTGCAAGGGAGGCAGAAGTGGTTTCTTTCCAGTCCCGACATTCAAGTGGGAGACTTGGTCTTAGTTAGGGATGTTTCACCCCCCCCCCCCCCCTAGTCTGGCCTTTTGGAAGAGTGACCGAGTGTTACCCTGGAAGAGATAGGAGAGTGAGGGTAGTCAGAGTCTTAACTATTAATGGTCCGATCACAAGACCTCTGTCTTTGATCTCTCCATTACCTTCAAATGTTTACTTGTTTTTCTTGTTCCCTGTTGGTGTTTTCCCCTCCCAGTATGGTGCATTCTTGGAATACACGGTACCTGAGATTATAATTTTCAATGCTTTTGCATGTTCTTTCCTTCCTCTTTGTCAGACACCAACAGTGATCTTCTGTTCTCTCTTAGGGGTTCAGGTCGCTTATATTTTGTATGAGTCTGTTCTAGATATATAACTTCTGTGACCCACCTAGCGTCATCTCGCAGCGAATCTCAGAAGCTCCTCAATTCTTCCTGGTGCTAGAGGACTTACTTATCCATTTGGCCACCAGATCCTGTTATCATCGCCAGCTATTTTCTCCTTGAGCAAGAGGACTACGTCCACTTCTTTACTCACCATGCTGCGCTAGTATCAACTGTTATCAACTCTTTGAAGACCAGCTCAGCAAGAGATCATTTTTTTGTTTTAAAGTTGGCAATGCTTATATGTTCTCCTTTTGTCTCCTACCCCCCACTCTTTTCCCTTTCCTCGGTCCCTCCGTGCTCCGTTGAGCAGCTCTCACTTCTCAGTCGGCAGTTGACTCGATCAGTTAAAGCTCCACTCGAGCTAGCCTCCTCAAACCAAGAGGCATACTCTCTTCTACGCCATGTTGGCAAAGTAGTCATCTTCAAAGGAAACTTCGCCTTCAACATGAAATCAAGATAAGTACCATTTTAAAAGTTTTAACCTCATCTTCATGGTTTTAACTTCCACGTGCTTTTAATGATATTTTATAGACAGTGTGAAATTATTTACTTTGGGGCAAAAATCATTCTTCGTGGGATTTGCCATGTTGAGCTTTTGCTTGTATAAGCCAACCTTACTAAAAAAGAGCTTTTCTTAAGCTATTCAAATGAGAAATCCTCTCGCTACGTGGGATATTATCTAATACCCGCTGTCTATAAATTATAAAGCTAGTTCCTCCGCTGGATTAACTTTGACTCCATTCTTCTATAAAGATCGTTCTGGAACTTTCCAGATCTGGTACTCTATCTGCGAGGCTTGCCGTCAGGTATTTTTCACTTACTTGTGAAAATACTATTTAAAATGAGGAATCTTCCTTAAATTACTGCAATAGCGAACTTTCTTCCCCCGATGGAACATTCTATGGCGCATTTAATTGTAAATCACAACTGGTTCAAGAAATAGACTCTCACCTATATAGTGCAATCAGTTATTTCCATAATTGCAATAACTCTCTTTCTTATGAACTTTAGTGTTTCTACAGTGAACTTTGCATCAATCTTTACAGACTATAGTGATAATCAGTGCTTGCTCCACTTTTCTACCGCGTCGCGATCGTCCGTTTATATTAAATACGGCCATGAACATTTTTCCTCCATCCCTATTTCTCTTTCCTAAACCTCTTACTAACAATCTGTAATAAACTTTAAATTCAGGTCTGTTTCAATAAGGTGTCACTCTGTGAAGTGCCCTTCCAGTTTGCTTGTTTATCATTAAGTAATTGCTGTATAATTACGTGTTTTATACACGTTTCAAACTTACATTGTTTCTCCCTTCAAATCAGGGAAAACAATTCTTTCAACTCTTGTGTGAGTTATTTTTTAGGTCTCACTAAATGGAAACTGCCCCATTTGGCTCGTGATTCCTATCTAAAATATAGGAGGTCGAGAACCTTCCTTTTGATTATCTCTTCAGGTTTCACAGTAAGTGACCTGCCCTCTTTTGTATAATTCTCATAAAGTAATTCTGTTTAAATATAAGAAGTTGTAGGAACTTCTATTTTATTCTTTATGTTTTCCTTATTGTTATTTTCGAAGTTGTTATTCTCTCTAGAATGTTCTTTCAGAAATTTCTTATAGTACACTCCTTGTACTCAATTTAATGTTTAAACTTTAATCATTTCATTGCCCTTTTTAAAATCTTATCAAGGTTTTAGTACCAGGTTTAAAACCTTAAGAATTGTTATTTGCCTGGAGCAATTTTTGAATGTTGTTGGAGGTCTGCGACCCCAAATTGTTAACAAGATTGCAAAATATTTAATTGTCAAAAATATTAATTTCTCCTGAATTGTTAAATAAATTAAATATTTGTTTTTGGATTCATTATTTCTCTGATACTACAGTTAGGCAGGATCCTGGCTTTCCTAGCTCTTCCTAGGTTTATGCCCTCGTTCATACTCAATAAAGCTTTTACTATCTGTCTGGCCAGACCATCACCCTTCCCTATAGTACTTTTATTCGTGCTTGGGAGGAAATACACTAAAGCCTTTCTCTGGCAAACTGCCCAAGTCTTAGCTGCGGTTCCCGTCAGCTTCGACCAAGCTCGTACCCACTTTAGGTATCCGAAAGCGGATTTTCGGTGGCAACCACCTTTAAGTGTGTTTAAAGCTAAACTTATTAATTTTGTGGGACTCTCCTCCTATTTTTCTATCCTTCTTTTCCAATCCCAAATCTACTTCCTTCTCTTAATCATCTTCCCTTGGTGGGTGGGTTATTCCTCAGCCAATAAACTACCCAAAGTTTGGTGCCGAAACCCGGGAGAGTCCATCTGCTATGTCCATTGTTTGTCAAGTGTCATTTGACAATACTTTGCAAATTATTAATATCTGCTTTGGATTTTTCAGCTATAACTACATCATGCAAAGCCTGTGAACGGGAAAGAGGCCGCTCCTGTCTCCTTTGGTGTGTCCTGTTCTTTCTACCCATTCGCTGCTGCAAACTTGACAGCATCTCCAAGGTTCTACAGTTTCGTGAGTTGTATTTCAATTTATTCTCTTTATCATGGCTCCTATTGAAAAAGATGAAACTCTCATTGCTAGACGTTCTTCCTATAAAGGGCAACTCACTAGATTCAGAAATTTCATCAGCAAATTAAATCCCGCCGAGTGTGATTTAGACATCTTGACACATCGCCTTAAGTTGTACGAACGGTCTTATGATTATTATGATCAAATTCAAACCGAGATTGAATCCGCTTGCCCAGAACTTCAATCGGATCGGGACGAGGTCGAACCCTTGTATTTTGAAGGGATTGCAAAGGCCCACCAACTGATCCGCAATATCTCAGAACCGGACACTAAGGTCATCAATCCGGCCCAGTTCGCACCCGCTTCAGTTTACGAGAACAAACCGAAACCGTTACTTCCTAAGATAAGCCTACCGCACTTCTCAGGTCAGGAAGGTGAATGGTATTCTTTTTATGAACTTTACTGCTCCCTAATTCATGAAAATGCTGAGATCCCCGACATACATAAATTTTACTTCCTCCGTACTTCTTTGGAATGTGAGGCCTTAGCCTTAGTGGAGTCACTGCCTTTAAGCGCAGACAACTACCACATCGCCTTTAATCTCCTTAAAGAGAGATATGGCAATTTACGTTTGAGTGTAGCTCGCCACATACGTTGTCTCTTCAACCTACCAGCCGTCAAACCTAATGACGTCACCTCTTTAAGAAACCTGTTGGACTCTATACAGTTGAATGTCAGAGCATTATACCAACTCAAGCAGCCTGTCCAAACATGGGACACCATACTCATTCATCTGGCTACATCAAGATTCGATTTTTCAACTTTAAAGGCTTGGGAAATTGAACTCGCTCGCAAGGAAGAATTTTCCTTCGAACACTTAATCTCGTTTCTTAACAGCCGATGCCAAGTCCTTACAGCACTCGCATTTCAGTGCGAAAAGGTCGAAACGAATCATCAGTGTCAAATTTTTGAAAAAAAAACTTGCTTCTTCAAAGGGACATCAGCCCCCATCTGTCGAGAACAAGCAAACCCGTTCTGCCTCTTTCAATCATGTAAGAGAACATATCAGGCCGCTTAACGAATCATTAAAATGCACGCTCTGTAAAAAGCTTCACACATTGTATTTGTGCAAATCCTTTAAAGAATTGTCTGTCGAAGATCGAAGGAAGTTTGTCTTGAATAGCAAACATTGTTTCAATTGCTTGTCACCTAAGCATTCTTCTTCAAACTGTACGTCATCAAACCTCTGTTTCCATTGTAAAAAACCGCATCATTCTTTATTGCACGTTCACGATAAATCGAGGTCATCAGTACCTGCCTCTTCAAGCTCCATGCAGAGCAGCTCCGAACAAACTAATGCTTCTTCCTGCATTTCTAATGCCGAAACTTCTTACAGTGCGCAAACCCTTTTGACCACTGTACAATTCGAAATCCAAGATAAATTTGGAAATTGGTTTAGAACCCGTGGTCTTCTCGATTCCGCTTCAACGCACAACTTTGTTTCGCAATCGTTGATTAAAAAACTAGGTCTTTCGTCATCGCCTACTTCTATCAATGTGACCGGCATTGACAATTTGAAAACTCAAGTCTTGCAGTCTTCAAAATTGAAAATCAGGACGTTTGCCAAAGAAACACCAATCTTAATTTAAACTGTCTCATTCTTACCAGTATTGGTAAAGACACTCCTAGCAGCTGTATTAATACTTCCGATTTAAACATTCCCTCGCACTTAAGGTTAGCCGATCCTCAGTTTAATGCTCAAGGTCCCATTGATGTACTTTTCAGTGCCAATGTTTTTTGGAAGTGCCTTCGCAAACAAACACGCAAGATATCTTCAACCGTGGTCGCCAGAGACACAGATTTTGGTTGGGTTATTACTGGTGAAATCAAACATACCAGCGTTCAAACCAAAGCGCAATGTCATTTCGTTACAGCTGACATAAATCCCATTTCTGAAAAAGAGAACGCTCATGTTTCAGATCTCAATATTTTTGAAAAACACTTGCCGAAACGATGTCTTATCGTGAACAACTACACTACCTCTGTAAGTTGTTTAAATGGTTTTTCCTTCTTCCCGCACAAGATGGCCATTCAAGTTCGCCTTGCTTTGTGTTATTTCGTTTACCTTCTCATGTCATTTTTATAGCAGGTAATTGCTTAAACTCTTTCTCGAAAACTATCTTCCCCTTGTGTAAAACCATGGCTATCAGTCTCCATCACTTCGCTGTAAGCTATGTTTCACTTCTTTCGTTATTTAGAAGGATGGCCACGGTCGGCTCCTCCCTCCTTCCTCACAATTGGAAGTCGCTTATGAAACCGCTTGAAAATCTGAATTCTATAGCATCTAGAATAACTATTCTTATGCATAACCTTCTTCTCAATGTCCCGGCTTCTCTTCCTATTTCGGAAGAATCAAGCTTTTTCCTGTCGAAAATTGTCGGATTCCGTGATCCTCTAAATCATGCGAAATTGATTTCCTACTCTATTTCATATATCTTTAAATTGCTTTTTCACGTCCAAGTTACGATTGACTGCATGCCGTCCAAGCTGAATATCTGCTTTAAGTTACAGCTGATTCAACAAGTGTTGTTTGTGTTCTTTGAACTGCTTGTTTGTCAGACTTGTTTGTATACAAGCCCGATTAAGGTCAAGTCACTGTTTATTTCTTGTATGATTGCCAAAGGTCAAAGCAAGTTTCTCTTATCTCAACTATGGCTGATTGCCAACCATTGTCTAGTGAGCCGCTCCTGCAAGTACAGAAGCCGTTCACCTACTTCCCAAAATAAACTTGTTCCAGTTAAGGACTCTTTCAGCTATTTATATGTCTTATCTCGTTGTACTATGTGGGTCAAGGCCGCACTTGCTTTTGTATTCCACTTACTCATGCTCGTATTCTATAACTGCTTCGATCCTTGTTTCAAAACTTCGTTGCGTATTTCTCACGCGCTTATGTATTGCATTGTACTTACATATTTTGCGATCTTATTGTTCATTGATGAACAAACTTACTTTTTCTCGTCGTTACATTCGATGTGTTTTTGCATTCATACTTGTTATGTCACGTTTCTCGCTGACTTAAGTATTTTTCTGAGTAACCCCTTTGATGCTTATTGTAACTTAAGGTCATTGTTTATGGCTACTAGGTTGTTACCTATGGCGTTCTTGCTTTCTACTCGCATAGTTTCTTTGTTTATTTGGTATATTCTTGTCCTGAATAGATGTACTTGTTTCTATACGCTTTGTTTAAACTTGTTAATTCTCCTTTTGCATTGTATCGCAATCTTTACTAGTGCTTTATTTCTCTCAGCTTCCAGCTATTTCGTGATTGAAAGTGTTGATAATTCTCGCCTTTTAACTCCGCTTTCCAATGACCCTGATGACCTCCTTCCACTTACACCTGGTCGCTTCCTTACACGCACTTCTCTCTCTGCCCCTCCTCCCCTTCCCAATTCTTACAGGGATTTTAATCTACCTATTGTTTGGCGTAAACTTGAAGCCTTCCGCAATTCCTTTTGGAAGAGGTGGAACTTGGAATATTTAACTTCCTTGCAAGGGAGGCAGAAGTGGTTTCTTTCCAGTCCCGACATTCAAGTGGGAGACTTGGTCTTAGTTAGGGATGTTTCACCCCCCCCCCCTAGTCTGGCCTTTTGGAAGAGTGACCGAGTGTTACCCTGGAAGAGATAGGAGAGTGAGGGTAGTCAGAGTCTTAACTATTAATGGTCCGATCACAAGACCTCTGTCTTTGATCTCTCCATTACCTTCAAATGTTTACTTGTTTTTCTTGTTCCCTGTTGGTGTTTTCCCCTCCCAGTATGGTGCATTCTTGGAATACACGGTACCTGAGATTATAATTTTCAATGCTTTTGCATGTTCTTTCCTTCCTCTTTGTCAGACACCAACAGTGATCTTCTGTTCTCTCTTAGGGGTTCAGGTCGCTTATATTTTGTATGAGTCTGTTCTAGATATATAACTTCTGTGACCCACCTAGCGTCATCTCGCAGCGAATCTCAGAAGCTCCTCAATTCTTCCTGGTGCTAGAGGACTTACTTATCCATTTGGCCACCAGATCCTGTTATCATCGCCAGCTATTTTCTCCTTGAGCAAGAGGACTACGTCCACTTCTTTACTCACCATGCTGCGCTAGTATCAACTGTTATCAACTCTTTGAAGACCAGCTCAGCAAGAGATCATTTTTTTGTTTTAAAGTTGGCAATGCTTATATGTTCTCCTTTTGTCTCCTACCCCCCACTCTTTTCCCTTTCCTCGGTCCCTCCGTGCTCCGTTGAGCAGCTCTCACTTCTCAGTCGGCAGTTGACTCGATCAGTTAAAGCTCCACTCGAGCTAGCCTCCTCAAACCAAGAGGCATACTCTCTTCTACGCCATGTTGGCAAAGTAGTCATCTTCAAAGGAAACTTCGCCTTCAACATGAAATCAAGATAAGTACCATTTTAAAAGTTTTAACCTCATCTTCATGGTTTTAACTTCCACGTGCTTTTAATGATATTTTATAGACAGTGTGAAATTATTTACTTTGGGGCAAAAATCATTCTTCGTGGGATTTGCCATGTTGAGCTTTTGCTTGTATAAGCCAACCTTACTAAAAAAGAGCTTTTCTTAAGCTATTCAAATGAGAAATCCTCTCGCTACGTGGGATATTATCTAATACCCGCTGTCTATAAATTATAAAGCTAGTTCCTCCGCTGGATTAACTTTGACTCCATTCTTCTATAAAGATCGTTCTGGAACTTTCCAGATCTGGTACTCTATCTGCGAGGCTTGCCGTCAGGTATTTTTCACTTACTTGTGAAAATACTATTTAAAATGAGGAATCTTCCTTAAATTACTGCAATAGCGAACTTTCTTCCCCCGTTGGAACATTCTATGGCGCATTTAATTGTAAATCACAACTGGTTCAAGAAATAGACTCTCACTTATATAGTGCAATCAGTTATTTCCATAATTGCAATAACTCTCTTTCTTATGAACTTTAGTGTTTCTACAGTGAACTTTGCATCAATCTTTACAGACTATAGTGATAATCAGTGCTTGCTCCACTTTTCTACCGCGTCGCGATCGTCCGTTTATATTAAATACGGCCATGAACATTTTTCCTCCATCCCTATTTCTCTTTCCTAAACCTCTTACTAACAATCTGTAATAAACTTTAAATTCAGGTCTGTTTCAATAAGGTGTCACTCTGTGAAGTGCCCTTCCATTTTGCTTGTTTATCATTAAGTAATTGCTGTATAATTACGTGTTTTATACACGTTTCAAACTTACATTGTTTCTCCCTTCAAATCAGGGAAAACAATTCTTTCAACTCTTGTGTGAGTTATTTTTTAGGTCTCACTAAATGGAAACTGCCCCATTTGGCTCGTGATTCCTATCTAAAATATAGGAGGTCGAGAACCTTCCTTTTGATTATCTCTTCAGGTTTCACAGTAAGTGACCTGCCCTCTTTTGTATAATTCTCATAAAGTAATTCTGTTTAAATATAAGAAGTTGTAGGAACTTCTATTTTATTCTTTATGTTTTCCTTATTGTTATTTTCGAAGTTGTTATTCTCTCTAGAATGTTCTTTCAGAAATTTCTTATAGTACACTCCTTGTACTCAATTTAATGTTTAAACTTTAATCATTTCATTGCCCTTTTTAAAATCTTATCAAGGTTTTAGTACTAGGTTTAAAACCTTAAGAATTGTTATTTGCCTGGAGCAATTTTTGAATGTTGTTGGAGGTCTGCGACCCCAAATTGTTAACAAGATTGCAAAATATTTAATTGTCAAAAATATTAATTTCTCCTGAATTGTTAAATAAATTAAATATTTGTTTTTGGATTCATTATTTCTCTGATACTACAGTTAGGCAGGATCCTGGCTTTCCTAGCTCTTCCTAGGTTTATGCCCTCGTTCATACTCAATAAAGCTTTTACTATCTGTCTGGCCAGACCATCACCCTTCCCTATAGTACTTTTATTCGTGCTTGGGAGGAAATACACTAAAGCCTTTCTCTGGCAAACTGCCCAAGTCTTAGCTGCGGTTCCCGTCAGCTTCGACCAAGCTCGTACCCACTTTAGGTATCCGAAAGCGGATTTTCGGTGGCAACCACCTTTAAGTGTGTTTAAAGCTAAACTTATTAATTTTGTGGGACTCTCCTCCTATTTTTCTATCCTTCTTTTCCAATCCCAAATCTACTTCCTTCTCTTAATCATCTTCCCTTGGTGGGTGGGTTATTCCTCAGCCAATAAACTACCCAAATATAACGGTAAACCATTATAGTAATATCATGGCAGCACATGGTTTATTTTCAGTAATAACTCATCCAACTAGAATTAATCCACGGACAGGGTCACAAACGCTGATTGATCATATATTTACAAGACAGGAGAATACAACATACTCAGCAGTAATAGAGTCAGATGTCAGTGACCACTTCATAACATATGTAGGACTGGGGACTCAGCAAAATGTCCCAGCAATTTCAGCTCACCAGTTAGGAAGCATTACAATGCTAAATGACCGCAAGGTCCAAGACCAGCTCAGTACAGTAAATTGGGACCTGTTTCTGAACCTTGAATGCCCAATACAACTCTATACACAATTAGTTAACACTTTTAATCTAATTTATAGTAACTCTTATGTAAAATTTAAAAATAGACACAGAGCAAATAAACCATGGTTTTCCAAAGATCTGAAGGTTAAATGTAGATATAGAAACCAATTATTTAAAAAATGGAAATCCGATAGAAGTAACGAGCAATATAGGAAAGATTACAACGTATTTAGAAACAGACTGAATAAGGAAATTCTCAGAACCAAATTGACATATTACAGAAAGGGATTTAACGAAAATAGTCGAAATATGAGAGCAACATGGAAAATTATCAACACTATTATAGGCAGGAAAACTAATTCAGTAGATGACATTATTCAGAAATATCTCGGTAACAAATATTCTTTTGATACAATTGTTAACAAGTTTGCCAAAAATTTTCATGACCAAGTGCATAGAATAACTCATAAGTGTAACTACGCAGTGAGTGAAGTAACTATCGACACCTCATGTCAATCAATGGTACTACATGAAGTAACACCCACAGAAATTCTTAATATCATAGGTAATTTAAATTCTACCAAAGGACCAGGGATAGACAAAATTCGTGCAAAAGATATACAATATTGTCGAAGCAAAATCATCACAGTAATAGCACATTTAATTAATCAAATTTTCGAATCAGGATTAATTCCTGAAACACTAAAAATTGCAATTGTCAGGCCTATATACAAAGGTGGAGATCACTTAATATTAGATAATTATAGACCAGTATCCATTCTATCAATAATTCATTAAATCTTGGAAAAATGCATTGAATCCAGACTAAACAGCTATTTAGATAAATTCAAAATTATTCATGATTGTCAATTTGGATTCAGGAAAGGAAAAAGCACACAGCTATTGCTATCACACTTCGTTAATATTGTGAATGGTGCACTAAACAAGAACAATCATGCACTAGTATTATTCCTTGACTATTCCAAAGCGTTTGACACATTACAGTCTCACCGAATATTGCTAAAACTAGAATCAATAGGTATTAGAGGTAGGGCACTAGAAATGTTTAGAAGTTACTTAACAGGTAGAAAAATGTTAGTCAAGGTGAATAATGCTGTAAGTAATCCAATTGAGGTCCAGAGCGGAGTACCGCAGGGGTCAGTATTAGGTCCAAATATTTATAACATTTTTATGAATGACATTTCTAAAACAATTCTAAATTGTAAAATATTTATGTATGCAGATGACATAATTCTTGTATCTGTACATAAAAATGTCCAAGGGGCCCTCAATATGATGCAAAAGGATTTTGACAATATCTTAAGATGGAGTCACGATAATAACCTCACCCTCAATCCAAAAAAATCGAGAATCATGAATATACGGATGCCCGGTAAGATTAAGGAAGAAATTAAACTAAAATTTCATAATTTTAACTGTATACACTTAAATCCAGGCAAAGAACAGATCTATAATTGTGACTGTGACCAGTACATTCAATCTGTTGATAATTATAAATATCTAGGAGTTATCGTAGATGTTCATTTTAAATGGGATAGTCACATTATGGATCTGTTAAGAAACCTGAGAAAGACACTATTTTTCTTTCACACACTTGCCTACTGTGCCCCTCCAAATGTGTACACTATGGCATATTCAACACTTGTCGAATCAGTACTTCGATATGGCATTGTAGCATGGGGAGGGACCACAGGAGGCCTAATTAAAATGCTAAATAGTATTCAAAAAAGATTCTTAAAACTTATTGTAAACAGAGAAAACTGTAAAAAGAAATGTTTGTCCATTGAAGATTTATATAAAACTACAACACTTCTAACGCATTACAAAGATAATAAATATAGAATACTACCACAGCATACAAAAGAAACCAGATTAAAACAAGATGGTCAATACATTGTTTCACTTTATATCAACTCATATGGAAAACAGGAACTAAAAGTTTTAATTCCAAGTATATTAAATTCTCTACCAGCAACACTCAGAAACTTCCACTAAACATAGCAAAAAAACAAATAGAAAAGCGTCACAGGAAAACTATCAAAGAGCTAATTTAGGGTTTTGAATGTACATAATTAATTTGTAAACTATAAATGTAGTAAGTCTACTAACAGTGAGTATCCACTAAGAGATATATAAATAGCTATATAACCAATTTGTTCCCACAGATAAGCCATATTTGATGGCTTTGTGGGACCACGAAATCATTAATATAGTATATATTGTAAATTTAATTGTGAAATTATTGTAAAATGTAACTGTAAACTTATTCTTTCATGTTCATGCTCTGTATGTGTATTGTTTTATTATCAATAAATTAAGCCCAAGAGCCGGGAGAGGGTGGGATACTACTACTACTACTACTAGTAATAGTGATCATAACTAATACATGTATTAAGCTATTAATAATGGTAATAGTAATTAGTAACAGCGATCATAACTAATACATGTATTAGGCTATTAATAATGGTAATAGTAATTAGTAATAGTGATCATAACTAATACATGTATTAAGCTATTAATAATGGTAATGGTAATTAGTAATAGTGATCATAACTAATACATGTATTAAGCTATTAATAATGGTAATGGTAATTAGTAACAGTGATCATAACTAATACATGTATTAAGCTATTAATAATGGTAATAGTAATTAGTAATAGTGATCATAACTAATACATGTATTAAGCTATTAATAATGGTAATGGTAATTAGTAATAGTGATCATAACTAATACATGTATTGTGACCGATATCGCATGATTTTGAGAGCTCTGGCAACGTCGCATAGCAGGAGGAAGGATGCAAGCGGAAGTAACCTGAGGTTGATGTTTTTACGTCATGGACATAGTCGACAGCATGACTAGGCGAAGTTTCCAGAAGTGTAGAGGGCGCTGATGAGCTCCAGGAAAAGTTGAGGTGGAAAGGTCACACCGGAGAAGCGGGTCACTTTATTTTGCATCGCCGTCCAGCGAAGTTCACTTTCTTTTGTGTCGCCGTATGCCGAAGTTCATCTTTATTTTTGTGTCGCCGCACGCTGAAGTTCCTAACAAGTGTGTAGTAGCAGTCGTATCGTGGCCGCTTGGAACCAGTGTGGTATTCCGACAGTTCTTTGGGACATAGCTGAAAGGATCAGTATTATTTCTTGCGTGGACAGCTCTGTGTTAACGAGTACTAAAGCTGAATGTGGCGAGGTGATATTATAACGCAGATCATAATGCATTATGTTGTAGGACACTAGTCATTTTGTACAATAAAGTGCGAGCAGACACACGTGGTGTCTCAAGCTTTTACCAGGTACGGGACTGTATGGGCCGTGCGCTATATAACTGACGCCCAGAACATATGAACGAAGCGATGTGCTTTTGTTTGACGACCAGACAAATGAGTGTCCAGGGTCAGTGAACTATGAGAGATAAGCTGAGTGCAGTCCAAATATAGAGCGACATTCTAGGTCAAGGACGGACGTAATACCTTATGAGTACATGCTTGTGTAGACGCATACGATATAACCTGTGTCGTTATAGAGTTATTTTCACGGCCATGAGTTGATATTACTTGGCATAGTCGACATGAAAATTGCAGCGATGTATTGGACGGACATAAAGGCTATCAGTACAGACCAGTGCGAGTTTTGTGTCAAGAACTTTACGAGCGAAGAGATGGCAAGCTAAGTTTAGTATGTGGAAGCTGTTACGATGACGTGGAAACGAAGGCGAGCCAGGACCATGGACACCCCGAGGGTCGCGAGCTGGATCCAGGACGAGAGGGGAGGATGTTCAATGGGAAGAACGTGGACCCAAACCCCCAGGAAACGTGTCAGCGGAACCAAAACTGAGGTGGCCGAAAGGTACTGAAAACCATGTTAATTCTTAAGTAGTGGTTAATGGGTAGTGGTTACTAAGATTTGGACAGTTGGGCAAAAATCGAAATAGAAGTTAATCAATAAGGATAAAATGCGATATAATGACATGATTAATAGGATAGTAAATTTTAAGTTTTCTTTTAAGAGATTAATGCAGTCATATTTAGGGTTTAAAAATAAATGTATGGATGCTTCAAAATATAATTTGAGTACAGGGATCTTTCAGCGTGTTAAGTCGCTGTGTTCTTTGAATTGGTGCAACCTGGATGACAAATTATGGTTTGAACAGGCTTAAATTACAGGGGATTCATTTACACTTAATGGGCCACTTTTTGTGCGCACATCACATTAATACTAAACACTCACACGTCACTGAGGTTTCCCTTTACATGCTAACATGAGGAGATGCGTTTGGTAGGTGACTGATACAAGGTTGTGTAAATAATGATACTGCATTGATAAAATAGCAGGGTTGCATAATACGAAGTTATGATGAAACTAAAGGTTCTCGCTATAGCGAGGTGAATAAAATAAATGATTATAATTAATGTTACGTGATAGGTTCAAGTAGATGAAATTTTGAGGCAATTGTCAGTTGAAAAATAATACAGATAGGCGGAGGCCATCTACTTAAATGTTTATGGTGTAGTTATAAATATGTGAAGAGCATGCAGTGATTAATAAATTAAAAAAAAATATATCTGGGATCATAAAGATGTTAAAATGTAAAGTGATGAATGTAAAAGCCAACAGCCAGTCATTTTTCTGAGTGAGGCACAGCTGAACGAAAACCAGTGAAATAATAATGAAAGTATTTAATACATGAATAAAAGGTCTGAAAATAAATTCTTTAACGCCAGTGACATCCATACATAAAAATATTCTTTTTCCTATTTTGGTGATTACATTTAGTTAGAAGGAGATCGAATGAGGCAACAATTTTTTTTCTTTGAATATCTTTTCAGATTTATGCACCTGCTCATTTATGGACTATTAGCGGAGAGGTGACATAGCATTTTGAAGTAATGGTTGTAATACTAGAATGATATAGCTCTGATCTCCGTAAGTTATGTTGTATCCAAAGATTAGGACGCCCGGAGATTTTTGTCCTCATTAATTTGAATTTTGCTTCTGCGTCATTTTTTTTTATTTGCACATCAAGAGTAATTTTGAGAAGTCTCCGAGCGGAGGTAGGCTTCTGTGTGTGATTCTATGTATTTAGTGGTGTGGTTCTGTAATAAATGGTGGATGAGTTTTATCTTAACAGCGGAGTTTTTTGTCATTCTTGTTCGTTGTCATACTTGTGTGTCCACCGGATCAATTTTGAGATTTTACCCCAGTTGTACCCATCATTGTAAGGACCCCGGGATTGCTTGAATCTCGTTCCCGACACAGTTTTTTTTTTGGCCAAAATTGATTCGGACATTCAAGATATTTTTTTTCTTTCGCGTTGTACCGAATTCTGGATGAGGGTTGAAGTGTATGTCGGGCCACCCAATCCAAAGCCAGATTATCGGGCACAGTATTAAGCTATTAATAATGGTAATGGTAATTAGTAATAGCGATCATAACTAATACATGTATTAAGCTATTAATAATGGTTATAGTAATTAGTAATAGCGATCATAACTAATACATGTATTAAGCTATTAATAATGGTAATGGTAATTAGTAACACTGATTATAACTAATACATGTATTAAGCTATTAATAATGGTAATGGTAATTAGTAATAGCGATCATAACTAATACATGTAATAAGCTTTTAATAATGGTAATAGTAATTAGTAACAGTGATCATAACTAATACATGTATTAAGCTATTAATAATGGTAATGGTAATTAGTAATAGTGATCATAACTAATACATGTATTAAGCTATTAATAATGGTAATTGTAATTAGTAATAGCGATCATAACTAATACATGTATTAAGCTATTAATAATGGTAATGGTAATTAGTAATAGCGATCATAACTAATACATGTATTAAGCTATTAATAATGGTAATGGTAATTAGTAATAGCGATCATAACTAATACATGTATTAAGCTATTAATAATGGTAATGGTAATTAGTAATAGCGATCATAACTAATACATGTATTAAGCTATTAATAATGGTAATGGTAATTAGTAATAGCGATCATAACTAATACATGTATTAAGCTATTAATAATGGTAATGGTAATTAGTAATAGCGATCATAACTAATACATGTATTAAGCTATTAATAATGGTAATGGTAATTAGTAATAGCGATCATAACTAATACATGTATTAAGCTATTAATAATGGTAATGGTAATTAGTAATAGCGATCATAACTAATACATGTATTAAGCTATTAATAATGGTAATGGTAATTAGTAATAGCGATCATAACTAATACATGTATTAAGCTATTAATAATGGTAATGGTAATTAGTAATAGCGATCATAACTAATACATGTATTAAGCTATTAATAATGGTAATGGTAATTAGTAATAGCGATCATAACTAATACATGTATTAAGCTATTAATAATGGTAATGGTAATTAGTCATAGCGATCATAACTAATACATGTATTAAGCTATTAATAATGGTAATAGTAATTAGTAACACTGATCATAACTAATACATGTATTAAGCTATCAATAATGGTAATAGTAATTAGTAGTAGCCATCATAACTAATACATGTATTAAGCTATTAATAATGGTAATAGTAATTAGTAATAGTGATCATAACTAATACATGTATTAAGTTATAATAATGGTAATGGTAATTAGTAATAGTGATCATAACTGATACATGTATTAAGCTATTAATAATGGTAATGGTAATTAGTAATAGCGATCATAACTAATACATGTATTAAGCTATTAATAACGGTAATGGTAATTAGTAATAGCGATCATAACTAATACATGTATTAAGCTATTAATAATGGTAATGGTAGTTAGTAATAGCGATCATAACTAATACATGTATTAAGCTATTAATAATGGTAAAGGTAATTAGTAATAGTGATCATAACTAATACATGTATTAAGCTATTAATAATGGCAATGGTAATTAGTTATAGCGATCATAACTAATACATGTATTAAGCTATTAATAATGGTAATGGTAATTAGTAATAGCGATCATAACTAATACATGTATTAAGCTATTAATAATGGTAATGGTAATTAGTAATAGCGATCATAACTAATACATGTATTAAGCTATTAATAATGGTAATGGTAATTAGTAATAGCGATCATAACTAATACATGTATTAAGCTATTAATAATGGTAATGGTAATTAGTAATAGTGATCATAACTAATACATGTATTAAGCTATTAATAATGGTAATAGTAATTAGTAATAGTGATCATAACTAATACATGTATTAAGCTATTAATAATGGTAATGGTAATTAGTAATAGCGATCATAACTAATACATGTATTAAGCTATTAATAATGGTAATGGTAATCAGTAATAGTGATCATAACTAATACATGTATTAAGCTATTAATAATGGTAATAGTAATTAGTAATAGTGATCATAACTAATACATGTATTAAGCTATTAATAATGGTAATGGTAATTAGTAATAGCGATCATAACTAATACATGTATTAAGCTATTAATAATGGTAATGGTAATTAGTAATAGTGATCATAACTAATACATGTATTAAGCTATTAATAATGGTAAGAGTAATTAGTAATAGTGATCATAACTAATACATGTATTAAGCTATTAATAATAGTAATATTAGTAATAGCGATCATAACTAATACATTTACATGTTATATACATTGTACGCTTCACCGAGTGAAGAGCTACAAACACAACTTACCAATGCATACAGAATAACATGACAAATGATCTTTCCTTAGTCCAATTCTTTAATTTAACCACAATATTTCGGATATCCTAGATTCTACTCGATAATACAATTTCCCTGAATGTTGTTGGGCGAACGGAACAGATCATTCAAGAACACTTCCTTAATTTACCTAACACTCACTTCAAACCAAACTTAGACAATATCATGATTGCAATTAAGTGTTATCGCTTCAAATTCCGTACATTCCTCCGTTTCACACAGTAGATCGGCCTATTCTAGTCTCAAATTGCTGACAGATATTACATAAACAAGAAGGGGATGGCGGAAGAGATCCGAGTCGCTTATCCATCGTCACGCCTTGAATGTTTTGACAATAAGTTACTGCTGGGATTCACGTCCTCCTACTAGAGCGGAAGGAGGTCTGTAAGTACCGTACTGTACTTAGAGTTTCAATTCCCTTTCTTCCATAGAGTTTGTAATCAGGAATGTAATAGCTGAAAGGCGTCATTTGTCGATACTGCGATCGGTTAAATCCAAATCATGCTATAACGTATGTAACAAGTTGAGTAACTTCCTGGCAATGCTAAGGTGGTAAATAAAAGATAAGTGCTCACTTAGCAAAGGTACACTTTGTAATTATGTGAAAAAGCATTAATTGTCAAAACGATTGGTCAGGATAAAGAGTATTGATTCGTGAGTTCTCTCACCGTGCATGACAAACACCAGGGGTGATTATAAGCCCCGCTACCTAGTAATTATTGGTTTTGTGACAGACAGTTGGCAACAGTTATTTTTGTCTTTTGTGAGAAAAGGACAAGGAACAGTGCATCCAAGATGGAGTCTTTTGAGTGTTATTTGTAAGGTGTGTGCATTTTTTCTTGTGAATAAATATCTTTTCATTTTCCCGAATAAGTACGAAGTGACGTTTCTGTTCGTAACATCTGGCGACCGTGACAGGACATAGAAAGGAAAATGAGCGATACTCGAAGTTTGATCAGAAAACGTGGTGTATACCGTGCATCGTTCACGAAAATTGTAGCTTCACTTCAAGTTTTGTTGGAGAAAGAAATAAAGGACATAGTCGCTATCCGAGGAGATTACGCCTTAGTGGAAGAGAAGGCTAACCTCATAAGTAATCTGGACCAGGAGATCTTCCAACACCTCATGGAAGATGCGGTGTCAGAAGAAGACCTGATCACAGAAGTAGACGGAGTAGATGACTATAAACGCAAGTTTCATATGTTAGCAGCGGCTGTTTCCGATGCTCTTGCAATGGAGAGAAAACGTGAAGACGAAGTCCAGTCAACAGTAAGCACCAGTAACACTCATAACCTAAAAAGTAAATATCGCCTTCCAAAGATCGAATTCCGAAAATTTGGTGGAAATCTACGAGATTGGTTAGGTTTCTGGAATCAATTTCAAAAGATTGATGAAGATGAAGGGTTAGATAATGCCGATAAATACGAATATCTTATCCAAGCAACATTGCCAAACTCCAAAGCTCGCGACATCGTTGATAGTTTTCCAGCCACAAGTGGAAATTACCCTAAAGCAATACAGAAACTTAAATCACGTTTTGGCAAAGATTCTTTGTTGGTGGAAGTCTACACTAGAGAACTATTGACAATGATGAATTCTTGTAGTAGTCTTGACATCTCATCATTATATGACAGACTCGAAACTCAACTTGGTGCTTTGGAGAGCCTAGGTGTAACTTCCGAGAAATATGCAGCAATGTTATTTCCTATGATTGAATCATGCTTGTCTATAGATGTGTTACGTGCCTGGCAGAGGAGTGGCGGTGGGAAGGAATGTGAACCTAGTGAACGTCTTAAAGGTTTGATGAAATTCCTGGAGAATGAAGTAGAGAGTGAGGAAAGGATCAAACTGGCCATCCCAAGTAAAGGTAACATCAATGTGAATCCTGACAAGTCAAAAGGTACGAAGAAAATTGACATTTACAGTGAATCGCCACCTACCGCAGCTGCACTTGTGGATTGTAATCTTAAACTAAACTGTATATTTTGTGATAGGTCCCATGCTAGTTCAAACTGCTCCGTGGCAAAGCAGATGGCTTTAAAGGAGAGAGTCTCAATTGTGAAGAATAAGAGAGCATGTTTTCTCTGTCTGAAGAAAGGACATGTTTCAAAGATGTGCAGAAGTCAGTTAAAATGTGATTCCTGTAGCAAAAAACATAACAGCCTAATATGTCTAGGCCCAACACATTCCTCTGAAGCTACCAATGAGAAACTTCAGTCTCACTCTTTGATTTCAAATGAAGAACGTAGTGGTGTGCAAGGTGTTATTTTGCAAACATTAAAGGTGAAGGTCATTGGAGAATCCTCTGCAATGGAGGTAAGGGCTCTACTGGATACTGGCAGTCAGAGATCTTATATGCTTGAATCAGTGGCACAGAAGTTAGGTTACAGTAGTCATCGCACAGAAATGCTACGCCATTCACTATTTGGTGGGGTAGTCACCGAAGAGAGACAGTATATGTGCTATAGGATCTACATAGAGAGTTTAGGAAAGCCTTATGCCTGCAATTTTGAAGTCTTAGGGCAACAAGTAATTACAGGGTACAATACTATGTTAAAGGGCCCATGGTTGCAAGAACTAAGAGCAAAAGGGATACAGAATTATGATACTGAAGGTCCCATTGAACTATTAATAGGCGCTGATGTCGCTGGAAAGTTAATGACTGGACAAACGTGTACACTAAGCAATGGTCTTGTATGTATTGAGACTCTGCTGGGGTGGACTGTGATGGGTAAAGTAGTTTCCGGAGATCAATCAAGCATGACCAACCTCGTCACTTCTCTCTTTATCAGAGATGCTTCAGTTGAAAATCTGTGGGAACTGGACGTGCTAGGTATCAGCGATCCTGCCGTAAAGAAAACTAAAACTGAAGAAAACTTTGCAACAATGGAGCACTTTCAGAAAACCGTGTCTATTAATGGAGAATTTAGGTATGAAGTCCATTTACCCTGGAAAGAAAACAAATCATTTCTTGTATCTAACAGGGTCATGGCTGAGAAGAGGTTAGTCAACACAAGGAAGAAAGTGGAAAATTTTGGACTAGGCGAGACGTATGAAAATATTTTCAACGAGTGGGAAAGGAGTGGTGTTATTGAACCGGTTCAGGAGGATGAAAACTTCAGACACTATCTACCGCATCGAGCTGTTGTGAAGGAAAGTAGTTCAACGACACCTGTTCGTCCTGTATTTGACGCCTCAGCGAAGGAAGCGGGAACCCCTGCTTTGAACGATTGTTTGTATGATGGCCCCAACCTGATTGAGCTAATCCCTGCTATTCTTCTTAGATTCCGAGAGAGGAAAGTAGGAATTATTGCAGACATTGAGAAGGCCTTCCTTCAGATAAGCATACGGAAAGAAGATCGAAACTATATCTGCTTCCTGATGTGGCAGGACGTTGGGAATAATTACAAGATCTTCAAGCATGCCAGGCTGGTTTTCGGCTTAACTTGTAGTCCGTTTCTCCTGGTGGCGGTCTTGGAGTATCACCTGAAGAAGTACTTGGAAAACCCGCAATTCAATCCCCTATTCATCGAGAGACTTCTACAGAGCTTCTACGTGGACAACGTTGTCACTAGCCTTGACAGGGAATCGGAGGTGGGCGAGTTTATCAATCAAGCTAGTAGGGTATTATCAGAAGGCAGTTTTAATTTGAGGGGATGGCAGTTCTCTCAGGATGATGACCAGTCTGCTACCCTTTCATCTGTTTTGGGACTGTTATGGGATCGACAGGAGGATACACTTACTTTAAATTTGCATTGGTTGAATAGCCTTCAGGTGGGAGAAGTGACAAAAAGGACAATTCTGTCACTCGCACATCGAATTTTTGATCCAGTTGGTGTGACATGTCCTGTCACCCTTTGTGTTAAACTGTTGATTCAAAGAACCTGGAAGACTCATATAAGATGGGATAGTGCAGTTGATGAGAAGTCCAGAGACGAGTTTCTGGCCTGGGTAAAGGATCTACCTCACCTGGTAGAAATCAAGATTCCTCGATGGTTTGGAAGAAGTGACCATGTGCAAATTCATGTCTTCTGTGATGCCAGCCAACTTGCATACGCAGCAGTAGTCTTCATAAGATGCGATTCCAACAATCAAGTGAGTGTACAGTTATGTGATGCAAGATCTCGTGTGGCCCCCCTCAAGGAAGTGACAATCCCCAGATTGGAATTGCTGGCAGCTACAATTGGTGCACGGTTGCTTAAATGTGTGTTGGAATCTATTTCACTGGAAGTTCATGAGTTTTTTCTCTGGTCTGACTCGTCCACAGTTCTAGCATGGATCTGCAGGACTGAGAACTGGTCGGTGTTTGTCCGCAATCGTGTGAATAAGATCAGGAATTTGACCAATTTAAACTGCTGGCGACATGTTCCAGGTTCATTGAATCCTGCTGATTTACCGTCACGTGGCTGTTCTGCTTCGCAATTAGTAGCCTCTCGATGGTGGGAGGGACCTGCCTGGTTGTACGAATCTCCAGATTGTTGGCCTCAAACAAAAGTGGTGTATGACGAAGAGAGTATCGCAAAGGAAATGAAGAAAAACCCTGTGAATTCTATGACTGCAACCAATGAAGGTCCCCTCTGGTATGCCAGGTATTTTTCCAGCTATCACAGAATAGTTCATCTAATCGCATGGATTCTTCGTTTCTGTAAGAATTGTCTTAGACGTGAGAGGATCTCGCAAGAAAATCTGCAAGTTGAAGAGTTAGAAAGGGCTGAAATTAGACTCATTTCTATAATTCAACGAGAAAGCTTCCACGGATTAGTTGATAAACGTCTATCTTCACTACATCCATTCCTGGAAGATGGTGTTCTCAGGGTTAAAACGAGACTACTACTGCGAGAAGATTTGAAGCAATTCAGGTTCCCAATGATTCTCCCGGTGAACCATGTCATCACCTCTCGCTTGATTATGGATGAGCACGTGAAAGAAAATCACATTGGAGTACAACTTCTTCTTAATCATCTGAGACAACGCTTCTGGATCATCGGTGGAAGGAGGACAGTTAGAAAAATTATAAGAAAATGTGTCAAGTGCCGGAGGCATGATGGACAACATACCGAAATCACTCAGGCCCCTCTGCCCCTGGACCGCATACGGGAAGCCTGTGTATTTGAAGTGATAGGAGTGGACTTGGCAGGTCCGGTGTTCCTGAGGGATGAAAGTAAAGCTTGGATTGTAGTTTTCACATGTGCGGTGTATCGCGCTGTTCATCTCGAAATGGTTACTTCTCTCTCCACAGAGGCGTTTGTGCAAGCGTTCCGGCGGTTTGTAGCAAGAAGAGGACGCCCCTCTGTGATTTACTCAGACAATGGTACAAATTTCACGGGTACAGATAACGCGTTTCAAAGTGTTGACTGGGAGAATATTTCCAAACACCATTCGGTTGAACGTATTACTTGGAGATTTAATCCCCCTAGTGCTCCTTGGTGGGGAGGCTTCTGGGAAAGGTTAATACGTCTAATTAAACAGCTTCTGAAACGAGTTTTGGGTAAAGCCTGTCTAACTTACCAAGAAATGCTTACCCTTCTCTGCAGTATAGAAGCCACCATAAATGCAAGACCGCTAACATATCTGACCGATGGATGTGAAGATATAAGTCCACTCACCCCTGCCTGCTTTCTACAAGAAATTAAGACAACTGGAGTTCCAGAATGTGATGCATTGGATGCTATAACCCTGAATCAAAGAAATCGTCATCTTCTGAACCTAAGAATGGCATTGAAAAAAAGATTCCAGCAGGAATATCTGGGACTTTTGGCACTCGGTAAACCGAGTTGTAAACCAACTCTTTTGTTCAAGAGAGGTGACATTGTCCTAGTTGGATCAGATGGCACTAAGAGGATAGATTGGCCCCTTGGAAAAATTGTGGACTTGTTCCCTGGAACTGATGGTAATACAAGACTTGCAAGGGTTGTTACATCAAAAGGAGAACTCTTGAGACCAATACAGCGACTCTACCCACTAGAAGTACCTGATGAAGACAGCACACCTTTAAGGACTGGCTTGAATAAGAAAACGGCTACTGCTTTAGGAGAGCCGACTGGAACTGGTGTTCAACCCCCAAAGACTACACGTTCGGGTAGAACTGTCAACGTTCCTGCAAGATATGTGGAGTAGTTGAGGATGTCTTGTTGAGGATGTCTTTCCTCAACGGTGGGAGGATGTGACAGACAGTTGGCAACAGTTATTTTTGTCTTTTGTGAGAAAAGGACAAGGAACAGTGCATCCAAGATGGAGTCTTTTGAGTGTTATTTGTAAGGTGTGTGCATTTTTTCTTGTGAATAAATATCTTTTCATTTTCCCGAATAAGTACGAAGTGACGTTTCTGTTCGTAACAGGTTTAGGTATGAACCATCGGTCTGGATAAAGATTCTTGATAAGTAGCATCATATGCGTAGGCTTGCAATATTCTAGTTGTCCCATAATGGCCGACACAACTAGAATTTTGTGATCTAATATTTGATGTTGTGACTTGAATTGCTGTCATATTGGTCAGCTCTCTGAAGTTCCAAACTTTGCGTCGATACATGCCGATGTAGTCTCATGTGTTCAAGTGCGAGTGGTGGTGGTGAGTTACGAATGTTCACAAAATACTTTCAGTTGTTCAATTTAAGTGAAAAGTCGCACTGTGCTCTTCTAAAGCCATGGTGAGACTAAGCCAGAGGTTGCTACTTGGTTAGATGTCTGTCTGGAGGATAATTGCTGTTTGTAATTCGTAAGCTCCAGTTAGGTTTGGGTTTGTATGTGAAGCCTCATTGACACACAGAATTTAACATGTATAGGTATGCATCGTTTAAAAGGTTTAGTGACATAGATGGCGCCATTTATTGTCTAGGGGGATTTTTTCGTGTAATATATCGTGATCTATACTATTCCCTTGAAATTAACCTTTCGATCTGTTCTGGAAAAACCGTATCAGAGTAGTAATAGTCGATAAAACTGTTCCTCCGCTACCCTGAGTAACATCGAATAATGGATTCGCTTTTGTTCGTTTATAAATATCGCGAGGGCTGCTTGCTTCTCGCCTAGGCAGGGTTCGATTCAACGCATCTGAGATTTTCGAAGTGAAATATCACATCCTGTGGTTCGGATTCCACGTAAAATGGAGGTCTTGTCGCTCATGATCACAAGTTTAACGGTCACGTAAAACTACAAGCTTCCTCGTAGCGCTCGCTTCAACAACACACGATCTGGAGAGGTAGATGACCACGCTGTTCCGCCCCTTATAACAACAATAACTAAGCCTTCTTGCCCTTGTTGCCATGGTAACTAGTTCTTGTTAATTTGTCGATACAATACCCTTAAATGGGTGCGATCTTAAGTCCTCCGCATTCATGTGTTTCCTTCTCAGGAAAAAAACAAGCAGTTCCGTGAAGAACTATACAGCCTATTTTCATATATCCTACTTATGTTAATTGCCAGTATCAAAATACAAAATTTCAGTTTGATTGCTGTAATAGATTCGTAGGTATTGAGAACCGACTAAATGTTTCGTATGGTCACCATGTTGGATTTTATATATGTAGGTCCTAGAGTTATGCACTGTTACATGAAGATTATTGTGTACGTGTAGCATTCAAACTTCAATCGCATGATTAGGACACAAGAAGTAACAAAGAGATTTTAAAATTTCACACAGGTGCCATCTTGTGGTTATGGAAACAATTGAAATAAATTAGATGCCAGTGGATTAACAATCGTATAAGGATTTACTGTACCAAGTTTCACTGCACTCGGATGGTAAAATTGCGAGAAACGTACATGTGAATATTTATACTTCGCGTCGCCGCCATGTTGGATTTGTGATCACCAGGTTATTTAAAGACCTATAGGTGAACTTAAGTTCATAGCCCCTATGAACATTAAAAAAATCAGTTTGATTGCTATAATAGATTCGTAGATATTCAGAGCCGTCTAAATATTTCGGATGGCACCATGTTGGATTGTTAAATGTATAGGCCATAGAGTCATGTACCATTAAAGTAAAATTATTGCGTAGGTGCATTATTCAAACTTTCACTTCGATCGCATGATTAAGACATAAGAAATAAAATCTTAATTTTAAAATTCGCACAGCCGCAATCTTGAGGTTATGTAAACAATTGAACTAAATTAGATACCAGTGCATTAAAATGTGTATAAACATTTCCTGTACCAGATTTCATTGCGTTTGGAACATTAAATCGGGAGAGATAACTACCGTATTTAAATTTTCAAATTCGCTTGGCCGCCATGTTCGGTATGTAGTTAACCGGTTTTTGAAAGTCTTATAGATGAACTTACAGTAGTGCCCTTTATCTCCGTACAAAATTTCAGGGTATTACCGCTAATAGTTTCAGAGATATAGAATGCCGGTGAAATATTTCGCACATCCGCCATCTTGTGGTTATGTAAACAATTGAACCAAGTTAGATGTCGGTGCATTACAATGTGTATAAACATATACTGTACCAAGTTTTATTGCGGTTGGTTGGTTAAATCGCGAGAAACGTCTATTTAAAAGTCGCAAATTCGCGTGGCCGCCATGTTGGTTTTGTAGTTATCAGTTTTTCAAAAGTTACATAGGTGTACTTTTAGTAGTTCCCTTTATCACCGTAAAAAATTCCAGGGTGATATGGGGAATAGTTTCGGAGATGTTGAATGCTGGTGAAATATTTCGCATAGCCGCCATGTTGGATTGGTGAGACGTAACAAAATTTGAAGGGCACGGTCGAGGTCACCCGGAATAGTGCTATGAACTTACCGAGTTTCATTGAATTCGCTCCAGCCGTTTAGATTTTATTAGGGGACACACACACACACCTGACACACACACACACACACGCAAACACATACGGACAAAAGGTGATCTCATAAGCCTATTTTTTCAAAATTGAAAATAGGCTAAAATCCATTCAGACTCGTATTTCTTGTTAAATGGTGTTTCTTGTGATTCATGACGTTTAAAATATCACACATATTTTCCTACCAATAAATCACGCATTACTTTACACACTGTTCGCCTTTATATATGAAATATAACTATAACTTTGTAAGAACTCATAATTCTATGTTAAGTTACAAGTGACGCAACTGTGTGCGAACTGTATGAGCCTTCTTGTAGGTCTAGAACTACTGCCTAAACCGCTAGACGTTTCTTAAATGTGGACGTGGTTTGTGTTCTAGATCATGGAGCAACCAGTCTTCGTCAAGTGCGAGACAGATTCACAAGAATCATCGTATTTAGTAAGTATTTTAGATATCAGTACCCTTAAAAGGGATAACACCGATCAGTATTTTGTGTTTTTCTAGCATCCGTCACAATGTATCATCTATGCCCATTGGGTGTGTCTAACTACGATGCGCGACGATATTTGAGCGTGACCACTTATTCTCGGACTGATTTGTTTAAACTATCGCTCTTCCGAAATATCAGCTTCGTATATTTTTAATTATGTTTTTTTCGAAACGGTAAGTTCACAGGCGAAATGAAGAAAAGCCGAGTTGCACTTCCAGGGAAACTCCAAATACAACCACTATTCCCTGAAGTTTTAGCTCAACACAACTAGACGGCTTGCTGCTGGCTGTATCTGGCGTAATATATTCGCTGCTAGCTAGACTGTAACTGGGGTGATAGACTCCCTCCTAACCAGCTCGTAAACTGTCACCTCAGTATTTGAATGGAGATGGTTGGAAGGAATGAAAACATAATAACTCTTATAGTGGGCGATGTATTAAAGATAAAGATATGCTGTCGCGGACATTGTTGTAGAACTTTTCATACTGAACAATTAATTATTACACTCATATTATAAAGATATGTTTAACGGTTTGCCCAGCGTGAGCTTAAAACGCTCACGGGTGACATGTGGGTGTTTTTTGCGCCTTTTTCACTGAAATAGTAACTGCTCGGCTTCCTTTCATCATAAATAAATTATATTGTACTGACATCTTCCTCGAGATATCCTTTACAAAATGGTGAAAACTGCATCAAAATCCATCCAGAGGTTCGCGCGTGACATCCAAAAAAGACAGTAGCGACACTCGAGCGCAGCAACAGAAAAAGAAAGAGAGGGAGCGTTGCAGCAGAAGAGAGATAAAACGATATCATAACCTTTCACTGTAACACTTTTTCACCAACGTCACTGTATTCCAATAATTTATTTAACATCGTCACGTCGAACCGAATTCATGATGAAACTCAATAGAATTGAAACAAGTGACCTTGACTCTGCACTTGAGGACATTATTACATCATCAGTTATACCATTACGCGAACGAAACGAGTATTACTGGCCCCTCACGTAGCGCGAGCAAGCATTAGACATGAGGACCTACCTACAGCGCTCTGAGGCAGAATTACAAGGAATTACTCAAGACGACAAGAAAGGATTTTATTGAACGTGAAGCGGCCAAAATGGTGGAGAAAGCGAATCCTCATTTAGGATTATCATCCAGGAAAACTCAGGTCGTTGGGAAAATCGACTTGAGTGTTTTGGAGCAGCACTTCACCGCCATACTGAATCAGAAGGGATCCTTAACAGCATTCCAACTGAAACCACCCGAACAGGATGGCACCACTGTCCCCTTGTTCATACCAGATGACGTTCTTAGTGCTTTAATGACTCTGAAGGACGGAAAAGCGTCTGGACCAGATGGCATCTTCAATGAGCACGTTAAAACAGCAGATACCGTGTTACTACCAGATTTTACAAACGTAATGAATCTTTGATTGATAACAGGAGACGTTCCTTCCACGTGGAAACTGTCAACCTTGAAGATGCTCTATAAAGGGAAAGGAGACCAGTATGACCCCAATTCCTATAGAGAGATCGCCTTAGAAAATAATCTTCTCAAAGTGCTAGTGACAAAACGGCTCACCGATGAGGTTGTTAGTTAGATACCAAAAGAGCAATTCGGAATTAGAAGGGGGAGGAGCACAATTCAGGCCATTAGAAACACTAAGGATGTTGTTGAAAACGACCTTAGAAATCAACGAGGCAAATTTCACGCAGAATTCATTGATTTTACGAAGGCTTTCGACAACTTAAACCGAGTCACCATTTCCGCGAATCTAGATGCAATAGTAAAGGACAACAAACCTATCACAATCCAGATCCATAATATATTAAGGAGTTACTACGTTCAAATTGCTGACAACGTAAGAGTCTCGAAAGAGATGTTGCAAGCAAGCAAATTGCGTGCCTCAGGGAGAACCCCTGCGTCACCTCCAACCCACGACATTCGACCTATTAAAGAAGACTCGCCGGAAATAAAACTGTAATAGAATGTTTGATGCTTTTCAGTCGGTCAACACCAAATGAGATGGGTTATTCCCTAATCCTAAAAAGAAATTACAAGAGATGAATAAATACACTTGGAGACCAGTTTCGATCGTCATGCGATCATCATCAGATCCGTTACACTTAGGCTACAAAATGTTTTTGTCTGAAAGTATGGGTGAAAATACTTACAATGTGTACACTTCTTTAGTTGCGGTGTTAGTTGGGATAGTTCAACTCATCAATACTTATTAGTTATAGTCTATGTAATGATTTGTTAAAATACTGAAAGTGGTGATTGACCTCCAAACTTGCTTGTTTAGAGTGAATAACGGTCAATTCAGGTTGTATTGTACAGGCTACAGTCTTGCGTGTCCTGGTGAGAGCAGTTGTCTTCGTCACTATCTACACTCAACTGGGGAGCTTCCTGTGGGCCACGGTCTCTTATATACCTGGGTATTTCCCCTCTCGCATTACGAAGTTTCTGTGTTCGTCGTACAAATGTGTCTGTATGTGGCCAAGTCTAGTCTCTCTAATGTGGTGTATGCTACTATATTAAAGACCTGGTTTCGATTCTCGCGACGCATAAGCTAATAGCCATATGAGCGCATCCCGGTCTAATGAGAATGTCCCGGCACTTTAACAGTCCGTTACAGAGTAAAAAGGTACTTACTTCACTTTCCTCTGTGGCGGTTTTTTTTTTCACTTAGCTTTGAGCACTATCAGTGTCACTATCTCTATTCGAATTGTCTTCAATTTTCACAATTGCTGGTTTTATCACATTAATTTTGCTTTATCCACTTCAGTAAACTCACTTTGCTTCTTATTTCATGGCCACATACACAACATCTGATTCCAAACACGTCAATTTGGACCACAAACACCAAAGACCTAAATCAAAGTGAAAATAATAATTTTCAAATGACCGAGAGATAGCAGGATGAAGTATATGATGGAGCATTCAGTGGGGAGTTGTGGCAAGTCGAGAAACGATAATGAACTTCATATTTGGGTCTAGATCCAAACCTTCCCTTTGTGAGTTTAGCCGAACAGGCTGTGTGCTCCGTCACAGAATAGCAGCTGTCGATTTGTCAATAGCATCTATGAACTTTTGCGTGATGGCTCTGCTGATTTATTCAGGTGACAGGGACAGAATTGTCTCCAACAAGCCAGTCTATAGACAACAGCAACAGCCCGGAGGAAGTTATTCATAAGCTGGTGATTATAAAATATTAACTCCTGTTTGTCATTTCTCAGGAGCAGGTTTATGTAAAAGCTGAACCATGTGATGCAATTGATGATCCAAATGTGAAAGAGAGGCATGTACAAGCAGTCAAAGAGGAATTTGACATCCAGGTGAGTGCACTACACATCATATCTTATCTATATCAGTAAATATCATTGTTTCTACTCTATATAACCAGGATGTTTTGTCGATTTAATCACTGCAGTTGCAGTTGTCTGCTTGAACACGTAATATTAGTTAGGCTAATGTATAATATCACTCATTGATTGGAGAATCTTCTACATGTTGTAGATTGTAGCAATGAAGTTTTTACAAAACATTTCACACTGCCGATGTGAAAGCAACGTATCTCAAAATGTCATGTTAAGGAAATTTACATTAGAATTGAAGCCAGGAATAAAATAGACATAGCATAAGATGCATGAGGGACGTAAACCACAATATATTAGTCTAGCATTGGCCAAAATCTAAACCTAGTACTATCCATAATCAAACATGAAATATGTCACTCGTGAAGGTATATGTGGTTTAATTTACGATCAGAATTATTTGTAATGTATATTTGTGACTCATTTGGTGAGTAACCCTTTGTCGTATTGTAGGATGCTCATAACTCGGAAATGATAAATGTTTGGATTTGGATTGGAGGTGTGATATAAAGATGTAAATGTGAAACATGGAGCGGTATAAGATCATGATTCTATAAACTTGGTTAGCTTTTGTTGTTTTAAGGGGCGAAATATCGAGGTTATCTGCTTCTTCCTAAGAGCTAGAAACTGAAATGATCTTGAGATTTCTAGATTTACAAATCCAGTGTGTCATGAATTTGGTTAACCAACGTTTTGTTCTATACTCTGGAGCGACGTTCCACCTTCTGAGGGGATCAATACAGTCTGGATGTTACATAAAGCCAAATGAAGCAGCTTTGCTATGCCCCAGATGGCGAATTCACCCCGCTGAAGTCGTCGGATTTTTTAAGAGCGTTAAAATCCTTCGGTATGCCTTCCTCTGGAGGGTAAGTAAAGCCCGCTGACCCATATAATAATAATAATAATATCGTATGGCCTTGGGAACCGGGTGCAAGCTTTGTTATTGGCGCCCAAAGGGCCGCTTGCATGTCGAATTTTGTTGTTCCTTGGAACGCTATGAAAGTCTAGGTTAGATATCTAAACTCCTTGACACTATAGCGCTTTCTAGTAGAGAAAGGAGGAACTTTGTTGGCGGAAAATCCCGAGATTAAATTTGTCATTATAATCACGACCAACTGAATTCAAATGGGTTCTTTAACATAGCAACATCGTATGACATGCGTGCCGTGATTTTTGTCACCCTTTAAAAATGACTTACCATGGCCAGGAGCGAACCTGCAACCTTGGGGTTGGTAGTCAAACACGATAATCACTCACCCACCATGGCAAGCTGGTGGGCCCATCTCATAGATTCATGGCGTGTAAAAGAACCTACAACTACATTTATTGGTGATGTGTAGCAAAATGTGTAGCTTATTAGGAAATGCTCGATAAGTCCAACGTTAGCCGCTAGTGTTAGTGACAGTAGCATCCGAAGTCGGAACTATTTGAAATGGAACTTGTTGTAAGCCCTCGGACGTTCAATCAAAAATGCCCAGCTATGGCTGCAATTCATGTACCAATAACATGTATTTTATAGAACATTATAATCCAAAGCTAGATGGGGAACTGCAGCAATCCAGAGTTCGTTAGCAGTGTTTGTTTTTCCATGCTCCCTCGAGGGAAATGCTAGGATGGTGCCTATCCCCGGGCACATACCCAAATACCATAATATAAAAATATCGTGTGGCCTCGGGAGCCTGGTGCAAGCTTTGTTATTTGACACCCAGAGGGTAGCTTGTATGTCGAATTTCGTTGCTCCTTGACTATGAAAGTCAAGGAGGTTAGATGTTGGATATCTAAGCGCTTTCTAGTAGAGAAATGAGGAACTTTGTGGTGGCGAAAACACCCAAGATTAATTATGCCATTATAAACACGACCAACTGAATTCAAATGGGTTCTTTAACATGGCAACAACGTATGACATGCATGCCGTGATTTTTGTCGCCTTTCAAAAATCACTTACCACGGCCAGGAGCGAACCAGCAATCATGGGGTTAGTAGACCGACACGATATCCACTCACGCGCCGTGGCAAGCTTACTTTACCATAATAATAATAATATAATTACAAGGAGAAACATGCTTAGGAGGAACGGAGCTAGTGCGCCGTTATTCACTGCTCCTTGGGGTGTCCACCACCATGGAACCTTGATCATTCACTCAAATTATAGTTTACAGTCTCATTTCAAGTTCATTTGTAATAATAGACAACAAAAATATACCTTTAGTCAATAAAGTTATTATTTACGTTTTCCACTGCACAGGTTTCGGTAACATCATCACCTTCATCAGCAAATGTAATTCATATTTATAAATGGAAACAAAAAAATGAAGTTGCAAGTTTGTGAGATAATGTGATAAAGGTAAAACAATATTATTCTAAGTGTTTCTAGTAATTTTCAACAAGTAATAATGAAATGTATAATAAATGGTGAAAGGAGGAGCTATTTTAAAGAGCAAATATTAGTGTGACTCAGTGTGCCTGTGACAGACCATCCAACATATGGTGGAGGACTGCAGCCTTCGAGCCTATAAGCAGCCTGCTCTTGATTGGATTTCAAATTTAAATCTTACCTTGTAAATCTGAACATTATATCTATTGAATATGTGTCTCCTCATCAACATTTATTTTTATATTTATTGTTCTTTTAGGCTAAATGCTAATGTATATGTTTAATGTGTTCCTTAGCTTGTAATTATGTCACACGCTAAATAAGTAAACAGTAGCACCACGACTTCAGTGGCCAGGGCATGTTGTTAGAGGAGATGTTTTATGTCCCGGCTGATTGGCAAACTTCCAAGGACTAGGTGGAGAGATAGAGTGACGGTGACAGTGGAAGAAATAAAACCTACAGCTTGTGAATTCCTCTACATAAGTGGGGAGAGAAAAAAACAGAATGCAACCGAGAGTAAATGAACGAAGATAGAGGAAAATACCTATGTCTAGAAAGTGTTCCTTATTGACAAAGTTTGATAGACAACGAAAATATACCTTAAGTCAATAATGTTCTTTATACATTGAGTTGAGCCTCTATGGACTGCGTGTTAACAACCAACTTCACTTTAGTGTCTAGGTCTTGTTCCGGCTTTGACTTCCTGCCAGTATCTTCTGACCGCAGCGACGAGTGCCTGTTTATGTTCTTCGGACAAAGGTCCTCTCCGTCTTCCGGAAGTTGATGCCGTTTTAAAACCTGGGTAGTTGTTCACCAATCTTCTAAATGTGTTCCTGTCAGGAATTTCTCGGTCTAGAATACCAGTTTGCCTGAGATCTTTTTCGCATTCCTCGAACCATCTCGGCCATGCTGCCTTAGACTTGATGAAACTCCATATTCTTTTGGTTAATCGATCATCAGTCATCCTCAAGAGGAGGCCGTAAAATAGTAGCCGTCTCTTCTTAATTGACGCTGTGATAGGGTCTATGTTGTTGTACAAGTCCTCATTTGCTCTCATTCACCACTGTCCATCAACCCATCTATTACCTAGGATTTTTGTTAATATCCTAAGCTCTCTTTTTTTTTCAGTTGGTCAGCTTGACCTTTACTATTCATGGTCAAAGTTTCGGACGCATATAATCCCTCAGGTTTTACAACTGTGGTATAGTGTCGGAACATGGCCCCTATGCTCATAGACTTTTTGTTATACTATTATTTATGTCTTCCAAAGTACCGGGTTCGATCACATTATGACCTTCATCAGCAAATGTAATTAATATTTACAAATACTCACTCTCACTCACTTATTCAGAAGATCCCGTGCCCATCTCAAAAAATGAACTCTGTTTTGGACAACACGCTTTGATAGTGTATGCAGGCAACAGTGAAAACCGGCTTCAAAACGTCACACGTATAAGCAAGGCCTCAATGACCTGTTGCTATTGGATATGACTGAGGAATTCAAACCATAGAGGAGTGGTGTAACTTATTGTGCGGCCTTGTTAAGGGGATAAATCTGTTTTAATATTTGAAAGTGTGCATTAAAACTTTTCATTTTTAGGACATGAAAGAAGAAAAGCCAGACGAAAACAGTGACATCAGTGGAGCTCTTGTAAATGAGTAAGTGACTGTCCTAATTACTTTGATTTAGTGGAATGATTGGCCTCAAAACTTGTAACCTAACATTTGTGGGTTACAGAGGCTCCTCCTTGTTTCTTTCAGTTAGTTTATTTGGTTGTTTTGTTTTTATCTTGTTGCCAGCCATGGCCACATATTGACAGGCCACCACAGAGAATCTTATGTGTTGTGCCTTGAGATTCTTTGCTCGTGGGTAGCCAGTGGATGGACCAGGTGGCTTTGGAGATATAGGTCAAGATTCTTTGTAATGGCAGAAGGTAACCATGGAGATATTGGGGATTGTTGTTGTATTTTTTTTTTTTTTTCAGGCAATGAATGCAATGCTCACATGTGGATAGATAAAATAATTAATAAAAAAATAGTGAGTGAAGATATATAAGTTGGTGTCCTCGTCTTGTGCCGTCTGGCCTTTCGCAAGATGAGTTCGCAGTGGAAGTGTGTACCGATTAGCCTGGCGCTGGGCCCATTAAACCGGACAAAGGTTATGAAGGTATCAGAGGCGATGGATTGAACGTACATTCACTACCATGTGAATGCAAGTTCTGTTCGAATGCGCTATACATTATGGGTCTAGCTCAGCTTAGCCTAAAGAAATAAAGACTAAATAAGGTACACATACTCAACACATAGGCAAAGAAGATGTAATGTATTGACCAAAGAGATAACATCAAGGAATGACGAGGAAGCATTACATGCTATGAATGAGGTTATGTGGACAACAAACATGTGATACTAGGTAAAATAACGGGCGAAAGGACCGAAACGTAAATGTCGAGATCGATAGGGAGAAACGATAACACATCTGGGAAAGTATACTCGTAAAGAGTAAAATAGCCCTGAAGGAGAAGAGGGAGTGCGAGGGGGACGGAGTATTAATAAAAGCGCGCGTAGATATGACGTAAAAGAATAAACACAAAAAGGGCAAGTAACCGGTATTAAAAATAATTACGAGAAAGGTATTGCAACACAAAATAAAAGATACCCTTCAAAACAAGTTACGTCAGAAAGGGATTAAGCCAAACTCATGGACTTGCATATGAAATCGCAATCCTAAGATAAGAGGCCAACAAAAGATACGAGGTATGGCATAGGTCTTACTGTTGAACACACGCTACTCAGTAAACCGTACCAAATACCAACACAGAAGATACGACGAAATGGGGACAAAGAAATAACGGGAGCGGAACAGATACTCCATGGACATACTAGAGTAGGCGAAACGCCCTAGTATTCCATACAATGAGCAAAGACAAAAATACGTAATCTACCTTGATGGTATGAACATTAATCCGGCATCACGGAATTACATTAAATGAACTAGATTCGCACCTCTACGCGCACCTTTATAAAAACACAAACGAACGGGTCAAAACGGAATAAAAAGGCATGGCATCTCGAAAACGATAGCGGGTGCACTAACCAAAAGGTCCTACCAGGGAGATAAGAAACAGATGACTGCCCTGAGAGTAACAAACGGCTGTCACAGGAGATGAAAAAGAAGATAAAAATGTAAGAGGTGTCACTAATCACGATTCGGCATAGCAAGAAATCACTATAACGAACCTTGATCAGCCATTATAGAAATGTCCACTGATCTGCCCGGTTACCCTGGCCAGTAATAACACAGAAGAAAAGAGAACAATTCCGATAATCGACACGCCAAGAAAAGAGAAAAAAGGTAAGACTACGGGTGGAAAAGAAAAACGTTTCAGTCTTTGGGTGGTATTATTTAAAGCAATCATATTGTCCCACTACCTGAGCTGATAAAAATCATAAGTGGTTGATGGTAGCCCAACTAGGGGTAAGTTTTATAACTTACTAGCTGTACCCGGCATGCGTTGCAATGCCAATCAAAGAAAGTGTTGGCATTGTAACTTTGTATGTTGAAGTGCTTTTGGATTCCCAATATTGTTTTTCTTTTTCCGTTAACCCCCTCTAAACTATTGTAAAATTGATTTACTATCTCAAAAAAATCATGGGAGTGTGCTCAACAACTCGCCAAATTTTCATCGCAATGAAATGAATGGTATATGAACGCATACGGGACTTTGTTGAAAGATTCGAGCGCCGTCACCCATTTGTTGTATATACTCGTACGCTACCTATTGTAAAATGGATTTACTAAGTAAAAACCTTCCCTGGCATGTACACAACAACTCATGAAAATTTCATCGCAATCGGATGAATGGCATATGAACGCATATGGGTTTTTGCTTAAATGATTCGCGCGACGACACTCATTTGTTGAATCTACTTGTGCGCCACCCATTGACACACGGATTTACTAATTCATACACCTTCGCATGACTGTGCTCAACTCCCCAAAGTTTTAGGATAATCGGATGAATGTTATATGAACGCATACGGGACTTGGTTGAAACGATTCACGCGCTGTCGCCCATTAATTGCATCTCATCGTGCGCTACCAATTGTAAAATGGATTTACTAAATCAGAAATCTTTGCGGGAGTGGAAACAACATTTCTCCAATTTCATTGCAATCGCATGAATGGTATATGAACACATACGGATTTTTTTTAAACGATACGCACGCCGTTACTCATTTGTTGAATCTACTTGTGCGATACCTATTGTAAAGTGGATATACTATGCCAGAAACGTTCCCTGAAGTGTACACAACATCTCACACAAGTTTCATTGTTTTCGGACAAATGGTATATGAACGCATACGGGACTTTGTTGAAACGCTTCGCGTGCCTTCACTCATATGTTGAATCTACTTGAGCGCTACCTATTGTAAAATGGATTAACTAAGCCTGAAACTTTCGCTGGAGTGTACACAACAACTCACCCAAGTTCAGTCGCTATCAGACGAATGGTATTATGAACGTATACGGGACTATGTTGAAACATTTCGCGCGTCGTCGCTCGTTTGTTTAATCTACTTATGCGATACCTATTATAGAGAGAATTTACTAACCCAGAAACCTTCCCCGAAGTGTACACAACATCTCACCCAAGTTTCATCGCTATCAGACGAATAGTATATGAACGCAAACGGGACTTTGTTGAAACGCTTCGCGCATCGTCGCTCATTTGTTGAATCGACTCGTGCGCTACCTATTATAACATGGATTTACTTAGCCAGACACCTTGCTAGTAGTGTACAGAACCTCTCACCCTAGTTTCATCGCTATCGGACGAATGGTATGTGAATGCATACAGGACTTTGTTGAAACGCTTCGCCCGTCGTCGCTGATTTGTTGAATCTAATCGTGCGCTACCTATTGTTAAGTGGACTTACTAAGCCAGAAACCTTCCATGAAGTGCACACATCATCTCACCCAAGTTTCATCACTATCAGACGAATAGTATATGAACGCATATGGGACTTAGTTGAAACGCTTCGCTCGTCGTCGCTCATTTGTTGAATTTACTCGTGCACTACCTATTACAACATGGATTTACTAAGCCAGAAACCTTGCCTGTAGTGTACACAACCTCTCACCCAAGTTTCACCGCTATCGGACGAATGGTATGTGAACGCATACGGGACTTTATTGAAACGCTTCGCTCGTCGTCGCTCATTTGTTGAATCTACTCGTGCACTACCTATTATAACATGGATTTACTAAGCCAGACACCTTGCCTGTAGTGTACACAACCTCTCACCCTAGTTTCATCGCTATCGGACAAATGGTATGTGAACGCATACAGGACTTTGTTGATACGCTTCGCCCGTCGTCGCTGATTTGTTGAATCTAATCGTGCGCTACTTATTGTTAAGTGGATTTACTAAGCCAGAAACTTTCCATGAAGTGTACACAACATCTCACCCAAGTTTCATCACTATCAGACGAATAGTATATGAACGCATACGGGACTTAGTTGAAACGCTTCGCTCATCGTCGCTCATTTGTTGAATTTACTCGTGCGCTACCTATTATAACATGGATTTACTAAGCCAGAAACCTTGCCTGTAGTGTACACAACCTCTCACCCAAGATTCATCGCTATCTGACGAATGGTATGTGAACGCATTAAGGGCTTTGTTGAAACGCTTCGGCCGTCGTCGCTCATTTGTTGAATCTACTCGTGCGCTACCTATTGTAAAAAGGATTTACTAAGTCAGAAACCTTTCCTTGGGTGTGCACAACAATACAACCAAAGTTTCATAGCAATCGCATGAATGGTATATGAACGCATGCGGGACTCTGTTTAAGCGATTCGCGTGCCGTCACTCATTTGTTGAATCTGCTCGTGCGCTACAACTTTCATATTTATTCACCTTTTAAACCTTCCCTGGACTTCCACAAATAATTCAAGACCAAAATTAGCCAAATCAGCCCAGCCATTCTCGAGTTTTAGCGAGATTAACGAACAGCAATTCATTTTTATATAGAGAGACTAGCAGGTACCCGCAGCTTCGCCCGCGATCAAGACAATGGGGACGATGCATTATTGCTGATAATTGGTCTATTCTATTACAGCAATCGCGGCTATAGGTGTGTCCATTCTAATTCTGAATATTCTGATACATACAGTATATTGATATGATCAGCAAAGTGGGAATTTTATAGAGTTGTGAAGGTCTGCAGGGTTCGATGTTACAATATGTTAACACATTTTAAAATTACGTTTTTGGTTTTGACATCTTCTGCTAAGACATAACGATTTTGTTGTCCGGATGTTCGCGAGCACGCCACATACTGTTGGCCATGGGAAAAAATGGTTTTGTCTAAATGTACACGTGCTACTGTTAAGTGTGTGTCATTGCGCTTTGTTAAAGAAATTGCGAATATTGTTTGAAGAGGGAACTGCACTCTTGCACACTGGAATGGCAAATCTATCGGAATATGGGGAAATAAAAGTAATCTTTTCTTAAGCTATTCTGGATGTAATTTGGCCATACTAATTGATGATTTGAACGTAAACATATCCCTATTAATAGACCTATAGTTAAATATCGCTCACCTTGGCCGCTGATGTACATTATGCAGTCTCTTCCAGTGTTCCATCCCAGGGATTGAAATTCTCCAACGACCCTTTTGCCCCACATGCCTCTCTAAGTAATTAAAATTCCTGATTGTTGTTGTTTGAGTCTTCAGTTTTTAACTGGTTTGATGCAGCCCTACATGTCTCCCTCTCCTGAGCTAATCGTTTCATTTCTACATAGCTACCACACCCTACATCCGAGGCAATCTGTTTAACCCTGGTTTACCCCTACAGTTCTAGTCCGCGACCCTCCCATCCATAACTACTGTCGACCAAACTATTATGTGTACTCGAGTTTGAAGTTTGTTTGTGAAGTAACCGATAGACCTATATAAAATCCAATAACATCATCATTTTCGTCGTTCTATTTTACGTTAGATCATGTAGGTTTGGAATTTTTAATTTATATTTTAATTTTTTTTTTTCACAGTTGGAACACAAGAAGTGCCCGTTTTTAAGCGATTTTCAACAATGCGTCACATTTAAGAATTATTATCTCACAAACCCGTCATCAGATCGAATCCAAATTTTAACACAATACACATTGGAATGTTGTATAACAGGTTTATTAATTTTAAAATTTTGTGTGTCCAAGAAACAAAGTTGTTATCATTTTTGTAAGGTAACTTTTCCTCGGTTCGGGATGGTTTGAAAATGTAGTTCTTGATCGCGTTGTAATCCTTATACATCAAAACGGTATGCTGGATGATTGTGAAATACGTAAATTAATTCACTTATTTTATATCGGTTTGTATTTGTACGGAGAATTAAGACATGTTTCACCAGTTAGCCGCTCCGGTGAAAGCAGTACATCATTGCCAAGATGGGCTACATCACGCGTCATGGCGCGTCTCTCTCGGAAGTGATGGGCTCCATATCAGCAACGCTGTACAGCATTTCCCGGAGCGGCTAGCTGGTGAACCATGTCTTAATTCTCCGTACAAATACAAACCGATATAAAATAAGTGAATTAATTTACCTATTTCACAGTCATACGGCATAACTTTTTGATGTATAAGGATTACAACGCAACCAAGAACTACATTTTCCAACAACCCCGAGCCGAGAAAGAGTTACCTTACAAAAATGATAACAACATTCGTTCTTGAACACACAAAATTTTGAAATTAATAAACCAGTTATACAACATTCCAATGTATATTGTGTTAAAATTTGGATTCGATCTGATGACGGGTTTGTGAGATAATAATTCTTAAATGTGACGCATGGTTGAAACACGCTTAAAAACGGGCACTTTTTGTGTTTCAACTGCGATAAAAAAGATTAAAATATAAATTAAAAATTCCAAACCTACATGAACTAACGTAAAATCGAACGACGAAAATGATGATGTCATTGGAGTTTATGAAGGTCTATTGGTTACTTCACAAACAACCTTCAAACTCGAGTGCACATAATATTTTGGTCGACAGTAAGCTTGCTATTCCTGGGTGTCATAATATGTGTCCTACCCTCCTATCTCTTCTCTTCATTAGCAGTCGCCAGAAACATCTCTCCTCTCCCACTCGTCTTAATACCTCTTCATTTGTTACCCTATCTACCCATCTGATCATCATTCTCCTGTATCACCACATTTCAAAAGCTTCAATTCTCCTTTTTTCTGCTGCACCATTAGTCCATTAGTACAACTCAGCAACTTTTCTAGGTTTAAGCCGTGCCTTATGCGGGGATTCAATGGCCGTGAAAGACAAAATACCAACTTTATTGAAATAAGTTTGCCCAATTCCTCAGTAAGAGTAATTAAGAAACAATAATAATTAACGTGACAGCCGGTAGAATACGACACATTCGACTGTGAATATACGTTGCAGATCATTGTTAAAAACGAAAAAGAGCAGATCAAAATTGGCAAACAAAAATATTCAGTTAACAAAAAAAAAATTATGAAGAAAATGAAAGCATACCGTGCAAAATAGAAAGTATCTTAACATTGTAAATTCTAGTAAACTTCTGAAAGCTCGCTTACAACAACCAGTCGAAAGAGTATAAAATTAGACTCAAAATCACGATCGTATCCGAGCCCCAAAAGCAACCTCTATAAATAAAATATATCTCATTTTACGCGTATCAATGCGAGGAGCAACGTTCGTGGTTAGAAGTGGGAACCGAACCCAGCGTTTTAAGGCCCTAAAACGAACGGTTTTCGAGATATTGCCAGAAAACAATCCCCGGTCTGCGAAATTTCAGCGGTTGCCATAGTAACGTTGATCTGTTTCTCAGAGGGAACACAGTTATTTGGGAATATCTCCGAAACCGTTCATATTAGGAACTTAAAAAGTGTGTTTCGGGGTCCCTACAGGACCTCCGAGTATTGTTTCTCGTATCTGGTGGCTGAAAATGAGCTAAATCCGAACTTTGTACCGACTGTCCTTGCTCAGTGCCAAAGGGCCGAAAAAAGTCACTTACAAATTGAATTTTCAAAAACCGTTTCTTAGTGGGCCTCTACATACTCGGATCAACCAACATGCAAAATTTCAGCTTTCTAGGTCTATTGGATTGAGCCCTGCGTCGATGAGTCAATTTTGGATTGTCAATGCCAAAGGGCCGAAAAAAGTCACTTACAAATTGAATTTTCAAAAACCGTTTCTTAGTGAGCCTCTACATACTTGGATCAACCAACATGAAAAATTTCAGCTTTCTAGGTCTAGTGGTTTAAGCCCTGCGGTGATGAGTCAATTTTGGATTATATATAAGAGATCAGACTTTCCAAGTCGATTTGCTTGTAGAAATATGGATTCTAGCTCTTTTTGCGCGTATCAATGTGAAGAGCAATGTTCGTGGTTTCTACTTCGATGAAGAGGGAACCGAACCCAGCGTTTTAAGGCCCTAAAACGAATGGTTTTCGAGATATTGCCAGAAAACTATCCCCGGTCTGCGATATTTCAGCGGTTGCCATAGTAACGTTGATCTGTTTCTCAGAGGGAACACAGTTATTTGGGAATATCTCCGAAACCGTTCATTTTAGGAACTTAAAAAGTGTGTTTCGGGGTCCCTACAGGACCTCCGAGTATTGTTTCTCGTATCTGGTGGCTTAAAATGAGCTAAATCCGAACTTTGTACCGACTGTCCTTGCTCAGTGCCAAAGGGCCGAAAAAAGTCACTTACAAATTGAATTTTCAAAAACCGTTTCTTAGTGGGCCTCTACATACTCGGATCAACCAACATGCAAAATTTCAGCTTTCTAGGTCTAGTGGTTTGAGCCCTGCGGTGATGAGTCAATTTTGGATTATATATAAGAGATGAGACTTTCCAAGTCGATTTGCTCGTAGAAATATGGATTATAGCTCTTTTTGCGCGTATCAATGTGAGGAGCAATGTTCGTGGTTTGGGTACCGAACACAGCGTTTTAAGGCCCTAAAACGAACGGTTTTCGAGATATTGCCAGAAAACTATCCCCGGTCTGCGATATTTCAGCGGTTGCCATAGTAACGTTGATCTGTTTCTCAGAGGGAACACAGTTATTTGGGAATATCTCCGAAACCGTTCATTTTAGGAACTTAAAAAGTGTGTTTCGTGGTCCCTACAGGACCTCCGAGTATTGTTTCTCGTATCTGGTGGCTTAAAATGAGCTAAATCCGAACTTTGTACCGACTGTCCTTGCTCAGTGCCAAAGGGCCGAAAAAAGTCACTTACAAATTGAATTTTCAAAAACCGTTTCTTAGTGGGCCTCTACATAATCGGATCAACCAACATGCAACATTTCAGCTCTCTAGGTCTAATGGTTTGAGCCCTGCGTCGATGAGTCAATTTTGGATTGTCAATGCCAAAGGGCCGAAAAAAGTCACTTACAAATTGAATTTTCAAAAACCGTTTCTTAGTGAGCCTCTACATACTCGGATCAACCAACATGCAAAATTTCAGCTTTCTAGGTCTAGTGGTTTGAGCCCTGCGGTGATGAGTCAATTTTGGATTATATATAAGAGATTGCATTGGCGCCCAACGTTTGAGCAAGAATTTATGAATCACACAAAGACAGGAGCACGAATAACAAAATAAGGATTATGGGGGAAAACAAGTTAAGTTTTGAAGCTGAAGCAGAGATGATAGCCATAGTGAAGAAGAGGTGCAGGATAGGATGATCAACCGGCAGAAGGCTGCGAAGGAGAAAGAGAAGTTGGAGCTGGAGGAGAAGGAGAAAGGCAAGTTGGAAGAACAGAGAGTGGAGCTCATATGTGTTGTAGAAGAGAAAGTTGAAATAGTGGAATCTGTGAGTGTGTCTGTGAAGGACGAGAAGAAATGTGAAGTACGTGATGTTGGGGGGGGGGGGGGGGGGGGTAAAGAGGTGGATAAGATAAGGTCCAGAAAGCTTGGTGAGGTCCTTGATGAGGTCAGTGAGCATATGTCTGAGAAGCTTGACAAGTTCAAAGAGCAGGTGGATAGCATATGCATTGTGGAAGAGAAAGTTGAAATAGTAGAATCTCTGAGTGTGTCTGTTGAGGAAGATGAGAAGATCTATGAAGTACTTGATGATAGGGGGCGTAGGAAAAATAATCATGAACTGGAAAGATAAGGCGAGGTTGTAGTGGTATATTTGTAGAGACAATAGCAAGCGAAGAAGAGAGAGAAGTTGTGGAGGTAGACACAGAGGTCACCGCCGACGTAAAAGAAGAGGACTTCAAATGGGGGAGGAGAATAACACTGAAGACAAGGAGGAAGATGAGATAGAACATAACGTGAAGAAGCGTAGGAGGAGAAAGATGAGGATACGGAGGAGAACAAGTTGGAGGAAGAAATGGACCAGATGGAAGGCAAAGAGAAGGAGTAAGAAGAGGAAGAGGTGTCTGGCAGATCGAGATAAGAGAGTGAAGGATCAGTAGAAAGAAAAGGAGAAAATAAAAGGGATAAAGGCAAAGAGAAAAGATGAGAAGAAAAGAATTGCTGAACAAGATAAGGCAGATGAAGAAAAAGAAGGGAAAGGAGAAGAAGGAGAGAATGAAGGCGGAAGGCAAGTGGCTGACGCACAAGCAGAAGACAGGCCGTGCGCGTGCTCAGGCCCTGCTACAGGTTTGCATGGCCCAAGGCATGGAACTGCCTGTGGCGGACGACCGCAAGTTTCCTCGACCCGGCACCAGGATACGGCCCAACAAGACCAAGCAGCAGCTAGCTACTGCTGCCCAAGAAGAACGGAAGGTGGAGGTGGAGATTGTGGATCAGGTCCCCCTGCCGTCAGAGGGCAGCATTGAACACAAGAAGGAACGGAAGAAGCAGAAGAAACTGGAACACAAAAATAAAGTTGGTGCCAAGAAAAGAGCTAAGTTGGAAGTTAAAACTGAGAAGAAGGCCCATAGAGAGGCTGAATTACGAGAAGAAAAGAAGAAGAAGAAGGAAAAAAATATGATGATACTCAATCGGAGGAGACAGACTAAAAGAAGGAGAAGAAGAAGAAGAAAGGAAAATATGATGTTACTGAATCAGAGGACACAGACCAATGAGTAGATGAAGAAAAGAAGAAGAAGAAGGAGAAACAGAAGAAAAGACACAAGCGTCGTGCAGAAAGGATCAAGGATGAGCAGGAGAGTAGTTCCGATGAGGATAAGGTTCTCAATCTTGACAACGACATGTTGTTGGATTCTGGTGGTGGATATCGAGGACGTGAAGATGAAAAGGGTCGTACTGGTGATGCTCCGCGTTTTGGAAGATATAATGGAGACAGGGCCCGGAGAGGTCGGAAGGGTGACGAAGATGATTATGATGACGGCACCGACAGGTCTGATGACGATTCTGCCGTTTTTCTGACTATGATGTTGTTGTAGGATTTTTCCGAGGCTGCTGGAGTGTCTGATAGACTCGATGAGATAGCTTTGGCTACTTTATCAGAAGAAAATATTAATGCTGGTTATTCTGGTGAACTTTGAATAATTGTTTCTGGAAATGTTTGTGCCTATGGTCTTTCTGAAGATGATATCGCCATTGAAATGGAAGTTGGCGATGCCACTATTGGCAAATATGATCCTGTATTTTGTTCTATAGAAGATGATGTATATTTGTAACTTTGTGTTTTTTTTGTTTTGTTTTTTTTTTTGTTAGTGTTGATTTCATGTTTTTTCATTTATCTAACTTTCAGTTACATAGTCTCTCTCAAGGGGGCGTCTGTAACCTAACATTTGTGGGTTACTGTGGCTCCTCCTTGTTTCTTTCAGTTAGTATATTTTGTTGTTTTGTTTTTATCTTGTTGCCAGCCTTGGCCACATATTGGCAGGCCACCACAGAACATCTTATGTGTTGTGCCTTGAGATTCTTTGCTGGTGGGTAGCCAGTGGATGGACCAGGTGGCTTTGGAGATATAGGTCAAGATTCTTTGTAATGGCAGAAGGTAACCATGGAGATATTGGGGATTGTTGTTGTATTTTTTTTCAGGCAATGAATGCAATGATCACATGTGGATAGATAAGATAATTAATAAATAAATAGTGTGTGATGTCATAGATTTATGGCATGTTAAAGAACCTTCCACTAATTACACCTGTGTGAAGCTGAATTGGATAGGTTAAGAATGTAAACAACGCTCTTAGGTTTCTACGTTCGTTGCCAAGAGCCGACTGCAGTGGCGTCTAGTAGCTAAGTTCTGAACTTGGCCTGGTAGTCGTTGACGGTGGCGCTTGGCCGCAAAAGTAGGAACTATTTGAAAAATTCTAAGTAGCAGTCTGTACTTAAATTAAAAAACAGATAACACACACTAATACAGTCATCACAATTACACCGGTTATCAGACAGATTCTACACACTCCCAAAGTACCCACGCGGGCTACTTGACCGCGTTGTCGCAGCCCCTAAACGTAAGAACCAACCAACCAGCAAGATATAGAAGTTGGTGTCCCAGTCTTTGAGTGGTATTATTTAAAGCAAGCATGTTGCCCCACTACCTGAGCTGATAAAAATCATAAGTGGTTAAAGGTAGCCCAACTATGGGTAAGTTTTATAATTTATTACAAACTGAGAGTCCTAAGAAAGAAGGAGCTAGTTGTTCACTGAGTTTTTCGATAGTTAGACATTAAAAATATACATACATTTTTCTTAATGATTTCATAATTTAATTTTGCACAATATAAAAGACTTTAAGGGTAACTAGGAATATGTTGAGTCGATTTACAAAGTGAATATCAAAGCATGCATTGTGGGCACTCTGATGCATAGGGAAACAGATACCGGTACCGTTTAGGGCGTCTATGATCAATATTCAGCAAATCTACGTATACTGCCCCTACTGGACATTCTGACAAAGTGTGCACTAAGACAGTAATCATATGGTATATTGGCTTTCACGGCCAGTGAATTAAAACTCAGCAATTCTTCTAGGTTTATGCCGTGAACCATAATATGTGTTTTGCATTTTACATAAAGTATACTTACCGACACCGCCTAGGCAGGCCGATAAGGCCCATAGCGTCCGAGATGGCTGATGCCCGGCTCAATCCCTACATCAGCACAACGCTTCCCTCAGCCGCATTTCTAGGTTTTCTGGCCGATGCCGCTACTCACTGTGGCTCCCCAACTGGCATTACGACGCTGGGTCAACGCCGTTCTAGACCTCATGGCCAGTACTAGGAATCTAACCCAGGCCACCTGGCTGAGAGGCTAGAACGCTGCTCGGAGACTATGGCGTTATCTTAATATATCAAGCATAGACGAGCAAACGCGGGTCAGTTTAACGCATTTGACCGATAGCGCATTACACTGTTCTTACCTATTACGTTTGTGGCCTTGATAAAGCCGGAGGATGAATTTGATTTCTAGCGCGAATATGGTATCCCAAGGGCCTTCAAAATTGCATTCAATAACGTGCAGAAACGATACGTCTAACGTACAACAGCGTAAATTATTCAGGAAGTAATCAATCAGTACAATCAACAATATTCAAGCTACTAATTCGTGATCGACCTTGAGTTAGGTACGACGCCTACTACCAATTTATCATCGGCAGTCTCTATTTATCTAACAAATCAACAAGCAGTCACTGAAAAAAAAAAGGAACAACATTTATAAAGGATGACTCGATGCATTACTTCATACTCAAAGGAGTCGAAAGCTGGACCCGCTCGTAATGGAGCCTCGGAATTCCATGCCCGTACAGCTGAACTAAATAGAGACATGGATGGCCTCAGACAGATTGAAGATCATCCTATACACTGCGCGTGCCTCTATTGCATATTTCAACATAGATGAACTTATCACTCGAAGGGATGGTGAGTTTATTTAATAGCGATAGTACTCTTCAATCCACAGGACTTTTAATCATTCTAGGTTATTTGCAGCTTCTCCCCTATTTTCGTGTACTCACCAATAGGACCATTTTATGCTTGCAAAACGAACCAGTGCCATTGCCTTGTGGTTTGACAGCTGGAGCAGGTATCAAGATGGAAAGTTTTAACCCTGACGCAGGCAGTAGCCATGCAAAGTGGTAATTTCGGGGTTTTGCTTCCACACAGCCATCAGACACACCTCGGGATACTACTTATTTCAAGTCTCAGGGCACCAACCCTAATCCTAGATCTTAATAACTACAGATACACACACTATCGTACTCGCAACAGAAACACAGGTTATCGCAATTCCAAGTCCACGGGGCTGATTTCCATGATGATCCAACCTCTAAGAATTGATTAACAACAACAACAACATTAACAGTCAATTTCCTTGTGTTCTGAAATTACAATTCAGTTACAGGAAACAAATCTTTCGAATAGGCTTTTAGGACTTATCATAACCCTTGATTCGCTTTGTTAATTTTTCATTCCAACCTGTTTGCTCAGCATATCAATATCCCATTGTTACGGTGCTATTATCTTATTTTGTTATCATGTTTGAACCATCAAAATGTGGCTTGCTAACCCTTTCCATTGTCTACATTTTTCTAACCCATCTACTTTAATCATGAAGATAAAACTTTGTATTTACGAGCCTTGTCAGTCAAGGTTGCATTTAAATTAAATCACATTACCGAGCATTAGGAATCCGCTTATCTTATTAGAAGTTCCAGGCAAATTACATCTCTTGGAATTATTTTTTGAGAACTACCAAAATTTGCCTTGTTCGACGTACGAGTTAGATGTGGAAAGTACGAGGAAATTCCCTCGCATTATAAACAGGGGAGACGTAGGGCAAAACGTATTACTTGGAACAAAGTCCAATTACTTCTAAAGTTTTAAAGATACAACATTGAAATTTTGTAGCAATATTTATAACATAATGTTGCATAGTTGTAGTTAGATTCATTGATTTTCAATAAGAAATAAGACTTCCACTGAAAATTTGTTTTTTGGCACTTACATATACCATATGTATTTTTTCTCATCATCGGACATTTCAATATTGATGAACTCTTTATGATAAGCTTTTTAGACAGTGGCAATCAATTCTGTGGAACAAAGTTTTAATTAGGCTCTTAGGTTGTTTTATATATGATTTTAAATTGTTTGATTAAAAATCCCTCAAATTTACTTAAATGCTTAGTTGTTAATGCCATAATACCTAAAATATCAAACAACTGTTCCACACGATTTTGCATTGCCGTGTTGTGAAATATACTACCAAGTTTGAATGATGTATGTTTAACAGTTCCAGAGAAAAGGTACATTGATTGTGTAAAAATGTGTTTTTCCAGAAAACTGCGATGAAGTTTCTGTTAATTTTGTAGTCAAGTTTTGCCCCCCGCCCCCCACACACATCGTTTTTTCCTACGTCAGAAGTCTACCTCTCCCACCAATCCTATTTTGTTAAAGGCCTTCACATTAGTTCCATAGGGTTCACTATCTGAAATTTTTTTAAAGCACGTAAGTCCCCGTCACCAAGATAGGTTACTTGGTATATATCCTCCACCATATTTTTCTTCTGATCGATGGAAGATGAGTGCCATACCACCACTTGAGCCTTCATAATTATAACTATACACTTCCTTGTATTGCTCGAACCACCTGCTTTCTTCCTCATCGTTGGCATGGTTCTTTCTTATTTCACATTGACTGCAATACTTAGGCCTACATCATGTTCACAGTTTTCAAAGTACAAATGTAAATTGCATACAACGCCATTTCGCCAATAGTCATCACAGGGTTATAGAGATTTGGCACCACAAACACCACTTGCACATGAGCTATTAATAACATTTAAATAATTTCTTTTTCACTTCAGGAGTACTCGAGAACTGCCGATATTTGCCTTGTTCTATGTATACGAGTTAGATCTGGAAAGTACGAGGAATTTCTCTCCCAATTACAAAAACTAAATAATTTGTTTTTCTCTTCAGGAGTATATCCTCGACGAGATTGAAACCGGGTGTAAAGAAGATTGACAAATTAGAAATAATTGGAAGACTATATTCATGCAAAGTATGTGAAAAGAACTTTGGACGGATAAGTCACCTTAAGTCGCACATGTTAATTCATGCTGGCAAGAAGACGTATTGTTGCGATACGTGTGGAGCAGAGTTTACTAGACGAACTACGTTGAGGTCACATATAACAATCCATAGTGGCCACAGGCCATTCTCTTGTCATGTATGTAATGCAGCGTTTTCTCATAAGATACCATTAGAAAGACACTTGAAAATCCATGCCAGCCGGAAACCATACCCCTGTAATGAATGTAAAGCAGCATATATTGAGAAGAGTTCTTTGCAGAGACATAAAATGGTTCATTCAAATCAGAAGCCATATGCTTGTCTGACGTGTGGAAAGGCATTTACTCTTAGGAGTAGTTTGGAAAGGCACCAATTGGTCCATTCAGGATTAAAGCCTTACGACTGTAAGACGTGCCAAAAGAAATTTACTCAAAAATGCGATTTGGAGAGACATATGTTAGTTCATTCTGGTGAAAAGCCTTACTCCTGTAACCTGTGTGAAAAGAAATTTTCTCAACGAAGTAGTCTAAAAACCCACATACTCCTGCACGATGGAATAATGCCATATTGTTGTAATACATGTCGCGCAGGATTTGCTACCAGCAATGATATGAAGAAGCATAAATTACTTTATAGCGACCACTAGTTACACGTCCGGTTTGGCAATTTTTACGATGATATTAGATAAAGGTTATCTTTACATACTCTGAATGCATTCCTTTGGTATCAAATATGTTTAAAAAAATGCAAAGACAAGTTCACTTACTAATTATTTGGTGTCGCATGCACACCACACACTTTGCTAATTAATATATGGGAAAGGAATGTTTTAAGAGGTGTAAGGTTCTGCGATTTCGTTCGGCTACTTCGACATGAATCACAGTAACTATGTTTGACGTGTCATAGCAGAAAGATTAATACAATCAGAATCGTAACTCACAATGTCCAATGAAACAAAAAGAAATGAGACATGATGCCCATATACATTTCTCCAAGTGAGGAATCCATATATTTGGTCATTGCGTTACATGTGAGGTGTGGAATTGAGAGTCACTGTATCCCTGGGATGATGTCAGTTCTGTCTCCAATGTTATTTCGAGCAATCAGTGAACTACAAGTACCCGCCATCTGATATTGTTTTGAAAGTTACTTGGGGCCTAGTTTGCATTTGCCAGTTTAGTTGGAATATTATGCTATTTGTCAAGGATATATGTTGGGTGCATATTAAATTGTAAAGGAAAACGCATGAGAAATCCTTCGAGGACCGACAAGAAAAGGAAACCTCAACGTTCATTCCTATGCTTATAATGTGGCATTCAACTAAAGCTCCTCATCACATCGGAGATACAGAAATTGTGTACCCTGCCATTTGACACAGTTTCCTCCCAGCAGATCCCGTCTTCCGAAACATCGAGAGGAAATTACGAAGGATGGAGTTTATTCGCAATTTGAAGAGGTTCTTGACGTCATACAAACACCATGCAACAGTAAAATTCCCTGGTAAAGATGGTGATGTGATTAATATAAAGGGTACAATGGTTGGATTACTGAAAGAACCAAAGGATTGGCATTTCCAAATGTCAAAAATAAAACGCATTCTGCTTGGAAGCAAAGTGGTTGCAAAGGGAGAAATTGCCTTCAGAGTTGATACAGGTGTGTACGAGTCTCTGTTTAAGATAGATAAATATATAAATCATCTGATTTCTAACAGAATAGAAGAAAGCAATATAATATCCTCAGTGAAATCGAACGATGTGGAGAAACTTCTCAAAGTACACTTTGGAGATGATTGGTGCGCTGTTGACACGCTTGCTTTTTATGTTCATGTCATTGATTCCAATTGTGGGAGTGGTAACAAAGAAATAAGTGAAAGTGAGGTGTGTAATTTAGTTGGACAAGAAGAAATTATTTCAATATAGATACACTCAAAGTGCAAAAATAAGAAATAGCATTTATTGTTGCATTAATTAGGCTAACTGATAAATGTTATATTCGAATACAATGTACTAAAATTTGTGGCTAAAAATTCGTAATGTTCTGCCAAGGTATTTAATCCATGTTGGTAAAACATGTTACTTGTTTAATATCAAAACTTACATTTTCTGTAACATTCAAACTGAACCCTAACAACATCCAGTTCATGGTTTCAGAACTAACTTCATCCAATAATTACTCGATAATTATTAATAAACTACCGTAACATAAAATAGAATGTTTTGACATTAAAACTATTAACATGGCTCCGCGTTATATACAATGACATTTAAATTAGTTATGGCAGTCCAGAATTAACCTGTAGCATGTTTTGCTTAATTCCCAAAAATCAAGGTTTCGGATATTGTGAGTTAGAGGACTCGTGTATAGAAACCTTCTACACATTCATACTTACAGTATCTACAGCAGAATATGTGCACCAAAGTATTTGAAGTTGAGTCAGTAAATTTGCCGCTAAGCAGCATGAGAGTGATACTCAATATCCTCATGGACTTCTCTCTGTCTCTTCAAACCTACCGCCCGATTAAACCAAGAGCACGAGAGGTCGCCTGATGTGATTGATACGTCTCTAGTGGCAGTCAAGTGAACTAGCCATTAAACAAGCACCTTCTCGTGAATGTTTACGAATGTTAGTTATGATAGGGCATGGCATTATAAGGAACAGGGAATTATGGGATTATGTTAGAATGACTTGAGAATGGTGCCATACATCTTATTTAAGAAACCTTTCTTTAAAAGAATTAGGCCACGCTGAAACATGGCTTCTATCACTTCAAGCCACACATCTTCGTAAACCAGAGAAAGTAATATTCTCACTAAACGGTGCTCAGCATGCCTCAAACTTTATATATATTGCAATTTACTTCCTACTTAGTGCCATAAACCCTAAATCGGGTGCGCGCGTTCTTTCGAGCGCATTGATAAATTTAGACCTTGGAATGTAATTTTTAAAATGTTACATATTGTTGATTGAAGCTAGGTCATCTGCTCCTAATAAAAATTTGAAGTTGACTATTGTTGTTTGTTAGCCTACTCTAATTTAAAATGTTTTTCAGCACTCGACGGCCTTTTATATAGAAATATCTTTCTGAAAGACGACTAGATTTTCAAAGAAGTCTCGAAATCTCTGAACACTAAAATTCCACTCAATTTATTTTTCTTTGTTAATAAAATGGAAGTTACCTGTCCTCCGTCGCCACTCGGTATATTGAAGCGCATCAGGTTAGAGCAGTCATAAGTTACTACACAACAACGTTTTACCAAAATGGTTGTTTTACACATTATTAGAACCACCGTCTTTTAAGGCAACAAAGGTTTTGACTGTAAATATCATTTAGATTAAAGGATTTTTCTATATTTTGAGTTCAGATTAAATTTAAGATCATTTTTCACTGTTTTATTTCTGTGAATGCATTGAAGGATTATCACAATTGTTAAAAGTTCACATAACTAAGATTACAGAAACCATAGTTTAAATTATTCGTTAGAGGAATAACTAAGGCTAAGAAGCAAGTGTTCTGTTGGAAACTTGGCACATGACTACACTTTCGAACATGCTCAATAGTTGTGGTTTTCTTCTCCTTCTAGCTCTCTACATTGATGGCCAGCAAAAACGTAGCACAGTGTATTCGCTAAATATGAATACCTGGCACAATGAACAGTGTGCATATTACGGGATTCACAGAAAGTATTGCGACGTATTGAACCCATGTGCCATAGGGTCCATGGAGGTCGAATCCATGCATTTGGGGAAGAAATGAAAGAAACGTACAGTTTCTAATGTAACTTAAAGAAAGATCCAGCTAGGATGCTAGCCTAAGGTTGTGCAACCAACGAGGACCAGGTGTTCGAGAGGATGAGATCACCCCTCTTGACATTCAGAAGGGAGCGAGTCATGAGTATTAATAACTGAGTGGAAAATTCCCACTATTAAACAAGGAAGCCTGACTCGGAAATCGACCTTACGTTGCTGGAAAATGACAACACCGCTTATGCGCCAGAAGAGGAATAATTAAATTTAACCCGTTTACGAGTATAAAAATGAGTAAACAAGTACAGTACGGTGAATCATTTTGAATGAGAGATTTTTCAGTAAAGAAGAACCCTTTAATAATTGCACAGGAGAAAACTGCAAACGCAAGTGTACGTCATCGGGGAAGTACCAAGGCTGGTGTAGAGGGGAGAGTACAAAAGAACAGCAACTCCCACACAATTGAGGACGAGAAATTAATTAATATCTCCGAATTGCACGATCGATTCTTAGGTGCAATGAGATTATTTGACATTGAGAAGACGAGCTTTCGGAAGGTATAATTTTTATAATTGTGCAACCATTATTTTAGAAGTTGGCCACAGAAAGGGCTAGAGTCTTATTTTTTTGTAGTGAAATAGTATAAAGCTTCGGGCTTCACCAAGCCAATCATGCAGTCTCGAACAGCCCGAGGGGGCGTTGCTACGCATCACGCAGTACAAGTCCGTCCAGGGGGACGTGACGCTGGAGCATCAACAGTAAATGCAGTTCTGAACAGCCCGAGGGGGTGTTGCTACGCATCAGTATTCAGACAGCCGTGTGGGGCGTAACTCTGCGTCACATCGAAGACAGTTACCAGTACTCCTTGAAGGGAGAAACGCTGTGTTACACCGCAGAAGTAATATCCGATAGCCATAGGCGTCGCAGTATTAACAACTTGCTTGCCTCCATAAGGAGTGGTAAAGAAGAAATTTAAAGTATCGCCGTGTTGAAAGATTAGGAAAATCCTAGTTACAGGATTTAGGCCCGACAGTATACAAGTTATATTGAAAAGTTCGTAAGATATAGTCAGAGCAGGCTGAGAACGTCGGACTTAAGGCGATAGGTCGTTAAATAGACGAACGAATATATCATAACGTACGGAAGTACCGTACCAGAAAGATAAACTGTTATCTAAATTAAAGAACCCAAAAAGGGAAGAACATAATAAGGTTCGGAACGTATTTCAGAAACGTAGGAGTGCTATAACCGATCAAATAAAGAAGAACGGAGACTATAAACATTATCTCCAGAAAGCAGGCGAATTATTCTAAAAGTACTAGACTCGAGAAGTACTAGCTGCTATAAACTAAATCCATAGGTCATCGATAGGTTATTGAGGAGACCTCGATCCGAATAGACTTTCGCTAGGATCGATAAACCAGATCTACAAAGAAGCCGTTCAAGCTAGATAAATAGCCGGTCATCCAGAATAGGAGTAGAAGAATTAGGATTCCAGGGAACAGTAGATGTTTCGAGACTTTCGTATTCTGCAGGATAGGAAGCCGACATTGAATAAATTTCACCCTTGGAAACGGGAAATTAAGAGGTCACGTGTGATAGGCTAAGAAATACGGCCTAGTGATCAAGAATTGTGAAGTGTAAATTTATCAAGATTGTGTGTTAAATTAATATTTTTAGTGTTTATTGTGTGTTCTAAAGAGACACACCAGTGTATAAAAATGTCGTCAATGTTAAGTGTCTTAAATATGTGTCAAGAAGTGTTTGTACATAAGATGAATTTCCATAATATGGAGTAAAATTTGAAAGTGGGCCAAAATGAGACACCGCACAAGAATAAAGGTCATGGGACGACCTTAAAACACATGTGAGTAATGAATTTCATTCTATTTGATGTCAGGGAATGGCTGTGTACAAATCCACCGGAGTTTTTGAGTAAAAGGGATGTGTTTTAATAAATAAATACTGAATAAACAAGAACGCGGTCTGAACAAAAATAGAAATTTGAGAAATTATAAATAATTATGTAAAGAATAAATCCCGTAGAGGAAATATGTGAATAAAATGTTAATGTATTTAACGAATGTCATAAGAGCAAGCGAAATATCAGTAATTATCATGAAAGATATTTAAATAAAGTAAATTTGAGATATGAAAGAAATAGCTTTTGAGCTTGTGTAAAGAATAAAGATAATAATAATAACCAAGAAAGGAAATATTAAATAAAGATCAAATAAATTGATGTGAACATAAGAGCGTTAAAGCCTTAACATATGTGTAAGACATGATGTTCAAGGGAATATTTTAAAAGGGAGCGATTTATCGGCAACGAAAAAGATTAATATAAGAATTAAAAACAATGTGAATTGTTACTAATGAGATTTATCAGTTCTTGGGAAGACATTTCGGCTTAAAATAATGTATAGCGCAAAGGAGCGCAAATAATATTAAAAAGTCACGCTAGGAACGCGTAGAGATTAAAATACTTGGTAAATTACTTATGGAGGGTAGTTGATTGTAGTGAATTGATAATTGTATAAGTCCTCTATTTGTGACAAGGGTCACGAGGCCATGTGTGTATTATTTAAAAGGGAGCTAATGTATGGTATTATTGAGCGTATGTCATGTAGGCCACGGCCGACTTTAAATCGCGTCTTGTATAAGTCCTCTATAAGGGAATGGTTCCCGAGGCATGTGAAGAGATTCGAACTCAGAATCCTCTTATGGTAAAAGCCCCTTAATTCTTCGTCGTCGGATGTGTATTAATCTTCCCAATCAATGAGGACCCTCTCATAATTAATAAATGCCAAGATTACGAAAGTGGTCTATGAACCAAAGAATATTTGTTTGAATGGATACAGTACAGTAAAAGCCCGGTCTCTCCCCAGGACTGAGTATAATGTGAAGGTTTGTTTTGAAAGCCTTGAAAAGGAGCTGCTAACATGGGTTAGACAGAGAGTCGCCCAGTCACCCTCCTTGTCATAAATCGCGCCCGAGTTAACGGCCTGGCTCTCTTAGAGCGAGGGTGGGCAGAAACCGTCTCGTAAGATGTTGTAAAGAGAAATGAATACACCAGGAGTGTTTAAAGTTGTTAACGACCCGGGCGTTGAACCGAGGTCCTTGTAGATTGATATTTCCGCTTGCCTGTTCAGATCGTAGTTTTTTTATGTGATAATGGTCTTATAAGACGTAAGAGATAAATAACAATCCCTATTGTAATGTTGTACGGAAGTAGTATTCCACGAGTTAATTGAAGGCAACTAGGTTTCGGGAGTAACTATAGTATTTTGACTGTGTCAAGTATCTTCATACTCTGGAGTACACAAGTAATTTCCTGATTACCTTAATATATTTGTGAAAATAAAGAGAGATGATAACAGCTGAATGTGTGAACATGCCCAAAATATGGAGTTAGATAATTAACATAGAATTGTAAATGTAATTATACATTTGTTTTGAGGATTATGAAAATATAAAAGTAGTATTTGAGGTGTACAAGAGTGACACCATTATTATGTTAAGTATGGAGCCAAAAGAGTTCGGAGTTATATAAAACTTACAGTTGATGCTTTATGGAAGTAAAAATAAGTAGGAATTGTTGGTTTATGTAGAAACCATATGTTTAAATACAATATTTGTTTTATTATATTTGTGATTCCTTGTTCATTTGGAACAAGTAGATGATTATGGGTCAGTAATTTAATTGTTAAAGTGTTTGTAGCGCCATTAATTTTATTAATTAAATGTGTTAAAAATAGGAGTTGATTTTGTTGTTATTTTTGCAAGTGTATCCTCTAATTAATCCAAAATATGTGAGTCACAGAGTGGGGGAACTTACCGCTGCCCCGAAAATTCCGAATTGAGCTACGCTGGTATACTGTGATTGGCATATTTCTTGCTAAAAGGGCACAGTATACATGTTGACAGTGCAGGATCCTTCACTAGCTGTTCTGCTCTGCCTTCGGCCATGTTTTGTATTCTCACCATGAGGTCTGGAGGCTCCACGCCAAGCTCTCTATGACATTGTATCATCCACCTCCGAATAATTATAAAGCTACTGATTGCACCTGCATTCATCAGAGTTTCTCTTTGACGCCGAGTAAGACTCGTTGAGCTGATCCACGGTGTCAATGATTGCTTTACGAAAGTTAGTATTTTTTACTTCAGTGCTTCCCATGATTCATCTATGGCATCTGTTTTGTGGAAGCTGGAGATGAGCAGAACAACCTAGAGTACAATCATCCTGCTGCTGTTCCCAGGTCTTGATTTCAGCTCCGTAAAAGTTAAAGGAATCTCTTTATTATTCTTTCTGATAGTTCCAGCCAGTGCTTGATTTGTAAAAAAAAAAAAAAAAGTCCCGGTACTGTGGGCTGACGGGAGGTGGTAGAAATTGGGGGGGCTTTATGGAATATTGAAATATAGAGTTTTGACGCTTTTCTGAACACCTTTAAAAATGAATCAGCGGACAAAATAGCAATCTAATTTTTATTGCAATTTTAAATTAAATTGAGACTGGTGTAGCAACATTCTTCTTACCATAGGCATTGACCTAGGCCAACTAGGCTACCATTCAAACAATGTACATTATTTCAAATTTATTTACGTAATTTAAAAAGTTAAATGCATTCGGTTTGAAAATACACACAAGTTCACCAACAATATTTCATATCTTGTTTTATAATTTCGTCTTTACAGTTTTCTGAAATAATTATTTATTATAAAAGGTACTGTACTTCATCATATTTTACCTCACAGTTTATAAAATTGTCCAAAGTTTAGAAAAGTTTTCGTTGTATGTGGCTCCTCTCTCTCTCTCTCTCTCTCTCTCTCTCTCTCTCAACTTGCTGTTAGTATCCAGAGCGGAGTGCCATCCCCGAAGCCGCCAAGATTCCACGTACTTTGAAGTACAGCCCATTCAAAGACCAAGTTGACCTTGACATACAACTAACGTTCCACAGTTCTAAAAATTATGTTATATATTCGACTTTCACCCCAATCAGATGTTTCAGTACAGCGAACCGGTGCGTACCGTCACAAATCTAGCCCTGGTTCCAGCTACTGCTGACTTATCAACATTTCTCAGAGCATCGTGATATTTACGCAGTACGATTCTTTCAGAGATTTTTCTTGGTGTACTTGTATTTACCCATGGGTTGTTGCCCTGCACAGAATTCCATGTTCAGTGTGTATTATGTTTTTGCACAGACTAGTCCAAATATTTTTCAACCGTATTTAGCCATTTTGTTAGGTTGGTATTGCCTGAAAGGGAATTTTCTTCGAAAACCTACAAGTATGTATTTCGTCAATGGTTACGTAGTCCGTCTCACTAGAACAATACAAACTGAGAAACACTTCAACGAAATGATCATATATTTCACGAATTGTTGTCATCAATTGGAAGACGTTGTTCTCGATCGCCAACACCCTAAAGCGCTTAATGCTACGATCCCTGTACATTATGTAGCCCAAAGATTTTCCACAAGCCGGTGAGCGCATCTTAAGTAGAGGAGCCCTAAAAGTGCTTTGAGTCCCTTAACATTAGTAGGCCTGTAGTCTCGTTCACGGTGGGATTTATATCTTTTCTTTTTATAACCAAATATTGGTAACGGTAATCGGTAATTTATTCTACAATATCGCCAGAAAAAAATGTTCTCACGTTGCAATCGGATTTTTTAATTTCCTGACCTTTAGGCCATGAAAGGCGAGTTGTAACCCAGTCCACGAGCAGTTCTTGCGAATGTTGGATGCGTGTGCCAAAGTCACCTCCGGAACAACAGCACCACATCGGCCATCAACCAACTGTTCGCTATTGGTATCATTGGCCTGCGGCAAGATGGCGTCACAGTGAGAGTGTTGTGAAATAGCAGCTACTGTAAATATTTGATAAAAGTGGTAAAATATTATAACAGAGGTTTAAAATCTATAAAGTTACTTTCCTTAGGTCAAGTGAAATATGGAATATTGATAGTATTTAGAAATTCTTATTGATAATTTAATAAACTTAAACTAAGTTGTGGGAACATGTATCCAAAGATTCGGTGACTTCTTCAATCACTATTTGAACCAAGTAGAGCAGTGGTGCTTTTACGAGTTTTCACCCGAATCACATTCTTCTTTATTGGTAGGTAATTAGATTAATTCGTTTAGGTAGTAATAATTAACATAAATTTAGTGTAATTTGGTGTAAATATCAAGGCTAACTTATATCTCTAGTATGTCGGCAGTAAACAGTGTTAGTGTCTCGTCAGGTAATGTAACCGTTACGGATTTATGCTCGTCGTGCAAAATAAAAGTAAAAAATGCAAATAAAATCATCACAAGATCTCAGGTAAAATTGACTGAGGAGAAAAGTGAAACCGATTGTCGTAATGTAGGCCTACCGGTACCGTCATGCGAATGTCATAACCTGAGAAACGAACTGTCCTCAAAAGATGAAATTATAAAGCTGCTAAAGGAAGAAATTACTAAGTTAATGGAAGAGGTGAATACATTAAAAGGAAACAGAGAGGAAAGCAAGGAAACTTGGTCCAAAGTGGTTGCTGGTAAGGTAAGATTGAATATGCCTAGGCCTATAAATGGACTAACGGTACATGTAACAGAAATTCCCGTCTCAAATTCATTTGGAGCGCTCGTCGAAGAAAATGATGACTTTCTTCAAGAAGAAAACAACAAAGTGATAAAGAAAAAATCCAGGAAGATGCGGATATTTGCGGACAGTCACGAGCGAGATGTAGCAGCAAGTGTATTGGAGAGAAGCGGAGAAATGGAGGTCACTTCGACAGTAAAGCCAGGAGCACCCGTTGCAGCGGTCATGAACGAGATGATAGGAGAGTGTGCAACCCTCACTTCAAAGGACTATGTAGTAATCATCGCTGGAGCAAACGACATCTATATAAATGAGAGTAAAAATGTAATCAAATATTTAAAGGGTGCATTGCCATCCATGCTTAACACAAATGTCATTATTGTAAACATTTCGCAGAGATACGATTTAATTCCCAAATCATGTGTAAATGTAGAAATAGAGGCTACAAATAGTAAAATTCGTTAAATTTGTAAGTTTTCCAAATGTACAAATTATAGATGTAAGTAAATTAGACAGGAAGTTCCACACTTGTCATGGCCTACACTTAAATAGGTTAGGAAAAGAGTATCTTAGTGATGAAATCTGCAAAATTGTAAATTCAAATGGTAACAATAGTTAAACAGTAATATCTTTAGAGTGGAAGCAGGGAAACTTGTAAAAGAAGCCAACGTGAGGTTTGGCATTCAGATCTTTCGATGTCAAATTTAACTGGGTGGAACAATGGTATTTCGGATTTGTCTAGCAACAATAATAATAACAATTATGATGGTAATAATGTAAATAAATCACCAACAGAAGCTTGCAAAAGTAACAAATTTAAAATTTACCACCAGAATGTTCAGTCTCTCTACAATAAAATTGATTACATAAATCTAATGCTTAAAAATGAACTTAAAGACATCTCAGCAATATGTATTTCAGAACATTGGCTGAAAGGGGAACAACTCGAATTAATTCAATTCCCAGGGTTTATACAAGCTAGTAAATACTCTAGAACTAATATTAGCCATGGTGGTACTTGTATCTACCTAAGAAATAATTTAGATGATGAACAGTTAACAGCTTATGATTATCTAATTTTGGAACAGGATTTTGAATTCTCTGCCGTAAAAATACAGCAGTTTAAGTTAATAATTGTATGCGTATACCGTTCTCCGCCAGGAAAGTTTCCTTTATTTATAGATAAATTAGAATTGCCACTCAATAACATTAGCAAAGTAAATTTCGATATAATAATTTGTGGGGATGTAAATGTGGATTTCTTAAAATTTGATAGAAATTGTGAATTATTAACACAGTTACTAATTTCCTATGGACTGAAACCTACAGTAAATACCCCAACAAGAATAACAAAATTTAGTAAAACCACTCCTGATCAATTTCTTTTTAAATACAGATAAATATCACCGTTCAATAGAAGTCTATTGTCCGGGTTGTAGTGACCACCATGGACAAATACTGAGTTTTGAAGTACCCGAAACAATCAATAATAATGATAATGGAGTAAAATCAAAGTGCAGGTCATTCACTGAAACAAATGTTACATATTTCAATGACTTATTAAATAAGGAAACATGGTCAGAAATTTATAAACTAGATAATGTAAATGATAAATTTAATGCATTTAACAGTACCCTAAAACACTATTTTGAAACAGCATTCCCCTTTAGACAAAGAACTGTTCAAAATAACAAAACTATTAATTGGATAACAACAGGGATTATAAATTCATGTCAAAGAAAGAAATTTCTACGCAAATTATATAAACAATACCACACAACACCTGAATTCAATTTATACTACAAAAATACACTAGCATATTAAATAAGGTAATAAGACTAGCAAAGAAAATGCATAAAGATAATTTTATTTCCCAATCATCTAATAAAAACAAGGCTATATGGTCCGTGATAAAGAAAGAAACTGGAAAATCTGCTAAAATACAAAGGAACATTACAATGACCAGAAATAATAAAGTGATAAATAATCCAGAGGAAATAGCAAACACTTTCAATGACTATTTTCTGGAAATTCCACAAAAATTATTAAATAAATCACAGGTAAATACACTAAACTCTAATAATAAAATTAATATATGTAGTGATTCTTTATTTATAAATCATGTCACAAGTGAAGAGGTAAGAATAGTTATAAAAGAGCTAAAAATTAATTTTGTGCTGGCATTGATGGCATCCCAGATGCAATTTTAAAGAAATGTGCAGAAAATATAATAAATCCACTTACACACTTAATAAACAGTTCAATTCTCTCAGGAACTTACCCGGATATTTTGAAGTTATCAAAAGTAATTCCAGTGCACAAAAACGGTTAAAAAGATGAATTAGATAACTATCGTCCTATTACCTTACCAACTGGTATCGCAAAAAATGTGGAAAAAATCATGTATAGGAGACTGATAAGTTTTATAGAAAGAAAAAAAATATTATCAAACTCACAACATGTATTCAGAACGGAAATATCTACACAGACAGCAATTTATGAATGTATTAATAGTATACTGAAATTAATTGACAATAAGGAACATGTAACTGGCCTACTCTTAGATTTATCGAAAGCATTTTATGTTGTTGACCATAAAATCCTCCTTACAAAACTAAATCAATATGGTTATTAGAGGTCTAGCTAATAAATGGATGGAGTCTTACTTAACAAGGCGTAAGCAAATAGTAAGCTTGAGACACAAGGATGATGGAACCAAATTACTTAATGAAACATTGTCCAATGAGGGAATTATTAAATTTGGAGTACCCCTGGGATCGGTTTTGGGCCCACTACTCTTCCTTCTATATATCAATGATATAACACAGAACGTTCATTCACATAAGAAAATTTTGTTTGCGGATGATACAACACTCGTAATAAAAGGTGAAACTAAACAGGTCAGACAGCAGTCTGCGGACTCCGTTACAGGAGAGTTAACCAAATGGTCACAAGATAATCGCCTCATAATCAACTATAAAAAAAGAGTATGTCTAAATGTCCACACTATACAGAATAGGAATCCTGCGACGCCCAATATAACATTAAATGGTCATCAAATACAAAATAAATCAGAAACAAAGTTTTTAGGACTATGGATACAACATGACTTGAAATGGAATAAACATATACAATATCTGAATACTAAACTGAACTCGATGTGCTTTGCGTTACGTATTTTGAAAACCTGCACTAGCATGCACACATTAAGAAATACTTATTTTGCTTATTTCCATTCATACTTAAGACACGGAGTCATATTTTGGGGTATGTCGCCAGATGTACTAAGCACGTTTAGGATACAAAAGAGGGCGATTAGAATTATGGCAAATGCAAACACTAGAGAATCATGTAGACCTCTGTTTAAAGATTTAAACATTCTCCCTCTGCCCTGTATATATATCTTTGAAAGTATTATGTTTTGTAAAAAGAATTTAATGAATAAGGATGTTTTTCTTAAAACAAACAATGATGTTCATAGGCATAACACAAGACAAAATCAAAACATTCATATTTCACACACACACACAAGCATATATCAAAAAGGAACTTATCACGCAGGAGTTAAATTATACAATAAACTACCCCAGTATATAAAACTTGCCCCAAAAATAAAAACCTTTGATAGAATGTTGAAAGCTTATCTGCAGTGCCATTGTTTTTACTCTGTAGTTGAATATCTTAGTGTATAGAAACGATGAAATCTATAATTATATTTTACTTTTCTATTTTAATTGTAATACCTAGCTGTAAATTGTTGTATTTATAGAATTAAGTTTTCATATTATAATAGAATAAGGTGTAAATAGTTGTCCAATAAGATTGTATCTCTTAAGATCTGTTATTATAATAACTTATAAATAGTTATAGTATTAGTATTACTGTATATACCTATTAGTACTTTTATTTTATAGATGTAAATTCAGACGTGTCTATATCAAAAATGTATTGTATACATGTATTTGATCAAATGGAATTAATAAAACTATCTATCTATCTATCTATCTATCTATCTATCTATCTATCATGGTCACTAACCTGAAGATCGTTACTTTCGCCTCCATCACTTTGTGAATGTTGTGCTTTAGCACTACCGAATCTCATGCCCTATGAACTTCTTCTGATAGGGACCTACTACTTTCTCTCAGCGGCTGTTCTAACACTTTCTTCCTTTGCAACACGGTACTCTCTATCAATCTCCGTATCTCTTCCTCTACAGCAGTGTCATACTGTGGTGGATATGCACACGGCAATAATCGACTATACGAACGAATTTAGGCAAACACGTTCGAGTGCGTACACCCACAGGGCACAGTGATGGAGTCACGGGTATAGAAATCTTTGTAACCATTTTTCAGTGCTGTCTTAACTAACAATGGAATGTTACCTTTAAGTTGGAGACTCGAGAGACTCTAGTGGGCCCGCTGCTTTAAACGACCCCAAACATACTCGACCATTTGCTTCCCTATCTACGGGGTGGCTACTGTCGGGGGGAAATGTATAAATACTCTAGTTTAGACGTCAATAAAACGTTACCCGTAGTATAACATAAAAACAAGCTACACCATACTTTTCCTTATTTTATTCTGTGTTTAGCTATTGTAACGTAATTATAATTATAATTGTAAGATTCATATACTTGTTCCCTAGCCTTACGCCATTTTCTACCCTTGAATTTTTCATTTCCTTCCGCCATTCTCGGATGACCTTTTCCTAAACACAATTGAAGAGAAGCGGTGATAACCCGTCTCCTTGCCTCACTCCCGTCCTGATTTCAAAGGCATCAGGCATCTCTCCTCTGAACTTCACTTTGGAGGTGGTGTTGGTCAGGGTTTGCTGGATAATTGATTGTGTCTTGTTATCAAAGCCAAACTCTTCAAGGATTTGCAATAGGATGGTTCAATCAATTGAGTCGTACGCTTTCCTAAAATTAACAAAGGTCATCACGAATTTCCTGTTCCTGAGTTTCAGATAGGAAAGGATGGACTTCAGATTCATAACCTGCTCAGCACATGATCGTCCCTTTCTTAAACCCCCTTGGTATTCCCCCAGTTGTGGATCGATTTGTTGTTCCACCCTATTATGTAGAGCTTTTGAGAGGATCTTGTAAGTCATTGATAGATGAGAGCTGCCACAGTAATTGTTCACTTCAGTTTTCTCCCCTTTTTTATGTAGTGGATGAATTACGACAGAGGTCCATCCACTTGGTAGTTTATCGCTCTCCCAGATCTCTTGAATAATTGCAACAAGCTTGTCAACTGCTTTTCCCCTGCATGTTTCCACAGTTCAGCAATTATCAAATATTCACCCGGTGCCTTGTTGTCCTTCAGCTCTTGGATGACCTTCGTGATTTCAGCCTTCGTAGGGCGGGGGGGGGGGCGAATCAGGGTGGATGTTTGGATTTATTTTATAAACGAAAGGGGTCTTAGGAGCCTCATAGTTGAGGAGTTTTCAAAATAACTTGCTAGAATCTGACAATTAGCTTTATCATTGTGAGCTATTTTCCCGTTGGAATCTTTAAACTGTAGACTTAGGGGGTTGTATTTGTTCAGACTAATTATTATTATTATTATTATTGTAATATCATTGTTATATTGTTTTATTAACCTATTAATATCAAGGGAGGGGCCATACCATATTCACGTGATCACCATAATCATATATTGTCAAGTGTTAAGATTAAGAAACAGGGTTTTTACAGAGGTCTAGGGCTGTTTTATTATTTAAATTGTAAAGACAGTGCGGGCATGGTTGGAAGATGCTTCGAACGGTGAAGCAACATTTTGCAAGAAAATGTATTTCTGGAACGTAGCCACGCTGGCTGGAGACAATGGTTTTGGAGGTAGATCTGTCGCGATTTAGCGTGCGCAACGAGAGGAATAACGTGTACTGAGTGGAATATTTGAAGTGCGCAGGCCTGTATTCCCGCTTGTAAGAGTCAACGCGTCGCTTGGGGACTGAGAAATCCATTGCTGTAAGTGTTCGGCTACATGGCGGGTAAATCAATACCGCGAAACATGTTTTAATAAATTGTATTGACGAGGCGGAACCAAGGAAATCTTTTGATTAGTCTATTAAGTCAATACGGAAAAATGGGCGACTCAATGAGTCAACAAGAAGTGCAAAGAGTATCTCATAGAGCAAGTTTATTGCACTACGCTCCGATAATAGATCTAGGCTCAAGGAAGGGAGCGGCCGTGGCTAAATACAATTATTGTAATTTATATTTACGGTAACTGGCGCCCAATAGAATTAAATTAATAAAGTGTATGTCGTCTGTCAACACAGGCCAATGCTAAATAGGAACGACGAGGTGGTTTTAAGGAGTATTGATTGTAATAACTGTAGGAACGTTACAAAAGGTCACCAATCAGCGGCAGTATTTAAAGAGAAAAGGCTAGCCGTTACACTATGTAGAGTAAACATTTGTATTGTAACTGTGCCAGTATTAATGGCACTATTGAACTTCGAACCCTCAGCTGTTCTCTAGATGTAAAGCAAGGTCTACCGGAGAAGAAGATAGTTCTCTGTTTTCCGCCAGAGTGCTGCACCTCTCGAGGTAAGGAAAAGATCTTCGTGTTGGGTTGGCACACTGTAGGTTGTGTGTGTGTCGAGTTGTTATTACATGAGGCAGAAGTTTGTTATTGTAAGTATCTTAGTGACGATTATTAGATTTTCGCATAAATTAGAGGGGTGTGAAAATCATCCTCGTACAGACAAGATGTGAAGAGACTTTACTGAGTGTTCCCGTGGAGGGTGAGTAGCCTAGGGTTACTCGAAACTGTCTCTCGACCGCATAACATCAAGAAAAGTTTGCAGTACCATGTATTATCGATGAAACAGCATTTTATTATAAATTATTCCTAATGTTTGTAAATGGCTTCGGACAAGAGTTGATCTTGCATACATTTGGAGTATAGTACGGTGTTAGCGAAACTACGAGGGGTCATCTTATGTAAGATATGTCTGCGGAGTGTTGAATATTCTTTTTTATATCTATGATATGTGACTGAAGGTCACTTGTAGAATATGAAGTGTACTACATAAGATGAAAGCTAAGTCATTATGGAAATGTCATGTTGTAAGTTTGTAGAGGTTTAAAGTGTCACCTCAAAGGTAACGTTACCTCCTATTGTATTCTATTGTATGTGAGTTCAGTGTCTTGAGTGTACGAATTTAATACGTTGGCAGCATGATGTTTTGTTCATGGTTGACTAACCTTTTGTAGGATGGATTTTTGGATTTTCACTCTAACCTATTATTTTAATATTTATATTTTTCCCTCCCATTATCCATGTAGAATATCCCTTGCATCTGTAATATTTAATATTTAGCTTTCTTCTCGCTCGAGCAGTGCCGTATTGCTACATGTTTTTCTTTTGTTTTGTTTTGTTTGATCTTCTGTTGGTGACTGTTAACATTGACCGACAGTCAGCTGATGGATTGACAGTAGAGAGTCGAAGGAAGCCATGTTGAGACAAGTAGTCACTTTCAAATCCACTCCGTGATTTTGATGGTTAATAATTGAATTATATTAATTAACTATGTTTTAAAAGATCATAGATGACATCGACGTTATACCAGTGGCATTATGAAGTTGCTGATGTAATGGGAAGCTGCATGATTGAGTTGAATTATGGAATCATGCTGATAGAGATCACGTAGACTATTGCTGCACGTTATGAAATTGACTACAATTTAATATGTGGGCTACACATGGTTGATGGCTGCTTCTCCGTGTCAAGAATATTATCTGAAGATCTAATAATTCAGAAAAGAAAGAAATATATCGAAAAGGTTAACTTAGTTGGCTACTACTTTTTGTTATGACTTGGACTGCGTGAAAGGATAAATGCTTATAATGAGGTACTATAATGATTCTCCACTAAAGCGTACTTCATTTAAGGCAAGTACAAGGGTATATTATTTCCACTCCTTATTTGTATGTCTTTGTTTATTTATTTTAAATGGCCTATGTTTTATATTCTTGTAAATGTACTCAAATGTCTGGTTTAATAGATTGTTATGTTTTGTCAAGAGTACCAGTGTATCATTTCTAGGTTTATGGTAACCTCTCTTGGTAGCCAGGGTTATGATCGCAATGTTGGCCTAGTCCTTTCAATTAACCAAATAATTATTTATTATCCTTGAAAAGGGGTGTCAGTAACCTGTTAAAATTTTATGGATGTCGGTGCATTTCGATGTGTGCAAACATATACTGTACCAAGTTTCATTGCGTTTGGTTGATTAAATCGCGAGAAACGTCTATTTAAATGTCACAACTTCGCTTGGCCGCCATGTTGGTTTTGTAGTTACCAGGTTTTCAAAAGTCACATAGGTGAACTTCCGGTAGTTCCCTTTATCACCGTACAAAATTCCAGGGTGATATAGGTAATAGTTTCGGAGATATTGAATGCTGGTGAAATATTTCGCACAGCCGCCATGTTGGATTGGTGAGACGTAACAAAATTTGAAGAACACGGTCGGGAACGCCCGTGATAGTGCTATGAACTTACTGAGTTCCATTGAAATCGCTCCAGCAGTTTAGACGTTATTAGTAGGGGACACACAAAAATCCATCACACAGACAGACACACGGACAAAAGGTGATCTCATAAGCCTATTTTTTCATAAATGAAAATAGGCTAAAAATGTGTGCCAGCTGAAACGCTGTTCTGTTCGCTACAGCCATTGCACATTACTTAAGCACGCAGTGGAGGAAAAGAAAATACTGAATTCATCCGATCAACGTGCAAAGATTCACAAGTGGGGAATTTCGCACATTATTTAATACCCAATTGATCCACGATGCCAGATTTTATTTAAATTTTAGATTGAGTGTAACTTTGCACAACTTATCTCGTGGAAATAAATGAAAAACTTCGCTTCCAAACAGAAACCAACATGACAGTTTCTCTCTCCGATAACTGTGGTTTGACTGGTATTTGAACGATGTGTAAACAATGGGAAACGCAGACAGTGATAGTGCTGCTAATAATGACTCAACGGAGAATATAAACGGGTCAGAGTTTGGTGTGCGCCAGATCGTGTGCGCCGCGAGTTCGAGTTAGTCAACTGGCAACATTGCCCGCCCGCTATGGGACCCTCGTCGCCCACAATGATCCCACTTAATATCAATCCATATACAATCACCAATCACATGTAGATAACAAGTAGTTTTTCGTTTAGTCTTGCATTGATACCAGAAGAAAAACTGAAAAAACGGCAATCTTGCCTTTTATATCCAGCATCGTTGAAGAAAGAATAAGTACGAGGTACCACTTTGTTTGCAGGGTATTAAAAGAATGTGCAACAACTGAATGTCCCACCATAAGTCTGGAACTCAAGTGCGAAGTGATAGGTTCCAAAGTGTGTTTACACGTATTTCTTCGGGTTATATTGAATGTGAAAAGTTGTCTCCAGAGTATTTGTGTTGTGTGCAAAAATTATCTCTGGTAGCTCATAAGGGAATTCCACATTACTCGATTACGACGTTTATTATCTTAAAACTAACTGGAACATAAGAGGACAATACACAATAATATAAGACAAGGAGCTCATGAAGTCAAAGATATGGCATTACACGGAATGCGCAAGATACCCGACCGTGCTACGGGCGCTGCCGTACGTGGGCACTGGGTGAACTACCGTTAATATAGGGAGCAGCATCGTACATGCCGCCCACCTAATTTGTCAAACAAATTACAAAATTGGTAGCAATTCATAGACACACTTCTCCAACGCGTCTCTAACAACAGAAACTGTACACATACAAATATAAGAAACAAAAAGGAACACAGTACAGAGGTAGTCCTTTAAATGATCTCGTCAGGGAAAAGACTGATCCTTGTCACTGGCCTTTTATATGACCCTTTGCTTGTCCGCACAGTTACTACACGCACCAAACCATCAATCCCAGGATGAAGCTTTTCAATTATTCCGGTTGGCCATGTGAGGGGGGAGTAATGTCTTCTTTCAGAAGTACCAGCCTTCCTGCTTTGAGGTTGGGTTGATTCTGAAGCCACTTGGAACGCTGCTGGAGCTGGCCCAAGTAATCAGTTGACCAGCGTTTCCAGATGAGTCGTCGGCACCGCTGGACCAATTGCCATCTTGACAGCCGTGCTGATGGCGCTAAGTGACAATCAAGTTCAGGGAAAGAGACTAAAGGCCTGCCAGTCAAGAAATGACCAGGGGTGAGGAAAGCGTATTCATCAGGACTGTTGGGTATTGCGACGATTGGTCTCGAATTTAAACATGCTTCAATTTGTATGAGCAGTGTGGTTATTTCTTCAAAGGTTAGCACAGTGTTACCGGCAACCTTCTTCAGGTGGGTCTTCACTGATTTTATAACTGCTTCCCACAGTCCGCCAAAGTGAGGGGAGTGAGGAGGTATGTGATGCCAACGAATTCCTTCTTCAGCTGTGAAGTTCAATACGTTCGTTTGATGATCTTCTGTCCGGATGAAGCGTGACAATTCATCTAATTTCCTTCTTGCTCCGGTAAAGCACGTGCCATTGTCACTGTGCATGTGACTGCAACGGCCACGTCTTGAAATGAATCTTCTTAAGGCGGCAATAAACGCCTCCGTGGATAGATCACTGACGGCCTCAATGTGTACTGCCTTGGTCGCCATGCACACAAACAATGCTATGTAGCATTTCTTCTGAGTTTTACTTCGTGGATTTCCATATTTCACATGCAGCGGACCTCCATAGTCCACACCACAATGAGAGAATGGCTTGCTAGGGGTCACTCTAGGCTTAGGCAATTGTCCCATGAGTTGACTGGTGTCATTGGTCTTCGCTCGGAAGAATGTTACACAACTGCGGATCACCTGCCTGATAGCAGATCGGCCATTGGTTATCCACCACCGTTGCCGCAACGAAGCTAAGATAAGTTGGCTTCCTGCGTGCAGAAGTCGTATGTGTTCATTCCAAATAAGCAATTTCGTGACATAATGCTTAGGTGGCAGTATCAAAGGATGTTTTTGTTCAAATGATGCTTCAGCATTCTCTAGCCTGCCGCCCACCCTCAATAGATTGTCATTATCTAGGAAAGGGTGAAGAGTGAGAAGTTTGCTCTGAAGTGACGCTGCGTTCTTTTTATGTGAATTATGAATCTCCTGACTGTACGAACAATGCTGAACGATGCGAATGATTGCTGTCAGACTATCGCGAAGTTCGGCAGTAGCCAAAGGTCCATTGCCGTCTTGTTGCTGCATCCTGCTTTAGATTGTGAAAAAAACTGAGAATGTAAGCAACTACTCTGTGTAGTAGTCCAGCTGGAAAAAACGGATGAAAATGTTATCTGCATTGTGATTACTCGCCACGAAACACATTCTTACTCCTCGTTGTTCAGGAATTTCGGTTGGTCGAACAGTGGTAAGTTCAGGCCAGGTTGAAGGATCCGTAATCAGCCAAACGGTCCCCGTCCACCATGCTCGATTGCTTCGAAGTCGGTGTGGCTCAGTTCCCCTGGAGATAATATTTGCTGGATTGTCCTGTGATGAGACATCGTTCCAATCTTGCTGAGACGTCAGTTTGTGAATTTCAGACACCCTGTTGGCCACATATGTTTTCCAAGCTGAAGAATTGCCTGCAATCCAGGCTAGAACAACAGTGGAGTCTGTCCAATAATATCGTCGACATGAATGTAACTTAAGGGCCTCAATCACCCTTTCCATTAGTCTGCTCAGAAGTAGTGCGCCATTCAACTCCAGTCTTGGAAGCGACACTTTCTTCAAAGGGGCTACTCTAGATTTTGAACAAAGTAAATGAACGGAGATTGTTCCATTGGAGTTGATGCAACGTAGATAAACGAATGCACCGTAGGCTCTTTCTGACGCATCCGCAAACCCGTGAAGTTCAACATTGGCATTCATGCCGTCTGCTGTTACCCTCCGTGGAACATGAATTTCATTTAGTTTAGGGAGCTGCTGATATATCTGTTTCCATTGTGTCTCAAGTTCTGAGGGAAATTTGCCATCCCAATCCAGGTGTTGTTGCCAAAGAACTTGTATAAAAAACTTGCATTGAACAATTACAGGCCCGATGAGTCCCAATGGATCATAAATGGACGCTACATTGGCCAACACTGATCTCTTTGTCCAAGTCACATTATTGCAGTTGAGGGCCCCCACTGAGAATTGAAATGAGTCACGACTCGAATGCCACAACAAACCAAGAGTTTTTTCGGCGCCATCTTCAAAGGGAAGACTGCATGACACCTGGCTCTCGCGAAGTGTTGATGGGATGGCTTCCAAAATATCAGGATTGTTGGATCGCCATTTACGGATGGGAAATCCTCCGGTTTTCAGGAGCGATGTGAGGTCTTTGTATAATTAAATGGCTTCTTCAATGGTATCTGACCCTGTCAAAAGTTCATCAACGTAGAAGTCTCTTTTGGTAACTTTGGCTGCTGTAGGGTATATGTCTTGACCATCGAGTGCCACCTGCAGTAAACAACGGGTAGCTAGATAAGGAGCCGCTGAAGTACCATAGGTTACTATAGTCAATCGGTACATATCCAGTTGTTGATTCTGAGAACTGCGCCATAAGATTCCTTGGAAGTCTCGATCTGCTTCATGAATCTGGATCTGTCGGTACATCTTCTCGATATCTGCTGTTAGCGCATACTTGTGTGACGGAAGCGAAGAACGATCGAGAACAGATCCTGCTTAACAGTTGGCCCAACCAACATCACGTCATTCAGGGAGATCGACGAAGTAGTTTTAGCCGACGCATTGTAGACAAATCTGACCTTGGTAGTGCTGCTCGTAGCCTTGATTACCGCGTGATGAGGCATGTAATAAGCAGGTTTCTGCTGGTCACTAGGATCGACAAGTTCCATGTGTCCTAGTTGTAAATAATCGTTCATGAATTTGATATACTCGTTCTTCAGGTCAGGTTGTCGATGCAATTTCCTCTCTATAAAGCCAAAGCTCCTCCTGGCCTTGTCAAAAGTGTCAGCAAGTTCTCCTACTCCTTGCCGAAGTGGTAGTCTCACTATGAACCTGCCCGACTCATCACGCGCGAAGGATTTCTGAAAATGTTCCTCGCATTGACTTTCTTCCTTGGAATGGCTACGAGTCGTAAGCTCTTCCTGTTCCCAAAAGAGTTACACCTGTGTGTGCAAGGTTTCAGCTGTGGACAACAATGATGTTGTTTCATTCTTACGTTGTTGAACGGAGTGAGAGGGGATACATCCAGATAGCACCCAACCAAGTTGTGTATTTTGAAGAGTAGGGTAACCATCCCTAGATTGTTGTTCAGGTCTTAAGAGTTCAAATAATATAGTAGCACCTAACAGTAGATCTATCTCTTTGGGCTGGTAGAAATTCGGGTCAGCTAATGGAATGTTGACGGGCAGTTGCCAGTCCATGTAATCTATTCTAGATGAAGGCAGAGGACCAGTAATCTGACGCAGGACAGAACATACTATATGCCGACTATAAGTACTAACTCTCGACTCTATCTGAAGTTGACAGAAGCAAGAGGATTGAGTCGCTTGCGTGGTGCTGATACCATTTATAGGTATCGAATGACGATTCAGTTTGATACCCAAACGGTCTACTAAGTCTCGAGACACGAAGTTCATCTGTGATGCACTGTCTAATAGTGCTCGACATTGATGCATTTGACCTTTGCTATCCCTAATGTTAACATTGGCAGTTGATAACAATACTTCATTTTGAGGACATGCGCTTCCGACAGAACAATATGCTTGCTGCTGGGATGCATTTAGTACCGGGGTAGCAGTACTGTTCATATTCTGGTGTATATGTAACAATGTGTGGTGACGTTTATTACATGTTCTGCAGTTGCCTGAGTTGCAATTATTGGCTACATGGTCACTTCTCAAGCAATTGAAACAAAGATTATGTTCCCTCACAACACCTACCCAACGTCCATGTACTTAAATTTGGGGCATTTATGCAGACTGTGAGATGCCTTACATAGCACACAATAAGGTGACGTGGTGACGAAAGTTCGGTGTGGTCCCCTTGAACTTGTACCATGCTTGACCTCATCTTGGGTTACAGCAGCTGACTTGTTGGACGTGACTATTTCTAATGTTTGGCAATTGTTTCCCAAGAATTGAATTAAGTCCTTCAAGTTGGCGTGCGTTTCATTTGACGTATCGTTCTCCCATTGCTTCCTGAGATTGAGACTGATTCTCTCCAAAACTAAGTGCGACAGCATGAGGTCATGTAAGGGCGTTTCGATTTTTAAAGCTTCTATGGCATTTAAGTTGCAGCTAAGTTGATGTATTAGCAAACGCAGCCCTTAGGAGAATCGTGCTTTGCATTAGGTAGTGACAACAATTCCTTGATGTGGAGATCTGATATAAGTCTGGGATTGTGATACCGACTGAGAATCAATTCCCAGGCGACCTTGAAGTTATCATGTGAAATTGGTAAATTTTCAATGAGGTGGTGAGGTTCCCCAGACAAGCATGATAGAAGATAATAGTATCTTTGAATGTCGGTGATTGTTTCATTATTGATGATCAGCGCTACAAAGGTGTCATAGAAATGCATGAAATCTTGTAGAGCGCCATTGAACTTGGGTAGTGAAATAGTTGGAAGTTTTAGTGCACAACTATTGCTCATGTTATCACTATTTACAGGCGGAGGTGGGTGTGTATGTTCCGGGCACAATAGTGTTTCCATTTTTGACTTAATGTCCAAGCATAAATCATCAAAGGCTGCTCTATCTAGATCATGTGATTCGTTTTCATCATCATCGATTTCCAATTGTATCTGAATGTCATTATACTCATCCATTAAACTCGCCAATGATTGCTTCCTAACCTTTATATCGTTAAAATTCCCACCTGCAAATTCATTCACGAATGTACTTAAGCGAGTCACGCGAGATTTTATGACTGCTCTTTTCTTTGTCAATACACGTTTCTGATTGGTATCCATGATGACCCGGTAAGAAAAGGACAAAGGAAATGCTGAACCAGAATGTACTTACTGATGTAGTTCTGTGCTCTCTAACTCAACTAAGTTAGCTATTTTCATAGATGGTTACGTAGTTCACCCATATCCGGCAATTGGAAGGACCTAAAAATGTTGTGTGCAAACATTCTCTCTGGTAGCTCATAAGGGAATTCCACATTACTTAATTACGACGTTTATTGTCTTAAAACTAACTGGAACATAAAAGGACAATATACAATAATATAAGACAAGGAGCTCATGAAGTCAAAGATATGGCATTACACGGAATGCGCAAGATACCCGACCGTGCTACGGGCGCTGCCGTATGTGGGCACTGGGTGAACTACCGTTAATATAGGGAGCAGCACCGTACAATTTGTTTAATTTATTTATTTATATCGTATGGCGAAACAAGGATACGTTATAAATACATATATGGTGGCGTAGTTGGTAGCATGCTGAACTGCTGTGCCCAAGATAGCGGGTTCAAACCCGGCCGAAGTCGTCGGATTGTTTAAGAGCGTTAAAAATCCTTCAGTATGCCTTCCTATGGAGGAGAAGTAAAGCCGGTGGTCCCATGTCATTGATTTATGGCATGTAAAAGATCCTTTCACAGACTAGTGTAAAGCTAAATTGTTAGGTTAGATTTCGTCAGAACGCTCTATCAAAGTTCCAACGTTCACCACTAGGTATCATTGATATCTGGTAGCGAAAGTTGGAACTACTTGAAATTGAACGGAACTTGTAGCTCACCCTAATATGGGTGTCCGCTGGAAGCAGCTACAGACTCTGGCGAGCCGAACATGTCCTCGGACACTCCCGGCACTAAAAGCCATACGATAAATAGATAATACCATCTGAAACTTTATCACCGGGTCATATCGAGGCATGGAAATCCCTAAATAGGTTGAGATCAGGAGTCGGTAAATCAAGGGCTAATATGGCAAGATGGAACTACGCTAAAGACGGAAACATCAAGTGTGATTGCGGAGAATATCAGACTGTCAACCACATGATCCAATGTCATATGTGGCCAACCACCTGCACAACAGAGGATCTACACCTAGCCTCAGAGAATGCACTACAAGTCGCACTGTCAACCACATGATCCAATGTCGTATGTGGCCAACCACCTGCACAACAGAGGATCTACACCTAGCCTCAGAGAATGCACTACAAGTGTTCAACCACCTGCACAACAGAGGATCTACACCTAGCCTCAGAGAATGCACTACAAGTGGCCAACCACCTGCACAACAGAGGATCTACACCTAGCCTCAGAGAATGCACTACAAGTGGCCAACCACCTGCACAACAGAGGATCTACACCTAGCCTCAGAGAATGCACTACAAGTGGCCAACCACCTGCACAACAGAGGATCTACACCTAGCCTCAGAGAATGCACTACAAGTGTCCAACCACCTGCACAACAGAGGATCTACACCTAGCCTCAGAGAATGCACTACAAGTGGCCAACCACCTGCACAACAGAGGATCTACACCTAGCCTCAGAGAATGCACTACAAGTGTCCAACCACCTGCACAACAGAGGATCTACACCTAGCCTCAGAGAATGCACTACAAGTGTCCAACCACCTGCACAACAGAGGATCTACACCTAGCCTCAGAGAATGCACTACAAGTGTCCAACCACCTGCACAACAGAGGATCTACACCTAGCCTCAGAGAATGCACTACAAGTGTCCAACCACCTGCACAACAGAGGATCTACACCTAGCCTCAGAGAATGCACTACAAGTGGCCAACCACCTGCACAACAGAGGATCTACACCTAGCCTCAGAGAATGCACTACAAGTGTCCAACCACCTGCACAACAGAGGATCTACACCTAGCCTCAGAGAATGCACTACAAGTGTCCAACCACCTGCACAACAGAGGATCTACACCTAGCCTCAGAGAATGCACTACAAGTGTCCAACCACCTGCACAACAGAGGATCTACACCTAGCCTCAGAGAATGCACTACAAGTGTCCAACCACCTGCACAACAGAGGATCTACACCTAGCCTCAGAGAATGCACTACAAGTGGCCAACCACCTGCACAACAGAGGATCTACATCTAGCCTCAGAGAATGCACTACAAGTGGCCAACCACCTGCACAACAGAGGATCTACACCTAGCCTCAGAGAATGCACTACAAGTGTCCAACCACCTGCACAACAGAGGATCTACACCTAGCCTCAGAGAATGCACTACAAGTGTCCAACCACCTGCACAACAGAGGATCTACACCTAGCCTCAGAGAATGCACTACAAGTGTCCAACCACCTGCACAACAGAGGATCTACACCTAGCCTCAGAGAATGCACTACAAGTGGCCAACCACCTGCACAACAGAGGATCTACACCTAGCCTCAGAGAATGCACTACAAGTGGCCAACCACCTGCACAACAGAGGATCTACACCTAGCCTCAGAGAATGCACTACAAGTGGCCAACCACCTGCACAACAGAGGATCTACACCTAGCCTCAGAGAATGCACTACAAGTGGCCAACCACCTGCACAACAGAGGATCTACACCTAGCCTCAGAGAATGCACTACAAGTGGCCAACCACCTGCACAACAGAGGATCTACACCTAGCCTCAGAGAATGCACTACAAGTGGCCAACCACCTGCACAACAGAGGATCTACACCTAGCCTCAGAGAATGCACTACAAGTGGCCAACCACCTGCACAAGAGAGGATCTACACCTAGCCTCAGAGAATGCACTACAAGTGGCCAACCACCTGCACAACAGAGGATCTACACCTAGCCTCAGAGAATGCACTACAAGTGGCCAACCACCTGCACAACAGAGGATCTACACCTAGCCTCAGAGAATGCACTACAAGTGGCCAACCACCTGCACAACAGAGGATCTACACCTAGCCTCAGAGAATGCACTACAAGTGGCCAACCACCTGCACAACAGAGGATCTACACCTAGCCTCAGAGAATGCACTACAAGTGGCCAACCACCTGCACAACAGAGGATCTACACCTAGCCTCAGAGAATGCACTACAAGTGGCCAACCACCTGCACAACAGAGGATCTACACCTAGCCTCAGAGAATGCACTACAAGTGGCCAACCACCTGCACAACAGAGGATCTACACCTAGCCTCAGAGAATGCACTACAAGTGGCCAACCACCTGCACAACAGAGGATCTACACCTAGCCTCAGAGAATGCACTACAAGTGGCCAACCACCTGCACAACAGAGGATCTACACCTAGCCTCAGAGAATGCACTACAAGTGGCCAACCACCTGCACAACAGAGGATCTACACCTAGCCTCAGAGAATGCACTACAAGTGGCCAACCACCTGCACAACAGAGGATCTACACCTAGCCTCAGAGAATGCACTACAAGTGGCCAACCACCTGCACAACAGAGGATCTACACCTAGCCTCAGAGAATGCACTACAAGTGGCCAACCACCTGCACAACAGAGGATCTACACCTAGCCTCAGAGAATGCACTACAAGTGTCCAACCACCTGCACAACAGAGGATCTACACCTAGCCTCAGAGAATGCACTACAAGTGGCCAACCACCTGCACAACAGAGGATCTACACCTAGCCTCAGAGAATGCACTACAAGTGGCCAACCACCTGCACAACAGAGGATCTACACCTAGCCTCAGAGAATGCACTACAAGTGTCCAACCACCTGCACAACAGAGGATCTACACCTAGCCTCAGAGAATGCACTACAAGTGTCCAACCACCTGCACAACAGAGGATCTACACCTAGCCTCAGAGAATGCACTACAAGTGGCCAACCACCTGCACAACAGAGGATCTACACCTAGCCTCAGAGAATGCACTACAAGTGTCCAACCACCTGCACAACAGAGGATCTACACCTAGCCTCAGAGAATGCACTACAAGTGGCCAACCACTTGCACAACAGAGGATCTACACCTAGCCTCAGAGAATTCACTACAAGTGTCCAACCACTTGCACAACAGAGGATCTACACCTAGCCTCAGAGAATGCACTACAAGTGTCCAACCACCTGCACAACAGAGGATCTACACCTAGCCTCAGAGAATGCACTACAAGTGGCCAACCACCTGCACAACAGAGGATCTACACCTAGCCTCAGAGAATGCACTACAAGTGGCCAACCACCTGCACAACAGAGGATCTACACCTAGCCTCAGAGAATGCACTACAAGTGGCACTGTCAACCACCTGCACAACAGAGGATCTACACCTAGCCTCAGAGAATGCACTACAAGTGGCCAACCACCTGCACAACAGAGGATCTACACCTAGCCTCAGAGAATGCACTACAAGTGTCCAACCACTTGCACAACAGAGGATCTACACCTAGCCTCAGAGAATGCACTACAAGTGTCCAACCACCTGCACAACAGAGGATCTACACCTAGCCTCAGAGAATGCACTACAAGTGGCCAACCACCTGCACAACAGAGGATCTACACCTAGCCTCAGAGAATGCACTACAAGTGGCACTGTCAACCACCTGCACAACAGAGGATCTACACCTAGCCTCAGAGAATGCACTACAAGTGTCCAACCACCTGCACAACAGAGGATCTACACCTAGCCTCAGAGAATGCACTACAAGTGGCACTGTCAACCACCTGCACAACAGAGGATCTACACCTAGCCTCAGAGAATGCACTACAAGTGTCCAACCACCTGCACAACAGAGGATCTACACCTAGCCTCAGAGAATGCACTACAAGTGTCCAACCACCTGCACAACAGAGGATCTACACCTAGCCTCAGAGAATGCACTACAAGTGTCCAACCACCTGCACAACAGAGGATCTACACCTAGCCTCAGAGAATGCACTACAAGTGTCCAACCACCTGCACAACAGAGGATCTACACCTAGCCTCAGAGAATGCACTACAAGTGGCCAACCACCTGCACAACAGAGGATCTACACCTAGCCTCAGAGAATGCACTACAAGTGGCCAACCACCTGCACAACAGAGGATCTACACCTAGCCTCAGAGAATGCACTACAAGTGGCCAACCACCTGCACAACAGAGGATCTACACCTAGCCTCAGAGAATGCACTACAAGTGTCCAACCACCTGCACAACAGAGGATCTACACCTAGCCTCAGAGAATGCACTACAAGTGGCCAACCACCTGCACAACAGAGGATCTACACCTAGCCTCAGAGAATGCACTACAAGTGGCCAACCACCTGCACAACAGAGGATCTACACCTAGCCTCAGAGAATGCACTACAAGTGGCCAACCACCTGCACAACAGAGGATCTACACCTAGCCTCAGAGAATGCACTACAAGTGGCCAACCACCTGCACAACAGAGGATCTACACCTAGCCTCAGAGAATGCACTACAAGTTCTGGTCTCATTGTATTTAATGAAATGTTTTATAATTGTGTAACATGTTTCTGATAAACTTAATGTTCAGACTTTTCAGCCAGACCACTGCGTCTGTAGAGGCACTATGTAGTTCTTGAACAGATCCATTGAATCTTCCTCTTGGGCAGTCCATAACAACGTGCTGGATGGTCTGGGGCATATTATCACAGTCGCAGAATGGGTCTTCAGATCTTCCCCACTTGTGAAGCCAGAATTTACACTTGCCATGATTTGTCCTGATTCTGCCTAGAGATGTCCATTCCCTTCTCGGTAAGTTGAAACCAGGAGGAGCTCTACAAGGATGACGGATTACACCTAGGTGGTCAGGATTTGAAAAGGTCCTTTCTTCATGCCAGATCTCATCAGCATCAAAATGTGTTTTCTGGAGCTTCTCACCTAGCTTCCATTTCTGAGGGTTGCAGTCCTGATTAATTTTAAGAGGTGACAACCAGTACCATCAAATTTATCAGAATATCTGCATACTGTCAGTACAAAACGACAAAATATTTACTCTTTGAGTTATTAGATCCTAAACATATTCATATTAGGAGAGATTATTGCATCCTGAAGCAGATAACATAATGATAGTGGTTGTATGAAGTGTCAAATGTTCCTTACTGAGCAGGAGTCTCGTAGACCTCACGTCACCAGTCTAATGTTCCTTACTGAGCAGGAGTCTCGTAGACCTCACGTCACCAGTCAAATGTTCCTTACTGAGCAGGAGTCTCGTAGACCTCACGTCACCAGTCTAATGTTCCTTACTGAGCAGGAGTCTCGTAGACCTCACGTCACCAGTCTAATGTTCCTTACTGAGCAGGAGTGTCGTAGACCTCACGTCACCAGTCAAATGTTCCTTACTGAGCAGGAGTCTCGTAGACCTCACGTCACCAGTCAAATGTTCATTACTGAGCAGGAGTCTCGTAGACCTCACGTCACCAGTCTAATGTTCCTTACTGAGCAGGAGTCTCGTAGACCTCACGTCACCAGTCTAATGTTCCTTACTGAGCAGGAGTCTCGTAGACCTCACGTCACCAGTCAAATGTTCCTTACTGAGCAGGAGTCTCGTAGACCTCACGTCACCAGTCAAATGTTCCTTACTGAGCAGGAGTCTCGTAGACCTCGCGTCACCAGTCAAATGTTCCTTACTGAGCAGGAGTTTGGTAGACCTCACGTCACCAGTCAAATGTTCCTTACTTAGCAGGAGTCTCGTAGACCTCACGTCACCAGTCAAATGTTCCTTACTGAGCAGGAGTCTCGTAGACCTCGCGTCACCAGTCTAATGTTCCTTACTGAGCAGGAGTCTCGTAGACCTCGCGTCACCAGTCTAATGTTCCTTACTGAGCAGGAGTCTCGTAGACCTCGCGTCACCAGTCTAATGTTCCTTACTGAGCAGGAGTCTCGTAGACCTCGCGTCACCAGTCAAATGTTCCTTACTGTGCAGGAGTCTCGTAGACCTCGCGTCACCAGTCTAATGTTCCTTACTGAGCAGGAGTCTCGTAGACCTCGCGTCACCAGTCTAATGTTCCTTACTGAGCAGGAGTCTCGTAGACCTCGCGTCACCAGTCTAATGTTCCTTACTGAGCAGGAGTCTCGTAGACCTCACGTCACCAGTCTAATGTTCCTTACTGAGCAGGAGTCTCGTAGACCTCGCGTCACCAGTCTAATGTTCCTTACTGAGCAGGAGTCTCGTAGACCTCGCGTCACCAGTCTAATGTTCCTTACTGAGCAGGAGTCTCGTAGACCTCACGTCACCAGTCAAAGGTTATTTTGTTTCCTTCATCTCATAATGCAATATGATCCCACGAATAATTTCCAGTATATTTAGTATTTTTTAGAAATGAGTTGCTTTTCAGTCGGTCAACACGATTGCACCCAATTCCCTGATCCTGAAAAAAGAACGCAGACTACTACGGAAGATCTTGGGCAACAGATGGGTTGACGGACAGAAGTATACAGTAAGATGGAACCGATAACTACAACAATTAGAAAGCGGAGATTGCTGTTTTATGGACACATCTTCCGTATGAATAATGACCAGCTCACAAAGAAAATCTGGAGTATTCTTAAACCAAAGATCTCCAAGTTGAAATGGTTCCAAAAGCGTGAGAAAGATATGAGGGTAAAATCACAGACAGGAATAGTTTCAAAAGGTTGGTGAAAAGCTATCGGGGTTTTATGGTGGAGGCAGAACCCGTAAGACGGAGAGGCCCTTTAACAGAGGAGCGGAATAACAAGCTGATAAATGGGCTCAAGAGATACTGGCAAGATGTCAAACAAGATGCAGACACTGAAATGAGAGTGGTTGTTAACAGAGGCTCAAGGATTAGGGAATAACTAATCACCATTGGGTGCAATCGTGTACACCGACTGAAAAGCATCAAATTTCGTTTACTGAGGCCACACTGAAAATGTCTTCAAACACCTTAATAATTAGTCATTTTAGTTTGTGGAGCAACAAGATCCCGAGGAATAAGATTATTTATTGTTAATTGGTTTATTCCGACTCTGGATCTTTAAGTCCTGGGCTCAATTTCCGGCTCTGCCGTGTATAAGCGATTCTGGTCTGAGGATTGGAATGGGGTAAACACTATCTCTGTACCACCTGAGGCAAGGCTGAGAGGAGATGCGTTCAATCCCCACCTCAGCTGCAATACAAGTTGCTTTCCGTGGTTTCCCACTTCTCTAGTGATCATTGCCAGGATGGTCCCTACCTTACGATTATGGTCGCTTCCTTCCCGATCAATCATAGCTACCCACACTACGTGGTCCATGACAATAACACAGTTGATCTGACAGGTACGGAGGGAAATGCTTCCAGGCTTCACTCTTACATGTGCCGAGTTCAGACGTACCTGGGATGACAGCGCGCAGTTTGTTTCGTAATCCTTGTTAGCAAATGCCAGGTTGAACCAACTCAGTCCACAATACAACATGTTAGCAGACAAATACGCGGGGCTGATGACTGCCCTTAACGTGGCACTAACTTCGGTTGTGATAATACACTGTGTAACACGACGCACCAGGAAGGAATTGTCCGATGGCGATAACAATCGATGGATGTGAGGAACAGACATAGAACAACACACGATCAAAAGTGCAGAACAATCGAATGAGCGTTACAAAGTGAGGACGTCAATAAGGTGTTGGTCCACCCCTGGCCTGGATGCAAGCTGTCACTCGACGTGGCACACACGTCCCACAACAACGTGGCATAAGATGGTTCAAGATCTCTATTGACATTTGGCTCAATTCCTCAATAAGTGGAGTGCGGAGCTCTTGAGGTGTTTGAAGGACGCTACAAATCGTCTACGTAATGTAGCCAGGCATGCTCTATTGGGTTCATATCTCGAAATCTAGGTTCCCAGCCCATGAGGTTGTTGTCTTCACCTTAAACAAAGTCATCAACCAGGATGTATGGACGTTCATTCTCATCTATGGAGATGTTATTTGGGCCGACTACGCCTCTTTAAAGTTCCAGTATCTACGCACATCAAGACAGTGTGAATAGGTGCACCTTAACATAAAAATGACTTAGAGATATACACAAAAAACTTCTCAGCTCTCTTTATTTCTCATGAAAACCACACATTTCCAGTTGTACAATCATTCAGCGAGCCTTTCGGAAGTTGTGGTCCAGATTGCAGCATACACCAGTAACGCTAATACCGAGTATCACGTCATCTTGCTTTGATGCATGCCTCTATCCGTCGTGGCATACAATCCACGAGTTCATCAAGGCACTGTTGGCCCAGATTGTCCCACTCCTCAGCGGCGATTCGGCGTAGATCTCTCAGATTGGTTGTTCAGTCATCTTGTCTTAAAACAGCTCTTTTCAATGTATACCAGGCATGTTCCATGAGGTTCATGTCTGGAAAACATGCTGGCCACTCTAGGCGAGCGATGGCGTTATCATGAAGGAACGCATTCACAAGATTTGCACGATGCGTGCGAGAATTGTCGTCCATGAAGACGAATGCCTCCCCGAAATTCTGCCGATATGGTTGCACTATGGGTCGGAGGATGTCATTCATGTATCGTAGAGCCTTCCATGACATCCACTGGCCCCACATGATGCCACCCCAAAACATCAGGGAACCACCACCTTGCTGGACAGTGTGTCTAGGACGTTCAACCTGGCCAGACTACCTCCAAACACATCTCCGACGATTGTAAGGCATATGCAACAATTATCTGTGAAGAAAACGTGATGCCAATTCTGACGGGTCCATTCAGCATGTTGTTGGGCTCATCTGCACTGCGCTGCATGGTGTCGGAGTTGCAAAGATGGACATCGGGAGTGAAGGTGCGCATCATGTAGCCTATTGCGTACGGTTGGAGCTGAAACATGACGTCCTGTGGCGACACGAAACGCATTATTCAGCATGGTGGCGTTGCTTTCAGGGTTTCTCCGAGCTGAAATTTGTAAGTAGTGGTCATCCACTGCCGTCGTGGCCCTTGGGCGGCCTTAGCGATGCATGTCGTCGACAGTTCCTGTATCTCTGTACCTCCTCCATGTCCGAATAACATCGCTTTGGTTCAGTCGGAGACGTCTGGAAACTTCCCTTCATGAGCGCCCTTCCTGACACAACGTAACTGTGTCGTTACAACTTCTAGAATCATAATAAGACGCCTAATTTCAACGCTACTTCCATCTATCGGTTATTTTTTGAATTTCTACTATAGATCGTATTAACCGGCAATTTCTTGAAATATGATATGCGCCCGCTAATGAGAATATCATCTCGATCAAAGGAACGCGGGCTAGCAATAACTATGTCGGAATTGTTAAACAGACAGAAGAGAACTGGGAGCCATTAAGACCAGATGTGAACTGGATCTGCTTAATTTGTTTCGATAAGAAATCTTAAATTAATTTGTTGTGATTAAACCACTCGGGGTAGTGTTTCGATGCTCGCCCTTTGTCCTTCGGCAAGAAATCAGTTGAAAAGGTGTTGATTATGTGAGCTACCATCTATGAACTTCCAGAACATCTCTGGGAAAAGATAAGTCTTATCTTGCCATTAATATTATTTAAACTGTATCATTATGCTTGTGCTCCAACGAAGATGTATTGGCCAATACCATGTCCTCCAATTTTTTGTGTTGCCGGGTCCCTGCTTTCTATTCAAATGTAGAACAAGGGTGGAGATCATTAAGGTTATATTTGAGGTTAATCTTGTCATTTACTGATGTTCTTCCTTCTTTAAAAATATACATACGTAGTGAGGAATCGCGTTGCTTGATTTAATGGGGTTAATTGTCTTAAGGGTCTCTTGTTTGTTGATTTGTTTCTGTTTGTTTTGCCTTATTTTATTAGTATGTGTTTTCTTTGCGTTTTTAATATGTCACGAAACGTAATTATGTTTTTGAAATGTGTTTCCTACCAACTCCTAATTCTCTACGAGGGTGTGGGGCTTTTTAGGGGTCTTTAGGAGTTGGTGAAATTAATGTTTATGTTATCATGGGATTTATGTTTCTTTGGATGGTTACCTACGTAGTGTGTCGTTCATTGCTATCGGATGACCTTCGGGTCTTTATTATTTCCTTTAGGGTCGGAACGTACATCAATTTATTTTGTGTAAGTGGGTTGTTGTTTATGCGTTGTCTGTCAAAGTGACCTCAGGAATGCCTTCGGGGTTTTATATTTTTCTCTTTGGTAGGACAGACAACATTTGTGTTTCATTGATAATTACGGTTCTGGACTAATTATTGTGGGAGGGTAGATCTTATTTATTAATTTGGGTCTTGACTGGACACTGGGTCATTTTGGTAATTGTTTTCTTGCGTTTTTTTTTTTGGATCCAGTTGTTTATCTTATTTGGTCGTTACTTGTTTTCTCGGGATTAATGATGAACTGTTTTCTATTTCTATAAGGGGTTGTATGTCACGTCATATCATGTTCTTTGGATTTTGGTGAAGTTCTGTTTTTTGTATTGGTGATGAACCTTGTGAGGTTATGTTTTCCTTCGTTATGTGTTTCTTGGGTATTTTTCTTGTTGTTCATGAAGTGGCATACGTTGTATTAAGGGTGGTTGGATAGATAGTTCGTGGGGATGTATGACATCATAAGTTTCTTAGAATATTTCTTCGAACTACATTCCTGTGGTAGCCTGAGGTGGAACGAAAGTACTATCGTATTATTGTTAATTTTTGGTAATACCTTTCAGACCCTTTTAAAATTCTTGATAGTCTGACGATCTCCAATCCTAGACTGCGCAATTATCTTAGGACATCCCTTCTTTTCTCTCCGTTTATATTATTTAATTGTATTTGTGTTAACATTTTGATAATTTTATTTTCAGTCCCAGATATCATCCCCATACTCCATTTCATGCGTCCCTCGTTCCCCGTTTTGATATTTTTGTTACTATTTGTTCATTTATATTGAACCCGCTGAGCTATGGTTCATGTGATATTTTTTATGACAGAACATTTATGATGGGATGTTGTACCTTTGAACACACCCAGGAAGCCACGTGGAGCTGAGAGCTCACGCGATACTCTTTGAAGTAGCGTTGAATCGCACTTTTGACTTTGGTGAGAACTGCTAATTATTTATCTGAGGTCTTATTAATTAATTTTATTCTTTCACAAGACTCAGAATATTCCATTTCGTCATGCTGCATTATTAAAACATTTTTGAGAATGTTATTTTAGCTTAAGGTAAGGTGATACCCTTGCAGATACGCAAATAGGAATGTAAGTAGTCGCTCAACGACTTCGGTTTGACGACCTACTTCCTTGAGACACCCAGTGCATTGCACTACGTTTGGAGAATCCGCCCAGTATAGGCGTGTAATAGCATTTGTCCTGCAAGACATAGAAGAATATCCGCTTGTTAGCGTTGAATTGGTTATCAGGTGCCATCGTGCACTGGCATATTGTAAAATACTGGTATTTATGCACAGTGAGCCACAGAAACATATTGAAGATGATTATTGGCAAGTATTAGTGAATTATATAATTTTACCGGAACACCACATCTTAGTACCCACGTGTTTGTGGAGAGCCAAATGCCTTGTGGAAAATATACAGGTAAATGTGTTGCAACTACTTCAAATAAGTGTGATTACGATAGTGTAACATATTTGGATTGCCAGAGTGAAGTTTTTATTTTCAAAACGACGTACATTTTACCGATGCTGCATGATAGAAAAGTAGCGTCATTAGCACGTGCAGAACCATAGAGCAGTGCTAGCTCATGTATCTATTCACATCCACGAAATTAAGGCTGTGTTATCAATTACTATCAAAGCCTACAACACTTACGACGAACATTATATTTTGGAAAGTGAAAGAATGAATTTCATAATTTATTTCACCGTCAACGTGACCAGACTATTCCACACCATGCTTGAATCAGTCATCATGGGCTAATACCATACTGGTATGAGGGTGATGTTTCTACGAGAACTAGCATGATGATGGAGCTTGCAGAACCGAGGACGAGAAGGAAGGAATCCAAGATGCCATTTCCAGGCATATCCAGCATATTCACGGAGTTGTCGACAGGGACGAATCGAACCCTGGTCTTTGGAGGAATCCAGATGGGAATCCTGATGACGATAATACCGTTCCAGAGATCCAGAGAGGAATTTGTACAACCCTGGTTATTGAATAGAGGGCTGAGTGATAGCTTCTCCAGGTCGTGAGTTTTTGAACATCCCTTGTCTTGTTCTAGTTCTGGTGGTATATTAGATTTAATGTAGTTTGTGAATCAACCACACTCTGTGTCAGCCATTTTTCTAGGTAGGGATTGTATCTAGTTTAATTTAATGTCATTTATTTCAGTATAGTGAGACACCCTTGGGTCTGACATTTTGGTTAACCCTGGTGCAGCTTGATGAACGTCGTAGAACGTCAAAGCCTATCTATTGCTAGATGTGACCGCAGTCATTCGAGGCTATTTTGTACAACCCTGTTTGGGGTGATTTTTCAAGTCTTTGCTGACTTCAGTTATGACAATCAGATGTCATGGTTATTTCTTTAACTGCATTATTTGCAGCCAGTTTTGATACACCCCTGACTTTCGTTAGAACAGTCGTATCAGTTAGGCAATCGACTGTAATTGCCAGTTTTGTAAATGCATTATATTTTCATTTTGAATAAGCTCAGAAGCTATTCTTGGTCAAGTTTCAACCTAACAACTAGAAGGAATGTTTCGTTGCCTAGCATCGAACTCAGTTCCCAACGTATCATTAAGCAGATCCTTGTGGGAATCTGCGCCACAATTATAATTTTGCTTGTGTCATGTAAGACACGTTTTTGTTTGATGTTGTACTAGCAACTACTGAATTGTATTTTTGAGAGCAAAGAGCTCCAGTAATTGTAAGATTACTATCATTTAGACGTCTTTGGTAGAAAGACGGAATTATATTATTCTATTCAGATTTATTGCGTGTTTTTTATACACGGACTCTTTAGAGGTTCATAACCTATGGTAAAGTTTTTTATGAACAGGCCAGATGTGTAGTTATATATTGATTAAATCGCCGGCCTTGAATAATGTGTGTTTTGTGTCGACCGAACGCAGGAATGTGGTAGCCTGCTGGTGACATAAACTGGTTTTGTAATCCAGTGCCCTTGAGAGCACGCTTCATTTGTTTGTGAGACAGGACGACTTTGACAAGAGACAGAATGCAATTGTATTCCCTCTTTCTTTCATTGCAACTTAGCTTATGTAACCCAGTTTTCAACCCTGTCTCAGATCACATGTTTTATAGATTGCTTTTTGTTAGTTGAGCGCACTTCTTGCGTGTACCGTTTTGACGTGTACAATTAGGTCAGGTTTTCTATAGTGAGTTGCAGGCGACCCTGTTAAATGCAGGAATTTATTGTATGAAGGTACTTGTGATTACGTTGCCCGGGAGGGTTCCCGTTGACTAGATGTTATTGGAAGGTAACTGTTGTGGACAGGCCTATCCCAGAGTTATTGAATGCGAGCTTTGCGCCGCTGGTAACCCGTGTTATTGTGTGTCCGAGTTGTTATTGCTCGTTGATCTTATTCCGACTGTTGAGTCGAGGCTTTTTGGTGGAGAATGATCTCAGTGTAGACACTCCGTGCCCGAGCTATTGTCAGTATTATTCGCCATAAACCAACGATAAACCTAAACCGACATCTTAATAATAAAACGCATAACTTTGGTAAAACAAAAGCTAACTAATGAATTCTTTCTATCTAACTTTGTTCTGTTGCATTTTGGAACTGTTGACATAGCCGTCCAGTTGAAGGTAATTTCCTTGTCTGGAAATGACTAGGACAGTTGACACTTTTGTAGCGACCTGAAGCATGCGCGAACCTAGAGTTCGTAGCTTGTGGAGCTCAGGCCATGCGATGTCAGACGTGGTCTCAACTACGCATTCGTCACCGTAATTACACACATTAGATGACTATGGCTTACAAAGAGTAAACCAAGGTGTAGGCAGGAATTTAATAAAGATTTGCGTCTATTTCATTACTTATTTATGATGTACAAGTGTGTAAATCCTACATATTACCTTATTGTGTGCTGATAGCACGTAGTTATTAAGAATAATTAAATGTTTTTCATGGCTGTACACTTAGATTTGTTGTAATTGTTTTCTTTTACGGACGTCATCGCCGTAAATTTTGTTATTAACTGTTAGGACTTAGCTAGATGATTACCGTTAAATGTAAATGTGGAAATGGTATCATCCTAACTTAGATTTGTTTTGCTACCCTGTTAAATGTAAATTCTGATATTAGCTTAATCTTGTAACTTGAACTAGGGACTTGCGTCGTACCATTTTCCTAGTGTTGCTGTTGTTGCTTTATTATTGTGAGTTAGATCTTTCGGGAGGGTTTTCAGTAACTTCTCAGGTAGGGACCTGCTCTTTATTTTCTTTTGTTTATTAGTTTGCGGACTAGCCGATTATAACCCTCCGAACTAGGCTAGGGGCTTGTGAATTTTAATAAATTTTCACGGTGTTTTACTTAAGTCTGGATGTTTAATTTCTCAGTCTAGTTTTAAGGTGAACCTTTCCTTAGGCAGTCTATGACCATCGTCACCATGTACCACGATCCCCGTGGACTACAGTGACTCGTGCCCTTAGCCTATTAGGAAGTTCACCTGATCCTCACGGTAATTTTATTCGACTTATGGGATGTTAGGAAAGTCATCGTGGTTGTTGACTCGACTAACGGTCTCAATATTAAATTTATCTTTTGGTTTTCGACCTTTAAATGAAACGTGTTCTCATTCCGTAGTTAATCTCCATCTAGTTCATGATGTGAGAAATCTTGACCCTCTGAGTGCCAGTCCCCACCCTGCGCATATGTGGGAGCATTCCTTACGTTCTCCGAGGTGTGGGATCGTCATACGATTGTCTTGTCCCGACCTTCGGACTTCCGAGGGGGATAAGCGGATTGGCCTGTCAGCTCTGACAGTCTCCGCTCCCCGGTTTCGAGGCTCTTACGCTCCGCCCTCTCTCTACCGTCTGTGTGCGTGGTAGGTGGTGGTAATTGCGTGACACCCGGCGGCACGGTAACAATGCGGATACAATCAAACGGTGGTGTTGACCTTCTAGGCATGGCAGACTACAGACAACACGTGCAGTGTACCTCCTTCCTGGTGGAATGACTGGACCGGCCCTGCTCATGCGTGGTTGTGTGCCGCTTTGGGCTGGTTAAGGGGCTGCAACCGAGCTGTGCAAATTATTACAACCAAATAAAGAATTTAAATCAATCACATTTTATCGACCAACTGATGCCATCTTGTGTCACCCTACTTACGAGGGAAGTACCCCAGTTCAAACGGCGAACCCCGACTGAAGGTGGGTTTCAAGTATACAGTTGTACCTATGTCAATAGCTATCAAGGCCATTCATCTGTAAAAGTGCGTGTTTGGTCGCCATTGCCATCTGAGTATGTGGTAATGTGATCACTGTGACATTTGAGATTGGACTATTGCAATGTGGGAACATTGTAAATAATGGAGTATGTCTACAAGTTGCCCTTGTTAAATGTGCGTACTGTTCCATTCCGCTGTGTTTTAATCACTTCATTGAAACTCCACATTTACACTTCAACGTCGAATGAAGGACAACACAGTATCTTCTATTGTCAACACGGTACTGCATGTGTTAAGATTTCTTGTTGCAAGCATGTGCAACCTTTTGCCAGATGATACTGCACAACATCTGATTCTTGTTAATATAATGGTCTGAATTGCTTGTCGCACGGTAGTTTCTGCTGCAAATTGTGTTCCTGCAATATTTTTGTAATGTTACCACATGTTAAAGGTCTAACCAATTGCTAGGAATGGATTTTCCCTAATATAATGGTTCGAATTGCCTGTTGCTCGGTAGTTTCTGCTGCGAATTGTGTTTCTGCAATCTTTGGACGCCGTAACTTCCAAACATTGATTGTACACTAATGCGGGGTTTTACAGATAAATGCCCGTGATGGGCAGTAGAACAGACATATCTTCGAATGTTAAGCGCACTGCCAGCCGGTTTTAGCCGTTCGAGCTGGGGTACTTCCCTCATTAGTAATGTTTTCTCCCCCGTGGACTTACACCTTTTCTCATAAGGAATTGAGTCTGGAAACTTTCAGAATTGAGGATTCCGAGGGATATCTGAGCTGGGTAAGTTTTGTATTTTATTTTTTATTTTTTCATTGTTTTTGGAATGTACCCTGTATGTCAGGGGATTTCAATCCATGGTTCATGAATCTTTAAATAGTTTAAGAGTGGATCATCAGTAAAAAGACTCCAAAATCCCTCTGCTCTAAATACCCAGGAAAACAAAACATGTGGCATTTTGCAGCAGCAAGGCTCCTCTGTTCGTGGAAATTATAAAACAAATCATTTTCCTTTGAGTTTCATCAAAGAAAATATAATTAAGACGCTTGGTTAAACATTGGAAGTAATTTCACCGCCTTGTAAACATATTTAGTGCATTAAGCCCTGAATAGTATAAATGTTATTTTTATCATTTCAAATGATCTTGCCGACTTCATCGTTATGCTTTGGTCTAACGTTATGCGTTACGGTTACGGCGTGTATGACGTCATCATGTTGTTCAGTGAATATGCACCGAGCCTCAGTTTACTCCTGGGGTCTGGCGTTATGCGATACAGAGACGGCGAGTGCGTGACGTCATGCAGCAGAGTGCACCTCCCGCTCTCCGTTCCCCGCGCGGGAAGCCTACGTTAATGGGAAATGGAGTCTGTTCAAAGAGTCCTGGAGCGAAGCGAGAAACCCTCCTGAGCCTTTGTAGCATTTGTAGCATGCGTAATTTGAAATGATATAAAGTCTAGTCTCTCAGACTGACTTTTTTTTTAATCTGTCGTCGTTTCTAATAATTTGAACACCCGTGTAGGAACAGTCAAAGGGATGCTGTATTCAGTGGTCAGGCGATCCTGTGTAGCATGTCTACCTCTGACCATTAATCTTACCCTCAGTGAATTACGTTCTTTGAGTATAATGCTTCTCCAAACCAGTATGCCACCACCCAACTGATAAGTTTCCACGATATTCCTGAATCATGCCCCACTTTCCCTCGAGATGATTACATTTATTTTAGCGTATGGCTTTTAGTGCCGGGAGTGTCCGAGGACATGTTCGGCTCACCAGTTTTTGTAGCTGCTTCGAGACGGACACCCAATGGGTGAGCTACAAGTACCGTTTGGGAGGAAAGTTGGAATGGAAGGTCGAGGAGTTGGAAGGTAGCGGCTGTGGCCTATAGTTAAGGACCAACCCCGGCATTTTCCCGGAAGGAAGATGGGAAAACACAGAAGACCATCTTCAAGGTTGCCGGCGGGGGGATTCGAACCTCCTCGCCTCCCGGATGTGAGCGACTGCCAGCAGTCATGCCGTAACGGCCACGGCTAACTCACCCGGTTACATAATGATAATCATTGTCAATACTTAATAGGCACTCATTTGTGCAGAACACATTCCGCTATACAACTGTGATAGTACTTCAATCTGATCTTTTTCTCTTTTCGATCAAGCAAGAGTCACACTACTGGATATCTGGAAAAGAGATGACCCCTTCTAAGTTTCAGGTACACAGTCTACTGAGAAACGTGAACTCCTGAAACAGCGGCTAGTTCTGAGTACAGTTGTCTTGCTGTCATCATCTGGTTTTGCCGCGCAGTTGATGACAGATATCGGCCCTGTCGTGAAATTGTAACGCTTGGACGACCCTGTTCAGGCCTACGATTATCATCTCCTGTGTCTTCGAACCGTGGTCTAAGAAAGACTCTTTGTGGCACATCTAGGACTGCTGAAACTTCGGTCTGTGTCTCACCTGATACCAGGCGTCCGATAATTCATCCCTTTAAAACCGGGTGTCTTTGTGTCACAGTCCAAACTTTACTTTCCGAACACGCTGAGAGGCAAATACAGAATGAGACTGGGCTTTGTTTACCATTCAATCAAGAGACCATGTGACGTTGACAACACGTTTGCAAGCAAGCAAGACAAGTTACATAATTATGTACTTCTTTTGCTTTATGCTACTTTTAAATTTATTAGCAAACCTTTCACAATTCTTCTTCTGTTCGATCAGGGCCACTATGGACCACAAAGTAACAACTACGGTATCTTGCATAGTATTTTCCCTTTCTCTGGCTTTGATCTTCGTACCTTCCTCTGAAGAGACAACATGTGAAGATTTTCTCTCCTCGGAAACCTCTGAAATCGGAAACTAGTATTTAAAGTGGTTCTTGTCTTGAACATCTTACTGATCGATGCCCATTCTTCCCGTGTCAGTATGTATCTCCAGAAACCACCTGGAAACAACCTCTTCCGTCCAAAATATGGAACGAGTTTTCGAGGTAGTCTTCCTTGATCCATACGTAGGAGATGACCATAGAATTATATTCGTATCTTCTTCATCGACTCTATAATTCTCTCAGTTGCTTTGTATAACCCGTTGTTAGGTCTCAATTTCCGTTGTCCATCCATATATCTAGGTCCCAGAATCTTCCTGATGATCTTTCTTTTTTCCAGTTGTTTCAGCAATCCTCTGCTTGTTAAATCCAAAGTATCAGCAGCGTAAAGTCTTTTGGCTTGATCACAGTGTTAAAGTGCATTAGTTTTGTTCTCCTACTTAGTGACTTCTTGTTGTACACATCATTCGTTAATTGGTTTGCTAATTCCATCTTCCATAGACTTGCCATGATTGCTTCCTTTGCTAAGCCATTAAACTGGATCACCTCCCCAAGATACCTTAAAAGCTCTTCACTTTTGCTATTCTTCCTCCTCTTGTGTTCAAAATATTGGGAGCTGATTTGATGTTTGTCATAAGTTCGTTTTTTCTAAAGACATCTGCAGGCCCTCATATAGCTATTTCACGAAAGATGTTGATTCTTGTACTTGCTGGTTCAACACTATTCCGAAAGTTAGTCAAGATACCGTAGTTGCAAAGGCAAGGGAATTGAGGTTCGCCCCTTTATTCCGTGTCCCAACACTTAATCGTGCCTTCTCTTCTTCTATGGCCCTTGAATGAACTTCCCATTCTCGAATGACCTTTCCCGATACTACGGATCTGTACACCAAACAAACTTGTTTTACTAAAAACGTCCTTATCTTCTCCCATTTCTTGGTCCATTCGTTGTTCAATTTGACTCAATTTTAGGCGTCACCATTAAATGCATCGCTAGGAAGAATACATGAATACAGAATTATGTTAACATCGTTAAATACACAACCGAACTAGTTAAGAAGTGAAATCCGATACAAATCAAAGTATTAGAATTGACTCATTCGACATAGCCACCACGTACACCAACGTACCCGCAAATGCACGATAGAGAGCTATATTATTATTCTACATATGCACCGCTTTATTAACCCGTCAACCCTCTATATTTGACATATAGGCGCGCGCTCCAGACTTGTTTGTAAGGAACACGTATAAATAATGCTACATTAAATTTTGTTGATGTGCTAACATAATTCTGTATTCATGTATACCTATGAACATCAGTGATGTGGGGGATATTGAATGTGAGAATTTCCTCTAATGTAGTGACCGACCCCGGGGGAGGGGAATAATTAATAAAACATTTAAGGGGACGGGGGGAGGCTATTCTCTTAAATCCTCCTCCTAGGTAAGTGCCTGATGTGCTTAATAGATCTTGGCAATTTTTGAGGAACGAATTTCTTTACAATGCCGCTGAATCTTGTGGTGATAATGATTTATCGTATCTCTATTTTATAACGACTTACAATCTTTATTATAATAATATCATGAAAATTAAGAACATATAAAATTAACAATAAATAGACCGAAGCAAGTATTTGTCACTGATGCAACAATCACACATGGGAACAACTGTTTTGTGTATAGTACCTAAGTTGCAACCATTCTTTGGTAACAACCTTCACAGATGGGAGTAACATGCTGCTTGCATATCAGTTTACTGCAATTAACACACGAGGTTTGCGTCTTGCGATCTTTCTTCTTAGGGCACTCCTCACACCGTCCAGTTCGGCGCTTTTCTCTTGGCCTGTCTTCTTGTTCAGTAACTCCATTTAGAACAGCGTTCAAGCGTTTTACCCTGGTATGAAGATCTGATGGTAGAGTAACAATTGCTGCTCGCAGCGCTAGATGATCCTTCGTTAGCTCTAAGGAAATATCCTTCAAAAATTGCTTTCGCAGGAGCTCCGAACTTCCACTCTTAGCCTTATGAATAACAAAAGCATTTAGGCCAGCAATGTTCAGATATACAAAAAATGTGGTCAATGGCCAGCTATTGGACTTTTTGGACACAGTGTAAGTCCCACACAACTTATCAACAGTGTCGACACCACCTTTGGTCTTACTGTAAAAGGTCACCATTTCAGATGTTTGCCAATCTCCGGATTCAGGATCTGTAGCACAATCAAGGTGCATTGTAGAGGCAAGTAAGACTACTTTCCCTTTCTTTGGTACATATGATGTAAGGGTGACTGTGTCTGTGAAACAGACCAAAGACGAACAATGTTCTCGACCTTTAGAAGAAGCAAATTCGGGTGGAATTTCCTGTTTATTTTTACTTAGAGTACCTACACATGTGGTCTTGTGGTTTTTCACTAAATCAATCGCCAAAGGCACGCTCATGAACCAATTATCCATTGTAATATTCCTTCCCGTGCAATCAATCGGTGATAATAGGCGCTTCACAACAGCGTGCGCACTATTATCCTGACAAAATGGTCCCTCCGGTTGTTGGCCAACGTAAATATCAAAATTACTTGTATAGAATGTAAGAGAATCACATAATAAGAATATTTTGATCCCATATTTTGCTGTCTTCCGAGGCAGGTATTGTTTGAACTCACAACGGCCACCAAAAGGTTCTAGCTTCTCATCAATTGTGGCATATTCACTTATTGTGTAAGCGTTCTGGATGTTCTGCCGGAATAATTCAGTAACTTCTCTAATAGGGGCCAGTTTGTCAATTGCACGTCTCTGATCTCTAGAAGAGATATCGTCAAATCGAATGCACTTCAGGAGAAACAGAAATCTTTTCCTAGACATTGTTGCAATGAAAATGTCAATGCCGCTACCGTCAGTTGCCCAAAGATCGCTTGTGTTGGAATGTGTTAGCCGCAGCATACCTGCATGGTATAAAAGTCCCAACAAAGCTTTAATTTCTGATTTGTTGGTTGTCATGGCATCTCTCTCCCTGGAAAAATTTGATTTCAATAATTCAATGTAAATATTTGTGTATGCTACAATGAGATCAATTATCGTATCGTCTACAATCAATCCCCAACAGTCAATAGCAGTCTTCGCAGATCGAGCTTTTCCCTTAGGACCTGGCAAGTGTAAAACGGTATTTTGCGCACTAGTGCGCTCCCCTTTTGGTGCTACACTTTTGTACCATACGGTACCATCCTTCCCCTTATAAAATTCACACCTTATAGCAGACGGGATATCACCTGCACCAATGTCATGCCGAGATCCATTGGAAGACGGATCTTCTTTGTCTGACTCACAACTATCCTCCTCTGTGTCATTTCTATGATCATTATCATAAACAAATTCTGAATCCGACTCATCACTTCCACCCACAACTTCATTATCCTGTTCGTCACCAAGTAAATCACAGATGGTATCGTAATTAATTTGCATTTCCATTGTGAACAGTCCAGCAATCAACAAGGAAACGAGCTCACTACGCCTTGCCCTGGATAAAAAAAAGAAAAAAAAAGAAAAGTGTAATAAAAGTTAGCACATAACTGCAACAACTCGAGCAGCAATTAATTTAACAACATAGAATCACATCACATCTGGATGGGAGAGTCCAAACTAGGGATTATTGCCAATTCATTTATCCATGAGAATAATTTTAATAAATTCCACGTGCGTCCTAGCGAGTTAAAAATTGAGTCTGATGGAAGGGCAGTTGCTTTCGTGACAAACTCAAGAATGTTATCAAAATAAAATTTAAAGATGAAAAAATAACTTACAAATGAGCAGTTTACTTCGAACCACAGAAGAGAGAGAGAGTAGCAACATTAATTCAAGTAGACCACATCATTTTGTGCCATTCGTTAGCAGCATCAAGTCTGTATTGTGCGGGTTTTTATCGAAGTGGGCAGTCAGTGGCACTAATCCTTCTTTGATGTTCCCGGCTCTGCAGGTACAGTGCATTTTCTTAATGTGTAATCAATTTTGAATCTAGTAAATTTATTCCCAGATTTCAGCATGTTTCATGTACAGCGAAGAGTTTGACTAAATAAATTAGCGGACAACGGCTGCCGCAGAGGTGGCAATTAGGCGTAGGTTGGTCGCTTAGGAAGCAGTTACACGATGTGGCACTAAGGTAAGGGAAACTACTCTCCTTAGAATGTGGCAAAAGGATCGCAGCCTGGTATAATGAGGTATCTGGTCGTAATGGCATTGCATTAGTTTCAAAATTATATTTGTGTGTAAGTAGCCTACGATATCAGTTTAATGTTCAGAAGATGCGCTATATTGTTCCAACCAACAGTTATTGTAAAAGAGGAATTAGCCTATCGAAGAAAGTTATCCAAGTAATTTAGAAATTAGAGTTTCAGGTCAAATAGTGATTGCGATCACCTTCAGTCAGTGGAATTTTGGTGTCCTCGGTAACGTCAACGACTCGGATGTTGATGTTTGTTTGGCCGACCGTGGGACCAAATTAAAGCTCCGGAGCGATCAGCTGATGTTGGGCAAAACAAGGATGTCTCCCATAAGAATAGCATTATGAAGTGACTTAAAATCCCGATTCAAGGGTATTCCATGTGATTAACCGATTACTTCTGTTGAAGGTAGCGAAACTACAATTCCTTCTGAATATTGCTGTTCTTTTTAGTACCGTACGAAAAGTATGAAGTATCATCACTACGGTATATGCGATATTTCGGTGTGTTGGATTGCATACGGTGACGTGTGTACTTGATTAGGAAATTAGAAGACGGTGAATAAAATATTTTACGTATAATTTTGACCCGTAATAATTGTCTGACTTGGTTATATTTGAAATGTTTTGACATATCTAAAATAATATACTCGACAAAGCATACTAGTAACATGTATGCCTCTATTATGCTGGTTCTTCTTCAGTTCCCGATTCCAGTGATCTGGGTCGGGGCGTGAATCAAGGACCTCCTCCATCCGAGGCCTCGACTCACACACTATCATATTTAGGCTATTTGTACGATGGGTTCGCCACACCCAAAGGTAGACAAGAGCCAATTAAAGCGGGAAATTGTAAGACTCCCTAGGCCTCGGATACCCTACCACCGTCGGGGTTGGACAATAACAAGAGTTGACCAAGGGAGGCCGACAGGAAAGATAAATGGGAGGAGCTCGGCACAAGTAAGTGGAAGCAATGCCGGACTCAGCTGGGGTCCCGTGGTCGCCGACCCACGTCCCACAAGTTGTGAGCCCCTGGGGGATATTTTGCTGGTTATTATTATTATTATTATCTATTATATAAAACAAAGTGTCCTGACTGACTGACTGACTCATCATCGCCCAGCCAAAACTATTATAGTTAGAAACATGAAATTTTGGGGATATATTCGTTGTAAGTCGAAAACGCTCACTAAGGAAGGATTTTTGGATATTCAGGTTCTAAAGGGGTGTTAAAGGGGTACACCTGCATTTCATTGAATAGCAATATCTCCGGCTTGGTTTCATTGAGGGATGTGATACTCGGCACATAAACTCATCATTAAAAATAGGAAGACACGTGTCTGAGGGGTTTTCGATGTGGAGTATATTATGAGGTGAAAGGGGTGAAAAGTGGGGGTTGAAGGATTCCTAACGGAGTGTGTATATCTTAAACGACATAGGTGAGGTGTTTGAAACTCAGCGGAAAAAAATCAGCTTAAAAGATAAGTAAATTGGTGTTCGACTGTTTTTTTTTCATAAATCCAATTTAAGGGGCCCATGGGGAGGGGTGAGATTCTGGGGGGGGGGGGCAGGAAAGAAAGTGTCCTAACTGATTGACTCACTCACTCACTCTTCAAACTCAGGGAGAGCAAACCGCTTAAAAATAAGTAAATACGTGTTGGACAGTGTTTTTTTCATTAATCAAATTTAAGGTGTTCAAGGGGAGGGGTATTTATTTATTTATTTATTTATCGTATGGCTTTTAGTGCCGGGAGTGTCCGAGGACATGTTCGGCTCGCCTGAGTCTGTAGCTGCTTCCAGCTTCTGGAAAAAAAAAATGTAAGAAAATGTCCTGACTCACCCACTCACTCACCATCGCCCAGTCAAAATTATTGAAGTAAGAAACATGACAATTTGGGGATATGTTCGTTGTATGTCAACACCGTACACTAAGGGAGGGTTTTCGGATATTCAGGTTCTAAAGCGGTCTTAAGAGGGTTAAAACTGCATTTTATTGAATAACAATACCTCACGAGTGGGTTCATTTGTGGATGTGATACTCGGCATATAAACTAATCATTAAAAATAATCAGACATGTGTCTAAGGATTTTTCGATGTGGTGTATATTATAAGGTGAAAGGGGTGAAAAGTGGGGGTTGAAGAATTCCTAACGGAGCGTGTATCTCTTAAACGACATAGGCGAGTAGTTTGAAACTCAGCGGAAAAAAAATCAGCTTAAAAGATAAGTAAATTGGTGTTCGACTGTTTTTTCATAAATCCAATTTAAGGGGCCCATGGGGAGGGGTGAGATTCCGGGGGGGGGGGGGAGGGACCAGGAAAGAAAGTGTCCTAACTGATTGACTCACTCACTCACTCTTCAAACTCAGGGGAAAAATACAGCTTAAAAAATAAGTTAATAGGTGTTCGAGCGTTTCTTCATAAATCCAATTTAAGGGGCCCATGGGGAGGGGTACAATTCTGGTAAAAATAATTGAAAGTAAATGACCTGACTTACTCACTCACTCATCATCGCACAGCGAAAACTATTGAAGTTGGAAACATTACATTTTGGGAATATGATCGCTGTATGTCGAAAACGTCAACTAAGGAAGGATTTTTATTTATTCGGGTTCTGAAGAGGTGTTATGGGGGTAAACGTGCATTTTATTGAATAACGATATCTCATGAGTTGTTTCTTTGGGGATGTGATATTCGGCATATAAACTAACGATTAAAAATAAGCAGACATATATCTAAGGGTTTATCGATGTGGTGTATATTATGAGGTGAAAGGGGTGAAAATTGGGGGTTGAAGGATTCTTAACGGAGAGTGTATTTCTTAAACGACATAGTTTGAAATTCAGTGAGAAAAAATACAGCTTAAAATATAAGTAAATAGGTGTTGACCGTTTTTTCATAAATCCAATTTAAGGGGTCCTTGGAGAGGGGGAGGGGGATTCTGGGGGGAAAAGAAAAAACAGGAAAGAAAGTGTTCTAACTGATTAACTCACTCACTCATCAAACTCAGGGGGGAAGAACAGCTTACAAATAAGTAAATATGTGTTCGACCGGTTTTTTTTTTCATAAATCCAATTTAATGGGTTCATGAGAGGGGTGAAATTCTGAAAAATAAATGAAGGAAAATGTCCCCACTTACTCACTCATCATCGCCCAGCCAAAATTATTGAAGTTAGAAACATGAAATTTTGGGGTTATGTTCGTTGTATGTCGAAAACCTCCACTAAGGAAGGATTTTTGGATATTCAGTTTCTAAAGGGGTGTTAAGGGGGTAGACCTGCAATTAATTGAATAACAATATCTCCCGATTGGTTTCCTTGAGGGATGCGATACTCGGCATATAAACTCATCATTAAGAATAAGAAGACAAATTTCTGAGGGTTTTTCGATGTAGTGTATATTATGAGGTGTATGTGTGAAAAGTGGGGGTGGAAGGATTCCTAACGGAGCAAGTATCTCTTAAAAGGCAGAGGCATCAAGTATGAATCTCAGGGGGAAAATCAGCTTGAAAAATAAGTAAATAGGTGGTCGACCGTTTTTTTTATTTCATAAATCCAATTTAAGAAGCCCATGGGGAGGGGTGAAATTCTGGGGGAATGAAGTCCACTAAGGAAGGATTTGTGGATATTCACTCATCATCCCCCAGCCAACCCTATTGCAGTTAGAAATTTGAAATTTTGGGGATATGTTCGTTGTATATCAAAATGTCCACTAAGAATGGATTTTTGGATATTCATGTTCTGAAGGGATGTTAAGGGGGTTAAACTTGCATTTCATTGATTAACAATATCTCACGAGTTGATTAGTTTGGGGATGTGATATTCGGCATATAAGTTAATCAATAAAAATAAGCAGACATATGTCTAGGGGTTTATTGATATGGTGTATATTATGAGGTGAAAGGGGTGAATATTGGGGCTTGAAGGATTCTCAACGGAGCGTGTATCTCTGAAACGACATTATCGAGAAGGTTGAAATTCAGCGGAAAAAACAGCTTAAAAAATAAGTAAATAGGTTTTCGACCGGTTTTTTTTTTCATAAATCCCGTTTAAGGAGTTCATGGGGAGGGGTGAAATTCTCAAAAATAAATGAAAGAAAATGTCCTGACTGACTCATCATCGCCCAGCCAAAATTATTGAAGTTAGAAACATGAAATGTTGGGGATATGTTCGTTGTGTGTCGAAAACGTCCACTAAGGATCTTTTGGATATTCAGGTTCTAAAGGGGTGTTAAGGGGGGTAAACGTGTATTTCATTGAATAACAATATCTCACGAGTGGTTTCATTTGGAGATGTGATACTTGGCATATAAACCTAATCATTAAAAATAAGCTGACACATGTCTAATGGTTTTTCGATGTGATGTATATTATGAGTTAAAGGGGTGAAAAGTGGGGGTTGAAGGATTCCTAACGGAGCGTGCATCTCTTAAACGACATAGGCGAGGAGTTTGAAACTCAGAGGAAAACAATCAGCTTAGTAATAAATAAATATATAATTAAATAAGTAGGTGTTCGACTGCTTTTTCATAAATCCAATTTAAGGGGCCCATGGGGAGGGGTGAAATTCTGGAAGAGAAACGTCCACTAAGGAAAGATTTTTGGATATTCACTCCCCTCGACCAACCAAAACTATTAAAGTTAGAAGAATGATATTTTGACAATATGTTTGTTGTGTGTCGAAACCGTCTAATTAGGAGGGATTTTTGGATATTCAAGTTCTAAAGGGGTGTTAACGGGGTTAAACCAGCATTTCATTGAATAACAATATGACACCACTATTACGCGAGCGAAGCCGCGGGTACCTGCTAGTATTATATAAAGCTCCATGTTTGTCTGTCTGTTTTTTATACAAATCTACACCGTTTCGCCGATCTTAACCAAAATGTGTATACTTACCCTTTGGAACCTTGTGGGTAACACTGTCCACTTTAAATTTCGGACAGACCACTCCATTCCCTGCATTTAGGCACTTTGGAACAAATCTACACTGTTTCACCGATCTTAACCAAAATTTGTATACTTACCCTTTGGAACCCTGTGGGTAACACTGTCCACTTTAAATTTCAGACAGACCACTCCATTCCCTGCATTTAGGCACTTTGGAACAAATCTACACTGTTTCACCGATCTTAACCAAAATGTGTATACTTACCCTTTCAAACCCTGCTGGTAACACTGTCCACTTAGTGTTTTGGACAACCCTCTACATTCCCTACATTTAGAATAACAGACAAAAGGAACTTGAAAACCGCGTTTTAAGGCCCTTGAACCATTCATATCCGTAGTAGTGTAGCCTAACTGTAAGAATATTTTAATACGGTAAGTCTATTGTTGGCTGGCAATGTGGGCTGCTTCACGTCCCTACCAATGTTCTGGTGCAGAATTACGAAAATGGTTGCATCTTGCGCTGCTTATAAATTGCAGCCACGGAGAGTAATTAGTGCAAAAAGATTTCTTAGGCCCCTTAAAACAGTTATCATCGTGAACATATTATGTCTCTGTATAAGTGCGATGGTGTTGGTGCAGTACATTGAGGTTATCAGCTGCGATAAGCGTTGGTGCTTTCAAATGTACTTTCATTTATTCCGATCTTTATCCTTGAGCGCTATGTGGCGATAAACGATACTATTGCTACTTCAGGAGCTCGGGACAGCCGAAGTTTTCCTAAGTGCTCTGATTATTTTCCTACGGCGCTATGCGACAACAGACGACGCTATTGGTCTCTACTTTTCTAACAGCCAATGAGATATAGGCCCTGGGCAGTGTCTTTTATTTCACCTAATCCTCTTTCTAATCATATTTTTCAATTCGTTTGTAAATTACATGTGTCAGTACTGTAGTAAGTATATAGCCGGTTCCCTATTAATTATTATCATTATCAGGCGCGGATCTAGAGTTTGGTTTTGGGGGGGGTCAGAGAATCGATCTAGAGTTTGGCCTTGCGGGGGGGGGAGGGGGCGGGGGGGGGGGTCAGAGAATCGAAATTGTTAAGAAAAATGGTATCACTAAACACGCAATCACAAAATAACCAAACATACAAAACCAGACCAATTTTTTTGCAAGCTACATGGATAGAAATTTGATGCGTTTAGCGCACCAAAAATATTCGTACAAATTGCAACGGCGTGTTTTGCGACTTTTACATCGAGCTTAGAGAAAAGGATCAAGGTACGTTACAGTTTCGGCAAGTCGAGTTGGTACCGACAAAGGGAGAAAGTCACAGCTTATATTGCCAACCAAGCTTGCGGTTTGGAAGTCGGCAAAAATTTTTGGTGCGAAAAAAGCCCCAGTTTCCTATCCGTGCATTGCTGCACATTCATCGTGACATCACTATAAACATCGATTCGGTAATCACAAGGTTTGCTAAACAAAATAGACGAGTTGATTTTGTTGTATAACTAATAGTTTACAAGAGGTTTGAAGTTGTAAATATGTACAGTTGTAACAGAACATAATAATTCCAATAAAGATGATTCAGTATTGAATAAAATGAAAAAAAAACCTGTTTTTCAGTTAAAATTCGTTAAGTTTTATTTGTCTGGTAATTGTGTTTTCGTTTTTTGAGTTTGCAAAAAAATTTGGTCTCCGTTTGGGGGGGGGGGGGTCATGACCCCCGTGACCCCCCCCCCCCCCCGCCCCTTGAATCCGCGCCTGATCATTATCATTACGGGAATATGACCTGAATGTTACGTTCATTATACTGTACTACTTACCCACTTCCACCACAAAACGTTATATTTTAACGTGTTTTTTTGTTAGTTTCGGTATCATATGCCAGTTGTGTAGTAGTATTCATTATCATCCATAAAACAAATAAATCCACCGGGCGAAGCCGGGTACTCCTGCTAGTGCTTCACAAATCAAGAAAGTTGGCCGATAATCACCCTATCGGATCCATTAACCTAATTATAATTATTGCAATGAACATTTTATGCAGCTGATATCCTTTGTGGCCTGCCCTAAGAACCACCATTACCCTTAAGTTATACATTGCACAGGGGCGGCTTCGGTGGCGTAGTTGGTAGCATGCTGAGCTTCTATGCCCATGGTCTCGGGTTCAAACCCGCCCGATGTCGGGTTTGAAGCGTTAAAAATCCCTCAGTATGCCTTCCTTCGGAGGGGAAGTAAAGGCAGCGGTCCCATGTAATACATTTATTGCATGTAAAAGAACCTTCCACTAATTACATTTGTGTGAAGCTAAATTATAGGTTAGATTTGACTAACGCTTTAGGTTCCAACGTTCGTCACCAAGAGACGACTGCGGTGGCATCTAGTAACCAAGTTCATAACTAGTTGTCGACGGTGGCGTTTGGTGGCAAAAGTAAGAACTACTTGAAAATTGAATGTCTGCAGTCCTTACTTGAATTAAACCACAGATACACACACTAATAAAGCCATCACAATTAACACCGGTTATCAGACAGATTCTATACACACCCAAAGTACACGGGGCTACATGACCGCGTTGTCGCAGCCCCTAAACTGAGGAACCAACAACCAACATTGCACAGGCCTGCACATTTTGTTTATACAGTATGTATATACAGTTATGAATGATCATTATGAATGTTTTAAGGGGTCTAACATCTACATTATCAGTCACTATCATGCCTTAACACACACACTCGTCACAAATAGTTTTAACACGTCTAAATGTTCAGACTATATCAAACTATAATAATTGCGTTTATTTATTTATCCGATTCCAAAACACATACATATATACATATAAATCGCGCTAAATTTCATTTCCCCAGTGTTCAACTGTTAGAATGGCAGAGTCATTAGCTTCTATCAGCTTGCCACGGTGGGTGAGTGGATAGCGTGTCGGTCTACTAACCCCAAGATTGCAGGTTCGCTCCTGGCCGTGGTAAGTGATTTTTGAAAGGCGACAAAAATACGATACGCATGTCATACGATGTTGGCATGTCAAGGAACCCATTTGAATTCAGTAGGCCGTGTTCATAATGGCAAAATTAAACTCGGGAGTTTCCGCCAACACAATGTTCCTCATTTCTCTACTAGAAAGCGCTATACTGTTCAAGGAGCTTAGATATCTAACATCTAACCTCCTTGACTTTCATAGCCAAGGAACAACGAAATTCGACATGCAAGCTACCCTCTGGGTGTCAAATAGCAAAGCTTGCACCCGGCATGCGAGGCCATACGATATTATTATTATTATTATTATTATTATTATTATTATTAGCTTCTATCAAGTCCTGCATATCACATGGTCTTGGTAACATGCTGCAATTCAGAAGGTGTCGCAGGGTCTTGTTTTTCACCACATCTACAACGTTCTTCAGCACTGTATCCCCACTTCTTCAAATTGCTTTTGCACCGGCTCACTCCAGTTCTCAGTCTGTTTAGCGTCTTCCAAGATCCGTATTGTAAATAGTAGCCTGCTGCTGGCATCTTCTTCATTTCCCTCGATCCTCCCAGTGATTTTGTTTTCGAAAGTTCAATTCCGCGAGCTTCAGCTGAGGAAGGAATGGATATCGTTGTTTGGAGGAATCTCTTTCTTGACTTTAGCCTAGGTGGATGTACATCAAGTCCATACATGGAGTGTCTTTGATCTGTTTCTTGCTTTTTCTTCTCTACTTCTGCCACTACTTGTCTTCTGACTTCTGGAGGTGCTACTCCCATGAGTAAGGTGTTAATGAAGCCTGAGTAGTACCAGACAGGAAAATATCCATAACAATATAAAGAAAGACAAGAAGTCACATGCTTAATGTTGATGCCAATGTTTATTTTATACCAACTGATATCTGGCACTGCATCTTTTATAAACCCAATGTTATCCCCACTCCCAATATTTATCTCCAAGAGCAAAAAATCTTACAAACATCCTAATGTTCCCTTCCCCTCCATATTTAGTAAATGCATTTTCGATGGCTAGGGACTTCCGGGTCATCAGCCCCGTGTATTTTAGTATGTGTTGAACTTATCTGATAACGTACATTTCTGTGATGACTGCAGTCCTATTGTGTGTTGGATGTTATGAATTCATTTAATTTAAGAAACATTGGTCATCAGCCCCGAGCAGTTGGGTGTGTGTTAATCTTGTCTGATAACCGAAGGTGCCTCGGGACTTGAACTAAGGTACTATCCCGGCATTTGCCTGGAGGGAGTGTAGAATACCCTGGGGAAATACCACACTCAGGATAGCCGCTGTCTGCGCCGGAATTCGAACCTGCTATCTCCGAGCGTGGTGCACGATTTAACGACCATGGCTACGCCATCTGTATTGGGGAAATAGATGTAATCAAATCAGTGTATTTTAGGTCCTATGACCTGTGAAAAGATATTCTGCTACATTTTCAAACTTCTGACTGAAAATGTAAGCAGCGCAAAATATAACTTTTTTGCTATAATTTTTCACATCCAGCTTCTTGCATTCAGGAAAATACGTATATTATAATATTTGTAATATATTATACTACAAAAACGGTCTCGTATATCGATGATAATTATGTATCATTTTCCCACTCACGCTGACCCCACGGGCTTAGGCGCCATGTTCCGCTGGCAGCGCCCTCTATCCTATTGTAAGCTCGAAGGCTGTAGCAGGGCGAATAGAGTAATAAGTGAAGGAACTCCGGTAGTTGACCGTTTCCGTCGCTAGGTGGTACTAGCGTAACTTGGCCTCCGCGTGCCTGTCTGGCTCGTCTCTTCTTAGTATAAAACAAACTCCCCGATTCTGGGATGTCACGGGTAATCTCGAGAACCACTGGATGGGTTTTGATGCGGCTTTCACCATTCTGTAAAGGTAATCCCGAGGAAGATTTCTGTAGAAAATAATTTATTTATGATCAAAGGGAGCCAAGCAGTAACGATTTCAGATTTCAGTGAAAAGGTCGAAAAAAGAACCTTGCTTCCGTGCGCTTTTTAAGCTTACGCTGGGCAAACCGTTAAAAATATCAATATACTATGAGTGTAAGAATTGTTCAGCATGAAAAAATTCTCCAAACAAGTCCGCGAGAGCATATCTCGATCTTCGATACTTCGCCCACTATAAGTGTTTTTAGTTTGGACGGAAGGGGGATTTATGTCTCATGCACCTCGCCATTCTTAAATTACGTCTGACAGGAATCCCTTGCCCATTCATAACTGTTCCCGGGCGAAGCCTGGGCGGGTTGCTAGTTGTTTATTAAAAGAAGTATTGCACTAAATACTAAGCAAGTTGTGAATAACAGAAACAAATCTTCAAGGGAATACGAACATATTAAAATACTATTCAGAACACACTAAAATAAATTTCTAAGAAGAATAGAGCTTACTTCTAAACAGAAGAGACCTTTATTATTTTTCTCGCTGATTTTAAGACGATCTGGATCTCAGTTCCCTGGACATTTCTTTCGCCCGGAAAATGAACCGGCATTTAATGTAATGAAACACTATCCTAGGGAAATATAGTAACAGATGATCCTCTGAGCGCTGGCCCTGTCGTGTTGGAGTAGCGCCCCTGCCTCTCACCCGGATGCCCCGGGTTCGATTCCCGGCTTCGTCAGGGATTTTAGAAACTGACGTGAGGGCTGGAACGGGGTGCACTCAGCCTCGTGAGGACAATTGAGTAGCTGTCTGACAGTGCGACAGCGGCCCGGTCACGAAAGCCAAGATTAACGGCCGAGGGGACCCGATGCGCTGACCACGCGTCACCCCAATATTTGCAGGCCAAATGGCTGGGCTGCGGTTGCTTGGTAGGCCTAGGCTCTTTAAGGGCTGTAGTGTCAGGGGTTATTATTTTGATCCTCTGAGCAGCACACATTTCGGAACACAGGAAGTTCACAGATCATATCCACACAATCAGAAAAGATATCTCCCCACAACGCGCCTTCTTGCTCCAACTTTGCCTCCACTACTGCATCTACACGTTTCATTACACGTTTCATCACGTGAAATGTCCGGTTCCGTGGCTAAATGGTTAGCGCACTAGGCTTTGGTCCGCCGTGTCCCAGGTTCGATTCCTGGCTGGGCTATTAGGGATTTTAATCTCTTGGGGTCAATCCCCGTGGCTCGGGGACTGTGCCGTCTTCATCATAACCTCATCCTCATTAAGACGCGCGGGTCACCCACGGGCGTCAATTAGAAACACCTGCACTCGGCCTCTCAGGAGGCCAAAAGATAAAGACGGGTATTTGAAAAATTTAGATTCACTTCCGCCAAAGTCTCTCAGCATGGTGAGGATACATAGGCTACATCACTAACAGCATTAAATGTTTCGAAATCACTTTCCAATGACCAAATGCAGGAAGTACCGTACATATCACAATCTTCATTGCTGCTGTATGAATCAGATAACCACTCAAATAATAAACAACGTTATCGCCTCCTCTCTCAGAACTCTCATCATTAACTGACAGGATTATAGGGTTCAATTTCTGTCAGTGTAATAGTTTCTTTAATTTGCAGACAATTGTTATCCTTCAACTCTTTGCTCGTGTGTATTTCATTGCTCGCCATTGACCGTATTCATCAGTAGCGTAGCCAGGATCGACCAATTGGGGGGGGGGTTATAGGTGCTCAAGCCAAATTCTACGAGCATTTCGTCACGCGGCGTAGCCGCGCTCATCAAACGTGCACCATGGTCACGAGGGCAGCTGTGGTAAGTACGGATATCGTAGGTTCGAATCCCGGTGCTGACAGCGGTTATCCTGAGTGTGTTTCTTCCCCGGGTTTCGCCACACTTCCTACAGGAAATTGCCGGGATAGTGCCTTTCTCAAGTCCCGGAGCGTCTACTCCATGCCTGTCCCAGATACATTTACACTCACAACTATAATCATCACAGCAATACAGGTTGCCAGACAGCTTGAACACACTCCCAACTACACGGGGCTGATGACCAAGGTGTCTCAAGCCCCTCAAATGAATTAACAACAACTCTACAAGTATTTCCATTCCTCTATGAGATATTATTACACAAGAAAAGTTACATGTATTTTGATCCCGAATTTTTCGAGTAATACAATATGCTCAAAATACAAAAACAAATCAGTTCTTTAGTACATTATGCAACAAGCCTATAATGGCAATAATTAAGACACGAGTATGTTTATAAAACGAGCGTATGCGAGTTTTATAATTTCCATACGAGTGTCTTAATTCCCATTATAGGCGAGTTGCATACACTGTTTATGTTCGACGATAATTATTATAACTATTTTATGTTCGAACATAAATATTCATAAATATCTGTCGAGATTTCGCCAGTTGTATGTACTGAACAGAGCGCATGAGACGCAGACAATTACTTGTATTTGACCATGGCCTCCTCGATTACCCTACTATGACACTAGGCCAGGCAGTGAAATTTAAATTAGAAGGCCGTGGAACTCAGCGCATATAATTATCTAATTGGTCAAACAACTGTTTCTTGAGCTCTGATTGGTGGGAGAAACTGTTTCATAATGAAAAATAGCGTTATAATGAGCCGCATTATAGTACAATTTTCTGACATATAATAGTCAGGGTCGAACATAAAAAATTAAGTTAATTTTTGACTAAAATGTCTCACCTCAATGATAAATGTAGAACATTCCTGTTCTCCTGATAGGAACAAAATAAACTCAAATACGGAATATCTGTGCTACCAACAGGAAGACTGCGTATCTCTCAACAAGAGAAATTATTTACTGAGGTCTCAGCAAAAGTGGGCATGTCCTCTCACGATGTATCATGTTGATTTATGAGTAATTCAATAGCGGTACTAATTTTTATGCTTATTCAGTTTTTCCAACAAGATCCTGTGCTTTATATTGCAATTAGCCCGGAATGCCTAAAGTATCATTTTCGAAGATTTTTGTCACCTACCAAGGTCCTTCTTACCTTACAAATGCTACCTGCAGCCGGAAAAGGTTTAATTGCTTACACTACTCAGGTGACAAATTTCACTCATTCGTAACTGGGAGATAACCGTAATTCGGGGAATTGCTGGACATATATTTACGTAATATGAATCAACTCGGCTGACGGTTATCTCATGTTCAAGATGTTAATGATAATTCCAAAATTAGTGTTAATGTACCCATAGAATTTTCTAAGTCTTTATTAAAGCGCGTTATTTTTAATAAAAACAAGATTAATTTACAAATAACTTCTCTACCGCCAAGAAAAGAAAAAACTAATATTGCCGCGCTGTGTGGGATTCAAATTATTTGGCGCTAACCTCAGTTTGAAATAAGCTATATGTTATTTCGCGGGGGAAAAGTTAGATTGGCAACTCTGGGAGGACGGAGTTGTATTATCACAGTCGCGAAGCTCGCTGCGTTAGGAAATTGCATCCTCTTTGTAGGTGAAGAGACACTAGTGCTCGCGACGGCCGGCAAGCTGGCAACTGCCTTGAGCACGATAATCGCGGAACAGATGATTTCACTTTTGCAAGGTTTTTTTGAATTTTAACTCACCTGAGTGATTATTTCTATTGTAAACATAAATCACGTTAAATCACCAACTTCTACAGAAAAACGCCACAATGTTGATATACTGTACACTTGTAATTCATAGAAACATAAAAAAGAATGCTGTGTTTTTATTAGTTCAGTCCTCGATAAGTATCCCTAGGTACAGTTGTATGACATATTTAATTAGTCTTATGTAGACTGCATAGTCCATACTAGGTATAAATTCATGTATTTGTTTAAATGATAGTCGCTGGCATCTCTACATTAAACCAAGTCAACGATTCCTGGATGTAACGGGTAATCTTTAAATCCACTGAATGGATTTTGATGTGGTTTTCACCATTTAGTAAAGAATTTCTCGAGGAAGGTTTCTGTAGGAAAACATTCATTTATGACCAAAGGAAGCCGAGCAGTAACGATTTCAGTGAATCGTGTCGTCCGTAAGCTTTTTAAGCTTTCGCTGGGTAAACCATTAAAACTATCGATATACTATGAGTGTAAGAATTGGTCAGCATGAAAAGTTCTACAAAGAAGTCCGCGACAGCATATCTTTATTTTTAATACATCGCCAACTATAAGTGAGTTTACGTTTTATTTTCTTACAACAATCTCCATTCAGTGGAAATTTAAATTACTAGCTTCGGAGCGAGTTTACGAGCTAGCGAGCGAGTCCATCACCCCAGCTTCGGCCAGCATTAACTGTCGAGTCGTGTCGAGTTAAGACTATAAGTGTTTGGAGTTTCGCTGTTCACCTCGACTTTTCTGAATTGCGTCTGAGACCTACTGTCCGTGCGCCTTTTAAGCATACGCTGAGTAACCCCTTTAAGATACCAGGCGAAGGGTTGATAGTATGAGTATAATATATCAAATTCTTAACCCTATCAAAAGCTAGTTATTCCCTAAAATTTAGTAACATTTTAGTTAATTAGTAAATATACCAGTGTGATTTGTGAAACGAAAAGTACAAAAAGATCTTAAAGTCTTAAATGGCTCAATTGTAGGTACTGCGTATCTTTTCTGTGGATTTGAAACCTTTCATTCCTGAATTTGACAAAATAATACAATGCCAATTTTACAAAATATCGGCAATAACAATTTTATTGTGTACCGTACCATCACAGCAGCCATGTGGGAGACCAGGTATTTCATAAGAGAATTAACAAGCAGTGTAGACCTACCACATCGAAGTTTATGAGCATTATCCTGACGACATAAATTGGCTTGCTTCCAAAGGATTCGAGAAAGTTTATATTATTGTACAAAATCTTTATTCATTAAATCAGCTCTCTGACTATTAAAAAGCCATTTTCTACATCTGAAAATTAAAATGTCGGCACGCGTTTGAGATGACATCTTTTACGTTTACTTAGCCGACCGTATGTCTTAATTTTCAAAATGCATAGATATTTATATTTGATTTGCAGCCAATGGCCAATGGCAGGGCATTTCACATGAACGCCCGTAGGTTCCCCAATTTCAATGTTGAGTAGTTCCAACTTAAGCTACAAGACGCCACTGCCACTGAAACCCAACGGTGAACGTTTGAACTTGATAGAGCGTGTCTAACCCAATTGCCTACAAATTTTGGCTACACACTACCAATTGTAGTTGTAAGTTCTTTTACGTACCATAAATCTATGACATGGGTCCGACGACTTCGACTGGGCAAATTTGGGCATAGCAGTTCAGCATGCTACCGACCATGCCACCAAAGCCATGCATAGATATCCTACCGATACATGCTTCTGATATATAACCGACTGGCTTCGTGGCTCAGCGGTAACGTTCTCGCATGCTGTTCCCAAGGTTGCTGGATCTAATCCTGGCGCAGTCAGCTGGCATTTAAGGGTGCATAAATGCGAGGGAACTGAGTCTGTAGATTTACTGGCACGTTAAATATCCCCTTCAGGGCAAAATTTCGGCACCCCGGTGTCTTTAAAAGCCACAGTAGTTAAAAGTGACCTAAAACCAATAACATTATTATTGGTTTATATCCAGTTAAAGACCTAGTGCCGTTGTTTGATTGAAAAGCTTTATATACTTTCTACTGCGTATCCCAATTAATTGGGGTCGCCGGAGCCAATCAGGCTCATTTTGGTTTTGGCCGAGGATTTAAGGCCGGATGTCTTTCCTGACGCCACGTAATTTTTCAGGTGAAAATTCCACCCCACTGTCACCGGGATTGGAACTCCGGCCGTCCGGGTGATTGACGAGCAGCTAAGTCACTGCACCATCACACTTCCCTTGAAAAGCGTTATAATACTAGCCTATAATCCATAGCTCAAATCTTACCTTTTAGGGTCCTTTGGAAACTCGGGTGTCGTCTTGCTATTTGAACAGTCTGACTTCCCAGTCGGTCAACACGAATACAGCCAATTAGATTGGTCGAGGAGTAACAATTAATTTCCCTGTGTAATTCATAATACAATAATTACTTATACATTTAATAAAACGCTCCTCATACAACGCCCCCCCCCCCCCCTCATCTTAAGTGAGAAGTGTTTTATTAAGTGTATAAACGATTCATGTATTTTTATTTCAGGCATTAGGAGATAAATTGTCACTGCCCACCAAATCTAATTGGGCACCGTACACTCGTGTTGACCGACTGAAAAGCGATCATATAGGTTACTTATCAACACTGAAATATTGCGTCTAATATTAGATCTGTTTATTGAACAGCACATCTCCTCTTGTAAAGCATATGTTAAATTAATGATGTAACATTTACACAATGCTCACATACAGTAAATCCAGCAACAATAACGTACACCAATATAGCGCAGTCGGCACATTCTTGCTGGCTGCATGAGAGCATTATTGTCTCGCGATAGAAAAATATGAGCCAAGCTTCGTGATCTGTAGGTAGACTGTGGTTATACGTTGTCATGAAGACGTGTGTAGCCACAAATGGGGACCCGGGCCGAAAGTCGACAAGAGTACATCACCACAGACACAAATCACAACCTGCCGAATTTCCAATGGGGGGTGGGGGGGTCTAACCCCCCCCACTTGGCTACGCCACTGGTATTCATTAAGAGAAGAAAGCTAACTGTCAATAACGTCCTCATAATTAGTTTGTGAAGAAAGGACTTCTTTCTCTGGTAGGCCTATCTACAATATATATACTGAAGCGAATGGAGGCGAAAGAAGTCAGGAGAAGTAGAATGATCGTCACTGCTTAGACATCGTTTAAGTCCAAAATACCTCTCAGAAGGGTCTAGATTTAATTTTGCAGTTAAAACGTACTTGCATTGTAAGTACAATTTGCGCACGGTAATAAGCCTGTATCACACGACACTCGCTAGCATGGAAGCTGTTGTGATCGCTGGTATAAAATCCTGTATGATTCTGTTCATCCTCGTCCGTACACCTGCTTTTATGGCTGAAGTGTATCACTCGCTAGCATTTCGTGCGCCAAGTTGTAAGAAATAAAACATGGAGGACGGTTGTCGTTTGGGGGTAAAATTTACAGTCGATTCGCATTATTAACGCAAAGCGGTCGTGAAACTTGCTTTAAGTACATTTGAAAACATGCCTGATACTGAATGAAAGCATTCCAATCAATATTTAAGATCCAACTGTAATAATTGGTATATAACCATACGCGCTAATAAGAAGCGTAACAAAATTCGGTAAAGTCTGTTGGAAAAGTGTGCAAGTGGTATCGCGTCTGCTTGCTGTTTTGAAGATCCCGGGCTCAAGTCTATCCAACGGCGAAAATTTTTACTTCTTTTTAATTATTTTATGATATCCTCCTCACGTCGTACAACAATATTGCAACTTAGTTTTGTCTACATGATCTACGAGGACGATAGTAAACATGTTTTCTCTCATAAAATTCTATTTTCCCTAAATACTGTTTAAAACCATGGACGGATACTATTCGTGATAGCTATTAGAATTTAATCAGTTCAAAATTTATCCCAGAATAATAATAATATGACACGTTCTGTGTTTACTGGATATTGGTGTACTGAATGGAATGTAGGTGGTAGCTCGGTCGCGACAAGGGTGATAGACTTCATATACCGTAGCCTATGATTGTGTTGAATGTTGTTGGCAATTCTAGGCGGGCTCTTGTTGAAGGGCAAGCATTTTTAGATGCCAAGCACATAATTATGTGCGGGAAAGTGCTAGAAACAGAAGATTTTATGAAACTTGAAGCTTTATGCTTACAAACTAGTAATTCAAAAGGAGTACCTTATCCGATTCAAAATGAAATTCGATTACCAGTTACCAAGAAAAAAATAATTTGTTCAGGAATATGTAGGCCTAATAAGCGTGTATTCGATACATTGCTTTACATAATTCAGTAAGTAGATACATTTAAATTTGGAAGATATACCGGTAGCCTAATACTGTCGAAGTCAATACATCAACGACTGTAGCTTAGCCTACAAGTTGACTACCGTACAAATATTTTTTACATTTGTAATAGGCGCCTGATTATAAACTTAAAAGACCAGAGCTTCACAGATTTGAAGCAGCAATGGGGCAAGTTAAAGAAAGACGACCACGTGTGGGCCTACGATAAAGCGAACCCTAAAAGTATTTTTTGCCTCATGGGAAGAACAGCTGTCAAATCGACCTTGCTTAGTCGCCTAGTTTTTAGTGCAGGGAAGAATGTAGGGTACTGGTTATTGTAAGAAATTCATTAGTATTTATTAATATATAATTCTCCTTTGTAAAATGCCAGCCGCATGCGATCATATACTTCGAAATCGGATTTGCGACGCGAAGTAATCGACTCCATTCCATTTGAAAAGCTTTATTTGTGGAAGTAATGCTTTTGTGGAAGTAATGCATTGATATGGCAATTATTGTATTCGAGGAGCACAGCGGAACTGAGCAATTATATTACTCATCTTTTAGACTCAATTTTTATGAAAATAACTGAAAAAAAACGAGAGAAGAGCACACCCATCAACTCAAATCACATGTTATTGCATCTGTTTGTTATGATTCCATCACCCTTCCGCTACTTCCAGATAACGGCAGCACCGTCTCTTGAGTTCGCGAATAGCTGTTTAGAGAAAATATAGTTTCGTTCAGATGTATTTATTCGAGGTCCTACATACATAACAAATGTATTTGTTTACGTTGTCGCTAAGATTTCTACTGGAACGAGAAAAGCAATCCGATTGGTTGTTGTACTCAACCTTCCATGGAAACTGCCAGGAAAAATAGCACCTGTTCAATTTCGTGAGTTGTATGGAAGCTACCATGGAAGGCAGAACCTAGTATGGAAGGTACAAATCACACGGTAATAGACGCGTGTATACCAGCGTGTATACCCGTAATGGTAGAAGCTTCCATGCTAGCGAGTGTCGTGTGATACAGGCAAATGCATCACTGCTTGGCAGCCGACATCTACTACGACCATACACTCAGCGCGGCGCTTGGTGTTGAGATTTAGAACTACAGTACTTCATCTTAACCATTGACTCATAATATGGAAGTTCCTTCACGTATTACTCTATTCGCACTGCCTGTAGCTTCAATTGCCGCCATTTTGTCAGCTGGCAACAACTGGTTTCAAACAGTGTGTCTTTAGCCGACATGGGTTGTGCGACGTGTGGTGAGTCACCATTGTTGATACATTTATTTTAGTTGTTCCAAATAATTGAAGAGTTGTACTGTACTCTTCTAAAGACTAAGCTACTGCTTGTACTACAAGCAAGGTTTGTTTTTGTATGTAAATACTTAGTAACATAGAATTTATGTCCGCTACTACGTTAGGCACAGTCTGGACGAAAATTACTGCTTGTGATACAAGCTATGGGGTCTGGGGCGTAATTCCCAGGTAAGGTTCGTGTATGTATGGAAAGCGTTATTAACGAAATGGTGGCATTGATGAAGTATCGACGACATCACGAAGGACACTAAATATTTACCTGGCAAGCTTCTGGGACAATGTCTGGGAATAAAGTGTTTTGGGTTGGTGAAACGTAAACAGAAATTAGTACATTCAGAATAACACTTGGAAATGAGATGAGAATCGTTTCCCTCAAGAGAACTAGGTGTACGGTAATAAAGATCCCAAAACACATCATTTTGGCATTCTAGCTAGAAGAATTGCTGAGTTTTAACTCTAGCTTATATTTATAAAATACAAGCTGTACCCGGCATGCGTTGCAATGCCAATCAAGAAAGTGTTGGTGTTGTAAGTTTGTTTGTTGAAGAGCTTTTTGTTTGTGGGTTTTTTTTTTTTTTTTTTTGTATATTTGAATTAAGACTCAGCAATCCTTCTAGGTTTATGCCGTGTCGCCTAGGACACCAAGCTGTCTCATCAGTGGGGTCTTGGCGTCCACGCCCGGACCCCCCACAGGAGTAGCGAACTGTGCACTACCTCCCTTCTTATGAAGCGCACGTGCGCCTCTTAACTGCGAGAGTTAAAAGCTCAAGCATCCTTTCACCTCACTATAAAGGCTTCCAAAAAGATGGTATATTGGGTTTCACGGGGCGTGAATTAATCCTTTTAGGTTTATCCACTTTAAATTCAAATTTACTGTAATTAAAATATTGTGAGAGCAAGGTTAATCAAGAACAAACTTATTATCACACTAGAGCAAACTAGTGAAGATGGTGGGAAGAAACGAAAACAAAGCAACATCCAATGAATGTATGAGAAATTGGTCTGGTCACAAGTTACACACTGTTCAACCAATTATTGGAACTTTCTTATGTCTAATGAATATCTCCTGGCAAAATGCTCCACTAAATGTCCCTTCTTGCAACCTTGCTTACTCTTATTCGGGTGAAATTCTGATTTTCTTGGTATAAAATGTTGAACAAATCATCCAAAGATTTTCTTGACACACGAACAATACTGTAAAATATATCTTCATTTTCATTAAATAATGATTAAAATTAAATTTTGCGTTCGCTTACCCATAAATCCACCTCTTCCCTTTGCCTACATTTCTATCAGAGAAAAAACACAAAAATAATGTGTTACTTAGAGAAAGATCCCTAGTCCGCTGTAGAATGTGATTCATTGCTGATACGACAGCTGAGTCAGCGAAAGCCTCTTAAATATCACCCTAGAAGTTGTTCTCCGAATCACACCGTATTTCCCCTCTAATACCACTCAGCTGCCACTTAAATACCACCTTAAAAGATTTTCCCGCCATTTGCTGTGCTGTAACAGATGTCTCGGTGAGCCGATGATATTCATTGCCTTCCGTAGCGTTGACAGCTTATTGTGCATACTGCGGAGAACTACTTAGAAATGTTTACTCGAAGGAAGTTGATGGCTATTGTAACACTGAAGTTTCCACCTAGAGTAACATGCTTATCACAACAGTGTTTATATGCATGATCTTTACCCAAATACGTTGTATTATCTGGGTACATTAATTTCTATCCAACAACGCCGCCATACAGGATTGCACAGCAAGATCCGCGAACATAACACAGACTAATGTAATTCTCCAAGGGGATCCACTAAGCCCACTCTTGCTTAACATAACTACAGCAGATGTGACTCAATCACAAGCGGTGCTCACAGCAACTCGACGAGATGAACGACAACAAGAAGTTCCGTGACGAACTAAAGAGCCTACTTTTCATGCCAATGATTAATCTACAGTATATGAACCTATCTAGAATAATGACGAAATTAAGTTAGTAATATCGAAATATCTAATTAGTTCGAAATATTCTTCATATAATGTAGCCTAATAGAGCACTACAGTTGGCAGCCCTGGTGACTGAATATATTCTTAGTTCCATCTCTTAAGGTACAGAATACAAAATTTGGTTGAAGTCCAATGGGCGTTACATGCAGTTAGACATTGGATCTATCAGCACGCGTAAAAGCATGTTGGCAACAATGTCATGCGTGTGCTGGTTAAAAGTAATCGGAAATATTATGATATCTTGTTGTGCCAATTTTGGATGAAATCCATTTGTTTGTATAGAAGTTACATGTATCTTAAAATTGGATCTATCAGCAAGCATAGAATTATGTTGGCAGCACTGACTTACATTAATTGCTCCAAATAAATCTAGAATGTCAGGTGCTATACGTGTGCAAAGTATAGAGCTGTTGGCTTGCATACTTTCTGATATATTGATGAAAAATCCACAGCCTGCTTCCAGTCTCCGACCAGGTCAGGAATGGAATGAATGAAGCCCCCCATCTAGCGGCGAGGATATGAACTGTGCCGGCTGCCGAGGCCTGACGCACTCCTCTGGGGCAATGATTAAATGAATGACAGATGAAATGAAATGATAGTGGAGAGTGTTGCTGGAATGAAATTGTGACAGGGAAAACCGGAGTACCCGGAGAAAAACCTGTCTGCCTCCGTTTGTCCAGCACAGATCTCACATGGAGTGACCGGGATTTGAACCACGGACCCAGCGGTGAGAGGCCGGCGTGCTGCCGCCTAAGCCACGGAGGCTTGTGATATATTGATATTAGGGTAAAAAAATATAGACAGCATTTATTAACAGTTGGCAGCCCTGATTGCTCTTAAGAAAACTTATAGTCATATCTGTTATGTTACACATAGCACATACGAAATTTTGATGAAATCCAACTGAGAGTATAGAAGTTACATGTATTTAAAATTAGTCCTATCAGCAGGCTTAGAATCATGTTGGTAGAACTGAAGTATATAAGTTACTCCAAATTAATCTAAAATGTCAGGTACTATACGTGTGCATAGTTTACAGCTGTCGGCTTGCATACTTTCAGATATATTGGTATTTGGATAAAGAGAATAGAGAAAGCAATTATTAACAGTAGGCAGCCCTGGTGGCTCTTAAGAATACACTCAGTCATATATGTTTATGTACACATATTACATACAAAATTTGGTTGAAATCCAATTGATAGTGTAGAAGTTATATGCATTTAAAAATTGACCTATCAGAAGGCTTAAAATTATTTTGGCAACACTGTCATGTATGGCCTCCTGGAAATTAAACTGAATTAGTATTATCTACATGTGTGCCAATTTTGGAATAGCTCCCATGCATACCTTCCAGGATATCCAACATGGAGCTCAAATTTCTAGTGCGTTTTTTCAGCAGTTGGTAGCACTGACACCATTTTCGAATATGGGCTTGAGGTATTCCAGTATACATCTTTACTCATACTAAATCTGGTTTCGATTGCTGCAGCCGTTTGGGAGTTGATAGACAGACAGAAGGACAGACAGGCACACATTTTCCAGGATCGATCTCAAAAGTCTACTTTTTCCTCATTTTTGCAAAATGTGAAAAGTAGGCTAAAAACTTTCGACCATATGGTATCATGGGCAGAGGACATTGAACTGAAGTTGAATGGCCAAAGGACTGTGTACATGGTTTCTAGAAAAGGGGGCAGGCACGCAGCGACGGACCAAATGACTTATAAAGGTAAAGCCCCGGCAGGAGTCGGTAATTTCAAATACTTGGGAGTTGTTTTCCAAAACAGAGGTAATGTTGTTACTCAGCACATAGCTGATAGGACCGCCTCAGCAATGTCACACATTAAGGATCTACGGAGAATAAAACTTTTCTACATTAAAATATTGGAATGCAGTCGCAATAAATCAGAAACCTCTATGGACATCAAATTGGCAGGTGAAAACCTAAAGGAAGTAGGTGACTTCTGTTACTTAGGAAGCAAGATAACCAGTGATGGACGAAGCAAAGAGGATATTTAAAAAAAGGTTGGCTCAGGCAAGGAAAGCATTTCTACAGAAAAGGAATATGTTGACATCGAATATAGATTTAGGTATTAGGAAGACAGTTTTGAAAACCTTTGTCTGGAGCATGGCGCCCTATGTAAGTGAAACTTGGACTATTGGTGCAGCAGAAAAGAGGAGAATTGAAGCGTTTGAAATGTGGTGTTACAGGAGAATGATGAAGGTCAGATGGGTAGATAGGGTTACAAACGAAGAGGTATTAAGACGAGTGGGAGAGGTGAGATGTTTCTGGCGACTGCTAATGAAGAGAAGAGATAGGTTGGTAGGACACATACTAAGACACCCAGGAAAAGCAAGCTTAGTTATGGAAGGAAGGGTCGAGGACAAGAACCGTAGGGGTAGACCAAGGTTAGAGTATGTTAAACAGATTGCCTCGGATGTAGGGTATGGTAGCTATGTAGAGATGAAACGATTAGCTCAGAACAGGGAGGCATGGAGATCTGCATCAAACCAGGCAAAAGACTGAAGACTCAAACAACAACACAACAACGATCCAACCTGTTGTCACCTATGTTGGAACTCATATGGGAACATCTGAACACCACCAAGCTGCGACAAATAGACAAAGTAAAAGCAGCATACCTAAAGAGGACGCTGGGGCTATCGAAAAATTCACGGTCCCGATTAGTAGGCTATAAGAGAACCTCTTATGATTGAGGTACTTCGTTTCAAGATGCAGTTACCAAGCTACGGAGTTCCAACAAAAGAGACAAGACATACGGCCAGATTTCTTCTCGCCAGATGCCATGATGACCAAAGAATGGATGAGGGCCAACTACGAATTGCGACACGAATGGCCGTGCATGGCATCCATTTTAAAATCTGCAAGCCAAAGACTGTGCATGTGACCGGTGTGAGCGCCTGGGCGACAGACACCATGTAATTAGCTGCCCTGGTTATGTGGAGAACAGCCCAGATTCATCAACATAAACGGGAGGACAGCATCAGGCTTAAGGCCTGGACAAAATAACTTCCTTAAGAGAAGATTAGACTGAAAGGATTGGGCTAAGGAAATGCGGCCTGGTTCCTTCAATACTAGACTGAACATTGAGAGTAAATACAATACTTTTATTTTTAGGGTGAAACTTGCAAACACATTAATAAAGCCTTAATTAAAAAATTAGTTATGCTGGCCCGCCTGGGGCAGTTTCAAATGTTCATTAATTTTATTTAGGTTGGCACAGCCATGTGCTATTATTCAAAAGTTCATTCTGCTTGATGCACACACAAATTTAATATTCTTGCACTTGCTAGCAAACACTTAAAACGAAGATGATTAAGATAATAATAAAAAAGGCACAAACTTATCTTTAGTGGCGATGACTAGAAGCATGCTGACGGAGACTGCCGTGGCCAACACTAGATTTTTTGGTAGTAGAATTTGAAATGTCCAGCATCAGGAAAATAACTTCGCCAGGGCGACCAGCGCTGTACATTGGCTAACATCGTTAGGTTTTGATGCTATTTCTTGAATGCCAAATAACATGGCATTTAGAACTGCGATTTGATGCAGTTTCTTGCGGTTTGGAGTAAAAACGTAGAATGCACTTTCTCAGTGCTGAAGCTCTCTGCTGTTGCGTTTCCTGGTAGTTTCAATCATAAATGCAGATTAGGCCTGAAGTTTAGAAGGCCCCGAAGAAGGGCGGAAGGCACGAATGCCTCTCGCTAGTTGAAGAAGACCGTAGAAGGTTTGAAGAAGGAATGCTGATGGAGAGCAAAACGCCGCCACTTAAATAATAACATCATAGAAACGTCTGGAAGCCAGGCTGGCGGGCGATGATTGGCCAGGGCAAGCTGTGACGTCAGTCATACAGGAAGGCAGCAAGCAAGTCGACACCCTTTTCAGTATGCGAGCGTAAGCTGGAGGCGCATGACCTATTAACACGCTGAGGTAAGAGTCTTAGATATATATATAGAGAGAGATTAAATACTAGTAATAAACATTATAATGTTAACAGAAATGAATAAGTACATATTGCTCGTTCGGTGGTCTCAAAAGCATTTAACCGACAAATGCGGCACGAAAGAAAAACGCACTATAAACATCACGAAAGTGATCATGCTCCGAGACCCCCGAAAGAAAACAATCAAAGAATCAGTTACAAAAACGCGAACAACAATAAAGAAGATGACACTAAGCCTCAACAGGCAAGATAGCAACCATAGAAATTGGTCTAGTATAGACACCCTTACTAGTGAGAACATCTACAACTCTCACATGATTATCCCGACCCAAATGGCAGTGAGTTACCCTACCAATATTCCATACGAGAGGGGGACTTGGATCTCGCAAAAGAACCATATCTCCCACTCGCACATCAGGCTGGGAAAGCCGCCACTTCTCTCTTCTGTTAAGTGAGCCGAGATACTCCAGCTTCCAACGGCGCCAAAAGGAGTTTCGCAAAGAGTCTAACTTCCTCCAGAAAATAGGCAACCCGAGATCACAGCGTCGACTCAGCAAAGGAGGCGTAGAAGCTAAAGAACAGCCTATTAAAAAATGACCAGGTGTTAAGGGAAGAAGATCCTTAGGATCATTAGACAAAGGCGTGAGCGGCCTAGAATTTACAATACCCTCAACCTGAATAATTAAAGAATTGAATTCCTCATAGGAAAGGATGGCTGAACCAAGGGTTTTCTTCAGCTGTCTCTTCGTGAGCTTTATGCAAGATTCCCAACGACCACCATGATGGGGGGCGTAAGGGGGAGTGAAATGCCATTTGAATCCCTTAGCATGAGAAAAATTAGAAAACTGTTCCTTAGCAGAAGGAGAGGTAAGTGCAGTTTTCCAAAGATCAAAAGTACTAACAAAAATGTTTGCGTTATCTGAAAAAACCTCGGAGGGAACACCCCTTCTAGCGGCAAATCTAGAAAAGGCTGCTATAAAATAAGGAGTAGAAGCACTTGTAACCAACTCAAGGTGAATGGCTCCTGTCACCATGCACACAAATAAAGAAATATAAAGTTTACCTAACAACTTTCGCTTAGATAAAGGGGAATTAACTTGATAGACATAAGGACCGGCATAATCGATACCCGTTAGGGCGAAAGGCTTACTAGGTTCGGAACGAAAATATGGCAAGTTTCCCATAATTTGCGTGATTGGAGGGGGCTTAGATTTGAAACAAGGTATACATTTCCGAATAACAGAAGAAACTTCATGAACACCGTTAATGAGCCAATATTTCTCGCGAATTAAACAAAGCAAAGTGCGGGTGCCAGCGTGCAAATTCTGATAATGAAATTTCTTTACGATAAGAGTAGTAATAGGATGTCTAGAAGGGAGAATAATGGGATGTTTTTTCTCATCTGAGTAACTAGAATATTCTAGCCTACCCCCCACTCTTATTAATCCATCTTGGTCCAAAAAAGGGGTGAGAGGTAACAGCCTACTAGACTTTGGTAAGGTTTTTTTGCTTAAAAGCGTCTGATACTCAAGAAAGAATACTTCTTGTTGCATGAGAAACAAGATTCTACGAGTAGCAAATTCCAATTCCATTTTAGTGAGAAAGGGTTGCGGTTTCACAGGCTGATCAAGAACAAGAAATTTCCATCGAAATAAATATGCTACCACACGAATTAATTTATTAAATGAAGAGTAACGCTGAAAAAGACTAGTAGCAATAGAAGTTAGAAAAAGGGAAGCGGTAACAATGCGAGTATCAAGAACATCTTCTGCGAGTGGATTAGATGAACGAGGCCAACAAGAGAAATCCTGACTGAGCCACGCCGGACCATTCCAGTATAATTTAAGAGAAATTAATTTCTTGGGCAAGCAGCCACGTGAAATTATATCAGCGGGGTTTTCTTTTCCCGGAACATGATTCCATTGGTCAAAATGAGACAACTCTTGTATTTTAGACACGCGATTAGCCACAAAAGTGGTCCAATGTGAAGAAGGTTTTGAAAGCCAAGCTAACACGATGGAAGAATCACTCCAAAACCATGTGCTCGAAAATTTCAAATTTAAACTGATTTTTAATTTACTGGCTAATTCCACAGCCATTACAGCAGAACACAATTCCAATCTAGGCAAAGATATGGATTTGAGTGGGGCTACCTTTGATTTTGCGCAAATTAAATTGGAAAATCCGGGTAGGTATTGGAAGAGCGGCCTACTAAGTAGGCGCAGCAACCGTATGCCTTTTCAGAACTATCTGCAAATACGTGCAAATCGAAATACTGACATGAAAGGTCCGAAATTAAAGTGCGGGGAATAGAAATTTGAGAAAGATCTAACAAACTCTTGCGGTATTTTAACCACTCATCCAAAAGGGGGGAGGGTACCTTTTCATCCCAACCAACTTTCAATGACCAAAGTTTTTGTAAGAAAATTTTTGCAGTAATAACCACCGGAGCAATGTACTGCAAGGGATCAAAAACTTTTGCTATTTCTGATAATAATTGCCTTTTCGTTTGAGGGTGAAACTCAGATAAGTGTACCTGATAGGAAAAGGTATCTGAAGAAGGAGACCAAAAAACACCCAAGGTTTTAATAGCTGATTCCTCAGTAGGAAGCGCAACACATTTGTCAACAGGAATTACTTGTGAAAAGTTAGATAAAAATTCGGTTGAGTTCGAGTTCCACTTATGAAGGGTAAACCCACCGCCAGAAAGAAGAGAGTTTAAATCCTCACAAACAAGAAGTGCGTCAGAGATACTAGGAAAGGAATACAGAAAATCATCTACATAAAATGCAGTTTTCAAAACTTCAGAAGCTAGAGGATGAAAAAGATGACCATCTTGTTCGGCCAACATGTGAAGAGATCGTATTGCGAGAAAGGCAGACGGCTTAAGACCGTATGTCACTGTTCTTAAACGAAATATTTTTATAGGTTTTGCATTGTCGTCTCGCCACAAAACTCTTTGCAAATCACGTTGTTCTGAATTTACTAGAATTTGCCTATACATTTGCTTGATGTCAGCAAGAACAGCAATGGGGAATAGACGAAAGTTAAGTAAAACTGAAGTAAGATCTGTCTGAATAGCGGGTCCAGAATGCAGAGTGTCATTGAGAGAAACACCATTAGCATCTGGAGATGACCCATTAAAAACCACTCTTATCTGTTCTCGGGTGGAAGAATTTTTCCAAACCGGATGATGATTAAGATATACTATTTCTTTAGGAGGATTACTAATTTCTTCAGATTTTGGAACTACTTCCATGTGATTCGCTGATTCGTATTCTTCCATGAAGGAAGTATACTGAGTTTTTAAGAGAGCATCTTTTTTAAAGCGATTTTCAATTGCGAATAAAGCTTTGAGAGCTCTGGAATGTGATTCTGTAATAACAGGGGGGTTAAAAATGCGAGGAAGAGTAACCACGAATCTGCCTTCAGTAGTGCGAACAGTGGTTTCTACGTAGTGTGTTTCACAGATCTCATTATTGAGAGAATGAGGTGAGGTGACTTGAATATCCTCAATGTCCCAGAACTTAATTAATTCTTGATTTAAATCAGCACCAACAAAATAACAATGAGATTTTTGTTGAACGGGGTTGCGGTATATTTGCCCAGTGGCAATCCAACCAAAATCAGTTCTACGAAAGAAAACATCACGGGCAACTTTAACCTTTTCCGGATGTAAACATTGCCAAAAAATGCTGGCACTTAAAAGAATTTCTACAGATGAAGCTCTGTTGAAATTCGGATCTGCAAGTTGCAAATGATGCGGAATATTCCAACCCTGGACTTGAAAGGAAGTAATGGGGGTGTCATTACCTATGGAATTTATAATTAAAAAATCTAAATTTAAATGAATGCCAAGATTATTGGAATCTTTTACATCCACTTTAGCATAACTCAGAGATTGCGATTTGGAACCATTAATTCCTGTAACTTCTATAGAAGTAGGGCATATTTGTAGACCTAACTTGCGAACTAGCGATTCACTGATAAAATTGTTAGTTGCAGCATTATCTAACAATCCCCTTACAGAAACCCATTTTCCGTGAACATTCTTCACTAGAATTTGGACAGTGGACAATAAAACTTGAGTTTTACTGAACGAAACAGAGCTTTGAGTAAAAGACTGAGCGTTATTAGGCAAAGTCTCAGAATTAGATTTAGCGGATGAACTATTGGTTGCTGATGACCGCGATCTTTCATGCCTATGCAGGAGAGTATGATGCTTTGCTTTACAGTGAAAACATAACCGTTCAGAACGACAATTGCTTATCATATGTGTCGCTGATAGACAATTAAAGCAGTGCTTGTGGGTGGTAATTAATTTGCGTCTTTCATCCACAGATAAAGATTTGAATTGAGCGCATTGGTACAAGTTATGTGGTTGTTGACACAAAACACAAGCTTGTGCTTGATTGGAAGACCGAATATTGGTAGAAAAGACATGTGACCTTAGTACTCTCTGAGTGGGGCTGATGTCCTTACTATTAGAGGGAGGTTTGAAGGTAGAGCTACTCTTTTGGCTGGCTACAGCAGAGAGAATTTGGCATTTCGCCTTTAAGAATTTAATAATAGCTTCATAGGTACACAATGAATGTTGCGACAGAGCTGCTTCCCAATCTTTTAAAGTTTTAGTGTCTAATTTAACAGAAATAAGATGAATCAAAAATAGATCCCAATGGTCAACTGGTTGGTCCAAATTTGCAAGCGCACGAATATGAAGTTCCGCAGCATCGATCAGATTACGAAGCGAGGCAAGATTATCGGCTTGAACAATAGGTAAATTGAATAAACCCTGTATGTGACGTTGAGTTTTTAAACGAGTGTTCCCAAACCGATCTCTGAGAAGTGCCAAAGCTACTTCATAATTTTCATTTGTCAACGTAAGCTCTTGGATGAGTTTAAGTGCGTTGCCTTGCAAGGACAAACGCAAATAATGAAACTTCTGTATTGAAGGAAGAGAATCGTTTTCGTGAATCAATGAATTGAATAATTCAAAAAATGGTTCCCATGTAGCTTCATCTCCGGTAAATTTAGGTAATTCTATTTTCGGTAATATAACACGGGAAGGAAAAGAAGAAGATTCTGAAGGAATTTTCTCCTGCTTTTCCTGCAATGTTAAACTTCTTAAAAGCTGCTTCGCGTCTGCGAACCCCTTATAATATAGATTTTCAACCTCACAACGGTCACTTTGCTGGTCGGGATCCTTGGTCTCAATATTACTTTGGATCTCATCATATTTCTCAAAGGCCTGTTCATAACCTTTCAGTCTTTGAGAAATTATGTCACTATTACGTTCTTTTTCTGGGAGCTCATCTAGAAAAGTGCGAAAACGCGTTAACTTGCCTTTGACAGAAGCTCTGGCATTAATGAGTTTCTCGTCAATCGGCATTATGAAAGTTTGTTGTGTACTCACGACTATACTGTGAGCTGGTACACCTTGCTTCGGAAGAAGTTGACAGTCTGCCAGAAAAGAGAGTGCGGCTTCCCCTGCAGTGAAATACGGGCCTGCTGTTTGTCTCCCTTCTCAGTGCCAACCATATACACTCGAGCTGAAACTTTCGAAGTAGATTAGAAAACACAATTTTTAAAATATTAACACACTCAATGTTCAGTATGGCATTTAAATTTTGAATTAGTTCCAACATTAAGAAATTTGAAGATTTGGTTAAACAGAATGTTTACAAGCATCCCGGTTATAGGCACCAAAATGTTTATGTGGAGAACAGCCCAGATTCATCAACATAAACGGGAGGACAGCATCAGGCTTAAGGCCTGGACAAAATAACTTCCTTAAGAGAAGATTAGACTGAAAGGATTGGGCTAAGGAAATGCGGCCTGGTTCCTTCAATACTAGACTGAACATTGAGAGTAAATACAATACTTTTATTTTTAGGGTGAAACTTGCAAACACATTAATAAAGCCTTAATTAAAAAATTAGTTATGCTGGCCCGCCTGGGGCAGTTTCAAATGTTCATTAATTTTATTTAGGTTGGCACAGCCATGTGCTATTATTCAAAAGTTCATTCTGCTTGATGCACACACAAATTTAATATTCTTGCACTTGCTAGCAAACACTTAAAACGAAGATGATTAAGATAATAATAAAAAAGGCACAAACTTATCTTTAGTGGCGATGACTAGAAGCATGCTGACGGAGACTGCCGTGGCCAACACTAGATTTTTTGGTAGTAGAATTTGAAATGTCCAGCATCAGGAAAATAACTTCGCCAGGGCGACCAGCGCTGTACATTGGCTAACATCGTTAGGTTTTGATGCTATTTCTTGAATGCCAAATAACATGGCATTTAGAACTGCGATTTGATGCAGTTTCTTGCGGTTTGGAGTAAAAACGTAGAATGCACTTTCTCAGTGCTGAAGCTCTCTGCTGTTGCGTTTCCTGGTAGTTTCAATCATAAATGCAGATTAGGCCTGAAGTTTAGAAGGCCCCGAAGAAGGGCGGAAGGCACGAATGCCTCTCGCTAGTTGAAGAAGACCGTAGAAGGTTTGAAGAAGGAATGCTGATGGAGAGCAAAACGCCGCCACTTAAATAATAACATCATAGAAACGTCTGGAAGCCAGGCTGGCGGGCGATGATTGGCCAGGGCAAGCTGTGACGTCAGTCATACAGGAAGGCAGCAAGCAAGTCGACACCCTTTTCAGTATGCGAGCGTAAGCTGGAGGCGCATGACCTATTAACACGCTGAGGTAAGAGTCTTAGATATATATATAGAGAGAGAGATTAAATACTAGTAATAAACATTATAATGTTAACAGAAACGAATAAGTACATATTGCTCGTTCGGTGGTCTCAAAAGCATTTAACCGACAAATGCGGCACGAAAGAAAAACGCACTATAAACATCACGAAAGTGATCATGCCCTAACAAAGGAATATCTAGCGTGTGACCGGTGTGAGCGCCTGGGCGACAGACACCATGTAATTAGCTGCCCTAACAGAGGAATATCTAGCGTGTGACCGGTGTGAGCGCCTGGGCGACAAACACCGTGTAATTAGCTGCCCTAACAGAGGAATATCTAGCATGTGACCGGTGTGAGCGCCTGGGCGACAGACACCATGTAATTAGCTGCCCTAACAGAGGAATATCTAGCGTGTGACCGGTGTGAGCGCCTGGGCGACAGACACCATGTAATTAGCTGCCCTAACAGAGGAATATCTAGCGTGTGACCGGTGTGAGCGCCTGGGCGACAGACACCATGTAATTAGCTGCCCTAACAGAGGAATATCTAGCATGTGACCGGTGTGAGCGCCTGAGCGACAGACACCATGTAATTAGCTGCCCTAACAGAGGAATATCTAGCGTGTGACCGGTGTGAGCGCCTGGGCGACAGACACCATGTAATTAGCTGCCCTAACAGAGGAATATCTAGCGTGTGACCGGTGTGAGCGCCTGGGCGACAGACACCATGTAATTAGCTGCCCTAACAGAGGAATATCTAGCGTGTGAGCGCCTGGGCGACAGACACCATGTAATTAGCTGCCCTAACAGAGGAATATCTAGCGTGTGACCGGTGTGAGCGCCTGGGCGACAGACACCATGTAATTAGCTGCCCTAACAGAGGAATATCTAGCGTGTGACCGGTGTGAGCGCCTGGGCGACAGACACCATGTAATTAGCTGCCCTAACAGAGGAATATCTAGCGTGTGACCGGTGTGAGCGCCTGGGCGACAGACACCATGTAATTAGCTGCCCTAACAGAGGAATATCTAGCGTGTGACCAGTGTGAGCGCCTGGGCGACAGACACCATGTAATTAGCTGCCCTAACAGAGGAATATCTAGCATGTGACCAGTGTGAGCGCCTGAGCGACAGACACCATGTAATTAGCTGCCCTAACAGAGGAATATCTAGCGTGTGACCGGTGTGAGCGCCTGGGCGACAGACACCATGTAATTAGCTGCCCTAACAGAGGAATATCTAGCGTGTGACCGGTGTGAGCGCCTGAGCGACAGACACCATGTAATTAGCTGCCCTAACAGAGGAATATCTAGCGTGTGACCGGTGTGAGCGCCTGGGCGACAGACACCATGTAATTAGCTGCCCTAACAGGAATATCTAGCGTGTGACCGGTGTGAGCGCCTGGGCGACAGACACCATGTAATTAGCTGCCCTAACAGAGGAATATCTAACGTGTGACCGGTGTGAGCGCCTGGGCGACAGACACCATGTAATTAGCTGCCCTAACAGAGGAATATCTAGCGTGTGACCGGTGTGAGCGCCTGGGCGACAGACACCATGTAATTAGCTGCCCTAACAGAGGAATATCTAGCGTGTGACCGGTGTGAGCGCCTGGGCGACAGACACCATGTAATTAGCTGCCCTAACAGAGGAATATCTAGCGTGTGACCGGTGTGAGCGCCTGGGCGACAGACACCATGTAATTAGCTGCCCTAACAGAGGAATATCTAGCGTGTGACCGGTGTGAGCGCCTGGGCGACAGACACCGTGTAATTAGCTGCCCTAACAGAGGAATATCTAGCGTGTGACCAGTGTGAGCGCCTGGGCGACAGACACCATGTAATTAGCTGCCCTAACAGAGGAATATCTAGCGTGTGACCGGTATGAGCGCCTGGGCGACAGACACCATGTAATTAGCTGCCCTAACAGAGGAATATCTAGCGTGTGACCGGTGTGAGCGCCTGGGCGACAGACACCATGTAATTAGCTGCCCTAACAGAGGAATATCTAGCGTGTGACCGGTGTGAGCGCCTGGGCGACAGACACCATGTAATTAGCTGCCCTAACAGAGGAATATCTAGCGTGTGACCGGTGTGAGCGCCTGGGCGACAGACACCATGTAATTAGCTGCCCTAACAGAGGAATATCTAGCGTGTGACCGGTGTGAGCGCCTGGGCGACAGACACCATGTAATTAGCTGCCCTAACAGAGGAATATCTAGCGTGTGACCGGTGTGAGCGCCTGGGCGACAGACACCATGTAATTAGCTGCCCTAACAGAGGAATATCTAGCGTGTGACCGGTGTGAGTGCCTGGGCGACAGACACTATGTAATTAGCTGCCCTAACAGAGGAATATCTAGCGTGTGACCAGTGTGCGTGCCTGAGCGACAGACACCATGTAATTAGCTGCCCTAACAGAGGAATATCTAGCATATGACCAGTGTGAGCGCCTGGGCGACAGACGCCATGTAATTAGCTGCCCTAACAGAGGAATATCTAGCGTGTGACCAGTGTGAGCGCCTGGGCGACAGACACCATGTAATTAGCTGCCCTAACAGAGGAATATCTAGCGTGTGACCAGTGTGAGCGCCTGAGCGACAGACACCATGTAATTAGCTGCCTTAACAGAGGAATATCTAGCGTGTGACCGGTGTGAGTGCCTGGGCGACAGACACCATGTAATTAGCTGCCCTAACAGAGGAATATCTAGCGTGTGACCGGTGTGAGCGCCTGAGCGACAGACACCATGTAATTAGCTGCCCTAACAGAGGAATATCTAGCGTGTGACCGGTGTGAGCGCCTGGGCGACAGACACCGTGTAATTAGCTGCCCTAACAGAGGAATATCTAGCATGTGACCAGTGTGAGCGCCTGGGCGACAGACACCGTGTAATTAGCTGCCCTAACAGAGGAATATCTAGCGTGTGACCGGTGTGAGCACCTGGGCGACAGACACCATGTAATTAGCTGCCCTAACAGAGGAATATCTAGCGTGTGACCGGTGTGAGCGCCTGGGCGACAGACACCGTGTAATTAGCTGCCCTAACAGAGAAATATCTAGCGTGTGACCGGTGTGAGCGCCTGGGCGACAGACACCATGTAATTAGCTGCCCTAACAGAGGAATATCTAGCGTGTGACCGGTGTGAGCGCCTGGGCGACAGACACCGTGTAATTAGCTGCCCTAACAGAGGAATATCTAGCGTGTGACCAGTGTGAGCGCCTGGGCGACAGACACCATGTAATTAGCTGCCCTAACAGAGGAATATCTAGCGTGTGACCGGTGTGAGCGCCTGGGCGACAGACACCATGTAATTAGCTGCCCTAACAGAGGAATATCTAGCGTGTGACCAGTGTGAGCGCCTGGGCGACAGACACCATGTAATTAGCTGCCCTAACAGAGGAATATCTAGCGTGTGACCGGTGTGAGCGCCTGGGCGACAGACACCATGTAATTAGCTGCCCTAACAGAGGAATATCTAGCGTGTGACCGGTGTGAGCGCCTGGGCGACAGACACCATGTAATTAGCTGCCCTAACAGAGGAATATCTAGCGTGTGACCGGTGTGAGCGCCTGAGCGACAGACACCATGTAATTAGCTGCCCTAACAGAGGAATATCTAGCGTGTGACCGGTGTGAGCGCCTGGGCGACAGACACCATGTAATTAGCTGCCCTAACAGAGGAATATCTAGCGTGTGACCGGTGTGAGCGCCTGGGCGACAGACACCATGTAATTAGCTGCCCTAACAGAGGAATATCTAGCGTGTGACCGGTGTGAGCGCTTGGGCGACAGACACCATGTAATTAGCTGCCCTAACAGAGGAATATCTAGCGTGTGACCGGTGTCAGCGCCTGAGCGACAGACACCATGTAATTAGCTGCCCTAACAGAGGAATATCTAGCGTGTGACCGGTGTGAGCGCCTGAGCGACAGACACCATGTAATTAGCTGCCCTAACAGAGGAATATCTAGCGTGTGACCGGTGTGAGCGCCTGGGCGACAGACACCATGTAATTAGCTGCCCTAACAGAGGAATATCTAGCGTGTGACCGGTGTGAGCGCCTGGGCGACAGACACCGTGTAATTAGCTGCCCTAACAGAGGAATATCTAGCGTGTGACCAGTGTGAGCGCCTGGGCGACAGACACCATGTAATTAGCTGCCCTAACAGAGGAATATCTAGCGTGTGACCAGTGTGAGCGCCTGGGCGACAGACACCATGTAATTAGCTGCCCTAACAGAGGAATATCTAGCGTGTGACCGGTGTGAGCGCCTGAGCGACAGACACCATGTAATTAGCTGCCCTAACAGAGGAATATCTAGCGTGTGACCGGTGTGAGCGCCTGGGCGACAGACACCGTGTAATTAGCTGCCCTAACAGAGGAATATCTAGCGTGTGACCGGTGTGAGCGCCTGGGCGACAGACACCATGTAATTAGCTGCCCTTACAGAGGAATATCTAGCGTGTGACCGGTGTGAGCGCCTGGGCGACAGACACCGTGTAATTAGCTGCCCTAACAGAGGAATATCTAGCGTGTGACCGGTGTGAGCGCCTGGGCGACAGACACCATGTAATTAGCTGCCCTAACAGAGGAATATCTAGCGTGTGACCGGTGTGAGCGCCTGGGCGACAGACACCATGTAATTAGCTGCCCTAACAGAGGAATATCTAGCGTGTGACCGGTGTGAGCGCCTGGGCGACAGACACCATGTAATTAGCTGCCCTAACAGAGGAATATCTAGCGTGTGACCGGTGTGAGCGCCTGGGCGACAGACACCATGTAATTAGCTGCCCTAACAGAGGAATATCTAGCGTGTGACCGGTGTGAGCGCCTGGGCGACAGACACCATGTAATTAGCTGCCCTAACAGAGGGATATCTAGCGTGTGACCGGTGTGAGCGCCTGGGCGACAGACACCATGTAATTAGCTGCCCTAACAGAGGAATATCTAGCGTGTGACCGGTGTGAGCGCCTGGGCGACAGACACCATGTAATTAGCTGCCCTAACAGAGGAATATCTAGCGTGTGACCGGTGTGAGCGCCTGGGCGACAGACACCGTGTAATTAGCTGCCCTAACAGAGGAATATCTAGCGTGTGACCGGTGTGAGCGCCTGGGCGACAGACACCGTGTAATTAGCTGCCCTAACAGAGGAATATCTAGCGTGTGACCGGTGTGAGCGCCTGGGCGACAGACACCTTGTAATTAGCTGCCCTAACAGAGGAATATCTAGCGTGTGACCGGTGTGAGCGCCTGGGCGACAGACACCATGTAATTAGCTGCCCTAACAGAGGAATATCTAGCGTGTGACCGGTGTGAGCGCCTGGGCGACAGACACCGTGTAATTAGCTGCCCTAACAGAGGAATATCTAGCGTGTGAGCGCCTGAGCGACAGACACCGTGTAATTAGCTGCCCTAACAGAGGAATATCTAGCGTGTGACCGGTGTGAGCGCCTGGGCGACAGACACCATGTAATTAGCTGCCCTAACAGAGGAATATCTAGCGTGTGAGCGCCTGAGCGACAGACACCGTGTAATTAGCTGCCCTAACAGAGGAATATCTAGCGTGTGACCAGTGTGAGCGCCTGAGCGACAGACACCGTGTAATTAGCTGCCCTAACAGAGGAATATCTAGCGTGTGACCGGTGTGAGCGCCTGGGCGACAGACACCGTGTAATTAGCTGCCCTAACAGAGGAATATCTAGCGTGTGAGCGCCTGAGCGACAGACACCATGTAATTAGCTGCCCTAACAGAGGAATATCTAGCGTGTGACCGGTGTGAGCGCCTGGGCGACAGACACCGTGTAATTAGCTGCCCTAACAGAGGAATATCTAGCGTGTGACCGGTGTGAGCGCCTGGGCGACAGACACCATGTAATTAGCTGCCCTAACAGAGGAATATCTAGCATGTGACCGGTGTGAGCGGCTGAGCGACAGACACCGTGTAATTAGCTGCCCTAACAGAGGAATATCTAGCGTGTGACCTGTGTGAGCGCCTGAGCGACAGACACCATGTAATTAGCTGCCCTAACAGAGGAATATCTAGCGTGTGACCGGTGTGAGCGCCTGAGCGACAGACACCATGTAATTAGCTGCCCTAACAGAGGAATATCTAGCGTGTGACCGGTGTGAGCGCCTGAGCGACAGACACCATGTAATTAGCTGCCCTAACAGAGGAATATCTAGCGTGTGACCGGTGTGAGCGCCTGGGCGACAGACACCGTGTAATTAGCTGCCCTAACAGAGGAATATCTAGCGTGTGACCGGTGTGAGCGCCTGGGCGACAGACACCATGTAATTAGCTGCCCTAACAGAGGAATATCTAGCGTGTGACCAGTGTGAGCGCCTGGGCGACAGACACCATGTAATTAGCTGCCCTAACAGAGGAATATCTAGCGTGTGACCGGTGTGAGCGCCTGGGCGACAGACACCATGTAATTAGCTGCCCTAACAGAGGAATATCTAGCGTGTGACCGGTGTGAGCGCCTGGGCGACAGACACCATGTAATTAGCTGCCCTAACAGAGGAATATCTAGCGTGTGACCGGTGTGAGCGCCTGGGCGACAGACACCGTGTAATTAGCTGCCCTAACAGAGGAATATCTAGCGTGTGACCGGTGTGAGCGCCTGGGCGACAGACACCATGTAATTAGCTGCCCTAACAGAGGAATATCTAGCGTGTGACCGGTGTGAGCGCCTGGGCGGCAGACACCATGTAATTAGCTGCCCTAACAGAGGAATATCTAGCGTGTGACCGGTGTGAGCGCCTGAGCGACAGACACCATGTAATTAGCTGCCCTAACAGAGGAATATCCAGCGTGTGACCGGTGTGAGCGCCTGGGCGACAGACACCGTGTAATTAGCTGCCCTAACAGAGGAATATCTAGCGTGTGACCGGTGTGAGCGCCTGAGCGGCAGACACCATGTAATTAGCTGCCCTAACAGAGGAATATCTAGCGTGTGACCGGTGTGAGCACCTGGGCGACAGACACCGTGTAATTAGCTGCCCTAACAGAGGAATATCTAGCGTGTGACCGGTGTGAGTGCCTGGGCGGCAGACACCATGTAATTAGCTGCCCTAACAGAGGAATATCTAGCGTGTGACCGGTGTGAGCGCCTGGGCGACAGACACCATGTAATTAGCTGCCCTAACAGAGGAATATCTAGCGTGTGACCGGTGTGAGCGCCTGGGCGACAGACACCATGTAATTAGCTGCCCTAACAGAGGAATATCTAGCGTGTGACCAGTGTGAGCGCCTGGGCGACAGACACCATGTAATTAGCTGCCCTAACAGAGGAATATCTAGCGTGTGACCGGTGTGAGCGCCTGGGCGACAGACACCGTGTAATTAGCTGCCCTAACAGAGGAATATCTAGCGTGTGACCGGTGTGAGCGCCTGGGCGGCAGACACCATGTAATTAGCTGCCCTAACAGAGGAATATCTAGCGTGTGACCGGTGTGAGCGCCTGGGCGACAGACACCATGTAATTAGCTGCCCTAACAGAGGAATATCGATTGCGCAGTTCTGCATAGACGTGCAGTTTTTTAATGAACCATCTATTGTATGTTATTGATGTGAAATTTTATGTTGTGTTCTCTGTATGGCCATTGGCTGCACTAATCCAATTATTATTAATTTATATCCTTGCTTGCATGCTGCATGATAATGAGTTAACAGATGCACAGACTTGAATGAGCATGGGGACATTGTCTCTGGTGGCAAAAATTCAAAAACGAAACCCTGAAATTTAAAATCTCCCATTCATTCTCTCCCTTGTAAGCTTTCCAATCTATCAGCGATCCTTTCCCTATCCACATTCTGAATCATTTCACTCCACGACTTGTCCACATGCAGTTCCCCAGTACAATCATAGCAGCCTTCTCTTCGCACCCGTTCTAAATTATTTATCAAGTAGAATTGATCTGGATCTCACACACCTGCAGCATTTTTCAGCTGAAGTCTTACTCGAGACAGACAACTCCTCTCCCTAATTTTTATCCCAGCACCTTCAAACACCCGCACAATCATGTGCAGTGACTTGCATGCCTTCTTGCTCTGCGCCTTCCCCAATCAGAACTATCCCCTCGCATAGTAATCTCTAAATAGATTCAGGTTCATCTTAACTTAATACAATACGCATTTTTAAAGAATGAATGCTATAATGTGTTCTTTCGGTAAACCAATTCTAGCTAAATGGTAAACGAAACTTCTGTTTTCACTGGTAACCCCCGTCCTCACTACACACGGTACGGTTGCCCATGCACTAGACTGAGGATATAATAGCCAATATTTTTAAAAAAATGGGCATACATTGTCATAGTTGTAATAATTTTTAGTCATAGATCATGTACGCAGGAAAATTCGTCACTTCATGTCATATGGATACTGAAGGTTTGACTATCGCGTCTGATTGTGTCGTGATTACGACAAGTAGGCCTAGTTATATGACGTGGTCTGATAAATATTCTATTGTAATTAAATTGTCAAAATCCTAAACGTCGCAATTGGAGAGCAGATCGCCTTGATGACTCCAACGAAAAAATCTACAAATTGTTAGCAGGGATCATTTGATTATTTATGTTCTTCTTTCTTCGTTTAGGCCAGCTATGGACCACGTCATTTCAACTGCTTCCGTCTTTGGGCCTTGATCTTAGCCCAGTGTTCACGCATACGCTGCTTGTGAAACTCCTTTCTTTCTTCAGACCACTTCTTGCCGGGTTTTAATTTCGTTTTTTCTTGGAATTGGTGGTGTGCTCCAAGCTTTTCCTTCAAAAGATCACGTTCCAAAATATCTGCGTGGGTGATCCCTACTTCTTGCAAATCCTTGTCTACCTCACAAAACCAGGGGCCCATGTTTTTCTTGTTAAGAAACTAGGTAAATATCCGATTGGCGATTCTCTCGGGGTTTATACGAGTTAAGTGGCCATAGAAAAATATCCTTCTCTTCCGAATTACTTGAGATATCCTTTCTACATGATGGTACAGCTCATTGTTATGCCGTCTCCTGCATTCACCATCGTCTCTCAACGGCCCTAAGATCTTCCTCAGGATCGTCCTTTCCTTGGCTTCCAATTTCTCAACCAGACCCTTCCTATTGATTGCCAGGCATTCTGCTGCGTACAGCGTCCCCGGTCGGATAACTGTACGAGAGTGTCTTAGTTTGGCACTCATTATTTATGTTATTATTATTCATATTATTATGATGATGATTATTATTATTGGCATAATTGATTTATGTTGCCGTGAAAGTTAGTTTAGGAGCAGGTGGCCCCGCTGTTCCGCCCCTTATAACAACAATAACCCACTAATGAAGTTAGATTATGTTTTGTTTGTATATTCATTGTGCTGCAACTTTGCAGGTTCTTGAACGTGATGGAAAACCCAGTTTTCATCAAATGTGAACCTGAAAGGCCGTCAGATGGCGAAGAATACCCTGCATCAGTAAGTAATATAACAAGCGCTACAGGATGTACCTTAAGGAATCCGGAGATCACCTTGACTCCATGGTTAATAACTACCAACCTACTGGTAATGACACTCCAACGTCACTCTTTCAAACTGGTCCTATAACGTGTAAATAATTTGATTAATAATAGCCAATCTTACGGCTCTATTTCAATAACAAAGCACGATTCTCTTACCGTCGTTATCTTGTTCTCAAAGAACACCAGCAATGGAGGCAGTAGTTTTATGCTCCTTTGTTTTATTGATTCCTTTATAATCTTAAGTTGATAACCACTTCATCGTTGTATTGTTGCCAATGACAGCAACGTAGATCTGCTGTTTCTTCCACACACGGTGATGATGCTCATGGAGGTGCGATGGTGACTGATTAAACTAAGATAATAGAAGAATTTGGCGATATCATGTTGTGTTTCAATGAAACTCCTGATACCGTATAGGTAAATGGTTTAAGGGGGGACCCTACTGAGTTTTAGCACACACACAAAACGGCCAAAAATCAAAAATGAGTTTTTGTCAGAAGTTGGAAGTTCAGACATCACAGCACATGCGGATACTATTTTTTTTTTTTTTTTTATCCACGGACATTTTTAAATGTCTTGTGGAGCCATTTAAATTGTGCGTGCTTGGCGCTCTAAAAGATCACACCCACATTTACTGTGCTCATGTTAGAAATACCCTGTTTGTTCGTATTTTTATGTTTTAATTCTCTGGCAAAAGGTCAGGATACATGAGTGCTGCCATCTCTCGGTGTATAGGGTAACCAGACGCACATCTCATATTAGAAACTATAATAGAAAGTATTGTTTTTATTTTTTATTTACTTTACTGTTGGTAATTTGATTGGAGATGTTATGTAAATTCATATTTATTATTTAAAAGTTTATAGTAACTGGAAATGATCGCTTTCATTGAATTGAGTTCAAATTAAATCGATGTTATGTTTACGTGGTACAGGAACCACATGGTTTGTAAGGAACATCACCTGCCCTGATGGAGCTGATTCCTGGTGTTTTTCTAAGTAGGCTGTTGCAGTAGGAGAAACACCACAGTCTCATAACAAGATGAATGTCAGACTAACCCCCATGCTAGTATGTAAATTAATGCCCCTTTATCAGCGTCTGGCAAATGATGAACTGTTAAAACGATGTGCTCGGGGGAAAACACAAAACCCAAATGAAAGTCTGCATTCTCTGATTTGGCAGAGGTGCCCTAAACAATCTTTTACGACAAAGTCAAGAGTAGACATGGCAGTGGCAAATGCTGTGAGTGTATTTAATATGGGTGCACTTGCTACTCAGAAACTGAAAATAAGTGACAGTGTACATAAGATAAGCAAAGACATAGATGATTTGTGAAAAAAGAAGAGTATAGCTAGGACCAAACACGACAAAAAAAAACTGCTAGGAAAAAGATGAGGCTTGCAAAAACCAAGGCAGAAGAAAGAAAAAAGTACAAGGAAGGGGATATGTATGGTGCGGGCAAGTTCTGAGGCAGGTATGTTCATTTGAAATGTGTCTGCTAACTAAAATGGCTTTTTCTCAAAAGTATATATTTTCAGTGTTCAAAATGCTCCATACGCATCAGTTTTGATCAAAATGACTTGAAATTTGAAATACACATACAGTTGTATAGTATTTAAAATGTGTACTATTCACATTGAAAATGGTCGGTAAATGTTTGAATTAGGGTGTGCCAGGCCATGGAATATTCGAATTTTTTTAAAGATTTATACAATGTACTAGAAAGTACCTTCACAACATAAAAGTACTAAGCAGACTATAACAATAATAGTAACATTTATTAATTAGTCCTTCATAACTATAATGAAAAAGTTTTGAGATCAAAAATGTAAAATTGTTGCATCAGGTACATTTTGAAAATCAACAATTTTTTTGAAAAATATGATCATATTTTCGAAACCAACTACTCAATCCGGTCCAAATTTTGAAATATTCTTTATGATACTAACAACAACTCAATACTAGAATTTCATGTAATTTGGATGGTAATTACAAAATATAGAAAACTCAGTAGGGTCCCCCCTTAAAATTATATCTCCAGGCACAACAAAGGTGAATTATTCTAGTTCATTTTGTTCCCCAGCAAGCAAGGAATATCCTAAGCTGCATAGTAAACTAACTACTATGAGAAAAGCTTTTGAATTACGGTACATTTAGGCTATTTTCAAATTTTGTAAAAATTGGAATCTATTCGTACCAAATGTCCGTGTGTATGTCTGTGTGTGTGTGTGTGTGTGTGTGTGTGTGTGTGTGCACATGTCTGTGTCCCTCCGCCTATTAATTCCCAAACGACGAAACCAAATTTAATCAAATCTTGTGCAGAGATAGCAATGTAAAGGATACATCAGGGTCGTGTTTTATATCGTTGTCATGATAACGAAAACAAAATGGCGGCCTCTCGAGTCTCCAGTGGATCAATAATTGGATCTCTACCAAAGTTTGGAAAAATAAGCCTTCGTGTAGGAAGCGTCCAGGCAAAAACTACAAGGTTATCAGCGAAATCATTTCAAGATGACGGCCGTGCTAATCATGCAAGCATTATAATCCATAACTTGTGATCCAGTGAATCAATGCTAACAGTACCTGGCATTCAGGTACGGTATTTTAAAGTAAGGGCCCTCTGTTACTAACGTGATGACTGTATGAAAATGAATATTACATGCAGCAGCCATTTTGTAATTATAGACATTTAAGGGCCACATTCACGAAAATTAGTGACAAGGTAGGACCGTATTTGTGGCCTTGTATCGGCAAGGTAAAGGAACAGACTGGTTTCTGTACGAACTGCTAGAACAGTAAAATCGACGAACCAAGAGATAAGTATCATATAAGGGTTCTCACTTGCGTTAGTGGAACATTATCACACTGAATATAGCTTGCAGTGACAATTTGACTTTTGAAGTCAATAAATGAATTAATATCTCTCAGTATATTCATCTCGTCAGTATCTTAGAGCTATAGTAACGAAATTTAACAATAAGATAAGTCGCTTCGTATTTACAGTAACAGCGACTCCATACATTCAAAATGCTGGCTATCTAATTGCACAATTACGACGAAACTTGGCAGGAATGGAGTATTACAAAAGAGGGCTTAGTGGCGTTAGCGATAAATATATTGCACGGAATATATCGCGCCACAGCTACCCTGAAATTTCAGTACGGTATTTTAAATAAATGAATAACACTATTTTCTAGAACAATAAATAGAGCCTTGTATCTAGCCTCTTATTCCCAAGGCAGCGACAGTGAACTATTAAACCATAATAATGATTTAGTCAGACTACCATTGTGAAATAAAAACAAAACTTAGTAAGTAAGTAACTAAGTAAGTCGTACGAATAACACACTGAATACATCGCGCAGCGGTCATCTTGAAAATATGACATATGATAATAATTTACTCATTTTGATATTACAATGACTAAATATATAATTATCCGCACGGCATTCCGGGAGGCCATAAAGATCCAGAATAATAAGGTACATTGTTGGCTCTACAATACATAATGTACATTACGATACACCATATGAATGGTTATGCAGCATGTGGATTTAAGCTCTTAATATGCCCAAGCAGACCTTCTCAAGATCATCGTCGATGATGCCAAGCTCTTTCAGGATGTTCCCAGAGCTCCGAAACGGATGCCTTTCACTTTCCATGCATGTTTAGGTAAGTTATATCTCTCACTGCGGTTAGGTATGCATGGTCGGTAAATAGTCTCTTTCTCCTCATTGACTCGTACGGATTGAGGAATGTCCACTTCCATTCGTACCATGGGGTCCAGGACCAAACCCCTTCCGTTCTTCCTGTCAATGGCAACAGTGACTGCCATTTTCCGAAATGCAGTGCACCTCCTCATAAATTACCCATTTCAATTTCCTCAGGGAAGTGGCAATTCATGATCGTACTCTGTGATGGCGGGAATTGCGTTATAGCTCCCCTTTACAAAATGTCCTAGCGTCTCTGGTTGGTCACATCCTGGTTGTCGGCATATGGTTGTGTGCTGGGATTACCCAGGCACAGCTCTCACCGCTGAGATGTTACAGGACATTTTGATGGCATTCGTCCATTCAGAGCTCGATAAGCCTTTTTTGCTATTTATCCACAAGTTGTTCCTAGGATGTTGTTCATAATCTTCCACTTCTTTACCTTTGTGAGGAAGTTTGCACCAAGCTACAAATGACCGTTTCTGAAGCTCATTTCGTACCCTACAGATTTCTACAAATATCTGAATAAACATCTTCCACTCTGAATAACTATTGAACTGTATTAAAATATTGTATATATACTTCCCATTCAACCTTAAATAATCCCAGCCCTCGATCATTCCTGGGTGCATGCAAAATATCATTGGGACAGTCATGTGGCAACCCAATGATTTTCGTAATAGTTGATCGCCAAAGGTTATCAACATTGGCCAGAAACCTTGATGGAATTTTATTTAACGGTGTACTCTGTATTCTATAAATCAGACTTGGCCAAATGTATTGGTTAATTATGTTTAACTTTTGGTCTGGTTTAGTAAACAAGAAACTGTGAGAGAATTAGAGTCCTTTTCTAAACTATTTATCAATTTACTCTTGTCAAACACAATTTTATCTTCAAAAGTTACGCCTAGATATTTTATGGTTTCCCCAGATTTTACACATATCAAAGCAGTCTTTCCAAGTGTCACAGCATTTCTCTAACAAAGGTTCCCTTCTTTAATGTTGATCGTTCTGCATTGTGAAGGATTCATGGAAAGACCTATAGCAGATAAACTATTAACGGTGGTATTTAAGAGTTCCTGCGCCGAAGCTTCATCTTTTGCTACTAATACAATATCATCCGCAAATTCTAAGGCTAAAACGTTCTCAACGTCAGATGACAGCTGATACCCATACTCCTTAATGATCTCATGATCTGTGAGTTCATTGATAATATTGTACAGGCCCCCAGGGGGCTGCACCCCCTGAAAGCCACCATCCATCATCTATTAAAACCACCCCTAACTGGCAAACATCATAAGTCCAGAACAGTACCTTTTACACAGCAAGGGCGGCCGCCCAGCTTGGGAGGCTTGCCAACCACTTGCATCACACTCATAAACATCTACACAATAGCTAACTAGGGCAGCTACGTCAATGGAATGCCGACGAAGCAACGCCAGAACCTATAAGAAGGAAGGCCTTAATGGGGACAGGCTCTCTCTATTATCTGTCATACAGTGTGTGTCGCAGAAGGCTCTGCTACAGCTGCTATCATCAGGTGAGCATCAGCAAGTGTTCAGACAATCCTTTACTTTGTAAAACCTATCCACAAACTTGTACATTTAACTTGCATTATTATTCACATTCCCCTAAAAGGGACATACAATTTCATACTCACTGACCAATAAACACTTGGTCAGTAAACTACACATTGCATTCGTAATTACACGCCTCTTTACATCCTAATACCCTTCCTGACTCTCGTCACGAGTGACCGTGACAATAGTAGCTGGTAATCGCCTGCTCAGGTTCCATTGTGTCTCCCGCACGCGACCGCTGGCAGCGAGCCGCCGGCATAGCTGACATAAGCAGGTCTGTTATATAACCCAGTCCAATCAGCTGGGAGGCAGGTACATTAACCTGCACACAGAGGCTCATCCCCTAAGCGACACTTACGTCTTTATAGGAGCACCCCCTAGCATTTAAACATCAAACAACACTCTACACTGGTAAGCTTACCCAGCTACGGGAAGCTGCCCTCTCTAGGAATCACCTTCCAAATTAGTACATTAACATACATGTTTTAGACCTAACTACCCCCAACTAAGGGATCTAAAACAATTTGGTGGAGGCCGGGTACCACGCACAGTAAAAAAAAAGGGCTCATACAACGAGTTCTCGTGGTAGAAACGGTCCGTGCCGCATACAGCCAAGCGAAAGAGTAAAAAAAAATTTTTTTTGACAGACAGCATCATTTTTGCTTCACACTAGCTACACAAGGGATTTTTTTTTCTCCCCAAAACAACCCCCCCCCCCCCCGAAAGAATCAGAGAGATATAAGATACATTGCCAAACACGCACAGTTTTTTTTAAAGACGCATACACTTCATTCGGCATGGCCCCCCTATACCGCCTAGCTGTGCTGAGGAGCATTGGGGAGTTCCAGGAATTAATTGCCTGGCACAGGGTCTTTGAAACAAGGCAGGACTACCTCAGAAGGTTTCAGCAGCTCCTGCACGCCCAGTATATGCGGATCATAAGATCACTTGTCCGGTCACTCCGCAGCGCTAAGAATCGCAAGATTCGGGCGAAAATCCCCACCCTCCGTACACAAATCATTAAGGCACACTGGCAACTACACTGCCGACACGAGTTCATGTTCCAGCAATGGGAAACACTCATCAGGGAACACCAACGCATAGGGACTAGTGGCACAAAAGTCGCTGAGCAGGCCATGAACCTCAATAGGCAGTACGCCCAAATTTGGGAGGAATATAAGGAAATCCAGGCCAACAAGGCCATTTTTGAGTTCATGGCAGGGCCGCCAGCCCAGCCAAGAGAGGACATAAGCGTAGATACGCTAACTCGGCAATTTGCGAGGATGTCCCTCTCGCCACGTACTGCCACACAAGGGAAGGAGTTCACCGTGGCCACAGTCCAGAAGACGGCCAGGTTAGACTCCAACACACTGCGGGGACAAAGTTACATCAATACACGTCCCTCAGCTCCGGTTCGGAAGGCAATTCTGCCAAACCGAGGAGCAGAACCTAGGCCAACCCCCTCAAAACGGACGAACAAGAGGGAGTTGACGCCAGGACTCTCGAGTACACATGACATAACAGGGAGAAAACGGGAGGTAACCATGTCATGGGCTGAAAACGTACAGCCCGCCCTACAGCACATTAAGCCCACACACACCTACACAAATAGGCAAACACAGGCAATTAAACGGCCTTTACCGCTAGTTCAAAGGGCAATTTTGCCAGAATGGAAGCGGGCACCGGCATTTGTACCCCAGGTGCGAATGCATAAGAGGGTGTTGCCTTCAGGCCCTCAGGGTGCACAACACACACCCGCACACTCTGACCAGGCGCAAACACACAGTACATGGGGTATAAGAAAGGTCTTATTACCTACCCCACGAGGCCGGTCAGTCAAGAATACACACACCCCCATAAACTCTACTAAGGTAGCGCGAAGCGCAATTAATCCCTCAGACATAACCACATTAAGGCCAACATCCAGGCACTACGGTGAAAGCAGGCCCAGGCCTACTTTGCTACAAATTCCTCCGGAAAATAGCAAAGAAGCACCTCGGTGGGTTTCAGGGGCCTACACCTTAGTGACAGGGCGAAAATATTCACCTTGCCGAGCAAGGACGCTCGGACGGGGATAACGACTTTCATCATGAATATAACACACACTGTCACCTGAATCACAAATCTATATACGGGCAGGGTCTTTTACACGTGAGAAACACGACAGTGGATACACAAAGGGCAGATCCCACCCCTGTAAACGGTAGATTTCACACGTATATACAACAGACCGTGACCAATTCAAAACTATGTAATTCGAATTTTTTCCTAATTTTTCCTTGGCCCCTAGCATTTTTTTTAGGCCATCAATGGTTTACATCGTGATTAATTCAAGACATATTTCGGACAATGCAAAGTTTTAATATGCACAGCCGAGCGGAAGCCAATTAGGCGAACCACGCGGCTTAGGGCCGGAAAGAGCTATTCCGAACACAGACTAGGCAACAAACCACAGCATAGAGCTTAGGCGGGTCTTTCTAAGTAGAAATGACTAAGTGTTCTATGTTCCGGTCCCACAGTTTGATAGATTCTCTTGTGAGGGCCGAGAGCCCTAAGCGTAAGCGAGAATTAAGAATCTCAAACTATTTTTCAAAAATGGTAGATTTCCCTGAGACGTAACTAGATGACTGTCGAACTAACGTCGCCAAACAGGTGAATAGTACACTCAGGTCCTACTTTTCATTTTTAAACATTTTGGCATTACTTACGATACAATCTTTACAGATTACCACTGCCTGGCAACCCGCTTTGATAAGCATAAAGCATTGCGCAGACGGGATACAATATATTTTCTCTACTCTTTTCAAAGAGCTCTCTTAATTCGGATCGTTGCATAACTCATTTTTTTTCTTTTCGCCTCTTTCACTAATCCTGTGAAAGGAACATTATCCAAGTTGAACTGTAGGTATTTAACCCATAGGTACACGTAATATGTTACAATGCCTATAACATGAATTTTTCTCGTCCCCCATAACAGCGCACAAACTAACCATAAACCCCATGGGGTAACACTCACAGCTCAAGGAAGGGAAATGATCCCACTGGCAGACGTGGAAAGAAGGCCAAGAAATAGCCTTCGGACCTCGCTGACCGCACCGGGATACGACCCTAACACTTGGCAGAACTGTCCAGAAGACACAAGCCTGAGTGGCGCCAGGAATAATTACCCTGGTTAAAGACGGTCTCGAACCCGCAACCTCCTGGATACCAGGAGTGCAAGGTCGGGTAATTATCCAATGGGAGGATATAATAATAAAGGACAGTTCCACCAACACGTATACATACACACAAAACAATCAAATCACCTCCGACACCTAGTCACCAAACACGCGACTAGCGGCCCGGAGACACTCGTGCATAGACACAGCCAAGTACCACTAACAGGGACATATTCGACCCACGCTTACATTACCACAAAACTTGGGGACACGAATGTATTTAATGGAAGGTTCTTTTCCATCACGGAAAGCCATGCTCACAACAACGGAGCGAGCAAGCAGGCTCCCACATACACACGTGCTGGACACAGGAACATTGTCAGACCAGTAATAGATAGTACACACGTCAATGTAATTAGATACTATCGCCGTCAGCGATAAAACACCCGTGACTGGGCGGCCTTCGCTAGCTACGGACAGCTAACATGCACGCAGCTCTGAAGGCGGAAAACACGCAATCATTCACGCCAGGTCCAAAACCCTATAACTCGCAAAATTACAATACGAGGACCATTCCCAAAGACACAAACTTTTCACGCCAAAGCGTATTTTCATCTGCGTGTCTCAAACTCACGACACACATGCCATGGGACATACAGTACAAAAAAATTGTAACACCAGGTCCTTAAAGCAGGCGGGTACGAACTCACGACCACACAACACAGTCGTGCCAAAAACAAACTAACCAACGGTATTTTTGGCGCGAAAAACACAATCAAAAACCACACTGGGGACAATCAAATCCCAACAGACAACGCAGACATAGAACACGGAGAATTACATGATGGCGGGTCCGAATGCCCAACCAAAATCGGACGCCATGGAAAACAAAAATCCAGACTCCCAATTACACTGAAATTGGCCCCAGACAAGCACATAAGTGGGTCAGACACATGTCTATAGGCACAGGAAGGTTTTTTTATTCATACATAATGGAGCATAGATTCGTCCCAGGGTACTCGCTACAACAGCCTACCTCGGCATTGGCGACCCAGGAATTCCCAACAAGAGGGCGTACCGAAAATTCTAGGCCTCCAAGGGGATCACAATAGACTTCCCAGACATGGATTACACATAGTTACACAAAGCAGAAGTCTTGCTGAAAACAGTGTACACACAACATCGGTTAGCAAAAACGGGACAGATTAGCACACTGGCACTCCCGGAATCCCAAACAATGACAACATGCCGACATTCGCAAAAGGCACGTTCCGACAGCCGACATACGTAACGTCAGAGCCTTCCCTTACACAAGAAAAAACATTGACTTGCGAATTCTAGAAGCATTGCAACACTAACATACAGTACACATGGATATTGGCACAGAATTCTGCAATGTTTCAATATGCCTGGCATTTAGCAATATGCAGATACTGTGGGCCATATTATCTTAGGCCCATAGGAGCATGTTTACAAAGATGTTGACAAGCCGCACGCACCTCCTGCCCATGCACGCGACACACGATAGGACTTAGGCTATAACAGCCCACCCGTCTGCATGGTGTAACGGAACATAGTCACACACACACGCGGTCACTAATCAGGGGCGAATACAGACAGGGACTCTGAGGGAACAGACCTCCCCAATAAATACTTCTCCTCTTACTTTTAAATCCTAAAACCATCATAGGCGATCAGGACATGACCAGGCACACTACGATCACTTGCTACATTAACATTGCAATTGAGAGACCAGATAGGCCATGACGTCATAGCGTCACCACACTTTACTATCCCAAGGAGCGGATAGAAAGCAGATATTGACCAAGTGAAGATGACAGGAGCAGATACGGGTAGTACCAGCCAGATAGCCAATATACCACCTTCGGGCTACCATCATACCACCCCCTCCTCCTTCCATAACCTTCCCACTTACAACATTAGCCAACACAAACACATAAACACATAAAAACAGATACACTACATTCCAAAATGTACATCGGGGTTGATAGACTTCATGCGTTTAAAGAGAGGGCTCACTACGCCCTGGCTCTCAATGTTAACACCTGAGTATTAGGGGTGTGTCGGAAAGAATGGCAAGCGTAATGCACATCTCTAAAAAAAAAGAGATGAGGCCAAATTTATATTAACAATTCTTTTTTATTAAATAATCCCGCATGAAAGGGACATAGTATTATTGTACATTGACCGATACCTATCCTTAAATGAGAGCGGATACGCCTCATATCCAGACACATGCATGGAATATCCCACCCAGATACCAAGGGTTATTATTATTGAACCTGCATGACACTTTGTGAAAATTTTTGTAATCCCGGGAAATACCTACCCCCGTCCACTCATTGTAGAAGCATCCTGATAGCATCACCGGCTCCAGGCCACCATTTACATGAAGCCCAACGATGCGCAACCCCCTCCTACCTTGCTTTAAGCCTATTCAACAAATAACACCCCCCGGATCCTAATAACAGGGAACCTAACGCCATAAACCCTACTAACGCCTCCATGAAAATTAACAAGGCATTACAGCTGGAAGTCCGACATAGCACAGTAGACCTGAAGTAGTCTATGCATTTAGAAGATTCTACAACCCCAGAACACTTAAAAAAAATTACATTTTCTACACAATAAATTATTTACACAGTACACTCATTTTTTATAAAAAAAAAAAGGAATCTGTGACACGCTGAATGATGATGACAGCGTAAGCTGAAGGCCAGAGGCACCACACAGGAGCAAAGCTGGGGAAGGCGATGATAAGCCCTACCCCAGTTGGCTCACTGACCCAGACCAAAGAGACGAACTACGTAAGGTCGAAGCGCCGATGACCTAGCACGGACAAACGTCGGAGTCCCGGAAGGCCTAGCCTGCCCCCGGGACAAAGAAAAGTTACACCCACCATGTGCTACGGGCATCGAAGCCAGACCTGCAGGGAAGACTTTCTGAGGATGGTGGGAGAAATAGCCAGCTCCACACCGGACTCAGGAGATGACCCTAGGGACGACCAAATTACAACTAGACTCTTAGTTAGCATGTAAGTAAGTAGAACTTCCATGGCGGGAAGTTAGCCTCCTACTCGCAGGAGTGAAGCAGGATCTCAGGATTCAGCGGGACCAATCCTAGATCCGACAAGTCCTTGCCCCGCGCGGCAGAGGTGAAGATAACCAAATAGACAAATAATGAATAATATGAAATATAAATAATATGGAATGAACGCGCTCATTCGGTCCCGTGCCCACGTAAATGGCTGACAACGGGTCACCAGAGACATTAAATGGTGACGCAGCGGGCAGCCAGAGATACTAAATAGGCATAGCAGCGAGCTGTCTAAAGGGGTTCATGTGGGCCAACCCAACAATGCCAGTATAGGCGAAGAGGACCCCGGACGCCACCATTCCCGGAGGGTATTATTTTATCGGACGATGTCCAACGCCCACATAAATGGCTGACAACGGGTCGCCAGAGCTTAAATGGTGACGCATCGGGCATCCAGAGTTATTAAATGAGGAGCATCGCGAGCACTCAAAGGGGATTAGTGGGCAAGCCCAACAATGCTGAATACAGCAAAGAATAACGAAGACAACATATGCAAATACAACGGCAATGAACAGGATTACAACACAGGCAAGTATAACGGGCAAGGCGTTTGCTATCTTGGCACCGCAGCCGCCCGGAACTTTATTAATACTAGTTAGTAAGCACTAGCATAAATGTCGACAACTAGTATTAAGGGGGCGGAATCCGGCGGTTCTAGAGACAACCGGTGTTTCTAGAATACGTGCGGGTGGTGGCCTGAGGAAGTAAATTGCCTCAGGCGATCGCCCTGGTCAAAATTTTAGCATGTAAGACAGTTGCATTTGACACGCAACTTAGAATTAAGCAAATTTTATAAGCGCTGTTGCTAAATATAGAACAGCATATTTCGGCAATAGAATAAGTTCAACCATTCGACTCATAGCAAGCAATTTTTTTACTTACCATAATTAAGGTAACGATTTCGGCACCTGATGACCAACAGACCCGTCATCAGGGTAAGCCCGATAACACATTAGGTTAACATTAGACTAAGGTAGAATATTTCGGCACCTGATGACCAACAAACCCGTCATCAGGGTAAGCCCGATAATACATTAAGTTAGATTATACTAGGATAACTTACATTAAGGTAGAATATTTCGGCACTTGGTGACCAAAAAGCCGGTACCAGGGTAAGCCCGATGATATAACACAATAGGATACAATACGTTAGATTAACTAGGTTAACTAAGATTAAGATAAGCACTTTAAGGGTAAGGAAAAACATTACGGCACCGTATAGGGTAAGCCCGATCATACATTAGGTAAAACAAACACATGCAAGGAGAACATGACATTAATAGTGGCCTAATGCTAACACTAATCATGTCATTTATTCCAGAGGAAAAAGAGCTTCAGCCAGTGAACACACTGACACAGGAACCGACATAAAGAATATGCAATATACTCATGTTTTTTTTAACCTCTCCATTTTTCAGGCGGCGTCACCAGACATATGTCACTGGTGACAATGATTTCACTGCCATACAGCAGCAACATGTTATTTGTGCCATGCTACTATTGTGTACCACCCTTACTCACTAATTTGTATTTGTAATTTGTATTCATTCTCACACAATCCAACACACTCACCACCATTCTTTTACAGCTACACTCCAGAAATCTGAACAGCAGGGTTGATACCTGTGGGGTATCAGGCTTGCTGACAGATCAATATAAACAAAGAAAATAAAGCGTCAAGGATGCGACGCAATTTACGACAATGAGGGCGCAACCGATCTGTGGCGGCGACTCTCACTGTCAAGTGTGAAGGCATTCGCCCACAGAGAATGATTCACAGAATAGGGGTATATATCAGCGGCACGACCACTAAACTACACCGGGAAACGGCCGGACAGGAGTAGCCGTGAGACGGCACATAAATACAAAGGGTAGCGTGCACGCAAGTTACAATAGACACGGCCGTCTAGGTATAACATAATTAATAATTAAGATAGATAGATAGATATAAGTAAATAATGTAATAGAAAATACTGTAATATTGTCCAAAGGCACCGCATACAAAATTATTACCAATGAAGCCACACATGGTGATTACACATATTTTTATCACACACATGTACACAATGATTATGCTTTTGTTTCTTTCATTTTCTTTCTTCTAACGTCCAAATTTGTGAAGGTGTTCCGTTTTACCCCAACACAATAAACTATATTTTAAATATTTCCTTTAACTTATACCTTGGGACACCTATTTTTTCTATTTATTCCATCTTTCACATTGCAGGGAGCAATTTTTCCCCAATACAGCGCCGGACGGCACAATCACCCGTCCAGCCCTGGGTTTTTTCCTCCCTGCACAATACCAATATATATATCATGTCTAAACCAAGTATTTTTTTTGTTTGTTGTTGTACTTTTCAATATTTCAATGTCAGTTTTTTTATATAATTATGAACTGTTTTAAATTATCACATGTATATGCATATATCCCAAAACCTACCCCTCTGAACACAAGCTGACCTCACATCTACACGACATCGCTACATCAACACGACATCACTACCTCTACACGACATCAACACAGAAGAAACGAAGAAGAGATACAAGGAAGATTCAACAACGACCTACTACATCAACACCCCCACTCCACGTTCCGTTCCCGTTCGCGGGGACGCGAACTAATCAAAGGAGGAGACTTGTACAGGCCCCCAGGGGGCTGCACCCCCTGAAAGCCACCATCCATCATCTATTAAAACCACCCCTAACTGGCAAACATCATAAGTCCAGAACAGTACCTTTTACACAGCAAGGGCGGCCGCCCAGCTTGGGAGGCTTGCCAACCACTTGCATCACACTCATAAACATCTACACAATAGCTAACTAGGGCAGCTACGTCAATGGAATGCCGACGAAGCAACGCCAGAACCTATAAGAAGGAAGGCCTTAATGGGGACAGGCTCTCTCTATTATCTGTCATACAGTGTGTGTCACCGAAGGCTCTGCTACAGCTGCTATCATCAGGTGAGCATCAGCAAGTGTTCAGACAATCCTTTACTTTGTAAAACCTATCCACAAACTTGTACATTTAACTTGCATTATTATTCACATTCCCCTAAAAGGGACATACAATTTCATACTCACTGACCAATAAACACTTGGTCAGTAAACTACACATTGCATTCGTAATTACACGCCTCTTTACATCCTAATACCCTTCCTGACTCTCGTCACGAGTGACTGTGACAATAGTAGCTGGTGATCGCCTGCTCAGGTTCCATTGTGTCTCCCGCACGCGACCGCTGGCAGCGAGCCGCCGGCATAGCTGACATAAGCAGGTCTGTTATATAACCCAGTCCAATCAGCTGGGAGGCAAGTACATTAACCTGCACACAGAGGCTCATCCCCTAAGCGACACTTACGTCTTTATAGGAGCACCCCCTAGCATTTAAACATCAAACAACACTCTACACTGGTAAGCTTACCCAGCTACGGGAAGCTGCCCTCTCTAGGAATCACCTTCCAAATTAGTACATTAACATACATGTTTTAGACCTAACTACCTCCAACTAAGGAATCTAAAACAATGTCGTCTATTGCCAGCTTGAATAAAACAGGTGAGATTGGAGATCCCTGAGCAACGCCTGTCCTAAGCCTATGCTCAATGTCTTATTAATACCATATTCAACTATGTTACTATTTCGTGAAATAAGGTCGATTACTAAATCTCGCATATTTACTCGATTAATGCACCACTTACGATATTCATGGCCATTATTATCATATGCCTTTGAAACATCCAGGAACACCACACAGCAGCAAGTTTTCTCTGTTCTAGCATTCCTGAGGCAACCATTAACAAGCGAGGTATTGACATGTTCACCAGGGACATTAATGAATCCCCTTTAAGTGTCAAGAACTCTAAGAATGATGGTAGTCGCCTGACAATCACTTTTTCTATAGTATGTCTGATTACTGAATAAATAGTGATAGGTCTCCAGTTACTTATTTCTTCAGCACATCCTTCTTTGTGGAGAAGTACTGCTCTTCCTGTTTTGAATATATCGGAGTATTTCTTAAATTTAAGCGTAGCGTTTGCAAGGAGACTCGACACTTTGGTTGTTTTAAGTTCCTTCACAGCTCTGATAATTACTCGGTCAGGACCAGTAATGTAGAACCTCGTAAGTGGCGTCAAGTCTAAAGAATAGCGACTCCATACATTCACGATAGAATAGCACCATTGACGCGAAATTTTTTGATAGAGGAGTACCATATAAAATACCACGTTAGCATTACTCATAAGAATATCACACTCAATATAGCACGAAGGGTCATCTTGGAATTATGGAATATAAAAAGAAGTAGTTCCGTGAAGAACTATACAGCCTATTTTCATATATCCTACTTAAGTTAATTGCCTCTATCATCATACAAAATTTCAGTTTGATTGTTATCATAGATTAATAGGTATTGCGTATCGTCTAAATATTTCGGATGGTCGACATGTTGGATTCGTATTTATATACAGTGGGTCATACAATTATGTACCGGTACTATTAGATGATGAATTTTGTGTAGGTTCATTATTCAAACGATCACATGATTAATACACTAAAATGAAAACTAAATTGTAAAATTGCGCACAGCCGCCTTCTTGAGGTTATGTAAACAATTGAACTAAATTAGATACCAGTGCATTACATTGTGTATAAATATTTACTGTACCATATTTCACTGCGCCCACATGGTTAAATCGCGAGAAAAGTCTATTAATATGTATCACCTTCGCGTGACTATCATGTTCGTTTTGTATTTTACAGGTTTTTGGAAGTGTCATAGCTGAACTTCAGCAGTACCCTGTATCTCCATACAAAATTTCAAGGTTATTATCAGTAAGAGTTTCGGAGATATAGAATGCCAGTGAAATATTTCGCACAGCCGCCATCTTGAGGTTATGTAAACAATTGAACTAAATTAGTTGTCATTGCTTTTCAATGTATATAAATATTTGCTTTACCAAGTTTCATTGCATTTGGATGGTTAAGTCGCGAGAAAAGTCTATTTAAAAGTTTCAAATTCGCTTGGCTGCCATGTTCGTTTTGTAGTTAACAGGTTTTTGAAAGTCTCATAGGTTAACTTGTAGTAGTGCCCTTTATCACCGTACAAAATGTCAGGGTGATATCGGTAATAGTTTCGGAGATACTGAATGCTGGTGAAATATTTCGCACAGCCGCCATGTTGGATTGGTGCGACAGAATAAAATTAGAAGGGCACGGTCGGGGTCGGCCAGAATGGTGCTATGATTTTCCCGAGTTTCATTGAAATCTCTCTAGCCGTTTAGAAGTTATTGGGTGAGGAGACACACACACGAATCACACACGCACACACAGACAAACACACGGACAAAAGGTGATCTCATAAGCCTTTTTTTTTTTTTTCATAAAATGAAAATAGACTAATATGTGTATTTTATAGATACAATATCTACTGTGATAAATTAGAACCGTATATGGACATTGTATGCAGAAGAACGGCCTCAAGATGGTGATTGGGTGTAGTGTTAAAGCATTAAAAACATAGTTCAGGATCCAATTCCGCAATTAACACGAGAGAGAGGAGCAGCATATAAGTGACCTCGCTAACAATAAACATAAGACTATCACACTGCACATGAAAGAAATTATATTGATAATCCACAGTTTATTTAAGTCACAACAAGGATGTAGTCTCGCATAAAAGGCTTTCTCTGCAGAAGGCACAAGATCAACGACTCCATACATTCAAAATGGTGGATGGACACACTTTTCTTATGTTGCTTTTTGAGTCCAGTCTTTTGACTGGTTTGATGCAGCAATCTACGCCTCCCTGTCCTGAGCTAATCGTTTCATCTCTATATAGCTACCACACCCTACATCCGAGGCAATCTTTTTAACATATTTTAACCTTGGTCTACCCCTACCGTTCTTGTCCTCAACCCTTCCTTCCATAACGAACGTTGCTATTCCTGGGCGTCTTAGTATGTGTCCTACCAACCTATCTCTTCTCTTCATTAGCAGTCACCAGAAACATCTCTCCTCTCCCTCTCATCTTAGTACCTCTTCGTTTGTAAACCTATCTACCATCTGAACTTCATCATTCTCCTGTAACACCACATTTCAAACGCTTCAATTCTCCTCTTTTCTGCTGCTCCAACAGTCCAATGTTCTAATGATAGAATGAAGTCCTCTAGCTGCAAGAGTGGAATTAAATGAAACTTAGTAATCGAAGAGTCCTCTTAACCGTTCTTTACCGAGCATTTTTTTTTTCTCGAGAAAATAATTCAACAAGCAAGCTATTTATAAACAGAAAACGAAGTGTATTTTAAGAAGTTTCATAGTGTAACTGTTGATTTCCCTCGTGAAGAGGAGGGTATCTCACTTCGAGCAATTTTAAGAAAATCTAGTTTTGTGCTCTGAGTTTTAAATTGAGTCTTTTGTTTCAGTCAAGCCTTGGAGACCAGACGGAGAAGAAGAATGAATCTGGTCCGGGCGTTGACATTGTCCAAGAGAAGTGTAACACAGAGGTGAGCTTTCCATTACCAGTATTAACATTCCGTTGAAGTCGTACGGTATTCTAAAGCAACCTGTACTTACAGATCGCTCGAACATCTGCTAGGTAAGCCCCTGCCTCTACCCCTAGATATAAAACCGTAAATATTGTAACTTTTATAATCCCTGGTAAAAATAACTTTCGAGTCATGTGATATGCGCTTTTGCATAATTTGAAATTATTTGGGACCCCTGTGACACCCCAGTTCCACCTTTCAAATTTTGGATTTCAAATAGAAGCCAATTTGTGCCCTCAGAACATACTTATTTAACAGAATTTCAAAGCGAAGAAATATATTCTGTAAATTTTGCGAGAAAATTATCGGGGAGGACTCCCAAACACTCAAAATATCTCAAAAATATAGAAACACATTTTCAATAGAAAACTCGTTTAGGTCACTCAAAATTACCTATGTCTCGTTAATTTAATGTAAAATATCCACTGTGCATCAACTATCTCGTATTATCGACAGTGATTTTATCCTGTGTCTTCTAAATAGTATAGACATTTCCAAATTTTCATCATGATAAGAACAGCCGTTTGGACGCTAACGAAACTATCTCACTTCGAACAATTTTAAGAGAATCTAGTTTCGTACCCTGAGTCCAATTTGGGTTCCCACGGAACATCAGGGAATCATATTGAGGATTAAATTTATATTTCGCCCCTCTCTGCCCCCAAAACAAAAATTAAATCCTTTTCTTTCCGTGCAACACTCATTAAGTTGGCATAGCATTGATTTATTGATTCATTAAGTGTTGCATAATTTAAGATTCCTTCTGTCCCCCATCCTCCATCATTATGGAAATTATTAGTTGCATATTCTGTGCCCTGAAATATATTATATCATCTTCCAAATGTTTCATCAGCGGACTCCTGGTGTCCCCACTCGGACCCCCACAGGAGTGGCGAACTGCGCGCTAGTAGGGGAGTGAGGCGGTTTCTAATCCCCCCCACCACCTCTCCCTCTGACGTCACATACTAACCCGCAATACATTCAGGGGCAAAGTCGATATCTCCCGAAGCCATGGTCCGATTTTGACAAATGAGGTGTCGTTGGACTCGGGCTGACGGGGGCTTTGCTATGGACCACTCATTTCAACCCCTAAATAAAACCTACCCCTACTAGGGGGTGAAATTGTAATTTTTTAGTGAAAGCCTCTTTTCAAATGGGACATGTATAAGGTGCGCTGCTAAAATGAACTTAAACGTGGTTGCCCATATCGCGCATGCGTTTTACGAGATGCCGCTATGGATGAACATTTTTGTTTTTGTTTTGTACGCATGCGCACTTGGGATTTTTGTAAGAGGGCGAGCTGTTTGAAAAAAATGATTGATAAGAAGGGGTTTTGGTGGTGAGGAGAGAGCCAGATAGTCGCCTACTTTCCTACGAAGTTTGCCGATATCTCTCGAACGCAAGGTCGGATTTGAACGTGTGACGTGTCAAATCGCTTGTCTCAAAGCCCTATATATGTTATTAATAGGTTAAAGTTTTGAGAATGAGGGAAACAGGCGTTTTGGGGTAAAATTATGATTTTAGACTTTTTCTGATATTTCACGAATGCCTGGTCGGATTTGGTCCTATGACGTGTCAAATGGCTTGTCTCGAAACCCTCTTTATTTTGGTAATAGGTTAAAGTTTTTGAGAATGAGGGAAACAGAATTTTTTGTTGTAAAACCGTGATTTTAGACTTTTTGTTATATCTCACAAACCAATAACGCCAGAGACGTATACGAGGGGTCGTAGGACTCGGGGTGACGCCCCTCCCCTATCTCCCTTTCGAATATAGTATTTATGTTTAAAAAAATGCGAAAGAGCCTAACGACACTTATGTTGAAAACATTTCAGTTTTTAAAACTTTTCTTAAATTTGTCTAAAATGTTCATGACGAGTGGTTGTAGATAGAAAGAGACGATACCACTGGACACGTGTTTCAACGAAGCTATTACTGGCCACGGTGGTGATATACCAATACAGTATTCGCTATTTCGATGAGACGGCGGGTCGAGGGTTCGTTTTCTGATTTTTCCTATGATGGAATTCCTAATTCCTAAACCCCCTGAAGGGGGTCTTTAACGTGTAAACGATTATGAGTGACATGACAAATGATAATTCCTTGATTCGATGAAGTTGGCTTTAGATAGAACAAACAGAACTTGGTTATATGTTGCTTGAAGTGAGTATAGAAAACAAACTTGCTGGGGCAGACTGACAGGATGTGAATGTTATTTGATCTTATTGGAATGCATTGACTTGACAGGGCAATGAAAAAAAGCACAGAGATGCTGAGGACACTTGAAGGTCAAACGATATGGCAACCATGGTGGGAGGGGGAAGCTAGGATGATGTCGCCGATCATGTTCAATGGATGAATTTATATTTTGCGAAGCATTGTTCGGAGAGGGTCATGGGACGACTTGTTTTAAGGGTATTTATTTTTTCGATGTTTCCTATGGTGGACTCATTGATTGAAATAATCCAAAACTGCTAGGGCATGGCCTTGAGATTTTATAAACCGATAATGGGATTTTGACATACAAGATCCACTCAGAACTTGACATGATGTCATTCTTTTTATGGCTTATGAATTTCCCCAAAAAAGACCCAAAACAACAAGATCATGGACTTTTGCTTTTCTTAATATATTGCAAACCCATAATGTAAGATGTTTACTGTGAGTGACGAAATCTAGCTAGGTAACGAAAGAATTATTGTAGGATATATGTATGGTGACTGACACGTCTTTGACCATTGGAACTTGTTTTCAGATCTGACTGTAGTACATAGGGAGTATAGGTTGTAGGCATGGATTGACAAACGGTGCACACAAAATTCAATTTATCGATTCAAGAATTAAGAGTAGACTATCATTAATTAATTGGTTAAAGAGTGTAGCTAAAAATAAAAAAATGGTGACTACATTAAACTAAACTGAACCAAGTCGAATCAAACCCAACCGAACCAAACCAAGCCTAAAGCAAACCAAACCTAATCAAGAACAAGCCAAGGGCTTAAGTGTAAAACTTGTGGGGGAATGCAGTCATTGGCAATGTCCAAAGGAAGGGATAACGCTCTACCTCTAGAGGGTAAGGTAAAGCTAGCGCATGGTGCTAATGCATATTCCCAAGTACATGAACCTCACACACACACAACTATCCTATGCTGTTTTTATGAGTTAACTGTTAAAACTTACTCAGTGGTTACTGAGCAAGATGGTCGCTACACACAACAAGCTTTAAATACTTGAGGCTAATAATCTATACACACACACACACGCTTGTTCTAAACTAAACTGTCTTGCTGGCAGTGCTCACACAGTAGGCAAATGACAGAAATGCTTGGCTAACAGAAATACAATCATTTTCGTTTGTCTAATGTTACCAGCTAACCATTACATGCTATAGTGGTGAGCACATGTGCCTCTTGCACTGGAGATCGTAACTCGATTTCTAGCTCTAAGGCCTAGAATGAATCAAACTAAGAAAGAAGGGTATGGTGACGCAGTGGTTAAACTGTTAGCCTTTCACTAAGGTAGACTAGGGTTTGATTTTAGGTTAATATACATGTCATAAACAAACAAACAAACAAACAAACAAAAAAAGCAGAGATAATGTTTAAAACTGATTACACTTGTCTCTTTTCAAATTATTACTTAGATTGCAAATACAAAGGTGGACTGGGTTTGATATTCAGTTAATGCTGCCTATCGCATACTAGCCTGTAAGAAAGCCAAACAAGCAAAAGGCGTAGGTAGAGCAGTGGTAAAATCGCTATGTGTAGAGAACTACCTAACGGTTTTATGAACTGGCAATGGTATGTCGCATAAACAGTGCAGGATACAATCCAGCAACCATAATTTGTATCTTGTGGAGCAGAGAAAACATATATATAGAGAAAGATATAGAAAGCTAGTGTATGTATGGGTAGCATTGATAATTTGACCAGAGAAAATACGATGAGGTAGGGTGGGGAGAGGGAGAATTAACACTTATATATGAATGAATGGTAAATAGTATTTTAGTTTTTTTCCCCAATAGTTTTGTTTTTTAAATGCAGTGGTAGATAGTCGTTATTTTGTAAAACATTCTTACTTGCAGTAGTAATAAGACTCTATGGTTTCGCTAACACATAGATAGACTGTATTATTGCCATGGTCAAGCACTCACATTAAGATCATTTACAAAATCATAAAATGAAAAATAAAAAATCTTGTTTTGGAAATATCGTTTTTCAACATACACAAAATAAATATATAAAAAATTTGTAAACAGCAAAATGGAAAATCCATGGTCAAGCACTCACATTAAGATCATTTACAAAATCATAAAATGAAAAATAAAAATCTTGTTTTGGAAATATCGATTTTTTTCAACATACACAAAATAAATATATAAAAAATTTGTAAACAGCAAAATGGAAAATCCATGTTTCCATATAGACAAAATTTAAAAACCTTAAACGGACATTTAAGAAAATATATATAAATGGGAAATTGACAAATGTGTAAATATGAAAATGGAAAAATCCATGTTTCCATATCATGAAATTGAAAAACATCAAACTGTCATTTTAAAAAATGCAAATGGAAAATTGACAAATTGCAATGTGTGAAATGTGAAATTGAACAAATGGCTATCATTATTTAAAAAAAAAAAAAGAACATGGTGCTCTATGGTTGAGGTGTGAATCAAACCCTTTCTACTTATTTGGACCACCCGAGACTGAGTAGACTAGTTTAAGTTGTCATACCACTTTTAAAAGTTTGTGTTAAATCTAGGAATTGAACCCAAGAGCTTGTAGGGGAGATCAAAGGTTATAATATGTTAAACAGATAGCCTTGAATGAAGGGTGTGGTAGCTATATAGAGATGAGACGTTTCGCTCGGGGCAGGGAGGCATGGAGATCTGCATCAAACCAGTCAAAGGACTAAAGACTCAAACAACAACATGTACGTTCACCAAAATAATGTTGTGTAACGGTAAATGTTAGTCAACGAACAGTAATGCATTACTAAAACCCATGACACGATACCTACGAGCTTTTCTAAAATGATTTTAAAATGCCTTTAACCCTATATTGAACACCCAGTTCACAAAACTCATAACTGCAATGTTATGGTAAAACAAAACAAAATCTATATTTCAAAACAAACAAGTGGTTTAGTCAATGTATACTGGAAAAAGTTTTGTAAACACTCAAGTCCTCAAGACCAATTAAATTAGTAACTGTCAGGTTGGCCGAGTGGTTAAGGTGTTTGACTTAAGATCAAATTTCTGTATAAGGAAGCAAGGGTTCGAATCCCTTACCTGACATAACTATTGCCTTAACATGGCTTGGCCACACTGTATTATTATGATACTCAGTACACAAACCATAGATATAGTGTATTGTTTAAGGCCACTCTCTTTCTGAACATAGTCAGAGACTGTTGATGGTTAACAATTGTATTAATAGTGGGACATGGGGATAGCAATTAAGAAAAAACAGCCAATACCCATACAATATTTTTATTCATTTTAGTTTATTTTACAATAGTTACACACTGAATACAACTTTTTATTTCTTTACCATTGTTTGATATAGATTTTAAACACAACGCTTGTTGTAGATCCTTTTACAACTTTCTCTAGGTACTCTTGTTCTTAAAAACTGGGGAAGCCGCAATGGTTTTATAGACATTAAACCCTCATTCTCTTTTTTTCATTATTATTATCATTATTATTATAAATATTATCTTTATAATTATTATAGTCATTGTCACCATTATTATCATTATCATTATCATTCTCAACATTACTAGAACTATCCAATTCCATTTTTTCCTTTTCAAAAGGGATCTCTTGAAGAGTCTGTGTTGCTTTTGATAGTGTTACGGGTTTATTGAACGTTGACAACTGTCCTAACATGACTTTTTGAGGAGATAAATGTTTTTTCATAAGGAAGTCACTATGTTGAGTAACACTATGTTTTTGTCGGACTTGCTTTTTCTTGTTCTTTTGATCATGTTTTGTTAACACTAACGGTGTTTCATTTGGTATACCACATTGATGAGTACCCACACTTAAGACCTCACCATGTTTACTTTTTAGATGACCTAGACATTTTGTTGTTCTTTGTTTTGAGCACTGCCAAAATATGATGCCATTCGCATTTTCTCGCTTATAGTTATAAGAGTACCCATGATACAGGGCACGTGGTTTACCTTTATTGGTTATAGTATATTCCATAGTAGTCACTGACTTGTATAGTCGATCCGCCTACTACAAAGGTCTGAACACTTGTGGTGAAAGAATGATGTTGTGTTGACGTTTTATGCAGGATAATGTTGGTGGCATATGTGGGTGGCTTATGTTGATGACATGTGTTGTTGGCTGATTTTGGTGGCTTATGTTGATGGTTTATGGTGGTGGCTTATGTTGATGGCTTATGTTGGTGGCTTATGTTGATGACATATGTTGGTGACTTATGTTGATAGCTTATGTTGGTGGCTAATGTTGATGACATATGTTGTTGGCTTATGGTGGTGGCTTATGGTGGTGGGTTATGGTGGTGGATTATGGTGGCTTATAGTGGTGGCTTATGGTGGTGGTTTATGGTGGTGGCTTATGTTGATGACATATGTTGGTGGCTTATGGTGGCTTATGGTGGTGATTTATAGTGGTGGCCTATGTTGGTGGCTTATTTTTGGTGGTTTACGTTAATACCTTATTTGTAATGGCTTATTTGACAAGTTATTGTTGTCAATGTATTTAGAGGATTTTTCTCTTGGTTTTGGAAAGTATCTCAACTCTTTTTTATGGTAGCATAATGCTTACCGCCATGTTTGTAAGCAACAACAACACACTAAAATTCCAAGAATCCAAAGTACTCTAAGGTTAATGATTGTCTCTCAACTCCATTCAACGTCTAGTCAAAAAACATTATATATTTTTCACATTTTACAAAAAAGGTAAATTGGGAAAGTAAGCTATATGTTTAAACTAAAAATCATATCAAATCATATGCTAACTCCAACACCTACGTCTACCCCAATCTCAGTCAAAAAAATTTAATATTCTTCAAATTTTTCCAAAACAGTATTTGGAAAGTAGGCCATATTTTGAAAACTAATCATCCTATAAAGTCATATATATATATACTGAAACCAATGGCTTTTATATCCTTAATCTTAAGAACAAAATATGGAATTTTTGACATTTTTTCCAAAAATGTTCATTTTAAAACGGGGCTATATTTTGGAAACTAGGAATTTTACAAGAAAGTTTGTTTAACGTAAATGGCAGGTATTTACCCCTACTACCCGCAAACCAAGTCCCAGGTCTCTGGGGAAAAATCCAAAAAAAGTTCAATTTGGAAAGTAGGCAATATTTTGAAAACTAATCATCCTAAAAAGTCATATATAGACTCAAACCAATGGCTTTTATGTCCTTAATTGGTAGAACAAAACTTAACATTTTTTCAGTTTTTCCAAAAAAGTCCAATTTTCAAAAATTGTCTATATTTTGGGAACTAAGAATTTTACAAAAAAGTTTGTTTAACGAAAATGAAAGGTCTTTACCCCCCTCTACCCAAAACATAAATTTCAGGTCCCTAGGACAAAAACTGTGCAGTATATATATATATTTTTTTTGGGGAGGGGGTCTATATTCACTTTACCTCCCCACTTTACAAGATGGCGGCCATAGCTTAACTTAACCTAGCCTAACTTAACCTGACCTACGAGGTGTGATCAAAAAGTTCCAAAAATGTGGCTGCAACTTAACCAAACCTAGCCTAGCCTAACCTAACCTCCCTGTTGACTAGCCCCCTTTGGACGGGTCCTTTTTGAAGGGAGTCCTTTTTTTTACGTGTCCCGGAGGACGGGTCCTTGTTGACGGGTCCCTGTGGCGGGTCCTTTGGACTGATCCCTATGGACTGGCCTTGCATTTTATCCAAATTATGTCAAAGGGGACCCGCCACTGGGACCCGTCAACAAGGACCCGTCCTCCGGGACACGTAAAAAAAATGACTCCCTTCAAAAAGGACCCGTCCAAAGGGGGCTAGTCAACAGGGAGGTTAGGTTAGGCTAGGCTAGGTTTGGTTAAGTTGCAGCCACATTTTTGGAACTTTTTGATCACACCTCGTAGGTCAGGTTAGGTTAGGCTAGGTTAAGTTAAGCTATGGCCGCCATCTTGTGAAGTGGGGAGGTAAAGTGAATATAGACCCCCTCCCCAAAAAAAAAAATATATATATATATATACTGCACAGTTTTTGTCCTAGGGACCTGAAATTTATGTTTTGGGTAGAGGGGGGTAAAGACCTTTCATTTTCGTTAAACAAACTTTTTTGTAAAATTCTTAGTTCCCAAAATATAGACAATTTTTGAAAATTGGACTTTTTTGGAAAAACTGAAAAAATGTTAAGTTTTGTTCTACCAATTAAGGACATAAAAGCGATTGGTTTGAGTCTATATATGACTTTTTAGGATGATTAGTTTTCAAAATATTGCCTACTTTCCAAATTGAACTTTTTTTGGATTTTTCCCCAGAGACCTGGGACTTGGTTTGCGGGTAGTGGGGGTAAATACCTGCCATTTACGTTAAACAAACTTTCTTGTAAAATTCCTAGTTTTCAAAATATAGCCCCGTTTTAAAATGAACATTTTTGGAAAAAATGTCAAAAATTCCATATTTTGTTCTTAAGATTAAGGATATAAAAGCCATTGGTTTCAGTATATATATATATGACTTTATAGGATGATTAGTTTTCAAAATATGGCCTACTTTCCAAATACTGTTTTGGAAAAATTTGAAGAATATTATATTTTTTTGACTGAGATTGGGGTAGACGTAGGTGTTGGAGTTAGCATATGATTTGATATGATTTTTAGTTTAAACATATAGCTTACTTTCCCAATTTACCTTTTTTGTAAAATGTGAAAAATATATAATGTTTTTTGACTAGACGTTGAATGGAGTTGAGAGACAATCATTAACCTTAGAGTACTTTGGATTCTTGGAATTTTAGTGTGTTGTTGTTGCTTACAAACATGGCGGTAAGCATTATGCTACCATAAAAAAGAGTTGAGATACTTTCCAAAACCAAGAGAAAAATCCTCTAAATACATTGACAACAATAACTTGTCAAATAAGCCATTACAAATAAGGTATTAACGTAAACCACCAAAAATAAGCCACCAACATAGGCCACCACTATAAATCACCACCATAAGCCACCATAAGCCACCAACATATGTCATCAACATAAGCCACCACCATAAACCACCACCATAAGCCACCACTATAAGCCACCATAATCCACCACCATAACCCACCACCATAAGCCACCACCATAAGCCAACAACATATGTCATCAACATTAGCCACCAACATAAGCTATCAACATAAGTCACCAACATATGTCATCAACATAAGCCACCAACATAAGCCATCAACATAAGCCACCACCATAAACCATCAACATAAGCCACCAAAATCAGCCAACAACACATGTCATCAACATAAGCCACCCACATATGCCACCAACATTATCCTGCATAAAACGTCAACACAACATCATTCTTTCACCACAAGTGTTCAGACCTTTGTAGTAGGCGGATCGACTATACAAGTCAGTGACTACTATGGAATATACTATAACCAATAAAGGTAAACCACGTGCCCTGTATCATGGGTACTCTTATAACTATAAGCGAGAAAATGCGAATGGCATCATATTTTGGCAGTGCTCAAAACAAAGAACAACAAAATGTCTAGGTCATCTAAAAAGTAAACATGGTGAGGTCTTAAGTGTGGGTACTCATCAATGTGGTATACCAAATGAAACACCGTTAGTGTTAACAAAACATGATCAAAAGAACAAGAAAAAGCAAGTCCGACAAAAACATAGTGTTACTCAACATAGTGACTTCCTTATGAAAAAACATTTATCTCCTCAAAAAGTCATGTTAGGACAGTTGTCAACGTTCAATAAACCCGTAACACTATCAAAAGCAACACAGACTCTTCAAGAGATCCCTTTTGAAAAGGAAAAAATGGAATTGGATAGTTCTAGTAATGTTGAGAATGATAATGATAATGATAATAATGGTGACAATGACTATAATAATTATAAAGATAATATTTATAATAATAATGATAATAATAATGAAAAAAAAGAGAATGAGGGTTTAATGTCTATAAAACCATTGCGGCTTCCCCAGTTTTTAAGAACAAGAGTACCTAGAGAAAGTTGTAAAAGGATCTACAACAAGCGTTGTGTTTAAAATCTATATCAAACAATGGTAAAGAAATAAAAAGTTGTATTCAGTGTGTAACTATTGTAAAAAAAAACTAAAATGAATAAAAATATTGTATGGGTATTGGCTGTTTTTTCTTAATTGCTATCCCCATGTCCCACTATTAATACAATTGTTAACCATCAACAGTCTCTGACTATGTTCAGAAAGAGAGTGGCCTTAAACAATACACTATATCTATGGTTTGTGTACTGAGTATCATAATAATACAGTGTGGCCAAGCCATGTTAAGGCAATAGTTATGTCAGGTAAGGGATTCGAACCCTTGCTTCCTTATACAGAAATTTGATCTTAAGTCAAACACCTTAACCACTCGGCCAACCTGACAGTTACTAATTTAATTGGTCTTGAGGACTTGAGTGTTTACAAAACTTTTTCCAGTATACATTGACTAAACCACTTGTTTGTTTTGAAATATAGATTTTGTTTTGTTTTACCATAACATTGCAGTTATGAGTTTTGTGAACTGGGTGTTCAATATAGGGTTAAAGGCATTTTAAAATCATTTTAGAAAAGCTCTTAGGTATCGTGTCATGGGTTTTAGTAATGCATTACTGTTCGTTGACTAACATTTACCGTTACACAACATTATTTTGGTGAACGTACATGTTGTTGTTTGAGTCTTTAGTCCTTTGACTGGTTTGATGCAGATCTCCATGCCTCCCTGCCCCGAGCGAAACGTCTCATCTCTATATAGCTACCACACCCTTCATTCAAGGCTATCTGTTTAACATATTATAACCTTTGATCTCCCCTACAAGCTCTTGGGTTCAATTCCTAGATTTAACACAAACTTTTAAAAGTGGTATGACAACTTAAACTAGTCTACTCAGTCTCGGGTGGTCCAAATAAGTAGAAAGGGTTTGATTCACACCTCAACCATAGAGCACCATGTTCTTTTTTTTTTTTTAAATAATGATAGCCATTTGTTCAATTTCACATTTCACACATTGCAATTTGTCAATTTTCCATTTGCATTTTTTAAAATGACAGTTTGATGTTTTTCAATTTCATGATATGGAAACATGGATTTTTCCATTTTCATATTTACACATTTGTCAATTTCCCATTTATATATATTTTCTTAAATGTCCGTTTAAGGTTTTTAAATTTTGTCTATATGGAAACATGGATTTTCCATTTTGCTGTTTACAAATTTTTTATATATTTATTTTGTGTATGTTGAAAAAAATCGATATTTCCAAAACAAGATTTTTATTTTTCATTTTATGATTTTGTAAATGATCTTAATGTGAGTGCTTGACCATGGATTTTCCATTTTGCTGTTTACAAATTTTTTATATATTTATTTTGTGTATGTTGAAAAACGATATTTCCAAAACAAGATTTTTTATTTTTCATTTTATGATTTTGTAAATGATCTTAATGTGAGTGCTTGACCATGGCAATAATACAGTCTATCTATGTGTTAGCGAAACCATAGAGTCTTATTACTACTGCAAGTAAGAATGTTTTACAAAATAACGACTATCTACCACTGCATTTAAAAAACAAAACTATTGGGGAAAAAAACTAAAATACTATTTACCATTCATTCATATATAAGTGTTAATTCTCCCTCTCCCCACCCTACCTCATCGTATTTTCTCTGGTCAAATTATCAATGCTACCCATACATACACTAGCTTTCTATATCTTTCTCTATATATATGTTTTCTCTGCTCCACAAGATACAAATTATGGTTGCTGGATTGTATCCTGCACTGTTTATGCGACATACCATTGCCAGTTCATAAAACCGTTAGGTAGTTCTCTACACATAGCGATTTTACCACTGCTCTACCTACGCCTTTTGCTTGTTTGGCTTTCTTACAGGCTAGTATGCGATAGGCAGCATTAACTGAATATCAAACCCAGTCCACCTTTGTATTTGCAATCTAAGTAATAATTTGAAAAGAGACAAGTGTAATCAGTTTTAAACATTATCTCTGCTTTTTTTGTTTGTTTGTTTGTTTGTTTGTTTATGACATGTATATTAACCTAAAATCAAACCCTAGTCTACCTTAGTGAAAGGCTAACAGTTTAACCACTGCGTCACCATACCCTTCTTTCTTAGTTTGATTCATTCTAGGCCTTAGAGCTAGAAATCGAGTTACGATCTCCAGTGCAAGAGGCACATGTGCTCACCACTATAGCATGTAATGGTTAGCTGGTAACATTAGACAAACGAAAATGATTGTATTTCTGTTAGCCAAGCATTTCTGTCATTTGCCTACTGTGTGAGCACTGCCAGCAAGACAGTTTAGTTTAGAACAAGCGTGTGTGTGTGTGTATAGATTATTAGCCTCAAGTATTTAAAGCTTGTTGTGTGTAGCGACCATCTTGCTCAGTAACCACTGAGTAAGTTTTAACAGTTAACTCATAAAAACAGCATAGGATAGTTGTGTGTGTGTGTGTGTGGTTCATGTACTTGGGAATATGCATTAGCACCATGCGCTAGCTTTACCTTACCCTCTAGAGGTAGAGCGTTATCCCTTCCTTTGGACATTGCCAATGACTGCATTCCCCCACAAGTTTTACACTTAAGCCCTTGGCTTGTTCTTGATTAGGTTTGGTTTGCTTTAGGCTTGGTTTGGTTCGGTTGGGTTTGATTCGACTTGGTTCAGTTTAGTTTAATGTAGTCACCATTTTTTTATTTTTAGCTACACTCTTTAACCAATTAATTAATGATAGTCTACTCTTAATTCTTGAATCGATAAATTGAATTTTGTGTGCACCGTTTGTCAATCCATGCCTACAACCTATACTCCCTATGTACTACAGTCAGATCTGAAAACAAGTTCCAATGGTCAAAGACGTGTCAGTCACCATACATATATCCTACAATAATTCTTTCGTTACCTAGCTAGATTTCGTCACTCACAGTAAACATCTTACATTATGGGTTTGCAATATATTAAGAAAAGCAAAAGTCCATGATCTTGTTGTTTTGGGTCTTTTTTGGGGAAATTCATAAGCCATAAAAAGAATGACATCATGTCAAGTTCTGAGTGGATCTTGTATGTCAAAATCCCATTATCGGTTTATAAAATCTCAAGGCCATGCCCTAGCAGTTTTGGATTATTTCAATCAATGAGTCCACCATAGGAAACATCGAAAAAATAAATACCCTTAAAACAAGTCGTCCCATGACCCTCTCCGAACAATGCTTCGCAAAATATAAATTCATCCATTGAACATGATCGGCGACATCATCCTAGCTTCCCCCTCCCACCATGGTTGCCATATCGTTTGACCTTCAAGTGTCCTCAGCATCTCTGTGCTTTTTTTCATTGCCCTGTCAAGTCAATGCATTCCAATAAGATCAAATAACATTCACATCCTGTCAGTCTGCCCCAGCAAGTTTGTTTTCTATACTCACTTCAAGCAACATATAACCAAGTTCTGTTTGTTCTATCTAAAGCCAACTTCATCGAATCAAGGAATTATCATTTGTCATGTCACTCATAATCGTTTACACGTTAAAGACCCCCTTCAGGGGGTTTAGGAATTAGGAATTCCATCATAGGAAAAATCAGAAAACGAACCCTCGACCCGCCGTCTCATCGAAATAGCGAATACTGTATTGGTATATCACCACCGTGGCCAGTAATAGCTTCGTTGAAACACGTGTCCAGTGGTATCGTCTCTTTCTATCTACAACCACTCGTCATGAACATTTTAGACAAATTTAAGAAAAGTTTTAAAAACTGAAATGTTTTCAACATAAGTGTCGTTAGGCTCTTTCGCATTTTTTTTAACATAAATACTATATTCGAAAGGGAGATAGGGGAGGGGCGTCACCCCGAGTCCTACGACCCCTCGTATACGTCTCTGGCGTTATTGGTTTGTGAGATATAACAAAAAGTCTAAAATCACGGTTTTACAACAAAAAATTCTGTTTCCCTCATTCTCAAAAACTTTAACCTATTACCAAAATAAAGAGGGTTTCGAGACAAGCCATTTGACACGTCATAGGACCAAATCCGACCAGGCATTCGTGAAATATCAGAAAAAGTCTAAAATCATAATTTTACCCCAAAACGCCTGTTTCCCTCATTCTCAAAACTTTAACCTATTAATAACATATATAGGGCTTTGAGACAAGCGATTTGACACGTCACACGTTCAAATCCGACCTTGCGTTCGAGAGATATCGGCAAACTTCGTAGGAAAGTAGGCGACTATCTGGCTCTCTCCTCACCACCAAAACCCCTTCTTATCAATCATTTTTTTCAAACAGCTCGCCCTCTTACAAAAATCCCAAGTGCGCATGCGTACAAAACAAAAACAAAAATGTTCATCCATAGCGGCATCTCGTAAAACGCATGCGCGATATGGGCAACCACGTTTAAGTTCATTTTAGCAGCGCACCTTATACATGTCCCATTTGAAAAGAGGCTTTCACTAAAAAATTACAATTTCACCCCCTAGTAGGGGTAGGTTTTATTTAGGGGTTGAAATGAGTGGTCCATAGCAAAGCCCCCGTCAGCCCGAGTCCAACGACACCTCATTTGTCAAAATCGGACCATGGCTTCGGGAGATATCGACTTTGCCCCTGAATGTATTGCGGGTTAGTATGTGACGTCAGAGGGAGAGGTGGTGGGGGGGATTAGAAACCGCCTCACTCCCCTACTCGCGCTACCTCGCTTTTTGAGAAGCGCACCTGCGCCTCTTTACTGCGAGAACTAGAAGCTCAAGCAGCCATAACCTCCCTATAAATAATAATAATAATAATAATATCGTATGGCCTCGGTGCCGGGTGCAAGCTTTGTTATTTTACACCCAAAGGGTAGCTTGCATGTCGAAGATGTTAGATATCTAAGCTCCTTGAACACTATAGCGCTTTCTAGTAGAGAAATGAGGAACTTGGTGTTGGCGGAAACTCCCGAGATTAATTTTGCCATTATGAACTCGGCCTACTGAATTCAAATGGGTTCTTTGACATACCAACATCGTATGACATGCGTATCGTATATTTGCCGCCTTTCAAAAAAAATCATTCAGCACGGCCAGGAGCGAACCTGCAATCTTGGGGTTAGTAGACCGATACGATATCCACTCACCCACCGTGGCAAGCTATAACCTCCCTATGAAGGATTCCAAAAAGATGGAAGACACGGCATAAACTTAGAAAAATTGCTGAGTTTTAATTAACTGGCCGTGAAAGCCAATATACCATCTTTTCCAAATGTTTATACAAATGGAAATATTCTTCTAGACAGTAATCCGGATTAAATAGTTTTCATCCCCCTCCAAAAGGTCTTACGCCAGGAATACATGTTGAGCTTCAATTGCAAAATTTCAAGAAAGTTCAGAAAACACATTGCGTAAATTTATCAAGATTAATGATTCTGGAGTAAATCATATATCGCCTCTAAGAGTTTTGGAACGACAAATCATGTTACTTTGGGTTCAATTATATATTATCCATGCCGCCCCCCCCCCCCCCAATATTTTAATCTTATACTGTATAACCTATCCTAATCTTGAAGAGTAGTGTATCATTTTTGACATTTTCGTTTCGATCTGAACAGCCGTTTAGGAAAGAATTAACGGTGAGTCGTTTTGAATCCTCATAGTCCCCAGTCTAGGCCGTGCCTTAAGTGACGTTGAGTTTCCATAAGAATATTTCTAGTGATTTAAAAGATTCGAGAACAATTTGATATATTATACCCCAAAACTAAAGCCGAAAATTAAATTGAATATCACCGTTGATCCTAGGCCCCTGTATTTTAGGAAGCGATTTATAGTGTATTTCTGAAAGCTCCCTCTGCTAAGGCACTTTGAGAAACTGTCCTGCTTTAAGAGCAGACCCATCAGGGGCAATTTCTTCATTTTCTAGTAAGTCTTCTGATTATTATCTCTTTGATTGTATAAGGTGCGTTCAAAAAGTAACGAGCCGGGGGCTGTAATGCGCAAACCGGTGACGACATCCGCTAATCGTGGCGTGTGTAACGAGGTGTGGTTCCGACCAGAGCGTGGAAGGTCACAACCCGTCGCTAGAGGGCACGCATGCACGTCACGTGACGATACAAAGCGAGCAGCAGCATGCATCAATCGTCCAACCAAGACCAAGACAGTAGGCCATTCGACATGCTTCCTGGTGTGGTTGAAGACTGTGGGGCACCCATTGGGCACACACTTTGCGCAAGTGCAGTCGTTCCTTCATGATGGTGTGTACACTTCCGACGCTCAATCCGACCACGGCGGCTATGGCGTTCACTGTCACTCGGCGGTCCTGGGTAATGAGTACATCAACCAGCTGGACGTTGTCATCGGTAATGCAGGGGGGTGCCCCAGACCGGGCATCATCGACTAACGACACCCGTCCTTCCCTGAAGTGCTTGTGCCACGCCTTGACCCTTGCAAGGGGCATGCAGTGTTCGCCATACACTTGTGACATTCGGCGATGAATGTCCGTTCCCCCTACTCCTTTCGCTGTCAGAAACCGAACAACACCTCTTTGCTCTTCGTTTGACGCCTCCATGTCACTGTTTGCAATACGACAGGCAGCGTTGGACGATTGATGCATGCTGCTGCTCGCTTTGTATCGTCACGTGACGTGCACGCGTGCCCTCTAGCGACGGGCTGTGACCTTCCACGCTCTGGTCGGAACCACACCTCGTTACACACGCCACGATTAGCCGATGTAGTCACCGGTTTGCGCATTACAGCCTCCGGCTTGTTACTTCTTAAACGCACCTTATGTGTCATTCCTCACGGCCTTCCAGGAAAATATCTCCAATTTGCCGAATGCAACTCGCGGATCGCCTTAACGAAACCCTGCTCTAGCATGTGCCAACACAATATATACCAAACACTATAATTTAGTACCATTTTTTTAAATAGAACCCACTAGTTAATTGAGTGAATTATGTTATTTCTTTCCTATGAATGAGATATTTATTGCAGCTATCAGCCAAGGAAATACAATAAAGTTATTCACTGCACAGTTTCATTAATAATTTTCTCTTTCTACACATTCTGGCATGATATCGGGGACAATGTTCCTTGCACAGTTCGCATATACATCCCTCATTTGGGTGTTGAACGTGCAGAACTTGTAGTGGAAGCCGTGCACAGCAAATCGCGTGATGGCGTGCCTCAGTCTTCTGTTTCCAGTTGCGCCTGTTGCATACAACTCATTCCAAATGTTCCTTTTCTCAAGCAAAACTGTACAGACATAATATACTGTAGCTTTGGGTCGAGTGACTGCTTGTCCCTTTATCAAGGTTTGTCAAGAATCAAAGGAAGGGAGAAAGAAAGAAAGAAAGAATGGGAGAAAGGAAGAAAGAAAGAAGGAAGGAGTAAACAGTGGCATAGCCTCCATAGATAAATGGTATAAGATAGTTACTCCATGACCTCCTGAGACCAAGGAGTTGTTCGTAATGAAACTATGGTGGGCAGCCATGATAACCAGCACCTCTATTACAGTTGTGTGCTTGTTTATTTATTCCATTCGCTTCCCGAATCATACGAGTTGTGAAATGTTTCTCCATACAGATGACAGAAGTTTTATCAAAAAGAATTCTGTAAGGCGTGTTCAGTAGCCGCGGACTTCTCTGCTTGGCAAAGATGTAAATGCCTACGATGTTCCTTGACCCTTGTTGTGGTTCTCCTACCTGTCTGACCAATATATATGTAACCACAGGAAGCTTACTCCAGCACAGATAAGACCAACTGAATCCTTGACTGATCGCAAGGATTTGCCTACGGTGACATGAGGCTTGAATATGGTTTCGATATTGTGTCTTCTTAGAATATTGCTAATCCTGTATGCTATGAAATTGGTCGAGAAAGTTTACGCAACAGTATAAAATTGTGCCTTTATATTTGGTAGGTGCAGTTGTAACCTCATATCTTCTATAAAGAAGCTTTAAGCATAATGTAGCTTGCCACGGTGGGTGAGTGGTTATCGTGTCGATCTACCAACCCCAAGCTTGCAGGTTCGCTCCTGGCCGTGGTAAGTGTTTTTTTTTTAAGACGGCAAAAATTACGGCACGCATGTCATACGTTGTTGGCATGTTAAAGAACCCATTTGAATTCATTAGGCTGTGTTCAAAGTGGCAAAATTAATCTCGGGATTTTCCGCTAACACAAAAATCCTCATTTCTCTACTAGAAAGCGCTATAGTATCAAGGAGCTTCGATATATAACCTCCTTGACTTTCATAGCGCTCCAAGGAACAACAAAATTTGACATGCAAGCTGCCCTATGGGCGTCAATTAACAAAGCTTGCACCCGGCACCGAGGCCATACGATAATGTTGGTAAGTCAAGACCGTGCTACTGTTCCTACTCCCAGTACTCTTTTCATATGGGCGGCTTCGGTGGCGTATTAGGTAGCATGCTGAGCTTCTGTGCCCAAGATCGCGGATTCAAATCCGGCCGAAGTCGTCAGATTTTTAAAGAGCGTTAAAAATCCCTCAGTATGCCTTCCTTCGGAGGGGACGTAAAGCCGGCGGTCCCATGTCATAGATTTATGGCATGTTAAAGAACCTTCCACTAATTACACCTGTGTGAAGCTAAATTGTATAGGTTAAGAATGAAAAGCATCAAACTTTTGTTTACTAAGACAACACTGTAACATGACTTCAAACACCATAATCATTTCACTTATTCAAAATGTCCATCTAATAATTATATTCTTCCTTCATGTTCCCCAGGATGTGAGCGCTTCAATCCAGGAGAGTGGGTGTGAGCCCAGTGAAAACACATTCAACGAGTAAGTGATCTTTATTATTAGAATGCAATTCCTTTGGGACCGAACTGTTTGGTTGTGCGGGAAATAATCTATTTAAATGGGGCAAATAATAGAACAGGCGTAGACTTCTCTACAGAGGAAATGGCTATGTTAGACAGAAGGTTCAATGTCAGTTTAATCGAAAAGCACACGATCCACAATCTAAAACAGCAGATATAGAACTATAAAAAGAATTAAGAACATGGTAACCAACAAGCCACAAAAATCCTAAAACAGAATAAATGCAGCAACACTATAATCAGATAACTAAAATAAAAGATGGATATGGAGAGATTAATTCTAATAAAAGTCGATAAATGATGTACTACTGTCATTGGGAAACTCGGAATAGATAAGTAAATCCGTGAAATATTAAAAATGGAGAGATGGAAGGGAATGGGTTATGATGTTACCAATTGTTTCAAAATCAACTAAACAGCGTCTTCAATAAAATAAACAACGACTTTATGAAATTTTAAAAAATTAAGGAATATGAACCCATAATTACATTCACTGAGATAATCTATAATGACACTAGCCCCACAAGACCAACCGTCAATTGTAGGAGAGCACTAAAATATTGAAGTCCGAATATATAAACAACCAAACTAGTTGAGAATGTAAGTCCAATAAGTATGAGAATAGTATCATTCGATATAGCCAACACGTTCACCAACGCACCGGTAAAAGATGACATCAAAGAAATAGAGAGTAGTTCAATGGCCAAAAACTCAATAAAAGAAACGGAAGAAATAGTTAAGTTTTTAGGGCTGGCGCTTGGCCAATTCAACGGTAAAACTCATGAACACTCTCCAGGTTTAGCAGGAATTAATGGGATTATAGCAAATATGTATATTATTAGTCTAGAAAAGTAATTCTTAGAAGGTAACACAACGGAGGAAATCGTTCATTGGCGTAAACATGTCAACGACATAATATGCATGTCAAAATCCTCCATAGTTTTAATTTTGCTGATTTTTCACTCCACAGAATTCCCAATTTTGAAGATCAATCAAATTAACCTTGTATTATTCGTTTCCCTGTTAGCCAACAATCTAGAAATTTAATAATTTTTCACTTATTTATTTATTTATTTATCGTATGGCTTTTATGCCGGGAGTGTCCGAGGACATGTTCGGCTCGCCTGAGTCTGTAGCTGCTTCCAGCGGACACCCTAAAGGGCGAGCTACAAGTTCCGTTCAATTTCAAGTAGTTCCAACTTTCGCCACCAGATATCAATGATACCTAGTGGTGAACGTTGGAACTTTGATAGAGCGTTCTGACGAAATCTAACCTAACAAATTTTGCTTTACACAAGTTAAGTCTGTGAAAGGATCTTTAACATGCCATAAATCTATGACATGGGACCGCCGGCTTTACTTCCCCTCCGAAGGAAGGCATACTGAAGGATTTTTAACACTCTTAAAAAATCCGACGACTTCGGCCGGGTTTGAACCCGCTATCTTGGGCATAGCAGTTCAGCATGCTACCGACTACGCCACTTCCCACACTCACTCGTGGTAATTTTCACGGAATTTCTGGCACAATTTCTGCTGCATTTTATCCACTTTTATCAGATTAATCGTACCATGTACGCTTCTCGCATTTATATTTTTCGTTGCACACAATTACAACGAATACATCTCCATAATTCCGTACCAATTCATTGTACTTTTACCCACATTAAGGTCACACTTTTTGGTCGTAATAATTTCCGTATACTAACTGTACTTCAAGTATCAACTTTGCACTAATTCAAGAAATACTTTACCGATTTTCACACAATTTTGCTCGATTCCAACGTTTCTTCAAACTCGTGGTCTGGCTCACGTTAACATAGACCTGCGCTGTTCAATCGCTCACAAGGTTGTTGTAGCATGCTCTCTTTCTGAATACCGGCATCTCATATGCTTAACCAATGAAATTGCTCCAATGCTCTACATGCTCCAAATTGTTCTAGAATGTTAACCGAGACACTCAGCTAAAGTTCACTTGTGGAAATATTGACCCATGCCAGTATTTGAAGAAGGAAAAAGACGACAATATAACCTATGTACTTCTCTATATTGACCATTTATTGGTGGCAGGAGCAGATGAAGAGGTCACCAAGAAGTCTGTTCGCAGAGATCCCAAAGTCATTTCGACATGAAGGATTTGGGAAGGTTGAGTCACTATATTGGCATTCAAGTATAGCGTGAAGCAGATGATCATTTCTCCTTAGCCAGAAGAGGAAAATTGCTAGAATATTGGAAGATCAGGGATTATCAAGAGATTAAAACCCACGACGACTCCTATGGAAACTGCCTTCCCAGTTTCTATCACAGAGGATAATTCTCGATATTAGACAGGTCATTGGTTCACTGTTATATATTGCAACAGTGTCTAGGCCTGACATTGCAGTAGCAGTTGGATTATTGAGTCGATGTGCGCAAATACCAATGGAACGTGACTGGATGAAATCATAAAGGAAGTGAAGCAGAACACCAATATGGATCTTAAAGCATTTGCTTTTGCAGATGATATAGTTATCTTGGGAAATTGTGAGCTGGAAGTCCAGGAAAGGCTGATCGTCTAGAATGATCATTTGAAAAAATATCGACTGAAAGTAAGTGCTACAAAAACTGCTGCAATGTCTGTTAACAGACAGAGAAGTAAAGATAATATAATGCTGGAGGGCATACAGTTGGAAACAGTAAACCAGTATCAGTACCTTGGATGCTTAATATCAAGTGACAACAGAATACAGCTTGAATTAAATAACCGTATTCAGAAATCAAGTCAATTCTATCAGCAAGTTCGATATCTACTCCGGAATAAGCAAGTGCCACTAAGATCAAAACAAACTCTGTTTCGAACATACGTTGTCACTATATTGACTTATGGCTTGGAAACATGCACAACTACCAAAAAAGATGACAGCAGACTTCAGGCTTCAGAAATGAAGTTTCTAAGAAGCATGCTTCAAAAAACTAGGAAAGACAATGTAAAAAACTAGAAGATAAGAGAACAAGCTGGAATAAATCAGTCCCTGAAGGAGACCATAACTAGGGCACGTTTGCAATGGTTTGGTCACGTCAAACATATGACAGAAGGAAGAATTGCAAATAATGGTTACATGCCTACTGAGATTACTGGAAAGGGGAAGACCTAGGAGAAGATGGCTGGACCAAGTGAAGGAAGATATCACATCCAAGGGAATCAACTGGGATGAAGTCTTGAAGGAGCAGTGGTACATGAATCGACCAAAACGGAGAGTGCTCGTAAACCACACCCGGGAAACGAGTGGAAACTTGATGATGATGATGATGATGGAAAGTGGTTAAGCGTGTCTTGTGCTATAATGGAACTACCATTGACAAGAAGCTACGAATGTTATGTGGATGCGGACGGGGCTGGGGACAAAAGACACAGAAAATCTACCAGCGGTTACGTCTATCTTGTCAGTAACGGAACAGTGCCATGGTCTAGTTGCAAGTGGTTATGTTTTCAAAGTACAGAGCTGGCCAAATTATTATGGCAAAGCTGAATAGAACCACACTTTTTATTGCAAATTAAAATGCATTCAAATGGAAGATTTTATTTGAAACCGAGTCTCCGTTGCAGGACATGTCTTGCTTGTATTCGCCAAATATGCTACAAGAAATATTTAACGAACCAACATCGTATGCATTTACTCTCATGCTAGTAAGTTATGACTACGACATCTCATGATGGAAATGGGTTATGTATGTCTGACTTGTGTTCATGCATCAGGACAATGAACAGTACATTAGACTAGTGGAATCAGATCTTTGTGGAGCGCTCACCACACATATAGACATATAGTTTCTTGGCAACTACACAACCGATACATTTCTCAACATTTCATAATGACTTCGTCACACACATTTCCCAAGTTTCTTTCTACAATACCTGGCAAAGACACATCAAGCATCATTTTATAACCTAACTTATTCATCATACATATTTTCACATTCGCATCTCTACAATTCTATGCTGTGGTTTTTTTTCCAAGACTTTCTTTTATGCTTTATTAACAAAATTATTGTAACAGATGTTCTTTTGAAATTTTACTCTGTGAACTTTTGGTACAAAAATATTTAGAGTATCCTCTATTATTACATTATTTAAATGACTCATGGTGGTTCCGTATTGATATGCTAGAATAGTTATTAACAAGAAATGTACATCCGCCTGAATCAATACTATAAAGAAGAATGTAATTATTTAACTTGTTTTCAGTTTCAGTACCGGTACATGTTTCGAGGATTAATTACATTTTATCACCTCCATCAGCTGTTGAAAAAAAACAAAGCGTAGCACAGTAATAAGATATGTATTTAAACCTAATATGGTGCACCATAAAATTTAGGTTATAAGAACAGAATAATATGAAATGAAATAGATGGTGACGGTGATTTTGCTTTCTAGCTTCTCTTTGAAATTATATCTCACATTGACTGCTCTGTTTGTGATTTTCCTTTGCTTACAATCCGGTAAAACATTGTGAATAAGGCAAAATAGTATGATATTTAGTAGATTACGATGCAAAGATGTTTCCATATACCGTAATTAGTGTTTAACTTCGTTTCACTCAGCACTTGAATTATTTTGATATGTGTCATTTTCCCAGGAAATAATGCAGATAGAAATGATGCTGTGGTGTATAAATTCAATTTCCCCTTCCCAAAGAAGGGTACGGTATTTGGAAAATGAAATGAATTCAATTTCTAAATTGTCTGTCTTTCGCATCTAGATCAATGAAATAATGAGCAATTGGTTCAACATCTGGCAGTGATATGTTGAAGTGTTTCAGGGATGGTGGGTCATTGTCGCTATACGAGGTCTGACCTCACCTAAAACAAGAGTTAAATAACGAAGTTAGAATATGTTTTGCTTGTATATTCATTGTGCTGCCCCTTTACAGGCTCATGAACGTGATGGACGACCCAGTTGTCATCAAATGTGAACCAGATTTGCCCTCAGATGGCGAAGACTACCCTGCATCAGTAAGTAATATAACAAACGCTCCAGAATCTGGAGCTCGATATGTAATTACTTTGACTCCGTGGTTAATAACTACCAACCTACAGGTAATGCCACTCTTTCAATCTGGACCTATGACGTGTTAACAAATTGATTAAACTCAGCCAATTATACAGCTCTATTTCAGTTACAAAGCACAATTCTTCAGCTCTTACCACATAATCCATTTCTCTTCCCGTCGTTCTCTTGTTCTCAAAGAACACCAGCAATAAAGGTAGTAGTTTTATGCTCCTTTTTCATTGATTCCTTTATAAGCTTGCGTTATAAGCTTCGGCTTAGGCTTTCCTTGGTAGATTTATTTGCTTCTCTTTCGATGTGTCTGTTTGTTAGGTATGTAGGAGTTGATAATAGATTAGATTAGATTAGATTTTTTATTTATCCATTTGATCAATTACATGTATACAATACATTTTTGATATAGGACACACCAGAAATTACATCTATAAAATAAAAGAACTTACAGGTATATCTATGACTATTTTTAGTGCTTCATTTATGTGTCACTCGTTTGCGAGTCGTTCTGCTTTGGCGATATCTTCAGGGTTGATCTGTTCACGAGGAGGTCCACTATAGTGCTGACGATGAAAACACCCTTCGCCTAGAAACGAGGAAGAAGGATTATTACCGATCCCACGATACTAGTAACTGATTTTTAATTGTTGTTCTTAATTATTATAAACTGTTTTCGTGTTGTATGAGATAAAATAGTCATAGCCATAGGAAGAGAGTCTGCTAGTATTATGTGTGTGGTCTATTCTCCTTTAAAAGGAGGATGAAATCCAACTTCAAAGAGATGCAGCGGTGGACAATGTTAACGAACTTATGGCGATCAATTGTGTTGAAGAGGCGTGAGGCAGTGCAAACAAAGGATTTACTGAATCTCGTAGTTCAGTCACTGTGAGCGGAACTAATGACAGTCTATTGGGCCCTATTTCATTGTGGAAAATGCTCTGCCGATTTTCATTAGTTGCAGTCTGTAAAATAAATTTACAGTTCACCAAAACAAGAATTAAAAACTGAAGGCATATTTAAAGGAGACGATTATTGTGTGTATTTTAAGGGGCACTGAGATTGAATTTAGCCTCGCTCTCCAGCTTTCTAGAAAATTGTACCTGACCACTAACTTATCAGCTTGAAGCTCAAAGATTTGTGGCAGGGTGTCTGTTGTTGTATGGTGAAGTACAATGGGGTCTTCTGGCTGGTTATGTATTTAGAAACCGCTTTTACCCCAGGTAGTGCTATAATGAGGCATAATAAGCAAGGTGAGGTGTACATAGTTTACAATTTTTTCCTTAGTGAACCTATGACTTCAGACTTTTCACACAATCAACATTGGAATGTCATTACTCAGCATTCTTGTAAATAATAATAATAATAATATTAATAATATCGTATGGCCTCGGTGCCGGGTGCAAGCTTTGTAATTTGACACCCAGAGGGTAGCTTGCATGTCGAATTTCGTTGTTTCTTGAATCACTATGAAAGTCAAGGAGGTTAGATATCTAAGCTCCTTGTACACTATAGTGATTTCTAGTAGAGAAATGAGGAACTTTGTGTTGGCGGAAACTCCCGAGATTAATTTTGCCATTATGAACACGGCCTACTGAATTCAAATGGGTTCTTTGACATGCCAACATCGTTTGACATGCGTGTCGTATTTTTGCCGCCTTTCAAAAATCACTTACCACGGCCAAGAGCGAACCAGCAATTTTGGGGTTAGTAGACCGACACGCTATCCACTCACCCACCGTGGCAAGCTATTCTTGTAAATGAGACATACACATATCAGTATTAGATTAATGAAACAGATCTATTCAGAAAATGTACAGTTTCGACTCTCATTGGAGTCATCACCAGCATAAGTTCAATGAAGTAACTATTATAAAACAAACCTATATCACATTAATCTAATCTAAAATGCTAGTTTCATAAATGAAATAATCTATATAAATACATGTGGATATCCTTACGAAATCAAAGAATTCAAGACTTGAAAATTAACCATAAAGTTGTATCTTTCATTGGAATATTTTTCAAAAATTTAAGAAAACATCTAAAAATAAAGACGCTGAATCAGTACTGAACATGGCATGTTAGATGACAATATTTTTCAGTGGACTAGCATTGAACTCTTGGTATTCTGATAGTCAAGTTGGAAATGTGAATGCATTAAAATCAAGTGCCCATCAGCAGCAAGTGGGTAGAATGGACACTTCTTATGGTTGTAGGTTAAATGAAACTAATGAACATTATTTAAACTTAATAATGAGCGTCGTCCACCACATGCTGTCATTAAGAGATGATTTGGTTATAGGCCTAAACATGTTTGGAATCCTATAAAGCATCGTTATTCAATATGTTCAATAATATCAGTGTGAAACATGAATGATCATCGTATTTATTATATTTAAGAAGTTGCATTGAAACAATTTCTGTATGACAAGGAATATAGTAAATAGCACACGCTTGGCATACAGAAATTGATTAGCGTTCTTTATGTGTGTATCATTCCTCACGGCCGTCGAGGAAATTACCTCCATGGCCCAAAAGTGGCTCGTAGATCACCATTGGAGAAAACCGCCTCTAGCCAAGACCGACTACAATATCTCAGACCGTAACATCAAATACAAGATGGCGGAAATCGTAGGGGAACAGCTGTAGCAACTGGCGGGCATGGCGCCATCGAAATAGCGGCAAATTCGAAGACAAACATTCGCATATTTGATTAAATTCCGCCAGAAATTACAGGTTTTTATGTAATAAGGCACAAATTCAATATGAAACCCTGACGTATTTCGCTACAAGCAACGAGAACAGACAGTAGCTAAAAATACAGACATAAATAAAGCAGAGGTAAGACATTATGTTAAAAAATGCAAATATTTCTAAATGGAACTACAAGAATAGTCAACCAACAACAAAGTCAACCCCTGACACTATACAGCCCATGAAGGGCCTAGGCAAATATAAAATGCAAATATAAATGGTTGTTGCTTATATCAGGGGCTACGACATCGTGGTCTTGTAGCCCCATGTATTTGTGTGTGGAATTTGTGTGATAACCTGTGTTATTGTTATGGCTGAACTAGTGTGTTTGTAAATTGGGTATTGTAGTGGGAAGGAAGCGGCCATGGCCTTAAGTTAGGAACCATCCTGGCATTCGCCTGGATTAGAAGTGGGGAAACCATGGAAAACCACTTCCAGGATGACTGAGGTGGGAATTGAACCCTCCTCTACTAAGCTGCTTCATGAGGCTGAGTGCACCCCATCCCAGCCCTCACATGAGAATTAAATTTCTTGGCAGAGCCGGAGAATCAAACCCGGACCTCCGGGACGACAGCCAAGAATGCTAGGCACTACACAACGAGGTGGTCTAAAACAGAATGGTACCACTGAACGAAAGTAGAACGAGCGATAATATTCTCTATAGTACATTAATTAGCCAAAATACCTTATCAAACAACGAGAAATAAATCAGGGAATGATGTTTTAAAAGATGCTTCCTCCTCCGCTGTATGTGACCCACCCAGCCATCCCAAATAGCATTGTGACTCACAATTTGGCTTTAGGAGAGAAAGATGCACAATTCAGGCAATTCGAAGTCTTCAAACTGAGATTGCGTCTACCCTGTCAGTACCGAAGGGAAAGTTACAATCCATATTCATTGACTTCTCTAAAGCTTTTGACTCGATTAGCAGGAAGAAAATATTGGAAAAACTAGACAGACTATTGAGAGGTAACAGCTACACTAAACATCTTGTCAAAAGTATTTTAGGCTCTAACAATATAGTCATTAACGATGGCATTACAACATCAAGCCCAATTGAGCAGACTACAGGCATGCTGCTACAAGGAGACCCATTAAGCCCTCGTGTTATTTATCACTGCTATGGCAGATAATATCACAGATATATTATCAGAGCGGGTAATCTCATTTATATACGCAGATGACATGGTGCTCGCTTCAAGTTCACAGGTCGAATTGCAATCTGCTCTCGACCCCTTTGAATTATGGGTGTTACACAATGACCTTAGGTTAAACAGAAACAAGACTAGATCTATGACCTTTAGGAAAGGGGGAAAGCCAGCAATTTTCCACATTGCAGGAAAACCGCTTGAGGGTGTACCACATTACAAGTAGTCCTACTTAGGTCCTACATTAGTCAACTGACATGTTTTCACACTGCAAATCAAGGATAGACCCAGCGTCACTACCAAAGCCTTCAACGACATAAAACATTTGACTAAGCTATCTATAAAAACAGCCTTCAAACTTTTGCGGTTAAATGTTACCCGTATTGTGACTTATGGACTGGAGAGCATTTGGACACATTTAAATATGAAGTATTTGGAACAATATGGAGAAACTGAAGGCGACTTACATAAAGAAGGCCTTGGGTTTATCAAAGTATACACCTTCAAGACCGGTGTAAGAGGTGACTCGCGAGGTTTATAATGTAGAAGAACTCAGACTTCAAATGCTGCTACCTTCTACTCCAGGATATGTAAAACTCATGGACACACTAGAGCCAAAGAACATTGGTAGGATTTTTGCGCCACAGACACTATGATTTTTGACGATTGGAAGAGTGTGGGGGGGGTGCGAGCTGAGACCATTGAACTGTCGGTACTATTGGAACAACTCCTCCCATGGTAACCCTCGCTGAAAACTGCTTCCTGGTGCACTGCCAGGCGTAACTAGTCGCACCAAAAACTGTCATACCATTTAACTCTAGGTTGCATGTCAGCTGATATGTCGTGATTCTTTTCATATATTTGAACGTACGTACCTCTGTGCAACGTTATATGTATGGTATTTTCCAATAATACGGTAGGTTTACGGTCTACTTTATTTCGAAGTAGCCTATTCTGCGTTTATGGATATGTCTTACATCAAATTTTGACATAGGCCTAAATAGCACGTATGACAAATACACGTAGGCCCTATTGTAGGTTATAAGTTATTAAGTTAGTCACAGAATTATAACCTACGTCTAGCTTATATTACAGATTTCCATGGAAACGCCCAGATGTAGGCCTATTAAAGAAATGGGTTATAGCTGTGAAAACTTTTATAAACATGCTACTTGTTTCATTCAAATAGAAACAAACCACTGCTTAAAGATGATGCGGTACCTGCAATTTGCAATTTCCCACAGCATCGGCTTCAGCCACCCAAGAAAAGACCGAGAGTTATTGAACGACAAATAGCCTAATATTTACTGTTACTTTCTTCATCAGCATAGGCATAAAATTTCACATTTTCCAGTATACTTTTATGATGTCAGTCTTGGAGACGATAAAAATAATTCGGCTTAAGGGATCTTCCCTGCAGGACCTGTTCGTTTGCTGTATGACTTATGTGAGGTCGAAGTTTCGACCTGCTTTGAAGAAAAAGAAGCTTGTAGTTTTTACGTGACCGTTAATCTTGTGATCATGAGCCAAGGGACCTCCATTTTACGTGGAATCCGAACCACAGGACATGGCATTTCACTTCCAAAATCTCACTTGCAATGACCGTGAATCAAACCTGGTCCACCTTGGTGAGAGGTGAATAGCTTGACCACTGCGCCACCATGCCCCATTGCTTTGAAGAATATTGAACATGTGGTTGTTTTGTATAAATAAAGCAGGCTATGTATTTTTGTTCACCAAGCATCTATTTAATTGTTTAGTTATAGGCTTATGCATATTCACACACATATGAATGTTGAATACCAATTAACATACTTTTTCTTCTTTATTGTTAGTCATTACCAGCCTAACCTTATTTTTATTTTATTTTAATGTATGTACGACTTGTATTTTTTGCCAGTAGGCCTATAACTTAGTTATTGTGTATGCTGCCTTTGATCTAAGGATAAAATGATGAACAATCAGGCTGCAATATAATATTTAATGTTGGCATATATTCCTAGCCATTTTAAGTATCAAATTACTATGATATTTTGAAATATGTATTTCGGCGTAAGTTCAGTTTAGTTTACCATTCGCCTAAATGTTCAAAAGTACCTCTTTTACTTGTATCTCGTCGTACATACGTACATCATCCTTTTGTTCGTATACGTCAAACGTGAGATCACGGTGACGTCACTGATCTCCCTAAATATTCCCCAGATACCGGTGTATCGGAAGGTATAGTTCAACCGAAGATACCATGCTATATTCTGCACATTAAGACATGAATCTTTGATATTCCTAGGGAATAACAATTAGTTTACTGTATGATTTTAGATTTTATTCATTATATGCATGGGCATTGGCTGCAATAAACCCCTTATTATTATAGGCTATAGGTGAATTTCCAGCTGTGGATGCCATTATTCACATCAACCATCGTCAGAACAGTACTGCCAACCTCACCATTACGGTACTAGCCGCACCAACACTCGACCATTCTAACCTACGTTTGTCCAATCCAATGGTTACAGCCTAACACGTCCAGATCAATGGTTTTGTATCAATCTGCCCCGATAGCTGCGCGCAATCAAAGCCGCAGCCTTCGATTTGTCCAATCCAATGGTTTTTTTACAATGGTTACAGCTTAACGCATCCAGAACAATGGTTTTTGACAATGGTTATAGCCTAACGCGTTCCGATGACTGCCTTTTTTTTAACAACAGTGATCTGATAATAGATGTAGTCTCCTCCGCTGTCTATAACCCACCCACCATCCCAATTTATAACACGACTTAGGCCTATATAGTGAAATTTCAGTTGTGTCGGCCAGTGGGCGTGGCTTATTTGACAAATAAGATATTGCCAACCCTATGTATAGGTAAACACGGCCGTAGGTTGTTTGTTTTGAGCGTAGAGAGCTGTGAGATCGCACTCGCTTCTATCTGTATCGGGACATCCTGAACTAACTCCAACAGTTGGCGCATAAGTACTCTCATTAGTACTTTATTTCAAATAGCATTTGCCAATAACACACAATTGATGTTACAAACTCTTTAAAATGATAATTTACTGTATTATGAACTTGTCATTCTTCAAATTCGATGTGTATAGAATTCCAACGGACATACATTCTATCTTATTAATGTTTTTAATACAAAAACAAACCTAACCAGCAACTAACGCCCCAGTCCCCCTTGCTTGTGGTAGCCTACTAACAGTAATTTTCGGCCAGGCAGTAGGCCTACCTAACCTAGTAACAGACATAAATTTATATACAAAAACAAACCTAATTTGGGGATAACTCCCCAGGCCCCCTAGCTTGTGATACTAACAGGAGCATAATTCTATTTACATACCTGTTGCATTTAAAATCACTGCTTCCATCAGATTACAGTACCCACTTGAATTTTTTCCACAAGCACACAAAGATTATTGATTCATGATTCTTATAGAATATATTTACACTTAAAGAACTTGACACTTTAGAAGACACTGACACTGCTGGTATGTCATTAAAACTACCATCATCTACTTTAACAAACAGGAGTTGTGTAGGACGGTTGATTTGGGAAAATTGTCGAATGGTATCAGGGGTTAGTATGGCAATTTTCATAACCACAAATTTAGGTTCGAAATGTTTAAGTCAACAAATACAACTGTTTTAACTTCGAAAATGATCCCGGTGAATATTTCTCATCCACTTCTCTTTCAAAGATTTGTCTTTAGGAAATTTAAAAGTTGAAGTATCTTCAGCAGTATTAAATTTACAGGCAGGTACACAAATGACAATAAACAGCCAATGCTTCTCACATTACGTATCTTCGGCATTTATAATTATTCACAGTGCACTTCACTACTTAAGGTACACTATTACAATATATAACAGCTCGAAATCACTTGAAATATGCGACATTTGAACGAAATTCTCGCAGCAGACCCACTTAAATGTTGGTTGACCAAATGTAAACAATCCCCTACGATTACCGCCATTTTCTACGATATCGATAGTGGCATTATGGTCTGATTTATTGTAGTCGGTCTTGCTCTAGCGTATGCCAACACACAAATACATAGCAAGCAGTATGTATAATATACCTCAAAGTTTAATAGACCTCACTAGTTAATCGAGCCTTAAATTATATCTTTCGTTTTTCTATTCTCATTAATATACTCTCAGCATGCTCCATTACATTCGTAGTACTACATGCTCTTATCTGATTTCATCTTTCCTATATATTATTTGCTGATGGGTGATGATCTTGATTTCCTTTCATTGCTGTAAAGTCCAAAGAGTTCACGAATTTTGAAAATGGTTTAACACATTTTTTGATTAGAACAGACTTATGGATCGGCCAGTATCCTTGTATGGAAACACTGTTTATTTAAATGCTTCTCTCGCTATTCTCTGCACTACACTCAAATATTATATGCTCCTCTGTTTGGGATCTTCTGATACAGGCACACTCTGGGCTGCGTACAATTTTAAGTCTGTGTAGATACGAGTTGATATTTCCATGTCCTGATATTAATGTTGTCAAGTTTGGCGTGATGTTAATTTTGGATGTAAGTCTGCTTTCTACTGTTGGGAAGAATTCCTTTGTGATTGTTCCTGGAAGATTCTTCCCATTTCTGCTGCCATTCACTCGTAGAATCTCTCCTGAGGTCAGTTTTTACTGTTGAGAGAGGTAATTTGTCGTAACAGATTTGATTTAATTTTGTTGCTTCCTTTGCTGGTTTATCTGCCAACTCGTTGCCTTGTTTTTGTGCTTTAATCCACTTAAACTGTATATTCCAATTGTTTGTGATTAGCGGTGCCATTTATTTATTTATTGTCTCCGTTAACAGATTGTGATTTTTGCTATCCGCTTGGGAGTCAATTGTTTTTTGCTATCCGTGTGTGTAGTAGCTCTTTTTTCTACGTTGTCCTCAATCCTCGTCATTTCTAAATATTCCAGAGCTTTTATTATGGCCAATTGCTCTGCCTGATTGTTTGAACATCGGTCGTGGAGTTTAAATTTGGGTTGGTTTATTAGTTGGTTTGCTTCCCTGCTCCTATTCCACCGTGTAGATTTGCCATAGGGTGTCTGAGTCTCCGGTACCTATAAGATCTGCCATCTTATTGGATTTACTGGCTGATCTATTGTGTAATCTGTAGTTACTTTATATAGAGCAACAACCTCTATGGCCTTTATATCTATAGGAGTTATTCCAGTGATGACGCACAGTGCTTCGTGAGATAAAGTTCTGTATGCCTTGGCTATTGCACTTGCACACCATCATCATCCATTTACAGTTCCAGTTTCCCGGCTACTGTTGACAAGCCTCTTCCTCTCTCCTCTGCCCATGTACGTCTTGTTCTTCATGGCATCATCTAGTGTTCTTCCCTTGGTTGCAATATCTGACTTGACCATGTCCATCCAACGAGTTCTTGGTCTTCCCACCCTTCGATTACCATCCACCTCTCTTTCAAGCTGTATTTTGGCTGACTTCGAAGGTTCCATTCTCATCACGTGTCCAAACCACTGAAGTCGTGATGTGCTGACTCTGGCAAGTAGACATGTCTTCATCTCAGCTTCCCTCCTTACCACTTCATTCCTTAACTTATATTTCATTAAATTACATTTCTTGGCCAGGGATTCTATCCTGATTGGTGCAGCATTGGTAGTTTTGCTCCTTTATAGATTATTTCCAGTGCCTGATGTTTTAGTCCCCTTCCTATTCTTGCCGATTTAGATAAGGCATTTATTAATTTAATGCATTTTTCACTGACATGGTTGATGTAGAAGTTGAACGTAAAGCGGGCGTCGACAGTAATTCCTAAATAATCCATCTTGTCGACTTGCTTTAGATGTTTCCCGTTGATGTAGATCTGTACTCTTCCTTGCTTTCCATCTTATAGAAATTAATAGATCTTTCGACCTATCCTCATTGAAGTGTGTTTTGTTGTCTATCGAGCAATTTGTAAATTTTCTTACATCTATATTCATAAAATTTTCTGTTTCTGATTTAGTTTCTGCACTGACCGCAATGATCATATCATCAGCAAATGTGTTTGGTGTTCTTCCCATAATCTAGGTTGAGTAGGTTATCACAATGTTCATTCCAGTACTCCGGTCCACTGGATGAGCCTTGTGGACAACCTTTACTGACTGACGTTTCGACATTTCTGGGACATTGGAAGTCCTTAAGAACTTGAAGAATGCTTGGCCACCATGCAGAGTCGAAGGCTCCTTTGACATCAAGAATAACAATAACTGTGATTTGACCATTTTTAAAAGCCTCTTGTATAAAGTCTTTGACCGCTAACGCTGCATCAGTAGTACTTTTTTGGGGTGTGAAGCCATATTGATTTTCGATCAATAATTTATTGCTATATAGATAATGGTTTATTATATTTATTGCTAGTTTTCCTAGAATGTTTCCTCCCTCATTTATTAACCTATATGGCCTGTCTTTAGAAGGATCCGTAATTTTCTCTTTCCCTGGTTTTGTAATCGGTATAATTATCGCTTTTTTCATCTCCTTGGAAAATAGGCATTCTTCAAGCATCCATTATATATCGAAGTCATAGTTTGAGGGAGTACCGGCACTTCGTATGTCCACCACAGAATTTTGGTAGTGATTCCATCTTCACCTGGTGTTTTTTATGATCCATGGATTTAAATGTGGATCTGATTTCATCTACTATAAAATTCCTATCGTCCGATGATTTCAATGGTTCTTCTCTCTTTTTATTTGTTTGTGAGGTTCGGAATCTTCCAATTCATTGTCCCCTCTTTCCAAGACATTATCTTTGAGTGTCTGATTTTTGCTTGATATATTACTTTCTCTTCAAAATATTGTTTTTTACGCTGTTCTCGGAGATCAATACTATTTAGTATTCTCTGGAATCTTCTTTTAAAAGCATTCATTTTCTTCCTCGTTATCGTAAGCTCTTCATTCCACCATGATACAGTTTTGTGATCTGGTCTATGTACTATTTTAATAGACTATTAACTTTTAAAATCTTCATACAAGTCGAAGTTTGGGCCAACATAAATGTATTTACTACGTATTCTATATCTTCTATTATAATATATTATTATTTCCTATCTTATTCAAAAAGTCCATCTAAGTTAAAATCTTGCATTGATCAAAATAATTACATTCATCCTTTCATGTTCCTCAGGATGTGAGCACAGACCAGGATAAAGGGTGCAGCACCAGCGGGACCACTAAGCAGTAAGTGATCTGCATACTTAAAATGTAATTCATTTGTAACCGTGCTTTCTGGTGTAATGGGAAACAGAATAGTGCTTACATTTTATTACTCTAATCGATAGAGCGACTAAGATGCAGCCTAAAGCTTTACCAACTCTGCGGTATTGACTGGACGTTGCAGTGCAGCTGAAGTAGACATTTTATTGAAATAGCTTCTGGCTGTCCTTGGAAGTTATCAGTGTGCAGCACAATAGAACTAGGTTATTTCGACAATAATTTTATTGAGAATCGTGAGAAACTATTGTGAATTTACGAGATTAAAATTATAAGCAGTATTATAAGGCTGGATCTCCACTAAATATTTATATCGTAGTCTTTCATGGCCGGTGTCTATTTTATCATCCAGGCTTACAGGATGCAGCCGCGCCGGGAAAACGTCGGGAAACAATCACCGATACACGACGGGTCTCCACCCTGTAAGCCTAGATTTTAATCCGCTAAATAGTGTTGTTTTGCTATGTGAATCAAGGAACATTTAAGTACTTCGCATGGTAGTAAATTGGAATTATTCCATGTCAATTGTTAGGAAAGTACCGGTAAAATCGTAAGTTCTACATTTATACTTCGTGTCCTCGAGAGAATTCGATATTGTTAATAGTTATTAACACTTTCCAATGTCGATGGAAGAGTTGAGGCAGGCTGGTTATGATTTCTCCTTTTTTTTTTTTTTCCTATTTTATTTTTGGAAGGTGGTCTGGTTTTCAAACGTCTAACTATGTATACTGCCTATTTCAGGGACGAAAGTCCTCAGACACCAGTGTCCAGCAAGAAGAGGGAATTACCAAAGCCGTACAGTTGCCCGACCTGTGGCAAAAGATTCGCTCGATCGAGGGAAGTGAATGTGCACATTCTAATTCACACAAAAGAGAAACCATTCTCATGTACTGTCTGTACGAAGAAATTTACGCAAAGAGGTCATTTATCTATTCATATGCGCGTACACACTGGTGAGAAACCACACAAATGTACTCAATGTAGTAAGACTTTTGCTCAGAGCGCTCATCTTAAAACACATTATATAGTTCACTCAGGTCAAACACCATTTTCTTGTAGCATTTGTCAGAAACTATTTTCTCGAAGAAAGAACTTAAATGCCCACCTATTGTATCATTCAGGTGAAAGACCGTATTCTTGCTCACTGTGTGATAAAAAGTTTGCGTTGAAGGAGAACCTTAAGAAACATTTCGCAATTCACACCAAAAATAATCTAAAATCATGTAGCGTTTGAGAGAGGACGTTCGCGTGGGCCGTCAGTCTTAACCCTTTATAGGGCAAAAGACTGGGGGTGTAAAATATTTGCTTTTTTTTCCACATTTGTAAATGGGGGTGATAGATGAGTAGGAATATGCAACAATTTTATGGGTGTGGATTCTATTTTATGAAATATGGGGTGGGAAATTATTATCCCACTGCCCACACCCTACAATATGTTTTCTTAAATGAGCAATGGGGTAATAATCTCCCACCTCCAAATTATGATGACACTCTGTTTATCACTCCATAATGAGGTTTATTTAACAGGATAAAATGTATAAAAACACCCATCACGCTCTATAATTTAAGAAAAACCCGTAACTCCCACGCAACACAAGGTCAGTGACCTATATCATCTTAGCCGAAAACTGCACAAAAAATATAAAAGTGATTATGGAATCTTAAAAGTTAGTATATTCGAATATAATTCAATAATTTCAAAATAGTATTTACTAAAAACACAGAAAATCAATTTCAAAAATCTTCTATTTTATGGCAAACACCCTGAGCAGGATAATAATTTCCATTCCAGCTGAAATATATTTACTCAAGTGACCAAAACCATTATTAACATTGTATTTCAGCTATATACCAGCGTTTATAAATCTCTTACCTTCAATAAAAACACCTTCTTCTGTAAAACAACGCATTTCTTTCACTCAACACAACCGAACTGGCGAGCACGTGCACTGTGGAGACCACTGGGATATATGCTTCCCACCTTTGGTTTCTGATGACAGTATACATCAAATTAATGGGTTTTATATATTTTTCTGCATGTAGCATGTGGATGCAAGTGGAACTGCTTGAAATGAAATGGGTGGGAAGATTCTCTCCCTAACACCATTCTATAAATACATGGTGGGAAGATAGTATCCCAAGGGCCTATAAAGGGTACGGCACTTGTCCTTTCCTTCATAAAATCGAAAGTATGGTATTGTTGCTTGATTAGCAGCGTGAGCAAAGTACCGCTGATGCACTTAAAAGCCCAGTCAACGGCTTATTAAAACACGTAAGGTCTTGTCGACCGAATGCTCCTAGAGCTTCATCGTCGGATATTTGAGGTTGTCTTAAGGTCTACAAATTAGATATATTGTGTAAATTATGAGTTCACATTATATATTCAGATGTGTAGGCCTAAAATGTTTATATACAGTAAGAAACAAGGGCAAAACTAATGTGTATAGACTCTGTATTTATAAATATGTATACTGCCATTGTGAATGTAAACCAATTTTCATGTAATCAGGCTCTATAAAAGAGGAAACTGAAATAAATATATTTCTCCCTCTTTACGAAAATAAGAGGTCATATTTCTTATGTTTAGACAGTGCGCAATGCTGACTTAAGGGTGTGCGAAACATGCATTTATCGTTTTTGTTATCTACGATAATATGACTAGACAGTTGATATAAGTTAAATATGTTGTGTTCCATAAGACTTGTTATTCTAACTATCATTAATTTGTCAAAACTCAGTTTGTTGAATGTTGTTGTTTGAGTCTTCAGTCTTTCGTCTGGTTTGATGCAGCCCTCCTTGGAAAAGGAAACCTGTATGTTCGTTTAATATGGCTGATATGGCTTGAGTATGCTTAATGTATTATATTCATTTTCCCATAACATTCATGTTTTTGGTACTTCACTCTATGCTATGGTGAGATCCTGGCATCACGTGACTAGGCTTACAAGAATTGAGCATGAATACTCACCAAGTTAACGCACGGGGCGAGGCTATCGCAGCACGCGGAAGAAGCGTGGGTTCAAATTCCAGTGTCGGTCGCCCTTGAAATGGTTCTCCGTGGTTTGTTTGTGCACATTGAAAATCCCTCACAGAGTGAGATGTAGAGCACTTTCTGATTAAGGAAGATGATCTCGCTGTTCCGCCCCTTGAACAACTATAACAGACTATAACACGTGATTTGTTTTTAATTGCAAAAGATTTGAATGGGGTTGAAATTCATCGGCAGATTAGCAAGTGTGTGGAGAACACACTATGAATGAATGAGTTATAAGAAGGCGGTACTAACGCCCATGGCAAAGAGCATAGTATACGACAGTCCGTCATAACTTTCTGAAGGAATTTAGGGTACTGGGTTCATTACCTTGTTCTTGATTGACACTTAACAATACTACGCCTATTAATACAACATCTATTGAACCTTCAATGGAGCCTTCTTCAGCTTAAACCAAATTTATAATCTATTCTAATTAAAGAATAATAATAATAATTAATACAGCCCTTTAATCCCCTAAGGGCAATGGCCTCCTGCCTAGGCAGGGATTTTGCTCCATTACACGCATTAGGTGAGCAGTCCTAAAGAGTAGTGAGGCACCTAGTGGTGCACTTTTCTGGCATGTTAGTCTATGTTCTTGAATTGTTCTTATAGCTATTGATATATCTATTCCTAACCTAGTTACAGTATTCTCTATGTTATGTATTCTTGTTCTTATATCTAATATTTGCAAAATTGTTAATGTTTCTAGCACGTTGACTTTACTTTCTGTAGAGTTTTAACAGTCCTCAATATGTTGCACTGAGTTGCTCCTTTCCTTTCCTCTCATTACTATGTTTTGAAAAGGAGCTTTTCTAGGGTCTTCCACTCTTGTCTGTCTCTTGCTCTTCTTAAAGAATAAGAGTACCGTAAATATAACTGACCTATAAATATATATACATGGATATCCTTGCACAGTTAAGTTATTTTTACTCGCATTTATAATTAGAATATGAATTAGATTTAAGCTGAAGAAGACTCTTTTGAGGGGCCGAAACATGTACAATTGAATAGTTGTTTCATACTTAGTATCGATAGGCGTAGTAGCTTGTATCGATAGGCGTAGTAGCCTATATCTTACGTAACCTAGCATGGTGAATGTTACTGCTTTTGTTATCGATTAACAGGAAACGAATCAAACAAAATGCCGAGTTGTACAAAATTGAACAAAGCAGTAAACAATGTTCCTAAAATATTTGTAAATAAAGCAGGCGCGAATGCTTAAGCTAGAGTGGTACAATGCCCATCATTGTCGGAACTTCATGGAGCATCATTTTTAGCGTAGAACAGCTTGCAATTCTCGGCATTGCGTAGGCAACGGAATGAAATTATAGTCCACTAGGAAAGTTGTGAGAGGTGAAAATCAAACTATCAATTAGACCTGGAATTACTAACAATATTATCCAGCGTATAATAGAAGTATACATCGCACTCCTTGCACCATACTTACTTCCGTGACAAATTAAAGAGGCAGGGAGTTGCAGCATCAACTCCAATACTACGACCTCGACACAAAGAAGTAGTAAGGAAACGCCCTAACGGCCAGGAAGTAAAGCTACGAGGTACAACTGCACTATTGCGTTATGCTCAAGAGGTGGTGTAACATATGTTCTAAAAAGTGGTGATTTCTCGCGTGCGGGTCGAAATGCCGACGTGTGACATATGGCTGCACAAACAGAACTGCCAACTGCCAAAAAGGAATGTCATATCACAAGTACCGGTAAGTGAACTTTATTTGCCATTTATTGTTTTAATTTTTCAACCATAGAGTTCTGTTCTAGTGCCGTATTATTTGTTAGCCCATTTTCATTTATGAAAAAAAATAGGCTTATGAGATTCCTGTTGTCCGTGTGTCTGTCTGTGTGTGTGATTCGTGTGTGTGTGTCCCTAATAAAATCAAAACGGCTGGAGCTATTTCATTGAAACTCGGAAAGTTCATAGCACTATTCCAGACGACCCCGACCGTGCCCTTCAATTTTTATTACGTCTCACGACTACAACATGGCGGCTGTACGAAATATTTCACCACCATTCAATATATCCGAAACTATTACCGATATCACCCTGGAATTTTGTACGGTGATAAAGGGAACTATTAGAAGTTCATATATAACATTTTCAGAATCCTGTTAAGTACATAACCAACATGGCGGCCAAGCGAATTTGAAACATTTACATGATCTTTTTCTCGCGATTTAACCATCCGAACGCATTGAAACATTGTCCCAGGTTCTTTAAATGGAACAATCATTCTGCCTTTACTTTGATTTATTTAACCCTTTATAGGGCAAAACTATTTTTAATGTGTATTTAACATTTTAATTATTATAATTATTAATAATGTTATTTTTTGTTTTTCTAATTTCAATGATTATGTACCTTATATTTAATGTTCAGTTTATGTTCTTATAGATTTAATTTTGATATTTATATTGAATTATTTAATTAACTAATTTCAAATTGATTTTTACAATTATTTTTATAATTTTTATAGTTATGTTTATTATTTAAATGTATATATTTATTTTATTATTGTAATTTTCTTTTTATAATTTTTATTTCTAAATTTAAATTTTATTTTACAGTTCACTTGTTAATGTCCTTCGTTGATAATTGTATCCAACACATTACGTCAAGTAGATACTTATTTCATATTTCATTTTTTAATAAATACTATAGAGCATCCAGCGTTTAGAAAAGACTGTGGAGCTTATGGCGACAGTGTTGCTAACTCTAGGCAGAGGTAGTGCTGACGTCATACGTTATGTTCACCCGCTTCGAGTACTGTGCTTTCATAAGTTAGCGAGACAACACAACCCCAGCAGCTACCTGAAATAGAACACGCACAGGAAGTAGCAGTTTTGCGGATGATAACGGATTGGACCAGTATTAAGGATACCGTACGCGAAGAAAACCAATAACGACATCCATTTCGTTGTGATAAGACGCATTACTGATTGACAGATGTCGAGAGCACAACCCTTCCTCCCTTCTCGGATGTACTGTATGCTGACGATGTTAACAATTTTTACGTCAGGAATACTGTTGATCATCACTTTTTTTGTTATTAGTTAGGCTATAATTTAGTTTCTTTCAATTCTATTCTTGTTGTTTTGTTTAGATTAATATTTGTAATATTGTAGTGAGTTAGCCATGTGGTTAGGGGCGGGCAGCTGTGAACTTGCATTCGGGAGATAGTGGCTTCGAACCTAACTGTCGGCAGCCCTGATTTGATCGAACAGAAAATAAAACACACACAACAATAACACCAATGACGGATAGTGCTTCAGAACTTATGTTGCCGGCGGAACTGAGCGCGTACTCCACTCCGGGCGGCATTTTTTTTTTCAGCCCGAGCCTAGCCACAGTATGTAATTCTGAGCCTCTTATTGGCTGTTACGTCATGCCATTCTTCTGGTTCCGAATCGAGACGGTAGGTAGTAGCAGGGGTCACATCCGATCAAACATGTAGGAAGGTTATCGAGTGAGATGTGGATAATATTCGATGTTGAATTGCATTATTAGCGTGAAACAGGCATGAAACGTGGTTAGGTCAAGTTTAAAACAACCCACGCAGCAAATTAATGTGTTCCAATCAACATATAAGGTCTAAGAGAAATCATTCGACATTTAACCACACGTATTAAGACCTATGATAATATACTTCCTTTGCGAGCGCACATGTGTACAAGTAGAATCGTGCGTGCTTGGTAACTATGTGTCTCGGGTTCGAGATTGCTCGAGTGCAGAAATTTTTACTTCTTTTGAATTATTTTATTATATCCTCCCTCTTCTTTCCAGCGCGCTAACTTCGAAAATGTTTAACTCACTAAGACGTAATATAAACGATACTTGTATGCAATAACAAAGGTAATCAATTGGCAGATAATTGTAGGAAGCTATTACGACGAAAAATGTGTATGTTCAGAGTTCCTTCATGATAAAATGTGTGATAACAAAACCAAGGTAGGAGGGGTTTCCATTAAAAGTAAAAGCCCGTAAGACCCACAGTCTTTTCTAAACGCTGGATAGCACTTCAGCACGAAAATTCTCCGAAATTTGGCTGAAAGATTCAACTATCAGCATCTTTGAAAACATAAACTCTCCTTATGCCAGGTGGAGACCAATATCCCATAAAGGGTTAAGACAAGGTTGGTCATCAGCCCGTGTACTTTGTGTAGCATATGGTCTCTATCTGATAAGGAATGTTATGATATAGTTGGTACCCGAAGACTCGACATAGGTTGGTCTATAAGGAATCACATTTTTGGATATTAGGCCTAAGTTTAAATCGATGTTCAAATGTCAGCATATTCTCCTCGTGGAAAGTTGCTTCACCCGCTCAGTTATTAGAGGTGAGTTATTCTAGTGTGACCAATAAGTACGGTAAAATATCCATGGGATGGTATTTTAAACTCTGGTATTCATTTTAAACCTATGCATTGTTCTTGTGTAACAAATGTTGGGTAGGTACCGTACCGATATGACATTACTTGTTTGTTAAAGGTGGTTGTTGTTTGAGTCTTCAGTCTTTTGACTGGTTTGATGCAGCTCTCCATGCCTCCCTGTCCTGAGCTAATCGTTTCATCTCTACATAGCTACCACACCCTACATCTGAGGCAATCTGTTTAACATATTCTAACCTTGGTCTACCCCTACAGTTCTTGTCTTCGACCCTTCCTTCCATAACTAAGCTTGCTATTCCTGGGTGTCTTAGTATGTGTCCTACCAACCTATCTCTTCTCTTCATTAGCAGTCGCCAGAAATATCTCTCCTCTCCCACTCGTCTTAATACATCTTTGTTTGTAACCCTATCTACCCATCTGATCTTCATCATTCTCCTGTAACACCACATTTCAAATGCTTCAATTCTCCTCTTTTCTGCTGCACCAATAGTCCAAGTTTCACTTCCATAGAGCGCCACGCTCCAGACAAAGACTTTCAAAAATGACTTCCTAATACCTAATTCTATATTCGATGTCAGCAGATTCCTTTTTTGTAGAAATGCTTTCTTTGCCTGAGCCAACCTACTTTTTATATCCTCTTTGCTTCGTCCATCACTGGTTATTCTGCTTCCTAAGTAACAGAAGTCTCCTACTTCCTTCAGCTTTTCACCTGTCAATTTGATCTCCATAGAGGTTTCTGATTTATTTCGGCTGCATTCCAGTAATTTTGTTTTACATTTGTTAACTTTCATCATGAATTCTTTCCGTAAGACGGAGTCCATAACATTCAAAAACTCATTCAAATCCTCAGGCTTGTCGGCCAAGATGACGATGTCATCAGCAAATCTCAGAGTTGAAATTATTTCTCCTTGAATCTTCACTCCCACTTTAAATTTTTCTCTAATTTCCTTCATTGCTTGTTCAATGTAAAGATTGAAAAGTATGGGTGATAAGTTGCAGCCTTGCCTTACACCTTTCTGAATACCAGCTTCTCTCTCATGTCCTTCAACTCGAATGACTGCTGTCTGGTTTCTGTATAGATTGTATATCACCCTCCTATCCCTGTACTTTATTCCAATCGATTTCAAAATGTCAAACAATTTAGTCCAATCAACGTTATCAAAAGCCTTTTCTAAGTCTACAAAAGCCATGAACGTTCTCTTATCTTTCCTTATTCTACCTTCCAAAATCAGCCTAAGACTTAGTACAGCTTCCCTTGTTCCTACATTTCTCCTGAAACCAAACTGGTCTTCACCCAACTCCGTTTCTATCTGGCTTTCAATCCTCTTGTAAATTATTCTAGACAGGATCTTTGAAGCATGAGTAATCAAGCTGATTGTACGGTAATCTTCACATCTGTCAGCTCCCACTTTCTTTGGTATAGGGATGATTACATTCTTCTTGAAATCAGGGGGTACCTCACCTGTCTCATAAATCCTACACACCAAGTGAAATAACCTGATCAGACCTTCATCTCCTATGCAGCGTAGCAACTCAATCGGTATATCATCTATGCCTGGTGCTTTGTTCCTGCTTAAGTCTTTCAAAGCTCTATCAAATTCTGATCTCAATATTAAATCTCCTTTCGCATCCTCATCAATTTCCTCCTCCCTTTCCATTACATGATTCTCAATCTCCTTTCCCTTATACAAACTCTCTATGTAAGCTTTCCATCTCTCAACCTTTTCTTCCCTATCTGTTAGAGGCTTTCCATTTGTGTCCTTAATATTACAGCACTTAGTCTTCTTTTCCCCAAAAGTATTCTTAATCCTTCGATAAGCTGTGTCTACATTTCCTAATTTCAGACAATTTTCTATACCTGCACATTTCTCTTTCAACCATTCTTCTTTCGCTTCCTTGCACTTCTTGTTAACCTCATTTCTCAGACGTCTGTATTCTGCTTTCCCCTTTTCATCTCTAACATTCTTGTGCTTCCGCCTTTCATCCATCAATTCTAGTATAACCTGAGTGATCCACGGTTTTCTACCTATTCTTTCTTTCCTACCAATGTTTTCTTCTGCGGATTTTGTTATTTCATTCTTCAAAAGTGCCCATTCGTCTGCAATTGAAGTTTGTTTAGGGCTTTTCATTAGTCCTTCCTTTATACTCTTCTTGAATCTTTCGTTTACATCCTTTACTTTCAGTCTGTCTATTGCCCACCTTTTTGGCTTTTGACTTTTCTTCAGTTTCTTCAACTTTAATCTGCATTTCATTACAACCAGATTGTGGTCAGAGTTTATGTCAGCACCAGGATATGTTTTACAATCCAAAATCTGGTTTCGAAACCTCTGCTTGACCATAATGAAATCGAATTGGTAACGCCCTGTATCTCCTGGTCTCATCCATGTGTATATTCTTCTATTGTGGTTATTGAATAAGGTGTTAGCTATGACCAACTCATGCTCGGTGCAGAATTCTACAAGCCTGCTTACTCGATCATTCATTTCACCTAATCCGAAATCTCCTACTATCTTCCCTTCTCTCCCTTTTCCTACCACAGCATTCCAATCTCCCATTACTATAACATTTTCATCACCCTTGATATACCTAAGAATTTCGTCTATTTCTTCGTAGACCTTTTCAACATCCTCATCATCAGCTTCACTGGTAGGCATATAGACTTGTACCACTGTGGTGCAGGTAGTTTTAGTATTGATTTTTGCTACAATAATCCGTTCACTATATTGTTCATAATATTCCACCCACTGTCCAAATTTCCTACTCAATATGAGGCCAACCCCTGCTTGGCCATTGTTTGATTTAGTGCTAATGACCCTATAGTCTCCTGACCAAAAGTCCTGTTCTTCCTGCCAGCGCATTTCACTAATCCCAATCAAATCCAACCTCAACCTATCCATTTCCCTTTCTAAGTTTTCTAACCTTCCACTTCCTAGCAGACTTCTAACATTCCACGCTCCCATCCGTAGAATGTCAGATTTCCTCTTTGTCACTTCTGTGATGTTAACCCCCTCTCGAGTAGTCCCCACCCGGAGATCCGAACGGGGGACTAGTTTACCTCCGGATTGAAATTTTACAAGGGAGGAGGCCATCATCACATGTAATTATGCATAGAGAGGTGCATATCCTCGGGAATAGCATACGGCTGTAGTTTCCCGTTGCTTTCAGCCGTGCAGCAGGACGCAGTGTAGCCATTATTTGGCTTATATTATCAATATCTTAACCGTCTATAAGACTAGTAAAGAATTGATTTATTCTGAAAGGCTGCTACTCCCTTTCAGAATAAGTAAAGAGCAATTCTACTAACAAAAATACTAACCTTCTACTGTACTAACAATTAAATACCAAAATTCTACTAACGAAAAAAATACTAAAGTTCCACCAACAACAAATACTACCACTAATACAGTCTGTCACCAGGCACACTCACATGCACCCTCACACATCACAGTCTACTGAAACAATGAACTATAACTAATAAACAATGCAAATGCTACCAGACACACTCACACACCACAGTCTAATAGAACAATGACATATATCTAATAGACAAACTAACTACCTACTTACAACTAAAACTAACTACATACGTACTGTACTATTATTTCGATTAACGCTCATGGAATAAATATGTTCATTGTCTTTCAGTTATTCGCGCACAAGTCATATGTTAATTTACCAGGGTATCTACCAAAATTAAACCAGTAGCTCCGAAAAACAACATTACGGTATAGGCCTGTGTACAAGGCATGAACGGCTCCAAACTTTGCAAGTGGGATGAGCAGTGAGTAGGCGAATAATTCGACCGGTTCGACGAATTCCTGGCGGTCTCCTGGATATAATACGTATTATAAGCTCACGAACTAGGAACTTCATCAGTCCTGTGTATAAAGTGGCTGGTAAAAGGGAATGCAAGAAACGTCAGGTAGAGCAAAAGCGATAGCGTGAGAATAAATACACATGACTAACAAGTAGCCAACCAATTTTAACTATGAGATGAATTTGTCACTCGAACAGTTGTCAGCTACTTTCCATAGATTGCAAGTAGACTAGGCCGACTTTCGAGCTTCTGTTTTTATAGCAAATTCATTCTAGCTTTGACTGAGAACAGATAATATCCAGCTCACATTAGATTAGGAATCACATTTTAAGGTCCCTCGTTGTTTGAGTCTTCAGTCTTTTGACTGGTTTGATGCAGCTGTCAATGCCTCCCTGACCTGAGCTAATCGTTTCATCTCTACATAGCTACCACACCCTACATCCGAGGCAATCTGTTGAACATATTCTAACCGTGGTCTACCCCTACAGTTCTTGTCCTTAACCCTTCCTTCCATAACTAAGCTTGCTATTCCTGGGTGTCTTAGTATGTGTCCTACCAACCTATATCTGCTCTTCATTAGCAGTCACCAGAAACATCTCTCCTCTCCCACTAGTCTTAATACCTCTTCGTTTGTAATCCTATCTACCCATCTGATCTTCATAATTCTCCTGTAACACCACATTTAAAACGCTTCAATTCTCCTCTTTTCTGCTGCACCAATAGTCCATGTTTCATTTCCATAGAGTGCCACGGTCTAGACAAAGGCTTTCAAAAATGACTTCATAATGCCTAAATCTATATTCGATGTCAACAGATTCCTTTTCTGTAAAAATGCTAACGTTCGTAAAAACTGAATCACGTCACAAAGAAATACCGTAACTCCAATCGATTTATGTAACCTTCATGAGCCGTATCATATTGTAGATGCTTTCGATAGTATAATGGGGCCAATGTAAAATTAATGGTTTTACGGCCGTTTCAACGTTATTTTCGAATGCGAAGAAAAGTATTGCGACTGTCGTACACTAGACGCCAGCAAGAAAGGGCTATTATGGGGGCGTGGTCAGTGCTCCAATTCGCCGCATGCTATAGCGCTGCTCTTTATTACTCCCTGCCTCGAACGCGCAATATTCTGCCACTCTGGTTACGATGCATCGAGTCGATATTCTTTGATTTAGTCAGAATTGAGCGCAATAGTTGTCATGTTACATCATTCCAAGGCATCCTCCTTGATTGAGCGAGTTTTTATCGAAGTGGGCATGACTGTGACATTGGTCTTTTGATCGCCCAATATTCTTGGCAGGTACGGTGCGTTTCTTTGTTATCTGATCAACTGTGAGTATACCCTGGCAGGACGAAAGTAACTAATAAGGTGGCAGTTAAGTGCTAGATTAAGGAATAAACTACTAGTTCAATTGTAAATCAAGGTATCCAGGTCCTTAAGCAAGATGGTAGCCATACGTACAGGAGGCATATAAGTGGTGATAATGTGGCAGCATGGTGTTAAGTGGCAGTAAGTGCCAAGAGGTAGTAAGGGGATACGCTGAAATAGTGCTGTTCCCAGAGATAGTTTGTCTAGATTCTTTATATCGAACATCACCTTTGTTGCTGCCGAGCATCTCTCTTCAATGTGGTTGGTGAAATCATTTCCTGTTAAGTGAAGAGTGAGTCCAAGGTATATTTGTAGCAGCTGGCAAGTGATAATTTGTCTTCACCGCAAGTAAAATTGTCCAATTTAGACCCATTTCCCCGCCAATGATCTTTGTTTCTCCTGTGTTGTATCTCTATACCATATAGTGCATATATGTGCATGAAAACCTCATACAAGATAGTACAATATCTACTGTAAAAACACAGAAAGCTGCAAATGCTATATACAGATCACCCTCCACAAGCCCAAAGATATTCATAGAAGAACTAGGAAATACTCACCAGCACTTGCCCACAGCTACACACAGTAGGGTATTAATAGGAGATATAAATACTGATATTTTAAATCCTGCAATCCAATATGCCCAAAATATTAAAAATGGGTATTTAAATGTATTACATGCAAATGGTTTTATTTCGTACATAACCCCAAAATCCAGTATATGTAAAGTCCCACTGAAACAGCAACTTTGACCTTTTGTTCTGCATACAAGTATCACAGTTCTACACTTCTCATACAAAATAAATCTCAAAAATACACTCCACAAACAGGAGAAAATACTTTGAACAATGTTAGAATGAATTATGAAACTCTGAGAAAATCCTTAACTTGGGAATCTATCATAACTGAAAATGATAATAGCAAAGCAGCTGATAGTTTCATTAAATTATTTACTCAATACATCTCTGATCTACTACCATAAATAACGCAAGATCAAAATTTAAAAAAAAATCTACATGGATCACAACTGAAATTTTAACTTCCATTAGAATAAAGAGATAAATTACACCAAAATAATTGTTAAACAAAGGACGAGGTCTTCAAACAGTGATGATGTCCCAGAAACTGTTAATAAACATAAATTGTACAGAAACTCGATAAACGGGCTTGTTAAAAGTACTATTTCAAACAAATTATGTCAAACTCCAATAATTCTTAAGTCCTTTGGAAAGATCTTAATGATATAACATGTAGGAAGGGGAATAAACTTCAGCAGTTGACAGCATATTTATCAGAGACTCACAAGAAACATCCCAACCAGCTGCCATTGCAGACAAATTTGTAGACTATTTTAGTAATATAGGTTCAGATTTTTCTGAAAAAATAAGTAAGTTAATACAAGAAAGGAACCTGTCAACACAAATGCACATGATAGCACTGCAAAATCTCGACCTCAATCTATCTTTTTCATACCCGTAACAAAATCAGAAATAACATACCACATAGCTGCTCTAGAAAATAACTCAGCAAATGGCTATGATAATATCTGTAGTAAAACAATTAAGATAATTAGTTCAGAAATTCTAAACCACTGCACCATATTTTTAATTTATCACTAACGAAAGGACAATTTCCGGACTCATTCAAAATTGCCATCATAATCCCAGTCCATAAATCAGATGATAAAAGAGAGTTAAATAGCTATAGACCAATTTCCCTCACAACCTACCTCTCTAAGTTACTAGAGAAATGCATAAAAACCAGATTACTTAACTATCTGAATAAGTTCAACATATTGTCACCAAATCAGTTTGGTTTCAGACCAAACACTAATACTCATGATGCAATACCTATGCTTCTCACACAACAAAACATTACAACCCACAGGCAATTTAACACTAAAGATCCACACACCAATATGTATCAATGGCGAAAGATGCAACTGCTATACCCTACAGAAGTCTATGAATGCTACATAAGTAGGGATTATTATAGATAGTCATTTATATTTGTATAAAGCCATCGATAGTTTTGAAAGAACAATTTCTGTGTTCCTGGATTTAAGGAAGGCTTTTGACACCGTAGACCACAATATACTCATTAGACAACTTGAAAATGAAGGTATTAATGGTACTCCTCAAGAACTAATAAAAAGCTTTCTTTTTAACAGAATACAAAAGTTACGAATCAAAGGTACTCAAAGTAGAAGTACTGAAGTAAAAATTGGAATTCCCCAAGGAACAGTTTTAGGTCCTATTCCTTTTCTGTTATATATTAACAATTTGTGTGAGCTGAACTGTAATGCGATGATTACCTCATATGCTGATGACACTGTCATCACAGTCACAGGAACAACTTGGGAGGACACTTTTAATAGAACTCAAGAAACCCTTGCTACAGTCCACAAATGGCTAAGAAACCTCCTCCTTACCTTAAATGAAACCAAAACACAATACCTATGCTTTTCACACAACAAAACATTACAACCCACAGACAATTTAACACTAAAGATCCACACACCAATATCTATCAATGGCGAAAGATGCAACTGCTATACCCAACAGAAGTCAATGAATGCTACACATGTAGGGATTATTATAGATAGTCATTTAAAATGGAATATGCATGCATCAAAATCCCTATGTATATAAAAATGAAAGTTTGTCTGTTTTTTTTCTCAATTTCTACGGAAATTTGCGTTATTAACGCGTTTCAGACTGTTTTATGACGGATGCGCGTGAAAATAAAATTTGTGTCTGTCTGTTTGTCTGTGGACAATTTTTTGTTCCCTTATAACTCGAGAACGGCTGGGTGTATCAACGTAATATTTGGTACAGATATCCATCAGAGGCACGACACTGTTCATTCATGTAACACTTCTCCGTACCTCTCATAAAAGGGGGCCTACTCCCTTAAAATACATGCTGAAATAGGTGTCGAAGGGCGAGACAAAGCTCATTAGCCCCTCAATGTGAGAAACGAAACTCGGGAGCCCTCTAAAGGTCCCCGAAACCCACATTTTATGGCCCTAAAACCAACAGTTTTTGAGATTTTCCCAGAAAACTAATTTCATTAAATAAACTAATGAAAGAATGATAGCCGGTAACCATGACAACAGAATCTCAGAGGTCTATTTATTTCTGTAAGACGCAATGCAGTTCCATTTATTACATTACTGTGAAAGTTTGCAAATGGCTATAAGGTTATCACGGAACCAAATTAAGCTGTAAAATTCATCAATATATATATATTGATATATATATTAGGTACCCTAATATTTTTCCACGCAATTTACACGTGCGATATGTCGTACAGAAGGTCTATTATATCTCCAAACAGCAACATTATTTTCAAAAATTCCTGAATTGAAATAGTATTTTTATGGCTTTTAGGAATTTGGGCCATTGGAGGCTAAAGAACCTGAATTTTCATACACGTGTCTGTCTGTTAGACAGTCAGCCTGAAGGCTGGTTGGATCCTCAAAAAGCACCACCATAGGATATGTGGTAGAAACCCACAAAACCGAGGCAACACTATAATGGGGCGTACTAGGCCAGGTGAGGAGTGAGGTAGTTTGCCATTGCTTTCCTCACTGAGTCAGCACAGCTGTACTAACCCTATGAGCAGAACCTTTCAAAACACCTACAGGCGCTAGCTGTGTCCCAAGTCCATTACTCAGCACCACCCATACATCAGTAGCTTCCGTATAATCACAGCCATGAGTGAGACTGAGACATCGGTGAAAAGCCACATTTTACTCTAGCCTGTGCCAACAGACAAATGCAAATGTACTGCATTCATCAAAAGATGGTAAACATGCATTTTCATTCACCACAAGCCTTTATAATTTATTAAAGAGGTCTTCCTGTGTATTTGACATAACAGTGAGGGTCAGTTTTTATGTGACGTGTATTGCGTTTCGTCTACGAGGTTTTCAATTTTATTTTCACGCCAGGAAATACACGTTAGGTAAATTTAGTTTGAGAGCACATTTTAACTAATCAATTTTCGCTGTCGACAAACAGGTTCCAAGCCCCTGGTTATTAATGCCGAAGACCGTTTGAAGAATGGATACTCCTGCTAATTGGCCTATAAACTCCAAAAGTTAATTTATATATTTTTACAGAATCAGAAGTATATTTTCAGTAAAAGTCTTGAGAACTGTATATTTTGCCTTAGTCCAGTCACAACTACAATATGGAATAAATGATTGAGGTGGAATACTTGATTCACATTTGGCTCATTTGCCAGAATCTCATTCTAGAAGTGATGTACATAAAGCCACCAACTGTATCAACAAAGCATGGTGCTTAATATACGGCAGTTATTTGTTCAGTCATCAATCATATTTAAACATAAAATATGAAACTCTTCTCTTATGAACAAAAACTTTAAATGTGCACTAGACTTCAAGACAGAAGTCGAAACATACTACTTGGCCAAAGGAATTTAAGTTGTCTTAGCACTAGGATATACAATATATTGCCAGTAAATGTGACAAATAACACCCTGAATATACTGAACAACAGACTTTTTACATGGCTCCTTAATAACTTTGATAAAGTAAATGAACGTATACATTTTCACCAACATATTTAAACCAACTCAGTCACAAATAAGTAATGTATCATCTTTTTTTATTTTTAGTACGGTATCCTTATAATTAATGCTTTTACTATAAACCTTTCTTACTATTATCAGTCAAATACCAGGTTGCAAAAAATTAAGAAACTGTTCATGAAGCCCATGGTCAAGTTTATCTTATGTGGGATTCATCCTGTATTTTGATACAACATCTGTATATGTACGTGTATTCCGTCAGTGAATAAAAAATTTTACTCGTAAAAAAATACGAGCCATATATTTCAGTTCGGTGGTAGTTATTCGTCTCTCATCGCATTTCCTCAGGGTCCACGCTTCGCTACCATAGCAAAGTACTGGTCTTGCGAAGGTTTTGTAAATTATTTTTCGGGTGTGTTTTTGAACTAATGATGGTCTAAAAACTTTATTCATGATTCCTAAACATCTCTTGAATTTAAAGATTTTCTCGGGTATGTCCATTTCTTCAAGGAAAGACAGTTTGTAACCAAGGTATTTAAAATCGTTTACTCTTTCCAAAATGTTATTATCCAAGCAGATCTTACTTCTTACTGGTTCCGTGCCACAGAATGCCATCATCTTAGTTTTCTCTAGAGATAATTCCATTGAGTAGTTTTCTGAGACTAGTTTCAGGTTATATATTGAACGCTGTAAATCAATTTATAATAATAAATCAAAATAATAATAAATCAAATAACAACTTTTAGCATCCACTGGAGAAACTAATTATAATGTACACTTACAGTAACTTGGTATAGAAGCCGTGCGGAAGTCTATAAGTGAGAATCGCTGTGAGGAGAACAGTACCAAGTTAAGTGTGCATTATATTTAGTTTTTCTAGCGCATGCTAAAATTTGTTATTTGATTTATTATTGTAAATTGTATACACGCGCATACACACCGTTACTCTTGTAATTCAGGAAACCTTGCAACACAAAACAAACCTAACTTACAACGAGATTCAAACCACGAATCAAACATCATACTATAATCATATAACGACGTGCTATTGAACCACAGTGAAAATTAACCTTAACACATGAACAGGATCTGTTGATGGCCACTTGAGGGTGGAAACGCGTAATCCTAAATTGCTCATTTAAGTGTGATAACTAATACATACATGTAATTTTCCAAGAGTGTGTTTACATATTTATAATTTGTACCCCACCCAATTCATTGGGCACAATCGTGTTGACCGACTGAAAAGCTACAAAAGACAATTTGTATAGGCAACACTGAAAAAAGAATGGCTTCAAATTTCCACACCACAGATATCAACAGTATCAATGATTCTCTGATAAGCCTGTCGGGTCTTGCGGATTTTTGATGTTTGCTTTTCTGGAATGCATTCCATGACCCCTTAGATTAAACCACGCTGTTGTTTGACGTTTATGAAGGTTCTTCGTTTATTTGGGTGCTCTGGCATTTGTTATTATTATAAATAATATTATCATAATTGATTTATGTTACTATCGAAGTTAAAGTTAGGTTATGGTTTGCTGGTATAGGCTATTCATTGTGCTGTATCTTTGCAGGTTCTTGAACATGATGGAGGACCCAGTTCTGATCAAATGTGAACCAGTATGGCCGTCTGATGGCGAGGAGTACTCTACATCAGTAAGTGGACAAGTACAACCACTGTAATACAGTAATGTATGAATTCTCTCCATCTGTCAGGTAATTCTCCTTGCTGGATGCTATTGTTGAAGATTGCTGTCCATATCTCAACGGTTAGTAGCATGGATTCTTTCAGGACTTACTGGCAAGCCTCTCGAGTCTTGCGGATTTTCGACCTTCAATCTGGACCTATAACGTGTAAACAGTTTGATTAAAATTTGCCAATTATATGATGAAGAAGTTGAAAAGTTCTAAAACGATATAGATGAAATTCTGAGGTATGTCAAGGGTGATGAAAATGTTTTAGTCTAGTAATGGGAGATTGGAATGCTATGGTAGAAAAAGGAAGAGAAGGGAAGATAGTAGGAGAATTCGGAATAGGTAAAACGAATGATCGAGGAAGCGGCTGATTGAATTCTGCACCGAGCATGAATTGGTCATAGCTAACACCTTACTCAAAAACCACAATAGAAGAATATACACATGGATGAGACCAGAAGATGCAGGACGTTACCAAAACGACTTCATTATGGTCAAGCAGAGATTCCGAAACCAGATTTTAGTTTGCAAAACATACCTGAGAGCTGACATAATCTCTGTCCATAATCTGGTTGTTAGATTGCAGATTAAAGGTGAAGAAAAGTCAAAATCCAAATAGATGGGCAATAGACGAACTGATAGAGAAGGACGTGAACGAAAGATTCAAGAGCAGTATAAGGGAAGGACTAGTTAGGAACTCTGAACAAACTTCAAATGCAGAGGAATGAGCACATGTGAAGAATGAAATAACAAAATCCGCATGAACAAACGTTGATAGAAACAGGGGGTGTCAACCAGATGGGGATTATTTGGCACCATCGGTGTAGTAGCGCGGCCAGTCGTATGGAGCGCTGTATATCGTCTTGCCAACATATGCATGATACACGTTGTAATTAAATTGCAAACATATCCCTATATTTAGTCAATAAATATACACATAATTCCTAATTGACATTTCCTTGCAATTATCTTGCTCACAGACGATAATTACGGCACTTATCATTAAATAAACATTATTTTTGTCGGTTGGCGGCATTGCCTTCCTGCACACTACTTCTGTTCTGTTCAAACATGGCGGTGTATTTACATTTTCTGTACATTACAGCAATATTTCTTCGCCAGAGTTTTCGATTGATTTCGCCTTAAATAGGGGCCGATAACCTAGATGTTAGGCCCCTTACAGCAACAATAATCAATATCAATCGCCTTAAATACATGTGTTTCTTGATGTTCTGTGAAAAAGAAGTGCCGTAATCTTGGCGTTTTCAATTGGATGTAACCTGTAAACCAGTACCGGTATTTCCATTTCTGTTGTAAGTACCGATAATGCATTATGTATTATTCAATTGATTTCTTAAGAGAGTGCTGATATTATCGATAGGATTCTTATGAGAGCCATGCATTATTATTTGTGGACTTCCGTAGTCGTAGAAAGCTAGATTTAATGACTTTAATTTAATTTTTTTTTGTTAGATTTTGTATTTCATGGTTTCTGTAACTAATTCTGTATATTTTGTATGCAGGTTATGGAAAAACATCACTCAGAATCTTGTGTTCTTGGCTGCAAAAGTAGAGGTTGGAGATATGCTCCTTTCATCGCTTCTCAGTTGATGACTCAAGGTATGTATCAATAAATAGGCTATTCTGTAATTATTTAGTCAGATTCCTCTGATGGCACTTTTTAAATTAAATTTAAAGTGATGATCCTCACGTCCTACATGGAGTAATCGCCACTGGGAGGGAGTATGGAAAAAACAACGCTCAGGACAGCTTCTGTCAGTGCGGGGAATCAAATCTCCAACCTCCAGAGTTGCTGCAGCCCCCCATTGGGGGCGCTATGCTCCCAGTTTATATCTTGGTTTAGAGTTCCCACATTTCTATACTCACGGCAGTGTCCACATGAAAACTCCACAAACAATTCGATCTTGAAAAGGAAGCGTGCTAAAGCTTGAAAATGTGATGCATCTTGTTCTGCCTCTCGCTCTGAGCACTATACCGCTATTGTGTGTTCAGAAACAGTCAGCAATGCTGTGATCATCCTACAGTCAGCTCTCAGCTTTAACTGTTTAAAAAGAAAATTAATTGTTTTGTAAAATAGTCTTTGGGACTACCTTGCGCGCCCTCTCGATAACCTCTGTCTCGCTGTCACTGGCAGTACTTGTAACTACTGTAGTTCTACATCTCAGCCCTAGATGGGTGAAGTGTGACCTTCACCGCCCGGAGTAGAATGCACTGTTTTATTAATTCATTCATTAATTTTGTACACTTGAATTAATCGTACAGCATGTGGGCTGTAACATGTAGGCCTACAATGACTACGATGCGACTAACATAACCTAATCAATTTGTAAGCGACTTGAAGTGTTCGAAACTTGTAATTACTGTCTAATTAGGTCTACTCACTCGGCCAATCTGACAACTGCCATGTTTTAAGTATTTTTTTTAGCAAGATCTCTTGATCCAAAACCTTGACTTAATGACGTTAGTTATTTTTATTGGATGATGTGTGTAGGCCTAATATGTGGTTCAATTTTGTTTTTTGTGTGGGGTGAGGTATACCTCCCTCCTACACCCACTCCCCAAATATCAAGCTGGAGGAATTTTGGGCATTAGTGACCCATGTGGACTCACATGTGGATTAGTTACATTAATCACAGGCTTAAAATTTTAGTTATTTATTGAAAGGTGAGGGAGGCAGTCCTATGGGTTGGATCAATCATAGATGTCCATTACATTAATAAATAGCTTCTGTGTTTTACTAAAATAAAGGTAGCGCTAAATGAACATAGAACGAGCGATAACATTCTCTATAATAGATGAATTAGCCAAAATACCTTATGAAACGATGAGAAATAAATCAGGGAGCGATGTTTTAATAGATGTTTCCTCCTCTGCCGTCTGTGACCCACCCAGCCATCCCAAATAGGATCACAGCATATAGGCTATAGGCTAGCGAAAATTACAGCTGTGGGTGCCATTGTTCAAATCAATCATCTTCAAAACAGTACCATAACAGTACTGCCAAACAAAGAAGTGCCCAGTTTAGTCTCTAGTGCGCAGCACTCGGTTCACTGCTCTTAATTAGGCTAGTGTGTGCAATATTTTCACTTCTCTGTAATGATTTTTTTTCCCATGGCTGAAATGAGTTATTTTTGTTATATGCTCTGTAATTATTATGCAGTATATCGCTCCGCTGTAATAAATATGTATAATTTTTTCGTACAACATTGGTTTTGATAATGGTTACAGCCTAACGCATCCCGATGAACTTTTTTTGATCAACAGTGATTTTGTATCCCAGTTCTATCAACAGTGATTTTGTATCTCGCATGTTGGCAGCAATGTGTGCGCCTTGGTGCGTGCCGCTAGACTGAGCGACGATGACAGTTAAACGAGATGCAAGTGCTGTCGAAACATGGCAGCCGTTTTTAAAATATCAATAAATAGAAAAATATATTTACGTACTTTAGCACATCATGAGGTTCGGTAGTGACCAGGGTTCCTAATTTCAATATGTAATATCGCCCAGAAGATGAAACAAGGACACAAGGTATGTAAAAGTTACAATCATGTCTGCTGCAAGTGTATAATCCGCATTCCACTTTCATTCAGAATTAAGGTAGCACTGAATGAAAGTAGAACGAGCGATAACATTCTCTATAAGGGGCCGATTATATTCTGGGTAATTAGTGTTGATGATTTTCTGTAACAGCGAGATGGATACAAGACAAATATAATTGGTTTATTGTATGCCAAAGTAATGGTTGATATAGGCTAGCTAGTATATTTATTCCCACATGTTACTTTACCTAGGTATTAATTCTGAATTAAAGTAGAACGCAGCTTATACACTTGCATCAGACATGAATGTGACTTTTACATACCTTGTCTCCTTGTTTCATCTTCTGGGCGATATTACATAGACCTATTGAAATTAGGAACCCTGGTCACTACTGCACATCATATATGTGCTAAAGTACGGGGCGCCAGGAAATGTTCTCCGCAGATGCGAGAGGTTGCGTCATCAGTTTAGTTCGCAGCACGGTGTCCCTGATAGGGCGAAGGCCACATGTGTGGGCTGTGAGCTGTCGAAATCGTCAGTGCGTATAGTTAGATTATTGGAAGAGTGCAACAGTATGTTATGAATGGCTGGGTGAGTATAAAGTTTACTGTTCGTTATGATACAAGCGACAGCCGTGCTGCCAACGTAACTGGTGACGTAATCTCTCGCAGCAGCTTGTAGGCACTGCGGACAACATTCCCTGGCGCCCAGTATGTAAATATGTGTTTCTATATTTTGCTCTTTTAAAAACGGCTGCCATGTTCCGACAGCGCTTGCATCTCATTCAACTGTCAACAAGGTCCACTCTAGCGGCACACACTGAGGCGCACAAATTGTTGCCAACATGTGGGATACAAAATCACTGTTGATAAAAAAAACGTGGCATACAAAATCACTGTTGATAAAATAATCATTGATCTGGACCCGTTAGGCTGTAACCATTGTCAAAAACCATTGGAATGGACGAAACGAAGGTTAGAATGGTCAGGTGTTGGCGAGGTTGGTAGTACTGTTTTGATGATAGTTGATGTGAACAATGGCAGCCACAGCTGTAATTTTGCCTATATAAGTGGTTTTCCGTGGTTTCCCCACTTCCACTCCAGGCTAACTCTGGAATTGATCCTAACTTAAGGCAATGGCTGCCTCCTTTCCACACGTCACCTGAATTACAAAAAGTAGGCTATACTGCTCGGGTCCATTTTCCATGTTCTGTGAACTTGCGAGGTGAGGAGAAAGAGCAGGGGAGGGTCAGGCGAGAAGAGAAGGGCCTGTCAACTGCCTGCCGTGATATCTGGTATTCCTTTCTATTCCAATAATGCTAACTTAGGCTGTTGCTCAAACCACTGTGGTGTTACGAATGAGTGAGTGAGTCACCGACCAATGTATTTGGTTCTGTACTATGCACGGACCAAGGAACCTCATCACTCGTCAACACCACTGCGATGCACATTTCTCTCAGGTTCACGCAGCTTAGACCCGAGCAGTACACACTACTAAAGATACTACAATAACACAGATTATCAAACAAATCCTACATACTTCCAAATACATGGGGCTAAATGAATTAATATCAACAACACAATGATTCTTCAATAAGTGATTCTTTTAAAATGTAGTTATAGTAGGTGCAACCATACACATATCAGCAAATTCAAGTTCTCCATTTGAAGCATTACATATTTTATTAAGTTTACTGCTTCAACATACAAACTTGCATGTGTTGTAGGAATTTGCTGTTGATCAGTGTTAGCCATGGCATAAAGGAGGGAAGAGGTTCATTATCCTGTGCTATAGCCTACTGTTATGCCTTGGCAAGAAAGAAGAAAGGAACATTCCTCAACACGTACTTTTAGGAGGACCAGATTTGATTTCTGTATTTTTGCTAAGTGTGATCATGGCTCTCGCTGTTATTTTTCTTCGTTGACAACTTTTTAAATAAAACGTGATGATTTCTAGCAGTATTGAGGTTTTACTTGTTTTTCATTGAAAGTCCTATTTCTCCTTTCCCCTTCACAGGATGTCATAGAATTTACTGTATTACTGTGCGATGATTTTTTGATGTACTTACTGTATTTCACCCTGTAAAAATTGGTGAACTGGATATATTTTAAAAGGGAATATGAAATGAACTACTGTATAGGCATTTTGTAATATCCAATTATTTTTCTGAAATTTCAGTCTCCCAATGAATTTGGCACTAAGTGCACTAACAATTTTAGTGTGATCTGGTTACACCACCTGTTTACTTAGCATTCTCTCTTAACATTTTACTGTTATTGTTAACAGCATCAAGCATTTTAAGATATGAATATTCTCCCTTCCCTGTACTTTTCCTTTGCAGTTTATTCTAATAACTGATTGGTTATAGGCATAATTAGGCCTAATGTGGTTAATTGGAAGGGACCATATTTTTAAGGTGAGTAGTAATATGCTGCAGGCCTTTTAGTAGCCTAATTCTTGTCACCAATGCAATATGCTCCAATTGCAACTGAAAGAAATGTAAACATGTAAATTATTGATGAGGTCATGTCCTAAAATAGAGGCAGATGACGTCGTAGTTCCGCCCCTTAAAACAACAACAACAATAACTAACTAACATGTCCTAAATGCTGTGATTGTTCATTTCAGAGTTCAGGAATTCACAATTTCCCACTTAGGCATTATTAAATTTAAAAAATGGTATTTTGATTGTGATTTATTACTTGTTGATCATATGATTATCTCCACACTTAAAAACGTGCTATAAGTATTGGGAAGATTGTGATTTTCGGAACATTGAAGTGGGCAGAGCATTTAGGACGAGAATATTTAGCGGAACGAGGGGAAGGGGTGGGGTAGGCTACCCGCACGGCCGTGCTACACGTCAACTAGTACCGCGGTCAAACACCAGACAGCGCTGAAGTCTTAGGTGCCAAGAATTAGCATGGCTGTCGGCTATCTGTAGTAGTAGGTAATCTGTGGATAGAAAGGAATGTGTAGAAAACCGTAAATCACTCAAGATATGTTAGGATGAATGGTGCAAGTACACGAATGAAATTGGAGGAAAGTCTGAGAAATGAGGTAATCAAGAATTGCAAGGAAGCGAAAGGAGAATAGTTGAAAGAGAAATAGGCATGTATAGAAAATCGTCTGATAGCAGAAAAAGTAGATGGAGCTTATCAAAGGATTAAGAGTACTTTTGCCGAAAAGAAGACAATGGAAAAACTCTAACAGAGAAGAAACTTCCACATATATGATTTAAATTCTTATTATGATTCTCGCAAACGAACTTCCAACACTCATCACACATGAAGGTCGCATTTACATTCTTGACTCGTCCACATGTTTGACATCTTCCTCACTTTTCTGGACATATTGCACAGGTTACTCGGCAACGTCCGAACAATACTTGATGAGAAATGTCTTTATATCATCAGGTATGCTTGGCATCAGTACGTGACCAGTCAGCTGCTCTTTCATCCCTTGAAGAGCTAAATTCCTGAAGAAAATCCTCCCACTGACTTTAGGGTTGCCCTCGCTGAACTGAAAAACAATATGAGCATTTATTATAGCCACATTCATCATAGCATAAAAGAGCACCAATAGTCATCCCTTCGTGATCCTAGCCACTGTGTATGACGAACACATGTGCTCCCCTTGAGTTGCATTGTAGTTGTTCTTTTGTTGCCAATGATAGTAACTTAGATCAGCTGTTTCTGACTGCATTATTCGCATGGAAATGATACTCATGATTGGTGGGATGGTGATAAAACTAACATGACGTTAATGAACTTAGTAGTATAAAATGTCTCCAGGCACAAGAAAAGTGGTTTGTCTTAGTTCTGTTTGTTTCCCAACAAGCAAGTCACATCCTATGCTACAGTTGGCAAGAATTTTAATTAACTAGTTTGAGAAAAAATTGATAATTTTATTCTGGAATAAAAGATAGGTTTTAGCCGTGTGTGTTGCGGGCTTTCACCTATGTGCACCAAGGCAGGTTCATCAGCAGGCTTTAGGTTCACCCTGCCCGGGCCACCACTGGAGTGGGGTATTTTGCACGGCGAAACAAACACGGCAAAAGCCTGAAAGACTTGTCAGAGTTTAATTGTTTCGCCGTGAAATGCCATATGTCAGTAATTTAAGAAGTTTTGTTGTATAACTGAAACCCTAAGAGATGTCGTTATAACTTTTGCTTCTTCATGCATAGTGAGAAATTACGCATTCATTAGTTTAAAAGTGAGTCTTATATTCCAGACTCCCCTTGCAAACCTGGAAGAGATAAAGATTGAACCTGCTCCAGGCAATGACATTGTCAAAGAGGAGAGTGACATTGAGGTGAGTTTTCAAACATTCATTCTGAAAATGTATCAACTTTATTGTAGCGAAATGGCCACACATAAATTACATCAAACTATTACTTACTGTCCTTGCTATACTCTACTAACGAATTTGGTACTGCACTTGTTTTCCGGAATGGCATGTGATCACCCACTCCTCTCCCAGAAAGGAGTACTCTCCGTAAAGAGAGGAACATTTTGTGGAGTGAGATCAAACCTGGCATAGAAACACGACTAGCATGGGTGGTTTGAGATGTTAGAATCTCGGACGTCAACGGGATTAGCAGAGGCGGTTCTAGCCTTGGGCCGGGAGGGCCCCTCCCCCCAGTTTTAGTGAAATAATTATTTTAAAATTCCTTGGTTACTAAATAAATTGATAATTAACAGGTACAATTTATCTGATATAGAACTATCTAATGCATTTAATTAAGTTAATTTTTCTTTCAGTTTCAAGATTTATTTATTTTATTATATGTAATTTAAACACACAATTGAAATCGTATATAAATATAATATTTTTAAAATGTGTAGTGCATACACCAAGAGTATTAAACTCTTTTCCCAACTTTTATGACATGCAAGTTCAGAAGTTTCCAATGTAGACAAACCTGCATGCGATACAAGTGCATCGATATCACCCCAACTCTGTGACAAAAATGTGAGTGCAACTGTTTCTAATATAGACGAACCAGTACCATTTTATATCGATCTATGATGGACCATGCCAACCACGTAAATCAGTTTATAAACAAACGTTACTATACAATAAGAACAGAAGTTTTAACAGTAAATGGTTTGATAGGTACATACTTTTATTGAATACTCTGAGAACAAAGATGCTGTTTTCTGTGTCGTCATTTCGTTCAATCTGATTCAAGCATGCTGAACATGTTTTCAGTAAATCTGGATTTTGCAATTGAAAAAGAATATGAGAAAAACGTGCAAAGCATGCTGATAGTGAATGTTATAAATCTTCAATAGTAAAGTGAAACAGTTTTGTGGTAAGTGAACATAGCAGCACAGTGATTTCGAAGCTAAGCGAGAAACCTCTGGTTATATTGCGTAACCGCTCAGCTGTGGCAACAATGGCCCTAGTCGCATTACTTTGTGCTCGGCAAAACATTGGGCTTAGAGATCATCGCCAAACAGTTTCGGATGATGACAGTGTTAATAATAAAGGGAATTTTGATGAAATTTTTAATATAATTAAACTAGAAAGTGAAAGCACAAGTAAACAGTCTACCAAAGAATGCAACTTACTCATCTAAAGATTCTCAAAATGAATTTCTTGATATCTCAGCTAATATAACAGTTGAACATATTGGAGGAGAGATGAAAAAATATAACAATGGTTATGTTTCCTTAATCCTGGAAGAAGTTAGAGTTGTAAGTTAAGTGGAACAGATGTCCGTATGTGTCAGATATGAAGGGCAAAATTCTATAGAAGAGCGTTTCATTGGTTTTATACATTTGTCTCAACGGAATGCTGAAAGTATAGCTAATTCAGCTTTAGAGTACCTTGTTTCAGTGGGTTTCGATCCATGTAAGTGCATTGGACAAGCATATGATGGAGCCGCGGTTATGTCAGGGAAGATAAACGGTGTGCAACGTTTATTGCGACAAAAGGTCAATAACCCGTGTGTTTACGTGCATTGTTATGCACATTGCTTAAATTTAGTTTTGGTGGACGTTTCAAAGCCAGTTTGTAGACGTGGTAGTGGACACTTTTGGTTTACTGGAAGCAATTTATGCTTTTCAGTCTGTATCTACTGTAAGACACCAAAAGTTTGTAGAGATACGAGTTATCTTCATCCAGGAAAACGTGTTTTAGAGAAACCTCTTCAAAGTGACACGTGATGGGTATGTAAATATAAACGAGTAATGTATTTTCAGAAACGTTTTGCTTCAGTTAAACAGCTCTCGAGTATTTTTCAAAGTCAGCTAACAAGAAAGAGGCAGCAGAAGCTAAAGGTTTCTTGAAACAGATTTGTAAAGTGAAGGTGATGTTTGTGTTACAAATCTTTTCTGACATTCTCGAGCTTGCCAATAGAGCCTCTATGTTCTTACAACAAAAACATGTGGACTTCGGAGGGGCACATAGATTGATCTATGGATTGGTAAAATCGTTGCAAGAAAAACGAAATGATGATTATTTTAAGGAACTATGGGCGATTACATGTGACTCTGTTCAGTCGTTAGGCGTGAAAGTTTATAAGCAATCTAGAGTCTCAAGTATTCCAAAGAACTTTTCAGACTACGTTTTATTAATGCCAGTCTCTGCGGAGAAAGAAGAGGAAAATGTCACATTATCAGAGACATGTAAAATAAATTTTCGAAATATTAGACAACATGGTAGAAGAGTTACTGCGTAGATTTACTGAAAATGATTTTTTGTGCAATGCAATGGATGCCTGTAACCCAAGAAGTGAAAACGTTTTAAATTTTGAATATATATATATATTCTCACGTTCTGTGAAAAGTATAATCTAATCTTCACAGACCGTAAGGTGCTACAGACTGAAATTAGCTAAGCTAAGAATGTATTTAGAGGCAAATATCCAAACACTTCCTCATTCTTTTTTTCTGAACTTCTGAAAATGGAAGTTGCTTTTCCACAGCTACTATTATTTTTCAAGTTGATGCTGACTCTTCCTGTGTCATCTGCTTCTGCTGAGCGCAGTTTCTCTGTCGTGAAACGAATAAAATCCTATTTAAGAGCAACAATGGCAACAAAGAGGCTTTCCAATCTCGCAATTCTTTCAATTGAAAGAGAATTAAGTGGAAAATTACTTCACGACCCTTCTGATATAGTGAACCAGTTTGCCCCGAGTGGAAACAGAAGAATAAATTTATGTGACAGTGAAATTTGCTATTTTTTTACCAATGATAGTTTTTAGCCTACTTTTCTCATTTTGCAAAAATGAGGAAAAAGTAGACTAATGAGATCGATCCGGGAAAATGTCTGGGCCCCGCCAGATTTAAGCATCTAGAACCGCCACTGGGGATTAGTTCAAGTGTGTTTCTTCAAACTAAATTTTAAAAACATGTATGGTAACATCCAGCTTCAGGTACAACCAAACAAAGAACAAAAATCCTACATTTTAAAGTAAAATTCACTTTATCTTTTTTTTTTTTTTTTTTTAACAAAACCTATGCTGCTCTTGTTAGGTTGTCGTGCCAAATGTTAAAATGGAATGGATCAGCCCATAGATTTAAATTAAATTGCTCATAAATAATGAAAAGACTAGGAAAACCTAACATGAGACCTATGATATGAAGAGATTTCAAAAAATTAGAAATAAAAAAAATTACGAGCCTTACAGTAGTCGCATATGATGTGTAACATGTGACATGTTATCCCTTTTTAACAGTGAACTCTGTTGTTCATTGAAATAACTACTTGTAAAATTGCAGTGTCAAAGCCTGACCGGTTTCCAGCAAATTTGATGTAATTAATATTTTCACACCAAACAACGACAACTTGAAGTAATTTTGTATGCGATATAGATTCCACATAGCCACATGGTCGACAGTACCTCGAGTGCTTACAATAAATAAGAATACAGCAAATGTATGAAGATTTAATAAATCATAATTGTTTTCAGCAAATTTGATATAATGAATGTTTTCACACCAAAGAACGACAGTTTGAAGATGATTTATTGTCGGAATATCTTTAATGAGGCCTCCAAACCTTGAAGTAAACCGTATGCGATATACATTCCACATAACCACATGGCCAAGAGTTCGTCGTGGTATCAATCTCCGCCACCGCGCGCGCTCATTGTTTCCGTACAATCCATTTCCGTTATATTGTTTCCGTCCCATCCATTTCCGTTTCATTGTTCAAAATCACCCCTACAAAAAATATTCAGATACCGAGTGGAAAGATGTTACACATCGAAAACCAAACTGAATTCTATTCAACCCTCATTATTTTAAAAGTATCTCTGTACATGTTAATCTCCTGTGTTGGTAACATTGACACTCCTCTCTATGCTGTGAAAGAGTCGATCCAGACTTCGAGGAACTGCCTATGTTATAGTAATAACCGGATTTTCAATTCTTCTTCCCGCTCTTTATTATCATCAACTATTTATGTTTTGTATGAAATATATCGCAGCCAGTGGCCATAGCAAGGCATTTCAATGGAACAGCCGTAGGCTCCCCAACAAGTTCATTTTCAAGTAGTTCTAACTTTGTCCACCAGACACCACTGTCACTGACATCCAGCGGCGAACGTTGGAACTTGATAGAACGTTTCTAACCAAATAACCTACAAATTTTAGCTACACAATACCAATTGTAGTGTTAGTTTCTTTTACATTCCATAAATCTATGGCATGGGCTTGCCGGCTTTACTTTCCCTCCGAAGGAAGACATACTGAAGGAGTTTATCGCTCTTAAAAATCCTACGACTTCGGCTGGGTTTGAACCCACGATCTTCGGCATAGCAGTTTGCATGCTGCCGACTACGCCACCGAATATATATAACTATGTATTTCTTGTTGGAAATGCTTTGTATTGGTTGACAGCCCGAATTGTTCAAGAAGTTCTTCTAAAAAACAAATACATCCCGTAATAAACTTCAAGTTATTTAATATTTGATACGCACTTGCAACGATGAGAAATTCTTGGCATGATTTCGGTCTTCAATGCCGCAGTAAGGCTTCGATCACATTGGAGGCACGCTTGTGCCATTAATTTGGTGGTGCGCGCGTGCGCAAACTGGCGTGAACAGCAATGTGCTCACACTAAATGCAAGCAGGTGCAAGTTAATTATTATAAACAGGTCAGTCGAATTGGAGAGGGTGAACGAGTATTTTTTGGACAGAGAGGAAGATGGAGAGATTGCACGAATATTCAACGATTTCCTTATACAGCTGATAAGTTTTTTGAGTACTTCAGAAAACTGGACAAAACACACCTAGAATAAGGAGGCAATCTAATGTCTGAAAGTGTGTATCACCTGAAGAGAAGCTGATGGTGACTATGAGGTAAACTTGAAGATTTATTAACTACGGTATTTACATTAAAATATTCTTTTGATGAATTTAAAAATGATATTCAATCTGCCAATATTAAAAATGTTGTAGGCCATTCTCTCCCCAAAATGTTAATGTAACGTATTAATTATAACCGATTGAAGTTCCGATTGAATATATTTTCAGTGAATAGTTTATGAAAATAACCTGGATATCAGGTTTGGAAAATAAAACACTCGTTTTTAACATGCTTGGTCAAAAACTTTATTACATGAAATCAACACTAGACTGTCACTGCCTCGATGGTCAGAAATCAAGCACGCGTGCAACTACAAAACAAATAGTTTTGTTTCGAAGTGGAGTCGGATCAAGCGTGCGCAAGCGCGCACTTGCTTGTGGCGGGAAGTGTCAGCGGCGATTGACACGTCACCACTTGTTTCTGGCGCTCTCGTACAGATTTTGTTTATATGAGCGCGCCATCAAATTACTTGCACAAGCGTGCCTCCAATGTGATCGTAGCCTAAAGCAGATCTATGTTCAAAAGTATGCCGCTAAACACCGTGACGATTAATTGACTTTTTTCATCACGACTTCTATTATGTTGTTGGTATAATGAAATAAATTTACAATATAACCCTTGCATTTGAATATGGGATGTGGGGGAAAATACAATCAGGATGTATTATTAGAAGCTTTTCAGTCGGTCAAATGAGAGTGCCTAAATTGGATTCGGCGGGCAATTACAGTTGATTTCCTAGATCCTGAAACAAATAACATAGATTATTTACACACTTCTCTAACAAATGGGGGGCTTAATTAGATGACTAGTTCCGTTCGTCAAGCGAGCGTCATTAGATCTTACTCAGTAAGACATATCCAGGTCCAACTTCTTCAGAATCTATTTATATTGAATGGATCAGTTGAATTGATAACAAATAATTATAATCCTTTGTGTTCAACAGGAGGTGGCCAGTTTAATCCGAGATAGAGGGTGCAGGACCAACGGGAACACATTCAAGAAGTAAGTGATTATTATAATTGAAATTAATTATTTCGGGACCGAGCTTTCTGGTGTAATCGCAAATAGAACCTTGTTTAAATTTTATTACACTAATCGACAAAGTGACTAATAGTAGCCTCTAACATTACCAACTCAACTGTATTGAGTGATGGTAACGTTCAACTGTAGCAGCTGAGTGCTGTTTATCTTGATCAGATCGCGGCATAATGAAACTAAGTATCAATTCATAAACTTTTACTGAATTCATAAGTAAGATGGTGATTCTCTGTAGGTAACTATGATATGCTTGAAAGTAAGCAAGATCTCTTAAAATTACTGTTGTTTTACCATTTGAATCAAAAAATTATTCCGAGTAAATATGGTTATTTGTAGCTTTTCAATCGGTCAAGACGATTGTGCCCAATGAATGGGTGCGGTACAAAATATAGATATGTAAATACTCTCCTGCAAAAAGCTGCATGTATTGTTGATAATCACTATTAAATGTGTCAATTTGGGAGTAAATATTAATAAAATTAAACAGGTGAATACTTAGTTTGTAACATTATTTCCTCGGGAGAATTTCATATTGTCAATGGGTATTATTACACGTTCCAATGTCGGTGGAGAATACGAGGAATAGTGCCAATCATCTTTTTGTTGTTTCTAATGATGGTTTTCAGACATCTAACTGAGTAAATTGTCTATTTCAGTGACTATGGCCCTCTGACAACAGTGTCTAACAAGAAGAGGCAAATACAAATGTCGCATACTTGCCCAACCTGTGGTAAAATATTCGCTCGGTTAGGGGGACTTCGGGTGCACATTCTAATTCACACAAAAGAGAAGCCTTTTTCGTGCACAGTCTGTCAAAAGACGTTCACTCAAATTGGTCATCTTAAAACTCATTTTATAGTTCACTCTAGGGAAAGACCCTTTCGTTGCAGCATTTGCCAGAAGCCATTTTCCCACAAGAAAAATTTAAAAGGACACCTATTAACACATTCAGGGGACAAACCTTACTCTTGTTCATTGTGCGAAAGGAGCTTTGCATCGAAGGACAACCTTAAGAAACATTTTGTGACTCACTCTAAGATTAACACAAACACATGTAGCGTGTGTGGAAAGAAGTACGCGTATGCCATCACTCTTAGAAGGCATTTGTCCGTGCATTCACAATCGAAATCGTAGTAGGGTAGTGTTGCTACACTAGATGCGCTTGGCAAGTGCAACGGTTGTCTTACGGACCCAGTTACCGAAAAATTAATTCACGTGAGCTCCTGTCGAACAGATGCTGTTAGTGCTTTCGTCGGAGGATATTACCAAACTTGAAGACTGTTCCAAGATTAAACGTTATTAAATGTGTCTGCAAATTAAATGCTTTGTGCCAAATTATGAATTTACTATTACACAGGCTGACACATACAAAATGCATTGTACTTGGCCGGGAGTACCGGCAGAGAGAAGGGAGAGTAGCCATGCTCCTCGGCATAGCATACCATGTCAGTCGCTATCGAGCAGTGGACCGTGCAACACCGCGTGTTCGCACATGTGCTAAATGGGGAGTCCGTTGTCACAACACAGCAGATCTTTCTCTGCCATTTCAATATCGGTCGGAAAGGAGTAGTTCCAAGCTGGAATACGATACTGAGATGGGTTGAATCGTACAGAGCAATGCAGAGGCGGTTCAAGCCTTGGGCCGAGGGGGCCCGCCACCCCCCCCAGTTTTAGTGGAATCATTATTTTAAAATTCCTTGGTTACTAAATAAATTGATAATTAACAGGTACAATTTATCTGATATAGAACTATCTAATGCATTTAATTAAGTTAATTTTCCTTTCAATTTCAAGATTTATTTATGTTATTATATGTAATTTAAACATACAATTGAAATCGTATATAAATATAATATTTTTAAAATGCGTAGTGCATACACCAAGAGTATTAAACTCTTTCCCCAACTTTTATGACATGCAAGTTCAGAAGTTTCCAATGTAGACAAACCTGCATGCGATACAAGTGCACCGATATCTCCCCAACTCGGTGACAAAAATGTGAGTGCAACTGTTTCTAATATAGACGAACCAGTACCATTTTATATGGATCTATGATGGACCATGCCAACCACGTAAATCAGTTTATAAACATACGTTACTATACAATAAGAACAGAAGTTTTAACAGTAAATGATTTGATAGGTACATACATTTATTGAATACTCTGAGAACAAAGATGCTGTTTTCTGTGTCGTCATTTCGTTCAATCTGATTCAAGCATGCTGAACATGTTTTCAGTAAATCTGGATTTTGCAATTGGAAAAGAATATGAGAAAAACGTGCAAAGCATGCTGATAGTGAATGTTATAAATCTTCAATAGTAAAGTGAAACAGTTTTCTGGTAAGTGAACATAGCAGCACAGTGATTTCGAAGCTAAGCGAGAAACCTCCGGCTATTTTGCGTAACCGCTCAGCTGTGGCAACAATGGCCCAAGTCGCATTACCTTGTCCTCGGCATGACATTGGGCTTAGAGGTCATTGCCAAACAGTTTCGGATGATGATAGTGTTAATAATAAAGGGAATTTTGATGAAATTTTTAATATAATTAAACTAGAAAGTGAAAGCACAAGTAAACAGTCTACCAAAGAATGCAACTTACTCATCTAAAGATTCTCAAAATGAATTTCTTGCTATCTCAGCTAATATAACAGTTGAACATATTGGAGGAGAGACGAAAAAATATAACAATGGTTATATTTCCTTAATCCTGGAAGAAGTTAGAGTTGTTAGTAAAGTGGAACAGATGTCCGTATGTGTCAGATATGAAGGGCAAAATTCTATAGAAGAGCGTTTCATTGGTTTTATACATTTGTCTCAACTGAATGCTGAAAGTATAGCTAATTCAGCTTTAGAGTACCTTGTTTCAGTGGATTTCGATCCATGTAAGTGCATTGGACAAGCATATGATGGAGCCACGGTTATGTCAGGGAAGATAAACGGTGTGCAACGTTTATTGCGACAAAAGGTTAATAACCCGTGTGTTTACGTGCATTGTTATGCACATCGCTTAAATTTAGTTTTGGTGGACGTTTCAAAGCCAGTTTGTAGACGTGGTAGTGGACACTTTTGGTTTACTGGAAGCAATTTATGCTTTTCAGTCTGTATCTACTGTAAGACACCAAAAGTTTGTAGAGATACGAGTTATCTTCATCAAGGAAAACGTGTTTTAGAGATACCTCTTCAAAGTGACACGTGATGGGTATGTAAATATAAACGAGTAATGTATTTTCAGAAACGTTTTGCTTCAGTTAAACAGCTCTCGAGTATTTTTCAAAGCCAGCTAACAAGAAAGAGGCAGCAGAAGCTAAAGGTTTCTTGAAACAGATTTGTAAAGTGAAGGTGATGTTTGTGTTACAAATCTTTTCTGACATTCTCGAGCTTGCCAATAGAGCCTCTATGTTCTTACAACAAAAACATGTGGACTTCGGAGGGGCACATAGATTGATCTATAGAATGGTAAAATCGTTGCAAGAAAAACGAAATGATGATTATTTTAAGGAACTATGGGCGGTTACATGTGACTCTGTTCAGTCGTTAGGCGTGAAAGTTTATAAGCAATCTAGAGTCTCAAGTATTCCAAAGAACGTTTCAGACTACGTTTTATTAATGCCAGTCTCTGCGGAGAAAGAAGAGGAAAATGTCACATTATCAGAGACATGTAAAATAAATCTTTTCGAAATATTAGACAACATGGTAGAAGAGTTACTGCGTAGATTTACTGAAAATGATTTTTTGTGCAATGCAATGGATGCCTGTAACACAAGAAGTGAAAACTTTTTAAATTTTGAATATATATATATTCTCACGTTCTGTGAAAAGTATAATCTAATCTTCACAGACCGTAAGGTGCTACAGACTGAAATTAGTTAGGCTAAGAATGTATTTAGAGGCAAATATCCAAACACTTCCTCATTCTTTTTTTCTGAACTTCTGAAAATGGAAGTTGCTTTTCCACAGCTACTATTATTTTTCAAGTTGATGCTGACTCTTCCTGTGTCATCTGCTTCTGCTGAGCGCAGTTTCTCTGTCGTGAAACGAATAAAATCCTATTTAAGAGCAACAATGGCAACAAAGGGGCTTTCCAATCTCGCAATTCTTTCAATTGAAAGAGAATTAAGTGGAAAATTACTTCACGACCCTTCTGATATAGTGAACCAGTTTGCCCCGAGTGGAAACAGAAGAATAAATTTATGTGACAGTGAAATTTGCTATTTTTTTACCAATGATAGTTTTTAGCCTACTTTTCTCATTTTGCAAAAATGAGGAAAAAGTAGACTAATGAGATCGATCCGGGAAAATGTCTGGGCCCCGCCAGATTTAAGCTTCTAGAACCGCCACTGGGGATTAGTTCAAGTGTGTTTCTTCAAACTAAATTTTAAAAACATGTATGGTAACATCCAGCTTCAGGTACAACCAAACAAAGAACAAAAATCCAAAATTTTAAAGTAAAATTCACTTCATCTTTTTTTTTTTTTTTTTTAACAAAACCTATGCTCAGCTTGGATCTGAGAGAAAATTTTCTGATATAATAGGTAAATATCCCGCTCACAATAGAACCAACAGGAATGGTGAGAGATTGGTTAAACTCTGTGAACATCTAAACTTAAAGATTATGTCCACACATTTTAAAGCAAAACCAAGTAAAAAGAAAACATGGGTCTCCCCAAATGCGTTGCTGGGTGAGTTTCAACTAGATCATGTAGCTATCTCTCGAAATTGTTTCAAAGAAATTCAAAATGTCAAGGTCAGAAAATCCATTAATGTAACTTCAGATCATTACCTTTCTCAAATCAAGATGAATTTCATACCTTTTACACGCAAACAAAATACAACTAGAATTAAAATTCCGAAAATTAATAGAGAGGTTCTTACAAATGAAAAAAGGATAGAATTTCAAGGAAAACTTAAAATACCAACCAATTGGAATGATGTTACTAATAACCTTCTTGAACCAGCTCAGGAAATTGCACCGTTGAACTTTTATAGGAAACATGCTTGGTGGAATGAACAATGTGAAAGAGTGATCAAAGAAAGACATTGTGCTTGGCACAAGTGGAACGGGAACAAGACTCCAGAAAATTTAGAGGAAGTACAAAGATTAAGGAAAATGGCCCACCAGACTTTAAGAACGATTCGAAGAAAATATATGAAGGACCAAATAATGGAAATGGACGACAATTTTAAGAAAAATGACACCCGATTGTTTTATAGAGCATTTAAGAATGAAATCACTGGATATTCAGCGCCGAGTTTAAATTTCAAAAGGGAAGATGGTACGCTAGCATTAAACAACAAGGAAAATTGTGATATCTTGGCTGCGTATTTTGAGAAGTTGTTAAATTGTCCAAAACCGACAGACAAGTTGAGTTTCAAATTTACAACACAAAATTTTGACTCTACGCCCCCAGATGTAAATGAAGTTAAATGTATTATCAACTCACTTAAAAACAATAAAGCCTCAGGCAAGGATGGAATAATTGCAGAAATGTGGAAGCTTGTAGATGATGAATTTTTAATAGCGACGACAAATCTATTCCAGAAAATTTGGATTGAGGAAGCAATTCCAGAAGACTGGTTAATCGCCTTAATTCATCCACTACATAAAAAAGGCTCAAAAATTGATGTCAATAGTTATAGGGGGATCTCATTGTTGTCTGTCACATATAAAATATTTGCCAAATTACTTTTAAACAGACTTGAACCACAGATCGAACCACAGCTTGGCGAGTTCCAAGGAGGTTTCAGAAGGAATAGATCGTGTGCAGAACAAATTCTTAGTTTAAAATTGATATTAAAATATTACAACAACAGGCCAAAGAATATCTTTATCTCATTCGTTGATTTTCAGAAAGCGTATGATTCAGTGGATAGGGATACTGTTTTTGACACATTGAAGGAATACCAAATTGATCAAAAAACCATAAATTTAATAAAACTTACATTAACTAATACGATTTCCAGAGTCAAATTTTTAAATGAAGTTAGCGAGCCCTTCGAGGTAAAAACTGGGCTAAGACAAGGGGACAGTCTATCACCACTGCTTTTCAATTTGGTCTTGGATAAAGTCATGAGGACGTTTTGGGAGAAGAACGATTCAAGTGCTAAAATTGGTACAAAGAATAAGAACCTCAGAGTCAAAGGTTTAGCATTTGCTGACGACGTAGCGTTGTTTGCTGAATCAGAACAAGAAGCTATTAACCAAATTGATCAGTTAAAAGAAACGGCGGAAAAAGCGGGCTTACAGATTTCGTTGGTAAAAACAGAGATGATGACAAGTGATCAGAAATACACTAAGAAAATGATAAAAACAAATTATGGGAGCACCAGGGTCACTGACCGATTTAAATATCTTGGAGAAATAATTAGTAGCAATGGGACGGATAAATTGGCAATCGAGAACAAAAAAGGGAAATTGGAAAGATTAAATTTTTGTACAAAAAATATATACAATAAAAAGAACCTGTCTATCAATGCAAAATTACGACATTTTAATACTGTTGTTAGACCAGTCATCTTGTACGGCATGGAAACTACAAATATAACCGGAATGGAGAATTTGCTCAAGATAGAAAGAAGAATTTTAAGAAGGATTTATGGTCCTAGGAAAACACAGGAAGGTTATAGACTGAGATCGAATGCAGAAATTTATAGCAAAATTGACAACCTTGAAGTGATGATCAGAAAACGGCGACTTCAGTTCTACGGACATATGGTCCGCATGGATTGCTCAAGGTTAAACAAACAAATTTTTGATAAAATCTGGAACTATAAAGGACAAGGAGGCTATGTAAAACAAATGAAAGAAGAACTTCAAAAATTCAAAATTACTGAAGAAGATTGTCTAAATCGAATAGAGTACAGAAAAAAAATTTTTGGTCTCAAAATTCTTGTCGGGGAGAAGAAAAATCTCAACAGAGGAGAATGGACTGCTGAAAGAAGAGCTGCACAGTCGACCAGGATGAAAGACTTCTGGAAGAGAAAGAAGGAAACTAGACCTATAAAGAAGTGATATTTGCGTGGTCCTTGTTGGCCTGTCCGCGGTGTATATATATAAAACCTATGCTGCTCTTGTTAGGTTGTCGTGCTAAATGTTAAAATGGGGTGGATCAGTCCATAGATTTAAATTAAATTGCTCATAAATAATGAAAAGACTAGGAAAACCTAACATGAGACCTATGATATGAAGAGATTTCAAAAAATTAGAAATAAAAAAAAATTACGAGCCTTACAGTAGTCGCATATGATGTGTAACATGTGACATGTTATCCCTTTTTAACAGTGAACTCTGTTGTTCATTGAAATAACTACTTGTAAAATTGCAGTGTCCAAGCCTGACCGGTTTCCAGCAAATTTGATGTAATTAATATTTTCGCACCAAACAACGACAACTTGAAGTAATTTTGTATGCGATATAGATTCCACATAGCCACATGGTCGACAGTACCTCGAGTGCTTACATTAAATAAGAATACAGCAAATGTATGAAGATTTACTAAATCATAATTGTTTTCAGCAAATTTGATATAATGAATGTTTTCACACCAAAGAACGACAGTTTGAAGATGATTTATTGTCAGAATATCTTTAATGAGGCCTCCAAACCTTGAAGTAAACCGTATGCGATATACATTCCACATAGCCACATGGCCGACAGTTCGTCGTGGTATCAATCTCCGCCACCGCGCGCGCTCATTGTTTCCGTCCAATCCATTTCCGTTATATTGTTTCCGTCCCATCCATTTCCGTTTCATTTTTCAAAATCAACCCCACAAAAAATATTCAGATACCGAGTGGAAAGATGTTACACATCGAAAACCAAACTGAATTCTATTCAACCCTCATTATTTTAAAAGTATCTCTGTACGTGTTAATCTCCTGTGTTGGTAACAGTGACACTCCTCTCTATGCTGTGAAAGAGTCGATCCAGACTTCGAGGAACTGCCTATGTTATAGTAATAACCGGATTTTCAATTCTTCTTCCCGCTCTTTATTATCATCAACTATTTATGTTTTGTATGAAATATATCGCAGCCAGTGGCCATAGCAAGGCATTTCAATGGAACAGCCGTAGGCTCCCCAACAAGTTCATTTTCAAGTAGTTCTAACTTTGTCCACCAGACACCACTGTCACTGACATCCAGCGGCGAACGTTGGAACTTGATAGAACGTTTCTAACCAAATAACCTACAAATTTTAGCTACACAATACCAATTGTAGTGTTAGTTTCTTTTACATTCCATAAATCTATGGCATGGGCTTGCCGGCTTTACTTTCCCTCCGAAGGAAGACATACTGAAGGATTTTATCGCTCTTAAAAATCCTACGACTTCGGCTGGGTTTGAACCCACGATCTTCGGCATAGCAGTTTGCATGCTGCCGACTACGCCACCGAATATATATAACTATGTATTTTTTGTTGGAAATGCTTTGTATTGGTTGACAGCCCGAATTGTTCAAGAAGTTCTTCTAAAAAACAAATACATCCCGTAATAAACTTCAAGTTATTTAATATTTGATACGCACTTGCAACGATGAGAAATTCTTGGCATGATTTCGGTCTTCAATGCCGCAGTAAGGCTTCGATCACATTGGAGGTACGCTTGTGCCATTAATTAGGTGGTGCGCGCGTGCGCAAACTGGCGTGAACAGCAATGTGCTCACACTAAATGCAAGCAGGTGCAAGTTAATTATTATAAACAGGTCAGTCGAATTGGGGAGGGTGAACGAGTATTTTTTGGACAGAGAGGAAGATGGAGAGATTGCACGAATATTCAACGATTCCCTTATACAGCTGATAAGTTTTTTGAGTACTTCAGAAAACTGGACAAAACACACCTAGAATAAGGAGGCAATCTAATGTCTGAAAGTGTGTATCACCTGAAGAGAAGCTGATGGTGACTATGAGGTAAAACTTGAAGATTTATTAACTACGGTATTTACATTAAAATATTCTTTTGATGAATTTAAAAATGATATTCAATCTGCCAATATTAAAAATGTTGTAGGCCATTCTCTCCCCAAAATGTTAATGTAACGTATTAATTATAACCGATTGAAGTTCCGATTGAATATATTTTCAGTGAATAGTTTATGAAAATAACCTGGATATCAGGTTTGGAAAATAAAACACTCGTTTTTAACATGCTTGGTCAAAAACTTTATTACATGAAATCAACACTAGGCTGTCACTGCCTCGATGGTCAGAAATCAAGCTCGCGTGCAACTACAAAATAAATAGTTTTGTTTCGAAGTCGAGTCGGATCAAGCGTGCGCAAGCGCGCACTTGCTTGTGGCGGGAAGTGTCAGCGGCGATTGACACGTCACCACTTGTTTCTGGCACTCTCGTACAGATTTTGTTTATATGAGCGCGCCACCAAATTACTTGCACAAGCGTGCCTCCAATATGATCGAAGCTTAAAGCAGATCTATGTTCAAAAGTATGCCGCTAAACACCGTGACGATTAATTGACTTTTTTCATCACGACTTCTATTATGTTGTTGGTATAATGAAATAAATTTACAATATAACCCTTGCATTTGAATATGGGATGTGGGGGAAAATACAATCAGGATGTATTATTAGAAGCTTTTCAGTCGGTCAAATGAGAGTGCCTAAATTGGATTCGGCGGGCAATTACAGTTGATTTCCTAGATCCTGAAACAAATAACATGGACTATTTACACACTTCTCTAACAAATGGGGGGCTTAATTAGATGACTAGTTCCGTTCGTCATACGAGCGTCATTAGATCTTACTCAGTAAGACATATCCAGGTCCAACTTCTTCAGAATCTATTTATATTGAATGGATCAGTTGAATTGATAACAAATAATTATAATCCTTTATGTTCAACAGGAGGTGGCCAGTTTAATCCGAGATAGAGGGTGCAGGACCAACTGGAACACATTCAAGAAGTAAGTGATTATTATAATTGAAATTAATTATTTCGGGACCGAGCTTTCTGGTGTAATCGCAAATAGAACCTTGTTTAAATTTTATTACACTAATCGACAAAGTGACTAATAGTAGCCTCTAACATTACCAACTCAACTGTATTGAGTGATGGTAACGTTCAACTGTAGCAGCTGAGTGCTGTTTATCTTGATCAGATCGCGGCATAATGAAACTAAGTATCAATTCTTAAACTTTTACTGAATTCATAAGTAAGATGGTGATTCTCTGTAGGTAACTATGATATGCTTGAAAGTAAGCAGGATCTCTTAAAATTACTGTTGTTTTACCATTTGAATCAAAAAATTATTCCGAGTAAATATTGTTATTTGTAGCTTTTCAATCGGTCAAGATGATTGTGCCCAATGAATGGGTGCGGTACAAAATATAGATATGTAAATACTCTCCTGCAAAAAGCTGCATGTATTGTTGATAATCACAATTAAATGTGTCAATTTGGGAGTAAATATTAATAAAATTAAACAGGTGAATACTTTGTTTGTAACATTATGTCCTCGGGATAATTTCATATTGTCAATGGGTATTATTACACGTTCCAATGTCGGTGGAGAATATGAGGAATAGTGCCTATCATCTTTTTGTTGTTTCTAATGATGGTTTTCAGACATCTAACTGAGTAAATTGTCTATTTCAGTGACTATGGCCCTCTGACAACAGTGTCTAACAAGAAGAGGCAAATACAAATGTCGCATACTTGCCCAACCTGTGATAAAATATTCGCTCGGTTAGGGGGACTTCGGGTGCACATTCTAATTCACACAAAAGAGAAGCCTTTTTCGTGCACAGTCTGTCAAAAGACGTTCACTCAAATTGGTCATCTTAAAACTCATTTTATAGTTCACTCTAGGCAAAGACCCTTCCGTTGCAGCATTTGCCAGAAGCCATTTTCTCTCAAGAAAAATTTAAAAGGACACCTATTAACACATTCAGGGGACAAACCTTACTCTTGTTCATTGTGTGAAAGGAGCTTTGCATCGCATGATGACCTTAAGAAACATTTTGTGACTCACTCCAAGAATAACACAAACACATGTAGCGTGTGTGGAAAGAAGTACGCGTATGCCATCAGTCTTAGAAGGCATTTGTCCGTGCATTCACAATCGAAATCGTAGTATGGTAGTGTTGCTTCACTAGATGCGCTTGGCAAGTGCAACTGTTGTCTTACGGACCCAGTTAACGAAAAATTAATTCACGTGAGCTCCTGTCGAAAAGATGCTGTTAGTGCTTTCGTAGGAGGATATTACCAAACTTGAAGACTGTTCTAAGATTAAACGTTATTAAATGTGTCTGCAAATTAAATGCTTTGTGCCAAATTATGAATTTACTATTACGCAGGGTGACACATACAAAATGCATTGTACTTGGCCGGGAGTACCGGCAGAGAGAAGGGAGAGTAGCCATGCTCCTCGGCATAGCATACCATGTCAGTCGCTATCGAGCAGTGGACCGTGCAACACCGCGTGTTCGCACATGTGCTAAATGGGGAGTCCGTTGTCACAACACAGCAGATCTTTCTCTGCCATTTCGGAAAGGAGCAGTTCCAAGCTGGAATACGATACTGAGATGGGTTGAATCGTACAGAGCAACAGGCAGTGGCGGTTCTAGAAGCTTAAATCTGGCGGGGCCCAGACATTTTCCCGGATCAATCTCATTAGTCTACTTTTTCCTCATTTTTGCAAATTGAGAAAAGTAGGATAAAAACTATCATTGCTAAAAAAATAGCATATTTCACTGTCGCATAAATGTATTCGTCTGTTTCCACTCTGGGCAAACTGGTTCACTATATCAGAAGGGTCGTGAAGTAATTTTCCACTTAATTCTCTTTCAATTGAAAGAATTGCGAGATTGGAAAGCCTCTTTGTTGCCATTGTTGCTCTTAAATATGATTTTATTCGTTTCACGACAGAGAAACTGTGCTCAGCAGAAGCAGATGACACAGGAAGAGTCAGCATCAACTTGAAAAATAATAGTAGCTGTGGAAAAGCAACTTCCATTTTCAGAAGTTCAAAAAAAATGAATGAGGAAGTGTTTGGATATTTGCCTCTAAATACATTCTTAGCTTAACTAATTTCAGTCTGTAGCACCTTACGGTCTGTGAAGATTAGATTATACTTTTCATAGAACGTGAGAATATATTCAAAATTTAAAACGTTTTCACTTCTTGGGTTACAGGCATCCATTGCATTGCACAAAAAATCATTTTCAGTAAATCTACGCAGTAACTCTTCTACCATGTTGTCTAATATTTCAAAAAGATTTATTTTACATGTCTCTGATAATGTGACATTTTCCTCTTCTTTCTCCGCAGAGACTGGCATTAATAAAACGTAGTCTGAAACGTTCTTTGGAATACTTGAGACTCTAGATTGCTTATAAACTTTCACGCCTAACGACTGAACAGAGTCACATGTAACCGCCCATAGTTCCTTAAAATAATCATCATTTCGTTTTTCTTGCAACGATTTTACCATTCCATAGATCAATCTATGTGCCCCTCCGAAGTCCACATGTTTTTGTTGTAAGAACATAGAGGCTCTATTGGCAAGCTCGAGAATGTCAGAAAAGATTTGTAACACAAACATCACCTTCCCTTTACAAATCTGTTTCAAGAAACCTTTAGCTTCTGCTGCCTCTTTCTTGTTAGCTGACTTTGAAAAATACTCGAGAGCTGCTTTAACTGAAGAAAAACGTTTCTGAAAATACATTACTCGTCTATATTTACATACCCATCACGTATCACTTTGAAGAGGTATCTCTAAAACACGTTTTCCTGGATGAAGATAACTCGTATCTCTACAAACTATTGGTGTCTTACAGTAGATACAGACTGAAAAGCATAAATTGCTCCCAGTAAACCAAAAGTGTCCACTACCACGTCTACAAACTGGCTTTGAAACGTCCACCAAAACTAAATTTAAGCGATGTGCATAACAATGCACGTAAACACACGGGTTATTGACCTTTTGTCGCAATAAACGTTGCACACCGTTTATCTTCCCTGACATAACCGCGGCTCCACCATATGCTTGTCCAAAGCACTTACATGGATCGAAACCCACTGAAACAAGGTACTCTAAAGCTGAATTAGCTATACTTTCAGCATTCACTTGAGACAAATGTATAAAACCAATTAAACGCTCCTCTATAGAATTTTGCCCTACATATCTGACACATACGGACATCTGTTCCACTTTACTAACAACTCTAACTTCTTCCAGGATTAAGGAAAAATAACCATTGTTATATTTTTTCGTCTCTCCTCCAATATGTTCAACTGTTATATTAGCTGAGATATCAAGAAATTCATTTTGAGAATCTTTAGATGAGTAAGTTGCATTCTTTGGTAGACTGTTTACTTGTGCTTTCACTTTCTAGTTTAATTACATTAAAAATTTCATCAAAATTCCCTTTATTATTAACACTATCATCATCCGAAACTGTTTGGCAATGACCTCTAAGCCCAATGTCTTGCCGAGCACAAAGTAATGCGACTTGGGCCATTGTTGCCACAGCTGAGCGGTTACGCAATATAACCAGAAGTTTCTCGGTTAGCTTCGAAATCACTGTGCTGCTATGTTACATTGAAGATTTATAACATTCACTATCAGCATGCTTTGCACGTTTTTCTCCTATTCTTTTCCAATTGCAAAATTCAGATTTACTGAAAACATGTTCAGCATGCTTGAATCAGATTGAACGAAATGACGACACAGAAAACAGCATCTTTGTTCTCAGAGTATTCAATAAATGTATGTACCTATCAAACCATTTACTGTTAAAACTTCTGTTCTTATTGTATAGTAACGTTTGTTTATAAACTGATTTTTGTGGTTGGCATGGTCCATCATAGATCGATATAAAATGGTACTGGTTCGTCTATATTAGAAACAGTTGCACTCACATTTTTGTCACAGAGTTGGGGAGATATCGATGCACTTGTATCGCATGCAGGTTTGTCTATATTGGAAACTTCTGAACTTGCATGCCATAAAGTTGGGAAAAGAGTTTAATACTCTTGGTGTATGCACTACCCATTTTAAAAATATTATATTTATATACGATTTCAATTGTGTGTTTAAATTACATATAATAAAATAAATAAATAAATAAATCTTGAAATTGAAAGAAAAATTAACTTAATTAAATGCATTAGATAGTTCTATATCCGATAAATGGTACCTGTTAATTATCAATTTATTTAGTAACCAAGGAATTTTAAAATAATTATTTCACTAAAACTGGGGGGGCCCGGGCCCCCTCGGCCCAGGGCTAGAACCGCCTCTGGCAACAGGAAATGTCATGAAGAAGAAACACCCCTGTCGTGCACGAACTGTGAGGACGCCTGAAAACATCGGCAGAGTGAGCGGTGCACTCATTTGAAGCGCCACTCGATCCGCACGTCGACATGTGCGTGAATTACAGCTGAACCGTGAAAGTGTGTTATGGTTTGATATACGCTTCCATCCGTACAAAATGTTGGGAGTTCAGCTGCTCAAACCTACGGATTATGCAGCTCAAAAAAACTTCGCCGTGCGTATGAAAGTGATTATGAAAGAGAACCCAAATGCTATAGTGATGATGAGCGATGAAGCCCATTTTCACTTGAATGGTGGAGTAAACCAACAAACCTTCCGTTACTGGGCCCCCTCAACATTTTTGGTGGATCCATGAAACACCTCTCCATTCTGAGCGCTTGGCAGTGGGGTGTGCTGTTGCCCCGTTTGGAGTAATTGGGCCGTATTTTCTGAAGAGAACGGCAGAAGAGTCACAGTGCCCTCACGCCGTTCGGTGACGTTCCATGGCCGCTGTGATTTAGTTGGTTTTTTTTTCCTATGGGGGTACCTAAAGAAATTTGTCTATGCCCACAAAACCCGTACAATAATGGTGCTGAATGATGCCATTCCAGAAAAGGTGCGTGCGATTGACCAAATGGTATTTGACGGAGTTATGAATGATTTCACGTGAAGACTTGAAACCTGTATTCAAACGGATGAAATGGTGGATCGTATTCTTAACCGTGGTAACAATAAAATCAGTTTTCCTCGGAAATCAACCGAGTACTGTTCATTTTAAAAACATCAGTTTCCTATGTGTCACCCTGTTGTTATATTTAGGGGCCTTGCGAAGGACATAATTGTTATGAGGCCCCATGTACTTCAGTGTGTGTGGAATTGGTCTGATAACCTATGTTTATTGTGATGTCTGTATTTGTAGTTCAAATATGCATGGGAAGGAGCGGCCATAGCCTTAAATTAGGAACCACCTGGCATTTGCCTGAAATAGAAATGGGAAACCATGGAAAACCACTTCCAAGATGGCTGAGATGGGATTCGAACCCTCCTCTTCTCACTGTTTACCATTTATGACATATATTTATGATTGATGCTCCTGATACGAATAAAGAAAGAAAGAAACAAAGAAAGAAAGAAAGAAAGAAATAAGTTTTGCCTCACGAGACTGAATCTACCCCGTTCCAGACGTCAGACCAGAATTAAAATTACTTGGCAGAGCCGAGAATCGAACCTGAAGCTACGGACCAAGAATGCTAGCCGATAGACCACGCGGTAGTCAGACAAGAGAAACACTAGATAGAAGACCTACGTTATCAACTGCCGTTATAATCCATCTCATCAAATGACAGAGCTGAAAGCTAATCATTCTTGTACACCGACAGACTTCTACAGTACAACGGCTGACGTCACATGAATGGAAAGGACGCCAGACTCGGTAACACACCTCCCGGTTTATGGATTCCATTTCAAGATTTGTGAAAATAAGCTATTCCATTACCCAGACTGTGCACGTATTGATCTGTCCAAAAGGATAAGAATCCCTGACCAAATGCTGTAATGAGTGAGCTGTGTTCTTTAGTTTTATCTATTGTCTTGTATGGCCTTAAGCTGTATTAAATATTATTTACTTTATGGCCAATATTGGATTACTGCAATACATAGCCTTAGCCAATTTAGTTCTTGTGTTTGGCAATGGGTTTTTTGATCCTCTGAGTTGTTAACTTCTTGTGTGCAGCAGAGGACACCCTTTAGCTCTTTTATTAACTTAGGTTGGTGTGAGTCTTGTACCACTTTGATTCTGTCAGTTTTATTCTTCAGAAAATGTATAAACATTAACCAATATGAACATTGACAAGGCGGATGTTATTATTAGAGATTATTCTTCAGGTCGTCGAGTGTTATTTGGAGTTCTTTAATATCATCCTTCATTGCTGTAATCCATTAAATCCTGATATTCCTATTGCCTAATTTTTCTGCTATTTTTCTACTAATTCTAGTTTCCGGTGTTCGAAGATGATGTCCAAAAATGGGATCCGCTTCTTTCTGATTGTACTCAATACTGATTCAATTTCCTGTATTATTTGCTGCTATTCTCCAATGATCATTATTTACGCATGTCCTAATTATTCTTCGTTCTGTTTTAAGTATTTTATATATTTCAGCTGTATTAGTAGTTTTGAAAATAGTTTCACTAGCGTAAGTCACCTCTTATTTAATAGCATTATTATTACCTAGGTTTAAACTTCATATGTATCATGATGCACACTGATACATGAATGTACTAATTTGAATGTATTTCTTGACTTATCTATATATTACATTTGGCTTATCAATGTCCAAGTATTTCATTAAAACCTATAAAATATACCTTGGATAACTTCAGTTATGTTATGAAATACATTACCCATTTGGACAGCTAGTTCTACAGAGCTGACTAACAAATAAGAAGCTTCGGTCTTGTTTTACCATTTGAAGAAAAAATACAGTATTCGACCATCTGGAGACAACATATTATAAACGACTAATAGGATTCAACAGGATTCTTTCCAAGATGAGATGACATCATCTTTTTTAAATTGTATGCATTGTTCCATATCTTTATACCTGGCTGGAAGCAACATCCCATGCACTCAGCAGCGACGTCCGATTCACTATTAACTTTAATCTTGTTTCTTTTATGTATTTTCCCAAAAATAAAGTTGTGACCTTTCATTTATTTAAATCTTAATATTTTTGTAAAGTCATCCATTTTCTCTTTGGTATTTGTTAACATAGTTTTTAAGATTCTTTTTATTATTTAATCTACGATGACGAGGGTATCAGTGTATACCGAAACTTTGCTTTTTAATTTAATTATTAAACGTTTTAAAAGTATTTGACAAAGCAGACACTAATGTTTATAGACGGTATGTTTACTACCTTTGTAGTTGAAAACCATGTTACATGTAACCAGTCTCTAAATAGGTGGAAATACAAATAAATGTATCTCTCTTTTACGAAACATAAAGGGTATTGCATGCCTACAAAATGTGTTATGTTCATGTAAGAGTGTGTCTAGCATGTGGTTTTTCGTTTGTATTCTGTAAGGTTAGACAATTACAGTGCCGGTAAGTATAATATGTTGTTTTCCATAAGACAGGGAACATTAAACCGTTTACGAATCTGTGAAATTATAACATTGTTCGATATCTGTTGGAAAGGAAAACCTGTATGTTTGTTTAATATTACTGAAATGGCATGAGAATGCTGGACTATGTTCTTTTACCCATAACATTCAGGTTCTCGGTATTACACTCGAAACTAAAGCGACATCCTTGACATCACGTGCCCAAGCTACCTCTGCTCGCGGAGAAGAATTGGTTCAAATCCTAGCGTCGACTATCTTTGAAATGGTTCTCCATGGTTTCCCACTTTCAACCCCATGCGAATTGAGCGGCGATAGCTGCTAAAAGGGCACGACAGCTTAGAATTATCGATGAGATGTTACCTGTGGTGCTTCTTCCTCGCATACCACGAAGACATTCATTGGGATTGGATGAGTATTCTACGAATTAAAAAATTGATGGTCGAAGACTTCGATAGTAAGATACGGTATAACTTGTGACTGGACGTTCAGTTGCGTGATTTAATCTATTAGTCTTAATAAATAAATGGCTAAAAGTCAAAGGACTTATTGTTATAAGAGTGATTGTTTTGTTGAATTGAGGCGAAAACCCGTGTGCGTAGTGTGTCTAGACCAGAGGTCATCAAAGTGGGGAGTACCGTCGGCTCTCATTGAAATATTTATATTTCATCTTCTGTAACAAAAATTGCCATCCTCATAGGCAGGAAGTTCCCACGACCATTCAACACTAATAAACTCGTACCTTTGCTGTCTTCTTTCACAAGAACTGACCAGTAGATCCTGCCAGCAGGTGTAAAGTAACCCGCAGTGATATCTCCTTAGCAGACACTTAACAACCACTAATGACAATGTGTCCGCCACTTACTTATAAGAAGAGATTCCTCTATTTCTGCCATTGTCGACTTGAAATCAGCCAGGCCTTTGCAGTCAGTTCAAAGACAGTGAGTGAACAGGTGTTCAGTGGAAGTGGTTAGCCCGATGTACAATAAAGTGATACATGTAGCGCCATTACCCATGGATAAGTGGCTTATTAGCAGTGATAAAAAGAGACCCCATGAAAGTGATCCTGCTTGCTCTCCTTCGTAAATAAGAAAAGGGGGAGGGGGTCACTAGATATTTCATGTTTCAGAAAGGGTGGGGAGTGGGCGACATGAAAAGGAATGCTCCTCGGTAAGATACTATCCGTTTCGAGAACTACAGTGGACAGCCCTCCAATGTGGATGCACAAAAACGTCAAATTTTACGAACCCACAATTCCTTATTACCGGACTAAGTACAACCTGGACGAAGGTGGGAGCACGCGGAACCATCCCGAGACGCCTCGCCCAATTCTGGAGATCCTTCTCTCTCTACCTAGGAGTCCTAAACAATATAGCAGTGATGGTCCTGAAAGGATCTATTTCCCTCTTCCATAATCACTGCCACTGAAGGGAACTAACATCAGAACCCTACGTATTTATGTCAATCCCTTTGCAAACTCTGTCTTTCAGGCAACCAAGACATCTGAGTACCGTACCGTACGTAGTACAGGGACAATATTAATGATTTTCAGACATCTCAATCTAGTGCCAGCGTTTCAGCTTGTGCTAGTCAGTTGGTTACACCTTACCATAAAATGTAATTTGCTCTAAAGATATAATTTGCTAGATCCCTTACTAAACCAGGGGTATAGGTAGAGTTGCCATCCTTCCCTACAAGACCTAATTTTGTCCCGAATTTGCAAGATATCAAGCAATGCTGGAGTCTGAACTGTCGGCATTGAAGTAATCGTCATGAAAATATTTCATTATTTTTCAATACACACGGTGAGGACAGGGAATCTGAAAGAGTTCTGCTTATTCGTTGATATCAATCATCAGACCCTTCTATCTCACTCAAAAACAAGATGGCTGTCGTTAATGCCAACAGTTGAGAGAATTCTTAATCTTTGGATTCCATTAAAACAATTTTTTGACGCCGATAATTTCAGATTTTTCAGTAGTCCGATCAGTGAAATTTACTTCATGTTTCTGCAGTCAAACTTGGCTCTGTTTGAAAAGCGTGGAGAAGAATTAAGTCTCGGTACGGTGATTGAAATAAGAAATATTAATTGACGCTCAAAAATGTCTGAATGAAAGGAAGACTGGCAATTTTATCGGCATGCAAGACAAGATGAATTTGAACAATTTATAGAATGAGAACTCTAACCAAGAAATAATCAATTTGATTTCGAAATTTGAGGGAGAGACAATGACTTTCTATACGACAGCATCTGAGTACTTAGAGAAATGGGATACGGTATTTATTTTAATAAATATCAAGGTTTTGTTTTGCATGACGATATCTGAAACACCAGATTGGTAGATGATTGAAAACACTACCGTATTATATAGGACACCAAGCTGGCTCATCAGCGGGCTCTTGGTGTGTCCCCTCCCCCCCCCCCCCCCCACAGGAGTAACGAACTGCGTGCTACCTCCCTTTATATGCAGTGCAACTGCACCACTTTACTGCGAGAACTAAAAGCTCAAGCAGCCTTGACCTCCCTATGAAAGCTTCCAAAAAGATGGTAGATTTGCTTTCACGGCCAGTGAATTAAAACTCAGCAATTCTTTTAGGTTTGTGCCGTGTCTTATGAGCCAGCTTGGTGTCCTAGGCGAAACCCCACACAAGACACGGCACAAACCTAAAAGAATTGCTGAGTTTTAATTCACTGGCCGTGAAAGCCAATATAGCAACTATTATGTAGGCCTACCTGACTGAAGATTTCAGGCGACAATTATTTTGTGCAATATATATGTACGGCAGTGGCGATTCCTCCATGTAGGACGTGAGGATCAGCTCTCAGCTGTAACTGTTTAAAAAAATTAAATTGATTGTTTTGTAAAATACGCGTCACCCCAATATCTGCAGGCCAAATGGCTGGGCAGCGGTCGCTTGGTCGGCCTTAACCCGTCATGGGCTGTATAGTGCCAGGGGTTGACTTTTTTTTTGTTTTGTTTTGTAAAATAGCCTTTGGGGCCACCTTGCGCGCCCTCTCGATAAGCTCTGTCTCACTGTCACTGTCAGTACTTGTAACTAGTTCTACATTTCACCCCTAGATGGGTGAAGTGTGTCCGTCACTGCCCGGAGTAGAAAGCTGAGGAAGGAAGCTTTGCATCCTCAAAGCACGAGTTTATAGCTTTAGAAATGTATGGGAGCAGGGGCAGGTTTGGTCTGTTTAATGGCGCTCTGAGGACGTCGACTGAGATCCTCAAGTCTCGCTATTGGTTGAATTTAAACCAACACTACGGGCTTATTGGTTACGATTTCGCGCAGTTTTCAGCGTGTGCACATCATTGGAGTGGTATTCGAATTGTATTGTGTAATAGTGCTGTGCGACTGAGTCTAATGTCTCAATTTAGCCCAGCTATAATAATTATCTTAAGTTGAGCCTACACATTACAAAAGTCAGCAGTCGCCACGGTATCTGAAGAGCTCTTTAGAAACTAAGCTTGACTCGGAAGAATGGAAGTATAAACATTCCGTGGAAGAGAGGTGGATTTACTTTCTTAAGGAAATCGAAAATCCTGAACGCAAATGCCAATTGCAACAAGAAGTTCCGTGACGAACTAAAGAGCCTACTTTTCTTAAAATTTAAGATTCATGCCAATGATTAATCTATATGGATCTATCTAGAATGATGACGTAATTAAGTTGGGAATATCGACATTTCTAATTAGTTCGAAATACTGTATACCTGGCATAGTGTAGCCTAATAGAGCACTGCAGTTGGCTGCCCTGGCGACTGAATATATTCTTAGTTCCATCTCTTAGAGTACAGAATACAAAATATGGTTGAAGCATGGACGTTACATGCAGTTAAACATTGGATCTAACAGCGCGCGTAAAATCATGTTGGCAACAATGTCATGCATGTATTGGTCAGAAATAATCGGGATTAATATGATCGATTGTTGTGCCAATTTTGAATGAAATCCATTAGTTAGTATAGAAGTTACATGCATTTTAAAATTGGACCTATCAGCAGGCTTAGAACCATGTTGGCAGCACTGACGTATATTAGTTAACCAAATTAATCTAGAATGCCAGGTACTATAAGTGTGCAAAGTTTAGAGCTATTGGCTTGCATACTTTCTGATATATTGATATTGCGTAAACAAAAATAGAGAGAGCATTTATTAACAGTTGGCAGCCCTGGTTGCTCTTAACAATACGCATAGTCATACCTGTTGTGGTACACATAGCACATACGAAATTTAGTTGAAATCCAAATGATAGTAGGGAAGTTACATGTATTTAAAGTTGGACCTCTCAGCAGGCTTAGAATCATGTTGGTAGCACTGACGTTTATAAATTACTCCAAATTAATATAGAATGGCAGGTACTATACGTGTGCATAGTTTAAAGCTGTCGGCTTGCACACTTTCTGATATATTGGTATTTGGATAAAAGAAATTGTGAGTATTTATTAACAGTTGGCAGCCCTGATGGCTCTTAAGAAAACGCTCAGTTATATCTGTTTATGAACACATAGCACATACGAAATTTGGTTGAATTCCAATTGATAGTGTAGATGTTATATGCATTTAAAAATTGGACCTATCAGCAGGCTTAGAATCATTTTAGCAACACTGCCATGTATGGCCTCCTGGAAATTAAACTGAAATATTATTATCTATAAGCGTGCCAATTTTGAAATAGCTCCCATTCATACCTTCCAAGATATCCAACATGGAGCTCAAAATTCAATTGCGAGTTTTCAGCAGTTGGTAGCACTGACATCGTTTCCAAATACGGCATTGAGATATTCAGGTATGTATCTTTACTCCTACCAAATTTTGTTTCGATTGCTGCAGCCGGTTAGGTTTTGATAGGGGGGGGGGGGGGGGGGGCACACACACAGCCAGCCAGACAGAAGGACAGACAGACACACACACACATTTGCCCGGATCGATCTCATAAGTCTACTTTTTCCTCATTTTTGCAAAATGTGAAAAGTATTCTAAAAATTATGCGAGTTTATTTTTTTTTATCCCCGCACACAACGCCACTGTGGAAATATTATTTTCGTTGATGTTGGCCCAGTGGGCTGATGAAACTACTGCTAGGGACTGTGGAATCAATCTTACAGTGCCAGTTTAACTACAAGCTGACTTACATGGAGCTTCATGCCACTTTTTTTTTTCATACAAATAAATAAAAAGCATGTGTTTGTTTCAGTCCAGCCCAAATTAAAATGAGCCAACAATGTAATATGCTGTGTTTGAATGGGGGACCCCCCCCCCCCCCCCATACATCCAAGTAATCAATACCCCCCGGTATTGACAAAACTTGTTGGATCGGTCCTCGATCTCCCAAACAAAAGTGACGTCACATCTTCGTGGAATATGAGTAACAGATTCTATTTTTAACTTCTCCAATGGTTTGTTTTAAATAATAAAGGGCTTGTGGCGGCCGAACGGCCACACAAAATCAGAAAAAGGAGTAGCGACAGCGCAGATACTCCTCGCAGCGCTCTCCAGCTACGAAGGAAAAACTACTGAATTCTGTTCGTGTCGCCTAATATTACGCGGTTATCCTCGACGCTACGCCGGATGTGAGCCACAAGGAGCAAATGACCTTGGTCCTCCGCTATGTTGATATGATGGCAGAAACTCCAAGGATCGTCGAATCGTTCATCGAGTTTTTGGAGGTGCACGACACTACGGGAAAGGGGTTAGCTGAGGTTTTAGAGGGAGTATTGGAGGATAATAATCTTGATATCATGGACTGTATGGGACAAGGGTATGCCAACGGTGCTAATATGAAGGCCAAGTATAATGGAGTGCAGACGCGAGTAAAAAATATTAATAAACGAGCAATGTTCATGGCATGTGTTGCACATAATCTTAACTTACTTTTGGGTGACATGGTTAAATGCAATAAGGACCCTATGACATTTTTTGGTATAGTTCAGCGTCTATACACTTTGTTTGTAGCTTCCACGGAAAGTTGGGACATTTTGTGCGAACTATGTCCTGGCCTCCTCACACTAAAATCTTTACCTAGCACGAGATGGGAATGTAGAATTGACAGTGTCAAGCCCATCAGGTACCAGTTAGGCAAAGTAAACGAAGCTCTAGAAAAAGTGGCAGAAACTACCAAAGATCCTGTTACCCGGTCAGGGGCCCAATCTTTGTTGCTTCATACAAGTTCATATGAATTTGTTTTAAGCCTCGTTATCTGGTACGATATTTTATTTTCTGTGAACTCAACAAGTAAAACTCTCCAATCTGAGAAGACTTCGTCACATACGGCTTTAACTGAACTTCAGGGCCTAAAGTACTTTTTTCAAAATTATCGCAACAATGGCTTTAACAGTGCAATGGCCACGGCTAGAGAATTAATGGAAAATTTGGGCTAAGAAAAGAAATTTTCTATTCGCCGTCAAGGCAATCGCAAAAGGTTCTTTGATGAAATAAATCAGCAAAATGATCAACAGATGGAAAAAACCGAAGAGGAACTTCAAAAAGAAGTTGAAAATAAATTTCGGGTAAATTATTTTGTCTGTCATAGATATAGAAAATAGATTTAACGAAGGTTTTTTTTTTTTTTTTTTTTTTTTTAAATACATAGGATTTCTTTTCGATCTTTCCAAGCTTTCCAATTTGGATGAAAAGCAATTGAAAGACCATTGTCAAACACTCTCTAATATTCTAAAAGACGGGGAGCTTGAAGATTTGGATGCAGAAGATATCTTTCTGGAGCAACAATTATTTAGGCACGCTGTTCCGTCATCTGTAAAAAGTGCTTTAGGTGCTCTACAGTACTTAGCCCCGATAAAGGAGTCCTATCCTAATTTAACGACGGTCTATCGAATTAAGCTTACAATTTGTATAACGGTTGCGTCGGAGGAAAGGAGTTTTTCCTTTTTGAAACTAATCAAAAACTACACTGAAGAAAATGGAAATTGCAACACCAGGAAGGCACTGGTTGTTTGTGTTGATTTTCAAGATATGGAACGATGCCATGTAGGTATGTAAACGATCAAAGTTTCAGACCCATTGGATTGTTGCTACAGGTCTCCCCGCGGAGGAATCAACTCCAGTATACGGACTCTGGTGTAGCGTAGTTGACTTGCAGTCTGTACAGTGAAGTGTTCCCCGTCAAACATGCCTCGACGACAGAGGAGAGCACGCTATCAACAACTGTCGCCGTTTGAGAGGGCTCGTATAATTGGGCTGTGTGAGGCTGGATTATCGCTAAGGACTGTCGCTGCACGTGTTGGGCAGGCATCTACGGCTCAACGTGTATGGCAGCAGTGGTCAAATGAAGGTACCCACACTCGTAGACCTGGCACAGGCCCAGCGCGACAGACAACTGTGAGAGAGGATCGCCGCATCATTCGGATGACCCGGATGGAACCCCATGCAACAGCAGCGCAAATTCGAGCAGCTGTGGCACCCCACGTTACACAACAAACAGTCGGTAATCGCCTGCGTGCAGCTGGCTTACGATCCCGTGTCCCTGCAGAAGGTGTTCCATTGACCCCACAACAGCGACGTGTAAGGCTGGCCTGGTGTCGAGAACGATCGACGTGGGTCGACGAATGGCATAGGGTCGTCTTTAGTGATGAATCGCGCTTCTGTCTTGCCTGCAGTGATCGCCGGAATCGTGTGCGCCGACGTACCGGGGAGAGGGGCCGCCCAGACCTTATTGTCAAGAGGCACACAGGGCCAACACCAAGCATTACGGTCTGGGGAGCTCTTGGCTTTAATGTGAAATCACAATTAGTGCTTGTTGAGGGCACTATGACTGCTCGACAGTACGTTGGTAGGGTACTCAATCCAGTGGTTGTCCCTATGATGGCGAACATTGCTAATGGGATGTTTCAGCAGGACAATGCCCGGGTTCACACTGCACGCATCTCCAGAGAAGCTCTCCATGACATCACAACCTTAGAATGGCCTGCCAGATCCCCGGACCTCAGTCCTATTGAGCATGTGTAGGACATGATGGGTCGACAACTGGCCAACCGTCCTCAGCGACCCACAACTCTGGAACAACTGACCCATGCAGTGCAGCAAGCATGGGGCACAATTCCTTAGGAAGCGATCCAGGGCCTTATTGACTCCATGCCTCGCCGAATTCATCAATGTATTGCAGCTCGTGGTAGGCACATCCTGTATTGATTGTTGTCCAAACTTGTGGTCAGAGGGACCTGAAAGTGTAATCATCGAATCACAACCGAACACTCGTCCTGCATGTTCAATTGCAACAAATTAGCGCCAGTCCTTCTGGGTGTTGCAATTTCCATTTTCTTCAGTGTATTTGCGATCACGATGGCGCAGGAGCGGTTTGGCAACTCTGTCAATCGAATGTGAAACGGCCAAAAAATTAGAAATGAACCATTTAATCAGCACTTTTGCCCTAGCAAAGGCCCGCAAAGCGCGTTATACATAAATAAAAAGCTCTAAATTCAAAACAAAAAACAGAATTTATTTATTTAAAAAAAGCCTGCCTTGTAAACCATGTTATTTCTCGAGCAAAGGGGCCGTTCAGCTCATATTTATGGGTGAAAATGGACTTATAGCACTTTTAGTAGTTAAGTTTATGAAAAACTGTATAGCCGTAGAAATGTTGAAATATGTAAACGTGATTGCGTATTACCGGTATTATTAATTATGTGCGTTTGGGTAAGAAAGTACATCAAGCACATGCTTCGTTTTCCATAATATATTATTTATGCCAAAAAATCGCCTGTGTTAGCTCATTATATCAGGTTTCCATTGATATTGCTTGTTGCTTTTATGTGATCAGGTGCTTCCTGAATCAAATTTTATGCTTATCCTATTTGTTAGCCTATTTTCAATTTTGAAAAAATAGGCTTATGAGATCACCTTTTGTCCGTGTGTGTGTGGGTGTGTGTGTGTGTGTGTGTGTGTGTGATTCGTGTGTGTGTGTCCCCCTAATAAAATCTAAACGGCAGGAGCGATTTCAATGAAACTCGGAAAGTTCATAGCACTATTCCCGGCGACCTCGACCGTGCCCTTCAAATTTTGTTACGACTCACCAATCCAACATGGCGGCTGTGCGAAATATTTCACCAGCATTCAATATCTCCGAAACTATTACCGATATTACCCTGACATTTTCTATGGTGATAGAGGGGACTACTATAAGTTCACTTATGTGACTTCTGAAAACATGGTAACTACGAAACCAACATGGCGGCCAAGCGAATTTGCGACTTTTAAATAGACGTTTCTCGCGATTTGACCAACCAAACGCAATGAAACTTGGTACAGTGTATGTTTATATACATGGTAATGCACCGACATCTAACTTCGTTCAATTGTTTACATAATCACAAGATGGCGGAAGTGCGAAATATTTCACCGGCATTCTATATCTCTGAAACTATTAGCGGTATCTCCCTAAAATTTTGTACGGAGATAAAGGGCACTACTGGAAGTCCATCTATAAGATTTTCAAAAACCGGTTAACTACAAAACGAACATGGCGTCTAAGCGAATTTGAACATTTTAAATAGACCTTTCTCGCGATTTAATGTTCCAAGCGTACTGAAACCTGGTACAGGAAATATTTATACACATTGTAATCCACTGGTATCTAATTTAGTTCAATTGTTTACATAACCTCAAGATGGCGGCAGTGCGAATTTTAAAATTAAGTTTTTATTACTTGTGATGTAGTCATGCGATCGAAGTGAAAGTTTGAATAATGAACCTACGCAATAATTTTCCTTTAATGGTACATGACTCTATGGCCTATACATTTAACAATCCAACATGGCGACCATCCGAAATATTTAGACGATACTGAATATCTACGAATCTATTTAACAATCAAACTGCATTTTTTTAATGTTCATAGGGGCTATGAACTTAAGTTCACCTATAGGACTTTAAATAACCTGGTGATCACAAATCCAACATGGCGGCGACGCGAATTATAAATATTCACATGGACGCTTCTCGCAATTTAACCATCCGCGTGCAGTGAAACTTGGTACAGTAAATCTTTATCCGAATGTTAATCCACTGGCATCTAATTTATTTCATTTGTTTCCATAACCTCAAGATGGCAGCTGTGAAAATTTTTAAATCTCCTTGTTTTTTCTTGTGTCCTAATTATGCGATTGAAGTCTGAATGCTACACGTACACAATAATCTGCATGTAACAGTACATAACTCTAGGACCTACATATATAAAATCCAACATGGCGACCATCCGAAATATTTAGTCGGTTCTCAATATCTACGAATCTATTATAGCAATCAAACTGAAATTGTGTATGTTGATAGAGGCAATTAACATAAGTAGGATATATGAAAATAGGCTGTATAGTTCTTCACGGAACTACTTGTTGAGGTTTGTTTAGAGACTAGAAATGTAATAAAATGAGTTTTAACTAGCCTAAAACTTTAATTTCTTTTAAAACAGCCACTTAGAGTCTAAAATTTGCATTTACTACCCCACCCACCCAAACGAGAACTCATGCCTACTAGGTCCCGCGCACCCTCGCGACGGCCATGCGGTACCGTACCGTACCGTACTTAAAAGGGGAAAAAAGACTTGTTGAAAAAGGTGAAATCTTCCGAAAAATATGGTGTACCAACTACCGATAGGCGTACTTCTGCCGCAACAAGTTCCATGTACCGGTAGACCTCATTATGTTCTAAATAAAAAGTACGGTAATTAGGCCTATATGAAATATTTTTTAAATTTCATTTCTACACCCCTGTCTCAGAGTATCCCGACGAGGTTCCAGCTAGATATGGCAACCCTACTTTGAAATCAACAATACCGTATCCTTCACCAACGTCCTGCGCTCTGATCGTAGTGAATAGTTGTAAACCCATATGTTTATTGCGAGAATTGTCAGTAGGCTAATGTCCTTTGTCGTTAAGTTACTTTTTTCCTCGCCTAGAAGACGATATCTCAATCATGAGCGTCCGCAGAGGGAGGGAGGGGGGAGAGAGAGAGAAGGTGTTGTGACCCCCCTTCCCCTCCGCCCCTCTCTGGAATCCCAAGAATATTTCGATTGTTCATTGTCACACCAGTTTATTTCATCAATTGAAGTTACTGATAATTAACTGATTTAGATGAAGGGATAATTCCACAGTTTTATTTAACCTAGTAATTTGGGATTATTTGAAAATATCTCCCGCTATTTAGAAAATCAGCGAGCTGGATTAACATTACCATTTTAATGAACTGCTTAATTTTTATTTTTGTCAATACCGGTACACTATGGTGATACCTACAACTATTGTTTTCCTGTTTTTAAGAAATGAACATTATGACGATATAATAAGTTATTAATAGTTGTCGTATTAGTAATAAATACCAGTACCGTAACTTAAGTTATTTTATTTTATACGGTACGGTAGATGTAATTTCTGACGTGTCCTATATCAAAATTGTAGTGTATACATGTAGGCCTAATTGATCAAATGTATAAATAAAAATCTAATGTAATCTAATCTGATTAACAAAGAAAAGCGAACTTCTATGGACAAAAACTCTGAACTAAAAACACTATTCCTGCCATTCATTCCATAAAGATAATGTACCGGTACCCAATGGTTTTAAGAGCAGCCAAATACCGGTAATGAATATCAGGAAGTCACGAAGCATGTAAGAAATGAAACGAAAAATGCGAGGGGCGGGGACGTCTCAGGTGACAGGTAGGTAATAAATTGAAAAATTTTATTGCTCCCCCTTGCAAAAATCCTGTGGTCGCTCATGATGTCAATCCCTTTCTCCTTCTGATATTTTCATGTAAGATTGATGTTGAAGTGACCATTATGTAATATTTCAAAATATTGGTACGGTATATGAACGGAATCTTGGGGAAATGGCGGACGTCAGTTTTGAGTGCTTCACAGTTGGATTCTGAACTTCTCAGGAGCTGCACGACCCATAGACTTTCCCAAGAGGAGTTGCTTGCTAGACTCTGTATACAATGAATGTTAATCCCGCACCAAACTGTATGTACCGGTGTCTTAATCAACCCTTTTGATTATGATCAGTTTGCATTTCTTGTTCTGTTGCATGCGGTATATTATCAATCCTTAAGTTATATCTAAGACCTCAATACGACTTCAGATAACTGGCTTGCATCTGTTGTTTCTCGGGAGTTGTGGTTATTATCATTCGCAAAATATGTTCATCCTATTAACTTGTGTTCAGGCCCGACGAGAGGGAAGGGCAGAAGGGGGGGGGGGGGGCTATACCCCGGGGCCCGGATTTGCTGAGGGGGCCGAAGCGGTAAAAGAACTTAAAGTGGACAACTTCATTCAATTTAGTGTTAAAATTATTATGGAATTTTCTGAAGTGACTGTGTTGGATGGAAATAGTGAATAATATCCAAAGCATTACAAGAGAACAAATAATCTTTTTCTTTGTTCGGAATATTCTACAATACAGTCGTTTTCTTTCAACCCAAAATACTCTACTCCTCCACAAATTTCGGTCTTCAGCATCTTCCTCGGTTAAGCCTCTGGTAGCCAGGCTTCTCTTTACACCATCCATCCATTTTTGTCTTGGTTTACCCCGTTTCCATTTGCCTTCAGCTTGCCATTCTAACATTAAATTTGGAATTCTACCACTCGGCATCTTTTTCACACGTCCAACCCATTGTAATCTTCTTTCTTCTAACACTTCTACGGTATTATTTTTTAACATCGTCATTTTCTTGCCACCCTCCTCCAATAATCCATCTCTGATACTAATAATTTGTTCACTTGCTGTCTGTTTAACGTCCAAGTTTTGCTCCATATAACAAAATACTTTGTGCCAACAATGAACTGTAAATAAGTTTCTTAGTGTTGTTTAAAATATTTCTGCTCCATTAAAACGGAATTTAATGCCACAATTGTTCTCCTAGCCTCACTTACTCTTTCCTCAATTTCCGATGAACTTGTACCCCCAGCTTCTGTTATTGAACCCAAATATTTAAATTTAGTGACTTTGAATTTCTGCATTTCCGATCTGTAGTTTCTCACCACCATTATTCTCTAATGTTCCGTTTTGTTGTAATTGATATTTAGTCCCAACATTTGATATTCCTCAATTAATTTCCTCATCTATATCTTGAGTCAGTATCACCATTCGGTTGCAATAAATTATTATTTAATGTCACCTGGTCATCAACAGAAAGAAAATGATGTAAGTAATACTCCTGGTTCATCTGTAATCCCATTGTATATTTAATTACTTTTATATATAACCATTGTGTTTTTAGTTAGTTTTTCTTCCGGAGAAATGGTGAAGTTCCAGAGTTGTCCATTTAATTTATAACATTAAATGGGCATTCGACAGTTTTTTACGTTTTTAATTCAATCTCAGAAAAATTTACTCTATACTTACCGTAATTCATTTATGAAAGGAGTAGGGGAAGGAGGGGAGGGTTGAGACAAAATGTACTTATTAATTTTTGTAACAAATCTTGTGATTTTTTTAATGATCAACTGTTGCTGTCAGTGTCCTATACTTTCCTCTTGAGTGTGTTATTTTTTTAAACTGTTAGATATTCAACAAAAGATAAAAATAATTCATAAATAGACACACTACATTATGTAAGGGAGGTTTGAGACACACATATGGGAGGCTTGAGACGCACATGTAAATTTAGAGAATAGAAGTAAGTAGTATTACAAAATTACATAAATCGTTGGAACTGAAACTGTGAACATAAAAAAAAATACTTCTTGTGCACAAAATGCATATACATATTTTTCCAATACAAACCTGAAATATAAATCTACAGCACACAGTGTGATGAAAAATCAACATTGAATATGAATTGCTTATGAGCACGCTGTGTTCTTCCAACAGCTACTGGCTTTTCCAGTTTCATAACTATATCCTCAGCTATAACATAACTCACGTCTTCAGTTTCAGGATAGATGAATGTCTTACCACCTGCGCAACGCTTCAGAAATTTAATTTTGCATTCGTCGTCACTTCACAACTACTACCGATCCAACATAATAAACAATGCTTTTCTTGCTTACAAATTTAACGAGCATTAAGTCCCCAATTTCAATGTTTTCAGGTGTGGGATCAAAGTCATCGATTGCCAATACCTCCTCACTGAATGTAGTAAAATCTAGTGAGTCTTCTGATGTCATATTAAAGTCCTAATCTGAATCTGATTATGTCATATTAAAGTCCTAATCTGAACATCACAGAAGTGACAAAGAGGAAATCTGACATTCTACGAATCGGAGCGTGGAATGTTAGAAGTCTGCTAGGAAGTGGAAGGTTAGAAAACTTAGAAAGGGAAATGGATAGGTTGAGGTTGGATTTGGTTGGGATTAGTGAAATGCGCTGGCAGGAAGAACAGGACTTTTGGTCAGGAGACTATAGGGTCATTAGCACTAAATCAAACAATGGCCAAGCAGGGGTTGGCCTCATATTGAGTAGGAAACTTGGACAGCGGGTGGAATATTATGAGCAATATAGTGAACGGATTATTGTAGCAAAAATCAATACTAAACCTACCTGCACCACAGTGGTACAAGTCTATATGCCTACCAGTCAAGCTGATGATGAGGATGTTGAAAAGGTCTACGAAGAAATAGACGAAATTCTGAGGTATATCAAGGGTGATGAAAATGTTATAGTAATGGGAGATTGGAATGCTGTGGTAGGAAATGGGAGAGAAGGGAAGATAGTAGGAGATTTCGGATTAGGTGAAAGGAATGATCGAGGAAGCAGGCTGGTAGAATTCTGCACCGAGCATGAGTTGGTCATAGCTAACACCTTATTCAATAACCACAATAGAAGAATATACACATGAATGAGACCAGGAGATACAGGGCGTTACCAAATCGACTTCATTATGGTCAAGCAGAGGTTTCGAAACCAGATTTTGGATTGTAAAACATATCCTGGTGCGGACATAAACTCTGATCACAATCTGGTTGTAATGAAATGCAGATTAAAGTTGAAGAAACTGAAGAAAAGTCAAAAGCCAAAAAGGTGGGCAATAGACAGACTGAAAGAGAAGGATGTAAACGAAAGATTCAAGAAGAGTATAAAGGAAGGACTAATGAAAAACCCTAAACAAACTTCAATTACAGACGAATGGGCACTTTTGAAGAATGAAATAACAAAATCCGCAGAAGAAAACATTGGTAGGAAAGAAAGAATAGGTAGAAAGCCGTGGATCACTCAGGATATACCGTACTAGAATTGATGGATGAAAGGCGGAAACACAAGAATCTAAGAGATGAAAAGGGGAAAGCAGAATACAGACGTCTGAGAAATGAGGTTAACAAGAAGTGCAAGGAAGCGAAAGAAGAATGGTTGAAAGAGAAATGTGCAGGTATAGAAAATTGTCTGAAATTAGGAAAAGCAGACACAGCTTATCGAAGGATTAAGAATACTTTTGGGGAAAAGAAGGCTAAGTGCTGTAATATTAAGGACACAAATGGAAAGCCTCTAACAGATAGGGAAGAAAAGGTTGAGAGATGGAAACCTTACATAGGGAGTTTGTGTAAGGGAAAGGAGATTGAGAATCATGTAATGGAAAGGGAGGAGGAAATTGATGAGGATGCGAAAGGAGATTTAATATTGAGATCAGAATTTGATAGAGCTTTGGAAGACTTAAGCAGGAACAAAGCACCAGGCATAGATGATATACCGATTAAGTTGCTACGCTGCATAGGAGATGAAGGTCTGATCAGGTTATTTCACTTGGTGTGTAGGATTTATGAGACAGGTGAGGTACCCCCTGATTTCAAGAAGAATGTAATCATCCCTATACCAAAGAATGTGGGAGCTGTCAGATGTGAAGATTACCGTACAATCAGCTTGATTACTCATGCTTCAAAGATCCTGTCTAGAATAATTTACAAGAGGATTGAAAGCCAGATAGAAACGGAGTTGGGTGAAGACCAGTTTGGTTTCAGGAGAAATGTAGGAACAGGGGAAGCTGTACTAAGTCTTAGGCTGATTTTGGAAGGTAGAATAAGGAAAGATAAGAGAACGTTCATGGCTTTTGTAGACTTAGAAAAGGCTTTTGATAACGTTGATTGGACTAAATTGTTTGACATTTTGAAATCGATTGGAATAAAGTACAGGGATAGGAGGGTGATATACAATCAGTACAGAAACCAGACAGCAGTCATTCGAGTTGAAGGACATGAGAGAGAAGCTGGTATTCAGAAAGGTGTAAGGCAAGGCTGCAACTTATCACCCATACTTTTCAATCTTTACATTAAACAAGCAATGAAGGAAATTAGAGAAAAATTTAAAGTGGGAGTGAAGATTCAAGGAGAAATAATTTCAACTCTGAGATTTGCTGATGACATCGTCATCTTGGCCGACAAGCCTGAGTATTTGAATGAGTTTTTGAATGGTATGGACTCCGTCTTACGGAAAGAATTCATGATGAAAATAAATAAATGTAAAACAAATATACTGGAATGCAGCCGAAATAAATCAGAAACCTCTATGGAGATCAAATTGGCAGGTGAAAAGCTGAAGGAGGTAGGAGACTTCTGTTACTTAGGAAGCAGAATAACCAGTGATGGACGAAGCAAAGAGGATATTAAAAGTAGGTTGGCTCAGGCAAAAAAAGCATTTCTACAAAAAAGGAATCTGCTGACATCGAATATAGATTTAGGTATTAGGAAGTCATTTTTGAAAGCCTTTGTCTGGAGCGTGGCGCTCTATGGAAGTGAAACTTGGACTATTTGTGCAGCAGAAGAGGAGAATTGAAGCATTTGAAATGTGGTGTTACAGGAGAATGATGAAGATCAGATGGGTAGATAGGGTTACAAACAAAGAGTTATTAAGACGAGTGGGAGAGGAGAGATGTTTCTGGTGACTGCTAATGAAGAGAAGAGATAGGTTGGTAGGACACATACTAAGACACCCAGGAATAGCAAGCTTAGTTATGGAAGGAAGGGTCGAGGACAAAAACTGTAGGGGTAGACTAAGGTTAGAATATGTTTAACAGATTGCCTCGGATGTAGGGTGTCGGAGCTATGTAGAGATGAAACGATTAGCTCAGGACAGGAAGGCATGGAGAGCTGCATCAAACTAGTCAAAAGACTGAAGACTCAAACAACAATCTGAACCGGATGATTAATTTTCTGTTGGACATTCAAGCCTAGATTTCTTCACCTTTTTACCATCAAGATTGAAATTCAGCTTCCTTTTCTTTGAATTACGAGCTTCAAATTCAAGGTGTAATTCATTTTTTACTGGAGTATCTGTCAAAATTCTAGATTTTTTAGGTTTCCTTCCCACAGTTTTCTTTCTAGGACCTGCCTTCGGAAAAGGCCGTATCTCTTCTGGTATCACAATTCTTCCATTGTCTACACTTCCTGAAGGCTGAGGACTAGATTCACTTACTGGTGTAGGCCAACACTTGCCTAATGTTGTTGCGTGGTAGGATTATCTGCAACATATTCTTCTCTGTTGGGGGCACCTTCGTTATGATGAGTGACATATGAGCTTAAAAACTCATCGTCACGAAATATGTTCCTATTTAATGGATAAATTCCAGTATTTTGGAATCTACTCACTACATTTTGTGGGGTAAATGCCAAGGGATATGCCTTCCCAAGTAATTTTCCTATTTCGTATATCGAAACTGGGCGTCCTGGATGATTTATCATCCATTCATACGCTGCTGTGTTATAATAAGTCTTTAGCGGCCCAAACACTGTTCTGTCGAGCGGCTGTAGTTTGTGGCTTGTGTGCGGTGGTAATGTAAGAAGGACAATTCCAATATCCTTGCAATAATCTAGACCCTTTGGTGTAACATGACTTTCGTGATTGTCCATAATAAGCAGCACTTTTCTTTCTTGAGAACATGAAACATATTTCTTAAGATGAAATAAAAACTACTCAAAATTCTCCCCTGTCATTCAGCCACTAACTTAGGATGCCAAACAACTTTAGTACCAGGAGGTGATCCTTTACATGCACCCTAGGAAAGACTAGAAATGGGGGAACGCTATTCCCTAGTGCATTTACTGCAGCACACAATGTAACAAGTGTTCCTCGTTCGGCGGACGTAACCTTTCCAACTTGTATCTCCCCTTTACATGCAATGATTTTCCCAGGTTTATGCACCGTTGTGAGGGCAGTCTCATCTTCATTAAACGTACATTCAGGTCCAAAATTTTCCCTTTCCATCACAATGTATAGATTATTGGAAAATGAGCCAACATTGGCACGGTTGAAACCTGTAGCCCGTCCCAAGCTTGTGCTCTGTGGTGTACGAAGAGAAAGAGATTTATGTATGTGCAGGAAACCACGCAACCAATCGTAACTAGCAATTATTACCTCCTGCCAACCATCGGGAATAACTTGATTATTTTCTTTTGCAAATTTATAAACCAACTGACGACACTGTTTTGATGTCAACCCGTAACGCAGTTTGGAAGCTGTTTGTAAATAAACCTGTAGTAACGTCTCTTCTTCATCCGAAAACATTTGGTTAGTGGCATAGTTTGGTTTGAATGTAAAATTTTGTTTGCTGATGTCGTGTGTTGCTTTGTATTTCTTAACATGACGGCTCAAATTCTGTTTATCTATGGAGAAACGTCTTGCTGATTCACGTATGGCTCTACCTTCGATTACCGCTTTAACTGCACTTTGAAGTCTATCGGGTGAAATACTGGTCCTTCTCTTCCCGGATTTGCTTTTCCAAAAGAATGGCAAACTGCAAAGAAGTACAGCAAGTGTAAACCAAGGATAATAGGTAAATGATTAGATAAACTGGCAAAGGACTATCTGTAAGTAGCAATTACAGTGCTAAACTTTATATTCAGTTCTGACTGTGTGTGACTGGGAGGCTTGAGACAGTGTCTCAGGACACCTTTAGACCTTCTGTCTCAAGGCTCCCAGCACCATGTGTATATGTAAATTCGCGCGAATGAACATAACCTCAAAAGCTAAAGAGTTCATTGTTTGTTTAATTATAGCTTACCTCTTAAGTTCTCTGATGAAATTATAACAGCTGCTGAGAATATTTTCACTTCAACCAAAAATCAAAATATATTACGTCACAAAAAAAATACTTCTCGTGTTTCAAAATACATTTATCACTGTAATTTCCACTCTTCATCAGAAAACCCCATGCAACTTCGTCAGCATACTCTGGTGGCAAATTGCTACAACTGTCATGCAGAAGTGTTGCCAACATACAACATGTAGAGGAGATATGACTGGTGTCTCAAGCCTCCCTCCTTCTCAACCACCCCTCCTTCCCGTATGGCTTATTCTTGTGGTGCCTGAACATGTTCAGTTCAATGTAAATGGAATTTTAATGCAGAGTGAAGTAAAAAGAACAACCAATGAGAGAAAAGAAAGGAGAGTGGCTGAATAACTTAGCAAACAACAAAGTGAATTAATAATCAGTAGGGCAAGCAAAATCCCACGGATGATGAAGATGATTGAAATTTTAAGGGGCGGAACAGAGAGGAGCCCTTTTGGAGGGTGGAGGTTAAAACCATAATACCGTAATTCCAAAATTATGTCCCAGGTTGAATAAAAATGGAGGGCCCCGGAACACCTTGTCCTAGGGCCCGTGATTGCTCTCGGCCATGCTTACAGTGCTGGCTGGCGTAGTGTAACCCATCCCCCCCCCCCCCCTCCCCCCTCTAAACAATAAAAATATTTAGAAACATACAGGAACATTCACTCAGAAGCACTCACGAGTAAGTTGGGAGTGTTAAAGAACCTTCTGGTGGGAACAGCTGCTAGCGTCCTCTATTTTTTTCCCCTGTTTGATTTGAGCGATTCCCTCTAAAATGCTATCGCAGAGACTGGAAGGTGCCACGTGCTACAATCTCATTTCATGTGACCAGTGCTACCACTCTGTGGTCGAACGAAGAATGCCTTGGCTCTGGTCTTGGTTGTTGTTACAACAGCACAACGGAAAATTTTGACACGCATGCGCACAAGCCAGAGTTCGTTTTTGCTGGCAATAAACTTAGAAATTCCCGCTGAGCCGTGATCTGCACAGCCAGTGCCTGGCGCGGAGTGGAGATACCTCGTTGTGAGTGGAATTGAGATATTTCCTGTTGTTTGGCTGACGTCTAATTGATGCGCTATATTTCATTGTAGATAATAATTGTTAAAGTAATTCATTTTCAAAAACGTGCGGCCGCCTCTTAATACAGCAATCGGCACCACCAAGACTTTCTAATTTTGCAGCTTTAGATACTAGAGCGACATTCGCCTGGAGTAGAAGTGGAAAGCTACGGAAAATAATTTCTAGAACGGCTGAGGTCGCACCCACCTTTTCTCAGTTTTGCCTCACGAGGCTGAATAAACCCAGTTCCAGCCCTCCGGCCACAATTAAATTTCTTGGCAGAGCCAGGAATCGAACCCGAGTCTCCGCGGTGACAGCCAAGTTAGGACACATTGAGAGAGACTCATATTTAACATTCTCTCCTTATCCCTATACCGACAGCGGTAGCCACGCTCGCTAACTCGCAGCGCTAGGCCACGGGGCTAAGCTATCTGTGGACTCGGTAGACGTGGGTTCGAGCCCCAATGTTGGCCGTCCTTGAAATGGTTTTCCGTGGTTTCCCCATTCTCAACTCCAGGAAAATGCTGGGACGGTACCTTCTGGCAGGCCACGGTCGCTTCCTTCCGCATCCTTGGCCAGTTTCATTCGCCTTCATCCATTTCGTCTCTCATGAGGTTGGCGTCAGGAAGGGCATCCGGCCGTAGGCTAATAACCATCCGCCACATGGTTTCTGTACCGGTGAATCAGCGCATAAGCGGAAATTCATGATTTTATTGTTGTGGCAGCCATTACCGGGGGTTGTAGGATACCCTACAGGAAAAGGGTGATCCGGGTGCCTCCCCCGTAATTTAGCATTAAAAGAGTAGTTAAAGCCTTTCGAGTTATTGCTAATAGCCAATGTCGTTGGAAATGAGGTAATTAAAACTGTCTCATCCTAAAAGTATTGTTTATTGGCTTTCTGAATGTTTAATAAGAGTAAGCTATTCACTGAAAATCCACTTGGTTTTTTTTTTTTCCTGAAATGAAGCCTGCGAATCTGCGCATGTACTTGCTCGCAACGTGACCGCAAGCAATAATAATGATAATAATAGTGCACTTCCTCGGCGAGAGTCGAGCGTGGATCTACACCCAACAAACGAAACAAACGGATGAGAAAAAACAAGTAGTTCCGTGAAGAACGAAAGCCTATTTTCATATATCCTACTTATGTTAATTGCCTCTATCACCATACAAAATTTCAGTTTGATTGATGAAATAGATTCGTAGATATTGAGAACCGTCAAATATTTTGGATGGTCGCCATGTTGGATTTTTATATATTTAGGTCTTAGAGTTATGTACTATTACATGAAGATTATTGTGTAGGTGTTTTATTCAAACTTCAATCGCATGATTAGGACACAAGAAGTAAAAACGAGATTTTAAAATTTCGCACAGCTGCCATCTTGAGGTTATGTAAACAATTGTACTAAATGAGATGCCAGTGCATTACAATGTGTATAAACATTTGCTCTACTGGTACCAAGTTTCATTGCGTGTGGATGGTTAAATCGCGAGAAAAGTCTATTTAAAAGTCTCAAATTCGCTTGGCCACCATGTTGGTTTTGTAGTTACCAGGATTTTGAAAGTCTCATAGATGAACTTCTAGTAGTGCCCTTGATCACCGTACAAAATTTCAGCGTGATATCGGTAATAGTTTCGGAGATATTGAATGCTGGTGAAATATTTCGCACAGCCGCCATGTTGGATTTGAAGAGCACGGTCGGGGTTGGCCAAAATGGAGTTATGACCTTAATGAGTTACATTGAATTCGCTCCAGCCTTCTAGAATCTATTAGGGGGGGGGGAGACACACGGACAAAAGGTGATCTCATAAGCCTATGAAAATACAATGTGGAGGAAGAAAGAGATGCTGATTCTTGAACCCTTTTGATGTCGTATTATGTTAATGTCCTGTCGCTTACTGTACCTTCCATCCTAGCCTTTTAACTTCACCCTGCAAAAGAATCATGTTGACTGGTTTACGAATTCCTCCCTGTAAGCCTGGTGACCTATTGCACTGTTTGACTGTTGTAGATTGTACTATGGACTACTACATCACACAAGACGCAAAGCAAGCTGAAGAAAATCAGGTAAGTAGCACGGTTAGATTAGCCTTAGGCTTATTAGGAGAATTTCACATTCTTTTGTGTGAAGCAGCTACACCACCGGATTGGAAAGAGACGTATCTGACAGTAATAATTATTATCATCAAACAAGTCTACAGTAATTTAGCCCCTGGCACAGTCAGTTAAGCATTGCCCATCAAATCCTTAAGTCCGGGCTCAATCGTTAAAATTTGGCAATGTGTGCAGAATGTCAATACTGCAAACCGAAGTTAGTGTGGATTCCAGTATCCAACAGCTAGGCTATCTGTACTGAAATGTGATCTTGTGTTTGGAAACATGTACAGGGTATTTCACTCAAAGTGGGGCCGGTGCAGCGCTGCAGGTCGAGCCGAAGGTCATACGAGCCCGCGGCAACGCGGAGCTGAGACAGTTGTGACGCATGAGTTGACGAGTAAAGTTGACTTCGTTATTTCGTTTACAGCCTATTTTAAGTTATAAGTGTTATACAGTAAGTTTATAACGTATGTACGTGGTTATTGTTTAATTGTTATTTTGTTTCATAATTTCATAATGTGTTATTGCTAAGTGTTAAAGCCTATTGCTTCAATTTTTATTGATGGGGAAAATTGAAAAATATGTTTATGCAACAACCCCTCACTCTCTAGATCAGTGGTTCCCACCCTTTGTCAGCTGACGGCCCCCTTTTCAGATAGGGAGTTCATCCCCCCCGTTCCTACCGCTCATCGCTTCTATAACCTCTTCGATTGACATGGAGGATATAGACCTGCATAATGGAATAGGCCTATCTATTACATACTAACTTCATTTTAGCACAATACAAAGAACACACTTTTACAACAAATCCTTAAATTAGTCAACAAATGTCAGTGAGAGGGTTGACACTGTTTTCTCTTGGTAATATTCGGTATGTTTGGTTTGATATTTGACAGAGCACAGCGGAGATCACGTCTTGCATCATCAAGCCGACAGTGCTGCTTTGTTTCTATGACACTCAGCGTTGAAAATACTGACTCGCATTAATATGTCTTCGAAAATACAAATTTGGAAATTACAGGATACACTGCAAGACAGTTTACTCAAAAGTCACCCAGTCCTAATATTTTAGAATCATCTTTTAGCTTTGATTCACACTTCAAATCTAGGGCTTCTTCTTGAAGCTGTGCTGGCAGCGCTTCAATGTCAATGGCAAACGAATTTCTTGTTAACATCCAGACATCCAGGACCATTCTTCCGATGAGATATCAGGAAAGTAGACGTTGAATTCTTGTGCCAGGGAATCCAAATGTGACTGAATTTGCACGTTAAGTGTATTACTATTACGTTCATTTTCCGGCAAAATTTCATTAAGGCGGTGAAAGGATGACAAGTTGATCAACTAAAGCCGGCGTTTCCATAACTTTTTTTTTTCAGGAATGCATAATATTGGAGTTTTTGCCTTGGAGCTTTAAGTTCAAACTGTTCAAAGCTTCAAAGAAATCACAAATATATGCCAACGAGACGATAAAATTGGCATGATTTTGCTTCTTACACAGCAAATTCTTTATTTCACCTCCAACCTCGTGGATCCGCAGAGGTTTGTGCCGACAGTTGGCAATTGCCAGTGCTTTTGAACGATTGACTTGGTGCGACAATCACTTGGAGAGATTCGAAAAATGTTTATTTTACAAAATTGTAATATTCGAGTTAAAAAAGCTTAATTCGGAAATCACTTCACGCCCCCTTGATAAAGCCTCACGCCACCCGGGGGGGGGCGCCCCCCCCCCCCCCCCCCTCAGGCTGGAAACGGCTGCTCTAGATGAACACAAACTTAATATTGCGAGAGAAATTGAGGTTATCTCGGTGAATGAACTAATGCGTGTGAATGCAGGTGGAGTACATTTTCAACCTTCTGGGACAAGTTGAGTACCGTAATGATTTTACTTTGATTATGTGTGCTTGTTATTTACGGGCGCTCTGTCGACCCCAGACTCAGCGAGTTGACATGTGCTCGTCCGAAAAACAATATAAAGAGCGCTATAAAAATTGGAATAGAATAATAATTTTCAAAACGACGATGATGAAAGGAATGCCATAAATTAACAGGTAAATGATAATTTATTATTGAGCAAAGGTGTTATATACATTGAAAACTTAGTCAACCAGATCTGATGATGTTCACATGACGGACGAAACTTGTTATCCAATTAGGCCCCTTGCTTAGAAATGTGTTGGTTGGTTCCTCAGTTTAGGGACTACGACAACGTGGTCATGTAGCCCCATGTACTTTGGGTGTGTGTAGAATCTGTCTGATAACCGGTGTTAATTGAGATGGCTGTATTATTGTGTGTATCTGTGATTCAGGTAAGGACTGTGGCGATCAAATTTCCAAGCAGTTGCTACTTTTCCAACCAAATGCTACCGTCCACGATACCTAGCTGCGGACTTGGCTACTAGATGCATCCGCAGCCAGCACCTTGCGGCGATCGTTGGAACTAATATAGCGTTATCAAACTAACGTACAAATGTTAACTTCCACGAGTGTAGTTAGTGGTAGGTTGTTTTACATGCCATGGGACCGCCGGCCGGCTTTACTTCCCCTCCGAAGGAAGGCATACTGAGGGATTTTTAACGCTCGACGACTTCGGCAGGGTTTGACCTTGGGCATAGAAGCTCAGCATGCAACCAGCTACGGCTTTAGAAAAGAGTAAAAGTGCATACCGTTATTAATCCGTGTTATTGTGTCCGGGTTATTCCCCGCCCAATTTCATTGGGTACAATCATATTTTGATCGACTGAAAAGCAATTTTTTGTTATTAAAACAGTTGTAAATAGCTTGTACACACATCAAGATCAACGGTGAAACCATTCAACAATTCAGTTCTGCTACTTAGGAAGCATTGTCACTCACGATAATAGATGCACCACAGAAATCAAAAGGAGAATTGCCCTGGCTAAACAGGCCTTCTGACAAGCAGGCACATTAGCATTCAAACTAGAAAATTGTCTGGAGTGTTTTGTTATAATGATGCGAAACTTGGGTGCTAAGGAAACAGGACATACAACGCCTGGGAGCAGTAGAAATGCGGTTGTGGAGAAGAATGCTGATAATAAGCTGGACGGAGAAAAAGACTAACGAATGGATCCTCAAGGAAGTACATGAAACAAGAAAATTGATCACTACTATAGAAAAGAAGAAAGCAAAATTCCTTGGCCACACTTTACGTCAAAATGAGTTCCTGACCGCCATACTGGACGGAAAAGATCTGGGGAAGAAAGGAAGAGGAAGGCCGCGGAAGGCTCATCTGGATTCTGTGATACCCGGACTTCAATTTAAACAGTATGCTGACTTAAAACGCTCAGAAAGTGAGAGACAAATGTGGGAGCAGTGACAAGGACTAGCCTTTTGAGGAATGTCGGTTAGTCAGCCCGGAGGTTATGTGGGTAGCGCTTGTACAACACACGAAAGCCTCCATTTGGCATCAATACAATCCAATACCTTATTTATTCGAAGTCTGGTGTTTTTCAGTCGGTCAACACGAGTGTACCCCATGGTGATGGGTTATTCCCTAATCCTCAAAAAAATTAAATGAGATTAATAAATGTGTTAATCGTGTTGACCGACTGAAAAACATCAAACTTGGTTTACTAAGGCAACACTGAAAATGGCTTCAAACACCATATGTATTGTTGTGTAGATTGTCAGTTCATGAAATTGGTTTGTCTTTTTGTCTCGTAGGCAACCCTGAACAGCTTTATAGACTTCATATTTGACGAGGATGTGACACCTATGATCATGCTGATGGAGGAGTCGCTCAAGGAGGTGAGTCTGGCGCCAACTTAACTTTTGCTCTATTTTCATGTTTCGAGTTGTCAGCAGGAAGTTTGTGTGGAGCAAAAATGTGAATCTAGTTCCGAACTAAGGCTTTTCCAGTTTGCTAACTTTCGCAAACATCTACCATTTCTTTATTAATCTATGAGCAGACGTTCTTAACAACTTTTATTTTTACGCAAATTAGGGGCACACATTATATCATGGATCTACTTGAAATGTTCACAGTACCTTTATACGTAGAATAATCTGAGCTAGAATAAGGGCTGCATTGCTTCAATAATAAAGCTATTTTTAATTTATCAAACATTAAGAACCAGAACCATGGTTGTAAGGATTGCAAACCATAAGATCATCTTCGTATTGTCCCCGTCTGTCGACAGTGGATCGGATGGCCCGGCGAAAGAAAAAACCGGGATCATAGCATACATAAAAACCTGATTGGGATCTAGGTGCAATTTTATCACATAAAAAATGCCGGGGGAATGAGACCTCTAGTAATCTCGGTGTAGGTAAAAGGAGAGGCGTACCTGGGAAAATCAATTTCCCCCTAGATCCAAATCAATCCTAACACTGAAAAGAAAACACAGATTAGCAAAAATCAGAAAAGACAGAAGTTCAAAAATCAAAAGGTTTCATTTATTTTAGCCCATAAACCAGCAAGTAACAACCAACAAAAATAAAATATCCATTCCTATCCTACCTCAGGGATTCAATCTAATTTATTACTTTCTGTGGTCTGCAAAAAAAATCATGTCGAGAGAAAAAGAAAATTTAATTGATTTGGGCCAATGAATCTCCTCGGTCCTAACATTAGATATAATGAAATTAGGAGCTTTGATAAAGTGACTTCTGACTGAAAATACAAATTTAAATCGAGTCCAACTTGACTGTGAGGAATTATCGTACACCCAGAATGCCCATCATATGGTGCTTCAATTAATGAAATGTGAAATTCGTGACCAGATTACATCATATCTAGACTAGACATTTTTTTTAATAACTCACTTGGAAATAAGTCATGTAGTTCTCCATTCTAACTAAAAGAATGACCTTAAATTGCACAAACCTAAGTACAAATCACAATCAAAAATAATTAAATCTCGATATTTAAACAAATGCGTCAGTCTCTATCAGACTTTCAATCAACTTCCCAATATTAATAAATTTACATTTAATTAAGACATCTATTTTTATTACAACTACAGTAACCCTTTTAATATTATAATATTCTCATCCCAACTTATTTATGATAAATTCATTTCATCCGTGCAGAATATTTTTCATATGAGTTGTGTGTTAATTGCAATACTAATGATCCTCCATAATTTATGAAAATGATCAATCATTAATGCTTAATTCGCATAAAGTTCCAACAATGAACTGTCAAAAAAACTAAATTGTTTACAAGTTTCTATGCTCTAATTATTTATAGATAAATATTTTTTATAACATGATTGTCCATATATTAATCAACCATGTACTCATCAATTCGTATTTTAACTATTTACAAACTCTTTCCTTCTTCTTTTTGCAAATTCATTCATTATCCATTTAATTGTTTCATAAATTCATCAATTCATCCACTTAAATATCCATCAGACCTTCCTATAATTATTACGATGTAGGCAAAACTCAATTAAAGGTTCAATTAAAAAAGTATTACTTCAAGCAATGAGTATATCAGGCCTGCTATCATTCATTATTCATTTAAGAAATAATTACGTGGTCTTATTCGATAATAAAGATCCTCCTAGTAAGAACCCTATTCTACTATCACAATTAATGCATATTGAATTTTTTACATCACCACGATTTTGTACACTGACTAGTTATCACACAAAAAATCAAATAGTAGGTCCTCATTTCATCCACTAATGCCTGTAGTCAGCTTATCATATTAATCCTTTTTTTATATCGCAATATTACAAAATTAATTTTTTTAACTGGCTACCACCTAATAATTCTTCACTGAATATGTGAATATAATTCCTATGATTCATATTTTTTCATAGTTGCGACCACTTCTGGTATGTTTGATTACATTTTTCTTTTCTCATTCTCAATCATTAACCTAGATCACCTGTGCTCGTAAGAAAGCACAACAACTATTTTCTTTTTGTGTTTGAATAGCAGAGTCAAGCGGACAGAGCGTGTTAAAAATAAAAAATTCAAAGCCAGACGGAAATAGTGAACGATCCCAGAAAAAGAATTGGGATGTTAATCTCCGCTAGTTAGAAATGCGTACTATAATATCGAAAATAGGGTCCAGCATGGCTCAAATCTATACCGTAGAAAAGAATTATTACTCGAAGAACACTCTGGCCTTCCATAATCAATCAGATTTCAAATTAGAAAAGCCACCACCGTACATCTGTCAGATTGCAGAAATATTCGAAGAATTTTCCAAAATACTATCATTGGAAAATATCGAAGGTCTTTACGATGTTAAGCAATAAAATTGTAACTATCATCATAATCAAACGACAATGATCATCCACTAAAAGCTTGTGGAAATATACTGTAAGTGGACTGGACCGCTTCATGACCACTAATATTGTACCACTAAATTCACGCCTAAGTGTGCTGTGCGTATCTGATAATGACAATCAGACTAAAAATTATGTTTCAAAAATGCATAATTAATCTCAAAACATATTACTTATTCATTAACTACTTAATTAATTAATTAATCACATGACTGGCATAATAGCTAACTAAAATGAGTAGATAGCCTACTCATTCTACTTTAATATTGAAATATGTAGCTCAACAACTGTAGGAAAATGATTAGACAATTGTGGAACAAGCCTGGCTTAAAACTGGATTCCGAAGAAGAATTCTACTTGGTTGTTTTCCAACGTCCTTCCAATCTTCTCTCTTCTCTTTCCAATTTCCAGTACGATCTTCTTCTCGCCCCCCGAACTTGATCCGAACCTCTCCGTAACGTCCCATGATAGTTCGAATGCGGCCTTCCACGATGTCTCCATCTCCCCCTTGGTATTCAAACCACCCCCATCGAGCCTCATCATGACTGCCTAGTCACCCATGTTAATTGAGAAAAAGTTTGGGTTGGAATAATTCATCAACATAATTGCGCAGGTTAGGAAAAGTCCTGGCTCCATGACGGATTTCACAATGCCTTATGTGGTACACGGTTCTTATAGTATTTCAACAGAAATGGTGATATTTCACCCCGTGTGATGTCGTGAGCCTTTCGCAATTGATAATTATAATGTCCTGCAATATTCAAGGACTATTAGAAATGCAACCCGCTTAACACATATAATGAGTGCCTCAACATGGCCGTTGAATTTCGCCGTGTTCACAAGTATCTCCCATGACCTTGCGGCTACACGAATTCATATTATACATCTGCCGAGCGACTTTTTCAACAAGTCCACATATGGTCAGAGATGAATGTCTGTCTAAGCTAATGTGACAAGTCACACAGCTATAAGGCCCACTTGTATAACTCCAATATACCATGAGTTTGGTATTCACCAAGTTCCAGATTCTAGTTCCAACATTCCTAGCGGTACACGATACCGAAACTCTTGCCTTTCGACACCAGCAAGTCCCTATCACACATGTCAAAAATATATCCACGTCGCGCGCGAGGTTCATTTCTCGGACACCAAATGCAGTCTGTCTCTCATATGAATCACGACATCTCACCGCTGTTCGGAGCTAGTCACGTGGACTCCCGTACTGCTCCCTGGCGAGGAGAAAAACAAGTTCCTCCCTTGAGTTCTAGACATGGAGGAAAGAATAAGAGGAGATGCCCTGAGCTCGTATGAGTGAAGCCAAGCACTGCAACCAAAGTGGGCGTAACCTTAACTCGTATTCGGTGTTCTGTGACTTGCATGATGCATTGTGCATGGCTAAAACTTATTTTGGCCCTGGTTGTTATCGCGCTCCGGTTATGCAACTTTGGAAACGTAATAACAGTAGTGATAAGTTATTTAAAAAAAAACTCTTCATTTCTAATCTTAGCATGTGTAGGCCTACCCTATATACCAAAAAAAATAAAAATCATTCCTCTGGAAATCCCAAATTATCAAACGGCTGTCGGTCAATAATTACGGTAGCCCTACGTAACTAATCAATTCGAGGCTAATCGGCAAGTTTCTACCCTCCACAAAGAAAATACCGTACGGTACCGAAACGTATAAGCTATACCGTATTTTTGTGCAAATATGCGTCCTTTTTTAATTGTTCTGTTTATTAATTTTGAGGTTCGTATTCTTGAATATGAAAATGTGTACGACCAATGAGTGAAAGTGGCTGTGCTCGAAATTAGGCCTAAAAACTGATGAATGCCTCAACACCAATAAGAACATAAAACTCAATTTGGTGTAAATACCGTAATTAGTTCGGCATCGTTAATTCCCGAGATGTTCCTTCTTTGGTAACTCGCATCTTCAGACACCTGTATTTAATTTAATCAGTGTTTCGGCGTATTATTACGTTTTGCCGCGTCTTCCTTACCAAACTAGCCTCGCAAAGGTGCTCTCATATTTATATTTAAATTGGCTTTTAAAACGATAACGCAGCTTATTTGTGCCAAGTACAGTGATGTACAGAGTGTATTCTGCCTATCCAAGAAAAAATCTTGACTTGTCATTACAGTTTTATGTCACTAAAATCCCTTACTAGTTGGAGTGGTTTATGGCTTTAAGTATAGGGACAGCCATTTTCTTGCAACCAAAGTGGGCGAGCCGTTTGGCTTCAGCAGCTTGCGCTAGGCAGCGCAGCGAAGGCATCTCCTTCCTTTCTTTCCTCCATGGTTCTAGATGAAAAAAATGTGCAGATATCATACGTTGTACAATGCCAAATTGACATACACCGTGCAGCTATTCTCACTTCCTCATCACTGCTGAATGTCACACAAAGTTGCAAAGCCTGCAAAACACTTCACAGCTGCCGCTTGCGTGATGTAATCGCTAGCTCTGACACACGCGTTGCCATGTATTGTCCGGCGCGCGTCAATCAAAAAAATATAACCCGGGCTGTTGGTGTTGGGCAGAGTATGCAGTTACTTTCAAATATTTAACATCAATAGTAAGGTCATAAATGTACCTTTTGCTTAATATTTTGTTTTGCTTAGGTCTAGATATGAATTGCAGCCAATGGCCATAGCACGGTAGCCTATTTTAATTGAACGCCCGTAGGCTTCCAGCAAATTCAATTTCAAGTAGTTTTAACTTTGGCTACCGGATGCCATTGTCACTTACACCTAGTGGCGAACATTGGAACTTGATAGAGCGTGGATAAATCTAAGACATGAGACCGCCAGCTTTACTTCCCCTGCGAAGGAAGACATACTGAAGGATTTTAAAGCTCTTGAAAATACAACGGCTTCGGCCGGGTTTGAACCCGCGATCTTGGGTATAGCTCTTCAGAATGCTACCGACTACGCCACCGAAGTCCCCCTATTTTGTTTTTAAGAATTGATTAATTGTAATGTTGGTAGCAGTGAATGATATTGTCTTTCAGTAACTTGACTATTTTATCTCGTATGTTTATACATTTTCATAACAATTGATTCAGTAGTTTGTGCGCTAGAATCATACTAAGAAACGGAACTGTTTTGTTCAACTATCCATTTAGCGCCACAACACGCACTGTTTAACCATGTTGTATTCTGCGATTCTGAGCATGCGCAGTAAAATGGGAGAGAGTGCGCTATCCTGAGAATAGACAGCAAATGTTTCTAGGTGAGGTGTTCCCACGTCTACAAACACTACTATGTTCCATCTATAAAGTGCTTCTTGGACCTAAGGCACTTCTTAGACGAAATTCCATTTTGTGGTGCCTGCTGATGAGCCCAATCGGTACATCTGGGTGGAACGTCAACAGACCTTGACCATTTTTTGTATTAAATTACTGAGACCATAAAAGCCTAAACATTCTAAGGGCGAATAAACTTGCACTTGCCGATGTATTTACAAGAATCATTAAAATGAATAGTCGTTACGAATGTTTGGAAGGCTTAGCGTGTTGAATAGTGAAGCCACAGATAGAGGCCAGTTCTATGATAAATTCTGTATATATATCTTGGAGGACGAACCAGCAATAAGTGATTAAGATTGCAGATAAATGGCGTAAATCTAGGCCCAGCAGTGCCCCCAGTTGTATTATGTCCAGAAAGGGCAGTGTTACGCCAAGCTGAATCAGTGTAAACGAAGTGGGAACGTGATAGAAAGTGCCTCGTTGACGTTAAAGGGTGCAATGTGAGTTAGAACGTGGGAGAATAATCAGTGTCCGGGTAATTATTTTGTCTTGCCGTCACATTTAGGCTGCTCTGACAGAAAATGCGTGTGTGCAATGAAATAGATGAGAATCGTACGCAGTGGCGAGCTGGTACTGTGACCGACATCTTGTCCGCATGACCATAACGAACCGTAGGCTACTGCTTCGTCCGCAATGTTGACTCCACGCTGAAGCTATGTAAAGAATGTGGACCTGTCTGCGTTGACGGTTCGATGCCGTCTGCTAAGGGATGAACTGGCGGCATGCAAGCCGTTGTGTCGGCTTCCATTGTCCATAAACCACCAACACCTCAGACTACAATGAACATGTGAACGCCATCAATGGTGCGCTGAGTGGCAAAATGTAGTGTTTTCGGACGAGTCGCCCTTCAATCTGTCTTACAGTGATGCCCGCAAACATGTTCGAGGCTACCGTAGTGTCCACAATCTGCCAGCCGGCATTGTTGAGTTGTAAAGCGAGCAAACGCCAAGTGTGATGGTTTACGACACCATTGGATACAATATGCGACTTCAACTTCTACGTACCTTGAACAGCAACCGCAACATACTGCGGTTTTAGAACACAAGATACTGCCCCTCCTTCCAGCGGATCCTCATGTCAAATGTCTGCGGGACAATGCCCATATGCAAGCTTTTTCTTTTTCGAAGAATAACGAGAACCACTGCTTCCCTGGCCTTCCCGTTCACCTAACAGGTCGCCCTTCAAACATCTCTGGAATATGACACGTCGGCAATTCGTACGGTCCTCTAGCAACCACTGTTGATGCTTTGTCGACTCGGATTCAATCCCCGAGGAGGGAGATACCGCAGGTACATGCCACGACGTTCAGAAGCTATGGTTGCAACACGTGGGGGCTCAATCTATACTGAATTGACAAGGTCAGTGATCATGGTGGGGGGAGGATGGCGCCATCAGTGTGCGACGTGTACCCTCTTCTAGAGAGGCTTACAATATTGACCACTGTCCAAGGTCTAATGGTTAGTACAAGGTACAATTGAAGGTATTTAGTATCACAACTAAGAACTTTACAATACCGTTTAGCACCAACATTTTGTTTGGAAAATGAAAATTCCTGTGTACTTTACTGTGATTTTGATAAGATTAAGTAAAATTCTTTTTTAAATTGCTGTCATATATTGCAGTTACCCCCATGCACATTTCTCAAGTTTGGCTATGTAACATTCAGATTGCTGACTGCAACATTTTGTGCCCCTGGCCGAATAAATTAAATGTACACAGTAAATAATTGTCCCAAGTAAAATGCACTCTTTTAATGTAATAACATGTATTTCACAGTTATTGACACGTTACCGCCTTAAAGCAAACTCTCTTGATGGATGGTGGTGGGCGTTTGCAATCATTTACCCTGGCTACCAGTTTGAAGTTGCTAATGAATACCATAACTAGGAAATGATACTGTTTTAGATCCCTTAGTTGGGGGGTGGTTTGGGATAAAACACTTGTGTCACTGTGATAATTTGGAAGGTAGTTCCTAAGAGAGAGTAGCTTCCCGTAGCTGGGAGAGCTTACTAGTGTAGTGTGTTGTTTAGTGTTTAAACGCTAGGGGGTGTTCCTGCAAAGATGCAAGTGTTGATTAGGCGATGGACCTCTAAATGCAGGCTAATATACCGGCCTGCCAGCTAGACCGGATGGGTAATATAATAGGCGTGCTTACGTCAGCGGCTCGACGTTATGTAGTCGAGTCGCGTGCGGGAAGCACAATGGAGTCTGACCAAGCAATTACTGGCTACTATGGTCACGGTCAATCGTGACGAGAGTCAGGAAGGGTATGAGGATGTAAAGAGTAGTGTAATTATCAATACAAGTGTAATTTACTGACCATGTGTTTATTGGTCAGTGAGTGTGAATTTGTAAGTCCCTCTTGGGGGAATGTAGGCAAATATACAAGTAGAGTGTACAAGATTATGAGTGGGTGTTCACAAAGTAAAGGATTCTGAGCACTTTGCTGAGTCTCACCTGATGATGCAGCTGGAGCAGACGTCGGCTAGGGCCTTCGGCGACGCACACTGTATAACAGATAATGGCTCCAAAAAGGACTCCATTGTTATAGTTCTCGGCGCTGCGTGGTCAGCATTCCGTCGACGTAGCTGCCCCAGTTAGTTGTTGTGTAGATGTTTATGTATGTGTCGCAAGTAGTTGGCTAACCTCCCAAGCTGGGTGGCCGCCTCTTGCTGTGTACAGGTAATGTTCTGATCTTATGATGTTACCAGTTGGGGTGGTTTTAGTAAAAGATGGGGGGTGGCTTTCAGGGGGTACAGCCCCCCGGGCCTGTACAATACACTGATACGACTAGTAGACATATGATGTATTCAACAACATTTGAACATTGACACACATAACATGACATGACATAAGAGATGTAGAAACATTAATTAGGGTACTTACTTTTAAACAAGCCCTCCATACAACTCCCAAAACACTTATCATCCCACTTCAAAATATCCATCATTAAAAATGTAGTCTTCAATACAGTGATCTCTTCAAGGGCAGTTAAACATCGAAGTTCCATAAATGACATTCAGCATCATATTTTCACTTCGCAACAAACTCCATATCTCTGGTCCATAAATACCTTTCACACATCAACAACAGTCTTTTCATCCAACTTGATAGTACTATAAGTCCGACAGTAATACAATTTATCTCACAATCAATCACAGTCGTAACGTAAGATGAAATCAGACGTTTTGCTTAATATGTATCAACCAATGTGATCCTTTCATCTCCAGAATGTTTCCTTTCCTTAATTCGGCCCGTCACACCAACAGAATACGTTAGCCTATTCTTCATTGTTCGTCAACTTGGTTCTCCAAATACATTTGCAGTGAACTTGACGATAATATCTTGTTTTCTCATAGGTTAAAATCATCACAGTCTAATGTTACATAATTAACACGCTGCAAACATATACCAACGACTCTACAAATCTTCTTACAACATTTCGTTACCTTCCTCCGTACCTTTTCCAAATCATCGTAACAGCTGATCGTCATCTCCCCACAACCACATAGTTGCAGTCATAATCTTTAACTGTAAACTGCAAATGTATATCAACAACTTAACGAATCGTCTTACAATATCCTTCGTTACCTTTTCTTGGTACTTTCTCCTCATCAACCTCACAGCTGATCGTCAACTTATTACTCCTTCATCGTTGTTGTCAATCTTCAACGAAGTCCACCAGAGAACTCCCACGCAGTCCAGCAATACAATCATTCCAAGGGATCCAAGTTTTACGGAAACATCGAGTGAACTCTGTTTTCGGAGAGGCGAAAGCATGACATCAATTCTCCTAGACATCTACTCCATAGAGAACACAAGCTAGCATTTTCCTCATACATTACCACTCATCCGTATTCAACATATCTTTTCAACATAAAAAAAACTTACTAGCGTTTCCAACGTCGTAATAGCTCTAGATCCATAATGTCATTACTTTCAGGTCACGTACAATCTCATAGGCCTACCACATATCAAAACTGTCAGTGGCCAAAGATATAATATTACTACTTCTAAGACATCAACAAATCTCTTCCCGACAGAATTGACAGTTCCAAATAAACCATCTTTCTTACTATCAAGAACACATGCTTAGAAGATAGTCAAAGTCAAAGAAGGCCAGAAATAAACATTTTCAACATCCCACGAATTGAATGCACATTAACTGCACTCTGGCGGTTTCATTTCAAATCTAACTCCAATACTAGCACAAATGCTGCTACCTAACGGTAGACCATGAAATCAATGTACTGTAGCATTTCACTATAAGTATATTCTCGCGGATCACTTTTCATACTTGAAGCGTAGAAGAGAGTCAAGAATTGGCTCAGACTCCCGCCCTCAAACTTGTCGAAGGTTCAACGAACCAAGACAACGTACCATAAAAGAGTACAAACATAAGTCCCTAACAAATACCTCTACTCTACCTCAAGGGTAAAGACACTTATCAGAAAACAAAATTATCCCAATATTCACACACATCAAAATTAAATAACTACATCAAACAATTTTCTTCATAGTCTCAGTTGTAGTAGATACAGGTCCATACGAAGATTAAGTCCTTCGATCCAACTTTTTTGTTCACCTAAATATTCTCCTCACTCCACAGTATCTCAACTCTGAAGCAGACCACGAGGCATACACTGCAAGCAAAATATCCTCTCTTGATGGATGGTGCTGGGCCGTTTGCAATCATTTACCCTGGCTACCAGTTTGAAGTTGCTAATGAATACCATAACTAGGAAATGATGCACTGATACGACTGGTAGACATATGATGTATTCAACAACATTTGAACATTGACACACATAACATGACATGACATAAGAGATGTAGAAACATTAATTAGGGTACTTTTAAACAAGCCCTCCATACAACTCCCAAAACACTTATCATCCCACTTCAAAATATCCATCATTAAAAATGTAGTCTTCAATACAGTGATCTCTTCAAGGGCAGTTAAACATCGAAGTTCCATAAATGACATTCAGCATCATATTTTCACTTCGCAACAAACTCCATATCTCTGGTCCATAGATACCTTTCACACATCAACAACAGTCTTTTCATCCAACTTGATAGTACTATAAGTCCAACAGTAATACAATTTATCTCACAATCAATCACAGTCGTAACTTAAGATGAAATCAGACGTTTTGCTTAATATGTATCAACCAATGTGATCCTTTCATCTCCAGAATGTTTCCTTTCCTTAATTCGGCCCGTCACACCAACAGAATACGTTAGCCTATTCTTCATTGTTCGTCAACTTGGTTCTCCAAATACATTTGCAGTGAACTTGACGATAATATCTTGTTTTCCCATAGGTTAAAATCATCACAGTCCAATGTTACATAATTAACACGCTGCAAACATATACCAACGACTCTACAAATCTTCTTACAACATTTCGTTACCTTCCTCCGTACCTTTTCCAAATCATCGTAACAGCTGATCGTCATCTCCCCACAACCACATAGTTGCAGTCATAATCTTTAACTGTAAATTGCAAATGTATATCAACAACTTAACGAATCTTCTTACAATATCCTTCGTTACCTTTTCTTGGTACTTTCTCCTCATCAACCTCACAGCTGATCGTCAACTTATTACTCCTTCATCGTTGTTGTCAATCTTCAACAAAGTCCACCAGAGAACTCCCACGCAGTCCAGCAATACAATCATTCCAAGGGATCCAAGTTTTACGGAAACATCGAGTGAACTCTGTTTTCGGAGAGGCGAAAACATGACATAAATTCTCCTAGACATTTACTCCATAGAGAACTCAAGCTAGCATTTTCCTCATACATTACCACTCATCCGTATTCAACATATCTTTTCAACATAAAATAAACTTACTAGCGTTTCCAACGTCGTAATAGCTCTAGATCCATAATGTCATTACTTTCAGGTCACGAACAAATCTTACACTCATAACTCCAATACTAGCACAAATGCTGCTACCTAATGGTAGACCATGAAATCAATGTACTGTAGCATTTCACAATATTCTCGCGGATCACTTTTCATACTTGAAGCGTAGAAGAGAGTCAAGAATTGGCTCAGTTATAAACAGTCTAAATAGAAAATGCAATACGTATTAACATTAAAATGATTGAGATTGCGTTTCATTGTTAAATTATATCAGTCATGTGAGGTGCCTTAGCAATGTGATACAGATGGCTCCGTTGAGCATTCTTAAATATAATATAATTCTTCCTTCTTTCCAGGATGTGAAAGAATCCAACAGTGTAACCGATGATGCCATTACGAGTATTTTAGAGGGGTAAGTATTGGATTTGGTTTTATTTCTTGATGTGAGTAATGGAAAGTACAGGACTGCTAGCAGCTCTCACTCCATATTGGGTTCCTTCGTGGGGGCAACAGTGAAGTCCTTGTCCACTGTATGTATGTGTGTGGAGGGTTGCAGGGACGAATCCTGCCCCAAGCGGTTGGCCTTTCAGTGTGCTTAAATACGATAGAGAAGATAACAAGTGGTCATTGTTGAGCCTCGCGCCTTTACCTGAGCCTGTTGGTCACAAGCAGTAGCCATGCAAGACCGATGTGTTGTAGTGTGTATATTTGAGTGTTTCATATCATTGCAATACAAACATTCGTTGATTAACTGCTGTGTCGAGCGTGAACGTAATTCGTAATCCAACCCGGAGCCTCGCCTCGAAACATATTCAGCCCCGAGTCATTCACTTGGGGAGAATTAAACCGCCGGAACAAAAGATCGCGTGCGACACAGCAATTAACCAATGTAGGCATTTATTACAATAATGATACACTCAACTATATACTCGTACACTACAGCGTGATAAATAAATGCAACAATCTTGGTTGGCGAGGAGCCATGGCTACTTCTTGTAACCAATAGGACATAGCTGCATAGACTGAGGCTAGGTAAGGTAAATGCAACAGTGGAATGTTGCATTGCTGCCAATAGCATCACCGCCCATTGTTACTTGTCCACTTGCTATCTCCAGCATACCTGTTCTGTAGTATCATTGGCACGTTAGCTTGCCACGGTGGGTGAGTGGTTAACGTCTCAGACTACCAACCCCAACCTTGCAGGTTCAATCCTGGCCATGGTAAGTGATTTTTGAAAGGCAACAAAAATCATGACATGCATATCATACGTTGTTGGCATGTTAAAGAACCCATTTGAATTTTGTAGGCCGTGTTCATAATGGCAAAATTAATCTCGGGATTTTCCGCCAACACGAAGTTCCCCCATTCTCTACTAGAAAGCGCTATAGTGTCCAGGAGCTTAGATATCTAACCTCCTTGACTTTCATAGCGTTCCAAGGAACGACAAAATTCGACATGCAAGCTGCCCTCTGGGTGTCAAATAACAAAGCTTGCACCCGGCACCCGTGGCCATACGATATTATTATTATTATTATTATTATTATTGGCACGTTCAAAATCCCCTCAAAGACAAAGCAATGGCACCCCAGCATTCTTCGTGTGATTATTATTCTCACATTCAGAGGGAATCTCTCTGCACCCACATATTTTGTTAAAGCTTTTGCAAGGCCTGAATCTCATCACAAAGTAAGCCAGGTTGCAGCATTACAAGAAAAGCTTTATGAAGATGGTTGTTTCAATTATAAGAGTTTTTTTGGCCCAAGGAGGGATTGTCATATGTAGGTAGCATGTCAAATACATGTCAACTCTTCTTTAATATGCTGACCTGATAGCTCAGCCAATGGAGGAACCTTTAACAATCCCCCCTACTTTATAGACAAAACTAGCATTTCAAAAACACAAATGGCCCGCGTGTCCACTCAGCCTCCTACCTAAATGAGTATCAGAGTAATTCCTGGGAGCAAAGGAGCTGACAACTCCATCTTGGGGTTCATTCAGCCTACAGCTAATATTAGTACTGTACCCAAAATTCACATAGCCAACATCTATTATCCGAAGGATGGAATGGATCGCAATGACTGCCGATACCCAGCTAGATAAACCAACAAATCCCGCTTGTTACTATTCATAATATTTAAAATATTTATTCATTTATATCACGACCTGCATGATATTTCCTTCTACTCCTTCCTAGATCTTTCTAGATCTTCTATTTTCTCAAAAACTTCTTGTTATAAGATTCACAACTATCCTGTTTGTACTGGTTAATTTGGTTAATACGTCACGTCCATGTGAATATTTGCAACAAACAGTTAAGGTAATTGCCGTTCAAAATTGATATAGTAATTAAACTATACAGCCTATTTCCATATATCCTACTTATGTTAATAGCCTCTAACAACATACAAAAATTCAGTTTGATTGCTGTAATAGATTCGTAGATATTGAGAACCGTCTAAATATTTCGGATGGTTGCCATGTTGGACTTTCATATATGTCGGTCTTAGACTTATGTACTATTACATGAAGATTAATATTGGCCAGAGATGGTGTCCCCAACAGTTAATTGATAACATTTCCAACATGTATAGTGGTACTCTTATTTCAGTAAGGTTAAGTAATCATAAATCCGAGTGGAAGCCAATCAGCAGAGGGGTAAGACAAGGCTGTGGACTCTCTCCATTGCTATTCATAATCTACATGAATGCTATAATAAAGGAATGGAGGTGTGAAAGACATGGTTCAATACCTATCAGCAGGCATCTAAAAAATTTAGATGCTATACTATTTGCGGATGATGTTGCATTGGTAGCAGCTTCTGAAGATGATCTGCAGTGGTCAGTTTTCAACCTCCAGAAAGTGGCATCAAAATTCAGCATGTGCATTTCTACTGAAAAGACTAAAGTAATGGCATTTAAGGGTAAGGACCCTATCCCCAGTAAAATTTGTCTGGATGGTAAAATTTTAGAAAGAGTTAACGAATTCAAGTATTTAGGATATCATTTATCATTTCAAGAAGAACGAGACATAACTGCAAAAATAACTAATTATACCAGAACAACAGGAATCATCAATCACGTCATGAAGCCATCTCTTGTCCAAAGGCATACACGCTTGCGTTTGTATAACACATTAGCCAGACCAACCCTGCGAGGCGAGGCATGGACAATAAGATGTCAGGACATCTCCAGACTCACAGCACGCGAAATGACCTTTATGCGCCGAACAGCAGGCTATACTAAATGGGATCATAAGAGAAACGAGGATGTGCTGAAGGAACTAAAAGTGAAACCAATAACTGCATACATTTGTGACTACCAAGAGAACTGGAAGCATCATGTCCAAAGGATGGAACCTGGAAGATTTCCAAAGGAGATCCTTCGCTACCAGCCACGGGGAAATAGATCGATAGGACGTCCGATGAAGAGATGGAGGGAAAGTGCAAGACCGTAACGGGACATTTGGCCCAATACTTGGAAGGAAGATGATGATGATGATGACATGAAGATTATTGTGTAGCTGTAGTATTCAAATATTAATCACATGTTTAGGGTACAAGAAATAAAATCGAGATTTAAAAATTCTGCACAGCTGCCATCTTGTGGTTATGGAAACAATTGAAATAAATTAGATGCCAGTGGGTTAAAATTTGTATAAGCATTTACCATACCAAGTTTCACTGCGCTCGGGAGGTTAAATCGCGAGAAACGTCCATTTAAATATTTATATTTCGCGTCGCCGCCATGTTGGATTCGTGCTCACCAGGTTATTGAAAGTCCCTTAGGTGCACTTATGTCCATAGCCTCTATCAACATACAAAATTTTAAGGTGATATCAGTAATAGTTTCGTAGATATAGAATGCCAGTGAAATATTTCGCACAGCCGCCATCTTGAGGTTATGTAAACAATTGAACTTAGTTAGATGTCGGTGCATTACAATGAGTAAAACATATACTGTACCAAGTTTTATTGCGTTTGGTTGGTAATATCCCGACAAACGTATATTTAAAAGTCGCAACTTCGCTTGGCCGCCATGTTGGTTTTGTAGTTACCAGGTTTTCAAAAGTCACATAGGTGAACTTCTAGTAGATCTCTTTATCACCGCAAAATAGTCCAGGGTGATATCGGTAATAGTTTCGGAGATATTGAATGCTGGTGAAATATTTCGCACAGCCGCCATGTTGGATTGGTGAGACGTAACAAAACTTGAAGGGCACGGTCGGGGTCGACCTGAATAGTGCTATGAACTTACCGAGGTTCATTGAAATCGCTCCAGCCGTTTAGAAGTTATAAGGGGGGACACACCATCACACACGCACACACAGACAGACACACGGACAAAAGGTGATCTCATAAGCCTATTTTTTTTTTCATAAATGAAAATAGGCTAATAAAACGATAACAGATGAACAGTATATCAGACTATCTTCTTGGTTAAATATACCTCCTAATATCGTGGTTCTTAGTACTCATTATGACATTGCATATATCGCATCGTCGTGTTGTTCCACTGACAACTAACAGTTCACTCATTACATTACACGTATCGCTTATACTCGTAGACATTTCAAATATTTATATATCGCTGTGTTGAACAAGTTCCTTAAATATGCGTCTTACCAACTGCGCATACGTCTTCTGACAACATTCTACTCCTCACAACTATGCACGGAATTCCAACAATAATAATAATAAACCATTTCAACACACCACCTGGGATGCGAGAAAATCAGTAAGCCTACTTGTTATTCACTACTGTGCAATAACTTTCAATTTACAGGTTACTTCACTAGCGATTATACAATCGTCCTCGTGCCTTTAAATTGCCATTAACTTGTTCTATTATACAACGCTTATTTGTTCATACAACATTTCATTTCAACACATTTGCTGTAGCGATTCAATTGCGATATCATACTCTTATTAGTATTATGCCCGTTGCTCACGGTAAAATGTTTCTTAAAATTTATTTTACAACTAATTTTATAAAAATTTGACGAAAGCAAGCTGTGTTGTTCACGGTAAAATTATTTTATAAAATCCGTGGATGTATCAGGATCGCCATCTACCGATAAACTTCTGAACCAAGAATCAGCTGTTCAACACACATTGGTTTGAGAGTATGGCTCCAACAAACAAAGCAAACATTGCAAAAATTGCTGCTTTAGCTATAATTATATGTCGTACAGAGGTAAAAAGGAAGAAAATAAATGCTAGGAAGTCCTGGACTCGGGAATGGATAAAAAGAAGAGAAGAGTAGAGGAATACTCTCCTTGGTCGAAAATGAGTTGAGGTTAGAAATCAGAATTCATATAGGAATTTTCTAAGAATGGAGGAAAGCAGTTTTAAAAAACTCCTAGATCTCGTTGGTCCCAAAATTATTCGACAGGACACTTAACATGAGGCAAGGCATTTCTCCTGAAATGAGACTGCAAGTGAGTTCGAAACCCGTTTATCTTCGCCTTCACATCAGCCTGGCTTGTGTTCGGTCGAATTTATGAAACATATTCGGCGATTGAGATTTCTGCCTCCCTTCTTGCATTTCTATTGTGGTATATGGGCGTTTTAACCTCATACAAACACTGATATTTCTGGTACTCGTCCAGTAAAACACTAACAGCTTGGGAGCCCGTATCACACGACACTAGTTAGTATGAAAGCTTCTACCAGTACTGGTGTACACGCTGGTATAGACGCGTCTAGCATCGTGTGATATGTACCTTACATGTTAGGTTCTGCCTTGCATAATAGCTTCCATACAACTCACGAAATTGAACAGGTGCCATTTTTCCTGGCAGTTTTCATGGAAGTTTGAGTACAACAACCAATCGGATTTCTTTTCTCGTTCAGGTAGATATCCTAGGGGCAACATAAACAAGTAGATTTGTTATGTGGGTAGGCCTACGAATAAATACATCAGAATTAAACTATATTTTCTTTAAACGGCGTCTGTGTGATAAGCGCTAGCTATATCCAGTAAATACAGAACGTGTCATATTATTATTATTCTGGGATAAATATTTAACTATTTAAATTCTAATAGTTATCACGAATGGTATCCGTCCATGGTTACAGTATTTCGGGAAAATAAGAATTTTAAATGGGAGAAAACACAAAACAAAGTTGCAATATTGCTGTACGACGTAAGGAGGAAATTATAAAATAATTAAAAGGAAGTAAAAACCTCCGCCCCTGGATAGCCTTGAACCCGGGATCTTCAGATCAACAAGCCAGCGCGATACCACTAGCACACTTTTCCAACTGACTAAACAGCAATTTGTTGCACTTCTTATCAGCGCGTATGGTTAAATATCCAATTATTATAATTATATCTTAAATATTGATTGGAATGAATTCATTCAGTACCACGCATATTTTCAAATGTACTTAAAGCAAGTTTCATGACTGCTTTGCGTTAATAATGCGAATCGACTGCATATTTTACCCCCAAACGACAACCGTCCTCCATGTTTTATTTTCGAACAGTTTGTTTTCAAGCGAGCTTCACAATCTTCTCACCACGTGGCGCCAGCATCATCTTCATGTCAGCTTCCCTGATTGGTTCGTTTCGTAAAATTAATTTTACGGAATAGAACATGTCCTATTTTATGGAAAGTTTTATCAAAGGTTTTATAAAACTTGAATTTGACCGTGAGCAACATAAATTTTATAAAATTAAATTATTGTACAATAAATTTGAAGGAAAATTTTACCGTGAGCAACGGGCATTATACTTTTAATAAATTAACCACGTTACAATTTTAACCAAGTACCTTGAAGATTTACGTCTGTATATGCCATCGAATTAATAAATATAAATCCATTTCCTCACGTTCTTAATTAACATTTACTGAAATAAATGTTTAACAACTTTCTCTTTACCTTATATCGTATAATTGAATGAATTTGAGCTGTTAATGTGTCGGTCTACTAATCCCAAGCTTGCAGGGTCGCTCCTGGCCGTGGTAAGTGATTTTTGAAAGCCGGCAAAAATTACGACACGCATGTCATACGATTTCGGCATGTCAAAGAACCTATTTGAATTCAGTACGCCTAGTTCATAGTGGCAAAATTAATCTCGGGAGTTTCCACCAACACAAAGTTCCTCATTTCTCTACTAGAAAGCGCTATAGTGTTCAAGGAGCTTAGATATCTAACCTCGTTGAGTCTCATAGTGCTTCAAGGAACAACGAAATTCGACATGCAAGCTACCCTCTGGGTGTCAAATAACAAAACTTGCACCCGGCACCCGAGGGCATACGATATTATTATTAATGTAATAATTACATCTCATATCACAATTACATTTTATGCTTGGATTAGCATTAGTAAGTCTTTCGTTTTACAATGAGCTAGCATCGCTCTTTCATTACAATACTTCTCACTTTGACAACAGCTGATTGCTTTCCTTGAATAATACATTATCGTTCACCATTGAACTAGTCAAATGTTTCATGCAAATCCGTAGATTTGAATATAGAAATACCTTTAAGTATTTTAAAATATTTATATGCTTTCAAAGCCTTGTACGACTTTCCATAAATTTGATACAATTTACCGCAGCATTGAGTAATATGCTGGTAATACCTAATGAAGTGTAATTAAATATACTGTAGTATATTACATTGTTATATAGCATTCTAAAATGTTCCGAAGTGTTCTGAAACGTTCCGAAACTTTCTGAAGTTTTACGAAGCGTTCCGAAACCTTCTGAAGTGCTCCACGATCTATACAACTTATTCACGCATATTGGAAAGCTAATTACCATGAATAAAGCAGACGAAAAATCAATAAAATAATTTACATTACGTCAAAAATCAACACACGATGACGTAAAAATATTACAGAATTTAATATGACTCGAATGTCACCTAATATGACTAAAAAAAACTATTAAAACTATGAAAATAAACTGGTCACAATATCAGGAAAATGTTGGTCATCACAAGATATTCATAGCATGGCAACAACTACTAAATATATCGTAAACCTTCAAATACCTTCAGCCCGTATAACTCTTGATAACCTGCGTTAGTGGTGAACAGCTTAGAACTGCATTCATCTGTCAGCATTTCTCAAATGCTTGCAAGCGAGGCGAGCTTGCCTGCCTGGCCGGGACCTGGATCGGCTGGGACAGTCCGCTCCATCATGATGTCTCGTAAGATCGGAGTTGAACCATCACCGCTTCCTAATCTCGTACATCGGAACTCGTTCAGGGATTTCACGTTCGCTTCTGAATCAGATGATTCTGTCGATATTCTCTTAATACGGCTGCTCTCTGGACGATCTCCGATGAATTGGTATGATATTACGATGATATTGCGAGAATTCCATGGTGTTATCGGAATCACCAATAGTAGCATTGCGTTTCGTGACATCGTTGAACTACAGTTAGAAATATAGTAGTTCATCTCCATAATTCCTCTCTCGTCTTATTATGTCACCACTGGTATCCACATCATCGGTGGTAAATTATTTCCCCCTCATAAAGTTTAACAAGTCATAGAGTAGAGTTCATATTTTATGTCCTCGCTGACTCATATTTGTCGACAAGTAGAAATAATTACTTAAATATTTCAAAGTATACCTGTTGAATATTATTCTCTGGAGATTTAATGTGTATCTCGAGAATTCGTGGAATATATGTGCTTCTTTCTTATAGAATTGTAGTCAATCTTCTTCTTGGCTGTGGGTATATCGTATACTGCAATATTCTGTATTCGCTTGGAATTATAAGTCCAATTGTACTGCTAATATTTCATCGTAGCTTTTTCAAATAGTTTGGCCGGATGAAGTCTCTCGTCTCCCGGGGACTTTGCCTTCCTCGCTGACTCAAATTCAATATCTAACGGAGCGTAAAATATTACGACTTGTCGCTTCAATCGCTTGGAGTGGAATGAATCGGGTGTCGAAGCAAGTCTCCTCTTCTCGCCTTCGAAAATGGCGTCTTAGCGCGCAAACTATAGATGTCCACTTCTTAGTTAAATAACTTTCCAACGATGCTTTATCTTAAAATATGCTTCAGTCCATTAATTTTAATCTCCAAGTGGCTTCGTATTGTGCCCTTTTAGACCAAAGTCCAACGACCACATATGCATGTTACCGAAAATCAGCTAGCACGAGACTCAAAAGATCTCAGGGCGCCAACCGGCTGAAAAGCAAAGAACAAAAATATTAACTAAACTTGCTTCACTGATTATCGGTTCGATGCAGCAATATGATAGAAAGGAGAAATGAAAATACCACAATTTCTATAAAATCTCATTTTATTTATAATTAAAATGTTAAAAGACATTTAAGATGCAAAATATTAGCTCTATGATGTATGAAGAAAAATTCTCACACATAAATACACATGAAATAGAATATTCAACACACTCGAAAAAGCACTTGAAGATGATCGATTGCCAAAATTAATAGTCCATTGGCATCGATCCTAAATGTGAGCCTTATTTAAAAATTTGTAGGTCAATCAGGGCAAAATAAATCGTCCAGCCTGATGCCTACTTCGACTATGTACAATCAGTTAACTAGACATTATCACTGCGGCTTCGGTGGTGTAGTTGGTAGCATGCTGAGCTTATATGCCCAAGATAGCGGGTTCAAACCCGGCCGAAGCCGTCGGATTTTTAGACCGTTAAATATCCCTCAGTATGCCTTCCTTCGGAGGGGAAGTAACGCCGGCGATCCCATGTCATAGCTTTATGGCATGTTAAAGAACCTTCTACTAATTACACCTGTGTGAAGCTAAATTGGATAGGTTGAGAATGTAAACAACACTCTTAGGTTTCTACGTTCGTTGCCAAGAGCCGACTGCAGTGGCGTCTAGTAGCTAAGAACTGAACTTGACCTAGTAGTCGTTGACGGTGGCGCTTGGCGGCAAAAGTAGGAACTGTTTGAAAAATTCTAAGTTGCAGTCTGTACTTAAATTTAAAAAAACAGATACACACACTAATATAGCCATCACAATTAACACCGGTTATCAGACAGATTCTACACACACCCAAAGTACACGGGGCTACATGACCGCATTGTCGCAGCCCCTAAACTGAGGAACCAACCAACCAGACATTATCACTCGTTGATAAAATTATTTCACTTTTCACTTTCCTCAATGCATAATTTCACTGTTCAAATCTGAGTTTGATTTTAACATTTCCTTGAGTTAATTAAATAAACATAAATATTTGTCGGACATTTGGGCAAATATTACGGTTCATCAATCTAAATTCAAACAAGGATTCAAAGAACTTTGATCGTATGAAAATTTTATTTGATCATCTGTTCTTGATTCGTAACTTTCATTCAATAAAGAAATATGATCCATCTGACCATATTTTATTTAAATCGATTATCATGTTTATCCAAAACAACTAATCAAATCATTTATATTCATCATAAATTCAAAAATTTCTAATATTCTTTAATTTGACTCTCACAAAATTGACAAGATCAATCTATTTATATTTTCATCATACATCATTAAGCAACAAATTATTATTTTAATTATGAATTATTTATATTTTATTTAAGTTCAAAATATTCACTTGAACAAAATCTTCATCATTTATTTAGTTTTGGAACTTGTTTAAAACAAAAATATCCTTGATTTTATAAATGGCTGGTCATTTGTCAATTTTTATAATAATTAATTTTTGCCCATTTTATTTATGCGTTAAATCCACTTGGATATTATTTATGTTCGACCACGGTAAGGAATCGTCAAAACTAAGTTTTTTATAGACAAACGGTTTGACAAATACAAGGGTAATTTATTGTAAGACACGAGAAAATCTATTTCTGAAATTTATTTGTGATGGCTGCATTAAATAATCATTTGGCTCTTCATTTCACAAGATTACTATTTATAATTATTATACTTTTCTTCAACATACTTTTTTATAAGTTATCTAACCGTCATCATGGTTGACACCACACATAACACCATATTTATTCGTGATCACATTTCACGACTGAATGATACACATTCGTTTATAACTTCAACATTCTTAATTTTTATATATAATTATTTATTACTTTTTTTTATCAAGCCACAGCTTGTTTCAAACACGAAGCTTCATTTATACAAATTTCACCAATCACAGCAATCCTTATTACTTTATATCGTGCCCACCCTGTTCAAAAATGTCCTATTGTGACTTTACCATAATTGTTTGTAATTATACAAACTCGAGAATGTCCTATTTGATACAGGCATTCTGTAACCATTCGATGGCCTTCCGCGTCATAAAATATTCCAATCCTATAACGCATTTATGAAACGCTTAGAAAATAATGTATATCTTTGCAAGTTATGGGCGTGCATAAGACCACTAACCATAGGATAAATAAATCCTCAAATTCAAATTAAGTCGTTCCAAACTTCCTAAACTCTTATTTAGACAATTACTAAACATGATTATTATTATCATGACTTCACAAAATATTATTATTTCAAAATCAGAAATAATACGATTATTATTATCAAAAAAGTTATTATTATTATTGTCAAAATCCAAAACTGAAATTTATGGACAAAAACTAATTGAAAACAAACAAGCTCGAATCCGTGGATGAGGAAATATGTCCACCTTCTCTAAATTAAATTACCTAAGATGAGAAGAGCATGCGGCTGATGACCGCAATGGCGGAGAATAGAAAATCAGAATAAAGTGTTCCTGAAGCTTTCCATAGACTTGAAATCGCACAACTAGTGTTCCTGAACACCATAACATTCTAATCTGGTTTGCTACGGCGAACTGAAGATGAATTTGTGTATTGATATTTCTACAAAACGAAAATTTCCAAATACCACAAGCTATAGCTTACATTGTTGAAGTTCTTGTAGAGGCAGGCCTCCTGGACGGTCCCATTAAAGTTCCGCTTCCAGAAATGTCCCTCTTTATTTGTCCTACAGGACGCCTACGTAAATCCTCGCATCCGCTTCCATGCCTACCCTCAAATTTCTTAGCAACACATGACGGCTAGTCCTATATCTGCTTCACAATACACTCGAACTAAACTGTTCCCGTAGAATGTTATTATAGCTGACACTATTTGATGAATAGGGGTTCGATCCTTAGGATCCATGGTAATAGAATCAGTTGTAGCTCTGATACAGCTGTGACCCAATCAATTTAGTTGATACTCTTATAATCTTTAGCATATGATTCAGATCAGTAGCTTCCTAGTATAATATAAACTAGCGGGCCAAGGTTATGAACCTTCCAGACATGCGTTAGACACGGCTGGCCCCATCGTTGACTAATCCCTGTGTTCGGGTACTGGGTGCTCCCCAACACACATCTGTTAAGATGGGCCCCTCTGAGCTCCTAAATAAAGTTTGAGATATGCATCTCCAATCGTCGTCTAGTTTGATCTGATCAAAATGCAAGACTGGTATCCGAAAGTTATTGCAATGTGGTCGTGGCTGATCTTTTAAACTACCGAGACAGAAGCTCGTCACTGATGAATTGGAAATAACCGAGTTCCAATCAGTAAAGTGTGGCTTGTAGGCTAAGTCCACCATATGTCCAAAAGATGACAAATCAGACTAAGTGTCACTGTTCACGAAGCCTAACACTCCAATGTTGCTTCACAAAAATGTTCTAAGTTCCTCGCATCGCGAAAATATTCTATCACTTGACCGTAACGTCGTCCGGTGATAACACTGACTATAAGTTCCGCGTAGAATGACTGCTTTGCACTCGATAATAAAGACTGTAGCGTGACCATGCACGTGAAGTGATTGACCTCTTGGCTCAACTTGGCTCGCTATTTATACCCACTCAGGCCTTCGAGATGATTCCACGCCGCTCGCACGTCACCAGGACCATACGTCACAGCGGGAATAATATCAAACAAATAATCGCTAATATCTCAGCTCCTACTGGACCTATTTTCTTCCGGTATGGTGCATTCTTCTTCTTTTCTTAGTGCCAGTAATTTGCCATACTTCCCAAGTCTCAAAAACATCGCACAAGAATCATCTAAAAATAATGCCACAACTTGTCGCGGTGTACGTCATCAAGCCTCGCTGATAGCTCCCATCACCTTCTGGAAGAAAAGCCGCGCCGAGTTCAAAATTTTCCGCCTTCTTAGAAATGTACCTTAGACCCAGGCTATCGGCATGTGGATAAGGGCGCAGTATTGCCATGCTCCAATTATTTATAATTATTCTAATAATTAGGAATCATAATTATATCCATGCCTTCTTCTTCTTCTTCTGCCTTATCCGATACGGACGTTAGCTACCACCATGACTAACACCTTCTTATCGTACAATCCTGAAGAGTTCCGTGGAAGACAGCCCAAACCACGTTCTTAAATTATCCATCCAAGTTATTCGTCTCCGTGCCAATATCTGTAAATTATTTGATTGGTTAAACTGAGATCACGTAACTCCTTTGTGCATTGAGATAACATTATGTCGTGTGCCGTGAAGTGATGTTGGTCGCGCGTACTGTAGGCCCGTGCGCAAAGAACTCGAGTGTCGGAAGACTCTATGCCTCTCTCTCACACACACAAAAAAAAATGTTCTGGTCAGCGAAACTTATCAAGGTCTCGTCAAATTGTCACCTCGCTGCTCCAACCAAATCTCATTCTCTCTATGTTAAAATATTCAGAATGCAAATCGATGCATTTCTCTCTTCATTTCTTACTTTATAAAAAAACATGTAGCACGTCCACAGCTCCTAGACTGTGTTTAACTGCACGCATATATCGCGTATAGTATACCTATCTCCTTCAAATGAAAAGATACAATTCTTACGTAATAGCAGGTTCGATCCTCGACTGCTGCATACATGAGGTTCAATAAATTCGGGCTCAGTACCTAGGTAATTCCTGGTAGCAAAGGAGCTGAGAATTCATTCAGCCTCTGACAAAAATTAGTACCAAGGTAATTCCTGGGAACAAAGGAGTCGACAACTCCATCCCATCTAGTGCTAATGTCATGAAAATGTGTAGCCTCTACCGTCCACTGACGGATATTGACCAGTCCTAATGTTTTGAAGGATGATTTGTTTATCTTGTTCAAAGGCATGTCATGCAACCATCCTTACATGTCAACGTATAGCTCAGCAGCCCATCTACTATTTGACAGACTATGAAGTGTGTAATTTATATGGCTATGCTATCAGTCAACAGCTTCCCTATAAAGATTTTGCATGGCTCACTAACGTGAAAATTGAACGCTTTGATTTGCACACCGATGCTCGACAAGAAGATCGCGGTTGTGTGTTGGAGGCTAATTCACAATACCATCCACATCTAAACGATGAGCATACAGATTTATCGTTTTGTGTGGAGCTTATGATTCCTCCTAACTGGAGCCCAAAACATGCTAATCTACTAGGAACGCTTCTTCCGAAAACAAGGTATGGGATTCACATTTAAGTGTTTTACAATGCTTGACGTATGGTTTCGTATTGAGTAAGATCCATCGTGCTGTGTCCTTTGCACAAAGGGCTTGGTTAAAGACTTGCATATCATCGTCAACAGTCTACACAGCCTTTCGAGGCTATTTTTAAAAAAATTATGAATAATTCGGCGTATGGTAAAACGTTTCAAAATGTACGCTAACACCGATCTAACCTCTTAGTTATTCATGGGAGGGTAGCTACGGTGCTTGAAAATCTGTTTCTATGTCAAATTTTAAATATGTACAGATTATTACTGACGAGGTGGCTACCGTTTAATTAGGCAAGGTTGAAATTCTATACGGTAAGCCATATTAGAGTTTTAGAAATTAACCATGCATAACTTTCATTCTTAGTTTGCTCGACGCTATTTTGGAGATATTCAGCTTGTTTACGTAGATACAGAAAGTTTTGTTTATCGGGTTATGTCTCTGGATGCTTATCAGGTAATGCGTGACCATCCTGAGCATGTTGACACTTTTTTTCCTTTCCTGCTGACAACACATTCTGTAACTGAAAACAACCAGGTTATGTATGGGGTTAATGAAAGACGAATGTGGCGTTGATCTCATAATAGAATGTTTATTGCTTTCCCCTAAAATGTATTGTTATACTACAGAAGTTTCAAAGCATGTCCGCTCCAGTGTTATCAGAACGTTACCGTGAGGCGTTATATAATACCATTGCACAGTACGCGCGGAAGGCCCGATTCATAAAGGGTATGTCGTGGAACAAATGCGCCGCTCATTGCTTGCGTTAGACGATAAACGCTCCTGGCTTAATGACACCTATCAAACCTGCTTTGGGGACATTATACTTTTGATGCGTAAAACAGGAATGCCTCTGCACAATTTAATAAACCCTTCCCAAACCTGGTCCGTTGCTTAAAAAAAAGGACTTGTATATGTACTGCTCGGGTTCAAGCTCTGTGAACTTGCGGGGTGAAGTGAAGTGGCAGGCGGGAAGAGAAGGGCCTGTCAACAGCCCGCCGTGATATCTGGAATTCATGTCTATTTCAATACTACTTACTTAGGGCCTTTGCTCAAACCACTGTGGTGTTGCGAATGAGTGAGTGAGTCACCGATCAATGTATTTGATTCTGTTACTACGCACGGTCCGGGAACCCTCATCACTCGTCACCATCACTCCTCATAGTCCGCGATCAACATTCCTCTCATGTTCACGGAGCTTGGACCCGAGCTGTACTTTATTTTGTGGTACAATACGTTCTATACGTTTGTGTTTCACTGCGAACTTTCTTGCCTGGTCAGTCCTAAATGCAGAGCTGGTAATCACAAATATGTACTTCTCAAGACTATTACCCTCATTAACACAGTTGAGTTATGACTACGATAAACCTTATCGTTAATGACCAGAGGCAAAATGATCACTTCATCACTCATCAGTTTTGCATGGCTAAGCCATTAGCCGGCCTTCATGTGTTGATGAGCACTCCCCGTACTTGAGCTCGGCGTTCCTCGAGGGGCCTTAGCAGCGCCGAAGGCTAATCAATCTCCATAACGTCAGTCGACCAGGCGAGAGTTATCTTTGACTCCACTGGAACTGTGACTGCCTCGGTCTTCCCCACTCTTTGCCCAATGGTTAGGTTATACTTCTTCATTTAATAAATCGGATCTTGCAACATGATTTTTTTTTATTTTTGAAAAATGTTTTTGAAAGTCTTTATTGACAATTTTTTTTTCAAAATCTCTCTTTCTTATTTTTCAAAATATTTTTAATATAGATATATATTTATTGATTTTTTAAATTTTTTTTTCAAAGTTTTGTTTTATTCTCTTTCGAAATTTGTTTTATTTTTATTTGTTATCCTTTTTTTGTAATTCCTAAGGTTACACTCCCAACTGGAGCACGGAAATCTTCCACATTCGTCGAGTCAAATGGACCTATCCAGCCACTTATTTACTCCATGACTTCAACAACCAGTCCATCGAAGGAGGATTCCACATCGAAGAACTTCAGATAACGCAGCATTCCAAGCATTATCTTGTTGGAAGAGTTTTTAAAAAGCATGGTAATATTGCTTTGTCAAATGGTTAGGTTTTAATGCATCTTTTGATTCTTGAATTAATAAATCTGATCTTGTATAATGATTCTTGTTTATTCTCTTTGTCGGGGTTGGCCGAGCGTTCGAATTTCCCGCCACAACGCTCGCCTCGGCTCGGACCCGATCAGCTTCTCCAGAAAAGACCAACATGACCGCCGCTCTCACTGGCACAGATGAGGCATGAAGATCTTGAATAATGGTTCATGTTTATCCTCTTTATCGGGTTGGCCGAGCGGCCTAAGGCGTTCGATCTAAGTTTGAATTTCCCCGCGAGGGTTCGAATCCCTCATCCGACACAACTCATTGGTTAGTAGCACTGCTTCTTCTCTTTTCTGCCGCTAGATCGAGCACGATCCGCTCGGCTCAGAACCCGATCAGCTCCGATTCTCCCTCCTCTCTCAGTCACCAAACAATATGGCCGCCACTCTCTCTGGCTTGAATCACGTAGCCTCCCACACCAACCATTCACGCCAACGTCACATTTCCCATCCTCCATGCCTCGTCCTATATCATCATTCCGCAGTTTACTTGGTACCACTGCTTCGTGGTCCCTCGTCATTTCTACCGCTAGATAGCGCACTATCCGCTAGACTCGGGACCTGGACAGCACTATGAAGTGAGCCAAGTGACCAGCGCCGGCCCAGGATATCTCCGCATGCCCCTCCCATCGGCCTTCCCCCGTCACGTCACGTGATCTTCGGAAATTCCCTCGTGACCTTGAGCCCCTCGTGACGTCACTTGACCTTGAGGAGATTATCTTAACTCTTAATTGGTCCGGGAACCACTTTAGTTAGCTACTATTAAATTTATTTCTTTAAAATTTTTGGTGAGAGTGAGGTATTTGAATTTAGTTCTTTATGTTCATATTCAGGAGCAACTGAAGGCTTGGGAAGAAACAGTGGGAGAGTACGGATGGAAGTTCAACATCAGTAAATGTGAGATCCTGTTAACGACCAGGAAAAAGGACAGACCAATGAGTGGGATAACACTTGGAGATGGACAGATGAAGAAGGTGGAAAGTCTCAAGTACTTGGGAAGTATAGTGGAGGAAAATGGGAGAAATGACAAAGAGATTACGGAACGTGGCAGACAGGCAGAAGCATTCATGAGCATTAGGAGCTTAGTGTGGAATAAAGATGTCCCACAAAAAAGCAAGGAAGTGTTATACAGAAGCTACTATATCCCGATACTGACCTATGCTTCAGAAACGTGGACAATGAAGAAAAGAGACATAAACAGAATACAGGTAGGTGAAATGAAGTTCCTGCGAAGTAGGATCGGAGTAACAAGAAGGGACAGGGTGAGGAATGAAAAGGTCAGGGAAATGGTGAAAGATGAGCCCTTGCAAGGTAGGATTGAGACATCAAGACTGAGGTGGTATGGACACTTAAAGAGAATGGATGAGAAGAAGATTCCCAAGAGGATACATGAGATGCAGATGCAGAAGAAACGACCAAGGGGAAGACCATGAGATAGATGGCTGAAAGGAGTGGAGGAATGTGTCAAGAAGAGAGGCGAGGACTGGACCAGAGTGACAGCGGAGAGGTGGTGGGAAGAAAGGACTAAGTGGCGAGGCTTATGTTCCAAACAGACCCAGCCTGGGGCTGGAAACTGTACAAGATGATGATGATGATGTTCATGTTTGATAACTGTATTGGGAAGGGCGAATTACGATCGGCTATTCAAATATAAAACATAAATTACATTAAGACAGCCATAACTCCAGAAAACAGAACTTCAATTATTCTTGAAGGGCAAACATTCCTTGCTGGAGAATGTACAAGATTCGAACCTATAACATCAATGTAACATGACCATCGAGATCAGTTTCCGGAAAACGTAAAATCGGTAAGTCATATCACCACTTATGAAAGAAAGCTCGATATACCTCACTCAACGTTAGAGAATTTCGTAATTCTTCTCAGCTGATGAACAATAAAAACAAACACAACAGCTACGGAAGAAGATAATACTGCATTCCCACTCATCAGCTGATTCCCTTTCAAATGAAAACATTAGCCTAGAATGAGAATGCAGGGGATGACATGCTCTCCTTAAATTAACCCTAAATCAATACTGGTCAACCTAAGCCCTGTAGAGTTGATCCAGCACACACAACGAAACAATTCAACAATCTGGCTCACTCGCCACGCGCGAGGTTGCCCTTCCCAACACGATTATCATAACGAATCCTACACTAAATTCAAATTTCTGACTCTCACCCAGTCGTGGCTCGTGCTGTTGGAGTTGGGGAAGGCTACGAATGAGCTAAAACCTGAAGGTAGTTCCGAGCTTCGTGGTTGTGTAATTATTTATAGCTAGGCAGTAAATGACCACCTTAGCTCAACGCGTAGTGGCAAATCTTGGATGAATGCATTTCTTATCCGGCACGCATACGCGTTTACAGGATATTTGTGGAAAATATTTCAGGCCAATGGGCCCTATTATCCTATTATGCTATTTTATTAACCGAAGGATTTTTAATTTTCCAGTTAAACGAATTGACTTACCTAGTTTCGTAATTATAATTTAATCTACTCCCCCATCCTAATGAGACCCGATCAGAGGAGGCCTGACTCGCGATTGCACCCTAAATATAGCCGCAATTTACCTCCAAACACTACCAGCTATAGATTTGATCTGCAACATGATCCGAGAGTGAAACATAACTTGAGGGATATGGAAACAAACACACAAAGCATGGCCGGATTTTTAAACTGTATACTTCCCTTACGTCTCAGTAGATGGCACTGCTACCCCTGCCACATCATGGTGCTCTCTGGCAGAAGTATTTTAAGTACACTTCAAGGGATACCATTAGAGTTGTCAAAAATTAATGTCACTTATTTGTCTTCTAATAGTGTTGGTGTGGTTCCTGGAGAAGAGAGGCCTCCTGTCTGAGTACCAGTGTGGATTTCACTCTCATAGGTCCACCACCGACCATCTGGTGCGACTTGAGAGTGCCATACAGGAGGCATTTCTCCGAAGGCACCACCTAGTCACGGTTTTCTTTGACCTCGAGAAAGCCTACGACACCACATGGCGCCACGGGATCCTTTCCACCCTTCATGAGTGGGGACTCCATGGTAATCTACCGACTTTCATTGTGAATTTCATGTCCGACCGACTCTTCCGTGTAAGGATCGGTAGGATATTATCGCAATATTATACCCAAGAAAATGGAGTTCCTCAGGGTTATTTGCTGAGTGTCACCTTGTTCGCGATTGCCAAAGAGTAAAAGAGTGGTGCCTGCGAGCTCGAGCTAACCATATAGCGAGGAGTTGTCGAGTGAAGGCGCGTTGTTTATGCTGTGCATTAGAACGTGTTACTGTTATGTGTCCGGCGTTAAACAAGCAATCCATCCAGGATGGGCATGATCAGAGAGGAACCATTAGTGGCGTGACTGTAGGAGGACAAGTGTTGCTGCAGACATTGATTATTAAACTTGTAAAAGGTAAGGAGTTCGTCGCAGCGAGGGCATTATTAGATATAGCCCGGTCAAGTTGGCCCAAAATATAGGGGTAAGGTTACAAAAATTCGCATAGAGCTGAAAATTTGTACTAATGGTCTAAACACCATTATAAATGAAATGTGAAAAGTCCCCATCGATCCAACAACGGCAAAAAAATTATTCAAGGTCAAAGTTCGCAAATATGCCTTTTTTGCGTTTTTCACCCGAACGGTAAGTTTTATCATAACAAAAGATCGGACGAAACTTGTAGATCATGCAATTATCTATACAAATTGTCTCAACACTTTTTCTCCTAAGAGTCACCGTTTATGAGATATAACGATTCAAAAAGTTGTATTCATAATATGCACACGTTTCCACGCCACATGAGAGGTAGTGTACTTGGCGATTTTTTTAACGTTGATTCCCCTGTAGGCCTATTCCACTATCTATTGTGATCCTATTAAATTCAATAATATTTAATCATATATATTATTTCAGTAGTATAGATCCCTCCTCCGGCGCTTACAAGAGACCGATCGTGACAAATGAGCATTCTAATGAAAGAGAATAGACATTAGCAGTGACGAATTGCACTCTAATTTCATGAATATCTATACTTTCTTTAAAAAGTGACTTTCATAAAAATGTACGAAGTGTGCTATTTGCAGATACTGTTGCTGTAGGAATCTACGCTGCATAATTGCTGTCCACTTCACATTTTAACCGCTGTCACGCCTATTTCATGTCTTTTTCAACATCTGAGTTCTTTCCTTTATCATTGTTCATGGATTTTAGAAACAGTAAATCAAAGAAATGAATACTCAAATCGTATAACTTAATAAATATCGAATAACTGGTGAGTGTTATGATGATCCAATTTTCAGTGATTGCCTTCTTAAGTTAGGGAACGTAGAACTTGGAATTCTGAAATGAAATGTAAATAGTGTTCTATGATCATTTGGTTGAAATGAAATCATAACAACTTTTCTCCTTGAGTCTCTCATTATAAACATATTGGGGAAAGTGTGGTTTATGAACGTGCGGGTCCGATAGTAATAAAAAAAATGGTACCGGTACTATTGGAAATGATGAAAGCGGTGTGAATTTTAAGAAATTGGGGGAAATTATTCGGAACCATCTAATATTTCTGCTTCCTCTTGTTCTTGTTCTTCTTTTTCTTCTTGTTCCTCCTCTTCTTCTTCTTCTTCTTCCTGCTGGGTGCAGGTAAATTGTCCTAATAGCGATGAATCAGATGTCTCCTCGCTGATATCGTATGAACACTCTTCTGATGGCAATCAACATTGGAGCATGACTGGCCTTGACAGCTGGTAGGCCTACATGCTAATGAACTAAATAATCCAACTTCTTTGCAGCCGCATTTAGCATTACATCCCTTTTTACAATTGCTGTTGTCCTGATAATTGAAAGAGCAATAGAACAGTTCAACTTGACAAATACAACTATTGCTGTTGGTGAAGACGTAGACTTACTGATATTACTTACTGCTCGAACTCCAGCCGAAGATATATTTTTTTTTTTTTTTTAACCTGGGAAAGCTCAACATCAGTTGGAACAAAAAACATGTACAATTACCTTGTCTTCCTCCAACCTCCGCTTCTCCTCATCAACATCTATTTCGGGTATATTATCAAGTTGAAGTGTGGCTTGATAATCAACTAGACCCAGAAGAGTGGGGTTGGAAGTTAATCGACAATACATTGGAACCAATCCAGATTTGACTCCCACCTGCACCGGAAAACTCCTCAACAAAGTTTTTTTTGCAATTGTAAAAAGGGATGTAATGCTAAATGCGGCTTCAAAAAAAGTTGGATCATTTTGTTCATTAGTATGTGCCAGTTCTCAAGGCCAGTTGATTTGCCATCAGAAGATTATTCATACGATATCAGCGAGGAGACATCTGATTCATCGCTGTTAGGACAATTTACCTGCACCCAGCAGGAAGGAGAAGAAGAGCAACAAGAAGAAGAAGAACAAGAACATGAGGAAGCAGAAGTATTAGATGATTCCGAATAATTTCCCCCAATTTCTTAAAATTCACAAAAATTCACACCGCTTTCATCATTTCCAATAGTACCATTTTTTATCATTAAATATTATTGAATTAAACAAGATCACAATAGATAATGGAATAGGCCTACCGGGGAAACCACGTAGAAAAAAAACGCGCTAAGTACACTATCTCACAGGTGGCGTGGAAACGATCGTTATATTTCTCTTAGGAGAAAAAGTATTGAGACAATTTTTATAGATAATGGCATGATCTACAATTTTAGTCTGATCTATTTTTATGATAAAACTTACCATTTTGGCTGAAAAACGCAAAAAAACATATTTTCAAACTTTGACCTTGAATAAATTGTTTTGCCGTTGTTGGATCGACGGGGACTTTTCACATTTCATTTATAATGGTGTTTCGACCATTAGTACAAATTTTCAGCTCTATGCGAATTGTTGTAACCTTGCATATCTAACTTCACCGGGCTAATAGTGGATCCCAACGATCATATCTGCGACAAGGTTTAGTCAGTAAGCTTGGACTAGACTCGAGTGGTGAGGAAACCCTCATCCACATGCTTTTCGGTGGAAAGTAGAGTAAAGGTACTGTGCACAATAATTATGTGGTAGAAATAGAATCACTTAGTGGCACCTTCAAGGTTGTTTTAGAGTTGTTGGTCCAACCTACCATTTATGGGAAGGTCACAGGTTTAGACAGACTTCCACCGAGCTTATAGCAAGAGGAATAGAACTAACTGACGTAGGACATAGTGACAGAGAGATTGACGTATTATTCGGTGTGGATATGTTGTCATTGATACTTATGGGAATCACCAGGCCAGTAAAACATGACATGCTTGCAGTACATACTAAGCTTGGATGGTCGCTCATGGGGCACAGGGTGAATCTAGAATAGGAAGAGTAACTTCTGCGATATCTCTGTTCATGGGGAAGAAGATTGACATAAATGATGTATGGAAGATTGAGACTTTAGGCATTATGTATCCAGCCCAGGTTAAGAGCAAGAGAGAACAGGAACAAGATGTGATTAATCAGTTTCACGAAACGACACGAAGACGGGCAGATGGAAGATTTGAAGTCAGGATCCCCTGGAGGAAAGACGCAAAAGAAATAGGCAACACCTTGCAGTGTGCAGAACAACGTCTTCAAGGACTCGTTCGTCGTCCGGAAAGAATCGGGAAATACCATGAGTATAACGATGTACTTCAAGAGTGCCTAGAACAAAGATTAATAGAGATTGTATCGGAAGGAGACAGGCAAGGAGAAGGTTACTAAGTTATTTACCCCATAGTGCAGTCATTAGGGAGGAGAGTACACCAACCAAAGTGAGACCAGTATTCGACGCCTCTGCAGGGGGATCATATGGTGTCTCACGCAATGACTGTGTGGAAAAGGGATCAAACCTGATTGATGACATACTTTCCTTGATTATGGCATTCAGGTTGAATGAGGTTGGTGTAGTAGCAGACATTGCTAAGGATTTCCTTCAGATTGGCTTTGATCCGGTGGACCGTCACAACTAGTAGTTTCTTTGATGGGATAAAACAAACCGTAAATTAGTCACTTTTCAGCATGGTCGAGTTGTCCTTGGTATGAAATGTAGTTAGTTTCTTCTTGGAGCAACGCCGAAGAAGCTCATAGGAGACCATGGGATGTTACTCAAAGAGTTTGCGGAGAACTTAACAAAGTTCTTTTACGTGGATAATTGCATCACGAGTTTCCATGATGAGGAAGAGTTAAAGGGATTCATGGAACTGTCGACGGGTATACTGAAGAGTGGAAAGTTCGATTCAAGGGGATGGGTAGACGGCTTTAGGAACTGAGAGCTCCCATAACATAACCTCCTCGTAATAGAGGTACCAACAGATGGCCCTAGGAACTGAAAGCTCCCATAACATAACCTCCTCGTAATAGAGGTACCAACAGATGGCCCTAGGAACTGAGAGCTCCCACAACATAACCTCCTCGTAATAGAGGTACCAAGATATGGCCCCAGGATTTGAGAGCTCCCATAACATAACCTCCTCGTAATAGAGGTACCAACAGTTGGCCCTAGGAACTGAGAGCTCCCATAACATAACCTCCTCGTCATAGAGGTACCAACAGTTGGCCCTAGGAACTGAGAGCTCCCATAACATAACCTCGTCGTAATAAAGGTACCAACAGTTGGCCCTAGGAACTGAGAGCTCCCATAACATAACCTCCTCGTAATAGAGGTACCAACAGTTGGCCCTAGGAACTGAGAGCTCCCATAACATAACCTCCTCGTCATAGAGGTACCAACAGTTGGCCCTAGGAACTGAGAGCTCCCATAACATAACCTCGTCGTAATAAAGGTACCAACAGTTGGCCCTAGGAACTGAGAGCTCCCATAACATAACCTCCTCGTCATAGAGGTACCAACAGTTGGCCCTAGGAACTGAGAGCTCCCATAACATAACCTCGTCGTAATAAAGGTACCAACAGATGGCGTATTGAACTTCAGTGATCGACTTGGTTTAAAATAATAGTAATATCGTATGGCCTCGGTTACCGGGTGCAAGCTTTGTAATTAACACCCAGAGGGTAGCTTGCAAGCCGAATTTCGTTGTTCCTTGAAGCACTATGAAAGTCAAGGAGGGTAGATATCTAAGCTCCTTGAACACTATAGCGCATTCTAGTAGAGAAATGAGGAACTTTGTGTTGGCGGAAACTCCCGAGATTAATTTTGCCATTATGAACACGGCTTCTGAATTCAAATGGGTTCTTTGACATGCCAACATCGTAGACATGCGTGTCGTATTTTTTCCGCCTTTCAAGAATCACTTACTATGGTCAGGATCGAACCTGCAAGCTTGGGGTTAGTAAACTGACACGTTAACCACTCACCCACCGTGACAAGATTAAAATAATAATAATAATAATAATACACTTGGATAGAATGAGTGCCAATGACAATTATGTTTTAAACTCAAGGTAGTGGCGATTTGAATACACGTATCTTTCTAAAAAAAAACGGTAGACTACTCGCTGGTATTAAGAGCGATCCACCAAAAACTATAAATTAACCTACCGATACTAGAAGTTGTTAATGTGGTTCTGGAAGATTGTGGTCTTGTTCTGCATAGTTAACAAGTGATATTTTGTTTACAGGCTGTCGCTATCTGGTAGAGTGATCATTCGTATTCTTATATAACTAATTACAACTTACGGTATATACAAAACTGTCATTAATTAAATTATTGTTTGAAATTTTCTTAAAAATATAGAAATGATGAAAGAGATGAAATCAGATCTATTGCAATGTTAATTAATAATAACTTTCTTTAAAGCGTCAAAATGTATTCAGGGAAATCTATATGAAGCTTCTTGAAATCTTTGATTGCATTTGAACCCATCATTTTAAAGTTGTGCTTATGTATTGATATGAAATTAATTATGTTTAATTACTTAAGGCATCTCCCGGTCAACGCCGGGTGCGCTAACTAATGAAGGTACCTTTGCTCTACAGGACGGACATTCCTTGCAATGTTGCTGTGACGGATTGTCTGGAAGCTGAGGACCAAGAAGTAGCACCGACGTGTGACATCTGTAAGATAGAACTTATATCGGAATCCCTTCGCAGTGTACATATGACAGATTATCATGCAAGCCCGTCCACGGAACCCCTGACTGTTGAAGTGCTGACCTTAAATGCTGAGGGGAAGATGCAATATCAAGATATCAGTGTCGAAGTTGATTTATCCCCACCAATTCTACAGTGTGGATCGTGGGACTGCATGTTCTGTACGAATTCTTTCAATACAAAATCAGTTCGTAATGTTCATGATCCTGTGAATCATGGAGAAGGTCAACCATTGAGTCCTGAAGACTTGATCACTTCTCTCCAACTTGTAACGCCTCCTCAAACCAACAGCGATTCCATACCTGTCCTCCAATTTGTTGCGCCTCCTCAAGCCAACAATGATTCAATACCCGCTCTCCAACCTGATCTGCCTCCTCAAGCCAACAGTGATTCAATACCTCTTCTTCAACCTGATCTGCCTCTTCAAACCAACAGCGATTCCATACCTGTTCTCCGATTTGTTGCGCCACCTCAAACCAACGGTGATTCAATACCCGTTCTCCAACCTGATCTGCTCCCTCAAATCAACAGCGATTCAATACCTCTTCTCCAGCCTGATCTGCCTCCTCAAACCAACGGCGATTCAATACCTGTTCTCCAATTTCTTAAGCCTCCTCAAACCAACAGTGATCCAATACCCGCTCTCCCTCCTCAAACCAACAGTGATTCAATACCTCTTCTCCAACCTGATCTATCTCCTCAAACCAACAGCGTTCCAATGTCTGTTCTCCAATATCTGTTCTCCAACCTGCCTCCTCAAACCAATCGCGAATCAATACCTCTGCTCCAACCTGATCTGCCTCCTCAAGCCAACAGCGATTCAATACCTGTTCTCCAATTTGTTAAGCATCCTCAAACCAACAGTGATCCAATACCCGCTCGCCAACCTGATCTGCCCCCTCAAACCAACAACGTTCCAATGTCTGTTCTTCAATATTTGATCTCCAATCTGCTTCCTCAAACCAACCGCGAATCAATACCTCTTCTCCAACCTGATCTGCCTCCTCAAACCAACAGCGATTCAATACCTGTTTTTAAATTTGTTACGCCTCCTCAAACTAACAGCGATTCAATACCTCTTTTCCAACCTGATCTGCCTCCTCAAACCAACAGCGATTCAATACCTCTTCTCCAACCCGAACTGCCTCCTCAACTCAACAGAGATTCAATACCTGTTCTCCAATTTGTTGCGCCTCCTCAAACCAACAGCGATTCAATACCTCTTCTCCAACCTGATCTCCCACCTCAAACCAACATCGATTCAATACCTGTCCTCAAACCCGATCTGCCTCCTCAAACCAACAGTGATCCAATACCCGCTCTCCAACCCGATCTGCCTCCTCAAACCAACAGTGATTCAATACCTACTCTCCAACCTGATCTGCCTCCTCAAACCAACAGCATTCCAATGTCTATTTTCCAATATCTGTTCTCCAATCTGCCTCCTCAAATCAACCGCGAATCACCTCTGCTCCAACCTGATCTGCCTCCTCAAACCAACAGCGATTCAATACCTGTTCTCAAATTTGTTATGCCTCCTCAAACCAACAGTGATTCAATACCAGCTCTCCAACCTGATCTGTCTCCTGAAACCAACAGCAATTCAATACCTCTGCTCAAACCTGATCTGCCACCTCAAACCAAAAGCGATTCAATACCTATTCTCCGATTTCTTAAGCCTCCTCAAACCAACAGTGATCTAATACCCGCTCTCCAACCCGATCTGCCTCCTCAAACCAACAGTGATTCAATACCTTCTCTCCAACCTGATCTGCCTCCTCAAACCAACAGCGTTTCAATGTCTGTTCTCCAATATCTGTTCTCCAATCTGTCTCAAACCAACCGCGAACCAATACCCCTTCTCCAACCTGATCTGTCTCCTCAAACCAACAGCAATGCAATACCGGTTTTCAAATTTGTTACGCCTCCTCAAACCAACCGTGATTCAATACCTCTTCTCCAACCTAATCTGCCTCCTCAAACCAACAGCGATTCAATACCTGTTCTCCAATTTGTTAAGTCTCCTCAAACCAAGAGTGATTCAATACCCACTCTCCAACCTGATCTGCCTCCTCAAACCAACAGCAATTTAATATCTGTTCTGCAATTTGTTAAGCCTCCTCAAACCAACAGTGATGCAATACCCACTTTCCAGCCTGATCTGCCTCCTCAAACCAACAACGTTTCAATATCTCTTCTGCAATTTGGTTTGCCTCCTCAAACCAACCGTGAATCAATATCTCGTCTCCAACCTGATCTGCTTCCTCGAACCAACAGCAAAACAATACCTGTTCTCCAATTTGTTAAGCCTCCTCAAACCAACAGTAATTCAATACCCACCTACCAACCTGATCTGCCTCCTCAAACCAACAACAAGTCAATATCTGTTCTGCAATATGGTATGCCTCCTCAAACCAACGGTGATTCAATACCCACTCTCCCACCTGATCTGCCTCCTCAAACCAACGGCGTTTCAATATCTGTTCTGCAATTTGGTATGCCTCCTCAAACCAACCGTGAATCAATATCTTGTCTCCAACCTGATCTGCTTCCTCGAACCAACAGCAATTCAAAACCTGTTCTCCAGTTTGTTAAGCCTCCTCAAACCAACAGTGATTCAATACCCACTCTCCAACCTGATCTGCCTCCTCAAACCAACGGCGTTTCAATATCTGTTCTGCAATTTGGTATGCCTCCTCAAACTAACCGTGAATTAATATCTCGTCTCCAACCTGATCTGCCTCCTCAAACCAACAGTGATTCAATAGGCCAACCTGTTCTCCAATTTGTTACGCCTCCTCAATCCAACAGCGATTCAATACCTGTTCTCCAACCTGATCTGCCTCCTCAAATGAACAGAGATTCAATACCTGTTACCCAATGTGCTGCATGTCTTCAAACTATCAGCGATTCAATATCCGTCCTCCAACCTAATCTACCTCCTCACATGAACAGCGATTCAATACATATTCTTCAATTTGTTGCGTGTCCTCAAACTAACAGCGATTCAATACCTCTTCTCCAACCTGATCTTCCTCCTCAATCCAACAGTGATTCGATCTCTGTTCTTCAACATATTACGCCCCCTCGAACAAACAGCGATTCAATGCCTGCTCTCCAACGTGTTACGTCTCCTCGAACCAACAGCGATTCAATACCAGTTCTCCAACCTGTTAAGAGACATTACTTAAACGAAACTTTGGATTTGGATGAACAGAGAGAACACCCTCCGAGACAGAGTATGATCCATATCACGGGTCAAAACAAAAATTCATCACATCCGGTTAAAAAACAATACTCTTGTAACTCAGAGGGAATGAATAAGAATCAGACGATGTGTCAAGGCAAGTGTTTACCATCACCTAGAGTCTTTAACAAACACACTATCAAGTGGAACTGTCAATTCTGTAGCAAATCCTTTAAATCAGAATCCACTCTGAATGGCCATGTGATGCTTTTCCATAGACATCGCCGAATATCACAACCTTCCCATTCTACTGCTCCATGGAAGAAGACAGCATCATCTGTTACAAAGCCTTTACTCTGTGACAAGTGTGGAAAATTACAACAGTCCTGAATTAATTCTCAGCCACATTCCGAACATTAAATTGGTCAGCTACCCAAACCCCTTCCAACATAAAGTTGGAATACTCTGCAAAGATCGCATATATCCATGCACTGTAAATCAGAAAATCGATCAATTATCCAGAGAGCGTGTGTATTCAAAGATTCTACTACACAGTTGGCATACTATTCCGAGTGTGTGTATAGTCAAAGGTTCTACAACACAGTTGACATACTATCCCGATCAAGGACTATAATAGTAGTCGGCCTATTGGCTCTATCACGCTGTGAGGTGAAGCATTGACCACGTCCTCGTAACGGCTCTAGCTGCTGGTACCTCTGTCTACAGTAGGCCTAGCACTTAATACGGCGTGCTTGGGTTATTGTGATTCTTAGTTTACAGCACGGTTTACAGATATGGTCATTAAAATGATGCATTTCCATGGACGATAGACTGATCAAGCAATATGAGTGATTATTTACATAAATGAGGGTGATTTTTTTAGGTAAATATTCAGTCATATCTGTCATACTACATTCGTATATTTCGATAGCCTACTGAGAGATAATGAACAGTCACTAACTAATAAGAAAACCACGTGCAATAGGCTACCATGTCGAGTTCACAATGTATAAGAACTCCTCTATCAGTTTCAGCTGGATTTGGCTAGAAGGACGTAAAAAATAAATATAAGTAACGGTAGTACGGTACATTGTGAATTAAGAGTTTTAGGCATCGACTTACAATACTTTGTGCCTCATGGCAGGCTCTTTTTGGTCGAATAACAGTCCTATTCCTAACACTTGCCATCAGTGTTTCGAACATCTCAGTGGACGTGTCCGCTGGCTTCACTCTCTGGCCATTAGGGCGTCTTATTATTATTCCTTGATCCCGAGTGTATGTATATTCAAAGATTCTACGACACAGTTGGCGAACTATGCCGTGTGTGTGTATATTCGCACGGGCAACAAATTCAACCATCGCCGTCTATAATTCTTAAGCCGTGTCATTAAGCTTTGCAACGCCGCCCATCTGTAATCTGTAGGCTCATGGTTCCGAAAATCTGGCACCATTCCCCATCGCCTAAACCTAAGAAGATCCGGATGCAGCCATCTGCAGGGAAGGTTATGCTGATTCTCTTTTGGGATGAACGAGGCGTTATCTTGGAACACTACACGCCTATGCGAAACCCTATCACCAGTGGAGATTATAACATAACGTCCGCTATATCTACACATAAATATCACAAATAAGGGATACATATTATCATGCCATGTACTGTCAATTCCCGATAAGGTAATAATAAAATGCTGTACTGTACCTCAACGTCACAATGTCTGCTTGTTTGTAGCTTGAGGCTTTCACGGCCCGGATTACTATTGCTATTGGGCTATTGCTGTGTGAAAATAAAATTTAAATACCAGACGTTTCGAGAGGAACCTTGCCTCCTTTTTCAATAGATTTATAACAATATGGCCAAAGAATGTGTGCCAATGAGCTTACAAAAAACTACAGAAATTCCTCTGTTCGTCATCAGAGAGCAGCCGCCAGAAAGTGCTGAATGGATCTTGGTAGAAAAACGCGCCATATTAATTAGAGCGGCGGACAAAGGAAGGAGAAGGTAAAGGGGGCGGGGGAGGGGGAATATTGAGTCTCCTCGAAGAATGAGGATGTCCAAATAAGGAGAAAGGGCGGGGGGAGAGGGATGGTTGGATATAAGGAATCAGAAACAAATGGGAAGTGTATCTGTACGATACCCAACGTCATACAGGCAACGGCGAAAACACAGATGTAAACTTCTCCAATGACGAACAAAGGAGATCAAATCATGGCCCTGTAGCCATAGAGGAAAACCGTACAATTTGAAATAAGCGAAGAACTAGAGAAACTGAGAGGAACTATCTTCCCAGATCTTTAATAACTGGCAGCCAAGTGTCACCTATCGGATATCCAGTGTCTCAGTTAAAGTTATTGGTTTTTTTACGAATTTCAACTGCCTTCCTTATAATTCTAGACCAGTTGTCCTTAACAAGAGCAAGCGCATGAGCATCCTTGAAACATTGGTTGGTTGGTTGGTTCCTCAGTTTAGGGGCTGCGACATCGCGGTCATGTAGCCCCGTGTACTTTGGGTGTGTGTAGAATCTGTCTGATAACCGGTGTTAATTGTGATGGCTGTAACTTATTAGTGTGTGTATCTGTGTTTTAATTCAAGGAAGGACTGCATCTTTGAATTTATCAAATAGTTCTTACTTTTGCCACCAAACGCCACCGTCAACGACTACTAGGCCTAGCTCAGAACTTAGCTACTAGACGCCACCGCAGTTGGCTCTTGGCAACGAACGTAGGAACCTTAGCCCGAGTGCACCAACCTCGGTAAAGAGAATACCGCGGTAAACTTCCTAGTTTACCGGGGTAAAGTCGTATTTCTGTTGCACCAAGCTCGGTTTCGAGTTATACCGCGGTAAAATGTTTACCGCCCGTGAGGGAGCGGTTATCTAAGAAAACCGTGGTAAAGTTATCTTTATTTGTATTCTGTGGTAAAGATTCCAAAATGGAGCTTAACAACAAGACCAACTACAATCCTGAAGACCTTAATGTAGAAAAAACATGGCGGCGATAGTTGCCCTCCCAATAGCTAAGATCATGTCATCGGGCTTATCACAGTTCGAGTAAATTATTATTTTAACTCGCCTAAGAACATACAAGATATCACAAGACGAGACTAGTTTGCGAAGAAATATGCATCCATAATTTAGACTTACCTGAATTATTTTATCTATATAGTGCTGACCTTGAACTATAGGTTTCTTAGTCTTCACCCAAGGGGCAGCTACAATAGTCTCACTCTTTTTGTGGTTGAATAAGAAGCTTTTTGGCGAGTTATCAGGATTTGTATTTAAGTTCAGTAATTATAGGTAAATATTATTAGCAAGAAATCACAGATTCCGAAGTAGGAGAGAAGAAAGTACCCGGTTACTTCCCAGCACATGAAGAGTATTTGTGTACACAATCGGAATGAGAATAGTTGCCTGAATTAATCAAATCAACGCTATAGAGATACAACTCAATTAAGACCTCTCATGAAATTGTCTAAAATCTCGGATAAAACAGCACACCGAATTAGTTAATTAAAACATGCAAAGAAGTCGTCGTGTGGATATCAGAACATAATTACTGTATTTAGATTTCTACTCACAAGGGACACAATAATACGTCACCATTTAACCTATTAAACATTCGCTGTTACCGTTTGGAATAGTTGTACGTTGGAAATAGTTGATTTAGTAAAGTAGATAGGCAAGCACCATCTCCCTGTTACAGAATTATCGCGGCACACCATCTCGCAATGTAAGTACATAATTGACAAGGTACCCATAACACTTTATTACACACATCATAATTAAAAATAACTTGCAAGCTGTAAGAATCACAAAAGTATGAATAATGACGGAACACAATGAGTTCCCTGTTTGGCAGAGGGGAAACACCTTCCTTAACCAATAAAACAGAAGTTCACTGTTAGTATACAAGGCAGTGTAGATCATTTGCAGACTGGTAAGGATTTATGGAGGCACTTGTTGCTGAGCGTTCAAGTTAACGTCAACGGTTTGGTCTAGCCGTAGATGCCCTTTGCGTTTTCCCTTTACGTACTTACTGTAAGTTCGACATTACTAAAGTGGACTAAGCAATTATTATATTGTCACTGACTAACAAGTCATTGCGGTGTATATTCTTGAGACACTTCTATTAATGCTTTAGTCTTAGGTACTTCAACATCTCCAGTAAATGACACAATGCCATCGGTCGACTGAACAATCATCACACTAACGAACCACTCCATAATAAGCGTATTATCACATATTTACATACGATTGCAGTGCATTAACGCGAACTGGACTTAACAGGCATACTGAAGACTCTTCAATTTACAGATGAACGATAGTTTATTCCAACTTTCATCAAACGAAGCTAATCAAAGCCAACATTATATCCCAGCAACGAATGTAAACAAACAATATGCCGGGCTTCTGCATACGCCATTTTCAAACTTTCGATACCTGCATTAAGGCCTGTATTACACGACACTCACTACCATGGAAGCTTCTACCAGTACGGGTATACACGCTGGTATACACGCGTCTATTACCGTGTGATTTGTACCTTCCATGCTAGGTTCTGCCTTCCATGGTAGCTTCCATACAACTCACGAAATTGAACAGTTGCTATTTTTCCTGGCAGTTTCCATGGAAGTTTGAGTACAACAGCCAATCGGATTGCTTTTCTCGTTTTAGTAGAAATCTTAGCGACAACATAAACAAATACATTTGTTATGTAGGTAGGCCCTCGAATAAATACATCTCAACGAAACTATCTGCCACCTACATTCGATTCAGTTCGCGAATATCCAGTAAATACAGAACGTGTCATATTATTATTACTCTGGGATACATTTTGAACTGTTTAAATTCTAATAGTTATCACGAATAGTATCCGTCCATGGTTTTAAACAGTATTTAGGGAAAATAGAATTTTATGAGAGAAAACATGATTACTATCATCCTCGTAGATCATGTAGAAAAAACTAAGTTGCAATATTGTTGTACGACGTGAGGAGGATATAATAAAATAATTAAAAAGAGGTAAAAATTTACGCCGTTGGATAGACTTGAACCCGGGATCTTCAAAACAGCAAGCCGGCGCGATACCACTTGCTCACTTTTCCAACAGTTCTTATCGCATTTTGTTACGCTTCTTATTAGCGCGTATGGTTGTATACCAATTTTTACAGTTAGATCTTAATATTGATTGGAATGCATTCATTCAGTACCAAGCATGTTTTCAAATGTACTTAAAGCAAGTTTCACGACCGCTTTGCGTTAATAATGCGAATCGACTGTAAATTTTACCCCCAAACGACAACCGTCCTCCATGTTTTATTTCTTACAACTTGGCACACGAAATGCTAGCGTGTGATACACTTCAGCCATAAAAGCAGGTGTACGGACGAGGATGAACAGAATCATACAGGATTTTATACCGGCGATCACAACAGCTTCCTTGCCAGCAAGTGTCGTGTGATACGAGCCAAGGTCTGAGTATTCAAGACCAACTACAATCCTCAAAACTTAATGTAGAAAAAACATGGCGGCGATGGTTGCCCTACCAATAGCTAAGATAATGTCACCGGGCTTGTCACAGTTCGTGTAAATAATTATTTTTACTCACCTAAGAGCATAAAAGATATCACAAGACGAGACTAGGTTCCGATGAAATATGCATCAATAATTGTGAGGTTTGAAGCCATTTTTCAGTGTTGCCTAAGTAAACAAAAGTTTGGTGCTTTTCAGTCAGTCAACACGAATGTACCCAAATAGAGCTGGGTTATGTCCTGATCCGGAAATAAATTACATAAGATTAATAAATACTCTAGGATGACCAGTTTCGATCGTCAAGCGATCATCATCAGATCCATTACACTTAGGCTATAACATCTATGTTTGAGAATACAGGTGAAAAATATATACAATATGTACAATTATTTAGTTGCAGTGTTGGTAATGCAACAGTCGGTGTATGTTAAATGTGGTATATCTAATGTTAGGTAAACTTCTAAAATAGTGATGAAAATCCGGAATTTGTCTGTTAGGGGTGATTATATGGTTTTACAAAATCAACTATGGTTATACTGAACTAATGCAAGCTTATACTTATCGAGTTGTCTCTTTAACTGGAACTTGAAGCAGTTGCGTGTTGCCATAGACACCAGTTGTAGTCGACTAACCCCGAGTGTTCGCTGGGTGGAACTGGTTTTCCCCTTCCTCCCCCTTTAGTTGCTATGTTCTTCCAGAGGTCAGTGCCATGTATATTTTTGTGACTTTGCCAAATCTAGATAAAAGTGTATGCTATTGAATGCAGGAGTCTGCAACTTCTAAAGACCGTGGAACTATCTTCGCCACGCATGGGCTAAAAAGTCATCGATACTGAGCGGTACACGGTCTATTGAAGACGTCCCGGCACCTTTAATACTGCCGGGCATATCGGCCTAGGTTTATTGCAGAAAAATGTACATAGTGCACCTGATCCAATTAACATTTACCTATTAACACCGCTATTTTCCCCCCTTTTTTATCTAGCTTGGCTGTATCGCTAAGTTGTGTCTTGTTTTCGACAGGGTGTGTTTTTTAGTAGGGCGAAAAGGGGTGAACTCTCCATAAAAGTGTGTTCATTTAGATTGTTGGGATTGTTTTGTTTGGCTAGGTGAATCTCGATTGCTTCTTTTATGTCGAGAGCTCTGCCTTTCGATTCGTGATGAATGAGAACACATATAGTTGAAGCGCTTCAACTATGTGAATGAGAACACATATAAAATCACTAATCTATTCAAAAATCAAGGCATAAAAATAGCATTCACAACGAATAATACGACCGGGAGGCACCTGCAAAATAGCAATCTAAATAAACAAGACCCGTATTCAAAGTCAGGGGTATATTCTATTACATGCCAAGACATTGGTTGTCAAGCTAATTACATTGGACAGAGTGGAAGACGAGTAGATACACGTTGTAATGAACATAGGAATGCGACAAGATACGGAACACATTCAGCCGTATGCGAACATATGTGTGACACGGGGCACAGCTTCACTAAAATCGAGACTGATCTAAAAATAATTCATCACGAATCGAAAGGCAGAGCTCTCGACATAAAAGAAGCAATCGAGATTCACCTAGCCAAACAAAACAATCCCAACAATCTAAATGAACACATTTTTATGGAGAGTTCACCCCTTTTCGCCCTACTAAAAAACACACCCTGTCGAAAACAAGACACAACTTAGCGATACAGCCAAGCTAGATAAAAGAAAAGGGGGGGGGGAATAGCGGTTTTTATAGGTAAATGTTAATTGGATCAGGTGTACTATGTACATTTTTCTGCAATAAACCTAGGCCGATATGCGCGGCAGTATTAAAGGTGCCGGGACGTCTTCAATAGACCGTGTACCGCTCAGTATCGATGGCTTTTTAGCCCATGCGTGGCGAAGATAGTTCCACGGTCTTTACTAGTTGCAGACTCCTGCATTTAATAGCATACACTTTTATCTAGATTTGGCAAAGTCACAAAAATATACATGGCACTGACCTCTGGAAGAACATAGCAACTAAAGGGGGAGGAAGGGGAAAACCAGTTCCACCCAGCGAACTCTCGGGGTTAGTCGACTACAACCGGTGTCTATGGCAACACGCAACTGCTTCAAGTTCCAGTTAAAGAGACAACTCGATAAGTATAAGCTTGCATTAGTTCAGTATAACCATAGTTGATTTTGTAAAACCATATAATCACCCCTAACAGACAAATTCCGGATTTTCATCACTATATTAGAAGTTTACCTAACATTAGATATACCACATTTAACATACACCGACTGTTGCATTACCAACACTGCAACTAAATAATTGTACATATTGTATATATTTTTCACCTGTATTCTCAAACATAGATGTTATAGCCTAAGTGTAATGGATCTGATGATGATCGCTTGACGATAGAAACTGGTCATCCTAGTTCATTTATTAATCTTATGTAATTTATTTCAGGATCAGGGCATAACCCAGCTCTATTTGGATACATTCGTGTTGACTGACTGAAAAGCACCAAACTTTTGATGCATCAATAATTTAGACTTACCTGAGTTAATTTATCTATATAGTTCTGGTCTCGAATTATAGGTTTCTTCGTCTTCACCCAAGGGGCAGCTACAATAGTCGCACTGTTTCTGTGGTTGAATAAGAAGCTTTTTGGCGAGTTATCACGATTTGTATTAAATTCAGTAATTATAGATTAATATTATTAGCATAAAATCAAACAGATTCTGAAGTAGGAGAGAAGAAAGTACCCGGTTACTGAAGTGCAGTCCCAGCACATGCAGAGTATTTGTGTACACAATCGGAATGAGAACAGTTGCCTAAAATATTCGAACCAACGCTATAGAGATACAATTCAATTAAGACCTATCGTAGAATTGTCTAAAATCTCGGGTAAAACATCACACCGAATTAGTTGATTGAAATATGCAAAGAAGTCATCGTGTGGATATCTGAACATAGTTATGAAGATTACCACACACAAAGGACACGATAATATGTTACCATCTAACCTATTAAACATTTGCTGGTACCGTTTGGAATAGTTGTACGCTGGAAATAGTAGATTTAGTAAAGTAATGTAGGTAGGAAAGCACCATCTCCCTCATACGAAATTATCGCGGCACACCTTCTCGCAATATAAGTACATAATTGGCAAGGTACTCACAACACTTTACTACACACATATAATAAAAAAAAAAACTTTCGAGCTGTAAGAATCATAAAAGTATGAATAATGACGGAACACAATGAGTTCACTGTTTGGCACAGGGGGAACATCTTCCTTAACCTATAAAACAGAAGTTCACTGTATTATTTGGCGTGTATACAAGGCAGTGTAGAACATCTGCCAGACTGGTAAGGATTTACGGAGGCACATATTGCTGAGCATTCAAGATAACGACAACGGTTTGGTCTACCCGTAGATGCTCATTGCGTTTTCCCTTTACGTACTTAAGTTCGACACTACTGAAGTGCTCTAAGCTATTATTATATTGCCACAAACTAACAAATCATTGCGGTGTATATCCTTGAGACACTTCTATTAATGCTTTAGTCTTATGTACTTCAACATCTGCAGTAAACGACACAATGCCATCGGTCGACTGAACAATCATCACACAATCGAACCAGTTCATAATAAGCGTATTTACAAACATATTTACACACGATTTCAGTACATTAACACGAACTTGGCTGAACAGACATACTGAAGACACTAAAAATTACAAATGAGCAATAGTTTATCCCAACTTTCATCAAACGAAGCTAATCAAAGCTGATATTGTATCCCAGCAACGAATGTAAACTAAACAAACAATATCTCGTGCTTCCGCATACGCCATTTTCACACTTTCGATACCTGCATTAAGGTCTGATGAGTATTGTAGTTGGTCGTGTTAACAACTACAGGTTATATCTCCAGTGTCTTAATCGATTTAAAAGGAATGAAGGGTGGTTTATAGAAGAGAGGCGAGATTTATTCGAAGAACTGAGCGATGCTTCATTCCAGAGAATATTTCGATTACGGAAGGAAACAGTAAGTTATAATTTGGACATAATTGGTGAACAATTGAAATTCTTTACTAGGAGAAACTATCCGAAATCGCCTAGAAATCGTCTTCGTATAGCACTGCGGTTCTATGCAACTGGGACATTTCAGGGAGTGATCGGTGACGTGTGTGATGTTGACAGAACAACAGCATGCTGCATAATACACAAGGTTTCTAATGTAGTTGCCTTGTTATCGCCACAGTTTATTAAACTACCACTTACCCAATGGGAACAAAGAGAGGTTATGGAAGGCTTCCACAGAATAGCTGGGTTCCCAGGTGTGTTGAATGCGCTGGACTGCACTCATGTGAGAATACAGTCTTCCTGAGGTGAAAATGGGGAAGTATTTAAAAACAGGAAAGGCTATTTCTCTCTAAACATGCAAACTGTGAGCGATTCGAACCTTGTGATAAGAGATATAGTAGCGATATGGCCAGGTTCGACTCACGATAGCACTATATTTCACGTATCTCGGCTGAGAGCGCGTCTAGGCGAAAACCATTGGTCTGGAAACAATAATGTTGGCACTCTAAAAATATTCAGTAACACCCTCTAGCGATAAAATATTCAACTCCTGTATATTAGTAATATTGGCCATTTCTATAGATAATTTTTCGGATTTCAATGGCGGCGGGCAACGTATAGTACACGAGTTCCCAAAATTTTCATGAGGACTGAAATTGGGAGATCTTGGACGTTTCATTATTTTATTTTCCATTGTTTTGCACAGCTGATTACTCGCGTTGAGACAAAATGTAAACAGTATGGGAGACAAGTGACTGTCGAAACGATCTGCTGGCCGTCTGGATAAACTGAAGACAAGTGACTATCGAAATTAACGAATTTCTTCCGAGGGGAATAATAGCGAGAAAAGCAAGCGTCAAGAAACCGCGGTAACGAAACCGAGCGATAGTAATGGTGCACTGCTTTTACGACATACCACGGTTTCGTAAACACTGATGAATACCGAGGTTGGTGCACTCAGGCATAAGAGCGTTGTTTACATTCTTAACCAATACAATTTAGCTTCACACAGGTGTAATTAGTGGAAGGTTCTTTAACATGCCATAAATCTATGACATGGGACCGCCAGCTTTACTTCCCCTCCGAAGGAAGGCGAAACATTCATCGTGTCCTGAAGACAGGGCATGTTCAGCTACTATGTTCACTGCCGTTGTTGACGCGCTCAGAAGAATTATTTGAAACTATTCTAACGAACTTAGTGACTGCCTTTGATAATAAATCCTTCACCTTTTGTCCACAGATGCACTCATCATTAGATTTACTGGCACGTTAAAGATTGCCTTCGGGGCAAAATTCCGGCACTCCGGCGTCTCTAAAAGCCTCAGTTGCTAAAAGGGACGTAAAACCAATAACATTAGCTATTATTATTAATGTTGACAGTGTAACAATACTGTTCCACTGGTCGCTTCATTAAAAAAAAGTAAGGGTTCGATTCCCGGTCAATGCATGTGAGATTTTCGAAGTGAAATGCCATGTCCTGTGGTTCGGATTCCACGTAACACGGAGGTCCCGTGGCTCATGATTGCGTCACATTAAACTACAAGCTTAGCTTTAGCATTTAAAAAAGCACTTGCCAACAGTTCATAATGTACTGGAATATAGAGGCCACATGAGGATATACAAACTTATATTCCTTTTCCCTCTCTCAACAAACCAATACAAAGTTTGCAATTTAAGAGTTTACTTACACTGTATATACAATACTTCTGAACTGCCTGGTATTTCAAAATCCTCTAAATAACTAGATGACAATATTGCAAGAAACTCAGGACTTAATGGTACGAATCCAGGCCCGTTCCCTTACCTCGTCTTTAGGGAAGAAAAACGTAATAATACAACCAGTTATTTTAATATTGCTGCCATAATTTTCCTCACAGTCAGGCACACAACACTTCCTAGGCATCTGAAATATTTTAATGAAATATTAGTGAAGAATTTGTTGTTTAAATGCATTACCAGGCTTTGGTTACACATACAAATTAAAATGGGAAATTCCATACTCACTTCTCCAACATGATCTGCCTCCTCAAACCAACAGCAATGCAATGCCTGCTCTCCAATTTGTTACGCCTTCTCAAACCAACAGCGATTTAATACCTCTTCTACAACTTCTCCAACCTGATCTGTCTCCTCAAACCAACAGCTTTTCAATATCTGTTCTCCAATTTGTTAAGCCTCCTCAAACCAAGTGATTCAACACCCGCTCTCCAACCTGATCTGCCTCATCAAGCCAACAGCGTTTCAATGAATCTGTTCTCCAATTTGTTAAGCCGTGAAATTCCTTGTGGTAATAAGTTCGTATTTACCATTTCAACAGACCTGCTGATTTTAAATGCTGTCTTATCAAAATAAACGATATTTATTAACAAAAGTTAGCATTTGAGCTTAGCTTGCTTACGCACCTTAGAGCCTAAGCCCAGTGTTGCCAATTCTACTAACAGCACGGCTTCAGAATTATAGATGGCGATGATTCAACTCTTGTAGTGCAGTGTAAAGAAATCCATCAACGAATCTGTAATAAAAAGAAACCCTTCTGCATGTCGTAAAGTGTTCACACTTATGAAAAATATGACAAAAGGCATTCAGATGTCTCGATCTTTCGAAAAGCATTAAGTTATTATAGAAAATCAAAGTTGTATTATTTTCTTATATGTACCAAGACATTAAAACTACGCGTATGTACGAGGGCGAGTGAAATGAAAAACTCAATAAAGATTTGTTTTCTGTAAGTTGGCAGTACTATTACCAATGCTTCAAAAAATGCCCAACAGGTGGCAGCATACTGCAGACAAGCATAACGTTGTTACAATACTAGTTGTATAATGGCTGCCCCGCTCGTGACATGTGCCAACGATGAACAACGTTTTGTCATATATGTTTCCTGGGCAGTGAAGGTACGAAAAGAGAAGAACTGTTCAAATCCATCAGCGAATTAAAGTCCAGTATGGCAAGGCTAAAGATATATTTCTTTCGCATTTAACATAATTTTGTAACAGATGGTTTTTTTTTTTTTTTTTTTTTTTTTTTTTTTTTTTTTTAGTGTGTTTAGACGATTATTTTTTTTGAAAATAGTTTTGAGATCAGCCTTTGTTTATGGTTAAAAAAATTAATGTAAGTCTTGCATTTCTATTCATATTAATATTTGCGCTGAGGAAGGCCACGATGTGGCCGAAACCGGTACAATAAAAAGTACAAATTAATATTGACTTAAGGTTTTTAATCTTCAGAACTCATTATACTTCGTCAATAAGGAACAGGGCTAACATGGTCATTTTCATGTCATAGAATATGCACATTTAAATGTTCCTATTTTCCATTGGCATAGGCAAATTAAATACGGTATCTAGTTTTCGGTATTATTCTCTGTAGTCACGGTGGGATTGAATCCAGCTTCTCAGCGCGGGACTGATCAGCCAGTGAGTCTCCTATGAAACAGGCTCAAGTATATGTGGGTAGAGAACTGCGCATGCGCCAAGCGAAAGGTCGATATCAGAATGCGTCAGCAGTGCATTCGTGAGGCGGGCGGTATTTCAGCACGTGCATGCTCGTTTGTGAGTTTCAAACCATGGATCAGTCACTTAGTTGAGTGTGTTGATGAAAAGGTATCCATAGTTTCACAGTGAACAGCTTCAAAATGAACTCACAATTGTATATTCTGACCAAACAAAGCACTTGCCTGCAGGTTTGTTACTGGTAATGATTTTTTTTTAACAACGGCCTAGAAAAAGTATATCAATAAACAGTGTGCCTCATCAGACTGATTCTTACCTTTCCTGTTTCTACGGCTTCGAGTGAACGAAGTATGAGTGCATTGGAGAGAGTTACGGCATTCTTAAGGAACTCCATGTCAGGATTTGGTTGGTAGTTACCCACAGACTGCTGGAAACTACGCAAAGGTGATTGAAGCTCTCAAACAACGGTTTGGAAGAGAGAAAATACTGAAGCAGGTGTACGTGCGTGAGCTTTTGAAACTAGTGATTGACAATTCAAACACGAAACAGGCAGTCAATGTGTCTCGTATGTATGACAAACTAGAGACACATTTACGGGCAATAGAGACTTGAGGCGTGGAATCTTTTGTACGCGGATGATGTGTGACTAATATCTGACAGTATTTATGACCGACAGGAGAGTTTAGACCAATGGATAAGAGCCCTCGAGTCTTATGGACTGCGCAAAAGTAGAACCAAGACTGATATATGGTATGCGACTTCCACCACAAAATCCAGTATGACAAATATGGAACTTAAACTAGATGGTGAAACCTTACCAAGAGTAACAAAATGCATATATCTAGGTTCTGTCATTGCTGAAGATGGCACGATAACCGCCGATATAATCCATAGGGCCATGTCTGGGTGGAACAAATGGCGCGAACTACCAGGAGTTTTATGTGATCCGAAAATACCCATAAGAACCAAGGGTAAAGTTCATAAAACTGCCGTAAGACCAATCCTACTCTATGGTAGTGAAACATGGGCTACTACAAAGGCACATGAGTAAAAGCAGAAATGCGTATGTTACGTTGAGCAGGTGGAGTTACCCTCAAAGATAAAATTCGTAATGAACATGTGCGAGGCAGTTTCAAAGTAGCGCCTATAACTGAGAAACTTTTAGGGTCCAGGCTAAGGTGGTAGGGACATGCTAAGCGAAGACCGGAGAATCATCTAGTGAAGAAGTGCCTTTCCATGGCTACACAAAAGCGGCAGACCTCAAACAACATGGAGACGAATGTCCAAAGGGACATGAGAGTATTGGGTCTATCTGCTGATTATGCTTTACAAAGAAACGACTGGTGCTTCAAGATTAAGAAAACCTACCCCGCGTAACGGTAAAAGGCGAGTAAGAAGAAGAAGAAGAGAATTTAGGCGTGACCACTGAACAAACAACTACATTTCTGTGCCCCATGGTGAAGTCCAATCTTCCGGAGGAGTTGATGGTGGCCTGGCAAAGGAGTTTCAATTATGGCAAGGAAGGACCAATTGATCCTGATAAACCTGAAAATTTAGCGAAGTGTGAACTTGATTACCTCATGGACTTTTTCAAACGTGAGGTGGAAGGAGAGGACCAACGAAATCTGGCTAGGGGTGGATTTATTGACTCTTCCATTGAGCTACAGAAGAATAAGTCTCCTAAGTTTCAACGCCGGAAAGAAGAAATACCGACGGCCATGGGGCTGTTCTCCAGTCAATCCTCCAGCTGCATAGTTTGTGGGAAGCTAGCCAGTTGTGTACCAAAGCACACTATCTGTCATTGGATGAGAAGAGAGCACATGCTAAAGGTATGAAAGCGTGCTTTAACTAACTGAAGACATGACAATTAGCGAAACTGTGTAAGGTGCCAGTGAAGTGTCATCTGTCACAAAGGTCATACTACTCTTATGTGTTCAGAAACAAGCAGAGACGTAAAGGACACTACCCCTAAAGAGGCTACTGCACAATCGGGTATGGCAAGTCGCTCGGGAGCCGTCATGCTGCAGACAGCCTTTGCAGTGATTCAAACTAAAGAAATCACTAGAAAAGTATGCGTTATGTTCGAAATTATGTCGCAAATAACCTATATTCTGAAGAAAACAACAGAGACGTTACAACTGCACCCAGTGAACGAAATAAGATTGTGTCATGTTATTTGGTTGTGTCAAGGAATATCGTGAGCATAAAGTGTACCAAGTGGATGTCAGCAATGTGAGTGGTTCATTTAAAGAGAAGATCAATGTTGGATCATCCCCGGATGTGTGAAGTGATTCCTCGAGTGTCTCAAGGACCTTCATCGAGAGAACTTCAGAGAGAGAAGGTTTGGGTTGAAGGTGCTGGTGAAGGACCATCAGAAATTGATATATTGATTGTGAATGACCTGTACGGTAAGTTGCTGACTGGTCGTCTTCATCAACTCAAGAATGGTCTTAGAGCAATAGAAACTAACCTTGGTTGGACAATTAGTGGACGACAAATGTGTACAGGTGTGGGTGACAGTCTGTCAATGAGTGTGATATCCATGAAACAGAGTGAAGTCACGATATCTGACTTGTGGGACTTATCAGATTTAATCGGTATTCGGGACCCCGTTGAACCCACTTCCAAGAGTAGACGGGAGGAGCAAGTAAAGATACATTTTGGACAGCATGTCAGCATGGTACACGGTAGGACTGCCTTGGATTTGTGAACCTGTGAGTATTTCCGATTATTTAGAAATTGCTCAAAGAAGATTGGAGTCTACTACCAAGAAGCTCGCAGAACGGGGAGTGGTCGACAAATATTCCAAAGTGTTTACAGCAAGGTTAAAGGAAGGAATCATTGAAATAGAGCCAGACATTGAGATTGATAACAATGCACATTACCTTCCGCACCATCCAGTATTGAAACCAGAGAGCCTTACCACACCTATCAGACCTGTCTTCGATGATTCTTGTAAGAGGGTAGAGTTCCCTGCCTCAATGATTGTTTGGAAAAAGGGCCTAACCTTATAGAACTCCTTCCCACCATCATCAACCGATTCCGTATAGGACGGATAGGTGTGGCCTCTGACATTCGTAAGGATTTTCTCACGATTGAGGTTAGAAAGGAAGATCGGGATTATTTAAGGTTTTTGTGGTGGAAGGAATTTTCGCCGACAGAAACCGTCATATATAGACATAAATGGGTGTTGTTTGGACTGAACTGTAGCCCTTTCTTACTGGCAGCAGTAATTGAACTACATTTAAGTACCTACTGTTTCAGCAGACGATAAAGATGTTGCGAAAAGGCTGTTGAGTGCTCTGTATGTGAACAATTGTGTGACGTCAGTAGACTCTGAGTGGGAGTTGAGAGAGTTCAAATCCAAGGCCAAGAGCATCCTTGTGGCAGCACAGATGGAGCTACGACGGTGGGAATGGAGCATACAGGACGGGACAAGGGCTGATCTGCCTCTTGACAATCAGCATGAGGTGTTTGCAAGTGGGATGAATTTGTAGCGACAACTACCCCGGTATTGGGTCTCACCGGGGATCGCCAATCAGATTGTCTGACGATCGAGACAAAGTACGCTGATTTGTGTGGGACTATTACTAAACGTACGATCTTGACTAGACTACATCAGGTATTCGATCCGATAGGGTTCCTGTGCCCTGAGTTGCTCATTCCTAAATTAATTTTGCAAGAAGTCAACAAGTATGGATGGGTGAAATCTTACCACAGGGGCCAGCAGCCAGATTTGAGAAATGGGTCCAAGAACTCCCCATTCTCAACTATGTCCAGATTCCACGGAACACGACAGAGGGCAACACAAAACCAGAAGACTGGCAGCTACACTGCTTCTGTGATGCCAGCAAAGATGCCTACGCTAGTGAGATTTTCTTGAGGGTACAGCATAGCAACTACACTTCTGTTCAGCTAATACAGGCAAAATGTCGGGTAACACTTCTGAAGAAGGCAACCTTTCCACGCTTAGAACTATTGGGTTGCTATATCGGTGCCTGTCTCGTGAAATACGTACTTGAATTTCGTGACAACACCTAGGTTCTACTGGAGTGCCTCAACCACCGCGTTGTCTTGGATTCACAAAAGTTATGACTGGGGTACATTTATAGGAACAGGGTAAGGTGCATTTTACTTTAGCCTTAAGTACAGTAAGCCGGAAGAATGGCGGTTCGTTCCAGACAGCATGAATCCAGCAGACATGCCCTCCAGAGGATGTAATGCCTCACAGTTGCTTGCGAGTGAATGGTGGGAAGGTCTGAAATTGTTGAAGGCTTCCCCGGAATTGTGACCTAGCAGCGAGTATTCAGCGGTAGACGAAGAGGGGTTTACCCTGGGAAAAGGAAGTTATAATGTGCGCTGCTGATGTAGAAGATTCAGACACGTGGTATATGAGATTCCCAACTTTCCATAGGAACTTAAATCATGAATTCGGAGGTTTGTTCATAATACTCACCCTGGGAGCAAACTTGATAGAAAGCTAGGAAACCTACAACCAGAAGAGATCCAGTACACAGAATATATGTTGCTGAAAATGATTCAGGTGGAGTGTTTCCCAAAGGAAAAAAGTCCCCTCGGCACGCCGGAAGGCGGAGGTAGATTTCACCGGGCAAGCCTGGAGATAGGCGAAAATAGGCAGAATATGCAGGTTTTCGTAGAAGGATCAGACCTCATTTATTGCGAGAAAGTATTTTATAATCGGAGCTTAATTAACTTTGTTTTTCGTCATTTTATGCATATATTAAACATTTTATTGTCTTAAGGGGACGGTAACATTCTTGTCATTTGGAGTCCATTTTTATACTTGTGGTCACACTGTCCTTATGCAAGGTTTCGACACTGATGTGTAACTATCAAACGGTCTGTTACTTCTTCACGCAAAATTTTTTATCCCGCAGAGATTTTGGTTGGTTCCTCAGTTTAGGGGCTGCGAAAACGCGGTCATGTAACTCCGTGTACTTAGGGTGAGTGTAGAATCTGTCTGATAAATGGTGTGAATTGTGATGGCTATATTAGTCTGTAATTGAGGTAAGGAGTGCAGACGGTCAATTTCAAGCAGTAGTTCCTAATGTTGTTAGCAAATACTACCGTCAACGACACCTAGCTGTGAACTTGGCTACTAGATGCCACCGCAACCAACAACTTGCAACGAACGATGGAACTTCCCCTGCAAAGGAAAGCATACTGAGGGATTTTTATCGCTCTTAGAAAATCCGACGAATTCGGCCGGCTTTGAACCCGCGATCTTGGGCATAGAAGTTCAGCATGCTACCAGTTAAGTCACCGAAGCCGCTTCACACTTAGTCAGATGGAAATCTGAATCTGATATCGAGCAAGTGCGTTGTCATGGAAACGTCCGATGGCTCATCCGTTATCAATTTAGTAGTGTTGGCATGGCAACCTCTGATAGCTCTTGGCATTTTCTTATAATTCCGAAATCATTTTTCTCATCCCTTGGCGTAATGGTGGGTCATATCAAAAATTCTTTCAGACAAAAGTTTTAGGTAATTATTAGGGGAATATTGTCCATTTTGCACGGTTTTTATATTCTGCCTATTAAGAGAGATATGATTAATGTTTCCCGAAAAAAACACTTTTTCCCACCTCTTTGGTCAATGGTTGGTGCTATAAAAAAAACTCTTCAAACATAAATTTTTGGGCTTTATCCGACACATAGTATGAACTTTGAACGGATTCGATATTTCACATATTAAGAGAGTTATAGCGATATTTCACTTTTTCGAAAAAAAAGCCCCCCATTTTTACCCCCCGTCGACCGATTGTGCCCTTAACGAACTCGACCGAGATTTTATAGGGATACATATTATGTAAAAATTTCAAAGTGATTGGTGCAAAATTGCGGTATTTATCGTGTCCACAAGAAAGTTTTATATATACATATATACATAAATTATATATAAACTTTTGAACTGACGGTGGTTTTGGGGTCTAGGGGATGTGAAACGCGAAGATATGTCAAAATTTTCCGGAAGTCGAAACATGGTACCCATTGCAATAGCTAGCTTTCTAAAGAAATCTACCTAAAATTATCGCCGCGGGGATCCGAGTTACATCCAAGGATGGCTTGCTCCGGGTGAGAACGAAGCTATTGTATATGAGCGATGCATTTGGTATTCGAGAACCAATACTAACTCACAACCTCACTCAGTACTTCGGCATTTATTCTGGCTCTAAGTCGCGTCGGTTCATCGACAGGAGAGGAAGATCGACTACCCTCCAGTGACAACGGGACAAACATTTTAGGATATAATAACCTATTAGGAGAAGACTCATTTTAAAAAATCCAAAAGATCCAATGGAAGTTCATACCACCATCAGCTGTTTGGTGTCATATATGACACTTTTCCCACGTCATTTTCTTGCTCTCCCGAACCAGATATCGAGCTCTAACACACATCCTTTTGAAGGTCACAAGGTTCTGCCTCCAATAATATTTGAAAGCAGGTTGACGATCTTTAATGGCTGCTGAAATCTCGGCTGTCCACCAATGAACAAGCTTCCTGCGGGAGTTGCCGGATGAGAAAGGTATTGTTTCCTCTGCCGCAGTCAAAACAATCATCGATACTCTCATAGGTATCTTCGGCAAAAACCGCACGTGTAGTGAATTCTGACTAATCAGCCAGACAGAATAGCCATTGCCTTGGTAAATCGATGGCTCTCTGGTTCGGAAGAGTAAGGATAATCGTGAAATGGTCAGTATTACAAAGGTCGTCGTGCACACCCCCACCTTAGCAGGAGAACCAGAGAATGACTGCACAAGGTGACGTCGACACTCGAAAAAGTGCCATGTGGAACAGAAAAATGCGTACATCCCCTGTGTTCAACAAACACAGGTCCAGTCGCCTAATCAGTCTCTCTAAAATTCTCCCTCTATCGCTAGTGGTAGCGGAGCCTCAGATGGTGTTGTGGGCATTAAAATCTCCCAAAAGGAGAAAAGGAGGGGGAAGTTGAGACAATAGATCAACCAGCTGGTTATAATCCGGTTGAGAATCTGGTGGGATATAGACGTTACATACTGTTGCCCTAACTGGCAACGAAATACGTACTGCAACTGCTTCTAGTTAAGTACGCAGCGGCACCTCTCCTCTAAATAGGCTAGAGTGGACAAGAGTGCAGACGCCACCGGCAGCCACAGCTCCATCCACCCGGTCTATACAAAAGAGTTTGAAGTGACGCATTGTTGTCTCATGCCCAGGATGAACCCTTGATTCCTGGAGACAGGCAATGGTTTCCGAAAACGAAGATATTAATTGATGTAACTCAGCGAGAGGTCGAAAGTAGCTAATACAGTTCCATTGTAATAGTACCATAGTGTGGACTTCTACTTACGCATGACTGTTTGCCACCCGTCCCCAGATCTTTACGTGGAGATGATGGGGGGGGAGAGCACACCTCAATCTCTACATCTCCATCTGAAGATGAAGGAGGGAGCGCTCTTTTATGTGGCGCGTGGTTCTTGTCAGACTTAACCTGTCTCGCTCTTGGAGAAGAGCGAGAGCGGTGTCAAGGGACCTCCCTGTCCGTCGCCGACACGTCCAGGCAATTTTTCCTTCGCGACCGGCGCTAACGTCTGTTCAAGGAAGTAGTTTGTCCCTTCCCCGCTGACGCCAGTTCCTTGCAAAACATTGCCGTTTGGGTGGGTTTTTGCTAGGAATTAACCTTACCCCCAAGGGAAGATGAAGAGAAAAGGAAAGGGAAGTGGGTTTCGGAATGAAGAACAAGTGTGGGTAAATAGGACGAGAGTCCAACACTAAGCAAACAAATACATTTGAATGAGTTAGTGACAAGGGTCACTGCAAAGCACGTGAAACACCTAAAGTGGGTATGGACCTAGCCGTAGCTAACGGGAAATGCGGCTGAAGCTTGAGCGATTTACAAGTAAGCAGAGTTTGTGCTTTCCCTTCCCAGCTTAAAATTGGGTAATATGGGGAAGGGTGGTAGTCTGGCAAGATAAAGAATGACAGATGTATTGTATATCCTTTCCAAGGAGTCAGGTTTAACCGACGGTTTTGAAAGGCGCAAATAATTTAAATTCGCCGTGATGGTTTTAGTTTTTGGAATTGTAGGATTTCCAAGGAGCGACCAAATGCTTCCAGGAAGGGTAGCGATGAAGCAGTTATAGTGCTTTTAGGAACAATTTGATTGTTTTTGAAAATTTTTGGTTTAAAATTTTGGTAGGAACACCAATGGTTGCATTCAAGAAAGGCTAAGCTTTTACCCAGCAAGGCGCCAACTGAAAGTTTAGACAAGAAGAAAAAATTAAATTTGGAAAACCAACCATAAGTTATAGAGAAAATCTCAACAAGCAGGAAGCTGGCGGAGCTAGCGGAGCTAGCTATACTTGCCTTACTGGCTAGTTAGAATAAGCTAAAAAAAAAGCTAAGAACGACTTTGAAAAAGTTTTTGCGGAGAGTTTTTGTTCAAATGCAACAAATAGTGGAACCTTTTTTAATTTGATGCTCAATTGTCTTAACTCGGACATGAGCTTTTGGATAGAGTCAGGGGAAGAGGGATCCTGCCTAATCGTTATTTTATAGAAAATGATGAAGCAAAAGGATATAGTTTGATTTATTTAACAATGCATAGGAATGCGATAAATTTAACCAATATAAAACGTACAATTGGAATTTTTAAACCATTGAGGTCTCAGACCTCTTAAATTATTTAAAGTTTGCACTAGGCAATTAACAAAATTTGGTTTGGAACCTCTTGAAAGCACCAAATCTGAATAAGATTTTAAAATAGTGCTAAAAATAGCAAACTTTAACGTTTATAAAGAGGATTATGAATAATTAAAGCTATGACAAAGAATCAGGTACAATATCTGCACTTTGAGAATTCCTATGTGGAAATCTTAAAAGTATGAACAAATATTAAATTTGAAATTATAACAAAAAAAAGAGAGAGAAATTAAATAGAAGTTTCTATAACTTCTTATATTTATACAGTAATTACGATTATAATTTATACAAATAGGGCAGGTCACTTATTGTGAAACCTGAAGAGAAAAATTAAGAAGAAGTTTCTAGGACTTCTATGTTTAAACAGGATCACGAGGGAAAATAGGGCAAGTTACCCTTTCGTGAAACTTAAAGAGAAAAGTTAAGCCACTCTCGTGTGAGTAGAAATAATTGAATTCCCCAGTTAAAGAGGGAGAAACAATATACTTTAAAATGTGTACTAGACACAAAATTTTACAGAGTTAAGTTATGATAAATAGAAAAAAGATGGGAGGGCACTTGCTATCAAATGACACCTCATTGCAACAAGCCTAAATTTAAGAATTAACCTAATTTGTTAGTAAAGGGTGGTTGTGGAAGAGGAAATAGGAAGTTTTTGGAGTAAGTTCTTGGCCATATTTATTTTTCTCGGACGAGCGCGACGCGGATGAAAAGTTGAACTAGCACTGTTTTCACTATAGTCTATTGACGTGGTTGAAAAGTTCACTATTGTAGCACAGAAAGTGGTTACAGTTATGTGAATAACTAGTTGAATTTTGGTTTGAGAGAGTCTATTGCGTTGAAAAATTTGTAGGTTATAGTTGAATGCAGCGGACAAATTCCCACGAAGGAAGACAAATTGGTGTTGATCAGCGGTTCATATAGGAAATTCCTTAGTTCGAAAAAGGATTTCCATGTGTGAGTGGAAAATACTCGAAGATAGATGAATTGTTGGGCGTGGAAAATTCCAGAGCAATCATAACGGTTGAACTGGGCAAATAAAGTCCAGCGGTGGAAAAAGCTAAGTTTTCTATAGACAGTGGGTAATTTAATGATGTCCCACGTTGTGAGAAAATATCTTAGTTAATATGGATAAGAAATGCTGCTTCATTTTAAGATTAGCTTAGATAGTCAAAGCCCAACATCGAAAATCCCGCGAAGATGGTTATTACCCCACATTTCGCCATTTCACACTGTCTATAAAATGGTGGATAAAAGCATATAGCTATTTAAAAGCAATTAAAAGGTGTTGAAGAACGTTGAAGTAGTACTTAGCTCATTTCTGTTGAACGGCGATTCTCCTGGTGACCGTTGGTCTGGAATTCACAACATGGCGACTAATTTAAAATATGTCTCTCTAGGAGAGGAGACGAGCCTTAGTTAGGCTCCAACTGTAAGCTTTGACGTCCGAAGCACTAGTGAGGACCGCTTAGCGAAGTGCGGAGGGACCAAGGAGGAAAAAAGATTGAGGGTAGGAGTAGTATAGGAAATGTATGTTTTGAATATTGCGTAATCGCGAGGACATATTGCATCATCATGACGTCATCTGATAGCTATGCGGATGTGAGCATGTGCACGTGCACATGTTAGCGTGGGAAGAGGTTGACCTTTAACCGCTTGAAGAAGATAACCTTTGGGTAACCGCTTGAAGCAGATAACCTTTGACTTATTTATGCGATGGAGATAAAAATTAATGGGTGTTGACGTCATTTGATACCCATGCAAGTTTGCAGCTGTGCGAGCGATCACGTGATATGTCTGCAGTGTTCGCGTGAGACGTGGTTGACCTTACACGTCATTGGGTAAGAATGTAATCTTTGACTTCTTTAAGTAATAGTGATAAAAATATAATGAGATGATTGCGTCAGAAGCTTGTTTTGTAGCATTTGGTTTCTTGAGTGTAGGTGGGGGTGAAGGATATATAAATGCATGTGTGCGTGGATGAGTTTAACTTCTACGTTTGCGCGAAGAGAGAGTGTGTGTGTGAAAGAAATAAAGAAAGTCAACGACGAGGAACAAATTGTGTGTGTGATGGATGTTCTAACGAAGTTCAATAACTTAGCCACTTGCGTTGAGTATTCTAATAAGAAACTATCAGAACTAATAATTGATTTACCGTATGTGGTCCAAATTATTCGGGCTGTGGAGACGAGATTTGGAAGAAAAATAGTGGTGGACATTATCATTGAAGGTGAAATAACAAGTGTATTTCTACCAGCAGTATTTGCAAAACTAAGCGCATCAGAGATCGATGAACTAAACTCACTTAGAGGCAAACTGATGTTGGTGTATTTGGGGTTGAAGAACCGCTCACATCAAGTTGTTTTAAAACTGTAAATTTTTGGTGAGTATATATATGCAGATTATATATGTATTGATTGATATAGCGAATTATATATATATTTAGTTGCTTATTATTTCTTAATTTGTTTAATTTTTCAGATTATCTAAAAACTAATAAAAAGGAACAGCAAAATGAAGTGGAAAACTGTTAATTTTCTGAGTGGAACTGAACATCGATCGCACCCGGTAATAGAGTATCATCGTGTATGCTTTCATCAGTCTGAAGAAGGAGAAGAAGAAGAAGAAGGAGAAGATGATAATGAGGTGAGTCATAATGAGAAAGAAGCTTGTTTTAACAAATGGACATCTTCGAGTGGAATTTCAACATTTTCAGTCTACGTTACTAATGTTAGCAAATCAGATGATAGTCAGCGAGAGGTGACAGAAACAGTTCTAAGATATTTGTTACAAGAATTATGTGAAGATGAACATTTTATTTGTTTCTTCGGATACAATACATTTGATGAGGTTTACAAAATTGAATTTTCCATCACTTGTTTTGAAGTAACAAAATTGAATGAGTATAGAAACAAATTGCTTGGTAAACTTCAGGACGAATTTCCCTTTGAAGCCATTCATTGTTCGCTGGAGATTACAGGCAGCAATTTATCTCAATGGCTTGAATACACTTTAAAAGATTATAGGTTTTTGGTGAGCCGATGTTACAGCAACTGCTGGTGGTGTATTAACAACAGTGCGAATTGGACAATTGCTTAGACAACAATGGCAACACCTCCTAACAAACGTAGAAAGGTTGATATTGTAATACATAATAATAACAGTGAAAATATAAGAAACCAATTGGACAATGCATTTGAAAGTGTTTCTAATTTTAGAAGTGAACTAAACGGTGCTATTTCAATATCATACCAAATCGGGGAATACACTCAAACAGACTTGATTGAGAACAGTGATGAGTTGATTGAATGTTGGAGAGTTATTAGTGAGCACATATTGCAACAAGCTGTGAATTGTGAAGAAATTACACTTCAAATAAAGGATGAATATTTCTTAAGCTGTGAGTTAATTGAAACTGCATTCAATTCTAGAGTGTACACACTTGCAGTTTCAAATGTTAAGAATGAGTTTTTGGATCCCCGCGAATTTTTAGCAAATGCTAATATTTGGTTTACAAAGTATGTTAAGAAAGCGTTAACTGTGCAAGCTTTAAAGGTGAATTCAGTTTTGTGTGCACAGTATGTGCTTCACGACAAATCAGAAACTAAGTATTTTGCTGTCAAAAATAAAGTAGTTTTCGAGTATACGGATGTAAATAAATTTTATAATAATCATATCATTGAAGGTACATTGACAAAAATGAGCGAATTTGAAGCAAATGGCTCTGGGTGGGCTTTAGAAAAAATTCATAGTTTGAGAATTAATATAAATAAATATGTTGGATTTCGAGTAGGAATGTCCAATACTAGTAGATTGCCTGATGTAATAGTCAATAAACATGCAGTGCTAAATTTGTATGATACAAAGGAAGCTTGTTTTGCGTGGAGTGTGGTTGCTGGTTTGTATCCAAAAACGCGAAACGTGAATCATCTTTCTTCCTATCCTAATTACAGAGATGTTTTAAATTTAGATGATATTCCAATTCCAATGCAAATGAAATATTTAAACAAGTTTGAAAATCAAAACAATATTTCTGTGAATGTGTATGGAGCACAATATGATGAAAACAAATGGGTGTGTATGGGAACAAACGAAGTAAAAGGAAATAAACCATTTACTATTGTACCTTTGTATGTATCAGATAAAGTATATGAAAGGAGTGTGGACTTATTGATGTTGCAGATTGGAAACAGTGAAAGTTATCACTTTTGTTTAATTAGAAATCTCGCTCGCCTTGTGCGTTCAAGCATCACTAAGAATTGTAGACGGATTTATATATGTAGACGTTGTTTGTCATATTATTCTCTTGAGGATGAGTTAAATGTTCACTTTGCAGACTGTAAACAGTTTCCTGTTGCAAAAAGCATATTGCCAACTGACGAACAAAGATTTGTTAATTTTACAGAATTTAAATTTAAAGATAGAGTTCCATTTATAATTTATGCAGATACTGAATGCGTTTTGTCTCCTATTTCCTCTTGTTTTCCAAATAGTGACATTCCTAACTCTACATTAACCCATAAACATATTCCTTACAGCATTTCTTTATACCTTCATTGTAATTTTGATAGTGATTTATGCAGTTTTAAACTCTTTAGGGGAAATAATTGCATTGAATTGTTTGTAAAGGAACTTTATAGTATTGTAGATAAACTTCAAACATATTATTTATCAGCTAAACCTATGTTAAAGATGACGGAAAACGAAGAAAGATTATTTTTGTTAAGTAAATTTGTCATATTTGCGAGAAACCGATTGCAGATAATGAACTCAAAGTACGCGATCATTGTCACATAACTGGAAAATATAGAGGAAGCGCACACAATAGTTGTAATTTAAATTACAAAGTAACAAGGGTCCTGCCTATAGCATTTCATAATCTAACGGCGTATGATGGACATTTTATAATTAAAGAAATTTGTGAGAAACATGAAGGTGGGGAGTTACATAATCCTGGTCAAATAAGATTGTTAGCAATGAATATGGAACGTTATAAAGGGTTTACAAAGCATGTATGGGTTAAGAATGGAATCTTTCCGTTAAGATTTATCGATACATATAATTTCTTGTCCTGTTCACTAGATCAATGTTCATCTTCGTTAAGTGAAGATTCAAAGCAAATAACTCGACGTTATTTTAATGATGATGCACAGTTTCGACTTACTGCGAGAAAAGGCGTGTTTCCCTATGAATACGTCACGAGTATGGATGTACTTAACGAAACTAAATTACCTGAAATATCCAAGTTTTATAGCAGTCTTTATAATCAAACAATATCGAACGAGGAGTATGAGTTTGCTCAATCGGTGTGGGAAACGTTTTCCTGTTAAACATTAGGAGAATACGCTGATTTGTCTTTAAAAGTTCACACACTTCTTTTGGCAGATGTCTTTGAAAATTTTAGATCGAATGGCATGGAAACTTATGGCATTGATGCAGCTCATTTTTACACTGCTCCATCTATGTCTTGGTGCGCAATGAAAAAGATAACCAACGTTCAACTCGAATTGCTTCAAGATATTGATATGTTACACTTTTTTGAACGATCTATTCGAGGGGGAAATGTTCAGTGTATAACACGACATGCGATTGCTAATAATAAGTACACACATCAAAAAAAGTTTTGCATCACCTCGGTTCCAAGAGTTCCGGAACCGTTAAATACAAAGGGAATAGAGATCAACACAAACAACATTTCAGCTCGTTTTATTGCTCATGAGACCCACACATTGCATGTTGTACCATCATACAGCTAGACTTTCAGCATTTGTGGTCCAGATTGCAGTACACACCACTACCTCTAATACCCAGTAGCACGTCCTCTTGCATTGATGCATGCCTGTATTCGCCGTGGCATACTATCCACAAGTTCATCAAGACACTGTTGGTCCAAATTGTCCCACTCCTCAACGACAATTCGGCGTAAATCTCTCAGAGTGGTTGGTGGGTCAAGACGTCCATAAACAGCCCTTTTCAACATATCCCAGGCATGTTCGATAGGGTTCATGTCTGGCGAACATGCTGGCCACTGTAGTCGAGCGATGTCGTTATCTTGAAGGAACGCATTCACAAGATGTGCACGATGAGGTCGAGAATTGTCGTCCATGAAGACAAATGCCTCTCCAATATTCTGCCGATATGGTTGCACTATGGGTCGGAGGATGTCATTCAGGTATCGTAAAGCCGTTTCGGAGCCTTCCATGACCACCAGTGGCGTACGTCGGCCCCACATAATGCCACCCCAAAACATCAGGGAACCACCACCTTGCTGCACTCGCTGGACAGTGTGTCTAAGACGTTCAGCCTGACCAGGGTGCCTCCAAACACGTCTCCGACGATTGTCTGGTTGAAGGCATATGCGACACTCATCGGTGAAGAGAACGTGATGCCAATTCCGTGGGGTCCATTCAGCATGTTGTTGGGCCCATCTGTACCGCGCTGCATGGTGTCGGGGTTGCAAAGCTGGACCTCGCCATGGACGTCGGGAGTGAAGTTGCGCATCATGCAGCCTATTGCGCACAGTTTGAGTTGAAACACGACGTCCTGTGGCTGAACGAAACGCATTATTCAACATGGTGGCATTGCTGTCAGGGTTCCTCCGAGCGGCAATCCGTAAGTAGCGGTCATCCACTACAGTAGTAGCCCTTGGGCGGCCTGAGCGAGGCCTGTCATCGACAGTTCCTGTATCTCTGTACCTCCTCCATGTCCGAACAACATCGCTTTGGTTCACTCTGAGACGCCTGGAAACGTCCCTTGTTGAGAGCCCTTCTTGACACAAAGTAACAATGCGGACGCGATCGAACTGCGGTATTGACCTTCTAGGCATGGTAGAACTACAGACAACATGAGCAGCGTACCTTCGTCCTGGTGGAATGACTGGAACTGATCGGCTGTCGTACCCCCTCCGTCTAATAGGCCCTGCTCATGCATGGTTGTTTACATCTTTGAGCAGTTTTAGTGACATCTATGAACAGTCAAAGGGACTGTATCTTGGATACAATATACACAGTCAACGTCTATATGCCGGAGATCTGGGAACCGAGGTGATGCAAAACTTTTTTTGATGTGTGTACATGAAAACTTATGATGAGAAAAAGCAAGAGTTCTACATAATGTACTTTGACGTTAATAATTTATATGGATATGCGATGATGGAATATCTTCCAACGGGTGGCTTTAAATGGGTTGCAAATATTGAAGGCTTTGATGTTTTAACTATTGATGATACTTCAGAAATCGGATATATCTTGGAAGTAGATTTGACTTATCCTCAAGAGTTACATGACAAACATTCAGATTACCCTCTATGCCCCGAAAAGTTGACAAAGCTAATGACTACCCTAGATAATAAAGAACGTTATGTTTTGCATTATAGAATGTTAAAGCAATGTATTTAACTAGGAATGAAATTAGAACGTATTCACAGAATAATCGAATTCAATCAGAGCCAATGGCTAAAACCATATATTGATGTGAACACAGAGAAACGAAAACATGCTAAATATGATTTTGAATTTTTTTTATATAAATTGATGAATAATGCAATTTTTGGTCGTTCACTGATGAATGTGAGGAAGTTAAGGGACATCAAATGGGTTACCAAATGGCATGGAGCCAGTGGTGCTAAGTCTTTAATAGCTAAGGCTAATTTTAAACATAGAATTATATTCGATGAACAATGTATGGTCATCGATATGAGCAGACTAAAGATTTTTCACAATCAACCAGTATATGTTGGTGCATCTATATTAGATTTGTCTAAATGTAAAATGAATGACTTTCATTACAATGTTATTTTAGCAAATCCTGAATCAAATGTGAGGTTGTTATACACAGACACAGATAGTTTTATGTATATATTCTATTATGATATTTATGAGTTCATGAAACAGCATTCAAATTTGTTTGATACTGGAAACTATGAAACAAACAATCCTTTTGGCATTGTGAGACAAAATAAAGGTGAAATTGGTTTAATGAAAGATGAACATGCTGGAAGGATTGTTGAAGAATTTGTGGGGTTAAGACCCAAAATGTATGCAATAAAATTGTGTGATGAAATGAATAGCTTGTGTAAGGCTAAAGGCATTAAGAAGAGCGTGAGTAAAACTATGAATATTGATGAGTATCGAAAGTGTCTTTATAACAGAGATCAAGCCAGCAAAGTTCAAGTTTGTATAATTTCAAGATCTCATTTTGTATTTACTGTTCGGCAAAATAAGTTGGCAATTTCATCAAACGATGATAAAAGACACATAACTGAAAACGGAATTGATACTTTACCGTTTGGTCATTTTTCTCTGAAACAAATTTGAGATTAAAGCAATTCATCTCTCTTACTTACTTTATTTCTTTCACACACACACTTTTATTCTGTTAATAATACTAATTTTTTTGTGTTCCTTTGCTTATGAAAAATAATATAAAAAACGAATAAATAATAACCCAAATTTTGTGTGTATTATTTACAACTCCTCCCCCCACCATTCCCATTTTCCCGAAAAAAAAATATATATAATTACATTATATTACTTATCATTTAGTAATGGTGCGTTGTAAGAGGAACAACTCTGCCACTCAATATAAACGATCAGGAAGTGGATCATTCATTAGTCGTGTACTTAATAAAACTATTGATAATTTACCTGTGGAATTACACATTCCAGGATATGAATATTGTGGACCAGGAACAAAATTAGAAAAGCGATTGAGCCGTGGTGATCCAAAAATAAATATATTAGATAAAGCGTGCAAAGAGCACGACATTGCATACGCAAATCATAAAGATTCAAACAAAAGAAGAGAGGCTGATGAAATTTTAGCTTCAAAAGCTTGGTCTCGTGTAAAATCTCGTGACGCATCATTAGGAGAGAGAGCGGCTGCACTAACAGTCAGTGGCATAATGAAAGCTAAGTCTAAGCTTGGTGGAGGTAAACGAAAATTAAATATAAAAAAAACAATAAAAGATTTAAAAAAAAGAGAGCATCGAAAAAGCAAGGTGGTATTTTACCCCTACTTCCGATATTTGCAGCCTTGTCGGGCTTGGGGGGTCTAGCAGGCGGAGCAGCCGGGGTAGCGTCTGCTATAAACAAAGCGAAAGCTGCACAAGAAGAATTAAAAGAAATGAAAAGACACAATCGAATGATAGAAGCAATGCGAGGAAAAGCAGGTCAAGGCATTTATTTAAATCCTCCTGCATACAAAAGATAATTAACCAAATACCAAATAAAGCATTAAGTAATTTCGATTTAGCTAAATACGCACATCAATTAAAGAAACCAAATTTTAGAGGAGTCTTTATGCGAGATACGTTACCAAGACATCCTCGAAAAAATGAAAACTGTATTGTTAACCTTGAACCGATGGTTAAATCTGGTTCACATTGGGTGGCTTTCAGTAAACAAGGTAAATACGTGCATTATTTTGATAGTATCGGTAATTTAAGACCACCATTAGAAATTTTAACATATCTAAAAAATTGTTATCTACAATATAATTTTCATTCATATCAATCGATTACTTCTTCGATTTGTGGACATTTATGTTTAGTCTTCTTGTATTGTATAAATAAGGGAAACACAGACTGTCTTTAAACATTTCAAAGATGGCTTTCGAAAGACGGATAACTCTTGAAGGTAAAGGCTCAAAGATTGATGTTACATTGGAGAATCCGCTTCATCTTGTAGGAGCAGAGTTTTTTGAAATAGGACTTGCAGGATTGTATACATCTAATTCTATTCGAAATGTTACCAACCGAAATAATAAATTTCGCATTCATTTTACTAATTTTTTGTTATCAATTGATTTAGTGGTACCACCAGGTATTTATGAATTTGAAGATCTAGCCTCAACATTTGATGATTTACTTAGTTATCACTCATTGTCGAAACTTATAACAAATCATATACAAAAAACAAATCTTTATTTGGAAGAGGATATAAATGGAAAAGGACGCAACCGTCTTGTTTTGTCTTCTCCGTTTAATATTGATTTCAGTGTACCCAACAGTGTAGCAGAGGCTTTAGGTATTGAAAAGAAAGTTTACCCTAAAGAGAATAAAAAAGAAATTGAGATTGATCGAAATAGAATCGAAAGTGAAGTAAAAATTAACGAAAATAATAACGTTTTAGCCATAAAGATGAACAATGTGGATACAACAATTTTAATAATACCTGATGCTAGCTATACGTTTCAACAATTAAGTGCAAAGATTAATGAATTATTATTAGCACATTTATTATCAGTTTTATTAGGTGAAAAAGACAAATTTCCTTCATATATTTATATTAATTATGATAAAGTGTTCTCTAATTGTAAACCATATTCGAAAAACTTTGCTATAGATTTTGGTGTTGCAGATTCTATTGCAGATTTGTTAGGATTTTCTCATAAAAAGTTCGAGGCAAACACAACTCATCATTCTGAATATATGATTAAAATTAACACTGTTAATAGTATTCGAGTATGTTGCAACCTCGTGCTTGGTACGAGTTATTATTTGAACCATAAACCAACACACTCTTTATATAATTTTAAAGCTCATGTTCCTGCTGGTTATCCGATTGTTGTACAACCAACAACAATTAATTTTTTGCCTATGAACAGCAAGGTTATTCAACATGTATCTGTGCAACTTGAAGATCATCTTCAACAGCTCATTGATTTGCAAGATGAAGATTTAACTGTAGAATTAATTATTCGTCCAGCACGTTATCTTGCTATATAAAGTAATGAAATACTGTTATATTTTCATTCTAGTTGAGTAAGCTTACTAGAAAACATTCACAAATATGGTTATAATATATAATACTCAAAGTTTGAAAAAAAAGAAGTCAACTCTGATTCGAAAAAGAAATATAAATCAATCAGCTAAAATTTCTAAAAAAACAAAAAAAAAACATTGCCATCACACCTTAAAATCTAAGAAACAGTTATCGAGTAACAACAAACATTTCTTACAATCTTTAGGCTATCGTGTACTTTAATTTCAATATAAATATATATGCAATTGTTAATCTTATTTAGTTTCTATCTATATTTGAAGCTGTTAACATGTTTAACATGTTTAACATAACCGATAAAAGAGAGGTTGACAACAGAGTTGTGCGACGAGAAGAAAGAGTTTACCAACCTTATTCAGCTAATAAATTTGAAAATAATGATGAAATTCGTATACCAATTCAAAATGAAGAAAACATAGTTTTATTATCAGAAGGTGTTCTTCACTTAGAAGGACAAATTATTACTTCTAACATAAATCCTGCTGCTTCTACTACAGCACATCCTGACCAAAATTTTGGGGCTAATCTTTTTAGCGAAATTCGCATCACGTTAAATGGTAAAGAAATTGACCGTACACGCCATCTAGGTATAACAAGTTCTATAAAAACGTTTGCATCATATTCAAAAAAACTAATATACAGCTTTACAAAATGCTGGTTATTTTCCCTCTATAACAACACCAGCAAGTGAAGCAAATATTGTTGATAGTATCACAAAACGTTTCCATGTAATACTTCCTTTAAGCAACCTGTTAGGTTTAGCAGAGGATTATAGAAAACCGATTTTAAACTGCAAGCATGAGCTAATACTTCTCAGATCGTCGAGTGACGCACGTGCGTTGCAATCTGCAACCGAAAATTATCTTTCTAAGGTCAAGTTATTTAAAGTTTATCTAAAAATTCCAGTTTTATTATTATCGGACGAAGAACAAATTAAAAGATTAAAACTAATGCAGAAAAATATTCCCATTCAGGTTGGTTTTCGATCATGGGATGTTCATGTCTTGCCATCTCTTCCTAGAACAACTAAATATAGTTGGACTGTAATGACAACTTCTGAAACGCAAAAACCACGTCAATTTTTATTAGGTTTTCAAACTAAAAGAAATGTACTAAATACGTGCTCTTCCTATTTTGACCATTGTAACATTAAATCTATAAGAGTTTTTTTAAATTCAATTTTTTATCCCTATGAAATGCCAACTTCTGAAATTGCTATAAATGACTACAGCGAATTGTATGACATGTTTGTTAAATTTCGTAATGTATATTATCAGATCGATGATTTTCGTTCAGAGACTCTAGTTTCGCGAGATGAATTTAAGTCTCATTGTCCGATTATTGTAATTAATTGCCTTGAGCAAGTGGAGGCAGTGAAGACATCTTCAGTTGACGGGCGAATTGAAATCGAGACAAGTGAGAATATACCTGAAGATACAACTCTTTATTGTGTTCTTATTCATGATCGTCAAATATCTTACAGACCATTAACTAATGAAGTAATTATCTAAACCAATATTTGCTAAGTTATAAGCAATCAAGTAAAGAAGTATTCTCACTTTAGTTGCAATCATGGAATTGACAACAACAAACTCTCCTTCTACTGATGCTGACATGTGGAATAAGAAGCAGCCAATAGTTGCAGACATTCGCAAGCTACCAAACGGCAGTTTGGAACTTGCTTACTGTATGTTAAATAACAGCAATATACCTTCATTCAGTCCTGTATTAACATGGGTCGCAGCGTATTGTGAAAAAACTCTTTCTTCTTTTTTTTACTCTATTAAAAATAAATATGAATATTTAGTTGTGTATAATTTGCCACAAGAATTTTCTTTGTTTGCACTAAAAACACTTTCCCCTGGGTCATTAATCGATCTTAATACGATTGATGGAATGTCAGATCTAATGTTGAAGCATAGCCAACGATTACCTACAGATTGTCCAAAACATTTACCATCTCTTGCATTGGGAAGCAATAGTTGTGCTAAATTTAATGTCAATGCTGTTCAACATTGGTTAAACTCTTCTGATGGCATCATGAAAATCGTGTGTTCGATAATAAACAAGTTTCGAAACAATGGACTTCAAGGTTTTAATAAGTTTGATTGGAACTACTTTCCTATAAACATACTGACTATATATGAGCCACAACGAATTCGTCTGGAGTGGGAACATCTACCAGATCATCTAAAAAGAAAATTTCAACTGTTTCATCATCGCTGCAAATGTGATAACTGTAACCGCTATCTATAAAAGGTAATTCATTAAATCTACTAGTGTTCTTGACACCTATACATATTTTGTTTTGTTTGCTTTTTTAACACAGTGTATACTTTTTGTCTACAGAAAATAAACATCTGGACAACTAAAAGAACAAGATCATCTCAACACACACTCATCAGGACAACTAAAAGAATGAGATTACTTCAACACTCATACAAGAGAAATAAAATTGTATTAATTGTAATTCTAAATGAATAAAGAAGAAAAGGTCTTTGTACCACTTCATATTAAAGTTTCTCTAATGATCAACCACCTCCTCACTCCACATGTATATAAAATAATATTTGTCAGGTGAGGGATTCGAACCCTCGCTTTCAATTTCTGAAAATTAGATCTTAAGTCTAACGCCTTAGACCGCTCGGCCAATCCAACACACGCAAATCTTGCATATTAGCCAGCGTGTTTTGTTGATTCATATCAGTTCACATTTAGCTTCGTGCGGGGAACATCTTTTTTTTTTTGTGAAGTAAAGCATCATCTTGAAGTATTTTAATTGTGTAAAGTATTCCAAGAAACAGTTAATGCAAATGATATTGGGTCAAAAAGGAATGAATTTAAAATCTGAAAGAGATCGGCTAAAACATTTAAGAACTGGTCTTCAAACAGTTTTACGAACACTGCATGGTTAGCAGCTGCGGGATTTTACTATTATGGATATAAGGATATGGTCAGGTGTGCTTTCTGTAATCTGCAACTTAGTTATTGGGAAGAAGATGATGATCCGTTTGAAGAGCATAAGAAATGGGCTTTTTCTTGCCCTTACGTAAACAATATTTCTCCTAGCATAGAATTAAAATCTGAATATGAAAGACTTAAAACTTTTCTAAATTGGCCTCTTCCCTCTCCAAACGAATTTTGTTTAGCATCAGCAGGATTTTATTATACCGGTCATGGTGATAAGGTGAAATGTATATTCTGTAAGATTGAAATTGAATATTGGAGAGAAAACGATATTCCTTTAAGTGATCATAAAAAATGGGCACCATATTGTCCATATTTAAGAGGGTTTTACGTTGGCAACGTTGATTTAAATCCTGAAAATCCTACTATTATTCCATATAATACAAGTTATGATGATACGTGTGGAAACAATATATGTTGATGTGATGTGATTTTTTGTGCAGTGTGCATTCTCAGACGTAAACGTAGACATGCTGAAGTTTGTTAAGCAGTCAAACACTCTACCAGTAATTTCATTTACTAATGGTGAAAATCAGAGTAAAAGTGAAAAAAGAAAGCATAGTGTTTTACTACCGAACACTATTCGATGTATCATTTGCGGTCCATCGAACTGTGGCAAAACAAACGTAATGCTAAATTTATTATGTCACAAAAATGGAGTTCGTTTTGAAAACGTATATATTTATTCTAAATCACTTGCTCAAAGTAAGTATGTTGAATTTAAAAAGTTTTTGGACTCTAAAATAAATAAAAAGTGATTTTTTTTTCGATAATGACGAAGTTATGCCTCCAGAAATGGCTAGAAAGAACTCTATATTTGTTTTTGATGATGTAGCCAGCAATAAAGAAACAACACATGAAAGATTATTTCAGTAGAGGTCGTCATCACGAAGTTGACGTATTTTATCTTTGTCAAACATATTCTTGTATACCTAAACATCTAATTAGAGATAACGCTAATTTTTTTATTCTTTTTAAACAAGACGGAACAAACTTGCGTCATGTATATAACGATCATGTAAATACAGATATGAGCTATGATCAGTTCTTCGATATTTGTTCTTATTGTTGGCAAAACTCTAAGTTTGGATTTTTGGTTATCGATAAAGATAGCGATTTACAAAATGGTCGATATCGCAATGGATTTGATGTTTATTTTCAGTTATAAATAATAGTTCAAAAGAGATAAATGCTCATTCGCGTTATACACTTTGTGAGGTTAACAACATAACTATGGCATCGTTTAACAAAATCAATAACGTGTCTATCAGACCACCAACTTCACGCCATGATATTGCAACTAAATCGTATGTTGATGATAAGCTACTGCAATATGGAAATCAAGTAACAACAACAACAAGCGACGGGCATCTAAGTATTAACGGCAAACGGTTAAAAGATGTTGGAACGCCCATACATGTTGAAGATGCTTGCAACAAAGGTTATGTATTGAAGTTACTGAATGAGCTAAATAAAATTGAGTCTAAAGAAGACATACAACAAAACATTAACGACCTTAAATGTTTAATTTTTTCAATTTGTAAAATAGAGAAACAACAACTTGACTTTGAAAACAAACGTCTCGCAGGCTTAGCTTTACCATCATCTGCAAATGATGCAGTAAACCTTATTGCAATGCAGCAACATACATCGAATATAAAAAAATATCTGGAAAACCGAATAACCGAAGTGTTACAACGAGTAGAATTCATTCATGGTTTAGTGAGTGAATTTTCAGAAGATCACTTTCCGTTTGATGATGATAGTCTCGACTTGGGTAACAAAAGAATAAGAAATGTTAAAGATCCAATTCAAAATCAAGATGCGATATCGTATTCTTTTCTTAAAACTCATGTAACAAAAGAACTCGATGAAATTAAAAAATCTCTTTTGAATATAAACAAAGATGATGAAACTGTAGATATATTAAATAGAAGAATAACAAACATATCTCAACCAATCGATTCGTTAGATGCAATAAACAAATATTATTTAGAAAACTTTGCTGCTTCTCGAAAAGATCTAGAAGACTTAATCACTTAATTTAATAAACAAAACTTCTTAAACGTAGACGATGGTGGGACTTTAAATGTGATGAGTAGACGAATTACTCACGTAAACAATCCCATATACGATAACGATGTTGCAAATAAGACGTTTGTTGAACAATATGCCGCTTCACGAGATGAATTTGAAAAAATGAAACAGACTATAAACAATCTACAACATCAAAAACAAACAAATGTTGAGTTTCCTGTTAACGACCAAGATGTGACAAATAAACGGTTTGTAGAACACTATGCTGCTTCACGAACTGAAGTTAATCAACTAAAAGAAATTTTAAGCAATTTACAAACTCGTATTGAGGGTGTTGCTAACAATCTAAATATTGTTAAAAAAGAAGAACTTGAAAGTTACGCTGCTGCATCCAAAGAGGAATATAACAAGTTAAAAACTGAACTAGAAAATATTGAGCAATTGGTTAACAAAGAACCACTCGAAAGTTTTACCGCATCAAAAGAAGAATATGGTATATTACAAGATGAAGTAAAGAAAAAGAACTTATCGAAATTTATTCTGAAATTCTCCAACACACCATCAATCCATTCACCGGTATACACGCTTCATAATCATAATATACAATACCAACTTCCCTATAAAGGTATATTAAAACCAATTTTTGTTTCACCAAGATCTCCAATTGTGTATGCAATTTTAAATATACGTCAAGAGATTGAACTGGATGGCAGTGACATTGTAGTTGAAGAACAAGATGAAATACAGTTTCGACTTAGAGACCCCGAGAAACATAAAACCAATGATCTTCCTCTTCAAATTGATTTTGAATATACTATAAATAAATAAAACAACTACAATTTTAGTTTAGTCATGGAGAAGAGCTTGAAGATTAAAGCTGAAAGTCGAGTAAAGGATAAACTTTCTCGCTTAAAAAAAGATGTTAAGGACAAGTATCTTTCACTTCAAAATGATGTTAGACGTCAAGAATTAGATATAGAGACTAAGTTTAAACCAGTAACAAATTCATTAAATCAGCTTGTAGCTATTGCTAATACGTCAACTAAGAAAAAAGAAAATCAAAAAAGAAAAAAAAAATATGATGATTCTGAATCAACTGCTACTTCAGACGAAGAAGATGGAGATAGCATCAAAATAATTACACTACTTAACCGCTACTTTGATCCGTTCATTAAACAAAACGTGGATAGAACATTTGGTATAACGATAAGAAATGATAAACAATACTTGGGACGTGAACGAGTTTTCTTTGATAAAAAGTGGATAAAAGTTGGTGGTGAAAAATTTCCTATAACAGAAGGTCTACTCGAATTGATTCAAAGGAAAGTACCAGATCACTCTCTAATCGATAGGAGTGATTTAAGTTCTTATTTGAAATTATTAAATGTTTCAAACGTGCACAAAAGAAATTATGCAAGCAATGCAGCTCCGAGAGGAACACAATCTCATAAGTATAAAAATATAATCGAACCCCTTCTTACTTAAGACATAGATAGAATTATAAAAACAACAGATGAGAATGAAGAAGCAAATACCACGATGCATACAGGATATGGCCAAAAGAAACACATCACACCACAAGCCATTTGGAAATTCGAAGGAGGAAACAATATTGAATTTGTCCATTGGAATGAACCAAATAAATTAGTATCAAGACTTACAAAATTAATTGCATCGAAAGCTGCAGGTCACACAGGACTTGACAGCGAAATCTTTGCAATCGAAGAAGAACTAAGAAATGCAGGATATATTGAATAAAAATTCATACATTTGTAAAACAATGCACAGTATGTTATAAATCTTTGTTTAGAAATTAACTATGAACGAAATCAGACGAGAAATTGCAAAAGAACTTCATGCACCTCTTAGAAAAAAGTTTAAAAGACGACATGTTATTAGCAAAGGAATCGATGACCTCCATGAAGCTGATCTTGTGGACATGTCAAAACTTGCAAAATGGAATAATGGATTTAAATATTTATTAACCATTATTGACGTTTACTCAAAATATGCATGGGCAATTCCTCTTAAAACCAAAAAAGGAAGTGAGATTGTAAAAAGTTTAAAATTTGTTTATTCTCAAAGTAAAAGATTGCCCAATTATTTTCACACTGATCGAGGAACGGAATTTTATAACCGTGAATTCAAAACATGGTCTCAGAAACAAAATCTAAAGCATTATTCCACTGGGAGCTCCATAAAAGCGAGTGTAGTAGAAAGATTTAATCGAACTCTTAAGGAATCGATGTGGAAAGAGTTCACAACACGTGGTTCATACCGATGGGTACATATTTTGCCCGAGTTATTAGTAAAGTATAATCACAAAATACATCGCAGCATTGGCATGAAACCTATTGATGTAAAAAGAAACAATCCACCCCGCTTGCCAACACAATATAATGAAACTTTAAGAAAACCAAAATATAAAATCGGTGACATTGTAAGAATATCAAAAATCAAGAAACACTTCACAAAAGGATACGAAGCTAATTGGACTACGGAATTATTTATAATTTATAAAGTTCAAAATACTAATCCACGAACATATCTTTTAAAAGATAATAAAAATTTGCAGATATTTGGGGCGTTTTATGAAGCAGAGTTACAACGAACCAAACATCCTAATATTTACTTAGTTGACAAAGTACTACGTAGAAAAGGAACCCAAGCCTTCGTATCTTGGCTAGGATTCGATTCAACTCACAACTCTTGGATTTCGAACAAAAACATATTCTAATTAAACAATGTAAGTTTTTTTTAATTCATCGCAAAAAAAATATTATTATTAATATTATTATTATTAATGTGTCTCTATATATTTTCAGCTCACGAAAACCAACACACTCAAGAAAGAAAAGAATGATTGTACTTACCTTCCACACAAGATAACCAGGATATTCAACTCTGCAGACAGCATCTTCAATTTTCAGCATCTTGGCGGAAAAAAAAAGAACTACTTACCACTTTAAGAACGAAGATCATACCATTTTGTTTTCACTATTTCGTATTATATAATTAATGTAAACCACAATGATTAAAATAAATATATTTTAAAAAATATATACATCTCTCATTTTAAATTTAAAAAAAACACTGACCCTGTCCATTTAATTAATGATTTGACAATCATCATCATCATCATCATCATCATCAACTTCTTCTTCTTCTTCTGCTTCTTCTGTTTCTCCAACACGCTCCTCATCCTCTTCTTCGCGTTCTTCTGCTAGAGGAGGCGGAGGACTCATTAAATCCTCCAACCTCAGTCCATGAAGAGGAGTCATACTTATAATATCCTCACCCCTCACTCTGAATGCTCGAAGTCTATTAATCAAAACATTAATAATTTCAATATTTAGTCCATTTAATATTAATTCAGCACTATATCGTTGGTCTGACACTATTTCCTTTACATGAAACTCGAAAATTTCTCTTTCTCGATCACTTAAAGTGTTTATGATTATCCTTTCTTCTACTTTTACAGCCGAAATAAGGTAATTTAAGTTCAGCACCCTCGCTCGCTCTCCTATTAATTTCACCTCTCCTATGCGGCACAACTTCTCAATAACACATTCAAATACGTTCATGATGAGAGCAACTATGGCTCCCAAACCATCTCTGCCCATATATACTATGAAGTTAAATAAACAAAAAGCTCATTAAACATATCACATGAATGAGGCTCTGTGAACGGACATCCAAACTTGTTCTCTCATTAAAATAATATCCGAGTTCAATATTGATGGTTAAGAATTTAAAACAAACAAGCCAATATTCATTTCATGCCGTCAATGATATATATTTGTCTTATAAAACAGTCTATGCAGAAAGAGACCGCAGAGCATGCAAGCCCGCAAAAAATGAGCTGCACATCCTATATGGAGCAGCAAGCAGGACCTCCCACGTTCAGCAGCCAAAGAACGATAACAGCCGCGGGGGCAAAAGGTTATCCGATTCAAGCGGTCAAGGGTCAATCTCTTCTTAGTGCAAACACATGCAGACCAATTAGCAAACGCATGTGAATAACCAACTGGCTCTCCATGGGCGCGCCCAGACAGTCTCATTCAAATGTTAGTACACCTAAAACATTTCCGCTAACAAAGACGCTATTTGAACATTTTCTTTTCAATTTTGTCCTATAAACCTGAGAGTTGGTTTACTGGTAGAGGAAATAGAGAGCTTTCATTTATGTCAAACAAACTTTTTTATAGATTTCCTAAATTTGGAAAATATAGCCTATTTTCAAAATTCTATTTATTTTGTCCTAGAGAGTTGAAATTTGGTGTGGGGCTAGAGCAGGTCAAGGCCATTCATTTATGCCAAACAAACCTTTTTTGTCGCGAACACTGCAGACATATCACGTGATCGCTCGCATGATGATGCAATATGTCCTCGCGATTACGCAATATTCAAAACATACATTTCCTATACTACTGGTAGGAGACAAAGGAATATACATAAGAATGACAAACATTACAAAAATTAAGTATCTTGACGAAATGGTCTTCAAAGAGTTGATAGCAGGCGTCACTAGCGAAGCCTGGAGGATAGGAATGTAGACGAAGTCCTCTTCAGCGTGGAGATGTTATTTTGCGATAACGACGAACCCTGGTGGTTTGACTTGTAAAGAGGTCCTCTTGAGAGTGGAAATGTTGAGGGTCTTCATTGGTTAGCTGCTAGATGCCACTAGGTTGATCATGGAAGTTATATCTACAACAAACTTACAAAGAAAGAAAGCAAGTTGCTCAAATAAAAGAAAAGGTAAGAAATCACTGTTGGTGTTTGAGAAAAAGGGAAGAAATAAGTTAAGCAAATAGCAGCGAAGGCTAGCTCTGTCTTACCATGTATTCCTAAGAATACACCACCGTTCCTGCTGGCACCGCTCTACTGATGATCGTGGGAGTGGGATGACCAGCAGATGCCCGAGTTGCGTTATTTGCAGGAGAGCAAGAGTTACGGACCTGAACCGTTTCTCTCTTTTCTCCGCCGGTGACTTGTTCTTGTGGGGGAGGGGCAGACGACCTCGCGGTTCCGCCCCAATAACTAGTTGTAGGGGAGTTTCCCATGCTAATGGGTTTGGCTTCTGCTGGCATGCTCCCTGGATGGTCGTGGGAGCGGAAGGGCCAGTCGATACAGGAGCCACCCCATCAGCTGGAGGCAGTGGAGGCCGGTAATAATGTTGCACAACGACCAGATTAATCCAAGAAAAACAACTAATATCGTAATATTTTTAGTAATAAAAGCTGTACATTTCATTTTATATGTATAGGAATTCGCAATTTTGTTCTGTACTAATTAAGAAAATCTTATAGTAAGTTACTGTCTGAGAAAGCGAGCGCGCCGACTGTCGAGGAGCGCTCGTCCGTTTGGTCATTGCCAGGCTCAAGCCCCGAGCAGATCTCAATAGTGAAGGGTATGGCAGAGATGCTAGACCGAGTAGGTCCCATCCCAACAGTTAACTCTGCTGGTCGTTGCCCGCTGATTGCAACAAGGGAGCCGAGGCGCGGACGGAGATATCCGTGATGTAGCCTATCGTCATCTGCCGATACTGTGTCTTGCAATGTAATTTGCAAGTACTTGTGGTTCTTTCTCGCCAACTTATATAACTTACGGCTGGCTCAGCGGCAACGTTCTCGCTTGCTGTCCCCAAGGTTGCTGGATCGAATCCTGGCGCAGTCAGCCGGCATTTGGTGGTGCGCAAATACGAGGGAGACGTGCCAGTAGATTTACTGGCACGATAAAGATCCCCTTCTGGGCAAAATTCCGGCACCCCGGCGTCTCTAAAAGCCGCAGTAGTTAAAAGGGACGTAAAACCAATAACATTAAATAACTTGCGTTGTTTTGTTTTCGTGAAGGTTTTCATGTAGACTAACTTATAATCCATTTAATCCGATGGCAATGTGATGTTCTCTGAACTGGGGCATTCATGATGAATGAGGTACATTCGTTTTACCGCGCAATTGAATACAGTTTTCTCTGATATCAGTCTTTTACCCTACCCCCCTTAATGAAAATAGTGTAACACCCAGAACAATAAACCACCAGCCGCCACTGGCTGGAAGACGAGAGAGACGGCCGTGTACCATCTCTCTCTTCTCAGCTTCATCGTTTTCAATTTCAGATGGACTGGATAAATACCCAGCCCGGGTCTAAGAAATCCTCTTTCCCCCTTAGGTTGGAGAAGGCATCTTAGCTGTGCAGGTTTAGATAGTTGAACCGGCGCCTTCTTATCAGGGGGCTGAAGAAGGTTGTGGGACCTCCTTCGGGCTAACAGGTCACACTACGACAGCGAGGGGGAGATTTTAATGCATTCGTGAAACTGGAACTCGGAACAGAAATGGCAAGGGTGATTGAGGGCGTCGCTGCAGCTGCCAACGATACCCGAAATTTAGGGGCATTCATATCACGGTACTTCTTGCGTCATGATATGAAAGCCTATCATGTGTCCTGATCTCTTGGATCTTTGCTGCATTCATGAATTCAGGGCTCTGCATTCTTAGCAGTTGGGACATATCGGGGGAGGCGTGCACCTCGCACCCTCATTTCCCCTTGCTAGTCTCTCTACACACCCTTGACAGTTCACACGACAAGAAACATGCCCGAATTGTTGGCACTGACAGCAGCGAATAGGTGAATCTAGCATCGCAATGGTACGTTCACGTCCTTAAGTACATCATCCTCAAAATGGAGAATAAAAGCGCCAGTGTCGACACTTATCTTCTCCAATACCCCGGGTGACGACTCTCTTCCCTGGATCCCACAACAGTTCCGCGTCGCTATTAAGAATGAGGTCGCGATGGATTATAACCACACGGACCTCGTGCTTTTCAACCTTAACGGAATTTCCGTGAATTGCGTGCTTGCCCAGCAACATTTCGGTTTGTCTCCAGTAAGCAGCAAAAACTGCCCGTTCCGGAGCTTGGAAATCCCGTTATGGTCTCCCAATTCTCTCGGAAAAAATAATCTATTTCACCAGTTTAAAATCTCCCCCGCCTGTCCAGGTAGCGAGGAGACTATCAACGGTAAATTTCTGATTAAAAAGCTTAATTCAAAGGTGTATGAGACGGCTCTCTAAGGGGGCTACCCTGTATTGTTTTTTAGGAACTTGGCGTCATCCCGGAAACATCCAACCCGAACGAGAGCCATCACTGTGGACACTACCCAGCCAAGGCAATATCTACCTGGTGATAGTGAGTATTGCCTGGGGTCCTAGTGTCTCGAACAATCTTTAGTATTCGGCCATGCAGGGACCTTGTAAGGTGGATACTACCGCTAGTGTACATAGCACACCCACCTGATGGGGGTGAGGATTACTGTCCAGACGGTCAAGTTGGTGGCCCTTCCCCTAATGCCATGCATGTTTATTCTAAGGATTAGACCACAATTGGGACCGGAAAAATCGAAATAGACCTTTCAAAAAGGCTCCCTAGTCAAATTGAACAACATGCAGTGGATACTTCGAATGAATTCTGGCCACCACGACCAAATTAAGTACTGTCAGTCATGTCTGGGGAGGGTCTTGTCAGCCCTTTTAGTCGCCTCCTTCAACAGGTAGGGCATACCATGGATGTATTCTGCCCATCCCCAACCACTCTTGTAATCTACACTGATATTGCAGGGGGAATCTTAGGACATCCGACTGCATGTGGGCTACAAGACCCTCCGTGTTGGGAGCCCTCTCGGGCTCTTAGCAGGGCTGTAATATTACCCATTTTACTCATCATCATCATCTTGAGCAGTTTCCAACCGCTGGTCGGGTCTGCTTGGAACATAAGCCTCTCCATCGTTTCCTGTCCATCCACCATCTGTCGTCATTTACTGTGTCCCAGCACACTCCTCTTTCCTCCACACTCTTAACTCCTTTTGTCCATCTGTCCCTTGGTCTTCCCCTTGGCCTTCTTCCAGTCATTTCCATTCCAAACATCATCTTCGGTATCCTCTCCTCTTGCATCCTCCTCACATGTCCATACCATTGTAGCCTAGATCGCTCTATTCTATTTTGCAATGGTTCCTCTCTTACCATCTCCCTGACTCTCTCATTCCTTACTCTGTCCATTCTTGTCACTCCTACCCTACTCCTCTGAAACTTCATCTCCACTGCTCGTATTTTATTCTTGTCCCTTTCCTTCATCACCCATGTTTCTGAACCATATGTCAAAATTGGCACAAAGTAGGTCTTGTAGATGATTCCTTTACATTTTTGTGGTACATCTTTATTCCATATCATCCCCCTAACACTCTTGAAAAATCCATCTGCGCACCTTCCCCGCTCATTTATTTCCATCCTATTGCCTCCCTTTTCTTCAATTATGCTTCCCAAGTACTTGAAGCATTCTACTTTCTGCAACTGCTGTCCTCCAAGTGTTATGCCCATATCCAGTCTGTTCTTCTTCATTGTGGTGTGTGAAGCCATATTTTCAGTGTTGCCTTAGTAAACAAGAGTTTAGTGCTTTTCAGTCGGTCAACACGAATGTACCCAAAAGAGATGGGTTATGCCCTAATCCTGAAATAAATTACATGAGATTAATAAAACACTAGGATGACCAGTTTCGATCGTCAAGCGATCATCATCAGATCCAATACACTTAGGCTATAAAATCTATGTGTGAAATACAGGTGAAAATATTTACAATATGTACAATTATTTAGTTGCAGTATTGGTACTGCAACTGTCAGTGTATGCTAAATGCAGTATATATGTTAGGTGAAATGCTAAATGGTGATGGCTATCCGGAGATTGTACTTTAGAGAGATTATATGGTTGTAAACTATGGTTAAACTATAAAATTTTAGGCTAACTACTTACCTGATTGTCTTCCGTACTACAGCTATTCGCAGTTTCTGTGCTCACTCGAACTCGCTGTGCGGTCGACTGCGGTGGTTCTCTTAACGACTGGTTTTTCCCTGCCTTCCCCCCCTGTCCCTACGTGCTGTGGGGAGTGATCGCGATGTGTTTATGTGAGGTGTTGCCAACCTAGATAAGATGTATGTTATTGAATGAGGTGGATCTACAACTATTAAAGACCGTGGATTAGTCCTCGCCACGCGTGGAGCATAACCCATTCGAACTAAGCGTTGACGGTCTTATGAGGACGTCCCGGCACCTTTAATACTGCCTCTAATATGGGCCTTGGTTTATTGCAGAAGAAAAGTACATCGTACACCTGATCCAGATAACATTTACCTATTAAAAACCCCCTAATTTCCCCCCTTTTTTTATCTAGCTTGGCTGTGTCGCTAAATTGTGTTTTGTTTCCGACAGGGTGTGTTTTTTAGTAGCGTGAAGAGGGGTGAGCTCTCCATGAACGTGTGTTTATTTAGATTGTTGGGATTGTTTCGTTTGGCTAGGTGTATCTCGATTGCTTCCTTTATGTCAAGAGCTCTGCCTTTCGATTCGTGATGGATTATTTTAAGGTCCGACTCTATGTTGGTAAAGCTATGCCCTGCGTCACACATATGTTCGCACACGGCTGAATGTGTTCCGTATCTTATCGCATTTCTATGTTCATTATAACGTGTGTCTACTCGCCTTCCACTCTGCCCGATGTAATTAGCTTGACAATCGGTGTCTTGGCACGTTATAGAATATACCCCTGACCTTGAATACGGGTCACGTTTATTTAGATTACTATTTAGGAGGTGCCTAGCGGTTGTGTTTTTCGTCGTGAAAGCTATCTTTATGCCTTGCTTTTTGAATAGGTTAGTGATTTTATATGTATTCGCATTCACATAGTTGAAACGCGCAAATTTTTTCTCATTACTGTCCGGTTTGGGAATCGTTTTATCTTTATTTTTATGTTTGGCTATAATTTGATTTATTTTGCTTGGCGAGAAGTTGTTTTCCTTTGCTATTTGCATAATAGTTCTTATTTCCTTATTATAGTTGTCTTTTGACATGGGTATGTTTAAAGCCCTGTGCACCATTGAATTGAAACCCGCTAGTTTGTGCGTACTGGGGTGATTAGACTGATTGTCGATTGCATGCGAGGTTTGTGTTGCTTTCCGGAATATGGAATATGAAAGGTCGTTGTCTTTACGTTCAATAGTTATATCGAGATAATTTATTTTCCGGTCTATTTCGGATTCCTTAGTGCATTTGATAGAATGGTGAAGGCTATTAATGGATTGGAGAATTGTTTCTTCGCTTGTTAGTTCAGTATCGTAGATGCAAATTACATCATCTACGTATCTTTTCCATATTACTATTCCCTTTGTTGAAGTCTTTTCTAAGAACGCATTTTCTAGTGCATTGATGAAGATGTCAGCGATTAACCCACTTAGTGGCGATCCCATTGCTAGGCCTTCTCTCTGTGTGTATATTTTATTGTCGAATTGAAACACGTTTTGGGTCTTTAATAGTTGTAGATCCACCTCATTCAATAACATACATCTTATCTAGGTTGGCAACACCTCACATAAACACATCGCGATCACTCCCCACAGCACGTAGGGACAGGGGGGGGAAGGCAGGGAAAAACCAGTCGTTAAGAGAACCACCGCAGTCGACCGCACAGCGAGTTCAAGTGAGCACAGAAACTGCGAATAGCTGTAGTACGGAAGACAATCAGATAAGTAGTTAGCCTAAAATTTTATAGTTTAACCATAGTTTACAACCATATAATCTCTCTAAAGTACAATCTCCGGATAGCCATCACCATTTAGCATTTCACCTAACATATATACTGCATTTAGCATACACTGACAGTTGCAGTACCAATACTGCAACTAAATAATTGTACATATGGTAAATATTTTCACCTGTATTTCACACATAGATTTTATAGCCTAAGTGTATTGGATCTGATGATGATCGCTTGACGATCGAAACTGGTCATCCTAGTGTTTTATTAATCTCATGTAATTTATTTCAGGATTAGGGCATAACCCATCTCTTTTGGGTACATTCGTGTTGACCGACTGAAAAGCACTAAACTCCTGTTCTTCTTCCTCGTTGTGATGACCACTTCACTCTTTTGTGCTGAGAACTTCATCCCATATGATAACACTACCTTCTCCCACTCATCTAATTGCTCTTGTACTTCTTCCTCATCCTCTCCCCATACCAGAAGGTCATCAGCAAACAACATTGCCTTCATTTTCCTTTCCCCAATGCTATTTACCACTTTTCGTATGATTTCATCCATCACCACTATAAATAACAGGGGTGAGAGGGCACTTCCCTGTTTCAGACCACTCTCCAGTTGAAACCATTCCGTTCTCTCTCTTCCCACCTTTACACAGCTTTTGCTTCCCTCGTACATTGCTTTCACTCTTGCCACCGTCTCCTTGTTCACTGCTTTTGCTCTCATTGCTTCCCATACCTTGTTTCTATTAATTCTATCATATGCTTTCTCAATATCCAAGAAGGTCATCACCAGATCTTTCCCATATTCATAATGGTGTTCTTGTAGCTGTCTTACTGCAAAGATGTGGTCAACTGTTGACCTTCCTGACCTGAATCCATACTGTTCTTCCCTCAGCCCATCTTCAACTTCTGTCCGAATTCTTCTCTCCAGTAACTTCTCAAATATTTTGGCGCAGTGGCACATGAGTGTAATTCCCCTGTAGTTCTTGCATTCCTTCCTACTTCCCTTTTTAAATATGGGTATTATTATCCCTCTTTTCCAGTCCTCTGGTATTTTCTTCTCCCTCCATATCACTTTCATTACTCGAAAGAGCCACTGTGTTCCTATCACCCCTGCTGCTCTCACCATCTCCACACTCACTTCGTCTATTCCCGGTGCCTTTCCCCCTTTCATCTTCTTTAATGCTTCCTCCACTTCTTTCCATGTCAATTCCTTCTCTGAAATGTCTTGGTCACTGTTTGTTTCTTCCTCCACAATGTCCACTACGCTGGTTTTAGTTGGATTTAGGAGTTCCTTGAAGTATTCTCTCCAGATAACCTTTACTTCTTCCATATTTTCAACCTCCTTTCCATTCCTGTCCACCATTCTGACATTTTCCCCTGTATCTCTTCTCTTTGCCTTTATCATTCCATACAACACTTTCTTACTGCCATCACAGTCCTCCTCCATCATTTCTGTCCATTTCTCCAGCCATTTCTTTTTCTCTTCCTTCACTACTTCTCCTGCTTCTTTCTTCCGCTCTTGGTATTCTTCTCTTGTTCTGTCTGTCCTCTGTTGGAACCATTTCCTGAATGCTTCCTTAGTTCTGGGGTTCCACCATGGTGTTTCCTTCCACCTTTTCTTTCCACTAGTTCTGCCACACACGACTTCCGCTGCTTCTACCAACACGTCCTTGAACCTATTCCATTCTTCTTCACCTGCTTTCGGATCATCCTTCGGTAATTTGTTCCTCACTAATATCTGGAACTTCTCCTTATTTCCATCCTCCTTCAGCTTCCATGTCCTTATTCTTCTTTCTTGGTTTTCAGTTCTCCTCTTTTCCTTCAGTCCTCTCACCTTCTACTCATTAGGCTATAATCATGGCCAAAAAAATTGTCAGAGCAATGAAGTTTGCATTTTCTGGATTACATTGCAATATAGTTGCAGATGCTGTGGCAAAGATTTTAATGTAGTACGGTGCAAGGCAAAACCTGCACTAAATTAAGTTAGATTCCCTCCTTCACTTTAGTTCGTTTCTTTTTATAAAATATTTTCTGTTCAGGGTGTCCTTTTTGATTTATTTCCGTGGGTAATGTTTGGCATTTCATGAAGCTATATTTAGACAATTTGTTTTATTTTATCATGAAGAAATTCTTTGGGGGGGGGGGGGGAAGGAATAGGTCTTTTACCTTTACACAAGGCATTTATTTTTGAGAGTGTAGTTCTGAGAGACTACTGTAACATTTAACCTATTACAGGTTCTCACCCTCGGGTTTTGCAGTTTTCAGGCACATTTAATTATTCACATTTTACCGTATTAGGGTGTGGAGCGATTATCGATGTTGTGGCAAAACTACATTTCCGGATGATTCGCGCTAGTAGATGAGATGTCATTAATTATCGGTTTTGGATATTGCAAATGTTATCGAGGACAGGATATGGAAGGACAATAAGATCCCTGATGACTGGTCTAAAGGTGTAATAGTGCCATTGTTTAAAAAAGGAAACCGGAAAAAGTGTGAGAACTATCGTGAAATTACTTTGTTATCCCATGGTCTAAAGATCTTGGAAAAAATAATTGCGAAAAGGCTTTAGAAGAAGAACAACATGGCTTTAGACCAGGAAGGAGTACTATTGACTTTATCTTTGCTGCAAGAATGCTTATTGAGAAACATCTTGAAAAAGGGAAAGAATTAGTAATGGTATTTCTAGATATAGAAAAAGCTTATGATAGCATTGCAAGATCAAAAATTTGGGAATGTTTAGAAAGGCACAATGTCCCAAAAGGCTTGATAAACAAGATCAAAATGCTGTATGAGAACACAAGGGCATGTGTAAGAATAGGTAATGGGGAAAGCAGATGGTTCACAACAAAACAAAGAGTCCAACAAGGAAGTTCACTGTCTCCATTACTATTCATCACAGTGATAGATATAATCCTGAAGAGAATAAAAGAAGAACAGGGTAATGAAACAAATGCCCTTGTCTTTGCAGATGACGTCATGATTTGGGGAGAAAGTGCCAGAGAGGTACAAGAAAAACTGGATTCATGGGACAAGCTGTTCAAGGAGTATGGGTTGAAAATAAGCCAAAGTAAGACAGTAGTGATGAGACAACAGGACTGTCTAATGCAATAAGCCGCTGAAAATATAAATAGGAAAATAAAACTATGTGGATTTAAAGGGAGCAAAAAGGCATGTAAAGGTGGAGGGAGACACTGGACCAATCCAGTCAATAGGAAGGACTGCATGCCACACTATGTTAAACAAATTTATTAAGAGTCATTACATAGAACAGTTCATATATATCAGTCTTATACTGCAATTATAAAAGGTCCCTTTTTTTCATAGTAATAAAAAGCATCATTATTTATAATCCCAAAACTGCAAAATATCAGAAAATATCATTTTCACTTTTGGAAAAACTGAAAAAGATTGGAATGGCATATGTGCCCAATTGATTCATCAGTCTTAAAATAGCATAGCATAGCACACAATACATTTATGTATCATTCTATATTTATGAACTGCTAAAAAAAATACCATATCAAGGAACTAGTGCGTGGAGGAAGATGAAACTCGTGTCCTCCATCACATAGGACGCCTTTTGTGGACGACAAATGGACGGTTTCAGCTATTAGATTGAATAGCTGAAGCATTTAGATGGAAGGCAGCTGTATCACTATGGCGCTGGCCTGTGCTATAGGCGCCCACTCTAGGGCTTGCACTATAACCTAATAGCTGAAAGTTCTCATCTGTCATCAACAAGGTTGTGAAAAAACAAATTCTGCTACAGAATGTTTACAAGTGTAGCTGCAGCTATTTTCTCTCGAAGGAAGAATGCATAATAGCACTTTCTATGTAATAAGTTATACACAAAATAGTTTTAAGTTTCTTTGCTTTCATATGGAATAAGAATACTACAAGCGGTTAACAATACTGTGTGGCCTATGGGTGTCACGATTAGGACGAAATAAATGATGGCTCAAAAAAAATATCCCTATTTGGGTACATAGGAAGTCTAATATATTACTTGTTACGGCACTTCAGTAGAAGAATAATTACTTCATTTTTTAAAATATTAATACAAATCTCCATTATGATTCCCATTATGACAAAACAAGGAGCTGAAGTCAGAGGCCAAAGGTTGCTTCGATAAGGAATTGCCTTTGGGATACAATACCAGTGGTTATTTCAGTGCCATAGGATTCTGATGGATAAGATGAAATAATATAGTGTTTTTAATTATCAACAACTATTGTGGAATTTTTTTGATAGTTAACTTTCCAAATCACGTGCAATTATTCATTCAGTTTTCTCCAAATGATTTGCCATTAGCAACTCTAACAGAAGGCCAGGGACAGACAATACTTATCAGCTGGAAGAACTGAGCAGGGAAAACATTTTCAACAATTGATTAACGAAAAATATTATAACTGAATATCAATAACGAAAGTATCACTGCCTGTAGCACGCTGTGAGTTGCAGCACGACCACACACCCCTTTAATGCTCTAGCTGCCCATACCTCTGCCTAGCAATAGCTTTGCAGATACAGTAATTAAAATGTCTTTCTGAAAACGAAAGACTGACCAAGCAATATCAATGATAATTTACACTCTGTAGGTGAGGGTGTATTGCAGTGATCCCATGCTAAGATTTTAGTCGGAGTTATGTTAGTTACTATATCAGAGTCTCTGAAACCTACATATTTATCCCCATATAGGACTTGAGTGCATCGTGCTGTAGAGGTTTTCCTCCTCAAGGACCAAGCATGTAGTATGGCAGTTCTCTCAGTTCTGCATTTATTATCATCAGCACGAATTATCCTAAGAGTGAACAATTAGAAAGTTGCTCTCATCCTTTAATAATAATTAGACATTCAAAGGTACTTTTATAAATATAAACTGGACAGGAGCTCCAGGAAGCACGGCATATGGTACGGGAATTCAAGCGGTCGCCATCCCATTCACAGCATCTGCAGGCTACTTTGTTATCGTTGGCCATTGGTTATTTCTACTCTCATACCAAGAATTTCCCGATCCTGGATTTATTAATGTGACGAGTGACAACTTAACATTGCATTAACAGTAGTTGCCAAACAGGTTTAACACCGATTAATACCATTACAAGGACCTAATGGACTACAACTAAAACATTAAAAAAATCAATTTCTGCACCATATTTTCTTTGGTAAGAATTAAGAATAATTTCAACAAAACTTCCAGGAAACAGGCAGAATTTTGCCACTTCACTTTATGATCCCACGAACAGTTATGTTTTATGCATATATCTATTAAAAATCAGTAAATATTTGCAGAACAATGAAATGGACAGCACTTAGTTGAACAGAAACATCTGAAATTCACTCAGCACAAGCAGGCTACCTGTATTTAAATTATAAACAATTGAAGAATTGACTATATTTGTATATTTTAGTAGCCTACTGAGAAATAATGTATAGTAATTGAACCACGTGCAATGTTACCGTCTTTTCTCAAAACTAATGGCCAGCTAATCTAATGCACATCCTAACTTTCAAAACCTACAAGAAACAAATCAGACTTGTTGAATATAATGCGCATCGGCAAAAGGTACATCAATGAACTCGTTGAGTCATTTGTATTATAATGAAACGTGATTCATTGATAAATTCATTATTACTGTATTAACAGATTGAATGGTATTTCAGTTGAAATGCAACACTAGATGCCAGTGCTAAGAAGTAATTGTCAGCACTCTTCTTTTAATCAGAAAACTCCTAATCATGCATGTCAAATTTATTTTTCATTATCCTTGGTTTTAACAAGGGAAACATCATCTCTGTAATTCTCGGCGTTGGTCCTCTTGCCGTGAAGTAAATGTAAACATCGTCGCCGCTTATCAATGTACACTGCATTCCATGCCTTTCAACAAAATAAGTGTAAATATGATAGCCGCATATTAATGAATGCAAAAATAAAATTATGCCACATTTAAAGCCAGCAGTCAATTCCTCATTTTGAAAGAGATTTGCACCATACTTCATGTTATTTCCATTACGGAAATAGATTATGGTCATGCTAAGCTTGCCATGGCCTTTTGGGAAAATTCATTCATAGCATTCTTATTCCATGGTATTAGTTACTGGCCCAGTCTTCCACATACAATTACCCTACTGTTAGTATCCATTTTCTTTGCTTAAAAAAAATATGGTGATCCTACATAATCCTGTTGGAATTCACCTTAAAGTTATCAGTATGTTATAGCTCAAAAAACACTGATGAGAATTATAATGCGTTCTACAGTCTAAAAATATATGATTGTTACTTTTACATTTCTACATGTGAACAAATATCACCCAAGTTCAGAAATAATCATCACAGGAAGATCACATTCAACATTATTCAAAATGTCATCAGAATTTAAAGAAATCAGCCAACTAAAATACATGGGAAAGTCTGAAAATAAGTTTCCCCACTTTATTTCTGCATAACTTGTAAACTGGAGGGCTGCTGAAGTGTTGTGCTTACACAGGCACCCTTCCTGTGTCTTGTGGGATGTATGAACTACATCAAGGCATGTGTAATGTGACAATGGAGTACTGCATGCACTTGGTGTTTGTGCAGTGCTGCAGGCAACTAAATAGTGCATTGCCGATACGGGTGCAGTGACATGCTGTGGGCAACGAAATAGTGCATTGCCGATACGGGTGCAGTGAGATGCTGTGGGCAACGAAATAGTGCATTGCCGATACTGGTGCAGTGAGATGCTGTGGGCAACTAAATAGTGCATTGCCGATACGGGTGCAGTGACATGCTGTGGGCAACGAAATAGTGCATTGCCGATACGGATGCAGTGAGATGCTGTGGGCAACGAAATAGTGCATTGCCGATACTGGTGCAGTGAGATGCTGTGGGCAACGAAATAGTGCATTGCCGATACTGGTGCAGTTCAGTGGGATAACGAAATAGTGCATTGCCGATACTGGTGCAGTGCAGTGGGCAACGAAATAGTGCATTGCCGATACTGGTGCAGTGCTGTCGACAATGACAAAGAAATTGTGCTCTTCCAGTGCTGGTGTTGTGGACAATGTAGAATATAAGAAGTCATTCTTCCACACGACGACTTACAGTAGCAATGGTCAACTAATTTGCCATCTTCGGTTGGGAGCGGCTGGACCAGAGCCCCTATAGTACGCATTTTACATCAGTGATTTTTAATTCCTTATGTACTGATCATTATCTCACGAATAAAGTTTCCCAGCGACAGCAGACCAGGGAGACTTATTTTCCAGACTATCCTACATACAATATAATTAATATCGATCATTTGTTTGTGCAAGCTAATATCACGAATGTGTACAGTTGACATTAGGTACTTACTAATGCACATGAAGCAAGCTAGTAACAGTAAAAGAAGTATAGAATACATACAGAGGTAAATAATACTGACAAATAGTCAAGTGAGACAGTGGAAGTGTTTAACCAAACATTCCTAGGTATAGGAGTAAAATTAGGTCTGCAAAAAGAGGATTCTTTAATAATACTTAGACCTAGTCCTGGGAACTTGAACAATTGATCATTGGACGGGAAAAGAAGAATAGAAACACAATGGCAGATAGGTCTGGGATGAGGGAAGGACAAGGATACACTGCCATCTCTGAAGGTAAGCATTCACAGCATAAATTCAATTGATAGCTCAGAGCTTTTCTTTGTGCTTTTGATATGTTTGTCCTTGTTTCTCCTCTTATCTCTTCCTACCTGCCATTGTGTTCCTTCTTCCATGTTTCTAACGTTTTCTTGTCCAATGATTGATTGATATATTGTCCACCTTGTATTTTCCTATCCAGTGGCAAGAATCAAGAATGATGAGGTGTTCCGAAAATTACAATGCTCATTAAAATTTGTTGTTCAGTATTATTTAGTGAAATATGGAAGGAAGAAATGTGACAGAATCTGCCATGCTCCAAGGCAAAGTTAGGTTATCAAGTTATACTCCAACAATACAATGAAGGAGTCAAAAGAATTACTCTAATGACTTATTTGTTGAAATCTATAACCAAAATCTTTGAGGAAATTAAAGAAGAGCTCTGAACACACCTCTTGAATAACATTGGCTCTTAACCCTGTTAGTGCCATCGGCTCTCGCTGCTCGCGCCAAAAGTGGCAAAGCCGATTCAATCGGCACGCTGTTTATCATATATTTGTAGAATTCTGTAGGCATATGTCCGTGATTATTTCATACTGTTGGAAAGGTGAGATTCCAACCTTGCCTGTGAGGTGTCTACTTTTTTCCTTCGAGGTCCGTTACGCGATAGGTTTGAGTTTGTATCCACACCCTCCCTTAGCGCTCCCCCCATCACGCACGTTCCCGCCAAAATTGTGGTGCAGTTGTCTTCTTCTTGTTGAAGCTTTGTGCCTACAGATGTATCTAGGAACTTCATACAGCTGGAAATGTAGTGTTTCTTCGAATATGACTTAGGTGTCCTTAATTTAGACTTAAAATTGATCTTTTACAAAAATAAATGAAAAATTGAACTATTATCAGAATAAACTCCATTAAAAAAGGTTTGGAAGCAGTATTTACTTTTACGAACATAATGTATGAAAGAATGAGGTATTGGTTATAAAACAAGGGAAAAATAATGATTCTGTCGTTAAAAATGGGGTATTTATGATTTTTTTCGAATAGTCTGCATGATCATTGAAAATGTCTTGGCATTCTTGGCAAGTATTTCAGGAAATGGCTTGGCACTAAGGGGGTTAAAGAGCTTGGTATATACTTCAATTACTGTAAGAGTTAATATATATATTAAATTACACAAAATTAGCACACAATATTATGGCAACCTCACCAAATGCATATAAGAAATCACTTCAAATAGACACTAAAGCCATTTTCAAAGCAAGTGCACGATACATAACTAAATAAATGCATTGTTTCATTGTGTATGTTAGTGGATAAACTGGAAATATATTCGGTGATCTAGTCCTCCTTAGTGGAGACTACTTCAAACTTGATGTCATGCTTGTCTAACTCTTCGATGAGGGAAGTCTTGGCAAAGGCTGCTCCGGGAGGGTAGACACCACCACTAAAAATAGAAATACATAACATTAACAACCATTAATGAACACAGAATTACACTGCAAACATTTCAAGAGTATAATAGACTAATAATAATATCGTATGGCTTCGGGTGTCGGGTGCAAGCTTTGTTATTTGACACCCAGAGGGTAGCTTGCATGTCGAATTTCGTCGTTCCTTGAAGCACTATGCAAGACAAGGAGGTTAGATATCTAAGCTCCTTGAACACTATAGCGCTTTCTAGTAGAGAAATGAGGAACTTTGCATTGGCGGAAACTCCCGAGATTAATTTTGCCATTATGAACACTGCGTACCGAATTCAAATGGGTTCTTTGACATGCCAACATCGTATGACATGGTGTCGTAATTTTTGCCGCCTTTCAAAAATCACTTACCACGGCCAGGAGCGAACCTGCACGAACCGACACTTTGACCACTCACCCACCCACCGTGGCAAGCTATTTCAAGATTAATCAGACTTTAAAAAACTTTAAAACAGTTGCCTCATATCACTACACAGTGCCAGAAAGGTTAAGGATACCCTATGATTTGAATTATAAACAATCCCCATTCCTATATTGTTTTAACTGTTAACAATTTATTGAATATCCCCAATGAAAAACTAGAAATTTGTTTTGTGCAAACTAGGCTTATCAACGACAACTTACTCCTAGAAAATTTTAGTTTTCGAACATTCTTAATCATAAAATGCAAAATATTTGAGTATCAGAAGTAAGAGTGGTGCAATTTCTAACGTAATGCACATTATATGCCCACCTTGTGTGTTCCTATATATATATAAGTCAAGGATGAAATGCCCCTTGAAGCACTATTTCACTGCGGTCACTGGTGTTCTTAGAAACAAAGTGTTATTTTATTCTTGATGATCTTAAATTATTTTATTGTTGGGTAGTTTTGAGAAAATCTTCTGTTGTTGCAAATTGTGCTAAACTTCCTTTGTGTCTCGTGCTGTGAATTTCTGTACTTTCACGACGTGATATAAGATTTCCTTTAAACTGACCAGTGTTGGGTCATAATGCATTTTGACTGTTTTGGTCTCTTTTGCGAAGGACTTTCTTTTTGTTGAACTTAAAACTCGTAATCTGTGTAATTTTTATCGTGGCATAAATTCACCTTCGAAGTGAATTTTATATGTCACGGATATTTTATTTTTCTTGGCGAGGGATATTTTGTTACTGCCAGCAGTGTTGCTCTATTTTCTATCGTGGGATTGATTTGTGGGGTTACTATATAGCAGCGGCTCCGAACCTATCTTTTCTCCCTTACCCCTTTATACGCATTTATCAAAAATAGTACACCCTAAAAAGTAAACTTTTAAAACGTCTAATATTTTACGGGGAATATGTACAGATAGACAATCATAAATGATGATGTTTCCTATGGCTAACCCGGATTCCAATCCATCAGCTTTCTTGCATTCCAATAGAGTTGTGTGAGGTTTCCTGAAGTTCTAGCAGTCACATCAAGTTTGTTGCAATGTAGCAGGTGCCCCTTATCCATTTTACTTCCAGGTTCGTGACAAAGTGTGCATTCTTCAGATCTCATGATGATTCGTTTCAGATGAGCTGCAAGGCAGTCATGGCCAGTGTTAAGTCTGAAGAAGGCTACAGCTTCTCTTCTTGGTATTAATTTATATTGATCCCATTTAGCATCAATGTCCTTCCATAATTTGGTTTATGCTGTTTTCTTTGCCATTTCTTCATACCTGTTTTTGATGGTATTTTTCAAGATCCTTTTTGCTGACATAAAATCAGTCTGACTGACAGGTTGTTATAGTGTGGTACCTTTTTTTGCTAATCTGTCTGCCTCTTCATTACCTGCTATTCCAACATGAGAAGGGATCCACTGAAATGAGATCTGTTTGTGGAGTCTTGGAAGGGTTTTTATCATACAAAAAATTTCTTTAAGTTATTTATTTTGAGGTTTATAATTTGAAGAGACGGCTTGGATGGCTGCTTTTGAATCTGTAATGATAACACATTTTTGATAATCAATGTATCTGCCTAATAACTGATGGAGTGCATCATAAATTGTCGCATGTAAAATATCAAAGTCCTGATCGGGTATCAACGTGCTTGGACGTGGCTGTACGGTTAAAACAAAATTGATGCACTTCCACGTTTGTTCAACGACATGTTCGGGACAAAATGCAACTATCAGTACTCAGTGCCACTGAGCAGATATCAGAATAACAGAAGAATGATATGCAATTAATGAGAAACCGCCCAAATGCGTAAATAAATGCGTGAAGTAAGGGGACACATCCCAAGTAACGACGGGCGAGAAGCGCTTAACCGAGTAGCTGTGTTAGCGTAGAGGAAAGGTGTGAAGTTTATAACCTAGACCACCAGGGTTCAAATATTGGTCTCTGCAATTATTTTTGTTTTTATGGCCTCTGTTATACCATTGTGGAACCGCACGATACTGGACACCTTTTAAGTTTTACAACAAAATATTGCAATGAACCGTTAATTACTACTGGGTCTTATGATAGCAGGAGACGTTGAAATATCATTACAATATTAAGAGCGTTCTGCAGACTGCCAGTTAGCTCAGGGGAAGAGGCGTGCGTGAAACGACAAAAGGACCAGGCTTCGAATCGCACTAGTGATGCTTATTTTTTAAACATGTCGAATGTTTCATGAACGAAATACGTGTGTGTTTCTATATAAAGGGAAATCTGGCTTAATGAATTTGCTTATTGTTAGTCCTGAAAAGGACTGTTGTAGACACTTTTCCAATATCTAGTCCAGTATCCACCGACTTTGACAACTTGCTGTAGCTGACGTGGCATTGACTGAGCTAGATTTCTGAAGTACTGTTCATCAAGGGCAATCTCCTCCCAAGGGGCAGATGACCTCGTAGTTCCGCCCCTTAAAACAACACTAACTAATCTCCTCCCATGCTTCCAACATAATCTCCCACAATGCATCCTGCGAAAGAGAGGGACGGTGAGGCCAGTTTTCCCTGATATGGCGTTTCCACTTTGCCAACACATGCTCAATGGGGTTCAAGTCTGGAGTTCGAGGGACCCAGTTGAGCAGTGAAATGGAATCATGCTCAGAATATCAGCCCTGAACACTACTGCTCATGTGGATTGGAGAGTTGTCTTGCACGAACTGAAGTACTGCATGTGGATAGCACTCTCTCACACTCTGAATCATATTCTGCAAGATGTGCAAATAATGGTCCAATTTGAGATGTCCATCTATCCGATGAAGGACTCCAGCTCCATCAGACGACATCCACCCCCAGCACGAGACATATGCGGCCACTACAAGTGGGCTCAGCCACATACCGTTCTCGTTTCGGGTTCCACCTGGCCTGTAATTACGAACCGGTCTGACCTCTGCCGAACTGAAACATGTCTTGTCAGAGAAGATGACCTGATCCCAATTATGATTCAATTCCAGCTCAGCAAAGGCACACTGTTCGACTATATGTTGGTCAGAGAGACATTCCTTGATTGCAGGTTTTCTGCAAGGAATTCCTGCTTCTTTTAATCGTTTATGGGAAAATTGGTCGTCTGCACGAGCTCTACCGAGCTTAAGAACAAATTTTCCTGCAAAGTTGTAACTAAATAGCAGTCTTCTTCTACAGTAGAAACCCGCTGTAAACCAGTGCCCGGTAGATGACCAACCCTCCCCGACACCTGCCACTGCAGTATCCATCTTTAAGTAGATCTCGGTGAAACACCACATCGGATTGCTGCCTCACGCACACTGCAATTGCCGTGTTCGACGAGAGCCAGAAAGTGCTCTCTGGATGCACGTGTGTATAGTGAGCCATGGCAGAATGTAATGATGCATTATCATCAACGTTAGTTCGGCCAAACACGGTTGTGTGTTACTTCACAAAAATAATATTCATGGCGTGACTCGAATTGTGGTTGCTTGGCGATGAACTACTTTACAACCTGACAGCTAACCTACTACACTACAGTACAACATACGTAATTGTGAGAGTATCAAGTCTTACCACGACACGGTGCGTCAGGGAGCGGGGCGAGGGGCTGGCCGATAACGAGCTGGAGAAAGAATTACGGACTGACCCTGTTGCAGTACATATCCACCGAACTGTACGCAGCCGACAGCAGCCGAATTGACACTTAGCATTTTTCATCCCTCGTGAGACATTTTGATTGTTTATTTGTACAAAACTTAATAAAAACATTAATAAAAAATAATTCACAACTATTTATAACTTATATTTTTGAATACAGTGTAACTAATATTTTTAATTTATTATTTGTTTGCTGTTAGTATGCAATTTATTTCAATAAAATGCTAAATATAATTTTCAATTTTACTTTTATTCACTTGTGCAAATGAAGATCATTCAGGGTGTCTACTGCAAGGATGAAGTAAAAATTAGTTACTTTCTAGCTACCTTTTAGTTACCTTTTAGTTAATTTTAGTTACCTTTCAATTCAAGATACGTATGCGGTCTGCAAGCAAAGGGGCTCATCACGCGGTGAAGAAAAACAGCAATGAAGTGTGTTTAAAGCGGTAAATACAATTCACTTAGGGAGTTATAAAAAAATTTAAAATAACAATACTAGATATTTATTATCAAATGAGTTGTTTCAGCTAATATGTCGTCTTGTGCACAAGGCGTTTTTATAATTGCCAAGAGGTTGCTCTGCTCTTGACCGTTTGGCGAGATTTCCTTTGTCCCCGCAGTAGATCACGAAGAAATTTATGGGACGTTACGCGATTGTAACGGAATTCCGTCTTCACAGTCAAGTACGGAGAAATTTCGAGATGTTACACGATTGGTGCTTGTCTCACCCGTTTGTCGAGATTCCCGTAGTTTTCGCGATAGAACACTGATAAATATCGCGATTTAGATAATCGGTGTCACTTGTCGTTCGACGAGATTTCCATTGTCCTTTAGGTCGGGCACGAGAAAATATAGCATTATTACGCAATCGGTGCCACTTGCTGTCCGTTTGACAAGAACCCAGTTTTCCTCGTCATTGAATGCGGAGAAATATCGCGATGTATCGCAATCGCTGTCACTCTCGGCCGTTTTACGAGATTCACGATGTCCTCGCGATATTATGCATACCGCGCCGCACCCGGCCGTTGAACGATTGTCAGGGTTGGGCATGGTTAAAATTCACGAGTAGTTATGGACAAGTTGAATGGCCGGCGCCGTGATTCCCGCCATCCCTATGCTGTGGTTGGGAGCTCATCAGTTCAGGGTGGATCACAAGGAGACATTAGTATCGCGAAGCTACGTAGGCTGTCATTTCTAAGTGGGTTGATGCACTTCTCGCTCCCCGTACACTTTTAAGTATACGGTCATGGGAAACATGGCGAGTAGGTTTCGGTATGTTTCGTGATTGGTGCCCAAATCATCTTTGACGGGATTCCCGCAGTCCTCGCGGTCACAAGTTCACAATAGGGGACGGGTTTTATGATTTTAAGCTACTGATGTCGATCTCGGTCCATTTGACGAGATTCCCGCTGGCAAGTCGTGCGGTCAGCCGGCCGTCTTGAGTATGAATGTTCGAAGTAGGTATCAAATATTAAGAATTATTCTGAGAGGATTGCATGAATAATACGACTAGAGGACACGTTTTCTTTCTAATGTGAATCACGAATTATACAAGTTATACAAGTTTTCAAAATAACCGGTTAGATTATAATATAGCCTATCCGATGGAACCAAAGTTCGAAGGAAAATTCGACATATAACGGAATTTCGAATTAACCATACTGGATGTTGCAAATTTACGAGACAGATTTCTAAAATAATTTATAGCCTACGTATTTCGAAGCTTTTTCAAAATCCTTTTTCGAAACTGTAACATTTTGCAAGATTGCGACATTAAATTATTTTAAATTGTGCTCTGAAAGAAGTTCATTTTCCATATTGACAGATTCACTATATAACAAAGGAGAAACTGTTCCGCCTAGTCAATACATTTATTTACAACAAGTTATAAACTTGCTATTATATGGTACACATTTCGGGGCCTCTAGTACTGGTCCCTTCTTCAGCCATAAATTAAGTTGCAAAATCCAGCATAATTAAAGATATCATAAAAAATACATAAAATGATGAGTGAATGGATGAAATGAGGCGAAAAAGAACATATTACTCATGAGAAGTAATGTGAGTGCACATCAGTAAAAATTAACACCATTGGTATTGCTAAGTTCTTGAGAATACACTTCTATAGCACTGTTCTAATGTTTGTGCATGTGGAAATCACTTCACTTGGGATTTATAGCCTGTTGTTTACAATGACCTAGGCAATGCATATAATCTAGAAGCCTTGGATCCAAGGTATCTAAGCAACTGGATGAAGCAATAATGGGGCCACGTGTTTGTGGAGGGCCGAGAGCCTGGTGCGGAAATATACAGGTAAATGTGAAATTATTACTTTGAACAAGTGTGATTATAAAAGTACATTATATAGTAATTGCTCCGGTGAATTTATCTATAATAAAACGACTCCCATTTCACGGATGCCACGTGATAGAAAAAGTAGCGTCTGTACACGTGTGGAACCGCAGAACAGTGCATAGCCATTTATCATTTACATCTGCAAAGTGTAGAGGCTGTGTTACCAGTTATATTTAAAGCCTGTGATATCTGCGACGAATACAGTAATTTACAAGTGATAATAATGAACTACTACAAGTCTTATACTACCGCCCACGTGGTAAACTTTTTCAACACCATGTTCGAGACCGAGACCATGGGCTAATACCATTATGGTATGAGGGAGATGTCTCGGATGGGACCAGCTTGATGATGGAACTTCTAGAACATCGAAAGAGAAGGAAGGAACCGAGGTTGCCAATCCTAGGCATGTCCAGTCCATTCACGAGGTCAACTACAGGGACAGACCGAACCCTGGTCTTTGGGAGAGCCCAGATGGAAGTTCTGTTGAGGACGATGCCAACCCTGAAAGCCAGAGGCGCTTTTGTTCAACCCTTGTTGTTGGACAGAGAGCTAAGTGTGGACTGCTTCGTATCGTGAGTTTTGTACACCCTTCCTTGTTCTAGTTTCTGGTGGTATAGTTAGATTAGTGTAGTTTGTGAACCAACCGAACTTAGTGACAGCCATTTCATAGGTAGGGAATGTAATTTAGTCTAATTAGATGTCATTTATTTGCAGTGATTGTGAGTCACCCGTGGGTCTGATATTTTGGTCAACCCTGGTGCAGCTTGATGGACGTCGTAGAACGTCAATTTCTATCCATTGCTAAACGTGACTGTAGTCATTTTGAGGCTACTTTGTTTAACCCTATCCGGGGTGATTTTCAAGTCTTTGCAGACTAGTTATGGCAATCAGATGCCATGGTTATATTTCTTTAACTGCACTTTTTGCAGCCAGTCTATGTTACACCCCTGACTTCGTTAGAGTAGTTGTATCATTTGGGTAATCGACTGTAATTACCAGTTTTGTAACTGCATTATATTTCATTTGAGATGAGCTCAGAAGCCATCCAGGTCATGTGTAGACCTTATAAGTAAAAGGGATATTTCATCGTTGCCTAGCATCGAACTCAGTTCCCAACGTATCATTAAGCAGATCCAGCAGAGAGTGGAATTTGCGCCACAATTATTATTTTGTTAGTGTCAGGTGTGATGACACGTGTTTATTTGATGTTTGATACAAGTCAGAAATAGTGTATTCTATCTTTGAGAGCAGAGAGCTCCAGCAATGAGTGACATTGCTACCTTTTAAACGTCTTTGTTATGAAAGACAGAGTTATATGATTGTATTCAGATTTATAGCGTGCTTTTTATGCACATATTCTTCGAGGTTTATAACCTATAGTAAAGGTATTATTATGAGGCCAGTTTTACTGTTATTATTTTGCTTAAATTACCGGCCTAGTTAGTGTGTTGTGTCATTCAGCGCAGGAATCTTGTAGCCTGCGGCGACACGAACAGGTTTTGTGAATTCTACCCAGCGCCCGTGTGAGAGCGCATGCTTCTAAGTGAGACAGACTCATGTTAACATAGGACAGAATGCTTTTAGCATTCACTTTCCCTTTCATTGCAATTATAGCTTATGGAACCCATTGTTCATTCTTGTATCTGATCATATGTTCTGTAGATTGTCATTTGTTAGTTAAACGCTGTTGCGTGTACCGCTGTTTTGATGAGTACAGTTATGTCAGGTTTCTATAGTACGTTGTAGGCTAGCCCCGCTAGGGAGGTTTTTCATGTATGATGGTATTGTGTGTACCATGTCCGGGATTGTTCCTGTTGACCAGATATTTAGGGAGGGTAACTGATTGGGTCCAGGCCCATCCCAGAGTTATTGAACGCGAGCTATGCGCCGCTGGTAACTTGTGTTATTGTGTGTCCGAGTTGTTATTGCTCGTTGATTGTATTCTGACTTTTGAGTCGAGGCTTTTTTTTTGGCAGAGATGATCTCAGGGGAGACGCTCCGTGCTCAGGCTTGTCAGTATTATTAGTCATAAACCAACGATAACCTAAACCGACATCTTCATAATAAAATGCATAATTTTGATAAAACAAAAGCTAACTAACGAATCCGTTCTGCTTAACCTTGTTCATTTGCATTTGGAACCTGCTGACATAGCCGTGTTTATGAAGGTATTTCCTGGAGGAAATGACTTGAGGACAGCTGACACATTTTTGTTGTGACTGAAGCTTGCTCGAACCTTGAGTTCGTAGCTGGTGGAGCGCAGGCCATACGATGTTAGACGTAGTCTTTACTACGCAGTCGTCACCGTAACTACACACATTAGATGACTATGGCTTACAAATAGTAAACCAAGGTGCAGGCAGGCATTTGAATAAAACTGTGGTCTCTTATTTATTCATTTGATAATGTAAAAGTGTATGAATCCTCTATATTACCCTATTGTGTGCTGATTAGCACCTAGTTCCTAAGAATGACTTAGATGGTTTTTTTTTATGGCTGTTCACTTAGCTTTAAATGTAATTGTTTGTTATTACGGTCGTCACCACCGTAAATTTTGTTATTAATTGATAGGACTTAGCTAGATGAATTAACGTTAAATGTAAATGTGGAGATGGTATCATCCTAACTTAGATTTGTTTTGCTGCCCTGTTAAATGTAAATTCTGATATTAGCTTGATCTTGTAACTTGACCTAGGGTTTTGCGTCGTACCATTTTCCTAGTGTTGCTGTTGTTGCTTTATTATTGTGAGATCTCTCGCGAGGGTTTACTGTAACTTCTCAGGTAGGGACCTGCTCTTTATTTTTGATTATTTTTTAGCTTGCGGATTAGCCGATAGAAACCCTCCGAACTAGGCTAGGGGTTTGTAAAATTTACAATAAATTTTCACGGTGTTTTACATAAGTCTGGATGTTTCTTTTCTCAGTCTAGTTTTTAAGGTGAACCTTTCCTTAGGCAGTCTATGACCTTCGTCACCATGTACCACGATCCCCGTGGGCTACAGTTTCTCGTGCCACTTTGGCCTATTTGGAAGTTCACCTGATCCTCTCGGCAGTTAGGTCCGGCGGATGAGATGTTAGGGAAGTCATTGTGGTTGTTGGCTATCCTGGCAGCTCCTCTGACGGGCTCAGTATGCATTTCCTCGAGGTCGGGCACGGGAAATATAGCTTATGCAATCGGCGCCCCTTGCGTGAAACTCGCTCCATCGCAATCTTTGAGCCTAGAGGCGCGAGTTTAAATGATTCAATCCGCCTTCGGAAAATTTTCGTTACCCGTATGCAAAATTCGTTACTTTTTCGTTACTTTCATTACCCATTTGTAAAATTCGTTACTTTTTCGTTACTTTCGTTACCGGTAGACACCCTGTCTATAAACATTTAGCTGAGGAAAATAAACAATTACAGTACATAAAATTTTCTTATTTTGATTTTTTTGAAAACCAATTCTAGCAATGCAGTGGTGAAAGTGACTGGGGTTGAGGTATGGTGGGAGCATTGACCTTGACAGCACTGCGTGCCGGTACATTACGACTGACTCCTACGATGGGAACATGGCGCCCACCCCTACAGTTTATTTTTGGCGTACCACCAAGGGGTAAGCATACCCCAGGTTGGGAACTGCTGCTATATAACATTGAATTAGGGTTATTCTGTATTTTGCTTAGCAAAGACTCATTTGTACAACTACATGCCCATGGTGCATACCTGTGATATTCAATAATGTTTCGGTTGTTGATAATAGAGATTTCATTTAAGTGGTGCATACCTTAGGTAGGGCTGAAGTTCCACTCCATAGGCTAGCCCTGGTATCCTATTTCCTAACCTCAAACCGTAGCAGAGTATCGTTGGGGGTTAGGGAAGGGGGTACACTTATGCAGTCTGGTAACATGACTCATGACCTTGAGGATCAATTTCAGCACTTACCTGCTGGGCATCTTGTCAGATTCCTTCAAGATGGTGATAGCTGAAAGCAACAGGGCCTTGCAAGTTGAACCATACCCAGGATCATGTCCACTGACCTGCAATGTAACATTCTCATGAGGATAAATGTGCTTCAGCTCATTTAGAAGTGAGCTAATAGTTTCTACTCACAACGTGCAATCCATTGGTTAACCAAGAACTGTAAGGATCAATTAAAACTTAGTTACTTTTTAGCTACATTTTAGTTAATTTTAGCTACAGGGTGTCTACTGTAAGGATGAAGTAAAAATTAGTTACTTTTTAGGTACCTTTTAGTTAATTTTAGTTACCTTTGAATTAAAGATACGTCTGCGGTCTGCTCATCACGCGGTGAAGAAAAACAACAATGAACTATTTTTTTAGAGTTTTTTTATTTATCGTATGGCTTTTAGTGCCGGGAGTGTCCGAGGACATGTTCGGCTCACCTGAGTCTGTAGCTGCTTCCAGAGGACACCCTTAGGGTGAGCTACAAGTTCCGTTCAATTTCAAGTCGCTACCAGATATCAATGATACCTAGTGGTGAACGTTGGAACTTTGATAGATCGTTCAGATAAAATCTAACCTATCAATTTAGCTTCACACAAGTTTAGTCTGTGGAAGAATCTTTTACATGCCTTAAATCTATGACATGGCACCGCCAGCTTTACTTCCCCTCCAAAGGAAGGCATACTGAAGGTTTTTTAAAGATTTTAAAAAATCCGACGACTTCGGCCTGGTTTGAACCCGCTATCTTGGGCACAGCAGTTCAGCATGCTACCAACTAGGCCACCAAAGCCGCTTTAAATAAAATTCACATGATGTTATAAAAATTTAAAAAATAATAAATATGTAAGTTACTAGATATTTAATAAACAGACCCGGCCAGTGGCTGGAAACTGTGCAAGATGACTAGATATTGAATATCCAATGAGTTGTTTCAGCTAATATGTCGTCTTGTGCACAATATGTTGTTATAATTAAGGTACAAAGAGGTTGCTCTGCTTATGACCATTTGGCGAGATTTCCTTCGTCCCCGCGGTAGGTCGCGAAGAAATGTATGCGATGTTACGCGATCGTCACCGAAATCTGTCTTCGCAGACAAATACGGAGAATTATCGAGATGTTACACGATCGGCGCTGGTCTCAGTTGTTTGACGAGCTTCCCGTAGTTTTCACGATAGAACACGGAGAAAAATCGCGATTTAGATAATCAGCGTCACTTTTAGTCATTCGACGAGATTTCCATTGTCTTTGAGGTCGGGCACAAGAAAATATAGCATTATTACGCAATCGGCGCCACTTGCTGTCCGTTTGACAGGAATACAGTTGTCCTCGTCATTGAATTCGGAGAAATATCGCGATGTATCACAATCGCTGCCGCTCTCGGCCGTTTTACGTTGTCCTCGAGATATTATGCAATCGTCGCCGCACCCGACCGTTCAACGATTGTCTGCCTGTCTATCTGTCCTGACAGAATGGCAGAGGCAAGCTCAAGGTTCGGCATGGTTAAAATTCACGAGTAGTTATGAGCATGTTGTTCGGTCGGCGCCGTGATTCCCTTTGTCCCTATGCTGTGGTTGGGAGTTCATCAGTTCAGGGTGGATCACGAGGAGGAATTAGTATTTCGATGCTACATAGGCTGTCATTTTTATGTGGGTTGATGCACTTCTCGCTCTCCGCACGCTTTTAAATATTCGGTCATGGGAAAAGTAGCAAGTAGGTTTCATGATGGGTGCCCCGTAATGGGTGCCCAATCACCTTTGACAGGATTCCCGCAGTCCTCGTGGTCACAAGTTCACGATAGGGGACGGGTTTGATGATTTTACGCAACTGACGTCGATCTCGGTCCGTTTGACGAGATTCCCGCAGGCAAGTCGTGCGGTCAGCAGGCCGTCTTGAGGATGCGATTTTGGAGGATGAACGTTCGAAGTAGGTACGGTATCGAATATTACGAATTATTCTGAGTGGATTGCACGAATAATACGACAAGAGGGCACGTTTTATTTCGACTGAGAACCACAAATTATCCACAAGTTATCGAAATAATCTGTTAGATTATATATTCGATGGAACGAAAGTTCGAAAGTAAAATAGACTTATAACGGAATTTCGAATTAACCATACCGGATGTCGCAAATTTACTAGACATATTTTTAAATAAGTTTTATGTATTTCGAAGATTTTAATTTTTTTTAGAAATGGTAACATTTCGTAAGATTGCGACATTAAATTATTTCGCGTTATTTCTGGACTTCAATTTGACATAGTTTTCAAATAACAGGAATAAGAGATTTCTTTTTAGTTTCGGAAGTAATAGCGAATAAACGGCTCGCGAAAAGTCAGGACTCCTAATATAGTAACACAGAAAAATATTTCACACGAAACTAAAGTCTTCTTGATGCCGAAAATATACGTTGAACCGATGTATACCACTTAAGATATCCTCAGTATGTATTTCCTTGAGGTCAGGCATGGAGAAATATAGCTTAGTACTATGCAATAGGCACGGCGCCGCTTGGGTGAAACTCGCAATCTCTGAGCCTAGCGGCTCAACACACCTTCAGAAAATTTTCGTTACCCGTTTGTAAAATTAGTTACTTTTTCGTTACTTTCGTTACCCATTTGTAAAATTCGTTACTTTTTCGTTACTTTCGTTACCGGTAGACACCCTGAGCTACCTTATAACTCAAGACACGTCTGTGGTCTGCAAGCGTATAAGCTCACCACGCGGTGAAGAAAAACAACAATGAACTGTGTTTAAAGCGGTGAATAAAAAGCTTATGGCGTTCTAAAAATTTTAAAAATAAAAAATAAATTAGATATTTCATATCAAATGAGTTGTTTAAGCTAATATGCTGTCTTGTGTACAAGAACTTGAAAGTTGTTATGATTACCAAGAGGTTGCTCTGATCTTGGCCGTTTGGGGAGTTTTCCTTTGTCCCCGCAGTATATCGCAAAGAAATATCTGAAACGTTACATTATCGTCGCCGAATTCTGACTTCGCAGTCAAGTACGGAGAAATATGGAGATGTTACACGATCGGCGCTGGAGACAGCCGTTTGACGAGAATCCCGTTGTTTTCACGATAGAACACGCAGAAAAGTTGTGATTTTCATAATCGGTGTCACTTTCAGTCATTCGTCGAGATTTCCATTGTCCTTGAGGTCGGGCATGGGAAAATATAGCATTATTAAGTAATCGGCGCCGCTTACTGTCCGTTTGACAAGAATCCAGTTGTCCTAATCATCGAATGTGAAGAAATAGCGCGATGTATCACAATTGCTGCCGCTCTCGACTGTTTTACGAGATCCCTCGCGGATGGACACTGAGAATGCAATATTATGTAATCGACGCCGCATCCGGCTATTCAACGATTGACTGCCTGTCTATCTGTCCTGGCAGTATGGCGGAGGCAAGCTTGAGGTCGGGCATGGTTAAAATTCATGAGCAGTGAATTCACACGTATGATCGGTGCCGTGATTCTGCTGTCCCTATGCTGTGGTTGGGAGTTCACGGTGAATCAAGAGAATTGAGTATCGCGATGCTACGTAGTCCATCATTTCTAAGTGGGCTAATGCCCTTCTCGCTCCCCATACGTTTTTAAATATGCAGTCAAGGGAAAGGTGGCGAGTAGATTTCGGAATGTTTCATAATGGGTGCCCAATCACCTTTGATAGGATTCCAGCAGTCCTCGAGTCCTCGTGTCACAAGTTTGCGATTGGGCATGGATTTTATGATTTTACGCAACTGGCGTCTATTTCGGTCCGTTTGAAGAGATTCCCCGAAGGCAAGACGTGCGGTTAGCCGGCCGTCTTGAAGATGTGATTTTGAAGGATGAACGTTCGAAGTAGGTATCGAATTTTACGAATTACTCTGAGAGGATTGCACGAGGGCACATTTTCTCTCTAATTCGAATCACGAATTATACAAGTTCTTGAGATAACTGGTTGGATTATATATCTGATAGAAGCAAAGTTCGAAGGAAAAATAGACATAACGGAGATTCGAATTAACCATACTGGATGTCGCCAAGTTACAATACGGATAGATTTTTAAAATATATATATTTCGAAGCTTTTTCGCAATTACTTTTTCAAAACTGTAACATTTCGCAATTTGCAACAATAAATTATTTCGTGTTATTTCTGGATTTCAATTTTAGATAGTCTCCAAATTTAGAGGTCAATATTAGAAATGAGTTTTCGCAAATCAACTTCTCACGAAAAGTAAGGTTTCCTAATACAGTAATACAGAAATATATTTCACAAGAAACTAAATACCCTTCTTGATGCCGAAAATATACGTTGAACCGATGTATACCACTCAAGGTATCCTCAGTATGCATTTCGTTGAGGTCGGGCACGGGGAAATATAGCTTACGTAATCAGCGCCGCTTGCGTGCAACATGAATCACCACATCTGAGCCTAGCGGTGCAAGTTTAAATGATTTAAACTGACCTCAGCAAATTTCCGTTGCCTCCAACTATCTAACCATAAAAATTAGCTACATTTCGTTACTCGTTTGTAAAATTAGTTACTTCTTCGTTACCGGTCGACACCCTGACTATGCGTTATAACAACAATCAAAGAACGCATCACTGAAAATGTTCAGATCGTGCCGACTAGATGATGCAGAAGAACTTCCCATTATTGGCTGCGCTCGCTAATGAGCAGGAGAATGCAAAATTACAAAGTCTATTCATATAGTATCGGCCCCTTGGAGTTGGGCAGCGCGCCTGCCTCTCACCCGACACCCCGGATTAGATTCCCGGCTCCAAAAGATATTTTAGAAACTGACATGAGGGCTGGAATGGAGTGCACAGCCTCATGAGGACAACTGAGTAGCTGTCTGACAGAGAGGCAGCACCCCTCTCACGAAAACCAAGATTAACGGCCAAGGTAACCCAATGCACTGACCAATATCTGCAGGCCAAATGGTTGGGCAGTGGTCACTTGGTAGACCTAGGCCCTTTATGGGCTGTAGTGCCACAGGGTTTATTTATAACATGAAAAGTACTTTTCCATTTCATTTATCATGGCCAGCTTTTAGCCTAGGTGTACCATTTTTCAATGTTGTTTGATATCTGATGCAATTTGCTTGGTTTCCTGCATTTCCCAACTTGAACTCCACGAGCCTCCTTCCAACTAGTGTAGTTTCATTCTTTCTGCATTACATCTCTCATTAACTCCTCTCGTAAGGTTGCAGTGAGGCATCCGACCATAAAAGCCACCTGCCATCTATTGCACCTCATCCCTGACCTCGTTAAAATGGGAATGAGGAGCAGGCATACATTATTTAGTGAGTTATCCATTGTATGGCATTAACTGTAAGTAAATGTACGATTCACATTCACTTTCTACATGCTTATGCTGTTTACCAGAAACATATCCAATCCTGACCAAGTCTCAATTTCCATGCTTTCAAATTTTGAACCTCCTAAAATTTTTTATATCATGCCTGGTGACTAATGTATAAATATTACAAAAAAAAAAAATCACATATATTTACAGCTTTCTGTCCAGCACTATAAGTGGCAGTGTGCAGCTTTATTTAGAGAATTCAAAACCTCTTCTTTTTCGAACCCGTTAAAGATGAGTATTTTTGGGACCCCCGCATGTCAATAGAAAAAGCAAATTATTAATTTACCCGTGCGATATGATATAGAAATGTTCCTTTAGAAAGGAAATTAACAAGAAATATTACTTCTGTAATTTAGCTATTTATTTCTGTGTATTTAGCACAGCACCTTTTCCGTTGTTGCAACGAGTAAATTTAGAGGAAATACATCTTTAGACTGCACCCGGGCAAAGCAGTTAGCATTCCTATATTTCCACACAGTGCGTTTTGAAATAAATGCCACCAATAAGTAATCAGTTGACTGTACTAAACAGTTCACTACTGAAGGGATGATCAAATCATGGTAATTTTACCCAGGAAAACTAGTGAAGGCACGATCAAATCACAGTAATATTACCCTGGAAATCTAGTGAAGGCATGATCAAATCACAGTAATATTACCCAGGATAACTAGTGAAGGGATGATCAAATCACAGTAATATTACCCAGGAAATCTAGTGAAGGCATGATCAAATCATAGTAATATTACCCAGGATAACTAGTGAAGGCATGATCAAATCACAGTAACTTTACCCAGGATAACTAGTGAAGGACAATGAAGAAAAGAGACATAAGCAGAATACAGGCAGGTGAAATGAAGTTCCTGCGAAGTAGGATCGGAGTAACAAGAAGAGACAGGGTGAGGAATGAAAAGGTCAGGGAAATGGTGAAAGAGGAGCCCTTGCAAGGTAGGATTGAGACATCAAGACTGAGGTGGTATGGACACTTAAAGAGAATGGATGAGAAGAAGATTCCCAAGAGGATACATGAGATGCAGATGCAGAAGAAACGACCAAGGGGAAGACCAAGAGATAGATGGCTGAAAGGAGTGGAGGAATGTGTCAAGAAGAGAGGCGAGGACTGGACCAGAGTGACAGCGGAGAGGTGGTGGGAAGAAAGGACTAAGTGGCGAGGCTTATGTTCCGAACAGACCCAGCCTGGGGCTGGAAACTGTACAAGATGATGATGATGATGATAATGATAACTAGTGAAGGCATGATCAAATCACAGTAATATTACCCAGGAAATCTAGTGAAGGCATGATCAAATCACAGTAATATGACCCAGGAAATCTAGTGAAGGCATGATCAAATCACAGTAATATGACCCAGGAAATCTAGTGAAGGCATGATCAAATCACAGTAATATTACCCAGGATAACTAGTGAAGGCATGATCAAATCACAGTAATTTTACCCAGGAAAACTAGTGAAGGCATCATCAAATCATGGTAATTTTACCCAGGATAACTAGTGAAGGCATCATCAAATCACTGTAATTTTACCCAGGAAATCTAGTGAAGGCATGATCAAATCACAGTAATATGACCCAGGAAATCTAGTGAAGGCATGATCAAATCACAGTAATTGTACCCAGGAAAACTAGTGAAGGCACGATCAAATCACGGTAATTTTACCCAGGATAACTAGTGAAGGCACGATCAAATCACGGTAATTTTACCCAGGATAACTAGTGAAGGCACGATCAAATCACTGTAATTTTACCCAGGATAACTAGTGAAGGCACGATCAAATCACGGTAATTTTACCCAGGGAAACTAGTGAAGGCACGATCAAATCACGGTAATTTTACCCATGATAACTAGTAAAGACATGATCAAATCACTGTAATTGTACTCAGGAAAACTAGTAAAGACATGATCAAATCACTGTAATTTTACCCAGGGTAACTAGTGAAGAAGGCACGATCAAATCACGGTAATTTTACCCAGGATAACTAGTGAAGGCACGATCAAATCACGGTAATTTTACCCAGGGAAACTAGTGAAGGCATGATCAAATCACAGTAATATTACCCAGGAAATCTAGTGAAGGCATGATCAAATCACAGTAATATTACCCAGGATAACTAGTGAAGGGATGATCAAATCACAGTAATATTACCCTGGAAATCTAGTGAAGGCATGATCAAATCACAGTAATATTACCCAGGATAACTAGTGAAGGGATGATCAAATCACAGTAATATTACCCAGGAAATCTAGTGAAGGCATGATCAAATCATAGTAACAGGGTGTCGAGCGATGGCCTTTTTTCAAATTCCCGTATAATTCCCGTATTTCCCGTACGAAAATCCACCAAATTCCCGTATATTTTAGAACCCTCTAAGTCTAGAGTTCGAATAGCGAATGGCTGAAAAATGAATCTTAAAGCGCGAATCAAAATTTTCTGGCGTAAGTGTAACTGCATTTTTGGAGACTTTTCCGCAGCTCACGGGTGATGGCGATATTTAGGTCTAACCCGTAGCGTGATCAAAGTGCGCGCCCGCGCGTGCGAGTGAACTCTCTCGCAGATGGGATGGGATGCTACGAACACAAATAAAATACCGTTTACCTGAGGAGAGCTGATATAAATGACTGTTTTACTGAGGAGTAGTGATGTGAGCGAGTGAAGCTTGGACTCGCGAGAATCGAGTCTAGCAGTTCCGAGTCTGAACGAGTAACCCGTGCGAAGGACTCGAGTCTCCACGGTGACGTCACGATCCGTACTTACGATATAGGACAGAATGCGGCCAAATTCCCAACACTCGCTAAACTTGCGAACGACTTTTCTACTAGTCATTTACAAGAGAAATCGTTTGCAAAATGCACACTATGCTTCATATTATAACGACTAGGAAATGCTAAAGAAAGAAATGTAATTTAAAAAATCAAGTTTTAAAAAAACCTCCTCGCAGGGAATCGAACCTCAGCACGCTGCGTGAAAGTTAGCACCGTTAACCACTCAACCAGAGATATCGATAAGACTACTGGCGTTATCAACAGCGATATATACTACTGATTTGCAAATTATCACGTTGAAGGAAATTTCTCTTTACTGTATTACGTCCTTTCTTTCTGTCATCAGTCCACTTCTTGCCGGTTTCCAATTTTGAATATTCTATTGTATCACTGTGCATTGATGGGAAACTAATACAATACTTGGCCAAGGCGTACCGACATTACTATATATCGTGTAGTTTCCAAATATGGCTCACGGATAACGCTGACAGCGTCCTCGGCCTCGATTCCGGACTCGAGTATCTCGAGTTTTACGGTTCCAGACTCGATTCTTCGCGAGTCCACTCGCAGCCCATCACTACTGAGGAGGGTTGAGAGAGTAGAGAATAGGAGTGTCACATCTTCATATATATTATTTCAGTAGTATGCATCCCTCCTGCGGCGCTCACAAGCAACCGATCGTGACAAATGAGCATTCAAATGAAAGAGAATAGACATTAGCAGTGACTTATTGCACTATAATTTCATAAATATATATATAATTTCTTTAAAAAAGGACTTAAAAAAATTGTACGAAGTGTGCGATTTGCAATCACCGTTGATGTAGGATAATACGCTCCATACTTGCTGTCCATGGGCCACTGAGACGCCTGTTTCATGTCATATTAACATTCTGAGGTCTTTCCTTTATCCTGAAATGTTAATAGTGTTCTATAATCATTTGGTTGAAATAAAAACATAACCTTTCTCCTTAAGTGTCTCATTATAAACCTATTGGAGAAAGTGTGGTTTATGAACATGCGAGATTTCTCGCACGGGCCCGCTAGTAATAAATATTTACTGGAAGTGATTGAATTGTATGGTACCGTAACCTTAGAGCTTCCACGAGTTAAAATGGCATCGAAGCTTATGCATAACGAACTTCCGGTCCGCGAATCTCCATTTGATTTTCATTGGCAGTGAAACGTTCGTGATTATCTTCGTTATTATTTCGGATTGTGGTTTTGTTTTTAGGCGTTCAACTTATGAAATAATAACTAAAGGGTTGGTCTTTCATGAATATTCCAAAGACAAGTGTCTCCAAGAAGAGTAATTAGTAGTACTTCGCATCAGAGACGACCATAACAAACAGCTTGCCTACAAAGTGTGCGATTTGCACATCTCAAACGGCATTGGTCTAACATATCTTAGACTACAATAATTAAGTTGCTGCAAATTATATATGTTATATGTGAGAATATTATTATAATTTGCTATCCAGTTGTTATATTGGCATATTATGCATTAACGTGACCCGTTTAAATGCTAAATTGAGACGTAAGCTACGAGTTGCAGGCTATTCGCCGTACCGGTAGGCCTAATATTTACTACAACGCATCGTTTCTTCTTTAATATTTATTTAATCATTATAATTATAATAGCCTATCTATTAACACTTATTTAACCAATAATCATTTTATAATTCTATACATATTCCAGGTATCGCAAGAAAGCGATTTGAGAGCACATGCGGCTCTACCTTAAAATCCAACCATGCCCAGTTTTCATTACCTATGGATGATATTACCGCAAGTTAATAAACCAAACAACTGGCAACATATATTTTCTAATGCTCATTTACATCTTCACCCTAGTCTACGTAAAGTACCTTACGGTAATCACTGAAAGGGTAGGGGGGTTATGACCCCAATTTCACAAACGAACGGACCTCATTTTGCATGAATTATGGAACTCTAATCCTAATGGAGGTATCGATTGTCTGCATTTAGAAATGTGTTAGTCAATAATTTAAAACAAGATGCCAGAAAACTAAATACAAAAAGCTGCGTGCCTACTACGGTGTTAAGTTGCTCCGTGAAAAAAAAATACACTTCGCCAAGATTATACGACGTGCATACAGTTAAATACAATCATCCAATTGGAGGAACACTTTCTTTGTCACGATCTTATAAGCAATTAAAACAAACTGCTGCAATTTACGGGAAAATGTGCAACATTTAGAGACTACGAGTGTTTTATTTGGCACAACGTTAGCTGACATTTCGCATCATTAATACACAAGGAATGAACACACGCAGAGCCTTCTTGGTGCATTTTACGTTCTCTTAACAATAAGTTGCTTAGTTACATGCAAGGAAAATTGTAGTACACACTTCCCATTGCTTCCATTACCTGACTACTAAACCAGAAGCTGGTAATGCATAACCATACGCCGGTGGCGCGTCCTATGGCAAATTAAAGATCGAAGGAAAATGTAAGCTCTATAGGAGCCCGGAACAAGGCGATACAATCCTCTACACTACTGAAAATAGTCAAAATACCCTTTGTAATAATGAATAATAATTTTGGGGGTCATGTAGCAATAAATGTTACCCACCCACTATCCCTTTTTAGATCACGACTTTTATAGTGAAATTGGAGGTGTAGCCGCTATTACACGCGTAAATTATGGGACAAATACAGTATTGCTAACCCCGCGCATTCGGTACTGACAGCCTTCCTGTCACTTTGCCCCGCTTTTCCTCTCCGGAACCTACGGTCGCCCCATAACAAGACCCTACGTCCAACCGCCACACGGCAAGAATTCTGAGCATGCTTCTCACCCACACCCTGTATTTCGAAGGAAACAACGCGAAGGATATGCCGGGAGCTTGAAACAGCTGAGCTGTGTTGCTAAGTTTTTAGAGTCGTTGTAAATCAACTGATTTGAATAATACACAGCGCTATATACTTCAGACATTATTTCTGTACAATTATACGTAATATATAAAAAAAAAAACAGTCCTGAGTCAACGCCGAGGACATTCAAACAGAGAAATACGATACTTTTAGATGAATAAATGAATTACACACCGAAGCTATGATACCTTTATCATCGGTATTCAATTCAATAAATACGACAAAGAGGGCAAATACTCTACAGCTAATGAATATAAAAACACTCACCATGCAATGATTATCCTTTAACAAGAAACAAGAGTCTGAGTGGAGGTCGTTCACAGCTTACTGCAGTAGTTGACAGATAACACCATGCACACTCACTTAATCGCGACTCTCTACGTTTAATATTAGCTTTCGTGATAATACAAGAGTAAAGTTAAGGTAAAGACATATTTAGCACTGAGCACTCAAACAAGCCCCTCTGTGGAGATATTATTGCCGTGGTTTTATATTTTCGAGTTGTAGGCTATTGAATGACGGACGGTATTTTGAACACTATGATGGGAAACAATAGCCTGTGGTCTATTATCGATTGACGCAAGCGAACTGACACCAATAAATAAAATATCCTCAGTCACTTGGCAAGGGTTTCTTTGACACCCTCCATTCCTTCACTGTTCCTATCATCATCACCATCATTGTCTTTGTCAGAGCTTGATGAATTGCCAAGGTTAATAATCATTTCATCCACCGCGATATCCAGACCACCTTCAGTATTTCTTTCTGTACATGCTGTACGGGATGTGTCCAGTCTTCGGGTCGAACTTCGACGAAGTAAAAGTAACGAAACAATGACAATGAAAGGAAATCAGACACAGACAGTGGTTAACAAGCGACTGAAACAATGCCTGCCCATACGAGAAGAATTCTGTCACTCGTGTGGTGTGTTTGTAGCCACATGTTGGTAACGGGTGTTTGATAGTAAAATGTCGAGAGCTGTGAGATATTGTTTGTAGTTTTAGAAATGTATGCATGTGTAACGCATTTGCATTGAGTGTTTACGCGTACTTAAATAGGTCACTTTGACAAATACAAGATTGTTACTAGGAACTTCAGTTAAACAAAACACAAAATTAAATACTTTTGACAGTACTTTTTTTTCCTTCCTGGAGACTTTCCGTGGATTTTCTTTAGACTGCCACCTTAGCCGTCGCTTCGCACCTGTTTTGTTTCCTTGAAGACGGCGTAGAGTTTCATGCAGTATGGACTCATGCTCACGGTTATCTTTTCTACTGCACCAGCTGCCATTACAGCGTCCTGAACAGTAGGCTATGCATGCCAATCAGACTTGCTTCTTTGAGATTGACGATCATGCACTCCTTGTTCAGGGAGAAACCTCTGTCTAGAGCTGCATTGTTGTGATACAAAATCAGTATCATTTTAACGAAGCTTGTGAGATCGTTTTTGGCAGGAACTGAGGAAGGTGCTGAAGCCACTAATTCAGACCACAGCACGACCAGCCGTGGCTCTTTTCCGTCGAACTGCTTCAAACGCGCAGTAACGGAGAGCAGTCTCAGAAGTACAGAGTAGCTGCTCTTGATGCGGTCAGCCATTGCGCCAGAAAGCAAATTCTTCTGATTACAAAGAATTTCCAGGGCAATGACGATCGTAACTTCTTCCAACTTAGGAGTCTCAGCGACCCCTATAGTGTCTAGGCAGGAAATAGCACGGGTCTCTCGTGAGCAAGAGTTGACCACTCTGATTTTTTCAGCCATAGGATACGAATGTACAATTTTCGGCAGTTGGTGCGAAACTGCAGCACATCCGCGTCTGGAATTTTCTGATATCTTGATCTGTTAGCTTCATTAAGGGCTACTCTTGTCGAGAAACCCAGGTCTCCTCTGTGAATAACAAGGCGGACTGATTCCTGTATGCAATTGTCAGCAACGAGCGCGGCGCGCGTAGCCCCACGCGTAGAGGGTACGGCGGGCGGTCGGCCAGGCAAAGCATGCATTCGACGTTGGCTGGGTTATCATCCTGCTTAGCGCTCCATGGGTGGCGCAAATTGCGGGTGGCAGGGCGGCGTGCAGGCGAAATAGAAGATTGAGCGGGAGGACTCTACCGAGCGTTCGGGGGCTAAGAAGTCGGGCATTATGAGACTTTTCAAGATTTCCCGTATCAAGTGCGAATTTCCCGTATAATTCCCGTATTTTTCCCGGGTCACTAAAATTCCCGTATAATTCCCGTATTGCTCGACACCCTGTAGTAATATTACCCAGGATAACTAGTGAAGGCATGATCAAATCACAGTAATTTTACCCAGGATAACTAGTGAAGGACAATGAAGAAAAGAGACATAAGCAGAATACAGGCAGGTGAAATGAAGTTCCTGCGAAGTAGGATCGGAATAACAAGAAGAGACAGGGTGAGGAATGAAAAGGTCAGGGAAATGGTGAAAGAGGAGCCCTTGCAAGGTAGGATTGAGACATCAAGACTGAGGTGGTATGGACACTTAAAGAGAATGGATGAGAAGAAGATTCCCAAGAGGATACATGAGATGCAGATGCAGAAGAAACGACCAAGGGGAAGACCAAGAGATAGATGGCTGAAAGGAGTGGAGGAATGTGTCAAGAAGAGAGGCGAGGACTGGACCAGAGTGACAGCGGAGAGGTGGTGGGAAGAAAGGACTAAGTGGCGAGGCTTATGTTCCGAACAGACCCAGCCTGGGGCTGGAAACTGTACAAGATGATGATGATGATGATGATGATGATAACTAGTGAAGGCATGATCAAATCACAGTAATATTACCCAGGAAATCTAGTGAAGGCATGATCAAATCACAGTAATATGACCCAGGAAATCTAGTGAAGGCATGATCAAATCACAGTAATATGACCCAGGAAATCTAGTGAAGGCATGATCAAATCACAGTAATATTACCCAGGATAACTAGTGAAGGCATAAACAAATCACAGTAATTTTACCCAGGAAAACTAGTGAAGGCATGATCATATCACAGTAATATTACCCAGGAAATCTATTGAAGGCATGATCAAATCACAGTAATATTACCCAGGAAAACTAGTGAAGGCATAAACAAATCACAGTAATTTTACCCAGGAAATCTAGTGAAGGCATGATCATATCACAGTAATATTACCCAGGAAATCTATTGAAGGCATGATCATATCACAGTAATATTACCCAGGAAATCTAGTGAAGGGATGATCAAATCACAGTAATTTTACCCAGGAAATCTATTGAAGGCATGATCAAATCACAGTAATATTACCCAGGAAATCTATTGAAGGCATGATCAAATCACAGTAATATTACCCAGGAAATCTAGTGAAGGGATGATCAAATCACAGTAATTTTACCCAGGAAATCTATTGAAGGCATGATCAAATCACAGTAATATTACCCAGGAAATCTATTGAAGGCATGATCAAATCACAGTAATATTACCCAGGAAATCTATTGAAGGCATGATCAAATCACAGTAATATTACCCAGGAAATCTAGTGAAGGGATGATCAAATCACAGTAATTTTACCCAGGATAACTAGTGAAGGCATGATCAAATAAGTAATATTACCCAGGATAACTAGTGAAGGCATGATCAAATCACAGTAATATTACCCAGGATAACTAGTGAAGGCATGATCAAATCACAGTAATTTTACCCAGGACAACTAGTGAAGGCATGATCAAATCACAGTAATTTTACCCAGGAAAACTAGTGAAGGCATGATCAAATCACAGTAATTTTACCCAGGAAAACTAGTGCAGGCATGATCAAATCACAGTAATATTACCCAGGAAAACTAGTGCAGGCATGATCATATCACAGTAATATTACCCAGGAAAACTAGTGAAGGCATGATCAAATCACAGTAATTTTACCCTGGATAACTAGTGAAGGCATGATCAAATCACAGTAATTTTTACCAGGAAAAATTTGGCTACCTGAATAATTTTTCTATTTTCATCCAAGAATTTAAACTCCGGTATATTGGTTTTCACGGCCAGTGAATTAAAACTCAGCAATTTTTCTAGATTTGTGTCGTGTCTTGTGTGGAGTTTCGCCTAGGACACTAAGCTGGCTCATCAGTGGGCTCTTGATGTCCCTACCCGGACATGTGCGTGATGGCCAAGCAAGAGACCAAGGGTTCAAACCTGGCCACAGCTCACCAAATAACACCTATCACAAAAGGCTTCATTCATTCCATTCCTGACCCGGTCGGAGACTGGAAGCAGGCTGTGGATTTTCATTTTTTTCACAAAAGGGTTTGAATTGGGGAAAATTACCTTGCTGTTCTGCCCCTTAAAGCAACAATAACTAGTGTTAGAATTCAAAGGAGTTAACTAGTTTTATATTAAGATATCCTACTATGTGCACTATCCCAGCCGAGTCCAGGCAGGGTGAACCAAACACCTGCTGATGAGCCCAACTTGGTACACTTGGGTGAAACCCTAAAAACCTACAGTACAAGATTTGCTGTAGTTTAAATGTAATTCATTGAAAAAAGAGGGTTAATCTTAAGAAATCAAGTGCCCCATGAATCTGCAACTCGAGCGAAGGACAATGTGTACTCACCTTCACTACCATTGTCTTGTTAGGAGGATCAGTGTGGCTGTCAGTAGGCTCGGCCAGTTTCTCCTTCCAGCCCTCGCCAACTATGGTCAACGAGAACACAGTTTTCTTCATCGTTTCCTCTGATGGACCTTCATGACTGATAAAGCCACACGAGAAAAATCGGGGATACTGCAGAGAAAACAATTCAATAAATAATCTTACACTTGCGGTATAACCTTATTAAGACAGACATACTGAGGATTCTGGGCAAGTGCACCACAAACAGTCAATTTGAGAACTTGTGATGCAATGAATCAAGCTATGGAGCTCCAAAGCTTATAAACTGCCTATACATCTTTAAGACCCAGTCCCTCTTGACATCTAATAAGCCTGGAGATCAATCTGCAGGCAAGTATCCAAATTCCTCAGGTTGCTTGAAATTATTCAGACTTTACAATTAAAGTGGCTGCACTAATTGTGGGCAGAAAATAAAATAAAAAAGAAGTAGTTTGATGATGATGATAATAATAATGATAATTGTTGTTTGAAGGGGCCTAACATCTAGGTTATCGGCCACCAATGGTTTGGGTGTTAGTGACAGATGAGATGAGAATGTAAACTATAACTAATACTAAACTACAGACTTACATACTAGGAGAAGAAATGGTAAACAAATAAAGGATAAGGCGAATAAAGGACAGGGAGAAAAGAAATGCCCTCAACCCTCAAAGAACGAGGATTGAGGGACTTGGGAGGAAGAAGAGCCATGAAAGGCACATAGGAAAGGAAAAGAGGAGAGGGCTCACCCCAAGTTCAGAGGAAAAAGGAGACAAAACGGACCCAGCTCAGGAATCTCCGGGGATCGCCAACTCCCAAACTCACCAGGGTGTAGCACTATCCAGGGTGCACCAGAAGTGGTGGGGCTACACTCACCCTGCCTCCTTGAGGGCCTAGAGCAGAAGGCAGGAAATAACATGAAAAGAAAAAGAAGGCTGACCCCTTTGTAGAAGGAGGGTATCAGGAAAGATGAGACAAGGGCCAATTAAAGCAGGGAAGGAAGACTCCCTGGGCCTCAGATTCCCTAATATTGAATCAATATGTTCTCGAAAGAAAATATTGTCGGGGTCGGAAGAAAACAAGAGTTGACCAAGAGTGGTCGACAGAAAAGAAGACAGAGGAGCCCAGCACAAGAAAGTAGAAGCCATGCCGGACACAGCTGGGATCCTGTGGTCGCCAGCCCTCGTCCAACTACATGTGAGCCCCTAGGGGGGGAGTAGTAGTTTGACTCACCGTAAAACAAGGGTATCAGAATAGGCCAATTACAGTCCTTGGGTGATCTAGAACTGTGGGGGCCATAAGGAGTGAAAGCAAGCAGTTTCTCACCTTGAGCAAGAGTGTCCTACCGAACTTGAACTTGGTCAGTAGGAGAAACACTCCTCCCATTACGGAGATGGCAATGACGGCCAGGAGGGATCTGATGGCAAAATAAGCTTGCACTTGCAGAGGGCGCTGTTTTTCCTTCTCGTAGAAGTATCTCTGTGATCGCATAACCACAGAGCGGTCAGAGCCAGGGAAAGGCAGGCACCAACCTTGCACATGGCGGCTCTTGTGAATAGTACCTCTGGAAGCAACAAACACTTGTGTTATTTTCCAAAAGCTGACAGAAACACACAATGTTGAAGAGCAATTCTGTTGGAATCACAGTAGGTCACTCAAGGGAACATAACAGGAAATATAAACCAATTTTTACCACTATTTTTTAACAAGAAATTAATATTTTTTGAAATGATAAATCTATCTTTATTCCTGGCATAATCGTATATTTTTGGACTAACATCCATAGATAAAAATGAATTGAATGCACAGAAGCTGAATGATAAGTTGGAGCAGAACAGATTGACATGGTGTGGACATGTGAAAAGGATGAATGATGAAAGAATACGGAAACAAGTGATGGAGAGCCGGATGACTGGGAAAAAAAGAGGACGAGGAAGACCTAGAGTACAGTGGATGGATTTGATGAAAGACAGTGAGAGTGGAGTGGAGTTCAGTGGTTGAGGAAGGATGTTGGAGGGATGTCATATTTGCTCCGACCCGGCCCAAGCTGGAAAAGGGAAATTTATGATGCAAAAGCATGGTGCGAAGATTATGCCAAGATTATTACAAGTTCAAATTATAAAATGAGTGTTTTAAATGTTTCAACAATAGCATAATTTGTTGTTTGAACAGACATGCTCACTGTGAAGCTTGTGCCCGACTGGCACCCAATACCAATATGCTATACCACGATTATGGTTCACTAACAATGCCCCCTATTGTGTTCACTGTTGCCACCATATTGTTTGCAGACGCAAACCAGCACTTATGTGGCTTGGAAGTTGACAGCAGTGTGATGCCATTCCAGGTTCGCCAAAACCAATGTGATGGCTTTTCCCTATGCGTTATTGCGATTGGCAGACGATTGGCATCTATAATTGCCCTATTGTTATATTATTGTTAGAGATACGGGAAAATCTAGTTTGTTCAACTATTTGTTAATATTATGACTATGTATACCCACAATTTGCTAAACTGAATATGCGACAAAGTGTGATAATTATGGGTTCTTGCGAATTTACCCCATAAATGTGAAAAGTGCCCAATTTACAGAAAAATGTTGAATATGTTTTCTTCTTATACAAACGTTTTGCACCAAACTTTGCAAATTGCAAGTTCCCAGCGAAGAAAAATCTACATTATAATCTATATTTACGAATATCGATGTCGGAAACAATCCATTACGGTAGTTCAATCCATTTGTTCTGGCTGCATGGTGACCACTGCTTGTAGCCGATAAAACAATGTTTTGAGAAAAATTACCGTATTTGCTCGCGTATATCTCGCACTTTTTTGACCGAAAATATGTGTGAAAATTTTCGGTGCGAGATATACGCGGGGAATGACCGTATTCCCGAAAAAACACAAAATTTGCATTATTGAAACCAGGCAACTGGCATACGGTACTCGCCCTATTCATTGTCACTGCCGTCACTGCTGCCAATCTCCGAGATACTCTCGCGTGCATCATTCTGGTCATCATCCCATACTGCTTCATCCTGACTTCCGTCCAATGCATTTGCGATGCCCGTCTTCAAGAAGCTCTTCACAACAATGTCCGTCGACACCATTTCTATTTGTTATGGTTATGCGATATTAAGAACCTAGGAAATAGACGTCATATGCTCGTTAAGGATGATTCAAGGCAGAAAAGGAATTTAGAGCTAAGACTCAAAGCGATCGATACGATCGATCGTCTCCATATCGATTCCTCGCTATATGCACGAGCAAGCTCGAATTTAGCCAACCGCGGCCGAAGACGCTGCAAACGATGTACAGCGTGCTAACACTCACGCTGTGCCGTATGCTTGCACACGGCCGAGCTCTGATGCGACGCAATGCATAAAGACGAAATCATTGAGATTCGAGAAGACTAAACTGAGTTTCTCTGCGATGTAACAGTTGGCCTACTTGCGCAACTGTTGTGGCACGCTAATCGCTAATTTGAACGTGTCTCAAGGCGGCGAATTTAGCCAACCGCGGCCGAAGCCTAACGATGTACATTGTGCTAACACTCACGCTGCGTTGAATGCTTGCACACGGCGCCTCGATCCCTAATCGGCTCGTATCGAAGTTCGGATCAACTCGTTGTTGCTCGCTCTTCCTGTTAGTATCGCTTCGGATAAGTTCCTGGACAATGACGACTGTTGTGGCGCACTAAATCGAACGTGTTTCTACCTCAAGGTTATTACGTTAATTTATATGACGGTGGGGGATGAAGTTACTCACGTCCGCAACATACCTGAAGCTTTACGTGTCCCCTGGGTGGTGCTAAACGAGTAACAATTTTGGCATAAACGTTCCAGAATAGAGAAACATGAGCAAACAAATGCAAACAAATAAAACTGCTCTTTTCAGAGCAAAACAACACGAAGTAAGAATACTGCAATGGAATGCAGGTGGTCTATTAACAAAGAAACTTTTGGAAGTAAAGAAAATCATGATAGACAGAGATATAGACATCCTTCTAATCAATGAAGCCAACACTACACCTGAAAACATACAATATTTAAAGATCCAAGGGTATACCATCTACACTCTCTTCAAAACAAGACAAATAGCAAGCGGAATATTTGCAGCAGTGAAGAAAAACATGTCAAAATTCAGAATTGTACAAGAAATGGACCCAACAGACACATCAGGAATTATCGAATTATTCATATGGATCAACAAGAAAATAACAATATTCTGTGTTTACAGTCCTCCAAACAATAAAAATCTGAATCTTCACCTTTTAAAAATCAAAACAGCTACTATTTTTATAGGAGACTTCAATGCAGCCTCTCCAGTCTGGGGCTACAACTACACAAATTCAGCTGGTAAAACAATAAAAGACCTCATAGAGAATAGCTCTCTTGAGCTATTATATAGTAGCAAAGACTCAGCAACATTCATTCACCACTCTGGTTCCACAACTAATCCAGATCTCATATTAGTCTCAACAGAACTTACAAACCACAGTCATCGATCAGTACTTGAAGATCTAGGCAGTGGACATAGAATGTCTCTTCTTACTATTACATCATACAGTGAATCTGCTCAAAGTGCAGACCAGAAGATTCGGTGGAACTTTATAAAGGGAAACTGGGAACATTTCAAAAACAAACTTGAAACTAAAATGTCGGAAATTGATCTTGATGCACCTCCTAACATCATCCTGAATAAATTTACTACAGCCATAAAAGACATAGCCAAACTGTGCATACCCAGAGGTGCCCAAACAAAATATAAACCTTTCTGGTCAGATGAATTGAACAATCTTAAGTCCGCCAGAGACAAAGCAAGAACAGCTGAACTTACTCAGGATCAAAATGATGTACGGAAATGGCGACAAGGAACAGCAAAATTAAAACAAGCAATAACAATATCAAAAAGAGAATCTTGGAAAAAAAATTTAACAACAGTTGACTATAGGACAGACAGCAATAAAGCTCACAAACTTATCAATTCTCTAAACAACAAACACGTTGTAATGTTTTTTCGCGCCAAGTTGGTAGCGACAAATGTAATGTTTTTGTACTAGTGCGGACTGTTCACCAGAAAATACTACTGCTAAGTTTGATCTATGTTGGGCGCCAAGACGGATACACTGTGTTCCAAGCTAAATTTATATACTTAATATCGACCCCTAGCGTGAGTAGAACATATGAGAAACTCTTAATGACTAGGCCGTGGGATGATTGGATCATCAACCCAGACAACATTTGATTGTGGAGAAGGATGTGGTATAACAACTATTGCTACCTACTGGAATCAAAGAATCTACTTTGTAAAAATTGAATTTAATATACTTAGAAAACATGATAGCATCTTGTGTAAAATTAACACTATTAACGGAGCATACTACTTTAACCATTGCCACGAACAAAATTACTTAATACGCCGGTCGGGAGAATAACGTGAATTTAACTTATTTCCAAATTTATGCTTAAAGAATTTATATTGGCCCTATCGAAAAATAGAGTGTGTGTCGTAGATTACATGTGCTTACCAACGGAAACATTGTCTCCCACGTGCTTGAAGTCTCGTTGCGTCTGATGTTCTTCATTGGAGTTGACGGCGTCAGGTTCTTCTTCGTAGATTATAAGTTATCGTTACTGCTTGTGGTGGAGTATAATCCATGAACCACAACACGTCGCCTGCCTTAGCACTGCAAGACGCGTGGAACCCATGATCTGATGTGATCAGCGGAGTTAGCGTGAAAAAATTGTCTCACTTGGCACTTGCGAACGAAGTATGTGCTTACTGCACCAAGCGTAAAGTCTCAATGAAAAAGGTCCCCTCTTCAACCAGGGCGTTCACTATATGGCCTTCCAGCTTCTCCCACCAGAGTCTAGTTTCACACCGCGGCCTCGCTGCTTCGACCAATCCGCGTGCGTCACTTTTCTCGCCATGCCCGACCTACGTTGCTTCTTCTTCCTTGATTGGCTGGTCACCTCACGTGGCTCTTCGCGCCATGAGGTTCCTTCCCCTGGACAAGAAGCGTCCCTGTACATTTCCGTTTTACCGGGCAAGACTTAAATCATACCTCGTTTTCTTGGTTTGAAGTGTTCCCTTGGATTTCGTAATTCTATTGTACTCCAGTCTATTCTTGTATTGAAATACCCAGTGAGTCACACACCACTCTCTCTTAGCCCTAATGAATAAAATCCCGTCTTTACGTATGAAATGATTTGCCATGCAATTTATATATTGGAATCATCCAATATAGATACGGATTTCTACTAGTAGAAATCCTATCTGTAATCTTCCAAATTTAAAAGCTCCAAAAAAAAAAAATGACGTAATAAATATTAATAATAATAATAATATGAAATATAAAATTGAATAAACTGAAATAATTTAACTTGGCCATATTATTGCCGCCTTTAACAAATATGATATAGTCCAACTAACTTGTGTTAGTGGCATAAAACCCCCTAGAAAAACAAGTTACAACGTAGTCTCTCTTTTGAATCCTATTATGATAAATGATAAGGAAATTACAGACTGTCATAAAATAGCAAACCACTTCTGTAAACATTTCACTTCAATTAGACTATCAAAACAGAAAAAGAAAGAAGACAAGACTCTCAAAAAAAATAGTCAAAAAATTCATGAATAATAATGCAGATGATATCTTTAACAATAAATTTTCAATGGAAGAGTTAATGTTAGCAATAAAGAACACACAAGTCAGAAAGCAACCAGGACCAGATGAGTTATTCCCAGAATTCATAAAAAATCTAGGTCCATCTGCTCTAAACATACTGCTACACATATTCAACAAATTTTGGACATCAAATGATAACCTACCTAAAGACTGGATTAAAGCAACCATCATTCCAATCTTAAAACCAGGCAAGTCAAAAAACCAAGTCCCCTCGTACCGACCTATAGCACTTACCTCCATTCTGGTAGAAATTCTAGAAAGGATGATTACAAATAGACTCAATTGGTACTTGGAAACAAAATCTCTTCTATCAGAAGAACAAGCAGGGTTTAGACAAAACAGGTCCTCCTCCCACCAAATAATAAGATTTACACAAGCTGTTAAAGAAGCCTTTAACAAAAGGGAAAGTGTTCTTGCAGTTTTCATCGATTTTGAAGGAGCCTATGATACTGTATGGGGAAACATGCTGCTAAAGAAACTTATCAACTTCAAAGTAAATGGATGTATGTTAAACTGGTTTTCAAGATTCCTTTCACAAAGAATGATCAATGTTCGTTACAACAACAAAACTTCAGGTTGCAAGCAATCAAAACTAGGCCTCCCACAAGGAGCTGTATCAAGCACAACTTTATTCAATGTGTACATCAACGATCTTCCGAAAACAATAAAGAAAGTAGGTAATGTGAATATCAGCATGTTTGCAGACGATGTTATCATTTGGACCACAGCACGTAACAGCCCAAATCAGCAAATGCTTCTTGAACACAGAATGAACCAGGCACTTATAAAACTAAAAAACTGGACTGAAAACAATAATATGGAAACCAATACTTCCAAAACAGTATACCAGTTTTTCTCCCTGAGACACCACAATCCAACCTTTAGTCTCAAATTTAGTAATCAAGACCTTCCAAAAAGTGAAAGTACAAAGTACCTAGGTATCATCATGGACAAGAAGCTGAACTGGACCAAACACATAAAACATGTGGAGGATAAGGTAAGCAAACGGATGAAATTACTGAAGAGACTAGCAGGAGCTACTTGGGGGAGCACTCAAGACACACTCAACAGTTAGAGATAGTCTTCTTGCTTTTACAGCGAAAGTCCGTTGTCTACTTGCAAATTAGTGTCGTTATTACTTGATCATGGTATCGTAATACGAACGAGCAGTGACTAATCTTTAGCAGTCCACTGAACTCTTACGGGCTATTGGAGGCTACGTGCTTTTCATGGGTCCATCCATACCATGGGCTGTCGGTAATAACTTACCACGCCTAAAAGGATAATCAGTCGTAAACATTTCATCGAAAAGTCATGCGAGAATGGAGACTTGAACGAGCAGTTCGAGAAGAAAGAAAGTGGAGTGAACCAGTCTAACGTGTGTAGATATTTTGTGCACCGACGGTACAGTGTGTATATACGTAGGTGGCTGTTATGACTGGGTCTGATATGGCCGTAAGTGTTTGTTGCTCTCAGAGCCTAAATTCAGTGGCAAGGTACTGTATAAATCACGAGTGTATGAAGGGTATTGTGTGTTGTATAATATGTATATATGTGTATAGTACAGCCAATAGATTATCTCTTTAAAATTCATGTGTGTTTATATTCCTGTCTTGCATGAACCTGGGAGCATCAGCGAACGCATGCCAAATGCCCTACGCCTGGGATAAGGTGTTTCATAGTCGGGGCAACAGTTATGTACTTTATTCTATTTAATTCAGGAAGACCCATATGGTCAACCTTGACGCCCATTCAAAGTCGGGAATACTTTAAAATCACTCGTGGCCTGTATTTAAAGGAAGTAAATTCTTTAGGTTTGTGTTAATGAGGGTAGTTAAAGTTAAATCAACTCTAGCAAGAAGGTGAGAGAGTTTCAGCAGTCGCCAGAAACATCTCTCCTCTCCCACTCGTCTTAATACCTCTTCGTTTGTCACCCTATCTACCCATCTGATCTTCATTCTCCTGTAACACCACATTTCAAATGCTTCAATTCTTTTCTGCTGCACCAATAGTCCAAGTTTTACTTCCATAGAGCGCCACGCTCCAAACAAAGGCTTTCAAAAATGACTTCCTAATACCTAAATCTATGTTCGATGTCAACAGATTCCTTTTTTGTAGAAAGGCTTTCCTTGTCTGAGCCAACCTACTTTTTATATCCTCTTTGCTTCGTCCATCACTGGTTATTTTGCTTCCTAAGTAACAGAAGTCTCCTACTTCAGCTTTTCACCTGCCAATTTGATGTCCATAGAGGTTTCTGATTTATTCGGCTGCATTCCAGTATTTTTGTTTTATATTTATTAATTTTCATCATGTATTCATTCCGTAAGACGGAGTCCATACCATTCAAAAACTCATTCAAATCCTCAGGCGTTTTGGCCAAGATGACTATGTCATCAGCAAATCTCAGAGTTGAAATTCTTTCTCCTTGAATCTTCACTCCCACTTTAAATTTTTCACCAATTTCCTTCATTGCTTGTTCAATGTAAAGATTGAAAAGTATGGGTGATAAGTTGCAGCCTTGCCTTACACCTTTCTGAATACCAGCTTCTCTCTCATGTCTTTCAGCTCGAATAACTGCTGTCTGGTTTCTGTATAGATTGTATATCGCCCTCCTATCCCTGTACTTTAATTCCAATAGATTTCAAAATGTCAAACAATTTAGTCCAACCAACGTTATCAAAAGCCTTTTCTAAGTCTACAAATGCCATGAACGTTCTCTTATTTTTCCTTATTCTACCTTCCAAAATCAGCCCAAGACTTAGTACAGCTTCCCTTGTTCCTAAATTTCTCCTGAAACCAAACTGGTCTTCAGCCAACTCTGTTTTTATCTGGCTTTATATCCTCTTGAAAATTATTCTAAACAGAATTTTTGAAGCATGAGTAATCATGCTGATTGTACGGTAATTTTCACATCTGTCAGCTCCCACTTTCTTTGGTTTGGAACTTTAGTCAGACAAAATAAGATAAAAGAAACAATATTCAAGGATTTATTAACTTAAAGCTTTACTAGGGAACTCATCTTCTATCAATTTTCTCTGCTTCAGAACGGGCGTCGTTCAATATCTTCTTTTTTTTTTCCAATTCCTGGAGATCTTTCGTGACTTTTCTTTCGACTGCCACCTTAGCCGTCGCTTCACACCTGTTTTGCTTCCTTGAACAAGGCGTAGGAGTTTCGTGCAGTATGGACTCTTGCTCACGGTTATCTTTTCTACCACCAGCTGCCATCACAGCGTCCTGATCAGTAAGCATTCCAATCAGACTTGCTTCTTTGTGATTGACGATCATGCACTCCTTGTTCAAAGGGAACCCCGTCTAGAGCTGCATTGTTGTAATAAAAAATCAGTATCATTTTAACGAAGGTTGTAAGATCGTTTTTGGCAGGAACTGAGGAGGGTGCTGAAGCCACTAATTCAGACCACAGCACGTCGAGCCGTGGCTCTTTTCCGTCGAACTGCTTCAAGCTAAGCGACGTAGGGCAGTCTCAGAAGTGCGGAGTAGCTACTCTTGATGCAGTCAGCCAATGCGCCAGAAATCAAATTTCTGATTACAAAGAATTTCCAGGGCAATGACGATCCTAACTTCTTCCAACTTAGGAGTCTCAGCGACCCCTATAGGTCATCATCATCATCATCTTGCACAGTTTCCAGCCACTGGCCGGGTCTGTTTGGAACACAAGCCACTCCAACGTCTTCTGTCTTCCCACCATCTCTCAGCCTCCACCCTTGTCCAGTCTTCTCCTCTCTTCTTCACGCTTTCTTCCACCCCCTTCAGCCACCTGTCTCTCGGTCTTCCCCTCGGTCTCTTTCCTTCCCACTTCGTCTCATGTACTCTCCTGGGTATCCTCTTCTCCTCCATTCGTTTTACATGTCCATACCATCTAAGTCTAGATTTCTCTATACCATCCTGTAATGGTTCCTCCTTCATTAATTCTCTGGTCCTCTCATTTCTTATTCTGTCCATCTTTGTAGCTCCAATACTGCTTCTCAAGAACCTCATCTCACTGGCCTGTATTTTGCTCCTCTCCCTTCCTTTCATAACCCAGGTCTCCGAGGCATACGTCAGGATAGGGACATAGTACGTCCGATATATGATCTTTTTGCTGTTCTGAGGGACATCCTTGCTCCATAACATGCTTCTCACACTCCTCCGAAATGCTTCTGCCTGCCTCCCCCGCTCATTTATTTCTCTATCGTTTCTTCCATTATCTTGTATCAGGCTTCCCAGATACTTAAAACTCTCCACTTTCTTCAGCTGTTCCCCACCAATTGTTATTCCCGTTGTGGTTCTTTCCTTCTTCCTTGTTGTGATCACCATCTCACTCTTATTTATGCTAAATTTCATCCCATATCCTTTTATTACTCCTTCCCACACGTCCAACTGTTCCTGTACCTCCTCCTCCTTGTTTCCCCAAATCATCAAATCATCTGCAAACACCATTGCTTTCATCTTTCCGTCCCCAATTACTTGTGCCACTCGGGTCATTATGTCATCCATCACCACAATGAAAAGTAACGGTGACAGTGCACTTCCTTGCTTCAGGCCGTTTCTTTGTTCCAACCAGTCAGATCTCTCTCCTCCCACTTTCACACAGCTCACGCTTCCCTTGTACATCTCCTTTATCCTCTTTATAGTCCATTTCTCTACTCCTCTATCCTCCAGGGACTTCCATACTTTGTTTCTGCATACACTGTCATATGCTTTCTCAATGTCCAGGAAGGCCATCAGTAGATCTGTTCCATATTCATAGTGCTGTTCTTGTAACTGCCTTACAGCAAAAATCAAATCCACTGTGGACCTTCCTGCTCTGAAGCCATGTTGTTCTTCCCTCATCCCTCCTTCTATCCTTGTCCTAATTCTCTTTTCCAAAACTTTCTCGAAGATCTTTGCACAATGACTCATCAGTGTTATTCCCCGATAGTTTCTGCAATCTGTTCTACTACCTTTCTTGAAGATCGGGACAATGATTCCTTTTTTCCAGTCCTCTGGGGTCTTCCTTTCCTTCCATGCTGTCTTCATCACTCGGTACAACCACTGTATCCCCACCTCTCCTGCTGCTCTCACCATCTCCACACTCAACTCATCCACACCCGGTGCCTTCCCTCCTTTCATCTTGTTCACTGCATCTTCCACTTCTTTCCATGTTAAGTCCTTTTCTGTTTGCAGTTCATCTTCCTCTTCCCCGATTTCTTCCTCCTCACCATCTTTTCCATTTGGGTTCAGAAGTTCTTCAAAATATTCTTTCCACATTTTCTTCAGTTCTTCCCTATTTTCTATCTCTTGTCCCCTTTTGTTCACCATTCTAACATAATCCGTAGGATCCTTCCGCCTCTTATCTTTCACCATCCCATACAGGACCTTTTTTGTACCTTCACTATCCTCCTCCATCATCTTTGTCCACTCTTCCATCCACTTCCTTCTCTCCTCAGCCACCACTCTCTTCGCCTCCTTCTTTCTTTCCTGGTACTCTTCCCTTGTCTCTACCGTCCTATTTTGATACCACCTCCTAAAGGCTCTATTCTTTTCCCTTACTATATCTTTTGTCTTCTCATTCCACCATGGTGTTTCCTTCCACCTCTTCTTACTACTTGTCCTCCCACATACTGCTTCTGCTGCACCCACTAGTGTCTTCTTAAATCTAGCCCATTCCTCTTCCACCCCTCTCTCTTCATCTGTTGGAATTCCTTCCTTTACCATTTTGAGGTACTCGACCCTTCTATCCCCTTCTTTCAGTTTCCATATCCTTATACGTCTTTCCTGGTTCTCAGTCCCTTTCTTCTCCTTACTCCCTCTCAGGTTCATTACCAGTAATCGATGGTCGCTATCCAGGTTCTCCGATGGTATAACCTTGATGTCCGTGATGTTCTTATTTAGTTCTTTCTCATACAGTATAAACCAAATGCTTTCAAAAATGGAACGAGCCTCGGACAGGATGGATTTAATGGAGCCCTATAGGTAGGGATAGGAAAAATTCGCGATTGCGAATTTCGCGAATTTTTAAAAGAAGTAATACACAGGTGATAATGTGGTATAAAAACCAAAAAAAAAATGGCGAAAATAAATGATTTTGAGCTCGCGAATTTTCGCAAATTTAGCATGAAACGCAAATTTTGCGTGAAAACGCGAATTTTAGCTTTCTTCGGGGTTTTTTCCCGCGAATTTTTGAAAGCCGTTAATTATCTGCAGTAATGTTTATAAGCCTAGCAAAAAGAAAAACTATTGGTTAAAATATTGAAATGTATTTTCAGAACACACAGAAAAAAATAATTATATTACTTTATAACATAGTATTGTAAGAGACACTAAGGTAAATGCACCAATGGTCGTCATGTTAAGGGAGATTTAGACAAGAAATCATATACACCGTACACATTATGGTAAATTCAATCAACAAAAGCACTGTACCTAACCTCAAACTCTACTCAAACACTAGGAAAGACCAAATATCAACGATATTCGTTTTAGGAAAAATGACGTATTTTTTAAAAAAGTGTGTTTTTGTGCCAGTGTTCGGCACGATGTATTTGGATATTTCCTATATTCGTCACCCGTTTGCACCAATTGCCGTCACATTGTTAATTTTCCTTGTCTACTGTTTATAATGCATTTCTGTCAATTGTTGCGTAATACACCGATTTATCGACTTGGAGGCTAACATTTACGAATGAAACAGTACCAGTAATTATGTTTTTTAATAAAAATGGAATATTAAAAAACAAAAACGGACGGCAACGGGAAGCGGGATTGGTAGGTAGAAGACATACGAGCAGGAAAATATCTTAATTCTGCTCTAAACAAGTGAGACCACGGCATAACAGCCCGGAAAATGACCATTCGCCGAGGCCTAACACCGATTGTTGGCATAGAAACCCTCTGAATTCGCCACTCATGTACATTTTTCTTCCAGGCAGTCTTTAGTAGCTTAGAAACCCCTACATCCGTGGGTTGAAGTACGTGTGTGACATTAGGTAGTAAAGCGACCAAAACAATTCCATGATCCTCACAAAATTTACTAATATGTATGGTCAAGTGTGAGAAGTGCCTGTCTATGAATAATGTCAGGGGGAGGAATCTCCTTCTCAACCAACCCAGGATGAAATATGTTACTGAGAAATTCGTAAAACACTTCCCCCCTATTGGAAATATCTGTTCCCGAAGGAAACAGGATGTAAAATTGTCCGATTGAGCTATGTACATTAACAAATTCACAAAGAAATTTGATAAAATGGTCCGGCTAGCTCCCCGTCATTCACCCGTTTGGCGATTTGCCAATGCCCCAGTGAGCTGGCATTGAGGCAATAATGATGTCTTGCGGCAGACGTTCATACTTGAACACTACAAGAGGAGAAATATCGCCGTGGGCATTGCCTGTTAGAAGTACCGTCAAGCATTCTTTCTCATCCGGATTCACTTGTTGATATATTGTCTTGTAACCCCTGTTCGCCAGCACTTTGTTACCTTTCGGATTGAGAAAGAAAACCGTCTCGTCAGCGTTGAACAATCGCCGAGGGTCTGACAAAATAGACTGGAAGTCGTTTTCCACTGAATAGCTGTCGACTTCTGAAACCCAGGATTTATTTTGATGTTCTGTAATTGCAGCACGGCTTACTGTCAAATTTTGAGGGGTCCGTAAAAGATAGACCAGGATTTCTTTTTAAGAAAGATTCACGCCATTTCCTTCCTGGCGGCCATCTTTCAAAGGAAAGTCCCTCTTCAATTTTTGTGTAAGGCACTTGACGCTTTTGCAAATCGTCCTTTGTTACCGGGACCCCGCTTTTCATAGTGAGATTACCCATTGAACTAACATAGCCTCAGCTTCCTTTGTTAAAATGGAACTTGGCCCCATTTTCCTATCTCTAGGAGATTTTCCTTTAATTTTGTCCGAGAGTGTGTTTCTCGGAACACCATTTCTCTCCGCGGCCTTTTTAATACTCATGCCGTCCTCCACAACGGCCTTAATAGCAGCTTCCAGTTGCTCAATAAGTTATCATAATTCAGAACTGTGCGTTTCGACATATTGCCTGGGGCAGATGACCTCGTAGTTCTGCCCCTTAAAACAACAATAACTATCTAACATATTGCCTGAAAGCAAAGATTTAGTCTTAGAATAATATATCATTTATCATCTCAATAAAAATATAAAAAAATCCTCTGTAGCACGCCTAGCCAAAAAAATCTAGGCCTACTGAGGTGCGGCCGTTAAGAAGAGAGACCACATAATAATAACAATACCCTGTAAATGTTTATTGGTTGCAAAACGTTAACACAAACATTAACATTATCGTGCACTAATGTTAGTCACGAATGTGCTCTAAAGTTCGTCAGCTATGACGACTACTGGACACGATGACCAAATGATAATTCAATTAATACAGGGTAATTTAGAGCTACATTATAAGTATATTGCCGCTGTTAGTTAGGTCTTGCAAGGAGAAATGATAATGTGCCAGTTTTCGTCACAAATGACGAGCATTGGTAAAGTGCATTTTTTTAAATCCAGTGTTCGTCACCGGCATTTCTAACAAAACTAAGCACGTGAGCACGAAATAACAAATCACATATGTTACAGAAACAATTACCAACTATATCACGCACTTGTAACATTTAAAAATGTCGGAACATAACACGCATGCACATAATTAACTCGCGCGCGTGCTTAGCACATGCGAGAAGCAAGTGGCGCGTCAAGACAGCTCAGCTCACAGGAGATGTTTGACGCAGGGAATCACCTATTACATCGCACGCATGATTTCGCAAAGTTGCTCCTTATCGGCAAGGAAGGTATGACGCATCTCGTAAGACTTCGTGCGTTGAGAAAGACCTGTTGACATGCTTATTTTTTGTACTTATATACGGAGCGGAGAGATGGTGGGAAGAAAGAAATAAGTGGCGAGGCTTATGTTCCAAACAGACCCAGCCTGGGGCTGGAAACTGTACAAGATGATGATGATGATGATACGAGAGTGACAAAGACTGGATCAGTGACGAAAACCGGTAGTTACCTTACGTGGATTAGGCCTATACCAATATTAAAAACTTATTGTTTCTCAGATAGTTTAATTTTTCTTATTTTAGATTGTACAATTCTGAAGAAAACAATATATGAGAACGAAAATTCATCTAGATTTTCTATATAAGAGATAAGTGTGACTATAGACACACTAGCTTGACTGTGGGAACTTTCGGGATTTCCGTTGCATCACTCCTGCACTCGATATGTACTGATCTCGGTTTACCTCACCGACAGTCAATTTCCATACAATATTCTCATCGCTTTCATGTCTGAAACCATGATCGTCTTTATCAAAGTCTAACTACTGAATGTCACTTTCTTCTGCATCTTGGCATTCATCCAGGTTTTGCCCTAATGTCATCATAGCGAGTCCACCTTGCCCATTTGAAATATCGTAGTCACAGAACACGACAATGGCTTGTTTTTGTGCGAGTGTAGTAGCGGTAATTTTCTTTCATGACATGACTGCATGGAGAGCATCCAACAAACACAGAATGATCGGAAACTTAACAGTAGATAGCGGACCTCGCTTTCTGCATATAGCGATCTTTATCAATCTGGCCAGTCAGCCTGGTAAGTTACTAAGATATTGAGGTTTTAAGGGCCAGAACAGCAAGGTCACCTGCCCCTTCATCCTAGTAACTACTCGACGCGTGGCGTCATATAGTGTGCTTTTCAGACATGAATATCTAGATGGCAAGTATCCAGATCAAAATGTGCCACTGTTTCCTGATCCAGTCTTAACCAGGTGGTCTTCTTGGTTTCATTCTGTAGTGTGCCTGTCAGAGTACTTGAAAGATATTGTGCATTTTATAAATAAAGTAGTAGGGACTGATAACTCTGGTGTTGATTTCCTGAACAATGTTTCACATGATGAAATACTGGAGATTCAAAGAATTTGACACAGACATCACTGAACTCATCCCTTTATTAGAAGGCCAGTCTTATCAGACTGTTCACCTTCTAGATGGACATCTACGGAGAATTCAGCAAGTCCTTAAACTTGCTATTTCTGGAAATTACGGTACCAACATTAAGGAGCTGTTGGACGGTTGTGGAAATGTGTTAAAAAGAGAGAAAATACATTCAGTTTTAGTAAACGCTGGGTCCCATGCTCTTAGAATATTAATCAGCCTGAGATCCATTGACCCTGGGAACAAGATTTACAAATGTGTGCGTTTGATCCAGCAGAAATAGTGCCAATGACCATCAATGAGGACCTAGCAAAGAAAATTAAGAAGTTGCCATTCTGTGGAACACTGGAAGAAAGTGAGGTCATAGGAGGATATACCGAACTGCAAACTTTAATGAAGAAGCAGATGCACGACAGGACCAAGACAAGACATTGTTCGAGTTTTGCAAGGAATGACATTTGTACCGTATTTCCTCGCATAATCGTCGCACTTTTTTTGCCAAAAATTCGTGGAAAAAAGCAGGGTGCGACGATTATGTGAAGAATATTTAAGTTCAAAGAATATACTGTATCATTATTTGCTGCACGGGCCAGTCATTCGCGTAGCGTTAGTCTGGCGTGAGTCATAGCCTGCAGTCAGAGACAGGCTTCTTTCGTCTAACAAGGTCACGACAGGTTAACGCTCGCGGAATGTGCTGACGAAGCTGGCCATTCGCGTCGTGGTTCATAGCCCGCAGGCATAAAGACTAGATTACTTCCTCCTGACAAGATCGCGCCAGATTAGGCCTATAAACTCGCAGAATGTGCGCTGGCCGTTCGCGTCGCGGTTCATAGCCGGCAGGCATAAAGACGATACGGTATTACTTTCTCCTGACAGGATCACGCCAGATTAGGCCTATAAGCTCGCGGAATGTGCGCTGACCATTCGCGTCGCGGTTTATAGCCCGCAGGCATAAATACGATATTACTTTCTCCTGACATGATCACGCCAGATTAGGCCTATAAGCTCGCGGAATGTGCGCTGACCATTCGCGTCGCGGTTTATAGCCTGCAGGCATAAATACGATATTACTTTCTCCTGACAAGATCACGCCAGATTAGGCCTATACGCTCGCGGAATATGCGTTGGCCGCTCGCGTCACAGTTCTTAGGCCGCCGGCGTAAAGATGAGATTACTTTTTGCTGACATGATCACGCCAGATTAGGCCTATAAGCTCGCGAAATGTGCGCTGACCATTCGAGTCGCGGTTCATAGCCGGCAGGCATAAAGATGAGGTTACTTTCTCATGACAAGACCACGCAAGATTAGGCCTATACGCTCGCGGAATGTGGTCTGGCCGCTCGCGTCACAGTTCATAGCCGGCAGGCACAAAGACGAGATTACTTTTTGCTGACAAGATCACGCCAGATTAGGTCTATAAGTTAGCGGAACATGCGCTGGCCGTTTGCGTCATAGTTCATAGCCCGCAGGCATAAAGACGAAATTACTTTCTGCCGACAAGATCACGCCAGATTATACGCTCGCGGAATGTGCTAAGTGACGAAGCTTGCCGCTCGCGTCACAGTTCATTGCCCGCAAGCATAAGGACGAGATATTTTTCGTCTGACAAAGTCGCGGCAGCATGTGCAACTGACTGGCGAACAAATACGAACATGCTATGCGACGATTATGCGATGAAATTTTATAAACCTATTTTAGTGTTTGAAAAGTGGGGTGCGACGATTACGCGGTGGCGACGATTATGCGAGGAAATACGGTATTTCCTAAGTTCTCAGAATCTGTGTTGAAAACCATTTGGATACCCTGTTCAAACGCTAACTGTAAACTTTTGTTTTTCAGCTTCCGCTAGCACGTTAAGTGATATGTGTCACCGTTTGTCACAAGAGAATTTGGATCTCTTCACTGAAGTATACTTTGAAGAATGACTGAAATGTGTTATGTTATCCATGATATTAAAAAAAAATCCCGCCTAAAGTTTAATATTTTGAAAGTACCGAAAAGTGCACTTGAAACCACCGAATTTGCCACTTTAAAATACCGCTTTCTTCACTCCGAAATCACCGAAAAATTCCTATCCCTACCTATAGGGTCTAGGCAGGAAATAGCACAGGTCATCTTGTGAGCAAGGGGTGACCCCTCTGATTTCTTGAGCCATACGATACGAATGTGCAAAATTCCAGCACATTCGCGTCTGGAATTTTCTGAGATCTTGAGTTGTTAGCTTCTTTAAGGGCTGCTCTTGTCGAGAAACTCTGGTCTCCTCAGTGAATAACAATGCGGACTGATTCTTGTATAGGTGTCATTGTCAGCAATGAGCGCAGCGCGCGTAGTCCTGCGCGTAGAGGGTACGGCCAGCGGTCAGCCAGGCAAAGCATGCATTTGACGTTGGCTGGGTTCTCATCCCGCTTAGCGCTCTATCGGTGGCGCAAATTGCGAGTGGCAGCGCGGTCTGCAGGCGAAATAGAAGACTGAGTGGGAGGACTCGACAGAGCGTTCGCGGGCTAAGAAGTCAGGCATTATGAAACTTTTGAAGATTTCCCGTATCAAGTGCGAATTTCCCGTATAATTCCCGTATTTTTCCCGGGTCACTAAAATTCCGGCATTTCCCGTATCGTTTGACACCCTGGTAATATTCGTTATTGGCGTAACCAGGACAAATTATTGGGAACAAAGAAAACTTGCAAGTCCTTCCACGGTGTGAAAAAAGGAAAGTGCGAAAATGTGGACATAAAAGTTCTGGAGTGGGTTCGAGAAACAAGAGACAATGGCCACGATGTAAATCACGAAATTATGCCGTGAAACACTGCGTAACCTTTAACTCTCGCGTGCGGCTGCAGCACTGGAAGGTGCAAGAGAGTGGCTATTTAAATAGGCTATTATCACTTTTTTCTTAAATGAAGTATAGATTAAAATAACTTATGTGTGTTGATTTAAAGACGCTAGGTGCTCATTTGTGTGCCCTATACCACACCATCCTAAACTATATCAAGGGAAATTTTTGAAGCCGAAAAAAAAAAGGGAGTGTTATATAAGAGTAGATACGGTCAGAGGCGGTTCTAGCCCTGGGCCGGGGGGGGCCTGGGCCCCCCCAGTTTTAGTGAAATAATTATTTTAAAATTCCTTGGTTACTAAATAAATTGATAATTTACAGATATAATTTATCTGATATAAAACAAACTAATGCATTTATTAAGTTAATTTTTCTTTCAATTTCAAGATTTATTTATTTTATTATATGTAAGATCCACAGTGGACCCAATCTTTAGCTTGAGGCAGGTGATGGAAAAGAACTGGGAATATGGAGAGGATTTGATCATGACTTTCATAGATCTAGAAAAGGCATATGATAGTGTCCCCAGAGAGAAGGTATGGGAAACCATGGTTAAGAAGAGACTGGGAAGAGAAATGTTGGAAATGGTGCAAGCAATGTACAACAACTGTGTTAGCAGGGTACTGACCCCAGTTGGAAAGACAGATTGGTTTATGAACAAGACTGGACTAAGACAGGGGAGTGTGCTGTCACCTCTCTTGTTCATAATGGTAATGGATGAAATAGTAAAGGAAACAAAGGAAGCATATGAACATAAAGAAATGAAGTTACTGTTATTTGCAGATTATATTGTGGTCTGGGGAAGGAACACCGAAGAAGTGCAAAAACAACTAGATGCACTGAACGAAAATATTCAGAAGTATGGCCTGAAAATCAGTATAGAGAAAAGCAAGACCATGGTGATGACAAGAGGGGAAAGACAAGGAAAGGGCACTGTGAAAATTGGAAGTCAGAGTTTGGAAATTGTGGACACGTTCAAATACCTAGGAAGTGAATTGATGCAAACTGGTAGGTTGGACATGGAGATTGGCAGGAGGGTACAGCAGAGCAATGCATTCTATCAAAGTGTAAGAAAACTTGTTTGGGATAAGGAAGTACCAAGGAAAAGCAAGGAGGTAATGTATGAAGTGTACTATGTACCCATATTAACTTATGCAGCTGAGACTTGGACCCTGACAAGCAGGCAAGAGAGTAGAATCCAAGCCAGTGAAATGAAATTCCTAAGAAGTATGATAGGAAAGACAAGGAAAGACAGAGTGAGGAATGAAGATGTTAGGAAGGAAGTTGGGATGGGAAAACTAAATGAGAGAATTGAGAAGAATAAACTAAGGTGGTTTGGACATGTAAAGAGGATGGAGGAGAATAGAATACCAAGACAGATGCTGGAGGCGAAGTGCAAGGGTAAGAGACCAAGAGGAAGACCTAGAACAAGGTGGATGGATTCAGTGAAGAACGGCGTAAGAAAAAGAAATCTGGACTGGGACAAGATCGTGGAAGAAGAATGGTGGAAGGAAAGAGGAAAGTGGAGAAGTGCCATAAATACCCCGACCCGGCAGGAGCTGGATAAGGGGAAATGATGATGATGATGATGTAATTTAAACACACAATTGAAATCGTGTATAAATATAATATTTTTTAAATGCGTAGTGCATACACCAAGAAGAACATCTTAAGATATTTCTTTACAACAACAATCAGTCTGCATTCAAAGTCTGACAGACGACATTGTCGACTGCTCGTTATTCTAACAATCACAGAAAAGATTTATCGTTTCGCAACAGTCTTCAGTAGCAGACGATTCGTCGCTATGCTTGCGTATACGTGTTCTTGTATTAGTTACGGTATGTCTAAACTGAGTAATATTTTGACGTTCATTTCCCGAGACAAGCGGAAGTGTGATCAAAGTGCATGTGAACCCAATGAACCGAAGAGTATTAAACTCTTTTCTCAACTTCGTGACTTAAATGCAAGTTCAGAAGTTTCCAATTTAGACAAACCTCCATGCGATACAAGTGCATCGATATCTCCTCAACTCGGTGACAAAAATGCGAGTGCAACTGTTTCTAATATAGACGAACCATTACCATTTGATATCAGTGCATCGATCTATAATGGTCCATGCCAACCACGTAAATCAGTTTATAAACAAACGTTACTATACAATAAGAACAGAAGTTTTAACAGTAAATGGTTTGATAGGTATACATTTATTGAATACTCGGAGAACAAGGATGTTTTCTGTTATCCGTGTCATCATTTCGTTCAATCTGATTCAAGCAATGCTGAACATGTTTTCACTAAATCTGGATTTTGCAATTGGAAAAGAATAGGAGAAAAACTTGCAAAGCATGCTGATAGTGAATGTCATAAATCTTCAATAGTAAAGTGGAACAGCTTTCTGGAAAGTGAACGTAGCGGCACAGTGATTTACAAGCCAAGCGAGAAACACAAAGATGACATATTGCGTAACCGCTCGGCCGTGGCAACAATGGCCCGAGTCGCATTACTTTGTGCTCGGCAAGACATTGGGCTTAGAGGTCATCGCGAAACAGTTTCGGAAGACGATAGTGGTAATAATAAAGGGAATTTTGTTGAAATTTTAAATGTAATTAAACTAGAAAGTGAAAGAACAAGGGAGAATGTAAACAGTCTACCAAAGAATGCAACTTACTCATCTAAAGATTCTCAAAATGAATTTCTTGATATCTCAGCTAATATAATAGTTGAACATATTGGAGGAGAGACGAAAAAGTATAACAATGGTTATTTTTCCTTAATCCTGGATGAAGCTAGAGATGTTAGTAAAGTGGAACAGATGTCCGTATGTGTCCGATATGTCGGACAAAGTTCTATAGAGGAGCGTTTCATTGGTTTTATACATTTGTCTCAACTGAATGCAGAAAGTATAGCTAATTCAGCTTTAGAGTACTGTGTTTCAGTGGGTTTCGATCCATGTAAGTGCATTGGACAAGCATATGATGGAGCCGCGGTTATGTCAGGGAAGATAAACGGTGTGCAAAGTTTATTGCGACAAAAGGTCAATAACCCATGTGTTTACGTGCATTGTTATGCACATCGCTTAAATTTAGTTTTGGTGGACGTTTCAAAGGCAGTAGACGTGGTAGGCGACACTTTTGGTTTACTGGAAGCAATTTATGCTTTTCAGTCCGTATCTACTGTAAGACACCAAAAGTTTGTTGAGATACAGAGTGATCTTTATACAGTGTTTTAGAGATACCTCTTCAAAGTGACACGCGATGGGTATGTAAATATAGAGGAGTAATGTATTTTCAGAAACTTTTTGCTTCAGTTAAAGCAGCTCGAGTATTTTTCAAAGTCAGCTGACAAGAAAGAGGCAGCAGAAGCAAAAGGTTTGTTGAAGCAGCTTTGTAAAGTGAAGGTGATGTTTGTGTTACAAATCTTTTCTGATATTCTCGAGCTTGCCAATGGAGCCTCTATGTTCTTACAACAAAAACATGTGGACTTCAGAGGGGCACATAGATTGATCTATGGAATGGTAAAATCGTTGCAAGGAAAACGAAATGATGATTATTTTAAGGAACTATGGGAGGTTACATGTGACTCTGCTCAGTCGTTAGGCGTGAAAGTTTATAAACAATCTAGAGTCTCAAGTATTCCAAGAACTTTTCAGACTACGTTTTATTAATGCCAGTCTCTGCGGAGAAAGAAGAGGAAAATGGTCACATTATCAGAGACATGTAAAAGAAATCTTTTTGAAATATTAGACAACATGGTACAAGAGTTACAGCGTGGATTTACTGAAAATGATTTTGTGTGCAATGCAATGGATGCCTGTAGCCCAAGAAGTGAAAACTCTTTAAATTTTGAATATATTCTCACGTTCTGTGAAAAGTATAATCTAATCTTCACAGACCATAAGGTGCTACAGACTGAAATTAGTTTAGCTAAGAATGTATTTAGAGGCAAATATCCAAACACTTCCTCATTCTTTTCTTCTGAACTTCTGAAAATGGAAGTTGCTTTTCCACAGCTACTATCATTTTTCAAGTTGATGCTGACTCTTCCTGTGTCATCTGCTTCTGCTGAGCATAGTTTCTCTGTCATGAAACGAATAAAATCCTATTTAAGAGCAACAATGGCAACAAAGAGGCTTTCCAATCTCGCAATTCTTTCAATTGAGAGAGAATTAAGTGGAAAATTACTTTAAGACCCTTCAGATATAGTTAACCAGTTTGCCCAGGGTGGAAACTGAAGAATATTATTGCTCAATATTATCTTATAATGCATACATACAGCAGTTATAATATGCAGGGTATTTATTACTGTTGTGGTCTCATCGCTGCCCTATGGTAACTAACTTTCGGTTCTCATTTTCTGATCACGGTTAGTTCTGGATGGGAGCATGGTGGCGCCTCGGTCAAGCTATTGTCCTCTCATCACGGCGTACTAGGTTCAATTCCCGGTCAATGCATGTGCGATTTTCAAAGTGAAATGCCATGTCCAGTTGTTCGGATTCCGCCTAAAAAGGAGGTCCCGCGGCTTATGATCTCGAGATTAACGGTCACGTAAAACAACAATCTTCCTTCCCTCCTAGTTCTGGATGCATTAACTTACTGTTCTTTAAATAATATGGCATAGTAGTATGTGCTTAACTGAACATGTTAATGGTTGTGCTAATATTGCCCATTGTATTTTCACAGATACGGTTACTTTTCTATTGAATTATGTCACCCAAACTTTAGATTCCAAACCGGGCCTCCCCCCCCCAGATTTAAGCTTCTAGAACTGCCACTGGATACGGTACTCCCGAACAAGCTCTAACACCATCTAGCGGATAACTGCACCCCAATTTTTCAAGTCTGATTTTGTATAAAAATGTGCGGGTGGTATTCGGGAATATACGGTCGTTACAAGCCATACTCATAAAGCCGCAGCATCGCAGTGTGATTGAATACCCCCTCATTTATTAGCTGCATTCTGAAATTGACCAAGAAAGTGTGGCTGATGTAGATATTCCATTGTTGCATTTTCTAGAAATGCGATAAAATCTCAAATGTACAGAGAACAAACCTTGATTTTAATTTTGGAGTTAGTTCAGGTAGCCTGTTAGGGAACAACTTCTGACGCAATGGCCTCAGTTCATCAGAATGTGCCAGGCCATACACAGCAGAAGCCCAAGTCCCATAATGGATACCAGCTCCCTGCAGACAAAAGGATCGACAAGTATTCAAAATGCACTCATTCTTAAGAAAGGTGAAATTAACACTTAAATCAAGAAATATTTGGTCACTATTTTCTGTTATTACATCATTTAGGACCGTGGTGTAGTGAGCACATCTGTAAGATGTGTAAGTTAACACACACACAGTCAGAGGTCAAGGGAGCAGCAAATTGTGCTAGGCATAAGAACGGATTACAAGATAGATAGGAGACTGTTTTTCCTTACAAGTTATTTGTTTTCTTTCATTAACAGAAAACACACAACTTTTGTGAAATTTCAAGGCAATCATGAGATTTTACAAATCTAAACTATTTTTAGTATGTCAAGCACACTGCAGAAATTTTTACAAGAAATAGGAAACATGGTACACAGTATAGCTTTAAATTGTTCATCTCTATAATAAAGTAAGCTGTCTGAACAGTTGGAATTTTTGGCTAAGACTGTATTTATCCCGTTGAGACCAAACATACCAAACTTACAGTTTAATTTTAGTCCGTTTGTTACGGGGTTGGTATCAAAACTACTGGAGCAATTGACTTTGTATGTAAGTAGAAGGCACTCTTAAATAAAACTAGACTGCAAATTATTTAGGGTGAGGGGGTAACATGAAGCCCAATTGCACAATCTGGATCCTCTTGACATCGCAATGCCAAATGACATGTCTCGACATGGACGTCACATCGCATGTGTCTCAATGAACCTGTACAAGGAGTCACAAGTTGTCTATCAATCACTTCACATCGATCGTGGAGTGATGAAATAAATCTGAAAACCTGTCACATTCTGAAACTTCTTTTTCTTTCTTTTTGCCAGCTGGCGTGGGCAAGCGGTAAAGTGTTGGTGTTGAAATTGAACTATAGCTCAGAGACTGGTTCGAATCTGGCCACAGGTATGGATGTGTGTGTTATCTTTAACTGTGATACCATTCATGATATAGTATATATACCCACGTTGGGCGCCAAATGTAATGGTTTTACTTAGCCCCACGTTGGGCGCCTATGTAATGACTCTTACCGCTCCACGTTGGTAGCGAACATGTGATGTGTTTTCGCCCCAAGTTGGTAGCGACAAATGTGATGTTTTTACTGCTCCTTGCATTGGTAGCGTACAAATGTAATGTTTTCTACCTGGGCGGACTATTCGCCAGAAAATACTACTGCTAAGTTTGATCTATGTTGGGCGCCAAGCTGGATACACTGTGTTCCAAGCTAAATATATATATTTAATATCGACCCCTAGCGTGAGTAGAACATATGAGAAACTCTTAATGACTAGGCCTTGGGATGATTGAATCATCAACCCAGACAACATTTGATTGTGGAGAAGGATGTGGTATTATAACTATTGCTACCTACTGGAATTAAAGAATCTACTTTGTAATAATTGAATTTAATACACTTAGAAAATATGTCAGCATCTTGAATAAAATTTACACTGTTAACGGAGCATACAACTTTAACCATTGCCACGAACAAAATTACTTAATACGCCGGTCGGGAGAATAACGTGAATTTAACTTATTTCCAAATTAATGCTTAAAGAATTTATACTGGCCCTATCGAAAAACAGAGAGTGTGTGTCGTAGATTACTTGTACTTACCCATGGAAACATTGTCTCCACGTTCTTGAAGTCTCGTAGCGTTGGATGTTCTGCATTGGTGTTGACTGAGTCAGGCCCTTCCTCGTTGATCAAAAGTAATCGTTACAGCTTGTGGTGGAGTCTATTCCACGAGCCACAACACGTCGCTTGCCTTATCACTGCAAGACGCGTGGAACCCATGATCTGATGTGATCAGCGGAGTTAGCGTGAATAAATTGTCCCACTTGGGACTAACGAACAAAGTACGCCTTACTGTACCAAGCGTAATGTCTTAATGAATGTCTTCTCTCACCCAGCGTCCACTATATGCTTCAATCTTCTAACACCAGGGTCTAGCTTAACACCGCGGCTTTGCTGCTTCGACCAATCCGCGTGCGTCACGTATGTCGCCATGCCCGTGCTTTTTCTTCCTTGATTGGCTGGTCACCTCACATGGCTCTTCCCGCCATGAGACTCCTTCCCCGTATTTATATTTTCCGTTTCCGGGCAAGACGTAAATCATACACGTTTTCTTGCTTTGAAGTGTTCCCTCGGATTTCGTAATTCTTTTGTACTCCAATCTATTCTTGTATTGAAATACCCAGTGAGTCACACACCACTCTCTCTTACCCCTAATGAATAAAATCCCGACTTTACGTATGAAACGATTTGCCGTGCAACATCATATATTGGAATCATCCAATATAGATACGGATTTCTACTAGTAGAAATCCTATCTGTAATCTTCCAAATTTAAAAGCTCCAAAAAAATGACGTAATAAATATTAATAATAATAATAATAATAATAATATGAAATTGAATAAACTGAAATAATATAACTTGGCCGAATTATTGCCGCGTTTAACAAATATGATATAGTCCAACTAACTTGGGTTAGTGGCATAAAACCCCCTAGAAAAACATGTTACAGTGCGTTCAAAAAGTAACGAGCCGGAGGCTGGAATGCGCAAACCGGTGATGACATCGGCTAATCGTGGCGTGTGTAACGAGGTGAGGTTCTGACCAGTCGTGGAAGGTCACAGCCTGTCGCTACAGGGCACGCATGCATGTCACATGATGATACAAAGTGAGCAGCGGCATGCATCAATCGTCCAACTGTGCCAGTCGCATTACAAACAGTGGCATGGAGGAGTCAAACGAAGAGCAAAGAGGTGTTCGGTTTCTGACAGCGGAAGGAGTAGGGGGAATGCAAGCGCTTCAGGGATGGACGGGTGTCGTTAGCCGATGATGCCCGGTCTGGGGAAACCCCCTGCATTACCGATGACAACGTCCAGCTGGTTGATGCACTCATTACCTAGGACCGCCGAGTGACAGTGAACGCCATAGCCGCCGTGGTCGGATTGAGCGTCGGAAGTGTGCACACCATCATGAAGGAACGACTGCACTTGTGCAAAGTGTGACCAATGGGTGCCAACAGTCTTAAACCACACCAGGAAGCATGTCGAATGGCCCACTGTCTTGGTCATCTGCAGCACTATGCGAGGGAAGGGAATGGGTTCCTGGCACGAGTGGTGGCTGGAGACGAGTCGTGATGTCATCACTTCGAACCAGAATCCTAACGACAAAGCCTCCAGTGGAAGCATCCAGGGTCACCACTACCCAAAAAAAAAAAAACAAGGCCATCCACACGAGTGCAGGAAAGGTAATGCTGATGTTCATCTTTAACCAAGATGGCCCCCTTCTGATACACTTCATGCCGCACGGGACAACAGTGAATTCCCAGCGTTACTCGCAAACCTTGACCACCCTTCGCCAAGCGATCGAAACAAAACGACCAGGCAATCTCACCCGTGGGGTCATTCTGCTCCACGACAATGCACGACCTCATACGGCCAACACAGTCGCAGCACTCCTGCAGAAATTCAAATTGGAGGTTCTCGGCCACCCTCCATACAGCCCAGACCTCTCTCCCTGTGATTACGCCAGGTTTGGTCCCCTGAAAAGGGCTCTGCAGGGCCTCAGCTGTACGCGCGGAACTGGTTCACATCGCAGCCCAGGGAATTTTATGAGACAGCCATTCACCACCTCGTGTCAGTGTGGGACAAGTGCCTCAACAGCCAGGGCCAATACTTCTAACATACAGGTACTGCGCCAGAATTTATTTGAGGCCATTACCAATGAACCAATCTGGATATGAACCAAGACCCAGGAAAAATAAAAGTGGATGAAAATCTTTTTTTCATTAAAAATTCGAGAAATATGGGAAAATCTGTATGGAAATGAGTGAAATACTATACATCTTATGCAATTATGAAAGGCAAGAAAGAAGGAATGATTTAAAGATGGATATATATTCTATTATACGAATGTGGGAGGTCTACATTGCGAGAGACATCACGCCACTTGAAGCGAGAGTTACGTCATGAAAGAGGGGAAGAGACGAAGGTCGAACTACGGACTGAAGTGATGAGAGGTGGTAGAAGTTACGTCACACCAAGAGAGGGGAGGCAGAGACTGCAACTTGCCGAGCGCAGAGAACGGGACGAGAGAGTTCTTTCCAATTTGAGATTTCATCGAGTCAAGACCTCGAGAAGAAGCCAGTATTATTATAACAGTGCCACGTTTTATCAAAGTTGGAAGTGAAGAAGAGTGTAGTACAGCAAGACTGTAACTTGAGGAGCAAGCTACATTTATCACGCAGAATAGAACAGTATATAGCCGAGTATTACAGTGTTTAATACAAAGTTGTTTTTACATCGCTTATATAAATACATTTCGACAAGAAGATATTCACTATTACTATGTTTGAACGCATACTTGAACATTACATTAAAAATGCAAGTTACAAAGCAGCAACGGGGAAGTCTTAAATATATCAGTGAAATGAGAATTATCATGTGCTAAGCTAAAGCATAGGGAAGTGGAAACTACAAAGATGTACAGTTGAATTCCAGAATTCACTATTATGGAAGGCGCAGCAGAATATCCAAGTGATGCGCAAAATCACCGAACAAACCTCTACTTTTCTACAAGAGTTCTAATACATCTTGAATACTCGCAAACGCTTGTATGAACGACAATTTTCAACCTGAGACGAGATGTCAATTCTGAAGAACCAAGATGTCAATTCTGAAGAAACGAGATGTCAATTCTGAAGAGATGGGGAGTCGAAGCCAGACGACTTGCAGTGAACGAGAGACGGAGTGCAGGCAGAGCGGACTGTTTCACGGCGAGGTCGTTCACCGAGGACGTCACCGACCTTGTTCCACTGGGGGAAGAGGCCGGCTGGTTCTGACACAAACCGGTCTTCATAGCTGTGGGCGATACGATGAGCTCCGAGACACGTTTGGTTTGGCAGGCGAGACGGAGGTATTCTCCAGACCAGAGTCAACTCAAGGTAGAGAAGGATTGTTTTATATAATGTAGAATTGTAGTTATGTTCTGTGATTATCCAATTGACCAACCGTATAATTTTGTTCGTATTATTTCAACAGTATAATTTTGTCAGTATAATTAAATTATGTAGTTTTTGAAGTAGTAATTTTTCGTATTTTTCTTAGGAGTTATTTATTTTTCTTGTTCTTGAAAATTTCAGTCACTTAGACGAAATTTTGCATAGCGCTGCTATTAACGCTAAAGTCATTTCAGAGTCAAACCGTGTAGAATTTTTCATATTTGCGTTAGATTTAAACTAATTAAATCTGTTTTATCGCAGCGATGGAATGTAGAATGAATTGTTTAAAGGAATGTAGAATGAACTATTTCAAGGAATGTAGAATGAACTATTGAAAGGAATGTAGGGTGAACTATTAAAATAATGTAGAGTGAACTATTTAAAAGGAGTATAACGATTGAACGAACTAAAAAAGGAGCATAATTGTAAATGAAGTAAAGGAAGTTTATTGAAGCAAATTTAAGTACCGCATATTTAAGAAGTTATGTCACGAAGTGTAAAGAATATTTCGACAACTCATGATGTTGATTCGAGTGTCAGAAATTTATTTTCAACTAATTATGAACGAAAGTATTACGAGAACGCTTATACACATATGTCTAATGAAATTTAGAGCATTAAAAAGCATAGATGAATTTGTTAAATATATTCATGGGAGGAAGTCAAACTTATATCATTTGTTAAAAATATGAATTCTTACTGATATTTCTTTAAAGGTTGTAATTGAATGTAGAACTGAATTTAAACACGTGAAAAAGAAAGGTAACAAAGTTAAATCACAGGGTGATCAGAAAGTGAAAGTACAGAAATTTATTGCAGAAGTGAAATTGTAAGCACGAGGTGAAGTTGTATCAGGATAGAGAAGAGTGTTAATGTTAGGAAGAAAGTGTATTGAAATGGAAGTTTATAGTTGAAATACCGTGCAAAGTAAGGAGATATAGACGTAAATGAGTTACGTATTTTTACGAGAGGAGGCTGAGGAGTCTCAAGTTTTTCTAGTATTGATCGCAGTGATTGTGAAGTTATTTGAGTGTATTAAAGGAAGATTCTGTACAGGGTGTTTAAGAGATGAGGTAATTGTTGTATAATTGTGGAAGAGGAGTGTGAGAATGAAGGTTAATGCCATGCACTTCTAGTATTCATGTTTATCAGAGAATTATTAACACAGTAAAGAATTTCAGAAATTTTTCAGTATTTTATAATGAATAGATAAAAGATAAAAGGAACAGAGCTTAGCTTAAATGTTTGTCACTTATGTTCAATTGATTAAGACTAGTATTTATTACTTTCAACACGATAGTTGCGGTGTATGTTTGTTATTTGATTGTTAAGGAAGTTGAGTAGATAAAAGACTCATTGAAAGATAGACAATTTAATCTTTTCGACACAATAGAGAGTATAATTTGTGCGAACCATAAATGAATGTATATATGCATATAGTTAATGAATGATTTTGCTTAGATATGGAACTACGGTTCAGAGTTGAAGCGGATTTGTATAAAGTAGGGTAATGCTTAGTATCACACCGTTTCACATTTCTTATTACATCAGTGCCACGTGCAAGTTTATTTTTGAAGTTCATTTTTGTGAGAGTGTCAAGGGGACACCATATTCAGGCAGGAAGCCAGTTTTATTGTACTTGTTTCAGCACAATAAACGGCTGGCGCTTTTTAGCGACTCAGTCAACTTTTATCTTAACTGACACCGTTTTCATTGTCGTCATCGTCGAAAATAGTACTGCGAGGTATAGATACAGGCGCTCACTATAGATTAGACCTTATCACCCCTCGAGATTGGAGTTTCTCGATTTGCTCTAAATGTAAATGATAGTAGAAATTTGTACCTTGGCTGGTAGTACTATTTTCTTACGAATAATATCTATCCTGTATGTTCCTGAAATTCCCAATTTTACTTAGTAGGCATGGTAAGTTTGCGAGCTGGGTAATTTACATGTCTGCAATCCTTTACAGTGCAGCGGATATAAGTACTGATGGGTTTATTCGGGCGCAGTACGGGTTTCTGTAATTATGCCCCCGGCTCGTTACTTTTTGAACGCACCTTATACATTATACACATACCAAGACACAAAATACAAGGAAAAATAAATTACATCGGAGCTGACCGCATGGCTAAAAAGGCCAAAAGCCAACAAATAAAACATGTATAGGGCGTGGTGACTCAGCGGTCAAGATGTTTGCTTCTCAACAAGGCTCAACTCCCAGTCAATGAAAGTGAGATTTTTGATGTGATATGCCATGTCCTGTGGTTCGGGTTTCACATAAAAAAGAGGTCCTGTGGCTCATAATAGAGAGATTAACCATCACGTTAAACTACAAGCATCCTTTCCTTAGAAATAGTATTTTGTTACAATGTGCATACTGGTTGATAGTATCAGCTGATAGTATCCAGGCTAAGCCAGGATCAAACCTGACTGTGCCACTCAGCCTGATAGGAACCCCAGAGAGGTAAGGTCTAAACCTTACCACGGGTAAATGAAGCAGAAAAGAAAACCATGACCCAAGTTTCAAACAGATTCAAATGCCCCATAATTACCATAATAACACTCCCTTCAGCCCAGGTCTCCAAGTAGCATTCCACTGAGTTCACATCACCTGGCAACACAAAGAGCAAATGTTACATCGTCAATACCTACAGTATGAGTATATTATATATACACTGTCGGAAAAAAAATCAGGTCACCTGAAAAGACGACTTCTATTTTGATCCCATGACGGCAGATGCCATCTGGGGGATAGTAGATGTACCGATAAGGGTTTCAAAGTTGCCCACCAACAGATAGCGTAGTGGCATAGCTACCAGAGCGCCATCTGTGTTTACCACTTAATAGGGAAAGCTCACAGCCATATGGCTCATTGTGGTGCAAAAGTGTGAAGCAAGCATGTACAATGCCACGGAGACGCACTCGTGCTTCTTACAGCCAACAGAGTTTGATGGGGGTCAAATTGTGGCCTTCCGAGTGGCGGAATGGTCCTTTCGGAGAATTGCCACACAAGTTGGACACGCGGTTGTCAGCTGTGCAACAATGCTGGTATGAGTGGTCACTTGTACATTCTCACACCCGTAGACAAGGTTCTGGATGTCCACGCAGCACAGACGTCCGCCAGGATCGTCGTATTGTAAGGGCAGCAGTGACAGATCGTACAGCTACCACAGCACAGATACGAGGGTTTATGAGCCCAGAAGTATCAACACGGACTGTTGTGAACCGGTTACTAGCAGTGGGACTATGGGCACGCACACCTCTAGCGTCGTATGCGCCAACGACCATCACTTGTGTGCAGGCAGTATCTGCTTTCACCGCTGAAGACCACAGCGCCCCATTCCATCTTCCCAGTGAGCCTCTGACGGTACCAGTCGGGCCGTGCACGTCAGTGTTGTAGTGTGAGTGGATGACGGGCTAGAGGTGTGCGTGCCCGTAGTCCCATCGCTAGTAACCAGTTCGCAACAGTTTGTCTGTACTCGTCTGGGCTCACAAACCCTTTTATCTGTGCTGCGGTAGCTGTACCATTTACCACTGCCGTTCTTAAAATGCGACGATCCTCGCGGACGTCCACAACCTCTTCTACGAGTGTGAGAATGTTCACGTGACCACTGATCCCAGCATCGTTGCACAACTGACACAGCACGTCCAACTTGTGTGGCAATTCTCCAAAAGGACCATCCTGCTACTACACTCGCACAAAAGCAAGCATTTGCCGGCTTCTGTGACTACATTTCGAACGGACAAGGTGGTCTTACGATCACATTAAGGCAAAACCTGGATGAATGCCAAGATGCAGATATCAGTCTTTCTTCTGAGATATTAATGTTGGCGTAATGCACATAGTGAGTCTTACAATACAATGTTATGAATTGTTATTATTTTCTTGAGTCTTCAAAAACTACATTACAAAATTCTAGCCAATAGTTTTGTTTTTACTATGCTTAAATCATAACTGCGGATAATTCGCGGTTTTCCATAATTCACGGAAGTGCACTGTAGTTAAATAGCTGAAAGAAAAAAACAAGCAAAAAGTGAAATTTGCATTTATCTCAATTGAATTTTCCAGTATCTCTAATGATATACTAAAGGCGACAGAGAAAGCATACACAGGTACAAGAATTAACATAATCCTATGTGCTGATGATGTTCTGAGAATGAGCATGTGGTCCAACAACAGCCGGATGTACTCAAGGAATATTGAGAAACGGGAAATGAAAATCAGTGTAGAGAAAAGTAAGACAATGGTAATGACAAGAGGAAAGAACGAAGGAAAAGGGATTGTAGGAGATGTAGATCTGGAAGTAGTAGAGAACATTGAATTGATGGAAAATGCAAGATTGGATCTGGAGATCAACAAGAGAATACAATGTGGGAGTGTAATTTGGGATAGAGACATTGTAACCTAACAATGGTTCACCCTTAGGTGCGATTGGTAGTATTTGTTATTTTTTTTGCTTTGTCGGGTTGCGAGCCATGGCAATTTGATGGTGGGCCGCCATGCAGAACCTTGTGTGCTCTCTGGCCATAGAGATTCTCAATGGTGGTCTGGCTGTTGCTAGTGGATGGCTGTGCAAAATGACCAGGTGGCCTTGGCTATGGCATGTGTGCCTTGATCTAGGAGTGAGGTCATGATGGTTGCCATGGGAATGGGCTGTTTTGTTATTGGATTTGAGGCTAGATGGAGGCCAGTTGGTGATAAAATAATTTTGTATGAAACAGTTTTTTTTTTTTTTTTTTGTAAATGAAGGATTGAATTACTCTTAGTGTGGAGTGTTGATTTTTGTGGGATGCCAGGCAAGGTAATGGAAGCTTGCCTATATTAAATAAATTGTGTGTACAGTAGAACCCCTATTTAATGTTTTTCGAGGGTCTGGTATTTTTAACCTTAAATGGGGGTTTACCTTAAATCGAGGTTTCGATAAAAAACAAATCTTTTCCAGACCTCTTTGACTGTATTGACTTGAATTGCACCAACACACATTATTAACACAATAACAACAATAAAACAAGGAGATACCTACCCTACACACTATACAGTAATTACAACTTTTTCTGTAGCACTAATACAGTAGTCAAAAATCGTAGTTTCCCAGCACATTACAAAATTAAAACGTCCACAAAATACTTACACAATTACAGTAATATAATATATAGAGAGTTACTTTTCCTATATACAACACACATTTACACAACTTTCACAGTGTCACATTTTTTGAAATACAGTAATCAAACATGGTAGTCTGCTTTTTAGCACTTTTGGATTTTAGGTTCAGAATGTCCATCTCCAATTGATTTACTCTGTCTATAACAGAGTTGTCCACTTTGAATGCTGTGACATATCTCCGAACAATGTCTATGCTGGCAACAGCTTCACTGAATGATGGCGGTTGTATTTCTTCATCCCTAACATCATCGTCTTCTTCGATACCATCATCATTCTGCTTGACTTCATCTTCGCAGATTTCCTCAACATCCCGGATGCATGTAGTGATGGCATCATCATCACATACCACAAATTCATCAAAAGTGATGGGCAAATTGTCAGATACCTGCACCCAATCATGCATGTCCACTCCTGCTTCATCACCGTCTTTGTCGTGAGTGCTCATTTCATTAAATCCAGCATTATGAAAGCAATTTGAGATGGTTTCCATAGTAACCATTTTCCAAGCTCCTGTGAGCATATGCAGTGCTTGCAGGATGTTCAATTTAAACACTTCATTCCTATCAATAAAGGCCAGTGCCTTAAGGACAAGAGCTTTCCGATACTTGCTTTTCAGGCTATGAATAATCCCTAGATCCAAGGGCTGGAGTCTGCTAGTGCAATTTGCAGGGAAGAAATGCACTTTCACATTCCGCAGTAATCCTAAGTCTTTTGGATGAGCAGGACACTTGGTCCATAAAGAGAACAACCTTCCTGTCTTTAGCACCCATTCGTGCATCAAAAGCTTGCAAGAACTTTTTGAACAATTCGGCAGTCATCCAAGCACTTTTGTTGCTATAATACTTACATGGCAGCGTAGAATTGTTCTTAAAGCAACGTGGTTTCTGGAACTTTCCAATTACTAAGGGTTCTAGCTTGTCGCTGCCATCTGCGTTGCTGCATAAGAGAACAGTAATTCTCTGCTTGCTCATTCTTCCTCCATGGCATGCTTCTCCTTTAACACAAGGTTTTAGAGGGCATGAGTTGGTAAAACAGGCCAGTTTCATCCACATTGTATAGATCCCGAGATTCGGAACCTTCCAAGAGGGCTGGCAGCACCTCTTCTTTCCAGTGTTCAACACTTTCATCACTAACTGCAGCACTCTCTCCACATACTGCCCTGCAAGTTATCCCATAGCGTTTTTTGAACCTATCCAGCCAACCATTTGAAGCTTTGAATTCTGTAAGCCCAAGTTTCCCCGATATTGTAGATGCTTTCATTTTTGTCAATGCCCCGTCGATTGGCAAGTTTCCAGCACGTGCTCCATTGAACCACTCCATTAGCTTCGATTCCATTTCTTCGTACGGCGACTTTTTAACATTTTTTCTTTTCTTTGCTTTTGAGCCGCACTGTGTTTCTTGATCCAGAATCTTCTCTTATTCTTCAATATGCCTGACAATGAAGACTGTGCAAGTCCCAGGCGTCAAGCCATTTCACTAACGGGCACATTTGCGTTTTTCTCCACTTCCCGAATCAAGTTCACTTTCTCCGCGACAGATAGAGTTTTTCTTTTAGCTGCCATTGTCAACTTCACTAAAACAATGAATGTGAGTGAGCAAACTGATATACAGCTGGATTATCCACACGAACTGGTGCAAACTGGCGATATACTGTAATGCCGCTACGAACGTACAGACTCGCGTAACCATTCGATGCGGCGCCGCGCCGGCGGGACTGTTAGCACGCTGTATATCGTGTCTTCGGCCGCAGTCGGCTGAGATCGTGATCGCTCGTGCATGTCGCGAGGAATCGATATGGAAGAAGATCGATCGTATCTAATATAAATGCTGTAGTTCCTTTTCTGCCTTGAATCATCCTTAACGAGCATATGACGTCTTTCATAGGTTCTTAATGTCGCATAACCATAACACACGAACTGATGCAAACTTGCGTAAATTGACGATATACTGTAATGTCGCTACGAACGTACCGACTCGCGTAAGCATTCGATGCGGCGCCGCGCCGGCGGGACTGTTAGCACGCGGTACATCGTGTCTTCAGCCGCGGTCGGCTGAGATCGTGATCGCACGTGCATGTAGCGAGGAATCGATATGGAAGAAGATCGATCGTATCTAATATAAATACTGGAGTTCCTTTTCTGCCTTGAATCATCCTTAACGAGCTCATGACGTCTTTTTCATAGGTTCTTATTGTCGCATAACCATAACACACGAACTGATGCAAACTTGCGTAAACTGATGCTATACTGTAGTGCCGCTACGAACGTACAAACTCGGACAGACCTCGCGCAAGCATGCGATGCGGCGCCGGCGTGACTGTTAGCACGCATTAGGCCTACATTGTGTCCTCAGCCGCGGTCGGGTAAGATCGAGCTCGCTCGTACATGTAGCGAGGAATCGATATGGAAGATGAACGATCGTATCCAATATAAATGCTGGAGTTCCTTTTCTGCCTTGAATCATCCTTAACGAACTTATAACATCTTTTTCATAGGTTCTTAATGTCGCATTACCATAATGAATCGAAATAAATACTCGCGAATTTTAACATTTCCTAACGCTAAATGCGGGTTTTGGCGTAACGCGAATTACGTTAAATCGAATATAAAATTGCATTGCACTTATGGAATAATTTTCGGGACTTGAAATTTCTTCCGTTAAATGCGTGTTTACGTTAAATCGAGGTCACGCTAAATCGGGGTTATACTGTATTTTGCAAAGTCAGTATCCTGTTCTTTGTGTGGTATCATTCATGCAAGCATATTCCCCACAACCTGAGGTGGCTAGATTTTATTTTGATTACAACACACCACTGAGGGTAAAGAAGTGATGTACAAGACTAGGTAATGACGTATGGAGCAGAAGCTTGGCCGATGGTGAGGAGAGATGAGAGTAGAATACAGGCAGCCTGAGTGTGGTACAGAGAGAGTCAATGTACACAAGCTGAATGATAAGTTGGAGCACAACAGATTGATATGGTATGGACATGGGAAAAGGATGAATGATGAAAGAATGCCGAAATAAGTGATGGAGAGACGGATAACTGGAAAGGGGGGACGAGAAAGAGAGAGCAAAAACTCTAGTGGAGTTCAGTGGTTGAGGAAGGATGGTGGGAGGGGTGCCATAATTGCTCCGATCCGGCCAAAGCTAGAAAACTGACATTGATGATGAAAATGTTTTAGGGGGAAATTATTTCATAGTTTCATTTGGTTGCCCTAAGAGAATATTCTATGCTGTTGTATTAACCCCTCAGGCCGGATATTTAATCCGGAGGTGTTCACTTCTCCGGCGGTATTTAAATTGAAGCTCAGGAGAGGTTTAGACACCAACAAGGTAAAAAATTAATAATGTTAGGAATACTTACAGAGATCATGTCCAATGTTTCTCAGTAATATATGTGACGACTGCTTTTCAGGGTTGTCCATGATCACACGCAATATTTACAAAAATATAATAACTTGACAAGTTCCACTTTTGGTATTTGATTCAGGTAATGAAAGCAAGATATTTACATGATAATGCTCAATCTACATATATACATAATATTCGGGTAAAATTTCCAGGAAAAGCTGAATTTTGAAAAGCTTTTTAGGCTCCGTATATGTATCCCGTGTATAATTGTCAACAAAATGTAAATATCGCAATATTAGTTCAAACCTGTCCCTTGGCATTTATTGAAGGAATATAGCGGTCTCTTAAAATTCATCCCTGGTGAATTAGCTCTTTAGGGTAGGTTTCTGCATTATCCCCATCAACATTACAAGTCCCAAGAACACATAAATGTTGCCCCCTGTCACCAACTCCCACTTCCTGGCGAGCGACCTTGCTTTCAAGGGCGCGCCAACTATACATTCTCAGGGTGTCTACTGTAAGGATGAAGTAAAAATTAGTTACTTTTTAGGTACCTTTTGGTTACCTTTTAGTTAATTTTAGTTGCCTTTGAATTCAAGATACGTCTGCAGTCTGCAAGCATAGGCACTCATCACGCGGTGAAGAAAAACAACAATGAACTGTTTTTAAAGAGGTTTTTTATTTATCGTATGGCTTTGAGTGCCGGGAGTGTCCGAGGACATGTTCACCTCGCCTGAATCTGTAGCTGCTTCCAGCGAACACCCTTAGGGTGAGCTACAAGTTCCGTTCAATTTCAAGTTGCTACCAGATATCATTGATACCTAGTGGTGAACGTTGGAACTTTGATAGAGCGTTCCGACGAAATCTAACCTAACAATTTAGCTTCACACAAGTTTAGTCTTAGTTCCGCCCCTTAAAACAACAATAACTAAGTTTAGTCTGCGGAAGAATCTTTTACATGCCATAAATCTATGACATGGGACCGTCGGCTTTACTTCCCCTCCGAAGGAAGGCATACTGAAGGATTTTTAACGCTTTTAAAAAATCCGACGACTTCGCCCGGGTTTGAACCCGCTATATTGGGCACAGCAGTTCAGCATGCTACCAACTAGGCCACCAAAGCCGCTTTAAATGAAATTCACATGATGTCATAAAAAATTAAAAATAATAAATATATACTAGATATTTAATATCCAATGAGTTGTGTCGTCTTGTGCACAATATGTTGTTATAATTACGGTACCAAGAGGTTGCTCTGCACTTGACCATTTGGCGAGATTTCCTTCTTCCCTGCGGTAGGTCGCGAAGAAATGTATGCGATGTTACGCGATCGTCACCGAATTCTGACTTCGCAGTCAAATACGGAGAAATATCGAGATGTTACACGATCGGCGCTGGTTTCAGTTGTTTGATGAGCTTCCCGTAGGTTTCACGATAGAACACTGAGAAAAATCGCGATTTATATAATCAGTGTCACATTTAGTCATTCGACGAGATTTCCATGGTCCTTGAGGTCGGGCACAAGAAAATATAGCATTATTACGCAATCGGCGCCACTTGCTGTCCGTTTGACAAGAATACAGTTGTCCTCGTCATTAAATGCAGAGAAATATCGCGATGTATCTCAATCGCTGCCGCTCTCGGCCGTTTTACGTTGTCCTTGAGATATTCTGAAATCATCGCCACACCCGGCCGTTCAACGATTGTCTGCCTGTCTATCTGTCCTGACAGAATGGCGGAGGCAAGCTCAAGGTTGGGCATGGTTAAAATTTACGAGTAGTTATGTACACGTTGTTCGGTCGGCGCCGTGATTCCCTAGGCTGTGGTTGGGAGTTCATCAGTTCAGGGTGGATCACGAGGAGGATTTAGTATTTCGATGCTACGTAGGCTGCCATTTTTAAGTGGGTTGATGCACTTCTCGCTCCCCGCACGCATTTGAGTATACGTGATAGGTGCCCTATCACCTTCGACAGGATTCCCGCAGTCCTCGTGGTCACAAGTTCACGATAGGGGACGGGTTTTATGATTTTACGCAACTGACGTCGATCTCGGTCCGTTTGACCGAGATTCCCGCAGACAAGTCGTGCGGTCAGCCGGCCGTCTTGTGTATGCGATTTTGGAGGATGAACGTTCGAAGTAGGTACGGTATCGAATATTACGAATTATTCTGAGAGGATTGCACGACAAATACGACAAGAGGGCAAGTTTTATTTCGACTGAGAACCACGAATTATCTACAAGTTATCGAAATAATCGGTTAGATTATATATCCAATGGAACGAAAGTTCGAAGGAAAAATAGACTTGTAACGGAATTTCGAATTAACCATACTGGATGTCTCAAATTTACTAGACATATTTTTTAAATAAGTTATATGTATTTCAAAGATTTTCTGCATTTTTTTCTTTCGAAACGGTAACATTTCGCAAGATTGCGACATTAAATTGTTTCGCGTTATTTCTGGACTTCAATTTGACATAATTTCCAAATAACAGAAATGAGAATTTCTTTTTAGTTTCGGAAGTATTCGCGAATCAAGGTCTCGCGAAAAGTCAGGTTTCCTAATACATTAACACAGAAAAATGTTTCACACGAAACTTCAGTCTTCTTGATGCCGAAAATATACGTTGAACCGATGTATACCACTCGAGGTATCCTCAGTATGTATTTCCGTGAGGTCGGGCACGGGGAAATATAGCTTAGTACTATGCAATAGGCACGGCGCCGCTTGCGTGAAACTCGCTCCATCGCAATCTCTGAGCCTAGCGGCGCGAGCTTAAATGATTCAACCCGCCTTCAGAAAATTTTCGTTACCCGTTTGTAAAATTCGTTACTTTTTCATTACTTTCGTTACCCATTTGTAAATTTCGTTACTTTTTCGTTACTGGTAGACACCCTGATTCTGCCGCGTACATATTTGTTTCTCAAACAATTAGTGCAGTCCCTTTGCCATCGAAAATCAGATAAAAAGAATCTAAAACAGACATGAAATGGTTTCCTGTTCGCGGCATACCCATGAACCTCTCGCCACAAACACTGAACAGCGGTCGTTATTACAGCTGAAGCTGTTTCTTCTTCATCAGCGCTGTTTGCCACTTCTCCAATAACATCATGCTGTGTGTTCAAAGTCCGTATCACTACCGAAAATATCACCTCCCTGTACATCACTTCCACTACTGTCATCTATCAAACGAATAATCTCTGCAGCCGTAAGATAATGAGACAGCCCGACAATTATTTATCTGTGACTTTGTAGCCTCTAGCCTACGAAGCAAAAAATTATCTACGTATTATTTGCTTCATAAGTTGCAAAAATTATCAAGTTAGACATAGTTCACAAAACATTCTCAAGATGGCAGGAGAGACTGTGGTTACCTTCTAAAGCAACTCACTTGAAACTCAATAGAGCACGTTTCATATTATTTCCCTGATCGATATGTCGTCAAAAGCAATGGATATAGGACCAACTTCGTATTAGATCTAATTATGAAACACAGATGGCATGAAAGTACATAACTTCTCTGTTCATAACGTGAAAAAAGATCCCGGGAAGCAGCAGTGGTTCATGTATAATAGGCATTCTAACTTCCGCCTACACCGGCCGTTGTGGTACGTCCAACCGGCTGAACGAGTTGAGTCCAGCGGACGTACAGTGTACGGCGAACCGGCTTGAGGGGTCAATTCTTTTACAGTAAGAGCAGTCTCCTGTACCTTCCACACATCTGGCAATGGGTACAACATAACTTTCATACACGACATAAAAGGGAAATAAATGAAACAGCATTTTCTTGAAACATGTGCATCTATTGAACAATAGTTGGTGTTTAAAAGCCTATAGGCATCAGTCGTCCTGGTTTACAAGAAAGTCCACCAGAATTTAATACAAAACAGAAAAGGAAGTGATAAATCAAAAGAACTTGAGACAATGCTCTGTGCAATACGTACCTTGAAACTTGTTGACAAGGAACACTGTTCCCATATCGGCAGGTATGCTGTCAAATCCACAGGCACTCACTACGTAGACACCCTTGTCCTCTGCAGCCTTGTGATATTCCAACTGCATGCGCTCCATGTACTGTCAACAATAATGGGTGCTATTGTTTACAGCTCGCCACACGTGAAAATAACCAAGATTTTCTCTAAAACGGTAAATGCTACGGACACATAACTAAGCATTTGTCAATCCTCTTGACAAACTATATTTAAAATATAATTATAATGATTCACCATGTCACTTCTTACTAGCCCTCATGGGCGACTGATTTAAAACTTCCCAAAATCATCCTCCTATTTTTGATCGGAAGTACTTCATCATATACCACACAATTGAAATGGCAGGGTCGTGGAGTGTTGGACACACATTTGGTCAACCTAACTGGTATCATTTGGGCGTTCAACTATTAGGTGTAATTCCCTATAAAGAAAACTAATTATAACCTTCAAAATATATGTATTAATATCAACTTTAAACATATGGCGGGGACTCTCGTCGAACAGACTATGGTTTCCTATCTTCAATTCTCCTCGGCAATGACGAAAACATGTGACCCAAAATGAATGTTGGAATATAAAGATGTTTGTTACTCACTCATCGACGGTCTTGCAGATAATCTACGAGACATGCTCGATAGATCAGTTCTCCCCAGCATTTCTAAGATTTTCCACACGTGGTTTGAGGTTAGAGATGTTTACTGGTTTACATAGCCACATCTCTGCGAGAGAAATGAATGTGCTTCCGTACCCAACTTGAATTGTGCTAACAGAGATAACATCGTTGTGATTTGTAGCCGTTTCGAGTACTTTCGAAAGCCATGCTTTCAACAAAACTGTTTCTCCAAATAGGCCTACGCCAAATTACGAGAACGCGACCTTTCCAACCAGACGCTACAATAGAAGTGAAGCCCCGCTCCACACGAAAAAAGCCACCTCTCATCTTGTAAACACATGTTTTCGTCTTTCTCCGCCAGGGTCATGATACCCTCCAACCCGTACAAAATACACCAATAATCTCGAACCCATGTATATTTCTTACAACTCATGGCGCGAAACTCTTCTCTGACGTCAGAATCTTACACAATTTATACAAAGCTTTCTTCAAGACACGGGAAGTTATTCTCGGTCCAGTCTAAATTTGGCCTAGAGTTTCCTGCTGATGCAACATCTTGTAGCTTGCCTACACAATCCGCTGTCTTGTATACTGACATCTCCCATACAAATTAAATGAAATATTCCTGACTGAGTCCCCGAGATACACAAGATATATACACTAAATAAAATGAAATCCTATAACCTAAATGATGATGATGAGCAAGAAAAGGAATGATATGAACAAATTACCCTAACCTGACTTCTCTTGCAGTCAACCAAATAAGGGTTTGGGAACATTGTGACCGGAACAGTCACAACCAGTCAATACATGGACTGTTCCAAGTCTTAAGTCTCCTGAATCCTTGTTAGCTCTTTCCTTCAAAGCAGTTGGTTTAATTTATGAACTGTAGGGAACAAAAGTCATTGGGAACAATTTCAGCTAATAATATTTATAATGTAATGAACACAATTCATGCCATCTGTGGAAGAGATCTGGTTGAAATCCATACAAGAGAATGGATGTCTGAATTGTAAATACTGTATTTCCTCGCATAATCCTTGCATATTTTTAGCCTAAAATTTGTGGGAAAAGGCAGGTTGCGACGATTCTGCGAAGAATATTGAAGTTCAAAGAAGAAAACCACAATTTTTAAATATATACTGTATCATTATTTACTGCACGCTTGTGCGCTTTCTTAATATTATTTGTTTATTATGTAATTCTGTGTATTTCACTTTCACCAAGATCTGGTTTCAAATTATGTTAGTTTCCATTTGAGCGGATGTAATATCAAATATGATAAAATGGTCTGGTTAGCTCAAATTATAATTGCCAGCGTTTCACCCCAGTTGGTGTGGTACACCTTACCAAGACGCGTGAAAGAGAGTTTGACTCCCGTAGCACATTGGCATCACTCATGACGTCTTGTAATGGCCTTCTCAGTATGTGCTAGCCACACGTCTTGGTGAGGTGTACCACACCAACTGACGAGCCCAACGGTACACTGGGACGAAACTTGGGAAATTATAATTTGAGCTAACCGGACCATTTTAAATCATAATATTCGACATTCATCAAGATCACCGTATAATTTTTGTATTCTCATTGTGACCATGCCGTGCGTCTCTGTTGTGATGTTTCCACTAAAGTGGCTCATGCTCGACTGGCATAAGGTGACCCTCGCATAGGATTCCACCAATAATAGTCGGGCCTGGGGCTAGCAGCGCTTCGTATGGCGGCTTAGTGCATTTCAAATTTTTTAACTATTCAATATGTTCTGTCTAGTCAATACTTTTTTGTGTTTACACAGTAGGACATATTTCGAGACATAGTATCTGCCCCTTCATCAGCTAGTACAATTAATAGCCAGTCATTGTGACATTAAAATTGATGAAAAATGGATGATGTGGATGAAATGTGATGTTAACATATATGATTGTTGCACTTACACATTATTAAAAACAATGACTACAATGATAGCTAAAACACTGTAGGTACACTCAATTTTCAGCAGCAAACAATTTAAAAAATTGCTCTAGTCCAAGAAACTCCCCTAATCAATATTCCCTTTCGTACATAACATATAACATAACACCATCTTAATGCTTATTGAATCTAGTCATTCAGAGGCCAACTCTCAGAAGCGACAGGTCCACACAAGTTTAACTCCACAGGAGTGGCGTTGAGCACATTCTCTGTGTTGCGTACTGTACCCGATTTCAGCAGTGTCGTGAATGCCACAATCCAAGATGACAGTGGATCGATACCAACGGCAGTACCCCGGCTAATAATACTTACCGAAATATCAAGCATCACACACTCTGCAAATCGTGGACACATATCAGGCGATATCAAAACCCAATGGTAAATTCTCCACAGAATCAGCGACAACACACACCAGAGCGCAAGACTCATTCACACAGGCGTAACAGGGACAGAGAAATGGATAAAATGGTTCAAGCCTCTATAATAACCATGGCATTTTCCTAACCTCCCACTATCTATAAATCACAACACAAGAGTATTGTGAAAATAATAGAAGCAAACGCAAATGCGTGCCCAAATTTATTCAAAAAAGTAAACAACGCAAAGATGGTTATAAACAAACCGAAGATCCATAACTAAATGACATTACCATTTATGTCTTATGGCACATTCTCTGACATACCGCCAGCTAAATGACAAAAATAATGACTTAAAATCAACAACTAATAAATTGCCAACATATCCTTTGCTATCAGGATCAACCAAAAAAAAAAATATTTATAAAGAAAAAGAAACAACCCCCTTAATGGATTTAAATAGTGACGGCCTCTCACTATTTACAATATCAATATTTTACTCTATACATAGATCCTGAGTTTTTTCCTTTACTTAATTACCGAAATACCTTTTAATTCAGATACTAAATTTAAGAAATACCAAATACTATCTACTGTATATACATGTCATCTTAGAACATTATCTACCCCAATGTTCCTCCATTAATCTTTATAGACATAGGATTCATCAACACTAAGTGACAGTGATCAGCATCGAGATTATCGGGCAAAATATGGCTTAGCATTCCGGTCAATAAAGATGAGAGTGCTATCCATTGAACCCCTGTTTTGATCCAATCTTCAAAAACAATAACAATAATAAACTGAATTAATATCAACGTCCTGAATACTAAACTTTTGGAGCACCAGGTATCGACAACCCAGCTGATCTGCATGAACGTGACAGCCTAACAGATCAACATCTAACACCACCAAGGTGATCCTACAATACGAATGAAAACACTGTCAACAAACACAGTAAAATAATCTAACAGCAGTCGAAAATAAACTCCACAACCCAATAACTCAACGTTCCAACGAACGGCAACCACAGCCCAAAGTTGACTAACCAGACTGCAATCCTCATCACAAAACGCAGCCAATAAACAACAACCACCACCATTGACAGAGGAAAGGTTCCCAGGACATAACATCCCTTACAGGTGTCCACCTTCGAAATACCAAAGAAACAATTGGTATTATCGCACACTTCTTCAATGTAAACACCACAATCTAACACTATCAAAAATGAACATCTCTCCCTCAAGTTATAAGTAATTCAATGACGATACTAATTTTAAATACGATTTAAAAGCAATAGCAGTTACAGATCGAATAACAATTTCCTAGTGCGTGTTAACTAAGCACGAAATATTTCTAACCATAATCCGTTTCAAGTTACATTGTGTCAACTCAAAAACATTGGTCACTTATGCGTGCACTATATTCATTAAACATTGAAATAATTAATTATGTATATACATTGTGTCACTCTATAACAACAGTCGAGAACATCGCTCGAATCATCATTACATTTTATAATTCAAAATTGTTTTCGAAAGAACTCTTCGTCTGAACGATCAGAGTAGCAACTAACTTCCAATCAACAAGAAATTTTCTAAAAGTCAAAACTGAAAATTAATTTACACTTCCAAAGGAAGAATAAAAAATAAATTTGGAAAATATCAAGTCAGGATTGAAGTCCCAAATTAATCAAAATAAAATAAAAAAAACAGGATTTTCTGAAAATCCGAGAATAAAAATTCAAATTCCAATATCCAAAATGGAATAAATTTTCAAAGTGAAAATTTCAAAATACTAAATTCAAAATTCACCAAAATGTGAAAATCCAAAATCGAGCAAATAATTCAAATGGTAAAGTCGGATAATTGTGCAAAATCACAATATGAAAAGAATCATCGAAGATCAAAATAGCTAAATCCAAGAATACACATCTAAGAAAATCTAATTTTTAAAAACTGTAACTCCTCTAAACTGCGAAGTGGCAACTGCGCAAAAATATGAAATGCGAAGAAGTAAAAGTGCGAAGGAAACAGTTCATCTGGAAATACTCTTAAATCCAAAAATAATTAATTTCAAAAACCCAAGAGGTCGAAATTTAAATCTGTATCAACATTAAAAATGTTTGAATGCCAGCGGTAATCATTGAAGCGTGGACTCCACTAAACCAGGCACGGTCCACACGAAGTTAACTCGCCTGCAATGATCCCAAACATAGCTGGAACTGAAGTTAACCCGCATACTAAATGCGAAAAGAACTTGCTTCGAAGAAAATCACTGATTACCAGAGCTATAACTTCATACAGAGCAAACTACTACTACTGAAACAAATGATCACACCAGGCATGCTTCAAGATATACCAATCTAAATACAGTTGAATGGAGAGCTTGTCTTACTTTAAGCAGATCTGGCGATGAAACACTTGTAGACTCAAATGCACACAGGATCGGGGAACTGCATCCAACCTCCAGCTTGCGGAGTCCCTAGCCTCACTCCAAGAGTCATTTCACCTTTTCTCGATCGCGTCGAGCTTGTTGTACGTAACCGGCCCACGATTTCATGGTTTGAAATGGGACCCGGATATCCACGGTGTCCGGTCCGCCCCCTGACAGTTCACTCGTTCGATCCTCGGTCTTCCCTTCGTCCTTGCTCTTCTTCTCCTTCCTCCAGGCAATTTTGTAGCCTCTCTCCATCCTTACATTGGTTATAGTCCATGATGATCATCAGATTGTGCATTCCATGAAGTAGTTGTGTGATCATTGCTTTTCCTGCATTTCATTTTTAAGGGACTCCACTCGAAGGAATTCTTACATCCATGATGCATACTACATTTCCCACAGCATAAATTTAGCAATATAACATGGCTCCCTCTGACAAATCAAGTGTTCCTTCCAATCATGTGTCCTTGATGTTCGCCATCATTTTATTGCACTCCATTTCACAATCTAACATATTGTTCCCAAAATAACGTGTCTCTTGAAAATAGTTCCTTCCAAATACGTACTTACAGTGTTATTCACGATGTACATTCATAATTACATCTTCTCCACATACGCTTCACATAATGCGAACTGATAATTCATAGTAAGACCACGACACCGGTCTTCCATTACACTCAAATTCATATACGGACTTACGTGCTACGCACAATATTAGCACCGTGATACTACAAGTTTACACATATAGGTATTATTCTATCCTTCACCGAAACACTTGCACACACTCCCGCATCCCGTTTTCGTAACTCACGGCTGACATCCAACCAGCTCAAAGACCCGTGTCGCATTACCTCACACAATGGCCGTCTCTTCCTTCCACCTGCTTCCAGAACACCCGCCCCTCTTTCTCAAGGTCCCATGATGCATGGCTCGGACATGAATATCATTATCCATACTTCGGGCGTAAATTATCCAAGGAAAACATTTCCCGATAATATCTTAATTTCTTCGATTTATTTCCAATCTTCAATACATCCAACTGCATTAAATAGCATACCTGCCAAAATAAAATATTCCATTTCAAAGGTCACCCAATGGATCCTCCTATCGCGTTCTCTTTCCTCAAGTACTGCCTGTGGTCTATCTCGAAGGATGATCCAATCAGATCCGTCCTTACTAGGAGGTGATTACATCCGGCTAACAAGCTTCTTGATGGACAATACTTCATGACTATAACTCTTGTGTAATGGACCTGTTCCGAAATTCATTTTTCCAATTTTAATTAAATGATCCCTTTTCTATGGCTGCTTTTCATATCTGTTCCTGGTGTCACTTAATACGAATTCGGGGACAGTACCTAGGACCGGCCGTTTGCTTAGCGCGAGTCATAGCCCGCAGGCATAAAGACCAGATTACTTTCTTCTTACGGAGTCACGCCAGGTTATAAGCTAACTGAAATACGAATATGCTATGCAAGCATTATGCGATGAAATTTTATAAACCTTAGGATTTGAAAAGTGGAGTGTGACGATTATGCAAGGAAATACAGTAAATAGTAATTCATCACCTTGAGTGGCATCTGACCATGGAGCTTAAGGAGACTAAAGTGGTCTAGATGTAGAAAATAAGGTTGTAATCAGTATCATGTGTAGGGAAATGGAGGAAGATAAATGGAGGGAAGGCACCAGTGTACAGATGGTGAGAGCAGCACGAGGTGGGAATACAATGGCTGTATGGAGTGATGAAAATTGTAGAAAGAAAGGATGACCCCAGAAGACTGGAAGAATGGAAAAATTGTCCCAATATTCAAGAAAGGAGCACAATAACTGTCACTGAATAACATTGATGAGCCACTGTGAAAATAATTTTCAGAAAGTTTCGGAAATGCAAAATCTGGCAAAAATAGGAGGAATGAGAAGAACATGGCTTCAGGGTAGGAAGGTCCACAGTAGATCAAGTTTTTGCTGTACGACAGTTATGGGAATAGCATTATGAATATAGAATAGATCTACTGATGGCCTTCCTGGACATTTAAAAAGCATGTGATCGTGTATGTAGAAGTAAGGTATGAAAGGCCATGGAGACTGACTATATGGAGGATGAGGGAAATGTACAACGGAAGTGTGAGCTGTGTGAAAGTGGGAGTAGAGAGATCCGATTGGCTGCAACAGAAAAATGGCTTGAGGCACTTCCACCATTACTCTTCATTGTAGTAATGGATGATATAATGACCAGAGTGGTACATGTAATAGGTGAAAGATGAAAGTAATGGTGTTTGCTGACGATTTGATGACTTGGGAAAACAAGGAGGAGGAAGTCCAGGAGCAGTTGGATGTACTGGAAGAAATAATACACGGATATGGGATGAAATTTTGTATAAGTAAGAGTGAGATGATGATCACCACCAAGGAGGAGAGAACTTGCCCGCGATGTTATTGTTATTTTTGGCGGCAGTGCTTTCCTTTCTTCCTCGGTGTTTGTTGTCCATCTGTTGCATTGTCGACAAGTAGGCCTACCAGTATTGTCTTCATGTTCCATTTTTTGTTTCTCAATTAAATATTGTTTTCTTGGGGAAAGCAATCTTATAGTTATGTAAAAACGCGGAAGTTATACGGCTGGATTTAAACTCAACGTGATCAAATACGCAGACAACGATGGTAATAGAGCTGCCGGTCAAAAATTCATTGTGAATGAATTTGATATTCGCTACTGGCATCAACAGAAAAATGTGCTAGAAACCAATAACCAAACACGTAAGATGTTTTCAAATGTGGCGAAGCCGTAAAACAGTAATACGGGGTGTGATTTTCAGCTGTTTTGTTGGCGCTCCACACGATAAGTAATTGTTAAGTTAGAACACGTTGAGATCTGACAACAGAAGACAAAATAAAGAAGGCTGTCGGTTGAACTCTTGCGTGATTGGGTTGTACGAGTATGGGTTATGGTGTTTACAGATGTTAAGAGCTTCTTGAAGACTGGCATCGCAAATGCATTGGATGGAAGTTAGGATGATGCACGCGAAAGTAGCTCGGAGATTGGCAGTTGACAATTCCAGTTGTCTTGTTTCAATAAAGCAAATTTTATGTTTTTTTTGCAAATATGGTATTTTGCTCACAAATCCCCGCATACATCTTACACCAAAATGTTCACACTTATTTTCGGTCAAAAAGAAAAAAAGCGACATATGTGAGCAAATACGGTATTATAATTGCAAACCTATGGCTCTTGAGCAGGACATATAATTTTCGGTTAAAAATTACGTGCACATCCCTCATGAGATGACAGTGAATATCCAACTAAATAATATTCTATCATTAACCCTCTTAGCGCCACGAGCCAATCAGATCAGCTCTCGCTGCTTGCGCCAAAAGTGCCAAAGCCGATTTCTGTAGGCATATATCTGTGATTATTTCATACTGTTGGAAAGGCGAGGTTCCAAGCTTGTCTGTGCGGTGTCTACTTCTTTCCTTCGAAGTCCGTTACGCGATAGTTTTGAATATGTACAGTATTTCCTTGCATGATCGACGCACTTTTTTAGCCTAAAATTCGTGGAAATAAGCAGGGTGCAACGATTATGCGAAGAATATTTAAGTTCAAAGAATATACTGAATCATTATTTGCTGCACGGGCCAGTCATTCGCGTAGCGTGAGTCTGGCGTGAGTCATTGTCTGCAGTCAGAAACAGGCTTCTTTCTTCTAACAAGGTCATGACAGGTTAAAGCTTGCGGAATGTGCTGACGAAGCTGGCTGTTCGTGTCGCGGTTCATAGCCCGCAGGCATAAAGACGAGAATACTTTCTCCTGACAAGATCACGCCAGATTAGGCCTATAATCTCGCGGAATGTGCGCTGGCCGTTCGCGTCACAGTTCATAGCCCGCAGGCAAAAAGACTAGATTATTTTCTGGTGACAAGATCACGCCAGATTAGGCCTATAAGCTCGCAGAGTGTGCTGGCCACCTCCGTCACAGTTCATAACCCGCAGGCATAGAAGACTAGATTACTTTCTCCTGACAAGATCACGCCGGTGTAGGCCTACCTAGGTATAAGCTCGCGGAATGTGCTAAGTGATGAGGCTGGCCGCTCGCGTCAGTTCATAGCCCGCAGGCATGAAGAAGAGATTACTTTCTTCCGACAAGATCACGCCAGATTATACGCTCACGGAATGTGCTAAGAAACGAAGCTTGCCGTTTGCGTCACAGTTCATAGCCCGCAGGCATAAAAGACTAGATTACTTTCTCCTGACAAGATCACGCCGGTGTAGGCCTACCTAGGTATAAGCTCGCGGAATGTGCTAAGTGATGAGGCTGGCCGCTCGCGTCAGTTCATAGCCCGCAGGCATGAAGAAGAGATTACTTTCTTCCGACAAGATCACGCCAGATTATACGCTCACGGAATGTGCTAAGAAACGAAGCTTGCCGTTTGCGTCACAGTTCATAGCCCGCAGGCATAAAAGACTAGATTACTTTCTCCTGACAAGATCACGCCGGTGTAGGCCTACCTAGGTATAAGCTCGCGGAATGTGCTAAGTGATGAGGCTGGCCGCTCGCGTCAGTTCATAGCCCGCAGGCATGAAGAAGAGATTACTTTCTTCCGACAAGATCACGCCAGATTATACGCTCACGGAATGTGCTAAGAAACGAAGCTTGCCGTTTGCGTCACAGTTCATAGCCCGCAAGCATAAAGACGAGATATTTTTCTTCTGACAAAGTCGCGCCAGGTTATAAAGTCACGGCATCATGTGCAACTGACGGGCACACAAATACGAATATGCTATGCGACGATTATGCGATGAAATTTTATAAACCTATTTTAGTGTTTGAAAAGTGGGGTGCGACGATTAAGCGAGGAAATAACAGTATCCACGCCCTCCCTTAGCGCTCCCCCAATCACGCACGTTCCCACCAAAATTGTGGTGCAGTTGTTTTCTTCATTGTGCCAATCGGCACAGATCTCCACGCCTAAATCCCCTAGTCTGGCATCGATTCCTAGCCTGTGGGAGAGATGTGAACCTACCTTGGCATCGAACCTTGGTCCCTGAACTTAGAGACTCTGGGAAATAATCATTTGGGTCAGCGAGTGAACTATGCAATTGCCTAACTAATTCAAGCTCGCTAAATGCGAGCCCACCCTATCAGTTCCTACTCCCACGTCCATTCAAGCCGGTCCCCGCCCAAGAAGACCACCCTATCAGTTTCTACTCCCACGTCCAGTCAAGCCGGTCCCCTTGAAGATGTTGATTTTTGAAGATGTTTACTTCTGAAGATGTTTGCCTCTGTGGATATTTACCCAATGCCCACCCAGTATCCAATTAAAATTCCAATCGGCGGGTGGCCAGAACTGGAGTGTTTCAAGATGTGACTTAAAGCGTCTCGCTTGGGTTACCGCCCATTTCCGTGCACTGACATTTCGCCTTTTCCTAAATAAGCCAATCGGCTCGCATATCGGTGTTTGGCGTCATTTTCAACAAAGACTACTCTTGTTCTAACATCGCAGGAATCTTCCGCTTTTTGTTTGAACTCTGCCTAGCAACTGCGGGCTCGGAGGTACCAACATAGCGGCAAGAAGAGTAACTAAAAAGACACGCAAATTTAAGATTCTCGGCAGTGTTTCGTGTGGCGAGCCTGGATGATTTTCCAGCAAGTGTGACGTGTGCGAGTGTCTTGGCAGGCTGACGCTTGTGATTCTGAATACCGACTTCGAAGCTTGCAGACGTGTGTAACGTGTGCGTCAGCGGCCGTGTGCGAAGATGTCACCTCTTCCACCCGGCCAGTTAACCAACCAACCTACAAATGTTTGAAGTAACCGTGTGCGATAATAAGAACTACCGTACTGAGAAGTAACACTTAGTATTATTATTTTGGGTGGTTAGGGAATACATCTGTTGGCTGCGCGCGTGATATTCTTTTGCGCACAAGGGCTTCTATTCCAGTTTGGTTCCTGTTTCTGTTTCATGGCGTGTACGAACACGCAAGTAATATGGTTCTGTCACTCCGTGTGAATCCGGTGTCGATTAATTCATGTAATTATCCGGGGGACCTGTCTTGTAAGATTTGTGTTTATGCAAAGCACTGTGTGGGGGATTAGGGAAGCATTTTGGCTTTTAGTTGTGTCTAATCCGGACAGTTTAACTGTTTTTAATGTTGTGTATTTTTAAGGGCAGCATGGCCTAGTTAGATTTTTGCTTTGCGTTATTCCTTTGTTTGTGGTAACTCATTTGTCTATGGACCGAGTGTCTTTTGTTTTATGACAACATGGCGTCCTTGTGTTGACACTTAAGATGGTATCACGTGCGCGGCCGTGGAAGTCACCTTAGTTGTGTAATGTTATGTTTATTTATGTTTATTATTATTGCTGTTTCATATTCAAGCTCTCCTCCCAACAAAATTTCAAATGGTTTTTCCACGTAAGTAAATGGGAGTGGGGGTTATTGCCTCGCGGGGCTTTACTGCCCCGGAGTAATCAGTATTCCTTGCAGGCAGTACTTGGGCTCTGCCGTATTAAGACTTAATTTGTCATTCGTCCGGTTCGATGCTTAGGCCTAGCGGTGTTCTCTTTAGTTTGTTCATTTAATTATTTTGTATCATTGTGGGGTTATGTTCCTGACTTAGTGATATTCCACTTCTTGGTTTTTACCCTTCATTTTCGGGTTGCCATTATTTTACCCTCGTTTGGCGACGTCACCCCTTCGTTCGGAAGGAAGCGTTAATATGAATTTCCATTAAAGGATTCATCCACTTCTGATTATACTGTTCGTAGTTCTGTATTAGTTTGGGAGGTCACTTAACCTCATTCGGTTGGATATTTGTTTTACGCAGTGTTCTATTAAAGGGGCCGTCCCTACTTAGATTTTTAATTATTCATGTAATTCTGTATTTTATCCTGTGACCATTTCACCCGAGGTGAATGGTGTAACCATTGTGTATAGCCTATAAGTTTGTGCTTATGTACCATAGTGATTTAGTGTCTATTTTATTGCTTGGCACTTGCTTAATCTATGTAATGAGGCGTGATTGCTTTTGATTTACCTTGTCTGTATTGCTTGAAATTATACAGTTATTCCCTTAAATGCAACTTCTTTCTCTTAGCATACGAAACCTTAGGTAACCTATTCCTAATTGCGGCCTCTGCGTACGAGGTCCCCGTCCATCCCTGAGCTTGTCTCGACTAAGGCCCCGAGTAGTAGTGGCGCAGGGGGGGTACATTCTTGAAGTTTTCTGCCTACAGATGTATCTAAGAACTTTATACAGCTGGAAACAGTGTTTCTTCGAATATGACTCTTAGGTATCCTTAATTTAGACTTAAAATTGGTCTTTTACAAAAATAAATGAAAAATTGAACTATTATCAGAATAACCTCCGTTAAAAAGGTTTGGATGCAGTATTTACTTTTACGAACATAATGTATGAAAGAATGAGGTATTGACTATAAAACAAAGGAAAAATAATGATTCTATCGTTGAAAATGTGGTATTTATGATTTGTTTATGATTTGGCTTGGCACTGAGAGGGTTAAGCATTGTCTCTTGAAGGTAGGCTATCCACATACTTTCCCTGCACTGTCCTCTACATCTGGGAAACACACTTTGGTATAGAGTCAAGACGGAATACCATACATTAACTAAGAAATAAAATGCCACAGAAGGCTGAACCTTCCCAGCCTCTTTGCCTCAACCAGGGCGCACTGCACTCTTTAGCGTCCATCTGCGCGCCTTCACTGCGAACTAAGTTTTTCGTGATGTTATTGCAGTTGGAAGGCACTAGAAGCATTTGTTGCCTGAAATATAAGCTCCAATAGTTGAAGAAAAAGTTATTTGAAGTTTCTCTTGTGATGTTATGTTCGACCACCATTGTTTCTAACGTTTACATTTCCCATTTATTTTCAGTCTATAAGTGAGCTTCGCTGTGAGGAGAACAATACCAAGTTAACCCTTTCCTTCTAAAAGCGCCCGAATGCGCCCGCATATGAAATTCTAATGTGTACAGTTTGTGAATTCTTCTAAAGCGCCCGTGTATGTTCTGACATTCTCCTGCCACCTTTCATATTGGTGTGGAATTAAAACTAATTGTGAACTATAGGTAATATGTCAGGCAGGTATAGGACAGCATTTAGAAGGCATAGTGTTGCTTTTAGCGGTAACAATAAATGTTTGTTCATTGACCTTTCTCCCAGCTGTTGCTAGGAAACATGGCTGGTCTCACGGATGTAGATGTCCGAATAGAATTGAATAAAAGCGATGTTAGTGATTCGGAATGCTCATGTGGAAGTGATTTTCTGTGTGATTTAGATGTAAATGATCAGCTAAATGATAGTGACAGTAATATTGATGAGGATACAGTAAACTAGCATACTGTAAATGACTGTGGCCTACAACCAAGCATTCAACCTTCCCTGCCTTTTACTCCGCCAGATGATTTTACTGGCGATGGGAGTAGGCATTGAGAACTAAGGACGCCATGGAGCAGGCTACTGAGATGTATATATTAGCATATTTAAATTAGGATTTGCCAATTTTTGTATTATGGGCCAATGTGACACTGGGAGAAATAAAAGATGCTGAAGTGGTTCTGAACCAGGGACCTCAGGAAATAAAAGGATAACCAATGTAAATGTGTACAGTTTGTGAATTCTGTGCAAATTCCATTACTGACATTTGTTTAAAACTTGAGTTTCATAATTGTTTATGTGGCCAGATCATATAGTATTAAAATTGTGACCAGATTATATGAGGGCAGACTTCAAACCAAGGACCCCAGGTGAGTGATTTACTGTGGGTCATGGCAAGACTGTTGGTAATTCACGTGTAAAATTTTAATTTTATTTAAATATAGTTCCAATGTTATGTGCAAGAATTTATACCCATGTCCACAGTACTTCATTTTCTAAAATTCTGGGGATATCATGCCTGAAAATTCAACAAGGAGAGGGTTAAGTGCACATTATAATTATTTTTTTCTAGGGCATGCTAAAATTAGTTTTTTGATTTATTATTCTAAATTGTATGCACGCGTACACACACCGTTACTCTCGTAATTCACGAAACCTTGCAACACAAAACAAACCTGAAGTATAACTAGATTCAAACCACGAATCAAACACAGGTATTATCACCTAACGACGTGCTATTGAACCACAGTTAAAATTAACACAGTGATCAGGATCTGTTGATGGCTACTTGAGGATGGAAACGTGTAATCCTAAATTGCCAATTTAAGTGTGATAACTAGGGCTAGGATTCTGATGATTTTGCATTTTTTTTTTGTAAGACTGACAAGTTGCTCAAATAAATATATATATATATATATATGTATATGTTTCACGAAAGAATGAGTTCAATGAAGTCTATTTGTTAGGTCATTTTTTTTTTTTTTGCATTTTTTGCCATTTTTGAGGGATACGGCATTTTTGGGGGAAATTTTAGGTCATTTTAATACTATTTTCAAGAAGGAAGGATAATTTTTTATGCTTAGCTATTCTAATTCTGTATTTTACTATTTTACTAAATATTTTGTTTGATTTCATACATGCATAACATATACTGTATTTTCCCAAAAGTATGCATGTAATGACTCGCCCAGACAAGGAAGTACATTTGCCTCTCGCGTGGGTAGAAGGCTACAGCTAGCAATGAGTCATTGAGTTCGTGGCATTTCTTCGAGGCAGAAGTGCTGTTCTATTTGACGCGAAGATACGATATGCCTAAAGTGAAGCAAAGTGTGTGTGTTAAACTAAAACAATTTGTTTCGCAGTATGGAGAAAGGATCTTCACCACTGACGGGACAATATTTTACTGCAAACTTTGTGACCTGAGAGTGGCCGCTGTAAAAAGGTTTACAGTGAAACAACTTGTATCGCATGAGAAACACAAACGTGGTCTGCAACGACTTCAGGATGAAGGAACATTACTACAACAGAAGATTCATGGAGAAACCCATTCATCCTATTCACCATTAGTTGGTTAGTTATTGTTTTAAGGAGCGGAACTACGAGGTCATCTGCCCCTCTTTTCACCATTCTTTGAAGAACTGTGTCGAGTGTTTCTTTGTGCCGATAACCCATTGAGTAAGTTAAACAACCCTAAACTGCACAATTTCTTAGAGAAGCACACGGGCAAATCCATACCGCATTCTTCCACGTTAAGGGAAATCTATGTTAGCCGATGATATGAAAAAAACTTTGGAAGAAATCAGGAAAAGAGTTGGAAATTTAAAAAATATGGGTATCGGTAGAGTCACGATTTTATGGTGAATAAAAAACCACAATAGCGGTGTAAAAACTAAGGGCAAAGCGGGATAAAAGCGGTGAATAAATGCAATTGCTTACGGTGTAGAAAAACGGTTTACTAGACTATATACATACTTTGCCTTATGTTGCAATGAAGGAAACAACTAACACACTAAGTATGGCTTGGTTTACAGTATTCATTTGCTGTTGAAGTAGTAACTCAGTAATGTTTCTAAGTTATCATTTGACAGGTTGGTACGTTTGTCAGAAAAAATATCATTGTAGGCAGAAAGGGCCCTTTCACTGTCAACATTTGAAATGGAAATGTACAGAGATTGAAGACATTTCACAGCTATAGGATATTCCTCTAACATTCCCTTCAATACATCTTCAACTACATTACCGTCACTACATGAAAAAGATTTACAGGTGATTTGCAGTTGAATGTAGAACTTCAAAAATTTCCACTTCCTAAAACAGTGTAATGAAAAAAATCTATTAGCAAGCAAATCATTTTAATTTAAAATATTAATAAATCAGACTTATTTGTTGTTTATGATATGAACTTAAAAGTATTTAAAAGTAAACTAAGTCATCACTACACTTTCTAGTATCCCACATCACGTTTCCATGGTGGCTGCAAAACTTTCAGCTGTAAATGTCACGGCGGGTTGGTGGATTCTCGGCAATCGTAAAAGAATTACCTTCCCTCCCTGATAAAATTCGTTACATAAAACTACGTCTTTCCACCTATTATTATTTTTATCGCTACGAAAATTGGGGCTGCGGGATATTGGTAAGCGTAGCGGCATCCGAAAAAAAAATTAACTCGCCTGGTATATGTTTGTTCATCCAATCCTTCATTGTTGGATAATCTAGCTTTTATAAAGGAATGTTGGCACTCCAATAGGCCTCCACTGTTGACATTACAAATTCGTCGGAGTCATTTCTCACTTTTTTTTTTTTTAATTCCCGACCGCCTCTTGAACTGATATCTTTCTTTTGGTACCTCCTTCAGACAAAATCCTGCTCTTCTTTTTGTGACCCCCAGGGGCTCACATCTAGTGGGACGTGGGTTGGCGACCACGGGGCTCCAGCTGAGTCCGGCATTGCTTCCACTTGCTTGTGCCGGGCTCCTCTCTGTCTCCTTTCCTGTCGACCTCATCATCTTGTTCTCTTCCGACCCCGACGGTATTAGGGTATCCGAGGCCTAGGGAGTCTCTTCCTTTCCCGCCTTAATTGGCCCTTGTCTCCTCTTTTCTGATACCCACCTTCTGCGAGGGGTCAGCCTTCTTTTTCTTTTCATGTTATCTCCTGCCTTCTGCTCAAGGCCCTTAAGGAGGCCGGGTGTATGTAGCCCAACCACTACTGGTGCACCCTGGATATTGCTACACCCTCAGAGGCTCACGGCTGGTGAGTTCGGGAGTTGGCGACCCCGAGGGATTCCTGAGCTGGGTCCAGTTTCCCCTTTTTGTCCCATACCTGTGGGGTGGACCCTCTCCTCTTTCACTTTCCTATCTGCCTTTCATGGCTCTCCTTCCTTCCAAGTTCCTCAATCCGCATTCTTCGAGGGTTGAGGGCATTTCTTTTCCTCCAGTCCTTTATTTGCCTTATTCTCAGTTAGTTTTCCATTTCTTCTTCTAGTATATAAGATAGTAGTTAGTTTTAGTTTTAAGTTTGCATTTCATTTTCATCTTCACGTTCACCCAAACCGTCAGGGGCCGATAACCTAGATGTTAGGCCCCTTAAAACAACAATTATCATCATCATCATCTTTTTGTGATTTTCACTTAAGTTGTGTTTCACACATGAATCGCGACGCTTCCAATCTAGTCTAATGTTGCAGAATTTGCACATAACTATCTTCTGCAGCGCATCTATCAAAACATGTCATATTCGGCATTGCGAATTCACATTAGAAATAGAAATTTCAACTACAAATCACAGCGCACCCACGTGGTCAGCAATGCGCAGCCCAACTCTCTCACTTGTCTCCCAGTACGACAGGATAGCCAATATTGAAACTGTGTAGTAATTTCCTGCTACGGGATGTTAGGATCATGGAGGAAAGATGGTTAGGATATGCTTAGGCTTTAAACACTTAAAAATACATTTGAATTGGGTTCTACCAGCAATGCTAACAAGGTGAAAACCAGTGAAGGCTCGCGATATCGCGCCAAATCGAGTAGAGACTTAATAAACAAGTCGATTTCGTGATGTGTCGCAAATACGGACGTATATCGCAAATAAGGTGGAATTTCGCGTTGAGTCGTGAGGACAAATTCAGTGCTTTATGATCAAACAATATTAAACACACATTTAAAACACCTTTGATGCACATATAAACACATTTCGCATTTTCGCGATACACCATAAAATCGTGTCTCTAGGTATCGGTGGACGAGACAGACTCTTCAGGACGATATGTAGCTAACGTGATGGTAGGAACACTGGACGAGGATGTTCCTAGGGAACACTTTCTACTCTATTGTGAGCATTTACAAAAAGTGAACTACTCAACAATCAGCAAAGTTCTTGATAAATCGTTGGCATTGTTGTTGCCTGATGGCATTCGGCATGACAATATGTTGCTCTTAGTAACGGATGCAGCCCCTACAGGGTCACTCTTCGTGCTCTCTATTCTAAAATGGTGCATTTAACTTGTTTGGCCCACGCGTTACACCAAGTCGCGGAGGAGGTTCGCGGTCGTTTTCCAGAAGTTGACCAATTGATAGGATGTGTGAAAAAGGTATTCTTGAAGGCACCCTCTCGAGTTTCAACTTTCAATTTAGAAGCTCCAGACATTCCACTTCCTCCTTCTCCCGTTTTGACAAGATGGGGAACCTAGACTGAAGCATGCACATATTATAGCGAGAACTTACAAGTGGTGAAACAAATCGTGGATTCATTTGACAGCACTGAAGCCGCATCAATCAAAGCAGCGCAAAAACTTTTGGCAGATAGTGAAATCTCAGGGAAACTGGCTTACATAAAAGCAATTTTGGATTTCTTCCTACTATCATAACCGCTCTGGAAAAGTCGGAAGTGCCGCTATTTGCCAATATTAATAGCTTGAATTCATTTTGTTACCACACAAGACTAAAACAATACAGAAATCATAGAAAATCAAAGGTCATTTTTTAAAGAAATTAGGTCATTTTCTGCATATTTTTAGGCCATAAATGCATTTTTTATTTTGCATTTTTGGCACTTTTTTAGGTCATCTTAATCCTAGCCCTAGTGATAACTAATACATGTAATTATTTCCAAGAGTGTGTTTACATATTTATAACTTTTACCCCGCCCAATTCATTTGGCAGAATCTTATTGACCGACTGAAAAGTAGCAAAAGACAACTTTTAATTTCATTTTAAATCTTTGATATTTGGGGGAGCCGCAGATTGGTGTACCGATGACTCTGCAAATTCAACATATTGCGCTAGTGTGTTGCACTACCAAAAAAAAAAAATGTAAATACTGAAGAACTCTTTTGAATGTCACTTCACTGATCCTTTCTTCCCCTCCATTCCGCACCTCTCTAACAGCCAAGCCAAGCAGTCCTCGACGAGTTCTGGTGGCACTGTCCTTTCCATGTGTAGAAGCTCCGTTCTACACAAACAGTGTTGCCAGCACCAGCAAGTCACTAGATTTAGAGATTTTCACATAATTTTACATGATATAACTAGTTGGTTAGTTTGTTACTCGAGTTTTAAGGGGTGGAACAGCTAGGTCATCTGCCCCTGACATGTTATAACTGATTGGTATCGTTTTTAAGTCCCTTTTCTTGAATAACAGAAATCCATGGACTTAACAATTACCTATCAGTTTTCAGTGAATATACTGTAGGTTGGCAACACTTACACATTCTAAATGGAGTAATTTTTATCTTCTGTAAGATATCCCCCCAGGGGCTCACGACTTGTGGGACGTGCGTTGGTGACCACGGGACCCCAGCTGAGTCCGGCATTGCTTCCACTTACTTGTGCTGGGCTCCTCACTGTCACTGCCTTCCTTGGTCAACTCTCATTCTTCGAGGGGTCAGCCTTCTTTCTCTTTTCCGAATATCTCCTGCCTACTGCTCAAGGCCCTCAAGGAGGCAGGGTGTGTATAGCCACTGCCATCGTAATGTACAGGCCGTAAGGCTCCTACAGTGACGTCACGCCTAGGGTCGTTATAGTTGCAGCAGCAAGTCAGATAGCTCCCTTCACACGCAGTCTCTTCAAACCTAATATAAATTACGCTCCCGCTTCAAGACGTAGAAAAATAGCAATGCTATTTAGGGCTGATTGGCACTTCCATCCGTTACCACTACATACGCCTAATTATCGCTCCGCTTGTTCGAATCCGGCCGATGTAGCTGGTATTTTGAGAGTGAACAAAATGGTACATTGCCGGTACATTTACTGGGACATTGAAACACACAAACAGGGCTAAATTGCAGTATTTTGATGTCGAGAATAAGATCTATTCTTGGACATTTTCACGTTGTTCACCGCTTTGAAAAGGTTTATGGTAGATGCCTGAGAAAACCCCACGTCACTCTTGGCTATTCAACAGATCACGTCCTAAACTGCTCGTGGATCACAAAGCACAATGTAACCTATCTCTAACTGTAATCAATGCACAGGCCACCCTCAAGGTGACTTAAACAGGGCCTATCCTAACAGCACTTATTTTCTATGACTGAATCTAACTTGGTTTTTGCATCAGGAATTTACAATGGGTTGTTATTTTGAAATCAGGTATCAATAACCTACAGTACATACACCTGGTGCTAACAATCCCATTAATGTAAATACAGTAGCCTACACAAATGCTGCCACGAAAACATTACGATATTCACTTGAGCTTGATCAAGAGACCATTCTCACAAATAATGTAACTTGGACTGACTTCAGTAGATACTGAATACAGTAGAACCTCGTTAACACGTTCCTCATTAGTACGTTTTATCGCATATAACGTCGTAATTTTCAAGTCCCGATTCATATCTGATGACAATAATGTAAAAGTACCTCATTTATCACGTCGCACATTTTGCCGCGCATCGCTTAGTACGATCACATTTTCGTCAGCCCTGAAAGCATTCTTTGTCCACCCCTAGTGGAATGTGAGACCGACCCTCTGAGATAACATTCCTGGCCAACAAGCGGGCGAGGGTTGCGACTTAACAGGTATAGGCGACTCTTAAAAGTAAGATAGTAGCACGTGCCGCGCCACTTCTGATTAACGCGTTTTTTACATTTCCCTTACAGATACAAATTAATGAGGTTTAATTATTATTTTCCATTAGTACGTTTTCCCGCTTTTGACGTTCAAATTTTTCAGTCCCTTGAAAAACGTACTAACGAGGTTTCACTGTACTGGATATCGCTTCTCTGATTTACATACGGTAAGTAACTTAACCTCAGCATTATCATATTAGAAATGTTTCCAGTCCTAGCATAGGCTGAAGTTTGGGAACTTCTTACAATAATTGAAACCATATCAACTAACAACCTACCATCAAGGCGATTAGCTCTTCTCTCCCGAAGAATGGTATCTTACTTTCAGGGAAATGTTAACACACACTCTTCGGTGGCGTAGTCAGTAGCATGCTGAACTACTGTGCCCAAGATAGCGGGTTCAAACCCGGCCGAAGTCGTCTGATTTTTTAAGAGCGTTAAAAATCATTCAGTATGCCTTCCTTCGGAGGGGAAGTAAAGCCGGCGGTCCCATGTCATAGATTTATGGCATGTAAAAGATCCTTTCACAGAATAAACTTGTGTAAAGCAAAAATTGTTAGGTTAGATTTCGTCAGAACGCTCTTTCAAAGTTCCAACGTTCACCACTAGGTATCATTGATATCTGGTGGCGAAAGTTGGAACTACTTGAAATTGAACGGAACTTGTAGCTCACCCTTTAGGGTGTCCGCTGGAAGCAGCTACAGACTCAGGCGAGCCGAACATGTCCTCGGACACTCCCGGCACTAAAAACCATACGATAAATAAATAATAATTCCCCGTAATGTACAAATAATTTCTAGGAATGTTGTGTATGCATTGCTGTCTTAAATTGCCGTGGTGGGGAAGGAGAAGCAAGCCACATATCATTTCTTTCATAATACCGGTAGTTGCTATAAACCAACTTTTGACATACCTGCGACCTGGGAAGGAGGTTTCCTGAACTAACAACATTTTATTACCATCCAAAAACCATGTAGGAGTCGAAATAATAAGTGATATAGAGGTCCTAACTAAAACATAACCTTCTGTGTGATGACAAACACGCAACGCAAAATTTGCATAGATACAATAACCAATCTATAAAATAAACATTTGTTTCAGAAAATAAATAATCCTCGTTCTAGAAGACTTAAGTAGAAGCGTTCTCAAGTATCATTTTTCATGCGGATACTCATTCATAAAAGATATAAACAACACAGCACAAAGCAAAATGGTCGCCATCTCTACCCCCTAGCGATCAGCTGATCAATCGTTAAGAGACGCTGCATGATGGCCTGTACATTACGATGGCAGTGTTATAGCCCCACCACTTCTGGTGCACCCTGGGTAGTGCTACACCCTCAAGGGCTCACGGCTGGCGAGTCTGGGATTTGGCGACCCCGTGGGGTTTCTGACCAGGGTCAAGTTACCCCCCCCTTTTCCATTGCCTTTGGGGCGGACCCTTTCCCTTTCCTCGCTGCCTTTCTTGGCTCTCCTGCCTTCAAAGTACCTCAATTCTCATTCTTTGAGGGCATTTTCTTCCCCCCTGTCTTCTATTTACATTGTTCTCCTTTTTGTTTCCTATTTCCTCTTCGAGTTTGAAAGAGAGTAGTTAGTTTTGGTTGTAGGTTTCATTTTCACTATCACCCAAACCATTAAAGGCCGATAACCTAGATGTTAGGCCCCTTTAAACAACAATCATCATCATCAAGCCTCGGAAAGGACGGATGCAAACTACGACGACCCGGATATGTTAATGGACTAAGAGTTGGGACATTGAACATTCAAACATTGACAGGAAAGGAGGAGGAGATTGTAGACGTGATGGAGAGAAGGAAGCTGGATGTACTGGGCTTGGCAGAAACAAGATGGAAAGGAGAAGGTCGCAGAGAACTGAGGAAAGGGTACCGGTTGTACTGGAGTGGGAACAGTGAAGGAAGGAGCAGCGGAGTAGGAGTAGTTGTGAGAGATGGAATGAAGGAAGAGGTAAAGGGAATAAGTGACAGGATCATGAAGATCAGAGTAACTGTAAAGGGAAGAAGCCTGGAGATAGCCCAGGTATATGCCCCTCAACTTGGATGTACAGCCCAAGAGAAGGAAGACTGAGGAGGAACTACAACAGCAGTTGAATGGTCAGAGCATCATTGTCATGGGAGATTTGAATGCACATGTAGGAAGTGAAAGGCAAGGATATGAAAATGTATTGGGAGCAGAAGGATGGGGCAGCAGGAATGAAGAAGGGAGAAAGTTGCTGGATTTTTGCAAGAGAAACGGTATAGTGGTAGGCAACTCCTGGTTCCGGAAGAAAGAAAGCCACAAGGTAACGTGGTACAGCAGTGATTTATCAAAGAAATCTTTGGTATATTACATGCTGTACGACTGGGAAATGAAGAGAAGTGTCAGAGATATAAAGGTAATACCATCAGAGGCCTTAGATAGCGACCACAGAATACTTGTAATGAACCTGGGAGTTGTTAAGGATAGCAAGAGGACAGAGTACCAGGAAAGGAGAATCAAATTATGGAAACTCAAGGAAAAGGAAGTCAAGGAAGAATTCCAGAAGATAATAAGGGAAAGGATGCCAAGAGATAATCCTAAAACAGGGGAAGAGGAATGGAAGCAATTCAAAAATACAAGGGTGGAAGCTGCAGTGGCAGTATGTGGAAGAACAAGCACCAGAAAGCGGTGTAAAGAGACACCATGGTGGAATGAGAGAGTAAAAGAAGCTGTGGGAAGGAAGCACAAGGCTTTCCGAGTGTGGTTCCAGGAAAGAACTGATCTAGCAAGGGAAGCTTATACGAAAGACGAAAGAAGCAAACAAGATTGTCGCAGAGGAGAGGAAGAAGTGGATGGTGAAGTGGACAGAGATGATGGAGGAAGACAGCAGAGGAAATAAAGTACTTTATGGGATGGTCAAAAGTAAGAGAAGAGGTCTGCGAGAGGATGTGGTAATGATGGACAAAAACTGAAATGAGGTACACAACAAAGACACACTCAAGACAGTGTGGAAAGAGTACTTGGAGGATTTGCTGAATCCAAATCGTCATAGGGAGGAAGACAACATATTGGAAGATGGAGAAGACAACACAGGAATGGAAAAGGACCTGACTCTGAGAGAACTGAAAATGGCTATAGACGAGATGAAAGGAGGAAGGGCACCAGGTGTGGATGAATTGAGTGTTGAAATGGTGAAGGCAGCAGGGGAGGTTGGAAAACAGTGGCTGTACCGTGTGATGAGGGTGGTATGGAAGGAGAAAAAGACCCCCAGAAGATTGGAAGAAAGGATTAATTGCCCCAATATTTAAGAAAGGAAACAGAAAGGAGAGCAGAAATTATAGGGGAGTCACACTCATACACTGTGTCAAGATCTATGAAAAGATATTAGAAAGTAGAATACGAGCCAATGTGGAGAGAATTGAGAGAAGAGCAGTATGGATTCAGACCTGGGAGATCAACAGTGGATCTCATTTTCAGTGAGACAGCTCCAGGAACACCATTACGAATTTGGAGCGGATCTGTTGATGGCCTTCCTGGACATCGAAAAGGCCTATGCTAGTGTGTGTAGGGAGAAGGTTTGGGAAGCAATGGAAAACATGGGTGTGGAAATAAGGACTGTAGGCAGAGTGAAGGAGATGTATTGTGGAAGTGTGAGTTGTGTGAAAGTTGGAGGAGAAAGAACAAACTGGTTCAGACAAATGAGTGGCCTGAAACAGGGTAGTGCACTGTCACCCCTTCTCTTTATTGTGGTTATGGACTAGGTAATGACACGGGTAGCAGGAAAGATAGGAGAAGATAAGGTGAAAGCAATGGTGTTTGCAGATGATCTCATGGTCTGGGGAAACAATGAGGAGGAAATTCAGGAGCAACCGTAGGCTTGGGAAGAAACAGTGGGACAGTACGGATGGAAGTTCAAAATCAGTAAATGTAAGATCCTGTTAACGACCTGGAAAAAGGACAGACCAATGAGTGGGATAACACTTGGAGGTGGACAGCTGAAGAAGGTGGAAAGTCTCAAGTACTTGGGAAGTATAGTGGAGGAAAATGGGAGAAATGACAAAGAGATTACGGAACGTGGCAGACAGGCAGAAGCATTAGAAGCTTAGTGTGGAATAAAGATGTCTCACAAAAAAGCAAGGAAGTGTTCTACGGAAGCTACTATATCTCGATACTGACCTATGCATCAGAAACGTGGATAATGAAGAAAAGAGACATAAGCAGAATACAGGCAAGTGAAATGAAGTTCATGCGAAGTAGTGAAACGTTATTTACTTTGCTCCACGTTGAGCGTACAAATGAGACGTTTTGCTAGCTCCTAACTGTTGGGTGAGAAATGTAACTGTTTACCTTTGCCTAAGCTATGTTGTTTTAATGGGCGCCAAGACCTCAACGCAATGTTGAAATCTAAATTTGTATTTAACAACGTCTAGCTCTGGCAGAACACCTTCAAGACTCTATTCACTCAGATCGTGGTATGATTTGATCATTAACCCAACAAACAATTGTATCAGGAGAAGGAATTGGTCTATATCTAATGCTACCTACTGAAAGCAAAGATTGCATTGTAAAAGAAATGAATTTATTATATAAAACAAGAATAGCAAAATTAATAATAATAAGTATAAAATTTAAATTGGAGCGTTGTGATTTGAATATTACCGATAGAAAATTACGTGAAAACGGAGTCTGATAAATTGATTTTACTCTTATTTCCAAGCTATGAAGTTACTGAAATATGAAATGTAGAACAAAGAAAATGAGAGATTGCGTATTTCTGCGTCATTGGCGCTTACCACTGGAAATTGCCAAAGCATTTCCCTCGTTCTTGAAGATGTTGTGAGCTTCCCACAGTCTCCTGGACGTCGTCATCTCCGTCGGAATTTGATGATATTCTGGTAGAATAGATAATTCTATGGTCCGTACCTCGGACCCAAACACTCGTACAACGAAGTTTTACAAAAGTTCGTCGCTAACTCCACTGAACATCGGAGCGACACGCACTTGCGACCGTACACCTCAAGTATTTCACAGATAGTCCTCTTCCACGGAACATCGGAGCGATTCCCGCGTATATCCACACTCGGCAAGAACTACACAGATTGTCCTTGTTTCACGGCGCGTCGAACGATATATGCACCTGTTGGCTCCCCCACCATGGTACCGACATCTAGCTTACGTCGTCGCCACTGATTGGCTGCACCCTACGCGCTAGATCCCCACTCCTTCCTCATTACACTCCGCGGGAGGGAGAAGTCGATTTCCGTTTCCACAATTCGCCTTTTCTAGACCTTGCGACCCAAGATTGCGTCATGCTCCTCGACAAGATTCAGCGTGTACTTGAAATCCCAGTGAGTCATCTCTCTCAAATACCCTAACTGACAAAAACTCCGTAAAATTCCGTAATCAGATAATTTTCTATGATATCGTCGTTCGTAATAATTTGCTTGATAGCGTTTTCTAAGACATAGAAAACCTATCTGAATGCTAATAATTTTTATAAAATGCTCCGAAAATACCTTAATAATAATTATAATAAATTAATAATAATAATAATAAATTAACATGAAAAATTATCTTGGCTGAACAATTTGCCGCGTAAATAAATATAGAATGGCTTCCTACTGACTTATGCCAGTTGCATAAAACCCCACGAAAAATACGTTACATATTCGCCTCGGATCATCGGATGATTTACCGTGACGACGGTCCATTATCCGATTATCCCAGACACGTTAATAAACCCCATCCAAAATACATATTACATAAACGAAATCACCCTAAATTACAGATATATACACTCATATTTTTTCTTCACGCACTTTGCGTCAAAGTTTGTTGTCACTATGGATTGCACTTTGCAACCAGTCCAATGTTTTACATATGGAATAGTGTTCCACGGATATTTCCGCCTCTCAAATTTCTCTATGTTGGAGAAATAGACATAATTAATGTGTGAGCACTATGTATTTATGATGTCATATCACACGCATTGAAGGTGTTCTGATATATTTATATCACCATAGAACTCCCTAATTTCACTGGAGGTCCCCTCCTTATGGTGACATTTAATTCCACTTATCACTGAGCACACGATCACACTATTGTGGCAGCGCCTCGTGACCATAATACTTAATCTCTCTTTAAAGTAGATTAAATTAATATTGACTTCTGAAAAAAAATACAGTAAATGCGCATTACATATAACACCAAATATTTCTGTGCCGTAATCGCCCTGTCTTGTTAAGTTCCCGTTAACCATACTCTACTTAATACTAGTTCTCAACACAGACCATTTCTCCTCACACACATAATACCATTGTACAAATTATCTTAAATTACACACTTACAAATCTTACATGGCGAGGCCGTAAACAGAAATCACGTGTGCTGATATGTATGAGTTTCATGAAGGACTGTCTCGCATTCTGATGGCCCATCTTTTATCTCGTGGACGCCTTAAGCTAACAAGCCCTATTCAAGCGCTCCCCCATCTCTTGGAGATAAATGGGAACCCATCAGCGCTGCCAAAATGGCCTTGGTGCATCGAGACAATTTAGTGCTCAACAGCATCCGACAATCCCGTCATATTTCCCTGTACCTTAAAAACTCTCATTTACTTACATACTACCCCCCTGTGTGACTTCTGATACGCCTGCCTTAAGACCAGATCCTCCCACGCACCAAATACCACACTTACTCATTTGATAGGCTGGCTCGCCAGCTAAACACACTCACTTTATGACACATATTTTCGTAGCTTATGTATATTATACGTCCCGTATAATCTATTTCCCTCACTATTCTCCAGCACATATGCTGTTTTTCCAATACGTTTGGAAACTATAAATGTTTCTGCGTCACCTGCTTCCAACCTTGCAAGTGGCTCCCTTTAAATGAACGTCATCACGTTGCTCTACCTAGCATATTTCTCAGTGTCTGTAACGATGCCCTGTTGCTACTGTCCACACATGCTAACCCTACTTTCCTCTGGTGTAACACCTCTACTTGACACTCGATGACCTAAAAATGTCACTTCCGACTGACAGAATGACGACTTAGACAGCTTCAAAGTGAACCCTGCCTGATCTAACTTCTGAAAAACTATATTTAAATGACATAGATGCTCCTCAAAACTGCGTGAACTAATTACCATATCATCAATGTAAATGGTTACAAACTCTCCTGTGTCATCCCCTAATGCGATGTTTAAAGCCCTAATTAAAGCTGCTGAACTACTCTTTAACCCATAAGGTGTTCTACAAAATTGATAAAGGTTATATTTATGACTAAAAGCTGTAAATGGTCTATCTTCGTACATAAGTGGCACTTGCCAAAAACTGGAACTCAAATCTACACAAGTGAAATACTTCTTCCCCTCAAATGTTTGCATTAATTCCTCTATTGACATAGATTTCAGCTGATCTGAACTAATTCTACTGTTAACCAAACGAGCGTCTAAACAAATACGAACAGTGCCGTCGGTCTTGGGTACCGTGATCAAAGAATTAACATATGGACTGTTCGAGTGCTCAATAATCCCATCTTCAAGCATCTGATTAATTTGTGCCTCAACTGCACTCTGATAAGCGAAAGGTACAGGATATCTATGTCCTGTGAATACTGACCTATCAATAACGTTCAATGAATGTGTATAGCAATTGGCCATACCAATGCGATCCTCAAAAACTCTCCTATTACACCATAACTCATCATAGAGCCGAACACATTGTTCCACCTCTATATTTCCCAGAAATGCAGCATCACGTAACGAGTCCTCTAGACTTCCGTTCGTAATCACACTGCCCACAAAACATGGAGAACCCCGCTCTACGGCTGGCGATATCTCATTTAAAGTACAAATCACACCTACAATACTACTCCTCTGAATATGGTCATTGAACGCTACTTCTACTTCAGAATCTCCCCATTTAAATTTCAAACTCCCTACATCATAACATAAGTTACCAGACACTCTACTTAGCCACTCTGAACCCAAGATAACACTGAATACTAAATTTGGAATTACAAGGCTAATCTGCTTCTCTACATGATTATTAATTTTAATGTCTACTAAAACTTGCTTAGAAATTACTTTAGACCTCTTCCCAACAGCTGTGATAACAAAAGTGCTTTTAATTGGCATCTCCTCAAAATTTACTCCAGTTCCTTTCATTTTATCATAAAATGCACTACTTATGCAACTCTTCATACAACCACTATCAATTAAAACATCTGTGTACGCCTCGGACACGTTAAATTTAACTATGGGGCTCTTACTAACCACTTCCTGAATAATACCTTCATCATTTAGTTCATGTAATAATTCATTTCTTACATTTAGGTCATAGGGTTCCTGTATAATTGTATGGACAGGGCATGCTACAGACTGAGATTCTGACCTTACTTCGCAGCCTGGTTCGCGTTTAAAGAACCGCTACAGCTGGCCGTAGTACTAGTTACTACTGCACTGGTCTGGTTGTTCTGAGTTGTGTTGTCATTGTTTGGCTGTATATTACTACCACTAGGCTGTCCTCTTCCTTGACCCCTATTCTGGTTGTAATTATTGTCATTATAATTTCTCCCTTGATTTCCCCTGAAATCATTGTTTCTCCCTTGATTTCCCCTGTAATCATTGTTCCTCCCTTGATACTGATTACCATAGCCATTTCCTCTGTTCTGATTTAGCTGATTATTATTATTTCTATTTTGAGCATTGGCCCCTTCGCCACCGTTCCCTTGAACTTCCTGATGCCTGGCTTCATTAGGTCTATTATTATTATTACCCTGGTTCCTATTGAAATTGTCCTCATAACCCCCTCTCCCTAGTGCATCAAATGTGCTTAACAAACTTTCTACTTGTGATATAGTCTTTACATTCTGGATACAAGCAGCCTCCTTGATCCTATAGGGAAAGTGCCTAAGTAGCAACCTTACCACATCACTTTCCTCCTTCAAGCCATCCAGATATTTACACACTAATACCTGCCCTAAAAAGTATTCGGTCATGGTGGAGCTTCCTTTAGGGTTATATTTACCACACACTACTCCCTCACGATGCTGCGACTGAATAACCTCATTCCAGAACTTTTCACAGAATTTTATTTTAAAATCATTCATATCAGTAAACTTGTCTCTGTAGACAGCAAACCAATTCCTCGTTTCCCCCACAAACACTTGTTCTAAAATTTCAACTACCTGGCACCACTCAATACTACCATTTTCCAACCTCTCCCCGAATTTATTTTCTATAGTGTTCATGAACTCCATTGGGCACCCCTGTCGATTGCTGAACTTACCCAGTTCTACCTCCCTGTGTGTGCTATTCACAAAAACTGGCCTATTCTGACTATTTTCTTGCCTGATCCTAGCTTTTAATTTTAACTCTAATTCTGCGATTTTCTCCTCAGCCTTCCTCTCAATACTGTTTACTGTTAATTTAATGTTTCCTTCTGATTCTTCTACTTTATCATATAGCTTTGCTTGTTTCTCCTCAATCTTGCTAATGCTCTCTTTATTACTCTCTCTTAAATCATTTACTTCTGCAACTATTTGTGAGTGGACTTTCTCAATTCTACCCCCCAGCTGTTCCTTAACCTCTTTAGTAGCTACCTGAATTTTGTCAATTTCTCCCCCCAATTGCTTTTTGACCTGCTGTGTTTCCAGTTGCACTAGTTCTTTTAAATTTTCAGCCTGTGTACTGATTCTAATTTCCAACTCCTCCTGTACTTTTCCTAATTTTCTGTCTACATCTGCAATAATCTCTTTAGCCTTTTCTTCCATCACCCCCCGGATCTCACCTCTAATCAGTTCGAATTTGTCACTCATTTCCCTACTGTTTTGTTCTAATCTGGCGTTTAAACTATCGCTCAATTCCCTATTACTCTCTTTATTTTCCCTACTGTTTTGTTCTAGTTTAGCGTTATTCTGTTCTAATTTTGCATTTAAAGCTTCTGTACTTTCTTTATTTTCCCTACTGTTTTGTTCTAGTTTAGCGTTATTCTGTTCTAACTTTGCATTTAAAGCTTCTGTACTTTCTTTATTTTCCCTACTGTTTTGTTCTAGTTTAGCGTTATTCTGTTCTAACTTTGCATTTAAAGCTTCTGTACTTTCTTTATTTTCCCTACTGTTTTGTTCTAGTTTAGCGTTATTCTGTTCTAACTTTGCATTTAAAGCTTCTGTACTTTCTTTATTTTCCCTACTGTTTTGTTCTAATTTAGCGTTATTCTGTTCTAACTTTGCATTTAAGGCATCACTACTAACTTTGTTCTGATACATAAACTCGAGAAGTAAAGTTTTTAATTCTGGTTGGCCGCCTACACTCCCTGTTTCAGTATCGGGATTTACCTCCGCTACCCCGGTACTACCATCACTCGACATACTGCTCGTATCATCACTCTCCCGTTGATGACCACTACGTAACCTCATCTGTCTTTCTTTCTCATCCCCCATAATGATATACACTGATACAGACAAATAACCCCCAAAATACAGGCACAGAAATATATACCCTTCTCCTTCCACAAATGTTATTAGGTTTTCAGCCCCAAGTTGTCGGCGACAAGTGAAACGTTATCTACTTTGCTCCACGTTGAGCGTACAAATGAGACGTTTTGCTAGCTCCTAACTGTTGGGTGAGAAATGTAACTGTTTACCTTTGCCTAAGCTATGTTGTTTTAATGGGCGCCAAGACCTCAACGCAATGTTGAAATCTAAATTTGTATTTAACAACGTCTAGCTCTGGCAGAACACCTTCAAGACTCTATTCACTCAGATCGTGGTATGATTTGATCATTAACCCAACAAACAATTGTATCAGGAGAAGGAATTGGTCTATATCTAATGCTACCTACTGAAAGCAAAGATTGCATTGTAAAAGAAATGAATTTATTATATAAAACAAGAATAGCAAAATTAATAATAATAAGTATAAAATTTAAATTGGAGCGTTGTGATTTGAATATTACCGATAGAAAATTACGTGAAAACGGAGTCTGATAAATTGATTTTACTCTTATTTCCAAGCTATGAAGTTACTGAAATATGAAATGTAGAACAAAGAAAATGAGAGATTGCGTATTTCTGCGTCATTGGCGCTTACCACTGGAAATTGCCAAAGCATTTCCCTCGTTCTTGAAGATGTTGTGAGCTTCCCACAGTCTCCTGGACGTCGTCATCTCCGTCGGAATTTGATGATATTCTGGTAGAATAGATAATTCTATGGTCCGTACCTCGGACCCAAACACTCGTACAACCAAGTTTTACAAAAGTTCGTCGCTAACTCCACTGAACATCGGAGCGACACGCACTTGCGACCGTACACCTCAAGTATTTCACAGATAGTCCTCTTCCACGGAACATCGGAGCGATTCCCGCGTATATCCACACTCGGCAAGAACTACACAGATTGTCCTTGTTTCACGGCGCGTCGAACGATATATGCACCTGTTGGCTCCCCCACCATGGTACCGACATCTAGCTTACGTCGTCGCCACTGATTGGCTGCACCCTACGCGCTAGATCCCCACTCCTTCCTCATTACACTCCGCGGGAGGGAGAAGTCGATTTCCGTTTCCACAATTCGCCTTTTCTAGACCTTGCGACCCAAGATTGCGTCATGCTCCTCGACAAGATTCAGCGTGTACTTGAAATCCCAGTGAGTCATCTCTCTCAAATACCCTAACTGACAAAAACTCCGTAAAATTCCGTAATCAGATAATTTTCTATGATATCGTCGTTCGTAATAATTTGCTTGATAGCGTTTTCTAAGACATAGAAAACCTATCTGAATGCTAATAATTTTTATAAAATGCTCCGAAAATACCTTAATAATAATTATAATAAATTAATAATAATAATAATAAATTAACATGAAAAATTATCTTGGCTGAACAATTTGCCGCGTAAATAAATATAGAATGGCTTCCTACTGACTTATGCCAGTTGCATAAAACCCCACGAAAAATACGTTACAGTAGGATCGGAGTAACAAGAGACAGGGTGAGGAATGAAAAAGTCAGGGAAATAGTGAAAGAGCCCTTGCAAGGTAGGATTGAGACATCAAGACTGAGGTGGTATGGACACTTAAAGAGAATGGAAGAGAAAAGATTCCCAAGAGGATACACGAGATGCAGATGCAGAAGAAACGACCAAGGGGAAGACCAAGAGATAGATGGCTGAAAGTAGAAGAGGAATGTCAAGAAGAGAGGCGAGGACTGGACCAGAGTGATAACGGAGAGGTGGTGGGAAGAAAGGACTAAGTGGCGAGGCTTATGTTCCAAACAGGCCCAGCCTGGGGCTGGAAACTGTACGAGATGATGATTAACATCATCAAGATATTTCCGAGTGTTCCCTACCTGCGGTTCTCCACTAACATCCACGTGATGAGTGCCACTAACAATGCAAGCCTTGACGACAGGTTCACCATACAACCTGTATGGTCCAGCACAGTTGACGACCACACGAGCTCGCTTGGCCATCCGCAGGAGAGAGTCCTCGTCGGAAACGTCGGCAACGACGACGAGAATTTTGCTAAGATCCTCCCCTGAAAAAAATTGTTGATGAAAGTGACACCAGTTTTCTTAAAAAAAAACAAATACAATAACTTATGCTACTTCCCGTCTCCATTAGAATTCAAGAAGGAAATTAGCATTTTTCAAATTACAGAACGAAGGGCCAGGGGGAAAACGATGCGAGTCTTGAAAATGAAAAAAATTAGTTATTAGTGCCAGTCGATTGCTATCATGGTGATGCTTTACCTTCCAGCAATACTAGCATAAGGAAAAATGATGGCAGTCAATAGATATGAGCAAGGAAATATTTGCCACAAGGGGGAAAAGTGATGACAGTCAAGCTGCTAGGTGGCAAGTCTGATGAGGGTCAGCTAGCCGCTCCCAGAATTCCTGGCTTTTTCCTTGGTTTTGTGTTAGTGTTTTGGGTTTATCTTCATTGAGTGAGTCTTTTTCCTCAGTGTGTTTTACTAATCATTAAGTTACTAGTAGTACATGTGACGAATTTAGAGTAAAGGAATGAGACCTCCAAGAGAAAATAGACAACGCAAAAGAAGACATAAAAACTGTACAAGATGAAATGAAACAAAGCAAAATTATCCGTGAACTTCACTCAAGGAAAGCCGAAGTTTTTATGAATGTAAAAGGTCAGCAAGAAAGGCTTCCCAAAATTCTGAAAATATAGAATATGTATGGACTTCCAAAAAAGGGAGCACAGTTAAAAGTGGGCTAATGCTTATTTTTGTGTTCAGCCGAAGCGCAATGCGATTAGAAGCATACCAAACTAACCAAAAAACTCAACTTGAAAACTTTGCTACAACTCAACGATTGATTGATAGATTCTTCAGACTAAACTAGTGACTCAATTAAAGACTCAACTGAACTTCGGTTGGTTCCTCAGTTCAGGGGCTGCGACAACGCGGTCATGTAGCCCCGTGTACTTTAGATGTGTGTAGAATCTGTCTGATAATCAGTGTTAATTGTGATGGCTGTATTAGTGTGTGTTATCTGATTTTAATTCAAGTAGTTCCTACTTTTGCTACCAAATGCCATCAACGACAACTAGTTCTGAACTTGGTTACTAGATGCCACCACAAAAGTGAACTTTAAAAGTGAAATTAAAAAGAGAATAATGTTTTAAAAACTTAAGCGAAATGACATCTTGGTTTGATAGTTTGTGTAAAACTTGTCTACTGACTCGCATCGTTCATCTCTCTGACAATGTGTATTAAGCGTATTTAAAAGTTTATAACATTTTGAAATGATAAGGAAATAAAAATGTTTTAGAATACCGTTGTCAAGTACTTGCATTGTTCATGTACACTCTTACATTACACATTGTTAACGGCTGCTTCAGAACAGAACGATATGAACTTCCAAAATAGTGTTATTGAAAAACTCAACCTTTCTGACTCATCATTTTTCCCCCTGGCCCTTCCCTTCATAACATATAAGGTAAATGCACCAATAGTCGTCATGTTAAGAGAGATTTAGTCAAGAAAATATATATACTTTATACATTTTGGTAAATTTAATCAACAAAAGCACTGTACCTAACCTCAAACACTAGGAAACTCAATATCCAAAATATTCATTTTAGGAAAAATTACGTTTTTTTTTTTTTTTTAAGTGTGTATTTGTGCTAGTAATTGGGACGATGTCTTCGGATTTTTCCTATATTCGTCACCCGTTTGCACCAATTGCCGTCACATTGTTAGTTTTCCTCGTCTGCTGTTTATAATGCATTTCTGTCAAGTGTTGCGTAAAACACCGATTTATCGGGAGGCTAACATTTACGAATAAAACAGTACCAGTAATTATGTTTTTTTTCATTAAAAAAATAAAATATTAAGAAAAAAGGCCGGCATCGGGAAGCGGGAATGGTGGGTAGAAGACAAACGGGCATGAAAATATCGTAATTCTGCTCTAAACACATTCATTATAAGTTATTTTTGTATTGACTTAAAGTGTATTAGAACTACAACAACAACAATAATAATAATAATAATAATAACAACAACAACAAAAATTGGAACAATATAAAAACAAGAAGGTGTTCAAGAGCGAATGGTTAATTTCCGGGCTGTTATGCCGATGTCTTTTTATTTTGCGGGGGGGGGGGAGGCGTAGTCGCATAAATAGTGAGACCACAGCATAACAGCCCGGAAAATGACCATTCGTTAAGGCCTAACACCTCAAATCATAACTTGAGCTACACTTCCTTTTCTGTAGTTAAGAGAAGAAAATATTGTTAACTTTGTAAATTGTTAAAATGAACACATTAACTTAAGTACAAAGATAAACTGCTTCAATATTAAAATAACTGGATCATCATCTTCATTTCCCCTTTTCCAGCTGACACTGGGTGGGGGAAGATATGGTTCTCTCCACTTTGTTCTGTCGTTCCACCATTCCTCTTCCGACACTGTTCCACTCCAGGTTCAGTCTTCTAATACTATTCTCCACCGAGTCCATTCTTGGTCTTCCACGTCCTCTCTTCCCTGTCATCCGTCGTTCCAGTGCTCGTCTTGGTAGCCTTACTTCATTCATCCGTTTGACATGTCCAAACCATCTCAATCTGTTTTGCTCCAGTTTGTCATTTAGTTTCTGTACTCCCAGTTCTTTCCGTATATCTTCATTTCTCACTCTGTCCCTCCTCGTTTTCTGGACCATACTTCTCAGGAATCTCATCTCGGCTCCTTGTACTCTGCTCTCATCCCTCTTCGTCATTGTCCAAGTTTCTGCTGCATATGTCATTATAGGAACATAATATGCTTTGTACATAACTTCTTTAGCCTAAATTGGTATATCCTTGTTCCATACTAGTCCCCATACATGTTGGTAGAGAGCACTCCCGAGTTGTATTCTTCTGCTAATTTCCAAATCTAGTCTTCCATCTTCAGTCAGTTCACTTCCCAAGTATTTGAAGTGTTTCACTACTTCCGATTCCTTATCTCCGACTTTGATTACTCCTTTTCCTTCTTTCTTATCTCTACTCACCACCACTGTTTTACTCTTCTCCACATTTATCTTAAATCCCCATTGCTCAATCTTTTCATTTATTACGTCTAACAGTTCTTGTACCTCCATCTCATCCTCGCCCCAGATCACAACGTTGTCTGCAAACAACATTACCTTCATCTTTGCCCTACTATATTCTTTCATTGCTGCCTTCATGTCATTCATCACCATTAAGAACAATAATGGTGACAACACACTTCCTTGCTTTAGTCCAGTGCCAATTTTAAACCATTCCGATGTCCCGACTAGTCTTCACACTACTGTAGCACTCCATGCACATTCCTTTTATCATGTCTCTCAGTTCCTTGCCTATCCCTGTATTTGTTAAGCTTCCCCAAACTTTTGTTCTAGGGATGTTATCATAGGCCTTTTCTAGATCAATAAAAGTCATTACCATATCCTTCCCATATTCCCAACTCTTTTCAATGTTCTGTCTCGGAATAAAAATGGGTTCCACTGTTTACCTGCCCCCTCTAAATCCAAACTGCTCCTCCTCTATTTGGCTTTCTACCTTAACTCTAATTCTTTTTTCTACGATTATTTCCATTACTTTGGCAACATGCGAGAAGATGGTGATTCCTTGGTAGTTACTGGATACAGTATTTAAAAAAGACTAAATATTTACACATAATAATGAGAGTATCTTATAAACCCAGCTTACTGTTTACAGATTTCATTGACATCAACAGAACCACTGTACAAGTACCGCGTTCTGGCACCTTGTTGGCTCATTGTTGGACTTTGCATAACTCCAAGTATTTGCGATTTTTTAATGCAAGATACATCTTTCTCTCGGGAAACAAACACTTTCTTTGTACTGTCTTGGGCTCTCATGCCCATTACCTGCACATCTTTCCCTTTTATATCTTGCACTCTACAAACCTATCGGTACCTCATAGCTCCTCTCTTTCCGCCAACAAATGCCACTAGAACAAACCAACCAGGCCTAAATTATGATTGCTCAGTTTCTGAATTTGGAGTTCATTCTCATCTTCCGATGCAGTCAACTCATCAGAAGATGCTAAAGGAACAATGCCATCATCTTTGTCTGATGAATCGGTTGTATCTTCCCTTGGTTTCTTAGATTTGGCCTTCTGCTGTTCCTTCTCCAACCTTTTCCTTGTCCGCTCTGCTGCTCTTTCTTCCTTTCTCTGTTGTTCCCCCACCTTCTTTTCTTTGCAAGAAAAGTATTCCTGCCATGCTTTAGAACTGGCAACTGCAGGAACCTTCTCTTATGGCACCCTCTTGTTTTTTTTTTCTTTTCATATTTCGTGGACCAGGCCAAAACAAAGTCCGTTTAAAGGGGGAGGGAATGTCTTGTTCCAGGACAGATACTTGCCTAGAAGGGCGGGTTGGCATTGCAGATTGGTCTTGGAAGGATGTACGATCGGGGGAGTAGAAGGGCGGGTTAGCGTTGCAGATTGGAAGGATGTACTAGGAAGACGATCCGTTCAAGGTGTGTGTACGATCGGGGGAGTATCTTGGAAAGTCAAATTTCCGATCTGTGTTGAAGTCTGTGCCTCTTCGTTTTGAGCGCTCAGGCTCCATTGGACATGTTCGGGAGTTTTCAGAAATTTAATAAAGCATTCATCTCAGAGCCAAATGTCTCCTGCTGTTTCAAAAGAAACGTTTTTCTTCACCCAAATAAGTGGCCAACATACAAGAAAATCGGCGTCTCTCAGTTTCAATTTCGTGGTCAGGCTCTGGAGTTGCCGATGAAGCTATAGCAGCTGCAGTAGGAGTAGTGGGAGTGTTTGACATCATCTTATCAAATCTACTGCCTCAGGATATAGTCTTAGAATAATATAATATTTTTAATCTCAATTAAATTTTAAAAATCCCATGTAGCCTACTGAGGTGCGGCCGTCAAGAAGAGAGACCTATGTAATAATAACTAGGGCTTGGATTTTTAGGTAAATAAATATTTTTTTATGTAAATACATATTTTAAGCATTTTTTCTATAGATACATAAATTCCTGCTTTTCACTTATTAGCACATAAAAAGACAATATTTACATTTAAAAAATCAGAATGCTAGATCTATCAGTTTATTGCACTTTTGTTCTGTGTTATTTCAACGGGGAAGAACCTGTGAGCTATCTAATTTTCATGCAGAGCGTATGTCAGCTTGCAACTGTGTTATTCTTAACTTGTCGCCCCGTGCCACTCACTGTGGAAGCCGAGGATTTCCTTGTCCATATCCATATTGCACCACGTGCTAGACCTCCCCTCCCCCAGCTACCTGGAACCAGTGTCACTCACAAGCAGTTCATTTCTGGCACTGTGAAGTGCAAGGCAGTTCTACGATGCCTAAAGTAAAACAACTACAAGTTATCGTCTGTTGCAGAATGTAAGGATAATTTTACTTTTGATGGGGGCGTTCTGTTCTGTCAACCACGTGGGAAAGCAATCAAGGCTGAACAGCGATCTCAAGTTACACCACACCTCGAAGGCAAGACACATATTGCCGCAGTTTTGCGCCTACAGAAGAAGTGTTTCGCGATAATCGCCGGTCATTTGTGATGGACAACCTGAAGATGTATCTCGTTGTGAATTGTAATTCTTCAGCAGTCAGTGAAACATAGCATAAATTGCATTCGTGAGTACTGCATATTGTTTATAATCACATTAATAAACTAAATTATAATTAAATATTTTTACTTTTTTGTCACATATTTCAGGTATTTTTAATACATAAAAAATAAATATTTTACCGATTTTTAGCACCTAAAAATCCGAGCCCTAATAATAACAATACACTGTAAATGTTTTATTGGTTGCGAAACTTTAACATTATCGTGCACTAGTGTTCGTCACGCATGTGCTCTAAAGATAGTCAGTCAGCTATGACGACTACAGAACATGATTATCAAATGATAATTTAATCATGTTTAACAAATCTGACTGTTCTGAACCATCACATAATTTCTGCATTAGATCAAAAATCACAGCTAGATGTAATCTACTTTGACCTGGCCAAAGCATTTGATTCCGTGAACCATTTCCTTCTCCTCCACAAGCTTGCTTCACGATACAACGTACATGGATCCTTCCTATCCCTAATACAAAGCTTCCTGTCCAATAGGCAACAACGGGTAGTGCTTCCAGGGTCTGTATCACCCTGGCTCCCAGTCTTAGCAGGAGTAACTCAGGGCAGTATCCTGGGACCCCTTCTCTTCGTGCTGTATATGGATGATATAAACACATGCGTGCAAAATTCTCCGTGTTCCCTTCTTCTGTACACTGATGACCTCAAAATATTCAGAGAAATTTCCAGTTCCGACGACCACGCTGAGCTCCAGGAAGCAGTGAATGCATGTACTGATTGGTTCAACAAATGGAGGTTATCTCCAAATCCCAAAAAGTGCTTCAAAGTTTCTTTCTCACTACTGAAATCTGGAAATCAAGCAGACTATAAAATATGTGGAAATAAATTGGATACGGTTTCTCAGGTAAGAGATTTAGGTATTATTCACGATGATAAATTGACATTCTCTCCCCACATTGACCATATCAAATCTCGCGCAATGCGCAGTCTCGGCATTCTATACAGATTCACAGAAATTAAAGACCTCACTGCACTTAAATTATACTTCACCACATATGTTCTCCCTATCCTAGATTTCTCTTCCCCAATTTGGTCTACTTCGGCTATAACCAATATTTCTAAATTGAACAGTGTCTTTAGTTTCTTCATATCAATAGTCAAAGCTCGCAATCCGTCGCTAAGGCACTTTGCCAAATCCGACATTCTAAATCAGCTTAATATACTCGACCTGAGAAGCCGCTTACAATTTACTGACCTGTGTTTCCTACATAAAGTTATGAATGGTTACACAAAATGTAACATGCTCTTAAGCTACTTCCCACTCCATGTTCCCTCCCGTTCAACACGCCAGAACCATTTACACCATATACCCCGCCCACGACTTGAAGTACAGAAGCGCTCTATATTCCACCATCTACCTACCCTCAGTAACTCCCTTCCAAATATCGACATATTCTCTCCCTATAGAACATTCAAACATAACATTAGAAGATCCCTGTCATCCTCGGATTCCTACCCCCTCACCCTCCTAATCACCCACTACCCCAATCACTCCCTGCATTTTTCCCGAGACTTGTCCCTTGCTGCCATCACTGCCATTGTTATTGTTATTGTTGTTATTTTTGTTTATACTATTTGTAATTGTTAAAATATTAGTGTAAAATGGCCTATCATGGTTGTATCTAATAATTATTAAATAAATAAATAAATTAATTAATACAGGGTGCTTCAGAGATACATTATAAGTATATTGCGGCTGTTAATTAGGTCTTACAAGGAGAAAAGACAGTGTGCCAGTTTTAGTCACAAATGACAAGCATTGGTAAAGTGCTTTCTTTTTATCCAGTGATCGTCACCAGCATTTCTAACAAAACTAGGCACACGAGCACGAAATAGCAAATGTTACAGAAACAATTACCAACTATATCACGCACTTTTAACATTTTAAAATGTCAGAACATAACACGTATGCACATAATTAAATCAGTTACCTGCTTAGCACATGCGAGAACGATATGTAGCGTCAAACAGTTCAACTTACAGGAGATGTTTGAGGCTGGGAATCACTTACTACATCACACGTATGATATCGCAAAGTTGCTTCTTATCGGCAACGAAGGTATGATGAATCTCTTAAGACTGTGCGTTGAGAAAGACCAGTAGACATGCTTATTATTTGTACTTATATACGAGAGAGACGACTACTGGCTCAGTGACGAAAGCCGGTACAGTTACCTTACTTAAATCAAGTGAAGTTAATAAAGGAAAGTCTTGATTATCCGTGTTATCCAGAAAATGGCCTTATTTGTTAAGTATGCAACATATGAAAAACAAGTTTCCCTCAGTTCACTTTCAGGGAATAACTATCCAATTTTTGTCTCAATTTATCATTATCCAGAGCATCAGAATATTTTGATGCCTTGGTGTGTGTAATGAGAGATTCCTACCAATAACTGGGTGGGCGACACTCCACTGTTTGAGTCCTAGTTCACATGCAGTCACTCAAGAATGCTTTTATCACCTTTCACACCGATTTACCTTCTTTCTAACATCAAAAAGTCAACCCCTGGCACTATCCAGCCCATGACGGGCTAAGGCCGACCAAGCGACCGCTGCCCAGCCATTTGGCCTGCAGATATTGGGGTAACGCGTGATCAGCGTGTCTGGTCCCCTCGGCCGTTAATCTGGGTATTCGTGATCGGGGCGCTGTCTTACTGTCAGACAGCTACTCAATTGTCCTCACGAGGCTGAGTGCACTCCGTTCCAACCCTCACGTCAGTTTTAAAATCCCTGACGGAGCCGGGGATCGAACCCGGGGCCTCCGGGTGAGAGGCAGGCGCGCTACCCCAACACCACGGGGCCGGCTTTCTTTCTAACATCTGTCATTTTAATTTCTTTGTTAGACGTTTACGCTTGTTACAAGTAACTTGTGTCACAATAAGCAGTGTGATACTGAAGAGGGACTAACCAGACAACTGGCCGACTGCCTAAGGCGTGGTGATTTCGATCAACAACGCATTGTTATTGGTGCCGTTTAGCTGTGAGCTTTTGCCAGGCAGGCATTCCTTTTATAACATACAACAGTGCTTTATTTCACCCAAATTACACATGGATAACCGAGAGTTTATTGTAAAAGGCTTGGGATATAATGGTCATCAGCATGTACTCTAGTATGAGCAGAATGTGATAGCCACTTGAAAACTGACAATAGCACACAAATCAATCCAAACAAATTCATTTCTAAACTTTAACTATCGTATTTGCTCGCATATATCTCGCACCCCATTTTTTTATTTGAAATTTCAGGGGGAAAAAAGTACTCGCATATATCTCTCATTCATTACTGACGCCATCATATAAATGACCATAATAACCTTGAGGTAGAAACACGTTCGATTTAGCGCGCCACAACAGTAGTCATTGTCCAGGAACTTACCCGAAGCGTTACTAACAGGAAGAGCGAGCAACAACGAGTTGATCCGAACTTCGATACGAGCCGATTAGGGATCCAGGCGCCGCGTGCAAGCATACGGCGCAGCGTGAGTGTTAGCACGATGTACATCGTTCGTCGAGTCTTCGGCCGTGGTTGGCTAAATTCACCGCCTTGAGACACGTTTGAATTAGCGATTAGCGCGCCACGTCAGTTGCGGAAGTAGGCCTGCTGTTACATCGCAGAGAAACGCAGTTCAGTCTCCTCGAATCTCAATGATTTCGTCATTGTGTCGCATCAGAGCTCGGCCGCTTGCAAGCATACGGCGCAGCGTGAGTGTTAGCACGCTGTAAATCGTTTGCCGCGTCTTCGGCCGTGGTTGGCTAAATTCACCGCCTTGAGACACGTTCGAATTAGCGATTAGCGCGCCACAACAGTTGCGCAAGTAGGGCTACTGTTACATTGCAAATTTTGTGTTTTTTCGGGAATACGGTCATTCCCCGCGTATATCTCGCACCGAAAATTTTCACACATATTTTCGGTCAAAAAAGTGCGAGATATACGCGAGCAAATACGGTAATATCCAAGTATATTTATTAATCTAGTGTAATATTTTTCAGGATTAGGGAATAACCCATCTCATGTGGGTACAATCGTGTTGACCGACTGAAAAGCACCAAACTTTTGTTTGTTAAGGCAACACTGAAACACCATAATGCTAAATAAACTGTCCGGTCATACTAAGCTCTTGAGAGCAATTAACCAGGTTGTAGAGTAACAGGCCATTTGTCTAGTAATTCATAACATTTTAACACCCTAAATAAAAATTAGTGTTCTTTAAAGAAACATTTCATCTGATGGTGATGGACAAAAACAAATTTTCAATTTCACTAATTCCTTCTAAAAGAATTTCACCATCATGGTGTTATTAAATGGTTTGTAGACAGAAACAGTAGACTATGATTAACAAGTAGTTCCGTGAAGAACTAAAGCCTATCTTCACGTTTCCTACTAATGTTAATTGCCTCTATCAACATACAAAATTTCAGTTTGATAGCTGTAATAGATTCGTAGATAGTGAGAACTGTCTAAATATTTCGGAGGGTCGTCATGTTGGATTTTATATATACTGTAGGCCTTAATAGTTATGTACTGTTACATGAAGATTAATGTGAAGGTGTTTTATTCAAACTTCAATCCACAAGAAATAAAAACTTAATTTTAAAATTTCGCACAGCCGCCATCTTAAGATTTTGAAACCAAGTAGATGTCAATGTATTGCAACTTGTACATTCATTTCCTGTACCCAGTTTTACTGCGTTCGGATGGTCAAATCGCTAGAAAAGTCTATTTAAATGTTTCGAATTTGCTTGGCCGCCATGTTTGTTCGGTAGTTAACAGGTTTTTGAAAGTCACTTAGATGAACTTCTAGTAGTGCCCTTTATCACCGTATAAAATTTCAGGGTGATGAGAAAGAGTTTTGGAGGTATAGAATGCCGGTGAAATATTTTGCACAGCCGCCATGTTGGATTGGTGAGACCTAATAACATTTGAAGAGCACGGTCGGGGTCGGCCAAAATACACTGTGACCTTACAGAGTTTCATTGAAATCACTCCAGTAAAAAGGTGATCTCACAAGACTATCTTTTCATAAATGAAAATAAGCTAAAAATTTTAAAGTTTTATAACAAGCACATACATTTGTGATTCAGGTTTGTATTGACGTGCATTTTTTCTTTCTTTCTTAGTAAATTTGTCAGTTTTGTGGATCATTATGGATTTTTAGCATAATTTGCAATTTACCTATACAGTACAGTATAATGGTGGTAGCCCTGCACTAGATTGATCATAAAGGCAGACAAAATACATGCACATTCACCTGTTTTCTTTGCAACAGCTGCGAGGGCCTCCTTCAGCTTGGTTTCATTGCGCCCTGCAACGCCCCATGTCAGATCCTTTTTCTCCTTAGCAAGGTTCAATATTTCTTCAATCGCAACTTTACCCGTGAAACCTGAAGCTCCAAAGATAATAATATCCATATTTGGTTCATCACCTCCAGCCATTTTTTTAAATCCTGAAAATAAAAGCACACAATATACAACCAGAAACATCACATAAAATATGCAGAATATTTGAAGGGCTCAGCAGTAAGTAGTATTTCCTTGGTGGATCAGTGCTCAATTGATTTATGATCCCAAAATCATACAGTCAATTCTGATCGAGTAGTCAGGGCTTTTGGAAGGAAGGAAAAAATCTTAAGGTTGCAGTATTGCAAACGACTAGATTTCTTTATGAAACATAATACTATAATAATATTTTTAGTAATAAAAGTCCTTTTATATGTATGTATGTATGTATGTATGTATGTATAGGAATACATAATTTTGTTTAATAATTCAGGAAATCTTATAGTAATTTACCATGAACTGTCTGAGGAAGCGAAGCGCACCAACTGTCGAGGAGCGCTCGTCCGTTTGATCGTTGCCAGACCCAAGCACCGACCAGATCTCAATAGTGAAGGGTTTGGGGAAGATGCTAGACCGAGTAAGTCCTATCCCAACAGTTAACTCGGCTGGACGTTGCCCCCCGATTGCAACAAGGGTGCCGAGGCGCGGGCGGAGACATCCAAGACGCTCGCTCAACAATCTTGCGCGGTTCTTTCCGCCCTTGTATATAACTTGTGTTATTTGGTTCTCGTGAAGGTTTTCAGATAGACTAACTTAAATCCAATGACAATGTGATGTTCTATGAACTACGACATTCGTGATGAACGAGGTTCATTCGTTTTACTGCACAATTTCTCTGATATCAAGCCGTCTTTTACGCTACCACCACCCTCCACCAACTCCTTTAATAAAAATAGTTTAACAGCCAGAACAATTATCTGCCAGACGCCACTGCATTTGACTAATAGACAAGAGTTCCAGCTTCTCTGTTAGATAGGAGTGGAAGCAGAACGTCAGTATATCGCCTGGATGGCAGCACTACGATTACCATTTGCCTATTGCTGGTCATTAATGTAATGCTTGTGGGGATGCCCCCAGAGCCCTTCTTCCAACTTCCTGTTCATTTGAGGTGTTTCCGACCAGAAGGGTGGTAACAGTGAACGTAGTTGAGTTCGCCCTGATATACAATGAAACATGGTCAGTTGCTCGACCAGTAGCTGCACGGAACAGGAGGAGTCCCTACTCCAAGCCCAGTTTTCACCAGATACTCCAGGGTACACTCATCCTCTTTTCCCACCTGTCATCCATGGTTTTCCAGGAAAATGCTGGGACGGTTCCTAACTTGAGGATACAGCCGCCTCCTTCGCAATTTACAAATACACACACTAGTGCAGCCATCACGATAACACAGGTTATCACACGGGACTACATGACCATGTCACAAATCCCCTTAAATAAGCAAAAACAACTAACTGTTCAACGATCACAAATGGCATTGTACTATTGTATTATTATTTCATTCTTGACAGGTACCGTAGCTATTATGATAAAAGTTTAGTTTTATTACCATTTGGATGGATTCACGAAAGAATAAGAATATGTCGAGTTTGCCCTTGGTGGAGTGGGCCCTTCTGGTCGGGAACGCCTCATTCATTCACTACATATCTCATTAAGCGGCTTCTATGGCATAGTTGGTAGCATGCTGAGCTTCTATAACCAAGGTCGCGGGGTCAAACCCGGCCGAAGTCTTCTGATTTTTTAAGAGCGTTAAAAATCCCTCAAATCGTCGAGTCAATGTACACTGGATAATTTAGATTGCTGGCCCTAACCCACTCTCACTTATAAAGCAGATAACGCGATCAGCAGCCACCATGCCGTCGGCTAAGAGTGTCATCTGCAAATCAAGGTTTCTTCGTAAGTCAGAAAGATCCACACACACTGTTAAAATGTGTGCCACGGTGAATACGGCTCCACAGGTACAAAGTGGGGGTCTTCCCTTCTCATCAGATATGAGTGGGTGGATCTTGTATGACCTATCCTTAGCCTACACAAAATGACGGACTCCCTCCATGACTGGAAAGAGCTCCGCCACTCGCGAGTAGTTCCCTTGATCGCTCTCAGTTTACTGAGCAGTGGGTCAGCTAGCCACTGACTCTCCCAAAATGCCCGTACTTGTCGGCGTAACAGAGCGAATGTCTCTAGCGGGTACCTCCATTGGTCGAGGTGGTAGCGATAACTCCTCTTTTGCAGCTTGATGCACTAACTCATTTCCCGCAATTCCCATGTGGCTTGGAAGCCACAGAAAGGTGATTCGAGTGTCAGCGCAGCACAATCCGGCTGGTAGGTCGTGGATTCGCTGCACTAGTGGGTGTTGCGGGATACATGTAGCAATTGACTGCAACGAACTCAAAGAGTCGGCACACACGAGAAAGTGGATTCGTGCATCCTGTAGTGGAAACTGCAGAGCTTCATGGCAACAAGCTCCGCAGTAGACACACTACAGGCCTCAGGCAAAGAGATCTTGGTATTTGCACATCAATAATGCAAGCACAACCCACCTTCTAACCATCCATGTAGAGAATGCCAGCATCCGGAAATTGGTGAACTATGCTGTGGAACTGCCTCCGATAAACGGAGGCATCCGTGTTCACCTCAGGACCGGAATTTCCGGACGTGGGACTTTCCATGGAGGCACCTCGCTAGGTGTCCGGATCATACAGGGACCTGCAGCCACTCCTATTTCAGTACACGAGCTATCGAGTCTTAATACCAACCGGCCGAGGCACAAGGCTGGTTGGCGAACCTCTGGTGGTATTGGATACTGAAGAGAGCTCCATAACTCTGATATTGCAGCATTTGACGCATATTGGTAGCATATGTTGGTGTCTATAATTTAGAGCTGGAACACCCGATTCGGTGAGTAGGCTGGGTATCAGGCTGGTCCAGAAGGCACCGGTAGTCAGCCTAACGCCACTATGGTGGATACTGTCCAGCATTTTCAAGGTTGACGGCCTTGCTGAACCGTATGCCGCAGAACCATAGTCCAGCCAGGAAAGAACGAGGGCTTGGTAGAACCGTAGCAGCGCACGGTCAGTCCCCCACGTAGTGCCACTAAGAAACTTGAGCATGTTCAGTTTCCTGAGACTAGACATTTTTAGTTGCCGTATATGGTGCTGTCACGTTAATTTGCTGCCAAAATGGAGCCCCAGGAAGCGATAAGTGTCAACCAACGGCAACGCAGCATCCCTGAGATGTAGTTCAGGATGTAAATGTAGTCTTCTCCGGAGCCGACAAAAATGGACGACAGGTTTTCGTTGCAGAAAAAAGAAAACCCACCTGTCGACCCGGTTAATAGCTAGCTGCAATTGCCGTTCCAAGATTGCCATACTTCCAGAGCTGTAATGCAGAGCTAAATCGTCTACATACATCGATGGAACTACCGTGGACCCGGCAGCGGCAACAATGCCGTTTATGGCAACTGCAAACAAGGAGACACTCGGCACAGAACCCTGAGGAACTCCATTTTCTTGGGTATAATACTGCGATAATGTCCTACCAACCTTTACCAACCCTTACACAGAAGAGTTGGACGGACATGAAATTCGCAATGAAAGTCTGTCGATTACCACGGAGTCCCCACTTGTGAGGGTGGAAAGGATCCCGTAGCACCATGTGGTGTCTTTCTCAAGGTCAAAGAAAAACTTAACTAGGTGCTGCTTCCGGAGAAATGCCTCCAGCATGGTGCTCTCAAGTCGCACCAGATGGTCAGTGATAGACCTAGGAGAGCAAAATCCACACTGGTACTCAAGACAGGAGACCTCTCTCCTCCAAGAACCACACAAGCAGACGGTTCACCATCTTCTCCAGCAGCTTACATAGGTCATTTGTCAGACAAATGGGCCTATAGCTGCTTACAAACTTGGGATCCTTTCCAGCCTTGGGAATCTGTATCATGATCCCCTCTCGCCATTGAGTTGGAAACTCCCCTTCAATCGATATACGATTGAAGAGGACCAACAGTTGTTTTATTCTGGATTCGCACAGATGTTTTTTAACATTTGATTATGTATCCCTCCACAGTTCCAGATGCTGGTTGGGATGGCATCTAGTAACCAAGTTTGCAGTTAGGTTTCTTGGAAGGTGGCATTTGGTAGCAAAAGTAGCAACTACTTGAAATTATCGTCTGCAGTCCTTACTTGAATTAAAACGGACAACACACACTAATACAGTAATCACAATTAACACCAGTTATCAGACAGATTCTAGGCACACCCAAAGTACACGGGGCTACATGACCGAGTTGCCGCAGCCCCTCAACTAAGGAACAAACCATCTCTCATCAACTCCACTCATGAGGCTGCATTGCATCTCCAGTCTCTAGGTCCCACATTTCTGTTCCAAACCCACTCCAGAGCTTCCTTGCACAGCTACCAATACCTTTGTCTCACTCCAGTCATGTCTTCTTTCTTTATCCCTCCATCGGGTGCACCTCAGAGACTCCCGAGTTTGGGCGCCTGTTGCAAACAAGTCATTGATGTCCAAGTAATGCAGTTATTTTTAAAGTCGTAAGTGGCATCCATAGGATATACATAGGGAGTTAATTCAACATCAGGTTTTAAGAACTTATCTAACTTACTATAATTTATTGCTCACAATTAAACTTAAAAAAAATAGCTCAAATTTACAACCCACCACCAAATTGTGTTCAGTTTTCATTACAAAAATGTCATCAAACTTCAGAATTATGAACAAAACTTAAATGTTTCAATTACAAAATAAAATACAGCACAATAGAGTCCTTACTTGGAATCACTGTTGGAATGCTCAGCAGTAAAGATACATTGGCCCAGTCAGTGCAAAGTAGGCAAGGCATACTGTATCTGTATGAGGCAGGCAGATTGCTTTGTGTCATTCATAGCATTCATAATTCGACGTCCTTTGACCCGTTTATTCCACGAAATAACCACAATCTATGCTGTATTCCTTATTCATAAAATGAGTAAAACAAGCAATATTGCGATGGAATAATACGGAAATACGAACAAGTTCGGGCACAATGCGCCTCACAGGCCTAGAGGGCAATTACTGCACTTTACGCTAGCGGCGGGAATACTAATTGGGAGCATTTGGAACGGGACCTAGAGATAGGAAGGTAAGAGGGGCAGGCACTCTTGGAGAAGAGGGGGGGGGAGCAAGAATAGATTTGCGGTGCCTGTCAGGGCAACTGCGCCCGACGGAGGGTTAATATCTTAACTAACTTGAGCCAATGCAAATCATGGTACGTGAACCGTTCTTTCTTTTGTTTTTCGACTTAAATAATACAGTAGTAGTGCAAAACTTTGGCTAGTTAGTAAACAACATCCCAACATCAAAACTGTCAATATAAATCAAAAACTGGTCACCCTAGTACAGAGTAGAACCATGTACAAAAGTATTCAAAATGGATGGACACACGTCCGTTTACCCAATTGAAGATTTATTCAGATGTTTTCAGCCAATCAACATCAGATGACCTCACTGTTCTGTTCCTTAAAACAACAACTCAATGCTTTTGCGTTCACATTTTAAATGGTTTCTTGCTTTGCTTTCTAAATCACAAGCATGTATGCTCGATTTTGTGAACACAATGATATTGAGGCCATAATCCGGGTCCACTTGTTCCGACTCTATATTATAGTGTGGGGGCTTCGGTGGCATAGTTGGTAACATGTTGCGCTTCTATGCCCAAGGTTGCGGGTTCAGACCCGGCCGTAGATGGCCCATTGTTCACTTTTCCTTTAAAGATATTTGTTGGGGATTGGGAATGTGGCCAATTTGTTAATTCTTGTCAAGTTAAATTAAGTCAATGGAATAGTCCTTAGCGCGGAAAGTGGAAACCGAATGGAACAATTTGCAAGAGGACATTTTCAGCCCTATGCCGCCAAAAAGGAAACTAAGTATAGCTAACCCCGAAGCCTTCCATGCATCTTTGCCGATGATGAGGAAGCCGTTCAATACTAATGGCTCTGTTCAGTTCGTTAGTGTGTACCCCCTCTATTGTTAACACAAAAGCGCACGAATGTGCGTAACAGATTTACGCGAATTTAGTCCTCGCTATAATCGCACAGAGATTTCTGATTACTTTTACATCGTGTGGTGTGATATAATTGTCACAGAACTGGTCACAATGAGAACATGCAGAGTTCATTTAGGGTGTGGTAGGACATGTTTTTACATATTTTATGGTGGTACCCATGCACTGCTAATTTTATCACCATTGTCTTAGTTTCTGATTGGCATTGGTCCAGTTCCGGTCGATCATAACATCTGTGCTGTAAAATTCTAGCGGGATGTCTTCTCTCTTTTCCCTTCTCTGCTAGGTGTGCTCAGCATCTTTTGAGGATGGAAGCTGTAATATTATCCTTATTTCTTTGACGAAGGAAGGGTTCCCGTGCTAATTCATATGTTAGGCGGGAGTGCGTGTATTTTGGGATGCCCATTATATTAAGGTTTTCAGGAATTGGGCTTTAACTCTTTCTTTGAGGGTGGCGAGACCTCTCTTCATTAGTCGGTCCCATATCAAATGGATCCCGTAAGTGAGAATTGGTAGTATCTTTGTGTCAAATAGATGCGTAGCTATTTTTAAAGATAGTTGCTGTAGATTATTAATGTCGTACATGAATTTCATGCAGCCACTGCTCATTCTTGGATGGGTAATCTGAATGTCCTGGTAGACTGTAAGGCCAAGGTATTTAACTGCATTTACTATTTCCACTTTGTCCTCTTCATATTGCAAGTTGTCGTCTGCTGCTGCACACCCACCTTTTCGAAAGACTATCTGTTGAATTTTAGTCCAGTTTATTTTGAGATTACTCACTCACTCACTCCGTTGGCTTTTCTGGGACGTGGCGATCCCGTGCCGCTCTCACTATCTGCCTCCATTTCCTCCTATCCAGCGCAGTATTCTCCCATACAGTAATACCCATTTGTCTGCAGTCAGCGGTCACCTCATCTTGCCATCTACTCCTAGGTCTTCCAGGGGGTCTCGAGCCTTCGATCTTCTTCTCATACACCTGGCGAACTATTCTGGCAGCGTCCATTCTGATAACATGCCCTGCCCATTGCAGCCGTTTCGCTTTCATGACGTCCACTACTCTGGGTTGATTGGCCAACTTGTACAGCTCATGATTTGATCTGAGAACCCATCTTTGTGTTTCCTGGTCAAAGATGGGGCAGAAAATTTTTCTATATATCTTGTTTTCGAAGACTGTAAGTTGGCGTTCCTCCCTTTTGGTCACACTCCATGTTTCGGCTCCGTATAGCAGTACCGGCCTGATGATCGTGTTGTATAGTTTTAGTTTTGTTTTCCTGGTCAAAAGTTTGGAGGAAAGTAATTTATGCAGGGAAAAGTAAACTGTTTGCATTCCGCAATCTAATTTGGTGTTCAACTTGTCTTCTATTGCAGTCATTTATATTTACCCCAAGGTATTTGAAGTTTGGCGTGTTCTTAAAGGTAAAATTGCCTATATGAAGGTTGTTGCGTTGGTCTGTAGTCATGTTTTCTCTCTGTATGATCATGTATTCTGTCTTCTCTTCATTTATCTTTAGACCTATTTTTGCAGCAGTTTCATTTAATTTCCTGAATAAAGCTTCAATTTCTCCTCCATTATTTCCTATTAATACAATGTCATCTGCATATGCCAGGATGTTGTGTTTGTTATCTGCTAGGTCTCCAGTTGCAGCTTCTTTGGTTTCCCGAATTACTTTTTCCAGAACGATGTTGAAGAGAAGTGGGGAGAGCGCATCACCTTGTTTTAGTCCTGTTCTGATTTCAAAACCGTCTGATACGGATCCACAGTGTGTCACTTTGCTCACTGTCTCCTCCATACACATTTTGACCAGGCTGATAAGTTTCTGTGGGATTCCGTACTCTGCCATAATTTCCCACACCGTTTCTCTGTGGACTGAGTCATAGGCCTTTTGGAAGTCAATAAATAGGTAATGGACGTTTTTGTTATATTCCCAAACTTTTTCATTGATTGTCTTAATACAAAATATATTGTCTGTTGTTGATCTGTTTTTACGGAAACCATTCTGATAGTCTCCTATTATATCTTCGGTGTATGGAATTAGACGTTGTAATATTATGTGAGACAGTAATTTGTAAGCTGTGACAAGTAGGGATATTCCTCTGTAATTTCCGCAGTTATGTTTATCTCCTTTCTTATGTATTGGAACAATAATTGCTTCCTTCCATTCATCCGGTATTTGTTCCTCGCGCCATATTTTCAGGATAAGTTTATGCAGTTTTTCATGAAGCTTCTCACCCCCATATTTCAGCAATTCAACTGGTATACCGTCAGATCCAGCAGCTTTGTGGTTTTTCAGTTTCTTCAGACTGCTGGTTACCTCTTCATATGAAGGATCATTTATGAAAGGTTCTACCGTTGAAAGAGTGGTTCTCTCCAATTTGTTGTCTGGTTCAGGGCAGTTCAGTAAGTGGTCAAAGTACTCTTTCCAAGCCTGTAATATGTGGGTTGTTCCTGCAATGATGTTACCATTGTTGTCGTGGAGAACTGCTGATCGCGGTTGGTATCCTTTCTTAATGTTATTCACCGTCCCATATACTTTACGGATGTTCTCCTTCTGGTCATTCTCAATACTCTCTAACATATGTTTAAGGTAAAGCTTCTTTTCTTTTCGTAAGGTTATGCTTGTTTCTCTTCGTGTTTCCCTGTAGTGCTGTTCCAATTCTTCATTTCTCCTGTCCTGTAGCCATGCTTTCCTTGCTGAGATGCTAGCTGCTACTGCTGTTTTGCATGTACCATTAAACCATTTCTTCTTTCGTTCCACTTTAGGTAATGCGTTTTTAGCTGATTCTTGAATCACCTTCTTGATATCCTTCCACAATCTATTAATATCTGTAGTTCCACTTTCATCCACTTCTTCTCCTACTTCATCAAGTACGCCAAACCTGTTGCTCACTTCCACTTGGTACTGACAAGTTTGAGGAGTTTCCTTTAATGCTTGTAGATCATATTGTATTGCGCGCCCTTGTTGTTGTTTGTGGTGAGTTTTCAGTTTCACCTCCATGGATGCAACCAGCAAGTTGTGGTCAGAGCCTATGTCAGCTCCCCGGTAAGCACGAATATCAGTGATGGCGCTTCTGTGTCGATTCGAAATTAGTATATGGTCAATTTGGTTTGCCGTCTTTCCATCTGCTGAATACCATGTTTCCTTATGTATATCCTTGTGTGGAAACGTCGTACTCCTGACATTCATGCTTTCTGATTCTGCAAATGAGATCATTCTAAGCCCATTTTCAGAGGTTTCCTCATGAAGGCTTTCATTACCTATCGTCGGTTGTAGGTGCTTTTCTTTTCCTACCTTGGCATTAAAGTCTCCTAGTACTATCTTGATGTCATGTTGTGGTAGGCCTTCATACACCCTCTCCAGCTGTTCATAAAAGCTGTCTTTCACCACATCTTCTTTATCATTTGTAGGTGCATGCACATTGATAATGGATATATTAAACCATCGGCCTTTCACTCGTATGTAGCACATTCTTTCATTGATTGCCTCAAACCGGATTACTGTTTCAACACATTCTTTTGAAATGAGGAATGCTGTTCCAAATTCATGCTTTCCGGATTGAGTTCCACTGTTAAACATAGTGTACTCTCCGAAGTTCTGTATGTCTTCCCCTGCAAATCTTGTTTCTTGAATAGCAGCAAATTGTATTTTATACTTCTCGAGCTCGTCTTTCAATCTTTGAATGTGTCCAGCCTTATATAAGCTCCGTGCATTCCATGTACCAATTAGTCCTCATTTCCTTTGCCATGTCTTCGTAGGGTATCCATTCTTAAATCGTTCCGAGGCTTAAGTGAGAGATTCGTAACAATTCTCTTTTTACATGAGAGGGTTGTTAACCCTAAGCACAACCCCCAACCTGGAGATTATTATGCCCAATCTACCAGCACTGAGAAGGCATGTTAGAGTTCTTCCTTATTTGGTGAACTAAGGACCATGTCGTCCGCATATATGTAGATCACTGCATCCTTCGATTTTTCTCGGATTGCTGTTACATTGGCTGTGAAAATATTGAACAGTATGGGACTGAGAGGGTCACCCCCTCTATTTGAAACACTACAATGTCCTGCTGACTTACGAAACACAATGCATTCTTCATTTGTAGAATGAGATCAAAGTCACATGGACATGCACCCACCCTCACTGCTGCCAGAACTGTAGTGTGGACTGTTGCATTATCATGGAGAATTATGGCAATGGCCGGCAGTGCTGGACATCAGGAATGATCTGTAGTATAACTTTACTTACATCTCAGAGTACAGCCTCTTTGCATATGCTGTCAACTCGCCAATGCACATAAACACAATCTTGCAATGGCACTCCATAGGCTACTGTGTAAAACAGGTTATCAAATGTATATACTGAACTAATCACATTTCAGCTATTTTGGAAGATATAAGTTAATATACAGGTCATTATCTATGTGCGCCCCGATAAACACTGCTAGCTAAGCCGGCCGTGACTGGCGCAGATCATGGGCGCGTGTACACTGTTCAGCCGGTGGTTGGCGCGCTCCGCTGACTCATATTGTTAGTTCACACGTGTTTTGTCATTCATATCGACGTGTATCTGCAAAGCTTAGATGTTAGTGTTGCATGTGTAGCAAGTATTGTGATTACTGTGATTGTTGGTCATGCCTAGCCACAATTCACATCGTGCGAACGTGTGTGTATCCATAATTCGTAAATGAAAAGCAGAAAGTCTTGTTCTGAAACGAGACGAAAATTTCGAATCAAGTTTCCAGGAAAACCTGTGCCTAATGCCAGTACAATTAGGAGGCTCGCTAAACTATTCAAGAAAACATGCTCCGTAAATAATTTAAAAGTTAACAGAAAACTAGAAGAGATTGTTGTCCAGAAGATGCCAGGGTGTGTTACAAGAGAGGGAGGACATTTTCAGCATCAGCTATGAGCACTTGTGGGGTTTGAAGCCATTTTTCAGTGTTACCTAAGTAAACAAAAGTTTGGTGTTTTTCAGTCGGTGAACACGAATTTACCCAAAAAAGAGCTGGGTTATGCCCTAATCCTGAAATAAATTACAAGAGATTAATAAATACACTAGGATGACCAGTTTCAATCGTCAAGCGATCATCATCAGATCCATTACACTTAGGCTATAACATCTAAGTTTGAGAATACAGGTGAAAAATATTTACAATATGTACAATTATTTAGTTGCAGTGTTGGTAATGCTACTGTCTGTGTATGCTAAATGTATATCTAATGTTAGGTGAAATGCTAAAATGGTGATAGAAATCTGGAGTTTGTCTGTTTGGGGTGATTATATGGTTGTAAAAAATCAACTATGGTTATGCAGTCATAATACAGGCTGATACTTATCCGGTTGTCTTCCCGGCTGGAACTTCCGAGCAGTTTCGTGTTCACTCTAGCACCAGTTGTGGTCGACTGAACCCGGGTGTTAACTGGACTAAACTGGTTTTTCCTTTCTCCCCCCTTTGTTCCTATGTGAATTAAGTACACATTATTGAATATGTTCGGTAAAATTGTAAAAGTGCGCGCCAACCACCGGCTGAACCGTGTACGTGCGCCCGCGATCTGCACCAGTCGAATCCGGCTTAGCTTGCCCTGTTTATCAGGGCACACGTAGATAATGACCCTGTAGTTGCCATGACCACTGGTGGAATTTGCTGCAGGTGTGTGGGATTCATATATATCATACTTTATACATGAGTTGATAAGGGATGCAAAGGCTGTCTGGTACACAACCGAGGAACTACACCTGGACAAGCAGTGCAAGTGGAATGATTCCGAGTTCGGGTTGGGAAAGTTGGGTCGATTATAAGTTCTATAATATGATTAAGGGGTGTGCTTTTAGCTTTAAAGGGGGAATATGCATGGAAAGATTTTCATGCGAGATGGGAATGATGGAGGTATATAGTAGCCAATTTGTTCATTCTTGTAGGCTACGTCAAGGGAATAAATTAGCAACTGGGGCAAGTATTCCTTTGAGCGGAAAGTTAAAACACAATGGAACCATTTGCCGGAGGATATTTTCAGCCCGATGCCTCAAAACACTGGGAGGTTAAAGAAGCTAGTCAGGCAGTGTCAACCACTGATCTCTATAATATAGTTCATCTACTGTAAGTTTGCACTTTTTTGACAGCTAGGGTTACCAACCTTCATAAGGAAAGACTCAATTTATAACCTGTAGTCCATAACAAATATATACATGTTTTAATCACATGTAAGTTTTACAGGTTATTTTTTCGCTTGTCCCAGTAATTGTGAATATATTGGCAACATATTCTGTCGGCCAGACAGAAAAGTTGCATAATCAAACTGAACTACCACGTGCTCGTGGCACGGGTCTGCGCTTGGTAATGGACGCTTTACCGTGTTCATTCGCCTGTTCAAATAACGTGATAGTTGTATTAAATAATTACACAGGCCAACAACAAAACTTTTTCTATAAAATTAGCTCAATTTAATGATTTTTGGTGTGCTGAGTCCGAAAATCATATTATAATTGCTCTATCACCCACCAGTTTCTTACAATTTTTAATTTAAAATATAAAAAATTACATTTTGTATGTTGTTTATTTTATTTAATACAGTAAAATAAACTAAAATTAAATGTTAGTAGGTTGGCAGCAGTGGTAAATAGAACCTGCAACACTTTTTCTCTCACATTATTTTTCTTTTTCTCTAACAGCTGTACAGTTGATTCATTCCAATCAACATAACCTCACTTTTCACTTTTTGTCCTATGTGCTTTAGGTATGGCTAACCATGGTTGTAAAAACTGTCCTAACACGTTTTGTTATATATGTGGTGATTTTGTGATTAAGAAACATCGGCTCTCCTGTAGTATACGTTGCCCGATTCAAAAGTGCGTTATTTTACTTAGTAGCGCTCGGAAAATGGTTTGTATTTACTCTGCCACGTTATTAAAGCCATTTGCCATTAACAAACACCGCGTAAACACTTCCAAAAAAGGAAATTGTCAACATTAACTTTCAAGTAATAAACTTATCAAAAAGCACGTCGCCATGTTTGATTACGTAATGCTGCCAACTTACTGATTGTACTACTAGGCAAATTCATTGGCCTGGTTAAAGATTATTGATGCGTGACATCCCCACTGTGCGTGACAAAAACCAGGGTTGTTATCCATTAGCCTAACGCGGCCCTGAGGGCCGCGCTACCTAACCTCTATTGGCCTAGACGAAAACCATTGGGCTGGATGAAAATATTGGTCTGGAAACAATAATGTTGGCACTCTGAAAAAATACAGTAACACTCTCTAGCGATGAAATATTCAACTGCTGTATATTAGTAACATTGGCCATTTCTATAGAACATTTTTCGGATTTTAATGGCGCCGGGCAACGTATACTACACGAGTTCCGAAACATCAAAGAAACATAACTGACTTTGTAAAAAAAAAGTGTAAAAAAAAGTGTAAAAAAAAGTGTAAAAAAAAGTGTAAAAAAAAGTGTTAAAAAAAGTGTAAAAAAAAGTGTAAAAAAAAGTGTACTTGGCATATTTTGGTGTTAAAATTGGTGACCAAGACAAAAGTTGGGCTCCTCACAAGGTTTGTTATGTTTGTGTTGAGGATCTAAGGAAGTGGTCTAAAAAAGAAAAGAAAGCTTTTAGATTTGCAGTGCCTATGGTATGGAAAGAGCAAAAAAATCATTCAAATGACTTATTTTTGTACTGTTGATGTTTCAGGGTATAACTCTAAAAATAAGAAAGTGATTATTTATCCAAGCCTTCCGTCCACTATCCGTCCGGTAGAACATGGTCCTGGACTGCCTGTTCCTGAGCCTCCTCATTGTATTGACGACATTTTAAATACCAGTGAATCAGAATCTGATGGAAGTGCACCAGAAAATGATGATGAATTTCAATGTTCTTCAGAAAGTTTACAACCACAGCTGTTTAGGCAAACTGAGCTAGATGACTTAGTGCGAGATTTAGGTTTGACGAAGGAAAAAGCAGAACTTCTTGGCTCAAGATTAAAAGAAAAACATTTTTTGGCTCCTGGTACTTGTATTTACAAGTACAGATATACAGATAAACAGATCTCTCAGTTTTTCAAGCGGGAAGGGGATTTGGTTTACTGTCACGACATTGTTGGTCTAATGAACGAATTCGGTATTTAGTATAATAAGGAAGATTGGAGGCTTTTTATAAACCCATCAAAAACTAGTTAAAAAGCTGTCCTTCTACACAATGGAAACACTTACGCTTCACTTCCTATTGCTCATTCAGTCCACATGAAGGAGACATAAAAATCTTGACACGATTTTACAGAAAATCAACTATTCAGCTCACGATTGGATGCTCTGTGGAGATTTAAAAGTTGTTTGCATGCTTCTTGGTCAACAAAAGGGTTTTACTAAGTTTCCATGATTTATTTGTGAATGGGACAGTAGAGCAAGAGATAAACATTGGTCCACAATCAAAACAATGGCCCACAAGAAAAGTTTTAAAACCTGGCGAAAAAAACATTTTGTATAGGTCTTTAGTAGAACCAAAAAAGGTACGCCTTCCACCACTACACATCAAATTAGGCTTAATGAAACAGTTTGTAAAAGCCTTGCCTAAAGATGGAGAATGTTTTAAGTATTTGAGTGAAAAATTTCCTCATCTATCATAGACCAAACTAAAAGAAGGTGTTTTTGTGGGACCAGATATTCGAAAAATGATGCTCGATCCCACCTTTGAAACGAAGACGACTACAGTTGAAAAAGAGGCTTGGATTGCATTTAAAGAAGTTGTAACCAAGTTCTTAGGCAATGTAAAAGATCCTATCTATGAGTTCATAGTGGCTAATATGCTGAGTAAATTTAAAAGTTTGGGATGTCTTATGAGCCTTAAAGTCCACTTTTTACACAACCATCTTGACTTTTTCCCTGAAAATCTTGGTGATGTGAATGAAGAGCAAGGGGAACGATTCAATCAGGACATCAAGGTGATGGAGAAACGATACCAGGGACTTGGGAACATCAACATGATGGGTGATTACTGTTGGTCACTTCATCGGGAACAACAAAATACATCACACTGGAGAAAAAGTTACATAAGAAGCTTTACAGAAAAAAAGAGAAAGAAAATTCAAAAAAATTAACTCCTAAAGTGTTTATGTGTCTTTAAATTAACCAACAATTGTAGCATAATTAAATAAATAAATATTTTATAATTTGTGATATCCTTGGATATTATTAATTTCCTCCCTTTTCCCAATTATTTAGAGTAATCGGTGTCATATTGTGAAAGAACTTCGGGCGATACATAAAATCTGACACCAGAATCTGTTTTAGCACCCAAAATTGCATAGGAATCACATATATTTAGTAAAAAAGCTTTAAAAATATTTTTTATTGGCCTGTGTTATTATTATAATTGATAATATTGCGCAAAGTCATTGGAAAGTATTATATCCATTTGAACGAGTGTTCACTTTTCAGATAAATTTATAGTGGTTATCTTAAATAGTTTCGAGTAAATATGTAGCCCGAGAGATCTCCAGGACAGACATCTTTGTTTTGACTATAGAGTGAAGCAGATACGGAATATCTTGTTCAAGATATTTATTTTATTTCTCTCTTTTTGAAGGTAAAAGAAAAGGCAGCAGAACTATTGATTTTCCCAAGGACATTGCTCTGGTGAATAATTTTCCTATTTATTTGTGCAAAAAATTAGGCCTAAAATATTAATTGTTGCATAGGCCTAAAAGTTAACTTGCATGGTGGAATTTTCCGTACGTTTTATTTTAATATCAATTCAACAGTTCAAGTAATGATCTTATCGCCTTAAGGACATCTTACACCATATCTTAGTAAGCAATTTCCTCTAGCTGTGAAATGATGAGCCTAAAAATAATTCCACTCCCTAACATTTAAGTTATCAGCTGCTGTGTCACAGTGCGAACAATGCTGTAACATTCTGTCAGCGAGCCGTCAGTGAGTTTTAGGTGTGCTGTTAGAATGATTATTTGATAAATGCCACAAAGAAATACAAGTTTCCTTTAAAAGGGGCCATGAATTGATATTGCGAGATTAATGTAGGTTTAGGCAACGCATAACAGCTGTTCACTCCTTGACGGAATAGAACAGCCATTGCTGGCTGCCATGTGGGTGATGGTTCATTGGCTGGAATGCACGTGGTAGCGGCGGATTGATATGTTCTGTTGGATTACTTGTTCCCGCGAGAACTGTCAAAAAAGTGCAAACTTACAGTAGATAAACTTTACTATTGTATGTCTCGCTCCCACGGCTGGAGTGAGGCCTCCTGCTTTGCGGTTACATTTTCCTGGAAGTACGGGCAAACATTGCTCAAGCTGCATGGTGTGCTCGTTGAAAGGTAGGCTTATTAACACCCTAATTCTGATGGGAAATTGTTATCACGAGCTGTTATAATTGAAAAGAAGACATTTGGTGTAACCTGCCATTCTACAACATTTCTTTATTTTAAAATACATGGCAATGACTACAATCTACAGAAGAGAAGTGATACATAGGCCAATTGGGAATCAATTTCCACATGCTCTAATAGAAGAAAAAAAAGTAGGCTATTATAGTAGATTTCATCATAATATGAAAAGTTTGCTTGTTGGGTAGGCTATTAACTTCTAAGCTCTTTTGCTCACCATGTGCCCACACCAGAGTGCATTTGTAAATTGTGTCAAAAGTCATGCGATACTTACCACGCTCTCTTGTGTACTAAAGGTTATCATCGCTTACAAAATTTTGTAAATAGTTTATGTGATGCACATTGTGTGCACTTATCCTTAATAAATAATAGTTTTGACATATGCAAACTTAAGCAACTGCCATGCCTTTTTTTCTGCAGGTCTATATAAATATATGTACCCTACAATCATTTATGTAGCCTACATACATCAGTTTTTTCTTTTTAGGAGCGGAACAGCGAGGTCATCTGATCCTATGCATACAATAGTAAACAAATCATCCGTAGGGTCATTCCATTAAAGGATGGAGTCAAGCCTTTCTTTTATAGAGAGTAAATTTTGCTTATGCAGATGGTGTTTGGTCTGGATTATTTGAGCAACATTTTAATTTTTCCAGTTTAACTTCAATTTATCACTAAATTTCATTCGGAAGTTTGACTAATGAAGTGTGTTTGTTTCAACAAAACTTATTCTCCTAAGGAAATTGTTCTTTTTTATTATTTATTATATTGAACACATACGATGTGCAAGGTAGTATACATATCCCACTTCAGAGTTCCAGTCCATAGAGAATGAGGAAAGAGAAGGGGAGCATGAGAGGCAGGGAAAGGAAGGATAGCCCCCAGAAACATTACCCAAATAGCTTTGGGGTCAGACGAGAATATGAGGGAGTTCAGGATTAAATATGTTGGCCTGAAACATGTGAAAGCCATGTCCTATGAAAATACAGTAGGCCCAAATCCTTCCTCATCATCTTGCACAGTTTCCAGCCACTGGCCGGGTCTGTTTGGAACAAGCCTCTCCTACGTCTTCCCACCATCTCTCAGCCTCCACCCTCGTCCAGTCTTCTATCTTCTTCACGCTTTCTTCCACCCCCTTCAGCCACCTGCCTCTCGGTCTCTTTCCTTCTCGGGGCCGATAACCTAGATGTTAGGCCCCTTAAAACAACAATCATCACCATCATCATCTTTCCTTCCCACTTTGTCTCGTGTATCCCCTTCTCCATTCGTTTTACATGTCCATACCATCTAAGTCTAGATTTCTCTATACCATCCTGTAATGGTTCCTCCTTCATTAATTCTCTGGTCCTCTCATTTCTTATTCTGTCCATCTTTGTAGCTCCAATACTGCTTCTCAAGAACCTCATCTCACTGGCCTGTATTTTGCTCTTCTACCTTCCTTTCATAACCCAGGTCTCCGAGGCATACGTCAGGATAGGGACATAGTACGTCCGATATATGATCTTTTTGCTGTTCTGAGGGACATCCTTGCTCCATATCATGCTTCTCACACTCCTCTGAAATGCTTCTGCCTGTCTCCCCCGCTCATTTATTTCTATATCGTTTCTTCCATTATCTTGTATCAGGCTTCCCAGATACTTGAAACTCTCCAGTTTCTTCAGCTGTTCCCCACCAATTTTTATTCCCGTTGTGGTTCTTTCCTTCTTCCTTGTTGAGATCACCATCTTACTCTTATTTATGCTAAATTTCATCCCATATCCTTGTATTATTCCTTCCCACACATCCAACTGTTCCTGTACCTCCTCCTCCTTGTTTCCCCAAATCAACAAATCATCTGCCAACGCCATTGCTTCCGTCTTTCCTTCCCCAATTACTTGTGCCACTCGGGTCATTATGTCATCCATCACCATAATGAAAAGTAACGGTGACAGTGCACTTCCTTGTTTCAGGCCGTTTCTCTGTTCCAACCAGTCCGATCTCTCTCCTCCCACTTTCACACAGCTCACGCTTCCCTTATACATCTCCTTCCCTTATACAAATCCTTCCTGCAACCCAGAAAATGATGGATTGCAGTTATGCATTATGTTTATGACAGAAAGAGACATTTCTTTACAGTAGCTACTGTCCACTGCCAAAGTAGTCTGGACTGCAGTTTATGTTGTTGATTGTTTTAGGGGCTTTGCGCCATCTTGGTCATGTAGCCCCATGTACTTGGGTGTGTGTAGAATTCGTCTGATAACCTGTGTCACTGTGATGTTTGTACTGGTGTGTGAATTTGCAATTGAGGTAGGATTTGGGTAGGAAATGGCCACGGCCTTAGGTTAGGTACCATCCCGGCATTTGCCTGGAATAGAAGACGGAAAACCACTTCCAGGATGGCCAAGGTAGGAATCGAAACCACCACCATTCATTTTTGGCCCACGAAGTTGAGTGTACCCCGCTCGAGCTTTCAGACCAAAATTAAAATTTTCTTGGCAGAGGCAGGAATCGAACCCGGGCCTCCGCAGTGAGCCAGAATGCAGTTTATCACAAGTATATTCAGAACCCTTTTCACTACTCTCTATTCATATGAGAACCCTTACTCAACAACCATATAACCAGGCCCTTTAAAATAAACATTTATTTTCTTCTCAGATCCTCATAAATTAGTTTGTACTAATTAACAGCAATGTGTAGTCTGAAATCATTATGAAATAAATGTATTTACAAGAAATGACCATTTTCGATAAAATATTGCCTGCCTTTCACACATTACATACTGTCAAACAGCTGACGCAGAACAGAGCTTCCCGCACCTCCAGACGGATGTAGTCTATTACTTGGACACACATTCTCGTGCGGCCAATGCGATGAGTGGTGTCAACAAAACAAGAAGTTGTAATTAGATCAGTGGGTAGCAGTGTATATACGGTACATGTGTTGAAAGGATGGTGTTAAAGGAATGTTTTATCATTGTTAAAATTATTTTGTTTCTACAGAAACACAAACAGTATTGTTTTCTTCCTTCAATATACAAACAATCTTGCCATATACAATATCAAAAGAAGGTGTAGTCATCATTGAGTACTGATGGGCAATATGATGAACATAAACGCCGACTTAATAGCACAAATAAAATGATACAAAATTTGCTTCGCACTGCCACATAAGTATTCATACACAGCCGATAAGGTCGTACAAATTGTCATACAGAACTCACTCTGTCCCTGTGTACCGGCCAATTGGTTCACTCACTACTGAAACGGGTTCTCTTTTGCTCCACGTTGAGCGTACAATTGAAACGTTTTCTATTGCCCTCACTGTTGCGTGACAAATGTAATGGTTTCTTACTAGCTCTGTCTTGCACTTTGAAATATTTACTCTGACTAAGATATGATGTTTTAATGGGCGCCAAGACCTCAACGCTATGTTGAAATCTAAATTTATATTTAACAACACCTAGCTCTGGTAGAACACCTTCAAGAATCTTTTCACTCAGATCGCGGTATGATTTGATCATTAACCCAACAAACAATTGTATCAGGAGAAGGAATTTGTCTATATCTAATGCTACCTACTGAAAGCAAAGATTGCATGGTTAAAAGAAATGAATTTATTATATAAAACGAGTATTGCAAAATTAATAATAATAATAATTTTGAATTTAAATTGGAGCGTTGCGATTTGAATATTACCGCTAGAAAATTACGTAAAAACGGAGTCGGATAAATTACTGATTTTACTCTTATTCCCAAGCTACGAAGTTACTGAAATACTGAATATAAAACAAAGAGACGAGAGATTACGTAGTTCCGAGTCATTCGCGCTTACCACTGGAAATTGCCGTAGCATTTCCCTCGTACTGGATGTTGTAGAGAGCTTCCTACAGCCTCCTGGTCGTCATATTCTTCGTTAGTTGAGATACTTGTAGATATGATAACTTATGGTCCGAATATCGGAACCAACCACACGTACAACCACACTGGTTAAGTTTTACAAAGATAGTCGCCTGCCTCCACTGCGCGCAAACCATATATGCACTCATAGCATGCCCTCTCTGGACCCCGTCTTCTCCTCGCCCGCTCTACACTGATTGGCTGAGCCTCCACGCGATACCTCCCCACCTCCGGGTCATTACACTCTGCGCGGCGATGATGTCGATTACCGTTCCAGGCCATTTCGCCTTTTCTTGAAGCAGCAACCCAGCTTGCGTCATGCTACTCGACAAGATTAAGCCTGTAGCCGAATTCCCCGTGACTTATCTCTCTCAAAATACCCTAACTGACAAAACTCCGTAAAATTCCGTTGTTGTTTGAGTCTTCAGTCTGTTGACTGGTTTGATGCAGCTCTCCATGCCTCCCTGTCCTGAGCTAATCGTTTCATCTCTACATAGCTACCACACCCTACATCCGAGGCAATCTGTTTAACATATTCTAACCTTATTCTACCCCTACAGTTCTTGTCCTCGACCCTTCCTTCCATAACTAAGCTTGCTATTCCTGGGTGTCTTAGTATGTGCCCTACCAACCTATCTCTTCTCTTCTCTTCATTAGCAGTCGCCAGAAACATCTCTCCTCTCCCACTCGCCTTAATACCTCTTCGTTTGTAACCCTATCTACCCATCTGTTCTTCATCATTCTCCTGTAACACCACATTTCAAATGCTTCAATTCTCCTCTTTTCTGCTGCACCAATAGTCCAAGTTTCACTTCCATAGAGCACCACGCTCCAGACAAAGGCTTTCAAAAAGGACTTCCTAATACCTAAATATATATTCGATGTCAACAGATTCCTTTTTTGTAGAAAGGCTTTCCTTGCCTGAGCCAACCTACTTTTTATATCCTCTTTGCTTCGTCCATCACTGGTTATTCTGCTTCCAAGTAACAGAAGTCTCCTACTTCCTTCAGCTTTTCACCTGCCAAATTGATCTCCACAGAGGTTTCTGATTTATTTCGGCTGCATTCCAGTATTTTTGTTTTACATTTATTAATTTTCATCATGAATTCCTTCCGTAAGACGGAATCCATACCATTCAAAAACTCATTCAAATCCTCAGGCTTGTCGGCCAAGATGACGATGTCATCAGCAAATCTCAGAGTAGAAATTATTTCTCCTTGAATCTTCACTCCCACTTTAAATTTTTCTCCAATTTCCTTCATTGCTTGTTCAATGTAAAGATTGAAAAGTATGGGTGATAAGTTGCAGCCTTGCCTTACACCTTTCTGAATACCAGCTTCTCTCTCATGTCCTTCAGCTCGAATGACTGCTGTCTGGTTTCTGTATAGATTGTATATCACCCTCCTATCCCTGTACTTTATTCCAATAGATTTCAAAATGTCAAAACAATTTAGTCCAATCAACGTTATCAAAAGCCTTTTCTAAGTCTACAAATGCCAAGAACGTTCTCTTATCTTTCCTTATTCTACCTTCCAAAATCAGCCTAAGACTTAGTACAGCTTCCCTTGTTCCTACATTTCTCCTGAAACCAAACTGGTCTTCACCCAACTCCGTTTCTATCTGGCTTTCACTCCTCTTATAAATTATTCTAGACAGGATCTTTGAAGCATGAGTAATCAAGCTGATTGTACGGTAATCTTCACATCTGTCAGCTCCCACTTTCTTTGGTTTGGAACTTTAGTCAGACAAAATAAGATAAAAGAAACAATATTCAAGGATTTATTAACTTAAAGCTTTACTTCTTGAAATCAGGGGGTACCTCACCTGTCTCATAAATCTTACACACCAAGTGAAATAACCTGATCAGACCTTCATCTCCTATGCAGCGTAGCAACTCAATCGGTATATCATCTATGCCTGGTGCTTTGTTCCTGCCTAAGTCCTCTAATGCTCTGTCAAATTCTGATCTCAATATTAAATCTCCTTTTGCATCCTCATCAATTTCCTCCTCCCTTTCCATTACATGATTCTCTATCTCCTTTTCCTTATACAAGCACTCTATGTAAGCTTTTCATCTCTCAACCTTTTCTTCCCTACCTGTCAGAGGCTTTCCATTTGTGTCCTTAATATTACAGCACTTAGTCTTCTTTGCCCCAAAGTATTCTTAATCCTTCGATAAGCTGTGTCTACTTTTCCCAATTTCAGACAATTTTCTATACCTGCACATTTCTCTTTCAACCATTCTTCTTTCGCTTCCTTGCACTTCAATCTCATTTCTCAGACGTCTGTATTCTGCTTTCCCCTTTTCATCTCTTGCATTCTTGCGTTTCCGCCTTTCATCCATCAATTCTAGTATATCCTGAGTGATCCACGGTTTTCGACCTATTCTTTCTTTCCTACCAATGTTTTCTTCTGCGGATTTTGTTATTTCATTCTTCAAAAGTGCCCATTCGTCTGCAATTGAAGTTTGTTTAGGGGTTTTGATTAGTCCTTCCTTTATACTCTTCTTGAATCTTTCGTTTACATCCTTTACTTTCAGTCTGTCTATTGCCCACCTTTTTGGCTTTTGACTTTTCTTCAGTTTCTTCAACTTTAATCTGCATTTCATTACAACTAGATTGTGGTCAGAGTTTATGTCAGCACCAGGATATGTTTTACAATCCAAAATCTGGTTTCGAAACCTCTGCTTGACCATAATGAAGTCGATTTGGTAACGCCCTGTATCTCCTGGTCTCATCCATGTGTATATTCTTCTATTGTGGTTATTGAATAAGGCGTTAGCTATGACCAACTCATGTTCGGTGCAGAATTCCATCAGCCTGCTTCCTCTATCATTCCTTTCACCTAATCCGAAATCTCCTATCTTCCCTTCTCTCCCTTTTCCTACCACAGCATTCCAATCTCCCATTACTATAACATTTTCATCACCTTTGATATACCTCAGAATGTCATCTATTTCTTCGTAGACCTTTTCAACATCCTCATCATCAGCTTGACTGGTTGGCATATAGACTTGTACCACTGTGGTGCACATAGGTTTATCGGATGCTCGAGACTTGAGGAACTTCTATGCCGTACTCAAGGAAATATATGGACCATCTCGCTCATCATCAGGTACACTGAAAAGCGCTGATAATTCTACTACCTTTACTGATAGTCAAGAAATCTTGGAACGCTGGAAGGAGCACTTCTCCAATCTCCTAAATCGTCCATCAGAAGCTGCTGAAGACTTCCTTTGTGATGTGCCGCAACAACCTGAACAACTGTGGTTGGCAGTACCTCCTACTTATCATGAATTCAGTGCAGCTCTCACCCAATTGAAACCCAGAAAAGCACCTGGCCCAGATAACATCCCTCTGGAACTAATTCAAGCCGGAGGTCATTCCCTCAAAACAAGAATTTTCATCCTTATCCTCAGAATTTGGGAATCAAGAAAGGTACCTGGAGACCTAAAGAATGCCACTATCGTCACTATCTTTAAAAAGGGTGATCGCAGTGTTTGTGGCAACTACCGTGGTATATCACTGCTAACTTATCAATTGTGGGGAAGATTCTTGCAAGAATTCTACTTAACCGCCTCAAGGTTATCTCCGAGAGGATCCTCCCAGAGTCACAATGCGGATTTAGAACTTCCAGAAGCACAATTGACTTGATTTTCTGTGTGAGACAGCTACAAGAAAAATGTAGAGAACAACAGAATCCACTCTTCTTAGTCTTTTATGACTTGGAAAAGGCATTTGATTCGGTTCCAAGACCAGCCATGTGGGCAGTGCTGAAGCGGTTTGGTTGCCCTCAGCGTTTTGTAGATCTAATCAAAGCTCTCCATGATGGCATGACAGGTCAGGTTTGCCATCAGAATAAGATGTCCGATGAATTTCCCATTACCCATGGACTGAAACAAGGATGTGTACTGGCTCCAACGCTTTTTGCGCTGTACTTGGCTGCAATGCTTTATGATTCACCCACAAACATCCCAGGTGTGGAGATCAAGTATCGTTTTGATGGAGGGCTTTTCAACCTAACTCGTCTCCGCTCCTTGAGGAAAACTCAGGTTACTAAGGTTACTAACATGTTGTATGCAGATGATGCTGCGTCACCAACTCTCACACCAGAAGAGCTGCAAGAGTCAGTTAACTGGTACAAAAGTGCATGTGATCGCTTTGGTCTTACCATAAATGTCAATAAGACTAAAGTCTTGGCACAACCTTCACCAGGCACACCTCTTCCTCAGTTCAATATCTCCATTTCAAATTTGCCTTTAGAACAGGTTGACCACTTCTCGTACCTGGGCAGTACCATTTCTGTGAGCTGTACCTGTGAGCAGGATGTGGATAAGAGAATTGGCGCAGCCCATGCAGCATATGGACGATTAGCGCACCGGGTCTTCATGAATAAAGATCTATCCATGAGTACAAAGCTTATGGTGTACAAAGCAGTAGTCATTTCTACATTGTTGTATGGCTGTGAAACGTGGACCCTTTACCGACGTGATCTTAGGAAGCTTGAGCGTTTCCACCTACAAAAACTTCGATCAATCCTGAGGATTAAATGGGAAGACCGCATTACCAATATTGCTGTTCTGGAAAAGGCTCAAATCAACAGCATAGAATCATCCATAATAGGTCACCAATTTAGATGGATTGGTCATGTCCATCGGATGGATGATGTGAGATTACCTCGTCAAATGCTATATGGTGAGTTATGCTATGGCACCAGACCTCATGGTGGTCCTAAGAGGCGCTACAAGGACCAATTTAAGCAGACCCTGAAATTGACAGGTCTTGATTCACAAACCTGGGACATGCTGGCTGAAAACCGCTCAACTTGGCGCCGTACCATCTCGGATACTGTAAAGGCGTTTGAAAGGGATCGACGCATACATGAAGAGGCCAAGCGTCAAGCTAGGAAACTTCGAGCAGCCCAACCACGTCCTCCTCCAGCAATACTATGCGACTTGTGTGGTCGCTTGTTCCATGCCAGGATTGGACTCTTTAGTCACCTTAAACACATCCACAAACTGGACTGAAGGAAGAAGATTTATACTCGGATTCGAGTTAAAGCCGATGATGACATAGGTTTAGTATTGATTTTTGCTACAATAATCCGTTCACTGTATTGCTCATAATATTCCACCCGCTGGCCAAGTTTCCTACTCAATATGAGACCAACCCCTGCTTGGCCATTGTTTGATTTAGTGCTAATGACCCTATAGTCTCCTGACCAAAAGTCCTGCTCTTCCTGCCAGCGCATTTCACTAATCCCAACCAAATCCAACCTCAACCTATCCATTTCCCTTTCTAAGTTTTCTAACTTTCCACTTCCTAGCAGACTTCTAACATTCCACGGTCCGATCCGTAGAATGTCAGATTTCCTCTTTGTAACTGCTGTGATGTTAACCCCCTCTCGAGTAGTCCCCACCCGGAGATCCGAACGGGGGACTAGTTTACCTCCAGATTGAAATTTTACAAGGGAGGAGGCCATCATCACATGTAATTATGCATAGAGAGGTGCATATCCTCGGGTATAGCATTACGGCTGTAGTTTCCCGTTGCTTTCAGCCGTGCAGCAGAACGCAGTGTAGCCATTAGTTGGCTTATATTATCAATATCTCAACCGTCTATTAGACTAGTAAAGAATTGATTTATTCTGAAAGGCTGCTACTCCCTTTCAGAATAAGTAAAGAGCAATTCTACTACAAAATACTAACCTTCTACTAACAATTAAATACCAAAATTCTACTAACGAAAAAAATACTAAAGTTTCACCAACAAACAAATACTACCACTAAAACAGTCTGTCATCAGGCCCACTCACATGCACCCTCACCAGACACATTCACACACCACAGTCTAATAGAACAATGACATATCTAATAAACAAATTAACTTCATACTTACAACTAAAACTAACTACATACTTACTGTACTGTAATTTGAATTGACAATATTTATAAATTTAAAATGATAATCTGGTAGCAAAAATATCTACCCCGTCCGAGATTCGAACCCAAGATCTCTAGGCAGGTCGGTAGATACCCACCGACCTACCTAGAGATCTTGGGTTCGAATCTCGAATCTCCGTATCGAAATATATAATTGGCCTAAGTAGATCAATTACAGATTCCGATACACATGATAATTATTTTCTTTTGGTAAATAAAAGACATTGCATCGAAATCTATAATTTACCTATATAGCTCAACTAACGATTCCGATGCTGAATACAATTTCGCAATTTAACGTTATACTTTCCGCATCGAATTCTTTAATCAGCCTATGTCAATTACAGATTCCGATACACATCGTAATTTCAGTTGATATTTTTAATTTTACACATCGAATTCTATAATTGACCTATGTAGATCAATTACAGATGACGATACACATCGTAATTAGTATAATTTCATATTAATAAAAATTCTGTAATCAAATAATTTTCTATGATAATGTTGTTCGTAATACTTTGCTTGATAGTGTTTTCTATAACATAGAAAACCTATCTGATTACTTATAATTTTATAAAAAATGCTCCAAAGAAATACCTTAATAATAATAATAATAAGTTACATGAAAACTTCTCTTGGCTGAACAATTTGCCGCGTAAATAAATATAGAATGGCTTCCTACTGACTCGTGCCAGTGGCGTAAAATCCCCTCGAAAAACACGTTACACTACCATCAGTAGTCATGAATACAAACCCTACGGTAGTGGTTCACTTTAGACCATCCTTGGTATAAATATTTTTCAAAACTGAAATTACCTGATTTAATAGTCGGGAGGATATCAGGAGAGGATTGAGTATTAGATGTTCACTGCTCCGCTGTCATAGACCCACCATAGCGACAAGACTTATATAGTTGAAATCGAAGTTCTCACCCCCATCTTTCTCACCGAGTCAGTATTGCCAACCCCACACGTTTGGTACTATTTCGCACGTGATGTATGAAATCTAAGTGAACTCAATTCCAGTGTTTATTTATGTATTTATAATGTTTTACATACAAAAACAGACCTAACCTGGGGCTTACGCCCCAGACCCCCTTGCTTGATTTATTGTTCACTTTAGACCATCCTCCCTTTTCATCACTTTTAACAACTTTTAACACCTTAGCTTATTGAAAATATATCATTTATGATATGCATACCTTTCGGGGAGTTGTTGGGAGTCGTTTCACAATCTCTTCATACTCAATAGCCACTGCTGCACCGCAATAATTGTTATTTCACGGAAAGAATGCAATTTTTCTTCACTTACGGACGCCACCTTTGACAGTCATGTGACACCCGAAAGTCGATCATGTGACTACGTTACCAACTTGAATAAAGAAATTCGATGTGAAATGCCATGTCTTGTGGTTCGGATTCCACGAAAAACGGAGGTCCCGTGGCTTATGAACGCGAGCTTAACGGTCACGTCGGACATAAGATGTATGTTATTAATGTTTTACATACAAAAACAGACATAACCTGGGGCTTACGCCCCAGACCCCCTTGCTTGTAGTACTAGCAGTAATTTTCCACAAGACAGTGCCTAACTTAGTAGCGAGGGCGTGTGGTGAATTTCTTTATTCAAGTTGGTAACGTAGTCACATGATAGACTTTCGGGTGTCACATGACTGTCAAAGATGGCGTCCATAAGTGAAGAAAGAAGAAAACTTGCATACTTTCCGTGAAATAATTATTGCGGTGCAGCAGTGGCTATTGAGTATGAAGAGATTGTGAAAAGACTCCCAACAACTCCCCGAAAGGTATGCATATCATAAATGATATATTTTCAATAAGCTATGGTGTTAAAAGTTGTTAAAAGTGATGAAAAGGGAGGATGGTCTAAAGTGAACAATAAATGGAAACTTTTAATTATACTTTGGGAACAGGGTCTGTTACAGGAAAATTGGTCAGGAGACAGAGATCCCTTTTCCAACAGTCCAGTCAATTATCATCCAAAAGTGTGTAGCGCACGACAGGAAATGCTTATACGTAGAAAAGTGGAGGCTAATCCTCAACTTAGTGCCCCCAAGATAACAGCTGAAATTGCCAGCTCCATGAAGGTTCATGTGCACCCAGAGAACGTACGACAAGTGCTAGGAAGAGGTCAATATAACGGAAGGGTAGCAAGAAATAATCCTTATGTAAATAAAGTCAACCGCCGGAAGAGGCTGGCATTTGCACACCAATATTGCCATGAGAGTTATGACCTCTGGCAAGACGTCATATTCACTAATGCAAGTCCATTTCAAGTTTTTGACTCGAATGGACGTATTACGGTAATAGTTTATTCAGTTGAAACTTCCCGTCAGATCAATACAAAAATATTTGCGCTATTATTGCGCTATTTGGTACATGTTTCGAACCTTGTATACCGGTCCTTCATCAGCCCTTCACAACAACAAATGGCCACACATCAAATCAACACTGAACAATCCAAAAATGCATGCACACTAATAATACATATTAAAACCATTGCATTAAAATTCTGTACAAAACATATTAAAAACACATGTTAAAAATTCTAAGAGTCCACTTCACTTGTTCATAAGCACATGTCTTTCTGGTGGTTTTAATATGTATTATTAGTGTGCATGCATTTTTGGATTGTTCAGTGTTGATTTGATGTGTGGCCATTTGTTGTTGTGAAGGGCTGATGAAGGACCGGTATACAAGGTTCGAAACATGTACCAAATAGCGCAATAATAGCGCAAATATTTTTGTATTGATCTGACGGGAAGTTTCAACTGAATAAACTATTCATATACGTCAATACGGACCAGAAATGGCAACTAGTATTCCCATCAGTATTACGGTAAGGCGAAAGCCAAATGAAGAACTATATCCCGTAAACTTGAAACCAACCGTCAAACATGGTAGGGGACGGGTCATGATTTGTGGTTGTATGTCGGCTCAGGGAGTAGGTAGTTTACACTTTGTGGAAGGCACCATGGACCAGTATCAATACATTGATATCCTAAAGAATAATTTGTTGGACAGTGCAACTAATATGGGCATTCGGGACACATTCAAATTATACCAGGACAACGACCCCAAGCATACAGCTTGGAATTCTCGTATGTGGGTATTGTTTAACTGCCCCAAAGTTCTTGATGTCCCTCCACAGAGCGTGGATTTAAACCCAATTGATAACTTATGGTACCATCTTGATAAACAAGTGCGACAACACTCAATTTCGAACGTTACCCAACTCAAAGAGAAATTCGTGGAAGAATGGACCAAGATTCCACAACAACGCACAGAAGAGCTTGTACGGTCAATCCCCAGGAGGTTGGAAAGTGTCATACTCCATAAAGGTTTTCCCACAAAGTATTAAACATTGGATATGCCGGTGTTGTGCAAGTGTATGAATACTTAACTGGCAGTGTGAATCGGTTTATTTTGTGTCTATATTTTATTTGTGCTATTAAGCTGGCGTTTATGCTCATCATATTGCCCATCAGTACTCTATGATGACTATACCTTCTTCTGATTTTTATATGGCAAGATTGTCTGTATATTGTAGGAGGAAAACAATACCGTTTATGTTACATGGCTGGTGTATGAATACTTTAGTGAGCCATTGTACTTACAAAATGACCTCCAGATGTATCAGATTCCAATCGAAGGAAAATTGATTAGGATAAATTGCTACCTCCAAAAGTAGGAGAATGTAGGAGGCCTAGATAAGTCATAGGCCACACTTTCGGCCATGTGAAGATACTTTTCCAACTCAAAGGTAAGTATTAAACCACTAGGCTACTTATTGCGCAATTCTAATTACTAGCCTATTTGTAAACTACTCCCGGCGAAAACTGCAACTCACTATTCATGTTTCTGAACAGCCAAAATGCTACAAAACAAAAGTAAATCCTAATATAACTTACAAGAAATATCGATTATTTATTCCCAATATGCCTAATCATCATGAAAATTACTGAACATAGTGTTTGACCTTGGTGTCCTGTGAAACAAAGTTCGTAATACAATGGTAAATATGCACATATTATTAATCATACTTACTTAAGTACGGGTTTTAAATAATGATATAACAAAACTCGATATCAAACTGTCACAATGCAAAGAACGACAAGCGTTTCACTCGTCACCGGTACCTTTTGTACTTGACCTTCCTCAAAACTGTCAAAAACTGTCGCAAAATGTACCGGCGATCAACCTCACCCAAACCAAACTAACCAACCAAATTATTATATATCGTCGCAAAACGGATGTGCCCAATTGTCGACGACCGGGATAAAGTCCAGTGTTCTCAACATCCGATCATAAATTCTTTTCATATTTTAAACAACTAATAAGTCGCCTTTAAAAAAATGTTAATATTTTTGCTTATGGAAATTTGAAGAAAAAAAAAAACTCTAATAAATATATATTTTATATATTCCAAAGAACCAACATTTCTCTCCGAATGTAGTATTTTTCCTACCTATATACTTTGGTGTTTTAACTTGCAGGAGTGGGAGAAAAATGATGATCTATTTGTGGGAATTGCGATGTGATGCAATGTATTATTAAAAGAGTTAATTGCAGAAAGATCATTAATAATGTATTGTATTTGGGTGGAGATTTGCCGCATACCATACAGAAACACCAACCAGTAAAGAAAATGTTACTGTTTGTTTTGCTTAAATCTTGGTAGGCCCATATTCTTGGCTTGATAGCATTGCAAATGAGAGCTACCATTTAAAACAAGTTATCATTTTGAAAACGAATGTGCAGGATGAAATGTTCGAAGTCTTTCATATTTTATCGGAATATTTGTACTAGACATCGGAATAATTCAAAGAACACATATTACGTTACCACACCTATATTTTATGTAAATGCATGTAAGTTGATAGTTAACTTGTACGCTTTCAATAACCTCTCTTTCGTTTAGTTATTTGTGTTAGTAGCAGGCTACTAGTGAGAAATCCAAGAATAAGAAAGAAGTATGGAACCTTGCTCTTTTCCTACAGCTGATATCATGTCATAATTCGTAATACCCAGGCTTGTGTTGGATAAACATAGCATTGTAGGTTAGTTTACCTTTTTAGATGGAAGTTGCTTAATAATTAATTGGCGACAAAATATTATGAATTTGGCGTCGTTCAGGTAGGGATTTAGCGATATAAATATTTTCTCTATTGGTGGCATGGGAACCAACAAATTTTGACCGACATCTAATGCTTTCCATAAAGTTTAAGCTGTCAATACTGCCACAGCGAATGAAACACTGCTGCTACGATCTGGTCAATTTAGTACTTCCTGTATGGTATAGACGTAGCATTTAGGCGCTCGGGGCCCGAGTCCCTGCACTTTTAAGAGTAAATTTTAGCACTTTTTCCTATTCCTGATTTTTTTTCCTTATGTCCACATCAACAGTATTTCCTTTGCCTGCACTCCTGTAGCCTGAAAGTCACACATCAAGACCATAGCTGCTTCTTTCTTTTTCTTTAGCATTTGTCCCACAAATATACAGGGCCTGCTTTTTTGGTTCTCTGTCGTCATATTACATGATTGTGTGCCATGTCAGGATGAAGTCCGGCAATTTTTAGATCGTCATATAGGGTGTCACGCTAAGGCTGTCTCGGTCGTATTGGTCACTTTCCATCTATTTGCAATGCCAATCCAGTGAGTGCAACTATTGTTTCAGCAGCTCATACCAGTGGAGACTGCTTTCCCTCATCTTTTCAGTAATTGGCGCTACTCCATATCGTTTGCGAATGTCATTATTGCTGATATGATCATGGAGTGTCAGGACAGATGGCCACCTGAGCATCTTTGTTTCCATCGCACCAAGTTGCTGTTCCAATTCCTTTGTTGAAGGCCAGCATTGTGCCCCATACGGAGCAACAGGACGGACCACAGAACGATAAACTTTAGACTAGCCAGTCTGGAATCTTCTTATCACATAAGACACCGGACAAAAAGAGCCACTTGAGCCATGCGCTGCTCACGCGATGTGATATTTCAGGTCTGTGGATTCCATCTGCAGTAATAGTGAAGCCAAGATATTTAAAAGACAATGTCTTTGGAAGGTGAACACCATTAATTTTAATCTTATTCGGATCAAGACTGCAACTTAGCGCCTAATGGCGCTTGCAGAGATTGTTCAAGTTTTCTCCAAGTTTATTTATTTCAGAAAATAAATTGAGTTTTATGGCATACACACTCATAATTTGCAGCAGAAGTGACCGTAAAACATGCCACCTGGTTTCGTGCCATTATGCAGATAAGTAATAATGTGTTAATTGCAAACTCGTGGACTCCTATACACGTTAAAGACAAAGTAATAGCGGCTATGACATCAATCACTTGCAGAAAATTTCCCTAGAAACAGCTATGAAACTATTCGAGGCCAAAATTATGCCCATACTCAACTGTGGGTTTGAAATGCTTTAGAATTTCCTCTCAATAAGCAACTTAAAAGATATTGAAAAGGTGAAAGCAACATTCCTGATGCGAATACTCTGCCTCTCTAAATGCTCACTGTCGAGGCTTGTCTACGAACAATGTAAAGTAACAATGTTATTAGAAGTTCTATGCTTGAAAATGCTACTTGCGCCCACGCCGGCAGTCGAGATGGGAACTATTCTTTGTTCACTCGTGTCACACATCAGCCTGCTTCTTTGACAGGTACAGTTGCTCCAGTAGCCTCAGTCATCGTTTAACTGTCCGTGGTAACATGAGCACCTGTGACGCAATGCTTCACCCTGCCGGACTCATGCTACGCTCAGCAGCAATCAAATGTCGAATGGGCAATAATAATCATAGGACACATAGCAAAGAAAACTGATATTTGGATGGAAATTTTACACCATGGATGCCATGATCACTACAGACTGGAAAGAAGCAAATTATCAGTTCAGGCATCTTGGTTAGTTGTTGCTTTAAGGGGCAGAACAGCAAGGTCATCTTCCCCCTGTCAAATATGCAGTGCACGGTTGCCATCACAAGTGTGGGAAACTCTTGTGAGTGATATCATGTGATGGTTTGTAAAGATAGACTAACTGCCCATTGGCTGCATTAAATAATATTATTATAATGTGTCCATGGGCAGCTGGAATCATCCCTGTCTGCCTCGTTGCGTTGTGGCTAACTGTCACTGTGGAGGCCCGGGTTCGATTCCCAGCCCTGCCAAGAAATTTAATTCTGGTTGGAGAGCTGGAATAGGGAACACTCAGCCTCGTGAGGCAAAACTAAGAAGAGGTGGGTTCGATTCCTACTTTAGCCATCCAGAAAGTGGTTTCCCACTTCTACTCCAGGCAAATGCCGCGATGGTACCTAACTGAAGGCCAGGGCCACTTCCTACCCACACACACTAGTACAGACATCACAGTGACACAGGTTATCAGACAAATTCTACACAGGACTACATGTCCAAGATGTCACAATGCCCCCTAAGGAATCCCTTGAGCATTGCTTACCACGTAATACACTGTGAGGGCAAGTTGCTAGGATGTGGACTGTCTAGTATGTGTCCGTAGTCAGCATTTCATTTTAGGAGGGCTCTCCCTCAGTTTTTGGCCAGCAAAGTGGTAGTGGAGACTGGCTCGATTGGTATTGATGTTTGCCCGGAAATAACATGTCAGCAAAACACCTCGAACTGTCACCGAATCCTTGTTTGCATAGTGGCTTGGCCTGCTGATGTGGAGTAGTAGAATAGTAGTAATTTTAGGACAAGAGTAATATTTGAGGCATAGCTTAGACATCAGGGAAAGTGCCTGGTTTGAAGAATAATAATTTCACCACAATGAACTAACAAGTGTTGTGACACGCAGGTAATGATGGTCGTAAGAGCTGATGGAATCGTGCTTTAATCCACGCCGTGAGGAGTCAGTAGTTTGGCAAACTCGCACCACATGGCAAGACGAGGAGAAACGTTAATACCTCTCCTGAAGCATACAGAGGCATATGCCTACCCTTTATCGTTCCTCTTTGTACAGTGTTGGAGATGGTTGTCTATGTGGCCAATAAATATCTTTGAAATAATACTACAACAGACTCTTCTGAGGCTGCTCTATCAATAAACTTAACCCTTCCCGAGCGGATGCTTTTATGGCTCTGAGCAGAATATTTTTCAAACATTCAAAGTATATAAATTATTTTTAATATGCACTAATTTTAATTAGAACTCGCATATATTTTGTATACTGTCGATACTTGGAAGTTTGAGTAGCATCTGAAGGTTGTAAAGTTAATTATTATTATTATTATGTGCGAATGGACCCAGATGGATCACGCAGTACTTTTCTGATCTTCCATATAGCCCTCAATCTCTCTCCTTGGGCCATCTTCCTTTCCTCAGTTCACTTGGTTCCTGGTCTCTTTGGAGCGTCATTCTCTAGTGTTACATTCCATCCATTTACCCTACATCCGAACAGGTTCCTGTCAAAGACTTCCACTGGTCTTATTTGGGCCTTCTCCAAATCCTGTTTGACTTGCTGAATCCACGGTATATTCTTCAGTCTTTCTGCGTAGGTCATGATCTTGTGTGTAAGCCTAGTTGGTGGAAGTCTTTGAACATGTCCATAAAACTTCAATCTTCGTTTTCTGATGTCCGCAGCAAGATTAGATAATTTCTCAGTTGCTTGACGAGATTTCAACCTCAAGATCTTGTGTTCTTCCTTTAGGATATTTTCCAAGTCACCCTTCCTATTAAGTATTAGAGTTTCACTTGCATACAGAGCTTCCGGTTTGATCACCGTGTTGTAGTGTCTGATCTTTGTATGTGTGGACATGCACATTTTGTTGTAGATGTCGCGCGTTCTCCCTTACGCTCTCTTCAATTTCTGTAGCCGAACTCTTTGTGCTTCTTTTTCTAAACCTGTTGGTTCCAAGATCTCCCCTAGGTACTTGAAGTGTGAGACACGATTGATTTTTCCATATTTGCTGTTCAATTTCTGAATGTTGAACCCAGTAGAGAAGAACTCAGTTTTCTCAAAAAAGATGTGTAGGCCAACTTTTCCAGCACATTCCTCGAGGACTTCTATCTGTTTGATTGCAGTGATTTCACTGTCCGCTAGTATCGCTAGGTCGTCTGCGAAAGCTAAGCAATGTCATCTTTTGCTCGTCCAAGTTGAATGGGCTTCCAGTGTTGTTGGTATTTCAGCTCCTTTTCCCATTCTCTAATTACTTTATCTAGAACGATATTGAAGAGGAGTGGTGACAGTCCATCTCCTTGACGAACACCGGTTTTAATTCCGAAGGGCTTCACCCATAAATTTCACTTTGGACTTTGTGGCTGTGAGTGTTTGCTTGATAAGACTTAAAGTCTTTGGGTCGAGTCCTTGTCCCTCCAGGATGTTGGAAGAGGGACTGTCGGTCGACGGAGTCGTACGCCTTCTTGAAGTCAACAAACGTACATATGATTGGGCAGTTTCTGATTGCTTTATACTTCAGTATTGTCTTCAAGTTGAAGATCTGTTCCACGCAGGAGCGCCGAGGTCGGAAACCCGCTTGGTATTCGCCGATCATATGTTCAAGCTGTTCTTGTGCTCTTTTAAGTAGACTCGCTGAGAGAATCTTGTAGGCAACTTGAAGTAAAGAAATCCCTCTGTAGTTATTCACATTCGTCCTGTTACCTTTCTTGTAGAATGGATGGATGAGGGTGCACTTCCAGTCTTCTGGTAGTTTTTCTGTTAGCCAAATGTCTTTGATGATCTCTTTGGTTGGTGGTTGGGATTCGGGGTATGTATATGAAGGCATTTCCTTAGGAAATCTCGAGGGTGGTTCTGGGCAGTTGAGTAGCTCAGAGAAATATCGAGCTAGCTCTCTGCTGTTCTCTTGGTTGGTCAGTGCGAGTTCACCGTTCTGTTTTCTAAAGAATAGGTTCTGTGGGATATATCCTCTAATCTTTCCTGGGAATGTTCTATAGAAATCACGTGTATTGAAGTCTCCGAAGTTCTTTTCAATGAATTGCAATTGTTCCTTCATATGTCTCCTCTTCGTTTGTCTGATTAACATTGCGACCTTTTTTCTGATATCAAGAAAGTGCTGTTGCGTCTCAGGTGATTTTTTACTATTATATTTCTAGAAGGCTCTCTTTCGTTCTTCCAGAGCATTCTCACAAGCCGAATCCCACCTCGGGTGTTTTGTGTTCCTCTTTCGGGGAAGTAACTTTTTGGCTTTCTCTATGATCTTACAAGGGGAGAATACGATGCATGGGTCACCGATTCGAACCATCTTTAGTACACGTGTAGGGCATGACCAGGCGTATACCAGGTGCAAGTAGTAAAATGCGCTTTTCAGCTGATTCCGAGAAATTAATTATTAATTATTCGTAATTGCTGTACGGCGTTCATGTGCGCTGTACGTTAACATGAAGCCAAGGAGTGCGTGGTGCTGCAGTAAGAGCCCTGCTTCGTAAGCTGGGATCACTGGATCGAATCCCACTTGTGAGCCTTTTTTTTTTTTTTTTTTGTAAACATAGGCAATTTGTACAACTGTCGGTGTCGTGAATAATGTTCATTTTTCAGTCAATTGTAATAACGTGTTTTGTGAGCGGGAAAAGGGATTCTGAATTCTGAAATCATCGTATGGGGGTGAACGTTTGTGACATTACATAATGTACAGTCGAGGCATTGCAAATACATTGGTATTATACATGGTCAGGTGCATTCTATTATATGTATACGTTTATACATTGAAGGCCCAGTCTGTTCCGTTCATTAAACGTCAGTGAACCATCAGACCACCTTGCACCCCGCAAGTAGTGTCTCATGCTATGGGTATTGGTTGGAAAGTGTTCGGACCTGGCGAGGTCACCTGCACACAAACTAACGATAACGGTGGGCAGTTGTACTAACAGCAAATACTGTGAGTAAAGGTATTCTTTCATCAATCTCCTGTTCGAAAAAAAAAAAAGGTCACCGGTGGGATTCGATCCAGCGACCCCGAGCTTACGAAGCAGGGCTCTTACCACTGCACCATGCGCTCCTTGGCTTCATGTTAACGTACAGCGCACATGAACGCCGTACAGCAATTACGAATAATTAATAATTAATTTCTCGGAATCGGCTGAGAAGCGCACCTTACTACTTGCACCTGGTATACGCCTGGTCATGCCCTACAAGTGTACTAAAGATGGTTCGAATCAGTGACCCATGCATCGTATCCTCCCCTTGTTAGTGTGGAACTGTTCCCAGGTGCCTGCCTTTTCTCTTTCCCATTCTTCCTTTATACCTGTTTCCTGGATCGTTTTTGTATCAGATTTCTGGAAGTGTGTTCTTTTGCGATGGGTTGTTTTAGGGGTAAATTTCACTTTGATGCTCACTAGATAATGGTCAGAGTCATTGTATGCACCTCTGCGGACTTGAACATCATGGATTTCTTTCTGCGAGGCTACATGATCGATCTGATATTCACCAAGCGATAGTATGGGTGATCTCCAAGTCTTTTGCTTTCGAGGGTGTTTCCTCAGGGAAGTTGGCATGATCCTCAGATTGTTTTGTTGACACAATTCAATAAATCTCGTTCCGTTCTTGTTAGTGAATTTATGTGCAGGGAATCTGCCTACAGTTTTCTGATATCCTTTTTCTCTGCCCAATTGGACATTGAAATCGCCCAGTAAAATCTTTGTGTTCTCCATGGGTACTTTGGTCATGACCTCATCAAGTGTGGTCCAGAATTGTTCAACCTTATTCGGATCCTTCTTGTTATCGATGTTTGTGGGAGCGTGTGCGTTAACCAGGGTGTACTTCTTGTTTGCACATTGTACATGCATTGTCATAATCCTGTTGTTTGTGGGTGTAACTTCTTTTATTGAGCTGAGTATATTTTTGTGTACGACCAGTGCCATACCCAGTAGTGGGATGTCATTTTTTCCAACCATCCTGTTTGTCTTGCTTTTAAAGATCTGGTAGTTACCGTAGTCTACAGTATTCTCATCTGTAAAGCGTGTTTCCTGGCTAGTATCTGTATCTTTTGCCGATCTAGTTCAAATACAAGGACATGTAGTTTGCCTGGTTTAATTAGGGTGTTAATGTTGAAAGTTCTGATGCACATGGGTGTCTTTGAAGGTACGGTAGTTTGCCAGAGAACTCCAACTTTCTCTGTATTCGTGACTTACCAGATCCCCCAGAATCCGAATGACTGGTTGCCGTTCGCTGACGGGTGGATTGGGTACCACCAGGGGTAATGTTGTTGTTGTTGTTTTCTCGAATCATAACAGCTTGTAATCAAAATTTTGTCCAGTGTTTCCACTGGGAATTTAGGACCAGGGATTGTTAGTTCCTGAAACATGAAATACGCAGCCGTACCCTCAGGGTAAACAGACGCTGATCAAATCGCCGGTGGTTTCCACTACAGACGTGTTTGGATTTGATACTAGAGCCTCTTCCGCCTTTCTCGCCGTATCGAAGAATACCTTCTCCTCCGATCCAGCCGTTGAGCACCAGCAGAAAATGTTGATATCTGCTTAGACAACAGATACCTTTTACTCAATTTCCCAAGCACTGGGCTGCCACTTCCGCCAACTGCACTGTACTGAAGGACTCCTTCCCCACTGCAGGCACCATTGTGGTCTTCACTCATAACCCTGAGCTGGGCCCTCCATATTTATGACCCCTGAAGAGAGGGTGTCCCAGCATTCGAAAGCCCCCAGGAATTGGGCTACCTGTTGGTCTGCGGGTTCTATTGGAGGGTATTTGAACCAACCCTACTAATACTGTAGGGCCCCCCTATCCGCCACCTGGGGACGCGCCCTCTAGAGGTTACAGGTTCCCCTGAGAGGTTGTAAACTTAATTAATTATAATTATTAATTAAGTGTGCAAGCACTTAAAACCATCACTCAAATCCAAAGCAGACACTAGATATTCATCATACCGTAGCCCTTTCCGTGAAATTATGCTCAGATCACCAAATAAACACTACAAAAACTTCACCAACTATGCAATAAGACACATGCGTTCATCTGAAGCAACACCTGCCTGCGAATATTTGTGAAATCAAAGAGTCTCAAGGGGTGACTTAATTGACTATCAAACATGTGTCTGCATAGTGGTGCCATCTCCTGGGTTTAACATGAACTATTTTTACGGAAAATGTCACCATATTTAAATGTAGGAATTTTCCAGATGTATCCGTGTTCCGCTCGGCAATAGTTAATGCAAGATTTAGTTTTTAATAGCAAGCACAAACTAGTTTTCTATTTACACGGAACATCACATAACCTTTGCACTGACTCGAACTGCAGTGCCTGATGGATCTTTGGCTATAGGCAGAACATTAAAATGGGGAGTGTAATTTCCTGAATTCTACTGTACACCATACAGAAGCATGAAATACAGATAAAAGAACGAACACAAGGTTGGGCAGGTGCAGGTGGAGGGAGACAGGGAAAGACAAGGACAATCACCATCAATTCGCCCTTCTAGTCTCATCACCCAACTTACCTCCCAGAAGAAAGTTTGGCTCTTTAGTGATTTATTTCTTGAAGAACTAATTTGCTTTAACTTGTGCTTGCAGCTCCTCATATTGGACACCTGTACAGTGCTGTCATAGCTGATGCTGCTCATAGATTCCAGAGTCTCACCGGCCACAAGAAGGCTATTTTTAGTACTGGAACAGACGAACATGGAAGCAAGATTCAACAAGCAGCTGCAAAACATAACACTACTCTGTTGGAATACTGCTCTGGTGTATCTCAACAATACCGGTCCTTATTTGAGCAGTGTGACATAAGTTTTACAGATTTTATACGGACAACTGATGAGAGACACAGAAAGTCCGTACATCATTTCTGGGTACAGTATATTGCTAACTACACTGCATGTTAAAGAAGGTGGGTCACTTTATATAGCTCTTCCTGTCTCATCACGAGGACAGGCAGCAACCATTCTTATTCAAGATCTTTTATTTTGAGGTGCTTTGTAGAGGATGGAGTAAAAACCAATGATAACAAGACGAGTGATTTAGGAACACTCGTGGAAAAAGCACTGCAAAGTAGACTCTCTTGGGAGGATACACTGTGAAACCGCTGTCTTCAAATCATCATCATCATTTCCCCTTATCCAGCTCCTGCCGGGTCGGGGTATTTGTGGCACTTCCCCACCTTCCTATTTCCTTCCACAATTCTTCTTCCACGATCTTGTCCCAGTCCAGATTTCTTTTTCTTACGCTGTTCTTCACTGAATCGATCCACCTTGTTCTAGGTCTTCCCCTTGCTCTCTTACCCTTGCACTTTGCCTCCAGCATCTGTCTTGGTATTCTATTTTCCTCCATCCTCTTTACATGTCCAAACCACCTTAGTTTATTCTTCTCAATTCTCTCATTTAGTTTTCCCATCCCAACTTCCTTCCTAACATCTTCATTCCTCACTCTGTCTTTCCTTGTCTTTCCTATCATACTTCTTAGGAATTTCATTTCACTGGCTTGGATTCTACTCTCTTGCCTGCTTGTCAGGGTCCAAATCTCAGCTGCGTAAGTTAATATGGGTACATAGTACACTTTATACATTACCTCCTTGCTTTTCCTTGGTACTTCCTTATCCCAAACAAGTTTTCTTACACTTTGATAGAATGCATTGCTCTGCTGTACCCTCCTGCCAATCTCAATGTCCAACCTACCAGTTTGCATCAATTCACTTCCTAGGTATTTGAACATGTCCACAATTTCCAAACTCTGACTTCCAATTTTCACAGTGCCCTTTCCTTGTCTTTCCCCTCTTGTCATCACCATGGTCTTGCTTTTCTCTATACTGATTTTCAGGCCATACTTCTGAATATTTTCGTTCAGTGCATCTACTAGTTGTTTTTGCACTTCTTCGGTGTTCCTTCCCCAGACCACAATATCGTCTGCAAATAATAGTAACTTCATTTCTTTTCTTCAAATACAGACCATAAATGAATTAATTTCCCCTTAATTCAATCCTAGAGAAGTTGGGCATTAGAGTCTGTCTATAATAGATTCAAAATGAATTAGGTGAAAAGCAAAAATGGACCACTTATCAAACAAGGAATATTTTGAGTTTGCGCTGTTTTCAAATTCAGCATCAATTTCTGAGATTCTGCTGCTAAATACTGATATTTTTTCCCCCCACAAGAGGTCCCTCTTTGGTTTGAAAATCACAAAATAATAATGATAATAATAAAATAAAAAAACATTGGCTGCTGAAATCTCTTGTTCTTTAAAGCACGAACATTAGGCTGATCAATACTCAGAGTCTTCCCGTACTCCCTAGAAACATATAAATAAGCGGGAATATCTAGGCATGACTTCAGAAATTAATGTATCAAAATATGAAAAGCATAAAAAAAGACAAGGATAATCTCCACAGCTCACCACACCGCCCTTTCAAGGTCGGCATTCATGCCAGTCGTTCGAGCCCTGTGCGGAGAAACTAAACGTTATCCGCATCAGGGGAATTAGGGCTGAGGCTATGTAGGGCCTATGTCAAGACCTATGTTTTAAATGTATGTTGTACAGCCAGAATTGCAACCCTGTACAGTTCGGAGTGTTAGTTGTGCTTAATGACATAGTTTGATTGTCATGAAAATGAAAAAATGTGTCATAACATCCAGGTCCTAGTAATGATATTCAACAAGTTCGGATTGTAATCCAAAAACTATCCGCAAATTTACTCCAAACATTAACCGCAGTTTATCTGCTATCCGTACAGCCATGGAAACTATATCAGTGCAGGGCTTTACCAATAGTAATGTGTGATACTGGAAGCCATTGCAGGGCTGTCACCAAAATGTAATTTCAAATCCTGTACGTGAAGAATCCGTTAATATCCTCGAAAATAATGAATGTATGAAGAAAGTTAATCATAACAATTTTAATTAAAAAGAAATTACAAATTTTTGTTTCCTTCCAAAATGCTGAATTTCTAAACATACTTTCTCTTTAAACAAAACATTAATATCTCATTTTCATTGGCCAGGGTTAGTAAAATATTGTGAGAGGGAATTTCCACTTTAAAAAAAATCAAACTCACTAATTAATTGTTATTCATTAGGCAATAGGATGGAAATAAATGAAAGGGGAAGGTGCGCAGATGGATTTTTCAAGAGTGTTAGGGGGATGATATGGAATAAAGATGTACCACAAAAATGTAAAGGAATCATCTACAAGACCTTCTTTGTGCCAATTTTGACGTATGGTTCAGAAACATGGGTGATGAAGGAAAGGGACAAGAGTAAAATATGAGCAGTGGACATGAAGTTCCAGAGGAGTAGGGTAGGAGTGACAAGAATGGACAGAGTAAGGAATGAGAGAGTCAGGGAGATGGTGAGAGAGGAACCATTGCAAAATAGAATAGAGCGATCTAGGCTACAATGGTATGGACATGTGAGGAGGATGCGAGAGGAGAGGATACCAAAGATGATGTTTGGAATGGAAATGAAGGGGAGGAGGCCAAGGGACAGATGGACGAAGGGAGTTAAGAAGAGTGTGGAGGAAAGAGGAGTGTGCTGGGACACAGTGAAAGACGAGAGATGGTGGATGGACAGGCTTATGTTCCAAGCAGACCCGACCAGCGGTCGGAAACTGCTCAAGATGATGATGATGATGATGAAGATGAGGCTACCATTAAATCAAATGTTTCAGCACACTTGATTCTTTAAACAAAACAATTTGTATTGGTTTTGTTTAAATTTTATGAAAATCATGTAATATTACTCACACATGACATGACATGGTAAAACCTGGTGAGTTTAAAATTTCATATTTCAAATTATACTTCAAACATTGGTCCTATCAATTCATACTTGACAGTTGGTCAACACGATTTTGACCAATTATATTAGGTGGAATAAGTACTGTATATCATCATCATCGGCTTTAACTCGAATCCGAGTATAAATCTTCTTTCTTCAGTCCAGTTTGTGGATGTGTTTACGGTGACTAAAGAGTCCAATCCTGGCATGGAACAAGCGACCACACAAGTCACATAGTATTGCTGGAGGAGGACGTGGTTGGGCTGCTCGAAGTTTCCTAGCTTGACGCTTGGCCTCTTCATGTGTGCGTCGATCCCTTTCAAACGTCTTTACAGTATCTGAGATGACACGGCACCAAGTTAAGCGGTCTTCAGCCAGCATGTCCCAGGTTTGTGAATCAAGACCTATCAATTTCAGGGTCTGTTTAAATTGGTCCTTGTAGTGCCTTTTAGGACCACCATGAGGTCTGGTGCCATAGCATAACTCACCATATAGCATTTGACGAGGTAATCTCACATCATCCATCCGATGGACATGACCAATCCATCTAAATTGGTGACCTATTATGGATGATTCTATGCTGTTGATTTGAGCCTTTTCCAGAACAGCAATATTGGTAATGCGGTCTTCCCATTTAATCCTCAGGATTGATCGAAGTTTTTGTAGGTGGAAACGCTCAAGCTTCCTAAGATCACGTCGGTAAAGGGTCCACGTTTCACAGCCATACAACAATGTAGAAATGACTACTGCTTTGTACACCATAAGCTTTGTACTCATGGACAGATCTTTATTCATGAAGACCTGGTGCGCTAATCGTCCATATGCTGCATGGACTGCGCCAATTCTCTTATCCACATCCTGCTCACAGGTACAGCTCACAGAAATGGTACTGTATATATAGCACAATTGTCCATAGTTATGATGGGCACATTTTGGCCCAACGGCAAAATGAGCGGAGGAGGATCCAATCACTCTCATGGCTCCCAACGGTCATAGAGGCGGAAGAGGTCAGGCCAGACGGACTGGCTGTAAAGGCGCACCTCAGTAGTACTTGAGTATGCGGCAGTTCGTTGCAGCCTCTGTGTTCGATCCTGCATGTCTCATTCTTCGTGAGCCGCAGGATAAGGCTCAGAGATCATAGTGTGTGGGTCTCGTCCTGGCAAGCTGAGATCCACCCTAAACAAATTCACGCCAGTGGCACTTCTTCCGAACGTCACTTACTTTCAAAGTCCAACGGCGATGGGATATGGACGGTGGGGGCAGGTTATGGGTGTAACTGGAAGCCCCTAGTTCGGACCTGCACGTTGGCAGCAGATGTGTGATGGTCGTCTTCCGGAGACTCTGTGACTACTCAGGAATTCGGTCCTACATCTGTGTTTGGGCAGGCCTATTTAGGATCACCGCTGCCCACCCCACATGGGGAAGGCCCTAGAAAAGGTGGGCTAAACATCGGAAGTCACAATCTTGGTCCGGCTGGGCAACCGCACTCAGCAGGTCACCCCCTCATGCGGTCGAAACTCAAAAACAGTAAAGAATCACAAATTGATTATTGGATCATGGAACATCAAAACTTTGCTTGATTTGGACAATAACGTTAGACCTGAGAGAAGGTCAGCTCTCGTAACCCATGAGTTATGAAGACTCAATGTTGACATTGTTGCTCTCAGTGAAACTAGGCTGTCTTCTGAAGGCAAGATTACTGAATCTGGAACAGGATATACCATCTTCTGGAAAGGAAGGGAGGAGGGGGAATGTCGTATTCATGGTGTGGGCTTCGCTGTGAAGACCAAACTGGTAAATCATCACCAACTTACGCCCATTGCAATCAGCGAAAGGCTCATGACTCTCCGCATACCACTCTCAGGAGGTTCCTTTATAACACTCATCTCTGCCTATGCTCCTACCTTAGATTCTGATGATGAAGTAAAGGCTCATTTCTATAATCTGCTAAGTGAAATCATCTCCAAGGTACCATCTGCAGATAAACTCTTGCTCCTCGGTGACTTCAATGCCAGAGTTGGGAAAGATCACAGGCTATGGAATAATGTGATGGACAAACAGGGATTTGGAAAATGTAATCCCAATGGACTGTTGCTTCTTGGTCTTTGTGTAGAACACGAACTTTTCATTACCAACACGCAGTTCCGGCTACCTAACCGCTTCACAACCACGTGGATGCATCCTCGTTCCAAACATTGGCACATTCTTGATTATATCATTACCCGACAATGTGATAAGAAGGACACTCTTATTACCAGAACAGCAAGGAATATAGACGATTGCTGGACAGATCATAAACTTCTTATATGTAAGCTCAGGATATCCATCAGACTTAAACCACCTAGGAACATCAAAAATTTGCCAAGAAAGAAGTTTAATACATCCAAACTTCAGGATGAATCCATGTATAAACATTTTGGAAACAGGATCGTCACCCAGTTATCAGAAAACCCAGTAACAAATGACATCCAGCAAGAATGGGCCACACTACAGAAGATTATCACACAGTCAGCTGAGGAAACCATTGGTTTTTATAGTGCGGAAAAGTCAAGACTGGTTTGATGACAACAATGAGGAAGTTCTGTCTCTCATTAATGCCAAAAGGAATGCCTATCTTGCCCATCTTCAAGACCCAACTTCCAACACAAAGAGAGATAAACTACTGGAACTCAAGGGTAAATGCCAGACGCAGATAAGGCAGATTAAAAATACTTGGTGGCAACAGAAGGCTCAGGAACTGCAGAGACTATCGGATGCTCGAGACTTGAGGAACTTCTATGCAGTACTCAAGGAAATATATGGACCATCTCGCTCATCATCAGGTACTCTGAAAAGCACTGATAATTCTACTACCATTACTGATAGTCAAGAAATCTTGGAACGCTGGAAGGAGCACTTCTCCAATCTCCTAAATTGTCCATCAGCAGCTGCTGAAGACTTCCTTTGTGATGTGCCACAACATCCTGAACAACTGTGGTTGGCAGTACCTCCTACTTATCATGATTTCAGTGCAGCTCTCACCCAATTGAAACCCAGAAAAGCACCTGCCCCAGATAACATCCCTCTGGAACTAATTCAAGCCGGAGGTCGTTCCCTCAAAACAAGGATTTTCACCCTTATCCTCAGAATATGGGAATCAAGAAAGGTACCTGGAGACCTAAAGAATGGCACTATCGTCACTATCTTTAAAAAGGGTGATCGCAGTGTTTGTGGCAACTACCGTGGTATATCACTGCTATCAATTGTGGGGAAGATTCTTGCAAGAATTCTACTTAACCGCCTCAAGGTTATCTCTGAGAAGATCCTCCCAGAGTCACAATGTGGATTTAGAGCTTCCAGAAGCACAATTGACTTGATTTTCTGTGTGAGACAGCTACAAGAAAAATGTAGAGAACAACAGAATCCACTCTTCTTAGTCTTTTATGACTTGGAAAAGGCATTTGATTCGGTTCCAAGACCAGCCATGTGGGCAGTGCTGAAGCGGTTTGGTTGCCCTCAGCGTTTTGTAGATCTAATCAAGGCTCTCCATGATGGCATGACAGGTCAGGTTTGCCATCAGAATAAGATGTCCGATGAATTTCCCATTACCCATGGACTGAAACAAGGATGTGTACTGGCTCCAACGCTTTTTGCGCTGTACTTGGCTGCAATGCTTTATGATTCTCCCACAAAGATCCCAGGTGTGGAGGTCAAGTATCGTTTTGATGGAGGGCTTTTCAACCTAACTCGTCTCCGCTCCTTGAGGAATACTCAGGTTACTAAGGTTACTAACATGTTGTATGCAGATGATGCTGCGTCACCAACTCTCACACCAGAAGAGCTGCAAGAGTCAGTTAATTGTTACAAAAGTGCATGTGATCGCTTTGGTCTTACCATAAATGTCAATAAGACTAAAGTCTTACCACAACCTTCACCAGGCACACCTCTTCCTCAGTTCAATATCTCCATCTCAAATTTGCCGTTAGAACAGGTTGACCACTTCTCCTACCTGGGCAGTACAATCTCTGTGAGCTGTACCTGTGAGCAGGATGTGGATAAGAGAATTGGCGCAGCCCACGCAGCGTATGGACGATTAGCGCACCGGGTCTTCATGAATAAAGATCTGTCTGTGAGTACAAAGCTTATGGTGTACAAAGCAGTAGTCATTTCTACATTGTTGTATGGTTGTGAAACGTGGACCCTTTACCGACGTGATCTTAGGAAGCTTGAGCGTTTCCACCTACAAAAACTTCGATCAATCCTGAGGATTAAATGGGAAGACCGCATTACCAATATTGCTGTTCTGGAAAAGGCTCAAATCAACAGCATAGAATCATCCATAATAGGTCACCAATTTAGATGGATTGGTCATGTCCATCGGATGGATGATGTGAGATTACCTCGTCAAATGCTATATGGTGAGTTATGCTATGGCACCAGACCTCATGGTGGTCCTAAGAGGCGCTACAAGGACCAATTTAAGCAGACCCTGAAATTGACAGGTCTTGATTCACAAACCTGGGACATGCTGGCTGAAGACCGCTCAACTTGGCGCCGTACCATCTCGGATACTGTAAAGACGTTTGAAAGGGATCGACGCACACATGAAGAGGCCAAGCGTCAAGCTAGGAAACTTCGAGCAGCCCAACCACATCCTCCTCCAGCAATACTATGTGACTTGTGTGGTCGCTTGTTCCATGCCAGGATTGGACTCTTTAGTCACCGTAAACACATCCACAAACTGGACTGAAGGAAGAAGATTTATACTCGGATTCGAGTTAAAGCCGATGATGATGATGATGCTATGGCACCAGGCCTCATGGTGGTCCTAAGAGGCACTACAAGGACCAGTTTAAGCAGACCCTGAAATTGACAGGTCTTGATTCACAAACCTGGGACATGCTGGCTGAAGACCGCTCAACTTGGCGCCGTACCATCTCGGATACTCTAAAGACGTTTGAAAGGGATCGACGCACACATGAAGAGGCCAAGCGTCAAGCTAGGAAACTTCAAGCAGCCCAACCACGTCCTCCTCCAGCAATACTATGTGACTTGTGTGGTCGCTTGTTCCATGCCAGGATTGGACTCTTTAGTCACCATCCCTTTCCCACCTGACCAATTGTTTTTTCAGTTTTTTTTAATGAGTTGCATTTTTGTATTTCTAGTGAGTCCTGGGACAGAGGAAAAATGTAAAAAAAATATTTCTTAACTCACTTTTTGGGGAGGGCACCAGCACAATTGTGCTGGTCAGGGCTAATTTGAGAAAATTTGACATATACTTAAGGAACTAATATTGATGAAAAAAATCGTATAAAAGCAGTAATAACTAATATATACTTGCCAACCACCTCAGAAATGTCAAATAACACATTACATAACATTAGTGAACATATTTTGAAAAATAGGCACAAAAAATCCTAGGAATTTTTACAAGCAAAATCAAGCAGGTTGAAGTTCATGAGATCAATTTTACTTCGCTCCGTGGAAGAGCATGAAACAGTTCTTTTCTTTAGAAAGACATAAATAAACATCGCATTTCCTGCATCTTGTCTTTGTTCGACTCTTGCATCCTTCGAGACGACAAATCCTTGGAGATTTTATATCGTCCACGACCGCCCAGTGATCATAACCATCGAACCTCTTGTCGCATCCAGGGATTGGGGCTGGAGTGTAAATCTTGCTTACTTTAGGAGGCATAGGTTCATTATCTGTGTCTTCTGCTTCACCATCAGTGCTCTGAGTTGCATCTGAGTTCCTCGTCTTGTCTGGAGTCGAAATTCGACCTTCAGCAACTGCCATTCTGAATTTGTGACGTTTGCTCCACGTTGGGATGACAATTGTAACGTTTTCACTTTGCTGCACGTTGAGCGTACAAGTGTAATGTTAATTAATGCCCCATGTTGGTAGCGACAAATGTAACGGTTTGGCTGCCCCAAACTGTTGGGTGATAAATGTAACTGTTTACCTTTGCCTAAGCTATGTTGTTTTAATGGGCGCCAAGACCTCAATGCAATGCTGAAATCTAAATTTGTATTTAACAATGTCTAGCTCTGGTAGAACACCTTCAAGAATCTATTCACTCAGATTGTAATGGTTTCCTTTGCCTAAGCTATGTTGTTTTAATGGGCGCCAAGACCTCAATGCAATGCTGAAATCTAAATTTGTATTTAACAACGTCTAGCTCTGGCAGAACACCTTCAAGACTCTATTCACTCAGATCGTGGTATGATTTGATCATTAACCCAACAAACAATTGTATCAGGAGAAGGAATTGGTCTATATCTAATGCTACCTACTGAAAGCAAAGATTGCATTGTAAAAGAAATGAATTTATTATATAAAACAAGTATAGCAAAATTAATAATAATAAGTATAAAATTTAAATTGGAGCGTTGCGATTTTAATATTACCGATAGAAAATTACGTGAAAACGGAGTTTGATAAATTGATTTTACTCTTATTTCCAAGCCATGAAGTTACTGAAATATGAAATGTAAAACAACGAGAAATGAGAGATTGCGTATTTCTGCGTCATTTGCGCTTACCACTGGAAATTGCCAAAGCATTTCCCTCGTACTTGATGATGCTGTGTGCTTCCCACAGTCTCCTGGACGTCGTCATCTCCGTCGAAATTTGATGATATTCTGGTAGATTAGATAATTCTATGGTCCGTACATCGGACCCAAACACTCTTATAACCACACTGGTTAAGTTTTACCAAAGTTAGTCTTCCACTCCACGGAACATCGGAGCGACACGCACTTGCAACCGTACTCGGCAAGTTCTACACAGATAGTTCCTAACTCCACTGAACATCGGAGCGACAGCACGCGCACCCATACTCCTCAAGTATTTCGCAGATAGTCCTCGTTCCACGGCGCGTCGAACGATATATCCACACGCCGGCTCCCCACTCTTCAGCCGCCTCCTAGCTTACGTTGTCTCCGCTGATTGGCTGTACCCCACTCGCTATACTCCCCTTCTCTGGGTCATTACACTCGGCGGGAGGGTTCCGTTCCAACAATTCGCCTTTCCTGGACGATGCGACCCAGGATTGCGTCATGCTTTCCGACAAGATTAAGCGTGTACTTGAATTCCCCGTGACTCATCTCTCTCAAATACCCTAACTGACAAAACTCCGTAAAATTCCGTAATCAGATAATTTTCTATGATATCGTCGTTTGTAATAATTTGCTTGATAGCGTTTTCTAAGACATAGAAAACCTATCTGAATGCTAATAATTTTTATAAAATGCTCCGAAAATACCTTAATAATAATTATAATAAATTAATAATAATAATAAATTAACATGAAAAATTCTCTTGGCTGAACACTTTGCCGCGTAAATAAATATAGAATGGCTTCCTACTGACTTATGTCAGTTGCATAAAAACCCCACGAAAAACACGTTACATATTCGCCTCGGATCATCGGATGATTTACCGTGACGACGGTCCATTATCCGATTATCCCAGACACGTTAATAAACCCCATCCAAAATACATATTACATAAATGAGATCACCCTAAATTACAGATATATACACTCATAATTTTTCTTCACGCACTTTGCGTCAAAGTTTGTTGTCACTATGGATTGCACTTTGCAACCAGTCCAATGTTTCTCATATAATATAGTGTTCCACGGATATTTCCGCCTCTCAAATTCCTCTATGTTGGAGAAATAGACATAATTAATGTGTGAGCACTATGTATTTATGATGTCATATCACACGCATTGAAGGTGTTCTGATATATTTATATCACCATAGAACTTCCTAATTTCACTGGAGGTCCCTTCCTTATGGTAAAATTTAATCTCACTTAGCACTGAACACACGATCACACTATTGTGGCAGCGCCTCGTGACCATAATACTTAATCTCTCTTTAAAGTAGATGATTAAATTAGTATTGACTTCTGAAAAAAAAACACAGTAAATGCGCATTACATATAACACCAAATATTTCTGTGCCGTAATCGCCCTGTCTTGTTAAGTTCCCGTAGACCATATTCTACTTAATACTAGTTCTCAACACAGAAATAATACCATTGTACAAATTACCTTAAATTACACACTTACAAATCTTACATGGCGAGGCCGTAAACAGAAATCACGTGTGCTGATATGTATGAGTTTCATGAAGGACTGTCTCGCATTCTGATGGCCCATCTTTTGCCTCGTGGACGCCTTAAGCAAAAATACCATGTACAAGCGCTCACCCATCTCTTGGAGGCAAATGGGAATTCACCAGCGCTACCAAATTCTGGCCTTGGTGTATCGAGACATTTTAGTGCTCAAGAGCATCCGACAATCCCGTCATATTTCCCTGTACCTTAAAACTCTCATTTACTTACATACTACCCCCCTGTGTGACTTCTGATACGCCTGCCTTGAAGACCAGATCTTCCCACGCACCAAATACCACACTTACTCATTTGATAGGCTGGCTCGCCAGCTAAACACACTCACTTTATGACACATATTTTCGTAGACTATGTATATTATACGTCCCGTATAATCTGTTTCCCTTACTATCCTCCAGCACATATGCTGTTTTGCCAATACGTTTGGAAACTATAAATGTTACTGCGTCACCTGCTTCCAACCTTGTAAGTGGCTCCCTTAAATGAACGTCATCACGTTGCTCTACCTAGCATATTTCTCAGTGTCTGTAACGATGCCCTGTTGCTACTGTCCACACCTGCTAACCCTACTTTCCTATGGTGTCACACCTCTACTCGACACTCTATGACCTAAAAATGCCACTTCTGACTGACAGAATGACGACTTAGACAGCTTCAAAGTGAACCCTGCCTGATCTAACTTCTGAAAAACTATATCTAAATGACGTAGATGCTCCTCAAAACTGCGTGAACTAATTACCATATCATCTATGTAAACGGTTACAAACTCTCCTATGTCATCCCCTAATGCGATGTTTAAAGCCCTAATTAAAGCTGCTGAACTACTCTTTAACCCATAAGGTGTTCTACAAAATCGATAAAGGTTATATTTATGACTAAAAGCTGTAAATGGTCTATCTTCGTACATAAGTGGCACTTGCCAAAAACTGGAACTCAAATCTACACAAGTGAAATACTTCTTCCCCTCAAATGTTTGCATTAATTCCTCTATTGACATAGATTTCAGCTGATCTGAACTAATTCTACTGTTAACCAAACGAGCGTCTAAACAAATACGAACCGTGCCGTTGGTTTTGGGTACTGTGATCAAAGAATTAACATATGGACTGTTAGAGTGCTCAATAATCCCATCTTCAAGCATCTGGTTAATTTGTGCCTCAACTGCACTCTGATAAGCGAAAGGTACAGGATATCTATGTCCTGTGAATACTGACCTATCAATAACGTTCAATGAATGTGTATAGCAATTGGCCATACCAATGCGATCCTCAAAAACTCTCCTATTACACCATAACTCATCATAGAGCCGAACACATTGTTCCACCTCTATATTTCCCAGAAATGCAGCATCACGTAACGAGTCCTCTAGACTTCCGTTCGTAATCACACTGCCCACAAAATATGGAGAACCCCGCTCTACGGCTGACGATATCTCATTTAACGTACAAATCACACCTACAATACTACTCCTCTGAATATGGTCATTGAACGCTACTTCTACTTCAGAATCTCCCCATTTAAATTTCAAACTCCCTACATCATAACATAAGTTACCAGACACTCTACTTAGCCACTCTGAACCCAAGATAACACTGAATACTAAATTTGGAATTACAAGGCAAATCTGCTTCTCTACATGATTATTAATTTTAATGTCTACTAAAACTTGCTTAGAAATTACTTTAGACCTCTTCCCAACAGCTGTGATAACAAAAGTGCTTTTAATTGGCATCTCCTCAAAATTTACTCCAGTTCCTTTCATTTTATCATAAAATGCACTACTTATGCAACTCTTCATACAACCACTATCAATTAAAACATCTGTGTACGCCTCGGACACGTTAAATTTAACTATGGGGCTCTTACTAACCACTTCCTGAATAATACCTTCATCATTTAGGTCATAGGGTTCCTGTATAATTGTATGGACAGGGCATGCTACAGACTGAGATTCTGACCTTACTTCGCAGCCTGGTTCGCGTTTAAAGAACCGCTACAGCTGGCCGTAGTACTACTAACTACTAAACTGGTCTGGTTGTTCTGGGCTGTGTTGTCATTGTTTGGCTGTATATTACTACCACTAGGCTGTCCTCTTCCTTGACCCCTATTCTGGTTGTAATTATTGTCATTATAATTTCTCCCTTGATTTCCCCTGAAATCATTGTTTCTCCCTTGATTTCCCCTGTAATCATTGTTCCTCCCTTGATACTGACTACCATAGCCATTTCCTCTGTTCTGATTTAGCTGATTATTATTATTTCTATTTTGAGCGTTGGCTCCTTCGCCACCGTTCCCTTGAACTTCTTGATGCCTGGCTTCATTAGGTCTATTATTATTATTACCCTGGTTCCGATTGAAATTGTCCTCATAACCCCCTCTCCCTAGTGCATCAAATGTGCTTAACAAATTTTCTACTTGTGATATTGTCTTTACATTCTGGATACAAGCAGCCTCCTTGATCCTATAGGAAAAGTGCCTAAGTAGCAACCTCACCACATCACTTTCCTCCTTCAAGCCATCCAGATATTTACACACTAATACCTGCCCTAAAAAGTATTCGGTCATGGTGGAGCTTCCTTTAGGGTTATATTTACCACACACTACTCCCTCACGATGCTGCGACTGAATAACCTCATTCCAGAACTTTTCACAGAATTTCATTTTAAAATCATTGATATCAGTAAACTTGTCTCTGTAGACAGCAAACCAATTCCTCGTTTCCCCCACAAACACTTGTTCTAAAATTTCAACTACCTGGCACCACTCAATACTACCATTTTCCAACCTCTCCCCGAATTTATTTTCTATAGTGTTCATGAACTCCATTGGGCACCCCTGTCGATTGCTGAACTTACCCAGTTCTACCTCCCTGTGTGTGCTATTCACAAAAACTGGCCTATTCTGACTATTTTCTTGCCTGATCCTAGCTTTTAATTTTAATTCTAATTCTGCTATTTTCTCCTCAGCCTTCCTCTCAATATTGTTTACTGTTAATTTAATGTTTCCTTCTGATTCTTCTACTTTATCATATAGCTTTGCTTGTTTCTCCTCAATCTTGCTAATGCTCTCTCTATTACTTTCTCTTAAATCATTTACTTCTGCAACTATTTGCGAGTGGACTTTCTCAATTCTACCCCCCAGTTGTTCCTTAACCTCTTTAGTTGCTACCTGAATTTTGTCAATTTCTCCCCCCAATTGCTTTTTGACCTGCTGTGTTTCCAGTTGCACTAGTTCTTTTAAATTTTCAGCCTGTGTACTGATTCTAATTTCTAACTCCTCCTGTACTTTTCCTAATTTCTTGTCTACATCTGCAATGATCTCTTTAACCTTCTCTTCCATTACTCCTCTGATTTCACCTCTAATCAGTTCGAATTTGTCACTCATTTCCCTACTGTTTTGTTCTAATTTAGCATTTAAAGTTTCAGTACTCTCTCTATTTTCCTTACTGTTTTGTTCTAATCTGGCGTTGTTTTGTTCCAGTTTTGCATTTAAAGTTTCAGTACTCTCTCTATTTTCCTTACTGTTTTGTTCTAGTTTAGCGTTGTTTTGTTCCAGTTTTGCATTTAAAGCGTCTGTACTTTCTTTATTTTCCCTACTGTTTTATTCTAGTTTAGCGTTTAAACTATCGCTCAATTCCCTATTGCTCTCTTTATTTTCCCTACTGTTTTGTTCTAATCTTGCATTATTCTGTTCTAACTTTGCATTTAAGGCATCACTACTAACTTAGTTCTGATACATAAACTCGAGAAGTAAAGTTTTAATTCTGGTTGGCCGCCTACACTCCCTGTTTCAGTATCGGGATTTACCTCCGCTACCCCGGTACTACCATCACTCGACATACTGCTCGTATCATCACTCTCCCGTTGATGACCACTACGTAACCTCATCTGTCTTTCTTTCTCATCCCCCATAATGATATACACTGATACAGACAAATAACCCCCAAAATACAGGCACAGAAATATATACCCTTCTCCTTCCACAAATGTTATTAGGTTTTCAGCCCCAAGTTGTCGGCGACAAATGTAATGGTTTCCTTTGCCTAAGCTATGTTGTTTTAATGGGCGCCAAGACCTCAATGCAATGCTGAAATCTAAATTTGTATTTAACAACGTCTAGCTCTGGCAGAACACCTTCAAGACTCTATTCACTCAGATCGTGGTATGATTTGATCATTAACCCAACAAACAATTGTATCAGGAGAAGGAATTGGTCTATATCTAATGCTACCTTCTGAAAGCAAAGATTGCATTGTAAAAGAAATGAATTTATTATATAAAACAAGTATAGCAAAATTAATAATAATAATAATAAGTATAAAATTTAAATTGGAGCGTTGCGATTTTAATATTACCGATAGAAAATTACGTGAAAACGGAGTTTGATAAATTGATTTTACTCTTATTTCCAAGCTATGAAGTTACTGAAATATGAAATGTAAAACAACGAGAAATGAGAGATTGCGTATTTCTGCGTCATTTGCGCTTACCACTGGAAATTGCCAAAGCATTTCCCTCGTACTTGATGATGCTGTGTGCTTCCCACAGTCTCCTGGACGTCGTCATCTCCGTCGAAATTTGATGATATTCTGGTAGATTAGATAATTCTATGGTCCGTACATCGGACCCAAACACTCGTATAACCACACTGGTTAAGTTTTACCAAAGTTAGTCTTCCACTCCACTGAACATCGGAGCGACACGCACTTGCAACCGTACTCGGCAAGTTCTACACAGATAGTTCCTAACTCCACTGAACATCGGAGCGACACGCACGCGCACCCATACTCCTCAAGTATTTCGCAGATAGTCCTCGTTCCACGGCGCGTCGAACGATATATCCACACGCCGGCTCCCCACTCTTCAGCCGCCTCCTAGCTTACGTTGTCTCCGCTGATTGGCTGTACCCCACTCGCTATACTCCCCTTCTCTGGGTCATTACACTCGGCGGGAGGGTTCCGTTCCAACAATTCGCCTTTCCTGGACAATGCGACCCAGGATTGCGTCATGCTTTCCGACAAGATTAAGCGTGTACTTGAATTCCCCGTGACTCATCTCTCTCAAATACCCTAACTGACAAAACTCCGTAAAATTCCGTAATCAGATAATTTTCTATGATATCGTCGTTCGTAATAATTTGCTTGATAGCGTTTTCTAAGACATAGAAAACCTATCTGAATGCTAATAATTTTTATAAAATGCTCCGAAAATACCTTAATAATAATTATAATAAATTAATAATAATAATAAATTAACATGAAAAATTCTCTTGGCTGAACACTTTGCCGCGTAAATAAATATAGAATGGCTTCCTACTGACTTATGCCAGTTGCATAAAAACCCCACGAAAAACACGTTACAATGAGATCAATTTTACTTCGTTCCGTGGAAGAGCATGAAACAGTTCTTTTCTTTAGAAAGACATAAATAAACATCGCATTTCCTGCATCTTGTCTTTGTTCGACTCTTGCATCCTTCGAGACGACAAATCCTTGGAGATTTTATATCGTCCACGACCGCCCAGTGATCATAACCATCGAACCTCTTGTCGCATCCAGGGATTGGGGCTGGAGTGTAAATCTTGCTTACTTTAGGAGGCATAGGTTCATTATCTGTGTCTTCTGCTTCACCATCAGTGCTCTGAGTTGCATCTGAGTTCCTCGTCTTGTCTGGAGTCGAAATTCGACCTTCAGCAACTGCCATTCTGAATTTGTGACGTTTGCTCCACGTTGGGATGACAATTGTAACGTTTTCACTTTGCTGCACGTTGAGCGTACAAGTGTAATGTTAATTAATGCCCCATGTTGGTAGCGACAAATGTAACGGTTTGGCTGCCCCAAACTGTTGGGTGATAAATGTAACTGTTTACCTTTGCCTAAGCTATGTTGTTTTAATGGACGCCAAGACCTCAATGCAATGCTGAAATCTAAATTTGTATTTAACAACGTCTAGCTCTGGTAGAACACCTTCAAGAATCTATTCACTCAGATCGTGGTATGATTTGATCATTAACCCAACAAACAATTGTATCACGAGAAGGAATTGGTCTATATCTAATGCTACCTACTGAAAGCAAAGATTGCATTGTAAAAGAAATGAATTTATTATATAAAACAAGTATAGCAAAATTAATAATAATAATAATAAGTATAAAATTTAAATTGGAGCGTTGTGATTTGAATATTACCGATAGAAAATTACGTGAAAACGGAGTCTGATAAATTATTGATTTTACTCTTATTCCCAAGCTATGAAGTTATTGAAATATGAAATATAAAACAAAGAGAAATGAGAGATTGCGTATTTCTGCGTCATTCGCGCTTACCACTGGAAATGGCCGAAGCCTTTTCCTCGTACTGGATGATGCTGTGAGCTTCCCACAGTCTCCTGGACGTCGTCATCTTTGTCGATATTTGATGATATTCTGGTAGATTAGATAATTCTATGGTCCGTACATCGGACCCAAACACTCGTACAACCACACTGGTTAGGTTTTACAAAAGTTAGTCCTCCACTCCACGGAACATCGGAGCGACTCCCGCGTGCAACCATACTCGTTAAGTTCTACACAGATTGTCCTCGTTCCACGGAACATCGGAGCGACTCCCGCGTACGACCATACTCGGCTAGTTCTACACAGATTCTCCTCGTTCCACGGCGCGCTGAACGATATATCCACACGTCGGCTCCCCACTCTTCAACCAACTTCTAGCTTACGTGGTCTCCACTGATTGGCTGCACCCCACGCGCTATACTCCCCTCCTCTGGCTCATTACACTCGGCGGGAGGGTTCCGTTCCAACTATCCGCCTTTTCTTGACGCTGCAAACCCGCTTGCGTAATACTTCCCGACAAGATTAAGCGTGTACTTGAATTCCCAGTGAGTCACGTCTCTCGATATACCCTAACTGACGAAACTCTGTTAAATTCCGTAATCACATAACTTTCTATGATATTGTCGTTCGTAATAATTTGCTTGATAGCGTTTTCTAAGACATAGAAAACCTATCTGTATGCTTATAATTTTTATAAACTGCTCCGAAAATATCTTAATAATAATTAAAATAAATTAATAATAATAATAAATTAACATGAAAAATTATCTTGGCTGAACAATTTGCCGCGTAAATAAATATAGAATGGCTTCCTACTGACTTATGCCAGTTGCATAAAACCCCCTCGAAAAACACGTTACAAATTGTAGGAGATCTTTTCTTTCTCTCCTAGTTTTCACATTTTTAAGGCTGTCCTGCCTGTACATCATCCAACTTTAGACAGTTGCTAGATCTAGAAAGTGCAAGATGCATTTTAAGGTCCATTTTCTTGTTCTGAACCAGTTTCGATAATATTCAGTTTGTTGGTTACAAACATCGACACCACCCATACACTGATTATATCGTATCACAGCAGAAGGGCAATCAATGTTGATGAACTTTTTCTCTGATTTTGACCATCTTTTAACTTTCTTCTGTGGTTGAATACCAGAGCAAGTAGAAGCCATAACAACTTTCTGATTGTCCTTCCATTCTACTACAACTACTTTCTCGTCATTTCTAACATATTATTTACTTTCACCCCTGTTCATTTTATTTGCACTCAGTTTTACGTCTCTAATTCGATTAGTCATTATTGTACCTGTAGCCTCAATACCACGATCACTTAAATTCTCGAGTAGAGGAATGGTGGTGAAGTATCTGTCGAAGTAAACAAAGCTACCGACAGGTAAGGTCTGAACCAAGCGTAATACAACAGATGGTCCTAATCCAAGCTCTCTGCAAGGTAGGAGTTTTGTCTTTCCGTGATATACCTCAAAATCGAGTAGTATTCCTGAAGAAGTTGTTAAAAGAAAGTTCTTCAAACCGACAGGACGTGGCTTGTTCTTAACGTACTGTTTCAATTTACATCTCCCAGTGAACGGGATCATTTGCTCATCGACAGAGTATGTTAAATGTTCCCTGGGAATCTTCATGAACGATTCTCTTACGCAGTCAAGGATTGGTTGAACTTTCCACAGGGCATTTTGTTCTTTATCTTGTGGCTCATTAACTGTATCAACAAGGTGTAGATTTTTCCTCAGGGCAAAGAACCTATCTCTTGACATGGTGGAAACTATTGGCTGGAAACTTATACCCTGTTGCCAGTACATTGACAATCTAGGGTAAGGGATGCATCCCATGTACTAATTAACTCCGAAAAAAAAAAAAATTTCAGCTGCACTAGTTTGGAGGGATTTCGCTGTATTTACAACAGAGTACATGTTTGTCTTTTCTGCAGCATTCTCAAAGAAACTGTCATTGAAATAATCTCCATGGTACTGCAGAGGAGTTCTTACTTCGGGTAGATTCTAAAAACAAAATAAAAAAGGGATATTAGTATCCGACTTTACCACAATGAGATGAAGTGTCTGCTCAAATTATGGATTTCACCTACTTGTGTGTCTGCAAAAACAACTGGGCTTGGATGCGGTTTTTCCGAAAAGGCTTTACGTTTCCAAATAAATTTTCGTCTTTGAGGTGGTTGGTCAGTCTGTGGTGTGTTGGCTGCTTCTTCTCTTTCACTCTCAGAACTGCTGCTGACAGCCGCAGGAACCTGGCAACTTGCAGGAAAATGATTGTCATAATCATCATCCTCGCTGGACAAATCCTCGATGTCAGAATTTTGAAGAATACTATATATTTCTTCATCATTGACTGAAATTGAAATATGATATTATGATCAATATCCAACTTTCTGAACCGTAAAAATGTATTAATAATGCTATATTCTTGTTTTGAAGTTAATAATGCAAGTAAAGTTCCTAGCAGTAAACATTGTTGGAAAGCGCGCCAGAGAACTTCTTTGATCAACGAGCTTAACTCAGTCCTGACCCACACGATCGTGCTACTCAAACTTTATGACCATCTCAAAGGTGATAAATTAACACATGATAGAAAATAATTTGCTAGATCTCCTCTGTAATATTTCAATATCTTATTAATAGCAAACCAACGTGATTATTAGCTTATAACTGTGAAAAAGAAATTAAATACCTTCCTTGTGTGCCATCTTGTCGAACACAGCCGTGTTTAGAAGCCCCTACTGACCTCTTCTGGCGAGGAATGAAACCAGAAACAGCTGAAACACGCTTAGCGAGACCCGCACGATCATTGCAGTCCGGATTGACGCGGAAGAATGACCAGTCGGGTGCGCCAGATTTTTTACAAGCTAACCCGCACAATCGTGCTGGTTGGGTGGGAAAGGGATAAACACATCCACAAACTGGACTGAAGGAAGAAGATTTATACTCGGATTCGAGTTAAAGCCGATGATGATGATATAGCACACATTTCTGAAAAAATTTACATAATTATTTTTAGAAGTTTTTTAAATGATGGATGATAAATTAGAAGAAACAAAACTTGAGGCAGCTGAATAATGTGGTTTTGGAGACGAATGACCGGAACAAGCTGGATGGAAAGAAAGACAAATGAGCTTGTTCTGAACCAAATTCAGGACAATCAATGCCATTGAACACCATCAAGAAAAGGAAAGCAAAATTCATGGAACACTTACTCAAGACGTGACACTCTCCTCCAGGTAATCTTTGAAGGAAAAATTTTGGGGAAAAACCAAGGGGACGACCAAGACAATCGTATCTGAAGAACATTGTCAAGGGAATGGGACGTGACTCGTATGCCAATATGAAGAGAACTGCTGAAGACCGTGAGAAATGGCGGCAACGACAAAGCTCTTAGCCTTCAGAGGCTGATGATGATTGATAAATTGATTTTAAAAAATAATTCACTTAACAATGTAGTCCATTAATATTATTCACTCAAAAGGGCAAAATTTTAGGATTACGCATTTTGACTGTCACATGGTCATCATCAGAACCTGATCACTGGGTTGAAGTTTAAAATTATTCAAGTATGTAAAAATATGTTTTGCTAGATGTAGATAGCTCTGAAACTTCGACCCTGAGAAAAGTAGATGTGGCGAAACTCACGAGCATTTGAGATATGGTGTTGGAGAAGACTCCTGAAGATACGGTGGACTGATAAAGTCACAAACGAGGATGTGCTCAGAAGACCAAAAAGCCTTGCAATTTCGTTGAATCTTTAAACAAATGAAGAAACAGCGTTGTTAGTCACTCGCTTCGACATTCTGACTGGTCCACCAGGGAAAAGAAGCTAAGGAAGACCAAGAACACAATTTATTAACAGCATTAGAGGCACCTATTGCCAAATGAAGCTGGTGGCCATAGGACGGAGACGCTTGGATGTCGTGCGTGTTTCCCACCAACGCAACGGTTGAGGAGATGAAGAAGAAGATAGCTTGTCTAATGAATGCTAGTATTTATGATTCACAGTGAATCTTGTTATTTGAAAAAAGAAAATAGTCTATTCTATGTTGTATTATACACTGCCGGAAAAAGAAATTAGGTCACCTGAAAAGACGACATCGATTCTGATCCGATGACGGCAGATGGCACCTGGGGGATAGTACATGTACTGATAAGGGTTTCAACATCGTCCACCAATAGTGGCATAGCTACCAGAGCGCCATCTGTGTCTACCATTTAATAGGGAAAATTCACAGCCATATGGCTCATTGTGGTTCAAAAGTATGAAGCATGCAGGTACAATGCCACGGAGACGCACTAGTGCTTCCTACAGCCAACTGAGCGAGTTTGAAAGGGGTCAAATTGTGGCCATCCGAGTGGCGGGATTGTCCTTTCGGAGAATTGCCATACAACTTGGACATGCTGTGTCCGTTGTGCAACGATGCTGGTATCAGTGGTCACTTGTACATTCTCACACCCATAGACAAGGTTATGGACGTCCACGCAGCACAGACGTCCGCCAGGATCGTCGTATTGTAAGGGCAGCAGTGGCAGATCGCACAACTACCACAGCACAGATACGAGGGTTTGTGAGCCCAGAAGTATCAACGCGAACCAGTTACTAGCAGTGGGACTATGGGCTCGCACGCCTCAGCCCGTCTTCCACTCACGTCACAGCATCGACGTGCACTGCTCGACTGATGCCATCAAAGGATCACTTGGAAGATGGAATGGCGCGCCACGGTCTTCAGCAATGAAAGCAGATTCTGCCTGTGGGATTTACTTCCTCCATTTTTGGTCCATATTGACTTTGATGATTTATTATAAATATATTAGTCCGTCTATCAATACTTTAAATCACATATATTTAACAGTGGTACATGTTTCGGGCCACTATATACAACCCTTCATCAGCCACAACATAATGAATTTAGAGAACAATCTCACACACATCAAAGACACTATGAAAACCTTAAAAAACATGTATAAAAACTTGGTTAAAAACAGGTCAAAACACAGAATAAAATACATGCACACGTCGTTAACGAAACATGTACCACTGTTAAATATATGTGATTTAAAGTATTGATCAACGGACTAATATATTTATAATAAATAAAGATTCTGCCTGCATGCAAGTGATGCTCGTTGGCGAGTTCGACATAGACCTGGTGAGCGCTGTCTCGTAGAGAGCATTCGTCCAAGACATACCGGCCCCACCCCAGGCCTTATAGTCTGCGGTGCGATAAGCTACAACTCTTGTTCACCTTTGGTGTTTGTGGAAGGAATGCTAACCTGCGCTCGGCACGTGCAGGATGTTGTTAGACCCGTTCTTTTGCCGTTCTTGCAACAGGAAGGGTATGTTATGTTCCAACAAGATAATGCTCGCCCACACACGGCCCGTGCAACTCAACGTGCACTGTAAGACGTGCAGCATCTTCCCTGGCCAGCACGATTGCCAGACTTGTCGCCAATCGAGCACATGTGGGACAGGATGGGCCGAAAAGTGACTCGTGCGTCTCTTCCTCCCACAACTCTTACAGAACTGTGTGAACAGGTCGAGCAGGCGTGGAATAACATATCCCAAGATAGATGATCGACTGAATACAGGAGTCAGTGCCTGCATTGCCGCCCATGGAGGCTACACCTCGTACTAATATGGGTGTTTCAGCATGGGTCGATACCTGGTATCTCTGAACCACTTGACCTATTGATCTGTATATTTAATCCTTTCATGTACTCCATATGCACTGTTGCCTCAATAAATCTTGAGTGAATTGGTAACCTCTAAAAGGGTGACCTAATTTTTTTTTCCCGGCAGTATATATTTGCAATGTACATATTATGCACCAGTAAATAGTTAAGTTACACAATAATAACCCCTGACACTACAGCCCTTGAAAGGCCTACCAACCGACCGGCCTGCAGATATTGGGGTGACGTGTGGTCAGCACATCGGGTCCCCTCGGCCGTTAATCTTGGTTTTCGTGACCGGAGCACTGCCTCACTGTCAGATAGGAACTCAATTGTCCTCATGAGGCTGAGTGCACCCCGTTTCAGGCCTCACGTCAGTTTCTAAAATCCCTGACGGAGCCGGGAATCGAACCCGGGGCCTCTGGTTGAGAGGCAGTCACCGGCCGACTTTAGAAAGTGGTGTATGTTATAGGTTCTGGAACTTTCTTATTACTATTGTAGGCCATTTAAGCCACTTGCCTCAGCATAGACATACGCCCATATATGCCTTCAACTGGTCTTAAAAGTGGTACAGGACCCTACAATACTGCCTGCTGGAGTCTTTGGTTTGTTGAGAATAGGAACATAACATGTTTGCCTAATGGATCCATCGCTTCGTTTAATCATCATCATTATGGACTTACTTAGTCTAGTAACAAGAATTGTGTTTGTTGAAGTTCTCCGGTTTATTTTTCTTGGCTAGTATATTTCTAAGGACTCTTTAATGTCTAGAAATTTCCCTTTACCTCCTGAAGTAGAACCTTAAGGTCTGTTTCTATGTTAATAATAATGTATTTAAGGGGCGGCTTTGTGGCGTAGTATGGTAGCATGCTGAGGGTTTATGCCCAAGGTCGCAGGTTTCAACCCGGCCGAAGTCGTCAGATATTTTAAGAGCGTTAAAAATCCCGCAGTATGCCTTCCTTCGGAGGGGAAGTAAAGCCGGCGGGCCCATGTCATAGATTTATGGCATGATAAAGAACCTTCCCTTAATTACACTTGTGTGAAGCTAAATTATAGGTTAAATTTGCCTAACGCTCTTAGGTTCCAACGTTTGTTGCCGGGAGCCGACTGCGGTGGCATCTAGTAACCAAGTTCAGAACTAGTTGGTCATTGATGGTGGCGTTTGGTAGGAAAAGTTGAAACTACTTGAAACTTAAATGTCTGCAGTCCTTACTTGAATTAAAAACAGATAACACACACTAATAGTGTCATCACAATTAACAACGGTTATCAGACAGATTCTACACACACCCAAAGTACACGGGGCTACATGACCGCGTTGTCGCAGCCCCTAAACCAATGCATTTAAGAACAATAAGAAGTTAAGCATAGTACTGAATCTTAGTCCTTGCTATAGTCTGTGACTGACTTCATTCTTTTCTTGCACGTTAGAATGTGGTATGTGTCACAACTCTCACCACACAGCGCACACACACGCAATCTATTTTCGGTTTGTGGAATCTCTTGTTAGTGCACAGTTTGTGGTGATAGCCTTGTACTGGCAGCCTGGCACTCTCCGGTTCAGCACTCCTCCACCTAAGCAGGCGAGCTATAGAATTCCGGCGGTATCTCTTCTCTCTTCCTATTTCGGTTCCTCGAGAGGTCTTTTATGGTCCTGTTGATGGCAGTGGCGGCCGGTAATAAGGTTGCAGTGTTGCACAACGACCAGATTTCTTTGAGAAAAATAATATTGTAATACTGTACTATTTTCAGTAATAAAAGCTGCATGTTTCCTTTTATATGTATAGGAATTCATACTTTTGTTCTTTACTAATTCAGGAAATCTTATAGTAAGTTACTGTGAACTGTCTGAGAAAGCGAAGCGCGCCAACTGTCAAGGAAAGCTCGTCCGTTTGGTCATTGCCAGGCTCAAGCACCGACCAGATCTCAATAGTGAAGGGTATGGCAGAGTAAGTCCTATCCCAACAGTTAACTTGGCTGGTCGTTGCCCTCCGAGGCATGGATGGAGACATCTGTGATGCTCCATCAACTACCGATGTCTTGAAATGCAATTTGCGCGTATTTGTGACACTCGTGTTTCTTTCCCGCTCTCTTATATAACTTATGTTGTTTTGTTCTTGTCAAGGTTTTCATGTAGACTAACTTATGATGCATTTAATCCCATGGCAATGTGATGTTATATGAACTGTGGCATTCGTGGTGAATGAGGTACAAACGTTTTACCGCACAATTGAATGCAGATTTTCTCCGATTTCAAGCAGTCTTTTACCCTACTATCTACACCCCCCTTCCTTAATGAATATAGTGCAACACCCAGAACAATCAGCCAGCCGCCCCTGGTTGATGGTAGTTGGTGTATCTAAAGTAACAGAACAAACGAGAAATTAGGAAAATGTTATGCTCGCTGAACAGACAAACCCAGCCTTGCTTATGGAAGCTCTAGAAGATGTACCAACATACCTCATGCTCTACAGAGGAGACGGACCTCCTCAGGAGCTCCATAGTGAAGCATATCCTGCGTATAAGTCTATTTCAAATGGAAAATAAACTAACAAAGACAAATGTGGTGGACGAAGCCAATTATTCACGGAAATTGAATCTTGCAATACTGAAGAACAGTTCGGGAGAAATGGAGAAGGCAAAGGACCTTATTTAAAAGGGAAAATTAGATGTGGCACTAGAAATTTTCACAAAAGCAATCCAAGCAGTCAAGAGGGAAAGGAAGTCAAGGCGAGCACAAAGATGGTTTGGCCAAGAGTGCTATAGACAGGAAGGAAACACTATGAGCAAAACCATCCCAACAACAAACAGACCTTGCATTCTATCCTATGAGAGTACAAGCAGCTCATAAGCAAGGAAGCAGGCATAGCTCTAAGGAAGAGGAGCCCCACCCAATCCAGGAGAAGTGCCAATAGAGGCATGGGAATTACTCTTCAGTGGCATTCTACACCAGCAACAGAAATCTCAGGCAACATGTATGACCCAGTAACGAAGGAATAATAATAATGTTATTGGTTTTACGTCCATTTTAACTACTCTGGCTTTTAGAGACACCAGCGTGCCAGGATTTTGCCCCGAAGGGGATCTTCAACGTGCCAGTAAATATACTGACACGGCTCCCTCGCAATTGCGCACCCTCAAATGCCAGCTGACTGCGCCAGGATACGAATATGCAATCTTGGGCACAGCTAGCGAGAATGTTACCGCTGAGCCATGCAGCCAGACAGTAGCGAAGGAACAAGTAAGGCAGGCGATAAAGGAGGGAAAGAATAAAATGGTGGCAGGACCGGACAATGTCTATATCGAGCATTTGAAGGAATCGGTGAATATTATGTGGATTTAATGAATAAATGCATTGAATTAGGAAATATATCCAAAACCTGGAGATCAGCAATAATGAAGATTATCTAAGGCAGTGGTTCCCAACCTTCGCCAGCTGACGCTTCCCTTTTCAGATACGGATGGTCATCGCGCCCCCCACCCGTCGCTTCTATAACCTCTTCGATAAACTAACGTCGAGGATATACTGTAGACCTAACCTAATAACACTACATAATGGAACAATTACCGTATTTACTCGAATACGACCCGCCCCCGAATAAGACCCGCACCCTGATTTTGAAGAACAAAATTTAAAAAAAAAAAAAAAAAAACTCAAAATTATGTACAATTGTAACTAAATAAACAGAATAGCATTTATCCAAAATAGTTTCCAACAGTTTTGAAGTCGTCCTAAAATAACACACATCAAACGATTAAAAATACAAATAAAAGTACACACACACTTCATTCATCGTCATCAGAAGTACCAACTTCGGAACTTTTACCACCATCCCACTAAATGTCGTCATCACTGACATCCATAGCATTCGAAATACTACATTTCTTGAAGCTCTTCCATATGAGATCTCCCGAGATACGATTCCATGCCGTCAAAATGCACGAACATAGCAGCTGAACTTCCGGGCGCTGAATACGACCGGTTGGAGTCAGTGTGTGCTTATCGGCCGCCATCTGCTCCGTATACAGCTGTTTCAAGGCTGCTTTGAACGGGCGGTTCACGCAGACATCCAGTGGTTGTAGCATAGACGTCATCCCGCTCAATCACGAATACATGACTCGTCAATATCATACAGTGCACTCTCGTTAATTCGCGGTAATTAATGCACGAACTTCCGCGAATTATCCGCAGTTATTTTTGTTAAGCCTAGGAAAAACAAAACTATTGGTTAAAATATTGAAATAGGCTTGAACACGCGAAATAATAATTTTAACTCCTGATTGTAGTGTCTCACACGACATGCTAGGCTACTGGTAGGCCTATGTGGATTATGCCTACATTAATATATTTAAAAAAAAGCCGTCATTACATTTTGTTTCTTAGTTCGTTTATTCTATTTTTCGATTGCACATTTCCAAAGAAAATATTATATGAAAACGAAAATTCATCTCGTTTTTCTATATAAAAGATAAGTGTGACTAGAGACACTAGCTTGACTGTGGGAAAATTTCGGGATTTCCGTTGCATCACTCTCGCACTCGAAATCTACTGGATTTCAGTTTTTCTCACCAACAGTCAAATGCCATGCTATTTCTTCTTTGCTTTTCTGTAGTAAATCATAATCGTCTTTATCGACGTCTAACTTGCCCGTTCGAAATATCGTCGTTACAAAAGTCGGCAAGCGCTTGCTTTTGTACGAGCGGAGTAGCGGTACTTTCGTCCCGACTAGTTGACTGCATGAAGAGCATCGAACAAACACGCTCTCGATGTCGTGCGCGTTTGCGCCATTACGCAATAATCGCTGTTTACAATACGCTGTCCGCACATCCACCCTTCACAACTCACAGATCAGCGACCTTGGAGCGTGGCTGTTGGGAAAGGGAGGGTAGGTTCCGAGTGAAAGTGCATTCCTCTTGTATTGTTTGGGCTTCAAAGACAAAGAAAATCTGTGCTATACCACTCGCGGCAACATGCGCGTAAGTTTCGAAGATTGCGCAATTAGGCCTACTGTTGCATCGCAGAGAAATGCAGTTCAGTCTTGCCTAGTCTCAATGATTTCGTCTTTACGCATTGCGTCGCATCAAAATTCTTTTAAACGACAGAGAGATTGCTTAACTTAGCGTGATGATTAGTTGCTGTGAGAATTCCCAACTTAAAAAATACTCATGGAGACCCGCGAATTAAGCGCAAAACGAATTATCCACACGCGAATTATCGGGAGTGCACTGTATTTCCTGCCGGGCACGATTTCCAATAACTTCAGCTTCCCTCACAACTTTCAGCTTCTCACTCACATTAAACGACCGCAAACTCTTCGTACAACTCATGTTTACACTCGGAAAACGTGCGCGACACGTGCGCGAGGAAGTATGACGCCGCCTGCTTATGGTAAAACAAAGTGATAGCCGGAAGAAGGCTAGCACCATCTAGCGGATACTCGCAACACCCGATATCGCGCGTGGCGGGCAATTTAAATCTTTAAAATCAGGATGACTCAAATAAGACCCGCACCCCAAATTTTCACGTCCGATTTTGTTTAAAAATGTGCGGGTGGTATTCGAGTATATACGGTATTTCTGAAAAAATAATATGAAGTTCGCGCTTTATATCTAGTACATACTAAAAAGATGGTATATTGGCATTCACGGCCAGTGAATTAAAACTCTGCAATTTTTCTAGGTTCATGCCGTGTCCTGTGTGGGGTTTCGCCTAGGAACACCAAGCTGGCTGATGAGCCACATACTAACTTCATTTTAGCACAATACAAAGAACACACTTTTACAATACATTCTTAAATTAGTCAACAAATGTCAGGGTTGACACTCTTTCCTCTTAGTATGTTTGGTTTGATATTTGGCAGAGCACAACAGAGATTACTTGCAACATTACCAGTGCTTTTGAACTATTGACTTGGCGCGACAATCACTTGGAGAGATTTGAAAATGTTTATTATACAAAATTGTAATATTTGAGTTAAAAAGAAAATCGGAAATCACTTCACGCCCCTCCCCCCTTCTCTCTCCCCCCCCTGATAAAGCCCCGCGTCCCCTAGGTTGGGAACCCCTTATCTAAGGTATAAAGGAAAAGGAAGTGCTGTACTACTCATAAAGAGGAGTGGTATTAGAAAATGCTACGTTCAAGGTGTTCTAGAAAATTCTCAATGAAAGACTACTGAAAATTGTTGACAATCAAATACCAGAATGCCAATTCGAATTCAGGAAGGGCAGACGTATGTTGCATGCAATTACTTAACTAGTACAGCAAATGGAAGACACCCTTAGACACCTTAGGGAAGTATTACGGTATTTAGTATTTGTAAACATCAAGAAAGCATTCGACCTCATCAACAGAAGGAATTTTACATCACGGACACAATGTCAACGAAAGAGTGGATGCGGCCGAACTATGGACTGTGGCACACAGTGACCCGAATGGCAGTGCATGGGTTTCACTTCAAACCCTGATAAATCAAAGCCTGCCACCAACCGGCACCTAGTTGCGTGTGTGACCGTCGAAGTACTCCGTGTGATAGACGAGAATCACTCTATCACAATGATACCATGAATGCAGTTCTCATTTTCCTGACGAATGATGTACGGCCATTGGTTGCGATAAATATTTTTTTACTCGATGGCAGGTACTGAGAGCCTCTTTATGTAGGCAGTGTATTTCACTCTTCATTAACTCATTTACGTCATTTGACGAGCTCTGGTCATGGGTTATCACATTAGCACATAAATCATAAGACGAGCTCAACTCGCGGTGACGCATTGTTTTATTTACGTTCGTGTATTCCTATCTCGTTTCTGTATAACTTGCCAGAATCATGAAAGAATGGAACAATAATCCCATTGTATATCCTTTTAGCGGATACAGTGGGGTTTCCAATAGGCTAATAAAACAGTCCGCGTTAGCGCGCAATAGCCATCTTGAAATTTTATAATTTAAAAATAAATTACTCTCTATGTTTTAGAGCTGTGATAACGAAAATTCATGATGCAGTAGAACCTTATATGTAGCTTGGTATGATCAAGGCAAAATGACAGCTACTCCATATTTTCAAGATGGCACCTGGGCATAATAATAATCAATTGTTTACAATGTAATTGTGCAATTAAAACAAACCTTAGTTTAAAAAAAGGACCATGTATGGGAACTCGCTGATGCATACAAAATTTCAGTAAAATATCGTTATTGGTTTGTATGTTATGGATATTTTTGTAGTGTAAGTAATCTCGGACCACTGCCGGGTGGATAAAATCTGATTTCACAGTCAACAATGTGACCATTTGGGTTAACATGCAGGGGACTGTTAATGTTTTTGTTTTCAGGATTGCTTGAAGGCTGCTGATCTAATATATTCTGGTACTTACTCAGGCTGGTATTGTGTGCAAGATGAAGCATTTCTGGGAAGCACAGATATAAAAGATGCCGTAGGAAAGGACGGCAAGCCATGTAAGGTGTCGGCAGAATCTGGCCATCAGGTGGAGTGGACTGTGGAGAGCAACTTCATGTTCCGCTTGAGCTCTCTGAGAGAAGATCTCCTACACTGGCTCAAGGATGGTATGTCATGTCTTGTTTCTATGTCTATAATCAAATTTCAATGCTGACCTCTTGCATAATAAAGCTATATTTTCCTTTGCCCAACCTCAAGGAAGTGTATACTGAGGATAACTGGAGTGGTATACAACGGTTCAACGTATATTTTCGGCATCAAGAAGAGTTTTTAGTTTTGTGTGAAATATGTTTCTGTATTATTAGGGACCCTGACTTTTCACGAAATCTTCCATAACTCAACAGAAACCTCTCATTTCTGTTAGTGACGTAAATTTGGAAATGAAAATGAAAATCCACAGCCTGCTTCCAGTCTCCGACCGGGTCAGGAATGGAATGAATGAAGCCCCCATCCAGCGGCGCGGATATTAACTGTGCTGGCTGCCGAGGCCTGACGCACTCCTCTCGGGCAATGATTAAATGATTTACAGATGAAATGAAATGATAGTGGAGAGTGTTGCTGGAATGAAATTTTGACAGGGAAAACCGGAGTATGCGGAGAAAAACCTGTCTGCCTCCCTTTTGTCCAACACAGATCTCACATGGAGTGACCAGGATTTGAATCACGGACCCAGTGGTGAGAGGCCAGCGTGCTGCCGCCTAAGCCACGGAGGCTTAGTGACCTAAATTTGGAGACTATCTCAAATTCAAGTCCAGAAATAACGCGAAATAATTTAAAGGCGCAATCTTGCAAAATTACATAGAAATACATTTTTTATTTTTTAAATCTCCATCTCTTAAGTTTGCACGTTCATTCAAAATTCTGTTAATGTTGATTATTCCTTCGAACTTTGGTTCCATTGGATATATAATCTATAGGGATACCACGTAGAAAAGAATGTTGGAGGCGGGACTCACCGTACGTTGCTGCTGTAGAGCTTCCCCCTCTCCGTCCAGCTGTCAGAGCTGCAATCGTCCTCATCGTCACTCACGCTCAGTCTGTCCAGATCTACAGTATTGTCGTGATGCAAATATTCGTCTTCTTTCCTTTTAACATGCTCACAACACTCATCGGCTGTGTACTGCAGGAAAAGTTTCCAACTTAGCTCCTCGTTTTCTTTTAAGGTGCCTCGAATGGACTGCTCTGCAACTTTACCTTTTATGTCCCCCCAAACCATTTCAATCAGATTGAGATCTGGATGGTAAGGTGGAATATGGCCGTATGAATGGATTATTTCATCCACTAAATAGTGTTTTTCGTGCGGAAAGCTCTGAACTATTTTAATAAGTTCAGCTTCAGTCGTGGACGTATCGAATACGGCTCTGCGATCTTCTAGCCAAAGAACAATATCGTCCTTTAAGCTTTGCTTGTGTGGGCACTTTATCTTTTTCATTGCAGTGATTTGTAGGGTTGTCCATGACGATCACGCTAGGAGATGATAAAGCTGAGTTTCCAACCACTTTCGGAAGTTTAATTAGTTCATAGAGGTGTGATAATCCCATGATTTCTGCCCTGATTTAAAAATCAGTAACGCTCCCTCTACGAAACCTTCTTCCCCTCCCCCGTGAACAATTATTAGTGTCCGTCCAGCTCCGATACTTGCAGTAGCACCAATTTCTTCTTTCGACTGCCAGCACTTTGAAACCAAATGACATTGCTGAATGTAAGTCTCTTCTATATAAACAATATTCCAGCCAATACTATAGTCCGGGACACCTTAAATAAGTTACTAGAAAACCAACATGGCCGCCACATTTGGTGTTGCCAACCTACACCATTTAACACCAAAATGTCAGCACACATTCATGTAACACGTATCGCAAATGATCCAAACTAAGTAAAGGCCCTTTTAGGAAAATACATTTTACATAAAGTTGTGAAGCAGTCCTTGCTCAAGTTAGGGACATCATGGTCATCAGTCCTCAAAAGTCTAACTCTTAAGCAGTATTATGGTAGTGAAGTTAACTTAAATTAGCTCTTCTAGATTGATTTTTAAACCATCATATAAAATGCATTAGAACAGAAACATTAATACTTACTCAAGGTTTTTTCCAGTTTTGCTGGGGATCTAAAGATGAGCATGTTCATTTCTTCTTATAGGCTACATTTTTATAATTAGTCCAAAAATGCAGACCATTCTGTTTTAAGATGAGTGTTCAGAGAAGGATTTAGGAGTAGGAGAGAAATAGAATAGTAGGGTACATATTAGCTTATTATTTCTTTATTTTTGATAAGTACCATACTGTGCGAGTCCAAGCTCTATGAACTTGCGGGGTGAGGAGAAAGAGCAGGGAAGGGTCAGGCGAGAAGAGAAGGGCCTGTCAACAGCCCGCCGTGTTACTTGACATGCTCGTCTATTCCAATACTGCTAACATAGGGTCTTCTCTGAAACCAATGTGGTGTTACGAATGAGTCAGTGAGTCACCGACCAATGTATTTGGTTCTGTACTATGCACGGACCGAGAAACCTCATCACTCGTCAACACCGTTTCTCATAGTCCGCGATGCACATTCCTCTCAGGTTCACGCAGCTTAGATTCGAGCAGTACTCATTTCTTGAATGTATAGGCCTACATATATGGAGGCAGAATTGAGACAAGCTATTGAAAGCCTATTGGCAAATCCCTATTGAGATGCAAGAAGATGGTTGATCCAATGCTTAGGCCTAAAACCATTCGAACTAGTCGTGGATTTAGGGGCATAAGACTGTAATGGCAACTCTAAGATTTCTTCTTGGAATGGTGGAAAGCAGCAGTTGTTGGTTGATTTTGGGACTTTGCGACATCATGGTCATGTAGATCTGTGGACTTGGGCATGTCGAATTTTTCTGATAATCTGTGTTATTGTGATGGCTGTATTAGTGTGTGCATTTATTATTCAGATGAGGATTGGGAACGAGGTGGCCATGTCCTTAAATTGGGAACCATCCCGGCATTTGCCTGGAGTAGAAGTGCAGAAACGACTTCCAAGATGGCTAAGATGGGAATCAAACCCTCCTCTTCTCAGTTTTGCCTCACGAGGCTTTGTGTGCCTTGTTCCATCCCTCAGACCAAAATTACAATTTCTTGGCAGAGCCGGAAATCGAACCAGGACCAACTGCCAAAAGCCACTTGCAGAAAATTCACTGAATTCACTGACAAATTGACTAGTTAAATACACGCATTGAAAGGCAAGCTTTATCGACGGAGTAATACACTGACCGGCAAAAAAAGTGGAACGGCAGACAGTGTAACCCCACCACCTTGGCACAACTGAGAACATCGCTGTTGGAGGAATGGGATCGCATCCCGGCAAATGTCATTCGACGAGTTGTGAATAGTATGCCTGAGCGTTTACAAGCTGTCATAGACGCTAAGGGTGGAAACACTTGTTTTTAGTGACCAGTGGTGTTGTGCAGTGCAAACATTAACACTGTTTTGTTTGAAAAAAGAAAAAAAAAACAGCCAAAAGAACATTACTAAAAAATAGAAAATTGTAAGATTTGCAAAATGTAACGAAATTTGTGAGTTAAAGTGTTTTGTAAAACAGGTTTCAGTATTTTCTGTAGCCAACCATCTAAAATTTATATGAATAATGCAAATATTGGAAAACCGATACATATTAGTGGAGTAAATTAAGAAGTTCCATAAAATAATAGCCCGTCTTCAAGCAAAAAGGTTCAAGGCAAAACGAACCCAGTAGAATACCTAAATTAGCCTAAATACCTTGTGTAATGATGAATAATAATTGTGGAAAAGATGTCCTAATAGATGTTTTCTCCTTCGCTGTCTGTAACGTGTTTTTGGAGGGGTTTTATGCAACTGGCATAAGTCAGTAGGAAGCCATTCTATATTTATTTACGCGGCATATTGTTCAGCCAAGAGAATTTTTCATGTTAATTTATTATTATTATTAATTTATTATAATTATTATTTAGATATTTTCGGAGCATTTTATAAAAATTATTAGCATTCAGATAGGTTTTCTATGTCTTAGAAAACGCTATCATGCAAATTATTACGAACGACGATATCATAGAAAATTATTTGATTACGGAATTTTACGGAGTTTTGTCAGTTAGGGTATTCGAGAGACGTGACTCACTGGGAATTCAAATACAAGCTGATTCTTGTCGAGAAGTATTACGCAAGCGGGCTCGCATCGTCCAGGAAAGGCGAATTGTTGGAACGGAACCCTCCCGCCGAGTGTAATGACCCAGAGAGGGGGAGTATAGCGCGTGGGGTGCAGCCAATCAGTGTGGACCACGTAAGCTAGAAGCCGGCTGAAGAGTGGGGGAGCCGACAGGTGAATATATCGTTCGACGCGCCGTGGAACACGGACAATCTGTGAAATACTTGAGGAGTATGGGTGCGCGTGCGAGTCGCTCCGATGTTCAGTGGAGTTAGTAACTATCTGTGTAGAACTTAACGAGTACGGATGCACGCGGGAGTCGCTCCGATGTTCCGTGGATCGGAGGACTAACTTTTGTAAAACTTAACCAGTGTGGTTGCACGAGTGTTTGGGTTCGATGTACGGACCATAGAATTATCTAATCTACGGGAATCTCATCAAACATCGACGAAGATGACGACATCCAGGAGACTGTGGGAAGCTCACAGCATCATCAAGTACGAGGGAAAGGCTTCGGGCATTTCCAGTGGTAAGCGCTAATGACGCAGAATTACGCAATCTCTCATTTCTCTTGGTTTTATATTTCATATTTCAGTAACTTCATAGCTTGGAAATAAGAGTAAAATCAATTTATCAAACTCGGTTTTCACGTAATTTTCTATCGGTAATATTAAAATCGCAACGCTCCAATTTAAATTTTATACTTATTATTATTAATTTTGCTATACTTGTTTTATATAATAAATTCATTTCTTTTACAATGCAATCTTTGCTTTCAGTAGGTAGCATTAGATATAGACCAATTCCTTCTCCTGATACAATTGTTTGTTGAGTTAATGATCAAATCATACCACGATCTGAGTGAATAGAGTCTTGAATGTGTTCTGCCAGAGCTAGACGTTGTTAAATACAAATTTAGATTTCAACATTGCGTTGAGGTCTTGGCGCCCATTAAAACAACATAGCTTAGGCAAAGGTAAACAGTTACATTTCTCACCCACAGTTAGGGGCTAGCAAACCGTTTCAACCCACCCGCTATCCCCTTTACAACACGACTTATATACTGTAGGGAAATTTCAGATTAATTCTGTACCACGTATCACTCTTTCCCTTTTCGCTTTCACTTTGATAGTATATTTCAAACCGTATTTCATCTTTTGGCAGGGGGGGGACATTATCAATAGGGATGTAGCCTGAGAAAGTTTGCGCCAGATAGCGCCAGTGTAGTACTGGGTAAGCGCAAGGCGATCGTCCTATGTTTCCCCCAGTCAGCTGCGAGGAATGTATAGATTGTGACCGAGTTTTCTAAGCTAAAGTAAATTATATCTTCTCTAATATTACTCCAAGACTATATTAATTAATTTTATAGGTATATCCTCTAATATATTATGGACGATTTTCAGCGTTTAAGCGTTAAACAGCTGCAAAATGAGCTACGGACTAGAGGTGCTAAAACTAGCGGGAGGAGGGAAGAATTAATAGGCTACAACGGTAATAACAAAATTCTAACATGCTTTATTATTCAAATAATGAATAGGAGTCAGAATTCTTGAGTATTGTAGGCCTATATTGATAAATATATCCCCATAAGACTTAAATCATTAATAGAGATTTAAATATGCACTTGCTCCCCTTGCTTATAGACTAAGATTCATGTCTTTTTTTTTTTTTGGTTGATAGCTTACATGAAACTGTCATGTTTTAAGGTGTAAACATTATCAAAGAAAGTTAATACCGGTATTGTATACCTCAAAATTCATCGCAACGTTTGGTTCTTAAGTAATTTTGTCAATTTCTCAATACGAATCGTTCCCATACCCCTTCATAACGACTTAGGGGTACATTATTTGAAAAGTTTGAGAATCCCTGCTTTAGGGCCACGAACTGTTTCCATTCATCTGACTAACTTATGACTCAAGAATGTAGAAGTCAGTCACTACCGGTACCACGTTCTCCGTCGGGCAGATGGAAGTTGACGATTAATTCTGATATCAAGAAACCAACCATAATACGTTTGTGACTGTTAATGTTGTGAAATGTATTCTTGAAGTATTTGTCCGAGTATTGATGCCTTTGAAAATGGGAGTTACAGAATATGTTACATTCACTTCTTCCTGTATATTGACGATTTCTTCCTGTGCCGTACTTCAATGGATATAATTTCTGCAGATTTCGACATTGTAGGCTTATCGGGGTAATCCGGCAATTTTCTTGTGCATGGCCTCTTCCTTATTTTTGTTTTGTTCGTGGTACACGGAAAAAGCGATGGAACAGTGCCCGGTTTTAATCTTGCTCTCTTACCTTCAAATACAAACGCATAAATTCAGTGGTTGTTATCGAAATGTCTAATCAGTTTATAGGTAGGAATTATTTCCCTTTGTAAATCACACTTGCCCAACACAGTTTTCGTAAAGTCATCGAGTTGAAAATGATGGGAGCACACTTTAATATTTTCGGTCAGATTTTCTTCACCGAAATGTTTCCTTCTAATAGCATGTAACCATTTCTTTCTTATTTCTTTATTTTGTTAAAATTGGTGAAACGATAACGGGCTTCCTTGATTTTTGCAAAGAGGAACACTGCAATAGCTTGGCATAGTCACGAAAATAGCAATTTAAACGACTTGAATTCGTGGATATTAGCGGCATGAGAACACAGGAGACAAATGAAGAGTGCCTTGCGCTTACCCAGTACAACAGCAGTGCGCTCTATAGGTGCTAGTTCTATACATCCCTATTGTAACTACTAACAAAGATGGCGGATTATGTAATAGGTTTATATTCTTAACGTAAGCAAAATTAAGAAATTACGCAGGTTTACCGAGGATTATGTGAGTGACTAAAGTGTTAAATATAGTGTGAATAGTAGATAAAATACGTAAGAGAAATACGATATGGTACATAACTTGTTGAAAGAGAAGACACATAACTAGGGGTGGTGATTTTTAGCATTGTGAAATCATAAATTTAGCATTTTGATTTGAGCATTCAGCATTTTGTAGCATTTACACATCTGCAATTTAGCATTTTGTAGCACTTTGGAGAAATACATGTAATTTAGTTTAATTCTGATAAACGAGTAATCTTCATTAACTTCATTATTGATACAGCCTAAAGCATAACACAGAAAAGGAGATAAATTTATACCGGTGCAAAACCACAATAATATAGACAGAATACACAGAATTAACTGAACTCTTGCAGGTTCATGAATCAGTAACACTGTTGAATGAAATCATTGAACATACCTTAACATTTTGTTCTGTCATTCGTGTTCTCCTGTCACTTACAATTATATTGTATTTGCTGAAGTATCTTTCAGCATCTACGCTGTTGGTAGGAGCCCAAATGCACCGGAGAGCTGCTTTGGCAAACTCTGGGTATTTGAGCTTAACTGCCAACAGCATTTGCAGGCAATCTACGTCTTCATTATTCTGCATGATTTGTACCAGTTGGGAATGAAAATATTCATATCCCTCAACAAAACTATCCATATTAACATCCCCAAAAAATGGGATCTTCCTTTTACTTTCAATTAAATCCTTCAAGTCGATTGACAATACCCGGCCAGCAGTGACAGGATTAAAAAGCTTGCCAACCTCTTGGAAAAAACAATTTGTCGCATTTTCTGCCATGTGACTGCTCAGCTTTTTGTTGGACTTAAACATACACTCCATAAGTATGTTTTTCATTTCGCTTTTTACATTCCCATTTGAAAATGAGTCCATGAATTGCAACATATCTGTGGATAACCATCCTCCAGCACACCTTTTCAACATAGTGCTTAACCCTAGAACTGCTGCAGGTTTATCTGTCAAATGCTGCAGCAAATTCCCATAAAGTACACACTAAAGGAATTTGGTATCTGTAAGCATACTGTGCTCATGAATATGACTTATCATACACCAATATAAAGCTGAAAGACCGTTCTATATTATATTTATATAGGTGAATCATTCAGACTCGGTCACTTTGAATTAATCATAAAAAGTATTTTATAAAAAACAAAAAAATAAAAAATTATTGACTTGTCTGCTCTAGAAAACCATATTGCCGAGTTAAATGTTCATCAGAGACATCATAAATGAAAAGTTCATAGTTTTTTGTTACTAATTCAAGAACCAGTTTCAATTAATTCCTGTTATTTACTAAAAAGAAAATTATTTTTACAAAAATATGACATTTCTCGATTTTGAAGTACATAATCGGCGAATGATTACGGGGAGGCAAGTTCACAGGCCCAGGATGATGAACGATAAACGGTACATTTTTACCTTGAAAGTCACTTTCTTCGGGTTGAATATCAGTCTAGTTCGCACTTACCACTTCACGGCTAACATTAGGCATGTGTACAGGGTCTGTCGGAACATGATAAACATTGCTTGCATTGATGGGGATTTCCATAACTTGCGTGACATCCTGTTCGCCGGTATCACTGCCACTACTTTCACCATCTTCATTTTCATACGAATCCACACAATAATCACTGTCATCGTCCATACTATCACACGAATCGTCAAAAATCAAGTGCTAAATTTCTGAATCGTCTACATATTTGGCGGCCATTTTGCTCAATGCAACTTCAATATCAACATGGAAGTACTTCCACTTCTGCAGCCAAATAATAGCTTGCATACTGTCATTTGTTTGCCAAAGACTTACACTACGAAAGATAAAAGCATCGGGAACCAGCATAACTTAAAATTAGTGCCATCTGAAGGCTAACAGTAGTACTATATTTGAATTCCAAGACCGTCTTTCAGAGAGACGGTCGCACTTGATTAAACAACACACCGTCTTCCTGGAAGACGGTCCGCAGTTCTAGGGTTAAAGTTAACAACTCATCCCGCAACTTACGTGCAAAAGGGTAGGAAGAGCCTTCCAACTGGGTAATTAATTTACTAATTTTGACTGAGACCTGAGTCACAAATTTAGCCTGACACTGTACTTCAAAATAATGACATCCGTCATTAAAAATATTTAGGAGAGCTGAAGAACTGCTGTTTAACAAATTTTAATCCAAAGATTGAAAAAAATCTTTTAAAGCATCTAAATACTTGTTAACATATTCCACAGACTGAAACCATGAATTCCAGCGTGTGATCACGGGGAAAGGAAATACTACTGCTGGAAGATCTGGGTACCTTTCCTTGAGAAAACTGACATAAGCACTTTTCATTCTCCTTGAATGTCAGAAAGCCATTTTCATTTTGGATACAAAATGGTTTAGTTCTGACATTTCTTTTAAATTCACATCTCCAATCAAGTTTACCTTGTGCACAAAACATTGAAAGTGCAAAAGATGGTCACCAATTATTGTCTCCAGTGCTTTATAGCATGTCCCCATGTACCGAGCTGAATCTGACACCAAACCAAGTACATTTTCATATGAGATTTCATATTCTTTCAAAGCGTCAATGATTGCCTTGCTACAAGTAGTACCATTTGCTTTGTCAAGAAAGATACCACTGCCTAGAAATACGTCCTGGTTTGCTTTGTCACACATTGTTCGGAATAAAACCGCGAAAACACATCCTCCCAGCCTGTCTGAAGTCTCGTCTGCAACTATAACAATTGGCTTTCCTTGTAGGCACTCCTTAATCTCAGCTTTCATTGCTTCTCCACAGCGAGGTACATATTCATGTCGCAATGAACTTGCTTTTGGTAGATCTCCCGATCCTGGCATGTACCTAAACACAGAATTGAAATAAATTACCTAAAACGAGTTAAGCAGAAGATCTCTTCCATGCTACAATAACTAATATCGGGCACTTAATACGGTTTTGTAACACACCCCTAGATATAGATATTTTCAGTCTTCAGACATTTTATCTTTATGTTTTTTATGTCTTCGCTGAAATGTAAACGCGGAAATGACCTCGTTAAATTCATGGCTCTTCCTTAGTTTTTGAGAATCGGACAAAATTAAATACGTGGAATACAACCTTAAAATAAGGTAGGCTTACTTACTTTGACAAGTACTTTAACAAATTCACAATGTACATAGCTCAATCGGACAATTTACATCCCGTTTCCTTCGGGAACAGATATTTCCAGTATTGACAAGTACTCCCGAAAAGCTGGATGGTCCACTTTGTGAAGAGGGATGTTCGTCTCCAAAAACATCTTCACTGTATCTTCACAAGCACTTTTTTCAGATTTTTCACTTTTCAATTTATCTTGCACTGACATGTCCCCGACTTTTGACGTGCTTGTCTAAAGCGTCCTTCTTTTGCCATTCCAGGTGCTGATTACACAATTTACACATTAAAATGTCACTATCACTGATATAAAAATGTTCTTGTCATTTAGACTTTCACGGCCCGTGTTATTATTCATAATGTTGAATTTTGGGCTTATGCCGTGTTTTATTATACTAAAATTCGACGCGTTTCGAAAGAAACCATGTCTTTCATCGTCAGGAATAATCTTTGTTATCAGATCCTGTATATAGGATTAATAGTCGTGATCCTACTACTCGCTACTCAAATGTCACCGTCAAATTGATCAAGCAATCATCTATTCCAGCGGATGCAGCGAAGACTCTCCTTCCAGGGGATGCTATTCCTCCGAGACTCTATGGTCTTCCTAAAATACATAAGGAAGATGTTCCTCTTAGACCTATTGTTAGTACGATTGGTTCTCCTACATATGCCCTTTCCAAATACTTAGGTAGACTACTTCAGCCGCTTCTGGGTAACACGCCTTCGTACATTAAGGATTCCACACACTTCGTGGAAAAGTTAAAAGCTATAACACTTCAGCCGGGTGATATTCTAGTGAGTCTCGACGTGGTGTCTCTGTTTACGAGAGTACCTATTGATGGTGTTATGTCTCTCATTAATGGCCTTTTTCCTGAAGACATCACAAGACTTTTTTATCACTGCATGACCTCCTCCTACTTTCTATGGAGTGGGAATTTTTATGAGCAAACTGATGGTGTGGCCATGGGTAGTCCTCTCTCTCCTGTTGTGGCTAATTTCTTCATGGAGAACTTTGAAGAGAAAGCTTTGTCGTCGGCTCCTTTCAAACCGAAGATCTGGTGGCGTTATGTGGATGACACGTTCGTTGTTTGGACGGAAGGTGAGGAAAATCTTAGCCATTTCCTGGATCACCTTAATCTCCAGCACCCTTCTATTTGTTTCACCATGGAAAAGGAATCTGACGGCAAAATACCTTTTTTAGATGTTCTCGTCACTAAGAAAGAGGATGGATCTTTAGGACACAGCGTTTTTCGTTAGCCAACACACACCAATAGATATCTCCACGCAAGTTCTCACCATCACCCTGCCCAGAAACATGGTATCCTTACAACTCTAACTACCAGGGCTAGGAGGATTTGTGAAGTGTCTTCTTTACAAGAAGAAATTAACACCCTGCGAACCACCTTTGAGAGCAACGGTTATAGCAAGGCTTTGATTTCTACGGTTCTGAAACCAACAAATAATAATAGGACGTCAGTTGAGAAAAGAGATGTAAGAGGAACTGCTTACCTTCCGTACATACATAACACAACGGATCGTATTGCTAAAATCCTACGTCGGTACAACATACGGACTGTATTTGGAACTTCCGTTAAGATTAGGCAACTCCTGCGACCAACTAAGGACAGTTTGCCTAAATTGCAACAACCGGGTATCTACAGAGTTCCCTGTACTTGTGGCAAGGTTTACATCGGGCAGACTTCGAGAACAATATGCACTCGCATTAAGGAACATAATAGATGTATCAGGCTCATTCAACCTGATAAATCAGCTGTTGCCGATCATGCTTTAACACCTGGCCATGATGTCATGTTCCAAGGAGTGGATGTTCTTGCCCGTATAAAGCAATATCGTCCCAGAATCATCAGGGAGGCGGATGAAATACGTAAACACCCTGATAATTTCAACCGCGACACCGGCTACAATCTCAGTGAATCCTGGCTACCTATTATCAGAACCCTGAGAAAGTAATTCACTGCTGCTTTCCGTTGTCCCTAACATGGGGCTATAATGGCGTCCATCTTTGGGCACCTTCTATATGTTCTTCGTTGCTTTCTCTTAGCAACATTGTCGTATTCCAGATTATTCCTGACGATGAAAGACATGGTTTCTTTCGAAACGCGTCGAATTTTAGTATAATAAAACACGGCATAAGCCCAAAATTCAACATTATGAATAAAAATGTTCTTGTTTATAATTTTCTGCCCGCTGTTTTATAGATATTTTCGATCTCACCATCTTAGTAGCTTACTTGTTAACTTGTCCTACGCAAAGAGAATAGTCATACACGGAAAGGGATAGTGCAAGGCCTTGCCTTTCACAACGCGTTTCAACCGGCTACAGGACTGTTCATTGAAGAGCAAGACTAGTTTGAGGCGCCATGTGGTGCAGACGAGACATCTTTGTCAGCACCTCAACGGAAAGAACGCGACAGGCTTGGCGCCACACTTGATGGCGAACAGCAGGCCGGGTCTCAGAAATCTTTCCGTGTGAGTGTAGCTTATGAAACCGCCGGTCGAGCAACGAGTTGCGGAAGGGATTACTTCCCGCATTCCAGGACAGTGGTCAAGCTGTCGTAAACACTTCAAGGGTGTACAAACTCCTCAGTAGGAACTTAGACAAGAAAGAAAAACGGTTTATTTGAAAAATCGTGGATTTCGCATTTATATAGAGTTTTAGTATAATTTTCGCATTTTGAGTCAATTTCGCATTTTGTCGCTTTTCCAAAACACATTAAAACGTTGTTTGCAGTTCGTGAAAAATGAAAGTACAAGAGTACAAGCGTTTGTGAGCATTTTGCGCTTTGTCGCATTTGCGAAAATTCACCACCCCACCATATAACATTTACAATCAGCAAGCTGTAGGATGTTGTAATGGAATTTATTCAGTTACAGTAGCTTGCCCTCGGGTTTTGCTTCGTGCAGTTAGTTTGGGGTATTTTATTCGTATCTTATTATATTGGGTTAACGTGGAGTTGCAGAGGTGATTTTTATTGTGCCTGTGTGTTTTTGTGGACGGATTCATCTTTGGATGGTCCGGACCAACTAGGATCACTGTTTATTTATCAGTTTTTGGATATTTGATATTGTAAAATACGGGGTTTTGCGATTTATTACGTTTTGGGAATAAGGATATATAAGACTGTCATCATCATCATCATCATCATCATCATCATCATGAAGACTGTATTAAGTAGAAGCATTATTTCATTTTGGTTTGGGGTTAATGGCTTTATTTTGACCTAGTAATGTTAAATGTTAGATTCGTGGCTGTACTATAAAGGTACAATGAATTGGTATTTTCGAGCGCTGGATGTGCTACATACCCGGAAAAGACAGGCAGTAATTCAGCTTGTGTGGGAATACCTAGGCTATTTATAGCATGAACTGGCACGTGGAAAACTACTGTGTGACGTCAGTGTGAATTTTGACTGTCTGATGTTCGTGTGTTGACATGGATGTTCCGCTAGGAGCGGGCCACGCACGAATTAGTTCCGGCAGAAACATTGGGGTTATGTAGCCCTACGCCAGTGCATATAATGGCGTGTCTGGCGTTCAGAGCTCGTCTTATTGCTTTATTGGCAGAACACTGATCTACTAGCGCTCAGGGTCGTTTTACGTGACATGGTTTCCGTAACGAACAGTTAGAGATCGTCTTCTTGCTTTTACAGCGAAAGTCCGTTGTCTACATGCAAATTAGTGTCGTTATTACTTGATCATGGTATCGTAATACGAACGAGCAGTGACTGATGTTTAGCAATCCACTGAGCTCTTACGGGCTATTGGAGGCTACGTGCATTTCATGGGTCCATCCATACCATGGGCTGTCGGTAATAACTTACCACGCCTAAAAGGATAGTCAGTCGTAAACATTTCATCGAAGTCATGCGAGAATGGAGACGTGAACGTGCAGTTCGAGAAGAAAGAAAGTAGAGTGAACCAGTCTAACGTGTGTAGATATTTTGTGTACGGATGGTACAGTGTATATACGTAGGTGGCTGTTATGCCTGGGTCTGATATGGCCGTAAGTGTTATCCTGCTCGCAGAGCCTAAATTCAGTGGCAAGGTACTGTATAAATCACGAGTGTATGAAGGGTATTTTGTGTTGTATGTTATGTATATATGTGTATAGTACAGCCAATAGATTATCTCTTTAAAATTCATGTGTGTTTATATTCCTGTCTTGTATGAACCTGGTAGCATCAGCAAACGCATGCCAAATGCCCTACGCCTGGGATATCATAGTCGGGGCAACAGTTATGTACCGTATTTTATCCTATTTTATTCAGGAAGACCCATATGGTCAACCTTGGCGCCCATTCAAAGTCGGGAGTAATGTTAAAATCACTTGTGGCCTGTATTTAAAGGCAGTAAATTCTGTAGGTTTGTGTTAATGAGGGTAGTTAATTGTAAATTAACTCTAGCGAGGAGGTGAGAGTGTTTCAATGTGATGGTGAGTGTGGACGCTGGTTCCATGTAACATGCATGAAAATGAGCAAAGACACGTACCAACAATTCCGGAAAGATGATAGTTTCAAATGGTCATGCAATCGTGAAGACTGCCTCCCGCAACCTAACCTCAAAGAGGTTATGGCATCATTTTCCCAGAAATTTGAGGAATCTCTTTCGGCGATGAGAGAAGAAAACCACGAGGTAAAAAAACTGGCAACTTTCTTATCAGAAAAGTATGATGAACTCCACCGGGAAATTGAAACTCTGAAGAAAGAGAGAAAAACCGTCAAGGACGCAGAAATGGCAGCATCTAGAGCTATCAATGAATTGGAGGAACTAAAACAGTACCAGCGCAAGAACAACTTGATGTGTTAGGTAGTCAGCCCGAAGGCTGGTTGGATCCTCAAAAAGTACCGCCGTTACGTTATGTGAGTAGGTACCCACAAAAACCCAAGGCAGCGCTATATTGAGGCGTTCTAGGCAAGAAGAGGAGTGAGGTAGTTTGCCATTGCTTTCCTCACTGAGTCAGAACAGTAGTCCTAACTCTATGAGTAGAACCTTTCACAGCATTCACAGGCACTCACTGTGCCCTGAATGCCATTACTAAGCACCACCCATACCTCAGTAGCTTCCATATAATCACAGCCATGAGTGAGACTGAGACATCGGTGAAAAGCTACCTTTTACTCTAGCCTGTGCCAACAGACAAATGCAAATGTACTGTATTCATCAAGAGATGGCAAACAGAACTTGATAGTATATGGAATACCCACTGAAAGAGAGGAGAATGTATTTCACAAAATCTCGGACATTGGCAAGGCGTTAGGAGTTGAAATCACCAGGGCAAACATAGACGCAGCTCACCGCCTCCTGTCAACAAAGCCTGGGCCTCAACCGATAATTGTGAAATTAAATAATAGGTGGAAGAAGGAAGAGATTCTCAGTAGCAGAAGACAAAAGAAGACCCTGAGGACGAGTGAAATTGGTTACAGTGATGGTGGTAATATATATATATCAATGAACACCTGACCCCAAGAAATGAATCCATCGCCTAAAAGTGCCATGAATTGAGACAACAGGGAAAAATCTTTGCAACTTGGGTCAGTGACTGCAAAATATACATTCGGAAATATCAAAATGGTCCCTCAAAGCTTATATCAAGTGCTGAAATATTGGATGAACTCGCCCTCTCAAACTAAAATCCATGTAACTTAATAGTAAGATATCTACTAATTATCCCATATGGAACTACAATTACAGAAATTAAATTTTTTAGGTAATGCAAATAATAATAATAATACACTAGAGTTAACCGAGAGTAACTGTAATGCACTTAGCGATTATTATAAAATTAAGGACAGTAAACAGATAATAACCGATACCAGTACACTAAAATGCGTACACATAAATGCACATAGCATAAAAAACAAGTTCGATGTTATCCAAATAATTTTAGACAGAATCAAAGTGGTAGATGTCCTAGCAATCTCAGGAAATTGGTTAACAGAACAAACAAAAATGTTTTTCAATATTAAGAAATATGTTGCATATCACATAGTTAGAAAGCAAACTGGAGGGGGAGTATCTTTGTATATTTCAAACAAATGTAGCAGTACCCTTGTAAAGGAAATAAATTCCACCCACAGCATACTGCACATTACTGTGAGAAAAGGCCATCAAGAATACAATATAATTCCCAAATCATGTGTAAATGTAGAAATAGAGGCTACAAATGGAAAAATTCGTAAAATTTGTAAGAGTTTTCCAAATGTCCAAATTATAGATGTAAGTAAATTAGACGGGAAGTTCCACACTTGACATGGCCTACACTTAAATAGGTTAGGAAAAGAGTATCTTAGTGATGAAATCTGCAAAATTGTAAATTCAAATGGTAAGAATAGTTCAACAGTAATATCTTTAGAGTGGAAGCAGGGAAACTTGTAAAGGAAGCCAAACGTGAGGTTTGCCATTCAGATCTTTCGATGTCAAATTTAACTGAGTGGAACAATGGTATTTCGGATTTGTCTAGCAACAATAATAATAATTATGATAATAATAATAATAATGTAAATAAATCACCAACACAAGCTTGCAAAAGTAACAAATTTAAAATTCACCACCAGAATGTTCAGTCTCTCTATAATAAAATTGATTACATAAATCTAATGCTTAAAAATGAACTTAATGACATCTCAGCACTATGTATTTCAGAACATTGGCTGAAAGAGGAACAACTCGAATTATTTCAATTCCCAGGGTTTATACAAGCTAGTAAATACTCTAGAACTAATATTAGCCATGGTGGTACTTGTATCTTCTTAAGAAAGAATTTAGATCATGAACAGTTAACAGCTTATGATTATCTAATTATGGAACAGGATTTTGAATTCTCTGCCGTAAAAATACAGCAGTTTAAGTTAATAATTGTATGCGTATACCGTTCTCAGTCAGGAAAGTTTCCTTTATTTATAGATAAATTAGAATTGTTACTCAATAACATGATCAAAGTAAATTTTGATATAATAATTTGTGGGGATGTAAATGTGGATTTCTTAAAACTTGATATAAATTGTGAATTATTAACACAGTTACTAATTTCCTATGGACTGAAACCTACAGTAAATACCCCAACAAGAATAACAAAACTCAGCAATTATTCTAGGTTTGTGCCGTGTCTTGTGTGGGGTTTCGCCTAGGACACCAAGCTAGGCTCATCGGCGGGCTCTTGGTGTCCCCGCCCGGACCACCACAGGAGTGACGAACTGCGCGCCACCTCCCTTTATATAAGGTGCAACTGCACCACTTGACTACGAGAACTAGTAAAACCACTCCTGATCAAATTTTTTTAAATACAGATAAATAACACCAAATAGAAGTCTATTGTCCGGGTTTTAGTGACCACCATGGACAAATACTGAGTTTTGAAGTACCCGAAACAATCAATAATAATGATAATGGAGTAAAATCAAAGTGCAGGTCAATTCACTGAAACAAATCTATTATATAAAGCAAAGTGTCCTGACTGACTGACTGACTGACTGACTCATCATCGCCCAGCCAAAACTATTACAGTTAGAAACATAAAATGTTGGGAATATGTTCGTTGTATGTTGAAACCACCCACTAAGGAAGGATTTTTCGATAGTCAGGCTCTAAAGTGGTGTTAGGGTGTAGACCTGCATTTCATTGAATAACAATATCTCCCGATTGGTTTCATTGAGGAATGTGATACTCGGCATATAAACTCATCATTAAAAATAAGAAGACACGTGTCTGAGGGTTTTTCGATGTGGTGTATATTATGGGGTGAAAAGGGTGAAAAGTGGGGGTTGAATGATTCCTAACAGAGCGTTTATCTCTTAAACGACATAGGCAAGAGGATTGATACTCAGCGGAAAAAAACAGCTTAAAAAATAAGTAAATAGCTGTTCGACCGTTTTCTCATAAATCCAATTTAAGGGGCCCATGGGGAGGGGTGATATTTTGGTGGAAAAAACAGGAAAGAAAGTGTACTAACTGATTGACTGACTCACTCACTCATCAAACTCAGGGGAAAAAACATCTTAAAAATAATTCAATAGGTGTTCGACCGTTTTGATGTGTAACATCTTTCCGCTCGGTTGCTGGATAGTTTTGTGGGAGTGATTTTGAAAATTGGGGACGGAAGTGGATCGGAACGATCGAGCTGGCAGTGGTGGATCGAACGCAAGTATGCACTGCCCGCTCGATCGGTCGAACGGAAGTGTACTAGCTGGCAGTGGTGGACAACGGAAGTATGCACTGCCCACTCGATCGATAGAACGGAAGTGTACTAGCTGGCAGTGGTGGACAACGGAAGTATGCACTGCCCGATCGATCGATCGATAGAACGGAAGTGTACTAGCTGGCAGTGGTGGACAACGGAAGTATGCACTGCCCACTCGATCGATAGAACGGAAGTGTACTAGCTGGCAGTGGTGGACAACGGAAGTATGCATTGCCCGCTCGATCGGTTGAACGGAAGTGTACTAGCTGGCAGTGGTGGACAACTGAAGTATGCACTGCCCGCTCGATCGGTCGAACGGAAGTGTACTAGCTGGCAGTGGTGGACAACGGAAGTATGCATTGCCCGCTCGATCGGTCGAACGGAAGTGTGCACTGCCCGCTCGATCGGTCGAACGGAAGTGTACTAGCTGGCAGTGGTGGACAACGGAAGTATGCACTGCCCGCTCGATCGATAGAACGGAAGTGTACTAGCTGGCAGTGGTGGATCGAACGGAAGTATGCACTGCCCGCTCGATCGGTCGAACGGAAGTGTACTAGCTGGCAGTGGTGGAAAACGGAAGTATGCACTGCCCGATCGATCGAATGGAAGTGTGCCCTAGCTGGCAGTGGTGGATCAAACGGAAGTATAAGACGCACTGCCAACTCGATCGATCGATCCAGCTGGCACTGGTAAGAGAAACAATCAGTGCGCGGTTTCGGAAATCGATACCATGACACACTCTCGGCCATGTGGAATGTATATGACATACTGAACGGAAAATGCTCATGCGAACTCTGGTGTCAAGTGATTGAAACAAATGACATGGTACATGTTCGAAGTCTTCGTATCAGCATTTAAATGGTAAAATGCCTTAATATCAAACATCGTAAGTAGTCGGCATTGCCGGTATTATGTTTCTGCACGATGGCTATTCAAATATTAACCCACATAACGGTAATGCAGTCATCAATATAATATAATCGTTGTGGTTATACGAGAGTTGAGCAAGCCTTCATGAACTATTACTCAATACATTCTCTTTATTCACAAGAGGGCCTATTCATGAGGCATTTTAAACTCAATTTCACACAGGAACATTATCGAAACAAGCAAAATATAAATGAAACTTAATTCGGTAATGCAGTATTATTGGAACGTGGAAATAAGTCACCATCTTGTGCACAAAATTTGCGTAGTCGAAATAGCCGTGGGGTTAGTGCTTATGACTGTGAATCTAGAGATCTTGGGTTCGAATCCTGGGCGGGGTAGATATTCTTGCTACCAGATTATCATTTTAAACGATATTTATCATATCAATATGACTCATTTTAACAGAATCCATATGAAATTACGTGTTGGTCTGTGAATCAAGAGGACCTGTTTATAAGGAATTTAAGGTTATGAGCGGTGTCGCGTCTATTAATCTAGTTGATCCATATTGTATTCTTTATTTAGGCTAGTGCTGATGGAAGCTACAAATCATCTAATAAAATGAGTTCCGTATTATAAACTACAATATCTGTAAAACACTCCCTTTTACAATCGATTAATATTTGTGCCAATAATAGTATAAAATACCGGTGTATCAACAATTTCACGTGAGGTTTCTTCTATGTCATATGTTACACATCATATGCGACTACTATAAGGCTCGTTTTTTTTTTTTTTTTTTTCATAAATCCAATTTAAGGGGTTCATGGGGAGGGATGAAATTCCGAAAAATAAATGAAGGAAAATGTCCTGGCTTACTCACTCACTCTTCATCGCCCAGCCAAGATTATTGAAGTTAAAAACATGACATTTTGGGGATATGTTCGTTGTACTCGTATGTCAAAACCGTCCACTAAGGAAGGATTTTCGGATATTAAGGTTCTAAATGGGTCTTAAGGTGGTCAAACCTGCATTTCAGTGAATAACAATATCTCGCGATTGGTTTCATTGGGGGATGTGATACTCGGCATATAAACTCGTCATTAATAAGAAGAAGACACGTGTCTGAGGGTTTTTCGATGTGGTGTATATTATGAGGTGAAAGGGGTGAAAAGTAGGGGTTGAAGGATTCCTAACAGAGCACGTATATCTTAAACAACAGAGGCAAAAAGTATGAAACTCGGGGGGGAAAAATCAGCTTGAAAAATAAGTAAATAGGTGTTCGACAGTTTTTTCATAAAGCCAATTTAAGGGGCCCATGGGGAGGGGTGAAATTCTGGAGAAAAAACGTCCAGGATTTTTGGATATTCACTCATCATCTCCCAGCTAAACCTATTGCAGTTAGAAACATGAAATTTTGGGGATATGTTCGTTGTATGTCGAAAACATACACTAAGGATGTATTTTTGGATATTCATGTTCTAAAGGGTTGTTAAAGGGGTTTAAACCTGCATTTCATTGAATAACAATATCTCAAGAGTGGTTTCATATTGGGCTGTACATTATGAGGTGAAAGGGGTGAAAAGTGGGGGTTGAAGGTTCCTAACGGAGCGTGTATCTCTTAAACGAGATAGGCGAGAAGTTTGAAACTCAGGGGGGGGAATCGGCTTAAAAGATAGGCTTAAGTGAATATGTGTTCGACAGTTTTTTCATAAATCCAATATAATGGGCCCATGGGGAGGGGTGAAATTCTGGAGAGAAAAAAACAACGAAAGAAAGTATCCTGGCTGACTGACTCATCATCGCCCAGCCAAAACTATTGAAGTTAGAAACGTGACATTTTTGGGATATATTCATTGTACGTCAAAACCGTCCACTAAGGAAGGATTTTTGGATATTCAGATTCTAAAGGGGTGTTAAGGGGTGTAAAACCTGCATTTCATTGAATAACAATAGGCTATTTCACGAGTGGTTTCATTTGTGGATGTGATACTTGGCATATAAACTAATCATTAAAAATAAGCAGACACATGTTTTAAGGGTTTTTCGATGTGGTGTAAATTATGGGGTTAAAGGGGTGAAAAGTGGGGGTTGAAGGATTCCTAACGGAGCGTGTATGCCTTAAAGGACGTAGGCGAGAAGTTTGAAACTGAAGCGAAAAATATCAGCTAAAAAAAAAAAAAAAAGGTGTTTGACCGCTTTTTCATAAATCCAATTTAAGGGGTCCATGGGGGGGGGGGGGGGTGGAATTCTGGAGAGAAAAAAAAAAAGGAAAAAAGTGTCCTAACTGACTGACTCACTCATCAAACTTGGGGAAAAACAGCTTATAAGTAAATAGGTGTTCGACTTTTTTTCATAAATCCAATTTAAAGGTCCCATGGGGAGGGGTGAAATTCTGGAAGAAAAACGTCCACTAAGGAAGTATTTTGGATATTCACTCATCATCGACCAGCCAAAACTATTAAAGTTAGAAACATGAAATTTTGTGATAATGTTTGATGTATATTGAAAACGTCTACTAAGGAAGGATTTTTGGATATTCAGGTAGTAAAGGGATGTTAAGGGGGTTAAACCTGCATTTCATTGAATAACAATATCTCACGAGTGGTTTCATTTGTGGATGTGATACTCGGCATATTAACTAATGAAACAAAAGAAGCAGACATGTGTCTAAGGATTTTTTCGATGAGGTGTATACTGTATTATGAGGTGAAGAGGGGGGAATTGTGGCCGTAGAGGTTTTTTACTTGTGTAATTTTACGATATGAATGTCTTTTTTCCACAGGAATTTAGGAAAATGGATTTTGTGTTTAGTCAGTGTGTATAATATACTGTGTCACATTTATTTCCTATTTATGTTTGTGATCAGAAACCATGTTGTGATTTTGAGTCGAATTTTATACTTGCGATGCAACGTGACGTTGGGGAGATTCTGATATTTATGTGCCATTGTTGTGTTATATTGTCTTTATTGTCTGATTGTTTACGGTCTTTACCAAATTATTATCATTATCATTCAAAATTAAACGATAAGTCAGTCGTAGCATTCATGATTGAGACGTTGCTAAGTGTACTCTTTACAACTACAATATTCGCGGGCGAAGCCGCGACGTGTAATGCTAGTGTTACATATTGTAACAGTCCGAATACTTCCCCTTAATTTATATGTTTTATAAGCAGCAAAATTAATTATTATTATTATTATTATTATGTATATTTTAATTATCATATCGATTCTAGATTTATTCCATAATTTCTTTATATATATAGAAGGGGTTTAATTATTGTTTGGCGGAAGTTATAAAATGGAGATTTTAGTTAGATTCGTTATAGGTTATATTTTATACAAGACTTGATTGGGAAATATGTCGTTCAACGTGTCGTCAGTTTCGCCACGGGTAGTCCGCCAAAAATAGACTTGACTTTCGAGATATATGTACAAACATTCCGGGGACGCGAGGCTTCTAGACAAAGCAAGTTGGTCAGTTAGCGCTGACGTCACGAATTCTCGGAAGAACATCGCATCAGGACGCTGATTTAAAATTACTTCAGAAGCAACCCCACGTGGTTAACCCAACTAATGAAGAGGCATGATCAGAACTTAGGGATCTGGAGTGGGGAGCTACGTCATCAGGATACCTAATTGATTGGTCGAGAAATACTGCAGAGTGGGGAAGTTCATCTTCCATAAAAACCAATGGTCATCTACTCTCAAGCCCCAATCTTCTCAGATTTTCTGAATCTTCACGTCTATCAGACATCTTCGCTGCGAGATCGCAACTTATCAGTTCAAGAAGTTTTAAAATTAATACTACTGACGTGAATATGATCGTGTCCTTGATCATATTCACAAAAGTGAATTTTGGAGCAAAGCCATTCACATATGTCAGTCGGGAGACGGGACAAATTGGTTCCCTGCCCGTATCAAGATAAGGATCTATACAATATTGAGGCAGAACCAAACAACATCCGCCAGCAAGATCAGAGGGAAAACCAGACTACCACTATGAAGAAGACGGCCGTGAGTTCCTTTACTAAATCCAATCAAGTCTCTGTAATTCTGTTTATGGCAAATTAGAATCCAGCTTTTGTTTAAATTTAATTCATATTCCATTTTGTAACTCTCGCCAATTTAATATAACTTCCAGATTTTTTTTAAATTCATTTGTTTCTCTTTTTACGTCTTTTGCTGCTTTAAATTTTGATCAATTAAATTTTGTTCTTAAGTAATGGTAGGACTTTCATTTCCAGTAGCTAGCTTTAGACATAATGCATACCTTCTCCCAGTAGCGATAAGACAATTGGTTAATGGCTCAGCTATACCACGGCTTGAGAGAAAGACATTTCGAGTGCTCTATCACTATTTTAATTAAATACTTTGGCACATCTAAAGTAAATGTTAGGTGTCCTGGCGCCCACACGAGCTGATTATAATCATTGCTAATGAACAGGTAAGAGGTAAGTATGCTATTGGTGGTGTGAGTAAAGCGGTGCTTGTTCTTGTTGCGATTCTTCTACTGTACTCCAGGAGAACGCAATATTGGAGCCCCGCCAGGAACGTAACCTTTGGTCACTTAGAAGGACCGGGAACGTTACATTTGTGCGCTCAACGTGGAGCGAAAACGTTACATTTGGACGCCCAACTGTGGAGTTTCTTATATATGTATGTTTACCTGCAAGGTTGGTAACGAAACGTTACATTTGGCGCCACAAGCGTAGGCCCGAAAACCAATTGTTTGTCGTGAAGGGAAAAGGATATATTTCAGTGCAAGTATTTTTGGGGGTGATAATAAGTTTCTTTGTGTGTGTCGGTATGGCGGATAAAGATAAGATGAAGCTGCGAAGTGGTATAGAGGTGACGGGAGATGGTGAAGAGAATGGTAGTAGCGTGAATCTGGAGATGGAGATAGACGAAGCTAGGAATTTAGCGGAGGTAAATTCTAATGCGACTAGTGTAGAGGGTAGTTCATCGGAGATGTCAGCACAGGATAGCATTTTGAGTATATTAGTTCAAATGAGACAGGAAAATAATAATAAATTTGAGCAACTAAATAAAGAATTAAAACATGAAATGGAAAGTAATAATCAAAAATTAAATAAAGAATTAAAACAGGAGATGGAAAATAATGGTCAGAAGTTAAATAAAGAATTAAAACATGAAATGGAAAGTAATAATCAAAAATTAAATAAAGAATTAAAACATGAAATGGAAAGTAATAATCAAAAATTAAATAAAGAATTAAAACATGAAATGGAAAGTAATAATCAAAAATTAAATAAAGAATTAAAACAGGAGATGGAAAATAATAGTCAGAACTTAAATAAAGAATTAAAACAGGAGATGGCGAAAATAGATCAGGGTCTAAAGCATAATAATCAAAAATTAGATGATGTGATTAAGGCTAATGAAAGGTTGAGTGAGAAATATGAGAAACTCAAGGAGAGTGTAGATCAAACAAAAGATGAAATTAGAAGTGAATTTAAAACTCAAATGGAGGAGAACTTTGTTAAAGTCATTTCAGAGGTGGATAGTAAACTAGATAAGGTACAGGAGAAGCTAGAAAATAGTCTCACTACTCAGGGAGAGAGCATGAAAATACTGGTTCAAGTTGAAAATAAACAGATTAAAGATCAATTAGAAAGTGATATCGCTAAAGTACAGTCTGAGCTGGGAGATAAAGTAGAACAATGTAGTAGGAATAATGTGGAGAGTATTCACGAAGTACAGGAAAAGCAGAGTGTTTTAAGGAGAGAATTAGATCAAAGAGAAAAGGTGTTGAAGGAAAGAGTAGAAAAGGCTGAACAACAGGCAGGTAGACAGATAGCAGATCTAGAGTTAAAATTAAAGTCACGGATGAGGCAGGAAGGAAATGTTAGTAGAGTAGGATGTTCGAGTGGTAGTCACATTAGGGAGGCAGACTTACCTAAATTTAGCAATAAGCAAGGTTGCCCGATGGAATTTATGGAAGTAGTGGAAAGTAGATACAAAGATAGGTTAGATGACCAAGTAATTGAATGGAGTAATGTAGTAGATATTTTAGATCAGGCTTTTGTTGGAGAGACCCGAGGATGGTTCGCAGTCTATAAGAATGGATTTGAAGATTTTAGAGATTTTAAAAATAAATTCTGTATCAAGTACTGGAATGAGGAAATTCAAGGTCAGAAACGAGAAGGTATGGTGTTTGGTAAATACAATCCTAAGAACAACAGTTCTATGACGGAGTATTTCCTGAATCAGGTGCTCACGTGTAAGTATTTAGACGGGATGGCTCAGGAAAGCGACATGGTAAGGTTGTTACTGAGACATTTTCCATATCGGGTGAAAGAGGCCGCCTGTATTCAGAAGATAGGTACAGTAACAGAAATGGAGAAATTGTTAAGTAGTTTCGATGTGTTAGGAAGCAATGGTGAACAGCCGCCAAGTCAGTATGTCAATAGAGGTGTGCAAGAACAGAGAGGACAAAATTATAATCAGAACAATAGGGGAAATAATCAGAGCTATTCTAATAATCAGAATTATCATAATAATCAGAATTATAATCAGAACAATAGAGGCAATAATAATAATAATTATTCCGGTAATAATAATCAAAATAACTATCAAGGCAGAGGTAATTACCAGAACAGAGAGAACCAGAGAGGTAACGTAGGTAATCAGAACCAAGGGAGCAATAACCGAGGCTCTTACCAGAACAGAGAGAACCAGAGGGTTAGCGGAGGTCAGAATCAGGCCAGTCCTAGGGAGGACATACAGGTTATCCAGGCAAGTAATCAAGTGCCCAGTCAGCAGTCGGTAAATGAACCTAATGGTGCCGGAGCTTTAAACTAGATCGAGACTGTAATGCGAGGTCAGATTTCCAGTCGTTGATATTCCCAGCCAATACTCTATTTAGTGGTTATGACCTAAATGTAAGAGATGATCTCTTGTGCGATTATGATGAAAAGGTGACAAAACCTAGTGATATTGAAAATTTAAATTCCGTCATTAGCATAAATGTGTTGAGGGCGCGTATAGATACGCTTATAGATACAGGGTGTGTCAAGAGTTGCATTAGCTTGTCATTTTATAATAGGATGAGAGACGAAGGTGTAATATTTCAAGAAATCCCTATCAAATCAACTTTTGTAATAACAGCTGTAGGTAAAAAGTCTCATGTCATTTCTAAGCAGGTTCTGGTGGAAATTTGTATTAATAATGTAATAGGTATGCAGGTATGTTTGGTGATCCCAAACCTTGTGTTTTCCTTGATATTGGGTACTGATTGGTTGTCTGCTAATCAGGTTCAGGTGTGTTACGATGAGAGGTGTATTAGAATGAAATGGGGGAAGAAAGCTGTGATTATTGCATTTAATGAGCCAGGTAAGAGTGATTATTCTCAAAGAGTGTGCGTTATTAAAGTGATTTTGTCAGGTGACAATAAGGTGGGAAGTAGTGACGATGGTTTTAATTTTATTGGCAGTTTGCTGACTAATGACAATCTAGAGGATGCATTATGTCAGGCTGTGGAAGAAAGTTCTTTAGGCATTGATCAGAGGGATCAATTATTGGATGTTTTAGTAAGGAATAGTAGAGTTTTTGAGAATCGGATTGGCGAGGCCAATTGCTACACACACTCATTAAATGTAATTGATCGCAAAGTCTTTGTAGGTAATAGATACCCTATCCCATTTAAATACCAAGAGGCAGTACAACAGCAGATTGACGACATGTTAAGAGATAAGATCATTGAACCATCCTTAAGCCCATATGCTAACTCCTTAAGTACCGTACCTAAAGATGAGTACACCCTTTAAGAAAATACGTGGAATGAGTCAGGTAAGGACTCGTGTGTAACGGAACAACATGTGTCAATGCCCTGGTATACAATTAGTAGTTTTAAAGAGATAGGTAACTAAGTTTACAAGAGGCATATCCGACTGTTGACACATATACTGGAATGAGTGAGTTATCTGAATCAGATAAGCGAAGGGTGACCTAGTACCTTATATTTTGGAATTAATGGGGTAACTTGCACTCAAATATTATGCCTATGTATAAAACTATGCTTTCTTGTTTTATGTGATGTAGGTAAAATTTTGTAAATTCATTACAGAGTACTTGCGAGGAATCAAGTATGCAGGATTATCACATGCGTGTGATGTGTCGTGTGATGAATTAGTGAAGGCAATATTTATTATAATTATTCTGGAGACAAGAAAAATAACGATTTGAATTAAAACGATACAAGTCTCTCAGAATATCAGCCTAACAAACGAGTGTTAGTATGAATGAAATCAGACATATCAGGAAGAAAGAAATGAACATTGACGCTTTAAAGCAACAACAAAGTATTCATTGTTGTAAATATTGAAGGGTATATATGTGTATTTTTAGTGTTGAAGGGTATAATTTTGTATGATGCTGTTAATTGTTAGGTTAAATGTGTATATAATTTGTTCGCCCAAATCTAAGATTGGACAAAAAAATTCTAAGGGCGATGTAACAGTCCGAATACTTCCCCTTAATTTATATGTTTTATAAGCAGCAAAATTAATTATTATTATTATTATTATTATGTATATTTTAATTATCATATCGATTCTAGATTTATTCCATAATTTCTTTATATATATAGAAGGGGTTTAATTATTGTTTGGCGGAAGTTATAAAATGGAGATTTTAGTTAGATTCGTTATAGGTTATATTTTATACAAGACTTGATTGGGAAATATGTCGTTCAACGTGTCGTCAGTTTCGCCACGGGTAGTCCGCCAAAAATAGACTTGACTTTCGAGATATATGTACAAACATTCCGGGGACGCGAGGCTTCTAGACAAAGCAAGTTGGTCAGTTAGCGCTGACGTCACGAATTCTCGGAAGAACATCGCATCAGGACGCTGATTTAAAATTACTTCAGAAGCAACCCCACGTGGTTAACCCAACTAATGAAGAGGCATGATCAGAACTTAGGGATCTGGAGTGGGGAGCTACGTCATCAGGATACCTAATTGATTGGTCGAGAAATACTGCAGAGTGGGGAAGTTCATCTTCCATAAAAACCAATGGTCATCTACTCTCAAGCCCCAATCTTCTCAGATTTTCTGAATCTTCACGTCTATCAGACATCTTCGCTGCGAGATCGCAACTTATCAGTTCAAGAAGTTTTAAAATTAATACTACTGACGTGAATATGATCGTGTCCTTGATCATATTCACAAAAGTGAATTTTGGAGCAAAGCCATTCACATATGTCAGTCGGGAGACGGGACAAATTGGTTCCCTGCCCGTATCAAGATAAGGATCTATACAATATTGAGGCAGAACCAAACAACATCCGCCAGCAAGATCAGAGGGAAAACCAGACTACCACTATGAAGAAGACGGCCGTGAGTTCCTTTACTAAATCCAATCAAGTCTCTGTAATTCTGTTTATGGCAAATTAGAATCCAGCTTTTGTTTAAATTTAATTCATATTCCATTTTGTAACTCTCGCCAATTTAATATAACTTCCAGATTTTTTTTAAATTCATTTGTTTCTCTTTTTACGTCTTTTGCTGCTTTAAATTTTGATCAATTAAATTTTGTTCTTAAGTAATGGTAGGACTTTCATTTCCAGTAGCTAGCTTTAGACATAATGCATACCTTCTCCCAGTAGCGATAAGACAATTGGTTAATGGCTCAGCTATACCACGGCTTGAGAGAAAGACATTTCGAGTGCTCTATCACTATTTTAATTAAATACTTTGGCACATCTAAAGTAAATGTTAGGTGTCCTGGCGCCCACACGAGCTGATTATAATCATTGCTAATGAACAGGTAAGAGGTAAGTATGCTATTGGTGGTGTGAGTAAAGCGGTGCTTGTTCTTGTTGCGATTCTTCTACTGTACTCCAGGAGAACGCAATATTGGAGCCCCGCCAGGAACGTAACCTTTGGTCACTTAGAAGGACCGGGAACGTTACAATATTTCAATGACTTATTAAATAAGGAAACATGGTCAGAAATTTATAAACTAGAAAATGTAAATGATAAATTTAATGCATTTAACAGTACCCTAAAACACTATTTTGTAACAGCATTCCCCTTTAGACAAAGAACTGTTCAAAATAACAAAACTAAGAATTGGATAACAACAGGGATTATAAATTCATGTCAAAGAAAGAAATTTCTACACAAATTATATAAACAATACCACACAACACCTGAATTCAATTTATACTACAAAAAATACACTAGCATATTAAATAAGGTAATAAGACTAGCAAAGAAAATGCATAATGATAATTTTATTTCCCAATCATCTAATAAAAACATGGCTATGTGGTCCGTGATAAAGAAAGAAACTGGAAAATCTGCTAAAATACAAAGCAACATTACACTGACCAGAAATAATAAAGTGATTAATAATCCAGAGGAAATAGCAAACACTTTCAATGACTATTTTCTGAAAATTCCACAAAAATTATTAAATAAATCACAGGTAAATACACTAAATTCTAATAATAAAATAAATATATGTAGTGATTCTTTATTTATAAATCATGTCACAAGTGAAGAGGTAAGAATAGTTATAAAGGAGCTAAAAATAAATTTTGTGCTGGCATTGATGGCATTCCTGATGCAATTTTAAAGAAAAGTGCAGAAAATATAATAAATCACTTACACACTTAATAAACAGTTCAATTCTCTCAGGAACTTACCCGGATATTTTGAAGTTATCAAAAGTAATTCCAGTGCACAAAAACGGTTCAAAAGATGAATTAGATAACTATTGTCCTATTACCTTACCAACTGGTATTGCAAAAATTGTGGAAAAAACATGTATAAGAGACTGATAAGTTTTATAGAAAAAATAAAATATTATCATACTCATAACATGGATTCAGAACGGAAAAATCTACACAGACAGCAATTTATGAATGTATTAATAGTATATTGAAATTAATTGACAATAAGGAACATGTAACTGGCCTATTCTTGGATTTATCAAAAGCATTTGATGTTGTTGACCATAAAATCCTCCTTACAAAACTAAATCAATATGGTATTAGAGGTCTAGCTAATAAATGGATAAGAGTCTTACTTAACGAGGCGTAAACAAATAGTAAGCTTGAGACACAAGGATGATGGAACCAAATTACTTAATGAAACATTGTCCAATGAGGGAATTATTAAATTTGGAGTACCCCAGGGATCGGTTTTGGGCCCACTACTCTTTCTTCTATATATCAATGATATAACACAGAACGTTCATTCACATAAGGAAATGTTGTTTGCGGACGATACAACACTCTTAATAAAAGGTGAAACTAAACGGATCATACAGCAGTCTGCTGACTCCGTTACAGGAGAGTTAACCAAATGGTCACAAGATAATCGCTTCATAATCAACTATAAAATAACAGTATGTCTAAATTTCCACACTATACAGAATAGGAATCCTGCGAAGCCCAATATAACATTAAATGGTCATCAAATAGAAAATAAATCAGAAACAAAGTTTTTAGGACTATGGATACAACATGACTTGAAATGGAATAAACATATACAATATCTGAATACTAAACTGAACTCGATGTGCTTTGCGTTACGTATTTTGAAAACCTGCACTAGCATGCACACATTAAGAAATACTTATTTTGCTTATTTCCATTCATATTAAGATCATCATCATCATCTTGCACAGTTTCCAGCCACTGGCCGGGTCTGTTTGGAACACAAGCCTCTCCAACGTCTTCTGTCTTCCCACCATCTCTCAGCCTCCACCCTTGTCCAGTCTTCTCCTCTCTTCTTCACGCTTTCTTCCACCCCCTTCAGCCACCTGTCTCTCGGTCTTCCCCTCGGTCTCTTTCCTTCCCACTTCGTCTCATGTACTCTCCTGGGTATCCTCTTCTCCTCCATTCGTTTTACATGTCCATACCATCTAAGTCTAGATTTCTCTATACCATCCTGTAATGGTTCCTCCTTCATTAATTCTCTGGTCCTCTCATTTCTTATTCTGTCCATCTTTGTAGCTCCAATACTGCTTCTCAAGAACCTCATCTCACTGGCCTGTATTTTGCTCCTCTCCCTTCCTTTCATAACCCAGGTCTCCGAGGCATACGTCAGGATAGGGACATAGTACGTCCGATATATGATCTTTTTGCTGTTCTGAGGGACATCCTTGCTCCATAACATGCTTCTCACACTCCTCCGAAATGCTTCTGCCTGCCTCCCCCGCTCATTTATTTCTCTATCGTTTCTTCCATTATCTTGTATCAGGCTTCCCAGATACTTAAAACTCTCCACTTTCTTCAGCTGTTCCCCACCAATTGTTATTCCCGTTGTGGTTCTTTCCTTCTTCCTTGTTGTGATCACCATCTCACTCTTATTTATGCTAAATTTCATCCCATATCCTTGTATTACTCCTTCCCACACGTCCAACTGTTCCTGTACCTCCTCCTCCTTGTTTCCCCAAATCATCAAATCATCTGCAAACACCATTGCTTTCATCTTTCCGTCCCCAATTACTTGTGCCACTCGGGTCATTATGTCATCCATCACCACAATGAAAAGTAACGGTGACAGTGCACTTCCTTGTTTCAGGCCGTTTCTTTGTTCCAACCAGTCAGATCTCTCTCCTCCCACTTTCACACAGCTCACGCTTCCCTTGTACATCTCCTTTATCCTCTTTATAGTCCATTTCTCTACTCCTCTATCCTCCAGGGACTTCCATACTTTGTTTCTGCATACACTGTCATATGCTTTCTCAATGTCCAGGAAGGCCATCAGTAGATCTGTTCCATATTCATAGTGCTGTTCTTGTAACTGCCTTACAGCAAAAATCAAATCCACTGTGGACCTTCCTGCTCTGAAGCCATGTTGTTCTTCCCTCATCCCTCCTTCTATCCTTGTCCTAATTCTCTTTTCCAAAACTTTCTCGAAGATCTTTGCACAATGACTCATCAGTGTTATTCCCCGATAGTTTCTGCAATCTGTTCTACTACCTTTCTTGAAGATCGGGACAATGATTCCTTTTTTCCAGTCCTCTGGGGTCTTCCTTTCCTTCCATGCTGTCCTCATCACTCGGTACAGCCACTGTATCCCCACCTCTCCTGCTGCTCTCACCATCTCCACACTCAACTCATCCACACCCGGTGCCTTCCCTCCTTTCATCTTGTTCACTGCATCTTCCACTTCTTTCCATGTTAAGTCCTTTTCTGTTTGCAGTTCATCTTCCTCTTCCCCGATTTCTTCCTCCTCACCATCTTTTCCATTTGGGTTCAGAAGTTCTTCAAAATATTCTTTCCACATTTTCTTCAGTTCTTCCCTATTTTCTATCTCTTGTCCCCTTTTGTTCACCATTCTAACATAATCCGTAGGATCCTTCCGCCTCTTATCTTTCACCATCCCATACAGGACCTTTTTTGTACCTTCACTATCCTCCTCCATCATCTTTGTCCACTCTTCCATCCACTTCCTTCTCTCCTCAGCCACCACTCTCTTCGCCTCCTTCTTTCTTTCCTGGTACTCTTCCCTTGTCTCTACCGTCCTATTTTGATACCACCTCCTCAAGGCTCTATTCTTTTCCCTTACTATATCTTTTGTCTTCTCATTCCACCATGGTGTTTCCTTCCACCTCTTCTTACTACTTGTCCTCCCACATACTGCTTCTGCTGCACCCACTAGTGTCTTCTTAAATCTAGCCCATTCCTCTTCCACCCCTCTTTCTTCATCTGTTGGAATTCCTTCCTTTACCATTTTGAGGTACTCGACCCTTCTATCCCCTTCTTTCAGTTTCCATATCCTTATACGTCTTTCCTGGTTCTCAGTCCCTTTCTTCTCCTTACTCCCTCTCAGGTTCATTACCAGTAATCGATGGTCGCTATCCAGGTTCTCCGATGGTATAACCTTGATGTCCGTGATGTTCTTATTTAGTTCTTTCTCATACAGTATATAGTCGACCACCGACTTCCTGGTCAAGTCATCACTGTACCATGTGATTGTGTGGCTCTCTCTTTTCTTAAACCAGGAGTTCCCAACTAGCAGGCTGTTCCTCTGGCAGAAGTCCAACAGTCTCTTTCCTTCCTCATTTCTTCCACCCCAACCCTCTGGTCCTAGAACACTCTCATAACCTTGTCTTTCTCTTCCTACATGGGCATTGAGGTCCCCCATAACAATCATATTTCTTCCTACCAGCTGCTTCTGCAATTCCTCTTCAAACTCCTCCTTCTCTTCAGAAGCGCAGCCTACTTGTGGAGCATATACTTGCACTATTTCTACGGTCTCTCCCCTCAGTGCTACTTTCACTTTCATCATCCTATCACTTATTCTCCTCACTTCTTCTTTCAAACCATCTCGTACTACTACTCCCACTCCATTCCTCTTTCCCTCTTCGTTCCCACTCCAGTACAGTCTATAGCCTTTTCTCAGTACTCTCCTTCCTTCCCCTTTCCACTTTGTTTCTGCCAATCCCAATAAATCCAACTTCCTTCTTTCCATCATATCCACTATCTCCTCCACCTTCCCCGTCAGCGTTCTTAGGTTTAAAGTTCCAAATCTTAGTCCGTGTGTACAGCCGTGTCGTCGTCTATTAAATCCATCCTGTCCGAGGCTCGTTCCATTTTTGAAAGCATTTGGTTTAATCCACTACTGGCTTGCTGGGCCTATCGTAGCTTCACCAGAGCCCCGTTAGCCGTCACTTTTCAGGGTTCCTGTAGGACCTTCACAGCTACCGTAACGGTCCCGGGGCACACGAAGTCCCCACTGTACTTCGCCCCTACAGGCAATCCCCTACTTTGTGCCGTTGCCCGTCTCCCACGACGTGGACGAGGGGTTGGACTTATGGGAGACTTAAGATATGGGGTCATATTTTGGGGTATGTCGCCAGATGTACTAAGCACGTTTAGGATACAAAAGAGGGCAATTAGAATTATGGCAAATGTAAACACTAGAGAATCATGTAGACCTCTGTTTAAAGATTTAAACATTCTCCCTCTGCCCTTCATATACTGTATATCTTTGAAAGTATTATGTTTTGTAAAAAGAATTTAATGAATAAGGATGTTTTTCTTAAAACAAACAATGATGTCCATAGGCATAACATAAGACAAAACCAAAACATTCATATTTCACACACACACACACACACACACAAGCATAAATCAAGAAGGAACTTATCACACAGGTGTTAAATTATACAATAAACTACCCCAGTATATAAAACTTGCCCCAAAAATAAAAACCTTTGCTAGAATGTTGAAAGCTTATCTGCAGTGCCATTGTTTTTACTCTGTAGTTGAATATCTTAGTGTATAGAAACGATGAAATCTATAATTATATTTTACTTTTCTATTTTAATTGTAATACCTAGCTGTAAGTTGTTGTATTTATAGAATTAAGTATTCATATTATGATAATAGAATAAGGTGTAAATAGTTGTCCAATAAGATTGTATCTCTTAAGATCTGTTGTTATAATAAGTTATAAATAGTTATAGTATTAGTATTACTGTATATACCTATTAGTACTTTTATTTTATAGATGTAAATTCTGATGTGTCCTATATCAAAAATGTATTGTATACATGTATTTGATCAAATGGAAATAATAAAACTATCTATCTATCACTGCTTATAACCCTCATAAAAGCAACATTCCACACTTTCTAACTGATCTCAAAGTAATTATTAGTTCTTACTCAACGAATCCTATTATAATACTAGGTGATATGAATATCGATCTATTATTTGGGGACAGATATACTAGTAGTTATATTAACCTAGTCAAATCATACGGTCTAGTCTTATGTAATACAAAATATCCAACTCGTGTAACACAAACTAGCTCTACTCTATTTGATCATGTATTGGTGAATGACTGTGACAAAATATGTAATGTCTATAATATTGATAATGATTTGAGCGATCACCATTTACTAATCTGTGAAATGAGAAACAAAAAGATAAACAGGAACTCAATATGTGATGATAGGCCAATAGAAAAGGATAAAATAAACTACAAAAAGTTAATAAATATTTAATAACTCAAGAATTTGTATGCAATGAAACCAACATCAATGACTACTACAATAAATTCTGTGATTTTATTAATAAAGGAATAGAAGCCTGTACTATGAAATATACGAATAAGGAGCCAAGTGCTCCACCAATAAAACCCTGGATCACACAAGATCTTTTAGCACTAATACACAGGAAAGATAAGATATATACAAAAACCAAAGTTAACACATGGAAGACGGGCCCCGAAAAATCTCGTAGTACGCTCGCCAGCGGCAGATGACGGGCCCCGAGAAATCTTGGTTTTATACACGTCATTGTATTCGGTCTTCCTGCGACATCTCTTGACCATGTATTAAACTATTTCGGTCTAGCACATTGAGAAGGACATTATTTTGTAGATGTATATGTGCCATCTTCCGTCTATTCTTGGCCTTCTTTTATTCTTTGATTTTGTTTCGAAACATCGAACTTCCTTCTGTTGGTTCAATCAATGACAAGGTGGAGGACTTGTATAATCAGATGATAAGATTTATCGTTTATATTATCGTTCAAATGGCACAAGTTATAGTGAATTAGTAGAAACTGAATGAGAGAGTGATATTCAGGTATCTAGGTGCCGTAATAACAACCAAAGTACATACCGTACTTTGATTGTTGACCAATCTAACCTCAAATATACTCCATTTGCTCTTTCTGTAAGCCGCCACTGCACATTGTGTCATGTTTCCAAATACATCACCCCCTTGAGCACTACTAGGGGTATGTGTATACTCATATCAACTAGAAAGATAATAACTAGGTTATTTCCACAATTATGTACTTTTTTATAATCTAGTGCACTGGAATATTCTCAGTAGCAAACTGTCCGGTCCACAGGGGATGTGACATGTCCAGGCATCCGGTCAGCCATGTGTTAAAAAACCATCTGCAGAAATTTTAGAAGAATATAAAATTATTAGCAACCAAGTTACAAAACTTAAGAGAAACCTACAAAGAAACTACTTTGACCAAAAAATTCAAAATGCAAATAATCAGAGGGAAGTGTGGAATGTTGTTAATGAGATGTTAAATAGGCCAAAGAAGGGGAAAAATGAAATTGTCAAACTTATAGTCGACGGCACAAATATCGAAAAAAAGGAAAATATATGTATGAAATTAATAAATATTATGTCAATATTGCTAACAGTATATGGGAAAATCAAGGAAACGGCTCTACCTCGGACATTACAAGCTATAAAAATACTACTATCACTAAGACAATCTTTATGTTACCTACTGATGCTAATGAAATACAATCAATTATAAACTCCCTAAAACACAAAAACAATATAAATGAGGACAACACTACTAATGTCATGCTACAATTGTGTCTTGAGGGCCTTACACCATATCTTGTCAAAATAATAAATCTTTCACTGATAACTGGTATATTCCCCGATGCCTTTAAAGTCTCTAGGGTGCTCCCGATCTACAAAAAAGGAGACAAAACCCACCCATCAAATTACAGACCCATTAATATTATATCTGCCATCAGCAAGGTTCTAGAAAGCGTTGTTAAACGAAGACTTATGAATTTCTTTATGAAAAATGATTTCTTTGCAAACTGCCAATATGGTTTTATTCCAAATAGAGGAGCTGATAGTGCTATATTTGAAGTAGTAACTGATGTAGAAAAGGCATTAGATGAAAACAAACTAGCTGCTGGTGTACTAATTGACCTTCAAAAAGCCTTCGATCTGGTTAACCATAAGATTCTCCTTAATAAACTAGAATTTGCAGGCATCAGAGGAGTGGCACACGATTGGTTCAAGAACTACCTCACAAACAGAAAACAATATGTTGCAATCGATAATGTAAAAGGATCTCAAATGAGAATTGACACAGGAGTACCTCATGGTTTTGTCTTAGGACCAATTCTTTTCTTGGCCTATATTAATGTTATAGTATTATTAGAATTGAAAGGCAAGCTTAAACTATTTGCAGATGATATTTTTATACTCTATCTGGGAACATCTGAACAGGAAATTATGCTAAATATTAATTATGATCTCAACGGCAGCTACAGTGGAGGGGATATTCTCTGGTACAGTGTAGATGGCGGAAGGGGCAGCCCAGTGCTCGGGATTGAGTACAAGGTATCGTCCTCACTTGAGGGCAGATATCAGCTGTAGCGTCTGATCCGGAGCGGGCGGCTACAAACGGCGTCTGTACCCCATGTTAGGGGCGGCCGAATTATATGCTGGCAGTAGCGTTAAAATGCCCGATGACAGGCCCGGGCGACAGGCCGGTCGGTTAATCACCGTCGCAACTCATGGATACGCAAATCACACTTGATCACCTACACTAGCGGAGGGCACAATACTCAGATTGACTATGCACTACTTCGTAGGAGAGATTTCCCAATTGTCATAGACACTAAGGTCATACCATCTGAATGTTTAGCCCCTCAACATAAACTGCTAGTTACCGATCTTAGAATGAAAGGTTACATAAGAAAACCCTATGTGAAAGGTCATGCCAAAATCAAATGGTGGAAGCTACAAGACCATAAAGTGGCATTCAGTGAGAAGATTGTGTTCCCTCCAGTTGATTCTGTAAATACGGATTATACTTGGGCATCATTCAACAACTGCGTAACTAGTATAGCTCAATCTGAGCTTGGTGTAACACAGCCCGGCACACGTAGAATTGACAAACAGACGTGGTTGTGGACAGACAAGGTACAGGAAATGGTGCATGAAAAAAAAGCAGCTTTTAAACAGTTGCGAACATCACCGACTGAGGAGAATCTTCTGAAATACAAAGCTACTAAGAAGGAGGCAAAAATAGCAGTTGCTGAGGCTAAAGTAGATCACTACAAACATTTATATGATCAACTGACAACTAAAGACGGAGACAAAATTATCTACCGACTAGCCCGAGCACGGTGTAGAGCAGGTCAGGATATAGAACACTATATGTGTGTGAAGGATAAGAATGGTCGACGACTTCACGATAGCAAGATGATTCTGCACCGTTGGCGAGAGTATTTTAGTGAAGTATTCAACACTGAATTCCCTCACCCACAAATACCAGACAACAATGTTACAGCTGGACCAGTACCTTGTATCACTGAAGATGAAGTCAAAGTTGCCATTCGTAGCATGAAAAATGGAAAGGCCCCAGGGCTAGATGACCTTCCTGCAGACATCTGGAAAATTGAGGAACTTAGTGACAACGCGACCACCTGGCTGACAGAGTTTTTCAATTCAATTATTCTCTGTGGTCAAATACCTACAGATTGGTCAACTAGTATCACAGTACCTATCTTTAAGGGTAAGGGTGACCCAGCTGAATGTACCAATTACCGTCCAATTAGACTTCTCTCCCACACTATGAAAATATTCGAACGTATCCTAGACAATAGGCTGAGGAACATCGTACAGCTCTCAGCAAATCAATGTGGGTTTGTCAAGGGATGTGGCACGATAGACGCAATCTTTGCTGTGCGCCAGCTGATGGAGAAATTCCGAGAGAAGAGGAGGCCACTACATCTTGCTTTCCTTGACCTCGAGAAGGCATTTGATCGAGTACCACACCAGATGATTTGGTACGCTCTCCGAGATCATCAAGTTCCAGAAATGTATATAAACTGGATAAAAATGCTGTACAACAACACCAAAAGCCACGTGCGATGCCCTGCAGGACTGACTGACAGCTTCCCTGTGACAGTTGGGGTTCATCAAGGCTCAGCTCTGTCTCCCCTGCTCTTTGTTATCGTCATGAATTCCATAACGCGAGACCTGCAGAAGTGTGTCCCATGGACATTGCTATACGCTGATGATGTGATGATTGCGGCAGACTCCAGGATGGATCTTGAAACCCAAGTGCAGACATGGCATGATCGTCTGCAAGGATTTGGTCTTCGTTTGAACATCCACAAGACTGAATACCTCGAAACGATTCCATCCCCTGGAACTATAGGTATTAATGGAGCTCCTCTTACCAAGGTAAATACATTCCGATACCTAGGCTCACGATTGAATGGCGACAGCTCTGTGAATGAAGATGTGCGAGCACGAATCAATGCGACTTGGATGCGATTCAGAGATGTCACCGGTGTTCTTTGTGATAAGAAGATGCCTATCCGCTTAAAATCAAAGATATACCGCACAATGGTGAGACCAGTTGCATTATATGGTACAGAGTGTTGGCCAGCACCTAGAAGTGCTGAGCACTCACTTCATGTCATGGAAATGCGGATGCTGCGAAGATCATTAGACATATCTCTGCTCGACCATATCCCCAACACAACGATTCGACATACAGCTGGCGTGGCTCCAATCAATGAGAAAATGCAGGAATGGAGACTCCGTTGGTATGGGCACGTTGTCCGTGCACCACAAAGTTCAGTCATCGGCTCGGCCTACCATCTAACGGTCGACGGCCAGAGACAGCGTGGGAGACCGAAATTGCGGTGGCTCGACACCATTAACGCCGATTTACGATCAAGAAACTTGAAATCACGCGAAGCATTAGATCGCAAGAAATGGCGTGCATTGATCCGAAAAGCGGACCCCGTTCCTACGGGATAACGCTAAGAAGAAGAAGAAGAAGAAGATTAATTATGATCTCAATAAGCTGGTGGATTGGTTGAGAGCACACAAAATGGTTATCAATATCACTAAAACAAAATATTTATTCTTCCATAAACCATCATACAAGATTGAGACCACAAACATAGTCAACATAGCCAACAAAGAAATAGAAAGGGTTAAATCGGCAACATACTTAGGTATCACACTAGATAGTACACTGACCTGGGAAAATCATGTAGAAAATGTAAAACATAAAATCAGCGCTATAATTGGTATTATTTTCAGATTAAGATATAGCTGTCTTACTAGCCAACAATTGAAAAATATATACTTTGCTCTGATACATTCACATCTAATGTACATGAATTTCATATGGGGGTATTGTAAGAAGGAGCTGATAAAAGAACTTGAGATACTCCAGAAACGTGCTATAAAATCTTATCTTTGGATTTCCTTGGCTCACACCCTCAAATGAATTATACTCAAGAACTAAAATTATGCCACTGCAAAAACAAATAGCTATGTCAGCAACAGTATTTGTATACAAATTAGAAAACAAATTGATACACACACACATCCATTTTACCCATGCAAATGACATTCATTATTATGCAACAAGAGGAGTAAATCGAATATTCACCAGCCATTTCCAATCCATTAAATTTGGAACTAAAGGAATTATGTCCTCTATAATAAAAGAATACAACTCGCTACCATTAGTCATAAGGGAAAGTTTCTCTATAAAAACATTTAAGAGGAAAACAAAAGACTTCCTATTAAGGAATGAATAGCCCATATCCAATAGCCTTAAGCAATGCAATGTATCATACCGAATCATCTCTGTAAAGTTAGTCACTAGCAATCAAATATAAGTTACTATTGAACTAAACAATATAATGTTACAAAAATTATATATATGCCATGCTGTAACTATGTTACTTGATTGTCCCTAACACGAGCTCAGGCTCATTGGGACCTATGTAAATAAATAAATAAAACCTTGATCACTTCTGCACCGGATATATGTGCTAAATCACTTAAATATGTGTTTTTATTTATTGTATATTTAACAACTGCAGCCATGTTCGACAGCATATTTAGTATGTGAAACTGCCGCAGCAATCACATTGGCGTCATTAGTTACCAACATATCCGATACAAAATAGGCCTACATTAGACGACACATGTAATGTTGCAATTATGTGAAAAATAATTAAATAATCGGGCTCTTCTTAGTTAGACGACTGTCTGGACGAAACCATTGGTCGCTACTTGGTTAGACGACTGTCTGGACGAAAATTACTGATTGCACTATAAGGAAGGGGGTCTGGGCGTAAGTCCCAGGTTAGGTTTGTATGTAAAGCCTTATTCCGCATTCCCCACGCTCGAACTAAGAGGCAAGACCAGTGCCAAACAATAATGTTGGCACTGCTGAAAAATGTAATAACACCCTTTAGCGATAAAATGTTCAATTCTTGTATCTTAATTACATAAGTTACTGTAGAAAATTTTCCAGATTTTGATGGAGGTTGACTCGTATATTCCGCTCTCGTGACTTAAATATCTCAAACACAGAAAGTATTGCAACATATTGCAACCAGTGGCTTCGCCCGAACTATTTCATCTAACCAAGTAGCGAACAATGACTTTGTCTCAGAGATGTGTTCTGACAGTTCGGCGGATAAGCCATCGAACTGAAGGAAGCGGGTAATCTCGAGAACCACTGGATGGATTTTGATGCGGTTTGCACTGTTCTCGAGGGAGGTTATTTTAGAAAAATTATTCATTGATGACCAAAGGAAGCTGATTTTGTATCCCACATGTTGGCAACAATGTGTGCGCATCGGTGTGTGCCGCTAGAGTGCGCCTTGTTGACAGTTGAACGAGATGCAAGCGCTGTTGGAACATGGCAGCCGTTTTCAAAGAGCAATAAATAAAAATGCATATTTATGTACTTATGCACATTAGGTACAGCATTCATTTCAGGTTCCGTATTGACCATGTTTACAATTTTAAAACCTGGATTTTACGCCAAATCAATACTTTTACTTATGTAAAATTTTTTATGGGTACATGTTTCGGAGACCCTACTGTCTCCTCCTTCAGCCCTCCTTTGTTACTACAAACATCGTGTCACATTCAAAATCCCATAATAAAACAACAGAATACACAACATAAATTACACAACCACAACATATTAAAAACTATGAGCTTAAAACACACTTAAAATTCAATAAACCACCAAAGATAAAACATGTGATGCTCCTCGCATTTTTCAGTCAATCAGTTCATGTTAAATTTGTGTCATGGGACACGTTAGAATATACTTAAGCACAGCATTTGTTTTGTTCACTTTGTTTCCGAAATATAAAATTGAATGTGATGGTCTATGGAGAATCTTGCTGAATTGAATGCATCTAAGATTTGCATATTGTCATTTTTACATTTGTTGTTTTAGGTAGAACATCAGGTATTCTTGTGTTCCTATTCTATAATACTTAGCAACATGCTATAGTAGAATGACTGTTGTTATGAATAACAGTCCAATATAATTGAAGACGGTTACTTCAAGGCTTCTTATGATGGTAAGCTGATGGTCAACAGCTTCTTTAATAATTTCATTAATATTGTACTGGTCCTGAAATGAATGAGTTACGTTTTAGAAAATAAAATCCCAAAAACTAAATATTATCAAAACCGGATCCAAATGAGATACAATAAAGACTTAATGAGAACATTTCCAATTGATACCTCGTCTTATTCATGAAATACTAAATAGTTCCAAACAATCTGAAGAATAAAAACATCAGATAATGCCTTTATTATTACGTGTTTCCATAATTATGGAAAAAAATTTCTTACAGAAATTAAAACATTACAAAGACTTCCCGGACTTAAGTGGCCTAGTCAATAACACAGCCCTCATAGAGGTCCACTTCAACTGAGCTACACCTTAACAAATGACACAGCTGCTCGCTTGCAGTGAAACGGCTTGACGCAGAGGCGTGGAAAGGGGGAAGGGGGCGGAGGGGATGGGATGGGAGGGGGGTAAGAAATTAGATCGAACCAAGAGGGGAGTGAGTGTGTAAGTGGTTTAATTAGAACGAAATGTATGAGAGAATACCTAATGTGGCGGGGGTTGCGGGGGTGGTTTGCGTTGTTTATTGTTTAAGTAATCTGCTATTGTATCAAACAATTCGTTGGTTTCAAAATTAATTTCATTTAAATTATTGCATTCATTAGACCTCTGGGATGTATTGATATGGATATTTTCTAAAATATTCATGTAGCTGCCCTTAGACGCGTAATGCAAGATCGTGACGTCATTGTTTATGTCGGTGAACTTGTGTCCCGTTTCTTCCATATGTGTTGCCATGGCTGAGAATTTCCTATGTTTAATGGCCGAAACATGCTCAGCGTAACGAGTGCGTATGCTCCTACCTGTTTGTCCCGTGTAATTTGATCTGCAAGAACTACATCTTAGTTCGTAAACGCCCGATTTCATGTACTTATCACAGCTGTTAATTTTGTTCGAGTTGAAAAATTTATTGAAGTTAGAATTATTGGTTTTGAAGGCGATGTTCATTTTATATTTCTTGAGGAAATTTTTTCCATAATTATGGAAACACGTAATAATAAAGGCATTATCTGATGTTTTTATTCTTCAGATTGTTTGGAACTATTTAGTATTTCATGAATAAGACGAGGTATCAATTGGAAATGTTCTCATTAAGTCTTTATTGTATCTCATTTGGATCCGGTTTTGATAATATTTAGTTTTTGGAATTTTATTTTCGAAAACGTAACTCATTCATTTCAGGACCAGTACAATATTAATGAAATTATTAAAGAAGCCGTTGACCATCATCTTACCATCATAAGAAGCCTTGAAGTAACCGTCTTCAATTATATTGGACTGTTATTCATAACAACAGTCATTCTACTATGGCATGTTGCTAAGTATTATAGAATAGGAACACAAGAATACCTGATGTTCTACCTAAAACAACAAATGTAAAAATGACAATATGCAAATCTTAGATGCATTCAATTCAGCAAGATTCTCCATAGACCATCACATTCAATTTTATATTTCGGAAACAAAGTGAACAAAACAAATGCTGTGCTTAAGTATATTCTAACGTGTCCCATGACACAAATTTAACATGAACTGATTGACTGAAAAATGCGAGGAGCATCACATGTTTTATCTTTGGTTGTTTATTGAATTTTAAGTGTGTTTTAAGCTCATAGTTTTTAATATGTTGTGGTTGTGTAATTTATGTTGTGTATTCTGTTGTTTTATTATGGGATTTTGAATGTGACACGATGTTTGTAGTAACAAAGGAGGGCTGAAGGAGGAGACAGTAGGGTCTCCGAAACATGTACCCATAAAAAATTTTACATAAGTAAAAGTATTGATTTGGCGGAAAATCCAGGTTTTAAAATTGTACTTATGCACATATATGAAGTGCAGTAGTGACCAGGGTTAACAAGGACACTAGGTATGTAAAAGTCACATTCATGTCCGATGCAAGTGTATAAGCCGCGTTCTACTTTCATTCAGAATTAATAATATAAGTAGCCTAAGCTATAGTTGCGAGCAATATTTATAACGTATTGCAACAAGTGGCTTCGCCCGAACTGTGTCATCTAACCAAGTAGCGAACAATGACTTTGTCTCACCCAACTTAAGTACATCAGTAATTTTCACCCAGACATTCAGTGGTGCAGTAACTTATGTCGAGAACTAAAAGAGAGCCAAGAGATGTTCTTTGAAAATGTGCATCTGTGACTCAAGCGCAGTGCATATCCCGTGCACATGTGAGTATATGGCTTTTCAAATGATGATTAATTCATGTTGCACAACCCTTGAAGTTCATTGAAGTCTACCACACTAATCTGTCGCAACCATGACTGAAACAAATACAAATAGGCCTAATATAAATATTTTATCTGTCTACTACTAAGTAGGCTATTTGTGCTCTAACTGAATATAAAAATAAATAAAACAACGATTAAATAACTTTGTACTTTTAATTATGTAGGTATACTTATGATACTCAAATCGAAGTCGATTCGCCAGTGATCTTCGTAGAGTTTCTCCAATCCATCTCCAATCTTGTTATCGTGTTTTTTAGGCTTCATGATGAAATCTAAATAAGAATTTATCCAAAAGTTAATTAAATAAAAGCTTGCAAACATCTAGGACGAGTGGGTTATGAGCACGCACATACTCCATAATCAAGAGTCTATAATAACTGTAAAAACTGTTTTATCGATGTATATTAGTAGTACTTACCGTGTACAACATGTTATAACTTCATTAGACTTGAAATTTCAAAGAAAACTGTGAAATTATTCTGATAATTGTCATTAGTGAATGTCGTAATTACTATGTTGGGAGGCTATGTGGAAAATGCATTGTGGGAGTTATCGCCAGAAACATGTCGGCAACTGTGTGTAAAGAAATTTTACTGGTATTATGGTCTTTGGAGATGGCGAGATTTTAAGCGAGGTTGGCAATAATAGGCTGGCACATGAAAACAACTTAACTTCAAGAAATTCAAGCGTAAACCAACATTTACGTAGGTATAGGGGACGGCTGTTAATGTTGGCTACTCTGTTTTGATCTAGTAACTTATTTAAGCTGTCCCGGACTATACTTACTTGCCTGATTTGTGTTATGTACCTTATTCTCCATAAAATTATGTCCGGTCTTTCTATGAGAATCTTTCTCTTTGATTCACACTTTTTCCAACTGAAGCCTAGCATTTTAATTCTTTCCGTCCGCAGTCCATAACACCATCATCTTTAAGGGCAGAGAGAAGTTTCTTGACGGTGGGAATTTCTCTTTTCACTATGAAAAAGGGATGAATTGTTTGCTGTCTGTGAAACTGTCAACTTCAATCCTCTACTTTCTTGATTAGTTTTTCCTGTTGGAGTTGAAAAGTTTAATTGTTTTTTTGCTAGAGCTGTCTTTCCTTCTTTCAGAATCCTAGTAACCGTACTCACTGAAACACCAGTAGCTTCACTAGTCATATCTAAAATATTTGCGGTTGCTATATTATATTTTTCTTTTGTTTTCTTGAAATATTGTGCAACATTGATAACTATTTCTCTAGCTTGGCCTCTAAGACACACTGGATGATTTGATAACGGTGGAAGCTTTGTCGTATTGAATTAACACTCGTTTACAAATACGCAAAACACTTGGCACCAGTAGGAGCGAGAAAGAGAGAGAGACACTTCCCCTACCTGACGCACATGCGCAGAAGAAATACTAGCAGTGGACAGACAAGGGAGCTGGAAACACTCTCCCCTACTTCGGTGCGCATTGAAACAATCTTCTCTATGTGGTAACCCTATAACTGGTTATCTCGAAAACTTGTATGATTCGAATTCGAAAGAAAATGTGCCTTCTTGTGGTATTATTCATGCAATCCTCTGAGAATAATTCGTCATATTCGATACCTACTTCGAACGTTCATCCTCCAAAATGACATCCTGGAGACGGCCGGCTAACCGCACAACATGCCTGCAGGAATCTTGTCAAACCAACAGAGAAATTACGTATATATATATAAATAATTGTCAATACGGAACCATGTATGACTCGCAAAGTTCAATATATAAACCAACAGAGATCGACACTGGTTGCGGAAAATCATAAAACCCATGTCCGATTGCTAACTTGTGACCACGAGAATCCTGTGAAAGGTCATTGGGCGCCCATCACGAAACCTACTCGCCACTTTTCCTATGGCTGTATACTTAGAAGCGTACGGGGAGTGAGAAGTGCTCCAACCCACTTTAAGATGACATTGACTACGTAGCATCGCGATACTCGCTCCTCCTCGTGATCCACCGTGATCTCCCAATCACAACATAGGGACAGCGGGAATCACAGCACCCCACTTATGAGCAGCTCAGTCTGTACAACATGCCCAAAACTGCTCGTGAATTTTAACCATGCCCGAACTTGCCTCTGCCATTGTGCTAGGACAGATAGGCAGATATTCGTTGAACTGCCAGGTGCGGCGCTGATAGCGCTCTGTGTCCAACTGCGAGGACGATGTGAATCTCGTAAAACGGCCAGCAGCAGAGCAACCTCTTGGTAATCATATCTTCTTGTACACATGACAACATATTAGCTGAAATAACTCATTTCATATGTCTATTATTTATTTATTCTTCTTCTTCTTCTTCTTCTTCATTTCCTGGTTCCAGTGTTCTGGGTCGGGGTGTGAATCAAGGACCTCCATACTTTTCTGTCTCTCCACCACTCTCGTCCCTCTTCCAGTACATCCTCCACTTTCACTCCTCTTTTCTCAACACTCTCCCTCACTGCATCCATCCACCTCATCCTCGGCCTTCCCCTTTGGCGCCTTCCCGTGACTTTCTCAGTAAATAATCGCTTCGGGACTCGGTCTTCTCCCATTCGCATCGTATGCCCATACCATTTTAACTTACTGATCTCGATTTTGTCTTGTAACTTTGGGAATCCTGTTTTCTCCCTAATTTCCTTGTTTCTGATTTTTATTTATTATTCATTTAATTTCTACAGGGTGGTGCACGAATAGTTGACACATTTAATTTTAGAATAACAACTGTATTTTTCACAGAACACTAATTAAATTTTAGACACAGGTAGCTTGGACCCTGGAAAGACATTTCACTACATCACATGTTCAATATGGCCTCCATTATGGTGGACAACCTCTTCGAAACGAGTACGCATCTTTATTATGCGTCCATAAGGCGTACATCCGTTAGCTTGTGTAGTACGGGAACAAGGTCACCCTGTAATATTCTTTGAGCTGAACGGCGCGATATTGTGTTGCCGTGTTGACTTGTATGGGCTGTGCTGCATGGCGACCCTGGTGCACTGCTTTGTTCTTCAAAGATTCTGTTTAAGCGAAGGACATTGTTCCTTGCTGGTGCCCACCTAGTCTGAACACTTTATGATTCACACTGCTGAACGGAGAGTCAAGGCAGAAAGCAGTGTCTCCTCTACAGGGAAGGTGTGCACGAAATTTGAACAACATAGAACATGAGATACATTTTATATTTGCTTTTCAAATGTGTCAACTATTTGTGCGCCACCCTGTATGACACTGCAAGTGAATGTTATTTACCACTTTAAATACAGTTCATTGTTGTTGTTGCTTTTTTTTTTCACCGTGTGGTGCGCTTTTATGCTTGCAGACCGCTGACGCATCATGAATTAAAAGGTAGCTTAAAATTAGCTAATTTTTACTTCATCCTTACATTACTAGATTACTACGTAAATTAACGTGGTCAGTAAATAACGTAATGGTTGTACTGTTTCTTCAATACACCAAAAGCCTCGAGGTTGTGAAAATTTGGAATAATGTGATGGGGATTCTTTGCTGGTAAGAAGGATAGGGCATATCAGGATCCTCCATTCCAGACTGTATTGTTTCAGAAAGCGTGGTGCAGCCAGTTAAGTTCTACCACCAGCTACTGAGCTGGGTCCAGGACAAGACGTTGTTGCAGGACGTGTCTGTATCACGGCCCAAGGATCGTGTTCATTGGGGAATCCCAGTGCCAGATGATCCCAACCAGACCATATATGTGTGGCTGGAGGCTCTTGTCAACTACCTCACTGTAGCAGGCTATCCTGATTCTGATCAACATGTGTGGCCTCCAGACCTGCAAGTCATTGGCAAGGACATCCTCAGGTTAGATTGCTATTTTCAATAAGTTTCTGGTAGAGATTGGATGTAAACCATGATAAGGCACTGGTAACTGACAGCAGTACTGCACTGTGATCTTGAGGGGTGAGGTGATGCAGCAGGCGGGAAGAGAAGGGCCTGTCAACAGCTTGCCGTGTCTGTTCCAATACTGCTAACATAGGGCCTTTACTCAAACCACTGTGATGTTGCGAATTAGTGAGTGAGTCACTGAACAATGTATTTGGTTCTGTTACTACGCATGGACCGGGAACCTCATATCACTCATCGTCGTCGCGATCCACATTCAAGGTCAGGGAGCTTGGACTCCAGCATATGGGTCTTCCTAAAAATGGTTTACGTCTATGTTTGTATCTATGGCAACTACTGCTACCTCGTAGTTCCACCCCTTAAAACAACAGTAACTAACTAACTACTGCTACTACGGATTGTGAGCAAAGAAGCGGCCCCATAGTTTACACCCAAGCCCCTCAATTATTCTGCCTTGTCAGCATTTGGCAGATCAATGGAAACATTGTGTATACAGACCATGATTCTGTTTTATAATGTCTGCCTCTCAATACTTACAAATTATACTTAAAGATTGGTGCATGTTTTATCCAAAACTTCACGAATGCACAAATTGTATTATTAAAATCAAAAGACTACACACATAACAATAAGTCTTTCTGATTTGTTTTTCCCAAACTTTCAAACGTTTTTCACAATCTGTAACGTGTTTTTCGAGGGGTTTTTATGCAACTGGCATAAGTCAGTAGGGAGCCATTCTATATTTATTTACGCGGCAAATTGTTCAGCCAAGAGAATTTTTCATGTTAATTTATTATTATTATTAATATATTATAATTATTATTAAGGTATTTTCGGAGCATTTTATAAAAATTATTAGCATTCAGATAGGTTTTCTATGTCTTAGAAAACGCTATCATGCAAATTATTACGAACGACGATATCATAGAAAATTATCTGATTACGGAATTTTACGGAGTTTTGTCAGTTAGGGTATTTGAGAGACATGAGTCACTGGAAATTCAAGTACACGCTTAATCTTGTCGGGAAGTATTACGCAAGCGGAGTTGCAGCGTCAAGAAAGGCGAATATATGGAACGGAAAACGACTTCTCCCTCTCGCGCGCCGTGTGTAATGAACCAGAGGAGGGGAAGTAGCGGCGTGCTCAGCCAATCAGTGGAGACCACGTAAGCGGGAAGTCTGGACTGGAGTGGGGATGCGACGGGTGCATATATCGTTCGACGCGCCGTGAAACGGGGACTATCTGTGTAGAACTTAACGAGTACGGATGCACGCAGGAGTCGCTCCGATGTTCCGTGGATCGGAGGACTAACTTTAGTAAAACTTAACCAGTGTGGTTGCACGAGTGTTTGGGTTCGATGTACGGACCATAGAATTATCTAATCTACCAGAATATCATCAAATAACGAAGAAGATGGCGACGTCCAGGAGACTGTGGGGAAGCACACAGCATCATCCAGTACGAGGGAAATGCTTTAGCAATTTCCAGTGGTAAGCGAAAATGACGCAGAAATACGCAATCTCTCATTTTTCTTTGTTTTACATTTCATATTTCAGTAACTTCATAGCTTGGAAATAAGAGTAAAATCAATAATTTATCAGACTCCGTTTTCACGTAATTTTCTATCGGTAATATTAAAATCGCAACGCTCCAATTTAAATTTTAAACTTATTATTATTATTAATTTTGCTATACTTGTTTTATATAATAAATTCATTTCTTTTACAATGCAATCTTTGCTTTCAGTAGGTAGCATTAGATATAGACCAATTCCTTCTCCTGATACAATTGTTTGTTGGGTTAATGATCAAATCATACCACGATCTGAGTGAATAGAGTCTTGAATGTGTTCTGCCAGAGCTAGACGTTGTTAAATACAAATTTAGATTTCAACATTGCGTTGAGGTCTTGGCGCCCATTAAAACAACATAGCTTAGGCAAATGTAAACAGTTACATTTCTCACCCAACAGTTAGGGGCTAGCAAAACGTTTCATTTGTACGCTCAACGTGGAGCAAAGTAAATACCGTTTCACTTGTCATCCCAGCCTAACCAAGACGTTTCATCTGTCGCTCAACGTGAGGGCTATAGAAGACGTTTCATATGTCGCCGACAACTTGGGGCTGAAAACCTAATAACATTTGTGGAAGGAGAAGGGTATATATTTCTGTGCCTGTATTTTGGGGGTTATTTGTCTGTATCAGTGTATATCATTATGGGGGATGAGAAAGAAAGACAGATGAGGTTACGTAGTGGTCATCAACGGGAGAGTGATGATACGAGCAGTATGTCGAGTGATGGTAGTACCGGGGTAGCGGAGGTAAATCCCGATACTGAAACAGGGAGTGTAGGCGGCCAACCAGAATTAAAAACTTTACTTCTCGAGTTTATGTATCAGAACAAAGTTAGTAGTGATGCCCTAAATGCAAAGTTAGAACAAAACAGTAGGGAAAATAAAGAGAGTAATAGGGAATTGAGCGATAGTTTAAACGCCAAATTAGAACAAAACAGTAGGGAAAATAAAGAAAGTACAGATGCCTTAAACGCCAAATTAGAACAAAACAGTAGGGAAAATAAAGAAAGTACAGAAGCTTTAAATAAAAAATTAGAACAGAATAATGCAAAATTAGATAAGAACAACAAGGAAATTAGTGTGAAAATGGAGCAGATTAGAGGAGAAATCAGAGGAGTAATGGAAGAGAAGGTTAAAGAGATCATTGCAGATGTAGACAAGAAATTAGGAAAAGTACAGGAGGAGTTGGAAAGTAGAATCAGCACACAGGATGAAAATTTAAAGGAATTAGTTAAATTAGAAACACTGCAGGTTAAAAAGAAATTGGGGGGAGAAATTGACAAGATTCAAGTATCAACTAAAGAGGTTAAGGAACAGCTGGGGGGTAGAATTGAGAAAGTCCACTCGCAAATAGTTGCAGAAGTAAATGATTTAAGAGAGAGTAATAGAGAGAGCATTAGCAAGATTGAGGAGAAACAAGCAAAGCTATATGATAAAGTAGAAGAATCAGAAGGAAACATTAAATTAACAGTAAACAGTATTGAGAGGAAGGCTGAGGAGAAAATCGCAGAGTTAGAATTGAAATTAAAAGCTAGGATCAGGCAAGAAAATAGTCAGAATAGGCCAGTTTTTGTGAATAGCACACACAGGGAGGTAGAACTGGGTAAGTTCAGCAATCGACAGGGGTGCCCAATGGAGTTCATGAACACTATAGAAAATAAATTCGGGGAGAGGTTGGAAAATGGTAGTATTGAGTGGTGCCAGGTAGTTGAAATTTTAGAACAAGTGTTTGTGGGGGAAACGAGGAATTGGTTTGCTGTCTACAGAGACAAGTTTACTGATATCAATGATTTTAAAATGAAATTCTGTGAAAAGTTCTGGAATGAGGTTATTCAGTCGCAGCATCGTGAGGGAGTAGTGTGTGGTAAATATAACCCTAAAGGAAGCTCCACCATGACCGAATACTTTTTAGGGCAGGTATTAGTGTGTAAATATCTGGATGGCTTGAAGGAGGAAAGTGATGTGGTGAGGTTGCTACTTAGGCACTTTCCCTGTAGGATCAAGGAGGCTGCTTGTATCCAGAATGTAAAGACTATATCACAAGTAGAAAATTTGTTAAGCACATTTGATGCACTAGGGAGAGGGGGTTATGAGGACAATTTCAATCGGAACCAGGGTAATAATAATAATAGACCTAATGAAGCCAGGCATCAAGAAGTTCAAGGGAACGGTGGCGAAGGGGCCAAAGCTCAAAATAGAAATAATAATAATAATCTGCTAAATCAGAACAGAGGAAATGGCTATGGTAATCAGTATCAAGGGAGGAACAATGATTTCAGGGGAAATCAAGGGAGGAACAATGATTACAGGGGAAATCAAGGGAGAAACAATGATTTCAGGGGAAATCAAGGGAGAAATTATAATGACAATAATTACAACCAGAATAGGGGTCAAGGAAGAGGACCGCCTAGTGGTAGTAATATACAGCCAAACAATGACAACACAGCCCAGAACAACCAGACCAGTTTAGTAGTTAGTAGTACTACGGCCAGCTGTAGCGGTTCTTTAAACGCGAACCAGGCTGCGAAGTAAGGTCAGAATCTCAGTCTGTAGCATGCCCTGTCCATACAATTATACAGGAACCCTATGACCTAAATGTAAGAAATGAATTATTACATGAACTAAATGATGAAGGTATTATTCAGGAAGTGGTTAGTAAGAGCCCCATAGTTAAATTTAACGTGTCCGAGGCGTATACAGATGTTTTAATTGATAGTGGTTGTATGAAGAGTTGCATAAGTAGTGCATTTTATGATAAAATGAAAGGAACTGGAGTAAATTTTGAGGAGATGCCAATTAAAAGCACTTTTGTTATCACAGCTGTTGGGAAGAGGTCTAAAGTAATTTCTAAGCAAGTTTTAGTAGACATTAAAATTAATAATCATGTAGAGAAGCAGATTTGCCTTGTAATTCCAAATTTAGTATTCAGTGTTATCTTGGGTTCAGAGTGGCTAAGTAGAGTGTCTGGTAACTTATGTTATGATGTAGGGAGTTTGAAATTTAAATGGGGAGATTCTGAAGTAGAAGTAGCGTTCAATGACCATATTCAGAGGAGTAGTATTGTAGGTGTGATTTGTACTTTAAATGAGATATCGCCAGCCGTAGAGCGGGGTTCTCCATGTTTTGTGGGCAGTGTGATTACGAACGGAAGTCTAGAGGACTCGTTACGTGATGCTGCATTTCAGGGTAATATAGAGGTGGAACAGTGTGTTCGGCTCTATGATGTGTTATTGTGTAATAGGAGAGTTTTTGAGGATCGCATTGGTATGGCCAATTGCTATACACATTCATTGAACGTTATTGATAGGTCAGTATTCACAGGACATAGATATCCTGTACCTTTCGCTTATCAGAGTGCAGTTGAGGCACAAATTAACCAGATGCTTGAAGATGGGATTATTGAGCACTCTAACAGTCCATATGTTAATTCTTTGATCACGGTACCCAAGACCGACGGCACAGTTCGTATTTGTTTAGACGCTCGTTTAGTTAACAGTAGAATCAGTTCAGATCAGCTGAAGTCCATGTCCATTGAAGAGTTGATGCAAACATTTGAGGGGAAGAAGTATTTCACTTGTGTAGATTTGAGTTCCAGTTTTTGGCAAGTGCCACTTATGTATGAAGATAGACCATTTACAGCTTTTAGTCATAAATATAACCTTTATCAATTTTGTAGAACACCTTATGGGTTAAAGAGTAGTTCAGCAGCTTTAATTAGGGCTTTAAACATCGCATTAGGGGATGACACAGGAGAGTTTGTAACCATTTACATAGATGATATGGTAATTAGTTCACGCAGTTTTGAGGAGCATCTACGTCATTTAGATATAGTTTTCAGAAGTTAGATCAGGCAGGGTTCACTTTGAAGCTGTCTAAGTCGTCATTCTGTCAGTCAGAAGTGACATTTTTAGGTCATAGAGGGTCAAGTAGAGGTGTTACACCAGAGGAAAGTAGGGTTAGCATGTGTGGACAGTAGCAACAGGGCATCGTTACAGACACTGAGAAATAGGTAGGTAGAGCAACGTGATGAGGTTCATTTAAAGGGAGCCACTTGCAAGGTTGGAAGCAGGTGACGCAGAAACATTTATAGTTTCCAAACGTATTGGGAAAACAGCATATGTGCTGGAGAATAGTGAGGGAAACAGATTATACGGAACGTATAATATACATAGTCTACGAAAATATGTGTCATAAAGTGAGTGTGATTAGCTGGCAAGCCAGCCTATCAATTGAGTAAGTGTGGTGTCTGGTGCGTGGAGGATCTGGTCTTCAAGGCAGGCGTATCAGAAGTCACACAGGGGGGTAGTATGTAAGTAAATGAGAGTTTTTAAGGTACAGGGAAATATGACGGGATTGTCGGATGCTGTTGAGCACTAAATTGTCTCGATGCACCAAGGCCATTTTGGCAGCGCTGATGGGTTCCCATTTATCTCCAAGAGATGGGGGAGCGCTTGTATAGGGCTTATTAGCTTAAGGCGTCCACGAGATAAAAGATGGGCCATCAGAATGCGAGACAGTCCTTCATGAAACTCATACATATCAGCACACGTGATTTCTGCTTACGGCCTCGCCATGTAAGATTTGTAAGTGTGTAATTTAAGGTAATTTGTACAATGGTATTATTTGTGTCAGGAGAACTGGTCTGTGTTGAGAACTAGTATTAAGTAGAATATGGTCTACGGGAACTTAACAAGACAGGGCGATTACGGCACAGAAATATTTGGTGTTATATTTAATGCGCATTTACTGGTTTTTTTTTTCAGAAGTCAATATTAATTTAATCTACTTTAAAGAGAGATTAAGTGTTATGGTCACGAGGCGCTGCCACAATAGTGTGATCGTGTGCTCAGTGATAAGTGAGATTAAATTTCACCATAAGGAAGGGACCTCCAGTGAAATTAGGAAGTTCTATGGTGATATAAATATATCAGAACACCTTCAATGCGTGTGATATGACATCATAAATACATAGTGCTCACACATTAATTATGTCTATTTCTCCAACATAGAGAAATTTGAGAGGCGGAAATATCGGTGGAACACTATTTTATATGAGAAACATTGGACTGGTTGCAAAGTGCAATCCATAGTGACAACAAACTTTGACGCAAAGAGCGTGAAGAAAAATTATGAGTGTGTATATATCTGTAATTTAGGGTGATCTCATTTATGTAATATGTATTTTGGATGGGGTTTATTAACGTGTCTGGGATAATCGGATAATGGACCGTCGTCACGGTAAATCATCCGATGATCCGAGGCGAATATGTAACGTGTTTTTCGAGGGGTTTTTATGCAACTGGCATAAGTCAGTAGGGAGCCATTCTATATTTATTTACGCGGCAAATTGTTCAGCCAAGAGAATTTTTCATGTTAATTTATTATTATTATTAATTTATTATAATTATTATTAAGGTATTTTCGGAGCATTTTATAAAAATTATTAGCATTCAGATAGGTTTTCTATGTCTTAGAAAACGCTATCATGCAAATTATTACGAACGACGATATCATAGAAAATTATCTGATTACGGAATTTTACGGAGTTTTGTCAGTTAGGGTATTTGAGAGACATGAGTCACTGGAAATTCAAGTACACGCTTAATCTTGTCGGGAAGTATTACGCAAGCGGAGTTGCAGCGTCAAGAAAGGCGAATATATGGAACGGAAAACGACTTCTCCCTCTCGAGCGCCGTGTGTAATGAACCAGAGGAGGGGAAGTAGCGGCGTGCTCAGCCAATCAGTGGAGACCACGTAAGCGGGAAGTCTGGACTGGAGTGGGGATGCGACGGGTGCATATATCGTTCGACGCGCCGTGAAACGGGTACTATCTGTGTAGAACTTAACAAGTACGGATGCACGCGGGAGTCGCTCCGATGTTCCGTGGATCGGAGGACTAACTTTAGTAAAACTTAACCAGTGTGGTTGCACGAGTGTTTGGGTTCGATGTACGGACCATAGAATTATCTAATCTACCAGAATATCATCAAATAACGAAGAAGATGGCGACGTCCAGGAGACTGTGGGGAAGCACACAGCATCATCCAGTACGAGGGAAATGCTTTAGCAATTTCCAGTGGTAAGCGAAAATGACGCAGAAATACGCAATCTCTCATTTTTCTTTGTTTTACATTTCATATTTCAGTAACTTCATAGCTTGGAAATAAGAGTAAAATCAATAATTTATCAGACTCCGTTTTCACGTAATTTTCTATCGGTAATATTAAAATCGCAACGCTCCAATTTAAATTTTAAACTTATTATTATTATTAATTTTGCTATACTTGTTTTATATAATAAATTCATTTCTTTTACAATGCAATCTTTGCTTTCAGTAGGTAGCATTAGATATAGACCAATTCCTTCTCCTGATACAATTGTTTGTTGGGTTAATGATCAAATCATACCACGATCTGGGTGAATAGAGTCTTGAATGTGTTCTGCCAGAGCTAGACGTTGTTAAATACAAATTTAGATTTCAACATTGCGTTGAGGTCTTGGCGACCATTAAAACAACATAGCTTAGGCAAATATAAACAGTTACATTTCTCACCCAACAGTTAGGGGCTAGCAAAACGTTTCATTTGTACACTCAACGTGGAGCAAAGTAAATACCGTTTCACTTGTCATCCCAGCCTAACCAAGACGTTTCAAATCGTATAATATGTCTTTGAATTGAATACCAATCAATGGCGTTGAAAGTAATCCACCAATAGTCAATGAAATAAATTATAGCAGACGTTACCCAAAATTTGTGGTCTTCATCAGTATAACCTTAAGAAACAAATATATTAGCCTAGTATATTTAGTGGTGTTGTCATCGTTGGAAAGTCCTTAAATGCAGGTAAAATGAGCAGTAAACAGATCTGTTACAAAATCATTTAAATTAGTGGAGTGAGTTAGCTGAAAAAAAGTTCCACATCTGGCAACTGATGCGCCTTGTTTGGATTCAGGTAGTACATAGGTAGACGAGTCTGAAAAGCCCATGACACAAATTTTTCTGGCCCTCTAGCGGTGTTGGTGACTTAATCAATATGGTCGCCAACATTTTGAGACACGCTTCTACATTCCCCGTTATAACTCAGTTTTCCTTTTCGATATTAACATAATAGTTAGAGATTATGAATCAGGAGAAAACGCGCTTTCCAACGGTATATTTGATTTCATTGTTTAAGTTCACAATATAAATTTAAAAAATATTTGAAATTTTATAATTTATTTTGATTTTGATTTTTTTCAACGCATTTTGCTAAATAACTTGAAAATGCGTCCTATACTTTTTTGTTCATCAAGGAATTACCTTTCCAATGGTATATATTACCTCTGTTTTAACGTAAACAGTTGCTAAAAATCTGCGAAAACAATGTAGCATTGCAAGAGTCGTTATCGTAACTATGCAATTTATAGGCCCCGAAAAGTAGTAGAGCGTCTTAATAACTACTTAACTAGTAGCAAATGTAATTACTGTATTTTTAATGTATATGTAAAATAATAACAACAATAATAATAATAAAATAATTCCTTCTAAAAACGTGAAAAATGTAATAATAGATAAGACTCCATTCAGTAATACTAAATGTGTATTTCTTTTTCAGGCAGACATTGTGTGAGGAAGTTCAACACGTAAAGAAGTAATAGAAACTACTCAATCATGTCTAGGAGGAGGAAACATGAATTGGTTGATGCTACAACTGACCCAGTGGTGGCTCCGTTTGTATGGGACCTGTGTTTGTTATGCCAGAAGAATTCAAAAGAACGCTTAATCATCCCAAAATATGAAGGGTAATTATTGGCGAATAATGTTGAAATTTTTGCTGAACATGGTCAGAAGTTTGGACCAGTTAAACGATGGACATGGTCTTTCACAGATATTACCGTAGTAGCCCATGGAGCAAAATATCATAAATCTTTCAAAAATAAATACGATAGTCAAAAAGCGGAAAGACTATCTGCTGAAAAAAGAAACAGAAAGGACGTCCTCATTCAAAAGTCAACAACAACAAAAGTCAGCCCCTGGCACTATACAGCCCATGACGGGCTAAGGCCGACCAAGCGACTGCTGCCCAGCCATTCGGCCTGCAGATATTGGGGTGATGCGTGATCAGTGCGTCGGGTCCCCTCGGCCGTTAATCTTGGTTTTCATGATCAGGGCGCTGTCTCACTGTCAGACAGCTACTCAATTGTCCTCACGAGGCTGAGTGCACCCAGTTCCAACCCTCACGTCAGTTTTAAAATCCCTGACGGAGCCGGGGATCGAACCCGGGGCCTCCGGGTGAGAGGCAAGCGCGCTACCCCAACACCACGGGACCGGCGGACGTCCTCATTGCTCAGATCAAACTCCATCTACATCAAATTTAACAACAAGATCATCATTATTTTGTTCAGATGTAAAAAAAGTTTTGTGATGAAGGAGAAGATAGAGAGAAACTTGTGACTGCATCCACGCTGGGTATTTTGCCTACAATAAATTCATAGTCATGCTCTACAATTACAATACGAAAAACTGTTAAAGAAGTTATCGTCAACAAACTATGCTATAGCCTACTCGCTTTCTAACACGTTCAAAAGCGGCTGAACATTCTCGAAGAGAAGATTACCATAATCCTGAATCAGTTGTTTATGGTACAGTTATAACCGAATTGGTTCAATATATGCAGGATTTGTACTCATCTAGCAGTACGTCACCTGTGTTCAAACTTTCTTATCTTACAAAATTAATGTTTCAGAGCATTTTCAGAAGGGAATACAAACTGACGAACAAATAGCAATAGAACACGTCTCAAGGAACAATTATTAGCATTTGTATCTTGTCTGAGAGCAGATAAATCAGAACGTGAAATGATGATCAGTTTCGAAGAGGATGTTGGCGATGCTATACGCGACGCCTGTGCATTTAACGACTTTAGTGATGGTATGTGTCTAGGACAGCAGTGGGTATATTACGAAGACAACTCTCAAGATTTTCCTAAATTTGATGGATCCTTTAAGAATGCATTCACTGCTTCCACATCTGTACCTGAAGTCCTTTTGCATTTTGTATGTATGTTATTAGATGGTCCCAATATCGACTTGGATGTCTCCCAGAAATACCTGGACACAATGCAGGATTGTCAATTGCCCAACTTATTAGATACAACAGCACTAAGCATAACAGAAAAAAAAATGTTCAGAGTATACGTCATTCTCTGGAGAGCATGACGATGAATTGTAGGCCCAATACCCAGCGTGGATGCAGTCACAAGTTTCTCTCTACCTTCTCCTTCATCACAAAACAGACAAACCTATTTTTAAATCTGAACAAAATAATGACGATCATATTGTAAACTTTGATGTAGATGGAGTTTGATCTGAGCAATGAGGACGTCCTTTCTGTTTTTCTTCAGCAGATAGTCTTTCCGCTTTTTGACTATCGTATTTATTTTTGAAAGATTTATGATATTTTGCTCCATGGGCTACTAATATCTGTGAAAGACCATGTCCATCGTTTAACTGGTCCAAACTTCATATTTTGGGATGATTAAGCGTTCTTTTGAATTCTTCTGGCATAACAAACACAGTCTGGCTGCGTGGCTCAGGGGTAACGTTCTCGCTTGCTGAGCCCAAGGTTGCAGGTTCGAAACCTGGCGCAGTCAGCTGGCATTTGAGGGTGCGCAAATGTGAGGGAGCCGTGTCAGTACATTTACTGGCACGTTAAAGATCCCCTTCGGGGCAAAATTCCGGCACCCCAGCGTCTCTAAAAGCCAGTGTAGTTAAAAGGGACGTAAAACCAATAACATTATTATCATAACAAACACAGGTCCCATACAAACGGAGCCACCACTGGGTCAGTTGTAGCATCAACCAATTCATGTTTCCTCCTCCTAGACATGATTGAGTAGTTTCTATTACTTCTTTACGTGTTGAACTTCCTCACACAACGTCTGCCTGAAAAAGAAATACACATTTAGTATTACATTTTTCACGTTTTTAGAAGGTATTATTTTATTATTATTATTATTATTATTTTACATATACATTAAAAATACAGTAATTACATTTGCTACTAGTTAAGTAGTTATTAAGACGCTCTACTACTTTTCGGGGCCTATATAATTTGCATAGTTACGATAACGACTTGTGCAACCCTACATTATTTTGGCAGATTTTTAGCAACTGTTTACGATAAAACATAGGTAATAATACCGTGGGAAAGGTTCCTTGATGAACAAAAACGTGTAGGACACATTTTCAGCTACATGTAACAGATTTCAAGTTATTTAGCAAAATGCGTTGAAAAAGTCAAAATAAAAATAAATTATAAAATTTCAAATTTTTTTTATTTATATTGTGAACCTAAACAATGAAATCAAATATACCGTTGGAAAGCACGTTTTCTCCTGATTCATAATCTCTAACTATTATGTTAATATCGAAAAGGAAAACTGAGTTATAACGGGGAATGTAGAAGCGTGTCTCAAAATGTTGGCGACCATATTGATTAAGTCACCAACACCGCTAGAGGGCCAGAAAAATTTGTGTTCCAGGCCTTTTAGACTTGTCTATCCATGTACTATCTGAATCCAAAGGGGCGCATTGGTTGTCAGATGTGAATTATTTTGGCATAATTTTAAGCTAACTTACCCCAATAAATATAATTTTCTGAACAATATAAATGAAGCTGTGTGACATGAAATGTTGATGTTAACTAGAATGTGTGTAGTTTCAATTGTAAATTTTCTTCTATAAAATATCTAAATATATAAAGCTCAATGTTTGTCTGTCTGTTTGTCTGTTATGTATACAAATCTACACCGTTACACCGATCTGAACGAAAATCCCTTTGGAACCCTGCGGGTAACCCTGTCCACTTTAAATTTTGGACAGACCACTCCATTCCCTGCATTTAGGCCCTTTGGCACAAATCTACACCGTTTCACCGATCTGTATACTTACCCTTTGGAACCCTGTGAGTAACACTGTCAGTTTCGGACAGACCACTCTAATCTCTGCATTTAGGCCCTTTGGCACAAATCTACATTGTTTCACCGATCTGAACCAAACTGTTATGTACTTGCCCTTCGGAACCCTGCGGGTGACACTGTCCACTTCAAATTTCGGACACATCACCTCATTCCCTGCATTTAGGCCCGTTAGCACACCGTTTCACCTAATTGCACCGAATTTTATTTACTTACCCTTTGAAACCCTGCTGGTTAAAATGTCCACTTGATATTTTGGACAACCCTCTCCATTCCCTACATTTAGAATAACAGACGAAAGGACCTTGATAACCACGTTTTAAGGCCCTAAAACCATTCATGACCGTAGTAGTGTAACTGTAAGAATATTTTAGTAGGTCAATTGTTGGCTGGCAATGCGGGCTGCATCACGTCGTCCCTACCAGTGTTCTGTTGCAGAATTGCAGAAATGGTTGCATCTTGCGCTGCTTATAAATTGCAGTCACGGGGAGTAATTAGTGCAAAAAGATTTCTTAGGCCCCTTAAAACAGTTGTCATCATGAACATATGCCTCTGTATAAGTGCGATGGTGTTGGTGCAGTACATTGAGGTTGTCAGCTGCAATAAGCATTGGTGCTTTCAAATTTACTTTCATTTATTCCGATCCTTATCCTTGAGCGCTATGTGGCGATAACTGACACTAATGTTACGTCAGGAGTTCGGGACAGCCGAAGTTTTCCAAAGTGCTCTGATTATTTTCCTACAGGGCTATGCGACAAAAGACGACACTATTGGTCTCTACTTTTCTAACAGCCAATGAGATATAGGCCCTAGGCAGTGTCTTTTATTTCACTTACTCCTCCTTCTAATCATATTTTTTCAATTCATTTGTAAATTACATGTGTCAGTTCTGTAGTTAGTAAATAGCCGTTTCCCTATTCATTATTATAATTATCAATACGGGAAAATGACCTGAATGTTACGTTCATTATACTGTACTACGTATCACCACCACTACCACAAAAAGTTATGTTTATTTTATTTTTTTCTGTTAGTTGAAGTATCATGTGCCAATTCTGTATCAAAATCATCCATAAAACAAATCCACCGGGCAAAGCCGGGCACTACTGCTAGTCTTCTATAAATGGTGGTACTTATCAAATTGTAAAACTTAAATTTATTAAAAGTTGACGTTATCAAAGAATAGGGGTGACAGTTTGTTTCTTGTTAATTACTATATATTAACAGAGTAAATGTTCTTCTAAACTTGTAAGAACTGTAAGTGGGAAGCAACATATAGTGTAATGTGATGTTAACTTGTGATGGTCCCCTGTTGGCAATATTCAAGAAATGGAGCAGGAGTCCAGTTGATAACAATGTTTATAACCTGTTTGTTGATCAATTGATGGCATTATATGTTGGGTAATATTATGCTTATGTAATGTGAGAAGTGATATTCTTCATGTTCTATTGCATTTATTAGCATGGATGTGTGTTTGGGGATGACGATCTACCATGCACCTTGCGCATCTCATTGCTGCCTTTATGCGAATGCGCGATATGTTTAATCTTGAGATGAATATGACAACAACATGCTGTAGGGATGAGGCAGTTGCCCCTTGAAATAAGGTACTATCCCAACATTTGCCTGGAGGGAGTGTGGAATAAAACAGGGAAAGCCATACATGGGATGGTCGCTGTCAGCGCCTCGATTCGAAGCTGCGATCGCCGGACTCGCTGCCCACACGGTTGTGATGCATGTTTTAACAAGCACGGCCACACTGCGGGACTAGACGACAAGAAATAGTACATGGGTCGATGCCATGTTTAGCCGATTTCTTCATTTGGCAACACTAGAGTACATTTCGTACATCTCTCATCATCGTCCTTTACTCAGTATCGTGACCTAGCTGTTCTTTTCTTGTTCTAGATTTGTACTTGTCCCACAACTTCAATAGCTAACTTTGTGGTCAACAATGTTATAAAGAAACTGGTTTACAGAACTGTTGTTTCCTATGGCTAGCCCGGATTCCAATCCATCAGCTCATGCAAATTGCAAGTGGTGATATAACCTTCTTAGAGAGCTTCTTGGAACACAGTAGCCTCGAATATGCACTCATTCCTGTTCCCATACGAAGGAAGGTAATCCCAGATTAACGTAGATGGTGTCCACGTTAGTCGAGGCAGATGGAACGTAATGCTTCGCGAATTAGCGCAAGGTACGGGATAGGCCGAGCGCTTGCTCACAACTACTCATCTGCATGTGACCACTGCAAACGTACGGGCAAGGTGATGTGCTCTGAGGGAGGGGATGCAGGTTAGCAACCTTTGGTAACAATGGCAGAGCCCAACACCTTTGCAACATAGTGCATCAGCATGGTTGCCAAAACTAGAAAAACAACCTATGTACATATGTATTTAATTCCATATTAATAAGAAAGTTATGGGCAGATGACCTCACTGTTCCACCCCTTAAAACCTCAATAACTAACTATATAACAAGAAAGTTAGCGACATGCTTACCAATTTTCTAGAGTGATTTACAACACAAGGTCGAGTGAGAGAGAGGTGGGGGACTGTCGTAGGCGCCGGGGCTTCTCTTAACGGAATTGCCAAGCCCAGACAGAATATTTTCGCACTGCATTGTCGACGGCTGGAAAGAATTTTACTTCAGTTTGCCAGATTACGTATGAAATACGTTTTCAATAACTGATCAGGCAGGCCAGGGGCTGGCTGATGCACACGGTTGATCTAAATCAGTGGTTCTGAACCCGTAGAAGTCTGCGGACCACTCAGCCTGAAATTGAATCGTGTATGGACCCCCCCTCCAATACACCTTATCAGCTGTAACCCTTCCTCAATAACACTTATTTTAAAGATATTTCAATTCCAAACCTGATAGTCGTGGTCCGCGGACCAGTGATCTAGATAATATGAGAAACATTCCTCAGTGTAGCAACGGAACTTGCCTGTTTGTTTTCAGGATATAGAGTGTTGAATGTTCACAGGTTTCATGGTGTTTATTGGCCGGCCTTTTTGATTGGTGCTGGGTTGGAGCCTCCAAGGAAGATCTTTTGTCATTCACATTGGACGGTGAACGGAGAAAAGATGTCCAAGTCCAAAGGGAATGTCCTCCAGCTAGCAGACGCTCTGAACCTGTACACGGCTAGCGGCTTGCGGTACTTCCTCTTGCGGGAAGGTGTGGCTCACAGTGACGGCAGTAAGTTGACACTTTGTGACTCCTTTCACGGCCAAGGAATTAAAACTCAGCAATTTTACTAGGTTTATGCCGTGTCTTGTGTGGGGTTTTGCTAGGACACCAAGATAGGCTCATCAGCGGGCTCTTGGTGCCCTCCATGTCTTGTGTGCGGTTTCGCCTAAGAACACCAAGATGGGCTCATCAGCGGGCTCTTGGTGCCCTCCATGTCTTGTGTGGGGTTTTGCTAGGACACCAAGATAGGCTCATCAGCGGGCTCTTGGTGCCCTCTATGTCTTGTGTGCGGTTTCACCTAGGAACACCAAGATAGGCTCATCAGCAGGCTCTTGGTTCCTAGGCAAAATCCCATACAAGACACGGCATAAACCTAGAAAAGTTCCTGGGATTTATTTGTTTGTTTATTGATTGAGCAAGCAAAGTTTCTTAATAATCATTATTTTCTGGGAGTTTTTTATTCAGTTCTCAGTAATGTGGTCGAGGCAGCAAGTATCAGCCTTTTAGCTTTCATTAGAAGGGACACACATGTGGACAAAAGGTGATCTCGTAAGCCTATACTGTATTTCATGGGATGAAAATGGATAAAGCAAAGGACATTTTTTTTTTTTAAATTTATTAATCAAAGCACAAACTACAGCTATGCGAGCCCTTCACGCTTGTACAAATATTATTATTATTATTATTAATCTTGATTGGTCACATTGGACCACTTGAGTCGTTCCACAATCACTTCTTCTTTGAAGGTAGTACTGCTTGGTTCTTGCGCTCTTTCCAGTACTTTTTCATTCTTTCAGATCGGGATTTTCTCAACTCATCTGAAATCTCCATAGGCTTTCTGTGTGTCATTTCTGCAGAAAATTTGTAAGTTTTAAGAATGGTGTTAATTTTATTTTTCTACTTGGCATCTGTTATCTTGAGTCCAACTGCTTTGAGATCTTCTTGGATTTTTTGGATCCATTTTCCTCCAGTTTTCTTTCCTATATTTCTCATCACCAGTTGGCGTACAATTCTGTTTTCTGGAAGCCGTAAGATGTGAAAAAATATGAAATTCTTTTCTTCTTGATTGTGCTGGTGATTGGATCAATCTCACGATAGACAGTTTCATTTGGGAGAATCCTCCCGACTCCCTCAACCTGATACGTTTTACTTATGCACGTTCCAATGATTTTTCTTTCCGTTTTGAGGAGCTGATCAGTTCTTTGTTCATTTTTAATTTGGAACAGAGTTTCACAAGCATAAGTGACTTCAGGGAGAGTTACAGTTTTATAATGTTGGATCTTAGTAGCTATTGATAGACATGTTTGTACAAATAACAATAGTAAAATATAAAATAAAATGTAACAAATCTCGAAACAAAACAAGTCCAGATCAAGAGCCGGTGGAATACCCTTGTACGTAGCCTAGGCGTCAATGGCCAAGATGACGGTTCTAAATACAGTTTTAAGTTCTTGTTCACCTGCTTCAGGAACGTCCTGTATGTCCAGTATGCTATTGTACAGGGATGATATGCGGTCTTTGGATTATGGAATGTTTAGTGTGTGGAATGTGCAGAATATCTTTGAGCCTGGGCTCTTAGTTTGAAAAGTGACAGCAGGTGGTCCGAACGGTAATGACCGTAGAAAGGACAGGTCAGTTACCTGTCATGTCCTGTTGAGGTGAGGAATGTTTGTGGCTGAGTGGTGAAGTGTCTAAACCTTACGATGCCAGCAAACAAGGATTGATTTTTGTTTAATATAGCTATGTTTGACTGGCAAGAAGTTGTCCTAATGGGAGAGCAGCAGTTTGCAATGGGCTGGATTATAGAGCTGGTAATAATCGATTTTCAATTAATCGATTAATAATCGATTAATTTGAAATTAATCGTAAACGATTAATGGGACATTTTTAAAACCGATTAATTTGAAATTAATCGGAAACGATTAATTGAACATTCTTAAAACCGATTAATCGATTAATTTGAAATTAATCGGAAACGATTAATCGAACATTCTTAAAACCGATTAATCGATTAATTTGAAATTAATCGGAAACGATTAATCGAACATTCTTAAAACCGATTAATCGATTAATTTGAAATTAATCGGAAACGATTAATCGAACATTCTTAAAACCGATTAATCGATTAATTTGAAATTAATCGGAAACGATTAATCGATTAACCGAAAAATATATTAACTGATTAGTAGACACGAGATAAGAAAATAAGTTTTGAAAATGGTTTAAATGAGAAGTGATCGCGTAAGTTGAGTTAGGCTTATTTTCAGAATGATGTATAGACATCTATAAAAGTTAAATTTTGCGTAAATATACAAAGTGTCCTTCCTTGTTTATGTTAACAATAACCAAATAACAGTCAGTGACAGTGGAAAGACAAACAGCAATCAAATTGGAAAGGGTTTCAGGAAAAGAAAACGAGGAGTTTTCAGCAAAGCTTTTGAATCTTGTTCAATATTTCGTTGGGAAGGCTGTTTACAATTTAGGACAAGAACATTTTTGTTTTATTCGGGTTTAGCCTAATTTCCACAAAGACCTGTAGGTAGAGGTGTTAGAAAGTGTTGTTATTTTTTTGAAGATTTGTTGATTTAAAATTCAAAAGGTGGTGTTTTGTGTTTTTATTATTTTTTCGGGGGATGACATGTTAAAATTTGGAAAGCGATAAGGTTTGTACAATAAGTGCATTTAAAAATATAAACAATTAATAAAACAAAGTAAAAAACAAAACAGCAGGGTAAAACGTTAAACATGGCTATGGAAGAATGAGATAATACTTATATGGAAGTCACATTTTTATTTTACATTCACCATCTCGAAACACATTTCAGTGAATACCTTTTTCAGTTTTATCCAAATACTGCGGTGAAATCACTGGAAGTAGATCATGGTTTAAGTCTCAGCATTTGCAGCTGTCAATTGTCGCCTCCTATCACTTACTATGAGACTGTATTTCGAAAGTGACCTTTCAGAATCCACATTTGAACAAGGATACCACACACACTTTAATGCAGCTGTTGCATAGTCTCGGTGAGCAGGCCTTAATCCCATGAGGATCTCTGGAACATTCACATTATCTTCATGACGCAGTTGGTTCTTGATTGCAGTCAGGTAAATGCTGTGAGCCTCTAAAAACTGTTGAGACTCCATCTTCGTAAGAAATGGGGCATTCTTCTTAAATTGGAGCAGTTCTGTGGGAGATACGTTCTTAGGTGCATGCCGAGGATCAAACAATGACCCGATGGCTTCTACAGTCTTCCTGGCTGGATCCGTGGTCCTTAAAGTTCTGACTTTCACTAGAGCTGACTGGGCAACACACGTAAGCTTGGACTTATCCTTTATCTGCATCTTTTGAGGAAGCTGTTCCAAGTTCTGGAGGATCGTATGATTGAACATTCCACCATCGCCTAATAGCTTGAGCTTTACCTCAAGGTCATCTAGCTTCCCAGCCAGTAAGTGAATTGTTGGGTACTTAGATCCCTCCAAGAAATTAAGCAAGTCCATAAGAGAGGCACCAACAACAGAAACATACAATGCTTGTAATTGTATAAATTGTATTGTTGAAGTCGATGCTTGTTGCAAAAATTTGACCCCAGAATTTGAATCTTCCAATGTTTTGAAAAATTCTACCAGATCTTCCACATGCGTGGCAGCCTTAAATCATGAATTCCATCTTGTAATACAGGCATTGGGAAAGCTAGAATTTCATTCTCTTTTTCTGTGTTTTCATATTTCTCCCTTAGAAATGCAACGTAATTGCTTTTTCTTTTTCGCGTATTTAAAAAGGCATTCTTTGTCTTTACTATAGACATGTTCAATTCGTCCAGCTCGTTTTCAAATACGCAGCCGATAAGATTGACTTTATGAGCCCAGCACTGGACATGACTTAATTCTTCAATCAATCCTTGAAGAGTAGTTACACATTTTGTCATGTAGCGTGCTGTGTCCGTAACTACTGCCACTACACGCTCCCATTCAATTTCAAAGGAATTCAAGGTGTCTAATATCGCATTGGAGCAATTTACGCTATTGGCAGAATCTAGAACAACAGAGGCAGCCAGATGGGTGTTCATTTCAGTTGATGGTACTGATGGACGAAAAAGAATGTTGAAAACACACCTACCATTCTTGTCAGTTGTTTCGTCACATAGCAGAAACATGTCTTGGTTTTTTATATCTTCCCTAATTTCTTCCCTCCTTCTTTCGCCAATCATGGGGATGTATTTCTGACGAATCTGATTTGCTGATGGTAAATCTCCACTTCCGCGAACGTACTTATTTAACCAAGTACGGATAGCAGGATTGTCTAGTTTCTCTACTGGTATATTAGCTTTCACAAACCCAGTAGTAGTGTCCAAAATAAACTCTTCTTTCATATCCTTCACACGACTAGCATTTGATAATGTTTCTTTCAAGGTGGCCACTCTAGGAACACTAACTTCAAGACGCGAATTTTCTCGGCGTTTTGAATGCTTCTCCGATTTGCAATGTTTGTCTAATGCATCTTTCCTGCGATAATCTAACCGACAATCACAATATTTGCACATAAGAATGCCACAAGAAATTATAAATCCTTCATTCTTATATTCTTTAAGTCTGTCTGTGGCAAAAACAGCTACCTTCGGCATTTTTAAACTCAACTGAGCGATGCCCAGTAACAAACACTGTTATCACACGGTTGACTGTAGTCACACGCCAGTATAAATTCGTAACCACACGCAAAATTTATTTCTGAATTCGTGTCATAATATTTAAATTACGTCGCGTCTCATCTTCCTGTACTGCTAAGTTCGGAAAACGTGGTCGCCAAGTGATTCACGCAAATAACACACTAGCTTCGATGATAACGCACAATTTGCGCACTTTTTATTAAATTATATAGAATTCTCTACTGTGAATTATACTCGCTACCGATGTAACAGGAGGCAAACGTAGTTCACAATATGAACAACTATCACATAACCTTCTGGAGGTAGTCGGCCAAACTATTCACGCCGCGATATAACAATTGTTTACCACAGCGCTAAAATCCAACGAGTAACGAGAATATCGACAGTATATCGTAATTTGACGTATATCGTAGTATTACCCCTCGCGAAACTATACAATCGATCATTCTCTCGAATTGAACACCAACCAAATTCGATTATCGGCTTGTGGACAAAAATGTTCGGATTGGTGTGGGGGAAAAAATATGAAAATTTGTTTTTATTTCGCAGATTGCGGTATTTGTGGTGTTATTCACAAAATTCGCGTTATTTCGCGATTTAATTTCACTCCTGGGCGGCACGAAACATGTAAATACGTGAAAATAAAACATCCTAACCTCTAAATATGACTTTTCGTTTTATAGCGAATTAACAAAAACTAACACCTCTACCTGTAGGTTGTAACTCTTCAGGCGGTCAACTTGAATTTGCCCAAAGACTGGGCGGAGTCCAATGTATAAAATATATGAATTATAAGTAAATAACACTCCTGGGAACATTACATGTGTTAGTTATGATCACTATTACAATCACTATCACTATTACGTCGCCACACTCGAACGATCCGAGTGGGTAAGAGATTTCACGAGCCCTTCATCCAGGAAAGCCACCAACAGCAAGGATGTTCAGTCATGTTTTGGGGTGGAATCATGTTCGGTCGACGTACGCCTCTAATTCCTATCCACGGTAACATGACTGGTCTGGTGTATAGAGACAACATCCTTGAATCTGTCGTTGCAGGGCTGCCACAATGGGTGAGGGCTTTACACTAGTGGACGATACTGCTCGTTCCCACCGAGCTAGGGTGGTCAATCAGTTCCTTCAGATGCATGACATACAGAGAATGGAGTGGCCTGCCTATTCTGCGGACATGAACTGTAATGAACATGCATGGAAAGAGCCCAAGAGGGCAATTTCGCACCGTCCCAATCCTCCAACAAAAAAAAGCAACTGATTGAAGCTGTTGTCCAAGAGTGGGGTGATCTGCCCCAAACCACGTAAGATTCGTTGGTGTTCAGTATGCCTCGTCGTCTGCAAGCATGGATTAGAGCTCGTGGTAGCCATACACGGTATTGATATTTCCCTATATTTATTTTTATCGTATAGCTTTCAGTGCCGGGAGTGTCCGAGGACATGTTCGGCTCGCCTGAGTCTGTAGCTGCTTCCAGCGAACACCCTAAAGTGTGAGCTACAAGTTCCGTTCAATTTCAAGTAGTTCCAACTTTCGCCACCAGATATCAATGATACCTAGTGGTGAACGTTGGAACTTTGATAGAGCGTTCTGACGAAATCTAACCTAACAAATTTTGCTTTACACAAGTTTATTCTGTGAAAGGATCTTTTACATGCCATAAATCTATGACATGGGACTGCCGGCTTTACTTCCCCTCCGAAGGAAGGCATACTGAAGGATTTTTAACTCTCCTAAAAAATCCGACAACTTCGGCCGGGTTTGAACCCGCTATCTGGGGCTCAGTCCCACATTATCACTTTTGTTATTCGTTGTGTATATCTGTCTCTTTTGCAAAGCAGATTGTGTGTGGTTTTTCTTTGTATGTACCCTATATTGTGTATAATATGATAACATACACATAGCAAAATAAACAAGTTACTAAATCACAATATGCAAAACCTTTTTTGAGCATTGTATAAGTTTAGTTTGTTTAATAAAGGTTTGTGAATTACTTATGAGTATTATGATCGTGTATACAAATAAGAATAAATATACCGATAGTTATGATTGATCTTCAAGTTTGCTTGCTTAGTGCCAGATTAATTTGTCAGGTTATTGTGTCAGCATAATCGTCTACAAAATCGAACCACACATCGCTCAAACTGCTAAGTGCACCATTTAATAATACTGTATCAGTATCTCAACAATAAGCACATATCTTGACTAGTTTGCTAGTTTAATTGCTACTGCAAATAAATAAGTTTATATATTGCAATTATCATTCCCTACTCCTCCATGTACAGTAGATTTAATATCCTACGTGTAAATGATCTGATGATGATCACTTGACGATCGAAACTAGTCATCCAAGTGTATTTATTAACATCATGTAGTATTTTTTTCAGGATAAGCGAACAAATCCCGATTTCTAAGGCAAGCCTGAAAATGGGCTTCCAACACGGTAATCCTTGGAGAGAAGTTAAATGAAACCTCAAAGCGGGCGTTGAGCAGTGGCTAGCATTCTTAGCTGTCACGGCTCTGCCAAGACATTTAATTCTGGTGTGGGGGCTGGAACGTGGTACACTCAGCCTCGTGAGGCAAAACTGATAAGAGGCGGCTTTGATTCATACCTCAGTCATCCTGGAAGTGATTTTGCATGGTTTCTCATTTCTACTCCAGGCAAATGCCGGGATGGTACGTAATTTAAAGCCACGTTCGGATCCTACCCATATTCTACCTGAATTACAAATACACACATTGGTACAGCCATCGCAGTGACACATGTTATCAGACAAGTCTTAAACACACCCCAGTACATGGGGATACATGAGCACAATGTTGCAAAGCCCCTAAAAGAATCCAAAACATCATCCATCATGGGACTGCCCCGGCTAACCATCTCGAGTGATTGCATTAAGAATCCAAGTTGTGTCATAGTTTGTTGATTTTGTGAGAGCGTAGTTAAAACAAATAAAAACCGATTAATCAATTATTCGAATAACCGATTAATCAATTTTTCTGAAAACCAATTAATCGACTATTTGATTAATCGTTAATTATGATAATTAATCGATTATCCGGTTTCGATTAATCAAAATCTGAAATTAATCGATTAAAAGTAACAGCCCTACTGGATTATCGAGGCGAAGAGTTTCTCTTGTTGACCAAACAAACTACGGTACTATATTTTGGTTGTGTCATGGGAAATACATTTGGTTTATCCTTGAAACAGATTCCCTCTGATAGATTACATTAAATTGGTTGAAGACCAGGGAAGCAGAAAAGATGAATTTTCACAAACAAAATGACAAACCCCCTGAGGGTCTCACAACTTATAGGTGGCCATAGTTTCTACGAGGTTCAAACGATCAGCATGATAATCTGTATGTATAACATCATCGTTAGGGGTTGTATATGGACTTTAGTAGTTTCGATTCGCTCAAAATGCAAAACTATTACTTTTCTGCTAAATAAAAACAATATTCTTGTTTTTCTACAAAATTTGATGTCATCATCATCATTATCAATTTCCGTCTTCCAGCTTGGGCCGGGTCGGAGCAGTTTACTCTGTCCACCATCCTTCCTCAACCACTGTCCTTCACCATACTCTAGGTCATCCGTCTCTCCATCACTTGTTTTGGTACTGTTTCATCATTCATCCTCCATCTCAATCTGTTCTGCTCCAGCTTATCATACAGCTTCGTCGTTCATGACTCAGCCATCTGAGCTGCCAGACATTCATACTGGAGATGCCTATGTGCTGTAGGTCTGTCTCTCTCTAATCCCCTTGTTTGTTCAACGAACCTCTGGAAGATAGAAGATTGAAGGACGAAAGATAGACTATAAACACTAATCGGCCAGCATGGGGAGAACTGAGCAAACGTCTGGGAAAACCCACCTACCTGAGCAGGGCAGATCATCCGACCACAGCGTGCCAATTTTGGGAAATATTATTTCATTAATCGTGGTATTGATAATTATTAGAGCCTTTCCCCAAACATAGCCTATTGATGTGTTTAAGAGAAGATTGAATACTACGATGTAATTACTATAGTTCCTAAATTGTGAATTGTGTTTGATTTTATTGTTGGTAATTTTCTATATTTGTGCATTTTGCCACCGGGGAATTAGGCTACCCCCATTTGCAAATATTATATATAATAAGATGTTATTTTGTGGTTACAGATTACAGTGAAACCAAAGCTGTTAACATCTTGAACTCGGAACTCGCAGATACATTGGGGAATCTGTTAAGCAGATGTTGTGGAGCTGCTCTTAATCCCCTGCAAACATTCCCTGAGTTCTGTCAACACGACTTTGACCAATACTGTGGTGCTGAGGGAAGGAGACTGGTGGAGGCTGTGTCGGCTCTACCAGGTAAGGGTGACCAATATGGAGAAATGTCCACACTTGCCTATGGGAGCAGGGCCGCCGAGAGGGAGGGGCAATTGTAGCTACTTTAGTAATAACTTACAACCTGTCCGAGGCTTTGCAGAGAGAGGATGTTGATTTGTCCAGCTCTACAGAGGATATCTCATGTTACAATCTTTGAACTGTCAAGAGAAATGAGGCAGAAAACACTTCACAGGCATGCAGTATATAACAGTGTGAAAGTATTGGCAAAAACCATTCATTTGGTACAAATTTCAAAAATTACGCTGTAATGTACCTTATTCTACCCCAGAAGAGTATATATTACTCTGAGTTAGGAGTTATAACTGTTAGGAATAATGTAGTATAATTTAGTGTTGAATCTGCTATCAAACTAATGCGGGTGGACAGGATTTAGAAAGTGTTGGTTGTTAATGTTGGCAGCATGAACAAATGAATGTATGTAAGACAGGCCTTCATGGCGACGGTTTTAAGTTGAGTCGCATTTTAAGTATTCCATTCGTGTTATGTTTGTTAACGGTATTGTAATGCAATTTAAGTACAATAAACCTAATGATAGCATCCGGTAGAATCAGTGTACATTCTATTGTAGTTCTTAACGCTACCAGACTAACATTTAAGTTATTTTATACTTTAAAATTGGTCCTCCTGGATCGGATGCTATTAAGAGGCGTAATCAAAGCCGAAGTATGGTGATCTCTTTTGTGCTATGGTTTTAAATGAATATGAGCATCCCACAGATTTGTGTTATATACAATGTGCTAGTGAATACGGTACCGTAGGCCTACTAAAAGCTGGTACCGGTATGATTTTAAGCTTATATTTCATTGTGGTGGATGCCTGTTGCGTTCCACAACTGGGATTGCTAAGGAGTGACAGTTGATGATATTTTAATCTCAGACTGTAAATGTTGTAAAACATTTAATGCGCAACGAATGTTCTGTGGTCTGTGAACTGGTTAGAACGACGGTGTGTTTATTTCCCATACAAACTGGAGTACCGAAATAAATATTTGAGTGAATAACGATATGTGTGAAGTTCAAACTGGGTTGAAGTGGAGCGGCGTTGCCATCTCGTGGACAATTGGGAACCATTGGAATCAGCTGTCAGTCTACGTCAACAATTAGATAAGTCCTCTCCTATTGTCTATTCCTTAACCTTAGATTCACAATGGATCTTAACACAATTAAGGGCCTTGTAAAGCAAAGGGGAATATATATTGCATCTTTAACACGCATGCAGACATTTGTTACTAATTATGATACCCAAGGAGATGCTATTAAAGTAGAAGGAAGATTACGGGATTTACCAAGTTTAAGAGAAAATTTTGAAAGAGTTCAATTAGATCTAGAATTAAATGATGAAGCTCAAGATCATTCAACTGCTAGAGTGAATTTTGAAGATCTCTACTATACAGTATTAGGAAAGTTAGAGGCCTTGGCTAAATCCATACAGTCTTCTCAAAATGTCAGCACATCTGGAAATACAATTTCAAACGGTATAGCAGTGAACAATGTGCATTTACCTAAAATATCAATTCCTCAGTTTTCTGGCGATTTCAAGGAATGGGTTAGCTTCAAGGATACATTTGAAAGCTTGGTAGGAAATACCCTTCTCTTACTGGTGTTCAAAGGCTACATTATTTGTTTTCAGCATTGAAGGGTGAAGCCAAGCAACTTGTATTGAATATTCCTGTCTCAAATGAATGATAATTTTACTGTTGCATGGGAGTTGATAAACAGTAGATATGATAACCCTAGATTAATTGCAGTACAACATGTTCATGAATTGCTGTCTCCTCCATCTGTTAGTGAAGACTCTGCAGTTGAACTCAGGCGATTGATAAATCACATGGCCAGTAATAAGAATGCATTAGAAGCACTTCAATTAGATGTCTCCTTGTTTGAACTGGTTCTTATCCAAATTATGCTGAACAAGGGTGATAGTAGAACCAAGAAGGAATTTGAAATGATTTCAGCATCTAAAAAGGGTTGTGACTGGAGGGATTTAAATGAGTTTTTGGAAATATGGTGTCAGGCACTAGAAGTAGTGAGCGTAAACTCACGGTCAACTAACAAATTTAAGGTTAAACCAAATAAGTTCAAGACAGTTGGGTTCCACAGGCTTTCCCAATCTCATGTTAGTACAGACAAACAATGCAGATACTGTAATCAGTCACATGTTCTATATCATTGTGATACGTTTAAGGGCTTGTCTATCTCACAGAGGTTGGAATTTGTTAAGTCTAAGAATCTGTGTTTCAACTGTCTTCTTACAAATGATCACAAGTCGTCACAGTGTAAGAGTAGCTCTTGTCGTACGTGTAAGAGGAAACACCTCACGTTACTCCATGCTGTAAATGGTAATGTTAAGGAAATGGGTGTTATTCACGAAACCCAATCCCAACTCACTCACGGAAATGAAGCAGATGTCAGGTCAACGGAGATCAAAGCTGGAAGCTATTGTTCATTTGAAGGCCAAGAGAATGTTAATGTATTGTTGGCAACAGCTATCGTACACGTTTTGGACACGAAAGGAGTAATGCATAAGGCGCGTTGTCTTCTTGATTCTTGTAGTCAATCTACTGTCGACCAAAGTATTATGTGCACTCGGGTTTGAAGGTTGTTTGTGAAGTAACCAATAGACCTACATAAAATCCAATCATCATTTTCGTCATTCTATTTTACGTTAGTTCATGTAGGTTTGGAGTTTTTAATTTATATTTTAATATTTTTTATCGCAGTTGGAACACAAAATGTGCCCGTTTTTAAGCGTGTTTCAACCATGCGTCACATTTAAGAATTATTATCTCAAAACCCCGTCATCAGATCGAATGCAAATTTTAACACAATATACATTGGAATGTTGTATAACTGGTTTATTAATTTCAAAATTTTGTGTGACCAAGAAACAAAGTTGTTATCATTTTTGTAAGGTAACTTTTTCTCGGCTCGGGGTGGTTGGAAAATATAGCTCTTGGTCGCGTTGTAATCCATATACATCAAGAAGTTATGCTGTATGACTGTGGAATACGTAAATTAATTCACTTATTTTATATCGGTTTGTATTTGTTCGTGGAAATAGGCATGATTCACTAGCCAGCCGCTCCGTGGTAAGCTGTACAGCGTTGCTGAGATGGAGCCCATCACTGCCGAGCGAGGCGAGGTCGTATTTCCCCGTTCAAATATAAACCGATATAAAATAAGTGAATTAATTTACGTATTTTAAAGTCATACAGCATAACCTTTTGATGTATAAGAATTACAACGCGACCAAGAACTTCATATTCCAACCACCCCAAGCCGAGAAAACGTTACCTTACACAAATGATAACAACTTTGTTTCTTGGACACGCAAAATTTTGAAATTAATAAACCAGTTATACAACATTCCAATGTATATTGTGTTAAAATTTGGATTCGATCTGATGACGGGTTTGTGAGATAATAATTCTTAAATGTGACGCATGGTTGAAACACGCTTAAAAACAGGCACTTTTTGTGTTCCAACTGCGATAAAAATAATAAAATATAAACTAAAAATTCCAAACCTACATGAGCTCACGTAAAATAGAACGAAGAAAATGATGATGTTATTTGATTTTATGTATGTCTATTGGTTACGTCACAAACAACCTTCAAACTCGAGTACACATAATACTTTGGTCGACAGTAGTTATGTGACGGAATGATTAGTTCAAAGGTTGAATTTAACAAGATCGAGAAATCATAACCCAATTGAAGGAATAAGTGGAATTAGTCATCAATCGAAATACTGTGTTAAGTTGTTAATTAAGTCGAGGATTTCCGAGTTTAATGCTGGTGTTCATTGTCTGGTATTAAGTAAAATAACTAATTCCCTACCTGCCAGACACATGGACATATCTAAATGGAACCTCCCTAAGGTTATCCAGCTAGCTGATCCTGAATTTCACATTCCCGGAAATATCGACATTTTGTTAGGAGCAGAAGTGTTTTTCGACATTCTGAAGCATGATCGCAGGTCCAGACAAGGTGACTGGCCAGTCTTACAAGATACGCAGCTGGGTTACATTATTTCTGGCAGATTTCAGTCAACTTCTCATGTTCGTGGGTCTTCTCAAAATTTCTTCCTTTGTAACGAAGCACTTGATCAGCAATTAACAAGGTTCTGGGAATTATAGGATGTTCCGAGCAACTTGAAGGGAACCGACCATGATGTCTTTGAGAGGCATTTTCAGAAAACCACAGTACGTGACGCAGATGGACGATTTGTTGTAAACTTCCCATTTAAGAAGGATTCAAGTAATCTTGGAGAATCTCATCAGAATGCATTGAGGCGTTTTGCAAGACAACCTGTTCTGGCTTAAGCATACAAAAATTTCATGACTGAGTATGAAGAGCTAAATCATATGAAGGAAGTTAAGGAGACTCAAGACGTGGATCTGAAGGACGTCTATTACTTTCCTCACCATGCTGTCTTTAAGGAATCAAGCACGACAACTAAGTTAAGAGTAGTCTTTGATTGTTCAAGTAAAACGTCTAGCGGGTGCTCTCTGAATGACTTACTATTATCTGGCCCCACACTTCAACAAGATTTGTATTCAATAGTACTAAGATTCAGAACTCATCCAGTGCTATTCACGGCCGACATCGAAAAAATGTACAGAAATATACTAATATGTCCAGATCAAAGGCGCTTCCAACACATCCTCTGGAGATCTAATCCCAAGGAACCCGTTCGTATTTACGAATTAAGAACGTTGACGTATGGAATGGTACCAAGTTCCTTCCTAGCAACGAGGTGTTTGCTACAGTTGGCATACGAAGAAGAAACGAGAAATCCCATTGTATCTCGAGTGTTGATGGAAGACTTTTACATGGATGATATACTTACTGGAGCTGAGAATGTCTGTGAGGCAGTACAATTACAGCAAGAGTTAATTCATATTCTGTTGAATGCTGGATTTCCATTAAGAAAATTTTCCTCCAATCATCCTGCCTTGATTGAAGCTGTACCGCCGGACTGCAGGGAAACTCAATTGCCAGTTTCATTGGATAAGGAATCAGGTGTTAAGACATTGGGAATATTGTGGCACCCAATATCAGACAAGTTTCTTATCGCTGCTAAGGATCTCAAGTCAACTGTTAAGGAGAATGCTCCCACGAAACGACAAGTGATGTCAACAATTGCTTCAGTGTTTGACCCAATTGGTCTCATTGGTCCTTACGTTATTGGTCTTAAAATGTTTATGCATGAATTGTGGTCGCATAATTTGCAATGGGACGAACCCTTGTCACAATCATTGAGAGATACCTGGTGTGAGGTAAGTTCTCAGCTATCTGATGTCAAATATATTCAGATTGATCGATTTGTTTTAAGTTCTCCAGTTTCGAAGGAAATACAGATGCATGCATTTTGCGATGCGAGTGAGAAGGCGTATGGATGCTGTATTTATCTTAGAAGCATCAGTAAAGAAGGTGACATATATGTTAAATTGCTGTGTGCCAAGTCTCGAGTGGCTCCCTTAAAGAAAACCACTCTTCCCAGACTAGAATTGTGTGCAGCTGCACTTATGGCCAAACTTGTACAGAAAACCACACTCATCTTGAAACTTAACATTTCTCGCACCTTTTATTGGTCAGATTTGATGGTCGTTTTAGGATGGTTGTCTTCTCCAGCGTCACGTTGGAAGACGTTTGTTGGAAACGGTGTATCGCAAATCCAACGATTGACTGAGAATAGTTGTTGGGGACATGTATCATCATCAGATAATCCAGCGGATTTAATTTCACGAGGTCTTAAGGTGAAGAATCTTCGACAATCGTGTTTATGGTGGCAAGGTGCAGCCTGGTTGAAACAATCACAGTCCTGTTGGCCCAAACAAGTCCAGACAATTCATAAGGATGAGTGGCCAGAAGAAAAAAATTCAACCTCTAAAACCTTAATATCGTTGACAGACTCGGACAATTTTATTGGACGGTTTTCAAGTTTTAGTAAACTTATAAGGGTTGTGACCTACTGTCGAAGATTCATCTACAATGTCGGGCATTCTGACAGAAGGACTGGAACTTTGAGCGGCGATGAGTTGAAGACATCCTTGAAGATCTGTATCAAGATGGCACAACGTTCTGCTTTTAAGAAGGAGATTGATGCTCTAAAGAAGAAAGAACCTATATCGAGGAGCAGCCGTCTTCTTAACCTTAATCCATTTCTGGATGAAGAAGAGGTATTAAGAGTAGGGGGAAGATTGAATAAATCGTTTCTGCCACATGAAACCAAGCATCAAGCGATTTTACCTTGAGAACATCATCTGACAACCCTCATCGTGGGAGCAGAACATTACCGCTTACTTCATGCCGGACCAGAACTGATTTTCTCCAGCTTACGTCAGCGATATTGGATCCCAAGAATTCGGCAGGTAATCAGACCTATTCTTCACAAATGTCTGCAGTGTGTCAAACTGAAGGGAGCGGTTAGAACACAGTTAATGGGACAGCTTCCCGATGTTCGTGTCCAAGCTTCTCGTCCATTTACAAATGTGGCCATCGACTTTGCCGGGCCTCTTAAGATGAAGGTTGGATCTGTTAGAAGTAAATCGGTCCAAAAATGCTATATTGCTCTGTTTGTTTGTATGTATGTGCACTAAGGCAATACATACCGAGTTGGTTTCCAGTCTATCATCCAGTGCGTTCATAGCAGCCATGAAACGATTCACAGCCCGTAGAGGCAAATGTTTAAATATGTACTCCGATAATGGAACTAATTTTGTCAAGGCTAATAAGGAATTGCAGAAGTTTCAAGGACTCTTTTCGTCTCGATCTTTCAGGAAAGATTTGGAAAACTTTGCAGCCAGTGAACAGTTCCGATGGCATTTCATACCGCCTGGCTCCCCACACTTTGGTGGTCTTTGGGAAGCAAATATAAAATGTTTAAAGTATCATCTCAGACGCATTGGATCAAATTTACTCACCTATGAAGAGTTATGTACCTTGGTGTATCAAATAGAAGCGTGTCTGAATTCAAGGCCTTTAACTGTGTTAAGTAATGAACCTGACGATCCTCTTCCCCTTTTTTTTTTTTTTTTAATATACCAAGGGCCCGTCAGCTAAGCTCCGGATGTACTGCAGCCTAAAGGCTTATTGTACTGCCCTGTGTACTCAGCACCAGTCCATTATCCCTGTGTCTTTGATAAGATGGTACAGTCCCATGATGGACTCTGTTTTGATTTCTTTTGGTTCAATTGTCGGTCTCCCAAAAAGATTGAATCTTCTGCGATCTAGAGCTTCGCAAGAGCAGATTATGTGATGGGCTGTCTCCGTTTCCTTCCCACAAAGTCTGCAGTCTGCAGCAGTTTCCTTTGATTATGCCCATTTTGTTTAGGTGCTTTTTCACGGGAGCATGGCCCGTGAGAAGAGCCACTATGTATCTTACCTGAATTTTTTTACATTTGAGTAATTTTCCAGCTGTTTTCTTACATGGTTCATTGATGAACATTTTCCCATGTTTCATACCAGGGTTAGTTTTCCATCTATCCCTATGTTCTTTTTTGATCCAGTCTTTAATAGCTTCTCTTATGGAGCATTTAGGTACTCCTAGAGCCGGCTCTGGTCCATAAAAGATTGTTGCCGCTCCCTTCCGGGCGAGTTCATCGGCTTTTTCGTTTCCTTCAATGCCCTTGTGTCCTGGGACCCATATCAGTTTGACGCTGTTATGTTCCCCCAGTTTAGTTAGGGCATTAAGACATTCTTCCACCAGTCTTGAGTTCACTTTAGGGCTTTTTAAAGCCTTCAGTGCTGCCTGGCTGTCTGAGTATATAATAATCTTCTTATTTATATAAGATCTTTTCATATTTTCATATATGCATTGTAGTATTGCATAGACTTCTGCCTGGAATACCGTGGGATATTTTCCCAGGGGAAAACTGATGCTTTTTCCTGGTCTCATTCCATATACTCCCGAGCCTGCCCCCGAGTCGTCTCTTGACCCGTCTGTGAACCAGATCAAAGTTTCCTCAGGATGCTCGGGTTTTGTTTTCCAAGAGTCTGTTTCAATTATTACTTCAAATGTTTTATTGAAATTGTATTGTGTAGGAGTGTAGTCTGATCGCATTTCAAGTATGGAATCTTCTACAATTTTTGTTATTGATGATATTCCTGATTGTGAATCAGGAATATTTCCAGCTTGTGGCAGTTTTGCTTAGGCTGGGATGACAAGTTAAACGGTATTTACTTTGCTCCACGTTGAGCGTACAAATGTGGCAGTTTGGCTAGCCCACACTGTTGGGAGATAAATGTAACTGTTTACCTTTGCCTAAGCTATGTTGTTTTAATGGGCGCCAAGACCTCAATGCAATGTTGAAATCTAAATTTGTATTTAACAACGTCTAGCTCTGGCAGAACACATTCAAGACTCGATTCACTCAGATCGTGGTATGATTTGATCATTAACCCAACAAACAATTGTATCAGGAGAAGGAATTGGTCTATATCTAATGCTACCTACTGAAAGCAAAGATTGCATTGTAAAAGAAATGAATTTATTATATAAAACAAGTATAGCAAAATTAATAATAATAATAAGTATAAAATTTAAATTGGAGCGTTGTGATTTGAATATTACCGATAGAAAATTACGTGAAAACGGAGTCTGATAAATTGATTTTACTCTTATTTCCAAGCTATGAAGTTACTGAAATATGAAATGTAAAACAAAGAAAATGAGAGATTGCGTATTTCTGCGTCATTTGCGCTTACCACTGGAAATTGCCAAAGCATTTCCCTCGTACTTGATGATGCTGTGAGCTTCCCACAGTCTCCTGGATGTCGTCATCTTCGTCGATGTTTGATGAGATTCTGGTAGATTAGATAATTCTATGGTCCGTACCTCGGACCCAAACACTCGTACAACCGCACTGGTTAAGTTTTACCAAAGTTAGTCTTCCACTCCACGGAACATCGGAGCGATTCCCGCGTACAACCGTACTCGTTAAATTCTATACAGATTCTTGCTAACTCCACCGAACATCGGAGCCACTCGCACGCGCACCCACACTCCTCAAGTATTTCACAGATTGTCCTTGTTCGACGGCGCGTCGAACGATATATCCACCTGTCGGCTCCTCCACTCTTCAGCCGGCTTCAGCTTGCGTGGTCCTCTACGGATTGGCTGACCCACCACGCGATCTTCCCCTCCTCTGGGTCATTACACTCGGCGGGAGGGTTCCGTTCCAACAATTCGCCTTTCCTGGACGATGCGAGCCCGCTTGCGTAATACTTCTCGACAGGAATCAGCTTGTATTTGAATTCCCAGTGAGTCATCTCTCTCAAATACCCTAACTGACAAAAACTCCGTAAAATTCTGTAATCAGATAATTTTCTATGGTATCGTCGTTCGTAATAATTTGCTTGATAGTGTTTTCTAAGACATAGAAAACCTATCTGTATGCTTAAAAGTTTTATAAAATGCTCCGAAATATCTTAACAATAATTATAATAAATTAATAATAATAATAAATTAACATGAAAATTTATCTTGGCTGAACAATTTGCCGCGTAAATAAATAGAGAATGGCTCCCTACTGACTTATGCCAGTGGCATAAAAACCCCTCGAAAAACACGTTACAAGCTTTACCCTGTTTCAGCCTATGTAATGCCATCCTAGCTTCCCCTTTGATCAGAATGTCAAGAGGGGCCAGGTCTAGTAAGGCCTCCATAGCTGCTGTGGGGGTAGTTTTAAATGCTCCGGTAATTGCTAGGCAGACTTGTCTTTGAATTCTTCCCAGCTGTACCAGAGTTGTTTTATTTTGCACCTTGGTCCACCATACCAGTGCACCATATGTTATCGAGGGTCTCAGTACCCTAGTATACAACCAGTGTATCATCTTAGGTTTTAGTCCCCACGTATTTCCATACATCCTCCTCACAGTCATGAAGGAGGTTACAAATTTATTGTATATTTTGTTCAAATGCTGGTTCCAGGTCAACTTGGAGTCAAGAATTACTCCTAAGTATTTAACCTCTCCCTTCATTTTAATTTCTTCACCTTTTAGAAGCAGGGAGTTAGTTTCCTTGGGATTTCTTCTTCTGGTGAATGGGACAATGGCTGTTTTGTGAGGGCTTATTTTAAGTCCCTCATTTTCTGTCCAATTATATACAACGTTAAGTGCCATTTGCATTCGTTCCTTAACGGTGTTAGCAAATTTTCCTTGAACTATAATGACGATGTCGTCAGCATAGCCAAAGATATTAAAGTCTAGCTGACTTACCTTTTTAAGCAGTCCATCCACAACGAGGTTCCACAGCAGAGGGGATAAGACCCCTCCCTGAGGACATCCCCCCGTAACCTTTGAAGACAGACTGCTTTCCATACATGTTGTGTGTATCACTCTGCTTTTAAGCATGGCTTCGATCCACCTGCAAGAGGTTTCATCTAGTCCTCGCTCTCGGGCAGCAGTGATCATTGATTTAAAGGAGGTATTGTCGAAGACTCCTTCTATGTCCAGAAAAGCTCCCAACGCTACCTCCTTTTGTTCCAGAGTTTTTTCCAGTCTTTGTACTACTTGGAAAAGAGCTGTCTCTGTTGACATACCGGCTTGATAAGCATACTGGTTCCGGTGCAGAGGTCTCTCAGCCAATGCATCATCCCTGATGTGTCGGTCAAGCATTTTTTCTAGAGTTTTTAGAATAAAAGACATGAGTGTGAGAGGTCTGTAGGACTTAGCCCGGTCTATAACTTTCCCAGGTTTAGGTATGAATACCGCCCTACAGTGTCTCCACCCCATTGGTATATAACCTAGGGCTAAACTAGCTCTAAGTATTTTAATCATAATCCTTGCAAGCATTTGGAAGCCTTCTTGGAGCATGATGGGCATTATTCCATCACTTCCTGGGGATTTATACGGTTTAAATGAGAAGATTGCCCATTTTAGAGTTTCATAGTTAACCACCTTCCTAGCTGTTTCCCAGTCTCTCCTGTCAGTTTTCCAAGATGGAAACTCCAGTTCCAGGCTGCCCCAGCCTCCGGGAGGTTCTTCTATGATTTCCGACCCTGGGAAGTGTACATGAAATAGTTCTTTCATGGTCTCTTCCGCAGTTCGGGTGTATTCTCCATTATCTCTTTGGAGTGAGTTTATGCTGCTTCGGCTTTCTTTAGAGAGAATTCTTTGAAGTCTGGCACATTCCGGAGTCTCATCTATCTCCGTGCAGTACCTTCTCCAAGACTCTCTCTTTGCCAATCTTAAGGCTTTGTTGTAATCAGTAAGGGATCTCCTATATTCCTCCCATTTTCCTGATTTTTTTGCTGCGTTGAACAGTCTTCTTACCTGTTTTCTCTGGTCTGCTAGGTCTTTACTCCACCAGGGGATATTCCTGTTGGACTGCCTGGCTACCAGAGGGCAGGTTTCTTTGTAGGCTGAAATTATTGCTTCCTGTAATTGTTCTGCAACAATTTCAACTTCTTCTGTACTTTTGAAGTTTTTATTTATTCCCCCGAGATTCTGAGCTAGTTCTCTTTTGAAGCTGCCCCAGTCAGTTCTCCGGGGATTTCTGTAATATTCTGTTTGTCGTTCCTCTTCCCCCTTACACCTGGCCATTTCTTGATTGGTTCTCCACTAGTATCCTTTCCTGAACCCGATTTGAGTGATGTTCCAATGTCTCAGTTAAGAAGATGGGAGAGATTGCAGCATTTCTTGCAGTATCTGTGGAAGAGATGGTCCACTAGCTACATGAGTGGTCTCCAGCAGCGGCTGAAGTGGTAAACAGTGCAACCTAATGTTCCTGTCGGCACTGTTGTGCTCGTGAAGGATGAGGACATTCCACCTCTCCAGTGGAAGATGGCGGTGGTGGTAAGGACTTATCCTGGGAAGGATGGACTGGTGAGGACAGTGGACGTAAAAACATCTAGGGGGATGTTAAAGCGTCCTATAAGCAAATTGGTGCCTCTTCCTACAGAAGAATAGTTGATCTTGACAGACCAAGGGGGGCAAGATGGACAGGATTTAGGAAGTGTTGGTTGTTAATGTTGGCAGCATGAACAAATGAATGTATGTAAGACAGGCCTTCATGGCGACGGTTTTAAGTTGAGTCGCATTTTAAGTATTCCATTCGTGTTATGTTTGTTAACGGTATTGTAATGCAATTTAAGTACAATAAACCTAATGATAGCATCCGGTAGAATCAGTGTACATTCTATTGTAGTTCTTAACGCTACCAGACTAACATTTAAGTTATTTTATACAGCGGGGTTTTAAAATGCGCCTTTCTTCATTATGTACTCTTATCGCCGTGATATCAGGAAACTAGAGCGCTTCCACCAACAAAAGATGAGATACATCTTGAACATTTAGTGGGAGGACTAACTTACCAACACTGCAGTTCTCGAGAGCGCATTGAGGCAACCATCATCGCTCATCAACTGAGATGGTTTGGCCATGTTCACTGTATGAGGGATACTAGGCTTCCACGTCAATTCCTTTATGGTGAACTTTGCTCCGGCACTAGACCTCATGGGGCCCCTCTGAAGCGTTTTAAAGACCAGCTAAAACACATCATGAAGACGACTGGTATACATATCCACTCATGGGAAACATCTGCTGCGGACCGTTTACTGTGGCAGACCACTACATCGACCGGTCGACTTATTTGAAGAAGAGCGTCGCAGACATGGAAAGGCCAAACGACAAGCAAGAAAGCTTCGTCAATTACAACCCAGCCCTCCCCCAACCATTCAGTGCAATTTATGTGGGCGCATGTTTCATGCCAGGATTGGCCTGTTTAGTCATCAGAAACACATCCACAAGCTGGTTTGAAAAGCTCTATGCAGGAAGTACTATGTGTACTCGGAATCGAGTTACAGCCGACGACTGGTAATTAAAGTGAATATTTCCCTGTGCATGTCAACTGTATTAAAAATTCCAAATTGTGTTGTGCCCTTTGCAAAATATATCTCTTAAAATAAATACTGAAATGTTGTGGTGTTTGAAGCCATATTTTCAGTGTTGCCTTAGTAAACGAGAGTTTAGTGCTTTTCAGTCGGTCAACACGAATGTACCCAAAAGAGATGGGTTATGCCCTAATCCTGAAATAAATTACATGAGATTAATAAAACTGTATATGAATCCCAGCATATTTATTAATCTCATGTAATTTATTTCAGGATTAGGGCATAACCCATCTCTTTTGGGTACATTCGTGTTGACCGACTGAAAAGCACTAAACTCTCGTATACTGAAATGTTTTCTATGAAATAAGGTTTGTATGGCTTTATTTTTAATCATGACTGTGCATCAAATGCTTTTCCCAAAATTATATTGTCTTTCCGGTACAGCTAGTAGAGTATATCAAGAGGGGCCCTTAAATCCTCTTGGTGGCTCTGTATGGGAGTACAGTATGCCTCAACCTCACTGAAGTTTGTGTTGCACATATCTCACTAATGTTTGTCAATTTGCAATACAGTATTCTATGATGGTCTGTTAGTAACTAAGCTATTTCCTTGAGATTCCAGCAACTGCAGCTCATCCAAATATGGCTACACTGAGTTACTCTGAGCTTCACTTAGTTTCTTTAAAATTTTCGTAATTTGTTCGGGAAAATTATGTTTGGTATGCTGGGATTCATATACAGTTGAACTTTGTTCATCAAGAACACGGCTATAACATCATGTTTCTGCGGTATGGACACACATTCCTCAAGGGATATGTTTTGCAGCGTTGCTTAATACGACAGACATCTATGTAAATACCTTGCATTGAACTTCATTTTCAGCCCCAGTTTGCTATAAATTTTTCCAAAAACCAGTGTACAAGAAAATGTATGTTGAAATGTGGCAACCTGGAAAATTCTTTCCCTTCTGTCATTAGTGCATACTGCTTCGTCCTGTGAACACAAGCTGTAAGATTCCCCGCCTCATTTCAACGCTCGCACATTCCACAGAACTCTTTAACAATATGTACCTGTAAGTCAATTCCCATAACAGGTTTTCACAAAATGCATGCGTTTTAGCACAGCCTGGCCAGTAAAAGAGAGGTTTTAACATTGGAAGGAAATTTAAAGTGATTATAAAGTGGTTGTGGGTGAGAGTGAAAGGCGGAAAAAGTGAAACAATACAATAAAATTAGAGGATGAAGTTGAACAAGTAGATAGTGTTAAATACCTAGGAAGTTGGTTATGCAAGAAATAATATGCACTAAAGAAATAAAAACAAGGATTGCAGCAGCAAAATAAGCCTTCAGTTAGAATAGAATATTATTTTGTGGAGCAATGAAAGTAAGCCTAAGGAAGAGATTAGTGAAATGTTTTGTTTGGAGTGTAGCAATGTATGGAGTGGAGACTTGGACGCTTAGAAAAGAAGACGAGAGGCTTTCGAAATGTGGCTGTGGAGCAGAATGGGGAGAATAAGTTGGAAGGACAAAGTGAGAAATGAGGAAGTATTAAAGAAATGAGAAGACAGAACGATGCTAAAGAAGATAAGGAAAAAAAGAAATGAATTGGATTGGACACTGCCTAAGAAAAGTGAAAAGTGCATTAGAAGGGACAGTCCAAGAGGAAGAAGAAGGTTTCAGATGCTGGATCCCATCAAGATTGAAAAATCTTATGAGCTGATGAAACGTGCTGCTGAAGACCGGATAAGGTGGAGAGACCGACCCTGAGGAAACCTGCCATCAGGCAGATACATTGATGATGATGATGAATGAAGTTGACAGTAAAATGAGAAAAGCTGATGTGTGTTGACAATTTGGTCTTTTTAATTCCACAGTCCAAACAATTTGGAGGAGCAAGGATAAAATTGTTGATGTATCGAACAGAATGGATCTAAAATAAAATGATTACCAAAACCTGAACAAAGCAACGGATAAATATAATGTTGCTGGTTTTACGTCTCTTTTTAACAGAGGATTTTAGAAACTCTGTGTTGCCTTAGTTTCGGATCTTTAACGTGCCACTAAATGTAGTAATACAGTTCTCACACCATCAAATGCCGACTGAGCCAGGATTCAATCCCGCAACAGAGAAGCTACAATATGCCCATTAATGGACGTCACATTGTAACGTGTTTTTCGAGGGGTTTTTATGCAACTGGCATAAGTCAGTAGGAAGCCATTCTATATTTATTTACGCGGCAAATTGTTCAGCCAAGAGAATTTTTCATGTTAATTTATTATTATTATTAATTTATTATAATTATTATTAAGGTATTTTCGGAGCATTTTATAAAAATTATTAGCATTCAGATAGGTTTTCTATGTCTTAGAAAACGCTATCAAGCAAATTATTACGAACGACAATATCATAGAAAATTATGTGATTGCGGAATTTTACGGAGTTTTCGTCAGTTAGGATATTTTGAGAGACATGAGTCACTGGAAATTCATATACAGGATTAATCTTGTCGGGAAGCATGACGCAATCTTGGGTTGCAGCGTCAAGAAAAGGCGGATGGTTGGAACGGAAATCGTCTTCATCATTCGCGCGCCGTGTGTAATGAGCCTGAGAAGGGGAAGTAGTGGGGAGCAGCCAATCAGTGGAGACCACGTAAGCTAGAAGTCGGCTGAAGAGTGGGGGAGCCGACAGGTGCATATATCGTTCGACGCGCCGTGGAACGAGGACAATCTGTGTAGAACTTGCCGAGTATGGTTCACGCGGGAGTCGCTCCGATGTTCCGTGGAGTGGAGGACTAACTTTTGTAAAACCTAACCAGTGTGGTTGTACGAGTGTTTGGGTCCGACGTACGGACCATAGAATTATCTAATCTACCAGAATATCATCAAATATCGACAAAGATGACGACGTCCAGGCGACTGTGGGAAGCTCACAGCATCATCCAGTACGAGGGAAAGGCTTCAGCCATTTCCAGTGGTAAGCGCGAATGACGCAGAAATACGCAATCTCTCATTTCTCCTTGTTTTATATTTCATATTTCAATAACTTCATAGCATGGGAATAAGAGTAAAATCAATAATTTATCAGACTCCGTTTTCACGTAATTTTCTATCGGTAATATTCAAATCACAACGCTCCAATTTAAATTTTATACTTATTATTATTATTAATTTTGCTATACTTGTTTTATATAATAAATTCATTTCTTTTACAATGCAATCTTTGCTTTCAGTAGGTAGCATTAGATATAGACCAATTCCTTCTCCTGATACAATTGTTTGTTGGGTTAATGATCAAATCATACCACGATCTGAGTGAATAGATTCTTGAAGGTGTTCTACCAGAGCTAGACGTTGTTAAATACAAATTTAGATTTCAGCATTGCATTGAGGTCTTGGCGCCCATTAAAACAACATAGCTTAGGCAAAGGTAAACAGTTACATTTATCACCCAACAGTTTGGGGCAGCCAAACCGTTACATTTGTCGCTACCAACATGGGGCATTAATTAACATTACACTTGTACGCTCAACGTGGAGCAAAGTGAAAACGTTACAATTGTCGCTCAACGTGTGGGCTAGCAAAACTGCTACACTTGTCGCCGACAACTTGGGGCTGAAAACCTAATAACATTTGTGGAAGGAGAAGGGTATATATTTCTGTGCCTGTATTTTGGGGGTTATTTGTCTGTATCAGTGTATATCATTATGGGGGATGAGAAAGAAAGACAAATGAGGTTACGTAGTGGTCATCAACGGGCGAGTGATGATACGAGCAGTATGTCGAGTGATGGTAGTACCGGGGTAGCGGAGGTAAATCCCGATACTGAAACAGAGAGTGTAGGCGGCCAACCAGAATTAAAAACTTCACTTCTCGAGTTTATGTATCAGAACAAAGTTAGTAGTGATGCCTTAAACGCAAAGTTAGAACAGAATAATGCAAGATTAGAACAAAACAGTAGGGAAAATAAAGAAAGTACAGACGCTTTAAATGCTAAACTGGAACAAAACAACGCTAAATTAGAACAAAACAGTAGGGAAAATAGAGAGAGTAATGAAACTTTAAACGCCAGATTAGAACAAAACAGTAAGGAAAATAGAGAGAGTACTGAAACTTTAAATGCTAAACTGAAACAAAACAACGCCAGATTAGAACAAAACAGTAAGGAAAATAGAGAGTACTGAAACTTTAAATGCTAAATTAGAACAAAACAGTAGGGAAATGAGTGACAAATTCGAACTGATTAGAGGTGAGATCAGGGGGGGTGATGGAAGAAAAGGCTAAAGAGATTATTGCAGATGTAGACAGAAAATTAGGAAAAGTACAGGAGGAGTTGGAAATTAGAATCAGTACACAGGCTGAAAATTTAAAAGAACTAGTGCAACTGGAAACACAGCAGGTCAAAAAGCAATTGGGGGGAGAAATTGACAAAATTCAGGTAGCTACTAAAGAGGTTAAGGAACAGCTGGGGGGTAGAATTGAGAAAGTCCACTCAAAGATAGTTGCAGAAGTAAATGATTTAAGAGAGAGTAATAGAGAGAGCATTTGCAAGATTGAGGAGAAACAAGCAAAGCTATATGATAAAGTAGAAGAATCAGAAGGAAACATTAAATTAACAGTAAACAGTATTGAGAGGAAGGCTGAGGAGAAAATCGCAGAATTAGAGTTAAAATTAAAAGTTAGGATCAGGCAAGAAAATAGTCAGAATAGGCCACTTTTTGTGAATAGCACACACAAAGAGGTAGAACTGGGTAAGTTCAGCAATCGACAGGGGTGCCCAATGGAGTTCATGAACACTATAGAAAATAAATTCGGGGAGAGGTTGGAAAATGGTAGTATTGAGTGGTGCCAGGTAGTTGAAATTTTAGAACAAGTGTTTGTGGGGGAAACGAGGAATTGGTTTGCTGTCTACAGAGACAAGTTTACTGATATCAATGATTTTAAAATGAAATTCTGTGAAAAGTTCTGGAATGAGGTTATTCAGTCGCAGCATCGTGAGGGAGTAGTGTGTGGTAAATATAACCCTAAAGGAAGCTCCACCATGACCGAATACTTTTTAGGGCAGGTATTAGTGTGTAAATATCTGGATGGCTTGAAGGAGGAAAGTGATGTGGTGAGGTTGCTACTTAGGCACTTTCCCTATAAGATCAAGGAGGCTGCTTGTATCCAGAATGTAAAGACTATATCACAAGTAGAAAATTTGTTAAGCACATTTGATGCACTAGGGAGAGGGGGTTATGAGGACAATTTCAATCGGAACCAGGGTAATAATAATAATAGACCCAATGAAGCCAGGCATCAAGAAGTTCAAGGGAACGGTGGCGAAGGGGCCAACGCTCAAAATAGAAATAACAATAATCAGCTAAATCAGAACAGAGGAAATGGCTATGGTAATCAGTATCAAGGGAGGAACAATGATTTCAGGGGAAGTCAAGGGAGGAACAATGATTACAGGGAAAATCAAGGGAGAAACAATGATTTCAGGGGAAATCAAGGTAGAAATTATAATGACAATAATTACAACCAGAATAGGGGTCAAGGAAGAGGACAGCCTAGTGGTAGTAATATACAGCCAAACAATGACAACACAGCCCAAAACAACCAGACCAGTTCAGTAGTTAGTAGTACTACGGCCAGCTGTAGCGGTTCTTTAAACGCGAACCAGGCTGCGAAGTAAGGTCAGAATCTCAGTCTGTAGCATGCCCTGTCCATACAATTATACAGGAACCCTATGACCTAAATGTAAGAAATGAATTATTACATGAACTAAATGATGAAGGTATTATTCAGGAAGTGGTTAGTAAGAGCCCCATAGTTAAATTTAACGTGTCCGAGGCGTACACAGATGTTTTAATTGATAGTGGTTGTATGAAGAGTTGCATAAGTAGTGCATTTTATGATAAAATGAAAGGAACTGGAGTAAATTTTGAGGAGATGCCAATTAAAAGTACTTTTGTTATCGCAGCTGTTGGGAAGAGGTCTAAAGTAATTTCTAAGCAAGTTTTAGTAGACATTAAAATTAATAATCATGTAGAGAAGCAGATTTGCCTTGTAATTCCAAATTTAGTATTCAGTGTTATCTCGGGTTCAGAGTGGCTAAGTAGAGTGTCTGGTAACTTATGTTATGATGTAGGGAGTTTGAAATTTAAATGGGGAGATTCTGAAGTTATAGTAGCGTTCAATGACCATATTCAGAGGAGTAGTATTGTAGGTGTGAATTGTACTTTAAATGAGATATCGCCAGCCGTAGAGCGGGTTCTCCATGTTTTGTGGGCAGTGTGATTACGAACGGTAGTCTAAAGGACTCGTTACGTGATGCTGCATTTCAGGGAAATATAGAGGATGAACAGTGTGTTCGGCTCTATGATGTGTTATTGTGTAATAGGAGAGTTTTTGAGGATCGCATTGGTATGGCCAATTGCTATACACATTCATTGAACGTTATTGATAGGTCAGTATTCACAGGACATAGATATCCTGTACCTTTCGCTTATCAGAGTGCAGTTGAGGCACAAATTAATCAGATGCTTGAAGATGGGATTATTGAGCACTCTAACAGTCCATATGTTAATTCTTTGATCACGGTACCCAAGACCGACGGCACAGTTCGTATTTGTTTAGACGCTCGTTTGGTTAACAGTAGAATTAGTTCAGATCAGCTGAAATCTATGTCAATAGAGGAATTAATGCAAACATTTGAGGGGAAGAAGTATTTCACTTGTGTAGATTTGAGTTCCAGTTTTTGGCAAGTGCCACTTATGTATGAAGATAGACCATTTACAGCTTTTAGTCATAAATATAACCTTTATCAATTTTGTAGAACACCTTATGGGTTAAAGAGTAGTTCAGCAGCTTTAATTAGGGCTTTAAACATCGCATTAGGGGATGACACAGGAGAGTTTGTAACCATTTACATAGATGATATGGTAATTAGTTCACGCAGTTTTGAGGAGCATCTACGTCGTTTAGATATAGTTTTTCAGAAGTTAGATCAGGCAGGGTTCACTTTGAAGCTGTCTAAGTCGTCATTCTGTCAGTCAGAAGTGACATTTTTAGGTCATAGAGTGTCGAGTAGAGGTGTAACACCAGAAGAAAGTAGGGTTAATAAGATACTTCACGTAGAGGTGCCACAGAATGTTAAACAGTTAAAAACTTACCTGGGAATTTGCAACTTTTTCAGGAGGTTCGTTCTTAAATACTCAGGGTTGGTAGAACCATTCAGGGAATTGCTTAAAAGTGGGACTCGGTGGAGATGGGAGTCCAAGCATGATCAGGCTTTTAGAGCGCTGAAGGAAGGTTTTGAGAAAGCTGTAGTGCTGAAATATCCGTTAAAAGATAAGGAATATGTGGTTATGACAGATGCTTCACATATAGGCATTGCTGGAGTATTATGTCAGAAAGATGATGAGGGTAATCTGTGCATTGTATCTTTAGCCTCGCGAGGACTGACAGCAGCAGAGAAAAGATACACGATTACTGAGTTAGATCTTTTAGGTATTGTTTTCAGTTTAGGGAAATTTAGAATGTATTTAGTAAGGGGGAAATTTGAGATCCACACAGATCACCATGCATTACTGTATGTGAGGACTTGTAAACTCAGTTCTGACTGAGTTAGTAGGTGGATTCTTGCTCTGCAGGAATACGAATTCACAGTAAAATATATTAAAGGTAAAGATAACATTCTTGCAGACATGCTATCAAGGGACACTAATTTATGTAGGGATTATCCTGTGGTTAAAGCAGAGGACGGTATTTTAATATGTGCATGTGTGGACAGTAGCAACAGGGCATCGTTACAGATACTGAGAAATAGGTAGGTAGTGCAACGTGATGACGTTCATTTAAGGAAGCCACTGGCAAGGTTGGAAGCAGGTGACGCAGTAACATTTATAGTTACCAAACGGTTTGGTAAAACAGCATATGTGCTGGAGGATAGTAAGGGAAACAGATTATACGGGACGTATAATATACATAGTCTACGAAAATATGTGTCATAAAGTGAGTGTGTTTAGCTGGCGAGCCAGCCTATCAAATGAGTAAGTGTGGTATTTGGTGCGTGGGAGGAGATGGTCTTCCAGGCAGGCGTATCAGAAGTCACACAGGGGGGTAGTATGTAAGTAAATGAGAGTTTTTAAGGTACAGGGAAATATGACGGGATTGTCGGATGCTCTTGAGCACTAAAATTCTCGATACACCAAGGCCAGAATTTGGTAGCGCTGGTGAATTCCCATTTGCCTCCTAGAGATGGGTGAGCGCTTGGACAGGGTATTTTTGCTTAAGGCGTCCACGAGACAAAAGATGGGCCATCAGAAGGCGAGACAGTCCTTCATGAAACTCATACATATCAGCACACGTGATTTCTGTTTACGGCCTCGCCATGTAAGATTTGTAAGTGTGTAATTTAAGGTAATTTGTACAAAGGTATTATTTGTGTCAGGAGAACTGGTCTGTGTTAAGAACTAGTATTAAGTGGAATATGGTCTACGGGAACTTAACAAGACAGGGCGATTACGGCACAGAAATATTTGGTGTTATATGTAATGCACATTTACTGTTTTTTTTTTTCAGAAGTCTATATTAATTTAATCTACTTTAAAGAGAGATTAAGTACTGTATTATGGTCACGAGGCGCTGCCACAATAGTGTGATCGTGTGCTCAGTGATAAGTGAGATTAAATTTCACCATAAGGAAGGGACCTCCAGTGAAATTAGGAAGTTCTATGGAGATATAAATATATCAGAACACCTTCAATGCGTGTGATATGACATCATAAATACATAGTGCTCACACTTTAATTATGTCTATTTCTCCAACATAGAGAAATTTGAGAGGCGGAAATATCCGTGGAACACTATTCTATATGTAAAACATTGGACGGGTTGCAAAGTGCAATCCATAGTGACAACAAACTTTGACGCAAAGTGCGTGAAGAAAAATTATGAGTGTATATATCTGTAATTTAGGGTGATCTCATTTATGTAATATGTATTTTGGATGGGGTTTATTAACGTGTCTGGGATAATCGGATAATGGACCGTCGTCACGGTAAATCATCCGATGATCCGAGGCGAATATGTAACGTGTTTTTCGAGGGGTCTTTATGCAACTGGCATAAGTCAGTAGGAAGCCATTCTATATTTATTTATGCGGCAAATTGTTCAGCCAAGAGAATTTTTCATGTTAATTTATTATTATTATTAATTTATTATAATTATTATTAAGGTATTTTCGGAGCATTTTATAAAAATTATTAGCATTCAGATAGGTTTTCTATGTCTTAGAAAACGCTATCAAGCAAATTATTACGAACGACAATATCATAGAAAATTATGTGATTGCGGAATTTTACGGAGTTTTCGTCAGTTAGGATATTTTGAGAGACATGAGTCACTGGAAATTCATATACAGGATTAATCTTGTCGGGAAGCATGACGCAATCTTGGGTTGCAGCGTCAAGAAAAGGCGGATGGTTGGAACGGAAATCGTCTTCATCATTCGCGCGCCATGTGTAATGAGCCTGAGAAGGGGAAGTAGTGGGGAGCAGCCAATCAGTGGAGACCACGTAAGCTAGAAGTCGGCTGAAGAGTGGGGGAGCCGACAGGTGCATATATCGTTCGACGCGTCGTGGAACGAGGACAATCTGAGTAGAACTTGCCGAGTATGGTTCACGCGGGAGTCGCTCCGATGTTCCGTGGAGTGGAGGACTAACCTTTGTAAAACCTAACCAGTGTGGTTGTACGAGTGTTTGGGTCCGATGTACGGACCATAGAATTATCTAATCTACCAGAATATCATCAAATATCGACAAAGATGACGACGTCCAGGCGACTGTGGGAAGCTCACAGCATCATCCAGTACGAGGGAAAGGCTTCGGCCATTTCCAGCGGTAAGCGCGAATGACGCAGAAATACGCAATCTCTCATTTCTCTTTGTTTTATATTTCATATTTCAATAACTTCATAGCTTGGGAATAAGAGTAAAATCAATAATTTATCAGACTCCGTTTTCACGTAATTTTCTATCGGTAATATTCAAATCACAACGCTCCAATTTAAATTTTATACTCATTATTATTATTAATTTTGCTATACTTGTTTTATATAATAAATTCATTTCTTTTACAATGCAATCTTTGCTTTCAGTAGGTAGCATTAGATATAGACCAATTCCTTCTCCTGATACAATTGTTTGTTGGGTTAATGATCAAATCATACCACGATCTGAGTGAATAGATTCTTGAAGGTGTTCTACCAGAGCTAGACGTTGTTAAATACAAATTTAGATTTCAGCATTGCATTGAGGTCTTGGCGCCCATTAAAACAACATAGCTTAGGCAAAGGTAAACAGTTACATTTATCACCCAACAGTTTGGGGCAGCCAAACCGTTACATTTGTCGCTACCAACATGGGGCATTAATTAACATTACACTTGTACGCTCAACGTGCAGCAAAGTGAAAACGTTACATTTGTCGCTCAACGTGTGGGCTAGCAAAACTGCTACAACATCATTACCATACTTTCGCCAAACTGTTTTGATGTTCATGTAAGCTTAAAAGTCAGTACGGTGTCCAAACCAGCACTGAATGATTTTCACCTTTTTCGAGAATTGAAGATATGGTTGGGCGGCAACGCCTCGTCAAAGATGAATCACTTCAGGAGACTGTCCAGGCGTACCCACCTCAGTGGCAGCAGAGTTTTTTGCCGAGGGCATTGGAAAGTTGGTGTAACGATACGACAAATGTTTCAATCGTTCGGGCGATTATGTTGAGACATAAGAATAAATCAAGCAAACATTAATTAGTAAAATCAGTTTGGTATGTCAATCTGTTACTTTTATACAGTCCATCAGAACTTGAAAAAAAAAAACTGCTCTCGTATGTTGAATACTTGCTGGTTCCACACCAGACCCCTCACACTCTGGTAAAACCCATTTGCTTGTTGGATCCTCACTTATCCCTCTGTCGCCTGTGAGGACACTCCCTAAGTATTTGAAGCTTTTCACAACTTGTAATGGTTTTCCATCTACTGCAATATTCCAGCTACCATCTCGCACATCACTACCGTCTGACTCTTCTCCGCACTGATTATTAAGTTGATAGTTTATTTTATATTTCACTAGACAACTTTTGTTTAAGGTCCCTTGGATGTTGTTATAACAAAGTTCAACTGTATTTGGTGGACAAGACTTAAGTAAGTGAGTTATTCTTGTATTAAGTGGCAGAACAGCGATGTCATCTACCCCTTGATAAGACTTTGCCAATATCAGTTTTGAATGTACGGTGTATTCCATCAAAGCCTGATAAATATCTCTCTTTGTGATGCGAGAGCCTATCATTTTCTGGCAGGCGTATCATACGTTGGCAAAGGGGGATTTACAGTACTGAACCACTGAAGGAACCCAACCGAAAAGTGTCTTTGGATATCTGGTTTTCTTCATGTGAGTTGATTGAAGAATTTCTTGAAGGGAAACTTTTTTTTTGGGTACTTTGTAGAAAAATGTTCAGATTCCACCTTCAATGTTATATTATGTACCACAAGCAGGGGAAAAAATTATGGTTTTGTACACCTCTAAAAAGAACAGTTCAGAAATACACATATTTTGGAACCATAGTTAATGATACCAATGATTGCTCTCGAGAAATTAAGGCAACGATAGGACAAGTCAGAAGCGCATTCAATCAAATAAGAAATTTATTATGCAGAGACCTTTATTTAAATTTAAAACTCAGGTTGGTAAAATGTTATGTATTCTCGGTACTCTTCTACGGTATGGAAGCTTGGACACTCAAACAAGATATGATTAACTGAGTTGAGGCGTTTGAGATGTGGTCATATCGAAGGATGTTACGAGTAAGCTGGATGGATAGAATCACAAATCTTGAGATATTGCGTAGGATAGGTGGCTGTGTCTCATATAATGAGAGGAGACAAGTATCGTCAAGGGAAGGTTGAGGGCAGAAGGATCTCTTGGTTGGACAATTTTAAAAAATGGTTCAAGTGTAGTTCCAGTGAACTTTTCAGTGCTGCTAGATCCAAAGAAACGGATTGCTGTGATCGCCAACCTTCTTAGAGGAGACGGAACATGTGTCATGCACTTCACTGGAACAATAAATGATGAGTCACAGAAATCATACAAACCACCCAGAGATGGAATCCAGTTACAAAATAATGTAAACAAGCAATCTTAGTTATTGACTCAACCTTCTAATGGGAAAATGAAGGGAACGCCACCATCTCCCGAAAGAGCTTCAGGACACAATGGTTGAGGGCAACATTCTAAAGAATCGTGTGACTTTTGTGATTCTTCAAAGGACAAAAAATTGAATTAATTCTGTAAAAGAGTGCAATAGTTGCCTGTCTTGTGCTTACGATGATGAAACCGAAATGTGTTGGGCATTTTACGGGTTAGCCTACTCTTGACATTAGTGCCATGTCATCCGCGTAGGCGCATATCTTGACGTCTTGCGTAGCAACTCCTTTTACCACATCCATAACGGCGATATTAAATAGAAGAGGGCTCATTTGGTCGCCCTGTAGGATTCCGTTAGTCTGGGCTAATGGTTCGGGTCTTTCTAATTGGTTGTCTATTTGGACGTAGTTGTATGCTAGTATGTTGTTGACCATTCTTGTGAGATAATGCTCGTTTCCTAGAAGTGCCTTCAGTTTATTGATGATATTTTCTCTATTCACAAGGTCGAATGCTTTGCTATAGTCTATGAATACAGTATAAAGCTTTCCTCGCTGATGTCTGAGGGCTTCATGTATTTCATCTTGGAGACATGTCACTGCGTGCATTGTTGATCGTCCTTTTCGGAAACCAAGTTCTTCCTCTGGAAGTCTTTCGTCTATCAGATCTGTTAGTCTGTTGGTAATGATCTTTGTGAATATTTTAAACGGTGCACATTCCAATGCAATGCCTCTGTAACAATTGGGGTCTCCTATATCCCTTTTTCCTTTATATAAGACTTTTATTAATGAGTTTCTCCATCTGTCTGGTATACTTGATTGTATGAGGCATTGGTTCATGAGGCTGACCCATGCTTCTTTTAATAATATCAACATCATTTGTAAATGTTCATTAAATATTTGGTCTTGCCCGCAGGTTTTTCCTTTCTTTGACTCTTTGATGGCATCTTCCATCTCGCTTGTAGTGATCGGTTTGATATCCTGTATGTTTCTGTTCAATCCTTTAATGAGGGCGGGTCTGGTTTCTTTAGATTGTAATATACCTTGGAAGTGTTTTTTCCATGTTTCCATTGGGATCTCTCTTGCGTATTTTGGTTGCATAGGTTGTAGTGCATCGAATGGAAGACATTCAGCCGCTTCTATTAGTTTGGTTTCTTCTAACGCTAGGTACGCTTTCCTAACGTTCTTCAGCACTTCCTTGTGTTCTTTATTTTTCATGGCATACTCTTGTAGGTCTTCTAAAGAATGTGATTTCTTGGCCTTGTGTAGGGCCTCTAGAGTTGTCTGTCGTGATTTATAACATACTGCGTTGAACCACGGTTTGGATCTCCTTTGGTTCCACTGCATTGGTATGATTAGTTGATGAATTGTCTCTTCTATTGCCTGGAGAGCTCCGTCAATGTTGCCTTCGTGTCTATGGTTTGTTGTAAATGCGTTTTCCTCTATCACAATTTCCAGTCTCTCCACATCTATTCTTCGTGGAAGGTGATTTTTCATAGCGCATGTTTTAGCAGGCAGTAGATCCCTTTCGATGACAACGGAGTGGCAATTAGGTATATGCTTTCTAATTGTAATGTGTCAAAATCCTTCAGTATGCCTTCCTTCAGAGGGGAAGTCAAGCCGGCGGGCCCATGTCATAGATTTATGGCATGATAAAGAACCTACCTCTACAATTGGTAGTGTGTAGCCAAATTTGTAGGTTATATTTCGTAGAAACGCTCTATCAAGTTCCAATGTTCGTCGCTAGGTGTTGGTGGCATCTGGTAGCCACTCATGAACTTGCTCATTCATGTTCATTCAGTCCATCTCATCCACACGTGACGGTACTTGTAGCTCACCGCATTGGTGTCCGCATAGAAGCAACTACAAACTCTGGCAAGCCGAACATGTCCTCGGACTCTCCCGGCACTAAAAGCCATACGCTAAATAAATCGAATTTTCTTCTTCTTCCAGGCGTTGTTCCCAATTATTTTTTGGGGTCCGCCACTCTGCACCTCGCTCTTCATTTGTTGCGGTTTGCTGCATCTATAGGACGAAGACCTACGACGCGCATATCGTCGTGTAGGGTATCCATCCAATGCCTTTTTGGTCGTCCTGGAGGTCTTTGTCCATCAGACTCGAGAGCAAGTGACTTCTGTACAATGGACTCTGTATTTGCTCGGGCTACATGCCCGAGTTTCCCTCATTTTGGCTGGAATAGGGGCAATTCCAAGAGTATTGCGGACGTCTTCATTCTTATGATCCAGCTGTGTAATTCCCAAGGACCATCGTAGCATCCGCATCTCCATTGAGTGCAAGGCTTGTTCATGTTTCTTTGTATTAGGCCAGCATTCGGCTCCATACAAAGCAACAGGGTGGACGACCGTTTGATAGATCTTAGTTTTGAGGTGCAAAGGGATCTTGCGGTCACTGATCTGGCGTCACTTCATCCACACAGCACGCACTCTTGCACGGGCATCCGAGACTGTGTCACCATCAGGTCTCATAATGGAGCCAAGGTATCAGAGATGTGAAGCCTTCGGTAGTGGGGTGCCATCTACTATGACGGTCCCATCTGTCTGGGAACCACATTCAAGGTACTCGGTCTTAGTAAGGTTGAGGCGTAGTCCAAATAATTAAATGGAATGGTCTTGAAAGTATTATGAATAAAGTGATTGTACAAAAAAAAAAACTTCTTCACTTTTACCTTCATTTTCAAAATAAAAATCAACAAAAATGTGGGATGGGTTGGATCCAGCCCCATCACCTCCTGGTATCCCATAACATTATTGTGTGTTGTATTTATGTTACAGATGCTGTGAAACTGAATTTTGAAGCACTGAACTTTTACAAAGGCATTGACATCGTTATTGCAACGTTGCACGAGGCTAACAGATTCTTTGAATCCCAAAAACCTTGGGAACTGAAGAAGTCGGCGGAGACTAGAAGCAAGCTAGATTTGGTGCTCCATTTGACGATGGAGACTCTGCGAGTGTGTGGCATTACACTGCAGCCGATCGTGCCCCGGCTCAGCGAGATGCTGCTCAACAAACTGGGTGTGGCGCCCAACCAGAGACTGTGGACAGATATCGCACCTTTCAGCTGGGAGAAGACTTCACTCAGTGCCCCTCTGGGCAGAGACAAAGTGCTGTTGTACAGGAGAATTCTCAAGACCGATCTCATTAACATTTCCTCAAATGTAAAGTAAAGTGAAGATGGTATATTGGCTTTCACGGCCCGTCAATTAAAACTCAGCAATGTTTCTAGATTTATGCCGTGTGTTGTGTGGTGTTTCGCCTAGGAACATCAAGCTGGCTCATCAGCGGGCTCTCGGTGTCCCCGCCCGTACCTCCACAGGAGTAGCGAACTATGCACTAGATGAAAGGCTGCTTGAGTTTTTAGCTCTCGCAGGTACGCTTCATAAGAAGGGAGGTAGTGCACAGTTCGCTACGCCTATGGAGGTACGGGCGGGGACACCAAGAGCCCGCTGATGAGCCAGTTTGATGTTCCTAGGCGAAACACCACACAACACACGGCATAAACCTACAAGAATTGCTGAGTTTTAAAGTGTTAGCCCGTGCCTACACAGCCATCTACCTCCCTTGCCCTCCTTCCCCCGGGGCCTCACAACTAGTAAGGCCGGTATTACACTATCAAAGAAGTTTGTCAAAGAAATTTTATAAAATATTTTATAAAACTGAAATTTATAAAAGTTATACAAAGCAATAATCACAACATTACACTACATCAAATATTTTATCATAGTTTAGCAAAATGGATGAAGGACAGTTCCTTGTTCATTTGGCTGTATTGCGGTAGTTGAAATTCTGTAGTGACAATACCGGTATATAAAAGAAATGGAAAGATAAACTAAACGTCTATGGGTCGCCATGTGACAGGAAAGAGAAGAGTAAAATCTTGGTGAACGAGCTGCAGTACGAAGATTTGAAAAATTACATTATTAATAAATTATTAATAATTATGATGAAATTAATGATGGTGACGTTCGAAACAACCACTGCCCGAGCAAATAAAATTGAAACATACGAAGTAAAAAACTATGTATTAAATGAGATTCGAACCCTGGCACTTTCGATCCGGAGTCAAACGCTCTACACGCTCGGCCAACTAGGCACACGTTCGCTGGTGTTGGTTATATGTATTATGTACTGGTAAAGATAAAGTGGTTATTTACATTCGCTTGTAATACCATAAGTGAAATTAGCGAATTATATTATAACAACACACTACTATTCACGGCTTATTTCAGCCTATTTAACTATGTAATTCCTCTTTTTGTCCTGAAATGTGCGCCCTCTATGTGCAGCACTTCTAGTCTCGGCTATTTTTACCTACACTTTCTATCTGTTATTTATGTCTTACATTGTATACCATTCATTATTTAACATATTATGTAACATTTAATGCAGTTCACACTCTGATATGAGCATCTTTGTTGTGCTAATATCCCAGCTGTTATGATCTGCCATTTTGATTTGAATCATTTATCAAAGATACCATGATGCTCATACATTTTATAAAAGAAATTTTATAAAACCACCTTTTATAAAAGATTTCCCCATTACACTGTCATATATTTTATAAAAGATATTTTATCAAAGATCTTTTACAAATTTATTTGACAGTGTAATACCGGCCTAAGACGTGAATTGGCAATAAAGATGATTGTTGTTTAAAGGGGTGGAACAGCAAGGTCATCTGTCCCTATAGTGGCGTACGCAGGATTTCTTTCTGGGGGAGGGGTTCATTAATAGAGTAGGGTAATTGTGTACAGTATTAACCTTGCTGTTCCACCTCTTAAAACTACAATCATCATCATCATACGTTATTAAAATTATATTTCGATTAATATTCGTAAAAAAAAAACAATAATTAAATAAACATTTCTCTTGCCACAAAAAAACAATTTTGGCCTCATTGTTTTTCATCACAATAAAAAAAAAAAATATAGAAAACAGTAATAAAACCGAAAGCCACATACGCAGCAGAAACATTCATCATCATCATCATCATCATTTCCCCTTATCCAGCTCCTGCCGGGTCGGGGTATTTATGGCACTTCTCCACTTTCCTCTTTCCTTCCACCATTCTTCTTCCACGATCTTGTCCCAGTCCAGATTTCTTTTTCTTACGCTGTTCTTCACTGAATCAATCCACCTTGTTCTAGGTCTTCCTCTTACCCTTGCACTTTGCCTCCTGCATCTGTCTTGGTATTCTATTTTCCTCCATCCTCTTTACATGTCCAAACCACCTTAGTTTATTCTTCTCAATTCTCTCATTTAGTTTTCCCATCCCAACTTCCTTCCTAACATCTTCATTCCTCACTCTGTCTTTCCTTGTCTTTCCTATCATACTTCTTAGGAATTTCATTTCACTGGCTTGGATTCTACTCTCTTGCCTGCTTGTCAGGGTCCAAGTCTCAGCTGCATAAGTTAATATGGGTACATAGTACACTTCATACATTACCTCCTTGCTTTTCCTTGGTACTTCCTTATCCCAAACAAGTTTTCTTACACTTTGATAGAATGCATTGCTCTGCTGTACCCTCCTGCCAATCTCCATGTCCAACCTACCAGTTTGCATCAATTCACTTCCTAGGTATTTGAACGTGTCCACAATTTCCAAACTCTGACTTCCAATTTTCACAGTGCCCTTTCCTTGTCTTTCCCCTCTTGTCATCACCATGGTCTTGCTTTTCTCTACACTGATTTTCAGGCCGTACTTCTGAATACTTTCATTCAGTGCATCTAGTTGTTTTTGCACTTCTTCGTTGTTCCTTCCCCAGACCACAATATCATCTGGAAATAACAGTAACTTCATTTCTTTATGTCCATATGCTTCCTTTGTTTCCTTTACAATTTCATCCATCACCATTATGAACAAGAGGGGTGACAGCACACTCCCCTGTCTTAGTCCAGTCTTGTTCCTAAACCAATCTGTCTTTCCAACTGGGGTCAGTACCCTGCTAACACAGTTGTTGTACATTGCTTGCACCATTTCCAACATTTCTCTTCCCAGTCTCTTCTTAACCATGGTTTCCCATACCTTCTCTCTGGGGACACTATCATATGCCTTTTCTAGATCTATGAAAGTCATGATCAAATCCTCTCCATATACCCAGTTCTTTTCCATCACCTGCCTCAAGCTAAAGATTGGGTCCACTGTGGATCTTCCACTCCTGAAGCCATACTGTTCCTCTTGCAACTCTCCTTCCACCTTTCTTCTCATTCTTCTTTCTAATATCCTTTCCAGTATTTTTACTATCTGTGATATGAGGGTGATCCCTCTATAGTTATCACACACCTTCTTGTCCCCCTTCTTAAACACTGGTATTATTAGCCCTTTCTCCCAGTCTTCTGGTACACATTTCCGTTTCCACACACACACTTTAGCAGTCGATACAGCCATTGCATACCAACAGGTCCAGCAGCCTTTATCATTTCTACACTGATTTCATCCACCCCTGTTGCTTTTCCCATCTTCATTTTCTGTACAGAAACATTATTCCATCTAAATGAACATTCTAAAACTGACAGATTACAGAAGATTGAAAGGCGAATTGGAAGAACTTGTATCAATAAAAGTTATAAAAAAGATGGGCAATGGCGATTAATACCTAACAGTATTGTCTATAACAACCTAGAAGCCATTACTGATATCATGCGAAAGAAAAGACTAGGATTCTTTGGGAGAATGCCAGATTCACATCTTCTAAAACTACTAGTACAGTACAATCTTGCTTCAAAAAACACAACAACTGGATGCTGATGGTTGAAAGAAATCAGAGAGGACTTAAAAGAAATTGGCCTAACAACAGAAGATGCTACAAATAAGAAAAGTTTAACTTCAGCACTTAAAAATATGACTTTTCATTTTCCACTCATAAAAAGAAAATTCCAACAAGAATATTTTCCGCCCAAGAAAGGGCAAGACTATCAATATGAATGAAGAAGTACTGGGAGGACCGCAAGGCTCGTACAGTTCCTACAAGTCGACGAACTAATGGTTGGTTAAAGTGGTCCTTTGTGGTCTCAGAAGGCGAAGAAGAAGAAGAGAACTGTAACTAAATATTAAAACTGAAATGATGCAGTGACTGCTTATAATATTGATATTATGTGAGAGAGAAATGATGTTTTGCTCTCCATGTTCTTACTATTGACTCTCAAAATCTGCCCTTAATTAGTTATTGTTGTTTTAAGGGGACTTATCTGCATCATTGATAGGACAAAAATGCAGAAACTGCTCATGTACCGAATTATCATTAACGAAACTGACACCCAAAGCAACCCGAACCGACGTGAAATAAGTTACCTATCGCGCACTTCAACAGCAAAACTGATCCATGGCTAGCTCCAACTCGGAAGGAGTCGTCTCGCTGCGAGTAGAGTGCAGGACATTTGGAAAGTGACAAACGTGGCAACTTTTAAAATATGGTATATACAGGCGTTAAGATGCCTCCCTAGCGGTAGTGTAAAGCAGGTGATAAATGGGGCAATATAAAGATCCAAGTAAACAAATGTCTCTGGGGAGTTTAAACCCTAACCCCCCCGTCGGTACGCCACTGTGTCCCTAGGCAGTATACGCTGGTGTCTGTATCAAGGAAGTGGAACACCAAATTTGGCAAGTAGGCTGCTCTAGCACTTGCAAGGTTGCCAACTTCGCTGAACCGTGGGTCGCAGATTCAGAGTCTATCTGGGACAGGACAAGGGCTTGGTTAAACCGTAGCCCCCCATGCAGTGCCACTAAGCAAGTCCAGTTTAGTTGTCTTAGAGCTTCACATTGCCTCCTCTTTTTCATCTTTCCAGTCGACCCTCCTTGGTCAACTCTTGTTCTCTTCTGAGCCCAGTGGGTTTTAGTGTATCTGAGGCCTCAATTGGCCCTGTATTTCAAGGGGTGAGTCCACTTTTTAATGTAATTTTTTTCTGAAACCGTGCCCGTTGTAAGATGTCGTAAAAGGAATGTGTAGCCCACATGGTTTACTCTGGGTAAACCCTGAGGGTTTCCTGAGCTGTGTCCAGTTTCCACCTCCATTGACTCTCCTCTTTTCCTTCATGTCTGCCGATCATTGCTCTACTTCTTGCCCTAATTAGTTATCCACGTTCCTTTCTCTGTCCTTTATTTCCTTTATTCTACATTTTATTCGATATTGCAACTATTCAGTCAATCAAGACAATATTAACGTGAAAGTAGGGGACTTCCTCATTATCATTCTTGTCATTAGGGGCCGAAGGTCACCAGTGTCCCCTCCCAAGGTGGTGTAAAGATTGGAGCTCTTCAGTATCTGATGAACATGCCTGTGCTGCCCATTCTTATCATCATCATTTGGGTCTGCTTGGAACATAAGTCTATCCCACTCCTCACTCTGTCCCATTCCTCCCCTTCCTTCTCACCCACAATCCACCTCTCTCTTGGTCTCTCGCCCTCCATTTCCATCTCATGCTAACATGTCCGTACTGTACCCGTTTAAACCATTTGAGCTGCTTGTCGTATCCGAAGATCAGCTGGATTGCATAATCTCGAGGTCCCCGGCTAATAAACCTGAAAATCCTACCAACAAGAGCTAAATGGGGGATGCACACTTCCTAAGATCATGTTTTGGTAATGCAGAACTGGGTGGATAAACTGAATAAACGAAGAGTACGAGAAACTAACCATTCTCGGTTAAGTGGGCGTAACTAGTGGTTCAATAAAACCTCAAATGCACGAAAACATAATCCTTCTCCATAATTTAAATAAATCGTCAAAACATAGTTACAAAAACGAATGAATTGATTTATTAAAAGAATGATAATTATCCCTAGATGTTTACATATTATCCGTAAAATGATTATTCAAAAATCCATTAATCAGATAATAAAATAAAATCACCGTCCAACTGATGTTAGAAGTACTTCACTTCTCATAAGAAAAAGCAAATAAACAATCGATCAGCTGTTAGCACAACAGCACTTAAATTCACACTTGTTCTCATAATAAAATCTGAACAAATATTGTTGTTAATACAACCGATGTCATCCAATGACATTCCTTCTTACTGTTACAAAATCATCCATTTATAAAAATAATGAAAATTATTTAATACTGATCTTTCATAAGATCACTTCTGTACAATAATAGACAACCTTGATGTAGTCAATGAACATCGTCACGTTCTTTGAACATTGCTCCTATTAATGGTTTAAACGTTTAAAAATGTTAGGGTTCGGTTCCCGGTCACTGCATGTGAGATTTTCAATGTGAAATGCCATGTCCTGTGGTTCGGATTCCACGTAAAACGGAGGTCCCGTGGCTTATGATCGCGAGATTAACGGTCACGTTAAACTACAAGCTTCCTTTTTTAAAAATGTTAATAATGAATTAAGTAAAAGCTTAATTGTCAACTAAAATTCTCTAAATTATTTAATTATTAATAATAATAGAAATTATTATTAAATGTTTAAATAAAAAGCTATTAATATTTTCTGAATATTAATTAAGTTTGCCAAAATAATTATTATTTAAATATTTATTAATTATTAGAAATAGTTATTAATCATATTAATACAAATAGCAAATATTATTATTATTATTTATTTAGTATCAATTGTTTATCAAGAAAGTTATTTAAATAACTTTGTTAAATTATTAAATTCTCCTAGCTAATAGTAATATTATGTTTAAATATTATTAATAAAATTTTATACATTATTTACAACACTCATGGTGATTCTCGATCATCCAGGCTTCCTTCCAACTCAATTCCTGACAATCCTTATTCTTAAATGAAGCGTCACTTTTACAAAATCATATCACATTATTTTCATCATATTATCGTGGTCATCATCATCATCATCATTTCCCCTTATCCAGCTCCTGCCGGGTCGGGGTATTTATGGCACTTTCCTCTTTCCTTCCACCATTCTTCTTCCATGATCTTGTCCCAGTCCAGATTTCTTTTTCTTATGCTGTTCTTCACTGAATCAATCCACCTTGTTCTAGATCTTCCTCTTGCTCTCTTACCCTTGCACTTCGCCTCCAGCATCTGTCTTGGTATTCTATTTTCCTCAATCCTCTTTACATGTCCAAACCACCTTAGTTTATTCTTCTCAATTCTCTCATTTAGTTTTCCCATCCCAACTTCCTTCCTAACATCTTCATTCCTCACTCTGTCTTTCCTTGTCTTTCCTATCATACTTCTTAGGAATTTCATTTCACTGGCTTGGATTCTACTCTCTTGCCTGCTTGTCAGGGTCCAAATCTCAGCTGCATAAGTTAATATGGGAACATAGTACACTTTATACATTACCTCCTTGCTTTTCCTTGGTACTTCCTTATTCCAAACAAGTTTTCTTACACTTTGATAGAATGCATTGCTCTGCTGTACCCTCCTGCCAATCTCCATGTCCAACCTACCAGTTTGCATCAATTCACTTCCTAGGTATTTGAACGTGTCCACAATTTCCAAACTCTGACTTCCAATTTTCACAGTGCCCTTTCCTTGTCTTTCCCCTCTTGTCATCACCATGGTCTTGCTTTTCTCTACACTGATTTTCAGGCCGTACTTCTGAATACTTTCGTTCAATGCATCTAGTTGTTTTTGCATTTCTTCGGTGTTCCTTCCCCAGACCACAATATAATCTGCAAATAACAGTAACTTCATTTCTTTATGTCCATATGCTTCCTTTGTTTCCTTTACAATTTCATCCATCACCATTATGAACAAGAGAGGTGACAGCACACTACCCTGTCTTAGTCCAGTCTTGTTCCTAAACCAATATGTCTTTCCAACTGGGGTCAGTACCCTGCTAACACAGTTGTTGTACATTGCTTGCACCATTTCCAACATTTCTCTTCCCAGTCTCTTCTTAACCATGGTTTCCCATACCTTCTCTTTGGGGACACTATCATATGCCTTTTCTAGATCTATGAAAGTCATGATCAAATCTTCTCCATATTCCCAGTTCTTTTCCATCACCTGCCTCAAGCTAAAGATTGGGTCCACTGTGGATCTTCCACTCCTGAAGCCATACTGTTCCTCTTGCAACTCTCCTTCCACCTTTCTTCTCATTCTTCTTTCTAATATCCTTTCCAGTATTTTTACTATCTCTGATAAGAGGGTGATCCCTCTATAGTTATCACACACCTTCTTGTCCCCCTTCTTAAACACTGGTATTATTAGCCCTTTCTCCCAGTCTTCTGGTACACATTTCCGTTTCCACACACACTTTAGCATTCGATACAACCATTGCATACCAACAGGTCCAGCAGCCTTTATCATTTCTACACTGATTTCATCCACCCCTGTTGCTTTTCTCATCTTCATTTTCTGTACTGCTAATTCCACCTCCAGCATTGTTATATCATCTTCTGTTATAGAGTCGTCAGGTTGTGTCACTTCCATCTCACCAGTACAATTGCTCACATTCAATAGCTTATCGAAATACTCCTTCCATCGTCCCTTTATCTTTTCTGGGTGGGTTAACAACTCTCCATCTTCCTTTTTCACTAGCTTTGTAGTAACTCTTTCTTTCCTCTTACTTCTTAGAAGCCCATACAGCATCCTTTTACTGCCACTTACATCTGTTTCCATTCTTCATGTAAATTCTTCCCAACTTTTCTTCTTTTCTTCTCCTACCACTTTCTTACACCTCCGTTTGCTGTCGTGATACTTCCTTTTGCTTTCTTCTGTTTGATCTCGGTTCCATTCTTTCCATGCAGACTTCTTTTCTTTCACTGCTTTCCTCACTTCCTCATTCCACCATGGTGTCTCCTTCTCTTTCACTCTTGTTGACGTCCTACCACAAGCACTCTCTGCTGCACCAACAAATGCCTTTTTAAAGTGGGACCATTCCTCTTCTATGTTTCCACTTCAGTAACTGGGATTTGTTGCTTCAATCTCTCCTGAAAATCTTCCTGTACAGTTTTGTCTTTCCAATTTCCATACTTTTATTTTACTTTCTCTGATCTCCTTTAGGTTTTCCAATTTTTCCCATCTAAATTTTGCCACCACAGCTCTATGGTCCCCATCAAATGCTTCTCCTGGTAAAGCTGTCACATCTATCAGCTTTCTGTGATTAGTCCTTTTCACCAGAAAGTAGTCAATTACTGATTTTGTTCTTCCATCGCCCCAACCATATCTCGGAATTTTCCTGCTGTTTTTCTTCCGAAACCATGAATTACCCACTATCAGTCCATTCCTTTCACAAAAGTTTACAAGTTCCTCTCCTCCTCGGTTCTTTTTCCCATATCCATATGGTCCAATGACTTCTTCCTTTCCTTGTCTCTCGTTTCCAACTTGTGCATTCATATCTCCCATGATCACCACTTCTACATCTGAAATTACTCTTTCTACATCCTCCAGGAATACTTCAATATCTTCTTCTCTGTTTCCAGTCTGTGGTGCATACACTTGTATGAAGTCCATCACGTCATTTTTCATCTTCATTCTAATTTTCATTATTCTGTCATTCACACACTCGACCACTTCAACATACTCCTCCAGTTGTTATCGTGGTATCATTTCATAATTGGGCATATAAATGTATAGCCGAACGATTAAGTTAAGCTCATATAAATGTAGTCTTATTCTTGATAGTGGTTTAATAATAATTAACAACATTGTTATTTTCAATCCGTTTCCCAAGTATTTTCCGCCAATGGAACTAATCAATTCAACTGAAAGTCGTTTCACAATAGTTATACACACCAAAGGTCTTTCTTAATCTTTTACTGTAATGTAGTTACTTATATTTTTCCAAATAAACTCTTACAATGCGTGTAATGACCTTCCCTTCATCTCAATACTGTATAAACATCCACTAAATACTTGAACAATGACTTCTCTCAATAATACAGGTAAATTCCGTATAATATTTCCATAAACTTCCTATTAAACAAATATAGCTACAATAATTCTTCTCTTCAACCTCTTAATACTGTATTCTTGCGTAACAACTTACTTAAATTGCATAAAATGCAATGGTTTACTAATACAAGTTACTATAGATTTTAATAATTGTTGTTAATATTTAATAAAAATAAACAATCGTTACTCCTCTCTGATCATTCCAAAATATTGCGTTAATGCAATCAATGGTCAACAACCATCTTAAATAATGTTGCAAAAGGTTTGTAGAATACTCAAATGTGCTAATATGTCATAGTCAGTGAGATCTCTTGAAATCAAATAATTTATCCATCGATAAATTTTTATTAATGATTAATAGTCAAAGTTGGAATGTCTAAATAATGTTTCATTCTTCAACCAAGCCAAAGTGTTCGATCAAATAATTGTTTGAGTAGCTTCAAACTCGACGTTAGCTATTACAAAAATAACTATGTTCCAAAATAGGATAACTGCTCCTAAGATCTGCAATAAATTCTTGGAAATGTCCAAAAGAACAAATCATTTCCAAAGAAAGATCTTTTCCTAGTCTGGGTTGCTTAAGTAAATTAATATTATATTCTATAATGCTAAATGAAATTAACTAAAATTCAATAAAATTCCCAAAGAATTTACGATTCGAAATAAATAAAAAAAAAGAAAGTTATTTATGAAATGAGCTTAAAAAGTCGAAAATCCAAACGTTAATATCCAAACACTCACTAAAAAGAAATTTAAATATCCATCGTGGAAAAATAATTCCTAAGTTTAAAATAAGTCACTCACAATAAAAATGAATTAATGTCGAAATGGTGCATTGCTCATTGATATTCTATCTACATCTAACTACTTAAAGAACCAACAACTACGAACGAAGATTTCTCTCTCTACCTTGTGATGACATCTTGTAGAAATAGTGTGGTGGAAATTTCTGACGGCACCAGTAATTCCACACTCGATAATCTTCCTCTTCTTCCTACGGAAAACTGCCTCACCACGTCTCGAACCCTGGCCTCCGATCGCTAATCGCCCTGACTGGTCACGAACCCGGACATAGTCTCCATCAGCAACGCCGCACGGACCTCCAAGCCTTGAAGTGTGATTGGACTACTTTGGTTCGGGTCTGATAGTATCTAGCCATGACGTGACAACAAAGTTCCGTTTCGTATAGTCGGAGCGTAGTTCGGCAATAATTACATCTCATCTTGACGATAACTTTTAGTATCGGTTGCCTGATATTCTAGACTGTCAGCGTAACATCACGTTCCCTGCGCATAACTGGCTTAGTTCATGATCGCAAATGCGTTAAATACATAGACAGCTATTCCCCTAAACGCTTGCATATCAATCATCTCGACAAAAAGTTTATCACTGAACGGAGACTTCCTATAGTTCTGCGCCATTGTCCTACAAATGTACTCAAGCGAACACACAACGGGCCTTCCCCTGCACTTGCTACTATTCCCACTGCAGAGCATTCGCAATGCGGCCTAGCACAATGAGAAGCGTGCTTTTCATCATGTGAATGTCTCCAACAAAGAAAACTATCTTTAATCTGTCGAATTTCTTCCTGAAACGTTTATAAAATGTGTATATAATGTTCCTCTTTAGTTTAGTCGAACTCTCAATATTAATTTCACTCGAGAACTGATATTCTAACGACTTTCTAGTTCCCACACGATCAGCGGACTTCCTATGCTATACTTTGACCGGCGGCACTAGCTTCCTCGCCATCAAGATTCGCTCATGTAAGACCCCTAGCTTGCACACGCTGGTTTCGGGACCCAGAGTATCGCAGGTCCATCGCCTATCACTCTCGCAACACAAAGACCGCGATTTGACTCATCAGAATGAGCGGCAAACCAATCTTTACTTATTTATTTATACAGGGATCTCAAACTTCCTGTCCTGAGTGACCTACATAATTCCTTTCAATTTAGATCCTTTCTCAATAGTCTTAAATGTGCAGATACTCTCTTCTTTAACAAAAGGCAGTATTTATTACCGGTGAAGCTTCTCATTAGGCGCGCTCCACTTCTCCTTCCTCTGTGTTTCCAGAAATTGGATTAGCCAATCAGCGCATTTCTTATCCAACTCTGCATGTTGCTATGAGCAAAAAAACAAAAAACGACACAGGATTGCCTAACAGCGGCTTCGGTCGCCATTTTACCGTCGTCAAATACAATCTGAAGCTTCCCTTCAAAATAAAAATTTTAAAATATCGTAATTCCTCCAAAAATACTGCAATCTTCCCCAAATTTCACCAAAACATCCGAAATAGCATCCTCTCCATCCTGAATCATTTAGAATTCGAGTTCAGTACCAACTCATTCTTGACTTCTCTATGATCTCTTGTAAAGAATTCTCTTCCACAATCTCTCTCTTTCTAATTTCTTACTCTATCCCTTCTTGTTATTCCTAATCTGCTTCTCTGAGTTTTCATTTCGCAAGCCTGGATCCTGCTCACCTGTCTCTTCATAACCCACGTTTCTGATGCGTGGGTTAGTATTGGGACATAATACCTGGAGTACATCCTCACGCTCTGCAGGAATCCTCTCTCACTGATCTCCTTGTCACTTCTATTACACTCCCTAGATACTATCCACCTTTAGTACTTCTCCTCCTATCGTTATATCTGTTGTTACTCTTCCCATATTTCTCGTTGTCACCATCGTATCACATCACATTACTTTGCATTAAATTTCAAACCACGCTATTTTACTGTCTCAACCCATTTGTTGTACCTTTGCCTCTCCGTTGCCCCATATCATTAGATCGTGTGCAAACATCATTGCTCTTATTTGTGCTGCTACTTCTACCATTACCTCATCCATCACCCTTGCTTCTACCCACTCTTCTGCTTTAACCAGTCTGACCTCTCTCCCTTGGTGCATGTCCTTTATTCTAGCCACTGTTTTAACTCCCTTTATCGGTCGGTTTTCCATTCTTGTACCGATCTAATATCGTTGTGGAAAGAATGGACCAATTCCCAGAGTCCTGAAAGGACTAAAGATAAAAGGAAACAAATTATTTCTTTAATAGGCATAATCAGATATTGAACTGAACAATAAAAATCGTTCTCTCTTTTCTTATTCTTATTTCTCCAAACCGATCATGTCTAACAACAAACTAAACAAAACAAAAGCAAGACAAAATCGTGGTTCCCCCCTCCTAACGAGGACCATGCCCCAGAAGAATAATAAACCTTCGTATTATGCTCACGTGATCGCAATATAAACCACTGTCACATCCAAGCAACATCCCCTACTTGCCAGCCCAGCTCAGCTGACAAAAACAATTAGAAGGGCAATCTGCTACTACGTTTGTAATGTCCAGCCAACAACAGGCCCCGTACTTCATACTGAGTAGCAAGTTCATACATTTACATAAAAGAAAAAAATGAAGCTTGTAGTTTAACGTGACCGTTAATCTTGAGATCATGAGCCACGGGACCTCCTTTTTACGTGGAATCCGAACCACAGGACATGGCATTTACATAAAAGAGGGGAGGCATTGCCGGAAGAATCATTGTAACCATGTTGCAATTCTGCACTTCCCACAATATGGCAATAGATCTGTTTCTGTACATACAGTGGCATCCACATATACCTGATGCCTGGTGGGTTGAAGGACTGGATTGACCTGTCCAGAGCCCCCCATGGAAAATCTTTGGGATGAGCTGGAACACCAATTTGCAAATGAGACCTCATTCTGCTCAAGATTAAACAAGAAAATGGAAGTCAGTTCCTGAGGCAACCAGTAGTGAATTCTCTAGTATGGCTAGTTCAGCACCGCAGTACCAGTCCAACAGGGTCAGAATTATTTACTTTTGATGTGTAACATCTTTCCACTCGGTTGCTGGATATTTTTGTGGGAGTGATTTTGAAAAATGGGACGGAAGTGTGTAAGACTGCTTTAGCAGCCAGAAGGGATGTGATCCAGCTGGCATTGGTACTGTACCCGATAATCTGGAAAGGATCCTGTTGGAATATCCATTGCCCCCGCTGGATTGCCTATTTCTAACTGCTCCGGCAAATACTACATTAGAAATCGTTTCCAACATGGTCTTTAGGGATTTACAGACAGCAGTTATCAGAATATTGAGGATCAAGAACCAACTACATGGGGCACTCACCTTTATTTACCTCGGGGACTGGGACCTCAGCTTCGCCTACACTACATCCACAATACTCTGCTCCTTATATTTAAAATGAATCACTCCAACAACAATGGAAAACAATCTGAACAAAATTTATTAACAAAAGGGTAAACTAATCTACTAGAAACAAAATAACAATAAACGAATTTAACAATTGACAGTAAAATTAAATACACGCAATCATTCACACCTCCTTTCAACTCTACATCTTACTACCATGCTGTATTAAAAATTACGAGTTCTAGGCCTACCCTGCGTAGAAATAAAAACGTTTAATGAAGTCTCTAAATGGCATTCCAGACACATGGTTTCATTCACAAGCCTGCGTTTGCAGAACGCACGTGCCTTAACTTTGTTTCATCAATGAAACAACGGCACTACGCCGTACTCGAAACTGGTTTATACAATAAATACAAGGTGGTGGGTCTACACCTGTTTATATTATGTCATCGCTCTCCAATATAACGGTGAATCATTCTCGCTAGTCCACAGAGATTGCTTGTGTGTGCGTTTATAAAACACGTAAAAATTAACATTTATATCTTACAAAAGTTCACATAACTACTTTGTTTCTTAAACAATCATACTAAAAAAAAAAAATCCACTCTTTCATTCGCACTCCGTAATCGTTCCAGACCAATTCGGTTCCACATCTACTCTTAAAAATGAATAATCATTCACACCAAAAACATCCGCTCATAAACACACACTATTCCATAACAATTGATTAATAAATCCTACTAAATTATTTAACTAATTAAATCATTTCCACAAAATATTTACATGTAATATGTTTATAATAATATCCGTTATCTAGTGTTGCTACAGCGACACTTTCGAGATTCTAACTTCTCGGTTACAATATAATTCTTAACTAAATATATACACTGGTTTTTCACATAACCATCCTTCTCTAACGTTCTGTAGTTTTATATACTGCTTACACATCGTCTTATATAGGTTTCATTACATTATCGGTATAATACAGTCGACTAATGAAGGTAAACTGTACATAATTACATAAATTCGGGTTTAATAAAATTTAATAATTGTATTTTAGACATGAGTCGACAATCTTTCTCAAGTTGTGTTTCCGCTGAAACCCTCCTGTTAACACAGTTAAATCGTTAATTCACAAAAACTGGACTACTTGTATACAACGGCTCTTATCATGATACATGCCTTTTATCAAAGAACAACAATACTTTGACTTCCTTAAAATGCGGAATTCCCTCGCCTGAGCACTCCATAGCTCTACAAAACCTCATATAACAGTATATATGGCATAAACAAATATCATCTACTCTGTTAAACAATAACCAAAAGGGATTAATTGTTATTAACATATCTTATGTAGAAACTTCTCTCAAATACTGGCATGACCCTCAGTATCATTGCACATGACCACTGGACTACAATTATACATACGTAAGTTCTTCAAACGAAACTTCCAATTGTAATGAACGATATTAGACAGTCATGATTAACCTCCTAAAGTTTACTCCACAACAAGATAATTAACTGTTAACTCGTCTGTCGCAAATACATGTAATAAAAATAATACTCCTGTTTCATCTCACTTGTCAAGCTTTAAATTGTTTATCGTTGTAATATCATGTCCACAAATGACGTGATGTTACACAAATAGGATAAAATAACACACATGTTATTTATAATGTTAGATAGAATTCAATCTTGACCGGGATAAACTAGCTTTGAATTCCTAGCCAAAGATTTGAATAATCTTCTATCAAAAGGTATTTCCTCTAACATATTAAATGAACAAAGCTCTTAGCTTTACAGATAATAAGAAAGGTTTGTCACTGTCGTAATGTTTTTCCACTCTACACAAAGAAGGTTCATAAGAATTAAGACTTCGGTCTTATCAAACGACTAGTATTTCTTAGATCGTCGATAGTTTATGTACAATAATGATATAACAATATCATTCGATGTTTCTTCTTTTCTTGAAGTTATATGTTGTTACATTAAAGTGCTCAAATTAAATTTAATAAGAATTTAATTTGAAGCTATGACACAATGTCAGAATACTTGGTTTAAATGAAATTATTAAAATTCGAGAGTCGAAACGACTAGTCTCCTATGAGGTAATATGATTCCTCAAACAAAATTTTTAATGTCAGTTCCACAACTGATCCGTAGAATCAAATTGAAAAATAGATGAAATGCAATCATCTTCTAAATAATCTTGCAGCATAAAAATCTCAACACACATCTGAAGTGTAAAATACATAAAAGCACTGAAATACATGAAATGTGAAAATATAGAAATATGGAATAAGATCGCTGGCTCAGAATGTTACTAATCAATCTCTATATAACAATTGAGATACACTAATGCCTTATTTGGACGAAATCTTGAAGATCTATGTAAGTATTGCCACAATACTTTAGATGTTTCCTCAGTACAAGACACTGAGATGGATCTGCATTCGAAACTCGGATCTGCGACCTCAGAGATAAGAAATGTCTCTCTCTGGAATTCACCAACATTCGCCTGGGCTCGAACGACATCCTTCTGGCAAATTCTTCTGTGTTGCTGGGCTACCTTTCCCTAGCATCTTGACAAATCTCTTCTGTAAAGTCTTCATTCTCCGTCGTAAATATGTATCAGCTTCATCATTGAAATATAATTATGGAAATATTCATATAAATAGTGAATGAAATATTTCCATTGCTAATTGATGTTATATTAGTGTTCGTAGACTGACGAAAATGCACAAGATGGACCGTACACTACGTCTGTATTCAAGAATACGTCGTCTAACGAAGCTCCATTGTTGTATCTTAACTCTTGTTATCGAATATGTCTCTGGCGCATGACTATCTAGTTCATCATATCAACAATGTTAATTATGCTGAATGATAATGTTTGAAGAATAATAATAGTCATTCTGTTAATGTGTTGCGCCAAAGTTCTCCGCCACTGTTCACTTGAACTGCGTTCGCCAACTTCACGTTGCAATTTATAATGATCTTCAGCTTTGTTTCCAACATATTTGGAAATCTAACTTAACAGGCTTATAATGTCGAAACGGTGAATATTGAAACACTCGACTCTTCACAATATATAGTAGGCGACCTATTCTTTATATATATGTGCTTATTTAACTTCAGATCTCAATTATATATGAGATATAATCAATACAATGTTCCTCGCAACTTCACGTAGAATGGAAGTGCGGTGATCTCTAACGCTCCACCTAGCTATCCTCGCGTCTTCACAAGTCGACAGTCGTCGCACTCAGACTAAGCTTTGGGATCTCCGTTAACCCAGTAAAATCACTTCCTCACTCTTCAAAATCTGCTGGAATAAGAAGCTCAATCCTTGGATCTCCCCCTCCAAGTCGAATTTTTGGCGGCCATATCAATCTCCCACCATAATTTTAGCGCGTAGATTACCAATGCTTATTACTGCGTAGATTGTGGTTTTTAAAGTATCAGACATAATTTCTCTTAATATTCTCTTCATTACCAAATAAGAAAATCTTCTTCTGAGGGCCTAAATGCATAATTTCATCATATTATGTAATTAAAGTTGATCCCGTCTTCAATAAGACCTGTTCTCATTGGCTCTGGGCTGGGATCCAATAGCATAATTTATAACAATATTTATAATATTTATTTCCAACTCGCTGTTGCTATGCTAAATTTAGCCTTCTAGAAGCGTCCATTGTGCAATATATCACGTGATCAGGCTCTCCCACAGTCTCGAGCTTGTAACACGACACTCTTGTGTCACACTTCCAGAAATTATATTTGCTAGTTAAATTTTATCATGGGGACGGAAAATCCTCTCATTTTGTCCCTAAATAATTCAATTTACGGGGGCAGTACCATGTGGAATGTTTATCACATACGGATTACTTTGTAACAGCAGTGTATCAAGAAGGCAGTGCGTGAGTTGAAATATCAAGTAGGCAGTGAAGAAAAAAAATGTCAGTCTCTGTTAACATAACTCAGTTACTGGCAGGAGAGTGATGTAACAGCAGAGTATCAAGAAGGCAGTGCGAGAGTAGAAATATCAAGTGGGCAGTGAAGAAAAAAAAGGAGAGTATTGGAATTGTAATGTATTATATATATACACCGCGGACAGGCCAACAAGGACCACGCAAATATCACTTCTTTATAGGTCTAGTTTCCTTCTTTCTCTTCCAGAAGTCTTTCATCCTGGTCGACTGTGCAGCTCTTCTTTCAGCAGTCCATTCTCCTCTGTTGAGATTTTTCTTCTCCCCGACAAGAATTTTGAGACCAAAAATTTTTTTTCTGTACTCTATTCGATTTAGACAATCTTCTTCAGTAATTTTGAATTTTTGAAGTTCTTCTTTCATTTGTTTTACATAGCCTCCTTGTCCTTTATAGTTCCAGATTTTATCAAAAATTTGTTTGTTTAACCTTGAGCAATCCATGCGGACCATATGTCCGTATGTAATGTATTATGAGAGTGTAAAAAATAAAAAGATTTTTTGTGTGTTGATGAATGTCAAGGATAATAAAAACGGTAACAACTTCAAGGTAGGATAACATGCAAGATGTTCCACATCATATGCGACTACTGTAAGGCTCGTATCTTTTTATTTCAAATCCTCTACTCCAATATCATATTTTTGGTTGGTTGGTTCCTCAGTTTAGGGGCTGCGACAACGCGGTCATGTAGCCCTGTGTCTTTGGGTGTGTGTAGAATCTGTCTGATAACCGGTGTTAATTGTGATGGCTGTATTAGTGTGTGTTATCTGTTTTAATTCAGGTAAGGATTGAGGATAATAATTTCAAGTAGTTCCTACTTTCGCTACCAAATGCTACCGCCACAACACCTAGCTTGCAGACTTGGCTACTAGATGGCATCGCAGTCAGCACCTGGCGGTGAACGTTGGATCTAATATAGCGTTATCAATTCTAACCTACAAATTTTGGCTTCACATACAGAGGTGGCCAAATTATTAGACTAAAGCTTGCAAAATAACATATTGAATTTTTCTGGCTAGCCTTACAAATGAAAATTAAACATGCATGTGCCTCATTACTTTGTATGCATTCCTTTGTTGGAAATAAGCATTTTCATCCTTTTGGGCATACTTTTAACGAGTGTTTGGCAATTGTTTTTGATGTCATTGTCATGGTGCCAAATCCGTACCAAAGTTTCAATCAGACCAATTTTTGTTGTAAAAGTGGTTTTCTTGATTTTCTTCTTGACAATAGCCCACTAATTTCAACAAGGTTCATGTCCAGGCTATTTCCGGGCCACGGAAGCACAGAAATGTTTTTATCACTGAGGAATTGAGCCCCTTTCTTGGCCACATGACAGGGAACACCATCATTCATGAAGACACAAGGATTTTCTCCAAACCAATCTCTTATCTGAGGTAAGAGACGCTTCTCAGGGACTTTTATATATTGGTCCTGCATCATGGTACCCTTGACAATATATAATCTTCCGGTTCCATACACAGACATCATACTCCAGACCATAACTTTTATTGGATATTTTACTGTCTGTTGTATGCACTGGTGATGAAACTCTTCTTCTGGCCTCCTACGAACATACCGACTCGATTTTTCACTTACTTCAAATATAGATTCATCACTGAAGCAATCCTAGGGTCAAATTTTCATTTTAGTAGTGCATTGGCGGCATTATTACAATCAATCAAGGAACAATAATAACAACAATTTTTTAAAGTTTCCAGTGAGCATTGTTAAATCTATGATAAGAGTAGTTAATGTGTGAAAAACTATTATTTTGATGTTACATGTACCTTCCAGTCATCTGTAGAGCAAACTTGTAGGCCCTTTGCCCTTTCCAATCTCTTTTTTGCCAAAACTGGAGTGATCATTGCTTTTCTTCTGGGTCGTCTAGATTTTAATCCACTATTGTACAATGTTCTTCTTACAGTACTTGCAGATATATCTATGCCACTACTCTTCAAATTATATCTTAGTTCATTGCTAGTAGCTGGGCGATGGTTTCGTGAAATTGACATCAGTTTTCGTACAACTCTAGGGCTTAATTTACTTTTCCTACCACGTTTTTCTTTTCGTTGTGACTGGCAAACTTCACGGTTTTCTTCCATTTTCTTACTTCTACTTACTGATTACTGTGCAAAATTAAGTCTTGTTGCTGTCTCGTGCTGTGTGCAGTATCCTTCAGTAAGCAATGCTCTTGTTATCCCAATTTTTCTTGAGGACATAACACTTTTTCCTCCCCAAAAACATAAAATTCCCTTGATAGGTCGATGTTATGCACTGTCTTCTAATCACGTCGCAAATATAGGATTAAATATGTCAGCATAAAGCACCGAAGCTCTGCTGATGGTATTAAGTGAAAATAGTAACTAAACAGTCACTAAATTCTTGGTAAATTTCAAACAAACAACAACATGTGCACAGAAATAAATAGTTCCTTGAGACAGCAGGCAATTATTTGTAACCGTTTTGCCAAACTATGAGACAGAAAATCCTAAAATCATTATGCAAATGTCGCTATATCATTGTAACAACACCAGTGTCAATTCCCATAGAAAAACCAATAAATTTGAACTCGGCAAAATTGAGTAATGCATTTTCAGACCTTTAGTCTAATAATTTGGCCACCTCTGTAGTTGTAGTTAGTGGAAAGTTCTTTTACATGCCATAAATGTACGGCATGGGACCGCCGGCTTTACTTCCCCTCTGAAGGAAGTCATACTGAGGGATTTTTAATGCTCTTAAAAAATCCGACGAATTCGGCCAGTTTTGATTTTTGACTGGGTCTGTTTATCCCCTCTCTGTCCTGCACCTCGTACTAGTAATGCTGAAAGGACCTCGCCACACTTCGAGTGGCAAATCAAGTGTCTGCTCATGCAGCATCTGTGTTGGCATGCGCTTGTCCTGTGATTTCGAACTAGCCTACAAGTAAAGCGATGTTCTCCAAGATGGAGAGCTGCCATTGTTATTCTTAAGGTGTGGGGTGCTTGCTTGTTGGTCTTCAGAGTAGCCTAGACAGCTGTCTTAAGTGAAGTCCTGTGGCTTAGTGAGTTGCTACTACGCTGCCACGAGTGTAGTATTTCAAGTAGATTTTTACGATTTACTTGAATTATATCATAAAAACGGGTGAAAATATGAAATCTGTGATTCGTGCTTTGTCGGAAAATTCCATCTATGACCTTAGCCATACTCCTTTCTGTTTTCCATATTGATTATATTTATTATAATAAATTTCTACTTTCCAATACAATACTTTTTTCTAACCACTAAATCACTCTACTTGATACATGTTTTGGCTTATCATGCCTTCCTCAGTCAAAAGCCACATAAAATTGTCAATGTTCAATCTAAGACTATTATCCATAACATTTTCAATAATTTTTTTGCAATTTCACAAGCGTCGTCCACAATTAAAACAGAAATAAAATTCTTTAAAAATAAGTAAAAATCTGGGAAAAGGCCTTTGTCACTATAATTTATAAAATGAACGGAAGCCAGGTTGAATCTTCATAGTGCATCTCATTATTAATGCCACATGTTTATCACCGGATTTGATTGTTTGGAGTGTGCAGGCACTTAGTTGTTATTAATTCCTTTTCAAGAAGATAGTTGGTAGAAGAACAACAGATGGTACAGTAAGCTCAGCCCGTCTCTGCCAAGCCTTAAAACTGTTCATTAAGACCAAATCTCACTTCCACAAGAATTTTTCAAACAACACAGTGGTTGCAACAATCCCAACAAACAATGTTTATTTTTTCCACAAACTCTAGTACATGGAATTCGAGGGGTTTTGGCAACTTTAATACCTTAAACAACTTGCAGTGTTAGTAGTTGAATAAGAACAGAAGATGGAAACACCCCTTTCTTTAGCATTCTCGCAGGCATCAGAGAAGGATGCATTTTGTCACCATTCCTATTCATATTGGTCATAGATTTTGTAGTGAGAAAGCTATGGACAATCCCAATATGGGGATATGTTGGAATGAGCAGTCTAGGCTAACGAATCTGGATTTTGCTGATGACATCGTCCTTCTGGCAGAAACACCACAAAGTTTACAATTAATGACAACCAAGCTGGATGGAATGGTCAGTTCTGCCGGACTACAGATAAATGGTGACAAGACAAATACAATGTGAATAAAAAGTGGGAATGTATGTACACAAATTATAATGCAACAGAAGATTCTACAAGATGTTGACCGATTCATATCCCAGCAGCCTTATCTGTAGTAATGGGGACGTAGATGCAGACATCAGCAGCAGAATTGGGAAAGCTTCGGCAGTCTTTCAACAAATGCGATCCATATTGCAAAGACGCTATAAGTATATCCGCAAAGATTCGGCTATATTCCTCGTATCATCTTACCAATCGCCATATATGCATGTGAGACCTGGAAAATATCAGTAAAATCAGCACAAGCTCAACGTTTTCCACCAACGATGCTTGAGGCGAATTTTGAAAATCGGTTGTCGCGACCACATAACTGGTCTACGCAACCTCCACAGAATCGTTGCTCAAAGAAGAATGAAGTTCGCGGGACCATGGGCGCCCGCAGGAAGGGGCAAGGTTGGGCCGTTCCCCCCTCCTGGAATTCCGAGATTGTTGATATTCGATTGGTCATTGTCACCAGTTTACTTCATAAATTGAAGTTTCTGATAATCAAATGTCACAATAGAAAACTTCTTTAATGTTGCTGACATAATATGTATTTATATTCAAAAATATATGGATCTAATGATGTCATGCACTAGACCACCAATGGAAACATAGCTCCATGTTTCAATATGGTTATGCCTAGTGTGTGTTTACCCAATACTACCAAAAGTGTCTACTACTTTCGCCACCTCACTTTGGCAGTGACGATATGAAAGCACGTTCTGGAGATATTTTTATACATTGCCACACCGATAGCGGATTTCAGTCCCGAAAACGAGGTTTTCTTTCCTGACTAGTAAAACACTGGTCCCGTAAGGTCGCGCTTACAATATAGGGTCATTTACTGTATTCAGGCCTGTAATTATGGGGGAACAACCAGGGCGCCAGGTTTTAGGGGCAAAAGAAAATCTGGAAAACTGTACGAAACCGCTTGGGCATTAAACTCCGTTATTAAAGTTAACCCCTTCCACACACACACACACACACACGAGAATTATTCATTGTCGCACATTTGCAATGTTGATTATTTAAGGACACACAAAACGGGAGTGTTAGTTATCTTGGTGTTCTTGCTTTTGAATCCGACTTGAAAGTAAAATTGGACTAAAGAGATCCTAATCTTGTTTGCAGATGACGAGGCAGAAAGGACTCCCCTTGTTATTTAAATAATTGGTGGTGTTTTTTTTTTTTCTTACATATGGCTCTCAAGGCAATGTTGTTTGCTGATGACCTTCTGGTATGGGGAGAGGATGAGGAAGAAGTACAAGAGCAATTAGATGAGTGGGAGAAGGTAGTGTTATCATATGGGATGAAGTTCTCAGCACAAAAGAGTGAAGTGGTCATCACAACGAGGAAGAAGAACAGACTGGATATGGGCATAACACTTGGAGGACAGCAGTTGCAGAAAGTAGAATGCTTCAAGTACTTGGGAAGCATAATTGAAGAAAAGGGAGGCAATAGGATGGAAATAAATGAGAGGGGAAGGTGCGCAGATGGATTTTTCAAGAGTGTTAGGGGGATGATATGGAATAAAGATGTACCACAAAAATGTAAAGGAATCATCTACAAGACCTACTTTGTGCCAATTTTGACATATGGTTCAGAAACATGGGTGATGAAGGAAAGGGACAAGAATAAAATACGAGCAGTGGAGATGAAGTTCCAGAGGAGTAGGGTAGGAGTGACAAGAATGGACAGAGTAAGGAATGAGAGAGTCAGGGAGATGGTAAGAGAGGAACCATTGCAAAATAGAATAGAGCGATCTAGGCTACAATGGTATGGACATGTGAGGAGGATGGAAGAGGAGAGGATACCGAAGAAGATGTTTGGAATGGAAATGACGGGAAGGAGGCCAAGGGGAAGACCAAGGGACAGATGGACAAAAGGAGTTAAGAAGAGTGTGGAGGAAAGAGGAGTGTGCTGGGACACAGTAAATGACGAGAGATGGTGTATGGACAGGAAACGATGGAGAGGCTTATGTTCCAAGCAGACCCGACCAGCGGTTGGAAACTGCTCAAGATGATGATGATGATGGCTCTCAGTGCGGGGAGTGTCCGAGGACATGTTCGGCTCACCAGAGTTTGTAGCTGCTTCTATGCGGACACCCATGGGGTGAGCTACAAGTACCGTCGCGTGTGGAGTGGTGTCTGGGGAGGAAAGTGTGAATGTAAAGACGAAGAATTGGAAGATAGTGGCTGTGGCTTATAGTTAGGGACCAATCCCGGCATTCGCCTGGAAGGAAGATGGGAAACCACACAAGACCATCTTCAAGGTTGCCGGCAGGGGGATTCGAACCTCCTTGCCTCCTGGATGTGAGCGACTGCCTGCAGCCACGCCGTAAATACCACGGCTAACTGACCCGTTTTCTTTGCCATTGGCTCTTTTTTTCAATTTGTAATTTTAGTAAACACATATTTATAGTGTTTGCCAGCCATAGTTAAATACACGCTCAGTGAAGAAACAGGAAACTTTAATAAATCTACATATTTTAAGTCAGGGGTAGCAAAGATTTTTTCTATTCTTCAGGGGCTTCAGGAGCCCTAAATATGGGCCTGACTGTGTTCTACACTCGTCTAATTTTGCGTCTTTCTGCCTTACTGCGATCGTTATTCGTGCTGCGAAATGCCGTATATTTTTATTCAAGGTGTGCCATAGTACTGGTCCATTTCTTGAGAATAGAGCAATTATTGCTATAAATGAACAGCAATCTACCATTGTTGTAGATTCTTAACCTGTAGTGTTCAATCTTTTACGATAGAAGCAATTTACAGGTTAATAGTAACATAGTTCTACGGTGTTTTTGTGCCGTTATCAAAGCGACTAAGATTCGCACTCTCAATCGAATGTACACGCTAGATCAGTTGAGACAAAATGGTGAATTTAGTAGTCTACTAATAGACTTCGTAATCTTGTAGGCTGAGGGCGTGGTGGCGCAGCGGTCAAGCTGTTGGCCTCTCACCACGGCGGACCTGGTTTGATTCCCGATCAATGCATGTGAGATTTTCAAAGTGAAATGCCACGTCCTGTGGTTCGGATCCCACGTTAAAAGGAGGTCCCGTGGCTTATGATCTGGAGGTTAACGGTCACGTAAAACTACAATCTTCCTTCCTTCAATCTTGTAGGCTATATGATTCCAATGGAATCTTCTTGCAAGGCAATTTTCGATGCACAACATGTAGTCTACTTGGGCCTATATGAGTGGAGAAGTTAATTTAATCCTAATTTCATTGGGCTCATCGTTGTGTTAACCGACTGAAAGTTACAATTCAATATAGATCAATTAGGTGATAAAGCCAAAGTTCTAGGGGGGATTGATAATGAGGTGCTTCTGAAAGAAAATTACAGAACAGACATTGGCAGGCTCTTAACTCAAGGGCCATTTATGTGACATTCTTAAGTACGAATGTATAATAGTTAAATTATCCTGCGATGCTTGTCGTTATCAAAGCAACTAAGTAAGAAGTACATGATTTAGTGAGTTTTATATAGTTTACTTAACGGTCAGCAATAATCAAATGAAATATTTTCTTTCTACAACGAAAATTTGCTAAAACCATGGGCATCACAAGTACGATTAACGTACAGTACGATTAGTAGAATAGAATCAATCATGGTTCCGTATTGATTAAAAGTCAAAATATTAAAGGGACAGGAATTCCACCTGATCAATACACATTAGATTCACGGTCACGTTTAACTACAATCTTCCTTCCTTGATCAATACACAACTTTTCACAGCCAAGGGGCTATATTATACCCATTTGGTACACGTTTCGAAGCCTTCCATAATGGCCCCTTCATCAGCCATACACATAAACATATTGTCAGTACAATCTTGGAATTACATTAAAAAGGTTAAAACTAACATGAGAAAACTTGATGAAAATGAGATATAAAAATCATGAGGACAGTTATGGTACAAATACATTGAGTAAACCTTGTCCTGAGAAAACCTTATGAATATTACAAACAAATGGAAAAACACATTTTGTACAATACGAATTCACCACTTCGCACAAAATTCATTATGCTAAGAAGAGCATGCGAAGTACTGTATTACTGTGAAGAAGAGGAAAAACATGATGGATCTGCTAACGGCCAGTAGGCTACTAGATGTTTGGAAACAGTGCTATTTGAATTATTAGTCAGATTCATAAGTAGGGATATTTCTAGTTTAATTTAAGTCAGTAATTTGGAAATAAGTTATCTGAAAATATGTCCTCCAGTTACCGTATTTAGAAAATAGGCGAACTGGATTTATATTAGCATTTTAATGAACTGCTTGATTTTTATATTTTTGTCAACACATGGCGATACCACTATTTTTTACCGGTTTTTAAGAACTGAACATTATGACAATGAATCACAAAAGAAGAAACGCGAACTTCCATGGACAAAAACTGTGAACTAAAAAAAAAAAAAAAAAAAACATTCCTCCCAATCTTGCCATAAAGCTGCCAACAGTTTCAGACCAGTCAAATACTGAATTTCACAAAGCAAGTAAGAAATGAAACGAAAATTGGTGGGGGTGGGAGGTAATGAAATGAAAATTATAACTTTGCGTGGGACATGTTCTACGTATGAATGATAGAAGGATACCCAAATCAGCACTATTGTGTAAACCAACGGAAGGATACCAAAGTAGAGGAAGACCTTGTAACACCTGGAAACGAACCTTTCCAAAGGATCTTGAATGCATGAATATGAACTGGGAGGAAGCTGAAAACCTGGCAGCTGATAGAGTTCGCTGGAGGAAACTTGTTGCCCGATATGCTTCCTATCATTGAAGTAAGTAAGTAGTTGAATAATAGTAATGCCTATAATAGTGGTATTAGTAGCTTAGACTATAAAGCTTTTGTACCCCATTACCCGATTCTGAAGTCAGGATTCACTGCATACCAAATTCTGGTGGACAACCTTTCCAGAAGCAATGATAGCAGCAAAAGGTGGATTAAAGTTCTTCTAGGAACATCTGTTCAGAAATTTTTGGCAATGTAGCATGGCTACTTCATGGTCAAAAAAAATAGTTTACTCATGAGCCTGATTACCTGTGGCTAGGCTGTTGTACTTAACTGACCTTAAACTCCTGTGTTTTTTTCTTTTTACTCTGTACATTGCACTAAAGAAATAAAAACAAGGATTGCAATAGCAAAAGAAGCCTTCAGTTAGAAAAGAAAAAAAAGCCTAAGGAAGAGATTAGTGAAATGTTTTGTTTGGAGTGTAGCAATGTATGGAGCGGAAACTTGGACACTTAGAGAAGAAGACGAGAGGCTTTCGAAATGTGGCTGTGGAGGAGAATAAGTTGGAAGGACAAAGTGAGAAATGAGGAAGTATTAAAGGAAGTAGGAGAAGAAAGGATGATGCTAAAGAAGATAAGGAAAAGAGCAATGAATGAATTGGATTGGACACTGCATAAGAGGAGATGGTTTGGTGAAAAGTGCATTAGAAGGGACTGTGAGTTTGCATTCACAAATTCTCATAGTGTGTTTCTTTTGTTTTTGTATTTCTCAGTGTTCTTTTGTTTTTGTATATCACACAAGTCAAATGTACTTTTTGAATATAACTGTCTGTTTCCGGTTGTGACCAATGGATGTCGGTGTTTGTTTCTTCTCCCATCAATTTGGAGTTTAGAACTGTATATAGTAAACCTTTTCGCTAATTATTTATGACAGGTTATGAGCCCAGTTAAACGCAAACGCTTATTGCTGTTAATGTGTGGACTTTGTGATGGGAGAATGTCGGTCGTTAAAAGGTGTTGATATGTGCGGCGCACATGTGGACGGCAGTTAAGTGTGCATTCAAGAAAGTTTTTGGTGAATTTTGTGGACGATTTTTCTATTGTGAGGACTATTTGTACGTTTTATTTTAAGTATACATACTAACATGGATGCAGCTACGGGAAGCAGCGAGCGAGTAGTTGCAATAGTGAGGTTACAGGACGACAATTGGGAAGCGCGGAGCACCCGAACAAAGGCATTGCTTCAAACAAGGCGTCTGTGGGACGCGGTTCAAGGTTTCCCACGAAAGACCGATACAGGAGAGGTAGAAGATACACCCGTTGAAGAGTACTCCGAGGCCCAACTGGGCAAAGATCAAGACGCGAAAAACTTGCTCATAGGTTTGGTCACCGACCCTTTCCTAGGTGATATCAAAGAAGCGGAGACAGCTAAGGAAGCATGGCAGACTCTTCTGACTTCATGTTGCGATACCGGAGTCCTTCAAATTGTGACGATGTTAGAAGAATTGTGTCTTTTTAAGAAAACTAGTGACATTAGCATGCGTACATTTCTTGATAAAGTGCACGGTTGGACGATGTAGGTATAAAATTTACGGATAAGGCCAAAGTTGCTTTTATTCTCAGAGGACTGGAAAAGCGGGAGTACGAAAATTTGATACGTTCATTGGAAAGCAATGAAGAAAACTTAAGTGTAAAGGTAGTGCGAGCCAACTATTGTTGGAGGAGAGAAAGAACAAGTTGGACAAACTAAAGATGGAGCGAGAACAGGAGACTTATGCGAGGCTGAAGAAGGAACAATCTGAGGGTGAAAGCGTGAAGGCAATGGTGGCAGCCATGCGCTTAAATTCCAAGGGGGTCGTCAACAGCAGCAAAGGTGTCAGGTAGTGGTGGATTCATGTGCTACAAGTGCCAAGAACAGGGGCATATTGCGAAGTTCTGTGATTTAGTTCATGAAGCAAGAAAGAAAGGTTCAGTTTTGTGTTTTAATTGTGCCAAGATAGGTCATACTACCCGGAATTGTAGTAATGGACGCAAGGAAAATGTTAGCCTAAGGTTAAGAATCGTGAGGTTATTGCCAGGGTAAAGGTCGATGAGGCGGCAAACGAATGTGTTCAGGTTAATGCTAGTAGTGTTAAGGTAAAGGCTTATGTGGCAACTGAAAGCAAGGATGATGCATCTGATTGTGTACGCAGGTGGTATGTAGATTCAGAGCCACTGAGCACCTGACACCTTATAAGGATATTCTGTATGATTACACCCCAAAGGTTTCTGGTAGTGTAGACACAGCTGATGGATCCGTAGTTAGTGTATGTGGTATGGGAAGTGTGCTTATGAAGCTATCTGACAAGTGTGGAGGTTCTTTTCTGAAACTGAGAAGAGTGTTGTATGTCCCAGGTCTTCAAGACAATTTAATATCTGTAGGTCAATTTGACAGGAAAGGTGCAGTCGTAACCATTAAAGATAGCAAAGTTGTATTGTCAGATCATGAGGGTATATTCCTTACGGGTGAGGCCGTTGGAAATATGTATGAGGTAAATTGTGATTATTTTATGGTAGAACAAGGGAAAGAATTTGCTTGTAATGACGAGGTGGAGGTTGTGTATGCTAAGAGCAACAAAGCTGTAACTAGCGGAATATGGCATCAGCGTTTTGGCCATGCTCTGAACATTCCAGATCGTGATTTTATACCCAAAGAAAAGAATCTTGATTGTGATACTTGTAAACAAGGTAAAATTAAAAGACTTAAATTTAATGAAAGAGATCATGTATCTCAGAAGCCATTAGATGTTTTGTTCTCTGATGTATGCCAGCTAGAGCACCCATCGATTGGAGGTAGCAAATATTTTATTACATTTACTGATGATTGCGCCAGATTCTCATATGTAAGGTTTCTTAAGCATAAGAGTGATGCATTTAATGAGTTTCTCAAGGTTATGGCCCTAATGGAGACAGCACAAGGGACCAATTTGAAATCTTTCCATTCACACAATGGTGGAGAGTATTTAAGTACATAGTTTTGTAACTATCTTGAAAAGGAAGGTATTGTTCGTAGGTTAACAATGGCTTACTCTCCTCAACAGAATGGCGTTGCTGAACGCCTCAACCAGCAACTTCTCACCACTAGTAGGTGCATGCTCATTCAGTCAGGCATGCCAGTTCAATTTTGGGGGAAAGCCATCAGCACAGCCTGCTATATAAAGAATAGGTGTGTGTCATCAACTGTAAAGAACATCCCATTTGAACTGTGGACGAGTAGAAATTTGCCAGACCAGGAATTGCTTATGTCAAAATCATTTGGTTGTAAAGTTTGGATCCATAAACGTAATGTGGAAAAGTTAGTGTCAAGGGCAAATGTTGGTGCAATACTAGGGTACCCCGATGACTCGAGGGGCTACCGTGTATGGGACATTGAAAAGAAATGTGTCATTAAATCCAGGAATGTAGAATTTGTTGAAGATGTATTTCCGTTTTCTGTAAAAGCCCAGGAAAAACCTGTAACTCAGATAGATTGTGAACCTAGAACAGTTGGAGAAGTGTTTGTCGAGCAGAAAGATTGTGGTGGTGACGTGTTTGAACACGAAGTAGCCGAATCAGGAAATGAAAATTCTGTAACAAGTGATAGTGATGCCTCTTTGTCAGATTCTGATGTCGTAATAGACGCTCCATTACAGCCTGAACACACAGTATTACGCAGGTCGAGTAGAGAGAGAAAACTTCCCAGTAAGTGTGTGTGTTGTAATGAAGTCAAGGTCAAATGTCGCATTGTCATGTTGAGGTCAGAATATAACCATCCGGTGTCTTTTCAAGAAGCCACCTCACGAGATGACAAAGATAAATGGTTTGAGGCAATGAACCAAGAGATTGCCCTCTTGGAAAAACATAATGTGTGGACACTTGCAGAAGATTCAGGTGGCAAGACTGTCATAGGCACCAAATGGGTGTATAAAACTAAACGAAACCAAGAAGGTATACTTAGGTATAGAGCACGTTTAGTAGCCCAAGGTTTCAGTCAGATAAAGGGTACAGATTTCCTTGAATCCTACAGTCCTGTGGTAAAAAGGAAAACTATTAGGACCCTTATGGCCATAGGAGTAGAGCGTGAATGGGATAATTGTCATTTGGACATTGTATCGGCATACCTTAATAGCAAAATTAAGGAAACTGTATTTGTAAGTCAACCAGAAGGTTTTCGCAGTGTAGAATACCCAGACTATGTGCTAAAACTCAACAAGAGTATTTACGGTTTATGTCAAGCTGGTAAAGATTGGCACAATTGTATCACTGCACAACTTGTCAAGCTTGGCTTAAATCAAAGCAAATGTGATCCATGTCTGTATTTTAGCCCAGATCATGACCTGTATTTTGCCCTTTATGTTGATGATCTAGGTGTGTGGGGATTACAAGCTAGATTGGTTTGTAAAACGATTGAAGTCAAGGTTTGAAGTGCGTAATTTGGGAAATATCTCAGATTTTTTGTCGATTAAAGTCACTCAAGGGTCTAAGAAAAATGTATGTTTAAGTCAAAACATGTACATAAGGACAAATGTTCTTAAATCACTAGAAGAACCCTACCCAAAAGGTTGTGGTACCCCTTTACCTTCAACTGTACCAAACAATGTCACAGAGGAGTAAAAAAAACAAATGTTATAGAAAAATTGTAGGTAAGATCCTATACTTATCCAGTACAACTAGACCAGATTTAAGTTTCCCAGTATGTAAGGTTAGCCAGGCTAATTCAAATCCTAAAATGCAAAATTGGAAGGAAGCTCAACACCTCCTTCATTACCTCAAGGAGACCCAAGATTTGTCATTGTGTTAAAAAATCAGGAGAAAAACTGAAGGTGTTTGTTGATGCTGCTTATGGAAATGATGTAAGTGGAAGGTCATATGAGGGGTATGTTTTTGTGCTGGCCAAGGGTGCCATTAGTTGGAAAACCACACTCCAAAGATGCATTGTACGATCAACTGTGGCAGCTGAATACGTATCAATGGCGGATGTGGTAGATGAGGTGAAATGGATGTGCAATTTGTTTAAAGAGATAGGACAGTCAACTTTTGTCGACAAGCCCTGTGTTGTTTTTGCTGACAACCAAGGAGCCATTTCACTATCTAAAAACCCAATAGTGTCAGAGAAAACTAAACAACTTCTGTTAGATTTATACTACTTACGCGAGTGTGTGCAAGAGGGTGAGATAGCATTTGAATATGTCAACACAGAATCAAACCTTGCTGATATATTTACCAAGGTGTTACCAAGGATAAAATTACGTAACATCTACCCTCAATTGGGATTGTTACCATACAAGGATTGATGTACAAATGTTTGTTGTTAGTGTAAGGCTAGTTATGGGTTTTTTTGTTTAAAGTTTTTTTTTTTTTTTTGCAATTTGTGAATGGGGGGAAGTGTGAGTTTGCATTCACAAATTCTCATAGTGTGTTTCTTTTGTTTTTGTATTTCTCAGTGTTCTTTTGTTTTTGTATACCACACAAGTCAAATGTACTTTTGAATATAACTGTCTGTTTCCGGTTGTGACCAACGGATGTCGGTGTTTGTTTCTTCTCCCATCAATTTGGAGTTTAGAACTGTGCTTAGGAAACCTTTTTGCTAATTATTTATGACAGGGACAGTCCAAGGGAAAATCCGAAGAGGAAGAAGAAGGTTTCAGATGCTGGATTCCATCATCAAGATTGATAAATCTTACGAGTTGATGAAACGTGTTGCTCAAGACCGGATAAGGTGGAGAGACCGACCCTGAGGAAACCTGCCATCGGACATATAAACAGATGACGATGATGACATTGTTCTGCTTTGGCTGATTGGTGGACTTACAGTAACAACCCAATGAGCCAGCATGCAAGTAAGGAGTATAATTGGAACATATGTGCTTCACAGGAAGCAGCGAGCACAGTTTATCTCAGTAGAGTTTATTCCATCATAAATGTCATTGTCACAGTCATATTTTCGATAACATTCTTTCCATCTCTTTTGTTTTTTATCAACTATTTTGAAATCAATTTAAGACTTCCTATATATATATATATATATATATATATATATATATATATATATATATATATATTCGTATCCAGGACAGTACAATACAGCTATTTACAATTCAAAACATATTCACAATACACACATCAAATCGATTTTGAGGCCCAGAACTCGGCAGCCTTAATGCACGAGCATTTGCTGAAACCAGGTCATCCAACGTGCAGGCTTCAGGCAAGTTCGGGCAGACCAAGAGGTCTTCAACATCTTGAATATCTCCACATTCGTAGGTTGCATCTTCAGTAATGTAGCCCCACCGCTTCAAATTTTGTTTGCAGCGCGTCACTCCAGTTCGCAGTCTGTTCAAAGTCTTCCACGTATGTTAAGGTAGTTGAAACCAAGCAGCCGGCTCTTCCTTTCGGTTTTGGCCATTACTTCCAGGTGTCCTGTTTCGCCATAGTTCTATACGGCGAGCGGAAGATGTTGTTGCAATTGCTTCAGTTGTTCGAAGAAATCTCTTTCTTGACTTCAACATGGGACGTGATGCTTCACTTCCAAACATGGGATGCTGAGGATCATTTTCCTGTTTCTTCTTGTCAACCTCTGCCGTTGTTCTTCTAATATCCGGAGGTACTATGCCTACAAGATAGTAGATTTTGTCAACTGAAGTTGGTCGTTGACAACCTGTCATAATGCAGCCTGTCTCGTTGAGAGCGGTGTCAATATTCCTGGCGTGTGCGGAGTTCTGCCAGACTGGTGCTGCATATTCTGCAGTGGAGAAACATAGAGCTAGAGCAGACGTACGTAGTACACTTGGTTGAGCCCCCCTTCGGCTGCAGACTTTGAGCTTCATATTCTCACAATGGTCTTTGAAAGTGAGTGAGTGGTCGAGCTTTACTCCGAGGTATGTAGGGGTGTCACAGTGTTGTAGTTGTTTTCCCCTCCAAGTTACTTTCAGTTTCTTCCTAGCTTGTCTATTTCTCAAGTGAAACGCACAGACCTGTGTTTTGGTTGGATTAGGCTTTAGGTGGTTATTGTCATAGTACTCTGCCAGGACTTCGAGGGCTGCAGTCAGCTTAGTTTCCACCTCATCAAACGTACTTCCTTGGGCTGCAACTGCTGTATCGTCGGCGTAAATGAAAGATCTTGTGTTCGTTCCGACAGGTTGGTCATTGGTGTAGATATTGTACAGCAACGGTGCCAGCACACTGCCTTGAGGAAGGACGTTCTTCTGGACTCTCCATCGGCTCTTCTTGCTATTCAAGGTGACAATTAACCGTCTGTTTTGTAGTAGACATTGGACGAACTGCATTAATCGGTAGTCCTTGGTGATTATATCAATTTTCCTTACGAGTTTGTTATGATTTACTGTGTCATACGCAGCTGTTAGATCTACGAATGCTACACCTGTAATCTGCCATCTCTAGTACCCATTCTCTATATGCTGAGTTAGGTTTAGGATTTGACCACAACATGATTTTCCCGGGCGAAATCCTCTTAACCCCTTTAACTCTTAGGTTACTCTTCTCCCAGGGATCCTTTCCCTCCAGTGGTTGTGACAGACAAGGGGTGTGGACATTGTAGCTTTCAGTCGGTCAACAGAATATAATTACAATTACTAGAATATGTCCGGCTCCGTGGCTAAATGGTTAGTGTGCTAGGCTTTGGCCCGACATGTCCCGGGTTCGATTATCGGCCGGGCCATCATCATCATCATCATCTTGAGCAGTTTCCGACCGCTGTTCGGGTCTGCTTGGAACATACGCCTCTCCATCCTTTCCTGTCCATCCACCATCTCTCATCTTTCACTGTGTCCCAGCACACTCCTCTTTCCTCCACACTCTTCTTAACTCCCTTCATCCATCTGTCCCTTGGTCTTCCCCTTGGCCTCCTTCCCTTCATTTCCATTCCAAACATCATCTTCGGTATCCTCTCCTCTCGCATCTTCCTCACATGTCCATACCAATGTAGCCTAGACCGCTCTATTCTATTTTGCAATGGTTCCTCTCTTACCATCTCTCTGACTCTCTCATTCTTTACTCTGTCCATTCTTGTTACTCCTACCCTACTCCTCTGGAACTTCATTTCCACTGCTCGTATTTTACTCTTGTTCCTTTTCATATCACCCATGTTTCTGAACCATACGTCAAAATTGGCACAAAGTAGGTCTTGTAGATGATTCCTTCACATTTTTGTGGTACATCTTTATTCCATATCATCCCCCTAACACTCTTGAAAAATCCATCTGCCCACCTTCCCCTTTCATTTATTTCCATCCTATTGCCTCCCTTTTCTTCAATTATGCTTCCCAAGTACTTGAAGCATTCTACTTTCTGCAACTGCTGTCCTCCAAGTGTTATGTCCATATCCAGTCTGTTCTTCCTCCTCGTTGTGATGACCACTTCACTCTTCGGCCGGGCCATCAGGGATTTTAATCTCCTGGGGTTAATTCCCGTGGCTCGAGCACTGGGTGTATGTGACGTCTTCATCATCAATTCATCCTCATTACGACGCGCAGTTCGCCCACGGGCGTCAACTAGAAAGACCTGCACTCGGTCTCTCTGGAGGTCACACGATCATTATTACTGGAATATGTGAAAAACAACCTGAAATAAATTAAATGTGGAAGAATACAACTCGGGAGAGCTTTCTACCAACAGGTACGGGAACTAGTATGGAACAAGGATATACCAATTAAGGCTAAAGAAGTTATGTACAAAGCATATCATGTTCCTATAATGACATATGCAGCAGAAACCTGGACAATGACTAAGAGGGATGAGAGCAGAGTACAAGCAGCTGAGATGAGATTCCTGAGAAGTATGGTCCAGAAAACGAGGAGAGATAGAGTGAGAAATGAAGATATACGGAAAGAACTGGGTGTACAGAAACTAAATGCCAAACTGGAGCAAAACAGATTGAGATGGTTTGGACATGTCAAACGGATGAATGAAGTAAGGCTACCAAGACGAACACTGGAAGGACGGATGACAGGGAAGAGAGGATGAGGAAGACCAAGAATGCGTTGGATGGAGTCGGTGAAGAATGGTATTAGAAAACTGAACCTGGATTGGAACACTGTGTCGGAAGAGGAATGGTGGAACGACAGAACAAAGTGGAGAGGAACCATATTTGCCCCCACCCAGTGTCAGCTGGAAAAGAGGAAATGAAGATGATTATGAAATTACATGTGATTAACATATATATTTTGTTACGGACTATTGAAGAAGTAGAAAACATCAAGCGAGCATCTCCAGATTCAAATATACAAGACAAATAACTCCACAAAGCACTACCGAACCTACAGTGACACCCACAGACAGTCTCTGCCTTCTAAAAACAAAATACAAGAAAACCCATCAGGAAACTTAGTCGTCATCATTATCATCTTGTACAGTTTGAGTCTGCTTGGAACATACCGTAAGCCTATCCTCCCACCACCTTTCATTCCTCACTCTGTCCCACTCAGCTCCTTCCTTCACACCCACAATCCACCTCTCTCTTGGTCTCTCGCCATCCTGCATTCTCCTAACATGTCCGTACCAACTCATTCTTGACTTCTCTGATCTCTTGTAAGTACTAATCTGCTTCTCTGAGTTTTCATTTTGCAAGCCTGGATCCTGCTCACCTGTCTCTTCTCCATAACCCACGTTTCTGATGCGTGGGTGAGTATTGGGACATAATATGTTTGAGAAAACTTAGTAAGTGTGGTAATTATTACTGATAAATACCGTATTAAAACGGCTTCGGTGGCGTAGTTGGTAGCATGCTGAGCTTCAAACCCGGCTGAAGTCATCGGATTTTCTAAGAGAATTAAAAATCCCTTAGTATGCCTTCCTTCGGAGGGGAAGTAAGGCCGGCGGGCCCATGTCATAGATTTATGGCATGATGAAGAACCTTCCACTAATTACACTTGTGTGAAGCTAAATTATAGGTTAGATTTGACTAACGCTCTCAGGTTCCAACGTTTGACACCAGATGCTGACTGTGATACCATCTAGTAGCCAAGTTTGCAGCTAGGTGTCGTGGATGGTAGCATTTGGTAGCTACTTGAAATTATCGTCTCAGTCCTTACTTGAATTAACAAACACATAACACACACTAATACAGCCATCACAATTAACACCGGTTATCAGAGAGATTCTACACACACCCAAAGTACACGGGGCAGCCCCTAGACTGAGGAACCAACCATTAAGCACCAGAAAGAATTAGGTAATGTTGCAAAACTTAGAAATGATGATGCCATCAACAAAACAGTCTTCCTCCCCCAACTAAAGTATATAGGTGTTGCTACTAAACTACAGTAGAATGTGGGAATTAACTACAAGTACTCTGCTGTGATGATTAAAAGCTATAACTACCGCTCTTGGTGCAGGCTTTAGTAAATTGTTTAAATATTAATCTGAGTTCTTTGAATTTCAGTAGCTTTTATAAAAGCTTGTATCTCATGAAAAGTTTTCAGATTATGATCTGATGGTGTTTTGTAGGGATATTTGTATCTGATGATGGTCACTTGACGAGTGAAACATGTCATTCCTTAGTTTTCTTCTTCTTCAATAGTCCATAATAATATATACCGTTAAATCTTAATCATATGTAATTTATGTTCAGGTTTTATTCACATGTTTCATTCATTGGAATGATTTGGTGTTGACCAACCGAAAGTTACAATATTATTTGTTAATATGGCAACACTGAAAGGATAGAAACACAACAATCGGAGGGGGAGAAGACAAATGGCACCCGCAGGATTTTTTCCACATATTTTATATTTCATCACCAACCTGCCACTAGGTGATGATGAGATGTACCCGATCCCCCTCGCAATTTTCGTTTCATTTCTTACTTGCTTTGTGATATTCATTATTTTGGCTCCTCTGAAACCATTGGGTACATTATCTTTATGACATGAATGGGAGGAATAGTTTTCTTCTGTTCAGAGTTTTTGTCCATAGAAGTTCACTTTTCTTTGTGAATCATCGTCATAATGTTCATTTCTTAAAAACAGGAAAAATGTAGTTGTATTTCCAGATATCGACAAAAATAAAAATCAAGCAGCTCATTAAAATGGTAAGGTTAATGCAGTTCGCTAATTTTCGAAATAACTGGAGATATTTTCAAATAATCTCAAATTACTAAGATAAAGTAAACTGAGGAATTATCCCTACATCTATTTATGAAATAAACTGGTGTAACAATGAACAATCAAAATATTGTCGGGATTCCAGGGCGAGGGGTTCCACGGCCCCTCCTAGCAGCGCCCCCCCCCCCCACTCCCCCCGGTCCCACCCCCTACTTGCGCCCATGTACCATGATCAGAAGAAATGGAGAGCACTTGTTTAACACACGCGGTAAACTGATGATGACACCTACCTCAAAAGTGTTGATATTCTGGAAAAGCTACAGCAAGTGTTGAGAGTGGAGCATGAAGGATGTGTCTGGACGATCTCACTGCCAAGTTTACAGCAAAAATCTGTTTGATCGACAATAAGACGTACCACTGAAGTGACACCTTATGGAAACAGACAACAGGCCGCTGCTAAGACCAAAAGAGAAGCAGTGGCAAATTTCAGACCAAATACAAGCCACTATTGTTTGACAGCACAATTGGCTTGTATTGATATATTTGATGCATTGAGTTTCCATTATTTGAAACACCGGGTGCAGGGCTCAATGTATGTGCGCAGCGGGCAGACTTTACAGACCTTCCAAGTTGAGCCATAAGAAACAATAACATTTCACCAGGCTCTACCAACACAATTCCATAAGCTACAAGGAAAATGTCGCATGAGTGTGTTCCAACAGCCAACTCACTGTCCTTCAGCTGGTGGAGTTGGAATGGATCTTGTTTTTCTATATATTAGGAAAGTTCATGAATGATACGTGAACAACAAATTATAAATCTCCGAAATAATAGCCTCATCATCTTAACTTTGCTGTAGATGCTCTTTTACTTGGCCACCAAACTCGTCTGACATCAACCCCGCCCAACACTTGTGGGACTGAAAGGTGACTGGAAACACTCATCACCTCTCAAATGAGATCAGAATAGATAATTCCTAGTTTGTTGTCCATAGATGGCTGCAATTAAAGAGTTCAGTAAAGAGATTATATCCTGCAGTGCTGTGTATGCAGCACCTGCTATGTCATTTCTTTTCGTCCTTCTCCTTAAGACTGGTCAAATGGCCCGAATTGATACGTTACTCTCGTAGATCACACAAATGTTTGGCTCTGACAGGGCAATAGCCAACCTCGTCAGGTTCACCCACATTCACTGTGTGGCCTAAAGTTCCTGAGCTCTAAGCGACTTCGGTGGCGTAGTTGGTAGCATGCTGAGCTTCTATGCCCAAGATCGCGGGTTCAGACACGGCCGGAGTCGTCGGATTTTTAAGAGCGTTAAAAATCCCTCAGTATGCGTTTCTTCGGAGGGGAAGTAAAGCCGGCGGTTCCATGTCATAGATTTATGGCATGTAAAAGAACCTACCACTAACTAAACTTATGTGAAGCTAAATTTGCAGGTTAGATTTCGTTGAAATGCTCTATCAACGTTCCAACGGAGGGGAAGATGACCTCGTAGTTCCGCCCCTTAAAACAACAATAACTAACTAAAGTTCCAACGTTCACCACTAGGTGTCAGTGATATCTGATAGCGAAAGTTGGAACTACTTGAAATTGAACGGAACTTGTAGCTCACCCCATGGGTGTCCGCATCGAAGCAGTTAAAGCCTCTGGCGAGCCGAACATGTACTCGGACACTCCCGGCACTAAAAGCCATACCATAAATAAATAAGTTAGGTAGGTAATGAAACGAAAATTGTTACTGCCCCCTTGGAAATAATCCTGCGGACGCCCATGGACCAGAGCGTGAAGTCTGGTCTAACCGAGCCAAGTTGCATCACTTTCGCTCAAAGGTCACAGGAATATCGCTTGCATTCCACCCCCTCATTAATGTAATAAATAGCCGTGCATAGTTGCCATGTCAGCGACTTATCACATCCTGCTGATCTCATTCAATTATGCAACATTGTTCTTATCATTTGGAACGGAGAGTTGTTTGGCCCGCTGCACCCATTGAGGGCACGCGTTATCACATGACGCTCAACCGAAATGAAACAGACACTTATTGCCGTCATCACTTTAAACAACCACTAAGGATGTAACCTTAACATTGGGCGGCTTCGGTGGCGTAGTTGGTAGCTTGCTGAGCTTCTACGCCCAAGATCGCGGGTTCAAACTCGGCCGAAGTCGTCGAATTTTTTAAGAGCGTTAAAAATCCCTCAGTATGCATTCCTTCGGATGGGAAGTAAAGCCGGCGGTCCCATGCCATACATTTATGGCATGTAAAAGGACCTTCCACTAACTAGATAGATAGATGGCTTTATTTTGCCTAGCAAGATTAGGGCCATTGGGCCCTCTTCCATCTAACCAGATTATACAATTAATACATTATTACTTAACAATGGTACTTAAATCTAACAGGAATACATTTCAGATCCGACCACAATACAATAATGGCAGGTAAGCATGGTGTAGGAAAAATTATTGTAATTAGTTAATTATTGCTAAAGTAAGAAAATAATAGGGAAATACAAACACTAATAAAATAGAAACTAATGATGATGTTGATGATGATGATAAGCATCATGGCTGAGTTATTACTATAATATTGATTTTGCAATGCGCATTTAAGGAATCATTTAGGTATCTATTCAGAAAATAAATAAAATGTAAATTAGAAACACGAATATAACTCAGCATAAGGATTCAAATATTTGACGTGCTGAGTTCAGCTTTCATTTCTATTGTGATATGTACAGCTGGCATTGTTGCCTGAATCTGGACGGGGTTACTCCTCTGACAGAGCGTGGCAGGTTGTTCCACAGTCGTGCAGTAGAAACTACGAAGGAGTTAGTGTAGCGTACCGTGCGGTGTATAGGTATGAGCATGAGTGAATCATTTTTTGACCTTGTACCAAGACTATGTTCGTGTGAGAGGCAGTGAAACTGAGAATGCAGGTAAGCTGGAGAGGAACTATAGAGTATTTGTCGGAAAAGACATAAAGAACGAAGATCGCGGCGTTGATCTAGTCGTAACCAGCTGAGTTGTTCGTACGCAGGGGTGACGTGGTCGTAATACCGTAAGTTGCATATACAGGCATTTTGTGCTAGTTGGAGTTTGTTTTTAAGAGTAGCAGACAGGTCATTGTATACCACATCGCAATAGTCAAAATGAGGCAGTACTAGGGAGGAAACAAGTCGTTCTTTTAACACGCGAGAGAAAATATTCCCAAATCGTCTCAATGAATTCAGTGCGGAAAATACTTTTCTATTATAGAGACGCTGCGGATTTGCTGCGTCAATAATCACGCCCAGATCTTTGACTGATTCTCGGAATTCGATTGGGAAGTCACGCAAGCGTAAGTTTGGTAGAGTGGGATTATTTTTTATTTTACGGAGTACCGTATTCTTGGGTGGGAGATGAGTTTTTGTCTCATTGAGTCGTAGTCCATGTGAATTGGACCAATTACAAATTTCAGTTATGTCCTCATTGAAAGCTTTGATTGCTTGCGATAGTCTTTCTGGTGCAGCATGCAGATAAAGTTGTACATCGTCAGCGTATAAGTGATATTTGCATTTAGTTATCGATAAAGTGATATCATTTATGTAGATCGAGAAGAGAAGGGGTCCTAGAACTGATCCCTGAGGGACTCCTGTCGCCTCGGAGCGCCAAGAAGATATTTGATTCGAGTTACTTTTAACGCGCTGTTGGCGCCCGTATAGATATGAGTCCACCCATTGGATACTGTTCATAGAGAGATGAATTTTGAATAGGCTAGAGAGTAATATGTCATGATCAACAGAATCAAATGCTTTGCTAAAATCAAGCAGTGCTAAGATTGTTGCTTGCCCACTCTCCATAGCCATTCTTATGTCATCCGTGACCTTAAGTAGTGCCGTAGTAGTGCTGTAATTTTCCGGAAGCCAGATTGGTGCTCATCAAGGATATTGTGCGCTTGCAAATAGCAGAAGAGTTGTTCGTACACGATAAATTCGATAGATTTGGAGATGGCAGATAATATGCTGATTGGGCGATAGTTACTCACGTATTCGGCTTGTGTGTTTTTAGGGATTGGAATGACAATAGCCGCTTTCCATAGCGATGGGTACGTACCGGTAGTAGGAATAAAAGGGAGATTCTGGCACAGGGGCTAATGCGCAAGATGGCCACCACGCGCAACCAGCTCTATGTTATACTTATGGAGGGGTCAGTCAGAGCTGGCGCAGTGGCTAATGGGCAACATGGTCGCCACGCCCTAAGACCGTGTATGTCGTCACAGGGAGAGGTCGGCCGTAAAGTTGCTAAATGGAATATTTATTATTATTATTATTAGGTAATTATTGATTGATCATGTACAATCAAGAGCAGCCTATATTGTCCACCTCTTGGTGTAGTGGCTAGCATTCTTGGATGTTACTGCAAAGGCCTGGGTTCGATTCCTGGCTCTGCCAAGAAATTTAATTTCTGGTCTCGAGAGTGGAACGGGGTACACTCAGCCTTGTGAGGCAAAACTGACAGGAGCTGGAGTTTCGTTTCATACCTCAGCCATTCTGCCTAACCAAACTTCACCTAACCTAACCAAACCTAACCTAACCTAACTTAACCTAACCTAACTTAACCTAACTTCAAAGTCAGAGCAAAAAAAGTAAGAGCAAATGAGAGAGCACAAATAATAAACTTAGTTATAACCTAACCTAACCTAACTTCAAAGTCAGAGCAAATGTGAGAGCACACATAATAAACTAAGTTATAACCTAACCTAACCTAACCTCAAAGTCAGAGCAAAAAAAAGTAAGAGCAAATGAGAGAGCACAAATAATAAACTTAGTTATACCCTAACTTCAAAGTCAGAGCAAAAAAAGGTAAGAGCAAATGAGAGAGCACAAATAATAAACTTAGTTATACCCTAACCTAAACTATCCCACAGAAACCTCATTTAAAGATTTTAGATTTTACATTTTAACATTTTTGATTTTACATTTTACATTTTTTAGATTTTACATTTTTGAATTTTTGTATTTTAAATTTTAGTTTTTTTTTAGATTTTACATTTAAGATTTTTTGATTCTAGATTTTACATTTTCCGAAAAAAGTAAACTACAAGGTCACATACCTAACCTCACCAACCCTAACTTAAGATAATCCAAAGGCTAATGCACATACACAAAGTATATAAGGGCACATGCAACTATCCTTATGCTAGTCTTAAAGGCTACTGTACAACATGATCACTACCCCAACCGGTTTTTTTTTCCTCATTTTGTTGTTTACACATTCGTCAATTTTCCAATTTCCCATTTTCAGTTTTTTTAAATGTCAGTTTTAAGTTTTTCAATTTCATAATATGGAAACATGGAATTTGCATTTTGTTGTTTACACATTTGTCAATTTTCCAATTTCCCATTTTCAGTATTTTAAAAATGTCAGTTTTTAGTTTTTCAATTTCATAATATGGAAACATGGATTTTTGCATTTTGTTGTTTACACATTTATCAATTTCACAATTTCCCATTTACAGTTTTTAAAATGTCAGTTTAAAGTTTTTCAATTTTATGATATAGAAACATGGATTTTCCAATTTGTTGTTTACACATTTGTCAATTTACCAAATTCCCATTTACAGTTTTTAAAATTTCAGTTTAATGTTTTTTCTATTTTATCAATATGGAAACATGGATTTTCCAATTTGTGTTTTACATGTTCATTTTGTATTAGGAGTGGGGAGAGGTGGGTAGTAATTAGAAATGTACAAGCAGAGTCCATACAATATTTTTATTTTAAATACATGTACACTATTTACACATAATACATTTTTATATATATTCTTTTTTATTTTGTTTTCTATTTTATTTATTTTGGATTATGAATACCATTTTTTATTTTTATTTTTTTATTTTTGTAGTGCTATTGTTTTATTTCCCAAATTGTTTTGTTTTATGTATTTGCTAGTTGCAGGCAGAAGATTTTGATATTCATAACTTAACTCTTTAAGCATGGTCAATGATTGAGTAACGACCATAGGCATGTGTACCTATACCATCAGCATCAATCACTATTTTATCATCACCAGGACACAAAGCAATTTTGTTTAGTCTTATAGATGATATGTCATGTTGTTTAGAAGCGATAATGTTCATGGGTATTCTTTTTACATTGTTTTTCATGACACAATCCTTATAATCTTGAAAGCTTATACAATTTTTGACAACACCTCTGTTAATACCTTTAATCTTATTGATTTCTTTACCATTTATGTCTAAAGCGTACATTTTAGCTCTAAGTCCAACAAATGCTTTTATAATTTGTCCACAAGCCTCGTCTTTAAATTTCCCCAACGTTTTCTTGTTTGATGTAGAGTAACATATGTGATTAATAGGATAATCTGATGTGTCCAGGTGTTCTAGGAAATTCAACTTGTCTTGATATACATCTTGGGTGTTAACCAAATAAATGAACGAGTCGGTATCCATATACATGAGTTTAAGATTGTTCATTCCATAATAGGGTAGCAGAACATCATAGTGGTGGGAATACATGAGAGTTTTTGAAATATCCAGTATACACATTCCAATATATATAGGCTTATTGAATACAATGTTACGTTTAGCCATGTGGAAAGCAGCTAGGTTAGGACCATAAATTGTTCTGTCAATAAATGTCGGCTTTGCTATTAGCTTTTCTGCCTTTTTGCTGTCAGTCACAAGACGTATGTCTATTCTTTTACGGATATTTTCCATTGTTTTTCCAAAAATGGCATTGTTGAATAATTTGTACAGATATTTCTCAAAATCATTTTTGGCTTGTTTTCGAAGGTTGTTATTAAAATCAACGTATGCCTTTAACCAAGGTCTTTGCTTAAACTTTAACACACGATGAATTTTTATCAATTTTATTCCATAATCTAAAGCCTGTTTTAATGCCATGTATTGAACAACATATCGCCTTCGATTTCCAAGATGAGGAATTAGTTTTTTCAGAGACGAATTTAGGTTGTGTACACTCTGGTAGGAAAGGTAAATCATTGTGTAGATCATGAAGGTCAGATGGGTAATCAACATCAACGTCTAGAATGTATCCCACAGGATCGTCTTCCTTTAGTTTTTCTAGATCAACAGTATCTGGAGAAACCCACTGAAATCCACCATAAGGAAGAGAGTGACACATAGCCCACCCGTATTGGTTGTTGGCATCATCATAGGTAATAAACTGCGATGGTTTCTCAGTATCATAGGTTTCCATGTATTTATTGTTAGCTTCAGCATACCGGTGAGACACTTGGCATATGCCTCCACGTATTCCAGACTCGATTAGAAGAATCTGATCGTAATCCTGTAGCAATTCCAGTTCAATTCCAGTGTAAAGGAGCATTGCCTCGAAACTTAAACCAGGCGAAGTAAAAAAATGTGCAGCATCCACTCGGTGTGTTTCTAGTGTTTTGTTTCTAAACGTTTCAAAACTGTCTGCAAGAAGGAGTACATCTGAAGTTAGGTAAAGGTCACTATATTCCCCTAGAGTTTTAATGTTGAACTGATTCCACACATTTTGGCATGTTCATAGTCTTCTTGACTAACATCTTCTTGACTTAATTTGTTAAAGAATACCTCTTTTGGAGGTAAACACGTTTCACTTAACTTTTCCCATGAATCAATGTAGTCATAACAAAATACCCCTTTACGAGTCATGAGCATTGCATTTTCTTTTCCAAAGTACTTGTCTGTTTCAGGGTATGATGTTAAGTTGGAAACTAAGTTTTCCAAACTACTCGGCATTAACCGAAACGTGTCCACAAATCGAAGCTTAACATTTCCTACATATTTGGTGAAGGAAATTTACTTTTCTTTGGAGTTAGCGATAACATCCACTCTCTCAGTAGTACTTCCCAATTGCTTTACAATGAAATTTGCGTCGTAGCCACTCATATTATGTAGAAATACATGAACGGGGTTACGTGTTTTACACCTCAAATTACAGTTATTGTGAGCACTTCCACGGTATTCACCTGTAATATGGCAATGATCTCTAACTTTCCAGTCCTCTTTGATAAATGGTTTTTCACACAAATAACAGGTTTCAGAACATTGGAACTCTGCTTCTTGATTCTGAGTTAAGGCCTTTGGAACATTTAAGCTATAAAGGCGATCAATTTCATTAGCTATTGAGATCAAACAGTTCATTAACTTTTCTGCAGCGTCAGGTCCACGATAAATAACAGGTTGGCTTGGAAGGTTTGTCTTTATGTGTTCCACAGCCGGTGAGGGTTTAACGTATATACCAAAGCTCATAGGAACATGACTCTGGTATGGCACTGTATAACTTGCTTCAGGATTGGATAAACATGTTTGATATGGTAAGAGTATACTTTCGAAATCTGCATAGATAACGTAAGGTATTCTCAGCATTTTTTCAACATTTAAGAATTTCACAATTGAGTTTTTAATAGGCATTTCAACCCTAGCAATGTCATGCTGGACACACAAAGCTCTATGTTCTTTTAATTTTTCCATTCCTTGTTGTCCATATCGATTATCGAAGTGAGTAAAACACCGTTTACACGTATATATCTTATGTTGATGGTGGGTAATCTGATGTCTTACTAGTTTATCAAAATCTTTGATAAAGACGTAGTGGTTCTGTCCGGATGATGAACTTAGCAGAAGGAGGTCGCGATGGTCTTGCAGCTCTTGATCCACAACCTTTAGAGGGAACAATTTGTTGTCTTGTTCCAATCCAAATACATTAATGGATATATCGTTAGCTTTTTCAAATTTGGGAATGGCAGCTAGTAGGAAACGATATTACAGAAAAATCATACTTGTTGTCCAGGTCCTTGTATTTACTAAAGCGTTGAGCATCCTTTTTAACCAGTTTTGCTAAAATGGCATACATAAAACACTTTTCATCTTTCAAGTTTTCAGGATTAATGCAGGCTTTTCTTGCTTGTATAGCTGCTGGTAATGGAATATATGTGCTTCCACGCAAGGGATTGTACTTATTTATTTTCAATCGTACTCCTTCCACTGCTAACAAAGCCCAATTACTGCCTTTTAGCTCAGATTCTTCCATTTCTGTAGTTAACCTTGTAAATTGTGTTTCCAAGAAACTACTTACGTCCGTTTCCAAAAATAGGGCCTGATTTCGTGTTTTAAAAGCACGATCTGTAATTTCGTTAGTGGACGTATGAATGAATCTACATTCAGCCACAAGATTGACTTTTATCGACTTGTGCATTGCTAGTTCTTTCTGCATAGCTTGTATTATTTGCTGTGTGGACTCTTTAATGTATGAATTTAAATCCTTACACGAATCACACCGTATGAAATAGGATTTAAGTCGACCTTCAAAAGATGTCTCATATTCAATAAGTTCATTTTTGTCTGGGACCAATGAAAGTAGGTAATTTTTGTAGGCTCCGCTTTTTGTCTTTTAGCTGCCGACACATCATTACAACATTCTTCATGACGACGTCCATTGTAGGCATTGTTGAATTTACTGCCACACATTTTACACTCATGAAATTCCCCACACAAAACTTCATGACGCTTTCTATCATAGTCCCGAAGAAAAGTTTTTCCACACTGTTTACACATATAGCTAGGAATGGGTTCTTCCATCATGAGTGTTGATTTCTGCAAACAGCTGCTTACTGCGTATCACAGGGCTAGAGGTTGGTCGGTGAGACGGTCTTTCACGATGTGAACACCGTGAGAGGTAGTAGTCAACTGGTGATATTCTTGTTAAGGGTCCTCTAATATACCCCTAGTCTAGACCAACAGCTCTTTACAGCGTATGACAAGGCTGTAGACTGGACAGTGAGACGGTCTTTCACGATGTGAACACTGTAACAAGTGGTAGTCAACTGATTATATGCTTGCTAAGGGTTCTCTAATATACAATAGTCAAGACCAACAGCTACTTACTGTGTAGTACAAGGCTGTACAATAGTTGTATTGACAGTATTTCACGATGTGGTCACTGTGAGTGGTGGTAGTCAACTGATGATATTCTTGCTAAGGGTCCTCTAATATACCCCTAGTTAAGGGTAACAGCTGCTCACTGATTATGACAAAGCTAAAGACTAGTTGTTTCAACGGTCTTTCACAATGTAAACACTGCGACAGGTTAGTCAACTGAAAATATTCCTACACCATACTCAAGGTTATCAGTACTTACAGCATATCAAAAGCTGTACACTCATGTGTTAGACAGTCTTTTTTTTTTGCGAAAGACCCTCTATATTCCCTACACAAGGCTATACATGTTAGTTCTAAACACTCAGTGGTTAATTGTATAATAAATTTAAATACACAGCATATACGAGCACGTTTTCACTCGGTAAATCTTTACCAAATAGTCAAATGCGACACGCAAAGTATGTTGCCGCTATCTAGCGATGACTATGAGAACTACTTGAACGACCAGCATGCTACCTAGCGCTCCATTTCAACACTCGCTCACTGAACGACCAGCATGCTATCTAGCGGTCGATATCAATACTCACTCAACTACCAGTCTGCTACCTATCGGTCAATATAACAACTCACTCAACTACCAGCATGCTACATGGCTTTTTTTTGTCAGTTTTTTGTTGACTTTTTGGTTGGCTTTTGTTGGCTTTTTTGTTGGCTTTTGTTGGCTTTTGTATTAGCTCTTTCATATTTGCTCTTACTTGTTGGGGCTTATTTGGTCTTGGAAAGTATGTCAGTCCTTTTTATGGCTGCATAATGCTTACATCCATGTTTGTAAGCAGCAGCAACAACAACAACAACACACAAAATTCCAAAAAAAAAAAAAAAAAAAAGTACTCTAAGGTTTATCAATGACTCTCAACTCTTACACTTACCTCTATCCCATGCCTAGTCAAAAAAATAGTGTATTTTTCAAATTTTTCAAAAAAGATTTGGAAAGTAGGCTATATCATTGAACTAAAAATCCTAAAAAGACATATGTTAACTCCAACACCTACCTCTATACCACTCTCAGTTCAAAAATAGTGTACTTTTCAAATTTTCCAAAACATATTTCCAAAATGGGTTATATTTCCAAAATTAAAAAGTTTACAAACATGTTTGTTTGTCATAAATGAATGACCTTTGCCCCCCTTTACCGCCCTACCAAGTCCCAGGTCTCTAGGACAACAAAAATAAAATTTTGAAAATGGGTTATATTTCCAAAATTAGGAATTTTACAAAAACGTTTGTCTGACGTAAATCAATGGTCTTTACCCCTTCTACTCCCACACTAAGTCTCAGGTCTTTAGGACAACAAAAATAACATTTTGAAAATGGACTATATTTCCAAAATTAGTAATTCTACAAAAAAGTTTGTTTGACATAAATCAATGGTCTTCACCTCTTCTAGCACAATACCAAATTTCAAGTTTCTAGGTCGAAAGAAAAAGAATTTTGAAAAAATGGTCACTATTTTGGAAACTAGGATTTCTACAAAAAAGTTTGTTTAACATAAATAAAAGGTCTCTATCCCCACTACCTGTAAACCAAGTCCCAGATCTGTAGGACAAAAATAAAAAAGTTCAATTGGAAAAGTAGGCGATTTTTCATAAAGCCAAACATGATAGAATGTTGTGCCATGGCTCAAACGAACGGTCTCTATGTCCTTTATTTTTATAGTAAAACTTTTTTATTTTTTACATTTTTTTTTAAAAAAGTGTAATTTTGAAATTCCTTTATTTTGGAAACTAAAGAGTTTACAAAAATGTTTGTTTCACGTAAATCAATGGTCCCTACGCCCTCTACCACCAAAATACATTGCAAGTCTCTAGGACTAAAACTACAGTAGGGGGGGGGGGGTAAGGCGGTATCTAAATAGTGTCATGGCCGCCGCCCCTACTTCTAAGACGTTCACCGTAGCTACCCTCTAATTATCCACACGGACCCCTCCCCCCATTGCTTTCCTTCAATACCTTGATCGCACCTTTCCCAATTATTTTCTAGCAGCTGATCTCAATACCAACTCCTACACTGTGCAAGATCACACCAATTTCCAAAATCTTCTTCATAGTATCCGTGGAGTGCTCGTTCCCTTTCCCTCGGCTACAATGCCCTCAACTAACTCTACCCTAACCCCTCATCCTCTTGTCCGTATGCTTCCTTCTATCGGTAGTGACCATGTTCCAGCTCTTATTTCGATACCTCACATATTTCCCCGTCCAGATGCCCCATACCGGCCCCCTCCTACCCGTCGTTTTACAAAGACCAATTGGTCTGATTATCGAGCTACTGTTACTGATCTCCTCACCCTCCCCCCCGCCCCCCCCCCCCCCCCCACCTCCCCGACATCTCTCCCAAATCTTCTCTCACTAATCTCCGAAACTGAACATGCTCTCCTTACTGCCGATCGGCTTCATATTCCTCGCCATTCCTACCACCCCACCAAACCTCCTATATCCCCTAAGGCATATATACCTTTTACACATAGCCCACGACTATTATCGGGCCTATCTCCGTACTCGAGATCCTGACACCCTCCGCCAACATCGTCGCCATCTCCGTCATGCCAAATCTTATATCCGTGCTTTTAAACGCAAATCCTGGAACGATGCATACACCCGTCTGGATGACACACCCGATCCTTCTAAGTTTTGGTCTACCTTTCAACGCCTCACGAAGTCTCGTCCATCCCACCCTACCTACCCCATTCATACCTCCACCTCAGTTCCCCCTACTCCCCTCGAAAAGGCTAACCTTTTTGCATCTCACTACTACCACGTCTTCTCTCCAACCCAGAACCCTCAATTCCATAACCCTAATGATGTGCTTATCCATCGTCTTCACGACCCGAAACTTACTCCTGACCTCCAACCTTCCTTCGCTCACTTTGCAAACATTGATTACTCTCATCCTCTTAATCGTCCTATTTCTACTTCTGAAATCACATCAGTTCTTCGCCATCGCAAAAACACCGCTCCAGGAACTGATACCATTACTTACCGCCATCTCCAAGCCGCTCCCCCCATCCTTTTTCATGTTATTTCCCTCATATATACCACCATGCTCTACACTGGCTTTTATCCCACCCACTGGTGTAAAGCTTCCATTCTCCTTTTCCTGAAACCCCATAAAGCTCCCTCTGACATAAACTCCTACCGCCCCATTAGCCTTCTTCCAGTACTCTCCAAACTATTCGAACTACTCCTCGCAAAACGAATCAGCTCCTATCTCGAACCTCTCCATTTACTGCCCGAATCCCAAGCCGGCTTCCGTGCCCACCGCTCGACGCAAGATCACCTTTTCCACTTAACCGCCTCATTGTCCGCTTTCATGAAACCTCGCCGCACTGCTGCTCTCATATGTCTAGATGTAGAGAAAGCTTTCGATAAGGTTTACCACCCCGTTCTTTAATTCAAACTCCGCCATCTCCCTATCCCCCCTTCCCTTATCCGTCTGATATATAATTTATTATCACACCGCACAGCCTCTATCCGAATCAAATCTGCTCACTCCTACACCTTCTCCATTCGTGCCGGCATCCCCCAGGGGTCGCCACTTTCCCCCCTCCTCTACCTTTTATTTACCCACGACATTCCACACCCACCTCTCCCACTCCGCCTTTATCAATTCGCTGACGACCTAGCTATCCTCGCTCTCGGTCATACTGCCCCCAAACTCCAAAATCTTCTCCAATCCTACCTCAACACTCTTCAGTCCTGGTTTCTCTCTTCCCATATAGCAGTCAATGCTCGGAAAACCCAATTCATAGTCTTTAGAGGAAAATCCCGCCTTTGCCCCCCGCCATCGGATCCATCTCACCCTGAACTCTCTTCCTCTCCTCGAAACCAACAAACTCATATACCTCGGTATTACCTTTCAAAATAACCTACAATGGACCCATCATCTCCGCCTCCTCACCAGCCGCGCCCTTCATCGTCTTACCGCTACCTGCTCCCTCACCGGCCATACCTGGGGCCTGAAAGCCCCTATCATCCTCCGTATATCCCGTGTTTTCATTCTCCCAGTCCTACTCTACGCTTCCATGTCCTGGCTCACTGCGTCCCCTCCTCTTTATTTCAATCTTCTTAAACTTGATCGTCATGCCCTCCGTATGGCATACCGCCTACCTTACGACACACCATCCGCTAATTTTACCCCTCTCTATACCTTTCCTACGATTCTCACTACTCTACATACCCTACGCTTAAAGTACCTTACCCGTGCTCGTCTCGCAAACCTTCCATTCTTTTCCGAAGCACTATCTATCTCTCCCCTTGCCCAAGATATCCTCAATGCCAACCGCACCCCTGCAAATTCCCAAGCGTTCAGTACATACAACTGGTGAAGTCTCGACAGATATTTATGAATATTTATGTTCGTACATAAAATAGTTATAACTATCGTCGAACATAAACAGTCGTATGCAACTCGCCTATAATGGTAATTAAGACACTGGTATGGAAATAATAAAACTCGCTATGCTTGTTTTATAAACATACTCGTGTCTTAATTATTGCCATTATAGGCTCGTTGCATAATGTACTATTACGGTGCTGTGTTGACTAAATTCCTCATCTCAAATATTTTGAATTCTTGCTCTATATTTCCTAGTACTCCGCTTACAAATTTGGAGACTAATTGATGACACAATATGAAAAACATGGATGGCACTAAAATTTAAAAGAATCATAATTTTAGCTTATCAATAAAAATGTAATGAATCGTCCTCAAATTGAAATGAACAACTAGGGACTCATAGCCTATTTTGTCTCGCACGTTGTCAGTGGACCCATTCCGAAGGTTGGTCTGATCCTCAGAAAGCACTGCCAGAGAAACGCAGCTCTGTATTGAGGGCAAGATGAGGAAGGATGTAGTTTGCTCCCAGACGCAGTGCAAACGTTCCATATCACCAGCAGTCAGGTTCGAGTCCTGGTCGATCCAAGTCATTTTAATTGTTGGTTGGTTCCTCCGTTTAGGGGCTGCGACAACGCGGTCATATATCCCCGTGTACTTTGGGTGTGTGTAGAAACAGTCTGATAACCGGTGCTAATTGTGTTGGTTGTATTAGTGTGTGTTATCTGTGATTCAGGTAAGGACTGCAGACGATTAATTTTCAAGTAGTTCCTGCTTTTGATACCAAATTCTACCGTCAACGACACCTAGCCGCGAACTTGGCAACTAGATACCACCGCAACCGGCCCCTTGTGGCGAACGTTAGAACTAATAGAGCGTTAATCAAGTCTAAGCTACAAATTTAACTTCACACAATTGTAGTTAGTGGAAGGTTCTTTAACATGCCATAAATCAATTACATGGGCCCGACGGCTTTACTTCCCCTCCGAAGGAAGACTTACTGAGGGATTTTAATGCTCTTAAAAAATCCGATGACTTCGGCCGGGTTTGAGCCCGCGACCTTAGGCAGTCATTTAAATTCTGTGGTTATCTATAATGCATACAAACAGGACCTACTTCTTCTTCTACTTCTTCAACAATTCCCTTATGCCTCCAAGCGTCGGGGTAGCCGAGTTGAGCCATTTCTGCACATTCTCTTCATTTCCACAGCAGTTTTGCCCCAATCTCCCAATGCGGGGTCTAGCTCCTCCCTCAACTCGCATTTGTTTTACTTTCCTTTCTTCCTCCATTCTCGTATAAGGTGCGTTCAAAAAGTTACGAGCCGGAGGCATAATTACAGAAGCCAGTACCTGTATGTAAGAAGTATTGGCCCTGGCTGTTGAGGCACTTGTCCCACTGTGACACGAGGCGGTGAATGGCTGTCTCATAAAATTCCCTGGGCTGCGATGTGAACCAGTTCCACACGTACAGCTGGACGTCGGCGTCCGAGGTGAATCGTTGGCCCGACAGAGCCCTTTTCAGGGGACCAAACATGGCGTAATCACAGGGAGAGAGGTCTGGACTGTATGGAGGGTGACCGAGAACCTCCCATTTGAATTTCTGCAGGAGTGTCGCGACTGGTTTGGCCGTATGAGGTCGTGCATTGTCGTGGAGTGACCACGGCGGCTATGGCGTTCACTGTCACTCGGCGGTCCTGGGTAATGAGTGCATCAACCAGCTGGACGTTGTCATCGGTAATGCAGGGGGGTGCCCCAGACCGGGCATAATCGGCTAACGACACTCGTCCTTCCCTGAAGCGCTTGTGCCACGCCTTGACCCTTGCAAGGGACATGCAGTGTTCGCCGTACACTTGTGACATTCGGCGATGAATGTCGTTCCCCCTACTCCTTCCACTGTCAGAAACCGAACAACACCTCTTTGCTCTTCGGTTGACGCCTACATGTCACTGTTTGCAATGCGACTGGCAGCGTTGGACGATTGATGCATACTGCTGCTCGCTTTGTATCGTCACGTGACGTGCACGCGTGCCCTCTAGCGACGGGCTGTGACCTCCCACGCTCTGGTCGGAACCACACCTCGTTACACACGCCACGATTAGCCGATGTAGTCACCGGTTTTCGCATTCCAGCCTCCGGCTCGTTACTTTTTGAACGCACCTTATAACATGTCCGTACCTCCACAACCACTTCACGCATTGCTTTTTGTCCTGATTCCTCTCTAATTCTCTAATTTCGAACTCGATGTCTTCTTGTCGTAATGCCAAGCAGGACCTAATAACTGCAGTAAGAATTCTAGAGATGATAATAAGCGGATTAATCGAATGATTTGAAATGACTGACCGTTAAATCGATAGATTGGCTAACCGTAGAATGTAGGTACGAGATAAGAAAAGAAGTTCAAATGAGAGGTCATCGCTTATTTTCGGAATGAAAAAGCTTGTAGTTTAACGTGACCGTTAATCTCGCGATCATGAGCCACGGGACCTCCTTTTAACGTGGAATCTGAACCACAGGACATGGCATTTCACAACGAAAATCTCACATACATTGACCGGGAATCGAACCCGGTGGGTAGATTATAGGTTAGGGAATAACCCACCCACCAAGGGAAGATGATGAAAAGAAGGAAGTAGATTTTGGAATTGGCAAAGAAGGATAGAAGAATAGGAGGAGAGTCCCACAAAAGTAATAAATTTAGTGTAAAACACACTTAAAGGTAGTTGCCAATGGAAATTAACTCTAGGATACCTAAAGCAGGTACGAGCTTGGTCGAGGCTAAAGGGAACCGCAGCTAAGACTTGGGCGGTTTGCAAGAGAGAGGCCTTAGTACATTTCCTCCCAAGCATATATAAAAGTACTATGGGGAAGGGTGATGGTCTGGCAAGACTTAGAGGAACAAATTTACTGTATGTTTTCTCAAGGAGATTTGGTTTTGCAAAGTAATTCGAAGAATGCCGATGATTTAACTCAAGCTTGGTATTTTCAATTTCCAAAATTATTGAGTTCCTGTAAGGGCGACCAAGTGTCTCTAAGAAGGAATATGATAAAGGATTATGCCTTATTGGGTAATCTTGGTAAATGAACCAATGGTTGCATTGGACAATGGCTAAGCTTTTACTCAGCGAGGAGCCGGCTAAAAGTTTAGACAAAAAGAAACACTTATTTTTTAGAAAACTGACCATAAGTTTTCGGAGAGGGTCTCCACAAGCAGGTAGTTGGCTTAGCGAACTTTACTTGCCTTACTGGCCAATTAGAATTAGCTATTATCGCTAAGAAGAACTTTAGTAAGGTGAAAATTAAGAGTTCTTGCTCAAAGACAACAAATGGTGAAAGCCCTATTAAAGATTTTAATATCATTGAGTGAGGAGAGTCAAGGAAGACAGGATCTTGCCTAAACTTTATATTCGCAAATGAAAAAGAGAAGGGAAAAGATTTGTTTATTTTACAATTGGAAAAAATTTGATGAAATTAACAATTGTGCAATATAAATTTAATGAACATGGTTCATTTGAACCTTTTAACAAATAGGGTCGCAGACCTCTTAACATCAAACAGTTGCTCCAGGCAATTGACAATTTTTAAGGTTTTTTAAACCGTGTATTAAAATCTTGGTAAGATTTCATAAATAGGCAAAATGGAATAATTAAAGTTTTAACATTTACAGGAGTACAAGCAGTGTACTTATATGAAACCTCTGAAAGAACATTCTAACGAGAATGACAACTTCGAAGATAACAAAATGGAAAACATAAGGAATAAAAAGGAAGTTTCTACAACTTCTTATATTTAAACAGAATTACTTTGTGAGATTTATACAAAGAGAGCAGGTCACTTACTGTGAACCTGAAAAGTTAATCAGAAGGAAGGTTCTAGACCTTTTATACTTTGAATAAGACTCGCCAGACAAATGAGGCAGTTTTCATTTAGCGAGACCAAAAAATAACTCACTCAGGAGTTGAGAGAATTGTTTTCCCTGCTTTTGAAGGGAGGAACAATGTAAATTTAAAACTTGTATCACACAAGAAATTATGCAGAATTTAATTAATGTTAAACTAGCAAAGTTGGAAGGGCACTTCGTAAGTAACACCTTATAGAAAGTTACATTTTTATAAATAATGGTTGTTAGTAGAAGGTTAAGGAAAGATCATTGGGATATAGGAACAATGTTCATGGCCGTATTTAATGTAACCGGACGATCGCGACGCGGTAGAAAAGTGGAGCAAGCACTGATTAACACTATAGTTTGTAAAGATGGATGCAAAGTTCACTAGAGAAACACTGAAGTTTATGAGAAAAAAAAGTTATTGCAATTATGGAGATAACTGATTGCACTATGTAGGTGAAAGTCTATTTCTCGAAAAAGTTGTGATTTACAATTAAATGCGCCATAAAATGTTCCAGCGGTGGACGAAAATTCACTATTGTAGTAATTTAGTTTTAAACAGGATTCTCCCAAGTACGTGAGAAATACATGATGGCAGGACTCGCAGATAGAGAACAAGTTCTAGAAGGTTCCAGAACGACCTTAGCAGAAAATGGGGTTTGAAAAAATCCAACGGAGGAAATAGTTTCAAAATTATAGGCAGCGGGTATTAGATAATATCCCACGTAGCGAGAGGATTTCTCGTTTGAATCGCTTAAGAAAAGCTCTTTTATAGGAAGGTTGGCTTATACAAGTAAAAGCTCAACATGGCAAAACCCACGAAGAATGATTATTGCCCCAAGTAAATAATTTCACACTGCCCACAATTAAAAGCACTTGAAAGTTAAAACCATGAAGATGAGGTTAAAACTTTTTAAAATTGGTACTTATCTCGATTTCATGTTGAAGTCGGAGTTCCTTATGAAGACTATCTAGCCAACATGGCGTAGAAGAGGGTGTGCCTCTTGGTTTGAGGAGGCTAAGCTCGAGCGGAGCTTTGACTGAACGAGTCAACTGCAGACGTAGAAGTGAGTGCAGCTCAGCGGAGCGCGGAGAGACCACGGAAGGGGGGAGAGAGGGGGGTGGGAGACAAAAGGAGAACATATAAGCATGGCCAACTTCAACACAACAAAATAATCTTCTTTTGCTGAGCTGGTCTTCAAGGAGTTGATAGATGATACTAGCGCAGCATGGTGAGCAAAGAAGTAGACGTAGTCCTCTTGCTCAAGGAGAAAATAGCTGACGATGGTAACGAGATCTGGTAGCCAAATGGATAAGTAAGTCCTCTTGCACGATGAGGAATTGAGTAGCTTCAGAGGTTCGCTACTAGATAGCGCTAGGTGGATCACAGAAGTTATATATCTGAAACATACTTATGAAGACATAAGAGACATGCCCAACAGGGAGAAAACAGATGATCACTGTTGGTGTTTGGCAAGGAGGAAGGAAAAAATGAACATGCAAAGAGCAATAGACATTATATCTCTCGTACCGTGTATTCAGAGAATACACCATACTGGGGGGACAAACACCAACAGCGAGCAAGAAAGCAGTTACACATTTATTGGAAGCGGAGCGATCAAAGACAGTGGTCTTGTGATCGGTCCATTTGCAGTCAAGATTCTGGCCACTCTGACTCTCCCATCTCTTCCAGGGTAACATTGGGTCACCCTACCAGAAATCCATACTAGGGGGGGGGTGAAATATCTCTAACCAAGACCAAGTCGCCTACTTTAATGTCGGGACTGGAAAGAAACCACTTCTGCCTCCGTTGCAAGGAAGTTAAATATTCCAAGTTCCACCTCTTCCAAAAAGAATTACGGAGGGCTTCAAGTTTACGCCAAACAATAGGCAAATTAAAATCCCTGTAAGAATTAGGAAGAGGAGGAGGGGCAGAAAGAGAAGTGCCGATAAGGAAGTGACCAGGGGTGAGTGGAAGTAGGTCATCAGGGTCATTGGAAAGCGGAGTTAAAGGGCGTGAGTTAACAACACCTTCAATCAGAACAGACAGAGAATTGAATTCTTCGTAAGTCAGAATTCGATTACCTAAGACTTTTCTTAAATGACGTTTAGTGAGCTTTACGCAAGATTCCCACCTACCACCATGATGCGGAGCGTAAGGAGGTATGAAGCGCCATTTGAAACCTTTCGAATAAGAAAAATTCGAGATTTGTTCCATGGCAGGAGAGGAAGTGAGAGCTTTCTTCCACAGGGAAGCTGCGCCCTGAAAGGTGGAAGCGTTATCAGAGAACATCTCAGAAGGAACACCACGCCTAGCGGTGAAACGAGAGACAGCTGATAAAAAGTAAGAAGTAGAAGCATTCGTTACTAGTTCCAAGTGGATTGCGCCAGTAACCATGCAAACAAAGAGAGAAACATAAAGCTTACCAAACAATTTGCGTTTAGCTTCAGGAGAGTTTTGTTGATATTGGAACGGACCCATATAGTCCACTCCAGTTAAAGCGAATGGGCGTATTGGAGAAGAACGAAAAGAAGGCAGATCGCTCATTAATTGAGTGTTGATTTTAGGTTTCGCTTTGAAACAAGGAATGCACTTATGAATTACAGAAGAAACTTCATGAATTCCATTTATAATCCAGTACTTTTCCCTTAAGAGACAGAGCAGAGTACGTGTACCAACATGAAGATTACGATAATGAAAGTCACGTATAATTAAAGAAGTAACGTGATGTTTGGAAGGCAAAATAACGGGATGCTTTTTGTCCTCAGAGAGTAAGGATTGCGAGAGCCTTCCACCTACCCTAAGTAATCCATGGTCATCAAGGAACGGGGCTAAAGCACGAAGACGGCTGGATTTGGGAAGATCTCTTTTAGAAGAAAGCAATGACAATTCAGAAGAAAAGGCTTCTTGCTGTGTCAGTTGTAAAATCTTAATGGTAGCAAGATTCAATTCATGATTGGTAAGGTGTGGTTTAGGGAGAAGAGGCTGGTCAACCACAAGATATTTCCATCTAAGGAGATAGGCGATAATTCGTAGTAATTTATGAAAGGAAGAATAGCGTGACAACAAAGGATGAGATGCGTTGGAAACAAGACACGAAGCAGTGGGTAGAGATACTTTAGCGTCAGGCAAATTGGAGTTTGTAGCTGGGGGTTTAGAAGGCCATGAGGAAGATTCGTCGATTAGCCACGAGGGCCCATGCCAGTACAATTGGGAAGCTGCCAATTGAGAGGGTAAACAACCACGAGAGATGATATCAGCTGGATTATCCGCACTGGGAACATGCCTCCATTGACATCCAGAAGAAAGAGTTTGAATTTTGGAAACCCTATTTGCGACAAAAGTTTGCCAGTGAGAGGGGTTTTTGGCAATCCAAGAAAGGGCGATCATAGAATCGCTCCAGAGATAGATTTGCGAGAATTCGACCTTTAATACTTCCCGTAATTTCTTGACAAGTTCTGCAGCCATTAATGCAGCGCACAGTTCGAGCCTAGGTAAAGTGATAGTTTTAAGAGGAGCGACCTTCGATTTGGCACAAACAAGGTTAGAAACTGGAGATCCATAAAGTGAATCGTGATAAACTAAATATGCACAACAACCATAAGCTTTTTCGGAACTGTCCGCGAACACATGAAGGAAAAAAGATGCATTAGAATGAGAGCTGATTAAATTCCTGGGAATTTCAATGAGGGAAAGATCCAGCAAATTGCTGCGAAACAAGAGCCAACGATTCAGAAAAGAAAGAGGGACAGCGTCATCCCATTCACATTTAAGTGACCACAGCTCTTGCATGAAGAGTTTGGCTATAACAATAACTGGGGCAAGAAATTGAAGCGGATCAAAAATTTTTGCAATTTCAGAGAGGATTTGTCTTTTTGTATTAGGAAGCTCTTCTGCGAGCGTAACTTTGTAGATAAGAGTGTCAGTGCTAGTGCACCAGTGAACTCCTCGAGTTTTTACAGATTCAGAGTTTCCACAAATTTCGACAGAAGAGGGATCTACGTCTTCGATGGGAAATTGGGCGAGAAACTCAGGGGAGTTGGAGTTCCACTTATGAAGTGGGAAACCTCCATTCCTTAGTAATGCTTGAAGTTCTAAAGATACAAAAGAAGCTTCCTCCAAAGAGGGGAAAGATTGCAAATAATCGTCAACATAGAAGGACGTAGTTAGTGCTTCAGAGGCTTTGGGGTTAAATAAATGACCATCTTGTGAGGCAAGCAAGTGTAGGGATCGGATAGCAAGGAAAGCAGAGGGTTTTAAGCCATAGGTAACCGTTTTCAAGCGAAATACCTTAATGGGCTTATTGATTTCATCACGCCACAAGATTCTTTGAAGATCTCGTTGTTCTGGTTGAATTAACACTTGACGGTACATCTGTTTTATGTCGGCTATGACAGCTATGGGAAATAATCGAAAGTTTAAAAGTATAGCAGATAAATCTGATTGAATAGCAGGACCAGAATAAAAAGTGTCGTTAAGACTGTTGCCATTAACGTCGGGTGATGAACCATTGAAAACAACTCGGATTTTATCTTTTACAAAAGGGTTTTTCCACACAGGATGATGATTTAAATAAACCGTTTCGATTGGGGGGTGCAATTCATCATCAGATTTGTTAACAACCTCCATATGATCTAAGCTTTCATACTCATCCATGAACTCAGTGTACTGCTTTTTGACGAGGGGTTCCTTTTTAAATTTGCTCTCGATAGCAAAGAGAGCTTTTCGAGCTTTAGGCTGAGAGTTAATAAGTTTGGGGGGATTGTGTAGTCTTGGCATTTGAACAACGAACCGGCCATCAGAAGAACGAGTGGTCGTGTTCAAAAAAAGTTGCTCACAGAATTCATTTTCTGAAGAAGTTACATTAGGAGAATCAACATTTTCAAGCCTCCAAAATTGTTCCAGGTCAGTATTGGAGAAGTAACATTGCGATGCAGGTTGGGGTGAATAATGGGGAAGTTGCCCTGTGACAATCCATCCAAAATTGGTGTCTCTAGCGACTACGTTTGAGGATAGCTTGCGAACCTGTTTCCGAAGGCAGTTCCAAAAGACATTGGCACTAAAAAGTATGTCAACGGGATTTTGTATGTTAAACGAAGGATCGGCTAACCTTAAATGCGAGGGAATGTTTAACCCCGAAATATCAACCGAATGACTAGGAGTGTCTTCTCCAATGCTGTTGAGAATTAGACAATTAAGTTTAAGAAAGTTGTTTCTATGACAAGTATCTCTTATGGTTAGTTTTGAAAATTGTAAAGCTTGCGATTTTGAGCTGTTGATGCCTGACACATTGATAGAAGTGGGGTTTACGGGTAGGCCTAGTTTTCTAATCAAGGAATTAGATACAAAATCATGAGTTGCCGCTGAGTCTAGAAGACCGCGTGCACGGACCCAGTTGCCAAAGTTATCCTGAACGTCAATTTGGACAGTAGACAACAATACTTGAGCACTGCGAATAGACTTAGCATTTTGAATGTATGATGAAGCATTAGAACTGTTAACACTATCATTTTTAGGAGAAGTGGATGCTGTTGATGACCTTGCCTGATCATGACGATGTAGCAGAGTATGATGAGCCTTTTCACAATGGTAGCAAAGTCTTGTGGACTTACAGTTAGAAGCAGAATGCGTAGGCGCTAGGCAGTTGAAACAATGTTTGTTTTGAGCGACTAATTTTCGTCTGTCATCGACGGACATTTCTTTAAAGGATTTGCAGAGGTATAGGGCATGGGGATCTTTACAAAGTATGCACTTTACAGGTTCGTTTAAACTTTTGCGAGGTTCACCTTGCGTGTTTAAAACAATAGAGCTAGCAACACGACGTTCACTAGACCTAGTTGGGTAACCAGTAATGTGTGATTTGAATTTGGATGAGCTGGACCCTGGTTTTTGGGTATTAGACGCTGAGCGTTCGCTTTTGGGTTTGATGGACATTAATTCGAATTTGGAACTGGGAGATGAAGGTTCGCTCTGATTAGCTAGCGCGGTTAAAAGTTGGCATCTAGCGTTTATGAAAGTGACTAAATGCTCGTAAGAGTAGTCATCTTCCTTAGAAAGTTCAATTTCCCAAGCTTTGAGGGTAGCAGCATCAACTTTAGAAACTACTAAATGTATTAGGAAAATGTCCCAATGTTCAGTAGGCTGCTCTAATTGGGACAAAGCTTTGACGTGGAGTTGGGTAGTGTCAATTAAAGTACGCAAACTAGTGACGTCATTGTGCTGTGACGCAGGTAGGTTAAATAGAGCCTTAATATGGCGTTGAATACGTAAACGTGAATTTCCATATCTTTCCTTTAATAAGTTAAAGGCAATGGGGTAATTTTCGGCACGCAGAGGAAGTGCTTCAACTAACTGCAAAGCTTGACCTCGAAGGATAGATCTCAAGTAATGGAACTTGTAAATGACTTGAATGTCTTCATTGTCATGAACAAGGGAGCAAAATAATTCATAGAAAGAATCCCAAGTGGATTCATCTCCAGAAAAATGGGGTAAATCAATTTTCGGTAAAGTAGGTTTGGGCTTGTGAGTGCCTTCACGGAAAGAAGTTTGGGGTTCATGAAGGGAACCAAGAACAGAAGCGTCCTTTTTCTGCTCCTCTTCGAGTTGGCGTATTATTCTGAAAGCAGAACCTATGCTTTCGTAATATAAGTTCTCTACTTCGACGCGATCTTCTGTTTGATTGAGCATACAAGTTTCAATTTCAGTTTGAATGTTACAGTAGTTTTCATAAGAACGTTCAAAATCCTTTACACGATGTTTCAACAAATCTAATTGCGCATCTGAGGGATCCAATTCTTTTATGTACCTTCTGAATCGGGTAATTTGCCCTTTATAGGATGCTCGTTTAGAAGTAAGTTTTTCATCCTTATCCTTATCAGTGGGAGCCATATTAAAGAAGATAAATGAAAATGTAACTCACGAAACTGTGGAACCTTGGAAATGCTGTCAAGCTGGCAGCAGCGAATGAGTAGAAAGAATGGGACACACCATAGGAGACAGGAGCGGCCTCTTTCCCGTTCACAGGTTTTGCACGATGTGGTTATAGCTGAAATATTCAACACAGATATTAGAAATGTGCAAAGTATTGTCAAATGACACTATTTTAAAAAGAGAAAAGAAAAAATGGGCTCTCCCGGGTTTCTGGGACCAAATTTTGGGTAGATTATAGGTTAGGGAATAACCCACCCACCAAGGGAAGATGATGAAAAGAAGGAAGTAGATTTTGGAATTGGCAAAGAAGGATAGAAGAATAGGAGGAGAGTCCCACAAAAGTAATAAATTTAGTGTAAAACACACTTAAAGGTAGTTGCCAATGGAAATTAACTCTAGGATACCTAAAGCAGGTACGAGCTTGGTCGAGGCTAAAGGGAACCGCAGCTAAGACTTGGGCGGTTTGCAAGAGAGAGGCCTTAGTACATTTCCTCCCAAGCATATATAAAAGTACTATGGGGAAGGGTGATGGTCTGGCAAGACTTAGAGGAACAAATTTACTGTATGTTTTCTCAAGGAGATTTGGTTTTGCAAAGTAATTCGAAGAATGCCGATGATTTAACTCAAGCTTGGTATTTTCAATTTCCAAAATTATGGAGTTCCTGTAAGGGCGACCAAGTGTCTCTAAGAAGGAATATGATAAAGGATTATGCCTTATTGGGTAATCTTGGTAAATGAACCAATGGTTGCATTGGACAATGGCTAAGCTTTTACTCAGCGAGGAGCCGGCTAAAAGTTTAGACAAAAAGAAACACTTATTTTTTAGAAAACTGACCATAAGTTTTCGGAGAGGGTCTCCACAAGCAGGTAGTTGGCTTAGCGAACTTTACTTGCCTTACTGGCCAATTAGAATTAGCTATTATCGCTAAGAAGAACTTTAGTAAGGTGAAAATTAAGAGTTCTTGCTCAAAGACAACAAATGGTGAAAGCCCTATTAAAGATTTTAATATCATTGAGTGAGGAGAGTCAAGGAAGACAGGATCTTGCCTAAACTTTATATTCGCAAATGAAAAAGAGAAGGGAAAAGATTTGTTTATTTTACAATTGGAAAAAATTTGATGAAATTAACAATTGTGCAATATAAATTTAATGAACATGGTTCATTTGAACCTTTTAACAAATAGGGTCGCAGACCTCTTAACATCAAACAGTTGCTCCAGGCAATTGACAATTTTTAAGGTTTTTTAAACCGTGTATTAAAATCTTGGTAAGATTTCATAAATAGGCAAAATGGAATAATTAAAGTTTTAACATTTACAGGAGTACAAGCAGTGTACTTATATGAAACCTCTGAAAGAACATTCTAACGAGAATGACAACTTCGAAGATAACAAAATGGAAAACATAAGGAATAAAAAGGAAGTTTCTACAACTTCTTATATTTAAACAGAATTACTTTGTGAGATTTATACAAAGAGAGCAGGTCACTTACTGTGAACCTGAAAAGTTAATCAGAAGGAAGGTTCTAGACCTTTTATACTTTGAATAAGACTCGCCAGACAAATGAGGCAGTTTTCATTTAGCGAGACCAAAAAATAACTCACTCAGGAGTTGAGAGAATTGTTTTCCCTGCTTTTGAAGGGAGGAACAATGTAAATTTAAAACTTGTATCACACAAGAAATTATGCAGAATTTAATTAATGTTAAACTAGCAAAGTTGGAAGGGCACTTCGTAAGTAACACCTTATAGAAAGTTACATTTTTATAAATAATGGTTGTTAGTAGAAGGTTAAGGAAAGATCATTGGGATATAGGAACAATGTTCATGGCCGTATTTAATGTAACCGGACGATCGCGACGCGGTAGAAAAGTGGAGCAAGCACTGATTAACACTATAGTTTGTAAAGATGGATGCAAAGTTCACTAGAGAAACACTGAAGTTTATGAGAAAAAAAAGTTATTGCAATTATGGAGATAACTGATTGCACTATGTAGGTGAAAGTCTATTTCTCGAAAAAGTTGTGATTTACAATTAAATGCGCCATAAAATGTTCCAGCGGTGGACGAAAATTCACTATTGTAGTAATTTAGTTTTAAACAGGATTCTCCCAAGTACGTGAGAAATACATGATGGCAGGACTCGCAGATAGAGAACAAGTTCTAGAAGGTTCCAGAACGACCTTAGCAGAAAATGGGGTTTGAAAAAATCCAACGGAGGAAATAGTTTCAAAATTATAGGCAGCGGGTATTAGATAATATCCCACGTAGCGAGAGGATTTCTCGTTTGAATCGCTTAAGAAAAGCTCTTTTATAGGAAGGTTGGCTTATACAAGTAAAAGCTCAACATGGCAAAACCCACGAAGAATGATTATTGCCCCAAGTAAATAATTTCACACTGCCCACAATTAAAAGCACTTGAAAGTTAAAACCATGAAGATGAGGTTAAAACTTTTTAAAATTGGTACTTATCTCGATTTCATGTTGAAGTCGGAGTTCCTTATGAAGACTATCTAGCCAACATGGCGTAGAAGAGGGTGTGCCTCTTGGTTTGAGGAGGCTAAGCTCGAGCGGAGCTTTGACTGAACGAGTCAACTGCAGACGTAGAAGTGAGTGCAGCTCAGCGGAGCGCGGAGAGACCACGGAAGGGGGGGAGAGAGGGGGGTGGGAGACAAAAGGAGAACATATAAGCATGGCCAACTTCAACACAACAAAATAATCTTCTTTTGCTGAGCTGGTCTTCAAGGAGTTGATAGATGATACTAGCGCAGCATGGTGAGCAAAGAAGTAGACGTAGTCCTCTTGCTCAAGGAGAAAATAGCTGACGATGGTAACGAGATCTGGTAGCCAAATGGATAAGTAAGTCCTCTTGCACGATGAGGAATTGAGTAGCTTCAGAGGTTCGCTACTAGATAGCGCTAGGTGGATCACAGAAGTTATATATCTGAAACATACTTATGAAGACATAAGAGACATGCCCAACAGGGAGAAAACAGATGATCACTGTTGGTGTTTGGCAAGGAGGAAGGAAAAAATGAACATGCAAAGAGCAATAGACATTATATCTCTCGTACCGTGTATTCAGAGAATACACCACCCGGTCTGCCTTGGTGAGAGGCATACAGCTTGACCGCTGCGCCACCACGCCCCCTTTTCGGAATGATGTGTAGAAATCTATTAAGTTAAATTTTGCCATGCCCGAGATCGTGGGTTCAAACACTGCCGAAGTCGTCGGATTTTTAAGAGCGTTAAAAATCCCTCAGTATGCTTTGCTTCGGAGGGGAAGTAAAGCCGGCGGTCCCATGTCATAGATTTATGGCATGAAAAAGAACCTTCCACTAACTGCACACGTGGAAGCAAAAAGTTAGGTTAGTTTGATAACGCTATATTAGTTCCAAAGTTCGCCACCAGGTTTCCTACTGCGATGGCATCTAGTAGTAGCCAAGTTCACAGCTAGGTGTCGTGGAAGGTAGCATTTGGTAGCGAAAGTAGGAACTACTTGAAATTAACGTCTGCAGTCCTTCTCCCTGAATCACAGATAACATACACTAATGCAGCCATCACAATTAACACCGGTTATCAGACAGATTCTACACACACCCAACGTACACGGGGAAGCCCCTAAACTGAGGAAGCAACCTCAGCATTTGCCTGGAAGGAAGATGGGAAACCACAGAAGACCATCTTCAAGTTTGCCGGCGGGGGGATTCGAACCTCCTCACCTCCCGGATGTGAGCGACTGCCTGCAGCCACGCCGTAATAACCAAATAAGAGTCAGTGACAGTGGAAGGACAAATATCAATCAAATTGGGAAGGGTATCGAAAAGAAAATTGAATTCTTGTTCAATGTTGGACAGGAACGTTTTTGTTTTTACTTTGTTTTGTTATTCCCGATATGCGATCACATTCTATGTGGTGAATGTATTTTTACGGCCGGATACCCTTCCTGACGACAACCTCATGAGAGATGAAATGGATAAAGTTGAATGAAACTGGGCAAGGATGTGGAAGGAAGCGCCCGTGGCTTGTCAGAAGGTACTGTACCAGCATTTTCCTGGAGTTGAAAATGGGGAAACCACGGAAAACCATTTCAAGGACGGCCGACGGTGGGGCTCGAACACACGTCTACCGAGTCCGTAGTAAGCGTAGCTACCGCTGTCGGTTTTCTCACAGAAGGTACATTATTCTTAGAAACTAGCAAACCCGTGTGAGAACTCTCGCACGTGTATAAACCACCCGCCTGACTTTACTGTTATGTGGGCTTCTATAAATATCAGTTATTTTGGAAGAGTTGGTTACCCTTATGTGTGATAATGTTTAGTACTATGTATGTGACTAGGCCTATATTTCATAGAGTGTTATGAATGAGGACCGTCCCGGGGTAGCATTCTAGCTCCTTGTTCTGGCAAATTGGATTCGATTCCCGGTACTGGCAGTAACTTACAAAGCCAGTAGGTCCAAAACGGCATTGAGCCGACACAAAAGCACCCCCGCGCAACATAATGTTACAACAATCACTTGAATTTTGCCCGTACAGCTGCACAATGAATGACTTGACTGAAGCTAATTCAAGTGCTATCGAAGTGGCTAAGTTCTGGGCAGATACGGTTTGAAGTCGTCTGTTCAACACATACTTTGTACTTCTGACACGAATAAATAAATAAATGTGCATAACCTTTACTTAGGCCTATACTTTCCTAATTTATTTCACTTGTATGTTTCTTGCAGTTGCCGAAAGAAGTGTTTTGACAGAATTACGGAGGAGAAGCAAATGATTACTATCTCTACAGTGTATGATGGCAAAACTAAGAAAGAGACAGATTGTATCTTATGGGACTGATAGAGTGTACGCCAGTAGCAAGAAGAAGTAGAAAAGAGGAACCAAGATTTGTGAAAAGGGGTACATTTACATTTTATGTTATGAAAGGATCTGAGAAGATGCCCGAGTGCCGCAAAGCTTATTCAAGTTTACATGCGATAAGTGATAAGGCCATTGTTCGCTTAACAACACTACTCGTTAATGGTCAATCTCCAAATGATAATAGGGGACGACACCTCAATAGAGGAAATATTCTAAAACCAGAAGTTATTGCCAAGATAGATGAACATATTAGATGTTTTCCTACTCATCAGTCACATTACAGTGGGAAAATTGTTCGTTACTTGGATGCAGAGCTAAATGTGAAAAAAATGCATGCACTTTTTTGTGAACAGAACCCTAATCTGAATATTAAATATGAATTTTATTTGAAATACTTTAAAGAAAACTTCCAGTATAGATTTGGACGGCCACAAGTTGACGTGTGTTCCACCTGCGAAGAACTCGGAGCCAAGATCAAATCCCCTTTTCTAAACGAAACAGCAAAATGAGTTGCAGTTGCGGAGTTGCTTATTCATAAGCGTAGGGCTTCAAAGTTTTATAAAAAGCAAGAAGAAATCATTAAACTGTGTGCAGAAAGAGATGATGTAGTAGGGATAGTTTTTGACTACATGCAGAATGTCCCTTTGCCTTGTTTGCCTGTCCAGGAAATGTTTTATTTAAGAAAACTCTGGCTTTTTGTATTTGGAATTCATAACCTGAAGAATAACACAGCTCAGTTTTATTGCTACCATGAAGGCCAAGCTAATCGTGGTCCAAACGAGGTGTGCACCTTCATGTATGATAATTTACGTCGACTTCCTGACACGGTCAAAGAACTTCACATCTTTAGTGATTCCTGCCCTGGACAAAACAGGAACAACACTGTTGTTCGTTTTTTGATATATCTCAGCATGATTGGAAAGTTTCAAACAATTCACCAATATTTTCCCATACGAGGCCACTCGTTTTTATCTTGTGACAGGGATTTTTAGCCTACTTTTCACATTTTGCAAAAATGAGGAAAAAGTAGACTTATGAGATCGATCCGGGAAAATGTGTGTCTGTCTGTCTGTCCTTCTGTCTGTCTGTCTGTCTGTCCTTCTGTCTGTCTGGCTGTGTGTGTGTCCCCCCCTATCAACTCCTAAACGGCTGCAGCAATCAAAACCAAATTTAGTATGAGTAAAGATGTGCACCGGAATAGCTCACGTCCATATTTGAAAATGATGTCAGTGCTACCAACTGCTGAAAAAACGCACTAGAAATTTGAGCTCCATGTTGGATATCTTGCAAGGTATGCATGGGAGCTATTCCAAAATTGGCACACATGTAGATAATACTATTTCAGTTTTATTTCCAGGAGGCCAACCATAACAGTGTTGCTAAAATAATTTTAAGCCTTCTGATAGGTCCAATGTTTAAATGCATATAACTTCTACACTATCAATTGGATTTCAACCAAATTTTGTATGTAATATGTGTACATAAACAGATATGACTGAGCGTATTCTTGAGAGCCACCAGGGCTGCCAACTGTTAATAATTGCTCCCTCTCTCTATATTTTTTTTTATCCAAATACCAATATATCAGAAAGTATGCAAGCCAACAGCTTTAAACTATGCACACATATATTCCGACATTTTAGATTAATTTGAAGTAACTTATATACGTCAGTTCTACCAACATGATTATAAGCCTGCTGATAGTACCAATTTTTAAATACATGTAACTTCTATACTATCAGTTGGATTTCAACCAAATTTCGTATGTGCTATGTGTACCATAACAGATATAACTATAAGTATTGTTAAGAGCAATCAGGGCTGCCAACTGTTAATAAATGCTGTCTATATTCTTTTTACCCTAATATCAATATATCAGAAAGTATGCAAGCCAACAGCTCTATACTTTGCACACGTATAGCACCTGACATTCTAGATTAATTTGGAGTAATTAATACAAGGCAGTGCTGCCAACATGATTATATGCCTGCTGATATGTCCAATTTTAAAATACATGTAACTTCTATACTAACAAATGGATTTCATCCAAAATTGCCACAACAAGATATCATAATAATTCAGATTATTTCTGACCAGCATACGCATGGTATTGTTGGCAACATGCTTTTACGCGTGCTGATAGATCCAGTGTCTAACTGCATGTAACGCCCATTGGACTTCAACCAAATTTTGTATTCTGTACCTTAAGAGGTGGAACTAAGAATATATTCAGTCACCAGGGCTGCCAACTGTAGTGCTCTATTAGGCTACATTATACCAGGTATATTTTGAACTAATTAGATATTTCGATATTACCAACTTAATTTCGTCATTATTCTAGATAGGTTCATATACTGTAGAATAATCATTGGCATGAAAAGTAGGCTGTATAGTTCTTCACGGAACTTCTTGTTCTGTGATCAAAAGAGTGTTACGAAGACGAGACGGGGTGTATTCAGTTGAACAGTATGTTGAAATTATAGTGAATTGTAGAAAGAAGCCTCTTGCATTTCAAGCCAAAATCATGGAATATGAAGATATACTTGATTTTAAGCAGTGGTGGCCGCCATATTTCAAGAAAAGTTGTACTGCCTTGGACAGCCAAATGAAAGTGAAGTTCTCACTTGCAAGCTATAAACATTTAATCTATAAAGCACAGCTACCAGGCTACATATTATGTGCATCGGAGTTTATTGATGGACTAAATTTCAGCTCCTTCAGGCTTCTTAAGGGACTAGAGATACCGACAGGTCCTGCAGACAAAGCATACAAAGAAGAAGTTCCTCTCAACCGTAAGAAAATCGAAGATGTTCAGAAAATCATCAAGTACATTCCTTCAGAGTATCAGGGATTTTCTAATAACATTGTTCATTGGTCGACAAGAAGTGATGATCTGTCTGATATAGAAAATGATTAGGACATTGAAAGCAAAATAAATGATTTGATGTAAGGAATTGCTGTATTGTGTGGTATGTAAGCTAAGAAATATTATTTTGTATCTGTTGTGAATTTATAAGCAATAAACTAATTGGTTACTGTGACATAAACAAGGGATTCTCTTAAAATAGTTTTTAGTACCTTAGAAAAATTGAATTGTTGGAAAATGGAAGAATGTCCAAGACTTTTTACTTCAAATTAATTTTTATCAGTGGTGAAAATAACCTCTATCTGACTGCCATAATGTTCCTCCTGTGCAGCTTTACAACTTTGTAATGTATCACGAAACTCCAGGAGCAATATTTAGAATGCTGTTAAGTTTTTTCTAGTTTTCTCAAAACAGGGTAGCTTGGACATTCTTCCTTTTTCCAATAACCGATTCATATAATATATGTGATAGGCTGGCTGCGTGGCCTAGCGGTAACGTTCTCCCCTGCTGTGTCGAAGGTTGCAGTCAGTTGGCAATTGAGGGTGCCCAAATGTGAGAGAGCCGTGTCAGTAGATTTATTGACATGTTTAAGATCCCATTAAGGGCAAAATTCAGACAACCCGGCGTCTCTAAAAGTCGCAGTAGTTAAAAGGGACGTAAAACGAATAACATTATTATTATTACATTAATTAAAGAAACGGTGGAAAAAGGCTTACAGATTTCGTTAGTAAAAACAGAGATGATGACAAGTGATCAGAAATACGCTAAGAAAATGATAAAAACAAATTATGAGAGCATCAGGGTCACTGATCGATTTAAATATTTTGGAGAAATTAATTAGTAGCAATGGGACGGATAAATTGGCAATTGAGAACAAAAAAGGGAAATTGGAAAGATTAAATTTTTGTACAAAAAATATATACAAAAAAAGAACCTGTATATCAATGCAAAATTACGACATTTTAATACAGTTGTTAGACCAGTCATCTTGTACGGCATGGAAACTACAAATATAACCGGAATGGAGAATTTTCTCAAGAGAGAAAGAAGAATTTTAAGAAGGACTTATGGTCCTAGGAAAACACAGGAAGGTTATAGAATGAGATCCAATGCAGAAATGTATAGTAAAATCGACAACCTTGAAGTGATGATCAGAAAACGTCGACTTCAGTTCTACGGACATATGGTCCGCGTGGATTGCACAAGGTTAAACAAATTTTTGATAAAATCTGGAACTATAAAGGGCAAGGAGGCTATGTAAAACAAATGAAAGAAGAACTTCAAAAATTCAAAATTACTGAAGAAGATTGTCTAAATCGAATAGAGTACAGAAAAAATAATTTAGCCTCAACATTTTTGTCGGGGAGAAGAAGAATCTCTATAGAGGAGAATGGACTGCTGAAAGAAGAGCTGCGCAGTCGACCAGGATGAAAGACTTCTGGAAGAAAAAGAAGGAAACTAGACCTATGAAGAAGTTATATTTGCGTGGTCCTTGTTGGCCTGTCCAGGGTGTATATAAGGAAAGATCAGGCGAGGGACTTTGGAAGGAAGTAGGCTGTCTGCCTGGTGGTAAACAGTTTTGAGGACAGCTTGGTGGGATTCGAAGCCAGGCTCCCGCCCCTCGCTTTTCACTGACGCAGCCTGTTACCAATACAACGAGATGAGTGTGTCACAGCTGTGATTACTTGGCGTTTCCAAGTCCATTGGCTCCACTATCTACCCCCTTACGTAAGCCTTTGAGGTCAAAGTGTTGTGACGTCAGTGGGAGGTCTAGCGTTTCCTCATCCTGACGACAAACACCCTGCAGTCTTGTCGGACACGGCCTTGGCGATGTAGTGAGAGGGAAATATACTGTACATCGCACACGGAGGTTGAGGAAGGACGATGACAGAAATCTTCAAGACGTGCTTCAGTCGTCTACATCAGAGTTGTGGCAAACTATATGTACGTACACATATTATTATTTCTTACACTATACAGTAGGTGTTGACATCATTCAAAGGTGTCGGCTTGGGGAGTTAAGAGGGGGAAGGCCCCTTTGAGCCCCTTAATTTATAAAGTGACGGGGTACACCTCCTTTGTAATAACTAGGGACCGGAATTTTTTGAAAATCCATATGCGCATATGTAAATGAAGTTTTTGAGGGTTTATTGGATTTTTGTGCATATTCTGAAGATAACAGCAGATACACTTGAAATTAATTATAATTTAAAGCATCTTGAACAAAATAGGTTTCGCCTGCGTGTTGGACATCCCTTGTAAGCAACTTTCTGAGCAACGGATAACGAGATGACAGTACTCATACTTTACGCAGTGCTGCCTGGCTATTTGAAGAAGGGAATGGGGTGGGACATTCCTTTCACCATCCGGGCAGTGTCCCTTGTAAGCAACTTTCTGAGCAACGGATAACGAGATGACAGTACTCATACTTTACGCAGTGCTGCCTGGCTATTTGAAGAAGGGAATGGGGTGGGACATTCCTTTCACCATCTGGGCAGTGTCCCTTGTAGCAACTTTCTGAGCAACGGATAACGAGATGACAGTACTCATACTTTACGCAGTGCTGCCTGGCTATTTGAAGAAGGGAATGGGGTGGGACATTCCTTTCACCATCTGGGCAGTATCCCTCGTAAGCAACTTCCTGAGAAACAGTTAACGAGATAACAGTACTCATACTTTACGCAATGCTGCCTGGCTATTTGAAGAAGGGAATGGAGTGGGACATCCCCTTCACCATGTGGACAGTACCCCTTGTAAGCAACTTCCTGAGAAACAGATAACGAGATGACAGTACTCATACTTTACGCAATGCTGCCTGGCTATTTGAAGAAGGGAATGGAGTGGGACATCCCCTTCACCATGTGGACAGTACCCCTTGTAAGCAACTCTCTGAGAAACAGTTAACGAGATAACAGTACTCATACTTTACGCAGTGCTGGCTGGCTATTTGAAGAAGGGAATGGAGTGGGACATCCCCTTCACCATGTGGACAGTACCCCTTGTAAGCAACTTTCTGAGAAACAGTTAACGAGATAACAGTACTCATACTTTACGCAGTGCTGCCTGGCTATTTGAAGAAGGGAATGGAGTGGGACATCCCCTTCACCATGTGGACAGTATCCCTTGTAAGCAACTTTCTGAGAAACAGTTAACGAGATAACAGTACTCATACTTTACGCAGTGCTGCCTGGCTATTTGAAGAAGGGAATGGAGTGGGACATCCCCTTCACCATGTGGACAGTATCCCTTGTAAGCAACTCTCTGAGAAACAGATAACGAGATGAGTGCCTCCGTGGCTTAGGCGGCAGCACGCCGGCCTCTCACCGCTGGGTCCGTGGTTCAAATCCCGGTCACTCCATGTGAGATCTGTGCTGGACAAAGCAGAGGCAGACAGGTTTTTCTCCGGATACTCCGGTTTTCCCTGTCACGATTTCATTCCAGCAACACTCTCCACTATCATTTCATTCATCTGTCATTCATTTAATCATTGCCCCAGGGGAGTGCGACAGGCTTCGGCAGCCGGCACAGTTAATATCCTCGCCGCTAGATGGGGGCCTCATTCATTCCATTCCTGACCCGGTCGGTCGACTGGAAGCAGGCTGTGGATTTTCATTTTCAGTTAACGAGATGACAGTAGTCGTACTTTACGCAATGCTGCCTGGCTACTTGAAGAAGGGAAAGAAGTGGGACATTCCTTTCACCATCTCGACAGCCAGTAGCCCGGGGTTAGTTTTGTGAGGAGTTTCTTCAGCTAATGTGTTACTTTTTTCTTTTCTGCATATCCTTAACTGAAAATGCCTAAAGAGAAGAGCAGAAAGTATTTATTAAAACCGTGGGTGTGAGGTAATAGTAATGGCGTTGTCGACTATTGTCAAATATGCTCGAAGGAAGTGAAATGGGAAAATAAATTAAACTTGAACTGCAAGCAACAACGACTGCACATATGATGCAAGGGAGGAAAGAAGAGTGAATAACATTGGCTTAAAGATGACTGTTTTCTTCTAATCGTACTTCTACTCTCATTTGTCACAAGAGGGTTGGAGAAAGTAACGGTACATTCCATTTATTTACAGATGTTGTTAAATGGTACAAACATCCTAATGTTCTATAATGTTTCCTAGAACTTTGGTGAAAGTACAGGTGCGCTCAAAATTAGTAAATAGCTTTGTATTATGGATAAGATAATCCGACTTAGACAGGTTATTTACGGCTACATTTCCAGAATTTATTTCAGTTTCCGTGTTAGGCAGTTTTCCGGTTTACAGTGTCATTTTACATAGGAAATACCTCCTTTCCGAATGTTGTTTTCTGCTTGTCCAGGTTTCCGGTATATAAAGGGTCCGGTTTAGGCAGGTTTTACTGCAGTATTATTTCAAGACAGGAATTCCCCGGTCATGAAGTAGCCAATAGCAGGGGTCAACAGTCTCATTAAACCTCCAATAGTCCTTAACTTGACAGGAAATCTTACCTGAAATTACAGTGGTCTGCGAAACTTGTGAGTATTGACAGAGTGCTATGAAAGTCTTTGCAGTGACCTTTCCTTCTGCTCTTTAGAATGATTTCGTATCGCGCATCTTCAATGAGTATTGTAGGAATCAGAAACTGAGACAAGTCCCGGCATATTTGTACTATAGACAGCATTATGGATTATTCAAGCAGCTGGACGTTTCAACTATATTTCGAGTAACTTGGGGACATAAATATAATACAATTTAAGAACATATTTTCCACTTTTAAGCACATAGATTAAATACATACATATTTCCGGGCCCTGGAATAACACTACTGGAGAGCCCTGATCCCCCAATTAATTGTAGGGAAATATTTTTATTTATTTTTAAGGTGCGTTCAAAAGGTAATGAGCCGGAGGTTGTAATGCGCAAACCGGTGACGACATCGGCTAATCGTGGCGTGTGTAACGAGGTGGTGTGGTTCCGACCAGAGCGTGGAAGGTCACAGCCCGTCGCTAGAGGGCACGCGTGCACATCACGTGAGGATACAAAGCGAGCAGCAGCATGCATCAATCGTCCAACGCTGCCAGTCACATTGCAAACAGTGACATGGAGGCGTCAAACGAAGAGCAAAGAGGTGTTGTTCGATTCCTGAGAGCGGAAGGAGTAGGGGGAACGGACATTCATCGCCGAATGACACAAGTGTACGGCGAACACTGCATGTCCCTTGCAAGGGTCAAGGCATGGCACAAGCGCTTCAGGGAAGGACGGGTGTCGTTAGCCGATGATGCCCGTTCTGGGGCACCCCCCTGCATTACCGATGTCAACGTCCAGCTGGTTGATATACTCATTACCCAGGACCGCCAAGTGACAATGGACGTCATAGCCGTGGTCGGATTGAAAGTCGGAAGTGTGCACACCATCATGAAGGAACGACTGCACTTGCGCAAAGTGTGTGCCCAATGGGTGTCCCACAGTCTTCAACCACACCAGGAAGCATGTCGAATGGCCTATTGTCTTGGTCTTGGTTGGGTGCATGCTGCTGCTCGCTTTTTATCGTCACGTGACGTGCACGCGTGCCCTCTAACGACGGGCTGTGACCTTCCACGCTCTGGTCGGAACCACACCTCGTTACACACACCACGATTAGCCGTTGTCGTCATCGGTTTGCGCATTACAGCCTCTGGCTCGTTTCTTTTTGAACGCCCTTATATATACAAGCTGTATCCAGCATGCAATGCCAATCAAAGAAAGTGTCGGCGTTGTAATTTCGTTTGTTGAAGAGCTTTCGGATGCACAATAGTATTTTCCGTTAACTGCCTTTAAACTATTGTAAAATGGATTTACTATTCAGAAACATTCTTGGAAGCGTGCACAACAACTCACCAAAATTCCATCTCTATCGGATGTATAGTATACGAACGCATATGGCATTTTGTTGAAACGATTCGCGCACAGTCACTCAATTGTTGAATCTACTCGGGCGCTACCTATTGTGAAATGGATTTACTCAGTCAGAAATCTTCACGGGAGTGTACACAATAACTCACCAAAGTCGCATCGCAATCGGATGAATGGTATATGAATGCACAGGAGACATACACACCCACAAGCTACATACATGAACACAAATTATCACGTAACATTCATTATTAGCCTATTTTCATTTATGAACAAGCTGTTCAGTAAAGAATATATAGCCTACTTTCTCCTAAATACATGGGTATAGTAATAACTAATTGTCCTTTTCAAGGAGTGTGATTGAATGTTGGTTGTAGTAGCTTGTTGAAATATAACGTGCTATATTATACGTTGATTGATTGAATCCTCACCAGAATTATAAATACACACACTGATACAGCCATCACAATAACACAGGTTATCAGACAAAATTCAACACTCACTGAAGTACACGGGGCTAAATGACCATGATGTCCAGGCATCTCAATTGAAACAACAACAACAACAGCTTCCTACACAAATTCTACCTCATTTACAAGTACACACACTAGTACAGAATTCACTGTGACACAGTTTATCAGACAACTTCTACACACACCCAAGTATACGGGGCTACATGTCCATGATGCCGCAAAGCCCCTAAAGAATCAACAACAACAACAACAACAACAACAACAGTCTGTACCGCGAAACAAGGAAAACGAATTTTAAGAGCTGTAGTCGAGTGTTGAAATATGTGGTGTTATATATATTGAACCCATGTACCATTGGTCCAAAAGGGGTCGAATCCATGTATATTTGGAAAAGGAAGGAAAGAAATATACAGTCTTCAATGGAACTTAGAAAGATTTCATGCAAGGATGCTAGCATAACGTTGTGTAAGAAGCTGGACCCAGATGGCCAGGAAATGAGATCATGCCTGACTCATTGATAAGGAGCCGGTCACGAGTATAAATAGACGGAGTGGAAATTTCCAGGCGTGTGACAAGGAGCACGGTTCGGAAATCGCCCTTACCTTGCAGTAAAATGGCAACCGCGCCGACGGGCCAGAAGAAGAATAATTAGATTTAACCCATTTGGAAGAATAAAATTAAGTAAATAATTACAGCATTGTGAATGATTTCAGAAGAGAGATTTTTGTGTGGAGAAAAAACTTTTAAAAATTGCTCAGGAGAAAAGTGCAAACGTAGCCATACGTCATAGGTGGTTTACCGAGGCCCGAGGAGTGGGGAAATAAAAATCGACAGTAACACCCACACAGCTGAAGACTAAAAATTATTTAATATCTCAGAAATGCACGATCGATTTTCATGTGCAGTGAGGTCATTTTACGTTTAGGAAACGAGCTTTCTGGAGATATAATTTTTATAATTGTGCGACAATTATTTCAAAAGTTGGTCACGAAAAGGACTAGGATTTTATCTTTTTTTAGATAAAGAGTATAAAACTCCTGGCAGAACCAAGCCATGCATGCTGTTCACGATAGACTCCTTGAGGGGAGATGCTACATCACATCATGCAGTCTACAAGTATTCCTTGAGGGGAAACGCTGTATCACATCGTATAGACATTATCCGACAGCCAAGAGCGTCGCGGTATCGATAACCAACGTGCATCCGTAAGGAGTAGCCAAGAAGTATTATTACAGTATCGCCGTGTGGAGAATTAGGAAAATCCTAATTACAGGATCTAGTTCCGACAGTATAAAGTTTACAGTGAAAAGTACAGTAATTACAGTCAAAGCAGGCTGCGAACTTAGAGCCAAGGGCGATAGGTCTTAAATTAAGCGAACAAAAGTATCATAACGTGTTGAAATACCGTAACAGCGAGATAAACAGTCTATCAACTTTAAAGAACCCGAGTAGGGACGGACAGAATAAGGTTCGCAAAGTATTCTGGAAAGATAGGAATTCGAGAACCGAATAAGCGGAAAGGAGAAGGAAACTCTAGACATTGTTTCAAGGAAACATACGAACTATAAAAGGCACTAAGTTACGAGGAGTATTAGTTGCTAGAAATCAATAGGTCACCGATAGATTATCTGGGGGACCGTGGACAGAACAGACTTTCGCTAGACCAACCAATAGGGTCTAGAAAGGAGCCGTTCGAGTTAATAATAATAGCAGATCGTCAGGAAACGGGATTTGAAGGAGTACTATTCCAGGGAGGAAGTAGATGGTTCGAGACTTTCACATTCTGGCAAGATAGGAAGCCGACATTTACTAAATTTCACCCTTGGAGACGGGAGGTCAAGAAATCACGTGTGAAAGGCTTAATAGCAGCCTTAGTGATTAGAATCTGTGAAGTGTAAATATATAAAATTTGTGTTAAAGAGTAAGATTTTCAGTGTTTTTATCGTGTATTATAAACGAATACACCAGTGTATTTTAAAATTTTATCAGTGTTAAATGTATTTGAGTTAAATGTGTGTCAAGATATGTCCGTACATGAAATGAATTTGTACAAGATGGTGTAATCACAAAATAGTGGGCAAAAATGAAACATCGCAAGAAAAGGAACATGTGAGTAAATATTTTCATTATGTTTTGTGTTTGGGAAGTGTTTGTGTACAATCCACCGGAGTTTGAGATAGAGGGATGTTTTTAAATAACAAATAACAGAATAAGAGCGCGGTCTGAACAAATAAAATTTGAGAAATTATAAATAATTATGAGAAATGAATAAATCCTGTAGAGGAAATGTATGAAATAAAATGTCAGTGTAGTTGACAAATGTTACAAAAGCAAGCGTAATAAATAATAATAATAATAATAATAATAATAATAATAATAATAAAAGAAATATAAATAAAGATTAAATTGAATGATATGAAAGTAAGAGCGTTTGAGCCTTAATAATAGTATAAAGACATGGTGTTAATGCATGTTCTTAAAATATACCGATTATTGTCAAGGGAAAGGATTAATATAAAAATTGAGATATGGATCAATTGTTGATGTTGAATCTATCAGTTCTTTGGAAGACGTTAGGCCTTAAAATAATGTATAGCGCAATGTAGCGCATTAAAGTAAATTGTTACGCTAGGAAGGCGTAGAATCTAAATGCACTTGGTAAATTACTTATGAGGGACAGTTGATTGCGGTAATTGAGGCATGATAAAGTCCTCCAACAGTGATGTAGATCACGAGGCCATGCGTGTTATGTTGTATTGTAATAGGGAGCAAATGTATGGTATTATGAGCGCAGGTAATATAGGCCGAGGCCGACCCTAAGTCGCATTTATGTAAGTCCTCCAGTATGGGAATGGTTCCCGAGGCATGTTAAGGGAGTCGAACCCAGACTCGTCTAGTTGTTGAAGCCCCTAAGTATTCGTCGTTGTATGTGAATTACTCTTACCAATCAATGATGACACTTCATAATTAATAAATGCCAAGGTTACGAAAGTGGTTTATGAACCTAATAATGTTGTTGAAAGTAAATGAAAGAAACGCCAGGTCTCCCCAGAGAACTGAAGAAAAGAAAGATCTGTTTTAAAAGCATTGAGAATAGCTGCCACGCGTGGGCAAGGCTGGAGGCTCCCCTCTTAGCCATAAATCTCGCCCAAGTGATTACGGTCCAACCCTTGTTATTGTAAGTGTGCTAGGTCGGGAAAGGACCGTCTGAGAGAAGTAATAATACACCGTGAGTGTTTAAAAGTTGTTAATGACCCGGGATTTGAACCGAGGTCCTTGTAGATGAAAGTACCGCTTGCCAGTTCAGATCGTAGCTTTCTTATGTGAAAATGGTCTTTTCAGACAAATAAATAAAAATCCCTAATGTAATGTTGTATGGATGTAGGATTCCATGAGTTCAATGAGGATAACTAGATTCCGGGAGTAATCATAGTTTTTGACTTTGTTAAGTAATCTTCGGTAACTCTGGAGTACACAAGTATTTTCCCGATCACTGTAGTGGATTTGTTAAACTTGAGAGAGATGGTAACGTGGAGAACATTGTGGAATGCCCAAACATTTAAGTAGAGAAGTAATATGTACTTTAAATATGATTATATATTTGTTTGATGATAAGAAACTCATGAAATAGTGATTGAGGTGTATGAAAGAATGACACCGTTATTATGGGAAGATATCGAGCCATTGGAGCTCGTGATTATGTTGAACTTTAAGATAGATACTTTATGGAAGTGAAAATAATTATGAGTTGTTGGTTTGAAGGAAACCATGTATTTTAATACAATATTGGTTTAATCTTTATATATTCCTTGTTCACTTTGAACAAGTAGAAGGATTGGCCAATAGTTTATTTGTTTTATTTGTTTGTAGCGCCATAAATTTGGTTAATTAAATGTTTTAAATAGGAGTTGAATTTGTTTTTATTTTGGAAGTGTATCCTCTATTTAATCCAAAATGTGTAAGTCACAGAGTGGGAGAACATACCATAACCCCGAAAATCCCGAATTGAGCATTGCTGGCATCCTGTGATTTGCATATTTCTTGCTGGAAGGGCACAGGGGGGCATAGAAGTACTGTGCTTGGATTAATAACTAGAGGAACACTTAAGACGGTCATTTCATGTAAAAGTAAAATAATGATAGGAATAGCTACAACATATCATGTTAACTGACCGCATGGGTCCCTGGAAACTCACACCGAGCAGCCCTGAATTAAAACCACCCAGCAAATACTAGATTTTGGCGCCCAGTACGCAGGGATGAGTTTTCCTAGGGAAAACCCTAGTTTTCTCGAAAAATCAAAATTTTCATTTTTAATGGTTTTTCGAAATGTTGAATTTTTAAATACTTCCATAAAGGTATTGACATTGAATAAAGATATCAAAAGGGTACGTTTTAGTAAACACCCGTACCAAAGTAATTTTTTTTTTTTTTTTTTTTGGAAATTGGGACACAATGGTTCAGATTACCATCTCTCAAGCATGTACCAGCGATGTGGCATAAGTAGCCCACTGTATTCTAATAAGATGGCATTGAGTGAGGAATTTCAGAGGCTTGCGGACGTCTTAAAGGCGAATATGCAAGCGGAGAATAGGGAAGAGAGGCAGGGATTTTTGGACGCTTTAAAAGCCGATAGTAAGGAAAAGTTGGCGGCTATAAACAATAAATTGGACAGCCAACAGAGTACAAATAAAGAAGAGTTCGAATCCATAAATCACAATTTAGGATCTCTAAAAACTAACAGTGATAACATGGGAATTAAATTAGAAGCTATCCAAGCTAACTGTGTAAGAATGAACGATGAAGTGAAGGCTGTAATTGAGGGAATGAAAAAGGGGTCAAATGAACTCCGAGAGAGTATAGAAGGAACAATGGATACCAAATTTCAAGGTTTTGACACTGAGTTTGGGAAAAAGTTAACTGAGTTAAAAGGGAAAATCACAAAGAAAATTAAAGAGGAAAATGAGGCACTTCAGTCAGGATTGCAAGCCCAAATAAAGACTTTAGAGGATAGTACGGTAAAATCCCAAACTGAATGTCAAGAAAATTTTGGAATTTTAAATAATAAATTTGGTTCTATGGAGATTAAATTAAGTAATATGGAGAAAAATGTAAATGCATGTGAAAAGAAACTTGTAACCCAGATCCAAGGTGTGCAGGCAAAGTTAGAAGCTCAGATACAATCTAACAGTAAGATTTGTGAAACATCCCGGGATGAGATAAAAGAATGTTTTAAGGAATTAGGAGACAAATTTAAGGGGGTGAAAGACCAAGTAGGAAAACTCGAGGGAAAGGTCGATGGAGTTCAGGCCGAAGTAATTGAGATGAAAAATCAAAATCAGAAGGATGTGGAGAGCATGAAAAATCAATTTGAGCAGTTTACCGGGCAGGTAGATGATAACTTGAGGACGTACGAAGCGGAAATAAATAAAAAATTAAGTACATACGAAGAACATCTCCAGATAGAAAGAAAACAACGAAATGAGGAAAATAAGGAAAATACCCAGAAGATAGATGAAATAAGTAAGGGTATTAATGATGTTCAGGAAACTATAGGAACATTAAAGGAACAAGTAGGAAAAACCAATACTGAAGTAAACCAGGTCCAAGATGAATTAATGAGGGTATATAAGAGTCAAGGGAAAACTGAGGAAAAGCTTGAAGGAATTAAGGGAGATATGGTCAAAGGACAAAAAGAAATGGAGAAGAAAATAAAGGAGATACGAGAGGACTTAGATACCATAGGTGACGTTAAACCAGAAATTATAACAAAACAGGTCATGTTCATCAAGAAAGAGGTAGAAGAACACTTAAATGAAATCAGGGATGCTTCAGGGACGAGAAATTCCAACTCAAACGAGAACTGGAAACCAGTAAGAAAAATCAGGAAAGAATTCAAAATGAATTAGGATCCCGGTTGGAGAGGACTGAACATAAGAACAGTCAAATGGAAATTCAACTCATGGCTAATGAAGAAAGTGCCCGAAGAGAAAGGAAGTTAGAATTTGAGAGTCAGGATGAGTTTCCAAAGACAGGATGTGTAGATCCCCGTGAACAAGGCACAGATCCAGATAGGGACTTAGGAGGGGAGAGCCCTTATAAAAACCCAGGATATCCAATGGCGATGTCAACCCCGTACATGAATCAGACAAATGGTCAGATAATAAATATCATCAAGTCAAATGAGGACAGACCGGTGAAGTTTACGGGTAATAATATGTCAATTACTCCTAAATACTGGTTAAAGGAAGTCGCAGAGTACTTGAATGAAATGAAGGTTCCTCAGGATCGGAGACTGAGAGCAATTGAGAAGCTGTTGGCAGGTGATTGTCTCACCTGGTTCAGGAGTTTCAGGTACACCTTTGATACGGTGGAAGGCTTTAGAGAAGCGTTTCTGAAACTATATTGGGCAGCACATGTCCAAGAGAATTTGAGGCTAGATCTGTACTCTAGGAAGTATAGCACAAATGCCCCAACTACGTACTCAGAATTTTTCACTGCTCAGCTGTGTAAATTCCGGGAACTTGACATTGCTCCTGCTGAGAACAACCTGTGTGCCGCCATTGCAAGACAACTTCCATATGAGATCCAGAGGTTGTTAATCTCATCTAAAGCCAGAAGTGCTGTGGAAGTGGAGAGCGTATTACGTCAATTAGATATGACGACTTCACACGTTACTCCCAGGCATCCAAGACAGACTGAACAGGTACATATGGCCAGCAGTCAAGAAAACAGAGAGAAACCATCGACCAGAAATCAGTCCACTAGTACTGATACTCAGGGACTGGGTCGAGAGTATGGACATCAAGAGCCTAGGGGAATACAGCCATACTATAGAGGGGGATATCGAGGAAGAAATCCTAGGAATATGGGTTATAGGCAACAAGAGAACCGACCCTATAACAATAACAATCAGAGGCAAGATAACCGAAAGAGATGGGAAAATTATCCCAGAAGGAACGCAAGGCCAGAGGATAGGGATGATGAATATCGGGCCGAAATAGAAGAGAGATATCAGGAAAGTCTTCGTTACATGAATGAACGACCAGACGAACCTGAAAGGCAAAATGTCCGTTGGAGTGAGGCAATAAAGAACCGAAAATCACCCGACCGATTAGACGGAGCTCAAAGCTTGGAGCTACAAGCTCAATTGAAGAATGAGGGGAAAGGAAGCCCTCAGGATAAAAAAAACTTCAAAATTAAATCATCAAAAGTGGAAAAATACCAGGAGCTGGGAGGAGGTAGAGATTGTGAATTGGATAGCAAGACCAGATGAGCTGATTAACGAGGATGTGGAAGGAATCCCACCTATTAGAAGAGAACTACCTATCATCATGCTAAGGATAGAAGGATTACTGGTCAGGGCATTAATTGATACTGGATCAACCATAAGTTTAATTACGCAAACCCTCTTAAATGAACTGGAAACAAGAGGCCGCGTATTGAAAATTCCCATATCAAGTGTAAATATTAAGGGGATTATTCCTGAAAAACCTTTAACATGTAAATTTCAGGTATACATTGATTTGATCATGGGTAACGCTGAAATTTCGCAATGCTTTTTGCTGGTAAATCAATTGCCATATAATGTCATATTAGGTATTGATTTTATCCGTGAGAACAAGGTCATCATAGACCTAGCGCAAAACTGCATTAGGATTCAAAGAGAGGATGTGGATGAAAAAAATATAAATTTACAGGAACAGGATGTGAAAATAGGAGAACAGGTATGGCATGTGGAAGAAGTAACGGAAGAAGGTTGTAAGGACAAGGAAAAGATATTTGAAGTCCTAAATATAGAACTTGAAGATAGTTCGGAAACTGAGTTCGAAACCAACCTGTCAGGAAAAATAGAGGAAGCCAAAGTTAGCCTCGAAAATAAGGAACAATTAAAGGAATTACTATTAAATTTTAGGGACGTATTTGATTCCAAGCCAGGGAAGATTGAAAATTTTAAGTACGCGTTCCAAGTCAATGATTGGGCACCGTTCAGACAAAAATCATACCCGGTTGCGGAAAAACATTACCCACAAACGAAGAAAAAACTGCAGGAGATGATGAATGCAGGTGTTATAGAAAAGATGGCGACACCATATGTTAGTCCATTAGTAATTGTGAGTAAACCGGATGGCTCAGTAAGGGTGTGTTTAGATGCCAGGAATTTAAATGCAAAAATCATACCAGAAAATGATTCGGCACCACCCATAAAAGAAATACTGAGGAAATTTAAAGGCAAGAAGATTTTCACAAATATTGACATGACTTCTTCGTATCATCATCTCGAACTGGAAGAGAAAACCAGTCTTTTAACTGGATTTCAGTTCGACCAACAAACATATTGCTTCAGGAGATGTCCGTTTGGATTGAAGACTGCGGGATCTGCCTTAATAAGAGCGCTTGATCGAAACCTGTCAGAGGAAGTGAAAGATTGCACTATCCGTTACGTGGATAACATTTTGCTTACCTCGGAAAACATTGAGGAACATTTGGAAAAGTTAAAGAAATTATTGGAAGATTTAAGGAAGGCTAACTTTAAGATTAATTTGAAGAAATCAAATTTTTGTCAAAGACAAGTAACATTTCTGGGGCATGTGATTGATAAGGATGGTGTTAAACCAAATCCATGCAAATTAGAATCGATAAGAGATTTTCCCAGGCCTTTGAAGGTGAAAAACGTTCGCCAGTTTTTGGGATTGATTGGATTTTTCTCAGGACATTGTCCGTCATACACCAAAACTGTTGCACCACTACAGGACCTTCTGAAGAAGGGGGGCAAGTGGAAATGGACGGAGGAAACAGAAAAGGCATTTATAGAGGCCAAGGAAATGCTCTTAAACTATGTGAAGCTAGGATATCCTGATTTTAATCAGAGATTTATCATACAAACAGATGCATCCCAGATTGGAATAGGGGCAATGCTATATCAGGAAAACCCGGATAACCCTGATAAGAAAAATTATCTAGCTTTCACAAGTCGGAGACTGAAACCACACGAGAAAAATTATACAATCAGCGAGATCGAGCTGTTAGCGATATTGCACGCGCTGCAATATTGGCGAAAGATCGTATATGGGTTTCAAGTCACATTAAGGACGGATCATAAAGCCTTAACCTTTTTGATGAAGACTGATTTATCCATCAAAGGTTGATGCGTTGGGCTTTATATATTCAACAGTTCGACGTAAAGATAGAGTACTGCCCAGGAAAAGAAAATGTAGTTCCAGATTATTTAAGTAGACAGCCAGAGTCCACAGAAGAGGAAGTAATGGCTATTGATTTGGAAGACAGGGATCAGCGTACTCTGAATGAGTTAAGAAGCATTGTTCAACGACAACGTGAGGATCCATGGATGAACATGCTCATATCGTTCCTGGAAGGAAGTTTGATAAGGGGAACACCGGCGTACACGGAAGCTAATAAGATAGCTCAAGATTACACATTCTATAATGGATTGTTATATAAGTTTGTGGACTCTGACCATACACGATTAAGGATCGTTGTACCTGCGATTTTGCAGAGAAAAATGGTATGGTTAGCCCATAGATCGTTCGGACATATGGGAGTCGACAAAACAGTCTCGATGCTGAAAGAAGCATTTGTATGGCCGAGACTGAGAGAAACTGTAAGGGATACGCTAAAGACATGTGATCTATGTCAAAGGATTAAACCAAATGCATTTTTGATGAGACAAAAGCCAATACCATTGTTGCCCGAGAGGCCAGGTCAAATCATTTCTATTGATAATTTCGGACCTTTGCTAAAGGCTAGGCGAGGAAATCGACACATAATGGTGGCTATGGATGTCTTCACAAAAATGGTTGTCCTCGCTCCCATACAGAAGACTAGTACCAAACAGGTGTTAAAACGACTCAAAGAAAAAGTGATACCGATTCTGGGAAAACCCGAGAATTTGTTGTCGGATCACGGTAGTTGTTTTACAAGTGTAGAGTTCAGACAGGAATTATAAAGACTTGGAATACGTCAGATTTTATCAAGTATTCGCCATCCTGAGGCAAATCCTGTGGAAAGAGTGATGAGGGAGACGGCCAAGTATTGTAGGATATACTGTACCGAAGAAAATTGGAAATGGATAGATATCCTGGATATTATCGAATTTTGTATAAACAATACAATCCACGAATCTACGGGAGAGATACCAATAACGTTACATCGGAATGAGCAACAAGAGAGACCTTGGAGTCTGGTAATTCCTAGGCCAGCAGACGCTCAGCCTGGAAGAGATGTACGTATAAGAAGAGCCTTTGAGCATCTAAAAGCTCAAGCCGATAGAAGGCAAAGAAGAAACAGGCACAAGAGGTATCATCGACCACTATTAGCAGGAGAAATGGTGTTAGTGAAAAGACCAGCCATTTCGGATCCAGGGAACCGTGTGTATAAGAAGTTCCAGAAAATGTACCACGGACCGTATCAAATAATAAGGGATTTGAGAAATAATGCCTATAGAATTCGGCACTGTGAAACAAATCACGAAGTGACCATGAACTCAGCGAACTTAAAAATATATTACCCTCCCGAAGACTTCGATGAAGCCAATGAACAAGCCCTGGTCATGGAACAATTTAGAGATGATGCATCCACTTTTGAGACAAACAATAGTAAGGGAGAAAAAGGAAACAGAGCTCAACCATTCGAGTGCGAATGCGAATTAGAGGAACTGTATTACGAGATAAGAGAAATAATTGATTTTATTGAAACGGAAAATCTCAATTTAAGAAGAGAGAATGATGAAATAAAGAAACGGGTATGGTTAGACCACACCCGTAACGAAGAATGATGTTCTGGAAACTTGTAGTCCAGACAAATAAGAAAGAAAGAAAGAAAGGGTAGGGACAGAGCGTACCCAATCTCCACAATTACCGGATAAGACTTAAAAGGAGGAAAAACAAAATATCGTGGGATTTTAAAGGAATAAAGATCAGAAGGTACGGATAAACGTTATGATGGCTTCGACTATTAAGAAAAAATAAGATTGTTATAAAGAATTGAAATAAATTTCCTCAAAATTTTTCGAAAATTTATTTACCTAAGGAGGGGAGAGATGAACCCATGTACCATTGGTCCAAAAGGGGTCGAATCCATGTATATTTGGAAAAGGAAGGAAAGAAATATACAGTCTTCAATGGAACATAGAAAGATTTCATGCAAGGATGCTAGTATAACGTTGTGTAAGAAGCTGGACCCAGGTGGCCAGGAAATGAGATCATACCTGACTCATTGATGAGGAGCCGGTCACGAGTATAAATAGACGGAGTGGAAATTTCCAGGCGTGTGACAAGGAGCACGTTTCGGAAATCGCCCTTACCTTGCAGTAAAATGGCAACCGCGCCGACGGGCCAGAAGAAGAATAATTAGATTTAACCCATTTGGAAGAATAAAATTAAGTAAATAAATACAGCATTGTGAATGATTTCAGAAGAGAGATTTTTGTGTGGAGTAAAAACTTTTAAAAATTGCTCAGGAGAAAAGTGCAAACGTAGCCATACGTCATAGGTGGTTTACCGAGGCCCGAGGAGTGGGGAAATAAAAATCGACAGTAACACCCACACAGCTGAAGACTAAAAATTATTTAATATCTCAGAAATGCACGATCGATTTTCATGTGCAGTGAGGTCATTTTACGTTTAGGAAACGAGCTTTCTGGATATATAATTTTTATAATTGTGCGACAATTATTTCAAAAGTTGGTCACGAAAAGGACTAGGATTTTATCTTTTTTTAGATAAAGAGTATAAAACTCCTGTCAGAACCAAGCCATCCATGCAGTTCACGACAGACTCCTTGAGGGGAGATGCTACATCACATCATGCAGTCTACAAGTATTCCTTGAGGGGAAACGCTGTATCACATCGTATAGACATTATCCGACAGCCAAGAGCGTCGCGGTATCGATAACCAACGTGCATCCGTAAGGAGTAGCCAAGAAGTATTATTACAGTATCGCCGTGTGGAGAATTAGGAAAATCCTAATTACAGGATCTAGTTCCGACAGTATAAAGTTTACAGTGAAAAGTACAGTAATTACAGTCAAAGCAGGCTGCAAACTTAGAACCAAGGGCGATAGGTCTTAAATTAAGCGACCAAAAGTATCATAACGTGTTGAAATACCGTAACAGCGAGATAAACAGTCTATCAACTTTAAAGAACCCGAGTAGGGACGGACAGAATAAGGTTCGCAAAGTATTCTGGAAAGATAGGAATTCGAGAACCGAATAAGCGGAAAGGAGAAGGAAACTCTAGACATTGTTTCAAGGAAACATACGAACTATAAAAGGCACTAAGTTACGAGGAGTATTAGTTGCTAGAAATCAATAGGTCACCGATAGATTATCTGGGGGACCGTGGACAGAACAGACTTTCGCTAGACCAACCAATAGGGTCTAGAAAGGAGCCGTTCGAGTTAATAATAATAGCAGATCGTCAGGAAACGGGATTTGAAGGAGTACTATTCCAGGGAGGAAGTAGATGGTTCGAGACTTTCACATTCTGGCAAGATAGGAAGCCGACATTTACTAAATTTCACCCTTGGAGACGGGAGGTCAAGAAATCACGTGTGAAAGGCTTAATAGCAGCCTTAGTGATTAGAATCTGTGAAGTGTAAATATATAAAATTTGTGTTAAAGAGTAAGATTTTCAGTGTTTTTATCGTGTATTATAAACGAATACACCAGTGTATTTTAAAATGTTATCAGTGTTAAATGTATTTGAGTTAAATGTGTGTCAAGATATGTCCGTACATGAAATGAATTTGTACAAGATGGTGTAATCACAAAATAGTGGGCAAAAATGAAACATCGCAAGAAAAGGAACATGTGAGTAAATATTTTCATTATGTTTTGTGTTTGGGAAGTGTTTGTGTACAATCCACCTGAGTTTGAGATAGAGGGATGTTTTTAAATAACAAATAACAGAATAAGAGCGCGGTCTGAACAAATAAAATTTGAGAAATTATAAATAATTATGAGAAATGAATAAATCCTGTAGAGGAAATGTATGAAATAAAATGTCAGTGTAGTTGACAAATGTTACAAAAGCAAGCGTAATAAATAATAATAATAATAATAATAATAATAAAAGAAATATAAATAAAGATTAAATTGAATGATATGAAAGTAAGAGCGTTTGAGCCTTAATAATAGTATAAAGACATGGTGTTAATGCATGTTCTTAAAATATACCGATTATTGTCAAGGGAAAGGATTAATATAAAAATTGAGATATGGATCAATTGTTGATGTTGAATCTATCAGTTCTTTGGAAGACGTTAGGCCTTAAAATAATGTATAGCGCAATGTAGCGCATTAAAGTAAATTGTTACGCTAGGAAGGCGTAGAATCTAAATGCACTTGGTAAATTACTTATGAGGGACAGTTGATTGCGGTAATTGAGGCATGATAAAGTCCTCCAATAGTGATGTAGATCACGAGGCCATGCGTGTTATGTTGTATTGTAATAGGGAGCAAATGTATGGTATTATGAGCGCAGGTAATATAGGCCGAGGCCGACCCTAAGTCGCATTTATGTAAGTCCTCTATTATGGGAATGGTTCCCGAGGCTTGTTAAGGGAGTCGAACCCAGACTCGTCTAGTTGTTGAAGCCCCTAAGTATTCGTCGTTGTATGTGAATTACTCTTACCAATCAATGATGACACTTAATTAATAAATGCCAAGGTTACGAAAGTGGTTTATGAACCTAATAATGTTGTTGAAAGTAAATGAAAGAAACGCCAGGTCTCCCCAGAGAACTGAAGAAAAGAAAGATCTGTTTTAAAAGCATTGAGAATAGCTGCCACGCGTGGACAAGGCTGGAGGCTCCCCTCTTAGCCATAAATCTCGCCCAAGTGATTACGGTCCAACCCTTGTTATTGTAAGTGTGCTAGGTCGGGAAAGGACCGTCTGAGAGAAGTAATAATACACCGTGAGTGTTTAAAAGTTGTTAATGACCCGGGATTTGAACCGAGGTCCTTGTAGATGAAAGTACCGCTTGCCAGTTCAGATCGTAGCTTTCTTATGTGAAAATGGTCTTTTAAGACAAATAAATAAAAATCCCTAATGTAATGTTGTATGGATGTAGGATTCCATGAGTTCAATGAGGATAACTAGATTCCGGGAGTAATCATAGTTTTTGACTTTGTTAAGTAATCTTCGGTAACTCTGGAGTACACAAGTATTTTCCCGATCACTGTAGTGGATTTGTTAAACTTGAGAGAGATGGTAACGTGGAGAACATTGTTGAATGCCCAAACATTTAAGTAGAGAAGTAATATGTACTTTAAATATGATTATATATTTGTTTGATGATAAGAAACTCATGAAATAGTGATTGAGGTGTATGAAAGAATGACACCGTTATTATGGGAAGATATCGAGCCATTGGAGCTCGTGATTATGTTGAACTTTAAGATAGATACTTTATGGAAGTGAAAATAATTATGAGTTGTTGGTTTGAAGGAAACCATGTATTTTAATACAATATTGGTTTAATCTTTATATATTCCTTGTTCACTTTGAACAAGTAGAAGGATTGGTCAATAGTTTATTTGTTTTATTTGTTTGTAGCGCCATAAATTTGGTTAATTAAATGTTTTAAATAGGAGTTGAATTTGTTTTTATTTTGGAAGTGTATCCTCTATTTAATCCAAAATGTGTAAGTCACAGAGTGGGAGAACATACCATAACCCCGAAAATCCCGAATTGAGCATTGCTGGCATACTGTGATTTGCATATTTCTTGCTGGAAGGGCACAATATATAATATTTTCGATTGCAAATACACACTATACTGTTTAACATTACAACGTGTGAGTAATTATAAATCAATAAATGCAAAAGAAATCAGATTTAAAAAGTTGAACCCATTTGGATTTGATCCACGATATTGAGAGTTAAAGACGCTAGCCCACTGCTAAACGTAGCCAATGCAGATAATGCGTTAACAACTTGTTTAGTATAACTTGATGCCATATGTCCATATTTTGTTTTCAGAAGAATGATTTCATTTTTATAAACCATTTGATACTAAATTTGTATTATTTTGTTAATTACATATGTAACCCCCCTTAAAGAATAAGTTACTTTGTTTGCACACTCCCCCCATTCCTAATATATTACTACTGCTACCATTAGAAAGGGGGGAGGGAAACCGGGTCCAAGCCCGTTGTGTGAAAGCGGGCCTTGCGCCCCAAATGCCGGAAACAACAACCTTTAATTAGCCTGGTTAATAAATACATACAATACTGTATAATTAACAATAGTTTAATATCACCAGGAGAAAATAACCTCAAACCACATAAATTACACTACAATATACATGCAAGAACACCTTTCAACAACAACAAATACTTTCCTCCTTCATGCACTACACTAATGCATGCTCAAAATCAGATGTACTAGTACTCACTGGTTTTCAGTTCACCCTCTCTTTTTATAACATTTAGGTTCAGTAATTACCCCCATATTATGGGAGGTGGCATATATTTATTTATTTGGTAATAGAATCAGTTTGAGCAGGAAGGAATAAATATTTTCAGCAACCTGGCCGTTGCTTGGAGGTCTCCCCACGGAGCATCGAAGTATAACCTGTTATCTGGACTCGCAATTAACATATCAATCTTCACCCTCAATACACGTCGAAGACGCAAGAAGGTTAAAACATACTTCAGGTTAAAGCGCGTATAATATCTTCAAACCCCTTGCTAGTATTCACAGGCCAAAGCATTACGATAACATGAGTAAGATCCGTCAAACAACTCCACAAGTCAGCGCAAAATCAGATATGTGTAACGTTTACAAAAAAACTTGAAACCCTCCGAACGATACCGTGTCTCAACGTAATCGCGTTAGAGAAACATTCTCGTTCATGAAATACTATCTTAAATAACACAACTTATTCGCTTTCCCCCAATTGTAACGTGTTTTTCGAGGGGTTTTATGCAACTGGCATAAGTCAGTAGGAAGCCATTCTATATTTATTTACGCGGCAAATTGTTCAGCCAAGAGAATTTTTCATGGTAATTTATTATTATTATTAATTTATTATAATTATTATGAAGGTATTTTCGGAGCATTTTATAAAAATTATTAGCATTCAGATAGGTTTTCTATGTCTTAGAAAACGCTATCAAGCAAATTATTACGAACGACAATATTATAGAAAATTATGTGATTACGGAATTTTACGGAGTTTTGTCAGTTAGGGTATTTGAGAGACATGACTCACTGGGAATTCGAATACAAGCTGATTCCTGTCGAGAAGTATTACGCAAGGTCTAGAAAAGACGAATTGTTGGAACGGAAAACGACTTCTCCCTCTCGCGCGCCGAGTGTAATGAGGCAGAGGAGGGGAACTGGCGGCGTGCTCAGCCAATCAGTGAGGACGACGTAAGCTAGATGTCGGTACCATGGTGGGGGAGCCAACGGGTGCATATATCGTTCGACGCGCCGTGAAACGAGGACTATCTGTGAAATACTTGAGGAGTATGGATGCGCGTGCGAGTCGCTCCGATGTTCAGTGGAGTTAGGGACTATCTGTGTAGAACTTGCAGAGTACGGTCGCAAGTGCGTGTCGCTCCGATGTTCAGTGGAGTTAGCGACGAACTTTTGTAAAACTTGGTTGTACGAGTGTCTGGGTCCGAGGTACGGACCATAGAATTATCTAATCTACCAGCATATCATCAAATTCCGACGGAGATGACGACGTCCAGGAGACTGTGGGAAGCACACAGCATCAGCAAGTACGAGGGAAATGCCTTGGCAATTTCCAATGGTAAGCGCAAATGACGCAGAAATACGCAATCTCTCATTTTTCTTTGTTTTATATTTCATAATTCAGTAACTTCATAGCTTGGAAATAAGAGTAAAATCAATTTATCAGACTCCGTTTTCACGTAATTTTCTATCGGTAATATTCAAATCACAACGCTCCAATTTAAATTTTGTTCTTATTATTATTATTATTATTATTAATTTTGCTATACTTGTTTTATATAATAAATTCATTTCTTTTACAATGCAATCTTTGCTTTCAGTAGGTAGCATTAGATATAGACCAATTCCTTCTCCTGATACAATTGTTTGTTGGGTTAATGATCAAATCATACCACGATCTGAGTGAATAGAGTCTTGAAGGTGTTCTGCCAGAGCTAGACGTTGTTAAATACAAATTTAGATTTCAGCATTGCGTTGAAGTCTTGGCGCCCATTAAAACAACATAGCTTAGGCAAAGGTAAACAATTACATTTTCTCCCAACAGTGTGGGCTAGCGAAACTGTTACATTTGTACGCTCAACGTGGAGCAAAGTAAATACCGTTTCACTTGTCATCCCAGCCAAAGCGAAGAACATTACATTTGTCGCCGACAACTTGGGGGTGAAAACCTAATAACATTTGTGGAAGGAGAAGGGTATATATTTCTGTGCCTGTATTTTGGGGGTTATTTGTCTTTATCAGTGTATATCATTATGGGGGATGAGAAAGAAAGACAGATGAGGTTACGTAGTGGTCATCAACGGGAGAGTGATGATACGAGCAGTATGTCGAGTGATGGTAGTACCGGGGTAGCGGAGGTAAATTCCGATACTGAAACAGGGAGTGTAGGCGGCCAACCAGAATTAAAAACTTTACTTCTCGAGTTTATGTATCAGAACAAAGTTAGTAGTGATGCCTTAAATGCTAAATTAGAACAAAACAATGCAAAACTGGAACAAAACAATGCTAAATTAGAACAAAACAGTAGGGAAAATAAAGAAAGTACAGATGCCTTAAATGCTAAATTAGAACAAAACAGTAGGGAATATAGAGAGAGTAATGAAACTTTAAACGCCAGATTAGAACAAAACAGTAAGGAAAATAGAGAGAGTACTGAAACTTTAAATGCTAAATTAGAACAAAACAGTAGGGAAATGAGTGACAAATTCGAACTGATTAGAGGCGAGATCAGGGGGGTGATGGAAGAAAAGGCTAAAGAGATTATTGCAGATGTAGACAGAAAATTAGGAAAAGTACAGGAGGAGTTGGAAATTAGAATCAGTACACAGGCTGAAAATTTAAAAGAACTAGTGCAACTGGAAACACAGCAGGTCAAAAAGCAATTGGGGGGAGAAATTGACAAAATTCAGGTAGCTACCACAGAGGTTAAGGAACAGCTGGGGGGTAGAATTGAGAAAGTCCACTCACAAATAGTTGCAGAAGTAAATGATTTAAGAGAGAGTAATAGAGAGAGCATTAGCAAGATTGAGGAGAAACAAGCAAAGCTATATGATAAAGTAGAAGAATCAGAAGGAAACATTAAATTAACAGTAAACAGTATTGAGAGGAAGGCTGAGGAGAAAATCGCAGAATTAGAATTAAAATTAAAAGCTAGGATCAGGCAAGAAAATAGTCAGAATAGGCCAGTTTTGGTGAATAGCACACACAGGGAGGTAGAACTGGGTAAGTTCAGCAATCGACAGGGGTGCCCAATGGAGTTCATGAACACTATAGAAAATAAATTCGGGGAGAGGTTGGAAAATGGTAGTATTGAGTGGTGCCAGGTAGTTGAAATTTTAGAACAAGTCTTTGTGGGGGAAACGAGGAATTGGTTTGCTGTCTACAGAGACAAGTTTACTGATATCAATGATTTTAAAATGAAATTCTGTGAAAAGTTCTGGAATGAGGTTATTCAGTCGCAGCATCGTGAGGGAGTAGTGTGTGGTAAATATAACCCTAAAGGAAGCTCCACCATGACCGAATACTTTTTAGGGCGGGTATTAGTGTGTAAATATCTGGATGGCTTGAAGGAGGAAAATGATGTGGTAAGGTTGCTACATAGGCACTTTCCCTATAGGATCAAGGAGGCTGCTTGTATCCAGAATGTAAAGACTATATCACAAGTAGAAAATTTGTTAAGCACATTTGATGCACTAGGGAGAGGGGGTTATGAGGACAATTTCAATCGGAACCAGGGTAATAATAATAATAGACCTAATGAAGCCAGGCATCAAGAAGTTCAAGGGAACGGTGGCGAAGGGGCCAACGCTGAAAATAGAAATAATAATAATCAGCTAAATCAGAACAGAGGAAATGGCTATGGTAATCAGTATCAAGGGAGGAACAATGATTTCAGGGGAAATCAAGGGAGGAACAATGATTACAGGGGAAATCAAGGGAGAAACAATGATTTCAGGGGAAATCAAGGGAGAAATTATAATGACAATAATTACAACCAGAATAGGGGTCAAGGAAGAGGACAGCCTAGTGGTAGTAATATACAGCCAAACAATGACAACACAGCCCAGAACAACCAGACCAGTTTAGTAGTTAGTAGTACTACGGCCAGCTGTAGCGGTTCTTTAAACGCGAACCAGGCTGCGAAGTAAGGTCAGAATCTCAGTCTGTAGCATGCCCTGTCCATACAATTATACAGGAACCCTATGACCTAAATGTAAGAAATGAATTATTACATGAACTAAATGATGAAGGTATTATTCAGGAAGTGGTTAGTAAGAGCCCCATAGTTAAATTTAACGTGTCCGAGGCGTACACAGATGTTTTAATTGATAGTGGTTGTATGAAAAGTTGCATAAGTAGTGCATTTTATGATAAAATGAAAGGAACTGGAGTAAATTTTGAGGAGATGCCAATTAAAAGCACTTTTGTTATCACAGCTGTTGGGAAGAGGTCTAAAGTAATTTCTAAGCAAGTTTTAGTAGACATTAAAATTAATAATCATGTAGAGAAGCAGATTTGCCTTGTAATTCCAAATTTAGTATTCAGTGTTATCTTGGGTTCAGAGTGGCTAAGTAGAGTGTCTGGTAACTTATGTTATGATGTAGGGAGTTTGAAATTTAAATGGGGAGATTCTGAAGTAGAAGTAGCGTTCAATGACCAAATTCAGAGAAGTAGTGTTGTAGGTGTGATTTGTACTTTAAATGAGATATCGCCAGCCGTAGAGCGGGGTTCTCCATGTTTTGTGGGCAGTGTGATTACGAACGGAAGTCTAGAGGACTCGTTACGTGAGGCTGCATTTCAGGGAAATATAGAGGATGAACAGTGTGTTCGGCACTATGATGTGTTATGGTGTAATAGGAGAGTTTTTGAGGATCGCATTGGTATGGCCAATTGCTATACACATTCATTGAACGTTATTGATAGGTCAGTATTCACAGGACATAGATATCCTGTACCTTTCGCTTATCAGAGTGCAGTTGAGGCACAAATTAACCAGATGCTTGAAGATGGGATTATTGAGCACTCGAACAGTCCATATGTTAATTCTTTGATCACGGTACCCAAGACCGACGGCACTGTTCGTATTTGTTTAGACGCTCGTTTGGTTAACAGTAGAATTAGTTCAGATCAGCTGAAATCTATGTCAATAGAGGAATTAATGCAAACATTTGAGGGGAAGAAGTATTTCACTTGTGTAGATTTGAGTTCCAGTTTTTGGCAAGTGCCACTTATGTACGAAGATAGACCATTTACAGCTTTTAGTCATAAATATAACCTTTATCAATTTTGTAGAACACCTTATGGGTTAAAGAGTAGTTCAGCAGCTTTAATTAGGGCTTTAAACATCGCATTAGGGGATGACACAGGAGAGTTTGTAACCATTTACATAGATGATATGGTAATTAGTTCACGCAGTTTTGAGGAGCATCTACGTCATTTAAATATAGTTTTTCAGAAGTTAGATCAGGCAGGGTTCACTTTGAAGCTGTCTAAGTCGTCATTCTGTCAGTCAGAAGTGACATTTTTAGGTCATAGAGTGTCGAGTAGAGGTGTTACACCAGAGGAAAGTAGGGTTAGCATGTGTGGACAGTAGCAACAGGGCATCGTTACAGACACTGAGAAATATGCTAAGTAGAGCAACATGATGACGTTCATTTAAAGGGAGCCACTTGCAAGGTTGGAAGCAGGTGACGCAGAAACATTTATAGTTTCCAAACGTATTGGAAAAACAGCATATGTGCTGGAGAATAGTGAGGGAAACAGATTATACGGAACGTATAATATACATAGTCTACGAAAATATGTGTCATAAAGTGAGTGTGTTTAGCTGGCGAGCCGGCCTATCAAATGAGTAAGTGTGGTGTCTGGTGCGTGGAAGATCTGGTCTTAAGGCAGGCGTATCAGAAGTCACACAGGGGGGTAGTATGTAAGTAAATGAGAGTTTTTAAGGTACAGGGAAATATGACAGGATTGTCGGATGCTGTTGAGCACTAAATTGTCTCGATGCACCAAGGCCATTTTTGGCAGCGCTGATGGGTTCCCATTTATCTCCAAGAGATGGGGGAGCGCTTGAATAGGGCTTGTTAGCTTAAGGCGTCCACGAGATAAAAGATGGGCCATCAGAATGCGAGACAGTCCTTCATGAAACTCATACATATCAGCACACGTGATTTCTGTTCACGGCCTCGCCATGTAAGATTTGTAAGTGTGTAATTTAAGATAATTTGTACAATGGTCTGTGTTGAGAACTAGTATTAAGTAGAATATGGTTAACGGGAACTTAACAAGACAGGGCGATTACGGCACAGAAATATTTGGTGTTATATGTAATGCGCATTTACTGTTTTTTTTTTCAGAAGTCAATATTAATTTAATCTACTTTAAAGAGAGATTAAGTATTATGGTCACGAGGCGCTGCCACAGTAGTGTGATCGTGTGCTCAGTGATAAGTGAGATTAAATTTCACCATAAGGAGGGGACCTCCAGTGAAATTAGGGAGTTCTATGGTGATATAAATATATCAGAACACCTTCAATGCGTGTGATATGACATCATAAATACATAGTGCTCACACATTAATTATGTCTATTTCTCCAACATAGAGGAATTTGAGAGGCGGAAATATCCGTGGAACACTATTTTATATGAGAAACATTGGACTGGTTGCAACGTGCAATCCATAGTGACAACAAACTTTGACGCAAAGTGCGTGAAGAAAAATTATGAGTGTATATATCTGTAATTTAGGGTGATCTCATTTATGTAATATGTATTTTGGATGGGGTTTATTAACGTGTCTGGGATAATCGGATAATGGACCGTCGTCACGGTAAATCATCCGATGATCCGAGGCGAATATGTAACGTGTTTTTCGAGGGGTTTTATGCAACTGGCATAAGTCAGTAGGAAGCCATTCTATATTTATTTACGCGGCAAATTGTTCAGCCAAGAGAATTTTTCATGGTAATTTATTATTATTATTAATTTATTATAATTATTATTAAGGTATTTTCGGAGCATTTTATAAAAATTATTAGCATTCAGATAGGTTTTCTATGTCTTAGAAAACGCTATCAAGCAAATTATTACGAACGACAATATTATAGAAAATTATGTGATTACGGAATTTTACGGAGTTTTGTCAGTTAGGGTATTTGAGAGACATGACTCACTGGGAATTCGAATACAAGCTGATTCCTGTCGAGAAGTATTACGCAAGGTCTAGAAAAGACGAATTGTTGGAACGGAAAACGACTTCTCCCTCTCGCGCGCCGAGTGTAATGAGGCAGAGGAGGGGAACTGGCGGCGTGCTCAGCCAATCAGTGAGGACGACGTAAGCTAGATGTCGGTACCATGGTGGGGGAGCCAACGGGTGCATATATCGTTCGACGCGCCGTGAAACGAGGACTATCTGTGAAATATTTGAGGAGTATGGATGCGCGTGCGAGTCGCTCCGATGTTCAGTGGAGTTAGGGACTATCTGTGTAGAACTTGCAGAGTACGGTCGCAAGTGCGTGTCGCTCCGATGTTCAGTGGAGTTAGCGACGAACTTTTGTAAAACTTGGTTGTACGAGTGTCTGGGTCCGAGGTACGGACCATAGAATTATCTAATCTACCAGCATATCATCAAATTCCGACGGAGATGACGACGTCCAGGAGACTGTGGGAAGCACACAGCATCAGCAAGTACGAGGGAAATGCCTTGGCAATTTCCAATGGTAAGCGCAAATGACGCAGAAATACGCAATCTCTCATTTTTCTTTGTTTAATATTTCATAATTCAGTAACTTCATAGCTTGGAAATAAGAGTAAAATCAATTTATCAGACTCCGTTTTCACGTAATTTTCTATCGGTAATATTCAAATCACAACGCTCCAATTTAAATTTTGTTCTTATTATTATTATTAATAATTTTGCTATACTTGTTTTATATAATAAATTCATTTCTTTTACAATGCAATCTTTGCTTTCAGTAGGTAGCATTAGATATAGACCAATTCCTTCTCCTGATACAATTGTTTGTTGGGTTAATGATCAAATCATACCACGATCTGAGTGAATAGAGTCTTGAAGGTGTTCTGCCAGAGCTAGACGTTGTTAAATACAAATTTAGATTTCAGCATTGCGTTGAAGTCTTGGCGCCCATTAAAACAACATAGCTTAGGCAAAGGTAAACAATTACATTTTCTCCCAACAGTGTGGGCTAGCGAAACTGTTACATTTGTACGCTCAACGTGGAGCAAAGTAAATACCGTTTCACTTGTCATCCCAGCCAAAGCGGAGAACATTACACAATGCAAACGAGAAAATCAGCTCCATAATACCGCGCCCCAAAAACCAAGAATACGACGTTTAACCCTCTTTTTCATTAACAATCTAAATCCATATTGCAAAGAAACCCGTCATGCCATCGGAGTTAACCAAAAGCAAGGAAAAGCATAAAATATCATAGAACCTCATTGGCAAGAAAACGCACTACAAAGATTTAAAAAAAAAAACCTTCTTTAATCAAACACCGAGAATGTTTCTCGTACACCCATACGCCACTGTTCAAAATTTACATAGGTTCACAGTTAAGGTAATGCGAAGTAAGGTGGCGATAAAATATTAAAGTCGACGCAAATCACAATTCATTTAAGTTCACAGAATCAACTTCTCATCGGCACTAGTAGTTTTACGATTACGCCGGACAAAGATTCTAATGACCAAGTCTCTCATTCTTGACAACAGTCCGACGTTCTCCCTTCCTTTTTTTTAATATATTATTAACTCCGCCGTTGCGCCAACATGCAAGTCTTCGAACATCGCCCTCTACCAGCTGCCAACTTGAAGATCCAATTTTCCAGTCTTCTCGCCCGCCGACAGATAACTTCAACTAATATCGAAATTAGTTTCATGGTGTTGGCCATAACATTCACAAAGGAAATCAGGAATTAGGAGTCGTGCCAATACTGACACGTTCCAAATAGGTTTTAGAAGCAGTTCAATCATAGGTTATGATTATCAGTGAAATTGATGGATGGAAAATGTGTTGTAGGAGACATGTCTATCCTGACATGGTCCAACAGGGTTTTAGAAGCTACCTGGGTACCCCAGTTCAAATCATAGGTTTTGATTATCAGTGAAGTTGATGGATGGAAAATGAGTTGTAGGAGACCTTGTCTATTCTGACATGGTCCAACAGGGTTTTAGAAGCTGTCTGGGTACCAAAATGTGGCATGTGGGGCAGGGTATTATTAACCAGAATGTGACAAGTGCTAGCAACCGTCACAACATACCTAAATGGATATAAAGCATAAGCCCTGGCACTACAGCCCGTGAAGGGCCTAGGCCGACCAAGCGACCGCTACCCAGCCAATTGGCCTGCAGATATCGGAGTGACGAGTGATCAGCGCATCGGGTCCCCACGGCCGCTGATTTTGGTTTTCGTGATCGGGGCACTGCCTCACTGTCAGACAGCTACTCAATTGTCCTCACGAGGCTGAGTGCAGCCCGTTCCAGCCCTCACGTCAGTTTCTAAAATCCCTGACGGAGCCAGGAATCAAACCCGGGGCCTCCGGGTGAGAGGCAGGCGCGCTACCCCAACACCACGGGGCGGGCACCTAAATGGATATTCTATTATAAATTGTTAATATCTTACAAGTCTCCTCCTTGAGGACAGTTTAAACCACCCTTTGTCCGATAAGTGGATTTAGTGAGGCAAGGCCTTGTTGAGTCGTAAGTTATGCTTAGGCTATAATAATCGCATGATTCATACATTCACCATCTTGTAACTATTCGGCTGATGACCTTGTAGTTTGACCAAAAGACGCTTCCCACAATAAGGTATATTGTTGCAATTTTGGTAGAGATCGGATGATTAGGTTACTGGTAATTTGATTCAAGCTTAGAACATTTGGGTGGACGCCATTTCTTTTCGTTAATGATGGCGGCGATATACAACATGACGCTGAGTTGTACTTTGCTAGTGCTACCTCTTTACCAAAGTAGGTTCGATTTGGTTTCGTCTTGTTTGAATTCATAGGGGCGATCGGTTTGCAAACATATTCGGCCCCCATCTTCAAACTATTTAGATGATGATCTTGTAGTTAGGCAAAAGTCGTTTCCCATATAAAGGTATATTGTTGAAAACTTTGGTAGAGATCAGATGATTCGGTTAGTCGTAATTTGATTTAAGCTTTGAAAATTTGAGTGGCCGCCATTCCGCTTCCGTCAAGATGGTAGCGATATAAAACATGACACTGGGGTGTCCTTTGCTAATGCTATCTCTGAACCAAATTTCGTTCAAATCGGTTTCGTCATGTTTAAATTGATAGGTGGGGACAGATATACGCACACACACACACACACACAGACCGACAACGTTTGGCCTGTATAGATCTCATAAATCTACTTTCATTTTGGGGAGAGTCCGGTGCCATGGGGTCAAATCCTGAGACCATGCTGGTCTCAAGCTAAACTGTTGTTGTAGTAACATCACGCTGACATACAATAAAGGAACTAAAGAAATCATTGTAATAGTAATAGATGTACTTCTTCAACATAACTAAACTTTCATTTTTTGCAAAAATCGAAAGTAGGCTACAAACTAGGCTTATGAAAATAATCATCTTTTGTCCGTGAGTGAGAGCGTGTGTGTGTGTGTGTGTGTGTGTGTGTGTGTGTGTGTGTGTGTGTGTGTGTGTGTGTCTAATAGCTTCTAAACGGCTGGAGAGATTTCAATGAAACTCGGTAAGGTCGTAGTACTATTTCGTCCGATCCAAACTGTACCCTTCAAATTTTATTACGTCTCATCAATCCAACATGGCGGCATTCTATATCTCCGAAACTATTACAGATATCACCCTGAAATTTTGTACAGTGATAACGGGCACTACTAGAAGTTCACTAATATGAGTTTCAAAAACCTGTGAAGTGCAAAACGAACATGGCGGCCACGCGAAGTTGAAACATTTAAATAGACTTTTCTCGCGATTTAACCATCATAGCACATTGAAACATGGTACAGAAAATGTTTATACACAGTGTAATGCACTGACATCTAATTTAGTGCAATTGTGTACATAACCTCAAGATGGCGGCTGTGCGAAATTTTAAAATTGAGTTTTTATTTGTTATGTCTTAATCATGGGATCGAAGTGAACGTTTGAATAATGAACCTACGCAATAATCGTCATCTAATAGTACATAACTCCATGGCCTACATATATAAAATTCCAACATGGCAACCATCCGGAATATTTAGACTTTTCTCAATATCTACTAATCTATGACAGCAATCAAACTGTAATTTTGTAAATTGATAGAGGCTATAAACATAAGTTCACCTATGGGACTTTCAATAACCTGGTGACCACAAATCCAACATGGCAGTAACGCGAAATTAAAATATTTAAATGGACGTTTCTCGCGAATTAACCATTAACTTGGTGCGGTAAATGCTTATACAAATTGTAATCCACTGACATCTAATTTATTTCGATTGGTTTCATAACCTCAAAATGGCGGCTGTGCGGAATTATAAAATTTCGTTTTTATTTCTTGTTTCCTAATCATGCGATTGAAGTTTGAATAATAAACCTACGCAATAACAGTACACAACTCTATGGCCTACATAAAAAATCCAACATGGCGACCATCCAAAATATCTAAATGGTTCTCAATATCTACGAATCCATTACAGCAATCAAACTGAAATTTTGATAGAGGCTATTAACATACTGTAAGTAGGATATATGAAAATAGGCTATTTAGTTCTTGACGGAACTACTTGTTATGTATAGATATAGACATCATCTGTTAGTTTGAAACATTATCGCGATTCTTCCTTCAAATATGCCATTATTAGGAATTAAAAGAATTACTAATATCTGTCCCCTTCCCCCTTGCTAATCATCTGAGCACCTTCTAATGGTGTCAAGAAGAGCCTCAGGACCGCGATGGAACATGTCCGGGGATTGCAGTTCGAATCCCAGCGGTGACGGCGGCTATCCTCTGTTATTTGTAGCTCTTCAGTCGGTGGCGTAGTTGGTAGCATGCTGAACTGCTGTCCCCACGATAGCGGGTTCAAACCCGGCCGAAGTCGTCGGATTTTTTAAGAGCGTTAAAAATCCTTCAGTATGCCTTCCTTCGGAGGGGAAGTAAAGCCGGCTGTCGCATGTCATAGATTTATGGCATGTAAAAGATCCTTCCACAGACTAAACTTGTGTGAAGCTAAATTGTTAGGTTAGATTTCGTCGGAACGCTCTAGCCTATCAAAGTTCCCACGTTCACCACTAGGTATCATTGATATCTGGTAGCGAAAGTTGGAACTACTTGAAATTGAACGGAACTTGTAGCTCACCCTAAGGGTGTCCGCTGGAAGAAGCTACAGACTCAGGCGAGCCGAACATGTCCTCGGACACTCCCGGCACTAAAAGCCATACGATAGATAGATAGTCGGTCACCATGAATTTGTCTAGGGTACAATGTATATAACATATGTTCACTATTATAGTGATCATAACCAATACATGTAATGTCTTCTATGAGTGTTATTTATTTTTTGTACATAAACTTTACATATGTGTTTCCCCACACTCCCTCCAGGCAAATGCTGGGATAGTACCTTGTGCCTACCCCATCCCCTACACATACACGCAAGTAAAGCCGGAGGGCCCATGTCATGAAAGAACTTACCACTACAATTGGTAGTGTGTAGTTAAATTTGGAGGTTATTTGGCTAGAAACGCTCTATCAAGTTCCAACGTTCACCGCTGGGTGTCAGTGACGTCTGATTCGCCAAAGATGATACTACTTGAAATTTAACTTGCCCAGCTTCATCTTCATTCAATTGATCTCATCCTCACAGACCCGGCACTAAAAGCCATACGCTAACCGAAAGTCCGCTCTAGTTAAAAGTTATTTTCCCTTTCACTTTCAATTTTTAGTTATTAATATTTTTTTGTTTTTTTTTTAGTTTCAAATTCATATTTTAAAATTTTATTTTTATTTGTACTTGTGTCGCCTCCGTTGCGTAGTGGTCAGCGTGATAAGCTGCCACCCCGAAGGTCCGAGGTTCGACTCCCGGCTCTACCACGAAATTTGAAAAGTGGTATGAGGACTGGAACGGGGTCTACTCAGCCTCGGGTGGTCCAAATGAGTAGAGGGGGTTCGATTCCCACCTCAGCCATCCACGAAGTGGTTTTCCCACTTCGGGCAAATGCTGGGAAGCTACCTACCATCAGGGCACGGCCGCTCTTTCCCTCCCATTGTTCTCATCCCTCATGGGGCCCCCTGTTTGCTTTGCAGGTGAGGCCGCATGGGCGAGGCGCTAGTTCCGCCTCCCCAGCTGTATCCCCCGACCCAATGTCAAGCTCCAAGACACCACCCGTAGAGGCGGTAAAGGTGGGATCCCTCGAAAAGCCTACATAGAGTGTAAACTGACTACGATCGAACGGACTTGAACTTTTTATTTTTAGCTTACTTTTCACCATTTTGCAAAAATGAGGAAAAAGTAGACTTTTGAGATCGGGCAAATGTGTGTCTGTCTGTCCTTCTGTCTGTCTGGCTGGCTGGCTGGCTGTGTGTGTGTGTGTGTGTGTGTGTGTGTGTCCCCTATCAACTCCTTAACGGCTGCAGCAATCGAAACAAAATTTGGTAGGAGTAAAGATCTAAACCTGAATATCTCACGGCTATATTTGAAAATGATGTCAGTGCTACCAACTGCTGAAAAATCGCAATTGAAATTTGAGCTCCATGTTGGATATCTTGGAAGGTATGAATGGGGGCTATTTCAAAATTGGCACACGTACAGATAATAATATTGCAGTTTAATTTCCAGGAGGCCATATATGGCAGTGTTGCCAAAAATGATTATAAGCCTGCTGATAGGTCCAAATTTTAAATGCATATAACTTCTACACTATCAATTGGATTTCAACGAAATTTCGTATGTGCTATGTGTACATAAACAGATATGACTGAGCGTATTCTTAAGAGCCACCAGGGCTGTCAACTGTTAATAAATGCTCTGACTTTTTTAAAAATCCAAATACCCATATACCAGAAAGTATGCAAGCCGACAGCTTTAAACTATGCACACGTATAGTACCTGACATTCTATATTAATTTGGAGTAACTTATGTACGTCAGTGCTACCAACATGATTGTAAGCCTGTAGAGAGGTCCAACTTTAAATACATGTAACTTCTATACTATCATTTGGATTTCAACCAAATTTCGTGAGTGCTATGTGTACCATAACAGATATGACTATGCCGATTCTTGAGAGTAACCAGGGCTGCCAACTTTTAATAAATACTGTCTCTATTTTTGTTGCCCTAATACCAATATATCAGAAAGTATGCAAGCCAATAGCTGTAGACTTTACACACGTATAGTACCTGGCATTCTAGATTAATTTGGAGTAACGTATGTACGTCAGTGCTGCCAACACGATTTAAGCGTGCTGATAGGTCCAATTTTAAAATGCATGTAACTTCTATACTAACTAATGGATTTCATTCAAAATTGACACAACAATAGATCATATTATTTCAGATTATTTCTGACCAATACATGTATGTCATTGTTGCCAACATGATTTTACGCGCGCTGTTAGATCCAATGTGTAACTGCATGTAACGTCCATGCTATCCATTGGACTTCAACCAAATTTTGTGTTCTGTACCTTAAGAGATGGAACTAAGAATATATTCAGTCATCAGGGCTGCCAACTGTAGTTCTCTATTAGGCTACATTATGCCAGGTATACAATATTTCGAACTAATTAGAAATTTCGGTATTACCAACTTAATTTCGTCATTATTCTAGATAGATCCATATAGATTAATCATTGGCATGAATCTTAAATTTTAAGAAAAGTAGGCTCTTTAGTTCGTCACGGAACTTCTTGGTTCTAGTTTAATCATTAATGTTTAAACTTTGAATATTTAAAATGTGCGTGATCATGTTTACGTTTTATATTTTTAATGCTTAATCTAATTGTTTATATTTTATTTTTACTTTACTTTGCCTTCTATTTTGATCTATTGCCGCGCGTGTTCTTTTCACCTCATGCATTTATTACAATTATTATTTACATAACTTGCTCCACAGATTTTAGTGATCAACTCTTTCCTCAACTCGTAACAGGTCACTACTATAGTCTAGTGACACACAATGCCTCTAAGGATCCTTACTTTATTATTGTTATAAATGTTTATGTTGCAGAACCTGCATTATGGGATATCGCGAAGCATCTCCCTGTCGCACGCCGCTAACTCGGCGTATTTCCTGGACCCAATCGATCCTAATGAAAGCACATTTGACAAGATTCTCATTGCGAATCGAGGGGAAATTGCCTGCAGGGTGATAAAAACTGCACAGAAGATGGGGATCAAGACAGTAGCAGTCTACTCCACGGCTGATTCAAACTCGGTAAGTTTTGTTACTATGCGCAAGCCTCGGTAGACGAAGGGGTTTGATAGTGGTTTCAACTCCAGGAATGCTCTGTTATTAAGGGGAGTCGTAAAGGTCGAAATCGGTTAATTTTGACATTTTCACATTTTTACACACTAATAATAAATTATTCATTCTGATTTGGTTTGTGTTTTAAGTCCAATATTTACTATTTTAAATGTCTTATTATATTACTGTAATCCTAATCTTTCGTTAAAAAATCTCGCAAGGTTTTGTAAACAGCATATCTCACAAACTGTTTAGTCTAGAAGGCTGTGGTTTGGCTTATATTTCAAAGGAAATCATCAGTTGGCTATTCTGCCAAGAAGAGTGTCAGCGGTCGGTGGTCCCCATGCATCACTGTCTAACGGGCACAATACACTTATATAGTTGCTGCTACTACTGCAACTAAATACTTTCACCCAAACCTTTAGATATAGATTTAATAACCTAAGTGTAATGTATCTGATGATGATCACTTTACGAAACTGGCCATCCAAGTCTATGTATTAATTAATTAATTAATCTTTTTTTTTTTCATGATTATGGAATACCCCATCAGAATATTGTACAAAATATTAACATATTAATTAGTTATATTGTGTTCAGTTTCGAGAGACACTGCTAGTTGTAATATTTGTGGGGGAAAGTGAAAGTATGTGAAAATGCTTCAAAACGAAATGGCCTTACTTCATCAATTTTCTCAAAATTACTTCTTTCAAAATAAAAACCCCGTTTTCTCAGGAACTACTGGTGGTATCTCGATAATTATTTTGCCATATAATGTATATTGCACACCGATACTATGGATCCTCGAAGAGTCAATTTGTTCAAGTAGATAGTTTAAATGAATGAAAATCCACAACCTGCTTCCAGTCTCCGACCGGGTCAGGAATGGAATGAATGAAGCCCCCATCTAGCGGCGAGGATATGAACTGTGCCGGCTGCCGAGGCCTGACGCACTCCTCTGGGGCAATGATTAAATGAATGACAGATGAAATGAAATGATAGTGGAGAGTGTTGCTGGAATGAAATGTTGACAGGGAAAACCGGAGTACCCGGAGAAAAACCTGTCTGCCTCCGTTTTGTCCAGCACAGATCTCACATGGAGTGACCGGGATTTGAACCACGGACTCAGCGGTGAGAGGCCGGCATGCTGCCGCCTAAGCCACGGAGGCTTTGAGATGGTTTAAATATATATATTAAATAAAAAATTAGAGGTTCAAGGAAAAAATATTCAAGAAAATGTATTAAAGTTTTCCATATGAATGAGGATCAGTGCACTGAGGAAGAACCAATAAACAGTCTGTATAAAAACATCATATATCTAATAGATGCTGAGATAATTGTAACATTGGCAATATAGGGCTCTACGACTCTCATGAAAACTGGCACATAGATACCCAGCTCTGGTTGAACGTGGGCACTCAGCCATCCTAGGAGAGGTTCCCCAGTCATATTCCCTGCAAATGCTGGGCTGGTACCTAACTTAACCCTTTATGGGATAGCGGTCTCTATATTAACCACCTGTCATAAGGACAGTTTATGCTTTCAAAGATGCTCATAGTTGAATCCTTCAGCCAAATTTCGGAGAATTTTCCTGCCGAAGTGCTAGTATTTTCTAAACATGAAATATTGTATACGTTAATTACCGTATGAGTTGGAATTTTTTTAAACAATTTAAAACTAAAAACATTAACAAGTTAAGTGTATTATAAAATAAAATTACAATATTGGAATAAATATAAAAATTTTAACAATAAACATAACTATAAGAAAATTATAAAAATAATTGAAAAAAAAACAATTTTAAATTAGTTAATTAAATAATTCAATAAAAATATCAAAATTAAATCTATAAGAACATAAACCATAAATACATAAACATTAAAATTAGACAAACAAAAAATAACATTATTATTTATTTAGGATCTTTCCAACCTCCTGTGTCCAAGGCTGTGAGGATAGCGGATAATGTTTGGAGAAAAAATTGCGGATAGTTTTAGTTGTTTAATAACATTATTAGAAGCCGGATGTTTAAGACATATTTTTCCGTTATGTTTATTCTTTCATGGGGGGTCGAACGTTGCTCACGTCCGTAGGTACTACCTTAAATTGCCCTACACGTGACCCCTGGGTGGTGCTAAACGAGCAACAGCGTTAAAGGTGACTTACAATATGCCCAGAAACATATCAAGTAACGGTTCTTTTCAGGACCATCAAACTATAGATGAGAAACACCTAGTCCGTACTATGCAACTTAATATTGAAGGCATAAGTTCTGCCAAATGTGAGTATCTACAGAAACAACTGAATGACCTTAACATTGATGTTGTTAACATTCAAGAAATCCATACCAAAGACGAACAGGATCTCCAGCGCAGAGGACGAATACCCGGTTACACACTGGTCAAAGCTATCCACCATCCACAATATGGAATAGCCACTTATGTGAAGTCAAGTTTAAACGGAGTGCAAGTAATTGATTCAACAGAAGTTGACTACATCTATACAATAGCAATTCAGATAAATGATTTAAAAATTGTCAATCTGTACAAGCCTCCGTGTGTGAATTGGGCTCCTACAGTACTGCCAGCTTTTGACCACCCTTGTATATACACTGGAGACTTCAACAGCCATCACACAAACTGGCGGTATGACACCGTGGATGTGAATGGGGAGAAACTAGTTCAGTGGGCAGAAACTACAAATATGCACCTGGTCTTTGATGTAAAAGACAAGGGAACCTTCCACTCTGCACGCTGGGATAAGGATTACAACCCAGACTTGACATTCGTGTCTAAAGATCAGTTAGACCAACCACTCAACACCACTCGTACTGTTCTGTCCAACTTCCCAAACAGTCAACATCGACCTGTTATGGTGGAAATTGGTTTGAAAATTCCCCTTGTAAACTCAATGCCCTTACCCAGATGGAACTTTCGACGAGCTAATTGGGATGGATTCTCAAAAGACCTTGACTCCAGCTTAGTTGCGGAGAATCTACAGCCGACAGCAAACAACTACGATGAATTTGTGAAACTAGTTATCAAAGCTGCTAAGTCAAACATTCCTAGGGGTTACAGAAAGCAGTATGTGCCTGGCTGGAATGAAGAAAGTGAGGCTTTATACCAAGAATACCAAAGTTCTGGAAATCAAACAGTGGGTTCACAGCTACTCCACTCTTTAAACAAGAATAGACGAGAGAAATGGGAAGCAACACTCGAAGAAATGAACTTCGCAAAGTCAAGTAGGAAAGCCTGGCGAGTCTTGAATGGGCTAACTGGCAAGCAACACCCCAAAAAGCCGCATACTAAACTGAGTCCTGACATTATTGCCAACAGGATCGTAGACCTCTCAAGGGCAAAGAGAGACAAGAATCATACCAGAGTGGTAAAATGTAACCTCTCTAACCTCAAGCACAGTGCCCCAAGAAACGAACCGCTTTCCAATCCCTTCTCCACAGCGGAAGTAGAAAGTGCAATCAAACAACTGAAAATCGGCAAGGCTGCTGGTCCCGACAACATCTATAATGAGTTCATTAAGAACATGGGTCCGTATTGTATATGCTGGCTCACTTCTCTCTTCACTTACATTCTCAAAGAGAACAGACTGCCCAGACAATTCAAACTGTCAAATGTTATAGCCATTCTCAAACCTGGCAAACCTGAAGACAGCCCCGAAAGCTATCGTCCAATAGCACTGCTCAGTTGCATATTAAAACTTTTTGAACGAATCCTTCTAACCAGAATAGCACCGCTCATTGAGGCTGTTATCCCTCCTGAACAAGCTGGCTTCAGACACGGACGCAGCTGCACTGATCAAGTTCTTGCCCTAACTACACACATTGAAGCAGGTTTTCAAGGTAAACGGAAATCAACAGCTGTTTTCATCGACTTGACAGCTGCGTATGATACTGTTTGGCGACAAGGACTGATCTACAAACTATTGCAAGTTGTACCAAGCCGAGAAATTGTGGATCTAATATCTAGCATGCTTAGTGAAAGGCTATTTGAAGTGTTCCTAGGAAACACTAAAAGCCGCAAACGAAAACTAAATAACGGCCTACCACAGGGATCTGTTTTAGCCCCACTGCTATTCAATTTGTACATCCATGATTTACCAACTACAACATCAAGTAAGTTCATCTATGCTGATGATATCGCGCTGGTAGCTCAGAGCAATAACTTTGAAGATGGCGAACAAATCATTACGGAGGACCTGGAGAAGATGTCAACTTTCTTTAAAACCTGGAGATTGATCCCAAGCACAACAAAAACTGAAGTCTCTTGTTTCCATCTAGCGAATCGTGTCGCAAACTACAAACCTAGAGTCCTGTTCAATGGACAAGAGCTGAGGTACAATCCTTTCCCAAAATATCTCGGAGTCACTTTAGATAGAACCCTGAGCTACAAAGAGCACATCACCAAGCTCTCTCACAAAGTCGCCGCAAGAAACTACATACTGCATAAGCTCAGTGGTACCTCCTGGGGAGCCTCTGCTGACTGTCTACGTTTAACTGGCATCAGTCTTGTTTACTCAGCTGCTGAGTACTGTGCGCCTGTCTGGTTGGAAAGCGTACATGTGAAGAAGATAGACACGAAACTGAACGATACAATGCGTTGCATTACTGGTACCATCAAATCAACTCCATGTCACTGGTTACCCGTGCTGAGCCACATCCCTCCACCTCACTTAAGGCGGAAGCAAGCTCTACTGAGGGAGGCTAAGAAAATCTTTGCATCACCCTCTTTGCCACTGCATCAGGAATTCTGCCATCCGTCACAACAACGATTGCAATCCAGAAGACCGGCAAGTGTCACTGCAAGGCAACTCATCGCGGATGGATTTGACATAAAGGAAAGCTGGAAGCATGAGTGGTCAACAAAAACATTGGGAACAAGTGTCCACCATCTTGATCCCACAAAGAAGCCAAATGGTTTTGACCTACCAAGGAACCTCTGGTGCCGTATCAACAGGTTGAGGACTGGACATGGGTGTTGTAATTATTTCAGGTACAAGTGGGGCTGGATCAGTTCACCAATGTGTGAATGTAACTTAGAAGAACAGACGATTGAACATCTGGTCCTACGCTGTCCTCTTCATTCATACCCTGGAATTCCTGACGACTTGTTTGATCTCACACCTAGTCTAATCGAATGGTTGAAAAGGAAGGACTTTAAAGTTTAATTTTGTCTTATTTGTATTCTGTATTGTATCACCATACGATTAAATAAATAAATAAATAAATAAATAAATAATTCTTTCATGACAAATCATAGATGATGATTTAAGCTAATCTCATTCAAATTATGTCATTAAGCATAATTAACACCCCGAACAGCAATGGGTTTCAATTCTGGCTGTGTAACATTCATTTTAAACACAGCACATAGTGGTGATGGATGAAATCATACGAAAAGTGCTAAATAGCATTGGGGAAAGGAAAATGAAGGCAATGTTGTTTGCTGACGACCTTCTGGTATGGGGAGAGGATGAGGAAGAAGTACAAGGGCAATTAGATGAGTGGGAGAAGGTAGTGTTATCTTATGGGATGAAGTTCTCAGCACAAAAGAGTGAAGTGGTCATCACAACGAGGAAGAAGAACAGACAGGATATGGGCATAACACTTGGAGGACAGCAGTTGCAGAAAGTAGAATGCTTCAAGTACTTGGGAAGCATAATTGAAGAAAAGGGAGGCAATAGGATGGAAATAAATGAAAGGGGAAGGTGCGCAGATGAATTTTCCAAGAGTGTTAGGGGGATGATATGGAATAAAGATGTACCACAAAAATTTAAAGGAATCATCTACAAGACCTTCTTTGTGCCAATTTTGACGTATGGTTCAGAAACATGGGTGATGAAGGAAAGGGACAAGAGTAAAATATGAGCAGTGGACATGACGTTCCAGAGGAGTAGGGTAGGAGTGACAAGAATGGACAGAGTAAGGAATGAGAGAGTCAGAGAGATGGTGAGAGAGGAACCATTGCAAAATAGAATAGAGCGATCTAGGCTACAATGGTATGGACATGTGAGGAGGATGCGAGAGGAGAGGATACCGAAGATGATGTTTGGAATGGAAATGAAGGGAAGGAGGCCAAGGGGAAGACCAAGGGACAGATGGACAAAAGGAGTTAAGAAGAGTGTGGAGGAAAGAGGAGTGTGCTGGGACACAGTGAAAGACGAGAGATGGTGGATGGACAGGAAACGATGGAGAGGCTTATGTTCCTAGCAGACCCGACCAGCGGTCGGAAACTGCTCAAGATGATGAAGATGACGTGACACACAAAGCCTAAGGGAACGACTTTTTCCTCAAATGTCTAAATATGTTGCTTTAGAAATGTATGCTTTATCTAATTGTAAATATTATGTAATACCAGTAAATTCGGATAACAACCGTGCGAATGCAAAAAAAATGACGTGCGGGATGCGGATAACGTTTTGTTTATCCGTGCAGGGCTCTACCTATGGGTTACGATTACACGACTTCCTTGACTGTTGATGTTCTTTCCTGTTACGCCAATACTCTTTCATTCGTTGGCTCAATCTTGCTCGTTCCTCGACCGAGAACACCCTTCGAGTCCTCTTGGGTTTCTCTACGGACTGATCTGTCACATCCACAATTTTCCTTCTAAACATTTTTCTGTTTGCAATATCATTAATAACATTATTAATAATTATGATAATTAACATAAAATGTAAAAACACATAAAAGTATATATATATATATACAGGGTCCTTCATATAAAATAAGAGCGCCAAGCGGCGGCTTTGTTAACCGTAGCTGCGGTCACCTTGGCCGAGCTTGTGGCGCGCCAAGGCCCCCTGCTTTAAGCGTGTGTACAATCCTATATGATGCAGAGGCCTTGCTAGCGTGTGTACAATGTTGAAATCTTACTTTAGTTAGTTAGTTAGTTATTGTTGATGAAACCGAAACCCCTATAGTATTGAAAACGCGCGCATAGTACATACGATGGCTGTGTTGTTGTTGTTTTTTCTTTCATTTTTTTCTTTTCAAGTTCCGATGGACTGTATAAAAATAACAGCTTGACATTACCAAACTTGACCTTGCAATAAGCGTGCAGGTGCTCAGTCGCCAGTCTAAACCTCAAGTGCTAACATGGTGAGACAGTTATCATTTCAACATCGTTTTTTTATGTTAAACTTATTTTAAGTACGAGTCGGCTCGGCGGGTACGTGATGCATTTGTTCAGCAATTTCCTGATGAAGTGCCACCTTCACTAGCACAGATTCACGTAATTGCAAATAAGTTTGACACTACTGGCTCGGTGCTCAATAAAAACATGCCCGCACACGAACAGTTTTAACAGAGGATGAGCTAGATGACATTGGCGAGAATCTTGAACGGTCTCCGAATAAATCACTCACAAAATTAGCACAAGTAGGGTTTTCGGTTTCATCAACAATAACTAACTAACTAAAGTAAGATTTCAGCATTGAACATACGCTAGCAAGGCCGCTGCATCATATAGGATTGTACACACGCTTAAAGCAGGGGGCCTTGGCGCGCCACAAGCTCGGCCAAAGTGACCGCAGCTACGGTTAACAAAGCCGCCGCTTGGCGCTCTTATTTTATATGGAAGACCCTGTATATAGTTTTGCCTCTCACCCGGGAACTGGAGCGGAGTGCACAAGGGAAGTGTCAGGTCGAAAGCTATCTTGAAACTTTGTGGACGCAATCCTTGTTCTATAAGAGGACAACGTGCGGAAAATCAGCCGCCAGATTGAACTGAAAGGCTCCGAAATCGTACCTGACATCCTGGTATGCAGGCATGACGGCTGAAGGAGCTGGACATCCCTGTGGCACTCGGAGTATTACCCAATTAAGATTTGATTGCCGCTGAGCGTGGCTGCGCCAGTGTTTATTGTAGCAGCTGCCCCGCGGGGCGAAGCGGGGAACACAGCGATGACAAGAGTTCATTCTGCACATAAGACAAGCAGCATTGCGCGTCACAGCAACTTATGTCACCACGGACAGTCGAACGATAACTGAGGCTACTGGAGCTGAGTCATATCCTACTCACGCAACTGTACCTGTCAAGGAAGCAGGCTGACGTGAGACACAAGTAAACAAGGAATAGTTCCCATCTCGACCGCCGGCAATCAATTCGTGAAAGGGTGCATGGGGATGCTTTCCACCGGCCTTAAGTGCTTGGGCGGTCAGGGCTGTCCCTTCCAACATGTACGGTACTCGCTACTTCCCATTGATTTATATGAGAGATTCGCCACGTGATTTCAGAGCCTTGGAGTTCAATATGCCGGCTGATTTTCCACGCTGGGTGAGTGGTTATCATGTCGGACTACCCACCCCAAGCTTGCAGGTTTGCTCCTGGCCATGGTAAGTAATGTTTGGAAAAAGACAAATATCACGACACGCATGTCATACGTTGTTGGCATGTTAAAGTACCCGTTAAAGGCCGTGTTCATAATGGCAAAATTAATATCGGGATTTTCCGCCAACACAAAGTTCCTCATTTCTCTACTAGAAAGCGCTACAGTGCCAAGGAGCTTAGATATCTAACCTCCTTCACTTTCAAAGCGCTCCAAGGAACAACAAAATTTGACATGCAAGCTGCCCTCTGGGCGCAAATAACAAAGCTTGCACCCGGCACCCCAGGCCATACGATATTATTATTATTATTATTATTATTATTATTATTATTATTATTATTATTATTATTATTATTATTATTATTATTATTATTATTATTATAGCTTGCCCCGGAGGGTGAGTGGTTATTATTATTATTATTATTGCCTTTATTGGTGGCGCAGTTAGGGCTCTTGGCCCTCTCTTACACTTAACCACATTAATACAATACAATAAACATATTATGGCGACAAAATTAAACTATAATAATTGACATTGATCATGACTTGCACACTCTCATTCACTCATCCAGTCATACTTGTTGTCGGTCAGCAATGTTCAGCAGGCTGCCCCAGCAGGTGGTCTTGAATTTAGATAGTGAGGTGGTACCCCTGACACTGGCTGGAAGGGTATTCCACAGCCTAGACCCCACCACATGAAAAGAGTTATTGTATATAGAGGAGCGATGAATAGGAATGGAGAGGGAAGAACCAGAGCGTGTATTATTACCATGGAAAGAAGACAAGTACTTGAATTTATTTGATAAGTATAGTGGTCTATCGTCAGACAATAATCGGAAAATCTGGACAAGAATGTGATATGATCGACGTAGTTCAGGTTTCAGCCAGGAAAGAGCGCAATAATAGGGAGTGATATGTTTATCATAGGTCAGATCGTAGATAAATCGTATGCAAGAGTTCAGAGCTCGTTGAAGTTTCAAAGTTAATGTTTTGGTTGCGTCTACAAGAATAACGTCACAGTAGTCAAGAATAGGAAGTATTAGTGTCTGTATGAGTAGGATTCTTACTTTGAATGGTAAAATATCTTTTTTTCTTTTGAGGGAGTGGAGCGTTGCGAAAATCTTCTTGCATACATTCTGTACATGTTCAGACCAGTTAAGAGTCTGATTTATTATCACACCTAGATTTTTCACTGTAGGACAGTATGGAATTTCATTGTTGTTCAGTACAATTGGGGGAATAATTTGATCTCGGAGTGACGTCAATAGTTTTTGAGAGCCAATTATGATAACTTGTGTTTTGGATGGATTCAGAAGAAGGGAATTTTCCTGAGAATATTTTCCAAGTCGTTGAAGGTCAGCGTTGATAGTTTCAATTGTCAATGGAATGTCATTTGTCTTGCAGTGGGAGTATATTTGCAAATCATCTGCATATAGGTGATATTTGCAATTTTTCAAATTAGATGAGATGTCATTGATATATAGTACAAAAAGCAAGGGCCCTAATACACTACCCTGTGGGGCGCCTGACTTTCTGCTTAGCCACTGAGAAGTTTTATCCTGGGTTACAACACGTTGCTGGCGATTATTCAGGTATGATGCGAAAAAGTTAATTGTCTGCTGGTCGAAGTAATAAAATTCCATCTTTTTCAATAGTGTCTGAGTATTTATGGTGTCAAAAGCACTGCTGAAGTCGAGAAGGGTGAGGATTGTCACCAGTTTTTGGTCCATTGCGTGTCTAATGTCGTCAGTCACTTTGAGTAATGCTGTTGCGGTGCTATGTCCCTTCTTGAAACCTGATTGCAGAGGGTCTAAAAGAGAACGGCTATTCAAATATTCAAGTACTTGCTCATGAACCAGACGCTCGAGGGCTTTTGAAAGTGCAGGTAGAATGGATATTGGCCGATAGTCAGATGGAGATAAAGGTTCGGTTTTCTTAGGAATAGGGATGACATTGGCTTGTTTCCATAGGGAGGGAAAGGTGTTAGTTGTAAGACTATGGTTGAATATGTGAGTAATAATTGGTAGAACGGCACCGATGATATTATGTATGAAGGATATGGGAATATCATCAACTCCTCTCGCTTTTGATTTTATGGAATATAGTACCTTTTTTACTTTGTCTGCCGTAACCGGATGGAAAGTAAAGAGCGGGTGGTCAGGTAGTGGGTGAAAAGAATCATGGGGTGTTGAATTAGTTGGTACTCTCTCTTCAGTGAAATATTCATTTAACTCATCAAGCGGTATGTCTGGTACATGTGTCTGTTGCTGCTGTTTGCCTATACCTAGAGAACGCATATTATTCCAGGCATTCCTTGTATTCATCTTCTTTGTCACGTTTTGTATGTAGGAGAATTTGGCGTTTCTTACGAGCTGCTTAATACGATTTCTGAGTACACGATAATTTTCAAAATCAGTTTCGTCACGGGTACGTTTAAAACGCCGGAATAGTGCATCACGCTGTGCCATCATACTTCTAATGTTATCATTTAACCATGGGCATGCTGGGCGAGTAACTTTGATCGAATGTTTAGGGGCATGTTTGTCATACAGACTAGTAATAAGAGAATTTAACTTGTTTACTTTTGCGTCAATGTTATCTAAGAGTAATATGTCATTCCAGGGAAGGTTGTATGCGTCATGTTTTAAGTCATCCATATTAATATTTTTCATGTTTCTAGTGATAATATATTTAGGTGTGTACTTAGGCATACGTAGGGAGTACGATAGGTAAATTAGGTCATGGGTGGAGATAGATGGCACGGGTATTTGCCCGAAAGTTTCAACTCTGTCGAGATTGCTTGTCACAAGATGGTCAATCAATGTATGTGATTCGTATTTATCAGAGTAAATGTGGTTTGTAGGTTCTAGGGGAAGAATAGTCATGTCGCAGGAAGCGAACAGGTTTTTCAATTGTTTGGTCTCATACGTCTGTGTCAGTAAATTGGTATTGTAGTCACCCACGGCTATTACGTGTTCGTAGCTTGGAAGTAAGTCGAGCAAGCGGTTTTCAAATTCACTCATGTTTGTTATTCTTGGCGGCTTATATACAACAGCTACCAGAGTCTTTTGTTGGCCAACAATTACTTCAACAAACATGAATTCCGGTCCTGGTTGTGTGCTAAGTGTTGATACACATATTACCCGTCTTTTTAAGTCGCTTCTACAGTACATGGCAACCCCGCCTGCTCGCCTCCCATCATTTCTGTCATGACGTTCCAGCGAGTACCGATTTAGTTCCACCATGCTAGACGGGATGTCAGGTTTTAACCAACTTTCACTAATGCAGAGGATGTGGATATTGTTTTCGTTTATTATTGCCTGTATTTCGTCGTGATGCGCAACCAGCGACAGAGCATTAATATGGCAACATTGTAATGAATGTTTGGATGAGGAAAGTGCCTGTTTTAGAAGAAAGCCAGTGGTGTAAGGGGAGGGAGGGGGTTGGTGTGGGCTAGGCTGGCCAAGGTCAGTTAGCTCATTCATACAATAGCTCAGCTGGGTAACGGGAGATATATCTTAAAATAGAAGAAACCTACCTGGACCTCCCGCTGCACACTGCCGACCGCAACCAACGCACACACACATACACACACACACTTATTACTAAACTTGTCTAATATAAACATTACGCACATGTTCATTTCACTTCACTCTAATATCCCGCATTAGCTCAACGTTTTCCAGCTCCCTAAATGTGGTGACGGTCTTCTTAGTTCCATCAGGGAGGTGTATTAAAACGCGGCCGTCCTGGGTCCAGACTCGGGTGGGTCCGAAGTGGTCTCTCGCTGCATTTAGGATAGTTTTCCGGGTTTTTGTGAAGGATTCAGTAATAAGAATCTTGGTTCCCTTTAGGAGGCGCTTGGACTTCCAGATGCGATCTCGCTCGTGGTAGCGGAGGAATTTTATAATAATAGGGCGTTTCCCAGTGGCTACCACTTCAGCTGCTGTTCGCTGCGGCCGCCCAATCCTGTGACATCTATCCAGGCTCTCCATAGGGAGGTCCACGTTCAACTTCGTCTTGATTGTGTCCCTCACCTTCTCGTACACATCTTCCTCAGGGTCCTCGGCGATCCCGTGGATGAGAAGGCAGTTTCTCCGGCTGTATTGCTCTCCTTCGTCCAGCAGCTCCTCGTGGTGGTCAAGTCTCCTCTCCAGCTTGCTCAGTTCTTCTTTAAGCACAGCGAGTTCGGAGGTAACAGTGCTTCGGAACTCGCGAAAATCACGAGTAAGCGACTCTAGGGAGTCTTGACCCGGGTTGGCAGCACTGTTCAACAACTGAAGGCGTGCTTCAAAGTCTGCCATCGTTGCCTCAACAACATTTACACGTTTGTTCACCTTTTGTATTGACATAGTGATGTAGAAAATGTTCAGGCACGTACTTCACACACTATGTTACTTGGTCACTCACTTTCGGGCCGGAAATTGCGGTTAAAAACTGCGGTTTGCGCGGGATAAAGCGGAGCACTCCTACAGGCTTCCTATGCCAGCCGCCATCTTAGCATTTTATGGTGTCGGATTACCAACCCCAACCTTGCAGGCTCGCTCCTGGCCATGGTAAGTGATTTTTGAAAGGCGGCAAAAATTACGACACGCATGTCATACGATGTTGGCATGTTAAAGAACCCATTTGATTTCAGTAGGCCGTGTTCATAATGGCAAATTAATCTCGGGAGTTACCGCCAACACAAAGTTCCTCATTTCTCTGCTAGAAAGCGCTATAATGTCAAGGAGCTTAGATATCTAACCTCCTTGACTTTCATAGCGCTTCAAGGAACAACAACAACAACAACAACAACAAAAAGTCGACATGCAAGCTGCCCTCTAGGAGTCAAATAACAAAGCTTGCACCCGGCACCCGAGGTCATACGATATTATATTATTATTACCAGATTTTCCGCACGTTGTCCTCTAATAGTACAACGATGGCTTCCAAAAGGTTTCACGATACGTTTCGACCTGACACTTTGTGCCCAACTCTAGGAATGGGTATTCCAAGATTCAGACACCTAGATATCAAGGGAAAGGCTACAGCCGCTTTTGAAAGTTGAGATATTTGAATATCGCGCTACATTGCTTCTCGAAGCAATTGGAAAGAATATACCGCTAAGAGCATGTCAAGTGGCGTAGCGAGTAATAGCAGAGGTCGAGGCTATTTATTGATTAAATAGTTAGCCATGGAGTAGAGACATGAGACTTGGATCAGATTACCGGCACGGCCAAATGAAAGAGAATGCAATTAGTATCAAGTAAATCGGACCAGGGATACCAGAGATATGAGGATTTCTAGATTTCAGCTGATGCGGCGTGACCCTGACAGTTTTGAATAAAAGCCGGCTGGCTCAGGCATCAATAGCTCACTTCGACACAAGAACTTGCCTAGCAAGGTGCCACTACGCTGAGCCAAGGCACATGGTTGCCGGATCTACGCAGAAGTTATTTTCAAAGTTGTGATAGTCACAAAAGTGCTGCGCTACGAGTGGAACTTAGTAAGTTTCCGGCAGGGAGAATCACTAAAGTGATTGATATTTTTCGACGGACACTGGTGAAATATTTTTATTTTCATATGGACATATGCTAGACATTGTCTAGAATTAGTACTTTTTCACAGTCCAGTAATAACCTTGATACTTGGATATTTTAAGTCCAATTCAGTCAGTTTTCATATTTGTAACTTGATAACCACTCCGATCTATCAGTACATTGAAGACCAGTCTATCACGGTGTTGTTCATTAGCCAACGCAGGGAAACTACATGTTGCTTCGCGCATGGTAGATGGTGTGAAGCCATGCCCAGGGAACGATCTTCAGAACAGCCGTTGATTGGTTAGACTGTCAGTGTTTTCTTGTACTGAAAAGATTACCGTGAGTTATGTTACAACTGACATATCTGAGAATAGATCACCTAGATCTGACCCCATTTAAGCAAACTGTTATGGAGTTAACAGAAGCCAATATTAAAATGAATCAACAGTTACTTCAAACGTCAAGAGATACTACCACTATGTCTTGTTAGACGGATTGTGGGTATATAATGGCGGCCGATACAAGGATTATACGTGCTTGTCCGATAGGGCATGTCTATGGATAAATCTGGTACAAACCAGGTTCGCTACGCTTCAAGACCATCAAGAAATGTAAGCCACAATTTGAATTATATTATGCCTAGCTAATTGGAACAAACTATTTTTCTACAGATGACCAACACATTTATTTTTCTTCGTATTTAAATCTTGCAATGATTTACGCAAGGCATATTAGAGTTATTCTGAGTATTTTCAGCACTCAGAACAGTTTAGTATCGATGACCGAGCATATCGAGCATTTATTTGAATATTTCATATTTTTGGGAAATCACGGTAATCAGCCGATGTAACTGTAAAAGTTAATAATTATTTTTGTTGAGGAATGGATATTTTTTCCATATTCGAAGGTTCGAACATGTGGATTCTCACATAATGAGATAATAATTAAATATATTTAAAATAATATAACTAATAATAATAATAATAATCCACTGATAATAATAATAATGATTTTTATAACTTTTCTAAATAATTCTTGGATATTATATTTTCTAATAATCATATGTATTGAGAGAGAGCCTATGAAGTAGTTTAATCATTTCTAGTTTGGAACAGGAGATTTTCCGAAGGAGAGTGGTTAGCGCAAGCCCGCATTCAACCAACATTTCAGTTCTGGTTGAACAGTTAATATTTGCAATGAGCAAAATATATTTTTCAGATAACACGGAGAGGCATGAAACGGGAAGCAATTGATAATTGTATCAAATAGGATATTTTTGTATTTATATAAAATCATGACGTAAATACACTCGAAAGTGAAATAAAGATTTTCATAAGTATGGTAAATTCACGGGTTGAACTGAATGGTAAAATAAAATAAACTTGTAAGTTTATTAATCTTCCAGTGTTGATAACAAGCAGAGGCTTGATTTATTGTATAAATTTTGGGAAGAAAATTTATGTGTGTGGAGTAGTTGAAATGCCATTCCCAGGTGCGCATGTTTAAGTCGCAGGAATGAGGAGATTTTTTCGAGCATCAATCAAATAGCAGGTTCGATGGCTCAGGTTTATAGTAGGAGTATTGGAACTACACATTTCGTCGTATGAATGACCCGAAGGTTATTTCTTAGAAACCATCAGTTCTTATTTCAACCTTGTTTACGGATTCCATTTAGACTTTGATTTTGCTAGAACCCGGATTTGTCATGATAGTAGTTTATTCTTCTTCAGAGGAAGACTCTTGCCGTTGTTGTTGTTGTAATATTGTGTTCTTATGAAAATAATAGAATGGGCCACTGCCAATTAAAAATAATTCTATAACCACGAATAATTTGAAGGATATTTTCAATCCTAGTGCCATGAACTAAATGAATTTATTATGAAGCTACAATTCTTATTTCCGCATTCTGTCGAAGAATTGCAAGTTGTGAAAATTACTAAAATGGCCATGAATATAAATATTTTTCTTAATAATGATTCCAAGTGGAAAATCAAATAGTTGAATGGTTCAACAATTTATTGATCAAGTTGATGATTCAGAAACCATACATTTTGTTAGGAACTTGAAGTTCATAATCGAGTCACTTCTCGAAACGTTTAATGTCAGAAGAACAATTAATTTTTGTTGTGCTTTGCACAGTTCTTCGATGCTATGCTCAAGGTCAAATACTTTTCAGATGTTATTAATATGTGTAAATAATTTGTGTTGATTCAGAAATAATAATATTTTTTGACAAAATATTTTTTGAAACTGGAAAAATAAGTGAAAGTTAAAATTCTATGAACATTTATTCTACGAGTGTTAATATTATGTAAAAATCCAAACAGTGAACTACGATATTTCCAGTAGAGACAATTAAATTTGAACTGGATTTAATCATGAATAAATAATTTTGGAACACAGTCTACAGGACTAATAATCAGACTTGTGCTTCCAAAGATAATTGTCAAATGTGTTTGGAAAATTTCTGTATATTGTGTAAATAGGAGTGTGAGTCGCCACACGTGAATGATGCTGCTTTGAGCATTTTTGCAGTCAATTTTAAATTCAAAATAAAATGAGATAATTTTATATGATGTGTTATGCCCAGTTGAATCTCCTTCTATCCTTATTGTTGCATTAAGCCAAAAATCAGTAAAGCATTTTTTTTTTCATTTGATGTCGTTTTTGCGATTAGCTTTAACCCATCTGGCGCCCCGGGATATTTTGACTCTCGTGCTGACTGATTATTGGTAAAATGCATATGTGGTCGTGCGGACTCCGGTCTAAACGGGCACATAAAATAAGATAGAGAGAGAAATGGCTTCGAACGTGGGTCTCGAGTTAGACACGGTCAATCGCATACCGATTTAAATTGTGATAATTTTTTTATATATAAATATTTTGGGAGTTGAGAGATGTCTGGTTTGGATGAATAAATTAGTAGGAAACCCAATTAGTGGGGAAAATTAAAAATTTAACTGGATTAATAATTAGAATGGGTTTGATTATTTTTGATAATGGCTTAACCATTAGGGCGTCAAATAAATTCAGTAGTAAACGTTCGATGACTGGACATACGCATTATTAGAATCCAGGTGGAGGATATTTGAGAACTTGCATATTTTTCTTGTGATATTGTGGTAAATGTAATTCGTAAAGGTAGAGAATTTTGTTTTTCCATCACGTCGACATTAGGACAAATCTCATTTTATTAGAGTGTTCCAATTAGCTGTTTATATTTCTTGTTCTAGTTATAAGCTTGTGTTTGCCAATATTGTATACCCCTAAGTTTTGAATAATAATTGAAAATTATGGAAGAAATGATGAGGATGATGAGGAGTTTGGAGGAGAGTTCAAAAGAAGCTGGACTGCGTGTAGCAGCCATTATGAAAGAAAATACTGAGGCTTTGGAAAGGAAACTTAAAGAAAATTCTGATTCTTTAGAAAATAAACTTAAAGAAAGTTTAAATGAGAAACTTAAAGAAAATTCTGATTCTTTAGAAAGTAAACTCAAAGAAAATTCTGATTCTTTAGAAAATAAACTTAAAGAAAATTCTGATTCTTTAAAAGGTAACTTGAAAGAAAATTTAAATAGTAAATTCAATTCTATGGAAAATAAATTTAAAGAGAATTCTGAAATTTTGAAAATGTCACTTGAGAGTAAAATGTCTAAATTATGCGAAAAAACACATGAGCTCGAAACTTCATTAGCCACTAACGCAAGTTTAATGGACGATAAATTTCGCGATGCCGATCTTAGATCTCAAAGCTTAGCTGATAGGATAGAACATGGTCTTAGGAAAGTTGGTGAAGACATGATCAACCTAGAAGTCAGAGTGAAGGAGGAGAGTAATGAGATGGTAATTCTAGTTGTTCAACGGTTGACAGAACAATTCAAAGAACTTGTAATGGGAGAAATAAGAGAAGGTGTGATTAATGAGTTACAAACTGAAATTAAAACCACAGTTGTCAATGAAATTAAAGACACACTCAAGATGGAGAACCAAGAGGGAATCAAGGAAATTAGGGAATCTTTGTCATCCCATATTCAAGTAATTTCCAAAGATATCCAAGCAACTCAGAAGGACATATCAGATATGACAGGGTCATTGAAAAGTCACGAGGCTGTTATGAACCAGATATCCACTGATGTCAAGGAGAATTGTAAGGAAAATGAAGCAATTAAAAAAATAGCAGAAGAAAACCATAAGGAACTTGAGGCTATGAAAACCCAAATCAAGGACGAGAAACAGTCTGACCATCTGTTGAAAATGCCAAGTGTAAGGGGAAAAGAACAGATACAGATAAATCTAGGAGGAGCTAGAGACACGGATAGTCAAAGACAGGATGAGGTCAGGACAGTATTTCAATCCAACCCCATAACTGTATTCAAGAATGTAGAGGATAAGCCTTCTAAATTTTCAGGGCGAGATTCTGTGACACCCGTGGAATTTTTGAGAGAAGCAGGGGATTACCTGAAAGATTCCAAGATCCCTAAGGAAAGACAGATCCGAGTGATAGGGAAGTTTTTGGAAGGTCCTGCACTTCTTTGGTTTAGAGCTTTTAGATCCACTCTAACCACTTTTGAGGAGTTTTCTCGTGGGTTATTGAAAAAGTTTTGGTCCCCGGAAACCCAACAGCAAGTCAGAGCAGAATTATATTCGAAGAGATTCTCGACGTCACAACCTACTCGATACTCTACGTACTTTTCTGGACAGCTTTCTAAACTTCAACATTTAGATCCGCCGATGCCAGATAACGAATTAATTACTGCATTGATACGTCAGTTTCCAGCAGACGTCCAAAGGACTTTGATCGCTGCTGACATATATAATATGGAGCAATTTGACGAGGTATTACAGAAGCTGGATCATACGAACGCTCAATTCTTCCATCAGAAGGGAGGAAAGAATAACAACGCTGTGTACGCTGTTATGGCCGACAGTTATTCTCAAACACCTCGAGAGACTCGAGAGGGGCGAGAAGAGAAAACGCCGAGGGAAGATCCCAATAAAAGAGGATGGAATCAGTACAATAACCGATACAGCTACAAACCTTACGCAAGACCGGATGGTGGAAATCGATATAATACTCGATGGAGAAGGCCCAGGGATAACCAAGGAAGGTACCAGGAAAGAAGGTACTATGGTAGAAACAACTACAATAACAGAGGGAATGTGGATACTCGTCAGTCCAATGAAGAGTTCAATAAGGAGACGAGGAAGAACTTAGAAGCAAGACACCAAGATAACTTGCAGTTTTTGGAGCAGAGGCCCAATGAACCAGGTCCATCGGGAACACAACAATCCCGGGGGAATGGAAACGAAAAAAAAACTTCGAATTCACAGTAGAAGATAGAATTTTAAACACTTTCACTTCTAGAATTATTAAATGGCAAGCAGAGGATGATGACTTAATTCAACAGAATGATGAACGGAAAGAAATGGGTACAAGAATTAGAATGCCAATCATATCATGCGAAGTATTCGGTATGCCTGTCGATACTTTGATTGATACTGGGGCTATGCTTTGTCTTGTGAGTGAGAAGCTTTATATTCTGTGGAAGCTCAAAGAGAATTTAGAGGAGATTCCAGTATCAGGAATTAAAATCCAAGGAATAATACCCAATAAAATATCTCTGTGTAAAACACAATTATACTTATGTATTACGATTGGAGGACATGATTTCCGACATGTGTTTGTAGTGATGAAGGACATGGCTTTTGACATGATATTGGGAGCGGATTTCATTCAGAAATATCAAGCAGTGATAGACATGAAGACAGAGACGATCAGATTCAAGAATACCGAAGAGATTAACTTCGAGGGAAAAGAAGAGGAAGACATCGAGGGAGATGCTCAATAGTCTCTGATTTTTCATGAAGCTGAAGGTAGAGAAGTCTACACTGAGGAGGAGTCCCCAGAGCTAGGGAAGATTTTGGAAGAGTATCACGATATTTTTGATATTAAACCTGGTGAAATTAAAGATTTTGAATGTCGTATTGTGGAGGTAAACAACAATGGAAGCTACGAAATCGCCAATACACGAACTGGTAACATCGTGGGAACTTATAATGCATCGAATTTGAAGATTTATTATTCAAGAACCAGATGATTTAATGTGTAGATAGGAAAAATAAAATTTTTTCAATTTTTATTTTTTGCTAGGTGTGGGGTGGATGTGCCCAACTCTAGGAATGGGTATTCCAAGATTCAGACACCTAGATATCAAGGGAAAGGCTACAGCCGCTTTTGAAAGTTGAGATATTTGAATATCGCGCTACATTGCTTCTCGAAGCAATTGGAAAGAATATACCGCTAAGAGCATGTCAAGTGACGTAGCGAGTAATAGCAGAGGTCGAGGCTATTTATTGATTAAATAGTTAGCCATGGAGTAGAGACATGAGACTTGGATCAGATTACCGGCACGGCCAAATGAAAGAGAATGCAATTAGTATCAAGTAAATCGGACCAGGGATACCAGAGATATGAGGATTTCTAGATTTCAGCTGATGCGGCGTGACCCTGACAGTTTTGAATAAAAGCCGGCTGGCTCAGGCATCAATAGCTCACTTCGACACAAGAACTTGCCTAGCAAGGTGCCACTACGCTGAGCCAAGGCACATGGTTGCCGGATCTACGCAGAAGTTATTTTCAAAGTTGTGATAGTCACAAAAGTGCTGCGCTACGAGTGGAACTTAGTAAGTTTCCGGCAGGGAGAATCACTAAAGTGATTGATATTTTTCGACGGACACTGGTGAAATATTTTTATTTTCATATGGACATATGCTAGACATTGTCTAGAATTAGTACTTTTTCACAGTCCAGTAATAACCTTGATACTTGGATATTTTAAGTCCAATTCAGTCAGTTTTCATATTTGTAACTTGATAACCACTCCGATCTATCAGTACATTGAAGACCAGTCTATCACGGTGTTGTTCATTAGCCAACGCAGGGAAACTACATGTTGCTTCGCGCATAGTAGATGGTGTGAAGCCATGCCCAGGGAACGATCTTCAGAACAGCCGTTGATTGGTTAGACTGTCAGTGTTTTCTTGTACTGAAAAGATTACCGTGAGTTATGTTACAACTGACATATCTGAGAATAGATCACTTAGATCTGACCCCATTTAAGCAAACTGTTATGGAGTTAACAGAAGCCAATATTAAAATGAATCAACAGTTACTTCAAACGTCAAGAGATACTACCACTATGTCTTGTTAGACGGATTGTGGGTATATAATGGCGGCCGATACAAGGATTATACGTGCTTGTCCGATAGGGCATGTCTATGGATAAATCTGGTACAAACCAGGTTCGCTACGCTTCAAGACCATCAAGAAATGTAAGCCACATTTGAATTATATTATGCCTAGCTAATTGGAACAAACTATTTTTCTACAGATGACCAACACATTTATTTTTCTTCGTATTTAAATCTTGCAATGATTTACGCAAGACATATTAGAGTTATTCTGAGTATTTTCAGCACTCAGAACAGTTTAGTATCGATGACCGAGCATATCGAGCATTTATTTGAATATTTCATATTTTTGGGAAATCACGGTAATCAGCCGGTGTAACTGTAAAAGTTAATAATTATTTTTGTTGAGGAATGGATATTTTTTCCATATTCGAAGGTTCTAACATGTGGATTCTCACATAATGAGATAATAATTAAATATATTTAAAATAATATAACTAATAATAATAATAATAATAATCCACTGATAATAATAATAATGATTTTTATAACTTTTCTAAATAATTCTTGGATATTATATTTTCTAATAATCATATGTATTGAGAGAGAGCCTATGAAGTAGTTTAATCATTTCTAGTTTGGAACAGGAGATTTTCCGAAGGAGAGTGGTTAGCGCAAGCCCGCATTCAACCAACATTTCAGTTCTGGTTGAACAGTTAATATTTGCAATGAGCAAAGTATATTTTTCAGATAACACGGAGAGGCATGAAACGGGAAGCAATTGATAATTGTATCAAATAGGATATTTTTGTATTTATATAAAATCATGACGTAAATACACTCGAAAGTGAAATAAAGATTTTCATAAGTATGGTAAATTCACGGGTTGAACTGAATGGTAAAATAAAATAAACTTGTAAGTTTATTAATCTTCCAGTGTTGATAACAAGCAGAGGCTTGATTTATTGTATACATTTTGGGAAGAAAATTTATGTGTGTGGAGTAGTTGAAATGCCATTCCCAGGTGCGCATGTTTAAGTCGCAGGAATGATGAGATTTTTTCGAGCATCAATCAAATAGCAGGTTCGATGGCTCAGGTTTATAGTAGGAGTATTGGAACTACACATTGCGTCGTATGAATGACCCGAAGGTTATTTCTTAGAAACCATCAGTTCTTATTTCAACCTTGTTTACGGATTCCATTTAGACTTTGATTTTGCTAGAACCCGGATTTGTCATGATAGTAGTTTATTCTTCTTCAGAGGAAGACTCTTGCCGTTGTTGTTGTAATATTGTGTTCTTATGAAAATAATAGAATGGGCCACTGCCAATTAAAAATAATTCTATAACCACGAATAATTTGAAGGATATTTTCAATCCTAGTGCCATGAACTAAATGAATTTATTATGAAGCTACAATTCTTATTTCCGCATTCTGTCGAAGAATTGCAAGTTGTGAAAATTACTAAAATGGCCATGAATATAAATATTTTTCTTAATAATGATTCCAAGTGGAAAATCAAATAGTTGAATGGTTCAACAATTTATTGATCAAGTTGATGATTCAGAAACCATACATTTTGTTAGGAACTTGAAGTTCATAATCGAGTCACTTCTCGAAACGTTTAATGTCAGAAGAACAATTAATTTTTGTTGTGCCTTGCACAGTTCTTCGATGCTATGCTCAAGGTCAAATACTTTTCAGATGTTATTAATATGTGTAAATAATTTGTGTTGATTCAGAAATAATAATATTTTTTGACAAAATATTTTTTGAAACTGGAAAAATAAGTGAAAGTTAAAATTCTATGAACATTTATTCTACGAGTGTTAATATTATGTAAAAATCCAAACAGTGAACTACGATATTTCCAGTAGAGACAATTAAATTTGAACTGGATTTAATCATGAATAAATAATTTTGGAACACAGTCTACAGGACTAATAATCAGACTTGTGTTTCCAAAGATAATTGTCAAATGTGTTTGGAAAATTTCTGTATATTGTGTAAATAGGAGTGTGGGTCGCCACACGTGAATGATGCTGCTTTGAGCATTTTTGCAGTCAATATTAAATTCAAAATAAAATGAGATAATTTTATATGATGTGTTATGCCCAGTTGAATCTCCTTCTATCCTTATTGTTGCATTAAGCCAAAAATCAGTAAAGCATTTTTTTTTCGTTTGTTGTCGTTTTTGCGATTAGCTTTAACCCATCTGGCGCCCCGGGATATTTTGACTCTCGTGCTGACTGATTATTGGTAAAATACATATGTGGTCGTGCGGACTCCGGTCTAAACGGGCACAACTTCCCTTGTAAGTGACGGCAATGAGTAGCTGTCTGAGAGTGAGGCGGTCAAGAAAGCCAAGATAAATGGCTGAGGGCACAAGACGTGCTGACCATGACTCACCCCACAATCTGTAGGCCATATGGCTGGGCAGCTGTCGCTTGGTAGAGCAAGGCCCTTCATTGGCTGAGGTGCCACGGAGCTAATGACCATGATATCGCCAAATGAATCCACAACTCTTTAGGAATCGTTGGAGTGGACATAACTTATGTCGCCGCGCCATTGTGGCACATTGGATGGAGAGACCTTGTTGCCGGACGGGAGGACTGCGACATTATTTCAAGTCTTACTCGACAACTCTTTTCTTCTAAAAAAGATCCCAGCTCAGTTTCACCCATGGATTCTGCGACGGATCATTTCACTACCGTCGCAACTATGGTGTCTGGGATACAAATGAGAATGGTGACAGTTTAAATACGTATTTGAATAGCATTTTATCAAGATTTAAGCAATCGAGCGTTGTGAAACCTAACATCCTACATGTCTAGCCAAGATTTAATTCAATTGTTCTCATAAAAGCAAGATGGCGGCTGTGCGAAATTTCAAACTTATGCTTTTATTTTTTGTGTCATAATCATGCGATTGAAGTGAACGTTTGAATAATGAATCTACGCAATAATCTTCATCTAATGGTGCATATGACCTACATATAGAACATGACGATCATCCTAATAGCCCAGGAATTTTAGGTTTTAACCTTGAAAAAAATTTAGTAAAGCTGAAAATTGGTACAGTTGTACTATTTGATGTTCATAACAACATATTGTTACGTGCCACCCCCTAGTGGCAATTCCGTTAACTGGATTACGGTGGGTAGAAAGCACAACACCAATTACTGCTTTAAAGAGAAGTTAGCTTTATTGCTTGCAGGTCAGAAATATACACCGTACAATAAGCAGATGGGAACAATTAGCTGTCTTAGAGAAGCTCCCTCCTGTATGGAGCTCGACTCACCCTTTCACTCGGCCTTGCAGTTAATCCTCTCGCTAATGAGTCCGGTCCCATATGCTGGCTGGAAATAGCTGCACTAAGTCTGTCACTCACTGTTTTGCAACTCACCACAATGACCTCTGTCGCACTAGGTAAGCACACACTCTTCAATACCCAGCCTCTCCGTATGATTCACACTCCTTCACTGTCAAGAGAATCAGCTTCACTAGGGGTTTCGCAAATCACCACACTTCTGTCGCTCAGGATAAACGCTCACACTAGCTCGTAAAACACACCCACTGCTTGACAGGTCGCTCTTATATAGCAGGCCGGTGACTCAATAAATGCATCTAGACCCATCCAGGGTTCATGGCTTCTCGAGGCTTCCTTCGCTGGCTGGGTCACGAATATTCTGGACCATCCCTTTGTCCTAGTAGTCCTGTTGCATAAGGCGCACGCAATACACTGAGGCAGAGCACAGCCCAGCCCTGGGGCAGTTGTGACTCATGCGGCGAGCGATGAAACAAACTCACAGCCGTAACACCACCCCCTTCCTAAAAGGCTGATCGTCCCGATCAATCATTGGTCCGTCTGTGTCCCTCCGTAGGCTGCCAGGCGATCTCGATGCACGATCTTCATCTTCACCCTCGGGCTCCGCTGGATCCTGTAGACGACATCGTTGATCCGTTTCGGTACGGGCCCTCTCAGGACTTCTACAGTTTGGGTGACAGGCCTTTCTTCCGTAAAGGGTTGAAGAGCCAGACCAGGTCGTCCTCGTGGAATCCGCCGGCATCCGTCTGTTGGTCGTATCGGGTCTTCATTCGGTCGGTCTCGATCCGCAGTTTCCTCCTCGCGAAAGCGTGCACGTCCTCCAGTTGGTCGACTAGTTCTTGACAATACTGGCTTACCGGGACCGGATCATTCCCAGGTCGGCCGAAGGCAAGATCGACAGGTAGACGAGCTCCCTCCCAAACATGGCCCGGGCTGGTGTGCACCCGGTGGCTTCATACACGGCGGCGCGGTAGGCCAGGAGAAATAGTGGAAGATGTTTGTCCCAATCCCTCTGGTGCTCGCTGACGACTATTCGGAGATGGTTCTCGATGGTGCGATTGAATCGATCTACCATCCCGTCGGACTGAGGGTGTAGCGGCGTTGTCCTTGTCTTCCGGATTCCCAGCAGCTGGCATAGGTTCTGGAACACCTGCGACTCGAAGTTCCTCCCTTGGTCGGAGTGCAGCTCCAGGGGTACTCCGTACCGGCTGACGAATTCCTTCACCAGGGTCTCTGCGATCGTCGCGGCTTCTTGGTTAGGGAGCGCATACGCCTCCGGCCATTTGGTAAAGTAGTCGCTGACGACCAATATGTAGCGGTTCCCTGCCTCGCTTAACGGGAATGGCCCAGCAACAGCGATGGCCACTCTCTCCATGGGGCCATCCGCGTTGTAGGTCTTCAGTGGACCCCGTCGTCTTCGTCCTGGGCCCTTGCTGGCTGCGCAATCGTGGCACCTCGCTCAGTGGTTCTCCACGTCAGTTCGGCATCCGATCCAGTAGAACCGCTCTCTCAGCTTCTCCAGGGTCTTCTTTATCCCTAGGTGCCCACCAGATGATCCTCCATGGACTTCCTTCAGGACTTCCTCCGTCATAGCCTTTGGTACGACGACTTGTTCCCGAGATGTCTTCCCGTCGGTGCTCTCCCAGGTCCAGCAGATGAGGCCATCCCTTACAATCAGCGAGTCCCACTGCGCCCAGTAGGACTAGAAGTTTGGACTGCAGTCGCTCACAATGTTCCACCCGGGTCTGGGAACACAGGCCCTCTTCCATTCGGCTATCAGTCCCAGGTCATCATCTTCTGCTTGTGCCAGCGTGAAAGATTCGCGGCTCCAGCTCCCATGAAGTTCCACGGTAGTCCTTCGGCACTGTATCCCGGTGTTCTCCTCTCTTCTGGTACAGAAGGTGCAGTCTTCGGGGCACGGTCTTCGTGACAGGGCGTCGGCATTAGAATGCAGTTGGCCTTTCCTGTGCTGGATCTCGAAGTTGTACTGTTGAAGCCTCTCTAACCACCGTGCGAGTTGACCCTCGGGCTGTTTGAAGTTCAGGAGCCACCGCAGGGATGCATGGTCGGTCCTGATGAGAAATTCTTGCCCGTACAGGTACTTGTGGAAGTGTTCGATGGTCTTCACGATGGCGAGCAGTTCCTTCCTGGTGACGCAGTAGTTCCTCTCTGACTTTGACAAGGCTTTGCTGAAGTAGGCCACTACTCTCTCCTCGCCGTCCACTATTTGCGACAGGATTCCCCCTATACCAAATTCGCTGGCATCGGTGTCGACGATGAACCTTGTTCCAGGCCTGGGGTAGGCCAGAATAGGCGCGGTGCACACAGCCTGCTTGAGTTGTTCGAAGGCACTGTGGCATTCTGCTGTCCATGTGAAGAGTTGGTCCTTCTCAGTCAGTCGATGCAGTGGTTTGGCGATATCGGCGAATCCTCTCACGAAGCGACGGTAATAAGTGCAGAGTCCCAGGAAGCTTATCCGCTGCCAATCATAATCGGAATCTACTTATGAAGTTTCTGGTTACTCCGGTTAATTTAGCTTTAGTATGGAAATAACGACCTTGACGTCTATGTTTATTGTTTACTGAACCTGTACGTTTGAACCTCTTAGCCAATTGTTTTATTGTGATTGTGTATATTGCTGTAATGCCTTATGTGAAATATTCGTTACTTGAACGCTTCGTAGTTGGGACTTGTCCTTCGGAACTGGCCACTCCCTCACAGCTGCGGTCTTTTCTGGGTCGGTGCGCACCCCTTCCTCGGAGACAATATGCCCAAGGTACTGGACCTGCTTCTGGAAGAGCTGACACTTCTTGGGGCTCAACTTCAGCTGGGCAGCCCGTAGCTTCATCAAGATCTCCTTCAGGTTGCTGTAGTGCTCCTCGAAGCTTTTTCCCAGAACGATGACATCGTCTAGGTAGACCAGGCAGGTCTTCCAGTGTAGTCCCCTCAGAATGGACTCCATTAGCCTTTCGAAGGTCGCAGGGGCGTTGCACAGATCGAATGGCTTGACGGTGAACTGCCAGAGCCCGCTGCCCACAGAGAACGCCGTTTTCTCGCGGTCCTTAGGGTGGACCTCCACCTGCCAGTAGCCACTCTTCAAATCCAAGGTGGAGAACCATCTTGATCCTGATATGGTGGCCAGCGTGTCGTCGATCTGGGGTAGAGGGTAGCTGTCCTTCTTCGTGACGTCGTTCACCGCCTGTAGTCCACGCAGAACCTGGTGGAACCGTCCTTCTTCTTCACAAGCACGACCGGAGAACTCCAAGGGCTATGTGATGGCTCGATCACCCCTTGCTTCTTCATCTCTTCAACCATCCGGTCGACTTCGACTTGCTTGGCGAGCGGGACACGTCGGAATGGGGCCCTAATCGGTGCGCTGTCCCCAACGTCGATTCTGTGCTGGACCAAGTTTGTCCTGCCGAAGTCTTTGCTCCCCACGGAGAAGACGTCCTGGAATTCGCGTAGCAGGTCCTGAAGTTGGCGTGATTGTTCCTCGTCTAAATGGTCCTGGGATCCTTGGTACAGCTTCTGTAGTTCTTCTGGCAGTGCGCGTCTTCTTCGGTTGTCCGTCTGCAGGTGTCCGTTCGTCGTATCTGTGATGCGGGCAATCCAGGTAACGGGCTCGCAGACTCCTAGGTTGGTGTCCCGGTGAACTGTAATGTCGTAGTCGTTCAGGTTGGACAGGCGGACGTACGGCCGAGACGTCGTGTTGATGAGAGTCTTGGCAATTAGCAATCCTTTTGTCTGGATGTCCTCATATTTTGGCTCTATGATAGCTGCCACTCCCTCAGCTGTTCCGTCGACAATTACGGCAGCGCTGACTTCCGTCCTGGCGGGAACGATGACGTCCTCTCTCAGCCTTACTCGTCGTACGGCGACGGCCTCGTGTGCTGGTTGCAAAGCAAGTTCCTCACCTCCGAAGTGCAGAGTGTTGGTACTCAGATCCAAGATGATGTTGTTCTGGTCCAAGAAGTCCAGTCCGATGATCACTTCATTTGATACGTCAGCCACATGCACTGGATACTTTATCGCCCTTCGACCAATGACGAAATCCAGTGATGCTTCGCCATGTACCGGTGCGGTCTCTCCGGTCGCGGTTATTAGGTGGAGGTTCCTTTGTGTGGGTTGCACTCTCCACTTCGGGATCACGGTGGGACTGACGATGGTCCTCGATGCTCCCGTGTCGATTAGCATGGGCCAGCTCTCTCCGTTGACGACTCCGTCGACCATCAGGCTGCTATTGTCCCTCCGTAACTTCGTCACACGCACTTGGACTGCCGGGGCTTGACGACTGTCACAAGCCAACCTTTGCCCCCCAAGGCTGGCTAATACTCGTTTCCCTGGGCCGCGTGGTTTTCAGACGACTGATTTCCCGTCGGATACCCTCGGCGGCGACGATCACCGCAGTCCTTGCTCAGTTGGCCTTTCTTACCGCAGGCCCAGCAGGTCGGTAGTCCTCTTCCGGGCCGCCTCTCCGGTTGTCTTCCGGCTGTGTCGTTGCTGGTAGTGCCGCGACTATCGAAGAAACGGCTTAGCGCCTCCATCAATTCGTCGGCCAGGGGCTTGGTCTCGTTGATTTTTGCTGGTTCGTCGACGTCCACTTGACGCACCCGCGCGTGCATTCTAGATGCCTGTTTTGCCGTCTCGAACTCAAGTGCGTGGCTCAGCGCATCTGCCAGGGTCTTATTGCGCGCGAGTCGCAGCGCCTGTTGAGTGTCCGAGTCCCGTAGCCCGTCGGTGAAGGTCTGCGTCGCAATCTGTTCCAGAAAGTCAGCCGGCGCTGTTGGATAGGCGAGCCTTACGAGGCGTGCGATGTCCATCTCGAACTCCTGCAGGGTTTCTGCGTTCTTCTGTACCCGGGTCCGGAGCTGCATCTGGTAGGCCTGCTGAAGATGGCTATCTCCATATCAGGACTCCATATGGGCGATCAGTGAAGCGTAGTCCTGGGATCCAGTCGGGATGGCCTGGAGGACGTTAAGGGCGTCACCTCTCAGCGCTACAATGAGAGCTGTAGCCTTTTCTGTGTTGTTCCAGTTATTTATGGAACAGGCCGCCTCGAACTGACGTAAGTAGGTGCTCCACGGGACCTTTCCGTCGAAGGTTGGGGGCGTCACTCTGCTATGTCCCGTTCCTGATATTCCCGGTGTAACGGTGGGCGGGCGTTGGCGCAGCTCGGCAACTTCCTCTCGTAGAGCGTTGAATTTCTCTTCCACCCCCGTCAGCGGGCGTTGGCGCAGCTCGGCAACTTCCATTTGTAAGGCGTCGAACTTCTTTTCCACTGCCGTGACTTCCTCACGCAGACCCAATTCTTATTTCTTCAGGTCCTGTGTCAACTTATTCTGACCGTCTTCCATCTTCTTTGGGCCGTCCTCTATCCTCTTCAGGTCCTCCGCTAGCTTATTTTGACCGCCTTCCATCTTCTCCTGGCCATCTTCTAGTTTGGCAGTTAGGTCCTCGGCTAACTTCTTCTGGCCGTCCTCCATCTTCTTCTGGCCGTCCTCCATCTTCTTCTGACCGTCTTCCATCTTGGTTTCCATGCCACTTAACTTTTCTAGCAATGCTGCCAATTCCTCATCCATTTTAGTTGTTTGTCTTGTAAAGGGCATGCACTCACAGGAAAATTAGAGAAAATGACCTGCTCGGGTTTTGAAACCAGGACCGTCAGGTGTTGTGCTTGTGTTTGAGTTCATAATCCGGCTTCTGACACCAGTTGTTACGTGCCACCCCCTAGTGGCAATTCCGTTAACTGGATTACGGTGGGTAGAAAGCACAACACCAATTACTGCTTTAAAGAGAAGTTAGCTTTATTGCTTGCAGGTCAGAAATATACACCGTACAATAAGCAGATGGGAACAATTAGCTGTCTTAGAGAAGCTCCCTCCTGTATGGAGCTCGAGTCACCCTTTCACTCGGCCTTGCAGTTAATCCTCTCGCTAATGAGTCCGGTCCCGTACGCTGGCTGGAAATAGCTGCACAAAGTCTGTCACTCACTGTTTTGCAACTCACCACAATGACCTCTGTCGCACTAGGTAAGCACACACTCTTCAATACCCAGCCTCTCCGTATGATTCACACTCCTTCACTGTCAAGAGAATCAGCTTCACTAGGGGTTTCGCAAGTCACCACACTTCTGTCGCTCAGGATAAACGCTCGCACTAGCTCGTAAAACACACCCACTGCTTGACAGGTCGCTCTTATATAGCAGGCCGGTGACTCAATAAATGCTTCTAGACCCATCCAGGGTTCACGGCTTCTCGAGGCTTCCATCGCTGGCTGGGTCACGAATATTCTGGACCATCCCTTTGTCCTAGTAGTCCTGTTGTATAAGGCGCACGCAATACACTGAGGCAGAGCACAGCCCAGCCCTGGGGCAGTTGTGACTCATGCGGCGAGCGATGAAACAAACTCACAGCCGTAACAATATTTAAAGTCCCCGGTCTTCCCAAGCCAGCTTCCTGGATTTCCAGTCGTTTGAACTCCTGGAATGCTGGAGAAGTAGGTGGTGTCGCTGGAATGCGCATTGTAAGCGAACGATTTGGCTTACAGTGCTCTAACATGGCTTAAAATAAAGGAGAAAAAATAAGCTATAAGTTAATTTATGGGTTGGCATGTTAGCGATACTTCCGGTCTAACAAGAAACGAAAAAATGCCGCGAAATTCAAAAATAAAAGTGCCAGGTTTTTATTGTTTTGACGTTTGGTGGCAAACTATCACGAATATCGCAGACAAGTCTTCTATAAAAGTTGTTGGCGACAAAATAAGCTTTCATTCGATGTATTTATAATTGATGTCCAAATAATAGTTGCCGAGCTATAGCGGTGTAAACAAAAGATGGTTACGTCATTCTCTTCTCCGTCTGCGCTACACACACATTGCGATCGGGGCGCGCTCTGAATTTGTATTGTTACATCCGACAGGGGCTTTCTTTCTGTATGATAAATGAAGTGCTTCCCCTCTTTTCAAAATATATCTCGCTTAAACCCACCCCTCTCAAAAAATCCCCCACCCCCCAAATAAAAATTGAGTTTTTTTTCGATTTTTTAGTGTTTTTAATGAAAATCACCCTTTTTGTACATCTGCTCCTAATAGTGAAAATAATTCAATTTCGCATTTTGAGTCCCCTCCTATCGACATCTCTTCATTCTATGAGGTGTTCTCGGTGCGTTTTTTTACGTGCTTTATTGAGCTAGGTAAACAAAATTAATGTTTTAATATGTAAAATATGTAACCATTTGTGACTTGGCGATCATAAATTATTTTAATGCCATATTTAGGAGAGCAAATATCTTAAGTAAAAGGTAGTGCGAATATCGGTGTAGATATTTCTGCTTAAAACTAATACAATTTATAATGTATTATTCATCAAATAATTCAAATATTTTTTGTTAGAAATTGCTGCAGATACCTCACTAAGTTGTATGTATACATGTTGTACCGGTACACCCTATTCTTTTAAAGAAAATGTTAAAACTAAACTTAGCTCCATAACAATACAAGAAAATAAAAAGGCGTTGGTGTTCTCAAAAATACCAATGCTGCACTCTCACTAGCACCAACAATGTTAACATATTTGGTCTTAGCAATTCAACACTAACAGAAAAGTTAAAAATCATCAGGATCTTCTTCGAGATCAATTTCTTTCACACCGTTTACACAGGTAACCCCACGACACTTTCCACACATCCACGAACATTCCTGTCCAGAGCGGCGACATTCACAACGTGATGTACAGGCGCCCTTGCAATTACATGAAACGAGTTGCAAGAGAGAATCAGGAGCTGGAGGGGCAGTCTTCGGAATAGGTTGAAGTCCATTTGTAGTGGATCGCCAACCCCACTCAGTAGCTTGCAGCTTATTGGCTAGTCAGTCCTGCACCTGAAATAAGATATGTCATTTCAATCCAATTTGTAAACAAAAGAAAATGTTAATTTTATCACAGAAAAGTAAAATGCTGTAACAACATACTGAAAATAATATATACCTGCAAATATGTACGCAGTGAATGCTGCCGGCTTGCGTCGGACGTTGGCGGCAAAGTGGCCAAATCGAACGAAGCAGTTTTTTTTAGCGTATGGCTTTTAGTGCCGGGAGTGTCCGAGGACATGTTCGGCTCGCCAGTTTTGTAGCTGCTTCGCGACGGACACCCAATGGGTGAGCTACAAGTACCGTTGGGGAGGAAAGTTGGAAGGGAGGGTCGAGGAGTTGGAAGGTAGCGGCTGTGGCCTATAGTTAAGGACCAACCCCGGCATTTGCCTGGAAGGAAGATGGGAAACCACAGAAGACCATCTTCAAGGTTGCCGGCGGGGGGATTCGAACCTTCTCGCCTCCCGGATGTGAGCGACTGCCAACAGTCATGCCGCAACGACCTCGGCTAACTCACCCGGTAACGAAGCAGTAACTGTCTGTCTTGCGATAGTCCTTCCATACAGATGCACACGAAGCTCGTTTAGGGAGTTGAAGCCCTTTCCGTTGAACAACTCCAGAACACATTTTTTTTTCTCCAGCTATCTTGATATCTTCCTTGGATGCGCCAGGCTGATTGAAAACTTCGACAGTTTTCCAAAGATCTTCGTTGTTTTTGAGAATGCCCCATGGACGCTTCTTCCCTTTGCTAAAAATAGCCGAAGTTGTGTCACATCCGCTCACGGCATGTTCAAATAGCACACAACGTTTCATCTTGCCGAGATATTCCTGAATGTTTGTGATAAGGAAAATCTTTCCAAGAGATTTTGAGTTTCCAGGACTGTAAAAATGAATGTTGTTGTTCTCTCTTGCTTTTGCCAACAACATGCATAGGACATCAGTGTCTTACTCTATAACAGTAACAGCATGATCTTCGGCATCTAGAGACAACGCTAAGTCGACAATTAGTGTATCTGCGCCCCTGTCGCCTGACGAACAGCAACTCCAAAATTTCTAAGCTCCTTTGTCAACGTAGAGATGAAACGTCCCTTGTTTTTGGTGTTACTTAGAAAGTCTGCCTGAGAAGTGGAAACCATTGTGTTGGAATCTTAAGACGATGTCTATGGACGCCCGCTTCCCCGCACGGGTGCCTGCTCCTGGTTCTTCGTGATTGGAGTCTGATCGTAGTTGTCAAACACAACGGTAACGTTTGAAGGATAGTGCTTGCTTATGTACAACTTGTAGGATTGGATTATGTCACCAAAGGTTGCAGGTTTTGGCCATACAACGGTATGCAAAAGCAGACCTCCCTCAACGACTACTTTGCGTTGTTCTTCAAAATCTTTAGGGGCTTCTGAAGATTTGAAAAGGTGTTGAAGTGCTGACTTGGCTATTTTTCTCAATAAGGATGAATCGAAGAGAGCTGGAGGCGCCGGTGCAAGCTCGTACTTCAAGAATTCCACGATATCCACTTCCGATTTCATCACACATGTGATTCGCATGAAAAGTTGGTGTCATCACGAATTTTTAGTCGGCACCCAACAGCTGACAAAGGTACTACGCGGCTCTTTCTAGCGAGCTTGAGACCCTCAAAACATTCCCCCACCATTTGTTGTATTGCTTCTTCACAAACTTCTCGAGCCTTGTCACAGTTGATGCTGTTGTCTGCAACTACGCCAGTGGAAAGCGATTGAAGACTTTCTTTATTTAAATCCCACGGAGAGCGATCTTCTACCCACGAGCGAAACACTTCTGCGTGGCGGTTTTCCAGCTTCCGCCGCGAGTCTCTCAACTCAACGTGCTGTTCCGAGGATTTTGTCTTTATACTTAGCGTCTAAGGATTTTCACCGCTCAAGGAAACACGGACCCAAGTCCGATTCCTGATGGGGGCATTATATTTTTTCTTACGTAATAATGTAAAACGACTAAGGCAAGTGCACATACGACCAATTAATAAGGAGTTTATTGCACTAACGGACTCCTATCAGTAATAACATATTAGCTGGTGCAGTGTTGTTATGAGTGTGCATTTCAAAGGTACGGTAACGAATATTAATCAAATACCAACAACTTACCTGCATGAACTATGAATAATCAGCCCCTTTGAATCTTCAAGATACTGTCTTAATTGATCAGCAAGACCGTCACATCGTTGTTCATTTGCATTAATTAACGAAGTCAAACCGTTTAAAAAACAAACAACGTCCATCGGATCGTCGAGTGTCTTACACAAAATGCAGTCTTCAAAACTTATTTTTATGACCACAACACAATAAATAACACTTATACGGCATAACATACATCGACCAACGACCAACTGTTTAAAGTTTAGAAACAAAAGAAAACAAGAAGCTCCGCGAATTCGACGCATCAATGCTGCGGGCGAACGCGTTAGTTGGCCTCTGAGAAACAACGCAAACACGTGCTGATTCCAGTCACGCGTCATTGTTTAAATCTCTGTAGCTCGGCAACCATTACTTGCACATCAATTATGAATACACCACATGAAAGCTTATTGAGTCGCCAACAACTTTTATTGAAGACTTGTCTGCGATATTCGTGATAGTTTGCCAACAAACGTCAAAAATAGAAAAACGTGTCACTTAAAAAAAATCGCGGCATTTTTTCGTTTCTTGTTAGACCGGAAATATCGCTAACATGCCAACCCATGAATTAACTTATCGCTTATTTTTTCTCCTTTAATTTAAGCCATGTTAGAGCACTGTAAGCCAAATCGTTCGCTTACAATGCGCATTCCAGCGACACCACCTACTTCTCCAGCATTCCAGGAGTTCAAACGGCTGGAAATCCAGGAAGCCGGCAAGGGAAGACCGGGGACTTTTGATATGTTGTTAAGAACATCAAATAGGACAACTGTACCAATTTTCAGCTTTACTAAAATTTTTCAAAGGTTTGACCGTTTTTAGACTAAAATTCCTGGAGTATAAATATTTAGATGGCCCTCAATATCTGCGAATCTATTACAGCTATCAAACTGAAAGTTTGTATGTTGATAGAGGCTATTAACATAAGTTCACATATGGGACCTTCAATAACCTGATGAACACAAAGCCAACATGGTGGTGGGGCGAAATTTTAATATTTCTATGGACTTTTCTGGCGACTTAATTATCTCAGCGCAGTGAAAGTTCCCTTTCCATGGCTCTACTCATTCCTCTCTTTTCAAGGGTTAACTACTAATTCTCCTCTCTTTATTCTTGCATTGCTCTTCTTTTCATTTCTCCTTCTACTGTATTTGGTAAGTTAGCTGCAAGAAACGTGCAACTAGTAATTATTCTCGTCATGACATTGATGTTCCGCCCCGTAAGAGGTCGCCAACGCTAGGAGCTGAACAGACTGCTAGACATTGTGTGGTATGTGTAGCCGCAATCCAATAACGGATACGAGTGAAAGTGAACACACTGTTGCCAACTTCAACGACAATTCACTAGATCTCGATCTATATTGCTGACAGAATATTATAAAATTAGTTTTGTTAAAGAAAGCTTTTCACACATTGTGCCCAATTCCATTTGGCGGGAAAGAAATATTACATAAAATATATTTATGTTCGACCCTGACTAATATATGTCTAGAAACTGTATCATAATTATGGTCATTATACCACTATTTTTCATTATGAAACAGTTTTTCCCACCAATCACAGCTCAAGAAACAGTTGTTTGACCAATTAGATAAGGATACCTTCGCGCATGCGCTCAAAATCCAACATGTCTATATAAATAACCGAAAGTGCACCGTCCAGATGTTCGCGTAAATAAACTGGTGAATATGAGACAAGAAATAGCACTGTACCTTAATATCCCCAAATCCAATTTCTACACACCGTGTTGTTTTCAAACGACTTCGGTGACATTTTTACTGAATACTGGTGCTCAATATGCACATATGGCATTGAAGCACACAGAGCGCATGCGTCGGTCGTCCAGAGAGCTTGGAAATCAGAGCTATCCTACCCAGCGCAGCACCCGATCACAAAATTCTAGTGACTGAACAGATATTTATGAATATTTATGTTAAAACATATAATAAAGTTATAATTATCGTCGAACATAAACAGTCGTATGCAACTCGCCTATAATGGTAATTAAGACACGAGTATGTTTATAAAACGAGCGTATGCGAGTTTTATAATTTCCATACGGGCCATTATAGGCTCGTTGCATAATGTACTATATCACAAGATTACACGCTTTATGTACAACAAGTAGAACTAAATAGCATATTTTCATATACCCTACTTATGTTAATTGCTTCTATCAACATACAAAATTTCAGTTTGATAACTGTAATAGATTCGTAGATATTGAGAACCGTCTAAATATTTCGGATGGTCACCATGTTGGATTTTTATATATGTACGTCTTAAGAGTTATCTAACATTACATGAAGATTATTGTGTACGTGTAGTATTCAAACTTCAATCGCATGATTAGGACACAAGAAATAAAATTGAGATTTTAAAATTTCGCACAGCTGCCATCTTGAGGTTATGAAAACAATTGAAATAAATTAAATTCCAGTGGGTATAAATTTGTAAAAGCAATTGCCGTACCAAGTTTCACTGCGCTCTGTTAAATTGCGAGAAACGTCCATTTAAATATTTATATTTCGTGTCGCCGCCATGTCGGATTTGTGCACACCAGGTTATTGAAAGCCACATAGGTGAACTTATGGTCATGGCCTCTATCAACTTACAACATTTCAGTTTAATTGCTGGCATAGATTAATAGATATTGAGAACCGTATAAATATTTCAGATGGTTGCCTTGTTGGATTTGTATATATGTAGGCCATAGAGTTATGCACTATTAGATGGCCATTATTGTGTAAGTTTATTATTCAAACATTCACTTTGATCGCATGATTACTACAAAAGAAATATAACCTTAATTTTAAAATTTCGCACAGCCGCCATTTTGAGGTTATGTAAGCAATTGAACTAAATTAGATGCCAGTGCATTGCAATGTGCATAAACATTTACTGTACCATATTTTACTGCGCTCAGATGGTTAAATCGCGAGAAAAACGAATTAAAATGTTTCAACTTCGCTTGGTCCCCATGTTCGTTTTGTACTTTAGAGGTTTTTGAAAGTTCCATAGATGAAATTTAAGTTGTTCCCTTTATCACCTTACACAGTAATAATATCGGAGATATAGAATGCTGGTGAAATGTTTCGCACAACCGCCATCTTGAGGTTTAGACAATTGAACTAAATGAGAAGCCAGTGCATTTCAATGTGTTTATACAATTCCTGTACCAAGTTGCATTGCGTTTGGATGGTTAAATCGCGAGAAAAGTCTATTTAAAAGTAAAAATTTCGCTTGGCCGCCATGTCCGTTTTGTAGTTAACAGGTTTTGAAGGTCTTATAGGTGAACTTCTAGTTGTGCCCTTTATCACCATACAAAATTTCAGGTTGATATCTGTAATAGTTTTGGAGATATAGAATTCCGGTGAAATATTTCGCACAGCCGCCATGTTGGATTGGTGAGATGTAATAAAATTTGAAGGGCACGGCTGGGGTCAGCCATAATAGTACTATCACCGTACAGAGTTTCATTGAAATCGCTCCAGCCGTTTAGAAGTTATTAGAGGGGGACGCACACAAACGGACAAAAGGTGATCTCATAAGCCTTTTTTTTTTCCATAAATGAAAATAAGCTAAATAAATAATGGGAGGGTACTTCATTCGATGACATGTTTGGATCGTCAAGCGATCATCATCAGATCAATTACACTTAGGATACAAATCTGAAAGTATGGGTGAAAATATTTACAATATGTAGGCTACACTTCATTAGTTGCGGTGTTAGTTGAGATTGTTCAACTCGTCAATATTTGTTAGTTGTGGTCTATGTGATGTTTTGTGAAAATACTGAACGTGGTGTTGTTTAGAGTGAATATGTGATTGTAGTTAAATAGTCAATTCAGGTTGTATTGTACAGGCTACAGTCTTGCGTATCCTGGTGAGAGCAATTGTCTTCGTCACTATCTAGTTTTAACAACAAATTGTATATCCGCCTTAGTCAATACATAAACGAAAATAAATTATAATTACATTTGCTCCTGGTACATGTTTCAGGGATTAATAGCTTTTATCCCCTTCATCAGCCAAGACAAATATCCGAAGAAAGATATAAAATAGCGTAGCACTCAAAAAAAAAATGGCTATTTAACTTAATATGGTGCACCATATAAGTAAGTCACAGAAAAATGTTGAGCAAAACTACAAAAATATATGAAACAGCGATGATATTCAGCCATCAAAACACAGAGAATCAGTGGACAGTTCATTCGTGAATCCGCTCCAAAACACTGGTCAAAACTTGAACTGGCAAAATTGATGGCTGAATATCATCGCTGTTTCATACATTTTTTAGTTTTGCTCAACATTTTTCTGTGACTTACTTATATGGTGCACCATATTAAGTTAAATAGCCATTTGTTTTTTTGAGTGCTACGCTATTTTACACCTTTCTTCGGATATTTGTCTTAGCTGATGAAGTGGATAAAAGCTATTAATCCCTGAAACATGTACCAGGAGCAAATGTAATTATAATTTATTTTCGTTTATGTATTGACTAAGGCGGATATACAATTTGTTGTTAAAACAATTTAGTACGTCAATACGGAACCATCACGGAAACTAGTTTCTATAATAGAATTCGTCACTATCTGCACTCAACTGGGGAAGCTTCCTGTGGAACAGGGTCTCTTATATACCTGGGTATTTCCCCTCTCGCATACCTAAGTTTCTGTGTTCGTCGTATAAATCTGACTGTTCATCTACTCTCAGCCCCCAATCTTCTCAGATTTTCTGAATCGTCACGTCTATCAGACATCTTCGCTGCGAGATCGCAACTTATCAGTTCAGGAAGTTTTAAAATTAATACTACTGACCTGAATATGATCGTGTCTTTGATCATATTCACAAAAGTGAATTTTGGAGCAAAGCCATTCACATATGTCAGTCGGGAGACGGGACAAATTGGTTCCCTGCCCGTATCAGGGTAAGGATCTACACAATATTGATGCAGAAGCAAACAACATTCCACCAGGAAAGCAGAGGGAAAACCAGACTACCACTATGAAGAAGACGGCCGGGAGTCCCTTTACTATCCAATCAAGTCTCTGTAATTCTGTTTATGGTAAATTAGAATCCAGCTTTTGTTTAAATTAAATTCACATTCCATTTTGTAACTTTCGCCAATTTGATGTAACTTCCAGATTTATTTTAGTAAATTCATCTGTTTTTCTTTTCACGTCTCTTGCTGCTTAAATTATTATTTTTTATTAATACATTTGTGTTCTTAAGTAATGGTAGGATTTTCATTTCCAGTAGCTAGCTTTAGACATAAGGCATACCTTATCCCCGTAACGGTAAACAATTGTTTAATGGCTCAGCTATGCCACGGCTTGGGAGAAAGAAGTTTCGAATGCTCTATTTCAATTTCAATTAAATACTTTGGCACATATAAGGTATTAGATGTCCTGGCACCCACACGAGCAGATCATAAGCAATGATAACGAGCAGGTAAGAAGTAAGTATACTATTGGTGTGTGAAATGCAGTGCTTATTCTTGTTGAGGTTCTCCTACGGTACTCCAGGAGAACGCAATATTGGAGCCCCGTCAGGAACGTAACGTTGGGTCATTTAGAAGGACTTGAAACGTTACATTTGGCCGCCCAACTGTGGAGCTTCTTATAGGCCTATATGTATATTAACGTGCTAGGATGGCAGCAGAACGTTACAAGGGTAATCTTCAAATATTAAAGACCTGGTTTCAATTCTCGCCACGAATAAGCTAATAGGCATATAAGCGCTGCCCGGTCTAGTGAGAATGTCCCGGCACCTTTAATACTGCCGTTAATACCAGCCTCGGTTTATTGAAGAAAAAGATACATCGTACATCCTGATCCAATAACATGTTCCCCTTAATAATCCCTTATCTAGCTTCGCTACAACGTTATGTTGTGTCTTGCTTCCGTCGGGGTGTGTTTTCTAGTAGTGTGAAGAGGAGTGAACTCTCTATGATGTGTGTTCGCTTAAATTATTAAAGTTATTTATTTTGGCTAGGTAAGCCTCCGTGGCTTAGGCGGCAGCACGCCGGCCTCTCACCGCTGGGTCCGTGGTTCAAATCCCGGTCACTCCATGTGAGATCTGTGCTGGACAAAACGGAGGCAGACAGGTTTTTCTCCAGGTACTCCGGATTTCCCTGTCTAAATTTCATTCCAGCTACACTCTCCACTATCATTTCATTTCACCTGTCATCCATTTAATCATTGCCCCAGAGGAGTGCGTCAGGCCTCGGCAGCCGACACAGTCCATATCCTCGCCGCTAGATGGGGGCTTCATTCATTCCATTCCTGACCCGGTCGGAGACTGGAAGCAGGCTGTGGATTTTCATTTCATTTTGGCTAGGTGCATCTCGATTGCTTCCTTTATGTCAAGAGCTCAGCATTTCGGATCGTGATGAATTAATTTTAAGTCGGTTTCAATGTTAGTGAAACTGTGTCCCACGTCGCACACGTGTTTGCATACGGCCGAGTGCGTCCCGTATTTTATCGCATTTCTGTGTTCATTGTATCTTGTATCCATTCTTCTCCTATTCTGCCCGATGTAATTTGTTTGACACCCTGTATCTTGGCATGTAATGGAATATTAATTGGAATGTTGGTTTACATGTTAATTATATCGAAGGATACTAGCCGCAAGCCATGTTTCATTTGTAACATGTTTAATGCAGTTACTAGTTCCGTTGTGTAATCAATATTATCGAAAACAACTTAAAGTCCAACATCGCGGCAAAAGAAACCGAAGAGGTCGTTAGATCACTGAGGGTCGTACTCAACCAAAACGTGTTTCAAGTTGATAATAAAATATACACACCAAACAGAGGGCCTAGCAATGGGGCACCACTAAGCCGGCTAATCGCCGACATCATCATTAACACACTGGAAAATGCGTTCCTGGAAAAGACATCGACAAAGAGAATAGTAACGTGGAAAAGATACATGGATGATGTAATTTTCAACTACGACACTGAATTAGAAAACAAAGAAACAATTCTCTAAACCATTAATAGCCTACACCACTCTATTAAATTCACTAAGGAATCTGAAACCGATCGGAAAATAAATTATCTCGACATAACTATCGAACGTAGAGATAATGAGCTTTCATATTCCATACTCCGAAAACCTACACAAACTCCGCACGCAATTGACAATCAGTCCAATCACCACAGTACGCATAAATTAGCGGGGTTCAATTCAATGGTGCACAGGGCTTTAAACATACCCATGTCAAAAGACAATTACAATAAGGAAATCCGAATAATAAAGCAAATGGCAAAGGAAAACAATTTTCCGTCCAGCAAAATAGATCAAATTGTAGCCTGACATAAAAGTAAAACGATTCAAAAGCCGGACAATAATGAGAAAAAAAAATCGCGCGTATTAATTATGTGAACGCGACTACAGTACATATAATACCACCAATGTGTTCAAAAAATAAGGCATAATCACCACGAATAACACAACCAGAAAGCATCTGCACAATAATAATCTAAATAAACAAAGTCAGGGTATATTTCATTACAGGCCAAGATACAGAGTGTCAAGCAAATTACATCGGGCAGAGTGAGAGAAGAATGGATACACGATACAATGAACACAGAATTGCGATAAAATACGGGACGCACTCGGCCCTTTGCGAACGCATGTGTGACGTGGTACACAGTTTCACTAACATTAAAACCGACTTAAGAATAATTCATCACGAACCGAAAGGCAGAGCTCTTGACCTAAAGGAAGCAATCGAGATACACTTAGGTAAAATAAACAACCCCAATAATTTAAACGAACACACATTCATGGAGAGTTCACTCCTCTTCACTCTACTAGAAAATACACGCTGTCGGAAACAAGACACAACATAACGATGTAGCCAAGCTAGATAAGGGATTAAAAGGGAAACTTGTTATTGGATCAGGATGTACGATGTATCTTATTCTTCAATAAACCGAGGCCAGTATTAACGGCAGTGTTAAAGGTGCCGGGACATTCTCATTAGACCGGGCAGCGCTTATATGCCTATTAGCTTATGCGTGGCGAGAATTGAAACCAGGTCTTTAATAGTTGAAGATTACCCTGAATACAGTAACATACACCACATTAGGGAGACTAGACTTGGCCACATACAGTCACATTTGTACGACGAACACAGAAACTTAGGTATGCGAGAGGGGATATACCCAGGTATATAAGAGACCCTGTTCCACAGGAAGCTCCCCCAGATGAGTGTAGATAGTGACGAAGATAACTGCTCTCACCAGGACAACGCAAGACTCAATCAGATAAGTAGCCTGTACAATACAACCTGGATTGACTATGTAACTACAATCACATATTCACTCTAAACAAGGAAGTTTGGAAGTCAATCACCACTTTCACCACAAAACATCACATCGACTATAACTAACAAGTATCGACGAGTTGAACTATCTCAACTAATACCGCAACTAAAGAAGTGTTGTTGTTTGAGTCTTCAGTCTTTTGACTGGTTTGATGCAGCTCTCCATGTCTCCCTGTCCTGAGCTAATCGTTTCATCTCTACATAGCTACCACACCCTACATCCGAGGCAATCTGTTTAACATATTCTAACCTTGGTCTACCCCTACAGTTCTTGTCCTCGACCCTTCCTTCCATAACTAAGCTTGCTATTCCTGGGTGTCTTAGTACGTGTCCTACTAACCTATCTCTTCTCTTCATTAGCAGTCGCCAGAAACATCTCTCCTCTCCCACTGGTCTTAATACCTCTTCGTTTGTAACCCTATCTACCGATCTGATCTTCATCATTCTCCTGTAACACCACATCTCAAACGCTTCAATTCTCCTCTTTTCTGCTGCATCAGTAGTCCAAGTTTCACTTCCATAGAGCACCACGCTCCAGACAAAGGCACATATTGTAAATACTTATAGACTAAGTGTAACGGATCTGATGATGATTGCTTGACGGTCAAAACTGGTCATCCAAGTGTATTTACGTGTAATCTCATGTATTACTTTTTTCAGGATTAGGGAATAAACCATCTCATTTGGTGTTGACCGACTGAAAAGCATCAAACTTTCTATTTATTTATCGTATTGTAACATGTTTTTCTAGGGGTTTTTATGCCACTAACACAAGTTAGTTGGACTATATCATATTTGTTAAACGCGGCAATAATCCGGCCAAGTTAAATTATTCCAGTTTATTCAATTTCATATTATTATTATTATTATTATTAATAATAATATTTATAACGTCTTTTTTGGAGCTTTTAAATTTGGAAGATTACAGATAGGATTTCTACTAGTAGAAATCCGTATCTATATTGGATGATTCCAATATAATGATGCACGGCAAATCATTTCATACGTAAAGTCGGGATTTTATTCATTAGGGGTAAGAGAGAGTGGTGTGTGAGACTCACTGGGTATTTCAATACAAGAATAGATTGGAGTACAATAAAATTACGAAATCCGAGGGAACACTTCAAAGCAAGAAAACGTGTATGATCTACGTCTTGCCCGGATACGGAAATATAAATACGGGGAGGCAGCCTCATGGCGGGAATAGCCACGTGTGGTGACCAGCCAATCAAGGAAGAAGAAGCAACGAAGCACGGGCATGGGGAGATACGTGACGCACGCGGATTGGTCGAAGCAGCGAGGCCGCGGTATTAAGCTAGACCCTGGTGGGAGAAGATTGAAGATATAGTGGACGCGCGGTGTGAGTGAGGACATGCATTAAGACATTACGCTTGGAGCAGTAAGGAGGTACTTTGTTCATTAGTCCCAAGTGGGACAATTTAATTCACGCTTACTCCGCTGATCACATCAGATCATGAGTTCCACGTGTCTTGGAGTGTTTAGCCAGACGACGTGTTGTGGTTCATGGAATAGACTCCACCACAAGCTGTAACGATTACTTTTGATCAACGAGGAAGAATCTGACGCCGTCAACACCAATGCAGAGCGTCCGACGCTGGGAGACTTCAACCACGTGGAGACAATGTTTCCGTTGGTAAGCACAAGTAATCTACGACACACACTCCCTGTTTTTCAATAGGGCTATATAAATTCTTTAAGCATTAATTTGGAAATAAGTTAAATTCACGTTATTCTCCCGACCGGCGTATTAAGTAATTTTGTTCGTGGCAATGTTTAAAGTAGTGTGCTCCGTTAACAGTGTTAATTTTATTCATGTTGCCATCATATTTTCTAAGTGTATTAAATTCAATTATTACCAAGTAGATTCTTTAATTCCAGTAGGTAGCAATAGTTATAATACCTCATCCTTCTCCACAATCAAATGTTGTCTGGGTTGATGGTTCAATCATCCCACGGCCTAGTCATTAAGAGTCTCTCATATGTTCTACTCACGCTAGGGGTCGATATTAAATATATAAATTTAGCTTGGAACACAGTGTATCCAGCTTGGCGCCCAACATAGATCAAACTTAGCAGTAGTATTTTCTGGCGTATAGTCCGCCCAGGTAAAACACATTACATTTGTTCGCTCAACGTGGAGCTTAACAAATACCATTACATTTGTCGCTACCAACATGGGGCATTTATTACCATTACAGTATGGCTTTTAGTGCCGGGAGTGTCCGAGGGCATGTTCGGCCCGGTCAACACCACCTAGAGAGAAAGCCTTGCGATACGATTTATGACGTCATAGCCTTCCGGCCGTCAGCGAGCGCGCTACCCAGCACTGCTGCTATGAACAACCTGTGAGGAAACGCGACTGAGTGTTTATGTGTCAAATTACGTTCTACAGACGCGAATAAATAAATAACGTAACCATAAATGAAACATATGGTCAGAAGTTGATGCGATCGATACATTACTCTAGCTAATAAATCGACGTTTTCGATCATAATCGATAAGTATGCATTTCGGACCTTGCGAGTGTGAACTTGACCGAAAACACTGATGTCTCAATAAATGCGATATATAGAAGAATTCAATAGAAAACTTGAAAAATATTCACCCCATTTTAACGTGAGATGTCGACTAAACAACGAGAAGAAAATACACAACAACAAATAACCAATTATTCTGTAACAGTTAAAACAGAAATTAATATCTCCAGTATAGTCAATCATATCTGTCCAAAGGTCTAGGTTTGATTCCCATCTCTGCCGAGAAATATAATTCTAGTTAGTTATTGTTGATTATTGTTGTTTTAAGGGGCGCAATTACGAGGTCATCTGTCCCTAAAAATACAATTCTGATTTGATTGTGAAACGAAATTCACTCAGCCTCATGAGTTAAAACTGTACTAAGAAGAAGTGGGTTCGATTTCTCCTTTCTCCTCCAGGTAAATGCTGGGATTGTTCCTAGCAGAAGACCATGGTCACCTCCTTCCCAAGGGCAGATGACCTCGTAGTTCCTCCCCTTAAAACTACAATACCTAACCTTCCCAATTCTAGCATCACAATACACACATACAAATTCTACCCATATCCAAATACACATGGCTGATGACAGTGATGTCATAACCCACTTACAAAACAACAACAACTAGCCACAGAAAGTTTTCATGCGTGATATGAAAACAGGCTAGTAATGGCATGCCTATGACAGAAAAGGTTACCTACTGAAATGGAACAGAGCAGCAGTCATGAGACATGAGAACATTTACAAAAGAGGACTTTTTGTTGTTGATGATTCATATAGGGGCATGATATGGTAATAATTTAGAAACAAACACTTGATATAGAGTAATCCTACAGTAACAGTTTTCATATGGCAATATTTACAATATCAGGCATGGCATAAGCTTACCCGACAATACATAAAACATGCTAATTACCAGTGATCTTAGCACTTTGTATTCAAGAGAATACAGTGAGTCATCTGCAAAAACATGTTCTCATATTTTCTATGTTACACAAACTGTGCTGTTTTGTAAAAAAAAAAAAACTAAAAGATGACCATATCTGTCCTATACTAGTTAAATAAATATCCATATCCAAGTATACATGGCTGATGACTGATGCCCTATCCCACTCACAAAACAACAACAACTAGCCACAGAAAGTTTTCATCCGTGATAAGAAAACAGGCTAGTAATGGAATGCCTAGGACAGAAAAGGTGACCTACTGAAATGGAACAGAGCAGCAGTCATGACACATGAGAACATTAACCAAAGAGGAAACTTGTTGTTGTTGATTCATAAAGGGACATGATGATTTAATAATTTAGAAACAAACACTTGTTATAGAGTAATCCTACAGTAACAGTTTTCGTATGGCAATATTTACAATATCAAGCATGGCATAAGCTTCCCCAACAATGCATAAAACATGCTAATTACCAGTGATCTTAGCACTTTGTTTTCAACAGAATACAGTAAGTCATCTGCAAAAACATGTTGTTCTCATATTTTCTATGTTACACAAACTGTGCTGTTGTGTAAAAATAAAAACTAAAAGATGACCATATCTATCCTTCACTAGTTAAATAAATATAGCCTTTTCATAAGATCCTTTCTACTTTTCAATACAAAATTGTTGTATTCCCTATTATATTGGTAGCACTGAATGAAAGTAGAACGAGCGATAACATTCTCTATAGTACATGAATTAGCCAAAATACCTTATCAAACGATGAGAAATAAATCAGGAAATGATGTTTTAATAGATGTCCACTGTCTGTGACTCACCCAGCCATCCCAAATAGCATCACGACTTATGTAGGCAGAATTCCAGCTGTGGCCACGATTGTCCACATCAATCATCATCAAACCGGTATTGCCAACCTCGCCCTTACGGTACTATGCCACACCAACACCCTTCGATTTGTCCAATCCAATGGTTTTTGACGCGTCCAGATCAATGGTGCCCCGCTGGCTGCGCTCGTCCAAGGCCGCTCCTACACCCAACCATTCTAACCTTCGTTATGTGGTATCCAATGGTTTTTGACACTGGTTACAGCCTAACGCGTCCAGATAAATGGTTTTGTGCTGGCTGCGCCCGGCCAAGGCCGCACCTACACCCGACCTTCTACCTTAGTTTTGCCCAATCCAATGGTTCTTGACAATGGTTACAGCCAACGCGCCCAGACCAATGGTTTTGTGTCAACCATGCCGCGCTAGCTGCGCGCAGCCAACGTCGCACCTACACGTGACCATTCTAACCTTCGTTTTGTCCAATGCAATGTTTTTTGACAATGGTTACAGCCTAACGCGCCCAGATCAATGAGTTTTGACAATGGTTACTGCTTAACGCATCCCGATGATTTCTTTGATCAACAGTGATTTTGTATCTCACATGTTGGGAACAATGTGTGCGTGCCGCTAGAGTGAGCCGTGATGACAGTGGAACGAGATGCAAGCGCTGTAGAAACATGGCAGCCGTTTTTAAAATAGCAACTTTAGCACATATATTTGAGGTTCAGTAGTGACAATTCAAATTGAAATCAACGGTAGCTATGAATGAAGATAGAAGGCGCTATAAAATTCTCTAAAATACATGAATTAGCCATTATACCTTATGAAACGATGAGAAATAAATCAGGGAGCGATGTTTTAATAGATACTTCCTCCTCCGCTGTCTGTGACCCACCCAGCCATTCCAAATAGGATCACGACTTATATAGAGAACATTACAGCTGTCAGGGCTATTGTTCAAATCAATCGTCATCAAAACAGTACCATGACAGTTCTGCCAACCTCGCCCTTATGGTACTATGAAAACAAAGAAGCGCCCAGTTCAGCAGCTAGTGCGCACCACTTAGTTCATTACATCGTGCGCCGAATTGAATCGTTTAATCGCCATGGGTTGTGGAAATTGCCTCATAACGATCTGTAATTTCAATCGGCGATTCTATGATCAACTGTAGTAAATATTTGGTTTTTTTCCCGCACAACTGTGGTTTTGAAAATGTTTACAGCCTAACGCACCCAGATCAATGGTTTTGTGTCAACCGTGTCCCATTAGCTGCGCACGGCCAAGGCCGCACCTACACCCGACCATTCTAGCCTTCGTTTTGTCTAATCCAATGATTTTTGACAATGGTTACAGCCTAACACATCCAGATCAATGGTTTTTGAAAATGGTTACAGCATAACACGCCCCGATGAATGTTTTTTTTTTATCAACAGTGTGTGCTGCTAGAGTACGCCTTGTTGACAGTTCAACGAGATGCAAGCTCTGTCAGAACATAGCAACCGTTTATAAAAAGAGCAATAAATATAAACACATATTTATGTAATTTAGCACATAACTTATGAGGTGCAGTATTGATCAGGTTTCCTAATTTCAATGTTGATGCAAGTGTATAAGCTGCGTTTTACTTTCATTTAGAATTAATATTATATTATTTACAGGGTGGATACATTTTTAGGCATTTGCACCTTCAACAGTCCTTATGCGAACACTTCCTAAAAATACTCTCTAGCATGTATGTTACATTAGATTAAAACTTTTAAAATAGGCCTACATTAACGTTCATCCAATGAAACTAGATGTTAAGAAACTTGGAAGACTTCATTCCGGATTGTGTTCCATTTTATCTGTGAAATTTAAACAAAAACCCTCTTAGAAATTGTATGTTAAAATTGCATGAAATATCCCATTTAAAGCGTACACTTACCCTCTCCATTCTAACCTTCGCTTTACAACCACCATTCTCCAAAACACTCTGTTGCTTTCAGAGCTATTTACCACTTTCTGGACTGGACGTTTAATGTCACTGTACACAGAGTTTATTAGTTGCATTTTAAACTGACATCTCCACTTTAGGAAAACTTCTTGCAATCAGTTCAACGTTTGGTGTGCTAACACTACACTACCTATTGCAAATGCCAATTAATTGTTCATCCTATACTTCAGTGGCGGCCGGTAATAAGTTTGCAGTGATGCACAACGACCAGATTAATTCAAGAAAAACAATTAATACCGTAATAATATTTTTAGTAATAAAAGCTGTACGTTTCCTTTTATATGTATATGAATTCATAATTCTGTTCTTTAATAATTCAGAAAATCTTATAGTAAGTTACTGTGAACTGTCTGAGAAAGCAAAGTGCGCCAACCGGCTAGGAGCCAGGCCCGAGCACCGACCAGATCTCAATAGTGAAGGGTAAGGCAGAGATATTAGACCGAGTAGGTCCTATCCCAACAGTTAACTCGGCTGGCCGTTGCTCACTGATTGCAACAAGGGAGCCGAGGAGCGGACGGAGACATCTGAGATGCTTCGTCAACTGCCGATACCATGTCTTGCAGGTTTTCATGTAACCTAACTATTTAATCCGGTGATCCAGTGATAATGTGATGTTCTCTGAACTGCGGCATTCGTGACGAATAAGGTACATCCGTTTTACCGCGCAATTGAATACAGTTTTCTTTGATATCAAGCAGTCTTTTACCCCCCCCCCCCCCCCCCCATTAATGAAAATGGACAACACCCATAACAATTATCCACCAGCCGCCACTGCTATACTTACAGATTAGTAATTAGCCATGTACAAAAGTGGATCAAGTCACACAATATTAATTGAACCAGAGGGTCATTATATTAGTGCGCCCTGGAAATCGCGGCAAACTATGGCGTCATTTGGCTGGTCAGGTGCGGAGCGAGTGGACCACGCATTACCCTGCTCCGCTGACTCATATCGTTAGATCACAGGTGTTTTGTCATTTATATGGGTGTGTATCTGCAAAGTTTAGAAGTTAGTGTTGCACGTTAAGTGAGTATTGTGATTAATGTGATTGTTGGTCATGCCTAGACAATTCACATTGCACGAACGTGTGTATATCCATAATTCGTATATGAAAAGCAGAAAGTCTTGTTCTGAAACAAGATGAAAATGTCGAATCAAGTTTCCAGGAAGACCAGTGCGTAATGCCAGTACAATTAGGAGGCTCGCCAAACGATTCAAGAAAACAGGCACCGAAAATAATAAACATTTTAACAGACAACGTTGTGTTCTTACAGAACGGAGACACCAAGAGCTAGCTTGGTGTACTAGGCGAAACCCCACACAAGACACGGCACAAACCTAGCAGAATTGCTGAGATTGTTGTCCATTCTTTCATCAGAAGATGTCAGATGTGTGTTACAAGAGAGGGAGGACATTTTCGGCATCGACTATGAGCACTGTACATATTATTGAACATGGCTGGTAAAAGTGTTCAAGTGTGCACCAACCACCGACTGAACATTGTACGCGTGCCCACGATCAGCGCCAGTCAACGCCGGCTTAGCTTGCCGTGTTTACCGGGGCGCACAATGATAACGACACTGTACATACAATGAAAGAATATTGTAAATTTGCTAATTTCTACTGAACGGCCATGAACAGTTATTGGACAAGCTTCCTCCTTTTATGCTGAGCCAAAGTTTTGGGTGAAAACCTGTCGTTAACATTGTGTACAAAATTATTAATCAAGATATTACTGGCAGTGCCCAGTACAGTCTTTTCAATTAATGCCCTGGCATGCTCTGGGCAGCTGTGCCCCATAAACAGTACAGTGGGTAGACATCTTTGTGTTACATTCACCAAAACACTCTGCTGGTTGCAGTGATGCAAAAAATCTGTCTTGTAACTATTGAGTAGCTTACTCATAACAACAAAAGTAAATGCAGCACAGTTGACTACATCTCCATGGGGTTAGCACAGTCCTCCTTACTTATTGGCATTTATTAGGCTGGCGTGATCACTCTGGCCTGCCTCATCGCAAAGAAAGACTTTGTAATAATTGCAATCATATCGCTTTAAGAAAACATACGAGCAATAACCACTGATGTAGTGTAAGAAAGGCCAAATCTCATCTTGTAGGACTTCTACATCACTATCATCAGCAACACAAGCATCAAAAGCACTTATGTCACATGTCTTGTCTTCTTCAAAATACTCGCTCACTGCAGCATTGAGGTTCAGGATGCTCTGAAGGCGCAATTTATTCTCCACCTCAAACACTTGCCTCAGGGAAATATTGTACTGGCTCCCTGCCAGTTGGCGATATTTTCCAAATCAAGCTTCTAGGTTATCTGTCTGTATGAGAATACAAGCAATTCCCAGGAATAGTTTTTCACTTTACGCTTTGTTAGCAAGTGAACTTGCTCTTTTAAGAAGTCTAATGTATCCTTCTTCTCCTAGGCAACTTACTCTCCTAGTTCTTAAATAATCTGTCCATAACAGATATAGTATCCTCAACACTTTGTTGTTCATATGCATCAGGACCAGCATACACTGAATGGGCATTCCTTATAAGTTCTTCAATTTCTAGCACTGTACCTAACTGTCTTGGTAAAGACATGTTATTACAACGTTTCACTTCTGTATTCGATACATACAAGGAGGCACTCAAACCTTCTGTTATCTTAATGCAGCAACGCAAGTGTGGACTAGGATTTTCCTTCATTAAAATAAAATATAGGCTATACAAGATTCCTCCCTAATGCAATTCCACTCAGGATGAAGACTCACACTGTTTAACTTCACCTTCAATTCCTGAAAGTTTCTAAATGAAACTGCTTCCAGATTTTCCGCCAATGTCTGCATACTTTCAGCGAGAGCCCTCGATAAACTTTCATTATCAATCCTACGCCTCCTATCATCTGGATCTTCTCGACAGACAGTTGCAGTGTCAGTTAAATACTCGGGGCAGTTGGGGAACTGAGACGGGACTGCTCCTAGGAATTTAATTCGAACATTAACTTACGACACAATCATTTTATCACATTAATTAATTACTCTATTTATTCTAAATTTATTCAATCTCCAACCTAATTCACACACACCTCTTCCCCCACCCCTATAAGAAATGTAATGAATTAGATTACTGTAATAGAAAAAAAAGATTAATCAGGGCCTGCTACAGGTCTCTAGCCTCATGCAGTTAGCTTGCAATTCAAACCCCAATAGAAATGTGAATACTATCCATATTAACACCCACTTATACCTCCCACTTGAAATTGATAGCCCAATAAAACAAATAAACCTAACCTATGACATTAGCCTGTAGCACATAATTTAGGTTAGAAAATTCTGACTTCTACATCTAAATGAATTTTCGTGATCAGAAGAGCTAGCCTATGCTAAAATTTAAGGATAGGACTATCTGCTAACTAACCTCTAATCAGTCTCGGTTTATACAACGGAGCAGTAACTAGCTTTCCATTCTTTTCCTCATACATACTAGTGGTCTATTGAATCTCATGTGGTTTGAAATGGATGGCACACACCTACAAGAAAAGAGACCTGGTTACAAAGTTCCTTCCTCCCATTACACTAAACTTGTGAGAATTGGGGCATAAGTATTAATGTAACACGTACTATAGAATATTTCGTAGGAATAAAATCCTTGCGGTGAATAGCTCGTATCCATTTCGACTTCTCACCTTTATCATTAGGAAATGAGAAAACGTTTACTTTCGGTCCATTGGCGTAATTGCATTTACAATTTCTAACACTGCACTTAATAGGCACAACCTTACACTGCACTGATAACCATTAAGTACACACATCAAAAAAAGTTTTGCATCACCTCGGTTCCAAGAGTTCCGGAACCGTTAAATACAAAGGGAATAGAGATCAACACAAACAACATTTCAGCTCGTTTTATTGCTCATGAGACCCACACATTGCATGTTGTACCATCATACAGCTAGACTTTCAGCATTTGTGGTCCAGATTGCAGTACACACCACTACCTCTAATACCCAGTAGCACGTCCTCTTGCATTGATGCATGCCTGTATTCGCCGTGGCATACTATCCACAAGTTCATCAAGACACTGTTGGTCCAAATTGTCCCACTCCTCAACGACAATTCGGCGTAAATCTCTCAGAGTGGTTGGTGGGTCAAGACGTCCATAAACAGCCCTTTTCAACATATCCCAGGCATGTTCGATAGGGTTCATGTCTGGTGAACATGCTGGCCACTGTAGTCGAGCGATGTCGTTATCTTGAAGGAACGCATTCACAAGATGTGCACGATGAGGTCGAGAATTGTCGTCCATGAAGACAAATGCCTCTCCAATATTCTGCCGATATGGTTGCACTATGGGTCGGAGGATGTCATTCAGGTATCGTAAAGCCGTTTCGGAGCCTTCCATGACCACCAGTGGCGTACGTCGGCCCCACATAATGCCACCCCAAAACATCAGGGAACCACCACCTTGCTGCACTCGCTGGACAGTGTGTCTAAGACGTTCAGCCTGACCAGGGTGCCTCCAAACACGTCTCCGACGATTGTCTGGTTGAAGGCATATGCGACACTCATCGGTGAAGAGAACGTGATGCCAATTCCGTGGGGTCCATTCAGCATGTTGTTGGGCCCATCTGTACCGCGCTGCATGGTGTCGGGGTTGCAAAGCTGGACCTCGCCATGGACGTCGGGAGTGAAGTTGCGCATCATGCAGCCTATTGCGCACAGTTTGAGTTGAAACACGACGTCCTGTGGCTGAACGAAACGCATTATTCAACATGGTGGCATTGCTGTCAGGGTTCCTCCGAGCGGCAATCCGTAAGTAGCGGTCATCCACTACAGTAGTAGCCCTTGGGCGGCCTGAGCGAGGCCTGTCATCGACAGTTCCTGTATCTCTGTACCTCCTCCATGTCCGAACAACATCGCTTTGGTTCACTCTGAGACGCCTGGAAACTTCCCTTGTTGAGAGCCCTTCTTGACACAAAGTAACAATGCGGACGCGATCGAACTGCGGTATTGACCTTCTAGGCATGGTAGAACTACAGACAACATGAGCAGCGTACCTTCGTCCTGGTGGAATGACTGGAACTGATCGGCTGTCGTACCCCCTCCGTCTAATAGGCCCTGCTCATGCATGGTTGTTTACATCTTTGAGCAGTTTTAGTTTTTTTTTTTTGTCGTGTGGCCTCCTGAGAGGCCGAGTGCAGGTCTTTCTAGTCGACGCCCGTGGGCGACCTGCGCGTCGGGATGAGAGATGGAATGGGTGAAGATGAATGAAACGGGTCAAGGATGTGGAAGGAAGCGGCCGTGGCCTGTCAGAAGGTACCGTCCCAGCATTTGCATGGTGTTGAAAATGGGAAACCACGGAAAACTATTTCAAGGACGGCCGACGGTGGGGCTCGAACCCACGCGTCTACCGAGTCAGCAGAGAACTTGGCCCCATGACCTAACGCTGCGCTTTAGCCAGCGTAGCCACGGCTGTCGGTAGCAGTTTTAGTGACATCTATGAACAGTCAAAGGGACTGTATCTTGGATACAATATACACAGTCAACGTCTATATGCCGGAGATCTGGGAACCGAGGTGATGCAAAACTTTTTTTGATGTGTGTATAACCGGGTAGGAAATCTGAGAAAATCAGTACCTGGGACTGTAAACACAACACGCGGAAACCATACCATAACCTGCAAACTCGAATGTTATGTCTCAATGTCCACGGCCGGGCTTCCGTGACGTCACTCGCTTGTCAACGTCATATCGCAAGGCTTTCTCTCTAGGTGGTGTTGCCCTGGTGCCCCCTGGTTCGGCCTGCCTGAGTCTGTAGCTGCTTCCAGTGGACACCACTAGGCTGAGCTACAAGTTCCGTTCAATTTCAAGTAGTTCCAACTTTCACCACCAGATAGAACGTTGGAACTTTTGATAGAGCGATAAATAAATAATCAAACTTTCGTTTACTAAGTCAACAGTGAAAATCACCATATTATTAATGTACGATGTTCATGAATTACACATGCACTAACACTAATAAGTCTAATATTATTCTGGCAGCAATATAGATCGTGTGTTGACCGACTGAAAAGCTTTCTTTAATGGAACTAGGCGAGACTGAAATATTGCTGCTATCAATTCAATATTAGTTGTGTTTAAACAGAGATTGATAACGTAGGCAACACATCCGTGGGGCCATGGAATGCGCATAGGTATGGGTCATCCCATTTCCCCGGAGTAATGCCTTGTTCAAGTCACGGAATCCAATAATAATTTCAGTTACATTTCTATACCAAGCGTGTCAATTACAATAATAATATGTAATATTCATGAACCACCGGCATTCAATTTTTACGAAATTATTACTATTATACAATCAAATTTTGTATAGCGATAGAGGACATTTATATAAGCACATATGTGACTTTCAAGAACCTGATCAAGGCAAAACCAACATGGCGTCGACGGAAAGTTGAAATATTTAAATGGGTGCATGTCGCGACTTAACCTTCTGAGCCTGAGTATAAATCTTTATTTAGATCTTAATATGGGGCCATCTGATCTAATTCAATTGTTATGAGTAATTCCAGATGGCGACTGTGCGAAATTTTAAAATTATGTTTTGTTGTTGTTGATGAATTGTATAACGAACCGCTGCTATAATAGCTATCAACCAGTGTGTAACTCTATGGCTTTAGAAAACAGTCCAACGTGACGACCAAGCAAATAATTTCACCGGCATTAAATATCTCCGAAATTATTATGGCAATCAGCCTGAAATTTTGCACAGTGATAGAGAACATTTACCTAAGTACATATTATATGTGCCTTTCAAAAACCTGATAAACGCAAAAGCAACATTGAGAGCGCGCTAAATAACGTTCATGGGGATTTAATCATCCCAGTGCTGTGAGTTTAACGCAGAGAATCTTTATTTAATGCATAATATATCGGCATCTAATAGAAAATAAAGATGTCAGGAGATCAAAATTCACAAAATACTGTTTTTTCTGAATCCTATTCTAGGGGTCGAAGTGAAACTTTGTATAATATTTGGATTCTCTAACCGTCCATGAATATTATAGAGGCCGCACAACTTCTGACTCGTTGCAGAAAGATGCTGCCTTTACTGAAGGGGTCATTAACGGTACCAGGGCGATTAGAGTAGGCCTAGTACTTTATTAGCCCTGACGATACTGAAAGTTATATATTCTATTATAGCATGGTTTTATTTTTATTTTAGTGGTGGTGGTGGTTATTGTTTTAAGGGGTGGAACAACAAGGTCATCTACCTCAATTTCCTAGTAGGCCTAAAGTAACTTAAGTATCGTAAATTGTAGAAAGCTCATTTATGGAAAGGAATACCTATTCCTGATGTTCTATTGAACCGTTCTTTTGGGAAGTTAAGGAACGAGCACCATGAACTAATTATTCTGTCTCACTGGAGTTGTGTTGAACTAAGGCTGAAAGCTTTGGTCAAGCGCTAGCACCGTAGTAAGGACTAGTTTACTATCTTGCAGTATTATTTTATGTTTGTTGTCTAAAATGACTTTAATATTTAGATCGTAGGCTTACGCGACCGGTGCCTAGTTTATCATCTAGGCTTACAAGAGAGAGCCATCACCGATACACGATGCGGCTCCATCCGGTAAGCCTACAGTAGATGATAGACTCTAATATTTGCATATTGAGTTTTGAAATTGCTGCTCTATATTTGTCACAATGTACCAAAAGCCCATCACATGGAAAATCTTCAATTGGCGGGAGAATTTTGAAATGAAAAAGACCAGTAGAATATAATGAAAATAGGTTATTTAGTTCTTCATGAACTACTTGTTCTATGTGTATACAGGGTGTTTGGAAAATCCGGTTACAAACTTCAAGGACTTGTAAAGGGGAATGAGTGTATGATAGTTTCAATCCAGGTGTCTAACTCGTCCACTTGTGCCGAGGGAACGAAACATGCCGACCAATGGGTGCGTGTTTATCCTCCAATAAACGTTGCCCAACACAGCTAGATGTTACATTGGTTCATACAGATCAGTCTCCTTTTGTGATGGTTGTGATTCCAGATACGAAAATTAACAATCTGGCTGGCATTTATCGTTCCCTCAGCAGAAGGTAAACACGTGAACTGAGACGGATGTAGAACTTTATGCAGTACAAGTCCTAGAAGCTTCCTAAACATTCTGCAAAGGCCTGTGCTTGTATTGTGACTGTACAGTGTGTAATCTTGTTGCAGCTCCATGTGCGCATGGCAGACGAGGCAGTGTGCATCGGGCCGCCGTCTGTCAGAGAATCGTATCTCAACATGGGCCGACTCATGGAGGTTGTCAAGGAGACGGGAGCTCAAGCGGTCCACCCAGGATATGGCTTCCTGTCAGAGAATGCCACCTTTGTTGGAGTGTTGGTAAGTTCCCTGTTTAACAGTAATAATAACAACTAGCGGCCGTGCGAGAACTCTCGCATAATGGGCTGTGTGCGCCCCATGTGTACAGACTACCCGCTCGGCTCTAGTGCTATACGGGCTGTACGCGACACAGCTCTGCCAGTGACTATCGTCCTGTTTATTTGTTTTAAAGCACTTTATAAATAAATAAATATATTTTCGTTAACTTTTCAGGAAATGCGAGATTTTTTCCTGTACTATTGAGACGATTTGTAAGATTTTGGTACAAACCACACCTTCTAACTCCCTCTGGTTTAGGAGCTTGAGTTTTGTGAAACACACACCTTAGCGTATTATATAATAAGATAATAATAATAAGTTAAAATACTTTGGTGAGTGGATCCAATCAAACGGATTAGATACAGAGGCTACATCGGCCTGAGAAAAAAAAACAGGAGGTAGCTTTTCAAACCACCCGGAACATAAAAAAGGTGCTTTTCTATAAATACCAAAATTCATCACTATATCACTGTCGTCAAGCCGGTATCCCTCTATGCGTCAGAATGTCTTATCCTCTCTCAGAAATGTGCACTTGCTAAGTTAGAGCAAAAAGAGAGAAAGATTCTCCACAACAAACTTGGTCCAAACTACAAAAACGGGATCTACGTAAGAAAATCCAGGCAAGAAATCTATTCTAAGATAGAGAAGATCAAGGACACAATGTGCACAGGGCTCGCTTCTACGTCACTTGCGACCATTGAACGACTCTAGATGGACAAAACGTATATTTAACCATTTCGACTCAAAACCTAAAACATCAGTTACCTGATACGTTAACGTCAAGAAAGACCTCCAAGAAATGGGCCTACGACCAGATGACGCGCCCAAACGAGACCTTTTCCGAACAAGCATCGTGTCTCTTGGGACGGTCTGAGATGAGAATGGACAACCGGTGCAAAGTGGTCGGATGAACGCCGTGCTCGACTCAGCAAGCTAATGAAAACCTACTGGATCATTCGTAAATTGAATAGACGCCAGAATGTATCGTGGAACTTATCGTGGTTCCTAGTTCGCCGATTAGCGAATAATAAATAAATGAATAAATAATAGCCATAAATCCACTTGTGCACAACAGCTAGAGACGCTGTCTTTAAATTAAAACTACACTCGCTATATAACAGAGATTTGGTCCTCCACACTCTCCGCCGTACAGTTCACACACGCACATTAGGTCCATGGAACAATTTGAGAGTGCATACCTGACGGTGAAACCCATGGTCACTACATGTCATAGGTCATAATTTACTCCCGTCCAGTCTCGTGATATGAAGGCGTCTGTAGCATAGAAGTCTTTCTGTATTTCAGCTGCTTTCTCCTGTCTTCTTTTAATGACTTTAATCCATGCTGTCGTTGCTGGTAGTTGATGGTCATATCTCAAATATTCTCTCTTGCCATTTCATAAACATATCTTGAAGGGGTGATTCTTGAGACACAGAAAGCTTTTTTCAAGAAGACCGCTTTTACCTTTTCTAGGCTTTCCTTGTTTCGTTCAGATAGATGATCCCATATTAGTGATAGACCATAGGTGGTGATAGGCGTGATTTTAAGATTCAAGAGTTTCATGGCTGTTTGTAAAGATGGCCACGGTAGGTTCTTTGCCATGTAGCGCCTGTGTATGTACGCGTATTTATCATGAAGCCGACTTGTCGAAATCCCAGGATGAAGAATGGATCGAAGAATCTTGAAGGCCCCGGCTAGATAACCTAAACGTCCTTCCGACAAGCACCTCCATGACAAATATACAGTCGAATGTTGTGTTATGGACAATCTACTCTGGACAAGGATACTAACTACAGTTGGAGCTTGAGATCCTTACCTAAATCTCGGGTCGGAAAGGGTAGGGAAAGCGCCAAATACCAAGAATCCCATTTCCTTAACACAACGCTAGCCATAATTAAAATAAATCACGGAAGACCGACGTAGAAAAAGAATGTAATATAAATTTATTGTCAAAAATAACAATAATAAAACAATAAAATTACAAATAATACACGCGAGGCCCGTCTGCCTCTAGACCTCCTGAGCTCAGATCGAAAATGATCCACACTCATAACTGGCTTCCATGAATGAATTTCTTGAGATAAAATGAAGTTAAGTTTTAAATGTCAACGATCAATCAAGAATGGCTACGCCAGAATAAAATAAAATAATCTTGAACATCACTAGTTAGAAATTTATACACTGTAGAACTTCTGAGAGTTGAATAAAGTTTAACTATCAGCTGGACTCCTGTCCACAAACCATCAGCTGTTAACAAGCACTCGCCTACAAAATCGCGATCAGCTGGTTTCCACACATAGGTTCCAATCTCGCTCGTGACTGAACCCATCGTCACACATTCTCATATCACAAATACACACATATATTTACATGAATAAAACCCTTCACAAATATTTAAACAACAATGGAGATCAATAACCTTCTCCATAATATGCCTGTTTAATCAAAATCACACGTAATGTCTGTCTAGGACATTCTCCCACTTACCTTGGTGTATTAAAATCACACAGTGTTTCTCGTTCAACAATATTCATAGAAAACACTCCTCCACACTCTTTCTTTAGAATTCCTAAAATGAATTAAATTCATCTACGACGTTTTAAAGACGGAAATTAAATTTTAATAAAGTTTAAGAAAAAACTAAAATATTCACGTTTATAATATTCCACAGGTTTAGATAAACAACTATCTATTTACATTTATATTTATTAACAATATTATTATTTATCATCTTAGTACTTTAAATAAACGTTCAACAATGTTTATGAGTGTAGGTTAATTATTCTATCTAACCTCTTCATAAAATAGGTTATAGGAATTTTGTTTATCTCATTCCTCGTTACTTATCAAAATCACTCAACAATTATCTTTATACTAAGAGAAAAGAAAAGAAGGGAGATTTGGCTGGACTTTTATTAACAGAAGCCATGATAAATCGATCCTGGGCCGATACGAATCAGGAGCTCCGACACCTGGTGACTTCAATGGCTGTGCATGGGTACCACCACAATGTATGCAAAACGAAGTGTTTTCACGACCCCGGGAATAACTGTGATTGTGAATTGTGCGATCAGCTCTGTGACCATTACCACGTGACCACATGTAAAAAGCGAGTGAAATCCCTGGTAGACTTTAGTGCACAATAAACAATGCGGATTACAAAGCGTATGAAACGTACGGTATAGCCTAACTACATCAGCTTGTTATTGTATATTGATTACTAAAGTGGAACATAAGATCCACAACATTGGGTTCCTTGGAACATATTTATATACTGTACCTTTATGGCCGTATGGCTGCAATAAATTCTTATTATTATCTTAATACTGAAAGTTTATATTGGTTTAAATGTCTACTTCTGTCTAACATGACCGTACAGTTAAGTAAAGCTCATATGATTATTATGTTATTAAATCGTGTTAATAATTTAATAAGAATTAGGACAACATGGTCAACAAAACTTCATCTCACCTTTCAGCAGGCTTCATAAAATATCAGTACCTTGTCAAGTTTCAACAACACATGTGAGTTCCAACTAACTCATATTCATAGAATGTAATGCTCCAAATGGCATGATTTCTCCTTACAACAATTACAATGCACTACTTCTCAATACGGAAATACCCCTCGTATTTTAAAACTTCAATATGCTTTCATTAGCAAATGCTTAGATTCTTTCAACAAATTCACACAATACGAACTTTACCATCGTATTTCACCGGCATTCTATATCTCCGAAACTATTGCTGATATCACCTTGGAATTTTGTACGATGGTAATGGGTACTATTAGACGTTCAGCTATGAGACTTCCAAAAACCTGTAAAATATAAAACGAACATGGCGACCAAGCGAAAGTGAAACATTTTAATAGACTTTTCTCGCTATTTAACCATTTGGACACCGTGAAATATGGTACAGTAAATGTTTATACACATTGTAATGCACTGAAATTTAATTTAGTTCAGTTGTTTACAAAACTTAAAGATGGCGGCTGTGCACAATTTGAAAATTAAGTTCTTATTTCTTGTGTATTAATTATGCGATCGAAGTGAACGTTTGAATAATGAACCAACGCAAAATTCTCCATCTAACAGTACATAACTCTATGGCCTGCATATATCAAAATCCAACATGGCGACCATCCGAAATATTTCGACGGTTTTCGATATATATGAATCTATTACAGCAATCAAACTGAAGTTTTGTATGATGATAGGGGCAATTAACATAAGTAGGATATATGAAAATAGGCTGTATAGTTCTTCACGGAACTACTTGTGTACGCATTCTACGTGCAAATATTGTAAGAACGGAATGTAGATGTAAACTGTGCCAGTGAAGCATAACATATTTGCGGTTCGTATTAACGTAATCATTGATTTGAAACAAATCTAATAATTTCCGCCCAATCAATACAAAACTGCGTCTGAAAGATCAAACTTTTATTAGGGACATGTTCCTTGATATACACTTTCCCCTTCTTCAGCCTTAAAATGAAATACAGTGCACATTGTCAAAATGATAAACACCCATATGAAAAACGCTAGAGTAGATTAAAAAACATTACTTCATATTGCACCTTTGTGTAAAAGTCTCAGAAAATGTACTTATTGCTGTTGAAATCTGTCCTAGGTATGGTGGAAAATATTTCATGCCAAGATGTAGGGCTTGGCCTAGGCCTTCCATAGCCTACTTCCAGTATAATTTATGGTAAATATATAATATTATACTACTGTCGACCAAAATATTATGTGCACTCGAGTTTGAAGGTTGTTTGTGAAGTAACCAATACACCTACATAAAATCCAATAATATTATCATTTTCGTCGTTGTCATTCACGTTACTTGATGTAGGTTTGGAATTTTTAATTTATATTTTAATATTTTTTATCGCAGTTGGAACACCAAAAAGTGCCCGGTTTTGAGCGTGTTTCAACCATGCGTCACATTTAAGAATTATTATCTAACAAACCCGTCAACAGATCGAATCCAAATTTTAACACAATACATTGGAATGTTGTTTAACTGGTTTATTAATTTCAAAATTTTGTGTGTCCAAGAAACAAAGTTGTTATTATTTTTGTATGGTAACTTTTTCTCGGCTCAGCGTCGTTGGAAAATGTAGTTCTTGGTCGCGTTGTAATCCATATACATCAAAAAGGTATGCTGTATGACTGTGAAATACGTAAATTAATTCACTTATTTAAATCGGTTTGTATTTGTACGGGGAAATAATACATGGTTCACCAGTTAGCCGCTCCGGGAAATGCTGTACAGCGTTGCTGAGATGGAGCCCAACACTTCCGAGCGAGGCGCGCCATGACGCGTGTTGGGCTCCCTGTTGGCAACGCTTTACAGCATTCCCCGGAGCGGCTAGCTGGTGAACCATGTCTTATTTCCCCGTACAAACACAAACCGATATAAAATAATTGAATAAATTCACGTATTTCACAGTCATACAGCATAACGTTTTGATGTATAAGGATTACAACGTGACCAAGAACTACATTTTCCAACGATCCCGAGCCGAGAAAAAGTTACCTTACAAAAATGATAACATTCTTTATTGGGCACAAAAAATGTTGAAATTAATAAAACAGTTACACAACATTCCAATGTATATTGTGTTAAAATTTGAAATTGATCTGATGACGGGTTTGTGAGATAATAATTCTTAAATGTGACGCATGGTTGAAACACGCTTAAAAACGGACACTTTTGTGTTCCAACTGCGATATAAAATATTAAAATATAATTAATTTAACTTGTCAAACCTACATGAACTAACGTAAAAGAGAACGACGAAAATGATGTTATTGGATTTTATGTAGGTCTTATGGTTACTTCACAAACAACCTTCAAACTCGAGTGCACATAATACTTTGGTCACAGTAGTAAAATTATTCATGCTTTTGGGCTATTGCCGTGCGAAAATAACATTTAAAATTCCAAACGTTTCGAGAGGAACCTTGTCTCCTATTTCAATAGTTATGTTTTGTTTGTCTAATTTTAATGTTTATATATATCTTGAATTTTCAATTTATGTTCTTATAGATTTAATTTTGATATTTTTATTGAATTAATTAACTAATTTCGAATTGATTTTTAGAATTATTTTCATAATTTTTATAGTTATGTTTATTATTTTAATTTTTATATTTATTTTATTATTGCAATTTTATTTTTATGATTTTTATTTCGATATTTATATATTTTTTACACTTTAATTGTTAATGTTTTAAGTTTTTTATTTTAATTTTATCCAACACATTACATCAAGTAGATACGTATATAATATTAGATTTTTAGAAATCAAAATGAAAATTCTGCGAAATTTGGCTGAAAGATTAAACTATTAGCATCTTTGAAAGCATAAACTGTCCTTATGACAGGTGGTTAATATAGAGACTAATATCCCATAAAGGGTTAAAACTATGTGGCCAAACAATACGTGTCAATGAGCTTACGGAAACTACAGAATTTCCTCTGTTCGTCACCAGATAGCAGCCAGAAACTACCGTATGGACCTTGGTAGAAAAACGCGCCATATTAATTAGAACAGCGGAAAGAGTAGTAAGGAAGGAGAAGGAAAAGGGAGCCGGGGGGAAAATTCAGACTCCTCGAAGAATGAGGATGTCCAAATAAGGAGAAAGGGTGAGAGGAGGCCTGTATGGATATAAGGAAACAAAAGCAAAAGGGAATTTCTCTTGTTTTTGTAAGCTCATTGACACATTCTTTTGCCACATTGTTTTAATTCTATTGAAAAAGGGGCAAGGTTTCTCTCGAGACGCATGGAGTTTTAAATGTTATTTTCACACGGCTTGAATAATTATAATATACACGTAAGCAAATACACCAGGCTAAATGGCCGCGCTGATTGTTATGTTGCAGGAAGAGGCGGGAGTGTCGTTCATTGGTCCGTCTGTGAAAGCCATCACGGGGATGGGAGACAAATTGGAGTCCAAGCGACTAGCCCAAGCAGCGGGAGTCAACACCATTCCAGGTGGGTTGTGGCTCAGTCAGCAGATGTTTCTCATATCTAGAAATAAACCAGAAATCCCTATAGACATCAAATTGGCAAGTGAAAAGCTAAATAAAGTAGGAGACTTCTGTTACTTAGGAAGAAAAGTAACCAGTGATGGACGAAGCAAAGAGGATATAAAAAGTAAGTTGGCTCAGGCAAGGAAAGCATTTCTACAGAAAATGAATCTGTTGACATCGAATATAGATTTAGGTATTAGGAAGTCATTTTTGAAAGCCTTTGTCTGGAGCGTGGCACTCTATGGAAGTGAAACTTGGACTATTGGTGCAGCAGAAAAGAGGAGAATTGAAGCGTTTGAAATGTGGTGTTACAGGAGAATGATAAAGATCAGATGGGTAGCTAGGGTTACAAATGAAGAGGTGTTAAGACGAGTGGGAGAGGTGAGATGTTGGTAGGACACATACTAAGACACCCAGGAATAGCAAGCTTTAGAACTACAGTACGGTAGTTAATTTTCATTTTAAGTCAATATGTATTCAAGAAAAATGAGAACATTTTGACATATTACACGTCAAAACTAAATAACTAAATTACAAATTTGATCATCTGTGTTATTGTGATGTCTGTATCTGAGGCGAGTATTGCAGCGTCCGTGGCCTTTTGGAAGAAAAATATTTAAGAGATAATTGCAACACCTTCCAACTTTAATGTCCTTTACTGACAAAATGACTTCTTTTGGAACAAAGAGCCCTTATCTCTAGAACTATTAAATCAAAGCTTCCGAAACTATTACAGTAGTTCACTTACTAACACCGAACAGTTTGGAAATCTTAAGAAATAAAATTCACCGTCTCCTGTAAACAATCTAAGAGTCTAATCCAACACCTGTATGTTATATTTGAAAGATTCAGTGGACTATAACAAGAAGAGTTTCAGATCACCATCTATCAAGGCTTAGCAGGAAAGTGACCCTGAATTAACATTATCGAGACAGCGGAGGCCTGGTGCCCTTGGTGTGATATCAACAACTCAGTAGCTGAAGAGTATGCGGGAACAAACGCTTATGTTACTTTTCTTACTATTGAGAATTTAAAAACTTTACGAGCCTTACAGCAGTCGCATATGATGTGTAACATCTGACATAGAAAAAACCTCACGTGAAATTGTTGATATACCGGTATGTTATACTATTATTGGCACAAATATTAATCTATTGTAAAAGGGAGTGGTTTACATATATTGTAGTTTATAATACGGAACTCATTTTATTAGAGGTTGTGTAGCTTCCACCAGCACTAGCCTAAATAAAAAATAGGATATGGATCAACTAGATTAATAGACGCGACACCGCTCATAACCTTACATTCCTTATAAATAGGCCAACTTGCGAGTAAATGCAATGAGCACAGCAGTAGATCATGAAAGGCTTGCCCAGTTCCCGGACGTCTTGATTCACAGACCAACACGTAATTTCATTATGGATTCTGTTAAAATGAGTCATATTGACATGATAAATATCGTTTAAAACGATAATCTGTTGGCAAAAATATCTATCCCGTCCGGGATTCGAACCCGAGATCTCTAGATTCACAGTCAATGACTCCACGGCTATTTTGACCACGCAAATATTGAGAACAAGATGGTGACTTATTTTCACGTACCAATAATACTGCATTACGGAATTACACTGAAGAAAATGGAAATTGCAACACCATGAAGGCATTGGTCGTTTGTGTTGATATTCAAGATATGGAACGATGCCATGTAGGTATGTAAACGATCAAAGTTTCAGACCAATTGGATTGTTGCTACAGGTCTCCCCACGTGATTGATCGCGGAGGAATCAACTCCAGTATACTGACTCCGGTGTAGCTTAGTTGACTTCCAGTCTGTGCACTGAAGTGTTCCCCGTCAAACATGCCCCGACGAAAGAGAAGAGCACGCTATCAGCAACTGTCGCCGTTTGAGAGGGCTCAGATAATTGGGCTGTGTGAGGCTGGATTATCGCTAAGGACTATCGCTGCACGTGTTGGCCGACAGGCATCTACGGTACAACGTGTATGGCAGCAGTGGTCAAATGAAGGTACCCACACTCGTAGGCCTGGCACAGGCCCAGCGCGACAGACAACTGTGGGAGAAGTTCGCCGCATCATTCCCGGCCCGGATGGAACCCCATGCAACAGCAGCGCAAATTCGAGCAGCTGTGGCACCCCACGTTAAACAACAAACAGTTGGTAATCGCCTGCGTGCAGCTGACTTACGATCCCGTGTCCCTGCAGAAGGTGTTCCATTGACCCCACAACAGCGACGTGTAAGTCTGGCCTGGTGTCGAGAACGATCGACGTGGGTCGACGAATGGCATAAGGTCGTCTTTAGTGATGAATCGCACTTCTGGCTTGCCCGCAGTGATCGCCGGAATCGTGTGCGCCGACGTACCGGGGAGAGGGGCCGCCCAGACCTTATTGTCGAGAGGCACACAGGGCCAACACCAAGCATTATGGTCTGGGGAGCTATTGGCTTTAATGTGAAATCACAAATAGTGCTTGTTGAGGGCACCATGACTGCTCGACAGTACGTTGATAGGGTACTCAATCCAGTGGTTGTCCCTATGATGGCGAACATTGTTAATGGGATGCTTCAGCAGGACAATGCCCGGGTTCACACTGCACGCATCTCCAGAGAAGTTCTCCACGACATCACAACCTTAGAATGGCCCGCCAGATCCCCGGACCTCAGTCCTATTGAGCATGTGTGAGACATGATGGGTCGACAACTGGCCAACCGTCCTCAGCCACCCACAACTCTGGAACAACTGACCCGTGCAGTGCAGCAAGCATGGGCCACAATTCCTCAGGAAGCGATCCAGGGCCTTATTGACTCCATGCCTCACCGAATTCATTAATGTATTGCAGCTCGTAGTGGGCTCATCCTGTATTGATTGTTGTCCAAACTACCGGTCAGAGGGACCTGAAAGTGTAATCATCGAATCACAACCGAACACTCGTCGTGCATGTTCAATTGCAGCAATGTAGCACCACTCCTTCTGGGTGTTGCAATTTCCATTTTCGTCAGTGTAAGTTTCATTTATATTTTGCTTGTTCCGATAATGTTCCTGCGTGAAATTGAGGTTAAAATGCCTTATGAATAGGCCCTCTTGTGTGTAAAGAGAATGTATTCAGCAATAGTTCATGAAGGCTTGCCCAGTTCCCATATAAACACAACGATATATATTATATGGATGACTGCATTACCGTTATGTGGGTTAATATTTGAATAGCCATTGTGCAGAAACATAATACCGTCAATGCCGACTACTTACAATGTTGGATATTAAAGCTTATCATCATTTAAATACTTTCAGCCTGTCAGAAGGTACCGTCCCAGCATTTGCCTGGTGTTGAAAATGGGGAAACCACGGAAAACCATTTAAAGGACGGCCGACGGTGGGGCTCGAACCCACGCGTCTACCGAGTCAGCAGAGAGCTTGGTCGCATGACCTAACGCTGCGTTTTAGCCAGCGTAGCCACTGCTGTCGGTACATTTAAATACTGATACGAAGACTTCGACCATGTGCCATGTGCTTTGCGTTTCAATTAGTTGACACCAGAGTTCGCATGAGTGTTTACCGTCAGAATAAAAGTGTTGAGCAATGCGATCCAGCTGGCAGTGCGTCTTGGTATTACACACTTCCGTCCGATCCACTTCCGTTACATTTTTCAAAATCACTCCCACAAAAATATCCAGCAACCGAGTGGAAAGATGTTACCCATCAAAACAGCAATAAAGGTGACAGGCTACGCGGTAACATAGCCCAACACACTGTCCCTTAACCCTTTAGATTAATGTGTGGTTATGCTAAAATTGCCAAACCAAGCTTAGTGAAATATCAAGTGTTTGATGTAAATTATCCTCTACCTGTATTTCTTCAGATAATTTTTGTAGTAGGTAAACATATTGCTAAAAATATTTCTGTTTTAATAAAATAATTGGAAATTTTAATTTAATTTCGACAGCCTAAACAATCTAATTAGTGTATTTTGTGATAAACAGGTTAATACCTATTGAACTGTGTAAATAATAGGATACATATCCCAAGTTTAGAGTAATTCTATGAAATAGGTTCTGAGTACGATCAATTTCTACAAATATTAATATTAAAACCTCATTTCCCCTTCATTCAAAGAGCTAGCCATATTTATCATCACGCATCTTAGTTACCTCTAATCATAAACATACACGTCTACAAAAGATGCCACACGTGGGAAGTCAGCTGACTGCAACATGTTCAAAGTCAGTTATTTTCGTCTTGGTTACAACTGTTGGCGCTGCGTGGCCGATAGATCGGCCGGTGGCATTTCTAGCAGAAGCTTCCTTAGCCCGTGGCGCTATAGGAGTTACACCAGCACTCACTCACTCGCACAGAATAGAGTAGCGATATTTTAAGTATAATGTTATTGTTTGAACCTACTTATAATGTATTAGTCCGTCAACATAATTTTCCTTTAAATGTAAAACGCGAATGAACTCGTTTCTTTGCCGTGGTCGAGGTATTTGTATTAAGTTTCAAAATACAACTATGGTGCTTCTCCTTTTGGTTTCAACCAGTGGCGGCCGGTGGCATAAAATGCTGGGTGTGGCACCAACATTTCCAATCTCGCATTTTATATGGGAAATGTATACAAGTAACAAAAATGTATTAACGCTAGATAGTCTAAGAAACTACACTTCCCCGAAGGTTAAGCCTCTCAATCTTCGGAATAATAAACATTCTCAACTTAAGAACATGACAACCAAAAAGTATGCACAGCAACGAAAATTGTTACAACTAACAAAGACGTGCAGCATATTCATAAATTAGTTCAATTTTTCGAACATTCCTTTACTTACGAGCAAATGAAAGAAGAGCCTAATTATACATGTTGCGTATTCGAACTCACAGAAATATAAGTTCCAAACAAATTTCACCCTCAACAGTTGGTAACACATAGACACCACGAGAGACTCGGTTATCGATTACTCGATCTCACGAGAGCCTACATACAGTACATTGTTGCGCACTGATCTGTACATTGTTTGGGTTTCTGATAATAAATTGTCATGTGGTTGATCGGTTCGTGGAATTGTTAGTCTTAGAAAATACGAAACTTAGAAAACACAAAAATACAGAACTATTATGGTTACTTAAACTTACACAAAAATACAGAACTATTATGGTTACTTAAACTTATCTCACTTGAATTGGAAATTTGCCCTCCTGTTTCTCATCGATGCAAACTTGTTAGTCACTCGTTGGTTGAAGTCTGGAATCTCCATCACAAGATCTCTTTCAATAGAAATCATCGCCAATGACGATAATCTTTCCTGGGTCATGGAGTTCCTTAAGAATGTCTTTATTCTTTTTAAGGTGGAAAAGCACCTTTCTGCTTCAACAGACGTCATAGGAATAGTCAGTATTAACTTCAACAGTTTCAAACTCTCGGTGAACGTTTTCCCTAGGTTGTTGGTTATTATAAACTCCGCTAGACTAACAGCGCCCGACAATGATCTAAATTCTTGTGCTAAATAGATGCAAGATAGTTCATGGCGTAGTTTCACTTTGTCCAAAAATGTATACACTAAACATACTGCCTTTAAGATATCTTCTGGAAACTTTTAAGAATACAAGGGGAACTTCTCTGGGAAAAACAGTGATGAAGCTACAAATTGACCTGAGAAGCTAAAACGATCTTTAGCCTGGGAATTTATCACATCGCACACTTCTATTGCTTCTCTTTTCCACTCAGTCTTGTCCACTTTCCTCTTCTTCGATGAGCAATCAATAGGTTCATTAGCACTGGTTAGATCAATGTCTTCTCGGATCTTGGTGATATTTATTTCAAATGCTTTAATAGACTTATGCGCAGAATACACATCAATGTCTCCGTGTTGTAGCTGACTGAAGAGAATTTCGACTAGTGGCATAACTTTATGGAAGAATTCCAGCCAATAATTGAAACTAGAACTGGAAAGTACCTTTTTATGACCAAGAGCCTGGCAAATTGTAGTTTCACTCATTACAGTGTCGCCTTCCAATATCTCGTTTATACACTCGATGATTTCTTTTTTGCGCTCATAAATTGTGTTAACGCATCTTGATTGAAAGTTCCACCTAGTAGGACAAGCACGTGGCAAACGCTTCTTCACTATATCATCGAGTATCGTGGTCCGCTGTGGGCTGTTGGAAAAGAATGCACATATTCCTTGCAAACTTGAAAAAAATATTTTCACATTGCGGTTGATTGATGCCGCCTTGCTCATTACAAGATTAACTTGATGGGCATAGCAGTGCACATATTCTGCATAAGGATAGGATTTTTTCACTATAGCTTGAACTCCATCAGAGGAACCAGACATCACGTGCGCTCCGTCATACGTCTGTGCAATCAACTTTTGCGGAGTTTCATTCAATTTCTGCTTTTCTAATTCTTCCAATAAACACTCTGCTAATGTATGTGCATCATGTTTCGAGGGAGAAAGGAAACTCCAAAACCGTTCTACTGGTTTGCCTCTTACTACGTAACGGTACACAACAGCCATCTGAAATATATCTGAAATATCACTAGTTTCATCTGCTATAATGGCTAAAAATTCAGATTCCTTTATTTGCTTTGATATTTCTTCCTGGCAAACCTCCAAAATAATCTGTAAAAGTTCATTTTGGATTGTTTTGGACGTTCCTTTGAATATAGTTGCCCTTTCCAAATGACCTTTCAACACAGCATCCAACTCAGCGCTAAAATTAATTAGTCCTCTGAAAACACCTGGATTTGTTGATGTTTCACTTTCATCATGACCACGCAAGGCCAGCTCGAAAGAGCCACAGAAACGAATACAGTTTATTATAATATTGAACACATACCTATTGTGCCTAACTTCTTCGTTATATTCCGCAATTTTCCTTCTGTAGGCACTGTCTAATTGTGCAGCTACGTTAACAGTTCCAAAAAGCGTCAAATTCAAACAGTTTTGTATGTGAACAGCTGAAGATTCATGTTTCTTTATTTTAGTACTTATGTGATTAATGTCCGTAACTCCTATTTTGGTCCACGCGGATTCTCCACCAAACAACAGACATGGGAAACAAAATACAGCGTTTTTAATATCGCATCCGCAAAAACCAATCATTATTGTCATAAATATCTCTTTTAAATACCCTCTTATACTGCCGATTTCCAGTTTTGATATTTTGGACAATACTTAAATCCGGCAATGGTCTACCGAGTGTTTTTACTGTAAGTTTATCCTCATCAGTAAGCAGAGAAAACTGTCTCACTAGTAAATGACTTACACTATTCATTTTCATTCACATTCCACAGTACATTTTAGTCCTTGAAAAATTAATGTTTGAAACTAAACATTTATCTACAATAATATACGACGCGCAGGTCGCCCACGGGCGTCAGCTAGAAAGACCTGCACTCGGCCCCTCCGGAGGTCACACGATCATCATCATCATACAATAATAACTTATACTAACTTACAAGATAATATAATAATATATCGTATGGCCTCGGATGCCTGGTGCAAGCTTTGTAATTTGACACCCAGAGGGTAGCTTGCATGTCGAATTTCGTTGTTCCATGAATCACTATGAAAGTCAAGGAGGTTAGATAACAGATATCTAAGCTCCTTGAACATTATAGTGCTTTCTAGTAGAGAAATGAGGAACTTTGTGTTGGCGGAAACTCCCGAGATTAATTTTGCCATTATGAACTCGGCCTACTGAATTCAAATGGGTTCTTTGACATGCCAACATGGTATGACATGCGTATCGTATTTTTGCCGCCTTTCAAAAATCACTTACCACGGTCAGGGGCGAACCTGCAATCTTGGGGTTAGTAGACCGACACGCTATCCACTCACCCACCGTGGCAAGCTACTTACAAGATACGGTACACAGATGATAAATGTGTGTTGTATATCGGGAAGTGGCGCGAACCCATAGGCAAACTAAACAAAACGCCGAATTTCGCGCTAGGCTAGAAATTTGGTAGTGAACACAAAGGCCTACTCACAGTCAAGAGTCAACCAAATAATAATGCACAGTAGAGTATCTGCCAGGAACCAAAACACTCAATCAACTAAATACAAAACTATAATCGCAACTCAAAACATGCAAGAACAAGAGTGGTAAAATTAAACCGCTACAGTAACACCAACAATACGTCGCAAAATAGTTCAGCCACTTATCAACTTATAGCAATGGTGGCGTCCTTAGACTCGCTTTACAGTACAATTGACAAAAATATTAAATGAAATTATGATGCGAAAACATCTAAAATAATTGAGAGTGACCCAAACCAATGTTTGCCTTTGAAATTCCGATATTGGTACTGTTGTGGGTGGTCTGAGTGGTGTAGCATACCCTAGTGGTGTGGAAAAGAGACTACCGTCACAAGATAAGAGAAAGGTGGGTGGGATGTTTCCATTTGCGCACAGTGGTGCAATCTAACGGGGCCATTTGGAATTGAGTATTGTCAGGAGGCTGGCAGCTACTTCGCAACTCCCTGCGACCCATCCTGGCCGGCATGCTATGTACAGGCTTGGCCTCGTCCAGCCTCGTCCCTGTACGCCGCGCTGTCTGCTTGGGAGTTGCCACAAGAGAGCTAACCCCCTGGAGTTTGATTTGAAGGCGGGAGCTTGCCGGTAGCTTTAAAAGGTGCAGTGTGAAGCATTAGGATAAATAATAACAAAAGATCGTTTAATTTGACAAATTTTCGAATACGTTAGATATAATAAACTAAAACATTAAGGGTAAAAAATGACGGAACTAGGTGTAAGATTAGTGGGAGTTGTGCAACACTGCAACCATGTCAAGAGCCGCCACTGGTTTCAACACAATAATTTCCACTAATAAGCTTAGTAATACACAACTGATAACACCAGACGAGGATGGGTTCATTATATCCATTCACTTCATAAAATCATTGCCGCGTTCGAGCGGGAAGCGATGAAACACCGACTTTTGTTCCTTTATTTTTCAAGTGCATTTCGCTTCACAATTTCGGCAATATTAAGGCCATCTTTTGAGATATGCTCGGTGTTACGGCTGTGAGTTTGTGTCATCGCTCGCCGCATGAGTCACAACTGCCCCAGGGCTGGGCTGTGCCCTGCATCGTGTATTGCGTGCGCCTTATGCAACAGGGCTACTAGGACAAAGGGATGGTCCAGAATATTCGTGACTCAGCCAGTGGAGGAAGCCTCGAGAAGCCGTGAACCCTGGATGGGTCTAGAAGCATTTATTGAGTCACCGGCCTGCTATATAAGAGCGACCTGTCAAGCAGTGGTTGTTGTTGTGTTTTACGAGCGAGTGCGAGCGTTTATCCTGAGCGACAGAAGTGTGGTGAGTTACGAAACCCAGTGACATTGTTTCCCAGCTCGTGAACAGCGAAGCTGCGTGTAGCAGGTTTTCGTAAGTAACTGTAGTTTGTGTACACAGGGGAGAGTTGCATGTAGTTCTGTCAAGGCCACCAGACTCATTAGCGAGAAGATTAACTGTTGACAAGTGAAAGAGGTCAAGAGCTCTCCATAAGGAAGAGACTTGAGGAAACTGGAGTAAGGTAATAATTGCTTGTATTTGCTGATGAGTGGTGTATGTTCTGGCCACAATAAAGTTAATTATTTCATTTAATTAAAGGAACAATCTGTGTTGTGCTTCAACCCACCGTAATCCAGTTAACAAAAGTGCCACTAGGGGGGTGGAACGTAACAATATCCATTCACTTTATACAATCATTGCCGCGTTCGAGCGGGAAGCGATGAAACACCGACTTTTTCCCCGTTATTTTTCAAGTGCATTTCGCTTCACAATTTCGGCAATATTAAGGCCATCTTTTGAGATATGCTCGAGCTACAGGATAATTATCTATTATCGATTATCTATGAGCGCCCCGATAAACACGGCAAGCTAAGCCGCGTACAAGGTTCAGCCGGTGGTGGCGCGCACTTTTACACTTTTACCAAACATGTTCAATAATGTGTACTTATAGTGCTCATAGTCGACGCTGAAAATGTCGTCCCTCTCTTGTAACACACACCTGACATCTTCTGATGAAAGAATGTCTGTCAACACTTTTATTATTTACGGAGCCTGTTTCCTTGAATCGTTTAGCAAGCCTCCTAATTGTACTGGCATTAGGCACAGGTCTTCCTGGAAACTAGATTCGAAATTTTCGTCTTGTTTCAGAACAAGACTTTCTGCTTTTCATATACGAATTATGGATATACTCACGTTCGTGCAATGTGAATGGGTGTCTAGGCATAACCTACAATCACAGTAATCACAATACTCACTAAACGTGCAACAATGACGTCTAAGCTTCGGAGATACACGTCCATATGAATGACAAAACACGTGTGAACTAACGATATGAGTCAGCGGAGCAGAGTACTGCGAGCTTACTTTGCCGTGTTTATCGGGGCGCACATAGATAATGGTCCTGTACTTGCAAATATGTATTCATCAAACATCCTAGATGTTTGTTCCGTTCCCACGTACGCTTCCTGTTTACGGTGTGATGTGTGTTGACTCTGATATTAGAAATGTTTGTGTCCAGGTTTCGATGGCATCATCAAGGATAGCGAGCACTGTGTGCAGATCTCCAGTGAAGTTGGCTATCCTGTCATGATAAAAGCCTCAGCAGGCGGAGGAGGCAAAGGCATGAGGATTGCGTGGAACGATCAAGAGGCAAGGTAAGCGTGGCATACACCCTTAAGTTCTCTGGGCCTTGAAAGAGCACACCTGGTTGTCATAGAAATGGTTCATTCAAACACATTTGCGACTCACCACTTTAAAAGACAAACTCTTCACAGCAGACATGGTCAAACATTTTAGGGGCGGGGCCAGATGCGATAGGCGGACCGAAAGAAAACACATGTTTGTAGATGGATTATAAACTTTTCATTTCTGAATTTTTAATCAAACAAAGCTTATAGACTACAAATGGTAGAAAACTCATGAAGAAAAAAAAAGAACACACCTTCATTATTTGTTAGAATTGGTTAGCATGTGATAAGTGAAACTGTGACTGTGCTTCTAATAGTTTTTCATAATCTGGTTGAAAATGGGATGAGCTGATTCTTAGTAGCGCAGCTAAATGGTGGTCTGTCGATCTATTTCTGACGCTATTTTAGCGAAGCTTCACTGTAGAAAACACCTGTTCACAGATATAGGAAGATGCAAACATGGTAGTTATCTTCTGTGCATGAGATTTCAAGTTTCGGAAGTTTGATTTTGCTAGGGCCTTGTAGAACTCAATTTTCGAAACGTTGAGGAATTTTTGCTTCTATTCATTGTTAGTTTGGTTGGTTCCTCAGTTTAGGGGCAGTAGTGGGGTAATAGGAGTTCTGCCCATAATCGTGTGTGTGCTTGAATACGAATGGCTATGTTGGAAAAAGGTTAGGTGGTGGGGGAGGACTAGGGTCGAGTGAGGGGTCGTTTAGATGGTATTTTTTCCGCTCTATTTGATGGTGAGGTTATTTCTTAAAATGGGTGAAATTTGGAAACGCAATTTGAGATAAACGTACGTTTTTTACATTTTGGTGATATTTAATAAAAGTGTTAATGACGTGTATTATGTTATTTTTGTATCGTCGTTTGTAAGTAGTCGGGCTTTTTAAATGATTATTTATAGATTAGTTTTAAAAAAATAATTAAAGAAACAAAAAACTAATAGGTCATCCGCTTTTTAGTATCTCGCTAACCAATAATCGGATTTAAACATATGGGGTGTCGTAGGACTCGTGGTGAACTCCCCTATTCTATGGACGGGATATATGCACCCCCAAATAAAAACTACCCTTACCCGGGGGTGAAATGGTTTTTTTTTTGTATGCATGCGTACTTGGGGTGGGCTTTTGTAAGAGAGCGGGCTTTATAAATGATTATTTAGAGACGAGATTTTTTTAAATATTTATTAAGAACCAAAAAAACTAATAGGTCATACGCTTTTTAGTATCTCGCTAACCAATAATCGGATTTAAACATATGGGGTGTCGTAGGACTCGTGGTGAACTCCCCTTTTCTATGGATGGGGTATATGCACCCCCAAATAAAACTACCCTTACCCGGGGATGAAATAGTTTTTTTTGTATGCATGCGCACTTGGAGTGGGCTTTTGTAAGAGAGCGGGCTTTATAAATGACTGGCAGGTACCCGCGGCTTCGCCCGCGATCAAGACAATGGGGACGATGCATTATTGCTGATAATTGGTCTATTCTATTACAGCAATCGCGGCTACAGGTGGGTCCATTTTAATTCAGAATATTCTGATACATACAGTATATTGATATGAGCAGCAAAGTGGGAATTTTATAGAGTTGTGAAAGTCTGCAGGGTTCGATGTTACATTATGCTAACACATTTTAAAATTACGTCTTCTGCTGAGACATAACGATTTTGTTGTCCGGATGCTCGCGAGCACGCCATTTACAGTTGCTCATGGGAAAAAATGGTTTTGTCTAAATGTACACGTGCTACTGTTAAGTGTGTGCCATTGCGCTTTGTTGAAGAAATGGCGAATATTGTTTGAAGAGGGAACTGCACTCTTGCACACTGGAATGGCAAATCTATCGGAATATGGGGAATTAAAAGTATTCTTCCTTAAGTTATTCTGGATGTCATTTTGCCATACTTATTGATGATTTGAACGTCAACATATCGCTATTAATAGACCTATAGTTAAATATCTCTCACCTTGGCCGCTGATGTACAATACATTATGCAGTCTCTTCCAGTGTTACATCCCAGGGATTGAAATTCTCCAAAAACACTTTTTCCTCACATGCCTCTCTAAGTAATTAAAATTGCCGATTGTTGTTGTTTGAGTCTTCAGTTTTTAACAGGTTTGATGCAGCCTTCCATGTCCCCTCTCCTGAGCTAATCGTTTCATCTCTACATAGCTACCACACCCTACATCCGAGGCAATCTGTTTAACCCTGGTTTACCCCTACAGTTCTTGTCCTTGACCCTCCCATCCATAACTAAGCTTGCTATTCCTGAGTGTCTTAATACATGTCCTACACTCTTATCTCTTCTCTTCATTAGCAGTCGCCAGAAACATCTCTCCTCTCCCACTCGTCTTAATACCTCTTCATTTGTTACCCTATCTACCCATCTGATCATCATTCTCCTGTATCACCACATTTCAAACGCTTCAATTCTCCTCATTTCTGCTGCACCATTATTCCATTAGTCCAACTCAGCAACTTTCCTAGGTTTAAGCCGTGCCTAGTGCGGGGATTCAATGGCCGTGAAAGACAAAATACCAACTTTATTGAAATAAGTTTGCCCAATTCCTCAGTAAGAATAATTAAGAATAAATAATAATTTAATGTGACAGCCGGTAGAATACGACACATCCGTCTGTGATTATGGGTTGCTGATCATGGTAAAAAACGAAAAAGAGCAGATCAATATTGGCAAACAGAAATATACAGTTAACAAAAAACAAATTTATGAAGAAAATGAAAGCATACCGTGCAAAATAGGAAGGAGCTTGACATTGTAAATTAGCGTAAAGATACGAAAGCTCGCTTACAATAACCAGCTCAAAGAGTATAAAATTAGACTCAAAATCACGCTCGTATCCGACCCCAAAAACCACCTCTATAAATAAAATATATCTCATTTTACGCGTATCGATGCGAGGAGCAAAGTTCGTGAACCAAACCACGCGTTTTAAGGTCCTAAAATGAACGGATTTCGAGATATTGCCAGAAAACTATCCCCGGTCTGCGAAATTTCAGCGGTTGTCATAGTAACGTTGATCTGTTTCTTCGAGGGAACACAGTTATTTGGGAATATCTCCGAAACCGTTCATTTTAGGAACTTAAAATGTGTGTTTCGGGGTCCCTACAGGACCTCCGAGTATTGTTTCTCGTATCTGGCGGCTTAAAATGAGCTAAATCAGATAGTTGTACCGTCTGTCCTTGCTCAGTGCCAAAGGGCCGAAGAAGGTCACTTACAAATTGAATTTTTTTAAAACCGTTTCTTAGTGAGCCTCTACATACTCGGATCAACCAACATGCAAAATTTCAGCTTTCTAGGTCTAGTGGTTTGAGCCCTGCGTTGATGAGTCAATTTTGGATGCTGAGTGCCAAAGGGCCGAAAAAAGTCACTTACAAATTGAATTTTCAAAAACCGTTTCTTAGTGAGCCTCTACATACTCGGATGAACCAACATGCAAAATTTCAGCTTTCTAGATCTAGTGGTTTGAGCCCTGCGTTGATGAGTCAATTTTGGATTATATATATATAATAGATTATTTATAGATGAGGTTTTTTAAATATTTATTAAGACCCAAAAAACTAATAGGTCATCCGCTATTTAGTATCTCGCTAACCAATAATCGGATTTAAACATATGGGATGTCGTAGGATTCGTGGTGAACTCCCCTTTTCTATGGACGGGGTATATGCACCCCTAAATAAAAACTACCCTTACCCGGGGGTGAAATAGTATTTTTTGTATGCATGCGCACTTGGAGTGGGCTTTTGTAAGAGAGAGGTCTTTATAAATGATTATTTATAGATGAGGGTTTTTTAAATATTTATTAAGAACCAAAAAACTAATAGGTCATCCGCTTTTTAGTATCTCGCTAACCAATAATCGGATTTAAACATATGGGGTGTCGTAGGACTCGTGGTGAACTCCCCTTTTCTATGGATGGGTATATGCACCCCCAAATAAAAACTACCCTTACCCGGGGGTGAAATAGTATTTTTTTGTATGCATGCGCACTTGGAGTGGGTTTTTGTAAGAGAGCGGGCTTTATAAATTATTATTTATACATGAGGTTTTTTTAAATATTTATTAAGAACCAAAAAAACTAATAGGTCATCCGCTTTTTGTATCTCGCTAACCAATAATCGGATTTAAACATATGGGATGTCGTAGGACTCGTGGTGAACTCCCCTTTTCTATGGACGGGGTATATGCACCCCTAAATAAAAACTACCCTTACCCGGGGGTGAAATAGTATTTTTTGTATGCATGCGCACTTGGAGTGGGCTTTTGTAAGAGAGAGGTCTTTATAAATGATTATTTATAGATGAGGGTTTTTTTAATATTTATTAAGAACCAAAAAACTAATAGGTCATCCGCTTTTTAGTATCTCGCTAACCAATAATCGGATTTAAACATATGGGGTGTCGTAGGACTCGTTGTGAACTCACCTTTTCTATGGACGGGGCATATCACCCCCCAAATAAAAACTACCCTTACCTGGGGGTGAAATAGTAATTTTTTGTATGCATCCGCACTTGGAGTGGGCTTTTTGTAAGAGAGCGAGCTTTATAAATGATTAATTATAGATGAGGTTTTTTTATATTTATTAAGAACCAAGAAAACTAATAGGTCATCCACTTTTTAGTATCTCGCTAACCAATAATCGGATTTAAACATACGGGGTGTCGTAGGACTCGTGGTGAACTCCCCTTTTTTATGGACGTGGTATGTCCACCCCAAAATAAAAACTACCCTTACCCACGGGTAAATAATAATATTTTTTTGTAAAAAACGGGCCTAACTACACTTTTGCTAATATTTTCTGAACCCCTGATGGGATTTTGCCATAGGCAGTATCCTAGCACTTGGGGCGACGCTCTGTTTTTGAATGTATGATTCATTTTTTGTTAAAAGGGCCTAACTACACTTTTGTTAATACCTCGCAAACCAATCATGCTAGTGTCTTGTATGAGGGGTAATAGCACTTGGGGCAACGTCCTCCTTTGGGGGTTGAAACTACCCCCCAAAATTGAAAAATCAATATCTTGGAACCTAAGAATCCTAAAATTAGGCGTGATAGCTTTAAAAATAGTTGATGATATAGGCTTTTACCTCGATTGGTTATTTTACCCCTAAAACAGTAAATAGTCATGTTATGGGAAAAAACGTGTTAAGCACTTAAAAATTTAAATGAACCTAAGATCTTTTGTTTTTCATGAAAATAGCAGGGGGGTAAAAACTACCCCCAAACTGAAAAAGTCGATACCTTGGAAACTAAGAACCGTAAAATTAGGTGTGACGGCTTAAAAAATTGGCCATGCCATACGCTTTTGCCTGGATAGATCATTTCACCCCTAAAATAGTAAATAATGATTTTACAGGGGAAAAAGGTGTTAAACATGTAAAAATGATAATTGAACCTAAGATCTAGTAGGGGGATCAAAACTACCCCCAAATTGAAAAAATCGATACCCTGGAAACTAAGAACCGTAAAAGTAGGTGTGATGGCTTAAAAAATTGGTCATGACATACGCTTTTGCCTGGATAGATCATTTCACCCCTAAAATAGTAAATAGTGATTTTATAGGGGGAAAAGGTGTTAAACATGTAAAAATGATAATTGAACCTAAGATCTTTTATTTTCATGAAAAATAGTAGGGGGATGAAAACTACTCCAAATTGAAAAAAATCGATACCTTGGAAACTAAGAACCGTAAAATTAGGTGTGATAGTTGAAAAAAATAGATGATGACATATGCTTTTACCTTGATAGGTTATTTTGACGTATAAAACAGGAAATAGTAATGTTACAGGCGAAAAGGTATTAAACACACCTCAAAAGCATATGCGTTATGCGAAACCATGCTTTAATGGACGTGTGTATCGAGGATGAAAGTTTGCTAATTATTATTATTATTATTATTATTATTAGGTAATTATGGATTAATGTGTGTATAGATAACAAACCAGTGGGGAGCGTGATGGCGCAGTGGCTTAGCTGCTCGTCTTTACCCTGACGGCTGGGGTTTAAATCCCGGTGACAGCGGGGTGGAATTTTCACCTGAAAAATTACGTGCTGTCAGGAAGGGCATTCGGCCTTAAATCCCCGGCCAAAACCAAAATGAGCCTGGTTGACTCTGGCGACCTCAATTAATTGGGAAAAGCCAACGAAAGAGAAAAAAGAAAAACAAAATGTAACTAACCAGTAATAGTAAACATTTGTTTAAGGAGTTGAGAAAGTCAGGATGGCCAACCCTTTGTCATGATCCATTAATTGACCCCAAAAGTTTTACCTGTCAAGACTCAGTGTACCCTGTGGCAGCCTTTAGAAAATTAAACCTGGACCTCTGTGGTGATAGCAAAGTGATGAAGTTGCATTTTAAACAAACACATGTTTGAATGCATTTGCTCTAGCTGCTATGCTCTAGCTGCTGTCTGTGGTCGGGCAAGGTGGACAGAACTTGTGACACTCGCTGATAAGAATAGTGCACTGTTGTTAGAAAGTATTAGGTTTCTTGTCTGTCTGAGAGCACATGTGGAGTTAAAGCAGTCTGCACTTCACAAAGCCTACCTGTATTACTAATACATTAGGCTTATTTTTTATTTACACTTAGACAAACACTTACTTACTTAATTACTTAATTACTTACTTACTTACTACCTTACTTACTTACTTACTTACTTACTTACTTACTTACTTACTTACTTACTTACTTACTTACTTACTTACTTACTTACTTACTTACTTACTTACTTACTTACTTACTTATTGCTCGGCGCTACAGTCCCTGAAGAACCTTAGCCTCCTTTATCACCAGCCTGGACGCTGGGATAGTTGTAATTCAAAGCTGGTGTTGTTTCGAATAAAAGTCAAGCGTTTTATAAACTTGGCCACTTAACCCCTAATGGTTTGGGTGATGGTAAAGATGAAAATTAAATCTAAACTATAACTAAAACTAACTATACACTTATATACCAGAAGGTCATAAGGAATAAAAAAATTACCCTCAACCCTCAAGAGTATGGATTGAGGGATTTGGAAGGAAGGAGAGCCATGAAAGGCACATATAAAAGTAAATGAGGAGAGGCTCTGCCCCAGAGGTAATGGATAAAGTGGAGGAAAACTGTACTCAGGTCAGAAATCCCTTGGGGTCGCCAACTTCCAAACTGATCAGCCGTAATCCCCTTGAGGGTGTAGCCATATGTAGAGTGCACCACAAGTGGTGGGGGTATATACACCCTACCTTCTTGAGGGGCTTCAGCAAAGGCAGGAAATAACATGAAAATAAAAACAAGGCTGCCTCCTCACTCAAGTAGGATATCACAAGAAAATAAACAAGGGCCAATTAACTCGGAAAAGAAAGAGACTCCCTAGGCCTTGGATACCCTAATAATGTTGGCGTCGGTAGAGAACAAGAGTGGTGCAAGTGTGGTCGACAGGAAAGAAGACAGAGGAGCCTAGCACAAGTTGGTGGAATCAATGACGGACTCAGCTGGGGCTCCGTGGTCGTCAACCTAAATCCCACAAGATGTGACTCCCAGGGGTGGAATTAAAGACCTCTTTTGTTTTATATCACTGGCTTTAAGGATGATAACACATGGCATGCCTGTATAATGCGATACTGGTCCTAGGGTTATGCAAAATTGTATTAGATACGTAGCTAATAATAGTGTACATGACCCCTTATTAACATTAAACTCTGTTGGTCATTAAAATAACTACTTGTAAAATAATTCCAGTGCCAAATCCTATTAGCAAATAGCATATATTAAATATTCTCACACCATAGAACATCAACATCGAAATCATCCATTGTAGGAATAGCTTTAATGGGGCCATCAAACCTTCATGTATGTGATATACATTTCCACATAGTGTTGTATTTTGGTCGATAGTGCCTCCAGTGCTTACATTAAATAAGAATACAGTAAACGTATAAAAATTTTATAAATCATAATTGTTTACATAAAATATCATATAGTAAATATTTTCACACCAAAGAATGACCATTTCAAGATCATTTATTGTAGGAATATATTTACTGGGATCTCCAAACCTTGAAGTAAACCATATGTGTTATACATTCCACATAGCTACATAACCGACAGTACGTCGTGGTATCAATCTGAGCCACCTCACGCTCTCATTGTTTGTGTTGCATTTCAGTTCCATTTGCATTTAATTTCTTCACAATCACCCCCACGCCAATATATATATATAGCAAGCGAGTGGAAACATGTTGCACATCAATAATTTTACAACAGCTCTGAGGTATTGTATGAATAACTGATTGCTGACTAGCATTTACTGTTACACAACATTATTTTAGGTAAGCTTTACATAAGTATCCTAATTGTCTCTGGTATAATGTCTTGTTTAACAAACATGGTCACACGGTTTGTTTATAGGTTTAAGCGTCTGTTGCATATGATTTCAAAAAAATGATAAACAGCTTTCTACAACTGTACTCACTGGTCAATAACCAACATAGTGGGCAAAATGTTTCCCTGGTAGGTAACTCATGTTTGGTTAGTCAATTCTGATTGCAAGGCCAGTCAAGACCTAAGAAAATTAGTCTTAACGTAGCAGTTTATGGGAGATGAAACTAAACTATGATGTTGAATGTATAGGTCCTAGCCTAGGACAAAGTCATGTTGAGGTATTTGCCAGACAGTGCGGTAAACGACACAAATTAAAAAAACATACATGTAAAGGGAATATCATGAATTTTTTGAGTACATGTAGTGAATTTAAAAACAAATTAGTTAAATTTCATGGTTTGTTGACCACTTGGGTAAGTTTGGTAAATTTTAGTGAATTTTCATCTATATTCCGGTAATTTTATATTAATTTGAGATAGTTTAAACCATTCTTTGATAAATCAATGGCATTTCAATAAATCTGGTAGTCATTTGTTGGATTTTTGCAGCAATTTGGTGGAATTTGCTAGATGTTCAGTAAATTTAGTGGATTTTACAAAATCATGGTCATCAGTCCCATGTGCTGTACTTAGTGAAAATAATAAGGGGTCATGTACACTATTATTAGCTACGTATCTAATACAATTTTGCATACCCCTAGGACCAGTATCGCATTATACAGGCATGCCATGTATTATCATCCTTACAGCCAGTAATATAAAACAAAAGAGGTCTTTAATTCCACCCCTGGGAGTCACATCTAGTGGGATTTAGGTTGACGACCACGGAGCCCCAGCTGAGTCCGTCATTGATTCCACCAACTTGTGCTAGGCTTCTCTCTGTCTTCTTTCCTGTCGACCACACTTGCTCCACTCTTGTTCTCTACCGACCCCAACATTATTAGGGTATCCAAGGCCTAGGGAGTCTCTTTCTTTTCCGAGTTAATTGGCCCTTGTTTATTTTTTTGTGATATCCTACTTGAGTGAGGAGGCAGCCTTGTTTTTATTTTCATGTTATTTCCTGCCTTTGCTGAAGCCCCTCAAGAAGGTAGGGTGTATATACCCCCACCACTTGTGGTGCACTCTACATATGGCTACACCCTCAAGGGGCTTACGGCTGATCAGTTTGGAAGTTGGCGACCCCAAGGGATTTCTGACCTGAGTCCAGTTTTCCTCCTCTTTATCCATTACCTCTGGGGCAGAGCCTCTCCTCTTTTACTTTTCTATCTGCCTTTCATGGCTCTCCTTTCTCCCAACTCCCTCAATCCATATTCTTGAGGGTTGAGGGTCATTTTTTATTCCTTATGACCTTCTAGTATATAAGTGTGTAGTTAGTTTTAGTTATAGTTTAGATTTAATTTTCATCTTTACCATCACCCAAACCATTAGGGGTTAAGTGGCCAAGTTTATAAAACGCTTGACTTTTCTTCGAAACAACACCAGCTTCAATTCCTGACCGGATCATAATTTTTTTAAATTTTACTGCGATGTACAGTGTAGAATTGGAAAGAGGGCGACCGTGGCTTTTTGAATTACAACTATCCCAGCGTCCAGGCTGGTGATAACGGAGGCTAAGGTTCTTCAGGGACTGTAGCGCCGAGCAATAAGTAAGTAAGTAAGTAAGTAATTAAGTAAGTAAGTGTTTGTCTAAGTGTAAATAAAAAATAAGCCTAATGTATTAGTAATACAGGTAGGCTTTGTGAAGTGCAGACTGCTTTAACTCCACATGTGCTCTCAGACAGACAAGAAACCTAATACTTTCTAACAACAGTGCACTATTCTTATCAGCAAGTGTCACAAGTTCTGTCCACCTTGCCCGACCACAGACAGCAACTAGAGCAAATGCATTCAAACATGTGTTTGTTTAAAAAGCAACTTCATCACTTTGCTATCACCACAGAGGTCCCGGTTTAATTTTCTAAAGGCTGCCACAGGGTACACTGAGTCTTGACAGGTAAAACTTATGGGGTCAATTCATGGATCATGACAAAGGGTTGGCCATCCTGACTTTCTCAACTCCTTAAACAAATGTTTACTATTACTGGTTAGTTACATTTTGTTTTTCTTTTTTCTCTTTCGTTGGCTTTTCCCAATTAATTGAGGTCGCCGGAGCCAACCAGGCTCATTTTGGTTTTGGTCGGGGATTTAAGGCCAAATGCCCTTCCTGACAGCACGTAATTTTTCAGGTGAAAATTCCACCCCGCTGTCACCGGGATTTAAACCCCAGCCGTCAGGGTAAAGACGAGCAGCTAAGCCACTGCGACATCACGCTCCCCACTGGTTTGTTATCTATACACACATTAATCCATAATTACCTAATAATAATAATAATAATAATAATAATAATAATAATATTAATAATAATAATTAGCAAACTTTCATCCTCGATACACACGTCCATTAAAGCATGGGTTCACATAACGCATATGCTTTTGAGGTGTGTTTAATACCTTTTCGCCTGTAACATTACTATTTCCTGTTTTATACGTCAAAATAACCTATCAAGGTAAAAGCATATGTCATCATCTATTTTTTTCAACTATCACACCTAATTTTACGGTTCTTAGTTTCCAAGGTATCGATTTTTTTCAATTTGGGGGTGGTTTTTACCCCCCTGCTATTTTCATCAAAAACAAAAGATCTTAGGTTCATTTATCATTTTTAAGTGTTTAACACGTTTTTTTTCATAACATGACTATTTACTGTTTTAGGGGTGAAATGACCAATCGAGGTAAAAGCCTATATCATAAACTATTTTAAAGCTATCACGCCTAATTTTAGGATTCTTAGTTTCCGAGATATTAATTTTTCAGTTTTTGGGGATAGTTTCACCCCCCCCCCTCCCCAAAGGAGGACGTTTCCCCAAGTGCTAGGACCCCCTCATACAAGACCGTAGCATGATTGGTTTGCGAGATATTAACAAAAGTGTAGTTAGGCCCTTTTAACAAAAAATTAATCATACATTCAAAAACAGAGCGTCACCCCAAGTGCTAGGATACTGCCTATGGCAAAATCCCATCAGGGGTTCAAAAAATATTAGCAAAAGTGTAGTTAGGCCCTTTTTTTTTACAAAAGCCGCCAGTGTGCATACATACAAAAAAATATTATTATTTACCCGTGGGTAAGGGTCGTTTTTATTTTGGGGTGGACATACCACGTCCATAAAAAAGGAGAGTTCACCACGAGTCCTACGACATCCCATATGTTTAAATCCCATTATTGGTTAGCGAGATACTAAAAAGTGGATGACCTATTAGTTTTTTGGTTCTTAATAAATATTTAAAAAAACTCATCTATAAATAATCATTTATAAAGATCGCTCTCTTACAAAAGCCCACTCCAAGTGCGCGTGCATTCAAAAAAATACTATTTCACCCCCGGGTAAGGGTAGTTTTTATTTGGGGGTGCATATACCCCGTCCATAGAATAGGGGAGTTCACCACGAGTCCTACGACACCCCATATGTTTAAATCCGATTATTGGTTAGCGAGATACTAAAAAGCGGATGACCTATTAGTTTTTTGTTTCTTTAATTATTTTTTAAAAACTAATCTATAAATAATCATTTAAAAAGCCCGACTACTTACAAACGACGATACAAAAATAACATAATACACGTCATTAACACTTTTATTAAATATCACCAAAATGTAAAAAACGCACGTTTACCTCAAATTGCGTTTCCAAATTTCACCCATTTTAAGAAATAACCTCACCATCAAATAGAGCGGAAAAAATACCATCTAAACGACCCCTCACTCGACCCTAGTCCTCCCCCACCACCTAACCTTTTTCCAACATAGCCATACGTATTCAAGCACACACACGATTATGGGTAGAACTCCTATTACCCCACTACTAGGGGCTGTCCCGTGTACTTGGGTGTGTGTAGAATCTGGCTGGTAACGGGTGTTAATTGCGATGACTGTATTGGTGTGTGTTATCTGTTTTAATTCTAGTAAGGACTGGAGACCTTGCATTTTCAATGTGAGGATGAGTGAGAGAGTGATACATTTCTCTTGAATTATTTGAAATTTTCAGGAAAAGTCCCAATTTTTATGGTCTTTTTAAAATTTAATATTTGTCACCAGCCCTGAAATGTTATCACAGCCTACTTGATACACGTCTGTTTAGGCGGGAAATGATGTTTGGGAACCGCTGATTGGTTTGTTCTCTGAGCAGCTTGTGATATTTTTGAGGATACGTACGTACTTCGTCGAGTTCAGGAATTTGTTGAAACAAAATGGGCCGTCACTCATCCTCACATATTTCCTCAATAATTTTACACTACACGTTTGATAAATCTTCATGAGGTTAATTGATATGCCATATTTCAAATGTGTACATGCCCCCGTTTTCTCTTAGGATGGGGGTTTTCGTGCATACGAGTGTTAATTTTTGTACCATACGGTACTTAAAAATTGCCAATAACTTTCGTATTTTTCAACCAAAATCCATGTGTTTGTACTAAACACCTGCTTATTCTCTGTAGGTTGTATTAATAACTACGAAAATAGCGCATTACCAATACATTTCAGGCAAGTGGCAAAAGTTACTTTATGGGTGGTGTCCTTATTGTTTTGACCAGCACTTTAGTTCCTACTTTTGCCGCCAAATGCCACCATCAACGACTACTAGTTCAGAACTTGGTTACTAGACGTCAATTCATTGGTACATTGTTACTCAAATCAGGTCTACCTGCAACTCTATTACACAAAATGCATAAACACAATGAGATTGAAACAGTATTTCACTTCTAGGTACACAGAACAGGAAATATAACCTATGTGTAATTGCAGCTAGTATAATGTCGCGGGCCGGATTAGATTAGCACTTGGCCAGCGAGCCGTACTTTGCTCATGACTGGTACACAGGGTGGAGAATATGCCTTTACCCAGGCCAGGGAGCGGGGAAACAAGCGGCTCGCTGGGCGGACATGCTTTACCAGCTCGAGATACAGTGTTGTCAACTCTCCACCGTAGCCACTGAAAGTAAGCAGTGAGACTAGACACGCGAGCTGTCTACCAGGGTGGAGAGATAGAGCAATGGTTATTGTGCTACTGACTAACGCTTTTAGTCACCGATCTTTAACGAGAGAACTATAGAAATATGTGGGAAGTTTAGAAGCAAAGTACGTCGCGTTTGACCAGACCGTGCGTCAACCCGGGAACCACAAGAGATGTGGAAAACTGGTTTTGTAGGTAAACATCAGCAAATCTGAGAAATGTAAACAAGATAACACGTAACTGGCGTGTGGCCATCTGGTCTCGTGGAGAGGGAGGGAACCCGTCCAAACACATTTCTATCCATTGACACATGCCCCTGAAGCGTTGTTGCCAGACAGACAGTTCTGACTTCCACTGGCCGTTAGTTTATGTTATGCTGCACAACACAACCTCCCACTCACACACTGCTTGGCCTTCGAAATACTTAAAGTGATGTACAGTTTTGGTGTGGTTTCCTTTTGGAACAACTGTACATATGGTGAGAGAGAGGAATTGTCTCGAAACCAAAATAGTGTAATTATTTAAATAAATATTTTGTTATGTCTCAACTGAAGACAAGGAAGTTCTCTCCTTCATAAACCACGTGTCAATATTTCTATCCCATGTATTAAATTTTTTTTTTTTTTTTATCTTTCCAGGGAAGGATTTAGATTGTCAACTGAAGAAGCTGCCTCCAGTTTTGGAGACGACAGGATGTTAGTGGAAAAGTTCATTGACAAGCCTCGACATATAGAAATACAGGTGCGTCATATAAGAGTGAAACCCCCATTTAGCGTACCTCTATTCAAGGGTTTCCCGTATTTAATGTAGAATTCTCAACGTGCAAGGAGTATTAAAAGGATTCACATTTTCACACTAAAACATGTTAATAAAATGTGGTTTTTGGAATTTGAAATATAACAAGAGAAAAGTTTAACTATGGCACTATTTTAGGAAGTTATGTCGTGCAGTTCATTGTTTCTCAGTTCAAGGATTGGTTAGGTTCAATAACACAGCAATTGTTCTCTTGCGAAATCTTCAAGCCGTTAACTTCGTAAAGCAGCAAGAAGTCAGTGAAATGTCACTGCACTGTAACCTCCCGCCGAACACAGCAGCTATATTTACCCCTGTGCGTTAGGCAACACTTTAGACAGCTATGGCGCAAGGACAATTGGTAGGGTCTAGAAAGCAGGGGTTTCCAACATTTTAAACATCATGGCACATCTAATCTACGAGATTAATCGTTTAAAGGCTGTTGTCAATTATTTCCAATGTCTGCCACGGTGAGCGAGTAGTTATCGTGTCGGACTACCAACCCCAAGCTTGCAGGTTCGCCCCTGGCCATGGTAAGTGATTTTTGAAAAGCTACAAAAATCACGGCACGCATGCCATGCGTTGTTGGCATGTTAAAGAACCCATTTGAATTCAGTAGGCCGTGTTCATAATGGCAAAATTAGTCTCGAGATTTTCCGCCAACACAAAAGTTCCACCTTTCCCTACTAGAAAGCGCTATAGTGTCAATATCTAACCTCCTTGACTTTCATAGCGCTCCAATGAACAACAAAATTCGACATCCAAGCTGCCCTCTGCGCAGTTCCTTTATTACATAACAAAGCTTGCACCGGGTACCATACGATATTATTATTATTAATGATTTCCAATGTTCTTTAATATTCATATTACATTTCAGTTTGAATTTAAACCATTAACGACCGGATTCAGAGAACAGGAACTGCAGTGTTTAGAAAATACAAAGCAAACAGACAGAAATAATTGAGGACTTTATTTTCAAATGCAAAGCCTCCGTGGCTTAGGCGGCAACACGCCGGCCTCTCTCCGCTGGATCCGTGGTTCAAATCCCGGTCACTCCATGTGAGATCTGTGCTGGACAAAACGGAGGCAGACAGGTTTTTCTCCGGGTACTCCGGTTTTCCCTGTCAAAAATTTCATTCCAGCAACACTCTCCACTATCATTTCATTTCATCTGTCATTCATTTAATCATTGCCCCGGAGGAGTGCGTCAGGCCTCGGCAGCCGACACGTTCATATCCTCGCCGCTAGATGGGGACTTCATTCATTTCATTCCTGACCCGGTCGAAGACTGGAAGCAGGCTGTGGATTTTCATTTTCATTTTCAAATGCATACAGTTCCATAAAATGTGCATCGTCCTCCTCTGCTGTTAATTTATCTTCTTGCCAATGCGACTAAGTGATTTCTTGTCTCCAGGTACTTGGTGATAAACACGGAAACGCCATATATCTCAACGAAAGAGAATGCAGTATTCAACGAAGAAACCAGAAAGTCATAGAAGAAGCTCCAAGGTAATAACTACTATGGTGCAGAGTTTTGCTCTGAACCCAACGCACCAGGAATGGCTCCCTCACACCCTCAAATGCCAACTGACTGCGCCAGGCGAGAACCCTTTATAGGACAGAATGTTGAAGATATTTTATTGTTACGAGGGGTGTTTTTTAAGTAAGGACAGTTTTTTAAGCCCGTAGTTAGTGCGCACGCCACAACACGTGTACGCGCTACCTCCCAGCATCCTTTGCGAACAAGCAGGCGTCAGTTGCAGCTGTGTAGCTAACCTGTACGCTGAACTGTGCATCTTTACCATGTTCAAGATGATTGATTCGCCCGCCGCGTGTGAGGTACGATCTGTGATACGTTTTTTGAGTGCAAGAAACATGTCGGCTGCAGACATTCATCGTCAACTTTGTGAGGTGTATGGTGATAATGCAATGACGGAAGGTAAAGTGCGAAAATGGGTACGCGAATTCAAAAGTGGCCGTGAAAATGTTCAGATGACTTGGTGACTGCAATTGACACGAAAATTCACGAGGACCGAAGATTCATGATAACCAATGGATTTTCCTCAAGTGTGAATTCTTGGTTGTCAGAGCAGGCGGCACACTTTTATGCAGAGGGATTTCAGAACTTAGTTTTAAGGTATGACAAGTGCCTAAATAAACAAGGCAAACACAGTATGTAGAAAAATAGAGGGAGGTATGTAAAACCTAAAAATAAATGTGGTTTCAAAATAAAATGATCGGTTAATTAAAAAGAACGGTCCTTTCTTAAAAAACAACCCTCGTATTTTTAACATTTAATTTTAATTATTTTAATTTAATATTAATTATTATTAGTTTTATTTTTTGTTTTCATTAACATTTTAATGTTTATATTAATTTGAATTTTAAATTATTTTTATAGTCTTAAAAGTCTGTCTGTCTGTTAGGTAGCGCTATATTGAGGCGTACTAGGCAAGAAGAGGAGTGAGGTAGTTTGTCATTGCTTTCCTCACTGACTCAGAACAGCAGTACTAACCCTATGAGTAGAACCTTTCACAGCATCCACAGGCACTGACTGTGCCCTGAATGTCATTCCTAAGCACCACCCATACCTCAGTAGCTTCCATATAATCACAGCCATGAGTGAGTCTGAGACATCGGTGATACTCTAGCTTGTGCCAACAGGCACTGACTGTGCCCTGAATGTCATTACTAAGCACCACCCATACCTCAGTAGCTTCCATATAATCACAGCCATAAGTGAGACTGAGACATCGGTGATACTCTAGCTTGTGCCAACAGGCACTGACTGTGCCCTGAATGTCATTACTAAGCACCACCCATACCTCAGTAGCTTCCATATAATCACAGCCATGAGTGAGTCTGAGACATCGGTGATACTCTAGCTTGTGCCAACAGGCACTGACTGTGCCCTGAATGTCATTACTAAGCACCACCCATACCTCAGTAGCTTCCATATAATCACAGCCATGAGTGAGACTGAGACATCGGTGATACTCTAGCTTGTGCCAACAGGCACTGTGCCCTGAATGTCAATACTAAGCACCACCCATACCTCAGTAGCTTCCATATAATCACAGCCATAAGTGAGACTGAGACATCGGTGATACTCTAGCCTGTGCCAACAGACACTGACTGTGCCCTGAATGTCATTACTAAGCACCACCCATACCTCAGTAGCTTCCATATAACCACAGCCATGAGCGAGTCTGAGACATCAGTGATAGTCTAGCCTGTGCCAACAGACACTGACTGTGCCCTGAATGTCATTACTAAGCACCACCCATACCTCAGTAGCTTCCATATAATCACAGCCATGAGTGAGTCTGAGACATCGGTGATACTCTAGCCTGTGCCAACAGACACTGACTGTGCCCTGAATGTCATTACTAAGCACCACCCATACCTCAGTAGCTTCCATATAATCACAGCCATGAGTGAGTCTGAGACATCGGCGATACACTAGCCTGTGCCAACAGACACTGACTGTGCCCTGAAAAGCACCACCCATACCTCAGTAGCTTCCATATAATCACAGCCATGAGTGAGTCTGAGACAGCGGCGATACTCTAGCCTGTGCCAACAGACACTGACTGTGCCCTGAAAAGCATCACCCATACCTCAGAAGCTTCCATATAATCACAGCCATGAGTGAGACCGAGACATCGGTGAAAAGCCAGGGAGGAACGTGGAACTATAAGTCCAAGCAGTTCCGAAAACAGTTGTTAGATGGCGTTAGTGCATCAGTGGAGTCGACAATGTAAGATTATAAAATTATTATAATTTCAAATTGTATAAGCTTATTTATTATTAATTTTTACAACCATATTTATTTTTTTAATTCTGTTTTTTATTTTTTTATTTAAAATTTTAATTGTTTTTATTTAAAATAATATTTTTTTTTCAATCATCTTAGATTGAGGAGGTGAAGAGAGAATATTTGGTTTTCGGAAATATTAACACTTCCACAAGAAAATATCACTGAGAGATTTAACCATCACACTCTTTGACAATATAAATAAAATATAAATAATATATAGACCGCTAGAAGCAATTTAAATACTTAGGAAAAATTATAACTTACAACTTGAATGAGAAACCTGCATGGCAAGAAAGAACTAATAAAATGATAAAATCCCAAAAATTAACATGGTCTACATATAAAAGAAAATGTCTATCAATCGCAACAAAATTAAAACATTACAAGAGGTGACATATGGAAGCGAAACTCTTTTTAAAGTTACTCAGAAAAACAGAATCGACAAAATTTTAAAAGTAGAAAGAAGAATAGCTAGAACAAGCATAAATAAAAAATATCAAGAAGATGGACAATGGCGGATAGTACCAAATGAAGAGGTGTACAGTGAACTGGAGCCCATCACTGATACTATTCGGAAGAAACGGATTTCTTTTTTTGGTCACATCATGAGGACATCAGAAACCAGGTTATCTAGAAAAATTGTAGAGAAACTTTGGAATATGAAACAACAAGTAGGATGGATTAAGGAAATTAGAGAAGATATGAAAGAATTGGAAATAACCTTGGATGACTTGCAAAACAAAACAAAAAATTAAAAAACTGAAAGATATAAAAATAAGATTTCAGGCAAAAATAGTCAAACGTCATACAGTAAAAAAGGGTATTTACAGATGAGGAACGCCTGAGAAGATCAGAGCGAATGAAAAACTACTGGGCGACTCGGAAAGGAAACTTACTGAAGAAGAGGACCACGGAATGATTGACTGAAGTGCTCCAATGAGGCCGTAAAAGCAGAAGAAGAAGAAGAAGAAGAAGAAGAATAGACCACTAACCTATAGAGGGTTCATCATCATTGAGAATGAAATGTAATGCATACTCCATTTTGAATTGGAATGCTTCGTAAATTGACCGTCAGTCGTTGACTGTTTGTAGACAGAGCAATTAATTTTAATGGCGTGAATCGAAGGCAACTGTTGATATCAGAGACCTTGATACTATAACTACTTCCGAAGAGGTCATGGAAGCAATCCAGAGAACTATTCCAGAGCTCTCCCCAGATACCAAAGTGGTGGTGATGAGGATGTACTAGTGATGCAGATGTACTCTTGAAGCAAGATCATATCACCATAAATAAATAAATAAATAAATAAATATACCCTAGATAACTGGAGAAGCAGTTAGGGGACGACGATGTGTGGGACAGAATAAAATGGAAAGGACTTGCCAGAAACATCGACTCCACTTGAAGTGGGATAAGATGATGAAGAAGAAGAAGACCCTAGATAATCCCATAAGGGCAAAGGCCTCCTGCGAGCGGGGACATCCTCTTGTTTAAACTCGTTAGGCGAGCAAGTCCTAAGGAGTTGTGTACACTTGCTGCTTTTCACTGTAGTTCACTACACTACATTTCACTTCGCTTTACATCTTCTTCTCTAGAAGGGAGGCGGGGGCAGTTGCCGTGTCTTTGTATGTAACTAGTTGTTGTCGTTTTACCTTGTGCGTTGTTTGGCTTGTTACAGGTTGCAGAAGTGTATCTTTCATGTCATAGGTGTGCTGTGCTGTCTACCAGTATTTTTCGTTGTTGAAGCTCTCTTTCTCTTCCCTTCTTATAGTTCCATACGTCTCCATTCTTGTCTCTCCCTTGCTATCCTCGTCCAGTGTTTGCCTGTCTTCCTTACGATTGAGTCTTTCCAGCGGGTCCTGTACCCACGTTCATTCTTCCTGTCCTGGCGTCCTATACAGTTAGCTTGTGCGTCCATCAATCGTCTTTCATTCTGGCCACGTGGCCTCCCCACTTCCATTTTAGTCTGTCAGCTGTTGTCACGGCATCTTTCATGGCAGTTCTTCTTCTTATCTCATTTCATAATCTGTCCCTCAAGGAAACTTGAAGGATCTTCCATTCCATTTTTCGTTGACATACCCGGATTGTTTGCCTTTGCTTCTCTGTTAAGCCCAGGTTTGACAGCTGTATGGCAGTACCGACATTACACACTTTTCTAGCACTTCTGACTTTAGAATTATCTGCTGGGATTTGTCCATCAATATAAATTTTAAGGACCAGAACTTCTTCCATGTTTCTCCAACTCGTCTCTTGGTTTCCTTCTTCTGGGCCAGTCAAATGACAGGTTTTGTCCAAGATAGACGTATTCCTGTGTGTACACTAGTGGTTTGCCATTGATGAGGATTTGTACTTCCAGTGAGTTGGTCATCAGTTTTGTTTTCACCATAGGATGGGTCAATTGCAGGATTAGACGGAGGTGTTACAGATGTCTGGAGTATGGACATGTCGCTAGCAAGTGCAAAGGCTCTGATCGAAGTAGACTGATCACAAAGCTAGAGTATGTACGGCCTTAAAGAATTGTGTGCTTTGTGAAGAACGAGGTTTTGACAAAGAGTATTTAGCACATGCTGTGGGATCTGGTCAGTGTAAGGTCTTCAGAGAAGCTTTGACAAAGAAAAGGCTCTGAGGTTCAAATGATTCGTGTACTTGAAGCCGATGTACATAGAAGTAAAACAGCCAATGACCTGCTGTGTCAGCTAGTTACAGAGAAGCAAAGTGATCTCTTGTTAATCAGTGAACAGTATAAAGAAAAAGATAGTTGCGGACACGTGTCCTAGCATATGGTCCTAGCCTGAAGTAATGTGATAAACGGTTCTAGGCTGGTGTTCAGAAGAAACGGGGGGAGTTTTAGTTGGTCTGGCACTCAGGAGCCCGACACTATGTGCGTAAATGCACGTCTCCCCCCGCCAAAAAAATAAAAAATAAAAATGAGCCACTATGAATGGTAATGGATTGTTATAGTTTGATGAACCAAGCCATTTTGGTAACTGTCTGTTAACGGCCTTTATTGGTTTGTTAACATATTTTAGACGAATCATGCTGAAACTGGCTCTTGAGCAATTGTAGGTAAGACTCGGCTTAATCTGCAATATTAAGCCAAAGGGTTTCAAAACATTAACATGGAAATTAAATTATAACATATTTTTGGCATAAATTCAGTTCCTAAAATGTAATCTGGGATGGGTTGCCTGAATTATCTAATACTTGAAATATCACTTTCGAATAGATTTGAATTTAGTAATTTATTAGAGATTTCTGGTTGATACTGGTGGTACTAGGGCTATATGGTACCTTGTCTAAATCCGTAATATGAAAATACTAATATTATGCTGCATTAGTACCACTACCGCATAAATACAACACTGAAAAACAAGTGATTTTATAAATATTTCACAATTTTACTGTAAGTTGGTACCGTCAAACGGGGTTACTAGCAACGTTTTCCCGCCATTTTCGTTTCTTCACACTGACAAGGCTGTAAGTTTACACTTCAGTCAGATGTGTTGAAAACATTGTTATTGGTCGGTCACACAATGTGTCGGTGCTGTTAATGGATGTCTTACGCTGTTCTGCCATGTCTTTCTACTGCTGGCCAGTTGCTCTTTAGTTTTAGAGATAAAACCGACCTGAATATCGTCATCTATCCTACTCAAACGATTCCTTATCATATTTTTTCTGGGTAGTACCCTACTACACCAGTTAGTGTTGACAAATTTACATTAAAGAAATTTAAAAAAAGTTGAAACTTCATACGGATTTTTTTAAATTGTTTGGCAGTGCCCGTATGGGATAACTTGCAACATAGATGTCCTTAATTGAGGAGCTTTGCATTCGGCTCTGTATTTATCAAAATAGTACAGTACCGATACCTAACACTAGTAACACGGATCGTTTGCAGATCTGCTGGTATTCAGATACCATGCGGTGAGCGTACATTAGAAAAGTAGGCAGTAATGCCATTGAATTCATTCTTGTTTCTTCTGACTTCATAATCTTGCTCTTGTGAAATTAGATTAAGAAGTCAGAAGAAACAAAAAGGAATTCAAGTGGTTCATGGCTCAGGTAAAAGATGTAAAAGACAAGGAGAACAATACTTGTTCATTTTTGAGAAGAAGTAAAAAGGTTGCGTAAAATTAAATTTTTCCCTTGGTTAATGACGTCATGGACTTTAAACTGGAAAACAATGTACATTTTTGAAGTCTCCAACATTTAACAGGGGACATCACTCTTCCAATGAATATTGTCATGTTGCCTTACAGCAGACTGGACTTTGAGGGTTTTGCAGGTTTCCAATGTTAACTTAAAATTTAAGAGTATATTTTATTACGGTACAACTATAAAATAAAATACATTAAAATAATTTCTCAAAATTTTTGTATTGGTATTCTTGTAACTTAAGATCTTCAGAATGTTAGAAAAATTTAATAAGTGTTGCAAGTAATCCCTGTTGTTGACAAACTCACACATTGTATGAAATTGAAATGGCTGTTGCATGTAACCCTGCTGACAGGGTTACTTGCAACACACTTATTTTTGGCGCCCAGAAAAAGAATGGTGAAAAATAATGTATTCTTTGTTATGGTAGCTTGTTTTCTAGACCACTATTAAACTGAGTGTGAAATAACTTTTCACTTATCCCTTTTAGTTTTTATTCTACACAGCTTTGAATTTGAAAAGTGTTGCAAGTATAGCATTTGTTCTTTCGAGATTCATAGCCAAGAGAAATTAAATAGTAGACTCAAAACAACTGGCGAGATAAACTCGTTTCTTGCACTGGGGTATCTGGACTATCTGCAGAAAGAGTATATTTCAAGTACTGCGGACTTAGCGAAGTCTCCCTCCCCTATAGTATGCCAGCCACTTGAGTTAAAAGGGCAGTTGTAAGCTTGTCTTCCAATGGTTGCAGTGTTTTCCTGGACAACTTCACCAGAGAAGCCATGGGGTTGCAAGCGGTTTCCTTGTGCAAGCGACTTGGGTATTTCTCTGCCGGAACCGTGGAGTTTCTCGTGGATTCAAAACGAAACTTTTACTTCTTGGAGATGAACACAAGGTTACAAGTTGAACATCCTATCACGGAATGCGTTACCGGGATCGATCTGGTTCATCAGATGATTCGCGTTGCCAAAGGTAAGTGCTCTTTCTGTTTTTACAATTGGTTGTGGGAAAGCCAAATTTGTAGGTTATTTGGTTAGAAACGCTCTGTCAAGTTCCAACGTTTGCCGCTGTCAGTGACAATGGTATCAAGTAGCCAAAGTTGAAACTACTTGAAATTTGAACTTTCTGGGAGCCTTCGAGCATTCAACTAAAATACCCTGCTATGACCATTGGCTGCAATTCATATGTACGTTAGCAAATATTATGCATTACAGAAAATCATTAATTGATATAACTTTATATTGTAAGTCATCAGTAGAGCTCGGATTTTTAGGTGCTAAAAATCGGTAAAATATTTATTTTTTATGTATTAAATATACCGTACTTGAAGTATGTGACAAAAAAGTAAAACTATTTAATTATAATTTAGTTTATTAATGACAATATAAACAATATGCAGTACTCACGAATGCAATTTATGCTATTTCTCACTGGCTGCTGAAGCATTACAATACACAACGAGATACATCTTCAGGGTGTCCATCACAAATGACCGACGATTATCGCTAAACACTTCTTCTGAAGGCGCGAAACTGCGGCAATATGTTTCTTGCCCTTGAGGTGCCGTGTAACTTGAGATCGCTGTTCAGCCTTGATTGCTTTCCCACATGGTTGGAAGAACAGAATGTCCCCATCAGAAGTAAAATTGTCCTTAAATTCTGAAAGATACTGTTGCAGACAATAACTATCAGTTGCTTTTACTTTAGGCATCCCCGGCTTCCACAGTGAGTGGGACAGGGCGTCAAGATAAGAAAAACACAGCTGCAAGCTGATATACGCTCTGCATGAAGATTAGATAGCTCACAGGTTCTTCCCCGTTGAAGTAACACAGAATAAAAATGCAATAAATTGAAAGATCTAGCATACTGATTTTTTTAAATGTGAATATTACTGTACCGTTATTTTGAGTGGAAGGCTGGGTTTGGTACCCCGAGGCCAAAGTGGCCTGAAGACAATTGACCTAGTACTATTCTATGCGCTCAAAATAAGGATGGATTCGAACAACATTAGGTAAAATAAGGTATATATTTCAAAGGGAAAGAATTACAAAGCCGAAAGGCTTAGGGAGGGAACACTAATATGCACTCCTACTCTTCATTAAAATGGAGGCCAAGAATATCCCCAAATAAAATGGCAACGCTGCTTATTTAAACTGGTCACATTTACGTGATTCACAAAACACATCATATTTAATCTTTTCCAATTATTATCTGAACATCACACAGCAACAAGGCTGAAATATTAATTACAATAGACGAAAACGTGCCACATATGGCAAACTGAAAACAAAGGACTGTCTGCCATTGTTTAACTATGACTGTTACCCACTCCAAAATATATCGACTCGTAAACTTTAATTGATATTACATATCTTTCAATTAGGAATAAATTCCGAAATTCAAATTATATATATTAAAATTTTCAAATTAAATATCATTGCCTCTACGCGTGTTGCATCCTACCTTCTATGGCTTGTTCCCTAACCATTTATTTGGCCAGAATAAGAAAAACAAACTATGGGCCCATTATAGAAATAATAAAGAACTTCCACACACTATTAAAATAAAATATCTAGAGCCATTAATACAGCTCTGAACCAAGCCAGGAAAATCTCAAGTTCTTCTTCATGTTTAGCAACACAATGATCAGACGACACCTGATCTCTATGTCTGACTTTAAGTAAAATTTGTCAAAAGTTTTTCAATACCATATCTGCCGCTCATCATGGATTTCAATAAGAAAGAATGTCTCAACAGTTTTACCTTTTGCTGGCCTAACATAGGCATTGTGACCCGAGGCAGTCACGCCACGTCTATCTCCTACCAGTTCACATGATGATCTCTTCTTGTCCAAGTTTTTCGTATCTCTCACGACAATAGGACGCCATTTTGCGCATGTCCAGTTAGTTCTTTTTAAACAGATAACAACTGAAGAACGTCTGGCACTTGTTTTAATGCCAACCTTGAGAATTAATTTTTCTTCACCTTTTAAATGACCGAAACATCCTTTTGAACCAAATTTAAATTGGCAATACAATTTGCATTGATGTGTCCATCAATGATTGGCTATCCAGTCTTAAGATTGTTTAAACTAAGACCGCCAAATTTCAGTACAGTTCAACACATAAATAATTGACCAGACAGTCAACAATGGCTACATTCATTCAATGTAGACCGGAATAATTTTGTTATTATATTTTCCATTAAAAGATAATTTGTATTTAAATGTTTCTGTCTTCTTCTCGATTTTTGAAATGAGTCACTATTAATGACCAGGGGCGTCGGCAGAAGAGGGGGGGGGGTGTCACATGGGGGCGGCGGCGGGGCACAAGGGGGGGGGGGGCGGCGGCGAAGTATTGTGAGTCGAAACCAATCGGCTCAGTCTCCCCCTGCGATTCCACCACTAGGGGGGGAAGATGATGATCCCCGACGATACATGCCAGCAGGTTGGAACCAGCTCACCAATACAGCCTCTCCGGACCGCTACAGCTGGACATCTCACGAAGTTGTAGTAAATGCCTCCACTCTGACCAGCAGAATGGATAACACCTCCACCAGATGTTATGTCGTGCATGGTGACAGTAACCTGTGCACTGGCTACTGCCACGAGTGGTGAGTGATCACATCACTCACGTGACCAACCGGAACAGATACCAGATGGCAATAAGGATCACATGATCGCCATCTCACCGATGATATTCCATGTAGATTTATTTACTAAGTCGTTGTTATAGCAAATGACATTCCTTGGCTTTTTGGAATAGTTGCAGTGTTTGACCAGGTAAAACTGTTAGAGCTTAAACCGACAGACGATGTTTTAATTTAAATTGTTAGTTTACAGTGTGATGGGCAATTACTAATATGAACATCACAATTCGATGTTCTGGTAAAATTTATAGCTTGTTCCCAGCCAAAAGAAATCCTGTTTTCACATTCTAAGGAATGAATTAAGTGGACGCAGCGTCACTTAACAACATGCCATCCCTCAGCAATCATGGCAATCAGCTCTCAATTTATTGAAGGTACCAAGGCACCACAGTACCTCCCGAGTACTCTCAAACAGCACAGACATTTAAGTTACTTCTGATGTACAAATACATCAAGCACAAAATACACACAGCTCTCAAGCATGGCTTCAAACTTTATTAAGGTAGAACAGCAGGCGCAGAACCGCTCGAACAATCTCAGCAACAATACAGCAATCACAATTTCAAGTGAACCAAACTTCCCCAGGACTACACACACACGTGCTCAACTTCAGATAACGCAGGAATTCATCTCACATCTGCGACCAATCACCATCAAGCAGCAGTTACTCCTGACATAACCTCACTATTGAACCAAACACAGTCAGCTTACGACCAAGAAACACCCAAGTTCACTCTCACGTTGCCCTCAGAAATCTTCGAACCTCACTGTTACAACGACAGCACTTGACAACTCAAGGATCAAGCTCACACATAACCACACACATTCACTCTTGTCAAGACATAACCTCACCAAATTCACCAGTCGACTACTAACATCCCGTTACTAACCCAGTGCGACCATCCCAACGATAGGTAGCACTACCAATTCATAACCAACTTTAGGTCACTAAATGCAACCAACTTCACCATGGGTCACTTAAGAGCAACCATTGCCTTACCGTCCGTAGGTGCCAACTGACTACGTCTGTAGAACCAGACAAATTAAATTTCTCACCTAATCAATTCAGAAAGAAAACCTTCACCTGTATCGCATACACAATCCCGCTTACAGTTCGCTCCCAAAACTGGCCTCCACACCTGCCACGTGTTTCAGCGACAAGAAATATCCACCTGCATATACCTCTTCTAAATTTCACTGCCTGCATATACCTTTTCTACGTTTCACTGCCTGCATATACCTCTCCATCATAGAAAAGGCTCCTACATATACCTCTTCTCGTAATAAGTCAAGGCACCACTCGACTAACTCAACTCAAACTCACCATCAGGGAATAATCATCCTGGAATCACCGACCCAACAACCTCTCGAAGCTCAAATACTACTCAGAGTACTGACAAAATAACACAACTCATTCAACCAATACCAACACGGTACCAACAAAACAAAACCTAGACACTAACCGAAGAAAATCTCAAATACTCAGACGAGTACCAACGCACGAAAAATAAATAAAACACTAACCCTAATTAAACCTCAACTAGTACCAACAAGCAGTACAACAGACACAACAACAAAACACTCCCTAGCAAGTACTCACTCGAGCACCAAGTACCAGGAAGGCACTTAACATACCTGAAATAAAAAACATAATATACCCTCAAAATACTAAAAATACGATGTACGACCATCACTAGCCCGCACGACATCAAGAGTCAGAGGAGCATAGCAATGTCGACATCACCAACCATCACTGAAAGTACCAGAATCATAAATAGACAGAGACTGGCTACTTCCGCTAGGTTGGTATCACTCCACGATCGCCGCACCACCTCCTAACTTCCCAATTGGCATCCTGAAATGCCCTAACCTCACTCACTCAACCACACGCACACCAACACCAACCATACGTGCAGTCCTGGCACGTCACTCTTTCGATTCTTAACTCCAACCAAACCTGAAATAAATTTCAAATTTCTATCTACCGACTGAAGATCAAAACTTCACACGACCAAAACACGATTACCTAGATCAGCCCTTCTTATAACTGCTTTCTACTCCCTTAAATTTCGACCACACGTCGCACGAACAGCTGCAATCACAACAACTACACACCCAACACAACGGGGCTTCACAACTCAACAGCTGACGTAACAACCTGACCTCGGCCTGGCAATATTAAAACTCGCTGTTTCACCACCTGAAAAGCTTCAGCTCGATACTGCTGTTATATGTACTCACAGTACATTACTCGTCCACCTGCATGTACACTGAAATCTTCACTTATCAATATGTCACAAGACATTACACAATCAACTCGATGACAACAATTATCTGCGCACAGATGTTTCCCACAGAGTTACAGCAAACTCAATTGACTATTTAGATTACTAAATTTCATTAATGCTTAGATGACTTAATTCTCATTGGCAACACAGCCAGAACAAATAGCAATTCAAATATCACAGGGCACCCATGCCAGAAAGATTTTCAGCCAGAACTCAACACGTGAATGATATCACATTTCACTCAACTTGACAGGAACACAGAACGATTAGCCATTAGCACTTTACTTAACAGCTGTGCATAGATAACTTTTACTATTAATCTACAGTCTACTGTACTGGTTTGATCCTACCTTGAAAGCAGCTTGTAGTACGGAACATCACAGAGTGTGACAATATAGAGAATCCAGCAGCCAACTTTACCATGCTTACAGAGAGACCATGTCCTTGAGTGCCAGTATTAAAACTGGACTTGACTCGTCGTCAGTGCGTTCACGCACTGAGGAATGCCAGCAACGCTTTGTCCATTCACAGCCATGAAAAGAAAAACATATATTAGTCAGAGTACCACAGTAGGCATCCTACCTAACCTTAGTGAACCTTCAGTTACTCACTTCTCCCATGCTGCTCGAATCCACGTAAGTTAATTCTACACAATACCACGGCACAAAACACTACCAGGCAACGGCTCCAGAAAATCGAACCACTGCGATGCTACCAAAAATCTGTACCGTTATTTTGAGTGGAAGGCTGGGTTTGGTACCCCGAGGCCAAAGTGGCCTGAAGACAATTGACCTAGTACTATTCTATGCGCTCAAAATAAGGATGGATTCGAACAACATTAGGTAAAATAAGGTATATATTTCAAAGGGAAAGAATTACAAAGCCGAAAGGCTTAGGGAGGGAACACTAATATGCACTCCTACTCTTCATTAAAATGGAGGCCAAGAATATCCCCAAATAAAATGGCAACGCTGCTTATTTAAACTGGTCACATTTACGTGATTCACAAAACACATCATATTTAATCTTTTCCAATTATTATCTGAACATCACACAGCAACAAGGCTGAAATATTAATTACAATAGACGAAAACGTGCCACATATGGCAAACTGAAAACAAAGGACTGTCTGCCACTGTTTAACTATGACTGTTACCCACTCCAAAATATATCGACTCGTAAACTTTAATTGATATTACATATCTTTCAATTAGGAATAAATTCCGAAATTCAAATTATATATATTAAAATTTTCAAATTAAATATCATTGCCTCTACGCGTGTTGCATCCTACCTTCTATGGCTTGTTCCCTAACCATTTATTTGGCCAGAATAAGAAAAACAAACTATGGGCCCATTATAGAAATAATAAAGAACTTCCACACACTATTAAAATAAAATATCTAGAGCCATTAATACAGCTCTGAACCAAGCCAGGAAAATCTCAAGTTCTTCTTCATGTTTAGCAACACAATGATCAGACGACACCTGATCTCTATGTCTGACTTTAAGTAAAATTTGTCAAAAGTTTTTCAATACCATATCTGCCGCTCATCATGGATTTCAATAAGAAAGAATGTCTCAACAGTTTTACCTTTTGCTGGCCTAACATAGGCATTGTGACCCGAGGCAGTCACGCCACGTCTATCTCCTACCAGTTCACATGATGATCTCTTCTTGTCCAAGTTTTTCGTATCTCTCACGACAATAGGACGCCATTTTGCGCATGTCCAGTTAGTTCTTTTTAAACAGATAACAATTGAAGAACGTCTGGCACTTGTTTTAATGCCAACCTTGAGAATTAATTTTTCTTCACCTTTTAAATGACCGAAACATCCTTTTGAACCAAATTTAAATTGGCAATACAATTTGCATTGATGTGTCCATCAATGATTGGCTATCCAGTCTTAAGATTGTTTGAACTAAGACCGCCAAATTTCAGTACAGTTCAACACATAAATAATTGACCAGACAGTCAACAATGGCTACATTCATTCAATGTAGACCGGAATAATTTTGTTAATATATTTTCCATTAAAAGATAATTTGTATTTAAATGATTCTGTCTTCTTCTCGATTTTTGAAATGAGTCACTATTAATGACCAGGGGCGTCGGCAGAAGAGGGGGGGGGGTGTCACATGGGGGCGGCGGCGGGGCACAAGGGGGGGGGGCGGCGGCGAAGTATTGTGAGTCGAAACCAATCGGCTCAATTACAGTATGTATTTTCGTGTGCTTACAAGTGAAAAGCAGGAATTTATGTATTTACAGGCCAAATGTTTAAAATACTGTATGTATTAACATAAAAAAATATTTAATCACCTAAAAATCCGAGCCCTAGTTATCAGTAGGACTCGGATGTTTAGGAAAAGTCATATTATTGCTTTGCCTGTATTTTAATGTCCGATTGGTTTCTGATACAAATCAAGTGATTATCGTCACAATACGGTGGGTTTATTTATCATATAAATGCATATATCGATACATTTTTACCATTAGGTTATATTTTGAGCTTTTTTGGTAAGAACGTCATATATCAGTAGTTTGACGGCAGCTGTAGGTGTGCAATCATCCTCAACTTACGGAACGGGAACTAGTGTTTACACAAATAGAATCCGGATGTCACAACGGTAGTTAATACAAGTGGAATACCTTTTGTATGGGATGAAGGTCATAGACCTCTTGCACCACCACATTGTATTCGGGAGGATGGTCCCACTGGTAGAGACAGAAATAATAATCTAGAAAAACCCATCGCAGCAGTTGGTTGATTACATCTCCTTGTTTTACTTGAACAAGCGTCAGTTTACAGTAAATCGCACTCCAGTATGCATTCCATTATGCCTCAGGAAAATACTTCTACTAGTGTTAAGTTACGAAGCTTTATTAAGGAATTTGGAGAAGAGTATTTTTGTACAAATGGTTCAGTTCTGTTTTGCAAGTTGTGAGAAGTGAAAGTCACGGTTCAATGTGCAGTAGCATTGGAACATGGCAAAATACAGTAGCAATGCCCGTCGGCAACATCAATTTAGTGACCATGTTTTGTAGGCATGTATTCTCAGCTGTTTGATCAGCGAGTCAAGGAAACAGGCATATTCTGAACATTAATAGGAAAATAGGAATAAAGAATTTAGTTAACAATTTAATCTCGAAGCGATTGTTGCTTGGATTTATAATATTAAAAAAACGGCCATATTTAAATCAGTTATTTTCAGGTCATATTTGCTTGCATATTCGTGGTATGTTTATACATCCGAGCCCCACTCATAAGTATATGGCATTAAAATTGATACGAAATTTTTGCCAAATCAGTGTATACCTGCCAACCACCCAAACTGAAAAATCGGGAGGTTCTGAAGACGATCTATGTCTAATCATATTGGCAACTCCAGCTATCTGATATGCCATCTAGCGGTGAAAATGAGAAACTTACCAAGTAGGGTACATTTGTCTCGTGGTGACAGTTTGTATAGCCTATGGTTTCTTGTATTCGTAAGCAGATCGTGGTAAATTCTTCGTGTCTTTATACATAAGGAATAAGTTTTACTCGTTAATAGAGTGTAAAATGAGTAAAAGCAAAGTATATTGCTCAGTTTACGGCTGTAAGTCGATGTATAAGAGGGCTGCGGATATAAGTTTTCATCACTTTCCAAAAGATGCAAATAGCAATAGCTGAAAGGTCGATACCAAATAAATACGGGCAACAGGAGCTGGTTGGACCACTCACCACTACACTCACTGACGACAGGACGGGTTGTTCACTGTTACGCCGAGCCAAGGCGCACCTAGACAGCCAAGCACAGTCTCGCCGAGCCAAGCCGTACCAAGACAGCCAAGCTTCATCAGTCAGGTATCCTTCCCCCTCCCTAGTTAATTTCCAATTACCCTACCAACCGCCATCACCTCGCTCTGCGAAATCCGAGCCATTCCACTACGAGTCATATTGACAACTCAAACTAACACTTGGGGCGCTGCGGTCGTCTGGATAAGTAGGGTAAAAATACTCAATAACACGCGTTTGATATGGAACACTTTTTATTTTTCGGTTATAAACAGTAAATGTGGTCCCTAAAATAATGACAGTGTTATTTTCAATTGTATATATGTATAACTGTGCAATTCGCGAACTCAAGCGACGGTGCTGCCGCTTAGCTGGAACTAGAGGAATGGTGATAGAAATATTAACAAACAGCTGTCTAACCTGCGATTTTTGTTGACGTGTGTGATCTTCGAGCATACAATAGGATAGAGAGGCCTTGACCAGAACAACATGGGGCCAGAATAAGATCAGCTGATGTTGGTATAAAATGGCGCCTATGCCCAAGTTGTCAGCGTGAGCGTGAAGATTATAGTTAATAATTATCGATATACGAGCCCATTTTTGCAGTATAATATATTACAAATATGTAAAATACGCATTTTCCTTTATGTAAGAGGCTGAATGTGAAGTTATATAGCGAAAATGGTTATATCTTGCGCTGCTTACAATTGCAGCCAGAGGTTTGAAAAAGGGAACAGACTATCTTTTCACGGGTAAGAATTAAAATATATGAACTAAAATACACATACTTGATTACATAGATTTCCCCAATACAGCTGGCACCCAGCAGCGTAGCCGTGCTCGTTAAATCATGCAGCACGCTCGGATATCGCAGGTCGAATCCCGGCGCTGACTGCGGCTATCCAGAGTGTGGTTTATCCCCCAGGATTTTCCACACTCCCTCCAGATAAATGCCAGGATAGCACCTTAGTTCAAGTCCCGAGGCACCTACCTCATCCCTGTCCCTAATAAAGTTACACACTACTACAATCATCACATCAATACCGGTACAGGTTATCAGACAAGTTTAACCCACACCCAACTAAACGGTGCTGATGACCAATATGTCACAAGCCCCTTAAATGAATTAACAACCACCAATGCAGCTATACACACTACTGCAGTCATCACAGAAATTTAAGTTATGGTATCAGACAAGTTCAACACATACTCAAGTACACAGGGCTGATGACCCGGAAGTCCCTAGCCATTAAAAATGAATTTACTAAATACGGAGGGGAAGGGGATAACATAAGGATATTTGTAAGATTTATTGCTGGAGGTGATAAATATTTGGAGTGGGGATATCATTGGTTTTCTTTTAAGATGCAGTGCTGGATATCACTTTGTTATTGTTGTTTGTTTGAGTCTTCAGTCTTTTGACTGGTTTGATGCAGCTCTCCATGCCTCCCTGTCCTGAGCTAATCGTTCCATCTCTACATAGCTACCAAACCCTACATCCGAGGCAATCTGTTTAACATATTCTAACCTTGGTCTACCCTTACGCATAATTAAATGTATTCGCTTATTTCAGCTTCCCTTCAGACCCTGAATTGCTTAAGCTATGGACCATAAATATGAATTATAATTGATGATAGTTATAATCAGGTTAATGGATACGATCGGATGATTATCGGCAAACTTTCTTGATTTATAAAGGAAAACCAGCATAATAGAAGCATAGGGCCTACATGTCACTAAAAAAGGTAAGCTAGTACTAGTATGCTTCGTAGAGTTTATTATTTTAGATATGTAAAAATATTACAAATATAACCACTTCAGACAATTACTACGGATAAAAATTATACATAAACGTATTTTATTCACCATTTTATAATTTCCTAACCATGTAGGCCCCACACACGTCACCTATGCATTCCAACACTGATATGTCAACACACCAAAATATCCCATATAACGATTATACTTCACACTTTTCATACAAAAAAGAGCAGCAATATTCAGAAGGAATTGTAGTTATCGCCACCTTCAACAGAAATAGTCTGTTAATCACAAGGAATACGCTTGAATCGGGATTTTAAGTCACTTCATAATGCTATTCTTATGGGAGACATGTTTGTTTTGCCCAACATCAGCTGATCTTATTTTGGCCCCACGGTCGGCCGGTAGAAGCATAGCTGGCGCCCTCTCTATCCTATTGTATGCTCGAAGTGTGTGATCTTCTCTCAATTTTTCAGTTTTTGCATAATAACTGAGGCTGAAAAATGAGTAGTAGATATTGTTCAGTTCCACAGTGCTCTTCAAATGCAACAAGAGGCATATCAATGCATTACTTTCCTAAAGAGAAAGGTTTAAAGAAGGAATGGAGTCGAGTACTTCGCATCGCAAAGCCGATTTCTAAATATATGATTGTATGCGGTTTGCATTTCACAAAGGAGGATTATTTATCCAGGTTAGTAAACATTCCTTTGTACGTGTACTGTAGATGACCTGTTTATTTCTTTCATACATATTAATTACGTCCCAGTTGTGGAAAGATAACTTTCATACACTGGATTAGGCTACATTATTTATATCTATTCTTCTTAAAGTGGACTACACAAGCTACTTCCAGTGGGGTAGGATTATCAATAAGCATAAGATTGTTATAATATTGCAGTAGAATTATAAATATATTTTTATTTCAGATGTGAGAGCATGTAAATGATACCTGAAGAAGGGCGCCATCCCCTCTCAGAAATTGCCACTGAGATCATTGGATAAGAAGATATCTTCTCCCCTGAAACTACAGGCAGAGGCCAGGGATGCACGTGTGCAACATAGACATGAAGCTGTGGCACCACCATCTCCAACTGAAGACAGTGAAGTGGTAACTGAAGACACAGAGACTGTGGCAGAGGAGATGTTTGCAGCTCTGGTGGAAGATCCCACTCGAAGGAAATGTGTAGAAGATAAAGGGATACAAGTAACGCCAAGTGTAATTGATGATTGTAGAAAAATAACTTTATAGGACATGATGAAAACAAATAGAGAAATTAATGCATTTAGTGGTATCCCATCGGTTACATTATTAGATAATATATGTGTTGCTACAGGAAAATTAGAAAGACAGAGTGCCAAACCACTAACCTTGTCATTAAGATAGCGTATCATTTTAGTGTTCGTGAAATTGAAAATTAATCTTTCTTTTAGGTGTTTAGCTGTTCTATTTGGGGTCACAGCTAATACATGTAAGAACTATTTCCATGTAACAGTAGAGTTATTACATGAGGCACTAAAAACAGCTGTTCCATGCCTGGAGAAAGATCTCATTAAGAAGAGGATGCCTATATGTTTTCAACATTTTCAGAATACTAGAGTTATTTTGGATTGTACAGAAATTCCCGTGGAGAAAAATAAGTGTTTAAAGTGTCGTGTGATGTCCTACTCTCATTGCAAAGGCGATTACACATTGAAAGTACTTGTTGGTGTTGCACCATCAGGTTTAGTAACTTTTGTAAGTCAAGTGTATGGTGGAAGGGTTACAAACAAAGAAATATTTTTGCAATCCAATTTATTAGGCATGTTATTACCTTATCAGGATGCCGTAATGGTAGATAAAGGATTTTTGATAGACAGTGAGTGCATTTAAAGGAATATACAATTGATCAGGCCACCCTTTCTTGGTAAGAATCAGCAATTGTCAACAGAGGATGCACTCAGGACTGCTGACATAGCTGCAGCTAGAGTGCATGTAGAAAGAACAATTCAGAGGATGAAAATATTTAAAGTATTAAAAGGGAGAGTCAATTTATATATGGTTCCATACATGGATTCTGTAATGACTATTATTGCAGGAGTAGTGAACCTTTCAGCTCCTATTCTTAGTGTTGATAAGTATGACTAAGGAGACTTTTGCTACTGGTACCTAGTACCAAGTTTGTGGGTGTGTTTTTTCTAAAGCAGAATTTGAGCGCTGTATCAGCAGCGAAGTAAAGCGCTACATATAAACTAGCTGTAAATAGAAACGGATAGATGGCACGAAATGACAGTCGTTTAAACGTGTTTCGTTCATTATTTCAAAATAAATTTAATACAACTTAATATAACAATGGATCCACTGGGAGACTAAACTGATGATGAATGCATAGTGGTGTCGCTCAATGAACAACTTTGTTAATTTCACGTTGCTTGTAATTTTTAGGTTTTCCGCACCTTAAAACCTCAATAAGTAACTAATTTTTAGGTTAGGCCTAGGCCATTCGAGTTACCTTCTACGAATTAATGCCCTTGCTTTAGCCACTAAAGTTGCATGATCGTTTCATGAATGTAGCAGCATATGGAAAAAAAAATCCTGAACTTAAGGTTACCATATCTATAATATTCACCATAACGTTTATGTGACAGGTTAAATTGGATCCAAAAATAGGATGAACAAGCTCTCGACTTACAAATAATTCTTAATTAACCTACTGATATGCTGCTGGTGGAAATGTAGGCCTATAATCATGTAGTCTCATAGGCTACACCAGTAGCCAGAGCATGTCGCTAATGATATCGGAGTAGACTGTGCATGCACACGTTAACATGAGTTTGCTGGTTTGTGACATTACGTCAACAAATTTAATGTATTTTAACTCTCCTGATTCCATTCTGGCCCCTGTTACTGCCACATGCATGGTTCCAATAGGCACAAGTGAATTTCTCGCTAGCACTACTTAGCCTCATCCATTGCACAGCCCTGCCCTCTACCCTAATTTTTTGAGGAGTCTAAACTCTTCCTTCTACAGTATAGCATAACTGTATGTCAACAGGTGTAGGTGACCTTAATATTACACTCCTTAAAACGTTGGTCCCCACCACTACCACCCCCCATCCTAATGATGCAAAGTGTTATTAGACTGGGGCGTAGTGGCGCAGCGGTCATTGTTATTAGACTTTAAATACATTTGCCATTGATAGTACAAATGCTTGTAGATATCCGTATTGATAGATGAATTAAAAGTTTAATTTAAACTTTTAACATCTTACATAATACAAAAGTAGCTACAATAAACTGAAACTAACGTGCACCACTAATGGGCCCTCATTGCTTGCGGACCCCTATGCATTTGCCCCCCTTGTCCCTCCCTGGGCCTAGACTGTGCCAATTGCAGAAATTAGACCAGAAGAACCAAATCACTAGTAAAATAATGTATAGTAAAGGAAGGAAGCTTGTAGTTTTACGTGACCATTAATCTCGCAATCATGAGCCACGGGACCTTCTTTTTACATTGAATCCGAACCACAGGACACAGCATTGCACTTAAAAATATCTTGCATGCATTGACCAGGAATCGAACCTGGTCCACCTTGGTGAGAGGCCAACAGCTTGATCCCTGCGCCACCACGCCCCCAAGTATACAGTAGATTATAATCAACAAGTTCTCTCTAACACACATTAGCCTACTAGTTCATATACAGTATACAATTTGCGTACCTAGTTAGAATGCACCCGAGTGAAAGAAAATAGGCTGGTACCCGTAGCCTATTATTTTTCATGAGAAACCTAATAGAATTTTCTGTCACTCTGCCAAGTACAGATATGTAACCATGCTGGGGTATGTACAACAACAAAATTATAGTAATGTTTGTAGACCTAAGAAAAAAAATGTGGTATTTTGTTCATAACTACGTACTATATGTAAATTATTTTCACAAATCTGAGTCTTCTTATGGAGAATGGGTTTTCCTCCATAGTCCATAACCAAAGAAATTTAATCATCAATTGAATACTCGTATGATTATGAACTTCAAAGCAATGCTAAGCCTTTCTAGGCTTGATCCTACTTATCTTCCTGGATGGCTCTCGTGTAGCATCCGTTGCCCGTTTCGAAAATGCGTTATTTTACTTAATAGCGCTCTGAAAATGGTTTGTAATTACTCTGCCACATTATTAAAGCCATTTGCCATTGACAAACACCGCATAAACACTTCCAAAATAAGGAAATTGTCAACATTAACTTTCAAGTAATAAACTTATCAAAAAGCTAGTCGTCATGTTTGCTGCCAACTTACTGATTGTGCTGCTAGGCAAAACCATTGGCCTGGATAAATAGTATTGATGCATGACTACCCCCACTGTGCGTAACAAAAACCAGGGGTGTTTATATTAGCCTAACGCGCACGGCCGCGCTACCTAACCTTTATTGGCCTAGGCGAAAACCATTGGTCTGGAAACAATGTTGGCACTCTGAAAAAATACAGTAACACTCTATCGATAAAATATTCAACTCCTGTATATTAGTAACATTGGCCATTTCTATAGTAAATTTTTCGGATTTTAATGGCACCGGGCAACGTATATTACACGAGTTCATAATTGATATTCAGTCGTACACTCGTATACAACAACGCCTTCAAGAAAATTCAGATGAAAACAAGAGTTTATCTTGTTATGACTGCAGCCATTTTTCAATGTATCAAACGTGCAGCGAAGTGAAACCACGCTGCATGATGACTCATCTTAAGCTAAAATGTTGGGGGATGGGGATGCTCTGTGGTATGACCTACATGATGATATTATTACATTCACATTGTACTTCTATGATAAATAAAGCATTTGAAACAATATCACTTTTTTATTATTTTATAAATTAGCCTATTTATGGATACAATGTAGAAATAATTACTCTAAGTTACTTTTTACATCAACTATCCTATAAGAAAAGCTAGTAAAATGCTATTTACAAGAAAAAACATCAATTGTTATCGGCAACTCCAGCTATCTGATTATGACATCTAGTGGTAATAATGAGAAACTTACCATGTAGGGTACATTTGTCACGTAGTGACTGTTTGTATTATGGTTCCTTGTATCAAGGTAAATTCTTCGTGTCTTTATACATATGTAATAAGTTTTACTCGTTGATAGAGTGCAAAATGAGTAAAAGCAAAGTAGGCCTATATTGCTCAGTTCACGGCTGTAAGTCGATGTATAAGAGGGCTGCGGATATAAGTTTTCATCACTTTCCAAAAGATGCAAATAGCAATAGCTGAAAGGGGACGATACCAAATAAATACGGTCAACAGGAGCGGGTTGGACCACTCACCACTTCACACACTGACGACAGGACGGGTTGTTCACTGTTACGCCGAGCCAAGCCGCACCTAGACAGCCAAGTACAGTCTCGCTGAACCAAGCCGTACCACGACAGCCAAGCTTCATCAGTCAGGTATCCTTCCTCGCTCCCTAGTTCATTTCCCTACCAACAACCATCACCTCGCTCTGCGATATCCGAGCCATTCCACTACGAGTCATATAGGCCTAATTTGACTTCGCAGGGTAAATATCTACTCTGCAAGAACCTGCTACCAGTCCGATATTCAATACCTAACCTACCTGCTAACCATCCAACAAATCAAGCAATTCCTGTCTCCCCAGAGTTTTAATACAAGTTAAACTCATCCCTTTGCCCTACCAAGCAGCAAATAATTTCTAGAGTCTATGGTACAGTGAGCAAACTCAAATATAGCTTTTAAACGTAACAGCGCCAGGACTCAAACTGCTCAAAAACAAATACCAGTAGACAACGGATGCTTGATAGTATGCAATTGACACATAAAATCTAGTGGAACACACAAATTAGATCACGTGTATCGCACAGTTATACATATATACAATTAAAAATAACACTGTCATTATTTTAGGGTCCACATTTACCGATTATAACCGAAAAATAAAAAGTGTTCCATATCAAACGCGTGTTATTGAGTATTTTTACCCTACTTATCCAGACCGACCGCAGCGGGCCACCACGTGTGTACTTCTACTCTCCCACTCCTTTCTTCATGGTTTTCAAAAATCTTAAAAAAAACAATGCTTGCAGCTGCACCTGACCATAATATTGATGATTTGTCTTTAAGGATTAAGTATTTTCCTCAATCGACCCATTTAAATATTTTAGGCCCTGCACTACATCAATTGCAGTCTGCGTTTTACCTGCTAGAGGGCACTTAACCTCTACACAACAGAGTGAACTAACCACACCATCCAGACTTACACCTAACCATGGGGCACTTGGAGGAACAATAATGTCCACCGGTTCCACTTTATTTTTAAAAGCAATTTCATAAGCTTCTAAGGCTACTAGTTCAAATTTTTTCCCATGCACAGTTGCCATGTGTCCCTTGAAATCAGTTTTGAACAGCCTACTCACTTTTAAATTCCAGTCAGGGCTTTTATTTTTGCTGTAAGTAAAAACACTGTGACAAGTAGTACCAGTTAATCTTACTTTTCTTGCATTCTTCCAAATTTCTCCAGATTGGGTAAGAGTTGTCAAACATAATTTTACACTGTATTCATATGTGAGAGCTACCTTCTCATTAAAAAATTGAGCAATGTCACCATGAAGTTCTGCATCAAAATCAACCATAGCACTAAATTGTGGCAACAAGTTGTTGTTGCCTAAAAGTTTATGGCATAGGGATAATTGTAGCAAATCATCACCACTCGAGACTTGAATAGTATTAGTAGTAGCAGTAGTCTCCCTTAAGCGCAAAGTAAGATCCAGCTCAGATCCCTGTGCCCCAGAAAGTAGAATATCCTGTATATTATTCTCGCCTGCACTACCGACTAGGCGACTTCGGAGGGTCGATTTGACAGTTGATCTTCCCATGTGGCAGAATTTATTTATAGGAATCGCTTTGTCGTACATATAGTTGTCTTTCTTTAACTTGCCCCATTGCTGCTTCAAATCTGTGGAGCTCAGGTCTTCCAAGTTTTCAATTGTGTGCCTATTACGAAAAGAAGAAAAAACAAATACAGTCAACTTGTACACTCTTCGATTTATCGGCTTCAACAGTATTATATCTTCTAAATTTAAATGCATCTACTTACCGAAATATTTAAAGCAATGTACCGACTACATGCTTACACTTTCCTGAACTTCCAGCCTTACAGCTACACGAACAAATTAGCTTTTTCTCGGCAACTGGTGATCGAATCTCAATTTTAATCTGGTGAGGAACTCCCTTCAAATTACTGGTTTGTAAGCATATAGCTTCAAGTCTCACTAAATCTTCTCTTTCGGCTACTCTCCCAAACATAATTATGTGTTTGGCATCTAAAATTGCCTGTCCTTCAACGAGAGGCCGCCTAGAATCCCCAACAACATTCAATACATCAATCAAATCTATCACCATTGCGTCCACCATTTTGTCGCGACCGACCTGCCACCTACATTCGATTGAGTTCGCGAATACACATGATCTAATTTGGGTGTTCCAATGGATTTTATGTGTCAATTGCATATTTTCAAGCATCGGTTGTCTGCTGGTATTTGTTTTTGTGCAGTTCGAGTCATGGCGCTGTTATGTTTAAAAGCTATATTTGAGTTTGCTCACTGTACCATAGACTCGAGAAATTATTTGCTGCTTGGTAGAGGAACCGACAAAATCGCTCAAATCAAAAAATCACAAAAGCCCATCGGCATATTAATGCCAACATCTAAGTTATAGGCTACACAAATAATTTCACGTGTTAAACAGATACAATATTCCGTAACCTACAACTACATCTCATCCACAGACTATTATGAAAACTTCTAGGAATACACGCTAAATTAACCATTTCAAACGAAGAGATATTCAAATCGAACTATAAGTGGGACGCGTAGTCGTGGAGAATAACGGCATCTATAAATTATCAATACGAAGCGAAACTGCGGTATCGAAACACACTCAACACACGAAAACTAGACCTGTTCGATGAATGACTGAAGTTTTGCCATCTCGCACTTTTAGTCCGAAATTACGTGCGAGATATTTGAAAAATCGGGAGATTTAATACGTTAAGCGGGAGGGCGGGAGAAATGGTGTAAAATCGGGACAGTTGGCAGATATGTAGAGTGCCTTTCTTACAACCATTAACATGATATTCCATAAATTTTTCGGCTTCGGTGGCGTAGTTGAGCATGCTGAACTGCTATGTCCGAGGTCATGGGTTCAAACCCGGCCGAAGTCATCGGATTTTAAGAGCTTTAAAATCCTTCAGTATGCCTACCTACAGAGGGAAAGTAAAGCCGGCGGGCTCATGTCATAGATTTATGGCATATAAAAGATCCTACCGTTATAATTTGTAATGTGTAGCAAAATGTGTAGGTCTTATTTGGCTAGTTAGAAACGCTCTATCAAGTTCCAACGTTCGCCGCTAGGTGTCGCTGACAGTAGCATCTGGTACCCAAAGTTGCAACTAATTGAACTTGTTGGGAACCTACCCTGCTATGGCCATTGGCTGCAATTCATCTATAAAATAATTTGTTTACGATTTTTGCAAAATTTTACCAAACGTGGGCATCAATTGTTTTTCCCCTGTGCCCTTCAATAATTGAATTATATTTAAGAGTAGAATATTGCAAACAAATTAGAGTGACTGAATAAAGGCATGCATACGTGAAATGAATGAATTACCGGTAATGATAGCTAATTTTTTAATATTAGTAGTTTTAGCGATAGAAACTAGAGCTGTCCATCGATTGGTTAACCAAATGCCTTTAGTCGGTCGATTAATGGAACTTTAATTGGTTTCACACAGCAACACTTCGAGAAGAAAAACCCTTGAATAATATATTTTAAAATGTTTAAAATTCCATTTGCTATGAGGAAGATATAATTTTAAATTTTAATTGTATTGGTGGCGTGCAAGTAAAAAATAAAATTGAAAAGCTAAGTATTGTTTAATGACACAAGAGTTTGAAGTTTTAGTTCACAGTTACTTAGTCACTCATCTTTGCTCCAGTACTTCACACATGTCATACTGTGACATCCACAGAACTAAGGGCCCTTCTCTCAGTAACAATGTTTGCAGCTTCACTGAACGCGCTCTCACACGGAAATGAAGTAGCCGGAATGCAAAGCAATTTTTTCGCTATGCGTGCGAGATGTGAAAGTTGGACAGAATGTTTCTCTCACCATTGTGGAAGTCATCTTCTAGATATTATCGCTTTTATCTTTTTCAAGCAAAGGCATGAGCATCAGCTAACCAATCTTACAATAGCTGAGCCAAATGGCAAATAATATTTCACTACACAGGTTTTGTGCTGCACAAAACAATTACTTTCCCTACTACACACTACTATATTAATAGGTCCGATTCATCGACAGCTGTAGTAATCACACACTTTCAGTCTTATATTTGGGGAAAGGCTCAAAGAGTTCCAATGATCAATACCACAATTAATGAAGGAATATTCCTCATAATGTATTGGATGGTCTGCCCTGTTCAGTTAGGCTGTGGGATCGCCAAGCTGGCCGATTGAAGATTTGCTCCTTTGTTTCCAGTGAATGAACCAATATTTCTGTTATCAGTCAGTAGCCATGAGCTGAGCATGATACAGAGGTCAAGGCCATCACCATCTCTTTTCTCCAGGTCATCCTCTGAAGCACAAACAGAAGGATGTCCCTATCCACGGCTGGGCCATCGAGAGCAGGGTGTATGCTGAGGACCCCTACAAGAACTTCGGCCTTCCATCCATAGGGAGGCTACACAAATACATCGAGCCTACACACTTACCAAACGTAAGTACACTAGGATAGAATCTTAGTAATGATACAGTGACTGAAAAATATTACATTTTATTATTATTATTATTAATACCGTAACGATTTTCCCCATTTGCGAGTGCGTGCGAACTTTAGCCAATCACAGCTTCACTTTCTTTTCCTCTTGTCTTTACTTCCCAAAACCTCTTCATTAATTCACTGTGTTTTTTCTTCCTTTCTCTCTCTCCATTTTTAGCCTACTTTCGTTTTTTTGCAAACAATGAAAGTAGACTTATGAGATCTACACAGGGCGAAAAATTGTGAGTCTGTGTGTGTGTGTGAGTGTGTGTGTGTTTGTACTCTGAATGTCTGCGCCCCCCCCCCCCATCCATTCAAACACCGTGAAACTGAATTGAACGAAATTTGGTACAAAGGTAGCACTAGCAAAGGGCACCTCAGGGTCATGTTTTATATCGCCGCCATCTTGACAGAAACGGAATGGCAGCCACACAAATGTTAAAGCTTAAATCAAATTACGACCGACCTAATTATTTTATCTCTACCAAATTTTGCAACAATATACCTTTTTTGTGACTGAACTACAAGGTCATCAGCCCAATAGTTTGCAGATAGCGACCATGTATGTGTGCAAATCGATTCACCATACCAATTCAAACACGGTGAAACCGAATTGAATAAATTTTTTTACAGAGGTAGCACTAGCAAAGGGCACCTCATATTCATGTTTAATATCCCTATAGCACGTTGTATTTCAACAAGCTACTACAACCAACATTCAATTATACTCCTTGAAAAGGACAAAGAGTTATAACAATACCCATGCATTTAGGAGAAAGTAGGCTATATGTTCTTTACTGAACATCGTGTTTCCCTATTGTTTCTTTTCTTGAGACTTGTTCAAATTTCTTGTTTCTAATTTTATTTCTTAATTGATTTCTGTCCTTAATATCGTCTTCAGAGATTTTGAATGGTTCCAGGTCCTCCTGTGTTTCTGTGTACTATAGGGGGAGTGAATGGTTCCAGGTCCTCCTGTGTTTCTCTCATCCAACTGGTCTTTAATTTACTTGTATTAATGTTCTTAGCAAGTCTGTTTTCATCCATCCTCCACATGTGTCCATGGATGTGTAGGTGTATTTTCCTAAATTTCTCTGTGATGTTGTCTGTGTTTCCGTAAAGTTCCTTTATGTTCGACCCTCACTATTATGTGTCAGATAACTGTATCATAATAATGGTCATTATAACACTGTTTTCCATTATGATACAGTTTCTCCAGCCAATCAGAGCTCGTTCATTGACCAATTAGGTAACGATAACTTCGCGCATGCGCTCAAAATCCAACATGTCGGACATAAACACAACATCGAACTATAATAAATTACCGACATGGAATACCCACCGTCCAGATGTTCGCGTAAATAAACTGGCGAATATGAGACAAGAAATAGCACTGTACCTTAAAATCACCAACACTAATTTCTACACAGCGCATTGTCTTCAACTGACACCGGTGACAATATTACTGAGGGACGGCAGATGTAATCATATGGTTTGGATATGGCATTGCAAACACCCAGAGCACATGCGTCGGTCGTTCAAAGCTCTTGAAAGGCAGAGATATAACACCCAACGCTCGCTCTGCGATCACAAAATTCCAGTAGCTGACTCTCAACTGATATTTATGAATATTTATGTTAAAACATATAATAAAGTTATAATTATCGTCGAACATAAACAGTCGTATGCAACTCGCCTATAATGGTAATTAAGACACTCGTATGGAAATTATAAAACTCGCATACGCTCGTTTTATAAAAAATACTCGTGTCTTAATTATAGCCGTTATAGGCTCGTTGCATAATGTACTATTATAGGTCGTCTGGTCCAAGTTCCGTCTCGGAGAACAGCACCGTGTATCTTTCTAAGAATTTTCCGTTCTTGTTTCTCGATGTCATGAATTCTTGTCGTCCCTCCAATTAATGTTGTTTCTGCCGTATACAAGGCTTCTGGTAAATCAACCGTGTTGTAGTGTCGTAGTTTTGCATTACAAGACACCACTCTTTTGTTGTAATGATTCCATGGCAGCTTGTATGCCTTTTGCAGTTTGAATATTCTTTCTGTGTTCAGTCCTGGGGTTGGATGGTTTCTCCTAAGTACTTGAAGTGAGTGACCTGTGAAATTTTTCCGTACTGTGTCTGCAATGTGAGTTTTCCTGTCGATTTTGTGTCCATACACTGAGTTTTCTCATAAGAAATCTTGAGTCCAGTTTTATGGGGGATTTCTATTTTTGCTTAATCTTTGTTGTTCGTTAATATAGCTAAGTCATCCACAAGCATTTCACAGTGACTCTTTTCCTTTCTGTTTTCCAATTTGGATACCTTTGACATGCATTTCCCATTCTCTGATTATTTCATCCAATATGAAATTGGACAAGATTGAACAAGATTTTACACGTTACAGGCCTTTTATCAGACGACGCGTAGCAATCATGTCTACCAGTTCTTCCTGTTTTTCCATTACTCTTTCATTCGTGCACTTAAGGCCCTCTTCCTTTCTTCGGTCCACTTTGGTCTTTGGGCTGCCCTCTTCCTTTCTCCGACATCACTTCCCACTTGTATACCTTGTGTCGAAAGATGCTTTTGTCTATGACGCCTTATGGGTCGACCTGTGCTTTTACCAGATCAATTTTGACTTTTGTTATCGATGTGACATCTACATTTACTTTGAATTGAACTGAGCCAGTTAAAAGTGTTTTTTCGTGTATTGTGCCTTAATCATTTGAAATATCCTATCTGTGTATGGCGCACCATATTAGGTTCAGTGGCTATTGACATTTTAGTGCTACGCTAAACAAATAATTTTCTCATTTAGTGTTTAATATTGGCCGATGAATGGGACAAAACATGTCTATTAGTCCCTGAAACATGTACCATTTCTAATGACCACATAAGTATTGATTCAGGCTGCCCATTAAAACATAATTAGTATATCAATAAGGAACCAAAATGAATTTTTAAAATCTCATAATAATATCGTATGACCTCGGGTGCCGGGTGCAAGCTTTGTAATTTGACACCCAGAGGGTAGCTTGCATGTCGAATTTCGTTGTTCCTTGAAGCACCATGAAAGTCAAGGAGGTTAGATATCTAAGCTCCTTGAACACTATAGCGCTTTCTAGTAGAGAAATGATGAACTTTGTGTTGGCGGAAACTCCCGAGATTAATTTTGCCATTATGAACACGGCCTACTGAATTCAAATGGGTTCTTTGACATGCCAACATCGTATGACATGCGTGTCGTATTTTTGCCGCCTTTCAAAAATCACTTACCACGGCCAGGAGCGAACCTGCAATCTTGGGGTTAGTAGACCGACACGCTATCCACTCACCCACCGTGGCAAGCTATTAAAATCTTAATAGTACATTATGCAACGAGCCTATAATTACCATTATAGGCAAGTTGCATACGACTGTTTATGTTTGACGATAATTATTATAACTATTTTATGTTCGAACATAAATATTCATAAATATCTGTCGATATTTTGCCAGTTTTATGTACTGAACAGAGCGCATGAGACTCGGAAAATGCCTTGTATTTGACCATGGTCTCCTCGATTACCCTACTATGACACTAGGCCAGGTAGTGAAATTTAAATTATAAGGCCGTGGTTTTCAGCGCATCTAATTATCTAATTGGTTAAACAACTGTTTCTTGAGCTCTGATTGGTGGGAGAAACTGTTTCATAATGAAAAATAGTGTTATAATGAGCCTCATTATAGTACAGTTTTCTGACATATAATAGGGTCGAACATAAAAGCTGCATAAGCCATTACATGTATCTGTGAGGTAGCATGGTGAGCCAAAGAATAGTGTCTTTCTCAACTGTTGTAATATTTGGTTGTGCCACTTGAAATGGAGCATGGGGAGGTACAAGTATAACAGATGGTATTTAGAGGAGATTTATAAAATTAATTAAGGACAAATTTCTCTCGGTGGAAGATTTGTACAAAGTAAATTTAATAACCATGTATTATTATGACAGCAGAAACATGGAAAACAAACTAGACAGGTTTTTAATGTTCCCACATGGACAAATCTTTCTGGTACGAAGGAATTAAGATTTGTAACACCCACACTTTTCGATGAGTACAACATCACACCAATAAGTAGGCTAAAGCTAAACATCAAATTAGGAAACTTTATGATAATGATTTCAGTAGTGATTGATTTATCTCGGAGCAACCTTTGTATCATCGTCATCAATGTATCAGCTTGATGGCAGGTTTCCTCAGGGTCTGTCTCTCCACCTTAATCGGTTTTCAGCAGCATGTTTCATCAGCTCATAAGATTTATCAATCTTGATGGAATCCAGCATCTGAAACCTCCTTCTTCCTCTTGGGATTTTCCCTTGGACTGTCCCTTCTAATGCACTTTTCACCAAACCATCTCCTCTTAGGCAGTGTCCAATGCAATTCATTGCTCTTTTCCTTGTCTTCTTTAGCATCATTCTGTCTTCTCATTTCTTTAATACTTCCTCATTTCTCACTTTGTCCCTCCAACTTATTCTCTCCAGAGCCACATTTCGAAAGCCTCTCGTCTTCTTTCCTAAGTGTTGGGAACACTGAGTGAGATGTTTTTGTTTATTTTATAAATTAAGCAGCCCCTAGGATCTAGAGTGCATTGTCCAATGTAACGCACAACATGTAATGCTAAAGAAATAAAGTTACGTTGTTTTATGTTTAATAAATCTTTCCATTGGTGGAGGGCCGAACATTTGACAGTAAGTTTTCTTTCCGAGTTGCCCAGTAGCTTTTCATTCACTCTGAATTTGCTTCATTATATATTAGATCATAATACTTGCCTTCCTTTTCTATCAAATGGTTATTTCATACAGATTATATGCGATGTGTGTATGTATTAACACTCAAATAATATAGCTTTTACCTCAGGTTATTCGGAATGTACTTGAAGTATATCGCACAGATGAGCCATAGGAAAGTAGGCTATGTAACTACTGCTTCATCATCATCATCTTGAGCAGTTTCCAACCGCTGGTCGGGTCTGCTTGGAACTTAAGCCTCTCCATCGTTTCCTGTTCATCCACCTTCTCTCGTCATTTACTGTGTCCCAGCACACTCCTCTTTCCTCTACACTCTTCTTAACTCCTTTTGTCCATCTGTCCCTTGGTCTTCCCCTTGGCCTCCTCCCCTTCATTTCCATTCCAAACATTTTCTTCGGTATCCTCTCCTCTCGCATCCTCCTCACATGTTCATACCATTGTAGCCTAGATCGCTCTATTCTATTTTGCAATGGTTCCTCTCTTACCATCTCTCTGACTCTCTCATTCCTTACTCTGTCCATTCTTGTTACTCCTACCCTACTCCTCTGGAACTTCATCTCCACTGCTCGTATTTTACTCTTGTCCCTTTCCTTCATCACCCATGTTTCTGAACCATACATCAAAATTGGCACAAAGTAGGTCTTGTAGATGATTCCTTTACATTTTTGTGGTACATCTTTATTCCATATCATCCCCCTAACACTCTTGAAAAATCCATCTGCGCACCTTCCCCTTTCATTTATTTCCATCCTATTGCCTCCCTTTTCAATTATGCTTCCCAAGTACTTGAAGCATTCTACTTTCTGCAACTGCTGTCCTCCAAGTGTTATGCCCATATCCAGTCTGTTCTTCTTCCTCGTTGTGATGACCACTTCACTCTTTTGTGCTGAGAACTTCATCCCATATGATAACACTACCTTCTCCCACTCATCTAATTGCTCTTGTACTTCTTCCTCATCCTCTCCCCATACCAGAAGGTCATCAGCAAACAACATTGCCTTCATTTTCCTTTCCCCAATGCTATTTACCACTTTTCGTATGATTTCATCCATCACCACTATAAATAACAGGGGTGAGAGGGCACTTCCCTGTTTCAGACCACTCTCCAGTTGAAACCATTCCGTTCTCTCTCTTCCCACCTTTACACAGCTTTTGCTTCCCTCGTACATTGCTTTCACTCTTGCCACTGTCCCCTTGTAACTACTGCTTATGATTTTCAATGTTTTTAAAATGTAATTTTATGCTTGCATGTAAAATTGCAGCAACAAATCAATGGGCTGGAGATGGGAATGTTGTTGTTGTTGTAGAGGGTCAAACGTGCAGTGTCGATTTCTCAAGATAAATCCTATAAGTTGTTTCTGTTGATTTGTGTCCAGGTTCGTTGTGACAGTGGCATTGAGGAAGGCAGTGAGATTAGTATTTACTACGATCCAATGATTTGCAAGCTGGTCTGCTACGGTAAAAACAGGCAAGAAGCTATCAACAGGAGCGTCCAAGCCCTGGATTCCTATGTCATTAGAGGTATGTTCTTGTTATGGCTTCCAAGGCTAAATTGTAGATAAATGAACTGTCGTGGCCGGGTCCGCCGAGAGAATGGGGCAAATGCATAGGGCCCGTAAGTGTCAGCTTATTGTAGCTACTTATGTAAAATGTCTATAGCTTTGCTCTGCAGAATAAAGACAGTTCTGCAGAAGATATCACATGTTACCATATTTTAACTCTTAAGATAAATGAGGCAGAAAACACTTCAGAGGTATGACAGTGCAAAAGTATTGACAGAAACCATTCATTTGGTAAAAGAAGTTCCTCGATTCTGGAAATTTCAAAAGATACGCTGAAATGTACTTTATTCTCCCCAGAAGAGTTAGGAGTTATAACTGTTAGGAATAATGGAGTGTTGAATCTGCTATCAAACTAGTGTGGGGTTTTAAAATGCTCCTTTAATCATTACGTACTGTTAATTAAAGTGAATATTTCCCTCTGCATGTTAACTGTATTAAAAATCCCAACTTGTTTTGTGCACTTTGCAAAATATATCTCTTAAAATAAATACTGAAATGTTTTCTATGAAATAAGGTTTGTATGGTTTTTTAAATTTATTGGCCACTTTTTATACATGCTAATGGACCCTTTTCTCCCACGGACCACTCCTGCGGCACTCGCGGACCGCCGGTTAAGAACCAGTGCTCTAATGGAATAGGAACACAATCACTCGCAGCAGCAGACGACAGTGAATCATATCACATGGCACACAAACTATAAGGAAACATTGCAATGCACTGTATCTTATGTTAACAATATGGTTGGTGTGCTTTGCAGGTTTTCAAGTTAAAGCATATTGTAAAGGATATATTTTATATCATATGTAGTTTCTTAAAAATCTAATGTGATACAGGAACATGGGAGCTATTTCTGTAATTCAAACACTTTGAATATACAAAATCAGTTATTGAATGTTTCTTAAAAGTGTTTTTTTATTTATTTATATATAGAGCTGTGTGTCCAGTGAGATTGGTTTCAATTTACTTTCCCCAAGAGTTGGATGTTGCTGCTCCAGACACTAAGGCCTCTTATTGCATATTCTGTATAAACTATCATTGGGCGGCTTCGGTGGCGTAGTTGGTAGCAAACTGGGCTTCTATGCCCACGATCGTGGGTTCAAACCCGGCCGAAGCCGTCGGATTTTTTAAGGGCATTAAAAATCCCTCAGTATGCCTTCCTTCGGAGGGGAAGTAAAGCCGGGGACCCTATGCCATGAGAAAGAACCTTCCACTAACTACACTTGTGAAAGCTAAAATTTGTAGTTAGTTTGATAAAACTATATTAGTTCCAACGTTCGCTGCCAGGTGCTAGCTGCGATGGCATCTGGTAACCAAGTCCACAGCTAGGTGTTATGGATGGTGGCATTTGGTAGCAAAAGTAGGAACTACTTGAAATTGATCGTCTGCAGTCCGTACCTGAATTACAGATAGCACACACTAATACAGCCATCACAATTAACACCGGTTATAAGACAGATTCTACACACACTCAAAGTACACGGGGCTATAGTAAAGCCATCATTACTTCCAACTTGACGTTTCAGTGTTACCGCTAGAGTTATCTAGCGGTCAGAAGGAAAATCGCTTTAACTAAACAATCGCAGGCAGACATTTGAATCGATATATCATGACAAATTGAGTTTCGTTTTCGATGTCGCAATTTAGCGAACGTACTCTAGCTTAGCACTGAAACATCAAGTCGGAAGTAATGATGGCTTTATTATACATGACCATCTTGTCGCAGCCCCTAAACTGAGGAACCAACCGAACATAAAAAGGAAGATAGAGACAGATAAATGACAGGCAGATGCAAGCGGAAGGAGAGACACGAGGGAAGGACAGGGACAATAGCTCCCAACCTCATGAGGACGGGCAGAGCGTGGAGATGTTGTCCCTTCCTTCACATGCACCTGCCTCTATGTTGTGCTTCTCTCTATAGTTTGAAAGTATCAATAGATTGACATTTCAGGGGTGGCTCACAACATTCCGTTACTCAGGGATATTCTGACAGAAGAAAAGTTTGTGAAAGGAGACCTCAGCACAAACTATCTGCCCGAGACTTATCCTGATGGCTTCAAAGGCAAGACGCTGAAGAACTCGGAGAAGAAAACCTTGGTGTCGATGGCTGCATCAGTATTTGCTAAGATGGACATTCGCTCCAGAATGTTTCTCAATGGATCTCAGAGTAAAGTGCGAGGAAAGATTCCACGAGAATGGGATGTTGTGGTAAACCTCAAAAATGAAGAACTCAGGTGTGTTGTCAAGAAAATAACCGATGGTTTCAAGGTAAGACTTTTTCTGTTGTTATTGTATTTCCACTCATTGAGGTGGGATTAGTTAGTTCCCCCTCATTGAATGGTCACCATACACAAGTAGCTGGTGGTGCATTTATACGTATGATAACAACGCTTGTCAACAGGGGCGTACCGACAGGGAGGAGGGTTTAGGGTTCGACCCCCTCCCCAAAGACATTTCTTTACTTGAATCTTTATATTGTCCCATCTATCACCTGTTTTACGCTACCGCTAGTGAGGTTTCTTACTCCTGAATATACTGTATTTTAAAAGTGATCACATTCCTCACTTGGCAAATGTCCTGCACCCTACTCCCAGCGAGACTCCTCCTTCAGCATTGGAGCAAGCCATGGATCCGTTTTGCTGTTCAAGTGTGCTGTAATATTTTTGTTATTGTAATGATTATATATAAAACTTGCCACCTCAGGGTATAGGGGCTATAATCATCATCTTGCACAGTTTCCAGCCACTGGCCGGGTCGGTTTGGAACACAAGCCTCTCCAACGTCTTCTGTCTTCCCACCATCTCTCAGACTCCACCCTTGTCCAGTCTTCTCCTCTCTTCTTCACGCTTTCTTCCACCCCCTTCGGCCACCTGTCTCTCGGTCTCTTTCCTTCCCACTTCGTCTCGTGTACTCTCCTGGGTATCCTCTTCTCCTCCATTCGTTTTACATGTCCATACCATCTAAGTCTAGATTTCTCTATACCATCCTGTAATGGTTCCTCCTTCATTAATTCACTGGTCCTCTCATTTCTTATTCTGTCCATCTTTGTAGCTCCAATACTGCTTCTCAAGAACCTCATCTCTCTGGCCTGTATTTTGCTCTTCTCCCTTCCTTTCATAACCCAGGTCTCCGAGGCATACGTCAGGATAGGGACATAGTACGTCCGATATATGATCTTTTTGCAGTTCTGAGGGACATCCTTGCTCTATAACATGCTTCTCACACTCCTCCGGAATGCTTCTGCCTGCCTCCCCCGCTCATTTATTTCTATATCGTTTCTTCCATTATCTTGTATCAGGCTTCCCAGATACTTGAAACTCTCCACTTTCTTCAGCTGTTCCCCACCAATTGTTATTCCCGTTGTGGTTCTTTCCTTCTTCCTTGTTGTGATCACCATCTCACTCTTATTTATGCTAAATTTCATCCCATATCCTTGTATTATTCCTTCCCACACGTCCAACTGTTCCTGTACCTCCTCCTCCTTGTTTCCCCAAATCATCTGCAAACACCATTGCTTTCATCTTTCCTTCCCCAATTACTTGTGCCACTCGGGTCATTATGTCATCCATCACCACAATGAAAAGTAACGGTGACAGTGCACTTCCTTGTTTCAGGCCGTTTCTCTGTTCCAACCAGTCTGATCTCTCTCCTCCCACTTTCACACAGCTCACACTTCCCTTGTACATCTCCTTTATTCTCTTTATAGTCCATTTCTCTACTCCTATAATACTAGCTTTAAATGAATCCACAAAGATAGTACACCAACTTCCAAATTCACACACAATTTATTAATAATAATCCTTCTCCAGATTGAGTTGATCTTTAGCAATCATTAATTAGCTATACCTTGTTTGTCAAGATCAGGCAGCTTCCATACATAACAAATCATCACACAATTTTATCTCCAACTGGCATCCATCATCCAGCTTCTCACAACTCATTCCCATGGCAACCACACATGCCAGGTCAAGGAATCTTTCGACCTATCAGTCAAGGCCACCTATCTGTAGACCACCAAAAGAAGAATCCAATGGGCACTGACCACACCAGACTCTCCATGGCGCTCCACAAACAGGCAGCCATGTCTGGCAACCTAATAAAAATAATAACAGTCTCTGTAACCTAACAAAAGTTTGGTTACAGTGTGATAGGTAACTTTTTTCACGTCGCTTCGGGTTGCTTTAATTGTGTGTCTGTTTCGTTAAAGATAATTCAGTACATGAGGAGTTTCTACAATAAAGTCATCTAGATAGTCAATAGTAATGACAGTAGGAACACGGAGAGCAAAACATTATTTTTCTTTCACAGTATCAATATATTAAGCAACCACGTAACTAAGGTCATTTTGATAACACTGCATCGTTTCAGTTTTAAAATTTAGTTACTGTTTTCCATATTTTTTAGAATTTTCTTTTTCATTTTCTTATTGTGTCGAAAAAATAATGAGGCCTAAAATAGTTTTAATGCAAAGAGAACAGTAATTTAATTATTGTTTTTTATGAATATTAATCGAAATATCATTTTAATTATGATGATGACTGTCGTTTTAAGGGGCGGAACAGCAAGGTCATCTGCCCCATTAATAATGTACAGAATTACCCTACTATATTAATGACCCCCCCCCCTTCCAAATCGTGCGTATGCCACTGCCTGTAAAATTGGCATTGTCAATACAAAATTAATAACATCCATTCAATTGTTGGTGCATGTTTCACTGAAGTCTTCATCAACCAAACTGCTTACATCTAATAAAGTCAGTGCTAAACCAGCACTCAAAGAATTTATGAATAAAGAACGTTCATGTAAACGAAAATTGTGAGGATATTCATTCATTACAAATGTTGTAAGAAATATTGGTTGAAATATAATACAATACGGTATATTAAACTTCTTCATTCTATATTGTGATCGCTCTTCAACACAAACAAATATCATTTGGCGCCACTCATATACACGATGAGAATGAAATGTAGAACATGAAATCTCTCCTTCCGGGCAGAAGGACAATAGAACTTGCTTATGGCAACCCCCCCCCTCTTGTAGAAATAATAAATTGAAAGAATAAATATGGAAATCACAAAAAAACAACTACAGAGAAGAATGATAGAAAGAAAAGTTATTATATTCAATGAATCAATATATAAATTACTATACGGAAAGTGCCATACATTACATGTTCCATTGGCTACCTAGGCTTACTTGTGGTTGGGGTATTATGTATATTCTGATGTACTTTATGTTCGGCAAACTTGCGACATATCTGCTTTATCTCTCAAAGCATCAATTCATGGACACATCTCCATTATTTAGAGATAAAATTCTTCTCTTTTAATGAATTACAGTCACCAGGACATGTGAAATATCGTCAAATTTTTAACAAAGAATCACTTCTCTCATCATCATCATCATCATCATCATCATCATCATCATTTCCCCTTATCCAGCTCCTGCCGGGTCGGGGTATTTATGGCACTTCTCCACTTTCCTCTTTCCTTCCACAATTCTTCTTCCACGATCTTGTCCCAGTCCAGATTTCTTTTTCTCACGCTGTTCTTCACTGCATCGATCCACCTTGTTCTAGGTCTTCCCCTTGCTCTCTTACCCTTGCACTTGGCCTCCAGCATCTGTCTTGGTATTCTATTTTCCTCCATCCTCTTCACATGTCCAAACCACCTTAGTTTATTCTTCTCAATTCTCTCATTTAGTTTTCCCATCCCAACTTCCTTCCTAACATCTTCATTCCTCACTCTGTCTTTCCTTGTCTTTCCTATCATACTTCTTAGGAATTTCATTTCACTGGTTTGGATTCTACTCTCTTGCCTGCTTGTCAGGGTCCAAGTCTCTACCAAACAATTATATAAGAAAAGAACCTTTACCAAAGTTTGTATATAGCCAGTCACCGCCACCTAGATCACTGTCGATTTCTAATCAATGCATTAGTTCGGTGTTATACCGTGTCGCTCCTTAATGACCTATACATCGTAGTAGGATTTGCTTCGTATTGAGCACAAGGCCATCAGACAACAGCCTGGTTACATATTTCTATTCCTTAACCGGGAACTTTCCGATTAATTTACATAAGATAAACTATACATGCCAATTAATGATGAGGAGTGTCTGTGCAAATCCAAGATCTTATGCTATTGTTACACTAGTTTTAGTGTCTCAGTACCAACAATTGATAGAGTTAAGTTATCTATTTTTAATCAACTTGGCAAATATCAAACATTTCCTAACATAGCGAATGTTATTGCTTTTTAGTAGAGCTCTCGATTAATCAGACCGATTAGCCAATTAATCTCACAATACAATTAACCAATCAATGTGCTTTGATTAAAACAGTAGCATGGTGTAGGAAAAGTAATTGTTTTGCGTAGCACAAAACCTGTGTAGTGTTTTATTGTTTGCCATCTGGCTCAGCTATTGTAAGATTGGTTAGCTGATGCTCATGCCTCAGGAAGATAAAAGCGATAATATCTCCTTAATTGCTTTCTTCTAATTAGAGGGATTTGCCAATCACTTTTACAAACAATAGGAAAGGAAATACCAGACAGGTATTGTCGTATTACTGAAGTCTACAAGTCGTTGGTGGAACTAGAAGATGACTTCGCAGACCCTCCACAATAGTGGAAAATACATCCAGTCCAACTTACAGTTCTCGCACGTTTAGCGAAAATTTCGCTTTGCATTCCAGCTACTTCAGTTTTGTGTGAGTGTGTATTCAGTGATGCTAAAATACTGCTCCTAAGAGAAGGGCAGCCATTAGTTCTGAGCATGTCTGAAGTAGCCTACTGGAGCAAACAAGTGTGACTGTAACTTCAACTTCAAACTCTTGTATCATTAAGAAATCAATATTCAAATATATATTTTAATAGTACATTATGCAACGAGCCTATAATGGCAATAATTACAACACGAGTATGTTTATAAAACGAGCATATATGAGTTTTATAATTTCCATACGAGTGTCTTAATTACCATTATAGGCAAGTTGCATATGACTGTTTATGTTCGACGATAATTATTATAATTATTTTATGTTCGAAGATAAATATTCGCCATCTTTATGTAGTAAACAGAGCACTTGGGACGCACAGAATACCTTGTATTTGACCATGGCCTCCTCGATTACCCCACTATGACACTAGTCACGCAGAGGAATTTAAATTAGAAGGCCGTGGAACTCAGCGCAGGTGCGATGCTATCCTTATCTAATTGGTCAAACAACTGTTTCTTGAGCTCTGATTGGCGGGAGAAACCGTTTCATAATGAAAAATAGTTTTATAACGACCATCATTATAGTACAGTTTTCTGACATATAATAGTCAGGGTCGAACATAAATAATATTATTAGCTTAAATGCTTTTGAATATTATTTTTACTTGCATGCCACCAATACTATTGAAATTTATAATTATAATATCTTCCTCAGAGCAAATGGAATTGTAAACATTTTTCTTCTCGAACTGTTGCTGTATGAAACCGGTTGATTAAAGCCATTTGGTTAACCGATCAAAATTTTAAATTGATGGACAGTTCTACTTTTCATATACTGTATGACATTATAACGAACGGGTTCAGTGGCATAGTCTGTAGCATGCTGAACTGCTATGCCCAAGATCGCAGGTTCAAACCCGGCCGAAGTCGTCGGATTTTTAAGAGCATTAAAGTCCTTCAGTATGCCTTCCATCGGAGGGGAAGTAAAGCCGGCGGTCCCATGTCATAGATTTATGGCATATAAAAGATCCTTTCACTGCTATTGCTACTCTATAGCCAAATTTGTAGGTTATATTTGGTGAGAAACTCTCTATCAAGTCCCAACATGACAGTGACAGTGGCATCTCTGGCCATTGGTTGCAATTCAAATATAATAATTAGGGCTCGGATTTTTAGGTAAATAAATATTATTTTATGTAAATACATATTTTAAGCAGTTTTTCTATAAATACATAAATTCCTGCTTTTCACTTATTAGCGCATAAAAAGACATAATATTTACATGTTTATAATCAGTATGCTAGATCTTTCAGTTTATTGCATTTTTGTTCTGTGTTTCTTCAATGGGGAAGAAAATGTGAGCTATCTAATCTTCATGCAGAGCGCATGTCAGCTTGCAACTGTGGTGTTCTTAACTTGTCGCCCCGTGCCACTCACTGTGGAAGCAGGGGATTTCCTTGTCCATAGCCATATTGCACCGTGTGGTAGACCTCCCCCGCCCCCAGCTACCTGGAACCAGTGTCACTCACATGCAGTTCATTTCTGGCACTATGAAGTGTAAGGCAGTTCTAGATGCCTAAAGTAAAAACAACTACACGTTATCGTCTATAGCAGAATTTAAGAATAATTTTACTTCTGATGAGGGCGTTCTGTTCTGCCAACCATGTGGGAAAGCAATCAAGGCTGAACAGAGATCTCAAGTTACACAACACCTCAAGGGAAAGACACATGTCATATTGCCGCAGTTTCGTGCCTTCAGAAGAAGTGTTTTGCGATAATTGTCGGTCATGTATCTCGTTGTGTATTGTAATTCTTCAGCAGTCAGTGAGACTGCATATTGTTGATATTCGCATTATTAAACTAAATTATAATTATAATTAAATATTATTACTTTTTTGTCACATATTTCAGGTATTTTTAATAAATAAAAAATAAATATTTTCCCGATTTTTAGCACCTAAAAATCCGAGCCCTAATAATAATATTATAAGCAACTTATATGGAGCTTATATGGTTGTCAGAGAGCAAAGGTATTGAATTGGGAGTACAGTAAAACCCCTCAAATCCGAACTAATTGGGGCTGTAGTCAGTTCGGACTTCAATTTGTTCGGATTAGCCAAAAAATATCCACATAGCAGGTTGTGAGGATGCTGGAGAGTAGTGGACGACAGTTGATGTCAATGAAGAATGCACCGAACATGACAGCAATGTAGCTAGTGAGAAAGAAGAAACTTGGACAGACAATGTGACTTATACTGAGGCTGCTGCATCGTAGAACAACACGAAGCAGCCACGCCAAATGATGTCATGTTCATGCGCAATTGCCTCTGCGGGAAGGTTTTCGTCACTTCGACAATTGAAGATAACGGATTCCAAGTGAAAGATTAAGTGATGTTTTGTGTGTTTCTATTGTTTTTGCAAAGTGACTACAATAACCAACTTTTCCACTGTGTTACCTCTACTTATTTGTTAATTTATCAAAAATAAGCTTATAATTGTTTTATGACTAGATAAAAACGTTTCTCTGTTTTGCGTGTGTTTTTCAAACTTCAAATTGTCGAAGAAAACTATTTCGGATTTCCTGGTTTCGGATTTGAGGGGTTTCACTGTATCTCAATATTTTACCAGTCACATCTCAATAATACAACCAACATAGCCTATAGACAACCCCGCCTCCAAGAACAGATGATTCTTTAGAAGCAAAGTGAATAAGCCAGCAAATACGGTTGTGACCTTGGCAGATGTCGAAGGTAGAAATCTCAATTCCTTGTATTAGTTTTAGAATTTTACCACATTCCATCGTGACTCCACTTAACTGCTTGAAAACTTTTATTTATATGTGGAATTTTTATTTTAATGGAATTATTGTAAGAATATCCATCATATATATTATTTTAGTAGTATAGATCCTTCCTGCAGCACTTGCATGCGACCGATCGTGACAAATTAACATTCAAATAAAAGAGAATAGACATCAGCAGTGACGAATTGCACTCGAATTTCATAAATATCTATAATTTCTTTAAAAAATGACTTGATAAAATGTACGAAGCGTGCGATTTGCAGATACTGTTGCTGTAGAAAAATACGCTCCATAATTGCTGTCCACTTCACAGTTTGGCCGCTGTGACGCCTGTTTCATGTCATTTTAACATTCCGAGGTCTTTCCTTTATCATTTTGCATGGATTTCAGAAACAGTAAATCAAAGAATCAAAGGAATGAGTAGACTACTCAAATCGTATAATTTCATAAATATCGAATAACCGGTGAGTGTTATGATGATCCAATTTTCAGTGATTGCCTTCTTAATCGAAATTTAATGTTTTTCAGTCGGTCAACACGATTGTACCCGATTGCAATGGATGGTTCCTTAATCATCATCATCTTGCACAGTTTCCAGCCACTGGCCGGGTCTGTTTGGAACAAAAGCCTCTCCAACGTCTTCTGTCTTCCCACCATCTCTCAGCCTCCACCCTTGTCCAGTCTTCTCCTCTCTTCTTCACGCTTTCTTCCACCCCCTTCAGCCACCTGTCTCTCGGTCTTCATCTCGGTCTCTTTCCTTCCCACTTCGTCTCGTGTATCCTCTTCTCCTCCATTCGTTTTACATGTCCATACCATCTAAGTCCAGATTTCTCTATACTATCCTGTAATGGTTCCTCCTTTATTAATTCTCTGGTCCTCTCATTTCTTATTCTGTCCATCTTTGTAGCTCCAATAATGCTTCTCAAGGACCTCATCTCACTGGCCTGTATTTTGCTCTTCTCCCTTCCTTTCATAACCCAGGTCTCCGAGGCATACGTCAGGATAGGGACATAGTACATCCGATATATGATCTTTATGCTGTTCTGAGGGACATCCTTGCTCCATATCATGCTTCTCACACTCCTCCGGAATGCTTCTGCCTGCCTCCCCCACTCATTTATTTCTCTATCGTTTCTTCCATTATCTTGTATCAGGCTTCCCAGATACTTGAAACTCTCCACTTTCTTCAGCTGTTCCCCACCAATTGTTATTCCCGTTGTGGTTCTTTCCTTCTTCCTTGTTGTGATCACCAACTCACTCTTATTTATGCTAAATTTCATTCATTATTTCATTATTCCTTCCCACACGTCCAGCTGTTCCCTAATCCTGAAAAAAAATTACATGAAATTAATAAATACACTTGTCATCAGATCCATTATACAGGGAGCGCACAAATGATTGAAGCCGTTTCAAAAAATTCCTGTTTGTTTATTATTTGTTTTAACATTACAAAATTTTATAGACAGACAGAAAAACTCACAAAGTTATATTACGCGCCTACAAAAGCTCAATATGTGCCCCATAAGTGACTCTACACACATCAACTCTTATAGTTCGTCCCACACCCGACGTAAAATGCCTCTGTCAATTTGAACTAAGGTGTTGATGATGCGGGCGCACAGTTCTGTTAGATCAGCCGGTAATGGTGGCATAAAAACTTCATCATTCACATAACCCCATTCGAAGAAGTCGCAAGGGGTGAGGTCCGGAGAGTGTGGAGGCCCGACATGAGGACGTGATCTTCATTCTCAATATGACCGATCCATCTTTCTGGAAGTCTAATGTTCAGAAAGTCACGAATATCACCATGGAAATGAGGTGGAGCACCATCCTATTGGTAGATGAAGTTCATGCTATTGGTCTCCAACTGTGGCATGAGCCAATTCTACAGCATATCCAGGTAGATGTGCCCTGTAATGGATTTTTCAGCGAAGAAGAAGGGACTGTAAACTTAAAATTTCGAGATGGCACAGAAAACATCGAGCTTGGGAGAGTCACGAATGTGCTGCACACAGGTACGGGGATTTTCAGTCCCCCAAATTCGTACATTGTGCCTTTAACTTTACCACTGAGAAAGAAAGCTGCCTCATCACTGAATAGGCTATTCAAACAAAACAAAACTCTGAGGGATACTTGCCTTACAACATCAAACACCATCACCATAGCTCTAATAATAGGGCTAGAAATGATTGACAAAACCACTCCAATCATTTGTGCACACCCTGTATTTAGGCTATTAAATCTATGTCTACAAGTATGGGTGATGGTATTTACAATATGTACACTTATTAAGTTGCAGCAGTGATTAAACTAGCACAAGATAAGATATGTGATGATTGACCTTGAAGTGTGATTGTTGTTATTGTGCACTTAGCTGGTTATTAATGTTAAACGCTGAAGAAGATATCATTGTTTGTTTGAAGAATAATAAACACCATAATGAAAATAACATCCAAACTGTAGTTTTATATAAACTCTGTATTATATTTCAGGTTGAAGTTGATCAAGACCAGCTTGTCGTTAAAGACAACTTTACTCTATCGAGTCCAATTATAGAAACAGAAGTTAACGATGAACCAGTTATTATGCATCTAGTTTCCAAGAGCGCAAGTGGAAATTTACAGCTTATGTAAGTATTGCTAGATCTGTTGACTCTTCATTGCTCATTGCCGTTTCTTTATGAATGTAGCTTTTGTCTGTTGGCACAGGCTAGAGCAAAAAGTGGCTTCCCTCAGTCTCATCGACGGCTGTGGTTATATGGAAGCTACTGAGGTATGGGTGAGACCTGTCTGACTCAGCAAGGAAAGCAGTAGCAAACTACCTTGCTCCACATCTTGCCTATGGCACAGTAGTGGTAGCATTCTTGCCTGTTGTGCCCAAGGTTGTGGGATCGAATCCTGGTGCTGTCAGTTGGCAGTTAGTGGTGCTTAAATGGACGTAGCGATATGTGTAAGATCCCCTTCCAACACCCTGGTGTCTCTAAACGACGACAGTAGTTAGAAACTCATAGCTTTATTGTTTGTGCCATCACAATGCCCTACATCACTGAAAATCATGAGAGGCAATGGAAATGCTACAAACCCTAAGCTCCTTGCCCTCTGTAGTTAAGTTACCATCTTCTTCTTTGACTAAGAATGTCATGGAGTAGTGAATTATGTCTTGATATGACCTCCTATGTAATATCATTTTATCTTTGGGAAGTGGCATGTCATTCCTAACTCAGTAGAGGCTGGGTGTTGCAATATTTTCATTAAGAAGGGGGGGTTTAAACACACAACTCATTCGTCACTAATCCCACATCACATTCACCTCAGTTATTTGAGAAACTTCACAAGAACAGAACAGAATAAGCTATACATGAGGGCAGGAAAGAGCCGCAAATGTCGCAGTCACACGCTAATTACAATGGTATCGGCAGTAGACGGAGCATCTCAGATGTCAGTCGAGTTAATTGTTGGGATAGGACTTACTCTGTCATATCCTCCACTGACACTGCGACCTTATTACGGGCCACCACTACTGTTGTCGGCTCGCGAGCATTACCTCCCGACCAATTGTTGTTCTAAGGGCCAGAACAGCAAGGTCATCTTTCCCTGGCTCACTTCATGGATATTGGTTTATGTAACAAAGCAATTGTTTGTTTGGTTGAAATTGTAATTGCTTGAACGAAAGTACAGAAGTACATCAACTAAGTATTAACATTTCATTTATTGCCTATAATAAGTCGCCTTATTCCACTTTCCTGAAGGAAAAATTAGTTTCAGGGGCTGATGACCTTGATGTTCTTCCCCTAGTGGTCGCACGTTGAGCAAAATGTTCATACTCTGATAAATACAATAATAATAATAATGTAGTATCTTATGGTCTCAGGTGCCAGGTGAAATTGACATCCAGAGGGCAGCTTGCATGTCGAATTTTGTTGTTCCTTGGGGTGCTTTGAAAGTCAAGGAGGTTAGATATCTAAGCTCCTTGACATTATAGCGCTTTCTAGTAGAGAAAGAAGGAACTTTTGTGTTGGCACAAAGTCCCGAGATTAATTTTGCCATTATGAATATGGACTACTGAATTCAAATGGGTACTTTAACATGCCAACAATGTATGATATGCGTGTCGTGATTTTTGTCGCCTTTCAGAAATCACTTGCCATGGCCAGGAGCGAGCCTGCAAGCTTGGGGTTGGTAGTCCGACACAATAACCACTCACCCACTCTGATATAACATGTATATATAATACATAACAACAGAGCCTCCCTGGCTTAGGCGGCAGCACGCCGGCCTCTCACCACTGGGTCCGTGGTTCAAATCCCGGTCACTCCATGTGAGATTTGTGCTGGACAAAGCGGAGGCAGACAGGTTTTTCTCCGGGTACTCCGGTTTACCCTGTCACAAATTTCATTCCAGCAAAACTCTCCACTGTCATTTCATTTCATCTGTCATTCATTTAATCATTGCCCCAGGAGAGTGCGACAGGCTTCGGCAGCCGGCACAGTTTATATCTTCGCTACTAGATGGGGGCTCCATTCATTCCATTCCCTGACCCAGTCGGAGACTGGAAGCAGGCTGAGGATTTTCATTCATATAATACATAGCAACTGATTACATGCGTTAAAGTATTTGCAGATTAAATGAACATTCCTGAAACAGTAAGATTGATGGATGATATAATGATATGGGGCAACGGAGAGGCAGAGGTACAACAAATGGGTTGAGACAGAAAAACAGTATGGTTTGATATTTAATGCAAAGAAATGCAATGTGGAACGATGGTGACAACGAGAAGTAAGGGAAGAGTAACAACAGGAGGAGAAGTACTAAAGAAGGTGGAGTGTAATAGAAGTGACAAGGAGATCAGTGAGAGAGGATTCCTGCAGAGCGTGAGGACGTACCCCAGGTATTATGTCCCAATACTCACCAACGCATCAGAAACGTGGGTTATGAAGAAGAGACAGGTGAGCAGGATCCAGGCTTGCAAAATGAGAACTCAGAGAAGCACATTAGGACTAACAAGAAATCATAGAGAAGTCAAGAATGAGTTGGAACGGACATGTTAGGAGAATGCAGGATGTATGAGATGGAAATGGGAGGCGAGAGACCAAGAGAGAGGTGGATTGTGGGTGTGAAGGAAGGAGAGGAGTGGGAGAGGCTTATGTTCCAAGCAGACCCAGCCAGGGGCTGGAAACTTTACAAGATGATGATGATGAAGATTGATCTCACAAAACCTAAACACTTCGAACTAAGGTTTTTCGAGCTTATGTAACCAGCAAGATGTTCTAGTTTTTTCTTTCTTTTCTTTTCAAATACAGTTAAAACAGTCTCATTGTTATGGTACTGTGGAATAATCTGGAACTGTTCCGTCGTAGCATTTTATTCACTTTCGCAGTCAGTGTCGCCCTCGATCTAACCTGTGAGGTTTCACCAAACCAAACTAAAATGGCATGACGTGAATTCATTGTCACACAATGATTGCACCAAACTTAGATATAATAAGTTTCGAAGAACACTCTTACAACCATGAAACAACATAGGATAGTGGAATTATACCGCACTTAAATTAGTGCCAACATGACTGGTCGCGCTTGAAGCAAAATGCTCACTGCTGCGGGAGGGTCATAACTTCTGCCTGTATCTTCACAAGATCCTCCCCTCAAAGCTGCTGTGGGAAGATATTACCGACACTCAAGGTCAAAACCACATGCTGTTTAAAATGCAAGCTAATTTTCAACTACTGTGAGCATTTTGCTCATACAGCGACCACAGGCGGGTTAAACAACAATCAGTATTACCAACAGTCAGGGAACTAGCCAGGCTTGTTGGGGCTGACTGGGAGTAGGGCACACCTGGTGTATCCATCCTGAGCAGAATTCAGGAAAACATCACACTCATTTAGTTTGTAAGTTTAAAGTTGTAGAGGATTAATCTGGTTCTTGCTTCTTTGTGACAAATCACTGCTTTTGAGTTATCATTTGATACCAAGAATCAGATTTTCACGACAAACAGAGGCCTTAAGCGATTATTTCCTGTAATTGATTGTATACTAGTGTGGGCTGGACGAGCATTCTCCAGAACGGCTTTTCGAGGCCGCGCAAAAACATGTCTTGATATCTTCTGACGTTTCACCAACTAGTAGGGTTTGCACCCACTGTAATGTGTTGACCGTCTGAAAAGCATTGTTTTACCAGATAGGCAAGGCAAGACTGAAACCTGCAGAAATCTTCGTGGTCTACAACAGGTCAGCGCCAGTATCTACCATTAGCCACGGTGTACAAAGCTGGTGCAATAGCCTTATCATTGACGAGCTTTGGTTACATATCCCAGGATCAAAGGTCCTATGACGGAGAAATAGCTAATGATGGAGTAAGTTAGCGGCTTCGGTGGCATAGTTGGTAGCATGCTGAACTGCTGTGCCCAAGATAGCGGGTTCAAACCCGGCCGAAGTCGTCGGATTTTTTAAGACCGTTAAAATCCTTCAGTAAGCCTTCCTTTGGAGGGAAAGTAAATCCGGCGGTCCCATGTCATAGATTTATGACATGTAAAAGATCCTTCCACAGACTAAACTTGTGTGAAGCTAAATTTCTAGGTTAGATTTCGTTGGAATGCTCTATCAAAGTTCCAACGTTCATCACTATGCATCATTGACATCTGGTAGCGAAAGTTGGAACTACTTGAAATTGAACAGAACTTGTAGCTCACCCTATGGGTGTCCACTGGAAGCAGCTACAGACTCAGGCGAGCCGAACATGTCCTCGGACACTCCCGGCACTAAAAGTCATACGATAAATGGAGTAAGTTCCAGCACTCCAGCTACACAGTCGGCAATAAACATAAAATGGTTCTAAAGTAAATCCATCATCCATACTCGTGGCCCAAGGCAAAGTTGAAGTAGCGTGTGGTATATGCTTGTGACACATTCATGTCAAGAAGGTATTCTGGTAGTAAAGGCACAATACTGATGGAAATTGAGGCTTCCTCTTAACCCCCTCACCCCTTTATAAGTCTAGTTTCATATTAGGGGGCCTTCTACTTAGATACAACATTTGATGCCACTTGCTGCAATGTTAACCCATAACAAACAGGCTAGAATAGATTTGGTCACTGCACAGTTCCTTTGAGGTCAAAACACAGGCACCATCAATATAAATATAAGACTAAGCACTCAAGAGATGATTGTTCCATTGTTGCAGATATCGAGGAACTGCATTCAAAATATCAGTATTAAACCAGCACGCAGCTCGATTCATCAAAATGATGCCAGCAAAACCCAAGGTAAGTAAGAGGTCTATACTTGGCTCCGTTAGGCGCTGGGTTTGGTGGCGCCATGCTATTTCAACTTTATATTCTTCTTCTTTTCCTTCGTCTTTTCCCACTCAAGTGAGGTCGATGTTCCTGGCAAGTCTTCTCCATTTCCCTCGGTCCCATACGTCCTCTTCCCTTAGATGTTTCTCCCTCAAGTCATCTCGTATACAGTCCCTCCATCTTCTTCTTGGTCTTCCCCTTCCACTACCATTACTGTCATTCTCTTGCCAACATAAGTGTTGTCCCTCCTCATGACATGTCCATACCACTGTAGTCTTCGCTCTTGAACCTTCTTTGATATCTCCGACACTATAACACTGCCTCTTAGTCTCTCGTTTCTAATCCTATCGGCACTGGTGACGCCACAAATTCCTCTTAACATATTCATTTCAGCCACATCCATTGCCTTACAATGTGCCTTAGTTGGTGCCCATGTGTCTGCTCCATTAATCATTGCAGATCTCACTACTGACTTACACACCATTCCTTTAGTCCTCAGGTTTATCCTTGTATCACACAATACACCTGACGTCCGTTTCCAGTTCATCCATCCTACCTGCACTCTGCGGGCTATTGCCAATACTGGACACTGTTGAACCTAAGTAGTTAAAATTATCTACTTTCTTCAAGTCTTGCCCAACCAATTGGATTGTTTCTTTTCCTTGTCCTCCTCGGCATATATACTCAGTTTTCTTCCTATTGATTTTCATCCCTCAGTTTTCCAAAGCTTTTCTCCAAATCTCCAGTCTCATTTCCAGCTCATCCTTTCTGGTGCTACATAACACTATATCATCTGCGAACATCAGACACCAAGGACCTGTCAATATGATAGTTCATATTTTCAACAATTAATTCCAATATTTCATCACTAACAAAAGGATTCCAACATTGAAATTCAGTTCTAGTATTGTTAGCAGTCCTTACAACACCTTGCATGGTTCCTTGTTCCAGTTCGCGCCATCCTTACCTAAAACAAAACAACAAAAACGACATAATAATAATAATGGCCTACTTGCCAATGAAATATATAAACGGCCATCCAATTCTCTACTTCCAATACTGTCCTCCAGATCAATTTCATGGTCAGTATCCGAGTCTACAGATCTTGTTTCAACTTTAGTCTTCAGTTTTAGAGTCATCACTTTCTTCGAAATTATCTTCAACTATCGATTCGTTGTCTTCCAGCAGTAGGTTGCATACTTTATCTACAACCTTAGGTTTTGGAAGTCGTATACTGTATATCTATGCTTCTATTCAGTAAGGCAAAGTACCAAACCTACAACTCACTGAGAGAATGTGACCTCATTGGGCACGTTGGGGCTACCAGTCCCAATGACACATCAAAAGTTACGCATGTGGAGTTAGTTCTAGGCTCGTCATTTTATAACCTCAGGAAAATGCTTACTAAGGTATGACGTAAGATGTCCCAAGATGATAAGGTCATAAGTTAAACTAACACAAACCATGCGCGACTAACAGAGGGTTAACGTAAGCACTATTTGCACTAATTATTTATTTATCAAATGATGCTAACACAATAAAGAAAACAAAGACATGAATACAAACAGCCGAACAATATGACAACAAGACATATGACTACTAAGTAGATAATATCATAAATGAACATACAGTCTATTTAACCAATTCACTGCTTCTGGAGTAGCACAATTTAAATCCTCCAGACTCCCCAGGAACGCTCGTCAGGGACAATCAAACACTGTGTGTTCCAATGTCTGCGGAATGACATAACAGTCACTGTATGGCGATATTTCCAACCCCAGAAGCACTTCTTCCCACACCACATTTAATACGATTGAGTCTACTCCAGGTAAGTCTCGGCAAGTTGTAGTTGGGTTCCCAACTTGTACGATGCCTCGAGGAGGAGCTCTTGTCCACTCAGTTTTCCATGCAGATTTGCGGGATTTCAGTCTAGAAAGGCCCAATTGTTGAACATCATCATTGATTGGAAGTGTCTGAATCTTCTGTATTCTGAACCAAAGATGAACTAGATGTTTCTATGTTCTGATATGAGGAGGTGCGATATTACTCAGCACTGGTAACCGCTGGATCGGAGTTGGAAGTAGTGTTCCAGATATAATTCGCATACTACGATGAAGTTGAACAGCCATTCGTTGCTTATGAGAGCTGTTAAGCCATACTCCGGAGCAATACTCGGCTGGTGAATAAACAAGCGTCAGGGCAGTTGTTCTCAGAGTGTTAGCATCTGCCCTCCACGATGTTGCAGCAAGGCGTTGCAGGATATTGTTGCAGTTCTTCAATTTTGCAGCAGCTCTGTGTAAATCGTCTTTGTATGTCAAAGAGCGATCCAGTGTCATCCCCAGATATTTAGGGGTACTGTTGTATCGTAATTCTTTGCCACTGAGAAAGACTCTAGGTTGGAAGTTTGCCTGTCTCTTGTCTAGATGGAAAGTTGTGATTTCACTTCTCTGAGTTTTATTTCACTGATGTTTAAGTTTGACTGTGGACCTGTGTGCAATAGTGGTCTATCAACCATGAGGACCTGTACAACTGTTCAATAAGTCTCATGTTTTATAGGCCACTATTGCAACTAGATCCACAATAATAAAGCTATTGTTATGATTTGTTTGAGGCCATAGACATGACGAATATCATGATTCTCTTTCTATGCTCCCATATTGACATGATCCAATTGTGGCTATCCACCTGTCGATTCAGTAAAATTAGGCTCTTAAAAGAAGGTACCCTGGTGTATTTTTCAGCCTAAATTCATATTGCATGTCAAATCATCATTGCTCAACCCCCAGGCACACATGAAAGTACACCATTTAAATGATTCTCTATATTGATAACGAGAGATTACATGATGACAATGCACTGTCCCGTGAGAGGAAGCCACTCAAATATCGCAAGTGTTGCAGTTTCCTTTGTACAATTTCAGGTTGATGTCGCCAAAGTAGTAACTTCACCAATGCCAGGTCTTGTGAGATCTGTTGCTTGTAGACCAGGAGACGCTGTAGCTGAGGGCCAGGAAGTCTGTGTTATAGGTAAGTCGCTAGGCTATAGTTGAGTTTAGGGTGGCAGTGGTGGTTGGTTACCACAAACCATTGGATCAACCAATTAAAAGTTTCCATTATTAGACAGAACTCATCAATACATTCAGAGTCGAAATAGATCTGAGCGCTAAGGTATATGAGGGACATATCAGCAAATGCAAGACAAGAGAGAGAGCATGTTGCTTTAACATATGAATATATTTATTTTCGAACAGTTGCATAGATGAACAATATTTTAATAATAAATTATCATTACTAAATTTTGATTGCTGAACAAGTTAGCGTAAACCAGAAACATTTTCTTAACTGCACTTTGGGGTGAGCCCATAACACAAAAAATATCCTTGTATTTTAGTGGGTCTTGCTTCATTAAATTTAAAAAGCAAAGTCATGAAATAGCTTCCATATATTTTAAGCACTTGGGGCCCCAATCCAAGATACTTGTGACAAAAGAAAGAAAGGCTTAAATAAAGGTTGTAAACCTTCATAGAGAGAAAACACGTGTGAAAGTTACACAAAAGCATTTACCATGAAAGGGAAGAAATAGAAGAAGAGGCATAGCCTTCAAAGGAGCTATGATGGCGAGGGGACCAATCCTGCCACACCTTATAGAAGAAAAGTTACGAAAGCTATCATGCTTTGAATGAAAGCAAGCCATGCATTTGTTCCTAAAAGGAAAATGGCGAAAGCCAGTAGATACGTAAATTGTTCCTCGGAAAACATCAAGAAGATTATTGTAACTATGCTCAGGCAAGGTAAATAAAGACATGTAGGTTTAGAAAAACCATGATTCTGGAAAAGCACACCTGACAAAAATACATAGGTATAACATTATAAAGTTTACTTAACTCTTAGGTTGCGCAGGTTAGCACTTTTAGGAGAATGCAGAACAGTTGACGACATTAGATATATGTCACACATGGTACCTTTGAGTATGCAGGAAGGTTAAAGCACTTTCAGTTTGAAGCAGTAGAATGTTGTAGAATTCACAAAAAATATAGATTCCTAGAAAAGCCGTAAGACGAAAACATAGGTAATAAACCTATTAAAGTTGAAGAACAAAACTGTTTTTTCGTTGCACTGATGATGTGAAGTTCTCACATGAAGAATGTTCATTTTACAAACATGTCATTTGAAAAATAAAGATTGTGATCATGTCAGATCACTAAGCGAAGATGTCTTAAAGACATTACGAAGTGTAGGCACAACTTCTTGATGCAGAATTACGATAGTACGTTATGACAAAATGATTTTTAAGTCCGGTAATCAAGACTGGTGAGCAGCCCTAAGTCTGCAACGAAAATCACAAAGATCCAGGCTGGCATGCTGTTTAAATAGGTGACAGGAACTTGTTTTAGCACCTTCTGCGACACGTAATGGAGAAGACGAGCTGTGATTGGCCGAAGCTTGGAGGCCGACCAATGAGAGCGTAGCTATGGAGGCCAGTTGAACTTGAGTTTGCTCGGCGTATGGAACGAAATAATGCTTCACTAAAACACTTGGAGAAATGTCTTAAAAGCGAGCATGGCTTATGAAATAATACGTACCGTAAGTAATTTACAGTATACTTAATTTGCACTAGAAACATGATTACAAAATGAAAAATCATTGCCACGTGGTGATCATAAGAGGTTATGAAAAAACTAATTCTGTTTGACTGACATAATTTACGTAAACTTGCAAAATTAATGAATTAATTTATTCGCAAATGCGATCAGTGGTAGCCCGTCGTAATACACAATTATTAGTGAAGAAAGAAAATTAAATGGGAAGATAGAACCAATCATTGAACAAACATGACAGTCAAGTGCAGGTAGAGGAAAAATATCAAAGGAGATATCAACAAAGTCGTAAAAGGGCCAGGGGTAATCTCCACAGCCAGACACAAAGGTGGACAATCCATTTGGAGAATATATTTATACAGTAAAAGCTGCCCCCGTAAAGATGGGCTTGCATCTCGGACAGTATCATAAAGTATCGTACTCATAGGAAGAAATGAGATTGAGAAAAGAAATTTGTTTGTTGAACTTGAGGAGATAGCTTCAAAATTAGGCCTTAGAATTAATGACCAAAAAACTCAGTACATGGTAATGAAGAGGAATTTGACGTGTTTGGGAATCGCTTACCTCTTCTTATTGGCAAGCATAGTTTTGAGCGGGTTGAACATTTCAAATTCTTAGGAGTCATGATAGATGAACAGAATCATAGAGAAGTGGAAATTAAAGTTAGAATACAGAATGATAACAAAGTGTACTACTCTCTGAAGTTTTTATTGGGAACAAAAATTGACCAGTTCTAACTTATTGTGCAGAATCATGGAGTTTAACAAAACAGGAAGAACACCAGTTGAAGGTTTTCAAAAATGAAGTGTATAGGAAAATGTTTGGTCCATTTTTTTGACCCCGCATCTCAAGCTGAATAAAAAGATCAAATAAAGACATACACGCACTATCACAGCAAGCACCAATACTCAACATCATTAAGTCCATAAGACTTAAATGGGCTGGTCATTTACTAAGGATAGGAGACGATAGGATGGCCTTACAAATCTTTAAAGAAGAACCAAGAGGAAAAAGGCCAGTGTGAAGACCACGAAGTTCCTGGAAAAATGAAATCTCCAAACTTTGTAGACTTCTGAATGTGGACACTTGGCTAGAACTCGCCCAAAACAGAGTTCAGTGGAGGCATTTTGTGTGATTAGCATGGGATCTTCGTGTCCCATAGAAACCTTCTGAGGGAGTGAGTGTGATTTGTGGACACTTGGCTAGAACTCGCCCAAAACAGAGTTCAGTGGAGGCATTTTGTGAGATTGGTGCGGGATCTTGGTGTCTCATAGAAACCTTCTGAGTGAGTGAGTGCAGATAGGTACGTCAATGCTAAAATAATTAGACCAAGGAGATACATATGATGGACATGCTGTTTTACAAACCTTATTCCTGCTACTGCATCACTTTTCCCCATGTGTTAAGATCAAGCTCATCTCTTGCTTTCGAAAGGGAGGAACAAACTGTAACCTCTACAGTGTTTTGTCATTCAATTAATTCCCCCTCCCATTTGAGAAAAAAGGAAGGAAGGTTGTAGTTTGACGTGGCCGTTAACCTTGCGATCAAGAGCCACGGGACCTCCATTTTTCGTGGAATCCCAACCACAGGACGTGATATTTCACTTCGTAAATCTCACATGCCGGGAATGGAACCCGGTCCACCTTGCTGAGGGGCAAACAGCTTGACCATTGCACTCCCCCATTTGTTGAAGGAGTGTGTTAATAACTTAATTGTAGCAAATAATTAATGTAATATTTCTGTAATCTACTGTTCCTGCTCTATGATTGCAATAGTTGTTAACCACGGACTAATTGAATTATTTTCTTTTCAGAGGCAATGAAAATGCAGAACTCGCTGAGTGCAGCTATGACTGGGACGGTGAAGTCTGTGTTCGTCAAGCCTGGAGACACCGTCGGTGATGAAGATGTGTTAATAGAATTTGAATGAGCATACGTTGTGCTTGGACATGTGACATCTTGCTGTTGGCAACAGTGTTATAAAGCCTAAGCTTGTGCAGGCTGAAGTTGAACATCCTTTACTGGGAGTCATCCATCACATGTTTGTGTGGACACAGTATTTTTACTACGCTGCCAGGGAATTGTTACTGCTAGACGTGGAGCGGGGCTGTTGTGTATACATTACGTCAGCTCACCACATTATGGCAGCCGCAGGCGGGTGAGGGGCAAGAGGGGGAACGCATGTATTCATACAATGTGAACACACCGCACCATGCATGCATGACCCAGCACGAACCGTGCACACAGACGACATGCGATGAGGTTTCGCTGGTGACAACTGCACTTCTATGAGGAGCGCATTAGTTCTGATTTCCGCCACCAGTAACAATTTGCTGGCAGGGTAATGATTGAGGTTTGTTTAATGTGCAGCCAGAATAAGGATCATGTCATTGTGTTTGTCATTAAAACGAAAATCTCAAGTATAATCTGATTTGTGGTATTGAATTAGTCTGTTGTAGCACCTTCGGTGGCATAGTTGGTAGCATGCTGAACTGCTGTTCCCAAGGTCGCGGGTTCAAACCCGGCCAAAGTTGTCGGATTTTTACGAGCGTTAAAATCCCTCGGTATGCCTTCCTTCGGAGGGAAAGTAACGCCAGAAGTCCCATGTCATAGATTTATGGCAAGTAAAAAAGAAAAAAACTTCCACTAATTAAACTTGTGTGAAGCTAAATTTTCAGGTTAGATTTCGTTGGAACGCTCTATCAAAGTTCCAACGTTCACCACTAGGTGTCAGTGATATCTGGTAACGAAAGTTGGAACTACTTGAAATTGAACGAAACTTGTAGCTCACCCCGTGGGTGTCCGCATTGAAGCAGCTACAGCCTCTTGCGAGCCAAACATGTCCTCGGACACTCCCGGCACTAAAGGCCATACACTAAATAAATAACGTCTCTTGTGATATTAACTCAAGGATATTTATTGACAGTTGACCGCTACACTATGCTCTCCTATCATCATCATCATCATCATCATCAAATTCATGAGTCCTTCATCAAGATCATCCTTGATTTGGTCCAACCATTTCTTCTTAGGACTTCCTACTGGTCTTTTTCCTGGGATAATCTTGATGAAATAAGCTTTTGCTGTCCTCTCATCTCCCATTCTTGGAAGATGCCCATACCATCCTAATCGTTGCTTCTGCAAATATTTTGTAGCACTGATATCTATGCCAGTCTCTGCCCTGTTTTTTTTTTTCGTTCCTTACTTTGTCTCTCCTTGTCCTTTGAAGCAATGTTCTTATAAACTTCATTTCGGATGCCTGAATCCTACTTCCTTCTCTTCTGGACAGGGTGCATGTAAGTTAGAATTGGGATGTAGTTGTCGCCGCTGTGGCAACGAGATTGAAACCCTCCCTCGTGTCCTTAGGTTCTGCAATTATGGTGAGGCTCTACTGTACTTAGCACGAGACATCACTCTGTAAGATCCATCCTTGCGGAGAGTCTGAGAGATGTTGACTTCGTGGTGCATGAAGAAGTTTCAGGGCTAGCCACGCAAGGCAGTACCAGGCACATTGACATAGCCTATAAGGAGGATAAAAAGAAGTGTTATATATTGGATCAAACCGTGCGTTTTGAGACCCATGCCGAGCAGCCAGATGAAGTGAACAATGAAAAGAAGGATATTTACGAGCCTAAAGTCCTTTTCTACATGGAAAAATACCGCCTTCAAGAAATAGAAGTTATTAGGTTATGAGTGGAGGCCCGGGAAACAATACCTTCCCTTTTTGCTACAACATGTAGAAAATTGTGTATCTCAAATGCCACCATTAATACTGTAGCAGTAATAGCCTTTAAAGGATCCATTAGTATTTTGAGAAATCACTTATATTCATAACTTAGTATTTTAAGGCTGAATAGCTATATTAATTATTTACATTTAGTTGTGGTTTGCGCACTCTTCAGGTCTTTTATTCTAATTTATATCGTAACGTGTTTTTCGAGGGGATTTTACGCCACTGGCATAAGTCAGTAGGAAGCCATTCTATATTTATTTACGCGGCAAATTGTTCAGCCAAGAGAAGTTTTGATGTAACTTATTATTATTATTAACTTATTATTATTATTAAGGTATTTTTTGGAGCATTTTTATAAAATTATAAGTAATCAGATAGGTTTTCTGTTATAGAAAACACTATCAAGCAAATTATTACGAACAACATTATCGTAAGAAAATTATATGATTACGGAGTTTTGTCAGTTAGGGTATTTTGAGAGAGATGACTCACTGGGAATTCGGCTACAGGCTTAATCTTAATAGGTTATGAACATTCCCGAATGGGAATATGATGTTATTTCCGTTTGATCAGATACATTATCAATTAATATGATAAAATTGGTCCGGCTAGATCAAACATAAAATGCCAGCGTTTCGGCCCGGTGTGCCGTTGGGCTCGTCAGTTGGTACAGACACACCTCTCCATTACGCATGGCTGGCACATACTGAGAAGGCCATCACAAGACACAAAATACGAGTAGTATTGACGTCACGAGTGATGCCAATGTGCTACGGAAGTCAAGCTCCCTTTCATAAAACAAAAAACAAAAACCTTACCTTGGCAATCCAAATAGGTTATGAACATTCCCGAATGGGAATATGATGTTATTTCAGTTTGATCAGATAAATTATCAATTAATATGATAAAATTGGTCCGGCTAGATCAAACATAAAATGCCAACGTTTCGCCCCGGTGTGCCATTGGGCTTTTGTCATATTAACACCTAGCTCTGGTAGAACACCTTCAAGAATCTATTCACTCAGATCGTGGTATGATTTGATCATTAACCCAACAAACAATTGTATCAGGAGTAGGAATTGGTCTATATCTAATGCTACCTACTGAAAGCAAAGATTGCATGGTTAAAAGAAATGAATTTATTATATAAAACAAGTATTGCAACATTAATAATCATAATAATAAGTTTGAATTTATATTGGAGCGTTGCGATTTGAATATTACCGCTAGAAAATTACGTGAAAACGGAGTCGGATAAATTACTGATTTTACTCTTATACCCAAGCTATGAAGTTACTGAAATACTGAATATTAAACAAAGAGACGAGAGATTGCGTAGTTCTGAGTCATTCGCGCTTACCACTGGAAATTGCCGTAGCATTTCCCTCGTACTGGATGTTGAAGAGAGCTTCCCACAGCCTCCTGGACGTCGTCATCTTCTTCGTTAGTTGATGATATACTTGTAGATATGATAACTTTATGGTCCGAACATCGGAACCAACCACACGTACAACCACACTGGTTAAGTTTTACAAAGATAGTCGCCTTGCCTCCACGGCGCGCAAACCATATATGCACTCCACGCATCCCCTCTCCGGTGCCGTCTTCAAGTCGCCCGGTCTACACTGATTGGCTGAGCCCCCACGCGCTACTTCCCCACCTCCAGGTCATTACACTCGGCCACCTCGTCTTCTCTTGAAGCTGCAACCCAGCTTGCGTCATGCTACTCGACAAGATTAAGCCTGTAGCCGAATTCCCAGTGAGTCATCTCTCTCAAAATACCCTAACTGACAAAACTCCGTAATATTCCGTAATCATATAATTTTCTTACAATAATGTTGTTCGTAATAATTTGCTTGATAGTGTTTTCTATGACATAGAAAACCTATCTGATTACTTATAATTTTATAAAAATGCTCCAAAAAAATACCTTAATAATAAGTTAATAATAATAAGTTACATGAAAACTTCTCTTGGCTGAACAATTTGCCGCGTAAATAAATATAGAATGGCTTCCTACTGACTTATGCCAGTGGCGTAAAATCCCCTCGAAAAACACGTTACAATATGTGTGTCATACATTTCATAGTTCATTACTCGTATTTTGTTAACCCTGTAATTTTTCTCCATTCACCTCATTATGATTGTTAAGCAGCTTTGTAACTCGAGGAAGCATGGGCACAGTAGTGTTCCAACTTGTGGCTGCATTACTAGTCCTATTTGTTGCTGTCCTCCCCATTATTTAAATTACAAATTGTTGCTCGATCAGTGGCAATAAATAATATCCTTGAAATCATTATCGCAATAAACTGATCTGAGGCTGCTCCATCAAACAAGAGTTTGTTTTAATGGGAGAAATAAAGCAGTTTCCAATTTAAACTGGACATCGTATGTCGCTGGCCCTAGCCTCAATTGAAGAACTTGTGTTGGTGGCGAAATGTGCAGATGATGTGGTCCAACATTCCCATCTGAAGGTGGCAGTAGTCATGTTGCCAACCCGCTCTATGTATTGTCTCCAGAGAAGAAAATGGGGAAATTTATTTCCCAACTCTCACATGTAAATAATATTACATTCATACTTTTTCAAAATAGTTTTAATATCCATTTACTTTTTGTATGTTGGAATACTCAGATATCATGGTTTGGAAAGCCATTCTCCTTGACAGTGGCGTTACTAGAATTGGCTGCTGGAGGGGCAAAGGGAGACATAATGAATATATGATACTGAACGTTAGAAATCTCACATTTTCATGTTTGATACGTTGTATCTGTCAATGTGGAAAATGAACAGTTAGTTTAAGTAAGGAACCTACGATACGAGGACGAGGACTTGTAGGTCGTGAAAGTGAGTATTGTTAATGTTAGAAGGTTTCTTTTGTTCTCCTGTGAACCTTTGATTTATAAGTTTCACTCGTCTGCCATTGATTAGGAGAGACTGACTGCCTATAAAGCAAATTTAACATACCACAGTGGTGGCCGGTAATACGGTTGCACAACGACCATATTAATTCAAGAAAAACAATTATGAATAGCCTACCGTAATAATACTTTTAGTAATGAAAGCTGTACGCTTCCTTTCATATAGGAATTCATAATTTTGTTCTTTATTAATTGAGGAAATCTAATAGAAAGTTACTGTGAATTGTCTGAGAAAGCAAAGCGCGCCAACTGTCTGGAGTGCTCATCAGTTTGGTCGTTGTCAGGCCCGAACACCGACCAGATCTCAATAGTGAAGGATATGGCAGAGATTCTACATCATATTGATCCGTATTGACTGATATTCCTATTTGACTAGTAATTATACATTTCTGTCTATTCAATACAATGTATTCAACCTTCAGCCAGCTGCACTCATTATATTATAAAAACACTCATTTAAAAAACACATAGGTCATGATCAAAAATGTCTGCTGGAGGGAAGCAACTGCAAAATTTTAATGATAAACATTGTGTGTCTTCTGTGTTATATGATAATGTTAATATTTTATAATAGGCCTGTTAAGTTTCACTATATATCGGTTTTAATGGACACTTTAAGATGCATTTGATCATGAACTATGAGTTTTTTAAATGAGTGTTTTTATAATATAACAAGTGCACCTGGCTGAAAAAGAGCTAATTGTTAAGCTCGAAACATGTCCCAAGGTTGAACTAAAAGGCAGTGAGTGAGAGAGGGGGCTATGTTGAGATTTTGTCAAAATTGAGTAATTGGTACCATTGTGTAGGGCATACATTCATCTTTCAGTGTGCATAATATCAAAGACATCCACAGGCCCCTTCCCTTGTTTTGTGAAGAATGTAGTTTCTGTGAATCACGTTTATGCTGCGAGAGAGCAACCCGCAAAACTCCAAATATCTCAGTTCCATCCAACTCTGGCATACCCCCTGTTTCACTCACTGCCTCAATTTTTTTTTTTTTTTAGTGTATGGCTTTTAGTGCCGGGAGTGTCCGAGGACATGTTCGGCTCGCCAGTTTTGTAGCTGCTTCGAGACTGACACCCAATGGGTGAGCTACAAGTACCGTTGGGGGGGGGGAAAGACCATCTTCAAGGTTACCGGCGGGGGGATTCGAACCACCTCGCCTCCCGGATGTGAGCGATTGCCAACAGTCATGCCGTAACGACCACGGCTAACTCACCCGGTACTGCCTCAATGAATACACGGAAATGTATAATTATTAGTCAAATAGGAATAAGTCCTATCCCAACAGTTAACTCGGCTGGTCGTTGCCCACTGATGCTCATCAAATATATTGAGTAAAAAGCTTCCGCCCATGAAGTTACTAATCAAAACATATGACGTCACGCATCACACCCACACACCTGTTTCCACTCAGCCAAGACAAGTTCACCTCTCCTTACCCTCCCCTCCCCGCCACACACTACGTAAACACTTGCCTCAGCCAGCACATAGCAGTTCAGTCAGTGTAACACGGCTCCACGCTACACATCGCACAGGCAGGACAGGTAAGCAGTTCAATGCAACTTCATGCGGCAACAGTTTCCGTTTCACACACACTTACTGATACTAGTCCTTTGGCTCATTACAGCACCAGGCAAGAAGATTTCACTCAGTTAAACCCGTAAGTCACATTCAAGATGTCACCCAGTAAGTTACAGATTAGCCCCTTCAAACATATCTATTCTTCTTCTCAGACGCATCTTTCAGTTTAATTAAATTTCGTATCTTTACAGTTTACTCCACAATAAACAACTCACGGCAGGATCGCCTTACCAACAAAAAACCAACAATCCGTATGACGCAGATATTAAAGAAAATCAACCAAAGGCCATGTAAACCCATCAATACATCACCGGCAAGAATAAACCAGAGGGATATTCTGAGCCTTTATTGAACTGCTGCCTACAACCGTTTAATAAGCCTTCATAACAAGGCCATCCAGTACAAATGGGAACAAGAAATTTTCCAAATATTTTAATGTGTTATCAAGTATTTTAACATTGCGTTTTTTAGTTGTATGTTTCTTAATGAATGTAATTGTATACTCTTAATGAATTGTCTAATGTGCATGTATTTTAATTATGCAAATGTCTAAGATAATTACTAAGTTGATATATGTATAGGCTGAAGAAGAACAAATTATTTGTTCGAAACATGTCTATTGAAAAGAAAAAGTATTGATTGGGCGGAAGCTTTTTACTCAATATATTTGATTTGTAAGCGTCAATACGGACTTAAAAAATGGATAACCCTCCAGTTAATCTTCACTGATGCTCAGTCAACTGACGATGTCTTGCAATGTATTTAATGCTTACTTGTGACACTCGGGTTTTTTTCTCGCCCTCAAATATAGCTTACGCTGTTTTGTTCTCGTGAAGGTTTTCATGTAAACTAACTTATAGTCTATTTAATCCGATGACAATGTGGTGTTCTATGTACGGCGCAATTGAATAGTTTTCTCTGATATCTTATACGTTCCCCCCCTACTGAAAATAGTGCAACACCCTGAACAATCATCCTCCAGCCGCCACTGTCATACCATAATACAAGTTGCTATTAAAATATAAAATCCAATTTCCGGGCATTCTATGTGAAATTATTCTGTCCTTTGTTTTCCGTGACATTGTGTAAACATTGATGAACCACAGTTTCCAAGAAACAACGTAACAGAGTTGGTATATTGGCTTTCACGGCCACTCGGCAGTAATGAGGCACAGGAGGTCGGACTTCAGATTAATATTAATAAGACCAAAGACATGTGTGTGAGCAACTGCAACAATATACCATTGCAACTCGATGGACAGGTAATAGAGACGGTGAATAGCTTCTGCTATCTAGGAAGCATTGTAACGACGAATGGAGGGGCAGAAGAAGACGTTAACAGTCGTTTGAATAAAGCTAGGGGCACTTTTGCAACACTTCGCCCCATATGGAGGTCCAAAGAACTCCGTAAGAGAACAAAATTATGGATTTTCAATAGCAATGTCAGGTTGGCGCTGCTAAATGCATGAGAAACTTGGAAAGTGACCAAATCCTTGACACATCTTAGGAATACACTGGCCAGATGTGGCGTCAAATGAGGAATTGTGGATGAGGACACATCAACTGCCGGTCGAACAGCAGATCGAGAGAAGAAAGTGTCAATGGACTGTGCAGATCTGATGACAGTATTGCTAAACAAGCCATGGAGTGGAATCCTCAGGGTCAAAGGAGAAGAGGAAGACATGGAGGAAGAGAGCGAGCATCTTGGATACTCCACAGCACGCAACAGAACCAGATGGCGAACCCTTGTTTCGGCCCTATGCTGCTCAAATAAGTAACTTTAGTGTCCTAGGCGAAACCCCACACAAGACATGGCACAAACCTAGAAAAATTGCTGACTTTTATAAGTGAACGATTTTCATTTTTTAATAAACGGCTGTGGGTGGGGATTGATCCCCTTAATTATGTCACTGCTCCTTGTTCTCTCCTCTTCCAAACAGTACAATATGTTTGTTGGTAGTTCATTTAGGGGCTGGGTCATCAGCTCCATGTACTTGAGTGTAAAGATGTGTAGCAGGAGTGAGTATGGATCATTCATTTACTTCATTTAGAATGAGACAGCTGAATATTGAGAAAATTATCCTACAAGTTAACAAATTAATACCATGAGAATATGATGAATATCAACAATGTAACACTTGAGTGTTGAATATAGTAGCCTACATTATGACGTAACACATGTGCTCTAAGCCCTACACAGGTATGGGAGCAGGGGCGTATATACAATTTCTTTTTTCGGGGAGGGGGGCTGACTATCCTGGAAAATTGTGAGTATTCTCGGGGGATTGTCACCACAAAATACCCAGAAATATCAACCAATATCTTAGAGCATATAACTTTGTGTAATTATTTTACATAAGAGTTAATTGTAAAATTCTAATATAGCAGCTTAGGCTTTCACGGCCGGCATTCATAATTAAGTACCTACAAGTTTTTCGGGCTTGTAGGCTGTGGTCCAGACAGGATATCTCCCGACGTTTCACCGGAAACTGCGTCCGGCATTATCAAGGGTTCCGCTCCTTTCCTTGGTCAGCAGTGGAAGTGATTTGTAATACTTGATAACAAATCCGTGCATGAATACCTTTATCTTAAAAAAGGAATGAAGGAAATCGACCGGATAGAATGGCCGGACAGACTCGGTTAAGTTTTCATAAATATTTCTAATATTTGCTTCGGCACTCATAACATTCCTCAGAATCAACCAATTTAAATATTTAATACCTCAAAAGATATAGCTTGACCAAGGAAAGGAGTGGAACCCTTGATAATGCCGGACGCAGTTTCCGGTGAAACGTCGGGAGATATCCTATCTGGACCACGGCCTACAAGCCCGAAAAACTTGTAGGTACTTAATTATGTACAATTCTAAGTTTATATAGCCTACAATTTATTTAGTGGCAATACAAAACAAAATGGTGTAAAATACAAAAAAACACAGAAATAAAATGTTACACTTAATGAATATACTATTGCCTCTGGAGTATGAATGGCAAATATCTAAATATTTGTCAATTTACTAAGCCGAAAGGTAAACAGTTTTTTTTTACAAATTGATAATTTATTTCTCAAAAGTACCGTACTGTGTAATTCTCAGTTTTGCCTCACAAGGCTCAGTGTACCCCATTACAGCCCTCAGACTAGAATTAAGAGCCAGGAATCGAATTCAGACCTCCAGGGTGGCAGCCAAGAATGCTAGCCACTACACCACGAGGTAGTGTAATTTCAATCTTAATATGGTTTATAACTTAGCCAATAAGTCAAGATTTGGGTACAGCCAAGTTTACAATTATTTTATGCTTTCACCAAAACAACACTTTCTTAATATTTATTGCCTTTTTCTGGGGGGGGGGGGGCTGGAACCCTCACAGCTGCCCCCTTATACACACCCCTGCATGGGAGATGGTGTGCAACAATGCACAGAGTGTACAAGACTACAGGTGTATTTTCCAGAGTTGGAATCTGACAGTTCGGCGGAGAACCATTGAACTGAAGGCAGCGTTACCACGTATGCTACTAGCCAGCACGTTCGTGCTTTCACCCTCCCGTCCTTTTCCTCATGCTCATAATATCATCAGCATTGTTATTACATTTTATATTTTTACTCAGATGGTTTTCAAAAATCTTAAACAAAGCAATGCTTAAAACTGTTCGGTGCACACTGTAAAATTAAATAATAGCCCGTCAAATTAAGGAGAGGCCTAAAATATTGTAATGAATAGCAATATTACCGGTACGAATACCGGTAGCCTACAATCATAAAGCGAAAAGACAGAACGTGATTGTTTCCGTGTTATTTAGCAATTTATATCTCCTGTAGAATAAGTTTCAAGGCACAAGAAACATACAAATGTACAGTGAAACCCCAGAAATCCGAAATCCTGGGTAATCCAAACGAGTTATTTTCGACAATTTCAAGTAAAAAAAAAGAGAAACTTATTTTAGTATAAAACACTTATATACTCTACAATATAACGTTATTTTAAATAATTAGTTAAAAATTAACAAAGAAGTACAGTTAGCATACCTAACAAAGTGTAAATGAGCCTAAGTTACATAGCCTACTTATCTCATCCAGGATTGAAAAACGGAAAAGTTGGTTATTGTAATTCCTTAGGTTAATCACTTTGCAAAGACAAATGAAATAACATTAGAAAAACACAAAATAACACTTAATCTTTCACTTGAAATCAGTTATCTTCAATTGTCGAAGCGACGAAAACATTTCCGCGGTGGCAATCTTGCGCCAGCGTCGCATGAACATGACATGGTTTGGCGTGACTACTGCGTGTTGTTCTACGAAGCGCAATGCGATGTCAAGAGCAGATGCAGCTTCAGTAGAAGTCACATTGTCTGTCGAAGTTTCTTCTTCCTCACTGTCGCTAGCTCAATGTACAGTCCTATACCGTAACGAGGGCTGGTTATTATGTAATGGATATTTTCGGCTAATCCGAACAAATTGAAATCCGAACAGGCTACAGCCCCAATTAGTTCGGATTTCAGGGGTCTCACAGTATTACAAAATATACGTCCATTGTATAGGCTATTAACTCACCCTTTACAAGACAAAAGCTAATCACTGGGAAAAGGCTCTATCCCATCCATATAATCATCATCATCATCATCTCGGTCTTCTCCATCACTGGATCCCGCACTGGTGGGTGAGGAATCGCCGAGGGAAATTATGAGGTCGTCCATAGCTGTGTCAATAACACCTTCACGCTCCCGCGCTTCGCTTAATACTCTTTCCACATGCGACACCACCTTCGCCCAGTTTTCAGCTGTCAACACCCTCATCCTAATCGCAACCTATGCTGCCAAGACCTGTACCATGGATAAAGTTGTCCAACCCATCGCTTCACCACTCGCAAACAAAAAGAAAGCTACGGGTAACCTTTATCTAATTCACACGAACCTAAGCTTAAATTTACACTAACACTATATAAATAAATAACGGACACGAATGAATTATAAAAATAAGTAATTAACTAATTAATTCAATACAATTATAACGCAGCAAGGTCAGTGTGCACTCGGGAGGCAACCAAACAAGAGACTGGTCAAGTGACAAGCACGTGGCCAAATAGCGTCATTCAAATTGGCAGCAATGTATGGTTTCCATGGCAACAAGCCTTGCGTGGGATCTAGTCGTCAACTGTTTTTGCCCACTGGCGCCGAAATGTCAGATTCCAACTCTGGATAATACAACTGTAGACACTGCTATGCTAGCGTTCTCCAACAGAATAATATACCGTATGAACTAACAAGATGTTCAGTAAAGAACATATAGCCTACTTTCTCCTAAATCTATGGGTATTGTTATAACTCTTTGTCCTTTTCAAGGAGTATAATTGAATGTTAGTTGTAGTAGCTTGTAGAAATGCAACGTGTTATACGGATATTAAAAATGAATATAAAGTGTCCTTTGCTAGTGCTACCTCTGCACAAAATTTCATTCAATTCGGTTTCACCGTGTTTAAATTGATATGGTGAATCAATTTGCACACATACATGGCCGCTATCTGCAAACTATTGGGCTGATGACCTTGTAGTTCAGTTCAGTCAAACAATGCTTTCCTCAAAAAGGTATGTTGTTGAAAAATTTGGTAGAGATCAAATAATTGGTTGGTACCGGGTGAGTTAGCTGAGGTCGTTGCGGCATGACTGTTGGCAGTCGCTCACATCCGGGAGGCGAGGAGGTTCGAATCCCCCCGCCGGCAACCTTGAAGATGGTCTTCTGTGGTTTCCCATCTTCCTTCCAGGCAAATGCCGGGGTTGGTCCCTAACTATAGGCCACAGCCGCTACCTTCCAACTCCTCGACCCTCCCATCCAACATTCCTCCCCAACGGTTCTTGTACCTCACCCATTGGGTGTCCGTCTCGAAGCAGCTACAAAACTGGCGAGCCGAACATGTCCTCGGACACTCCCGGCACTAAAAGCCATACGCTAAAAAAAAAAAAAATTGGTTGGTCATAATTTGATTTAAACTTTTAACATTTGGGAGGCCACCATTAAGTTTCCGTCAAGATGACGACGATATAAAACATTACACTGAGGTGTCCTTTGCTAGTGTTACCTCTGTACCAAATTTCGTTCAATTCGGTTTTACAGACTTTGAATAGGTAGGGGGAATCGATTTGTACACAAACTTGGCGGCCATCCACAAATTGTTGGGCTGATGACCTTGTAGTTTGGTCCCCCACATAAAGGTATGTTGTTGCAAAATTTGGTAGATATCAGATGATTACTTTAGTCATAATTTGATGTAAGCTTTGAACATTTGGGTGGCCGCCATTACTTTTCCGTCAAGATGGCGGCAATATAAAACATGACACTGAGGTGACCTTTGCTAGTGCTATCTCTGTACCAAAATTCGTTCAATTCGGTTTCACCGTATTCGAATTGTTAGGGGGGGACAGACATTCAGAGTACACATCTCACACACAGACTCACACACACACAATTTTTCGCCCTGTGTTGATCTCATAAGTCTACTTTCATTTTTTGCAAAAATCGAAAGTAGGCTAAAAATAGCAGAATTAAAACACAATTTGTTATACTCTAAGGGCTGTTCTTAGAGCAACAACTAACTAAGGCTGTTCAAACGAAGCATAGACTGAACAGATGACAGTTTCCATCATACATCCACAAGTTCATAACATGACCAAGTGGCGTTTGAATCGCCAAGTCACCTGCTTTATTATTAAATAAGTAATGATTTAAAAATAAATATTTTGTCATTTATTAGGATTTATAAACTTGATGTTTACTGCATTAGATGTTACCAATTAAGGCCTGAACATCGACCTTCAAACGACACGGCACGTTGGCGAATCTACAGCCGCGATGCTCAACTAGCCTGATGCGACAGGAATGTGCTGACAATAATATCCGTGCCTTGGTGATAGAGTAAGGCCGGAGGGGGAACGGAAGTCGGCAGTAACCATGAAAACAGGAGATCCGTGATGCAAGTCATCTCTCACTAGTGATTGCTCATCCTCATTGCTCTCATTTCAAGCTATCCTGTACTATAACAGTTACTGTGCAGTTCGTACATTAGATAGCGACGTGTTGCGTGTGTAATATGTTTTACATTATGATATTCCATGATAAGAAATACAAGTTAAACATTAGTGAAATACCTAAAAGAGAACAATATGACGATGTGGTCGTGGAAGCGTACAAATTATAATCTTTAAATCTTTAAGCGTAAATTGGTGCATCACCATCCAATTCACTCCTGAACAGCCACTGATGATTAGTACTCAATGTTCATAACATGACCTAATAGTTGGTCATCAGCGTCAAACTGTTGAGGCATAATGAACAAGTTTCCCTCATGACGAAGGACGCAGGTTGCTGGTGAAACCACTCTAACAGCCAGGTCTCTCTCCATGTTGGATCCATTGTATAAGCACTACTTGATCAGTGTCTGTAGACTTCCTACTGTCAGTGTATGCGTGTGTTTTATTATACGGTAATCTCTTCAATTGCCAGGAGCTCTCACAGAATAGAAAGGATGCTTAATCAAGAATTTCTTCAGATTTATTTTGAATGTAGAGTTTGGATTTGTCAGTTAGTGTGAAGGTTAGTTGGTTCCTCAGTTTAGGGGCTGCGACAACGCGGTCATGTAGCCCGTTTGCTTTGGGTGTGTGTAGAATCTGTCTGATAACCGGTGTTAATTGTGATGGCTGTATTAGTGTGTGTTATCTGTTTTTAATTCAAGTGAGGACTGCAGACATTCCATTTTCAAGTAGTTCCAACTTTTGCTACCAAACGACCAACTAGTTCTGAACTTGGTTACTAGATGCCACCGCAGTCGGCTCCTCATCTATTCTTATATATTTTTGATGTCGTGCCAACAAATATAAGGAGTTACTACAAGACAACTTTATATTGGAGTACTACGGTTATATAAATACACAACCAAGAGAAATTGAACTGATCCAGTGTATAAGTTTTTACTAGAACTTTTAAGTGGTTTCTTCCTAATCTAATACTCGTTATTTACTTTTTATGTTTGTTATATACTGTATCTTTAGTTTCTTGGTATCATTCATTTTGTTTTCATTCATCCCCATTTCATTTCATTCATTCATTTTTCTTAAGGAAGGAGTTTTTCTTCTGCTACCTGAAATTTCTCCTAGGCTGAGGAAGATACCAATTAAGTTAGGTATCGAAACATGTACCATATGTTAACAAGTTTATAACTTGTTTTAAATAAATGTATTGACTAGGCGGAACAGTTACTCTTTAGTTATATACATCATTTAATCAAAATCATTATATTTATATTTAGCATAAATACAGACTGCTCAAGTTCATCTTACAATAAACTTGTGGAATTTCTTTTGCTCTTTTGTCCAAACCTATCAATGATTTTATTGCGATCAATAGGAATGCCTCTATGGATGAACATTAGAGCCAATCTGTTGAGTCTGGTTTCTGTAGTATTCGATCTCAAGTATGTTTTCAGGAGACGGAGAGTCGAAAATGACTTGTGATGCTTACAGGATGTGTCAGCATTCACCAGTATCCGTCTTCACCAATGGATATAAAACTGGGTGGCAAGCCTCGAACGCACTAGCTACAGTTGATGGGATGATGCCCCATTGTCCATTTCCATATTCCATTTTGTTGACCAATGGAGATATTCAGCTTTTAGTTTCGTATCCAACACTTATTCTTGTATTTGAAACAAAGTGGCAGATTTCTCAGTCACCGTCTTCAAGACTTAATTTTGGTCTGGAGTATCGAGATTAGTAATACAGTTTTTAACAACATTTTGAGGTAGAAAAATATTTAACTTGTGTTTATATCGTTGATCATCCAGTCCAGCAAGGGGATATAGATATTCCTCCTAAAATATTCTTCAGCTGTAGTGAATGGTGCATTTTGTCGGTTTCTCTGTCTCTACGATTCTCGGAAGCTTTATCTCTACAGCTAACACACTTGCACTTTTCATACTCGCTGCTGAAGTCTTCTTTGGCAAAGCTCTAAATAAACAACGTCTGATTCCTATTTCTTCATGACAGTTTTAAACACATTCCTTTTTCAAGATGCTTGTACAATGGGGTCCCTCGTTTTGATTATGGATTAACAAGAATGGAGCCCACGTTTCAAAATTTTGTACATTTTTAAATCTTTTAATTTCTTTAAGCATTTTATATTCATGTATTTTAATCATCTTGATGATGTAAAAATGAATTTACAAAATTTTTATGAGAGACCAACCATTAGAATGATCTAGGAGAATTTTATTGATTTTGACTGAAGAAGGCTCACAGGGCCGAAACATATATCAAAATGTATAAATAAAAAGATATTTTTGTATTGTAAAGTGGACAAGTGCATAACATATCTGGAAATATTCCTGACATGATAGGTATATGTTTTGTCAGTGGAGTGCAGGATGACTTCCAGAGTCCCTGTTGGTTTGTGATGGAGATGTTGCTTCCTTTGCAGAAAACTAGTTCTCTGGAAGGTGGACGTCAGGAATTTCATCTCTGATACTTGAAGTCTTGATGAGTCTCGCTTTTTGAGGGTGCACGTTTCGATACCATACGTCAAGATGGGTACAAAGTAGCTGTTGAACATAGTTAATTTTGCTTTATTTGGGATCTCGTCATCCCAGAGGAGGGGTCGCACTTGTTGGTAGGTGGAACTCTTCTGCATCCTGTTGTTGATTTCTTTGATGGCTAGATTGTCCTTGGAAACTATACTACCCAAGTACCGTAAGGTGGGGGAATACCGATCAATTTTCTTGATAGTGTAACTTTCCCAGGAATTATAATATTGAACTGCGAAACTTAAATTATGTTTAAGCATTACTTGTCTTCAGTGCGTGATTTGTAAAAAAAGAGGTTCCGGTACTGTGGACTATTGGGTGGTGGTGGGAGGGCTTTATGGAATATTGAAATATGGAGTTCTAAAAACGATATTTTTACGCTTTTATGAACATCTTTAAAAATTAATCACTGGACATAATAGCAATCTAATTTTGATTGCAATTTTAAATTAAATTGAGACTGCCGTAGCAACATTTTTCTTACCACAGCCGATGGCCTATATTAAATTTTAATGCAGGCCAACTAGGCTACCGTTCAAACAATGTACATTATTTCAATTTGATTTTTTACGTAATTTAAAAAAATAAATTAATTCGATTTGAAAATACACACAAGTTTACCAACAATCTTTTATTTCTTGTTTTATAATTTTGTCTTCGCAGTTTTCTGAAGTAATTATTTATTATAAAAGGTACTGTACTTAAACATGTTTTACCTCACAGTTTATAAAATTGTCCAAAGTTTAGAAAAGTTTTCGTTGTATGTGGCTCCACTCCCTCGCTCACCTTGCTGTCAGTATCCAGAGCGGAGTGCCGTCCCCGAAGCAGCCAAGATTCCACGTACTTTGAAGTACGGTCCAGTCAAAGACCAAGTTGACCTTGACATACAACTAACGTTCCACAGTTCTAAAAATTATATTATATATTCGACTTTTCCCCCGATCAGAGGTTTCGGTACGGCGTACCGGTGTGTACCGTCTTGTCTTTATTTTGGCAATGAATTTAATTTTTTTTCAGCTTTTCATGAAATAGATAAAAAGATATGTTGTATGATCGGTGTTACCGCATAGTTTGGGGTAATACTGATCATACACTTGCTTTATATTATAAATAGTATAAGACCATCATTGGGGTTATACCGATCGTTGTTTTATGTTTTAAAAAATATTATTGATGGCTCCAGATGGGATGCAGCAGTGAAATTTATTTAAGAACATAATAATAATAACGAATCACCTGGCCAACCTAGAAAAGGAAATCTCTCTCAATGAATGCCAAATTTCGGCATTACAATTCCGTTGTTAAACCCGAGGCAACGTATGGTAGTGAAACACTCTTCAAGTTGATCATCAAATCAACAACTGACAAACTGCAGAAAGCAGACAGAAGAATCATCAGAACAATAACAAAGAACATCAAGTAAATGGCCAATGGAGATTGCTGCCGAATGAAGTGGTATATCGAGAGAGTGAATCAATGCGGAAAAGGAGAATCTCTTTTTTCTGCCATATCTCACGCCTACCAGAAACCAGACTATAATAAAACAGCTGTTTAGTTACTTCTGGAAGAGTAAAACAAAGAACAACTGGTTCAAAGAGATCCAGCACGATTTAGATGAATTAAATTTAACGATGCACCAAATTGAAAATTGCGAGGAGAAGAATATTTTAAGGAATAAATACTTACGATTCACACTAACAACATTTGAACAACTACACTATCACAGACGAAGAAAGGGCAGCCAGGTCAGATAGAATGAAGACATTTTGGGTGCAGAAGAAGCTGAAGCTGAAGCTGAATCGTTAATCTCCAAATGCCGTTGTTAGACTTAATTGTATTTGTATCGATTAAAGTGCTCCAATGAGGGCGTGAAATATGAAAAATAAAAGAAAAAGAAATAAAAGTCTAATACAGAAAACTTAATGAATACGTATACTGTACTAATAAAATGGATTACAATCTTAATTTCTTTAAATCTACAGAAACAACCTTACATAAATAAAACAAAAGCAAGTTTTCAAATTGTTGACAATCACTATTGAGATGCTTTCTACTCGAGCTGATGAAATCCTTTTGTATTTGTGAACGAAGACTTTCTCCGAGAGCAAGATATTATCTTAGTCACTATTTGCTCCTTACCCACGTCTGCAATATCAGAGTTGTCTGGAAATATAAAAATAAAAATTCTCTAATACTTTCTTCCTCATAAAACTGACTTCTTACTCTAATCCTCCGAGATCTTCTTCAATTTTTCCGATAAAATATCGAACTGCCCTTTTAGTTGGAAATCTAACTATTACAAAGTCACCAGCAAATACAAACATTCTTTCAGTATTTTCTGGCTGATGTTTGGCTGGATCCATATCTTGAATCATTTCCGGTTGATCTTCAGTTTCAGTGTCCGACGGTGTTGGATCATCAGATGAAGTAGTGTCCGCTTCACACCTTTCTGCATTGTCCTCCTTTTCCGTCACCAAATCACTGATCACAATTCCTTTCCCCGGTTGAACATTTAGGCGTTTCCCACGTCGAGCAGAAGCTGAAATACCGTAACAGTATTAGTGCATTGTAGGCCACAGCGGGCTTCCTTTAGATGTGTAGCGAAACAATCCGTCCAAGATCTTTCATTATCTGATTCAGTTCTGTCCGGGATTTGTAACAGCAAAGACATAGCGGAACGATCCCTGCCTTCTTCAATCCAGATTTGATGTTGGTTGCTGTATTTAAGCCAATTTTATTAAGCGTTTGCTTCAGAAGTCTTGGAAACTCAGGGTTAGGAAGAACACCCCTGTTTCCTTTTTTCCACTTACTCGACTCTCTTCACCAAGCATTCTTCAGGGGCCGAAAGAAGGTGATGTCAAGTGGTTGGCAAGTGTGCGTGGAGTTCGGAGGCAGAAGAACAAATTCTATATTGTTTTCCCTGCAGCGATTTATTACATTGAGTGAAAGGTGGCTGGACAAGTTATCACCTATTAACACTTTTCACCTGTTCAATTTCTTCGCAAGAGGTAACAAAATCTCATTAAACCAAGCTTCAAACATATTTTGGTCAAACCAACCACTAGAGTTGCGGTTGTAGCCTCCTCCTTTCCAGGTTTCATAAAGATGCTTGCTCTTGTATATCATCTGCAAACGCTGCCATCATTATTCTGTATTACGCTTATATTTCCATTATCCGCTCCGGGTGTTTGACTCCACGCCTCACTACCACTTTAACTTGCCCAGGATCGTTAGTAAAATTGGTCTCATAATCTATGATGTTGGAAGGAGGGACACCATCCAGGGTTTTCTCCAATTGTTCAAAGTAGGCCTTAATAGTTTCTCTTGTGACAGCTGCACGAGATCGTTTGATATTCTCTCCTGCCCTGAGTGCGTGATAAGAACCCTCGAAGCCATTCAATTCTGGGACAGTTGTTTTTAAACCACTTTTCGACTTTTCCTTCACGGTGTAGGTACCCCTGTACAACATTACAGATGTCTTTGCCTTTAAGAGGGAATCCCCATTTTGCACATTCTAGGAGACCACGAGCAAGATTAGTTTCTTCCTCCGCACCAGCCTTCAATTTGTATTTGTTCCTTAATTTATCATTAAGGGTTGTATAAGGTACACTGTATTCTTCAGATGCCCTCCTGCCAGTTCGTACGGTTTTAATGGCATTTTCTATATATAAGGGATTATACCTACATATACCCAATGGCCCGGTCAACTTCTTATAAACTCTTCCAATGATCGGTGTAACCCAATTGTATGTCTACCCCTTATTATTCCCGTTCTTCCAACGGGGTCGGGGATGAGATGCGATGGAAGTTTTTGTGGTGATGGTTTTTACGGCCGGATGCCCTTCCTGACGCCAACCTCATTAGAGGAGTTAATGAGAGATGAAATGAATGATGGTGAATGAAACTGGGCAAGGATGTGGAAGGAAGCGGCCGAGGCCTGTCAGAAGGTACCGTCCCAGAATTTGCCTGGTGTTGAAAATGGGAAACCACGGAAAACCATTTCAAGGACGGCCGACGGTGGGGCTCGAACCCACGCGTCTACCGAGTCAGCAGAGAGCTTGGTCCCATGACCAAATGCTGCGCTTTAAGCCACTACTGTCGGTATTTATGTAAATATATAATGTTTATAGTAACTGTAACTCACCACTTACCGGTACCTTCTGATTGCTACAAGTTTTGCTGTGCAAATCAAGTTATTCTTGTAACTTTAATAATACAGATTTCCGTCTTTCATTATTAGATATTTATTTTGTATCAATAATGATCAACGCAGGCAGTCGGTATTCATTGTTGGCGGTGAGTACTTCAACAGTGTAGAATGCCTATGTTGGACCGGATCAAACCCAGGGGTGTCCAGTACAATTTCATTTTCAAATGATAACGCAAACGATCGATGTTACCTCATTATATCGGTGTTACCCCATTTTATGGTATGTGAAATTGTCCACACTCTTCAGCTGGTTGTCACCCAGTTTGATGCTTGTTGGGCGGGCATTTCTGTTCTCTGTCATTACGACAGTCTTAGTCTGATCTTGAGGTTAAATGCCTGGAACTTTGCTATCCATGCGTTGAGCCTTGTCTGGTCTTCTTCTTTGATTTCTTCCCATATCATGACGTCATCAGCAAAGGCAACTGTACTGAGTTCACCCGACGTTTCCTTAATGCTCTTCTTCTTCTTCTTCTTCCAAATAACCCATTTGGAGGGTACGATGAATCAACTTTGGCTGTTGTCCATTGTGTTCAATTTCCTATGTTTCCAAATTTCCTTCATCCTTCTAGAGTGTCGATCTTTCTCCTCTTGAGTCCACTTTCTGCCAGTTGTTTGTTTGTTTGTTTGTTTGTATCTTTCTTTCTTTCTTTCTTTCTTTCTTTCTTTCTTTCTTTCTTGAAATTCTGCCTTTTGAATAGCTTCTCTGAAGAGTGATCTGTTTGCTATTGTGTCTGTCTGAATTCTGGCATTTGTCAAATCTTTGTCAATTTCAATCAACCATGTGGGTTTGGATTTGTAACTAGTCAGTAAGTTGTAGAACTGTTTAGTTAGTCTACTATTTTCCATTCTATAAATGTGCCCAAAAAACTGTAATCTTCTCTTTTTCATTACATCAGTTAAGTTTTCACATTTCAAATATAATTCGCTAATGGTCGTAACCTATATTCTGCGTTATTATTATTTCGTTTAGCTCCCAGTATTTTTCTCAGAATTAGTCTTTAATTCTTCTCTAATTTGTCTAAATCACCAAATCTTGTTAATTTAAGTGTTTCTGCCACATACAGAGTTTCAGGTCTGACAACTGTTTGATAGTGCCTTAATTTAGTGTTCCAGGATAAGGTTTTCTTATTATGTACCATAGAGGGGGGTGGCTTTGTGACAAATGCTTATATTTTAAAATTTTGAATATCGTGCCGCAATTGATATGGAAATGTCAAAGAGTAATAATAATGTTATTGGTTTTACGTCCCTTTTAACTATGTCAAAGAGTAACTGCAGAGGGTGGCCGCATATGCAGAGCTACCTATTAGCAGGCTCTCGAATCTGCTGCAATTCATTTTGTTTCCAGCAACGGTTTTCAAATTCAAGCCGTCTCTCACAGTTGGTTGGTTGTTTTGTGGAGTGTGGTGCCTTTACAGACAGAGCAAGAAAAATATGTTCTCTACAGTATAATATAATATTATATTAAGTGCGTATGACGTTTATTGCTGAAGTTAATCGTGAGTTTGTAAAAAGTCGACGGTTTGCTGGGCGACTTTGTGACAGTTCAACGAGCCGGATTCTGAAAGACAGGGATATTTCCTCTCAAAAAACATGGCCTTGCATCGGCCATTAATGAAAGCCAAGCTCGAGGAAAGCTTGGCTTTCATTAATGCTCATGTTGGGGACGTATTCGTTTAGGAGCTAGATAAGAGGAGAAAATAGATCACCAAACCTCAAGGAATAAAGAGGAGGAGAAAAATGAACGTCCCACCAGGCAAGAGTATCGGGACATCTGACATTCTAGCCACCACAACTGCTCCTTCCCAAAGACCTGGCACTACATCCCTCAGGAAGCACAACAAAGGAAAGAAGCCACAATCTTCCCGAAAAAGATCTGCTCCCAGATATGAAACAGATGACGAGAGTGAAAACAGCGAAACGTTTTCTGCACAGGACTCCGACCAAAGTCTGAACTTTGATGAAGACGATTCTGATAAATCAGATATCAGCACCCCTGCAGCGTCCTCGATTTCAAGGAGTAGCGTTATTCGGGTCAAGATAACATCTTCATAGTGGGAGACCATGTAGTTGTCCACTATGAAAAGCAGCTCTTTCCCGGAAGAATCACCGATACTACAGCTGATGGATACAAAGTCAGCGTGATGGAGAGAACTTTGAAGAGCTGGAGATGGCCAGTCCGTTCAGATGAAATTGTGTATTCAAAGGACGACTTCCTCTTCAAATTAGATCCACCCAAGCAAATTAGTAAACGCGGAATGAACCAAGTTCGAGAATTAGATAATTTTGCATAATCTGATTAGAATTTGATTTAATTTGATAGTCCCTCGTGTAAATTTAGATACATGGAGGCTGGATTTTACAGCTCCTTAACCCGGTCCATGAGTCAATCCTAATTGGCTACATGGATAATTCTTGCCAGGCGCGTCCACGTCGCGGGGGTGGGCAACGGTACTGTAATATACCATGGAACTACAGTACCGGCTAAGTTCTGGTGAGGACCCAGTCCTATGGGGTATAACATAGGCCCCGTGCACAGGGTTACGTGCGAAGACCTCAACGGAACCTGCAGCGGAGAAGATGGACTTTGGAACGGTGGAGATTGCGGAAGAGGCAACCCAGTACTCGGGGAATAGTATGAGTACAGCATCAATCGGCAGCGTCTGTTTCCCATGTTAGGGGCGGCTGCAAGGGCGTCTGTTCTCCATGTTAGGGGCGGCCTGAATAATAGCTGGCAGTAGCTTCATAAAATGCCTTTGGGAGTGGCGACCCCATCGTAATAATAGCCTAAAATGGAAATGGCACTTCCAATGATTCGGAAAAGGTTAGGGCGTACCCTGCAGGCGACGCGCAGTTCCTTTGGTACTGGGGGAACTGTGAGAAATGGGCGACCAGTAACCGAAATGAAAGTGGGAATCATGAATGTCATGACCCTGACAGGCAAGGTGGAGGAGGTGGTAGACTTCATGGAGAGGGAGAAGGTTGGAATGATGGGGCTGAGTGAAGTGAAATGGAAAGGTAAAGGAAGGAAGAAATTGAGGAAAGGATATACATTATACTGGAGTGGTGGCCAAGAGGCAAAAAATGGCGTGGGACTGATAACCTCGAAACAACTGGAGGAGTATGTTGAAGTGGTAGAGTGTGTGAGTGACAGAATAATGAAAATTAGAATGAAGATGAAGAATGACGTGATGGACTTCATACAAGTGTATGCACCACAGACTGGAAACAGAGAAGAAGATATTGAAGTATTCCTGGAGGATGTAGAAAGAGTAATCTCAGATGTAGAAGTGGTGATCATGGGAGATATGAATGCACAAGTCGGAAATGAGAGACAAGGAAAGGAAGAAGTCGTTGGACCATATGGATATGGGAAAAAGAACCGGGAAGGAGAGGAACTTGTAAACTTTTGTGAAAGGAATGGACTGATAGTGGGTAATTCATGGTTTCGGAAGAAAAACAGCAGGAAAATTACGAGATATGGGTGGGGTGATAGAAGAACAAAATCAGTAATTGACTACTTCCTGGTGGAAAGGACAAATCGCAGAAAGCTGATGGATGTGACAGCTTTACCAGGAGAAGCATTTGATGGGGACCATAGAACTGTGGTGGCAAAATTTAGATGGGAAAATTGGAAAACCTAAAGGAGATCAGAGAAAGTAAAATAAAAGTATGGAAATTGAAAGACAAAGCTATACAGGAAGATTTTCAGGAGAGATTGAAGCAACAAATCCCAGTTACTGAAGTGGAAAATGTAGAAGAGGAATGGTCCCACTTTAAAAAGGCATTTGCTGGTGCAACAGAGAGTGCTTGTGGTAGGACGTCAACAAGAGTGAAAGAGAAGGAGACACCGTGGTGGAATGAGGAAGTGAGGAAAGCAGTGAAAGAAAAGAAGTCTGCATGGAAAGAATGGGACCGAGATCAAACAGAAGAAAGCAAAAGGAAGTATCACGACAGCAAACGGAGGTGTAAGAAAGTGGTAGGAGAAGAAAAGAAGAAAAGTTGGGAAGAATTTACACGAAGAATGGAAACAGATGTAAGTGGCAGTAAAAGGATGCTGTATGGACTTCTAAGAAGTAAGAGGAAAGAAAGAGTTACTACAAAGCTAGTGAAAAAGGAAGATGGAGAGTTGTTAACACACCCGGAAGAGATAAAGGGACGATGGAAGGAGTATTTCGATAAGCTATTGAACGTGAGCAATTGTACTGGTGAGATCGAAGTGACACAGCCTGACGACTCTGTAACAGAAGATGATATAACAATGCTGGAGGTAGAATTAGCAGTACAGAAGATGAAGATGGGAAAAGCAACAGGGGTGGATGAGATCAGTGTAGAAATGATAAAGGCTGCTGGACCTGTTGGTATGCAATGGCTGTATCGACTGCTAAAGTGTGTGTGGAAATGGAAATGTGTACCAGAAGACTGGGTGAAAGGGCTAATAATACCAGTGTTTAAGAAAGGGGACAAGAAAGTGTGTGATAACTATAGAGGGATCACCCTCATATCACAGATAGTAAAAATACTGGAAAGGATATTAGAAAGAAGAATGAGAAGAAAGGTGGAAGGAGAGTTGCAAGAGGAACAGTATGGCTTCAGGAGTGGAAGATCCACAGTGGACCCAATCTTTAGCTTGAGGCAGGTGATGGAAAAGAACTGGGAATATGGAGAGGATTTGATCATGACTTTCATAGATCTAGAAAAGGCATATGATAGTGTCCCCAGAGAGAAGGTATGGGAAACCATGGTTAAGAAGAGACTGGGAAGAGAAATGTTGGTAATGGTGCAAGCAATGTACAACAACTGTGTTAGCAGGGTTCTGACCCCTGTTGGAAAGACAGATTGGTTTAGGAACAAGACTGGACTAAGACAGGGGAGTGTGCTGTCACCTCTTTTATTCATAATGGTAATGGATGAAATTGTAAAGGAAACAAAGGAAGCATATGGACATCAAGAAATGAAGTTACTATTATTTGCAGACGATATTGTGGTCTGGGGAAGGAACACCGAAGAAGTGCAAAAACAACTAGATGCACTGAACGAAAATATTCAGAAGTATGGCCTGAAAATCAGTATAGAGAAAAGCAAGACCATGGTGATGACAAGAGGGGAAAGACAAGGAAAGGGCATTGTGAAAATTGGAAGTCAGAGTTTGGAAATTGTAGACACGTTCAAATACCTAGGAAGTGAATTGATGCAAACGGGTAGGTTGGACATGGAGATTGGCAGGAGGGTACAGCAGAGCAATGCATTCTATCAAAGTGTAAGAAAACTTGTTTGGGGTTAAGGAAGTACCAAGGAAAAGCAAGGAGGTAATGTATAAAATGTACTATGTACCCATATTAACGTATGCAGCTGAGACTTGGACCCTGACGAGCAGGCAAGAGAGTAGAATGCAAGCCAGTGAAATGAAATTCCTAAGAAGTATGATAGGTAAGACAAGGAAAGACAGAGTGAGGAATGAAGATGTTAGGAAGGAAGTTGGGATGGGAAAACTAAATGAGAGAATTGAGAAGAATAAACTAAGGTGGTTTGGACATGTAAAGAGGATGGAGGAAAATAGAACACCAAGACAGATACTGGAGGCGAAGTGCAAGGGTAAGAGAGCAAGGGGAAGACCTAGAACAAGGTGGATTGATTCAGTGAAGAACAGCGTGAGAAAAAGAAATCTGGACTGGGACAAGATCGTGGAAGAAGAATGGTGGAAGGAAAGAGGAAAGTGGAGAAGTGCCATAAATACCCCGACCCGGCAGGAGCTGGATAAGGGGAAATGATGATGATGATGACCTGTTGACAAAAAAACTGTAAAATTACTGCTTAATAGTCTAAAATATTGTATAAATATGTAATTACTATTATTAAATTATGTTGTAATATGTTAAATAAACATTTAATGGGGTGACTTTGTGACACTGCATTTTCCACAAACGTAATAAGTCAAAAAATAGCCTGTCGCTAGCTGGGGTGACATTGTGACAAATTATAATGCAAATTTCTCTGTGGTTATGTAATATTGCGACTCAATAGAAAAAAGGAGCAACCAAATTCAGTAAATTTGTTTTGGGTTCAGTTGAAAAATAGTGGACTGGAAACACAAAATCCTCAAAATCTGTTACAAAGTAACCCCCCTCTGGTATATCTTTTGTCATAAGAAAACGCCTTTGTAATTTATGCATACGTGTTTCTATTGCTGTCTTTTCCTGTGATTCGTTCATTATCCACTCTCCTAGGTATTTTAAGGAATATGTTACATACTGAACTGTTATGAACTGTGATACTTTTCGGAGCATCAGTGATGTTTGTCATGAACTTACTTTTTTCAAATGATATTAATTGTAGTCCAACTTTGACTGCCTGTTTTTCCAACTCTCTAATTTGTTCTTGGGCAGTATCCAGCAAGTCAGTAAGTAATGCAATGTCATCTGCAAAAGCTAAACAATCTACAGTGATTTTATTTGGATGTCTTCCTAGTTGAATGCCTTAAGTATTGATGGCTTTCCTCCACTCTCGAATTACCTTTTCCAATGCACAATTGAAAAGTAGAGGTGAAGACCACACCTGACTTGATTTTTTATTTTGAAAGTTCCCCTCAAAATGCTCTTCTATAATTGTGATGAATAGTAGTGGGGACAGTGGGCAGTAGGAGACTTCTGTTACGGAGGAAGCAAAATAACCAGTGATGGACGAAGCAAGGAGGATGTAAAAAGTAGGTTGGCTCAGGCAAGGAAAGCATTTCTACAGAAAAGGAATCTGTTGACATCGAATATAGATTTAGGTATTAGAAGTCAGTTTTGAAAGCCTTTGTCTGGAGCGTGGCGCTCTATGGAAGTGAAACTTGGACTATTAGTGCAGCAGGAAAGAGGAGAATTGAATTGTTTGAAATGTGGTGTTACAGGAGAACGAGAAGATCAGATGGGTAAATAGGGCTACTAACGAAGTGGTATTAAGACGAGTGGGAGAGGTGAGATGTTTCTGGCGACTGCTAATGAAGAGAAGAGATAGGTTGGTAGGACACTTACTAAGACACCAAGGAATAGCAAACTTAGTTATGGAAAGAAGGGTCGAGGACAAGAACTGTAGGGGTAGACCAAGCTTAGAATATGTTAAACAGATTGCCTCGGATGTAGGGTGTGGTAGCTATGTAGAGATGAAACGATTAGCTCAGGACAGGGAGGCATGAAGAGCTGCAGCAAACCAGTCAAAAGACTGAAGACTCAAACAACAACAAATCTATGACATGGGCCCGCCGGCTTTACTTCCCCTCCGAAGGAAGGCATACTGAGTGATTTTTAACGCTATTATAAAAATCCGACAATTTCGGTCGGGTTTGAACTCACGATCTCGGCATTTCCATCTTGCAAATGAAGTTGTGAATTGTGAGGGAAGGAATTAGCTTCCAAAGTAAGATCAGATTGGTTTACTCCACTAGGATCTTCCACTCTCTCTGCTGTTGGAAAATAAGACTCCTCTTGTGCTGTTGACGAAGCATTTTATACCTACTGCCAGGATTAACATAGGCAGCCTCTACCTTCGGTAGCCGCCCCTAACTTGGAAAACGGACACTATATGTTGAATGTGTGTTTGCTCAAATCTGCTAGCAAGCCGGTTAGGGCCCCCTTGTCAGCCACGTGGGAGTATCACCTCTAACCCTACGACCGTGGTTTTTACTTATTTATTTTGCGTATGGCTTTTGGTGCCGGGAGTGTCCGAGGACATGTTCGGCTCGCCAGAGGCTGTAGCTGCTTCAAGCGGACACCCATGGGGTGAGCTACATGTTTCGTTCAATTTCAAGTAGTTCCAACTTTGGCTACCAGATGTCACTGACACCTAGTGGTGAATGTTGGAACTTTGATAGAGCATTTCAACGAAATCTAACCTACAAATTTTAGCTTCACACAAGTTTAATTAGTGGAAGGTTCTTTTACACGCCATAAATCTACGACATGGGACCGCCGGCTAGCAGATTTGAACCCGCGATCTTGGGCATAGAAGCTCAGCATGCTACCGACTACGCCACCGAAGCCGCTGACATCGTAGTAAATTTGTGGCATTCATGCATTTATAAATAAATTTATATTTAATTTTAATTTTAAACATCGCGTACAACTCGTTGTAACGTGGAATAGAGAATTGAATCGCATGTGATCTTCGATAGATCGCAATAGCTCTCGATCTTGTTAATTTATGCATCGATGTTAATTATATATTTTGCCTGCTGTTCATTACAGCCAATGCAAGCTGTCTCTCACTAAATCTGAGGGTTTCATAACAGGGCTAGCACAGGGCTATCATGTAAAATTTTAAACCTAAACAGAAAATTATGGATGTGGATTTATGTAATGTAATGAGAGATAGCGGAAAAATAAAATAATTTAATGGATTTTGGTCGGTATTTGCCTTTCGCCTAGTGGAAGATATTATTTTGTCATGGTGGCGCTGCTGATATTCTTCTCCACCGTAGGCGATATCTTTTTTTTTTTTTTTTTTCCTTGGGATATTTTCCCTGTCAAGATTAAGATTGACGTAACGTGTGTGACTGATATCGGAATAATTTAAGAAATTGTATCTTTATTTGTGTCCGAAATGGCTCATTGGTTCCACAGAAATGTTTTCAAGGCAACTACCTTGGTAAATTTTGATGTCAAAATGATTGTTCAAGATGCTGAAGCGCTGAAGATATGCAGGTGAATGATTGTTTACATTTTAGTGTTGTAGGCATAATCATGTTTTTCTTAATTACACGTGTTGACCTGTTTATGAAACTGCTGTACGTAAGGTACTGGTTGATTGAACTTCATTTTAATGTATTTTGCAGTGGTTGGTGAGAAAAGAGGTGAATTTTCATATTGAAGCATTCTCACTCTGCATGCACACAATCCTCAGGTTCCTGTAACCACTCATAAGCTAAATTACGCAATGAAGGGAAAATTCCGCGGAAGAGGAGGCTTGCAACTCTTGGTTGTGTAGTTTGTTGTTCTAAGGGATGGACCAGTGGGGTTATCTGCTCCTAAGCTTACAATTCTCAAACTGACAGGCTGTAGGTCTATGCTAGAACTTAAAAAGTAAGTTATTAGCTTAGTTTAACATAGCTCTTAACCCCGTAATTAAAAGCCAATCACAGCCAATGAATGAGATATACATAGGTGAAAAGCTTGTTGACTAGATTTATTGCGTTCTCACTCCAAGGACCCTTGTCTCCACTGTCATTCATTCATGTTCTCAATCCGTAGATTGGTCGGCAGCAATCCTCTTCCATTCTTCCCTGTCACCAGTCAGTCTCTTCATGTCTCAGTATGAATGGACATTAACATCTGTTATGATCTGTTTGATGTATTGCAGTTTCGGTTGCCCTCTTCCTCTCTTGCCCTGAATTATGCCATCTAACACAGTTACCATAAAGTCATTGTGGCGATAAACATGTCCTATCAGTTGGTCTCGTTGTTTCCATATTGTTTTGAGAAATGCTCTCTTTTCATTAATGTTTTTGAGCACCTCATCATGTTACAAGCATTGCATTCTGAGACACACAAATATCTGTTTGGGTTGATCAGTGAAATAGAGTCTCATGATACCAATACCAAAGAAACAGGGAATATTGAAATGTGAGGAACATCGCACCCTTAGCGTCTTATCGCATGCATCAAAAATATTGACTAAAATAATTTCCAAATAATTCTTCCACCTCATCACTACGTCCTTGCTCTCAATCATTAGCTTCCCATATTCATCCACTATGCAAACACTACGCCCCTTTCTCCTTTTAAATTGTTGGCGGTTGATGGGAAAATTGTAACAGATGAATAAAAAGCAAAATAGAACAAAATCTGAATAAAGATCAATTTGGCTTGAAGGAAGGAAAGGAAGCTTGTAGTTTAACGTGACCGTTAATCTTGAGATCATGAGCCACGGGACCTCCTTTTTACGTGGAATCCGAACCACAGGACATGGCATTTCACTTCGAAAATCTCACATGCATTGACCGGGAATCGAACCCGGACCGCCTTGGTGAGAGGCATACAGCTAGACCGCTGAGCCACCACGCCCCCAATTTGGCTTGAGGCAGAACAGAGGAACAAGGGAAGCCATATTACTAATTCGAGAAACAATTGATAATATTATGGATATAAGGAAACCACTTTACATTGCCTTTGTGGACCTTGAAAAAGCATTCAATAATGTGAATTGCAATATTCTCATGGAAATTATAACTAATGTTGGCTTAGATTACAGAGTTAGACGGATAATCTATGAACTTTATAAAAACCAAAGAAGCATTGTGGACATATGCAGAGTAGTGCAAGAAGCTTGTATTCATAAAGGAGTGAGACAGGGATGCAGCTTATCGCCTGCACTTTTCAATTTATATATTGAGAAAGGCATTGAGGACTGTAAGACAGTTATGAGAGGAGTTAAGATCAATGGAGTAGCATTCAAGACAATAAGGTTTGCAGACGACATAGCAGTCCTGGAAACCAGTGAAGAGGAACTGCAACATGCACTCACGGAAATGAACAGGATTCTACATGAAAAATATAATATGAAAATCAATATTTGATGTAGAAGTGACATAAATGTACAAGTTAAATGTGTTCTGAATTTCGCAGCTTGGTACAGTGCAGGCCCGCTGCGAGGAATAGGTCTTTCTGTAGGGTTATGATATTTCCACGTAATTCTTATTAATTCTGGAGGAGAGCAGAACCAGGATATTATATGAGTTTCATAATCTGAGAGTCATTACCAATTGAAATTACTGTCAATTACTGTAGGCTACCGTTAATATGTGTTTTCATTTCTTGAGCATTCAATGACGGCAGCCATGTTTGTCAGGCACACGAGAACTCTTCAACTGTTGCTGGGGCGCACACATTGACATCACTATTGTTTCCAACATGTGGGTACCAAAAGGATTGGTCTGGATAAAGATTGCGTACTCCCACTGAACGTGACAAAAACCATTGGTCTAGTTAAAGATTATTGAGAGGTTGGCAATGCTGTGTTGGTCTGTAATTCATATGTCTAATGGTGGACTCGGCTGGAATTTTATTATATAAGTGGTGATCTAAAAAGGGGATGGCGGGTAGGTTATAGACAGCGGAGTAGACATCTATTACTACATCATTTCCAGTGCATCATTGAGAGGTATTTCGGCTAATTTCAGTAGTTTAGGACTTTTTTTGACGTCACAATATGAAATAAATTGTTGGAATACAGTGATGTTCATGAAAAAGTGTTACAGTGAAAGGTGATATTGTTTTATCTCTCTTCGGTTGCTGCGCTCGAGTGTCGCTACTGTTGTATTTGGATGTCACGGGTGAACCTCTGGATGGATTTTGATGTGCTTTTCACCATTCTGTAAAGGATATCTTGAGGAAGATTTCTGTAGAAAATATTTTATTTATGATCAATGGAAGCCAAGCAGTAATGATTTCAGTGAAAAAGTCGAAAAACACATGGAGTCTGTGCGCTTTTTAAGCTTACGCTGGGCAAACCGTTAAAAATATCTATATACTTTGAGTGTAAGAATTGTTCAGCATGAAAAGTTCTACAGAAAAGTCCAGGAGAGCATATCTCTATCTTCAATACATCGTCAACTATAAGTATTTTTACGTTTTAATTTCTTGCAACAATCTCTATTCAATTACTGAGGCAACAGTTTACGAGCTGGCTAGGGGCGAGTCTATCATCCCAGTTAAAGCCTAGCTAGCGGGCAAACATTTTACCCCAGATACAGCCAGCAGCAAACTGTCGAGTCGTGTTGAGTTAAAACTTCAGAGAAGAGTGGTTGTGTTTGGAGTTTCCCTGGAAGTGCAACTCGGCTTTTCTTCATTTCGCCTGTGAACTTTCTGTTCCGCAAAATACATAATTAAAATATATACGAAGCTCAAATTTCGCAAGAGTGACAGTTTAAAGAAATCAGTCCGAGAATACGTTGTCACGCTCAAATATCGTCGCTCATTGTAGTTGCACACACCCAATTTTTTTTTTTTTTTTTTTGGTATGATTTGCTCCTCTCCAGTTTTACCAAATTTTTAACTTGAGTCTGTTCAGTAGTGCTTCACTTCAGTGTTCCATGTTATCTGCCTTCCATTTGCAGTAGGCCTTATCCTTATTTCTGTTTGACGAAGTATGCAGACTTATGTTATGTTTGCAGAGATTTAAAGCAGTGTCGCCAGAGACTTCTGGTGGTGCTGCCCGATGTCAATGGCAGTCCAGAATCCATTGAAACATTATACAACACGTACTTGTCCCTGATGATTGGCTTCCTCAACGACTTGGGAAGTTCTGGACCGAGCAAGCTGAGACACAGTATCCTGTTCAGGTGGACTCACTCTCTGCTTGGAAATGTTCCTCAGTGAGTATATGGACTTTCATTTGTACAACAGTGTTTCCCTCAACTACGTGTGCCAGGCCGGGCTCCTCTCTTCGACCCCGATAGTATTTGGATATTATTTTACCTGTTATTTGGTCCTTGTATTTTCTGGTACTCGAATTTCTCTGCCTATTATAACAGGCTCTAAAGGGGCAGGGTATGTGTAGTCCATGGTAGACTCTTCATAACTCTAAGCTAGCTACATCCTCAAAGGCTAATGGCTAGCAAGCACAATAGTTGGCAACAATGAGGGATTCCTGAGCTTGGTCTGCTTTTAGCCTTTTTGCATTCATTTTGAGATCTTCTGTGTGTGCCATTCATGGCTCTGCTTCCTTCCTCATTCTTCAAAGACTGAGGGAAATTAATTTATCTCTTTTAAAATTTTCTTGAAAAGAAGAGTCACTGAATTCTTAAAGTAAGATATTTTTGTCAATTTCTTCTGGTATGTGAAGCTACTTTAGTAGCAGCAGACGTTCTGCTCCTTAAAACAACCATTAGCGGCTTCGGTGGCGTAGTTGGTAGCATGCTGAGCTTCTTTGCCGAAATTCGCGGGTTCAAACCCGACCGAAGTCTTCAGATTTTTTAAGAGCGTTAAAAATCACTCAGTATGCCTTCCTTCGGAGGTGAAGTAAAGCCGGCGGTCCCATGTCATAGATGTATGGCCTGAAAAAGAACCTTCCCTAACTACACTTGTGGAAGCTAAAATGTATAGGTTAGTTTGATAACGCTATATTAGTTCCATCGTTTGCTGCCAGGTGCTGACTGCGATGGCATTTAGTAGCCAAGTCCGCAACTAGTTGTCGTGGACGTTAGCATTTAGTAGCAAAAGTAGGAACTACTTGAAAAAAATAATCGTCTGCAGTCCTTCTACCTGAATCACAAATAACACACACTATTACAACCATCACAATTAACACCGGTTATCACACCCAAAAGTACACGGGGCTACATGACCGCGTTGTCACAGCCCCTAAACTGAGGAACCAACCAAAACAACATTTATGCTACTTAAAGTTAGATGTTGCAGTATTTGTCAACCAATTACATGTACCCCCACAACTTTACACCAAACACATTATGTACCCTTCCATAGCACTACAGTTCTTTTCAATGCTGTTTTTTATTTTGTGTTTGGACAACATTTTGCATAGATTCTACAGGGTCTTTCACTTAAAGTGCCCCGCCCGCGCGATGCTTGGAGGGTCGGACGAGCACATGGCAACTCTCTGAGTTTGGGGTCGACCGAGTGCCCGTAAATAACAAGCACACATACTCAAAGTAAAATCATTACTCAACTTGTCACAGAAGGTTGAAAATGTCCTCCACCTGCATCTACACATTTCAGGCATCTTCTAAGGAAATTTTCATTCACAAGCATTAGTTCATCAGCCGAGATAGCCTCAATTTCTCTCGCGATATTTAGTTTGAGTTCATCACATGGGTGAGGGGTTGTTGCATAAACCCTATTTTTCAATATTCCCCATCAATAAAATTTGAAGCAATGGGATTTAACACTTAGCAATAACACGTTATGAAATTATGAAACAAAATAACAATTAAACAATAACCACGTAACTAAAATAGGCTATAAACAAAATAATGAAGTCAAATCGAGCGTCGCAACTGTCTCAGCTACGCGTTGCCGCGGGCTCGTATGACCTTCGGCTCGACCTTCTACCTGCAGTGCTACACCAGCCATGAGGCCGGCCCCACTTTAAGTCAAAGTCCCTGTAAAAGGCAGCATTAAAGAAATTACTTTCAAGTTTTATACTTTGTCTATGCTGTTGTTTGCTGCCTTTTGTAGTGGGAGCTAAGCAGTACATAGTTAGCTTCACTACTGTTCTGGGATCAATTCCATGAGAGAGGCTCTAATCCCAGTGTTGACAAAGTTAGCTTGAGCCTTTAATAAGTTAATTAAGTCTTTCAAGTTACTTATTGTCTTATAATAAACAGTTGAGTGTTGAGTTATGATAAATACCTGGCACAAGTTTCTCCAGTTGGTGACTGTCTCGTCCTGTCACATAGTTGCAAATGTCAACATGTTAATGGCAATGCTAAATAACAATCAGACCTTTTTTGAACCTTTAGCATTATCAGTGAAATTGAAGGCTTTGGGGCTAAACAATGTTTCACACTGCTACTGTGGTAGGCTTTATCAAGGCTCAAGACCTGCTCAAACCTCCCACAGTAACGGAGAGAAACGTTGGCCAACCTGTAAACATGAGGAACTGTTAAGTAAGACTTGAAAATTAGAGGATTTGAACCCCAATCTTGTGCATTCCGGGTAGGTGTGTTAGCGTTGTATTCCACCAGACTATGGCCGATGGGGCACTGGAGTGACAGTCTTTATGAGTGCTCCCGCTTAAAGGGCATGGGTTGTTGGAGACCCGTGGTTAGAGGCATGATTCGCACTAATTTCTGAACGATTTTGTGAGAAGGAGAGTATTTTCGCGTTACTTTGCGAAATAGATATTGCTGTATCACTTTAATGAAATTCTAAAATGAATCATTAAAGGTATCATTATTGTGGTTCTGAATTATTTATAAGAATGGTAGATGTATAAATTACTAGTAAGCATCCAATATTATTTATGTTCGACCCTGACTATTATATGTCAGAAAACTGTACCATAATGAGGCTCATTATAACACTATTTTTCATTATGAAACAGTTTCTCCCACCAATCAGAGCTCAAGAAACAGTTGTTTGACCAATTAGATAATTAGATGCGCTGAGTTCCACGGCCTTCTAATTTAAATTTCACTGCGTGGCCTAGTGTCATAGTGGGTAATCGAGGAGGCCATGGTCAAATACAAGACATTCTCTGCGTCTCATGTGCTCTGTTCAGTACATAAAACTGGCGAAATCTCGACAGATATGTATGAATATTTATGTTCGAACATAAAATAGTTATAATAATTATCGTCGAACATAAACAATCGTATGCAACTCGCCTATAATGGTAATTAAGACACTCGTATGGAAATTATAAACCTCGTGTCTTAATTATTGCCATTATAGGCTTGTTGCATAATGTACTATTTATTATATCCCTGATTTTGCATTAATTTTAATGCTAGCAGTGACTGAATAATTTCAACTTGTTGAATCTTTGTTCGCTCTTCTCTTTCTTTTCATACATAATCTTAAAACAAAATGTCAAGTTCGTTATTTTGGTGTAATATAGCGCTTATCGCGAAATAATTGCAATTTCACTTTAAAATGGTCTTATCCCTTTAATTCGCAAACATATTATGATTCCTAAAGATACCGCAAAATCGCTTCAAAATATTTTTGGTCGCATTTATCGTTAATGCGAAAAAATGATGCCTCTACCTTGGGTGTAAGTGGCTAATGACAGAATGTGGGTTTGAAATTCATGTCGTTTACAAGTCTTACTCAACAGTCATGACTACTTATTTCTATCATATTAGTGTTTTGTTTTTTTTCAGGTTGCAACGGGACACTGTTTTTGAAGTGGCCAACATGAGTTGTAATGTCGCTATATGGTACATGAAGCATGCTTCGATGATTGCCGCCAAAGATGAGTAAGTTCTCCTGTCTGCATGATAGCTCCCTACATTTAGACAAACTTGTCATAGAAGGAATCGTTAACGCTCATTTTAAACCTTGCGATGTAAGAAACAGAACTTGAAAACTACGTTTTAAGACCTTTAATCCATTTTGAGATTTTGCACAAAACTGTCCCGGTTCTGGAAACAGGTTAAATAATGGCTGGTCCATACTGAATGGTCTGCCCAGTCAGCACTTATTTAAAACACCAAATGACAGTCTCTTGACTCAGCTCTCCAACGCCTCCCTGTCCTGAGCTGATCGTTTCATCTCTACATAGCTAACAATCTGTTTAACATATTCTAATCCTGGTCTACCCCTACAGTTCTTGTCCTCGACCCTTCCTTCCATAACTAAGCTTGCTATTCCTGGGTGTCTTAGTAAGTGTCCTACTAACCTATCTCTTCTCTTCATTAGCAGTCGCCACAAACATCTCTCCTCTCCCACTAGTCTTAATACCTCTTCGTTTGTAACCCTGTCTACCCTTCTGAGCTTCATTATTCTCCTGTAACACCACATTTCAAACGCTTCAATTCTCCTCTTTCCTGCTGCACCAATAGTCCAAGTTTCACTTCCATAGAGCGCTACGCTCCAGGCAAATACTTTCAAAAATGACTTCCTAAATCCTATATCTGTATTCGATGTCAACAGATTCCTTTTCGGAAGAAATGATATCTTTAACAATAAATTTTCAATGGAAGAGTTAATGTTAGCAATAAAGAACACACAAGTCAGAAAACAACCAGGACCAGATGAGATATTCCCAGAATTCATACAAAATCTAGGTCCATCTGCTCTAAACATCCTGCTACACATATTCAACAAATTTTGGACATCAAATGATAACCTACCTAAAGACTGGATTAAAGCAACCATCATTCCAATCTTAAAACCAGGCAAGTCAAAAAACCAAGTCCCCTCGTACCGACCTATAGCACTTACCTCCATTCTGGTAGAAATTCTAGAAAGGATGATTACAAATAGACTCAATTGGTACTTGGAAACAAAATCTCTTCTATCAGAAGAACAAGCAGGGTTTAGACAAAACAGGTCCTCCTCCCACCAAATAATGAGATTTACACAAGCTGTTAAAGAAGCCTTTAACAAAAGGGAAAGTGTTCTTGCAGTTTTCATCGATTTTGAAGGAGCCTATGATACTGTATGGCGAAACATGCTGCTAAAGAAACTTATCAACTTCAAAGTAAATGGATGTATGTTAAACTGGTTTTCAAGATTCCTTTCACAAAGAATGATCAATGTTCGTTACAACAACAAAACTTCAGGTTGCAAGCAATCAAAACTAGGCCTCCCACAAGGAGCTGTATCAAGCACAACTTTATTCAATGTGTACATCAACGATCTTCCAAAAACAATAAAGAAAGTAGGTAATGTGAATATCAGCATGTTTGCAGACGATGTTATCATTTGGACCACAGCACGTAACAGCCCAAATCAGCAAATGCTTCTTGAACACAGAATGAACCAGGCACTTATAAAACTCAAAAACTGGACTGAAAACAATAATATGGAAATCAATACTTCCAAAACAGTATACCAGTTTTTCTCCCTGAGACACCACAATCCAACTTTTAGTCTCAAATTTAGTAATCAAGACCTTCCAAAAAGTGAAAGTACAAAGTACCTAGGTTATCATCATGGACAAGAAGCTGAACTGGACCAAACACATACAACATGTGGAGGATAAGGTAAGCAAACGGATGAAATTACTGAAGAGACTAGCAGGAGCTACTTGGGGGAGCACTCAAAAGACACTCAACAAAATCTACAATACTTACATCAAACCTATCATAAAATATGGCAGTGAAGTACTCTCTACAGCACCCCAGTCAAACATTGATCCCCTCGAGAGGTGTCAGAATAATGCCCTACGAATCATAACAGGTGCAATAAAAACCACACCTATAACCGCCTTGCAATTATATACTCACAACTTACCAATAGAAGAAGAGATGAAACATCAAACAGCCAATTCATATCTCAGTATACAAAGACTACCTCAAATGACATGGATCAAAAAACCAGTTTCTAGCCCCAATCTTAAAACACAAAAAGATCCCTTAAGTCTCGCCAAAGAATACATCAATAAGAGCAATCTGCAAATAAAACTTGAACCACTCTGTATGCCAGTCAACCCCATTGAATATATAGAAGTGACTATAGATCTTACTTTGTTAGAAGAGGTCTGCAAGAAAGGCTCTTCACCACAAGATCTAAAACAACTGGCCCTCTGTACAATAGAAGAAAGATATCCATCTACTCAATGGCTAAAAATATTTACAGATGGCTCACAAGACAAAGAAAATAGAACTGGAGCAGGAATACATTCATCTCTCTTCTCACTCTACTTCCCAGTAGGCCAAAACAAAACAAACTTTGATGCTGAGATAAGAGCAATTTCACATGCACTCCATCAGTTATTAGGCAGAAACATTGATTATCAAAAATGCGTTATCATTACAGATTCAAAAGCAGCCATCCAAGCCATCTCGTCAAATTATAAGCCCCAAAATAAAGAACTGAAAGAAATTTTTTGTATGATAAAAACCCTTCAAAGACTCCACAAACATATCTCATTTCAGTGGATCCCTTCTCATGTTGGAATAGTAGGAAATGAAGAGGCAGACAGATTAGCAAAAAAAGGTACCACACTACAACAACCTGTCAGTCAGACTGATTTTATGTCAGCAAAAAGGATCTTGAAGAATACTATCAAAAACAGGTATGAAGAAATGGCAAAGAAAACAGCAGAAACCAAATTATGGAAAGACATTGATGCTAAATGGGATCAATATAAATTAACACCAAGAAGAGAAGCTGTAGCCTTCTTCAGACTTAACACTGGCCACGACTGCCTTGCAGCTCATCTGAAACGAATCAACATCCTGAGATCTGAAGAATGCACACTTTGTCATGAACCTGGAAGTAAAATGGATAAGGGGCACCTGCTACATTGCAACAAACTTGATGTGACTGCTAGAACTTCTGGAAACCTCACTCAACTCTATTGGAACGCAAGAAAGCTGATGGATTGGAATCCGGGCTAGCCATAAGAAACAACAACATATTATCTGGAAAGCTTAGATGCTAAAAAACTCTAAAGGTACCATTCAAAATACTATGAAGGTGGATCAACAAAGACTGAGACTGATTTTTTTCACAGATGTTGTAAAACTAAAATTCCCTGAATGTCATTAAAATACCCTGATAATTCCCTGACTTCTCCAGAATTTGCGATTATGCACGATCATCTCCATATTAATTGTCCCAATGTTTAAGAAAGGAAGCAGAAAGGAGTGCAGAAATTACAGGGGAGTCACACTCATACCTCACTGTGCCAAGATATATGAAAAGATATTAGAAAGTAGAATACGAGCCAAAGTGGAGAGAAAATTGAGAGAGGAACAGTATGGATTCAGACCTGGGAGATCAACAGTGGATCTCATATTTTCAGTGAGACAGCTCCAGGAACACCACTACGAATTTGGAGAGGATCTGTTGATGGCCTTCCTGGACATCGAAAAGGCCTATGATAGTGTGTGTAGGGAGAAGGTTTGGAAAGCAATGGAAAACATGGGAGTGGAAAAAGAGACTGTAGACAGAGTGAAGGAGATGTATTGTGGAAGTGTGAGTTGTGTGAAAGTTGGAGGGGAAGAACAGACTGGTTCAGACAAATGAGTGGCCTGAAACAGGGTACAATTGTTTGTTGGGTTAATGATCCAATCATACCACGATCTGAGAGTAAGGATTCTTGAAGGTGTTCTACCAGAGCTAGGTGTTGTTAAATACAAATTTAGATTTCAACATAGCGTTGAGGTCTTGGCGTCCATTAAAACAACATATCGTAGTAGAAAACGGTATATTTGTCACCAAACAGTGAGGGCTATAGAAAGCATTACAATGTCCCACAAAAAAGCAAGGAAGTGTTATACAGAAGCTACTATATCCCGATACTGACCTATGCTTCAGAAACGTGGACAATGAAGAAAAGAGATATAAGCAGAATACAGGCAGGTGAAATGAAGTTCCTGCGAAGTAGGATCGGAGTAACAAGAAGAGACAGGGTGAGGAATGAAAAGGTCAGGGAAATGGTGAAAGAGGAGCCCTTGCAAGGTAGGATTGAGACATCAAGACTGAGGTGGTATGGACACTTAAAGAGAATGGATGAGAAGAAGATTCCCAAGAGGATACATGAGATGCAGATGCAGAAGAAACGACCAAGGGGAAGACCAAGAGATAGATGGCTGAAAGGAGTGGAGGAGTGTGTCAAGAAGAGAGGCGAGGACTGGACCAGAGTGACAGCGGAGAGGTGGTGGGAAGAAAGAACTAAGTGGCGAGGCTTATGTTCCGAACAGACCCAGCCTGGGGCTGGAAACTGTACAAGATGATGATGATTATCTCCATATGACCCAAGTTAGTGCCTGTTGGACGACCTCTCGTATGTATGTTTGCATTGACGTTGAATCAGTAAGCTCTCGTTTTTTGTTAGATGTGTGGGCTGTGTGTTTGTATATAAATGTGTAACTGATGAGAGCATTACTATTGACGAGCTACTTTCAGTACTCGCAAGTACAAGAGTTTTCTGATTTTTGTCTTTTCAAGTTGGTCATGCAACCCTTTATTGTTCAAGTACTTTTTGAAATGCTCTTTAACCCCCTTAGCGTGTACGGCGCAACGGTGCGCCCACTAGTTTGCTACCTTCACAGCGTGTACGGCGCAATGGTGCGCCGTCGAATTTGAATCGCCCACTGCGTAGACTTCGTAATAGTTATTTATTTGGTCGTGAGATGGCAGGAAGAGGCAACTTATGGCTACACTTCGAGCTACTTATTATTGCCAGGAGGTGTCGCATATCTTCACAGTCATTTATTTTTCAGATCTCTGCACACGTGTTCCCGCTTTTGCGGACCGTGAGTTTGCTTGTTAACATGGCAGGTTCTGGCACAGTTATTGATGACAAAGAAATAGCTAATTTGCTCGATAAAAGTGCGATAATAGTGATTCAGAGTGTGACAGCGATATAGAGGATGCGTTCGCTATAACTTCTAGTGAAGATAGTGACGCTGAAGATGTAATTCGTGATAGAACGCCAAGAAATACGAACACAATGCGCGACTGTGACGTGCCGCTGACAAGGGATAATCAGGTTATTGAAAGTTTATAATATTATGTTATATGTTGTTGTTATTGTGGGTGTTTTTTGAAAACTTCCAGTGCGTTTGGAAATTATAGCGAAATGCAAATGATACCGCGCTTACCATTGGGAGTAGGCTAGAAATAATGCACATTGTGGGTGCAGCCCAGAGTTTCACAATATCACGCTTGAGGGGTTAAGTACAAATTCATGTATTATGACCGCTACTGTTACTCAGGGAATTTTCTGATTTATCCTGGAAAAAACAGAGAATTCTGTTAGTTGGTTTTGGTAGCCATCCTGAGCTGTGTTGATGTTGACTGCTTTAAAGTCCTTGCACGAGGTAGTGCATCTTCACCTAAGTTTCAGTGGGTGTATGGTTTAAACGAACTGTACTGTCCCTCTCGCATCACCTCCATTGTCTGGTGAGCGAAATGCACAGAGCCTTACTACCAACCTACCGATACGAGAGTGCTGCCGCCTACGGACATTATACATAACAACCTGATCTTTTCAAATATTTATGTTACAGAATGGAAATTATCACGGAAGCTACAGGAGAAAAATCAGTGTCGGTCTTTGTTGATCAGCCCTCATATTGAACTGTTATAGAGCTTAATAAGGTTTTGAATATTCCCGAAGGGAATATGATGTAGTTTCCATTTGAGCGGATGAATTATCAATAAATGATAAAAATGGTCCAGTTAGCTCAAACTATGCCAGCGTTTCGCCCCAGTGTGCCGTTGGGCTCGTCAGTTGGTACAGACACACCTACCAATACGCGTGGCTAGCACATACTGAGAAGGCCATGCAAGACACAAAATACAAACAGTATTGACGTCACGAGCATGCCAATGTGCTACGGGAGTCAAAAAAACACCCTTTCATAAAAACAAAAGCCTTACCTTGGCAATCCAAATAAGGTTTTGAATATTCCCGAAGGGAATATGATGTAGTTTCCATTTGAGCGGATGAATTATCAATAAATGATAAAAATGGTCCGGTTAGCTCAAACTATGCCAGCTCAAACTATGTTATAGAGCTTTGCACTTCAGTATAATAAGAATAATAACAATGGCATGTTTCTATTGAAGTAAAACATAAATATGGCTTGTGTGTACTCAAGGAATGTATATCTTTCAGCATCACAATGGACGAAGCAAAGGAGGTGCACAGAAGCCTGAGGAAAGCTGCAGGAATTTTCAGATTTGTTCAAACCGAGTTTCTCCCACAAGCTCAAGGGAAACAAAAGGCGGGCGGTGATTTGGATCCCCGAGTGATGGCTTCGTACATGGGCCAATGCACGGCAGAGGCACAAGAAGGTAAACACCATGCAGACAATCTCTGTTTCTGGACACATCACATCCTACATCATCCATCTCAAGTATCGTGCCTGCCCTCCTGGTTGCTCTACCTATAATAATAATATCGTGTGGCCTCGGGTGCCGGGTGCAAGCTTTGTTATTTAACGCCCAGAGAGCAGCTTGCATATCGAATTTTGTTGTTCCTTGGAGCGCTATGAAAGTCAAGGAGGTTTGATATTTAAGCTCCTTGATACTATAGTGCGTTCTAGTAGAGAAAGAAGGAACTTTTTGTGTTGGCGGAAAATCTCTAGATTAATTTTACCATTATGAACACGGCCTACTGAATTCAAATGGGTTGTTTAACATGCAAACAATGTATTACATTGTGTGTCGTGATTTTTGTTGCCTTTCAAAAATCACCACGGTCAGTAGCGAACCTGCAAGCTTGGGGCTGGTAGTCTGACACGATAACCACTCACCCACTGTGGCAAGCGCTGTGCCTATTGGATTGAAGACAGTGCTGTGTCAGGTTGTGGAGATTGTTCTTGACCTTTTGTGTGTCTGTCCTTGTCTTTCCCATTTTTTTCACCGTCCTCCCATTAACAGTTTTTCTGTGTTCCTTTCCTTCTTTGCCTGTGTATTGTAATATTCCAGCCGAGCAGCACAATTCCTATTGTTTGAGGATACTGTATTAACTAGTTGCTCTATGAACAGTGACGGTGGCGCGGGCAGTCGAGCTGAAGCATAACCCAAGCCTCATATCTTCGCTGGCCAACGAGACGGCCAGACTGTTCTCCGAGGCGGCTAACGCACTGGATAACTTGGAGGTGGCGCAGCAGTGGAAGCTGTACCTGCAGCTCAAGGCTGAATTCTATCTGGCATATGTGAGTACTCGTCACACTTCCACAATCTACAACTTTCAAGTTCAATTGCATTTTTAATTTTTTTTAAATTATATTTGATATTATTTAATAACATGGTATTTATGAAATTAGTGTTTTATTAATGCATACATTAAATTTACCTTGATCAAGAATGAGCCCTCTTTTCTTTTAAATATAAATAAAATCATTCGACTTGATGTATCAAATAGCATTGTTAATTGTACAATTCATCGTCATCAATTTCCGTTTTCCAGCCTGTGCTGGGTTGCAGCAAATGTGACACCCCTCCAGTGAACTCCACTCCTCTCTTACACTGTCCTTCACCAAATCCATCCTCGTCATCCATGTTTTAGTATTCTTTCATCATGTCCATACCATCTCAACCTGTTCTGCTCCAGCTTCGGTACATTCACTCTCTCTCTCTCCTAGTCTTCTGTACGACACTCCTCAGGAATATAATTTCAGCTGCCTATATTCTCTCCTCATCAATTGTACAAGTCAACATGATCATCTTGTAGAGTTTGGGTCTGCTTGGAACAAGCCTGTCCCACTCACACCCACAATCCACCTGTCTCTTGGTCTCTCGCCATCCTCCTAACATGTCCGTACACTTCTCTATGGTCTCTTGTAAGGGATTCTCTTCCACAATCTCTCTCACTCTCTCCCTTCTTGTTATTCCTAATCTGTAACGTTCTCGCTTGCTGAGCCCAAGGTTGCAGGTTCGAAACCTGGCGCAGTCAGCTGGCATTTGAGGGTGCACAAATGCGAGGGAGCCGTGTCAGTACATTTACTGGCACGTTAAAGATCCCCTTCGGGGAAAAATTCCGGCACCCCGGCGTCTCTAAAAGCCAGGGTAGTTAAAAGGGACGTAAAACCAATAACATTACATTATGTTATTCCTAATCTGCTTCTCTGAGTTTTCATTTTGCAAGCCTGGATACTGTTCACCTGTCTCTTCTTCATAACCCACGTTTTTGATGCGTAGATGAGTATTGGGACATAATACCTGGGGTACGTCCTCAAGCTCTGCAGGAATCCTCTCTCACTGATCTCCTTGTCACTTCTACCCCTTACTTCTATTACATTCCCACTATCCACCTTCTTTAGTACTTCCCCTCCTGTTGTTACTCTTCCCCTATTTCTCGTTGTCACCATCGTTTCACATCACATTTCTTTGCATTAAATTTCAAACCATACTGTTTTACTGTCCCAACCCATTTGTTGTACCCCTGCCTCTCCGTTGCCCCATATCTTTAGATCGTGTGCAAACATCATTGCTGCTATTTGTGCTGCCACTTCTACCATTACCTCATCCATCACCCTTGCTTCTACCCACTCTTCTGTAAAAAAATTAGTTTACTGTCAGATTCTATAAAAATAAATATTATTAAGACTGTTGATTAATCATTTGAAACAATTCAGTGCCTTGCGAAACATTTCCACTGTATTAAGTCACAAAACGTACACAGTAAATGTTGGGAATCTGCCATCGAGTGTAATAATTTACACACCTCTGTAGACTGATCCAGTGACGGAAACCTTTCAGATTAGCAGAAAGTAATCGATGTTAACTGTAACGTACATTAATTGTTGAAGTGAGCCACTTTTTGGGGTCCTCGATTTAAAAATGTTATTGAACCCATGTCATTATTGCTAACTACTAAAACATATTGTCATGAAGAAGCCAACATTACATCAGTGGACCAGCAGTAGAAGATTATGGGTTAGATTCCCAACCAAAGAAGTTGGAGTTTTGAAGGGCGGGAAATGTTGGCATTGTTTATGCAAAATAACATTTCTTTAAATACTCAGCATAATCTTTGTACTCATCATCATCATCATCATCATTTCCCCTTATCCAGCTCCTGCTGGGTCAGGGTATTTATGGCACTTCTCCACCTTCCTCTCTCTTTCCACCATTCCTCTTCCTCAATCTTGTCCCAGTCCAAATTTCTTTTTCTTACGCTGTTCTTCACTGAATCAATCCACCTTGTTCTAGGTCTTCCTCTTACCCTTGCACTTTGCCTCCAGCATCTGTCTTGGTATTCTATTTTCCTCCATCCTCTTTACATGTCCAAACCACCTTAGTTTATTCTTCTCAATTCTCTCATTTAGTTTTCCCATCCCAACTTCCTTCCTAACATCTTCATTCCTCACTCTGTCTTTCCTTGTCTTTCCTATCATACTTCTTAGGAATTTCATTTCACTGGCTTGGATTCTACTCTCTTGCCTGCTTGTCAGGGTCCAAGTCTCAGCTGCATAAGTTAATATGGGAACATAGTACACTTCATACATTACCTCCTTGCTTTTCCTTGGTACTTCCTTATCCCAAACAAGTTTTCTTACACTTTGATAGAATGCATTGCTCTGCTGTACCCTCCTGCCAATCTCCATGTCCAACCTACCAGTTTGCATCAATTCACTTCCTAGGTATTTGAACGTGTCCACAATTTCCAAACTCTGACTTCCAATTTTCACAGTGCCCTTTCCTTGTCTTTCCCCTCTTGTCATCACCATGGTCTTGCTTTTCTCTATACTGATTTTCAGGCCATACTTCTGAATATTTTCGTTCAGTGCATCTAGTTGTTTTTGCACTTCTTCGGTGTTCCTTCCCCAGACCACAATATCATCTGCAAATAATAGTAACTTCATTTCTTTATGTCCATATGCTTCCTTTGTTTCCTTTACAATTTCATCCATCACCATTATGAACAAGAGAGGTGACAGCACACTCCCCTGTCTTAGTCCAGTCTTGTTCGTAAACCAATCTGTCTTTCCAACTGGGGTCAGTACCCTGCTAACACAGTTGTTGTACATTGCTTGCACCATTTCCAACATTTCTCTTCCCAGTCTCTTCTTAACCATGGTTTCCCATACCTTCTCTCTGGGGACACTATCATATGCCTTTTCTAGATCTATGAAAGCCTTTGAACTACCATACATTAAATTACTAAGATAGGTCTGGTAGATAAGGACATGTTAGGAGAATGCAGGAAGGCAGGAGATCAAGAGAGAGGTGAAGGGGGGAGAGGCTTATGTTCCAAGCAGGGGTTGGAAACTGTAGATCATGATCATGATACATGTTTATTTTCCAGGCCTACAGGTTCTGTGGCGAGAACCTTCTGACATTGGACAAATGTGGTGAGGCCATCAAAGCTGTGCAGCAGGGACAATCACGTATGTTTATCAAGTACTTTCTTTAACCTTTGAGTTATTTTGTATGCCAAGGCGTTTCCTTAGCCAACGGCCATTGCTAAAAACATGCTTTTACTCTGTGCTGTTTGGCATCGATCTATCCTTGAAAACATCTGTCTGCTGAAATAGGAAATTAACAGACGAACTGCGTTAACAGGGTGTCTACCGGTAACGAAAAAGTAACGAATTTTACATACGGGTAACGAATATTTTCCGAAGACAGATTGAATCGTTTAAACTTGCGACTCTAGGCTCAGAGATTGCTATGGAGCGAGTTTCACGCAAGCGCCGCCGATTGCATAAGCTATATTTCCCCGTGCCCGACCTTGAGGAAATGCATACTGAGGATACCCTGAGTGGTATACATCGTTCAGCTTATATTTTCGGCATCAAGATGACTTTTTAGTTTTGTGTGAAATATTTATCTGTGGTATTAGGAAACCTGACTTTTCGCGAGATGTTTATTCGCGAAAACTTCTGAAATTAATCAGAAACCTCTCATTTCTCAACACAATCTTACGAAAAGTTACCGTTTCGAAAAAGGATTTTGAAAAAGCTTCGAATTACGTAGGCTATAACTTATTTTAAAAATCTGTCTCGTAAATTTGCGACATCCAGTATGGTTAATTCGAAATTCCGTTATATGTTGATTTTCCTTCGAACTTTGGTTCCATCGGATAGGCTATATTATAATCTAACCGGTTATTTCGAAAACTTGTATCTTCTTCATTTCCCGTTTCCAGCTTCCTGGGTCGGGTTGTGAATCAAGGACCTCCAACGTTGCCTGTCTCTCCTCCACTCCTCTCCCCCTTTAAGTACATCTTCAGGTTTTCCTCCCTTCTTTTCCACGCACTCCCACACTGTATCTGCCCGTCTCTTTCGGGGCCTTCCGCGCGGTCTCTTCCCCGAAACCTTTTCCAGAAAAGCTTTCTTTGGCACTCTCTCCTCTCCCATTCTCATCATATGTCCATACCACTTTAACTTGGTTGTTTCTATCCTGTCCTGCAGCTTCAAGATTCCTGTCCTCCTTCTTATCTCCTCGTTTGTGATTTTATCTCTTCTGGTCTTCCCTTCTATACCTCTTAGGAATTTCATCTCCGCTGCTTGTATTCTACTCTCCTCTCTTTTTGTAGTGGTCCATGCTCCAGCTGCATATGTTAGTACGGGTCCATAATAGGTTGAATATAATACCTGCTTACATTTCTTTGGGACATCTTGGTTCCACAGAATACCCCTAACACTCTGGTAGAAGCTGTTCGCTTGTTGTATTCTCTTTCCAATTTCCTCAGTAATCTTTCCATCTTCTGTGATCACACTTCCCAAGTACTTGAAACTTTTCACCACTTCTAGAATTTTTCCGTTCACTTCTATCTTTCCTCTTCCCTCCTTACTTCCCCTTGACATTACCATTGTCTTGCTCTTCTCTGTGCTAACTTTCATCCCAAACTTCTCAATCTCTTGGTTCCATACATCTACTTGTTTTTGTACTTCCTTTTCATCCTCACCCCATATCACTATATCATCTGCAAACAGCATGGCCTTTATTGCCTCTTGTCCCAATCTCTGTTTAACATTCTTGTGGATTTCATCCATGACTATGATGAATAGTAAGGGGGACAATACACTTCCTTGACGGAGACCCGTTTCCACCTTGAACCATTCTGTTTCTCCTATAGTGGTCTTTACGCTACTGACACAATATTTGTACATAGCTTTCACCATTTGCACTTCTGCACTGTTAACTTGCCTTTTTCTTAATACATCCCACACCACCTGTCTAGGCACACTGTCATAAGCTTTCTCAATATCAATAAAAGTCATCACCATGTCTTTTCCAAACTCCCATCTTTTCTCCATCATATGCCTTAGTGTAAAGATTAGATCAAAAGTTGATCTGTCTCTCCTAAAACCATACTGTTCTTCTTCCATCTCTCCATCTGTCTGCCTCCTCAGTCTACCTTCCAATACTCTCTCAAAGATCTTGGCTACATGGGCAATAAGGGTGATCCCTTTGTAATTGTTACATTCCTTTTTGTCACCTTTCTTAAAAAGTGGGATAATTAAACCCTTTCCCCATTCTTCTGGGATCTCTTTCTTCTTCCAAATTATTCTAAATAATCTATACAGCCACTGCAACCCTACTGGTCCTGCTGCTTTTATCATTTCTGTGGTCACCTCATCCACTCCAAGTGCTTTGCCACTCTTCATCTTCTTTATGGCTTCCTCTATTTCTAGCATAGATATCTCCTTTTCTTGTTCTTCTTCTTCCTCCATTGTTCCTTCTTGTTCCCTTTCTTCATCCAGTTCAATGTGTTTAACATTCAGTAGCTTTGAAAAGTATTCTTCCCATCTTTTCAATATACCATCTCTTTCATACAATATCTGTCCCGCTTCAGTTTTTACAAATTTTGTGTTTTCCCTACCTTTCACACTGTTTTTTACTAGCCCATATAGAACCTTTCTACTTCCTTTGATATCCTCCTCTAGAGTTTCAGTGAAACTTTCCCAGCTTTTCCTTTTTTCTTCTTGTACAATCTTTTGACATGCCTTCTTGGCTTCTCTATATTTTTGCCATTTCTCTGCATCTTTGCTGCATATCCACTTTCTCCATGCCATTTGTTTTTCTTTAACTGCTTCCTTTACCCTGTTGTTCCACCAAGGAGTCTCCCTTTCCTTTTTCCTCCCTGATAATCTTCCACAAGTGTTTACTGCACACTTCACAAATCCATTCTTAAAACATGTCCATTCCATTTCTATGCTTTTTACTTCATCTTTGGGAATTTCCTGTTTTAGTTCCTCTTGAAAATTTTCCATTACCTCCTTCTCTTTTAGTTTCCATACCTTTATTTTTCTTTCCCTTTTTTCTACTAGTTTTGTGATTTTACCAAGCCTTACTTTGGCTATCACCACTTTGTGGTCTCCTTCAAAATCTCCTCTGGGCATAGCTGTCACATCTACTAACTGTCTTTGTTTATCCTTTTCCACCAGAATAAGGTCAATCATTGTCTTTGTCTTCCTGTCTCCCCATCCATACCTAGTTATTTTTTGCGAGTTCTTTTTCCTAAACCACGTATTTCCAACAGTTAATCCATTCCTCCTACAGAAATCTACTAACAGGTCTCCTTCTTCATCCTGATTTCCATAGCTAAACGGGCCAATAATCTCTTCTTTTCCCTGTCTATCTGTTCCCACATGTGCATTCATGTCTCCCATTATTATCACTTCTTTGTCTTCTATACACTTTTCCAGCTCTTCTAGAAACTCTTCTAGACATTCATCTACCTTCCCTGTTTGGGGAGAATAAACCTGTATAAAATCTTTTGTACCACTCTCAAGTCCAAGCCTGACTTTGATAATCCGGTCACTAATCGGGTCAATTTTTTCAACATACTGGTCTAAGTCCTCTCTCAATATGACACCAACGCCATTCGTTGCCTTCTGTCCTCCACTCCAATATAATCTGTACCCTTTCCCTTTCTTCACTTCTTTTCGCCCTTTCCCTTTCCATTTCGTTTCACTCACTCCCAGCATCGCTATATCTTTCTTCTCCATATAATCAACCAGCTCTTCTACCTTTCTATTGAGTGTCATGACATTAATGAAACCAACCTTCGTTACGTCTGGTAGCCTACTTCTCACAGCTCCCCCAGGACACCGGGAGCTGCGCGTCGCCTCCGGGGGACGCCCTAGCTGTTTCCGAGGCCTCAATTCACAAACTTTCATAATATAGGCTATTTGTTCGATGGGCTCGCCACACCCAAAGGCATTTTATAACCTACTGCCAGGTTTTTACTTTAGACCGCCCCTAACATGGGGAACAGACGCCTTTTGCAGCCGCTCCTCTGGAGTACAGACGCTGCTGGTGACAGTTCTTCCGCCTTCTCTGCCATTGGGACACTTGTTCCTCATCCGCCTTCAAAGCCGTTCACTGCTACCTACACAAGCTGAGGAAAAATTCCCCTTCTCATTTAATCCCCAGAAGGGAGGGTTGCCTCGTCTGCCAGCTTTGCCATACCGAAGTCTCCTCCTCCGCCGCCGCTGCCATTAAGGACTTCACACGTAACCCTGGGCATGGGTTCCGTGCTATACCCCACGGGACTGGGGGGTATACAACTTGTATAACTTGTATAATTCGTGATTTGCATTCGAAAGAAAACGTGTCCTCTAGTCGTATTATTTGTGCAATCCTTTCAGAATAATTCTTAATATTTGATACCTACTTCGAACATTCATACTCAAGACGGCCGGCTGACCGCACGACTTGCCTGCGGGACTCTCGTCAAATGGACCGAGATCGACGTCAATAGCGTAAAATCATAAAACCCGTCCCCTATCGTGAACTTGTGACCACGAGGACTGCGGGAATCCCGTCAAAGATGATTGGGCACCAATCACGAAACATTCCGAAACCACCTCGTTACTTTTCCCATGACTGTATACTTAAAAGCATACTGTAACGTGTTTTCGAGGGAATTTTACGCCACTGGCATAAGTCAGTAGGAAGCCATTCTATATTTATTTACGCGGCAAATTGTTCAGCCAAGAGAAGCTTTCATGTTAATTTATTATTATTATTAACTTATTATTATTAAGGGATTTTTGGAGCATTTTTATAAAATTATAAACATACAGATAGGTTTTCTATGTCATAGAAAACACTATCAAGCAAATTATTACGAACTACATTATCATAGAAAATTATATGATTACGGAATTTTACGGAGTTTTGTCAGTTAGGGTATTATAAGAGAGATGACTCACTGGGAATTCAGATACAGGCTTATTCTTGTCAAGAAGCATGTCGCAAGCCTGGGTTGCAGCGTCAAGAAAAGGCGAAATAGTCTGGAACGGCAATCGACATCATCCGCGCGCCGTGTATATTGAGCCTAAGGAGGGGAGTATAGCGGGGTGCACAGCCAATCAGTGGAGACCACGTAAGGTGGAAGTCGGCACCGGAGTGGGGAGCCGACGAGTGCATATATCGTTTGGCGCGCCGTGGAGTAGAGGACTATCTTTGTAAGACGTGACCGATGTGGTTGCACGTGTGGTGGGTTCCGATGTTCGGACCATAAGTTGAGGACTATCTTTGTAAAACTTAACCAGTGTGGTTGTACGAGTGTTTGGCTCCGATGTTCGGACCATAAGTGATTACATCTACAAGTATATCATCAAATAACGAAGAAGATGACGACGTCCAGGAAACAGTGGGAAGCTCTCTTCATCATCCAGTACGAGGGAAATGCTTTGGCAATTTCCAGTGGTAAGCGCGAATGACACAGAACTATGCAATCTCTCGTTTCTCTTTGATTTATATTCAATCTTTCAGTAACTTCATAGCTTAGGAATAAGAGTAAAATCAGTAATTTATCCGACTCCGTTCTCACGTAATTTTCTAGCGGTTATATTCAAATCGCAACGCTCCAATTTGAATTTTAAACTTATTATTATTATTAATTTTGCAATACTTGTTTTATATAATAAATTCATTTCTTTTAACCATGCAATCTTTGCTTTCAGTAGGTAGCATTAGATATAGACCAATTCCTTCTCCTGATACAATTGTTTGTTGGGTTAATGACCAAATCATACCACGATCTGAGTGAATAGAGTCTTGAAGGTGTTCTACCAGAGCTAGGTGGTGTTAAATACAAATTTAGATTTCAACATTGCGTTGAGGTCTTGGCGCCCATTAAAACAACATATCTTAGGCAGTGTTAATATTTCAAAGTGCAAGGCAGGCCCAGTAGAAGCATTACATTTGTCACCCAACAGTAAGGGCCAGTCAAACCCGTTACACTTGTACGCTCAATGTGGAGCAAGCAAACCGTTTCATTTGGCACCCAACGTGAGGGCAGTCAAACCGTTTCAATACGGGGAGCGAGAAGTGCATCAACCCACTTAGAAATGATAGCCTACGTAGCGTCGCGATACTAATGTCTCCTTGTGATCCACCCTGAACTGATGAGCTCCCAACCACAGCATAGGGATGGCGGGAATCACGGCGCGGCCATACAACATGTCCATAACTACTCGTGAATTTTAACCATGCCCAACCCTGACAATCGTTCAACGGCCGGGTGCGGCGCGGTATGCATAATATCGCGAGGACAACGTGAATCTCGTAAAACGGCCGAGTGTGGCAGCGATTGTGATACATCGCGATATTTCTCCGCATTCAATGATGAGGAAAACTGGATTCTTGTCAAACGGACAGCAAGTGGGGCCGATTGCGTAATAATGCTATATTTTCTCGTGCCCGACCTCAAGGACAATGGAAATCTCGGCTAACGACTAAAAGTGACACAGATTATCTAAATCGTGATATTTATCCATGTTCTATCGCGATAACTACAGGAATCTCGACAAACGGGTGAGGCCAGCGCCAATCGTGTAACATCTCGAAATTTCTCCGTACTTGACTGCGAAGACAGAATTCGGTATCAATCTCATGACGTCCCATAAATTTCTTCGTGATCTACCGCAGGGACAAAGGAAATCTCGCCAAACGGTCAAGAGCAGAGCAACCTCTTGGCAATTATAAAAACGCCTTGTGCACAAGATGACATATTAGCTGAAACAACTCATTTGATAATAAATATCTAGTATTTATTTATTATTTTTGAAATTTTTATAACTCCCTAAGTGAATTGTATTTACCGCTTTAAACACAGTTCATTGCAGTTTTTCTTCACTGCGTGATGAGCCCCTTTGCTTGCAGACTGCATACGTATCTTGAATTCAAAGGTAACTAAAATTAACTAAAAGGTAACTAAAAGGTAGCTAAAAAGTAACTAATTTTTAATTCATTCTTACAGTTAACATACACTTAACATCCGCAAATCTTTCAAGTTTGTTCCACCCTGGGCTTAGTACACCATGTGTATATGTTGGTCAACAAGGCAATTAGTACGTACCGCCAAGTTATAGAACAACAGTAAACCTTGTAGACATGGTGCGTGCTGATGAGCCCAATGGGTTGTGAAAGCCAATGTTGGCCAAGTGGCCAGTCGTGATCATCGGGAAGAATCACTGCAGTGGGTACAAATGTTAGCAGCTCCATTTGTTTATGCTAGAGGTAAGGAGTATATGGGATCGGTGATTATCAGGGCCCGCATAATTATGTGCTTAACCTTTCAGAAATATTTATTTATGTGATTAAGACGACACTCCGGAGATAAAAGTCAATATTTTGTTCATTTTGGTGAATTTTTTTAATGACTGAAATTGAAAGGATTGGGTTGCTTCTTTCTTGTCATAAAGTTATTCCGTTGAATTCAAAGAATTTATCACCTTGTAGCAGTTTTGCTTAGGCTGGGATGACAAGTGAAACGGTATTTACTTTGCTCCACGTTGAGCGTACAAATGTAGCAGTTTTGCTAGCCCACCCTTTGCCTAAGCTATGTTGTTTTAATGGGCGCCAAGACCTCAATGCAATGTTGAAATCTAAATTTGTATTTAACAACGTCTAGCTCTGGCAGAACACCTTCAAGACTCAATTCACTCAGATCGTGGTATGATTTGATCATTAACCCAACAAACAATTGTATCAGGAGAAGGAATGGGTCTATATCTAATGCTACCTACTGAAAGCAAAGATTGCATTGTAAAAGAAATGAATTTATTATATAAAACAAGAATAGCAAAATTAATAATAATAATAAGTTTAAAATTTAAATAGGAGCGTTGTGATTTTAATATTACCGATAGAAAATTACGTGAAAACGGAGTCTGATAAATTATTGATTTTGCTCTTATTCCCAAGCTATGAAGTTACTGAAATATGAAATATAAAACCAAGAGAAATGAGAGATTGCGTATTTCTGCGTCATTCGCGCTTACCACTGGAAATTGCCGAAACATTTCCCTCATACTGGATGATGCTGTGTGCTTCCCACAGTCTCCTGGACGTCGACATCTCCGTCGATATATGATGATATTCTGGTAGATTAGATAATTCTATGGTCCGTACATCGGACCCAAACACTCGTACAACCACACTGGTTAAGTTTTACAAAAGTTAGTCCTCCAATCCACGGAACATCGGAGCGACTCCCGCGTGCAAACGTACTCGTTAAGTTCTACACAGATAGTCCTTGTTCCACGGCGCGTCGAATGATATATGCACCTGTCGGCTCCCCCACTCTTCAGCCGACTTCTAGCTTACGTGGTCCTCACTGATTGGCTGACCCACCACGCGATCTTCCCCTCCTCCGGGTCATTACACACAGTGCGGCGATGATGAAGTCGATTTCCGTTCCAACTATTCGCCTTTCCTGGACGCTGCGACCCAGGATTGCGTCATGCTTTCCGACAAGATTAAGCGTGTACTTGAATTCCCAGTGAGTCACGTCTCTCGATATACCCTAACTGACGAAAACTCCGTAAAATTCCGCAATCGCATAATTTTCTATGATATTGTCGTTCGTAATAATTTGCTTGATAGCGTTTTCTAAGACATAGAAAACCTATCTGAATGCTAATAATTTTTATAAAATGCTCCGAAAATACCTTAATAATAATTATAATAAATTAATAATAATAATAAATTAACATGAAAAATTCTCTTGGCTGAACAATTTGCCGCGTAAATAAATATAGAATGGCTTCCTACTGACTTATGCCAGTTGCATAAAAAACCCTCGAAAAACACGTTACAACCTTAATAATGCTTTGTTTGTCAGTCTGCACACAGCAGAAATGGGCATGGCATCTGCTGAACTGCTTGTTAGATTATTTATGATGTCATTGTCATGTTTTCATTCAATCAAATCAATAAAATATCCTTGTTCTTTGCAATTACGCATCCCGGGGATGGGCCAACAGCCACCCCCTCCCGCATATATTTCTACAGAATCGAGCTGTAAGATCTACCATGTTTCTGAATGAAGCCTGCAAAGGACTAATATTTCAGTACTTGACTCTACTGTCATTGAGCAACATTGTATGCTTGTATTGGTATTCCTGATGTCACTACAATAATGCCGACAACTATAAGTTTTGTTATTCTTGTATGTTTCTTCTTTCTTGAGAGTTCTGTGGCGGTAGCCTTCTTTCTTGAGAGTTCTGTGGCGGTAGCCAGTCCGTTTACTTTTGTGAGGTTCGTGTGCAAGTAACCTCTTGTAGTTGTGCATCAAGATACTGGACAAGCTTCCAGAATTACCAATATTCGTACAGAAGCTGCTAAGAAACAAAAGGAAGGAAAAACATACGATTCTGGTGACTTATAGGTAATGGATCAGGAAGATAACGTCACTTGAACTTTGCTTTAATTTTCCCGCGAAATTGAAATTTTACATTTAAATCCCATTTTCTCCCATAATATTCTGCCAAATGTAACAAACTTTGTATGGTATATGTATCACAGCTATATTAGGAAACCTGTGTATGGAATTCTTGATTGCAGAATTCTTCCCAGTAGTAGGGATTTAAAAGTCCAAAACTTTTGAACAAAAAATTACACAAATTTAGTACTATAATATCTCACTATATAAATTATTTACAGAAAAATCGATGCGTAGTGTTTTTTGAAGAAGTATTATCTACTTAATTCCAAATTTCCATTAACATGCCATTTGAAATTTATGAAAAAAATGGAATTAAAAATTCCAATAAAAATAAAATAAAATAAAAATATTTTTGAAAAACTATTAATTGTATATGAAACAAATGTTTGTGATATCTCTACTTTTGTTTGGGTGACATTCTCACAAAGTTTCGTGAAAATCCATGCATGAGGTAAAAAGCTGTGTTTATCTCTGGAGTGTCGCCTTAAGTTTCCAAAATATGTTCCTAAATTTGTATTATATTTATGTCCTCCAGTTGATGGAAACAAAGTTGAAACGTCCAGCTGCTTGAATAATCCATAATCCTGTCTACAGTACAAATATGCCGGGGCTTGCCTCAGTTTCCGAATGCTACAATACTTACTGCTGTTTTCAAATGTCATTCTAAAGAGCAGTAGAAAAGGTCACTTCAAAAAATTTCATAGCACTCTGTCAATATTCACAACTTTCACTGACCGCTGTAATTTCAAGTAAGATTTCCTGTCAAGTTAAGAACTATTGGAGAATTTAATGAGACTGTTGACCCCAGCCGCTGTCCCAATGACTTAAAATGCTCACCCCAATTTGTAGAAATGGAAATAATGAAGGCTTGTTTGTTGTAGATTTTAACAGAGCCAGCCAGCTGTGCAAGGAGTACGCCAAGAAGAAGGGACCGGGTCCTAAAGCTCGACCCGACACTCATGTCTTCTTCCAGAAGCTCGCCCCAATGTTGAAACTCTCGCTGGATAAGTTTGAGCGGGAGAATGGTTTCATGTAAGTAGACAAGTACTTGATAGGGGATTGTAAGAAACATAACTTCCTATCTGTTTCATTGCCAGGGAACAGAGGATCGGCCAAAATTGTGATGCAATTTCCTAAATATATTTCTTTAGGGTGGTGGCAGATGGTGGCTGAATAAAAGGAAGTTTCCACATATTAGAAGAACAGTGTTTAATCAAACCATTGAGAGACCTGCTTTAACAACCTATTCCTTAACATGACAGGCTAGCCCGATCCCTTATTGTACTCAGTCACATTGTGACCTTCCTCAGCGTAATTATGAAAATGTGCCAGAACATACACTTAATATACATTTTGTCATAACTAGAGGTGTTAGTTTTTGTTAATTAGCGATAAAACCAAAAGTCATATTTAGAGGTTAGGATGTTTTATTTTAACTTATTTACATGTTTCGTGCTGCCCAGGTGTGAAATTAAATCGCGAAATAACGCGAATTTTGTGAATAACACCACAAATACTGCAATCTGCGAAATAAAAGACATTTTTCATATTTTTTCCCCACGACAATCCGAACATTCTTGTCCACAAGCCGATAATCGAATTTGGTTGGTGTTCAATTCGAGAGAATGATCGATTGTATAGTTTCGCGAGGGGTAATACTACGATATACGTCATATTACGATATACTGTCGATATTCTCGTTACTCGTTGGATTTTAGCGCTGTGGTAAACAATTGTTATATCGCGGCGTGAATAGTTTGGCCGACTACCTCCAGAAGGTTATGTGATAGTTGTTCATAATGTAAACTACGTTTGCCTCCTGTTACATCGGTAGCGAGTGTAAATTATAGTAGAGAATTCTATATAATTTAATAAAAAGTGCGCAAATTGTGCGTTATCATCGAAGCTAGTGTGTTATTTGCGTGAATCAGTTGGCGACCACGTGTTCCGAACTTAGCAGTACAGGAAGATGAGACGCGACGTAATTTAAATATTATGACACGAATTCAGAAATAAATTTTGCGTGTGGTTACGAATTTATCCTGGCGTGTGACTACTGTCAACCGTGTGATAACAGTGTTTGTTACTGGGCATCGCTCAGTTGAGTTTAAAAATGCCGAAGGTAGCTGTTTCTGCCACAGACAGACTTAAAGAATATAAGAATGAAGGATTTATAATTTCTTGTGGCATTCTTATGTGCAAATATTGTGATTGTCGGTTAGATTATCGCAGGAAAGATGCATTAGACAAACATTGCAAATCGGAGAAGCATTCAAAACGCCGAGAAAATTCGCGTCTTGAAGTTAGTGTTCCTAGATTGGCCACCCTGAAAGAAACATTATCAAATGCTAGTCGTGTGAAGGATATGAAAGAAGGGTTTATTTTGGACACTACTACTGCATTTGTGAAAGCTAATATACCAGTAGAGAAACTAGACAATCCTGCTATCCGTACTTGGTTTAATAAGTACGTTCGCGGAAGTGGAGATTTACCATCAGCAAATCAGATTCGTCAGAAATACATCCCCATGATTGGCGAAAGAAGGAGGGAAGATATAAAAAACAAAGACGTATTTCTACTATGTGACGAAACAACTGACAAGAATGGTACAGGCCGTACGTTAGTTTTAGACGAGTGAAAAATCTTAATGGAAGCCTGGAGGCGAGTTACTGCAGTACCTGTGTTGTTATCAGCTGCCCCAAGCGGTCCGATGATTGACGAAGCTGTCTCACACTCCTACTGAAGTACAGTCATTGGCAAATATAATGACGTTCTGTTCGTAAATACGTACCGTGTACTTCCGCGTCACACAATACCTCGACGGTGACTGTACTGTCTGCAAGTCGGTGTCGCCACGTGCTCAAGTCTGGAATTCCATTACATCAGATCGTTGTTGACAAATGTGAAGCGATAGGGTGAGAGAGTGACTGTGTACAGGCTCGCCCGCAGGCTTCAAGGTCAAGGGCAATCGTCTAAAACAAACGTCCGGCCTGTAGGTGTGTTTTCAACATTCTTTTTCGTCCATCAGTACCATCAACTGAAATGAACACCCATCTGGCTGCCTCTGTTGTTCTAGATTCTGCCAATAGCGTAAATTGCTCCAATGCGATATTCGACACCTTGAATTCCTATGAAATTGAACGGGAGCGTGTAGTGGCAGTAGTTACGGACTCAGCACGCTACATGACAAAATGTGTAACTACTCTTCAAGGATTGATTGAAGAATTAAGTCATGTCCAGTGCTGGGCTCATAAAGTCAATCTTATCGGCTGCGTATTTGAAAACGAGCTGGACGAATTGAACATGTCTATAGTAAAGACAAAGAATGCCTTTTTAAATACGCGAAAAAGAAAAAGCAATTATGTTGCATTTCTAAGGGAGAAATATGAAAACACAGAAAAAGAGAATGAAATTCTAGCTTTCCCAATGCCTGTATTACAAGATGGAATTCATGGTTTAAGGCTGCAATGTATATGGCCACGCATGTGGAAGATCTGGTAGAATTTTTCAAAACATTGGAAGATTCAAATTCTGGGGTCAAATTTTTCCAACAAGCATCGACTTCAACAATACAAATTATAAAATTACAAGCATTGTATGTTTCTGTTGTTGGTGCCTCTCTTATGGACTTGCTTAATTTCTTGGAGGGATCCAGGTACCCAACAATTCACTTACTGGCTGGGAAGCTAGATGACCTTGAGGTAAAGCTCAAGCTATTAGGCGATGGTGGAATGTTCAATCATACGATCCTCCAGAACTTGGAACAGCTTCCTCAAAAGATGCAGATAAAGGATAAGTCCAAGCTTACGTGTGTTGCCCAGTCAGCTCTAGTGAAAGTCAGGACTTTAAGGACCACGGATCCAGCCAGGAAGACTGTAGAAGCCATCGGGTCACTGTTTGATCCTCGGCATGCACCTATGAACGTATCTCCCACAGAACTGCTCCAATTTAAGAAGAATGCCCCATTTCTTACGAAGATGGAGTCTCAACAGTTTTTAGAGGCTCACAGCATTTACCTGACTGCAATCAAGAACCAACTGCGTCATGAAGATAATGTGAATGTTCCAGAGATCCTCATGGGATTAAGGCCTGCTCACCGAGACTATGCAACAGCTGCATTAAAGTGTGTGTGGTATCCTTGTTCAAATGTGGATTCTGAAAGGTCACTTTCGAAATACAGTCTCATAGTAAGTGATAGGAGGCGACAATTGACAGCTGCAAATGCTGAGACTTTAACCATGATCTACTTCCAGTGATTTCACCGCAGTATTTGGATAAAACTGAAAAAGGTATTCACTGAAATGTGTTTCGAGATGGTGAATGTAAAATAAAAATGTGACTTCCATATAAGTATTATCTCATTCTTCCATAGCCATGTTTAACGTTTTACCCTGCTGTTTTGTTTTTTACTTTGTTTTATTAATTGTTTATATTTTTAAATGCACTTATTGTACAAACCTTATCGCTTTCCAAATTTTAACATGTCATCCCCCGAAAAAATAATAAAAACACAAAACACCACCTTTTGAATTTTAAATCAACAAATCTTCAAAAAAATAAAAACACTTTCTAACACCTCCTGTTATAGTTTCATTTTCATTTTTCATGATCATCCAAACCATTAGGGGCCGATAACCTAGGTGTTAGGCCCCTTAAAACAACAAGTATCATCATCAAGTTTTTGCTGTATTCTCAAAACCTCCGAACTACAGGTCCAAGGGGAAATGTTCAACTGTATTGTATTCTTGAGTTGGGATGATGATGATAATGCATGTGTATTCACAGCTATCACCAGAAGGTCCCTGCTGATCCCCCAGAGTTAGAGTACAAGGCAACATATGGGTTGGCCAGCCCCGAAGAGTTTTCTCTACCTGCACCTAGCGTGCTCTGGACACCCGTCACGTATGCTGCATTCATCGACACCAAGTCCAGCAGCAAAGATCCAGGGGAATCGGTAATTAACATTATACTCTGGCGAGTTCTCATTGCACTAGTAAATAATGTGGAATTTTTTTACAATTTGATTTTTGCTCTTTGTTGAAATTTTCTGTTGTGTTAGTATGCTTAAGGCCCTCTGAACCTGCTAGCTTATGTGAGCTTGGGCCAATTATCGGTAGTATGTGGTGTTTGTGTATGTCATGGGTCCGAAGAATATCACTCAAGTGTTACTTGGTTTATACCTCGGTGTCAACAAATGTGTTGGCCTGAGTTTAGGCCAATAAGACACTTGTGAGGGCCTGATCCTGATCCCTCCACAGACAATGGATCTGAACCCCTGGAGAAATATTTCTGAAAGGAACCCTGCATAAGCTTAGAATGGAGCTTGAACCACTAATCCTAGTGGGACGTGGGTTGGCGACCACGGGACCCCAGCTGAGTCCGGCATTGCTTCCACGTACTCGTGCCGGGCTCCTCTCCGTCTTCTTTCCTGTCGACCTCCCTTGGTCAACTCTTGTTCTTTTCCGACCCCGACGGTATAAGGGTATCCGTGGCCTCAGGAGTCTTTCCCTTTCCTGCCGTAATTGGCCCTTGTCTCATCTTTCCTGATCCCTCCTTCTTCAAGGGGTCAGACCTCTTGTTTTCTTTTCATTATATTTCCTTTTCTCTTTAGATTCCCGCACTGTTTTTGTTAATTGGCTCCCCGTGTATCTAAATTCCCTTTAGCGATTGTTTTGCATCTGCACTACATTTTGCAGGTATTTTTAATCTACGTTGCATTTTGTAATTTTTTCTATCTAAATTGCATTTCACGAGTGTTTTCAAAAAAGGAAGATTGTAGTTTTACGTGACCGTGAATCTTGTGATTATGAGCCACGGGACCTCCTTTTAACGTGGAATCCGAACCACAGGACATGGCATTTCACTTCGAAAATCTCACATGTATTGACCGGGAAACACGAGTGTTTTCAACCTCATTTGCATATTGTAAAGATTGTCATTCTAAATTGCATTTTAGTAAGTCTTTCAATGTGGGAGCAGGGCATTTTAGTGTATTTTGAATTTCAATTGCATTTTGTAAGTATTTTCAACCTAGACCGCATTTCGCAAGAATTTTAAATCTAAATTGCATTTTGTACGATGGGCATTTTGCAAGTATTTTGATTCTCAATTGCATTTTGTAAGTATTATCAATCCAAATAAGTAGTTTGAATCTACCGTGCTTTTTGTAAACATTTTTAATTTCAATTGCATTTTGTAAGTATTTTGAATTTCAATTGCACTTTGTGAGTATTTTGAATCTGAACTGACCTTTTAGGTAGATTTCATTAGAAAGCTAACTATTGCAATGGGTACCATGTTTCGACATATCTTCGTGTTTCACATCGCCCAGACCCCAAAACCACCGTCAGTTCAAAAGTTTATATATAATTTATGTATATATGCATCTATATATATATATCAGTTTCTTGTGGCCACAATAACTGCCGTAATTTTGCACCAATCACTTTGAATCTTTTACATAATATGTATCCCTATAAAATCTCGGTCCAGTTCGTTAATGGGCAAAATCGATCGAAGGGGGTAAAAATGGGGGTCTTTTTTCGAAAAAGTGAAATATCATTGTAACTCTCTTAATATGTGAAATATCGAATCCCTTCAAAGTTCATATTATGTGTCGGATAAGTGCCAAAAATTTATGTTTAAAAGGTTTTTTGATAGCACCAACTGCTACCCTCTCTACCCTCCTCCTTCTTCCTCCTTACCTCCAGCTCGGCAAAACTCCTTTGAGGGCCTGCCAACCCGAAGGAAGACTGACCAACTGGGACCCCAAGACAGCCTTTACGGGACTTGGTGGCTTTTGCTCGGCGGTCGGTGTCGACGACGTACCCGGGCAGTACTCTCAGATGTACAAGAGAGGAAGCACGTCGATTTGCCCACAGGCCTGAATATGTGGGAAGATTTACCTGATGAGGGTTATTCCACTGCAACTGTTTTGAAGTCAGGGATGGACTTTTAAGGCCAAATAAAATAGTAATCTTGAAAATAAATGGGGTTTGTATTATAAAAATATAAATTACAAAATAGGAACTACACTTTTAAGCACCTAAAAGTTATCACAATAGAATAAATTGTCTTTGAGAGGACGGTAACTAACGTCGGTGACACCATGTGGTATGGCGCACCACTTAACACACTTATGGACCACCCAGAAGGGGAACCAGCAGGTACAAGTGAGTTACATAACAGAACGTTATCCCTAGCAAATAGAATTTACACAAGGTTTGGACTTGGGAACACGTGCACGCAAAAACCAACAACAAACACAATAGCAAACTTGCAATGCAACCACGAGGTTGCGCAATACAAAGGACAAATTACAAGTTACACACGGAATGAAAAATTCGTACAACACACGCACGAACATATCACGAATAAACGTCAAAGAAAAATGATCAGAAATGAAATGACTACATTACTAATGACAGGCTCCAGAAAACGGAGCGGACGGTATTACTCGACTGCCATGGGCCCCGACACGAACAAGACTCCCTTAAAATGGCGGAGGATAACGGAACCCTAAGGTACGGTTGCACAATAGGACGCTACCCCCAAAATTTTGAGATTTGAACTAATCCCACAAGTAAAACAGAATTACGTAGTGTTGTAAATACCAAAAATGAAACGCACATGGGGCGTAAAAGAAGGAAATCCAAGGCAATGTGTCATGGAAACTACGAACATCACGTGGACCAAGAAAATTTGACGTAAGATGACGAAAACGAACACAGGGACCCCTTCAAGACCAAAATAAAACTATTACATGGTTGCACTCGATGAATTCAAGGAAGCGTGATGACTCGGGATCAAAACCGAATTGACGCCAAGAGGTTGCGCAACAAGAACAAACCCTCGCTAAAATCAGGAAAGTTTCCCCACTACAAATCAAGCCTCTGAAGAAGAAAATTGGTTAACAATTTAGATATAAAACAGTGGGGAACATCTCAATCCCCTTTCCGAGCGAAGTCAAACTGCTGCGCCCTAACCTCGAGGTAAATTTACGACGCAAATACACTCAAAGAATTCAAAAGCACAAGCCCAAAATACCACACTTTCTTGAATGTACTCAAAACACAACGAGGTTAAATTTTAAAACTAGTAGTCTATACTAAAGCCATGCTAGGATGGCTGGATACCTGTACTTGGGCTTGGGTATCCGAACCCCGAGCAACCTTATCAGCGAACAGTCAATACAGAAGCTAAAGAAACCCACGCCAAGAGCCGTACATATATGAAACGGAACATTAATATTGAATAGATCAGTCGTAGCAACACACGCACACTAAAATCCCCAGGCTTCTTGGACATAGTCCGTAAGGCATTTCCGTATTTGCTTTCGTGCAGGTTGGACACACTGGTTGGCCGCTAGGCGTTCTTCTCCTGTCATCTCGCTGTGGACGATACATATCGCGATGGCGGGATCGAAAACAATCGATACAGGCAGTGATGATATTTCGAGTGCGCATAATCACATGTTTTCCTTTTGAGGTTAGGGAACACTAAATTGCAGAACCAGTGCACATAAGGTCTGAAGTTATACCTCGCGTCTTAGACTGAGAGAGCGATATGATATTCTGGAAGGTTCCGTTTACAAGGTGTTCATAGTCCTGATTTTCAACCGGAGGCTAATGCCACAATGTATCTTCTAGAGATTTGGTGAGTAAAGGAAATTTCGAAGCACAGCTTCAACTGGAAGTACAGTGATGGGTAAACTTTGGTAGGAATTGAATATTTTAGTTTAGGGGTTTATTTTCATGTCAGTTTAAAGTGGCGTGCACACGTCACACCAACCATTGACCAATGGGGTGGAAAAAATTGGGTTTTTCGGGAAACATTAATCATATATCTCTTAATAGGCACAATATCAAAACCATACAAAATGGACGATATTCCCGTAATAATTACCTAAAACTTTTGTCTGAAATAATTTTTGATACAACCCATCATTACGCCAAGGGATGAGAAAAATGATTTCGGAATTAGAAGAAAATGCCAAGAGCCATCAGAGGTTACCATGACAACGCTTCTAAATTGATGAGGGATGAGCTATCAGAGGTTGCCATGACAACGAGATCACATTCAGTTTTCCATCTGACTATGTGGGAAGCGGCTTCGGTGACGTAGCCTAGCTGGTAGCATGCTGAACTTCTATGCCCAAGGTCGCGGTTTCAAAGCCGGCCGAAGTCTTCGGATTTTCAAAGAGCGCTGAAAATCCCTCAGAGGGGAAGTCCAACGTTCGGTGCAAGTTACTGGTTGCGGTGGCATCTAGTAGCCAAGTTCACAGCTAGGTGTCGTTGACGGTATATTTGGTACCAACATTAGGAACTACTACTTGAAATTGAACGCCTGCAGTCCTTATCTGAATTACAGACTAATACAGCCATCACAATTAACACCGTTTATCAGACAGATTCTACACACACCCAAAGTACACGGGGTTACATGACCGCGTTGTCGCAGCCCTAAACTGAGGAATCAACCGACATCTCTGCGGGAGATAAAATTTGACGTGAAGAAGTAACAGACTGTTAGATAGTTACACATCAGTTCCAAACCTTGCATAAGGACGGTGTGACCACAAGTATAAAAATGGACCCCAAATGACAAGAAGGTTACCGTGCCCATAAATGTAAAAGTATGCATAGTAAGACGAAAGAAAAGTTAATTGAGCTCCAATTACATTGTACAATACTTGCTCGCAATAAATGAGGTCTGATCCTTCTACGAAAACCTGCATATTTTGCCTATTATAGCCTATCTCCTAGTTTGCCCGGTGAAATCTACCTCTGCCTTCCGGCGTGCCGAGAGGATTTTTTTTTCAATCTAAATTGTATTGTATATTTTCAATTTCAATTGCATTTTGTAAGTATTTCGATTCTACATTGTATTTTGTACTTATTTTGAACCTAGACTACATTTTGTGCATACCGTATATACTCGAATACCACCCGCACATTTTTAAACAAATTCGGACGTGAAAAATTGGGGTGCGGGTCTTATTTGAGTCATCCAAATTTGAAAGATCTAAATTGCCCGCCGCGTGTGATATCGGGTGTTGCGAGTATCCGCTAGATGGTGCTAGCCTTCTTCCGGCTATAACTTTGTTTTACCGTAAGCACGCGGCGTCATACAGTCACGCGCATGTTCTCCGAGTGTAAACATGAATGCTACGAAACGTTTGCAGTCATTTACTGTGAGTGAGAAATTGAAAGTTGCGAGGGAAGCTGAAGTTATTGGAAATCGTGCCCGGTAGGAAATATGATATTGACGAGTCATGTATTCGCGATTGAGCGGGATGACGTCTATGCTACAACCACTGGATGTCTGCGTGAACCGCCCGTTCAAAGTAGCTTTGAAACAGCTGTATACGGAGCGGATGGCGGCCGATAAGCACACACCGACTCCAACTGGTCGTATTCAGCGCCCGAAAGTTCAGCTGCTGTGTTCGTGGATTTTGACGGCATGGAATCGTATCTCTGGAGATCTCATACGGAAGAGCTTCAAGAAATGTAGTATTTCGAATGCTAAGGATGGCTGTGATGACGACATTTATTGGGAAAGTGATGGTGATAAAAGTTCCGAAGTTGGTACTTCTGATGACGATGAATGAAGTGTTTGTGTGCTTTTATTTGTATTTTTAATCGTTTGATGTGTGTTATTTTAGGACGACTTCAAAACTGTTGGAAACTATTTTGGATAAATGCTATTCTTTTTATTTAGTTAAGATAGTAAATAATTTTGAGTAAAAATTCTTTTTTTAAAATTTTGTTCTTCAAAATCAGGGTGCGGGTCTTATTCGAGGGCGGGTCGTATTCGAGTAAATACGGTATTTTTCAATCTATTCCTTTTGTGAGTATTTTCGTTCTGAATTCCCTTTTGTAAGTATTACCGCTCTCCATTTTGTGAGGAGTTTCCATCTGAGTTCCTTTTAGTCAGTATTTTCCATCTCACTTAATTTTCGTTCTGGTTTCAATTTCATTGTCATTTTTGCTATCACCCAGACCATTAGGGGCCGATAACCTAGATGTTTGGCCCCTTAAAACAACATCATCATCATCACTAATCCTTTGTTGGTGCTCTTTGTGAACAAAAGAAAATGCTAAGTAAAAAGGAAGGTGCTTTGTTGATGAAATAGTGTTATACAATCATGATCATCAGGTGTTCGCTCCAGTAAGCCGGGTGCGGTAGTGCAAAAGCCTCTTCCAATTTGTTTTATCCATCCATAGCCGTTCTTCGGATATAGTTTGCCAGTTAAACCTCTCCTGCAAGTTGACAACATTATTGCCCCCATTATCAAAGAGATAAAGACTTTACAAAAGAAATTGAACGATCTATTAATACTAAAATGTAACATGAAGGTTACCAAAACAAAAACCAAAATAATGAAATGTACTCCGGACGGTAAACAGGATGTTAATGTTTGGTTGGAAGGAGAAAGATTGGCTCAAGTAAATTTGGGAAGCATCATCGCATCTAATGGGAGATGTAACAAGGACGTCCGTTCTCGAATAGCAAAGGCTAAAGAAGCTTTTAATAAAAGAAGAAGCCTATTGTCCTCCAAGGCTATATCCTTACCGGTGAGAAAGCATTTCATTAAGTGCTTCATTTGGAGCATTGCGACCTGTGGCTCTGAAACCTAGACTCTATTAAAGGCTGATAACAACAGAATAAATGTATTTGTAATGTGGTGCTGGCGCCGAATGTTACGAATACCCTGGACTGACAGGCTAACAAATGAAGAAGTCCTCAAGAGAGCTGAAGAAACAATCATTGTCCCGAAACTCCCCCGAAAGGAAGACAGGACAGACCCCCCTTAGTGCCCCTAGAGTTCTAGATTTGTTTAGGCTACCGGGAAGACCAAGGGAAGAGGGGGCTTGATCAGAAAGACCATTGAGCGGAGGGCTGGGAGGTTAACCTAGAGGGTGGTTTACAGTTACTGGCCTAAACGAAATAGTCATGTATGCAAATCACAAAACAAATAAAATAGTAGTATATTTAAAATAAAACGGATTACATCAGGAGGCAGGGGCACACATAAATAAAGCACTGGTCCTAAGAAAAGGTTGGAGGTCCCCATGAAATGAACTGGTCTATCCAGGGCAACACGAGGCCCGAGGGTTAAATAAACCAAGACGGAATTAAATGGCTCAGGAGAGCGGACCCAAAATATTAAATAAAATGCCCAAGTGAGGAACTGGCAAGCGGCAGAACGTGGCGTCGGAAACCACAGAAGTATAAAAAAAATCACAAGCAAGTGATACATCAACGGGAAAAGAAATTACCAAACTCAGATTAACATTACAGAGCACCAGAGGCTCATATTAAAACAAGCATTGCAGCTATGCAATGAGGGGTAGGAAAATTAGGCCTAGCAAGGCCTGCGTGAAAGAACACGCCAACAGTGGAATGACCATAGCGGACGACAATTGAAGGGAATGCCGCCGTAAGGTTAACTAAATTCCCCACCAAAATTACATGTTTACTTGTATTCCGAAATGTCCTTTTGAAGTTGAACCAAATTTAAATTTTTAACGCAAACAGTTATGTTGGCGTCCCATTTACGTCTTACGGGCTGTGGCAACCACGTGTAGGGCAAATACGTAGCATTTTGCTACAGGTGAAGCAGTTCAAAGTTTCGGAATAAGACGTGGCAAGATTCCTTAATTTAATGCAGAATATTAAGCTTGAAAGATGAGAGTTGTAGTATTTAAGAGATTGGGTTTGTGGTACCACTTTTGAAAGTTCCAAGCCTATGGACGCTTAAGTTCCTGCCCGCACTGGAACGAAAATATTTAATAAAAGAAAAATCTCCATCGGGAGTAAAACAGCTCAAAATGGATGGCGCAATATGCAATAAATGAATCAGCCCACAGTACCTTGTAATTGGCCCACTTGCCAATAAATTTCCAGTAGTCGGCCACCGAGAGCCGACCACATACACCTTCACACTACATGGCTCCAAACTGAACTGTTAGCGTCTCATGCCAAGAATGGCTTCTCTAGCTCACAACCAACTATGTAACAGTGTCAGAACAGGCAGGGCCAATAGGCAGCCCAGTGGGTGTAGCACAGCCACAGCAGCCATTTTCTCGCCGAAAGAAGAGCCTGGCAAGGTGAGGGGGAAGCAGGAATTTTAAAGTTCAGAAAAGTTCCATATTATTTGAGCTCTCTCCCCGGGGCGGGCAGATCCGGGGTAGAGGGGGAGGGGGCGAAATAAGTGGTAGTCAATAAACTGCCACAATCAGTAGAGGGAAAATGATCACGAAAAGAAGATATAGTTGGATTGGTCACTTACTCCGACATTCATCATGGTGCACCACACTGTTTGAAGGGAAGACTAGAAGGGCAAGGTTCCTTGATGGCATTAAAGGGCGACATCCATATTAACTAATGAAGCTGTTGGCTCAAGGTAGAAGGTCGTTGGATGAAGACAGTGATGCTACACATCAACCATCAGGTTGAGGAGAACGAGAGAGAGAGATAACAGTGATCATATAACTCATCATCAATTTCCATTTTCCAGCCTAAGCGAGGTCAGAGCAAATATGACACCCTTATACTTTACTTTGTCTGTCCACCATCCTTCCTCAACCACTGTCCTTCACCAAATCCAAATTCCTTGTCATCCGTCTCTCCATCACTTGTTTTGGCATTCTTTCATCATTCATCCTTTTCCCATGACCGTCCGCGGTGGCCAAGTGTGCTAACGTGCTACCTCGTGTCTCGCTGGCATCGTGAGAGCATGGGTTCGAATCCCACGTCGGCCGTCCTGAAAATGGTTTTCGTGGTTTCCCATTTTCACTACCAGGCAAATGCCGGGACTGTTCCTTCAGTAGGTCCAAGGCCGATTTCCTTTCATAATCCCTTCCCTGACCCGTCCTGAAAAGAAAATACATGGCCATTCGCTGCATTAATTAATAAAAAATTATTAAATTATTATAAATGATTCCCATGTCCATACCATGTCAATCTGTTGTGCTCCAACTTATCATTCAGCTTGTGTACATTGACTCTCTCTGTACCACACTCAGACTGCCTGTATTCTACTCTCATCTCTCCTCACCATCGGCCAAGCTTCTGCTCCATACGTCATTAGCTAGTCTTGTACATCATTTCTTTACCCTTCAGTGGTGTGTCTTGATCCCAAATTACACTCCCACATTATATTCACTTGTTGGTCTCGAGATCCAATCTTGCTTTTTCCATCAGTTCACTGTGCTCTACTACTTCCAGATCTACATCTCCAACAATCCCTTTTCCTTGTCTTACTTTTCTCTACACTGATTTTCATTTCCCGTTTCTCAATATTCCTTGAGTACATCCGGCTGTTGTTGGACCACATGCTCATTCTTGTACCTGTGTTGCCTTTAGTATATTGTTTAGGTCACCACCCTCCCTGGTAGGCTTGCGCTGCTTGGCGTAGGAGTAGCAGTGTGATGGGGGTATAGCCACGCGAGAGGGTAACTTCCTAGAACAGGATGTGTGTTGGGGATGTAGGGGTGAACGAGTGTAGAGGGAATGGAAGTAGGCTCAGGACGGGTACTCCCTATAGGTTGGTACGCAAGCCATCCGCTGGGGCAATGGAACACGTACGTGACCTTGCCGCAATTGCTAGTCGCATGCTGAGTCGGGGCAAGTTCCCGGCCCGCGCTGGCAGTGGGGATAGCCCTCGTGGTCATGGGTTTTGCTGTGCTTAGTTGCAGAAAAGTCAGGATCTGTGATAGCAGGGCAATTAAGGAGAGATTCCTTGTTTATAATCTGGGGTTTAATGCCTTAAAGTCAGGGGAAAATGTTGTTAAAGGGTCAGAGGAGGAAAAAGGGAAAGCAGGCACACTTACCCTTAGAGGTGCCGCTGTGATGTCTCTGGTAGTCTCGAAGTCGAGCCTCCTGCGCCTGTCCATCTGTCTGTCCCCTGAGCGTGTTGGTTCTTTCCTTATTTGAATGTTCGTCTAGGTCGGGCGTGGTCAGCAGTATTTGTATTTGTTGTTTCTGTTTGTTTGTGGTAGTGTTATTACCGTGAGGCAACAGTTGTGTGTCTGTGATCTGTTACTCATATCCCTTGTTGGGGTTTTATAAGGGCTGGGGCTGTAACAATATTGTCTATCACCAGTATAAATAGCAATGGTGAGAGTACACTCCATGTTCAATCTCAAACCATCCTGTTTTATCTACTTGAGTGTTGATACAGCTGCAAGTACATTGCTTTTATCATTAGTATTATTTCTTCTCCAATACCTCTTTGTTAAAGGCTTTCTCAAACTCTGTCTCCAGGGACACTCTCATATTATGCCTTTTCTAAGTCGATAAAGGTCATTATCATGTCTTCCATATTCCCAGTGTTTCTCCATAGTTTGTCTTACAACAAAAATAGGTTTCAGTGTTGAACTTCCCCTTCTGAACCCAAACTGTTCCTCTAGTACTCATTCCATGATCTTGGCAGCATGAGAGATTATAGTAATTCCATGGTAGTTTCCACACACCTTCTTCAATATTGCCAATCCTCGGGAACTTTTTTTTGCTCTCCACACAGTCTTCGGTCCTGCAACCTTTATCATTTCCATGGCCACTTCGTCTACTCCCACAGCTTTTCCCCATTTTCATCTTTTTAATGGCCAATTCCATCTCTGCCATTGTAATGTCTGCCTCCATTTCTTCTTCTTCTTCTAATAAAGTCACAATTAACACTGGTTATCAGACAGATTCTACACACACCCGAAGTACACAGGGCTTCATGACCGCGTTGTCGCAGCCCCTAAACTAAGGAACCAACCTTCTTCTTCTCCTTGCACTTCAATAGCTTTTGTACACATGAAATTCCTCACAAGTAGCAGTTCATGAAAATATTCTCTCCATCGGTTTCTAACCTCTTAAGGTTCCTTCAATATCATTCCTTCTTTGTTTTTCCCAAATCCAGGGTTCACATGTTCCTTCCTTTTATTCTTGACTCTACTAAACAATATTTCATTTCCACACCGACAATCATCTGTTATTTCCTGTGTGAATACCACCCAACTTTTCTTCTGCTCTTCAGCCACTATTTCTTTAGCTTCTACATCTCTGTTCTTTTCATTTTCCACTCTTTCCAACTCTTCTTTTCACTCTTTCATTCCACCAAGATGTTTCTTTATCTTTTATATTTCCTGATGTTCATCCACATGTCTTCTCTGCCCAACTAACAAATGCATCCTTGAAATTTTTCCATTCTTCTTCCACATGCCCAACATCTGTCTTGGGTGTTAGTTGTTGCAATTCTCTCTTAAACTCTTCTTGCACCTGTCTGTCCTTTAACCTCCATGTTCTTATTTTTCTTTCTTTCCTTCATTTAGCATTTATCTGATTATTCCAACTTTCAACTCTCCAACTCCCCCAAAAGTCTCCTCAGGTGTGGCTGTAACATCCATCAGGTTTTGATGTTGTCCTTTTTCTACCAGAAAGTAATTGATCAAGGTATTTGCTCTACTTTCTCCCCATCCATATCTGGTAATCTTCTGGCTGTTCTTCTTCCTAAACCATGTATTTCCTACCATTAGCTGATTTCTCGGCCAGAAATCATTTAACATTTCCCCTTCTGGGTTTTTATTCCTAGCCTGTCTCTACTGACTTGAGGTTTCATGTCTCCATTTTTTTTAGTTCCGTTTGGGTCGGCTACGGACCACGTGGTTCTTATCTCTGGCAGCTTTCATCTTAGCCCAGCATTCCTTCATCCCGACACTGTGAATGTCCTTCCGCTCCTGAGTCCATTTCACACCTACTCCTGCTGTTAGTGACTGGAGAGTGTCTCATGTTCTGATCACAGTTCTGTATTTATTCCTGTCGTATATGCTGCTGGGGTCAATATCCAGCTGTTAAGGCTCTTCCTGACTACTGTCGACCAAAGTATTATGTGTACTCGAGTTTGAAGGTTGTTTGTGAAGTAACCAATAGACCTACATAAAATCCAATAACATCATCATTTTCGTCGTTCTATTCTACGTTAGCTCATGTAGGTTTGGAATTTTTAATTTATATTTTAATATTTTTTGTCGCAGTTGGAACACAAGAAGTGCACGTTTTTAAGCGTGTTTCAACCATGCGTCACATTTAAGAATTATTATCTCAAAAACCCGTCATCAGATCGAATCCAAATTTTAACACAATATACATTGGAATGTTGTATAACTGGTTTATTAATTTCAAAATTTTGCGTGTCCAAGAAAAAAAGTTATCATTTTTGTAAGGTAACTTTTTCTCGGCTCGGGGTGGTTGGAAAATGTAGTTCTTGGTTGCGATGTAATCCTTATACTTCAAAAAGTTATGCTGTATGACTGTGAAATACGTAAATTAACTCACTTATTTTATATCGGTTTGTATTTGTAGGCGGAAATAACACATCGTTCACCAGCTACCCGCTCCGTGAAAGCTGTACAGCATTGCTGTGATGGAGCGTGATGGGCTCCATTTCGGCGGCGCGTCACCATCCGATTCCATTTTCTACTTGTCACTAGGTGATGATAAGACGTACCCCTCTCCCACAATTATCGTTTCATTTATTACTTGCTTCGTGATATTCATTATTTGGCTGCTCTGAAACCGTTGGGTACATTATCTTTATGGCATAAATGGGAGGAATAGGTTTTTTAGTTCAGAGTTTTTGTCCATAGAAGTTCGCTTTTCTTTGTGAATAATCATCATAATGTTCATTTCTTAAAAACAGGTAAAAAATAGTTCTATCACCACGTATCGACAAAAATAAATATCAACCAGCTCATTAAAATTGTAATGTTAATCCAGTTCGCCGATTTTCTAAATTGGACATATTTTCAAATAATCCAAAATGACTGTGGAATTATCCCCACATCTAAATAAGTTAACTATCAGTAACTTCAATTTATGAACCGCCACTGTATTACATTACAAATATAAGGTAGTTATTACCTATTAGCGTGTTAGCACTAGTAGTGTGTTATACTGTTATTATTATAAACCAAAATTGAACATTCGCCATGCCAAAAGTTGACAATTTTGCCACTAAATCAACTGAACAGAATGAACAAAACAAAGCGCTTGTGATTGTGCAATGAGTGTTGACGTGACGAGCTGGCGATCTACACCAGACCCGCGCTCGCTCGCTGTTTCAAGTCGGTCAGCGGAAAAAGATCGAACAAACTAACAAGCGAGGGATCTGGGAACTAGTTCGGTAGTTCGTCTGTGGGACCCGCTCTTCCGAACTAGTTCGTTCGCGAACTACACAAGACTATTAGTTATGGAAGGAAGGGTCGAGGACAAGAACTGTAGGGGTAGACCAAGGTTAGAATATGTTAAACAGATTGCCTCGGATGTAGGGTGTGGTAGCTATGTAGAGATGAAACGATTAGCGCAGGACAGGGAGGCATGGAGAGCTGCATCAAACCAGTCAAAAGACTGAAGACTCAAACAACAACTTTCTTCACCTCCTCAGGATGTCTTTCCTCAAAATTATTCCAACTCCATTTTCTGCTTCTTTTCCTCCACTGTAAAACAGCCTGTATCCACCTGACCAGGTTCTGTCCCCTTTACCTTTCCATTTTGTTTCGTTCAGTGCGAGGATGACAATGTCCTTCTCCAGTAAGTACAGTATAACCCCGATTTAACGTGACCTCGATTTAGCGTAAACCCGCATTTAACGGAAGAAATTTCAAGTCCCGAAAATTATTCCATAAGTGCAATGCAATTTTATATTCGATTTAACGTAATTCGCGTTACGTCAAAACCCGCATTTAGCGTTAGGAAATGTTAAAATTCGCGAGTATTTATTTCGATTCCTTATGGTTATGCGACATTAAGAACCTATGAAAGAGACGTTATAAGTTCGTTAAGGATGATTCAAGGCAGAAAAGGAACTCCAGCATTTATATTGGATACGATCGATCATCTTTCATATCGATTCCTCGCTACATGTACGAGCGAGCTCGATCTTACCCGACCGCGGCTGAAGACACAATGTAGGCCTAGAGCATGCTAACAGTCACGCCGGTGCCGCATCGCATGCTTGCGCGAGGTCTGTCCGAGTTTGTACGTTCGTAGCGGCACTACAGTATAGCATCAGTTTACGTAAGTTATGGTTATGCGACATTAAGAACCTATGAAAAAGACGTCATAAGCTCGTTAAGGATGATTCATGGCAGAATTTAGAGCGCAGACGCGTAGCGATCGATACGATCGATATCTTCCATATCGATTCCTCGCTACATACCCGAGCGAGCACGAACTTAGCCGAGCGCGGCCGAAGCGGCACCGCTTTACATGCTTGCACACGGCCGAGCTCTGAAGCGACGCAATACGTAAAGACGAAATCACTGAGATTCGAGAAGACTGAACTGCGTTTCTCTGCGATGTAACAGTAGGCCTACTTGCGCAACCTTCGAAACATACGAGCATGTTGGCGCGAGTGGTATAGCACAGATTTCCTTATCTTCAAAGCCCAAACAATACAAGAGGAATGCACTTCACACTCGGAACCTACCCTACCTTTGCCAACAGCTGATCTGCGAGTTGTGAAGGATGGATGTGTGGACAGCGTATTGTAAACAGCGATTATTGCCGAATGGCGCAAACTTGCGCGACACCGAGAGCGTGTTTGTTTGATGCTCTTCATGCAGTCAACAACTCATGGGAGTAAAACACCGCTACTACGCTCGTACATAAGCAAGGGCAAGTTAGACGTCGATAAAGTCGATTATGATTTAAGACATGAAACCAAAGAAGAAATAGCACGGAATTTGACTGTTGGTTAGGAAAACGGAAATCCAGTTGATATCGTGTGCGGGAGTGATGCTACGGAAATCCCTAAAATTTCACACAGTCAAGCTAGTGTCTCTAGTTACACTTATCTCTTAATAGAAAAACGAGATGAATTTTAGTTCTCATATAATGTTTTCTTCTGAAATGTGCAATCGAAAGGTAGAATAAACGATCTAAGAAACAGTTTATTTTCTAGGTTTAACAAAAATAACTGCGGATAATTCGCGATTTTATTCACGGAAGTTCGTGCATTAATTACCGCGAATTATCGAGAGTGCACTGACTTTTTTTGTTGTTAAATATTAATGTAGGCATAATCCACATAGCCCCACCTCTAGCCTAGCATGTCTTATAAGACACTACAATCAAGTGTTATAATTATTATTTTCCATGTTCAAGCCTATTTCTATATTTTAACCAATAGTTTTGTTTTTCTAGGCTTAACAATAATAACTGTGGATAATTCGCGGTTTTCGATAATTCGCAGAAGTTAGCGCATTAATTACCGCGAATTAACGAGAGTGCACTGTATGTGGAGAGAGTGCTGCAGTTAGTGATGAAACCTATCGAAACCTCGATTTAAGGTAAACCCCCATTTAAGGTTAAAAAATACCGGTCCCTAGAAAAACGTTAAATAGGGGTTCGACTGTAAAACCTGAATTTTCCGCCGAATCTATACTTTACTTATAGACAACTCTATGGGTACATGTTTCGGAGACCCTACTGTCTCCTTCCTCAGCCCTCTTTTGGTACTACAAACATCGTATGACACATTCGAAATCCCCTAATAAAACAACACAAAATACACATCACAAATTACAAAGCCACAACATATTAAAAAACTACGAGCTTAAAACACATTAATTAAAATTCAACAACAACCATGCATACAGCATGTAATGCTCCTCGCATTTTCAGTCAATCAGTTCTTGTTAAGTTTATGTCTTTGGACACGTTAAAATACTGTTTATGCACAACCATTTATTTTTGTTCACAGTGTTTTCAATCTCTAAAATAAATGTAATCAATCTGTGGAGATTGTTGCGTACGTAGGGCTATGTTAAATTGAAAGCATAACAAGTGTCCTTCGACAATAGGCAAATTCTAGATGCTTTCAATTTAACATCGTGAAGCCAAGAAATTCAAATCACTCAGGCTTAAACTCATGAATTTAGACAAGTCAATTTGGTTCAACAAAAAATGTATAGAACTAAACCTCACCCCTAAATACGTACCAATTAAAACCGTACCGAACACACCAGCCTCGATCATTTCAACCAAACAAGCCAAAGAGCTTTGGATAAAAAACGAATTAAGATTTGCATACATAAGAAAGCAAAAAATTAACCAACGATTATACGACATTCAATTGCAACTAAGTAATTTCTGGCACGCAGCCCAATGGGACAGCTTCACCGAGCACCTACATGACACCATCAAAATCAGAGCAACGAGGAAGCATGAAACGCTAGAAAATAAATTAAGAAAACTAGGAGAAACACAGAACCATCAATCTAACGAACAACACACGAATAACAATGAATTCAATTTCCACAGCAGAGTAAACAACAGAACGAACGTAACCTTTTCTCAAGGTGAAATGAATATGTTAGACAAAGGTTTGAAATACAACTGCACAGACGCACACACGAACCACAATATAAAACAGTTAATCACAGATATTGAGATAGCCAGTCACAAGCTCCCAGCAGAAGACAGGGAATTAACCAAAAATCTCGCCACCAACGAAGCCAAAAAAATCCTCAAACGAAAGGGCGATAGCAATAACATTCAAAACAACAAACAACTCAAAGAAATAAAGTCGTTGAAACAAAAAATAAAAGAACATGACTTAATCATCACAAAAGCAGATAAGGGAAACACTACAGTAATTTTGAACAAAACAGAATACATTGAAAAAACAGTCGAATTCCTAAACAACAACGAAATCAAGGAATTAACAAAAGACCCCACCAACAAATTCCAAAAACAAATAAAAAGTGCGCTAAAAGAAACAGAATACATACTGACCAAAGCCGAAAAATCAAAACTAATAAACATGAACCCGAAAATACCGTCATTGAGGGGACAACCAAAAATACACAAAAAGGAATGCCCAATGAGACCAATAGTCAATTGTAGGAATGCCCCTAACTACAAAATCAGCAAAGAGTTACTAAAAATCTTAAAATGCCGTCTTTCCAACAACAAAAACAACTCTGTAAAGAACACAACAGAACTAGTAACAGCATTGAACACCCTACAAATGAAACCTAGCTTCAGGCTAGTATCCTTCGACGTAACTAACATGTACACCAATATTCCGATTATTGAAGCAATCAACACTATCGAAAACAACTTAAAATCCAACAATTCGGTAAAAGAAATTGAAGAGATTGTGAGATTACTGAGGGTCGTTCTCACCCAAAACGTATTTCAATTCGACAATAAAATATACACACAGAGAGAAGGCCTAGCAATGGGATCGCCACTAAGTGGGTTAATCGCTGACATCTTCATCAATGCACTAGAAAATGCGTTCTTAGAAAAGACTTCAACAAAGGGAATAGTAATATGGAAAAGATACGTAGATGATGTAATTTGCATCTACGATACTGAACTAACAAGCGAAGAAACAATTCTCCAATCCATTAATAGCCTTCACCACTCTATCAAATTCACTAAGGAATCCGAAATAGACCGGAAAATAAATTATCTCGATATAGCTATTGAACGTAAAGACAACGACCTTTCATATTCCATATTCCGGAAAGCAACACAAACCTCGCATGCAATCGACAATCAGTCTAATCACCCCAGTATGCACAAACTAGCGGGTTTCAATTCAATGGTGCACAGGGCTTTAAACATACCCATGTCAAAAGACAACTATAATAAGGAAATAAGAACTATTATGCAAATAGCAAAGGAAAACAACTTCTCGCCAAGCAAAATAAATCAAATTATAGCCAAACATAAAAATAAAGATAAAACGATTCCCAAACCGGACAATAATGAGAAAAAATTTGCGCGTTTCAACTATGTGAATGCGAATACATATAAAATCACTAACCTATTCAAAAAACAAGGCATAAAGATAGCTTTCACGACGAAAAACACAACCGCTAGGCACCTCCTAAATAGTAATCTAAATAAACGTGACCCGTATTCAAGGTCAGGGGTATATTCTATAATGTGCCAAGACACAGATTGTCAAGCTAATTACATTGGGCAGAGTGGAAGGCGAGTAGACACACGTTATAATGAACATAGGAATGCGATAAGATACGGAACACATTCAGCCGTGTGCGAACATATGTGTGACGCAGGGCACAGCTTTACCAACATAGAGTCGGACCTTAAAATAATCCATCACGAATCGAAAGGCAGAGCTCTTGACATAAAGGAAGCAATCGAGATACACCTAGCCAAACGAAACAATCCCAACAATCTAAATGAACACACGTTCATGGAGAGCTCACCCCTCTTCACGCTACTAAAAAACACACCCTGTCGGAAACAAAACACAATTTAGCGACACAGCCAAGCTAGATAAAAAAGGGGGGAAATTAGGGGGTATTTAATAGGTAAATGTTATCTGGATCAGGTGTACGATGTACTTTTCTTCTGCAATAAACCAAGGCCCATATTCGCGGCAGTATTAAAGGTGCCGGGACGTCCTCATAAGACCGTCAACGCTTAGTTCGAATGGGTTATGCTCCACGCGTGGCGAGGGCTAATCCACGGTCTTTAATAGTTGTAGACCCACCTCATACAATAACATACATCTTATCTAGGTTGGCAACACCTCACATAAACACATCGCTATCACTCCCCACAGCACGTAGGGACAGGGGGGAGAAGGCAGGGAAAAACCAGTCGTTAAGATAACCACCGCAGTCGACCGCACAGTGAGTTCCAGTGAGCACGAAAACTGCGAGTAGCTGTTGTACGGAAGACAATCAGATAAGTAGTTAGCCTAAAATTTTATAGTTTAACCATAGTTTACAACCATGTAATCTCTCTAAAGTACAATCTCCAGATAGCTATCACCATTTAGCATTTCACCTAACATATATACTGCATTTAGCATACACTGACAGTTGCAGTACCAATACTGCAACTAAATAATTGTACATATTGTAAATATTTTCACCTGTATTTCAAACATAGATTTTGTAGCCTAAGTGTAATGGATCTGATGATGATCGCTTGACGCTCGAAACTGGTCATCCTAGTGTTTTATTAATCTCATGTAATTTACTTCAGGATTAGGGCATAACCCATCTCTTTTGGGTACATTCGTGTTGACCGACTGCAAAGCACTAAACTCTTGTTTACTGAGGCAACACTGAAAATATGGCTTCACACACCACAACCTGTGTTTATGTATAACAAATAGTGCCATCTTTTGCAGAATTCTGCGTCTAAAGTTGAAGGAGAGCTACCGGCAGTGATGGAGGCCGCAGTTCATCAAACGACCAAAGAGCCAGTGACGGAGAGTGGTTGTACCTTGCAGTAGTGTATTAATGACGACAAATGTTAAGGGGACTTGTACATCTAATTCGCAACAGTTTTAAACCTTAATATTTATTAATACTCTTTCCAGAAGAAAATTCATTTGACTTGCCAAATGTTTTGGTGGTTGTTAGTTTTTTGAGAAGTTGGATATTGAACTGAAGCACTTTCTTCTGTTGGTGACGTGTCACAAGAACTAATGTTTTAGAACATGACATTATTTACACATGTGCACCATTTTCTTTGCTCATACTGTGAATTTGCAAGTTTGTACACATTCATTAGCAAAAGAGGTAGAGACACAGTGAACTTAATACCTACTGCATTCCTCCTATGTTGTTACCCACGCTACTGTGTACTTTCCCTTCCTGAACCAAATTCTAGGAATTTTTCAATTAGTTTTGCCCACCTGGCACAATAGTATTTTACTTAGAAATATATATTTCTTTAATATTAGCCCTAAAAGTGAGTGAAAAATTTCATCTCTCTGTAATATTTTTGTACTTTCACACACAAAATTTTGAAGTTGAAGACATCCATGGTGAGGTTAATGTTGCATATTGGTGGCACAGTTTTAAAAATGATGGAATTTAGATCCAAATAATATTAACCTTTTCACTGCTAATATTGTGAGAGACTATCAAACCCCTCCATGCTGAATAATTTTTTAAAAGTATGTTTTTCAGATGAAGTTGCCGACGAGATATCTCGGGCGCAGCAAGGACGTGACGTTCTACCGCACCCGAGATATCTCGGGCGTAGCAGTGTAAAGGTTAAAGTATATTATTCAGAACACTATATGAAACAAAAGAACTTGATATTTTGTTGTTTTTTCACGTACAAGTCCCCTTAAAATATACTGGATTGTGCTATGTTTGTACTCAATGCTTGAAGGAGACAGATTCCAGTGTGAACCTGATGTTGCCTTATAACAGTCAGCTGATGTAACTTTCCTATATTTTATATTAGAGAGAAGATTTGTTTATGCACTGTATATTATTGAATGTTTTAATTTGTAGATTTTAGTTGTGGAAGAAAAAACAGAGCTTTGATGTATATTAGAATGAAAGGTAGTTTTAATGATTTTAAATTACCAAAGTTGCCAAGACAATCTGTGTGAAAATGAGCAGCTGGAGAAGTTAAAGTATTGAACTTCTCTGACCAGCAAAAGAAGTGGATCACGTGGATGTAATGTCGGCCGAATATAAAAACCGAGCTGTGCCAAAATGTAAGTTCTGAGATAAACAGAAAAAACATTGTCATTTTAACAATATGATTTTCTTCTTCCAAAAAAGTGTAAAAAAGTCAGAAGTACTTATATTATAAACACTCATGACAGCTTAATGTTACCTACGGAATATTATTCTTGTAATTAACTCTTTTGTCTGAACATTTAATGAAATGAGGTATGTGCCAACTCCTGTTCCCTTAAAACTGGGCTAAGTGCCCTAAGGTATCACAATAATGAAAGGCAAAATTTACAAGAGAAGAGTTAGCAAACAACAGGTCATGGATAACATTTCGGTAAAGAAAGGAGAAAATCCTTTTTTTTTAATGAATTTTATTCATAAAACATAAAAAACAAGTACTCAAGTCTTAATAATATTAGGCCCTAAGTAAAAAGTAGTGTTCTTGAACACTTTGTTGTTGAAAATTCAATAATTAATTTGAAAATAATGTAGTGTACAGGACTTTTCTTTAGGCCATAAACTTATTATACAAATATTAAAAGTTTTAATAAGTAAACAGTGTTCTTCAAACCATGGCTACTGTGTTAGTTCAGTGTAAAAGGGTTTGTTTTCTTCCTTTGTGGCTCTAGTTTGAACTACTTGCAGACTGAATATCACTTAGCCCACACTGGCATAGGCACTTAGCCCACATTTTAGCAATAAAATGGAATTTGATTGTTTTGGCACTTAGCTCGGTTTTTGTATTCTGTCAACATATATCCTTTAGTAGAAGCAATTAGAATGCCAATCAGAGTCACCCTTGGGATGCAGACTGGCCTCTTGAGTCCAGTGAAAGTGGGTTACATTCCCAACAAAGAGTGGATGTGTCTGGCCACACACAGCAATGACAAGGTATTGCGAGTTTACTCCGCTAATATTGTTTTGTAGCAATGGGTCTTTTTTAGTTCAGTCAGGCCACAGTAGAACAAGTGTAACATGTTCTCTTATCTCACCATCACCTGCACAATTCCTGTTTCTCACTGTTCAGACCATTAGGCCGTCATTCATACAATCATCCCTCCAACTGACTCAGCCAGAGCTGTGCTCATGAGTAACAAAGCTCGACATTCAAATTCAGACTAAGATGGGAGAAAGAAAAAATGCCCATTTATGGATAAAACAAAACTTCTCAATTAAATATCCTTCAGTGTAATATTGGAGGATTAATCTTGTTTAAACGACAGCTTGACCTTGATCAATCCCCACACACACAGCAGTGCGTCATAAATAAATATTAAATAATTAGCGATTGGCCATCCTGAATCCACCCATTAAAAATATTCCTCCCAATATTCTTCCCATTTGAAGAAAATATCTCTGTCAACATAGCTATCGCAATCAATCACGATAATAAAAATTAATACCGGTATTCCTTTTAGCAACGTTACCTCTCCTGCGGCCTCAGGCCAGTTTTTTTCTTGTTTCAACTGTGCCATCATCTTAAGCGATCCCCACATCCAGCTACCTATTTAGTCATGCTTCATAAATACAATTTCTATTTAATAGTTAATAACCTAGTAGTTTTTGGTTCTTTAGGGAAATGAGTGGTCCATGGGAAAGGGTGTTCATTCCGAGTAATTCGATACCTTACAAAACTTCCTCCAATCATTGATTTGGGAAATATCTTGAAAAAAGTTAATGATCTTGTAGTTTTGGGTTATTTGGGTAAATCAGTAGTCCATAGAAAAGAGAGCTTCGCCCCGAGTCATTTGACACCTAACACAACTTCCTTGGTTCACGAGATATGGCCAAGCGTCGCGTGGGTACTTTTTGATCATCCCTCGTGGGGCAGGATTCCCCCGCCTTACTACTACAAATTAATGGTCTACTGTAAGAGGGGCTTCATCCCAACTAATTTGACACTTCATACAAGAGTCTATCATTATTGTTTCGCGAGATATCCACTAATTTAACTTGGATGCTCCGCAACACCAGGCGGCGAGTGTCCTAGAACCCCCCCCCCCTCATCTCTCTAGTACAATATATTTCTTTAATATTAGCTAATATGAGCTGATTCGAACATTCCTTAATGTGAGTTCCTCCCTTGTTCCCACTTTGTGCTTGTACACCTCGCTCTCTGGAATAGTGAATGGGTGTCCATAAAGGTCAATGTGGAGAGATTTATCATTGCCGAGAAAATATGTCGCAGGTTATGAGATCCATTGCTTCAAAATGATGAGTGATGTGTTCTATGCATACAGAGTACAGGATTAAGGAGGATCATGCTGTGATGTGACTGACTGGGAGGAACTGTGGCATGGCATATATCCCCCAGTATGTTCATAGCTTGCACTTGCACAGTTTTGTTTTCTATTCCTTGACAAATGTTCATCTTCATATTCGTTACACAGTCCAGTCCCAACTCTCCCTGAATAATATACGCTACAAGCAGTGCTACTGTTGTTCCTCCAGTCAAAACCGGGAAGTGATAAATCTATAATTTACTGTATTTACTCGGCTATAGGACCCCCTTTTTCCCTAAATTTTTAGTTCCAAAATTGGGGGGTTACTATAGACGTGATCTGAAAAAATCCATTATTTTGGGAAAGAGAGAGTAACAATAGCTATTTTATTTTGATGGTACATAGTATGATATATTTAATCAAAATAAACTAAGTGTTTGCGTATGTCGGCCAGCCACTAGCGTCTTGTCCTTACGTGAATGTGGCAAGACCGCACGTGTGGCCACCTGTTGCATAGCGTGAGTCATAGCTCGTACACACAGAAGGACAGACAGAGACTTCTTTCATCAAACAATGTCACGCCTTGTTAGCAACAGAGCTGGTATGGTGTGGCTCAAGCAGCCAACAATGATCCAACATCTGGTATACAAAGACAAGTATATTCCATAGTCATTGCCAACCACCTCTGCGATTGTTTTGTCTGACAAACCGCTGCCGTATCACATCCGCGCAGAGCTGCTTGTTGCTAGACAAGGACGGATATGACGGTATTTATCATGCATATTCACATCCTTTTTTTAAATCTCAAAACTGAGTGCAGAAAGAATCCAAAGTTTAAAAAATTGTGCCAGCAAATGATAATTACCATGACCATTAAAGCCAATATTGACTAATACATCATTTAAAGGATGAAACAAATGGGTCTAATATGATTTTTCTAGTTAATTTTCAATGTTTTAAGTTGTAGATGATGCAGTCTCAAATACCACAAGCAACTACTTATAGTCCAAATTAGTTCAAGGATGAAATTCTGCCATTTATCCTGTCCTCCCATCACTCCAAACCTGGTGATTCATAGTAATTTTCTTGTTGAATTGCTTGAGGACCGTCTCGACTCGTTTTAAAGTCCCCATGTCAGATGAAATAGACAAGTCGTAATTGTAAACCCTTACATATGTTGACGATGATTGTTGTTTCGATGTACGCAAGAGAAAGCTGAACCTTGGGATACTCCAGTCATAATTCCGAGATGTTCCTAGTAATTCCATATTACTCGAGTAAGAGTTCAAAATCTGTCCCTCCATACTGATATCAGTATATTGTGAGGGGCAGTGTCGAAGGCTCTCTCGGAACTAAGTGCGTCATAAGATTTAAAACCATCAAGTATTTCAGCCACATAATTGTTGACTTGCCTGGTCAGAAAACAAACCTCATCACTACTGTAACATAATAATTGTTCCATTATTTTTGTGGTACAATTGAAGTGGGTCTGTAGTTTCCTGGGGGTGCAACTTCAGACAGTTGGGAAATATACTCTTAGTTAGAAACTGAAACTGGCAGTTATAATGTTGGCAGCAGTGGCTGCTTGTTATACATCCCATCTAATGTGTTTGTTATACAATGTTGGTAGAATAAGCCTCTTTCTTCAGAGATTAAATACTTTGCTTTTTCGTGTTTAACCCTAGAACACTAACATTTTTCAATTGTTGCTTAATACGGTAAATTTACGTACGTTACGAACTTTGTACTAAGACACCAATTAGTTAATGGTTGAAATTAATATATATTTCGTATGTAACACTATTTATATACAATGAATCCTCTGTGGCCTTTGATGTTTAATACGCTAAGTTCCATCTTAAATACAACAAATACAGAAGTCTTTTAGTTTGATGTAAATAGCAGTACAAAATCTCTCCAGCCTCTTATACTGTCTCTGGTTTTTATGAGATTGTTTTTATAATCCCTCTGAAGTGATGTGACATACCTAAATCAAATTCCCCACCTCTTCGTTATTGCCATAGAGAAACCAATATGTTGTTAAATTCAAGGATAGTATCCAGGCAATTCTTTGCCCCATGATTACACCTCTAGAACTGATTGGCATTAGCAACAATAGCATTGACATCACCACCATAGACCAGTAGAAGCACTGCTGGAAGATGGTAGGGTGGGCACAGATATATAGGGAATAATAAGCAATTAAATTATTCATATACGTAAATTTTACGTATGTTAGTATTGTAGGGTTAATGTTCCATGACTTTATGAGTATTCAAACGATGTTAACGCACGCATAATGTTCCACTGCTTTTGTCGGTCAGTATGTATGTGACAATAGATGCTAGTCAGTTTTTGGAACTCCCAGTGGTAGCATGAACTTCAACTCAATTGTAGGTCTTCTCTATACCTGGATTACAAACACAGAAGTTACTTAAGTCTTATTTATTTACACTTGCCATAAATCATTAATTTCTGCTTCTCCTATTCAGTGGTTAAATCCTAAATGTAAATTAATTTAGTTACTGTGGGAAAGCTAGCAAGGACGCTATAAAACAAGACGGACAAACCAAGTAAGAGCTTTGCAGAAATCCACCAGAATGGCTTCTTGTAACACAGAGTTAGTGGATGAATATCAAGTTTTGCTCTGAAGGACTTTGATGTGCTGCCACACAAAGCCAAAATATCATATAATTCTCCAATCCTGCTCCTCTCCATTCTCTTTGCCTTCACCCCTCATCATCATCATCATCATCTTGTACAGTTTCCAACCACAGGCTGGGTCTGTTTGGAACATAAGCCTCGCCACTTAGTTCTTTCTTCCCACCACCTCTCCGCTGTCACTCTGGTCCACTCCTCGCCTCTCTTCTTGACACATTCCTCCACTCCTTTCAGCCATCTACCCCTCAGTAGATCTAATTCATTCTGGGGCATCAGTTGGCTTTTGCTTTCCTAAAAACGTTAATCGAGTGAAGTTGTGCTGCCATTGGGAATGGCAATACAGTATACTGTATACATAATGAGAGAGTGTGCAATATTTAAGAGTATTATCTTGTCATATTTTAACAGTGACTTGCAAAACTTTTACAGTATATTCACTGCTTTTACAAAATAATATTGTAACATGGTAAAATATTTCAAATAAATTCATGTACATAATTATATTCTTGTTATTTTGCTTCACCCTGTGTCTGCTGTGATGTTTGTGAATGGCATGTACTCTGAAAATAAGAGTTATGGTGCTGTGTGCCCCTGAGGTCTGAGTTAGGACTCTGGTCCAAGGGCTGGAATAGGGTTCATTCACGTAAAGGGGAAAGGAAGACTCAGTGCTGTAATATCAAGGACTCGGATGGAGAATCATGTCATGGAAAGGGAACAGGAAATTGATGAGGATGAGAAAGGAGATTTAATATTGAGATCAGAATTTCATAGAACACTAGAAGAATTAAGCAGGAACAAAGCACCAGGCATAGATGATATACCAATAGAGCTGCTACACTGCATAGGTGGTGATGGTCTGATCAGATTATTTCACTTGGTGTGTAGGGTTTATGGGACAGGTGAGGTAGGCCTACCCTCTACTTTCAAGAAAAATGTTATCATCCCTATACCGAAGAAAGTAGGAGCTGACAGATCTGAAGATAGCCGTACAATCAGCTTGATCACTCGTACTTCAAGATTTACAAGAGGATGGATAGAAACAGTTGGGTGAAGGCCAATTTGGAATGAGGAGAAACTTAGGAACAAGGGAAGCTGTACTAAGTCTTAGGCTGATCTTGGAAGGTTAAATAAGGAAAGATAAGAGAACCTTCATGGCATTTGTAGACTTTTCCGGCCCATAAAACATCAATAACTAACTAGACTTATCGATAACATTGATTGGAGTAAGTTGTTCGACATTTTGAAAAGGATTGGAATAAATTATAGGGATAGGAGGGTGATCTATGCATCAGAAACATGGGTTATGAAGAAGAGGCAGGTGAACAGGATCCAGTCTTGCGAAATGAAATTTCAGAGAAGCAGATTAGGAATAACAAGAAGGTATAGAGTAAGAAATGAGAGAGATTGTGGAAGAGAATCCCTTACAAGAGAAGTCAAAAATGAGTTGGTATGGATGCATGATCTGGAAATGAGGGCGAGAGGCCAAGAGAGAGAGGTGGATTGTGGGTGTGAAGGAAGGAGTGCAGAAAAGGGGAGAGGAGTTGGACACAGTGAGGAGTGAAAGGTGGTGGGAGGATAGAAAACGATTGAGAATCTTATGTTCTAGGCAGACCCAGCCAGGGGCTGTACTTCAGTTAACTGACTGAAAAGTCTACTCTGGTAGCCTGTCGGAACGGCCACGGGTTGTCGTAACACTCGCGGTTAAAAAAAAAAAAAGTGTTGGTACATAAATAAATTATGGTGTTTGAAGCCATTTTTCAGTGTTGCCTTAGTAAACAAAAGTTTGGTGCTCTACAGTCGGTTAACACTGTATCTGTTTCGTTGGCTATGTGGTTTAATTTCCCCTCGTTTAGATGACAAATGTAATCTTTACTCCTGACTAAGATAAGTTGTATTAATGGGCGCCAAGACCTCAACGCTAAGTTGAAATCTAAATTTATATTTAACAACACCTAGCTCGGGCAGAACACCTTTAAGAATCTTTACACTCAGACCGTGGCAAGATTTGATCATGAACCCAACAATTGTATCAGGAGAAGGAATTTGGTCTATATCTAATGCTACCAACTGAAAACAAAGATTGCATAGTATAAGAAATGAATTTATTATATAAAAAACAAGTAGTGGCAATTTTAATAATAATAATTTAAAATGGAGCGTAACGATTTGAATCTTACCACTAGAAAATTACATGAAAACGGAGTCGGATGAATTACTGAATTTACTATTATTCCCAAGCTATAAGTTACTCAAATTCTGATTATGAAACAATGAAGAGAGAGAGATTACGTAGTTCTGCGTCATTCGCGCTTACCATTGGAAATTGCAGTAGCATTTCCCTCGTACATGATGAATCACGAGAGCTTCCATCAGCCTTCTGGACGTCGCCATCTTCTTCGTCACATGCGGAGATCGTTGTTAAAAAATGTTAAAGTTAAGTGCTTGATAGTGGCGGATCCAAAATCCGTTAGCCACCTACGCTGACTCCCTGTTCACAAGAGCTCGCGTATTTCTCATGAATAATGTGTCAGTTGAGAATAGCAGTACTGAAAAGCTCACCATCGAACACAAATACGAAGTCCGTAGACTATGCCAAAACATTGTTCAAGTTACGGTCCGATCACGACGGAACCATCCAAAAGAGCTTCCACCTCGGACAAGTTTTACAATGTTAATAGCCCTTTCTTCACGGCGCGCGAACACTATATTGTACAGCCTCCCAGGGGTATGCACCCCTTGGAGTCCATCCCCCCGGCATCTGGCTAAATCCCCTAAATGGCAACCCTTGGAAGGCCGGCCCAACATCCATAAAACTTAGCAGGGACAGCTTGCCACTCTAAAAGCAGCCCAGTCCTTGCACAATGGTTACACATACCGACATACTAGTAACTGGGCCAACACATTGCTGACAACATAGCGCCAGAGAGTATAAGAAGGCATCCTAATGAGGTCAAAGGATCTCTTCATTGTCAGTGCTTCATCGAGACGGCCCGAGGCTACGCTGGTGTCAACCAAGGTGAGTCAGTCAATCGTGTTCAGAGTTCCTACTCATGTAACCTGTAACCCACAACTTGTACTACATTGTGAACATAATTACATTCCCTACAAGGGACTCATACTCAGAATTACAGACCAATAAACACTTGGTCTACACTCTACACACGCTTTACTGTTTATACGCCTCTTTACATCCCAACGCCCTTCCTTACTCCCGTCACGGTAAGACGTGACAGACGGTAGTCTAATATCGCTAACTCAGGTACCTTTGTGTTTCTCGAGCCGACTCGGCTGCCAGCAAGCAGCACGTGCCACTCGGCTGATACGAACAGAGTCAGTTACATAACAAGCAGTCAGCTGAGCTGAGCGACCAGCACAGCGACCCTTTACATTGGGTCCCATCCCTTCAAACACTACTACATCATTTATAGGAACGCCCCCTAGTTCCTAGCACACCACAACACTCTACACTGGTCAGCTTGCCCTAGCAAGGGAAGCTACCCTTTTAGGCACCACCTTATAAATTAGTACAACAACTCTCCCTTTTAGATCCACCCCCAAATAAGGGATCTAAAACACTGGTGGAGGCGCGGTCCTACGCACGGTAGAACGGGACTCAACCAACGAGCCCTCGTAGGAGAAACGACCCCTTCCGTACCGCAAAAAGCCAAGCAAATAGTGAGAAAATTTTTCCCCCAGACAAAAAGCACCATTTTTTTTTGGTGCTCCAAACTACCTACACAGGGGAAATTCTTAATAAACCAACCCCCTAGCCCCATACAGAATCAGAGAAATATAAGAATACACTGTCAAACACGCACAGATTTTTTTTTATTTTTCACATACACTCCATTCAACATGGCCCCCCTATACCGCCTAGCTGTGCTAAGGAGCATTGGGGAGTACCAGGAATTAATTGCCTGGCACAGAGTTTTTGAAACTAGGCAGGACTACCTCAGAAGGTTTCAGCACCTCCTGCACGCCCAGTACATGCGGATCATACGAGCCCTTGTCCGGCCACTCCGCAGTGCTAAGAATCGCAAGATTCGGGCGAAAATCCCCACCCTCCGCACACAAATCATAAAAGCACACTGGCAACTACACTGTCGACACGAGTTTATGTTCCAACAATGGGAAACACTCATCACGGAACACAGACGGATAGGGACTCAGGACACAAAAGTCGCTGAACAGGCCATATGCCTCAATAGGCAGTACACCCAAATTTGGGATGAATACCGTGAGCTCCAAGCCAACAAGGCCATTTTTGAGTTCATGGTAGGGCCACCAGCCCACCCGAGAGAGGACATAAGCGTGGATACGCTGACTCGACAATTTGCGAGGATGTCCCTCTCGCCAAGTACTGCCACAGAATGGAAGGAGTTCGCCGTGGCCACAGTCAAGAAGACGGCCAGGTTAGGCTCCAACTTACTACAAAATAAACCTAACACAAACACACGTCCTTCAGCTCCGGATCGGAAGGCAATTTTGCCAAACCGAGGGGCAGAGCCTAGAACAATCCCCTCGGAACAGAGGGACGAGAGGGAGTTGAAGCCAGGGCCATTAAACACACACGACATGACAAGGAAACAAAGGGACGTAACCACGTCATGGGCAGACGACGTAGAGCCCGCCCTACAGTACATAAAGCCTACATACACGTACACAGATAGGCTAACACATTGGCAGGAGTCGGCCGTGGCCAAATGCCAGAAAGCGGTCAGGCTACAAGCCACCACATTGCCAGGGCATAAACAGGCAGTTAAGCGGCCTTTACCGCCAGTTCAAAGGGCAAATTTGCCAGAACGAAGGCGAACACCGGTATTAGTCCCTCAGGATGCACGACACACGCACGCACATTTTGACCGGGCACTACCACACAGTACACGGGGATTAGGAAAAGTGTTATTACCTACCCCACAAAACCAAGCAGTCCAAAACATACACACTCCCGTAAAATCTACTAGGGCAGCGTCAAGCACAATTAGGCCCTCGAATACAGGTACACTCAAACCTATAGACACGCGCTACGGTGGAAGTAGGCCAAAGCTTACTTTGCTAGAAATTCCGCCGGAAGGTAGCAAAGGAACACCCCAGTGGATTCCAGAGGCCTATCATCTAATAACAGGGCAAAACCCTTCACCTTTCTGAGCACTGAAGCTCGAAAGAGGATAACGACTTCCACCAGGGCCACAGAAATAAACTAACATCGCTAACACCAACATTATAGGCCACATAAGTTCTTTCACACGGGGGCGATAAGAAAATGGTCCAACAAGTACATAATAAACATAAAATCGCATATTTTTCTTTCTTATTTTATGTATATACAGTGCAATATAGCCAAAATAGAAGGAACAATTCTAAATCCTTCTTGTTTTTTTTCCGGAACCATGGCATTTTTCTCTCAGGCCATCAATGGTTATGGGGCGAAGTGGTTAACGCCATAACGTAAAGTCTCTAATATGCTAAGCCAAGTGGGAGCCAAGCAGGCTTCAGGCCGAAAGAGAGATATTTTGAACACAGCTTAAGCATAAAATCACAGCATAAAGCTTAAGTGAGTCTTTCTCAGTAGAAATGACTAAACGTTCTATGTTAGGGTTCCACAGTTTGATAGATTCTCCTGTTGCGGGCGAAAGCCGTAAGTGTGGCAGGAATTAAGAATCTCAAACTAACTTCAAAAATTTGGTGAGGTGTGCTTTAACCAACTGAAAAGCCCAATTGCACACCGGGACGAGACACTGTCATTTTGTTGAGTTACAATTACTTTGAAGGGCAGGTTTGACTCCCATAGTGCACTGGCTTTGCTCGTGACGTGGATACAAGTGTATCAATTACGTCTTGCAATGGCCTTCCTAATGTGTACTAGACAGTGTCGGTAGATTCCCCTGAGACGTAACCAGATTACAGTAGTACTCACGTTACCAAAATTGTAAATACTACACTCAGGTCCCAAGCACATTTTTTTTAACATTTTTTATAGTGTTCACGACATAATTTTTAGAGACTATCGCCACCTGCTATTATTTTCTTTCAAAGTGCTCTCTTAATCCAGAGCGGGGCATAGCTCATTTTTTTTTATGACGCAGGCATTAGGCCCGATGAAAGAAAGGTGGCCAAGTTAAACATATATATATATTTAATACATAGGTACACGTAAAGGCGGAAACACTGCCAAAAGGAAAGGAAGTAATCCCACGGGCAGGCGTGAAAAGAGGGCCAAGAAATAGCCCACTGACCGCGCCGGGATACGATCCTAACACCCCACAAAACTGTCCCGGAGACACGCGGGCATAATGACACTTCGTACCATTGTAGGGACATAATCGAACCACGGTACAGTAACACAAAATCTGGGGACACAAATGTAGTCAATGGAAGGTTCTTCTACAAGTACGGCCAACGCATATGAGATTTCCGAAGTGAAATGCCATGGCCTGTGGTTTGGATTCCAAGTAAAACGGAAAGCCCGTGGCTCATGATCTCCAGATACGGTCACGTTAAACCACAAATTCCCCTCTTTTCTGTCACAATGCGAAAAGCACTCATCACAGTCACAGAGAGTAAGCGATTAAAAACACATGTGCAGGACACACAGCGTTATCAAGACAAGTAACGAGCGTGCGCGCAAGACATTGTAATCCGATACCACCATACTCAGCAACAACGCAGGCCTCAGTGATAACCTGCAAGCTTACAGACAACAGCTCTCGGAGCAGAGCGCTCGGCATCATTCACGCCCGATTTAGAGACCCTATATCTTCCCAAATTACACTATAAGGGGAAATCAAAAACATACAAACTCTACACAGGTATGCATGCTTTCATTTGCGCATTGCACATCCACGGGAACGTGCCATAATATATGCGGCACGGAAATGATCACGCCAAGTCTTTACAGACAACCGGATTCGAACCCATGACCACACACAACACGCTCGTACCAAAAACTAACTATCCAATGGTATTTTTGGTACACGGAACACAAGCAAAAACCACACTGGGGAAGCCCCAAGCGCTGAAACACAACGCAAACATAAAACACAGAGAATGACATAAGGTCACGGGTCTGAGTTCCAGTAAAAATTTAGACACAAGGGAAAGCAGTTATCCAGGCTCCCAACCACACCGAAATTGGCCCATACAAATGCATGAACAGGGAATACTACATTTCCTCCCACCAAAAGCCAGACAGAAAATTTCGAATTACACCTGACATAGAGCATACATTTCACAAACACAGGTAGGAAAATTTCGCAAGACACAGGTCTTAGGGAACAATGGCCACACAACGTCATTACCTAACTAGGACGAATTGCTACATTAGGCCGCTAGGAATCTAAAACAATGACCACACTGGCATACTTGCAGAAAAGCACATACCAACTGCTGACAGCAGACTATTTACACTGCAATACTGCGGTGACGAGACACTATTGCGTAGCGCCAGTGACCGTGAAATTACAAACACATAACAATTATAACACCATACATTTTTTTTGCCACACTGCAAAAACATTTGGCAATGGACAAGACGTGACACAGCGGAACTTATCTTGGGCCTATAAGTGCACGTTCGCAAAGACGTTGGCAAGCCACGGGCGCCTTCTGCCCACACAGGCGATACCTATTACGACTCGGCCTGCAACAAACCAACCGTCCGCGTGGTGTAGCGGAATACAGTCACACACACGCACTCAACAATTACGAGCAAACACACACAAGATCGCCCCCCTAATAACTTCTTTTATCGATAGTAAGGCATAGGAGTCATTACAGATGACTAGCACATGACCAGTCGCACTACGACCACTGGCCACATCTACACTACAAATGGCAGACCAGATTAGGTCATGCAGCTCTACTATCCCAAGGCGCGGATAGACAGCCAACATGGACCAAGGGAGGATGACAGGAGAACAGGCTACCAGCGTACCACCTTACTCCCTTACCATAACCTTCTCACGCCCAACATAAACAACGCAAACATAGCTACACGACCAAACACAGCTACACTACATTACAAAGTACACACAAGGGGTTGATGGACTTCATGCGTCTAAAGAGCAGGCATGCTACGCCTTGCGTCACGATGCTACCACCCGAGTATTAGGGGTGGCTCAGCAAACATTAAAGAAGCATAATGCGCCTCTCCAAATGAGAGAGGAGGCCATAGATATATATTAACCATTCATTAGTACTTAAACACTCCCGCATGAAAGGAACATATCGGTATTATGCCCCATCCTACACCTATCCGTACATGAAGGCAGACACTTCATATCCAGACACATGCATGAGTATCCCATCCATTTACCAGGGATTTTAATATCAAGCCTGCATGAAATTTTCGTATCTTTGCAATCCCGGGAATTGCCTCCCCAGTCCACTCACTATAGGAGCATCCCAGCGGCATCACCGGTTCCAGGCCACCACTAACGTGGAACCCAAAGGTGCGCAAACCCTTCCTACCATACTTTAAGCCCACTCAACAAATAACTACCCCCAGATCCTAATAACAGGGTACCTGACATTACAGACCCTACTAACACCTCCATTAAGGTAAAGAACGCGTTATTGCTGGAAAGCTGACGTAGCAGTGGTAGACCAGAAGTAGCCTATGTACTTAGAAGATCTACAACCCCGCAACACTGGAAATATTTTACATTTTACACAGAGATTAAACCATTTACACAGGTTACGCCACATTTTTTTCTTACAAAGGAATCTGATACGATCTGATTGTTGGCAACGGTGTAAGCCGAAGGTCAGGAGCACCACACCGGAACAGAGCTGGGGAAGGCGATGTGGACCCTTCCCCAGTTGGCTCGACAGCGCAGCGACCTCACTTAACTGACGACTAGACCAAACAGACGAACTACGTAAGGTCAAAGCATTCGGGACCTGACACGGGCAAACATCGAGATCTAGGGGTGCATATTAGCCCATCCCCCTTGTCGGAGAACGTTACACCCACTATGTGTCACGGTCATCGAAGCCGAGATCTGCAGGGTGACTTTCTGAGGATGGCGGGAGAAATAGCTCACTCGGCGCCGGCCTCGGGAACTATCCCTAGAGACGACCCCATTATGACTAGACTCCTAGTTAAGTTCAAATTTAAGTAGGCACGGCTTCCATAGCGGGAAGCAAAACTCCTATGCGTTGGAGTGGAAGATAACTGCGAAATACATATTACTGCGGCCCATAGAGGCAAATTTATATATCAATGCGAACAGCATACTACGGCGGCCCATAGAGGCAAATATCAATGCGAAAAGCATACTGCGACGGCCAATAAAGGCGAAGACAATATTATGCCATTGGACCACACTGTCCAATGCCCACATAAATGGCGACGCAGCGGGCAACCAGAGGGCATTAAGAGAGGGGCATTGCGCGCCCCTCACAGGAGCCAAGTGGGCGGCTCAACTACGATAAATCGGAACAGCAAACGGTCATGAACAAGGAAGTTACAGCGGGCGAAACGGTTAGCTTAGTGGCACCGTAAGCCGCCTGCGGATAGATTAGTACTAGTAATAGACGTCGACACCTAGAATTAAGGGGACGGAATCTAGCGACCCTAGAGACAACCGGTGTTTCTGGGGCTCGTGCGGGTGGTGTCCTGGGGATTTAATTGCCCCAGGCGATCGTCCTGGTCCAAATTTAGCTGTAAGACGGTTGCATTTGACACGCAACCTAGGATTAAGCAAATTTACTGAACGCTGTTGCAATGTAACACAGCATCTTTCGGCAATAGATTAAGGCAACCCTCTCGGTTTAGATATAGCAATTTTTTTTATATATACCATAAGTAGTGTAAGATAACGCCGTTCGGCGCCTGATAGCCCAGAAACCCGGCATCAGGGTAAGGCCGACGACTCATGATAAGGCATGACAATTCGTTGTAAACCTACATTTAAGGCTATTTTTTTTATATATATAGATCACCGTAGAATATCTCGGCACTCGGTGACTAAAAATCCGTTACCGAGGTAAGCCCGACAATACTTAGGATAAACTAAGTTAAAATAGGCTAACCTAGGTTAAGTTAAACTTCGGTGGCGCTACACTTAGTTTCCAAACTAAGCGCTACCGAAGAAGGTTATATACATACCTGTCATGAATCATAATGTATTGCACTGTAATATTCATAATTAACCCACTTTTACCCACACAGGAAGAGCACGGAGATACGAGGAAATAAACATCTTAATATAGATGCATTTTTGTTTTGTTTTGATTTACAGGTAACCAAGAACGCGAATATGTCTATGGTAAACATATTACCCAAATACACATACATGTCACACACAATTACACTCCTTATCAGTTTTTAGTTGCACCCTTAAAGGTGACAACGCCAGCGGTCAGCGGTGGACAGCATACGTGGGATGATGACCATCGCTGAACGCACACACATATCAGAATACGCAAATGAAGCGTTACTCCAGGCTCAAAGGGCGACACAAGGTTTGTAAGTGCCGGACCTTTGACCCTGAGGTGGGATTCCGACCCACGGCGGAAAACCACGAGGTTATGTAATAAGTACAGGGAGAGAGTAGTGGACTAGCCACTAAACCTCACCAGGAACGGCCGATTAGAGAACGGTCGGCGAGGCCTAATAGTACGGTGCGCGCCAAGTATAAGAGGTATGCAGTAACTGGCCAGGTAACAGAGCTCTATAAGTTTATATATATATATATGTTAGTAATAATTATAAAGTGTAAATTATTTTGTATTTTCTCGCCATGTCATACAGTTGCAAGGGTCCACAAGAGTGGCAAGAGTACTTATACGTACAGGGTACCCACATGGCAAACATTTTTTTTATATGTTCATCTTCATTACATGTTTACTATGTTCAACTACAACTTGTCAGGGATTTTACAACGTAAGGATTACCATTGTTATTATTATCGGGTCATATCTGTTACCCTTATCAAGACCACCAATGTACATAATGTGTATGATTTGTTTTCTTTCATTTTTCCTTCTTCTAACTTCCCCATTTGTCAGGGTGTTCCGTTTTTTTTCCCAAACAAATAAATACTTTGAATATATCCCTTAAATTATACCCTGGAACACCCATTTTTTTCTATTCTCTCCTATCTTTCTATTTGCAGGCAGCACGTTTTCCCCAAGGTAAAGCCAGACGACACAATTCCGCGTCTAGCTGGGTTTTTCCTCCCTGCACAACTATGTAACGCATCACCATCAAAAACCATGTTTTTTTTTCTAACTAGCAATATGCCAGCAATAGCAAGGGCAAATTTTTTTTATATGTCGAATTTCTTTTAATGTAAAATTTTTCTCAAATGTCAATTTTTTTTTTCCCAATGTTAATTTTTTCTCGATATCAAATCTTTCGCAATGTCAATTTTTTTTTGTTTGTTTTTTCACAATGTCAATATCAGTGTATACATATATCTGTACATCCCATAACCCTCCCCTCTGAACACGGGCTGACCTCACACCCACACTTCGATACGACACCACCAGGAGATACGAGGGGGTTTCAAGAACCACTACGTCAACATCCCAACTTCCAGTTCCGTTCCCGTTCGCGAGGACGCGAACAAATGAAGGAAGACGCTTGTACAGCCTCCCAGGGGTATGCACCCCTTGGAGTCCATCCCCCCGGCATCTGGCTAAATCCCCTAAATGGCAACCCTTGGAAGGCCGGCCCAACATCCATAAAACTTAGCAGGGACAGCTTGCCACTCTAAAAGCAGCCCAGTCCTTGCACAATGGTTACACATACCGACATACTAGTAACTGGGCCAACACATTGCTGACAACATAGCGCCAGAGAGTATAAGAAGGCATCCTAATGAGGTCAAAGGATCTCTTCATTGTCAGTGCTTCATCGAGACGGCCCGAGGCTACGCTGGTGTCAACCAAGGTGAGTCAGTCAATCGTGTTCAGAGTTCCTACTCATGTAACCTGTAACCCACAACTTGTACTACATTGTGAACATAATTACATTCCCTACAAGGGACTCATACTCAGAATTACAGACCAATAAACACTTGGTCTACACTCTACACACGCTTTACTGTTTATACGCCTCTTTACATCCCAACGCCCTTCCTTACTCCCGTCACGGTAAGACGTGACAGACGGTAGTCTAATATCGCTAACTCAGGTACCTTTGTGTTTCTCGAGCCGACTCGGCTGCCAGCAAGCAGCACGTGCCACTCGGCTGATACGAACAGAGTCAGTTACATAACAAGCAGTCAGCTGAGCTGAGCGACCAGCACAGCGACCCTTTACATTGGGTCCCATCCCTTCAAACACTACTACATCATTTATAGGAACGCCCCCTAGTTCCTAGCACACCACAACACTCTACACTGGTCAGCTTGCCCTAGCAAGGGAAGCTACCCTTTTAGGCACCACCTTATAAATTAGTACAACAACTCTCCCTTTTAGATCCACCCCCAAATAAGGGATCTAAAACAATATTGACTCCCCGTTATCCCCACCAAAGTTCCACTCCTCAGCTACTCGCCTCGCCTGTAGACCAATCACCGTGCGTCACGTCTCCCTTCCTTGGCTTGAGACCGGCACGCGGGACCCCGCGCCACAAACTCCATCGCACTCGGTAAATTTACCGTTCCAGTCCAGTTCGCCTTTTCTTAAAACGGCCAGTTGTAAATGTTCCTCGATTTCGTCATCGTTTCACAAAAAGCTTATTCCTGTATCCGAAATTTCCGATGACTCAACTCTCTCACAATAAACCCTAACTGACTAAAATCCGTAACCTCCGCAATCATATAATTTACCGTGATAATGTTGTTCGTAATAAATCGCTTGATAGTGTTTTCTATAAAATCGAAAACCTATCTGTATAGTTATAATCTTAAAAGTAAAAGCTCCAAAAAAAAGGCATTAATAATAATAATAAGTTTGAAAGAAAATTATCTTGGCTGAACAAGTTGCCGCGTAAACAAACATTAAATGGCTTCCATCTGAACTATTTCAGTTGCATAAAATACCCTCGAAAAACACGTTACAACACGAATGTACCCAAATGAGTTGGGTTATACCCTAATCCTGAAAAAAATTACATGAGATTAATAAATACACTTGGATGACCAGTTTCGATCGTCAAGCGATCATCATTAGATCCATTACACTTAGGCTATAAATCTAAGTCTGAAAATACGGGTGAAAATATTTACAATATGTACACTTATTTCGTTGCAGTATCAATAATGCAACTCTTCATTATTTTTTGGTTGTAGTCTATGTGATGTTTTGGTGAGATACTGGAACTGGTGATAGATGTTCATGGTAACGTGTATCCACTCTTCTTTCACTCTGTCCGATATAATTTGCTTGACAACCTGTATTCTGGCGGGACACAGTTTCACTAATATTGAAACCGACTTAAAAATAATTCATCACGAACCGAAAGGCCGAGCTCTTGACATAAAAGAAGCAATCGAGATACACCTAGCCAAAAGAAACAACCCCAATAATTCAAATGAACACACTTTCATGGAGAGTTCACCCTTCTTCACTCGACTAAAAACACACCCTGTCGGAAACAAGATACAACATAGTGATGCAGCCAACCCAGATAAGGGGGTGAAAAAAAGAAAAATGTTATTTGGATCAGGATGTGCGATGTATCTTTTCTTCAATAAACCTAGGCCGGTATTCACAGTAGTATTAAAGGTGCCGGGACATTCTCAGAGACCGGCAGCGCTTACATGGCTACTAGTTTATGCGTGGCGAGAATTGATTCCACGGTCTTTAATAAGAGGAGACCGTCCTGAATACAGTAACATACACCACTTTATTACAGTCTAGGCTTGGCAACCCACTACAGGTACACCTGCACCTGGAATACACAGCACGTAGGAATGCGGGGAGAGGGAAACAGCCCAGCGAGATGGCAGACCAGTCAGTCGAGTGTTATAAGTGTCCAAGTGAACTGCTAGCATCTGGACCGCACAAGACCCTAACCAGATAAGTAGCCCGTACAATACAGTACAATCAGAATTGACCATTCACAACAACCACATAGTCACTCCAAACAGGCGCTCTATCACCACTTCCAGTATCCCACCAAAACATCACAAAGACTACAACCAACAAATAATGACGAGTTGCATTACCAATACTGCAACGAAATAAGTGTACACATTGTAAATATTTTCAGACATGGATTTTATAGCTTTATTATTATTATTATTATTATTATTATTATTATTTACGAGGGAAGTGGAAAAATCTTGCATAACACTTCGAGAAGGGTCCGCACTCCTCAAGATTGTGGGATTCTTACCCACTAAAAAACCACACCCTGTCCTCTTGACAAAACCCATCCTGGGACCACTTTCCTATTACTTCAGGATGGAGCCATTTTCTTTGCTTCACAAGCACCTTCTTACTTCTCAATTCATACTCAGTCCGCGGATCGCAGACTTAAACAACTAAATCATGCAAGTCTCCATCCGACTTCTTCTGACGAAGGACCACCTCAACGAAGAAAGCGACCATAATCCAACTGAGCTCGTTCCTCAGCATAATTGCAACTATATTTTCTGGCGTTATTGGACCAACCTCAGCTTCAAGTTGTTGTTTTTCAACTGCCCAACGAGCACAGACGAAGAACATATGATATAGCCTACGTCATCTCGTTCGTTCTCGCAGTAAATACATGCTGGACTCCTTACTTTGGTCATACGATGATGGTAACACCGAAATTAGGCATGACCTGTCAACATATGAGTCAGAACAGTGGCGGACTGGCTCTCGAGGGCCCACTCGGGAGTTCTGACAAAAGGCCCCCCTCCCCCTCCCCGTACCCCCATAGTGGGAAATGTAGGGAAAATAGGCAAAAAATAATTCCTAGTTTCTTTTCGTTTAATTTTACTTATTGAACACAAACACTAACACAATAAACATAAACAATTGAAGCAGAAAACAGCTTAGCAGCTAATTACAGAGGCAATATGCTTGAACAATAAATTCACAGCAACAATCGCGAAAGTTCAGAGGATGTTCTAGCAACACTATCTATAATTTTGTCTTTGTCAATCGACGCCACCAGGTCGTACTCGACGTTCATCAAAAACAGAGGTTCAAATATCTCTTGCGAAATCGTGGACCTTAACTTAGTTTTGACAATCTTGAGTTTTGAGAACACCCTCTCACAAGTTATTTGCGTGCAAGGTAGTGTCAGAACGAATTGATAGACGCAATACAGATTAGGAAACAATCCTGATTGCTGGACAATATCCCGGACGATATCAAACGCACACTTTAAACATCCTTTACATTTAGAATAACTTTCTTTGATCTCGTCAGATTCTTCATCAACATCAACATGTAAGTCAGTTTCAAGGGGAACATCATCTTTGCTAGGCTCAAATGTTTCATTTAAATCTTTGGTTAAGGAAGAGTACTGCGTCGCAAAAGTTTTTAATTCTTTGGATAGTGTATCTTTATCTACCTTAGCTAATCTTGCAACTTCCCTCAACGCGATTTCAGGCAACCCGTTTGTGATAATATCATTAAATTTTTTAGGATCTAAGCAAGCACAATCTTTGAGCAGATCCGCGTTAGCAATAAATCTACGATCTATGCTAGACTTAGCTACATCGAGAATATTCAAGTACGTCTCAATCCTGTACACATCTTTTGAATTTTTTGGTCTTTCGTCATCAGCTTGTTCACCAGCCATTTTTTTTGTTCTTTTCATTTTCTTTGGTTTAGAGTCCTCCTGCAATTGAAAATCCTCTGGGACACCAGCCACATCGGCATCATGCAAATTCAATCTCTCGTTTAAAAGGGCAGCAAAATTTTTGCTCTTCTCATACAGCGACTCAAAGTGTTCGTCGCTCCTTTTTTCTCAATCTCTTTTGCAAGTTTTTCCACCATATTGAACGCGGTCAAGTAGTTTGAAGACTTAGATTGTAAATATTTTGACGCAACTGAACTCGCCTTAAAATATCTAGGTACACAGCAGCAGTTAAAATGTTCTCAAACTTGCCCCAGTTTTTTAACAGTGCATTTGCTAGAAACTTTGTTTTTGCATCAAAAGTCGAGCCCCGTGAAACAATTTTGAACAAGTCTTCCAATAAAATAGCGAATTTTGAAGTAGAAATCGATTTCTCGTGAACAACTAGATCTATTTGGGACGAAAGAGCGTTGTCCTTGCTCCACCACCTGGTTTTTCCGGTAACCTGTAACCTGCTCATTTTTCCATGACCAGACTCAGCCTGCTTTTTTACTTCCCTTACAACATCCATACGCTTATGCGATTCGGAGAAAAACACTGCTGTTCCCTGCACTAAACCGAACAAGTTTTCGCTAGAAAGGCAACATTCGGTCGCGTCTACCATGAATAGATTAAGAACGTGTCCAGCGCAGTGTGTAAACAATATGTCTGGATTCAAAATCTTAAAGTGGGCTTGCAATCCCTCGTACTTAGCTGACATATTGGCAGCGCCGTCAAAGGAACAACCATTCAATTTTACGATTTCTACTTTCATTTCGGAAAATTCTTTACAGATAAGATTGTAGAGAGCTTTTCCTCTAGAGTCATGAACAGCGAGCAAACGAGGCAATCTTTCATGAACTTTTCCGTGTAATACGTAACGCACTACCACAGCCATTTGATCCAAAACAGAAACGTCCTGAGTGGAATCAACAAGAAGACCAAACCACGTTGCTTCATTTAAATCTGAGATTATCTGTGCTTGCAAGCATTCACCAATAGCTTTAATTAACTTGTTAATGAACGTTTTTGACAGAAAAGTGACCAGAGACCCTCTCCCTACTGAAGGTTCTCCCCCTTTTTCTTTTCGTTTTTCCTTCATTCGCTTACTAAGCTCAATGCACTTATTGATATGTTCTTTGAGTACGACATCATAGTCTTTAAGCAATAACACCAATTCTAAAAAGTTGCCGTGGTTAACAGACCTATCCTCCAAACTATAGGCAGCCTCATCCGACTTTCCTCTATAAGAAAGCCCTTGCCTCCCAACAAACACAATTACATCAATCAACCTCTTTACAATTTGGCGCCTTAGCTCAACCTCTTGCCTACGCATTTCCCTAAGATTGACATCAATGCAACTAGTAATGTCCCTACTAACGGTTGCTTGCCAAAAATCATCACAGGCATTTAAGTGATTCTTGGATTTCTCATGACTTTCAACAGAACTGTAAACATGTTTCGCGTCTTTTACGTCATGACCATGCATGTTGTGCAGAAAATTTGCTTTTTCTCACTGCAATACGAAAGCCGCTTGCGCTTTATTTTCTCGCCTGATGGCAACGTATAAAAGTAAAGTTTGTTTGTTTCAAAAGGCACCTTATAAGGACACTCTTCCGAAGAAGGCTGAATCGGATGATTTTTTAAAAATGCTAATTTGGCATCAACACTAGAATCCTTTGCGGGAGGTAAAAAATCTATGAGAGGCACGTACGCTGAAAGTGGCTCGCGCTTGCTTCGAGGGAAAAAAAACTATTGCTACTACAATCTACAACCTTCTTTTTCAGATTTATTAGCCTTGTTAGTTTGTTCTGTATCCTGGTTCCCTGAAAAGGCCGAGATGTGTTCGGCACTGTTATCTTTTGCTTCAATTTCAATGTCAACGGCACGCTCACTATCGGGAGTTGACACAGCCTCTACCTGTACCGGTACGTCGTCGCCAGTGTTCTGCTCGTTTGTTGAAGAAGCGCTCGCGGTGCCCTCTAAGTCCACGGGCTCCCGAGACGTACGAGCGTCAACCCCGGCTGCGGCTTCTCGATAGGCTTCGCTCGGAAACGACACTGAACTCTGCTGGCAGCTTCCACCGTTTTATCCATCGACCCCATGGGATTCCTTTGGATGAGTTGACAGAGCTGAAGGAGGTTCATCTCGGTTATTAGTTCCGAGTCCGTCGCCTTTGTTCTTATCACCGTCCTCTGAGTCCGAGAACGGTTTGTCGACGACACCTCGGCTTTCTCGATCTGTGAAAGCAAAAACAAACTTACTTTATACATCTGAATGGAGCGATGTGAACGTTTTAACGCACGAGTTTTAGAACATAGCGTTATAAATCAAATATATTTTATGTATATATTAGGAAAAAATAGTGTTTTCTTCACAGTAGACGACAAAATTAAAAAAGAAAACCCTGTGCACAGGAATTTTTAAATTACAGAAGAAAAGAAGTACTTTGAAATTGCAGCTTGCTAACCTTGCACAGCGCAAAGCGAAAGTCAAGTCATAACTCAAATTACGTAAGACATTTTTTTCCAATTTGCTATCCGTGCCTACCCCAACCCTACAACAAGGTTGTGTTTCATATAGATGTTAATATTTCATCAGTAGTATTTTCTCGAATCCCCTCCCCTTACTCTGGCAAGATTTTTGTTTCGTAGAGAAACTCGAATAAATCAACGATAATTTACGACCTTTGCAATTTAATGACCTGTTCTCTCCTTTTAAAAATATTGCCACTAAAAATATCATTATCGCATCAACTCAGAGTAAAAGTGATTTGATTAGGTATCGTTCATTTCTTTTTTCAAAATGAGCAAAATAAAAATACATTTAGGTTCTAAGTATTTACTTATCTACAAGAGACACACAGCAAAGTACCGCACCACGTTTCGTCGTAAGAGATACGGTATCATCTTCTTAAGAACGTAGCAAAAATTCTCACGCGCAAGATCTCGCCAACACGCCAACCTCCCTCGCCGCCTTCCCTACGCTCCCATGAAAAGTTGCGATGAGATTTTCTCCGACCCTCGGTCCTGCCCCTTTTCAATTACGTGATTTGCGTATGACCCTTTGACGACATATGCTTTCTTAGAGTTGACATCCTTTTTATAAATTATATTAGTAATGAGTGTAAATGCGGACAAAACACTGCACTTATTTTATACATAGTACTACATACCTGCGCTCCTCGCTTCGTAATCAAGCACAGTGAACAGTTTCCTTTGCTTAGGATCTGATCCAGCAGCTTCCAGAGCACATCTCTCGCGTATTTTCTACTTTTCGTGTCCGCTTTTGCGTTGTTGAGGCTTCTTGTTTGGTTGCGGCATTGTTGTCGAGCATTAGTCTATCGTTGCATAGTTTTGGGGATTTCCGGTACCTTAATTAAGGTACACGTAGGCTTAATGTGTAACTGATAACTGATTTACAGGACCTTTTCCCATACACACTCACATCACATCAGTCAGTAGTTATTCTGCCCCAAAGTAATCCAGGGTAACTTCGATTCACGTTAACAATCAGACGCACACTCGATTCGCACTGCACTTAATGGCAAACTTGTTTATAACGACTGCGGTACGCACTTCAAAAAGTTTTATCACACCTTATTGCACTGTTAAGGCTCCTGGGACGGCAACAAAAGAAATCACAGCAGCGCGCAGGTTAAAACAATAGGGATGTCACCAACTCGTCAAGACACGCAGCCCAGCCTCGGCTCGATCACCATGCGCGCGCAGGTGCAGGCAGGGCCTCGGATTCGGATTCCGTAAACTTCGTCAGCGAATTTTTGCGATTGTAGCGAAGCAGGCAGTGTGACGGCCTAAGCTGATAATATGGCCGTAGTACCGCCTGCTCCGCTACGATCGCATAAAGTCGCTGACGAAGTTTACGGAAACAAAAATCCATCGCTACATAAAGATTGTGCAGATTCCAAGCTTTAATTTGATATATTTATATATATCTCTCAGTACAGCACAAAAAGGACATATTGAAAAGTTGCGAAAACAAAATGGGTTCCTTCGCAAAATCAAACGTTGGACGTTCGGGCCTACTGTACAACTCTTAACGGCTCTCGGTCGGCGCGGTGCATGGAAAAACGATGTCGGAGCATACTTAAATCGCTCGTCGTTCGTTTTTGCGCAGACATGCGCAGAATTTGACAAGTTCAATGATATTCTATATACATTATGGATTGTAAAGGTGTTCGTCGCACCTTGGTACTCATTGGTGCAAGGTTTATATCTCGCCTTAAACTTGCGGATTTTCAAAGTTTTTTTTGTCTAGTTTACGTACAGTTAAAACAATTATATTGAGTGCTGTATCTATGTGTAATAGAACCATATTTTAGGACAAATTATGACCTTTCCAAATATGTATATGGTTATAGGGGTTTCGTAACGTTAACCCACGAAAAATTGAAAATACGCGAACCGTAGCTGTTAGCAGAGGCTTTTTTTTTTTGTAGAAAAATAGTCGACTTTGAACGCTCATTCTGCCATGAAATAATGATTTTGTTTCCAAATTTTTGTCTTCACGTGAAGCTTTGGACCTTCCTTTATGAAACAAATAAGATCGATATTTATATTTTAAAATTAACACTTTCGCAAACGCCCAATCCCCCCTCCAGACCACTGTGCACCGTCCTGGCAGGCGATGCGACTACTCAGGCGGGTGTTTCAGGAAAATTAGCTTTTGAATTTTTTTGGAGTAGTGATTGTTCTGTCTTAATAAAACAGAACAGGAAACAAAAGAGCCACTTGGAGCGGCGTAGGGGCCATCCTTTTTTTAAAATCAAATTGAGACGTTGGCCGTCTCCTCAGAAGCATCCAAACGCTGGCGTCTCAATGTAACAGAATGCGTTTCAATATGAGAGGGCTTGGGTCTTAGTTTGAGACAACAGAAAGGGGCCCCATGCTGAAAGGGGCCCTTAGCTAAATGGGGCCCTTAGCTGAAAGGGGCCCCTAGAAAGCCAAAAAGTTGTTTTAAAAATGAAAAGACCAAAATAAATTAAAACAACACTAATTCAATTAAAGACCTCGATCGATTCATTATTTTTCAATAGGGAGGTGGTGTATCTTTTAGCTTCAACCAGTGGTCCAAGGACTCTTAAGTTGCGGCTATCGTTACGGCCCACACAAAATCCCGAAAGGTAGTGCTGCGGCTCAATACAAATTTTCGGTAGGCCGGGGGCCCGAGGGCCCACTCGGGGATACCCGAGTGCCCGCCCGGGCCAGTCCGCCACTGAGTCAGAAAGTAATTAGTTTTCCCATGTTTTCTACTTGTTCACTCAACCAGACTCGGTAACAGCCGAGCTGTCCATCTTCCTCTGAGATCGTCATTCCACCTATGCTGCCAAAGCTCCATCTTGCGTGCCACGGCTTCCTTCCGGGTTTGAGCCTTGCCCAGTTCTACTCGTCGGAAGTATACGCCTTTACGTTCTTGCGCGAGTAAGTCAGTTGGCGCAACACCTGAGACAACCATGACTGCAGGTTCCGAAACTGTACGATAAGATTCTATAGCCTAAGTGTAATGGATCTGATGATGATCGCTTGACGGTCGAAACTGGTCATCCAAGTGTATTTATTAATCTCATGTAATTTTTTTCAGGATTAGGGTACAACCCAACTCATTTGGGTACATTCGTGCTGACCGATTGAAAAGCATCAACCTTTTGTTTACTAAAGCAAAACTGAAAAATGGCTTCAAACACCATAATGTTCACTGCTAGTCAGGAAAATCGTGAAGCCAAGGGATTCAAATCCCTCAGGTTTTAACTCATGAACTTGACAAGTCAATTTGGTTCAACAAACAAGATGTTCAGGGAAGAACATATAGCCTACTTTCTCCTAAATGTGTGGGTATAGTTATAACTCTTTGTCCTTATCACCTCTTATCTTCTTCCTATTTAGTTAACGTTTTATTGCGCACAAATTGTGAAAAATTACAAATAATAAAGTAGTACAGAATTATAGAGTTTGTTTGTGGTTCACTTTGTACAGAACTCTATGATTGGCTTTCCACGTCTTTCACAATAAAGGACATGGTATCGGCTACAGTCTTGGTCACATCTGTCGCACACGCAGTTGGCGTTGGGTTCATGGTAGTGTTTTGTTTTGCACACTTCATATATGATATCCATACACTGCCAATGAGTTGACAAAGTGCCGGAGGTCTTGATTTGTTTCAGACCAGGATCTATTTGTCATAGCCTCGGTAGCGTAGAAATCCATCGGGATCTCTCCTCTCTTATTTTCCCTTTCTTGTAGGCATTTTTCCCAGCTCTCCGTGTATGTAAGTTGGAGCTTAGATCTCAGATCTTGCATTAGAAAAGTTTCCTTTGCCAGCTCATACACCAGTCTGGACCTTATATATCTGGACACGTCCAGGATTACCTTTAGGTAGCGTGCCTTTACTGCTTCCATGGTTTTGAGGTCTCCGATGCCCAGTTTGCCCCATATTATTTCGATTCCATAAGTTAGAATTGGAATTATCTTTGAGTTGAACAGCGACATTGCTGTATCTAGTGAGAGTTTTTTAGGGTTCCTGTTGTCATACATTGCCTTTGTGGCTGCTGTCGTCAGAGTGGTCAAGGTGAGCACTACAAGTGGAGAGCTGAAGCAGCCTGTGCAGAACGACTATCCTCTAGAAGCAACTCCGTTTACTGAGTGGCAGTGTGAAGAAGAGGTCTTGGATAAAGACCCTGGTGTTCCTGTTTCGAGCCCTGGTGTTCCTGTTTCGAGCTCTGGTGTTCCTGTATCGAGCCCTGGTGCACCTGTATCGAGCCCTGATGTTCCTGTCTCGCCCCTTGGTGTTCCGCATTTGATTTCTACAAGGTGTGGGAGGAGGATACGAATTCCATCCCGCCTCAATTTGTAAATTTTCCTTGATCTGTAATATTTGAAGTACATTGGTTTTAATCATAGTAAGATAAAAAGGTGGGAGGATGTTATGGAACTGGTTAAAATAATCTACTATTAAGTTGTTTTTGGACCCTAAATGGCGGCTGCTGGCTGGAGGGCCATCTTGTGGTGTTTGGACTCTGTGACAAAAGACTGTGGCAGTTGTTCGTTGTTCTATGTTTGAATATGTCTGTTGTATAGTTGTGTAGTGAAATAAATAGTTAAATACAGAATGATTAACACTAATTCGGTGAATTAGTCCCTTAACAAAACATATGGTGACCCCGACGTGATTTAATACGTAAATTACGAGAAGTTACGGCAAGATACGTAAGATTTCTTTGTGTGTGAAAATCTTGGTATTGGCAACTCAAACTAACACTAGGGGCGCTGCGGTCGGTCTGGGTAAGTAGGGTAAAAATACTCAATAACACGCGTTTGATATGGAACACTTTTTATTTTTCGGTTATAATCAGTAAATGTGGTCCCTAAAATAATGACAGTGGTATTTTTAATCGTATATATGTATAACTGTGCGATACACGTGATCTACTAATTTGTGTGTTCCACTGGATGTTATGTGTCAATTGCATATTATCAAGCATAGGTTGTCTGCTGGTATTTGTTTTTGAGCAGTTCGAGTCATGGCGCTGTTACGTTTAAAAGCTATAGGCCTAGCCTATTTGAGTTTGCTCACTGTACCATAGACTCTAGAAATTATTTGCTGCTTGGTAGGGCGAAGGGGTGAGTTTAACTTGTATTAAAACTCGGGGGAGACAGGAATTGCTTGATTTGGATGGTTAGCAAGTGGGTTTGGTGTTGAATATCGGACTGGTAGCAGGTTCCCGCAGAGTAGATATTTACCCTGCGAAGTCAAATTAGGCTTATATGAGTCTGATATTGCAGAGCGAGGTGATGATGGTTGGTAGGGTTATTGGAAATGAACTAGGGAGCGGGGAAGGATACCTGAATGCTGAAGCTTGGCTGTCTTCGGCTGGTGTAGGCTTGACTGTCTTGGTACGGCTTGGCTCGGCGAGACTGTGCTTGGCTGTCTACGTGCGGCTTGGCTCGGCGAAGCAGTGAACAACCCGTCCTGTTGTCAGTGAGTGTAGTGGTGAGTGGTCCAACCCGCTGCTGTTGCCCGTATTTATTTAGTATCGTCACCTTTCGGCTTTTGCTATTTGCATCTTTTGGAAAGTGATGAAAATTTATATCCGCAGCCCTCTTATACATCGATTTACAGCCGTAAACCGAGCAATATACTTTGCTTTTACTCATTTTGCGCTCTATCAACGAGTAAAACTTATTACTTATGTATGAAGACACGAAAAATTTACCACCAATACAAGAAACCATATACAAACAGTCACCACGTGACAAATGTACCCTACTTGGTAAGTTTCTCATTTTTACCGCTAGATGTCATATCAGATAGCTGGAGTTGCCAATAGCCTAGCCTACACGACAATGGAAAAACTTGTGAAACAACGTAAGCCAATTCGAGCGTCCTACACAAAGACGTATAATGAGGTAATGCGTTTTTTAACCAGCGAAATGGTTGACCTGGAATCGGCACAGAAGATGCTGATGAAATTGGAGAGGTTAAGTGCTGAACTTGCTCCTTTGGATGAAAAAATACTGGAACTAGCATTAGAAGAAGAGGATGATGTCTACAGCCGTGAGTGCGGGGCAGTTGAGACTTATAGAGATAATTTAGATGAAGTAAGGTTAAAAGATGACGAATATTTGCTCTAATGAGAATGTTGGTGTGGTTAGAGAACACATTTATGAAGCGTCATCTGCAGCTAAAAGAATCTTGAAACTTCCTAGGTTGGAACTAGCCAAGTTTGGAGGGGACGTTAAAGATTGGTCAGGATTCTGGAGCATGTTTAAGAGAATCCATGAAGATAGTGACATAGAATCAGAAGATAAATTCCAATATCTGATTCAGTGCACCAAACCTGACAGTCGTGCCAGAGAACTTCTGAACAGTTTCCCGGCTACCGCTGAAAACTATCCAAAGGTTATAGAGTGCATGAAGAATCGGTTCGGTCGTGAAGATCTCCTGACGGAGTACTACGTTAGGGAGCTTATTGGCAGAGGCGGCCGGTGAAATTGGACTCAAGGACGCCGCCCTCCCACCCTCCTCCCTCCTCATCATCCCTGATGTTCTCTCTCCTCGCACCTAATGTTTTGCCATCGTGACAAAATGTGTGTAGTTCCTCTCCTTGTCGGTAGAGCGCACCGGATACTCATGAGGACTCTTCAAAAATCGTCCGCTTTGTAATTTACGTTGCCATGACAACGAATACCTCCACTTTTCCCCTCTCCCTCCTCTCACGCGCTACGTCACGAAGTGCGTGGACTCAGTCAGCCTGAGTCTGATCACTGCCAGCTCGATCGCATCCCTCCTGGCTGCTTTAGAAGCAGCCAAGAGAGATGCGATCCAGCTGGCAGTGGTCTGATGCAGCCACTGGATAGCTTCCCTCCTGGCGCGCTAGGAAGCAGCACCAAGTCACTGTGGCAGATATAAGTTTTGTATTGATGTTAATGACGAACTTGGAATGTATTCGGAATGATTTTATAATGTTGTACTGCTGCGTACCCTTTTATAAACCAGAACTGGGCAAGTTAGAATACCGAGGAATCTCATTTCATGAGATACATTCGGACAATTCATTGCGTGAGAAGTGGTTACGTGGAATTTCCAGAGAAGGTGACCCAGAGAGGAAGCAAATGGTTACCTTCTGATCGCTCTGTTGCGTGTAGTCTTCATTTTTTTCCTGAGAGCTTAAGATCACATAAATTATTATCAAATTGGTTACAACTAGTGGGATGTGGGTTGGCGACTATGGGTGATGATGATAATTGTTGTTTTTAAGGGGCCTAGCTTCTAGATTATCGGCCCCTGATGGTTTGGGTGATCGTGAAGATGAAAATGAAATGCAAACTTAAAACTAACTACTAACCTACTTACTAGAAGAAAAAATGGAAAACTAAAGGAGAATAAGGCAAATAAAGGACAGGAGGAAAAGAAATGCCCTCAACCCTCGAAGAATGCGGATTGAGGGACTTGGAAGGAGGGAGAGCCATGAAAGGCAGATAGGAAAGTGAAAGAGGAGAGGGTCCCCCCACAGGTAAGGGACAAAAGGGGAAAACGGACCCAGCTCAGGAAACCCTCGGGGTCGCCAACTCCCGAACTCACCAGCCGTGAGCCCCTGAGGGTGTAGCATTATCTAGGGTGCACCAAAAGTGGTGGGGCTACATACACCCGGCCTCCTTGAGGGCCTTGAGCACGTCCCACTAGATGTGAGCCCCTGGGGATCCTTTCTTATATCTTTCATGTCAACTCTTACCCCAACGTTATTAAGGTATCGGAGGCCTTGGATGTCTTTCATTTTCCTGCCTTAATTGGCTCTTATCTTTTTCTTTCCTGATGCTCTAATTTTTGTAAGATCAGACCTCATTTTGTCCTTTTTTCTGCCTTCTCTAAGAGGCCCTAAAAGAGGTAGCGTGTGTGTTGTCCCACCTTGCACGGTGCACCATAGATATCGATACACCCTCAATGATGGAGATAATTGTTGTTTAAAGGGGTGACATATCTAGGTCATCTACCCTTAGCGGTTTAGGTGATGGTGAGAAATTATGCAGAAATGGAAATCTACGGCTAGGCTTAACTAATTACTGACTTACAACTAACGTATGTACTAGAAGAAGAAAACGACAATAATAAAGAAAAGAAACGAATAAGGGAAATAAATGACGGAAAAGAAATGCCCTCTATCTTTGAAGGGTAGATGACCCTGCTGTTTATCCCCTTAAAACAAGAATCAATCTTCGAACAATGGGTATTGAGGTACTTGGAAACTACTAGAGCCATTAAAGGTAGGTTGAAAAGGGAAATAGGAGAGGGTCCACCCCAAAGTCAATGCACATCACGGTCGCCAACTCCCGAGCTCAAAAGCTGAGCTCTTGAAGGTGTAGCCCTATCCAGGGTGCATTACGTGTGGTGGAGCTTCACACACCCTGCTTCCTTTAGGGCCTTGTGTAGAAGACATTAGATGTTATGAAACTAAAGGGATAGGGCTGACCCCTCGAAGAATGAGGGTATCAGGAAATATGATAAAAGGGTCAGTTACGGCAGGAAAATGAATGCCTCCCTAGACTTTGGATGCTTTAATTTTATCCGGGTTGGAAGAGAACAAGAGTTGACTAATGGAGGTCGACAGGTAGATGACAGATAAGAGCCCGGCACAAGTGGAAATAATAACCGCCTCGGCAGGAGTTCAATGGTCTCCAACCCAAGTCCCACTAGGCCTAGTTGTGAACCCTTGTGGTGGGGATAGACTCTCAAGGGCTAATGGCTAGTGAGCTTGGGAATTGGCGACCCCGAAGGATTCCTGAGCTGGGTCCGGTTTTCTTCTTTTTCCAGTGACTGGGAGCAAATATTTTAATACCTTTGTTATTTCTTTAAAAACACTAGTGCCTAGTCCTAAGGATATCAAGCTACAAAAATATGTGAGAAGAAAAAACACAATTCATGTATGAAATCATCTCTGTCAATTACTGGATAAATATCGCAAAAACGGTTTACATCTTAAACGGTTGAGTCCCCCCTCGGTAAAATTCACGAGCCGCCACTGCTTATTGGGTTAGTCATTCAGAATGTGTCGCACAACAATGACAAATCAGGAATAGCTGTAGGCCTACTGTATGACACATTAGAGAGCAAGTTAAGAGCTCTAGAATCTATAGGTGAGACAAGGGATAAGTATGGGTCCATGTTACCTTGGTTGGAGAGCCGACAGTACTTACGGAACAACAAGGAGATAGCGGAGAAGAGATTGATCTCAGTTTCGAATAGACTGACCAAAGAAGGAAAGTTTGAGGAATATGGAAATGTGTTTCAGGAATGGATAAATGAGGGCATAATTGAAGAGGTTCCAGAAGGAACCACACCGGGGAATCTTCAAAGAAAACTCTACCACCAATGTGAGACCCGTGTTCGATGGATCCAGCAAATCGAAGGATACTCCTTCTTTAAATGAGTGTCTCGAAAAGGGTCCTAATTTGCTACAACAAATCCCCACGCTTCTATTGATGTTTCGAAAAAATAGGATAGGAGTGGTTTCCGATATTAAGAAGGCTTTCCTGCAGATATCTGTTCAGGAAACTGATCGTGATTTCTTGCGCTTCTTGAGGTGGAAGGATTCAAAGGATAGTGAATTGAAAGTTTTTCGACATTGCCGAGTCGTATTTGGTCTGAATTGCAGCCCATTTCTGCTGGAAGTAGTTCTTGACCTTCAATTGAAAGAGAGCGTAGACTACCAAGAGACAGCAAAAAGACTGAGAAATTCCTTCTATGTAGACAATTGTATCACCTCTTTGGATGATGAGGAAGAATTGAGTACGTTTATAGAAGAATCTACCGCATTGCTGGCCAGAGCACGTTTTGATCTTCGTAACTGGGAGTACACAAGTCTAAATTCTCCCGAGAGTGACTCGTCAGTTCCTGAGGTAACCTCTGTATTAGGACTTCGATGGAACAAGACAGAAGATGTTCTTTCTTGTGAGAAAATTGACATGTCGAAGATTGGCGACAAGATCACTAGAAGAAATGTATTGGCGGCTGCTCAGAGAATCTTTGATCCTATAGGATTCACATGTCCTGTCTCTCTAGTACCGAAGTTGCTGTTGCAGGAGAGTTGACCGAAGAAAATGAGCTGGGATGAAGAAATGGAGGATGACATGAGAAAGAAGTTTGAAATTTGGCATCAAGAACTTGAGGTATTGCCTGATATTCAAATTCCCAGAAAAATGGCACGCTGCAAGACACAGTAATCTTGGAGCCTTCATACGTTCTGCGACGCAAGTGGAGTAGCATATGCTGCGGTTGTGTTTCTTCGTTCAGAAGATGGAAAGGACACAAATATAACGCTTCTTCAAGCAAAGTCTCGTGTAGCCCCGCTGAAAAATGACTATTTCGCGGTTGGAACTCCCAGCTTGTTCAATTGGAGCTCGTCTTGCATTTTCTGTAAAGGCAAGTTTAGGAATAGCAGAGCTTTCAACATATTATTGGACAGACTCCACAACAGCTCTCTGCTGGATCAAGAGGAAGGAAGTCTGGGGAACTTTTGTAGCAAATCGAGTGAAGGAAATTAAACAGTTGTCTAACCCTGATAGCTGGAATCATGTACGTGGAATGAATAACCCGGCTGACCTACCTTCTAGGGGTTGTTCTGCTTCCAAACTCTTGACGTCGAAATGGTGGGAGGGCCCTCATTGGTTGAGCTCTCCTAGTTCGGAATGGCCTCTCGAAAATGCCTTCCCTGATGAAGAAAGGATAAATGAAGAGAGAAGGAAAGGAATTTCAACCGAACTAGTTTCTGTGGAACCAGAAGGAAAGTGGTATCTGAAATACTTTTCCAAGTACTCGAAAGTTGTCAGGATGACAGCCTGGATTCTACGTTTCATTCACAACACAGCAAATGGAGGCGAAGTACGTTTTTCAAAGGAACTCCAAGTCGAAGAATTGCAAGTAGCTGAAAGAAGACTGTTGAAGATCGTTACGCAAGAGATGCTCGCCGAAAAGGAGCAGTCCTTCAACAATCTGAACGTGTTTGAAGATGAAAGAGGATTACTTCGAGTAAAAACGAGGTTAATAAGGAGACCGGACGATGAATTATTCCTCACTCCAATTCTGCTACCAGCTAAACACCAGCTAGTTCACAAGATGATCATGGAGAAACATCTAGAAATGTCTCAAGCTGGAGTACATGGTCTTCTCTCCACTTTGCGAGAACGGTTTTGGATTGTTAATGGTAGAAGGACAATAAGAAAGGTGATTTCTGGCTGTGTCTGGTGCAGAAGACACCAAGCAAAGGGGATTACCATCGAAGTTGCACCTTTGCCAGAGGATCGGATTAGAGACGTTTCTGTCTTTGAAATTGTAGGAATTGATCTGGCTGGCCCGTTATACCTCCGAGGAGGTGAAAAGGTCTGGGTGGTGCTATTCACGTGTGCGGTCTACAGAGCTGTGCATTTTGAACTCATTAGGACACTATCTGCTTCAGGATTTCTGCAAGCATTGAGGAGATTCGTCGCTCGAAGAGGGAGACCAAACATCATTTACAGTGATAATGGGACAAATTTTGTGGGAGCAGAAAATGCTTTCAGTGAAGTTGACTGGACCAAAATAAATGTTGAGGCTAGGTGCATGGGAATTGTTTGAAAATTCAATCCTCCCACTGCTGCATGGTGGGGCGGGTTTTGGGAGCGTATTGTTCAAATGCTCAAGAAGTTGTTGCGACGAGTACTAGGTCGTTCCTCCTTAGACTATGAGGAACTATTAACGGTTCTGTTGGACGCGGAGGCAGTCATCAATTCTCGGCCTTTGACTTATTTGTCTGAAGATAGTGATGACTTGGTAGCGCTGACACCTGCAATGTTTCTTCAGGACATTCCGAGGGTGGGAGTACCCGATATTGATCACATTGATCAGCTAAACCATGGAAGAAAGTTCAGGCACATGCAGCATTTGTGGGCAGAATTGCAAAAAAGATTCTGACTAGAGTACCTAGTAGGTTATGAATATTCCCAAATGAGAATATGATGTAATTTCCGTTTGATCAGATAAATTATCAATTAATATGATAAAAATGTTCCGGCCAGATCAAACCTAGGGCAACTTAAACCGGGAAAAGGCAAAGCAAACTCACATCGAAAATTCAAGGTGGGAGAAGTAGTGATCCTTGGAAGTGACAGTGCACTTAGAATGGACTGGCCTTTAGGAAGGGTGGTTTCAGTACATCCCGGAAAGGACAATGTCGTCAGAGTGGTCAAGGTGAACACTACAAGTGGTGTCAAATGTTCGGCCCTCCACCAATGGATAGATTTAATACACATAAAAATAACTGAACTTTATTTATCTTGCATTACATGCTGTCCGTTCCATTGGACGCCATTTTACTTAACTACTTGAGTCAATGCCCTCTAGATCCTCGGGCTGCTTAATATATAAAATAAACAAAGACATCTCAATCAGTGTTCCCAACATTCTCCCACCAAGTTAACGGATGTGGAACAGTTAACTTCACATAGTCCTGGGAACATTATACATTCTGCTCACACCTGAAACAAATTGGCACAAAACAGACAAGTTAATCAAAATATCTTTTTGGCACTTTTACAATTCTTCCACTCCTTGTCCTGATTTCTTCCCCTACGTCACTCACACTACCACATGAAACACCACTATCTTCTTTAACAGTCAGTTCACTGTCTGAAGTAGAAGGTTCACTTCCTTGGGCTTCTAGGAGGAGGTAGAGTCTTTGAACTGGGCGCAGAAGCTCTCCAGATGTAGTCTTCAGGCGAACAAGACGGGTGAATCCATCCTTTCCGGGCAAAAGTTCTAGGACCTTTCCTAAAGGCCAATCTAGTCTTTTTGAGTTGTCATTGCCAATGAGGACAACATCATCAACCTGAACAATTTTTTGCTGCTTGACATCCATCTGCTGTCGCAGCAGACCCAAGTACTCGCTACGGAACCTCTTTCTCAGATTCTCCTTAAGTCTTAATCTGTACTTCAACCTCTTGTTCAAACTGGAAGACTCGATGACATCAATCTCAGGCACAGCAGCTTCACGAATATCCTGAAGAAACATGGCAGGCGTTATTGCTCCTAGTTCATTGGAATTATCAGCTGTATATGTCAGAGGTCTCGAGTTTACTACACTTTCACAGTCACATAGCACTGTTTCCATCTCCGAGTATGTAAGAGATGAACGTCCAAGTATTCTCCGAAGTAATCTTTTCACTAGTCCTATCAACCTCTCCCACCAACCTCCCCACCAGGCAGCAGTGGGTGGGTTGAACTTCCACTTTATTCTCTCCACTGAACAGTACTCGTGTACCTTCGACCACTCGATTCGACTGAAGACAGTTTCAGTACCAGAAAAGTTAGTCCCATTATCACTGAAAATTACAGCAGGTTGTCCTCTCCTAGCTATAAATCGACGAAATGCTTGCAAGAAAGCATCTCTTGACAATGACAGGAGTAGTTCCAAGTGAACAGCTCTGGTAACTCCACACGTGAACAAGCAAATCCACGCCTTTTCGTGGTTTTTCAGATGAAGAGGTCCAGCCAGGTCGACACCCGAAACTTCAAAGGCAGCAGCATCTCTCACACGTTCTGCTGGAAGTGGTGGAGTGGATACTACGAAGGGTTTAGCTTCCTGGCGCTTGCAGAGTGCACACTTAATTAACACTGACCGTAGTGTTCTTCTTCCTCCCATCACCCAGAATCTTTCCCTCATAATCGATAGAAGACCTTGAACGCCAACATGACACCTTCGAACATGAACATCTATAATCAGCCGTGACACAAAGGGATGATTTTTGGGCAAAAGTACAGGATACCGAAAGTCATGGTTGTCCGGTCTATTGGAGATCTTGGTTCGCAAGCGGAGGAGACCGTCATGATCTTCAAAGGGTTGTAGGCTGGAGATTCTGGGGTCCGTGGTACTGGGAAATGCATCTTTCTGAACTAGTTTCAAGACCCTTATCTCAGCAGAAGTGACTTCTTCAGTAGAAAGTGGTCCCGTCTTCTTCATAAAATGTTCAGAGCCAGCAGCTCTACAATTGTTTACAAAACGACCCATCCAAGCAACCATTCTAATACTTTTCTCACTCTTTGAAAAGTACCTGTAGTACCAGTCACTTGGAAGAGAATCAGCATCTGCACAAAGCATAGAGGAAACAACAGCACTCTTTCTTTCTTGAATAATAACATCCTCTTCAAACTTGACTTCGGCCGAAGGCCAACAGCTACGCTTTTGGTGCAACCATTTAGGGCCCTCCCACCATGATGAATGAAGCAACTTTTTACCTGAACAGCCTCTAGATGGCAGGTCAGCTGGATTACAAATCCCTGGAACATGATGCCACTGTTCTGGTTGAGTCAGCTTCCTTATCTCATTCACACGGTTCGCCACAAAGGTAGCCCACTGATCATCTCTTCTAATCCATGCTAAGACTGTGGATGAATCACTCCAGAAGTATGACTCACAGCTTTTGGGAAGATCTTCAATTATTGCTTCATGGAGCCTAGCACCTATCAATGCAGCGAGCAATTCTAGACGAGGTATCGTGACTGTATTTTTTGCGGGTGAAACTCTTGTTTTTGCCTGAACCAACTGTACATTTACTTGTCGAGTCGTCTCCACCCTCAGGAACACAGCTGCAGCGTAGGCATCCTTGCTGGCATCACAAAATGTATGCACACTCCATTCAGCAGGCCCACTGTTAGAAGGTAACCATCTTGGGATCTTCAAGTCTTTCAAGCATGCGGCATCTTCTGCCCATTTCACAAATCTGTTGGCAATGCCTTGATCCACCTCTTCATCCCACCCAATGTTTACACTCCATAATTCTCTTAAGATAAGTTTTGGTTCTAGGGTCACAGGAGATGAAAAACCAATTGGATCGAACACCTTATGGGCAGTGGAAAGGATAGTCCTTTTGGTAATTTTCTCTGGATAATTCTGGAAACAGTCTGGACTGGCCAGAGTGTCATGCTTTCTGTCCCAGATTAAACCAAGTACATTAGTGAGACAAGCCTCTGTAAGTATATCTGGATCTGAGAACTCCCATCCACGCAATTCGAACTTGCCATCAGTCATGATAGAGGTGGCTTCGTGAATGAATGTTTTAAGCTGATCATCATCAAGGCTAGTGACTACATTATCAACATAGAAACAATCCAAAAGACTTTTAATTGTGGTCTCAGAGTATGCAGAAATTCCCTCATGACATTCATCTAGAATCCTTGAGAGATGAAGTCTGATAACTGCACTTAACAGATAAGGACTACAAACAACACCAAACACAACACTCCTGTGTCGATAAACAATTATATTCCCCAAATCATCCTTCCATAAAAAACGTAGGAAGTTCCTGTCATTTGCATGTATACTAATCTGCAAGAAAGCTCGCCTGATGTCAGCCACAACTCCCACTTGCTTCAGACGGAATCTTAAAAGAAGTGGAGGTATCTGTTCTACCAATGATCTCCCTTTCTCCAAGCACGAATTCAATGATGGACTATTCTTTTCACGAGCTGATGCATCGAACACAGGTCTAATTTTGGTGGTGCTATTTTCTTTCACTACATGTCTGTGAGGAAGATATGACAGCTATCACTAACAATCTCTGAGTCAGGAACCCGTTCAATGACACCTTCTTCAAGCCATTCCTCAAAAACATGTTCATAATCTGGGTACAGGTTATTAGCCTTCAATTTCTTTATAGTAGAATCCAGTCGTTTTTTTGCCAGGATGTAATTCGATGGAAGAGGGGGGTGCCTATCCTTCCAGGGAAGATGGACTTCATATCGACCTTCACCATTCACCCTTACAGTCTCTTGAAAATGCTTGTCAACTTCCAACTGCAATTCAAGCTTAGTTTTCCGATCAACAGGATCCGTAATGCCAATCAACTCCAATTTCCAAAGATCTGAGATGTTTAAATCATTAAACAACATGGAGGTGACAATCATAGCAGTTGTAACTCTGGGTTGTTCACTGGGATATTTACCAAAAATGGTCCAACCTAACCTGGTCTCCATAGCTATCAAACCACATGATACACTTCTAACATTGCCCGTGAAGAGTCCGGCAGCAATGTCAGCACCAATCAGAATTTCTACAGGACCTGCAGTACCTATGGCTTCCTGTATATTGTTGGTATTATCAAGTATTTCATTAACTAAGGCACTATTCTGAATATGAGGTAAATTATCACAAATATTGTCTCGGTCCAAGACCTCAAAATTGCACAAATAATCATTATTGAGACTGGCAAGATGAATTCAATATTTATTGTGCTCACAAATACCGGTTTTCTGACCTCCGAACAGTGAATGGACAATAGTTTCTCTCCCAACAGGAGAATAATTCATTTCCCGTGCTGTTCCCTTCAACACATATGACCGTTGTGACCCTGTATCAAGAACTGCCTTCACAGTACGTTCACATCCATTCCCTCGAACCTTCACCAGAAGCGTAGGAAGCAGCACACTATTATCACACGTTAAGTTAGCAAGGGCTTCATCTTTCTGTACAGTCATGACGTCAGGCCTAGGGGAGTCAGTACTGTTAACTACATTCTTACTTCTCTTAAAATCTGGACACAACAACATTACATGGCGCTTATCACAAATCAAACACTTTTGCTTGAAGGTGCACTTTTTAGCTACATGATTTGGTTTAATGCAAATAAAACAATATTTCCTATCCTTAATAATTCCAAGTTTTTCCGAGAGAGGCATATCACGTGCTTTATAGCAGTCAGCGCTGCTATGGTGTTCATTACTGCAAAAGATACAAGCAGAACGCTTATTTTCCTGTAACGAGAGTAAACCCATTGCTGTTGGTACATCTTGCCTAGAACATGATTTAGGACTGCTATCTTTCTGCACTTTCTTTGCCCTATCAGCTGACTGTTTAAACCCAGACATGGCCACATGGATCCTTTCCTCATTTTGCACTTCCGCCTTCATGAAGGACATGAACTTATTAAGTCGTTGTTCTGCATTAGATATATCACTATATAAAGAACTTCGCTGCCATACTCTTAAAAAGTCTTCAGTCATGCACGATTCTAACAAAGGACAAAGGATTGCTGCACATTTCCCAGTTGTGACACCAAGAGATTCAAGTGCCCTTAAATGACACTCCAGCTTATCATACATCTCCGTCAGTAAACGGCATGTTTTACTAGCAGGCAGGGTCAAACTGAGAAGATCTCTGATGTATACTTCAATTAGAAGATCTTCCCTACCAAAACGTTCCTGAAGTGCTTCTATCACTAACACGTAATTGTCATCTGTGGCTGGAAAACTGTCTACAACAGACCTAGCTCTGGAGTTGGGTAACGTAGCTTGTATAAGATAATAGAATTTATCAACTGGTGCAATCCCTACATTCTCATGAATACGCTGGGATTGGTTCCAAAACGGCAACCAATCTCTGAGTTCACCGCCGAACTTACGAAATTCTATGGTTGGAAGCTTTATTTTCCTATTAACTTGAGCATTACTTGTTGAATCTTCACTTGTGATAGATTGTCGGTCTAGGGAATCAATTTTTAAACGCCGCACTTTTAACAGTTCGTACTTACTGCGATACTCGTCAGCCGCCAGCGCTTCTTGATCTAGTTCTTGTTCACTAGCACCGTTTTCCAACATCCATTCCATAACCTCTTCATTCTGGGCATTGATATTCTCGAAGTACTGTTCCAAAGAAGCAAATGATGCTCGAGCTTCTTCATACTTTTCTTCTTCAAGAAACTTATCAAGTGCAACGGAATGCCGCGCAAACAATGCTCTGTCGATTCGTCTTCTACTTTTAACCTTCTCCATTGCGGAAGTAATCACAAAACACTGACGAGAAAAACTATCGTGCCGTTACGCTGGGCGCCAAATGTTCGGCCCTCCACCAATGAATAGATTTAATACACATAAAAATAACTGAACTTTATTTATCTTGCATTACATGCTGTCCGTTCCATTGGACGCCATTTTACTTAACTACTTGAGTCAATGCCCTCTAGATCCTCGGGCTGCTTAATATATAAAATAAACAAAGACATCTCAATCAGTGTTCCCAACAAGTGGAGAGCTGAAGCAGCCTGTGCAGAACGACTATCCTCTAGAAGCAACTCCGTTTACTGAGTGGCAGTGTGAAGAAGAGGTCTTGGATAAAGACCCTGGTGTTCCTGTTTCGAGCCCTGGTGTTCCTGTTTCGAGCTCTGGTGTTCCTGTATCGAGCCCTGGTGCACCTGTATCGAGCCCTGATGTTCCTGTCTCGCCCCTTGGTGTTCCACATTTGATTTCTACAAGGTGTGGGAGGAAGATACGAATTCCATCCCGCCTCAATTTGTACATTTTCCTTGATATGTAATATTTGAAGTACAGTGGTTTTAATCATAGTATGATAAAAAGGTGGGAGGATGTTATGGACCTGGTTAAAAGAGTCTACTAAGTTGTTTTTGGACCCTAAATGGCGGCCGCTGGCTGGAGGGCCATCTTGTGGTGTTCGGACTCTGTGACAAAAGACTGTGGCAGTTGTTGTTCGTTGTTCTATGTTTGAATATGTCTGTTTTATAGTTGTGTAGTGAAATAAATAGTTAAATACAGAATGGTTAACACTAATTCGGTGAATTAGTCCCATAACAAAACAGCTGCCGTAGCTCTCGATTTTACAAGTAGTCCGAAGGATTGTTACGCCGAGATACTTGAAGGTGCTAACTGTGTTTAGCGTAGTGTTTCCGTCGTGACTATCCTTTCCCCCTGTCCTGAAAGTCATTTTCACAGTTTTCTCCATGTTGATGGTCAGCTTGTTATCTTCTGCCCATTTCTCCATTACGTTGATAGCTTTTTGCGGCTCTGCCTTGTTGCTTGATGCAATTGCCATGTCGTCAGCGTAGATGTAAATCTTCACAGAGCTATTTGAAATGCAAATTGGCACACTGGATTTGCAGCAGCGGCATTCAAACCATTGGCTAGTTTATAATTTACCCCAGTATTTTGCAATTTCATCAGCAAACACTCCAAACAACATAGGAATTCAGTATATTAACACCAACTACTAACAATAATTGAAACTTCGTTGGTCTAAACGTATCACTGGGAGAAACATTTAATATACCTACTGCACACCTAATTTTTAATTGCGCCTATACTTGGCAGTGTGCTCTATCGGCAAATAGAGGCCATTTTCAATAACACCGCTGGCATGAGTACACTAACTGGCCGGTGTAGAGCACAGCTCGCATCTAGTAGGCAGTGGATAGCTCCCGCATACCGTAGTTCAACTAGTTGCTGGTAGGTGTCACTCATGCAGATTCATTGGAGAATTTGTTTTAATTAAATATATATTTTCCATTACAAAATGCACAATATAGCACTCAATTGTATAACGCCTCAGAACTCAAAAAACAATAAACGTAAAAAAGCCAAGCCGGCCGGGTGAGAGACCAACGCTGTAACCACAGACCTAATTATGTCCTCCTAAGTTCAATGTTATCAATCGATTAAGATACAACGTCTTAGCAAATAATGACTTTGACAACGATTTCTACACTGGAGTAGACTATATTTGAAACCAAGTTCATTTCATACAAAGTTCCTATTATTTGTATATGTAGGCTATATTGCATGCAACATACTCAAATTTGTGAAATCTAGGTCAGAACGAGAGACAGGGGCGGTTCGACCTTGTACATCTAGGGGGGGTGGGAATTTAAAAAATGCCGACTGGCTGTTTAACATTGCCGACTATACGCCTAAAATCTGTGCAACGGGAGGGAAAGGGGAAGAGGGTGGACTGGGGAGGCGGGCGGCGGCGGCAAACGATACAGAATACAAATTTTATTAGATCCAGAATTTTGAATCTCAGGAAAATTTTATAAATGAACAAAATAAGTGTTTAATTATTACAAGAATAAAAACAAATCTAGTTATTCTTTCTAAATCCCTACTCTACAATGTTTTAACAAGGACCACTTCTCCACTATCTCCGTAATTTCAATGTCGTCGACCTTATCTTTCGTTGAAAACAACATCATGAGGAAGTCGAAGCGGTCGTCATCCATCGATGTCCGTAAATGATTGAAAATGAGCTTCAACTTGCTGAAGGACCGTTCGGAAGACGCAGAAGACACTGGGGATGTTAAAATCAGTTGAACTACTTGATAACCACACGGGATAATCCTCTTTAATTTAACAGCAACTTTTGCGATTTCTTTGAAAGATGAGCACTTTTTACTGGCATCAAGCAGGATTTCAAGCTCAGCCAGCACAAGCTCTTCATCTTGAAGGATGATTTTCGGGTGCGATTGCTTTATAGATCGGACGAGCTTGATGGTGCAGTTTTTTCTGTCAGCGGGTATCTTGAAAATTATGTGGAATGGCTCTAGCAAAGAAATTAGTTTTGCGAGATTGTCTTGCATGCTTGTAGTAAATACATCCACAAGTACTCGGAACTCCTTTCTGTAGAATGTAAGGAAAGATATTTCTGCTGTCGTTTCAGCGTGAGCGTCATACTTCCTTGCAAGTCGCCGGGTCCTGTGGTGCTTTAAGAAGTCTTCCTCCGCATTTACTTGCATACTCTTCGCAAATGACGATGCACTCTTTATTAAAGCGTTCATCTTGCCGTCGTCATTGATATCTTCAAAAGACTTCATAGCGCTCTGAATCAGCTGCATCGCGTCTACTACATTCAGCTCCTCCGCTTCTAAAAGCTCGGTTATGTTCTTAATTTTAAACATGATATTTTTGGTAAAGTACATGCCGCAGATAAAATCAAAGTCTAGAAGCTTTTTGTGCAAGCCTGATGCAAAAGTTCGGGTTTTACTGTCAAATTCAGAATCGAATGAGGTTTTCACTGTTTCCAATGCTGTGACTATCTCTTCATAAGACGTAGAAACAGCTCTCACCGATTCGGCGCGCGCAGTCCACCATGTTTTCGATAAATTCTTTAGTTGAAGTGAATTTTCAATTTTATCCAGCTCTTTCTGCAAGCTTAAATGTCGTTTCGTGCAACCCGAAAAAAAAAAGACGTACAATTTTTCAAGAGTGTCAAAAAACTCTCGGATAAGCGCGCTAGCATTACAAGCTGTCTCTACGAAAATGTTTAACCTGTGAGCTTGGCATGGAACGTACGGAATATCTATTTTGCACTTCTCCGATAGCTTTTTCTGAGTGCCGTTGTATATGCCAGACATGTTACTAGCAAAGTCATACGATTGAAACGCTAGTTTATCGAGTGGAAGTAAAAGTTCTTCTGAATTTAAAATTAAAAATATTTTTTCAGCCAACTCCTCTCCAGTCTTTTTTGTTAAAACAGCTTCTATTTTTAAAAGACGCTCCACAGGAATGAGCTCTTCATCTTTTTCCACGACGTATCGGATATTCAACGCGAGGCGGTCTTTATGTGACATATCGGGAGTAGTATCTGCTATAACGGAGAACATATCGGCGTTCTTGATCTCTTCTGCAATTATTTCACGAGTTTTTTCTCCAAGTAGATGGATGAATTCATTTTGAGAGTCCTTGCTCATATACGTAACGTTGTGCTTCCGTGTATTCACTTCTTCCAACCACCTATTCATGACCGGACTATGCCGTGAAAGTAACTTCACAATCTGTGTGAAGTTTCCATTATCTTGAGTGATTCCATCCTCGTGACCTCGGAAAGCCAAACCTTGCCGACAAAGGGTTCTTGCTGTGTCAATAAGTATCTGGATAACTTTTTTGTGGAACTCCTTTTCTTGTTCTTCCTCAATTCTGATCATCCGTAAATGTTTATCAAGGAGAACGTCTACGTGGCCTTTTCCATTTACAAAGTGGCACAAATCTGCCATCGCTGCTTGATGAGCTTCTGAAGTGAAGTGTTCTTGTAATTTGCCCTTTTTCTTCTTTCCACGACTTTTCAATTTGTGCCACTGACCTACTCCAGCGTTCGACCATTCTTCACTTGCGGACGCCCTTCCTCGTCCGTTTGGGAATAAACCACAGGCAAAACAAAACACCGCGTCTTTTTCAATGCTGTACTCCAACATGGAAAAATCCGTATACCAGGCCGGATTAAATCTATGCTGCTTATTTTCTGGTATGTCTGGATTTGCTGGAAATACACTAAGTTTTGGCTGGAAGGCTCCAAGTGAAGTCAGGTACAGTCGTTCGTTTGCCGTGATAATTCTTTTCCGCTTTGCAGGATCGCGATTAACAGGTAAATCGCCCGCTTGAATGTGTACTGCGTCCGCACGCATGTTATTTCCCTCCGCTCTTGCTCGTTGAAGCAACTGACCGCTTTCATCGTGGATTCTGGATAAGCAGTCTATCATTTCTACCATAAAAAGTTTTGTATTCGGAATAGCGTCTTCTTTTATTGTTTTCAAAATACCTTCCGCTCTTTTGAAATGCGTTATAAACTCACTAACTTGGCCAGAAAAAGCAATCCACGAAAAATCGCTACTACGCGGTGTAGGACCGTCAACACTACAACCGGCATCCGATGAAGTTCCAGCTGCACGTAACTTGCGAACGTCAGATGTGTTGGGGGATAGTGGTGGTTCAACGGTTCGCGTAGACTCAACGGTGGTCAATGGCTCAACGGTAGACGATGGCTTAGCGGTAGAAGGCTCAACGATGGGCGATGGCTCAACGGTGATCAATGGCTCAACGGAAGAAGGCTCAACGGTGGTAAATGGCGCAACGGTGGACGATGGCTCAACGGTAGACGATGGCTCAATGGTAGTCGATGACTCAACGTTGGGCGTTGGCTCAACGGTGGTCAATGGCGCAGCGGTGAACGATGGCTCTACGGTGGGAAATGGCTCGACGAACGTCGAAGGTCTGACAGTGGACAGTGACCCAACGATGCCTGATTGCTCACCTACGCTAGTCGATGGCTGGACTATGGTTAACGGCTCAAAGGAAGTCCGTTCGTTCGTAGGTGCTGTTGCAGATGAATTAACTCTCCTTTTCGAAGCTTCGAACGGGTTTTTCGGCGCTCCAGCATGTTTCACTTTGACTTTTTTTTCCATGGTGTTGTCCCTTTTCATGTCGAAGCTTGTAGTCATCATCGAACTGACTGCCACATTTAACACATTCTAATTTAATGCGTTTCCTTGGAGGCTTGGACATTGCAACCTGCAAAGACAGTAGACAGTAGGCTGCAGTAATATCGTACGATCTTTTCAAAAGTATGGTGCAAGAGCTGCCTATTTTCCAAGTGGGATGCGTAGAAAAAACAATGTGAGTAGCGCGATTTCGTTTGTTGAATTGACTATGTGTTATTATTTTTAAGACACATACCTATACATGTACATGTACACATACATGTACTCCATAACCGCGGAAAGTGAAAGTAGGTTTAGAGCTGTATGTAAAGGGGACAAAATATATAAAAATAACTAAACTTCTTAACAGGGAAAAAGTTTACTACAGTGAAAGCTTAGTTATATCATGACGAATAGAATACGTAGTGTTATCACTGACCGAGTTCAAGTGCGCCCCGCTGTTAGCTAGCGCTAGCGGTGCAGACCCCCAACGCTACACACTCAGCTGCAGTCAGTTGTTCAAAAATGGGATACGCGCTGGGCTAAGTAAACCTCTTTACGAAGGCAGCGGTTACGCTGATTACAACAATTTTTTTGTTTGGACTTATGAATAATACTGTGAAAAAGTAATTATTAATATTATCAGTCCCCATGTAGAATTATTTTTTAAAACCTTCCGTTAGTCACGCATTGGTCTGACAGCTCCATGGTTAGTTTTAGTTTTAATATCAAGCCAACAGTACCGTCACGGGACATCTTACACCATACCTTAGTAAGCATTTTGCTGGAGTTGTGAAATGACGAGCCTAAAAATAATTCTAGACGTGTAACATTTTGTCAGCGTGGGATTGATAGTACCAGCGCGCCCAATGATGTAACATTCTGTCAGTGAGTTGCAGGTGTGCTGTTATACCGATTATTTGGCTTGGTACATTGCCTTAGTGAATATCAGTAAAGAGATTACGCATTACGAGAATCTAAGGATGTAGATGAAGTGTGTCGCCTTCTACTGAAAGATAACGAATCGCTAGTTCATGATTCAGTAATTTCAAAGGAATTTATGACTCTGATACTGAAGCTGACTCTGATAACAAAGTTGAAACAAGATCCGAAGACTCAGATACTGACCATGATATTGATCAGGAGGACGGTAACGGAAGTGAAGAATTGGATGGCCGTTTATTTTATTGGCAGGTTGGCCATTATTATTATATGACCATCTTATTCTTGGCTATCACCGCGGAGGCCCGGGTTCGATTCCCAGCTCTGCTAAGAAATGTAATTCTGGTCTGAGGGCTGGAACGGTGTTCACTCAGCCTCGTGATACAAAACTGATAAGAGGCGCGTTCGATTCCTACCTCAGCTATCCTGGAAGTGTTTTTCCGTGGTTTCCCACTTCTACTCCAGGCAAATACCGGGATGGTACCTAACTGAAGGCCACGGCCGCTTCCTACCCAAATCCTACCAGAATTCCAAATACACACACTAGTACAGACATCACAATGACACAGGTTATCAGACAAATTCTGCGCACACCCAAGTACACGGGGCTACGTGACCACAATGTCGCAAAGTCCCTAAATAATCAACAACTATTATTATTTTAGGCCTAATTTTATTAAGACGGATTATATATTTTTTCGTTTTAGGTGAGGTTGGCACGAAGTAGAACAAGTAACCATGGAAGGCTGCCTTCATTCCGTATCCTACTGGGCGCCTTTCGTGATTTTACCTCAGTGGATAGATATTTCGGTAAATTTTGAGAAATGTGAGATACTGATCCTGGTTTTAATTTCCACTTCACGCAAGGAAGTTCTACGTTTTCACAGTTCACTACGAAACACTCCGCCTTTATAATAATTAAATCTTCCGAAAAAAGCACGTCACAGATTCTACTTTTGATCGACAATTGCGTATCTTTCCGCGGATTAACTCTCGCTCATTTCGCAAACAGATTTGTTTGTTTTGGCGGTGTGAAAAAATGTCTACCATCAGATTTTCTTCCGTAACCCGATTTACATCCAGGAACGAATCAGTACGTCATTTACCCGAAACAGCAGAAAATTTAGTTGTTTTCACACACAAAGCACTGCACAGACATTCGTAAACTATTACAAAGAAACAAATTCCCTCGCATAATATGACTTATCGCGCACAGGATATTTCAGTACTAACCTGGTGGGCTACCTGTCACACGTGCTTGTGGTTCGGCGCAACTTCCGCGCCACAAACTGGCTGGACCATGAACTACAATGCATAAGGGGCGGAGTGATGACACTGTTTATTTCTATTCGTCATGGTTATACGACGTTTAGTTGTACGACGATCCCGTTTATACGACGTTTTTAGCCGGTACCTTCAGCAAACAAATCTCAGTTATACGACGCCTATCAGCGAAGGGCTGTTTTTGTAAGACGTTTCCCAGATCTAAACCTCATTAAGAGTGAGAATGAATGCCTTACATGATAAAGACAGGTCAAAGTAAGCACACATTAACTTATGTGACGCTCTCAACGACGTTTTTGGCCAGTACCCTCCATTGGACGTCGTATAACCGAGCGTTCACCGCAATAAAGCGCAAAATATGAATAGCAAAATTTAAAAAATCGACCGGACCGGTATCAGGGTGCTGACTAAGATTTGATAGTTTTTAAGGTATACGTGCTCAATAACGCCTTCGAAAGAAAGGAGGGGGTAAACATGAAAATATATAACACGTGCAACACACTAAAATAACGATACATAACAGATTGAAAAATAAATGCACACTATACGATACAAGGCAAAATAGCTCTCATATTAAGGCAGTCCAATTGGTACAGTCTGGTTTGAAAACTGTTCATCTTACTCATTACTTTGAAGTACGCAAAAATTATGTAGGGTGTTTACAGATGTCTAATCTACAATTCATTAACAAAATCAGTAAAGAACAGGCCCGAGTTTGGCCGAATCGTTTTGGAGAGTACCGTATACAGGGTGTTCCAAAACTCAGTGACAAGAAAACCGGGTCGGGGTGGAAGAGACAATTCGAAGTCACTTAGTCTTAAAACGAAGGTCCAGAAATGCTCCCCTACGACGCTGGACTTTGTCGAAGTGTGCAGATGGCTTAATTTGGTATCTGTGGGATAGCTTAATCACCCATCAGATCAGATTAAATCTTAGCGGTATGGATAGAGTACATAAATATGTGTAAACTTCATATGGAGAGATTTTCTGGTAGGTTTATGCGCTAGTCACCAAAAATGATGAGTGTGAATTATTGCCTACTAGGCTATACAGGGTAAAGGCATTTTCTTTATAGATATTAAGCACCTAAACCTAACAAGCTACAGGAAAAGTCGTCCTAACGAAATTTACCCATGATACTCTATCCTTTCCGCTAAGATTTAATTTGATTTTAATTGTACCTTAGCTACCCGATGGGCATTAAGTCCAAGCCTTTGAAGACGTCGAGGGTCGCAGGGGTGCTTTTCCGGATATGCATTCTTTCGACAAAGTTACTTAGAGTTTGTGATGTTTCTTTAAACGGGTTAACCAACAACATCACACACTGTTGGGTTTCACTCTGTGATTGTATTATGATTGGGTTATGTTGGGCGCCACTCATACAATGAGAAAATGTAGAACACGAGATCTCTCTCCTCCCAGGGTGTGGGCAATGAAGCTTGCTTATTGCAATAAACCCCTTTCTCGTGTTAATAAAATGTGAATGAATAAGAAAATAGCAAAAATAATACCACAGAATACGAATAAAGGAAAAGATATATTCAGACAAATTGAGAAACACTAGTAGGAAAGTGCATTACATCACTTATTCTGTAAAGATAACCAAGGCTATGATAGGATTGTAATTAGATGAGCTTTTACCTTAATTGCAGGAGTAAGTAATTTCCTTAAGAATAATACGTCGCTATTTAATTTCAAGTAACCTGCAAACTTGCAATATATCTTCCGTATTCTTTTAAAATAATCCACTTATTCAATCAAATTGCCTCTGTCATAAATAAACCGTACTTCATTGCTCTCAAAAAGGAATCCAACAATCATCCAAGAACACATAAATCATAACCAATTGTATTCGAAATTCCATGGACCAAGAAGTTCGTACACCGCCATCTAGATCACACTAGATTTCCAATCTATGTCGCATTAGTTCGACATGGTCCGTGTCGCTGCTTAATGCCATCGTTGAGGTACATCGAGAGCTGCTAAGTTACGGCGGATCAAGTCTTCAAATAATGCTTCTTGCCATATAACTACTCCGAGTGAAAGGAATACATTTATCAATGACGATATACACCGTAGTTATGCTTGCTTCATCGTGAACACAAGCCCATTAGTCAATAGCCTGGCTGCTTATTAATAACCCCTAACTTGCACTTTCTGACAAAATTACATTATTTAAAACATACAAATCCCTTTTACTTATAATTAACATGCTGTAATAGTCTATATGAAACAATGACGCAGACGACCAAAGTGAAATACATGATATAAAAATGACATAATTAAAATAACATAATAATAAATGATGAGGAGTGTCTGTGCTGATCGAAGATCTGTCACAAGTTCTCTCCTCCACCCCGCCCCGGTTTTCATATCACTGAGTTATAAAACATTCCGTAAGTTTTATTTAAATAAAAAAGATGGTTTAAAAGAGAACAATTCACTCACCCACAAAGGTCAACTTTTATGGATTTTTCAGGCATTTTTTCTTGTTAACACCATTAAACATAAACATGGCTGAAAATACGCATGTATTTATTGTATTATTTTTACTTACGTTTGATGGGTACGCGATGCTCCATGAAAATGTTCCGTGCCGGCGAAAACTCACGTCCCACTGCCACTGTATTTGCACCTACTGTAGTTATCACTGTAAAAGTTGCTGGTTCAGGAACGACTGCTTTCGTTCATTCTCGGTGACCACTGTACTGACCATAGTGAGCACCCCACCCCTTGAGGAACCTCGGAACCACAAAACTGTCAATTTTGTCACAATAGTGCGGATATCTAAGGACGCGCCGAGACAATCGGTAGCAGGTCATAATTTATGAGCTTATGACTCATAACATTCCTCCGATAACATCTCAATGAGTTGGCTAGAGATTGCCGACTCTTTTTCTTGCCGCACTGGGCTATTTCCTGGCTGTACGAAATTATTGCAGCTTCCGTTTGTGCAGACTGTCGGTAAAAATGCCGACCGTCAGTATACTACATCTTTTTTTAAAATCGGACCAAATCGTATATGGCCATGCCCCGTTTTGCTTTTTTTAAATGCTGTTTTGGGAAATGTTGCGACTTCTTCATGATTTGCCGACTGCCAATTGATGTCGTATTTGCCGACTGAGAAAATACCTGAGGGGGGGGGGGGTGAGATACCCCCCCAACCCCCCCACTCGAACCGCCCCTGACGAGAGATAGCTGTCACCTTGTCTGTAACCGAGACGGCTCAGCTTTTTGAAACTACTTCTGCCCTATAATATTACAATATGAACTTTTAATTTCGAACGGGCACGTCCTTTAGAACAGTTTAAACGATTCTCGGTTTGATAATCGGAACTGGTGGGTCCCATGATTTGGATTATAAACTTTGCATAATTCACACGACCGCCATCTTGGAATGGTAGTGCTGATGACCTTGTCGTTTGGCCACAAGACGCGTACCATATGAAGTTATGTTGTTACCGAATTTGGCTAAGATCCGATGATTAGTTTGGTCGTTATTTGATTTTTGTTTTGACCATTTGAGTGGCCGACATCACGTATAGGTAAAGATGGCGGCAAAAACATGACACTGAGGTGCCCTTTGCTAGTGCTACCTCTGTACCAAATTTTGATCAATTCGGATTCACCGTGTTTGAATTGATAGGGCGGGGATAGACATGCAGAGTACACACATACACAGACACACAATTTTTGGCCCTGTGTAGATCTCATAAGTCTACTTTCATTTTTTGCAGAAATCGAAAGTAGGCTAAAAATGTATTGAACTGAATCTCACTCCTAAATACGTTCCAATTAAAACCGTACCGAAAACACCAGCGTCGATCATTTCAACTAAACAAGCCAAAGCGCTTTGGATTAAAAAAACAATTAAGATTCGTATTCGCAATAAAACAAAAAAATCAACCAACAATTATACGACATTCAATTGCAATTAAGTAATTTCCGTCTTGCATCCCAATGGAACAGCTTCTGTGAGCACTTATATAACCCTGTCAAAATAAGAGCAACGAGGAAGCACCAATCGCTAGAAATTAAACTAAGTAAACTAGGAGAAACACAAAACAAACAACCTAATGAACAACACACGAATAACAATGAATTCAACTTCCACAGCAGAGTAAACAACAGAACGAACGTAACTTTTTCCAAAGAAAAAATGAATATTTTAGACAAAGGGTTGAAATACAACTGCACAGACGCGCACACGAACCACAATAGGGTCATCCAAAAAATAAGGTCTCCTATTTTTTTTATAAATACAGAACTCGGTTGATGTGGCTGTTTGTCACAATATTGTGAAGAGTGTTTCTTGGGCTCGCATATAAACATGCGCACGCCGCGCTGGGGCACTCAGTCTTGGCTGGGCAGCGTTGGTAGCCGTTGAGACTAGAGCTCTCGTTGGATGTTACCGCCATGCGCAAAGTTCGCACAGTTATTCGGTTTTTGAACGCAAAGAGTACTGAGCCGATTGAAATCCATCGCCACCTGACGGGAGTGTATGGCGAGTCGTGCATGGATATCAAAAATGTTCGTAAGTGGTGTAGAGAGTTTGCAGCCGGTCGGACTGGAATTCACGACGAACAAAGGAGCAGGAGACCGTCGTAAAGGGGTATTGTTGGTCGACTTTATGCCCGCTGGGACCACAATTAACGCTGACAGGTACTGTGAGACCCTGAAAAAACTCATAAGGGCAATTCAGAACCGGAGAAGAGGAATGTTGAGCAAGGGCGTAAACATACTCCACGACAACGCTCGTCCTCACTTCCACACGTTGCTCTCCTGCAACGGTTTCAGTGGAACATCACCCCCGACTTGGCGCCCGGAGACTCTCACTTGTTCCCTAAAATGAAGGAACATTTGGCCGGAAAGCGATTCAGCACCGACGACGAGGTGAAAGATGAGGTTCACAACTTCCTGAACGGCATGGCGGCGAGCTGATATGACATGAGGATACAAAAACTGACACAGCGTCTACAAAAATGCATCGACCGAAATGGTGTTTATGTAGAAAAATAGCTAAATGTTCACGCTATAAAATGATGTAAACCATTGTAGAAATAAACAGGTCTATGTATTTATAAAAAAATAGGAGACCTCATTTTTGGGATTCGTAAAACAATTAATCACAGATATCCAGTCACAAGCTTCCAGCAGAAGATGGGGAAATAGCCAAAAAACCGGCCACCAACGAATCCAAAAAAATCCTCAAACGAGAGAGCGAAGGCAACAACACTCACGGCAACAAGCAACTCAAAGAGATAGTCATTGAAACAAAAAATAAAAGAACATGACTTAATCGTCACAAAAGCAGATAAGGGGAACACCACAGTAATTCTGAACAAAATAGAATACATCGATATGTATGTATGTCTACCCCTTATTATTCCCGTTTTCCAACGGGGTCGGGGATGAGATGCGATGGAAGTCTTTGTGGCGTTGGTTTTTACGGCCGGATGCCCTTCCTGACGCCAACCTCATGAGAGGAGTTAATGAGAGATGGAATGAATGATGGTGAATGAAACTGGGCAAGGATGTGGAAGGAAGCGGCCGTGGCCTGTCAGAAGGTACCGTCCCAGCATTTGCCTGGTGTTGAAAATGGGAAACCACGGAAAACCATTTCAAGGACGGCCGACGGTGGGGCTCGATTCGACGCGTCTACCGAGTCAGCAGAGAGCTTGGCCCCATGGCCTAATGCTGCGCTTTAGCCAGCGTACCCACTACTGTCGGTAGAATACATCGATAAAACAGTCGAATTTCTGAACAACAATGAAAAGGAACTAGGTGTAGGATTACGAGGCACACAGGCAATTGAAATGGAACACACGTTTAATGTACTTGACATTTACTAGAATAGAACTGAACGAACAAGGTGATACAACATTCTTTTATACACACCAAAACAAAAACAAAAGAGAAACATATCTCTATGGAGCAGGTTTACTGATTAACAGTGTGACCTACACAAACCATGGCCACATATTCCAACACACCTCCTTAAACCTGTGGGAGTAGAGGACATGATACAAGACCCAAGTCTTTACAAAAATAAATATGCTTAGGCTTAGGAAGAGGCTTTGTTAGGATGTCTGCAGTCATTTTTGAAGTGTCCTCATATTTGATGTATATGACTTTAGAATCCAAAGCATCTCTAACATCGTGATATTTAGTGTCAATATGTTTGGTCCTATTATGGTGGACTGAATTTTTAGCCAGTTTTTGAGCTGATTGACTATCACTCAATAATATGATGGGTGACTTGAGACCTATAAAGTTAGACAAAACACGTTTCAACCAAACAGCTTCTCTTACACCTTCACTCAGTGCAACATATTCGGCTTCAGTAGACGATAAGGAAATGCATTTTTGCTTTTGAGCCCCCCATGATACAGCACCACCTGCCATTTTGAACACAAAACCACTGTATGATTTTCGGTCAGTGCTATCATTAGCCCAGTCAGCATCAACGAATCCCATGAATTGACCTCCATTCCTAACATACTTAAGTGACAAGTCTTTTGTGTAATTTAAATAACGCAGCACTCGCTTTGCAGCAGACCAGTGAGATTCATTGTAACAATGATTAAATTGACTGAGATATGATATCGCATAGCTTATATCTGGACGCGTGCAAACACTTAAATACATGAGTGAACCTATGAGTTCTCTATTATACCCCGTTTAGACGTCTCGGTTGCGATCCCGATTATCTCTGATCTGGATAATGTCCAATCGCGATCAACGGCATGTGTCAATAAAATGGTACGTGTTTAGACGTCCCGTCATGAAACAACGGGATAATCGAGTAAAACAGCATGACATCGCTAAGGTCTGCCAACTTTTGAATTCCAAGTGTTATAGTAGACATTTACAGTAGTTTGTTTCCTGCAGTTTTGAAGTATTTCAGTTATTCTGTATACATAATTCAACCTGCTAATGTATATTTTTAAATATATAATAATCCTAAAAGAAGTCGTGTAGGCAAGGCCTACTCTTGGTGTGGAAATAAAAATATTTTGAAATATTCATGCACAGGTCTAGGATATTTATTGCATAAATACTTCTTTGTTCGTTCAGAGTCATTTGGCCCTATCGCAATCCCTTCTACGTCTATGACAATAAATTTATGTATTTGTTAATCGTCTTCAACGACTTTCTCCAACGCTAATATTTTTCATCGTTTAAACACTGGTATGTTTTTCTCCATCCATCATTTCGTGTCTCTCAATCTTCATATATCTGATATCAACCAACATAAATACAACCATCATGGCCAACATTACCTACTTCTCGCTTCCAAAACACAAGATATACAAAATGGCCATCATTTCCACTGTCTACTTCACTCACACAGCAGAAGGATAGAACACACTGACAATCGCAATGGCCGCGAACGCGATTATCTCGTTGTGGGAACGGGATCGGGCTGATCCTGTTGGAGGGAAAGTTGATGGCGATAATGATATCCTGTTGCGTTTAGACGTCCCAACTTAATCTGGATCGGCGCCTGATCACGATCGAAACCGGGACGTCTAAACGGGGTATAAGGAAGATCACTAGTTTCTGTATCAGAAACACCAAGATTAGGCTTGGTTTCCAAAGGAGTACCAATGGGACGTGCATCGCGCATACCATATTTCTTTGCAATCTCACTGATGTACTGCTCTTGGCTAAGATACATTGTACCATTCTTCGTATCTTGCCTTACTATAATACCTAAAATATAAGAAATTGGTCCAAGATCTCGTACCTTAAATTCTTTATCAATACAGGTCTTCAATGACTTGATCTCATACTCATCATTATAAGCCACAATGAAATCATCCACATATAATGGAATAATTACCATACCTTGGGCTTGTTTCTTAAAGTACACACAGGGTTCATCAGCATAATTTTTGTAACCCAATTTGACAAGAACAGAGCGAGCTCTCTCATTTCACAAACGAGAAGATTGTTTTAAGCCATAAATAGATTTTTTTGACTTGCAAACTTTATGCTCTGAACCTTTCTTGACAAAACTTTCTGGCTGATACATGTAGATCTCTTCATCTAACTTTCCATTGAGGAAAGCAGATTCAGCATCCCAATGTACCACCTTCAGATCTGTTTGGACGGCCAAGGCAAGCAGCATCCTTAACGTGCTGTGTCGAACAACAGGAGAGAAGGTTTCTGTAAAATCTACTCCGTACCTTTGGGTGAAGCCCCTGGCCACAAGTCTGGCTTTATACCTTTGAATGTTACCATTAGAGTCTCTTTTTGCTTTGAAAACCCACTTACTACTGACAACATTCTTGCCCTGGGGTTTATCAACTAGATACCAGGTGTTATTTAACTGAAGTATCTCCATTTCCCTTTTCATAGCCTGCTCCCACTTAACCCTATCAGTCATGGACAGTGCCACCTTAACTGTACTAGGTTCAGAGTCATCAGTGAGAGTCAAGTATGTCACATAGTCTGACATGTCTACAGGCTTTTGTTGGCGCCTAGGATACCTTTGATTACCTTCGGCATCCCCCTCCATTGGCTCATTGACGACGGTGGCAGAGCCCACAGAATCACTGCAGTCTGAATCTGTTCCACTAGGGACATAGCTTAAATCAGCTGAGTCAACAGTCTCAGCCACATCAGCACTGCTAATGGGCGATACGCTTTCAAGTTCCAAAATGCACTCTGTCCCATCCTCTGAGTTGTCGGGTCCTGCCTCTCTGTGAGTGGGAACTGAGATCTGCAACATTGCAGGTTCATTAATCTGCAAGGATGGGCCAACATTACCTGGAGACACATCAGACACCTCCTGGAACACATCTTCAAAGAACTGTGCATCCCTGGACTTAACAAGTTGTTGAGTAACAGGATGCATGAATCTATAGGCTCTACTGTCCTCACAATAACCACAGAAAATGTGTTTTTCACTTTTAGGATCCAACTTGTTTCTCCTTTGATCAGGGACATGAACTTGTGCTACACAACCAAAAATTCTTAGATGCTCCATATTGACCTTGTTACCAGTCCAGATCTCCTCTGGAACTTTACCTGGAATTTTTCTGGTTGGGGACCTGTTTACAAGGTAGGCTGCTGTATTTATTGCTTCAGCCCACATGCGTTTATCTACTTTAGACTCGCTCATCATGGCTCTACATTTATCAAGCAATGTTCTATTCATGCGTTCAGCTACACCATTCTGCTGTGGAGAATAGCTAGTTGTAGTTTGATGCTGAATACCTTCTGATTTAAGTAGCCTCTCAAAAGCTTTGCTACAAAATTCACCACCATTATCAGTGCGTAGGACCTTAATAGATCTTTCACACTGATTCTCGACCTGTGCCTTGAAATCAATAAAACAATCCAAAACATCACTTTTCTTAGTAAGGAAATACACAAAAAACCTTTCTAGAATGATCATCAATGAAGGTCAAGAAATAACGAGCATTGCTCCAAGATGGAACTGGCATAGGCCCACATAAGTCTGAATGAATAAGATCTAACTTATTTGTACATACAGTTTTACTCTTACTTGACTTAAATGGTTGCCTAGCTTGTTTACCTTCAGCACATGAAAAACAGTTTTTAAAACCATTATCTGAGAAATTAATTCCATGAGTGAGACCATCTCTTAACAAATTCATACTGTGGTTGTTAAGATGGCCTAGTCGTTTATGCCATAAATATTCTGAGTCCTCTGTACAAATATTAGCTTGAGCACTGAGAGCATTGACTTGGTAAACACCCCCCACATTACTCGCAGTCAGTGCTACATTGCCTGTAGCAACAAAGTTTTCACTATCACAAACTTCACAAGTATTGTCGGTGAATACCACAACAAAACCCTTTTGAGTAGCAGCAGACACAGATAAAAGATAAGCAGTGAGACCAGAAACATACCGTATTCTACATAGGACAAGGTTTGTGAAATACCATTTTCTAATTGAACAGTTACTTTACCAGATCCTTGGCCATACAATTTTTGATTGTTTGCTGTACTGATCTCCAGATTATGACCAGCAGTGAAGTTCACCATTGCAGTCTTGCTTGAACTCATATGCTTAGTAGAACCAGAGTCAACGAACCAGGCCCCTATAGAGGCCCTTGCACTTAATGTCTGTCCATCGGTTGCCAGCATCATCTTGTCTTTCTTCGCCTTCTGTTTAGTTGAGCTCTGCTTCTCCTCTTTCCTGCAATCCCGCTTCCAATGTCCTGGCTTCTTGCAATTCCAGCAGAAGGGCTTCTTCGTCTTGTCTTCTCGTGAAAACAGAACAGAATCCTTGGATGTCTTGGAAAAACTTTTCCCACTATCTTGTAGCAACTTGGTTCGGACTGTGTCTGCAGTATGGTTCGTTCCGGAACTTTCCAGAGCCATAATCATAGGCTGAAACTCATCTGGTAGACCTTTCAGCATAAGAGCTGCCACAAACTCGTCGTCCAGTACCTTATTCATAGACGCAAGTTGCTGAGCAAGTCCCATAACCTCACTAACATACTCTTCCATCGTCTTGTAGTGCTTTTATTTAACTTTGCACAATTTCTTCAAGATGACGATCCGCCGATTCACTCCTTTATCTGAGTAGGCCTTTTCAAGAGTTTCCCAGACTTCCTTCGCGGTCTTACAAGGCATGACGATTGGGAAAATTGATTTATCCACCATGAGGTTAAGTCTGGCTCTAGCCCGACTTTCGTCTTTCGCTTTCTTCGCAGATGTTGTAGTATCTCCATCTGGGTAGCCAACTATACAGCTCCACAGATCTTCGAGTCTTAAGACGTTTTCCATCTCGAATCGCCAATCCACATAATTTAGACTACCTCGCAGCTTATCTATAGCCAGTAACGAGGTGCTGGTTGCAGACATGTTGATTTCGATACGTAGCGAAATTCACAGTTCACATAACGAGCAGTCTATCATACCCACTTTATATTCGCACGGTGGATTCGTGGCTGGGCCCGTAACCTGTAGGATTATGAGGCACATAGGCAATTGAAATGGAACACACGTTTAATGTACTTGACATTTACTAGAACAGAACTGAACGAACAAGGTGATACAACATTCTTTTATACACACCAAAACAAAAACAAAAGAGAAACATATCTCTATGGAGCAGGTTTACTGATTAACAGTGTGACCAACACAAACCATGGTCACATATTCCAACACTAGGAAAGGGCCCCTCCAAAAAATTCCAAAATAAAATAAAAGTGCATTAAAAACACAATACATATTGACCAAAGCCGAAAAATCAAAATTAATAAACATGAACCCGAAAACCCCGTCATTGAGGGGACTACCAAAAATACACAAAGAGGAGTGCCCAATGAGACCAATAGTCAACTGTAGGAATGTGCCACATTACAAAATCAGCAGAGAGTTTCTAAAAATCTTAAAACACCGCCTTTCCAATGACAAAAACAATTCTGCAAAGAACACAACGGAATTAGTAACTGCATTGAACATGCTACAAATGAAATCTAGCTTGCGGTTAGTATCCTTCGATATATCTAACATGTACACCAACATTTCAAGTATTCCAGTTAATGAAGCAATCAACATTATCGAAAACGACTTAAAATCCAACAACTCGGCAAAAGAAACTGAAGAGGTCGTGAGATTACTGAGGGTCGCACTCAGCCAGAACGTGTTTCAATTGGACAATAACATGTAAAATGCATCCATGAGGTCACCACTAAGCGGGCTAATCGCCAACATTTCATTAATGCAATGGAAAATGCGTTCTTAGAAAAGACCTCAACTAAGGAAATAGTAATGTGGAAAAGATACGTGGATGATGTAAAATGCATCTACAACACTGAATTAAAAAGCGAAGAAACAATTCTCCAAACCATTAATAGCCTACACCACTCAATCAGTATGACTTCCTTCGGAGGGGAAGTAAAGCCGGCGGTCGCATGTCATAGATTTATGGCATGTTAAAGAACTTTCCACTAATTACACCTGTGTGAAACTAAATTGTATAGGTTAAGAATGAAAACAATGCTCTTAGGTTGCTACGTTCGTTGCCAAGAGCCGACTGCGGTGGCGTCTAGTTCTGGACTAGACCTAGTAATCGTTGACGGTGGCGTTTGGCGGCAAAAGCAGGAACTACTTGAAATTTAAAGTCTGCAGTCCTCACTTGAATTGAAAACAGATAACACACACTAATACAGTCATCACATTTAACACCGGTTATCAGACAGATTCTACACACACCCAAAGTACACGGGGCTACATGACCGCGTTGTCGCAGCCCCTAAACTAAGGAACCTACCAACCACTCAATCAAATTCACTAAAGGAATCCAAACCCGATCGGAAAATAAATTATCTCGACATAACCATCGAACGTAAAGATAATGAGCTTCCATATTCCGAAAAGCCACACAAACCTCGCATGCAATCGACAATCAGTCCAATCACCCCAGTACGCATATATTAGCGGGGTTCAATGCAATGGTGCACAGGGCTTTAAACATACCCATGTCAAAAGACAATTATAATAAGGAAATAAGAATAATTAAGCAAATAGCAAAGGCAAACAATTTCCAGCCGAGCAAAATAGATCAAATTGTAGCCAGACATATAAATACATATAAAACGATTCAAAAGCCGGACAATAATGAGAAAAAATTCGCGCGTTTCAATTATGTGAACGCGAACACATGCAAAATCACTAATCTGTTCATAAGCAAGGCATAAAAAAAGCATTCACAACGAATAACACAACCGGAAAACATTTGCACAACAGTAATCTAAATAAACAAGACCCGTATTCAAAGTCAGGGGTATATTCAATTACCGGTACGTGCCAAGATACAGGTTGTCAAGCAAATCACATCGGGCAGAGTGGAAGAAGAGTGGATACACGTTACCATGAACATAGAAATGCTATAAATTACAGGACACACTCCGCCGTATGAGAACACATGTATCTTGGCGGGACACAGTTCACTAACATTGAAACCGACTTAAAAATAATTCATCACGAACCGAAAGGCCGAGCTCTCGACATAAAGGAAGCAATCGAGATACTGCTAGCCAAAAGAAACAACCCCAATAATTTAAATGAACACACTTTCATGGAGAGTTCATCCCTCTTCACTCGACTAAAAAACACACCCAGTCGGAAACAAGACACAACATAGCGATGCAGCCAAGCTAGATAAGGGGGTGAATAAAAGAAAAATGTTATTTGGACCAGGATGTACGATGTACCTTTTCTTCAATAAACCTAGGCCGGTATTCACGGCAGTATTAAAGGTGCCGGGACATTCTCAGAGACCGGCAGCGCTTACATGGCTACTAGTTTATGCGTGGCGAGAATTGATTCCACGGTCTTTAATAAGAGGAGACCATTCTGAATACAGTAACATACACCACTTATTACAGTCTAGGCTTGGCAACCCACTACATGTACACTTGCACCTGGAATACACAGCACTTAGGAATGCGGGGAGAGGGAAACAGCCCAGAGAGATAGCAGACCAGTCAGTCTAGTGTTATAAGTGTCCAAGTGAACTGCTCGCATCTGGACCGCACAAGACCCTAACCAGATAAGTAGCCCGTACAATACAGTACAATCAGAATTGACCATTCACAACAACCACATAGTCACTCCAAACTGGCAAATTCCGGAGTTCTATCACCACTTCCAGTATCCCACCAAAACATCACAAAGACTACAACCAACAAATAATAACGAGTTGCATTACCAATACTGCAACGAAATAAGTGTACACATTGTAAATATTTTCACCCGTATTTTCAGACATGGATTTTATAACCTAAGTGTAATGGATCTGATGATAATCGCTTGACGATCGAAACTGGTCATCCAAGTGTATTTATTAATCTCATGTAATTTTTTTCAGGATTAGGGTATAACCCAACTCATTTGGGTACATTCGTGCTGACTGACTGAAAAGCACAAAATATAAATAAATAGTAAATAAATATTTCATTTGTCCATGTTACACGGCCAACCCCTATTTCACGATCTCTCAACAGGATTTTTCTTGTTTAAACTGCCACGTGACCTCAACAGCTGTATAGTCTTCAGTGGCGTATACTGGTCTAAAGATCTGGGCTACCACTGAGCTTAATATTACACAAAACATGCTTTTGAACTGCTGTGTGAAAAAAAACCAACCTTCCTTTCACGGCTAAATAACAAACACGGCCAGCAATACAATTTAGACAGTTTAGAACTGCCAGATAACCTATTCCACCTAGCAAGTAGATGATGTGAAATGACGTGTATACATTGGCACACAATTCCAGTTCAGGTGTAGGCCGTGTCATATGTATAATATTGTAACCGAATTTATTCAGTTACAGTAGCTCACCCTCGGGTTTTGCTTCGTGCATTTAGTTTGGGGTATTTTATTCATATCTTATTATATTGGGTTAATGTGGGGTTGCAGAGGTGATTTTTATTGTGCCTGTGTGTTTTTGTGTGGACGGATTCATTTTTGGATGGTCCGGACAACCTAGGATCACTGTTTATTAATTATCGGTTTTTGGATATTTGATATTATAAAATACGGGGTTTATTGAGATTTATTACGTTTTGGGAACAGGGATATAAAAGACTGTATTATTACCTGTAGTAGAAGCATTATTTCATTTTGGTTTGGGGTTAATGTGTTTATTTTAACTAGAAATGTTAAAAGTTTCTATTTCTGGCTGTACTATAGGTACACGAGTCAAAATTTTCGAAGGCTGGAAGTTGGGGCATATGGAAAAGTTAAACGGTAATTTGACTTATTTGTGTCAAGCCAGGAAATGCCTGGGCTAAGAATAGCCTTAACTCTGATGACCCGGCGTAGGAAAAGTACTCAGTGAAGTTAGTGTGCGCTCAGCAGAATTACGATCGTCAAATGTTCCAATGTTGCCACGAATATCCGCTTGGAGTGGGCGCGCGCCAATGAGTTCCGGCAGGCAAAAGGACAGGACTGTGTGGAAGGATATTGCTTCATGTGTGTTTAAAATGGCGTGTTTGATGCTGTTACGATGTCTTCTTGCGAATCAGGGTCGTGCTATGTCATAGTGCGGTAACCAACAGCAAAGGCAGTTATAAGCCTCCTCTGAGCTTCGGCTATTGTACCATGGGTTGTTGGTGCAAATCACGCCCGAAGGACGATTATAACACATGATATACATCTAGGCCTAACAAGCTATTTGTGGTCCACGTGTTGGAAAGTGGTGGCGAGCGACTTATCGTGGATCGAGCAAAAAGACCGTGGAACAACGCTATAATCGCCGACTGTTGGAACTTGTGCACACTTTCCGTACAAACTACAAAAGTGTAAATATGATAGGAGGCTGAATGCCTGGGGTCAAACTGACCAGAAGTGTTGTTGCTCTAAGAGCGTAGAAGCAGTGAACTAAAGGTACTGTACAAAGTTTTATTGCAAGTGTATTTTGTGTTGTATATTTTTGTACATATGTGTTAGAACAGCCAATAGATTATTTCGTTAAATTCATGTGTGTTTATATTCCTGTCGTGTATGAACCTGGTACATCAGCAAACGCATGCCAAATGCCCTACTCCTGGGAGAAAGGGTTTTCATAGTCGGGGCAACAGCTTTATATTTATTTCTATTTTATTCAGGAAGACCCATATGGTCAACCTTGGCGCCCATTAAAAGTCGGGAAGTAACGTTAAAATCACTTGTGGCCTGTATTTAAAGGCAGTAAATTCTGTAGGTTTGTAATAAATGAGGGTAGTTAAAGTTAAATCAACTCCAGCGAGGAGGTTGAGAGAGTTTCAGTGGCGCACCCAACGTGAGGCCTTAGACATGCTGATGTGTACCAGGACACAGGAATTAAACTGTAGGCATATTTGCATAATTTCACGTATTTCAATTAGGGATGGCTACGTTAGAGCCAGGATGCAATTCTGCTTTGTTGGTGGACGGTGCTGGTGAGCGGCAGAATCAGGCAGGGGCTGATAGGCAATTTGCTGTAGGGATGGGGGAAAACAGTAGAGTCAGGGGAGATTTGCCAGGCAAGGGGGGAAATGAATTAAGTATGATGGACATGTTGGAGAAGCTCCTGTGTCGTAGTAACAGTTCCGTGGAGAGGATAACCAGTCAAATGTCCTCCCAGATGAAGGAAATATCAGCAAAGATAGATGAGGTCAAAGAGCAGGTGACTATCCTAGACAGCAGTGTTACTCGCCAGTTTAGTGAAGTCAGAGTAGAAATCACTAATCTGGAAATTAAGCTAGGTGGTCAGATTGCTGTTCAGGAAGAGAGCGTAGACTCGGAAGTAGATGAGTTGGATGCTCAACAAGTGATGTTGGCAGGGGAGATTTCTAGCCAGACACTGGAGACTAGCCAGAAATTTCCCAGGGTAGATAGGAAGTTGGGAGAGCAGAAAGTGGAAATTGTAGGCATCGTGGAAGAGAACGTTGTGGTTAGTGATGCCAGTGCTGGGAGAGTGGAGAAGGATGAGAGCGCTGAAGTTAGTGGGGAGAGTGCTGGGAGAGTGGAGATGCTTGAGAGTGCTGAATTTAGTGAGGAGAGCGGTGAGGTAGTGGAGATAGATGAGCGAGTCGAGATTAGGTTGCTAGGGAATGGTATGAAGAAGGTAGATGCGAATATTAGCCAGGTTAGCGAGATAGTGACTAGTATGGAGGAAGATACTGTAGGTAGAATTCTACGTGGTCAACATTTGGAACTAGGAGGGAGTGGCGGTTTTGTTAGAAAGTTAGTATGTAATTTCTCTGATGACATTAGGACTGCAGTGTGTGTGCAGGAGATAGTCGCTATTACAGGCATAGAGAGGTCACTTGGAAGGTTAGGTACCTTGAGAAAGACAGGTAGGCAACGTCAGAGAAATGGGGGTAATCGTAGGGAAGGAAATTATAATCAGAGGAGAGAGAAGAACTGGGATCCAGGTAGGGGAGATAGGTACATGTGGTATAAGGATCATGGGAGAGGAAGAAATAACAATGTGTGTCAGGGGTACGGGAAAAACAATCAACCGGGGAACAGACCACGTGAGGTAGAGCAGGCGAATAGGGGGCGCGGCATGGAAAGGCAGGTTGAGAGAAGCAATAGGCCAGGAAGTTTAAACTTCGCCAGGACTCACTATATGGAGCAGGGGGAGAGTCCTTGCATAGTATTCCTGCTCACGCTCTGGAAGAGAAACATAATTTAGAGTATAATGTCAATGTAGGATCTGATAGGTTAGGAGACCAGAGCTGTAAATTAGGTTACAGTAAGGCGCAAGTGAAGTTTGGGTGGAGTGAGCAACAGGATTGGGTTAGGTTAGATTATCAGGTTGGTGGTAGAGATTTTGTTAGTGTCGTTGGATGCATTCAGGTGATAAAAGAGGTTTCTGAGGAGGAAGAATTAGGTGTCGGCATGGTATCAAGTTGTATTTTGGTCATGAGAGATGATCATGTGTTGAGTGATGTGGATCACTGTTGTTTCTGGATCATGGGAGATGATCGTGAGTTGAGTGATGATGATCACTGTGTGGAGGCAGTTGTTAAAGATACCATGTTGGACGAGGGTCAGAAGTCAGAGGTGTTTGACGTTCTGAGGGAACACAGGGAGGTGTTCTCGGGGAAACCTGGATGTACTCACGGCTACGGGCAGAGTTTTGACATCGCAGATAGGTCTGGCTTGAGCGGTCCTAGGTACCCTATAGCTCATTCTTACATGGAAGGTGTTGTTGAGGTGATTGGTCAGATGCTTTTTGAGGTTATATTTGAGATTAGTAACAGTCTGTCTGTTAGTCTTCTTGTGGTGGTGACCATGTGGTATGGTACCATTAGGTTATGTTTGGAGGGCGTGGCAGTCAGTAGTTTGCAGGAAGGATTTCTTTTTGTGTGTGTCGCAGGATTTTGGGATTTTCAACCGGGGAAGCTGTACCCTAAGAGATTAAATAAATTTAGGATTATTGTAATTGTAGGTAAGATGGTTTTGAAACAGCAGGGAAGGGAGGGGGTAAAGATTAAGATAGGTGATCTGGTGTTGTTGCGAGCTGAGCGTCTGCTGTCGATAGAACAGAGTTGCATTCTTGAGGTTTTTCATTCGGGTCCAGTTGCTATAGACCGCAGAGTAGGTGCATGTGCCTACAGCTTGATTTCCAACGATGACAAGGTCCTAGGTACATATAACGTTGCTTACCTCAAGCTATATGTCACCTAGAGATCTTGCTCACGATGACAAGACAGTAGTACTAGTGTATTTGTGTGAGGGACAAGGATAAATCTATAGCCTTGTAGTTTAGAGATTGATCCTTGTGGGGGCGTCTGTAACCGAATTTATTCAGTTACAGTAGCTCACCCTCGGGTTTTGCTTCGTGCATTTAGTTTGGGGTATTTTATTCATATCTTATTATATTGGGTTAATGTGGGGTTGCAGAGGTGATTTTTATTGTGCCTGTGTGTTTTTGTGTGGACGGATTCATTTTTGGATGGTCCGGACAACCTAGGATCACTGTTTATTAATTATCGGTTTTTGGATATTTGATATTATAAAATACGGGGTTTATTGAGATTTATTACGTTTTGGGAACAGGGATATAAAAGACTGTATTATTACCTGTAGTAGAAGCATTATTTCATTTTGGTTTGGGGTTAATGTGTTTATTTTAACTAGAAATGTTAAAAGTTTCTATTGCTGGCTGTACTATAGGTACACGAGTCAAAATTTTCGAAGGCTGGAAGTTGGGGCATATGGAAAAGTTAAGCGGTAATTTGACTTATTTGTGTCAAGCCAGGAAATGCCTGGGCTAAGAATAGCCTTAACTCTGATGACCCGGCGTAGGAAAAGTACTCAGTGAAGTTAGTGTGCGCTCAGCAGAATTACGATCGTCAAATGTTCCAATGTTGCCACTTCGAGCATACAATAGGATAGAGAGGCCTTGACCAGCGGAACATGGGGCCAGAATAAGATCAGCTGATGTTGGTATAATATGGCGCCTATGCCCAAGTTGTCTGCGTGAGCGTACGGATTATACTTAATAATTATCGATATACGAGCCCATTTTTGCCGTATAATATATTGCAAATATGTAAAATACGCCTTTTCCTTTATGTAAGAGGCTGAATGTGAATGTTATATAGCGAAAATGGTTATATCTTGCGCTGCTTACAATTGCAGTCCGAGGTTTGAAAAGGGAACAGACTATCTTTTCGCGGGTAAGAATTAAAATATATGACCTAAAATACACAGACTTGAGGGATTACATACATTTTCCCAATACAGCTGGCACCCAGCGGCGTAGCCGTGCTCGTTAAATCATGCAGCACGCTCCGATATCGCAGGTCGAATCCCGGCGCTGACTGCGGCTATCCAGAGTATGGTTTATCCCCCAGGATTTTCCACACTCCCTCCAGGCAAATGCCGGAATAGCACCTTAGTTCAAGTCCCGAGGCACCTACCTCATCCCTGTCCCTAATAAAGTTACACACTACTACAGTCATCACATCAATACCGGTACAGGTTATCAGACAAGTTTAACCCACACCAACTACACGGTGCTGATGACCAAGATGTCACAAGCCCCTTAAATGAATTAACAACCACCAATGCAGCTATACACACTACTGCATTCATCACAGAAATTTAAGTTACGGTATCAGACAAGTTCAACACATAGGCCTACTCAAGTACACAGGGCTGATGACCCGGAAGTCCCTAGCCATCAAAAATGAATTTACTAAATATGGAGGGGAAGGGGATAACATTAGGATATTTGTAAGATTTATTGCTGGAGGTGATAAATATTTGGAGTGGGGATATCATTGGTTTTCTTTTAAGATGCAGTGCTGGATATCACTTTGCACGCATAATTAAATGTATTCGCTTATTTCAGTTTCCCTTCAGACCCCGAATTGCTTAAGCTATAAATATGAATATGAATGTTAATTGATGATAGTTGTAATCAGGTTAATAGATACGATCGGATGATTATCGGCAAACTTTCTTGATTTTTAAAGGAAAACCAGCATAATAGAAGCATAGGGCCTACATGTTACTAAAAAGGTAACCTGGTACTAGTATGCTTTGTAGAGTTTATTATTTCAGATATGTAAAAATATTACAAATATAACCACGTCAGACAATTATTACGGATAAAAATTATACGTAAACGTATTTTATTCACCATTTTATAATTTCCTAACCATGTAGGCCCTACACACGTCACCTATGCATTCCAACACTGATATGTCAACACACCAAAATATCGCATATAACGATTATACTTCACACTTTTCATACAAAAAAGAACAGCAATATTCAGAAGGAATTGTAGTTATCGCCATCTTCAACAGAAATAGTCTGTTAATCGCAAGATATACGCTTGAATCGGGATTTTAAGTCACTTCATAATGCTATTCTTATGGGAGACATCTTTGTTTTGCCCAACATCAGCTGATCTTATTTTGGCCCCACGGTCGGCCGGTAGAAGCATAGCTGGCGCCCTCTCTATCCTATTGTATGCTCGAAGTGTTGCCACGAATATCCGCTTGGAGTGGGCGCGCGCCAATGAGTTCCGGCAGGCAAAAGGACAGGACTGTGTGGAAGGATATTGCTTCATGTGTGTTTAAAATGGCGTGTTTGATGCTGTTACGATGTCTTCTTGCGAATCAGGGTCGTGCTATGTCATAGTGCGGTAACCAACAGCAAAGGCAGTTATAAGCCTCCTCTGAGCTTCGGCTATTGTACCATGGGTTGTTGGTGCAAATCACGCCCGAAGGACGATTATAACACATGATATACATCTAGGCCTAACAAGCTATTTGTGGTCCACGTGTTGGAAAGTGGTGGCGAGCGACTTATCGTGGATCGAGCAAAAAGACCGTGGAACAACGCTATAATCGCCGACTGTTGGAACTTGTGCACACTTTCCGTACAAACTACAAAAGTGTAAATATGATAGGAGGCTGAATGCCTGGGGTCAAACTGACCAGAAGTGTTGTTGCTCTAAGAGCGTAGAAGCAGTGAACTAAAGGTACTGTACAAAGTTTTATTGCAAGTGTATTTTGTGTTGTATATTTTTGTACATATGTGTTAGAACAGCCAATAGATTATTTCGTTAAATTCATGTGTGTTTATATTCCTGTCGTGTATGAACCTGGTACATCAGCAAACGCATGCCAAATGCCCTACTCCTGGGAGAAAGAGTTTTCATAGTCGGGGCAACAGCTTTATATTTATTTCTATTTTATTCAGGAAGACCCATATGGTCAACCTTGGCGCCCATTAAAAGTCGGGAAGTAACGTTAAAATCACTTGTGGCCTGTATTTAAAGGCAGTAAATTCTGTAGGTTTGTAATCAAAGATTTAAAGGGTACATTGCCATCCATGCAAAAAACAAATGTCATTATTGTAAATATTCCGCAGAGACACGATTTAATTCCCAAGTCATGTGTAAATGTAGAAATAGAGGCTACAAATGGAAAAATTCATAAAATTTGTAAGAGTTTTCCAAATGTCCAAATTGTAGATGTAAGTAAATTAGACAGGAAGTTCCACACTCGGCATGGCCTACACTTAAATAGATTAGGAAAAGAGTATCTTAGTGATGAAATCTGCAAAATTGTAAATTCAAATGGTAAGAATAATTCAACAGTAATATCATTAGAGTGGAAGCAGGGAAACTGGTAGAAGAAGCCAAACGTGAGGTTTGGCATTCACATCTTTTGAAGTCAAATTTAACGGAGTGCAACAATGGTATTTCGGATTTGTCTAGCAACAATAATAATAACAATTATGATAATAATAATGTAAATAAATCACCAACACAAGCTTGCAAAAGTAACAAATTTAAAATTTACCACCAGAATGTCCAGTCTCTTTATAATAAAATTGATTACATAAATCTAATGCTTAAAAATGAACTTAAAGACATCTCAGCACTATGTATTTCAGAACATTGGCTGAAAGAGGAACAACTCGAATTAATTCAATTCCCAGGGTTTATACAAGCTAGTAAATACTCTAGATCTAATATTAGCCATGGTGGTACTTGCATCTTCTTAAGAAATAATTTAGATCATGAACAGATAACAGCTTATGATTATCTAATTATGGAACAGGATTTTGAATTCTCTGCCGTAAAAATTCAGCAGTTTAAGTTAATAATTGTATGCGTATACCGTTCTCCGTCAGGAAAGTTTCCTCTATTTATAGATAAACTAGAATTGTTACTCAATAACATGAGCAAAGTAAATTTCGATATAATAATTTGTGGGGATGTAAATGTGGATTTCTTAAAACTTGATAGAAATTGTGAATTATTAAACCAGTTACTAATTTCCTATGGACTGAAACCTACAGTAAATACACCAACAAGAATAACAAAATTTAGTAAAACCACTCCTGATCAAATTTTTATAAATACAGATAAATATCACCATTCAATAGAAGTCTATTGTCCGGGTTTTAGTGACCACCATGGACAAATACTGAGTTTTGAAGTATCCGAAGTAATCAATAATAATGATAATGGAGTAAAATCAAAGTGCAGGTCATTCACTGAATCAAATGTTACATATTTCAATGACTTATTAAATAAGGAAACATGGTCAGAAATTTATGAACTAGAAAATGTAAATGATAAATTTAATGCATTTAACAGTACCCTAAAACACTATTTTGAAATAGTATTCCCCTTTAAACGAAGAACTGTTCAAAATAACAAAACTAGCAATTGGATAACAACAGGGATTATAAATTCATGTCAAAGAAAGAAATTTCTACACAAATTATATAAACAATACCACACAACACCTGAATTCAATTTATACTACAAAAAATACACTAGCATATTAAATAAGGTAATAAGACTAGCAAAGAAAATGCATAATGATAATTTTATTTCCCAATCATCTAATAAAAACAGGGCTATGTGGTCTGTAATAAAGAAAGAAACTGGAAAATCTGCTAAAATACAAAGGAACATTACACTGACCAGAAATAATAAAGTGATTAATAATCCAGAGGAAATAGCAAACACTTTTAATGACTATTTTCTGGAAATTCCGCAAAAATTATTAAATAAATCACAGGTAAATACACTAAATTCTAATAATAAAATAAATATATGCAGTGATTCTTTATTTATAAATCATGTCACAAGTGAAGAGGTAAGAATAGTTATAAAAGAGCTAAAAAATAAATTCTGTGCTGGCATTGATGGCATCCCTGATGCAATTTTAAAGAAATGTGCAGAAAATATAATAAATCCACTTACGCACTTAATAAACAGTTCAATTCTCTCAGGAACTTACCCGGATATTTTGAAGTTATCAAAAGTAATTCCAGTGCACAAAAATGGTTCAAAAGATGAATTAGATAACTATCGTCCTATTACCTTACCAACTGGTATTGCAAAAATTGTGGAAAAAATTATGTATAAGAGACTGATAAGTTTCATAGAAAAAAATAAAATATTATCAAACTCACAACATGGATTTAGAACGGAAAAATCTACACAGACAGCAATTTACGAATGTAGTAATAGTATACTGAAATTAATTGACAATAAGGAACATGTAACTGGCCTATTCTTGGATTTATCGAAAGCATTTGATGTAGTTGACCATAAAATCCTCCTTACCAAACTAAATCAATATGGTGTTAGAGGTCTAGCTAATAAATGGATAGAGTCTTACTTAACAAGGCGTAAACAAATAGTAAGCTTGAGACACAAGGATGATGGAACCAAATTACATAATGAAACATTGTCCAATGAGGGAATTATTGAATTTGGAGTACCCCAGGGATCGGTTTTGGGCCCACTACTCTTTCTTCTATATATCAATGATATAACACAGAACGTTCATTCACATAAGGAAATTTTATTTGCGGACGATACAACACTCGTAATAAAAGGTGAAACTAAACAGGTCATACAGCAGTCTGCTGACTCCGTTACAGGAGAGTTAACCAAATGGTCACAAGATAATCGCCTCATAATAAACTATAAAAAGACAGTATGTCTAAATTTCCACACTATACAGAATAGGAATCCTGCGATGCCCAATATAACATTAAATGGTCATCAAATAGAAAATAAATCAGAAACAAAGTTTTTAGGACTATGGATACAACAAGACTTGAAATGGAATAAACATATACAATATCTGAATACTAAACTGAACTCGATGTGCTTTGCGTTACGTATTTTGAAAACCTGCACTAGCATGCACACATTAAGAAATACTTATTTTGCTTATTTCCATTCATACTTAAGATATGGGATCATATTTTGGGGTATGTCGCCAGATGTACTAAGCACGTTTAGGATACAAAAGAGAGCGATTAGAATTATGGCAAATGTACACTCTAGAGAATCATGTAGACCTCTGTTTAAAGATTTAAACATTCTCCCACTGCCCTGCATATATATCTTTGAAAGTATTATGTTTTTTAAAAAGAATTTAATGAATAAAGATGTTTTTCTTAAAACAAACAATGATGTTCATAGGCATAACACAAGACAAAATCAAAACATTCATATTTCACACACACACACAAGCATATATCAAAAAGGAACTTTTCACACTGGAGTTAAATTATACAATAAACTACCCCAGTATATAAAACTGGCCCCAAAGATAAAAACCTTTGATAGAATGTTGAAAGCTTATCTGCAGTGCCATTGTTTTTACTCAGTAGTTGAATATTTTAGCGTATAGGAGTGATGGAATCTATAACTATATTTTACTTTTTTAATTTAATTTTAATACCTAGCTGTATGTTGTTGTATTTATAGAATTAAGTTTTCATATTATGATAATAGAGTGAGGTGTAAATAGTTGTGCAATAAGATTGTATCTATTAAGATTTGCTATTATAATAAGTTATAAATAGTTTTAATCTTAGTAATATATACCTGTTAGTTCTTTTATTTTATGCATGTAAATTCTGACGTGTCCTATATCAAAAATGTATTGAATGCATGTATTTGATCAAATGGAATTAATAAAAATCTATCTATCTATAATAAATGAGGGTAGTTAAAGTTAAATCAACTCCAGCGAGGAGGTTGAGAGAGTTTCAATATGAACTTTCTCACTGTATAGACGACGTCTGAAAGGAACTTCTAACAAACTCTCTATTATACAGTCATTGGCATTTAAAGCCCCCGCATGTGTTTGTTCCATAATTGTCTTACAAAATCACAACTGGCACGGTTAAAACAAAACACTACATAAAGATTCTTCAGCATACACACATTTAAATAAATCACACATCGAAAACACTACAACTTCTAAAACATATTCACATATATGCGCGCGATAATGTATATTTATTGTAGGTTATTTGTTCCTTTAAACGCTTTTAACTTCAAAGAAACCGCTGGTACTCAATTAAATTAGCCTCTGGCTGCGTTAGCCAGCGGCGTGTGGGCCAGGTATGCGGTGCGACTAAGCGCTCCTTAGCCTGGGGTTTAACTTGAATCGGGGTTAAAAATTGGCGGTTTCTTGTGAAGCGAATAATTTTTATTTGATGTTGTGTATGCAATCATTTAAATATTTGGTAGTTTGATGTTATTTTGCGTGGTATAATTGTGTTAGTACCTATTTCGCTGCGTGTTACTCATACCATCGCACACGGCCTTCCCGGCCGTGGAGTGCAGTAGTAACAGCATTAGCTGGTCTTGTTAAGCGCGGTCCAGTTGGTCGATTAAGCAGAGGCACGCTAGTGTGCTCCCTTATACTATCGCCACCCCAAACTGTGTTTTTCTTGTTAGGCACTGTCCAGTATGGTAAGAAACCGCTGGCTGTAGCGGCAACTTGGAGTGCTTGTCGAAGAAAATGATGACTTTCCTCAAGAAGAAAAGAAGAAAGTGATAAAGAGAAAATCCAGGAAGATGCGGATATTTGCGGATAGCCACGGGCGAGATGTAGCAGCAAGCGTTTTGGAGAGAAGCCGAGAAATGGAGGTCACTTCGACAGTGAAGCCAGGAGCTCAGATTGCAGAAGTCACGAACGGGATGATAGGAGAGTGTGCGTCCCTTACTGCAAAGGACTACGCAGTGATCATCGCTGGAGCAAACGACGTTTATAGAAATGAGAGTAAAAAGGTAATCAAAGATTTAAAGGGTACATTGCCATCCATGCAAAAAACAAATGTCATTATTGTAAATATTCCGCAGAGACACGATTTAATTCCCAAGTCATGTGTAAATGTAGAAATAGAGGCTACAAATGGAAAAATTCATAAAATTTGTAAGAGTTTTCCAAATGTCCAAATTGTAGATGTAAGTAAATTAGACAGGAAGTTCCACACTCGGCATGGCCTACACTTAAATAGATTAGGAAAAGAGTATCTTAGTGATGAAATCTGCAAAATTGTAAATTCAAATGGTAAGAATAATTCAACAGTAATATCATTAGAGTGGAAGCAGGGAAACTGGTAGAAGAAGCCAAACGTGAGGTTTGGCATTCACATCTTTTGAAGTCAAATTTAACGGAGTGCAACAATGGTATTTCGGATTTGTCTAGCAACAATAATAATAACAATTATGATAATAATAATGTAAATAAATCACCAACACAAGCTTGCAAAAGTAACAAATTTAAAATTTACCACCAGAATGTCCAGTCTCTTTATAATAAAATTGATTACATAAATCTAATGCTTAAAAATGAACTTAAAGACATCTCAGCACTATGTATTTCAGAACATTGGCTGAAAGAGGAACAACTCGAATTAATTCAATTCCCAGGGTTTATACAAGCTAGTAAATACTCTAGATCTAATATTAGCCATGGTGGTACTTGCATCTTCTTAAGAAATAATTTAGATCATGAACAGATAACAGCTTATGATTATCTAATTATGGAACAGGATTTTGAATTCTCTGCCGTAAAAATTCAGCAGTTTAAGTTAATAATTGTATGCGTATACCGTTCTCCGTCAGGAAAGTTTCCTCTATTTATAGATAAACTAGAATTGTTACTCAATAACATGAGCAAAGTAAATTTCGATATAATAATTTGTGGGGATGTAAATGTGGATTTCTTAAAACTTGATAGAAATTGTGAATTATTAAACCAGTTACTAATTTCCTATGGACTGAAACCTACAGTAAATACACCAACAAGAATAACAAAATTTAGTAAAACCACTCCTGATCAAATTTTTATAAATACAGATAAATATCACCATTCAATAGAAGTCTATTTTCCGGGTTTTAGTGACCACCATGGACAAATACTGAGTTTTGAAGTATCCGAAGTAATCAATAATAATGATAATGGAGTAAAATCAAAGTGCAGGTCATTCACTGAATCAAATGTTACATATTTCAATGACTTATTAAATAAGGAAACATGGTCAGAAATTTATGAACTAGAAAATGTAAATGATAAATTTAATGCATTTAACAGTACCCTAAAACACTATTTTGAAATAGCATTCCCCTTTAAACGAAGAACTGTTCAAAATAACAAAACTAGCAATTGGATAACAACAGGGATTATAAATTCATGTCAAAGAAAGAAATTTCTACACAAATTATATAAACAATACCACACAACACCTGAATTCAATTTATACTACAAAAAATACACTGGCATATTAAATAAGGTAATAAGACTAGCAAAGAAAATGCATAATGATAATTTTATTTCCCAATCATCTAATAAAAACAGGGCTATGTGGTCTGTAATAAAGAAAGAAACTGGAAAATCTGCTAAAATACAAAGGAACATTACACTGACCAGAAATAATAAAGTGATTAATAATCCAGAGGAAATAGCAAACACTTTTAATGACTATTTTTTGGAAATTCCGCAAAAATTATTAAATAAATCACAGGTAAATACACTAAATTCTAATAATAAAATAAATATATGCAGTGATTCTTTATTTATAAATCATGTCACAAGTGAAGAGGTAAGAATAGTTATAAAAGAGCTAAAAAATAAATTCTGTGCTGGCATTGATGGCATCCCTGATGCAATTTTAAAGAAATGTGCAGAAAATATAATAAATCCACTTACGCACTTAATAAACAGTTCAATTCTCTCAGGAACTTACCCGGATATTTTGAAGTTATCAAAAGTAATTCCAGTGCACAAAAATGGTTCAAAAGATGAATTAGATAACTATCGTCCTATTACCTTACCAACTGGTATTGCAAAAATTGTGGAAAAAATTATGTATAAGAGACTGATAAGTTTCATAGAAAAAAATAAAATATTATCAAACTCACAACATGGATTTAGAACGGAAAAATCTACACAGACAGCAATTTACGAATGTAGTAATAGTATACTGAAATTAATTGACAATAAGGAACATGTAACTGGCCTATTCTTGGATTTATCGAAAGCATTTGATGTAGTTGACCATAAAATCCTCCTTACCAAACTAAATCAATATGGTGTTAGAGGTCTAGCTAATAAATGGATAGAGTCTTACTTAACAAGGCGTAAACAAATAGTAAGCTTGAGACACAAGGATGATGGAACCAAATTACTTAATGAAACATTGTCCAATGAGGGAATTATTGAATTTGGAGTACCCCAGGGATCGGTTTTGGGCCCACTACTCTTTCTTCTATATATCAATGATATAACACAGAACGTTCATTCACATAAGGAAATTTTGTTTGCGGACGATACAACACTCGTAATAAAAGGTGAAACTAAACAGGTCATACAGCAGTCTGCTGACTCCGTTACAGGAGAGTTAACCAAATGGTCACAAGATAATCGCCTCATAATAAACTATAAAAAGACAGTATGTCTAAATTTCCACACTATACAGAATAGGAATCCTGCGATGCCCAATATAACATTAAATGGTCATCAAATAGAAAATAAATCAGAAACAAAGTTTTTAGGACTATGGATACAACAAGACTTGAAATGGAATAAACATATACAATATCTGAATACTAAACTGAACTCGATGTGCTTTGCGTTACGTATTTTGAAAACCTGCACTAGCATGCACACATTAAGAAATACTTATTTTGCTTATTTCCATTCATACTTAAGATATGGGATCATATTTTGGGGTATGTCGCCAGATGTACTAAGCACGTTTAGGATACAAAAGAGAGCGATTAGAATTATGGCAAATGTACACTCTAGAGAATCATGTAGACCTCTGTTTAAAGATTTAAACATTCTCCCACTGCCCTGCATATATATCTTTGAAAGTATTATGTTTTTTAAAAAGAATTTAATGAATAAAGATGTTTTTCTTAAAACAAACAATGATGTTCATAGGCATAACACAAGACAAAATCAAAACATTCATATTTCACACACACACACAAGCATATATCAAAAAGGAACTTTTCACACTGGAGTTAAATTATACAATAAACTACCCCAGTATATAAAACTGGCCCCAAAAATAAAAACCTTTGATAGAATGTTGAAAGCTTATCTGCAGTGCCATTGTTTTTACTCAGTAGTTGAATATTTTAGCGTATAGGAGTGATGGAATCTATAACTATATTTTACTTTTTTAATTTAATTTTAATACCTAGCTGTATGTTGTTGTATTTATAGAATTAAGTTTTCATATTATGATAATAGAGTGAGGTGTAAATAGTTGTGCAATAAGATTGTATCTATTAAGATTTGCTATTATAATAAGTTATAAATAGTTTTAATCTTAGTAATATATACCTGTTAGTTCTTTTATTTTATGCATGTAAATTCTGACGTGTCCTATATCAAAAATGTATTGAATGCATGTATTTGATCAAATGGAATTAATAAAAATCTATCTATCTATCTATCTATGAGCGATGGGCCTGCACGGAACAAGGGTGGGTGCGGAGAGATGTGGAGAGCGGCGTAAGGCTGCCGCTTTCTCGTTCGGTTTCTGCTGCGTTGCCGCGTTGACTACCCACTAACCATTATTTCTTTCGATAAAGAAGAATGTGCATGAAAGTCACGATTGTTTGAATGCTTTGTTGAACCTGTAATAAAGTGTTATTTATTTTTAATGTAATTTTTCTTCCTCTGATGACTGGTTTGCCCCTGTGACGAGTCTTCTCCAACTTGGCCAATCTTGTGCTGTACGTTTGGCGTCTGCATAGCTCCTGCATCCTGAGTTCCCGAGAAATGTCATCATGAATGTCTCTCTTGGTCTTCTATGAGAGCGTTTTCCTGGTATTTTACCTTCTAATATTTCCGACAACACAGTCCTATGTCGAAACCTATGTCGCATCCACAAAAGTTGTCTCTTCCTAATCTGACTCATAAGCTGTATCTTTTCTTCAACATTGTTCAATACCCTCTCCACCCAACGTATCCGCTGTAGCCGACGCCAACACCAAATATCAAAGGCTTCTAACCTCTTAATATCACTCTTGGTTAACGTCCAGATCTCAGCACAATACAACGCAACCGACCAAACATAATCCGAGCGGGGCGCGCCATGACGCGTGATGGGCTCCATCTTAGCAACGCTGTACAGCTTTTCCTGGAGCGGCTAGCTGGTGAACCATGTCTTATTTCCCCGTACAAATACAAACCGATATAAAATAATAGAATTAATATACTTATTTTATCAGTCATACAGCATACCTTTTGATGTATAAGGATTACAACGTGACCAAGAACTACATTTTGCAACCACCACGAGCCGAGAAAAAGTTACCTTACAAAAGTGATAACAACTTTGTTACTTGGACACACAAACTTTTGAAATTAATAAACCAGTTGTACAACATTCCAATGTATATTGTGATAAAATTTGGAATTGATCTGATGACAGGTTTGTGTGATAATAATTCTTAAATGTGACGCATGGTTGAAACACGCTTAAAAAAGGGCATTTTTTGTGTTCCAACTGCGATGAAAAATATTAAAATATAAATTAAAAATTCCAAACCTACATAAACTAATGTAAAATAGAACGACGAAAGTGATGCTGTTATTGGATTTTATGTAGGTCTATTGGTTACTTCACAAACAGCCTTCAAACTCGAGTGCACATAATATTTTGGTCGACAGTAATCACGTTGCTCCACTGACACAAGTCATATCGATATCTGAACGGCTTTCCGCCTGAGCGCAGCAACGTTCATTCGCACGAGGTCTGTTGGCAACAAGTTTGTTTGACCTGCTGGAAACTACTTCTTTCATTGTAAAGATATTCTGCTTGTATATTATTCTATAGATATTAAGCAATTATTTCAACATTATTTATCGGTAAATCATGAATAATTCCTTCGTGACAGTTATAAGTAATTGATATAAATAAATGCGGTAATGTTTATGTACTGGGGTTGGCGTTGCTGACGAACAAATGAAACAGTGCCTTAAAATCGACCGGAGCACGTGTTGACATTCTGTGTGAAGAGGTTATAATCCTTTTGTACATTTTGTTGATTTGCTAAAAAATGGGGAAGTTTCGTCCAAGAATTAAAGGAAAAGGCAAAAAATGGAAGAAAGGACACAGTAGTAGTTCCAATCCTGATATAAAGAAGCACAGAGATGCTGCAAGATCAAGATTTTTCCAGGAAAAATTAGGTATAGTATTTTATCATTAGTCGAAGTTATATTGTAACATTGATAAGATGAACGTAATTGCATTGGTGTGTCTTCATATCCAAGCTGTCTCGGGTTTCGTCGTAACTAACAATGCTGGAACCCTGAGTTTATACAAACACGATTTGCATGATTTCATAACTGGACACAATAACACAATATCAGACAAATCCAGTCACTACAGACACAAGCACACAGGGCTGATAACTGAATGTGTTCCAAGCCCTTAAATGAAGCAGCAATAACGATCCACCAGATTCAGCAATAGGCTATTCCAATAAAATCACTTGTTACAGCTATGCACACTCCGACGTTAATTATTAAAAACAAAGTTTGTAGTTTTACGTGACCGTTAATCTCGCGATCGTGAGCCACGGGACGTGTATTTTTACGTGGAAATCACAGAATGTGATATTTTTCGAAAATCTCACATGCATTGACCTGGATTCGAACCTGGTCCACCATGGTGAGAGGCATGCAGCTTGACCACTGCACCACAGGCCGCCAAGAGTCTTCACAGAAACACAGATTATCAGACAAGTTGAACAATTCTGTAGCGGACCTAGGCAGCCTTTCTTTACACTTCTATCTGGAATTGAAATTACTGTCAATTATCACTGGTGCTCTGGAAATATTTGTTATATTATGGAAATACTTTTTTTTTTACATTAACACTGAATGGGACATCATCGTGGAATAACATTTTCTAAAGTAGTCTACTGAAATTAGCTAAAATACCGGTTCAATTAGGCTACACATAGCGATCGATTTCCTTTAGTGGAATGCCTAGTGTCCTCGGTGACGTGTTGATGTTGATACTCTAATGTTGCGCATGATTTAAAAAGGGGATGGTGGGTGGGTTATAGACAGCGTTGGAGTAAACACCTATTGTTGCATCATTTCCAGATTTTTTCCATCATTACAAACTGTATTTTGGCTAATTTCAGTGGTTTAGGATTTTTTTTTTTTTTTGTAGGATTTGTTCTGCTCCAGTTTTATCAATTTTTTGCAATTCTATCTCTCCCCACTACTCTCGCTGCCGAAACCCTTTCATTGTGACACTAGAAACAACAGATAGTGGCTCGATGGGACCCATAGCGAGCATCAAATGAAATCATGTTGGCACTACTAAAAAGTGCGGGATTAGTATAGATCACGAGTCCCGGCGGCACCAAATTCCCCTAAAACAAAATGGCGGCGTCCGTGACGTCATCAATGACGTCACGAAATACTCCTCTAGCAAGCTTACGGGAAAAGCCTGGGGAATAGGGGGTTTTGGGTGGGGAACAACAAAAAACGTGAAGAACGGGATGGGTATCGCGATCTTTACTTGAGCCCCCCCGCTCAAGTAAAGATCGCGATACCCATCAAAAATTTCCCATTTCACCTCATTTTCAAACAATCGCGATACAAAGAAAAAGATCCACATTTCACAGCATTTAAAAAAAAGCCGGTATCGCGATCTTTACTTGAGCTCCCCTGCTCAAGTACAGATCGCGATACCCATCACAAATTCGCCATTTCAGCACTTTTTCAAGCAATCACGCTACGCAGTGAAAAATAAAGATCGCGATACCCATCACAAATTCACCATTTCAGCACTTTTTCAAGCAATCGCGCTACGCAGTGAAAAATAAAGATCGCGATACCCATCACAAATTCGCAATTTCAGCACTTTTTCAAGCAATCGCGCTACGCAGTGAAAAATAAAGATCGCGATACCCATCACAAATTCGCCATTTCAGCACTTTTTCAAGCAATCGCGCTACGCAGTGAAAAATAAAGATCGCGATACCCATCACTAATTCGCCATTTCAGCACTTTTTCAAGCAATCGCGCTACGCAGTGAAAAATAAAGATCGCGATACCCATCACAAATTCGCTACGCAGTGTAAAATAAAGATCGCGATACCCATCACAAATTCGCTACGCAGTGAAAAATAAAGATCGCGATACCCATCACAAATTCGCCATTTCAGCTCTTTTTCAAGCAATCGCGCTACGCAGTGAAAAATAAAGATCGCGATACCCATCACAAATTCGCCATTTCAGCTCTTTTTCAAGCAATCGCGCTACGCAGTGAAAAATAAAGATCGCGATACCCATCACATATTCGCCATTTCAGCTCTTTTTCAAGCAATCGCGCTACGCAGTGAAAAATAAAGATCGCGATACCCATCACAAATTCGCCATTTCAGCTCTTTTTCAAGCAATCGCGCTACGCAGTGAAAAATAAAGATCGCGATACCCATCACAAATTCGCCATTTCAGCACTTTTTCAAGCAATCGCGCTACGCAGTGAAAAATAAAGATCGCGATACCCATCACAAATTCGCCATTTCAGCACTTTTTCAAGCAATCGCGCTACGCAGTGAAAAATAAAGATTGCGATACCCATCACAAATTAGCCATTTCTGCACTTTTTCAAGCAATCGCGCTACGCAGTGAAAAATAAAGATCGCGATACCCATCACAAATTCGCTACGCAGTGTAAAATAAAGATCGCGATACCCATCACAAATTCGCCATTTCAGCACTTTTTCAAGCAATCGCGCTACGCAGTGAAAAATAAAGATCGCGATACCCATCACAAATTCGCCATTTCAGCACTTTTTCAAGCAATCGCGCTACGCAGTGAAAAATAAAGATCGCGATACCCATCACTAATTCGCCATTTCAGCACTTTTTCAAGCAATCGCGCTACGCAGTGAAAAATAAAGATCGCGATACCCATCACAAATTCGCTACGCAGTGTAAAATAAAGATCGCGATACCCATCACAAATTCGCTACGCAGTGAAAAATAAAGATCGCGATACCCATCACAAATTCGCCATTTCAGCTCTTTTTCAAGCAATCGCGCTACGCAGTGAAAAATAAAGATCGCGATACCCATCACAAATTCGCCATTTCAGCTCTTTTTCAAGCAATCGCGCTACGCAGTGAAAAATAAAGATCGCGATACCCATCACATATTCGCCATTTCAGCTCTTTTTCAAGCAATCGCGCTACGCAGTGAAAAATAAAGATCGCGATACCCATCACAAATTCGCCATTTCAGCTCTTTTTCAAGCAATCGCGCTACGCAGTGAAAAATAAAGATTGCGATACCCATCACAAATTCGCCATTTCAGCTCTTTTTCAAGCAATCGCGCTACGCAGTGAAAAATAAAGATCGCGATACCCATCACAAATTCGCCATTTCAGCTCTTTTTCAAGCAATAGCGCTACGCAGTGAAAAATAAAGATCGCGATACCCATCACAAATTCGCCATTTCAGCTCTTTTTCAAGCAATCGCGCTACGCAGTGAAAAATAAAGATCGCGATACCCATCACAAATTCGCCATTTCAGCTCTTTTTCAAGCAATCGCGCTACGCAGTGAAAAATAAAGATCGCGATACCAATCACAAATTCGCCATTTCAGCTCTTTTTCAAGCAATCGCGCTACGCAGTGAAAAATAAAGATCGCGATACCCATCACAAAATTCGCTATTTCAGCTCTTTTTCAAGAAATCGCGCTATTCAGTGAAAAATAAAAATCGCGTTACCCATCACAAATTCGCCATTTCAGCTCTTTTTCAAGCAATCGCTGTACGCAGTGAAAAATAAAGATCGCGATACCCATCACAAATTCTCCATTTCAGCTCTTTTTCAAGCAATCGCGCTACGCAGTGAAAAATAAAGATCGCGATACCCCATCACAAATCCGCCATTTCAGCTCTTTTTCAAGCAATCGCGCTACGCAGTGAAAAATAAAGATCGCGATACCCATCACAAATTGTCATTTCTACCCATGTTCAAGCAATCGCGCTACGCAAAGAAAGGAAAGATCGCGATACCAATTACAAATTTGCCATTTCCGTCCATTTTTAATATTTCACACACGCACACACTGTTTTTGTCAATAGTTTCAGCCTAACCTGCCTAGAGGAATTGATTTTTGGTGCCCCTGTGTGGCCACAGCCAAATGCTGCACCTACCCACAGACTTCTAACCTTCGTTGCGTCCAATCCAATGGTTTTGACAATGGTTACAGCCTAACCGCCCAGACCTATGGTTTAGTGTAAACAGTGCCCCACTAGCTGCCGCACACCTACCCTCAGACTTCTAACCTTCGTTGCGTCCAGTCCAATGGTTTTGACAATGGTTACAGCCTAACCGCCCAGACCAATGGTTTAGTGTGAACAGTGCCCCACTAGCTGCCGCACACCTACCCACAGACTTCTAACCTTGGTTGCGTCCAATCCAATGGTTTTGACAATGGTTACAGCCTAACCGCCCAGACCAATGGTTTAGTGTAAACAGTGCCCCACTAGCTGCCGCACACCTACCCACAGACTTCTAACCTTGGTTGCGTCCAATCCAATGGTTTTGACAATGGTTACAGCCTAACCGCCCAGACCAATGGTTTAGTGTAAACAGTGCCCCACTAGCTGCCGCACACCTACCCACAGACTTCTAACCTTCGTTGCGTCCAATCCAATGGTTTTGACAATGGTTACAGCCTAACCGCCCAGACCAATGGTTTAGTGTAAACAGTGCCCCACTAGCTGCCGCACACCTACCCACAGACTTCTAACCTTGGTTGCGTCCAATCCAATGGTTTTGACAATGGTTACAGCCTAACCGCCCAGACCAATGGTTTAGTGTAAACAGTGCCCCACTAGCTGCCGCACACCTACCCACAGACTTCTAACCTTGGTTGCGTCCAATCCAATGGTTTTGACAATGGTTACAGCCTAACCGCCCAGACCAATGGTTTAGTGTAAACAGTGCCCCACTAGCTGCCGCACACCTACCCACAGACTTCTAACCTTGGTTGCGTCCAATCCAATGGTTTTGACAATGGTTACAGCCTAACCGCCCAGACCAATGGTTTAGTGTAAACAGTGCCCCAGTAGCTGCCGCACACCTACCCACAGACTTCTAACCTTCGTTGCGTCCAATCCAATGGTTTTGACAATGGTTACAGCCTAACCGGCCAGACCAATGGTTTAGTGTGAACAGTGCCCCACTAGCTGCCGCACACCTACCCACAGACTTCTAACCTTGGTTGCGTCCAATCCAATGGTTTTGACAATGGTTACAGCCTAACCACCCAGACCAATGGTTTAGTGTAAACAGTGCCCCACTAGCTGCCGCACACCTACCCACAGACTTCTAACCTTCGTTGCGTCCAATCCAATGGTTTTGACAATGGTTACAGCCTAACCGGCCAGACCAATGGTTTAGTGTGAACAGTCCCCACTAGCTGCCGCACACCTACCCACAGACTTCTAACCTTGGTTGCGTCCAATCCAATGGTTTCGACAATGGTTACAGCCTAACCGCCCAGACCAATGGTTTGGTGTAAACAGTGCCCCACTAGCTGCCGCACACCTACCCACAGACTTCTAACCTTCGTTGCGTCCAATCCAATGGTTTTGACAATGGTTACAGCCTAACCGCCCAGACCAATGGTTTAGTGTAAACAGTGCCCCACTAGCTGCCGCACACCTACCCACAGACTTCTAACCTTGGTTGCGTCCAATCCAATGGTTTTGACAATGGTTACAGCCTAACCGCCCAGACCAATGGTTTAGTGTAAACAGTGCCCCACTAGCTGCCGCACACCTACCCACAGACTTCTAACCTTCGTTGCGTCCAATCCAATGGTTTTGACAATGGTTACAGCCTAACCGCCCAGACGAATGGTTTAGTGTAAACAGTGCCCCACTAGCTGCCGCACACCTACCCACAGACTTCTAACCTTCGTTGCGTCCAATCCAATGGTTTTGACAATGGTTACAGCCTAACCGCCCAGACCAATGGTTTAGTGTAAACAGTGCCCCACTAGCTGCCGCACACCTACCCACAGACTTCTAACCTTGGTTGCGTCCAATCCAATGGTTTTGACAATGGTTACAGCCTAACCGCCCAGACCAATGGTTTAGTGTAAACAGTGCCCCAGTAGCTGCCGCACACCTACCCACAGACTTCTAACCTTCGTTGCGTCCAATCCAATGGTTTTGACAATGGTTACAGCCTAACCGCTCAGACCAATGGTTTAGTGTAAACAGTGCCCCACTAGCTGCCGCACACCTACCCACAGACTTCTAACCTTCGTTGCGTCCAATCCAATGGTTTTGACAATGGTTACAGCCTAACCGCCCAGACCAATGGTTTAGTGTAAACAGTGCCCCACTAGCTGCCGCACACCTACCCACAGACTTCTAACCTTCGTTGCGTCCAATCCAATGGTTTTGACATTGGTTACAGCCTAACCGCTCAGACCAATGGTTTAGTGTAAACAGTGCCCCACTAGCTGCCGCACACCTACCCACAGACTTCTAACCTTCGTTGCGTCCAATCCAATGGTTTTGACAATGGTTACAGCCTAACCGCCCAGACCAATGGTTTGGTGTGAACAGTGCCCCACTAGCTTCTGTACTTTTTTTCTGCGTTGAGCTATTCCTTGAAAAAGAGCTGAAATGGCAAATTTGTGATGGATATCGAGATTTTTTTTTTCTGCGTTAGGCGATTGCTTGAAAATTAGCAGAAATGGCAAATTTGTCATGGGTATCGCGATCTTTACTTTTCCTGCGCGGCCGAAAATTTTCCATTTCACCTCATTTTCAAACAATCGCGATACACAGCAAAACATCCATGGGATGTTGATCCTTCAACTACCAGAAGCACTGTAATAAGCATATGAAGAAATACAACACTTACCCCATTCGACACCGAAGTCCAACAGCAACTTCATTAGGTGTAATTTACATGCACAGACACTGCCTTCTTACATTCACACCACCAACCATCAAAAATACCACAATCACTATTAATATACCATCCACATTACGGTATACCATAACTAAATCTTATTTTAATTTATTTTCGCAACGCATAAGTATAGCAACCGAGCATTTCAAAATCTCCCCGGCGACTAAAATCCAAGATGTCGCTGACCAATCACAGCGCACATCAGCTGGCCAATCACAATTCAAGGCAATGAACGTCTCCTGACCAATCAGGTCAAGTATCATCGGCAACAAATGAGCGTCAACACAAATACGTCATAGGTGACGTCATGGATGTCACTAACATCCCACTAAACCCCGGGACTCGCGATATATACTACAACCAAAAGTGCAGTAGGTTAATACCCTCTCCTTTCGCTCTGTGAATTTCTAGAGTAAATTTTTCAGATTTTCATGGTGGCTGGCTCACACTTCAGACCTGAGGCAGTGTAGCCTTGTGCCTCAGTGTGCATGGGTTCCTGGCCACCTTGTTCGGAAGAGGTAATTTTCCCTTTTCACAACTTTTACAAGGCAGATTATTGGGAATGTGTTATTTATGATTCACACACCTTTCTGAGGGTCATTAGAAGTTCATTTCTATTTGAATTGTCACTGCTGCTCCGGAAATATTTGTTTTATTACGTAAATAAATGGTTTTACTTCTTGCTCATTCGACGACGGTGGACATGACACATCGACGTCCTACATGACGTCATACCCGTTGCTAACATGTCCGATACAAAATACATCACACGACACGTGAATAAAGAAATAAAAGGCAATACCATTGGCCTGGATAAAGATGATTGATGCGTGACTACCCCCACTGTGCGTGACAGAAACCAGGGGTGTTTATATTAGCTAACGCATGGGCCGCGGTATCTAACAATTATTGGTCTAGGCGAAAACCATTGGTCTGCCGGTTGCGATATAGTACCGAATGCGTGGGGTTGGCAATAGGTACATGATGCGAAAATGGCTGAATCAGCTGGAATTTTACCAATGTAAGTCGTGCTCATATTTGGGGTGGCTGGGTGGGTCACAGACGGCGGAGGAGTAAACATCTATTACTACATCATCTCCAGATATTCTCCCGACTATTAATTCAGGTAATTTGGTTAATATCAGTAGGCCTACTTTAAGAATATTGTACCGGAAAGTACCTCTTCTGAATTTTGACTGTCATTTCCACCCTCTTGTTCTTTCAGCTTTCCTATCATATGTAGTAATTTCCTGCCTCCCATCTGAATCGTTGTAGTGAAGCTTATGTCATGTGTGCTTTGTATCCAGTTGTTCAGTAAGATGATAAGGCACGTGGGTAGAATAAGATTTGCCAACGTCAAACAAGTTCAAAGAGCATTTCTTTGATGATTCCAGGACCAAGAAGTGGATTTGAAACATTGCCAGAATGTTCAGTCCGTTGTTTACATAGACAAGATGATAATGCATCATGGAATAAAAACTCGTTGATCTTCCATAATCATGTGTAATTCTTTGAATACCTCTTGTAAAATAAGCAACAACAACTGTTGCATTGTTTCAGGTCAAGGTAGTCTTACATCTGATGCACTCAAGAAGCACAATGCCTTCCTTAATACGAAGAGTGAGATTAGTGGTGAAAAGTCGGATGAAGAGATGACCTTCGGTGGAACTTTCAGGACATTTCAGACGTTTGCTAGTGACTGGAGCGCCTGCTCCAATGCTTCTTTTAATAGGTGAGTGACTTTTAGTTGAGCATACCTGTGTGAGTAATATTGGGAGATTGATAACAGAAGATATTTATTTGGGTAGTGCGCCTGCCTCTGACTCAACGGCTCCCGGTTTGATTCCCGGCTCCGTCAGGGATATAGAAACCGATATGATGTTTGGAACGGTGTGCACTCGGCTTCGTGAGGACAATGAGTAACTATCTTATAGTGAGGCAGCTCCCCAGTCAGGGAAATGAAGATTAAAGCTAAGGGGATCCGAGGCACTGGCTATGCACACCCCACAATCTGTAGGTCAAATAGGTGGGCACCAGTCACTTGGTAGGCCAAGGTTCTTTATGGACGGTGCCATGGGGCTTGTTTTTTGATATCTATTTGTGAGTACAACGCACTCGTTGGGAGACATTCTTAACCCCTGTGTTATAGCTGAACCGCGATATATCGGGAATGATTAGAATCCACGTATTGGGGAGATGACAAATTACACAGGGGTGGACAAAGCCGGTAATTTAATGCACTACAACTATGTACATGAATTTGAAGCTTTTTATTGGGATAATTTTACATTGCGATGCGGCCACGTATAAAATTCCCCTAAAACAAAATGGCGACTATCATGACGTCATCAACGACATCACTCCTCTGGCAAGCTTACGGGAAAAGCCTGGGTAATAGTTTTTTTTAGGTCAATTAAAGATTCCGATGCGTAGAAAAATTTCGCGATTTCAATTGATATTTTTAATTTTCTGCATCAAAATCTATAATTGGACTATGTAGATCAATTACAGATTCCGATACTCATCGTAATTCTTGTAATTTCATATTTAAAAAACCGTGCATCGAAATCTGCAATTGACCTACATAGCTCAATTAAAGATTCCGATGCGTAGAAATATTTCGCAATTTAAATTGAGATTTTTAATTTTTCGCATCGAAATCTATAATTAGCCTATGTAGATCAATTACAGATTCCGATACACATCGTAATTATTGTAATTTCATAATTTAAAAACCGTGCATCGAAATCCGATGCATAGAAAAATTTCGCAATTTCAATTGATATTTTTAATTTTCTGCATCGAAATCTTTAATTGGACTATGTAGATCAATTACAGATTCCGATACACATCGTAATTATTGTAATTTCATATTTACAATACTGTGCATCAAAATCTGTACTTATCCTACATAGCTCCATTCAAAATTCCGATGTGTATAAAAAAAATTTCATTTCATAGAAAAATTTCGCAATGTCAGGTTAAATAAAAAAAAAAAAATCGTATCGAAATCTATAATTGGCCTATATAGCTCAATTACATATTACGATACATATCGTAATTATTTGAAAAAGAAATCTGGACTGGGACAAGATCGTGGAAGAAGAATGGTGGAAGGAAAGAGGAAAGTGGAGAAGTGCCATAAATACCCCGACCCGGCAGGAGCTGGATAAGGGGAAATGATGATGATGATGATGATCGTAATTATTTGAACTTGATAATTATTAAATTGTCGGCTTCTGTGATGTTATCAACGACTTTACGAAATGCTTCTATGGCAAGCTTACGGGAAAAACATTGGTTATATATTATTTTGGGTGGTGACAACACAATAACAGAAATAAGCATTATAAAAAACTTCAAAATGAATTGTGTATAGCAAGATATAGTTATATATAGTTTGATTTTTTTTTCCAATGTTGGCTACAAATGCGCAAACACGAACACGATAACATACGCAAAAACAACCAAAAACTAAAGCATTATAATTTCCGTATAAAACATTGTGGTCAATAATGTTTTTTTATGGGGGGGGGGGGGCTGAGCCCCCACCCCAATATTTTGGTATTTTTATGTTTTCCGATATTGACTGCAAATACTTTGTAACCTAACAATAGTAGGTTACAGAGTTTCTTTTAGGTATTTTATTTTGTTTTATTTTGTTGGGCTGCCAGCCATCGACACTCGTAGGTAGGCAGCCAGGGAGAATATTGTGTGGTCTCTGTCCATAGAGATTCTCAGTTGTGGCCATGGCTGGTAGCATCAGGTGGCCTTGGCTATTTTTTACATATGATAGCTTCCTTGATCTAGGAGGTCAAGATGGCATGTGGACGTTGCCATGGTGATGGGTTGTTAAGTGATTTGGTGTCAAGATGGAGGCCAGTTGGTGAATATTTGTGTATGAAACATAGTTTTTGTTTGTTTTGATAAATGAAAGAAGGAATAACTCTGAGTTTTGACATATGGAGTATGGACATGGGTTGTTCGCAGTGGAATTTGAGGCAAGACGGGAGCTAAAGTTTTGTTTAGAAAATGTAATGTGAAATGGTGACAGTGTTGTTTGGGTGTATGATGCCAAGGCATAGGTACTGGAAGCTTGCCTATATTAAATAAATTGTGTGTATTTTGTAAAGTTGGTGTCCTAGTCTTTGTGTGCATTCAAGCAAGAAGATTGCTCCACAACCTGAGGTGGCTAACAGGTTGGTTATATTAATATATTACAATGTCGCCCAACGTAGGGGCTGAAAGAAGATAGCTTGGTGGAGTTCTTATCAATTATTACAAAATTGTCGCCCAACGTAGGGGCTGAAAGAAGATAGCTTGGTGAAGTTTTTTAATTCAAATTACAACTTGTATCCCAATTAGAAATCACCATCCATTACATACTATCTAATAACGCCACAGAAAAATACTGTATGAAATGTAAAAAACCGACCGATACATGTCTCATACAAAAGACTGTTATATGCCTATGTGAGTGTTCTTGTAAACGCCAGTTTTTCTCTATATTTTAGCCAGGCGTCTTCCCTCCCACCATGCCTGACGTAATATTATTGTTTAGACAAATGGCATTGTCTATGGCTTTAAAAGAGTACAGTGCAACTTTTCAATTAAATGCAAAAACCAAAATATATATATGAACAACGTAAAAAACAAACTCACCGATAGGTCCCACAGTTCGTATTATTCCACATGTACAAGAAGAAGCAGTAATTTAAGACCACATGTTCCCTCACGTCACACCAGTGATTAAGTTGGAAAAAAATATTTACAGGAACTCACCTTATTAATTTAGCAATTTCCAAATGGACTCGTATTGGGTGTCAAAATCAGCGGCCTCGTGTTTCCGACAAGTTGTTTCATCAGCTGAACGTCTCCCCTTTCGTAGCCATGACTTGACATATTGTTGTGGGTTAAATAAATGCACAGGAGGTCCTACACTGCTTATGAAAATAAGTCCGCTTGATCTTTCAACCAGCAGCCTATTTCTCTTTTCGGTGTGGATCTCATTCATCATCATCATCATCATCATCATCATCATCTTGTACAGTTTCCAGCCCCAGGCTGGGTCTGTTTGGAACATAAGCCTCGCCACTTAGTCCTTTCTTCCCACCACCTCTCCGCTGTCACTCTGGTCCAGTCCTCGCCTCTCTTCTTGACACATTCCTCCACTCCTTTCAGCCATCTATCTCTTGGTCTTCCCCTTGGTCGTTTCTTCTGCATCTGCATCTCATGTATCCTCTTGGGAATCCTCTTCTCATCCATTCTCTTTAAGTGTCCATACCACCTCAGTCTTGACGTCTCAATCCTACCTTGCAAGGGCTCCTCTTTCACCATTTCCCTGACCTTTTCATTCCTCAACCTGTCTCTTCTTGTTACTCCGATCCTACTTCGCAGGAACTTCATTTCACCTGCCTGTATTCTGCTTATGTCTCTTTTCTTCATTGTCCACGTTTCTGAAGCATAGGTCAGTATCGGGATATAGTAGCTTCTGTATAACACTTCCTTGCTTTTTTGTGGGACATCTTTATTCCACACTAAGCTCCTAATGCTTCTCAGAAATGCTTCTGCCTGTCTGCCACGTTCCGTTCTCATTCATGGTTCTGAAAGCTCTTTCAGCTTCTGCTGAAGAGATGGGAATGGTCTGTACAGTCTTGATTAAAGGCATCAGCTCCACTGGAATTTCCTTGGTCTCGACATACTTTCTAAAAGCATTAATGTACCTCCTCTTGTCTGACATGTGGAAAAAGTCACAAAGGTTGCTGACACTCTCATCACCATAGCAGATATCCAAAGTAGAAGTGGAGGGCCAATTATTTTTGTCATTCTCTCTCATGTCTCTGCTGACTAGAGTTGGAACCAAGATGAGATGATGTGGACACATTTTCCATAAGCCTGTTATTTAAATTGTTCACAAGACTTCTGAAAAACTGCTTTCTGTCAATTTTTACAACTTTTTTAGAATCATGTAATCCTATGTTTCTAAACTTTTTGTTTTCTGCTGCTTTAAGAACTGTTCTGTAGTATTCTCCAGAAGCTGAGTTACATATGAGTCGTCTAGTATCAAAACCGGCCAAGTCACAAAATTTACGAAAATGAGTTAAGGTTTATCAATTTGAAGTAGAAGTATAGCACTATCAGGCGAAACAAGAATATGCTTCAAAATCGTCCATGTCTTCATGTTACAGAGCACTGAATTCTTGGTCGTACAACAAAATGGGCCAAGTCATGCAGGCAGTGCTTTCATAACCGGCCATGTCAAAGAACGAGTAGCAATCTTCATGTCGACGCAGCATTATTGCTTGGAATCTTGCGTTGTTAGATTATGCAAGAATGTGATAATATCGGTAGGCAATATTGTTCCTTATATTGTTTACTCTTCGAAGTCATAATAATTTGTAATTTGTTCGTTTGCAACACTGACTTCTGTATTCACGGGCTTCTTACTGCATTGGCGCGAAAGCAATCGTATATCCTGTGTGCTCGTATTTTGTCATTATTGTGTACTGTAACATGTATATTGTTCCTATTTTAATAGGTGACTCATTTTCTTTTACTGTTTTCAAGATCTAAGTGAACTAACTTTTAATGATATAATACCTATTGTGTATTCTCCTCAGCTTTCTGATGTTCATCTTCATTTATTACTATCCAATTTAAGCAGAAAGCTTTTGTTTTTATTGCAATAAAGACAGATGTAAATTTATTTTAAATTAATTGCCTTTTTTCACTGGAGTTTTGAATTTAAAAAGGAAAGTTTTACAAAAAAAAAAACTAAAATTATACCAAATTGCAACAAAAACGGCCAAGTCAAAATTAATATTAGCAAAATAGATGGGTTCATTATGAATCAGATTTCTCAAAATAGCAGAACTTAAATATTAAACCATTACAGATATAACTATGCAATAAAATCTTTTGTGACCACCATTGCTTTGTCTCTAGAGGTATTTCATCCATACTGAAAAATATGCCTTCAGTGACTTGGCCGGTTTTGATACTAGACGACTCATATAGATTCAAACACTTTTATAGTGCGCTTGATTGCATTTTGAGCCTCTGTCAGACTTGTCCCTCTTTCCTGCAACTCTAATGACAAATCAGCTAACTCAACAAGAGCATCTTACATAATTGCAATATTTTCTAGAAATTCTACCCGAGTTAACATATTTTCTAGACCTTGGAATTTTGCCCTTTCTTTGGAGTCTCTCTGGTGGTCATTTTTGGCCTCACTAAAATGTTTTACTAGAGCACTGTGGTTTTCCCAGACAGCTTTTACAGTTCTCTGGCTTGAAACTACCCATCTTATTGTAAATATTTTCCCAATCTTCTTAACTCTTTGTTCCAGTGAAGCAGCACAAATGTTGAGTTCCCTTTGATTTTTGGGAGAAATGCTGTATAAAGAATACAATTTGTCAAAGAAAGAATGGAAATGGTTAACACCTGTAACTTCATTCCTTGTATCAGAAACGGCCAATTCCAAGCGATGGTTTAAACAGTGCCAGATTACTATATCTGGAAATAACTTTAAAAACTGTGCTCCAACTCCATTTTTTCTACTAACATTACAGAGGCCCCATCACATACTAGACCAACTAAATGTTCTGCCAGAAAGTTTTCATTCATCCCATATGAAGAAAGATTCTTCAATATCTCTCGAGTAATGACATCTGCTGTAGTTTATTCAAGTTCTATCAAGTCCCAGAAAAAGGAAACAACTTCAGAGTTATCTGAAAGAGCACATCTCAAACATAATACTAACACAGATTTTACACTAACTGTTGTTGATTCGTCAATCATAATACTGATTTTCCTCTGATTTTCTGTTGTAGATTTTGCTATTTTATTTCTCATTTCCTGCCTCCGTGGCTTAGGCGGCAGCATGCCGGCCTCTCACCGCTGGGTCCGTGGTTCAAATCCCGGTCACTCCATGTGAGATCTGTGCTGGACAAAACGGAGGCAGACAGGTTTTTCTCCGGGTACTCCGGTTTTCCCTGTCAAAATTTTATTCCAGCAACACTCTCCACTATCATTTCATTTCATCTGTCATTCATTTAATCATTGCCCCGGAGGAGTGCGTCAGGCCTCGGCAGCCGGCACAGTTCATATCCTCGCTGCTAGATGGGGGCTTCATTCATTCCATTCCTGACCCGGTCGGAGACTGGAAGCAGGCTGTGGATTTTCATTCATTTCTCATTTCCTGTGAAATGTGTTCAATAATATTAGCACAACTAAAATTTGTATGAAGAACTCGTCCCACATCTAAACCATTTAATTGTTGAAGTTCAACATAAGCCTGTAGGTCTACGAAGGGTCTATTTCTTTTCGCAATTGAGTATGCTGTTCGAAATACTCGAACGGTGGTTTCTAGGTGTTTGACATTCATAGTGTCCAAGCAACTTTCAAATATCTTTTTATTGGATTCTGATTTTTGTAACATAGCTTTTTTGTGAGATTCTGAGTTTTTTGTGCTCAAATATTTTTTTCCTAAGGCTTGTTTGTTGTTGATTAATATTATTTCCGTTGGGATGAACCTTGCCTTCTACCCATAATTTCATTAGCTTAAGTCCTGCCCCTTTAGAAACTCCTAATCCTAATTTACTTTCCTCTTTACATATATTGCAGCCTAAATTTTTATTTCCTGCAAATAACCACTCGTTCTCTGACAAAAAATAACTGTACTGAGACTCGTTCCAACAGTCTGGAACATCTTGTTTTCGGTAGGTGGGTCCTTGAATTTCACAGTCGATGGTAGACGGTGTAGAACCATAACCTAGATTCTCCCTTGAATCTGCATCACACGTTTCAGCAACATTTAACCCAGAGTCTATCTCTATACTCACGTCTTTAATGAAACTAATGTTCTCGGAACTCCATTCAGTTTCGTTTTTACTTGAGCCATCACACACCTTTTTAGTATTCTTTGATTCTTCATCTTCATCCCCAGTACGTTTTTTTGAACCCAGCCACTTAAGTAAACTCATTGTCACAAGTTGTGACTCACAACTCACTTTCACAGTCACTGGAAAACTTGAAAGGTACTACGGGGCTACTGATGTTCATTAACTGCAGAGAGATTCCGTAATATCTGCTTCACAGCAACACATCGAGCAAAACATAAAATAAAACTTGGATTCACACAAACATAACGAGCGGAAGAAAGTTGTTGTGCTCACTTCCCGCTCTCCGTATCCAATAGCAGTGTAGCCAACCTTAGAGAACCAGAAAAACACCCAGGAGTGTAAAAGCGACCGTATTTTATGAACATAAATCCGTAAGGTTCGATATTAGTCCGCTAGAGTACACCCGTGACGTTTCAGCGCTATGTATAGATTATAAACGATTTTCTTACTGAATGTAAAATTGTTACGTCATTCTAAAGTGGGAAGATATTTTCCGGAACAGCGTTCCGGTCCATTCCGGTCCAACTAAACCACTGCATAACACGTAACAGCATTTTATTTGAATCCGATAAATTCAGGAATTCAACAATTTTATCACAAATCGCCAACACAATCGCTCACACGACACTGCTAATATCGAAATCTTGTTCTATAGGTTATTCTCAGGAATAATAATTGTTAAAATTACGTCTAAATACGCTAACAGGTGAAAAAAAAATGGACGATCTTCTTGAACAAATCCGCGTGTGAAACTGACATATCAATCAGCTGACAAGCTTGCAAAGTGACTCCCGGCAGGCAAAGCGACAATACGTCAACCGTGACATCACGGTGACGTCACTGAGGTTCCTAAAAATTCCCTAAACGCGGCCGCATCGCAATGTAACAATGAACCTTTTCATTCACTGAATATGCTTTTTGTTTTTGTGTCTTTACTGTGCTTAAACATCATCATCATCTTGAGCAGTTTCCAACCGCTGGTCGGGTCTGCTTGGAACATAAGCCTCTCCATCGTTTCCTGTCCATCCACCATTCCTCGTCATTCACTGTGTCCCAGCACACTCCTCTTTCCTCCACACTCTTCTTAACTCCTTTTGTCCATCTGTCCCTTGGTCTTCCCCTTGGCCTCCTTCCCGTCATTTCCATTCCAAACATCTTCTTCGGTATCCTCTCCTCTTGCATCCTCCTCACATGTCCATACCATTGTAGCCTAGATCGCTCTATTCTATTTTGCAATGGTTCCTCTCTTACCATCTCCCTGACTCTCTCATTCCTTACTCTGTCCATTCTTGTCACTCCTACCCTACTCCTCTGGAACTTCATTTCCACTGCTCGTATTTTATTCTTGTCCCTTTCCTTCATCACCCATGTTTCTGAACCATATGTCAAAATTGGCACAAAGTAGGTCTTGTAGATGATTCCTTTACATTTTTGTGGTACATCTTTATTCCATATCATCCCCCTAACACTCTTGAAAAATCCATCTGCGCACCTTCCCCGCTCATTTATTTCCATCCTATTGCCTCCCTTTTCTTCAATTATGCTTCCCAAGTACTTGAAGCATTCTACTTTCTGCAACTGCTGTCCTCCAAGCGTTATGCCCATATCCAGTCTGTTCTTTTCCTCGTTGTGATGACCACTTCACTCTTTTGTGCTGAGAACTTCATCCCATATGATAACACTACCTTCTCCCACTCATCTAATTGCTCTTGTACTTCTTCCTCATCCTCTCCCCATACCAGAAGGTCATCAGCAAACAACATTGCCTTCATTTTCCTTTCCCCAATGCTATTTACCACTTTTCGTATGATTTCATCCATCACCACTATAAATAACAGGGGTGAGAGGGCACTTCCTTGTTTCAGACCGCTCTCCAGTTGAAACCATTCCGTTCTCTCTCTTCCCACCTTTACACAGCTTTTGCTTCCCTCGTACATTGCTTTCACTCTTGCCACTGTCTCCTTGTTCACTGTTTGCTCTCATTGCTTCCCATACCTTGTTTCTATTAATACTATCATATGCTTTCTCAATATCCAAGAAGGTCATCACCAGATCTTTCCCATATTCATAATGGTGTTCTTGTAGCTGTCTTACTGCAAAGATGAGGTCAACTGTTGACCTTCCTGGCCTGAATCCATACTGTTCTTCCCTCAGCCCATCTTCAACTTCTGTCCGAATTCTTCTCTCCAGTACCTTCTCAAATATTTTGGCGCAGTGGCACATGAGTGTAATTCCCCTGTAGTTCTTGCATTCCTTCCTACTTCCCTTTTTAAATATGGGTATTATTATCCCTCTTTTCCAGTCCTCTGGTATTTTCTTCTCCCTCCATATCACTTTCATTACTCGAAAGAGCCACTGTGTTCCTATCACCCCTGCTGCTCTCACCATCTCCACACTCACTTCGTCTATTCCCGGTGCCTTTCCCCCTTTCATCTTCTTTAATGCTTCCTCCACTTCTTTCCATGTCAATTCCTTCTCTGAAATGTCTTGGTCACTGTCTGTTTCTTCCTCCACAATGTCCACTACGCTGGTTTTAGTTGGATTTAGGAGTTCCTTGAAGTATTCTCTCCAGATAACCTTTACTTCTTCCATATTTTCGACCTCCTTTCCATTCCTGTCCACCATTCTGACATTTTCCCCTGTATCTCTTCTCTTTGCCTTTATCATTCCATACAACACTTTCTTACTGCCATCACAGTCCTCCTCCATCATTTCTGTCCATTTCTCCAGCCATTTCTTTTTCTCTTCCTTCACTACTTCTCCTGCTTCTTTCTTCCGCTCTTGGTATTCTTCTCTTGTTCTGTCTGTCCTCTGTTGGAACCATTTCCTGAATGCTTCATTTTTCTTTTTCACTGCTTCCTTAGTTCTGGGGTTCCACCATGGTGTTTCCTTCCACCTTTTCTTTCCACTAGTTCTGCCACACACGACTTCCGCTGCTTCTACCAACACGTCCTTGAACCTATTCCATTCTTCTTCACCTGTTCTCGGATCATCCTTCGGTAATTTGTTCCTCACTAATATCTGGAACTTCTCCTTATTTCCATCCTCCTTCAGCTTCCATGTCCTTATTCTTCTTTCTTGGTTCTCAGTTCTCCTCTTTTCCTTCAGTCCTCTCACCTTGGCGACCAGCAGACGGTGGTCACTGTCCAGGGCTTCTGAAGGTATTACCCTTATATCCGTGATACTCTTCTTTGTCTCCTTCCCGCATAGAATATAGTCCACCACTGATTTCCTAGTCAAATCCCTGCTGTACCAAGTAATTTTATGGCTCTCTCTCTTCTTGTACCATGTGTTTCCAACCATTAGCCCATTTATCTTGCACAGTTCCAACAATCTCTCTCCTTCCTTATTCCTGTTTCCCCATCCTTCACCACCAATCACTTCCTCAAAACCTCTTCTATCAGTTCCGACATGGGCATTTAGGTCTCCCATGGCTATCAGGTCTCTCCCCACTAACTGCTTCTGCAACTCCTCTTCAAACTCGTCCTTCTCGCCTTCTGTGCATCCCACCTGTGGTGCATAGACTTGCAGAATGTCCAGGTTTCTACCTTTCACAGTGATTCTGGCTCTAATTATTCTATCACTTACCCTCTTTACTTCCTCCCTCAGCCCTTCTCTCACCACCATTCCCACTCCATTTCTCTTCCCCTCCTCATTTCCTATCCAGTATAGCTGCAAGCCATTTCTCAGTTCTTTTCTTCCTTCCCCTCTCCATCTGGTCTCTGCTAGTCCGAGTACATCCAGTTTTCTCCTCTCCATCATATCCACAACCTCCTCCACTCTTCCCGTCAATGTCGTTATATTCAAAGTTCCGATTCGTAGTCCATTTCCATAGCCAGGTCTGCTTCCTTTAGATCTGTCCTTTCCGAGGCCCGTTCCCGTTTTAAAAGCAGTTTCATATCCACTACTGGCTTGCTAGGCCTAACGTAGCTTCACCATAACCCTGGCAAGGGGCCTGTTTTTGGTCCGCGAGAGGTATTTTATTTCCCTCAAACCCTCCGGACAAGTCCGGCGAGCCCCCCTATCCGCCACCTGGGACTCGCCCGATAGAGGAACAGGCAAACCCCCACGGGTGTGCTTAACCATTTCATTAAATTTAATCTAAAAACCTGTGAGACACGACTAAAACACTCTACAAGACTTGAGAATGCATTCATAACTTTGTGTTCTGTTTCTTGGTATGCTTGAGAAATCCCTTTGAATGCAGTTTTGCAACACCAAAAGGAAGGTCACTGAGCTTTAAGGGCTGTCCATATGGAGTCCCGTGTATTAACAACAAGAAAAGTTTTGTATCGTCGATTCAGTTTATTACATTTCTGGAAATGGATTTCCCAAGCTAAAACTGTGGTCTCGGCTACGAAGATTATGAGATGTGGTCACCACAGTTTACAAGCATGCCACGGTGGGTGAGTGGTTATAGTGTCGGACTACCAACCCCAAGATTGCAGGTTCGCCCCTGGCCATGGTAAGTGATTTTTGAAGGCGACAAAAATCACGACACTCATGTCATACGTTGTTGGCATGTTATAGAACCCATTTGAATTCAGTAGGCCGTGTTCAATGGCAAAATTAATCTCGGGATTTTCCGCCAACACAAAGTTCCTCCATTCTCTACTTGAAAGCGCTGTAGTGTCAAGGAGTTTAGATATCTAACCTCCTTGACTTTCATAGCGTTCAAAGGAACGACGAAATTCGACATGCAAGCTACCCTCTGGGTGTCAATTAACAAAGCTTGCACCAGGCACCCGAGGCCATACAATATTATTATTATTACCACAGTTTACAGTACACGTTCCATTCCCATTGTCCATAAAACTTGCTCTCCAGTTGAAGCATTTAAAGGAGGCATCTGGAAACCATTGGAATGTTCTTACATTTCCCATTCTTTGATAAACACGACCTTGCCCTTGTGTTTCTCTTGAGAGAACAGCAGAGACCTACTCTTTTAATTAATGACAATACAGTACTGTGTTAAGACAGCTTCATTTCCGTATGTGTGTGTTTACATGCAGTGTAATGTACCAAGTACCATAATAAATACATATTTTTTACCGGGGGACGTACTGCGAACTGCGTTATAACAGGGTTTTCTTCCTCTCTCAAATTGGCCCACTTACGACCACGTTTATTGAACTGGAGGGCTTGATCTTCGCCCAGTATTGATGCATTTTCTGCCGGTGTAACTCCTTTCTTTCAGTAGTTCAGGGGGTACCTTTCTTCTGAGGTTTCTCCTGAAAACCACGGACTTCCTTCAAAGCACGCATCACAGCCTGTCTGTCATGCATATCTGATATTTCCAGTTCGCTAATATCCTTCTCAGTTTCCGTCAACCACGTGGTACGAACCTTCTTATTGTGCCAGAAACTGAGCAAACGATTGGTAAATCTTGTTTAAGGTAATCTCACAATATGGCCATAAAAGGCTATTGTCTTTTTTCTCGCACAATCGGATAGTTTCTCTATATGTTCGTAGAGCTCGGGAGTTATGTGCCTATGAAATTCTTCATCTACCTTTACAGGACCGAGGATCTTCCGGAGAATTCTCCTCTCTCTAATTTCCATCTTCTCCATCAGACCCCTTCGGTTTAAAGAAAGACACTCCATGGCTTATAAGGCTTCTGGCCTTATGACTGACTTATAATGTTTCAATTTCAAGTTACAAGATAAGCACTTCTTGTTGCAAGTGTTCTTCGTCAACCGATAGGCCATTTCTAATTTATTGACTCTCTTGGATAACGCCACCCTTTCAAGAAGTTGGATTCAATCCATTCTCCGAGATATTTACATTTTTCAGTCCCCTTGATCTCTCCTTGCTCCAAGAGCATCTCACTGCTAGTGAAGAACTCTGTCTTCTCCAGTGACTCTTGAAGACCTACTTTGGCTGCCTGTCTCCAGAGGCAATTGATCTGGATTCATGCTGTATGTGATTCCCCCCCCCCCCACTCTCAAGGTAATGATCTATTGTTACCCTGGGCTCATCACTGAGTAGCAATGAAGACCTGGTGGCACTTGACCGCTTTAAGTAGTGTTTTTCAACAATTAATACTTTTGTTTGCATCACTCCTAAACTTCTACTTACTGCGCCGGGTTATTTCAGGAAACAATACATTTACACTTCAATAAGGAAATAATCAACACTTTAAATTTGTAGTAATAAACTGATGAAAACACTCATCACCATGTTGAATAAGGCTTGGATCAGGCAATGCTGGCAACTTCAGTTCTTCTCCGCACTCCCCTGAAGCCATATTGAAGACAAAACCAATGGTCGCTACTTGGTTAAGATCATTGTCTGAACGAAATAACTGTTTGTACTACAAGTAAGCCCAAAGTTAGGCCTGTTTTTGTGTGTAGGCCTAAAGCCTTTTTAACATGAAGCACAAAGAAACACACAGAACAAAAATGAAAGTTCACCTCTGATAAACATTGCTTGCGACTGCACGTTGCCCCACAACTCTCTCCTCATCAATATTTGATAGGAAACATTGGTTTTTAATTTCGTTCTTTCCATCCCTGAGCCGGTTGGACGGCTGGAACAGGTTGTGGAGTTTCATATACCTTAAGCGGCTTCGTGATTCATGCCCAGCACCAATTCCTGTGATGTAGTGCCTGACTGAGTTATGCAGAGCTGAGCGCTCCCTGAGGAGAATGAATTGGCATGATGTGTGCTGCAGCATGTTAGGCTGTTAGTGCATCTCCCAGGAGCACAGCGGCACTATCTCCCCTCTCCGCTGTCGAGCGTGATATTGGCCAACACAAATTAATTCCAATTACTGGGACATGTGAAACATAACCTGAAAAAACGTAGAAAATATTGAACGTAGCATGGTCGTGATTTTAAACTATATTATATTAAACGTGTCAATACGGACCAAAAAAATGGCAATGAATATTCCCAAATTTTAAACTATGTTATTTCCTCCCTTGGCCTTGTTTCTCATGCAGTGTTACTAAGGCCCATTCTCTATTGCAACCTGCATTGATAATCTCGCTCGTGATAGGAGCAAATACAGTAGAGCACAGATCCCGGCTTTAACCTGGGCAGAGGCTTGCAGGTTCACTCCTGGCCATGGTAAGTGATTTTTGAAAGGCGACAAAAATCACGACATGCATGTTGTACATTGTTGGCACGTTAAAAAACCTATTTGAATTCAGTAGGCCGTGTTCATAATGGCAAAATTTATCTCTGGATTTTCTGCCAACACTAAAAATTTCCTCCTTTCTCTACTAGAATGTATAGTGTCAAGAAGCTTAGATATCTAACCTCCTTGACTTTCATAGCACTCCAAGGAACAACAAAATTCGACATGCAAGCTGCCTTCTGGGCATCAAATAACAAAGCTTGCACCCAGCACCCGAGGCCATACAATATATTATTATTATTATTATACCTGGGGAGAGAAAATTGTGAGCATGGAATAAATATTAATATTTTAAGGGATATTTGCATAAGATTTGTGCAAGAATTCAACACACCCTTGGCTGTACAAGTCGCTGACTTGGAAATGATCTGAGCAGATCTAAGTGTAATGTGCGTTCCTGTATATTTTATTTTATCCCAAGTCATTTTCAAACCCACAGGTCACATCTACAACAACGCATCGGTATGGAGGTTTAGCTCTTCTATAGGCTATTTTACAACACGTAAAATATGAGGAGTTGAGGGCGTACGACAAGTACAGTACTCTTCTTGCTGAAGGAATATTTAAGTAAACTCAATAACTACTAATTCTTGTCGCGAGGGAAACAGAAGAATGACTGCGCTTCATAATTATTGCAGGCATACGCAACACTTATGTCAAGAGAAGATATCAATAAACCAAACTCACAATTGATTGCTGAAGGTAAGTAAACAACAACATGCTCTTATGGCGGGGTAAGCTATCGCCAGGTGGCACCGCTAGATAGTGCTCGCGTTGTCCCTCACTGTCCCGTATTAACTCTACAGTATTTGGAGTCTCTCCCAGAGCCCGTCGAAACTGTTTGGGCAAAACTGGCCTGTTGGCACTACCGAAATATACGATAATATCCCGTTGGGATAAAATGTTCTACTCTTTCCTCTCTATGGGGAAGTAGTAATGTTTGCAGATATTCATGGTGGCCGGCTACTTAAAGCAGTTGAGGTCAGTGAATTTCTTGTTTGCATTGTGGGTTGTGGCAAATTTGCTGGTATTTCTCTCTGTTTTCATTGGTAATTAGCCTATTTTCATTTATGAAAAAATAGGCTTGTGAGATCACCTTTTGTCTATGTGTGCATGTATGTGTGATTCGTGTGTGTGTCCCCCGTGATAACTTCTAAACTGCTGGAGCGATTTCAATGAAACTCGGTAAGTTCATAGCACTATTCCGGACGACCCCGACCGTGCCCTTCAAATTTTGTTACGTCTCACCAATCTAACATGGCGGCTGTGCGAAATATTTCACCAGCATTCAATATCTCCGAAACTATTACCGATATCACCCTGGAATTTTTTACAGTGATAAAGGGAACTACTAGAAGTTCACCTATGTGACTTTTGAAAACCTGGTAACTTCAAAACCAACATGGCGGCCAAGCGAATTTGCGACTTTTAAATAGACGTTTCTTGCAATTTAACCAACCAAACGCAATGAAACTTGGTACAGTATATGTTTATACACATTTTAATGCACCGAAATCTAACTTCATTCAATTGTTTACATAACCTCAAGATGGTGTCTGTGTGAAATAATTCACAGGCATTCTATATCTCTGAAACTATTTCCGGTATCACCCTGAAATTTTGTACGGAGATAAAGGGCACTACTGGAAGTTCATCTATGAGACTTTCAAAAACCGGTTAAATACAAAACGAACATGGCGGCCAAGCGAAGATGAAAGTTCTAAATAGACTTTTCTCGCGATTTAATGATCCAAACACAATGAAACTTGGTACAGGAAATGTTTATACACATTGTAATGCACTGATATCTAATTTAGTTCAATTGTTTACATAACTTCAAGGTGACGGCTGTGCGAATTTTAAAAGTTTTTATTTCTTGTGTCGTAATCATGCGAACGAAGTGAAAGTTTGAATAATGAACCTACGGAATAATTTTCCTTTAATGGTACATGACTCTATGGCCTATACATATGACAATCCAACATGGTGACCATCCAAAATATTTCGACGGCTCTGAATATCTAAGAATCTATTATAGCAATCAAACTGAATTTTTTAATGTTCATAGGGGCTATGAACATAAGTTCACCTATAGGACTTTCAAGAACCTGGTGTTCACAAATCCAACATGGCGGGAATGCGAATTATAAATATTCAAATGGAAGTTTCTCGCAATTTAACCATCCCTGTGCAGTGAAACTTGGTACAGTAAATCCTTATACAAATGTTAATCCACTGGCATGTAATTTATTTCAATTATTTCCATAACCACAAGATGGCAGCTGTGCAAAATTTTAAAATCTCGTTTTTACTTCTTGTGTCCTAATCATGCGACTGAAGTTTGAATTCTACACGTACACAATAATCTTCATGTAACAGTACACTCTAAGACCTACAGGCATAAAAATCCAACATGGCGACCATCCACATTATTTAGTCGGTTCTCAATGTCTACGAATGTATTACAGCAATCAAACTGAAATTTTGTGTGTTGATGGTGGCAATTAACAAAGTAGGATATATGAAAATAGGCTTTAGTTCTTCATGCAACTACTTGTTTTTATAGTGAATTTAAACTATTAGATGCAAAATATTTGGCATATTTATGCAAACATAGGAGAAAACTTACCAGGGAAGACCACCATAGCAGCACATCATAACTTGGTCAGCATTTTTGAAAGATCCTTAGTCAGTGAAGAAGAGGCAAAACTGCTTACCTAGGTGTTGCTGTTTGGAGGGTCATACCAACCTGGCTGTGGAGGAGAGGGCAGATTGACAGAGTTCATGGTGAGGTTGACCGTGCGCCTGCGAGGCTCTAGGATCAGGATAGTGGATTGTGTGGGGCAACCACGCTTGTATTCTGCTTCTCAAAGTTTTGGACAACTTTCAACTGCTTAGCCCAAGGTTGCAGGTTCAAAACCTGGCGCAGTCAGCTGGCATTTGAGGATGCGCAAATGCGAGGGAGCTGTGTCAGTACATTTACTGGCACGTTAAAGATCCCCTTCGGGGCAAAATTCCGGCACCCCGGCGTCTCTAAAAGCCAGGGTAGTTAAAAGGGACGTAAAACCAATAACATTATTATTATTATTATTACAACTTTCAACATCTTTTCTACGGCAGGTTGCTGCTTTCCATTGGTTTTCTATGAAATGTGTGCCTAATGTCTGGTTTGTGTGTTACTTAGGTTGCTGAGTGGTTTTCGTTCAGACTCGGCACTTCATAAGGAAATGTTGGCAGTCTTGGCCGCGGTTACAGAAGTAATCAAGGCAAATGGGGGCAAGGAATCAACTACCGAGTATTTTGCTGCATTGGTGAGCCACTAGTTGTTATTTGATATCACATTTACCCGCTGGGATATCCAACTTTTCGTAAACTTTGGTTATGTTTCTGCTTGACTACGTAAGAGTTGTTGAGAGTGGTACATTCAGAAGACAACGTAATGTCTGGTCACGGCAATCAAGGACAATATGCCCCACCAAGTTTCTTATTTAATCCTTGCATTTCAACCAATAAAGTAGAGAATATTTATCTGAACGTGTGAAGTGTGTCAATCAAAATGAAAAGTATGTTTTACACTGCAATTATTATTGTTATTTCCGATTGTTCCCCTTCAGGAGAGCGTGAGAACTTGAGCCAATCACACTTCCTTTTCCTCTCTTCTTTTCTTCCCGAATCCTCTTCATTAGTTCACTGTGCTTTTTCTTCCTTTCCTCTGTCCATTTTTCCCTGATGTCCTTCCTTGAGACTTGTTTAATTTTCGTGTTTCTGATTTTATTTCTAAATTGTTCTCTGTTCTTAATGTTGTCTTCAGAGATTTTAAGTAATTCCATCCTATATACACTGCAGACGTCTCTTCCTATTGGAGCCTGTATTTTCAAGCTTTGTTTCAATGTTTTATTGAGCACATAATAAGGTATTTACTCCATTTTCAGATGACAACATTGGATGCTACTGAAGCGGAAGATTCAGTCACAGCAATCGTGTCTTTGCTCGGCATGGGAATCAAGAGCGTTCCTGACAATGTTTTGCAGCTGAAATTCTCTGAGGCTTCCAAAACCTTCATGAACATATTGACAAAGTTTGCTAGCTCTGACAACAATGCTATTTTGAGATCTGTAAGTCTGGTGATTATGGGTCAATATTAAATAGTGCTCAGTGTCTCCAGGCAGATGCTGGGATAGTAATATGGAATACTCTTCATGTTCCAGTTGATTGGCTGCTTGTCAGTTCTGCTGAGGGCGCAGGAAGCAGCTGTATGGAACAATTCCTCCACTCTTCAAGTGTTCGACTCGATCCTTGCGTTCACAACACATTCAAAACCCAAGGTAAGCATATTCTCAAGTACCAGTTGTCTGTAGTAGTGTACAGTAAAACTTCACTTATACGTTTTCCAGGGGACCAAAGGAAAAAGACGTATAAGTTTGAAAAACGCATAAATTAAAGTCGTAAATAAAAACTGCAAAATGTATGTAACAATATGGGTTATAATTAAGAAGTGAACGACAAGAAATAATAATACGATTGTTTAACTATAATCGGCAATATGTAACAATACAACTACAAGAAAAATGCACCCAGATTGAGAAAGAAAAAACAACAACAACAAAACAAAGAAAATTGTGCCACTTTACGAAGTAGTCTGTTATCTTGGGTTGTTTTTTGTTGGCCGCGGCCACGGCATGAACAGTATTTTCAAACCGATATAATTCAGCCGTTATTTCCCCAGAAACGTTATGGCGCGTCACAAAATGTTTGATAGTCCATAGAGCATTGACACCGTCATTAAAATCCACTTTATTATGCTGCGGCTCTTCGTCATCGTAATTAATAAAATACCGTAGTGTAAATTAATTTATGGATTTTAATTTGTCTGAAGACGCAAGATTATTATAACACAGAGTCAATCGCGTATTTTAAATTGTTTGACGAGAATTCCTGAAAGAAGAAACCACGAATAAAAATTATAAAAGAAGAAATAATAAAATTTTAATTTATCGGCGATCGTAACACAGTTCCGCTTTCTTAACATAAGCTGCCTAACTGTGTTCTATGGCTGCTTCCTGTATTTTGAGAGATCAACATCTTGGCTTGCACAAATAGCGCTCGCTACTAATTATTACGCAAGAAACTGTTCTTCCTTGTTTCAACACGCTGACAAGCGAGTGTCGCTCAAGGCCATCATAACATAAATAGCGTGCACCGAGCAATGTGACGGAAGTACAGTCTGTAACAAATGTTTGCATTCAAACAAACTTTCTCAGAACACGCAACATATAAATGATGCTTTATATTGCAAGGGACTTAAAATTAGAATAAATGTAAATCTTATATCGGAAGTAAATTAACATGGAAAGTATAGGCATTTTGCCAGGACCAGGAAGAAAAAAACGTATAAGTGTAGAAAACGTGTTAGTGTGAAACGTATAAAAGAAGTTTTACTGGATGTATTTGTAATTGAGGTGAGAAGGAGGCAGCCTTGTCCTTGAGGTAAGAACCATCCCAGCATTTGCAGACACCTCGGCAAACCGCTTCCATTTTAATCCTATTGACTCAGAAACACCCTCCACAGCTTGGAAAATATCGAAACCCGTAGAGCTACCAAGTCTAGGAAATCCTCAGTGACCCAAAGATCGTCATCCACCCTTCGAATGAAAATAATGAGCTGTGCTGTGTCCGCAATGTCGGTTGATTCGTCGAAGACAATGGAAAATGATGCAAAATTTGTTGCCTTCTCCATTAATTGCTGTTGCATATCAATGGCCATATCGTCTATTCTGCGAGCCACAGTTTGAGGAGAAAGAGAGATTTTTTCTAATATTGTCATTTAGACTTTCACGGCCCGTGTTATTATTCATAATGTTGAATTTTTCTTTCGAAACGCGTCGAATTGCAATATAATAAAACACGGCATAAGCCCAAAATTCAACATTATGAAGATTTTTTCTAATTTCTCAACTAGCTCCCTAGGTCAAATACATGCCGCCGAGTCCATTAGACACTCCTTGTTTAAATTCCCTTCCGCGAAGGGCTTCCCAGCTTTGTTAATTCGCATCGAACATTTGTAGCTTGTTCGTAATATGGGTCCACCAACCTCACTCTCCTCTATCTCCCGAGACAAAAATTCGATAAGTCACAATTTTAGTGTTCTTCAGATAATTAAATCATTTGTTCATTTCCGTTTGTAAACAAGCAGTTTAAAATTAAAACAATAACACTTACAGAAAAGTGCTGCTTGAAATTTTCTTTCAATTCTTTCAACTTCGATTGACAGCCGGCATCTGTCAAATCCCCGTAATCATCTCTGTCGTTGACACTGTAGCGCCGTCCCAAATTGTGTTTTCTTAAACACATTAAATATCAGTGGCACACTAAACATTTGGCATGCCCTTTATAAGCTGTACAGAAAAATGTAATTTCCCATTCTGCATTAAAGGCTGCTGCTTCGCCACTCCTTTTTTTGTATGCTGTTCAGTCATGATCACTGCGAAACTGATTTACTTACACGCTGTCAACAAAGCGCACTGGACTAGACTAGCAACTGATGGATCGGCTGCTGACTTCGGCGCGGCGGGCAGACCGCACGCTCAGGCAGCCAAGCTACTCCCACCACTACCGAAACTACCTTCCACCAAAGTGCTCGGAGCTCTGTGTGAATCATCCTGTTTTGAGTGTCTTTAAGTGTTGTTGTGATCTATAATTGCTACCATTCCATGAAACAAGAAAATGTATCTTTCTGGCACGTATTCAGTCAGATGTTGTGATAACATTCAAGTGAGCCAGTAAATGTTCATCAGGTCTTGTATAGAATCCTTTTCTTTTAGAACGCTGGCTAAGATACCATAGTCTAGAGAATTCTTATTGAGCCATTTTATTTCCTTGTAATATATTTAGATGCACGTCTTGTATCAGGAAGAGGTTTCATTCCTGGCATGTTCCACGTGGACACAAAACACTCATTGGACTTGATAGTTCATAGTCTTCTGTGAAATGCTCAGATATAATAATAAATAATAATAATAATATCGTATGGCCTCGGGTGCCTGGTGCAAGCTTTGTTAATTGACACCCAGAGGGTAGCTTGCATGTCGAATTTCGTCGTTCCTTTGAATGAACTATGAAAGTCAAGGAGGTTAGATATCTAAACTCCTTGACACTACAGCGCTTTCAAGTAGAGAATGGAGGAACTTTGTGTTGGCGGAAAATCCCGAGATTAATTTTGCCATTGAACACGGCCTACTGAATTCAAATGGGTTCTTTAACATGCCAACAACGTATGACATGAGTGTCGTGATTTTTGTCGCCTTCAAAAATCACTTACCATGGCCAGGGGCGAACCTGCAATCTTGGGGTTGGTAGTCCGACACTATAACCACCCACCCACCGTGGCAAGCAGATATACCGTAATAATTATAATGGTATTTGTTTTATATCCCTTTTAACTACTGCGGCTTTTAGACACATTGGGGTGCCGCAATTTTGCCCCGAATAGGATCTTTATCGTGCTTAACAACCTTGGGCACAGCAGGCGAGAGTGTTACCTTTCCACGCAGCCAGTCTAAATGCTCAGAGCATACCAAATTTAGTTGGGTTAGTGAGAAATCAGCACAACTAATTTTTTATACCAAAGCTTGATATCTCTCTGGATATTTCTCTATGTTGGGGAAACCTACACTTTCTTCCTTTGATGCTTTCGAATTGCTTGCGTGGTAAACCGGGTATCGAGCTACAACAGTGACGCTTACATCTCCTGAACAAAATAAAATAATGCTACAGGGTTTTTAGCACATTAATTTAAGTTAAATCTTGCATTCAATGAGTTAAGGAAATACAACTCCAAAATAAGTTGCGGTGCCTGGACCCTTAACTAGGTGAAATCTCTTGTTGACTAAACGAAGACTGCTGAGAAGGGTTAAGAGCCGTGCATCACGACTGCAGGGTCAGCAAATCAGAAGGTTGCAGGTTCGACAGTGTTTATCCTTAGTGTGGTTTATCCACTCTCCTTCCAGGCAAATGCCGGGATGCCTACCCCATCCCACGAATACATGGGGCTGATGAGCAAGGTGTCCCAAGCCCAACAACAGCAAACAACAAGAGCTAAGAGAAGCGCCACTTCACAACATATCCATTCTAAGTTGCTATGAAATGTAAAATCCATGTTTAATTCGCTGTTTTCGTCGTGCAATGGTTGATCATAAACATAAAAATTTTAAGTTTTTTATGCCATAAAATTGTGCTACTGCGGATAGTAGTGCAGGGTCTTTATTTTTGCTTGGCAAGGCGATTCCGCTCGACCTTGGCCGCCGATCCCCGGCCGTATTCCCACGCTCTTGCTGCGGTAGACGTGTACGCTCCGAGGTAATTGGGTGTTTTATTGTGATTGTGTATAGTGCTGTAATGCCTTATGTGAGGTATTAGTTACGTGAACATATATATCTGCAAAATATGTACACAAAGTGACGGAAAATGTGCACTTGAACAAGACTAAAGTTTCGAGTGAAATTTCCAGGGAGACCCATTCCTATAAATCGGACAATAAAACGACTGGTTAAGAGAGTTAGTTATTGTTGTTTTAAGGGGCAGAACTACGAGGTCATCTGGTTAAGAGATTCAAGCATACAGGTTCACTAATTAACAACAATAGACGTAAAGATCGTTATTTCCTTACTGAAGCTAAATTAACCGGAGTAACCGGAAACTTCATAAGGAGATGCCGATTATGTTTGGCAGCGAATGGGGAACATTTTCAGCATCGACCGTAAACATGGTGAATAAAAATGCATAATACTGATTTTAAGCACCGTACTCTGCCTTGCATATGCATGCGCGGTAGCTGACAACTGAGCCGTCACTGGCGGAGCGCGTGAGCGAGAATGTCCTTGCCAAGCAAAAATAAAGACCCTGTATACTCTAGAGGTATAGTCTGGTTCCCTTAGCTCAGATGCATTGTGCATGTAATTTTGCAGGTGAGAAAGGCCGCCCAACATGCCGTGTGCGCCATCCTGAAGGGCAGCAGGATAATGCTGGAGGAAGATCATCCTGCACAGCACCCGGCTGCCGCCCACGCAGCCAAGTTCTGCGTCTACCAAGTGGAGAGTGGAGGTGCCCTGGGAGGATCCACCACCACACTGCACATCTTGTCTCTGCTCAAAGAGATCCTGGCCACCTTCCCCAAGTCTCAACTTAAGGTTAGTGCTATTGCTGCCATCAGTCACACACTTCAGTAAAATACCTGTATAACAACATTTTGGGAACCTCAGAAATTAATTTGTTAAGGTGAAATTTTGTTATGCTGAAATAAGTCACTTTGCAAGAATTCACCTGGTGTTATATTCGTTGCAGGTTCTATATTACTTCAACATGCCTTTATTCATGCAAAAGCTCAATATTTATATGATGAGAGGACAATTACGTTATTAGTACGTAGCCTACACTTTGTACAAATGCTGCGATGTTCATAACCATCAAAATGCCCACTACCATAACCTCACTTACCCACCACTATTCCCTACTATCCCTTGCTGAGCAAACATCTTAGTATCAAAGAAATAGAATGGAATGGGCAAAGGGGAATCAGACATGGAAATGCAAACTTTATTTTTATTTGAACATAAGGAGGGAGAATGCATCAATTAGGGAATGAGTGATGATGCTCTCGCTAACATTTGTAAACACCACCGAGCACGTATTATTCACATGTTTCACATTAATATACCAATAACGTGTCACACAAATGATGACGGTTCTTGCAACAAATGAAATGTGTCTTAAATGAAACGGAAGAAGACTGCTGCAAACACCACTTTGAAGTGCAATACAAAGAATTCAAAACAAAACAGACTAGACGAGATATGAAACCATAACTTTCATTGGTGGATTTTAAACTTGAAGCTTCTGCTCAGCGAATAGTGACGTCTTACATTGGATGATGGGCGAAGCATATTGGTTACACTAAGCTACGAAACATTAGCGTTCATTGGTGGATTGCAAACTTGGCGCTCCTATTCAGCCAATAGAGTGACGTCTTACACAAAGCGTACCGTTCATTGGTGGATTGCAAACTTGGCGCTCCTACTTAGGGAATAGAGTGACGTCTTACACAAGCATAGCGTTCATTGGTTGATTGCAAACTTGGTGCTCCTACTCAGCCAATAGTGTGACGTCTTACACAAGCGTAGTGTTCATTGGTGGATTGTAAACTTGGCGCTCCTACTCAGCCAATAGAGTGACTTCTTACACAAAGCGTAGCGTTCATTGGTGGATTGCAAACTTGGCGCTCCTACTCAGCCAATAGAGTGACGTCTACACAAAGCGTAGCGTTCATTGGTGGATTGCAAACTTGGCGCTCCTACTCAGCCAATAGAGTGACGTCTTACACAAAGCGTAGCGTTCATGGGTAGATTGCAAACTTGTGACGTGAGTGGCCAGCGCATAATCCGCGAGATTATAGGCCTAATCTGGCGTGATCTTGTCATCAGAAAGTAATCTCGTCTTTACGCCTGCAGGCTATGAACTGTGATGCGAGCGGCTAGCCTCATCACTTAGCACATTTCGCGAGCTTATAGGCCTAATCTGGCGTGATATTGTCAGGAGAAAGTAATCTCGTATTTATGCCTGTGGGCTATGAACTGTGACGCGAGCGGTCAGCGCACATTCTGCGAGTTTATAGGCCTAATGTGGCGTGATCTTGTCTGCAGAAAGTAATCTCGTCTTTATGCCTGCAGGCTATGAACTGTGACGCGAGCGGCCAGCACACATTCCGCGAGCTTACAGGCCTAATCTGGCGTGATTTTGTCAGGAGAACGTAATCTCGTCTTTATGCCTGTGGGTTATGAGCCGCGACACGAATGGCCAGTGCACATTCCGCAAGCTTATAGGCCTAATCTGGCATGATCTTGTCAGGAGAAAGTAATTTTGTCTTTATGCCTGCGGGCTATGAACAGTGACGCGAGCGACCAGCGCAGATTCCGCGAGCTTAAAGGCCTAATCTGGCGTGATCTTGCCAGAAGAAAGTAATCTCGTCTTAATGCCTGCGAGCTCTGAACTGCGACGCGAACGGACAGCTTCGTCAGCACATTCCGCGAGCTTTAACCTGTCGTGACCTTGTTGGAAGAAAGAAGCCTGTCTCTGACTGCAGGCTATAACTCACGCTAAGCGAATGACTGGCCCGTGCAGCAAATAATGATACAGTATATTCCTTGAACTTAAATATTCTTCGCATAATCGTCGCACCCTGCTTTTCCCCATGAATTTTAGACTAAAAATGTGGGACAATTATGCGAGGACGTGCGGTATATACTTCATCATCATCATCATTTCCCCTTATCCAGATCCTGCCGGGTCGGGGTATTTATGGCACTTCTCCACTTTCCTCTTTCCTTCCACAATCTTGTCCTAGCCCAGATTTCTTTTTCTCACGCTGTTCTTCACTGAATCGATCCACTTGTTCTAGGTCTTCCTCTTGCTCTCTTACCCTTGCACTTTGCCTCCAGCATCTGTCTTGGTATTCTATTTTCCTCCATCCTCTTTACATGTCCAAACCACCTTAGTTTATTCTTCTCAATTCTCTCATTTAGTTTTCCCCATCCCAACTTCCTTTCTAACATCTTCATTCCTCACTCTGTCTTTCCTTGTCTTTCCTATCATACTTCTTAGGAATTTCATTTCACTGGCTTGGATTCTACTCTCTTGCCTGCTTGTCAGGGTCCAAGTCTTAGCTGCATAAGTTAATATGGGTACATAGTACACTTTATACATTACGTCCTTGCTTTTCCTTGGTCTTCCCTATCCCAAACAAGTTTTCTTACATTATATACTTTTCAAAATTTAATGTTTTTCAGTCGGTCAACACGGCTGTTTCCCGAATCCTGAAAGAAACTTGCATGAGGTTAATAAATCATCACCAGATCCGTTAGGCTATTAAATCTATGTGATATTTTCAATGACTTATTTGACTTATGTCGTGTGTCCTCTTTGGGAGCAAAGCACTGCAACAAAGACCCTCCATTGGCAATCTGTTGTAGATTTGCCCATCTTCCCTCATATCTTCCTCCCCGCTTCTTCTTCAGGTCACCTTAGGTCTCCCACTTTTTCTTGCGAGTTCCATCTAAGTGATTCTTTCTCTATGGCATCCTCTTTTCTCAGACAGTGACCTATCCATCCCCATTTTCTCCTTTTAATCTGATGTTTTATGTGGGTCTCTCCAGTCCTCTTCAAGAGTTCAATGGTCTCTGGCCAATGTGAGGCAACGGTTGATGAAAACCTGCAAACTCTTGTTGATCTGTGTGGTTGCTTTCCAGGATATTTACAATATTAGTTGCAATAGTAATTAAACTAGCACCACTAGTTAAGATACCGATTGACCTTCACTGTGATTGTGTGACACCAAGCTGAGCATACAACATGTCACATACAGGGAAATCGGCCAACCGTGGATGTAGTAATTGCCTTGTTCAGCTGCGACGGCCGATACACGGGCAACGGTGCTCACATATAAATTAGAGCTGTCGATTAGTCGGACCAATTAATCTAAAAATACGATTAACCGATCATTGTGCTTTAGTCGATTAATCGAACCGATTAAAATACAAAGGCTGCTTTTTAAGTAAGGGCCGCAACAAGCGTGCGCGCTACCTCCCGGCATCAGTTGCAGCTGTGTAGCTAACCTGTACGCTGAACTGTGCTTCTTTACAATGTTCAAGATTATTGATTGGCCGGCCGCGTGTGAGGTGTATCGTGATAATGCAATGGACATTTTCACGGCCTCTTTTGAACTCGCACTTTACCGTCACAGCACAAGACCTCACACTGCTGCCCGGACTCGGGAACTGATTGACTCGTTTGGGTGGGAAGTTTTGGATCACCCACCGTATAGCTCTTCGTCATCTTGGTGGGAAGCGCTTCGCTGACGATGAAGAAGTGAAAACTGTTGTGAATTCTTGGTTGTCAGAGCAGGTGGCAAACTTTTATGCAGAGGGATTTCAGGACTTAGTTTTAAGATATAACAAGTGCCTAAATAAACAAGGCAACTACAGTATAGAGGAAGGTATGCAAAACCTAAATATAAATTGTTCGGTTAATTAAAAAAAACGGCCCTTACTTAAAAAACTGCCCTTGTAGCAGTGTGGTGCAGGAAAACCTGTGTGGTGTATTATTATTTGCCATCTGGCTCAGCTATTGTAAGATTGGTTAGCTGATGCTCATGCCTTTGCTTCAGAAAGATTATCTCCTTAATTGCTTTCTTCTAATTAGATGCTTTGGAATTTATTTTCTTACTTGCACACCACCAATACAATAAAAGTTTAAAATTATTATCTTCCTCATAGCAAATGGAATTGTAAATATTTTAAAATATGTTATTCAAAGGTTTTTTCTACTCGAACGATTACTGTGTGAGACCGACTAAAATTTGATTAATCGACCGATTAAAGCCATTCGGTCAACCACTCATAATGTTGAATCGATGGACAGCTCTAATATAAATATAATCCTGCGCATTTAATCTATACTAACATAATAAAGCTGAAGAGTTTGTGTGTTTAAACGCGCTAATCTCTGGAACTACCAGTCGGATTCGAAAAATTCTTTTTGTATATGATAGCCTGATTCAAGAGAAATAGTTTAGGCTATGTAGCATTAGGCTACACCTCTCAGGTAACCTTAAAGATTGATTTTTGTTCATTTTTTTTTTTTTTTGTCGTGTAGCCTCCTGTGAGGCCGAGTGCAGGTCTTTCTAGTCGACGCCCGTGGGCGACCTGCGCGTCGGGATGAGAGATGGAATGGATGAAGATGTATGAAACTGGGCAAGGATGTGGAAGGAAGCGGCCGTGGCCTGTCAGAGGGTACTGTCCCAGCATTTGCCTGGTGTTGAAAATGGGAAACTACGGAAAACCATTTCAAGGACAGCCGACGGTGGGGCTCGAACCCACGCGTCTACCGAGTCAGCAGAGAGCTTGGCCCCTTGACCTAACGCAGCGCTTTAGCCCGCGTAGCCACTACTGTCGGTTTTGTTCAGTAAGTCGGAAGAACAAGCGCTCCAGAACGGCTTCAATAATACCGAAGTCTATTGTTTCCATGTAATGCGGGCCGCATCACGTCGCCCCTACCAATGTTCTGGTGCGGAATTGCGAGCTGCTTATAAATTGCAGTCACGGGGAGTAATTAGTGCAAAAAGATTTCTTAGGTCCCTTAAAACAGTTATCATGACAATAGTATTCCTCTGTATGACGGCGTTGGCGTTGGTGCAGTATACTGAGGTTATCAGCTGCAATAAGCGTTGGTGTTTTCAAATTTACTTTCATTTATTCCGATCCTTATCCTTGAGCGCTCCAGTTCTGTAAAGGCCGGTTCTACCATCTCCGGGTACACCTGCTGGTAGCTGCACGGGAGATAAACTATCTGCCAGCATAAAATCCCTGGCAACTTTGATTGCGTTCTACCACATCCGTATGAGTGGCGGGCAGCTATCCGGAAGAAGACAATGAAATACTAAAGATGGCAGGCCTGCTTTTGTGCAGCAGAGTCGCAGAGCCAATGGCGTATCTCCTATTTTCGATTGCATTAATACCGCCAAATATACCGTATTTCAAATATATAGGATATGAAATCTCATCAACAGTAAGACCATTTCTCTCTTTAGTCCGAGTTGAGATGTGTCCTTTTATTACTCCCATAACAAAAGTATTTGTCGTAATCTAACGTGGTGGATTCGTCACATCACAGTATTATAATATTAACGAACTACTGTAAAATAAAAAAAGAGTTCATCTTGTTCATAGAGCTTAATATGATACGTACGTATTGATAAGAGTCATGGCTACGCGGTTGGAGTCGATTGCTTCGGAGCATGAGATTTTAAGTTCGATTTCTCTAATAGGAAAGTGATTTTATTAAGGCCTCTGTTCTTATTTGTTACCAGTGCATTATTATTCAAATATTGTCAGTTAAAATCATTCATAGTGAATGTTTCAGTAGGACTGAGATATATACCTATATACAATGTTATAATTCAGCAAGTTAACATTTCCAGACCATTGTTTTATTGCATACGGAACGGAACCCTTCCGTTTCACATCTGGTGCAAGTCATTGGCACATTTTTGTACTGTTATGTTAATAGGATTATTATATTGTGCGAAGTAAAAAAGGATGTAGGAGGTGTAAGCCAAGATATAAATACGTGTGATCGTTTAGGCAGATATTTCACCACCTCTTTGTTGACCTGGGTCGTGGCAGAGATACAATGATACTCATCATCATCATCATCTTGCACAGTTTCCAGCCACTGGCCGGGTCTGTTTGGAACACAAACCTCTCCAACGTCTTCTGTCTTCCCACCATCTCTCAGCCTCCACCCTTCTCCAGTCTTCTCCTCTTTTCTTCACGCTTTCTTCCACCCCCTTCAGCCACCTGTCTCTCGGTCTTCCTCTCGGTCTTTTTCCTTCCCACTTCTTCTCGTGTACTCTCCTGGGTATCCTCTTCTCCTCCATTCGTTTTACATGTCCATACCATCTAAGTCTAGATTTCTCTATACCATCCTGTAATGGTTCCTCCTTCATTAATTCTCTGGTCCTCTCATTTCTTATTCTGTTCATCTTTGTAGCTCCAATACTGCTTCTCAAGAACCTAATCTCACTGGCCTGTATTTTGCTCTTCTCCCTTCCTTTCATAACCCATGTCTCCGAGGCATACGTCAGGATAGGGACATAGTACGTCCGATATATGATCTTTTTGCTGTTCTGAGGGACATCCTTGCTCCATAACATGCTTCTCACACTCCTCCGGAATGCTTCTGCCTGCCTCCCCCTCTCATTTATTTCTCTATCGTTTCTTCCATTCTCTTGTATCAGGCTTCCCAGATACTTGAAACTCTCCACTTTCTCATCTTCGTCTACAGGGAGAAGATCTAAAATGCCCACAAAACCTTCCATAATAAGGCGAACTTTGAAATGTTGAATTAAAACATAAATATGCTTGTAAACAAAGTACGCACTATAAGTGGTGTTATTTGGTCCATGCTGTATCAATAAATAATAAGGGAGCGGCAGGAAAAAATAAATGCCGAAGGTGGGAATCGAACCTGTTACGATTAGACCCACAGAGACCAACGCTGATCACTAGACCATGCTGACATGCTTTCGCTACAGTGTTTACACGTTGTATATAACCAAATGATAACAAGATAATTGCTTAATAAGTGATTTGAAAAGGAAAAATACAATTTCTAACATGGAACGTTCATTGCTTTTGTGGCTGTATTAAACAGAAGACTGCACATGATCTAAATTACGCATAAGGCAAACGTTCGTCGGCCATTTTGGAGCGTTATCCGGCTGGCAAAGCTCTATCGGCCTCTCGGAGCGACAGTTTACACCACCCGATAAGCAATATCTATCCCGCTGGCAGCACTACCTGCTGATGGTCGAACGGAAATCTCAGTTTATTCCGCAGGCAAATTACCTGGTCCTTTGCCCGGAGATGGTTGAACTGCTAGTCTATGTAATATTTTTCAGGTTAGCTAGTGCTAGTAGGTAATTTTTACTCCATGTTGAATTTTATCTGCACATTAACGTGTTGGCCGACTGTAAAGCTTTCTGACTTGTTTTGGAGCCACTTACAATGTACTGAATTTGGTTTGTTATTGCTTAGTAAAGTGGGATTTCAGTTTTGTTCAGAGTTGTACTGTGTGTGGATTCAGGCCACGTGCGAGAGTATACTGAAGGTGATGACTCTGGGGAACATCCTGGTGACGTCATGCGGCATGCAGGCGCTGTACGGGCTGTTGGTGTCGCAACCCCCGGCCACCTCGCTGCCCGCTTCCCTCAACGCTCAGCTTATAACGGCACTGTTCGACTATCAGCCTGCGGCCAGCGACACGCAGCCCACACTGGCTTGGCTCGCCGTCATGCAAGAAGCCTACATCAATCTTGGAAGGTAACACACAACACATTTACTATACCTTTCATGTTTAACCCTCTTAGTGCCAAGCCATTTCCTGAAATACTTGCCAAGAATGCCAAGCCATTTTCAATGATAAGCAGGCTATTCTAAAAAAAATCATAAATACCGCATTTCCAACGATAGAATCATTATTTTTGCTTTGCATTATAACCAATACCTAGAGGTGTTAGTTTTTGTTAATTCGCGATAAAACGAAAAGTCATATTTAGAGGTTAGGATGTTTTATTTACATGTTTCGTGCCGCCCAGGAGTGAAATAAAATTGCGAAATAACGCGAATTTTGTGAATAACACCACAAATACCGCAATCTGCGAAATAAAAACAAATTTTCATATTTTTTCCCCACACCAATCCGAACATTTTTGTCCACAAGCCGATAATCGAATTTGGTTGGTGTTCAATTCGAGAGAATGATCGATTGTATAGTTTCGCGAGGGGTAATACTACGATATACGTCATATTACGATATACTGTCGATATTCTCGTTACTCGTTGGATTTTAGCGCTGTGGTAAACAATTGTTATATCGCGGCGTGAATAGTTTGGCCGACTACCTCCAGAAGGTTATGTGATAGTTGTTCATAATGTAAACTACGTTTGCCTCCTGTTACATCGGTAGCGAGTGTAAATTATAGTAGAGAATTCTATATAATTTAATAAAAAGTGCGCAAATTGTGCGTTATCATCGAAGCTAGTGTGTTATTTGCGTGAATCAGTTGGCGACCACGTGTTCCGAACTTAGCAGTACAGGAAGATGAGACGCGACGTAATTTAAATATTATGGCACGAATTCAGAAATAAATTTTGCGTGTGGTTACGAATTTATCCTGGCGTGTGACTACTGTCAACCGTGTGATAACAGTGTTTGTTACTGGGCATCGCTCAGTTGAGTTTAAAAATGCCGAAGGTAGCTGTTTTTGCCACAGACAGACTTAAAGAATATAAGAATGAAGGATTTATAATTTCTTGTGGCATTCTTATGTGCAAATATTGTGATTGTCGGTTAGATTATCGCAGGAAAGATGCATTAGACAAACATTGCAAATCGGAGAAGCATTCAAAACGCCGAGAAAATTCGCGTCTTGAAGTTAGTGTTCCTAGAGTGGCCACCTTGAAAGAAACATTATCAAATGCTAGTCGTGTGAAGGATATGAAAGAAGGGTTTATTTTGGACACTACTACTGCGTTTGTGAAAGCTAATATACCAGTAGAGAAACTAGACAATCCTGCTATCCGTACTTGGTTTAATAAGTACGTTCGCGGAAGTGGAGATTTACCATCAGCAAATCAGATTCGTCAGAAATACATCCCCATGATTGGCGAAAGAAGGAGGGAAGAAATTAGGGAAGATATAAAAAACAAAGACGTGTTTCTGCTATGTGACGAAACAACTGACAAGAATGGTACAGGCCGTACGTTAGTTTTAGACGAGTGAAAAATCTTAATGGAAGCCTGGAGGCGAGTTACTGCAGTACCTGTGTTGTTATCAGCTGCCCCAAGCGGTCCGATGATTGACGAAGCTGTCTCACACTCCTACTGAAGTACAGTCATTGGCAAATATAATGACGTTCTGTTCGTAAATACGTACCGTGTACTTCCGCGTCACACAATACCTCGACGGTGACTGTACTGTCTGCAAGTCGGTGTCGCCACGTGCTCAAGTCTGGAATTCCATTACATCAGATCGTTGTTGACAAATGTGAAGCGATAGGGTGAGAGAGTGACTGTGTACAGGCTCGCCCGCAGGCTTCAAGGTCAAGGGCAATCGTCTAAAACAAACGTCCGGCCTGTAGGTGTGTTTTCAACATTCTTTTTCGTCCATCAGTACCATCAACTGAAATGAACACCCATCTGGCTGCCTCTGTTGTTCTAGATTCTGCCAATAGCGTAAATTGCTCCAATGCGATATTCGACACCTTGAATTCCTATGAAATTGAACGGGAGCGTGTAGTGGCAGTAGTTACGGACTCAGCACGCTACATGACAAAATGTGTAACTACTCTTCAAGGATTGATTGAAGAATTAAGTCATGTCCAGTGCTGGGCTCATAAAGTCAATCTTATCGGCTGCGTATTTGAAAACGAGCTGGACGAATTGAACATGTCTATAGTAAAGACAAAGAATGCCTTTTTAAATACGCGAAAAAGAAAAAGCAATTATGTTGCATTTCTAAGGGAGAAATATGAAAACACAGAAAAAGAGAATGAAATTCTAGCTTTCCCAATGCCTGTATTACAAGATGGAATTCATGGTTTAAGGCTGCAATGTATATGGCCACGCATGTGGAAGATCTGGTAGAATTTTTCAAAACATTGGAAGATTCAAATTCTGGGGTCAAATTTTTCCAACAAGCATCGACTTCAACAATACAAATTATAAAATTACAAGCATTGTATGTTTCTGTTGTTGGTGCCTCTCTTATGGACTTGCTTAATTTCTTGGAGGGATCCAGGTACCCAACAATTCACTTACTGGCTGGGAAGCTAGATGACCTTGAGGTAAAGCTCAAGCTATTAGGCGACGGTGGAATGTTCAATCATACGATCCTCCAGAACTTGGAACAGCTTCCTCAAAAGATGCAGATAAAGGATAAGTCCAAGCTTACGTGTGTTGCCCAGTCAGCTCTAGTGAAAGTCAGGACTTTAAGGACCACGGATCCAGCCAGGAAGACTGTAGAAGCCATCGGGTCACTGTTTGATCCTCGGCATGCACCTATGAACGTATCTCCCACAGAACTGCTCCAATTTAAGAAGAATGCCCCATTTCTTACGAAGATGGAGTCTCAACAGTTTTTAGAGGCTCACAGCATTTACCTGACTGCAATCAAGAACCAACTGCGTCATGAAGATAATGTGAATGTTCCAGAGATCCTCATGGGATTAAGGCCTGCTCACCGAGACTATGCAACAGCTGCATTAAAGTGTGTGTGGTATCCTTGTTCAAATGTGGATTCTGAAAGGTCACTTTCGAAATACAGTCTCATAGTAAGTGATAGGAGGCGACAATTGACAGCTGCAAATGCTGAGACTTTAACCATGATCTACTTCCAGTGATTTCACCGCAGTATTTGGATAAAACTGAAAAAGGTATTCACTGAAATGTGTTTCGAGATGGTGAATGTAAAATAAAAATGTGACTTCCATATAAGTATTATCTCATTCTTCCATAGCCATGTTTAACGTTTTACCCTGCTGTTTTGTTTTTTACTTTGTTTTATTAATTGTTTACATTTTTAAATGCACTTATTGTACAAACCTTATCGCTTTCCAAATTTTAACATGTCATCCCCCGAAAAAATAATAAAAACACAAAACACCACCTTTTGAATTTTAAATCAACAAATCTTCAAAAAAATAACAACACTTTCTAACACCTCTACCAATACCTCATTCTTTCATATATTATGTTCACACTAGTAAATAATGCATCTAAACCTTTTTAATTGAGGCTATTCTGATAATTGTACAATTTTTCAATATATTTTTGTAAAAATCAGTTTTGAGCCTAAATTAAGGACACCTAAGAGTCATATTCGAAGAAACATTATGTTTCCAGCTGTAGAAAGTTCTTAAAAACACCTGTAGGCAGAAAACTTCAAGAAGAAGATAAGAACTGCACCGCAATCTTGGCGGGAACACGCGTGATTGCGGTAGCGCAAAGGGAGGGCGTGCATACAAACTCAAACCTATCGCGTAACGGACCTTGCAGGAAAAAAGTAAACACCGCACAGGCAAGCTTGAAACCTCACCTTTCCAACAGTATGAGAAAATCACGGACATATTCCTACAGAAATCTACAAATATACGATAAACAGCGATTGAATCGGCTTGGGCACTTTTTGCGCGAGCCGATCTGGCACTGAGAGGGTTAATGCATTAAACAGAAATAATGGAATGCAGCCGAAATAAATGAGAAGCCTCTATGGACAGGAAATTGGCTGTGTGTAGTCTGGTAGTGGGTGTCAGCTCATTTGTAACTTCATTGATGTTATTATCTGGGTTTCATTTTTGGTTTATAGAAATGTCTATTTTTCGAATGCAGTATGAACATTAATGTGCCCTTGTCCGTTTTGTGTCAAATGTTGTTCAATATTGGTAAACAGATGATTGGTGCGTTTGCCAAATATTTTCAATGTTTTTTTTTTTTGCGTTGATGTGTTCTTTGTAAGGAATTCTCAAAGCTCTCCCTGATTGACCAATATAAGAGCATTTACATGTGTTACAAATTAATTTGTAATTCCTGATTTTTGATATTTTTCATTTTAAATTGTATACAAGTTGGAAATGGCATCGTTAGGCGCGAACAATGACTGTTCCCTTCATAATTAAATATTGTCTTACTGGGCTTTCAACTCAAAATGTTATATATTCCAATGTGATTTATTTTCAAGTAGCTCCGTAAAACTGCAGAGTAATTACTTATAATAATAATAATAATAATAATATCGTATGGCCTCGGTGCCGGGTGCAAGCTTTGTTAATTGACACCCAGAGGGCAGCTTGCATGTCGTATTTAGTCGTTCCTTTGAACGCTATGAAAGTCAATGAGGTTAGATGTCTAATCTCCTTGACACCACAGCGCTTTCTAGTAGAGAATGGAGGAACTTTGTGTTGGCGGAAAATCCCGAGATTCATTTTGCCATTGAACACGGCCTACTGAATTCAAATGGGTTCTTTAACATGCCAACAACTTCTGACATCCTCCTTCGGCTTTTCCCAATTAATTGGGGTCGCCGGAGCCTACCAGGCTCATTTTGGTTTTGGCCGGGAATTTACGGCCGGATGCACTTCCTGACGCCCCAACAACATATGACATCCATGTCATGATTTTTGTCGCCTTTATAAAATCACTTACCACGGCCAGGGGTGAACCTGCAAGCTTGGGTTGGTAGTCCGACACGCTAAGCAGTCACCCACCATGGCAAGCATTGAATATTAATTACAATTAGCTGTGTATAATACTGTATTCATTATTTCATTGGTTTAGGGGGTGTCACATGACTTCTCAATCCACGCGTCAGAAAGTGGGGTCGTGTGCAGAGAGGCTCGCGTTTGCATAGTCTCGTGTGCACCCGGTCACGTGCTGTAAACAATCTCCCCTCTCACTCACTCGCTCGACCGAAACTGGTTTCTCCTCGCTAAACCTCTCAAGGACTTGTAAAAGTGTCGACTTCCAGCCTACTACAAATCTCATTTAACCAATGCTAATAATATTCTTCATTAAAAACATCGCATTTCTCTGCTCATTTTATACAGCTACGCAGCGAAGTCTCTGCTTCTGGTTGCTTTTAAATGCACGTCTGTAATGCAAATAGTATACTCGTTCCCTTTAAATGAAAACATATAAATAGTTACGTAAAACAGGTTCGATCCTCGCCTCACGCCATTCATTGGACTCCTTTAAATACTTATAATAATATATTTATTACAGCCAATGGCCAATGCAAAGAAAATAAGAACTATAACTACATAACTAGTCACTACAAATTTCATTCAAGGACTTATTCCTCTTCCTGCAAGTAGCGAGGTGATAACGCTCACATGTTTTCTCGCAGAGAGAACAAACACAGTTTAGGTTAGGCATGCGAAACAGTTGTTGTTGTTGTTTGAGTCTTCAGTCTTTTGACTGGTTTGATGCAGCTCTCCATGCCTCCCTGCCCTGAGCTAATCGTTTCATTTCTACATAGCTACCACACCCTACATCCGAGGCAATCTGTTTAACATATTCTAACCTTGGTCTACCCCTACAGTTCTTATCCTCGACCCTTCCTTCCATAACTAAGCTTGCTATTCCTCGGTGTCTTAGTATGTGTCCTACCAACCTATCTCTTCTCTTCATTAGCAGTCGCCAGAAACATCTCTCCTCTCCCACTCGCCTTAATACCTCTTCGTTTGTAACCCTATCTACCCATCTGATCTTCATCATTCTCCTGTAACACCATATTTCAAATGCTTCAATTCTCCTCTTTTCTGCTGCACCAATAGTCCAAGTTTCACTTCCATAGAGCGCCACGCTCCAGACAAAGGCTTTCAAAAATGACACCCTAATACCTAAATCTATATTCGATGTCAACAGATTCCTTTTTTGTAGAAAGGCTTTCCTTGCCTGAGCCAACCTACTTTTTATATCCTCTTTCTTCGTCCATCACTGGTTATTCTGCTTCCTAAGTAACAGAAGTCTCCTACTTCCTTCAGCTTTTCACCTGCCAATTTGATCTCCATAGAGGTTTCTGATTTATTTCGGCTTCATTCCAGTATTTTTGTTTTACATTTATTAATTTTCATCATGAATTCCTTCCGAAAGACGGAATCCATATCATTCAAAAACTCATTCAAATCCTCAGGCTTGTCGGCCAAGATGACGATGTCATCAGCAAATCTCAGAGTAGAAATTATTTCTCCTTGAATCTTCACTCCCACTTTAAATTTTCCTCCAATTTCCTTCATTGCTTGTTCAATGTAAAGATTGAAAAGTATGGGTGATAAGTTGCAGCCTTGCCTTACACCTTTCTGAATACCAGCTTCTCTCTCATGTCCTTCAGCTCGAATGACTGCCGTCTGGTTTCTGTATAGATTGTATATCGCCCTCCTATCCCTGTACTTTATTCCAATAGATTTCAAAATGTCAAACAATTTAGTCCAATCAACGTTATCGAAAGCCTTTTCTAAGTCTACAAAAGCCATGAACGTTCTCTTATCTTTCCTTATTCTACCTTCTAAAATCAGCCTAAGACTTAGTACATTTCTCCTGAAACCAAACTGGTCCTCACCCAACTCCGTTTCTATCTGGCTTTCAATCCTCTTGTAAATTATTCTAGACAGGATCTTTGAAGCATGAGTAATCAAGCTGATTGTACGGTAATCTTCACATCTGACAGCTCCCACTTTCTTTGGTATAGGGATGATTACATTCTTCTTGAAATCAGGGGGTACCTCACCTGTCTCATAAATCCTACACACCAAGTGAAATAACCTGATCAGACCTTCATCTCCTATGCAGCGTAGCAACTTAATCGGTATATCATCTATGCCTGGTGCTTTGTTCCTGCTTAAGTCCTCCAAAGCTCTGTCAAATTCTGATCTCAATATTAAATCTCCTTTTGCATCCTCATCAATTTCCTCCTCCCTTTCCATTACATGATTCTCAATCTCCTTTCCCTTATACAAACTCTCTATGTAAGCTTTCCATCTCTCAACCTTTTCTTCCCTATCTGTTAGAGGCTTTCCATTTGTGTCCTTAATATTACAGCACTTAGTCTTCTTTTCCCCAAAAGTATTCTTAATCCTTCGATAAGCTGTGTCTACTTTTCCCAATTTCAGACAATTTTCTATACCTGCACATTTCTCTTTCAACCATTCTTCTTTCGCTTCCTTGCACTTCAACCTCATTTCTCAGACGTCTGTATTCTGCTTTCCCCTTTTCATCTCTTAGATTCTTGTGTTTCCGCCTTTCATCCATCAATTCTAGTATATCCTGAGTGATCCACGGTTTTCTACCTATTCTTTCTTTCCTACCAATGTTTTCTTCTGCGGATTTTGTTATTTCATTCTTCAAAAGTGCCCATTCGTCTGCAATTGAAGTTTGTTTAGGGGTTTTGATTAGTCCTTCCTTTATACTCTTCTTGAATCTTTCGTTTACATCCTTTACTTTCAGTCTGTCTATTGCCCACCTTTTTGGCTTTTGACTTTTCTTCAGTTTCTTCAACTTTAATCTGCATTTCAATACAACCAGATTGTGGTCAGAGTTTATGTCAGCACCAGGATATGTTTTACAATCAAAAATCTGGTTTCGAAACCTCTGCTTGACCATAATGAAATCGATTTGGTAACGCCCTGTATCTCCTGGTCTCATCCATGTGTATATTCTTCTATTGTGGTTATTGAATAAGGCGTTAGCTATGACCAACTCATGTTCGGTGCAGAATTCTACCAGCCTGCTTCCTCGATCATTCCTTTCACCTAATCCGAAATCTCCTACTATTTTCCCTTCTCTCCCTTTTCCTACCACAGCATTCCAATCTCCCATTACTATAACATTTTCATTACCCTTGATATACCTCAGAATTTCGTCTATTTCTTCGTAGACCTTTTCAACATCCTCATCATCAGCTTGACTGGTAGGCATATAGACTTGTACCACTGTGGTGCACGTAGGTTTAGTATTGATTTTTGCTACAATAATCCGTTCACTGTATTGCTCATAATATTCCACCCGCTGTCCAAGTTTCCTACTCAATATGAGACCAACCCCTGCTTGGCCATTGTTTGATTTAGTGCTAATGACCCTATAGTCTCCTGACCAAAAGTCCTGCTCTTCCTGCCAGCGCATTTCACTAATCCCAACCAAATCCAACCTCAACCTATCCATTTCCCTTTCTAAGTTTTCTAACTTTCCACTTCCTAGCAGACTTCTAACATTCCACGCTCCGATCCGTAGAATGTCAGATTTCCTCTTTGTCACTTCTGTGATGTTAACTCCCTCTCGAGTAGTCCCCACCCGGAGATCCGAACAGGGGACTAGTTTACCTCCGGATTGAAATTTTACAAGGGAGGAGGCCATCATCACATGTAATTATGCATAGAGAGGTGCGAAACAGTAATGTGCGTCAAACTCTATGGTGAAAACCATGTACCGCATATCGCGTAACAAGATGACGCAATTCGTAGTTGGCAACTGACCACTCTCTGTATATCATAGCGTCAGTAGAGTAAAAATCACTCCAAATCTCTGCTTTCTTCTGATGATGCTCTCGCAATAGTTCCTTATATGACGGCGTAGATGGCAGTGACAAGCATATGCGTAGGTCTTCCAAGAACATGGGTTCTCTGCACGATTCATATACCAGTCGAGACGGAGTCCATTTAGAGACGCCTTAAGCTTTTCAACACTCACTCCATTGGCTTCTCTGGGACGTGACGATCCCGTGCCGCTCTCACTATCTGCCTCCATTTCCTCTTATCCAGCGCAGTATTCTCCCATCCAGTAATACCCACCTGTCTGCAGTCAGAGGTCACCTCATCTTGCCATCTACTCCTAGATCATCCAGGGGGTCTCGAGCCTTCGATCTTCTTCTGGCGAACTATTCTAGCAGCGTCCATTCTGATGACATGCCCTGCCCATTGTAGCCGTTTCGCTTTCATGATGTTCACTACCCTGGGTTGATTGGCTAACTTGTACAGCTCATGATTTGATCTGAGAACCCATCTTTGTGTTTCCTGGTCAAAAATGGGGCCGAAAATTTTTCTATATATCTTGTTTTCGAAGACTGTAAGTTGGTGTTCCTCCCTTTTGGTCACACTCCATGTTTCGGCTCCGTATAGCTTTTCAATGACTTTCAAATTTGATTTTGTAAGATGTGCCCAAATCAGATGAAGGCCGTGGTTGTACTTTCATCTGGAATAGCTCTAGTGCAGTTGTCAAGGATAATTTTTGCAGGTGTTGAATATCATTAATTGCGAAAATTGCTGCCGATAACCTCTCCTTTACATGTGAAGTGAAGGTAGTTCCATGAGGTTGGGGCGGAAGAAATGAGGAAGGAAAGAGACGGTTGGACTTCTGCCAGAGGAACAGCCTGCTAGTTGGGAACTCCTGGTTTATGAAAAGAGAGAGCCACACAATCGCATGGTACAGTGATGACTTGTTCAGGAAGTCGGTGGTCGACTATATACTGTATGAGAAAGAACTAAATAAGAACATCACGGACATCAAGGTTATACCATCGGAGAACCTGGGTAGCGACCATCGATTGCTGGTAATGAACTTGAGAGGGAGTAAGGAGAAGAAAGGGACTGAGAACCAGGAATGACGTATAAGGATATGGAAACTGAAAGAAGGGGATAGAAGGGTCGAGTACCTCAAAATGGTAAAGGAAGGAATTCCAACAGATGAAGAAAGAGGGGTGGAAGAGGAATGGGCTAGTTTTAAGAAGACACTAGTAGGTGCAGCAGAAGCAGTATGTGGGAGGACAAGTAGTAAGAAGAGGTGGAAGGAAACACCATGGTGGAATGAGAAGACAAAAGATATAGTAAGGGAAAAGAATAGAGCCTTTAGGAGGTGGTATCAAAATAGGATGGTAGAGACAAGGGAAGAGTACCAGGAAAGAAAGAAGGAGGCGAAGAGAGTAGTGGCTGAGGAGAGAAGAAAGTGGATGGAAGAGTGGACAAAGATAATGAAGGAGGATAGTGAAGGTACAAAAAAGGTCCTGTATGGGATGGTAAAAAATAAAGAGGCGGAAGGATCCTACGGATTATGTTAGAATGGTGAACAAAAGGGGACAAGAGATAGAAAATAGGGAAGAACTGAAGAAAATGTGGAAAGAATATTTTGAAGAACTTCTGAACCCAAATGGAAAAGATGGTGAGGAGGAAGAAATCGGGGAAGAGGAAGAAGAACTGCAAACAGAAAAGGACTTAACATGGAAAGAAGTGGAAGACACAGTGAACAAGATGAAAGGAGGGAAGGCACCGGGTGTGGATGAGTTGAGTGTGGAGATGGTGAGAGCAGCAGGAGAGGTGGGGATACAGTGGCTGTACCGAGTGATGAGGACAGCATGGAAGGAAAGGAAGACCCCAGAGGACTGGAAAAAAGGAATCATTGTCCCGATCTTCAAGAAAGGTAGTAGAACTGATTGCAGAAACTATCGGGGAATAACACTGATGAGTCATTGTGCAAAGATCTTCGAGAAAGTTTTGGAAAAGAGAATTAGGACAAGGATAGAAGTAGGGATGAGGGAAGAACAACATGGCTTCAGAGCAGGAAGGTCCACAGTGGATTTGATTTTTGCTGTAAGGCAGTTACAAGAACAGCACTATGAGTATGGACCAGATCTACTGATGGCCTTCCTGGACATTGAGAAAGCATATGACAGTGTATGCAGAAACAAAGTATGGAAGTCCCTGGAGGATAGAGGAGTAGAGAAATGGACTATAAAGAGGATAAAGGAGATGTACAAGGGAAGCGTGAGCTGTGTGAAAGTGGGAGGAGAGAGATCAGACTGGTTGGAACAGAGAAACGGCCTGAAACAAGGAAGTGCACTGTCACCGTTACTTTTCATTGTGGTGATGGATGACATAATGTCCCGAGTGTCACAAGTAATTGGGGAAGGAAAGATGAAAGCAATGGTGTTTGCAGATGATTTGATGATTTGGGGAAACAAGGAGGAGGAGGTACAGGAACAGTTGGACGTGTGGGAAGGAATAATACAAGGATATGGGATGAAATTTAGCATAAATAAGAGTGAGATGGTGATCACAACAAGGAAGAAGGAAAGAACCTCAACGGGAATAACAATTGGTGGGGAACAGCTGAAAAAGTGGAGAGTTTCATGTATCTGGGAAGCCTGATACAAGAGAATGGAAGAAACGATAGAGAAATAAATGAGCGGGGGAGGCAGGCAGAAGCATTTCGGACGAGTGTGAGAAGCATGTTATGGAGCAAGGATGTCCCTCAGAACAGCAAAAAGATCATATATCGGACGTACTATGTCCCTATCCTGACATATGCCTCGGAGACATGGGTAATGAAAGGAAGGGAGAAGAGCAAAATACAGGCCAGTGAGATGAGGTTCTTGAGAAGCAGTATTGGAGCTACAAAGAGGGACAGAATAAGAAATGAGAGGACCAGAGAATTAATGAAGGAGGAACCATTACAGGATGGTATAGAGAAATCTAGACTTAGATGGTATGGACATGTAAAACGAATGGAGGAGAAGACGATACCCAGGAGAGTACACGAGACGAAGTGGGAAGGAAAGAGACCGAGAGGAAGACCGAGAGACAGGTGGCTGAAGGGGGTGGAAGAAAGCTTGAAGAAGAGAGGAGAAGACTGGACAAGGGTGGAGGCTGAGAGATGGTGGGAAGGCAGAAGGCGTTGGAGAGGCTTGTGTTTCAAATGGACCCGGGCAGTGGCTGGAAACTTTGCAAGATGATGATGATGACTAAAATCTGTTTACTGCTACCAGTTCTTCTCCCTCGCATGTAATAATCTCTGACTCAGTGCACCTCCCCTCTCGTTTGAATGTCATCATTACTGTTTTTTTCTTATTGATAGTCAATTAGTTTATTCGTGCCCAAGTTAGTAACTTGTCGAAGGCTTCTTGAAGTGCAACTCTAGAAACTGATGCCAGAACCGTATCATCAGCATAGATATAGATTTGAACTTCTTTTGTCATAATTGCTTGCATTACATCATGTGTAGCAATGTTGAACAATATAGGATCCCCTTGTAATACACCAATTGTCTGTTCAATACTTGTATTTGGGGAGACCGAGTAGTCAATCTGTAGTCTGTTTTCAGCTAAAATATTGTTAATTATGAGTACTAAAGGGTTGTCCTTACCTAACAACTTTGATAATTTGTCCATCAGTTTTACTCTGCTAAGCGAGTCGAAAGCTTTAGTGTAATCCTCAAACACCGTAATCTGTTTCCCTCTTAAATCTGAGAGCCTCATGAATATCCTTTTGGAAACACACAATTGCATGTATATTGTGGGAGTTACATCCTCCATTTTTGGTCCGTATTGACTTTGATGATTTATAGCAAATTGTATTGATCGACGGAATAACATTTTTTGCTATAAATTGCATGTATAGTCGAACGACCTGTCCGGAAGCCAAATTGTTCCTACTAGAGGCCTCTGTAAGCATCCGGATCACTGGGATCCCCCTTCCCCTTGCAAAAGCTTTAGAGTAGAAGTCCTCCATCAAGGAGGATATATGGGTAGAGCTGCAACTTAATGCAAAATTTTGACCCCAACCTATTGCTCGACGCAAATAGTTCCATCTGACAATATGAGATGGCGTGACGATGTACTCTCGAGCGCGATCCGTCCCCGACCTGGCCTACTCGCTCCTCTCCCCTCCCGGCCCGTGCCTAACCCTCCCTTTCCCCTACTCTATCCACCCACCTCTACTTTATATTCCTTTCTTTCTTTCTTTCATATTTTAGTAATTGGTCTAATAATAGGCGATTTCTTCCCCCTGTGATATCAGGTAGAGAAGAAAACATAGGCTCTATCAGAATAGTTGTGGATGTTTCCACAAAGCACATAGCATGACATAGGCCTACCCCACAGATAAGTACAAATAGAAAGAGTAGGCTACTATATTACAATATTAAAAATGAATGGTAAGACAAAATTACAGCTGCACTTATCACACACCAGTATTATTTAATTGTCCGTTCTGTACTTCCTATCAATTGAATTAAGAAATATCACGTTTGAATTACGGGAAGCGTTGGAACAACCAGCCACCAGCTCTTACTTTGAATTATATCGATAGTATCTGATATCGTTTTCGAGCGCAATGTATCGACTAAAATCGATGTATGATTCAATATAATTCAATTTCTTCGTATAATATTGTTCGAAACCGATTGTATTACTTTCTAAGCACTGCAATATGTATTTACTATTGATATATATTCAAATATTAATTAAATATACAACATTAACAAGAATACTCACCAATTTTCCGATTTTGCTGCCATCTATAGAAGTACAACTTAACTACATCGTCGTACGCGATGACTGCTAGCGTTTTTAACGTTGTCAGCAGGTACTACTACAAGGTGTAACTTTTTCTATGCTCCATGTTGAGCGTACAATTGTAACGGTTTCTATTGGGCTCACTGTAGCGTGACAAATGTAATGTTTTCTACCAAGATATGTTGTTTTAATGGGCGCCAAGACCTCAACGCTATGTTGAAATCTAAATTTGTATTTAACAACACCTAGCTCTGGTAGAACACCTCCAAGAATCTTTACTCTCAGATCGTGGTATGATTGGATCATTAACCCAACAAACCATTGTATCAGGAGAAGGAATTGGTCTATATCTAATGCTACCTACTGAAAGCAATGATTGCATGGTTAAAAGAAATGAACTTATTGTATAAAAACAAGTATAGCAAAATTAATACTAATAATAAGTTTGAATTTATATTGGAGCGTTGCGATTTGAAAATTACCGTTAGAAAATTACGTGAAAACGGATTCGGATAAATTACTGATTTTACTCTTAATCCCAAGCTATGAAGTTACTGAAATACTGAATAAAAAACAAAGAGACGAGAGATTGCGTAGTTCTGAGTCATTCGCGCTTACCACTGGAAATTGCCGAAGCATTTCCCTCGTACTGGATGTTGAAGAGAGCTTCCCACAGCCTCCTGGACCTCGTCATCTTCTTCCTCAGTTGAAGATATGTTTGTAGATATGATAACTTTATGGTCCGAACATCGGAACCAACACGTACAACCACACTCGTTAAGTTTCACCAAGAAAAAAGTCCTCTGCCTCTACGGAACATCGGAGCCACTCACTCGTGCAACCATACTGGTTAAGTTTTACCAAGAAAGAGTCCTCGCCTCCACGGCGCGCAAACCATATATGCACTCCACGCCCACTCTGGAGCCGACTTCTTCACGCTCGCTCTGCGCTGATTGGCTGAGCCCCCACGCTATCTTCCCCACCTCCGCATCAATACACTCGGCGGGGCGATGATGCCATTTACCGTTCCATATTATTTCGCCTTTTTGTTAAGCTGCAACCCAAGCTTGTGTCATGCTTCTCGACAAGATTAAGCCTGTAGCCGAATTCCCAGTGAGTCATCTCTCTTATAATACCCTAACTGACAAAACTCCGTAGAATTCCGTAATCATATAATTTTCTACGCTAATGTTGATCGTAATAATTTGCTTGATAGTGTTTTCTATAACATAGAAAACCTATCTGTATGCTTATAATTTTATAAGAAAATGCTCCAAAAATCAATAAATAATAATAAGTTAATAATAATAATAAGTTAATAATAATAATAAATTAATAATAATAATAAGTTACATGAAAACTTCTCTTGGCTGAACAATTTGCCGCGTAAATAAATATAGAATGGCTTCCTACTGACTTATGCCAGTGGTGTAAAATCCCCTCGAAAAACACGTTACAAAGGCAAGCTAGCGTTGGTACCAAAACACCCTATAAAGTTTCACCCGGTCGTCCTCCATTGATTCGGAATACATCTCTGTTGGAGGCATTCACTGAATAGAAATGTCCACGATTTCAGAAGAGTAGGAGCCGCACTCTTTATGATTGTGTTCATTGTAAATGTTATCCGGTCCGCAAGCTTTCTTTAATTTCAACTTATTGATTACATTTTGTACTTCTTATTGTGTAAATATAAGAGATTTACCAATTTCCAAAGTCTTATCAGATCTCTTAACAGGTATCATATGAAAATAAAAATCCACAGCCTGCTTCCAGTCTCCGACCGGGTCAGGAATGGAATGAATGAAGCCCCCATCTAGCGGCGAGGATATGGACTGTGCCGGCTGCCGAGGCCTGACGCACTCCTCTGGGGCAATGATTAAATGAATGACAGATGAAATGAAATGATAGTGGAGAGTGTTGCTGGAATGAAATTGTGACAGGGAAAACCGGAGTACCCGGAGAAAAACCTGTCTGCCTCCGTTTTGTCCAGCACAGATCTCACATGGAGTGACCGGGATTTGAACCACGGACCCAGCGGTGAGAGGCCGGCGTGCTGCCGCCTTATCCACGGAGGCTTATTAAGCTATTAATAATGGTAATAGTAATTAGTAACACTGATCATAACTAATACATGTATTAAGCTATTAATAATGGTAATAGTAATAGGTATCATATCCTTGGGTCAAAAAACCTGAGTGAAGTGTTCAACCCAAGTTTCCATTGGAATGTCACGGGGAAATTTGGGATTCTTGGTCTGAGTGCTCTATAAGGTTGATTTTTAGCTTTCTCAATTTGTACTTTGCCTATGTTCTCATAATATCTGCCTTTTTAAGCTTAATTAGATTCTTATAATCTCTTCTACTCGTAGCCTGGCAACATGAAGATGGTGCGTCAACTTGAAACGTAATTTTCTCACGACCCTCATCGTTCTTAGCTAGACACAATTGTGCCTTCGGTACGTCGCAAAACGGTCTACGAGATCGCGCTGATATCTTGAATTTACATTTTGAGTGACATTCCTCCTCCTTCCCGTGCTGTTTTCACAAACCCTCTAAACTACAGGTCCTGCGGGCTGTTTCACTTTATTGTGGTAGGTCCCACTGCCTGCTGATGAGCCCATTTGGCCATTTGTAGGTGTGATCTGTCCTTGTGCTGCGCCAATCTGCCACGTCTCTTCACGGTGCTCACTCAGCTGTGGTTGGCCGACAAGCCCGAGGTTCTGAGCGGTGCTACGCGAGCTATGGAGGCCGTGGTGCAGTCGTGCGTTCATCGGGCCTGCTCGCCGGAAACGGCCGCCTCCTACCAGCACACCGTCGAGAAAGTGGTCGCGACCGTCATTGCTGGCTTGCAGTACCAGTACCATTCGGCGTGGCAGCACGTTCTACATCTGCTGGCCATACTGTTTGAGGTATGGGGCTTTTCTCAGAGTTGTGGGTTCCGATTAAATGCAAAATTATTTGCTCTGTATACTAAATAAACATATTATTATATTTGCTTAAAATATCCACTGAAACCATACTTCTTCATGAGAATGGGGAGAAAAAAGTGTCTTAAATATATTTCTTTGGTATAAATGATTATATTTTGTTATAATTGCTACAAGAAATGTGAATTTACTCTTGGCTGTGTCCTCGAAGGTTTGGCTTTAATTCCCGGACCTGTCAAGAAATTTAATTCTGGTATGAAGGCTGGAACGGGGTTCACAGCCCTGTGAGGCAAAACTAAGGAGAGGTGGGTTCGATTCCGACCTCAGTCATCCTGGAATTGGTTTTCCGTGGTTTACCAATTCTACTCCAGTCATATGCTGGGATGGTTCCTAACTTAAGGCCCTTCCCAATCCTCACACACTACTACAGATACCATAATAAGTGGGCCAAATGACCATGATTCCCAAGGTGCTTGATATAACTCCAGAGGTGAGCTGCAACTACAAGTTACAGTGCAACTTCGTTAGTACATTTTTCAAGGTACTGAAATAATTGGACATCAACAGCGGGAAAACGTACTACCGAAAAAGCTATATTGTATTTACGTGTATATCACGCACCCCAGGATCGCAGGTTCGCTCCTGGCCGTGGTAAGTGATTTTTGAAAGGCGGCAGAAATACGACACCATGTCATACGATGTTGGCATATCAAAGAACCCATTTGAATTCAGTAGGCCGTGTTCATAATGGCAAAATTAATCTCGGGAGTTTCCGCCAACACGAAGTTCCCCATTTCTCTACCAGAAAGCGCTATATTGTTCAAGGAGCTTAGATATCTAACCTCCTTGACTTTCATAGCGATTCAAGGAACAACGAACTTCGACATGCAAGCTACCCTCTGGGTGTCAAATTACAAAGCTTGCACCCGGCTCCCGAGGCCATACGATATTATTATTATTATTATTAATTGGAAATTGCAGGAAATGGTATTCCTCGCATACATCTCGCATTAATTTCTGACGCCATCATAAAGATGTTCGTAGTAATTTTAAAACACGTCATGCTCACGAAGTTATTGTTCGTTTTGGCGGCAGTGCTTTCGCGGTGTTTGTTGTCCATCTGTTGCATTGTCGACAAGTAGGCCTACCAGTATTGTCTTCATGTTCCATTTTTGTTTCTCAGTTAAGTGCGATTGTTTTCTTGTAGAAATCACTCTTTTAGTTATGTAAAATCGCGGAAGTTATACGGCTGGATTTAAACTCAAAGTGATGAAATACGCAGACAACGATTGTAGTAGAGCTGGGGGTCGAGAATTAATTGTGAATGAATTTGATATTCGCTACTGGCGTCAACAGAAAGACGCGCTAGAAACCAGTAACCAAACACGCAAGGTGTTTTCAAATGTGGCGACACAGTAAAACAGCAATATGGGGTGCGATCATCAGCTGTTTTGTTGGTGCTCCACACGCTAAATAAGTAATCGTTAGTTTAGAACACGCCGAGTTCTGGAATTGTTAATCACGATAAGCTGACAACGGAAGACAAAATATAGAAGGCCGTCAGTTGAACTCCTGCTTGATTGGAAATAGGGGTATATAGATGATAGATGTTATTAAGAGCTTCTTGAAGACTGGCATCGCAAATGCATTGGACGGAAGTTAGGATGATGCACGCGAGAGTAGCTCGGAGATTGGCAGCAACAACGGCTGTTGACAATTCCAGTCGTCTTGTTTCAATAATGCAAATTTTACATTTGTTTGGGAATAAGATATTTCCTTCACAAATCCCGGCATATATCTTGCACCGTAGATTTTCGGTCAGAAAAGTGCGAGCAAATACGGTATTTGGATTCCGATCCACTTTGTTATTTCCCTCACTTTCTTCTCCATTGCAAACATGACTGTAAACAAGGCCCAGTATATCACTATACGGCAAGCTATCGTCACTGAATGAATACTGTATTTGGATTCCGATCCACTTTGTTATTTCCCTCACTTTCTTCTCCATTGCAAACATGACTGTAAACAAGGCCCAGTATATCACTATACGGCAAGCTATCGTCACTGAATGAATACGGTATTTGGATTCCGATCCACTTTGTTATTTCCCTCACTTTCTTCTCCATTGCAAACATGACTGTAAACAAGGCCCAGTATATCACTATACGGCAAGCTATCGTCACTGAATGAATACTGTATTTGGATTCCGATCCACTTTGTTATTTCCCTCACTTTCTTCTCCATTGCAAACATGACTGTAAACAAGGCCCAGTATATCACTATACGGCAAGCTATCGTCACTGAATGAATACTGTATTTGGATTCCGATCCACTTTATTTCCCTCACTTTCTTCTCCATTGCAAACATGACTGTAAACAAGGCCCAGTATATCACTATACGGCAAGCTATCGTCACTGAATGAATACTGTATTTGGATTCCGATCCACTTTGTTATTTCCCTCACTTTCTTCTCCATTGCAAACATGACTGTAAACAAGGCCCAGTATATCACTATACGGCAAGCTATCGTCACTGAATGAATACGGTATTTGGATTCCGATCCACTTTGTTATTTCCCTCACTTTCTTCTCCATTGCAAACATGACTGTAAACAAGGCCCAGTATATCACTATACGGCAAGCTATCGTCACTGAATGAATACTGTATTTGGATTCCGATCCACTTTCTTATTTCCCTCACTTTCTTCTCCATTGCAAACATGACTGTAAACAAGGCCCAGTATATCACTATACGGCAAGCTATCGTCACTGAATGAATACTGTATTTGGATTCCGATCCACTTTGTTATTTCCCTCACTTTCTTCTCCATTGCAAACATGACTGTAAACAAGGCCCAGTATATCACTATACGGCAAGCTATCGTCACTGAATGAATACGGTATTTGGATTCCGATCCACTTTGTTATTTCCCTCACTTTCTTCTCCATTGCAAACATGACTGTAAACAAGGCCCAGTATATCACTATACGGCAAGCTATCGTCACTGAATGAATACGGTATTTGGATTCCGATCCACTTTGTTATTTCCCTCACTTTCTTCTCCATTGCAAACATGACTGTAAACAAGGCCCAGTATATCACTATAGGGCAAGCTATCGTCACTGAATGAATACGGTATTTGGATTCCGATCCACTTTGTTATTTCCCTCACTTTCTTCTCCATTGCAAACATGACTGTAAACAAGGCCCAGTATATCACTATACGGCAAGCTATCGTCACTGAATGAATACTGTATTTGGATTCCGATCCACTTTGTTATTTCCCTCACTTTCTTCTCCATTGCAAACATGACTGTAAACAAGGCCCAGTATATCACTATACGGCAAGCTATCGTCACTGAATGAATACGGTATTTGGATTCCGATCCACTTTGTTATTTCCCTCACTTTCTTCTCCATTGCAAACATGACTGTAAACAAGGCCCAGTATATCACTATACGGCAAGCTATCGTGACTGAATGAATACGGTATTTGGATTCCGATCCACTTTGTTATTTCCCTCACTTTCTTCTCCATTGCAAACATGACTGTAAACAAGGCCCAGTATATCACTATACGGCAAGCTATCGTCACTGAATGAATACGGTATTTGGATTCCGATCCACTTTGTTATTTCCCTCACTTTCTTCTCCATTGCAAACATGACTGTAAACAAGGCCCAGTATATCACTATACGGCAAGCTATCGTCACTGAATGAATACGGTATTTGGATTCCGATCCACTTTGTTATTTCCCTCACTTTCTTCTCCATTGCAAACATGACTGTAAACAAGGCCCAGTATATCACTATACGGCAAGCTATCGTCACTGAATGAATACTGTATTTGGATTCCGATCCACTTTGTTATTTCCCTCACTTTCTTCTCCATTGCAAACATGACTGTAAACAAGGCCCAGTATATCACTATACGGCAAGCTATCGTGACTGAATGAATACGGTATTTGGATTCCGATCCACTTTGTTATTTCCCTCACTTTCTTCTCCATTGCAAACATGACTGTAAACAAGGCCCAGTATATCACTATACGGCAAGCTATCGTCACTGAATGAATACGGTATTTGGATTCCGATCCACATTGTTATTTCCCTCACTTTCTTCTCCATTGCAAACATGACTGTAAACAAGGCCCAGTATATCACTATACGGCAAGCTATCGTCACTGAATGAATACTGTATTTGGATTCCGATCCACTTTGTTATTTCCCTCACTTTCTTCTCCATTGCAAACATGACTGTAAACAAGGCCCAGTATATCACTATACGGCAAGCTATCGTCACTGAATGAATACGGTATTTGGATTCCGATCCACTTTGTTATTTCCCTCACTTTCTTCTCCATTGCAAACATGACTGTAAACAAGGCCCAGTATACCACTATACGGCAAGCTATCGTGACTGAATGAATACGGTATTTGGATTCCGATCCACTTTGTTATTTCCCTCACTTTCTTCTCCATTGCAAACATGACTGTAAACAAGGCCCAGTATATCACTATACGGCAAGCTATCGTCACTGAATGAATACTGTATTTGGATTCCGATCCACTTTGTTATTTCCCTCACTTTCTTCTCCATTGCAAACATGACTGTAAACAAGGCCCAGTATATCACTATACGGCAAGCTATCGTCACTGAATGAATACGGTATTTGGATTCCGATCCACATTGTTATTTCCCTCACTTTCTTCTCCATTGCAAACATGACTGTAAACAAGGCCCAGTATATCACTATACGGCAAGCTATCGTCACTGAATGAATACTGTATTTGGATTCCGATCCACTTTGTTATTTCCCTCACTTTCTTCTCCATTGCAAACATGACTGTAAACAAGGCCCAGTATATCACTATACGGCAAGCTATCGTCACTGAATGAATACGGTATTTGGATTCCGATCCACTTTGTTATTTCCCTCACTTTCTTCTCCATTGCAAACATGACTGTAAACAAGGCCCAGTATATCACTATACGGCAAGCTATCGTCACTGAATGAATACGGTATTTGGATTCCGATCCACTTTGTTATTTCCCTCACTTTCTTCTCCATTGCAAACATGACTGTAAACAAGGCCCAGTATATCACTATACGGCAAGCTATCGTGACTGAATGAATACTGTATTTGGATTCCGATCCACTTTGTTATTTCCCTCACTTTCTTCTCCATTGCAAACATGACTGTAAACAAGGCCCAGTATATCACTATACGGCAAGCTATCGTCACTGAATGAATACGGTATTTGGATTCCGATCCACTTTGTTATTTCCCTCACTTTCTTCTCCATTGCAAACATGACTGTAAACAAGGCCCAGTATATCACTATACGGCAAGCTATCGTCACTGAATGAATACTGTATTTGGATTCCGATCCACTTTGTTATTTCCCTCACTTTCTTCTCCATTGCAAACATGACTGTAAACAAGGCCCAGTATATCACTATACGGCAAGCTATCGTCACTGAATGAATACGGTATTTGGATTCCGATCCACTTTGTTATTTCCCTCACTTTCTTCTCCATTGCAAACATGACTGTAAACAAGGCCCAGTATATCACTATACGGCAAGCTATCGTGACTGAATGAATACGGTATTTGGATTCCGATCCACATTGTTATTTCCCTCACTTTCTTCTCCATTGCAAACATGACTGTAAACAAGGCCCAGTATATCACTATACGGCAAGCTATCGTCACTGAATGAATACTGTATTTGGATTCCGATCCACTTTGTTATTTCCCTCACTTTCTTCTCCATTGCAAACATGACTGTAAACAAGGCCCAGTATATCACTATACGGCAAGCTATCGTGACTGAATGAATACGGTATTTGGATTCCGATCCACTTTGTTATTTCCCTCACTTTCTTCTCCATTGCAAACATGACTGTAAACAAGGCCCAGTATATCACTATACGGCAAGCTATCGTCACTGAATGAATACGGTATTTGGATTCCGATCCACTTTGTTATTTCCCTCACTTTCTTCTCCATTGCAAACATGACTGTAAACAAGGCCCAGTATATCACTATACGGCAAGCTATCGTGACTGAATGAATACTGTATTTGGATTCCGATCCACTTTGTTATTTCCCTCACTTTCTTCTCCATTGCAAACATGACTGTAAACAAGGCCCAGTATATCACTATACGGCAAGCTATCGTCACTGAATGAATACGGTATTTGGATTCCGATCCACTTTGTTATTTCCCTCACTTTCTTCTCCATTGCAAACATGACTGTAAACAAGGCCCAGTATATCACTATACGGCAAGCTATCGTCACTGAATGAATACTGTATTTGGATTCCGATCCACTTTGTTATTTCCCTCACTTTCTTCTCCATTGCAAACATGACTGTAAACAAGGCCCAGTATATCACTATACGGCAAGCTATCGTCACTGAATGAATACGGTATTTGGATTCCGATCCACTTTGTTATTTCCCTCACTTTCTTCTCCATTGCAAACATGACTGTAAACAAGGCCCAGTATATCACTATACGGCAAGCTATCGTCACTGAATGAATACGGTATTTGGATTCCGATCCACTTTGTTTTTTCCCTCACTTTCTTCTCCATTGCAAACATGACTGTAAACAAGGCCCAGTATATCACTATACGGCAAGCTATCGTCACTGAATGAATACTGTATTTGGATTCCGATCCACTTTGTTATTTCCCTCACTTTCTTCTCCATTGCAAACATGACTGTAAACAAGGCCCAGTATATCACTATACGGCAAGCTATCGTCACTGAATGAATACGGTATTTGGATTCCGATCCACTTTGTTATTTCCCTCACTTTCTTCTCCATTGCAAACATGACTGTAAACAAGGCCCAGTATATCACTATACGGCAAGCTATCGTCACTGAATGAATACTGTATTTGGATTCCGATCCACTTTGTTATTTCCCTCACTTTCTTCTCCATTGCAAACATGACTGTAAACAAGGCCCAGTATATCACTATACGGCAAGCTATCGTCACTGAATGAATACGGTATTTGGATTCCGATCCACTTTGTTATTTCCCTCACTTTCTTCTCCATTGCAAACATGACTGTAAACAAGGCCCAGTATACCACTATACGGCAAGCTATCGTGACTGACTGAATACGGTATTTGGATTCCGATCCACATTGTTATTTCCCTCACTTTCTTCTCCATTGCAAACATGACTGTAAACAAGGCCCAGTATATCACTATACGGCAAGCTATCGTCACTGAATGAATACGGTATTTGGATTCCGATCCACTTTGTTATTTCCCTCACTTTCTTCTCCATTGCAAACATGACTGTAAACAAGGCCCAGTATATCACTATACGGCAAGCTATCGTGACTGAATGAATACTGTATTTGGATTCCGATCCACTTTGTTATTTCCCTCACTTTCTTCTCCATTGCAAACATGACTGTAAACAAGGCCCAGTATATCACTATACGGCAAGCTATCGTCACTGAATGAATACGGTATTTGGATTCCGATCCACTTTGTTATTTCCCTCACTTTCTTCTCCATTGCAAACATGACTGTAAACAAGGCCCAGTATATCACTATACGGCAAGCTATCGTCACTGAATGAATACTGTATTTGGATTCCGATCCACTTTGTTATTTCCCTCACTTTCTTCTCCATTGCAAACATGACTGTAAACAAGGCCCAGTATATCACTATACGGCAAGCTATCGTCACTGAATGAATACGGTATTTGGATTCCGATCCACTTTGTTATTTCCCTCACTTTCTTCTCCATTGCAAACATGACTGTAAACAAGGCCCAGTATATCACTATACGGCAAGCTATCGTCACTGAATGAATACTGTATTTGGATTCCGATCCACTTTGTTATTTCCCTCACTTTCTTCTCCATTGCAAACATGACTGTAAACAAGGCCCAGTATATCACTATACGGCAAGCTATCGTCACTGAATGAATACTGTATTTGCTCGCGTATATCTCGCACCCCATTTTTTTAGTTGAAATTTCAGGAGAAAAAAAAGTACTCGCATATATCTCGCATTCATTTTTGACACCGTCATATAAATGACCGTAATAACCTTGAGGTATAAACACGTTCGATTTAGCGCGCCACAAGTCGTCATTGAAAAAGACGTTATAAGCTCGTTAAGGATGATTCAAGGCAGAAAAGGAACTCCAGCATTTATATTGGATACGATCGATCATCTTCCATATCGATTCCTCACTACATGTACAAGCGAGCTCGATCTTACCCGACCGCGGCTGAAGACACAATTTTTATTTTTTTTCTTTCTCTTGAAAATTGTATGAAGACACAATGTAGGCCTAAAGCGTGCTAACAGTCACGCCGGCGCCGCATCGCATGCTTGTGCGAGGTCTGTCCGAGTTTGTACGTTCGTAGCGGCACTACAGTATAGCGTCAGTTTACGCAAGTTCGCATCAGTTCGTGTGTTATGATTATGCGACATTAAGAACCTATGAAAAAGACGTCATGAGCTCGTTAAGGATGATTCAAGGCAGAATTTAGAGCGCAGACGCGTAGCGATTGATACGATCGATATCTTCCATATCGATTCCTCGCTACATGCCCGAGCGAGCTCAAACTTAGCCGAGCGCGGCCGAAGCTGCGCCGCTTTACATGCTTGCACACGGCCGAGCTCTGAAGCAACGCAATACGTAAAGATGAAATCATTGAGATTCGAGAAGACTGAACTGCGTTTCTCTGCGATGTAACAGTAGGCCTACTTGCGCAATCTTCGAAACATACGAGCATGTTGGCGCGAGTGGTATAGCACAGATTTCCTTATCTTCAAAGCCCAAACAATACAAGAGGAATACGGAAATTCCCCGCGTATATCTCGCACTGACAAATTTCACTCGTATTTCAGACTCGCGTATATCTCGCACCCCATTTTTTTAGTTGAAATTTCAGGAAAAAAAGTGCGAGATATACGCGAGCAAATATGGTAGATGAACTACTGGAAGCACACTCGCTGCAATACTGAGCTAAGCTCTCGACTGCTACCGCGCCAAGCTTACGCTATCACTTAACCTTAGCCGAAGTCCAACGGGACTGACAAATACGTAAGAACTGGTCAAAATATTGAACGGAAGATCGTTAAAATTTGAACGTAGTAAGCGGGAGCACAAAAGCGTGCTAAAGCAATAGTTTACATACAATTTAGTACTTTGGGCCAGGGACTTGTATAATTCAACATGATTAGCGGGACAACGTGTTAGTGAGGAACGTACTAACGGGATTCCACAGTAATACATTTTAAAAATTGAAATGAAATTAATATTAATAATGATTATCACATAACACTCGTTTATTTGACTTGCTCTCCCATAAATGAGTGCCACTGCCTCGTCGGTTAATATGCTCTCTGCTTACCAAGGTATCTTCGAAGGTCAGCAAGCTATGAGTGGGTGAATCTTGCACGGACTCCCTCCATGCCCAGACAGAGCTACGAGTAGTTCCCTTGATCGCTCTCAGTTTATTAGATCTTGGATCTGCTAGCCACTGAGTTTCCCAGAATGGTTGGTTCCTCAGTTTAGGGGCACGACAACACAGTCATGTAGCCCCGTGTACTTTGGGTGTGTGTAGAATCTGTCTGATAACCGGTGTTAATTGTGATGACTGTATTAGTGTGTATATCTGCTTTTTAAATTCAAGTATGGACTGCAAATTTGAATTTTTCAAATAGTTCCTACTTTTGCTGCCAAACGCCACCGTCAACGACTACTAGGCCTAGTTCAGAACTTAGCTACTTGACGCCACCACAGTCGGCTCTTGGCAACGAACGTAGCAACCTAAGAGCGTGTTTACATTCTTAACCTATCCAATTTAGCTTCACACAGGTGCAATTAGTGGAACGTTCTTTAACATGCCATAAATCTATGACATGGGACCGCCGGCTTTACTTCCCCTCCGAAGGAAGGCATACTGAGGGATTTTTAACGCTCTTAAAAAATCCGATGGCTTTGGCCGGGTTTGAACCCGCGATCTTGGGCATAGAAGCTCAGCATGCTACCAACTACGCCACCGAAGCCGCCATTTTCCCAGAATGAAGAGTACTTTATCTGCTCACTCATTTCCCATTTGGTGGCCACAGGAAGGTGATTCTAGTGTCTGCATTGCACCACCCTGCTGTGGGAAACATGGAATGTCAGTTGGTTAAACACATTGTCAGTAAATTATGTTATTACATTGTATAAATCCTAGTACACACAGCCTGGAAACCACCACACTAAGCAGGAAGGACAATTTGAAACTCCATGCAGCAGTAATGATCCAGAAGACAAGATCAGGAATGATAAAATCTGAGAACAGTGAGAATAGAAGACTCGATACTACAAACGATCCACAAGTGGTTCGGCCACGTCATGAGAATGAGGGCCAAGAAGGGAGTATGAAAGAGGCCTAGGAGGAAGGAGACCAGTTAGTAGACCTAGAAAACATTATGCAGATCTGGTGAAGAAGGATGTTCAGGATTGTGAATGAAGAATGGTTCATGGATGGGACTTGTATACCACACCCAGGAAACTGGTGTTCGTCAACGATTATGATGACAGTGTAACTGGGGACAACAGCAATGAAAACAGGAAGCTACGTAACAATGATTTACTCAAACCTATTCAGCGAACATTCCAGTGATGAAAGAGGGAAAACATAACAAGCATGGCTTTGTCCGTTGAAACGGGGTGGAGCCAGCTCCCTGTTCTGAAAATGCGGATGTCACATGACTAATATTCACTCTGCTAAACTGGATTGCATACTGTGTTCACAAATAGGTGCAAGAAGTTTGGCGAGCAAGCAAAACTGAACCTTGATCAAGTATCGCTAAGGTATATTTTTCCCTGTCCCAAGGACGGATACCGTATTTGTGAAGAAAGCAATAATAACTATTCAGGTATCTCTACTCTGTATAAACCAAGTCCCCGATTCTTGGATGTCACGGGCAATCTCGAGAACCATTGGATGGATTTTGATGCGGTTTTCACCATTCTGTAATATGTAAAGGATATCTCGAGGAAGGTTTCTGTAGAAAATAATTTATTTATGATCAAAGGAAGCCAAGCAGTAACGATTTCAGTGAAAAAGTCGAAGAAAAAACCTAGCGTCCGTGCGCTTTTTAAGCTTACGCTGGGCAAACCGTTAAAAATATCAATATACTATGAATGTAAGAATTGTTCAGCATGAAAAGTTCTACAATAAAGTCCAGGTGAGCATATCTCTATCTTCAATACATCGCTCACTATAAGTGATCTTACGTTTTCATTTCTTCCAACAATCTCCATTCAATTACTGAGGCGACAGTTTACGAGCTGGCTAGGGGTGAGCCTATCACCCTAGTTACAGCCTAGCTCGCGGGCCACCCTATTACCCCAGATACAGCCAGCAGCAAACTGTCGAGTCATGTTGAGTTAAGACTTCAGAGAAGAGTGGTTGTGTTTGGAGTTTCCCTGGAAGTGCAACTCGGCTTTTCTTCATTTCGCCTGTGAATTTTCCGTTCTGCAAAATTCACAGTCATGTTAAGATTGGACGAAAGGGGGATTTGTGTTTCACGCACTTCGTCATTCTTAAATTATATCTGACAAGAATTCGCTGCACATGCATCTCCATGATAGTATAGTTAATAGCCCAGTCTGTGATTTTAACCCATCATGCCGAGACGTAAAACGGATATAGGTCGTAGTTCATTGACATAGAAAAAGAAGCGCTTTTCACGTAATGCATTCATAACTGCTCGCAGGCGAAGCCGGGGCGGGTTGCTAGTTTTTATATAATTTATTGCTGCAGGAATCATCATGTTTTGGTTTCAGGCTGCCGGTGGAACATGCCAGTCCTTGCTGCTGCCAAGTCTGAAGACTCTCGGGGAGCTGCGAGATTCAGAGCAGTTCTCGTACAGGAAGGAGCTGGAATATGCGGTGGGCAAGGCTGTCAGAGTCATGGGGCCCGAGGCTGTGCTGTCCGTCATTCCTCTGCAGGTAAATACAATTAACTCCTCTGAAGAGGTTGACGTCTTACTTGATCCCCTCATGGGACTCCAGCCGAGTTCCGCATTGCTTCCACTTAGTTGTGCCTGGTTCGTCTTTCTTATCGACCTTTCTTGGTCAACTCCTGTTCTCTTCCAGCCCCTACGGTATCCAAGATCTACGGAGTGGTTAATTTTCCTGTCCTAATTGGCCCTTGTCTCATCTTTCCTGATACCTTCATTCCTTTGTATCTCCTGCCTTCTGCTTAAGGCCCTAAAGGAGGCCTGACCATTTGTGGTGTACCCTGGATAGTGCTACACCCTCAAGGGCTCATGGTTTGTGACATTGAGGGATTCCTGAGCTGGGTCCGTTTTCCCCTCTCCTGTCTTTCATGGCTCCACTTCTTTTCGAGTCCCTTAGTACTCATTCTTGGAGGGTTGGTTCCTCATTTTAGGGCCTGCCCCGTGTACTTTGGGTGTGTGTAGAATGTGTCTGATAACCGGTGTTAATTGTAATGGCTGTATTAGTGTGTGTTATCTGTTTTTAATTGAAGTAAGGACTGCAGACATTCAATTTTGCAAGTAGTTCCTACTTTTCCTACCAAACGCCACCATCAATGACAACTAGTTCTGAATTTGGTTACTAGATTACTGGCGACCTACGAGGGTTGGTCAAATCTAACCTATAATTTAGCTTCACACAGGTGTAATTAGAGGAAAGTGTTTTTACATGCCATAAATCTATGACATGGGACCGCCGGATTTACTTCCCCTCCGAAGGAAGGCATACCGAGGGATTTTTAATGCTCTTAAAAAATGCGATGACTTCGGCCGGGTTTGAACGCGTGACCTTGGGCATAGAAGCTCGGCATGCTAGTTCATAAGTTATACGTCTGTAGTTGTGGTTTTCACGACCACCGAGAACCTCCATTGAGATGGTTTGGACATGTGAAAACTGGTTCGGCCACTGTCTTGGCAAACCAGTTTTTGTGTTTCCCCATTTGTTTCCACTCTGTGTGGTTGTACATATCTGTATTATTTGTCTTCATTGCATTTATTCATTGTCAGGTTGGTTTTGTTTATGTTGATTGGTTGTCGTGATTTATTTGTTTTGATTGCATGTAGTATTCCCACTGCCGTGTTTCCAGTAGGATATTTTGGCTTAGAAGGTAATTTTGTATTCTAAGTTGGCCACATTGATTCTTCTTTAACTTGTTTGAACTCTTTACTGTGATTGGCTGCTTTCGGCCTATCAGAGGCCTCTTTCTTGTTTTTAAACTCTCTACTGTGATTGGCTGCTTCCAGCCTATCAGAGGCCTCCTTGCTGCTTGTAGCGACCAATCACGTGTTTCTTCTTCGTTGTTCTCTAAGTGTGTAGCCATGACACAATGGTGTGCTTCAACGCTGGTTGTGATATATCATCAAATATCCAGCTAATCATTTCTATAATTGGTGCTATCTTCATATTAACCGTGCTTAGCAATCATGTCCTATGCACATGATTCATATTTTGTTTGGGCAGTGACATTACGGTGATTTTCGATCTCATCATCACCATGCTTGATGTTGATACGCGTCATGTCGACGAATTCTTCAATCCGCGGCGTCGGATAGTTTTTTAATGTGTTTACTTCTATCTTCATTTACTGCCTAACAATTTGTCTTCACGCGTATGAATAATGATGATGCTTCGTGTGATAAGTAATTCATCGTGTCTGGAAGCATGTTACAAGGCTAGGCATCATCACTAATGGAGGTTGACGCTAGGCTAAACTGCTTTACTACTGTGACAATACCGTGCGGTTGGCATATCCCGGTATTTGTATGATAGCAACTACTTTGACTTCCTGCAACATCACTGGAATGGAAGTTGACGCTAGGCTAAACTGCTTTACTATTGTGACAATGCCGTGCGATTGGCGTATCCCGGTATTTGTATGATAGCAACTACTTTGACTTCCTGCAACATCACTGGAATGGAAGTTGACGCTGGATTTAATTACTTTACTACTGTGACAATACCGTGCGATTGGCATATCCCGGTATTTGTATGACAGCAACTACTTTGACTTCCTGCGTTTCACACATAATTTGTTTTATTAACAATTCATTTTGGGCTTACAGTATCGGCGCATCACTGTAAGTCAGTCCTGGTTCGACGACACATTCTCGTTCCATGCGACCTGTTTTTTCATTATTTGTTGCAACTCCACTTGTGTTGCATATTTAAATTATATCATTCTATGGAACCGCCGTGTATTGCATGCCGTTCTATGATGTACTGATCTGCAGCTACGTTCAAGACAATATGTGTGTTTTAGGCTCAAGACGTAACGTGTGTTAATTCTTTGAGTGTTTCTTCAATTGTGTAAATTTGTGCTAGTGTTTCTCATATGTTTGTGTGTCACCTTTGGATATTTGTTTTATGTGCCACCTATTTGATAATATATCTTATTATTAGTTAGTGGTGGTGTCGTGTCCTTTATGCCTTCCTGGATTTCCTTATTTAGTGACAATAATATTGTCTGGTCCTCCACATGTTTGCTAAATTGTCAAGCGACCTTTGTAAAGTCAACTCTTTGTATTATCACATCATTATCTAATGCTTTGGCCAACAAATTTTTATACATTGTCCACTATTACCAGAATACTCTTGGTGGGTTGTTGACTTCCCGCGTTGGCCATTACATTATTTGGTCCTCTCCGGGCCGGATATTGAGCTGTTCACTACTTTGAATTATTAAGCATTGTGTTGGCCACTTTGGGCCCTTGTTTCTTGCTATTTCACCAGGAAGGCCATAAATTTAACATTGTATACGTTCCCATTAACTTCCCAAGGACACAATACAGTATTCTATGTTCAGATGTTTGTTTACAAATTAATCGAGACCATTGTCTCAGTGTTTATTTTTTGTGTTAGTTAGTTGTTGTGTTAGTTAGGTGTGCAACTCTGGTAATTACATCTAGGCGGGCAATCCTAAAGTCATTATGGAGGATGCCCAAAAACGACCTTTAGTTAGGAAGCGTGCAGTCGCTAAGGGCATGCTTACCTCACAAGAAAAAGTAATTAGCAACTTTCAGGACATTACAGAAGAACAATATCAAATGTTAGTGTTACGCAAACACAAATGCGAGGAAATTTATAAACAATATAACGAAGCACAAGTCGCTTTAGAGGATATTACAGACAATATCGACGAAGAAATAGCCGAACGTTGTGACTTCGAAGATAAGTACTTTGAGTTGATGGTTAAAATTAAACTACATTGTGACAATTTCAAAAAATCCAACACTACAGACAGTGATAACCCTTTGAATAATTTGCAGAGTGCACAATTTCCTAATGCTAACGTAGCTGCAGCTCATATAAAGTTGCCTGAAATTCAAATTCCGCAGTTCAGTGGCGACTTCACAGACTGGTTGAATTTCAGAGATAGCTTCAAGGCTATAGTAATTGATAACCATGCTCTGTCTGATATTGTTAAGTTCTACTACCTTAATTCTAGTCTTAGTGGTGAGGCCAAACTCCTCTTAAAGAACATTACTGTGTCAGATGATAACTTTATGGTTGCATGGAACTTGCTGACAACTCGATACAATAACATTAGGCTCATAGCGCACAATCATGTTACCAAGCTTTTCAAGCCCCCCGCATACGGTAATGATTCAGTGTCCTTGCGTGCCATCATCGACCACTTTGTTTCTCATGTCAATGCGTTAGAAGCTTTGGACTTTAACGGGGTTCCCCTTCAAGACCTGTTATTGTCACATTTTATATTGGAGCTACTAGATAATGATAGCATCCGTGAATGGGAGAATCATGTTGATTCTGGGAGAATTCCCACTCTCCAGGACTTGGTTAGCTTCTTAGAGAAAAAATGCAAGGTTCTGGAAATAACTGAAAGGAATGTGTCCAGGCCTGCATTACATACTGCTGTAACCAAACTTAAAGCTGAAGGTCATTCGCCTCAGAAACCCATGTTAACTACTACCAAATCTTGTTGTATATATTGTAGGAGCATTGATCACCAATTGTCGAAATGTGGTACCTTTATCAAACTTTCGTCCACAGCCAAATGGGATTTTGTCAGGTCTCGAAAATTGTGTTATAATTGTTTGCGTAATTTCGAGCCTAATCATCAATGTTCAAAGTACTCTTGTAACACTTGTTCCCGAAAACACCACACTCTTCTTCACTATGAGCCCTCCAGTGGCACTAGTAATGATGCTTCTCAAGCTCATGCTAACGTGGTAAACACTAGTTGCAGTAGCGTCGCTCGTGACAATCAATTTTCAAGGACGTTATTACCCACTGCCAAGTTGAATATATTAGCTGGCAATGGCTTACGTGTACCTGTCACTGCACTACTTGACTCTGCATCAGATTGTAACTTAATTTCGTCACACTTAACTAAGAAATTAAGACTCCACACCAAATCTATGAAGGTACACATTCACGGTGTTGATCAAAATCAAAGCACTGCTACTGTTGTTGCTGATGTGAACGTTTTTGCCTGTGCTACTAATTGGTCTGCTAAGCTTGAATGTCTCGTGGTTCCCAATATTGCACTTGAGCTACCCGCTGCTGGTTTCGATACCTCTGAATGGAACATTCCATCACATATTGATTTAGCTGATCCTGATTTCAATTGCACTAAATCTATTGACCTTGTTCTTGGTGCAGAATATTTCTTTGACCTGTTATGTCCTGGTAAAATCATACCAGTTGGTGATTTGCCCATCATTCAAAATACCTCTGTGGGTTGGGTGTTTTCTGGGAGGCTGCCCAGTGCAAGCACCTCGCAACCATCGCACGTGGTATTGTAATGGTTCTTAGTTAGGCTGGGATGACAAGTGAAACGGTATTTACTTTGCTCCACGTTGAGCGTACAAATGTAACAGTTATTAGTGCCCCATGTTGGTAGCGACAAATGTAATGGTTTTGCTAGCCCCTAACTGTTGGGAGAGAAATGTAACTGTTTACCTTTGCCTAAGCTATGTTGTTTTAATGGGCGCCAAGACCTCAATGCAATGTTGAAATCTAAATTTGTATTTAACAACGTCTAGCTCTGGCAGAACACATTCAAGACTCTATTCACTCAGATCGTGGTATGATTTGATCATTAACCCAACAAACAATTGTATCAGGAGAAGGAATTGGTCTATATCTAATGCTACCTACTGAAAGCAAAGATTGCATTGTAAAAGAAATGAATTTATTATATAAAACAAGTATAGCAAAATTAATAATAATAATAAGTTTAAAATTTAAATTGGAGCGTTGTGATTTGAATATTACCGATAGAAAATTACGTGAAAACGGAGTCTGATAAATTGATTTTACTCTTATTTCCAAGCTATGAAGTTACTGAAATATGAAATATAAAACAAAGAAAATGAGAGATTGCGTATTTCTGCGTCATGTGCGCTTACCATTGGAAATTGCCAAAGCATCTCCCTCGTTCTTGATGATGCTGTGTGCTTCCCACAGTCTCCTGGACGTCGTCATCTCCGTCGAAATTTGATGATATCCTGGTAGATTATATAATTCTATGGTCCGTACCTCGGACCCAAACTCGCGTAAAACCGCACTGGTTACGTTTTACAAAAGTTCGTCGCTAACTCCACTGAACATCGGAGCGACACGCACTTGCGACCGTACACCGCAAGTTCTACACAGATAGTTCCTAACTCCACCGAACATCGGAGCCACTCGCACGCGCATCCATACTCGTCAAGTATTTCACAGATAGTCCCTAACTCCACCGAACATCGGAGCCACTCGCACGCGCATCCATACTCGTCAAGTATTTCACAGATAGTCCTCGTCTCACGGCGCGTCGAACGATATATTCACCTGTCGGCTCCCCCACTCCGGAGCAGTCTCCTAGCTTACGTTGTCTCCGCTGATTGGCTGCACCCTACGCGCTAGATCCCCACTCCTTCCTCATTACACTCCGCGGGAGGGAGAAGTCGATTTCCGTTTCAACAATTCGCCTTTTCTAGACCTTGCCACCCAAGATTGCGTCATGCTCCTCGACAAGATTCAGCGTGTACTTGAAATCCCAGTGAGTCATCTCTCTCAAATACCCTAACTGACAAAAACTCCGTAAAATTCCGTAATCAGATAATTTTCTATGATATCGTCGTTCGTAATAATTTGCTTGTTAGCGTTTTCTAAGACATAGAAAACCTCTCTGTATGCTTATAATTTTTATAAAATGCTCCGAAAATATCTTAATAATAATTATAATAAATTAATAATAATAATAAATTACCATGAAAAATTCTCTTGGCTGAACAATTTGCCGCGTAAATAAATATAGAATGGCTTCCTACTGACTTATGCCAGTTGCATAAAACCCCTCGAAAAACACGTTACAGTATCAGCACTTACACTCTCACGCCCTCATGTAGAACAACAGCTGGAAGCGTTTTGGAACGTTGAAGAAGTTGAAACCCCAGTGTTGTCTGTTGATGAATCCATATGTGAAGAACACTTCGTTGCTACTACCACTCGCAAAGACGATGGTAGATTTGTGGTTAGACTCCCTCGCAAGGTAGACTCGGAGCCTCTAGGTGCCTCTCGCTACGCTACACTAAAACGTTTTCACTCTCTCGAAAGACGTTTGGCTCGTAACCCTGAGTTAAGGTTAGAATACACTGAATTCATGCATGAATATCTAGCCTTAAACCATATGCAAGTCGCCCCCCACCCGACTGATGGTGAAGTTTACTACATTCCCCATCATCCTGTTTTCAAGCCGCACAGTACTTCTACAAAGCTCAGAGTGGTATTTGACGCTTCGATGGTTACTACGTCTGGGTGCTCCCTTAATGATACTTTGTTGGTGGGCCCTGTAATTCAGCAGGATTTGTTCTCTATTTTGCTTCGGTTCCGTACTCACTTGATAGCGTTTGCAGCTGATCTGAGTAAAATGTACAGACAGATTCTTGTAGATCACAAAGATCGTGACTTACAGAGAATATTTTGGAGAGACTCTCCTTCAGACCCAATAGTAGAATATCAATTAAACACCGTTACATATGGTACTGCCCCAGCATCCTTCTTAGCCACTCGTGTGCTAAAGGAACTCGCCCTCACTGATGGCACAGCCTTTCCAGCTGCCACTCAGATTGTTTTAAACGACTTCTATGTTGATGATTGTATCTCGGGATGTGATTCCGAGCATGACGCACTCATTCTGTATGATGAATTGACCCTTCTTTTGAGATTAGGTGGTTTTGAACTGTGTAAGTGGAGTTCAAACTCCATGACTCTAATAGATAACATTCCTCTTGATCATCAAGAGAAACAACAACTCCGTAGTTTCGGCGATGGTGAAGAAACAGTCGCCAGAACGCTAGGACTTTATTGGCAACCTATCGATGACTTGTTGCGGATTCAGTCACCTATCGTGAACTGTGACACTTCAATTACCTTTACTAAGCGTTCATTTTTGTCCATTGTTGCCTCTATCTTTGACCCCTTGGGTTTAGTGTCACCTATTGTAGTTGCTTGTAAGATTCTCTTCCAAGATTTGTGGATTTACAAACTCGGTTGGGATGACCCCCTTCCAATGGAAATCACGCAAGCTTGGCTGAATGTTTATAGCAATTTACCTGCGATTTCTGAGATTTCTACTCCACGTTTGGTTAAGCCTGCTTCAGAAATCAAATCTATGCAACTTCATGGCTTCTGCGACAGTAGTCAGCAGGCCTATGGAGCTTGTCTCTATTTATTGTCAATTGATACCTACGGCGTCGTCACTTCCCTCTCCAGTCATGCCTTCGTTGTAGCCTTTACTCGCTTCTGCAGTAGAAGGGGCGTTCCCGCTCAAGTGTATTCCGACAATGGTACCAACTTTCAAGGCGCACAGTCTGACCTTGCTGATCTTGGTACGTTGCTCTCCTCTGCAGATTTTCAATCTGTTGTTCAAGATTCTACGTCATCGCTACTAATTCAGTGGCACTTCATTCCTCCTAGTTCTCCGCATTTTGGTGGACTATGGGAGGCAAACATCAAATCTTTGAAATCTCATTTAATAAGAATCATGAAGGCTCAAGTACTTACGTATGAAGAATTGACCACTCTCGTGGTGCAAATTGAAGCCATTCTAAATTCTAGACCCATTTCGCCTATGACTGAGGATCCTACTGACTTGTGCTATCTCTCGCCAGGTCACTTTCTTGTTGGACGACCTTTGAATGCCTTGCCCATTCCTGACGCTTCTGAAGTGCCCATCAATAGGTTGTCTAGATGGCAATTACTTCAACAGATTATGACTTCATTGTGGCGTAAATGGTCCACAGATCATTTACTCTCCCTTCAACAACGTCGCAAGTGGAACCGTATGTCTCCTAACCTCAAGGTTGGCACGCTTGTGCTTATTATGGACGACAATGTTTCTCCTACTTACTGGCGACTTGGACGTATTCTTGAGGTTCATTGTGGTAAGGACGGCCTAGCTCGTGTGGTCTCTCTACATACCACCTCTGGACTCTTGAAACGTCCCATCGTCAAGGTGTCTCCCTTGTTGCCGCAGAACTAAACACTCTTGTATTTTCATAAACAACCTGCCTGTTGTTTCTGTGCGGGCAATATGGTTCGGCCACTGTCTTGGCAAACCAGTTTTTGTGTTTCCCCATTTGTTTCCACTCTGTGTGGTTGTACATATCTGTATTATTTGTCTTCATTGCATTTATTCATTGTCAGGTTGGTTTTGTTTATGTTGATTGGTTGTCGTGATTTATTTGTTTTGATTGCATGTAGTATTCCCACTGCCGTGTTTCCAGTAGGATATTTTGGCTTAGAAGGTAATTTTGTATTCTAAGTTGGCCACATTGATTCTTCTTTAACTTGTTTGAACTCTTTACTGTGATTGGCTGCTTTCGGCCTATCAGAGGCCTCTTTCTTGTTTTTAAACTCTCTACTGTGATTGGCTGCTTCCAGCCTATCAGAGGCCTCCTTGCTGCTTGTAGCGACCAATCACGTGTTTCTTCTTCGTTGTTCTCTAAGTGTGTAGCCATGACACAATGGTGTGCTTCAACGCTGGTTGTGATATATCATCAAATATCCAGCTAATCATTTCTATAATTGGTGCTATCTTCATATTAACCGTGCTTAGCAATCATGTCCTATGCACATGATTCATATTTTGTTTGGGCAGTGACATTACGGTGATTTTCGATCTCATCATCACCATGCTTGATGTTGATACGCGTCATGTCGACGAATTCTTCAATCCGCGGCGTCGGATAGTTTTTTAATGTGTTTACTTCTATCTTCATTTACTGCCTAACAATTTGTCTTCACGCGTATGAATAATGATGATGCTTCGTGTGATAAGTAATTCATCGTGTCTGGAAGCATGTTACAAGGCTAGGCATCATCACTAATGGAGGTTGACGCTAGGCTAAACTGCTTTACTACTGTGACAATACCGTGCGGTTGGCATATCCCGGTATTTGTATGATAGCAACTACTTTGACTTCCTGCAACATCACTGGAATGGAAGTTGACGCTAGGCTAAACTGCTTTACTATTGTGACAATGCCGTGCGATTGGCGTATCCCGGTATTTGTATGATAGCAACTACTTTGACTTCCTGCAACATCACTGGAATGGAAGTTGACGCTGGATTTAATTACTTTACTACTGTGACAATACCGTGCGATTGGCATATCCCGGTATTTGTATGACAGCAACTACTTTGACTTCCTGCGTTTCACACATAATTTGTTTTATTAACAATTCATTTTGGGCTTACAGTATCGGCGCATCACTGTAAGTCAGTCCTGGTTCGACGACACATTCTCGTTCCATGCGACCTGTTTTTTCATTATTTGTTGCAACTCCACTTGTGTTGCATATTTAAATTATATCATTCTATGGAACCGCCGTGTATTGCATGCCGTTCTATGATGTACTGATCTGCAGCTACGTTCAAGACAATATGTGTGTTTTAGGCTCAAGACGTAACGTGTGTTAATTCTTTGAGTGTTTCTTCAATTGTGTAAATTTGTGCTAGTGTTTCTCATATGTTTGTGTGTCACCTTTGGATATTTGTTTTATGTGCCACCTATTTGATAATATATCTTATTATTAGTTAGTGGTGGTGTCGTGTCCTTTATGCCTTCCTGGATTTCCTTATTTAGTGACAATAATATTGTCTGGTCCTCCACATGTTTGCTAAATTGTCAAGCGACCTTTGTAAAGTCAACTCTTTGTATTATCACATCATTATCTAATGCTTTGGCCAACAAATTTTTATACATTGTCCACTATTACCAGAATACTCTTGGTGGGTTGTTGACTTCCCGCGTTGGCCATTACAAAAACTATGAATGGAAGGAGAGGACGAGGAAGACCTGGAGTACAATGGATGGATTTGGTGAAGGACAGTGTGAGAGTGGAGTGGAGGAATGATGGTGGACAGGCAGAGTAAAGTGGAGGGGTGTCCAGCTTGTCAGGTCCCTTTATCATCACTCACTCCTGCAGAATAATTATTGGTAAGACTTGAAAACGAGGTCGTGTCTTGTCGATATCCTGTACATGAGCGAGACCATTCCTCTTTCTCCATGCACCTGGAGAGCTAATAGCAGTAGAGGCCCTCAGAGTGGGTCTGTAACAAATGCTATCCTCATATCACAGACGGAAGCTCCCACGACCATTCAAGATTGATAAACTCGTACTTTTGCTGTCTTTTTTCACAAGATCCTACGAGCAGGTGTAGAGTAATCCGCAGTGATATCTCCTTAGCAGACTCTTAACAACCACTAATGGCAACGTGGCCGCCACTTCCTTTCAATAATAGATTCTTCCATTCCGCCATTGTCGACTCGAATGCAGCCAGGCCTTTGCAGTTAGTTCAAAGACAATGAGTGAACAGGTGAATTCTAGTTTGTGTTCAGTGAAAGAGGTTAGCCCGATCACCGCTGTCTGCTATGCTCGAACGCCTCCCCACTACTCTCCAAACAGCAAACATGCAGAGTACTAAAATTCTCCACCACTTACCTCGCAGCGCTAGCAGGTTGATACTCCAGAGATTACATCGGCACAATGTAAGATTGGTATTTAAATTAAATCAACATACCAGTCTGTATATTCCATAGGCATGACACAAGTCATACAAAATATCAACGCATCAGCACCAACACATACACTGGTGTCCAAAATTAAAGCAATGTTGCAAGGTTGTGTTTATTTTGCCACAAAACAGTATAAGTGGAATTGCGCGCTTGGACAGGCTCGCAATCGGTTCAACCTAGCAGCGCCACTGTCAGGATGATCGTGAAGTAGGGGATGTTCGTGTCTTAGCACGCTACTTGCGCTGAATGGGAAGGCGTTACAGTATAGCAAACGGCGATGGCCTGATTTACAATAAACTAATACAAGTAACGCCATTACTCATGGATGAGTGGCTTATTTGCAGTGCTTGCCCTCCTTGGGAAATAAGAATAGGGGTGCAGTAGGAAACCTCTGGTCTAGACTCGCGCACCACGGCGATCTTATAGATGCTTGTGTGTTGTAAGTTTGCTAATAAAAGCAAAACAAGTACAAAACAAACTAGAAATTGTAAACTATCCAGGTAGTTCGCTCCATTTTGGAGGCATTTGTCATAGCGTGGCACATGTTTCTTCTTCATAAAAGCGTTTTCAACCATGAGGTAACATGTCCTTCGAGATCATTGTGGTTGTTGAATTACTGTTCTCCAAGTTACGTATTGAGATGCGAAGTTGCTAGGGGCGAGGTCAAGGCTATATGGAGGGTCATGTCTAGTTGGCAGTATGAGGTCGGACATTGTCATGAATTCCTCTGTATTGCGCTACGCAGTGTCACAGTAAAAATTTCCTTTGATTGTTTCACGCTGAGGTAAGTACCCCACCAGTAGACTGCTTGGCATGGCTTTAGTCTTTACTGGCGACGAAGTGTCGTTTCAAACACGACCCAAGTCTCATCATCGCTGTTGTTTGTGTTGCTCTCGATCCAACAAGCATACAGTTTTAGAAAGTTCAGTTTTTCAGAAAGAATTTTACGAAGAACTGATCTTGAAAATTGCACAGGTAGTGTAAACCTACGGTTTTCCTTAACGCACGAACCAAGTCTTCATTAACCAACTGTGGATGCCACTTTGTTCGTGATCGTGCATGTGATTGAATTGTTGGACCCATCTCCTCGCCATTGGATCACTCATCGTATTTTCTCTGTGCACCTCGCAGATCTATCGAATGGTTTAGTGTTCTTTGAGTTCAGAAAACGAATGCCAAATCTAACCTCACAAGCGGCAGGATTTTCACTCAACTTTGCCATTCTATGAAGCGTAAACTGACAGCGTAATCTCCTGGACTGAGAGCCGAACGTGTCTAGTGAAACATTGTATTTGTGTGTCGGCAGATCTCGGGCCAAGAGACGAGCTTCGAGTTCAGAAGGAGCTGGATGCTTCCGGTGCTCAAGGACAACATCCAGAACGCACCACTCAAGTTCTTCGTCAGCTACTTCCTGCCCATTGCTGTGCTTTGCAGGTAACAAATCATTGTCCACATTTTTGGGGCAGATGACCCTTAAAACCTCAATAACGAACTAATAAAATAATTTTGATTCTCTTAAATTTGAATGCGCCAAGGAGATAGCTTTGAAGCCATTTTCGAGTGCTGCCATATTAACAATTAATATTGTAGCTTCCAGTCGCTCAACACAAAAATCATTCCAATTATTGGAATATGTGAAAAAATTACATGTGATTAGGATTTATATTGCCCAGTTTCATTCATCTTCATCTCAACTCGCAGGTCGCCCACGGGCGTTGACTTGAAAGACCTGGACTCGGCCTATCAGGAGGCCACTCGACAAAAAAATTAAAAATTGTTACAGACTATTGCAGAGGGATGACATTTTTACCACTTGTATTTTGTGTTTGGAGGGCAGAGACTGTCTATGGGTGTCACTGTGGTGTTTTGTAGAGCTATTTGTCTTGCTTATTTGGATCTGATGATGCTCGCTTGACGAATGAAACCTGTCACCCCTTAGTTTTTTTCTTCTTCGATACTTCGTAGGAATGAATGTAAATGTTAATCACATGCTCAGACAGGTTATGTGTTGACCGACTGAAAGCTAAAAGACTTGAGAGCTAAGCATGTAACAACTGGGCAAAACGCTTTCTTCGTATTCACTTCAGTTGCAGAAATAATCTCACTAAGTTTTTCTGACAAAGACCATCCACTGTTTTTACTATTTAACCTGCCGTCCCCCTTGTATAATAATATCGTATGGCCTCGGGTGCCGGGTGCAAGATTTGTTATTTAATGCCCAGAGGGCAGCTTGCATGTTGAATTTTGTTGTTCCTTGGAGTGCTATGAAAGTCAAGGAGGTTAGATATCTAAGCTCCTTGACACTATTGGCATCTCCAGCTATCTGATATGACATCTAGCGGTAAAAATCAGAAACTTACCAAGTAGGGTACAAAAGCAAAGGTTAAGGAAAAGGAGACCCGGTGGTGGACAGACAAAATAAAGCAAGAAATAAAAGAAAGGAACAAGGTGAAGAAAGAAATGGATAAGGAAAAGCAAAAAACGTATCAGAAAGATGAGGATAAGATAGAAAGGTTACATGTGGAATACAAAAGATTAAAACTACAAGTAAAAAGGAGTATCAGGAAAGAAAAAGAGAAATGCTGGGGAGAGTTCACCAACAAAATTGAGCAAGATAGTAGAGGAAATCAGAAACTACTGTATAGAGTAATAAAATCGAAAAGAGCAGACCAAGAAAAAATCAAGGCATTAGAGAGAGAAGATGGTTCCATAGTACATGATGAAAAAGGTCTTCAGAAGGTGATGTCTAAGTATTTTGAAAAGCTTTATAATGGGGATGACTTCCCAGAGGAAGAACGAGATAAGAAAATGGAAATAGATGGAGAAAAAGAAGAGAACCCAATAACATGGTTGGAACTTGAAAGGACAGTGAAAGCAATGAGCAAAGGTAAAGCAAGTGGAAAAGACGAATTCAATGCTGATATGATTAAGGCAGCAGGAAGCATTGGACTACAGTGGCTATACCGAACCCTCAATGTCATATGGAAGGATGAAAGGATACCTGAAGATTGGCAACAAGGAAGCATTGTACCACTGTTCAAGAAAGGAAATAGGAAGAAATGTGAAAATTATAGAGGTATAACATTGTTATCTCATGGGCTAAAAATAATGGAGAAAGTCATAGGCAAGAGACTGAGGGATATAATAGAACCTCAGTTAGAGGAAGAACAGTATGGCTTTAGACCGAATAGATCAACAATAGACTTGATATTTGCAGTGCGAATGATAATGGAAAAGCATCTCGAAAGGAACAAGGAAATCATCTTTATATTTTTGGATGTGGAAAAAGCCTATGATACAGTTAAAAGAAAATATGTATGGGAATGCCTACTGAAAAGGAATGTACCAAAATCACTAATTAACAAGATAAAAATGTTGTATTATGAGAGTAAGAGCAGTGTACAAGTGGGTAGTGGTGATTCTGAAACATTCTATACAAAAAAAGGCCTCAAGCAAGGAAGTGCACTGTCACCATTATTATTTGTTATACTGATGGATGAAATCATAAAACGTGTAAAACAGAGTATCAGTAGTGATGAAGTGAAGGCCTTGGTATTTGCAGATGATGTGGTGATTTGGGGAGAGGGAGAAAAGGAAGTATAAAGGAGATTGGACATTTGGAATGAAAAGCTGAAGGAGTTTGGAATGGTAATTAGTAAAAAGAAAACTGTAGTCCTGCACTGTGGAAAAGAGGAAAAGAGAAGCCAAGTGAACATAGATGGAGAATGGTTAGAGAATGTGGAACAGTTCCCATATCTGGGTAGCATTGTTAACGGAGGTAATGAAATCAACCCTGAAATTAACAACAGACTAAGTAAAAGCACAACATTCTATCATCAAGTCAGAGAGATTTTATGGGATGACAAAGTGCCCAGGAGAACGAAATTAACACTATATAAACAGTACTTCATACCAATTGTAACATACGGACTGGAAACGCTGGTAACTAACAAGAGACAAGATAGTAAGATCCAAGCAGCAGAAATGAAATTTTTAAGAACATCTGTAAAAAAGACAAGAAGAGATAGAATTCAAAATGTTAAAATCAGAGAAGAGCTAAATGTGGAACCGTTAGTACAGAAGATACGGAAATCAAGACTGAGATGGTTCGGACATGTGAAGAGAATGGGAAAGGAACGAGCGGCAAGAAGGGAGTTGGAAAGAGAAGTTAAGGGTAAGCGATCAGTTGGAAGACCAAGAAGAAGATGGATGGATCAGATTCGGAAGGACATCGGAGAAGCTGAATTGGATGTGGAGGAAGTAATGGAGCAGGAAAAGTGGAAGGACAGAAACGAGTGGAAGAGGCTTGTTAACCACACCCGGGCGACTGGAGTGGGACATTGATGATGATGATGATGATGATGATGAAAGGAGGAACTTTGTGTTTTTTCGGAAAATCCTGAGATTAATTTTACCATTATGAACACGGCCTACTGAATTCAGATGGGTTCTTTAACATGCCAACAACGTATGACTTGCATGTCGTGATTTTTGTCGCCTTTCAAAAGTCATTTACCACAACCAGGAGCAAACCTGCGAGCTTGGGGTTGGTAGTCCAACACGATAACCACTCACCCACCGTGACACATACTTGTCAGTCTATCCGTAGGAGATAAACAACTGCAATTTTACTTTTCTTTCTTGATTTTGCATCCATTTCCCTATTATGACAATTTGCAAAACTGAATATGCGGGAAAGTGCAATAACTATGGGTTCTTGCGATTTCTCCCATTAATGCGAAAATGTCCTATTTATGGAAAAATATTGAATGTTTTTTTCTTACAAAATTATTATGCCACACGGAAATGTGCAACCTCTTAGTAATGAATATATCCACTTATAATCTATATTAACTGTTTTGGAAACAATCAATTTGAAAATGGCTGTTCCTCCTGCACCCATTGGTTACAGCCAATAGAACGATGACTTGGTAGTTTCATTTGGTTGTGCTAATAAAGGGAATGTTCTAATTGTATGTGTTTTTATAGCATGAGCAGTAAGGTCATGTTTATATCGCGTTGGCCACCCATTTCTGGTATTTGACTATGATAAATAAAATGGAAAAGTAGTTTTCATGGACAATATTTATTTTGCATTCTCCACCGATTTCTCCTGGTTTAGAAATGATGTAAGTCATGTGTGAGTTATAGGTTATGTTGAAATAAATCTAACCTTTTATCTCATACTGGTATTTGAAATTTATAAACTCATCTTCATTCTCATCATAATCTCCAGGGTCGAGATGATGTTGCCCACATAGTACATTACTATTACTACCCTTTTGTACGCAATCTTCCTTTACCAGCATCTCCTTTTAGTGATGTAAAATACCTGGGTATTTATAAATCGGGGTAAATACCTAGGGTATATACTCGGGTAAATACCCAATTTGGGTAAATACCCGGGTATTTTAGATTTTTCATCAAAAATCCTGTGTCGTGGTAAGTTGAACCTTAATAAAGGGTACCAGTATGTAAACTATTCTATATTCACTTTTTAGAAATGTAACAACATTAGATAGTTCATCATCATCTTCATCATTTCCCCTTATCCAGCTCCTGCCGGGTCGGGGCATTTATGGCACTTCTCGACTTTCCTCTCTCCTTCCACCATTCTTCTTCCACGATCTTGTCCCAGTCCAGATTTCGTTTTCTCACGCTGTTCTTCACTGAATCGATCCACTTGTTCTAGGTCTTCCTCTTGCTCTCTTACCCTTGCACTTTGCCTCCAGCATCTGTCTTGGTATTCTATTTTCCTCCATCCTCTTTACATGTCCAAACCACCTTAGTTTATTCTTCTCAATTCTCTCCTTTAGTTTTCCCATCCCAACTTCCTTCCTAACATCTTCATTCCTCACTCTGTCTTTCCTTGTCTTTCCTATCATACTTCTTAGGAATTTCATTTCACTGGCTTGGATTCTACTCTCTTGCCTGCTTGTCAGGGTCCAAGTCTCAGCTGCATAAGTTAATATGGGTACATAGTACACTTCATACATTACCTCCTTGCTTTTCCTTGGTACTTCCTTATCCCAAACAAGTTTTCTTACACTTTGATAGAATGCATTGCTCTGCTGTACCCTCCTGCCAATCTCCATGTCCAACCTACCAGTTTGCATCAATTCACTTCCTAGGTATTTGAACGTGTCCACAATTTCCAAACTCTGACTTCCAATTTTCACAGTGCCCTTTCCTTGTCTTTCCCCTCTTGTCATCACCATGGTCTTGCTTTTCTCTATACTGATTTTCAGGCCATACTTCTGAATATTTTCGTTCAGTGCATCTAGTTGTTTTTGCACTTCTTCGGTGTTCCTTCCCCAGACCACAATATCATCTGCAAATAACAGTAACTTCATTTCTTTATGTCCATATGCTTCCTCTGTTTCCTTTACTATTTCATCCATCACCATTATGAACAAGAGAGGTGACAGCACACTCCCCTGTCTTAGTCCAGTCTTGTTCATAAACCAATCTGTCTTTCCAACTGGGGTCAGTACCCTGCTAACACAGTTGTTGTACATTGCTTGCACCATTTCCAACATTTCCCTTCCCAGTCTCTTCTTAACCATGGTTTCCCATACCTTCTCTCTGGGGACACTATCATATGCCTTTTCTAGATCTATGAAAGTCTGATCAAATCCTCTCCATATTCCCAGTTCTTTTCCATCACCTGCCTCAAGCTAAAGATTGGGTCCACTGTGGATCTTCCACTCCTGAAGCCATACTGTTCCTCTTGCAACTCTCCTTCCACCTTTCTTCTCATTCTTCTTTCTAATATCCTTTCCAGTATTTTTACTATCTGTGATAAGAGGGTGATCCCTCTATAGTTATCACACACCTTCTTGTCCCCCTTCTTAAACACTGGTATTATTAGCCCTTTCTTCCAGTCTTCTGGTACACATTTCCGTTTCCACACACACTTTAGCAGTCGATACAACCATTGCATACCAACAGGTCCAGCAGCCTTTATCATTTCTACACTGATTTCATCCTCCCCTGTTGCTTTTCCCATCTTCATTTTCTGAACTGCTAATTCCACCTCCAGCATTGTTATATCATCTTCTGTTATAGAGTCGTCAGGTTGTGTCACTTCCATCTCACCAGTACAATTGCTCACATTCAATAGCTTATCGAAATACTCCTTCCATCGTCCCTTTATCTCTTCTGGGTGTGCTAACAACTCTCCATCTTCCTTTTTCACCAGCTTTGTAGTAACTCTTTCTTTCCTCTTACTTCTTAGAAGCCCATACAGCATCCTTTTACTGCCACTTACATCTGTTTCCATTCTTCGTGTAAATTCTTCCCAACTTTTCTTCTTTTCTTCTCCTACCACTTTCTTACACCTCCGTTTGCTGTCGTGATACTTCCTTTTGCTTTCTTCTGTTTGATCTCGGTTCCATTCTTTCCATGCAGACTTCTTTTCTTTCACTGCTTTCCTCACTTCCTCATTCCACCACGGTGTCTCCTTCTCTTTCACTCTTGTTGATGTCCTACCACAAGTACTCTCTGCTGCACCAACAAATGCCTTTTTAAAGTGGGACCATTCCTCTTCTATGTTTTCCACTTCAGAAACTGGGATTTGTTGCTTCAATCTCTCTTGAAAATCTTCCTGTACAGTTTTGTCTTTCAATTTCCATACTTTTATTTTACTTTCTCTGATCTCCTTTAGGCTTTCCAATTTTCCCCATCTAAATTTTGCCACCACAGCTCTATGGTCCCCATCAAATGCTTCTCCTGGTAAAGCTGTCACATCTATCAGCTTTCTGCGATTAGTCCTTTCCATCAGAAAGTAGTCAATTACTGATTGTTCTTCTATCGCCCCAACCATATCTCGTAATTTTCCTGCTGTTTTTCTTCCGAAACCATGAATTACCCACTATCAGTCCATTCCTTTCACAAAAGTTTACAAGTTCCTCTCCTTCTCGGTTCTTTTTCCCATATCCATATGGTCCAATGACTTCTTCCTTTCCTTGTCTCTCATTTCCGACTTGTGCATTCATGTCTCCCATGATCACCACTTCTACATCCGAGATTACTCTTTCTACATCCTCCAGGAATACTTCAATATCTTCTTCTCTGTTTCCAGTCTGTGATGCATACACTTGTATGAAGTCCATCACGTCATTTTTCATCTCCATTCTAATTTTCATTATTCTGTCACTCACACACTCGACCACTTCCACATACTCCTCCAGTTGTTTCGAGGTTATCAGTCCCACGCCATTTTATTGCCTCTTGGCCACCACTCCAGTATAATGTATATCCTTTCCTCAATTTCTTCCTTCCTTTACCTTTCCATTTCACTTCACTCAGCCGCATCAATCCAACCTTCTCCTTCTCCATGATGTCTACCACCTCCTCCACCTTGCCTGTCAGGGTCATGACATTCATGATTCCCACTTTCATTTCGGTTACTGGTCGCCTATTTCTCACAGTTCCCCCAGTACCAAAAGAACTGCGCGTCGCCTGCAGGGTACGCCCTAACCTTTTCCGATTCATTCGAAGTGCCATTTCTATTTTAGGCTATTATTACGATGGGGTCGCCACTCCCAAAGGCATTTTATGAAGCTACTGCCAGCTATTATTCAGGCCGCCCCTAACATGGAGAACAGACGCCCTTGCAGCCGCCCCTAACATGGGAAACCGACGCTGCCGATTGATGCTGTACTCATACTATTCCCTGAGTACTGGGTTGCCTCTTCCGCAATCTCCACCGTTCCGAAGTCCATCTTCTCCGCTGCAGATCAAATTAAATATTATTAGAATTGGGACTTAAAAACAGAATTAGAATTGGGAATTAGATTGGGAGATATAAACTATCAACTCCACTACACTGAAAAAGTTAGGTTAAGTACAGTAGGCATCAGACAAAGAATAGAAAATGGGAGGGAAGTACAGTGTCAGTTTGAATTCTGGGTAGGATGAGCTGAGCAGTGTTGCCAACTCACATGCATACATCTTCAGCCATTATGGAGCCCACTTCCTGACATGCATTTATATTATTTATAGTATGATTTTAAAAATTAATATTTTTTTATATTTAATATTGAATGAAAAATAACTTAAGCACTTTTACTAAGCATTTTTTTTTCAAATGTGCTTTCTATTGAATATATTTTATGACTAGGGCTCGGATCGATATGCTCGATAAATACTCCAGATATGCTCGAAAACCATGTGTTTTATGGTCGATAGATATGCTTGAAAAACCCATTATATGCTTGAGAAATATGCTCGAATAAACATCATATACGGTCAAATATGCAGAATATGCTCGAAAAACAACGTTAAAAACTATAGAAAGGAAAGTGAAACGAAAAAACCAATAACATACCTTTATATAGGAGCTTTATTTTCTAATTGTGTGTATGATACACTCGCATAAGTTTATAAGAAAAGTTTTCATTTAAAAGTTACAGTTTAAAAGTTCATTTACAAAATGTTCAGAATTAGGCGAGTCAATGACGAGAACGACCTCACTAAAGGTAAAAATAAGCGGTTCTATTATTTGCACCAGATAGGCTTTTCAATAATTATTTCTGTTTTTGAACCTTAGGATGGTCAGCGCCCGAATTCGGGGACGGGAGGGGGATTCGAAGAAGAACAAACTATTTAGACGAAAACCTTAAGAATATGCATTTATATGCTTCTATTCTGAAAACCGCGGTTTTATGCATTTATATTCTCGATAAATTTCAATTCTGTTGGTCCCAGAGAGGTGAGAATACCATCGAAAGGCTTCTTTCAATGTGTACTATTCAGGAAAAAAATATGCAAATGTGCTTGAATCAGAGCCCTATTTATGACCTTTTCAGTTTTGGCATACACTTTCAATTAATATGCAAATAGCCTACTCTTATTACTACAAAAGTAGCTTTTCCCTACCACATCTTTGTTGCTCATTTCCAGTACCGTAATAAAACTCAACCTTCTCAATATCTTGGTATTTATTAAAAATTTTAAACACAAAACAACCAAAAGGTTTTAGCTAATATTTTACTTTAGTTTAAGAAAAAAAAACATACTTAAAGCCAAGGTTACAGTGCCAAAACATATAAATACCACAAAATACCCGGACGTCCATTTTCCTTTTCTTTTAGTTTGAAGGATCAATATTGTTCCTGATTTCAATTTAAGGCATGAAATACCTGTGTTTCGGTCCTTGTTTGTCCAACACTTCATCAACACAACAAAAAGTGTTGTACAAAGCTCAAAAAACTGAAAATACCCTCATTTTGGGTATTTAAATGAGAACTGGGTAAATACCCAATTTATATTTACGTTCCCACTGGGTATTTACCCGGCCCACATCACTATCTCCTTTCCAGTATCTACATAATAAGATTACCCCTCACAAAGCTTAACATTCGTCTGCTCTTTTCTTTTCTTCTTTTCTGGTTGTTCTCTAACCATCAAAAACGATCAATACAGTCTATTTGTCACTTCCATTTACCTGCATCTATCACACTGTATGCACAACTATCTTCTTAATAAAATAAACCATTCACGAAACTTAAATTTCTTCTGCTCCATTCTTTATGATTGTTCCACCTTCCACTCGAACATGACATTCTTCTTTACTCAAAACATCTACCCAACTTTTCAATCTTCCCAAAAAGCCAGCTTAATGGGCACGATACTCCATGGCTCTCCACCAACAAGCGGCCATGGCTGGTAACCAGATAAAACAAAAAAATAAATACTACCAACAAAACAAAGCAGTCTCTGTAACCTACTATAAAGTTCAGTTTCAATGTTTTATGTCATTTAGCAATTTTTCCTCGAATAATAATTTGGATACTGTTTTACAGATTGTTAATCAAGGGTAACAGAATTACATGTTTTGATTGTTTGCAAGCTTTGCGGTTTAGAGTGGGCGGAGGATAGTCTGCAGTTAATTTGAAATCTGTATTGTGAAGTCCTCTTTTTCCATCCCATTACTTATCTTATAATGCGTTTATAGATTGTGCTGATGACGTTTTTCAATAATAAACATGTTTAGATACACTTGCATATCACATTCAAATAACTTTTAAATACTATAGATGCTGTTTTCTTATAATTTTGACTTATCCACAATACTTTTTAATCTGTGTAATATAAATAACTAGCAAACCGCCCCTGCTTCGCCCGGGAAGAGTTATGAATGCATTATGTGATAAGTGCTTTTTTTTCTTTTCGATGTCAATGAACTACGAGCTACAGTATATGATGGGTTAAAATCACTGACGGGACTATTAATTATATTATCATGGAGATGCAAGTGCAACGAATTCTCGTCAGACGTAATTTAAGAATAGCGAGGTGCATGAAACACCTTCTGTCCAATCTTAACATGACTGTGTATTTTGCCGAACGAAAAGTTCACAGGCGAAATGAAGAAAAGCCGAGTTGCACTTCCAGGGAAACTCCAAACACAACGACTCTTCTCTGAACCCTTAACTCAACACGACTCGACAGTTTGCTGCTGGCTGTATCTGGGTTAATAGGCTCGCCCCTAGCTAACTCGTAAAATGTTGCCTGAGTATTTGAATGGAGATTGTTGGAAGAAATGAAAACGATGGGCGATGTATTGAAGATAGAGATATGCTCTTGTGGACTTTTGTAGAACTTTTCATGTTGAACAATTATTGCACTCATAGTACCGTATATACCCGAATGTAAGACGACCCCGAATATAAGACGAGGCCTAGTTATCAACTGCCTCTTACAGATTTTTTCAAAAAAATACTCGCTAACTCATAACTTGCACAATATATGCCTTTAAGGTCGTGCTTTCATTTTTATAACGTCTCGTGTTATCAGAAATCCCTCTGCCCGCTTTTCCAAGACATACTCTATAATTTCTTTGTTCAAGAATGGGAGACGTTATTAAATTAAGATACGTTGATCACTCAGTTACTGCTCGTAAAACTGACTGGTTGTTCTTGTAAAGATTGTTTTAAAACATATTTCCGTATGCTTTCGAACATAGAATTTATTCGCTTAAAATGACGTGCATGAGTAAATCCTAACCTCAAAATGTATGCTATTCGTATATGCATGGTAATTAAACATAACAAACCATATTTTAATGTTCATTAACGCATTGATTTGTTGCTAGTTACAAGATGCCTACACCACATACTACTTTGCAAATAGCCTAATAATAACAATTTACCCCCCCCCCCCAAAAAAAAAAAATATTTTTTTTCAATACCCTGAATATAAGACGACCTCAAATTTTTATAACACAAAAAGTGGGAAAAAACCTAGTCTTACATTCGGGTATATACGGTATATTAATATTTTTAACGATTTGCCCAGCGTTGGCTTAAAAAGCGCACGGACGCCAGGTATTTTTTGACTTTTCCACTGAAATCTTTACTGCTTTGCTTCCTTCAATCATAAATTATTTTCTTTAGAAACCTTTCTCAAGATATCCTTTACAGAATGGTGAAAACCGCACCAAAATCCACTCAGTGGTTCTTGAGATTACCCGTGACATTCATGAATCGGGGACTTAGTTTTATACTAAGTAGAGATTATTATTATGATGATTATCATGTTGGAACCCAATTTTCATGTTGCCGTAGTAATGGAAATTTAATGCTTTTCAGTCTGTCAACACGATTGGGTAAAATCATGTTGACCGACTGCAAAACATTAAATTTTGGTATTATGATCATCATGCCTTTTGTTTGTTCAGGAAGCAGTCTTTGAACGTGGGAAAGGAGAACCAGATAGCAGCCCACAGTTACGATCTTGTGCAGTCACAAATTTGGGCTCTGCTTCCAAGCTTCTGCAACAATCCCCCAGACATCAAGGACAACTTCAAGGTGAGATGTTCTTCCTTCTAGTTAGTTAGTAGTTGTTCTTGTTCCTTGTTTTCAGGGTCATAATCTCTGTGTGCCCCGATAAACACGCCAAGCTAAGCCACTTTGACTGGCACAGATCGCGGGTGTGCGTACACCGTTCAGCCGGTGGTTGGCGCACACTTTTACAATTTTACCAAACATGTTTAATAATGTATACTTACAGTGCTCATAGTCGTCCCTCTCTTGTAACACACACCTGACATCTTCTGATGAAAGAATGTCTGTCAACTCTTTTATTATTTATGGAGCCTGTTTCCTTGAATCGTTTAGCGAGCCTCCTAATTGTACTGGCATTAGGCACTGGTCTTCCTGGAAATTAGATTCGAAATTTTCGTCTTGTTTCAGAACAAGACTTTCGCTTTGATATACGAATTATGGATATACTCAAAGCTTTGCAGATACATGTCCATATGAATGACAAAACACATCTGAACTAACGATATGAGTCAGCGGAGCAGGGTATTGGGAGGTTCACTCGCTGCGCACCTGGCCAGCCGACTCAGTGGACCGTGGCAAATTATTGCGTCATTTGGCTGGCCAGGTGCGGACCTTGCAATACCCCACTCTGCTGACTCATATCGTTTAGTGAGTTATCTGAAACAAGACGAAAATTTCGAATAATGATTCCAGGAAGACCTATGTCTAATGCCAGTAAATTTAGGAGGCTCTCTAGACGATTCAAGAAAACTGGCTCTGTGAATAATAAAAAAGTTAACAGACAACAAAAATTAGATGAGATTGTTCTGTAGTCTTTCATCAGAAGATGTCAGGTACCGTGTTTATCGGGGCGCACTTTTAATAAGTTTTGAAACATTTTCCCCTTTCCTAATGAGTTGTATGAAATGCTGTGTTTTCTAGGGAATCGCCAAAGTCCTGGGCACAGCCATCGGTGAATGCAAGGACTTACGCCTGTCTGCAATGGCTTCATTGCGAAAGTTGATTGCACGAAGTAAGGAAACTGACAACCAAGAAAATCTTGATGAATTGAAGAGGTTTGCCAAGAATTACTTGCCAATACTTTTCAACTTGTACACGACGAAACCTGTGGGGACGGACGAGGAGGGTCACCGACTGGCCGCGTTTGAGACTATCAAGGTGAGTGTTGGTCCTTGTATCCTTCCTTTCCTGCTGACTTTACAGACCATGGAAAGCTTTAAAACCATTTTTCATCATCATCAAATTACAGCTTCAGTGGCCCGGGTGCTGTTAACGAGCCCTCGCCACCTTTTCCTGTCCATGAATAGTTGGTATTCACGAGTCCTTCTCCAGTCTAGCCCTTTGTCTTCAAGATCATCCTTGATTTGGTTCAACCATTTCTTCTTAGGTCTTCCTACTGGTCTTTTTCCTGGGATAATCTTGTTGAAATAAGCTTTTGGTGTCCTCTCGTCTCCCATTCTTTGAAGATACCCAAACCATCCTAATGCCCGTTGCTCACGGTAAAATTTTCCTTCAAATTTATTGTACAATAATTTCATTTTATAAAATTTCTGTTGCTCCCGGTCAAATTTAAGTTTTATATAACCTTTGATAAAACTTTCCATAAAGTAGGACATGTTCTATTCCGTAAAATTAATTTTACGAAACGAACCAATCGGGAAGATGATGCTGGCGCCACGTGGTGAGAAGATTGTGAAGCTCGCTTGTAAACAAACACTTTGAAAATTGCAGGCTTCGGCTGGACTAAGGAAGCTGTTAGTGTTTTACTGGACGAGTACCAGAAATATCCATGTTTGTACGAGGTTAAAACGCCCATATACCACAATAGAAATGCAAGAAGGGAGGCAGAAATCTCAATCGCCGAATATGTTTCACAAGTTCGACCGAACACAAGCCAGGCTGATGTGAAGGCGAAGATAAACGGGCTTCGAACTCACTTGCAGTCTCATTTCAGGAGAAATGGCTTGCTTCATGTTAGTGTCCTGTCTTATAATTTTAGGACCAACAAGATCTAGGAGTTTTTTAAAACTGCTTTCCTCCATTCTAAGAAAATTCCTATATGAATTCTGATCTTCTAACCTCAACTCATTTTCAGCCAAGGACAGCATTCCTCTACTCTTCTCTTCTTTTTATCCATTCCCGAGTCCAGGACTTGCTAGCATTTCTTTTCTTCCTTTTTACCACTGTACGACATATAATTGTAGCTAAAGCAGCAATGTTTGCTTTGTGTGTTGGAGCCATACTCTCAAACCAATGTGTGTTGAACAGCTGATTCTTGGTTCAGAAGTTTATCGGTAGATGGCGATCCTGATACATCCACGGATTTTATAAAATAATTTTACCGTGAACAACACAGCTTGCTTTCGTCAAATTTTTATAAAATTAGTTGTAAAATAAATTTTAAGAAGCATTTTACCATGAGCAACGGGCATAATCGTTGTTCTGCAAAGATTTTGTAGGACTGATCATCATCATCATCATCTTGTACAGTTTGGGTCTGCTTGGAACATAAGCCTATTCCACTTCTCTCCTTTCTTCACACCCACAATCCACCTCTCTCTTGGTGTCTCGCCATCCTGCATTCTCAAATATAAAGGGACAGGAATTCTGCCTGATCAATACAAAACTTTTCAGTCAAGGGGCTATATTATACCCATTTGGATGGTACATGTTTCGAAGCCTTCCATGGTCCCTTCATCAGCCATACACATAAACATATTGTCAGTACAATCTTGGAATAACATTGAAAAGGTTAAAACTAACATGAGAAAACTTGATGAAAATGAGACATAAAAAACCATGAGGACAGTTGTGGTACAAATACATTGAGTAAAACTTATCCTAAGAAAACCTTACGAATATTACAAACAAATGGAAAAACACATTAAAATAGTATATGTTAAAATGAAAAATTAAAATGCAATTTATATGACTCTTGTAATAATCTTAGAGTTTTGATAAAATATAATAGCAGGATTCCGTGTCCAAAAATCTAGGGAATTCGACCCATAGAAAGAGTTAAAAGTATGTTAAAAACTGATAGTCATATAAAGACTTTGTTGACTTCATATGAAGGATGAGTGATTGTACGGATCCTGCATTCTCCTAACATGTCCGTACCAACTCATTCTTGACTTCTCTGATCTCTTGTTATTCCTAATCTGCTTCTCTGAAATGTCATTTTGCAAGCCTGGATCCTGCTGACCTGTCTCTTCTTCATAACCCACGTTTCTGATGTGTGGGTGAGTATTGGGACATTGTAACCTAACAATGGTAGGTTACAGAGACTCTTTTTTTGCCAGCTATGGCCACATATTGGCAGGCCACCTCAGAGATCTTATGAGTTTTGCCTAGAGATTCTTTGCTGGTGGGTGGCCAAGTGGGTGGACCAGGTGGCCTTGGCTATTGCATATGTGTTTTGGACTGATAGGTCAAGATTCCTTGACCTGGCATGGTTACCATGGAGATGGTGTTGATTTTTGGCTAGTGTGGGATTTCAGGCAAAATGGAGTCCAGTTGTTGTGTGTTTGAATTGTGAAGAGATTGTTTATGGATTAGGGATTGGCAGATTGTTGATGTATTTTTCCAGGCAATGGATAAGAGAGGCATGCTTACATCTACATAATAATTAATATTAATAAATAAATAGTGTATGAAGATCGAAAGTTTGTGTCCTGGTCATAGTGTGGTATTCATGCAAGCATATTGCCCCACTACCCGAAGTAATAAATATTATAAGAGGATTATGGTAACCCAACAGGGGTAAGTTTTATATACCGTATATACTCGAATACCACCCGCACAGTTTTAAACAAATTCGGACGTGAAAAATTGGGGTGCGGTTCTTATTTGAGTCATCCAAATTTGAAAGATCTAAATAGTCCGCCGCGCGCGATATCGGGTGTTGCGAGTATCCGCTAGATGGTGCTAGCCTTCTTCCGGCTATAACTTTGTTTTACCGTAAGCACGTGGCGTCATACAGTCACGAGCATGTTCTCCGAGTGTAAACATGAATGCTACGAAACGTTTGCAGTCATTTACTGTGAGTGAGAAATTGAAAGTTGTGAGGGAAGCTGAAGTTATTGGAAATCGTGCCCGGTAGGAAATATGATATTGACGAGTCATGTATTCGCGATTGAGCGGGATGACGTCTATGCTACAACCACTGGATGTCTGCGTGAACCGCCCGTTCAAAGCAGCCTTGAAACAGCTGTATACGGAGCGGATGGCGGCCGATAAGCACACACCGACTCCAACTGGTCGTATTCAGCGCCCGAAAGTTCAGCTGCTGTGTTCGTGGATTTTGACGGCATGGAATCGTATCTCTGGAGATCTCATACGGAAGAGCTTCAAGAAATGTAGTATTTCGAATGCTATGGATGGCTGTGATGACGACATTTATTGGGAAAGTGATGGTGATAAAAGTTCCGAAGTTGGTACTTCTGATCACGATGAATGAAGTGTTTGTGTACTTTTATTTGTATTTTTAATGGTTTGATGTGTGTTATTTTAGGACGACTTCAAAACTGTTGGAAACTATTTTGGATAAATGCTATTCTGTTTATTTAGTTAAGATAGTAAATAATTTTCAGTAAAAATTTTTTTTTTTTTAAATGTTGTTCTTCAAAATCAGGGTGCGGGTCTTATTCGAGTAAATACGGTAAATTACAACATTGCCCAACTGTGGGGCATGTTGTTGTTGTTGGATTTTGACCAAGAAGAGTTTTATAAATATTACATTGTCGCCCAACGTAGGGGCTGAAAGAATATAGCTTGGTGAGTTCTTATATTATTACAACATAATACCTGGGGTACGTCCTCACGCTCTGCACTGATCTCCTTGTCACTTCTATTACACTCCACCTTCTTTAGTACTTCTCCTCCTGTTGTTACTCTTCCCTTACTTCTCGTTGTAGCACTGATATCTCTCCATATTTCATATTCCTTATTATTTATGTTTTATTTATGTTGATAATCAGGCTGCTGTCTGGTAGGATGAATTCTTAGTTCAGGGTTGTTATAGGAGTAAGGCAAGGTTGTATTTCATTCACCACTACTGCTCATTTGCTGCAGGGCATAAACTGGCTGGCTGGGATTCAATTAGGTAAGCAGTCTGGCCTGTGCTGATGGCCTATCCTAACATGTCGCAGCTATGTATGAGGATCTGCATTGTCGGTAGGGACGGAACAGGTGGGCTCTGTATTCTCTCAGGATGGTTACACTATGGGGATGGAAACATAGTTGAGGTGTGGAAAAGCCAATGCAGTGAGTTATCAGCATTCTGCATGAAAGAAGTTTGTGTAGGAACCAAACTCTCCCTGCATGGCTCAGTATTTAGACTGACCCTGCTGTATGGAAGTGAGAGTTGGATGGGAGCAATGGTAGGAAGGTACTCGTAATGAACAGATAAAGGCTAAGTTAGAAATGAAGCTGTTCGTATGAGCCGACTCAGATGGTGGGGCCATGTTGGAGAGGAGAGATTACATTGGCTGTAGTGGGTAAGAGAAGTAGAGGTAGACCTAGGAGGCGATGGTGTAGAAGCAGAGGAGGGGATCATGGAGGCGACTTGTCCGCTATCAGAGGCTGGACGCTGAAAGGCAAAACAGTCTCAAATTAAACTGTGTATATGTCATTGTTGAATGTGTCCCCACCATAACGTTGCAAGTGACATTTTTTTCTTTTTCCCGGGAAATGCCACTAGATGACGGAAAAAGTGGATAAAGAACATCTAGTGGCATTTCCCGGGAAAAAGACTCAGATGGTGGAGCCATTCCCTAACAGGTTAATGAGTTTGGCTGTAAAGGGTAAGAGAAGAACAGGCGGTGGTGTAGAAGCAGGGGAGGTCGCATTGCTAACTGCTAATAGGGGATCATGTCCGCTATCACAGGCTGGACGCTGAAAGGCAATAGTCTCAAGTGAAAATGTATGTATGTTCAATTTTTTTTTTCATTGTTGCCTTATTATTGAATGTGTCCGCACCATAACGATTCGTGACATTTTTTCTTTTTTCCGGGAAATGCCACTAGATGACGGGAAAGTGGATAAAAAACATCTAGTGGCATTTCCTGGGGGAAAAAGAAAATTGTCACTTGAATCGTTATGGTGCGGACACATTCAATTATTGATATTGTTACTTTTCAGTTGTTCAACAAGTACAATCCCAATTGTTGGGAAATATGAAACATTGGGCACAATCGTGTTGACTGAAGAGCTACAGGGCCCATACACTACAATAATATTTTCAATTTGTTAGATAAAGCATAAAATATTGAGATGATAGAGGATTTCAAATATTTAGGATCAATCTTTTCAAACAGGAATGAGATAGCAAAGGTTAACTACAGCGAATCGTGTGTCTATATATTGAACAATCTTTTCAAATCACGTTTGATTTCTCAGGAAAATAAAGTACATATCTACATGACCTTGGTGAGACCTGCAGTCCTATATGGCTGTGAGACCTGGGCCACGCCTCAAACGCTTAAAGATGTCTCTGCGTATTTTAAAGGAAGGTCATGCGGAAAGGTGGGAAAGAAGATCTCACAATGACCTTTATCAACGCTTTGGGAAGACAAGCATCAACTGCATTCTGGAGAGGAGGAGGTTGCAATGGTTGGGACACGTCATTCGAGCTAAGGATTCGACACCAACTGGGAGACGCGTCACTGGTAAAGGTGGCACCAACAGCAACTGTGGAGGATGCAAGGGACAGAGTCTCGTCCCTTCTGTTGTAATGCCGGTCTTGTTTTGTTTTATGCTCTTATTGTTTGGGATAAGGAAGTACCAAGGAAAAGCAAAAGTGTACTATGTACCCATATTAACTTACGCAGCTGAGATTTGGACCCTGACAAGCAGGCAAGAGAGTAGAATCCAAGCCAGTGAAATGAAATTCCTAAGAAGTATGATAGGAAAGACAGAGTGAGGAATGAAGTTGTTAGGAAGGAAGTTGGGATGGGAAAACTAAATGAGAGAATTGAGAAGAATAAACTAAGGTGGTTTGGACATGTAAAGAGGATGGAGGAAAATAGAATACCAAGACAGATGCTGGAGGCAAGGGTAAGAGAGCAAGAGGAAGACCTAGAACAAGGTGGATTGATTCAGTTAAGAACAGCGTAAGAAAAAGAAATCTGGACTGGGACAAGATCGTGGAAGACGAATGGTGGAAGGAAAGAGGAAAGTGGATATGTGCCATAAATACCTCGACCCGGCAGGAGCTGGATAAGGGGAAATGATGATGATGATGATGATGATGATGTGTTAATAATAAACAAGGTTTTTTATGGTTCCGCCTAGTCAATACTTGTTTTATTAAAGATTTTATCGTGGCATAATCACTTGTCTTTACGTATGTTGGTACATGTTTCGGTGTCTTGTAACATTGACACCTTCATCAGTCTACGGTTATTGATAACACTCAATGACATTAAAATACTTATTAATATAACACACAGATGATTAAAATAACACTTGAAAAAGTTTTTTTAAAACACTGTCATAATGAAAGTTTAAATTAAAAGTCTTGGAAAAAGGCTTGGTGCACTGTTTTGGTTTCCAATGTCCTGCTTCCGATAATAACCTCCGATAACCAGCAAGAGGTGACCATTCATAACTGGAAAAGAAAGTCCCTGTGTGAACTATGGTAAGTATTAAACCGAAAAAGTGGAGGGCTAAACAAAGAAAAAGTGGAAATATATATATATATATACCGTATTTACTCGAATACGACTCGCCTCTGAATAAGACCCGCACCCAGATTTTGAAGAACAAAATTAAAAAAAAAAAAAAAATACTCAAAACTATTTACAATCTTTACTAAATAAACAAAATAGCATTTCTACAAAATAGTTTCCAACAGTTCTGAAGTCGTCCTAAAATAACACACAGAAACAATTAAAAATACAAATAAAAGACACAAACACTTCATTCATCGTCATCCGAAGTACCAACTTCGGAACTTTTTTCACCATCACTTTCCCACAAAATGTCGTCATCACTGCCATCCATAGAATTAGAAATACTACATTTCTTGAAGCTCTTCCGTATGAGATCTCCCGAGATACGATTCCATGCTGTCAAAATCCACGAACAGAGCAGCTGAACTTCCGGGCGCTGAATACGACCAGTTGGGGTCAGTGTGTGCTTATCGGCCGCCATCCACTCCGTATACAGCTGTTTCAAGGCTGCTTTGAACGGTCGGTTCACACAGACATCCAGTGGCTGTAGCATAGACGTCATCCCACCCGGGATGATTGCTAGGTAGGTTTTCCCATTCTTGACGAATTTCTTCACAGCGTCTGTTGTATGGCCGCGGTAACTGTCCAGAACAAGCAAGCTCTTTCGTCGTAACAAAGCACCAGGGCGACGTTGCCAGACACACTTTAACCAGTCTTCCACCAGTGAACTGTCCATCCAACCAGAGTCCTGAGTTCTAACGATAACACCAGCGGGTATATTTTTTGGAAGAGTCTTTCGCTTGAGAACAACGCACGGCGGGAGTTTCGTTCCGTCAGCGAGTATACACAACATTACCGTGCACCGTTGTTTCTCATTACTACCTGTTCTGATAGTCACACTTTTAGATCCCTTAACATTCACAGTACTGTCCAGTGGCATTTCAAAGTAGACTGGCGTCTGATCTGCATTACCAATTTGGGAAAGCAAATATGAATTTTCCTTCCGCAACTTAATTATGTGACGCTGAAAGGAAACTAACTTTTCTTCATAGGCACCAGGAAGACGCTGCGAAATTGAGGTACGCCTTCGTATGCTCAACCCATTTCTTTTATAAAAATTTTGAATCCATCCTCGGCTTGCTTTAAACCCTACCGTAGAAAGTTCCTTCGCGATCTGTAATGCCTTTAATTGACACATTTCGGTCGACACCCCATTTCCCAATTCCCGCCTTTCCGTTACGTATTTATAAAGTTGTTTTTCAATTTCCGGAAACTGTACACTTAGTCCGCGGAAAGTTCTACGAGCACCACTACTTGTTAGCAACACGTTCTTTTTTCTTTCTCCAATCGCGAATACATGACTCGTCAATATCATATTTCCTACCGGCGGCACGATTTCCAATAATTTCAGCTTCCCTCACAACTTTCAGCTTCTCACTCACAGTAAACGACCGCAAACGCTTCACAGAACTCATGTTTACACTCGGAAAACGTGCGCGAGACTGTAAGACGCCGCCTGCTTACGGAAAAACAAAGTGATAGCCGGAAGAAGGTTAGCACCATCTAGCGGATACTCGCAACACCCGATATCGCGTATGGCGGGCAATTTAAATCTTTAAAATCAGGATGACTCAAATAAGACCCGCACCCCAATTTTTCACGTCCGATTTTGTTTAAAAATGTGCGGGTGGTATTCGAGTATATACGGTATATATATATATATATATATATATATATATATATATATATAAAAAAAAGGGAGTGTGGTGAACTTACGGTGTGGTTGCGGCAGTGAGAAATCGGGCCGTGCTGAGGCATACGGAGACTGTGCAGTACTGGTATGGAATAGCTTGGGGGAAGCGGGCGAGGCTTCAGTCGAGAGGGGCGGGGGGAGGGGAAGTATACTGGCAATTTTGGAGGACAGGAGCGGGATGGGGGTATGGGGTAAAGGGGTGGAATGAGGGGATTTGTAGATCCTCGATTAAATGATAAAATTAAGGTGGTTTGTATTTAACTCTGTAATTAGTTAAGGTCTCAAAGAGTACATTGTTATTTTCAAAGTTGATCTCATTGATATTGGTTAGGGGGGTCTGTTCTTTGGGCAAAATCTATTTCGATTTCTTCCAATATGTTCATTGTGATACCTTTCTTAGCAAGATGCAGGATGCTCATGTCTTTGTTGATGTCAGTGAATTCATGTTTACTGTCCTTCATGTGGTTGGCCACAGCGGAGAATTTATTGTATTTTAGAGCGTTAAAATGTTCACCATATCTTGTAGCAAATGACCTACCGGTTTGTCCATTGTGTGTCCTGGGGGCTTAATGGCTTGTTAATACAATAAATGATGATCATGAAAGCATAAAGTATTAAAGCAACACACAGACATTTGAGGAGAAAGTCGTTCCCCTGGGCTATGTTACACAGCCAGGATTGCAACCCTTTTCAATTCGGAGTGTTAATTATGCTTAATGACTAGGGGCCGTATTTTTTGTTAAGAGCGATACGCGCAAAGTTTTCTCATATGTTCTTTCGTGCCTATATATGACCGTCTTACAGCAAAATGAACTCGTGAAATATCACGAAATCTGATTTATTGCGTGAATTGCCCAAATAATTATGAAATATACTCCACTTGGTACGAAAAATGCTAAATATTATCGAAAAAGCTCTCCAATAAACGTTTAAATTCTTCTGAGGAATTGACCGTCATGGTCTCCTTCTCATTTGATTGATAATCCTGCATATTCTCTACACAAATGCCCACAAAGCCGGAAGTAACTTATATGTATTCAGTTACGCGATCTCTAAGGCTATCGATTACATCAACTGGTGTTGTGGTCGTAGATACAGCAGTGCGAGCTCGCGACTGATAAAACTTGATCGGCAAGCATTTTTCATTTAAGTATAAAAATGCTGAAAACTAAAGTCACAACAGTTTTCTCGAGGGCCGTGTAATACAACAGTGAGGGGTTCAATGTATTTGACACTGCAAGAAAGATTCTAATGTGTAAATTCTGCAATGTTCGTATTCAGTGGGAACGAAAAGACACGTGCGATAAACACTGCGGGGATTCAGAAACGCATAAAAAGAAGAAGAAAGAAGCAAATGAACATAGTTCTAAGCGGCAAATAGCAATTGGCGATACTCTACACATCGCGTAGAGGTTGAAAAGTGATAGAGAGCAATTTGTAACTGACACAACAAGCAAACATTATGGTTTCCGACGTTTAATGTGAACAGCGAGAGGGGTTTTTCTGCTTACGCAAATAGACTTTCCGACTTTAAAACCCTTTATCACACAATTTGTTCTCATACTATAAGGAAGATTTAAGAAGAAACATCGGTCATCATGACAATTGATTTCACGAAATACCCACCAAAATAGTGTCAGTTTTAACACCGAAATCAACAGTTTTATTTCATCAAAATATAAGGCCCATATTAATGACATGATTTGAATGGGATTAGCTTAAATCATCATCTTACATTTGTCATGGAAAAAACGTAACGGTAAAGAATATATGTCATAAACATCCAGGTCCTAGTTGGGATTGTATTCTGAAAACTATCCGCACCCATCACTACTTTAGTACATATTCCTCAGCTAGGAAATGTTCTACCAAATTCAAATTATAACATGTTATGTTATTCTACTAATCACAGAATATAAACATATTCAGTATAATCAAGGTGTTGGAAACTGCAGTTCTACTTCTTGTAGCACGAGCTCTTTATCACCACTACCCATTTCCGCCTGCCTAACCGCTCTTAAGACCCAGTGGATGCATCCATGTTCCAAACACTAGCATCAGTAAAGATGTTCCGATGACGAGGATAATGACTGCTGGACTGACCACAGACTCCTAATCAGCCGCCTAAGGATCCTCGTACGTCGCAAACCACCATCTTACTTCTCTAACCTTGCCAGCAGGAAATTCAACATCTCCAAATTTCAGAAAGAAGATGTTCAACTGACTAAAAATCCAGTCAATATGAAAGATGTTGATCTCGAGTGGACCACATAGACTGCAGAGAAGGTCGTTCACCTTGATGTAATGTCTGGTTCGATGATAATAATAATGAAGAGATTGTCTCTCATCAGTGCCAAGCGGGATGCCTGCCTATCTCTTGCTCAGGATCCATCTTCCATGGAGAAGAAAACCTGTTTTCGAGTGCACAAGCAAAATTGCCAGTCTGCAATAAGAGCAATCAAAAATAACTGGTGGCAACAGAAGGCTAAGGAACTGCAAAGCCTCTCAGAAGCCAGAGACCTACGGAACTTTTATGCTAGAATAAAAGAGCTGTTTGGGTCTGTTCGTTCCTCAACAGGCACCCTGACCATCCACACTGACAGACTGGACTTCTTGGACCGCTGGAAAGAACACTTCAGTCTACTCTTAAGCCGCAGCTCTACTCCAACATGTACCTCAACATCCTACACAAGCTTGGATGGCAGTCCCACAAAGGAAAGCTCCTGGATCAGACAACATTCCCCTTGAGCTCTTGTCTCTGATCCTTCTAACATGGGAAACCCATGTGGCCCCTGCTGACACGAAGAATTCCACCATTGTCACCATCTTAAAAAAAGGCGATCGAAGCATCTGTGGTAATTGCCGTGACTTATCCCTGCTCTCCATAACTGGTAAAATCTTTGCTGGAATTTTGTTGAATCGCCTCGGTCCGTGTTCCGTCCCTCCTGTGGCATAGCACTGCACTCGCAACTTTATGCAAGAATCTCACTTCGGATTGACAGCTATTTTTGTACCACACTCGCACTTCTAAGCAAGTATCTCACTCTTCGACTTGACAGCTGTTTAGGTCTCCACATTCACACCTTTCAGCAAGAAATTCACTCTTCGAGTTGGCAGCTGTTTTTGGCTCCACAGTTGCACCTTTAAGCAGGAATCTCGTTCTTCGAGTTGACAGCTATATTTTTGCCTATTTCAGCAAGAAGTCTCTATTTGAATTTGCGGTAATGTTCGGCGCGGAACTCTTTCTGTTTAAAGAGAATCTCCCTGTCCTAAAAAGAAGGTGTTATTTTGCAGAACATTTCGTGCAAAACGTTTAAATGTGAAATATTGCAAATAGTTTAAAAAAAATTTGGGAATCAATACGTATTTACTTTGACATTGTTTTGCTACTTTTTGAAAAATGTGTAAAATTGCAGGTTCCCTGCCTATTTACCTTTTCTCTCCCTTTTCATGACAATATTTAATTGTTTATTAATTGTTGTTCCATGGAGTTTGGGTTCACGACAATGTTTGATTGCAGGTATATTTGACTCTTGCCGGCCCCGAACTGTGTGCCGAGCTGTTCGTTAAGGCGAGTGAGAAGTTGGGTTCCGCAGACGTCGAACTGTTTTTGAAGGAAAGTGTGTTGGACTTATTGCGAGCCTTGTTGCCGTACCAGGACGGCCCGAGATTGACTGCGTTGTTCGATCAGTGTCAGACGGCTCTGGCTGATCCAAAGAATCACCACGAGCAGAAGAAAGCTTACAGGTACTCTTACTTGTTTTAAAATCTCAGTTTGGCTGGGACCTTATAGGCTTCTCGTCCCTCCCCCCCCACCCCCTTCAAAGCAGTTCATTAAAAACAGGATTATTAAGCATTTTGAACACAATTCCTCATGGATCTTTTGCCTGCATCCTTTATTTGGGGGGGGGCAAAGGATGCCAATGTCATCAAAAGTTTGGTGCTTTTCAGTCGGTCAACACGATTGTACCCAAATGAAATAAAATCATGTAATTTTTTTCAGGATTTAGGGAATAACCCATTTCATTTGGGTACAATCGTGTTGACCGACTGAAAAGCACCAAACGTTTGTTTACTAAGGCAATACTGGCTTCAAACACCATAATGACAATGCCATGTTATTTCACAATATAGTCATCAAATAACTCCATGTGAAATGTCTTTCCTTCCTAACAAAACTTTAATACCATATTTACTCGGCTATAGGACCCCTCCTTAATTATTGCGAGTCCTGTCCGTCATTGTCTAGCAAGGAGTGCGGCGCAAGTGGTTGGTTAGGCAAAACAATCGCAGGGAAAGTGTGATTTCTTTTCAGAGGTGGTTGGCAATGACCATGGAATATAAAAGGGTGTCGGGGAATGTTCTCCGCAGTGCTACGCTAGGTGAGAGCCGGAGTTAAGTTGGCACAGCACAGCTCACACGTGTGTTCTGATATCCTGTCGACCTTGGAGAAGACACCCAGGGCGAGCGAGTGAAAGGTCTGACACCGCGCTGCCAACTTAACTCTGGCTCTCACCTAACGTAGCAGTGCCTAGGCACTGTGGAGAACATTCCCTGACGCACTGTACTTGTCTTTGTATACTAGATGTTGGATCATTGTTGGCCGCTTGAGCCACACCATACCAGCTCTGTTGCTAACAAGGCGTGACCTTGTTTGATTAAAGAAGTCTCTGTCTTTCGTTCTGTATGTACGGGCTATGACTCACGCTATGCAACAGGTGGCCGGCAGGCCGACATACTCATGCCATGCGAGAAGTGGCCGGCTGGCCGCAAGTGCGGTGCCGCAGTAAGGACGAGGCGCTAGTGGCCGGCCGGCATACGCACGCCAGTCTACACTGTGTGGTGTATTTCGAAACAAAGAACGTGTTATAGGTAGCGATTTTGTATTCAGCCTGCATGTTCTACTGGCCACGCCCATCCACCACTTTATGGTGGTATCTTCGGTCTTTGCAGAACTCGTGCGTGGATGTTGTGGTGTATCATTGCTGATAAACTTTGTTTATTTTAATTAAATATATCATACTATGTCGGCGGCGGCCAATACTCGTATCCGAGTGTATGCTTCTTTCCTGCATTACTAATTTGTATTCACTCAATGGTGATGTCGCTGGTGACTCAACAGACCAATTCTGGCATAGAACATACGGCCGCACACAATGCAGATGATGGAAGGTGGAGGACGAGGCAATATCTGGCGCAGCTTTCTCCTCTTCGGCATTCTTCTTCAAAATCTGAAACCGCAGCAGAGGTGGCTGCACGGCAACGTGCGCGATCTTCCGCAAGTGTATGCCAATTATCAGGATCAATGGCTACACTCCTCAAGGTTTCATTTTTCATTCATTCGTTTATTTGCAATTGGGGGTGTGTCCCCCGGTGACAATTTGGATATACATAACAAATAAATAATTGTACATAACAATTCACTAACAATTAAACTGGAGTATTTACACAAATAGTCAGTCTTTTCTTAAACACACCTAGGCTATATGTTTGGGAAAAGGCTCTAAGACTGCGGCTGGTAGAGAGTTCCAATTATCAATGGCACGGTTTACGAAAGAATATTTACCATAATTTGTTCGCTGTGGTCGGCCCTTAACTTTGAAAGGATGATCGCCCCTACCCATGTAAGTGGGATTTCCCATATGTTTGCTAAGCTCACCCCATGCTGGTTGATTTGTATACCGTGTTGTACATAGCGCAGAGTCTAGATTTCATGCTCCTAGCCTCAAGTGATTCCCACCCAAGTTTCTTTAACCCACAACTCACACTGCTCCTGGGATTAAAGTCATTGAGCACAAATCTAGCGGCCTTTCTTTGTACCATTTCCAACTCATTTATGAGCCCTACTTGATATGGATCCCAAACCGCCGAGGCGCATTCCAGAATAGGTCTTACAAGTGACAAATATCCTAATTCTTTAGCAGAGGTACTACTTCCTTTTAATACCCTCATTACAAAGTGCAGAGATTTGTAAGCTTTAGAAACTACACATCCTATATAACTACTCCATTTCATATCATTTCTTACGTGAACGCCCAAATATTTACAAGAATCTTCTTCTACAAGTATTTCCGAGCCAATGTTATATTGAAAATCTTGCCTTCGCACTTTCTCTATTTTTATTAGACTACATTTTCTTGTGTTTATTTTCAATCGCCCACTTATAGACCAGGTTCAGGTCATCTTGAAGTACTGCATTGTCTTGTGAGTCATGTATCTTTCGATTTATTACACAATCATCCGCAAACAATCGACAGTCACTGCGAATCCCATTTGGTAAGTCATTTATAAACGCCAAAAATAACAAAGTTCCGATTACGCTGCCCTGAGGGATACCCGACGTTACGGTAATTTCATCCGAGAATCGGCCTTCAACTTTCACTTTCTGGGAACGACCCGTCAAAAATTCTTGGATCCATAAAATTACTCTTCTATCAATCTTCGTCGAAGCTAATTTATGGAGTAGCATGTCATGCGGCACGACATCAAATGCCTTCGCAAAATCTATAACTACGGCGTCGACTGAAACTCCATCGTCTAACGATCCGCTAATATCTTGAAAAAGTGATAGCATCTGACTCTCGCATGAGTAACCTTTACGAAATCCATGTTGCCTATCATTAAACCATGATAATGTTTCCCACTGTTCCCTCAAGTAGTCGCAAATGAGATGCCCCATCTGTTTACAAACGATGGACGTAAGACTAACCGGCCTGTATTTGCCCAATTCATGTCTGCTCCCTCCCTTAAATATTGGGACTACCGTAGCTCTTTTCCAGTCATCCGGGATTTGCGCATTGTTTATGGACACATTAAACATCACCTCTAAGTATCGTGCCACGGCCCTACCTCCTAGTTTAAGTACTTCACTAACAATATTATCAGGACCCTTCGATATATTGTAACGTAATTTTTGTATTAGCTTTACAATTGCTGACTGGTTTATTTGGAGAAGTGGAGCCCCTGATTCACCGTTAAGGTCCAACACACAGCTATTGGATTTATTGAACACACTACCATAAAAGACATTTAATTCATTAGCAATGGCCTGTTTCTCAGTAATTAATTTACCGTCCCCGGACATTATCATCGACAAATTATTTGAATTTCCCTTTCTTCTCCTAACATAACTGTAATTTTTTTTCCACCCATCGCCTCCCGAACCAAGTAAACCTTGCATATAATTGTCATGAGCAGCCCTCTTTTTTAAGACTAGCTCTCTTGATAAGGACTTAAATTTCAACATATACTTGTCACTATTATGTCTTTTATTGTATAATTTCCTAATTTTCCGTTTAAGACTCCTGATTTCCCGTGTGAAATACACAGGATCTGGCTTTTGTTTCAGTAATTTAAATGGAACAAATTTATCAATAGCGCTATTTAAAATTTTCAAAAAGTTAGTCCACAGGATATTAATGTGATTTCCTTCCGATGCCCATCCTACAAATAGCTCATTCAAATACCCCTGAAATTTGCCCTGATCCGCCCTGCGATACTGGAATATGATCTTATTTGCTACATCAGAGTCTAATTTTGTAATGTCACCGTATCTAATATTTAATTCAACCCCAGAATGGTCACTAATTCCTGGTACTTTCAGACAGTTAATATACAGCTCTACAGGCCTTACGAGATAAACATCTAAGGTATTATTGCCTCTAGTTGGGAAGTCAACTACTTGGGAAAATCCCCCCTCCCTTAAGAATTTGTTTGCAGCGCTCTGAGCTTGACCACAGCTAGTTGACTCACCAGACCAGTCTACTTTGGGGAGGTTTAAATCTCCGGCAACTATTATGCTCTTTTTCATAGCATTACCCGTACAAGATTTATCATACAGTGTGTCGAGAAGCGAAAAGTTATCTTTCGGTGCTCTATACGCCCCTATCACCTGAAGAGGGAATTTATTCCCTTTATCCGAAATTTGTACACATAACATTTCATGATCCGTATCAGCCCACTTTATGAAACTAACTATATTATTGCGCACACAAATAAATAGCCCACCACCTCGCTTCCCCCGATCCCTTCTGTACATTTCATAGGTCCCTTGAATTATTTCATTACTATTTATATCCTCATATAACCAAGATTCAGTAGCAATGACAATGTCTGGAGAATACGTCTCTACAAGATTCCAAAATTCAATTAATTTATTTCCTAAACTCTGACAATTAACCTGCAGTAATCTTAGAGTCTTACCTCCGCAGCAAATATCCCGAAGTAGCTCCTTCTGTTCCCGTCGGCTGGCAACCTCAGGACCTGCTCCTCCTCACAATGGCCGGCACGAACCGATGACCCTGTCATGTAGGCTCCCTAGGTTGAAAGTGCCCCGTCGATTTAAATGCAGCCCGTCACGGGCGAAATCACGGCCACCAATCCAGCAGTTAGCATCTACGTACACTAATCCCAGCTGTGCACAAACCCAGTCCATGCGGTCATTTACAGTCTTTATTCGCCTTAACGGAACATCTCCCCGCCGAACAATGCCACTCATTATAATTTTTGCATTTCTAAACTTGCATTTAGCTTTTCTGCCTAGTTCGTAGAGCTCCCCCATGATGCAATCAGCTGTAGCCCTCTTCCTCAAATCGTTCGTCCCAACATGGAGCAACAACACTTTAACTTGGTCACAGTCCTCTACATTTGCTTCTTCCACTTGTTGGGCAAGCTGGTCAATTTTGATCCCCGGATAACACCGCACTTTCGCACCTGATTTCCTCGAGATATTCGCACTCCATCGTATCATAGAATCACCCATTATGATAACGTCATCCTCAGTTTGCTCCTGCACGCCCTCTTCCACACTGATCCCAGTAGAAAGCCGTTCAGTCACATCCTTCACTGTTTCCTCTGATTCACGAAGCTTTGTTCTAAGTTCCTGTATTATTTGATCCCTTACTTTGATTTGCACCCTCAAACAGTCCGGCGTATCACATACTTTACAAAACCAATTCCCGACATCACAGTCCTCCTTCTTGACCTTAATACAGCCGAAGTGAAACCATTTCTCACATAGTCCACACTGAACACCGTTCTTCAATGTTTTACTGCACGTCGAACACTTTAAAGCTGCCACTGGATCATTTGCCTGATTCATATTTGGAGTAACAGGGCCTGGTTTCACTTCCACTCCACCAATAACTAGCAACGCAGCTATCACTAGGGCTATTAACCACAAGTTACTAGGGCCCGTACGCACACACAAACACCGGAAATCCCGACTACCCTTCACATACCACAGTCCGATCCTCGCGCGATAACACTCCAGAGAACAACCCATTTCAGCACACCTGAGAGCTCGGGAAAAACACGACCTTTCACTTTGTCTGCCAACTGTTTAAGCTGGTCTTTGTAATGCTTCCGAGGTGCTCCTAGAGGTCTCTTGCCCGTGCTGAGCTCGCTGTACAGGATTTTCCGTGGGAGTCTGTCGTCATTCATGCGTTGGACATGACCGATCCATCTAAGCCGGTGACTAATGATGATGGACTCTATGCTCTTCATCTCTGCTCTCTTGAGAACCGCAGCATTCGTTATATATAGTCATCCCATTTGATGTGCATAATGGAACGGAGTCGAGGTCTCACATCCATAGAGCAACGTAGAAATGACAACAGCTTGGTATACCATTAGTTTTGTACAGATCGTTAGATCTTTGCTCTGGAATACACGGCATGAGGGACGTCCAAACTGCATGCGCAGCACGGATTCTGTTATCCATGTCCTTCTCAACAGTACATTGCGTAGACAGAATACTCCCAAGGTATGAGAACTGATTGAATTGGTCCAAAGATGTGCCAGAGATAGTAATATCAAAACCTGGGATAGAGGTTCCAGGAATAGGTTGAGCTAATACTTTGGTCTTCTGAATGTTTATGTAGCATCAAATTAAAAGAGCTTATTTTTACTGTCTCCCTTTCCAAAAATAATGGATTTTTGTGAAGTTCGCATCTATAGTACCCCCTGGCCCCAATATTGGAACTAAAGATTTTGGAAAAAAGGGAATCCTATAGCTGAGTATTGTACAACCCGAGTTAGCTGATCAATATCAACTGAAGATGCAGTGGTCTTGGTGAGGCGTAGCAAACCTACCGATGAGCCTAAAGTTACAGCAGGGTAAAACACTGACAAATAGATTCAGGATGGTTTTTCTTTCAGTGTTTTCGTTTTAACTAAGTTATTGTATCTGTACTGAGCGTGTTAAAGCAGTTAAAAGAGACATTACACCATATCTTTTTGCAGACTGCTTGAAGAGCTGTGTAGCAGTGAGTCCGAGGGATGTGTGGAGTTTGTAACTGATAATCTTCCACTTCTTCAGCAGTTACTGTTGACGTCTCTCTCCAAGTCCGCTCCATCCAGCAAAGGGGTAGGTGTTATAGGTTGATGTTGTAATTTTGGGGGCAGATGACCTTGTAGTTCCGCCCCTTAAAGCAACAATAACTAACTTACCAATTATTGGGAATTGTGAAACAACCTGAACAAAATTACGTCTGATTAAAATTTATTTGTATGGATTACAAGAAGAAATACTGGATGCCATACTTCGTGCGTCAAGTGAACATCATCAGATTCCAAAGTTCAAATCTATAAGACAGAATAGTTGTACAAGACGATATCCTCATCATCATCTTCTGTTTTTCATGCTAAGCTGGGCTCCCCTCCACTTAAGTCTGTCTGTCCACCATCCTTCCTCAACCACTGAACTTAACTCCAGGTTCCATTCTAAGTCCATCCACTGTACTCTAGGTCTTCCTCGTCATCCATCTCTCCATCACTTGTTTCGGCATTCTTCCATCATTCATCCTTTCCACATGTCCACACCATGTCAATCTGTTCTGCTCCAGCTTCTGTACATTCACTGTCTCTCTCCTATAGTGCCGCCATCGTTACTTCCGACTTGACAGTTCACTGGCTGGCGATACGGTGTTGCCAGTCCACTAATGCGAATCAGCTGACGTACATGATAATAGCCGTAAAGTTAACAATACTCGCGTAATGTGAACAGACATGTTTACACTCAACACCATACTCGTGAATACGTATATAGTAGCAGAAATTACATATATACTGCGGTTAATAGAATATTTCTGATAATGAAGCAGAAAAGAATCGTAACAAATAAATTACTCACCATTGCCGCCTCTCTTCCGGGGTCGAAGATAATCCGATTTCGAGAAAATGTAAAGGGAACACACCACTCATTTCGGAGTCATGTTGTCATGTAAAGAAATGTTGTGGCTCGTCAGCCACTCAATGAGCACATTCTTTCTTGCTGCCATTGTTGGATCTGAATGACACTATGATACGGGGCATTGTCCATAACAATATTGTGCTCTTCTCAGGCAAGTTGTTCAGCAATATTTCTTCAAACCATTTCCTCTCTTGGTGCTTGTCTTCCTCGTGCTAGACCCCAGCATGACACTCTCACACACACGCACGGCATAAATAACACACACTCGCTGACCTAAAGCTAACCTACAACTACACGTAATTTTACTGCACTATGTCAAACGACAAACAAATACAAAGCTATTAAATAACAACAGACTAGAATAATATCAAAAAGAAAAATATACGAGAAATATGAGAATACGAGAATACACAAAGACCGCCAATGAAACTAACTGAGCACAATGCGAACAGCTGACAACATCGCCAGCGAAACTCGATTTATCTCGATATATCAATTCGAATGGCTGCCTGTAATTGGCTGGTTAGAGTGTAGCTGTGACGTAGCACTGAAACTTCAAGTCGGAAGTAAGGATGGCTCTCTCCTAGTCTTCTGTACCTCACTATGGCTGCCTGTATTCTACTTTCATCTCTCCTCACCATCGGCCAAGCTTCTGCTCCATAGATCATTATTGGTAAGTAATAGGTAGGGATAGGAATTTTTCGGTGATTTCAGAGTGAAGAAAGTGGCATTTTAAGGTGACAAATTCGGTGGTTTCAAGTGCACTTTCAAAATGATAATTTTAGGCAGGATTTTTCTGACATCATGGATAACTTGCATAACATTACACATTTGTTATCCTTCAAAGTATACTTCAGTGAAAAGATCCAAATTCTCTTGTGACAAACGGTGACACATATCACTTAACGTGCTAGTGTAAGCTGAAAAGCAAAAGTTCACAGTTAGCATTTGAACAGGGGATCCAAATGGTTTTCAATACAGATTCTGAGAACTTTGGAAATACAAATGTCATTCCTTGTAAAACTCCAACAATGTCTGTCTTGGTCCTGTCATGCATCTGCTTCTTGATTAAAGTTTGCAGTTCGTTGTATTCTCTTATCACCTCACATTCTTCCAGTGTTCCACAGAATGGCAACTTCTTAATTTTCTTTGCAAGGTCCTCATTGATGTTCAATGGCACTATTTCTGCTGGATCAAACGCACACATTTGTAAATCTTGTTCCCAGGGTCAAGGGATCACAAGCTGTGCATGGGACCCAGCGTTTACTAAAACTGAATGTATTTTCCCTCTTTTTAACACATTTCCACAACCCTCCAACTGCTCCTTAATGTTGGTACCATAATTTCCAGAAACAGCAAGTTTAACCCCCTTAGTGCCAGGCCTGAGTGCTCACAATATGCCAAGAGTGCCAGACTGATTTAGAGGATTTTGCAGGTTCACACTCTCAGGGCTATATAATTCACAATAACCAACACAATGGCTTGAAATTTTCCCTAAATGCTAACTAGAGAACTCACTTACTTCTGAACTACACTTTAACATTATCATGCTCATGTTTATTCAAAATAAAAATATTTTTGGAACATTTTCAAAACACGAAAAATATAAAAACCGAAATAAAACAAAATATAATTAGAAATTCAACTCACAGATAAGTAATGTTTACTTCTCCCATTCCCGATGAATAAACACGTAAAATATCACTTTAGTATGTACAATAGTTTGGGAGTTATAAACACAACACACAGAAAACATATTTACAAAAATATAGGCTCCAGGATTTACCCCTAACCTCCCAGGTGAGGGTTGGTATTTTGCATCTTGTCCTACCTGAACTTCACGGAAATCGTGAAACTGCTGGATATTGTTGTTGTCGTCATCGCTACTACTGTCATTCTGAATGTCATTATCACTGTAACTATCGCTGTTTACCTTAGGCCTAAAATCACGTGGTCGGATCTTTACGTCAATCCCGCCGCTATCACTTTCACTTTCCACTTTCTCATCTATTGAAGGATTAAATTCATCATCCTCCTGTTCACTCAAATTATTTACGTACATAGCCAGATCATTGCCGTCAACAAACAAACTTATTTCTCCCGCTCGACGCCATTTTACTCAATGTGTCAATAGATGTTACACGGCGCGGATGAACACAGATTTCTAAAATTCACTGAACCGGAAATAAGAAACTTACGCGTCATCTAGCGACTTAGTTAAAAAGTACTATCCTTTTTCTGTGGAATCAACGCATATGGTGCTGCCTCCTGGCAAATCCAACAGTACTAAATACGTATAAAAGAATTGTCTGTTCAAACGACGATATATCGTTGTTGGCACTTTAGGCTTAAATACGGAACGATATATCGTTGTCTGGCACTCTAAGGGTTAAGGGCTTGCTGAATTCTCCGTAGATGTCCATCAAGAAGGTGAACAGTTGGATAAGACTGGCTTTCTAATAAAGGGATGAGTTCAGTGACGTCTGTGCCAAATTCTTTGAATCTCAAGTATTTTGTCATGTGAAACATTGTTGAGAAAATCATCACCAGAGTTATCAGTCCCTACTACTTCATTCATAAATTGCACAATATCTTTCAAGTACTCTGACAGGCACACTACAGAATGAAACCAAGAAGACCACCTGGTTAAGACTGGTTCAGGAAACATTTTGATATGGATACTTGCCATCTACTCTTGATGAATGCAGTACATTTGCATTTGTCTGTTGGCACAGGCTAGTGTATCGCCGCAGTCTCAGTCTCACTCATGGCTGTGATTATATGGAAGCTACTGAGGTATGGGTGGTGCTTAGTAATGACATTCAGGGCACAGTCAGTGTCAGTTGGCACTGGCTAGTGTATCGCCGCTGTCTCAGTCTCACTCATGGCTGTGATTATATGGAAGCTACTGAGGTATGGGTGGTGCTTAGTAATGACATTCAGGGCACAGTCAGTGTCTGTTGGCACAAGCTAGAGTATCGCCGCAGTCTCAGTCTCACTCATGGCTGTGATTATATGGAAGCTACTGAGGTATGGGTGGTGCTTAGTAATGACATTCAGGGCACAGTCAGTGTCAGTTGGCACTGGCTAGTGTATCGCCGCTGTCTCAGACTCACTCATGGCTGTGATTATATGGAAGCTACTGAGGTATGGGTGGTGCTTAGTAATGACATTCAGGGCACAGTCAGTGTCTGTTGGCACAGGCTAGAGTATCACCGATGTCTCAGTCTCACTCATGGCTGTGATTATATGGAAGCTACTGAGGTATGGGTGGTGCTTAGTAATGACATTCAGGGCACAGTCAGTGTCTGTTGGCACAGGCTAGAGTATCACCGATGTCTCAGTCTCACTCATGGCTGTGATTATATGGAAGCTACTGAGGTATAGGTGGTGCTTAGTAATGACATTCAGGGCACAGTCAGTGTCTGTTGGCACAGGCTAGAGTATCACCGATGTCTCAGTCTCACTCATGGCTGTGATTATATGGAAGCTACTGAGGTATGGGTGGTGCTTAGTAATGACATTCAGGGCACAGTCAGTGTCTGTTGGCACAGGCTAGAGTATCACCGATGTCTCAGTCTCACTCATGGCTGTGATTATATGGAAGCTACTGAGGTATGGGTGGTGCTTATTAATGGCATTCAGGGCACAGTCAGTGCCTGTTGGCACAGGCTAGAGTATCACCGATGTCTCAGACTCACTCTTGGCTGTGATTATATGGAAGCTACTGAGGTATGGGTGGTGCTTAGTAATGACATTCAGGGCACAGTCAGTGTCTGTTGGCACAGGCTAGAGTATCACCGATGTCTCAGTCTCACTCTTGGCTGTGATTATATGGAAGCTACTGAGGTATGGGTGGTGCTTAGTAATGACATTCAGGGCACAGTCAGTGTCTGTTGGCACAGGCTAGAGTATCACCGATGTCTCAGTCTCACTCTTGGCTGTGATTATATGGAAGCTACTGAGGTATGGGTGGTGCATAGTAATGGCATTCAGGGCACAGTCAGTGTCTGTTGGCACAGGCTAGAGTATCACCGGTGTCTCAATCTCACTCATGGCTGTGATTATATGGAAGCTACTGAGGTATGGGTGGTGCTTAGTAATGACATTCAGGGCACAGTCAGTGTCTGTTGGCACAGGCTAGAGTATCACCGATGTCTCAGTCTCACTTATGGCTGTGATTATATGGAAGCTACTGAGGTATGGGTGGTGCTTAGTAATGACATTCAGGACACAGTCAGTGCCTGTTGGCACAAGCTAGAGTATCGCCGCTGTCTCAGTCTCACTTATGGCTGTGATTATATGGAAGCTACTGAGGTATGGGTGGTGCTTAGTAATGACATTCAGGGCACAGTCAGTGTCTGTTGGCACAGGCTAGAGTATCACCGATGTCTCAGACTCACTCATGGCTGTGATTATATGGAAGCTACTGAGGTATGGGTGGTGCTTAGTAATGACATTCAGGGCACAGTCAGTGTCTGTTGGCACAAGCTAGAGTATCGCCGCTGTCTCAGTCTCACTCATGGCTGTGATTATATGGAAGCTACTGAGGTATGGGTGGTGCTTAGTAATGACATTCAGGGCACAGTCAGTGTCTGTTGGCACAGGCTAGAGTATCACCGATGTCTCAGTCTCACTTATGGCTGTGATTATATGGAAGCTACTGAGGTATGGGTGGTGCTTAGTAATGACATTCAGGGCACAGTCAGTGTCTGTTGGCACAGGCTAGAGTATCACCGATGTCTCAGACTCACTCATGGCTGTGATTATATGGAAGCTACTGAGGTATGGGTGGTGCTTAGTAATGACATTCAGAGCACAGTCAGTGTCTGTTGGCACAGGCTAGAGTATCACCGATGTCTCAGTCTCACTTATGGCTGTGATTATATGGAAGCTACTGAGGTATGGGTGGTGCTTAGTAATGACATTCAGGGCACAGTCAGTGTCTGTTGGCACAGGCTAGAGTATCACCGATGTCTCAGTCTCACTCATGGCTGTGATTATATGGAAGCTACTGAGGTATGGGTGGTGCTTAGTAATGACATTCAGGGCACAGTCAGTGTCTGTTGGCACAGGCTAGAGTATCACCGATGTCTCAGACTCATGGCTGTGATTATATGGAAGCTACTGAGGTATGGGTGGTGCTTAGTAATGACATTCAGGGCACAGTCAGTGTCTGTTGGCACAGGCTATAGTATCACCGATGTCTCAGACTCACTCATGGCTGTGATTACAGGGTGTCGAGCGATACGGGAATTATACGGGAATTTTAGTGACCCGGGAAAAATACGGGAAATTCGCACTTGATACGGGAAATCTTCAAAAGTCTCATAATGCCTGACTTCTTAGCCCCCGAACGCTCGGTAGAGTCCTCCCGCTCAGTCTTCTATTTCTCCAGCAGACTGCGCTGCCACCCGCAATTTGCGTCACCGATAGAGCACTAAGCGGGATGAGAACCCAGCCAACGTCGAATGCATGCTTTGCCTGGCCGACCGCCGGCCGTACCCTCTCCGCGCGCCGCGCTGGTTGCTGACAATGACATGCAGGAGTTAGTCCGCATTGTTATTCAGAGGAGACCTGGGTTTCCCGACAAGAGCAGCCCTTAAAGAAGTTAACAGCTTAAGATCTCAGAAAATTCCAAACGCGTATGTGCTGCAATTTCGCACCAACTGCCGAAAATTGTACATTGGTAGCCTATGGCTGAAAAAATCAGAGAGGTCAACTCTTGCTCACAAGAGACCCGTACTATTTCCTGCCTGGACCGTATAGGGGTCGCTGAGACTCTTAAGTTGGAAGAAGTTAGGATCGTCATTGCCCTGGAAATTCTTTGTAATCAGAAGAAGTTGCTTTCTGGCGCAATGGCTGACCGCTTCAAGAGCAGCTACTCCGCACTTCTGAGACTGCCCTCCGTCACTGCGCGTTTGAAGCAGTTCGACGGAAAAGAGCCACGGCTCGACGTGCTGTGGTCTGAAATAGTGGCTTCAGCAGTTCCTGCCAAAAAAACGACCTCTCAAGCTTCGTTAAAATGATACTGATTTTATATCACAACAATGCAGCTCTAGACAGAGGTTTCTCCCTAAACAAGGAGTGCATGATCATCAATCACAAAGAAGCAAGTCTGATTGGCATGCATACTGTTCAGGACGCTGTGATGGCAGCTGGTGGAGTAGAAAAGATACCGTGAGCAAGAGTCCATACTGCCCGAAACTCCTACGCCGTGTTCAAGGAAGCAAAACGGGTGCTAATCGACGGCTAAGGTGGCAGTCGAAAGAAAAGCCACGAAAGATCTCCAGGAATTGGAGAAAAAAAATAGTACTGTCAAAAGAACTTAATTTTGTGCTGTGTATTACTGAAGTTCCTAGTAACAATCTTGTATTTGTCAATGTGACTTATTTAATTTCGTTTTGCATTATTTTATTTTCTATTTACTTTGATAAAATAAATCTGAATTAAAAAGTATTCGCGGCGTGTCGCGTGTGGAATGTTACTGTTTTTAGCCTTTCCATGATCTTCTTTCGCAGGGGAGATGCACATAGCCTACCAAATTGTTTTCAAGTCCGTGCAAACACTCAATCCAAATGCGTCACACATGCATAAATTTCAAAAACTACAAACAATATCTCACAGCTCTCGACATTTTACTATCAAACACCCGTCACCAACATGTGGCTACAAAATACACAAAACACGTGGCAGAATTCTTCTCGTATGGGCAGGCATTGTTTCAGTCGCTTATTAACCACTGCCTGTTTCCTTACTTTTACTTCGCCGAAGTTCGACCCGAGGACTGGATACATCCCGTACAGCATGTGCAGAAAGAAATACTGAAGGCGATCTGGATATCGCGGTGGATGAAATGGTTATTAACATCGGCAATTCATCAAGCTCTGATGAAGACAATGATGGTGGTGATGATGATAGGGACAGTGAAGGGATGGAGGGTGTCAAAGAAATCCTTGCCAAGTGACTGAGGATAAGTTATTTATTGGCGTCAGTTCGCTTGCGTCAATCGATAATAGACCACAGGCTATTTTTTCCCATCATAGTGTTCAAAATACCGTCTGCCATTCAATAGCCTACAACTCGACAATATAAAACCACGGCAATAATATCGCCACTGAGCGGCTTGTTTGAGTGCTCAGTGCTAAATATGTAGTTACCTTAACTTTACTTTTGTATTATCACAAAAGCTAATATTAACCGTAGAGAGTCGCGATTCAGAGAGTGTGCATCTGTCAACTACTGTAGTAAGCTGTGAACGACCTCCGCTCAGACTCTTGTTTCATGTTAAAGGATAATCATTGCATGGTGAGTGTTTTTATATTCATTAGCTGTAGAGTGTTTGCCCTATTTGTCGTATTTATTGAATTGGTACCGATACCGATGATAAAGGTATCATAGCTTCGGTGTGTAATTTATTTATTCATCTAAAAGTATCGTATTTCTCTGTATGAATGTCCTCGGCGTTGACTCAGGATCGTCTTTTAAAATATATTAAATATACCGGCATATCCTTCGCGTTGTTTCTTTCGAAATACAGGGTGTGGGTGAGAAGCATGCTCAGAATTCTTGCCGTGTGGCGGTTGGACGTAGGGTCTTGTTATGTGGCGACCGTGGTTTGCGGAGAGGAAAAGCGGGGCATAGTGACAGGAAGGCTGTCAGTACTGAATTCATGGGGTTAGCAATACTGTATTTGTCCCATAATTTACGCGTGTAATAGCGGACACACTTTTACTATAAAAGTCGTGATCTAAAAAGGGATAGTGGGTGGGTTACATCTTATTACTACATGACCCGTCCGGCTCTGTGGCTAAATGGTTAGCGCGCTAGGCTTTGGCCCAAAGTGCCTCGGGTTCGATTCCCGGCCGAGCCATCAGGGATTTTAATCTCCTGGGGTTAATGACCGTGTCTCGGGGACTGGGTGTATGTGCCGTCTTCATCATCATTTCATCCTCATTACGACGCGCAGGTCGCCGACGGGCGTCAACTAGAAAGATCTGCACTAGGTCTCTCCGGAGGCCACACGATCATTATTATTACTACATAACCCCAGGATTATTAGTCATTATTACAAAGGGAATTTTGACTACTTTCAGTAGAGTAGAAAATCGTATCGTCTTGTTCTGTGCTCCTATAGAGCTTACATTTTCTTTCGATCTTTCATTTGCCATAGGACGTGCCACTGGCGTATGTTTATGCATTACCATTTTCTGGTTTAGTAGTCAGGTATTGGAAGCAATGGGAACTGTGTACTACCATTTTCGTTGCATGTAACTAAGCAAATTATTGTTATTAAGAGAACGTAAAATGCACCAAGAATATGATCTTCAGCTGTGTGCAGTGAGAAAGCTCTGCATGTGTTCATTCCTTATGTATTAATGACGCGAAATGTTAGCTAACGTTGTGCCACATACAACACTCGTAGTCTCGAAATGTTGCCCATTTTCCCGTAAATTACAGCAGTTTATGTTTGAATTGCTTATAAGATCGTGACAGAGAAAGTGTTTCTCCAATTGGATGATAGTATTTAACTGTATGCACGTCGTGTAATCTTGGCGAGGTGTATTTTTTTCACGGAGCAACTTTACACCGTAGTAGGCACGCAGATTTTTGTATTTAGTTTTCTGGCATCTTGTTTTAAATTATTGACTAACATATTTCTAAATGCAGACAATCCATACCTCCATTAGGATTCGGGTTCCATAATTCATGCAAAATGAGGTTCGTTTCGTTTGTGAAATTGAGGTCATAACCCCCCTACCCTTTCAGTGATTACCGTATGGTACTTTACGTAGACTAGGGTGAAGATGTAAATGAGCATTTAAAAAAAATTGTCGTCAGTTGTTTGGTTTATTAACTTACGGTAATATTTTCCATAGATACTGAAAACTAGGCACGGTTGGATTTTAAGGTGGAACCGCATGTGCTATCAAATATCGCTTTCTTGAAATACCTGGAATATGTATAGAATTATAAACTGATTTTTGGTTAAATGAGTGTTGAAGATAGGCTATTATAATTATAATGATTAAATAAATATTAAAGAAGAAACGATGCGTTAGTAAATATTAGGCCTACCGGTACGGCGAATAGCCTATAACTCGTTGCTTCCGTCACAATTTAGCATTTAAACGGGTCACGTTAATGCATAATATACTAATATAACAACCGGATAGCAAATTATAATAATATTCTCACATATAACATATTTAATTTGCACCAACTTAAATATTGTAGTCTAAGAAATGCCGTTTGAAATGTGCAAATCGCACACTTTGTAGGCAAGCTGTTTGTTATGGTCGTCTCTGATGCGAAGTTTTACTAATTACTCTTTTAGGAGACACTTGTCTTTGGAATATTCATGAAAGGCCAACCCTCCAGTTCTTATTTCATAAGTTGAACGCCTAAAAACAAAACCACTATCCGAAATAATAAAGAAGATAATCGCGAACGAACGATTCACTGCCAATGAAAATCAAATGGAGATTCGCGGACTGGAAGTTCCCTATGCATAAGCTTCGGTGTCATTTGAACTCGTGGAAGCTCTATACGGTTACGGTAACATACAATTCAGTCACTTCTCGTAAACATTTATTATGTGACACTTCTATTCTCTACTCTCTCAACCCTCCTCAGTAAAACATTAACTTATATCAGCTCTCCTCAGATAAACGGTATCTGCGAGAGAATGCGCGCGTGCGCTTTGCTCACGCTTCGGATTAGACCTAAATCTCGCCATAACCCGTGGGTTGCGGAAGTATCTCCAAAAATGCAGTTATACTTACGCCAGAAAATCTTGATTCGCGCTTTAAGATTCATTATTCAGCCATTCGGTATGCGAACTCGAAGTCTTAGAGAGTTCTAAAATATACGGGAATTTGGTGGATTTTCGTACGGGAAATACGGGAATTATACGGGAATTTGAAAAAAAGGTCATCGCTCGACACCCTGGATTATATGGAAGCTACTGAGGTATGGGTGGTGCTTAGTAATGACATTCAGGGCACAGTCAGTGTCTGTTGGCACAGGCTAGAGTATCGCCGCTGTCTCAGTCTCACTTATGGCTGTGATCATATGGAAGCTACTGAGGTATGGGTGGTGCTTAGTAATGACATTCAGGGCACAGTCACTGTCTGTTGGCACAGGCTAGAGTATCACCGATGTCTCAGACTCACTCATGGCTGTGATTATATGGAAGCTACTGAGGTATGGGTGGTGCTTAGTAATGACATTCAGGGCACAGTCAGTGTCTGTTGGCACAAGCTAGAGTATCACCGATGTCTCAGACTCACTCATGGCTGTGATTATATGGAAGCTACTGAGGTATGGGTGGTGCTTAGTAATGACATTCAGGGCACAGTCAGTGTCTGTTGGCACAGGCTAGAGTATCACCGATGTCTCAGTCTCACTCATGGCTGTGATTATATGGAAGCTACTGAGGTATGGGTGGTGCGTAGTAATGACTTTCAGGGCACAGTCAGTGTCTGTTGGCACAGGCTAGAGTATCACCGATGTCTCAGACTCACTCATGGCTGTGATTATATGGAAGCTACTGAGGTATGGGTGGTGGTTAGTAATGACATTCAGGGCACAGTCAGTGTCTGTTGGCACAGGCTAGAGTATCACCGATGTCTCAGACTCACTCATGGCTGTGATTATATGGAAGCTACTGAGGTATGGGTGGTGCTTAGTAATGACATTCAGGGCACAGTCAGTGTCTGTTGGCACAAGCTAGAGTATCACAGATGTCTCAGACTCACTCTTGGCTGTGATTATATGGAAGCTACTGAGGTATGGGTGGTGCTTAGTAATGACATTCAGGGCACAGTCAGTGTCTGTTGGCACAGGCTAGAGTATCACCGATGTCTCAGACTCAGTCATGGCTGTGATCATATGGAAGCTACTGAGGTATGGGTGGTGCTTAGTAATGACATTCAGGGCACAGTCAGTGTCTGTTGGCACAAGCTAGAGTATCACAGATGTCTCAGACTCACTCATGGCTGTGATTATATGGAAGCTACTGAGGTATGGGTGGTGCTTAGTAATGACATTCAGGGCACAGTCAGTGCCTGTTGGCACAAGCTAGAGTATCACCGATGTCTCAGTCTCACTCATGGCTGTGATTATATGGAAGCTACTGAGGTATGGGTGGTGCTTAGTAATGACATTCAGGGCACAGTCAGTGTCTGTTGGCACAGGCTAGAGTATCACCGATGTCTCAGACTCACTCATGGCTGTGATTATATGGAAGCTACTGAGGTATGGGTGGTGCTTAGTAATGACATTCAGGGCACAGTCAGTGTCTGTTGGCACAGGCTAGAGTATCACCGATGTCTCAGTCTCACTCTTGGCTGTGATTATATGGAAGCTACTGAGGTATGGGTGGTGCTTAGTAATGACATTCAGGGCACAGTCAGTGTCTGTTGGCACAGGCTAGAGTATCACCGATGTCTCAGACTCAGTCATGGCTGTGATTATATGGAAGCTACTGAGGTATGGGTGGTGCTTAGTAATGACATTCAGGGCACAGTCAGTGTCTTTTGGCACAGGCAAGAGTATCACCGATGTCTCAGACTCACTCATGGCTGTGATTATATGGAAGCTACTGAGGTATGGGTGGTGCTTAGTAATGACATTCAGGGCACAGTCAGTGTCTGTTGGCACAGGCTAGAGTATCACCGATGTCTCAGTCTCACTCTTGGCTGTGATTATATGGAAGCTACTGAGGTATGGGTGGTGCTTAGTAATGACATTCAGAGCACAGTCAGTGTCTGTTGGCACAGGCTAGAGTATCACCGATGTCTCAGACTCACTCATGGCTGTGATTATATGGAAGCTACTGAGGTATGGGTGGTGCTTAGTAATGACATTCAGGGCACAGTCAGTGCCTGTTGGCACAGGCTAGAGTATCACCGATGTCTCAGACTCACTCATGGCTGTGATTATATGGAAGCTACTGAGGTATGGGTGGTGCTTAGTAATGACATTCAGGACACAGTCACTGTCTGTTGGCACAGGCTAGAGTATCACCGATGTCTCAGTCTCACTTATGGCTGTGATTATATGGAAGCTACTGAGGTATGGATGGTGCTTAGTAATGACATTCAGGGCACAGTCAGTGTCTGTTGGCACAGGCTAGAGTATCACCGATGTCTCAGTCTCACTCATGGCTGTGATTATATGGAAGCTACTGAGGTATGGGTGGTGCTTAGTAATGACATTCAGGGCACAGTCAGTGTCTGTTGGCACAGGCTAGAGTATCACCGATGTCTCAGTCTCACTTATGGCTGTGATTATATGGAAGCTACTGAGGTATGGGTGGTGCTTAGTAATGACATTCAGGGCACAGTCAGTGCCTGTTGGCACAGGCTAGAGTATCACCGCTGTCTCAGACTCACTCATGGCTGTGATTATATGGAGGCTACTGAGGTATGGGTGGTGCTTAGTAATGACATTCAGAGCACAGTCAGTGTCTGTTGGCACAGGCTAGAGTATCACCGATGTCTCAGTCTCACTCATGGCTGTGATTATATGGAAGCTACTGAGGTATGGGTGGTGCTTAGTAATGACATTCAGGGCACAGTCAGTGTCTGTTGGCACAGGCTAGAGTATCACCGATGTCTCAGACTCACTCATGGCTGTGATTATATGGAAGCTACTGAGGTATGGGTGGTGCTTAGTAATGACATTCAGGGCACAGTCAGTGTCTGTTGGCACAAGCTAGAGTATCACTACTGTCTCAGTCTCACTCATGGCTGTGATTATATGGAAGCTACTGAGGTATGGGTGGTGCTTAGTAATGACATTCAGGCACAGTCAGTGTCTGTTGGCACAGGCTAGAGTATCACCGATGTCTCAGTCTCACTCATGGCTGTGATTATATGGAAGCTACTGAGGTATGGGTGGTGCTTAGTAATGACATTCAGGGCACAGTCAGTGTCTGTTGGCACAAGCTAGAGTATCACCGATGTCTCAGACTCACTCATGGCTGTGATTATATGGAAGCTACTGAGGTATGGGTGGTGCTTAGTAATGACATTCAGGGCACAGTCAGTGTCTGTTGGCACAGGCTAGAGTATCACCGATGTCTCAGACTCACTCATGGCTGTGATTATATGGAAGCTACTGAGGTATGGGTGGTGCTTAGTAATGACATTCAGGACACAGTCACTGTCTGTTGGCACAGGCTAGAGTATCACCGATGTCTCAGTCTCACTTATGGCTGTGATTATATGGAAGCTACTGAGGTATGGATGGTGCTTAGTAATGACATTCAGGGCACAGTCAGTGTCTGTTGGCACAGGCTAGAGTATCACCGATGTCTCAGTCTCACTCATGGCTGTGATTATATGGAAGCTACTGAGGTATGGGTGGTGCTTAGTAATGACATTCAGGGCACAGTCAGTGTCTGTTGGCACAGGCTAGAGTATCACCGATGTCTCAGTCTCACTTATGGCTGTGATTATATGGAAGCTACTGAGGTATGGGTGGTGCTTAGTAATGACATTCAGGGCACAGTCAGTGCCTGTTGGCACAGGCTAGAGTATCACCGCTGTCTCAGACTCACTCATGGCTGTGATTATATGGAGGCTACTGAGGTATGGGTGGTGCTTAGTAATGACATTCAGAGCACAGTCAGTGTCTGTTGGCACAGGCTAGAGTATCACCGATGTCTCAGTCTCACTCATGGCTGTGATTATATGGAAGCTACTGAGGTATGGGTGGTGCTTAGTAATGACATTCAGGCACAGTCAGTGTCTGTTGGCACAGGCTAGAGTATCACCGATGTCTCAGTCTCACTCATGGCTGTGATTATATGGAAGCTACTGAGGTATGGGTGGTGCTTAGTAATGACATTCAGGGCACAGTCAGTGTCTGTTGGCACAAGCTAGAGTATCACCGATGTCTCAGACTCACTCATGGCTGTGATTATATGGAAGCTACTGAGGTATGGGTGGTGCTTAGTAATGACATTCAGGGCACAGTCAGTGTCTGTTGGCACAAGATAGAGTATCACAGATGTCTCAGACTCACTCATGGCTGTGATTATATGGAAGCTACTGAGGTATGGGTGGTGCTTAGTAATGACATTCAGGGCACAGTCAGTGTCTGTTGGCACAAGCTAGAGTATCACCGATGTCTCAGACTCACTCATGGCTGTGATTATATGGAAGCTACTGAGGTATGGGTGGTGCTTAGTAATGACATTCAGGGCACAGTCAGTGCCTGTTGGCACAGGCTAGAGTATCACCGCTGTCTCAGACTCACTCATGGCTGTGATTATATGGAAGCTACTGAGGTATGGGTGGTGCTTAGTAATGACATTCAGGGCACAGTCAGTGTCTGTTGGCACAGGCTAGAGTATCACCGATGTCTCAGACTCACTCATGGCTGTGATTATATGGAAGCTACTGAGGTATGGGTGGTGCTTAGTAATGACATTCAGGACACAGTCACTGTCTGTTGGCACAGGCTAGAGTATCACCGATGTCTCAGTCTCACTTATGGCTGTGATTATATGGAAGCTACTGAGGTATGGATGGTGCTTAGTAATGACATTCAGGGCACAGTCAGTGTCTGTTGGCACAGGCTAGAGTATCACCGATGTCTCAGTCTCACTCATGGCTGTGATTATATGGAAGCTACTGAGGTATGGGTGGTGCTTAGTAATGACATTCAGGGCACAGTCAGTGTCTGTTGGCACAGGCTAGAGTATCACCGATGTCTCAGTCTCACTTATGGCTGTGATTATATGGAAGCTACTGAGGTATGGGTGGTGCTTAGTAATGACATTCAGGGCACAGTCAGTGCCTGTTGGCACAGGCTAGAGTATCACCGCTGTCTCAGACTCACTCATGGCTGTGATTATATGGAGGCTACTGAGGTATGGGTGGTGCTTAGTAATGACATTCAGAGCACAGTCAGTGTCTGTTGGCACAGGCTAGAGTATCACCGATGTCTCAGTCTCACTCATGGCTGTGATTATATGGAAGCTACTGAGGTATGGGTGGTGCTTAGTAATGACATTCAGGCACAGTCAGTGTCTGTTGGCACAGGCTAGAGTATCACCGATGTCTCAGTCTCACTCATGGCTGTGATTATATGGAAGCTACTGAGGTATGGGTGGTGCTTAGTAATGACATTCAGGGCACAGTCAGTGTCTGTTGGCACAGGCTAGAGTATCACCGATGTCTCAGACTCATGGCTGTGATTATATGGAAGCTACTGAGGTATGGGTGGTGCTTAGTAATGACATTCAGGGCACAGTCAGTGTCTGTTGGCACAGGCTATAGTATCACCGATGTCTCAGACTCACTCATGGCTGTGATTACAGGGTGTCGAGCGATACGGGAATTATACGGGAATTTTAGTGACCCGGGAAAAATACGGGAAATTCGCACTTGATACGGGAAATCTTCAAAAGTCTCATAATGCCTGACTTCTTAGCCCCCGAACGCTCGGTGGAGTCCTCCCGCTCAGTCTTCTATTTCTCCAGCAGACTGCGCTGCCACCCGCAATTTGCGTCACCGATAGAGCACTAAGCGGGATGAGAACCCAGCCAACGTCGAATGCATGCTTTGCCTGGCCGACCGCCGGCCGTACCCTCTCCGCGCGCCGCGCTGGTTGCTGACAATGACATGCAGGAGTTAGTCCGCATTGTTATTCAGAGGAGACCTGGGTTTCCCGACAAGAGCAGCCCTTAAAGAAGTTAACAGCTTAAGATCTCAGAAAATTCCAAACGCGTATGTGCTGCAATTTCGCACCAACTGCCGAAAATTGTACATTGGTAGCCTATGGCTGAAAAAATCAGAGAGGTCAACTCTTGCTCACAAGAGACCCGTACTATTTCCTGCCTGGACCGTATAGGGGTCGCTGAGACTCTTAAGTTGGAAGAAGTTAGGATCGTCATTGCCCTGGAAATTCTTTGTAATCAGAAGAAGTTGCTTTCTGGCGCAATGGCTGACCGCTTCAAGAGCAGCTACTCCGCACTTCTGAGACTGCCCTCCGTCACTGCGCGTTTGAAGCAGTTCGACGGAAAAGAGCCACGGCTCGACGTGCTGTGGTCTGAAATAGTGGCTTCAGCAGTTCCTGCCAAAAAAACGACCTCTCAAGCTTCGTTAAAATGATACTGATTTTATATCACAACAATGCAGCTCTAGACAGAGGTTTCTCCCTAAACAAGGAGTGCATGATCATCAATCACAAAGAAGCAAGTCTGATTGGCATGCATACTGTTCAGGACGCTGTGATGGCAGCTGGTGGAGTAGAAAAGATACCGTGAGCAAGAGTCCATACTGCCCGAAACTCCTACGCCGTGTTCAAGGAAGCAAAACGGGTGCTAATCGACGGCTAAGGTGGCAGTCGAAAGAAAAGCCACGAAAGATCTCCAGGAATTGGAGAAAAAAAATAGTACTGTCAAAAGAACTTAATTTTGTGCTGTGTATTACTGAAGTTCCTAGTAACAATCTTGTATTTGTCAATGTGACTTATTTAATTTCGTTTTGCATTATTTTATTTTCTATTTACTTTGATAAAATAAATCTGAATTAAAAAGTATTCGCGGCGTGTCGCGTGTGGAATGTTACTGTTTTTAGCCTTTCCATGATCTTCTTTCGCAGGGGAGATGCACATAGCCTACCAAATTGTTTTCAAGTCCGTGCAAACACTCAATCCAAATGCGTCACACATGCATAAATTTCAAAAACTACAAACAATATCTCACAGCTCTCGACATTTTACTATCAAACACCCGTCACCAACATGTGGCTACAAAATACACAAAACACGTGGCAGAATTCTTCTCGTATGGGCAGGCATTGTTTCAGTCGCTTATTAACCACTGCCTGTTTCCTTACTTTTACTTCGCCGAAGTTCGACCCGAGGACTGGATACATCCCGTACAGCATGTGCAGAAAGAAATACTGAAGGCGATCTGGATATCGCGGTGGATGAAATGGTTATTAACATCGGCAATTCATCAAGCTCTGATGAAGACAATGATGGTGGTGATGATGATAGGGACAGTGAAGGGATGGAGGGTGTCAAAGAAATCCTTGCCAAGTGACTGAGGATAAGTTATTTATTGGCGTCAGTTCGCTTGCGTCAATCGATAATAGACCACAGGCTATTGTTTCCCATCATAGTGTTCAAAATACCGTCTGCCATTCAATAGCCTACAACTCGACAATATAAAACCACGGCAATAATATCGCCACTGAGCGGCTTGTTTGAGTGCTCAGTGCTAAATATGTATTTACCTTAACTTTACTTTTGTATTATCACAAAAGCTAATACTAACCGTAGAGAGTCGCGATTCAGAGAGTGTGCATCTGTCAACTACTGTAGTAAGCTGTGAACGACCTCCGCTCAGACTCTTGTTTCATGTTAAAGGATAATCATTGCATGGTGAGTGTTTTTATATTCATTAGCTGTAGAGTGTTTGCCCTATTTGTCGTATTTATTGAATTGGTACCGATACCGATGATAAAGGTATCATAGCTTCGGTGTGTAATTTATTTATTCATCTAAAAGTATCGTATTTCTCTGTATGAATGTCCTCGGCGTTGACTCAGGATCGTCTTTTAAAATATATTAAATATACCGGCATATCCTTCGCGTTGTTTCTTTCGAAATACAGGGTGTAGGTGAGAAGCATGCTCAGAATTCTTGCCGTGTGGCGGTTGGACGTAGGGTCTTGTTATGTGGCGACCGTGGTTTGCGGAGAGGAAAAGCGGGGCATAGTGACAGGAAGGCTGTCAGTACTGAATTCATGGGGTTAGCAATACTGTATTTGTCCCATAATTTACGCGTGTAATAGCGGACACACTTTTACTATAAAAGTCGTGATCTAAAAAGGGATAGTGGGTGGGTTACATCTTATTACTACATGACCCGTCCGGCTCTGTGGCTAAATGGTTAGCGCGCTAGGCTTTGGCCCAAAGTGCCTCGGGTTCGATTCCCGGCCGAGCCATCAGGGATTTTAATCTCCTGGGGTTAATGACCGTGTCTCGGGGACTGGGTGTATGTGCCGTCTTCATCATCATTTCATCCTCATTACGACGCGCAGGTCGCCGACGGGCGTCAACTAGAAAGATCTGCACTAGGTCTCTCCGGAGGCCACACGATCATTATTATTACTACATAACCCCAGGATTATTAGTCATTATTACAAAGGGAATTTTGACTACTTTCAGTAGAGTAGAAAATCGTATCGTCTTGTTCCGTGCTCCTATAGAGCTTACATTTTCTTTCGATCTTTCATTTGCCATAGGACGCGCCACTGGCGTATGTTTATGCATTACCATTTTCTGGTTTAGTAGTCAGGTATTGGAAGCAATGGGAACTGTGTACTACCATTTTCGTTGCATGTAACTAAGCAAATTATTGTTATTAAGAGAACGTAAAATGCACCAAGAATATGATCTTCAGCTGTGTGCAGTGAGAAAGCTCTGCATGTGTTCATTCCTTATGTATTAATGACGCGAAATGTTAGCTAACGTTGTGCCACATACAACACTCGTAGTCTCGAAATGTTGCCCATTTTCCCGTAAATTACAGCAGTTTATGTTTGAATTGCTTATAAGATCGTGACAGAGAAAGTGTTTCTCCAATTGGATGATAGTATTTAACTGTATGCACGTCGTGTAATCTTGGCGAGGTGTATTTTTTTCACGGAGCAACTTTACACCGTAGTAGGCACGCAGATTTTTGTATTTAGTTTTCTGGCATCTTGTTTTAAATTATTGACTAACATATTTCTAAATGCAGACAATCCATACCTCCATTAGGATTCGGGTTCCATAATTCATGCAAATTGAGGTTCGTTTCGTTTGTGAAATTGAGGTCATAACCCCCCTACCCTTTCAGTGATTACCGTATGGTACTTTACGTAGACTAGGGTGAAGATGTAAATGAGCATTTAAAAAAAATTGTCGTCAGTTGTTTGGTTTATTAACTTACGGTAATATTTTCCATAGATACTGAAAACTAGGCACGGTTGGATTTTAAGGTGGAACCGCATGTGCTATCAAATATCGCTTTCTTGAAATACCTGGAATATGTATAGAATTATAAACTGATTTTTGGTTAAATGAGTGTTGAAGATAGGCTATTATAATTATAATGATTAAATAAATATTAAAGAAGAAACGATGCGTTAGTAAATATTAGGCCTACCGGTACGGCGAATAGCCTATAACTCGTTGCTTCCGTCACAATTTAGCATTTAAACGGGTCACGTTAATGCATAATATACTAATATAACAACCGGATAGCAAATTATAATAATATTCTCACATATAACATATTTAATTTGCACCAACTTAAATATTGTAGTCTAAGAAATGCCGTTTGAAATGTGCAAATCGCACACTTTGTAGGCAAGCTGTTTGTTATGGTCGTCTCTGATGCGAAGTTTTACTAATTACTCTTTTAGGAGACACTTGCCTTTGGAATATTCATGAAAGGCCAACCCTCCAGTTCTTATTTCATAAGTTGAACGCCTAAAAACAAAACCACTATCCGAAATAATAAAGAAGATAATCGCGAACGAACGATTCACTGCCAATGAAAATCAAATGGAGATTCGCGGACTGGAAGTTCCCTATGCATAAGCTTCGGTGTCATTTGAACTCGTGGAAGCTCTATACGGTTACGGTAACATACAATTCAGTCACTTCTCGTAAACATTTATTATGTGACACTTCTATTCTCTACTCTCTCAACCCTCCTCAGTAAAACATTAATTTATATCAGCTCTCCTCAGATAAACGGTATCTGCGAGAGAATGCGCGCGCGCGCTTTGCTCACGCTACGGATTAGACCTAAATCTCGCCATAACCCGTGGGTTGCGGAAGTATCTCCAAAAATGCAGTTATACTTACGCCAGAAAATCTTGATTCGCGCTTTAAGATTCATTATTCAGCCATTCGGTATGCGAACTCGAAGTCTTAGAGAGTTCTAAAATATACGGGAATTTGGTGGATTTTCGTACGGGAAATACGGGAATTATACGGGAATTTGAAAAAAAGGTCATCGCTCGACACCCTGGATTATATGGAAGCTACTGAGGTATGGGTGGTGCTTAGTAATGACATTCAGGGCACAGTCAGTGTCTGTTGGCACAGGCTAGAGTATCGCCGCTGTCTCAGTCTCACTTATGGCTGTGATCATATGGAAGCTACTGAGGTATGGGTGGTGCTTAGTAATGACATTCAGGGCACAGTCACTGTCTGTTGGCACAGGCTAGAGTATCACCGATGTCTCAGACTCACTCATGGCTGTGATTATATGGAAGCTACTGAGGTATGGGTGGTGCTTAGTAATGATATTCAGGGCACAGTCAGTGTCTGTTGGCACAAGCTAGAGTATCACCGATGTCTCAGACTCACTCATGGCTGTGATTATATGGAAGCTACTGAGGTATGGGTGGTGCTTAGTAATGACATTCAGGGCACAGTCAGTGTCTGTTGGCACAGGCTAGAGTATCACCGATGTCTCAGTCTCACTCATGGCTGTGATTATATGGAAGCTACTGAGGTATGGGTGGTGCGTAGTAATGACTTTCAGGGCACAGTCAGTGTCTGTTGGCACAGGCTAGAGTATCACCGATGTCTCAGACTCACTCATGGCTGTGATTATATGGAAGCTACTGAGGTATGGGTGGTGGTTAGTAATGACATTCAGGGCACAGTCAGTGTCTGTTGGCACAGGCTAGAGTATCACGGATGTCTCAGACTCACTCATGGCTGTGATTATATGGAAGCTACTGAGGTATGGGTGGTGCTTAGTAATGACATTCAGGGCACAGTCAGTGTCTGTTGGCACATGCTAGAGTATCACAGATGTCTCAGACTCACTCTTGGCTGTGATTATATGGAAGCTACTGAGGTATGGGTGGTGCTTAGTAATGACATTCAGGGCACAGTCAGTGTCTGTTGGCACAGGCTAGAGTATCACCGATGTCTCAGACTCAGTCATGGCTGTGATCATATGGAAGCTACTGAGGTATGGGTGGTGCTTAGTAATGACATTCAGGGCACAGTCAGTGTCTGTTGGCACAAGCTAGAGTATCACAGATGTCTCAGACTCACTCATGGCTGTGATTATATGGAAGCTACTGAGGTATGGGTGGTGCTTAGTAATGACATTCAGGGCACAGTCAGTGCCTGTTGGCACAAGCTAGAGTATCACCGATGTCTCAGTCTCACTCATGGCTGTGATTATATGGAAGCTACTGAGGTATGGGTGGTGCTTAGTAATGACATTCAGGGCACAGTCAGTGTCTGTTGGCACAGGCTAGAGTATCACCGATGTCTCAGACTCACTTATGGCTGTGATTATATGGAAGCTACTGAGGTATGGGTGGTGCTTAGTAATGACATTCAGGGCACAGTCAGTGTCTGTTGGCACAGGCTAGAGTATCACCGATGTCTCAGTCTCACTCTTGGCTGTGATTATATGGAAGCTACTGAGGTATGGGTGGTGCTTAGTAATGACATTCAGGGCACAGTCAGTGTCTGTTGGCACAGGCTAGAGTATCACCGATGTCTCAGACTCAGTCATGGCTGTGATTATATGGAAGCTACTGAGGTATGGGTGGTGCTTAGTAATGACATTCAGGGCACAGTCAGTGTCTGTTGGCACAGGCTAGAGTATCACCGATGTCTCAGACTCACTCATGGCTGTGATTATATGGAAGCTACTGAGGTATGGGTGGTGCTTAGTAATGGCATTCAGGGCACAGTCAGTGTCTGTTGGCACAGGCTAGAGTATCACCGATGTCTCAGTCTCACTCTTGGCTGTGATTATATGGAAGCTACTGAGGTATGGGTGGTGCTTAGTAATGACATTCAGAGCACAGTCAGTGTCTGTTGGCACAGGCTAGAGTATCACCGATGTCTCAGACTCACTCATGGCTGTGATTATATGGAAGCTACTGAGGTATGGGTGGTGCTTAGTAATGACATTCAGGGCACAGTCAGTGCCTGTTGGCACAGGCTAGAGTATCACCGATGTCTCAGACTCACTCATGGCTGTGATTATATGGAAGCTACTGAGGTATGGGTGGTGCTTAGTAATGACATTCAGGACACAGTCACTGTCTGTTGGCACAGGCTAGAGTATCACCGATGTCTCAGTCTCACTTATGGCTGTGATTATATGGAAGCTACTGAGGTATGGATGGTGCTTAGTAATGACATTCAGGGCACAGTCAGTGTCTGTTGGCACAGGCTAGAGTATCACCGATGTCTCAGTCTCACTCATGGCTGTGATTATATGGAAGCTACTGAGGTATGGGTGGTGCTTAGTAATGACATTCAGGGCACAGTCAGTGTCTGTTGGCACAGGCTAGAGTATCACCGATGTCTCAGTCTCACTTATGGCTGTGATTATATGGAAGCTACTGAGGTATGGGTGGTGCTTAGTAATGACATTCAGGGCACAGTCAGTGCCTGTTGGCACAGGCTAGAGTATCACCGCTGTCTCAGACTCACTCATGGCTGTGATTATATGGAGGCTACTGAGGTATGGGTGGTGCTTAGTAATGACATTCAGAGCACAGTCAGTGTCTGTTGGCACAGGCTAGAGTATCACCGATGTCTCAGTCTCACTCATGGCTGTGATTATATGGAAGCTACTGAGGTATGGGTGGTGCTTAGTAATGACATTCAGGCACAGTCAGTGTCTGTTGGCACAGGCTAGAGTATCACCGATGTCTCAGTCTCACTCATGGCTGTGATTATATGGAAGCTACTGAGGTATGGGTGGTGCTTAGTAATGACATTCAGGGCACAGTCAGTGTCTGTTGGCACAAGCTAGAGTATCACCGATGTCTCAGACTCACTCATGGCTGTGATTATATGGAAGCTACTGAGGTATGGGTGGTGCTTAGTAATGACATTCAGGGCACAGTCAGTGTCTGTTGGCACAGGCTAGAGTATCACCGATGTCTCAGACTCACTCATGGCTGTGATTATATGGAAGCTACTGAGGTATGGGTGGTGCTTAGTAATGACATTCAGGACACAGTCAGTGTCTGTTGGCACAGGCTAGAGTATCACCGATGTCTCAGTCTCACTCATGGCTGTGATTATATGGAAGCTACTGAGGTATGGGTGGTGCTTAGTAATGACATTCAGGCACAGTCAGTGTCTGTTGGCACAGGCTAGAGTATCACCGATGTCTCAGTCTCACTCATGGCTGTGATTATATGGAAGCTACTGAGGTATGGGTGGTGCTTAGTAATGACATTCAGGGCACAGTCAGTGTCTGTTGGCACAAGCTAGAGTATCACCGATGTCTCAGACTCACTCATGGCTGTGATTATATGGAAGCTACTGAGGTATGGGTGGTGCTTAGTAATGACATTCAGGGCACAGTCAGTGTCTGTTGGCACAAGCTAGAGTATCACAGATGTCTCAGACTCACTCATGGCTGTGATTATATGGAAGCTACTGAGGTATGGGTGGTGCTTAGTAATGACATTCAGGGCACAGTCAGTGTCTGTTGGCACAAGCTAGAGTATCACCGATGTCTCAGACTCACTCATGGCTGTGATTATATGGAAGCTACTGAGGTATGGGTGGTGCTTAGTAATGACATTCAGGGCACAGTCAGTGTCTGTTGGCACAGCCTAGAGTATCACCGATGTCTCAGACTCAGTCATGGCTGTGATCATATGGAAGCTACTGAGGTAAGGGTGGTGCTTAGTAATGACATTCAGGGCACAGTCAGTGTCTGTTGGCACAAGCTAGAGTATCACAGATGTCTCAGACTCACTCATGGCTGTGATTATATGGAAGCTACTGAGGTATGGGTGGTGCTTAGTAATGACATTCAGGGCACAGTCAGTGCCTGTTGGCACAAGCTAGAGTATCACCGATGTCTCAGTCTCACTCATGGCTGTGATTATATGGAAGCTACTGAGGTATGGGTGGTGCTTAATAATGACATTCAGGGCACAGTCAGTGTCTGTTGGCACAGGCTAGAGTATCACCGATGTCTCAGACTCACTCATGGCTGTGATTATATGGAAGCTACTGAGGTATGGGTGGTGCTTAGTAATGACATTCAGGGCACAGTCAGTGTCTGTTGGCACAGGCTAGAGTATCACCGATGTCTCAGTCTCACTCTTGGCTGTGATTATATGGAAGCTACTGAGGTATGGGTGGTGCTTAGTAATGACATTCAGGGCACAGTCAGTGCCTGTTGGCACAGGCTAGAGTATCACCGATGTCTCAGACTCACTCATGGCTGTGATTGTATGGAAGCTACTGAGGTATGGGTGGTGCTTAGTAATGACATTCAGGGCCCAGTCAGTGTCTGTTGGCACAGGCTAGAGTATCACCGATGTCTCAGACTCACTCATGGCTGTGATTATATGGAAGCTACTGAGGTATGGGTGGTGCTTAGTAATGACATTCAGGGCACAGTCAGTGTCTGTTGGCACAGGCTAGAGTATCACCGGTGTCTCAGACTCACTCATGGCTGTGATTATATGGAAGCTACTGAGGTATGGGTGGTGCTTAGTAATGACATTCAGGGCACAGTCAGTGTCTGTTGGCACAAGCTAGAGTATCGCCGCTGTCTCAGTCTCACTCATGGCTGTGATTATATGGAAGCTACTGAGGTATGGGTGGTGCTTAGTAATGACATTCAGGGCACAGTCAGTGTCTGTTGGCACAAGCTAGAGTATCGCCGCTGTCTCAGTCTCACTCATGGCTGTGATTATATGGAAGCTACTGAGGTATGGGTGGTGCTTAGTAATGACATTCAGGGCACAGTCAGTGTCTGTTGGCACAGGCTAGAGTATCACCGATGTCTCAGACTCACTCATGGCTGTGATTATATGGAAGCTACTGAGGTATGGGTGGTGCTTAGTAGTGACATTCAGGGCACAGTCAGTGTCTGTTGGCACAGGCTAGAGTATCACCGATGTCTCAGACTCACTCATGGCTGTGATTATATGGAAGCTACTGAGGTATGGGTGGTGCTTAGTAATGACATTCAGGGCACAGTCAGTGTCTGTTGGCACAGGCTAGAGTATCACCGATGTCTCAGACTCACTCATGGCTGTGATTATATGGAAGCTACTGAGGTATGGGTGGTGCTTAGTAATGACATTCAGGGCACAGTCAGTGTCTGTTGGCACAGGCTAGAGTATCACCGATGTCTCAGTCTCACTCTTGGCTGTGATTATATGGAAGCTACTGAGGTATGGGTGGTGCTTAGTAATGACATTCAGGGCACAGTCAGTGTCTGTTGGCACAGGCTAGAGTATCACCGATGTCTCAGACTCACTCATGGCTGTGATTATATGGAAGCTACTGAGGTATGGGTGGTGCTTAGTAATGACATTCAGGGCACAGTCAGTGTCTGTTGGCACAAGCTAGAGTATCGCCGCTGTCTCAATCTCACTCATGGCTTTGATTATATGGAAGCTACTGAGGTATGGGTGGTGCTTAGTAATGACATTCAGGGCACAGTCAGTGTCTGTTGGCACAGGCTAGAGTATCACCGTTGTCTCAGACTCACTCATGGCTGTGATTATATGGAAGCTACTGAGGTATGGGTGGTGCTTAATAATGACTAGAGATTGGAATTTTTCGGTGATTTCAGAGTGAAGAAAGCGGTATTTTAAAGTGTCAAATTCGGTGGTTTAAAGTGCACTTTTCGGTACTTTCAAAATCATGAATTTTAGGCGGGATTTTTTAAATATCATGGATAACATAACACATTACAGTCATCCTTCAAAGTATACTTCAGTGAAGAGATCCAAATTGCCTTGTGACTAACTGTGACGCATATCACTTAACGTGCTAGTGTAAGCTGAAAAACAAAAGTTCACAGGGTTTGAACGGGGGATCCAAATGGTTTTCAACACAGATTCTGAGAACTTTGGAAATACAAATGTCATTCCTTGCAAAACTCCAACAATGTCTGTCTTGGTCCTGTCATGCATCTGCTTCTTGATTAAAGTTTGCAGTTCGTTGTATTCTCTTATCACCTCACATTCTTCCAGTTTTCCACAGACCGGCAACTTCTTAATTTTCTTTGCAAGGTCCTCATTGATGTTCATTGGCACTATTTCTGCTGGATCAAACGCACCCATTTATAAATCCTGTTCCCAGGGTCAAGGGATCACAAGCTGATTAATTTTCCAAGAGCATGCGACCCAGCATTCACTAAAACTGAATGTATTTTCCCTCTTTTTAACACATTTCCACAACCTTCCAACTGCTCCTTAATGTTGGTAACGTTCTTTCCAGAAACAGCAAGTTTAAGGGCTTGCTGAATTCTCCGTAGATCTCCATCTAGAAGGTGAACAGTCTGATAAGACTGGCCTTCTAATAAAGGGATGAGTTCAGTGATGTCTGTACCAAATTCTTTGAATCTCAAGTATTTCGTCATGTGAAACATTGTTCAGGAAATCAATACCAGAGTTATGTCCCTACTACTTCACTCATAAATTGCAAATTATCTTTCAAGTACTCAGACAGACACACTACAGAATGAAACCAAGAAGACCACCTGGTTAATACTGGTTCCGGAAACAGTGGCACATTTTGATCTGGATACTTGCCATCTAGATATTCATGTCTGAAAGGCGCACTATATGACGCCACGTGGCGGGTAGTTACTAGGATGAAGGGGCAGATGACCTCGCTGTTCTGGCCCTTAATACCTCAATAACTAAGTAACTTACCAGGATGACCACCCAGATTGATAAAGAAAGCGAGGCCGACTATCTACCGTTAAGTGACCGATCTTTCCGTGTTTGTTGGATGCTCTCCATGCAGTCAAGTCATGGGAGAAGATTACCGGTTCTACACTCGCACAAAAACAAGCGTTTGTCGGCTTCTGTGACGATATTTTAAACTACGATGACATTAGGGTAAAACCTAGATGAATATCAAGATGCAGAAGAAAGTGACATTCAGTAGTTAGACTTCGATAAAGACAATCATGGTTTCAGACATGAAAGCGATGAGGATATTGTACGGAATTTGACTGTCGGTGAGGTAAACTGAGATCAGTACATATCGAGTGAAGGAGTGATGCAACGGAAATCACGAAAGTTCCCACAGTCAAGCTAGTGTGTCTATAGTCACACTAATCTCTTATATAGAAAATCAAGATGAATTTTCTTCTCATATATTGTTTTCTTCAGGATTGTACAATCTTAAATTTAAAAAAATAAACCACCTAGGAAACAAAAAGTGATGACAGTCATTTTTCTTAGTTTTTAATATTGGTAAAGCCCACATAGTGTGTCTTACAATACTATGTTATAAAGTATTATATTTTTTTTTGCGTGTTCATAAAATACATTTCAATATTTTTAACCAATATATTTCTCTTTGCTAGGCTTAAAAACATTACTGTGGATAATTCTCGAAAATTCATGCATTGATTGCCGCGAATTATCAGAAGTGCACTGTAAAGAAAAAGAAACGAAAAAGCTAAAATTCGCGGTTTCGTGCGAAATTTATGCATAATTCGCGAAATTTCGCGACTTCAGAACCCATTTTTTCTGCCATTTTTAGGGTTATTAAAACACATTACCATCTGTGTATTACTTCATTTAATAATTCGCGAAATTCGCGATCGCGAATTTTTCCTATCCCAATGATATTCAGGGCAAAGTCAGTGTCTGTTGGCACAGGCTAGAGTATCACCGCTGTCTCAGACTCACTCATGGCTGTGATTATATGGAAGCTACTGAGGTATGGGTGATGCTTAGTAATGACATTCAGGGCACAGTCAGTGTCTGTTGGCACAGGCTAGAGTATCACCGATGTCTCAGACTCAGTCATGGCTGTGATTATATGGAAGCTACTGAGGTATGGGTGGTGCCTAGTAATGACATTCAGGGCACAGTCAGTGTCTGTTGGCACAGGCTAGAGTATCACCGATGTCTCAGTCTCACTTATGGCTGTGATTATATGGAAGCTACTGAGGTATGGGTGGTGCTTAGTAATGACATTCAGGGCACAGTCAGTGTCTGTTGGCACAAGCTAGAGTATCACCGATGTCTCAGACTCACTCATGGCTGTGATTATATGGAAGCTACTGAGGTAAGAGTGGTGCTTAGTAATGACATTCAGGGCACAGTCAGTGTCTGTTGGCACAGGCTAGAGTATCACCGATGTCTCAGTCTCACTTATGGCTGTGATTATATGGAAGCTACTGAGGTATGGGTGGTGCTTAGTAATGACATTCAGGGCACAGTCAGTGTCTGTTGGCACAGGCTAGAGTATCACCGATGTCTCAGTCTCACTCTTGGCTGTGATTATATGGAAGCTACTGAGGTATGGGTGGTGCTTAGTAATGACATTCAGGGCACAGTCAGTGTCTGTTGGCACAGGCTAGAGTATCACCGATGTCTCAGTCTCACTTATGGCTGTGATCATATGGAAGCTACTGAGGTATGGGTGGTGCTTAGTAATGACATTCAGGGCACAGTCAGTGTCTGTTGGCACAAGCTAGAGTATCACCGATGTTTCTGACTCACTCATGGCTGTGATTATATGGAAGCTACTGAGGTATGGGTGGTGCTTAGTAATGACATTCAGGGCACAGTCAGTGTCTGTTGGCACAGGCTAGAGTATCACCGATGTCTCAGTCTCACTCATGGCTGTGATTATATGGAAGCTACTGAGGTATGGGTGGTGCTTAGTAATGACATTCAGGGCACAGTCAGTGTCTGTTGGCACAGGCTAGAGTATCACCGATGTCTCAGACTCACTCATGGCTGTGATTATATGGAAGCTACTGAGGTATGGGTGGTGCTTAGTAATGACATTCAGGGCACAGTCAGTGTCTGTTGGCACAGGCTAGAGTATCACCGATGTCTCAGACTCACTCATGGCTGTGATTATATGGAAGCTACTGAGGTATGGGTGGTGCTTAGTAATGACATTCAGGGCACAGTCAGTGTCTGTTGGCACAGGCTAGAGTATCACCGATGTCTCAGTCTCACTCATGGCTGTGATTATATGGAAGCTACTGAGGTATGGGTGGTGCTTAGTAATGACATTCAGGGTACAGTCAGTGTCTGTTGGCACAGGCTAGAGTATCACCGATGTCTCAGACTCACTCATGGCTGTGATTATATGGAAGCTACTGAGGTATGGGTGGTGCTTAGGAATGACATTCAGGGCACAGTCAGTGCCTGTGGATGCTGTGATAGGTTCTACTCATAGGGTTAGTACTGCTGTTCTGACTCAGTGAGGAAAGCAATGGCAAACTACCTCACTCCTCTTCTTGCCTAGTCCGCCTCAATATAGCGCTGCCTTTTTGAGGATCCAACCAGCCTTCAGGCTGACTACCTAACAGAGAGACTTGCCATCTATATATTCATGTCTGAAAGGCGCACTATATGACGCCACGCGTCGAGTAGTTACTAGGATGAAGGGGCAGATGACCTCGCTGTTCTGGCCCTTAAAACCTCAATAACTAAGTAGCTTACCAGGAAGACCGCCCAGGTTGAATAAGGTCGCTGTATGCAGAAAGTGAGGCCCGCTATCTACAGTTAATATCCGATCTTTCCGTGTTTGTTGGATGCTCTCCATGCAGTCAAGAATATTACCGCTACTACACTCACACAAAAACCAGCATTTGTCAGCTTCTGTGACGACCATATTTCAAACGGGCAAGGTAGTCTTACTACGATGACATTAGGGCAAAACCTGGATCAATATCAAGATGCAGAAGGAAGTGATATTCAGTAGTTAGACTTTGTCGACTGTTTGCTTGTGGGAAAGCTTTGTCATCATTTTAAATGATCTTGTCGACTTCGTCGTTACGCTGAGGTGTGGCGTTACGTTATGGTGACGGGACGAAATGTACCGAGATTGCACTGAAGTGTGTGACGTCATAGTACGATGTAGCAGCCGAGTACCAAGAAGGCTTGCCACGGTGGGTGAGTGGTTATAGTGTCGGACTACCAACCCCAAGATTGCAGGTTCGCCCCTGACCGTGGTAAGTGATTTTTGAAAGGCGACAAAAATCACGACACTCATGTCATACGTTGTTGGCATGTTATAGAACCCATTTGAATTCAGTAGGCCGTGTTCAATGGCAAAATTAATCTCGGGATTTTCCGCCAACACAAAGTTCCTCCATTCTCTACTTGAAAGCGCTGTAGTGTCAAGGAGTTTAGATATCTAACCTCCTTGACTTTCATAGCGTTCAAAGGAACAACGAAATTCGACATGCAAGCTACCCTCTGGGTGTCAATTAACAAAGCTTGCACCAGGCACCCGAGGCCATACGATATTATTATTATTATTATTATTACCAAGAAGGCAGTGCGAGAACAGAGTTTCAAGAAGGCAGTGCGAGAACAATCTAGTAGGCAGTGAAGAAACAAAAGAGAATCTTGAAACTCTGTTCTCGCACTGCCTTCTTGGTACTCGGCTGCTAGCGTTTAAAATGATATAAAGTCCAGTTTTAAGCGGTGTTTGCTGTAGTTCTGGTATTCATGCAATTGTGGCAAATTTTTGTGCGATTTAGTGTTTTCGTGATGAATTCAAGTAAGAAACGATATCAACAGTCTTTCAGGGAGGCGTATTCCGCAGAATTTCCTTGTATTAAGCGATTACGGAAAGGTGAAACATTCGCATTCTGTTCCATGTGTTCGTGTGATATTGCCTAAACATTGCTTACAGAGGAAGAACTTAATTAATAAATCACATTAAATCTATTTAACACGTCTCCAATACGAAACTGAAGGAGAGCAGTAGGAAAATTGGTTAATTTTTTACCATTCTGGAGCCGACCGTGATGTAATAAGAGCAGAATGCTTGTTCACTTCATTTTTAATTGAACATAATATCCTGTCATCTGCTGCTATTCATGCTGGTGCTCTTGTTAAGAAAATGGCCCCAGGTTTGAAAATCGCAAAAAGATACGGTTGTTGTCGTCGTAATAAAACTTCGCATATTTTGAAAGAAATGACTACAGATTCACGAAATGAACTCATTAGTTATCTATAGAGGTGTTAGTTTTTGTTAATTAGCGATAAAACAAAGTCATATTTAGAGGTTAGGATGTTTTATTTTCACGTATTTACATGATTCATGCTGCCCAGGAGTGAAATTAAATCGCAAAATAACGTGAATTTTGTGAATGACACCACAAACACCGCAATCTGCGAAATAAAAAACATTTTTCATATTTTTTACCCATGCCAATCCGAACATTCTTGTCCACAAGCCGATAATCGAATTTGGTTGGTGTTCAATTCGAGAATGATCGATTGTATAGTTTCGCGAGGGGTAATTCTACGATATACGTCATATTACGATATACTGTCGATATTCTCGTTACTAGTTGGATTTTAGCGCTGTGGTAAACAGCTGTTATCTCGCAGCGTGAATAGTTTGGCCAACTACCTCCAGAAGGTTAGTTGTTCATATTGTAAACTACGTTTGCCTCCTGTTACGTCGGTTGCGAGTATAATTCATAGTAGAGAATTCTATATAATTTAATAAAAAGTGCGCAAATTGTGCGTTATCATCGAAGCTAGTGTGTTATTTGCGTGAATCAGTTGGCGACCACGTGTTTGTCGTAGTAGTTCCGAACTTAGCAGTACAGGAAGATGAGACGCGACGTAATTTAAATATTATGACACAAATTCAGAAATAAATTTTGCGTGTGGTTACGACTTTAGATTGGCGTGTGACTACAATCAACCGTGTGACAACAGTGTTTGTTACTGGGCATCGCTCAGTTGAGGTTAAAAATGCCGAAGGTAGCAATTTCTGCCACAGACAGACTTAAAGAATATAAGAATGAGGGATTTATAATTTCTTGCGGCATTCTTATGTGCAAATATTATGATTGTCGGTTCGCTTATCGCAGGAAAGATGCATTAGACAAACATGGCAAATCGGAGAAGCATTCAAAACGCCGAGAAAATTCTCGTCTTGAAGTTAGTGTTCCTAGAGTGGCCACCCTGAAAGAAACATTATCAAATGCTAGTCGTGTGAAGGATATGAAAGAAGGGTTTATTTTGGACACTACTACTGCGTTTATGAAAGCTAATACAGTAGAACCTCGATGCATGGTTTTTCAAGGGGGAGGGGGAAAATGACGATGAAAGCGGGAAACGATAAATGCGGGTGACGTAAAAAATTTGAGTAAAAAAAGATAATAAAGTACACTTACTGTATTTGGACATATTTCTTCATGTAAACTTCATAGAAGCATCAAAATATTGCAACCACGATGTACGCGATATGATTTCATATGTGTCATTTTATCACTTGCTCTTTTTAATAAAAAAGTCATTAATTGTTTCGTCGAAGCTTTGCGTTTCAGACGAAACAAAGCCTTCTCTACTTGCATAATGTTCTCTTCTTCACGATCACTGATAACATGCGAGTACATGAAGGATTTCACCTTCGCTAAGGCGGCATGCGCTTCGGCGAAACTCGGGACGACTTGGGGCTCACAATCGTCTTCTTCCTCTTCATCACTCCACTCCCCTGCGCCTTCATCGCACAGCTCGCCAATCTCCGCGGAAGATACTTCCGGTGTTCCGAATGAAAGAATACAGCAGTTCCGAGTGTTCGCGGGTCTCTGACCTGGCGAGCTATTTCAAGGCTAAATGACGTCACGCTAGGACGACACCCGTCATGACCACTTATTATCCACGTTATGAAACTCAACATTGTCGATGTTGCCTTGTTTTGGTCACGTGAAAATCAGAAATTTGTATTTGCAGTGTGTTTAGTTGGATCTATTTCGGATGCAGGTAAACTTTTGGGGTTAGATGTTTATCTGGGTTCGAATTGCCTACTCTGGGCTTGCATTGTGATTTTATTTGGGTTTTGTGATATTGTGTTTTGGGTTTTATTGAGCCATGGGCTTCATTATGCTGGCAGGGTGAATGTGTGGTGTTGAAATGGCTGTATTATGGAGGTACCCACACCTTTACCGTTTCAAATTTCTATTACTCAGACTGTGAGACATTTGTGGTTGGCATTGTTTACTGAATTTATTTCTTGGGTTTTGAAAGATAAGTGTTAAGGGTGGGGGTGGGGGTTGTTGGTCAATGTTTATGGATTGATGATTTACTTGGTTGGATTTAGCAAATTTCATTTTTGCATACTGTCAGTGTTGTTTGTCAAGGTAGGTTAGATTTTGGGGTTATGTTGATATACCTGCTTTCTGCCGCTGGTCAGCCTGTAAAGGGGTATTGTAGGGAATAATATTGTGTAACATATTGTGAGTAGGCTGGGAAATGTGCTTTTATTTTGCAGTACTTCAAGGAATGTCATCATTTTGTTAGTATCCAGGCAACGTTTGTATTCTTCGGTGGCGTAGTTGGTAGCATGCTGAACTGCTGTGCCCAAGATAGCGGGTTCAAACCTGGCCGAAGTCGTCGGATTTTTTTAAGAGCGTTAAAAATCCTTCAGTATGCCCCTTGTTGGAGGGGAAGTAAAGCCGGTGGTCCCATGTCATAGATTTATGGCATGTAAAAGATCCTTCCACAGACTAAACTTGTGTGGAGCTAAATTTCTAGTTTAGATTTCGTTGGAACGCTCTATCAAAGTTCCAACCTTCACCACTAGGTATCATTGACATCCGGTAGCGAAAGTTGGAACTACTCGAAATTGAACGGAACTTGTAGCTCTCCTTCTGGGTGTCCGCTGGAAGCAGCTACAGACTCTGGCGAGCTGAACATGTCCTCGGACACTCCCGGCATAAAAGCCATACGATAAATAGATAGGTAAATAAATAAATAATCTATTCTCTATATCATTCTGTTGAGTGTGCCTTTCATTAATGTACTAATTCATGATTAATGGATTAATAGATTTTGTACCTAAGATCCATTTTATTTCACTTAAAGCTAAACAACCCTGGGTAACCAAAACCCTCACAGCCTGGGGTAGGGACTCTGTCCACCCACTAGCCAGTCCAGGCTCCTGACTCCTGTAACCTGTGGGGTGATAAGAGTTGAGATTGGGTGGGACATTACATTATGGTAGCAGAACGTGGTTTCGAATTTTGTTCCGTTTTTGGCCTGTATCATTAAGGTAACAGATCGCATTGTGACGTTTCTACGTTTCTATTGTTGTCTAGGGGTTCTAGGATTTTTGGTCCAGTATTTTGATTGGTTAGCTATGTAAACTGGGTGGGGGTGTTACAATCTTCTGGTTCCTCCAATACCATTAATGCTTTGTATTTCACAAATGTAGGGTTCACATGCTCTTTCCTTTTATTCTTGACTACACTAAATAATTTCTTTCCACACTGACAATCATCTTTTATTTCCTGTGTGAATACCTTCCAACTTTTCTTCTTCTCTTCAGAGCCACTACTTTCTTGCAAATTCATTTAGCTTCTATATATCTCATTCTACTTTCTCCTGTCCTTTTATTTTCATTCTTTCCAACTCTTCTTTTCCCTCACTTTTTCCTTACTCGTTTGGTAAATCTTGATGTTTTTTAAAAATCTTTTATAATATTCTTCCACATGTCCAACATCTGCCTTTGGTATTAATTGTTGCAATTCCCTCTTAAACTCTTCTTCCACCTGTCTGTCCTTCAACCTCCATGTTCTTATTTTTCTTTCTTTCCTTTATTTATCTGAGTTTTCCAACTTGAACTTTACTGCGTTTATGCTTTTATTCTCACAAGTGACTGTATTCGGTCTTGTGTTGTACGGAGAGTTTGAGCCATTTTAATGGAAGTTAGGTAATTAAAACCAAAGCCCATCGATGTGATTGTGCGAAATATAGGCTGGCGTCAGATGCTTCCCCCGTTAGCTCGGTGGACAAATCCGCACCTCACAGGTTTGACTCGTGCATGGCTTAGACATTTTAACTCTCTACTTTCCACTTTCTGTTCAATATATGATGACCTAAGCTTCCACTTTCTGTACAATGCATGACGTAAGCTTCCACTTTCAGTTGCAGCTTGTTTTATAAATGTCCCCTCCCATTTCAGCCGAGGCTGCGCTGTCTCATTCTCATACTGCGAAGGCTGCAGCACTGTGACTTGGCTTTACTGAAGCAAATTGTACCAGAAGCGGTGCTATGTTGTAAGGATATCAACGAGCGATGTCGGGCTGCTGCCTATAGTCTACTCATCCAGGTGGGACAAGAAATGCAGGTAAGAATGAGCTAGTGTAAGTATGCAAGTTGCTAATCCAGTCATTGATGTACTGTATTTACTCGGCGATAGGACCTCCTTTTTTTCTAAATTTTTATTTCTGAAATTGATGGAGGCTACTATAGATGCGGAAGTTGGCAAATTTCCATTATTTTGGGAAAGGGAGAGGGTAAAAATCGGCTAATTTATTTTGATACTACATAGTAGGATGTATTTAATCAAAATAAACGAAGTTTACATCTTTAGTCAGCCCATTATGAGACTGCCATAACCTCACTTATCCACCAATATTCCCTAACCCCCAATCATATCATCATCTTGCACAGTTTCCAGCCACTGGCCGGGTCTGTTTGGAACACAAGCCTCTCCAACGTCTTCTGTCTTCCCACCATCTCTCAGCCTCCACCCTTGTCCAGTCTTCTCCTCTCTTCTTCACGCTTTCTTCCACCCCCTTCAGCCACCTGTCTCTCGGTCTTCCCCTCGGTCTCTTTCCTTCCCACTTCGTCTCATGTACTCTCCTGGGTATCCTCTTCTCCTCCATTCGTTTTACATGTCCATACCATCTAAGTCTAGATTTCTCTATACCATCCTGTAATGGTTCCTCCTTCATTAATTCTCTGGTCCTCTCATTTCTTATTCTGTCCATCTTTGTAGCTCCAATACTGCTTCTCAAGAACCTCATCTCACTGGCCTGTATTTTGCTCTTCTCCCTTCCTTTCATAACCCAGGTCTCCGAGGCATACGTCAGGATAGGGACATAGTACGTCCGATATATGATCTTTTTGCTGTTCTGAGGGACATCCTTGCTCTATAACATGCTTCTCACACTCCTCTGAAATGCTTCTGCCTGCCTCCCCCGCTCATTTATTTCTCTATCGTTTCTTCCATTATCTTGTATCAGGCTTCCCAGATACTTGAAACTCTCCACTTTCTTCAGCTGTTCCCCACCAATTGTTATTCCCGTTGTGGTTCTTTCCTTCTTCCTTGTTGTGATCACCATCTCACTCTTATTTATGCTAAATTTCATCCCATATCCTTGTATTATTCCTTCCCACACGTCCAACTGTTTCTGTACCTCCTCCTCCTTGTTTCCCCAAATCATCAAATCATCTGCAAACACCATTGCTTTCATCTTTCCTTCTCCAATTACTTGTGCCACTCGGGTCATTATGTCATCCATCACCACAATGAAAAGTAACTGTGACAGTGCGCTTCCTTGTTTCAGGCCGTTTCTCTGTTCCAACCGGTCCGATCTCTCTCCTCCCACTTTCACACAGATCACGCTTCCCTTGTACATCTCCTTTATCCTCTTTATAGTCCATTTCTCTACTCCTCTATCCTCCAGGGACTTCCATACTTTGTTTCTGCATACACTGTCATATGCTTTCTCAATGTCCAGGAAGGCCATCAGTAGATCTGTTCCATACTCATAGTGCTGTTCTTGTAACTGCCTTACAGCAAAAATCAAATCCACTGTGGACCTTCCTGCTCTGAAGCCATGTTGTTCTTCCCTCATCCCTCCTTCTATCCTTGTCCTAATTCTCTTTTCCAAAACTTTCTCGAAGATCTTTGCACAATGACTCATCAGTGTTATTCCCCGATAGTTTCTGCAATCTGTTCTACTACCTTTCTTGAAGATCGGGACAATGATTCCTTTTTTCCAGTCCTCTGGGGTCTTCCTTTCCTTCCATGCTGTCCTCATCACTCGGTACAGCCACTGTATCCCCACCTCTCCTGCTGCTCTCACCATCTCCACACTCAACTCATCCACACCCGGTGCCTTCCCTCCTTTCATCTTGTTCACTGCATCTTCCACGTCTTTCCATGTTAAGTCCTTTTCTGTTTGCAGTTCATCTTCCTCTTCCCCGATTTCTTCCTCCTCACCATCTTTTCCACTTGGGTTCAGAAGTTCTTCAAAATATTCTTTCCACATTTTCTTCAGTTCTTCCCTCTTTTCTATCTCTTGTCCCCTTTTGTTCACCATTCTAACATAATCCGTAGGATCCTTCCGCCTCTTATTTTTTACCATCCCATACAGGACCTTTTTTGTACCTTCACTATCCTCCTTCATCATCTTTGTCAACTCTTCCATCCACTTTCTTCTCTCCTCAGCCACTACTCTCTTCACCTCCTTCTTTCTTTCCTGGTACTCTTCCCTTGTCTCTACCGTCCTATTTTGATACCACCTCCTAAAGGCTCTATTCTTTTCCCTTACTATATCTTTTGTCTTCTCATTCCACCATGGTGTTCCCTTCCACCTCTTCTTACTACTTGTCCTCCCACATACTGCTTCTGCTGCACCTACTAGTGTCTTCTTAAATCTAGCCCATTCCTCTTCCACCCCTCTTTCTTCATCTGTTGGAATTCCTTCCTTTACCATTTTGAGGTACTCGACCCTTCTATCCCCTTCTTTCAGTTTCCATATCCTTATACGTCTTTCCTGGTTCTCAGTCCCTTTCTTCTCCTTACTCCCTCTCAGGTTCATTACCAGCAATCGATGGTCGCTATTCAGGTTGTCGGATGGTATAACCTTGATGTCCGTGATGTTCTTATTTAGTTCTTTCTCATACAGTATATAGTCGACCACCGACTTCCTGAACAAGTCATCACTGTACCATGTGATTGTGTGGCTCTCTCTTTTCTTAAACCAGGAGTTCCCAACTAGCAGGCTGTTCCTCTGGCAGAAGTCCAACCGTCTCTTTCCTTCCTCATTTCTTCCGCCCCAACCCTCTGGTCCTAGAACACTCTCATAACCTTGTCTTTCTCTTCCTACATGGACATTGAGGTCCCCCATAACAATCATATTTCTTCCTACCAGCTGCTTCTGCAATTCCTCTTCAAACTCCTCCTTCTCTTCAGAGGCGCAGCCTACTTGTGGAGCATACACTTGCACTATTTCTACGGTCTCTCCCCTCAGTGCTACTTTCACTTTCATCATCCTATCACTTATTCTCCGCACTTCTTCTTTTAAACCATCTCGTACTACTACTCCCACTCCATTCCTCTTTCCCTCTTCGTTCCCACTCCAGTACAGTCTATAGCCTTTTCTCAGTACTCTCCTTCCTTCCCCTTTCCACTTTGTTTCTGCCAATCCCAATAAATCCAACTTCCTTCTTTCCATCATATCCACTATCTCCTCCACCTTCCCCGTCAGCGTTCTTAGGTTTAAAGTTCCAAATCTTAGTCCGTGTGTACAGCCGTGTCGTCGTCTATTAAATCCATCCTGTCCGAGGCTCGTTCCATTTTTGAAAGCATTTGGTTTCATCCACTACTGGCTTGCTGGGCCTATCGTAGCTTCACCAGAGCCCCGTTAGCCGTCACTTTTCAGGGTTCCTGTAGGACCTTCACAGCTACCGTAACGGAATGGGCACACGAAGTCCCCACTGTACTTCGCCCCTACAGGCAATCCCCTACTTTGTGCCGTTGCCAGTCTCCCACGACGTGGACGAGGGGTTGGACTTATGGGAGACTAACCCCCAATGACTTTCACTATTATCCCTTCATCATCATCGTTTCTTCACTCCAGCAAGCCGGGTGCGGTTATAAATGAGCCGTCTCCTGTCCATCCATAACTGCTGTTCTTGTATTTGATACCAGTTCTTATCTCTAGCTTCAAGGTCCTTATGGCATCTCCCACACATCGCAAGGTCTTCCTCTTGGTCTCAAAGAAATAGAATAGAATGGGCCAAGGAGAATCAGACATGGAAATGCAAACTTTATTTTTGTTTGAACATAAGGAGGGAGAATGCAACAATTAGGGAATGAGTGATGATGCTCTCGCTAACATTTGTAAACACAACCGGGTGCGTATTATTCACATATTTCACAGTAATATACCAAAAACGTGTCACACAAACGCCGACGGTTCTTGCAACAAATGAAATGTGTTTAAAATAAAACTAAGAAGATGGCTGCCGCGAACACCATTTCCAAGGGCACTACATCTCTGTATACAAAACAAAAGAATGCAGGCAAGATATGAAACCATAACTTTCATTGGCAGATTTTAAACTTGCCGCTTCTACTTGGCCAATAGTGTGGCATCTTCTATTGTATGTTGGGTGAAGCCTATTGGCTACACAATTTGATTTCCTGCCCAATCGGTATGCGGTACGCAAAATGGCGGTCATATCGTCTGAATAACAAAGTAGTGTAACAAGAAAAATATTTTTCTCATAAAAGAGAATGAATTTCATTTGTATTCTTTTTTTTTTTTTTAAGAATTCGTTAATTTCCAGGAATGTTGCATTTTGACTCTCAATAATTAAGGAGGGGAACAATAAGCAATTTCTAAGAATTTCATATTTTGGCTCTCGAAAATTCCAAAATATTCTGTCTATTTGTTAAAAGTTTATGCCTTGATGATCTGTAGAGAAGGGTTTCCTAAATATTTGTGCCGTGGTAATCTGTAGAAAAAGACATGTTCCCCACATATACAGTAGGTGTCCAATATGAGGAAGCGAGAGATCGTGTAGGGGAGGTCACATAGAATGCTGCTTGCCGAAGTCATTTGACAAGATGTTCCTCAATTTGTTTAGTTGCTGGCATACACTTGTCCATAAGCTCCATCCCAGAGAAGGGTTGCTATGGAGCACATCCAATGGAATCATTTCAAAACTCAGCAATTTTTCTAGGTTTGTGCCGTGTCTTGTGTGGCTTATCAGCGGGCTCTTGGTGTAATCATTTGAACTAAACCAAACTTTGTATCATTACTCTCACAGACTATTGGAGAGATGAGAACAAAGAAGTCCAATGGGCTACTTCCCACATATGTCGATGTTGTGTGGTGTATTCTTCCAAGAATGTAACCTTAAATTTCCTGTTTTCTTTTTCAGAGATGGCTACAAAAACCTATGGATGATATTATCAAGGACTATCTGGGACTGTTGATGGCAGGCCTGGCTGGATCGCCGACTCTTGCCTCGGCTACGCTGCTGGCCATCGCAAAGATAACACACGAGTTCAGAGGTGTGTTAATACCAAGACTCTAGTCTGTAGTTGCACTTGTGCTATTTAGGGTTGGACCATTAGTTTGCTGCTTGATGGCTGCACATTCTTACTATGTCATTGTCTACATCTCTCTGATGATTGAATTCATGGTTCACAGTATTTAAACTGCATTTGTTCTTTAACTTATCCATCATACTTGTTTAAGGCTCATACTGTTCTTTCTGTATTCTAATTCACAAACATAACTTCCCTTTTTTTTTTTCGCAGCTCGTGTTGCACAGTCTGTATCTTGGTCCATGTTAGAGAAAGCGTCTTGTCTTGCCAATTTTCTTAACTGCTGTGTTTGTGTTTTTCAGAAAGCATGCCCAATGACTTACTCACATTACTGCTAGAGAACGTGACGCTCCTCGTTATGTCGAACACTCGGGAGATTGTTGGAGCAGCTCTTAGCTTCATCAAGGTTTTCATCACTTCGTTTCCCATGACAACTGTTGGACCATCAGTTCCTGCCGTAGTGAGTACTGTTCTCTGTGTATATTGAGCACTCACTAATGCAATACTGCATTACTTCACTTACACATTGAATATCTTGAGAGACATACACATTCACTATCTCTCAGCCCATTTCTACCATCACTGGCCTCATCATCCAGCAGAAGAAAAGTCAATGTTTTAAAATAAATCAAAGAAGATGGTGAATAAAGGAAAGTGATAGATATCCTACTCGCAGTGCCAGTTCAGTGCAGTAGCTTTGGTCCCTTTGGATATATAAGGCATATAAAATAACCTGGTTATTTCGAAAACCTGAATAATTCAGAAGAAAATTGTGCTCTGCCATGATAATATTTATATATTCATATACAGTCGAACCTCCCTTCTACGGACACCGTCGGTTCCGAGGGAAAATGTCCTTTATGAGAGGTGTCCACTGAAACAAGTTTGTAAAAATAATCGAACATTTTAACGGCAAAGTACATCCACCTTAAACATAAACATACACATCTTTATTTTAATTATTTGTTTATTTGAGTTTTCTCGCATTTGAATTTTTCGGCAAGCTTTCTCACTGAAAGTCCCTTGTCACTTTCTACAATCACATTTCTTCTTGTTTCGAGGTCTAAACACATTCGTCCCTTGTTACTCATGTTTACTTGACGACTGGAATGCTACGGTATTTCTGTCTCACTAATTAGCGCATGTACTGCAAGTCTTTTCCTTCTCAAGGTGACTACCTGAGCTCGACCTTATCGGTGGCAATCTGAGTTATGAATAGAATGATGCAAGCAGAGAAGAAAATCCCCAGGTAACTAGTGAGTAAACAGTCACTGGCAGCAATCCTGGACAAGTAGAATTCTTGGAATGTACACCAGTAGGTAGAACACAATAACAAAAGGTTTGGAAAGAGGAATGTATAGAAGAATTAACTTTACGGCTACTACAGCGTTGCCATGTAGCCTGCATTTCACTCTCTCTCTCCTTTGACTCGAAATAGGTGTAGTACAGACATTCAAGAGGGATTTCCGTATGTCTGCAGAATGGTTTTAAAAGAAAGGATGACATAGTCCGGTGTAAAAAATGTCCTGCAGCGTGTGAAGTGTCCGCTTGAGTCAAGTGGAAGGGACAGATGGCGATGTCCGCTGTCCGGACTTCAAGGTGTCCGCTGAAATGAGGCTAATTTAACACTTGTCTTATGTAAAATAAAATCGGTTCCAAGGAAAAATGTCCGTATAGGCTGGTGTCCACTGAAGAAGGGTGTCCGTTAGGGCAGGTTCGACTGTAGTTCAAAATATCTAATGACTAATTCCAAGAGTCGACTACAGCATGACATGTCTGTAAATTCATTACTGGACCATAAAATGGGTGGGAATCATTTCCAATGCGCCAAGAGCAACTCCTATTTTCTACTTTTCTCCATGCCTGACCTTAAACTTGTGCTACGACAAGAAGAATGTAACATCACACATGCCCGCGAACATCCTGCTTTCCTGTGCCTGGCCCCCAACTCAAAACCATAGAGACAGCGGATCAAATGGCACCAGTCACATCATCATCATCATCTTGTACAGTTTGCATCTGCTTGGAACATAAGCCTCTCCCACTCCTCTCCTTCCTTCACACCCACAATCCACCTCTCTCTTGGTCTCTCTCCCTCCATTTCCATCTCATGCATCCTGCATTCTCCTAACATGTCCATACCAACTCATTCTTGACTTCTCTATAATCTCTTGTTAGTCCTAATGTGCTTCTCTGAATTTGCATTTTGCAAGCCTGGATCCTGCTCACCTGTCTCTTGTTTATAACTAAAGCACTGCGCGGATGCGGATATCCACGGATAAACCCGCGGATATCCCCAACATTTTTCGCCGTGCGGATATAGTTTGCATGTCTTTGCGGATAGCGGATAAGCTGCGGATAATGTTTGGAGTAAATTTGCGGATAGTTTTTAGAATACAATCTGAACTTGTTTAATATCATGGGGTAAGTTGGGTAATTGTGCGCACCCATGTTTTTCGAGTTGGTAGTACAACTAGCAACTCAGTTCCCTGCTACCCTTAAACTGTCATCGTACCTATCAGATAGGGACAGTCAGCATGATGCCAGTTGCTATGTGATAGCCGTGAGGCTTGGATGAAGAAACTTTACACGTTGCATGTTATTTTCTGTAGCCAGCAAATAAGACGGTAAGCCTACAGTTGTGATTCAATTATTTAAAATTAAATGTAGTTTTAAATGCCAGTTTTTACAGTGTTTATGCATGTATTTATTTTTCAATATAATACATTAGTTTACCAGGATTCATTGAGTTACGTTTTAAAAGCAGAGTGGGGTAATGGTGCGCAGAACATAAGATACAAGTAAACACGAAATTAATGGAAAAATATTTCGTGTTTGTTCTCCAGATGCCAAGAAATCGGACGCGGAAAACGGAGAAAAACTCCAACCCAGCAGAAAATATGCAGAAAGCTCTACGTGCAATTGGGGATGATGGGAGGAAAATGAGGGAAATAGGGAGATGTTTCAACATTTCCGAGTCAACCGTACGAAAGCAGTTGCTGCAAAATAGGCTTGTTCTACCTCGTCTAGGCCGTAAACCTGTTTTTACCAACGAAATGGAGTCATAATTATCCGAATACATTATGACATTGGCAAAATTATTTTACGGCTTAACGCCCACCAAGCTTGTTAGACGGTTTGCTTTCAAGTTTGCAGAGGAGAATAAGATTCCCCATAATTTCAATAAAGTTGAAGATCTAGCAGGCAACGATTGGTTGTATGGGTTCTTGAAGAGAAATCCTACATTAATGTTGCGACAACCTGAAGAAACAAGCCTAAATTGGTTTGCCTCCTTTAATGCTGACGAAACGAAGATATTTTATTCTAATATCCAAAACTGCAGAATTTTAGTTCATTGCATTGTTATGCTATTGTAAAAAGCATTGGAATATTCTAATGTTCATGCACAATGCAAGTTTCAGCCAATTCACATTGTATTATTTGGCTTTCCAACATTCATCCCATGCTCACAATTCCCCAACCCATGCACATGATTGCCCTGCAGGGTGGGTAATGGTGCACAAGTGCATATTTGCGAGATTTTGAATTATAGTCCACCAAATGTATTTTTGAATTAAATTTGTTTCTGCACATCGAATACCGTATATACTCGAATACCACCCGCACATTTTTAAACAAATTCGGACGTCAAAAATTGGGGTGCGGGTCTTATTTGAGTCATCCAAATTTGAAAGATCTAAATTGCCCGCCGTGCGCGATATCGGGTGTTGCGAGTATCCGCTAGATGGTGCTAGCCTTCTTCCGGTTATAACTTTGTTTTACCGTAAGCGCGTGGCGTCATACAGTCAGGCGCACGTTCTCCGAGTGTAAACATGAATGCTACGAAACATTTGCAGTCATTTACTGTGAGTGAGAAATTGAAAGTTGTGAGGGAAGCTGAAGTTATTGGAAATCGTGCCCGGTAGGAAATATGATATTGACGAGTCATGTATTCGCGATTGAGCGGGATGACGTCTATGCTACAACCACTGGATGTCTGCGTGAACCGCCCGTTCAAAGTAGCTTTGAAACAGTTGTATACAGAGCGGATGGCGGCCGATAAGCACACACTGACTCCAACTGGTCGTATTCAGCGCCCGAAAGTTCAGCTGCTGTGTTCGTGGATTTTGACGGCATGGAATCGTATCTCTGGAGATCTCATACGGAAGAGCTTCAAGAAATGTAGTATTTCGAATGCTATGGATGGCAGTGATGACGACATTTAGTGGGAAAGTGATGGGGATAAAAGTTCCGAAGTTGGTACTTCTGATGACGATAAATGAAGTGTTTGTGTACTTTTATTTGTATTTTTAATCGTTTGATGTGTGTTATTTTAGGACGACTTCAAAACTGTTGGAAACTATTTTGGATAAATACTATTCTGTTTATTCAGTTAAGATGTAAATAATTTTGAGTAATTCATTTTTTTAAATTTTGTTCTTCAAAATCAGGGTATGGGTCTTATTCGGGGGCGGGTCGTATTCGAGTAAATACGGTATAGGATTACTAAGGCTCCCTTATTCATAACTGCAGCTGTGTTATCTATTATGAGACCATCACAAGACCGATTCTTGCTTAAGTGCGCACAATTCCCCCACTATCCCTTACTAGGGCCCGGATGTTCATGACTTTTTTTTCTTTATGTTTCTTCATGACAAATGTAAGATGATGATTTACGCGAATTCCATTCAAATTATGTCATTAAGGATAATCAACACTCCGAACTGAAAAGGGTTGCAATTCTGGCTGACGGGGCTACATGACCGCGTTGTCGCAGCCCCTAAACTAAGGAACCAACCAACAATTCTGGCTGTGTAACATTCATTTTAAACATAGCACATGACATACATAGCCTAGGGGAACCACTTTCTGCTCAAATACCTAAAAGATAAAGTATACTGTAAAGCAACACATTGAAAATAATGCCAGTAGATTCGGATAACAAATGTTTGGATAACAGTCGTGCGGATGCAGATAACAGCCGTGCAGATGCAGATAACAGTCGTGCGGATGCAGATAACAGCCGTGCAGATGCAGATAACAGTCGTGCGGATGCAGATAACAGCCGTGCGGATGCGGGGCGGATGCGGATAACGTTTTGTTTATCCGCGCAGGGCTCTATTTATAACCCACTTTTCTGATGCTTTGGTGAGTATTGGGACATAATACCTGGGGTACGTCCTCAAGCTCTGCAGGAATCCTCTCTCACTGATCTCCTTGTCACTTCTATTACACTCCACCTTCTTTAGTACTTCTCCTCCTGTTGTTACTCTTCCCCTATTTCTCGTTGTCACCATAGTTTCACATCACATTTCTGTGCATTAAATTTCAAACCATACTGTTTTTCTGTCTCAACCCATTTGTTGTACCTCTGCCTCTCCGTTGCCCTATATCTTTAGATCGTGTACAAACATCATTGCTGCTATTTGTGCTGCCACTTCTACCATTACCTCATCCATCACCCTTGCTTGAACCCACTCTTCTGCTTTAACCAGTCTGACCTCCCTCCCCCAACTTTCACACAGCTCACACTTCCTTGGTACACGTCCTTTATTCTAGCCACAGTTTTAACTCCCCTTTTCTGTAGGGTTTTCCACACCAAGCTATCATATGCCTTCTCTATGTCCAAATTATTCCTGGTGGTTCCGTATTGATATGCTAAAATAATTAATAAGAATTATATATCCGTTTGAATCAATACTATAAAGAAATTAATTATTAAAGTTGTTCTTATTAATAATTATTCTCTATGTCCAGAAACACCATTACCAAATTCTTTCCATATTCGTAGCGTTTTTCTTGGAGCTGTCTTATGCTGAAAATCAGGTCCACTGTTGATCTTCCTGGTCTAAATCCATACTGTTCTTCCCTCAACCCTTTTTCTAGTACTCTTCGCATTTTCCTTTCCAGGATCTTCTCAAATATCTTTGCAGCATGGCACATCAACGTGATTCCCCTATAGTTCTGCACTATTTTCCTGTTGCCTTTCTTAAAAATTGGCACAGTTATCCGTTCCTTCCAGTCTTCAGGTGTTCTCCTTTCCTTTCATGTAACTCTTATGACCCGATCAAGCCACTGCACTCCTACGATGCCAGCTGCTCTTACCATCTCAACATTTCATCCACTCCAGGTGCTTTTCCTCCTTTCATGGCCCTTATTCCTTCTTCCACTTCCTTCTATGTCAGGTCCTTTTCATCTTCCTCTACATTACATAATTCCTCATTAATCTGCTTGATATTCCCATTTGGATTCAGCAACTCTGCAAAATGCTCCTTCCACATCTCCTTCAGTTCTTGTGTGTCCTCATTGTATTTTCCTTCTTTATTTATCATCCTGGCGTACCAGTGACATAACGTTTCAATACCTGCTCTCCATGCTCGACAGTGAACAGGTGCCCGGCACCAATCGTGAAGTATCGTGATATTCCTCCATAGGGGTGTGGTGGTGCACGGCGAACCGGGTTCAATTCCTGGTCAATGCATGTGAGATGCTATGTCGTGTGGTTCACATTTCACATGGCTCATGAACGCGAGATTAACTGTCAGAGAAACTACAAACTTCCTCCGTGCTTAATTACAAACACATCCCGCAGCGCTATTCGTGATATTTGTCCACGCTCGACTGAGAACACATTGCAATATATTTCCTCGCCCTATCGCTATCCTTTAGAGATAGTGGCTCAGAATGGCACCATTTATGTTACATTGTGATCAGCATCTGTTCTTGTCCACGAACTGAAAACAATAGTCTGTGGAAAAATCATCGAGCAGACCAAGAGTGATTTCGATTGTTACTTTTATGGAATATTCGTGTCCAACGAAATGGGCTTTGAGCTTGGCAAGTATGTGTTTCAGTGACCTCCAATTAAATTACAATTTGAAACTAGGTCATACACAATCATTTTGCAAAGCTTTTAATTAGATCATCAGAATTGCCCTTCTTGACTATGGATTTAGAGCAATACAGTATGTTCAAGAGATACCGAAAGTAATGCGTGGACAAATCCAATATTTCTTGGGGCCCATCTTCCATGTGTTAATTATTTCATCCCCCCAGGGGCTCACAACTTCTGGGATGTGGGTTGGCGACCAAGGGACCTCAGCTGAGTCCTGCATTGCTTCCACTTACTTGTGTCGGGCTCCTTTCAGTTATCTTTCCTGTCTGCCTCCCTTGGTCAACTCTTGTTCTCTTCCGACCCCGACTGTATTAGAGTATCCGAGGCCTAGGGAGTCTCTTATTTCCTGCCTTAATTGGCCCTTGTCTCATCTTTCCACTGTCAGACCTTTTCTGTTCTCTTCAAGGAGGCAGGGTGTGTGTAGCCCCACCACTTCTGGTGAACCCTGGGTAGTGCTACACCCTCAAGGGCTCACGGCTGGTGAGTTCGGGAGTTGGTGACCCCGAGGGATTCCTGAGCTGGGTCCTCCCCCCCTTTTCCATTTCCTCTCTCCTCTTTCCATTTCCTATTTGCCTTTGATGGCTCTCCTTCCTTTCAAGTCCCTCAATCCTCATTCTTCGAGGGCTGAGGGCATTTCTTTTCTTCCTGTGGTTTATTGCTATTATTTTCCATTTCTTCTTCTAGTATGTAAGTGTGTAGTTAGTTTTAGTTCTAGTTACATTCTCATCTCTCACCATCACCCAAACCATTATGGGCCGATAACCTAGATGTTAGGCCTCTTAGAACAACAATTCTCATCATCATTTTCTTTCATGTACCAAGAAGGTATTTCATCCACAAACCTGCATTAATTTCCTCACAAATCTTCTGTTGGGTTTGCGAGCCTCCCGTGGAGTTGGCTATGTACTATCGCTTTGAACTAAGGTAGCTTCCTCAGTAGAATAATTTGTTTTATTTTCGTTTTTCCAACCCAGATAAAAAGCTTGGTTGGAATGGTGGAGAATAACAGGCGCCATTTTCGGACAAAATGCAGGGATATACTCGATCGTCTGGTTCGGAAATTCGGCTATGATGCCATATCAGGTCTTGTGCCAGCCTCCGACACCATCACGCACAAGCGGTTACGTAACCTGCGCAAGATCCACGATAAGAAGAAACGGCAGAAGGGCGAAGGCGCAGAAAACGATTCTGATGAAGGCGATGTTTTTGCAATTAAAAGTCAACCAAAAAGGTATTTATTAAGGACCTGATTTTCCTGCCACAAGTTGAATGTTGGAATTGTCTGATGTTCTTTCTGATTTCTTCTTCCAGCATTGAAGAGATATTGGCAGATTCTGATGAATCAGACATGGAGGTGGACAATCCGTCCCATATGAAATCTGCACCCAAGAAGAAGCGGAGTGCTTGGATCAAAGAGGATGCTGACACAATTGTTGATTTTACAGATGTTTCAGCTTCAAAGAGAATTTCGGGTTGGTATTCGAACTACTTAGCTGTAGAACCCATAACTACAACATAGCCCGACCATATGCATGTGTGCTGTCGTTTCGTCCCCTCAACTTTCACTTTCTATTCTCGCCATGGTGTTAATTAAATTCATTCAAAAGAAACGAGATGTTTTTGACTTCTTGATCTGTCTTTCACTATGGAAGACTTTACTGTGAAGTGCGTATTCGGTGATTCAGTTGCTACCTACCCTCTTCAGTATATCTCTGCCTATCTTCGTGTTTGTCTTTTTCCGTGCCCCATGATTAGAGATGGCCAAATTTTGCAACTCACAATTTAATGAGAACATTAGAAACGACTTGAGCACATGAGAAATTTCTTTTACGCTTCCTTTGCTTTTACTTGAGAGTTTTCTTATATTGCTACAAGAACAGCGACATACTGAATACCAGTGAATTTATTGCTGAATGGTGGATATCTGAGAATTTAGGGATAACTTTCCATTGTGTTAAAAAGCATACAACTTCTTCCTTCTCATTTCATTCGTGGATTGCTCCTTTGCAAGAGTTCCAACCAGAATAGAGGCACTTGGTAGCCAGGGATTGGCTTCTAGCTAATCACCTCAACTGCCAAATGCTTGAACTTAAGTTGTGCATTTCCTTACCTTATGGTGGCATTCCTTCATTAAGTTCTACATTTTTTGTGAGTATGAACAATGTAATCTTGAACAGAATTATCATTGAATTCAGTCAGGAATTTTAATTTGTACCCAATATTTTTTTCTCTTTTATAATAATTTTCTTTTATTGTACCGAATAATTTGTCCTAGTCTCTAGCAAGGATTGTTTGCCAAAACACTACATACTCCAGGCGTCATGTGAACAGGTCGGACAAGTGTGTCCAGTTGTGGAAATTGTCCTTGTTTCTTTTACCGTATTTACTCGAATACGACCCGCCCCCGAATAAGACCCGTCCCCTGATTTTGAAGAACAAAATTTAAAAAAAAAAAAAATTCACTCAAAATTATTTACTATCTTAACTAAATAAAAAGAATAGCATTTATCCAAAATAGTTTCCAACAGTTTTGAAGTCGTCCTAAAATAACACACATCAAACGATTAAAAATACAAATAAAAGTACACAAACACTTCATTCATCGTGATCAGAAGTACCAACTTTGGAACTTTTATCACCATCACTTTCCCACTAAATGTCGTCATCACTGCCATCCATAGCATTCGAAATACTACATTTCTTGAAGCTCTTCCGTATGAGATCTCCAGAGATACGATTCCATGCCGTCAAAATCCACGAACACAGCAGCTGAACTTTCGGGCGCTGAATACGACCAGTTGGAGTCGGTGTGTGCTTATCGGCCGCCATCCGCTCCGTATACAGCTGTTTCAAGGCTGCTTTGAACGGGCGGTTCACGCAGACATCCAGTGGTTGTAGCATAGACGTCATCCCGCTCAATCGCGAATACATGACTCGTCAATATCATATTTCCTACCGGGCACGATTTCCAATAACTTCAGCTTCCCTCACAACTTTCAATTTCTCACTCACACTAAATGACCGCAAACGCTTCGTAGCATTCATGTTTACACTCGGAGAACGTGCGCGTGACTGTATGACGCCGCGTGCTTACGGTAAAACAAAGTTATAGCTGGAAGAAGGCTAGCACCATCTAGCGGATACTCGCAACACCCGATATCGCGTGCGGCGGACAATTTAGATTTCATATTTGGATGACTCAAATAAGACCCGCACCCCAATTTTTCACGTCCGAATTTGTTTAAAAATGTGCGGATGGTATTCGAGTATATACGGTATATGTTTTAGTCCCTGCTGTTTACTTCTGCCCACACCTGCCTTTATAGAGTTTGTCCTAATATAGTTGTTTTTGTCTAGCCACCCATCCTGCTCTGATGAGGAACCCAGTAGAGAAGAAGAAAAGGTCATCCGAGTTTAAAGTAGCTTCTGATGGACGTCTGATCATTGCGGACGACAGTGACAGCGAAGACGAGTCGACTGAAAGGAAGAAACGCATTCCAGCCAGTGACTCCGAAAGTGGTAAGTGTGAGATTTGGCGTGAGTTTGCCCATTTTATTTTGGTTCAAAAAATTCAAAAATACTCATTGGGATTGTTGTCCAATCAAGTATTACGAGTACGAGCTTTACAGCAGGATGCACACACTAAAGTATGTATTCTCGTTGGGGATGAGAGGCGATGAGAGTATATATGTGGCGGACGGATGCCCTTCTTTACGCCAACCTCAGGAGAGGAGTTAATGAGAGATTAAATGAATGAAGATGAATGAAGATGAATGAAACTGGGCAAGAATATGCAAGGAAGTGGGCGTGGTCTGTCAGAAGGTACCGTCCCAGCATTTGCCTGGTGTTGAAAATGGGAAGGTAGGTAGGTTACAGAGACTCCTAGTTTCTTTCTGTTTTTGTTTTTTTGTTTGTTTTATTGAGTTGCCAGCCATGGACACTTGTCGGTAGGCCGCCATGGAGAATCTTGTGTGGTCAGTGCCCATTGGATTCAATTTTGGTGGTCTATCAATAGGTGGCCTTGGCTGGTCAATAGGTGCCTTGATCATAGGGCAAGTTACCATGGTGATGATGAACCAATTTCCAACTAAAGGTTAGATATTGATTCTCACAACCAATGACTACACCACAAATTTTCACTCCCAGTTTTCGAGATATATAACTATATGGATTGTGTTTGAGTGTGTTTGTGTGTGTGTCCAGATGCAGAGGGCGATGCCAGTTCTGTGAAGACGGCTCCCGTCCAGAGGAAGAGGAGGCTGAGTATGAGCACGGAGGCGACCACCGAGCCACCGGCTAAATATCAAGGTAAACAGTGTTGTTGTACAAACAGCTGACTATGCTGTGAATATGTAGGCTCGTCTTTCAACCGTTCTCATTGTGCTTGCAGCGGGCGGAACGGGAATCCACAGGCCCATAGCCAAGGCGAAATCTAAGAAGGCGAATGCTCATGCTCCAGGAACTTCGTTTGGGACTGAATATCGTGCTAAGAAGGCCAAGGGGGACATCAAGAGGAAAGGAATGCCTGATCCATACGCCTACCTTCCTCTGTCTCGCAAGTTCCTCAATAAGAGGTAATACTTCACATCTCTTTAAAATGAAAGCAAAACTATTCCTGAATTTCATACTCACAAGGGAAGGATCAGGTAAGACAGGTACTATAAGAGGACAACGTGCGGAAAATCAGCCGCCAGATTGAACTGCAAGGCTCCGAAATCATGTGGCGAATCTCTCATATAAATCAATGGGAGGTAGCGAGTACCATACATGTTGGAATGGACAGCCCCGACTGCTCAAGCACTCAAGGCCAGTGGGAAGCAGCCGCACGCTCCAGTCAGCATAACGCCCCGCCTCGCTACTACTCAGAGTGCCACAGGGATGTCCAGCTCCTCCAGCCATCATGCCTGCGTACCAGAATGTCAGGTTTGATTTCGAAGCCTTGCAGTTCAATTTGGCGGCTGATTTTCCGCACGTTGTCCTCTTATAGCACAACGATTACGTTCACAAAGTTTCAAGATAGGTTTCGACCTGTCTTACCGGATACTTCCCTTGTTAATTCTATTTATGATTAAAGTCCAATGTCTGACATCATCGATTCTTATTTCCGGTTCTACGTTGAAATATTATATTTCATGGCAGCAAGCTCACACATACAGTGTCTCTGGCTGGTGCTGCTATCTACTATTCGTCTTCCCCGAGATGCTTTATGGCTGCTCGCTATCACTCGAGGTAACATAATAGTGATTGTGGAAGTGAGTAGGGACGAAGAAACTGTGATGATGACTGGATAGCAAATATCGACCTTCGTAGGTCTGACAAAATCACATTATGATGATTCTTGTTGTTTTAATGTAACAAGTGCCATTCTATTTTCTCTAGTGCCAGGTGTTTATGCTGAGAAATCATGCTTGCCTTAGAAAATATTTGATAAAACTGTTCAATATTAACAATATATGCACCATTTTGATCAGAATGGGTTGTTTCACAATTTAAAAAATATAAATATAAGAACCAAAGACCCTTTATACAAAGCAAACATTTTTGTTGGTTTGCATTTTTGTTATTTAGAGAATTCAAAGTGAAACTGCACAAAAATGATTCATCATAACAAGAAAAATGAAAATGCACAAAATGTTCCTCATACAATTCTGTGATAATGCTGAAAGTTTGGTAAAAATCGGTTCTGAAACGCTTTTTGTGGGAAAAAATAGAAAAAATTCTTTTTCATGTAGCTATTTCTTCCTCTTCCTTCTGTGTACAATTACTGGATCCCTTGGTATTTGAGGATGACTCGCCTGTTGAAACCTATCTTGTAATTGAGGCATGATCAAGTCTGGTCGACAATGGTGTATCAGGTATCATCGTCCGGCAAATTTTCGAAGCTTCCGCCAGCCTCACCTGGAATGTCATTCTCCTCAGGATCACTATCTTCAAAGTCACTGCCCTCAACAAAATCTTGTAAAATATCTGATTCAGTTAGCAATGTCTGGCTGTCTTGTTTGTTGTTTACCACAGTCCCGTGGCAACAACTAGATACCTAAGATTCCTGGACATGAAACTCCCACAAATACTTTCAAAAGTGGCAACAGTAGTGATATGCATAGATTAGAGACATTCACATTGACGTAGTACGGATGGCATAACTGTTGAGAAAGCGGGCATCTACTAAGGACCTTAATAAGCTATCCTGGTACCACAGGAAGGCGCAGTGAGCCACTTTTACCGATCCTTGGCTCTTCTTGGGATAGGCTGGCTGCGTGGCTCAGGGGTAACGTTCTCGCTTGCTGGGCCCGAGGTTGCAGGTTCGTATCCTGGCGCAGTCAGCTGGCATTTGAGGGTGCGCAAATGCGAGGGAGCCGTGTCCGTAGATTTACTGGCACGTTAAAGATCCCCTTCGGGGCAAAATTCCGGCACCCCGGCGTCTCTAAAAGCCAGTGTAGTTAAAAGGGACGTAAAACCAATAACATTATTATCTTCTTGGGATAAAGGGAGGAACATCAAGGTCATCTGAATGGGAAGCTGCTTATCGTAGATGTTGATGAGGATTGTGCTGTTTGTTTGATAAGGGAAGGAGAAAATAGACCTCATTTTGGTTGGTGGGTTCCTCAGTTTAGGGGTTACCCCGTGTACTTTGGGTGTGTGTAGAATCTCTCTGATGACTGATGTTAATTGTGATGGATGTATTAGTGTGCGTTATCTGTTTTAATTCAAGTAAGGACTGCAGACATTCAATTTTCAACTAGTTCCAACTTTTGCTACCAAACGCCACCATCAACGACCAACTAGTTCTGAACTTGGTTACTAGATGCCACCGCAGTCGGCTCCTGGGGCGAAGGTTGCAATCTAAGAGCGTCAGTCAAATCTGACCTATAATTTAGCTTCACACAAGTGTAATTAGTGGAAAGATCTTTTATCATGCTATAAATATATGCCATGGGCCCGCCGGCTTTACTTCCCCTCCAAAGGAAGGCATACTGAGGAATGTTTACCGCTCTAAAAATCGGACGACTTTGGCCGGGTTTGAACCCGTAACCTTGGGCATAGAAGCTCAGCATGCTAGCAACTCCTCCACTGAAGCATCCAAGACTTCATTTTACTGCAGAGCCTGTGCAGGAGGACCCTCTTTATGATGATGAGTGCTCATGTGGCGACAAGTGCAAGCGCACTTACAAGGGAAGTCTCTGAACCGGGGAATCGCGGATCCTGCTGGAACTTAGCAGATGCGTTGCGTGAGCTCAACTAGGCAGAACCGTGACTAAAAATCTTTCGGAAATTAACTCCTACCGATCGTAGACGGTAGTAAGAACAACAATTTTGAATTGTGCGCGCTGGTCAAGCGGGAGTGTGCCTCACTCCTGATTGGTGGCTCAAAAGATCACGTTCCAAACGACTGCCCTCCCGTACTCGCGCTCATAAGCTTCGCTGCGGCAAGGGACATTAATGTTGCATCTTTACAAAATATTGCACGTCATGCTTTATTATTAATCATGCAATGTAAAGTATCACAAATGCATATAATTACAACACAACACAGAGTAAACTGAACCAATGGTCACACGAGTGAGTAAGAGACCAAGCTATTTGACATAGTTCTGACAACAGTGATGTTCGTGGTAATAATGTTGGAAACACAAACTGCTTTTACACCATCCTCACCGTATAAGACACGGGCGAGTGCAAGTACTCCATTGTATTGCACTGATATCGAAACAATATGGCACAGGGTGTTAAAACCGTTCGGGATTGTCGGACGGATACTGATTTCGGTACCATGACTATTGTCACATTGAAGTAAAACGAGAGGACGACAATTGGTGGTCAGAGACTGCATTTTCAAGATTGTATTTCTCTGGGCCAAATTGATGTCAAAATTCAATAACCGAACGGTGTTCGAAAAATTACGGACAAAGCTTTTCCAGATCCTAAGGCCGTTATACATCCAATAGTTGACGATAGGCTGTAGACCCAGGAGGGAAGATCATCAGTCGTATGCGCTCTTCACTTTCTAACGATTATGTCCAGAAAAGGAATCCAGGAGTGCCACATTGCCAGACGGCACATGCTGTTTGAAAACATTATGAAACCAATTCTTCAATTGTGCGGATCCCATTTTGCCAGATTTTGTGGGAACAACGTAAATATTTTATTTTATCAATGCAGCCAATGGCCATGTACTTTTCTTTTCAGGACGGGTCAGGGAAGGGATATTGGAAGGAAATCGGCCGTGGACCTATTGAAAGGAACCACCCCAGCATTTGCCTGGTGGTAAAAATTGGAAATCACGAAAACCATTTTCAGGACGGCCGAGATGGGATTCGAACCCACGCTCTCCCGATGCCAGCGACGCACGAGGTAGCACGTAAGAGCTCTCAGCCACCGTGGCCGGTACAACGTAAATATTGTCATGTGCAAACATAGTTTCTCTCACCCTTTTACCAAACACACCTTTTGGTGCTTTCAAAGTTATGAGGAGAGGTCCAAGCAGCTTGCCCGCTGCTGTTACTGTTGGCATTATTGTATAACTATGCGTTGTGGCCCCTACTGATTGCACTTGGAGAAAACCGTTTTCGACCCTTTTATAGCCAGTGTCCTACACGAACACATCTCCAAATTGAACCCACTTTGATCACTATTACAGTACATACTGTACGTTTTCAGGGCCGAGAGAATCTAGAACCGATGTAACCTCTTCTACGAATATTTCTGCTGCTGACATAATATCCATTTTTCGATGGGCATTCTTTGATATCACCACAGTTGCTATTTTTCGTGAAATGATGATATAGCGATCCTTAAAGTGCTGCACCCAGGAATGGCTGGCTTTAAACCCCGTATATTTTACGTCCTGCGCAGCTAGCATAGCCCATTGCTGAATTGTCACGTCATATATTACGTCATTATTCTGATGGGCAATGCCAAATTGGGCTTTTAAGGCACATGCTATTCTCCTCAATTTGTCGCGGTGGGTGCCGCCCCTTTTCACTTGCTCTGCCCACAAATATAAATCTATCTTACTTCTTAAACGGTAAAACTTACATTTTACCGACGAAAAGGAAAGCGGACGCCTCTTACCGCTTTTCCAATACTCAACAGCGTTTTGTTTGTATTTCATACCTAACACACTTGTTACAAGAGACGAACGCCAGAAAGCCAGATAGGCACAAAACCATCCAAACTGTCCAACAGGTCCTGTTCTTGAATGCTGAGAAGCCTTTCCATACATTTTCCGTATTTTTCTTCCAGACAACAGATGAAAAATGAAAATCCACAGCCTGCTTCCAGTCTCCGACCGGGTCAGGAATGGAATGAATGAAGCTCCCAACTAGCGGCGAGGATATGAATTGTGCCGGCTGCCGAGGCCTGACGCACTCCTCTGGGGCAATGATTAAATGAATGACAGATGAAATGAAATGATAGTGGAGAGTGTTGCTGGAATGAAATTTTGACAGGGAAAACCGGAGTACCCGGAGAAAAACCTGTCTGCCTCCGTTTTGTCCAGCACAGATCTCACATGGAGTGACCGGGATTTGAACCACGGACCCAGCTGTGAGAGGCCGGCGTGCTGCCGCCTAAGCCACGGAGGCTTCCCAGACAACAGATAACTTTTCCAATGTTAACATTCATTATGCAACGCATGGGACACTCTCCGTATACGGATATAAGCGTATGCCAGGTCTGTCGCCTCTCATTCGGTGACTGTACGCCGTAGGCCGGGAAGCAACCTCTGACGCAGCCAATGAAGCTCACGCCACTGGCGCGCCAATTTAAACGTGTAAATCTTAATTTTTCATCTAGTACAAGGGGAAGTTAATTTCCGAAAGATTTTTCTTCACGGTTCTGCCTATTTGGGCTCACGCGACGTATCTGCAAAGTTCCAGCAAGATCCGAGATTCCCCGGTTCAGAGACTTCCCTTGTTAGATTCCACATCCATCATCCCTTGTTTTGATATTGATGCTGCTCATATTGTTCATTTTGGTTCTGTTCCATAAATCAGATTTTGCCAAAAGTGTTTAGTTTTGTGTTTCTTATTAGGAGTCTGAAGGAACTAAAAGTGAAACCAATAACTACCTACATTTGTGACTACCAAGACAACTAGAAGCATCATGTCCAAAGGATGAAACCTGGAAGATTACCAAAGGAGATCCTTTGCTACTAGCCATGGGGAAATAGATCTATAGGACGTCCGATGAAGAGATGGAGGGAAAGTGCAAGACCGTAACGGGACATTTGGCCCAATACTTGGAAGGAAGATGATGATTAGGAGTCTTGTAAAACACCTCTCACTTGCGCATGAATCTGTTCATTAAAGTCTCAAATTACTCCTCCTCAAGCAGGTTGGCTGTAAGGGTCCTGGGTATGGTCCCCCCCAGCTCTCTGAGGCACATACTGTTATGTGAATTTAGGAAGGTTGCAAAAATGAATATCTAATGCTCCAACTTCTTCTTCTTTTACGGCCTCATTGGACCACTTCAATCAATCATTTCTTGGTCCTCTACAACTATAACAACTATAACAAGTGTTTTTTCCCCCGCAGGAAGAAGATGAAACATGCGGGTCAGTTCAGCAATTTGGTGCGAGCAGCCAAGACGGGAGCCAGGAAGGGAGTGAAAGCCAAAGGGAAGACGGGACAGCGGAGAAAGTGAAGTGTATATATGTAGCCTACTGTATTTATTAATAAACAAATGTATAGGAAGTGTTGTCAAACTTGCTGTGGCTTGTCTATATTCTTTGTTTAGGCTCATGTTTGTTTGTTTTAACTCTTCGTGAGTGGAATATCCGGAGTCTGCCTTCATTCAAAACTGTCTTTGATTTTTCCGTAATAGTTAATGTTAGACGGCATCAGTATGCAGACAGGTTAGGTGTCACCAACAGAGCTACAATGTGCACTTAATGCACTAAACCTAATCCAGGTAAGTGTAATATGTTTCCAGCCGTGCCACACCAAGGAAGTCCTATATCTTATGGATGGACACTTTGTTGTCCTGTTCTATTTGGCAAATGCTCCGTCACTTGCTACATTTTTGGTTGACTTCTGTGAAATAGCAACTTAGAAATGGCAGTGGAGATGATGGATTCCCCGGTCTGTCTACGGTTGCGTCAGGGATTTTAGAAACTGAGGCAAGGGGTGGAGCGGGGCGCACTTAACCTGGTGAGGACAATAGAGTAGCTGTCCGACAGTGAGACATGAAAACAGTGGTCTCCTAGTAGGTGTAGGCCAGGTGTTCTCAACCTGCTACTCGCGAGATCCACATTCTACGAACCAGAATAATAGTGTTTTCATTATCGTTGACGTAGTTGGTAGCATGCTGAGCTTCTATGCGCAAGGTTGCGGGTTCAAACCCGGCCGAAGTCGTTGGATCTTTAAGAGTGTTAAAATCCGTCAGTATGCCTACCTTCGCTGGGGAAGTTAAGCCGGCGGACCCATGTCATAAATGGCATGTAAAAGAAGCTACCACTGCAATTGGTGGTGTTGTAGCCAAATCGTAGGTTATATTTGGTTGATTAGAAACGCTCTATCAAGTTCCAACGTTCGCAGCCATAGTTGGACCTGGGAACCTACAGGTGTTCAATTAAAATACCCTGCTATGGCCATTGGCTGCGACTCATATATGATAATATTTTATGAGTAACATGAACGACGCTGATTCCACTCAACTGCAAGCAGTTGTAGCATGCCTAGTGAGCGGTGAATCCCTAGCTATTTCAGGACTTCTGAGGGGGAGACAAGAAAAGGCTCAAGCTTGTTGCATAATAATATTTATGTTCGGCCCTGACTATTATATGTCAGAAAACTGTACCATAATGAGGCTCATTATAACACTATTTTTCATTATGAAACAGTTTCTCCCACCAATCAGAGCTCAAGAAACAGTTGTTTGACCAATTAGATAATTAGATGCGCTTAGTTCCACGGCCTTCTAATTTAAATTTCACTGCCTGACCTAGTGTCATAGTAGGGTAATCGAGGAGGCCATGGACAAATACAAGGCATTCTCTGCGTCTCATGTGTTCTGTTCAGTACATAAAACTGGCGAAATCTCGACAGATATTTATGAATATTTATGTTCGAACATTAAATAGTAATAATAATTATCGTCGAACATAAACAGGCGTTTGCAACTCGCCTATAATGGTAAATAATTAATAGCCATTATAGGCTCGTTGCATAATGTACTATACTTACATTATTATTAATATTATTATTATATTCGATTCAGTGAACACATGGACTGTGGTGCCACGGGGTTGGTAATACAATGTTTATCACTCAACATTCTTCTCAAAGATACAAATTTGTGTCCATTCGGCTATCTTTTAATGAATATTTTCCTTACTCTGTTGTCAAAATCCCCCACTTGAACAACAGAAACTCCTTCCCTTTGGACACCAAGGAACCATAATAACAACTCTTTCTGTGGCCAGATGCCTAAGGGCTGCATTGGGCACCAAAGTCTGTTCGCCGAGTCGAGATAGTGGAAGTAAACACAGTTGTGCACGTGATTGCAGGGCTGCCCTCAAGGGGTGCATAGATCTGTGGCTGTTGAACGTGCTGGGTATAGGGGGCTGACTTATCGGTTACATGCTACAGCACAGTTTATTTATTGTTTATGTGTTTATTTTCAACCTAACTCTTCTCTGCTCCTTGAGCAAAACTCAGGTTACTAATGTTACTAATATGTTGTATGCAGGCGATGCTGCGTCACCAACTCTCACACCAGAAGAGCTGCAAGAGTCAGTTAATTGTTACAAAAGTGCATGTGATCGCTTTGGTCTTACCATAAATGTCAATAAGACTAAAGTCTTGGCACAACCTTCACCAGGCACACCTCTTCCTCAGTTCAATATCTCCATCTCAAATTTGCCATTAGAACAGGTAGACCACTTCTCCTACCTGGGCAGTACAATCTCTGTGAGCTGTACCTGTGAGCAGGATGTGGATAAGAGAATTGGCGCAGCCCATGCAGCATATGGACGATTAGCGCACCGGGTCTTCATGAATAAAGATCTGTCCATGAGTACAAAGCTTATGGTGTACAAAGCAGTAGTCATATCTACATTGTTGTATGGCTGTGAAACGTGGACCCTTAACCGATGTGATCTCAGGAAGCTTGAGCGTTTCCACCTACAAAAACTTCGATCAATCCTGAGGATTAAATGGGAAGACCGCATTACCAATATTGCTGTTCTGGAAAAGGCTCAAATCAACAGCATAGAATCATCCATAATAGGTCACCAATTTAGATGCATTGGTAATGTCCATCGGATGGATGATGTGAGATTACCTCGTCAAATGCTATATGGTGAGTTATGCTATGGCACCATGCCTCATGGTGGTCCTAAGAGGCACTACAAGGACCAATTTAAGCAGACCCTGAAATTGACAGGTCTTGATTCACAAACCTGGGATATGCTGGCTGAAGACCGCTCAACTTGGTGCCGTACCATCTCGGATACTGTAAAAACGTTTGAAAGGGGTCGACGCACACATGAAGAGGCCAAGCGTCAAGCTAGGAAACTTCGAGCAACCCAACCACGTCCTCCTCCAGCAATACTATGTAACTTGTGTGGACGCTTGTTCCATGGACTCTTTAGTCACCGTAAACACATCCACAAACTGGACTGAAGGAAGAAGATTTATACCCAGATTCGAGTTAAAGCCGATGATGATTTATTTAATTAATTAATTAATAATTATGAGAGGCAACAGTGTACGATGCAGCAAGTCTTATCTTTTCTAGGGCTACGACATGACTAATGATCTTGGAGTTTCTTGGCTATCCCTGTCCGACAGAGCTGATGACGTGAACTGGGCGTGCTTCCCTGTCCGGGTAGCCCGGGGCACTGTCTTGACTCTGTGAACATGCCCAGCTACAAGCTTCCTAAACACATGACGATCTAATATCTAAACTGAAAACATATTTTATGTTTTGTATAACATGTTCTTTAATTGTGATGGTTTAAACATATACAGCCAATCACTATACGTATAGGTCTCTTATGTCTTCCCTTCGGACTGCATGCTGCTCGCCAGGGAGTCTTCTTCTAGGTCTATGAGTGGCGACATCTCGTGGGCAGAATAACAGGAAGAGCCGTCGGCCTCCATGTTGACGAAGGTGTAGCTTTTTATCATCAACATGAAGACGAGCATGTCGATGAGGATGAGACCCGCAAACAAGAAGAACTCATTTGCCTGTGAAGCACAAGGTGAGAATAATGGAAAAAAAAAAACCCCTATAAATAAAGTTTTGTTATGATTCTTTTTTTAGAGCAGCTTATTCTTTATATTTATATTCTTATAGACAACACAGTATAATTTATTCTGGTATTTATTTTTGTTCAGTTATACGCCTGTCTCTCCCCCACATCAACAATCAAGTCTGTATCTGTTAAATTATATGGGCATAAATACCATGATTCAGTTTATTGTTGTTCCAGTTTCACTTTAAATGAATTTACTTAAAACATCTTACTGTATACATGTCACTACGTGCACTAATTTTAGGAAGAAAATTTAAAAACTAAATTAGTGTTGTAGTGTGATTAGTAATGGTGCTGCTTTCATGGTTCGCTGAAATTCCATCCCCGTTACAAGTCCGCAGTCTGCTGGAGTTACAGTGCGGTGTATTTTATGAGCTGATTACACTAGTGAGTTCGTGTGTTCCACTGGCCGTCAGCAGCACGCACGCACGCATCGCTCATCACCATTCTCTTCTTTTTTCTTTAGCATTTGTCGCACAAATTAGCAGGGTCTGCTTTTTTGGTTCTCTGTTGCCATATTAGACGATTGTGTGTTATGTCAGGATGAAGTCAGGCAATTTTTAGATCGTCATGTAGAGTGTCAAGACAATGCTATCTCGGTCGTCCTATTGGTCTCTTCTCATCTATTGCAATGCCGGTCCAGTGTGTGCAACTGTTGTTTCAGCAGCTCATACCAGCGGAGACGGCTTTCCCTTATCTTTTCAGCAGTTGGCGCTACTCCATATCGCTTGCGAATGTCATTATTGCTGACATGATCATGGAGTGTGAAGCCAGATGCACACCAAGTTGCTGTTCCAACTCCTTAGTTGAAGGCCTGCATTCTGACCCATACAGAGCAATGGGACGGACCACAGAACGATCAACTTTAGACTTTAGCCGGTCTGGAATCTTCTTATCACATAAGACACCGGACAAAGAGCGCCACTTGAGCCATGCGCTGCTCATGCAATGTGATATTTCAGGTCTGAGGGTTCCATTTGCTGTAATAGTTGAGCCAAGATATCTTAACTACAATGTCTGTGGAAGGTCAACACTATTAATTTGACTCGTAGTCGGATCATTTAGATCTGTTGTCAAATACTAAGTTTTCTTAATGTTGAGCTGTAATCCAAATTCTGCGAGGCGGTTGGTCCATGCTTGAACTTGTAATTGCAGATCAGTCTTAGCCTCAGAAGCCAGATCGTCAGCATATAGCATGTAGATCGCTTGTAACAGTATCTATGACAGTAATGAAGAGGAGAGGTGAAGTACAGATCCCTGATGGACGCCAACAGAAACTGGGAAATCACTAGATAATCCAGCCACTTTGGGTTGTCATATAGCAATTTGACCCAATCTATCAACACTTCAGGGACACCATGATCTTGGAGGTCATGCCAAATCAAGTCATGTGGAACATGATCAAATGCCTTTTCAAGGTCGAGGAAAGCAATGTGGAGGTGTCTTCATTTTTCACGATGTTTCTCGATGAACAAGCGAGCAGCATGGATAGCATCTATTGTACCACAGTTTTGGACAAAACCGCACTGCTCGATGGTGAGATGGACAAGTTTTTGATTCTCTGATCAATAATACGCTCAAAAATCTTCATTGTTTGAGACAGGAGGCATACTAGGCGATAATTGGAACATTCAGCTGAACTACCCTAGTTTCCAAATTGGGACTGTTGTACTAGACATCCATTCGGCTGGTATCCGTCTCTCTTCAATTATCTGATTGAAGAACATGCGAGCCATTGAGCTGAGTCCCATTGCTTTGATTTCCAGAGTTTGGCAGGAATATCATCTGGCCCAGTTGCCTTCGCACACTTCATCTTTCCAGTCGCTTCAGCAACTTCTTCCCTAGTGATTGGGCTCATCACCATTAATCTTTCAATTTTGTTGGCCACCATTACAGTAAAGTCAGCGTGTGGAAGAGATTGTACCAATCTTGATCGAGATAATGTGGGTGGTTTATTCACTTGTTATTACTAGTAATACTGATGTCCTTCCTCACACTGAATTCCACAGCTACACCTAAAGAAAGAACCAGTAATATGACACACATCCTGCTCACTCATCTCGACACGGGTAATCTCGAGAACCACTGACTGGATTTTGATGTGGGAGTCACCATTCTGTAAAGAATTTCTCGAGGAAGGTTTCTGTAGAAAAACATTCATTTATGACCAAAGAAAGCCAAGCACTAACGATTTCAGTGAATCGAGTCAAAGGAAAACCTGTTGCCTGTGCACCTTTTAAGCTTACGGTAGGTAAACCGTTAAAAATATCCACATAGTATGAATGGAAGAATTGTTCAGCATGAAAAGTTCTAAAAAAAAAGTCCGCGACAGGATCTTTAATACATCGCCCACTATGGGTGTTTTTTCATTTCTTCCAACAATCTCCATTCAGTGGAAATTTAAATTACTAACTTAGGAGCGAGTTTACAAGCTAGTGAGCGAGCCTATCACCCCAGCTGGGGCCAGCATCAAACTGTCGAGTTAAGACTTCAGAGAAGAGTATATGTGTTTGGAGTTTCCCTGCTGTTCACCTGCGCTTTTCTGTATTGCATTTGGGACCTGCCGTCCATGCGTCTCTTAAGCTTATGCTGGGTGAACCGTTAGAGATAGCGGGTGAAGCCGGGGTGGGGCGGGTCCTAAAAACAAATATGTCCCCTTCATAATCCAATAAAGGAATTGCTACACAGGGCAGTTGAGTGCATGTTGTACAATTACTGTATTTAGTTAGGAATGTTTTGATGAAAAAAGAGGTGTTTGCTTAAGAGGTAAAAGATTTGAGTGTATTTGTTTTGCAGATGATATGGTGGTTATGGGTGAGAGCAACACGAATGTTGAAAGAACTGGATAACATTAGTAAAATATATGGGATGAAAATAAATGAGAAAGAAACAAAATGTATGGTCATAGGTGGAAAAAGTTACAATAAAATTAGAAGATGAAATTGAATCTAGGAAGTTGGGTTATGCAAGAAATGATATGCACTAAAGAAAAAAAAACAAGGATTGCAGCAGCAAAATAAGCCTTCAGTTAGAAAATAATATTATTTTGTGGAGCAATGAAAGTAAGCCTAAGGAAGAGATTAGTGAAATGTTTTGTTTGGAGTGCAGCAATGTATGGAGCGGAAACTGGGACGATTAGAGAAGAATAGAGGCTTTCGAAATGTGGCTCTGGAGGAGAATAAGTTGGAAGGACAAAGTGAGAAACGAGGAAGTATTAAAGAAATGAGAAGACAGAACGATGCTAGAGAAGAAAATAAAAATGAATTGCATTGGACACTGCATAAGGGGAGATGGTTTGGTGAAAAGTGCATTAGAAGGGACAGTTCAAGGGAAAACCCAAAGAGGAAGAAGAAGGTTTCAGATGCTGGATTCCATCAAGATTGATAAATCTTATGAGCTGATGAAACGTGCTGCTGAAGACCGGATAAGGTGGAGAGACCGACCATGAGGAAACCTGCCACCAGCCAGATAAACTGATGATGATGAGTTAGGAACGCACGAGCACTAAAGATACTCTTCAGCCTACCCAGTAAATACGTATATCTGTGCTATCTCATCTGCAATCATGCTGTATAAGGTAGCTCTTTCCAATACATTGTGCGCATTACTCTATTAATTACTTCAATAGTCTCCCTGAGTCACGTTTTGTAGCAGAATGTAAAAGAGAACTTCTTGGACCCATATGCTCACTATTTATGTGTCAAGTTGTAAGGAAGGTTTACCTGACTTTTGAACAGCCTCATTTGGGTGATGACGATGACGAGAATGTTCCCGAAGGCCACGGACACGTACCAAGCCGCTGTCGATACGGTCTTCATGCTGTTGGGAGCCTGTGAACAGTTTAAAACGGAGAATGTTTGGACCCATCTCAGAGCAGCGTGGATGCTTTAGTTCATCCTCCAATTGAACTGATCAATGCAGTGGCTAGCATTCTTGGCTGTCATCCCCAAGGTCTGGGTTTGATTCCCACCTCAGCCATCCTGAAAGTGGTTTTCCTTGGTTTCCCACTTCTACTCCAGTCTCTTGACTGGTTGATGCAACACTCCATGCCTCCTTGTCCTGAACAAATCATTTCATCTCTACATACCTACCACACCCTAAAAGGAAGGAAGCTTGTAGTTTTTCGCGACCGTTAATCTCGCGATCATGAGCCACGGGACCTCCGTTTTACGCGCAATCCGAACCACAGAACATGGCATTTCACTTTGAAAATCTCACATCCATTGACCGGGAATCGAATCCAGTCCACCTTGGTGAGAGGCTGCGCCACCACGCCCCCCCTACCACACCCTAACATCCGAGGCAATCTGTTTAACATATTCTAACCTTGGTCTACCCCTGCAGTTCTTGTCCTCAACCCTTCCTTCCGTAACTAAGCTTGCTATTCCTGGATGTCTTAGTATGTGTCCTACCAACCTATCTCTTCTCTTCATTAGCAGTCACCAGAAACATCTCTCCCCTCCCACTCGTCTTAATAACTCTTCATTTGTAACGCTATCTACCCATCTGATCTTCTCAGTCTCCTGTAACACCACATTTCAAACGCTAAAATACTCCTCTGTTGCACCAATAGTCCAAGTTTCACTTCCATAGAGCACCACACTCCAGACAAAGGCTTTCAGAAATGACTTCCTAATGCCTAAATCTATATTCGATGTCAACAGATTCCTTTTCTGTAGAAATGCTTTCCTTGCCTGAGCCAACCTACTTTTTATATCCTCTTTGCTTTGTCCATCACTGGTTATTTTGCTTCCTAAGTAACAGAAGTCTCTTACTTCAGCTTTTCACCTGCCAATTGGATGTCCATAGAGGTTTCTGATTTATTTCGGCTGCATTCCAATATTTTTGTTTTACATTTATTAATTTTCATCATGAATTACTAATAGAACACAATAACACAGGTTATCAGACAAATTCTACACACAACCAAGTACATGGGGCTAAGTGACCATATGTCTTAAAATGGAATGTTGGTTGGTTCCTCAGTTTAGGGGCTGCCCCGTGTACTTTGGGTGTGTGTAGAATCTGTCTGATAACCGGTGCAATTGTGATGGCTGTATTAGAGTGTGTGTTATCTGTAAAGTGACTGTATGTACCTGAGTGCAGTAGAACTTGAGGCCCGATATGGCGAACATGACTTCTGCCACCGAGATGAACACGTACTGAGGAACCAGCCACAGCATGTGGATGGTGTTGGGAGGGGTCATCACATATAACTTGGAGAACTGTGGATCAAACACTTCTTCTGTAAATAGCAGTGTAACACTCAAAACTTACTTGAAATAGAACACATAGCGTACTTTCTGTGAAATTCATTGTTCTTATGAACAAAAAGAAATTGCAAAAGACTAAGAAGGAATGCCGAAACATAAGAGCATAAGGAATAAGATTAATTAAGTCACAAGATAAAGAACAGTACTTAAGGGTGATCTATACAACAATAGATTAAAACATGGACAAATAAAGTTATTAAAGGGTTCTTTGAATTAAGAGAGCCAAAATTAGATAATGTGCATTGAGGACAAAGATGGGAACATATTGTATGGAGGAGACAACAGTAATTTAGAAATTGGAAAGGAAGATCAAGTAGAACAGGACGACTATTATGGAGTTTGAGAAAGCACTGTGCGACCTCAAAGAGAGGAAAGCTCCTGGACTTCATAACATACCAGGAGAATTATTTAACAGGTTGGGTGAAAAATGAACTTTACAACCTGGTCGTCGTTGTTGGCTGTAACTCTGTTCTGAGTACACACACTTCTTCTTGCATAGAGCTTGTCAAACCAGCTTGTGGATGTGTTTCTGATGACTAAACAGGCCAATCCTGGCATGAAACATGCACCCACACAAATTGCACTGAATGGTCGGGGGAGGGCGGGGTTGTAATTGACGAAGCTTTCTTGCTTGTCGCTTGGCCTCTCCAGGTCTGCGACGTTCTTCTTCAAATAAGTTGACAGCGGTCGATGTAGTGTTCCTCCACAGTAAATGGTCCGCAGCAGATGTCTCCCATGAGTTGATATGTATACCAGTTGTCGTGTTTCAGCTGGTCTTTAAAACGCTTCAGAGGGGCCCCATGAGGTCTAGTGCCGGAGTAAAGTTCACCATAAAGGAATTGACGTTGAAGAACTTTTTATTGGGTAGTTCAAAAAAATTCAAACTTAGGATTTGCACTACCAATACTTGTGCCTATAACATATAAAAATTTCATTACCCTCAGTCAAGTAGTTTTCCATGAATATAGTTTTAAGTGAGCGGTTCCAAGAAAAGACGTCAAAACCACGGACAATTTTTCATACAACCACAAATAAATAAATAATAAACTTGACAATAATTGGCTTATATAGTCTAATGCAGAATTAAACAAGGAAAATATTGGTATAACTCATTGTTCAATAGGTCTGTTGGTTTGGTTGTAATTAAGGCCTAAACTCGAGTATACATAATAAAAAATCCTATAGCAAGAGCGTTGTTTACATTCCTAACTTATACAATTTAGCTTCACACAGGTGTAATTAGTGGAAGGTTCTTTAACATGCCATAAATCTATGTCTTGGGCCCGCCGGCTTTACTTCCCCTCCGAAGGAAGGCATACTGAGGGATTTTTAACGCTCTTAAAAAATCCGACGGCTTCGGCCGGGTTTGAACCCGCTATCTTGGGCATAGAAGCTCAGCATGCTACCAAAGCCGCCTATCAGTTTGGATGACTGTGCAGAATATAAGTACCGGGTGGTTGGAACAACGTGCTTACCAACATGTCTGTGATCTGCACCCTCAATTGAATCTGACAGCACCTAGCTGCGGGGTTAGATTCCTGGCTCTGCCAAGAACTGTGGGTTCAATTCCCATCCTAGAAGTGGTTTTACACTCCTACACAATAATACAAATGCACACAGCCAACAGAATAACACAGGCTATACGTGTACTGCTTAGCACAGCCGTAATGTTCCCTCTTGCTGTGCCCAAGGTTGCGGGATAGAATCCTGGGGCAGTCAGTTGGACTGACTGAAGATGCAGTTGTTAAAAGGGACGTGGTACTCACAGTGACGTCACCTTCGAACTCCTGGATCACCAGTGTGTACACCCCACCAAGCTCCACCATGATCTCTTGCTCTTCACTGATGGGCAGGTCACCGAACGACACAGAATACTTGTGCCTGCAAAATAAAGACAATTGCGACACCACCGCCAAGTAGTTAAAAAGTAGGTGTTTGCTGTGTCGCCTAACTGCACAGTCAGGCTCATTTGTTGGTTCCCACTGCAATGTGCTTCATATGGTCCACTACCCCTAGAGCCCGCTGATGAGCCTCACTTGGTACTCCTCCCACCGAACCCTAGGAGTGATTATAGCCAGCACTATGCCGAGTGACGCATTTCACTTCTCCTCTAGAATCCCAATCCAAAAAGATTGTAACATATTGGTTTCCATACATTTCATATTATGTCTTCATTCATCTCATTTCACGTAGTATAAGATTTAGATCTTAAGAGGGTATTTTATTATGTTAAATGTAGAGCCTGGTTTGTGCCAAGGGAAGTAGCAGAAGTACTAAGATGGCTGCTATGACGGTGGAACATATGGTAGTGGTGATACGCAGAACTAAAGAAGCTTTACTAAGACGTGCAAGATGGCTGCTATGACGGTGGAACATATGGTAGTGGTGATACGCAGAACAATAGAAACTTTACTAAGACGTGCAAGATGGCTGCTATGACGGTGGAACATATGGTAGTGGTGATACGCAGAACAATAGAAACTTTACTAAGACGTGCAAGATGGCTGCTATGACGGTGGAACATATGGTAGTGGTGATACGCAGAACAATAGAAACTTTACTAAGACGTGCAAGATGGCTGCTATGACGGTGGAACATATGGTAGTGGTGATACGCAGAACTAAAGAAGCTTTACTAAGACGTGCAAGATGGCTGCTATGACGGTGGAACATATGGAGGTGGTGATACACAGAACTAAAGAAGCTTTACTAAGACGTGCAAGATGGCTGCTATGACGGTGGAACATATGGTAGTGGTGATACGAAGAACAATAGAAACTTTACTAAGACGTGCAAGATGGCTGCTATGACGGTGGAACATATGGTAGTGGTGATACGCAGAACTAAAGAAGCTTTACTAAGACGTGCAAGATGGCTGCTATGACGGTGGAACATATGGTAGTGGTGATACGCAGAACTATAGAAGCTTTACTAAGACGTGCAAGATGGCTGCTATGACGGTGGAACATATGGTAGTGGTGATACACAGAACTAAAGAAGCTTTACTAAGACGTGCAAGATGGCTGCTATGACGGTAGAACATATGGTAGTGGTGATACGCAGAACAATAGAAACTTTACTAAGACGTGCAAGATGGCTGCTATGACGGTGGAACATATGGTAGTGGTGATACACAGAACTAAAGAAGCTTTACTAAGACGTGCAAGATGGCTGCTATGACGGTGGAACATATGGTAGTGGTGATACGCAGAACTAAAGAAGCTTTACTAAGACGTGCAAGATGGCTGCTATGACGGTGGAACATATGGTAGTGGTGATACGCAGAACTAAAGAAGCTTTACTAAAACGTGCAAGATGGCTGCTATGACGGTGGAACATATGGTAGTGGTGATACGCAGAACTAAAGAAGCTTTACTTAGACGTGCAAGATGGCTGCTATGACGGTGGAACATATGGTAGTGGTGATACGCAGAACAATAGAAACTTTACTAAGACGTGCAAGATGGCTGCTATGACGGTGGAACATATGGTAGTGGTGATACGCAGAACAATAGAAGCTTTACTAAGACGTGCAAGATGGCTGCTATGACGGTGGAACATATGGTAGTGGTGATACGCAGAACTAAAGAAGCTTTACTAAGACGTGCAAGATGGCTGCTATGACGGTGGAACATATGGTAGTGGTGATACGCAGAACTAAAGAAGCTTTAATGATGGGAATACTAGTTGCCATTTCTGGTCCGTATTGACGTATATGAATAGTTTATTCAGTTGAAACTTCCCGTCAGATCAATACAAAAAATATTTGCGCTATTATTGCGCTATTTGGTACATGTTTCGAACCTTGTATACCGGTCCTTCATCAGCCCTTCACAAACAACAAATGGCCACACATCAAATCAACACTGAACAATCCAAAATGCATGCACACTAATAATACATATTAAAACCATTGCATTAAAATTCTGTACAAAACATATTAAAAACACATGTTAAAAATTCTAAGAGTCCACTTCACTTGTTCATAAGCACATGTCTTTCTGGTAGGAATCTTGTCCTATTCTGTTGTCTGCTTCCTGTCATGTGGGGAACTAGAATATTAATCCTATTTGAATGGTCCAAATGCGAAGACTTTAGGTACTCCCTTTTGATAGGAGTTCCCCACATGACAGGAAGCAGACAACAGAATAGGACAAGATTCCTACCAGAAAGACATGTGCTTATGAACAAGTGAAGTGGACTCTTAGAATTTTTAACATGTGTTTTTAATATGTTTTGTACAGAATTTTAATGCAATGGTTTTAATATGTATTATTGAGTGTGCATGCATTTTGGATTGTTCAGTGTTGATTTGATGTGTGGCCATTTGTTGTTTGTGAAGGGCTGATGAAGGACCGGTATACAAGGTTCGAAACATGTACCAAATAGCGCAATAATAGCGCAAATATTTTTTGTATTGATCTGACGGGAAGTTTCAACTGAATAAACTAAAGAAGCTTTACTAAGACGTGCAAGATGGCTGCTATGACGGTGGAACATATGGCAGTGGTGATACGCAGAACTATAGAAGCTTTACTAAGACGTGCAAGATGGCTGCTATGACGGTGGAACATATGGTAGTGGTGATACGCAGAACTAAAGAAGCTTTACTAAGACGTGCAAGATGGCTGCTATGACGGTGGAACATATGGTAGTGGTGATACACAGAACTAAAGAAGCATTACTAAGACATGCAAGATGGCTGCTATGACGGTGGAACATATGGTAGTGGTGATACGCAGAACTAAAGAAGCTTTACTAAGACGTGCAAGATGGCTGCTATGATCGTGGAAAATATGGTAGTGGTGATAGGCAGAACTAAAGAAGCTTTACTAAGACGTGCAAGATGGCTGCTATGACGGTGGAACATATAGTAGTGGTGATACGCAGAACTATAGAAGCTTTACTAAGACGTGCAAGATGGCTGCTATGACGGTGGAACATATGGTAGTGGTGATACGCAGAACAATAGAAACTTTACTAAGACGTGCAAGATGGCTGCTATGACGGTGGAACATATGGTAGTGGTGATACGCAGAACAACAAACTTTACTAAGACGTGCAAGATGGCTGCTATGACGGTGGAACATATGGTAGTGGTGATATGCAGAACTAAAGAAGCTTTACTAAGACGTGCAAGATGGCTGCTATGACGGTGGAACATATGGTAGTGGTGATACGCAGAACTAAAGAAGCTTACTAAGACGTGCAAGATGGCTGCTATGACGGTGGAACATATGGTAGTGGTGATATACAGAACTAAAGAAGCTTTACTAAGACGTGCAAGATGGCTGCTATGACGGTGGAACATATGGTAGTGGTGATACGCAGAACTAAAGAAGCTTTACTAAAACGTGCAAGATGGCTGCTATGACGGTGGAACATATGGTAGTGGTGATACGCAGAACTAAAGAAGCTTTACTAAGACATGCAAGATGGCTGCTATGACGGTGGAACATATGGTAGTGGTGATACGCAGAACTAAAGAAGCTTTACTAAGACGTGCAAGATGGCTGCTATGACGGTGGAACATATGGTAGTGGTGATACGCAGAACTATAGAAGCTTTACTAAGACGTGCAAGATGGCTGCTATGACGGTGGAACATATGGTAGTGGTGATACACAGAACTAAAGAAGCTTTACTAAGACGTGCAAGATGGCTGCTATGACGGTGGAACATATGGTAGTGGTGATACGCAGAACTAAAGAAGCTTTACTAAGACGTGCAAGATGGCTGCTATGACGGTGGAACATATGGTAGTGGTGATACACAGAACTAAAGAAGCATTACTAAGACATGCAAGATGGCTGCTATGACGGTGGAACATATGGTAGTGGTGATACGCAGAACTAAAGAAGCTTTACTAAGACGTGCAAGAAGGCTGCTATAACGGTGGAACATATGGTAGTGGTGATACACAGAACTAAAGAAGCTTTACTAAGACGTTCAAGATGGCTGCTATGAAGGTGGACATATGGTAGTGGAGATACGCAGAACTATAGAAGCTTTACTAAGACGTGCAAGATGGCTGCTATGACGGTGGAACATTTGGTAGTGGTGATACACAGAACTAAAGAAGCTTTACTAAGACGTGCAAGATGGCTGCTATGACGGTGGAACATATGGTAGTGGTGATACGCAGAACTAAAGAAGCTTTACTAAGACCGCAAGATGGCTGCTATGACGGTGGAACTTATGGTAGTGGTGATACGCAGAACTATAGAAGCTTTACTAAGACCGCAAGATGGCTGCTATGACGGTGGAACATATGGTAGTGGTGATATGCAGAACTAAAGAAGCTTTACTAAGACGTGCAAGATGGCTGCTATGACGGTGGAACATATGGTAGTGGTGATACGCAGAACTAAAGAAGCTTTACTAAGACGTGCAAGATGGCTGCTATGACGGTGGAACATATGGTAGTGGTGATATGCAGAACTAAAGAAGCTTTACTAAGACGTACAAGATGGCTGCTATGACGGTGAAACATATGGTAGTGGTGATACGCAGAACTAAAGAAGCTTTACTAAGACGTGCAAGATGGCTGCTATGACGGTGGAACATATGGTAGTGGTGATACGCAGAACTATAGAAGCTTTACTAAGACGTGCAAGATGGCTGCTATGACGGTGGAACATATGGTAGTGGTGATATGCAGAACTATAGAAGCTTTACTAAGACGTGCAAGATGGCTGCTATGACGGTGGAACATATGGTAGTGGTGATACGCAGAACAATAGAAGCTTTACTAAGACGTGCAAGATGGCTGCTATGACGGTGGAACATATGGTAGTGGTGATACACAGAACTAAAGAAGCTTTACTAAGACGTGCAAGATGGCTGCTATGACGGTGGAACATATGGTAGTGGTGATACGCAGAACAATAGAAGCTTTACTAAGACATGCAAGATGGCTGCTATGACGGTGGAACATATGGTAGTGGTGATACGCAGAACAATAGAAGCTTTACTAAGACGTGCAAGATGGCTGCTATGACGGTGGAACATATGGTAGTGGTGATACGCAGAACTAAAGAAGCTTTACTAAGACGTGCAAGATGGCTGCTATGACGGTGGAATATATGGTAGTGGTGATACGCAGAACAATAGAAGCTTTACTAAGACGTGCAAGATGGCTGCTATGACGGTGGAACATATGGTAGTGGTGATATGCAGAACTAAAGAAGCTTTACTAAGACGTGCAAGATGGCTGCTATGACGGTGGAACATATGGTAGTGGTGATACGCAGAACTATAGAAGCTTTACTAAGACGTGCAAGATGGCTGCTATGACGGTGGAACATATGGTAGTGGTGATATGCAGAACTATAGAAGCTTTACTAAGACGTGCAAGATGGCTGCTATGACGGTGGAACATATGGTAGTGGTGATATGCAGAACTAAAGAAGCTTTACTAAGACGTGCAAGATGGCTGCTATAACGGTGGAACATATGGTAGTGGTAATACGCAGAACTATAGAAGCTTTACTAAGACGTGCAAGATGGCTGCTATGACCGTGGAACATATGGTAGTGGTGATACGCAGAACTAAAGAAGCTTTACTAAGACGTGCAAGATGGCTGCTATGACGGTGGAACATATGGTAGTGGTGATACGCAGAACAATAGAAACTTTACTAAGACGTGCAAGATGGCTGCTATGACGGTGGAAGAACATATGGCAGTGGTGATACGCAGAACTAAAGAAGCTTTACTAAGACGTGCAAGATGGCTGCTATGACGGTGGAACATATGGTAGTGGTGATACACAGAACTAAAGAAGCTTTACTAAGACGTGCAAGATGGCTGCTATGACGGTGGAACATATGGTAGTGGTGATACGCAGAACTAAAGAAGCTTTACTAAAACGTGCAAGATGGCTGCTATGACGGTGGAACATATGGTAGTGGTGATACGCAGAACAATAGAAACTTGACTAAGACGTGCAAGATGGCTGCTATGACGGTGGAACATATGGTAGTGGTGATACGCAGAACAACAGAAACTTTACTAAGACGTGCAAGATGGCTGCTATGACGGTGGAACATATGGTAGTGGTGATACGCAGAACTAAAGAAACTTTACTAAGACGTGCAAGATGGCTGCTATGACGGTGGAACATATAGTAGTGGTGATACACAGAACTAAAGAAGCTTTACTAAGACGTGCATGATGGCTGCTATGACGGTGGAATATATGGTAGTGGTGATACGCAGAACAATAGAAACTTTACTAAAACGTGCAAGATGGCTGCTATGACGGTGGAACATATGGTAGTGGTGATACGCAGAACTAAAGAAGCTTTACTAAGACGTGCAAGATGGCTGCTATGACGGTGGAACATATGGTAGTGGTGATACACAGAACTAAAGAAGCTTTACTAAGACGTGCAAGATGGCTGCTATGACGGTGGAACATATGGTAGTGGTGATACGCAGAACAATAGAAGCTTTACTAAAACGTGCAAGATGGCTGCTATGACGGTGGAACATATGGTAGTGGTGATACGCAGAACAATAGAAACTTGACTAAGACGTGCAAGATGGCTGCTATGACGGTGGAACATATGGTAGTGGTGATACACAGAACTAAAGAAGCTTTACTAAGACGTGCATGATGGCTGCTACGACGGTGGAATATATGGTAGTGGTGATACGCAGAACTATAGAAGCTTTACTAAGACGTGCAAGATGGCTGCTATGACGGTGGAACATATGGTAGTGGTGATACGCAGAACTAAAGAAGCTTTACTAAGACGTGCAAGATGGCTGCTATGACGGTGGAACATATGGTAGTGGTGATACGCAGAACTAAAGAAGCTTTACTAAGACGTGAAAGATGGCTGCTATGAGGGAGGAACATATGGTAGTGGTGATACGCAGAACTAAAGAAGCTTTACTAAGACGTGCAAGATGGCTGCTATGACGGTGGAACATATGGAGGTGGTGATACGCAGAACTAAAGAAGCTTTACTAAGACGTGCAAGATGGCTGCTATGAGGGAGGAACATATGGTAGTGGTGATACGCAGAACTAAAGAAGCTTTACTAAGACGTGCAAGATGGCTGCTATGACGGTGGAACATATGGAGGTGGTGATACGCAGAACTAAAGAAGCTTTACTAAGACGTGCAAGATGGCTGCTATGACGGTGGAACATATGGTAGTGGTGATACGCAGAACTAAAGAAGCTTTACTAAGACGTGCAAGATGGCTGCTATGACGGTGGAACATATGGTAGTGGTGATACGCAGAACTAAAGAAGCTTTACTAAGACGTGCAAGATGGCTGCTATGACGGTGGAACATATGGTAGTGGTGATACGCAGAACTAAAGAAGCTTTACCAAGACGTGCAAGATGGCTGCTATGACGGTGGAACATATGGTAGTGGTGATACGCAGAACTATAGAAGCTTTACTAAGACGTGCAAGATGGCTGCTATGACGGTGGAACATATGGTAGTGGTGATACGCAGAACAATAGAAACTTGACTAAGACGTGCAAGATGGCTGCTATGAAGGAGGAACATATGGTAGTGGTGATACGCAGAACAATAGAAACTTGACTAAGACGTGCAAGATGGCTGCTATGACGGTGGAACATATGGTAGTGGTGATACGCAGAACTAAAGAAGCTTTACTAAGACGTGCTTATGGCTGCTATAACGGTGGAACATATGTTAGTGGTGATACGCAGAACTATAGAAGCTTTACTAAGACGTGCAATATGGCTGCTATGACGGTGGAACATATGGTAGTGGTGATACGCAGAACTAAAGAAGCTTTACTAAGACGTGCAAGATGGCTGCTATGACGGTGGAACATATGGTAGTGGTGATACGCAGAACAATAGAAACTTTACTAAGACATGCAAGATGGCTGCTATGACGGTGGAACATATGTTAGTGGTGATACACATAACTAAAGAAGCTTTACTTAGACGTGCAAGATGGCTGCTATGACGGTGGAACATATGGTAGTGGTGATACGCAGAACTAAAGAAGCTTTACTAAGACGTGCAAGATGGCTGCTATGACGGTGGAACATATGGTAGTGGTGATACGCAGAACAATAGAAACTTTACTAAGACGTGCAGGATGGCTGCTATGACGGTGGAACATATGGTAGTGGTGATACGCAGAACAATAGAAACTTTACTAAGACGTGCAAGATGGCTGCTATGACGGTGGAACATATGGTAGTGGTGATATGCAGAACTAAAGAAGCTTTACTAAGACGTGCAAGATGGCTGCTATGACGGTGGAACATATGGTAGTGGTGATACGCAGAACAATAGAAACTTTACTAAGACGTGCAAGATGGCTGCTATGACGGTGGAACATATGGTAGTGGTGATACGCAGAACAATAGAAACTTTACTAAGACGTGCAAGATGGCTGCTATGACGGTGGAACATATGTTAGTGGTGATACACATAACTAAAGAAGCTTTACTTAGACGTGCAAGATGGCTGCTATGACGGTGGAACATATGGTAGTGGTGATACGCAGAACTAAAGAAGCTTTACTAAGACGTGCAAGATGGCTGCTATGACGGTGGAACATATGGTAGTGGTGATACGCAGAACTAAAGAAGCTTTACTAAAACGTGCAAATGGCTGCTATGACGGTGGAACATATGGTAGTGGTGATACACAGAACTAAAGAAGCTTTACTAAGACGTGCAAGATGGCTGCTATGACGGTGGAACATATGGTAGTGGTGATACGCAGAACTAAAGAAGCTTTACTAAGACGTGCAAGATGGCTGCTATGACGGTGGAACATATGGTAGTGGTGATACGCAGAACTAAAGAAGCTTTACTTAGACGTGCAAGATGGCTGCTATGACGGTGGAACATATGGTAGTGGTGATACGCAGAACTAAAGAAGCATTACTAAGACGTGCAAGATGGCTGCTATGACGGTGGAACATATGGTAGTGGTGATACGCAGAACTAAAGAAGCTTTACTAAGACGTCCAAGATGGCTGCTATGACGGTGGAACATATGGTAGTGGTGATACGCAGAACTAAAGAAGCTTTACTAAGACGTGCAAGATGGCTGCTATGACGGTGGAACATATGGTAGTGGTGATACACAGAACTAAAGAAGCTTTACTAAGACGTGCAAGATGGCTGCTATTACGGTGGAACATATGGTAGTGGTGATACGCAGAACTATAGAAGCTTTACTAAGACGTGCAAGATGGCTGCTATGACGGTGGAACATATGGTAGTGGTGATACACAGAACTAAAGAAGCTTTACTAAGACGTGCAAGATGGCTGCTATGACGGTGGAACATATGGTAGTGGTGATACGCAGAACTATAGAAGCTTTACTAAGACGTGCAAGATGGCTGCTATGACGGTGGAACATATGGTGGTGGTGATACGCAGAACTAAAGAAGCTTTACTAAGACGTGCAAGATGGCTGCTATGACGGTGGAACATATGGTAGTGGTGATACGCAGAACTAAAGAAGCTTTACTAAGACGTGCAAGATGGCTGCTATGACGGTGGAACATATGGTAGTCGTGATACGCAGAACTATAGAAGCTTTACTAAGACGTGCATGATGGCTGCTATGACGGTGGAATATATGGTAGTGGTGATACGCAGAACAATAGAAACTTTACTAAAACGTGCAAGATGGCTGCTATGACGTTGGAACATATGGTAGTGGTGATACGCAGAACTATAGAAGCTTTACTAAGACGTGCAAGATGGCTGCTATGACGGTGGAACATATGGTAGTGGTGATACACAGAACTAAAGAAGCTTTACTTAGACGTGCAAGATGGCTGCTATGACGGTGGAACATATGGTAGTGGTGATACGCAGAACTAAAAAGCTTTACTAAGACGTGCAAGATGGCTGCTATGATGGTGGAACATATGGTAGTGGTGATACGCAGAACTATAGAAGCTTTACTAAGACGTGCAAGATGGCTGCTATGACGGTGGAACATATGGTGGTGGTGATACGCAGAACTAAAGAAGCTTTACTAAGACGTGCAAGATGGCTGCTATGACGGTGGAACATATGGTAGTGGTGATACGCAGAACTAAAGAAGCTTTACTAAGACGTGCAAGATGGCTGCTATGACGGTGGAACATATGGTAGTCGTGATACGCAGAACTATAGAAGCTTTACTAAGACGTGCATGATGGCTGCTATGACGGTGGAACATATGGTGGTGGTGATACGCAGAACTAAAGAAGCTTTACTAAGACGTGCAAGATGGCTGCTATGACGGTGGAACATATGGTAGTGGTGATACGCAGAACTAAAAAGCTTTACTAAGACGTGCAAGATGGCTGCTATGATGGTGGAACATATGGTAGTGGTGATACGCAGAACTATAGAAGCTTTACTAAGACGTGCAAGATGGCTGCTATGACGGTGGAACATATGGTAGTGGTGATTTGGTGAACTAAAGAACTACATCGTCAAGCAAAGGGAGCTACTCTAATTGTTTATTCAGTGAGAAGAGATAAGAAAGGGAGTGATGGCTGGATAGAAAAGAATTATTAGAGTAAAGGAAAAACTTATTTAGTGGAGAGAAAACAATCTATTTAAAACGCCATACGAGGGCGTATTCCATATTCTTGGATGAACCATAATTAGCACAACATAGGTACAAGATGGTGATAAACGCAGCAAGAATGAACCTACATAGCAGTCTTGTACGCAAAGTAGCCATGTCTGAAGACCGACAGATACCAAGTAGGTGTAGTATGCGAGTGTTGCTTTAGAGGCCAGCTCCAGGATAAATTGGAGTGTTGTGACACAAACTAGGCAAGTTGTGATCCCAGAAAATACACATATCTTTGCTGAATGGCTTGTGTATCAATTTTAAGGTGAATATTATCCTAGAGTTGGATTCATCAATATTGTTACTTCGCAAAATGTGTTTAAAACATCTCACGCGCGCCCTTGAGTGGAGTGGTTGCATTGAGCGTGAACAGGGATTGCTGCAAAGTGGGAGGGACTGTGCTTACGTAACTGGTCAGGTTACAAGATCTTCCAGAAAATGTAATGCAATACTGGTAAGCAACTTAATACACAATTACACAGAATTTGTAGCAGTTGAATATGAACCTGTTTATCAATGAGAGTGAGATAGAAGACACTGTGCCTTTAGTTAGAGAATTGCAGAACAGCCCCATCCTTGCCATAACCTGCACCAATATGTGCGGTAAACATGAGACGATATCAAAGAAAAAAAAAACCAATTTCTTAAAATAAGATAAACTGAACTTATGATGTTTTCCATCTCATGGCTTCAAATTGGGTTTTCACGCCCACATTGATGATAAAGAGGTTAGGTCGTGTACTTTGTACATATCAACCTATTCAAATGGTTCGTCCTCATCTTGCAATACATGCCCTAAGCAGAAGCTATTACCTTCCTGCATTAACCTCCACATATGGTGATGTGCTCATGACAATCTCCGGGACATAGTACAAGTTCTTGAAGCTATGCTCGGTCTCCATCTTCACTGTCACCTTACTGTACATCTTGGAGCCGCGGAGAAACACCATCCTAGCACACAATTATTCTACAGTTAGACTTAATACAAACATACTACTATTAATAATAAACCAATCAATTACAGACACAATTTCTGAAAAGTACAGAAAATATAGTTCATATTAAAAAGAAACTTTCACTTGTCTCCCAAGGTGGGCCACGGATCCGCAGGATGATCTGCCACTTTATTGAGTGGAATCTCAACAATGTGGTTGTGTGAAGTAATATCTAAAATCGTGAAGAACGTTTTATGCCACCGACAATAGCATAATTCAGACCCACAAAATTACAGTAAAATTCAAACCCTTTTGAGTTTTTTTTTTTTTTTTTTAAATTTCACCAGTGCTTTATGTTGTCTGCATGTTTTATTTCTAGTGTCTTGGAATGGCTGGGTGGATCACGGGCATGATTGGGGTCATTTCTATCACACTCAAGAGAAGCTATGGGTAAACCACCTCCAAAATAAACGTTATTTTCCTATTTGACTCGTACAAGGACTTAAGAAAGCTGGTCGATGCAAGAAACAAAACTCAAGATATTGTAACCACAGTGATGTCGTGTGAGCCTGCTGTGAATACGATAAACGAATGTAAGCATAATTCGCTTGCGATTTATCGCACCCCATGCTTGAGTGTTTATGAGCTTGTAAGGGGTTAGATACAGGTGTTACCAAAAGTTTACAAACACCCACGAATTTCATGATCATTATTCCTGCCCCCATACTTTTGGTCTCAGGCATACAAAGTTTTACAGGAACCTAGAACGTGTTCTGTGGACATTTTGTGAATTTATTACGAAAACATCACTGTTAGTTTGGAAGCTACAAATATTTTTGTTTAAGATGACAAGCGGGATACCCCAGAGATCCTTTATGTTTAAGATAAGAGAAGCGGGATACCCCAGAGATCCTTTATGTTTAAGATAAGAGAAGCGGGATACCCCAGAGATCCTTTATGTTTAAGATAAGACAAGCGGGATACCCCAGAGATCCTTTATGTTTAAAATAAGATAAGCGGGATACCCCAGAGATCCTTTATGTTTAAAATAAGATACGCGTGATACCCCAGAAATCCTTTATGTTTAAGATAAGACAAGCGGGATACCCCAGAGATCCTTTATGTTTAAAATAAAATAAGCGGGATACCCCAGAGATCCTTTATGTTTAAGATAAGATGAGCGGGATACCCCGGAGATCCTTTATGTTTAATAATAGACAAGCTGGATATCCCAGAGATCCTTTATGTTTAAAATAAGATCAGCGGGATACCCCTGAGATCCTTTATGTTTAAGATAAGACAAGCGGGATACCCCGGAGATCCTTTATGTTTAATAATAGACAAGCGGGATATCCCAGAGATCCTTTATGTTTAAAATAAGATCAGCGGGATACCCCAGAGATCCTTTATGTTTAAGATAAGACAAGCGGGATATCCCAGATATCCTTTATGTTTAAGATAAGACAAGCGGGATACCCCAGAAATCCTTTATGTTTAAGATAAGACAAGCAGGATACCCCAGAAATCCTTTATGTTTAAGATAAGACAAGCGGGATACCCCAGAGATCCTTTATGTTTAAAATAAGATCAGCGGGATACCCCAGAGATCCTTTATGTTTAAGATAAGACAAGCGGGATACCCCGGAGATCCTTTATGTTTAATAATAGACAAGCGGGATATCCCAGAGATCCTTTATGTTTAAAATAAGATCAGCGGGATACCCCAGAGATCCTTTATGTTTAAGATAAGACAAGCGGGATATCCCAGACATCCTTTATGTTTAATAATAGACAAGCGGGATACCCCAGAAATCCTTTATGTTTAAGATAAGACAAGCGGGATACCCCAGAGATCCTTTATGTTTAAGATAAGACAAGCGGGATACCCCAGAGATCCTTTATGTTTAAGATAAGACAAGCGGGATACCCCAGAAATCCTTTATGTTGAAGATAAGACAAGCGGGATACCCCAGAGATCCTTTATGTTTAAGATAAGACAAGCGGGATACCCCAGAGATCCTTTATGTTTAGGATAAGACAAGCGGGATACCCCAGAAATCCTTTATGTTTAAGATAAGACAAGCGGGATACCCCAGAGATCCTTTATGTTTCACGCTGCAGCACTGTATTGGATCAACAATGGCTTCCTCCAAGGTCAAAGAATGTCTGTCTGTCGGCTTTTTTCTGCGGTTCTATTTCAAGCTATAACACTGGTGATATTAATTAATGGAAACACATCCATGTGTTCTATTGCAATTATAGATATTTTACAGGTATCGGTGTTTCTTCATAACTCCTCGTAGTGTTCTGTCCAGATCGCTTCAAATATATAAAAAATACACATTTTTTTTCACACTTATCTTAAACAAAAAAATTTGAAACTTCAAAACTAACAATGATGCTTTCATAATAAATTCACAAAATGTTCCTCGGAACACGTTCTAGGTTCCTGTAAAAATTCGTATGCCTGAAACCAAAAGTATGGGGACAGGAATATTCATCATGTAATTTGCAGGTGTCCGTAAACTTTTGGTAGGACCTGTACCTCAATTTAGTCCTTCTCTAGCAAACTTATTGAGCTCACATTGAAGAGTGCTGGTCAGGGTTTATGAGCTAGTCTTATGGCATGCATGCAGTTTCAATCATCATTTCACAATATGGTAAAATATGAGCACTTCCAGTATCCCACTAGTCCAATCTCTCCTCCACATCGTGGGTACGGGCGATGGCATCAAGTGGGGGACTGCCGGTAACTGGGACCGCTGCGGTAGCTATGAAGGTCATACAGGAAGCTGCGATAGGCCCAGCAAGCCAAGACAAACAGACTCGGCCAGTGGCTGGAAACTTCATGAGCACCAAGAAAATGTTGCTATGTACTGGTTTGACTCTGAGGAGTTAACTTCCTCCACAATGAATCGTTTTTAAAATATTGTTTTGTTCTGACCAAAGTATACATTATGAATCAAAATTACTCAGTAAAACTAAAACGTACAATATGTACGACGTGGGACACATCTTCGCCAACATTGAAACAGACTTAGATGTCATATATCACGAAAAAGACCCCTCGACGTAAAGAAAGCAATCGAGATAGCTAATATCAACAACCTTAAGGGAGCTGAGACACGTGGAACGCATGCATTTTGTAAATTACTCGATATCTATGGAACCTTAACAGTGATTTGAATTAAACTTTGTACACTTCTAGTACAAATGTCGAGCTTTCATTAGATGTATCAAGTTTTACATTTCAGTACTGGTATATACAAGTATCATAAAATTTGCATATTAAAATATTTAAAAAATCTATCTTGAATGTTACAAAAAGCAAAATTTCTTGAAAACTATCAATGTGATTGGCATAAACAATTTTTTTCTTAAAGACAACCCTAAATTACCCAGGATCATCATCCATTCTCTGCTCCAGCAAGCTGGGTACGGGTAAATTACCCAGGATACACCTCATGAACTCGGTGGAAGAATAAGTTACTCTTTTATAGGTATCTCATTTGAATATTGAAAGGAAACAAAGAAAAAATTCTCATGATGTTTTAGGTGCAATGGGCATATTTTCAAAGGAATTCAGTAATTGAGGCTCATCCTCTATAACCTAGTTCTAACAAGGGGAATTCCAAATTTCATGCCACTTGGACTATTAGTTCTTCAGTTATTTTGTCTTTTGTTTGAAAAAATTAAACTTTTGTGAAAATGACTCTCATCATCATCATCTTCCTTCCAAGTATTGGGGCAAATGTCCCGATACGGTCTTGCACTTTCCCTCCATCTCTTCATCGGATGTCCTGTTGATCTATTTCCCCGTGGCTAGTAGCGAAGGATGTCCTTTGGAAATCTTGCAGGTTCCATCCTTTGGACATGATGTTTCCAGTTCTCTTGGTAGTCACAAATGTAGGTAGTTATTGGTTTCACTTTTAGTTCCTTCAGCACATCTTCGTTTCTCTTATGATCCCATTTAGTATAGCCTACTGTTCGGCGCATGAAGGTCATTTTGCGTGCTGTGACTCTGGAGATGTCCTGAGATCTTATTGTCCATGCCTCGCTGCCATAGCATAGGGTTGGTCTGGCTAATGTATTATACAAACGCAAGCGTGTATGCCTTTGGACAAGAGATGGCTTCATGACGTGATTGATGATTCCTGTTGTTCTGGTATAATTAGTTATTTTTGCAGTTATGTCTCATTCTTCTTGAAAAGATAAATGATATCCTAAATACTTGAATTCGTTAACTCTTTCTAAATTTTTACCACCCAGACAAATTTTACTGGGGATAGGGTCCTTACCCTTAAAGGCCATTACTTTAGTCTTTTCTGTAGAAATGCACATGCTGAATTTTGATGCCACTTTCTGGAGGTTGAATACTGACCCCGGCAGATCATCTTCGGATGCTGCTACTAATGCAACATCATCAGCAAATAGTATAGCATCTACATTTTTTAGATGCCTGCTGATTGGTATTGAACCATACCTTTCACACCTCCATTCCTTTATTATAGCATTCATGTAGATTATGAATAGCAATGGAGCGAGTCCACAGCCTTGTCTTACCCCTCTGCTGATTGGCTTCCACTCGGTCTTATGATTACTTAACCTTACTGCTATAAGAGGAAAATGACTCTAAACATAGTATGTACACAGATCAGGACAAGCATGCATTTAAATTGAATTATCTTGGTCACAATTGAAAATTTTCCTGTAAAACTTCAGATTTAGGTAAAGAAATGTGCATTCTTTCATTCCTGATTAAAAACAGAAATTCGAAAAATTTCATAAATCCACATGTAGCCCCCTTAATAATCTAAACGATTACACATTCATGGGGGATTCATCTCTCTTTACACGACTAGAAAACAACCCCCGTATGAAACGAGAAACAACATAAAGATGTAGCCAGGGTAGATAAGGGTGCAACAAGGGAAACATGTTACTGGATCAGGAGTTACTTTGTACCAGATCATCAATAAACCAAGGCCGGCATTGTTAAGGAATCCTCGACATTCTCAATAGTCCGGGTGTGCTTAAAGAGGGCTTACGCATGGCGAGAATGGAAATTGGTCTTTAATAGTTGAAGATGTCCAGAATACCTCATAATCAGGAAGATCTAGACTTGGCCAGCACAATATGTTGCATTGCGAGACGAACATAGACAGGTAGGAATGCGGAGGGAAAGAGATAATGAGGTAGCAACCTGCACAAGGAAATTCCGTCCAACTCAGTGTAGACAGTGGAAGTGGTATGAGCTGCATTAGAATGGATCCCACATCGCTCAAACAATAACAGTGGCGGATAATTGTTTCTGTGTTGCACTATTTTCATTAAGAGTAAAAGACTGCTTGATATCAGAGAAAACTGTATTCAATTGCGCGGTAAAAGGGATGAACTTCATTCATCATGAATGTCACAGTTCAGAGAACATCACATTGCCATGAGATTAAATGGATTATGAGTTAGTCTACATGAAAACCTTCACAAGAACAAAACAGCGTAAGTTATACACGAGGGTTGAAAAACCGCGAGTGTCACAAGTATGCGCAAATTACATTGCAAAACATAGTATCTGCGCCTCGGCTCCCTTGTTGCAATCAGCTGGCAACGACCAGCCGAGTTAACTGTTGGGATAGGACTTACTCTCCCAAACCCTTCACTATTGAGATCTGGTCGGTGATTGGGCCTGGCAATGACCAAACGGACGAGCTTTCCTCGACGGTTGGTGCGCTTCACTTTCTGAGACAGTTCACAGTAACTAACTATAAGATTTCCTAAATTATTAAACAACAAAATTATGAATTCCTGTGCTTATAAAATTAAATGTACAGCTTTTATTATTACGGTGTTAATTGTTTATCTTGACTTATCTGGTCGTTGTGCAACATCGGCCGCCACCGCTCAATTCGCTAACGAAGCTTGACAAGTCGTGCTGGTATAAATACCATCACCCACATACTTGTAGACATAGATGTAACAACCTAAGTGTAAATAGTCTGATGATGGTCAATTGGTCATCCAAGTGATTTTATTGAACACCCTTTACAATTGGGTTCAATCGTGTTGACATTGCTAAGGCAATACTGCAAAATGTCTTCCAACTTACCGAACCTTAGGTTTCCCACTCAAGGATTTATTGAGCTGGTCGGGGTCGGTGGTGTAGGCTTGCAGAGTACTTCCTACCAAGGCAATAACGACTGTCTTGACCTGTGAACTAGCAGATTTAATTGTATAAGGTTTTCAAAGATTGTGTAGCATATGGAGAGGTGGATTCCCGCCCCCTCATAAACACTACTTCTACACATTTTGAAGATTAAAATGTACAATTGATGAAATGAAAACTGTCGACTAACAAAACCCAAATAAACACAACATTTGGAACCAAATTAAACAAAAGCATATTTTTAAGTCTTGCAACATTGTTGGACCGTATATAAATAGTTTTTTTTTGTGGATGTTTAAAGCTTTAGTATTTTACCACACTTTCTAAGTTATTGACAGGGTTTTTGTGTTTGGAGGGCAGAGGCTGTCTGTGGGTGTCACTGCAAGTGTTTTGTAGAGCTATTTGTCTTGTATACTTGGATCTGATAATGCTCGCTTGGCGATCTACACATGTCATCGTTTAGTTTTCTCCGTGTTCAGTAGTCCATAACAAACATAATGTGTTTGAGTCTTCAGTCTTTTGACTGGTGCGATGCAGCTGTCCATCCCGCCCTGTCCTGAGCTAATCGTTTCATCTCTACATAGCTACCACACCCTAACATCCGAGGCAATCTGTTTAACATATTCTAACTATGATCTACCCCTACAGTTCTTATCCTCAACCCTTCCTTCCATAACTAAGTTTTCTATTCCTGGGTGTCTTAGTATGTGTCCTACCAACCTATCTCTTCTCTTTATTAGCAGTTCCCAGAAATATCTCTCCTCTCCCTCTCGTCTTAATACCTCTTCATTTGTAACCCTATCTACACATCTGATCTTCATCATTCTCCTGTAACACCACATTTCAAACAATTCAATTCTCCTCTTTTCTGCTGCACCGATAGTCCAAGTTTCACTTCCATAGAGCGCCACGCTCCACACGACGACTTTCAAAAATGACTTCCTAATACCTAAATTTATATTCGATATGAACAGATTCCTTTTCTGTAGAGCTTTCCTTGCCTGAGCCAACCTACTTTGCTTCATCCATCACTGGTTATTTTGCTCCTACTTCCTTTAGCTTTTCACCTGCCAATTTGGCGTCCATACGGGTTTCTGATTTCTTTTGGCTGCATTGCATTATTTTTGTTTTACATTTAATGATTTTCATAATGAATTCTTTCCTCGGAACTGATTCAAATCCTCAATTGTGTGACATGTCTCAGTAATTGGGAGTACATTGTGTTCACCTACTGATTGTCAATGTGGCAACACTGAAAATATGGCTTCAAAGCTCACTGTAAAAACATACCGGTATTTCTCAACAAAAAATGATTGGGTGTGTGCAACTATGATGAGCGACGATATTTGAGCGTGACGTTTTCTCGGACTGATTTCTTTAAACTGTCGCTCTTGCTTCGTATATATTTTAATTATGTATTTTGCGGAACAGAAAGTTCACAGGCGAAATGAAGAAAAGCCGAGTTGCACTTCCAGGGAAACTCCAAACACAACCACTCTTCTCTGAAGTTTTAACTCAACATGACTCGACAGTTTGCTGCTTGCTGTATCTGGGGTAATAGGCTCGTCCGCTAGCTAGGCAGCAACTGGGGTCAAAGGCTCGCCCCTAGCCAGCTCGTAAACTGTCGCCTCAGTATTTGAATGGAGATTGTTGGAAGAAATGAAAACGTAAAATCACTTATAGTGGGCAATGTATTGAAGATAGAGATATGCATCGTGGACTTTTTTTTTGTAGAACTTCTCATGTTGAACAATTCTTACACTCATAGCATAGGCTTATAGATATTTTAACTGTTTGGCCAGCGTATGTTTAAAAGGTGCACAGACACCATGTTTTTTTTTCCATTGAAATCGTTACTGCTCGGCTTCCTTGGATCATAAATAAATAATTTTCTACAGAAATCTTCCCCGAGATATCCTTTACAGAATGGTGAAAACCATATCAAAATCCATCCAGAGGTTCGCCCGTGACATCGAAAAACGACAGTAGCGATACTCGAGCGCAGCAACAGAAGAGAGAGAGAGCGTTGCAGCAGAAGAGAGATGAAACGATATCATCACCTTTCACTGTAACACTTTTTCCCGAACATCACTCTATTCCAACAATTTATTTGACATTGTCACGTTAAACGGAATATTAATTCTTTGAGTCACAAAAGTATTTTAGTGTCAATATCTCGTTCCTTTGTAGATCTGCAATGTTCACACACTCAGTTAAAATGCGGGCCACAGTGAATACGTGGTGTCTTCCCTTTTCATCAGATAGGAGTGGATGGAGCTAGGATGGCCTATTCTTAATCTATATAGAATGTTGGACATCCTTCATGACTGAAAATAGCTCTGCCAAACATCCTTTGAACGCTTAAAATTTACCAAGGTTTGTATCAGCTATCCACTGCACTGCAATGTTTTTATCATAGCGGTTGTAGCTTACTTCGTATCTCAAACAGGTAGCCTACTGTACAAGGGCTCCTGGCACCCCTCTGCTCACCCCGACTTGGAATATCAGATTTATTAAAGTTTCCTTAACATGTGGGACCGTTTCTTCATGTGAGGACGTACTTAACTATGAGTGCCAAAGACAATAAATCTGCGTTTACTAAAATTATAACCAGAAAAGAAATTGATACAAACGATTTACATTAAATTTTAACAGATATCATACACTGGCCAAAACACCAATTATATAAATAACAAGGGGCATCCTTGTCATTTGCAAACAGGTTTATGATTTCTTCATTAGAACAATGTCACTTTCAAGTCAGCTACATGACTTAAGGCGAGCATTGCCCTTGTGTGGGGGTTTAAGGCTACAGTGCAGCTGATCCCTGGCGGGTGGGGAAGGTCGAGGGAGGGAAAGTAGAGTGGTGTGTGAAGGAGAGCGCTGCTGAGTGCGAGACAAGGAAATGTTTCCGAATGCTGTTATGAGAGCATTGGGTGCGCAGCTGGCATTGTACCAATATACATCGGCAGTGATTCGAGTGATAGTGATGTTTCTAGTTCTTCTGACAACACGGTTTCCAGTGAAGCTGAATCTGGATGTGAGTCTGAACTAGCAACTCCACTGTGAAATAGTTAATGTTTCCTGAACCGTTAGTAGTAGTGTTAGCCCCTGTCAGGCTGTCCGCTGATGTGACGCAGGTGGTGTGGCCAAATTCCTTGCAGGGATCACGAGCTCAGATCCGTACTGTACTTGACGTTTAATGCCCAAGCAGTATTGTACACTTTTCAAGAAAATTTGCCACCCTGGGCAGTTGCCCAGTTTGCCCCTCCATAATTACGGGCCTGACTCTACCTATTGCCTAAGCTGGGACGTGCAAGTACAGTTTGCATTCCACCTCCGCATATAAAATGGACGTATTAGGGGTGTCACCTGTTTCTCCAGAGCAACGATGTGCATGTCGATGCGTGGGTTGTCCACCGAGATGTTGCCACAGTTGTACGAGGTAAAGATGCTGACATCGTACCCCGTCACGTTGTGAGCGACGACGTTTTGGAAGACGTACTTCTTGGTTGCGTTCACGACTTGCCGGTGATTGAAAGGGTTCAGTATTTGGACGTCACAGGGAAGAGTGTTGATGAAATTCAGATGTGCCTGATGTTTCTCCGGCAACACCGGATATGTTTCCTGAAATTAGAACACAAATATGGTTAAGCTCTGCATAGTCGCCAGGATAACGTTAAGAACAGATACAAATTAATGGTTGAAAATTAAATATTTGGTCAAATAATACAAACAAATATCACAAATGAATTTGGCTGTAGAGGGCAAGAGAAGCAGAGACAGACCTAGAAGGCGATGGTTAGTTTCAGTGTTCAACGATTTCCAAGTGAGAGGAGTAGACACAGAGGAGGTCACAGTGCTAACTGGGGATGATGGTGTAATTAACTCGCATCTGCAGGTTTCAAGTGAACATTTTGTAATGATTATATGAAACTTGCCACCTCAGGGTACAGGGGCTATAAAACTAGCTTTAAATAAATCCACAGAGACCAGGATACCAACTTCAAAAAAATTCAGTATTTATTAATACAGGCAATCTTCCATTACCTGCATCTGTTATCCTTGCACAAGTTTACCAAGCCAAGCCCTTCTGACATGAATGACATCACTTTCAAATATGGCCGTGAGATATTCAGGTATAGATCTTTACTCCTACCAAATTTTGTTTCGATTGCTCCAGTCGTTTAGGAGTTGATAGGGGGGGACACACACACAGCCAGACAGACCGACAGACAGAAGGACAGACAGACAGACAGACACACATTTTCTATTGCATTTAATGTTTTTGTGGCTGGTTGATGCTTGGTACATTATGTTCATAAGCTCTGTACGCATGTGTGTAATTTGTCTAAGACTCTTCCCTGAAGCCAGCCTCCATACAATAATATCAACGCTAACTTCCTTCCAATCATACATAAAAACAACTACTTCATATCAGCATGGCAGCATCAACTTCCACATTTTCTCACTCCCATGGCAACCTCCCCATGCCAAGGAACCTTTTGACCTATAAGTCACGGCCATCTGGTGCCACCAGCCAAGGCCACCTATCTGTAGACCACCAAAAAAAATCCAACGGGCACTGACCACACAAGACTCTCCATGTAGCTCCACCAACAGGCAGTCATGTCTGGCAACCTGATAGAACAAAAAAATAATAACAGTCTCTGTAACCTAACTAAAGTTCGGTTACAGTTTAATGAACACACCAAGACATTACATTCTATGGAACGACAATATGCAATGCGAATTGCCTCAAGTTATTCATATCATGTCAGTCATCTTAGCTTACAATGAAACAATAGACATTCGAAATGTAAATAATGCGAAGAGTAGGCCTACAGATAAAACTATACATCCTCCCACCTCTAGGTCGTATGTGCTTTATCAAGCAATACCGATATAGTGAGGCAATAGCAATCATTTGGCCTGTAGTTTGAAAGTTGAGCAAACCAGCCAAACAGCGACAATAATAGAGCCGTCGCGCATTGTAGTAACAAAGGTAACATTATTGATTACTTGGCTGAGCGCCAAGAATTCGCTCAGTTGTTACCTGCAATCAGCTAGTGAATGTTGTGAGGAACACACTATTGGCTGTAAAACAAGTTAATAGTGAAAACTGAAGTTGAGGAGCTTCGCAGGCTGTCCAAATACAGTGTTAATATCATTAACTATTCCTCAGTTAGTTGGGTATCATATGAACATTTCCGTAAGTTTCTAAGCAATGCCACTTTGAAGTTATAGGGCTTTACTTGAAAAGTTGTCTTGTTATGGGGTAATGGCGATCATGGTGAGAACATACGTCAAGAAATTTGGGCCTGATGGAAGGTGCAAATACAACTCAATTTTCCTAGAAAATGCAGTAAAGGCCATGCGACAGGGGAAATTGAGCATCAGGAGAGCATCAGAAGAGTTTGCTGTGCGGTACACAACCCTTAATGATAAGTTAAGGAATAAGTATAAACACAGCTTTAAACAGGGAAGAGGATAAAACGCTTGTTGAAGGTTTATTGACGTGTGCTATGTGGGGTTTTCCACTGATAAACACGGATGTACGTAACATCATGCAGGGTTACCTTAACCACGCAGGGGAAGTGGAAAAGAGATTCCAAGACAATCGGCCAGGACTAGAGTGGGTTCATGCATTTCTGAGAAGAAACTCCGAACTGACTGTGAGAATTGGAGAGAACACGAAAAGAGTTAGAGCAGCAGTTTCCAGGGAGATCGTAACGGAATATTATGATAATCTCAGGGAAACGTTGGATGGGGTACCTGACTCTAATATAATTAACTATGATGAAACACATTTTTTTGACGACCCAGGACAGGTGAAGGTGCTGGTCAGAAGAGGCGAGAAGCATCCCGTGAGAATTTTAGACTCGTCTAAAACTAGTAGGCTATCAGTGTTATGATGGCAGCAGCTGCAGATGGAACATTGTGACCCCCATTCACTGTTCACAAAAGTAAGCACCTGTATGATGCTTGGACAGAGGGAGGTGTTGATGGGGCTGGTTACAAAGGGAGTTCGATCTTAACATGTTTGAATCATGGTTCATGAAAATTTTGTTGCCCTATGCCACGAAATTGAAAGGACCCAAGATTATGATCGGGTCCAGTCACCCTTTGATAAGTGTCATCAAGCTTTGTGAGGAATATGACGTTATATTTGTCCTCCTGCCTCCAAACGCGACCCACCTTTGCCAGCCTCTTGACGTGGCATTCCTTCGCCCCTTAAAGATGGCTTGGCGATGTGTGCTAGGTGAGTGGAAGAAATCCAACAGAGGAGTGATGCAGAAGTCAGTGTTTCCTAAACTGTTGAATGAAACTTTGTTGAAAATCGGTACCGGTATGAATTCTGCGACCAATATAATATCAGGGTTTAAAAAGAACTGATATTGTGCCTTTCTGTCCTGAAGAAGTGTTGCGTCAGATTCCACAAAATGACAATGACGTTACCAGTGATAAACCTTCCTGGACTGCGTCCTTTGAAGAACACCTCCAGCAAGCCCGAGTTGGTGACCCAAATACAAGCACACCTGTGCGTCGTGCCAAGCGCCTGACTGTACCTCCAGGGAAAGGCATTGTGGTCAAGGATTGGTCACCGGTGATACAGACAATATTGAGGAGAGTGAGGAGTCGCAAGAACAAGCAACTCAGGCTCCGAATTGCTAGAATCATGTCGCTTCAACTTCAGTCGACACAGGAAAGGAACAACAGCTATTGTCCTTGTCGCAATTCCAGGAAAGGAAAGGATTCGCCATTTCATTGGCCAGATAATAAGAGAGACAAGTTCGGGTCAATATGAAATTAATTTCATGAGAAAAATAAACACTGGAGCCACAACCTTTTTCGTGTTCCCAGATGTTGCACACACAATGGACATAGGAAAATAACAAATCGTTACAGAGATGGAGCCCATATCTTGCAAACGAGGAAAGTTCATTTCAGTAACATTGAACTTAGCAGTGTGGAGTAGGATTGATTGTGTTTAAATGTGAGTTAACAGTTTTAATTTTTCTTATTCGTTTTGTTTAATGTGCATCTTTTTATTTTGTAATTAAGGTAATTTCTATATTTTTTAAAAAGTAAAATTTTGATCGTTATAACCGCTGAAATAGTGTAACGTTGATAATGAAGCGTTACCCCACTGCATGGGGTAATTCCGATCAGCGATTTCTTTCCATTACTCGTGATATATTCCATTGCTTCAATTTTCTATTGTTATCAAATGGACGAGAAAGAGTCACACATGTTAAATATAATATTGCGTACACATGGTTTTATTGGTATGGGAAATATCAATAAGAAACACTGAAAAATGATCGGTATTACCCCGTTTTACGGCACCAGATTAAACAGAATGGGCTCGAGGCTTTCTCACTGTCTCACTCTGGTTTTGATCTTGAAAGTCCGAGATAGTTCACCTTGGAGATGGTGTCTGTGAGAGTTCGTTTGATGAGGGTGTGCGTGTTGTAGTCCACACCTTGTTCTTTCAGTACAGGGAAGAACTGGTGGTCGATCAAGTCATAAACTCTCTTTAAGTCAATGAAAACCACAGCGATGTTCACACTCCTCATTTAGAGAATGGATTACAGGAACGTCCTTGTCCAAATCCTCCTTGATGTTTGTATTCCCACCTGCTTTCAGTATCAGTGGCGATTCGTCCATGTAGGACGTCACCTCTCAGCTTTAACTGTTTAAAAAACTTAAATTGCTTGTTTTGTAAAATAGCCTTTGGGGCCACCTTGCGTGCCCTCTCAATAAGCTCTTGTCTCACTGTTACTGTCAGTACTTGTAACTAGTTCTACATTTCCCCTCTAGATGGATGAAGTGTGTCCGTCACTGCCCGGAGTAGAAAGCTGAGGAAGGAAGCTTTGCATCCTCAAAGCACGTGTTTATAGCTTTAGAAATGTATGGGAGCCCTTGAGGGGAAAGGGGAATGTTTGGTCTTTTTAATGGCGCTCTGAGGACGTCGACTGAGATCTTCAAGTCTCACTATTGGTTGAATTCAAACCAACACTACGGGCTGATTGGTTGTGATTTTGCGCTGTCAGAATAGATAGTCTGTTTTCAGCGTGCGCATATCTTTGGAGTGATATTCGATTGTATTGTATTGTGTAATGTGTTGGTAATAGTGCTGTGCGACTGAACAATTAATCAATTTAGCCCTGCTTTAATAATTATCTTAAGTTAAGCCTATCATATTATGTCCTACACATTACAAAAAGTTACAGTCTGCCTGAAAGAATAGACTTTATATCATTTAAAATGACGCATGCTACAAATGCTACACATGTTAGAAAGGCTCGCTTCGCTCGAAGCCCCTGGACACTTTCAACAGACTCCATTACCCATTAACTTAGGCTTCCTGCGCGGCGAACGGAGAGCGGGAGGTGCACTCTGCTGCATGACGTCACGCGCTCTCCGTCTCCGTATCGCATAACGCCATAGCCCAGGAGTAAACTCAGACTCGGTGCACATGCACTGAACAACATGATGACGTCATACGCTCTCCGTCTCCGTATCGCATAACGCCATAGCCCAGCAGTAAACTCTGACTCGGTGCATATGAACTGAACCAACATGATGACGTCACACACTCTCCGTCTCCGTATCGCATAACGCCATAGCCCAGGAGTAAACTCAGACTCGGTGCATATTCACTGAACAACATGATGACGTCACGCGCTCTCCGTCTCCGTATCACATAACGCCATAGCCCAGGAGTAAACTCAGACTCGGTGCATATGCACTGAACAACATGATGACGTCACACACTCTCCGTCTCCGTATCGCATAACGCCATAGCCCAGCAGTAAACTCAGACTCAGTGCATATGCACTGAACAACATGATGACGTCTCACACTCTCCGTCTCCGTATTGCATAACGCCATAGCCCAGCAGTAAACTCAGACTCGGTGCATATTCACTGAACAACATGATGACGTCACACGCTCTCCGTCTCCGTATCGCATAACGCCATAGCCCAGCAGTAAACTCAGACTCGGTGCATATGCACTGAACAACATGATGACGTCACACACTCTCCGTCTCCGTATCGCATAACGCCATAGCCCAGCAGTAAACTCAGACTCGGTGCATATGCACTGAACAACATGATGACGTCACACACTCTCCGTCTCCGTATCGCATAACGCCATAGCCCAGCAGTAAACTCAGACTCGGTGCATATGCACTGAACAACATGATGACGTCATACGCTCTCCGTCTCCGTATCACATAACGCCATAGCCCAGCAGTAAACTCAGACTCGGTGCATATGCACTGAACAACATGATGACGTCACACGCTCTCCGTCTCCGTATCGCATAACGCCATAGCCCAGCAGTAAACTCAGACTCGGTGCATATGCACTGAACAACATGATGACGTCATACGCTCTCCGTCTCCGTATCGCATAACGCCATAGCCCAGCAGTAAACTCAGACTCGGTGCATATGCACTGAACAACATGATGACGTCATACGCTCTCCGTCTCCGTATCACATAACGCCATAGCCCAGCAGTAAACTCAGACTCGGTGCATATGCACTGAACAACATGATGACGTCATACGCTCTCCGTCTCCACATCGCATAACGCCATAGCCCAGAAGTAAACTCAGACTCGGTGCATATGCACTGAACAACATGATGACGTCACACGCTCTCCGTCTCCGTATCGCATAACGCCATAGCCCAGCAGTAAACTCAGACTCGGTGCATATGCACTGAACAACATGATGACGTCACACGCTCTCCGTCTCCGTATCGCATAACGCCATAGCCCAGCAGTAAACTCAGACTCGGTGCATATGCACTGAACAACATGATGATGTCACACACTCTCCGTCTCCGTATCGCATAACGCCATAGCCCAGCAGTAAACTCAGACTCGGTGCATATGCACTGAACAACATGATGACGTCACACACTCTCCGTCTCCGTATCGCATAACGCCTTAGCCCAGCAGTAAACTCAGACTCGGTGCATATGCACTGAACAACATGATGACGTCATACGCTCTCCGTATCACATAACGCCATAGCCCAGCAGTAAACTCAGACTCGGTGCATATGCACTGAACAACATGATGACGTCATACGCTCTCCGTCTCCGTATCGCATAACGCCATAGCCCAGCAGTAAACTCAGACTCGGTGCATATGCACTGAACAACATGGTGACGTCATACGCTCTCCGTCTCCGTATCGCATAACGCCATAGCCCAGCAGTAAACTCAGACTCGGTGCATATGCACTGAACAACATGATGACGTCATACGCTCTCCGTCTCCGTATCACATAACGCCATAGCCCAGCAGTAAACTCAGACTCGGTGCATATGCACTGAACAACATGATGACGTCATACGCTCTCCGTCTCCACATCGCATAACGCCATAGCCCAGAAGTAAACTCAGACTCGGTGCATATGCACTGAACAACATGATGACGTCACACGCTCTCCGTCTCCGTATCGCATAACGCCATAGCCCAGCAGTAAACTCAGACTCGGTGCATATGCACTGAACAACATGATGACGTCATACGCTCTCCGTCTCCGTATCGCATAACGCCATAGCCCAGCAGTAAACTCAGACTCGGTGCATATGCACTGAACAACATGATGACGTCATACGCTCTCCGTCTCCGTATCACATAACGCCATAGCCCAGCAGTAAACTCAGACTCGGTGCATATGCACTGAACAACATGATGACGTCATACGCTCTCCGTCTCCGTATCGCATAACGCCATAGCCCAGAAGTAAACTCAGACTCGGTGCATATGCACTGAACAACATGATGACGTCGCACGCTCTCCGTCCCCGTATCGCATAACGCCATAGCCCAGCAGTAAACTCAGACTCGGTTCATATGCACTGAACAACAGGATGACGTCATACGCTCTCCGTCTCCGTATCGCATAACGCCATAGCCCAGCAGTAAACTCAGACTCGGTGCATATGCACTGAACAACATGATGACGTCACACGCTCTCCGTCTCCGTATCACATAACGCCATAGCCCAGGAGTAAACTCAGACTCGGTGCATATGCACTGAACAACATGATGACGTCATACGCTCTCCGTCTCCGTATCGCATAACGCCATAGCCCAGAAGTAAACTCAGACTCGGTGCATATGCACTGAACAACATGATGACGTCACACGCTCTCCGTCTCCGTATCGCATAACGCCATAGCCCAGCAGTAAACTCAGACTCGGTGCATATGCACTGAACAACATGATGACGTCACACGCTCTCCGTCTCCGTATCACATAACGCCATAGCCCAGGAGTAAACTCAGACTCGGTGCATATGCACTGAACAACATGATGACGTCACACACTCTCCGTCTCCGTGTCGCATAACGCCATAGCCCGGCAGTAAACTCAGACTCGGTGCATATGCACTGAACAACATGATGACGTCATACGCTCTCCGTCTCCGTATCGCATAACGCCATAGCCCAGCAGTAAACTCAGACTCGGTGCATATTCACTGAACAACATGATGACGTCATACGCTCTCCGTATCGCATAACGCCATAGCCCAGCAGTAAACTCAGACTCGGTTCATATGCACTGAACAACATGATGACGTCATACGCTCTCCGTCTCCGTATCGCATAACGCCATAGCCCAGGAGTAAACTCAGACTCGGTGCATATGCACTGAACAACATGACGTCACACGCTCTCCGTCTGCGTATCACATAACGCCATAGCCCAGGAGTAAACTCAGACTCGGTGCATATGCACTGAACAACATGATGACGTCACACACTCTCCGTCTCCGTATCGCATAACGCCATAGCCCAGCAGTAAACTCAGACTCGGTGCATATGCACTGAACAACATGATGACGTCACACGCTCTCCATATCCGTAACGCATAACGCCATAGCCCAGGAGTAAACTCAGACTCGGTGCATATGCACTGAACAACATGATGACGTCATACGCTCTCTGTCTCCGTATCGCATAACGCCATAGCCCAGGAGTAAACTCAGACTCGGTGCATATTCACTGAACAACATGATGACGTCATACGCTCTCCGTATCGCATAACGCCATAGCCCAGCAGCAAAACTCAGACTCGGTGCATATGCACTGAACAACATGATGACGTCATACGCTCTCCGTCTCCGTATCGCATAACGCCATAGCCCAGGAGTAAACTCAGACTCGGTGCATATGCACTGAACAACATGATGACGTCACACGCTCTCCGTCTCCGTATCACATAACGCCATAGCCCAGGAGTAAACTCAGACTCGGTGCATATGCACTGAACAACATGATGACGTCACACACTCTCCGTCTCCGTATCGCATAACGCCATAGCCCAGCAGTAAACTCAGACTCGGTGCATATGCACTGAACAACATGATGACGTCACACGCTCTCCGTCTCCGTATCACATAACGCCATAGCCCAGGAGTAAACTCAGACTCGGTGCATATGCACTGAACAACATGATGACGTCACACACTCTCCGTCTCCGTATCGCATAACGCCATAGCCCAGCAGTAAACTCAGACTCGGTGCATATGCACTGAACAACATGATGACGTCACACGCTCTCCGTCTCCGTATCGCATAACGCCATAGCCCAGGAGTAAACTCAGACTCGGTGCATATTCACTGAACAACATGATGACGTCACACGCTCTCCGTCTCCGTATCACATAACGCCATAGCCCAGGAGTAAACTCAGACTCGGTGCATATGCACTGAACAACATGATGACGACACACGCTCTCCGTCTCCGTAACGCATAACGCCATAGCCCAGCAGTAAACTCAGACTCGGTGCATATTCACTGAACAACATGATGACGTCACACACTCTCCGTCTCCGTATCGCATAACGCCATAGCCCAGCAGTAAACTCAGACTCGGTGCATATGCACTGAACAACATGATGACGACACACGCTCTCCGTCTCCGTAACGCATAACGATGACGTCGACAAGATCATTTGAAATGATAAAATCAGCAGCACATGTGGTGTAGAGATTTATTTATCACAGGTGAGTTTGCAGGGTGTTTAGTTGCCTTGTCTTATCTTTTACAAAATAATGTTCGATTATTGAGTATAAAGTCAGAGATATATGATCCAATGTGCCATCACCCTCAACATCTCTCAAGAATGAAAGTTTGTCTGTTTTTTCTGAATTTCTACAGAAATTTGCGTTATTTCCGCGTTTCAGACTGTTTTATGATGGATGCGTGCAAAAATATTTTTTTTGTCTGTCTGTCTGTCTGTCTGCCTGTGTGTTTGTCTGGACAATTTTGTTCCCTTATAACTCGAGAATGGCTGGGTGGATCAACGTCGAATTTGGTACAGATATCCTTCAGAGGCATGGCACTAATCATTGATGTAACTCTCCTCTGTACCTCTCATAAAAGGGGGCCTACCCCCTTAAAATACTTGTTGAAATAGGCGTAGAAGGGCGAGACAAAGCTCATTTTCAGCCCCTCAATGTGAGAAACGAAACTCGGGGGCCCTAAAGAGACCTCGAAACCCCCATTTTAAGGCCCTAAAACCAACAGTTTTTGAGATATTCCCAGAAAATTAATTTCATTTAATACAATAATGAAGGAAAGCAAACCGGTAACCATGGCAACAGAAACTCGCAGGTCCATCTATTGCTGTAAGACACAATACAATTCCATTTATTATATTACTGAGATAGTTTGCAAACGGCTATAAGGTTATAACGCAACTAAATTAAGCTGTAAAATTCATCAATACATATAATGCGCTTAAGGGGGTCAATGGGTACTCTAGAAATTGTTCACGCCATTTACACATGCTGGTGTGGTACGGAAGGTCTATTATATCCCTATCCCTATATTGTTATATTATTATAATACGGCCTACAACGACGAGACAAAGCTTATTTTCAGCCCCTTGTTGTCAGAAACAAAACTCGGGGCCCCTAAACAGCCGTAAAGGGTCCCCGAAAACTACATTTTAAGGCTCTAAAACCAAGAGTTTCTGAGATAATCCCAGAAAACTGATTTAATTTAATAAACTAATGTAGGAATGCAAGCCAGACCATAACACCAGTGTCTCAAAAAGTTACATCCAACTTTCCATCAATTTCTGCAAGAAGTAATGCCACTCCATTTATTAAATTTCTGCGAAAGTTTGCAAATGGCTATAAGGTTATCACGGAACCAACAAAAACTGTAAAATTCATCAATGCGCTTAAGGGGGTCAAGGGGTACCCTAGATTTTTTCACAAGACTTAAACATGCGATATGTCGTACAGAAGGTCTATTATAGCCTATCTTCAAACAGCTATAAGGAGATGAAGATGGCTGCCGCGTATGTAGACAAAGTATACCGCTCTCTTAAAGATATCGAAAATGTAGGCGAGGACAGTTCCGTAATTAACGCCAGTGATAAAATATCGTGTAGGAAGACACCTAGTATGTGTGACATTGATAGTAAACCATCAGAGGTACATTTAGGTGTAAATACGAGTGATATACTGTGCACGCTGTGTGGCAAGGCATCGAGTGAGAGTGTGAAATCTCTACAGTTAATCATCGACATTTTGAATAGGGACCTTAAGCACACCCAAGAAGAACTATCTAAATTAAAAGCCGAAAACAGTGTACTCAGACATAACGTAAACGACCGCAACAATCCCCCGTCATCGCCGGACTCGTGGAATGTGGTGGTGGCAAATCGCGGACGCCAATGTAGGCCTAAACCACGTGTGCGGGAAACAGTTAGCCAAGCTGTTCCCACAAAAAATATGTACGATGTTCTTGCTGAAACTGAAACTGAATCCGTCTCAGAAGAAACACAAGGGCATCAACAAACTGTAAGCCGGAAAAAGTGCGAAAGTTAGCCACGTACATAACCTCAAAAAGGAAAGTACTCCTCCTCAGTGACAGTCATGGGAAAGGATGTTCAGAAGAGCTCAATTTAAAAGTATCAAGGGACTTTGCGGTAAGTAGCGTCACCAACCCAGGCGCTCGAGTTAAAAATGTTCTGGAAAATTGTGTTGAAATGTGCAGAAACCTTACTCATGAAGATTATGTTGTTGTGGGGGGGTACGAACGATGTAGCGAAAAACGAAGCGAATGGTGCAATACAAACCTACAAAGATAAGCTCCCACTACTTTCAGGTACAAACGTTATACTCTTAGGCATCCCACACAGACATGATCTAATGGAAGAATCGTGTGTCAACAAGGAGGTAAAGAGGACGAACAAAAAGCTTAGAGCACTATCCAGACTATATCAGCATGTTCACTTTCTTGATATTGATGTACCAAGAGAACTGTTTACCCGACATGGTCTTCACTTAAACACCAAAGGAAAGCAACAGATCCGTTCACAAGTAGCGGAGGAAATCAACAAAAAGTTCCACTCCCACGGACCAGTCATCCCACTACCGCATACTGCAAGTCCGACTACTGTAGAATCAGTGAACTCACTCGGTGGCGAGAGTTTTTTAGAACAGAGGTAAGTGCTCCTGCAAGAACTATAATCCCCAAGCTTAACAACAGTACAAATGCACAGAGTTCCTCAATCAGAATATTTCACCAAAATGTACAGTCACTTAATAATAAACTAGTTCATATCGATATGCTTCTACAAACATCACTCAAAGATATCCACATCCTGTGCTTGTCTGAACACTGGATGAAACCTGAACAAATCAATCATGCTGTCATACCAGGGTTTACTTTAGCTAGCTACTACTGTAGATCAACATCAGAGCATGGAGGTGTATGTATCTATATCAAAGGAAACATAGAATTTAAGCCTATACCAATTCCTGATGACTTATGCATAGATAAAAATTTTGAGGCAACAGCTATTTCTATCCCAAAGGAAAATTTAATTCTCATCTGTATATATCGTTCACCAGGAAATAATGCAAAGTTATTTCTGTATAAACTAGAAGTGATAATAAATAAAATAAATAAATTTAATAAAAAAATAGTTCTTTGTGGAGATTTCAATATTAACTTTTTAGAGGAAAGTACGGAGAGAAGGGAATTGCTAAATTTGTTAAGCTCCCATCATCTAATTCACACAGTAACAGTACCCACAAGATTAACAAAAACTAGTGCAACCACACTTGACCAGATAATAATTAATGACAAAGTGAACTGCAACTCTCTCGAAGTAATAAATACAGGTTTCAGTGACCACCGAGCTCAAATAATAACTCTAAATATTTCAAACCCAGTTTACAATGCTCAGTTTGATAAATGTCGAAGCTTTAGTCAGCACAATATAAACTATTTCAACAACTTGTTAAAAGGAGAAACTTGGGAAGGTGTGTACAAGTCAATAGATACAAACAAAAAATTCCAGGAATTCATTAATATTTTCCTGTATTATTTTGATATTGCATTTCCTTTGAAGAGTGTCAGACTGAAAGTTTCTTCTCCATCAAAACAATGGCTTACTCTTGGAATAATTACTTCATGCAAAAGAAAGCGTTTCCTCCACGATTTTCAAAGTACACACGAAACCTCCAATGAATTTAACATGTATTTCAAGACCTATAAGACCATACTTAACAAAGTTATAAAATTAGCAAAGAGAATGTCAAATGATAATTATATCCTGGAATTAAAAATAAAACTAAGGCTATGTGGAATATCATAAAAAATGAAACCAGGCAAACAAAACCGGCAGTAAATAACATAACGTTATCAGAAGACTCCAAGAAGATCAATGACCCACAAAATGTCTCAAGAATTTTTAATGAGCATTTTGCTACCATAGCTGAAAAACTACTAAATGTAAACAATATACAAGCAATAAAATCAACACTCGCGAATATAACATTTAATGGAAAATCAATGTTTGTTGAAAATGTTACAGAAGCAGAAATCCTCAATATTGTAAAGAACCTACAGAATAAACATTGCTCAGGAGTTGATAACATTCCTGATATACTAATTAAAAAATGTATCCAAAATATAATTACCCCCTTAACACACCTCTGTAACCAATCTCTCATGTCAGGAATATTTCCCGATATCTTTAAAATTGCAAAAGTAATTCCATAATTTAAAGGGGGAGATAGAGAAAACGTAACCAATTATAGACCTATTTCTTTATTGTCGATATTTTCAAAAATTTTAGAGAAGATAATGTACAACCGTCTAATTAGCTTCATAAACAAATATAAATTGTTAACTGACTCTCAACATGGCTTTAGAGAAGGAAAATCAACAATGTCAGCAATTTATGAATTTTTAAATCCTGCTTTTGAGTCACTTGATGAAAGGAAGAGAGTATGTGGCCTGTTTTTGGACCTGTCTAAAGCTTTTGATGTGATAAATCATCAGATACTGATTGATAAACTCCATCAATATGGTATCAGGGGTATCGCTAGTAAGTGGTTTCAGTCATATTTAAATAATCGCCAACAGATCGTCGAACAAAAAAGTTTAGAAAATACCACAAACATATTTAAATATTACCACTCAGATCCTATGTTTTTGAAGTATGGCATTCCGCAGGGGTCCGTTCTAGGGCCACTACTTTTTCTCCTTTACGTAAATGACTTGCCATCTCAGATACCTGCATTTAAAACTGTACTATTCGCAGATGATACAAGTGTTTTGATGAGGGCTGAAAATGACACTGAACTTCAAAAATCAGTAGAGGAAGTAACAGGTCAGCTGTCCTTTTAATGGATTCCTTATCAACACTAGTAAAACAGTGACTCTTAACTTTCACACAGCTCAGAATAAAAGTATTAATACTCCCTCCATAATCTTAAATGACCTTAAAATTGGTAACGCCTCTTCTACTAAATTCTTAGGCCTTTGGTTGCAGGATGACCTAAAATGGAACTCTCATACCACTAAACTTGCCAAGAAACTAAGCTCAAGTTGTTATGCATTAAGAGTATTAAGACAATCGACTAGCTGGAGAACTGTTCTTAGTACTTATTTTGCTTATTGCTATTCGCTTATGAAATATGGAATCATATTTTGGGGAAATTCACCTGCTGCTCACCAAATCTTTATTATCCAGAAAAGAATAATTAGAACAATGAAAGGAACTACTAGATTGCATACATGTAAGCCTCTGTTTAAACAACTGAAAATTTTACCTTTGCCATGTATTTACATCTTTGAACTTTTATTATTTGTCAAACAAAGCTTAGGAAATGAGGATATCTTTGAGATGAATTCAAATATACATAACTACCAGACCAGACAAAAGAACAATCTTCATGTACATGCTGCAAATACAACACTATGTAAAAATGGTGTATTCCATGCAGCTATAACGCTGTATAATCATTTGCCAAATAATATTAAAAGTACAGTAAATTACATAAAGTTCAAAATAAAAACTAAAGAGTTCTTGCTGGAGCACTGCTTCTACTCAGTTAAAGAGTTTTTAGAATATCAATAGTTATGTTTATGTATTCATAGGACTAAATGATGTAAGGTTATCCTTGTGTAGGCCTATATTATTATTGTGATTGTAAATTAGTATTAGTATAATTTGTGAATTGACGTGTCCTATATCATTGTACAATGTACATTATATGATTGAATGGATGAATAAAAAATACAATACAATACAATAGCAACATTATTTTCAAAAATTCCTGAATTGAAATAGTTTTTTTTTTTTGCTTTTAGGAATTTGGGCCATTGGAGGCTAAAAACCTTGAATTTTCTTGCACCACAAGCCTTTATAATGTATTAAAGAGGCCTTCCTCTGGATGCGGACTTGACACAACAGTAAGGGTCAGTTTTTATGTGACGTGTATTGCGTTTCGTCTACGAGGTTTTCAATTTCATTTCCACGTCTGGAAGTACACTTTAGGTAAATTAGTTTCAGAGTATATTTCAACCAATCATTTATCTTTGTCGACAAACAGTTCCAAACCCCTAACCATTGCAACAGTAGCTCAATTGATTACGTCTGTTTATTAATACCGAAGACCATTCGAAGAATGGGTACTTCTGCTAGTGTTCAATAAGTGGGAGGTTAGTGTGCTGGTACTCACGGGCATACCTCAAGCTTGAGCTCAAGGACTCCTGACACGATGAAGGCGATGCCAGCAAAGACTCCGCCGATGACCATCTTCTTGAGGAGAGACGTTAGCACGTCGATCCTATCTGTGAGGGGGTACAGCACGTTGTCGAACAGTGGAATGAGCATGAGGACCACCGCAGGGTTCAACACCTGCATTTGGTCAGGTCGTAGCTGAATGCCCAAGAGCTCACCGTTCATGCGCGATGCTTGGAACGTCCATCGCGAGCCCTGCAACAGTTCGCCAACGGCAAGTTAGGAATCTCAATATTAAAACTTAGAAAGAACAGAAGAAAGGAAGGTTTCAATTCAGAGTTTCCAATTTCACAAGTATCCATCGCAACTCCATCGTTCTTTCAGTTCACTTCGAAGATTCTCGTCGTGTTCGGTAGACGAGACACTTGCAGTAACATTTAAACTAAAGAAGAATTAAATGCAGGAGTTTTCATTTCATTTCAACAGGTTCTATGATTCCATAAAATTAGATCGTAATTGATGATAATCAGTAGAAAAGCTGTCTCAGAGCCGCTACCACCATTGAACATTGATGTCACACTCCCAGTTGGACATAAACGGTAGCATCACTGGGAGAAATCTGTTTGTCTAAACCAGGGGTACACAACCCGCAGGCCGCTTGCGGCTCTCAAAGTCAGTGTATGCGGCCCGCGAATAAATATTTTGTACTATTGAAAACGTGGATAATATTGTGAATGATGAGATTTTCCCATTATTGCAAGCCCTAGTTGAAATAAGGAAATTATATAAAAAAAAAAAAATCTTAAAAAAAATAATTAAAAAAATTACGAGCCTTACAATAGTCGCATATGTTGTGTAACATCTGACATAGAAGAAACCTCACGTGAAATTGTTGATACACCGGTATTTTAAACTATTATTGGCACAAATATTAATCAATTGTAAAAGGGAGTGTTTTACAGATATTGTAGTTTATAATACGGAACTCGTTTTATTAGATCATTTGTAACTTCCACCTGCACTAGCCTAAATAAAGAATACGATATGGATCAACTAGATTAATAGACGCGACACCACTCATAACCTTAAATTCCTTATAAACAGGTCCTCTTGATTCACAGACCAACACGTACTTTCATATGGATTCTGTTAAAATGAGTCATATTGATATGATAAATATCGTTTAAAATGATAATCTGGTAGCAAAAATATCTACCCCGTTCACAGTCATACGCAATAATCCCACGGCTATTTCGACTAGGCAAATTTTGTGCACAAGATGGTGACTTATTTCCACGTTCCAATAATACTGCATTACCGAATTAAGTTTCATTTATATTTTGCTTGTTTCGATAATGTTCCTGCGTGAAGTTGAGTTTAAAATGCCTTATGATGATGATGATGATGATGATAATTGTTGTTTTAAGGGGCCTAACATCTAGGCTATCGGCCCAAATGCCTTATGAATAGGCCCTCTTGTGAGTAAAGAGAATGTATTCAGCAACAGTTCATGAAGGCTTGCTCAATTCTCGTATAACCACAACGATTATATTATATTATATTGATGACTGCATTACCGTTATGTGGGTTAATATTTGAATAGCCATTGTGCAGAAACATAATACCGGCAATGCCGACTACTTACAATGTTTGATATTAAGGCATTTTACCATTTAAATACTGATACGAAGACTTCGAACATGTACCATGTGCTTTGTTTCAATCACTTGACACCAGTTCGCATGAGCGTTTACCGTTCAGTATGCCATATCCATTCCACATGGCCGAGAGTACGTCATGGTATCAATTTCCGACACTGCGCGCTCATTGTTTCTCGTACCACTGCCAGCTGGGTCTTGCCACTACCAGCTGGATCGATCGATCCAGTTGGCAGTGCATCTTATACTTCGGTTCGTTCCACCACTGCCAGCTAGTACACTTCCGTTCGATCGATCTAGCGGGCAGTGCATACTTCCGTTTTCCACCACTGCCAGCTAGTACACTTCCGTTCGATCGATCGAGCGGGCAGTGCATACTTCCGTTCGATCCACCACTGCCAGCTCGATCCCACAAAACTATCCAGCAACCGAGCGGAAAGATGTTACACATGGTATTGAAACACATTTTTTGCCTGCTGGTAAAATACGTTATTCAGATAATAGTAAAATTAGCTTTAGCGGTAGGGTTTGGCACATGCCTAACTTGCGCCCCGCCACTTATTATGTAAAAATAAACTTGGCCCCCATTTATCAAAAGGTTGTGAACCGCTGGTCTAAGCATTTGTGCATCAAGTCACAGAACGCAGAAAATGTTAAAAAGTGGAAACAAGACACTAATCATTATTTCGTATAATATAACAATTCCTTTCCAAGTGATCAAGCACCAAGACTAGAGTCGAGCAGAACTCCATCCCACGAGCTTCCCTTACTTCAGGGTCCATTGAAGGCTGCTGTGTTTAGTTTACGTTGGATGGACGAGCGGAGTCAAACTGTCCTGGGAACAATCACGTCTCAGACCAGTGGTTCCCAAGCTTTTCTACCTGGCGCCGGCCCCCTTAGAACTCCTATATGCCTCTCGCTATTTTTAATGTTCATCATCATCTTAATTTCCTCTTTTCCAGCTAATGCTGGGTGGGGGCAAATATGGTTCCTCTCCACTTTGTTCTGTCGTTCCACCCTCTTCCGACACGGTGTTCCAATCCAGGTTCCGTTTTCTAATACTATTCTTCACCAAGTCCATCCAACGCATTCTTGATCTTCCTCGTCCTCTCTTCCCTGTCATCCGTCGTTCCAGTGCTCGTCTTGGTAGCCTTACTTCATTCATCCGTTTGACATGTCCAAACCATCTCAATCTGTTTTTTTCCAGTTTCTGTACTCCCAGTTCTTTCCTTATATCTTCATTTCTTATTCTGTCTCTCCTCGTTTTTTGGACCATACTTCTCAGGAATCTCATCTCAGCTGCTTGTACTCTGCTCTCATCCCTCTTAGCCATTGTCCAAGTTTCTGCTGCATATGTCATTATAGGAACATAAAAAGCTTGGTACATAACTTCTTTAGCCTTAATTGGTCCCCATACCTGTTGGTAGAAAGCACTCCCGAGTTGTATTCTTCTGCTAATTTCCAAATCTAGTCTTCCATCTTCAGTCAGTTCACTCGAGACTAGACTGCTCCATACTACCCTCGGCCTGCTCCCTAAATATCCAAAGGGCGTGAGCGTGTACCAAGGGCTTCGCGGGCGCAGCCAGCATCGAGCGAAGGAGCAGCCAAGTCCAAACGGACTTTATTACTCAAAAAGAACATGTTATTTACCGCAATTTTCGCAGTGCGACAAAACAGCCGGTGTAAGAAGAGAGAATCCTAATCTAACATATTTTTATGTGGTGAAAGTTACCAGAAGAATTCAGAGGACTGTTGACATTGTTTTCTTTTGAGGAGCTCATGGATGTTTGTGTCAAACTGGTTAATGCATATCTAAGGTCACTCTCCACGTTCAGTTGACTGCGGTGTTTTGTTTTCATGAAGGGCAGTGTTGAAAATCCGGTCTCACATAGATAAGTAGATGAGAACTGTATGAAGTCTTTTAATACTTCCTCTCCCACTCTTGGTTAAATTGGAAGGAAACTGGCCCAAAATTCTTCCATCCTGAAACTGTTCTTTAGCACTTGAATCACAATTCAATTGCATCGTGTTGTATCTCATCAGTGAGTGCATGTACGGTACATCAATTGTGAAGGGTGATCTTGCTCATTTGTTCTGAAGGCAAGTCAGGAAAATAAAGCTTGAAGCAGTTCCAGATGCTCATGTCTGTTCATTGGTGTATTGTTGCATCAGCAAAGAACGTTGTGCTGTGAGGTTGGAATTGAAAATGGATCGCACGACAGAAGAAACATTCTTCATAGTGGAGTATTATTTTCACTCGTACGGAAATGACTAACAATACGGGCCGAGGAGGCACCAATATCCTGTTTATTGTGTCAACGGAAGGGAAGGTCTGTGTCCATGAAGGAGAATCATGGACATATTCTCAATCATGTGTTCGAGCAAACAAAGCCAAGTCTCTTACGAATGTCCTTGAAATTGGACATCAGCAATACGTCGCTACGGCTAACGTTTAAAGACATAGGTGGATTTCCGTAACGAATACAGGTTGACAACAATTGACGGAGAAAGATAATCATTCCAGGATTGCAAGATTTTTGGCCATTGTGTACGAGAATCCAAATTTCTTACTCACTGTGTGGTTCTCTGACGAAATTCATGCTCACTTGGAAGGTTTCATCAACCGTCAAACAACACGCTCTCTTGGTTTCGAGAGTCCAGACGTTATCGTCCATCAACTGCTACCTAGTGAACGTGTGACGATATGGTGTGCAGTATCAGCAAATAGGTGCTAGGTCCATATTTGAATCGATGATGACTGTTACCCAGGAACATTATAGGAACATGATGGTCAAGCCATTTATTGGGGATCTAAGAAGGTTTAGCCTTTGGGTGGATATGCTGGTTTCAACAGAACGGGGCCCTGCCGCACCGTTCGCAGTCTCTGGCCATGCTGCAAGAAACTTCTCCAGGGCGAATCTTTTCCCATGGAATGGAGTTCTACTACCCATCATGTAACGTTCCCCTGATCTTACACCACTTGACACCTACTTGTGGTGAATGTTAAAGCAAATAGCTTATTAGTACAGTCAAATTAGGCTTCGAGACGGAAAAAATTAAATGACAACGAATTTCTTCAAAAACATGTTCTATAAGACCCCCTGAACATCCCCAGAAAAATCGCCAAAAATCGGGCATGGGGAACACCCCTAATGTTTCAAAAAACGTCCGCCATCTTGGATTTTCCAAAAAACTGCTATAACTTATGAACGAAAAGTAGAAATAAGGTGCGGTTTTCGCCAAAAGTTCTGTTTCGACTTTTAGATGTTGTACTTACTATTAACTCTTGATGTTGTACTTAATATTAACAGTCAAGTCGGGGACCGTCTTTAAATAAAAAAAAAGACGCTTGATATCTTAGATTTTTGTAAAAAAAAAATCGATGTAACTGTTCAACAAAAAGTGAAAAGGATGCTATTCTGTCTACAAGTTTAGATTAACTTTCACAACTTGTGTAAGCCTACATCAAATAACTGGATATATACGAGGGGGAACGTCCCTAAATTAGAAAAAAACACGTCATAATAAACTCTTATATTGCATAAACCAAATCTAATGCTCATAGCCGAGTATGTACAGTTTTTGGGCAAGAACATGTAGCCTACAATGGATTTACGATGTTCAAAGGTTACAAAAAATCATTTTAGCTAAAACTGACATTACAAAATATTAGTACTATAAACAACAATACACAAATAGCAGACATTTTACATTGAAGATAACATTTATTAGACATAGACACATATTAAGACAACATTCATTTGTTTACAACTCGTCTTCTCTTTGAGGTTTCTTTGGGGGCGATGCTTGACCTCTTTTGTACAGAGACGGCGGCGGTGGCATCATTGGTTTCATTTTCGATTTGCTCCTGGTCATCTTCGTCCTCGTCATCAGAGAAAGTGAATTTGTTCAGGCATGCATCTCCTGCACATACGGCGCACATGGTGGTACATGGGAGGCCTCCTCTCCTGCATTCGCAGTTTCTTGTGCAGTCTCCCTTGCATCCACACCTTACCAAGTGGAGGAGACGTTCAGGCGCGGGCGGCAACGTAGACTGAATGGGAATGTGCCTTCCACATTCGAGTTCCCATCCCCAATCTTGCGGTGGAAGACGGTTGCCCTTCTAAGCTTGAACCTGGCGGTAGAAGCGCAGACAGTGTTGACGTGCCGCAGCGGAAGAAGGAGGAAGGCTAGAAAGATTCATGATGAAGTTTGGTGGTTTCTTTCCCACGGTTTGGATGTACTTCATAAATCGTGCTTTGTTAAGGCCCTCTCCTGGTTTGCCTCCGTAGAGCTTGATGATAAATTCCTGTCCTGAATAAAACAAAACATAGGTAATGCACAGTGTACCGACTTCTAGTAGTCAGAGAATTAAAAGATCATACCAGTATTATAAGAACAAGTACGAAAGAAAAGAACTAATTTACTTGCAGCTGCAATTTTATCTTGTGTTGCGGTTTCGTCCAGGAAAACAGCGACTGTTTTACGGAGTTGTTGGTCGTTGTGCAGTTTATTGAAGCCTACCGACGGACTCTTGTAATAAAAGGCGGAAGTGGTATCACATCCCATCATTGCGTGGACAAACAGCAAGTTAGCTGTCATTTCTCCGAGACCTTAATGCAGCTCCTTACTATTGTAAATCTTTTGGGAGTTCGTTGAGTTACCCGGAACTAGCAAAAAGATGGAATGGTCCGGCTGCGTCAAGGCTGCTATTAAAACAAGAAGATCTGAATCGGCGCCGACTACGACTGCTCTTTCTCCAGATTCGGCCTCTTTTTTTTTTGCAGTTTCTACAATCAAAACATCCGCGTCACTGGGTGCATGGAGGACTGGGATGTTTGCTGCCTGAAATACTGCTCCTAGAGGGTTTACGAAATTCGTTTTGTTGTCAAAGTTGGATAAAAAGTAAAAACTGTTCTTTAGGTGCAGTCAAAATGTTGGAAGATGTCACTTCTACCCTAGCTGACGACTTTCCGATGCAACGGCGACCATGTGCAGCGTCTTTCGTGCTCGCCTCGTAGCCGTCCAACACTGTAATGACACTTTCCCCGTAATGCCTTCGTACATAGTCCTTGTAGGCATTGAACACATCGTCGTAGGTTGCTGGGCGAGGACAATGCACGCGGTGTATAAGATCGCCACCATCTAGAACGAACTTGGGGTTATCAGGCATCTGACTGCTCACCTTGCAGACTTGGTCTATAACCTGATATATCTTCTACTTAACACCAGCACGGAGCCCAACGTTGTCGAACAAAGCTTGGGGATATGGCGCCAACTCGTGCCGTAAGCAGTCTTCCAACTCCTCCTCGGTTCTGACGACACAGGCGATGCGGTGGAACAATTGGTTGGGATTTACAACGACCGGTTCCTTGTGATCACGAGTGTCTTCTTCATGGCAGCGAAAGTTGTCACTTTATCCTTCCATTTTAGAGTGACGGTGTCAAATGACTTCCCCACAACACTTCTCACCGCCTTTTCGCCCAATTCTTCGGCCAAATCGCAATTGACGCTTTCGTCTGCAATTATTCCAGTTGACAGGGAGACGAGGTCTTTGGATTTCTTAAAGGAAGAATGTTGTTTTAGCCACTCAACGAATTTCTTCAAGTCTTTGGCGTCTCGAGACTGCCTGGATGCCAGCAAAGAGACGTGTTGTTCAGAGGTAGACTCGTCGGCAAAGTGCTTCTTTCTTGAAATTTAAGGACGTTCCCCATCTTACATACGCAGTAATATGATAAACAGAAGTTCTGAAAGTTAAATTAATTATATAGACGAAAAGAGCACCTTTTTTTCGTTAAGGAGAAAGCTTTTTTTTCATTTATTAAAAAAAGGAGATAAGTGTTTTTTTCTTCAAAATTTAAAGACGGTACCCGACTGGAATGTGAGTTTTCATAGTAGGTACAACACCTAGAAGTCGAAATACAACTTTGGGCGAAAACCGCACCTTATTTATACTTTTTGTTCATAAATTATACCAGTTTTTTGAAGAATCCAAGATGGCGGGTGTTTTTAGAAAATTTAGGGGTGTTCCCCAAGCCCGATTTTTGGCGATTTTTCTGGGGATGTTCAGGGGGTCTTATAGAACATGTTTTTGAATAAATTCGTTGTCATTTAATTTTTTCCGTATCCGGCCAGATTTTGCCCTAATATGAGTGTACTATATAAAGATAATAGCGGAAACTCCTCGCCAAAACAGGAGACAGCGCTCCCCAGCACCGCCTAGCGGTCCGAGTTGGCAACCGTGAGATCCAACCAAACAATTATAAGAAATTATTGACCTGTGGATGATCTAATTATCCAATTGTAATGGTTGGTACGGGGAGTATTTGTGCCATATATGGCTGTAATAATTATAAACAACAAAGTGACCCAAGCTATTTTATATTTGGTAGAACTTCGTGACGAATAGGTCGCTAAAAATAAAACAACAACAACTCTCCGGAACTTCAGATTATACCAGCTTGCTGCCGTATTCAACGTTTGGAACTGGCCTTTGGTTACACAGACGGTCAGGGTGTTTCCCGCAAGGGAGACCATTCCTTAGGAGTGAGCTATAGAATCTGACATAGCTGCTGTGGACACCAAGGCTATCATATTCGAGTTATAGATCACCAAGTGAAATAAACTGATATTCCGCCAGCCTAGCCAGCCAGCCCTTCTACATAGTCTGGTCCTCGCTATCGCCACGTTTTCACGTTTACGAGCTACTACGCTATGTTACCTATAGGCCTAATCAAGCTGCGCAGGGTAGCCTAGTGGAACCTGCTTCTTGCTCCAAGAACTTCTAGTCTACTAGGTGTCACGGCTGGTAGGTGTGCTAGTTTAGCACCGTGACACTCTAGCTAGGATTAGTATAGGCTTCCCCCTCACTGTCACCCTCAGTGGCCAACATATTGGGACTGTAACTTGTATCTCGGGACTTAGCCAGAGAAGTAACTAACCCGCTCATTGCTTGTCACTGCGTTACCAATATAAACTACACCTGCTGTGAGTTAGGTTATCACTTCTTCCTTGTTGCGCGTTTGTAATTCACCTTCGCCTTTCTATTTACTCGAAGGTTGACTCAAGACTGTATTGAGAATGCATTTTCGATCATAAGAGGGAAAGGAGGTAATAATGTAACACCTGATGCCTCTAAGTTTCGCAGTGCCTTAAGGACAGTAATAGTCAACAGTTCGCTTTCCCCATCCCAAGGTAGTAACTTTTAGATTGAAAGCACGCATGGGGTCAAAATCAAGATGGTTAATTTACTTACGAGTGAATGTGCCACACCGGAGGGAGTAAGCAAGAACTGTATTCTGTTGTTGGCTAGCACATATTTTGCAGTCTTCATAAAGGCATTTGTGAATAAGACTAACGATTTTTCTGAATCGTATGTAAACATAGGAAGTGTTAAATTACGAAAAGTAACACATCAATAAGTGTAAATGCTTACGGGTATGAATGGGCATATTCCAGACTTCAGTAACCCACACCAATACCATGTCATGAATTATCTGCAGAATTTTTTAGAATTCTATATAAATTGTACAGAACCAAGTATCTTTTGTTTCTTTTAACACTAATCTTTAAATTATTTGCTGCCTAAATATCAAGCCGAGAGTCAAGACATATGTTAGCTTCACAATGCAATTTCGGTCGGTGCGCACTCAATAATGCTAGCTGTGGGTGGCAAGGCGAGTAATGCTGTCAACTCGCTGTGATCGCTGTCTCCAGGCGAGCGCATGCTTTTACGGCCGAGTTTCCGCTATTATCTTGATAAGCTATTTGGCTAAAGCACAGAGAAGATCGTCTTTAGCAACCTATGCTCCTGCTCCGTGCTCTCTGCGCTCGTTACATTATCGTCTTGTATTTGCCTGGAATAGAAGGGTGAAACCACAGAAAACCAGTGAAATGCCATGTCCTGTGGTTCGGATTCCACGTAAAAAGGAGGTCCCGTGGCTCATGATCGCGCGATTAACGGTCACGTAAAACTGCAAGCTTCCTTCCTTCCACAGAAAACCAGTTAGGAGGTTCTCTACTGATAATATACCTGCTGGTCAAAGAGACTCCAGAACAAGGGCAGCGGGATCAGCAAATACATCATGGCCAACACTATCTTCATGTCTGCGATCAACTTCTTGTCGTACGTCTGGTCTGCGTAATCCAGCCAGTGCTCTCTGCGCTCGCCTTTGGCTTTGAACCTTTGGAAGAAAGCAAACTAAAACACATTTATTAAACACCGCCATGGTCGGTCATCTACCCCCCCCCCCCCCTTAAAACAATAACAAATACCACAGCGTGGTTCCTCGAGCACCTTCCTCCTCACATATAAAATATTTACCTTAAGATTCGAGGTAATAATAATAATAATATGGTAAGGCCTCGGGTGCCGGTTGCAAGCTTTGTTATTGACACCCAGAGGGCAGCTACTTTGTCGTTCCTTGAAGCACTATGGAAGTCAACGAGGTTAGATATCTAAGCTCCTTGACACTACAGCGCTTTCTAGTAGAGAAATGAGGAACTTTGTGTTGGCGGAAAATCCCGAGATTAATTTTGCCATTATGAACACGGCCTACTGAATTCCAATGGGTTCTTTAACATGCCAACAACGTATGACATGCGTGTCGTGATTTTTGACGCCTTTCAAAAGTTACTTACCATGGCCAGGAGTGAACCTGCAGGCTTGGGGTTGGTAGTCCGACACGATAACCACTCACCCACCGTGGGAAGCTGAGATTCGAGGTAGATGGGTTATTCTTAATTTCACAACTGTGCTTTATCAGGGTTTGACCCAAGCGCGCTCTGGTTGGTTGTTTGTGGGGAAGAAATGGCATACTTACAGTTAACACAGACACAGGCGCACTAGCGAGCAAAGAAGGAACTACAGTTGTTATGCACATGCTCAGTGCTGCCCTATTCATATTACAACTCCTCAGTCTGTCGGCAAAATGTAATCCCAATTATGTGACAAGTAACCTGGAAAAAATTACATGTGATTAATATACAAATGGTGTCCGTAAAATAAGGTTCCCAGTCATTTTTAGCCTATTTTCATTTATGAAAAAATAGGCTGATGCGATCACCTTTTGCCCGTGTGTGTGTGTCCCTAATAACTTCTAAACGACTGGAGCGATTTCAATGAAACTCAGTAAGGTCATAGCATCAATTCGGGCGACCCCAACCGTGGCCTTCAAATTTGATTACGTCTCACCAATCCAACATGGCGGCTGTGCGAAATATTTCACCGGCATTCTATATCTCCGAAACTATTACTGATATCACCCTGACATATTGTACGGCCATTATTATTTATCGTATGGCTTTTGGTGCCGGGAGTGCCTGAGGACATGTTCGGCTCACCTGACTCTGTAGCTACTTCCAGCGGACACCCTTAGGGTGAGCAACAAATTCCGTCCAATTTCATGTAGTTCCAACTTTCGCTACCAGATATCAATGATACCTAGTGGTGAACGTTGGAACTTTGATAGAGCGTTCCGACGAAATCTAACCTAACAATTTAGTTTCACACAAGTTTAGTCTGTGGAAGGATCTTTTACATGCCATAAATCTATGACATGGGACCGCCGACGACTTTGGCCTTGTTTGAACTCGCTATCTTGCTCACAGCAGTTCAGCATGCTACCAACTACGCCACCGAAGCAGCTTGTACGGTCATAAAAGACACTACTAGAAGTTGAGCTGTGTGACTTTCAAAAACCTGTTAACTACAAAACAAACATGGCGGCCAAGAGAAGTTGAAACATTTTAATAGACTTTTCTCGCGATTTAACCACCCAAGAGCAGTGAAACATGATAGAGAAAATATTTATACACATTGTAATGCACCGACACCTAATTTAGTTCAATTGTTTAATAACTTAAAAATGGCGGCAGTGCGAAAATTTAAAATTAAGTTTTTATTTCTTGCGTACTAATCATGCAATTAGACAGATAGATTTTTATTAATTCCATTTGATCAAATACATGTATACAATACATTTTTGATATAGGACACGTCAGAATTTACATCTATAAAATAAAAGTACTAACAAGTATATATTACTAATACTATAACTATTTATAACTTATTATATTAACAGATCTTAAGAGATACAATCTTATTGGACAACTATTTACTCCTTACTCTATTATCACAATACGAAAACCTAATTCTATAAATACAACAACTTACAGCTAGATACTGTCCCCGTATATTCTAGAGACGGTCTATTGGATATCCGAAGCAACAGCTGGATTCGTAGACCCTGACAGCTCCGGTGCAAAATACTAGTCAAGGATCTACTTCCAATTAGACCCTCGCGAATATACGTGGCGGAAATCACGACACAACTGTGAATTACATGAAAAATACACTTAGCTCGCAGTAGAACACCTACCTTATTCTCGGAGATCTCGTGGTCAGCCTCTGGACCTATAATGGGTTTCACAGTTGCATCTCACTATATCTAAAATAAATCATGACGACATGGCCTCTAATAAAACTAAACGATTTAATAACAAAAGATGTAAAATATGGCTAAACATTCATACAATAAAATAAAAACACACTCCCATGCTCCCATCTTTACATTCACGCCACTGATAGAACTGCGTTCTATGAACGCTATGATAAAATTTGGGGTAGCTTGTGTCAATACATCAAGCTGTACAACAATTACACTCCCCTGTGTATTTACATTCCTCTGGCGCGTTCCAATGAACATCTGGGCGCTAAGGGCGCGCGACCCTCGCCACGCGTCTGATGACATAACATATCCCGTTACATTCCCAGTGCTGGTTGGATTAAAAAGCTGCAAGTCTGCCGTTCGCAACAACTCTCTCCATTTGTGCGACCTAGCCGTGGCCTTGGCTAGAAACGAGTTTTAAAGAAGCCCTCGCTATTCCCGCCTGGCCCACAAATGTACCTCTCCATTACAATAAAAGCTGTGTTAAAATTAAACAGATTCACGTCCGACAAATACGTGAACTGCACGCACATCCTACACGCTATTAACATAAAACTTCTATACACACTTCCATTCATACTCTCGCATTGTGACGTCCCAATGGAGTTCATTTCATTCACACTGAACAAGAAACAAACCACATACAGTCACATACTCATTCATACTCTAACCTCTACGTTAAAAAATCCAAAAACTTCCTATGCCTAACATATTATACACTCGATTGGCAAATAATGAAAGTTAACATTAAATGAATTTATAATGACGCTTATAGCATCAGCTATAGTCCTTTCAAATGAGTAGCGTCTATATACACTTGAGCCTGAGCTCTGATCTAACAGTTATGTCAAATACAGTGAACTGAGATCCTTAAAATCCTCTACATCTCCAGAAATAACTACCACCAGTCTCTCCTCTCTGATCTGGTGTCAAAATAGTTTAAATACATTCGACCACTCAAGGTGAAACATATGTCGTTACATATTCAGGTTTAATAATCTCGATATGAGTATAACATGACAGATGTCATTATCTATTTCCCGTCTCATTTTCAACCGTGACCCTTCATGTCCTCTCTAATCCAAAGTCGTGTATACAAATAAGGAGTACTCTCTACTCACAGCTTCATGCCTTGCCAAACCTTAGTCATGCCCACGCAATGACTGTACTATAAAATGCGGAAAACACCCTCGCAAAACCCTCGTATGCCAACTACATACGGAAATACATACACATAAAACCACTATCAAAGGGTTATCACCTTCACTTCTTTCAAACTGGCATTCCTTAAAAAGGGCATAGTTCCTCAGCGTCGTCATAACAATCGCTGGTCCAATGAACAATAACAACAATTGTTATACCATTAATTTATACATCATAACGACCTTTGGACTTTACGATACTAACCTCCTCACTTATTATTCTTGAAACGATACTCTGATAAGTATAAACTGTCGTGCATACATTTAATAAAAATACTGCATCTCAACTCCATACTTCTGGGTTCGACTTTTATCGGAGAAGGAATATTATGTCTACAACGTGACATGATATTACTCCTCGTAAATATTTAATCACAACATTATAAATGTGTGTCCAACAAGAATCGATCACGACGAGGATATCAAACGACAACTACCCTAACGTCGGATGATAATAAATCTTCCGGTAAGATTCTAGCTTCAAATAAATTAAATGACTGAAAGTTCATAGCTTTCTTCAATAAAACATACAATTAGTCATATTCGTATTATCTCCATTCTGAACGAATGTCTATGAGTTCTAACGATAATAATTGTTTCCACGTTAAATGTTTCTTTTCCACAAGATGTCATGATATTTCACAATATATCACTTCCAAGATCGTCTTCTCTTGACGTTCCTTCTCGACGGATAAAATGCCGAAATTAAACTAATAAAAATTAATTTAATGGGTAACATAGACGAAAATGTCTATCACCTGAATTCAGAATGAATTCATAAACGTCGAAAATAAATAACTGTTCCTTAAAGGAAATGACAAAAGCTCGTTCCTCAAACAAGTAAAATAATCTCAGTTCAGAAACTGGATTCCTAACAAACGAAGCTAAAAGCGTCACAAGACGATCACTACAATAAATTTCGAAGAATAAAAAGGCTATACATGGAGTACATAAATATTGTGTCGAAATATGGATAAAGGATTTGCTCAGAAAATGTCACTACAAGCTCTAACTACAAGGTTAGTGCACTGATACCTGGTCTCGAAGTCTAGAAGATCAAGATAGAGTATTACAAAATACTCGGATGTTACATCTCCCAAAGATCTGGGCTGGATCCTAGCTCGTCTTCAAGAACTCGTGACCTCAGGAAAGGAACGAATTCCCCTACTGGAAAACAGCAAGCTCCGACCGGGATCGAACTGCGGGCCTCCAATCATCATCTTCTTTGTGACCGGGATAACCCTGGACCTCTTGATAATCTTGATGTTTCTTCTTTCTCCGTCACAGCGAGTAGCGTCGAAAGTTCTGCTTTCCACTTCGAAGGGCATTCGAAAAGAAAGTCTTGGACCTCACTCGCACAACGGACATTTATGTAGATGGAATATGAACATCGTTCTGTAGTCGCTGATGTTAATGTTGAGCTCATGTTTGACAAGAATGCACCAGAATAGAGTTGTACATCAAGTCTCATGATCGCTCACTAAGTAGATATTCATGAACAGTCTCCTCTAACGAAGCTCTATCGCTGACTATACTGCTTCTATCTGCCTATACTGGCGCACATATTAATTTAGTCCATAATAATCTTCATAATAGTAGACTGAATATTGTTCTTCAATATGGAATACATCTCCATCCTATGTGTTGTAATACAGTTCCACACAAGCAATGCTAACATACACTCGTACTCAATTGTGGCTGTCGCATGCGCTGTAGTCGCTCGAACAAAAGTGTCTTATCGCGCTGGAAAGAAACACTTTTCTCGCGCTTCACAAAATTGCTTATAATTGCTGAAATATTTTCCTCAAACTTCTGAAAGTTCGTAATATACAATACCTGATAACAAGCTACAATTTGTAGTTGAAATAATGTCTCTGAAGTCGATCAGACCGAAGTGATTGCGGCATATAAGTTCATCGCGACTTCGCTTAATTTCAAGGCGCGGTAATCTCCTAACTCTACCATCGCTTATGCCTTGTCTCCACGAGTCACCTTCTACAAGCTCGGTGAAACACTCGGAACTCCTCTCTCTTCCAGTAACACACGTCTGACCTCTCGGACATTCAGATAATCAAGAGCCTCGATGCTTGGCATCTCCCCTCCAAGTCTACCGATTCTGGCCGCCTTTTTGAGTTCCCTCTCAAATTCCAATATTTTATTATCATATTCTTCTATTTTACAATATAAAAATGCACTCTCAAAGGGCTTAAATGAATTAAATATCCATAAAAATTTAGTTGCTGGAACTCCCGTCTTCTCTAAAACTTCTTCCTATTGGCTGTAAGCTCATATCCAATGGGATAATTTGTGACAATATTTAAACAAATCCTGGGAATATTCGCTGTTGCTAGGTCGATTCTAAGCTTCTGGAACCTTCCATTGCGCTATACAATCACGTGACGGAATTTCCCTCCTGCTCAACGTCGCCTCACGACTGGTTTCTGCCAAGTTCCAGTCATCATATTCCTTGGTTAAATTTTATCATGGGCTTCGAAAAAAAAATGTATTATTCCCATTTTCATCCCTTATAATTCATTTTACGGGCGCAGTACCTTAAAATAGAAAATTAAAATATAATTATAGAATTCATCGCTCCTATACGCTAAGATATTCAACTACAGATTAAAAACAATGGCACTGCAGATAAGCTTTCAACATTCTACCAAAGGTTTTTATTTTTGGGGCAAGCTTTATATACTGGGGTAGTTTATTGTATAATTTAACTCCTGTGTGAAAAGTTCCTTTTTTATATATTCTTGTGTGTGTGTGTGTGCAATATGAATGTTTTGATTTTGTCTTGTGTTATGCCTATGAAAAGGAAGGAAGATTGCAGTTTTACGTGACCATGAATCTTGCGATTATGAGTCACGGGACCTCCTTTTTACGTGGAATCCGAACCACAGGACATGGCATTTCACTTCGAAAATCTCACATGCATTGGCCGGGAATCGAACCCGGACCGCCTTGGTGAGAGGCATACAGCTAGACCGCTGAGCCACCACGCCCCCCGTTATGCCTATGAACATCATTGTTTGTTTTAAGAAAAACATCCTTATTCATTAAATTCTTTTTAAAAACATAATACTTTCAAAGATATATATGCAGGGCAGTGGGAGAATGGTCAAATCTTTAAACGGAGGTCTACATGATTCTCTAGCGTTTACATTTGCCATAATTCTAATCGCCCTCTTTTGTATCCTAAACGTGCTTAGTACATCTGGCGACATACCCCAAAATATGACCCCATATCTTAAGTATGAATGGAAATAAGCAAAATAAGTATTTCTTAATGTATGCATGCTTGTGCAGGTTTTCAAAATACGTAACGCAAAGCACATCGAGTTCAGTTTAGTATTCAGATATTGTATATGTTTATTCCATTTCAAGGGATGTTGTATCCATAGTGATGTGGGCCGGGTAAATACCCAGTGGGAAGGTAAATAAAAATTGGGTATTTACCCGGGTATATACCCAGTGTTCATTTAAATACCCAAAATGAGGGTATTTTCATTGTTTTGAGCTTTGTACAACACTTTATGATGTGTTGATGAAGTGTTGGACAAACAAGGACTGAAACACAGGTATTTCATGCCTTAATCGGAAATCAGGAACAATGGATGTCCAGGTATTTTTGGGTATTTATATGTTTTGGCACTGTAACCTTGTCTCTAAGTGTGTTTTTTCCTTAAACTAAAGTAAAATATTGGATAAAACCTTTTGGTTGTTTTGTGTTTTAAATTTTTAATAAATACCAAGAGATTGAGAAGGTCGAGTTTTATTACGATACTGGAAATGAGCAACAAAGATGTGGGAGGGAAAAGCTACTTTTGTTGTAATACGAGTAGGCTATATGCATATTAATTGAAATGTGTATGCCAAAACTCAAAAGGTAATAAAATATATTCAATAGAAAGGACATTTGAAAAGAGAAAAAAAAAGATGCGTAATTAAAGTGATTTAAGTTATTTTTCATTCAATTTTAAATATTAAAAAAATATTAATATTTAAACCATACTCTAAATAATATAAATGCATGTCAGGAAGTTTTTGTAGTGTGTGGGCTCTATAATGGGTGAAGATGTATGCCAGCAAGCATATGGGTTGGCAACAGTGCTCAGCTCATCCTACTCAGAATTCAAACTGAAACTGTACCTCCCTCCCATTTTATATTGTTTGTTTGTTTGATGCCTACTGTACTTAACGTAACTTTTTCAGTGTAGGGGGTTGTTAGTTTATATCTCCTGATCTAATTCCCAATTCTAATTCTGTTTTTAAGTCCCAATTCTAATTAAATTAAATTTTATTAACTATCTAATGTTGTTACATTTCTAAAAAGTTAATGTAGAATAGTTTGCATACCGGTACCCTTTTTTAAGGTTCAACTTACCACGACACAGGATTTAAAAATACCTGGGTATTTTACATCACAATGTATCCATAGTCCTAAAGACTTTGTTTCTGATTTATTTTCTATTTGATGACCATTTAATGTTATATTGGGCTTTGCAGGATTCCTATTCTGTATAGTGTGGAAATTTAGACATACTGTTTTTTATAGTTGATTATGAGGCGATTATCTTGTGACCATTTGGCTAACTCTCCTGTAACGGAGTCCGCAGATTGCTGTATGATCTGTTTAGTTTCACCTTTTATTACGAGTGTTGTATCGTCCGCAAACAAAATTTCCTTATGTGAATGAACGTTCTGTGTTATATCATTGATATATAGAAGAAAGAGTAGTGGGCCCAAAACCGATCCCTGGGGTACTCCAAATTTAATAATTCCCTTATTGGACAATGTTTCATGAAGTAATTTGGTTCCATCATCCTTGTGTCTCGAGCTTACTATTTGCTTACGCCTTGTTAAGTAAGACTCGATCCATTTATTAGCCAGACCTCTAATACCATATTGATTTAGTTTTGTAAGGAGGATTTTATGGTCAACAACGTCAAATGCTTTCGATAAATCCAAGAATAGGCCAGTTACATGTTCCTTATTGTCAATTAATTTCAGTATACTATTACTACATTCATAAATTGCTGTCTGTGTAGATTTTTCCGTTCTGAATCCATGCTGTGAGTTTGATAATATTTTATTTTTTTCTATAAAACTTATCAGTCTCTTATACATGATTTTTTCCACAATTTTTGCAATACCGGTTGGTAAGGTAATAGGACGATAATTATCTAATTCGTCTTTTGAACCGTTTTTGTGCACTGGAATTACTTTTGATAACTTAAAAATATCCGGGTAAGTTCCTGAGAGAATTGAACTGTTTGTTAAGTGCGTAAGTGGATTTATTATATTTTCTGCACATTTCTTTAAAATTTCACCAGGGATGCCATCAATGCCAGCACAGAAATTATTTTTTAGCTCTATTCCTACCTCTTCACTTGTAACATGATTTATAAATAAAGAATCACTACATACATTTATTTTATTATTAGAATTTAGCGTATTTACCTGTGATTTATTTAATAACTTTTGTGGAATTTCCAGAAAATAGTCATTAAAAGTGTTTGCTATTTCCTCTGGATTATTAATCACTTTATTATTTCTGGATTATTATTTCTGGTCTGGATTGATGTCAACGTTTGAATAATGAACCAACGAATAATCGTCATCTAATAGTACATAACTCTATGACCTACATATTTAAAAATCCAGCATGGCGACCATTCGAAATATTTAGATGGTTCTCAATATCTATTAATCTATGACAGCAATCAAACTGACATTTTGTTTGTTGATAGAGGTATGAACATTAGTTCAACTATGGGACGTTCAATAACCTGGTGAGCACAAATCCAACACGGCGGCGACACGAAATATAAATATTGAAATGGACGTTTCTCGCAATTTAACCGAGCGCAGTGAAACTTGGTATGGCAAATGCTTATACGAATTTAAATCCTCTGACATCTAATTTATTTCAATTGTTTACATAACCACAAGATGGCAGCTGTGCGAGATTTTAAAATCTCGTTTTTATTTCTTGTGACCTAATCATGAGATTGAAGTTTGAATACTACACCTACGCAATAATCTTCTTGTAATAGTACATAACTCTAAGACCTACATTTATATAAAATCCAACATGGCGACCATCCGAAATTTTAGACGGTTCTCAATATCTAGGAATCTTGAAATGGAATAAACATATACAATATCTGAATACTAAACTGAACTCGATGTGCTTTGCGTTACGTATTTTGAAAACTTGCACAAGCATGCATACATTAAGAAATACATATTTTGCTTATTTCCATTCATACTTAAGATATGGGGTCATATTTTGGGGTATGTCGCCAGATGTACTAAGCACGTTTAGGATACAAAAGAGGGCGAATAGAATTATGGCAAATATAAACACACACCTCTGTTTAATGATTTAAACATCCTCCCACTGCCCTGCATTCATATCTTTGAAAGTAAGTTATTATGTTTTTTAAAAAGAATTCAATGAATAAAGATGTTTATCTTAAAACAAACAATGATGTTCATAGGCATAACACAAGACAAAATCAAAACATTCATATTTCACACACATACACACACACACACACACACACACGCATAATTATATTTCAAAAAGGAACTTTTCACACAGGAGTTAAATTATACAATAACCTTCCCCAGTATATAAATTGGCCCCAAAAATAAAAACCTTTGTAAGAATGTTGAAAGCTTATCTGTTCAATTTTAATTGTAATACCTAGCTGTAAGTTGTATTTATATAATTAAGTTTTCCTATTGTGATAATAGAGTAAGGTGTAAATAGTTGTCCAATAAGATTGTATCTCTTAAGATCTGTTATTATAATATGATATAAATAGTTATTGTATTTGTATTATATACCTGTAAGTTCTTTTATTTTACAGATGTAATTTCTGACGTGTCCTATATCAAAAATGTATTCTACACATGTAATTGATCAAATGGATAAATAAAAAAGTCTAATCTAATCTATTAAAGCAATCAAACTGAAATTTTGTATGTTGATAGAGGCAATTAACATAAGTAGGATATATGAAAATAGGCTGTTAAGTTCTTCTCGGAACTACTTGTTCACAATGAAACACATGTTTATTGGCATTGAATAGCCTAATACTGTACATGTTTGGAAAGCTTTGACTGTCCCCTATTTTTCGACATAATCGCCGTTGTGATCAATGCATTTTTGCATGTGGTGTACCGGTCCCGGTACCATCTTCTTTATGCCTGCATCATAGAACTCTCCCGCCGCACCGCGAAGGTATCTTGAAACGTCTTCTTTCAGCTCCTCTCCGGTTCAGAAATGCGCCCCACCCAGGTGTTTCTTGAATTCAGGGAAGAGATGGTTAGTGGTCTTCCGTAAGCATTCTCGGGACCCACCGTGCACAAACCTTGGCATACACCCTGAACGGGGTGTCAACATTTTGTCAATGCAGACATCAGGGATCATCTCGCAGAGCTCCCGAACTGTCTTCTTTCAGCATTGCTTCTTCCACTTTCGCAATCGTTTCGTCCGAAACCGGTGACCGTCCAGAATGCTGTTCGTCATGGACTTCTGTACTCTGTCTTTGAAGTCTCCGCACCATTTGTGCACGTGTTGTACGCTCATATACTTTTCTCCGTAGACTTCACACAGTTGGGAATGAATGTCCACCGGCGCAGTGTTTTTTGCACACAAGAAACGAATCACAGTGCGTAATACGCACCTGGCGGGAGAAACGAGTGTTAACTCCATCTCTCACGGCTGTCAAGCCTAGACTGAGCGTCGTAGACAGCTCTCCTTGTGTCGAAAAATAGGGACAGTCTAAGCTTTCCTAACATGTACTATTCAACGCCAATAAACAGATTGTGTTTCATTGGGAACCATATTTTACGAATTACCCTCATATATATATAATTAGCTTCGCCCGGGAACAGTTATGAATGCATTACGTGATAAGCCCTTTTTTTCGATGTCAATGAACTACGACTTACATCTGTTTTACGTCTCGGTATGATGGGTTGAAATCACTGACTGGACTATTAATAATATTATCATGGAGATGAATGTGCAACGAATTCTTGTCAGACGTAATTTAAGAATAGCGAGGTGCATGAAACACCTTCCGTCCAATCTGAACTTGACTGTGTATTTTGCGTAACGAAAAGTTCACAAGCGAAATGAAGAAAAGCCGAGTTGCACTTCCAGGGAAACTCCAAACACAACCACTCTTCTCTGAAGCTTTAACTCAACACGACTCGACAGTTTGCTGCTGGCTGTATCTGGGGTAATAGGCTCGCCCGCTAGCTATAGGTTGTAACTGGGATGATAGGCTCGCAGAATGTTTCATGCTGAACGATTCTTACACTCATAGTATATTGATATTTTTAACGGTTTGTCCAGCGTAAGCTTAAAACGCACACGGACGCCAGGTTTTTTCCCGACTTTTTCACCGAAATCGTTACTGCTTGGCTTCCTTTGATCATAAATAAATTATTTTCTACAAAAACCTTCCTCAAGATATCCTTTAGAGCAGGGACGGTGCGTCATTAAGGGCCGAATGGGCCCTGCCCACCCAAGGCCGTTAGGCAACATTGGAGATAATTTTTTAAATTAATGTTTTTTTAAAATTACTATATATTGCAGATACTCAACTTAAAATAAGTGTTTTACCCTTCTAGAATCTCTCAAGAGAATTCATTATAAAAAACTCATCCCTAGGCTAAGATCCTGACAGTCTCGTACGGTGTATCGTCATAGCGAGGGCCGGTCCACAGAAAGTCCCATGTAAAGTATATGGCTTGATGGGCCAGGTGAGGAAACAGTGGACATAGCACTGTCTTGCATGCGAATTCTTCAGTGCTATGAAGAGAATTGTCGCTCTCTTCAAGGGCCAGCAGATTGGGCCCATAGCGTTGATTTGAAGAGAAACAGAAGATCTCTTCATTTCACTTCCTGCTTCTGTCTCTGTTAAATACGGGAGAAGGGTCCACCCCACTCCACGCGCTTAAACAGGTATTCAGCCATTATTCGCAGCTTTCTGACATTAGACAAAACTATATTTATACATTTTCAGTTGTCTGAAGTTAATTTCTACTGTATAAATGTGTTTTTAACTTTTGTGGCACGGTACGTAGTTATTTAATACCGGTATGTCGATTGTATGCGACATAGGAAAATGAAAGTGTGATTTTTATTAACAAATCCATTTTCTTCTATAGCTCTGAACACAAAGTTAGAAATTAAATAATTACGACCTCATCAACCAAGCTGATGGGTAAATTTGCTTCATCCAAGCACAGGAGAGAATATATTTATAAATAAAGAGCCATGTGAGTACAGTTTTTAATGCATCAACTATTTATTAAAACTTGTTACAAATTTTGTGTTGTGTGGAATGATGATGATGGCTATATTGGCAACAATAAATGCCAAATATGAAACAATATTTAATATGAAACAACAATAGTATCATCTGGCCCACCCTAACATTTTAATCAGGAGCCGACCCTGCTTTACAGTATAGTGAAAGCTGCATCAAAATCCATCGAGTGGTTCTCGATATTACCCGTGACATCCAAGAATCGGGGACTTTGTTGTACACTAAGTAGAGATATCTAAAAATGACCTACGAGCACTCTGTTGAGATGATGGCCATAAGCTAGAAATGCAACTTACAAAAACAGTGTTTGTCAACTGGTTGTATATCTGAGTTACGAGGGGAAGATGACAATCATTATCAAGAGTTGTGTTGACCAACTGAAGATGCCGTCCAGCAACTGATGCTCTCCGGACCAGCCTACTTGCACTAGCGAGTGTTGCAGGAAACATGAAGCAATTGATTGCAATCAACTCAAAGAATTGTTGCACATATTGTAGTGAAAACTGCAGACCTTCACAGATGGCAATGGGGACACTTGAGGTCAATGGCAGAGATTATACTGTCGTAGCTTTGAAGCCGGTGTTGCCCGTGGCCGACGAGAAAGACAGGCCATGGCGCGGATCTGTGACGTCAGAGGAGTGGTGTCGCTCGCTCGCCTCGCCGCATTGATTGCACCAAGGTATTCTCATCTATAGAAGCCTACCAATAGCCGAGTAATTTGTTAGTGTGAATTTAAGGATACTCAAAAATAAAGTTAAAAGCTGTGGAAGAAATCCACCCCTATCACTAGCTCAAAACCTTAGAGCAGTAGAATATTAAGCAGTGTAATACAAACGTTGAATGGATGTTCCAGTTTATGCAGATATACAAAACTGTACGTATTATCCTCTTATCTTCGTTCATCAATAAGTTGTTTCCATATATACCAGTTTACATGTAAGTTTAACTTTAAAAGCAGCTGGAATTTTAAAAAAAAAGAAGAAACAACCAAGCATTGCATTAGGAGAAAGTATCCAGTGCTTCATTTATTGCAAGGGAAGGGTCATTCATGCCCCAAAATAATAAAAATGAATATAAGAAATTTGAGCCTACACTCGTGGTTTTTAGCATTTTGCTTTTTTGAGTAGGCCTACCATAAGACAATCATTTTCAACAACAAAAATGTAATGCATAGGACTACTTCAGATACATATATGAATTGCTGAGATTATACTTACCTCCTTTAGCAGAGAGCCTTTTATCTGACACCAATCCCCTACAGTGGCAGGTTTACTTCTTGTGGCAACTACCTTCATGATGGACATGTTTAACGGTTCTCTCCCATTCCCAGTTAGGCTTAGGTCAAATTTATGGTTTTATGGGCTCAAGATTTTTATAACGAAGTATATTACTACAAATGAAGGACCTTGGAAACTTATTCATTGTGAGTTAATTCAGTGGATTGAAATGTCGCCCCATGCACTTATGTGTGTACTGTACTTGTAATAGAAAAGGATGTGGTAGTCGTTTTCAGTTAGCTTTTATTTACAGTTGAGTTGGGAAGACACTTCCAGGATGCAAGGAGTGGGATTCAAATCATTCTATCAAGAGCCTTTGTGCGAAGCTTTGAAGAATAAATCCTATATCAGGTTTCAAATACTCCTTCGCAAAGCAGGTCACCTGGACAAGAAGCCTCTTTACTTACCCCTACTCCATATAGGTGGAACTGTTCCATTTATTAAAATTAAAGAAAGACCATACTTGCCATTGTAATTTGGATCTATGCTGGCTACACGGACATGGTATCTCCCTCCCAATAAGATGTCCAAGATCTCCACCAAACGTCAAACGAGACCCTTCAAATTATTCAAATGAAAGCATTCCTCAACTTTTAATTATTTTTTCTTATTTTTTGTTTCACCCTGGTGGTCTGGGGATGAAGAATTTTATAACATACCCAGTCCCCCCCTGCCCCTTCCTCCCAGAAAATATCGTATACTCCTCACCACATCCATTCCCCCTGAAAAAGAACATGGGCATCCTTGCAGGCCACATGGAAAATAAGCAGTTAACAGTACTACACACTGGGTAAATCGGTTTGAAATGGGTAAATCTAGAGCTTTAACAGAGAATTCTGGATGTGGTGATTGGTAGGGCCCTGGAGTACAAAACTATGCTTGTATCTTCAAGAACACTAGCAAATTGCAAGTAATCTTCATCCAATGACACAGTAATGTTTACACTTAATTATAATAAGCACACACAAAATGTATTACAGACATTATTTTATTTAGGACATTGGTTATAAATATAAGCATCTCAAGCACATTAACACATTGTCTGGAAGAATCTTAGAATGTAGAAAATGAAGTTTGCAGGTTTCACCAAGTATGCTATAAAGGTGATATCTTGCTGATCTTGGATATATTACTGGCGATTATTAGGATCTAATATCCTCCAGCTATTAATATTCTCAAAAAATCCTGCACTGCACATAGGGCTTATAGCCATTATACCCTGCTGATGATTCATGATCTCTTCAGGATTTTAAATGTTTCTGACACCATTTCTCAATCTCACTGGAGCTTAGTGGGTTACAAATTCATCGTTACAAAGATGCATGAACACAATTTGAGGACTGGACATGTCTAACTTGCTTCCAGCTGCCTTGCTACTGTTTCCTTATGCAGTACAAAATCACTATCAATTACATTGGTATCTTGCAGCCTTGGCAACGATAGAGTCTTCTATTAACTCTTGTACTATTTTCATCTCTAATTTATCTCAACAAAACAAGCCTGCCAACTTGTGTCAATAGCTTTAATGTGGACATGGAATGGAATTTACACTTACAAAATTCCCCTAGACACAAAATGGCATCATCCATGACAACACTTAGGGTTTAAACGCTGCATACATGTTAAATTCTATGTGTTATACTCTGATTTACAAAAGATGAACGGTGCAAGCTGCGATCCGCTTGAATGGTGAGGTGAGGAGTGGAGACAAGAGGGGTAACGGTGTCCATAGCAACAGCGAGCAGTGTTGCAATGAATGCCGACACAGCAGTGAGCACATGGTTTGACGCAGTGTTCTACTGTGAACTAACTCGTCACTGCCATTAGTAATATCCCGTGTATATATTGAAGTGCATTTGCTTATTCTTTCATAGGCTACAGTCAGCGTTATCGTTCTGTTTTTGTTGGAAGCGTGTGTATATACAGATTTTGAGTTTATTTCTTTTATTTGCATCATCGTGTCTATTTTCGTTGTGTAAAAATGGCATCGGTACATGCTCGCGGAAGGCCCAGGAACCATTCTCTGCGACAGAACAACTTCAGGCCGTGGTGTGACTCTCCATAGCCAAGTAAAGGAGATGGTATGTGCGGTGAGGAATTTTATGGAGGAAGAAGAGGAAAGTATGCGCTTACGGGAGGAACCTCTGATTCCATTTGTTAAGGTGAGGAAAAGAACTGCCAAGACTCTTGGTGTGAGTGAAATCGCTGCATACCGAGTGACGGAAGGGAAGTTCCTGTCTGATGATGCTGGCCCGTCTAAACTATCAACTCCAGGGAAGAAGAGGCATAGAGAAGGGGTGGTCACTAATTTAGATGGCTTTCAACAAGATCCTGTTAGACGGCATATTTATAGCTATTATTTTAGGAAAGAAATTCCAACATGTCGCAAACTTCTTGTTTTTGCTCAGAGAGGCACAATTATTTCAAGGAAGCCTTTCTTCACTGAAAGTGTTGCACGATCTGGGATTTAAATATAAGAAAATTAATGGGGGGAAGGTGATCATGGAGAGGCCAGATATTGTGGCTTTGAGGTGTCAGTTCCTACATGAAATGGGGAGACCCTACTGAGTTGTAGGCCAAAAATTACGAACAAAAAACCAAAATCTGGTTTCATGCCCTAGAAGTTACCTATCACTTGGGGCACTTAAATATACATTTGTTTTTTATGTACGGCCATTTTTAAATACCTTACGGGGGCTTTTAAAGAACACGTGCTTAGGTCTTGAAATGGGCAACGCCTACTTCATAGAACCAAAAACCCCTCAATTTTGTTATAATTTCATACTCTTGGCCAATATTATCATGCCAATCATCTGAATACAAGCTTATGGTGCCATCTGTTGGTAAATTTATCAGTTATGAGTAGCCTAGGCAATGTTTGTCAAGTGTGAAACTTTTCTTAGAGCATTATTCTTACTTTTCTTACCGTACATGTTATTTTCTTATCCCATATAATTTTTAGCTGTATGACATTCACTAAAAGAATATCATTACTATACACATGCACATATTTAACATCGAACAGAAGTATTTTGGTTTGTAGTAAAGTATAGGCCATTTTGGATACATGGTGGAACCATGCGTCTTTGTTTATTTTGATGGTCAGTGGCTTTAGTGAAGTTTATTTGCAAGAATTATATTTTTATTGGTTTACTGTGAGTGGTGGAACTTGTGTAAGTTAATGGTATTTTAGAGATTTGTGTGCAGTTTATTAGATGTATTCTGTATCTAGTCGATGGCGTAAACCGAAAGTCCGTGAAACAAAGAAATGGAATAGTGCTATTTTGAATGTTGACAAACAGTGGGGTGATATTACATGTGAAGTTAAGTAATGCAAGTTCAACAGCTGCAACTACTACTTCTGCCAGTGTCAGAAAACTGGAATAGGCCTATTTTAGTGAGGAGAATACTGTTAGACCTAGTGTTAATGACAAGCACATTCTCATTCATATATGGGTGCCCTCCAAAATTTGTTTACAGACCTGTGTGGTGAATGTGGCAGTAAATCTTCGTGTCAACATCAGGGAGAAAGATGGGTTTAGTAATAAGTTACCTCTGAAGTGTGGGAAAAGTGATTTGTAAACTCAGGGAAGTCTTGATGCAGGAAATTCCACTAAAATACTGTATTTTTTAATAAAGTTAGCTTTTTCTCAATACTATATTTTTTAGCATTTTAAATGTTCCAGTTGCCTGCGTTTTGATCCCATTACCTTCAAACTTGGTTTTCACATACAACTTTGTGGTCTTAGTAATGTATGGAATCCATTTTGAAAAATATTAATAACTTTCAGAAATATTTAGGTTCAAATTTGAAAAAAATGACATATTTTAACAGAACAACAGGTCATTCTAAGAAAAAAACATTTTAATAATAAACCATTTGCACTGATTTTAAAAGTAATACCAATTTTTATTTGTAGACCATTGATGATCATTCCATATAAGTTTTAGAATGATAACTTTAAAGTTGATGTGCCTGGGACATTTTCAAAATGTATATATTTATTACATAAAATATGTTATAATTTCTAAATGACTGAACCAAATACTGTAGCTTCAAAGTTTAGAATTCCCTTTAAAGAACCTACAAAATTTGGTGAAAATTGGGTGAAAATACCGGAAAATTCAAAACTTAGTAGGGCAAATATGTTATGGATATTGTGTGGTCAGATGAAACGTGGGTCAATGCTGGCCACACCGTGTCTAGGAGTTGGAGTGGCAACTCAGTTCAAGGGACAATGAAAGGATCATCAGGTAGAGGGGGTCGATTTATTATTCTACACACTGGGCTAACACACGGCTTTGTTAATAATACACTTTTGCTCTTTAGGTAAAAAAGAACTGGTGATTACCATGAAGTCATGGACTACAACCAGTTTTTAAAATGGTTCCAGGAACAATTGTTACCTAACATCCCTGAACACAGTGTTATTGTAATGGGCATTGCGTCGTACCACACAGTACAGATAGAATAAGCTCCAACAACTTCAAGTACGAAGCCGCGAATGTTGGAATGGCTCGACCGCCATCATGTAGCCTACCATGCGACAGCTCTCGGACAAAAGGAATCCTTCTCGGTAGTGCTGAATGAACATAGAACGAGCGATAACATTCTATATAATACATGAATTAGCCAAAATACCTTATAAAAGGATGAGAAATAAATCAGGAAGCAATGTTTTAATAGATGTTTCCTCCTCCGCCGTCTGTGACCCACCCAGCCATTCCAAATATAGCGAAAATTACAGCAGTGAGCGGCATTGTTCAAATCAATCTTCAAAAAAGTACCATAACAGTACTGCCAACCTCGCCCTTACGGTACTATGTGAAACAAAAAAGTGCCCAATTTAGTCTCTAGTGGGCATCATTCGTTCGCAACACTCAGTTCACGACTCTAATTATGCTAGTGTGTGCAATATTTCGCATCTCTGTACGGCTGAAATGAGTGTTTTTTGTTATCTGCTCTGTAATAACTATGCAGTATATCGCTCTCCTATAATATGTATGTCTATTTTTTTCCGCACAAATGTGGTTTTGACAAAGGTTACAGCCTAACGCGCCCAGATCAATGGTTTTGTGTCAACCATGCCCCGCTAGCAGCGCACGGCCAAGGCTGCACCTACACCCGACCATTCTTACCTTCACTTTGTCCAATCCAATGGTTTTTGACAATGGTTACAGCCTAACGCGCCCAGATCAATGAGTTTTGGCAATGGTTACTGCCTAATGTGTCCCGATGATTCTTTTTTATCAACAGTGATTTTGCATCCCACTTCTTTTTATCAACAGTGATTTTGTATCTCACAAGGGGTGGCTCGGTGCGTGCTGCTAGAGTGAGCCTTGATGACGGTTAAACGAGATCAAGTGCTATCGAAGCATGGCAGCTGTTTTTAAAATAGCAAAAAATAAAAACACATATTTACGTACTTTAGCACATATATGAGGTTCAGTAGTAAGTTTTAATTAGGGTTCCTAATTTCAATACGTAATATCGCCCAAAAGATGAAACAAGGACACAAGGTATGTAAAAGTACATTCATGACTGCTACAAGTGTATAAGCCGCGTTCCACTTTCATTCAGAATTAATATCCTTCTCAACCTTATACAGCAGCGCAAGCCTAAATCCATGTAGGCTACCGGTACCACGTGGATGAACTGGCGAGAAAGCATGGCCATGAGATCATCACGCTGCTTCATATCATTGCCACTTCAATCCTATAGAAATGATATGGGGTCAAGTGAAGGGTTATCTAGCACGGCATAATAAGAATTTCACACTCCGTGAGGTTGAGAAGCTTACCGTTTAGGCTATTAGGGAAGTGACTTCATAAAACTGGAAGCGTTTTGTGTTAATAGTGCAACGAGAACTGGATGAGGCTACGAAACGTGAATGTATACTCGATGATGGGGTAGATTGGTTCATCGTTTCCCTGGAAAGCAATTCCAGATCCAATTCAGACACAAGTGACGAAGTGGGGGCTATGAAAGGAATAGACCCATAATTAAGTTAGTAGCAGCTAGAGCGATTAGGCAACTAAAAATTCCCCTAAACTCGCGTGCATCGCAATGTTTAATTGACCCTTCACACGAATACGGCTGACACACCACAGATCCCAGTATTTGTGTCTTCCTGGAAGCTTCTTGGAATGTTATGAGTCATGATCTGCCTCAGTGGCAACGCAGCATTTCCTCACGTGTTAGCTTTGACAGCTGCCAGCGCTCATTATTGGTACCGGCAATACAGAGTATTCTTTGCGTACAAACACAAACCTAACCCCAGACCTCCTTGCTTGTACTACTAACAATAATTTTGGTCCAGATAGTCGCCTAACCAAGTAGCGACCAATGGCTTTGTCTCGCCATGGCTTTAGAAGAGTACAGTTCAACTTTTCCATTAAAATGAACTACGGTAAAAGTAATTTATGAACATTCATGATCTTTCAAGAAATTATTCTTCTTTAGACTGAGATAGGCTACTCAATACTCCCAATAATGTCAAAAGTACTCAAATCAAACTTACCAAGCAACTTTTGAAGATTTGATGGATGAGGCAGATAAATATGACCACTCCGATGTAACTTTTTGTACACTGATGACAAGTGAACATATTATATGGAAGCTGCCAAGAGTAACGTGTCTCCACTGTACCTACGATTGTTTGCCTAACATCTAAAAAATTAATTTGCTCTATTAAAGACTATAATGGTGTGCAATCATCACTCGAAAAACTTCTCTGTAGGATGTTCACAGGAGCATTCACTGCTGACAACTTTCTTCCATTTTCATCGCACTCAGAATTTTCAATGAACTGAAGTAGGCTAGTTCATCAAATGAATTTTTATCTGTAATGTAAAGAAAGTTTTGTGGAACTTAATGTTTGGGAATCTGCAACCCATTGACATGCTGAGGTTATTTAGAATACACACAGAACCTGTAATTATGGGCACTGCATCACTCAAATTCTTCAAGCACTTCACCAACTTGTCTTCTGTCTTGATATGTGTCCATTCCTGCTTAAATTTATTCCTGTTGGAGGAGAAGTGTTCAGATATATCCGATAGACTGTGCACAGAATTCTCTTCTTCGTAGTGTCGGAAGTCTTCCAAGCTCGCTTCTATGGCTTAATCCGAGATTTTCTACCTCTGCATCACACAGTCTTCTAGAAGAAGGCCCAGGAGTGGATAGCTATCCTGGCAAATTCGAAAATATTGAATATACTGCATCAGGTTTCAACTTCGGATAACTCCTAGCAAATGTCTTTATTTCCCCATCAACTTGCTCTGTCCTGATAACAGAGCTATCAGGAAAATGTTTTATACAAATTATAGGCTTGCTCACTTTAGAGAAGTCAGTGGGAATTTTTCTTGGCCATATATTTCTTAATTTTTCGTCCTTTGGGAGAGAAAATGTAGAAACATTTTCATGCTGAGATCTGTAATTGTTCTTACAGCCAGCCACATTACAGCATTTCGGCATTTTGATTTCCTGTAAAGAGACACATTCATTAAATATCTAACTTTAACACAGATAATTAACTTAGCATGCATTCTAATAGTTCTTAACATCCACAATATTAGGCTAACGTAAGTTCGTACATAACCTGCACCACACGTGCTTTTGATTAACCTGTATCATTAATGAGAAATAAAGTGCTAACACTTACCCTGTAGGCTACGTGATTATTGCAGCTACATGATGCACCACAACACAAGTTGGATGTAAAGTTGGACATTACACTTTATAAAACACTAACTATTCTCACACTGCTATTCACAAGAAATTCACAAACAAGTCTTCTCAACCGGAGTCACTACTTCGCCTACGTCACAGACAAGATGGCTGCTCGCACTGGGGCCAGTATCTTTCGTGGGCCACGGGTGTTGCCTTATTGACACTTGATATTACACTGTCGATGACGTATGCACAACCCACTTTCTCGTTCATCTTTGTATAGAATTCCAACATCTGAAAATTTGAACTTTGCTGTGGAATGGAGGTATCTTCGTGCAGACATGGAGGCACCTCACTAGGTGTCTGGATCATTCATCGGCTGTTTGGCTCTAGGGTAATTGGGTACTAAAGAGAGCTTGGATGATGCGACTTTGATGGACATCGAACAAGGAGAGCATCGCATGTCGCAGAATCATAGTCAAGCAGGGGCAGGATGGAGACCTGGTAAAACTGTAGCATCGCTGCACGGTGGGCTCCACTTACGACCTTGAGCATGTCTTATACAAATACAGATGTCTTGATTTGATTTTAACCTTTGCCGTGTCTTTTCCAGAATATTCCGCGTTATTGCCTTTGCCTTGCGGGCCGTTTACGATATATTCCGCAAGCTATCATCAGTTTACAGTACATTTGATTACGGTAGGTAACAAAAGCACATGGAACCTGAAATAATTTCATAAACTTTTTTCAAAATTGGTTACATAAATACTTTGAGTTTAACTATATCAGTTGATGTGCGAAGTAAATAGTGAAATAGGGGAGGGGGTGCCTCGTACGATAAATATGTGGCTACGATTTCAAGGTATTTGGACGAATGAGGCAGTGATTGCAGTGATTTTGAAGATAGTGATGAAGAGATTGAGGATTTATTAGGTAGTGAGAATGAAACTGATGTAGATGAGAGGAGTGGCGATTCTCACTTACAAGTGTAGTATTTCAAGGTAGGTCTATACCTGTTTTCCGCGATGTAAATTCCATAGTTTTATGCTATTTTTGCTCGTTTTAAATTTATTTCTAAACCATAAAAAAGGTGAAAAACATGAGCATACGGTATCTTAAGGGAATCTTCAAAAAATGATCACTAAAGAATAGTACCGGTACCGTGCAACATATTCCAATGACACTGCTCCATGACAAACACACGGACATGGATTCCTTTCACTGACAGTCTCAGTGGTTTCGAGTGAGAGCTTCATACTTCTCCTTATCACTCCTTGATCTCCGACCTATTAACATCTCTAATATACTGACATTATAAAAGTAAGACCTGGTTTTAAATTCAAAACACAGAAGAAAGGAAAAAGGGCACATAATAAAAGCCTTTCCTGTTGAAAATGCTATACGAGTACCGTACATGTAACTTACTTGGAAACATTCCTGTGAATTCAGTCTTTCTCTACATTGCAGGGTTTATTAGCCTACTTTTATCTGTGAAAGGAATAACAGGCACTGGTAACCTGTTGTAAGGAATGTCAGTACTTACAGTTGAACACTTGATGAACTGATAAATGATGTTGACTTTGGGAGATTTCATCCTGTACAGAGGTTTCCCGGCGAGGAAGAGAACTGAAAGGAGAAATGCTATCTTAATCTTAATATTGTGACAGATTTTCGTAATGAAACATGGAAATACCTGATGAGATTTGGTACGCGTGGCAATACTTGACTATATTTATATAGGCCCGGGCCTAGAGCAGCAATCTTCGAAAACACATTCATACAATCACTGAAATATTAGAAACCATTTTTAGGTGTTGCTTAGTCCTATTATAGAGCGCTCTCCAGTCGGTCAACACATTGGGTGAGGAAACAAATACTTAAACGTCCTAACCTGGAAGAAATATTACATGACACACTTGTATGTACAAAAAAAAGGGGGTGGGGTATTAAGTTGGATAACATGTTTCAATCGTCACGCGATCATCATCAGAACCGAGGGGCGTATATACAATTTTATATTTCAGGGGGGGGGGGGGGTGTTGCTGGCCATCCTGGAAAATTGTGAGTATTCTCAGGGGATTGTCACCGCAAAATACCCCCAAATATAAACCAATATTTTAGAGCATATAACTTTAGTAGTTAGTTATTATTGTTTTAAGGTGCAGAGCTATGAGGGGCATATAACTTGGTGTAATAAGAGTTAAAGGTACAATTCTAAGTTTATATAGCCTACAATTAGTGGCAATAGAGAAAAGTTGTAAAATACAACACCACACAGAAATAAAATTTTATACTTAATGCCAGAGGAAGCCTTTGGAGGAGACCATAGGGCAGTGGTAGCAAAATGTGTTGACCGACTGGAGAGCACTCTATAATAGAACTAAGCAACACGTAAAAATGGTTTCTAATATTTCAGTGAAAAAAAAAGGAAAGCAAGATTAAGGTCTGGAGACTAAAGGAAAAGGAGATTGCAGAAGAGTTTAAGAAAGAATTGCAAGAACAGATACCAAGGACGGATATTACCCATGTGGAACAAGAATGGGAAAAGTTTAAGAGTGCATTTGTAAACAGTGCAGAGAAAACGTGGTAGAACATCAGGAAATGTACGGGAAAAGGTGACAAAATTGTGGAATGATGGAGTAAAAGAAAAGGTAAGGGAGAAGAAGAAAACTTCGAAGGAATCGAAAACAAAAAATATTGAAGAAAGTAGAGCAAAATATATAGAAGCAAACAGAGATTGCAAGAAAGTAATTGCTGAGGAAAGGAAGAAAAGCTGGGAAGAATTCACTCAGGAAACAAGGGAGGATTTAAATTGTGGAAAAAATTGCTATTTGGAATTATAAAAAGTAGAAGGAATGAAAAGGTGAACACTGGGTTCGTGAAAAACAAAGAAGGTGAAATATTGACAAAATCAGAAGAGATAACGGACATATGGAAAGAATATTTCAGCAAGCTGTTGAAGGTGAGACGTCAGGCATGCGGAGAAGTTACGCTAACAGCCAAAACGGTGGAGGAAAAAATAGAAGAAGAACCAGACATTACTATGGCAGAAGTGGAATGGGCAGTTAGGAAGATGAAGATGGGGAAAGCTGTGGGAATCGACGAAGTGGCAATAGAAATGATCAAGGCGGCAGGACCAGTGGGTCTACAGTGGACATACAGACTTCTCAGGAGTGTGTGGAGAGAGAAGAAAGTACCTGAAGCCTGGAAAAAGGGAATAATATTGCCAATATTCAAGAAAGGAGACAGGAAGGAGTGTGGTAACTACCGAGGAATCACCATCATCTCACATGTTGCCAAAGTAATAGAATCCTAGAAAAAAGAATTAGCGTAAAGGTAGAAAGCCAAATAGAGGAGGAGCAGTTTGGATTTAGAGGGTACAGGTCAACAGTGGAGCCCATTTTCATTCTGAGACAGAACATTGAAAAGAGTTGGGAATATGGGAAGGATATGGTAATGACTTTTATTGATCTAGAAAAGGCCTATGATAGCATCCCTAGAACAACAGTTTGGGAAAGCTTAACAAATAGGGGGATAGGCAAGGAACTGAGAAGACATGATAAAAGGAATGTGCATGGAGTGCTACAGTAGTGTGAAGACTAGAGTTGGGACGTCGGAATGGTTTAAAATTGACACTGGACTAAAGCGAGGAAGTGTGTTGTCACCATTATTGTTCTTAATGGTGATGAATGACATCATGAAGGCAGCAATGAAAGAATATAGTAGGGCAAAGATGAAGGTAATGTTGTTTCCAGACGACGTTGTGATCTGGGGCGAGGATGAGATGGAGGTACAAGAACAGTTAGACGTAATAAATGAAAAGATCGAGCAATGGGGATTGAAGATAAATGTGGAGAAGAGTAAAACAGTGGTGGTGAGTAGAGACAAGAAAGAAGGAAAAGGAGTAATCAAAGTAGGAGATAAGGAATTGGAAGTGGTGAAACACTTCAAATACTTGGGAAGTGAACTGACTGAAGATGGAAGACTAGATTTGGAAATTAGCAGAATACAACTCGGGAGTGCTTTCTACCAAGAGGTACGGGGACTAGTATGGAACAAGGATATACCAATTAAGCCTAAATAAGTTATGTTCCTATAATGACATATGCAGCAGAAACTTGGACAATGACTAAGAGGGATGAGAGCAGAGTACAAGCAGCAGAGATGAAATTCCTGAGAAGTATGGTCCAGAAAACGAGGAGACAGAGTGAGAAATGAAGATATACGGAAAGAACTGGGAGTACAGAAACTAAATGACAGACTAGAGCAAAACAGATTGAGATGGTTTGGTCATGTCAAACGGATGAATGAAGTAAGGCTACCAAGACGAGCACTGGAACGACGTATGACAGGGAAGAGAGGACGAGGAAGACCAAGAATGCGTTGGATGGACTTGGTGAAGAATAGCATTAGAAAACGGAACCTGGATTGAAACCCCGTGTCGGAAGTGGAATGGTGGAACGGCAGAACAAAGTGGAGAGGAACCATATTTGCCCCCACCCAGTGTCAGCTGGAGAAGGGGAAATGAAGATGATACTTGATGAATTTTCTATTATGTCCTATGGTGATGAATGGAAAAGATCTAAATATTTGTTAATTTATTAAGCAGAAAGGTAAACATTTTTTTTTACAAATTGATAATTTATTTCTCAAAAGTAGCATACTTTGGAATTCTTAGTGTACCCCGTTCCAGCCCTCAGACCAGAATTAAAATTTCTTGGCAGAGCCAGGAATCGAATTTGGACCTCCGGGGCAGCAGCCAAGAATGCTAGCAACTACACTACGGGGTAGTCTGATTACAATCTTAATATTGTTTATAACTTAGCCAATACGTTAAAATAAGGGTACAACCAAATCAAACATTATTGTTTGCTTTCTCCAAAGCAACACATTCTTAATTTCTTTTACATTTAAATTTTGATTACACATGTAGTACTGTCTTCAGTTAAACATATGGTTGCATGAGATGTTCAAAATGTTCACCGTTGGCTGCCAGACACATAGCAGAACCACGAGCGGTCGCTGCAACGACGCCCGTCAAGGTTTGAATGGGGACCGCTGCACATTTGGTACAGAGGTAGCACTTGCAAAAGGCAACTGAGTGTCATATTTTATATCGTCGCCATCTTGACGGAAACGTAATGGCGGCCATCCAAATGTTAAAAGCTTAAATCAAATTACTACCAACCTAATCATCTGATCTCTACCAAATTTTGCAACAACATACCTTTTTGTGGGAAGCATATTTTGACTGAACTACAAGGTCATCAGCCCAATAGTTTGCAGATAGCGGCCATGTATGTGTGCAAATAGATTCACCATATCAATTCAACACGGCGAAACCTAATTGAATGAAATTTTGTACAGAGGTAGCACTTGCAAAGGGCACCTCATATTCATGTTTAATATCCGTATAACACGTTGTATTTCAACAAGCTACTACAACCAACATTCAATTATACTCCTTGAAAAGGACAAAGAGTTATAACAATACCCATGCATTTAGGAGAAAATAGGCTATATGTTCTTTACTGAACATCTTGTTTATATTTGTGATCACACTGTCCTTATTCACGGTTTCGACACTGATGTGTAACTATCTAACGGTCTGTTACTTCTTCATGCATAAATTTATCTCCCGTAGAGATATTAGTTGGTTCCTTAGTTTAGGGGGTTGCGACAACGCGGTCATGTAGCCCCGTGTACTTTGGGTGTGTGCAGAATCTGCCTGATAACCGGTGTTAATTGCGATGTCTGTATTAGTCTGTAATTCAGATAATGACTGCAGACGGTCATTTTCAAGTAGCAGTTCCTAATTTTGCTACCAAATGCTACCGTCAACGACACCTAGCTGTGAACTTGGCTACTACATGCCACCGCAACTAGCAAGTGGCAACGAACGTTGGAACTCCCCCTCCCAAAGAAAGGCATACGGTACTGAGGGATTTTAACGCTCTTTAAAATCCGACGTCTTCGGCTGGGTTTGAGCCCGCGACCTTGGGCATAGAAGTTCAGATGCTACCAGTTACGTCACCGAAGCCGCTTCCCACAGAGTCAGATGGAAAACAGAATGTGATCTCGTGCAATGGCGTTGTCTTAGCAACGTCTGATGGCTTATCCCTCATCAATTTAGTACCGTTGTCATGGCAACCTCTGATGGCTCTTCGCATTTTCTTATTATTCCGAAATCATTTTTCTCATCCCTTGGCGTAATGGTGGGTCATATCAGAAATTCTTTGAGACAAAAGTTTTAGGAAATTATAAGGGGAATATTGTCCATTTTGTACGGTTTTGATATTGTGCCTGTTAAGAGAGATATGATTAATGTTTCCCGAATAACCCACTTTTTCGCACCCCTTTGGTCAATGGTTTGTGCTATCAAAACACTTTTCAAACATAAATTTTTGGCCCTTATCCGACAAATAGCATGAACTTTGAATGGATTCTGACCTGTTTCTATTATAAACTGGTCACGAAGATTTATCGATATCGGAAAGACTGCCATCTACCGACGAATGTTTAAACTGACATCATATCTTAGGCTATCAAAACGCACCCGCTCCGTAATCTTAGAGATAATGAATTAAGGAACGCTGCGTTGGTCAAGAATGTAGGGTTTTTGATTAGCCTATTACGAGAAGAGGGTTGAAGAGAGACGAGCCATGATGGAAGAAGCAAAATTTCATTTATCTAATGTGTTTTGAATCGTTGTTTAAATTTGTCTTGTTGAGCCTTACCGTTCCCGGTTGTATCTCAGTATAATCGTTATCTTGGAAGGAAACCAGTTTTCAGTATATGTATTTTGAAGCTGTCGCCTGTGAACTTCGGAACATCTCGGGAATGGATAAGTGTGATCTTGTTTATATTTATTTGAAAAGTATCTTCATGCATGGAAGTATGACAAGCAATATTTGGTTAATAACGCTATGCCCTCCAATCTTCTCAGTGTTAATGTGTCCTGAGTATCTTTCGAATATTAAAACTAGATTGGAGATCGTTCATTTATTTGAGATTATCTTGTCTATCGTTCATGTTCCTCCCCTTTTTATGTAGACGTACGTGGTGAGGAATCGTGCTGTTTTTTGTGGGTTTAATGTCCTAAGGGGTTTCTGTCGTTGTTGTTGTTGTTGTTGTTTTGTTTCTTTTGATTTGTCTTTCTATCCGCGTTTTATTTGCGTGTGTTTGTCATGAAACGTAATTAGAATTATGAGAAGTGTTTCTTACTGGCTCCTAATTCCTTATGAGAGTATGGGATCTTTTAAGGGTTATTAGGGGCTGGTAATTTTAGTATTTTAGTTCGCACATTTTGTGTCCTGACGGGGAAAGGTGTGCGTTCATTGCTTTAGATGATATTTCTGTAAAGGTTGTAACGCACACCAATTTATTTTATGTCTGAAGGGTTATTTGTTTCTTGATGACTGTCATCTGTGCACTCTAGGAATGCCGCTTAGGTTTTTCTCCTTGGGACTGAGCAGACATCACCTATGTTTGTGTCGGAAATACGTTTCATTTTATAATTACGGTTCTGGACGTGGTATTAAGGGTGAGTTAATGTTATTTGTTAAAGTGGGTCTTGCCTGAGAGATGAGGGTTATTTTAGTTCTGTTCTTGTTTGTGTTGCTTTCAGTCAAGAAACAACACGTGAACTTATTACTTTTATTCAATGAGATATATTGCTTATTCTTTCGAGTGGTGATATGTGTGTTTCTTGCATCTGTCCGGAAGCTGCAATTGATGTTCATCTTGCTTCCCGTTATATAACCGAGTCTCGTACTTTCGTTCGGAAAGAAAGTTTATTCTGAAGTTGAAGAAATCATTTCTTCGTTTTTCATTTAGTTAGTTTTGTTGTCTGTTCCTTTCGCGATTTATACCTAACTGATCTATGTTTCTTAAAGGGTTTTGTATGTCACCTCATGTTCATTTAATGTAGTTCGCGTTCGTGTTGGTTATGTTCTTGTGTGGTCGTTCGTTTCCTTTTCTGTTGTGTTATTTTGGGTTTCTTGTTTTGGTTTGACATACATTTAATTAAGGGTGGCCGGATAGACAGTTCATGGGGTACATGACTTCATAAGCCCCTTAGAATATTTCTTCTGACTACGTTCCATGTAGTTAGCTTGTGGCGGAGCGAATGTATTATTTTAATTATTTATAATTTATTTAATTAACTTATTTTCCCCTTGCCTTTAAATTGAGTTATTTCCAAACGATCTCCAATCTTTCAACGCATTAGGCTTCTCAACGTAACGATCTTCTTCTCTTTTTTATCCTTGTTTATTTTTATACTTGCGTTTTACCTTTTGATAATATGTATATTTTATTCCAGCCCCGTTATCATCCTCATTCTACATTTTCACGAGCCCGTCACTTCTCCCCTTGTTATTTCTTTTTATATTAACTTATTATTTTGATATTTTACAACCTTTACTTGAAACGTGTTGTCATTCTATAGTTTGAATCTCCATCCAGTTCGTAATGTGCGAGTGAGCTCGACACGAGAGTTTTCGGTCCACATACGCGCCTCTGCACTGCTCAGATTCGATATTTCGCATATTAAGAGAGTTATAGCAATATTTCAAGCCTCCGTGGCCTAGGCGGCAGCACGCCGGCCTCTCACCGCTGGGTCCGTGGTTCAAATCCCGGTCACTCCATGTGAGATCTGTGCTGGACAAAACGAAGGCAGACAGGTTTTTCTCCGGGTACTCTGGTTTTCCCTCTCAAAATTTCATTCCAGCAACACTCTCCACTATCATTTCATTTCATCCGTCATTCATTTAATCAATGCCCCAGAGGAGTGCGTCAGGCCTCGGCAGCCGGCACAATTCATATCCTCGCCGCTAGATGGGGGCTTCATTCATTCCATTCCTGACCCGGTCGGAGACTGGAAGCAGGCTGTGGATTTTCATTTCATAGCAATATTTCACTTTTCGAAGAAAAAAAGCCCCCCATTTTCACCCCCTTCGACCGATTTTGCCCATTAACGAACTCGGCTGACATCTTATAGGGATACATATTATGTAAAACAATCAAAATGATTGGTGCAAAATTGTGGTAGTTATCGTGTCCACAAGAAGGTAATATATATATAAACGTTTGAACTGACGGTGGTTTTAGGGTCTGAGGGATGTGAAACGCGAAGATATGTCGACATTTTCGGGAAGTTGAAACATAGTACTGTGCCCGAATTTACCTACCATCACCTGTTGTATCCCACGAAGACAGCCGGATCGTTGAACCTGAAAATCCCCGGCTAGAAAAACCCCCAAGTCCTACCAACATGTGAATGGGATAAAGGGACACAACAATATCTAACAAGATGGCATTAAGAAAGACCATGGCCAAAATAGCAAAATAGCTCAGAGAACAAGAGATTTCCACAAATGGAGCACCTCGGGAGCGTGGACTACTCCGAAATACCCAGTGGTGGCCTTCTTAGTACAACCTTCCGTCACCTCTATAAAGGTAAATTTTAAAAGAAAAATCAATTTATTCAGAAAAGAATGACACCTGGACAAAAATAATCCTTGCATCCTTTTAGAAAAGTAAAGAATTATACCTCAAAACAGGTATAGATCTTAAATGCCAGTAGTGAATGACTGGTAATGCCTAAATAATGTGGCATGAAATCAAGTGTCTATCTCGACACAAACATACAAAAATCCACACAACACTCTTTAATCAAAATTGGTCGTCGACGATTTAATAAATAATCGACCTAGTTTTCATGGTTATCGAATTATCATGTTTCATCAATATTCTTAATCAACAATTAAATAAATTATTTACATATTATACATAACGTTGAGTTACACCTTATGTGTACGCTCATTAACTTTTAACTTGTTGCAACCTTCCATCCTAAGATTTACTGTCATTAATTGTTTGCACTATTTCTAAATCATGATGTAATTTAACAAACAGTTAAGTTAATTAGAAGTATGAATTTGTCTATCAATTTAAAAAAATATCAATAATAATTCATTTATGAATTTGTTGACATTTGTTAATAACTTTATCGGGATTAATTCTGACTATTTAATCACGGTTATAACACAGTGTTTTACTCAGTTTATTCATCAGAGTGCTTAATACACAAATGCTACACTCAAACATCTGGGTCAAAATTCTATTCAACGATTGACCTTAATTAAACTTGATGTGGATTATCACACAATCTCAAATATTTGCTTTCACTAGCACAATTCAATAACATTGATATCACTCAATAGTGTATCCATAAACAACAATAACAGCATTTTCCAAAATATGCTCGACGATGAGTACACCTTCCTAATGGTGACGCTATACCAAATAGATCCAAAAATGATCTTAATTACACCTCAGTGGTGCACAAAATAGTGCACACTCCTCGTGAATAAAAGGCTGAAGTATATTACACTTGTGTCAAAAATAGAAAATGTTGTAGGAAATGACCCTATTATGCTTCAAGCTTTGCCTTACATTATTTCAGTACAATTGTTCTTAATATTTATCGAGACTTTCTTAAAGTATGAACTAGGAATTGCTTGTAAATGAGCGTTGATGCTTGCCAAAATCTCTCTAATTCACTGTAGAATTATTAATAATAACTGCATATACAATGCTTCAAACTATCAGAAGTCACATGAAAAATGTGATCTAGATTAAAGTGTAAATTGATCAAATTCAACTAATTATGAAGACTCCCCCCAATCAGACGAACTCGAGAATGTTTTAGCAATACTTCCTACTCCATGAATCTAGCAATCAGAAGTATGTTTAAGAGCTATTGATTCATGGTGTAGGAAGTATCGTTAATATCTCTCGCTCTATAGAGTAGTATGAAGTTTTCCAGAAAAATAACTAATCATAGTTATCCACTAATCCAATATCTGAAAACTTCTGTCCAAATGGCATTTAAAAATATTTAACTATTTTCTTCAAACAGAAAATTAATTTCATCAACGTTGCTCATATCGGAGTATATCAAAGGCACTCTCATCATCTATCAAAATGTCAAAGTGCTCAAGTGCACCAAAATCAATGTGCAATAGGCACGAAATAGTTCCTAGCTCTATCAATAATACGTAGATCTTCCCCTGTGATGCATCTTCTCGACAATGAGAATATGCATGAATTTAAAAAGAAATTTACTAGAATATCACATGTAGTTGCCGAAGCTACAATGTTGGATGCATTTGGTTAACCCAAATCAGAATCCAGGTTGACAGGAAGTCATATACGACAAAGTATCGAACCTATACCTCTGTCCAACCATGCTACAATTCTAAAAAGAATGTCAACTATGGTTACTTTCAAATACCCACTAAGCCACTACTAAATATACTGTATTTCTTATACCTTCTGTCGGGCTTCGTAACGATGTTTAAAAAGGATATTAATATGCCATGGTAATCCACTCCATACTCCACCTAGACTTAACCTCCTTACATGAGCAGTCCGGGTCTCGAACTCAGGAACTCCTTCCTCCAACAAGCTCCCAAATTCCAGCCTTGCGGTCGCTCGAGCCACGAAATGGCGTCGCGATCAGAATTCACGCACTCGCGTTTCCCGAGAGAAAATAACAGTACATAGCAGCTGAGGGACATTCGATTGCAGCCATGTGTTATGCCCATCTTGTTTGGAGATGTGTAAAACCTAGTCTAAAAATGTTGCTTCGTCTGAGACGTGAATAACTTGTTCTTGAAATACATCTTAAATCTGGTCACTTCTGAGAGTCTCTGCTATGCCTTGAAAGTAGTGCTCATGTCATAGTTTAGCCCTGCCTGGCTATCATGACTTTATTGTTCATACTTTCCCTCTGACGTCTGCATGGTTAACATGACGCTTGAGAAAAGGTATAGTTCCAATACACATGCAGTGTATAATTCACAAACTGTCCATAGATTCAATACCTAGAGTGAATTGAGTAGAATCTCGCTTAACGCAAACTGTTCTTAATGGCGTCACTCGGCCTCGTGTTCACAACGGTGAAACAGTACCAATGTGCACATACATGACAATGGCGATAGTCCTCGCTCGAAAGCTTAAATGTCGAACACGACACTGACATTTCCATAAGACATACTGGTGCATGTTGTAACACACAGTAAGGTAATTATGACAAAGTCCGTGAGCTTCACGTATATCACGACATCACTCAACTTACAACGAGCACTCCCGTGTTTTAAATATCCTATTCGGAATCACATCGCGTTCTGTCTTGTGTAGTGGTGGGTCGCTCCGCATGAAAACTTCCTACCCCCACTCTGAGGTATCCTAGTTCGAGTTTAGTCGCTAGGACTGTTATATATGTATATCTTTCTCATTTTCAACTCCTTATAATGTCAATAACACTTGCATTAACTTTCTAGCATTCTGGTAAGCTGTTTAATACCTATTTCAGTGCGCAAATCGCTCTAATTTGCAATAAAACATTACAATCTTTTCTCATGTGTTGTGACGTCATGAATACTGTAGACCAATAATATCATATCTTCTTCATTTCTTGTCGCGGCCTTCGTATATGCTCGCGGGACATCGGCTACGCTCGGCTGACCTACATCTGAGATGCAATAGTCGCTCGCCATATGATCCCACCCAAAGTACCGTTTGAAAGTCGTCAGCTCGTGGCGCGCAGGCCATAAATTAATGGTACAGTACCCATTGCAATAGTTAGCTTTCTAATGAAATCTACCTAAAATGAGAGCGCTTTAGGTGCAACTCTTCGACTCGTTAATACTGCCATACTTAGGCCTTGGTTTGTTGGGAATGGGGTACAACTTAAATCCTTCCCGCTTAGCATTTTCCCCCTTTATTATTGATTACCCTCCATGTTTTATTCATTGCCTGGCTTTTTATGTTGTTTCCTTTTTATTGTGAATAGGGTTGGACTCTCCAAAAATGTGTGTTCATTTAGATGATCTGAACTATTTGCTTTGGCTAAATGGATTTATATGGCTTCTTTTACGCACTTCTGTTTCGTAGTCTACGACTCTTTGGTCTGTTTCTATATTTGTGAAGTTATGTCCGGTGTCATACACGTGTTCACATACTGCCGAGCGTTTCCTGAGTTTAATTGCATTTCTGTGTTCTTTATAACGTATTTCGGTCCTTCTTCCGATATGTCCTACGTAATTTGCTTGACACGCTGTTTCTTGGCATGATAATAAGTACACCCCTGATTTTGAGCATGGGTTTTGTTTATTTAAGTTGCTGTTATGAATATGCTTACCAAGTGTGTTGTTTGTTCTGAATGCGAGCATTCACGAAATTGAAACGTGCGAACTTGCTCACATTACTGGTTGGCGTTTGAACTACCGCACGTTATCTTTTGTCTGGTGTTTTAGTATTATTCGATCTATCATATTGGGCGAGAAATTGATTTCTTTAGCTACCGGTACCGGTATTTGTTTTCTGGTTTTAATTTCTTAGTTGTACTTTTCTTTTGTCATGAGTATACTTAACGCCCTGTGAACCAGTGAGTTAAAACCCACAAGCTTATGTGCGCTTGGGTGGTTTGAACAATACATTATCAATAGTGTCTGATGTTCGTGTGGGCTTGCGAAAGATCGTGTACAAGTTGTTGTTCGATCGTTCTATCGAGGTAATTTATGCTTCGATCAATTTCCAATCCCTTGGTGAATTTGATTGAAAGATATAAGCTGTTGATGGCTTGTAGGATTATTTCCTCATGTGTTATTTCCGTATCACATTGGCTATGTGTAAAGCGTCGTCCATGTACCTATTCCACTATATTATAACCCCTTTTGCCCTGGCGTCTGTCAGAAAATTATTTTCTATGCGGTTTATGAAAATATTAGCAACTAGACCGCTCCCATCGCTAACCCGTTTGTCTGTTCGTGTATTTTATTTTTGAATTGAAAAACGTTTTGATTGAGTGCGATTTTCAGCAATTTCACTATGTCGTCTGTGTTTTTTATCGAGTTACTCAATTTTAAGTTGCGTTCTATTACTTTGATGGTTTCGTTTGCTGGTACGTTAGTGTACACGTTGGTTATATTGAATGGCACTAATCTCAGGCTGAGTTTCATTTTTAGTGAACCTAGTTTATTGAATAACTCCGATGTGTATTCGACCGATTTGTCATTGTTAATAACCACCCTATCTTTTAATATTTAGAGTAGTTCGTAGCTTAATTTGTAATTCGGTGCATTTCTGCAAATGACGATTCTTATCCTCATGAATCCTTAATGAGGGCAATTTTGGGTTCATATTCAGTATTTTTGTTCTTCGGTCTTTGGGAGAATGTATTCGACTCTATTTAACGCACGTTTTATTTGATTTTGGAATTTATTGGTGGGGTAGTTATCTATCTCAATAATTCCATTCGTGTTTACGTAATCTAGTGTTTTGTTTCTGTACTCTGCTTTATTCATAAGTGTTGCCTTTATCTGATTTTGTGATAATTACGTCTTGTTCACTTATTTTCTGTTTCAGTTACTTTACCACATTCCCTTGCGTTATCCTGATGTTATTGTTACTTGCTTTATGATCTTCCTAGCTTAGTCAGCGACTAGATTTTTTGGTATGTCCCTTTCTTGTTCTGGTAATTTATTGCAAGCCATCATGATGATAATGTTTATCCTAGCGAGATCAGCACCGGCTGTTAACTAGGCTTATTTCCTAACTTGGTCGTTGTTATATACCGTACAACATTGCTCATGGATGCACCTGTTGAGACACATGGGATGTTATGGTTTTCCTGATTGTCGATGTGGATTTGGCGTGTCAGTTATTCTGTTATTGCACTGAACTTACCTACGTAGCCCAACTCTTCGTGTGTTGTGTTCTCACCAACATGCGCTGGATTTCCTCGTTTCATATTGTAAAGTGGCTTTGAATATGAAGGGTCCAGGGGAAGAAGGGACAATGTTAAATGTTCAGGAAACGAGTTTTAAAGTTTCATTACCTATATGTACTTACAGTATAGGCTATGTATGTGTCAACTTGAAACGTCATTTTCTCACGACCCTCATTGTTCTTAGCCAGACACAATTGTGTCTTCAGTACGTCGCAAAGAGGACACCAGGTCGCGCTGTTACCTTGATTTTACATTTTGAGTGGCATTCCCCCATCTTCCCCTTGACCCTTCATAATTATGTTTATGGGCCAATGCAGATTTCACCAAACAAGCTGAGTTTCATAGCACTTGGAGCCCAACAATCTCGAAGCTTTAAACACCAACTCTATAAGGAATATGAATCAATGTTGGTCACCAAACATGCGCAGCAAAGAATATGTCACTTCTTGTGGTGGACAGGTGGTCTGCCAATTACTTTAATTTGAGACTGTTTTGTCTTTCAACGTCCAGTTTAAGCCTCTGTTTGTGATCGAGTTGCCTCCATGATCCCCTATTAGCAGTTAGCACTGAAGCCTCCTCTGATTCCACACCTCTCTAGAAATTGTTAAACACTTAATCTAACCATCGCGTCCTAGTTTTACCTCTGCTTCTCTTGCCCTCTACAGCTGAACTCATTAACCTGACCCCACCATCTGTGTCGGCTCATACGCACAGCTTCATCTAACGTCTAATGTCCAACTTAGCCTAACGAGTACCCTCCTGCCATTGCTCCCATCTCATATTATGTCACATGCGAGATGGGCAGCGCACATGCAAGGCTCTGTGTGCCCAGGCACCACTACAGTAGCTGAGATGATCCCTCAGGACGGCTAACAGGGCTCTGGTGAAGCTCAAGCCCAACGGCAACAAGGGCCTATTAGTTTTGACGTTCCGAACGGCCATGCCAGATGGCGCGAGTCTGTTATAATAACGGATGTTGTGGCTCTGCGTCATGTAGACATGACATTTTGAGAAGATACAGGATCTTCTATTTTGCTTGGCAAGGACATTCTCGCTCACGCGCTCCTACAGTGACGGCTCAGTTGCTGGTGTATTCTTGGAATACACGGTGAGATGGAGTATTTTTTTAATGCTCTTTGCTTGTTCATTCCTTCCTTTTTCTCAAACACCAACAGTGATCTCCTATGTTCTCTTTGCTGTTTAGGGTTCTCATGTTATTCGTGAGTCTGTTCTAGATATATATCTTCCATGACTCACCTAGCGTCATCTAGCAGCGAATCTCTGAAGTTCCTCAATTCTTCCCGGTGCAAGAGGACTTCCTTATCAATCTGGCCACCAGATCTCGTCGCCATCGCCAGCTATCATCTCCGTGATCAAGAGAACTTCGTCTCCTTTTTCACCCTCCAGGCTGCGATAGTGTCGCCTACTATCAACTCTTTGAAGACCATCTTATCAAGAGAATTTAACTTTTCAATGTTGGTTATGCTTATATGTTTTCCTTTTGTCTCCTACCCCCACTCTTTTCCCTTTCCTGGTCCCTCTGCGCTTCGCTGAGTGGGTCTCACTTGTACGTCGGCAGTCGACTTAGTCAGTCAAGGCTCCACTAGAGCCTCCTGAACGAAAGAGGCATTCTTTAGATTCCACGCCATGTTGGAACTTTAATAGTCAAAGGGAATTTCATCATCGCTATGAAGCAAAGCTAAGTACAGACTTATAGTTTTAACCTCATTCTCATCGTCTTTTAACAACGACATGCTTTTAATAATTATTTATAGGCAGTGTGAGATTACTTATTTGTGGCAATAATCATCCTTCGCGGGATTTTCCATATTGAGCTTTGTCTGTCTAAGCCAATCTTCGTAAAAGCTGCATTTCTGATGCTTATTTAATGAGAGATCTTCTCACAACGTGGGATATTATTGAATACTCACTGTCTATAAAATATTAAGCTCGTTCCACCGCTGGAATAACTTTGGCCCTATTCTTCTATTAGGATCGTTCTGGAACCTTCCAGAATCTGCACTCTATCTACAAGTCGTGCCGTCATGTATTTTCCACTCACTTGTGGGAATACTATTTATAAATGAGGAATCTTCCCTATAAATTACTGCTCAATAGCTAATATTCCTTCCTCCGTTGGAATTTTCTCTGGCGTATTTAATGATAATCTACAACCTTCTCAAGCAATAGACTTTCGCCTACCTAGTGCAACTAGTTACTTTCCATCATTGCAATAACTTTCTTTGCCATAAACATTTGCGCTACTACAGTGAACTTTTCATCCATTTCAACAGACTATAGTGAAAAACAGTGTTCTTTCAGTATTTCTTCCGCGTCGCGCTCGTCCGATTATTATAAATACAGCCATGAACATTTACCTTCCATCCCAGTTGATCTTTCCTAACCCCCTTACTGACAACCCAAAATAAAATTGTTACTTTAGGTCTTTCTCAATGAGGTGTCACGCTAGAGACGTGCCCTCCCCTTTTGCTTAAATATCATTAATTAATTTCTGTATAACTACGTGTCTGGTACACATTTCAAACTTATATGGTTTCTCCCTTCTAATTAGGGAATACCATTCTTTCAACTCATAAGTGAGTTATTTCTAGGTTTCACGAAAAGGAATCTTGCCCCATTTGGCTCGTGATCCCTACTTAAACATAGGAGGTCTAGAACCTTCCTGTCGACTTTCTCTTCAGGTTTCACATTAAGTGACCTGTCCTATTTTTATAAAAAAAATGAAGGTAATTCCGCTTAAATATAAGAAGTTAGGAACTTCTGTTTTATTCTTCCTGTTTTTGTTATTGTTATTTTCAAAGTTGTTACTCTTTCTAGAATATTTTCTCAGAAATTTCTAGAAGTACACACCTTGTACTCTATTTACTGTCTAACTTTAATCACTTTAATTGTTCTTAACTTTAGTACTTTCTCCTCTCTATTTTAAAATCTTGCGAGGATTTTAAAACATATAAAGGTTTGAAACCAATAGAATTGTTAATTGCCTGGCGCAAACTTAAGATGTTTTTTCGGAGGTCTGCGACCCCAAATTGTTAACAAAATTGAAAATATATCTTTGTTAAATTCATCAAATTCTTTTGAATTGTTAAATAAATTAAGAGTTCCTTTTCGCTTTTTCATTTTTCTAATACTACAGTTAGGCAAGATCCTGTCTTCCCTGACTCTTCCTAGGTTCATGCCCTCGTTATTGCAAATACATCTTGTGATAGGGTTTTCACCACTTGTTGCATTTGAGCAAGAATTCTTAGTTGCCAACTCGGTAAAGTCTCTCTTAGCTTTAATAGCTAATTCTAACTGGCCAGTAAGGCAAGCATAGCTCTCTACGCCAGCTTCCTGCTTGTGGAGATTCTCTCCAATTCTTATGGTTGGTTTTTCAAAATTTAAGTGTTTCTCCTTGCCTAAACTTTTAGTCGGCTCCTTGCTGGGTAAAAGCTTAGCCATTTCCAAATGCAACTATTGGTTCACTTACCAAAATTATTCCCAAAGGTATAATTGGTTTATTCCTATCCTTCTTGGCGGCATTTGGTCTCTCTTTAGAAATTCTACAATTTCGAAGACAAAAAATATAGAAACCTATTCAAATTATTGGCGTTCTTCAAATTACTTTGAACAGATACATAATAAATCTGTTACTCCTTGTATTGCCAGACCATCACCCTTCCCCATATTAGGCATATGTATGCTTGAGAGGGAATATTCTAAAGCCACTCTCTCGCAAACCGCCCAAGTTCCAGCTGCGTCTCCCGTTAGCTTTGCCCCGGTCCCTACTCACTTTAGGTATCGGAGAGCTGATTTGCAGTGGCAGTCACCTTTTAGGACATTTAAAGTTAAACTTATAACTTTTGGGGGACTCTCCTCCTATTTCTCCATCCTTTTTCTCCAGTCCGAAACCCACTCCCTTTTCTTTATCATCTTCCCTTGGTGGTTAGGTTATTCCCAAGCTAATAATCTACCCAAAATTTGGTGCCGAAACCTGGGAGAGTCCATTTGTTATTTTCTATCCTTTTTCAAGGGTCATTTGACAATACTTTGCAAATTATTAATATCTGCTTTGAATCTTTCAGCTATAACTACATCGTGCAAAGCCTGTAAAGTGGAAAGTGGCCGCTCCTCTCTCCTTTGGTGGGTCCCCTTCTTTCAACTTATTTGCTGTTGCCAGCTTGACAGCATTTCCAAGGTTCCACAGTTTCGTGAGTTATACTTTAATCTATTTACCTTGACATGGCTCCTACTGAAAAGGATAAGGATGAAAAATTCACTTCTAAACGAGCATCCTATAAAGGGCAAATTACCCGATTCAGAAAATACATCAAAGAGCTAGATCCCTCAGAAGCTCAATTAGACTTGTTGAAACATCGTGTAAGGGATTTTGAACGTTCATATGAAAATTATTGAAACATCCAAACTGAAATAGAAACTTGTATGCTCAATCAAACCGAAGATCGAGTCGAAGTAGAAAACCAATATTACGAAGGTATAGGTTCTGCTTTCAAAATAATACGCCAACTCGAAGAAGAACAGAAAAAAGACGCTTCTGTTCTTGGTTCCCTTCAAGAACAACAAACTTCTTTTCGCGATGGTACTCATAATCCCAAACCAATTCTACCTAAGATTAATTTACCCCACTTCTCTGGAGACGAATCTACTTGGGATTCTTTCTATGAATTATTTTGCTCTCTTGTTCATGATAATGAAGACATTCAAGTCATATACAAGTTTCATTACTTGAGATCTATCCTCCGAGGTCAAGCTCTGCAGTTAGTTGAAGCACTCCCTTTAAGTGTCGAAAACTACCCCATTGCCTTTAACTTATTAAAAGAAAGATACGGAAATTTACGGTTACGTATTCAACGCCATATGAAGGCTCTATTCAACCTACCTGCGTCACAGCACAATGACGTCACTAGTTTGCGTACTCTCATTGATACTACTCAGCTTCACGTTAAAGCTCTGTCCCAATTAGATCAACCCACTGAACACTGGGACACCTTACTAATACATTTAGTGGTTTCTAAAGTTGATGCTGCTACCCTTAAAGCTTGGGAGATTGAACTTTCTAGAGAAGACGACTACTCTTACGAGCATTTAGTCACTTTCATAAATGCCAGATGCCAGCTGTTAACCGCTCTAGCAAATCAAAGTGAACCCTCATCTCCGAGTTCTAAATTTGAATTAATGTCTATCAAACCTAAAAGCGAACGCTTAGCGTTTAGTACCCAAAAACCTGGGTCCAGCTCATCTAAAGTTAAATCAAACAGTACTGGTTACCCAACTAGGTCTAGTGAACGCCGTATTGCTAGCTCTCTTGTCTTAAACACTCAAAGCGAACCTCGCAAGAGTTTAAATGAACCATTTAAGTGTATACTTTGCAAAGATTCCCATGCCTTATATCTATGCAAATCCTTTAAAGAACTGTCAGTCGACGACAGAAGAAAATTAGTTTCCCAAAACAAACATTGCTTCAACTGCCTAGCGTCCACTCATTCTGCTTCAAATTGCAAGTCCACAAGACTTTGCTTCCATTGTGAAAAAGCTCATCACACATTACTACATCGTCATGATCAGGCAAGGTCATCGACAGCATCTACTTCTCAGAAAAGTGATAATGCTAACAATTCCAATGCTTCATCGTACATTCAAAATGCCAAGTCCATTCGCAGTGCTCAAGTATTATTGTCTACTGTCCAAATCGAAGTTTAGGATAACTTTGGCAACTGGGTCCGTGCACGCGGTCTTCTTGATTCAGCGGCAACTCATGATTTTGAGTCTAATTCTTTGATCAGTAAACTAGGCCTACCTGTAAACCCTACTTCTATTAACGTGTCGGGCATTAACAGCTCAAAATTGCAAGCTTTACAGTTCTCGAAGCTAACCATAAGAGATATTTGTCACAGAAACAACTTTCTCAAACTGAATTGTCTAATTCTCAATAGCATTGGAGAAGACACTCCAAGTCACTCTGTGGATATTTCAGGTTTAAACATTCCCTCGCATTTAAGGCTAGCCGATCCTTTGTTTAACATACAAAACCCCATTGACATTCTCTTCAGTGCCAATGTTTTCTGGAATTGCCTTCGTAAACAGGTTCGCAAGTTATCCTCAAACGTGGTCGCCAGAGACACTAATTTTGGATGGATCGTCACCGGTCAACTTCCCCATTATTCTCCCCAACCCGCATCGCAATGTTACTTCGCCAATACTGATCTGGAACAGTTTTGGAGACTCGAAAGCGTTGATCCTCCTAAAGTGATCTCTTCAGAAAATGAATTCTGTGAGCAACTTTTTCTGAACACCACCACTCGCTCTTCTGATGGTCGGTTCATTGTTCAAATGCCAAGATTACATAATCCCCCTAAACTTATTAACTCTCAACCCAAAGCTAGAAAAGCTCTCTTTGCTATCGAGAGCAAATTCAAGAAAGAACCTCTCGTTAAACAGCAGTACACTGATTTCATGGATGAGTATGAAAGCTTAGATCATATGGAAGTTGTTAACAAATCTGATGATGAATTGCACCCCCCAATTGAAACGGTTTTCTTAAATCACCATCCCGTGTGGAAAAACCCTCTTGTAAAGGACAAAATGCGAGTTGTTTTCAATGGTTCATCACCTGACGTTAATGGCAACAGCCTTAACGATACTCTATACTCTGGTCCTGCTATTCAGTCAGATCTATCTGCTATACTCTTAAACTTTCGATTATTTCCCATGGCTGTTATAGCGGATATAAAACAGATGTACCGCCAAGTTTTAATTCAGCCTGAACAACGAGATCTCCAAAGAATCTTGTGGCGCGATGAAATCAGTAAGCCCATTAAGGTATTTCGTTTAAAAACAGTTACTTATGGCTTAAAACCTTCCTCTTTTCTTGCTATCCGATCCCTACACTTGTTAGCCTCTCAAGATGGTTATTTATTTGATTCTAAAGCTTCTGAAGCACTAACCACGTCATTCTATGTTGACGATTATTTGCAGTCCTTCCTCACTCTGGAGGAAGCTTCTTTCGTGTCCTTAGAGCTTCAGTCATTGCTAAGGAATGGAGGTTTCCCACTTCATAAGTGGAATTCCAACTCCCCTGAGTTTCTCGCCCAGTTTCCTATTGAAGACGTTGATCCCTCCTCTGTTGAAATTTGTGGAAACTCCGAATCCATAAAAACTCTTGGAGTTCATTGGTGCACTAGTACTGACACTCTCATCTATAAAGTATCGCTCGCCGAAGAGCTCCCTAACACAAAAAGACAGATTCTCTCTGAAATTGCAAAAATTTTTGATCCGCTTCAATTCCACGCCCCAGTTATCGTTATAGCCAAACTCTTCATGCAAGAGCTGTGGTCGCTCAAATGTGAATGGGATGACACTGTTCCCCTTTCTTTTCTTAACAGATGGCTTTCTTTTCGCAGCAATTTGCTTGATATTTCCCTTATTGAAATTCCTAGGAATTTAATTAACGCTCATTCTAATGCACCTTTTTTTCTTCATGTGTTCGCGGACAGTTCCGAAAAAGCTTACGGTTGCTGCGCATATTTGGTTTATCGCGGTTCATTAAATGGATCTTCAGTCTCCAACCTTGTTTGTGCCAAATCGAAGGTGGCTCCTCTTAAAACTATCACTTTGCCTAGGCTTGAATTGTGTGCTGCACTCATGGCTGCAGAACTTGTTAAGAAATTACGGGAAGTATTAAAAGTCAAATTCTCGCAAATCTATCTCTGGAGCGATTCCATGATCACACTTTCCTGGATCGCCAAGAACCCCGCTCACTGGCAAACGTTTGTTGCAAATAGGGTTTCCAAAATTCAAACTCTTTCTTCGGGATGTCAATGGAGGCATGTGCCCAGCGCTGACAACCCAGCCGACATTATCTCTCGTGGATGTTTACCCTCTCAATTGGCAGCTTCCCAGTTGTACTGGCATGGGCCCTCATGGTTAAACGAAGACTCTTCTTGTTGGCCTTCTAAACCTCCAGCTACAAACTCCAACTTGCCTGAAGCAAAAGTATCTCTATCTACTGCTTCGTGTCTCGTTTCTAATGTTTCTCATCCCTTGTTGTCCCGCTATTCTTCCTTTCACAAATTAATTCGAATTGTCGCCTATCTCCTTAGATGGAAATATTTTGTGGTTGACCAACCTCTTCTCCCCAAACCACACCTTACCAATCATGAATTGAATCTCGCTGCCGTTAAGGTTTTACAACTGACACAGCAAGAAGCCTTTTCTTCTGAATTGTCTTTACTTTCTTCTAAAAGGGATCTTCCCAAATCCAGTCGTCTTCGTGCTTTGGCCCCGTTCCTTGATGACAATGGGTTACTTAGGGTAGGTGGTAGGCTATCTCAATCTTTGCTCTCTGAAGACAAAAAAAAACATCCCGTTATTTTGCCTTCTAAACATCACGTAACTTCCTTATTTATACGTGACTTTCATTATCGCAATCTGCATGTTGGTACACGCACTCTGCTTTGCCTCTTAAGGGAAAAGTACTGGATTATAAATGGAATTCACGAAGTTTCCTCTGTAATTCACAAGTGCATTCCTTGCTTCAAAGTGAAACCTAAAATCAATACTCAATTAATGAGCGATCTGCCTTATTTTCGCTCTTCTCCTATATGCCCATTTGCTCTAACTGGTGTGGACTATATGGGTCCGTTCCAATATCAACTAAATTCCCCTGAAGCTAAACGCAAATTGTTTGGTAAGCTCTATGTTTCCCTCTTTGTTTGCATGGTTACTGGCGCAATCCATTTGGAACTAGTAACGAATGCTTCTACTTCTTACTTTTTATCAGCTGTCTCTCGCTTCGCTGCTAGGCGTGGAGTTCTTTCAGAGATGTTCTCTGATAACGCTTCCACCTTTCAGGGCGCAGCGTCCTTGTGGAAGAAAGCTCTCACATCTTCTCCTGCCATGGAACAGATCTCTAATATTTCCTACTCAAAGGGTTTCAAATGGCGTTTTATACCTCCCTACGCTCCTCATCACGGTGGTAGGTGGGAATCCTGCGTAAAGCTCACTAAACGTCATTTAAGAAAGGCTTTAGGTAATCGCATTTTGACTTATGAAGAATTTAATTCACTGTCCGTTCTGATTGAAGGTGTTGTTAATTCTCGCCCTTTAACTCCGCTTTCCAATGACCCTGATGACCTGCTTCCACTCACACCTGGTCACTTCCTTATAGCTACTTCTCTTTCTGCCCCTCCTCCCCTTTCCAGCTCTTTCAGGGATTCTAATCTACCTATTGTTTGGCGTAAACTTGAAGCCCTTCGCAATTCTTTCTGGAAGAGGTGGAACTTGGAATATTTAACTTCCTTGCAAAGAAGACAGAAGTGGTTTCTTTCCAGTCCCGACATTAAAGTGGGGGACTTGGTCCTGGTTAGGGATGTGTTTCCCCCCCTGGTCTGGATTTCTGGTAGAGTGACCGAATGTTATCCTGGAAGGGACGGGAGAGTCAGGGTGGCCAGAATCTTGACCACTAACGGTCAGATCACAAGACCACTGTCTTTAATTGCTCTATTACCTTTAAATGTTTAATTGTTTATCCTGCTCTCTGTTGGTGTTTTTCCCTCCCAGCTTGGTGTATTCTTGGAATACACGGTAAGATGGAGTATTTTTTAATGCTCTTTGCTTGTTCATTCCTTCCTTTTTCTCAAACACCAACAGTGATCTCCTATGTTCTCTGTGCTGTTTAGGGTTCTCATGTTATTCGTGAGTCTGTTCTAGATATATATCTTCCATGACTCACCTAGCGTCATCTAGCAGCGAATCTCTGAAGTTCCTCAATTCTTCCCGGTTTAAGAGGACTTTCTTATCAATCTGGCCACCAGATCTCGTCGCCATCGCCAGCTATCATCTCCGTGATCAAGAGAACTTCGTCTCCTTTTTCACCCACCAGGCTGCGATAGTGTCACCTACTATCAACTCTTTGAAGACCATCTTATCAAGAGAATATAACTTTTCAATGTTGGTTATGCTTATATGTTTTCCTTTTGTCACCTACCCCCACTCTTTTCCCTTTCCTGGTCCCTCTGCACTTCGCTGAGTGGGTCTCACTTGTACGTCGGCAGTCGACTTAGTCAGTCAAGGCTCCACTAGAGCCTCCTGAACGAAAGAGGCATTCTTTAGATTCCACGCCATGTTGGAACTTTAATAGTCCAAGGGAATTTCATAATCGCTATGAAGCAAAGATAAGTACAGACTTCAAGTTTTAACCTCATTCTCATCGTCTTTTAACAACGACATGCTTTTAATAATCATTTATAGGCAGTGTGAGATTACTTATTTGTGGCAATAACCATCCTTCGCGGGATTTTCCATATTGAGCTTTGTCTGTCTAAGCTGCATCTCTGATGCTTATTTAATGAGAGATCTTCTCACAACGTGGGATATTATTGAATACCCACTGTCTATAAAATATTAAGCTCGTTCCACCGCTGGAATAACTTTGGCCCTATTCTTCTATTAGGATCGTTCTGGAACCTTCCAGAATCTGCACTCTATCTACAAGTCGTGCCGTCATGTATTTTCCACTCACTTGTGGGAATACTATTTATAAATGAGGAATCTTCCCTATAAATTACTGCTCAATAGCTAATGTTCCTTTCTCCGTTGGAATTTTCTCTGGCGTATTTAATGATAATCTACAACCTTCTCAAGCAATAGACTTTCGCCTACCTAGTGCAACTAGTTACTTTCCATCATTGCAATAACTTTCTTTGCCATAAATATTTGCGCTACTACAGTTAACTTTTCATCCATTTCAACAGACTATAGTGAAAAACAGTGTTCTTTCAGTATTTCTTCCGCGTCGCGCTCGTCCGATTATTATAAATACGGCCATGAACATTTACCTTCCATCCCAGTTGATCTTTCCTAACCCCCTTACTGACAACCCAAAATAAAATTGTTACTTTAGGTCTTTCTCAATGAGGTGTCACGCTAGAGACGTGCCCTCCCCTTTTGCATAAATATCATTAATTAATTTCTGTATAACTACGTGTCTGGTACACATTTCAAACTTATATGGTTTCTCCCTTCTAATTAGGGAATACCATTCTTTCAACTCATAAGTGAGTTATTTCTAGGTTTCACGAAAAGGAATCTTGCCCCATTTGGCTCGTGATCCCTACTTAAACATAGGAGGTCTAGAACCTTCCTGTCGACTTTCTCTTCAGGTTTCACATTGAGTGACCTGTCCTATTTTTATATATAAAAAAAAGAAGGTAATTCCGCTTAAATATAAGAAGTTAGGAACTTCTATTTTATTCTTCCTGTTTTTGTTATTGTTATTTTCAAAGTTGTTACTCTTTCTAGAATATTTTCTCAGAAATTTCTAGAAGTACACACCTTGTATTCTATTTACTGTCTAACTTTAATCACTTTAATTGTTCTTAACTTTAGTACTTTATCCTCTCTATTTTAAAATCTTGCGAGGATTTTAAAACATATAAAGGTTTGAAACCAATAGAATTGTTAATTGCCTGGCGCAAACTTAAGATGTTTTTTTTTCGGAGGTCTGCGACCCCAAATTGTTAACAAAATTGAAAATATATCTTTGTTAAATTCATCAAATTCTTTTGAATTGTTAAATAAATTAAGAGTTCCTTTTCTTTTTTCATTTTTCTAATACTACAGTAAGGCAAGATCCTGTCTTCCCTGACTCTTCCTAGGTTCATGTCCTCGTTAATGCAAATAAATCTTGTGATAGGGTTTTCACCACTTGTTGCATTTGAGCAAGAACTCTTAGTTGCCAACTCGGTAAAGTCTCTCTTAGCTTTAATAGCTAATTCTAACTTGCCAGTAAGGCAAGCATAGCTCGCTACGCCAGCTTCCTGCTTGTGGAGATTCTCTCCAATTCTTATGGTTGGTTTTTCAAAATTTAAGTGTTTCTCCTTGCCTAAACTTTTAGTCGGCTCCTTGCTGGGTAAAAGCTTAGCCATTTCCAAATGCAACTATTGGTTCACTTACCAAAATTATTCCCAAAAGTATAATTGGTTTATTCCTATCCTTCTTGGCGGCATTTGGTCTCTCTTTAGAAATTCTACAATTTCGAAGACAAAAAATATAGAAACCTATTCAAATTATTGGCGTTCTTCAAATTACTTTGAACAGATACATAATAAATCTGTTACTCCTTGTCTTGCCTGACCATCACCCTTCCCCATAGTAGGTATATGTATGCTTGAGAGGGAATACTCTAAAGCCACTCTCTCGCAAACCGCCCAAGTTCCAGCTGCGTCTCCCGTTAGCTTTGCCCAGGTCCCTACTCACTTTAGGTATCGGAGAGCTGATTTGCAGTGGCAGTCACCTTTTAGGACATTTAAAGTTAAACTTATAACTTTTGGGGGACTCTCCTCCTATGTCTCCATCCTTTTTCTCCAGTCCGAAACCCACTCCCTTTTCTTTATCATCTTTCCTTGGTGGTTAGGTTATTCCTCAGCCAATAATCTACCCAGTTGCCGGCAACTGCGCGCGCACATGTACGGCAGAGTACGGTGCTTAAAATCCGTATCTCACCATGTTTACAGTAGATGCTGAAAATGTTCCCCATCCGGTGCCAAACATAATCGGCATCTTCTTATGAATTTTCCGGTTACTCCGGTTAATTTAGCTTCAGTAAAGAATTAACGACCTTTTCGTCTATTTTTATTGTTTACTGACCCTGTACGTTTGAATCTATTAGCCAGTTGTTTTATTGTCCGATTTATAGGAATGGGTCTCCGTGGAAATTTCACTCGATACTTTTGTCTTGTTCTAGCGCACGATTTCCTGCACTTTATTTACGTATTGTGCAGATATACACGAATATTTCACATAGTGCTGTACACAATCACATATCCGCGCGCGGTCGCCGGCAACTGAGCCATCACTGGCGGAGCGCGTGAGCGAGAATGTCCTTGCCAAGCAAAGTAGAAGACCCTGTACCAGTTTACCTACGGTGTTTAAGTCATCTGAATTTGGTTATGTTTTAGATCTTTGTCCTGAGTGCCTTTTTGCAACGGCGAAGTTATCAAGCTCATTGAGGCGAGTCCTCTTTGCTTTGCTCTAGTTGTTATGTGATTATTATGTGGTCTACTGCGAGCCATTGTTTGAGTAATTCTTTTCACATGAACTATTTCTTTTTAACTTAATTTTATCTCAGTGCATTTTATTTTTAATCCCCCCATTTCTATACTTTTGGGAGCTGCGTGGCGCAGTCGGCAGAGGCGCTGAGCTTCTAACTGAAAGTGAGTGGGTTTAATCCCCACCCAGGTAGTGCATTTTAGAAACGAAACTACCACTTTCGGAAACGCAAATAGCCCTGGGGTTCACTCAGCCTACACCAGAAATGAGTATCAGAGTAATTCCTGGGAGAAAAGACGGCCGGGCATAGAGCTGGCAACTCCATCCCATCTAGTGCTGTTGTCGGAAAGAGTGGAAGCCTCTACCTTCCACTACTCCGAGGGCCTCATGTCCTGTACGGTGTTGGCTTTGCTTACTGCTATACTTTTAGGTCTGTTATCTGCATGTGTCTATACTTTTGTGCTTGCCTGTGAGTATCTGGGTAATGGATTAGAGTTCCAGTTTGGTGACATGGATATAGCCTAGCTATTCATTCCGCTGTTACGCTCAGAAATCCCTGTGATGGATGTCAATGGAGTGATGTTGGAGATCACATCCAATTCAGCGTTCTGGAAATTTCTCATTTAACTAATCAAGAATCTTGTTGTATCCACAACCCTTCCTCACTCTTCAATGAGCCAAGTTGTCAGCTCACAGAATGACGATTAAGTGAGTGTAAGCACTACTCACTGAGAGCCGCCACCATGAGTGCAGCCGGGAACCCAAAGCCCAGGGCGTAGCACGTCTCGTCCCCGAAGCAGGTGAGTGCGTTGCGGAGGATGGGGGTAGCTATCATCCCCACCAACCCGCCAAAGTTGATGGTGAAGTAGAAGATGGAGAAGAACTGATGGAGTTTGTCTTCCTGCTGTGGCAGACGGAACTGGTCCCCGCCGAAGGCTGCAACGCATGGTTTGATGCCGCCAGTACCAATGGCAATGATGATCAGGCCGACAATTGTGAAGGGGCTGGAAACAATCATCCCTCCCAATCAACACAACACCTTTGAAGGACAAAACATTCACTTTCCATATCAGACTTCTCTCTTTTCATTGCTGAAAGACTTACAATAGTTAAACAAATACAAGTAATCAAGAATTGTAGTGGAGGTCCATCTTGTTGTACCCACAACCCTTCCTCATGCAATAACGATCTTCGAGCGTGTCCTGGACGCACGCCTTCGCAACATAGGTCACATTGCCCCGAATCAGTGTGGTTTCGCGAAGTGAAAAAGAACCATCGACGCTATCCATGCCACACGTCTTTTGATGGAACGACATAATGAAAAGGAGAAACCACTCCAAATTGTTTTCTTGGATCTCGAAAAGGCCTTCGACAAAGTGCCTCGTGATCTTATCTGGCTTGCACTGAGGCTGCATGGAGTACCAGAAGTATATTCGATGGATCCAGCTTCTGTATCGGAATGCTACCAGCTCTGTCCGATGTGCAGCAGGAATGTCTGCACCATTTCGCATTCAAGTTGGCGTTCATCAAGGATCGGCTTTATCTCCAATTCTGTTCATCCTCTGTCTCGACACCTTCAGTACAGATGTGTTAACACCACACCCATGGACTCTACTCTTTCTTTTTTGCTGATGATATGGTCACCTGTGAATCCTGTTAAGATTTGCAACACCTAGTCCAACGTTGGAAAGACTCCTTGGACAGGTATGGCCTGTTTTTTTTACGTCAGGAAGACTGAGTGCCTAGAGTGTGGGGTACAAAGTGATGGGTCACTTAACATCGACGGCGCGGCGTTGCGATTCCTAAAATATCTCAATTTAAATATCTGAGGTCACTTCTCCAATCGGATGGTGACACGCTCCCAGATGTTCGAAGCAGAACCAACGCTGTCTGGATGAAGTGGCAAGTTACAGGAGAGGTCCTTTTCGATCTGAGGGTGCCAATGTACCTGAAATCTAAAATGTATAAAACCATCATTAGACCAGTGGCACTGTATGTAGGCCAGCCACAAGGAGACATGAACAACTGCTGCATGTCATGGGACCAATAGGACTCACAAGACTGGATCACATCAGAATGGCATTTGGTGTGGCCACAATCCCTAAGAGGATGAGACTATGAGAGAGAACCGTATGCGATGGTATGGCCACGTACTACGCAGAAGCGGTTCTTCCATTGCGAGAGGAGCCGTAAACATCAGTCCTGAGGACCGCAGACCACGAGGGCGACCAAAGAAGCACTGACTTTACACTCTGCGGGAGGACATGTCTCTCCTGAAGATGCGCAACAGCAGACCCTGCAATTCAGCTAAGACGAAGAAGCCATAAATCCCCTTATCTTGTTATGTGTGTTGCTCTTAGACAGCACATGGTGTGTCATTGTACTGTTTGTCGGTAACAACCTTTCACTCAGACGGATTTTAGTCCTTGAATACATTTCCTTGAACTTCGGTAGATAATCCAAATTCCGCGTAGTGGTTTCTTTTCTTAACAATGGAATGATGTAACAATTTTCTTCATCCTTGGATTGTGATTTTAGTTCCAAATGAAGGAAGAGGAACCACAGGCAGTGAACTAGTTTGAGCGTCAGTTGGTGTCATATTCTCTTCTACCCCACGGCGCAGCATGGCTATTAGTAGTTATTGTTGTTTTAAGGGGCGGAACCAGGGGCGCCGAATCCATGGTCGAGGTCTAGCGACCGCTAGACCTGACGAGGGGGTGGGTCTCCCGGTCCTGGGTTCCGTTGGGGGTTACCGATAGAGGAGGAAAGGGAAGTAGAAGGAAAAGAGGAAAGGAAAGGAGGGAGAGAGAAGAGAAGAGAAGGGGAGAACTGTGCGAAATAAGCTGTAAAAACGTAATTATTGGGGTAGGGGTCCGGTTTAACAAGGGGGGGGGGGTCCCACAGAACGAGAGGGGTGGGTGTCTGCTAGACCTGAAAAAAAAAGATTCGGCGCCACTGGGCGGAACTACGAGGTCAACTATCCCTCCTAACACAAATTTAAGTAAACAAATTTGGAATGTACGGTAATTTAGAATTTAGAGGTGGACACCTGAATTTGAAAAGACCGAAAATTAACAAAACAACAAATTAAATAAAACTAATAATTATAAAAATAAACAAATTTACGGAATAAACAAAAATCAGATTCAAAAAAAGAACAAGTCGTGGAGTCAATGAACACTGGAATATTTAGATTGCTGGCCCTAACCCACTCTCACTTACAAAGCGGATAACGCGATCAGCAGCCACCGCGTCATCGGCTAATATAAGTTTGAGTGTCATCTGCAAACCAAGGTTTCTTCGTAAGTCAGCAAGATCCACACACTCGGTTAAAATGTGGGCCACGGTGAGAACGGCTCCACAGGTACAAAGTGGGGGGTCTTCCCTTCTCATTAGGTACGAGTGTATGACCTATCTTTAGCCTACACAAAATGACGCACTCCCTCCGTGCCCGGAAAGAGCTCCGCCACACGAGATTATAGTTTGGATCCTGGTGCTGACAGCGACTATCTTGAGTGTGGTTTTACCTGGCCAGGATACTACCTTATTTCAAGTTAACACAGCTACAGTTACCACAGAATCACAGGTTATGATACAAAATACTGATAGTAAACAAACTTGAGGATTTACCACATACACAGGAGGCAGCGTGATCGGAGGAGTTGCAGCCAAACACATGAGGATGTTGCCCAGAGTGTAGACCACGCCGAAGTAGTATATGGTCCTGCAAGCACAACAAGAGACAACCTCATCAGAGGCGTATGCTGGCTGGGTGTGAACATCATCGCCAGAACGCCTTTCGTATTCTAACGTGCGCTGTTGGAGGAAGCTAGTAAATAGTCTATGGAATGTTCTTGGACTTGGTGGATGGTAGTGCTGATGGAACAAGTAGAATTTCCACTAAACTGGTGGGTTAGATGAACGTCTAGACATAGTTATTGTTTTTTTAAGGGGCGGAACTACGAGGTCATCTGCCCCTCTTAACACAGATTAAAGTATACAAATTTGGAATGGAATTAAAAATGTAGAGGTGGACATAGTCTCAAGCTTGGTTGGTTCCTTAGTTTAGGGGCTGCCCCGCGTACTTTGGGTGTGTGTAGAATCTGTCTGATAACCGGTGTTAATTGTGATGGCTGTATTAGTGTGTGTTATCTGTAATTCAGGTAAGGACTGTAGACGATCAATTTCAAGTAGTCCCTACTTTTGCTACCAAATCCTAGCGTCAAGGGCACCTAGCTGTGAACTTGTATACTAGATGTCAGCGCACCTGGCAATGAACGTTTGATCTTCTAGAGCGGTAATCAAATCCAACATACAAATTTAGCTTCACACAAGTGTAGTTAGTGGAAGGTTCATTAACATGCCATAAATCTATGACATGAGCCCGCAGACTTTACTTCCCCTCCGAAGGAATGCATACTGAGGGATTGTTAACGCACTTAAAAATCCGACGACTTCGGCCGGGTTTGAACCCGCGACCTTGGGCATAGAAGCTCAGCATGCTACCGACTACGCCACGAAAGCCACCAGTCTCAAGCCTCCGTCGGATTTAGGACAACTGCCAGTGGATTGACCTACGATGTACGCATCTTCTCGATCATTGAGTCTCGTTCTATTTCGTCTTATGTCGCATGTAAAGTTCTTGATTGCGCCAGGCTTCGTGTCAGAAACGTCCAACATTCCTTATTTAATGTCAGATTATACCATTATTCGGCATTATTTATATGAATGCAGGTCGTCATTTAGATATTGATTTGCAATAACACAAGGTCACACACACCATTAAATATAATAACGTCAAGGTCATTGCGGATATTAACATAATCATATATCTTCTTGATTCATTCATAATTTTAGTTTTTTGTTTTATACACAGATAATTTTATACCATTTGTTTAACCTATACACAATAAAACATATTTAAATAAAGTTTAAAGGGACTTCACGCGCCAACGATTACTGATTTCAGTTGCATCTCCATGTAACCCACACATCTATCCAGCTTATGTTTGATCGGGTTGCGCGTGCAATTTACTCGTTGTATTCTAGATATTGGTGTAATGGAATACCTCACGCACGTTCACAAGATCCTTCCAATAATAATAATAATAATAATAATAATAATAATAATAATAATAATAATAATAATAATAATAATAATAATAATAATAATAATAATAATAATAATAATAATAATAATAATAATATCGTATGGCGTCGGGTGCCGGGTGCAAGCTTTCTTATTTGACATCCAGAGGGTAGCTTGCATGTCGAATTTCGTTGTTCCTTGACTATGAAAGTCAAGGAGGTTCGATGCTCCTTTAGCACTATAGCGCTTTCTAGTAGAGAAATGAGGAACTTTGTGTTGGCGGAAACTCCCGAGATTAACTTTGCCAATATGAACACGTCCTACTGAATTCAAATGGTTTCCTTGACATGCCAACATCGTATGACATGCGTATCGTATTTTTTCCGCCTTTCAAAAATCACTTACCACAGCCAGGAGCGAACCTGCAATCTTGGGGTTAGTAGACCGACACGATATCCACTCACCCACCGTGGCAAGCTATCCTTCCAATTATTGATCCCAATATACACAGTGCTTTTTTTAAAAAATAAAATAAAATAAGGGGTACTCGGAGTTGTAGTCAACAAAACATCACGATGTTGCAATTTTTTGGCAATTTGCAGAGTCCGGTTATTGTTTGTGTTCGAATCATTAACTCTCAGCTTTTTCGATGCCTGGGTGGATGTTAAATAGTTCGTTACTTTCTTCATCCTTCAAAACTAATCACACGCACAAAATAACAACCTTCCCCGCCTCCTAAGACTAGCCTGCCTGCTTATAAGAACGGAGTGCCGAGTTGCCGACCAAAAGAAACTGATTCGATGGGGCGATTTAAATCGAGGATTACTCGAAATCTCCTCCAGCTATTGTGAACAGCGCGTGGACGCCAGCTGATCGATGAACTTTCATGTCGGAAGTTATATTTGCCGGACTAACAGTTTTCAAATGTTTAAGGGGTATGCGTACCCTCACGACCCCCCCCCCCCCCAACAGCATACGTTATAAGGTATCGTAAAGGTTCACGCTTTATATTACGAAACATTTCTTCCCAATGATGGTTGCTTGTGTTACAAGAAACTCTTTCTGCTTTCCACAGATATTTTAAGATATCACATGATAACTACCGTATATACGTCCAAAAATATCAATTGACGTGTACCTACATTAGTTACTAAACAGTAGTATTGCTAAATCGCCACCATCATAACCAATATTATAAATTTAGCCTATAAATCTGTAATATCAACCATTCCCTATTCAACCCCAATTTTAACCATTAACATTTTGTTTATTTGTAGTGCATGATCATGGTGGCGAGATTAAGGACCACGTAAAATGTACAGAGGGTTTAGAGACACCAGGAATCTTTAACAAGCCAGTAAATCTATTGACACCAAGTTGCCACTTTCAATGCTATCACACTGTGTTTGTTTGCTCATCAATTCCTGAGACACGAAAAAGCACTGAATTTAGTGTTTTTTGATAAACTCAGATTTTGAAAATTATCAAAATGCATTTTGTTTTATATGTTACGGTATCATATTATTTTAAATCCTGAATCAACATTTTGTAATGGATAGGTCGGGAATATTTCTCTTATTTTTATGTCACTACAGTTTTTAAGCAAGCAAATAATTCAACAAATATTGCTTTTATTTCGTAGAAAAGGGTAAATGTATGCATTTCATCGCGTATCAAAAATTTCTAAAACTCATATATAGGGCTGCGGGAAATAATTTCCAAAAATGCACAATTGATTGGTTCTGGAGGAATTACACGTCAATTTTAATGCTAAAAATCACAAAGTCTAGGTGTTATGTATTTTGAATAATCACTTTTAAATACCGGTAGTTGATTTGGTTAAAATAGCCACCATGGTGACCAGCACAATACTGACCTATATCTGCCCAGGAAACTGTCAGCAAAGATGGCGCCGACCACAGGCACGAAGTACGACAACATGATGAACACGTGGTACGTTATCGTAGCGGTGTTCTCGTGGAATAACAAGACGTCTCTCAAGTACAAAGACAGGATGGCTGAAAACAAAAGTGTTATTCGTCAAATATCGATCGTACTCACTGTACTGCCCAGGGCCTTCGCTTCAACAAGCAGCCATCAGCGGGTTAATTACACTATACTGACGTATACGATACCTCAAGTCAGAAGTAACCTATACAGATCAAGTATTACCATCAGCCTGGAAGATACCACAATCAGGCCAGCAAGTACCTATACAGGTGGAGTATTACCAGACAGTCGGGACCATATGATACCTCAAACGAGGAAGCGTCTATACAATTGGAGTGTTACCAGACAACCGGTTACGGTATCTTCGCCAGGAATCGCCAAAAAGGGCGTGTTTTATGTGAAAGCACGAGGAAAAGTATGTTGCATTGGCAACACCACTTTCAAGCCGACTGTGTGTAAACATACAGGATAACATGTAACTGGCTACAACCAGTTGTATCCGGGTGAGAGGCGGTTTTATGGAGGATAGGCCTAAAGGGAACTACTCCAACCACATTTTGGTATCCTCCACTAATTTGTCGGGCGCGTATTGTAAGGTCAATAACATGGATTTTTGGAAGTATTGCAGATCCACATAATTTTGCACAACACATGGGAGCACGCAGTTTTTATACGTTTTTCGCATATTTTGGCACAACCTTGCTGGGGGTATTTTAAGCTCGCATGGTCCCTTCCTGTGACCAAGGACAGTGGACATATTGCATTAATGAAGATCATCCAGACGGTTATTGTTTGACAAGGATACGTTGGCCAATCATATTAACATACACTATTTACTCCAAAGCCTAACGACTATTCTCTAACCATTTTCCTGCATAGCCGAGCGCCTTAATACGGTAGAAACTCGCATACTTACTTCTCAGACCGCAGAACGAGAATCTCTCACAGAACTCGGTAGCTATAATCAGGAACACAGATCTGGGATAAACATCGTCCTGAAACACGAGAGAACTACTTGGATGAAAGGAAACATCACTAAACCAAGGAAAGGGATAGAACATCTTATCAATTTGTTGTTGTAATTGATTTTAAGGGCGAGTGTTTATAATAGGACAAGAGATTGATCCGTGGAAATTGCCGCTATCAGCGACGTGAGTAGTGGTGAGGTGGCGCCTATAATAAAATTTAAAATAATATACTGGAGTAATAATAGTTAAGTTCTTAAAGGCGGAAGACGGCGACGGGAAATCCCCAGTGTCAACTGATTTCATGAGGATTCCTCAAGGTTATTTGATGTTATTCGGGGATTCCCCGACAGGGTAGCCAAGCTGTGAGTGTGAAATATCCATAAATTCCCAAGATTCTCCCCCAAAGTTGAATGTTCGCGCAAGATTTATATGTTGACGCTCAATGGTGGATGAGGTAAACAAAATGGATGGTCATGGTGACCAGACCCGTGTTATGTGGGGGCGGGGCAATTTGAGGGTCCCCCTGGTCGGTGAAAGTTAGACTGGTCTGTTTTCCAAGGTGTTGGACGTGCGTGGGTGGGAAGTTTGGCGGGAAGTGGGATGATGGCACGGTGGATGATGGTATAGGGTGAGCCATAGAGGATGGTGGGCCACATACACCACGGCGTATGACGTTACATGATGACAGTCGTAACAGAGAGAGCTTCAGCCATGTTGGTTCGAAGTGGTTAGCCATTTTAGTTCTTGGTAATACAATTGTGGAGAGGAGAGGACACGTGTTTTAATTGTTGTTTTAAGGGGCGGAACTACGAGGTCATCTGCCCCTCTTAACACAGATTAAAGAATACAAATTTGGAATTGAATTTAAAATTTTGAGGTGGACGCCTAAATTTAAAAAGACCAAAAATTAATAATACAAAAACAAAAATATTAAATAAAAAACATATATAAAAATAGACAAAATTACGGAATAACAAAGCATTATCATTCAAAAACGAACAAGTCGTTGAGTCAATTTATACTGGAAAACTAAGATTGCTGGCCCTAACCCACTCTCACTTATAAAGCGGATAACGCGATCAGCAGCCACCGCGTCATCGGCTAATATAAGTTTGAGTGTCATCTGCAAACCAAGGTTTCTTCGTAAGTCAGCAAGATCCACACACTCGGTGAAAATGTGGGCCACGATGAAAATGGCTCCACAGGTACAAAGTGGGGGGGGTCTACCCTTCTCATTAGGTACGAGTGGGTGAATCTTGTATGACCTATCCTTAGCCTACACAAAATGACGGACTCTCTCCGTGACCGGAAAGAGCTCCGCCACACGCGAGTAGTTCCCTTGATCGCTCTCAGTTTACTGGGCAGTGGGTCAGCTAGCCACTGACTCTTCCAAAATGCCAGAACTTGTAGGCGTAACTGAGAGCGAATATCTCTAGCGGGTACCTCCATTGGTCGAGGTGGTAGTGATACCGCCTCTTTTGCAGCTTGATCTGCTAACTCATTTCCCGCAATTCCCATTTGGCTTGGAAGCCACAGAAAGGTGATTCGAGTGTCAGTGTGGCACAGCCCGGCTAGTAGATGGTGGATTCGCTGCACTAGGGGGTGTTGCGGGAAACATGTAGCAATTGACTGCAACGAACTCAAAGAGTCGGTACACTCGAGAAAGTGGATTCGTGCATCCTGTAGAGCAAACTGCAGAGCTTCATATATGGCAACGAGCTCTGCAGTAAACACACTACAGGCCTCAGGCAAAGAGATCTTGGTATTTGCACCAACGTAAGCACAACCCACCTTCTCGTCTACCTTCGAACCATCCGTGTAGAGAATGCCAGCGTCCGGAAATTGGTGAACTATGGTGTGAAACGGCCTCCGGTAAACGGAGGCATCCGTGTTCACCTTAGGACCTCGGTGAAGATCTAACCGTATTTACGGACGCGGGACTTGCCACGGAGGCACCTCGCTAGATGTCCGGATCATACAGGGACCTACAGCCACTCCTATTTCAGTACACGAGCTAGAGGACACGTGACTTAACAAACAAGTTGATATTTGCTCTGAGACAGCGTATGACGTAACGTTATGGCAGTGTACAAGCTACGACCCTCTGTCTCATCTATCGGGTTGCTCGACGACTCACAGTGGTCCTTTTAGGGTATCTGGCCGCGCAAAATACCTTTGCATATAGAAATGGTCTATAAACCTTAAAATAATTGTTCAAAATTATGTAAAACAATTTCCTTATTCTCATTTATAAGAATTTAAGTTTGACTGTCGCCCCGGAGGTCCAGGTTCGATTCCCGGCTCTGCCAAGAAATTTTAATTCTGTTGTGAGGGCTGGTACGGGGTAAACTAAGCCTCCTGTGGCAAAACTGAGAAGAGGAGGGTTCGATTCCCACCTTAACCATCCTGGAAGTGGTCCCGGAGGTCCGGGTTCGATTCCCGGTTCTGCCAAGAAATTTTACTTCGGGTGTGATGGCTGGTACGGGGTAAACTAAGCTTCCTGAGGCAAAACTAAGAAAAGGAGGGTTCGATTCCCACCCCAACCATCCCGGAAGTGGTTTTCCGTGGATTCCCCCACTTCTACTCCAGGCAAATGCTGAGATGGTTCCTAACTTAGGGCCACGGCCTCCGTCTTCCCAATCCTATCTCAAATGAACAAATAGTAGTACAGGCATCACAATAACACAGGTTATCACACAAATTACACAGACACACCCAAAATACATGGGACTATACGACCACGATGTCGCAGGCTCTAAAATAAGCAACAACAACAAGAATTGAGGTTAAACTTCTCTTATTAGCCTAATAATAATAATAATAATAATAATAATAATAATAATAATAATAATAATAATATTTTTCAACTGCATTAGGTTTTTCCTTAAAGCCGCTAAACTGGCAGAAAATTCTGCATTTTTTCAATAAGTTCAGTGGTGTCTCTGCTTCCTTCTAAGCGTATACTCACTTGACCTGCTGAGTTTTTTGTATTAAAGGTCGCAATTTCCTTAGTTTCGAAAATTCACTACACTCCACGAATGATTGAGAAGGACGACCCACATTACCTGTATTCCCTCTCCGTGTTCCCTTCCTGGCTATTCTTATTTCGTGACGAACTTTCTTAAGATCCTGCGATTGGCAACCCTTGTTTATCTTAACTGCGCGTAGAAATTAATAAGATTTTGTTCCAACATTATTTTAACATACTGTCCAAGGGATTTCAGATCGCTGTTTCCTATTAGATAGGTTCAAATCCTTTCGCTTCTCCACCTGTATGGCGCCAAGCATCGGAAAGATCGTTCCGCGAAAATCCTCCCGACAGCACTAAAAGGAGAGCAAAAGCCAAAGTTGCAAAAAGTTGCAATTAATTTTTACACAGAAAACATAATAAAGTGTAGGCTAATGGAAAGAAATTCACCAATGGTTGACAATTGTGAATTTCCTGGTCTGAAAACCCATAAAAGAAGAATTATTTTATAACAAAATTTCGCTATTTTCAAACGTTTATCACATAAACACAGCGATTTTTATAAGATTTTGCAAATTTCATCAAGAAAGATCATATCATAGTCTAGTTAGTTAGTTAGTTATTGTTGTTTTAAGGGGCGGAACTACGAGGTCATCTGCCCCTCTTAACACAGATTAAAGAATACAAATTTTGAATTGAATTTAAAATTTTGAGATGGACATCTAAATTTAAAAAGACCAAAAATTAATAAAACAAAAACAAACAATTAAATAAAAAATAAAAATAAACAAAAATTACGCAAAAAAACAAAACATCATCATTCAAAAACGAACAAGTCGTTGAGTCAATGTTCACTGGAAAATTTAGATTGCTGGCCCTAACCCACTCTCACTTGTAAAGCGGATAACGAGATCAGCAGCCACCGCGTCATCGGCTAATATAAGTTTGAGTGTCATCTGCAAACCAAGGTTTCTTCGTAAGTCATCAAGATCCACACACTCGGTGAAAATGTGGGCCACGGTGAATACGGCTCCACAGGTACAAAGTGGGGGGTCTTCCCTTCTCATTAGGTACGAGTGGGTGGATCTTGTATGACCTATCCTTAGCCTACACAAAATGACGGACTCTCTCCGGGCCCGGAAAGAGCTCCGCCACATGCGAGTGGTTCCCTTGATCGCTCTCAGTTTACTGGGCAGTGGGTCAGCTAGCCACTGACTCTCCCAAAATGCCAGAACTTGTCGGCGTAACTGAGAGCGAATATCTCTAGCGGGTACCTCCATTGGTCGAGGTGGTAGTGTTACCGCCTCTTTTGCAGCTTGATCTGCTAACTCATTTCCCGCAATTCCCATGTGGCTTGGAAGCCACAGAAAGGTGATTCGAGTGTCAGCGTGGCACAGCCCGGCTAGTAGGTCGTGGATTCGCTGCACTAGGGGGTGTTGCGGCAAACATGTAGCAATTGACTGCAACGAACTCAAAGAGTCGGTACACACGAGAAAGTGGATTCGAGCATCCTGTAGTGCAAACTGCAGAGCTTCATAGATGGCAACGAGCTCCGCAGTAAACACACTACAGGCCTCAGGCAAAGAGATCTTGGTATTTGCACCATCAATAACGTAAGCACAACCCACCTTCTCGTCCACCTTCGAACCATCCGTGTATAGAATGCCAGCGTCCGGAAATTGGTGAACTATGCTGTGGAACTGCCTCCGGTAAACGGAGGCATCCGTGTTCACCTTAGGACCTCGGTCGTATCATAGTCCGTCATATCCACTGGCAAACGATGAAGATAGTTGAACTAACAAGTCTTTACAAGCACAAAATTCAAACACAAATAATCAGCTTTGCTTCCAGCTGTGGATGCGATAAGAAACGTCCTACTTCAGCGGTCTTTCACATTCCAGGGGATGAACAAATAAGACATATAAGTACAGTTCTGAGGTCCTCTGACATTTCTGATACTAAAAATGTCATATGACATGAACATACAAGACATTTATTTTTTACATTTTGAGCGCCCAGATCGTGCAAAAGGACCACTGTGCGACTTGAAAGATGGTAGGGTAGTTAAACATGGATCTGGTTTGAATGATAATTAATTACTTGGTAAAACATAATATTTGGTGTAAGCCACCCCTCAACTGAAACCAACCGATCTCTCTGAAACCAAGAATCATAAATTTATAGACTATAGCTATAAAAATAGCCATTGAAACCGCCTACTTTCACACTTTCGTAGCTTATGTGGTGGGGTCTTACAGAGATGCAGCCAGTCCTCTACACCCCCTCCGTAAGGAGCTTAACATGAACCAGTGAAAGCTTGAGTATGCCATGAAGCTGCAACTCCTGTAGCCTATACATAAACAAACGCTTATCACAGGTGTATCAACAAGCTTTGCAAACATGGATGATGAATACATTTCACCCTTCACTAATACGCTCACACACTAAAACACACTAAGTCAAATGCTGGGATAGTACCTACCTTCAAGTCCCGGGTACCTACCTTATCCCTGTCCTTAATAGAGTTACACACATTACTACAATCAAATGCTGGGATAGTCTCGGGGCATTTACCTCAACCCTATCCCTAATACAGCTACACACACTACTACAGGCTAATGCTGGGATAGTACCTTACTTCAAGTCCTGGGGCATCTACCCCGGGTACCTACCTTATCCTTGTCCTTAATAGAGTTAAACACATTACTACAGGCTAATGCTGGGATAGTACCTTACTTCAAGTCCTGGGGCATCTACCCCGGGTACCTACCTTATCCTTGTCCTCAATAGAGTTACACATACCGGTACATTACTACAGGATAATGCTGGGATAGTACCCTACTTGAAGTTCCGGGGCACCTACCTCATCCCTGTCCCTAATACATCTGCACACACTACGACAGTTATCACATGTAGAATACAGGTTATCAGACAAATTCAACTACATTGAGCTGATGTTCAAGATGTCCCAAACCCCTAAAATGAACTAACATCAGAAGAAAGTATCCATTTGTAAATTGTGTCTGCACTTTGTGTCAAAATTCTGAGTTTGTAGCAAATCCAGACGAAGATAAGACTAACAAAAATAAAAATCAACATATCAAAATCAAATACACCACAGAAGTTTATAGGAAACAAACGCTATTCGTAGGAACCGGTTTATACTATAAACAGTATGAGAAAACAAGTGTTTAGTGCTTTTCAGTCGGTCAACACGAATGTACCCAAAAGAGATGGGTTATGCCCTAATCCTGAAATAAATTACATGAGATTAATAAAACACTAGGATGACCAGTTTCGATCGTCAAGCGATCATCATCAGATCCATTACACTTAGGCTATAAAATCTATGTTTGAAATACAGGTGAAAATATTTACAATATGTACAATTATTTAGTTGCAGTATTGGTACTGCAACTGTCAGTGTATGCTAAATGCAGTATATATGTTAGGTGAAATGCTAAATGGTGATAGCTATCCGTGTATTGTACTTTAGAGAGATTATATGGTTGTAAACTATGGTTAAACTATACAATTTTAGGCTAACTACTTATCTGATTGTCTTCCGTATTACAGCTACTCGCAGTTTTCGTGCTTACTAGAACTCACTGTGCGGTCGACAATCTCATGTAATTTATTTCAGGATTAGGGCATAACCCATCTCTTTTGGGTACATTCGTGTTGACCGACTGAAAAGCACTAAACACTTGTTTACTAAGGCAACACTGAAAATATGGCTTCAAACACCAGTATGAGAAAAGAGGTAGATCTAGGAGGCTATGGTTAGATTAACGATATCAAGATGAAAGGTGTAGAAGCAGAGATCGTGGAGGCTCGCAACTGGACGCCAAAAGTTGTAATAATCTCCAATGAAAATGAATGATGGAATGGATTAATACACGATAAAGCAGATCTATGTTGATAGGAGACTTACCGATAGCGTTACTTTTTGTGTCATGCTACGGAATTCCCCAACAGTCGCAACTTTTCCTCAATTTATTTCTTCTGGTAGCTCTGAAAAAGAATAGCGAACACTTGCTATAAAGTATCAAATAAGCCATCAAGATTATATCTGACCAGAGTTAATTTGTGGTCATTGTTTGAAGTTTCTTTCTAAAACTCGGGCTATGACTTGAGTCCAAATCTATAGTTTAATGACCTTCTGGACGTTCTTCACAAACTGGGAATTGATGGTCGTGATTCTAGAATGATCGGAAACCTGCATTGATGGTTGGTTGGTTCTTAAGTTTTTTTTTTTAGCGTATGGCTTTTAGTGCCGGGAGTGTCCGAGGACATGTTCGGCTCGCCAGTTTTGTAGCTGCTTCGAGACGGACACCCAATGGGTGAGCTACAAGTACCGTTGGGGAGGAAAGTTGGAAGGGAGGGTCGAGGAGTTGGAAGGTAGCGGCTGTGGCCTATAGTTAAGGACCAACCCCGGCATTTGCCTGGAAGGAAGATGGGAAACCACAGAAGACCATCTTCAAGGTTGCCGGCGGGGGGATTCGAACCTCCTTGCCTCCCGGATGTGAGCGACTGCCAACAGTCATGCCGCAACGACCTCGGCTAACTCACCCGGTGGTTCTTAAGTTTAGGGGCTGCGACATCGCGGTCATGTAGCCCCGTGTATTTTGGGTGTGTGTAGAATCTGTCTGATAACCGGTGTTAATTGTGATGACTGTATTAGTGTGTGTTATCTGTTTTTTTAATTTAAGTACTGCAACTTAGAATTTTTCAAATAGTTCCTACTTTTGCCGCCAAGCGCCACCGTCAACGACTACTAGGCCAAGTTCAGGACTTAGCTACTAGACGCCACTGCAGTCGGCTCTTGGCAACAAACGTAGAAACCTACGAGCGTTGTTTACATTCTTAACCTATCCAATTTAGCTTCACACAGGTGCAATTAGTGGAAGGTTCTTTAACATGCCATAAATCTATGACATGGGACCGCCGGCTTTACTTCCCCTCCGAAGGAAGGCATACTGAGGGATTTTTAACGCTCTTAAAAAATCCGACGGCTTCGGCCGGGTTCGAACCCGCTATCTTGGGCATAGAAGCTCAGCATGCTACCGACTACGCCACCGAAGCCGCTAACCTGCATTGAAATCCGAGGGCTAACGTCTGATTTGAAGGGATAGTGTTCTCTTCTAGTTATAAATAACCCCTTGTACTACAGCCCATGAAGGGCTTAGGGCTACCAAGCGACCGCCGCCCAGCTATTTGGCCTACAGATTATGGGGTGACGCGTGGTCAGCGCATCGGGTGCCCTCAGCCGTTAATCTTGATTTTCGTGACCGAAGAGCTGCCTCATTGTCAGACAGCTACTCAATTGTCCTCACGAGGCTGAGTGTATCCCGTTCCAGCCCTCACGTCAGTTTTCTAATATCCTTGACTGAGCCGGGAATCGAACCCGGGGCCTCCGGGTGTGAGGCAGGCGCGCTACCCCAACATGTTCCTGCAAGATGCTAGGAGAGGTGCGCTGATGCTACTGTGCTGCCAGCAACCAGTCTTCAGGATTTGCAAGAACTAGGCTACTCAAAGAAGAGAGCAATATCACGGACTTGAAATTTAACACAAAAGACAAAATGGATGGTTATTAGTAAAGAAAGAAGATTGCATTGAGGGCACTCGTCAGATCGGCTTTAATATTTACTCAAAACAAGGTACAAATTACGAAAATCAAAATGACCTTTTTATTGGATGATAATTACATTTGAAAAACATGAGGGATGTTTTCACTACCGTATCTTACCGCATAGAAGCAGATTTCTCTATTTTTGAACTTCAAAATATTTTATAAGCAATATTCTTACATGTTTTTTAAATTTTCATTGATACTTCACATGAGAGAGATCTGATTTTTTAAAACAAATTTACATTGTATTTTACCATACCGATATTCTAACGATTTCTTCAAATACCGTTGTAATCAAATGAGAAAGTATTGTTACGGCTGTGAATTTGTTTCATCGCTCGCCGCATGAGTCACAACTGCCCCAGGGCTGGGCTGTGCTCTGCCTCAGTGTATTGCGTGCGCCTTATTGAACAGGACTACTAGGACAAAGGGATGGTCCAGAATATTCGTGACCCAGCCAGCGATGGAAGCCTCGAGAAGCCGTGAACCCTGGATGGGTCTAGAAGCATTTATTGAGTCACCGGCGTGCTATATAAGAGCGACATGTCAAGCAGTGAGTGTGTGTTTTACGAGCTAGTGCGAGCGTTTATCCTGAGCGACAGAAGTGTGGTGACTTGCGAAACCCCTAGTGAAGCCGATTCTCTTGACAGCGAGGGAGTGAGAAGTATACAGGGGACTGCCTGTGTTTTGAGCGAGTGTGATTTCACTGAGCGACAGAGGTATTGTGGCGGAGTGCCGTGCGAGTTACGAAATCCAGTGACATTGTTTCTCAGCTCGTGGGCAGCGAAGCAGCGTGTAGCAGGTTATCGTAAGTAACTGTAGTTTGTGTACATAAGGGAGAGGTGCAGGTAGTTTCTGTCAAGGCCACCGGGCTCATTAGCACGGAGTAACTTCTGTGGTTTGTTGACAAGTGAAAGGGGGCAAGAGCTCTCCATAAGGAAGAGACTTGAGGAAACTGGAGTAAGGTTCTAATTGCTTGTATTTGCTGTTGATTGGTGTATCTTTCTGGCCGCAATAAAGTTAATTATTTCTTTAAAGGAACAATCTGTGTTGTGCTTCAACCCACCGTGTTCCAGTTAACAAAAGTGCCACTAGGGGGGTGGCACGTAACAACTGGTGTCAGAGGCCGGATTACGAACTCAAACACAAGCACAACACCTGACGGTCCTGGTTTCAAAACCCGAGCAGGTCATTTTTTAAATTTTCCTGTGAGTGCATGCCCTTTACAAGACAAACATCTAAAATGGAAGCGCAATTTGCAGCATTGCTAGAAAAGTTAAGTGGCATGGAAGCCAAGATGGAAGACGGCCAGAAGAATATGGAGGACGGCCAGAAGAAGATGGAGGACGGCCAGAAGAAGTTAGCAGAGGACCTGAAGGACGGCCAGAATAAGTTAGCAGAGGACCTAACCGCCAAATTTCTGGATGGCCAGAAAAATCTGGAAGAGTGTCTGATGACGAAATTAGAGGAGAGCCAAAGGAAATTAGAACAGGGCCTACGTGAGGAAGTTGCAGCAGTGGAAAAGAAGTTCGACGCCTTACAAGTGGAAGTTGCCGAGCTGCGCCAACGCCCGCTGATGGGGGTGGAGGAGAAATTCAACGCCTTACAATAGGAAGTTGCCGAGCTGCGCCAACGCCCACTGACGGGGGTGGAAGAGAAATTCAACGCTCTACAAGAGGAAGTTTCCGAGCTGCGCCAACGCCCACCCACCGTTACACCGGGAATATCAGGAACGGGACATAGCAGAGTGACGCCCCCAACCTTCGACGGAAAGGTCCCGTGGAGCACCTACTTACGTCAGTTCGAGGCGGCCTGTTCCATAAATAACTGGAACAACACAGAAAAGGCTACAGCTCTCTTTGTAGCGCTGAGAGGTGACGCCCTTAACGTCCTTCAGGAACCCAGGACTACGCTTCACTGATCGCCCATATGGAGTCCCGATATGGAGATAGCCATCTTCAGCAGGCCTACCAGATGCAGCTCCGGACCCGGGTACAGAAGAACGCGGAAACCCTGCAGGAGTTCGAGATGGACATCGCACGCCTCGTAAGGCTCGCCTATCCAACAGCGCCGGCCGACTTTCTGGAACAGATTGCGACGCAGACCTTCACCGACGGGCTACGGGACTCGGACACTCAACAGGCGCTGCGACTCGCGCGCAATAAGACCCTGGCAGATGCGCTGAGCCACGCTTTTGAATTCGAGACGGCAAAACAGGCATCTAGAATGCACGCGGGGGTGCGTCAAGTGGACGTCGACGAACCAGCAAAAACCAACGAGACCAAGCCCCTGGCCGACGAATTGATGGAGGCGCTAAGCCGTTTCTTCGATAGTCGCGGCAGTACCAGCAACGACACAGCCGGAAGACAGCCGGAGAGGCGGCCCGGAAGAGGACTACCGACCTGCTGGGCCTGCGGTAAGAAAGGCCACTTGAGCAAGGACTGCGGTGATCGCCACCGCCGAGGTATCCGACGGGAAATCAGACGTCTGAAAACCGCGCGGCCCAGGGACACGAGTATTAGCCAGTCTTGGGGGGCAAAGGTTGGCTTGTGACAGTCGTAAAGCCCCGGCAGTCCAAGTGCGTGTGACGAAGTTACGGAGGGACAATAGCAGCCTGATGGTCAACGGAGTCGTCAACGGAGTGAGCTGGCCCATGCTGATCGACACGGGAGCGTCGAGGACCATCGTCAATCCCACTGTGATCCCGAAGTGGAGAGTGCAACCCACACAAAGGAAACTCCAGCTAATAACCGCGACAGGAGAGACCGCACCGGTACATGGCGAAGCATCACTGGAGCTCATCATTGGTCGACGGGCGGTGAAGCATCCAGTGCTTGTGGCTGACGTATCAAACGAAGTGATCATCGGACTGGACTTCCTGGACCAGAACAACATCATCTTGGACCTGAGTACCAACACTCTGCACTTCGGAGGTGAGGAACTTGCTTTGCAACCAGCACACGAGGCCGTCACCGCACGACGAGTAAGGCTGAGAGAGGACGTCATCGTTCCCGCCAGGACGGAAGTCAGCGCTGCCGTAATTGTCGACGGAACAGCTGAGGGAGTGGTGGCTGTCATCGAGCCAAAATATGAGGACATCCAGACAAAAGGGTTGCTAATTGCCAAGACCCTCATCAACACGACGTCTCGACCGTACGTCCGCCTGTCCAACCTGAACGACTACGATATTACGGTTCACCGGGACACCAACCTAGGAGTCTGCGAGCCCGTTACCTGGATTGCCCGCATCACAGACACGACGGACGGACACCTGCAGACGGACAACCGAAGAAGACGCGCCCTGCCAGAAGAACTACAGAAGCTGTACCAAGGATCCCAGGACCATTTAGACGAGGAACAATCACGCCAACTTCGGGACCTGCTACATGAATTCCAGGATGTCTTCTCCGTGGGGAGCAAAGACTTCGGCAGGACAAGCTTGGTCCAGCACAGAATCGACGTTGGGGACAGCGCACCGATTAGGGCCCCATTCCGACGTGTCCCGCTCGCCAAGCAAGCCGAAGTCGACCGGATGGTAGAAGAGATGAAGGAGCAAGGGGTGATCGAGCCATCACATAGTTCTTGGAGTTCTCCGGTCGTGCTAGTGAAGAAGAAGGACGGTTCCACCAGGTTCTGCGTGGATTACAGGCGGTGAATGACGTCACAAAGAAGGACAGCTACCCTCTACCCCGGATCGACGACACCCTGGACACCATATTAGGATCAAGATGGTTCTCCACCTTGGATTTGAAGAGTGGCTACTGGCAGGTGGAGGTCCACCCTAAGGACCGCGAGAAAATGGCGTTCTCTGTGGGCAGCGGGCTCTGGCAGTTCACCGTCATGCCATTCGGTCTGTGCAACGCCCCTGCGACCTTCGAAAGGCTAATGGAGTCCATTCTGAGGGGACTACACTGGAAGACCTGCCTGGTCTACCTAGACGACGTCATCGTTCTGGGATGAAGCTTCGAGGAGCACTACAGCAACCTGAAGGAGATCTTGATGAAGCAACGGGCTGCCCAGCTGAATTTGAGCCCCAAGAAGTGTCAGCTCTTCCAGAAGCAGGTCCAGTACCTTGGGCATATCGTCTCCGAGGAAGGGGTGCGCACCGACCCAGAGAAGACCGCAGTTGTGTGGGAGTGGCCAGTTCCGAAGGATAAGTCCCAACTACGAAGCTTCCTGGGACTCTGCACTTATTACCGTCGCTTCGTGAGAGGATTCGCCGACATCGCCAAACCACTGCATCGACTGACTGAGAAGGACCAACTCTTCACGTGGACAGCAGAATGCCACAGTGCCTTCGAACAACTCATGCAGGCTCTGTGCACCGCACCTATTCTGGCCGACCCCAGACCTGGAACAAGGTTCATCGTCGATACCGATGCCAGCGACTTTGGTATAGGGGGAATCCTGTCGCAAATAGTGGACGGCGAGGAGAGAGTAGTGGCCTACTTCAGCAAAGCCTTGTCAAAGCCACAGAGGAACTACTGCGTCACCAGGAAGGAACTGCTCGCCATCGTGAAGACCATCGAACACTTCCACAAGTACCTGTACGGGCAAGAATTTCTCATCAGGACCGACCATGCATCCCTGCGGTGGCTCCCGAACTTCAAACAGCCCGAGGGTCAAATCGCGCGGTGGATAGAGAGGCTTCAACAGTACAACTTTGAGATCCAGCACAGGAAAGGCCAACTGCATTCTAACGCCGACGCCCTGTCACGAAGACCGTGCCCCGAAGACTGCACCTTCTGTACCAGAAGAGAGGAGAACACCGGGATACAGTGCCGAAGGACTACCGTGGAACTTCATGGGAGCTGGAGCCGCGAATCTTTCACTCGGGCACAAGCAGAAGATGATGACCTGTGACTGATAGCCGAATGGAAGAGGGCCTGTGTCCCCAAATCCGGGTGGAACATTGTGAGTGACTGCAGCCCAAAGTTCAAGTCCTACTGGGCGCAGTGGGACTCGCTGATTGTAAGGGATGGCTTCATCTGCCGCGCCTGGGAGAGCACCGACGGGAAGACATCTCGGGAACAAGTCGTCGTTCCAAAGGCTATGACGGAGGAAGTCCTGAAGGAAGTCCATGGAGGATCATCTGGTGGACACCTAGGGATAAAGAAGACCCTGGAGAAGCTGAGAGAGCGGTTCTACTGGATCGGATGCCGAACTGACGTGGAGAACCACTGCGCGAGGTGCCACGATTGCGCAGCCAGCAAGGGCCCAGGACGAAGACGACGGGGTCCACTGAAGACCTACAACGTGGGCGGCCCCATGGAGAGAGTGGCCATCGAATTTGCTGGGCCATTCCCGTTAAGCGAGGCAGGGAACCGCTACATATTGGTCGTCAGCGACTACTTTACCAAATGGCCGGAGGCGTATGCGATCCCTAACCAAGAAGCCGCGACGATCGCAGAGACAATGGTGAAGGAATTCGTCAGCCGGTACGGAGTACCCCTGGAGCTGCACTCCGACCAAAGGAGGAACTTCGAGTCGCAGGTGTTCCAGAACCTATGCCAGCTGCTGGGAATCCGGAAGACAAGGACAACGCCGCTTCACCCTCAGTCCGACGGGATGGTAGAGCGATTTTATCGCACCATCGAGAACCATCTCCGAATAGTCGTCAGCGAGCACCAGAGGGATTGGGACAAACATCTTCCACTATTTTTCCTGGCCTACCGCGCCGCCGTGCATGAAGCCACCGGGTGCACACCAGCCCGGGCCATGTTTGGGAGGGAGCTCCGTCTACCTGTCGATCTTGCCTTCGGCCGACCTGGGAATGATCCGGTCCCGGTATGCCAGTATTGTCAAGAACTGGTCGACTAACTGGAGGACGTGCACGCGTTCGCGAGGAGGAAACTGCGGTTCGAGACCGACCGAATGAAGACCCGATACGACCAACAGACGGATGCCGGCGGATCCCACGAGGATGACCTGGTCTTGCTCTTCAACCCATTACGGAAGAAAGGCCTGTCACCCAAACTGCAGAAGTCCTGGGATGGCCCGTACCGAGTCGTGAAACGGATCAACGATGTCGTCTACAGGATCCAGCGGAGCCCGAGGGCGAAGATGAAGATCGTGCATCGAGATCGCCAGGCAGCCTACGGAGGGACAGAGACGGACCAATGATTGATCGGGACGATGAGCTTTTTTTTAGGAAGGGGTGGTGTTACGGCTGTGAGTTTGTTTCATCGCTCGCCGCATGAGTCACAACTGCCCCAGGGCTGGGCTGTGCTCTGCCTCAGTGTATTGCGTGCGACTTATGCAACAGGACTACTTGGACAAAGGGATGGTCCAGAATATTCGTGACCCAGCCAGCGATGGAAACCTCGAGAAGCGTGAACCCTGGATGGGTCTAGAAGCATTTATTGAGTCACCGGCCTGCTATATAAGAGCGACCTCTCAAGCAGTGAGTGTGTGTTTTACGAGCTAGTGCGAGCGTTTATCCTGAGCGACAGAAGTGTGGTGACTTGCGAAACCCCTAGTGAAGCCGATTCTCTTGACAGCGAGGGAGTGAGAAGCATTCAGGGGACTGCCTGTGTTTTGAGCGAGTGTGATTTCACTGAGCGACAGAGGTATTGTGGCGGAGTGCCGTGCGAGTTACGAAATCCAGTGACATTGTTTCCCAGCTCGTGGGCAGCGAAGCAGCGTGTAGCAGGTTATCGTAAGTAACTGTAGTTTGTGTACATAAGGGAGAGGTGCAGGTAGTTTCTGTCAAGACCACCGGACTCATTAGCACGGACTAACTTCTGTGGTTTGTTGACAAGTGAAAGGGGGCAAGAGCTCTCCATAAGGAAGAGACTTGAGGAAACTGGAGTAAGGTTCTAATTGCTTGTATTTTCTGTTGAGTGGTGTATCTTTCTGGCTGAAATAAAGTTAATTATTTCTTTAAAGGAACAATCTGTGTTGTGCTTCAACCCACCGTAATCCAGTTAACAAAAGTGCCACTAGGGTGGTGGCACGTAACAGTATTGTTGATTATGCATTAACAGAACTTTAAACAGAATTTTTAATATTTTTGAAGGTTATTCAATGATTACTGAAAAAATGTAACTTACTGAATATTTGTATTTCTAATGCTTATTTTTGTTCATAGAATGTTAATGTTTAGATTAGTGATGCTCTTGGTTTAATATTTATAATTGTAATTATAACTGAGGAAGATTACAAACTACAGTATTATATTATCATCAGGGCCGGATTTAAGAATATGCTGCCTATAGGCTAAAGTCCATTACCCGCCCCCTCGATAGTTCATATTTGCTTCATACATTTGTTTTATACAACAAAGAGATAGAGTTCATTGGCGTTTTCAACTTTTTTAAACATAAAGTTCATTTAGTTTGTATGAAACTACAATTTTAATGCTTTACATAATAAATTATATAATGAGATTATATATCTACTTGTTTTTTACTTCTTTTAAGATTCGTTAAATAAAGAAATGTGTTTCAAACTTCATTAATTAATTTTATATTATAATGCTAATGACTATTCTTTTCGTAATTGAAGAAATGCGTTCAATTTTAATTAAGTTGTCCTACACGGTGAAATGAAATTCCACAAAATGTAGTTAATTACTGGTTTATTTGTTGGGGCTAGTGATGACTTTTAGTAGTTTGATGGAGATTTCCATTGTCCCTGTGGTTGGACACGGGAAAATTTATCTTTATTACGCAATCATCTGCGCTTGCTGACTGTTTGACAAGAATCCAGTTGTCATCGTCATCGAAAGTGGAGAAATATCGTGATGTTACGCAATCGCCGCCGTTCAACGATTGTCTGCCTATCTAACTATCCTAGCAGAATGGCTAAGGCAAGTTCGACGTTGGGCATGGTTAAGATTCACGAGCAGTTATGGACATGTTGTATGGAAGTAGGGTGCCATGATTCCCGCTGTCCCTATGCTGTGGTTGGGAGAACCAGGAGAAATGATTATCGCAACGCTACGTAGTCAGGGACGTTTTTAAGTGGGTTGATGCACTTCTCTCTCCCTGTACGCTTTTAAGAACACGGTCATGGGAAAAGTGGCGAGTAGGTTTTGGGATGTTTCGTGATGGGCGCCCAATCACCTTTGACAGTCCTCGTGGTCACAAGTTAATGATCGGGCACGGGTTTTATGAATTTACACGACCAGCGTCGATCTCGGTCCGATTGACGAGATACACGCAGGCAAGTCGTGCAGTCAGCTGGTCGTCTTGATGTACGTTAGAAACTGGTAACGAATATTACGGATTATTCTGAGAGGAACGCACGAACAATACCACAAGAGGGCACATTTTCTTTCGATTTCGAATCACGAATTATATAAGATATACAAATTTTAGAGATAACCATTTAGTTCATAATATATCCGATGTAACGAAAGTTAGAAGGAAATGTGGTCATATAACGGAATTTTGAATTAACCATACTGGATGTCGCAAACTTACGAAACGGAGAGATTTTTAAAATATATGTATTTCCACGTTATTTCGCGATTTTTTTCTTTTTCGAAACGGTAGTCTATAATTTCGAAAGAATGCGACAGTAATTCGTCATTTCTGGACTTCAATTTTAGATAGTTTCCAAATTTAGAGGTCAATAACAGAAATGAGAGATTTCTGTTGAGTTTCGGAAGATTTCGCGAATAAAGGTCCCTAATAATACAGAAAAATATTTCACACTAAACTAAAAACTCATCTTGATGCCGCAAATATATGTTGAACCACTGTAGAGCACTCAAGGTATCCTCAGTACGCATTTCCTTAAGTCGAGCACGGGAAAATATAGCTTTATTACGCGATCGTTACCTCAACCATCCAGACTTAAATGTTAGCTGCTTTTTGTTACTTCCATTACCTGTTTGTACAATTAGTTACTTTTTCGTTACCGGTTGGCACCCCTGAGAATACTTTCTGGTTATTTTACTTTTATTGATGTGTAACATCTTTCCACTCGGTATCTGGATATGTTTGTGGGAGTGATTTTGGAAAAGGGACGGAAGTGCATGGGACGGAAACAATGAGCGCGCGCGGTGGCGGAGATTGGTACAACGACGTACTGTAGGCCATGTGACTATGTTGTCGTTGTTTGGTGTGAAAATATTCATTATATCATATTTGCTGAAAACAATTACGATTTATTATATCTTCATACTTTTGCTGTATTCTTATTTAATGTAAGCACTCGATACTTCGAGTGCTATATCGCATCAACCAACACTCCAAACAACGTAGGAATTCAGTATATTAACACCAACTACTAACAATAACTGAAACTTCGTTGGTCTAAACGTATCACTGGGAGAAACACATTTAATATACTTACTGCACACCTCATTTAATATCGCGCCTATACTTGGCAGTGCGCTATATCGGCAAAAAGAGGCCATTTTCAATAACATCGCTGGCATGGATTCACTAACTGGCCGGTATAGAGCGCATCAAGTAGGCAGTGGACTGCTCCCGCATACCGTAGTTCAACTAGTTGAAGGCAGTGTCACTACTGCAGATTCATTGGAGAACTTTGTTTTAATTAATAATATTAATATTTAATGCTGCCAAATAGCCATAATGCAGTATACACATATACACATTTCACAACGTCTACGACGTCTTAGCAAGTAACAACTATGATGTATTACGGTCAGGATTTGTCACTGGATTTTTACAAGAAGTTATTTCAATGACCAACAGAGTTCACTGTTAACAAGGGCCTTACGCTCCCGACAGACACATAGTAGGATAACATGTCACATGTTACACATCATATGCGACTACTGTAAGGCTCGTATATACTGTATATTTATTAAGAGTAGGCTGCTTACAATTTTTGGCTTGCACCTGAAACTTGGGGACGGGGGAGAATGCTCCCCCTCCCTTCCCCGCCGTGTACGCCCCTGAATAGTATGTTGTGGGGTGGCGCCAACTTGATTTACACTGTCCTCGGGAGTCTCTATTAACAGTTTCTGATAAGTCAAAAAAAAAGTCAACCCCTGGCACTATCCAGCCCATGACGGGCTAAGGCCGACCAAGCGACCGCTGCCCAGCCATTTGGCCTGCAGATATTGGAGTGACGCGTGATCAGCGCGTCGGGTCCCCTCGGCCGTTAATCTTGGTATTCGTGATCGGGGCGCTGTCTCACTGTCAGACAGCTACTCAATTGTCCTCACGAGGCTGAGTGCACCCCGTTCCAACCCTCACGTCAGTTTTAAAATCCCTGACGGAGCCGGGGATCGAACCCGGGGCCTCCGGGCGAGAGGCAGGCACACTACCCCAACACCACGGGGCCGGCGTTTCTGATAAGTATTGATGCTATACCTATTTGGAATAAAGGAACTTTTTGTGGTCATGTTGTATAAGCCCACTAACAGAATCCATTGCCTTGCAGACAAAGGCTACTTTCACCGCAGCCTCTTTCAATAACATGCTACAGGCCGGACGTTTGTTTTAGACGATTGCTCTTGACCTTGAAGCCTGTGGGTGAGCCTACACACACTCACTCTCTCACCCTATCGCTTCACACTTGTCACCACCGATCTGATGTAATGGAATTCCAGACTTGAGCAGACAGTACAGTCCACATCGAAGTATTGTGTGTCGCGGAAGTACACGTTACATAGTTACGAACAGAATGTCATTATATTTGCCAATGACTGTACTCCTAGCAGAAGTGTGAAACAGATGTGTCAATCATCGGATCGCTTGGGGCAGCTGATAACAACACAGGTACTGCAGTAACTCGCCTCCAGGCTTCCATTAAGATTTTTCACTCGTCTAAAACAAACGTCCGGCCTGTACATAAGGAGAACCCTTGAAGGGCGTTGGCAAGACATGTTGAGGCTCCATCTGAGCCAGGCGCGGATCTAGAGTTTGGCTTTGGAGGGGGTCAGAGAATCGAAATTGTTAAGAAAAATGGTAGCCTATCACTAAAAACTCAATCACAAAATAACCAAATGTAAAAACCAGTCCATTTTTTTTCAAGCTACATGGATAGAAATTTGATGCGTTTAGCGCACCAAAAATATTCGTACAAATTGCAACGGCGTGTTTTGCGACTTTTACATCGAGCTTCGAGAAAAGTATCAAGGTACGTTACAGTTTCGGCAAGTCGAGTTGGTACCGACAAAGGGAGAAAGTCACAGCTTAAATTGCCAACCAAGCTTGCAGTTTGGAGGTCGGCAAAAATTTTTGGTGCAGAAAAGCCCCAAATTCCTATCCATGCATTGCTGCACATTCATCGTGACATCACTTTAAACATCGATTCGGTAATTACAAGGTTTGCTAAACAAAATAGACGAGTTGATTTTGTTATATAAATAATCGTTTTTATATATCAGGTATGAATTTGTAAATATATACAGTTGTAACAGAACATAATAATTCCAATAAAGGTATTTTCAGTAATGAATAAAATGAAAAAAAAAACCTGTTTTTGAGTAAAAATTCGTTAAGTTTTATTTGTCTGGTTATTGTGTTTTCGTCTTTTGAGTTTGCAAAAAAATGTGGTCTCCGTTGGGGGGGGGTCATGACCCCTCCCTTGAATCCGCGCCTGATCTGAGCGTTCGCTGTTCCAGTGGAAAGCAATGTATCTATCGTTTCTACGTTGTTCTACCTGACCCATTGAACTATAGATACTACTGGAACAACTCCTCCCATGGTAACCCTCGCTGAAAACTGCTTCCTGGTCATCGCCTCCTTGACGTGCACTACCGGGCGTAGCTAGAGCTTGCGTTAGCCCGGAAGGCGGATGGCCCTGTGGGATTTGCACAGAGAAAGAAAGAGATACATTTCCACTGTTGCAACAGGTCCACCATGTCAGTGTTCCCACACCGCAGGCTGCTGCCGTGAGTTCCTGCGGTATGACAACACCGTCGCTTACCTCAACGAGCCTGTCTCTTTCACGCTGCTTTACACTTAGCTCTCCTGACAACACACTAGCTCAAATTCTCAAGACAGACTGACTGTGATTGGTGGGATGGAAGTGAGGCATGACGTAATGGTAGCCTTGTGTTCTGCGCACCGCCTTCCCGGCTGGCTCGAGCTTCGCATCAAAAACCGTCATACCATTGAACTCTAGGTTGCAAGTCAGCTGATATGTCGTGATTCTCATAAAAGGAGTTGAGCTTGCAAACTCTATGACGATAGCCATGCACGGCCATGGAGTTGACGAAGTACCTCTTTTACTTGTATCTCGTCGTACATATACGTCACACTCGCCTCCTTGACGTGCTCTACCAGGCGTGCTTCAAATACAGTCGCTGCGGTGACTGGATACACAGAGCAAAATGTAAATATCAATTCTAAATTCAGATGCTAAACACAATATTATTGAATATACAATATATTTATAGAAACATTCCGGGAGGGACTTCGACTTAAATCATGAGCCGCACTTGGATCTTATGCTGTGATTGGTTGAGCTCGGTTGCTTCCTTAGTTTAGGGGCTGCGACAACGTGGTCATGTAGCCCCGTGTACTTTGGGTCGGATAACTGGTGTTAATTGTGATGGCTTCGTTAATGTGTGTTATCTGTTTTTAATTAATTTATCGTATGGCTTTTAGTGCCGGGAGTATCCGAGGACATGTTCGGCTCGCCAGAGCCTGTAGCGGCTTCAAGAAGACACCCCTAGGGTGAGCTACAAGTTCCGTTCAATTTCAAATAGTACCAACTTTCGCTACCAGATGTCACTGACACCTAGTGGTGAACGTTAGAACTTTGATAGGGCGTTCCAACGAAATCTAACTTAGAAATTTAGCTTCACACAAGTTTAGTCTGTGGAAGGATCTTTTACATGCCATAAATCTATGACATGGGACCGCCGGCTTTACTTCCCCTTCAAAGGAAGGCATACTGAGGGATTTTAACGCTCTTAAAAATCCCACGACTTCGGCCGGGTTTGAACCCGCGATCTTGCGCACAGCAGTTCAGCATGCTACCAACTACGCAGGACTGCAGACAATAATTTCAAGTAGTTCCTACTTTTGCTACCAAATGCTACCGTCCACGACACCTAGCTTGCGGACTTGGCTACTAGATGGCATCGCAGTCTGCACCTGGCGGCGAACGGTGGAACTAATAGAGCGTTATCAATTCTAACCTACAAATTTTGCCTTCACACAAGTGTAGTTAGTGGAAGGTTCTTTTTCATGCCATAAATCTATGACATAGGCCCGCCGACTTTACTTCCCCTCCGAAGAAAGGCATACTGAGGGATTTTTAACGCTCTTAAAAATCCGACGACTTCGGCCGGGTTTGAACCCGCGATCTTGGACTTAGAAGCTCAGCATGCTACCGACTACGTCACCGAAGCCGCTCGGGAACTATTGAACTGCTAGTAGGCCTACCTGAAGTGTGTTTGAGCAAGAGAATTACAACTGATGTAGGTATAAATAAAGCTAAGGGTTTTATGGTATATTTTTAACACAATCAAATTGTCTAGGCCTATTTCTGAGAAAAAGTTCTTAAAACAGTAAAATGTGCTGAGGGAGGCTCCCTTATTTCTGAGTGAAAATCTATGAAACTATCAGGAGATATGCATAAATTATCAGTGAAAAATGTCTATTGTATTTGTAAAATTGTACGAGTTCTAGGACTTTGTTCCTCACAACGAGGCAACCCGAGTAGGGGAACACCATTTTACATTTTATTAATTTAGCCTACTGTCAGTTACGTCTTCAAAAGCTTCAACATGAGCAACTCATACGAACGGAGTTAACGCAAACTGGTCAATTTACCCAACTACTAGGAACACTTATCTACTTACTTACACGGAAAGAAATTGCAAATTATTGACGAGCATGTCTCGTAGAATTCCACGTCTCTAAGTTACCTCACTGTTGCTCGGTAACGTTATTGATAGGTCCTCGACAATACCAACAATACAGAGCAGAGATATTGCCAGGGTTACCAACCGTATGGTATGGAACGGAGGTCGCAGGAATTATTATTATCACTTTAAGCCTATGCCTTTATTGTGACGAAGTTAGGTCTCTTACCACACACAGTGCAATCTACCGTACTAAGTCTAAGCAAACTTAAATACTAATATTGAGATGGCAATTATGTGTTTGACATCTTATATTATTAACTAACCTCTATAAAATATCAATAATAACGATTTATGAATTACAACAGTCATTCACTCACACATCCCTATACAATTGTTCTAGTTGGTCTACGAATTCAAGAGGAATTATTTACATTCACGTTAGGAAGTTGTCGCGAAATAATGAAACATGATTTACTAATGCCATGCGGATCAGGTATTTAACGATCATATCAATCATGGGCGCCCGCAGGATTTCTTCCACGGGGGCGGGATCAAGTAATGTCATTTCATCACCTACCTGTCACTAGGTGATGATGAGACGTCCCCCCGCCCCCCAATTCATCGTCATAATGCTCATTTCTTAAAAACAGGTAGGCCTAATACGTAGTAGTATCTCCATGTATCGACAAAAATAAAAATCAAGCCGTTCATTACAATGGTAATGTTATTTCAGTTCGCCGATTTTCTAAATAACAGGAGATATTTTCAAATAATCCCAAATTAGCCTACTAGGTTAAATAAAACTCTGAAATTATCCCTACATCTAAATCAGTTAAGTATCAGTTGTCGTTGTTTGAGTCTTCAGTCTTTTGACTGGTTTGATGCAGCTCTCCATACCTCCTGTCCTGAGCTAATCGTTTCATCTCTACATAGCTACCACACCCTACATCTGAGGCAATCTGTTTAACATATTATAACCTTGGTCTACCTCTACAGTTCTTGTCCTCGACCCTTCCTTCCATAACTAAGCTTGCTATTCCTGGGTGTCTTAGTATGTGTCCTACTAACCTATCTCTTCTCTTCATTAGCAGTCGCCAGAAACATCTCTCCTCTCCCACTCGTCTTCGCTTGTAACCCTATCTACCCATCTGATCTTCATCATTCTCCTGTAACACCACATTTCAAACGCTTCAATTCTCCTCTTTTCTGCTGCACCAACAATCCCAGTTCCACTTCCATAGAGCGCCACGCTCCAGACAAAGGCTTTCAAAATGACTTCCTAATACCTAAATCTACAGTATATTCGATGTCAACAGATTCCCTTTCTGTAGAAATGCTTTACTTGCCTGAGCCAACCTACTTTTTATATCCTCTTTGCTTCGTCCACCACTGGTTATTTTGCTTCCTAAGTAACAGAAGTCTCCAACTTCCTTTAGTTTTTCACCTGCCAATTTGATGTCCATAGGGATTTCTGATTTATTTCGGCAGCATTCCAATATTTTTGTTTTACATTTATTAATTTTCATCAATAATTCTTTCCTCAAAACGGAGTGCATACCATTCAAAAACTCATTCAAATTCTCTGGCGTGTCGGCCAAGATGACGATGTCATCAGCAAATCTCATAGTTGAAATTATTTCTCCTTGAATCTTCACTCTCACTTTAAATTTTTCTCTAATTTCCTTCATTGCTTGTTCAATGTAAAGATTGAAAAGTATGGGTGATAAGTTACAGCCTTGCCTTACACCTTTCTGAATACCAGCTTCTCTCTCATGACCTTCAGCTCGAATGACGCTGTCTGGTTTCTATATAAAATGTAGATCACCCTCCTATGTACTTTATTCCAATTGTTTTTAAAATGTCATACAACTTACTCCATTCAACGTTATCAAAAGCCTTCTCTAAGTCTACAAATGCCACGAACGTTCTCTTCTCTTTCCTTATTCTACCTACCAAAATCAGCCTAAGACTTAGTACAGCTTCCCTTATTCCAAAATTTCTCCTGAAACCAAACTGGTCTTCACCCAACTCCGTTTATTCTAGTCAGAATCTTTGAAGTATGAGTAATCAAGCTGATTGTACGGTAATCATCACATCTGTCAGCTCCTACTTTCTTCGGTATAGGGATGATAACATTCTTCTTGAAATCAGAGGGTACCTCACCTGTCTCATAAATCCTTGCTTTGTTCCTGCTTATGTCTTCCAATGCTCTGTCAAATCCTGATCTCAATATTAAATCTCCTTTCGCATCCTCATCAATTTCACAATCACCTCTCCCTTCTACAAACTATGTAAGCTTTCCATCTCTCAACCTTTCCTTCCATACTGTATCTGTTAGAGGCTTTCCATCTGTGTCCTTAATATTACAGCACTTAGTCTTCTTTTCCCCAAAAGTGTTATTAATCCTTCGATAAGCTGTGTCTACTTTCTACTTTCAGACAATTTTCTATACCTGCACATTTCTATTTCAATCATTCTTCTTTCACTCCCTTGCACTTCTTGTTAACCTCATTTCTCAGACGTCTGTATTCTGCTTTCCCCTTTTCATATCTTACATTCTTGTGTTTCCGCCTTTCATCCATTAATTCTAGTATATCCTGAGTGATCTACGGTTTTCTATCTATTCTTTCTTTCCTATAAATGTTTTTTTTTCTGCGGATTTTGTTATTTCATTCCTCAAAAGTGCCCATTCGTCTGCAATTGAAGTTTGTTTAGGGCTTTTCATCAGTCCTTCCTTTATACTCTTCTTGAATCTTTCGTTTACATCCTTCTCTTTCAGTCTGTCTATTGCCCACCTTTCTGGCTTTTGGCTTTTCTTCAGTTTCTTCAACTTTAATCTGCATTTCATAACAACCGGATTGTGGTCAGAGTTTATGTCAGCACCGGGATATGTTTTACAATCGAAAATCTGGTTTCGAAACCTCTGCTTGACCATAATGAAATCGATTTGGTAACGCCCTGTATCTCCTGGTCTCATCCATGCGTATATTCTACTATTGTGGTTATTGAATATGGTGTTAGCTATGACCAACTCATGCTCGGTGCAGAATTCCATCAGCATGCTTCCTCGATCATTCCTTTCACCTAATCCGAAATCTCCTACTATCTTCCCTTCTGTTCCTTTTCCTACCAAAGCATTCCAATCTCCCATTACTATAACATTTTCATCACCTTTGACATACCTCAGAATTTCATCTATTTCTTCGTAGACCTTTTCAACACCTTTATCATCAGCTTGACTAGTGGGCATATAGACTTGTACCACTGTGGTGCACGTAGGTTTAGTATTGATTTTTGCTACAATAATCCGTTCACTATATTGCTCATAATATCCACCCGCTGTCCAAGTTTCCTACTCAATATGAGACCAGTGGAGACTCCTGATTTTTATAATGTGTAGGACGTAATAGTGTGAAGTCCAAATATATTTTTTATTTATTTTTTATTTATTTATTTAATAATTATTAGATACAACCATGAACGGTCATTTTACACTAATATTTTAACAATTTCAAATAATATTAACAAACACAACAACAACAATAACAGGTGATGGCAATTGGCAGTGATGGCAGCAAGGGATACATCTCGGGAAAGACGCAGGGAATGATTGGGGTAGTGGGTGATTAGGAGGGTGAGGGGGTAGGGATTGAGGATGAAAGAGCTCGTCTAATGTTATGTTTGAATGTTCTATAGGGAGAGAATATGTCAATATTTGGAAGGGAGTTGCTAAGGGTAGGTAGACGGTGGAAGATACAGCGCTTCTGTACTTCAAGACGAGGGCGAGGTATGTGGTGTAAATGGTTCTGACGTGTTGAACGGGAGGGAACATGGAGTGGGAAGTAGCTTAGTAGCATGTTACATTTTGTGTAACCATTCATAATTTTATGTAGGAAACACAGGTCAGTAAATTGTACACGGCTTCTCAGGTCGAGTACATTGAGCTGTTTTTGAATGTCGGATTTGACAAAGTGCCTTAGTGAAGGATTGCGAGCTTTGACTATTGCTATGAAGAAATTAAAGACACTGTTCAATTTAGAAATATTGGTTATAGCCGAAGTAGACCAAATTGGAGAAGAGAAATCGAGGATAGGGAGAACATATGTGGTGAAGTAAAATTTAAGTGCAGTGAGGTCTTTAATTTCTGTGAATCCGTATAGAATGCCGAGACTGCGCATTGCGCGAGATTTGATATGGTCAATGTAGGGAGAGAATGTCAGTTTATCATCGTGAATCATATATATTATGATTATATATATATATATACACACATCAAAAAAAGTTTTGCATCACCTCGGTTCCCAGATCTCCGGCATATAGACGTTGACTGTGTATATTGTATCCAAGATACAGTCCCTTTGACTGTTCACAGATGTCACTAAAACTGCTCAAAGATGTAAACAACCATGCATGAGCAGGGCCTATTAGACGGCGGGGGTACGACAGCCGATCAGTTCCAGTCATTCCACCAGGACGAAGGTACGCTGCTCATGTTGTCTGTAGTTCTACCATGCCTAGAAGGTCAATGCCGCAGTTCGATCGCGTCCGCATTGTTACTTTGTGTCAAGAAGGGCTCTCAACAAGGGAAGTTTCCAGGCGTCTCAGAGTGAACCAAAGCGATGTTGTTCGGACATGGAGGAGGTACTGTGCCCTTTTAGCAAGAAATATGCCAATCACAGTATACCAGCGTAGCTCAATTCGGAATTTTCGGGGCAGCGGTAAGTTCCCCCACTCTGTGACTCACATATTTTGGATTAAATAGAGGATACACTTGCAAAAATAACAACAAAATCAACTCCTATTTAAACACATTTAATTAATAAAATTAATGGCGCTACAAACACTTTAACAATTTAATTACTGACCCATAATCATCTACTTGTTCCAAATGAACAAGGAATCACAAATATAATAAAACAAATATTGTATTTAAAACATGTGGTTTCCACATAAACCAACAATTCCTACTTAGTCTTACTTCCATAAAGCATTAACAGTAAGTTTTATATAAATCCGAGCTCTTTTGGCTCCATGCTTTACATAATTATGGTGTCATTCTAGTACACCTCAAATACTATCCTTTATATTTTTTAATTCTCAAAAACAAATTTATAATTACATTTAAAATCTATGTTAATTATCTAACTCAATATTTTGGGCATGTCCACACATTCAGTTGTTATCATCTCTCTTTATTTCACAAATATATTAAGGTAATCAGGAAATCAATTGTGTACTCCAGAGCGTGAAGATACTTGACACAGTCAAAAAACTATAGTTACTCCCGAAACTTAGTTGTCTTCAATTAACTCGTGGAATCCTACGTCCATACATCATTACAATAGGGATTATTATTTATCTCTTATATTTTATAAGACCATTATCATATAAGAAACTACGATCTGAACAGGCAAACGAAAATATCAATCTACAAGGACCTCGGTTCAATGCCCGGGTCGTTAACAACTTTAAACACTCCTGGTGTATTCATTTCTCTTTACAACATCTTACGAGACGGTCTCTGGCCCTTCTCGCTTTAAGAGAGCTAGACTTTTCTACTCGGGCGCGATTTATGACACGGAGGGGTGACGGCGACTCCCTGTCTAACCCACGTTAGTAGCTTATTTCCAAGGCTTTCAAAACAAACCTTCACATTATATTCAGTTCTGGGGAGAGACCGGGCTTTTACTGTACCGTATTCATTCAAACAACTATTCTTTGGTTCATAGACCACCTTCGTAACCTTGGCATTTATTAATTATGAGAGGGTCCTCATTGATTGGGAAGATTAATACACATTCGACGACGAAGAATAAAGGGGCTTTTATCATAAGACGATTCTGCGTTCGAATCTCTTCACGTGCCTCGGGAACCATTCCCTTACAGAGGACTTATACAAAATGCGATTTAAAGTCGGCCGTGGCCCATATGACATACGCTCAATAATACCATATCTTAGCTCCCTTTCAAATACATACACAATGCCTCGTGATACTACGTCACAAATAGAGGATTTATACAATTATCAATTCACTGCAATCAACTACCCTCCATAAGTAATTTACCAAGTATTTAACCACTACGCGTTCCTAGCGTGACATTTTAATATTATTGGCGCTCTTTTGCGCTATGCATTATTTTAAGCCGAAATGTCTTCCCAAGAACTGATAAATCTCATTAGTAACAATTCATATTATTTTAATTCTCATATTAATCTTTTTCCGTTGCCGATAAATCGCTCCCTTTTAAAATATTCCATTGAACATCATATCTTACACATACATTAAGGCTTTAACGCTCTTATGTTCACATCAATTCATTTGATCTTTATTTAATATTTCCATATTTATTTATTATTATTATCTTTATTCTTTACACAAGCTCAAAAGCTATTTCTTTCATATCTCAACTTTACTTTATTTCAATATCTTTCATGATAATTAGTGATATTTCGCTTGCTCTTATGACATTCGTTAAATACATTAACATTTTTATTCACTTATTTCCTCTACGGGATTTATTCTTTACATAATCATTTATAATTTCTCAATTTTTTTATTATTGTTCAGACCGCGTTCTTGTTTATTCAGTATTTATTTATTAAAACACATCCCTTTTACTCAAAAACTCCGGTGGATTTGTACACAACCAATTTCTGACACCAAAATAGAATGAAATTCAGTACTCACATGTTTTAAGATCGTCCCATGATCTTTATTCTTGTGCGGTGCTTCATTTTGGGCCCACTTTGAACTTTTTACTCCATATTAAAGGAATTCATCTTATATATAAACACTTTTTGACATACATTTAAGACACTTAACATTAACGACATTTTTATACACTGAGGTGTCCCTTTTGAACACATAATAAACACTAAAAATATTAATTTAACACACAATCTTGATAATTTTACACTTCACAATTCTTGATCACTAGGCCGTATTTCTGAGCCTATCACACGTGACCTTCTTAATTTCCCGTTTCCAAGGGTGAAATTTATTCGATGTCGACTTCCTATCCTGCAGAATACGAAAGTCTCGAAACATCTACTGTTCCCTGGAGTCCAAATTCTGCTACTCCTATCCTGGATGACCGGCTATTTATCTAGCGTGAACGGCTTCTTTGTAGATCTGTCTATCGATCCTAGCGAAAGTCTATTCGGATCGAGGTCTCCTTAATGACCTATAGATTTAGTCTATAGCAGCTAGTACTTCTCGAGTCTAGTACTTTTAGAATAGTTCGCCTGCTTTCTGGAGATAATGTTTATAGCCTCCTTGGTTCTTTATTTAATCGGTTCTAACACTCCTACGTTTCTGGTATACGTTCCGAACCTTATTCTGTTCTTCCCTTTTTGGGTTCTTTAATTTAAATAACAGTTTATCTTTCTGGTACGGTACTTCCGTACGTTATGATCTATTCGTTCGTCTATTTAACAACCTATCGCCTTTAAGTCCGACGTTCGCGGCCTGCTCTGACTATATCTTACGAACTTTCACTATAACTTGTATACAGTCGGGCCTAAATCCTGTAAGTAGGATTTTCCTAATCTTTCAATACGGCGATACTTTAAATTTCTTCTTGACCACTCCTTATGGAGGCAAGCAAGTCGTTAATACTGCGACGCCTGTGGCTATCGGTTATTACTTCTGCGGTGTATCACAGCGTTTCTCCCCTCAAGGAGTACTGGTAACTGTCTTCGATGTGACGCAGAGTTATGCCCCTCACGGCTGTCTGAATACTGATGTAGCTTAGTGACGTGCCCTCAGGCCGTTTGAAACTGCATGTGCTGATGATCCAGCGTCCCGTCCCCCTGGACGGACTTGTACTGCGTGATGCGTGATTACGCCCCCTCGGGCTGTTCGAGACTGCATATACTGTTGATGTAGCCTTACGCCCCTCACGGGCTATTCGAGACTGCATATACTGTTGATGTAGCCTTACGCCCCTCACGGGCTATTCGAGACTGCATGTTTGGCTTGGTAAAGCCCGAAGCTTTATACTATTTCACTACAAAAAAATAAGACTCTAGCCTTTTCTGTGGCCAACTTCTAAAATAATGGCGCCACAAATATAAAAATTATACCTTCCGAAAGCTCGTCTTCTCAATGTCAAATAATCTCATTGCACCTAAGAATCGATCGTGCAATTCGGAGATATTAATTAATTTCTCGTCCTCAATTGTGTGGGTGTTGCATTTCTTTTGCTTTCTCCCCTCCACACAGGCTTCGGTAATTCCCCAATGACGTCGTCTTGCGTTAGCAGTTTTTTTCTGCGCAATTATTAAATGGTTTCTTTTTACTGAAAAACCTCTCATTCAAAATGATTCACTGTACTGTACTTGTTTACTCATTATTATACTTGTAAACGGGTTAAATTTAATTATTCCTCTTCTGGCGCATAAGCGGTGTTGTCATTTTCCAGCAACGTCAGCTCGAATTCCGATTCAGGCTTCCTTGTCTAATCCTGGGAAATTTCCACTCGGTTATTAATACTCGTGACTCGCTCCCTTCAGAATGTCAAGAGGGATGATATCATCCTCTCGAACACCTGGTCCTCGTTAGTTGCACAACCTTATGCTGGCCTCCTAGCTTGATCTTTCTTTAAGTCACATTAGAAACTGTACGTTTCTTTGATTTCTTCCTCAAATGCATGGATTCGCACTCCTTGGACCCTATAGCATATGGGTTCAGTACAGAGATACAGGAACTGTCGATGACAGGCCTCGCTCAGGCCGCCCAAGGGCTACTACTGTAGTGGATGACCGCTACTTACGGATTGCCGCTCGGAGGAACCCTGACAGCAATGCCACCATGTTGAATAATGCGTTTCGTTCAGCCACAGGACGTCGTGTTTCAACTCAAACTGTGCGCAATAGGCTGCATGATGCGCAACTTCACTCCCAACGTCCATGGCGAGGTCCAGCTTTGCAACCCCGACACCATGCAGCGCGGTACAGATGGGCCCAACAACATGCTGAATGGACCCCACGGAATTGGCATCACGTTCTCTTCACCGATGAGTGTCGCATATGCCTTCAACCAGACAATCGTCGGAGACGTGTTTGGAGGCACCCTGGTCAGGCTGAACGTCTTAGACACACTGTCCAGCGAGTGCAGCAAGGTGGTGGTTCCCTGATGTTTTGGGGTGGCATTATGTGGGGCCGACGTACACCACTGGAGGTCATGGAAGGCTCCGAAACGGCTTTACGATACCTGAATGACATCCTCCGACCCATAGTGCAACCATATCGGCAGAATATTGGAGAGGCATTTGTCTTCATGGACGACAATTCTCGACCTCATCGTGCACATCTTGTGAATGCGTTCCTTCAAGATAACGACATCGCTCGACTACAGTGGTCAGCATGTTCGCCAGACATGAACCCTATCGAACATGCCTGGGATATGTTGAAAAGGGCTGTTTATGGACGTCTTGACCCACCAACCACTCTGAGAGATTTACGCCGAATTGTCGTTGAGGAGTGGGACAATTTGGACCAACAGTGTCTTGATGAACTTGTGGATAGTATGCCACGGCGAATACAGGCATGCATCAATGCAAGAGGACGTGCTACTGGGTATTAGAGGTAGTGGTGTGTACTGCAATCTGGACCACAAATGCTGAAAGTCTAGCTGTATGATGGTACAACATGCAATGTGTGGGTCTCATGAGCAATAAAACGAGCTGAAATGTTGTTTGTGTTGATCTCTATTCCCTTTGTATTTAACGGTTCCGGAACTCTTGGAACCGAGGTGATGCAAAACTTTTTTTGATGTGTGTATTATGATTCACGAGGCGGAGGCGGAGGCGCTCACAAGCGACCGATAGTGACAATGGGCATTCAAATGAAAGAGAATAGACATCAGCAGTGACGAATTGCACTATAATTTCATAAATATCTATAATTTCTTTAAAAAAATACTTTTAAAGAAATGTACGAAGTGTGCGATTTGCACACTTGCAAATACTGTTGCTGTATGAAACTACGCTCCATAATTATTGTTGTCCACTTCACACTTTGACCGCTGTGACGCCTTTTTCATGCCATTTTAAGATCCTGAGGTCTTTCATTAAGCCTATCATTTTGCGTGGATTTCAGATCAGTGATTCAAATCGTGTAATTTCATAAATATCGAATAACCGGTGAGAGTTACAGCAACCTTTCTCTTTAAACCTATTGGGAAAAGTGTGGTTTATGAACATGCGAGATTTCTCGCACGGGTCCTCTAGTAATACCTAAATCTCTTACCTGATAAACCGTATCCAATTTATTTCCGCATATTTTATAGTCCGCTTGATTTCCAGATTTCAGTAGTGAGAAAGACACTTTGAAGAAGGGTGAAACATTACAGTTTCCGGTAGACTATAGCCTTCTGTAGTTGAAATTTCCGAAGGGAAGAGCATGATAATAATAATAATAATAAAAGTAATATCAATCTGTAAAATATAATAGTGAACAACACAAAACATACCCGATTAGTGGATTATTTGATTTTCAGATCGATTCTCCTGTCTTTATTTTCCGCGAAGATATCGATGATTGTGTCATGGAATTGATGTTTGTTTTTCAAGACCCGAAAGAAAGCTTTCTCGATAGAAAGTGATGCTAGACCATTGAGACGTTCTTGTGCTGTAGAATTTCTGCAGTATGTTTTAATGCGCTTCAACGCAGAGAAGCTCCTTTCTGTCGAGGCAGTAGTAGCGGGAATAGTCAGAATTAAGTTGATGAGTTTTGACACTTCCGGTAATGTGTCACCGAAATCGTTTGATACAATGTAGTCATTCAATATTGATATGGAATTTAATCTGAATGACGGTGAACTGAAGACGTAAGACAATTCAGAATTTAGTCCTGGACTGTCGGAAAAGCTGCCATATGTCGATTTCATTAGAGAATGTGAAAACAGTGAAAATATTCCTCAAATTTGTCGACATTTAAAAGAGCGAAAAATTTCAAAGAATGAAGCTCTCTAAATCTCTCTTCAATACGTGCTGAGAAGTGATCAACTATTTCAAAGTATAGGCGGCAAAATGAGGTTTTCATGTCGTCTTAATTGTCAGTCCGTTGCTTCTTTGTAACAGGAGCTTCTTTGTTATGCAGTTTAGCTCACAATTCATCAAACTCCTCACGACATAACTTCAGAAACTCTTTAAATTCTTGGCTTTTACTCTCACAAAATATAACGTCACGTATCTTCTTTTACAAAATGTTGAAATGTAGTTCTGCTTTAGGTAGAACCAAGTGGAAAATATCCAACAGAAAATTGAACTCAAAATCAAGAAGGTTCTTAAGACATCCTTTTGCACAAAATCGTGATTCAGGATCTGACGACATTGTGTCATTCTCAATTATTTGACTGAACAACTGATTCAGTTCTGTTTTGTGGTTATAAATCATTTCCACTAGTGTATTGTTGTATAACCATCTGGTTGGAGCAACAGAAGGAAAACAGGCATTTACAATCTCGTCAAGAGCATGAGTTCTTTTGCTTGAATTGGAGAAAAACGACGCGAAACCGGAAACGGTCGAGAAAAATATTTTACAATTTCTGATCACTTTTACACAGTCCTGCAATACTAAATTTAGTTTGTGTGCATAGCAGATAGTAAGCAATGCCTGTGGACATTTTGACTTTACTCTCGTGGCTAGTCCGTTATATTGGCCAGTATTGACAGTCATAGGTTTGAGCAATTTACTTACTACTGCATTGAAACTCATCTAAATGATTAAAGAGATGTGTTGCTTTTCTTTCGGCATTTCTGTTATCGCTCAAATCAAGGAATCTTATGAACCTTTCTTGAATATCGCCCTAGGATCAACATATCTGAACACTATACTTAATTGCTCCTTCTTAGATGTGTCCATTGTCCCATCTACTATTATTGCAACAAACTGCAGTAGTGGAGTAATAGGAGTTCTGCCCCCCCCCCACCACCACCACACCTTCTGACGTCACATACTAACCCGCAATACATTCAGGGGCAAAGTCAATATCTCTCAAATGCATGGTCCGATGTTGACAAATGAGGTGTCGTTGGACTCGGGCTGGCGTCCTCTTTACAACGGACTACTCATTTCAACCCCTAAATAAAACCTACCCCTACTAGGGGTGAAATTGTAATTTTTTAGTGAAAGTCTCTTTTCAAATGGGACATGTATAAGGTGCGCTGCTAAAATGAACTTAAACGTGGTTGCTCATATCGCGCATGCGTTTTACGGGATGCCGCTATGGATGAACATTTTTGTTTTTTGTTTTTTACGCATGCGCACTTGGGATTTTTGTAAGAGGGCGAGCTCTTTGAAAAAAATGATTGATAAGAAGAGGTTTTGGTGGTGAGGAGAGAGCCAGATAGTCGCCTACTTTCCTACGAAGTTTCCCGATATCTCTCGAACGCAAGGTCGGATTTGGACGTGTAACGTGTCAAATCGCTTGTCTCGATGCTCTATATATGCTATTAATAGGTTAAAGTTTTGAGAATTAGGGAAACAGGCTTTTTGGGGGTAAAACCGTGATTTTAGACTTTTTCCGATATTTCACGAATGCATGGTCGGATTTGGTCCTATGACGTGTCAAATGGCTTGTCTCAAAACCTTGTTTATTTTGGTAATAGGTTAAAGTTTTTGAGAATGAGGGAAACGGAATGTTTTGGGGTAAAACCGTGATTTTAAACTTTTTGCTATATTCCGCGAACCAAGTATGCTAGAGGCATGTACGAGGGGTCCAATGACTCGGGGTGACGTTCTCTTTGCTATGGACCACTCGTTATAATTTAAAAAGAAATTGGAAACTCTATTTTGGGGTAAACATGTGTTTTTTGTGATTTTGCCGATATCTCACAAACCAATAACGCTAGAGACGTGTACGAGGTGTCCTAGGACTCGGGCTAACGCCCCATTTCGAGCGTGGTAGATATTTTTTCCAAAAAATAATTCACAAAGGGCCTAACGCCATACATGTTGAAAAAAACTTTTTTTTTCTTTACCTGTTTATAATGTCCATGAAGCGTGGTGGTTGAGAGAGACGATACGGCTGGGTGTGTGTGTTTCAACGAACCTGTCGCTGACCACGGTGGCTGTGTTCAATAGATCAATCGCTATTTCGACGGGTCGGTTTATGACAGAGCGAGGATGCGTTTTTTTTCACACTTTTTACCTTTAACGTGTAAACGGTGATGAGAACTTGGTTCTATGTTGGTCGAAGCGAGTACAGAAAACAAACTTGCCGAGGAGCAGGAGGTGAATGTCACTTGAGCTTATTGGAAGGCGTTGATCTGACTTGACAACAAGTGCAATGGAAAAAATGACCAAGACGCTTGAAGGTGAAATAATCTGACCATTGTGGTGGCAGGGAAGATCGAAATGCATGTGAACACATGTTTGAAACCACAGGCACGCTAAACCAGTGACATCCTGTCTCGCTTCGTACGTGACAAAATGCAAGTCCATGTGAAATTTGATCTACCGCAGGTGTTCACCTTGGGCGTTATCTGTCCACGTGCATGATAACTGTTAACAAGTCACATCCTGTTTTGCTTCGTACGTGACAAAATGCAAGTTCATATGAAATTTGATCCGGCACAGGTGTTCGCCTGGGACGTTAGCTGTCCACGTGCACGATAAGAGAATGTTCAAAGCATGGGAAAAAAAAGATTATACATGCAACGTAGCATATATAAAGACATGTTGTTATCATTTCCACGCTCACTTAAGTGACTACCTTTGAACACATTGCGTTGCATGAAACCCCTGGTCTTGTTTAACAGTTTTGGTGTTGGTGGAAAATACTTAACCTTGTTGTGAGGTAGGTGTTTATTCATTCATTTATATATTTATTGATTTATATATATTTATTTACATGCAATTATTTATTGATTGTTAAAGTTATAAATAAATGTTTATTTATTTGTTTGCAGATAACCGGTATAGTCTGCCTGTTGTGTGAGTGTGTGTGAGAACGATATTAAAGAAAGGGAGAAAGACAGACAGCTAGAAAAGGAAACCATTTCCACACTAGCCCACGAGACGGGAATATAGCAAAGCATTACACGTTAAGGTGAGATTTGTTTTATTATATAATATAACCTGTTTGATTTTGTTTTGTTTATGAAAGGCATAAACTATATGGAATGGATATACTTATGGTGGTTTATTTTATTTCTTTTTAGAGTGTTGGAAAACGCTTGACCTTTGTTAATAACCAGGAACGTGTGTGTTTGGGACCATTGTCAAGCAGTCTACAGCTGAAAACTCAGGTGAGAGTGTTCTTTCTAAAATAATGTCATTTGCTACTGCTACCGATAGCCTAACTTGGGAACCTCTAAACAGTTGTTTCAAATCGCGTGTGTGCTCTGGTCGTGTGGTCAATATTAGAAAAAGTTTGATTCCCAAAGAATTTTTACAATCTTGTTTTGAAATTTTTAAAATTGAAATTTGTACAGCGCAAAGGTTGCATACGGCTTTAAAGGTGAATACAGAACTAGTGTGCGATTTCATATATAAAAAGAAGGACGTAGAGCATAAAGAGACATTCTATATTTGCAGTAAAATGCAAGAGCTATTCATAGCCCATAATTTGGAACAGTGGTATGAAACCCACGTGGTGAATGTCTTGCTATCAAAATTTGATAAACTGCAACAAGGACCGAGTGGCCTTGCCTTAGACAAAATTCATCATTTACAAATCAACATTTGTCAATTCAACCCGTTGAATGCTGGGTCTAGCTATATTAAAACACCACCAGCAATAGCTTTGAAAAAGGCTGTGGTGAATATTGAAAATTTTGATGATGAATGTTTTCTGTGGGCTGTGGCTGCGTATTTGCAGCCAGCTCAAGATCGTCATGTTAACAGACCAGCAAAGTACAAGGCCAAGTTTGATGAATTAAAACAAACTTTAAATTTAACTCGAGTGTCGTTCCCTATGGACTTAACCGAGATCCATAGGTTTGAACAAGACAACCAGGACTTTTCGTTCATGGTGTATGGTCATGATGGTGATGAGATTGTGGGTCCTCTTTATGCTACAAAACAACCGAAACGACATCACATTCATCTTTTATATCTGTCTTACGGAGAAGTGAATCACTATTGCCTCATTAAAAGCCTGAGTAGATTGCTAAGCAGTCAAGCGTCCAAAGCACATGGTAAAAAACATATTTGTGATCGTTGCTTGCAATATTTTACAACCCCCATGCTCTTAGAACGTCATAGGGTAGATTGTGTTACTCAGGAAGCGGTGAGATTGATATTGCCACAAGGGGACAAGGCTGTGTTAAAGTTTAAAGACATTCACAAACGTGACACTGTCCCCTATGTGGTGTATGCAGATTTCGAAGCTCTCACTACACCCATGGCGGGATGTGAACCAGATCCCTCCATGAGCTCAACCACACCCATTCAAAAACATGAACCCTTTGCCATAGGATTTAATGTGGTGTGTGCCTATGACCCCACTCAATCCGTTTACAAATACAGCGAGGGGCCAGATTGTGCCAAATGGTTCTTGGATGAACTTGTCAAGTTGGCTCATGATGTACAGGAATTACTGGACCACCCAGTACCCATGAGCCTATCTCCAGAACAACAGCAGCAGTATGAGCATGCCACGACATGCCATATCTGCGAAAAGTCTATTTTAAGTGGAGAGGAAAAAGTCAGAGACCACTCGCATTTTACAGGGGAGTTTCGTGGAGCTGCGCATAGTAAATGCAACTTGAACTTTCCAGCTCCTCGTTTCATCAGTGTCTTTTTCCACAATCTGGCGAATTATGACATTCAGTTTTTGATTCGTGAATTGGGCCATGTCAACAAGGGCTCGTTTACCATTATTCCCCAAAACCATGAGCGTTTTACGGCCCTGACGTGGTGGTTGGGCGACTTTAGCATTCGATTTTTGGATTCCTTTAAGTTTATGGCATCCTCGTTAGACAGCCTTGTGAATGGCTTGAATGAGGAGGAATTAAAAATACTAGAATGCATTTTAATGATCCTGAGCAATTTCAGTTGTGCATTCGGAAAGGTATATTCCCGTATGATTTCTGCAACAGCTGGGACGTGTTAAAGCAAATAAAACTCCCACCACAAGAGAAATTTTACTCCAAACTAACACGCAGTACCATTTCCGATGAAGACTATGCACATGCATGTCAAGTTTGGCGAGTGTTTGGCATGAACACGCTAAGTGAATATGCTTTGCAATACCTAAAACTGGATGTATTGCTGCTCACTGATGTGTTTGAAAAATTCCGTAACTTGTGTCAACACATTTACGGTCTTGACCCGGCTCACTATTACACGAGTCCTGGACTCTCGTTTGATGCCGCTTTAAAATACACTCAAGTGGAATTGGATTTACTCACTGACGTAGACATGGTTCTATTTTTTGAAAAGGGCATTCGTGGCGGCTTTGTGTCGCTTAACCAACGCCATGCCGAAGCGAACAATGTCTACATGCCTGATTATTCACCAGACAAACCAGAATCGTACTTAATGTACTATGACGTGAATAATTTGTACGGTTACGCCATGAGTCAGCCTTTGCCCTATGGGAAGTTTGCTTGGCTGACAGACAAACAAGTGTCAGAATTTGATGTGAACAAGGCTAGCCAAGAAACAGGCTGTGGATATGTGCTAGAAGTGGATATTGAATATCCCTCATCCTTGTATGATGAACATGTCGATTTCCCATTCTGTCTTGAGCAAATGGTTCCCCCTGACAGTAAAGTGAAAATTGAAAAACTCATGGGCACACTTTACAACAAAAATCGGTATGTGCTACATATCCAAATGTTGGTGCAATGCCTCGCCCAAGGCTTGGTGTTAAAGAAAATCCACAGGGGTATTTCTTTTGCTCAAAAAGCATGGCTTGAGCCATACATGCGACTCAACACAGAGCACCGACAAATGGCAACACAGCAGTTTGATTTTTTTTTAAATTAATGAACAACTGCATCTATGGCAAGTCTATGGAGAATGTCCGCAAATTCCGTGACATTAAATTAGTGAATGTCTGGGAGGGGCGGTGGGGTGCCCGGCGATACATTGCCAAGCCAAATTTCAAATCGATCAAAATTATCGATGAGGATTTGGCTACTATTGAAATGAGTAAGACCAGCGTGACCATGGATAAGCCCATTTACTTGGGTCAAGTCATTTTAGACTTTTCTAAATCGGTCATGTATCGATTCCACTATGAGTTTGCGAAACGCCATTTTGAGGACGTCTCTCTTTTGTATATGGATACGGACTCATTCATTTACCACATTCGCCACTGCAACCCCTATGACGTCATGAGGCAACATATTGACTGGTTCGACACCTCTTGCTATAGCGCTGACAACGTGTTTCAGCTGCCCATAAAAAACAAGAAGGAAATGGGCGTTTTAAAAGATGAATGCGGTGATTCCATTATGACGGAATTCGTAGGTTTGGCTTCAAAAATGTATGCTTACCGCACACTCAACTGTAAGGAAGCCAAAAGAGCAAAAGGTGTAGGTAGGGCAGTGGTAAAATCGCTACGTGTTGATGACTATCTAGCGGTTTTACGCACTGGCAAAGCTATGTCTCATACACAGTGCAGGATACAATCCAGCAACCATCATTTGTATCTTGTGGAACAGAGAAAACGCACCCTCGCCTCCATGGATAACAAGCGTGTGTGGGCTGATGACCTGTTCACCAGCCAGCCCTGGGGTTATGATCGCAAGGAGGAGGAGGTGTGATTTCATTGTTTAATCGTTTATGGGTCATAGCTTTATGTAACTTGTAGATTTAGTATTTTGCAAATATTGGTTTCTGCCATTGTAAATAGTAGATTTTGTAAATAGTGGCAACCCACATGGACCTTTTGCTCTTTAAAACAGTTCTATGCAACCTTATTTTTTAATTTTTTTGATTGGTAAATAGTTTGATTCTTTTAACGCTGTACAAAGTTGAGTTTTTTTGTAAATATGAAATAAGTAAGATTTTTAGTAACTTTAATAACTAGTATTTAATTATTTTTCGTAATGTAAATGATAAACTAAAAAGTTCTTTTGGGATGAGTGAGCATGTCGAGAATGTGCTTTTGGGAATAAATAAAGTGGTTGTGTTTGTTCCCAAAGACAGGTGTGAATGTATGAGTGGAGAGAGAAAACTGGTGTGTATGATTGACCAGAGCAAACACGATGAGGTAGGGTGGGTGGGTGGGGAGGGGGTAAATGGTCACTTATATACTCATTTTGTTTTAAATAGTTTCGTTTTTTCATTGAAATGTGGCAGACAATAGACATTATTTTTGTAAAAACAGTCTTACCTGCAGTAGTCGTAGACCTCGACGTTTCTCCAAACACGCATCAGCACATTGCAGTATTATCAAGGTCAAGCACTCGCATCAACATCATTGTCAAATCTCAACTTTCGACATACACTAAATGGAAAAATGTGAAAACAGCAAAATGGAAAATCCATGTTTCCATATCACCAAAAACGCAAAACTTAAAACGGACATAAAAAAAAACTGGAAATGGCCATATGTGAAATATGAAAATTCAAAAACTTCAAACGGTCATTGTTTAAAAAGTGTCATCAGCAAAATTGAAGAATCCATATCATCAAAAACGTTAAACTTGAAACGAACGTTTTCAAAAACTGTAAATTGCAAATTGGCAAATGACAGTGTGTGGAATTCATTATGTGTGAAATGTGTAAAATGAAAAAATCAGCCATCAACATCACGATTTCTTAAAATTAAAAATAACAAATCATTGTGCTCTGGTAAACCTTTGTTTTTATTTCATAGTCATAGTGAATTGACAAAAGAAAAATAGAAGACAAACAAATCCCAATTCCTCACTCCTCAATGTTTATGTCCATGCATCATCAACTTTCCTTTCATAGCACTCATGACAATTAGGGCTGCCATCCTTTCACCCACTGAGGCATCACTGGATGTGAAACGTTGTTTAGCTTTCTTCAATAACAATTTATCTGCCACATGTCTTAAACCAGGATGACTATGGCGATAAGAAAGTTCATGTTCCTTGCATGCTTGATCCAAAAGATTAATGGGTACATCACCACGTTGTAAACGTTTTTCGAGACGAGTTCCAGGGCCGCAAAAACGATAACCTGGAAGATGGATTTCGAAAGGTAAGTATTGAATCACTTTGTCAATGACGCCATTGCCAGTACAGGTCTGGCATATCCTTTTCCATCGATGGTAAAAAGGTTTGGTCTTCCTCCTCCTCTGTGGACGATGTTTGTGTTTGTTGTTGTTGTTGCTTTTTCTCGCCATGACACTCGTGGAATGATTCAACAAAGTCTTTACACGGACTTTTATGACCGTGATACAGTTTCACTAGCTGGCAAGTCGCACACTGACGCATAGACGGTATTTTTGCCATGGCCACTTGCTTATGGTGATCGTAATCCGTACAGGGTTGCAATTCACTTAACACAGGGTCTTGAGTCCATGATTTTGGTACATGTTGCCAGATTTCTTTCACCGCATTGGCGGCCACATAATAAATGAACGACTTGGGCAGCGCCAAGAGTTCCTCTTTGGTAAAACTGTCTAGTTTCTTTTTGCACACAAAGAACTTGCCGATGGCTTTGTCCGTAGCATTGCCTTTCTCCATGGTATCACGTGCTGTAGATGTTTACACGTCGCTTGTAGAAATCTCACTGACGTCATTCACAGGTAAATCTTGAGTTATAATTTTGTTCAACAACTCCCAGCAGGCATGAGTGGTTAACCAATGAAAGAGATGCCACGCATGCGATAGGGCTGTATGGGTAATGTTGCCACAGAAACAAGTATCCATGAGCGTTTGCAGGAGGGGCAGCCCAACTCCATGAGGTCGATACATTGGCAGTAAGACGGCAAAAATGGTTGCAACCATTGACGTTTTTCATTACCTTTCACAAATACCACATTGGCCGAGGACAAGTGTGCTTTCATGACCACGTCCAAATATTTATAGGAAATGGTTCCCTGATTCCAGTCTAGTTGCCTATGATTTTCAATCCACTGGGTTTGTTTACGGTCTTTTACACACAACAAATCAAAAGCATGGGGTGGTTTAAATAGCAAATGCGTAGCTTGCGATATCCAAAACGTGGTACAATCGATCATGGCCACTTGTTTAAATATAAATTTGTTGTCACCAATTTTAAACCCTTGGCAATGCACAATGAGTGTGCGCAACATGTTGACGCTTGCCTGGACCAAGTTCAACTGACGACTGACTGACGATCACGTGTGATCATGGCATGGACTTACCTTCCATGCTAGTTTCAAATTGAGGTTAGGGTAGGACAGGGGGACATGCAAAAATAAGAATTTAAGAATTACATCATTTTATTATCATAACACGTCTTACAAGCTTTTCTCATTTTAGGATAAGGACGATAGCAACTGATACAACAATATAGTCTCTTGTGTTTGTAACGTCCATAACATCGATGATGTCCCAATGTCTCTAAACTAGGTGTTTTTGATGGTGAGCTGCTCACCGAAGCACCATGGACACCATACGGTCCACACGTATCGTAACTTGTTTTCTTTTCATCACCCAGAGACACAAGTGAGGGATAGCTTGAATGACAGGATATATTTCCCACTTTCATTCTGCACAGGTAGGGGCAGGTGGGTGACCAGCGCTGATGTTCCTGCATGGGTTTATCGCCCTCCTGCCATTGGTCTATGATGATGGGACAAAAGGCACATTTCACTTCATCTCTTGTTTTTAAATAGTAGAATCCAGCGGCCGCTAAGGCTCGAGGGTTTATGAAAGGCACTGGCCATGTGGCAAAAGTCTTGAAACGTTGTTCCTCAGAGTTTAAATTCATGGATGTAACGTCTCTTGAGGCTTTAAAGCAAGACATGACTGAGCGGCTTGACATGGGTTGAGCTGTTATTTATACACTCGTCACTTGGTTGGACAGTGGATAATAGTTGACTTGTTTGTGATGAATAATCAAACAGTAGGCCGTCGTATTGGCTGGTACATTGTCATGCGTTTCAAAATCTAGTCGAATATCGATATTGGATGGCTTGACAGACTCTTCCAGGTAAGAACAGTCAAAGACAATCAGTGGCGCTCCTGCCTTAAACGCTTGGGGTAGTAGCATGGGGCCGTTCTCTTTTTGATAATATGACCATCGAAATTTAGAAAACAAGTCGTACAGAGGGCCAAACTTATTTTTTGAAAAATCCAAATCCAGTCCTTCATAGGGAAACACAGCTCCGTTGAGGAAAAGACGTGCATTTCTCAATTGCAGGTGATCAAATTGCGTGGCATCTTTGGTTTGTTGATACTTGCGATTCGTTTGAAATCCCACGATCAGGTAGAGAGGTCTCTCTGTATAGCGAGCTGTTTTTACAGACCAACTGTGTGTGTTGGTGGTGGGCAATAGCGGATACTCATGGAGTGCCCAGCTTCTAAATTCCATGGGTAGAGGCATATCTCTCTTTACCATTTTGAGTACGTCCAGTTTTTTGCTATCGTTAAGGGTCACATGGGGGACTTTCCATAGCAAGCGTTGTAGTTGAATTTTTGAATCGATGGGGGCATTGTCGGCTCCCTTGAGTGCATTATTATCACTCCTGTCTCTCACTAGATAAAACACTTGCCTTGCGTTAACCACAATGCGTTGGTGATCTTCAGCAAAGCCTAGAATCAGTTTAAGAGGTAAATATCCAGTAAAGGTCCCATCGGTGTGTACCATCCAGTCATTGGTCGAGTCAGGACACCAACCTGCCATGCAAAGTGTTTTACCTTCTTCCTCACTATAAGAGGGGTATAGTTTCATGACACTGGAAATGCCCACATTTCGAGTGCTATCCACCACGATATCGTTAATGACATACCGCACTTCAGAAAAAAGAAAGGCCAAACCATGGTTGGCCAACTTGGATGTGGTGGGTGTAGAGCCATCGGCTTTGGTGAGCCGACCTTCAATCTGAATAACACTTTCATGCGGTAGAGTGTAAATATCTTGGTTGTTAATAACAAATAGAATTTCATCATTGTTATTGAGTCCAGGTGTTTGAGCTTGATAAGAATGCAGATCAATTCTTACCACTCCTGATTGCTCCTCGATGTGGTTCGCTACCTCTAGAATAGAATTCATCGCGGGGGTTAATGTGGTAACCCAAATGCTGTAAAATCTGCTTGTTCTGAGATGTTAACGTGTATTCACGTGGCAAACAATTAACACTATTCCTAGACGGTGTTGTTGCTTTATACACAAATTTCATAGTGGCTTTAGCACCAACTTGTAAGTCACTGGTGTGGTAGAATCTAGATCAATGAGTTGTTGATCTCTATTGATCAGTCTTAATGTTATATTACTAATACTATCGACAGCCACAGCATGAAAAAGCACCACTGGAGGGTTTTCACGAATAATATACCCATTGGGCGATGTCACAATAAAGTCATAAAGCGAATGCGATGGTTCTTGATTGGTGTAAACTTGGCTAATAATATTACACGTCACCGACACATGATGGTCCTCAATGAATTTCACTTCATGGTCCGATTCATGTTTTTTGTTGGGCTCCAACACACGTGGTTTAAATCCTAGTAATGGACCAATGGAATCGGGGTGTGTTTTAAAGTCAATGTTGAAGGTAGAGAAAATACTGCAGCGATGAGTGTTAGTATTGCCTACAAGTTCAAACTTGTGCGTTCCATCGAGAAATGACTTTAAACCATACTGATTGATCAACACCACATAAATGTGTTCATAAATATCATCGATCGTGTATCCACCAGAGTTCAGGGTGAGCACAGAATCATCATAGTAAAACTTGTTGTTCACATTTTCACGTATGTTGTATATTCGATTGTACGTTTCAAGAGAAACAAGTCCTAAACCATAGGGTTTTTCACTCAATTCGATAGGCGGGTAAAAGTCTAGGCTGACTTCAGGTCCACGTCCATGCACTGTAAACGTTTTACTTTCTGCCGACATACTGGTGGCGTTTTTGCTTATGCAGCGTCTTATATAAAAAAATTAAACACAAACGTCCACACTGTTGGCTGTTAAACGTTTGCTCACGTTTCACATTATAATATATCTTGATCCTGTTTCCAAAATAGGTCACTAGTTCCATGGGCGGAGGCAAATTCCCAAAACTGTCAAAGTACCATACCATGGATCCCTCTTTGACATAAGCTACATAATGCGTTCCTGGTCTTCGGTGATCATCCAAATTGACAACAGCACATTCCTGTTTCCAGGGTCGTGGGGGGTAATTGGTTTCGCATAAACACACCTCGAAAATGAGAAAGCTTTAGTTGTTTAGCATAGCTTTCCACTTGTTGATGCGTCAGGGCATGTCTCGCTATGGCTGAGGTTATTTTTTTTTTTTAATATTTCGAAATGGTGAAATCCCAAATCCTTGTTGATAAAAGGCTGGCTTTAAATTGGCATTTCTAGCCCCCATGGCAATCGCTTCCATCGTTTCATTGTGTCGCTGACTTTCTTTGAGTTGTTGCTTGCCCTGCTGCGCGGCGTTAATGGTTTTCGCCACTGCACTGGCACCGCCCAAAAGTGAACCTAGAGCAGCCAACCCGGCAAATAATGCAGGTAAAATCCCGCTCGTTTGGGGACGGGAATCACTCGCCCTTGGTTTGAAACCTGTCGCCGACGTTTTGGAATAACATGTCTCTGTGCTGCACGAAGGGCTTTCCTTATGGTCAATACATTATTTTTTCTTTTTTTCTTTCGCAAGGGCTTGTCCTCGAATGTTGTAAGCCCAGGCTTTGCCAAGGACAAAGTCCTTTTTTTAGTCTTTCTCACTGCATACCTTTGTTTCACCATGATGATAATGACCAACAACCTTTCACAAGAAAGTTTAAATCACAACTAACGTCAGATGGTTATTTCATGGCTGTATATTCCAATTCCACATAAAGTGGGAAATCGTTTATGTTTTTTCCCGCTTGCTTTTCATCCCATGTCAACATGAGGTGAAAGGATAATTCGTCACCAGCATTGACCATTTCATGGTTATGGACCAACATCCTATGACCATTTATCTTTATTTGTAAATGGTTCTCATCAGGTATGGCATATTTGATGTGAATGGTTCCATCATAGTGTAATCGATAGTGGCTTAAACCCGAAGCAAGCACATAGGTCAAGTGCTGATCATGGACTAACGATAAATGGTTTCTGTCAATCACAGGTTTTTCATTTGTCAGATACACTAAAAATACACATGGGATAAATTTATAAAGCCTTTTCATTTCATAGGTCATGTAACGCTTGGTACAAACATCGTCTTCGTCTTGTGGGTCTTCCACGTGAATAATCCGATGGTGATTAGCGCTATAGCCATTCACCGTAAGCTGGGGCACTTTGTCATAAAACTCATACACTTTGTTATCCACATACTTTTTCGTAGTAACGTCTGTAGACACTTGAGGATGTTTTACATGGGTTAACCGCTTTCCCTGAAAGTCATAATCTCCCTGTTTTGTGCGTGGCACTACTGACCTATCCACATAGTGTTTATTAGCAGGATCTGTTTCTTGTTTAGGATCATGTATGGAGACAGGCCTAGCTTTGGCCATCAACGCACGTCCAAAGACATCCATCGTCAACCTGTAGTACCAGTCTACTGTTTCTATGACAAGGCTCGGTGTCCTGTATATAGACAGCCTGCTAGCCTGTCTAAGCCTTAGTTGAAATGAAGATTATTAAGCAGCAAGAGTCATTCCCCGTGGGGGACATGGTTTCCCATCTCTGTCCCTCATCACGTGAACAACGCCATGGTTCACTGTTTCCATCTTCCATTCGCTGCATCATTGTGGGGCCTTCCGGCTGTGGAAAGACTAATCTTTTGCTAACGCTCATCACAGCGCCCAATGGTCTGCGTTTTCAAAATATTTATATTTTTGCAAAATCTCTCTACCAACCCCTCTACGTGTTTCTGGATCAAGTCATGTCTGGATTACAAAAAGAGAATATGGGTTATTTTACATTTTCCATGCAAGAGAATGTGATTTCACCGGATGAAGTAAAGCCTGATTCACTCATGATTTTCGATGATGTATCCACTGAACGTCAAGGCATCATTCAAAGCTATTTCAGCATGGGTCGACACAAACATATCGATTGCTTCTATCTTGGGCAAACGTATTCTAAAATGTCCAAACAGTTGATTCGTGACAATGCCAATGTCATTGTTTTATTTCGTCAGGACGAGAGGAACAGTCGTCACATTTATAAAGAACATGTGAATCCAGATATGACCTTTCAAATGTTTACAGAATTGTGTGCCAAGTGCTGGAACACTCAACGTCATGCCTGTTTAGTGATTGACAAACAAAGTGAACTCAACCAAGGACGGTATCGCTTAGGGTTTGATCATTTTATTGCTATTTAAGGCCCTGTCTCATTCCCCGGCAAGTCATTTGTCAAGACACCATGGCGTTAGCAGAGAGTCAATTGAAAAAGCATATTATTAGAGCAAAAAATACTATTCGCCAAAAGTTTCGTCAATTGAAACAATCACGTGCCAATCATGCTTTGTTTATTCAGCAACATTTAGCACCTCCACTAAAAGCCATGTTGAAACCCTCTTTCAAGCCATCTGAAACGCTACCCACCGTTTCACAAGCCACGCAGACGCTGCACGAGGACCCTGAGGAAGAGGAAGAGGAACAGGAAGATTTGACTAGTGTTAGCGAAGTTGAGGATGAGGAGGAACATGTGTTTACGCCTCAAAAAAAGGCCGCACCCCTTGCAGAGTTTTTGAGAAAAAAGAAATCCTTGGCCATGGTCGAAACACCTTGCCCTTCCAGGGCGTCTCCGTTTTCACAACTCTTGGCCACCCCTCAACATAAAGCTCAACTGAAAACCATTTTAATAAAATATTATGGATCAACATTGGAACCCTATTTCACCGATCTATTTATTGGAAACACAGATACCACGTATGGTGTTCGCTATGAGGATGATAGTTTTAAAATTGGCGATTCATCCATTAAATTTGCTCGTACTAAAGCTGTCATTAAAAACATCAACTATAAATTAACGCCAGGACTGTTAAAGCTGCTCTTTTCTCGGACCCCCTCTCCCCATGATTATACGTCAGAGGACCTTGACAAATATAAATCCATTTTATTGGATACCCATGCTCACAAAAGACAGTATGATCCTGCTCAACAAGTGAATGCCAATATATCTCAAAAATATAAAACCATCATTGCAAAAATGTTTCCCACCAGTCAAAGTACTCGTCGTAAAGCGTCCGCTTCGGGATTGACATTTAAACCATTAAAACCCCTTGTGGATGTTACCTACTGGCACAATCCCAATAAGCTCGTCCAGCGGCTACAGTTATTGCATGCCTCACGTCAAGCAGGTCATACCGGTCACGATTGGGAAATTCAAGAAATTGAACAAGAACTTCGAAATGCCAAAATTATTGTTTAAGCTCTCACCCATTAAAATGGGTATTGCTCACGAGTTGCATCACCCAGCTAGACGTCACTATCCACGACTCAAGGTGATTTCACGAGGTGTGGATGAACTTTGGCAGGCTGACTTGGTTGAAATGATACCCTATGCTGGCGTTAACGACGGTGTACGCTATATGTTGACCGTCATTGATGTCTATTCCAAAATGGCCTTTGTTGAACCTGTGCGCCGCAAGTCTGGCCCACTAGTTACCAAGGCCTTTCAACATATTATTCAACACTCCAAACGTCAACCTCAGTTGCTACAAACCGACCAGGGGAAAGAATTTTTCAACAAGGATTTCTCCAGTTTTCTCAAATCTAAGGATATTCACCATTACACCACGTACAGCAATCTGAAAGCCAGTGTGGTCGAGCGGTTCAACCGAACATTGAAAACCCATATGTGGAAAGCGTTTACAGCTCAGGGCACGTACCGCTGGTTGGACATGTTACCTGAGCTAGTATCACGTTACAATGACACCAAACATAGAACGATTGGGACCAAGCCACGTCTCGTAACTAAAAATATTCAGCGATTAGATAAACTGTTTAACCCCATAAAAACAACCGATCCTAAACGTCACCGACTGAACATTGGGGATTTTGTTCGTGTGAGCAAATTTAAGTCTGCTTTCAATAAGGGCTACACGCCTCAGTGGGGGACTGAACTATTTCGAATTCGTCGAGTCTACTTGGACAGTCCAGTCACCTATTTACTCGAGGACCTCAACCATCAACCCATAAAAGGTAGATTTTATCTCCATGAACTTCAGAAAACAGCATTTCCTCAGCATTATCTTGTGGAAAAAGTGTTGAAACAAAAAGGAAATAAACTCTACGTCAAATGGTTAGGGTTTAACTCTACGTTTAATTCCTGGATCAATAAATTACATGTTGTGTGAACCTGTGTACTTTTTATTTATTCACACATGTTGTACACCACCTATAGCTCTATGTATACAGCGCTCCACGCTTCATGCATGTTCATACATGTTTGTCTTTCCCTTTCCTCCTGTGTTCTCTCATACATCACCCCCTCCCCTCTCCCTCCCTTCACCTCCCACCACTGCTGTTTGCAGCTCTTGCCTATCTATTGGTTGTGACATCATTCCCACAAGTTGCATTATACTTTTTACTGATTCAGCAATTCCCACGCTTTGAACATTCTCTTATCGTGCACGTGGACAGCTAACGTCCCAGGCGAACACCTGTGCCGGATCAAATTTCATGTCAACTTGCATTTTGTCACGTACGAAGCAAAACAGGATGTGACTTGTTAACAGTTATAATGCACGTGGACAGCTAACACCCAAGGTGAACACCTGCGGTAGATCAAATTTCACATGAACTCGCATTTTGTCACGTACGAAGCAAGACAGGATGTCACTGGTTTAGCGTGCCTGTGGTTTCACACATGTGTTCACATGCATTTCGATCTTCCCTGCCACCACAATGGTCAGATTATTTCACCTTCAAGCGTCTTGGTCATTTTTTCCATTGCACTTGTTGTCAAGTCTGATCAACGCCTTCCAATAAGCTCAAATGACATTCACCTCCTGCTCCTCGGCAAGTTTGTTTTCTGTACTCGCTTCGACCAACATAGAACCAAGTTCTCATCACCGTTTACACGTTAAAGGTAAAAAGTGTGAAAAAAACGCATCCTCGCTCTGTCATAAACCGACCCGTCGAAATAGCGATTGATCTATTGAACACAGCCACCGTGGTCAGCGACAGGTTCGTTGAAACACACACACCCAGCCGTATCGTCTCTCTCAACCACCACGCTTCATGGACATTATAAACAGGTAAAGAAAAAAAAAAGTTTTTTTCAACATGTATGGCGTTAGGCCCTTTGTGAATTATTTTTTGGAAAAAATATCTACCACGCTCGAAATGGGGCGTTAGCCCGAGTCCTAGGACACCTCGTACACGTCTCTAGCGTTATTGGTCTGTGAGATATCGGCAAAATCACAAAAAACACATGTTTACCCCAAAATAGAGTTTCCAATTTTTTTTTAAATTATAACGAGTGGTCCATAGCAAAGAGAACGTCACCCCGAGTCATTGGACCCCTCGTACATGCCTCTAGCATACTTGGTTCGCGGAATATAGCAAAAAGTTTAAAATCACGGTTTTACCCCAAAACATTCCGTTTCCCTCATTCTCAAAAACTTTAACCTATTACCAAAATAAACAAGGTTTTGAGACAAGCCATTTGACACGTCATAGGACCAAATCCGACCATGCATTCGTGAAATATCGGAAAAAGTCTAAAATCACGGTTTTACCCCCAAAAAGCCTGTTTCCCTAATTCTCAAAACTTTAACCTATTAATAGCATATATAGAGCATCGAGACAAGCGATTTGACACGTTACACGTCCAAATCCGACCTTGCGTTCGAGAGATATCGGGAAACTTCGTAGGAAAGTAGGCGACTATCTGGCTCTCTCCTCACCACCAAAACCTCTTCTTATCAATCATTTTTTTCAAAGAGCTCGCCCTCTTACAAAAATCCCAAGTGCGCATGCGTAAAAAACAAAAAACAAAAATGTTCATCCATAGCGGCATCCCGTAAAACGCATGCGCGATATGAGCAACCACGTTTAAGTTCATTTTAGCAGCGCACCTTATACATGTCCCATTTGAAAAGAGACTTTCACTAAAAAATTACAATTTCACCCCTAGTAGGGGTAGGTTTTATTTAGGGGTTGAAATGAGTAGTCCGTTGTAAAGAGGACGCCAGCCCGAGTCCAACGACACCTCATTTGTCAACATCGGACCATGCATTTGAGAGATATTGACTTTGCCCCTGAATGTATTGCGGGTTAGTATGTGACGTCAGAGGGAGCGGCCGGGGGGGGGGGGGGGGGGCGCAGAACTCCTATTACTCCACTACTAACTGCAAAGCGGAGATTTCGGTTTTTATGTTCTGCTTTAAGTGTTGAGCACAAGCGTCGATTAGGTAATTTGGTATCATTGAACCTTGGCCTGAGAACACAGTACAATTTTTTAGGTGATTATGCAAATTCACGTCGCGTTCTGCCATGTATTGAATCAACTCGCTGTAATTGCCTTTATTAGCAGAATCATCCGATTCATTATGGCCTCGGAAAGGTATCTCCTGAAGCGCCAGGAAGCAAGTAGCATCTATTAAACACTTCATAACGTACCTATTACCTTTCACTTCTTCATTGTGTTTTTCTATTGACTCTTTATAGGCTTTGCTAAGTCAGCATTCAATTCTAGTATCTGAGTTTTGAAATTGTTCCAGGAAGATTGCGGCTGCAATGTATTACATACATTGTCGATGCCGCTTTCGTAAGAGATTTCCTAAATTATTCAAATCAGCTACGCCACTGCTGTTCCAAACATTTTTCTGAACAGAAAATAGTAAACAAAGCCAACAGTAGAGCTTATTTAATGCCTCGCACCCACATAACCGAGGTATTTCTGCATACAGTATTTGGAAACGAAGAAATTTAATTTTACTATTTTCCCATCTGTTCTTCTTGAATTGACATACGTTAGGTAGAGGAGGAGTAGGTTGTCCCTTTGAGATTAGTTCTTTCTTCTCCACATGACTAAATGAACTGGAAGGATGCAGTTACGGGCACTGTTGCACCTGTTAGGCTACGGCTATTTGGTTCCGGTCCCGAAGTGCCTGGCGTATTCACGCTGGCTATTATTTAAAAATACTACCCTTTAATAGGCTACTTATTACTTAAAATAATTATTTTAGCTGGGCTAAATTGAAGATACAACCTGTGACAATAAAGTTCGGTGGATAGTCCTATACTATCAACATAGATGAACAATGCAAGACAATGATCCTATTGTCTTTCGAAATAGTCCCCTCCCGTAACTATGCAATGCTGATATTGGTGATACATGTCCTGGAAACTTTGCAAGAAGGCGACCTTTGGGATGGTGTTCAAAAGGCTCGTCACGTGACCGAAAAGTTCGGTGAATGGGTCTATATTACGAACGGATTGTTGGCTTACCTGAAACAGCAGTTACTGTCCTTCGAAGTAATCCCAGAGGATGGTTATGCACTTCTGAGAATGTCTGTACAAGTCCTGGAAACTCTTGAGGAATAGCCTTCAGTTGGGTCGTCACATTACGTTGGATGTCCGAAATGTCCGAAAACCTATGGCCCTTCAGGCCTTTTCGGTGACCCTGGACCTGAACCCCGCCACTCCATACTTTGACGCTTGACTTCGGGGTCGTACCTCAGACACCAGGTCTCGTCGCCTGTGACGATGGTTTTCAGATAGACCATTCCAATCAACTGAACATTCACCCTTGTCACTGCCACTTGCCAAACAGATGTGCCTGGTAGGTTGCATAAATTCATCCTTCTCAACAAGCACCGTGTCAAACAGGTCTTACACGTTGCGTTGTGTGTCGCCAATGTTGCCAGGTCGACCGTTCTGACTTTATTCAGCGAACGCAACGTGACGAGCCTTTTGAACACCATCTCAAAGGACGCCTTCTTGCAAAGTTTCCAGGACATGTATCGCATTGCATAGTTACGGGAGGGGACTATTTCGAAGGACAGTAGGGTCACTGTCGTGCATTGTTCATCTATGTTAATAGTATAGGACTATTCACCGAACTTTATTGTCACAGGTTGTATTAGACTCAGTCTAATATTAATTATTCAGTCGCACAGCACTATTACGAACACATTACACAGCCCAACACAATTCAATACAATCGAACTACAATACCACTCAAATGATGTGCACACGCTGAAGACAGACTGCCATATCCATTCTGACCGCGCGAAATCTTAACCAATAAGCCTGTAGTGCTGGTTTGAATGTAACCAATAGCGAAACTTGAGGATCTCAGTGCCAAACCTGCCCGTTCCCCCTCAAGGTCTCCCATACATTTCTTAAGCTATAAACACGTGCTTTGAGGATGCAAGGCATCCTTACTCAGTTTCTACTCCAGGCGGCGAAGGTCACACTTCATCCATCTAGGGGGGAAATGTAGAACTAGTTACAAGTCCTGACAGTGACAGTGAGACAGAGCTTATCGAGAGGGCACGCAAGGTGGCCCCAAAGGCTATTTTACAATACATTTTTTTAAACAGTTACAGCTGAGAGCTGACTGTAGGATGATCCTCACGTCCTACATGGAGGAATCTCCACTTTATGAGACATACCCCCGCATAGCCGTTGTTTGATTTAGTGCTAATGATCTTATAGTCTCCTGACCAAAAGTCCTGTTCTTCTTGCCAGCGCATTTCACTAATCCCAACCAAATCCAACCTCAGCCTATCCATTTCCCTTTCTAAGTTTTCTAACCTTCCACTGCCTAGCAGACTTCTAACATTCCACGCTCAGCTCCGTAGAATGTCAGATTTCCTCTTTGTCACTTCTGTTATGTTAACCCCTACTCGAGTAGTCCCCACCCGGAGATCCGAACGGGGGACTAGTTTACCTCCGGATTGGAATTGTACAGGGGAGGAGGCCATCATCACATTTAATTATGCATAGAGAGGTGCATATCCTCGGGAATAGCATTACGGCTGTAGTTTCCCGTTGCTTCCAGCCGTGCAGCAGAACGCAGTGTAGCCATTAGTTGGCTTATATTATCAATATCTTAACCGTCTATAAGACTAGTAAAGAATTGATTTATTCTGAAAGGCTGCTACTCCCTTTCAGAATAAGTTATAGAGCAATTCTACTAACAAAAATACTAACCTTCAACTAACAACTAAATACGGAACCAAAATTCTACTAATGAAAAATACTAAAGTTCTACCAACAACAAAATACTACCACTAAAACAGTCTGTTACCAGGCACACTCATATGGACCCTCACACACATAACAGTCTAATGAAACAATGAACTATATCTAATAAACAATGTAACTGTCACCAGGCACACTCACATGGACCCTCACACATCACCGTCTAATGAAACAATGAACTATATCTAATAAACAATGTAACTGTCACCAGTATCAGAAACTTCTATTTATAAAATAAACTGGTGTGACAATGAGCTATCGAAATATTCTTGGGATTCCAGGGGGGGGGGGGGGGCACGGACTCTCCTTGCCCCCCCCCCCACCTTGCGGGTGCCCATGATGCCAGTGACCCTTAATGATACCATCTCTATCAGTACGTTGGTATACCTGGATGAGTTATTGTAGCTTCAAATATTGACTGTGAATTAAATGTGGTATCTCGAAAATACTATCTCCATACGCTGAATGAAGAGGAATTTCTCGTGGGTAAAGGAGTCGTTACAGAATTGCAACACGATGGAGGGCCAGCTCCACAGTCGGAATTTATTGTCTGTGAGACATCATTGACTCATCATTGCCTTTATAAATACCCTGTAGGTGTTGACATGTATATCACATTGAGCAGAGTGGAAGGCTATGGTTCATGTCGTTCGTATCGTAATGTAATAACTGGAGTGGCACATCCTATTACGAGGGCTGTTTTTTAAGTAAGGACCGTTTTTTAAATAACCGAACATTTTATTCTGAAACCACATTTATTTTTAGGTTTTACATACCTTCCTCTATTTTTTATAGTTGCCTTGTTTATTTAAGCACTTGTCATACCTTCAAACTAAGTTTTGAAATCCCTCTGCATAAAAGTTTGCTGCCTGCTCTGACAACCAAGCATTCACACTTGAGGAAAATCCATTGATAGAGTGGTTATCATGAATCTTCGGTCCTCGTGAATTTTCGTGTCAATTGCAGTCACCAAGTCATCTGTGATCACAGACCTGAGCGTTCATTGTCATGAGCAATTTCACGGCCACTTTTGAACTCGCGTAACCATTTTCGCACTTTACCTTTCGTCATTGCATTATCACCATACACCTCACAAAGCTGACGATGAATGTCTGTAGCCGACATGTTTCTTGCACTATAAAAACGTATCACAGATCGTACCTCACACGCGGCGGGCGTATCAATAATCTTGAACATAGTAAAGATGCACGGTTCAGCGTACAGGTTAGCTACACAGCTGCAACTGACGCCTGCTTGTTCGCAAAGGATGCCGGGAGGTAGCGTGCACGCTTGTTGCGGCGTGCGCAGTAACTACGGGCTTAAAAAAACGGCCATTACTTAAAAAACAGCCCTCGTATTTTTATACAAGCGTCTGAAGACAACATCCTATTATTCTGCTGCTTCCGTCTTCGGCTTGACTTGGTGCGAGTTCGGATACAGTAGACTCATTTATCCCGCCGCGCCGACCAGCTGATAATCAACAAGAGCTCTGGCTTGTAGCGCTAATAAGTTATTCTTTTAGCAAATACTGATGTTCGAAAAGCCTTGGTGGAACTTTAGATAGATCTCTAACCTATCGCAATCACCTTCAGAAACTGGCAGCTAAACTGATAAGTCGTAACAACCTTCTGCGAAGACTAGTTGGAACATCATGGGGTGCTGATGCAAATTCACTGCGAACAACTGCCTTAGCACTAGTATATTCTTCAGCTGAATACTGTTCTGCTGTATGGCTGAATAGTTCCCATACTCGTCTGGTCGACGTCCAGCTACGCCACACAAAGAGAATCATATCTCGCACCCTGCACTCTACTCCTGTACAATGGTTACCCGTACTGAGCCACATTCAACCTCCTTACATCAGACGACAAAATGCCCTTGTCAGACTATGGACTAAGGTGATGATGAACAGCTCACTTCCCATCCACAAGGATACAAATGAAAACTACGTAGCGAGACTGAAATCCCGGAAACCTGCCTGGAAGACGGCCAGGAATCTAGCTGACATACCTTTTAGACCTGACGAAGCATGGAAGCAAGAATGGGCCAGATTACACCCACATGGTCTAATCAACATCAATGATCCAACAGCAAAACCTCCTGGGTTCAACCTCCCACGCACCATCTGGACAAGATTAAACAGAATACGCTGCGGCGTTGGAAGAACTGCTTCTGCACTACACCAATAGGGGCGGTTGGAGTCTCCTTCCTGCAACTGTGGTGCTGAAGTGCAAACCATCACCCACATCGAGAAAGAATGTCCTCTACGAGCATTCACTGGGCCTATGGAGGAGCTACATCAAGTAACCCCTGCGGCACTCACTTGCTTGGAAGGACTAGACATCAGCTTGTGATGAAATCTCGGACGCTGCAGCTGTGTGTGTGTATGTATGCGTGCCTCCTAGTTAGTCTGTAATACTTGATATCCATGTATATAAATATGTATATATATTTTCTAATAACAATTATATATAACAAGACGAAGTGGGAAACCACGGAAAACCACTTCGAGGATGGCTGAGGTGGGAATCGAACCCCCTCTACTCATTTTGGCCACCCGAGGCTGAGTAGACCCCGTTCCAGTCTTCGTACCACTTTTCATATTTTGTGGCAGAGCCAGGAATCGAACCCAGGACCTCCGGGGAGGTAGCTAATCATGCTGACTGCTACGCTGCGGAGGCGACACAGAATGTAAATTATATAGGAAACTTCATCAGTAAATATGTTGTTTATTGTCCGTCATGATTTGACGGGTTTCGACTAGTATTCACTTATTTGTGGTTCAACTTTTGGCCATGGCTAACTCCTGCCACTCAACTCTCATTGAATTTACACTTTTACGAAAGTTTGATGCTTTTCAGTCGGTCAACACGATTGTACCCAAATGAAATGGGTTATTCCCTGACCCTGAAAGAGTTTCTTATGCTTCCTCGACTTACAAGGCTGCTAATATACAAAGCTTAACTATCATAATAATAAGAGAAGGTAAACAAACTACGAGTATTGAACTATGACACACATATCAATTAGAATAAAAGACCTGAAGAGGGGCAAACCGCAACTAAAAATAAATAATTTAAAAAGTCCTCTCGGCACGCCGGAAGGCGGAGGTAGATTTCATCGGGCAAATTTGGGGACAGGCGAAAATAGGCAGAATATGCACGTTTTCGTAGAAGGATCAGACCTCATTTATTGCGAGAAAGTAGTTTATAATTGGAGCTTAATTAACTTTGTTTTTAGTCATTTTATGCATATTTTAAACATTTTATTGTCTTATGGGGACGGTAACCTTCTTGTCATTTGGGGTACATTTTTATACTTGTGGTCAAACTGTCCTTATGCAAGAAAGGTTTCGACACTGATGTGTAACTATGTAACGGTCTGTTACTTCTTCACGCAAAATTATATCTCCCGCAGAGATTTTGGTTGGTTCCTCAGTTTAGGGGCTGCGACAACGCGGTCAAGTAACCCCGTGTACTTTCGGTGAGTGTAGAATATGTCTGATAAACAGTGTGAATTGTGATGGCTGTATTAGTCTGTAATTCAGGTAAGGACTGCAGACGGTCAATTTCAAGCAGTAGTTCCTAATGTTGCTACCAGATACTACCGTCAACGACACCTAGCTCTGAACTTGGCTACGAGATGCCACCGCAACCAGCAACTCGCAACGAACGTTGGATCTTCCCCTCCAAAGGAAAGCATACTGAGGGATTTTTAGCGCTCTTAGAAAATCCGACGACTTTGGCCGGCTTTGAACCCGCGACCTTGGGCATAGAAGTTCAGCATACTACCAGTTACGTCACCGAGGCCGCTTCTCACTTAGTCAGATGGAAAACTGAATGTGATCGCGTGCAAGTGCGTTGTCATGGCAACGTCTGATTGCTCATCCCTCATCAATTTAGTAGTGTTGTCATGGCAACCTCTGATAGCTCTTGGCATTTTCTTATAATTCCGAAACCATTTTTCTCATCCCTTGGCGTAATGGTGGGTCATATCAAAAACTCTTTCAGGCAAAGGTTTTAGGTAATTATTGTGGGAATATTGTCCATTTTGTACGGTTTTGATATTGTGCCTATTAAGAGAGATATGATTAATGTTTCCCGAAAACCCCACTTTTTCCCACCCCTTTGGTCAATGGTTGGTGATATCAAAAAACTCTTCAAACATAAATTTTTGGGCCTTATTCGACACATCGTATGAACTTTGAATGGATTCGATATTTGAAATATTAAGAGAGTTATAGCGATATTTCACCTTTTCGAAAAATGACCCCCATATTCACCCCCCGTCAACCGATTGTGCCCATTAACGAACTCGACCGAGATTTTATAGGGATACATATTATGTAAAAAATTCAAATTGATTGGTGCAAAATTGCGGTAGTTATCGTGTCCACAAGAAAGTGATATATATATATATATATATATATATATATATATATATATATATATATACATATATACATAAATTATATATAAACTTTTTAACTGACGGTGGTTTTGGAGTCTAGGGGATGTGAAACGTGAAGATATGTCGAAATTTTCCGGAAGTCGAAACATGGTACCCATTGCAATAGTTAGCTTTCTAATGAAATCTACCTAATAGCTATTCTGCCTTAAAATACAGATACTTTACGAATATAGGTGATTTCTCAAAATTGTAATGGATCCTCTTAGAGCTGTTACTGCTATGGTATTAATGGTGGCATTTGAGATACACAATTTCCTACACGTTGCAGCAAAAATAGAAGGTATTGTCGCCCGGGCCCCCACTAATAACCCAATAACTTCTATTTCTTGAAGGTGGTATTTTTCCTTGTAGAAAGGGACTGTAGGATCGTAAATATCCTTCTTTTCTTTGTTCACTTCATCTGGATGCTCGGCATGGGTCTCAAAACGCACGGTTAGATCCAATATATAACCCTTCTTTTTATCTTCCTTGTAGGCTATGATGTCAATGCGCCTGGTACTGCCTTGCGTGGCTAGCCCTGAAACTTCTTCATGCACCACGAAGCCAATATCTCTCAGACTCTCCGCAAGGATGCATCTTACTGAGTGATGTCTCGTGCTACGTAGAGCCTCACCATAATTGCAGAACCCAAGGACATGAGGGAGGGTTTCAATCTCGTTGCCACAGCGGCGACAACGGTTATCGTCCCGGATTCTACCAGGTACAGCTCTAACTGCGGCTACATTACATACTAGCTTCAGTCCATCCTTCCACTCAGAGCTGGAAAGACCCTTGTGGTGCCACACCCATTTATTAGGAGGCGTGAACTGCCTGCCCCTTTTCCTTTCTGAGTTAACCGACACCACGCTTCAAACTGCTGATCTCTTAAATATGACCGTACTTTTTGAGTGTCTACAAAGTTATCTCGAGGACCAAGAAATGTTTGTGGTCCACCTATGCCAAGTTTTGTTAAACAAACGTCGACCTCTTTTCCAATGTCTCTCGTGTTCAGAATGTATTCGTTTTGTGTTTTTCTGAGAGTTCGTAAACCATTTATTTGCTGGAGCACAGCCTCCCATTCCATCCTAAATACTCCAAGACCTTTGTACTTTCTGTGAGTATACACCATTGCGTCTGGAGTATCTGTGGGTAATTGAATTATATCTTTCAAAGCTCCCTTTATCATTTTGTCGGCATCGTCTAGAAATTTCATTGGAATTGATTTTAATTGCATTGCCTGGAACGTATAGATGAGGGATGGACAAAGGGAAGTGTTCATAATACAGAATTTTTGGTCGGGATGTAATAGCGGGCTAGACGAAAGGAGGTCGAGTTTGTCTTTCAGATCCGTCAGGGCCTCTTGTGCTTTGAAAATACAGATGTCAGAAAAATGTATGCCTAGGTAACGAACGCATTCGTCAGAGGATATGCATGAGAGAACGGTGTCTGGCGAGATTTCAACGTGGTTGGTAGTCAGTCTTCCTTTGCAAATATTGATAGCTACAGATTTCGCGAGATTTATTTCCAACCCAATAGTTTGAAATCTTGACATGACCATTCGAGTAAGCTCCAAAGCGTGTCGTCTGCAAAGCCAAGCACTGAGATTAATGTTCATCCAAGTGAACTTATTAATCTCATGTAAATTTCTTCTTTCAGGATCAGGGAACAACCCATCTCATTTGGGTACAATCGTGTTGACCGACTGAAAAGCACCAAACATTCGGTTACTAAGGCAACACTGAAAATGGCTTTAAACACCATAATTGACACTTTGATGTGGCTTAACGTTGTTTATTAGCCACGGCAAACTCCTGCCTTTTATAACTATTATCTTAATTATCTTAAACATTGTTATTATCTTAATGTGATTTTCAGCGCCACATTTAAAGTCTAAGATACATAACTTAAATTCTGTGTGCACACATTTATTAAAGGTTCTTTTTTGGTAATTACCATCATTATTACAGCCACACATGGCTCACTATGCTTTCCATTGTATTTGTGAGATGTATACATTATATTGTAAATACAATTGAGGCTCTCCTATTCAACAATCTCTCACGTATTTCCCTACTTTAACCCTTCATTTTCCCTGTTGGAGTATTTTGTGCCTGCCCATTTACTCCACATGCCATTACCGTATGTAACTACGCCATGGTCGCCTCGTTATCTGCGAATTTTCCCTCTCCGTGTCATATTTGTTCGGGCCCTATTTCGAATACTGTCCCGGTTTTTACCAATGTTATAGGCCTACCTCGATTTCATATTTTGTAACTTAGTTTACGAGTCGCATCCGTTGCGTAGTAGTCAGCGTGATTAGCTGCCACCCTGGAGGTCCTGGGTTCGATTCCCGGCTCTGCCACGAAATTTGAAAAGTGGTATGAGGACTGGAACGGGGTCGACTCAGCCTCGGGGGGTCCAAATGAGTAGAGGGGGTTCGATTCCCACCTTAGCCATCCTCAAAGTGGTTTTCCGTGGATTACCACTTCGTCTTCGAGCAAATGGTACTGCACCCTGAATTTGAATTATTCTGAGACAAAATGATGATATTATTACAAGCCCATGTTAAAATTTAACATTGAAATAAGAGAGCTGGATTGACGACCAAGAACAGGTTTGTTGGCGAGATACGCGTGAGTTGTAGCTTAGTCACGTGATTTGTGAAGCTAGTAGGCACGTGCCAAGGTTAATATTGTCTAATAGCAACAGAGATTTGCCGCAAATATTAGCAATTTATTGTTATAAATTATGCCATTGGATATATCAAGACTGCCAATGAGGAGAGGTTTTATGGAAAGAAGGATTACCGAAACTTCAGGAATGTAATTAATATAATTATATAATTGCTTTTAAGCAAGAAGAATGACTTTTTATGAAATGGAATACTGTATAAAATAATATGAATACATTATCTGTACTTTAAAAGACGCTGGAGATACGCAGTACAGTGATATATGCAGTTTACATGTACGCTCGTATTTATCCCGCAAAGTTTCAAAATGGCCCGAGCCAGTGGTCAGATGAGCTATTACGAGCCAGAAGAAGGGGTCTTTCGTTTCTGAAGTTGGTTGAAGACAGACGTGTGGGTCCAGGAGTGTGATTCCTGGCGACCCGATATCGAGTGCGAGGATTGTCTACCCTCAAGTGCAGTGCCGTCTCGGGCATAGTTTATGCACAGCCTTGCTTGCTACTCTAGTGCAAGTTAGTTGAAGTTGAGATGAAGCTCATTTAAAGGTTTTAGGAACTATTCTTCGTAAATATTACTGTGCATAGTAATACTGTATATACCTTCGAGCAATTAAGAACATTTATCGAGGGAATTACGTCGCAAATATCGTAATTACAGCGAGTGAAAGACATTATACTTCTGCAGTAGAACAGAGACGCTTTCCTGCAGACAAGCAGAGCAGTTCGACAAGACAGTCTTGATCGCTGATATACATTCTACAGCAAGAGTGAGTAAGAGAACATTACAGTGTTATATGAGCAGTGAAACATATTATTACTACATTAAAGATTATGAAAGCTATTATGAACTATGAAGACATTATATATTTCGTCTTTGAAATGACTGCTAATATGGAGTAGATAAGATACGATTGGGACATGTATAGACAGAGAATATAAGTGGCAACATGGAGCAACATTAAACTTCAGAACCATGTACAATGACACCATGTATGTCCACTATGTCATGTACAATGATATCATTATGTACAACACTACCGTGTATATTAATGCATATTCATATTGAACCCTTAAATATAAGCCCATATTTAAGTCTTCAAATATTTTATTTCTTCAGCTCTGATTTAGCCAAGTTGAGGAAACTTATGGTCATTTAATAGTAGTCTGTCTGAGTGAACAAAGTATCCTGTCCATGTCGCCAGCAAGACCAACGGCCAGGCTAAATTTAACCGATTCTAAGAAAGGGGGAAGGCAGTTGCGAGATGAGAGTCCGTTGCTTATTTCAAACGAGAGGTAAGTTGATTATCCTTCTCTCGAGGACAAAAGAGTCAGAGCGCAGAGTCCAGGTAGCGACTGAGGTCACGACCGACGTCATATTGTGGGAGGAGTTCACCACATAAGTGTTTCAAATTATTTGAATGAACAGCCAATAACATCAGGACGCTACTTTTTGGAGGCAAGGATATTTGAAACCAAGAAATGTGTGTTGCCACGATGCGAATTTCTGCACGCGAGTGTCATTCGAATGTGCTGATTTTTACGAGTTGATTGAGATGTGTCCGAAGTCTGTGTGACAATTATTAAGAATTATTGCGGAACGATGTTCCCCTTCCACATAGTTTTGTGTTTAAACATATAAATACTACGGTCTGTGAACAGACATACACTTGATTTTATGAATCTGAGACGTTTATAGGGTGTAACTCTGTCCGAGCACGAGGCACTCTGGTACTTGAACATTTTGCGAGTGCAATGGAAGCACTTAGGACTTGTAAGTTTAATTGTGTTGTGTGTCGCGCAACATGTATTGTGATAATTACTGTGGATTAGGTGGAGACAGTTCCACAGTTGTAGGGAAAGTTCTTCGGTACTGCATTGAACTATAAGTGAAGTTAGTAGCTTATCAAGCAGTCTAGCTAGTCGCCTATTAATAATCATAACATTTTTCTACAGCAAGATGTTCGTCCACGAGATGGAAGATCTGGACAATGTTGTTTCATCTGCCATGATGATTAGTACGATGCGCTAGGTCATCGGATGGATGACGATGGGGGTGTCGGCAGGCAATGGACAAAGCTGAAGTGATGAGTACATAATTAAATTTATTTAATTTTGGACGGGGCGGAATCACGCGCAATGTTGGGAAATTTGTTTTTGTAAATAGTTTTTGATTACATGTAAATTCTTTCTCTGACATAATTATTTTCTTAGCACCACGTGACAATTTGTTGTAAATATTAGATTTTTGTGTGTTTTTCTTGTGGCTTTTGCCCTACGCTTTTTATTAGAGTACTTGCTCTCACGTTGCCTGCGCGCATGAAAGCACGGTGCTAGTGACATTATTTACGGTTGAAATGTTAGATAATGGTGACAAATGGATCTGCATTAACTGTAATATTAGACTTTGGGGGGAATTTCCCGTCTTTTTGATTATGATTGATCAGGCAAATGCTAGTTTATTTTATTTTGCTTTGTGCAACTTTGCTTGCTACGGAAGGCCGTCCACCTTACTGTATCCAGGTCATTAGTCTTGTTTTGGTAATCTATTCTTGGTCTGAAGTACGTGTAGGCGGTCATTTGGTCAAGCCTAGATGTGTGTGCTATTGTGTGAATTCTTCGAAAGGGAGCAGGTATGGACAGGAGATCCAGTACCGTTGCTACTATAATTTTCAGCTATGTAACCTGCGGGGCGTACTTGCTGATGTTTCGAATCTTGATATTCCAAGGGAAATTTTTCAAGAATATAATGGTATTGATTTATTATGTCTCGCGATTTCAGGAGCCGGTGAGGCTATCTACGAGAATCCAGGCCAGAGGCTTGGGTATTTTGTCTGCACACATTTAAAGCACAACTTAGGTGGAGTTCGAGCGACCTCAGTACTCAGATCTGGAATGTTGATAAGCAGTAGCGTGCGTACTAATGCATTCTTCGTTAATAATTGGTTAAATGTCTTGCCTGATAAATTATAATATATTTGAATTAATTGGGAAGCTATCCATGCCACTAATCTAACTAATTTTCGACCGTATTTATCGAAGTGTAATATGTAATTGTTTTATTCGCCTGTTGAGGCATGTTCTTATTTTTGCTTTTGTCGCTTGGCTGGCTTGCTGTCAAGACTTGTAAATGTCACTTTAAGGTCGCATACGGCGAACCAGATGTTCTTGTATGTCACGTGATTGCCTTGTGTTGATTTGTATGGCCTAAGACCGCTTAGTTCGGCTGCTGATAATTATAAATATACAATTCGTGTATTATTGATTGTTTATAAAGGGTTAGACTATGTCAGTGTGTTTATTGTTGTATTAGCCATTTAGAGTGTATTCCCATAATTGTCGTGATTACCAACCCGCAGAACGGGCATTCATGACTTAATAGAATGGTCGAACGGGGATGAAATCTCGTCTAGTACTCATTTACTTTAGTTGTCCGACAGCGCACACAACACATAAACATGTTTTCTTTGTATTTGGGGGCCGATAACCTAGATGTTAGGCCCCTTAAAACAACAATTATCATCATCATCATCATCTTTGTATTTGTAATTGTGTATTTTATTCATTGTAATTTTCTCTTAAGGTGACATTTTGGTACACCTTGTGTTTTACAGCTGTCTAAACTGATTTATTTTTGAGGTAGCTATTTTATGGACTGATGTCTTGAGTCAGTCATTTGTTTTGACGGCTAACATGGTTTGAGGGCACTCTGTGACAAACACGGGTGGGACTTTCCGGGTCCCTGGCTGTTTTGTTTACATAGTGTCGGATACCTGGAAGTCTCATGTGGGCTACTGGGTTACTTGCAGATCACTTGTGGCAGGCAAATGACTCATGGTTGCACATAAGGTTGGAATTAATTTATTGTCTTGTCAGATGATTCCGTATTAAATTGTTATTTGTTTTAACCTGTCATATAATTTATTTGTAACTTTAAGTTCCCCTATGAATCCTAGAAATTATAAGAAGCACGTTTCTCCTCATACTACTTTTCAAGAACTGATCACGACCCCAAATCTAAGTCTTGTGGAGTGCTTCTTTTCCTAAGGGTACAATATACAAAGTACTTCAGAACTACCAGCAATAAATTGAATTCATATAACAACGACATGAATATTTCTCATCTACAATTATGATGCGATCTTAAATCTAAAAATTTCATTTATCTGTACGAAGATCGGTCATAGATATTGCTTGAACATGATTTGGTATTTCGATTTGAGTCGACAACGGGAGATTCGTCACAGGAAGAAATAATATGCTAGGGAATTTTCCCAGCAAAAGCTTGAAACCTGGTATCCAGTACGAGAGGACGGTATACAGTTCGAACCCCGAGGGACGTTTGGAGCTTTCCATGGAGGAACCTCTTCCTTACCTGAGGAGCAGCTTCATGGTTGGGGCAGATCTACATTCGAGTCGATCTTCAATAGAAATCAGCACATCAGGACATTTTCCAAATACCGATATGATCTTCCAGATGTGTACATAAGGTAGAAATGAACCAGTTTTCATTATTGTAGTTAGTATTTTGATGGCATTTCGAGCAACATATTTCTCCATGTATTTAATGTATTTTCACTTCAACATTTATTGGATTTATACTTCGAGATCATGTGAGAAGATTGCCTTTTCTTCATCTGTACATGAAGATTTTTCAACGATGCAGTTTCTGAACTGACATGATTTAATTATTTGGAATTTATTTCCATAATTTAAGACATTCTTAAATTATCTTGTAACATCTTCGAGTTTTATTAAACTGAATTTCAGACAGTTTTGGTCTTAATGTCCATTTTAAAATGAATTGGGCATTTTATTGTAAGAAGAAATTATTTGTAGGGGAAGAAACTACGTGTGATATATAATAATATCTTAGAAAATATTACATCGATTGACATTCGACGATCTGGCAAGTTATATTCGTCAGGATAATGCAACGAACTATGTATACAACGATATTCTTGAAGGGAATATTCATGATTTGACACACCATTTTATTTCGAGAGAAAGCATTGAACTTTCGGTAAAATAAACACTTTTTATTGAAACAGATCTTCTTAGAAGATATTTTCATTCGACGTTAGAAATATTAGGGACATCCTTATTCCAATCGTATTCGAGATTTATTTGACACTTCGATAATAACACTACTGTTATTATACACAGTTTGTAATGTTACGTATTTTTTTAACGTAGCCTTGCAACACTGTAATTTGAAAGATATTAGTAGGGAGAGACAAGTGATGTATTTTTATTGTATATTAGTATAAAAAGTTTTGATAACAGAGTAACGTTTCGGTGTAAACCATCGTATAGGTCTTATATAAGCAACAACAATTGTCGTAAGGATGAAAGGTACGTTAATAACAGCAAGTACTTATTGTAATGATGTAATGAAGTTGTTTGAGACAACAAGTTGTAAGGATAATGTTCATAATGCATGTATTGTGCCCAAATCCAGTTGCCTAGATTTGACGGTACAGGCCACAATGCTAAGTCCAGAATTGAAAGTTTGAATAGCGCGCGCCAAACCTTCTTAGAAGGAATTGGAAGCTTTCGACAGCCAAGAAATGGTTAAGTGACGTAGGCCGAGAGCGTCATAGTCGCGGCTAAAATGTCATTAAATATTTCCCGATGGAGTAGAATCTTGAGACTACTATCAGATTACTGGCACGGACAAGGGAGGAAGAATGTGCTTTATTTCGAGGAAATTGATTGAGCGGAAGCTGAGATATGAGGTGTTTTAGTTCCAGCATTTTTCCCGTAGTGACCTCGTGTAGTCTGCTGAGGAGTATATAAGGCACGCCCGCACGAGCTATGTTCACTTCTCCATAGGCACTCCGTTGCTATGGATGTTCACATCTCCATAGGCACTCCGTTGCTATGGATGTTCACTTCTCCATATGCACTCCGTTGCTATGGATGTGTAGTACTTCGTAAGCGCTCTAGCCGCTAAACACTCTACAACTCCGAACACTGCTATAATCTTCGTGCACATGGTTGCAAATTCTTCGTTATTAACAGCACAGTTGCTGGGACTTAGTGTTTCGACAGTATATGGTTACTGGTATTAGGAAAGTGTTAAACATTTTAGTGATCTTTGAACTTTTCAAATGTTATCACCGAAGTGATAAAAATTTGTGGCACTGGTAATTATTTACTGCTACAACTGGACATTTGGTAGACTTTGTCTACATTTCTTTCTTCTGTCCACAATTATTCAAAGCTGGATTGTTTAATCCAACTGTCAGAGGACAAGCTTTTGTCTCGTTAGTGGACCAGCCAAGATAAATCAGTACTTTTATTACCATTCTTGCACAGTACAATTCTTTAGCCGATATTGGGAATACAGTTTTGCCTTGCGCAATCTGAAGAGTGAGAAGCTCTGCCCAGCAAACTCGACAGAATTTGTACTAGTGCTGAACAAGATTATAAGCGTATTAGGAGTACTGAACACATCAAAGTTGGGTCATGTTAATAATTTTCATCATGGATCACTTTGATCAGACCCCTGTCAACTTTAATTCAGCTTTTGAAGCTGGTAACATTTTTCTTCAAGATATTAAGGCTTCAAGTATGAATACCGCTATGTCTGTGTAAGACCATTGCGGGTATTATATGGAGGCCGATACAAGATTATAAATAAGTGTCCTAATGGGGACAAGAAGACTGAATAATCTGGTTCAGACCAGATTACAAGCATCAAGATCTACAAGAATGTAAACTACAATTTGCATTATTCTTATGCGTAGTTAGCTGGATTTCTCATATTTTTCTACAGTCTTGCCAACACATATTTTCTTTCGTCGAGATGTTTTTTTGCTGTTGCAAATATTTTTCTTTTGCAATAGAAGCTTTGATCTGAGTTGTTTTTACACTCAGAAGTCAATGATTCGAAATTTATGGACGAGCAGAACGAGCATTTTTTAAATTTTGATATTTTTCTAATCGCGGTCATCAGCCGTCGTAACTGAAGATTTAATGAAAAAAATTAAGATTAGGAATGGATATTTATCCATTATTTAGAAGTCGAGGATGATATTCCCCGAACAGTTTAACAACTTTAAATCCTTTTGTTGAGGAAATAATAATAATAATAATAATAATAATAATAATAATAATAATAATAATAATAATAATAATAATTTTGATTTAATAATAATTATTTTTCTATTTTCTGAAATAATAATAATAATAATAATAAATAGTTGTGATTTGTAATAATCATTTTCATGTAGTGTGATTTATACATTTGACATTTGAAACAATATTCTAAGATCGGATATTTGTTGATTACGAAGGTTAGTGGTTAACGCATGCCCACAAATAAATAACATATTAATTCAGTGGAATTATTTTACGCTTGCACTATGCATTTAAATCTTTGAGAAGACACGGAAAGTAATGATACGGGAAGCTAAAAGCTAGAGTTTGTATAAAAATTAAATCAGTATTGAGCAACGTCTTTCAAAACGTTTGGCTAAGAATAGACACGGTGTGGAGTTATTCATGTTTTAAACTGATGGTAATATTATTATTGTAAACTCATTGGTGGAGTTTACCAATTTATAAATCTTCCAGTTGTCGTAACAAGCAGAGGCTTGATTATTCTGTATAATTTGGGAAGAAATAATTGTTGGGTGTGCAAATAGTTAAATATGCCGTTCTGATTGTGCAATTAAGTCGCAGGAATGAGGTTGTTGAAATGAAGCATCAATCATATTGTAGGTTGGATGACTTTGATTTAGTAGAGGAGTCGAATTTAGCCACACTTTCCTCGAGATATTACCAAAGGTTATTTTATTGAGCCATCATTGTCAATTCACAGTTTACCCACGTGTTCTAGAAGTATTCCTAGTAATTGCTTACCCGAAAATTGATATTGTTCAACTTGTACCTTTCATTACCTTTACCGTTGTCTAGATGCTAATTACGATTATGTATTTTTTGACGCATTTAAATCGAATGGGCCGATGCTGTTAATTATTTAAAACGGTTACTTCTTAACAACCACTACAAACTGAGAGGATTTTGTGATCCTGTAAAAATATATAAACATTTTGCAAATAAGTTTGATGATTAACATATTTGACATTTTATTAATTTATTTATTTAATAATTATTAGATACAACCATGAATAGGTCATTTTACACTAATATTTTAACAATTTTAAATAATATTAACAAAAACAACAACAACAATAACAGGTAACAAATGGCAGTGATGGCAGAAAGGGACAAATCTCTATAGGGAGAGAATATGTCAATATTTGGAAGGGAGTTGCTAAGGGTTGGCAGACGGTGGAAAATAGAGCGCTTCTGTACTTCAAGGCGTGGGCGAGGAATGTGGTGTAAATGGTTCTGACGTGCTGAACGGGGGGGGGGGGGGGGGGGGGGGGGAACACGGAGTGGGAAGTAGCTTAGTAGCATGTTACATTTTGTGTAACCATTCATAATTTTATGTTGGAAACACAGGTCAGTAAATTGTAGACGGCTTCTCAGGTCGAGTACATTGAGCTGATTTAAAATGTCGGATTTGGCAAAGTGCCTTAGTGAAGGATTGCGAGCTTTGACTATTGATATGAAGAAATTAAAGACACTGTTCAATTTAGAAATATTGGTTATAGCGAGGCAGACCAAATTGGAGAAGAGAAATCTAGGATAGGGAGAACATATGTGGTGAAGTATAATTTAAGTGCAGTGAGGTCTTTAATTTTTGTGAATCTATATAGAATGCCGAGACTGCGCATTGCGCGAGATTTGATGTGGTCAATGTGGGGAGAGAATGTCAGTTTATCATCGTGAATGATACCTAAATCTCTTACCTGAGAAGCCGTATCCAATTTATTTCCACAAATTTTATAGTCAGCCTGATTTCCAGATTTCAGTAGTGAAAAAGACACACTGAAGCACTTTTTGGGATTTGGAGATAACCTCCATTTGTTGAACCAATCAGTACATGCATTCACTGCTTCCTGGAGCTCAGCGTGGTCGTCAGAACTGGATTTTTTTCTGAATATCTTGAGGTCATCAGCGTACAGAAGAATAGAACACGGAGAATTTTGCACACATGTGTTTATATCGTCCATATACAGCACGAAGAGAAGGGGTCCCAGGATACTGTCCTGAGTTACTCCTGATAAGACTGGGAGCCAGGACGATACAGACCCTGGAAGCACTACCCGTTGTTGCCTATTGGACAGGAAACTTTGTATTAGGGACAGGAAGGATCCATGTACGTTGTATCGTGAAGCAAGCTTGTGGAGGAGAAGGAAATGGTTCACGGAATCAAATGCTTTGGCCAGGTCAACGTAGATTACATCTAGCTGAGATTTTGGATCAATTGCAGAAATTATGTGATGGTTCAGAACAGTCAGATTTGTTAAACATGATTTTCCAGGGACGAAGCCATGTTGTTCTTCTGAGAGGTGAGGTTTGGTGAAAGTGAGGAGACGGCAATGTATTATTCTTTCGAATACTGAAGAGAGTATAGGGACGATAGATATAGGTCTGTATGAGGAAATTTCGTGCTTGCTGCCTGATTTAAAGACAGGTGTGATGCCAGCTCTTTTCCATGAGTCAGGAAAAGTGCCGGATGTCATGCACCAGTTGAGTATTATGGACAAGGGGATGCTGAGAGAAATTATTGAAATTTTGACAATTATATTGATGATTGAGTCAAAAGCTCTGAATAGACTTTGGATCGAGAACAGATGATTCAATAAATATTTTCTGTTTATCGAAGTTCGTCGAATCCAAATGCTCAAGGTCCATGTAAATGATACTGTGTTGTATTTCTTGTTAATAACTTTGTATTTGAACAAATCTTGAAATAACTGAATCCTGAAATGTTAGTTAATTTGCTACGATATTTTGAAAAAGGTGAACTGTGATATATTTTCAACGAGTGATATTTTTTTAATTTCAATATGTGAATACTCAAATAATATAGGGATCAGTAAAGACAATTAAATTTGCACTGACAAACCCCTACTACTACTGTAAATAATTATTTTGAGCGAAGTCAACAGGGCTATTAATTTGACCTTCGTCTCAATTGTTAAGTGTACATGCGTTGGTGAAATTGTATATTTTGTACATAACATATGATTCGTCGTTCATCTTTTATGCCATTTTGGCATACCTCCAGTCAATTTTAAAGTTTTAAATAAAATGAGTTAATTTTATCGGATGCATTCATTTCAGAAAATCTCCTTCTATCCTTATTGTTGCATCGAGTCGAAAATCAGTAAAGCATTTGTTGTTGTTGAGTTATTGTAGTCACCTTAACCCATCTGGCGCCCCGGGATATTTTGATTCTCGTGCTGACTGATTTTTGGTGAAATGCATATGTGGTCGTCCGGACTTCGGTCTGAACGGGCACAGTACTACGTAATGGTTGAAATATACCAGTGTAATAAAGGTATACGAGGAATGGTAATGCCGTATACGAGGTAGAATTGTTGTAGCCTGCGAGGAAATATATTTGGTTGAAATACGAGGGAGTTTGCCGTATTAATTGATGATGCATGATAGTACGTGTTGTGTGGAAGAGTGAAACAGTGGAAGTTTAAACCATTGTTTAATTGGAACTGAGTTCATGGTAACTCGAGTGTGTAAGTACATGAACGAGATTGTTGGGAAGATAGGTAGAGTGTCGGTGGAAACGAGTAAGGGAAATGGAGTCATTCTTTTAAATACTAATCTTTATTAACTATTTATTAAACCCGATAATGGTAATAATCATATGTCTTATCTTAGATGATTGGTCATATTAGCCTGGTATAAACTTTTAAACCTGATAATTGACCTAAATGCATAGTAATCTAAAGAGAGTTAGAAGTAATACTAATGGATAGTATTTTTGAATATATTTTTTTATTGTAAATAATGAGACGAGTAAACATTAATATTTTTAATATTAATTATTATTGGAATTAAACACAACGTGTACAGAATTATTACATAACAGATATAATTGACATTCGTCCTTTGCATAGTACGAGATTGGCATTGTTCTCTGTGTACATTCACCTAGGTGATAATGTGTGCAGGATTGGTTGCAGAGTTCACAGCTGCATGCAGATTTTATGGTGGAAGCCGTGTATTGCTCTTCGGGTGTAGAGGTGTCGTAGTTCATAGCCGACTGATCTCCATTCCTTCTTCTTCATGACTGGGGTGCGGTAGAAATCGGGGTCTATTTCTGTTGATTTCTGAGCTCTTTCTTCCAGGAACTTGATTCATGCTTGTGTTTGAATCAGGTTGTGTTTTAATATTAGGTCTTCTATAAATGTTTTGTTCTCACTAGTTGATAAACTAATCTGGCTGGGGCGTACTTCGATACGCACAGGGTTTTCTTGAGATATCTGGCTTTAACTCGATCCATGCCTTTGATGTTTTATGTTTTTTAATATTAATAATAACCAGTTATAAATTGTTTTAAACAATTAAACTTGTGTTATTCAACCGTTGTAAATTTTGTATATAATTATTTAGTTAAATAATCAACTTCGTTAATAAGGAATGGAAATCCACAGCCTGCTTCCAGTCTCCGACCGGGTCAGGAATGGAATGAATGAAGCCCCCATCTAGCGGCGAGGATATGAACTGTGCCGGCTGCCGAGGCCTGACGCACTCCTCTGGGGCAATGGATAAATGAATGACAGATGAAATGAAATGATAGTGGAGAGTGTTGCTGGAATGAAATGTTGACAGGGAAAACCGGAGTACCCGGAGAAAAACCTGTCTGCCTCCGTTTTGTCCAGCACAGATCTCACATGGAGTGACCGGGATTTGAACCACGGAGCCAGCGGTGAGAGGCCGGCGTGCTGCCGCCTGAGCCACGGAGGCTTCAACTTCGTTAATAAGGAATAATAATAAAGATTACTCGTGTGTAAAATGTTTTAGAGCGTTTGTGAACGTATGGTGAATTGTAAATGTACAGTTTGGTGTGTATTAGAAGAGTGTATGAAGACACATTACTTCGAAATGACGTGTACATTTGAATGGAATTAATTGTATTTATTGTAAGTGTTTGAAGTCACAGTTATACATTTTTATGAAAGAGAGTTAAAAAGATTGTAACGGAATAGAAGCAGTATTGTCAGTGTGAATGAGCACGACAGATTTACGTGTTTTTAAATGCAGGGAGAAGCGAACAGCTGCGAGTAGCGAGCTAGTCATGTGACATAACAGTGTGGTTATATAATCGAGCCGCACGCAAGTATGTGTTGCAGGTGTTGAGTGGAGAGGGAGCTCATTGGAATGTGAACGGAACTTTCGACTGTAGCGGACTCACGTAGAGTAGCTCCGAGTGTAAGGATTTGTAATAGCTTGTAATTGTCGTATTTTTATGGTTTATACACCAGCATACAACTGATATGAATGTGAGTGTATTTGAGTATGGAATGAAGTCGTGTGAGACTTATATATTTGTTTTCAGAGGAGGAATGCCAACCTCGCTAATATGTTTTATTATATTTTATTGTTATTTACTTATTTATATGTTAATTTTTGTTAATAAATCCATTCGTTCTTTTTCTACGTCATGGTGTTGCGGGACTTATTTCAATTATAGAGGAGATTGTGTTATGGGAATATGATCAGGCCAGGCGACCTTATACCCTATACAAGGTTCTCAATCTACCACATTTTTTAACAACAAGATCGTAGCGTCAGTGTATGATCCTGAAGTGCTTGCTGGTGGGATTTTGTGGGCTTTTCTAACCGGGAACTTTCAAGATTCTACGATCCAGCCCAGCTTCGGATTCCCAGTAAGTGGCTTCTCGATTTATACGGATACAGTACCTACTGTAAAGCCACGGCCGCCTCCTTCCTACTTCCTTTCCTATCACTCCCAATATTCCCCTTCCTTCCCAACCCTCATGAGGACCCTGTTCGCTTTGCATGTGAGGACGCCTGGGCGAGGTGCTGATCCCACCTCCCCAGTTGTATCCCCCAACCTGATATTCCAAGCTCCAGGACACTGCCCGTAGAGGCGGTAGTGGTGGGATTCCTTGCTGAGGCCGTGGGAAACACAAACTTGGAGGGTAAAATTGTCTTAAAAAATGTTTACGGTACCTTCGCTGCTCCCTCTAAGGCGTGACATTCGTTATGTCCTCTTGGGCCCAGCTGTAACCATCCTTGTTGTTTGCACTGCCATCTACCATCTCATTAAGAACGGTGTGGATTAGAATATGAATTGATGATAATCGGACCGAGTTGCTAACTAGCTTAGGGGATGAACGTCTGAATGGTGGCTTCGGTGGCGTAATTGGTAGTATGCTGAGGTTCTACGCCCAAGATCGTGGGTTCAAACCCGGCCGAAGTCGTCGGGTTCTTTAAGAGCGTTAAAAATCCCTCAGTACGCCTTCCTTTGGAGGGGAAGTAAAGCCGGTGGTCCCATGTCATAGATTTATGGCATGAAAAAGAACTTTCCACTAACTACACTTGTGGAAGCTAAAATTTAGGTTAGTGTGATAACGCTATATTAGTTCCAACGTTCGTCGCCAGGTGCCGGCTGCGATGGCATTTAGTAGCCAAGTCCGAAGCTAGGTGTCGTGGACGGTAGCATTTGGTAGCAAAAGTAGGAACTACTTGAAAAATTGATCGTATTCAGTCTTTGTATCTGAATCACAACTAATAGACACTAATACAACCATCACAATTAACACCGGTTATCAGACAGATTCTACACACACCCAAAGTTCACGACCGCGTTGTCGCAGACCCTGAATTAACAAGGGAAGTATCAGGTCGAAACCTATCTTGAAACTTTGTGGACGCAATCGTTGAGCTATAAGAGGACAACGTGTGGAAAATCGGCCGCCAGATTGAACTGCAAGGCTCCGAAACCATGTGGCGAATCTCTCATATAAATCAATGGGAGGTAGCGAGTATCGTACCTGTTGGAAGGGACAGCCCTGTCGGGTCAGGCACTCAAGGTCGGTGGGAAGCAGCCGCACGCTCCAGTCAGCATATATATTACCCTTTCACGAATTGATTGCTTGCGGTCGAGATGGGAACTATTCCTTGTTTACTTGTGTCTCACGTCAGCCTGCTTCTTTGACAGGTACAGTTGCGTGAGTAGGATATGACTCAGCTCCAGTAGCCTCAGTTACCGTTTGACTGTCCGTGGTGACATAAGCTGCTGTGATGCGCAATGCTGCTTGTCTTAGGTGCAGAATGAACTCTTGCCATCGCTGAGTTCCCCGCTTCGCCCCGCGGGGCAGCTGCTACAATAAACACTGGCGCAGCCACGCTCAGCGGCAATCAAATGTTAATTGGGTAATACTCCGAGTGCCACAGGGATGTCCAGCTCTTCCAGCCGTCATGCCTGCATACCGGGATGTCAGGTACGATTTCGGAGCCTTGCAGTTTAATCTAGCGGCTGATTTTCCGCACGTTGTCCTCTTATAGAACAAGGATTGCGTCCACAAAGTTTCAAGATAGGTTTCCACCTGTCTTACCTGACACTTCCCTCGTAAGAAACCAACCAACCAAGGTCTGATTTCATTATTTCAATTAGTGTGAAGATCATCCATCAAAGAATACATAGTAAACTAGAACATTATACAGGGTGTCTTTTATGTACCTTTGGAGAATGATAGGTCGTGTAGGGGACGGGTATAGAAGTAATTTGAGATAGGGAACTTGGGGTCAGAGTGGCCACCTTAACCCCTAAAATAAGGGTTGATTCAGGCCCTCCACCCTGTCAGTTGGGCAACCGACCCAAGCCTCTATTACCTTTTTCAATCCTTTAACTCTTGGCAAGATTCATTTCACCATTTGGCGCTGGCGTAAGGATAGCGTTGCGGTGCGAAAGGCCGGTAGTCCCGGGTTCGATTCCGGCCTTGGGCAAGATCCTTAAAAAAAAAAAAAAATTTATGTTATTTGTCGTATTTGCACCCTCTTCTCTGACGTAGCACCAGACTGTATTATGTGACTACAATACGACAAATAACATTAGAATAAGATTTTGCCCAAGCCCGGAATCGAACCCGTGACTACCGGCCTTTCGCACCGGAACACTATCCATTACGCCAGCGCCACATGATGAAATGAATCAGCAAATATAATATGTTTGTTTTCTGGATTATAATAAAGCCTTTGACAACATTCGACAAGATCAACTGATTCCGTTGCTCAGAAGAATATATTTAGACAGAAGGGATATGAAAATTATTACCAAACTTGACTATAATCAGACCGCAGTAATAAGAGAAGGCAACATGGTTTCAAATGAAATAAGAATTGTCTCACACCTCTTTCAATTCTTATTTCATTTGAAACCATGTTGCCTTCTCTTATTACTGCGGTCTGATTGTAGTCAAGTTTGGTAATAATTTTCATATCCCTTCTGTCTAAATATATTCTTCTGAGCAACGGAATCAGTTGATATCAGGACATTAAACTACTCTACAGGCTTGAAACTCAAACACCTTTCTTTCATCTTTCGACCCCGATGGTATTATGGTATCCGAGGCCTAGAGTATATTTTATCTCCCCCATCTATATTTGTCTCATCCATCCTGAGGAGTCAGCCCCCTGCATGGTCACGGCTGAGCTCAGAAGTTGGTGATCTGCGTCCGTTAACTTTCTCTCCTGCATTTCCTGTTCCGCAATGCTCGTTATTCGTGGCGCAGTGACTAGCATTCCCCACAGAGGACCAGGTTCAATTCCCACCTCAGCCATCACAGGAGTCTCCACACTTCTACTTCTAACGAATGCTGGGATGGTACTTCCTACCCAAGCCCTTGCCTAAAGGACACGGGGCTACATGACCACGATGTCGCATTTACTATTCTAGTTTATAACTCAGGGTCAGATTATATGGATGTTTCACCCCTGACTGAGAACTGGGCATGGGCGCTGTAATTTCTTGCGCCATAAGTGGGGTTGGATGGATTCTCCAATGTGTGAATGCAGTGAAGAGGAGCAGACCATGGACCATATCAACCTGCGTTGCCCTCTTCATGGCTACTCCGGAAGCCCCAGCGACCTGTTTCATCTATCAGAAAGTGCTACTGTGTGGTTGAAGAACTTGCACCTGGACTTATGAATTCCTTGTTGCACTCACCATATGATTAAATAAAACTCCTTAAAACCGTCCCCACTGTTTGCAAGAATTAATTCAATATTTCAGGATTGAAATCAATTCTTTATTAACAATACTCCACTGTTTCCACAGATAGCCAAAGACAATGACTTGACGTTCAATCGTACGAGCTGTAAACGTAAAATTCAGGAAGTCTGTGGGTAGGATGGTATATGTCGACAGATTCGAGAACAATCCTGAGTTTGAAGGAGCAAGGATGCATTTTTTTCGACGAGGCCGTTAACTTGTTGGATGTGAGGGAAATCGGTGCTGAGTGTAGCAGAGAGCGGGGTAGGAACTCCTGATCACAGGTCACATCAACATGTACGAGCAGTTGGGGCATACTCCCATTTTCGTGCGGGAAAGAGTTTAGCCCGAACATGTAAATACGATTGGTTACTTCGATTATGGAGAAGGGGTGTTGATCGCTGACGTACAGGCCCCTAGATCTTACCCTCAGTACTCTTATGGAGGGTACGTAGACATTGCATACAAGTTGCCTCATGATCGTGCATAAGTGCCAAATATCTGAGCCCGTTAGTCTGTGAGACTGGTAACGGGCGTCACGTATGTTCAACCAGCAGCCGTCTAGTAGATAGGTGGCTCGAACATGCTCAAGTGTGGACTTCTCAATACACACTGTAGTCCGCTCCTTGTTGAGACAGCTCTCCAGGACATGAGGATGGTGATACCAGGGTAGTGCTTGCGATATAGCTTGTACGATTCATCTGTGAAGCGTACCACTTGCTTTTCGACATTGTTCTGGAAGTCTTCGAGGACACGTAGAGTCATGGTCTGCATGAGGCCGATGTTTGAAGCCGGGGCTGGTTTGCGATTAGAAGTCCGCTTGTCAAGAAACGTCAGTCTGGCCAGAATTCTGTTGTATGTATCCAGGAGTTTTCCGGATACGATAGGGCGGTTGCTGGCGGTGGTGTCATAGCGCCAGACACAGGCTCGTAGTAGTCCCAGCAGCGAGGACAGGAGGTGGACTTGATACAGACACTCGCACTGCCGTTGCATAGCCCGCTTTCCGCGATAGCGAGTAGGCACTGCGTTCGAATAGGTCGCTCGCTACACACTTGTCCACGCGTTGCTCGGTCTCGGCCTGAAGAAGCGCAACGTGGCATGACACTCGGCGCTATAACAGAACAAGCAAAGAGTGAGTTTATAACAACATCCCTGTAACTCTAGGTAATACTGTATGGGAGCAAACTGCGGCTTTTGGTGCGACTTGTTACGCCTGGTGGGGTACGGCATAGAGGCTTCTTTGACCTATACGTGTACGTACGTACGACGAGATACATCTGGACGTTTCCATGGAAATGAGGTTATAGCATGACGAATAGAATACATAGTGTTATCTTTGACCGAGTTCAAGCTATAGCGCGCCTAGCCCTTGGCCAGCACTACACAGTCATCAGGTCACAAATGAGATACGCCGCGGCCTACGCAAACCTCTTTACGAAGGCTGCGGTTACACTGATTACAACAAATTGTTTATTTAGAAAGATGGTATATTGGCTTTCACGGGCAGTGAATTAAAACTCAGCATTTTTTCTAGGTTTGTGCCGTGTCTAGTGTGGGGTTTCGCCTAGGACACCAAGCTGGCTCATCGGCGGGCTCTTGGTGTCCCCTCCCGGACCCCCACTGGAGTAGCGAACTGCGCGCCACCTCCCTTTATATAACGTGCAACTGCACCTCTTGACTGCGAGAACTAAAAGCCCAAGCAGCCTCAACCTCCTTATGAAGGCTTCCAAAAAGATGGTATATTGGCTTTCACGGCCAGTGAATTAAAACTCAGCAATTACCAAGAGCCCGCCGATGAGCCAGCTTGGTGTCCTAGGCGAAACCCCACACTAGACAAGGCACAAACCTAGAAGAATTGCTGTGTTTATTTAGACTTATGAATAATACCATCAACGAGTTATTATTAATATCCTCAGTCCCCATGTAGTAGAAATATATTTTAAACCCCTCCGTTAGTCGCGCATGGGTCTGACAGCTCCAGGGTTCATTTAAGTTTTAATATCAAGCCAATAGTTCAAGTTATGATCTTATCGTCTTAGGACATCTTACACCATACCTTAGTAAGCATTTCCCTGGAGTTGTGAAATGACGAGCCAAAACATAATTCCACACGTGTAAACTTTGTCAACTGCTGTGTCAGGTGGGATTGATAACCCAAGCGCGCCCAATATTTAACATTCAGTTAGTCAGTGAGTCGTCAGTGAGTTGCAGGTGTGCTGTTATGGCGATTATTTGGTTTGGTACGTTGTCTGAGCGAATATCAGTAAAGAGATTACGCCTTATGAAGATCTAAGAATGTAAATGAAGTGTGTCGCCTTATGCTGAAATATATTGAACCCGCTGAGCTAAGGTTCATGTGATATTTTTCACGACAGCACATTTATGATGGGATGTTGTACCTTTGAACACACCCAGAAAGCTACGAGAAGCCGAGAGCTTATACTATTCTCTTTGAAGTAGCGGAGAATCGCACTTTTGACTTTGGTGAAGTCTGCTAATTATTTATCTGAGGTCTTATTGATCAATTTTATCTTTCCTCGAGACTCAGAATATTCCATATCGTCTTTCTGTATTATTGAAACATTTTGGAGAATGTTTTTTCACTTTAAGGTAAGGTAATATCATTGCAGATACGCAAATCGGAATGTAAGTAGTCGCTCAACGACTTAGTTTGACGACTTGCTTCCACGAGGAACGTAGTTCCTTGCACTACGTCTGGAGAATCCACCCTGTGTAGGCGTGTAATTATATCCGTCGCATTAGACGTGGCAATCATTATCGGGTGCCATCGAGCACAACTGAACTACAAATCACTGTTGTTGATGTGCAGTGATCAACACTGATTACAAAGTGAATTATTTGGCAAGTATTGTGAAATTTACGACATTTCTGTAGCACCACATTTTTTCACCCACGTGTTTGTGGAGGGCCGAGAGCCTGGTGCAAAAATATACAGGTAAATGTGATATTATTACTTTGAACAAGTGTGATTATAAAAGTACATTATATAGGAATCGCTACGGTGAATTTATCGATAATAAAATGACGCTCATTTCACGGATGCCACGTGATAGAAAAGGTAGCGTCTGTACACGTGTAGAATCGCATAACAGTGCATAGCCATTTATCATTTACATCTGCAAAGTGTAGAGGCTGTGTTATCAGTTATATTTAAAGCCTGTGATATTTACGACGAATACTGTGATTTTCAAGTGATAATAATGAACTACTACAAGTCTTATTCTACCGCCCACGTGGTTAACTTTTCAACACCATGTTCGAGGCCGAGACCATGGGCTAATACCATTATGGTATGAGGGAGATGTCTCGGATGGGAGCAGCTTGATTATGGAACTTCTAGAACATCAGACGAGAAGGAAGGAACCGAGGATGCCTTTCCTAGGCATGTCCAGTCCATTCACGAGGTCAACTACAGGGACAGACCGAACCCTGGTCTTTGGGAGAGCCCAGATGGAAGTTCTGATGAGGACGATGCCAACCCTGAAAGCCAGAGGCGCTTTTGTTCAACCCTTGTTGTTGGACAGGGAGCTAAGTGTGGACTCCTTCGTATCGTGAGTTTTGTACACCCTTCCTTGTTCTAGTTTCTGGTGGTATAGTTAGATTAGTGTAGTTTGTGAACCAACCGAACTTAGTGACAGCCATTTCATAGGTAGGGAATGTAATTTAGTCTAATTAGATGTTATTTATTTGCAGTGATTGTGAGTCACCCTTGGGTCTGACATTTTGGTCAACCCTGGTGCAGCTTGATGGACGTCGTAGAACGTCAATTTCTGCCTATTGCTAAACGTGACTGTAGTCATTTTGAGGCTACTTTGTTTAACCCTATCTGGGGTGATTTTCTAGTCTTTGCAGACTTTAGTTATGGCAATCTGATGCCATGGTTATATTTCTCTAACTGCACTTTTTGCAGCCAGTCTATGTTACACCCCTGACTTCGTTAGAGTAGTCGTATCATTTGGGTACTCGACTGTAATTACCAGTTTTGTAACTGCATTATATTTCATTTGAGATGAGCTCAGAAGCTATCCAGGTCATGTGTAGACCTTATAAGTAATAGGGAGGTTTCGTTGTTGCCTAGCATCGAACCCAGTTCCCAACGTATCATTAAGCAGATCCAGCAGAGAGTGGAATTTGCGCCAAAATGATTATTTTGTTAGTGTCAGGTGTGATGACACTTGTTTATTTGTTATTTGATGTTTGAAACTACTGAAGACTATTTTATCTTTGAGAGCAGAGAGCTCCAGCAATGAGTGACATTGCTACCTTTCAAAAGTCTTTGATGTGAAAGACAGAGTTATATGATTGTATTCAGATTTATAGCGTGCTTTTTATGCACATATTCTTCGAGGTTTATAACCTATGGTAAAGGTACTATTATGAGGCCAGTTTTACAGTTATTTTCTTGCTTAAATTGCCGGCCTAGTTAGTGTGTTGTGTCATTCAGCGCAGGAATCTTGTAGCCTGCGGCGACACGAACAGGTTTTGTGACCCAGCGCCCGTGTGAGAGCGCATGCTTCTAAGTGAGACGGACTCATGTTAACATAGGACAGAATGCTTTTAGCATTCACTTTCCCTTTCATTGCAGTTATAGCTTATGGAACCCAGTGTCCATTCTTGTATCTGATTATATGTTTTGTAGAATGTCATTTGTTAGTTAAACGCTGTTGCGTGTACCGCTGTAGCGAGTACAGTCATGTCAGGTTTCTATAGTACGTTGTAGGCTAGCCCCGCTAGGGAGGTTTTTCATGAAAGATGGTATTTGTGTGTACCATGTCCGGGATTGTTCCCGTCGACCAGATGTTTAGGGAGGGTAACTGATTGTGTCCAGGCCCGTCCCAGAGTTATTGAACGCGAGCTGTGCGCCGCTGGTAACTTGTGTTATTGTGTGTCTGAGTTGTTATTGCTCGTTGATTGTATTCCGACTTTTGAGTCGAGGCTTTTGGCAGAGATGATCTCAGGGGAGACGCTCCGTGCCCAGGCTTGTCAGTATTATTCGCCATAAACCAACGATAACCTAAACCGACATCTTAATAATAAAAGGCATAATTTTGATAAAACAAAAGCTAACTAACGAATTCTTTCTACTTAACCTTGTTCTTTTGCATTTGGAACCTGCTGACATAGCCGTGTTTATGAAGGTATTTCCTGGAGGAAATGACTTGAGGACAGCTGACACATTTTTGTTGTGACTGAAGCTTGCTCCAACCTAGAGTTCGTAGCTGGTGGAGCGCAGGCCATACGATTTTAGACGTAGTCTTTACTACGCAGTCGTCACCGTAACTACACACATTAGATGACTATGGCTTACAGAGAGTAAACCAAGGTGCAGGCAGGCATTTGAATAAAACTGTGGTCTCTTATTTATTCATTTGTTAATGTAAAAGTGTATGAATCCTCTATGTTACCCTTTTGTGTGCTGATTAGCACTTAGTTCATAAGAATGACTTAGATGTTTTTTTAGGCTGTTCACTTAGCTTTGAATGTAATTGTTTGTTATTACGGACGTCACCGCCGTAAATTTTGTTATTAATTGATAGGACTTAGCTAGATGAATTAACGTTAAATGTAAATGTGGAGATGGTATCATCCTAACTTAGATTTGCTTTGCTACCCTGTTAAATGTAAATTCTTATATTAGCTTGATCTTGTAACTTGACCTAGGGCTTTGCGTCGTACCATTTTCCTAGTGTTGCTGTTGTTGCTTTATTATTGTGAGACAGATCTTTCGCGAGGGTTTACTGTAACTTCTCAGGTAGGGACCTGCTCTTTATTTTTGATTATTTTTAGCTTGCAGATTAGCCGATAGAAACCCTCCGAACTAGGCTAGGGGTTTGTAAAATTTACAATAAATTTTCACGGTGTTTTACATAAGTCTGGATGTTTCTTTTCTCAGACTAGCTTTTAAGGTGAACCTTTCCTTAGGCAGTCTATGACCTTCGTCACCATGTACCACGATCCCCGTGGACTACAGTTTATCGTGCCGCTTTGGCCTATTTGGAAGTTCACCTGATCCTCTCGGCAGTTAGGTCCGGCGGATGAGATGTTAGGGAAGTCATTGCGGTTGTTGGCTATCCTGGCAGCTCCTCTGACGGGCTCAATATCGAATTGCTAGTTGATGATACAGTAATTTCAAAGAAATTGGTGACTCTGATACTGAAGACAAAGTTCAAACAAGTACCGAAGACTCTGATACTATTGATCAGGAGGACGGTAAAGAAAGCGAAGAATTGGCAGGCCGTTTATTTTATTGGTAGGTAGACCATTATTATTATGTCCGCCTTATTCTTGGCTATCACCGCGGAGACCCGGGTTCGATTCCCAGCTCTGCTCTGTGGGCTGGAACGATGTTCACTCAGCCTCGTGAGGCAAAACTGATAAGAGGCGCGTTCGATTCCTACCTCAGCCATCCTGGAAGTGGTTTTCCGTGGTTTCCCACTTCTACTACAGGCAAATACCGGGATGGTACGTAACTGAAGGCCACGGCCGCTTCTTACCCAAATCCTACCTCAATTACAAATACCCACACGACTATGACATCACAATGACACAGGTTATCAGACAAATTCTACACACAACCCACTGGGCTACCTGACCACAATGTCTCAAAGTCCCTAAAGAATCAACAACTATTATTATTTTAGGCCTATTATGATTAAGACAGATTATATTTATTTTTTTCGTTTTAGGTAAGGATGGCACGAAGTAGAACAAGTAAGGCTGCCTTCTTTACGCATCCTACTGAGCGCCCTTCGTGATTTTACCTCAGTGGTTAAATATTTCGGTAAATTTGGAAAAATGTGAGGTACTGATCCTTGTTTTAATTTTCACTTCACGCGAGGAAGTTCCAAGTTCTCCGAGTTCACTACGAAACAGTCCGCCTTTATAGTAATTAAATCTTCCGAAAAATGCACGTTACAGATTGTACTTTTGATCGACAATTGCTTATCTTTCCGCGGAATAACTCTCGCCCATTTCGCAAACAGATTTTTTCTTTTGGCGGTGTGAAAAAATGTCTACCATCAGCTTTTCTTCCGTAACCCGATTTACATCCAGGAATTAAACCGTACATTTTCTCCAAACAGGAGAAACTTTAGTTTTTTGCACACACAAAGCACTGCACAGACTCTAACACATACATCCGTAAAATATTACAAAGAAACATTTCCTCGCATAGATGACTTCTCGTGCGCAGGATATTACAGTACTAAACCTCGTGGGTTTCGCATGTGCTTGAGGTTCGGTGTGACTTTCGCGCCACACACTGGCGGGACCATGAACGACTTTATTCTGTTCTCGGCTTCGACGTGTGGCGATTCGGGGCCAATGACGCAGTCGCGGTAGTGGTGCCATCTCTCGTCCGAGGCCGTCAGCATAGCGTCCGCCATCTTAAGTACATCCTTCGAGTGTTTACGGTGTCGTGTGTGGTTGTGTTCTCACTGTGCATGCTTTTTTAGACTTTTATTATGGCTTTCGTTCCTAATTACCTATCCAAATTGAGTCATTTCGATTAGGAAAGGTTAGTTATATGTTATTGTTGTTTTAAGGGGAGGAACTACGAGGTCATCTGCCCCAGATTAGGAAAGGTATAAGGAGAAAATTAAATTGTGTGGTGTTGATCCGTTCGACCTAATTATTACTCCAGTTGCTACGGAGTCGGGATGGGGGGAGATGAATTTTCTTTGTGACGAATGGATTTATTGCCGGATCTCCTTCATGACGCTAACCTCATCTCATGAGATGAATGAAAATTAATGATATTTGGCTAATAGAAGGAAGCGGCCGTGACCCATATAAGATACAGTCTCTACATTTACAAGCAAACTCTCCGAATAACTTGCATTACTCGAATTGTAAATTTCCATTAATTTGGTTGATTTAAATTCTCCCTTCTCTTCATTCGCTCACATCTCATTGTAGTCTCAGAGGTGATATTTTAAACGTATGACTATGCTTTTCTTTCATTATACTGGCGGGGTATAATGCAAACTATTTTCTTTCATGACATAGTTAAATTTACATTCTAGGAGTTTCTCGCCGGCAAGTTCCACTTCGTTAGCCAAGTTCACTTGGGCTGGAAAAGAAGAAGACAGGCGCAATCTGAATACGCTCTTTTGGTGGTACATTTATGAGATCGCAGCTGGAGACTTCTGGGTTCATAAATGTTCCGTGATGTCGCAGGGGTTCTGTCTGCATGGAGACTAACCTACCACCATGGCCGTGGCAGAGTTGTTAATTTATTTTAGGGACTTAGGATATCTTGGTCATCAGCCCCGTGTATTTGTGTGAATGTTGAGCTTGTCAGATAACCTGTGATCCTGAGATGATCGTAGAAGTGTGTGTAGCTATATTGTGGGCAGAAGTGGGATAGGTGTCCAGGGATTTGGAATAAGGTACTATCCCGGTACTTTCCAGGTATGTGAGTAAGGCCACACTTAGGATAGTCGCTGTCAGCGTTGAGGTTCGAACCTCCTATCGCCGGACCAGCTGCAGCTCGACATCGTGGTCGTGGTTTTCCGTGGTTTCCCACTTCGATCCAGGCAAATGAAGAGATGGTGCCAAGGGCACCTCCTTCCTCGATCCTCGTCTCAATTACAAATGCATACACTAATACAGCCATCACAATAACAAAGGTTACTAGACGAATTCCACACATTCCCAAGTTCACATGACAACGTTGTCTCTGCAAATGAATCGACAGCAGTGGGCAGGAGATACTATGGAAAGAGTAAAAGAAGAGGAAGGAAAAGGAGAGAAGCTTTTAGTTTTACGTGACCGTTAATTATGCGATCATGAGCCACTGGACGTCTTTCTTACGTGGAATCCGAACCAAAGGACATGGCATTTCACTCCGAAAATCTCTCATGCATTGACCGGGAATCGAACCCGGTCCACCTTGGTGAGAGGCTGTAACGTTTTATATTTGTCTTTATTTGCTCCTTTATACCGAGCCAACAACAACAATCCCCCACATAACTGTATAAAAATAATATCAACTTACTTTTTCCCGTTTTTTTTACATTTTGTCTTATTTGACCGGAGAGGGCGCCAATTTCCAAGTAGTTTTGGAAATAATAATACTTTATGAGCACAGAAAAATCTTTTATCACGGGTTGTAAGGTGATGGAACACAACTGATAGCTTGCGATTTCTGACCAGACACGAATAATTATACATATAAAAAAAAACAAGTAGTGCTAACTTGGTGTTTATTTAGTTTAAAGTGATACGAGCATGAGTTAATCATAAATGGAAGTTACTTCTAATAATGACCTAATAAATAGATTGGAGCTTACCATATGGACGGTTGTATTATGGGCATATTTATAAATTATAGTGGGAAACTTCATTAATCCATTTGCATTCTCCGTGTAGATAACCTCGAAATGGATCCTCCTTCTGTATAGATAATCTTCCTTCAACTTATTAATTTCACACATTATCTTCCTTCCACAGATAGACAGTAATAATCTCCTTTTGTCTTCCTTTCAATATATTATCGATACCTATATATATCATAGGACAATTGCAGACCATTTGATTTAATACGTTACTGAAAACTTTGTTTCTTCTTTTCTCACTTTTCCTTTCTTAATCATGACAATGTGCCAACAACTCTAATAATCTCTTCTACAGTCCACTGCCTGCTAATCCGTTACTTATATATATATACCATGGATCATTATTTCTTGAGGCAGTATCAATATACACCATCCTGTTCACACCAGCAGTGCCATCTATCGGATCAGCCATCTTGTTTACAGTATACGTGAAGCACTAAACACATATCAAAGTGTCAAGTAACATCTCCTTCATGAAGAAAACAGTCAAATTAAAGCACTAAACGACGCCCATACGTAAGACCAATATACGTATAATATCCCGCCTAATTCTCTCTAAATGTTACTTCCATCTTATGATATGAATGATTGATGAAAATGAAATGTTATAACGTATTTACAGTAATAATAAATTTGATAACATATCATGATTAGTTTAACACTATTACATTCGCCCTTCATGAATCCATGCTTAATTAAATGATGGAGGGATTTATGAACCCACATGTGAAAATACAAGAATAAAACATATTTAGAATACACAAAATATTATACACTTGATAGGCATCCCATTGAATTTAATCAGTTAATTAGTTTATTGGGATCCTAATTCTTCGAATTATCTCAAAATATCACTTGGGAATCATATTTCTCACACGTTTATAAACATAGCACTGACACACGCATAGTATGATGCTACCAATAATTTACCAGGTCATATACCAAATTCACTTATTTCATTTCCTGACCTAATTTTATATATATATATATATATATATATATATATATATATATATATGTGTATAAGGTTGTATAATTGTGCGTATTAAGGCACATAAATCAATATTTCATAACTAAACATTGACTCAATATACATAGAGGAGAAAACATGCATGACTCAATGTATGATTTGAGCTCTCTAACATTCCTAGGTGGAGCAAAATCTAAAATTTTCTCTATTCTACTCAATTCAGGCGATACACCACAGGTTGAAACTGTGTGCCCAAGGAAAGTTATTTCCTTCCTACGAAATGATGACTTAGATAGTTTTAGAGTAAAACCAGCATTTCCTAATTTCCGAAATACTGTTTCCAAATGACTAAGATGCTCTTCAAACGTTCTAGAACTTATTACTAAATCATCAACATAAATTGTAACGAAATCTCCTGTATCATTGCCTAGTGCAATATTTAATGCCCTTATAAGTGCTGCCGAACTACTTTTTAAACAGAATGGTACACGACAATAGTGATAAAGGTTATACTGAAAACAAAAGGCTGTTAAAGGTCGATCCTCAATTTTCAAAGGTACTTGCCAAAAACTGGAAGTGAGATCAACTGCAGTAAACCATTGTTTACTCTCAAACTTCTGAACTAATTCTTCTATAGACATGGATCTCAATATTGGTCAGAAGCAATATGCTTATTTAGAGTTCTTGCGTCAAGGCATATCCTTACCCTTCCAGCTTCCTTTTGCACTATCACAAGTGAATTGACATACTGACTATTTGAGGGTTCGATGATGCCTTCTGCAAGCATAGAATTAATCTGCTCCTGTACAGGTAATTGTAGTTTATGGGGTATAGGAAAACGACGACCAACAAAAACACTTTTATCTTGAACATTCAATGTATGTGTATAGCAATTTACTTTGCCAATTTTACTAGAAAATATACTTTGATTGCGTAATAGTACGTCAAACAATTGGTCTCTCTGACTAGACTCCAACAGACCTTCACCACATTTCTCATATAAGGCATCATACAAATCATCTTTAAACCTTATATTATTCATAAAAGACCTCGTAGAAATAGGATCCAACACAGTGAATACCTGAAAATTAACAACTTCCACCTCTTCCAATAATTCCCTAATTACGCTAATTTGCTGATTTACGAAGCCTTTCTTACTATGTTCATAGAATTTAATTTCTTCCTCCTTACCTGACCGCATAAATTTGATACATGCCTTCCCATAATCTATCTGTGCAATATGTGAAGACATCCAATCACTCCCTAAAATAACTTCATAAAGCAGATGTGGAACTACTAGACATACATGGGTCCTCAGAACTCCATTAATAAACATTTCAATAATTACTTGCCTAGAAATGAGCCGTGACCTCTGACCTACTGCTGTAATTACAAATGTGGATTTGACAGGCATCTCTTCTATTCGAACTCCTTCTAACTTCATTTTATTGTACAATTCTAAGCTAACACATGACCTCTGACCTCCTGACTCAAATAAAACGGTGCAACGCGCCCTCCACATGTGAATTTCAGATACGGTATTTATAATTTCAACAGGAGACTCTTGACTACAATTTTCTACGTCATATAAAAGATCTCCCTCAACTACTAGGTCATCTGAAACAGATATGGTAGAACATTCTGAAATGATAACAGGCTGATGATCTGACCTGGTATCACAGCCTATTATTAGTTTAAATTTCCATGTCCATTTTCTTGAGAAGTACTTGGTTCTACTCTCTGTTCCCTATTTTGTATATCACTTTGGTTATGTACATTTCTCCTTTCTTCATTTCTATAATTACCCTGAGGTACATACCGTCTATTATAATTATGAGCATTTTTATTATCTCTTTGACTATATGTATTATTTGGCGATTGATTACTATTTCTATTATGATTATAATTACCCGATTGGTCATAACGGTAATTATTACCATTCTGTGATCTCTGATCTGGTAAAGAGCGATTATCATAATTATTTGCTTGCTGTTCCCCTATATTACCTAAAGCATCGAAACTAGTAAGCAATTCCTCCATCTCCGAAATCGTACCTATTCGTTGGATACAAGCTGCTTCCCTCACCCTGTATGGAAAATGCTTCAGCAACAATCTCACAACATCACACTCTTGGGCGATACCATCTAAATATTTACACGTAAGCACTTGACTTAGGAAATATTCCGTCATACTGCTGTTCTCTCTACTGTTGTACTTACCAAACACAATGTTCTCACGTTTTTGCCCTTGAATCTCCTCATTCCAATATTTATTGCAAAATTTAGCCTTGAAATCCTTGAAATCTACTAGATCACACTTATACGCTGAAAAGCAACTACGTGTTTCACCCACAAATGCCTGATCCAATGTTTCTATCAAGTGACTCCATTCAATAGATTTATCCTCTAACCTGTCTCTATATCGACTCTCTACTATCTCTAAAAACTCCATTGTACATCCTTGTCTATTACTGAATTTAGGTAGTTCAACTTCTTTCACACTATTACCTAAAAACCCTATTCTACTGAACACTCATTCCTGTCTAAATTGAGATTTTAATCTTGCCTCAAGATCTTCTATCCTTTTGTCTGCCAACTTTTCCATCATTTCTATCTTTTCCTCCAAACTATTCTCCTTCTCAGTTAAGTTGCTCTTCAGTACACACTGTTTCTCCTGAATTTCTTGTAGACTCCCATAATTCTTTGCGTTATTTTCCTCTACTTTTGTACTTAACTTTGTCACTTTCTCTATCTCTGCTCCCAACTGATCTTTTACCTGCCTAGAGTCTACCTGTACTAGAATCTTGAATATTTCACTCTGCGTAGTGAGTTTCTCTTCTATTTTGCCTTGCACTTCTTTTAGTTTATTATCGACATCTGTTATAATCATTTTAGCTTTATCTTCCATCATATCTTTAATCTCATTCTTAATATTCTGTTCCACCCCCTTAATACTCTCTTCCAGTATCCCAAACTTTCTATTCAACTCCTCATTCACTTTGACCACACTGTGTAATCTCTCTTTCATCTCATTATTATTCCTGTATAATTTGTCCGTCATCTCTTGATTATTAGTATCTATCTTTCGACTTGTAGCTTCTATTTTGCTATTCGTAGTCTCGATTTTGCCACTTAAGTCTTGCATAAGTTTCAGTATTAATTTTTGAAAACCTTCCCGGCTTTCTCCCTCCTTACTACTTGTATCAGGGTCTACCGCCACCAACCTTGTATAATCCTCACCAATCTCACCTTCATTTCTCCCCTCTTTATTAATTAATTCATTAACCCTAGTCACAAGTGCTCCTTTATCGGTCTCTGGTCTACTTCGTAATTTCATTTGGATTTCTTTTTCTGCCATCACAACAAAATTTACTGTAACGCACAATTATACCTTTCCCTTTGGTGACCAGAAATACTATCAGTTTTCTCGCCTTACGTTGGGCTGCCAAATGTAACGTTTTATATTTGTCTTTATTTGCTCCTTTATAAAGAGCCAACAACAACAATCCCCAACATAACTGTATAAAAATAATATCAACTTACTTTTTTCCGTTTTTTTTTTAAATTTTGTCTTATTTGACCGGAGAGGGCGCCAATTTCCAAGTAGTTTTGGAAATAATAATATTTTATGAGCACAGAAAAATCTTTTATCACGGGTTGTAAGGTGATGGAACACAACTGATAGCTTGCGATTTCTGACCAGACACGAATTATTATACATATAAAAAAACAAGTAGTGCTAACTTGGTGTTTATTTAGTTTAAAGTGATACGAGCATGAGTTAATCATAAATGGAAGTTACTTCTAATAATGACCTAATAAATAGATTGGAGCTTACCATATGGACGGTTGTATTATGGGCATATTTATAAATTATAGTGGGAAACTTCATTAATCCATTTGCATTCTCCGTGTAGATAACCTCGAAATGGATCCTCCTTCTGTATAGATAATCTTCCTTCAACTTATTAATTGCACACATTATCTTCCTTCCACAGATAGACAGTAATAATCTCCTTTTGTCTTCCTTTCAATATATTATCGATACCTATATATATCATAGGACAATTGCAGACCATTTGATTTAATACGTTACTGAAAACTTTGTTTCTTCTTTTCTCACTTTTCCTTTCTTAATCATGACAATGTGCCAACAACTCTAATAATCTCTTCTACAGTCCACTGCCTGCTAATCCGTTACTTATATATATATACCATGGCTCATTATTTCTTGAGGTAGTATCAATATACACCATCTTCACACCAGTAGTGCCATATATCGGATCAGCCATCTTGTATACAGTATACGTGAAGCACTAAACACATATCAAAGTGCCAAGTAACATCTCCTTCATGAAGAAAACAGTCAAATTAAACCACTAAACGACGCCCATACATAAGACCAATATACATATAATATCCCGCCTAAATCTCTCTAAATGTAACTTCCATCCTATGATATGAATGATTGATGAAAATAAAATGATATAACATATTGACAGTAATAATAAATTTGATAACATATCATGATTAGTTGAACACTATTACAAGGCCAACAGCTTGACCGCTGCGCCACCACGGCCCTTAAAAGAAGAGGTCTGATCCCTTTAAAAATGAGGGTATTGTGACCAATTAAGGCGGAAAATGAAAGACACCCTAAGCCTTAGATACCCAATTACTGTCAGGGTCGAAAGAGAACAAGAGTTGACCAAGGGAGGTTGTGAGGAAAGTGATGATGATTATGATGAAGAAGAGTCTGGCACAATATCGGGCTCAACTGAGTTCCCGTGGTTGCCCACCCACATTCCACTAGCTTTGAGCCCCTGGGGCTGGAGTTAAACAAAATTCTTCTCGCTACTTCCTCTTAGGCTCTCACGATGAGAATAATACAGAAAACTCTTACACCCAGTACATGAACACAATTTGAACGGGAAACACAATTAACGATCGAACAAATAACCATTTTCTCAAGTTTCAGAGACAATTTCGCTAAGACTGTGCTCAGGCTCCTCAATGTAAACAATGACCTGTACTCTAAGATGGCGGACGCCATGTTACCGATTCTGACCACGAGATGGCATTATTACCGCGCAGGCTGGCCCGGGCGAAGTACAGTATTTGCCATCCTATTTAGGCCTATTATGTCAGAATGTGTTGTAAGACGCATCCATAAGCGCAGAATACTTAATAACAAACTTAATTCGAAAATAAAGCAGACGTAAACCTACCATGTTATTGGAAAATACCATATATATAAAATGTTGCACAGAAACAGTGCTTACCTGTGGAAATGTAGCTTTTGTGATTTTTTGTCTTGCCAATTAGAGCATCCGTATGCTACACAAGATTTTACAACATAATCGCCGACGACGTTCGATGAAATATATGAAACAAATTTAAAGAACCAAGGCGCAACAGCTGACTTGCAGCCTACGTAACATGTCCGAGTGCCGCACAACACCAGATATGACTAGGCGATGACCAAGGAAGCAGTTTTTAACAAGAGTCACTATGGGAAGAGTTGTTCCAGTCAGGACCAACTACAATACTCAGACCTTAATGCAGGTTTCGAAAGTGTGAAAATGGCGTACCGTATGTCGAAGCTCGACATATTGTTTGTTTACGTTCGTTGCTGGGACACAATATTAGCCTCGTTTGATGAAAGTTGGGATAAACTATCGCTCATCTGTAGTTCTGACAGTCTTCTGTATGTCTGTATAGCCCAATTCGCGTTAATGTACTGCAATCGTATGCACATTTGTGATAATGCGCTTATTATGGAATGGTTCGTTTGTGTGATGATTGTTCAGTCGACCGATGGCATTGTGTCATTTAGTGCAGATGTTGAAGTACCGGTACCTAAGACATTAATAAGTGACTCAGGAATAAACACCAATGATTTCCTAGTTAGTGACAATATAATAATAGCTTAGTACACTTCAGTAGTGTCGAACCTGCAGTAAGTACGTAAAGGGAAAACCCAATGAGCATCTACGGCAAGACCAAACCGTTGACGTCATCTTGACGCTCAGCAACATGTGCCTCTGTAAATCCTTACCATTCTGCAGATGATCTACACTGCCTTGTATACTAACAGTAAACTTCTGTTTTATTGGTTAAGGAAGATGTTTCCTCTGTGCCAAACAGTGAACTCATTGTGTTCCGTCATTATTCATACTTTAGTGATTCTTACAGCTTGCAAGTTATTTTTATTATGATGTGTGTAATAAAGTGTTGTGAGTACCTTGCTAATTATGTACTTATAATGGGAGTTGGTGTGCCTCGGTAATTCCGTAAGAGGGAGATGGTGCTTTCCTACCTACAGTACTTTACTAAATCAACTATTTCCAGCGAACAATTATTCCAAACGGTAACAGCGAATGTTTAATAAGTTAGATGGTAACATACTATCGTGTCCCTTGTGTGTAGTAATCTCCATTATTATGTTCTGATATCCACACGACGACTTCTTTGCATATTTCAGTCAACTAATTCGGTGTGATGTTTTACCGGAGATTTTAGACAATTCCACGAGAGGTCTTAATTGAATTGTATCTCTATGACGTAGGTTCGATTATTTCAGGCAACCATTCTCATTCCGATTTTGTACACACATACTCGGCATGTGCTGGGACAACACTTCAGTAACCGGGTACTTTCTTCTCTCCTACTTCAGAATCTGTTTGATTTTTTGCTAATAATATTAATCTATAACTACTGAACTTAAATACAAATCGTGATAACTCGCCCAAAAGCTTCTTATTCAACCACAGAAACAGTGAGACTATAGTAGCTGCCCTTTGGGTGAAGACCAAGAAACCCATAATTCGAGGCCAGCATTATATAGATAAGGTAAGTCTAAATTATTGATGCATATTTCTTCGGAACTTAGCCTCGTCTTGTGATACCGTATCTTTTATGCTCTTAGGTGAGTAAAAATAATAATTTATACGAACTATGACAAGCCCGATGACATGATCTTAGCTATTGGTAGGACATTCATCGCCGCCGTGTTTTTTCTACATTAAGGTCTGAGGATTGTAGTTGGTCTTGATCCACTTCCAGTTATACTACTGTAGTATCTACAGTCGCCTGCAGCAACGCTACCTGGCGTGACACTCGGCCCTATAACAAAACAAGCGAAGAGCTATAGCATCACAGTCTACAATTCTCAAGCCGATTCGTAAGGTTTGGCAACACCGCCCATCTGGGAGGCCTAGCGCAAGCACATGGGTAGTGTCAATTAGAGAGAGCTGGGCCACTTAGGAAGTTGTGATCCCCTGCGACCTTGGAATGGAAGGAGTGATGGTAGGAGGGCGTGCTTGGATTCGTTTTTTTTCGTCTCGTTGTGCTCTTTACGGGAATGTAGGTGTCGAAAATGTGAACATAGGGTTTTGGGTCCAAAAATGCGCTTTTCACATTTTTGCTAATTTTTGGAAAACCGAAAACGTTATGATGACGTGTACAATAGTATTTTTTCGTCTCGTCGTCCTCTTTACGGGGATGTAGGTGTGGAAAAGGTAAAAAGCTGGAAACATGGTTTTTTTGATGGAAAATGGGTTTTTGTGATTTTCCCTCATATTGCAAAAACTAAAAACGTGATGATAACGTGCGTGATAGTATTTTTTCGTCTCGATGTGCTCTTTACGGGAATGTAGGTGTCGAAAAGGTAAAAAAGCTGGAAACACGGTTTTTTGATGGAAAATGGGTTTTTGTGATTTTCCCTCATAATGCGAAAACTGAAAACGTGACGATGACGTGCGTAATGGTATTTTTTCGTCTCATTGTCCTCTTTAAGGGGATGTAGGTATGGAAAAGATAAAAAGCTGGAAACATAGTTTTTTATGGAAAATGGGTTTTTGTGATTTTTCCTAATATTGGAAAAACTGAAAACGTGATGATGACGTGTGTGATATTTTTTCTCGTCTCTTTTTCTCTTTATGGGGATATAGGTATGGAAAAAGTAAAAAGCTGGAAACATGGTTTTCTTATGGAAAAGGTGTTTTTGTTCATTTTCGAGGTATTTGGAAAACGAATTAGGCGATTTTTATGACGGGCATGTTGATGTATTTGTGTCGTTGTTCTCTTTACGGGAATGTAGGTATGGAAAAGCTGAAATCATGGTTTCCGTCATTTTTTTCGTGATCGTTGAGGAAAACGGGGAAAAAGTAAGAAACCAGATTTGAAGTCACGTTATGTTAAGCGCTATGATGTTGGTAAAACACCTATGCATTATTATTATTATTATTTGACAAGGATTGACTGGGCTCACACGCAGAGAGTGGACCTGCTCGGTGAAATGAGAAATGAAAGCTTTGAGACTGACCCACGGCGAGCCAGACAGACAGCGGTCTTATCATCGTACGTGCCTCGCAGCAGAGAGATAACAGCCTGTTGTTATCATGCAGGTGGCTGTTATCTGTCCCAGACGTGTAACTCGATATTGCGATGAAGGATATACAGCTCTGTCGGAAAGCTGATCATTGCATTCCCACACACACACATGCAGAGTTTGCAAAGCTTGTGAGAATCAGTCTGACTTGTGCGCTCCACGACATCCTACGCGTAGGAACAAAAAAAGTAAATTGTTAACTTTGCATTTTGTTGAGGAGACATACTGTATATGTTCTGAGGGTAAGAGAAAGTCATCATTCTTGTGATCATCTTTGAAGACGACGGATGCAAGTGTCTTAAGCTCTTTGTAAAAAATTACGTGAACCGAGGCCATACTTGTACTAGGGTAGGTTCATTATGGTTAATTATGACATGATTTGTTTTATTGTTATTTTGTGTATGCGTGAAAAGTAAGTTAGTGACTGATTGTATTTTTTGGGATTTCGTGTTGCAGATTAAAAAAAAACGTCATTAAGTCTGGGAAAGCAGACAGAGAGACAGTGACAGTGACAGTGGCGGCAAAGAGCACATTTGCTGAAAGCATTATAAATCATTATATGGTGAGTACATGTTTTTCCATTACTTTTATTGATGTTGTTGTTAAACGTATGCCATTTATTTCATGGAAATTTATAAACTTATGGCGTGTATTTATTATTGTTTCAGAATGAAGACGTGTATGGAGTGAACAGGCTTTAACTACCGTCACACTTGCGAAAAAAAAGGTGAGCTATGAATATAGATTAATTCTTTTCTTTGTAAATGACCTTGTTACTTTTTGACTGAGTGTCTTATCTATGTGTCCACACTTGAAACCTTTTTTGTTTTTTTTAGCAACTCTTATGAATGAATGAAGGAATGAATGAATGGATGAATGAATGAATGAATGCACATGTTTAATGTATATAACCATGACTAATAACGGATTGTATTGGTTTGTTTTTCAGATAAATCGTGGAAACAAATCAACTGACACTTTGTTGGTGATCATCTCCTGCTGAGGCCAATTGTAAAGAATCATCATTAAATTGCTGCGACCATTGTGTGCCTGTGGGTGTGATTGTGTGCCACTCAGTGAAACCGATAAGTGTGGCCGTGTGGAATAGCTGCTTTTGGATTAACCTATTCTAAGGTAAGGTTTGCATGTTTATTAGTCCATTTTATAATCATGTCTATATCAGAGAGTGAAGTGTTAGTGTGGCAGCCTTTGGTCAAATGTTTCAAAACGCGAGTTTGCTCTGGTCGAATTTACAATGCGAATCACTGTCTGTCGCCTAAAGATTTTGTGGAATTATGTTTTCCCATTTTTTGAGTGAATGTGAACAAGGCTTAAGATTGCATTAGGCTTTAAATATAAATTTCGAACTACTATGTGAATTTATGTTGATAAAAATAATGTTGAAGAGAAACATACCTTCAACCTTTGTACAAAAATGGAGAAAGTACTGATAGCCGATAATTTGGAAACGTGGTATCAGGAGAAAGCTATTCAAGCGCTTATCACTAAATTTGATAAGTTGCAACAGGGGCCCAGTGGCTTGGCCCTCAATAGCATTGCCTATTTGCAAATTAATATTTGTAAATGCAATCCATTACATGCAGGAAGTAGCTATATTGCCACACCGAGCTTTATCGCTTCCAGAAAGGCAGTGATCAACATACGCAATAAAGACGATTACTGCTTTTTGTGGAGTATAGTTATCTGTCTGCAACCCTGTGAAGGCAGTCATTGTTATAGACCAGGGAAGTACAAAGAATTGTTTAACCACATGAAACAAACTCTCAATCTCGTGCGTGTTTCTTTTCCCATGTCTCTAGATAAAATTCATTTATTTGAGAAATATAATTCAAATTTCTCCTTCATGGTGTATGGCATCGAGGGATCCAATATTGTGGGCCCCTTGTATGCCACCAAACAGGTAAAGCAACATCACATTCACTTGCTTTTCCTGTCTGATGGGGATAAAAGCCATTATTGTTGGATAAAGAATTTAGGAAAACTAGTAAGCAGCCAAGTGTCTAACCATAATGGTAAGACACATATTTGTGAGCGATGCCTCCAATATTTTAGAACTGATGAACTTTTGAAACGACATACAGAAGACTGTGAAGGGCAGCCAGCAGTAAAGCTAGTGCTGCCCGAAGGGAATGACGCAGTCTTAATTTAAGGCCACTAATAAACAAGACATGGTACCATTTACTGTTTACGCTGATTTTGAGGCCCTCACCGTTCCCATTCAGGGATGTGAACCAAGCCCCCATACAAGCTCAACCTATCCAGTGCAGAAACATGAGCCTTTTGCTGTAGCCTATTATGTTGTCTGTCACTATGATAATTCACAATGTGAGTATGTAAGTCACAAAGGTCAGGATTGAGCGCAGTGGTTTGTTGATCAAATGGTGGCTTTAGTGGGCAAAGTACCCTTTCAAATGAATGATGTACAGCAAAGAGGATATGATCAAGCCACCACCTGCCACATATGTGAAAAGCCAATCTTAGGCGGAGAAAAAAAGTAAGAGACCACTGTCACAGGACAGGGCATTTTAGAGGTGCTGCCCATAGCGAATGCAATTTGAAGTACTCTACATCTCGCTTCCTCCCTGTCTTCTTACACAATTTCTCCCGGTATGACCTTCACTTTATTGTAAAACAATTTGCTCATGTAGCTAAGAGCAAATTCAGCATTTTGGCTAAGAACCATGAGAGCTTTACCTCACTTTCATGGAGAAAAGGAAGCATGAGCATTCGCTTTCTCGACTCATTCAAGTTTATGTCTAGTTCGCTGGATAGTGTCATGAAAGGCTTAAGCGAAGATGAGTTGAAACATACCCATTCCCACTTTACGGATACAAATCAATTTAAATTGTGTGTTCGTAAAGGTCATTTTCCTTATGATTATGTGGAAAGTTACGAGGTGCTTGAAGAAACGTCTTTGCCGCCAAGAGAAAAATTCTTGTCTCAGTTAACTCAAAGCACCATCAGTGAAGAAGACTATGCCCACGCACACCATGTTTGGCGAGTGTTTGGCATAGAAACCATGGGCCAGTTATGCACTACTTAAAATTAGACGTGTTGTTGTTGACAGACGTGTTTGAAACGTTTCGTCAGCCATTTCACGCGATCTATGGCCTTGACTCCGCCCACTACTACACTAGTCCAGGGTTAAGTTGGGACGCCGCCCTCAAATTTACCCACTTTGAGCTTGATTTACTGACGGATCCCGATATGGTACTGATGATGGAAAAAGGGATTCATGGGGGGTTCGCATCGCTCAATCAGCGACATGCCAAGGCAAATAATCATTACATGCCTGATTATTGTCCCGAAGAACCTTAATCCTATCTTATGTATTTCGACGTAAACAATTTATACGGTCAGGCTATGAGTCGACCACTGCCGTACAAAAACTTTGTCTGGCTGTATGAGGATGAAATTAAAGACTTTAATGTGCATAGCGCCAGCAAGCAACAGGACGTAGGGTATGTTCTTGACGTTGACTTAGCTTATCCTCCCGATCTCAGAGAGCGACATGGTGAAATTCCCCTTTTTCATAGAGAAAATGGTGCCGCTCGAGAGTAAGGACAATCATAAGAAATTGATGGATACCTTGTATGATAAAAATCACTAAGTGTTGCATATTGACATGCTGGTAGAATGCTTAGCCCAGGGCTTAACCCTAAAAAAAATCCATAGAGGTATTTCTTTTTGTCAGAAACCGTGGTTGAAACCGTTGTTTGAGTCTTCAGTCTTTTGACTGGTTTGATGCAGCTCTCCATGCCTCCCTGTCCTGAGCTAATCGTTTCATCTCTACATAGCTACCACACCCTACATCCGAGGCAATCTGTTTAACATATTCTAACCTTGGTCTACCCCTACAGTTCTTGTCCTCGACCCTTCCTTCCATAACTAAGCTTGCTATTCCTGGGTGTCTTAGTATGTGTCCTACCAACCTATCTCTTCTCTTCATTAGCAGTCGCCAGAAACATCTCTCCTCTCCCACTCGTCTTAATACCTCTTTGTTTGTAACCCTATCTACCCATCTGATCTTCATCATTCTCCTGTAGCACCACATTTCAAATGCTTCAATTCTCCTCTTTTCTGCTGCACCAATAGTCCAAGTTTCACTTCCATAGAGCGCCACGCTCCAGACAAAGGCTTTCAAAAATGACTTCCTAATACCTAAATCTATATTCGATGTCAGCAGATTCCTTTTTTGTAGAAATGCTTTTCTTGCCTGAGCCGACCTACTTTTTATATCCTCTTTGCTTCGTCCATCACTGGTTATTCTGCTTCCTAAGTAACAGAAATCTCCTACTTCCTTCAGCTTTTCACCTGCCAATTTGATCTCCATAGAGGTTTCTGATTTATTTCGGCTGCATTCCAGTATTTTTGTTTTACATTTATTAATTTTCATCATGAATTCTTTCCGTAAGACGGAGTCCATACCATTCAAAAACTCATTCAAATCTTCAGGCTTGTTGGCCAAGATGACGATGTCATCGGCAAATCTCAGAGTTGAAATTATTTCTCCTTGAATCTTCACTCCCACTTTAAATTTTTCTCTAATTTCCTTCATTGCTTGTTCAATGTAAAGATTGAAAAGTATGGGTGATAAGTTGCAGCCTTGCCTTACACCTTTCTGAATACCAGCTTCTCTCTCATGTCCTTCAACTCGAATGACTGCTGTCTGGTTTCTGTATAGATTGTATATCACCCTCCTATCCCTGTACTTTATTCCAATCGATTTCAAAATGTCAAACAATTTAGTCCAATCAACGTTATCAAAAGCCTTTTCTAAGTCTACAAAAGCCATGAACGTTCTCTTATCTTTCCTTATTCTACCTTCCAAAATCAGCCTAAGACTTAGTACAGCTTCCCTTGTTCCTACATTTCTCCTGAAACCAAACTGGTCTTCACCCAACTCCGTTTCTATCTGGCTCTCAATTCTCTTGTAAATTATTCTAGACAGGATCTTTGAAGCATGAGTAATCCAGCTGATTGTACGGTAATCTTCACATCTGTCAGCTCCCACTTTCTTTGGTATAGGGATGATTACATTCTTCTTGAAATCAGGGGGTACCTCACCTGTCTCATAAATCCTACACACCAAGTGAAATAACCTGATCAGACCTCCCTCTCCTATGCAGCGTAGCAACTCAATCGGTATATCATCTATGCCTGGTGCTTTGTTCCTGCTTAAGTCTTCCAAAGCTCTATCAAATTCTGATCTCAATATTAAATCTCCTTTCGCATCCTCATCAATTTCCTCCTCCCTTTCCATTACATGATTCTCAATCTCCTTTCCCTTATACAAACTCTCTATGTAAGCTTTCCATCTCTCAACCTTTTCTTCCCTATCTGTTAGAGGCTTTCCATTTGTGTCCTTAATATTACAGCACTTAGTCTTCTTTTCCCCAAAAATATTCTTAATCCTTCGATAAGCTGTGTCTACTTTTCCTAATTTCAGACAATTTTCTATACCAGCACATTTCTCTTTCAACCATTCTTCTTTCGCTTCCTTGCACTTCTTGTTAACATCATTTCTCAGACGTCTGTATTCTGCTTTCCCCTTTTCATCTCTTACATTGTTGTGCTTCCGCCTTTCATCCATCAATTCGAGTATATCCTGAGTGATCCACGGTTTTCTACCTATTCTCTCTTTCCTACCAATGTTTTCTTCTGCGGATTTTGTTATTTCATTCCTCAAAAGTGCCCATTCGTCTGCTATTGAAGTTTGTTTAGGGTTTTTCATTAGTCCTTCCTTTATACTCTTCTTGAATCTTTCGTTTACATCCTTCTCTTTCAGTCTGTCTATTGCCCACCTTTTTGGCTTTTGACTTTTCTTCAGTTTCTTCAACTTTAATCTGCATTTCATTACAACCAGATTGTGGTCAGAGTTTATGTCAGCACCAGGATATGTTTTACAATCCAAAATCTGGTTTCGAAATCTCTGCTTGACCATAATGAAGTCGATTTGATAACGCTCTGTATCTCCTGGTCTCATCCATGTGTATATTCTTCTATTGTGGTTATTGAATAAGGTGTTAGCTATGACCAACTCATGCTCAGTGCAGAATTCTACCAGCCTGCTTCCTCGATCATTCCTTTCACCTAATCCGAAATCTCCTACTATCTTCCCTTCTCTCCCTTTTCCTACCACAGCATTCCAATCTCCCATTACTATAACATTTTCATCACCCTTGATATACCTCAGAATTTCGCCTATTTCTTCGTAGACCTTTTCAACATCCTCATCATCAGCTTGACTGGTAGGCATATAGACTTGTACCACTGTGGTGCAGGTAGGTTTAGTATTTATTTTTGCTACAATAATCCGTTCACTATATTGCTCATAATATTCCACCCGCTGTCCAAGTTTCCTACTCAATATGAGGCCAACCCCTGCTTGGCCATTGTTTGATTTAGTGCTAATGACCCTATAGTCTCCTGACCAAAAGTCCTGTTCTTCCTGCCAGCGCATTTCACTAATCCCAACCAAATCCAACCTCAACCTATCCATTTCCCTTTCTAAGTTTTCTAACCTTCCATTTCCTAGCAGACTTCTAACATTCCACGCTCCGATCCGTAGAATGTCAGAGTTCCTCTTTGTCACTTCTGTGATGTTAACCCCCTCTCGAGTAGTCCCCACCCGGAGATCCGAACGGGGGACTAGTTTACCTCCGGATTGAAATTTTACAAGGGAGGAGGCCATAATCACATGTATTTATGCATAGAGAGGTGCATATCCTCGGGAATAGCAAACGGCTGTAGTTTCCCCTTGCTTTCAGCCGTGCAGCAGGACGCAGTGTAGCCATTATTTGGCTTATATTATCAATATCTTAACCGTCTATAAGACTAGTAAAGAATTGATTTATTCTGAAAGGCTGCTACGCCCTTTCAGAATAAGTAAAGAGCAATTCTACTAACAAAAATACTAACCTTCTACTGTACTAACAATTAAATACCAAAATTCTACTAACGAAAAAATACTAAAGTTCCACCAACAACAAATACTACCACTAAAACAGTCTGTCACCAGACACACTCACATGCAATCACACATCACAGTCTACTGAAACAATGAACTATAACTAATAAACAATGCAACTGTTACCAGACACACTCACACACCACAGTCTAATAGAACAATGACATATATCTAATAGACAAACTAACTACCTACTTACAACTACAACTAACTACATACTTACTGTACTGTTATTTGAATTGACAATATTTACAAAATGCAATTTAGATAGAAAATACTTACAGGAAGAGAGCAAAGATAATGCCAATGGTTATCCTTCGTATAGGAGAAGAAATAATGGACGGATTATTATAAAAACAATTCGAGGCATTGACATTGAAATCGATAGTCGATTCATTGCTCCCTACAATCCAAGAATAATAAACTCGAACCTTTGCTGTCTTATTTCACAAGAACTGACCAGTAGGTCCTGCCAGCAGGAATTCTGAGAAAAGGTGGCGAGAAACATTTCCAACACAGCTCCCTTTCACTCGCCACCCGCAGTGACATCTCCTTACCAAACACTTAATGACAATAAGCCGCTTGACAATGTGACCGCCACTTCACCTCCAACCATTCAAAAACTAGTTTTCCGTGGTCTCCCACTTGTACTCCAGGCAAATGTTAAGTGTCTACAGCCATCACACTCACAGAGGTTATCACACACATACAAATTCAAAACATTCACACATACTAAAATATGATTTTACCAAACGTCGCAACACATCAAAAACTCAACAAATCATTAAAAAAAAAAAAAAAAAAAAAAACGTTTCCGTGATTTTAAAACATTTTACCCCTTTTCATGCATCATAGAAATGAGGAAAACACCCTAAAAACATACCAGACACATCTAAATCCGATCATGCCTTCCTGAAATATCATCAAAAATTTGAAACCGTACATGGATTTAAATACCAGTCACAGACAAAGTGCCACTCAGCCATTTCAAATCAATTTTTTTAAACTGATGAATAATTGTATCTATGGCAAGAGTTTGGAAAATGTACGGCAGTATAGGGACATTAAATTGGTCAACACATGGCATGGCGGATTGGGAGCTCAAAAATATATTGCAAAACCAAACTTCAAATCTTTGAACATTATTGATCATGATCTACTGACTACTGAACTTGCCAAAATTAAAGTGGTCATGAATAAGCCTATCTATTTAGGGCAAGTCATTTTAGACTTTTCAAAATTACACATGTATAAATTCCATTATGGTTTTGCAATGCAGCGATTTGGTACCATTTCCTTGTTATATACAGACACGGATAGTTTTATTTACCATATCCGTGACTGTGATCCGTATGTCGTTATCAAACAAAACCCAAAATGGTTTGACACGTCCTCGTTTAGTGAGAAGAACGTGTTCGATATCCCCCGTCTGAACAAAAAAGAAATTGGTTTAATGAAAATGAGTGTTCAGACACCATGATGACTGAGTATGTAGGTCTCGCTCCGAAAATGTATAGTTTTCGACAGGTGGATCGATGCGAATCTATGCGAGCCAAAGGGATTAGCCAGCATGTGGTTAAACGACTCTGTGTGGATGATTATTTACATGTCCTTCAGACCCACACAGCCATGACACATAGTCAGTTTAGGATTCTCTCGAAAAATCATGATTTATTTTTAATGAAACAGCGAAAACAAACACTCGCTTTGTTGGACGACAAGAGACAGTGGTGTCAGGATATAATGACAAGCGTCCCATTTGGTTACAACCAGTAATGGTTGTTGCTATTGTTGTTGTACAACACGGCAAGTGTTTGGTTTGGTTGCTATCAAATGCGTGATGCCATTTCGAGCCTCGGAATAAAAATAAAAAATTGTAGTGTATCATATAATTTTTGTTTTTTAACCTGTGTGCATGGATGTGTGAATGCCTGTAAATAGTTGTACATAAACTGTATGTCTTGTGCTATTTGCCTGTCAACGCATAAAGAGAGCCATGATTCAACGTTTGCATGATTCACTGTGCACAGGCTACATTAAAAACATGTTGGCTCCTTTAGGTGCGGCTTAATAGGCCTCACTAGGTTGTGGCTTAATAGCCCTCACTAGGTGGTGGTGGCTTAGTAGGACTCATGTTTCAGCAAAGTAACCAACCACCCTCAGTAGGCATGCGGCTTAATAGGCCACACTAGGTTGTGGCTTAGTAGGTCTCATGCAAGAACAAAAGAATAATAATCTGCTGCTTTTACTGTGCACAATTCTCTCACTTTATGCCTAGTGTTACGAGTGTTAATATATTTGAAAACAACACCAATCCAATATCTGAACAGAAATTGTTTTTTTTTTAAATCTTTTGCATGTTATGTTTGCCGTCTACAGCTAAAGAAGTCAACAGACAGATGGTTATTTATTTGTGTTTTGCTAATTTTTTATTTTATTTTTGCTATTGACTTAGGGGACAGACAGTGTATATAGTACATAGTATTTTTATTTATTCACTTAGTAAACGGCAACGACTACTTTTCAGATTCAATCATGAGCCATGATGAAGATTGTTTTATCGTCACAAAACACACCACGTTCAATGAATATGCCACGAAGGTGTCTCATAATCCTCAACGTGTGGCCTATCCTACAGAATATAGAAACACGAAAGTACGCATTGATACCACGTTTTATGACAGCATTATGGATGATGACATAGTTTATGATCCAGGCCATCACTATTGTAAATCCTGTATGCTAAATTTTGGTTTTGAAAATAATGTATCCACGCAAGTGATTCATAAAGCATGGTACGGTTTAACCATGAATCAAGTGATTCTTAAATTAGCTGACGAGGATCATTTTGCAGATTTCTGGTGTACAATATGTACAAAACCCCTGTTTAATGTTTATTTTCCAATAACCTCTCAAATGTTTTGTTTTCATTTTTATAAATTTCCTGTTGAGGAACGAATCACTTCGTATCGACAACAAGCATTTCGCCAACTTTGTCTTAGCTTACCTATCAATCAATATTCGCCTCATAGAATGAGATTTGTTAGAAACTAACAACATCATATCAAGATTATCGCTTTTTTGTTTACATTCGGCTTTCAGGTGCATACTTGACGTTTAGAATACATTTGGCTATTTTTTGTTTGTTTTAGTTTATCGTTTATTCACGTTGATGAACACATACACACTGGTTTAAATTTGTAGTTTTGAATTTTGTTTTGTTGAATGTAGACATGGTTATTAAATGCATAGCGTGTTAACTTTGCCTTTTATACGTTACCAACAGTATTCAGATGTTTGCTCTTAGTATCTGTTGATACTATTTATTTAACAGAATGCTGTGTGAATTTGCACAACAACAGAGCAAACGAATACAAGTCATTCGACAAGGGAATGATAGGCTAATTCCCATTGACAACAGAGACATACATTTACCTCCAAGAGAGATCTTGAAAATGATTCACACTTAATTTTGATAAAACATTTCCAATTAAATAATTTCCAAATGTATGTCTTGACTGAAAATGATACAAACATTATTATATTTTTGTTAATTTATCCAATACTATCTACAACTTAAGGCCATAAACACACAGGCTTAAAAAAAACAACAACACACTTTGATGTACAGACAAAGTTATTGTTGTTGTTGTTGTAATATAAGGACGAGAGTGTTAGAAAGTAACACTCTTTTCTTTGGTTATAGACTACCATGGACACCTTGAACGCCATTGGTCAAGATTGTGGCTTTGCACGCAGGAAAATGAGCGAATTGCCTACGCAAACACCCTTTCGCATACATAAAATTCAAAAACTAAAAACCAAATTTGGTGAACGAGCTCTTTGCATTTGTCAAGACTTTGAGACATTTCTTCCCACACGATTTAATAACCTATCTGATAATGTCATGGAGGATGTCAATTCCAGTATTCACCCTGTCTATTTAATCTATGAGGGTGAAAAAAATAATCGTTGCATGGTACGTTTTGAAAAATAGAAAACGAATAATCATTGTACGCTAGCCGTGACTTTGGTTTATTCATGCCCTACTCTTTAATAACAATAATAAAATAAAATTATTTTTTGTGCTCAACAGTTTGACGTTTATTAATTGTTGCTCAACGTTTATGATGGAAAATAATAATAATTGACACGTGGACGGCCAGGGTGGATGGGCCAACTTACCGTTTATTCAGAGGTCCGCCTCGCTTCCACAGCAAAATCACCCCCAGATGACATGCCCCAACAGAAGAGCTCCAAAGGGGTAGAAGGAAGGTGGAGAAGGGGACAACGCACAGGCTATTCTACAGACACCCCCCAATAACCAACAGAACTGCTGCCAAAGAAAAAATGCCACAACAGTTGTTTAAAAATTTAAAATAAAAATTTAATGTTAAAAGTTAAAAGAGCACCTCCACCAGAAACAGCACATGCATCAGCCAGCATCAAATTACAAAAATAGGCAAGAGACGGCTTAACATGCTTGCTTGCAAAGCAAAAAAAAGGAAAAGAATTAAATTAAAATTAAAATGTTAAAGCCCAAAGATAAAAATAAAATTACAGGCATAATTAAATGAGAACGGGCTTGATAATTTAGTAGGACGCAATACCGACCGGACATAATACAAAAAACTAAAAATTAAATTAATAAAATAAAATATGATCAATTAAGAAATTCCCGATATTCGTGACTAAGAAAAACACAAGAACATTCACCAAAAATACAAAGTAAAACCAACAAGGTTAATAATAAACATATTAAGTTAACACCACAACACGTTTGAGTTTCGCGGTCGGCGCCAAGAGACTGCCCTCCAAGACCAGAATGCATTTCGGCAAAACAAAAACAAACATGGCCACTAAAAACAGGAGACCGCATGTCAAATCGAAATTACGGCAAAGAATTAGCATTAAATTAATAAATAAATAAATAAATAAGTTAAAATAAACTTAGAAATGTGTCTCCAGAAGGTACGAAGAAAAAAAATAACAAAATTAATACATATATGGAAACATTATTAAAACATAACAAAATTTTAGGCCTACCAGGCGAAACAAAACACAAGATCAAACATTCATACAAGGCCCATATTGGAGCTCCCAAAATAAAATAAATAAAAAACGTACCTTAAAACTTCACAGTGGAGACACAATAAAAATAAAATAATTCACACACAAACCAAATAACGTAATACGGCACTACATTGCCTGAAAATGGCCCACCCAGCACATGCTTCGTTTTGGTATCACAAGCACTGGTCTGTATCGAGATGCGTTTTTCATTTCGTACTTCTTCACTGCGAAACGATGAAATAATATCCTGAAGAGCACAGGCAATTTCTTAGTAGAATTGGTATTCATATTTTGTATAAGCTGGGGGCCAAGGCCCCCCCCCCCAGCCCACGAAGAGATACTCAGTCACACCAGCTGGCCAGTTGCTTCCTAGACGACAGACAATCAACTCCCCAAGATGGCGGAGAATCGCGCGTCAAAAACAGCATTGCATACATGTTAATTTAATTGTCCAATCGCAGCTTGACACGTCAAGCAACAATGTCATTATTAAGCAATTAATTTGGCGGTATCATGAATACACAGGCCTTTGTTTCATGACGTAGAATATAATAAATAGCCTTCAAACATGACTGGAATAGGATGAGTTGATAAGGCACCCCAACACACTCTATCGGAGAAGAAGGAACCACGTGAAGAAACCCCGAAGTCCGACAGCAGAAGCCATCTCGTGTTCACAAACGGAATCAAGTCACCAGGCGGTCGATTCAAAATGTCAAGGAACACCAGAATACAGGGAAGATGGATTTTTAAAAACATTGGGACGGGCATTGCACGTAACAGTCTCCCTCCCTTAAGCGTGAACACCGTTCACGAATATGCCTAGGCATAGGCAGTACTCCTTAACTAGTCGATTCACCAAGCATGTTTCCAGAAGATAATGTTCACCAGTTAACTCCAATTGATGGACGAAACCGCATCGTTTTGGTTAGGAAGAGTGCAGGGTCAGATTATCAGTGAAGGAATAATTGATCACCTCGCAAACCACTTAGTTAACCTCTTCACTGTGTCCATAAGTCTTCAGAAACGCAGAACACCAGCACCAGCAGTGCTTTCATAGTCCGAGACACGTTAGGAAAATTTTCAATAAGTCCAATGTAGTTCGCTTTAGACGAAGTAGGTGGAAGCAATGTGCCAGATATCATTCGACGCGTGGGCAGCCATTTACAAAACAGAAGTTAATCTTATTTCAAAGAAAAGTTTACAGAAATTACAATTTCTTACTACATTTTACAAAAGAGAAACAAAGTTGAATTTAAATGATGAAAATATTTCTGACCATGACCTAGATCCGTGCTTACAAAATTTCATTAACAAGTTTATCTTTTTACAGACTAGAAGTACCTTTCAAGATTACATGAGTTAAGCGACTATAGATTTAGAAGGAACTACGGTAGAGGAATGACCACTTAAATTCCCAAGGAATCATGTATATAAATTTTACCATGAGTTATGTCTCCCACCGAGTCCAACTTACCATGCCAGCATCTTTTATGAAAACATCAAAATTTAGTTTCAATTTTACAATATACCATAAAAATGGGAATTACCCAACAGTTACAGTTTGTATCCCAGCAGAGTTTTCATATCCAGTTCAAAATTCCAGAAGGAACAGATGCCTGAAGGCCTCAACGAAGGTTAGGGATACTCTACATTATACATAATAAGTTTACACAATTTATGGTAGCATTTCCTCATTAGAAACCTCTCCACCTCGTTTAATGTGCGACAGATGCACTCTGGAAATTTTGTTGGCCTTAGGGTTTCTAATAAGCAGAGTAACGGGAGTCAGGAATGCCTCTACATAACAGGGGCCTTTAAAAACGAGGGGTCAACTTGCTTGAAACTAGATTACTGACGCCCTTGGGCTCGAAATTGCGGACGTACACAACATCTCAAATTTCCAAATCAGTTGGCTTGCGACAGGCATTGTGTCGCTTGGCAAGTTGGTCATGTGATACCTTAATATTCTCTCTAGCCTTGACGAATTTCGCCCTCATATCCTCGGGCGTAAAACTGTCTGGAAAGAGATCGTGCAGGTTCCACAGATTAGACAATGGAGAATTAGCCATAAAGGAAAATATTAACGAAAAAGGGGTGGCTTGCGTGCTCTCATGCACGGCGGTGTTGAAAGCAAAATTGAGCCAATGCAAATTAGAATCCCACTTGGAATGGTCGTCGTGGTGGAAAGCAATCAGAGCAGAACGGAGATTACATTGACTCGCTCAGCGAGAGACGGGTTAGGAAAATAGGGAGTGGTGTTTACATGCGAAATAGCATAATCAAATAAGAATTGACGGAACTGGTGAGATACAAAGCACTTGGCATTATCTGACACCAGGTACTGACATGGTCCAAAAGATGAAAAGATGGAATTAAGACACTTTGTGACGGAACTGGTCGTAGCCTGTCTGGTGGGGAAAATCCAACTAAACCGGGTGAAACCGTCAGTGCAAACAAGCGCAAATTGGTTTCCCCGACCAGAGCGAGGGAACGGCCCAACATGGTCGATAAAAAGCCTCTCCATGGGTCTAGATGCCGGTTCGGATGACAACAGGCCAACCTTAGTAGAAACCGGAGGCTTGCTAATACTACATGCAGCACAATTTCTAATGAGCCTCCTGATGTCGCCATCCATACTTTGCCAAATGAAAAACTGTCTGATTTTAGCTAGGGTCTTGAATACTCTTAGGTGGCCACCAATAGGAGATTCGTGGTAGTAACGAAAGATTTCCGGAATGAGGACCGACGGTAGGACAATTTTAGGTAGACGGTCATGACGAGATGAACAACACAATACACCATCCTTTAGAGAGTAGGGCTTGATCACTTCACCAGAATTGATTCGGTCAATTAGGCTAGATAAGGAGGGATCTTCTTTCTGGAATCGCCTCACATCTTCAAAAAGCACAGGGGAATTGCTAAGAACGACATTGACAAAATTTACGGGTGATACAAGGTTTACGGGTTCACATCCTTGAACTTCCTCTTCGGCTGTTTCCTCATACATGCGGCTTAATGAATCAGCCACCGCATTTTCGGACCCATGAATATGGTGGACAGTGAACTGGAATGACAGAATCCTAGTTGCCCATCTGGCAATCCTACCAGTTTTACGGGGTTTTCCTAACACCCAGCTCAAGGCATGGTTATCGGTCTCAAGGAGAAACTTAGTGTGCTCAAGATACATACGGAATTTTTCTAGAGCGAACAACACAGCTAAACCCTCAAGTTTGTGTATGGAATACTTCCTCTCTGCGTCCGTTAAGGTACGAGAAGCGTATGCAATGGGTTGCCTACCCAGATCAGACTCTTGCAGTAGGACACAACCAACACCACGACCAGACGCATCAGTCTGCACAATGAACTGCTTCCCAAAATCCGGAATGGCTAACACAGGGGCGTTAGAGAGCGCAAGCTTAAGATCTACGACGGCTGCCTGCTGAGAGGGACCCCACTCAAACTTCACAGCCTTTTTGCGTAATTGATTTAGAGGAGCAGCACGGTCGGCAAAATTACTGATGAACTTACCGAAGAAGTTCACCATACCAATGTAACGAGCAACACCCTTGGCGTTCTTGGGTGGTTTAAAATCTCTGATGGCCTGCGTACGAGACTGGTCCACGGAGATACCAGATTCAGAAACAATATGGCCCAAGAAGGAAATTTTGGGCTTGGCAAAGGAAACCTTGGACAATTTGACGGTAAGGCCAGCGTCACGCAACCGATCAAGTACAACCTTCAGATGATCAACGTGTTCCTCGAAGGACTCAGAATAGATCACCACATCGTCAAGGTAGTGGTACACAAACTTGAATTTAATTTCTGAAAACACCTTGTCCTGAAGTCTGCTCAACACAGCGGCTCCGGTGGATAGGCCAAACGGGACACGGGCATACTCAAACAGGTTCCAGTCAGTGGAAAAAGCAGTAACATGCCTGGATTCCGGAGAGAGGGGAATTTGGAAGTAAGAAGAATTTAAATCGAGGATCGTGAACAACTTCGCGTTGCGAAACCAACTAAAGCATGTGTGAAGGTCCGGCAAAGGAATGGATTGCAAAACAACTTTTTGATTAAGAGCCCTATAGTCGACCACCGGCCGAAAACCACCGTTAGGTTTTGGCACAAGAAATACAGGGGATGAGTAGGCAGAGGTAGAGGGTTGGATTACACCTTCTTCCAACATCTTATCGATAATCTTACGAAGTTCAGCCATCTTGGGCGGGGCAAGTCGATACGGGCTGGAACGCACCGGTACAGAATCGGCCATTTTGTCAGTAAATACATCACTATACTCCTGACATAACCTCTTAATGGCATCCTTTTGAAGACTCGTTAAATTTTCCAGATCGAGATCCTCAATAGTCATAGGTTCACTAAGAGAATTGACAGCAGGGGAAGATAAAATCGGGTTAAATGATAATTTACTCTGCGGATTAAACTTAAACCATAAGTTGCGAGCACCAAAATCAAGAAGCATACCAACGTGTGACATGAAATTAGCTCCAATGACCACAGAACAAGAAAGATTTCTGGCAACAAAAAATTTAAACTTCCAAGAAATATTTAGAATATGAATTTTGACTGTCATACTACCCAAAATATTTAAGTTTGAACAATTTGCCGAAATAAAAGATTCATTGTTAGGCTCTAACTCAGGAAATTTGCAAACACTCTTCATAGATAAAAACCAGTCCTCGCTTATAAAGGATGCGACACTACCAGAATCAAGCAATGCAGAAACGGGCTCGTCATTAACACAAATTTCAATAAACGGGGATATTCCTTTAGCTACAGGAGAAATTCCAAAATCATTACTCACTCTAAAACGATTAAAATTAGATGACGAGGACACCCGCACCACAGGTTTCACATTATGTTAAGAATTAGGCTGACTTGCCACGACATTGCTCACCGACAGGTTAGGTAGGTCAGCGACATAAGCAGAATTAGCCCGTGAAGATTTAGTTTTCAACGAGTTGTCAAGACTTTCATTGGTAGGGCGACCAGAAACTTCACAGGGTTTTCCCAAATTCACATGCACAGAAATATCCTTAGAAGTAACACCCGAGTTGGTCTCCACAACATCCCGTCATTGGCGATAAACAACCTGGTTACTCGGACACACCTTCCTAACATGTCCCACGCCACCGCACGTGTGGCACTTAATATTGGGTCTTGGGTGGAACATAACCTTAGGCGGGGGACGAGCCATCAAGGAAGGAGGGGGACGAGACATCAAGGAAGGAGGAGGAACATTAGCTACACGAAGAGAATCTGCATGTTTCACAGCCATAGCCTCTATATCGACATGTTTCAGCTCGACAAATGACGAAGGCCTGGTTCACATAGTCATGTATGATCTATATTGAGGCGAAAACCCATTTACAATCGATGACACCAACTGTCGTTCAGTTAAAGGGGATGCAAATACCTGGGCATATACCTTGATGTCACTGACATAGTCGCTAAGGGACTCGTCCAACCTTTGGACACGATATAAAAACCTTTGCTCGAGAGCACTAAGGGCACTCGCAGGGACAAAAAACCACAACACTTCCCTAATAAACATGGCTAAGGACATGCGGAGGTGGATAGCTTCAATCAGCTTATCGCGCAGCATACCGGATGCAACAGGATACAAAAGTTGAAAAATCTGAATTTCCGACATCCCAAAAATCGAGGCATGGTTACCCAATTTGACCACTTGTTTTAAAAATAGGACCACTTGGGTAACGTCATCTAGGTTGAAACTCTTTAACTTAGTTAAGAAACCAGAAATAGGATGAGGAATCGACTCATAATTAACGGTAGGCGAGTATGTAGCGTTTGGAAAAGAGACATTGTAACCAGGGTAGCCCGCTCGCACACCCTCCACAGGAGACAAAACATTTACATTGCTAGAGAAAGAACTGGGATGCAATGGGTCGGCAGGACCCAGGAAATCATTAGGTGACCTAACATGAGAGGAATGACCGTATCCAGGGTTAAGAGGTCTGGGCGAGCCGGAACCAGACAATAGAGGGGCAGGCAAACTACTACTAGTAATCGATCCCAAAACCTCAGACCTAGTAAACAGAGGTGATTCACGTTCAACCCCAGAAGAACTCTCCAAATTCTCAAGGTTATCTCTTAAGTCAATTAAATCGAAAACACTATTATTGTCGGCCCTTTTTAAAAAACACAGAATGCAGACAGACAATACAGAAGGAAACAAATTTTAGGAATTACGAGGACAGTTTACACTTTCACAACAATACCGTAACTACCAATTACCAACACCATAGATTAGGTTGACACTCGAACACAGCCACCACCTATAATACAAGATCATGCACAATGCTGCCCAGAACTGCATACGTCACCGCCAGCTTGGCTCGAGAACAGGAAGCTAAATTACAAACATTTGCACAAAACACATGGCGAACAGCTTCAGACAGGGCTCCAGGATGCCTTCACTCGTAGCATGTAGGCTATCAGAATATTAACAAATCCCCATTTCCCATGCCAAGAACACATGCCAGCCACTTACCGAGCTTCTTCTTCAGTGAGGATGTTGTATACAAACAGGATAACATACAGCAGCAAACACCTCGCTTTGAACCGGTCATTTACATCTCATCACATGGATATTCAGAGGCAAACATGAAATTAAACAAACGACAAGGATTAGCTTTACATAACATCAAGTGCACTGCTATGACAGATCCCATCAACAACCGCTCCATCAGCATCAGAAGGGTCCATAAAACGAGCCTGCGGGTATTGAGGAGGGGATAGTTACGGAAGCGAAATCGAGCTCGGTTGCTACCAAAATGACACGTGGACGGCCAGGGTGGATGGGCCAACTTACCGTTTATTCAGAGGTCCGCCTCGCTTCCACAGCAAAATCACCCCCAGATGACATGCCCCAACAGAAGAGCTCCAAAGGGGTAGAAGGAAGGTGGAGAAGGGGACAACGCACAGGCTATTCTACAGACACCCCCCAATAACCAACAGAACTGCTGCCGACGAAAAAATGCCACAAAAGTTGTTTAAAAATTTAAAATAAAAATTTAATGTTAAAAGTTAAAAGAGCACCTCCACCGGAAACAGCACATGCATCAGCCAGCATTAAATTACAAAAATAGGCAAGAGACGGCTTAACATGCTTGCTTGCAAAGCAAAAAAGGAAAAGAATTAAATTAAAATTAAAATGTTAAAGCCCAAAGATAAAAATAAAATTACAGGCATAATTAAATGAGAACGGGCTTGATAATTTAGTAGGACGCAATACCGATCGGACATAATACAAAAAAACTTAAAATTAAATTAATAAAATAAAATATGATCAATTAAGAAATTCCCGATATTCGTGACTAAGAAAAACACAAGAACATTCACCAAAAATACAAAGTAAAACCAACAAGGTTAATAATAAACATATTAAGTTAACACCACAACACGTTTGAGTTTCGCGGTCGGCGCCAAGAGACTGCCCTCCAAGACCAGAATGCATTTCGGCAAAACAAAAACAAACATGGCCACTAAAAACAGGAGACCGCATGTCAAATCGAAATTACGGCAAAGAATTAGCATTAAATTAATAAATAAATAAATAAATAAGTTAAAATAAACTTAGAAATGTGTCTCCAGAAGGTACGAAGAAAAAAAATAACAAAATTAATACATATATGGAAACATTATTAAAACATAACAAAATTTTAGGCCTACCAGGCGAAACAAAACACAAGATCAAACATTCGTACAAGGCCCATATTGGAGCTCCCAAAATAAAATAAATAAAAAACGTACCTTAAAACTTCACAGTGGAGACACAATAAAAATAAAATAATTCACACACAAACCAAATAACGTAATACGGCACTATATTGCCTGAAAATGGCCCACCCAGCACATGCTTCGTTTTGGTATCACAAGCACTGGTCTGTATCGAGATGCGTTTTTCATTTCGTACTTCTTCACTGCGAAACGATGAAATAATATCCTGAAGAGCACAGGCAATTTCTTAGTAGAATTGGTATTCATATTTTGTATAAGCTGGGGACCAAGGGGCCCCCCCCCAGCCCACGAAGAGATACTCAGTCACACCAGCTGGCCAGTTGCTTCCTAGACGACAGACAATCAACTCCCCAAGATGGCGGAGAATCGCGCGTCAAAAACAGCATTGCATACATGTTAATTTAATTGTCCAATCACAGCTTGACACATCAAGCAACAATGTCATTATTAAGCAATTAATTTGGCGGTATCATGAATACACAGGCCTTTGTTTCATGACGTAGAATATAATAAATAGCCTTCAAACATGACTGGAATAGGATGAGTTGATAAGGCACCCCAACACACTCTATCGGAGAAGAAGGAACCACGTGAAGAAACACCGAAGTCCGACAGCAGAAGCCATCTCGTGTTCACAAACGGAATCAAGTCACCAGGCGGTCGATTCAAAATGTCAAGGAACACCAGAATACAGGGAAGATGGATTTTTAAAAACATTGGGACGGGCATTGCACGTAACAATAATAATAAATTTTCTAAAGGTTTTTCTTGATGGTAGAATTTTTTGTTTGTTTTTTGAACCTTAAGTCATGTCAATACAATGATGTCTATGATGAGCATAGGTGAATGCTAGTTTTTGTAAGCTCTCTTAATTGGAGATTTTTTTAGCCTTAGGCTACGTGAATAGAATCATGCCTATGATGCATGTTTATAATTAGTTTACCTTCTTTACTTTTCATGTACATAAATAGTTTTTTTAATAAGTTGAAACGTTATGCACTTAAGGCTCGCTTGTTCATTCAGCACTCCCTTATGCACTACAGCCACAAGTAAGAAATAAAAAAGTTAGAGAGAGACATATCTTTAACAAGAAATCTATTAAACACTATTTACTAAATAAATAAATAAATAATTTAAAGTTAACGTCACATTGCCTTTACTACAGACATGGTTTTGCACTAAACCTTTGTTTTTTACTCAATAATAAGCGTTTAACAAAAACATGGTTCTAGAGTAGATAAAGATTTCATACGCCAGTATCAGGTACTTTTAAACATGATTTTGGTTTACCTGTGGTTGCAGTGCGTGAGGGGTTGATAAATCAACAACAAGCGAGCCTTAAGCACATGACATTACAACTTACTTTATGAATAATAATAATAATTATGGACTCTTGTCGTTTTTTTATTGTTTGTGATTTAAAATAGCATTTATAGCAATTTTTATACAATTTTTAATTATTATTATTATTATTATAATGATGTTACTATTGAGGAATAATGATGGACTTTTGTCCTTTTTTGATTGTTTGTGATTTTAAAATAGGTTTAGTACAATTACCATGTATATGATTTTTTTATAATGATGATGAAACTATTGGTTAAAACGATGGACTTTTTGTCCTTTTTTATTGTTTGTGATTGAAAAAATAGATTTACTACAATTAGTAATTTTTTATAATGATGCACTGCTGTCCCTTTTTATTGTTTGTCATTGATGTCATTTTATACATTTTATTTAATTATAATGATGAAACTATGAGTGAATAATAATAATGGAAAAAAACACAACATGGACTCTTGTCTTTTTTTTTGTCATGATAACAGTGATACTATACATTCTTTTAAAAATAAATTCCTCATGTTAAAGTCCATATCTAGATAAAAGTAATTTGCTCTTCATAGCACCAATCACTATAAATGCTGCCATTCGTTCTGATAGACTGGCATCTGTAGCTGTTAATCGTTGCTTGGCAATGCTTAACAAGACTTTGTCGGCAATGCGTCTTAGTGTGGGATCACTGTTTTCATAGGCTTTATCGTGATTAAGGCATGCATGATCCAAAGCATTGATTCCCATATCTCCTCTCCTCAAACGATCTTGAAGACGAGTACCAGGGCCGCAGAAGCTGTAAGCAGGTAAGTGAGCTTCGAATGGTAAGTTTTTAATGATGTTATCAATAATTCCACGGCCAGTACACCTGGGACATAGAGGTTTCAATCGGTGAAAAACACTTTTGTTGTTGTTCTTCTTGTCCTTCTTGTTCTTCTTCTTGTTCTTGCTGTTGTTGTTGTTGTTGTTGTTGTTTGTCGGCGGTTGCTGACGAGCATGGTAGGTGGTGGTTGTTTACCGCATGACAGCCATGGAATGATGAAACAATGTCTTTACACTGAGTTTTATGACCATGATAAAATTTCATGATATAATTTCATTAATTGGCATGTGGCGCCATGGTTAATTGCTTGTGATGGGAAAAAATGACTGCATGGTTGTAGTTCACTCAATACAGGGTCATTAGTCCACTCGGCAGGTGCCTTTTCTCAAATTTCTTTGACAGCGTTGGCAGCAACATAAAAAGAAATGATTTAGGTAGTGCTAATAATTCATGTTGTGTAAAGCTAATCAGTTTTTTCTTGCACACAAAGAACTTTCCAATAGCCTTGTCGATTGTAGTGGCGTCCATGTCTATAACGTTGATGTTATCACCTCACGTGTACACGTCTCACTGCTAGCATTGGACGATACACTTTCAGTTTCAATTTTATTGAACAACTCCCAACATGCACTCGTGGTGAGCCAATGAAACAATTGCCATGCATGCGCTAAGGCTTTATTCTGAATATTGTCGCAAGGACAAGTGTCCATGAGCGTTTGCAGGGATGGACAACCCAGATCTAAAAGGTCAATACATTGACAGTGAGAGGGTAAAAATGGTTGAAGCCACTGGCGTTTTTCACTCCCTTTAACAAATAAGACATTGGCCGCGGACAAATGGGCTTTCATGACGATGTCAAGATACTTGTAAGAAATATCACCCTTTTTCCATGCTAACTGCAAATGATTTTCAATCCATTGGCTCTGTTTTTTATCTTTTTCACTAAGCAACTCGAAAGCATAGGGAGGTTTAAACACCAAATGTATTGGGTTAGACACCCAAAACGTACTACAATCGATAAAAGCTACTTCCTTAAATATAAATTTGTTGTCTTTAATTTTAAACCCCTGACAATCCACGATGAGTGTACGCATCATGCTTTTATTTTTACTTGTTACTTCGTTGATGTCTAATCAACAACTAACCCATGCCATGGTTTAACATGGCAAAGTCAAAGGACTTTAAGAAAAATAAAAGAACCAAATGAATTGAACAACAGCTAAATATTTTTTGAGGTTTTATTCATAACATAAAAAACACTTACACTTTTATTACAAAGTTTGTTGGCTTAATTTGGAACAGCATTCAAATGAATAGTTTGCACATACGGTCCACAGGTATCTCCTAGTTTTTCAGGGTCTGGTACAATAACAGGATAATTCAAACTCCATGGAATATTGCCCACATCATAGCGATTGAGGTAAGGGCAGGATGGACTCTATCGCTGATGTTCGCTAAAGGGTCGATCCCCTATTTCCCAGTTTCCAATTTCAATGTTGCAAAAATACACTTGACACATCCCCACGTTTTAAGTAATAAAATCCGCTCGCAGCCAATTCTCCACAATCCATGTTTCAAAAAATTTCAGACGATTAAATTCACATTTTAAATTCCATGGTTTGTCTGTCACGTTGTTGTTGTTGTTGTTGTTGTTGTTGCTGTTGCTTATTGAGGGACACGTGATGTTTGTTGTTGTTGTATGTGCGCACAGTGCCAGAGCGCAACATATACTGTGCATGAAGACGCTTATTATCAATGATGATCTTTTTTTTTTCCACCTGACCACAAGTGGCTTACATGCTGGTGACATAATTGGACAAAGGATGATATTTCACTTGTCTAGCATGAATAATCAAACAGTAGGCACTGGTATGGTCTGGGACACTTTCTTGTGTTTCAAAATCTACCCTTAAATCAATGGTGGTGATTTTCATAGATTCTTCTAGACACGAACAATCGAAAACAATCAGTGGTGCTTTTGCTTTAAACCCTTGTGGCGACAACATAGGACAATCCTGTTTTTCATAATAAGACGATTGAAATTTAGCGAACATGTCATAAAGGGGACCAAACTTATTTTTTGAAAAATTTAGTTCCAACCCCTCATAGGGAAAGCAAACATTGTTTAAAAATAGTCGTATATTTCTCAAGTGAATGTGATCAAACAAGGTGACATCTTTGCTTTGTTGGTATTTTCTATTGGTTTGAAAACCAATAATAACATAGAGGGGTCTCTCGGTAGAGCGAGCCGATTTGACACTCCAACTATGTGTGTCTGTGGTAGGTAGCAAGGGGTATTCATGTAGACACCAACTTCGAAAGGCGATAGGCAAGGCTTTATCTTTTTGCACCAAATTTAACATGCTTAGCTTTTTACGATCCGATAGCGTCACATGGGGCACTTTCCATAGTAATCGAAGCAATTGAATTTATGAGTCTATCACTTGGTCAGAGGCTCCTTTCAGTGCATTATAATAACTGCGGTCTCTCACCAGATACAAACTTTGTCTTGCGTTTAAAATAATACGCTTGTGATCTTCGGCAAAGCCAAGGAGTAATTTTAAGGGTAGGAAGCCTGTAAAAGTGCCATCGGTATGAACTAGCAGGTCATTGCTACTGTTGGGACACCATCCTGCCATAGAAAGCGTTTTACTTTCCTCCTCGCTATAGGATGGATATAATTTCATAAGACTAGTCATGCCCACATTTCGAGTCATATCTATGACAATATCATTTATCACATAACGTACTTCATATAACAGAAAAGCCAAACCATGATTCGCCAACGCAGACGTTGTGGGTGTGCTGCCATCTGCTTTCATCAATTTACCCTCAAGTTGAAGGACACTTTCATGAGGTAGAGTAAAAATATCTTGATTGTTAATGATGAATTGAATCTCGTCATTGTTATTCAGTCCTGTTGCTTGAGGTTGATAGGAATGCATATCAATGCGCACGACGCTATCTCCCACTTGTATGTGATTTAACACTTGCAACAGCTCTTTGTTCATGATTGGGGTGTAGCGTATAACCAATGCGTTGTAAGCGTTGTCGGTTTACTCGTGTCAACCGTTTCATACACGGCGGGCAACTAACCGACCTCGTAGACGTTGTTGTTGCTTTATAGATAAATTTCATAGCGTCTTTAAAACCAACTCGTAGGTCACAGGGTTGTTGGCGTCCAAAGCAATCAGTTGTTGGTTTCTATTCACTAAGCGTAAGTTAATATTACTAATATCACTGACACACACAGGACGATATAGAACCACTGAATGGTTTTCACGAATAATATAGCCGCAAAGAGAGGTGACAATAAAATCATACAGGGAATGGCTTTGTTCTTGATTGGTAAATACGTCTCTAATAATATTGCAAGACACAGAAATGTGATGGTCCTCGATGATTTTTCATTGGATTATCTGAATCATGGAGTTGGTGAGCTGCCAACACTCTTTGTTTAAATCCTAGTAAAGGACCAATAGAATGAACTCGTGTTTCAAAGTCAATGTTAAACGTAGAGAAAATACGACAGCGATGAGTAATCGTATTGGCTGTAAGTTCAAATTTGTGTGTCCCATCCGCAAATGGTTTGACACCAAATTGTTTTATCATCGACACGCTAATGGCTTCATGCACATCGTCTATGGTATAACCTCCAGGGGGTAGTCTCAACATATAATCATCACAATAAAATGTGTCATTAATATCCAGTTGAATATTGTAAATTCTATTGTAACTTTCCAAAGAAATTAATCCTAGCACATAGGGTTGTTCGGGATGCAATTCAATGGAGGGGGGGGGGGGGGGGAATCCAGGGACACTTCAGGCCCACGACTGTGCACGGTAAAGGTCTTGGCGTTGACATTCATAATGATGAAACTGTTGGCTTAACGCGACCTCTTATATAAAAAATGTAAACTCAAACGGCCACACTCTTGATTGTCAAAGGTTTAGTATTAATATTTTGCTAAAGTTCCGCCTAATCAATACCTTTATTGTACTAAATATAAATGATCACTTAGTGGTCATTGGTACATGTTTCGGGGCCTAATTGTATTGGCCCCTTCATCAGCCTCTGTAGATAAAAAGTCAAGGCAAACAGGTGGTCGGATAGCTTAACACTCATAAAATATTCCCTTCAAAAAACCCTATTATGGTGCACCATAATGAAAGGGGAAAGATGTTTATAATACTTCACCATAGATGAGCCCCAAAAAACCATGAAACTGCAATTTTGTGCCGAAACATCATCTTGCCAGAATGCTTTGGAATAATTAATGAAGGAAATAGGTCTCCAGTTTGAGATTAAACCATTAAGAATGGAATATGTCACATATAAGTCTATATCTGGGATGATATTTAGCAATATGTCAACTTACTTTAGGTTAAACGATAAGTTTATGTCGGCTAAGGCTTGTCTTTTGTTACACGTTATTGTCAATTTGATGGGTACAGCATAAACTCATTACTCAGATATATAGATTATTAAATCATTGGAAAACTAATTATGGTATTAAACTGGGTGTAGTGTTATGTTATTAATAAGAAAATTCTCTAATAGTAAAATATTGGCATCATTTGAAATAATGTAGGAATAAGATTGAAAATTAGGTGGCTCTTATGAAATTAGAATTTGTTGCTGCAATATGTGCATGATTTAGAAAAAAAGAATTTAAAATACTTATGGCTTCATGCTTAAAATAGCTAAAATGCTTAGGGGGGTTTATTTTTGTTGTTGATTTTTAACATTATGTTGTCTGTGAGGGTATCAAACAAAACGTTTGAGTCAAAAATTATCTCATTGAGATTTTTAGGGTCTGAAATTTTATGCGCTGTGTTGATTTCTATGGATTCTAGTACATTCATCAGGGTTCCCTTGTTTGTATAATGTAAGATTTTCAAATCTTTCTCTATATTTGTAAATTTATGACCTGACTCTTCCATATGGGTAGCCATAGCTGAATATTTTCTGTATTTTGTGGCTTTACATGTATCGATAAAAAGAAAAGAAAGAAAGAAAAAACGTGGGTGAGTCATTTCTGTTGCTAAGCGTGGGGGGTTTTTACCGGCTTTATTTGCAGGGTTGGCAGCTTTGGGGTCCTTTTTGGGTGGTGCCGGCGCTGTAGCGAAAACCATAAAAGCCGTAGAGCAAGGCAAGCAACAACTCAAAGAAAGCGAGCGACACAATAAAACGTTAGAAGCCATTGCGATGGGAGCTAGAAATGGCAATCCTTTAACCCTTTATAGGGCAAAAGACTGGGGGTATATTTTTTCTTTTTTTTTTGCACATTTGTAATTGGGGGTGATATATGAGTAGAAATATGCAACAATTTTATGGGTGTGGATTCTATTTTATGAAATATGGAGTGGAAAATTATTATCCCACTGCCCACACCCGGCAGTATGTTTTCTTAAATGAGCAATGGGGTAATAATTTCCCATCTCCAAATTATGATGATACTGTGTTTATCACACAATAATGAGGTTTATTTAACAGGATATAATATATAAAAACACCCATCACGCTCTGACCTATATCATCTTTGCCGAAAACTGCACAAAAAATATAAAAGTGATTTTGGAATGTTAAAAGTTAGTATATTCGAATATAATTCAATAATCTCAAAATAGTATTTACTAAATACACAAAAAATTAATTTTAAACATTTTCTATTCTATGGCAAACATTTTGAGCAGGATAATTATTTCCATTCTAGCTGAAATATATTTACTCAAGTGACCAAAACCATTATTAACATTGTATTTCAGTTATATACCAACGTTTACATATCTTTTATCTTCAATAAAAGCACCTTCCTCTGTAAAACAATACATTTCTTTCACTCAACACAACCGAACTGGCGAGCACGTGCACTGTGGAGACCACTGAGATATATGCTTCCCACCTTTGGTTTCTGATGACAGTATGCATCAACTTAATGGGTTTTCAATAATTCTCTGCATCTAGCTTGTGGATGCATGTGGAACTGCTTGAAATGAAATGGGTGGGAAGTTTCTCTCCCTAACACCGTTCTATAAATACATGGTGGGAAGATAGTATCCCAAGGACCTATAAAGGGTTAAAGCCAGTTTTTTATCCACAAGGTAGTGGCCTGCCGTCTAAGAAAAAAAAATGTCCATCTTCGATAAGCGCTTAAGGCAACTGCCTCGTCATGCCATGACCAATGAAGAAGTGGAAAGCTATGCAAAACAACTGAAGATTTCTCATTTTCGAGGTGTATTTATGCGAAATGAATTACCCAAAGCACCGTGGAAAGAAGAACGAGCCATGAAGAATTTAGATGATGATGCAGGCCCAGGAACCCATTTTGTAGCCTATGTGAATCATGGTTCCACAGTATGGTACTTTGACAGTTATGGAAATTTACCACCCCCGATCGAGTTGCTACGTTATTTGGGAAACCGGGTAAAGATATTCTATAATGTGAATCGTCAACAAACCTTTGACATTTTTTTTTGCTGCTACTTGGTGAACCTTTCACAGCAAACATTCGATAACAACTAACATAGAGAACCTTATTTCATAGCAGTATATTCCAATTCTATATAAAGCGGAAAATCATTCACCGTTTTCCCTGCTTCCTTTACCTCAAACGTAAGCATAAGATGAAAGGATAATTCATCTCCAACATTTACTCTTTGATGGTTGTGGACCAACACTCTATCACCGTTTAGTTGTATTTTTAAATGTTTCTCATCACGCATGGCATATTTAATATGAATTACACCATCATAATGCAATCGATAACGACTTAAACCGGAAGCAAGCATATAGGTAAGATCATCATTCACCAGTGGTGGTGGGGAATGGTTTCTGTCATTATCCAGTTTTTGATTTGACAGGAACACTAAAAATACAGATGGGACAAATTTATAAAGCCTTTTCATTTGATGGGTCACATATCGTTTCGTGCAGACATCGTTTTCGTCTCGAGGCTCTTGCACATCAATAATACGATGATGATTGGCTGAATAGCCCTCAACGGTTAGTCTCGGGGCCATGTGATAGACACTTTGCACTTTGCGATCGACATAGCTTTTTGTTGCCACCTCTCGTGACTGTTTTGATAAAGAGGCGGCCGTGGCCATGCTTACACGAGCTCGCCCAAACACGTCCATGGTGATAGACGTTAACTAACCTATCCTACTCACCGCTTGCCTGTATATATAAACCTTATACACACAAGAAAAAACTCAGTCGTCGACAGAATGGAATTAATGAAACAACCCCATGCTTTGCCCGTCTCTGATTTGGTTTCAGAGCTATCACTGTCCGTGTGCGAACCTAAACGTCATGGCACCCTATTCCCATCTACCGTTCGATGTATTATGGTAGGGTCTACGGGTTGTGGAAAGACCAATGTTTTGCTGAACATTATTACCGCTCCTCATGGCCTACGATTTCAAAATATTTATATTTTTGCCAAATCCTTGTACCAGCCTCTGTACGTGTATCTGGAACAAATTATGTCTTCGTTAATAAAGAAGCCATGGGCTATTTTACATTCACCTCACCTCAAGATGTCATTCAACCAGATTCCATTATAATTTTTGATGATATTGCCACTCAACGACAGGCCATTATTCAAGAGTATTTTAGTATGGGACGCCATAAACAAGTGGATTGTTTTTATCTGGCTCAGACCTATTCCAAAATCCCCAAACAGTTTTTTTTTCATGTGACCTCCTGAGAGGTCGAGTGCAGGTTTTTCTAGGCGACGCCCGTGGGCGACCTGCGCGTCGGGATGAGAGATGGAATGCATGAAGGTGAATGAAACTGGGCAAGGATGTGGAAGGAAGTGGCCGTGGCCTATCAGAAGGTACCGTCCCAGCATTTGCCTGTGTTGAAAATGGGAAACCATGGAAAACCATTTCAAGGACGGCCGATGGTGGGGCTCGAACCCACGCGTCTACCGAGTCAGCAGAGAGCTTGGTCCCATGGCCTATCGCTGTACTTTAGCGAGCATAGCCACAACTGTCGGTCCCAAACAGTTGATTCGTGACAATGCCAATCTCATCGTTCTCTTCCGCCAAGACTCTAGAAATCTCTATCATATTTTTCAAGATCATGTGAATCCAGATATGTCCTTTACAGCTTTCACACAATTGTGTGCTTCGTGTTGGAACCATCATCCCCATGCCTGTTTGGTCATAAATAAACAGAGTGAACGATGTGAGGGACGTTATCGCTTGGGTTTTGATAATTTTATTTCTGTTTAAAAAGACCCAGGGTTGGACATTTCCTGTTAGTGTGTCTTTACCTTCACCATGGTGAACGTCATAGGGTACAAGAAACGTGTTCAAATCGTGCAGCGTATTATTGAGGAACGAAATACGATTCGACATAAATTTCGTGAATTGCAACGTTTAAAAAACGTCAATCCTTTACCCATGATAAAACATGCTCCATCATCGGTTGATCCCATGAGGTTCAAACCTAATGCTTCTGCTGCTACTGCTGCTGCTACCTCTCAAACCAAACCCTTAACAAGTTCAAAATTTACTCTAACAGATTCCACACGAGAGGTAAAATCCTCCTCCTCCTCTAATGTTAGTGAACAAGAACATCAAGAACAGAGAGAAGAAAAAAGAACAACATGAACAAAGTGAAAGTGAAAGCGAAAGCGTATTTAGTCCTGAAAGAAAAAAATCCTCACCCCTTCAACAGTTTCTAAAAACAAAACAAAAATCTTCCGTCATAGAGGCAACACCGTCTTCCTCCACATCGTCTCCGTTTTCACAAGTCTTGGCAACCCCTCAAAATAAAGCTCAACTCAAAAACATTTTAATCAAACATTATGGGGCAACCCTGGAACCGTATCTGACCCTTCTATTTATTGGAAAGACAGATACCACGTATGGTGTTCGCTATGAGAATGATAGTTTTAAAATTGGGGATTCATCCATTAAATTTGCTCGTACGAAAGCTGTCATTAAAAATATCAACTATAAATTAACACCAGGTCTGTTAAAGCTGCTATTTTTCGCACCCCCTCGCCACAAGATTTTACATCCGAGGACTTTGCTAAATATAAATCCATTTTACTAGACACCAACTCTCACAAAAGAAACTATAAATCCTCTCAGCAGGTCAATGCCAATATATCCCAATAATATAAAACCATCATTGCAAACATCTTTGGTAAGCAAAAACATCACTCTGCCTCTGGTGTAAGGTTTAAGAAATTAAAACCCTACCTAGATATAACCTTTTGGAATAATCCCAATCAGTTAATAGAGCGCTTATACTTGCTTCATGCATCAAAACAAGCTGGTCACACTGGACATGAGGCAGAAATCGCCCTCATTGAACATCAACTTCGAGATGCTAAATTATCTTATAAGCCATCCCCCATCAAAGTGGGCATTGCTCATGAATTTCATAAACCAGCCCGACTCATTTATGAACGCCGTCGTGTCATTTCCAAAGGAATCGATGAACTTTGGCAGGCAGACCTGGTTGAAATGATACCTTATTCTAACGTTAACGACGTTGTACGCTATATGTTGACCGTCATTGATGTCTATTCCAAAATGGCTTTTGTTCAACCAGTAAAAAATAAAACTGGTGTCTTAGTCACAAAGGCCTTTCAACATATTATTGAACAACCAAAACGTCAACCTCACTTGTTACAAACCGACCAGGGGAAATAATTTTTCAACAAGGATTTCTCCAGTTTTCTCAAATCTAAGGATGTTCACCATTACACCACCTATAGCAAACTCAAAGCTAGCGTAGTTGAACGCTCCAATCGAACATTACAAAGTTATATGTGGAAAGAGTTTACAATACATGGTTCCTATCGATGGATAGACTGGTTACCTCAACTTGTGTCACGCTACAACAACACCATTCATTCCACCATCCGCATGAAAACTCGCCTCGTCACCAAGAACCTACCCAGACTCAATAGACTGTTTAACCCTATAAAAAGGGTTGACCCAAGGCAACATCGCCTTAAAATTGGAGATTTTGTTCGCATCAGTAAACATAGAAGTGTGTTTTCAAAATCGTATACTCCACAATGGTCGACAGAAATTTTTAAAATTCGCGAAGTCAAGCTAGGTCAACCAGTGACGTATCTCTTAGAAGATCAGAGCGGTCAACCCATTCAAGGACGATTCTATTATGAGGAAGTGCAAAAAACATTATATCTCAACGATTATCTCATTGAACGAGTAATTAAAGTCAAAGGTGCAAAATATTTTCTAAAGTGGTTAGGGTTTCCTTCCACGTTTAATTCATGGGTCAATAAACATAATTTTGTGTAATAAAAACCTATGTATTTATTTATTTAGAAAAATTTCCCTTTCCAAAAAGATGTATCACATTACCTTTCATTAATCCCACCCTTTTGTTTATTACATGTCCAATAACCTCTTTGTTCAAGCCCATGCCAATCTTTTATCATGATGTTATACACCCACCCATTGTTTCAAACTTTGCGTTGCATGATGAGTCCATAATGAACCAAGGCTATGACATACACAGAATAAAGCCGCACACTGTATAATGACACCTGCCTATTATCTCTCTGCTGCGAGGCACGTACGATGATAAGACGTCTTGTCTGGCTCACCGTGGGTTAGTCGCAATGCTTTCATTTCTCATTTCACCGAGCAAGTCCTCTCTCTGCGTGTGAGCCCAGTCAAGCCTTGTCAAATAATAATAATAATAATAATAATAATAATAATAATAATAATAATAATAATAATAATGCCTAAGTGTTTTACCAACATCATAGCGCTTAACATAACGTGACTTCAAATCTGGTTTCTTACTTTTTCCCCGTTTTCCTCAACGATCTAAAAAAAAAAATGACGGAAACCATGATTTCAGCTTTTCCATACCTACATTCCCGTAAACAGAACAACGACACAAATACATCAACATTCCCGTCATAAAAATCGCCTGATTCGTTTTCCAAATAACTCGAAAATGAACAAAAACACCTTTTCCATAAGAAAACCATGTCTCCAGCTTTTTACCTCTTCCATACCTATATCCCCGTAAAGATAATAAAGAGACGAAAAAAATACTATCACACATGTCATCATCACGTTTTCCGTTTTTCCAATATTAGGGAAAATCACAAAAACCCATTTTCCATAACAAAAACATGTTTCCAGCTTTTTAGCTTTTCCATACCTACATCTCCGTAAAGCGGACAATGAGACGAAAAAATACTATCACGCACGTCATCCTCACGTTTTCAGTTTTCTCAATATGAGGAAAAATCACAAAAACCCATTTGCATCAAAAAACCGTGTTTCCAGCTTTTTTTTTAAATATTTTCGACACCTACATTCCCAAAAAAAACGCAACGAGACGAAAAAATACTATCACGCACGTCATCCTCACGTTCTCAGTTTTCGCAATATGAGGTAAAATCACAAAAACCCATTTTCCATAAAAAAAAATGTTTCCAGCTTTTTACCTTTTCCATACCTACATCTCCGTAAAGAGGACAACGAGGCGAAAAAATGCTATCACGCACGTCATCTTCACGTTTTTAGTTTTCGCAATATTAGGGAAAATCATAAAAACCCATTTTCCATAAGAAAACCGTGTTTTGGGGGCGTGGTGGCTCAGCGGTCTAGCTGTATGCCTCTCACCAAGGCAGTCCGGGTTCGATTCCCGGTCAGTGCATGTGAGATTTTCGAAGTGAAATGCCATGTCCTGTGGTTCGGATTCCACGTAAAAAGGAGGTCCCGTGGCTCATAATCACAAGATTCACGGTCACGTAAAACTACAATCTTCCTTCCTTCCTTCCTTTAAAACCGTGTTTCCAGCTTTTTACTTTTCCATACCTACATCTCCCTAAAGAGGACAACAAGACGAAAAAATACTATCACGCACGTCATCCTCACGTTTTCAGTTTTCGCAATATGAGGTAAAATCACAAAAACACATCTATATATATAAAAATCAATGTAACGTGATAGTTTGTCTGTGGGTGTGTATGTCTCCTATGCGTTCATATACCATTCGTCCGATAGCGATGAAACTTGGGTGAGATGTTGTGTACACTTACGTGAAGGTTTCAAAATTAGTGAATACATTTCACAGTAGATAGCGCACAAGTAGATTCAACAAATGAGCGACGACACGCAATGCGTTTCAACAAAGTCCCGTATGCATTCATATACCATTCGTCCGATAGCTATGAAACTAGGCTGAGATTTTGTGTGCACTCCAGGGAAGGTTTCTAGCTTAGTAAATCCCTTTAAAAATAGGTAGAGCACGAGTAGAATCAACAAATGAGCAACGGCGCGCGAAGCGTTTCAACAAAGTCCCATATAATTTCATATACCATTCATCTGATAGCGATGAAACTTTGGTGAGATGTTGTGTACACTCCAGGGAAGGTTTCTGGCTTAGTACATACATTTTACAATAGGTATCACACCAGTAGATTCAACAAATGAACGATGACACGCGAAGCGTTTCAACAAAGTCCCGTATAAAGTCGTATACCAGTCGTCTGATAGTGATAAATGTTTGGTGAATTGTTGTGTACACTCCAGGAAAGGTTTCTGGCTAAGTAAATCCATTTTACAATGTGAAGCGCACGTTTATATTCAACAAATGAGTGACTAAGCGCGAAGCGTTTCGACAACGTCCCGTATACGTTCACATACCATTCATCCGATTGCGATGAAACTTGGGTGAGATGTTGTGTACACTCCAGGGAAGGTTTCTGGCTGAGTACATCCATATTACAATATGTAGCGCAAGAGTAGAATCAACAAATGAGCGACGACACGCGAAGCGTTTCAACCAAGTCCCGTATGCATTCATGTACCATTCGTCCGTAGCTATGAAACTTGGGTGAGATGTTATGTACACGTCATGGAAAATTTCTGGCTTAGTAAATCCACTATACAATATGCAGCGCACAAGTTGATTCAACAAATGAGGGACGACGCGCGAAGCGTTTCAACAAATTCCCTATAAGGTCATATACCATTCTGCCGTTAGCGGTGAAACTTGGGTGAAATATGGTGGACACTCCAAGGAAGGTTTCTGGCTTAGTAAATACATTTCACAGTAGGTAGCACACGAGTAGATTCGACAAATGAACGACGACATGCGGAGCGTTTCAATACAGTCCCCTATGTCTTCATATCCCATTAGTCCGATAGCGATGAAACTTGGGTGAGATGTTGTGGACACTTACGTGACGGTTTCTAACTTAGTAAATACATTTTACAGTAGGTAGCGCACGAGTAGATTCAACAAATGAGTGACGGAGCACGAATCGTTTAAACAAAATCAGGTATGCGTTCATATACTATTCATCCGATTGCGATGAAACATTGATCAGTTATTGTGTACCCGCCAGGGAAGGGGACTTAGTAAATCCATTTCACAATAAGTAGCGCAAGAGTAGATGAAACAAATGGGTGACGACGCGCGAAGCGTTTCAACAAAATCCCCTATTGCGTTCATATAACATTCTTCGATTGCGAAGAAACCTTGATGAGTTATTGTGTACACACCAGGGAAGGGCTTCGACTTAGTAATACATTTCTCAATAGGTAGCGCACGAGTAGATTGAACAAATGAGTGACAGCGCACGAATCGTTTAAACAAAATCCCGTATACGTGCATATACAATTCAACCGATTGCGATGAATCATTGATGAGTTATTGTGTACACACCAGGGAAGGGTTTCGACTTAGTAAATCCATTTCACAACAGGTAGCGTACGAGTAGATTCAACAAATGAGTGACGGCGATGAAACTTTCGAAAGTTGTTGTGCACGCTTCCACGAATGGTTCTAAATTAGAAAATCCATTTTACGATAGCTTAGAGGCAGTTAACATGTAGTGTATCCAAAAGCACTTCAAGAAACAGAATTTCAACGCCAACACTTTCTTTGATTGGCATTGCAACGCATGCCGGGTACAGCTTGTTTTCCATAAAAACCATGTTTCCAGCTTTTTACCTTTTCCATACCTATATCCCCGTAAAGAGGACAACGAGACGAAAAAATTCTATCACGCACGTCATCCTCACGTTTTCCGTTTTCGCAATATTAGGGAAAATCACAAAAACCCATTTTCCATAAAACAACGTGTTTCCAGCTTTTTACCTTTTCGACACCTACTTTCCCGTAAAGAGCGCAACGAGCCGAAAAATACTATCGCGCACGTCATCATCACGTTTTCGGTTTTCCAAAAATTAGCAAAAATGTGAAAAACGCATTTTTGGACCCGAAACCCTATGTTCACCTTTTCGACACCTACATTCCCGTAAAGAGCACAACGAGACGAAAAAAACGAATCTAAGCACACCCTCCTACCATCACTCCTTCCATTCCAAGGTTGCTGGGGCTCACAACTTCCTAAGTGGCCCAGCTCTCTCCAATTGACACTACTCGCATGGTAATTGCTTACACTGCGTAAACACATAGATTTTGACGCCAAATGATTCCTAAGATACAACAGGACATAACGTCCACTAAATCTACACACAAATATCACAAATGAAGGATATTATGTTATCATGCTCTGTACTGTCCATTCCCGATGAGGTAATAATAAAAGGCTGTACTGTACCTCAATGTCCGAACGTCTAAAGGCTCCTTTTCTTGCTGCTATGTTCACTGTCGCCATTGACGCGCTCAGAAGAAATTATTTAAGACTAATATTACGAACTTACAGACTGCCTTTGATAATAAATTCTTCACTTTTTGTCCACAGATGCACTCATCCTAGTCACAATAGGCCTCCAAGCTTAATGTTGACAGTCTAACAATAATGCTCCACTGGTCACTTAATTTAAAAATAGGTAGCTTTCTAATGAAATCTACCTAAAGGCACTTGCCAACTGAGTACAGTTCATTCTGTACTGGAATATAGAGGCCACATGAAGATATATACCAAAACTAAATTACTGTACTGGGCATTGAAAATCCACCTCGTTGTAGTGATCAACACGTTGTGATATAACCAGTTATTTTAAGAGTGCTACCATAATTTGACTTACAGTCAGGCACACAACACTTCCTTGGCATCTGAAATAGTTTAATGAAATATTAGTGAAGAATTTGTTGGTTAAATTCATTACCAGGCATTGGTTACACAAACAACTTAATACGGGAAATACTCACTTCTACAACTTTCAGCAGGTCTGATTTAACACGAGGAATTTCACGGGTGTTGAAATAGTTAGTACGAACTGCTTTTAGATGCTGTCATATATAAAAAAAACTTAGCATGTGGTCTTACGTGTTTATAGAACGTTTATAGAACTCCTCAGTGTTGCCAATTCTACCAACAGCACGGTTTGAGCATTATAGACAGCGATGGCTACAGGCATTGTGTTGAGATTACACAAGATCAAGACAAGCATGACATTTTCAAGGATGAAAAACGGTCTCCCTCGTTGAAGAATTTTCTGGTTGTTGCGCTGTTATTCTTAATGAAAAGGTTCCTGTGCAAGCTCATAGGCCAGTCTTGAGCCGGACGATTTTGATATGCCCAACATTCTTTTAACATATCTTTCCTTTACTCCTTCTACAGCTTTGAAATCTGTTATTTTAAGTTGATCTTCAGCCTGCTGCTTCGTGAGATACACATCTCTCACTAAGTCGTTCATTCTGGATTGATTAACCAGGAGGGGTTCCTTTTTATGTTGTGGGCTGTAGTTTGGATCAGAGAATCTGGTTCCTCTTCTTCTGGAGAGGATAAACTTTATCAACATCTAAAATAGGCTAACTGTAACAAGTCTGTTGTCTCTGTTGACTTTTAAGAGTAAACTGTCCACTCAACAGAAACAGAATTAACACAAACATCGCGGAATTTCTTCATTGTAGTGAAAATTAAACTGTACGTAACAAAAATCACTTAAACACTTTTCAGAGTCACAGCCTAAACATGGTTCATGTTGACAACCCACCTCACCCCATACACTCTTCTTGCAGCAATAAACCTCACTACCGCGACTCTTCAGGCATGAAGGAATGCAAACTAGCTTTAAGAGACGTAATGAACTTCGTTAATAATTATAACTACAATTATAATAATTGATGTATATTAATTATTACTTCTTCTTCTTCCTTCGTTACGGCCAACTAAGGACCACGTCATGTCAACTGTTTTTTCTGAATTTTAATGTTGGCCCAGTACTCCTTCATTCGCAATCGATGTTGCACCTTTCTCTCCGTCGTCCACGCCTTCCCGGTTTTTAGCTTCGGCTTAAGTTGAAAACTCCGATGTTTCTGAAGTTTTTCCCTAAGTGGGCCACGCTCCTGGATATCTTCACGTGTTATCACAGTCTCCAACAGAGCTTTCCCTACTTCACTGAACCAGGCCCCCTTTGTCTTTTTCTTACGGAGAAAAGCAAAAATTCTGTTGGATAGCCGTGTTGATTTCATTCGGGTTATATGTCCATAAAAAGAAATCCTCCTTTTACTCATCACGTCAGTTATTTTCTCTACGTGAGTGTACAACTCGTGGTTGTGGCGTCTTCGGAACTCGCCGTGTTCTTTGACTGGACTCAGGATTTTCCTCAATATCTTCCTTTCTTTGGTCTCCAGTTTTTCCATTATGCCTTTTCTATTCATGGAGAGACATTCCGCTGCATACAAAGCTTCTGGCCGGATGACCGTGCAGAAGTGCTTCAGTTTTGCATTCAGGGATATAGATCTTTTGTTGTAGACATTATTAGTTAGATGGTAAGCCATTTCAATTTTATTCAAGCGTGACGCATAAGCGTCGTTTTCGGACATTGTAGGGTCTATCCATTCCCCAAGATACTTAAATTTCACAACCCGCTTGATTTTCCCATGATTCACTTCAATATGTTTTGGAGCCGTTTTGATGTTAGTAATAAATTCTATTTTCTCGAAAGAGATCAGGAGGCCCGCCTTTGCAGCTTGTGTTTGAAGCTGGTTGATCTGTTTCCTGGCCGTATCCAACGAATCCGCAAAAACCGCAGGTCATCTGCAGAGGCTAGACAGTCAATTGATAGGTTCTTATTCTTGTGACCAAGTCTGATTCCATTTTGGACTACTTCATCACTCATTGTTTTGCGCCACTCACGGATAACTTTCTCAAGAACGCAGTTGAATAGTAGAGGTGAGAGACCATCTCCCTGTCGAACTCCTGTCCTTATCTCGAAGGCATTGGAAATCTCGCCTCTAAACTTGAGTCTGTTGGATAATCGCTCTGGTTTTGTTGTCTAGGCCGAACTCCTTTAGAATCTTAAGTAGCGTAGTCCGATCAATGGAGTCATAAGCTTTCTTAAAATCAATGAATGTTACTACAAATTTCTTGCTCCTTAGTTTCAGATATGAAAGGATAGATTTGAGATTCATGATTTGCTCCACACATGACCGTCCCTTCCTAAAACCTCCTTGATAAATACCCAGTTCTGTATATAGCTGTTCTTCAGCCCTAGTTTGAAGAACTTTTGAGAGGATTTTGTAAGTTATCAGTAGGAGGGAGATGCCTCGATAGTTGTTAACATCTGCTTTATCGCCTTTCTTATGAAGGGGGTGGATTAAAGCAGAAGCCCAGCCACTTGGAAGTCTTTCGGTATCCCAAATTTCATGGATGATGTCCGTTAATTTATCCACTGTATTGTCACTAGCAAACTACCACAGTTCAGCGATTATCGAGTCTTCACCTGGAGCTTTATGGTTCTTTAGAGATCGGATAATCTGTTTGACCTCCTCTTTCGTGGGAGAAGAGGAATCTGGGTGGACTTGTGCATGGTCATTAAATGTGAATAAGAAGCTTGGAGTCTCACAGTTAAGAAGGGACTCAAAATATTTTGCAAGCACCCGACAATTATCTTTTGTCGCTATAAACTGAAGACATGGAGGGCCATATTTCCTCAAGTTGCTTTTAAATGTTCTATAGAAGTTGCGCATATTATTCTTCTGGAAATCCTGTTAGATTTGATCCATCTGGTTTTTATAAAAGGCACGTTTAGCATTGCGAATGGCTTTTGCTGCACTCGTTCTCTCATTCAAGAAGTCTGTCCAGTTGACTTGATTTTGTTGCGAATTCCATTTCTGCCAGGCATGCTGTCTCTTCCTTATTACTGCGTCCCATTCACTGTTCCACCAAGCATGCTTCCTCGTTTTAGTTAGTAGGACGGTCTCTTTTGCTGTTTCAACGAGCGCCTCTCGCAGTTGTTCCCAGTTCTCTGCATCCACAGTTTGTAGTTTTCGTGTAAACTCATTACTGGACGCCAGTTTTTCAACATCATATCTTTCAGTCTTTTTGGCTCGGAACCTCCGTGTGTTTCTCGGGAGGAGTTTGATTTTAATTTTAGATACCGTAGATAATGATCCGAGTCCAGTTTTTCATTTCGTAGAACTTTCACATTCTGAATTTCTCTTTAAGCTTTCCGTGCAATTGCGACGTGATCAATCTGGAATTCGCCAAGACTGGGATTTGGGGATTTCCAGGTCTTTTGTTTCTTGGGAAGATGTTTGAAAGCAAGGGATTTCATTACCAGGTTGAAGGCCCTACATAGCTCTATTAGCCGTTCTCCATTACGATTCGTTCTGTGATGAGCGGAGTAATTTCCAACAATGTTCCGAAATTTTCTTTCTTTGCCTACCTGGGCATTGAAATCCCCAAGTAAAATGATGTTATGTTTGCTTGGAATCTTCGATAAAATTTCTTCAAGTTCTTCCCAGAATCGATCAGTTCCTTCCGGGTCTTTCTTGTTCGCTACGTTGATCGGTGCATGGACGTTCACAATAGTATACATTTTATTTGTACTTCGAAAGGAAAGGGTCGAGACTCGACTGCTTACAGAAGTGAAATTTGTGATGGAGTCTAGAAACTTCTTGTTGACTACAAATCCAGTACCGAGTTGGGGAACCGTTTCTATAACACGTTTACCTGGCTTACCCTTGAAGATTCTGTAGCCATCAGATTCAAAGGCATGCTCATCAGTAAATCGTGTTTCCTGAACTGCTGCAATTTGGATCTGATGTTCAGTTAGAGCATCCGTGAGTTGTTTTCATTTCCCAAACTTCCGGAGAGAATTTGTGTTAAAGGTAGCAAAGAGATTCTTGGCTCTATGCTTGATCTTTCGCAGAGTCTCCGATACCTCCAAGCATTTCGGTGCAAGCTCCCCAGATTCCGAAGGCTTGCATGCGTCACTCGAAGCGACGGTGGATTGGTTACCACCTGGGGTAGTAGCATTTGCTGAAATTTCCTCCATGCTTTTAACAGTTGAAAGACTGTTGACTTAGGCCAGTGATGTTTCACACTGACAAGGATACTTCCAAGGTTGTGAGCCTTGGAGCCCCCAGCACTGATCGGCTCACCGACCCAGTTTCCCGCTAGGATTGGTTACCCAACCTTCCACTGGGTTGCTCGGTTTAACAGGGGCACCTCTTGTAGGTTATGTGCTGGAGTGGGAGTGAAAGAGGCTAGTTAGATTCTCTTGCTGAATCCAATATATTAATGTTGCAGATGACTAACAACGACGCATTTCACCCCCATTTGCCCAGATACACAAGATCTTCTCCCAGGTTGATTCCTGGGACCTATTAATTATTACTATTAATCTTTCAATTTATTTCATATTTTTTGACATATTTTAGTGGCTTTCTAAAAAATTGAGGGTATTGGAACATTTTTACATTCATATTCGATGACTTGATATTATACAGGTCGTTTCTAGCATGAGGCAAACACCTTGTTAACTTACATTATTCAGAGCAAAGTTCACATGTGTGCATCATGAAATTGTTAAAACATGCAGTTTAAAGACCCTAGTTATTGCATTTTCTTCTCAGATATGTTTAAGATAACGCACAATTGAATCTTTATGACTAACTTATAGAACTAGGCTAACGTTTGGGTACTTGCATAAGATTCCCGGCCGGGACCCTTAGGGCCAAAGCCTTTCATTTGCACTCAGCTGTTTTGCTTTATGATATAGTTTCGAGTACCATGACTTAGTGTTGTGTTGTTGGCGGCCATTTTGGATTCCAATGTCAGGTCCGGAACTTAGAGAAGGTCCTGGGCTAAGCTTGGGGTGTAGCCACGAATATTCTTATGAGTCCGTCAAGTACAAAACTCGCTTTATCCAGGCAAATTGGTACTTCTGAAAACTGAAATATTAGGGACTTGTGTTTACTGGCATGTTATAATATTCTACTACTAATAGACCTGATATTATTTAAAGCAGTCAGTGAATGAATGTTCTGTGAATGCCGAGTGCAGGCGACCCTCACGTCCTAATGAGAATGAGGTGATGATGATAACGACACATACACCCAGTCCCCAGGCCAGGGTATTTAACTCCAGGAGATTAAATTCCTGTTGGCCCGGCCGGCAATCGAACCCGGGACCCTGTAGTGTAGTGAGCTCTTTGCATTCTCCTACATGGATTACATCAACACTTCAATTGTTTTCCAAAGAGCTCACTACACTACATCCCTCCCTTTCCGGGAAGTTAGGGTCAAAGTAGTTGTTCCAAAAGTTGAGGAACAACTACTTTGACCCTAATCAAGTCACAGAAGTAATTGTCGACGCTGGACCTGAAGGGCTAGGAGCTATTCTCGCTCAGCCTAAAGACTCAGACCCAGGAGAGGTAGCTTATGCTAGTCGGTCTCTTAGCGCAACAGAGAAGAAGTTTTGTCAAATTGAACGGGAGTTATTAGCCATAACCTGGGCAATAGAACATTTTCGCCTTTATCTCCTAGGTGCCTACTTCAAGGTTATAACTGACCACAAGCGCTTGCTTGGAATACTGTCGACTGATAAGTCCACCACCCCTCGATTGGAAAGATTACGACTTCGCCTTCAAGAATACTATTTCATCTTAAATTATCGCCCAGGAGCCTCTAATCCTTCTGATTACTTCTCTCGTCATCCATTCTCTCCTCGAAGCAAATCCAATCGTGGTGAGAGGTACGTCAATTTTGTTGCTAATCAGGCTGTACCTACTGCATTGTCTAGGGAATTAATTGCCAAGCACACCGAAGAAGATAGAGCCCTTAGCCTAGTAAAGGAAGTTGTGGTGGCTAATTCTTGCAAATTGAAGAATTCAGATTTAATCAAACCTTATATTCCATTACTTCCCGAGATCTACATCACTCAAGATGGCATTTTGCTACGAGGTAACAGGATAGCCATTCCTAGTTCTCTTCAGAGTAAGGTCATATACCTCGCACAGAAGGGTCATACAGGCATTGTGAATCGCTGTTGGTTTCCTGGTATGGAATCGAGAGTTGAAGCGAAAATCAAGAGTTGCATAGCTTGTCAGGCAACCACTGCAGTTAATCAGCGAGATCCAAAAAGATCCACTCCCCTACCTAACCAAGCTTGGACTGAACTTTCTATATATTTTGCTGGTCCCTTCCCTGATAATAAATACCTGTTAGTCATTATAGATGAATATACTAGGTTTCCCCTGGCAGAGACAGTATCTTCAACTAATGCTTCTTCCTTGATAAAAATTTTACGGAAATGGTTTTCCGAGTTTGGAGTCCCAAGAATTTTGAAGTCTGACAATCGAACGCCTTTTAATAGCCACGAATATTCTACATTTCTTCAAGCAATGGGTATAAGAGCCCGCCATATAACACCTTATTGGCCAGAAGCAAATGGGAACTCAGAGAGTTTTTTTCGAACGGTAAAGAAAACTATCCAGGCAGCCATTTTCGAGAAGAAGAATTGGACAGATGAATTGGATGGCTATCTTCTCAACTACAGAGCTACACCTCATGCAACTACTGGAAAGAGTCCAGCTGAGTTACTCTTCAAGCATCCTTTCAATGTTGGGTTCTTAACCCCTATTGATGAAGCAGTGGAAGACTGGGTTGTTAGAGTGGCAGATGCTTCAAACAAAGCAAAACAAGCAGAATACGCAAATACTTAGAGGAACGCAAGGTATCATTCTCTGGCACCTAATGACCTAGTTTTATTGAAGCAACAACCTTTAAACAAATTTACTCTGGCTTATGACCCAGACCCCTACAAATAAATATCTGTAACTGGAAATCAGGTCACAGCAGAACGATCAGACCGACAAGTTGTAAGGAATTCTTCCCTGCTCAAGAAGCTCCCACTAGAAGCAGGAGACTCCTCAGAATGTGCACCCCCTGCTGGAGAGGAAGGCAGTGGATATTCAAATACTGGTACTTCGGGTCTACCAGAGAACCCGGCTCCTCAGAATGTGCACCCCCGGCTGGAGAGGCAGGCAGTGGATATTCAAATACTGGTACTTCGCGTCTACCAGAGAACCCAACTCCTCAATATGTGCACCCCCGGCTGGAGAGGAAGGCAGTGGATATTCAAATACTGGTACTTCGCGTCTACCAGAGAACCCAACTCCTCAGAATGTGCACCCCCGGCTGGAGAGGAAGGCAGTGGATATTCAAATACTGGTACTTCGCGTCTACCAGAGAACCCAACTCCTCAGAATCTGCACCCCCTGCTGGAGAGGAAGGCAGTGGATATTCAAATACTGGTACTTCGCGTCTACCAGAGAACCCAACTCCTCAGAATGTGCAACCCCGGCTGGAGAGGAAGGCAGTGGATATTCAAATACTGGTACTTGGCGTCTACCAGAGAACCCAACTCCTCAGAATGTGCACCCCCGGCTGGAGAGGAAGGCAGTGGATATTCAAATACTGGTACTTCGCGTCTACCAGAGAACCCAACTCCTCAGAATGTGCACCCCCGGCTGGAGAGGAAGGCAGTGGATATTCAAATACTGGTACTTCGCGTCTACCAGAGAACCCAACTCCTCAGAATATGCACCCCCGGCTGGAGAGGAAGGCAGTGGATATTCAAATACTGGTACTTCGCGTCTACCAGAGAACCCAACTCCTCAGAATGTGCACCCCCGGCTGGAGAGGAAGGCAGTGGATATTCAAATACTGGTACTTCGCGTCTACCAGAGAACCCAACTCCTCAGAATGTGCACCCCCGGCTGGAGAGGAAGGCAGTGGATATTCAAATACTGGTACTTCGCGTCTACCAGAGAACCCAACTCCTCAGAATCTGCACCCCCTGCTGGAGAGGAAGGCAGTGGATATTCAAATACTGGTACTTCGCGTCTACCAGAGAACCCAACTCCTCAGAATGTGCAACCCCGGCTGGAGAGGAAGGCAGTGGATATACAAATACTGGTACTTGGCGTCTACCAGAGAACCCAACTCCTCAGAATGTGCACCCCCGGCTGGAGAGGAAGGCAGTGGATATTCAAATACTGGTACTTCGCGTCTACCAGAGAACCCAACTCCTCAGAATGTGCACCCCCGGCTGGAGAGGAAGGCAGTGGATATTCAAATACTGGTACTTCGCGTCTACCAGAGAACCCAACTCCTCAGAATCTGCACCCCCTGCTGGAGAGGAAGGCAGTGGATATTCAAATACTGGTACTTCGCGTCTACCAGAGAACCCAACTCCTCAGAATGTGCAACCCCGGCTGGAGAGGAAGGCAGTGGATATACAAATACTGGTACTTGGCGTCTACCAGAGAACCCAACTCCTCAGAATGTGCACCCCCGGCTGGAGAGGAAGGCAGTGGATATTCAAATACTGGTACTTCGCGTCTACCAGAGAACCCAACTCCTCTTCGCAGATCGTCTAGATTTACCAACCCGCCGAAGAGACTAGAGGACTATATAACGTCCCGGAAAGGGAGGGATGTAGTGTAGTGAGCTCTTTGGAAAACAATTGAAATGTTGATGTACTCCATGTAGGAGAATGTAAAGAGTTGGAAATAAACATGCAGTCAGATTGATATATTACAGACCCTTCGTACCAAAGTCCAGCGCACCAAGGGAACGGACAATGGCGATTAAAATAATAATTTACACCGCTCCGTCAATCAACACAAATGTCACTTAGTACATGTTTCGATACTCGATGATATCTCCTTCAGCGTTCATACAACAATAAGATAGCATGGATATCCTTACAAACAATTTGATAAGGTTCAAAATATTAAAATATAACTTTCAAAATCACTCTGGAGATGCAGTTGCGAAACTGGTTAATTGAGCCGTGATGGGTGGTTGTGTAGTTGTGATGGGTGGTTGTGTAGTTGTGGAGCCGTGAAGGGTGGTAGAGTAGTTGTGGAGCCGTGATGGGTGGTTGTGTAGTTGTGATGGATGGTTGTGTAGTTGTGATGGATGGTTGTGTAGTCGTGGATCCGTGATGGGTGGTTGTGTAGTTGTGTAGCCGTGATGGGTGGTTGTATAGTTGTGATGGATGGTTGTGTAGTTGTGATGGGTGGTTGTATAGTCGTGGATCCGTGATGGGTGGTTGTTTAGTTGTGTAGCCGTGATGGGTGGTTGTGTAGTTGTGTAGCCGTGATGGGTGGTTGTATAGTTGTGATGGATGGTTGTGTAGTTGTGATGGATGGTTGTGTAGTCGTGGATCCGTGATGGGTGGTTGTGTAGTTGTGTAGCCGTGATGGGTGGTTGTGTAGTTGTGTAGCCGTGATGGGTGGTTGTGTAGTTGTGATGGGCAGCTGCGTAGTTGTGATGGGTGGTTGTGTAGTTGTGGATCCGTGATGGGTCGTTGTGTAGTTGTGATGGGTGGTTGTGTAGTTGTGATGGGTGGTTGTGTAGTCGTGGATCCGTGATGGGTGGTTGTGTAGTTGTGATGGGTGGTTGTGTAGTCGTGGAGCCGTGATGGGTGGTTGTGTAGTTGTGATGGATGGTTGTGTAGTCGTGGATCCGTGATGGGTGGTTGTGTAGTTGTGATGGGTGGTTGTGTAGTTGTGATGGGTGGTTGTGTAGTTGTGATGGGTGGTTGTGTAGTCGTGATGGGTGGTTGTGTAGTCGTGATGGGTGGTTGTGTAGTCGTGGATCCGTGATGGGTGGTTGTGTAGTTGTGATGGGTGGTTGTGTAGTCGTGATGGGTGGTTGTGTAGTTGTGATGGGTGGTTGTGTAGTCGTGGAGCCGTGATGGGTGGTTGTGTAGTTGTGATGGGTGGTTGTGTAGTTGTGATGGGTGGTTGTGTAGTTGTGATGGGTGGTTGTGTAGTCGTGGAGCCGTGATGGGTGGTTGTGTAGTTGTGATGGGTGGTTGTGTAGTTGTGATGGGTGGTTGTGTAGTCGTGGAGCCGTGATGGGTGGTTGTGTAGTTGTGATGGGTGGCTGTGTAGTTGTGATGGGTGGTTGTGTAGTCGTGATGGGTGGTTGTGTAGTCGTGGATCCGTGATGGGTCGTTGTGTAGTCGTGATGGGTGGTTGTGTAGTTGTGATGGGTGGTTGTGTAGTCGTGGAGCCGTGATGGGTGGTTGTGTAGTTGTGATGGGTGGTTGTGTAGTTGTGATGGGTGGTTGTGTAGTCGTGGATCCGTGATGGGTGGATGTGTAGTTGTGGAGCCGTGATGGGTGGTTGTGTAGTCATGGATCCGTGATGGGTGGTTGTGTAGTCGTGATGGGTGGTTGTGTAGTTGTGGAGCCGTGATGGGTGGTTGTGTAGTTGTGGAGCCGTGATGGGTGGATGTGTAGTTGTGGAGCCGTGATGGGTGGATGTGTAGTTGTGGATCCGTGATGGGTGGTTGTGTAGTTGTGGATCCGTGATGGGTGGATGTGTAGTTGTGGAGCCGTGATGGGTGGTTGTGTAGTTGTGGATCCGTGATGGGTGGATGTGTAGTTGTGTAGCCGTGATGGGTGGATGTGTAGTTGTGGAGCCGTGATGGGTGGTTGTGTAGTTGTGGAGCCGTGATGGGTGGTTGTGTAGTTGTGGATCCGTGATGGGTGGATGTGTAGTTGTGGAGCCGTGATGGGTGGATGTGTAGTTGTGGATCCGTGATGGGTGGATGTGTAGTTGTGGAGCCGTGATGGGTGGTTGTGTAGTTGTGGATCCGTGATGGGTGGTTGTGTAGTTGTGGATCCGTGATGGGTGGTTGTGTAGTTGTGGAGCCGTGATGGGTGGTTGTGTAGTTGTGGATCCGTGATGGGTGGTTGTGTAGTTGTGGATCCGTGATGGGTGGATGTGTAGTTGTGGATCCGTGATGGGTGGTTGTGTAGTTGTGGATCCGTGATGGGTGGTTGTGTAGTTGTGGATCCGTGATGGGTGGTTGTGTAGTTGTGGATCCGTGATGGGTGGTTGTGTAGTTGTGGAGCCGTGATGGGTGGTTGTGTAGTTGTGGAGCCGTGATGGGTGGTTGTGTAGTTGTGATGGGTGGTTGTGTAGTCGTGGAGCCGTGATGGGTGGTTGTGTAGTTGTGATGGGTGGTTGTGTAGTCGTGATGGGTGGTTGTGTAGTTGTGATGGGTGGTTGTGTAGTTGTGGAGCCGTGATGGGTGGTTGTGTAGTTGTGATGGGTGGTTGTGTAGTTGTGATGGGTGGTTGTGTAGTCGTGGAGCCGTGATGGGTGGTTGTGTAGTTGTGATGGGTGGTTGTGTAGTTGTGATGGGTGGTTGTGTAGTTGTGATGGGTGGTTGTGTAGTCGTGGAGCCGTGATGGGTGGTTGTGTAGTTGTGATGGGTGGTTGTGTAGTCGTGGATCCGTGATGGGTGGTTGTGTAGTTGTGATGGGTGGTTGTGTAGTTGTGTAGCCGTGATGGGTGGTTGTGTAGTTGTGTAGCCGTGATGGGTGGTTGTGTAGTTGTGATGGGCAGCTGCGTAGTTGTGATGGGTGGTTGTGTAGTTGTGGATCCGTGATGGGTCGTTGTGTAGTTGTGATGGGTGGTTGTGTAGTTGTGATGGGTGGTTGTGTAGTCGTGGATCCGTGATGGGTGGTTGTGTAGTTGTGATGGGTGGTTGTGTAGTCGTGGAGCCGTGATGGGTGGTTGTGTAGTTGTGATGGATGGTTGTGTAGTCGTGGATCCGTGATGGGTGGTTGTGTAGTTGTGATGGGTGGTTGTGTAGTTGTGATGGGTGGTTGTGTAGTTGTGATGGGTGGTTGTGTAGTCGTGATGGGTGGTTGTGTAGTCGTGATGGGTGGTTGTGTAGTCGTGGATCCGTGATGGGTGGTTGTGTAGTTGTGATGGGTGGTTGTGTAGTCGTGATGGGTGGTTGTGTAGTTGTGATGGGTGGTTGTGTAGTCGTGGAGCCGTGATGGGTGGTTGTGTAGTTGTGATGGGTGGTTGTGTAGTCGTGGATCCGTGATGGCTGGTTGTGTAGTTGTGATGGGTGGTTGTGTAGTCGTGGATCCGTGATGGGTGGTTGTGTAGTTGTGATGGGTGGTTGTGTAGTCGTGGAGCCGTGATGGGTGGTTGTGTAGTTGTGATGGGTGGTTTTGTAGTTGTGATGGGTGGTTGTGTAGTTGTGATGGGTGGTTGTGTAGTCGTGGAGCCGTGATGGGTGGTTGTGTAGTTGTGATGGGTGGTTGTGTAGTTGTGATGGGTGGTTGTGTAGTCGTGGAGCCGTGATGGGTGGTTGTGTAGTTGTGATGGGTGGCTGTGTAGTTGTGATGGGTGGTTGTGTAGTCGTGATGGGTGGTTGTGTAGTCGTGGATCCGTGATGGGTCGTTGTGTAGTCGTGATGGGTGGTTGTGTAGTTGTGATGGGTGGTTGTGTAGTCGTGGAGCCGTGATGGGTGGTTGTGTAGTTGTGATGGGTGGTTGTGTAGTTGTGATGGGTGGTTGTGTAGTCGTGGATCCGTGATGGGTGGATGTGTAGTTGTGGAGCCGTGATGGGTGGTTGTGTAGTCATGGATCCGTGATGGGTGGTTGTGTAGTCGTGATGGGTGGTTGTGTAGTTGTGGAGCCGTGATGGGTGGTTGTGTAGTTGTGGAGCCGTGATGGGTGGATGTGTAGTTGTGGAGCCGTGATGGGTGGATGTGTAGTTGTGGATCCGTGATGGGTGGTTGTGTAGTTGTGGATCCGTGATGGGTGGATGTGTAGTTGTGGAGCCGTGATGGGTGGTTGTGTAGTTGTGGATCCGTGATGGGTGGATGTGTAGTTGTGTAGCCGTGATGGGTGGATGTGTAGTTGTGGAGCCGTGATGGGTGGTTGTGTAGTTGTGGAGCCGTGATGGGTGGTTGTGTAGTTGTGGATCCGTGATGGGTGGATGTGTAGTTGTGGAGCCGTGATGGGTGGATGTGTAGTTGTGGATCCGTGATGGGTGGATGTGTAGTTGTGGAGCCGTGATGGGTGGTTGTGTAGTTGTGGATCCGTGATGGGTGGTTGTGTAGTTGTGGATCCGTGATGGGTGGTTGTGTAGTTGTGGAGCCGTGATGGGTGGTTGTGTAGTTGTGGATCCGTGATGGGTGGTTGTGTAGTTGTGGATCCGTGATGGGTGGATGTGTAGTTGTGGATCCGTGATGGGTGGTTGTGTAGTTGTGGATCCGTGATGGGTGGTTGTGTAGTTGTGGATCCGTGATGGGTGGTTGTGTAGTTGTGGATCCGTGATGGGTGGTTGTGTAGTTGTGGAGCCGTGATGGGTGGTTGTGTAGTTGTGGAGCCGTGATGGGTGGTTGTGTAGTTGTGATGGGTGGTTGTGTAGTCGTGGAGCCGTGATGGGTGGTTGTGTAGTTGTGATGGGTGGTTGTGTAGTCGTGATGGGTGGTTGTGTAGTTGTGATGGGTGGTTGTGTAGTTGTGGAGCCGTGATGGGTGGTTGTGTAGTTGTGATGGGTGGTTGTGTAGTTGTGATGGGTGGTTGTGTAGTCGTGGAGCCGTGATGGGTGGTTGTGTAGTTGTGATGGGTGGTTGTGTAGTTGTGATGGGTGGTTGTGTAGTCGTGGAGCCGTGATGGGTGGTTGTGTAGTTGTGATGGGTGGTTGTGTAGTCGTGGATCCGTGATGGGTGGTTGTGTAGTTGTGATGGGTGGTTGTGTAGTTGTGATGGGTGGTTGTGTAGTCGTGGAGCCGTGATGGGTGGTTGTGTAGTTGTGATGGGTGGCTGTGTAGTTGTCATGGGTGGTTGTGTAGTCGTGATGGGTGGTTGTGTAGTCGTGGATCCGTGATGGGTCGTTGTGTAGTCGTGATGGGTGGTTGTGTAGTTGTGATGGGTGGTTGTGTAGTCGTGGAGCCGTGATGGGTGGTTGTGTAGTTGTGATGGGTGGTTGTGTAGTTGTGATGGGTGGTTGTGTAGTCGTGGATCCGTGATGGGTGGATGTGTAGTTGTGGAGCCGTGATGGGTGGTTGTGTAGTCGTGGATCCGTGATGGGTGGTTGTGTAGTCGTGATGGGTGGTTGTGTAGTTGTGGAGCCGTGATGGGTGGTTGTGTAGTTGTGGAGCCGTGATGGGTGGATGTGTAGTTGTGGAGCCGTGATGGGTGGATGTGTAGTTGTGGATCCTTGATGGGTGGTTGTGTAGTTGTGGATCCGTGATGGGTGGATGTGTAGTTGTGGAGCCGTGATGGGTGGTTGTGTAGTTGTGGATCCGTGATGGGAGGATGTGTAGTTGTGTAGCCGTGATGGGTGGATGTGTAGTTGTGGAGCCGTGATGGGTGGTTGTGTAGTTGTGGAGCCGTGATGGGTGGTTGTGTAGTTGTGGATCCGTGATGGGTGGATGTGTAGTTGTGGAGCCGTGATGGGTGGATGTGTAGTTGTGGATCCGTGATGGGTGGATGTGTAGTTGTGGAGCCGTGATGGGTGGTTGTGTAGTTGTGGATCCGTGATGGGTGGTTGTGTAGTTGTGGATCCGTGATGGGTGGTTGTGTAGTTGTGGAGCCGTGATGGGTGGTTGTGTAGTTGTGGATCCGTGATGGGTGGTTGTGTAGTTGTGGATCCGTGATGGGTGGATGTGTAGTTGTGGATCCGTGATGGGTGGTTGTGTAGTTGTGGATCCGTGATGGGTGGTTGTGTAGTTGTGGATCCGTGATGGGTGGTTGTGTAGTTGTGGATCCGTGATGGGTGGTTGTGTAGTTGTGGAGCCGTGATGGGTGGTTGTGTAGTTGTGGAGCCGTGATGGGTGGTTGTGTAGTTGTGATGGGTGGTTGTGTAGTCGTGGAGCCGTGATGGGTGGTTGTGTAGTTGTGATGGGTGGTTGTGTAGTCGTGATGGGTGGTTGTGTAGTTGTGATGGGTGGTTGTGTAGTTGTGGAGCCGTGATGGGTGGATGTGTAGTTGTGGAGCCGTGATGGGTGGTTGTGTAGTTGTGGATCCGTGATGGGTGGTTGTGTAGTTGTGTAGCCGTGATGGGTGGTTGTGTAGTTGTGGAGCCGTGATGGGTGGTTGTGTAGTTGTAGAGCCGTGATGGGTGGTTGTGTAGTTGTGGATCCGTGATGGGTGGATGTGTAGTTGTGGAGCCGTGATGGGTGGTTGTGTAGTTGTGGAGCCGTGATGGGTGGTTGTGTAGTCGTGGATCCGTGATGGGTCGTTGTGTAGTCGTGATGGGTGGTTGTGTAGTTGTGATGGGTGGTTGTGTAGTCGTGGAGCCGTGATGGGTGGTTGTGTAGTTGTGGAGCCGTGATGGGTGGTTGTGTAGTTGTGATGGGTGGTTTTGTAGTTGTGATGGGTGGTTGTGTAGTTGTGATGGGTGGTTGTGTAGTTGTGATGGGTGGTTGTGTAGTCGTGATGGGTGGTTGTGTAGTTGTGGAGCCGTGATGGGTGGTTGTGTAGTTGTGATGGGTGGTTGTGTAGTCGTGGAGCCGTGATGGGTGGTTGTGTAGTTGTGATGGGTGGTTGTGTAGTCGTGATGGGTGGTTGTGTAGTTGTGATGGGTGGTTGTGTAGTCGTGGATCCGTGATGGGTCGTTGTGTAGTCGTGATGGGTGGTTGTGTAGTCGTGATGGGTGGTTGTGTAGTCGTGGAGCCGTGATGGGTGGTTGTGTAGTTGTGATGGGTGGTTGTGTAGTCGTGGAGCCGTGATGGGTGGTTGTGTAGTTGTGATGGGTGGTTGTGTAGTTGTGATGGGTGGTTGTGTAGTCGTGATGGGTGGTTGTGTAGTCGTGGAGCCGTGATGGGTGGTTGTGTAGTTGTGATGGGTGGTTGTGTAGTCGTGGAGCCGTGATGGGTGGTTGTGTAGTCGTGATGGGTGGTTGTGTAGTCGTGATGGGTGGTTGTGTAGTTGTGATGGGTGGCTGTGTAGTCGTGGAGCCGTGATGGGTGGTTTTGTAGTCGTGATGGGTGGTTGTGTAGTCGTGATGGGTGGTTGTGTAGTTGTGATGGGTGGTTGTGTAGTCGTGGAGCCGTGATGGGGGGTTGTGTAGTCGTGATGGGTGGTTGTGTAGTCGTGATGGGTGGTTGTGTAGTTGTGATGGGTGGCTGTGTAGTTGTGATGGGTGGCTGTGTAGTTGTGGAGCCGTGATGGATGGTTGTGAAGTTGAAAAACTGACGGAATTGAGATTTGCACTCTCGACATCTACCAAATTGAAAGCCACAATTGCCGACCTTTTCTCGCTGTAGTCGTTGGAATGCTTCATACAATGTTTTAGTTAGTTATTGAGGTTTTAAGGGGCGGAACTACGAGGCCATCTGGCCCAATAAAATGTTTATTTACTTCATACGGATCTAATCATTCTGTATTGTTCTGTGATGCTCTATGCTCTCATACGCCAAGCAGACACACTTGCAATGGGTTACAATGAATGGAGTTTTATCTCAAGAATCAATCGTTATTGGAGATGGTTGTGGTTGTGTTCTGTGTGGGCTACTTACAGATGCAAATGCTGGTTGTAGTTCTTAGAAGTAAATGGTTAATTATTGAGTTCTTTAGTTATGAAATATTCAACACCATTGCTTTCTTGAAACTGGTCCATATGAGTTGGTTATAATTTATCATAATCAGTATCATAATTACGAGAAGCAAAGGGACCAAGATGAATTGCATTTAGTTTTTGTCATTACCGTTGTTGCGCTGTTTTGAGTCGTGTTGCGCCCTACGCACTTAGACTATGGATTATGTGTGTAGACCCACTTGTTCATGTGTTAAATATAAATTATACTATTATAACTTGGTTTATTATGGGGTTCTTGAGGATCAGGTGTGGTATTACGTATGTAGTGAATTATGGCGTGTGTTGTTGAGTAACTTTTATATGAAGACCCCACGGAAAGAACGGGGCAAGTCCATTTCTTTCGGAAACGAGATTATGGCGCAATCTGGTGGCCAGCCATCGTCACAACAGGTCAGTTGAAATTAATTGCAAATAAGGCGGAATGTCACCGAGATACAGAGGTTTTTATTTATAGTGGAAACGGAAAGAACGTCCCATATCCTCTCCCAGTTTTTTTTTACATGTACTCCCTTTATAAGAATTAGTTGGTTGGTTCTTAAGTTTAGGGGCTGCTACAACGCGGTCATGTAGCCCCGTGTAATTTGGGTGTGTATAGAATCTGTCTGATAACCAGTGTTAATTGTGATGACTGTATTAGTGTGTGTTATCTGTCTTTTAATTTAAGTACTGCAACTTAGAATTTTTCAAATAGTTCCTACTTTTGCCGCCAAGCACCACCGTCAACGACTACTAGGCCAAGTTCAGATCTCAGCTACAAGACGCCTCCGCAGTCGGCTCTTGGCAACGAACGTAGAGACCTAAGAGCGTCGTTTACATTCTTAACCTATCCAATTTAGCTTCACACAGGTGCAATTAGTGGAAGGTTCTTTAACATGCCATACATCTATGACTAGGGACCGCCGGCTTTACTTCCCCTCCGAAGGAAGGCACACTGAGGGATTTTTAACGCTCTTAAAAAAATCCGACGGCTTCGGCCGGTTTTGAACCCGCTATCTTGGGCATAGAAGCTCAGCATGCTACCGACCACGCCACCGAAGCCGCTTTATAAGAATTAAATTTGGCAAAAGAAACTATATAATGCTTATCCTCGATTGGGGTATTTTAAGTATGCCTTTTTAGTGTTGAAAGTTTTAATTCGCTCTCCTGAGAAATTTACAGAATGTGACTTATCCCCTTTTCCCGTGGAGTCTTCATATGTTAAAATTAGCATTACCCGTCGCGGCTTCGCCCGCGAATATTGTAGTTGTAAAGAGTACACTTAGCAACGTCTCAATCATGAATGCTACGACTGACTTATCGTTTAATTTTGAATGATAATGACAATAATTTTGTCAAGACCGTAAACAATCAGACAATAAAGACAATATAACACAACAATGGCACATAAATATCAGAATCTCCCCAACGTCACGTTGCATCGCAAGTATAAAATTCGACTCAAAATCACAACACGGTTTCTGATCACAAACGTAAATAGGAAATAAATGTGACACAGTATATTATACACACTGACTAAACACAAAATCCATTTTCCTAAATTCCTGTGGAAAAAAAAATCATTCATATGGAAAAATTACACAAGTAAAAAACCTCTACGGCCACAATTCCCCCCCTCTTCACCTCATAATACAGTATACACCTCATAGAAAAAATCCTTAGACACGTGTCTGCTTCTTTTGATATGATAAATATCGTTTAAAATGATAATCTGGTAGCAAGAATATCTACCCCGCCCAGGATTCGAACCCAAGATCTCTAGATTCACAGTCATAAGTACTAACCCCACGGCTATTTGGATTACGCAAATTTTGTGCACAAGATGGTGACTTATTTCCACGTTCCAATAATACTGCATTACCGAATTAAGTTTCATTTATATTTTGCTTGTTTCGATAATGTTCCTGCGTGAAATTGAGTTTAAAATGCCTTATGAATAGGCCCTCTCGTGAGTAAAGAGAATGCATTGAGTAATAGTTCATGAAGGCTTGCTCAATTCTCGTATAACCACAACGATTATATTATATTGATGACTGCATTACCGTTATGTGGGTTAATATTTGAATAGCCATCGTGCAGAAACATAATACCGGCAATGCCGACTACTTACAATGTTTGATATTAAGGCATTTTACCATTTAAATGCTGATACGAAGACTTCGAACATGTACCATGGCATTTGTTTCAATCACTTGACACCAGGGTTCGCATGAGCGTTTTCCGTTCAGTATGTCATATACATTCCACATGGCCGAGAGTGCGTCATGGTATCGATTTCCAACACCGCGCGCTGATTGTTTCTCTTACCAGTGCCAGCTGGATCGATCGATCGAGTTGGCAGTGCGTCTTATACTTCCGTTCGACCCACCACTGCCAGCTAGGGCACACTTCCATTCGATCAATCGATCGGGCAGTGCATACTTCCGTTTTCCACCACTGCCAGCTAGTACACTTCCGTTCGACCGATCGAGCGGGCAGTGCATACTTCCGTTCGATCCACCAATGCCAGCTCGATCGTTCCGATCCACTTCCGTCCCCAATTTTCAAAATCACTCCCACAAAACTATCCAGCAACCGAGCAGAAAGATGTTACACATCAAAACGGTCGAACACCTATTGAATTATTTTAAAGATGTTTTTCCCCCTGAGTTTGATGAGTGAGTGAGTGAGTCAGTCAATCAGTTAGTACACTTTCTTTCCTTTTTTTTTCCACCAAAATTTCACCCCTCCCCATGGGCCCCTTAAATTGGATTTATGAAAAAACGGTCGAACACCTATTTACTTATTTTTAAGCTGTTTTTTTTTTCGCTGAGTTTCAATCCTCTTGCCTATGTCGTTTAAGAGATAAACGCTCTGTTAGGAATCATTCAACCCCCACTTTTCACCCTTTTCACCCCATAATATACACCACATCGAAAAACCCTCAGACACGTGTCTTCTTATTTTTAATGATGAGTTTATATGCCGAGTATCACATTCCTCAATGAAACCAATCGGGAGATATTGCTATTCAATGAAATGCAGGTCTACCCCCTTAACACCCCTTTAGAGCCTGACTATCGAAAAATCCTTCCTTAGTGGGTGGTTTCAACATACAACGATCATATTCCCAACATTTTATGTTTCTAACAAAATAGTTTTGGCTGCGCGATGATGAGTCAGTCAGTCAGTCAGACAGTCAGGACACTTTGCTTTATATAATAGATACTAATTAATAATATAAGTGATACTATTGAGATAGTTATGTAGTTTTTTTTATTTAGTCAATTTACCCTCTAGGTTGGTGGTTCCCACTGACTCAGCGAGGGAACTCACCACTACCGCCTCTATGGGCAGTGTCCTGGAGCTTGGAACATCTGGTCGGGATGGATACAACTTGGGAGGTGTGATCAGCACTTCGCCCAGGCGGCCTTACCTGCAAAGCAAACAGGGGCCTCATGAGGGATGGGAAGGGATGGAAGATTGGGATGGATAGGCTAGGAAGAGGGAAGGAGGCGGCCGTGGCCTGACAGTAGGTACCATCCCGGCATTTTCCCGAAGACGAAGTGGGAAACCACGGAAAACCACTTCGAGGATGGCTGAGGTGGGAATCGAACCCCCTCTACTCATTTGGACCACCCGAGGCTGAGTAGACCCCGTTCCAGTCCTCATACCACTTTGCAAATTTCGTGGCAGAGCCGGGAATCGAACCCAGGACCTCCGGGGCGGCAGCTAACCATGCTGACCGCTACGCTACGGAGGCGACTTAGTTATGTAGTGAGTAGCGAAATATAGTGGTGATGTAATTTTTAGAAGAAAAGCAAGTAATTAAATTAATATAGAATAGGTCTATGTTAAGATTGGTCTGTATTCAAGGTGGATGAAGTATTATATTCTTATTTTGTATATAATTTAAGATGGTAAGGGATAATGGATTATCGTTTATTGCTTCATTAATGCTAAGCAACGATCATTAATTATGATTTTATACTTGCAGATAATTCACAAGATATCACAATTCATCGCAGAAAATCAAACAAATCAAATTGTAAGTATACCTTCTTCGCCTTCCGTGAAACTCCCACAAACGCCACCTAAGTTAATTCTTCCGTTATTAACAATACTGTTGTGAGGAATTACGGTTTTATTTGGCGAGTTATGCAGCAACTTCCAGCAATGATCTAAAGAGTTTTGCAATTGGCCGCAGTTTTATCAGCTCTCTGGCAACAGGATCAGACATGTTTTGCTCAATGTGGTACCGAACCACAAAACGTACTTACCTCTTATTTTTGGATAAGGCAAGTTTTGCACTTGACGGACTCAAATCCCCGCGTAGCCAATCATCTGATGTGCCACTGTGCCAAGTTTCCGGTATTGGTAATGAATGTTCAGTAAGTGACAACAGTGATAGTAACCTCTAGATGAAGCAACGCCGCTCGAAGGACGCGTTTGCAAGCGGCGTTAAAAACTGTGCAGACACTGCGTAACCTTGCTACTTCTCTTAGGGAGACGAGGCGTTCCAGGACCTTGGTGAGAAGCTCTGGAGGAAGGTCCAACAGCGAGACGGGGGCATCGTTGGAGCTCTCCGAGTTAGCGTCCATTCGGAGAGTTCGTGGCCTCTTCCCCGCCATGACATCGCGCCCCGTGCCATGGCCGGCTCTACGGAAGGCCGCGGCGTTCGACCTTGCAACGCTGCACTTCTCTGAACTGGGATGGCCATAGCAGCCGGCCAGCTGTTGATGCGTGTGCTTCGCCACGAAAACAAATTGATATAACAAAATAATATTTGTTCTTTTCAACATTAAAGTAAAAGGATTGTCAAGAGTGAGTAGCGCTTACTTGGAGTAACAAAACCAATTTGCCTTCAATATTTATTTGACATTTACAAAATATACAACAGGTTGGCCTCTAACAAAGAATAGCAAGTTTTCTGTGATTACTTTGGCAAGTTACCCGTTCATTCCTCAACTTCCTGTAATTATTTAACAAAATGTTACTCATTGTTAAGACAATACTTGTGACTATTGTCATAACATTACATCCACAGGTTGGCTACAAGTTTTCTCGGCAGTTTCTGACAATTCAATATCTGATAAAATACCGAGTAGACTAAGATTTTGAATTACTTGGCGTTGATTGTTACATTTACATTTTAAAAATTGTTCCTCAAACTTATCAGAAATTAGTGCCTGCGTAATTACAACAACATGTTTACACACTGATAAAATAAAATCTGCAGGAACTGAAAGACCGCCCCTATTTATTTGATTGAAGTAGCTGTCATTTATCTTTTCTTTATTTCTAAGCAAAGCCAAACATTCTTCACATTTTATTCGAGCCTCCGTGGCTTAGGCGGCAGCACGCCCGCCTCTCACCGCTGGGTCCGTGGTTCAAATCCCGGCCAATCCATGTGAGATCTGTGCTGGACAAAACGGAGGCAGACAGGTTTTTCTCCAGATACTCGGGTTTTCCCTGTCAAAATTTCATTCCAGCAACACTCTCCACTATTATTTCATTCCATCTGTCATTCATTTAATCATTGCCCCAGAGGAGTGCGTCAGGCCTCGGCAGCCGGCATTGTTCATATCCTCGCCGCTAGATGGGGGCTTCATTCATTCCATTCCTGACCCGGTCGGAGACTGGAAGCAGGCTGTGGATTTTCATTTTCTTCACATTTTATTCTTGAACATTGCTTGAACGATATGTAACCACAGGCATACGGTATATAAAAACCGACTCATCGAATTGTATGTTTTCAGTGTACTTGTCTTCTAAAATACTGTAAAAGGTATCGTCAACAGTAGCTGACGAAAGGCTGCTTGTTGTACTTTCTCCTGAATTTGTATCGGAAGAGGACATTATCATTTCTTTCGAAAAAGTAACTGCTCCATACCTGACTGAATGAAGGCCAAGTACGCTTTTCAACCTTATTTTCAATTCGGCCTCCATTACCTGAGTAACTGATATATTATAGTTGCCGCCTGTTAATTGGCGGTACTACCCAAACCTGGATTCTAATTGGTCAATCTGAAATTTGCCAGTTAACACATAAGAGGGGTTCACATTCTGTAGAGCATAAATAATAATCTCACGTAATACATAGGTTGTTACATACAAAGCGTTGTAAGTTTCATTGGTTAAACAACTCTTTTTTGAGGAATTATTTTCATCGTTCTTTTTCCACGTGGACAACCATTGGAGGAATGCCTTTAGGAAAGCCAACCTTTTGTCTTCGGGATTTTTGAAAGGCATTTGAAGACTATTACGTTTAACAACATGGGTGAGAGGCCGCTTAATATTAACAATGGACCACCACATTAGGATTACTCTGACAAAAAAAAAAACAGTACCTTTATAACAATACTTAATCAGTAAATCGGATTCCTTTTTGTAGATCACTCGTATGTCACTAAATGATGCTCTTTAAAATCAGGGTTACAGTCATCTGAACTTAAAACATTTGAAAATGAGTCTAAATCTTCCCATACAAGAATAATAAATGACTTATCAATGCCACTTATATTCAGCCAATTATTTCGTATATTTTTAATACATGGACACTGTCATATAAAACAAAGGTTTTTAGGGGGTTTCCATCAATATGGAACCAATAATTACTATCAGAATGTTCGGTTAGTTCTTTGAACATAGCACGATTCACACCATTATGATAGACAGAATATTTAGGCCACAATCCTGTATTTGCCTGATAACACCTTTCGCAATATCAGCTAGTTGCGAACCCGTTAATTGTTTCACTGGAACTAATTTAACAACCTCTTTCAAATTTCCAAAAGCAGAACTAACGAGAAAGGCCAGAACTGTCTTAGCTAAATCGAAAGACTCATTTGTAGCAACACCAAAGATTTGCCCATTTTTAAAATCTAAAGTTTGTTTGACATGTATTTCATCAATCTGTAAATTTACAACCCTTTCTAAATTTGATAACTCTTTCACAATGTGACTTAGAAAGTTACTGTTCTCTTCATCAGCTTTCGGGGATATGGCGAAGGAAGTTGTTAATTTTTGTAAAACTCGGGGATGAGGTAGGGATAAAATATGGTTAAATCTAATTGCGTTATAACACTTTGTAGACTGCATATGAATGAGGAATGCATTTAGAGTTGTAGTGACGTTATATCTAAGTTTCTTTAAAAAAGTAAGTGTAAACTGATCATGCAGAAACATTAACTTTTTAACAGAATCTCTGAAGTTTCGTCTCCCTGGTTTTCAAGGTCAGTTTTTAGGTTATATATTAAACTATTAATCTGGACGACTAGTTAACTTACAGAACTTACAGGTAAGAAAAAGTCGTGGCAAAATTCTATTGCTTGGAATAACTGACTCCACTTACTTAATAATGAATTTCGAAATATTACAGAGCCAGAATGAAGAACAACCGCGTTAGGAATTACGCCTCCATTGATATGAATTTCGACCGTAAAATCATTGTTTACCCTTATACTTTACCTTATTTTAGGTATGCTTGACACATCTAATTTATACAAAATACAGTAGTTTTCACTAGTACTTACAGACCAGTCTGTTTTATGCTCCACCAATTTATTTTGTATATCACAAACAAAGGACTCGAAAGTCGTAATTTTGTTGGCTTCCTCAGCAAGGGTCTTCTCACATTCCTCTGCAGACGTTTTCCGTTCTTTTTCTTCTTCTCTTCTTTCCTCTGGAGATTTCCTTATCTTGGAGGAGCACTTACTCAAATACGATGGTAAGTTTGGGAATACCTTTGGAACCGCACGAGGTAACAATACAGGCTTCTTCCGTGTGAATTCCTTTTTATTTCCATCACCATCCTTGTATTTTTCAACATAACTTACGTCTTCAGGAAGAAAGTGTTTAATACATACGAAGGAATATTTCGTAGGTACCCAATTGGCTCGAGGAATAGCACGTTCCCATATGGCTTTCAATTATGGATATTTAGGAAACACAAACAATGTCAGAAATCCATCAGTTTGTATCGATGAACGATAATTAGACTTACAATATTCGGCACAACTCAAGTCTTTGGCATTGTAGCTAGCCACTATACAGTAATAATCAATGGTATAATTCCATTTACATAGAGTATTTTGAAGAAAACACGAGCGCGTGACACATTTTCCATGTAACTCAGTGGGCTAGGCAGAGCAGACTGGCCATTCACGGCGAGGTTGCCAATTTTCGCTCGCCGCGGCCTTCCGTAGAGCCGGCCATGCCCGTGCACTTCCTTGGAAACCTATGCCACTATTGTCGCAACACCATTGGGGTGGCCTGAGTTCAATTCCTTGGAGATGGTATATTGGCTTTGTCTGTTAGGTAGTTAGCCCGAAGGCTGGTTGGATCCTCAATAAGCACCGCCGTTAGGTTATGTGGGTAGATACCCACAAAAACACGGCATGTGAATAAAAACTCAGCAAAATGTCTAGGTTTGTGCCGTGCCTTAAGTGGGATTTCGCCTGGGACACCAAGCTGGCTCATCAGCGGGCTCTTGGTGTCTTCGCCCGGATCCCTACAGGACACGGCTCAAACCTACAAAAATTGCTGATTTTCAATTCGTAGAGATGGCATTCTGGTTTGAGGTACTGGAACGCTATGGGTGGCGTAGTTGGTAGCATACTGAGCTTCTATTCCCAAGATCGCCGGTTCAAACCCGGGCGAGGTCGTCGGATTTTTTAAGAGCGTTAAAAATCCCTCAGTATGCCTTCCTTCGGAGGGGAAGTAAAGCCGGCGGGCCCATGTCATAGATTTATGGCATGAAAAAGAACCTTCCACTAACTACGCTTGTGGAAGCTAAAATTTGTCGGTTAGTTTGATAACGCTTTATTTCCAACGTTCGCCGCCAGGTGTTGACTTCTATGGCTTTTAGTAGCCACGTCCGCAGCTAAGTGTCGTGGACTGTAGTATTTGGTAACGAAAATAGGAACTACTTGAAATATTGATGTTCTGCAGTCCTTTTAACTGAATCACAGATAACACACACTAATAGTGCCATTAACACCGGGTTTCAGACAAATTCTACACACAACCAAAGTACACGGGGCTACATGATCGCGTTGTCGCAGCCCCTAAACTAAGGAACCAACCAACCACCTTATTCACTCTGATTTTCAATTGTGCATTGGAACCCTAACAGATTCTAAACATTTACTCAGTTCCGATCAGAATTGCTCATTTCCCATGGCGATTGAACAAAAAAAACCATTTAATCAAATTATTTATATTTTAAAATAGTTCAAGCTTAAGTGCATAAACGCAAATTACAATTAAACACAGGACTCATATGTTCTGTAACGTTTTACGCATCAACAGTACCTGAGAAAATGTTCCACACTGTTCTTAAGGTTTGAGCTGTAGATTGCCATAACGTCAAGTCCTTATTAGTCACAGAACATTATCGCCATCCAAACAATCAACCATGCAGCAGCAGCAGCAATAATAAATAAGAACACACAACTTATACATGAAAAAGGCAATCTCAGTGCAAGTTAATCTCAGACATTGGTTGGTGGTTGGTTCCTCAGTTTAGGGGCTGCGACAACTTGGTCAGTTCCAACTTTTGCTACCAAACACCACCGTCAACGACCAACTAATTCTGAACTTGGTTACTAGATGCCACCGCAGTCGACTCCTGGCGACGAACGTTGGAACCTAAGAGTGTTAGTCAAATATAACCTATTATTATTAAGCGTATGGAATTTTACATAATGGACAAGTATATACAGGCTGTCCGAAAAGTCCCCGTACCCCTTCGTCAAAACATTATACTGTATAGTGGAGTACTTACATATAAAAGCTATGTAACCAGGGGATATGTATGTGCACCATCATGCCTTACACAGAGTTATAACCGTCTACAAGTTCTCATTGACATCTTGCGGAGCATCTCAGGAGTTATGGTACGAAAGGCTTCCTCCACACTTTGGCGCAATTCTTCATTAGTCGTGTACCGACGTTGAACCGCATGGGACTTGATTATTCCCCATAATTAGTTGTCTGGCGTGGTAAGGTCCGGGCTTCATGTGGCCATTTCAAATCTCTTTCGATGTGGTCATGCATTGTTGACTACGTACCGGTACTTGAAGTTCAGCTGCTCTTTTGCGAACGGATTTAATTGGAGCCGGCTCAATTGATTGAGGGACGGAGGTAGTCTACGTTTCTTCTCGCGTTTTCTTACGTCCACTACGCGGCCTGTCTTTGACACTGTCTGAAGATAACGCGCGTTTCTCCCAATCAAGCAGAGTAGCTTTACGAGCTGGGGGCTTGCCAAAGCGATCTCTAAATGCACTCATTATCACTGTCATTGTTTGCCCCGTATATAGCCTAGGCCTACTCGTTCGTGCACCCACACTCACGCTACCAATCGCTCCTCAACAGTGAAGCTGTGTCCGCTCACGTCAGCCAAGGCTCCACAACAGTGAAGCTGTGTCCGCTCACGTCAGCCAAGGCTCCACAACAGTAAAGCTGTGTCCGCTCACGTCAGCCAAGGCTCCACATAGTGAAGCTGTGTCCGCTCACGTCAGCCAAGGCTCCTCAACAGTGAAGTTGTGTCCACTCACGTCAGCCAAGGCTCCTCAACTGTGAAGTTGTGTCCGCTCACGTCAGCCAAGGCTCCTCAACAGTGAAGTTGTGTCCGCTCACGTCAGCCAAGGCTCCTCAACTGTGAAGTTGTGTCCGCACACGTCAGCCAAGGCTCCACAACAGTGAAGCTGTGTCCGCTCACGTCAGCCAAGGCTCCACAACAGTGAAGCTGTGTCCGCTCACGTCAGCCAAGCCACCACATAGTGAAGCTGTGTCCGCTCACGTCAGCCAAGGCTCCTCAACAGTGAAGTTGTGTCCACTCACGTCAGCCAAGGCTCCACAACAGTGAAGTTGTGTCCGCTCACGTCAGCCAAGGCTCCTCAACAGTGAAGTTGTGTCCGCTCACGTCAGCCAAGGCTCCTCAACAGTGAAGTTGTGTCCGCTCACGTCAGCCAAGGCTCCACAACAGTGAAGTTGTGTCCGCTCACGTCAGCCAAGGCTCCTCAACTGTAAAGTTGTGTCCGCTCACGTCAGCCAAGGCTCCACAACAGTGAAGTTGTGTCCGCTCACGTCAGCCAAGGCTCCACAACAGTGAAGTTGTGTCCGCTCACGTCAGCCAAGGCTCCACAACAGTGAGGTTGTGTCCACTAACGTCAGCCAAGGCTCCACAACAGTGAAGTCGTGTCCGCTCACGTCAGCCAAGGCTCCTCAACAGTGAAGCTGTGTCCGCTCACGTCAGCCAAGGCTCCACAACAGTAAAGCTGTGTCCGCTCACGTCAGCCAAGGCTCCACATAGTGAAGCTGTGTCCGCTCACGTCAGCCAAGGCTCCTCAACAGTGAAGTTGTGTCCACTCACGTCAGCCAAGGCTCCTCAACTGTGAAGTTGTGTCCGCTCACGTCAGCCAAGGCTCCTCAACAGTGAAGTTGTGTCCGCTCACGTCAGCCAAGGCTCCTCAACTGTGAAGTTGTGTCCGCTCACGTCAGCCAAGGCTCCACAACAGTGAAGCTGTGTCCGCTCACGTCAGCCAAGGCTCCACAACAGTGAAGCTGTGTCCGCTCACGTCAGCCAAGCCACCACATAGTGAAGCTGTGTCCGCTCACGTCAGCCAAGGCTCCTCAACAGTGAAGTTGTGTCCACTCACGTCAGCCAAGGCTCCACAACAGTGAAGTTGTGTCCGCTCACGTCAGCCAAGGCTCCTCAACAGTGAAGTTGTGTCCACTCACGTCAGCCAAGGCTCCTCAACAGTGAAGTTGTGTCCGCTCACGTCAGCCAAGGCTCCACAACAGTGAAGTTGTGTCCGCTCACGTCAGCCAAGGCTCCTCAACTGTAAAGTTGTGTCCGCTCACGTCAGCCAAGGCTCCACATCAGTGAAGTTGTGTCCGCTCACGTCAGCCAAGGCTCCACAACAGTGAAGTTGTGTCCGCTCACGTCAGCCAAGGCTCCTCAACAGTGAGGTTGTGTCCGCTCACGTCAGCCAAGGCTCCACAACAGTGAGGTTGTGTCCACTAACGTCAGCCAAGGCTCCACAACAGTGAAGTTGTGTCCACTCACGTCAGCCAAGGCTCCACAACAGTGAAGTCGTGTCCGCTCACGTCAGCCAAGGCTCCTCAACAGTGAAGCTGTGCCTGCTCCCGTAAGCCAAGGCCCCACAACAGTGAAGTTGTGTCCGCTCACGTCAGCCAAGGCTCCACAACAGTGAAGTTGTGTCCGCTCACGTCAGCCAAGGCTCCTCAACAGTGAAGTTGTGTCCGCTCACGTCAGCCAAGTCTCCACAACAGTGAAGTTGTGTCCGCTCACGTCAGCCAAGGCTCCTCAACAGTGAAGTTGTGTCCGCTCACGTCAGCCAAGGCTCCTCAACAGTGAAGTTGTGTCCGCTCACGACAGCCATGGCTCCACAACAGTGAAGTTGTGTCCGCTCACGTCAGCCAAGGCTCCACAACAGTGAAGCTGTGTCCGCTCACGTCAGCCAAGGCTCCACAATAGTGAAGTTGTGTCCGCTCACGTCAGCCAAGGCTCCTCAACTGTGAAGTTGTGTCCGCTCACGTCAGCCAAGGCTCCTCAACAGTGAAGTTGTGTCCGCTCACGTCAGCCAAGGCTCCACAACAGTGAAGTTGTGTCCGCTCACGTCAGCCAAGGCTCCACAACAGTGAAGTTGTGTCCACTCACGTCAGCCAAGGCTCCACAACAGTGAAGGTGTGTCCACTCACGTCAGCCAAGGCTCCACAACAGTGACGTTGTGTCCGCTCACGTCAGCCAAGGCTCCTCAACAGTGAAGCTGTGCCCGCTCACGTAAGCCGAGGCTCCACAACAGTGAAGTTGTGTCCGCTCACGTCAGCCAAGGCTCCTCAACAGTGAAGTTGTGTCCGCTCACGTCAGCCAAGGCTCCACAACAGTGAAGTTGTGACCGCTCACGTCAGCCAAGGCTCCTCAACAGTGAAGTTGTGTCCGCTCACGTCAGCCAAGGCTCCTCAACAGTGAAGTTGTGTCCGCTCACGTCAGCCAAGGCTCCTCAACAGTGAAGTTGTGTCCGCTCACGTCAGCCAAGGCTCCTCAACAGTGAAGTTGTGTCCGCTCACGACAGCCAAGGCTCCTCAACAGTGAAGTTGTGTCCGCTCACGTCAGCCAAGGCTCCTCAACAGTGAAGTTGTGTCCGCTCACGACAGCCAAGGCTCCTCAACAGTGAAGTTGTGTCCGCTCACGTCAGCCAAGGCTCCTCAACAGTGAAGTTGTGTCCGCTCACGTCAGCCAAGGCTCCTCAACAGTGAAGTTGTGTCCGCTCACGACAGCCAAGGCTCCTCAACAGTGAAGTTGTGTCCGCTCACGTCAGCCAAGGCTCCTCAACAGTGAAGTTGTGTCCGCTCACGACAGCCAAGGCTCCACAACAGTGAAGTTGTGTCCGCTCACGTCAGCCAAGGCTCCTCAACAGTGAAGCTGTGTCCGCTCACGTCAGACAAGGCTCCTCAACAGTGAAGTTGTGTCCGCTCACGTCAGCCAAGGCTCCTCAACAGTGAAGTTGTGTCCACTCACGTCAGCCAAGGCTCCACAACAGTGAAGTTGTGTTCACTCACGTCAGCCAAGGCTCCTCAACAGTGAAGTTGTGTCTGCTCACGACAGCCAAGGCTCCACAACAGTGAAGTTGTGTCCGCTCACGTCAGCCAAGGCTCCTCAACAGTGAAGCTGTGTCCGCTCATGTCAGCCAAGGCTCCACAACAGTGAAGTTGTGTCCGCTCACGTCAGCCAAGACTCCTCAACAGTGAAGTTGTGTCCGCTCACGTCAGCCAGGGCTCCATAACAGTGAAGTTGTGTCCGCTCACGTCAGCCAAGGCTCCACAACAGTGAAGTTGTGTCCGCTCACGTCAGCCAAGGCTCGTCAACAGTGAAGTTGTGTCCGCTCACGTCAGCCAAGGCTCCACAACTGAAATGAGACTGACAATAACGCATCAATGCTGGGATACCAATAAAACAATTATTTAATTCCCCAATTATGCAAACTCAATTGTCCGTGCCATAATATAACAAGATAATAATATGAAACTAGGGGTACGGGCACTTCTCGGACACCCTGTACAATATTATACAACAAAACCTGCAAAGAATACATGGTACTAAGTAGTGAACAATTGCACATGATATCTAAATTATTTTTCCATTGCACTAGGGATACTGACACATCAGCAAAGTCTTTCTGGTCTCCATCATAAGCACACAGAGGGCATTCGGCCATTATGCGATGCATGGTCTGGACCAATGCACCACAGTCACATGCTGGAGAGTCCCTGAAGCCCCACTGGTGATGGGAAAATGCAGATCTTCCACAATTAGTGTGAAACCTGTTTAGTGATAACCACGTTCTTCTTGGCAAACTGGGGCGTGGTTTGGATTAAAGAGGCTAGGCCACACCGGAGCTGCACGAAACCATTGCTCTTTCTATTCCTCTTTTAAATATAACCTATAATTGAGCTTCACACAAGTGTAATTAGTGGAAGGTTCTTTTACATGCCACAACTCTATGACACGGGACCGCCGGCTTTACTTCCCCTCCGAAGGAAGGCATACTGAGGAATTTTTAACGCTTATAAGAAATCCGACGACTTCGGCCGGGTTTGAACCCACAACCTTGGTCATGGAAGCTCAGCATACTACCGACTACGCCACCGAAGCCGCCTAAACTCGGACGTTACAATACGGTGCTTAAATCCGAGTGTCTCTATGGAAGTGAATGCCTCCAAATTACTGGAAAGATTGGCCTGAAGGAAACAGAGAAGCTTGAGAGAAAGATCCCAAGGAAGATAATGGGCCCGACGATCGTGGCGAGGAAGCACGGAATTGTATCAAAGTAACGAACGACTGTTGGAATCCATGAAGAAGAGAAGATTCAAATTCTTTGGTTTAGAATGGACGAAAGAAGGTTGACTGGTAGAATTTTCACCATACTTGATGGCAGATCTAAAACCTCTGATAAGTGGTTCAGGAAGGCCAGGAAGGATCTGGGTATTGAGCCCGTCAGACGAGTTGTTTAGGTTACCACTAACCGTAATGGCTCCCCAGAAAACTCACCGTCTGGACGCATAAGCCGAGATGGCTTGAGTGTACTTCCTATAGGTCATTGCGCCCGAGGACGCAGCATCCCGGGGCGAACGGGCAGACACGGCTAAAAGGGTGAAAGGACCCAAGAAGCACACTCTAGAAACACTTAGCTTAAAATGATAACATCCAGTCTTATGTAAACTCGAATAAAATTTATTAAAAAATGTGCAAACACCTATCCTAGTTCGGAGGGTTAGTCTCGGGCTAATCCCGCAAGTTAAATATTTTTTTTTGTTAAAGTTGTTGATCCTAAACTGATTGTAAATTGAAATAACCCTCGCGAAAAATCTAGCTACAAAAAATGCAAAAGCAGCAAGCTAGGGCAGTGGCACGTAAAGTACACCCTACACAAATGAAATGGATTACTTATGAATTTAAATTAACAACAACAAAGATCAAAATAATTTATGATGGTACCACTCCCTTATTTATCTTTAAATAAGTTAAATCTAGCTAAATCCTGACAATTACAACAAAGTATACGGTGACTGACTACCGTAACAAACAAACATTTAATAACAAAGCTATGTGACAAACCAGTATAAAGAACAACTAAGTTCCTTATAAACTATCAGGTACAAGGGGTAAGCATACATTTATACACAAATAAATAAATAAATAAATAAATAAATAAATAAATAAGACACAGCTTTCAGAAACCTTCATATTATTGCACTGCGTACACGCAAGAATACTCTTTGCATCCTTGGGTCATCTAGTGTTTGTTATGTTGGTAAATGCGTGATCCCAAAACACGTCTTATATTACTGAGGTGTCGTGCGCCACTAGCTGAGAACTAATGGTCCGCGACAACTCTGTCGTCAAAAAGTAGTGTTACAAAAATTACAAGTCATTCCCCGCTCGGAAATGTGACTGATCCTATGAGTTGGCCAGTTCGCATCCAATCGCAAGTCAAAGCATTACTGCCATTTTAGTTATTTTTTCCATAAGAATTAGTTGTTATATATATATAATGCGTTTGGCCCTCTAAGGAGCACGTAGAACCATTAGTTAATATAGGTCTTCTTGTTCTTCTTATCTACCCAAAACTTCCTCATCCTTTCGCTATGTGCCTGTCTTCCTTCTTGTGTCCATGCAGCTTTAAGTTTCAAATTCTGTCCCGTAGGGATCTTGGGTGGAAACTTATACGAATTTACTTTTTGTCTATATGCAGTCCGCGTCGTTGTCAGTGGGTCAATATTGATTTCAGTCAGGTCCTTTTGGGTGTCTGCTAGCCAGCGTACTTTGGTTTGTCGGTTTCCATTGACTATGAGGAAGATTTTCTTGGTCAGTCGGGAGTTGTCCATTCGAGCTATATGTCCGTAGAATTTCATGCGTCTTTTACGTGCGAGTGAGGCGAATCGTTCAGTCCGTGAATACAGTTCGTCTGAGCTTTTCCTCATCCAGATACCGTCCTGAAGCTTTGGTCCAAAGATTTTTCTCAGTATTTGTCGTTAGTTCTCCTTATTATTAGAAGCGTGATTATTATCTGTCGTCGGTTTAGAGTACTGGCTCATTCCTCAAAGGACACCTAGGCTTAAACTCGTGAAGTCTCTCTAAGAACAACACTAAAGATCATCGGCTCACACCTGGCCGGAATTCACAATAACACTGTCGGGGCTCAAAGCTCACCGTAGCAGTCTTCAGGTACTGACCTGGACATCATCGGCTCACACCTGGCCGGAATAAATGGTCGCAGATACAACAATCTGTACGACGACGCAACACAAGGCGTCACAACAATAACACAAGCCTACAAAATCGGTGTCAAAACATCTCATAAAACAGACAAAAGCTTCTACTCATCATAATACTCACTCCTGGTGTTCAAACATCTCGCTTGCTAACGCGGTAACTCTAGTAAATGACGTCCAATGACGTAGTAAACATGTGACAGCAATAAACACTCATATAACCTTGACTCAAAATAATCATTACATTCCGTCACGTTGAATTGGGGTATGCGCATGCGCGTCGAGACTAAACAAAAAACTACAAGTCGTCTCCCCCGAGCGCTGCAGATTCCCATACAGTTCATTAACATTCAGCAGCTTGTCAAAGCACTTACACTCATCTCATCGCGTCTGCGATGTAACACACTACACAGGCGTATAATATCTCTCAAATATAAGATTTTCTGACATAACGCTGGCTTAAAATCTAACTCAACTATAAAACAGATTTCCGTGGTTTCACTACCACGCCAAAATTTCATAAACACAGATAGGTAACGTCAAAATGTTACAAAGCCCAAATAGTGGAGATATTCCACTCTAAAAATGACTTTGGAAATGGATAAAGATATTCCACTCCTAATAATCTGTACAATGTGCCTTTATCAAAACTTTCTCGTGTCTTACAACTTGACACTGAACCAAAAATAATAACAGTTGACAATCCTACTAACTGATAGGTCGTCTTAAATGATACAATGGCATCGGGTTCGATGCTGGGTTGGATTCTACAATAATGCTCCCAAATATAGTTCTCTCCAGAACTGTTGTGGCATCAAAGCTCACACTAAAGCTTAAATGAATCCATTCAGACTTCTGTCGATCATGAAAATGATACGAGGCCTAAATAGCTCAAAAAACTAACAGTGGCGTAAAAGAGAGTTCGCAAACAGGGGATCAGGAAAAATAAGCAAATAATGGTTGTCCATTATTACAAATTTCTAATCTAGTCCATCTGAAGGACTGGCCAAACCAAATCAAAGTGATTTGAGGTCTCCCTAACTAAAATTAGAACAAAAATCCTGCGCGAACACTTTTACTTGCACCAAACACTCTGGTGACTAACTCATCCACTGAAATAAAACAATTAAACTAACTACAAGAAATCTTGCCTGACTGGTATCACAAGTTCGGTTAATGTCTACATTCTACAATCTATTATCTACTACCACAGATCAACCCGTACAAGAGGAATGATAAGACTCACTCAGAATCCACCATAATCGACGGTTCCAACAGTATGGTGTAACAGAGATTCAGGATGGTTGGCAATCTTCCATGAATCTGCTCGGACATCGAGCTTATACCACTCCATTCCTCTCCATCGGCTTCTCGTCCCTCGAGTAAAGATCTCCTCCTCATGGTCAACGGTAGGGTCGAGTGTACCATAGATTTCCACATACAGGTCGGCGTTCGTTAATCCTCCTGCCATGGTCGTAGATTCGTCCTCTTCCTTGTCGAAATACGCCCCACATCATGGTGTCTACTCCATGATACTGGTCATCATGGTAGTTGTAATAGTAGCGTACACGTGGTTGACGTTCAAGTACATCGTGAAATTATCACACGTGTTTTTCACTGACTTGAAGTTAAGCACAGTATAACAGTATAACAAATCACTGGCTTTATGGTGCAGACTTTCAACAAATAGCCTTTCACTGTCTTCTTCACTGCATTTAATAGACATTCGTTGTCAGCAATCACTGATTCGAAAATATGTTTACACATCCACAAATATCGCTCTGATCTGGCGAAAAATTCATACATAATGTGCGGCGTTAAATGAAGTAAAATAAAGCACATTTACTTGGGTGATGGTTTAGTGATCATGTCTGATTTACTGTATTTTATCACATTCGTGTAACATGCACCATGCCGTTCACAATGAAAATTTGGTGTTATACGAAAATATCCGACACAATTGTTACTAAAACATCGCACTTGACATGTTCGTTTTAACAGAATATCACTGGTAACAATTATAACCCTTAAATTAATTTCACACGTAATCTGTTCAAGATGATTTCGGATTTTATCTCCACCTCGTGGACGTAGTATGTGGTGATCGTCGCTTGGTCGTGAATTGCACTTTTCCACTCACAATTAAATAAATACTCTTCGCAACGTAGCACAGCACACATTCGTGCAAAGGTAACTCTGATTCGTCGACGTAGTCGGATACACTTTGTTCATCACCTACACGGTGGACTTTGGATATTTGTTCGTCACACAGGACGGACTAACTCAGCGCGTCTATTCACGACGGCTGTCAAACAGTAAGAGCCATGAGTGTCGGTCTCTCTGCCTCGTGCAGAGTCAAAAGTTAAGTCGTTGACGGTTTACTTACTTCCGCCAATCTACGGTGCTAATACCTTTTACCTCCTGTCATAAATACGGTAAACATCGAAATGTATCCTTGAAGCAGTATTACATAATGGTATGATCTGAGACTTTTAATTGCAACATAGGTAATACTAGTGCTCAGAATAAAATATTCAGGTGAGTGTCCAGAGTCAAGACAACTCCCATATCTTCCTGTATGTCCCGCGCTGCAACAGGGCGCGTTCTGTTTCACAAACATGACTTGCTCCTCATAAGTTCCAACTAATATCACTGAGCCATGAGCTTCTACGGGCTCATATGATCCCCGGTCGGTTTAAATAAAACTGTAGGGATGCATTTTTATTTATCCAACAGCTTATCTAGGCTAGGTGATATTTTTTCAAGTTAGCAGTGTTGTAGGTACCAAGACGCTAGCCATTTCTGATGTCCTCAATGACATAACTTCCATTATTCCGCTGATATAACAGATAATCATCAGCTATGGCAGCAATCCTCGCGTAATCTGGATCCTGGACATCCATCCAGTTATGCAAGAATCGTATGATCTTCCTGACCTTCGGGTAAGTATCGTAGTCTGCGGAGGTGGTCCTCGCAGGCTCCCTCGATGTCAATGGCGTTGATTGTTGCGTCAGGATTACGGCTGAGAATGTCGGCCAACACATTCTCTTTGCGTGGGTGATGTTCGATTATCAAATCGAAAATCTGGAGAAATTAAGCCCATCTGGTTATCCTATCGCTTGCCTGTCTTGATCGGGTAATGGAAGTCAGTGCGTGATGGTCGGTCCTCACCACGATATTGTGTCCCCATAGAAGTTTGCGCCAGTATTCCAGGGCGTAAACTATAGCTAAAGCTCCAATCTCCGTCGTGAAATAATGCGACTTGTGAGGTCTCAATCGTCTGCTCAGAAAAGCAATATAATGACGATCTTTGAGTTCATCCTCTTGCAATAAAATTGCACCAATTCCTATTGCAGATGCATTCGTCTCTAGGATAAAGTTCCTAGTATAGTCTGGGCATTCCAAAGTGATAGACTCAGCAAACATCTTCTTCGCTTTATGGAAGTCTTCATCACAAGCTTCATTCCATGCCCATCTGCAGTTCTTCTTCAACAGGCTCTGCAGTGGTGCTACTGTCTCTGAGTACTTGGAACAGTGTGCAGCAAAAAAATGCAATCCTCCCAAAAATTGTCTCACGTGCTTCACACGGGTTGGAATAGGAAATGCGGCGATTGCTTGGATCTTCGCCGGTTTCGGTCTGTAACCTAGGCCGCTAATAATATGGCCTACAAACTTTATCTCAGACTTGAAAAAGTGGCATTTGTCATACTTGACTTTAAAATTTGCCTTCCGCAGATTCTCAAAAACGAGACGAAGAGTTGCCAAGTGTTCTTCTTCTGTCTCTGATGCAACGATGATGTCATCGACATAACATACAACTTTCTCCTTGACTTCAGGTGTCAACTTTGCATCCAAGGCACGGATCAAAGCAGCTCCTGCGTTCTTAACACCAAAGGGTAATTTCTTAATGACATAAGTGGTCTGATCATAAAGAAATCCTGTTTACTTCTGCGTGTGTTCAGACAATCTGATATGGCAATAGGATTGTACCAAATCCAGGGAAGTTAATATCTCTTTCCCTTAAATTTACGCAGTATATTTCTTATCTTCGGTGGTCTGTCATGTTCTGGTGCTAAGCGTTCATTTAAGGCTCTCACGTCGAGCCACAGCCTTAAGGTCCCATCTACCTTTATCACGGGTGTGATTGGGATAAAGTAAGATGTCGGCGCCTTCTTGATCGTTCCAGCATCCTCCATTTCCTTCAGCTTTCTAGCTACTTCGGCGCGGTGCTTCTCTGCAACAGGATAAATCTTCTTCTGAAACGGCGAGTCATCTAGAAGAACTAGATGTACTCGAAGTCTGGAATCTCGCCTGGTGTTGTACCAAAAATATCCCGATGCTCCTGCAGTAAGTCATTCAGTACTTGCTTAGCTACTTCAGATAGAGGTTGTGCATCAGCGGGTTCTTCCTCTTGTGGTGCTTTCTGTTTAGAAACCCAGTTGTCGATCACGAAAACATGTGCATCTGACACTGGTTCGTTCTCTAACAGATTCATAACTATGGGCTCATTCGGCGAAAACTCAACAGTGTTTCTTCCCATATCAATTATGCCGTCATGTAGGCGCATGAAATCGGCGCCTAGGATCGCTTCGTGTCTCAGATCCTTTAAAACAATAAACTTGTGCAGGTACATCTGGTTTGCTATGCTGACATTACATAGAACCTGTACTTTGCACGTATCTGTACGGTCTGGTATGACTCCTCTTACTCGCAGGGTAGATACGGGTAATTCTGTTACCTCAGACTTTGCTTTCAAGATAGCATACAAGTCAACTGAAATGACACTGATCATCGCTCCAGTATCGATTAACATCGAAACATGTCATCCATTAATCTCTGCCGGTATCATAGGCAATCGGGTTAGTTCAACGTCGTTCGTCATTCTTCCAAGAGATCTTCCGTCACTGGTTCCCAGAGCAAAATAGAGACAATTACTCTGATACCATGCGGTTGGGATTCTAGTTCATTTTCGAAGTTTTTTTTTCCTTTGGAGGTGCCCGGTTCATTGGGATTGGTTACCTCCTCTGGAGTATTACTTCCTTCCCTCGGCGTTCGGTTTTGTTCCACCTCTTCTCTAGACGATCTAAGCTGTCTGATATACTCGCGGCTCTCTTGCGCGCGTCCACGCCAATCGCTGTCTGGCTGATATCTGGGGTCTCGGTTTCTTCTGTATCCCCCACTGTATCTATAGTCTCGTCGTATGCCTCCCGACGATTGTGCTCGAGGTCCTTCTCCATTCCCTCGACGGTTTTGATTCTGGTTGTTACCATCTCAATCATTCTATCGGTTGAATCGGTCGTTCCAACGTCCTAAGTTCCCTCGACGGTTCTCTCTGGAGTATGGCGTTCCTCTCCATTGACGTCGTTCGAAGTTTACGTTGTTCCTTTGGTACTGGTTACTGTTGTTATTGCTACTCGGCTGTTGTACTGGCATCGGAGTTTGCGATATCTTGTCGACCGTCGTCAAGTTGATGTGTCGAAGATCGTTCCTCGTTGGTCTGTGGGGTGTGAATTGTTCTGTGCTGGAATCCAATCTTCTCAGAATCTGATCACACTCCCAGAAAGTCTTCGCTCCCGCGGCGATTAGTACTTTCTGTACATCAGCTGGATATTGCCAAATAATCGTGTTTATCAAATCCTCCTCAGACAACGGGGGTTTGAGACATCTAAGCTTAGCAAGCTGCGAAGCAAAGTAGTTCGCGTAGCGAGTAGGTAAATTGGAACTGTACCTCTTCGTGTACATCTCCGCTCTAATGGCTTGTTGTATGTCACCTGACCAATACTGTAGGTCTTCAAGAGTGCTTCTTTGAAATCTTGATACCCGGTAAACGAATACCTAACATCCCTGTACCAAGTACTTGCTTGTCCATCCAAAAGACGTTCAATCATTCTCAGTTCCCTCTCGGGTGTAACCATAGTATCCCTCAAATAACTTTCGACGTTTGACAAAAATTCTACTGGTGTAACTCCTCCTCCAGTTCCTGTGAACTTCGCGGGTTTTTCCTCCCGTGATCGGATAATCATGACATTACTTTGATTTCCGGATGAACCTGGTGTTCTAAATGATTGCGCATTGCAATTCCAATTAGCATCAGAACTTTTGGGTGTAACAGTCAAGTTCGGTTGTGCTGTCGGTGTGAAATGTTGTTGAATTCCAGATTGAGGCTGTATCTGGGTTTGCATTGACTTGTTATCCGTTATGTCAACCTTCTTAAATTGGAATGGTTGAGTTATCGGTTCATTTCCCTGTTCTGTGTTCATCGGTTGGATCAAGTTCACGTGGCTAGATGGCGTCATCCCATCTCTCACCTCGCGCTGATCTGCGTTTGTGGACGGATTCTTCAGTTTTCAATCCTCCTATTTATTTCCTCCCATTCTTGAACGTTCGTCTCTTCCTTTTGTCTATCGAGCTCGTTTACTTGGAGTTCGATGCGTTCGATTTTCCCTCTCAAGCATTGAACTAACTCACGCACACTCAATCTAACGTTCGAGCTCAATTTTAATCGTTCGTCTATTGCAGCTTTCTCCAGACGTTTCTGCTTAGTTTCTACGTCCACTCTGACTTGGTAGACGTCGTCTTTGACAAAGGCAACGTCTCTAATTTCAGTTACCTCGTTACGAACTCTAATGACTTGGGCTTCAACGGTTAACTTATGTTCGTTGAAATCCCCTCGGAGCATCATAATTTCAGTACTGATCTCTTCCTTGTTTCTATCAACAATCTCTCGGAGTTCACTCATTGTTACGTCTAAGTCCGCCACGCCTTTATTTGTGGCTGATATTTCGTTCTTAAGTTTGGCTACCTCATTTCCTATGGCTTTTACGTTGTTATGCACGGCAAAAGCGACTCTGTGCATCAAAATTAATCCTGCATTAACGGTGGCTACTTCCTTCTTCACTTCGTTAATGTATCCCTCGACGTGAGATACGCGACCTCCCAACTCTTCCCTAATATGGTCGAGATCGGCCCTCATATCTACTTGAATACGAGTCATAGTCGCTTCCAACCTTTCAGTGTTTTCATTCGCTCGAGTGGCATTGGTCTCATCCAACTCTGTTCTGCGAGTCTGCATCTCTTCCCTAGCACAGTTGATATCCCCATTAAGAGCATCTAACCTGTTATTAGCGTCCTGCTGGTGTCGCAGAAAATCGGCCCTAACATTAGCTAGACCTGCAGTAATATTATTATTGACCGCATCTCGGTTTACCTCCATTTCCGCTCTAACATTGACTACATCTTGTCTAACATTATTTACAGTGGCAGTATTATTTTCAATATTTTGCCTAACATTGTTTACATCCTGCCTAACATCATTTATAGAAGCAGTGTTATTTTCAAGTCCTTGATTAACATTGTTTACATCCTGTCTAACCTCATTGATAGACGCAGTGTTATTGTTGAGAGAAGCAGTATTCTCTCCCAAATCATCTATAATTTGTTGGAGGTTCCTATTGACACCTACCAACATCTCCTCAAAACGGCGCATCACCGCCTCATCCATCACAAAATATATTCAAATGAGATGACACAGGAATATTCAACAAAAAAGACTTAAATCTACTGGCAGGGAATCACTGCGGTAGAACGTTTGCCTTCTTTTAATAAATCATTCGAGCACAGCTGGAGTACACAACTAAGCGATTCTACATTTACGAACAACACGAAGAGCAAAGCAAAGTATTTACATTTACCTAAGATGAAGTGTATGCAAAGAAATATCCTAACTTGATTTTAATAAGTTAATTACACTTCACCTCCGTGGCCTTAAATCACCAGACTGCCACGCGGCTGGCTGAACAGCAGTTTGACTTTTTATGTTCGTCCCAGTCCAATCAACTTGCCTTTAAAAAGTGTTTCAGCTCTTCTCCAAAAGAAATAACATGTGCTGACGGCCACAATCTCCAAACTCGGCCACACCACTTGGGTCGCCATTTTAAAAGTCGTAGGTGTTATTAGCCCGTCAGACGAGTTGTTTAGGTTACCACTAACCGTAATGGCTCCCCAGAAAACTCACCGTCTGGACGCATAAGCCGAGATGGCTTGAGTGTACTTCCTATAGGTCATTGCGCACGAGGACGCAGCATCCCGGGGCGATCGGGCAGACACGGCTTAAAAGGCGAAAGGACCCAAGAAGCACACTCTAGAAACACTTAGCTTAAAATGATAACATCCAGTCTTATGTAAACTCGAATAAAATTTATTTAAAAAATGTGCAAACACCTATCCTAGTTCGGAGGGTTAGTCTCGGGCTAATCCCGCAAGTTAAATAAAAAAAAATGTTTAAGTTGTTGATCCTAAACTGATTGTAAATTGAAATAACCCTCGCGAAAAATCTAGCTACAAAAAATTCAAAAGCAGCAAGCTAGGGCAGTGGCACGTAAAGTTCACCCTACACAAATGAAATGGATTACTTATGAATTTAAATTAACAACAACAAAGATCAAAATAATTTATGATGGTACCACTCCCTTATTTATCTTTAAATAAGTTAAATCTAGCTAAATCCTGACAATTACAACAAAGTATAGGGTGACTGACTACCGTAACAAACAAACATATAATAACCAAGCTATGTGACAAACCAGTATAAGAACAACTAAGTTCCTTATAAACTATCAGGTACAAGGGGTAAGCATACATGTATACACAAATAAATAAATATATAAATAAATAAATAAATAAATAAGACACAGCTTTCAGAAACCTTCATATTATTGCACTGCGTACACGCAAGAATACTCTTTGCATCCTTGGGTCTGGGTAGATTATAGGCTAGGGAATAACCCACCCACCAAGGGAAGATGATTAAGAAAAGGAAATGGGTTTCGGACTGGAGAAAAAGGATAGAAAAATAGGATGAGAGATCCACAAAAATTATGAATTTGACTTTCAATACATTTAAAGGTGGTTGCCACCGCAAATCCTTGTTCGGATACCTAAAGTGGGTACGAGCTTGGTCGAAGCTGACGGGAACCGCAGCTAAGACTTGGGCAGTTTGCCAGAGAGAGGCTTTAGTGTATTTCCTCCCAAGCACGAATAAAAGTACTATAGGGAAGGGTGATGGTCTGGCCAGACAGATAGTAAAAGCTTTATTAAGCATGAACGAGGGCATAAACCTAGGAAGGGCTAGGAAAGCCAGGATCCTGCCTAACTGTAGTATCAGAGAAATGATGAATCCAAAAACAAATATTTAATTTATTTAACAATTCAAAGAAGCGTAACTTTAACAAATAAATATGTTCTATATAGTTAACAATTTGGGGTCGCAGACCTCCAACAACGTTCAGAAATTGCTCCAGGCAAATGACAATTTTTAAGGTTTTTAAACCTTGTATTAAAATCTTGGTAAGATTTAATAGAATAGGCAAAATGGAATAATTAAAGTTTTAACATTTACAGGAGTACAAGCAGTGTACTATAAGAAACCTCTGAAAGAACATTCTAACGAGAATAACAACTTCGAAGCTAACAAAATAGAAAACTTAAAGAATAAAAAGGAAGTTCCTACAACTTCTTATATTTAAACAGAATTACTTTGTGAGAATTATACAAAGAGAGCAGGTCACTTACTGTGAACCTGAAAAGTTAATCAAAAGGAAGGTTCTAGACCTCCTATACTTTAAATAGGACTCGCAAGTTAAATGAGGCAGTTTTCATTTAGCGAGACCAAAAAATAACTCACTCAAGAGTTGAGAGAATTGTTTTCCCTGCTTTTGAAGGGAGGAACAATGTAAGTTTGAAACGTGTGCTAGACACGTAATTATACAGAGATACTTAATGATAAACCAACAAAATGGAAGGGCACTTCTTGGAATGACACCTTATTGGAACAGACCTAGATTAAAAGTTTATTGCAGATTGTTAGTAAGAGGTTTAGGAAAGAGAAATGGGAATTAAGGAAAATGTTCATGGCCTTATTTGAATATAAGCGGACGATCGCGACGCGGTAGAAAAGTTGAGCAAGCACTGGTTTTCACTATAGTTCATTGAAATGTATGAAAAGTTCACTGTGGAGACACAAAGTTTATGGAAAAGAAAGTTATTGCAATGATGAAAATAACTGGTTTCACTAGATAAGTGAGAGTCTATTTCTTGAGAAAATTGTAAATTACAATTAAATGCGCTATAGAAAATTCCCGCGGTGGACGAAACTTCACTATGTAGTAATTTAGAAGTAAGATAATTCAATTTTAAATAGAATTCTCACAAGTACGTGAGAAATACATGACGGCAGGACTTGTAGATTGAGTACAGAATCTGGAAGGTTCCAGAACAATCTTAGCAGTAAAATGGGGCTAATGTAAATCCAGCGGAGGAACTAGCTTGTAGAATTATAGACAGTGGGTAATTAGATAATATCCCACGTAGTGAGAGGATTTCTCATTTGAATAGCTTAAGAAAAGCTCTTTATAGTAAGGTCGGCTTATACAAGCGAAAGCTTAACATGGCAAATCCCACGAAGAATGATTTTTGCCCCAAAATAAATACTTTCACACTGTCTATAAAAGTATCATTGAAAACACGTGGAAGTTAAAACCATGAAGATGAGGTTAAAACTTGAAGAAGGTACTTATCTTTGTTGCATGTCGAAGTGAAGTTCCTCACTGATGCCTAGAGTTCCAACATGGCGTGGAATTTAAAAAATGCCTCGTTAGGTCAGGAGGCTAGCTCTGGTTGAGCCTTAACTGATTGATTCAACTGCCGACTGAGAAGTGAGAGTTGCTCAACGAAGCACAGAAGGTCCTAGGAAGGGAAGAGAGTGGGGGTAGGAAACAAAAGGTATACATATCAGCATAACCAACTTATCAAAAATAAATGTTCTTCTTGATGGATGGTCTTCTAAGAATTGATAGTAGGCGATATTAGCGCAGCATGGTGAGTGAAACAGTAGACGTAGTCCTCTTGCTCAAGGAGAAAATAGCTGGAGATAATAACAAGATCCGGTGGCCAGATGGATATGTAAGTCCTCTTGCACGATGAGGAATTGAGTAGCTTCAGAGGTTCGCTACTAGATGACGCTAGGTGGGTCACAGAAGTTATATATCTGAAACATACTCACGAAGACATAAGAGACTCGCCCAACAAGGAGAAAACAGAAGATCACTGTTGGTGTTTGGCAAAGAGGAAGGAAGAAATGAACATGCAATGAGCAGTAGACATTATATCTTAGGTACCGTGTATTCAAAGAATACACCATACTGGGAGGGCAGACACCAACAGCGAACAAAAAAAAAACAAGTACACATTTAAAGGTAATGGAGAGATCAAAGACAGAGGTCTTGTGATCGGACCATTAATAGTTAAGACTCTGACTACCCTGACTCTCCTATCCCCTCCAGGGTAACACTCGGTCACTTTTCCAAAAGGCCAGACTAGGGGGGGAGAAACATCCCTAACTAAGACCAAGTCCCCCACCTTAATGTCGGGACTGGAAAGAAACCACTTCTGTCTCCGTTGTAAGGAAATTAAATATTCCAATTTCCACCTTTTCCAAAAAGAATTACGGAGGGCTTCAAGTTTACACCAAGTGATAGGTATATCAGAATCCCTGAAAGAATTAGGAAGGGGAGGATGGGCAGAGAGAGAAGTACGTGTAAGACAGTGACCAGGTGTGAGTGGAAGGAGGTCATCAGGGTCATTAGAAAGCGGAGTTAAATAACGAGAATTATCAACATCTTCCATCACAAAATAGCTGGAAGCTGAGAGAAATAAAGCACTAGTAAAGATTACGATACGATGCGAAAGAAGAATTGACAAGTTTAAACAAAGCGTATAGAAACAAGTACATCTATTCAGGACAAGAATATACCAAGTAAACAAAGAAACTATACGAGTAGAAAGCAAGAACGCCATAGGTAACGACCTAGTAGCCATAAACAATGACCTTAAGTCATAATAAGTATCAAAGGGGTTACTCAGAAAAATACTTAAGTCAGCGAGAAACGTGACATAACAAGTACGAATGCAAAACCACATCGAATGTGACGACGAGAAAAAGTAAGTTTGTTCATCAATGAACATTAAGATTTCAAAATATGTAAGCAAATTGCAATACATGAGCGCGTGAGAAATACGCAACGAAGTTTTGAAGCAAGAATCGAAACAATTGTAAGATACGAGCGTGAGTAAGTGAGAGACGTAAACAAGCACGACCTTGACACACATAGTACAACGAGATAAGACATATAAATAGCTAAAAGAGTCCTTAAACGGAACAAGTTTATTTTGGGAAGTAGGTGAACGGCTTCTGTACTTGCAGGAGTGGCTCACTAGACAATGCTTGGCAATCAGCCAAAGTTGAGATAAGAGAAACTTGTTTTGACCTTTGTCAAGCGTACAGGAAATAAACAACAACTTGGCCTTCCTCAGGCTTGTATACAAACAAGTTTGAAAAACAAGCAGTTCAGAATAAACAAACAACACTGGTTGAATCAGCTGTAACTTAAAGCAGATATTCAGGTTGAACGGAATGCAGTCAATCGTAACTTGGACATGAAAAAGCAATTTAAAGATATATGAAATAGAGTAGGAAATCAATTTCGCATAATTGAGAGGATCACGGAATCCGACAATTTTCAACAAAAAGAAGCTTAATTCTTCCGAGCAAAGAAGACAAGCTGGGACATTGAGAAGAAGGTTATGCATAAGAATAGTTATTCTAGATGCTATAGAATTCAGATTTTCAAACGGTTTCATGAGCGACTTCCAATTGTGAGGAAGGAGGGAGGAGCCGACCGTGGCCATCCTTCTAAATAACGAAAGAAGTGAAACATGGCTTACAGCAAAGTGATGGTGACTGATAGCCATGGTTTTACACAAGGGGAAGATAGTTTTCGAGAAAGAGTTTAAGCAATTACCTGCTATAAAAAATGACATGAGAAGGTAAACGAAATAACACAAAGCAAAGCGAACTTGAATTGCCATTTTGTGCGGGAAGAAGGAAAAACCATTTAAACAACTTACAGAGGTAGCGTAGTTGTTCACGATAAGACATCGTTTCGGCAAGTGTTTTTCAAAATTATTGAGATCTGAAACATGAGCGTTCTCTTTTTCAGAAATGGGATTTATGTCAGCTGTAACGAAATGACATTGCGCTTTGGTTTGAACACTGGTATGTTGAATTTCACCAGTAATACCCCAACCAAAATCGGTGTCTCTGGCGACCACGGTTGAAGATAACTTACGTGTTTGTTTGCGAAGGCACTTCCAAAAAACATTGGCACTGAAAAGTACATCAATGGGACCTTGAGCATTAAACTGAGGATCAGCTAACCTTAAGTGCGAAGGAATCTTTAATCCGGAGGTATTAATAGAGTGACTTGGAGTGTCCTTGCCAATACTGGTAAGAATGAGACAGTTTAAATTAAGATTGGTGTTTCTTTGGCAAACGTCTCTGATTTTCAATTTTGAAGACTGCAAGACTTGAGTTTTCAAATTGTCAATGCCGGTCACATTGATAGAAGTAGGCGATGACGAAAGACCTAGTTTTTTAATTAACGATCGCGAAACAAAATTATGAGTTGAAGCGGAATCGAGAAGACCACGGGTTCTAAACCAATTTCCAAATTTATCTTGGATTTCGAATTGTACAGTGGTCAAAAGGGTTTGCGCACTGTAAGAAGTTTCGGCATTAGAAATGCAGGAAGAAGCATTAGTTTGTTCGGAGCTGCTCTGCATGGAGCTTGAAGAGGCAGGTACTGATGACCTCGATTTATCGTGAACGTGCAATAAAGAATGATGCGGTTTTTTACAATGGAAACAGAGATTTGATGACGTACAGTTCGAAGAAGAATGCTTGGGTGACAAGCAATTGAAGCAATGTTTGCTATTGAGGACAAACTTCCTTCGATCTTCGACAGACAATTCTTTAAAGGATTTGCACGAATACAATGTGTGAAGCTTTTTACAGAGCGTGCATTTTAACAATTTGTTAAGCGGCCTGATATGTTCTCTTGCATGATTGAAAGAAGAACGGGTTTGCTTGTTCTCGACAGATGGGGGCTGATGTCCCTTTGAAGAAGCAAGGTTTTTCTCAAAAATGTGAGACTGATGATTCGTTTCGACCTTTTCGCACTGAAATGCGAGTGCTGTAAGGACTTGGCATCGGTTGTTAAGAAACGAGATTAAGTGTTCGAAGGAAAATTCTTCCTGGGCGAGCGAGTTCAATTTCCCAAGCCTTTAAAGTTGAAAAATCGAATCTTGATGTAGCCAGATGAATGAGTATGGTGTCCCATGTTTGGACAGGCTGATTGAGTTGGTATAATGCTCTGACATTCAACTGTATAGAATCTAAGAGGTCTCTTAAAGAGGTGACGTCATTAGGTTTGACGGCTGGCAAGTTGAAAAGACAACGTATGTGGCGAGCTACACTCAAACGTAAATTGCCATATCTCTCTTTAAGGAGATTAAAGGCGATGTGGTAATTGTCTGCGTTTAAAGGCAGTGACTCCACCAAGGCTAAGGCCTCGCTTTCCAAAGACGTGCGGAGGAAATAAAATTTATGTATGTCTGGGATCTCGATATTTTCATGAATTAGGGAGCAGTAAAGTTCGTAAAAAGAATACCATTCACCTTCCTTGCCTGAGAAGTGCGGTAGGCATATCTTAGGAAGTAACGGTTTCGGTTTGTTTTCGTGAAATGAAGTGGGTGCGAACTGGGCCGGATTGATGACCCTAGTGTCCGGTTCTGAGATATTGCGAATCAATTGGTGGGCCTTTGCAATCCCTTCAAAGTACAAGGGTTCGACCTCGTCCCGATCCGATTGAAGATCTGGGCAAGCGGATTCAATCTCGGTTTGAATTTGGTCATAATGATCATAAGACCGTTCGTACAACTTAAGGCGATTTGTCAAGATGTCTAAATCACACTCGGCGGGATTTAATTTCCTGATGAAATTTCTGAATCTAGTGAGTTGCCCTTTATAGGAAGAACGTCTAGCAATGAGAGTTTCATCTTTTTCAGTAGGAGCCATGTTATAAAAATAGATTGAAATGTAACTCACGATACTGTGGAACCTTGGAAATGCTGTCAAGTTGGCAGCAGCGAATGGGTAGAAAGCACGGGACCCACCAAAGAAGACAGGAGTGGTCTCGTTCCCTTTCACAGGCTTTGCACGATGTAATTATAGCTGAAAAATTCAAAGTAAATATTAATGATTTGCAGAATATTGCCAAATAGAAAAACTGAAAAAAGGACTCTCCCGGGTTTCTGGTACCAATCTTTGGGTAGATTATAGGCTAGGGAATAACCCACCCACCAAGGGAAGATGATTAAGAAAAGGAAATGGGTTTCGGACTGGAGAAAAAGGATAGAAAAATAGGATGAGAGATCCACAAAAATTATGAATTTGACTTTCAATACATTTAAAGGTGGTTGCCACCGCAAATCCTTGTTCGGATACCTAAAGAGGGTACGAGCTTGGTCGAAGCTGACGGGAACCGCAGCTAAGACTTGGGCAGATTGCCAGAGAGAGGCTTTAGTGTATTTCCTCCCAAGCACGAATAAAAGTACTATAGGGAAGGGTGATGGTCTGGCCAGACAGATAGTAAAAGCTTTATTAAGCATGAACGAGGGCATAAACCTAGGAAGGGCTAGGAAAGCCAGGATCCTGCCTAACTGTAGTATCAGAGAAATGATGAATCCAAAAACAAATATTTAATTTATTTAACAATTCAAAGAAGCGTAACTTTAACAAATAAATATGTTCTATGTAGTTAACAATTTGGGGTCGCAGACCTCCAACAACGTTCAGAAATTGCTCCAGGCAAATGACAATTTTTAAGGTTTTTAAACCTTGTATTAAAATCTTGGTAAGATTTAATAGAATAGGCAAAATGGAATAATTAAAGTTTTAACATTTACAGGAGTACAAGCAGTGTACTATAAGAAACCTCTGAAAGAACATTCTAACGAGAATAACAACTTCGAAGCTAACAAAATAGAAAACTTAAAGAATAAAAAGGAAGTTCCTACAACTTCTTATATTTAAACAGAATTACTTTGTGAGAATTATACAAAGAGAGCAGGTCACTTACTGTGAACCTGAAAAGTTAATCAAAAGGAAGGTTCTAGACCTCCTATACTTTAAATAGGACTCGCAAGTTAAATGAGGCAGTTTTCATTTAGCGAGACCAAAAAATAACTCACTCAAGAGTTGAGAGAATTGTTTTCCCTGCTTTTGAAGGGAGGAACAATGTAAGTTTGAAACGTGTGCTAGACACGTAATTATACAGAGATACTTAATGATAAACCAACAAAATGGAAGGGCACTTCTTGGAATGACACCTTATTGGAACAGACCTAGATTAAAAGTTTATTGCAGATTGTTAGTAAGAGGTTTAGGAAAGAGAAATGGGAATTAAGGAAAATGTTCATGGCCTTATTTGAATATAAGCGGACGATCGCGACGCGGTAGAAAAGTTGAGCAAGCACTGGTTTTCACTATAGTTCATTGAAATGTATGAAAAGTTCACTGTGGAGACACAAAGTTTATGGAAAAGAAAGTTATTGCAATGATGAAAATAACTGGTTTCACTAGATAAGTGAGAGTCTATTTCTTGAGAAAATTGTAAATTACAATTAAATGCGCTATAGAAAATTCCCGCGGTGGACGAAACTTCACTATGTAGTAATTTAGAAGTAAGATAATTCAATTTTAAATAGAATTCTCACAAGTACGTGAGAAATACATGACGGCAGGACTTGTAGATTGAGTACAGAATCTGGAAGGTTCCAGAACAATCTTAGCAGTAAAATGGGGCTAATGTAAATCCAGCGGAGGAACTAGCTTGTAGAATTATAGACAGTGGGTAATTAGATAATATCCCACGTAGTGAGAGGATTTCTCATTTGAATAGCTTAAGAAAAGCTCTTTATAGTAAGGTCGGCTTATACAAGCGAAAGCTTAACATGGCAAATCCCACGAAGAATGATTTTTGCCCCAAAATAAATACTTTCACACTGTCTATAAAAGTATCATTGAAAACACGTGGAAGTTAAAACCATGAAGATGAGGTTAAAACTTGAAGAAGGTACTTATCTTTGTTGCATGTCGAAGTGAAGTTCCTCACTGATGCCTAGAGTTCCAACATGGCGTGGAATTTAAAAAATGCCTCGTTAGGTCAGGAGGCTAGCTCTGGTTGAGCCTTAACTGATTGATTCAACTGCCGACTGAGAAGTGAGAGTTGCTCAACGAAGCACAGAAGGTCCTAGGAAGGGAAGAGAGTGGGGGTAGGAAACAAAAGGTATACATATCAGCATAACCAACTTATCAAAAATAAATGTTCTTCTTGATGGATGGTCTTCTAAGAATTGATAGTAGGCGATATTAGCGCAGCATGGTGAGTGAAACAGTAGACGTAGTCCTCTTGCTCAAGGAGAAAATAGCTGGAGATAATAACAAGATCCGGTGGCCAGATGGATATGTAAGTCCTCTTGCACGATGAGGAATTGAGTAGCTTCAGAGGTTCGCTACTAGATGACGCTAGGTGGGTCACAGAAGTTATATATCTGAAACATACTCACGAAGACATAAGAGACTCGCCCAACAAGGAGAAAACAGAAGATCACTGTTGGTGTTTGGCAAAGAGGAAGGAAGAAATGAACATGCAATGAGCAGTAGACATTATATCTTAGGTACCGTGTATTCAAAGAATACACCAGGGTCATCTAGTGTTTGTTATGTTGGTAAATGCGTGATCCCAAAACACGTCTTATATTACTGAGGTGTCGTGCGCCACTAGCTGAGAACTAATGGTCCGCGACATCTCTGTCGTCAAAAAGTAGTGTTACAAAAATTACAAGTCATTCCCCGCTCGGAAATGTGACGGATAGTATGAGTTGGCCAGTTCGCATCCAATCGCAAGTCAAAGCATTACTGCCATTTTAGTTATTTTAGTGATAAGAATTAGTTCTTATTATTATTAGAAGCGTGATTATTATCTGTCGTCGGTTTAGAGTACTGGCTCATTCCTCAAAGGACACCTAGGCTTAAACTCGTGAAGTCTCTCTAAGAACAACACTAAAGATCATCGGCTCACACCTGGCCGGAATTCACAATAACACTGTCGGGGCTCAAAGCTCACCGTAGCAGTCTTCAGGTACTGACCTGGACATCATCGGCTCACACCTGGCCGGAATAAACGGTCGCAGATATGACAGTCTGTACGACGACGCAACGCAAGGCGTCACAACAATAACACAAGCCTACAAAATCGGTGTCAAAACATCTCATAAAACAGACAAAAGCTCATCATAATACATAATACACACTCCTGGTGTTCAAACATCTCGCTTCCTAAAGCGGTAACTCTAGTAAATGACGTCGAATGACGTAATATACATGTGACAGCAATAAACACTCATATAACCTTGATTCAAAATAATCAATACAATCCGTCACGTTGAACTGGGGTGTGCGCATGCGCGTCGAGACTAAACAAAACAAAAAACTACAAGTCTTCTCACCTGAGCGCTGCGGATTCCCATACAGTTCATTAACATTCAGCAGCTTGTCAAAGCACTTACACTCATCTCATCGCGTCTGCGATGTAACACACTACACAGGCGTATAATATCTCTCAAATATAAGTCTTTCTGACATAACGCTGGCTTAAGATCTAACACAACTATAAAACAGTTTTCCGTGGTTTCACTACCACGCTAAAATCTCATAAATACAGATAGGTAACGTCAAAATGTTACAAAGCCCAAATAGTGGAGATATTCCACTCTAAAAATGACTTTGGAAATGGATCAAGATATTCCACTCCTAATAATCTGTACAATGTGCCTTTATCAAAACTTTCTCGTGTCTTACAACTTGACACTGAACCAAAAATAATAACAGTTGACAATCCTACTAACTGATAGGTCGTCTTAAATGATACAATGGCATCGGGTTCGATGCTAGGTTGGATTCTACAATAATGCTCCCAAATATAGTTCTCTCCAGAACTGTTGTGGCATCAAAGCTCACACTAAAGCTTAAATAAATCCATTCAAAAATGTTATGACTTCTGTCGATCGTGAAAATGATACGAGGCCTAAATAGCTCAAAAAACTAACAGTGGCGTAAAAGAGAGGTTCGCAAACAGGGGGTCAGGAAAAATAAGCGAATAATGGTTGTCCATTATTACAAATTTCTAATCTAGTCCATCTGAAGGACTGGCCAAACCAAATCAAAGTGATTTGAGGTCTCCCTAACTAAAATTAGAACAAAAAATCCCGTGAACACTTTTACTTGCACCAAACACTCTGGTGACTAACTCATCCACTGAAATAAAACATAATTAAACTAACTACAAGAAATCCCTGCCTGATTGGTGTCACAAGTTCGGTTAATGTCTACATTATACAATCTATTATCTACTACCACAGATCAACCCGTACAAGAGGAAAGATAAGACTCACTCAGAAGCCACCATAATCGACGGTTCCAACAGTATGGTGTAACAGAGATTCAGGATGGTTGGCAATCTTCCATGAACCTGCTCGGACATCGAACTTATACCACTCCATTCCTCTCCATCGGCTTCTCGTCCCTCGAGTTAAGATCTCCTCCTCGTGGTTAACGGTAGGGTCGAGTGTACCATGGATTTCCACATACAGGTCGGCGTTCGTTAATCCTCCTGCCATGATCGTAGATTCGTCCTCTTCCTTGTCGAAATACTCCCCACATCATGGTGTCTACTCCATGATACTGGTCATCATGGTAGTTGTAATAGTAGCGTACACGTGGTTGACGTTCAAGTACATCGTGAAATTATCACACGTGTTTTCCACTGACTTGAAGTTAAGCACAGTATAACAGTATAACAAATCACTGGCTTTATGGTGCAGACTTTCAACAAATGGCCTTTCACTCTCTGCGTCACTGCATGTAATAGACATGCGTTGTCAGCAATCACTGATTCGAAAATATGTTTACACATGCACAAATATCGCTCTGATCTGGCGAAAAATTCATACATAAAGTGCGGCGTTAAATGAAGTGAAATAAAGCACTTTTACTTGGGTGGTTTAGTGATCATGTCTGATTTATGTATTTTATCACACTCGTGTAACATGCAGAATGGCGTTCACAATGAAAATTTGGTGTTACACGAAAATATCCGACACAATTGTTACTAAAACATCGCACTTGACATGTGCGTTTTAACAGAATATCACTGCAATTATAACCATTAAATGAATTTCACACGTAATCTGTTCGAGATGATTATGGATTTTATCTCCACCTCGTGGACGTAGTATGTGGTGATCGTCGCTTGGACGTGAATTGCACTTTTCCACTCACAATTAAATAAATACTCTTCGCAACGTAGCACAGCACACATTCGTGCAAAAGTAACACTCATTCTTCGACGTAGTCGTATACACTTTGTTCATCACCTACACGGTGGACTTTAGATGTTTCTTCGTCACACAGGACGGACTAACTCAGCGCGTCTATTCACGACGGCTGTCAAACAGTAAGAGCCATGAGTGTCGGTCCCTCTGCCTCGTGCAGAGTCAAAAGTTGAGTCGTTGACGGTCTACTTCCTCCCGCCAATCTACAGTGCTAATACCTTTTACCTTATATCATAAATGCGGCAAACATAGAAATGTTTCCTTGAAGTAGTATTACATAATGGTATGATCTGAGACTTTTAAATGCTACATAGGTAATACTTGTGCTCAGAATAAAATATTCAGGTGAGTGTCCAGAGTCAAGACAACTCCCATATCTTCCTGTATGTCCCGCGCTGCAACAGGGCGCGTTCTGTTTCACAAACATGACTTGCTCCTCATAAGTTCCAACTAATATCACCGAGCCATGAGCTTCCACGGGCTCCGTATGAAGCCCGAAAACATCGCTAATAGAATCAAGTATCAGTAGGTCTATAAGAAGAAGGCAAGCTGAACAGTGGATGGGCGGTGGAAAGGAGACAGAATGCAACGATACGGGGCTGCAAAGAAGTAACAGTTGTGTTAGGAATTTCACGGAGAATATATATTGTGAGTTGATATTCCTCCCCTATGGTCTGGTACCTTGACGTGGTGGTGAGGCTTGTGTGTTTCAGTGATCCCGAGATCAATGCCGGCTGGAGCTTTGGCTCCTGGCAGGGTCACCCATGCCAGTAAGGTCGAGGGTGAGAGACCAGACTAAATGACAGACTACACCATGACGGTGGGCAGCAGCATCAGTAGGTTATTTCCAGGCGGAGCTGTAATTCAGTGGTACGGTTGGTAAACTGCGGGTGCTCGTTTTCAGTCCTTAAGGTGGCAGCCCTACCAGAAAACTAGGAAGCTGTGGGCTAATAACTCGCACTCTCCGAAATTGTTTATTAAAGAAACTGAAAAGAATGAAAACCGGACGGATCTCATGTTGACAACTTTCGGCACGAAAAGGAAGACACGAATAGGTTTCTGGAATGTGAGGACTCTGGGTGAGAGTAGTAGGCTGAGGCAAGTGACCAGAGAAATGATCTCGTATAAACTTGAAATACTTGGGCTCAGTGAGATAAGATGGCCAGATTTTGGTGAGATAAAAATTTATGAAAGACTTACCCTCATATTCTCTGGGAGGAGCGAGGAGAATGTGGAACGCAGAGATGTAGTTGGTCTTTTGCTTACTGAACATGCAAAGAAAAGCCTTATAAGTTGGCAACCCATTTCCGAACGAATATTAACAGCATGATTTAAGACTCGCATTCACAATGTTACGATTATACAGTGCTATGCACCCACGGAACCATCAGAAGAAGAACTTAAGGAAGCATTCTACTCCCTTCTACATGAGACAGTAAAGAAAAGCAGTAAGAGAGATGTGATTATAGTAATGGGAGACCTTAATGCTAAGGTAGGAGAGAACAACGAGGGACTAGAACATGTGATGGGTGTACATGGCCTTGGGGATAGGAATGGAAATGGGGAAAAGTTCACAAACTTCTGTACTAGCCATGACCTTGTTATTGGAGGTACTTTGTTTCCTCATAAGAGGTGTCATAAGATCACGTGGATTTCCCCTGATCATGACACTGAGAACCAAATTGACCACATCGCAGTGAGTAGGATATTCAGAAGATCACTCACCGATGTTCGGAATAAGAGAGGAGCTGATGCTAGCAGTGATCACCACCTTATGCTGGCTGAGTTCAAGATGAAGATCATGGTGGCAAAGAAGAGGTTTGAAAAACAGAGCAAGAGATTTGATGTGAGGAAGTTGAAGGAGGAGAAGGTCAGGGAAGAATTTAAATTGGAGTTAAGAAATCGTTTTCAGGTACTCCAATCTGATACAGCAGAAACTGATATTGAATCTTCCTGGAGTAATGTAAAGAACATCATCCTTGATACAAGTGAAATAGTCCTGGGAAAGAGCAATCCTCTCAAGAAGGATTGGATGTCAGAACAAACTTGGGAAGCAATAAGTCATAGGAAAGTGATTAAGGAGAGGTTGAATATGTGTAAGACTCGACATCAGAAAGCAAAAGTGCAAGCAGAATACACGGTCGTTGACAAAGAAGTCAAAAAGAGTGTGAAGAGAGATAAGAGTAATTGGATCGATGAGATGGCGAAGAAGGCAGAAGATGCTGCATCAAAGGGTGACAGCAAAGAAATGTACCGCATCACAAAAGTGCTGTCCAAGAAAAGTTTCCGAAAGAACCGACCCATAAAAGACAAACAGGGAAATTTACTCACAACTCAAGAAGAACAACAAGAACGGTGGAGGGAATACTTCACCGAAATTTTTAATGTTGATCGAGGGATTAATGAACACCACGAAGAGAGGAATGATGAACCTGATAATTCTGATCCAAATATTCTTTTGCACAGTCCAACTTGTGCTGAAATCAAAGAAGCCTTGCTACAGCTGAAGAATGGAAAAGCCCCCGATGTCGACAACATTTCGCCAGATGTCCTCAAGATAGACATGGGCACCACAGCTAATATCCTGAAGCCATTGATGGAAAAGATCTGATTTGAAGAGAAGCTGCCTGTGGAATGGAAGAAAGGTGTGATTGTTAAAATCCCAAAGAAGGGTGACTTGACGAATTGTAACAACTGGAGAGGTATTACCTTACTATCCGTACCAAGCAAAGTATTTCTCAGGATAATCTTGAATCGCGTGAAGAAGTCTATCGAGTCGAAGCTGAAGAAAGAACAAGCTGGATTTAGGGAACACCGCAGTTGTGTGGACTTAATTAACACTTTACGGATTATTGTGGAGCAGAGTAACGAATGGCAAGCAGCACTGTACATCACGTTTATAGATTTTGAGAAGGCCTTTGATTCCATTAATAGGAAGGTCATGTGGGAGACCTTAAAGAATATGGTATACCAAGTAAAATAGTTAACATCATACGAGAGATGTATTCTGGTTATGAATGTCAAGTCCTGCATGAGGGTCAGCTATCCCAGCCATTGACCATCCAGACTGGAGTACGACAAGGATGTATACTTTCTCCCACTTTGTTCCTGATTGTTCTTGATAATACTCTTAGGAAGGTGGGGAGAGGAAGGAAGAGAGGGATACAGTGGGGACTTCGAGACAGGTTGGAGGATCTTGATTTTGCTGATGACATCTGTATGCTAGCACAGCGCTTCAGGGACATAGAGGAAAAACTGGCAAACTTAGAACTTGAAGCTGCTAAGGCTGGACTTAAGATAAACCCAAAGAAGACAAAGGAGCTGAGAGTGAACTCCACAGTACAGGCTGGTCTCACTGTGGGAGGAGTAGATGTAGAACAGGTGGATACATTTGTTTACTTGGGAAGCGTGGTAACGAGAAGTGGAGGGGCTGAGGAGGACGTCAAGAGCAGAATAAGAAAGGCAAATGGGGCTTTTGTGCAGCTCTATCCAGTATGGAGAAACCGTAACATACCCAGGAAGACGAAAATCTGACTTACCAATGTGAAAGCTGTCCTATTGTATGCACGTGAAACATGGAAAGTTACCAATCCTATCAGCCACCAACTTCAAGTATTCATCAATCGTTGTCTGCGTCGAATTTTGGGTATACGACGGCCAGATATAATCCCAAACGAAGAGCTGTGGCAAAGGGCTAATCAACAACCTATAGAAGTCCAAATTAAACGGAGGAAATGGGGCTGGATTGGGCATACTCTGCGGAAACAGAATGATGCAGTGGAAAGGGGAGCTCTGGACTGGAATCCTCAAGGGGCTCGGAGACGGGGAAGACCAAGGAACACCTGGAAACGCACCAATGAAGAGGAGGCCAGAAAAGCGGGAAAGACTTGGAGGGAAGTGAAGAACTTGGCAACAAACAGAGCCCGATGGAAATCATTCTTGGATGCCCTACGGAGCGAAAGGAAATAAGTAAGTATGTAAGAGTTGATATTACAGATATATAAAAGTGCTGTGGTGACCAGGGTTGTGAGGGGCTTTGACAGACATTGTTGGTTCGGGCTTGAGAAAAAGTGTAGCTGTTTTTACGTATTAAATATTATTAAAAAAAAAGCATTAACCTGAGTTGTCCTGTTTATCATCTGGCCATTCCTTAACAATTCTGAAGTGGGATACAGCTGATTCGTTCGTGAGAAGAAAGGAAGTGTTTAGTGTCCGGTATTTCATTCGCGATCGGTTTTGGTTTTGTGCGGCGGATTATGGTGTAGTTTAGGCTGTGAGTTCGTGAGATAAATTGAACAGTACGAAGTGGTGCGACGAGGCAGTGTGTCGATATCGTTGTGACCGTGGAAGCTAGTCAATTGTGACGATGAACAATCTGAATTTGTTGGCAAGTTTGGCTGTGAGTACAGAGGAAGCGGCAAATGGCGGCCAGAACACGGACGACCAGAGCAACGTCGCGTCGTCAATCAAGATACCGATCAGTTGGTTGACGCAAAGCAAACGGAGAACGGGGATGGCAGTGCTGTCGGTGGAGGTGGCCCACCAGGTATGCTGCAAAACATTGGGATGAACGAAATTCTTATGGCCTTAGCGCAAGCGACGGAAGACAACGCGAGGCTGATGCAGACAATGCAGACGGCCAGTCAGCAGCGGCAGTACAGCTGTTGAGAAAATTGTAAATGTTAAGGTTGGTAACGTTTCGTTCCTATGTACAAAACTCTTTGGTTTTACTATTCTGTGAATTGTTGTTAACATATTTGTTTGTGAATAAAAGTTGGTTAGAAAACTTTGAATCTCAATAAAGTGTTCCAGATAATGTGTAGTTACAACTAAAAGAACATATGGCGACCGTGACAGGACTTTAACAAGCGTGTATAAACTTTGTTGAATTACAATTTGATAGTAGCGAGTATAACTGTGCCTGTATAATCCAGTATACCGTATCCTGTTGTTTACATCCGTAGCCCGTAATTATGGCGGGTACACAAATAACTAAGAGGAGAGCGGTTATCCGCACATTGTTCACGAAAGCTTGCAGTGCTTTAGACGAACTACTGACGCAGAGAGATGCAGATTTACAATTAATAAGTGCGCGTTTATTAGTGCTCGAAGAAAGAAGACACGAGTTATCGGAGCTGGACAGTCAGATTTGTGAAAACATCTGTGCTGAAACAAAGGAAGAGGAGATCGAAGAAGTACTGATGGCGGAAATGGAGAAAGCAGAGGAGTATACCTTACGTTACCACAGCATTAAAGGTAAGGCCTCTGATCTGATAACAAGGAATAGCGCTGCTCATACTTCATCTAGTTGTGTTGGCGATCGTTCGGGAAACGAAATATCTCTTCGCCTACCGAAATTAGAATTGAATAAGTATGACGGGGAAATAGCCGGTTGGATCTCATTCTGGTCACAGTTCTCACAAATTGACGAGTGTCAGTCGTTAAGTAAGGAGGAAAAATTTCAGTACTTGATTCAAGCCACGAAAGAGAACTCTCGAGCACGCGCGGTTGTTGTGAGTTTCCCTCCCTCAGGCGAAAATTACGGAAAGGCCATTCAAACACTTAAGGACAGATTTGGACGTAATGATCTCCTTATCGAGTATTATGTACGGGAACTACTGAGTTTAGTTATGGATAGGAAGACGGTCAAGATCAGCATTTTGTATGACAAACTAGAAACTCAATTACGGGCACTAGAGTCATTAAATGTGTTCTCGAATAATTATGCCGCATTATTGTTTCCGCTAATAGAATAGTGTCTGCCCGCAGACATACTGAAGGTGTGGCAACGTTCCAATGAACCCAATAGGACACTGACGGAACAGATGGATAATTTAATGTTGTTTTTGAAGAGAGAAGTAGAAGGGGAGGAGAGAGTTGCAATGGCAAATAATCAGTCCCTTTCCTACAACCAGGCTAAGAGTCCAGGAAAATCGCATGATATGGACAAAGTTAATTTTGCTTCTGCGATCGATCTTGCCAGTCTGAGCATTGAATCTGACACTCAGAAGTGTGTATTTTGTAAAGGGGTGAATCATTGTTCCACAGAATGTCTCCATGCACAAAAAATGTCCCCTGAAAACCGAAAAGATGTTCTGTATAAAGATAAGCGCTGTTTTTCTTGTACCAAAGCAGGCCATTCTGCACAGCAGTGTCGAGCACGATGTGTTATTTGTCGTGGACGACATGTACCATTATTATGTCCAGCTGTTCAGAAGTATCAAGCAGAAGAGAAAGGTTGTGTTGAGGGGAAGAATTCTGAGATCAAAAGAGAAGAGGTTTCGTTGTTTAATACTTCATCTATTGACAGCAATTTGTCAGTTAGCTCTCAAACGGAGGTCTATCTCCAGACTCTGTTAGTTTACGTTAAGAATGGTGACAAAATCAGGAAGGCCAGGTTACTGATAGACAGTGGATCCCAACGTTCGTATATTTCTAGTAGTTTGGCTGAAGAAATGAACTACTCTCCGATTGGGGAAGAGAGCATTATCCACTCTCTTTTTGGTGGTAAGCCAACAGGGGTAGTTAAGCACCGATGTTACAAGGTGCACTTACTCAGCTTGAATAACGACTTTGCATGCAATTTCGTAGCGTTAGACCAAAGGACAATTACAGCTACGATTCCATCAGTAGAAGTCAGGAAAGAAGTGAGGGAAGAATTACTAAGAGAACACATTCCGATGTGCAGAGATTCTGTAGCTCCTATTGACATCTTGATAGGTTCTGACATTGCGGGAAAGTTGTGGACAGGTAAAATTAAGACTCTACCTTCTGGACTGGTAGCCATTGAAACCTGTTTAGGATGGACGGTAACGGGGAAGAAGAAGGTAGTAGACACCGTGGGAAAAAAGGAGCTAGCGAAGCATGCAAGTATTGCGAATGCAGTCACTGCACTCAGTATTACTCAGCTACCCGTATCTGATCTGTGGAAAATGGAGACCATTGGGATAACCGATCCTGTAGAGAACACCACAAAGGAGGAGAAGAGGATGTCAGCACTGAGGTATTTCAAAAATACGGTTGCTTTTGTAGATGGCAGATACGAGGTACGTCTTCCATGGGGGAGAGATGCTCCAGACCTTCCAACCAATCGAGGGATTGCAGAAGGCAGATTGATTCGAATGACCCGAAAATTAAAGGCAAAGCCTGGTCTCTATGAAGAATATGACACTATTTTACGAGATTGGGTGAAAGAAGGCATTGTGGAAATGGTGAGGGATCTATCTACTGGACACTATCTTCCTCACCGTCCAGTGCTGAAGGAAAATAGTACAACTACGAAAGTGCGTCCCGTGTTCGACGCATCGGCGAAGGAGAGAGGTTTGCCATCACTGAACGACTGCCTTGAAGAAGGACCTAACCTTATTGAAATCATACCCGAACTACTCTTGAGGTTTCGGCAACGAAAGATAGGCATCACAGCTGATATCAAGAAGGCATTTTTACAGATAAGTGTACACCCAGAGGAGAGAGACTACCTGAAGTTCCTGTGGTATGGTAATAATAGTGAGAAAGACCTACAAGTCCTTCGTCATGTCAGAGTGGTGTTCGGTGTTACCAGTAGCCCGTTTCTTCTTGGAGCAGTAATTGGCTACCACCTGGAAAAATATATGGAATCAACTGATCCAAAGGAGGCTAAAATTGCATCATCATTGAAGAACAATTTTTATGTTGACAATCTGGTGACAAGCCTCGATCGAGCAGAAGAAGTTGAGGAATTCGTTTACCTTTCAAGGACTATCATGGCGAGGGCCGGGTTCGACCTTCGGGGATGGGAGTCAACCGGAGACGGATCTTCTCAGGAGTCTTCACTGCTTGGCATTAGGTGGAATCGCCAAGACGATACTCTGAAGATCAATATGGATTGGTGGGAGAGATCGTGTGAAATAGGAGATTTGACGAAGAGGACTATTCTTTCAATAATCCACCGCATTTTCGATCCGATTGGACTAACCATTCCAGTAACGATTAGGCTGAAACTGTTAATTCAAGAGTTATGGACCAGAAAGTTGGGATGGGACGAGCCTATCGACAAAGATACTCGACGGCGGTTGGAGAAGTGGCTAAAGGACTTGCCTCACTTAAGAGAAATTGAGGCGATACGTCACCTTGGCAATGAGGAGGACATTTCACTACACGTATTTTGTGATGGAAGTCAAAACGCATATGCAGCTGTTGTCTTTATCAGGAGCAGTTATCAGGGAGAGGCACATCTTCGGTTAGCAGTAGCTAAAGCAAGAGTAACACCGCTTAAGCCCCTGACCATCCCTCAAGTGGAATTATTAGGAACTCTTATTGGAGCGCGTCTGCTGAAATCAGTTCAAGAAAGTCTAGGTTGGAAAGAAGTAGCTGTTTATTGTTGGACCGACTCAAGTACTGTACTAGCCTGGATTCTTGGCAACGGAGACAAGACAGTATTTGTTAGGAACCGAGTGAAGGAGATAAGGGAGCTCACTGATGCACGAAGCTGGAGACACATACCAGGGGATTTGAACCCCGCAGACCTACCCTCAAGAGGATGTACTGTCGCACAACTAATCGAATCCAAATGGTGGGAAGGGCCTAAGTGGCTTGTTGAAGGAGAAGAAAACTGGCCTGAATCTTCTATACGCTATGAAGTGGTAAACGAACATAACCTTATTGCCATCACTCATAATACGACATGGCTGTATCACCGGTTCAGTAAATATGAACAAATTGTGCGGATGGTGGGATGGATCTACAGATTTCTCAACAACTGTCGACGCAATGAAGTTAAAAGAAGTGGTCCGTTATCGACAAATGAGGTGGCTACAGCCGAAGACAAAATTGTTTTGTTCATTCAAAAAGAGTCCTTCGAATTCCCAGACGATCAGAGACTTAAGAGCCTTGAAGTATTCCAAGATCAAAAGGGCATAATTAGACTCAAGACACGGATAGTCGAACGTGTGGATAAGGGTCCGTTCAAACTACCAGCCGTGCTACCTTCCGAACATCCGTTGGTCAAGAGGTATGCAGAAGAAGTGCATTGTAAAAACAATCACCCCGGTCCAGCAACTCTCCTAGGTTTGTTACGCGAGAGATTCTGGATCCTTAAAGGACGCCAGTTGGCGAAGGGAACAGTCAAGAGATGTGTTGTTTGCCGACGTTTTCAAGCAAAAAACTTAGACACTCAGTCTCCTCCTTTGCCAGATCTTCGAGTTAACGATGCGGCCATATTCGAAGTCATTGGAATAGATTTGGCAGGACCCTTGTATATTCGTGATTCATCGAAGACATGGGTTGCTCTATTCACTTGTGCTTGCTACCGAGCTGTACATCTGGAACTAGTTCCGTCTCTGTCAACTGAAGCATTCATAAGAGCACTGAGGCGTTTTATCGCACGGCGTGGTCGACCTAAAGTGATCATCTGTGATAATGGAACAAATTTTCGAGGAACGTGTAATGCTCTTGAAAGGTTAGACTGGGAGAAAATCGTTACCTACAGCACTGGAGAACGCATAATTTGGAGGTTCAATCCGCCTACGGCGTCGTGGTGGGGAGGCTTCTGGGAACGATTGGTGAGCCTGGTGAAGCAAATTTTACGGAAGACATTGGGGAAAGCTTCATTGTCTTGGGATGAGCTTCAGACCATACTTATTGACTGTGAAGCAGTGATTAATGCAAGACCATTGACTTATACGGCAGAAGATAATAGAGATCCTATTCCATTGACCCCATCCATGCTACTGCAAGAAGTACGAGAGACAGGAGTTCCTGACCTGGACTGCATTGAGTCAGCAAGCATCACTCGGAAAATTCGGTATCTGCAAAGACTGAGAGAAGAGCTAAGAAGACGCTTCCGATCAGAATATCTGGGGCAGTTAACCTGGACCAAGCGGCGCGAAACTAGAAAGCCTATAATTGGAGAGGTGGTTATAATAGGATCGGACAATCGGAAGAGAATAGATTGGCCTTTGGCAAGAATTGAGCAGCTCATTCCAGGGCGAGATGGAAGAGTCCGGGTGGTTCAACTAAAGACTAGCAGTGGTACTGTTGTACGTCCTATACAGAGAGTCTACCCCTTGGAGGTCCAGTCCTGCACCGAGAGTTACCAAGAAAAAACCCACTTCATGGACGATGATGACAAGGATGTGTCCAAATCCCCTGAAGAATTGAGGACAAGAGCAGGAAGAAAAGTGGCCCCTCCTAAAAGACTAGATCTTTGATTTCATGTTACAGAGGAGAAGGAATTCAGTTGACATACATTGTACACCTGTTTGACACTTTGATAATTTCCAATTTTGAGAAAATTGTAAATTAGGTGGGAGTATGTTGAGAAAATTGTAAATGTTAAGGTTGGTAACGTTTCGTTCCTATGTACAAAACTCTTTGGTTTTACTATTCTGTGAATTGTTGTTAACATATTTGTTTGTGAATAAAAGTTGGTTAGAAAACTTTGAATCTCAATAAAGTGTTCCAGATAATGTGTAGTTACAACTAAAAGAACAACAGCGTCTGCCAGACCTTTCGCATAACACAGCCAATTTCAACGGCTTGGAAGGTCCCGCAGCCACTAAAGCGTGGTTAAGTCAACTTGAGTCGACCGCAGTTTTACATCGCTGGACGCAAGAGGTGGCATTTGAGACGGCCCGCTCACATCTTGTTGGCGCGGCGCGCAATTGGTATATCAGCCAATTGGATGGAATTGTCAACTGGGTGACATTCCGGACAACTTTCAAAGAGACGTTCGTTGGGCAGAAGGCGTTGTCGCAGCACTGGAAAGTCATGGATAACAGGGCTCAGAAGCAGAACGAAAACGTACGGGAGTACTTATTCGACAAGATTCGTTTCTGCAAAGACGTCGGACTGGACGTAAAGGAGACAAAGATGCAGGTGGCGATCGGGCTGAGGTCAAGGGATATCAGCCACGTGATTTCTGGCAAAACTTATGCTGATCACAACGCCATATTACGAGACATCGAAGAACTGGAGGTGCTAGAAGAGGCGCGCAGGGTGCGCATTGGCAGCAACCGAGGTTCATCGTCGGCAAGTTACCGGCAGAAAACAGGTGGTAGCAGTGGCTTCAAGCGAGAGACAAATACACTGGCAGAGGTTAGAATGAACGTCAACACTGCGAGTAACAACGAAAATAGAGGAAATAATTCAGGTGATAAATTCACGTGTTATCGTTGTAATAAAGAAGGTCATGTAGCGCGTGATTGTTCAGAGAAGCGACTGGTTAAGTGTTTCTCGTGTCAGAGGTTTGGACATCTTGTTAAAGATTGTCGCGATAAGAAAGATGATACACTTGTCAAAACTGTGGACAGCACAAGCGCAGAAGACAAATTTGTGAAGTTTATTAAGACACTCAACAATTCTTCTAGGTTTGTGCCGTGTCTTGTGTGGGGTTTCGCCTAGGACACCAAGAGGAAATAATAGGGAGGTTAAGGCTGCTTGAGCTTTTAGTTCTCGTAGTCAAGTGGTGCAGTTGCACCTTATATAAAGGGAGGTGGCGCGCAGTTCGTCACTCCTGTGGGGGTCCGGGCGGGGACACCAAGAGCCCGCCGATGAGCCTAGCTTGGTGTCCTAGGCGAAACCCCACACAAGACACGGCACAAACCTAGAAGAATTGCTGAGTTTTAATTCACCGGCCGTGAAAGCCAATATACCATCTTTTTGGAAGCCTTCATAGGGAGGTTAAGGCTGCTTGAGCTTTTAGTTCTCGTAGTCAAGTGGTGCAGTTGCACCTTATATAAAGGGAGGTGGCGCGCAGTTCGTCACTCCTGTGGGAGTCCGGGCGGGGACACCAAGAGCCCGCCGATGAGCCTAGCTTGTTGTCCTAGGCGAAACCCCACACAAGACACGGCACAAACCTAGAAGAATTGCTGAGTTTTAATTCACCGGCCGTGAAAGCCAATATACCATCTTTTATTAAGACAGTTAAAGTTGGAAACACGGATTTAGACGGGTTGATTGACACGGGGTGTAGCGAATGCACGATTAAAGCCTCAGCCGTGATTCAGGGAGGGTTTGAGGTTGTGCGTAGAGAAAATATTTTGAAAGGATTTGGCAAGAAAGAAAACGTAGTTACATCACCCGGAGTTATCAATGAAACATTAACGATAGATGGAGTCACGGTAGAGAATACAAGATTCCGAATTGTTCCTGATGACGTGCAAAGTCATGATGTGATTGTCGGGTTGAATTATATTTTGAGTCCGGGAGTAGCTTTCGTTCATTCAAAAAGTTATTTTCGTTTCATTAATGAGTCAAGTGATGACGGCTTGTTGGATATTCTTGAAGGGAATTTTGTGAAACCAAAAGCAAAATAAAATGTGACAATTGGACCGGGAGAGGTTAAATTCATAGATGTTATTGTTGACAAGCGTGAGTTTACGTTACCGGTAGCTAACTATAGTGATGACAAATGTGAAGTTCAGGCAAGTCAATATCTTGACGAGAGCGCGATTCAGGTTGTAGACGACGGTCCGAAACTTGAAAAATTAGTAGAACCAATCGTAGCGGATGAAATAAAGGTAGACGGGAACACATCAGTTGAACAGAAAAACCAATTACTCGAGCTTATAAATGAGTATAGAGATTGTTTTGCGAAGAACGAGTCCGAAATTGGATGTATGAAAGATTTCGAAACGGACATTGTTGAGATTCCAGGCAGTGTCCCTGTCAGCGCGAAACCGTACCGAGCAATAATGCGCGAGATCGTTGATGAGTATAAATCTGCGAGGTTGATAAGGGAAACGACATCACCCTACGCGAGTCCTTGTTTGCTGGTGAAGAAAAAGAACGGCCCTCCCAGGTTAGTTGCTGATTACAGAGGTCTAAATGCACAGACAGTTCGAGCGCAGTTTCCCTTACCAAATGTAGACGAATGTCTTGAGTTGATCCATGGATCTGAGTTGTATGCGATTCTTGACTTATCTCATGGTTATCTGCAGATGCCGTTGAAAGAAAGCGCGAAGTGCAAAACTGTATTTATTACTCCAGACATAACTGGTGAGTTTGAGCGAGTCATGTTCGGTCTATCAAACACACCGTTCTTTTTCGCTAAAATGATGGATCAGGTTATGGGAAAAAATGAGAAATAAAGTTGCGATTAGCTATTTTGATGATCTTTTACTTTTTGCGAAATGCTGGGCAGAGTTAATGAGAAAGCTTCGTGGAGTTTTTGAATTGTTTCGGAAAACTGGATTAACTTTCAATTTAGCAAAGTGTGAGTTCGGGTTGCGTAAGATCGCGTACCTTGGGTATGAATTTAGCAAAGAGGGAATGCAACCGGGTTCGCTAAAAGTAGCAGCGATTAAAAAGTTTCCTGCTCCGACCGACGTGAGTGGAATCAGGCGATTTATTGGTTTGTGTAGTTATTTCAGGAGATTCGTGGACAAGTTCGCTATGATTGTAATGCCAATTTCAAAATTGCTGAAAACGGAGTAAAGTTCGAATGGGGTCCAGAGCAAGCGGAAGCATTTGACCGAGTCAAAGATGTATTGACGTCAAGTCCAGTGCTTCAAATCTACAACCCAGAGGCGGAAGTTACCGAACTTCATACTGATGCGAGTGATTGGGACGGAGACATTAAGGGTCTGGAGCGAGATTTGAATACGTCTGTCCATAAGACAACTGGCAAATCGCCTTTCGAGTCACTGTATGGTTATAATCCAAAGTTTGAAGCAGGGCAAACGAGACACTTTACTATTGGTAGCGAATCTTACAGATTACCTGTGGAAATTCAAGACGAGATTAGACATAACATCGAGGAAGAGCAAAGGTTGTACAAAGCGCGATACGATCAGAAGCGAATGAGAGATGTGAATTATAGCGTGGGTGACGTTGTTTACGTTAAAACAAACCCGATCTCGACAGGTGATTCCACAAAACTACAGAGTCGATATCGTGGCCCTCTGGTTGTCACGGAAATGCAGCCAGGAGACACCTATCGAGTCTCGAAATTAAACGATTCCGATAAGCGGAATTTAGATACTACCGCGCATGTGAGCCAGCTTAAAATCTGGCGAGGATGGGTTTCAGATAGTGATTGTGATGTAGAGGAAGGGAGTGATGACAGCGAAAAGCAGGCTGAGAAAGTAGTCGAAAAAGAGCGAGATCAGACGGAAAAAGTATCAAACAAAAATGCCAATTTAGAGATGGAAACTAAACCTTTGAATCAGGCTAAAGAAACTGTTAAGCGTAGCCAACGACAGAGAAAAACTACCAAAGCGATTCAACGACTACGAGTTGAAAGAGTTTTATTATTCGTATTGCAAAATTATAATTAGCTGTAAGATAAAGTGTGTAATATGATTAAGATGAAAAAAAAAACTATTTTGTACTATTAATCAAAAATTGAAATTTTTGATTACGTCAAGACTGGCCGAATGTTAGGAATTTCACGGAGAATATATATTGTGAGTTGATATTACAGATATATATGAAAGTGCTGTGGAGACCAGGGTTGTGAGGGGCTTTGACAGAGATTGTTGGTTCGGGCTTGAGAAAAAGTGTAGCTGTATTTACGTATTAAATATTCTAAAAAAGATATATATAAAAAAACATTAACCCGAGTTGTCCTGTTTATCATCTGGCCATCCTTAACAGTTGTTTGACCTGAGGTCTCTAAAATGACCGTAAATGAAATAAAACAATAGAAAGGCGATGAACGTGAGAGTTCCCAAAAGCTGGGACATGGACTCGGACCCTTCTTCATAGTAATACAGACCGGCAACTGCCGAAACGACTAATACCCTCTTTCGTGATAATAACGGGCGCTTTACAAACGTTATCTCATAAAGAAAACTGAGTGACTGGAATCTATTGACGTCCGCAGAATGTGGAACCATAATTAACCTTGGACGGTGAGAGGTAGGGTGATACCGGAGAAGACACTATGCACGTGCTCAGTAAAACTGATGTAGCTTATTCGTCACGAATGCTGCAGTCCTGAGAACATCACATTCACCTGGAGATTAATTTGTTTATTTGAAAAGCTTACGAGAACTAAGCCACATAAGCGATAGGCTACACAAGGCGAGAGAGAAGCGCATGTGTCGGCAACTTCCGCCCTTCTCCCAACTCATTGCAATCAGCGGGCAACGACCCTTCACTATTGAGAACGGGCCTGGCGATGACCACTCGGTGGTAGTGTGGGAGTGCTTCGCTTTCTCAAACAGTTCTCAGGTCCTATGCATGAAAGAGGCGCATGGTTGTTTATTGGTAAAATATTATTATGGTATTCATTCATTTCGTATAGGCCATATATGACCGCGTCATTCCAACTGTCTCCTACAGGCTTTGATATTTGCCCAGTACATCCGCATTCGTTCTCGGTGGACTTAAGTAGTGTTTTTTTTAGGGCTTCTAGCGCCACCTACGGCTTTCCACCTACAAGATAGCGGCGGTGCGATATCTGGCGAACCCAAGGTCGGATTTTGACAAATGAGGTGTCGTTGAACTCGGGCTGAAACCCCCTTTCCGTTGGACATTATATTTCCACCCCAAAATAAAACCTACCCCTACTAGGGTGTGACATTGTAATTTTTTAGAAAATCTCGCTTTTCAAGTGCAACATGTGAGAGTCTGAATGCTAATATGAAATTAAACGTTGTTTCACACAAGAGACATGTGTACGTTGGATAGCCACTACGAATTAACATGCTTGTTTTTTGTTTTTACGCATGCCCTCTCATAGCTTTTGTAAGAGGGCGGGCTTTTTAAAGATGGTGGCTGTAGTGTAGCCTAACCTAACCCAACCCACGAGGGGTGATAATAAAGTATTTCAAGCGGTGCTTGTCGATAGGCAAACCAATAATCAAAGAGGGGTATGTCAGACCTTGAGGCGATAACCCCTTTTGATTGATCCATGTTAATTTGTTTCTTTGGACTGATCCCTGTTGACTAGCCCCTTTGGACGGGTCCTTTTTGAAGGGAGTCATTTTTGACAGGTCCTTTTTGACGGGTCCCTGTTGACAGGTCATTTTTGACAGGTCATTGTTGACGGGTCCTTGTTGACGGGTCCTTGTTGACAAGTCCCTGTTGATGGGTCCCTGTTGAGAGGTCCTTTTTGACTAATCCCTTTAGACCCGTCCCTTTGGACTGGTCCCTAATGATATGATGAAATTAAACGTTGTTCCACATGAAACGCATGTGAAGAGCCGATTGCTACTATGAATTAACATGTTTGTTTTCTGTTTTTACGCATGCGCACTTGGGGTTTCCGTAGAGGGCGGACTTTTTAAATATTGATTTATAGATGAGTTATTTAAAAAATAACCAAAAGATCCAAAACTAATAGGTCATTGACTTTTTAATATCTCATGAACCAATAAGGCTAGGGAATTGTATGAAGGGTCGTTGGACTTGGGATGACGCCCCGTTTTTGAATGTATTTTTGATTTTTGACAAAAGGGCCTAAGTACACTTTTATTATTATCTCGCGAACCAATAAGGCTAGGGACTTGTATGAGGGGTCGTAGCACTTGGGATGACATTCCTTTTTTAAATGTATTTATTTGAAACGTTGACAAAGGGTCTAACTACACTTTTGTTGATATTTCCTGAACCCATGATGGGATTTTGACCTGTGAGGTGTCGTTGGACTTGGGCAGACACTCTCTTTTTGAATGTATTTTTGGCATTTTAACAAAGGGCCTAACTACACTTTTGTTAATATCTCGCGAACCAATAAGGCTAGGGATTTGTATGTGGGGTCCTAGCACTCGGGGTGACGCTCTGTTCTTGAATATATATTTAAAGTTTGTCAAAGGGCCTAACTGCATTGTTGTTAATATCTCGATAACTAATAGTGGGAGAGAGTCAAGTGAGGTGTTATAATACTTAGGATGGCCAACCCTTTCCCATGACCAATGAATTTACCCCAAATATTCAAAACAACAGGGTCATTGACCTGAGATTATATAAACTAATAATTGGATATCGACATGTGAGGTGTCATAGGACTTATGATGGTCAACCCTTTCCCACGGCCATTGAATTTAACTAAAATTTCCAAAACATTAAGGTCATGGACGTGAGATTTTATAAATTAATAATTGGATACGGACATGCGAGATGTTTACCGTGAGTGATGAAACATAGCTAGGTAGAGAAAGAATTAATGTAGGCTACATGTATGGTGACTGACAAGTCTTTCACTATTGGAACTTGTTTTCAGATCAGGCTGTAATACAGAGAGAGTATAGGATGCAGGCATGGGTTAATAAATGACAAACGGTGTACACAAAATCTGATTTATTGATTCAAGAATTATGAGTAGACTATCTTTAATTGATTGGTTAAAGAGGATAGCTAAAGAAACAAAATGCTGACTACATTGAACTAAACTGAACCAAGCTGAATCAAACCCAACCAAGCCGAACCAAACCTAATCGAAAACAAGCCAAGGGTTTAAGTGTAAAACTTGTGAGTGGATGTGGTCATTGGTAATGTCAAAATGGGAAGGGATAACGCTCTACCTATAGAGGGTAAGGTAAAGCTAGTGCATGGTGCTAATGCACACACCCAAGTAAATGAACCACACACAAATATCCTATGCAGTTGCTCAGTGGTTACTGGGACAAGATGGTCGCTACACACAACAAGCTTTAAATACTTGAAGCTAATAATCTACACACACACACACACACACACACACTCGCTTGTTCAAAACTAAACTGTCTTGCTGGCAGTGCTCACACAGTAGGCAAATGACAGAAATGCTTGGCTAACAGAAATACAATCATTTTCGGTTGTCTAATGTTACCAGCTAACCATTACGTGCTATAGTGGTGAGCACATGTGCCTCTTGCACTGGAGATCGTAACTCAATTTCTAGCTCCAAGGCCTAGAACGAATCAAACTAAGAAAGAAGGGTATGGTGACGCAGTGGTTAAACTGTTAGCCTTTCACTAAGGTAGACTAGGGTTTGATTTTAGGTAATATGCATGTTATAAACAAACAAAAAAAAGCAGAGATAATGTTTAAAACTGATTACACTTGTCTCTTTTCAAATTATTAATTAGATTACAAATACAAAGGTGGACTGGGTTTGATATACAGTTAATGCTGCCTATCGCATGCTAGCCTGTAAGAAAGCCAAACAAGCAAAAGGCGTAGGTAGAGCAGTGGTAAAATCGCTATGTGTAGAGAACTACCTAACGGTTTTATGAACTGGCAAAGGTATGTCGCATAAACAATGCAGGATACAATCCAGCAACCATAATTTTTATCTGGTGGAACAGAGAAAACACATATATATATATATATAGATAGAGAGAGAGATATAGAAAGCTTGTGTATGTATGGGTAGCATTGATTGTTTGACCAGAGAAAATACGGTGAGGTAGGGTGGGGAGAGGGAGAATTAACACTTATATACGAATGGTAAATAGTATTTTTTTTCAATAGTTTTGTTTTTCAAATACAGTGGTAGATCGCCGTTATTTTGTAAAACATTCTTACTTGCAGTAGTAATAAGCCTCTACGGATCCGCTAACACATATAGACAGACTGTACTATTGCCATGGTCAAGCACTCACATTAAGATCATTTACAAAAACATAAAATGAAAAATAAAAAATCTTGTTTTGGAAATATCGTTTTTCAACATACACAAAATAAATAAAAAATGTGTAAACAGCAAAATGGAAAATCCATGTTTCCATATAGACAAAATTTAAAAACCTTAAACGAACATTTAAAAACATATATACAAATGGGAAATTGACAAATGTGTAAATATGAAAATGGAAAATCCATGTTTCCATATCATGAAATTGAAAAACATCAAACTGTCATTTAAAAAAATGCAAATGGAAAATTGACAAATTTCAATGTGTGAAATGTGAAATTGAACAAATGTCTATCATTATTTAAAAAAAATAAGAAAAGCATGGTGCTGTATGGTTTAGGTGTGAATCAAACCCTCTCTAATTATTTGGACCACCCGAGACTGAGTATACTTGTTTTAGTCCTAATACCACTTTTAAAATTTTGTGTTAAAGCTAGGAATTGAACCCAAGTGTTTGTAGGGGGAGACCAAGATTAGAATATGTTAAACAGATAGCCTTGGATGTAGGGTGTGGAAGCTATATAGAGATGAAACGATTAGCTCGGGAGAGGGAGGCATTGAGATCTGCATCAAACCAGTCAAAAGACTAAAGACTCAAACAACAACATGTAAGCTCACCAAAATAATGTTGTGTAATGGTAAATGTTAGTCAACGAACAGTAATGCATTGCTAAAACCCATGACACGATACCTAAGAGCATTTCTAATATTATTTTAAAATGCCTTTAACCCTATAATAAATAACTGCAATGTTATAGTAAAACAAAATCTATATTTCAAAACAAGCAAGTGGTTTAATCAATGTATGCTGGGAAAAGTTATGTAAACACTCAAGTCCACATGACTAATTAAATGAGTAACTGTCAGGTTGATCGAGTGGTTAAGGAGTTTAACTTAAGATCAAATTTTCTGTACAAGGAAGCAAGGGTTCGAATCCCTTACCTGACATAACTATTGACTTAACATGGCTTGGCCACGCTGTATTATTATGATACTCGGTACACAAACCATAGACAGAGTGTATTGTATAAGGCACTCTCTTTATGAACATAGTCAGAGACTGTTGATGGTTAACAATTGCATTAATAGTGGGGCATGGGGATAGCAATTAAGAAAAACAGCTAATACCCATACAGTATTTTTATCCATTTAGTTTTTTTTACAATAGTTACACACTGAATACAACTTTTTATATATTTACCACTGTTTGATATAGATTTTAAACACAACACTTGTTGTAGATCCTTTCATAACTTTCTCCAGGTACTCTTGTTCTTAAAAACTGGGGAAGCTGCAATGGTTTTATAGACATTAAACCCCCATCCTCTTCTTTTTCATCATCATTATCATCATTATAAATATTATCATCATAATTATTATAGTCATTGTCACCATCATTATCATCATCATCATCATCATTATTCTCAACATCACTAGAACTATCCAATTCCTTTTTCTCCTTTTCAAAAGGGACCTCTTGAAGACTCTGTGTTGCTTTTGATAGTGTTAAGGGTTTTTTGAACGTTGAAAACTGTCCTAACTTGACTTTTGGAGGAGATGATAATTGCTTTTCAACAAACAATGCACTATCTTGAGCAGTAATATCATTTTCTTGAACTAGATTTTTAGCATTTTCATGATATTTTGTTGACAGCAACAGTGGTTTATCTGGTACACTACATTGATGATTACCCACACTTAAGACCTTACCATTCTTACTTTTTAGATGACCTAAACATTTTGTTGTTCTTTGTTTTGAGCACTGCCAAAATATGAATCCATTCACATTTTGCTGCTTATAGTTATAAGAGTAGCCATGATACAGTGCAGGTGGTTTGCCTTTATTGGTTATAGTATATTCCATAGTAGTAACTGACTTGTAAAGTTGCTCTACATACTACAAAGGTCAGAACAATTCTGGTGAAAGTGTGATTTTGTGTTGACGTTTTATAAAGGATTATGTTGATGGCTTATGTTGGTGGCTTATGTTGATGGGTAATGTTGGTGACTTATTTTGGTGGTTTATGTTGATGGATTATGTTGATGGCTTATGTTGGTGGCTTACGTTGGTGGCTTATGTTGGGGGTAATGTTGGTGGCTTATGTTGGTGGCTTATGTTGGTGGTTTATGTTGAGGGATTATGTAGATGGCTTATGTTGGTGGCTTATCTTGATGGGTAATGTTGATGGGTAATGTTGATGGCTTATGTTGGTGGCTTATGTTGATGGCTAATATTGATGGGTAATGTTGATGGCTTATGTTGGTGGCTTATGTTGATGGGTAATGTTGATGGCTTATGTTGGTGGCTTATGTTGGTGGATAATGTTGATGGCTTATGTTGGTGGCTTATGTTGATGGCTTATGTTGGTGGCTTATGCTGGTTGCTTATGTCAGTGGCTTATGTTGATGGCTTATGTTGATGGCTTATGTTGGTGGCTTATGTTGGTGGCTTATGTTGACGGATTATGTTGATGGCTTATGTTGGTGGCTTATGTTGGTGGCTTATTTTGATGGGTAATGTTGATGGGTAATGTTGATGGCCTATGTTGGTGGCTTATGTTGATGGGTAATGTTGATGGCTTATGTTGGTGCATAATGTTGATGGCTTATGTGGGAGGCTTATGTAGGTGGCTTATGTTGATGGCTTATGTTGGTGGCTTATGTTGGTTGCTTATGTCAGTGGCTTATGTTGATGGTTTATGTTGGTGGCTTATGTTGGTGGGTAATGTTGATGGCTTATGTTGGTGGCTTATGTTGGTGGCTTATGTTGGTGACTTAGGTTGGTGGCTTATGTTGGTGGTTTATGTTGATGGATTATGTTGATGGCTTATATTGGTGGCTTATGTTGATGGGTAATGTTGGTGGCTAATGTTGGTGGCTTATGTTGATGGCTAATGTTGATGGCTAATGTTGATGGCTTATGTGGGTGGCTTATGCTGGTGGCTTATGTTGGTTGCTTATGTCAGTGGCTTATGTTTGATGGCTTATGTTGTTGGCTTATGTTGGTAGCTAAAAATGATGCCTTATGTTGATGGCTTTGCCTAACCTAACAAGATGGCGGACTTAGCTTATACTCATACAACAGACAAGTGAGTTCATGTTTCGCTGACCTAATCGTATGTTCGCCCGCACTTCCAGCGTCGCACGGGGCCCCTGTGGACGGGCCTTGTTGACTGGACCCTTTGACATAATTTGGATAAATGCATGGGCCATTCCATAGGGACCAGTCCAAAGGGTCCAGTCAACAAGGACCCGTCCACAGGGGCCCCCGTGCGACGCAGGAAGTGCGGGCGAACATACGATTACGTCAGCGCAACATGAACTCACTTGACTGTTGATGAGTATAAGCTAAGTCCTCCATCTTGTTAAGTTAGGCTAAGCCATCAACATAAGGCATCAATATTAACCACCAACATAAGCCATCAACATAAGCCATCAAACATAAGCCACTGACATAAGCAACCAACATAAGCCACCAAAATAAGCCACCCACATAAGCCATCAACATTAGTCATCAACATTAGCCACCAAAATAAGCCACTAATATAAGCCATCAACATTACCCTTCAACATAAGCCACCAACATTAGCCAACAACATTAGCCATCAACATTAGCCATCAACATAAACCACCAACTTAAGCCACCAACATAAGCCACCAAAATAAGCCATCAACATTACCCATCAACATAAGCCATCAACATAAGCCACCAACATAAGCCACCCACATAAGCCATCAACATTAGCCATCAACATTATCCACCAACATTACCCATCAACATAAGCCACCAACATAAGCCAACAACATTACCCATCAATATTAGCCATCAACATAAGCCACCAAGATAAGCCATCAATATTAGCCATCAACATAAGCCACCAACATAAGCCATTAACATTACCCATCAACATAAGCCACCAACATAAGCCACCAACATAAGCCATCATTATAATCCATCAACATAAGCCACCAACATAAGCTACCAACATAAGCCACCAACATAAGCCATCAACATAACCCATCAACATAAACAACCAAAATAAGTCACCAACATAAGCCATCAACATAATCCTATATAAAAGGTCAACACAAAATCACTCTTTCACCAGAATTGTTCTGACCTTTGTAGTAGGTAGATCAATTTTACAAGTCAGTTACTACTATGGAATATACTATAACCAATAAAGGCAAACCACGTGCACTGTATCATGGCTACTCTTATAACTATAAGCGGCAAAATGTGAATGGAATCATAATTTGGCAGTGCTCAAAACAAAGAACAACAAAATGTTTAGGTCATCTAAAAAGTAAGAATGGTAAGGTCCTAAGTGTGGGTAATCATCAATGTAGTGTACCAGATAAAACACTGTTGCTGTCAACAAAATATCATGACAATGCTAAAAATCTAGTTCAAGAAAATGACATTGCTGCTCAAGATAGTGCATTGTTTGTTGAAAAGCAATTATCATCTCCTCCAAAAGTCAAGTTAGGACAGTTATCAACGTTCAAAAAACCCTTAATACTATCAAAAGCAACACAGAGTCTTCAAGAGGTCCCTTTTGAAAAGGAGAAAAAGGAATTGGATAGTTCTAGTGATGTTGAGAATAATAATGATGATGATGATGATGATGATAATGATGGTGACAATGACTATAATAATTATGATGATAATATTTATAATGATGATAATGATGATGAAAAAGAACAGGATGGGGGTTTAATGTCTATAAAACCATTGCAGCTTCCCCAGTTTTTAAGAACAAGAGTACCTGGAGAAAGTTATGAAAGGATCTACAACAAGTGTTGTGTTTAAAATCTATATCAAACAGTGGTAAATATATAAAAAGTTGTATTCAGTGTGTAACTATTGTAAAAAAAACTAAATGGATAAAAATACTGTATGGGTATTAGCTGTTTTTCTTAATTGCTATCCCCATGCCCCACTATTAATGCAATTGTTAACCATCAACAGTCTCTGACTATGTTCATAAAGAGAGTGCCTTATACAATACACTCTGTCTATGGTTTGTGTACCGAGTATCATAATAATACAGCGTGGCCAAGCCATGTTAAGTCAATAGTTATGTCAGGTAAGGGATTCGAACCCTTGCTTCCTTGTACAGAAAATTTGATCTTAAGTTAAACTCCTTAACCACTCGATCAACCTGACAGTTACTAATTTAATTAGTCATGTGGACTTGAGTGTTTACAAAACTTTTCCCAGTATACATTGATTAAACCACTTGCTTGTTTTGAAATATAGATTTTGTTTTACTATAACATTGCAGTTATTTATTATAGGGTTAAAGGCATTTTAAAATAATATTAGAAATGCTGAAGCGTCCTTGGCTTAGGCGGCAGCACGCCAGACTCTCACCGCTGGGTCCGTGGTTCAAATCCCGGTCACTCCATGTGAGATCTGTGCTGGACAAAACGGAGGCAGACAGGTTTTTCTCCGGGTACTCCGGTTTTCCCTGTCAAACTTTCATTCCAGCAACACTCTCCACTATCATTTCATTTCATCTGTCATTCATTTAATCATTGCCCCAGAGGAGTGCGTCAGGCCTCGGCAGCCGGCACAGTCCATATCCTCGCCGCTAGATGGGGGCTTCATTCATTCCATTCCTGACCCGGTCGGAGACTGGAAGCAGGCAGTGGATTTTCTTTTCATTAGAAATGCTCTTAGGTATCGTGTCATGGGTTTTAGCAATGCATTACTGTTCGTTGACTAACATTTACCATTACACAACATTATTTTGGTGAGCTTACATGTTGTTGTTTGAGTCTTTAGTCTTTTGACTGGTTTGATGCAGATCTCAATGCCTCCCTGTCCCGAGCTAATCGTTTCATCTCTATATAGCTTCCACACCCTACATCCAAGGCTATCTGTTTAACATATTCTAATCTTGGTCTCCCCCTACAAGCACTTGGGTTCAATTCCTAGCTTTAACTCAAAATTTTAAAAGTGGTATTAGGACTAAAACAAGTATACTCAGTCTCGGGTGGTCCAAATAATTAGAGAGGGTTTGATTCACACCTAAACCATATAGCACCGTGCTTTTCTTATTTTTTTAAAATAATGATAGACATTTGTTCAATTTCACGTTTCACACATTGCAATTTGTCAATTTTCCAATTGCATTTTTTAAATGACAGTTTGATGTTTTTCAATTTCATGATATGGAAACATGGATTTTCCATTTTCATATTTACACATTTGTCAATTTCCCATTTGTATATATGTTTTTAAATTTTCGTTTAAGCTTTTAGGTTTTGTCTATATGGAAACATGGATTTTCCATTTTGCTGTTTACAGATTTTTTATTTATTTATTTTGTGTATGTTGAAACACGATATTTCCAAAACAAGATTTTTTATTTTTCATTTTATGTGTTTGTAAATGATCTTAATGTGAGTGCTTGACCATGGCAATAGTACAGTCTGTCTATGTGTGTTAGCGGAACCGTAGAGGCTTATTACTACTGCAAGTAAGAATGTTTTACAAAATAACGGCGATCTACCACTGTATTTGAAAAACAAAACTATTGAAAAAAAAAAAAAAAATACTATTTACCATTCATATATAAGTGTTAATTCTCCCTCTCCCCACCCTACCTCACCGTATTTTCTCTGGTCAAACAATCAATGCTACCCTTACATACACAAGCTTTCAATATATCTCTCTCTCTATATATATGCTTTCTCTGTTCCACAAGATAAAAATTATGGTTGTTGGATTGTATCCTGCACTGTTTATGCGACATACCTTTGCCAGTTCATAAAACCGTTAGGTAGTTCTCTACACATAGCTATTTTACCACTTCTCTACCTACGCCTTTTGCTTGTTTGGCTTTCTTACAGGCTAGTATGCGATAGGCAGCATTAACTGTATATCAAACCCAGTCCACCTTTGTATTTGTAATCTAAGTAATAATTTGAAAAGAGACAAGTGTAATCAGTTTTAAACATTATCTCTGTTTTTTTTGTTTGTTTGTTTGTTTATGACATGCATATTTACCTAAAATCAAACCCTCGTCTACCTTAGTGAAAGGCTAACAGTTTAACCACTGCGTCACCATACCCTTCTTTCTTAGTATGATTCGTTCTAGGCCTTAGAGCTAGAAATCGAGTTACGATCTTCAGTGCAAGAGGCACATGTGCTCACCACTATAGCACGTAATGGTTAGCTGGTAACATTAGACAACCGAAAATGATTGTATTTCTGTTAGCCAAGCATTTCTGTCATTTGCCTACTGTGTGAGCACTGCCAGCAAGCCAGTTCAGTTTTGAACAAGCGAGTGTGTGTGTGTGTGTGTGTGTATATAGATTATTAGCTTCAAGTATTTAAAGCTTGTTGTGTGTAGCGACCATCTTGTCCCAGTAACCACCGAGCAACTGCATAGGATAGTTGTGTGTGGTTCATGTACTTGGGTGTGTGCATTAGCACCATGCACTAGCTTCACCTTACCCTCTATAGGTAGAGCGTTATCCCTTTCCTTTTTGACATTACCAATGACCACATCCACCCACAAGTTTTACACTTAAACCCTTGGATTGTTTTCGATTAGGTTTGGTTCGGTTTGGTTGGGTTTGATTCAGCTTGGTTCAGTTTAGTTCAATGTAGTCAGCATTTTGTTTCTTTAGCTATCCTCTTTAACCAATCAATTAAAGATAGTCTACTCATAATTCTTGAATCAATAAATCAGATTTTGTGTACACCGTTTGTCATTTATTAACCCATGCCTGCATCCTATACTCTCTCTGTATTACAGCCTGATCTGAAAACAAGTTCCAATAGTGAAAGACTTGTCAGTCACCATACATGTAGCCTACATTAATTCTTTCTCTACCTAGCTATTGAACCCTTGCAAAGAAGCTTTGAGACTCAGTTTCAGGGGGTGTAACAGTCCATTTCGTACGTTGTTGTTAATGTGTTTCATTAACATGCAGGGTAACATATAACAAAATAACATGCAGTAAAAAGTGAAGCCAGGGTTATAACAAATGCATTTAATGACATATCAGCTATTTACAAAAAAATGAAATAACAAGCAAAACTCCCAAAATGACTCCCGCTGAACAAAATTACTTGCCAAAAACTAGGCCGAATTTCAGGAGAGATTATTAACCGGACCAAATGTCCCAAAAATCTACAATGACAATTTAACGTGTGTGCTGTTCTACATGCTTAACGATGAGTACAATTGAATGCATGATTCGTCATCATCCGGATAAACTTTCAGAAGACGAATCTGCATTGCTTAGAGCTAGACAGACGCGGGGAACAACTATACACAACTTATAACTAAACCGACACTTCCTATACTAAATAAACAACAAATAATTTCCGCCTGAAATTGGAATCAAGAACTGCCGTAGCAAAACATTACTGCCTATAATTAGGACTTCTCAAAATCAACACAAGTAAGTTAACACGTGACCAACAAAAGAAATACACATATGACCGCCGTCATTTTTACAAGTAAAATGCAACTACACCACACGGGTGTCACACAGAGAAACAAACATGAACTGAGTCATAGAAAAATCACTAGGCTCAAAGCCAACATTTACATCATTAACACAATATTCCATCCATACAACATGCGATAATTCGTAACAAACGTGGCGAACTCCCCAATTAATTATGGTCAAAATAACCATCACAAAAGAACAGGTTTGCTAATGATAGCTTAATAGGGGCCAGGCGGACAACAGGACTGCATAACAAAATAAGTCACCGAGGCTAGACGGGCGCTAAGTGGACATCTGCACATCTGTCAACCCACGTGTCAATAACCTCGACCTCCCAAGGCACGGGATCGAGTCTCGAAGAAGCGTGCCCCAAAGCACAATATATACGTGTGTGTGTGTCAGAACAAAATATATCTCAGCATTTCCCCTAGGAAATCCAAGAATCAGCATTGGACAAGGTACAGTAGCCTCCTCGGAGCGCCCTGCCTTTCCATCAAAAAATACCACAACAACAATATGAGGGCGGTAGCACCATCTACCCCTCTTCACAAAGAATCAAAACACACACATGACACAAGAACACACACAGAATCACACGTATGGGTTTGACAGAAACCTGAAATAAAATGACATAAATATTTTTCCACCAGCTTGCGCTTCCGTCTAGGCTGTGACTATCGAACCTGAAAAGGACTCAAAAAAAATCTAAAAAATTTAGAACTAAGGTGTTCTACAATTACATCTTAATTTGTTGCGCTCGGCAACCCTAATATGAGTAATAACCTGTTCAGCAAACATCTTACATAAATTACCTCCCTTTCCTCTAAAAAACTTATGAACTTTAATAAAGCACCACTTATCGAATGTAACGAGTTTCGGATCCGCATGGATAAAATCACGTACACGCGCCGTGTACACTAAATATGACTCCAAAGAAAAATATACAACAAACAACTTTGGCCACGCGCCAACGTACATTTAAAACACTAGTGTCGGTGCACAACAATAAATCTAAACAAGAAAAAGAATAAATGAACTATTTACAACGTTCCCACGCCTTATCTAACTACATATTGAGTAAATCAATTTTTGTACATCACCGTATCAGCTTGCAGAACATATAACCTCCGCCCCGGCTCATTTCCCTACGGGAAATAAGCCCTCCATCGTTGACGTCGTCGAAGAAGCGATGCTCATCAATCCGTCTCCTGACCAAACGTCGGACATCTTGGCGTAGTCTCTTGGACAGAAATGTTCAATGTTAATATAATTTGCCTGGCTATAATCGCTGTGAGTTACTACTTTCACTCACGAATGTCCTATGCGATTAATGATCGAAGACTTTCCCTAGCTTAGCATTCGCTTACACACGCACAATTATCACTTGAAAAATACAATACAAAATTTACATAAATTATACACTTTAAACACATCGTCACTGGCTTGAAAAACAAGTCTTAAACATGACTGTCTCGCAGTCGTTATCTCGCTAGATATCTCCACTGCTCTACGTGAACCTTGCTCGCTATGAGCCCTAATTGGAATGTTAGTAAAGTCTTGCCCATTAAGAGCTGAAAATCGTGACGCAGACAGGCGTGAACCTTTGCTCACCAGAGCTCAAAACAGTTGCCACTAGTATGATTATAAAGAGCGGTAAATCGCGACGCAGACTGGCGTGACCCTAGCTCACCAGAGCTCAAAACAGTTGTCTTCGAAACAGCTTCTCCTCGATCAATTTATTGGAAACTGACAGAATGAGGTGGAGTGGGGAGAATTAAGAAAAATATTCTAGAGTTTTCATCTCACAAACATGGGACTAGTATCAATCTTCATCATTTTATTCAAACGTCTCAGCGCACTTATGCGGAATTATTTCGGATCGGCGGTTCTTTAGATATGCGTTCCCGCGCCTTTTTTTTACAGGGTACGCCACACATCGCGTGGTTTTGGCGTGGTTTCATCTGATTGGGTGATTCAATCCTAGGTCGGTTGAAACTCACTCGTGACCATCCCCTAATGACTCCAATTTTGGTGCGCGTTGTTACACAATTTGTCCTTGAACTCGGCTTACCCGGTCGTCTTCAAGAATAACTACCAAGCCTGCCTCTGTGGTAATCATTGCAACACACTAACTTGGCTTCCCCTTTGTCAATTTCCACATGTACTGCCTGGGCCTCAGTAATAATAATAATAAATCATGAATACTTATTCATCGCAGATTAATAAGGGTTCATTTATCCTCAGCAAGGTTTTGAAATTCGAAGCAAGTGATTGATTTGGATTTTAAAAACAATATCCACAGTAGTAAAGATAACATTTCTTAAGTACCTCACTCGACTGCTTGAGCGTACATTCCACTGACCCATTTAGTGTGCGCACTCCATGCCGGAATGTCATTTATACGTCTCGCTAGACCTCCCCTCCTTCTCACATGATTACCACTCCTGCCGGATCGGCTGTCTTGTTTACAAACACAGCACGCTCTCCCTAGGCGCTACACGGCCACGAACATTTGAGTGTTGGCTCTCAAATAAAATTCTGCAATAATGATTCTGCACACATAGTCCTGATTATTCGTCAAATGGTTCCCTTCTGTAATACGGCTTGAGATTATCGCTATTGGAGACAGATTTAGCGCCAGTGCTCAATTCTTCAAGTCTGTAAGCATTGTTACCCAAGTTCTTAATGATGCGGAACGGGCCAATAAATTTTGGACAGAATTTTGCAAATACTTTGTTTTTAGGATCAGATATCGGTGGTCTTCTAACAAGCACTAGTTCCTGTTCCTGTAATTCACTGTGAAATTTCTTTCCTCTGTATCTCCTCAGTCTTCGGTCCGCATGGTTCCTCATGTGCTCTCTTGTTCGCTGATTTCGTAACTCATGTGCTAATAATGGATCCCTTGGGCATGGAATAATCTTGTCCCAAGATATCTCAGGCAACCTATTGTGGTGTACAACTAGTGGGACTTGACCCGTCGACTCGTGCTTAGTAGTGTTCATGCACATATCAATATCTCCTACTTTGTCAACCCACTTATTATGATCATTAGGAATCATTACTCGGTAATACTTGGCAACACAGCGAATCGTTCTCTCGCTCGGATTCCCACAAGGATGGCGAATGCTCGACAAAACATGTTTTATCCCTAGGCTCTCTAGACCTTGCCTAAAACCATTGCTCGTAAAATAAGTACCATGGTCCGATAAAATGAATTCCGGCTTCCCAAGCATCGGAATGACTTTGTTCTGAATTCTGCTGAGGACTTGCTTTGATGTCGTCTTCTGGATTGGACATAATACTACCATCTTGGAAAACACATCGACACATACAAGAAGGTGTCGGCATCCTCGTTTTCCCTTAACCAGAGGGCCAAAACAGTCAATAGCGACCAGCTCGCATGGTTTTTGAGGTAATAATGGTTTTGGAGGTTGTTTCAAAATGAAGTTGTTTGGTTTAGTGCGCTGACACGCGTCACAAGTTCTTATTACTTCCACAATGGTATATCGCATCTTAGGCCAAGTAAAAGTTTCCCCTATTGTCGCTTCTGTTTTGTCCGTGCCGATATGTGCTAGGCTTTCGTGGACATGCCACGTCAATCCTCTCTGTAATGATGCTGGAACAAGAATTCGCAGTTTGGTATGATCCTCATCCACGTACTTATGCAAAAGGTTATTCAAGTAGTGAAATTTCGCTTCCTTGGCACGGGCTTCTCGATATTCAGGTGAATCTGTTTGTAGTTCCTTCCTGTAAAACTTGATCATCATCATCATCCATGGGTCTTCTTCTTGTTCGTTCTGAATTTCCTTTAGTTTGTCCAAAAACTCACGAGCCTTAGGTGTTAGTGTTATATGGTGAACTTCCGCTGCTATCTCGTTCTCATCTTCTGGATTCCTGCTTAAAGCGTCTGGTATGATGTTCATCCTTCCAGGGCAATGCTCTATTGTAATGTCGAACTGCTGTATGTAAATGGACCAACGCGTAACTCTCTCACTTGCCATCGTCGTCTTGAATAGGAATGTCAGTGCATGGTGGTCAGTTCTGACAACAATGGAATAACCGAAAATCTTCTTACGCCATTGTTGAAGTGAATACAAAATCGCTAGCAACTCAAGCTCCGTCACAGTGTAGTTCCTCTCGTGCTTCCTCAATTTATGACTCGTAAATGCCAAATATGATCTTTTCTTGGGTTCATCAGCGTCCTCTTGGTACAGCATAGCACCGATCCCAATCTATGAAGCGTCTGCTTGAATTATAAATTTCTTCTCGAAGTCTGGATACCCTAGCTTCACACAGTTCTTCAGTAAGTCTTTCGTAGCTCTAAAGGACCTGTCGCACTCCTCAAAAACGCTATCACATGTTTTACTTTAGTTGGTGTGGGGAATTTCTTGATTGCATCAATTTTCGCCGGATTAGGCCTCACGCCTTCAACATCAATTATGTGACCCAAATACAGAATCTCGCTCTGGCAAAAGTGCGATTTCTTTAAATTAATTTTGAAATTCATGGTTCTCAAGTTATCCAGAAGTTTGTTTAGGTTTACCAAATGTTCCTCCATTGTTTCTGATGCAATAAGTATGTCATCGACATATCTCGTAGTGAAGCTCTTGACCTCCTCAGTCAGATTCCTGTCTAGTGCTCTTATCAACGCACATCCAGCTGTTTTTACACCAAAGGGCATGCGAGACCAGATATAACTTTGGTTATCGAATAAAAACCCCGTCAATAGTTGGGATTTTTCTTCAAGTTCAAGATGGTGGAAACTATTTGTTAAGTCGACGCTAGAATAAATCTTCTTCCCACTGAAGCCCTTCAATACATCCTTGATCCTTGGTGCTTGGTCATGCTCAACTAGCAGTTTACTGTTCAAAACTCGTGCGTCTAGGCATAATCTAATTGATCCATTCGGCTTGGCCACAGCCAATATTGCGTTTAAGTATGGGTTGCTGCTTTTCTTATCATGCCGGAATCTAATAAATTACTAATGATGTCCTTCACCTGAGCAAAATGTTTCTCTGGGATCGGGTACAATTTACTCTTAAATGGGGTCCAGTCGGTAACTTGCATGGCATACTGGAAATTTAAAACTTTTCCAGGGATGGTGTCGAAAGCTCCTTTATGATGTCTCAAAATTTCTTCTAATTTTCTTCTATCAGGTTCCCCTACTATTGCCTCCTTAAGCCGCTCCTGAAGTAAAATTTCAAATTTGGATCCGCTAATTTCTTCTTCCGCCAAATGTACCCAAAGTTCCTGCGAAATATCTCGACTGTCAATTTCAACCACTTCTGTCTGGCTTACTCGTTCCTCCGTCAAGTTCGCCTCTCTCTCTAGTGGACTTTCTTCCATGTTCAAACCCACATGACTCAACCCCTCGACTTGTTTGAAACTCACAGTGTTATTATGTAAGTCAATTATAGCATGAAAATCACAGATAAAGTTGGCTCCCAAAATGACATTATAATTCATCTTCGGTATCACGATGAATGTTTGCGAAAATGTATGGTTTAATATCTCCAGGTCTAAATATGCTTGATGCTTGCAAACTATGGTCTTGTCAGGAATGACCCCTCTGACTTTCATTAATGGTACAGGCGTAATTGGAACGGTTTGTTTACTTCCGATTTCTTTCAACAATACTTCCGTGACTAAGCTCACCTGGCTACCTGTTTCAATCAGGCACCTCACTCTAATACCTCCAATACGTGCATAAATAATCGGTAATTGTCTGATGACATTTTCTCGGTCCTTCACCACTTCCTCCAGGCAATCGTCCGGGAATGCTACCCACTCTTCTATGTTTGCAACAATCAACTCTTCCCGCTCCCTGGTGTCCTCCGTTTTCAGGCTATCTGGTTTTGATTCATTCGAGGTTTTTTTTAAATCCTGGGACCCATTCGTTGAGTTCCGCCGGTTGTCATCGCGCCTCTCCTGCTGTCGTAATAAGCTTTCTGCCCCCGCTCCTTGGTGATTATCCGGGCTCTGCCTATTTGCCATCGCACGCCCCCACTTCTCTTTCTCCATCTCTTCGGCATTTAACTCATCCAAATACTTCTGTGATTCGACGTACCGCTCATTCCAATCATCGCGATAGTCTCCCTGATTATCTTGACGATAGTTCCTCGTATTGTTCCACCTGCCATCTCCGTTCCTTTGGTAAGGTCTACCCTGCCTTGGGTTTCCCCTCCAGTTGGTATACTCTCACTGGTACGTCCACTGATTATGCTGGTTCTGATTATTATGATTATAATTATCTCGGCGATTCTGAAAGTTCCTATTATTTTGATTGAATTGGTTTCGGCCATCATACTCTTGCCGTCTCGGTGTAAATTGCGTTCCGGTAGATTGTGTTTTTGTTTGGTTACTCTGGTTTTGATTAGTTTGGTGTCCCTGAACCACTTCAGCTGTGTTTACACACTCCATGTTCCTTCTCCCTGTCTGCGGACTAACCATACTCGTCTCATCTAGATGGCGGAGTAACTCTTCAGCCTGAACTGCGGTCTTAATATTACCGGCCACTAACAACTGCTGAATATTCATTGGAAGCTGCTTACCAATGGTTAAAACCATGTTTTCCTCAGTAGGGGGGGTCGTCAAAATCGCGGAATTTAACCAGCTGTTGGCTAAAGAATTTGGAAAATCTGGTAGGATGTGTGCTGTGATATTTCCTAGTGTATAAATCCATTCTCAACCCCTGCTGCAAAGAAGGTCTCCAGAACGCCTCTCTAAACTGTGCCATGTCGGTAAATGTGTATTTAAAACTCTGGAACCAGATTAAGCTTGGGCCCTCCAAAAACTTTTCCACAAGTCGCAACTGTTTTGCGGGACTGACATGTTGATCGTTAAAGTAGTCATCCAGCTGACGTAAAAATGCTTTGGGAGTGGATCCTGAGTTCTCCCTGAATTTATCGGGTTTGAAATCATTCCCCCTAATTACCTGTATCACTTGGGCAGGTGCCAAGCCGGGTTGTGGTGTTGACGTCTCCCCTCTGTAATGTTGGAACGTGTCGCTCGTTATCTCAGGACTTTGACCTCGGCTCGTATCCTCAGCCAGCTTCAAGCCCATCGGACTTCCAATGCTTCCCTGTTTGCCTACTGTGTTTTCTGCAGAGAATAAAGTTGCGTTTTCTAATGACCTTATCTCATTTTTAATTATGAGATCTGTGTGTTCTTGGAGTTTGGACTTCATGTTTTCCTCCAAAGCCTGCACTCTAGAATTGTATTCACCTAGCCGTTTTAAAATCGTCAGCCTGTCTTCTTTAGTTTCGTTTACCTGCTGCTGCCAATCTTTCCGGATCCTGTTCTTCAAACTGCTAATTTTTTTCTTCGCTCCTTTCCTGATTCTTCTCTAGCTCCTCTCGTATTTGCTCTTGTATTTGCTATTGTGTTTTAACTAATTGTTCTCCTACCTCTTCTCGTATTACCTGCTGGGTTTTAATTAATTGGTCTTCCAAGTTTTCACGCAAGTGCATACGTTCTGTCTCTGTTCTGATTTCGAGCTTATCGAGTTCCTTTATTAATTCGAGTACGTTACTATCGACTGAATTAATCTGTTCCTGTAATTTATCCTGTGTACTTTTTATTCCAGCCGTGTTGTTTACGCACGCTGCCTCGATTTGTTTTAATTTTTCGGCATCATTTCATCGAATTGTATAAGTTTATTGTCGAATTTAGACTCCAACTTCTTAATCTCTCCTAATTGTTTTGCGTTATTTTCCGCTACCTCATCTGCCAGTTTCTCTACTTCCCTAGTACTTTGGTTTATGTCATGGGTGATCTTTTCTAACTGCTCTGTTTGTACTGTTTGTGTTATTGCCTGTTCTGACAGTTTATGGTTTAATTCGTTTAATTGTTTATCGGTATCCGATTTCTGGACCTGCAATTGGACCGTAATGTCATTTAACTGTTTTTCACTGTTCTTTAACTGTTCTTCCGTTTTTGCGGACATCTGCTCTAACTGTTCTTCCGTTTTCGCGGACATTTGGATAGACATCTGCTGTAACAATCCTTTGATTTCTTCGATGCTAGCCATCGCACAACACACAAATATAACCAGAGAAAAACAGGGTCATGCACCGGGGTTTCAGTCATACACACGTACACATGTCTTGATATTTAAATACTACTGATTCTAATTTAATAAAAATTTCAGTAATCAAAATTTACTGAATAATGACTCTTATTTCCAAACAACAAAATAACTCCCTTGTGGTCTGCTTTTAAATTCCTAACCAACAGAATTTACGAACGACACCAATTAACCGAAGTTAATTAAATGTAAAATATAAGGCAACACCTTCCTGCTTTGACTGAGTTCAATAATATGCACATTTTCTAATTTTAATGCCGGGCGCCAGAACAAGTTAATAACAAATACATTATCAACTTCTAACCTTGTTCAATATTTCTAACTTTAAGAACTCAGTGATTTTACTAATGCACATGGCGGTACAACATCGCCTCAATTTACTGAATTTACTTTTGCCCGCTTGACCTGGCATCATTTCTCAACGAAATAAATATGAGATCAGCAAAGCAACAACAACAACAATCCCCACTTGGGCAGCCATTTTTGTTTTATGAACCCTTGCAAAGAAGCTTTGAGACTCAGTTTCAGGGGGTGTAACAGTCCATTTCGTAAGTTGTTGTTAAAGCGCTTCATTAACATGCAGGGTAACATATAACAAAATAACATGCAGGAAAAAGTGAAGCCAGGGTTATAACAAATGAATTTAATGACAGATCAGCTATTTACAAAAAATGAAATAAACAAACAAAACTCCCAAAATGACTCCCGCTGAACAAAATTACTTGCCAAAAACTAGGCCGAATCTCAGGAGAGATTATTAATCGGACCAAATGTCCCAAAAATCTACAATGACAATGTATACGTGTGTGCTGTTCTACATGCTTAACGATGAGTACAATTGAATGCATCATTCGTCATCATCCGAATAAACTTTCAGAAGACGAATCTGCATTGCTTAGAGCTAGACAGACGCGGGGAACAACTATACACAACTTAAAACTAAACCGACACTTCCTATACTAAATAAACAACAAATAATTTCCGCCTGAAATTGGAATCAAGAACTGCCGTAGCAAAACATTACTGCCTAAAATTAGGACTTCTCAAAATCAACACAAGTAAGTTAACACGTGACCAACAAAAGAAATACACATATGACCGCCGTCATTTTTAGCCTATTTTCAATTTTGAAAAAATAGGCTTATGAGATCACCTTTTGTCAGTGTGTGTGTGTGTGTGTGTGTGTGTGTGTGTGTGTGTGTGTGAGAGAGAGAGGTGTGTGTGTGTCCCCTAATAAAATCTAAACGGCTGGAGCGATTTCAATGAAACTCGGTAATGTCATAGCACTATTCCCGGCGACCTCGACCGTGCTCTTCAAATTTTGTTACGTCTCACCAATCCAACATGGCGGCTGTGCGAAACATTTCACTAGCATTCAATATCTCCGAAACTATTACCGATATCGCCCTGAAATTGTGTACGGTGATAAAGGGCACTACTAGAAGTTCACATATGAGCCTTTCAAAAAACCTGATGACTACAAAACCAACATGGTGGTCAAGCGAAGTTGAGACTTTTAAATAGACTTCTCTCGCGATTTAACTATCCAAACGTAATGAAATTTGGTACAGCAAATGTTTATACACATTGTAATGCACTGGAGTCTAATATAGTCCAATTGTTTACATAACCTCAAAATGGCGGCTGTGCGAATTATTTCACTGACATTCTATATCTCCGAAACTATTACAGATACCAGCCTGCAATTTTGTACGGTGATAAAGGGTACTGATACAAGTTTACCTATGTATATTTCATAAACCTGTAATGTACAAAACGAACATGGCGACCAAGCGAATTTGAAATATTTTAATATACTTTTCTCGTGATTTAACTCTCTGAGCGCAGTGAAATATGGTACAGTAAATGATTTTTCAGATTGTAATGCACTGCCATCTAATTTCATTCAATTGTTTACATAACCTCAAGATGGCGGCTGTGCGAAATTTTAAAATTAAGTTTTTATTTCTTGTGTCGTAATCATGCGATTGAAGTGAAAGTTTGAATAATGAACCTAGGCAATAATTGTCCTTGAATGGTACATAACTATATGGCCTATACATATAACAATCCTAAATGGCGAGCTTCCGAAATATTTAGACGGTTCTCAATATCTATGAATCTTTTACAGCAGCCAAACTGTTTTTTTTATGTTCATAGGGACTATGAACTTTCATTAACCTGGTAAGCACAAATCCAACATGGCGGCGACGCGAAGTATAAATATTTAAATGAACGTTTCTCGCGAATTAACTATCCGAGTGCCGTGAAACGTTGCACATTAAATGCTTATACAAATGTTGATCCCCTGGCATCTAATTTATTTCAATTGTTTGCATAATCACAAGATGGATGCTGTGCGTAATTTTAAAATCTCGTTTTTACATCTTGTGTTCTAATCATGCGATTGAATTTGAATACCACACGTACACAGTAATCTTAATGTAATAGTACAAAAATAAAAATCCAACCTGGCGACCATCTGAAATATTTAGACGGTTCTCAATATATACGAATCTGTTACAGCAATTAAACTGAAATTTTGTATGTTGATAGAGGCAATTAACATGAGCAGGATATATGAAAATAGGCTGTATAGTTCTTCACGGAACTACTTGTTACAAGAAAAATGCAACTACACCACACGGGTGTCACACAGAGAAACAAACATGAACTGAGTCATAGAAAAATCACTAGGCTCAAAGCCAACATTTACATCATTAACACAATATTCCATCCATACAACATGCGATAATTCGTAACAAACGTGGCGAACTCCCCAATTAATTATGGTCCAAATAATCATCACAAAAGAACAGGTTTGCTAATGATAGCTTAATAGGGGCCAGTCGGACAACAGAACTGCCTAACAAAATAAGTCACAGAGGCTAGACGGGCACTAAGTGGAAATCTGCACATCTGTCAACCCACGTGTCAATAACCTCGACCTCCCAAGGCACGGGATGGAGTCTCGAAGAAGCGTGCCCCAAAGCACAATATATACGTGTGTGTGTGTCAGAACAAAATATATCTCAGCATTTCCCCTAGGAAATCCAAGAATCAGCATTGGACAAGGTACAGTAGCCTCCTCGGAGCGCCCTGCCTTTCCATCAAAAAATACCACAACAACAATATGAGGGTGGTAGCACCATCTACCCCTCTTCACGAAGAATCAAAACACACACCTGACACAAGAACACACACAGAATCACACGTATGGGTTTGACAGAAACCTGAAATAAAATGACATATATATTTTTCCACCAGCTTGCGCTTCCGTCTAGGCTGTGACTATCGAACCTGAAAAGGACTCAAAAAAATCTAAAAAATTTAGAACTAAGGTGTTCTACAATTACATCTTAATTTGTTGCGCTCGGCAACCCTAATATGAGTAATAACCTGTTCAGCAAACATCTTACATAAATTACCTCCCTTTCCTATCAAAAACTTATGAACTTTAATAAAGCACCACTTATCGAATGTAACGAGTTTCGCATCCGCATGGATAAAATCACGTACACGCGCCGTGTACACTAAATATGACTCCAAAGAAAAATATACAACAAACAACTTTGGCCACGCGCCAACGTACATTTAAAACACTAGTGTCGGTGCACAACAAAAAATCTAAACAAGAAAAAGAATAAATGAACTATTTACATAATTTCCCACGCCTTATCTAACTACATATTGAGTAAATCAATTTTTGTACATCACCGTATCTGCTCATCAATCCGTCTCCTGACCAAACGTCGGGCATCTTGGCGTAGTCTCTTGGACAAAAATGTTCAATATTAATATAATTTGGCTGGCTATAATCGCTGTGAGTTACTACTTTCACTCACGAATGTCCTATGCGATTAATGATCGAAGACTTTCCCTAGCTTAGCATTCGCTTACACACGCACAATTATCACTTGAAAAATACAATACAAAATTTACATAAATTATACACTTTAAACACATCGTCACAGGCTTGAAAAACAAGTCTTAAACATGACTGTCTCGCAGTCGTTATCTCGCTAGATATCTCCACTGCTCTACGTGAACCTTGCTCGCTATGAGCCCTAATTGGAATGTTAGTAAAGTCTTGCCCATTAAGAGCTGAAAATCGTGACGCAGACAGGCGTGAACCTTTGCTCACCAGAGCTCAAAACAGTTGTCACTAGTATGATTATAAAGAGCGGTAAATCGCGACGCAGACTGGCGTGACCCTAGCTCACCAGAGCTCAAAACAGTTGTCTTCGAAACAGCTTCTCCTCGATCAATTTATTGGAAACTGACAGAATGAGGTGGAGTGGGGAGAATTAAGAAAAATATTCTAGAGTTTTCATCTCACAAACATGGGACTAGTATCAATCTTCATGATTTTATTCAAACGTCTCAGCGCACTTATGCGGAATTATTTCGGATCGGCGGTTCTTTAGATATGCGTTCCCACGCCATTTTTTACAGGGTACTCCACACATCGCGTGGTTTTGGCGTGGTCTCATCTGATTGGGTGATTCAATCCTAGGTCGGTTGAAACTCACTCGTGACCTCCCCTAATGACTCCAATTTTGGTGCGCGTTGTTACACAATTTGTCCTTGAACTCGGCTTACCCGGTCGTCTTCAAGAATAACTACCAAGCCTGCCTCTGTGGTAATCATTGCAACACACTAACTTGGCTTCCCCTTTGTCAATTTCCACATGTACTGCCTGGGCCTCAGTAATAATAATAATAAATCATGAATACTTATTCATCGCAGATTTATAAGGGTTCACTATGTTTCATCACTCACGGTAAACATCTCACATGTCCGTATCCAATTATTAATTAATAAAATCTCAGGTCCATGACCTTAATGTTTTGGATATTTTAGGTAAATTCAATGGCCATGGGAAAGGGTTGACCATCATAAGTCCTATGACACCTCACATGTCGATATCCAATTATTAGTTTATATAATCTCAGGTCAATGACCCTGTGGTTTTGAATATTTGGGGTAAATTCGTTGGTCATGGGAAAGGATAGGCCATCCTAAGTATTATAACACCTCACTTGACTCTCTCTCACATTATTAGTTATCGAGATATTAACACCAGTGCAGTTAGGCCCTTTGACAAACATTAAATATATATTCAAAAAAAGAGCGTCACCCCGAGTGCTAGGACCCCACATACAAATCCCTAGCCTTATTGGTTCGCGAGATATTAACAAAAGTGTAGTTAGGTCCTTTGATAAAATACCAAAAATACATTCAAAAAGAGAGTGTCTGCCCAAGTCTTACGACACCTCACAGGTCAAAATCCCATCATGGGTTCAGGAAATATCAACAAAAGTGTTGTTAGACCCCTTGTCAACATTTCAAATAAATACATTTAAAAAGGAATGTCATCCCAAGTGCTACGACCCCTCATACAAGTCCCTAGCCTTATTGGTTCGCGAGATATTAACAAAAGTGTACTTAGGCCCTTTTGACAAAAATCAAAAATACATTCAAAAACGGGGCGTCATCCCAAGTCCAACGACCCCTCATATAATTCCCTAGCCTTATTGGTTCATGAGATATTAAAAAGTCAATGACCTATTAGTTTTGGATCTTTTGGTTATTTTTTTAAATAACTCATCTATAAATCAATATTTAAAAAGTCCGCCCTCTTACGAAAACCTCAAGTGCGCATGCGTAAAAACAGAAAACAAACATGTTAATTCATAGTAGCAATCGGCTCTTCACATGCGTTTCATGTGGAACAACGTTTAATTTCATCATATCATTAGGGAAGGTCCAAAGGGACGGGTCTAAAGGGATTAGTCAAAAAGGACCTCTCAACAGGGACCCATCAACAGGGACTTGTCAACAAGGACCCGTCAACAAGGACCCGTCAACAATGACCTGACAAAAATTACCTGTCAACAGGGACCCGTCAAAAAGGACCTGTCAAAAATGACTCCCTTCAAAAAGGACCCGTCCAAAGGGGCTAGTCAACAGGGATCAGTCGAAAGAAACAAATAAACATGGATCAATCAAAAGGGGTTATCGCCTCAAGGTCTGACATACCCCTCTTTGATTATTGGTTTGCCTATCGACAAGCACTGCTTGAAATACTTTATGATCACCCCTCGTGGGTTGGGTTAGGTTAGGCTACACTACAGCCACCATCTTTAAAAAACCCGCCCTCTGGGTAGATTATTGGCTGAGGAATAACCTACCCACCAAGGGAAGATGATTAAGAAAAAGGAAGTGGGTTTCGGACTGGAGAAAAAGGATAGAGAAATAGGATGAGAGTTCCACAAAAGTTATAAATTTAACCTTTAATGCACTTAGAGGCGGTTGCAACTGCAAATCCGCTCTCTGATACCTAAAGTGGGTACGGGCTTGGTCGAAGCTGACGGGAACCGCAGCTAAGACTTGGGCGGTTTGCCAGAGAAAGGCTTTAGTGTATTTCCTCCCAAGCATGCATAAGACTACTATGGGGAAGGGTGATAGTCTGGCAAGACAAATAGTAGCAGATTTGTTCTGTATTAACGATGGCATGAACTTGGGAAGAGTCAGGGAAGACGGGATCTTGCCTAACCGTTGTATTTGCGAAATGATAAATCCAAAAACAAATATTTAATTTATTTAACAATTCAAAGAAGTTTATGACTTTAACAAATATGTAATATCTTTTTGACAAATATAGATCATTTAAACTTTTTAACAAATGGGGTCGCAGACCTCCTAACATTTAGAGATTGCTCCAGGCAAATAACAATCCTTTAGGTTTCAAACCTTATATATGTACTAAAATCTTTGTAAGATTTCAAAAAAGACAAATGAAGTGATTAAAGTTTAAACATTCAATTGAGTACAAGGAGTGTACTTTAAGAAATTTCCAGGTAACTATTTTAGAAAAAAGTTAAAACTTCGAAAATAACAATAAGAAAAACATGAAGAATAAGATAGAAGTTCCTACAACTTCTTATATTTATACAGAATTAGTGTTGGTTAATATACAAATAAGGGCAGGTCACTTACTGTGAAACCTAAAGAGAGAATCAAAAGGAAGGTTCTCGACCTCCTATGTTTATGTAGGAATCACAAGCCAAATGGGGCAGTTTCCATTTCGTTAGACCTAGAAATAGCTCACTCAAGAGTTGAAAGAATTGTTTTCACTGATTATAGGAAAGAAACAATGTAAGCATGAACCGTGTATAAAACACGTAGTTATACAGAAATTAATTAATGATAAACAAGCAAGATGGAAGGGCACTTCGTTAGAGTGACACCTTATAGAAAAGTTACAATTTTATTAATATGGTGGGTTAGTAGAAGGTTTAGGGAAGATCAATTGGGATTGAGGAGAAATGTTCATGGCCTTATTTAATGTAAACGGACGATCGCGACGCGGTAGAAAAGTTGGACAAGCACTAGTTTTCACTATAGTCTGTTAAATAGATGAAAAGTTCACTGTAGAAACACGAAAGTTTATGAGAAATAGAATTATTGCAATGATGAAAATAACTGGTTGCACTAGGTAGGCGGGAGTCTATTTCTTGAGAAGGTTGTGAATTACAATTAAATGCGCCATAGAACATTCCATCGGTGGAAGAAAATTCGCTATTGAGCTTTAATTCAGACGTGAGATTCTTCAATTTTAAATAGTATTCTCACAAGTGAGTGAAAAATACATGACGGCAGGACTTGTAGATAAAGTACAGGATCTGGAAGGTTCCAGAACGATCTTAATAGAAGAATGGGGTCAAAGATAATCCAGCGGAGGAACTAGCTTGGTAATTTATAGACAGCGGGTATTAGGTAATATCCCACGTGGTGAGAAGATTTCTCATTTAACAAGCATAAGAAATGCTGCTTTTTCACCAAGATTGGCTTAATAGGGATGTAGCGGGAGAAAGTTCGCGCCAGATAGCGCTCGTGTAGTACTGGGTAAGCGCAAGGCGATCGTCTTTTGTTTCTCCCAGTCAGCTGCGAGGAATATATAAATTGTGACAGAGTTTTCTAAGCTGAAGTAAATTATATCTTCTCTAATTTTACTCCAAGACTATATTAATTAATTCTATAGGTATATCGCCTAATACATTATGGACGATTCTCAGCGTTTAAGCGTTAAACAGCTGCGAAATGAGCTACGGACCAGAGGCGCTAAAACTAGCGGGGGGAAGGAAGAATTAATACAGCGGTAATAACACAATTCTAACACGCTTTATTAATCGAATAACGAATATGTGTCAGCATGCTTTCTCCTAAAGATTACTCTTGAATTATTTGTCCGAGTATAGATGTCTTTGAAAATGGGAGTCAGAAATGTTACATTCACTTCTTCGTGAAGCCTATATTAACGATTTCTTCCCGTACTTCAATGGAGATGATTTCTGCAGATTGCGATATTGTAGGCTTATCGTGATAATCCGGCAATGTTCTTGTGTATGGCCTCTTCCTTATTTTTGTTGTGTTCGTGGTCCATGGAAAAAGCGATGGAACAGCGTCCGATTTTAATCTCGCTGTCTCGCCTTCGAATACAAACGCATAAATTCAGTGGTTGTTATCGAAATGTCTAATCAGTTTATAGATACAAAATAGGAATTATTTCCCTTTGTAAATCACACTTATCCAACACAGTTTTCGTGAAGTCATCGGGTTGTAAATGATGGGAACACACTTTAATATATTCGGTCAGATTTTTCTCACCGAAATTTTTCCTTCTAATAGCACGTAACCATTTCTTCCTCATTCCTTTATTTTGTGGTAATTGGTGAAACGAAAACGGGCTACCCTGATTTTTGCAAAGAGGAACACTGCAATAGCTCGGCATAGTCACGAAAATAACAATTTAAACAACTTAAATTCGTACATATTAGCGGCATGAGAACACAGGTGACAAATGAAGAGCGCCTTGCGCTTACCCAGTACAACAGCAGTGCGCTCTATCGGTGCTAGTTCTATACATCCCTATTAGACAAAAGCCCAACATGGAAAATCCCGCGAAGGATGATTATTTCAATAAATAAGTAATTTCACACTGCCTATAAAAGATCGTTAAAAGCATGTAGAAGTTAAAACCATGAAGATGAGGTTAAAACTTGAAGTTTGTACTTAACTTTGCTGCATGGCGAAGGTGAGGTTCTCCTTGATGTTTTAAGTTACCACATGGCGTGGAATCTAAAAAATGCCTCGTTAGGTCAGGAGGCTAGCTCTAGTTGAGCCTTAACTGAGTCGACGGACGGCGCACAAGTGAGACCCACTCAGCGACGCACAGAGAGTCCAAGGAAGGGAAAGGAGTGGGGGTAGGAGACAAAGGGAATACATATCAGAATAACCAACATAAGAAATTAAATTCTCTTGAGGAGATGGTCTTCAAAGAGTTGATAGCAGGCGATACTAGCACAGCATGGTGAGTGAAAAAGTAAACGAAGTTCTCTTGCTCATGGAGATAATAGCTGGCGATGGCAACGAGATCTGGTGGCCAGATGGAAAAGGAAGTCCTCTTGCACCAGGAAGAATTGAGGAGCTTCAGAGATTCGCTGCTAGATGACGCTAGGAGGGTCATGGAAGATATATATCTAGAACAGACTCACAAAAGATATAAGCGACATGATCACCAAAGAGAAAATAGAAAATCACTGTTGGTGTTTGATGAAGAGGAAGGAATGAACAAGCAAACAGCATTAAACTTTATATTCTCTCGTACCGTGTATTCCAAGAATACACCACCCTCTTACAAAAGCTATGAGTGGACATGCGTAAAAACAAAAAAACAAGCATGTTAATTCATAGTGGCTATCCACCGTACACATGTCTCTTGTGTGGAACAACGTTTAATTTCATATTAGCATTCAAACTCTCACATGTTGCACTTGAAAAGCGAGATTTTCTAAAAAATTACAATTTCACACCCTAGTAGGGGTAGGTTTTATTTTGGGGTGGAAATATAATGTCCAACGGAAAGGGGGTGTCAGCCCGAGTTCAACGACACCTCATTTGTCAAAATCCGACCATGGTTTCGCCAGATATCGCACCGCCGCCATCTTGTAGGTGGAAAGCCGTAGGTGGCGCTAGAACCCCTAAAAATCCACTACTGACTTCCTTCCGTTCCTGGGTCCAAATCTTTCCCGTTTTCAGCTTCGGTTTTTCTTGGAAACCTTTGCAAGCTTGAAGTTTCCTTTTGAGTGGGGCGCGCTCCTCAATGTCTGTTGGTGTAGTCTCCACTTCTTTCAGATCTTTATCCAGTTCAATGAACCATGCCCATTTTGTTTTCCTCTCCTGAAAGTAAGTTACTGTATGTTGCGGTTGGTCAGGCTCGCTGGGCTCATTCGTTTCACATGTCCAAAAAATGTCATCCTTCTCTTCCGGATGACGTCACTTATCTTCTCCACATGAGTATATAGTTCATGGTTATGCCGTCTTATGTATTCCCCAGTGTCTTTGTTGTGACCCAATATCTTTCTCAAAATTTTCCTTTCTTTGGCCTCCAGTTTTTCGCCCATGCCTTTTTTGTTCATCGTGAGGTATTCAGAAGCATACAAGACCTCCGGACGGATGACACTGCAGTAATGTTTTAGTTTTGCGTTGAAGGATGTTGACCTTTTCTTATAGATGTCCTTAGTTAAATGGTACGGTAGGCCATTTCCATTTTACTCATGCGTGATGTGAATGCTTCTTTCTCTGATACATCAGGTGTTGTAATTTCTCCCAGGTACTTAAACTTTGCAACTCGCTTAATTTTTCCTTGTTTCTCAGCAAGGTGTTTGGGCGCCGGTACGATATTAGTTATGAACACAGTCTTCTCAAAGGAGATCTGGAGTCCTGCCTTCGCTGCTTGTGCACTAAACTGATTAAAGGAAATGAAGGAAGCTTGTAGTTTAACGTGACCGTTAATCTCGAGATCATGAGCCACGGGACCTCCTTTTTACGTGAAATCCGAACCACAGGACATGGCATTTCACTTCGAAAATCTCACATGCATTGACCGGGAATCGAACCCGGTCCGCCTTGGTGAGAGGCATACAGCTAGACCGCTGAGCCACCACGCCCCCCTCCACTAAGCTGATTAATCTGTTCCGTGGCTGTCTCTAATGAATCAGAAATGATTGCAAGATCATCGGCAAAGGCTAGACAGTCAATTGTGATGTTCCGGCTTCTGTATCCCAGTCTGACCCCGCTTACAACTCCTTGTTTATTGAGTTCTTTACGCCACTCACGGATAACCTTCTCGAGGACACAGTTGAAGAGTATTGGTGAGAGACGATCTCATTGCCTTACTCCTGTCTTGATTTCAAAGGTGTCTGATATTTCGCCCCTAAACTTCACCTTCGAGGAGGTGTTGGTCAGCAATTGTTGGATGATCGCTCTGGTTTTGTTGTCCAGGACAAATTCTTTTAGTAATCGGATCAGGGTGTTGCGATCAATAGAATCATAGGACTTCTTAAAGTCTACGAAGGTCACCACAAATTTTTCATTCCTGATCTTCAAATAGGAGAGGGTTGATTTGAAGTTTATAATCTGTTCGACGCATGATCACCCTTTCCGGAAACCGGCTTGATATTATTATGGTATTATTATTATTGTAATTATTATTATTATTTATTTTAAAAAGATGTCGTTGTGCAACATTGCAACCTTATTACCAGCCACCACTAACCTTAGATAGCTTGGACTAGAAGGATCGATCGAGTCATACGTCTTATTATACACTAGTGTCCAAACGTTGAGCATAATCACTAAACGAGGCCATACCGCCTGATAAGGAATGTCAGACGGATTGCTGAACAAACAGAAGCTGAATCACACACCATATGTCACACAACTTGTCCCAAAAACCAGTGCAGTCAGATCCGCAGAGCTCGCTGGCCAGTCCATGCGATGAATGTCTTCCTCAGCCAGAAATTTATCCACCAGAGCAGCGCGGTGGGATCGGGAATTATCGTCCATTAAGAGGAAGTCTGGACCAACCGCACCAACATGTGGTCTCAGTACCTCATCCCTGTATCTCCGAGCGTTTACAGTGTTCCTGAAACCACCTATCGCACGATTTGCGGTCAATTTCCTGTTGCCCTGCTTATTCGTAACTTATGCTTATCTTTCGGACACTAGTGTAGTTGGCGATTACCAGAGCCTTGTTTGTCGATTTAAGCTCTTCTATAATGGTGATAACAATAGCCTACAAAATAGTGTCGGTATTGTTTTATCTAGTCACCTGGTTAGAAGGATCATCTACTGACCGCTTGATGGCTGTTAAATCTTCACTTGATGGAGGAAATGGGTGCTCATATGCACCTCGTTGCGAGCCCATTTCCCAGTTTCATTCATTTCTAATGAACTCCTGTGATGAGTAAAATATACGGTATTCTCTGAATTGTAATATATACATCTTTCTGACTAATCAACACTTACAGTAAATGAATAAATAATGTACCGGTACTAATCATAGATGGCCTGTTTGCCATCTCTTGATGAATACAGTACATTTGCATTTGTCTGTTGGCACAGGCTAGAGTAAAAGGTGGCTTTTTCACCGATGTCTCAGTCTCACTCATGGCTGTGATTATAATGGAAGCTACTGAGGTATGGGTGGTGCTTAGTAATGGCATTCAGGGCACAGTCAGTGCCTGTGAATGCTGTGAAAGGTTCTACTCATAGGGTTAAGACTCCGGTTCTGACTCAGTGAGGAAAGCAATGGCAAACTACCTCACTCCTCTTCTTGCCTAGAACACCTCAATATAGCGCTGCCTTGGGTTTTTGTGGGTATCTACTCACATAACGTAACGGCGGTGCTTTTGAGGATCCAACCAGCCTTCGGGCTGACTACCTAACAGACAGACTAATAATAGGACATGTTCTGGATATTGATTATTCTGTATCCTTCATTAGCCGTTACAATTTTAGTGCCAATGTCACACACCACTCAGTGCATCACTCATCTTAAAAAGAGCATCACTTCACAATATCCCACAGAAATGTGAATAATCAGGTGCTAGAAATAAAATAAATCTTGATGCACAATACCAACGTAACACTGACATAGAGGTACTGAATACCGGTGATAAACATTTATACCCAATTCTACACCGTTTGCTTGTATTACATGAAACAGCTAGTACTAAGCAATGAAGAGAAGTACTTGCTCAACAATAGAATAGGATGCGAGGAGCAACTTCTAGCTTGACCATCATTATCTGAGGAATTTCTGACACTCCTCAACTGGTTTGAACAATGTGGCTTCATGCATACATTGAAATCTGTTGCTATGACTTGCGAGGTAACTGGAGTTTTTAAAACCATTCATTTAAGCTTTATAATAGTACGGTAATTAAAATCCAAATTTATGAAATTTTTGGACATGCAGTAGTTAATGAGTTGGGTTTGCTTTTGCTGTTTGTTTGGTGGTGTAAAGGTATTTGTCCTCTTTAATAAAATGACCTTTATTGCTTGCTTATTTTGCCTTATTATCAATTCCATGGTGAAGCCTTCGTGGCTTAGGCGGCAGCACGCCGGCCTCTCACCGCTGGGTCCGTGGTTCAAATTCCGGTCACTCCATGTGAGATCTGTGCTGGACAAAACGGAGGCAGACAGGTTTTTCTCCGGGTACTCCGGTTTTCCCTGTCAACATTTCATTCCAGCAACACTCTCTACTATCATTTCATTTCATCCGTCATTCATGTAATCATTGCCCCAGAGGAGTGCGTCAGGCCTCGGCAGCCGGCACAGTTCATATCCTCGCCGCTAGATAGGGGCTTCATTAATTCCATTCCTGACCCTGTCGGAGACTGGAAGCAGGCTGTTGACTTTCATTTTCATCAATTCCATGGTAGTGTGACAATTGACCGCCGACAGCGCAGCGTTGTGCACCCCTGTGCTAAAACCATGGAGCTTACAAAAGTAGTCCAAACATCGCTATTAGCTGCACATTAGCAGCTGTCGAAATGTAAGACCAAAACAGATTGTTCCATTTATCTCCCTAACAGTTATTTTATGTAGATTTATGGGATTTATAGAACCTTTTTTTTTTTCGTGTAGCCTCCTGGGAGGCCGAGTGCAGGTCTTTCTAAACGACGCCCGTGGGCGACCTGCGCGTCGGGATGAGAGATGGAATGGATGAAGATGAATGAAACTGGGCAAGGATGTGGAAAGAAGCGGCCGTGGCCTGTCAGAAGGTACTGTCCCAGCATTTGCCTGGTGTTGAAAATGGGAAACCACGGAAAACCATTTCAAGGACAGCCTACGGTGGGGCTCGAACCCACGCGTCTACCGAGTCTGCAGTGAGCTTGGCACCATGACCAAACGCAGCGCTTTAGCCAGCGTAGCCACTACTGTCTGTATAGAACCTATTAAGACTCATATATTATACATGTACGTTGGACACACACTAATCACATTCCTGGATACGTCTGTAGGTGCAGGAGACATGATACAGGTAGCTGTGGACATGATATAGATAGCTGTGAGTAAAGAAAAAAAACAGTTGAAAAAGCAACAGAACAAATATATAGTTGGCAGTGCCTATAATGTAATCTATGGAGAAAGACTGATTGTTGTTATTCTGTTAAAATAAGTGATTAAAACTAAAGATGAATAGAGTATCTATAAATTGGTGACCCCGACGTGATTCGAGAAATGACTGAAAATAGTGATAATGAAGCGCGAACGCCTAATGGCACTACCAGTGAAGTTGAGGTTAGTAAAGTGTCTGTTAAAATTCCACCGTTCTGGGCCGATAAACCAGAAATTTGGTTTTACCAGATCGAAGCACAATTTGCGATTAACAGGATATCATCTGAAGAGATTAATTTAATTACTTGGTTTCGCAATTAGAACCGAAATATGTAGAAAACATATGGGACATCATTAGTAGTGATAACTCCTGTAAATATGCCGCGGCAAAAGAAAGATTCCTCAACATCTTCAAAGAAAGTGAAGATAAGAAATAAAACGATTTTTTTAGTGCCGGGAGTGTCCGAGGACATGTTCGGCTCGCCAGTTTTTTGTAGCTGCTTCGAGACGGACACCCAATGAGTGAGCTACAAGTTCCGTTGGGGAGGAAGGTTGGAAGGGAGGGTCGAGGAGTTGGAAGATAGCGGCTGTGGCCTATAGTTAGGGATCAACCCCGGCATTTGCCCGGAAGGAAGATGGGAAACCACAGAAGACCATCTTCAAGGTTGCCGGCGGGGGGATTCGAACCTCGTCGCCTCCCGGATGTGAGCGACTGCCAACAGTCATGCCGCAACGACCATGGCTAACTCACCCGGTAATAAAACGATTAATGACAGGGATTGACTTAGGGGATCTCAAACCAAGTCAGCTTCTGCGGAAAATGCAATCCCTGGCAGGCGCAGATATTTCAAACAAAGTCTTAAGGACACTATGGCTAGACAAACTTCCAAACTCAGTAAAAAATATATTGCTAGTTAGTGATGAGGAATTGGAGAAAATGGCAGTAATGGCAGATAAAATACTGGAAATGAATCCACGTACTGAACTGTATAGTGCCACAAAAAAAAAACCTAGTCAGTGCTCTTCAAGTAGCAGTGCAACACTGGATGACATCGTAGCGAAAATTACCGCATTGGAACAACAAATAGCAGCAATCCCAATCGGAAGACATCACTCACGAGCAACACATCGTAGCCCCAGGCGAAGTAGAAGTCGCAGCCACTCAACCAGAAAATTCAATCCAGATGGGAAATTGTGTTACTATAATTTTAAATTTGGCTCAAGATGCTACCCAGATAAATGTAAACAACCATGCGGATGGAAGAATCCAGAAAACGAGAAACAGCAGTAGAATTGGCGGCAAGTTCCACTGCTGAAGGTCACGAGTTGTGCCGCAGATCCCGGTTATTTGTGAGAGATAAAGAAACGGGAGTGCAGTTCCTTGTAGACAGTGGAGCGGATGTTTCAATTTGGCCAGCAACAAAGCATGACAATGTAGATAGTTCCTATAAACTGTATGCAGCCAACAATACAGAAATACCAACCTATGGTATCAAAATATTGACTGTGAACTTGGGACTAAGGCGAAAATTCCAGTAGCCATTTGTGGTAGCTAAAATAAACAAAGGTATAATTGGAGCAGATTTTCTTAAACAGTTCCATTTACTTGTGGACCTGCATAATAAACAATTAATTGACGGTGTAACTCAGCTTGGTGTTAAGGGCGAAGTTACAGTCATTCCAGAATGTGATGTTATTAGCTCTATGAATACAAATTTCAAATACAGTGACATTCTTGCACAATATCCAAGATTAACAACACCAAACTTAACCCCTACCCTGATAACACATGATATTAAACATCAAATAGTTACCAACGGTCAACCGGTATTCTCAAAAGCCAGACAGTTAGATCCGAAGAGGCTCCAGATTGCCAAACAAGAATTTCAGTTCCTGGTGGATAACGGAATAGTTCGACCATCAAACTCTCAATGGGCGAGTCCACTGCACATGGCTAGTAAGAAGGATGGGTCGTTACGACCTTGTGGTGACTATAGAAGGTTGAACGAGAGGACAATTCCAGACCGCTACCCAGTACCAAGAATAGAAGATTTTCAACATATCTTGAAAGGAAAAACTGTTTTCTCAAAAATCGGCTTATTTAAAGCATATTACCAAATCCCAATCGCCGAAGGGGATAAGTGCAAACCTGCAATAATAACTCCTTTCGGATTGTATGAATTCAATGTCATGAGTTTTGGGTTAAGAAATGCTCCATCCACCTTCCAGAGATTCATAAATGAAGTATTCAGAGGCTTGGATTTCACATTTCCTTACTTGGACGACATTCTGGTAGCCTCCGCATCATTCGAGGAGCATAAGAACCATCTTAAGTTGGTTATGGACAGGCTAAACAAGTATGGCCTTCGAATAAATACCTCCAAATCAGTGATGGGCGTAGACAGAATAGAGTTTCTAGGGCACCTCATTACAGCTGAGGGTACTAGCCCTCTTCCTGACAAGGTTCAAACAATCTTGAATTATAAACTGCCAGAAACAGTGCATGAACTCCGCACGTTTCTCGGCATGGTTAACTTTTACCGACGCTACCTCAAAGATGCTGCCAAAACACAAGCAGTGCTCCATGAATACCTAAAAGGAGCAAGAAAGAGAGACCGCAGAAAAATTCAATGGACTGAAGAAGCGAAACAGATGTTTGAAAAATGTAAACAAGAGTTATCAAATACAACACTCTTAACTATTCCTAACCCAGACAATCTATTAGGCCTGTTTACAGACGCATCTGACATTGCCATTGGATCTGTGATGCAACAATATGAAAATGATGGTTGGAGACCCATTGCCTTCTACTCCAAGAAACTGAGCGAAACACAGAAATCTTACAGCACATATGACAGAGAGCTTTTAGGCATTTACCTATCAGTGAAACAGTTCAAACATCTTTTGGAGGGAAGAGATTTCACCATCTTCACGGATCACAAGCCGCTGACCTATGCATTTATACAAAAGAACGAGAAAGCATCACCAAGACAATTGCGACACCTCCATTATATTTCTCAATTCACTACCAATATTCAACATATTAGTGGTAAACACAACATTGTAGCCGACACTCTATCTCGGACGGAAGAAATCTCTGTGATTGATTACGATGAAATTGCAAGAGAGCAACTGCAAAATGAAGAATTAAAACGTCTGATGGAAGAGAGTAAATCACTGACATTCAAGAAGTGCGCATTAACAGCGGGCAAGGCATTGTGGTGCGACATCTCAACGGATAATGCAAGACCATTTATCCCAGAGTCATTCCGCAAACAAATGTTTCAACAGATCCATAACTTATCACACTCAGGTGTAAAATCGTCAGTGAAGCAGATGACAACTAGGTTCATTTGACCGAATATAAAATCTGATGTTCGAAAATGGGCCCAAGCTTGCATCCACTGCCAGAAAAACAAAGTAACAAGACACACACAGTCTAAATTAATTTCATTTCCAGAAACTGATGAAAGGTTTAGTGTTGTACATGTGGACTTAGTTTGCCCACTGCCACCATCAGATGGGAACATTTATTGTTTAACATGCATCGACCGCTATACCTCTTGGATGGAAGTCATCCCAATGCAAAATATCTCAGCAGACACAGTTGCTGAATCATTCTACTCCAACTGGATTGCTAGATTTGGAGTCCCGAGTGTAATTATCACATCTCGTGGACCACAATTTGAATCCGAACTTTTCAAGAAATTAGCAGTGTTGTGTGGTGTTAAACTGAAGCACACTACAGCCTACCACCCACAATGTAATGGAAAGATTGAACGACTACACCGCACCTTAAAAACTGCCATCAGAGCACATAATTCCCATAAATGGACAGAGGTTTTGCCTACAGTGCTTCTTGGGTTGCGTGCAGCCATAAAGAGAAATTCTGACTATTCTATTGCACAGATGGTCTATGGTAAGACTATTAAGCTACCTGGAGAGTTTTTTGAAATGCCATCAACAACAACTGACCCAGACACCTTCGTCTCCCAATTACAAAAACAGATGACAGCACTTAAGCCTATTCCATCTTATCATAAAACTACCAGAAGTGTATTCGTACATAGAGACCTCAAGTCATGTACTCATGTCTTCTTGAGGAATGACAAAGTAAAGAAGCCATTGACACCACCTTATGATGGTCCTTTCCCTGTTGAGAAGAGATATGAGAAATTCTTCACACTACTAATTAAAGGCAAACAAGTAAATGTATCGATAGACAGAATAAAACCAGCCTACATCTTGGCACCAGATGAAGAGGCCCCAGATCCTTCTCCTGTTTAAAGCCCAGCCAACCATCAACAAGACACTGCAATACCACCTCATGCCATAGAAAATAAAAGGGACACTACCATCATCAAGACATCACACTCTGGACGTACTGTGAGATTGCCAGTTCGTTTTCAATAGTGCTTAAAGTAATTTTAAATGTATTGTTAGTGTATGTATGGTGATAGTTTTATTCCTGCTTTAACAAGCGTAACTATGTTACTGGTGGGGGAGTGGTGTAGGTGCAGGAGACATGATACAGGTAGCTGTGGACATGATATAGATAGCTGTGAGTAAAGAAAGAAAACAAACAGTTGAAAAAGAAACAGAACAAATATATAGTTGGCAGTGCCTATAATGTAATCTATGGAGAAAGACTGATTGTTGTTATTCTGTTAAAATAAGTGATTAAAGAATTAAAGATGAATAGAGTATCTATACGTCTATGCTTTCAGCAACAATCCTAGGGATGCTTTGTCTTTCTACGATACATGCGGAACAAGGAGGGTATTTTTTAAAATTTGCCATTGAAGCAATACCGTACAGCCTAGGTCTATCTTATTTGAAAATTAATACATAATACATTGGGTTCGGGAGTTTAAGACCTAAAGAAGTACAAAATGTGACCTAAAAAACTCTGAAATATGCCCTGAATTTTTGGGATAGGTAGAGTATCACTAACATACAGTAAACGTCTTAAGTGCCAAAACGTGATCAGCGACAATACACCAGACACATTTCATCATACAAACTGGCAGAGAGCAACCTTCAGTGCCATAGCCTTGAGATGCACTTCTTGCTCGGTTTTCATAAAAGGAAACAAAAAGAAACGAAGTATTAGCATGCTTTATGATATCTGTCGGCGCAAGTTAGAAGACACTGCCTATTGAGTTCATAATCGTACATACCCCTTAATCTTCTTGTTTTCCAGGATTGCACATCACGACCATGGGCATTCTCAGGCTGTCGAAAAGAAATCTCCTTCGATGATCGCTCAGTATGTCTTTTGTACTGGGAGAAGCTCCTTTCTACGTCACATGATGTCACAGGAGCGTATTTAAACATAGTCAGTTTACTGCCGCTTAGCTCCGGGCCGTTTTCGCCTAAACCAGATCCATTACCCCCTAAAATGGCACAAATTCTGCACATTGTTGCGTATCCTTCATTTGCACTCAGCGATCTTGGGCATAGAAGCTCAGCATGCTAACAACTACGCCACCGAATCCGCTTCATTCAAATGTGAGCAATTTGGACCATCACAAACTGTTAACAAAACAGAACCGTGCCCTACTCACAGACATCGCATTAGTCGAACGCACGTGCTGCCGTCTATAGAGGAACACAAAATAGTCGAAGCTTCACATCCTAGTGTTGTTGTTCCATGATATTATCTTTGACTTTTTCACTGCTTTACCCTGGTGTCCAGCATTTTGGAGATTATTTTATTATATACAAGAACCGAGCATTTTTAAATAATGTATTTGTTTTCAAGGTACGTAACTTTACAACCAGAGCTGTAGGCTACAACAACCCAACGTTGTTACCTTAGAATGGGCTAGTTTTCAAGGTAGGCCTAAGTATGTATCAGTACGACTGTGATGTGGGAGTGGAGCAGTATTGAGTTGCTAGTTTAATATTAATTTTTCCACCGAAGTTGTTATAACCGTTTTTTAACCCTCAACGCAAGATTTAGGAAGCACATTGGATTAGTACGGTAACATTGAGGAAGGTTAACTAATACTGTATGTGGCATGGATTCAGGGAGGAGTTTCCTAAATGAGACTTCGATCGTTGGCCGACAGAAAGATGGATGAAAACCAATATGGATTTAGGCCACAACGAGCATGTCAGGATGAAATTTTTATAATGCGCTAAGTTATTGAGAAGTGCTACGAGAGGAACAGACAGAGAAGGCGTACGATAGAGAACCCAGGGAGTAGATGCTGAGCATCCTGAGGGATTATGGTATCCAGGCAAGACTGCTACAGGCAATCAAAAGTATGTATGTTAAGCTGCAGCGAGAGTTGATGGAAGGATGCGTTCTTGGTTCAAGGTTGAGTTCTCAATTGGGTGCAAGGTCTATCCCTACATCGCACCGACCTTGCTGTATGGAAGCGACAGCAGAGTAACTAATGTGAGGGTAGTACGAGTGATTGCTGGGACAAAGAGATGGGAGCAATGGTAGGAAGGTCCTCGTAATGAAGAGATGAAGGATAATCACGCTAGGCTAGATGAAGCTGTTCGTATGAGCCGACTCCGATGTGATGAGAATGGGGCAGGAGTTCGGCTGTAGAGGGTAAGAGAAGTAGCGGCGATAGTTAGATACAGAACCGAACGATTTCAAAGCGAGATGTGTAGAAGCAGAGGAGGCCGCAGTGCTAACTGCTAATAGGGGATCATGGAGGCTTGCAGACTAGACTGGACGCCAAGAGGTTGGTTGGTTCCTCAGTTTAGGGGCTGCGACAACGCGGTCATGTAGCTCCGTGGACTTTGGGTGTGTGTAGAATCTGTCTGATTACCGGTGTTAATTGTGATGGCTGTATATTTTAGTGTGTGCTATCTGTAATTCAGGTAGAAGAACTGCAGACGAATCTTTTTTTCAAGTAGTCCCAACTTTTCCCACCAATTGCTACCATCCACGACACCTAGCTGCGGACGTGGCTACTGAATGCCATCGCAGTCAGCACCTGGTGGCGAACGTTGGATCTAATAGAGCGTTATCAAACTAACCAACAAATTTTAGCTTCCACAGGTATAGTTAGTGGAAGGTTCTTTTTCATGCCATAAATCTATGACATAGGACCGCCGGATTTAGTTCCCTCCGAAGGAAGGCATACTGAGTTTTTTTACGCTCTTAAAACATCCGATGAATTCGACGCCAAGAGGCAAAAGAGTAGCAAATGAAATGTATGTAGGTTATTTATTACACAGTTTTATTTTGATTTTGTTTCTTTAGGCGTTCATTTCAAAATTTGAAATAGATTTAACTTTGTTTTTAGCTGTGTTCCCGTCCTTAAAACAACTGTTCTGTTGCAGGAATGAGTCACGCTCTTGCAAGAACAGGGGGAAGGCTAATCTTTGCCATAGAACCACCTTCAAGAGCCAGTTCGAGCCCCCCGTCACTTGCGACCCAAAGTCCCAAGAATCAAGATGCAACTGGTTGTATGACTTGGAGTACCAGTTAGTGATGATTCTGGCCACGGCTGGATTCATCGTTGCTGGCACTATGTTATATTTAACAATCCTTCGACAGTTTTACGGAATTACAAATAAATCTTCGCCTGACTACATGGATATGGAGGACCGGGTGTTCAGAATGTCACATCGAGCGTACGCAAGCAATTTGCATGTGGTGTTGGGTGGAACTCTGGCGCCTGTGTTTCTAGCTAACGGTAAGTACAATAACCAGCGCAGCGGAAAGGTATCGTCTCAGCTCCATCTACAAGGCGTGCTTGTGGCGAGCGACACTGACAGTAACAAGGCTCGTTGATCCTCAAACCATACATGGGGAGACCTGCTACTCTATGGTGTGGTGAGCGACACTGCTAGTAACAGGGCTCGTTGATCCTCAAACCATACATGGGGAGACTTGCTACTCTATGGTATGGTGATCGACACTGCTAGTAACAAGTCTCGTTGATCCCCAAACCATACATGGGGAGACCTGCTACTCTATGTTGTGGTGAGCAACACTGCCAGTAACAAGGCTCGTTGATCCTCAAACCATACATGGGGAGACTTGCTACTCTATGGTGTGGTGAGCGACACTGCCAGTAACAAGGCTCGTTGATACTCAAACCATTCATGGGGAGACTTGCTACTCTATGGTGTGGTGAGCGACACTGTCAGTAACTAGGCTCGTTGATCCTCAAACCATACATGGGGAGACTTGCTACTCTATGGTGTGGTGAGCGACACTGCCAGTAACAAGGCTCGTTGATCCTCAAACCATACATGGGGAGACCTGCTACTCTATGGTGTGGTGAGCGACACTGTCAGTAACAAGGCTCGTTGATCCTCAAACCTTACATGGGGAGACCGGCTACTCTATGGTGTGGTGAGCGGCACTGCTAGTAACAAGGCTCGTTGATCCTCAAACCATACAGGGGGAGACTTGCTACTCTATGATGTGGTGAGCGACACTGTCAGTAACAAGGCTCGTTGATCCTCAAACCATACATGGGGAGACCTGCTACTCTATGGTGTGGTGAGCGACTCTGTCAGTAACAAGGTTCGTTGATCCTCAAACCATACATGGGGAGACCTGCTACTCTATGGTGTGGTGAGCGGCACTGCTAGTAACAAGGCTCGTTGATCCTCAAACCATACAGGGGGAGACTTGCTACTCTATGGTGTGGTGAGCGACACTGTCAGTAACAAGGCTCGTTGATCCTCAAACCATACAGGGGGAGTCTTGCTACTCTATGGTTTGGTGAGCGACACTGCCAGTAACAAGGCTCGTTGATCCTCAAACCATACATGGGGAGACTTGCTACTCTATGGTGTGGTGAGCGACACTGCCAGTAACAAGGCTCGTTGACGCTCAAACCATACATGGGGAGACCTGCTACTCTATGGTGTGGTGAGCGACACTGTCAGTAACAAGGCTCGTTGATCCTCAAACCATACATGGGGAGACTTGCTACTCGATGGTGTGGTGAGCGACACTGTCAGTAACAAGGCTCGTTGATCCTCAAACCATACATGGGGAGACTTGCTACTTTATGGTGTGGTGAGCGACACTGTCAGTAACAAGGCTCGTTGATCCTCAAACCATACATGGGGAGACTTGCTACTCTATGCTGTGGTGAGCGACACTGCTAGTAACAAGTCTCGTTGATCCTCAAACCATAAATGGGGAGACTTGCTACTCTATGGTGTGGTGAGCGACACTGTCAGTAACAAGGCTCGTTGATCCTCAAACCATACATGGGGAGACTTGCTACTCTATGGTGTGGTGAGCGACACTGTCAGTAACAAGGTTCGTTGATCCTCAAACCATACATGGGGAGACTTGCTACTCTATGGTGTGGTGAGCGACACTGTCAGTAACAAGGCTCGTTGATCCTCAAACCATACATGGGGAGACTCGCTACTCTATGGTGTGGTGAGCGACACTGTCAGTAACAAGGCTCGTTGATCCTCAAACCATACATGGGGAGACTTGCTACTCTATGGTGTGGTGAGCGACACTGCTAGTAACAAGGCTCGTTGATCCTCAAACCATACATGGGGAGACTTGCTACTCTATGGTGTGGTGAGCGACACTGTCAGTAACAAGGCTCGTTGATCCTCAAACCATACATGGGGAGACTTGCTACTCTATGGTGTGGTGAGCGACACTGTCAGTAACAAGGCTCGTTGATCCTCAAACCATAGAAGGGGAGACTTGCTACTCTATGGTGTGGTGAGCGACACTGCTAGTAACAAGGCTCGTTGATCCCCAAACCATACATGGGGAGACTTGCTACTCTATGGTGTGGTGAGCGACACTGCTAGAAACAAGCTTCGTTGATCCTCAAACCATACGTGGGGAGACTCGCTACTCTATGGTGTGGTGAGCGACACTGTCAGTAACAAGGCTCGTTGATCCTCAAACCATACATGGGGAGACTTGCTACTCTATGGTGTGGTGAGCGACACTGTCAGTAACAAGGCTCGTTGATCCTCAAACCATACATGGGCAGACTTGCTACTCTATGGTGTGGTGAACGACACTGCTAGTAACAAGGCTCGTTGATCCTCAAACCATACATGGGGAGACTTGCTAATCTATGGTGTGGTGAGCGACACTGTCAGTAACAAGGCTCGTTGATCCTCAAACCATACATGGGGAGACTTGCTACTCTATGGTGTGGTGAGCGACACTGCCAGTAACAAGGCTCGTTGATCCTCAAACCATACATGGGGAGACTTGCTACTCTATGGTGTGGTGAGCGACACTGTCAGTAACAAGGCTCGTTGATCCTCAAACCATACATGGGGAGACTTGCTACTCTATGGTGTGGTGAGCGACACTGTCAGTAACAAGGTACGTTGATCCTCAAACCATACATGGGGAGACTTGCTACTCTATGGTGTGGTGAGCGACACTGTCAGTAACAAGTCTCGTTGATCCTCAAACCATACATGGGGAGACCTGCTACTCTATGGTGTGGTGAGCGACACTGTCAGTAACAAGGCTCGTTGATCCTCAAACCATACATGGGGAGACTTGCTACTCTATGGTGTGGTGAGCGACACTGTCAGTAACAAGGCTCGTTGACCCTCAACCCATACATGGGGAGACTTGCTACTCTATGGTGTGATGAGCGACACTGTCAGTAACAAGGCTCGTTGACCCTCAAACCATACATGGGGAGACTTGCTACTCTATGGTGTGGTGAGCGACACTGTCAGTAACAAGGCTCGTTGATCCTCAAACCGTACATGGGGAGACTTGCTACTCTATGGTGTGGTGAGCGACACTGTCAGTAACAAGGTTCGTTGATCCTCAAACCATACATGGGGAGACTTGCTACTCTATGGTGTGGTGAGCGACACTGTCAGTAACAAGGCTCGTTGATCCTCAAACCGTACATGGGGAGACTTGCTACTCTATGGTGTGGTGAGCGACACTGTCAGTAACAAGGTTCGTTGATCATCAAACCATACATGGGGAGACTTGCTACTCTATAGTGTGGCGAGAGACACTGCCAGTAACAAGGCCCGTTGATCCTCAAACCATACATGGGGAGACCTGCTACTCTATGGTGTGGTGAGCGGCACTGCTTGTAACAAGGCTCGTTGATCCTCAAACCATACATGGGGAGACTCGCTACTCTATGGTGTGGTGAGCGACACTGCTGGTAACAAGGCTCGTTGATCCTCAAACCATACAGGGGGAGACTCGCTACTCTATGGTGTAGTGAGCGACACTGCTAGTAACAAGGCTCGTTGATCCTCAAACCATACATGGGGAGACTTGCTACTCTATGGTGTGGTGAGCGGCACTGCTAGTAACAAGGCTCGTTGATCCTCAAACCATACAGGGGGAGACTTGCTACTCTATGGTGTGGTGAGCGACACTGCTAGTAACAAGGCTCGTTGATCCTCAAACCATACATGGGGAGACTTGTTACTCTATGGTGTGGTGAGCGACACTGCTAGTAACAAGGCTCGTTGACCCTCAAACCATACATGGGGCGACTTGCTACTCTATGGTGTGGTGAGTGGCACTGCTAGTAACAAGGCTCGTTGATCCTCAAACCATACATGGGGAGACTTGCTACTCTATGGTGTGGTGAGCAACACTGCCAGTAACAAGGCTCGTTGATCCTCAAACCATACATGGGGAGACTTGCTACTCTATGGTGTGGTGAGCGACACTGCTAGTAACAAGGCTCGTTGATCCTCAAACCATACATGGGGAGACTTGCTACTCTATGGTGTGGTGAGCGACACTGTCAGTAACAAGGCTCGTTGATCCTCAAACCATACATGGGGAGACTTGCTACTCAATGGTGTGGTGAGCGACACTGTCAGTAACAAGGCTCGTTGATCCTCAAACCATACATGGGGAATCTTGCTACTCTATGGTGTGGTGAGCGACACTGCTAGTAACAAGGCTCGTTGATCCTCAAACCATACATGGGGAGACTTGCTACTCTATGGTGTGGTGAGCGACACTGCTAGTAACAAGGCTCGTTGATCCTCAAACCATACATGGGGAGACTTGCTACTCTATGGTGTGGTGAGCGACACTGCCAGTAACAAGGCTCGTTGATCCTCAAACCATACATGGGGAGACTTGCTACTCTATGGTGTGGTGAGCGACACTGCCAGTAACAAGGCTCGTGGATCCTCAAACCATACATGGGGAGACTTGCTACTCTATGGTGTGGTGAGTGACACTGTCAGTAACAAGGCTCGTTGATCCTCAAACCATACATGGGGAGACTTGCTACTCTATGGTGTGGTGAGCGACACTGCCAGTAACAAGGCTCGTTGATCCTCAAACCATACATGGGGAGACTCGCTACTCTATGGTATGGTGAGCGACACTGCTAGTAACAAGGCTCGTTGATCCTCAAACCATACATGGGGAGACTTGCTACTCTATGGTGTGGTGAGTGGCACTGCTAGTAACAAGGCTCGTTGATCCTCAAACCATACATGGGGAGACTTGCTACTCTATGGTGTGGTGAGCGGCACTGCTAGTAACAAGGCTCGTTGATCCTCAAACCATACATGGGGCGACTTGCTACTCTATGGTGTGGTGAGCGACACTGCTAGTAACAAGGCTCGTTGATCCTCAAACCATACAGGGGGAGACTTGCTACTCTATGGTGTGGTGAGCGACACTGCTAGTAACAAGGCTCGTTGATCCTCAAACCATACATGGGGCGACTTGCTACTCTATGGTGTGGTGAGCGGCACTGCTAGTAACAAGGCTCGTTGATCCTCAAACCATACAGGGGGAGACTTGCTATTCTATGGTGTGGTGAGCGACACTGCTAGTAACATGGCTCGTTGATCCTCAAACGATACATGGGGCGACTTGCTACTCTATGGTGTGGTGAGTGGCACTGCTAGTAACAAGGCTCGTTGATCCTCAAACCATACGTGGGGAGACCTGCTACTCTATGGTGTGGTGGGCGGCACTGCTAGTAACAAGGCTCGTTGATCCTCAAACCATACATGGGGAGACTTGCTACTCTATGGGGTGGTGAGCGACACTGCCAGTAACAAGGCTCGTTGATCCTCAAACCATACATGGGGAGACTCGATACTCTATGGTATGGTGAGCGACACTGCTAGTAACAAGGCTCGTTGATCCTCAAACCATACAGGGGGAGACTTGCTACTCTATGGTGTGGTGAGCGACACTGCTAGTAACAAGGCTCGTTGATCCTCAAACCATACATGGGGAGACTTGCTACTCTATGGTGTGGTGAGCGGCACTGCTAGTAACAAGGCTCGTTGATCCTCAAACCATACATGGGGAGACTTGCTACTCTATGGTGTGGTGAGCGACACTGCTAGTAACAAGGCTCGTTGATCCTCAAACCATACAGGGGGAGACTTGCTACTCTATGGTGTGGTGAGCGACACTGCTAGTAACAAGGCTCGTTGATCCTCAAACCATACATGGGGCGACTTGCTACTCTATGGTGTGGTGAGCGGCACTGCTAGTAACAATGCTCGTTGATCCTCAAACCATACAGGGGGAGACTTGCTATTCTATGGTGTGGTGGGCGACACTGCTAGTAACAAGGCTCGTTGATCCTCAAACCATACATGGGGCGACTTGCTACTATATGGTGTGGTGAGTGGCACTGCTAGTAACAAGGCTCGTTGATCCTCAAACCATACGTGGGGAGACCTGCTACTCTATGGTGTGGTGGGCGGCACTGCTAGTAACAAGGCTCGTTGATCCTCAAACCATACATGGGGAGACTTGCTACTCTATGGTGTGGTGAACGGCACTGCTAGTAACAAGGCTCGTTGATCCTCAAACCATACAGGGGGAGACTTGCTATTCTATGGTGTGGTGAGCGACACTGCTAGTAACAAGGCTCGTTGATCCTCAAACCAAACATGGGGCGACTTGCTACTCTATGGTGTGGTGAGTGGCACTGCTAGTAACAAGGCTCGTTGATCCTCAAACCATACATGGGGAGACTTGCTACTCTATGGTGTGGTGAGCGACACTGCCAGTAACAAGGCTCGTTGATCCTCAAACCATACATGGGGCGACTTGCTACTCTATGGTGTGGTGAGCGACACTGCTAGTAACAGGGCTCGTTGATCCTCAAACCATATATGGGGAGACTTGCTACTCTATGGTGTGGTGAGCGACACTGCTAGTAACAAGGCTCGTTGATCCTCAAACCATACATGGGGAGACTTGCTACTCTATGGTGTGGTGAGCGGCACTGCTAGTAACAAGGCTCGTTGATCCTCAAACCATACATGGGGAGACTTGCTACTCTATGGTGTGGTGAGCGACACTGCTAGTAACAAGGCTCGTTGATCCTCAAACCATACAGGGGGAGACTTGCTACTCTATGGTGTGGCGAGCGACACTGCTAGTAACAAGGCTCGTTGATCCTCAAACCATACATGGGGAGACTTGCTACTCTATGGTGTGGTGAGTGGCACTGCTAGTAACAAGGCTCGTTGATCCTCAAACCATACATGGGGAGACTTGCTACTCTATGGTGTGGTGAGCGACACTGTCAGTAACAAGGCTCGTTGATCCTCAAACCATAGAAGGGGAGACTTGCTACTCTATGGTGTGGTGAGCGACACTGCTAGTAACAAGTCTCGTTGATCCTCAAACCATACAGGGGGAGACTTGCTACTCTATGGTGTGGTGAGCGACACTGCTAGTAACAGGGCTCGTTGATCCTCAAACCATACACGGGGAGACTTGCTACTCTATGGTGTGGTGAGCGGCACTGCTAGTAACAAGGCTCGTTGATCCTCAAACCATACATGGGGAGACTTGCTACTCTATGGTGTGGTGAGCGACACTGTCAGTAACAAGGCTCGTTGATCCTCAAACCATACATGGGGAGACTTGCTACTCTATGGTGTGATGAGCGACACTGTCAGTAACAAGGCTCGTTGATCCTCAAACCATACATGGGGAGACTTGTACTCTATGGTGTGGTGAGCGACACTGTCAGTAACAAGGCTCGTTGATCCTCAAACCATACATGGGGAGACTTGCTACTCTATGGTGTGGTGAGCGACACTGCTAGTAACAAGGCTCGTTGATCCTCAAACCATACATGGGGAGACTTGCTACTCTATGGTGTGGTGAGCGACACTGTCAGTAACAAGGCTCGTTGATCCTCAAACCATACATGGGGAGACTTGCTACTCTATGGTGTGGTGAGCGGCACTGTCAGTAACAAGGCTCGTTGATCCTCAAACCATACATGGGGAGACTCGCTACTCTATGGTGTGGTGAGCGACACTGCTAGTAACAAGGCTCGTTGATCCTCAAACCATACATGGGGAGACTTGCTACTCTATGGTGTGGTGAGCGACACTGCTAGTAACAAGGCTCGTTGATCCTCAAACCATACATGGGGAGACTTGCTACTCTATGGTGTGGTGAGCGACACTGTCAGTAACAAGGCTCGTTGATCCTCAAAACATACATGGGGAGACTTGCTACTCTATGGTGTGGTGGGCGACACTGTCAGTAACAAGGCTCGTTGATCCTCAAACCATACATGGGGAGACTTGCTACTCTATGGTGTGGTGAGCGACACTGTCAGTAACAAGGCTCGTTGATCCTCAAACCATACATGGGGAGACTTGCTACTCTATGGTGTGGTGAGCGACACTGTCCGTAACAAGGCTCGTTGATCCTCAAACCATACAAGGGGAGACCTGATACTCTATGGTGTGGTGAGCGACACTGCTAGTAACAAGGCTCGTTGATCCTCAAACCGTACATGGGGAGACTTGCTACTCTATGGTGTGGTGAGCGACACTGTCAGTAACAAGGTTCGTTGATCCTCAAACCATACATGGGGAGACTTGCTACTCTATGGTGTGGTGAGCGACACTGTCAGTAACAAGGCTCGTTGATCCTCAAACCATACATGGGGAGACCTGCTACTCTATGGTGTGGTGAGCGACACTGTCAGTAACAAGGCTCGTTGATCCTCAAACCATACATGGGGAGACTTGCTACTCTATGGTGTGGTGAGCGACACTGTCAGTAACAAGGCTCGTTGATCCTCAAACCATACATGGGGAGACCTGCTACTCTATGGTGTGGTGAGCGACACTGTCAGTAACAAGGCTCGTTGATCCTCAAACCATACATGGGGAGACTTGCAACTCTATGGTGTGGTGAGCGACACTGTCAGTAACAAGGCTCGTTGATCCTCAAACCATACATGGGGAGACCTGCTACTCTATGGTGTGGTGAGCGACACTGTCAGTAACAAGGCTCGTTGACCCTCAAACCATACATGGGGAGACTTGCTACTCTATGGTGTGGTGAGCGACACTGTCAGTAACAAGGCTCGTTGATCCTCAAACCGTACATGGGGAGACTTGCTACTCTATGGTGTGGTGAGCGACACTGTCAGTAACAAGGCTCGTTGATCCTCAAACCATACATGGGGAGACCTGCTACTCTATGGTGTGGTGAGCGACACTGTCAGTAACAAGGCTCGTTGATCCTCAAACCATACATGGGGAGACTTGCTACTCTATGGTGTGGTGAGCGACACTGTCAGTAACAAGGCTCGTTGATCCTCAAACCAAACATGGGGAGATCTGCTACTCTATGGTGTGGTGAGCGACACTGTCAGTAACAAGGCTCGTTGATCTTCAAACCATACATGGGGAGACTTGCTACTCTATGGTGTGGTGAGCGACACTGTCAGTAACAAGGCTCGTTGATCCTCAAACCGTACATGGTGAGACTTGCTACTCTATGGTGTGGAGAGCGACACTGTCAGTAACAAGGTTCGTTGATCATCAAACCATACATGGGGAGACTTGCTACTCTATAGTGTGGCGAGAGACACTGCCAGTAACAAGGCTCGTTGATCCTCAAACCATACATGGGGAGACTTGCTACTCTATGGTGTGGTGAGCGGCACTGCTTGTAACAAGGCTCGTTGATCCTCAAACCATACATGGGGAGACTCGCTACTCTATGGTGTGGTGAGCGACACTGCTGGTAACAAGGCTCGTTGATCCTCAAACCATACATGGGGAGACACGCTACTCTATGGTGTGGTGAGCGACACTGCTAGTAACAAGGCTCGTTGATCCTCAAACCATACAGGGGGAGACTTGCTACTCTATGGTGTGGTGAGCGACACTGCTAGTAACAAGGCTCGTTGATCCTCAAACCATACATGGGGAGACTTGCTACTCTATGGTGTGGTGAGCGACACTGTCAGTAACAAGGCTCGTTGATCCTCAAACCATACATGGGGAGACCTGCTACTCTATGGTGTGGTGGGCGGCACTGCTAGTAACAAGGCTCGTTGATCCTCAAACCATACATGGGGAGACTTGCTACTCTATGGTGTGGTGAGCAGCACTGCTCGTAACAAGGCTCGTTGATCCTCAAACCATACAGGGGGAGACTTGCTACTCTATGGTGTGGTGAGCGACACTGCTAGTAACAAGGCTCGTTGATCCTCAAACCATACATGGGGAGACTTGCTACTCTATGGTGTGGTGAGCGACACTGTGAGTAACAAGGCTCGTTGATCCTCAAACCATACATGGGGAGACCTGCTACTCTATGGTGTGGTGAGCGGCACTGCTAGTAACAAGGCTCGTTGATCCTCAAACCATACAGGGGGAGACATGCTACTCTATGGTGTGGTGAGCGACCTTGCTAGTAACAAGGCTCGTTGATCCTCAAACCATACATGGGGAGACTTGCTACTCTATGGTGTGGTGAGCGACACTGTCAGTAACAAGGCTCGTTGATCCTCAAACCATACATGGGGAGACTTGCTACTCTATGGTGTGGTGAGCGACACTGCTAGTAACAAGGCTCGTTGATCCTCAAACCATACATGGGGAGACTTGCTACTCTATGGTGTGGTGAGCGACACTGCTAGTAACAAGGCTCGTTGATCCTCAAACCGTACATGGGGAGACTTGCTACTCTATGGTGTGGTGAGCGACACTGCCAGTAACAAGGCTCGTTGATCCTCAAACCATACAGGGGGAGACTTGCTACTCTATGGTGTGGTGAGCGACACTGCCAGTAACAAGGCTCGTTGATCCTCAAACCATACATGGGGAGACTTGCTACTCTATGGTGTGGTGAGCGACACTGCTAGTAACAAGGCTCGTTGATCTTCAAACCATACATGGGGAGACTTGCTACTCTATGGTGTGGTGAGCGACACTGCCAGTAACAAGGCTCGTTGATCCTCAAACCATACATGGGGAGACTTGCTACTCTATGGTGTGGTGAGTGACACTGCTAGTAACAAGGCTCGTTGATCCTCAAACCATACATGGGGAGACTCGCTACTCTATGGTGTGGTGAGCGACACTGCCAGTAACAAGGCTCGTTGATCCTCAAACCATACAGGGGGAGACTTGCTACTCTATGGTGTGGTGAGCGACACTGCTAGTAACAAGGCTCGTTGATCCTCAAACCATACAGGGGGAGACTCGCTACTCTATGGTGTGGTGAGTGACACTGCCAGTAACAAGGCTCGTTGATCCTCAAACCATACAAGGGGAGACTTGCTACTCTATGGTGTGGTGAGCGACACTGCCAGTAACAAGGCTCGTTGATCCTCAAACCATACATGGGGAGACTTGCTACTCTATGGTGTGGTGAGCGGCACTGCTAGTAACAAGGCTCGTTGATCCTCAAACCATACATGGGGAGACTTGCTACTCTATGGTGTGGTGAACGACACTGCTAGTAACAAGGCTCGTTGATCCTCAAACCATACAGGGGGAGACTTGCTACTCTATGGTGTGGTGGGCGACACTGCTAGTAACAAGTCTCGTTGATCGTCAAACCATACATGGGGAGACTTGCTACTCTATGGTGTGGTGAGCGACACTGCCAGTAACAAGGCTCGTTGATCCTCAAACCATACATGGGGAGACTTGCTACTCTATGGTGTGGTGAGCGGCACTGCTAGTAACAAGGCTCGTTGATCCTCAAACCATACATGGGGAGACCTGATACTCTATGGTGTGGTGAGCGATACTGCTAGTTACAAGGCTCGTTGATCCTCAAACCATACAGGGGGAGACTTGCTACTCTATGGTGTGGTGAGCGACACTGCCAGTAACAAGGCTCGTTGATCCTCAAACCATACATGGGGAGACTTGCTACTCTATGGTGTGGTGAGCGATACTGCTAGTTACAAGGCTCGTTGATCCTCAAACCATACATGGGGAGACTTGCTACTCTATGGTGTGGTGAGCGACACTGCCAGTAACAAGGCTCGTTGATCCTCAAACCATACATGGGGAGACTTGCTACTCTATGGTGTGGTGAGCGACACTGCTAGTAACAAGGCTCGTTGACCCTCAAACCATACATGGGGAGACTTGCTACTCTATGGTGTGGTGAGCGGCACTGCTAGTAACAAGGCTCGTTGATCCTCAAACCATACATGGGGAGACTTGCTACTCTATGGTGTGTTGAGCGACATTGCCAGTAACAAGGCTCGTTGATCCTCAACCCATACATGGGGAGACTTGCTACTCTATGGTGTGGTGAGCGACACTGCCAGTAACAAGGCTCGTTGATCCTCAAACCATACATGGGGAGACTTGCTACTCTATGGTGTGGTGAGCGACACTGCTAGTAACAAGTCTCGTTGATCGTCAAACCATACATGGGGAGACTTGCTACTCTATGGTGTGGTGAGCGACACTGCCAGTAACAAGGCTCGTTGATCCTCAAACCATACAGGGGGAGACTTGCTACTCTATGGTGTGGTGAGCGACACTGCCAGTAACAAGGCTCGTTGATCCTCAAACCATACATGGGGAGACTTGCTACTCTATGGTGTGGTGAGCGACACTGCCAGTAACAAGGCTCGTTGATCCTCAAACCATACATGGGGAGACCTGCTACTCTATGGTGTGGTGAGCGACACTGTCAGTAACAAGGCTCGTTGATCCTCAAACCATACATGGGGAGACTTGCTACTCTATGGTGTGGTGAGCGACACTGCTAGTAACAAGTCTCGTTGATCCTCAAACCATACATGGGGAGACTTGCTACTCTATGGTGTGGTGAGCGACACTGCTAGTAACAAGTCTCGTTGTTCCTCAAACCATACATGGGGAGACTCGCTACTCTATGGTGTGGTGAGCGACACTGCTAGTAACAAGGCTCGTTGATCCTCAAACCATACATGGGGAGACTTGCTACTCTATGGTGTGGTGAGCGACACTGCCAGTAACAAGGCTCGTTGATCCTCAAACCATACATGGGGAGACTTGCTACTCTATGGTGTGGTGAGCGACACTGTCAGTAACAAGGCTCGTTGATCCTCAAACCATACATGGGGAGACTTGCTACTCTATGGTGTGGTGAGCGACACTGCTAGTAACAAGGCTCGTTGATCCTCAAACCATACGTGGGGAGACCTGCTACTCTATGGTGTGGTGGGCGGCACTGCTAGTAACAAGGCTCGTTGATCCTCAAACCATACATGGGGAGACTTGCTACTCTATGGGGTGGTGAGCGACACTGCCAGTAACAAGGCTCGTTGATCCTCAAACCATACATGGGGAGACTCGATACTCTATGGTGTGGTGAGCGACACTGCTAGTAACAAGGCTCGTTGATCCTCAAACCATACAGGGGGAGACTTGCTACTCTATGGTGTGGTGAGCGACACTGCTAGTAACAAGGCTCGTTGATCCTCAAACCATACATGGGGAGACTTGCTACTCTATGGTGTGGTGAGCGGCACTGCTAGTAACAAGGCTCGTTGATCCTCAAACCATACATGGGGAGACTTGCTACTCTATGGTGTGGTGAGCGACACTGCTAGTAACAAGGCTCGTTGATCCTCAAACCATACAGGGGGAGACTTGCTACTCTATGGTGTGGTGAGCGACACTGCTAGTAACAAGGCTCGTTGATCCTCAAACCATACATGGGGCGACTTGCTACTCTATGGTGTGGTGAGCGGCACTGCTAGTAACAAGGCTCGTTGATCCTCAAACCATACAGGGGGAGACTTGCTATTCTATGGTGTGGTGGGCGACACTGCTAGTAACAAGGCTCGTTGATCCTCAAACCATACATGGGGCGACTTGCTACTATATGGTGTGGTGAGTGGCACTGCTAGTAACAAGGCTCGTTGATCCTCAAACCATACGTGGGGAGACCTGCTACTCTATGGTGTGGTGGGCGGCACTGCTAGTAACAAGGCTCGTTGATCCTCAAACCATACATGGGGAGACTTGCTACTCTATGGTGTGGTGAACGGCACTGCTAGTAACAAGGCTCGTTGATCCTCAAACCATACAGGGGGAGACTTGCTATTCTATGGTGTGGTGAGCGACACTGCTAGTAACAAGGCTCGTTGATCCTCAAACCATACATGGGGCGACTTGCTACTCTATGGTGTGGTGAGTGGCACTGCTAGTAACAAGGCTCGTTGATCCTCAAACCATACATGGGGAGACTTGCTACTCTATGGTGTGGTGAGCGACACTGCCAGTAACAAGGCTCGTTGATCCTCAAACCATACATGGGGCGACTTGCTACTCTATGGTGTGGTGAGCGACACTGCTAGTAACAGGGCTCGTTGATCCTCAAACCATATATGGGGAGACTTGCTACTCTATGGTGTGGTGAGCGACACTGCTAGTAACAAGGCTCGTTGATCCTCAAACCATACATGGGGAGACTTGCTACTCTATGGTGTGGTGAGCGGCACTGCTAGTAACAAGGCTCGTTGATCCTCAAACCATACATGGGGAGACTTGCTACTCTATGGTGTGGTGAGCGACACTGCTAGTAACAAGGCTCGTTGATCCTCAAACCATACAGGGGGAGACTTGCTACTCTATGGTGTGGCGAGCGACACTGCTAGTAACAAGGCTCGTTGATCCTCAAACCATACATGGGGAGACTTGCTACTCTATGGTGTGGTGAGTGGCACTGCTAGTAACAAGGCTCGTTGATCCTCAAACCATACATGGGGAGACTTGCTACTCTATGGTGTGGTGAGCGACACTGTCAGTAACAAGGCTCGTTGATCCTCAAACCATAGAAGGGGAGACTTGCTACTCTATGGTGTGGTGAGCGACACTGCTAGTAACAAGTCTCGTTGATCCTCAAACCATACAGGGGGAGACTTGCTACTCTATGGTGTGGTGAGCGACACTGCTAGTAACAGGGCTCGTTGATCCTCAAACCATACACGGGGAGACTTGCTACTCTATGGTGTGGTGAGCGGCACTGCTAGTAACAAGGCTCGTTGATCCTCAAACCATACATGGGGAGACTTGCTACTCTATGGTGTGGTGAGCGACACTGTCAGTAACAAGGCTCGTTGATCCTCAAACCATACATGGGGAGACTTGCTACTCTATGGTGTGGTGAGCGACACTGTCAGTAACAAGGCTCGTTGATCCTCAAACCATACATGGGGAGACTTGCTACTCTATGGTGTGGTGAGCGACACTGTCAGTAACAAGGCTCGTTGATCCTCAAACCATACATGGGGAGACTTGCTACTCTATGGTGTGGTGAGCGACACTGCTAGTAACAAGGCTCGTTGATCCTCAAACCATACATGGGGAGACTTGCTACTCTATGGTGTGGTGAGCGACACTGTCAGTAACAAGGCTCGTTGATCCTCAAACCATACATGGGGAGACTTGCTACTCTATGGTGTGGTGAGCGGCACTGTCAGTAACAAGGCTCGTTGATCCTCAAACCATACATGGGGAGACTCGCTACTCTATGGTGTGGTGAGCGACACTGCTAGTAACAAGGCTCGTTGATCCTCAAACCATACATGGGGAGACTTGCTACTCTATGGTGTGGTGAGCGACACTGCTAGTAACAAGGCTCGTTGATCCTCAAACCATACATGGGGAGACTTGCTACTCTATGGTGTGGTGAGCGACACTGTCAGTAACAAGGCTCGTTGATCCTCAAAACATACATGGGGAGACTTGCTACTCTATGGTGTGGTGGGCGACACTGTCAGTAACAAGGCTCGTTGATCCTCAAACCATACATGGGGAGACTTGCTACTCTATGGTGTGGTGAGCGACACTGTCAGTAACAAGGCTCGTTGATCCTCAAACCATACATGGGGAGACTTGCTACTCTATGGTGTGGTGAGCGACACTGTCCGTAACAAGGCTCGTTGATCCTCAAACCATACAAGGGGAGACCTGATACTCTATGGTGTGGTGAGCGACACTGCTAGTAACAAGGCTCGTTGATCCTCAAACCGTACATGGGGAGACTTGCTACTCTATGGTGTGGTGAGCGACACTGTCAGTAACAAGGTTCGTTGATCCTCAAACCATACATGGGGAGACTTGCTACTCTATGGTGTGGTGAGCGACACTGTCAGTAACAAGGCTCGTTGATCCTCAAACCATACATGGGGAGACCTGCTACTCTATGGTGTGGTGAGCGACACTGTCAGTAACAAGGCTCGTTGATCCTCAAACCATACATGGGGAGACTTGCTACTCTATGGTGTGGTGAGCGACACTGTCAGTAACAAGGCTCGTTGATCCTCAAACCATACATGGGGAGACCTGCTACTCTATGGTGTGGTGAGCGACACTGTCAGTAACAAGGCTCGTTGATCCTCAAACCATACATGGGGAGACTTGCAACTCTATGGTGTGGTGAGCGACACTGTCAGTAACAAGGCTCGTTGATCCTCAAACCATACATGGGGAGACCTGCTACTCTATGGTGTGGTGAGCGACACTGTCAGTAACAAGGCTCGTTGACCCTCAAACCATACATGGGGAGACTTGCTACTCTATGGTGTGGTGAGCGACACTGTCAGTAACAAGGCTCGTTGATCCTCAAACCGTACATGGGGAGACTTGCTACTCTATGGGGTGGTGAGCGACACTGTCAGTAACAAGGCTCGTTGATCCTCAAACCATACATGGGGAGACCTGCTACTCTATGGTGTGGTGAGCGACACTGTCAGTAACAAGGCTCGTTGATCCTCAAACCATACATGGGGAGACTTGCTACTCTATGGTGTGGTGAGCGACACTGTCAGTAACAAGGCTCGTTGATCCTCAAACCAAACATGGGGAGACCTGCTACTCTATGGTGTGGTGAGCGACACTGTCAGTAACAAGGCTCGTTGATCTTCAAACCATACATGGGGAGACTTGCTACTCTATGGTGTGGTGAGCGACACTGTCAGTAACAAGGCTCGTTGATCCTCAAACCGTACATGGTGAGACTTGCTACTCTATGGTGTGGTGAGCGACACTGTCAGTAACAAGGTTCGTTGATCATCAAACCATACATGGGGAGACTTGCTACTCTATAGTGTGGCGAGAGACACTGCCAGTAACAAGGCTCGTTGATCCTCAAACCATACATGGGGAGACTTGCTACTCTATGGTGTGGTGAGCGGCACTGCTTGTAACAAGGCTCGTTGATCCTCAAACCATACATGGGGAGACTCGCTACTCTATGGTGTGGTGAGCGACACTGCTGGTAACAAGGCTCGTTGATCCTCAAACCATACATGGGGAGACACGCTACTCTATGGTGTGGTGAGCGACACTGCTAGTAACAAGGCTCGTTGATCCTCAAACCATACAGGGGGAGACTTGCTACTCTATGGTGTGGTGAGCGACACTGCTAGTAACAAGGCTCGTTGATCCTCAAACCATACATGGGGAGACTTGCTACTCTATGGTGTGGTGAGCGACACTGTCAGTAACAAGGCTCGTTGATCCTCAAACCATACATGGGGAGACCTGCTACTCTATGGTGTGGTGGGCGGCACTGCTAGTAACAAGGCTCGTTGATCCTCAAACCATACATGGGGAGACTTGCTACTCTATGGTGTGGTGAGCGGCACTGCTAGTAACAAGGCTCGTTGATCCTCAAACCATACAGGGGGAGACTTGCTACTCTATGGTGTGGTGAGCGACACTGCTAGTAACAAGGCTCGTTGATCCTCAAACCATACATGGGGAGACTTGCTACTCTATGGTGTGGTGAGCGACACTGTGAGTAACAAGGCTCGTTGATCCTCAAACCATACATGGGGAGACCTGCTACTCTATGGTGTGGTGAGCGGCACTGCTAGTAACAAGGCTCGTTGATCCTCAAACCATACAGGGGGAGACATGCTACTCTATGGTGTGGTGAGCGACCTTGCTAGTAACAAGGCTCGTTGATCCTCAAACCATACATGGGGAGACTTGCTACTCTATGGTGTGGTGAGCGACACTGTCAGTAACAAGGCTCGTTGATCCTCAAACCATACATGGGGAGACTTGCTACTCTATGGTGTGGTGAGCGACACTGCTAGTAACAAGGCTCGTTGATCCTCAAACCATACATGGGGAGACTTGCTACTCTATGGTGTGGTGAGCGACACTGCTAGTAACAAGGCTCGTTGATCCTCAAACCGTACATGGGGAGACTTGCTACTCTATGGTGTGGTGAGCGACACTGCCAGTAACAAGGCTCGTTGATCCTCAAACCATACAGGGGGAGACTTGCTACTCTATGGTGTGGTGAGCGACACTGCCAGTAACAAGGCTCGTTGATCCTCAAACCATACATGGGGAGACTTGCTACTCTATGGTGTGGTGAGCGACACTGCTAGTAACAAGGCTCGTTGATCCTCAAACCATACATGGGGAGACTTGCTACTCTATGGTGTGGTGAGCGACACTGCCAGTAACAAGGCTCGTTGATCCTCAAACCATACATGGGGAGACTTGCTACTCTATGGTGTGGTGAGTGACACTGCTAGTAACAAGGCTCGTTGATCCTCAAACCATACATGGGGAGACTCGCTACTCTATGGTGTGGTGAGCGACACTGCCAGTAACAAGGCTCGTTGATCCTCAAACCATACAGGGGGAGACTTGCTACTCTATGGTGTGGTGAGCGACACTGCTAGTAACAAGGCTCGTTGAACCTCAAACCATACAGGGGGAGACTCGCTACTCTATGGTGTGGTGAGCGACACTGCCAGTAACAAGGCTTGTTGATCCTCAAACCATACAAGGGGAGACTTGCTACTCTATGGTGTGGTGAGCGACACTGCCAGTAACAAGGCTCGTTGATCCTCAAACCATACATGGGGAGACTTGCTACTCTATGGTGTGGTGAGCGGCACTGCTAGTAACAAGGCTCGTTGATCCTCAAACCATACAGGGGGAGACTCGCTACTCTATGGTGTGGTGAGCGACACTGCCAGTAACAAGGCTTGTTGATCCTCAAACCATACAAGGGGAGACTTGCTACTCTATGGTGTGGTGAGCGACACTGCTAGTAACAAGGCTCGTTGATCCTCAAACCATACAGGGGGAGACTTGCTACTCTATGGTGTGGTGGGCGACACTGCTAGTAACAAGTCTCGTTGATCGTCAAACCATACATGGGGAGACTTGCTACTCTATGGTGTGGTGAGCGACACTGCCAGTAACAAGGCTCGTTGATCCTCAAACCATACATGGGGAGACTTGCTACTCTATGGTGTGGTGAGCGGCACTGCTAGTAACAAGGCTCGTTGATCCTCAAACCATACATGGGGAGACCTGATACTCTATGGTGTGGTGAGCGATACTGCTAGTTACAAGGCTCGTTGATCCTCAAACCATACAGGGGGAGACTTGCTACTCTATGGTGTGGTGAGCGACACTGCCAGTAACAAGGCTCGTTGATCCTCAAACCATACATGGGGAGACTTGCTACTCTATGGTGTGGTGAGCGATACTGCTAGTTACAAGGCTCGTTGATCCTCAAACCATACATGGGGAGACTTGCTACTCTATGGTGTGGTGAGCGACACTGCCAGTAACAAGGCTCGTTGATCCTCAAACCATACATGGGGAGACTTGCTACTCTATGGTGTGGTGAGCGACACTGCTAGTAACAAGGCTCGTTGACCCTCAAACCATACATGGGGAGACTTGCTACTCTATGGTGTGGTGAGCGGCACTGCTAGTAACAAGGCTCGTTGATCCTCAAACCATACATGGGGAGACTTGCTACTCTATGGTGTGGTGAGCGACATTGCCAGTAACAAGGCTCGTTGATCCTCAAACCATACATGGGGAGACTTGCTACTCTATGGTGTGGTGAGCGACACTGCCAGTAACAAGGCTCGTTGATCCTCAAACCATACATGGGGAGACTTGCTACTCTATGGTGTGGTGAGCGACACTGCTAGTAACAAGTCTCGTTGATCGTCAAACCATACATGGGGAGACTTGCTACTCTATGGTGTGGTGAGCGACACTGCCAGTAACAAGGCTCGTTGATCCTCAAACCATACAGGGGGAGACTTGCTACTCTATGGTGTGGTGAGCGACACTGCCAGTAACAAGGCTCGTTGATCCTCAAACCATACATGGGGAGACTTGCTACTCTATGGTGTGGTGAGCGACACTGCCAGTAACAAGGCTCGTTGATCCTCAAACCATACATGGGGAGACCTGCTACTCTATGGTGTGGTGAGCGACACTGTCAGTAACAAGGCTCGTTGATCCTCAAACCATACATGGGGAGACTTGCTACTCTATGGTGTGGTGAGCGACACTGCTAGTAACAAGTCTCGTTGATCCTCAAACCATACATGGGGAGACTTGCTACTCTATGGTGTGGTGAGCGACACTGCTAGTAACAAGTCTCGTTGTTCCTCAAACCATACATGGGGAGACTCGCTACTCTATGGTGTGGTGAGCGACACTGCTAGTAACAAGGCTCGTTGATCCTCAAACCATACATGGGGAGACTTGCTACTCTATGGTGTGGTGAGCGACACTGCCAGTAACAAGGCTCGTTGATTCTCAAACCATACATGGGGAGACTTGCTACTCTATGGTGTGGTGAGCGACACTGTCAGTAACAAGGCTCGTTGATCCTCAAACCATACATGGGGAGACTTGCTACTCTATGGTGTGGTGAGCGACACTGCTAGTAACAAGGCTCGTTGATCCTCAAACCATACATGGGGAGACTTGCTACTCTATGGTGTGGTGAGCGACACTGTCAGTAACAAGGCTCGTTGATCCTCAAACCATACATGGGGAGACCTGCTACTCTATGGTGTGGTGAGCGACACTGTCAGTAACAAGGCTCGTTGATCCTCAAACCATACATGGGGAGACTTGCTACTCTATGGTGTGGTGAGCGACACTGCTAGTAACAAGGCTCGTTGATCCTCAAACCATACATGGGGAGACTTGCTACTCTATGGTGTGGTGAGCGACACTGCTAGTAACAAGGCTCGTTGATCCTCAAACCATACATGGGGAGACCTGCTACTCTATGGTGTGGTGAGCAACACTGTCAGTAACAAGGCTCGTTGATCCTCAAACCATACATGGGGAGACTTGCTACTCTATGGTGTGGTGGGCGACACTGCTAGTAACAAGGCTCGTTGATCCTCAAACCATACATGGGGAGACTTGTTACTCTATGGTGTGGTGAGCGACACTGCTAGTAACAAGGCTCGTTGATCCTCAAACCATACATGGGGATACTTGCTACTCTATGGTGTGGTGAGCGACACTGTCAGTAATAAGGCTCGTTGATCCTCAAACCATACAGGGGGAGACCTGCTACTCTATGGTGTGGTGAGCGGCACTGTCAGTAACAAGGCTCGTTGATCCTCAAACCATACATGGGGAGACTTGCTACTCTATGGTGTTGTGAGCGACACTGCCAGTAACAAGGCTCGTTGATCCTCAAACCATACATGGGGAGACTTGCTACTCTATGGTGTGGTGAGCGACACTGCCAGTAACAAGGCTCGTTGATCCTCAAACCATACATGGGGAGACTTGCTACTCTATGGTGTGGTGAGCGACACTGTCAGTAACAAGGCTCGTTGATCCTCAAACCATACATGGGGAGACTTGCTACTCTATGGTGTGGTGAGCGACACTGCCAGTAACAAGGTTCGTTGATCCTCAAACCATACGTGGGGAGACTTGCTACTCTATGGTGTGGTGAGCGACATTGCTAGTAACAAGGCTCGTTGATCCTCAAACCGTACATGGGGAGACCTGCTACTCTATGGTGTGGTGAGCGACACTGTCAGTAACAAGGCTCGTTGATCCTCAAACCATACACGGGGAGACTTGCCACTCTATGGTGTGGTGAGCGACACTGCTAGTTACAAGGCTCGAAGATCCTCAAACCATACAGGGGGAGACTTGCTACTCTATGGTGTGGTGAGCGACACTGTCAGTAACAAGGCTCGTTGATCCTCAAACCATACACGGGGAGACTTGCTACTCTATGGTGTGGTGAGCGACACTGCCAGTAACAAGGTTCGTTGATCCTCAAACCATACGTGGGGAGACTTGCTACTCTATGGTGTGGTGAGCGACACTGCTAGTAACAAGGCTCGTTGATCCTCAAACCGTACATGGGGAGACCTGCTACTCTATGGTGTGGTGAGCGACACTGTCAGTAACAAGGCTCGTAGATCCTCAAACCATACATGGGGAGACCTGCTACTCTATGGTGTGGTGAGCGACACTGCTAGTTACAAGGCTCGTTGATCCTCAAACCATACATGGGGAGACCTGCTACTCTATGGTGTGGTGAGCGACACTGCCAGTAACAAGGCTCGTTGATCCTCAAACCATACATGGGGAGACTTGCTACTCTATGGTGTGGTGAGCGACACTGTCAGTAACAAGGCTCGTTGATCCTCAAACCATACAGGGGGAGACTTGCTACTCTATGGTGTGGTGAGCGACACTGCTAGTTACAAGGCTCGTTGATCCTCAAACCATACAGGGGGAGACTTGCTACTCTATGGTGTGGTGAGCGACACTGTCAGTAACAAGGCTCGTTGATCCTCAAACCATACATGGGGAGACTTGCTACTCTATGGTGTGGTGAGCGACACTGTCAGTAACAAGGCTCGTTGATCCTCAAACCGTACATGGTGAGACTTGCTACTCTATGGTGTGGTGAGCGACACTGTCAGTAACAAGGTTCGTTGATCATCAAACCATACATGGGGAGACTTGCTACTCTATAGTGTGGCGAGAGACACTGCCAGTAACAAGGCTCGTTGATCCTCAAACCGTACATGGTGAGACTTGCTACTCTATGGTGTGGTGAGCGACACTGTCAGTAACAAGGCTCGTTGATCCTCAAACCATACATGGGGAGACTTGCTACTCTATGGTGTGGTGAGCGACACTGTCAGTAACGAGGTTCGTTGATCCTCAAACCATACATGGGGAGACTTGCTACTCTATGGTGTGGTGAGCGACACTGCCAGTAACAAGGCTCGTTGATCCTCAAACCATACATGGGGAGACCTGCTACTCTATGGTGTGGTGAGCGACACTGTCAGTAACAAGGCTCGTTGATCCTCAAACCATACATGGGGAGACTTGCAACTCTATGGTGTGGTGAGCGACACTGCTAGTAACAAGGCTCGTTGACCCTCAAACCATACATGGGGAGACTTGCTACTCTATGGTGTGGTGAGCGACACTGCCAGTAACAAGGCTCGTTGATCCTCAAACCATACATGGGGAGACTTGCTACTCTATGGTGTGGTGAGCGACACTGCCAGTAACAAGGCACGTTGATCCTCAAACCATACATGGGGAGACTTGCTACTCTATGGTGTGGTGAGCGACACTGTCAGTAACAAGGCTCGTTGACCCTCAAACCATACATGGGGAGACTTGCTACTCTATGGTGTGGTGAGCGACACTGCCAGTAACAAGGCTCGTTGATCCTCAAACCATACATGGGGAGACCTGCTACTCTATGGTGTGGTGAGCGACACTGTCAGTAACAAGGCTCGTTGATCCTCAAACCATACATGGGGAGACTTGCTACTCTATGGTGTGGTGAGCGACACTGTCAGTAACAAGGCTCGTTGATCCTCAAACCATACATGGGGAGACCTGCTACTCTATGGTGTGGTGAGCGGCACTGTCAGTAACAAGGCTCGTTGATCCTCAAACCATACATGGGGAGACTTGCAACTCAATGGTGTGGTGAGCGACACTGTCAGTAACAAGGCTCGTTGATCCTCAAACCATACATGGGGAGACCTGCTACTCTATGGTGTGGTGAGCGACACTGTCAGTAACAAGGCTCGTTGACCCTCAAACCATACATGGGGAGACTTGCTACTCTATGGTGTGGTGAGCGACACTGCTAGTAACAAGGCTCGTTGATCCTCAAACCGTACATGGGGAGACTTGCTACTCTATGGTGTGGTGAGCGACACTGTCAGTAACAAGGCTCGTTGATCCTCAAACCATACATGGGGAGACACGCTACTCTATGGTGTGGTGAGCGACACTGTCAGTAACAAGGCTCGTTGATCCTCAAACCATACATGGGGAGACTTGCTACTCTATGGTGTGGTGAGCGACACTGTCAGTAACAAGGCTCGTTGATCCTCAAACCAAACATGGGGAGACCTGCTACTCTATGGTGTGGTGAGCGACACTGCTCGTAACAAGGCTCGTTGATCCTCAAACCATACATGTGGAGACTCGCTACTCTATGGTGTGGTGAGCGACACTGCTAGTAACAAGGCTCGTTGATCCTCAAACCGTACATGGTGAGACTTGCTACTCTATGGTGTGGTGAGCGACACTGTCAGTAACAAGGTTCGTTGATCATCAAACCATACATGGGGAGACTTGCTACTCTATAGTGTGGCGAGAGACACTGCCAGTAACAAGGCTCGTTGATCCTCAAACCATACATGGGGAGACTTGCTACTCTATGGTGTGGTGAGCGGCACTGCTTGTAACGAGGCTCGTTGATCCTCAAACCATACATGGGGAGACTCGCTACTCTATGGTGTGGTGAGCGACACTGCTGGTAACAAGGCTCGTTGATTCTCAAACCATACATGGGGAGACTCGCTACTCTATGGTGTGGTGAGCGACACTGCTAGTAACAAGGCTCGTTGATCCTCAAACCATACAGGGGGAGACTTGCTACTCTATGGTGTGGTGGGCGGCACTGCTTGTAACAAGGCTCGTTGATCCTCAAACCATACATGGGGAGACTTGCTACTCTATGGTGTGGTGAGCGACACTGTCAGTAACAAGGCTCGTTGATCCTCAAACCATACATGGGGAGACCTGCTACTCTATGGTGTGGTGGGCGGCACTGCTAGTAACAAGGCTCGTTGATCCTCAAACCATACATGGGGAGACTAGCTACTCTATGGTGTGGTGAGCGGCACTGCTAGTAACAAGGCTCGTTGATCCTCAAACCATACAGGGGGAGACTTGCTACTCTATGGTGTGGTGAGCGACACTGCTAGTAACAAGGCTCGTTGATCCTCAAACCATACATGGGGAGACTTGCTACTCTATGGTGTGGTGAGCGACACTGTGAGTAACAAGGCTCGTTGATCCTCAAACCATACATGGGGAGACCTGCTACTCTATGGTGTGGTGAGCGGCACTGCTAGTAACAAGGCTCGTTGATCCTCAAACCATAAAGGGGGAGACATGCTACTCTATGGTGTGGTGAGCGACCTTGCTAGTAACAAGGCTCGTTGATCCTCAAACCATACATGGGGAGACTTGCTACTCTATGGTGTGGTGAGCGACACTGCTAGTAACAAGGCTCGTTGATCCTCAAACCATACATGGGGAGACTTGCTACTCTATGGTGTGGTGAGCGACACTGCTAGTAACAAGGCTCGTTGATCCTCAAACCGTACATGGGGAGACTTGCTACTCTATGGTGTGGTGAGCGACACTGCCAGTAACAAGGCTCGTTGATCCTCAAACCATACAGGGGGAGACTTGCTACTCTATGGTGTGGTGAGCGACACTGCCAGTAACAAGGCTCGTTGATCCTCAAACCATACATGGGGAGACTTGCTACTCTATGGTGTGGTGAGCGGCACTGCTAGTAACAAGGCTCGTTGATCCTCAAACCATACATGGGGAGACTTGCTACTCTATGGTGTGGTGAGCGACACTGCTAGTAACAAGGCTCGTTGATCCTCAAACCATACATGGGGAGACTTGCTACTCTATGGTGTGGTGAGCGACACTGTCAGTAACAAGGCTCGTTGATCCTCAAACCATACATGGGGAGACTTGCTACTCTATGGTGTGGTGAGCGACACTGCTAGTAACAAGGCTCGTTGATCCTCAAACCATACATGGGGAGACTTGCTACTCTATGGTGTGGTGAGCGGCACTGCCAGTAACAAGTCTCGTTGATCCTCAAACCATACAGGGGGAGACTTGCTACTCTATGGTGTGGTGAGCGACACTGCTAGTAACAAGTCTCGTTGATCGTCAAACCATACATGGGGAGACTTGCTACTCTATGGTGTGGTGAGCGACACTGCCAGTAACAAGGCTCGTTGATCCTCAAACCATACAGGGGGAGACTTGCTACTCTATGGTGTGGTGAGCGACACTGCCAGTAACAAGGCTCGTTGATCCTCAAACCATACATGGGGAGACTTGCTACTCTATGGTGTGGTGAGCGACACTGCCAGTAACAAGGCTCGTTGATCCTCAAACCATACATGGGGAGACTTGCTACTCTATGGTGTGGTGAGCGACACTGTCAGTAACAAGGCTCGTTGATCCTCAAACCATACATGGGGAGACTTGCTACTCTATGGTGTGGTGAGCGACACTGCTAGTAACAAGTCTCGTTGATCCTCAAACCATACATGGGGAGACTTGCTACTCTATGGTGTGGTGAGCGACACTGCTAGTAACAAGTCTCGTTGATCCTCAAACCATACATGGGGAGACTCGCTACTCTATGGTGTGGTGAGCGACACTGCCAGTAACAAGTCTCGTTGATCCTCAAACCATACATGGGGAGACCTGCTACTCTATGGTGTGGTGAGCGACACTGCTGGTAACAAGGCTCGTTGATCCTCAAACCATACATGGGGAGACCTGCTACTCTATGGTGTGGTGAGCGACACTGCCAGTAACAAGGCTCGTTGATCCTCAAACCATACATGGGGAGACTCGCTACTCTATGGTGTGGTGAGCGACACTGCTGGTAACAAGGCTCGTTGATCCTCAAACCATACATGGGGAGACCTGCTACTCTATGGTGTGGTGAGCGACACTGCTGGTAACAAGGCTCGTTGATCCTCAAACCATACATGGGGAGACCTGCTACTCTATGGTGTGGTGAGCGACACTGCTGGTAACAAGTCTCGTTGATCCTCAAACCATACATGGGGAGACTTGCTACTCTATGGTGTGGTGAGCGACACTGCCAGTAACAAGGCTCGTTGATCCTCAAACCATACATGGGGAGACTTGCTACTCTATGGTGTGGTGAGCGGCACTGCTAGTAACAAGGCTCGTTGATCCTCAAACCATACATGGGTAGACCTGCTACTCTATGGTGTGGTGAGCGACACTGTCAGTAACAAGGCTCGTTGATCCTCAAACCATACATGGGGAGACTTGCTACTCTATGGTGTGGTGGGCGACACTGCTAGTAACAAGGCTCGTTGATCTTCAAACCATACATGGGGAGACTTGTTACTCTATGGTGTGGTGAGCGACACTGCTAGTAACAAGGCTCGTTGATCCTCAAACCATACATGGGGATACTTGCTACTCTATGGTGTGGTGAGCGACACTGTCAGTAATAAGGCTCGTTGATCCTCAAACCATACAGGGGGAGACCTGCTACTCTATGGTGTGGTGAGCGGCACTGTCAGTAACAAGGCTCGTTGATCCTCAAACCATACATGGGGAGACTTGCTACTCTATGGTTTGGTGAGCGACACTGTTAGTAACAAGGCTCTTTGATCCTCAAACCATACATGGGGAGACTTGCTACTCTATGGTGTGGTGAGCGACACTGCCAGTAACAAGGTTCGTTGATCCTCAAACCATACATGGGGAGACTTGCTACTCTATGGTGTGGTGAGCGACACTGCCAGTAACAAGGCTCGTTGATCCTCAAACCATACATGGGGAGACTTGCTACTCTATGGTGTGGTGAGCGACACTGCCAGTAACAAGGCTCGTTGATCCTCAAACCATACATGGGGAGACTTGCTACTCTATGGTGTGGTGAGCGACACTGCCAGTAACAAGGTTCGTTGATCCTCAAACCATACGTGGGGAGACTTGCTACTCTATGGTGTGGTGAGCGACACTGCTAGTAACAAGGCTCGTTGATCCTCAAACCGTACAGGGGGAGACTTGCTACTCTATGGTGTGGTGAGCGACACTGCTAGTAACAAGGCTCGTTGATCCTCAAACCATACATGGGGAGACTTGCTACTCTATGGTGTGGTGAGCGACACTGCTAGTAACAAGGCTCGTTGATCCTCAAACCATACATGGGGAGACTTGCTACTCTATGGTGTGGTGAGCGACACTGCCAGTAACAAGGCTCGTTGATCCTCAAACCATACATGGGTAGACTTGCTACTCTATGGTGTGGTGAGCGACACTGTCAGTAACAAGGCTCGTTGATCCTCAAACCATACAGGGGGAGACTTGCTACTCTATGGTGTGGTGAGCGTCACTGCTAGTTACAAGGCTCGTTGATCCTCAAACCATACATGGGGAGACTTGCTACTCTATGGTGTGGTGAGCGACACTGCTAGTAACAAGGCTCGTTGATCCTCAAACCATAGATGGGGAGACTTGCTACTCTATGGTGAGGTGAGCGACACCGTCAGTAACAAAGCTCGTTGATCCTCAAACCATACATGGGGAGACCTGCTACTCTATGGTGTGGTGAGCGACACTGCTAGTAACAAGGCTCGTTGATCCTCAAACCATAGATGGGGAGACTTGCTACTCTATGGTGTGGTGAGCGACACCGTCAGTAACAAAGCTCGTTGATCCTCAAACCATACATGGGAAGACCTGCTACTCTATGGTGTGGTGAGCGACACTGTCAGTAACAAGGCTCGTTGATCCTCAAACCATACATGGGGAGACCTGCTACTCTATGGTTTGGTGAGCGACACTGCTAATAACAAGGCTCGTTGATCCTCAAACCATACATGGGGAGACTTGCTACTCTATGGTGTGGTGAGCGACACTGCTAGTAACAAGGCTCGTTGATCCTCAAACCATACATGGGGAGACCTGCTACTCTATGGTGTGGTGAGCGACACTGCTAGTAACAAGGCTCGTTGATCCTCAAACCATACATGGGGAGACCGGCTACTCTATGGTGTGGTGAGCGACACTGTCAGTAACAAGGCTCGTTGATCCTCAAACCATACAAGGGGAGACTTGCTACTCTATGGTGTGGTGAGCGACACTGCTAGTAACAAGGCTCGTTGATCCTCAAACCATACATGGGGAGACTTGCTACTCTATGGTGTGGTGAGCGACACTGTCAGTAACAAGGCTCGTTGATCCTCAAACCATACATGGGGAGACCTGCTACTCTATGGTGTGGTGAGCGACACTGTCAGTAACAAGGCTCGTTGATCCTCAAACCATACATGGGGAGACTTGCTACTCTATGGTGTGGTGAGCGACACTGCTAGTAACAAGGCTCGTTGATCCTCAAACCATACATGGGGAGACTTGCTACTCTATGGTGTGGTGAGCGACACTGCTAGTAACAAGGCTCGTTGATCCTCAAACCATACATGGGGAGACCTGCTACTCTATGGTGTGGTGAGCGACACTGTCAGTAACAAGGCTCGTTGATCCTCAAACCATACATGGGGAGACTTGCTACTCTATGGTGTGGTGGGCGACACTGCTAGTAACAAGGCTCGTTGATCCTCAAACCATACATGGGGAGACTTGTTACTCTATGGTGTGGTGAGCGACACTGCTAGTAACAAGGCTCGTTGATCCTCAAACCATACATGGGGATACTTGCTACTCTATGGTGTGGTGAGCGACACTGTCAGTAATAAGGCTCGTTGATCCTCAAACCATACAGGGGGAGACCTGCTACTCTATGGTGTGGTGAGCGGCACTGTCAGTAACAAGGCTCGTTGATCCTCAAACCATACATGGGGAGACTTGCTACTCTATGGTGTTGTGAGCGACACTGTCAGTAACAAGGCTCGTTGATCCTCAAACCATACATGGGGAGACTTGCTACTCTATGGTGTGGTGAGTGACACTGTCAGTAACAAGGCTCGTTGATCCTCAAACCATACATGGGGAGACTTGCTACTCTATGGTGTGGTGAGTGACACTGTCAGTAACAAGGCTCGTTGATCCTCAAACCATACATGGGGAGACCGGCTACTCTATGGTGTGGTGAGCGACTCTGTCAGTAACAAGGCTCGTTGATCCTCAAACCATACATGGGGAGACTTGCTACTCTATGGTGTGGTGAGCGACACTGTCAGTAACAAGGCTCGTTGATCCTCAAACCATACATGGGGAGACCTGCTACTCTATGGTGTGGTGAGCGACACTGTCAGTAACAAGGCTCGTTGATCCTCAAACCATACATGGGGAGACATGCTACTCTATGGTGTGGTGAGCGACACTGCCAGTAACAAGGTTCGTTGATCCTCAAACCATACGTGGGGAGACTTGCTACTCTATGGTGTGGTGAGCGACACTGTCAGTAACAAGGCTCGTTGATCCTCAAACCATACATGGGGAGACTTGCTACTCTATGGTGTGGTGAGCGACACTGCCAGTAACAAGGCTCGTTGATCCTCAAACCATACAAGGGGAGACTTGGTACTCTATGGTGTGGTGAGCGACACTGCCAGTAACAAGGCTCGTTGATCTTCAAACCATACATGGGGAGACTTGCTACTCTATGGTGTGGTGAGCGACACTGTCAGTAACAAGGCTCGTTGATCCTCAAACCATACAAGGGGAGACTTGCTACTCTATGGTGTGGTGAGCGACACTGCCAGTAGCAAGGCTCGTTGATCCTCAAACCATACATGGGGAGACTTGCTACTCTATGGTGTGGTGAGCGACACTGCCAGTAACAAGGCTCGTTGATCCTCAAACCATACATGGGGAGACTTGCTACTCTATGGTATGGTGAGCGACACTGCCAGTAACAAGGCTCGTTGATCCTCAAACCATACACGGGGAGACTTGCTACTCTATGGTGTGGTGAGCGACACTGCTAGTAACAGGGCTCGTTGATCCTCAAACCATACATGGGGAGACTTGCTACTCTATGGTGTGGTGAGTGACACTGCTTGTAACAAGGCTCGTTGATCCTCAAACCATACATGGCGAGACTTGCTACTCTATGGTGTGGTGAGCGACACTTTCAGTAACAAGGTTCGTTGATCCTCAAACCATACATGGGGAGACTTGCTACTCTATGGTGTGGTGAGCGACACTGTCAGTAACAAGGTTCGTTGATCCTCAAACCATACATGGGGAGACTTGCTACTCTATGGTGTGGTGAGCGACACTGCCAGTAATAAGGCTCGTTGATCCTCAAACCATACATGGGGAGACTTGCTACTCTATGGTGTGGTGAGCGACACTGTCAGTAACAAGGCTCGTTGATCCTCAAACCATACATGGGGAGACTTGCTACTCTATGGTGTGGTGAGCGACACTGCTAGTAACAAGGCTCGTTGATCCTCAAACCATACATGGGGAGACCTGCTACTCTATGGTGTGGTGAGCGACACTGCTAGTTACAAGGCTCGTTGATCCTCAAACCATACATGGGGAGACTTGCTACTCCATGGGGTGGTGAGCGACACTGCTAGTAACAAGGCTCGTTGATCCTCAAACCATACATGGGGAGACTTGCTACTCTATGGTGTGGTGAGCGACACTGCTAGTTACAAGGCTCGTTGATCCTCAAACCATACATGGGAAGACTTGCTACTCTATGGTGTGGTGAGGGACACTGCTAGTTACAAGGCTCGTTGATCCTCAAACCATACATGGGGAGACTTGCTACTCTATGGTGTGGTGAGCGACACTGCTAGTTACAAGGCTCGTTGATCCTCAAACCATACATGGGGAGACTTGCTACTCTATGGTGTGGTGAGCGACACTGCTAATTACAAGGCTCGTTGATCCTCAAACCATACATGGGGAGACCTGCTACTCTATGGTGTGGTGAGCGACTCTGTCAGTAACAAGGCTCGTTGATCCTCAAACCATACATGGGGAGACTTGCTACTCTATGGTGTGGTGAGCGACACTGTCAGTAACAAGGCTCGTTGATCCTCAAACCATACATGGGGGACTTGCTACTCTATGGTGTGGTGAGCGACACTGCTAGTAACAGGGCTCGTTGACCCTCAAACCATACAAGGGGAGACTTGCTACTCTATGGTGTGGTGAGCGACACTGCCAGTAACAAGGCTCGTTGATCCTCAAACCATACAGGGGGAGACTTGCTACTCTATGGTGTGGTGAGCGACACTGTCAGTAACAAGGCTCGTTGATCCTCAAACCATACATGGGGAGACTTGCTACTCTATGGTGTGGTGAGCGACACTGCTAGTAACAGGGCTCGTTGACCCTCAAACCATACAAGGGGAGACTTGCTACTCTATGGTGTGGTGAGCGACACTGCCAGTAACAAGGCTCGTTGATCCTCAAACCATACAGGGGGAGACTTGCTACTCTATGGTGTGGTGAGCGACACTGCCAGTAACAAGGCTCGTTGATCCTCAAACCATACAGGGGGGAGACTTGCTACTCTATGGTGTGGTGAGCGACACTGTCAGTAACAAGGCTCGTTGATCCTCAAACCATACATGGGGAGACTTGCTACTCTATGGTGTGGTGAGCGACACTGCTAGTAACAAGGCTCGTTGATCCTCAAACCATACATGGGGAGACCTGCTACTCTATGGTGTGGTGAGCGACACTGCTGGTAACAAGGCTCGTTGACCCTCAAACCATACAAGGGGAGACTTGCTACTCTATGGTGTGGTGAGCGACACTGCTTGTAACAAGGCTCGTTGACCCTCAAACCATACAAGGGGAGACTTGCTACTCTATGGTGTGGTGAGAGACACTGCTTGTAACAAGGCTCGTTGATCCTCAAACCATACATGGGGAGACTTGCTACTCTATGGTGTGGTGAGCGACACTGCTAGTAACAAGGCTCGTTGACCCTCAAACCATACAAGGGGAGACTTGCTACTCTATGGTGTGGTGAGCGACACTGCTTGTAACAAGGCTCGTTGACCCTCAAACCATACATGGGGAGACTTGCTACTCTATGGTGTGGTGAGCGACACTGCCAGTAACAAGGCTCGTTGATCCTCAAACCATACATGGGGAGACTTGCTACTCTATGGTGTGGTGAGCGACACTGCCAGTAACAAGGCTCGTTGATCCTCAAACCATACATGGGGAGACTTGCTACTCTATGGTGTGGTGAGCGACACTGCCAGTAACAAGGCTCGTTGATCCTCAAACCATTCATGGGGAGACTTGCTACTCTATGGTATGGTGAGCGACACTGCCAGTAACAAGGCTCGTTGATCCTCAAACCATACATGGGGAGACTTGCTACTCTATGGTGTGGTGAGCGACACTGTCAGTAACAAGGTTCGTTGATCCTCAAACCATACATGGGGAGACTTGCTACTCTATGGTGTGGTGAGCGACACTGCTAGTAACAGGGCTCGTTGATCCTCAAACCATACATGGGGAGACTTGCTACTCTATGGTGTGGTGAGTGACACTGCTTGTAACAAGGCTCGTTGATCCTCAAACCATACATGGCGAGACTTGCTACTCTATGGTGTGGTGAGCGACACTTTCAGTAACAAGGTTCGTTGATCCTCAAACCATACATGGGGAGACTTGCTACTCTATGGTGTGGTGAGCGACACTGCTAGTAACAGGGCTCGTTGATCCTCAAACCATACATGGGGAGACTTGCTACTCTATGGTGTGGTGAGTGACACTGCTTGTAACAAGGCTCGTTGATCCTCAAACCATACATGGGGAGACTTGCTACTCTATGGTGTGGTGAGCGACACTGCCAGTAACAAGGCTCGTTGATCCTCAAACCGTACATGGCGAGACTTGCTACTCTATGGTGTGGTGAGCGGCACTGCTTGTAACAAGGCTCGTTGATCCTCAAACCATACATGGCGAGACTTGCTACTCTATGGTGTGGTGAGCGACACTTTCAGTAACAAGGTTCGTTGATCCTCAAACCATACATGGGGAGACTTGCTACTCTATGGTGTGGTGAGCGACACTGCTTGTAACAAGGCTCGTTGATCCTCAAACCATACATGGCGAGACTTGCTACTCTATGGTGTGGTGAGTGACACTGCTTGTAACAAGGCTCGTTGATCCTCAAACCGTACGTGGGGAGACTTGCTACTCTATGGTGTGGTGAGCGACACTGCTTGTAACAAGGCTCGTTGATCCTCAAACCATACATGGCGAGACTTGCTACTCTATGGTGTGTTGAGCGACACTTTCAGTAACAAGGTTCGTTGATCCTCAAACCGTACATGGCGAGACTTGCTACTCTATGGTGTGGTGAGTGACACTGCTTGTAACAAGGCTCGTTGATCCTCAAACCATACATGGCGAGACTTGCTACTCTATGGTGTGGTGAGCGACACTTTCAGTAACAAGGTTCGTTGATCCTCAAACCATACATGGGGAGACTTGCTACTCTATGGTGTGGTGAGCGACACTGTCAGTAACAAGGTTCGTTGATCCTCAAACCATACATGGGGAGACTTGCTACTCTATGGTGTGGTGAGCGACACTGCTAGTAATAAGGCTCGTTGATCCTCAAACCATACATGGGGAGACTTGCTACTCTATGGTGTGGTGAGCGACACTGCTAGTTACAAGGCTCGTTGATCCTCAAACCATACATGGGGAGACCTCATACTCTATGGTGTGGTGAGCGACACTGTCAGTAACAAGGCTCGTTGATCCTCAAACCATACATGGGGAGACTTGCTACTCTATGGTGTGGTGAGCGACACTGTCAGTAACAAGGCTCGTTGATCCTCAAACCATACATGGGGAGACTTGCTACTCTATGGTGTGGTGAGCGACACTGCTAGTTACAAGGCTCGTTGATCCTCAAACCATACATGGGGAGACCTCATACTCTATGGTGTGGTGAGCGACACTGCTAGTAATAAGGCTCGTTGATCCTCAAACCATACATGGGGAGACTCGCTACTCTATGGTGTGGTGAGCGACACTGCCAGTAACAAGTCTCGTTGATCCTCAAACCATACATGGGGAGACCTGCTACTCTATGGTGTGGTGAGCGACACTGCTGGTAACAAGGCTCGTTGATCCTCAAACCATACATGGGGAGACCTGCTACTCTATGGTGTGGTGAGCGACACTGCCAGTAACAAGGCTCGTTGATCCTCAAACCATACATGGGGAGACTCGCTACTCTATGGTGTGGTGAGCGACACTGCTGGTAACAAGGCTCGTTGATCCTCAAACCATACATGGGGAGACCTGCTACTCTATGGTGTGGTGAGCGACACTGCTGGTAACAAGGCTCGTTGATCCTCAAACCATACATGGGGAGACCTGCTACTCTATGGTGTGGTGAGCGACACTGCTGGTAACAAGTCTCGTTGATCCTCAAACCATACATGGGGAGACTTGCTACTCTATGGTGTGGTGAGCGACACTGCCAGTAACAAGGCTCGTTGATCCTCAAACCATACATGGGGAGACTTGCTACTCTATGGTGTGGTGAGCGGCACTGCTAGTAACAAGGCTCGTTGATCCTCAAACCATACATGGGTAGACCTGCTACTCTATGGTGTGGTGAGCGACACTGTCAGTAACAAGGCTCGTTGATCCTCAAACCATACATGGGGAGACTTGCTACTCTATGGTGTGGTGGGCGACACTGCTAGTAACAAGGCTCGTTGATCTTCAAACCATACATGGGGAGACTTGTTACTCTATGGTGTGGTGAGCGACACTGCTAGTAACAAGGCTCGTTGATCCTCAAACCATACATGGGGATACTTGCTACTCTATGGTGTGGTGAGCGACACTGTCAGTAATAAGGCTCGTTGATCCTCAAACCATACAGGGGGAGACCTGCTACTCTATGGTGTGGTGAGCGGCACTGTCAGTAACAAGGCTCGTTGATCCTCAAACCATACATGGGGAGACTTGCTACTCTATGGTTTGGTGAGCGACACTGTTAGTAACAAGGCTCTTTGATCCTCAAACCATACATGGGGAGACTTGCTACTCTATGGTGTGGTGAGCGACACTGCCAGTAACAAGGTTCGTTGATCCTCAAACCATACATGGGGAGACTTGCTACTCTATGGTGTGGTGAGCGACACTGCCAGTAACAAGGCTCGTTGATCCTCAAACCATACATGGGGAGACTTGCTACTCTATGGTGTGGTGAGCGACACTGCCAGTAACAAGGCTCGTTGATCCTCAAACCATACATGGGGAGACTTGCTACTCTATGGTGTGGTGAGCGACACTGCCAGTAACAAGGTTCGTTGATCCTCAAACCATACGTGGGGAGACTTGCTACTCTATGGTGTGGTGAGCGACACTGCTAGTAACAAGGCTCGTTGATCCTCAAACCGTACAGGGGGAGACTTGCTACTCTATGGTGTGGTGAGCGACACTGCTAGTAACAAGGCTCGTTGATCCTCAAACCATACATGGGGAGACTTGCTACTCTATGGTGTGGTGAGCGACACTGCTAGTAACAAGGCTCGTTGATCCTCAAACCATACATGGGGAGACTTGCTACTCTATGGTGTGGTGAGCGACACTGCCAGTAACAAGGCTCGTTGATCCTCAAACCATACATGGGTAGACTTGCTACTCTATGGTGTGGTGAGCGACACTGTCAGTAACAAGGCTCGTTGATCCTCAAACCATACAGGGGGAGACTTGCTACTCTATGGTGTGGTGAGCGTCACTGCTAGTTACAAGGCTCGTTGATCCTCAAACCATACATGGGGAGACTTGCTACTCTATGGTGTGGTGAGCGACACTGCTAGTAACAAGGCTCGTTGATCCTCAAACCATAGATGGGGAGACTTGCTACTCTATGGTGAGGTGAGCGACACCGTCAGTAACAAAGCTCGTTGATCCTCAAACCATACATGGGGAGACCTGCTACTCTATGGTGTGGTGAGCGACACTGCTAGTAACAAGGCTCGTTGATCCTCAAACCATAGATGGGGAGACTTGCTACTCTATGGTGTGGTGAGCGACACCGTCAGTAACAAAGCTCGTTGATCCTCAAACCATACATGGGAAGACCTGCTACTCTATGGTGTGGTGAGCGACACTGTCAGTAACAAGGCTCGTTGATCCTCAAACCATACATGGGGAGACCTGCTACTCTATGGTTTGGTGAGCGACACTGCTAATAACAAGGCTCGTTGATCCTCAAACCATACATGGGGAGACTTGCTACTCTATGGTGTGGTGAGCGACACTGCTAGTAACAAGGCTCGTTGATCCTCAAACCATACATGGGGAGACCTGCTACCCTATGGTGTGGTGAGCGACACTGCTAGTAACAAGGCTCGTTGATCCTCAAACCATACATGGGGAGACCGGCTACTCTATGGTGTGGTGAGCGACACTGTCAGTAACAAGGCTCGTTGATCCTCAAACCATACAAGGGGAGACTTGCTACTCTATGGTGTGGTGAGCGACACTGCTAGTAACAAGGCTCGTTGATCCTCAAACCATACATGGGGAGACTTGCTACTCTATGGTGTGGTGAGCGACACTGTCAGTAACAAGGCTCGTTGATCCTCAAACCATACATGGGGAGACCTGCTACTCTATGGTGTGGTGAGCGACACTGTCAGTAACAAGGCTCGTTGATCCTCAAACCATACATGGGGAGACTTGCTACTCTATGGTGTGGTGAGCGACACTGCTAGTAACAAGGCTCGTTGATCCTCAAACCATACATGGGGAGACTTGCTACTCTATGGTGTGGTGAGCGACACTGCTAGTAACAAGGCTCGTTGATCCTCAAACCATACATGGGGAGACCTGCTACTCTATGGTGTGGTGAGCGACACTGTCAGTAACAAGGCTCGTTGATCCTCAAACCATACATGGGGAGACTTGCTACTCTATGGTGTGGTGGGCGACACTGCTAGTAACAAGGCTCGTTGATCCTCAAACCATACATGGGGAGACTTGTTACTCTATGGTGTGGTGAGCGACACTGCTAGTAACAAGGCTCGTTGATCCTCAAACCATACATGGGGATACTTGCTACTCTATGGTGTGGTGAGCGACACTGTCAGTAATAAGGCTCGTTGATCCTCAAACCATACAGGGGGAGACCTGCTACTCTATGGTGTGGTGAGCGGCACTGTCAGTAACAAGGCTCGTTGATCCTCAAACCATACATGGGGAGACTTGCTACTCTATGGTGTTGTGAGCGACACTGTCAGTAACAAGGCTCGTTGATCCTCAAACCATACATGGGGAGACTTGCTACTCTATGGTGTGGTGAGTGACACTGTCAGTAACAAGGCTCGTTGATCCTCAAACCATACATGGGGAGACTTGCTACTCTATGGTGTGGTGAGTGACACTGTCAGTAACAAGGCTCGTTGATCCTCAAACCATACATGGGGAGACCGGCTACTCTATGGTGTGGTGAGCGACTCTGTCAGTAACAAGGCTCGTTGATCCTCAAACCATACATGGGGAGACTTGCTACTCTATGGTGTGGTGAGCGACACTGTCAGTAACAAGGCTCGTTGATCCTCAAACCATACATGGGGAGACCTGCTACTCTATGGTGTGGTGAGCGACACTGCCAGTAACAAGGCTCGTTGATCCTCAAACCATACAAGGGGAGACTTGGTACTCTATGGTGTGGTGAGCGACACTGCCAGTAACAAGGCTCGTTGATCCTCAAACCATACATGGGGAGACTTGCTACTCTATGGTGTGGTGAGCGACACTGTCAGTAACAAGGCTCGTTGATCCTCAAACCATACAAGGGGAGACTTGCTACTCTATGGTGTGGTGAGCGACACTGCCAGTAGCAAGGCTCGTTGATCCTCAAACCATACATGGGGAGACTTGCTACTCTATGGTGTGGTGAGCGACACTGCCAGTAACAAGGCTCGTTGATCCTCAAACCATACATGTGGAGACTTGCTACTCTATGGTATGGTGAGCGACACTGCCAGTAACAAGGCTCGTTGATCCTCAAACCATACACGGGGAGACTTGCTACTCTATGGTGTGGTGAGCGACACTGCTAGTAACAGGGCTCGTTGATCCTCAAACCATACATGGGGAGACTTGCTACTCTATGGTGTGGTGAGTGACACTGCTTGTAACAAGGCTCGTTGATCCTCAAACCATACATGGCGAGACTTGCTACTCTATGGTGTGGTGAGCGACACTTTCAGTAACAAGGTTCGTTGATCCTCAAACCATACATGGGGAGACTTGCTACTCTATGGTGTGGTGAGCGACACTGTCAGTAACAAGGTTCGTTGATCCTCAAACCATACATGGGGAGACTTGCTACTCTATGGTGTGGTGAGCGACACTGCCAGTAATAAGGCTCGTTGATCCTCAAACCATACATGGGGAGACTTGCTACTCTATGGTGTGGTGAGCGACACTGTCAGTAACAAGGCTCGTTGATCCTCAAACCATACATGGGGAGACTTGCTACTCTATGGTGTGGTGAGCGACACTGCTAGTAACAAGGCTCGTTGATCCTCAAACCATACATGGGGAGACCTGCTACTCTATGGTGTGGTGAGCGACACTGCTAGTTACAAGGCTCGTTGATCCTCAAACCATACATGGGGAGACTTGCTACTCCATGGTGTGGTGAGCGACACTGCTAGTAACAAGGCTCGTTGATCCTCAAACCATACATGGGGAGACTTGCTACTCTATGGTGTGGTGAGCGACACTGCTAGTTACAAGGCTCGTTGATCCTCAAACCATACATGGGAAGACTTGCTACTCTATGGTGTGGTGAGGGACACTGCTAGTTACAAGGCTCGTTGATCCTCAAACCATACATGGGGAGACTTGCTACTCTATGGTGTGGTGAGCGACACTGCTAGTTACAAGGCTCGTTGATCCTCAAACCATACATGGGGAGACTTGCTACTCTATGGTGTGGTGAGCGACACTGCTAATTACAAGGCTCGTTGATCCTCAAACCATACATGGGGAGACCTGCTACTCTATGGTGTGGTGAGCGACTCTGTCAGTAACAAGGCTCGTTGATCCTCAAACCATACATGGGGAGACTTGCTACTCTATGGTGTGGTGAGCGACACTGTCAGTAACAAGGCTCGTTGATCCTCAAACCATACATGGGGGACTTGCTACTCTATGGTGTGGTGAGCGACACTGCTAGTAACAGGGCTCGTTGACCCTCAAACCATACAAGGGGAGACTTGCTACTCTATGGTGTGGTGAGCGACACTGCCAGTAACAAGGCTCGTTGATCCTCAAACCATACAGGGGGAGACTTGCTACTCTATGGTGTGGTGAGCGACACTGTCAGTAACAAGGCTCGTTGATCCTCAAACCATACATGGGGAGACTTGCTACTCTATGGTGTGGTGAGCGACACTGCTAGTAACAGGGCTCGTTGACCCTCAAACCATACAAGGGGAGACTTGCTACTCTATGGTGTGGTGAGCGACACTGCCAGTAACAAGGCTCGTTGATCCTCAAACCATACAGGGGGAGACTTGCTACTCTATGGTGTGGTGAGCGACACTGCCAGTAACAAGGCTCGTTGATCCTCAAACCATACAGGGGGGAGACTTGCTACTCTATGGTGTGGTGAGCGACACTGTCAGTAACAAGGCTCGTTGATCCTCAAACCATACATGGGGAGACTTGCTACTCTATGGTGTGGTGAGCGACACTGCTAGTAACAAGGCTCGTTGATCCTCAAACCATACATGGGGAGACCTGCTACTCTATGGTGTGGTGAGCGACACTGCTGGTAACAAGGCTCGTTGACCCTCAAACCATACAAGGGGAGACTTGCTACTCTATGGTGTGGTGAGCGACACTGCTTGTAACAAGGCTCGTTGACCCTCAAACCATACAAGGGGAGACTTGCTACTCTATGGTGTGGTGAGAGACACTGCTTGTAACAAGGCTCGTTGATCCTCAAACCATACATGGGGAGACTTGCTACTCTATGGTGTGGTGAGCGACACTGCTAGTAACAAGGCTCGTTGACCCTCAAACCATACAAGGGGAGACTTGCTACTCTATGGTGTGGTGAGCGACACTGCTTGTAACAAGGCTCGTTGACCCTCAAACCATACATGGGGAGACTTGCTACTCTATGGTGTGGTGAGCGACACTGCCAGTAACAAGGCTCGTTGATCCTCAAACCATACATGGGGAGACTTGCTACTCTATGGTGTGGTGAGCGACACTGCCAGTAACAAGGCTCGTTGATCCTCAAACCATACATGGGGAGACTTGCTACTCTATGGTGTGGTGAGCGACACTGCCAGTAACAAGGCTCGTTGATCCTCAAACCATTCATGGGGAGACTTGCTACTCTATGGTATGGTGAGCGACACTGCCAGTAACAAGGCTCGTTGATCCTCAAACCATACATGGGGAGACTTGCTACTCTATGGTGTGGTGAGCGACACTGTCAGTAACAAGGTTCGTTGATCCTCAAACCATACATGGGGAGACTTGCTACTCTATGGTGTGGTGAACGACACTGTCAGTAACAAGGCTCGTTGATCCTCAAACCATACATGGGGAGACTTGCTACTCTATGGTGTGGTGAACGACACTGCTAGTAACAGGGCTCGTTGATCCTCAAACCATACATGGGGAGACTTGCTACTCTATGGTGTGGTGAGTGACACTGCTTGTAACAAGGCTCGTTGATCCTCAAACCATACATGGCGAGACTTGCTACTCTATGGTGTGGTGAGCGACACTTTCAGTAACAAGGTTCGTTGATCCTCAAACCATACATGGGGAGACTTGCTACTCTATGGTGTGGTGAGCGACACTGCTAGTAACAGGGCTCGTTGATCCTCAAACCATACATGGGGAGACTTGCTACTCTATGGTGTGGTGAGTGACACTGCTTGTAACAAGGCTCGTTGATCCTCAAACCATACATGGGGAGACTTGCTACTCTATGGTGTGGTGAGCGACACTGCCAGTAACAAGGCTCGTTGATCCTCAAACCGTACATGGCGAGACTTGCTACTCTATGGTGTGGTGAGCGGCACTGCTTGTAACAAGGCTCGTTGATCCTCAAACCATACATGGCGAGACTTGCTACTCTATGGTGTGGTGAGCGACACTTTCAGTAACAAGGTTCGTTGATCCTCAAACCATACATGGGGAGACTTGCTACTCTATGGTGTGGTGAGCGACACTGCTTGTAACAAGGCTCGTTGATCCTCAAACCATACATGGCGAGACTTGCTACTCTATGGTGTGGTGAGTGACACTGCTTGTAACAAGGCTCGTTGATCCTCAAACCGTACGTGGGGAGACTTGCTACTCTATGGTGTGGTGAGCGACACTGCTTGTAACAAGGCTCGTTGATCCTCAAACCATACATGGCGAGACTTGCTACTCTATGGTGTGTTGAGCGACACTTTCAGTAACAAGGTTCGTTGATCCTCAAACCGTACATGGCGAGACTTGCTACTCTATGGTGTGGTGAGTGACACTGCTTGTAACAAGGCTCGTTGATCCTCAAACCATACATGGCGAGACTTGCTACTCTATGGTGTGGTGAGCGACACTTTCAGTAACAAGGTTCGTTGATCCTCAAACCATACATGGGGAGACTTGCTACTCTATGGTGTGGTGAGCGACACTGTCAGTAACAAGGCTCGTTGATCCTCAAACCATACATGGGGAGACCTGCTACTCTATGGTGTGGTGAGCGACACTGTCAGTAACAAGGCTCGTTGATCCTCAAACCATACATGGGGAGACTTGCTACTCTATGGTGTGGTGAGTGACACTGTCAGTAACAAGGCTCGTTGATCCTCAAACCATACATGGGGAGACCGGCTACTCTATGGTGTGGTGAGCGACTCTGTCAGTAACAAGGCTCGTTGATCCTCAAACCATACATGGGGAGACTTGCTACTCTATGGTGTGGTGAGCGACACTGTCAGTAACAAGGCTCGTTGATCCTCAAACCATACATGGGGAGACCTGCTACTCTATGGTGTGGTGAGCGACACTGTCAGTAACAAGGCTCGTTGATCCTCAAACCATACATGGGGAGACATGCTACTCTATGGTGTGGTGAGCGACACTGCCAGTAACAAGGTTCGTTGATCCTCAAACCATACGTGGGGAGACTTGCTACTCTATGGTGTGGTGAGCGACACTGTCAGTAACAAGGCTCGTTGATCCTCAAACCATACATGGGGAGACTTGCTACTCTATGGTGTGGTGAGCGACACTGCCAGTAACAAGGCTCGTTGATCCTCAAACCATACAAGGGGAGACTTGGTACTCTATGGTGTGGTGAGCGACACTGCCAGTAACAAGGCTCGTTGATCCTCAAACCATACATGGGGAGACTTGCTACTCTATGGTGTGGTGAGCGACACTGTCAGTAACAAGGCTCGTTGATCCTCAAACCATACAAGGGGAGACTTGCTACTCTATGGTGTGGTGAGCGACACTGCCAGTAGCAAGGCTCGTTGATCCTCAAACCATACATGGGGAGACTTGCTACTCTATGGTGTGGTGAGCGACACTGCCAGTAACAAGGCTCGTTGATCCTCAAACCATACATGGGGAGACTTGCTACTCTATGGTATGGTGAGCGACACTGCCAGTAACAAGGCTCGTTGATCCTCAAACCATACACGGGGAGACTTGCTACTCTATGGTGTGGTGAGCGACACTGCTAGTAACAGGGCTCGTTGATCCTCAAACCATACATGGGGAGACTTGCTACTCTATGGTGTGGTGAGTGACACTGCTTGTAACAAGGCTCGTTGATCCTCAAACCATACATGGCGAGACTTGCTACTCTATGGTGTGGTGAGCGACACTTTCAGTAACAAGGTTCGTTGATCCTCAAACCATACATGGGGAGACTTGCTACTCTATGGTGTGGTGAGCGACACTGTCAGTAACAAGGTTCGTTGATCCTCAAACCATACATGGGGAGACTTGCTACTCTATGGTGTGGTGAGCGACACTGCCAGTAATAAGGCTCGTTGATCCTCAAACCATACATGGGGAGACTTGCTACTCTATGGTGTGGTGAGCGACACTGTCAGTAACAAGGCTCGTTGATCCTCAAACCATACATGGGGAGACTTGCTACTCTATGGTGTGGTGAGCGACACTGCTAGTAACAAGGCTCGTTGATCCTCAAACCATACATGGGGAGACCTGCTACTCTATGGTGTGGTGAGCGACACTGCTAGTTACAAGGCTCGTTGATCCTCAAACCATACATGGGGAGACTTGCTACTCCATGGTGTGGTGAGCGACACTGCTAGTAACAAGGCTCGTTGATCCTCAAACCATACATGGGGAGACTTGCTACTCTATGGTGTGGTGAGCGACACTGCTAGTTACAAGGCTCGTTGATCCTCAAACCATACATGGGAAGACTTGCTACTCTATGGTGTGGTGAGGGACACTGCTAGTTACAAGGCTCGTTGATCCTCAAACCGTACATGGCGAGACTTGCTACTCTATGGTGTGGTGAGCGGCACTGCTTGTAACAAGGCTCGTTGATCCTCAAACCATACATGGCGAGACTTGCTACTCTATGGTGTGGTGAGTGACACTGTCAGTAACAAGGCTCGTTGATCCTCAAACCATACATGGCGAGACTTGCTACTCTATGGTGTGGTGAGTGACACTGCTTGTAACAAGGCTCGTTGATCCTCAAACCGTACGTGGGGAGACTTGCTACTCTATGGTGTGGTGAGCGACACTGCTTGTAACAAGGCTCGTTGATCCTCAAACCATACATGGCGAGACTTGCTACTCTATGGTGTGGTGAGTGACACTGCTTGTAACAAGGCTCGTTGATCCTCAAACCGTACGTGGGGAGACTTGCTACTCTATGGTGTGGTGAGCGACACTGCTTGTAACAAGGCTCGTTGATCCTCAAACCATACATGGCGAGACTTGCTACTCTATGGTGTGTTGAGCGACACTTTCAGTAACAAGGTTCGTTGATCCTCAAACCGTACATGGCGAGACTTGCTACTCTATGGTGTGGTGAGTGACACTGCTTGTAACAAGGCTCGTTGATCCTCAAACCATACATGGCGAGACTTGCTACTCTATGGTGTGGTGAGCGACACTTTCAGTAACAAGGTTCGTTGATCCTCAAACCATACATGGGGAGACTTGCTACTCTATGGTGTGGTGAGCGACACTGTCAGTAACAAGGCTCGTTGATCCTCAAACCATACATGGGGAGACCTGCTACTCTATGGTGTGGTGAGCGACACTGTCAGTAACAAGGCTCGTTGATCCTCAAACCATACATGGGGAGACTTGCTACTCTATGGTGTGGTGAGTGACACTGTCAGTAACAAGGCTCGTTGATCCTCAAACCATACATGGGGAGACCGGCTACTCTATGGTGTGGTGAGCGACTCTGTCAGTAACAAGGCTCGTTGATCCTCAAACCATACATGGGGAGACTTGCTACTCTATGGTGTGGTGAGCGACACTGTCAGTAACAAGGCTCGTTGATCCTCAAACCATACATGGGGAGACCTGCTACTCTGGTGTGGTGAGCGACACTGTCAGTAACAAGGCTCGTTGATCCTCAAACCATACATGGGGAGACATGCTACTCTATGGTGTGGTGAGCGACACTGCCAGTAACAAGGTTCGTTGATCCTCAAACCATACGTGGGGAGACTTGCTACTCTATGGTGTGGTGAGCGACACTGTCAGTAACAAGGCTCGTTGATCCTCAAACCATACATGGGGAGACTTGCTACTCTATGGTGTGGTGAGCGACACTGCCAGTAACAAGGCTCGTTGATCCTCAAACCATACAAGGGGAGACTTGGTACTCTATGGTGTGGTGAGCGACACTGCCAGTAACAAGGCTCGTTGATCCTCAAACCATACATGGGGAGACTTGCTACTCTATGGTGTGGTGAGCGACACTGTCAGTAACAAGGCTCGTTGATCCTCAAACCATACAAGGGGAGACTTGCTACTCTATGGTGTGGTGAGCGACACTGCCAGTAGCAAGGCTCGTTGATCCTCAAACCATACATGGGGAGACTTGCTACTCTATGGTGTGGTGAGCGACACTGCCAGTAACAAGGCTCGTTGATCCTCAAACCATACATGGGGAGACTTGCTACTCTATGGTATGGTGAGCGACACTGCCAGTAACAAGGCTCGTTGATCCTCAAACCATACACGGGGAGACTTGCTACTCTATGGTGTGGTGAGCGACACTGCTAGTAACAGGGCTCGTTGATCCTCAAACCATACATGGGGAGACTTGCTACTCTATGGTGTGGTGAGTGACACTGCTTGTAACAAGGCTCGTTGATCCTCAAACCATACATGGCGAGACTTGCTACTCTATGGTGTGGTGAGCGACACTTTCAGTAACAAGGTTCGTTGATCCTCAAACCATACATGGGGAGACTTGCTACTCTATGGTGTGGTGAGCGACACTGTCAGTAACAAGGTTCGTTGATCCTCAAACCATACATGGGGAGACTTGCTACTCTATGGTGTGGTGAGCGACACTGCCAGTAATAAGGCTCGTTGATCCTCAAACCATACATGGGGAGACTTGCTACTCTATGGTGTGGTGAGCGACACTGTCAGTAACAAGGCTCGTTGATCCTCAAACCATACATGGGGAGACTTGCTACTCTATGGTGTGGTGAGCGACACTGCTAGTAACAAGGCTCGTTGATCCTCAAACCACACATGGGGAGACCTGCTACTCTATGGTGTGGTGAGCGACACTGCTAGTTACAAGGCTCGTTGATCCTCAAACCATACATGGGGAGACTTGCTACTCCATGGTGTGGTGAGCGACACTGCTAGTAACAAGGCTCGTTGATCCTCAAACCATACATGGGGAGACTTGCTACTCTATGGTGTGGTGAGCGACACTGCTAGTTACAAGGCTCGTTGATCCTCAAACCATACATGGGAAGACTTGCTACTCTATGGTGTGGTGAGGGACACTGCTAGTTACAAGGCTCGTTGATCCTCAAACCATACATGGGGAGACTTGCTACTCTATGGTGTGGTGAGCGACACTGCTAGTTACAAGGCTCGTTGATCCTCAAACCATACATGGGGAGACTTGCTACTCTATGGTGTGGTGAGCGACACTGCTAATTACAAGGCTCGTTGATCCTCAAACCATACATGGGGAGACCTGCTACTCTATGGTGTGGTGAGCGACTCTGTCAGTAACAAGGCTCGTTGATCCTCAAACCATACATGGGGAGACTTGCTACTCTATGGTGTGGTGAGCGACACTGTCAGTAACAAGGCTCGTTGATCCTCAAACCATACATGGGGGACTTGCTACTCTATGGTGTGGTGAGCGACACTGCTAGTAACAGGGCTCGTTGACCCTCAAACCATACAAGGGGAGACTTGCTACTCTATGGTGTGGTGAGCGACACTGCCAGTAACAAGGCTCGTTGATCCTCAAACCATACAGGGGGAGACTTGCTACTCTATGGTGTGGTGAGCGACACTGTCAGTAACAAGGCTCGTTGATCCTCAAACCATACATGGGGAGACTTGCTACTCTATGGTGTGGTGAGCGACACTGCTAGTAACAGGGCTCGTTGACCCTCAAACCATACAAGGGGAGACTTGCTACTCTATGGTGTGGTGAGCGACACTGCCAGTAACAAGGCTCGTTGATCCTCAAACCATACAGGGGGAGACTTGCTACTCTATGGTGTGGTGAGCGACACTGCCAGTAACAAGGCTCGTTGATCCTCAAACCATACAGGGGGGAGACTTGCTACTCTATGGTGTGGTGAGCGACACTGTCAGTAACAAGGCTCGTTGATCCTCAAACCATACATGGGGAGACTTGCTACTCTATGGTGTGGTGAGCGACACTGCTAGTAACAAGGCTCGTTGATCCTCAAACCATACATGGGGAGACCTGCTACTCTATGGTGTGGTGAGCGACACTGCTGGTAACAAGGCTCGTTGACCCTCAAACCATACAAGGGGAGACTTGCTACTCTATGGTGTGGTGAGCGACACTGCTTGTAACAAGGCTCGTTGACCCTCAAACCATACAAGGGGAGACTTGCTACTCTATGGTGTGGTGAGAGACACTGCTTGTAACAAGGCTCGTTGATCCTCAAACCATACATGGGGAGACTTGCTACTCTATGGTGTGGTGAGCGACACTGCTAGTAACAAGGCTCGTTGACCCTCAAACCATACAAGGGGAGACTTGCTACTCTATGGTGTGGTGAGCGACACTGCTTGTAACAAGGCTCGTTGACCCTCAAACCATACATGGGGAGACTTGCTACTCTATGGTGTGGTGAGCGACACTGCCAGTAACAAGGCTCGTTGATCCTCAAACCATACATGGGGAGACTTGCTACTCTATGGTGTGGTGAGCGACACTGCCAGTAACAAGGCTCGTTGATCCTCAAACCATACATGGGGAGACTTGCTACTCTATGGTGTGGTGAGCGACACTGCCAGTAACAAGGCTCGTTGATCCTCAAACCATTCATGGGGAGACTTGCTACTCTATGGTATGGTGAGCGACACTGCCAGTAACAAGGCTCGTTGATCCTCAAACCATACATGGGGAGACTTGCTACTCTATGGTGTGGTGAGCGACACTGTCAGTAACAAGGTTCGTTGATCCTCAAACCATACATGGGGAGACTTGCTACTCTATGGTGTGGTGAACGACACTGTCAGTAACAAGGCTCGTTGATCCTCAAACCATACATGGGGAGACTTGCTACTCTATGGTGTGGTGAACGACACTGCTAGTAACAGGGCTCGTTGATCCTCAAACCATACATGGGGAGACTTGCTACTCTATGGTGTGGTGAGTGACACTGCTTGTAACAAGGCTCGTTGATCCTCAAACCATACATGGCGAGACTTGCTACTCTATGGTGTGGTGAGCGACACTTTCAGTAACAAGGTTCGTTGATCCTCAAACCATACATGGGGAGACTTGCTACTCTATGGTGTGGTGAGCGACACTGCTAGTAACAGGGCTCGTTGATCCTCAAACCATACATGGGGAGACTTGCTACTCTATGGTGTGGTGAGTGACACTGCTTGTAACAAGGCTCGTTGATCCTCAAACCATACATGGGGAGACTTGCTACTCTATGGTGTGGTGAGCGACACTGCCAGTAACAAGGCTCGTTGATCCTCAAACCGTACATGGCGAGACTTGCTACTCTATGGTGTGGTGAGCGGCACTGCTTGTAACAAGGCTCGTTGATCCTCAAACCATACATGGCGAGACTTGCTACTCTATGGTGTGGTGAGCGACACTTTCAGTAACAAGGTTCGTTGATCCTCAAACCATACATGGGGAGACTTGCTACTCTATGGTGTGGTGAGCGACACTGCTTGTAACAAGGCTCGTTGATCCTCAAACCATACATGGCGAGACTTGCTACTCTATGGTGTGGTGAGTGACACTGCTTGTAACAAGGCTCGTTGATCCTCAAACCGTACGTGGGGAGACTTGCTACTCTATGGTGTGGTGAGCGACACTGCTTGTAACAAGGCTCGTTGATCCTCAAACCATACATGGCGAGACTTGCTACTCTATGGTGTGTTGAGCGACACTTTCAGTAACAAGGTTCGTTGATCCTCAAACCGTACATGGCGAGACTTGCTACTCTATGGTGTGGTGAGTGACACTGCTTGTAACAAGGCTCGTTGATCCTCAAACCATACATGGCGAGACTTGCTACTCTATGGTGTGGTGAGCGACACTTTCAGTAACAAGGTTCGTTGATCCTCAAACCATACATGGGGAGACTTGCTACTCTATGGTGTGGTGAGCGACACTGTCAGTAACAAGGTTCGTTGATCCTCAAACCATACATGGGGAGACTTGCTACTCTATGGTGTGGTGAGCGACACTGCTAGTAATAAGGCTCGTTGATCCTCAAACCATACATGGGGAGACTTGCTACTCTATGGTGTGGTGAGCGACACTGCTAGTTACAAGGCTCGTTGATCCTCAAACCATACATGGGGAGACCTCATACTCTATGGTGTGGTGAGCGACACTGTCAGTAACAAGGCTCGTTGATCCTCAAACCATACATGGGGAGACTTGCTACTCTATGGTGTGGTGAGCGACACTGTCAGTAACAAGGCTCGTTGATCCTCAAACCATACATGGGGAGACTTGCTACTCTATGGTGTGGTGAGCGGCACTGCTTGTAACAAGGCTCGTTGATCCTCAAACCATACATGGGGAGACTTGCTACTCTATGGTGTGGTGAGTGACACTGTCAGTAACAAGGCTCGTTGATCCTCAAACCATACATGGGGAGACTTGCTACTCTATGGTGTGGTTAGCGACACTGTCAGTAACAAGGCTCGTTGATCCTCAAACCATACATGGGGAGACTTGCTGCTCTATGGTGTGGTGAGCGACACTGCTTGTAACAAGGCTCGTTGATCCTCAAACCATACATGGGGAGACTTGCTACTCTATGGTGTGGTGAGTGACACTGCCAGTAACAAGGCTCGTTGATCCTCAAACCATACATGGGGAGACTTGCTACTCTATGGTGTGGTGAGCGACACTGCCAGTAACAAGGCTCGTTGATCCTCAAACCATACATGGGGAGACTTGCTACTCTATGGTGTGGTGAGCGACACTGCTAGTAACAAGGCTCGTTGATCCTCAAACCATACATGGGGAGACTTGCTACTCTATGGTGTGGTGAGCGACACTGCTAGTAACAAGGCTCGTTGATCCTCAAACCGTACATGGGGAGACTTGCTACTCTATGGTGTAGTGAGCGGCACTGCTAGTAACAGGGCTCGTTGATCCTCAAACCATACAGAGGGAGACTTGCTACTCTATGGTGTGGTGAGCGGCACTGCTAGTAACAAGGCTCGTTTATCCTCAAACCATACATGGGGAGACTTGTTACTCTATGGTGTGGTGAGCGGCACTGCTAGTAACAAGGCTCGTTTATCCTCAAACCATACATGGGGAGACTTGCTACTCTATGGTGTGGTGAGCGACACTGCTAGTAACAGGGCTCGTTGATCCTCAAACCATACAGGGGGAGACTTGCTACTCTATGGTGTGGTGAGCGGCACTGCTAGTAACAAGGCTCGTTTATCCTCAAACCATACATGGGGAGACTTGTTACTCTATGGTGTGGTGAGCGACACTGCTAGTAACAAGGCTCGTTGATCCTCAAACCATACATGGGGAGACTTGCTACTCTATGGTGTGGTGAGCGGCACTGCTAGTAACAAGGCTCGTTGATCCTCAAACCATACATGGGGAGACTTGCTACTCTATGGTGTGGTGAGCGATACTGCTAGTTACAAGGCTCGTTGATCATCAAACCATAGATGGGGAGACTTGCTACTCTATGGTGTGGTGAGCGACACTGCTAGTAACAAGGCTCGTTGATCCTCAAACCATACATGGGGAGACTTGCTACTCTATGGTGCGGTGAGCGACACTGCTAGTAACAAGGCTCGTTGATCCTCAAACCATACATGGGGAGACTTGCTACTCTATGATGTGGTGAGCGGTACTGCTAGTAACAAGGCTCGTTGATCCTCAAACCATACATGGGGAGACTTGCTACTCTATGGTGTGGTGAGCGATACTGCTAGTTACAAGGCTCGTTGATCATCAAACCATAGATGGGGAGACTTGCTACTCTATGGTGTGGTGAGCGACACTGCTAGTAACAAGGCTCGTTGATCCTCAAACCATACATGGGGAGACTTGCTACTCTATGGTGTGGTGAGCGACACTGTCAGTAACAAGGCTCGTTGATCCTCAAACCATACATGGGGAGACTTGCTACTCTATGGTGTGGTGAGCGACACTGCTAGTAACAAGGCTCGTTGATCCTCAAACCATACATGGGGAGACTTGCTACTCTATGGTGTGGTGAGCGACACTGCCAGTAACAAGGCTCGTTGATCCTCAAACCATACATGGGGAGACTTGCTACTCTATGGTGTGGTGAGCGACATTGCTAGTAAGAAGGCTCGTTGATCCTCGAACCATACAGGGGGAGACCTGCTACTCTATGGTGTGGTGAGCGACACTGCTAGTAACAAGGCTCGTTGATCCTCAAACCATACAGGGGGAGACCTGCTACTCTATGGTATGGTGAGCGACACTGTCAGTAACAAGTCTCGTTGATCCTCAAACCATACACGGGGAGACCTGCTACTCTATGGTGTGGTGAGCGACACTGTCAGTAACAAGGCTCGTTGATCCTCAAACCATACATGGGGAGACTTGCTACTCTATGGTGTGGTGAGCGACACTGTCAGTAACAAGGTTCGTTGATCCTCAAACCATACATGGGGAGACTTGCTACTCTATGGTGTGGTGAGCGACACTGCTTGTAACAAGGCTGGTTGATCCTCAAACCATACATGGGGAGACTTGCTACTCTATGGTGTGGTGAGCGACACTGCTAGTAACAAGGCTCGTTTATCCTCAAACCATACATGGGGAGACTTGCTACTCTATGGTGTGGTGAGCGACACTGCTAGTAACAAGGCTCGTTGATCCTCAAACCATACATGGGGAGACTTGCTACTCTATGGTGTGGTGAGCGACACTGCTTGTAACAAGGCTCGTTGATCCTCAAACCATACATGGGGAGACTTGCTACTCTATGGTGTGGTGAGCGACACTGCTAGTAACAAGGCTCGTTGATCCTCAAACCATACATGGGGAGACTTGCTACTCTATGTTGTGGTGAGCGACACTGCTTGTAACAAGGCTCGTTGATCCTCAAACCATACATGGGGAGACTTGCTACTCTATGGTGTGGTGAGCGACACTGCCAGTAACAAGGCTCGTTGATCCTCAAACCATACATGGGGAGACTTGCTACTCTATGGTGTGGTGAGCGACACTGCTAGTAACAAGGCTCGCTGATCCTCAAACCGTACATGGGGAGACTTGCTACTCTATGGTGTGGTGAGCGACACTGCTTGTAACAAGGCTCGTTGATCCTCAAACCATACGTGGGGAGACTTGCTACTCTATGGTGTGGTGAGCGACACTGCCAGTAACAAGGCTCGTTGATCCTCAAACCATACATGGGGAGACTTGCTATTCTATGGTGTGGTGAGCGACACTGCTAGTAACAAGGCTCGTTGATCCTCAAACCATACGTGGGGAGACTTGCTACTCTATGGTGTGGTGAGCGACACTGCTAGTACAAGGCTCGTTGATCCTCAAACCGTACAGGGGGAGACTTGCTACTCTATGGTGTGGTGAGCGGCACTGCCAGTAACAAGGCTCGTTGATCCTCAAACCATACGTGGGGAGACTTGCTACTCTATGGTGTGGTGAGCGACACTGCCAGTAACAAGGCTCGTTGATCCTCAAACCATACATGGGGAGACTTGCTATTCTATGGTGTGGTGAGCGACACTGCTAGTAACAAGGCTCGTTGATCCTCAAACCATACGTGGGGAGACTTGCTACTCTATGGTGTGGTGAGCGACACTGCTAGTAACAAGGCTCGTTGATCCTCAAACCATACATGGGGAGACTTGCTACTCTATGGTGTGGTGAGCGACACTGCTTGTAACAAGGCTCGTTGATCCTCAAACCATACATGGGGAGACTTGCTACTCTATGGTGTGGTGAGCGACACTGCTAGTAACAAGGCTCGTTGATCCTCAAACCATACATGGGGAGACTTGCTACTCTATGGTGTGGTGAGCGGCACTGTCAGTAACAAGGCTCGTTGATCCTCAAACCATACAGGGGGAGACCTGCTACTCTATGGTGTGGTGAGCGACACTGCTCGTAACAAGGCTCGTTGATCCTCAAACCATACATGGGGAGACCTGCTACTCTATGGTGTGGTGAGCGACACTGCTAGTAACAAGGCTCGTTGATCCTCAAACCATAGATGGGGAGACTTGCTACTCTATGGTGTGGTGAGCGGCACTGTCAGTAAGAAGGCTCGTTGATCCTCAAACCATAGATGGGGAGACTTGCTACTCTATGGTGTGGTGAGCGACACTGCTAGTAACAAGGCTCGTTGATCCTCAAACCGTACATGGGGAGACTTGCTACTCTATGGTGTGGTGATCGGCACTGTCAGTAACAAGGCTCGTTGATCCTCAAACCATACAGGGGGAGACCTGCTACTCAATGGTGTGGTGAGCGACACTGCTAGTAACAAGGCTCGTTGATCCTCAAACCATAGATGGGGAGACTTGCTACTCTATGGTGTGGTGAGCGGCACTGTCAGTAAGAAGGCTCGTTGATCCTCAAACCATAGATGGGGAGACTTGCTACTCTATGGTGTGGTGAGCGACACTGCTAGTAACAAGGCTCGTTGATCCTCAAACCGTACATGGGGAGACTTGCTACTCTATGGTGTGGTGAGCGGCACTGTCAGTAAGAAGGCTCGTTGATCCTCAAACCATAGATGGGGAGACCTGCTACTCTATGGTGTGGTGAGCGACACTGCTAGTAACAAGGCTCGTTGATCCTCAAACCATAGATGGGGAGACTTGCTACTCTATGGTGTGGTGAGCGACACTGCTAGTAACAAGGCTCGTTGATCCTCAAACCGTACATGGGGAGACTTGCTACTCTATGGTGTGGTGAGCGGCACTGTCAGTAACAAGGCTCGTTGATCCTCAAACCATACAGGGGGAGACCTGCTACTCTATGGTGTGGTGAGCGACACTGCTAGTAACAAGGTTCGTTGATCCTCAAACCATACATGGGGAGACTTGCTACTCTATGGTGTGGTGAGCGACACTGCTAGTAACAAGGTTCGTTGATCCTCAAACCATACATGGGGAGACTTGCTACTCTATGGTGTGGTGAGCGACACTGTCAGTAACAAGGCTCGTTGATCCTCAAACCATACATGGGGAGACTTGCTACTCTATGGTGTGGCGAGCGACACTGCCAGTAACTAGGCTCATTGATCCTCAAACCATAGATGGGGAGACCTGCTACTCTATGGTGTGGTGAGCGACACTGCCAGTAACAAGGCTCGTTGATCTTCAAACCATAGATGGGGAGACCTGTTACAGTATAGTACGGAAGGCAACTGATAAGAATATTCGATGTGACGAACAGAAATATCACAATTATACAGAGGCAATACATTACACGTAGCTTGTTGATTCCCTGGACATCGCAAAGGAGGGATATGGCTCTTAAAAGGGTGTGCGATCACTGGGGTGCATGGAATTATGCGCTAGAATGTAGAAAATATGCATTAAAACATTAAAAAATATGCACTTAACTAAAAGCCAATCTTCTTCACTCATATTATACTTGTATCATTCACTGCAGAAAGAAGCATCACTACAGATAATAAAGGCAAGTTTTCTGAAGATTAATTACCTCTAATTTAATCGTTTTCAGTGCATAAATATCCGGTCCTAAGCCATCAGTTGAATACTCACTATTACTTGAAACCCACTGTTTGATAAATACTTTCTGCCGCTCTTCGTTTTAGGCATTTTGATTTAAGGATATGCAGACTAAGAATAAAGTAACACATTAACTGAAGAAACTCCTCACAAAACTAACTCTGGGCTACTGGCTGTCGAGATGGTGAAAGAAATGTCCCAGCCCATTCCCTTCTTCAAATAGCCAGGCAACATGCTTGCATAAAATATTAGCTGGGGGGTTAGATGGATATAAGGAAACACAAACAAAAAGGAAGTGTATCTGAACGATACCTAACGTCTTACAGGCAACGGCGAAAAAACAGATGGAAACTCCTCCAGTGACGAACAAAGGAGAACAAATCCAGGCTCTGAGCCATAGAGGAAAAAAGTACAATTTGAAATAGGTGAAGAACAGAGAGACTGAGAGGAACTATCTTCCTAGATCCTTAATAACTGGTAGCCAAGTGTCACTTAGCTGATATCCAGTGTCTTCGTTAAAATTATTGGGATTTTTACGAATTTCAACTGCCTCCCTTATAATTCTAGACCTGTTGTGCTTAACAAGGGCAAGCGCATGAGCATCCTTGAAACATACATCGTTCCCTGAAGACAGGGCATGTTCAGCTATAGCTGATTTGTCAGGTTTGTTCAGACGGATGTTCCTTTGATGCTCTCTGATGCGAGTTGCAATGGACCGTTTTGTTTGTCCAATGTAGACTTTTCCGCAAGTACAAGGGACTTCATGCACCCCAGGTTGTAGTATTGGGGACATTTTATCTTTGTTTAATGCTAAACGTTGACCAATTTTCGTCATAGTGCCGAAAACTGTTTTTATCTTGTGCTTGCGGAGAATCTTAGCAACGCGGTCAGTGGTGTTGTGAATATAAGGGAGGTAAGCAGTTCCTCTCACGTCGGAGCTCTGAGAAGGTTGTCTATCCCTCCTTCTGGGATGTAGGGACCTATATATAGTGGATTCATTATAGCCATTGCCCTTAAATATGGTTTGTAACGCATGTAACTCTTCCTGAAGAGTTGATGCCTCACAAATACGTTCCGCTCTTTTGGCTAGAGTTGTTATAATTGCGATTCATTATAGCCATTGCCCTTAAATATGGTTTGTAACGCATGTAACTCTTCCTGAAGAGTTGATGCCTCACAAATACGTTCCGCTCTTTTGGCTAGAGTTGTTATAATTGCTTGGTTGACAACCATCGCCGTTCAACCAAATGCTATTTTGGTGAGTTTTGATGTAGAGTCCTTGTTCACCAGAGTGCCGGTGGACTCGGTCATGTCCCTCATCAATGATTTGTTTCCTGAGGACATTGCCCGATTATTCCACCACTGCTTGTGTTCCAGTTATTTCTTGTGGAAGGTAAATTTTACGAGCAGACTGATGGTGTGGCCATGGGAAGTCCACTCTCGCCTGTCGTGGCAAATTTTTTCATGGAACATTTTGAGGGGGAGGCTATATCTTCGGCGTCTTTCAAACCTGTGATTTGGTGGAGGTATGTGGATGATACGTTCGTGGTGTGGGAGGAGGGTTCTGAGGATCTGAACCACTTTTTGAACCACCTAAATCAGCAGCATCCTTCAATCCACTTCACAATGGAGCTAGAGTCGGGTGGATGCTTACCTTTTTTGGATGTTCTTGTGAGGAGGAAGGCGGATGGCTCCATGGGGCACAGTGTCTACCGTAAGCCAACTCACACTAACCGTTATTTACATGCGGACTCCCACCACCACCCAGCACAAAAACAAGGAATTATAACAACTCTAGCCAAAAGAGCGGAACGTATTTTTGAGGCATCAACTCTTCAGGAAGAGTTACATGCGTTACAAACCATGTTTATGGGTAATGGCTATAATGAATCCACTATATATAGGTCCCTACATCCCAGAAGGAGGGATAGACGACCTTCTCAGAGCTCCGACGTGAGGGGAACTGCTTACCTCCCTTATATTCACAACACCACTGACCGCGTTGCTAAGATTCTCCGCAAGCACAAGATAAAAACAGTTTTCGGCACTATGACGAAAATTGGTCAACGTTTAGCATTAAACAAAGATAAAATGTCCCCAATACTACAACCTGGGGTGTATGAAGTCCCTTGTACTTGCGGAAAAGTCTACATTGGACAAACAAAACGGTCCATTGCAACTCGCATCAAAGAGCATCAAAGGAACATCCGTCTGAATCAACCTGACAAATCAGCTATAGCTGAACATGCCCTGTCTTCAGGGAACGATGTATGTTTCAAGGATGCTCATGCGCTTGCCCTTGTTAAGCACAACTGGTCTAGAATTATAAGGGAGGCAGTTGAAATTCGTAAAAATCCCAATAATTTTAACAAAGACACTGGATATCAGCTAATTGCCCACTTGGCTACCAGTTATTAAGGATCTAGGAAGATAGTTCCTCTCAGTCTCTCTGTTCTTCACCTATTTCAAATTGTACTTTTTTCCTCTATGGCTACAGAGCCTGGATTTGTTCTCCTTTGTTCGTCACTGGAGGAGTTTCCATCTGTTTTTTCGCCGTTGCCTGTATGACGTTAGGTATCGTTCAGATACACTTCCCTTCTGTTGATGTTTCCTTATATCCATCTAACCTTCCCACCTCCCCCCCCCCCTCTTCTTTTGGACATCCTCATTCTTCGAGGAGTCTCTATATTTTCACCCCGCCCCCTTTACCTTCTCCTTACTTACTACTCTGTCCGCCGTTCTACCATGGTCCATACAGTAATTTCTGGCAGCTGCACTTTGGTGACGAATCGAGAAATTTATCTATATTTTTTCTAATTTTTGTAATCTCATTGATATACTTTCTTTGGCCACATTGTTTGATTTCCATAGAAAAAGGAGGCAAGGTTTCTCCGAAACGTATGGTTCTAATCTAAATACACACGCCATTAGCCCAAGAAACATGAATTATTTATATAATCCGGGCCGTGAAAGCCTTAATATATACCTCCCTATTGTTTACCAACTTGACTTTACAACAAGATGGCGGACAGGCTGTTTCTGAGTACGGCGCATAGATGGCGTTAGCTTCGCAGGAGTAAAAGTAGGCAACCCACACGGCTCGTGCAACCCACCGATTCAACATACAATTTCCATTGTGAAATGCACAATATAACACTTAACTTTATATCGCATGAGTAGTTATAAAACAATAAATATAAACAATTCAAGTAAATAAGCTAACTCTAGCCGATCACGTGAGAGACGAAGACTATACCACAGAGCCCGACATATCCGTAACACCTCAGTGTTGTTAACCGACTTACATACAACGTGTTAGCAAATACAGTCTTGAAATAAACGATTTCATCACTGCAGTACATCTTCATTATAATAAATCATTCCATACAAAGCTTATATTATTTCTATCAGTAGGCTATATCGCATGCAATATACTCAAACTACTGAAATATAGGACAGGTACAAGAGGTCAGCTACCATCTTGTCATGTGACAGAGACTGCTCAGCTCTTCTAAGTCACTCATACAGTATAATGTTAAATTGTAATATTCAACGGGTCACGCCATTTAGGATAGCTTAAACCACCCTCGGTTTGATAATCGGAATTGGTGGGTTCTAAGTCATCGGTTATAGTGTTTGAATAATTCACACAGCCACCATCTTAAAATGATACCGCTGATGACCTTGTAGTTTGGGCATAAGACGCGTTCTATATGAAGATATGTTGTTACCAAATTTGGTAGAGATCGGATCATTAGTTTAGTCGTAATTTTATTTTTCGTTTTGAACGTTTGGATGACCGCCATTCAGTTTTGGTAAAGATGGCGGCGATATAAAACATGACACTCAGGTGCTACCGCTGTACCAAATTTCGTTCAATTCGGTTTCGTCGTGTTTGAATTGATGGGGTGGGGCAGATACACTCACACTCAGACAGACTGACAACTGTTGGCCCTAAGAGGCGGGGTGTGTGTAGCCTCACCACTTCTGCTACACCCTCAAGAACTCATGGCTGGTGAGTTTGGGAGTTGGAGACCCCGAGGGATTCCTGAGCTGGGTTCGTTTTATCCCCTTTTTCCTCTGACCGTGGGGTGGGCCCTCTCCTCTTTTCCTTTCCTATCTGCCTTTCATGGCTCTCCTTACTTCCAAATCCCTCCATCCTCATTCTTCGAGGGTTGAGGGCATTTCTTTTCTTCCTGTCCTTGATTTGCCTTATCCTTCATTTGTTTACCATTTCCCCCATTTCTTCTTCTAGTAGGCTATGTACAGTGCAGTAAGTCTGTAGTTAGTATTAGTTTTCTTTCTCATCTCATCTTGGGGCCGATAACCTAGATGTTAGGCCCCTTAAAACAACAATTATCATCATCATCATCTCATCTTTCACTATACGCAAACCATTAGGGGCCAATAACCTAGATGTTAGGCCCCTTAAAACAACAATTATCATCTACATCATCAACTTTTTGTCCGTGTAGATCTCATAAGTCTACTTTCACTTTTTGCAAAGATCGAAAGTAGGCTAAAATTGGACTTTGACAACCAAGCTGATTGGCATTACTGTTTAAAACGGATGGTATGTATGTATGTATGTATGTAATATGCAGTAACCAGTAACCTTCTCTTCCTCAGGGGTCGTCATGTTCCGTCTGTGGTGCTGCTACAGTCATACTTTCGTCAAGTACTTCCACGCGTTCGTCTTGGCGTTGCCAATAGTGAGTGTCTTGCCGACTGTGGGGGAAGTAAGGAAATGGGGCAACAACGTTATTCCTACCTACTACTCGGACGATCCATGGACCTTGCACAGCTGGCTGAGTTATTCTTTCTGCGCTCTGTATGCTATCACAGTGAGTATTTCATGACAGGAAACAAACACGTAGGCTACATCAATACACAAGATCAGGTTTTGTGCCATTCACTGTCTAACGGCTGTGTTTGCACTGATTAGGGTCAGTTGAACTGTGAAGACGGTCTGGAGCGGGGAGCACTGAGCCTCGTGAAGAGTTCAGCTCCCCCAGTTCTACTCAAAGAAAATGATAGGATGTTTCGTAACTTAAGCAGGAAATATAAACATGTACCGTGTGTTTGGTAATGTTTATCCCGATTGATAACTACAGTACTGTTTGTAGAAAGTGAAACACCAAGAACAAGAGATGTGACCACATTGCACTTGACACCACAGATTAGGGACATGACAATACATTACTGATTAGAAGGACAGTCCGGTACATGCACGTTGACGGTCGATCTTCAGTACGGCGTCGCGCCACCACGTGCTGCACTCAGAGCCGCTAGACGTCGTTGCATGGAATCGTACAGCGCTTGAATACGCTGCTGGGGAATACCGTCCCACGCGGTTTGTAGGCGCGTCCACAAAGCATCAACAGTGGTGGCAGTTGGACCTGAACGAACAAATTGCCGACCGACCATATCCCAGACATGTTCGATGGGCGACAAGTCAGGCGAAGTGTTGGCCTTCATAACGCGAGCTTCTATTACCTCTATAAATCATCACACCGAAAGGTTAAAATGAAATATCTAGATTTATTAATAAAACGACATTACAACTCAGGCAATGTCCAAAAACAACGAAGAAAATGTACCCTCACAGAAATTCGCATCATAATCATCGAAGCCACCTAATGTAGTAATATGTCCCCATGGACCAGACTGCAAAATACCCTATTCAAACTTACAAGATTAAATATGATGATAGCAAACACTCGTCTCGAGTAGGTTGGCCTTCCAATGCCGAATGACTCTTCATCGATGAGTCCGGAGGTGACTATAAAGCCCAATGCGCGAGACACACAGTTTTCCGCAGTGATGACAGGTAGTATCAGGTCCAGGTGAGACATCTGCATTCATTCCCTGTCTTCTAATGAACACTCTGTTCTTTCTACGCTGCCTCCGATCTTCTACCAAACGACGGCGGTTTTCTTCAAAAAGTATCGCACCCTGATGAACAAGTCATCTCCAGGATGAGCGATCAAGGGGTAAGGCAACACCACCTAGAGAGAAGGCCATGCAATACGGTTCGAATATGCCAGTGACGTGGCCATGGAGACAAAAGAAGAATATTCGTGTTTATGGTGTGGTTTCCGCGTTATGTGTTTCGTTTTTACGGTCCCGGGACTGATTTTCTTGGAATTCCTATCCGCTTATACTTCATGGTTATCAGTGCAGTGTTAAGTTATGCCTAATAAGTGCAGTCTGCCAAACGGCAATTAAGCCAATTGACCCTTTCCTAATTATGAAGGGAAGAATTCGAAATCGATAGCCTACCAGCTATTTACCGCAAAACATTCCTACAAAACATTCCAAGGTGTGTATAAATAGAGACTGATTAAAGATTAGTAAACAGATAATCGGGCTAGCCCCTTTGTTCGCGAAAATTCATTTAGTTGTAAAATTCAGAATTTTCTAACCTAACTAATGTGCTACCGTACAGGTTATGTCGTAAGGGGTTATATTTTAAGAACTGCATTAGGCCGATAACCTGTAGCAGGTTCTGATTAATCCGTTTTTCTATTCCACTAATCTCATTCATTACATTTATTATTGGGGTGGGGGAAGAGGGGTGTGTGAATCAGGTTTGAGATTGAATACATTTAGAATAAATAGAGTAACTAATGTAATACAAGGTGATACTATTATTGTATCGTTATGTTCGAATGAAATTCCTTGGAGCAGTTCCTTTTCGTTTCCACAACTGTCCAGAGTATTTAACTGGCACTGCAATATTGTCTGCCGTAAAGATCGAGATGGTTGGAGGTGTAGGATTGAAAGTGAAAGTTTATCAAAGGCTCTTGCTGAAAGTATGCAGACATTGGCGAAGAATCTGGAAGCAGTTTTATTTAGCAACTTTCAGGAACTGAAGGTGATGTTAAACAGTGCGTGTCTTCATCCTGAGGGGAATTACATTAAAGAGGAATCGTGCAGCCTGTATATTTTATTTTAATTGACACTTGAATGAACAATTGCGTTGCTGCATTAAGATAACAGAAGGTTTGAGTGCGTCCTTGTATGTATAATACAAAAGTGAAACGTTGTAATAACATATATTAACCAAGAGAGTTAGGTGCAATGCTAGACATTGAGGAACGTATAAAGAATGCCCATTCAGTGTATGCTGGTTCTGATGCACATGGACATCAAAGTGTTGAGGACACTGTACCTGTTATACATGAATCAACAAATTTGTTCTTTGGTAAATATTCCCGTGTCTCTTTAAGACTGCTGCTCTCTTCCATTTCATTAGGTAGCCTTTTCTGTGCCCAAGATCGCGGGTTCAAACCCGGCAGAAGTCGTCGGATTTTAAGAGCGTTGAAAATCCCTCTGCATGCCTTCCTTTGGAGGGGAAGTAAGCCGGAGGGCCCATGTCATAGATTTATGGCATGTAAAAGAACCTTCCACTACCTACAATTGTGTGAAGCTAAATTTGTAGGTTATATTTGATTATCGCTCTATCAAGTTCCAACGTTCGCCGCCAGAACTCGGTTGCGGTGACATCTAATAGCCAAGTTGATAGCTAGGTGTCGTTGACGATAGCATTTGGTAGCAAAACAGCAACTACTTGAAATTGATCGTCTGCAGTCCTTACCTGAATTACAGATAACAAACACTAATACAGCCATCACAATTAACACCGGTTAGCAGACAGATTGTACACACACCCAAGGTACACGGGGCTACATGACCACGTTGTCGCAGCCCCTAAACTGAGGAACCAATCAACCAACCTTTTCTGTCATAGGCATTATAATTATTATCACCCTAGTTTCTTATCACGGGGAAGAATTTCTGTGTATAGCCTAATTGTTGTTGTTGTTTTTTCGTGAATTGGTTAGGACATCACTGTCATCAGCCATGTGCACTCGGATACGGGTAGAATTTGTATGTGTATTGTCTGTGGTAGTGTGTGCATTGTGATGCTAGAATTGGGAAGGAAGTGACCATGGTCTTCTGTTAGGAACAATCCCAGCATTTACCTGGAGGAGAAAGGAGAATCGAACCCACTTCTTCTTAGTTCAGTGAGGCTGAGTGAATTTAGTTTCAAACCTCAAATCAGAATTACATTTCCCGGCAGGGGTGGGAATCAAACTTGGACCGTTGGGACAGATGATTGACTATATATATTAATTTCTGTTTTAACTTACATATTATTTGGTTAATTGTGTGTGGTGTCTTTTCTTCCCGTTGTGTACTCGACAATTCACGCTAAAATGGGGTGAATATATTTCAAGTTTTTGATTGAATACTTCTATATATCGCATTTATTGCTGAGACAACCGTGTTTTCGGTCAAGTTCAAACTCGCAAGGTTCGAAATGCATACTTGTCGAGTCTGATCGAAAACGTCGATTTATTTGTGTAATGTTCCGATCGCATCAACTTCTGACCATGTTTAATTTATGGCTTCGTCATTTATTTATTCGCGTCCGTAGAACGTAATTTTATAAGTAAACACTCAGTCTCGTTTCCTCACAGCTTGTTCATAGGTGGGAAGCGCGCTCGCTGATGGCCGGAAGGCTATGACGTCATAAATCCTATTGCATGGCCTTCTCTCTCGGTGGCGTTGGCTAAGGTCTCCCAGTTGTTGATATCAATGTGTCACATTTTCATACTAGCCTTTAGTACGTCTTTGAATCGCTTCCTCGGACCTCCCACACAGCGCTTACCCTCAGTTAGTTCAGAGCAAAACACCTGCTTGGGAATGCGATTATTGGGCATGCGGATTACGTGTCCTGTCCATCGCATCTGACGTTTTAAAAGCATGAATTCAACACTGGTAGTCTGTGCTTCTTCGAGAATGCTGGTGTTTGTGCGTTTGTCTTGCCATGTCATACGTTGAATTTTCCTCAAACATCGCTGGTGATATTGCTCCAGCTTCTTAAAATGACGTCTGTAGCATGTCCAGGATTCAGATCCGTAAAGTAAGGTGGGAACTACAACTGAGTTGTATACAAGGATCTTCGTTGCAGCATTGATATCATGGTTGTCAAAAACTCCAGACCTTAATCTTGGAAAGGATGCCCCAGCACGGTTAATCCTGTGTTGGATTTCGGAATCTATATTTGCACTTGATGACAGGGTGCTGCCAAGATAAGGGAAGGTGTTAACTTCTTGAAGCTTCGCTCCATCGATGGTGACATTGATGTTTCTTTGTCCTTATCCAGGGGCTGGTTGGTAGAGGACTTGGGTTTTACTGGTGTTAAGTTTCAGCCCAATCTTTTTGTATGCTGAAGAAAAAGCATTCAGGATTTTCCTTAGTTCGTCCTCTGATTGAGCTACTACTGCATTATCATTAGCTTACTGTAACGCAACCATTGCAGCAGGAGATGTCCTTGCCTTTAGACGGCTCAAATTAAATATCTTCCCATCCATCCTGTATGTTATCTGTATGCCTGAAGGAAGATCATCTTTGACTATAGTGCGCGACAAACCATTGGAAGCCTGAAGGTCAAGGGGCCCTCCGCTCCGCTCTCCTCCCCGCGCCTGGCGATGTTGTCATGCTATTGCACGGTTCCTTCAGTGGAGTGCTGGATGCGAGAACGTACATGACAACACCGCACCTACTACGCGTGACCTTCAGGCTTCCAATGGTTTGTACCGCACTATAACTGCATGACAGTGGCAACGTACGGAGAAAACAATGTAGGGGCAATCACACAGCCTTGTTTAACGCCGGTATTTATATGAAATGGTTCTCCAATAGAGTCGTTACCAATGACATTTGCCTTCATATCTGTGTAGAGTAGTCTTAAGATGGTAATACATTTTAATGGGAAACCATACAACGCTCTAAATCTTCCATATGGCTTCACGGTTTATCGAGTCAAATGCCTTACTGAGGTCTATAAAGGCAATATAAAGAGGTCTATTTTGCTCTCTACATTTCTTCTGAAGCTGACGAACAGTGAATATCATATCTGCGGTTCCCCTAGAAGGCCTGAAACCATATTAGCTCTTTGGGAGTATTTTCTCCACCAGGGATAGAATACGATTCGCTAAAATACGAGAAATAAGCTTTCCAAGGCATGATAACAATGATATACCACGATGGTTGTTGCAGTCTGCATGATCACCTTTCTTAAATATGGGAACTCTCAGACTATCTCTGAAATCAGCAGGCATTTTTCAGTTCTACAAATTTTAATGATAAGATCATGTATGTGGCTTATGAGCTCCTCACCTCCTTCTTTGAGAGCTTCCGCTGGTATTCCATCACATCCAGTGGCTTTGTGTCGCTTTGCTTGATTACCAGCACACTGAACCTCATCTGGTGTTGGCAGGGTACCGAGTTCTTCCTTGATGGGTGCTTGTTCTAATATCTCACACACATGCTCATCAATAACTGAGTCCTGGTTCAAGAAGTCTTTAAAATGCTTCTTCCACCTATTCATGATGGAGTATTGATCTTTTAGAAGTGTACTTTTGTCACTTGAACAAAGTGGATTTCTACCAAAACTGGAGGGGCCATAAATTGCTTTTGTGGCTTGGAAGAACTGTCGCGAATCATTATTTGCTAGATATTGCAGCTCTTTAGCTTTGGATGTCCACCATGCATTTTTGAACGCATGAGTTCCTCTTTGGACATTTGCCTTCGCAAGACAAAATGCTTCTTTCTTAGCACGAGAGTTCATATCCTTTCTCCAAGTTTTCAAGGCTTTTCTCTTTTCTGAGATTAATGCTTCAATTTCTTTATCATTTTCATCAAACCAGTCTTGATGTTTCCTGGTCTTATATCCCAGCGTTTCCTTGCAAGCATTCTGAATAGTGGTCTTCAGACAGTGCTGGGTTACATCTGGATGGTACTACTGTGGCAGTGTCTGGCTAAGCAACTCTTTATGTTGGGAGATATGCTCTGACTTACCAAACTTCTCGGTATCAAAAATATGTCTATAGCTCTTCTGTTGTTTCCTCCTCTGTGTGGATAATGGTATACGCATAACTGATCTGATAAGCCGGTGATCTGTCCGACAGTCATTGGCTCCTGTCACTGCTTTGGTGATAAGAACATCTCGTAAATCTTTCTTGCGTACAATCACATAGTCAATAAGATGCCAGTGCTTCGATCTAGGGTGCTGCCATGATATTTTAAAGCGATTCTTTTGGCAAAAGATGGTATTAGTGATTACCAATTCATGTTCAGTGCATTTGGAGAGCAGTCTGATACCATTGGAGTTTTCGCTCCCAACTCCCTCCTTGCCAATGAAACCATTCCAAACATTGTTGTCCCTGCCTACTCTAGCATTAAAATCCCCGAGTAATAAGATCCTATCTTCACGGTTGATGTTTGATAGGACGGTATTCAGATCTGAATAGAACCTTTCCTTAATGCCATCATCAGCATCTAGTGTGGGGGCGTATGCGCTGATCACCGTGGCATGCTGGTTGTTATACAGCCGAAGTCTTAGTGTCACGAGGCGTTCATTGTACCCAATTGGAAGCTCTGATATATCCTTGAGAAGCTTGCTCTCAATGGCAAAGCCAACTCCATGTATTCTGTGTTCGTCCGCACGTTTACCCTTCCAAAAGAAGCTGTATACCGCACCTCGCTCATTCAACTGACCTTCCTCAGCAAGACGGGTCTCCTGAAGTGCTGTTATGTCGATGTCATATCTCCGTAGCGCTCTACCCACAATAGTTGTTCTCCTTTCAGTTCTCTCATTTGCGGGGTCATCAGTGAGTGTTCTTACATTATAGGTTGCAAAATAAAATGTGTTACTTATCAAATATATTCGACCGCATGGAGGTGACATCTTTGGCCGCGGTTATCCAATCGGTAGTATAAGTGGCTGACTATGTTTAGGGCAACTTTTCTAGCCCCTTCCCCATGTGGGGTGAGCAGAGTGGACCCTAAATAGGACTGCTCAGTCGTAGTTGCAGCGGCCGAATTGCTCTCTGTACGGTCCAAGGTGACACCTAGATATCTGGGATGGAAGCAATGATCCAATAACATACCATTCCAGAATACTTCAAGCTGCCGACCAGATTGTTTATGTTTCAGGTGGAAGGCACATACTTGGGTCTTATTTGGATTGGGCATGAGTTGGTTCCTTTCATAGTAAGTACCAAGCTGTTTGAGAGTTCGACTGAGTGTATGCTCTACAACTTCAAACTGTTCTGATTGGGCAGACAGAGCAAGGTCGTCAGCGTAAATGAAGCTTTTACACCCTTGAGGCTGTGGTTGATCGTTGGTGTACACATTAAATAAAATAGGAGACAATACACTTCCCTGGGGCAATCCATTCTTCTGAGTTCTCCATCGGCTGCGATGTCCTTGAAAGTCAACGAAGAACCTGTATGCTGTTAGGGGAAGGGCCACCAACTTGGCCATCTGGCCAGAAAGCCTAGACGGTATGCCCCATCCCGTCAGGTGGGTTCACCATGTACCCTTCAGTAGTATCCGCCTTACAACGAAGGTCCCTGCATGGCCGAATACTGGAGCTACATAAATCACTGTGCATGCCGAGGGAGAAGTGTCTGTTCGAGGCACTGGGACCCAGGGCAATACTTGCTATGCCAGGTAGGTATTGCCTTGGCTGGGTGGCGCCTACAGTGATTGACCTCGTTCGGAGTGGGCAGTATTTGGGGAGGATTTCGTCCGGAATTCCATCAAATCGATCACGGACACCTGTACAGGGTGGCACCCTCAAAAAGCCGTCTCTTGAATGTCGAGCTAATCCCAAGGTGTATAAGTCTTTAATAGAAGATTCCCCGCTGACAAGTCTCCTCGCTACCTGGTAGCTACGAGGACTGACGGGGGTGACTTTAAACTAGTCAAATCTATAATTTTTTCAGAGGAAATCGAGGGGAAATTTGGAGACCTAAGCGGGATTTCCAAGCTCCGGAACGGTCAGCTGCTGCTGCACACCGTTGATCGGAAGCAAACCGAAGCGTTGCTGGAATGCACGCAATTCTGCGAAATTCCCGTTAAGGTCTCAAAACACGAACCGCTGAATGAGGTCCGAGGAGTTATTTTCCATCGTGACCTCATTTTAAATAGCGATGCGGAATTGTTGCGGGATCTGGGGAAGAGAGGCGTCACCAAGATTAGGCGCATCACCCGAAAGATTGGAGAGAACAGCGTCGATACCGGCGCTTTTATTCTCCATTTTGAGGGTGATGTTGTACCTAAGCAGGTGAAGGTCACATCGTACCACTGCGATGTTCGACCGTACATCCCTCCACTTATGCGCTGCTATCAATGCCAGAAATTTGGGCATCCTTCCGCCAGGTGCACTGCCAAGGCCGTGTGTAGAGAGTGTGGCAAGGACACACATGAGGGTGAGAGGTGTACGCCTCCCCCGATTTGTCCTAACTGCCAAGGAAGCCACTCTCCACGATCGAAGCAGTGCCCTGAGTTCTGCAAGGAAGCAAAAATTCAAGAAATAAGAACTCTTGATAGGCTTTCATATCACGACGCTCGAAAGAGGTACCGTGATATGAATGCCCCCGAATTTCGGTTATCGTTTGCAGCTGCAACGACGCCCTCATTCACCCCTGCCGCATCATTACCGAGTGTAGTACCCTCGACGCCCGTATTTTCAGCAGTGTTAAAATCACCCCTCGCTGTACCAGCGAAAAATGTCAGCCCGAAGGAGGTACAACAACCCTCTTCGGCCCCGCAAAAGAAGGCGCCGGTTATACCATCTAAACCGGCGCAATCGGAGAAGAAGTCATCTTCTCTGAAACGGTCGGCGAACAAGTCTTCCCCAGTTAAAGGGGGAAAGAAGACTTTGCCGACCAGAGCTGGTCCTTCTTCCAGCCAACCTAATACGAAAAAGATAGGGGAGAAGAGGGAGACGGTTCGGTGCCGTCTCTCTCGCCCTCCTGTTGACGGGCTGGCTACTGTATCTGCTGGCCTTTCCGCTCCCACGACCACCAAGGGAGCGAAGCCTGCTGAAGCCAAGCCCGTCCGTATGGAGGAACTCCCCTATAGAAAAGAAAAAGGATCGGCGGAGGAGAGGGGAACGGTTCAGAGCCGTTTCTCTTCCTCTCCTAAAGGCAGGGCTGCTCACGTATCTGCTGGCCATCCCGCTCCCACCACTACCAATGGAGCGGTGCCAGCAGGAGCGACCTTGTTTTATAAGGACCCGGCATCCGTGGGGAAGGGATCATCTACTCCCCCAAACAAACGTCAACGCCGATCCAGAAAGAAATCTCTTTGGGGCGTGTCGGGGACAGACACCCAGTCTTCGGATCGGGAGAAAGGCCCTCGACACCGCTCTCGCTCTTCCCCAAGAGCGAGACTCGTGTGGTCCGACGACGACCGCGTGCAACCCAAGAGAGCGCCCGCTCCATTTTCTTCGTCTTCGGACGGAGATGTGGAGATTGAGATGTGCTCTCCTGCCCCATCATCTCCAACTAGAGATGGGGAAGGGTGGCAAGCGGTCAAGCATAAGTAGAAGACCCACTTCTACTTAAGTCCACACCATGGCACTATTACAATGGAACTGTAATAGCTATTCTGTTCATCTCGCTGAGTTACGACAATTAATATCTTCGTTTTCGGCAACAATTGTCTGTCTTCAGGAATCCAGGTTTCGTCCTGGATATGAGACAACAATGCGTCACTTCAAACTCTTCTCTAAAGACCGGTTGGACGGAGCTATGGCCGCTGGTGGCGTCTGCACTCTCGTCCACTCTAACCTCTTTAGTGAAGAGGTGCCGTTGCGTACTCAGCTAGAGGCAGTTGCAGTTCATACTTCGTTGCCAGTAATGGCAACAGTATGTAACGTGTACATCCCGCCTGATTCTCAACCGGATTACAACCAGCTGGTGGATCTAGTCTCTCAGCTCCTTTTCTCCTTCTGGGAGATGTTAATGCCTACAACACCATCTGGGGCTCCGTTACCACTAGCGGTAAAGGGAGAGATTTTGAGGCGGTTGGACCTGTGTCTGTTGAACACAGGGGAGCATACGCACTTCTCTATTGCACACAGTAATTATTCAAGTATCGATATTACCTTGTGCAGCTTGCCACGGTGGGTGAGTGGATAGCGTGTCGGTCTACTAACCCCAAGATTGCAGGTTCGCCCCTGATCGTGGTAAGTGATTTTTTTTTAAAGGCGGCAAAAATACTATACGCATGTCATACGATGTTGGCATGTCAAAGAACCCATTTGAATTTAGTAGGCCGAGTTCATAATGGCAAAATTAATCTCGGGAGTTTCCGCCAGCACAAAGTTCCTCATTTATCTACTAGAAAGCGCTATTGTGTTCAAGGAGATTAGATATCTAACATCTAACCTCCTTGACTTTCATAGTCAAGGAACTACGAAATTCGACATGCAAGCTACCCTCTGGGTGTCAAATAGCAAAGCTTGCACCAGGTACCCGAGGCCATACGATATTATTATTATTATTACCTTGTGCAGTCGTGCGCTGGTTCCCCTGCTACAGTGGGGTATACACGATGACCTTTGTAATAGTGACCATTTTCCAATTATCGTTACTCTTCCGAACCAGAGAGCCATCGAGTTACCAAGTCGATGGCTTCTCCGTCGGGCTGATTGGCCAACTTACACGGCACGAGCGGTGTTTGCCGAAGATACCTTTGAGAGTGTCGACGATCATACCATTCACGTAACGAATGGTATTTTGGCTGCTGCTGAGGAAACAATACCTTCCTCATCCGGCAACTCACGCCGGAAGCTTGTCCCTTGGTGGACAGCCGAGATTGCAGCAGCCATTAAAGATCGTCGACGGGCTTTCAAATGCTATCGGAGGCAAAACACTATGGCCAACCTTATCACCTTCAGAAGGATGCGTGCTAGAGCCCGATATCTGATTCGGGAGAGTAAGAAAACGACGTGGGAAAAGTATGTGTCGTCTATGACGGCGCATACTCCTTCATCTCAAGTGTGGACTAAGCTTCGTCGGATATCCCGACTCCCGACATCACTGTCGATACCCGGAGTATCCATCAATGGAGATATCATCACGGACCATCTCGCCATTGCCAACAGTATTGCCTCGCACTTCTCCGATGTATCCTGCTCTGTGAGTTACGATCCTACATTTCTGACTCTGAAGCGGGAGGCAGAGACTCACCCCTTGTCCTTTGCCACTGCTGCTTCGGAGTCCTATAATGAACCATTCTCTGAATGGGAACTGCGCAGTGCGCTTGCACTGTGCAGGGATACGGCTCCTGGACCGGATAACATACATAATCAAATGTTAAAACATCTGTGCGAATCCAATATTAAGGTGAGAACCACCTCGCTATGGGTGAAAAAATCCGAAGTTTACTTTTTTATTGGTTTTTAATAATTACTATGTGGAGAACTCAAATACGTTGAGAAAATGAAAAAAGTCTAAAAAATGTGCATGTTATGTCACTTTTTGTAATCATGTTACTCTTGGAAAGGGCACGCCAACTTTTACCTCGGCTCATACTTTTGCGGATAATTTCTGAACTACTGGAGGTAAATTTCAGAATGCACTACCATTCCGCTTGGTAAATATCAATCTTCAAGTTGGTAGCCCTGTCAACCCCCACCTTAGTTTGTCTGTGTTTACATTCCTGAGTTGAAAGTCGTGAAGTGGTTGTGAGATTGGTGTCTTTTGTATTTTTTAGCGCAATGGGTCGTTTGAAATCTTTTGGTAAGAGAAAGTCTACGGGAAACCGTTATACAATGAGACTACAATGTGGAAATATCGTTGATGTAGGTGGAATTTCGTCTGTTGAAGAGGTTAGTGTTGTAGTCAACATTGCCACGTGCTCCCCTAGTGACAAGCAATAAGCTGTAAACAATACTAATTCTTCACGTTCATCGAAGAAACTGTTGCCTTCTCAGAATTAGTGGTTTAAGACATGACTAAAAGGGCAAGGAAAATAAAGAGGAATCTTAAAAGTGCTAAGTAAGATGCAGATAATCCAGATTATGGGGCTGGAAAGTTCTGAGACCCTTCACAGGTAAGAAATTGCACTGAAAAACTTTAGCATCAATTTTCTCAGTTGTATATTTTTTTGTACATTGGTACCATTTTTGAGAAAAGTTATTATGCTAGGCCAATGAAAATTTTTCTGTGATTTAATAAGTCCTCTGTGAATGTTAATAGGAAGGGAATTTTCAGTATGTTACCTAAGAAGAAAGTTATGAATTTTTTAAAAGATTTTTTTTTGGAAAAAAATTAATGTATTTTTTAAAACTGCATTCTGAAAAAAACTATTCAATTTCCATAAATAATCCTTCTTATTATTACAGAGAAATGTGCATATAACAATCTCTGAACATTTCATTATAATAACCCAAATATGGTTTGAGTAATCTGTACCACAAAATTAAACATTTAACATGGGCAAGATAGGGAGGTGGTTCTCACCTTAAAAAACTGTTGATCCTCTTCAATCGTATATGGATTGAAAGGTAGTTTCCATCTCAATGGCGAGAGGGGATCGTGATACCGATTCCTAAGGCTGGAAAGGATCCCAAGTTTGTAAGCAGCTATAGGCCCATTTGTTTGACAAATTGCCTATGTAAGCTGCTCGAAAAGATGGTGAACCGTCGACTGGTGTGGTTCTTGGAGGAGAAGGGTCTCCTGTCTGAGTACCAGTGTGGATTTTGCTCTCATAGGTCCACCACTGACCATCTGGTGCGACTTGAGAGCGCCATACAGGAGGTTTTTTTTTCCGGAAGCACCACCTAGTCACGGTTTTCTTTGACCTCGAGAAAGCCTACGACACCACATGGCGCTACGGGATCCTTTCCACCCTCCACAATTGGGGACTCGGTGGTAATCTACCGACTTTCATTGCGAATTTCATGTCCGTCCGACTCTTCTGTGTAAGGGTCGGTAGGACATTATCGTAATACTATACTCAGGAAAATGGAGTTCCTCAGGGTTCTGTGCTGAGTGTCACCTTGTTCGCGATTGCCATAAATGGCATTGTTGCCGCCGCCGGGTCCGCGGTAGTTCCATCGCTGTATGTGGATGATTTAGCTCTGCATTACAGCTCTGGAAGTATGGCAGTCGTGGAACGGCAATTGCAGCTAGCTATCAACCAGGTAGACAGGTGGGCTCACGGCCGGGGTTTTCGTTTTTCAGCAGCGAAAACCTCCGTCGTCCATTTTTGTCGGCTCCGGAGGCTACATTTACACCCTGAACTACATCTCAGGGATGCTGCTTTGCCGTTGGTTGACACTTATCGCTTCCTGAGGCTCCATTTTGACAGCAAGTTAACGTGGCAGCACCATGTACGGCAATTGAAAATGACGTGTCTCAGGAAACTGAACATGCTCAAGTTTCTTAGTGGCACTACGTGGGGGGCTGACCGTGCGGTGCTGCTACGGTTCTACCAAGCCCTCGTCCTGTCCCGGCTAGATTATGGTTCTGCGGCATACGGTTCAGCAAGGCCGGCAACCTTGAAAATGCAGGATAGTATCCACCATAGTGGCGTTAGGCTGGCTACCGGTGCCTTCCGGACCAGCCCGATACCCAACCTACTCGCCGAATCGGGTGTTCCACCTTTAAATTATAGACGCCAGCAGATCCTTTTAGCATATGCTGCCTATGTGCGTCAAATGCCGCAACACCCAAGCTATCAAGCTCTCTTCGGTACCAAAAACCACTAGGGGTACGCCAACCGGCCTCGTGCCACTCGGCCGGTTGGTATTAGACTTGATAGCTCGTGTACTGAAATATGAGTGGCTGTAGGTCCCCGTATGATCCAGACACCTAGCGAGGTGCCTCCGTGGCAAGTCCCGCGTCCGGAAATTCAGTTAGATCTGCACCGAGGTCCTAGGTGAACACGGATGCCTCCGTTTACCGGAGGCAGTTCCACAGCATAGTTCACCAATTTCCGGACGCTGGCATTCTCTACACGGATGGTTCGAAGGTGGACGAGAAAGTGGGTTGTGCTTACGTTATTGATGGTGCAAATACCAAGATCTCTTTGCCTGAGGCCTGTAGTGTGTTTACTGCAGAGCTCGTGGCCATCCATGAAGCTCTGCAGTTTGCACTACAGGATGCACGAATCCACTTTCTCGTGTGTACCGATTCTTTGAGTTCGTTGCAGTCAATTGCTACATGTTTCCCGCAACACCCACTAGTGCAGCGAATCCACGACCTACTAGCCGGGTTGTGCCGCGCTGACACTCGAATCACCTTTCTGTGGCTTTCAAGCCACATGGGAATTGCGGGAAATGAGTTAGCGGATCAAGCTGCAAAAGAGGCGGTATCACTACCACCTCGACCAATGGAGGTACCCGCTAGAGATATTCGCTCTCAGTTACGCCTACAAGTTCTGGCATTTTGGGAGAGTCAGTGGCTAGCTGACCCACTGCCCAGTAAACTGAGAGCGATCAAGGGAACTACTCGCGTGTGGCGGAGCTCTTTCCGGTCACGGAGAGAGTCCGTCATTTTGTGTAGGCTAAGGATAGGTCATGCAAGATCCACCCACTCGTACCTAATGAGAAGGGAAGACCCCCCACTTTGTACCTGTGGAGCCGTTTTCACCGTGGCCCACATTTTAACCGAATGTGTGGATCTCGCTGACTTACGAAGAAACCTTGGTTTGCAGATGACACTCAAACTTATATTAGCCGATGATGCGGTGGCTGCTGATCGCGTTATCCGCTTTATAAGTGAGAGTGGGTTAGGGCCAGCAATCTAAATTCTCCAGTCAACATTGACTCAACGACTTGTTCGTTTTTGAATGATGATGTTTTTGTTTTTCCGTAAGTTTTGTTTATTTTTATAATTTTTATTTTTATTTAATTTTTTGTTTTTGTTTTTTAATTTAGGCCTCTTTAAATTTAGGTGTCCACCTCAAAATTTTAATTTGAATTCCAAATTTGTATTCTTTAATCTGTGTTAAGAGGGGCAGATGACCTCGTAGTTCCGCCCCTTAAAACAACAATAACTAACTAAGAACCTGTGATCCTGAAGAAGTGTAGCTATCATGTTAGCGAATCCATAGTTGTTCGTTAGGTTATAGACTTTATGTAACAGCATTCTGTGGTTTACGGTGTCGTATGCAGCAGAGAGATCAACAAAAGCTTCACCTGTGATCTTTTTCCTTTCAAAACCATCTTCTATGAACTGAGTAAGGTGTAGGACTTAAGAAGTGCAATTTGTGCCTGGTCTGAATCCAGCTTGTTGAGGGATTAGAAGAGGATCAACTGCAGGAGTTGAACGATTCAGGATCATTCTCTCTAGGATCTTATAAAGATGACAAAGAAGAGAGATTGGTCTGAATCTTTTTGGATCATTTGGTACCTTACCAGGCTTTAAAATAGCTACTACACGAGCCTTGCGCCATAATTTTGGGATCTTGAAAAATGCAATGCAGTGATTATAAATATTTAGAAGCCAAATTTTCATGACATTGCCAAAATGTTTAATTTGTTCAACACAAATATCATCCATTCCTGCTGCCTTGCCATTCCGACATGTACGGACGGCATCTTCTAGTTCATGAAGATCAAATGGTCTTGTGAGTTCACTGTTCTCATTGTGTACCTTATCCTCATGTTTGAAATCTGATTTTCTAAATGACGACCTTCGTGTGCTATTATTTATGAGCTGTGATGCGATATTAGCAGTGATGTTTGCATGTGTGGAACTCTTAGTTGGGTCATTATTTAATATTTTTAGCAGTCTCCAAGCCTTTTGACTATTAACACAGAGCTGTTTTAGGTGTTAAGTCATGGAAGTATTGTGTCCTGCACCCTCGAGGCATCGATAACCGTGAAGCCTTCTTCACTGCATTCACAAATGTATCGTATTCTTTTGGTGTTGGATGGATATCAGCTACAAAAATATTCAAAGTAGAACTAAAGTTCTCCCAATTAGCTTTCCGGAAGTTGAATCTTCTACGGTAGGGTATAGTGATCGGTCAGGCTAATGCAGTATATTGGTACATCACAGGCCGATGTTGAGAGTTAGGAACTGGAGAGCAGACTGTCTTCATGCATTGTTGGCTTATGTGCTCACTGGAAAAGATCAGATCTGGATTGTATCCACGATGCCAACGCCCACTATTGAAGGATGGAGGAAGTTTACTGTCATGTATGAGGGTTAATTGGAAGGTATCGGCCCATTTTAACACCTCTTCTCCATTATCATCGTCTTGAGTATAACTCCATTACTGTACTGTGACTGTTAATGTCACCAACTACAAAATTGACAATATTTTTATGAAAACTATCTGGGTAGCAAAGGAAAAAGCAGCACCTGGAGGTTTATATACAGAAGATACGGTGCAATTACTCAGCTCAGCAGTTATTATTTCCATATCCTCGTGTTCAGAGATGGAAGTGGACATGATTTGAAGATCAGGTCGAACGAATAAAGCGCTTCCATACTGTCTGTGAGGTTTCTCGGCGATAAGTCTCAAGCCAGCAATTTTGGGACGTCGTAGCTGATTGTCTCTGTGGGTCTCTTGTATGCAAAGTATGTCACAGTTGTTACTTCGACATATTTCACTCAGGAGCTCTTCTTTTGGGGACGAAAGTCCCTCTGTATTAAACGTAATTAAAGTTAGCCTTGAAAAAGGCCTTTGTGGAACATATGTCATCATCTTTGTTTGCAGGTACTTCTGGAATTATCAATACGTGCTTTGAAATTCATCGTCATTAGTTAACATAGCATTACTGTGGAATTTAACTGAGATACGGTTCAAATTGTTCAAGTCAAACATGACATCGACGTTTCCATTCATTAATGGATTATACCAACAACATTTCATGGAATATTCCTTTGAATATCTTCATAATACACTTGGCTCTCAATAGCACAACTAAATACACAAGACTTCTATAAACACTTAATTCATTATTACAATTTTACATCCACAGATGCTTGCATTCAATTATCACCCTCATGGTGATTGATAAATTCTATTACTCATATCAGATTACTACTTACCGACAGTAGTGGCTACGCTGGCTAAAGCGCACCATTAGGTCATGGGGCCAAGCTCTCTGCTGACTCGGTAGACGCGTGGGTTCGAGCCCCACCGTCGGCCGTCCTTGAAATGGTTTCCCATTTTCAACACCAGGCAAATGCTGGGACGGTACCTTCTGAAAGGCCACGGCCGCTTCCTTCCACATCCTTGCCCAGTTTCATTCACCATCATTCATTTCATCTCTCATTAACTCCTCTCGTGAGGTTGGCGTCAGGAAGGGCACCCGGCCGTAAAAACCATTCGCCACAAAGACTTCCATCGCATCTCATCCCCGACCCCGTTGGAAAACGGGAATAATAAGGGGTAGACATACATACATATCAGATTACTGTTTATTTTTCTCACATAATATTGTGTCGTTCAAATTATACAATGCCATTACACTTCATTTCAAATCATTAAGTATGGGTTCATAAATACATGCAACTGGAGTTGAATAACCTTGCCTTACAAAAGTATAATCATTATCACGTATACTTAACAAAGATACGCCTCCGCTTTAAATTGTTCCTGGGAATAGCGTCGAAAAGACGGAATGTTCTTTCTGAAGTATTCTCATGCCATCAAAATGCGTAATAAATTCTTGTGAATAAATCCTCCAATAATGGAGCTAAATCATGACTCAAAAAAAATTTCCTACATGCACCAAGTACATGAGGTATCGAAAAAGAAGTAAAGTTGATCAAGCTAAACCAGATCCATCTCCCCTCAAATGATCTCAAAAATGTCAGCAATTATCTTATACCATGGATCCAGGTAACAAGAGAGGTTAGCTACTGTTGATCCATTAGAAATCAATGCTGTCATATATCCTTCATAAGGTCCGGCTCTGTGGCTAAATGGTTAGCGCGCTAGGCTTTGGCCCAAAGTGCCCCGGATTAGATTCCCGGCCAAGCCATCAGGGATTTTAATCTCCTGGGGTTAATTCCCGTGGCTCGTGGACTGGGTGTATGTGCCGTCTTCATCATCACTTCATCCTCATTACGACGCGCAGGTCGCCCACGGGCGTCAACTAGAAAGACCTGCACTCGGCCTCTCCGGAAGCCACACGATCATCATCATCATCATCGTTCATAAGAGTAAAGAATGTTCTTAATATAAGCGAAGGATCAAACTTCTCACCAAAAATATACTCTCTAAACAACAAATTCATGCTATCAAAATGCATTGGCAACTTCAGAATACGTAACTCTCGAATATAAAAATAGTGTGAAAATCAACTTCAAATGTAGCTCGAATCAAAATTCAAAAATCCTGATAATGCCCAAAAATAACATCAACAGATGTTTATCAAACTTTCAATAAATATGTGTAACGCAATTCTTCCCCTAAATGGTCCTCTTCTCTACATTTAAGAAGTTTCTAATGATATAATTTAATTTGCGAAATATTAACCTTAAATTTAAACCAACAATCAAAATTGAAGAAATGGATGCACTCGTTATTCGAGCCAATAGCCGATCGAGGATGGGGCCGGTCATGAAAAATACATCATGCCTATACAGTATATGGTCTCGGCTGATTTTCTATATTTACTATGTTAATTACCCCTCATTACAACGACGAAGTAATTTTAGCAACACCCTGTTATAACGAAGACAAAGTTTCGCGGATCTTACTATTTATTGCTGTACTCCAACTCTCAATCATGCTACTGAAAACGAAAAATGGCAGTAATGGTAACATTAGAATGTCCAAGCCTTACTGCTAATGATAAGACTGGCTTCTGTCTAACTTTGATGATTCTAGCAGACGGCAAATAGAGCATTTACATGCCCTGACATCAAATCCCATTGCATACTGAGGTACTGTATGTATTATCCAGATCTCCGGAACTCGAACTCGGGAACATCACTCCTCGTTCCCCTGGCTCAGAACTGGCATCTGGATTACTCCACCACAGCATAAATGGTCTCCTTCGTTCCCATGTACGCTCCATCTCGCCCATAAGAAGTCAATCATCTCACAATTGTGCCTCGACACTCGAATGAAACCGAAAAGTAAGTCCATCTTCACCGTGATTGTAATAAAGCGATGCTTCATATCCGAAACGGTATCAGCTGTTTAATACGCCACTAGAATATATAGACGGCGGTATCGGTTCCTTACGAATTTTTTATTGCAAAGCTTAGTAAGTAGCATTCATGTTTATCGTTTAACCTGACATGGTTATCAGTTCAAAACTCATAGCAGTCATTCCTCCCGATGTCCTGTCATTAAATGTGACGTGGAATAAGAGGACGTTATAGTGTATCTGTCCGTTTGACGAAACTGCGTTACAGTATGCGGTCACAGTAAGAATTATTATCTTGAAATGTATAATAACTAGTTCTTTGAACTGTAGCATTTACAAGTATTGCTACTATAGATATCACTCCGCGCGATTAATGTCTCAATGTCGATGTTTCTGCGTGTGAACATAACGTAATATTGACTTGAAATAATCAAATTTCTACCCCGATGTGCTGTGATAATATCCTCAAGCATGTGAGATATTCTGAGTTCCTTCGTCACTTGGAACTTGTTCGACGACTATAAGAATAAGCACATACACGGACGTACTGGTCACTCCCGGGGTTTGAAGTATATTCAACCGAGACGTAATTGGATCTGTCTTCTCCTGCCTGGCAGCGGAATGCAAGAAACCTCTGTTTCCCCCACTCCAGCGTGGCAGATATCGATGTTAATCGCACTGGTGCATGATAAATACAACTCAGGTAATCTACAGTGCTTATATACATGAAAATACATTAGCATTAACACCATGCTCTATTGTGGTAACATCTTATACACGGCATAGTGCATGTAGATTTCTCAATTATTTACATTATATAACAACTTGTCTCAGGTGGGCGGTTCGATAAAATGTGTCAACATTATCGATCGCTGGTAGCTTCACTTCAAGTGTACCTTAGTTCGTGCAAGACCAACTACAATACTCAGACCTTAATGCAGGTCTCGAAAGTGTGAAAATGGCGTATGCTGAAGCCCCGGTATATTGTTTGTTTACATTCGTTGCTGGGATACACTATTTAGCTTTGATTAGCTTCGTTTGATGAAAGTTGGGATAAACTGTCGCTCATCTGTAATTTTTAGTGTCTTCTGTATGTCTGTAAAGTCCAGTTCGCGTTAATGTACTGCATTCGTATGTAAATATGTGATAATACGCTTAATATGGACTGGTTCGTTTGTGTGATGATTGTCCAGTCAACCGATGGCATTGTGTCATTTACTTCGGATGTTGAAGTACGGTACCTAAGAATAAAGCATAATAAAAGTGTCTCAAGAATATACACCGCAATGATTTGTTAGTTAGTGACAATATAATAATAGCTTAGTACACTTCAGTAGTGTCGAACTTAAGTACGTAAAGGGAAAACGCAATGAGCATCTACGGCTAGACCAAACCGTTGACGTTATCTTGAACGCTCAGCAATATGTGCCTCCGTAAATCCTTACCAGTCTTGCAGATGTTCTACACTGCCTTGTATACACGCCAAAATAATACAGTGAACTTGGTTGAGGAAGATGTTCCACCTGTGCTAAACAGTTAGCTCATTGTGATCAGTCATTATTCATACTTTTGTGATTCTTACAGCTTGCAACTTATTTTTATTATGATGTGTGTAATAAAGTGTTGTGAGTACCTTGCCAATTATGTACTTATATTGCGAGATGGTGTGCTGCGATAATTCCGTAAGAGGAGATGGTGCTTTCCAACCTATAGTACTTGACTAAATCAACTATTTCCAGCGTTAGCTACAACTGTTCCAAACGGTAACATCGAATGTTTAATAGGTTAGATGGCAACATATTATCGTGTCCCTTGTGTGTAGTATTCTCCATTATTATGTTCTGATATCTACACGACGACTTATTTGCATATTTCAATCAACTAATTCGGTGTGATATTTTACCCGAGATTTTAGGCAATTCCACGAGAGGACTTAATTGAATTGTATCTCTATGGCGTTGGTTCGATTATTTCAGGCAACTAGGCTATTCTCATTCCGATTGTGTACACAAATACTCTGCATGTGCTGGGACAGCACTTCAGTAACCTGGTACTTTCTTCTCTCCTACTTCAGAATCTGTTTGATTTTTTGCTAATAATGTTATTCTATAATTACTGAACTTAAATACAAATCGTGATAACTCGCCAAAAAGCTTCTTATTCAACCACAGAAACAGTGAGACTATTGTAGCTGTCCCTTGGGTGAAGACGAAGAAACCTATAATTCGAGGACAGCACTATATAGATAAATTAATTCAGGTAAGTCTAAATTATTGATGCATATTTCTTCGGAACCTAGTCTCGTCTTGTGATATATTTTATGCTCTTAGGTGAGTAAAAATAATAATTTACACGAACTGTGACAAGCCCGATGACATGATCTTAGCTATTGGTAGGGCAACCATTGCCGCCATGTTTTTTCTACATTAAGGTCTGAGGATTGTTATTGGTCTTAATTCCTGCATGCTCGGGGGATGATCCTGGGCGCGTTCGGCGAGCTTTGGTAGTACCACTCAGCGAAATATCAGCTGTTAGTTACATAATATAAATGATTAATTGGCGACTTTAACGCACAGCTAGGTAGAGAAAAAAAATACCGTGACATCATCGGAAAATGGCCAGCATACAATAGAACAAATAAAAATGGAGAGCGACTAGTTGACCTGTGTCGAAACCATAAATTAATCTCAAAATCTACATGTTTTAAACGAAAACCTCAAAAACTTAAAACATGGAAACACCCTGATTACACTAAGGGAGAATGGCAACTGGACCACGTGCGCATGGATAAACACCACCATAAAGAGATCTATAACGTCAAAGTCCTACACGGAATTGACACAGGTTCTGATCACTACGTAGTCAAAATTAAAATTAAACTCACGCCCCAGAAGAGACAACAAAGGAAAACCCCCAAAACTAAACGAACAATAGATCCTATCCAGTTAATCAACAGTGAACAGTACCAAAAAGCAACTGGAAACATTAAAATAACTGATAAACTCGAAAACTTGGTTCACAACCTACAACGAATAGCAGAAGACCTGGCTCCAATTAAACCGCGGAAAAAACATCAATGGTGGAATAATGAATGTGATGAGATGATTGAAAAACGACACCGAGCGTGGTTATTACACCAATCCCAAAAATCTGAAACGTCTTTTCAAAATTTAATTACACAACGAAAAGGAACAACTAAAACTTTAAGAAGAATAAAACGGCAATATCATCTGACACCCTACAAACAATTGAAGAGGAATTCAAAATTTCACAATCGCGGAATTATTACAAAATCTTTAAACAACATCTGAAAAAATATGAAGCACCTACCTTATTGTTAAAAGATGAAAATGGTAAATTGGCCCACAACAACCAGGATAATGCACAAATTATGGCTAAATATTTTAAGACACTCCTAAACTGTGAAGAACCCATAGAATTTCTCCAATTGGATGTTGACACTCCAATAACAACACCACCGGAGAACATTAACCCGCCCACATTAGAAGACGTTTACATAGCACTGAATGAGATGAAGAATTTCAAAGCCCCTGGAGAAGACCAGACTTTTGCAGAGATTTGTAAGTATGCTGGAAATTCGGCAAAAATCGCTCTTCACCAACAACTAGTCAACATCTGGATTACAGGAAAATTCCCTGAACATTGGAGATCAGCTATCATCCATCCACTACATAAAAAAGGGGATAAGACAGAATCTAACAATTACCGAGGGATTTCACTCCTGGATGTTACCTATAAAAATTTTTCTCGAATTCTTCTCAATAGAATTAAAGTACAACTTGAAAATGAATTAGGAGAATATCAAGGAGGTTTCAGGCCCTGGAGAAGTTGCCCAGATCAAATTATGAGCCTAAAATTGATAATGGATTATAATAGAAAAAGGAATAGAGATATGATGATAACATTTATCGACTTTAAAAAAGCATATGATTGTATTCATAGAGAATCTTTATTAAAAATTCTAAGACACATAGGATTACACCCCAAATTGACAAATCTCATAAAACTAACTCTTACAGGCACCAAATCAAAAGTTAAATTCAGAGGTGAATTCTCTGCCCCATTTGAGGTCACAACCGGTTTACGACAGGGTGATGGCTTATCACCATTACTATTTAATTGTGCACTGGAAATTGTAATGCGAGAATGCTCTAAGAAATGCCCTCCAAATATAAAAATAGGGAGAAAAATTCAAACAAACAGTCTTGGTTTTGCAGACGACATGGCATTATTGGCGAAAGATTTAGAGGAAGCCAAAACACAGATATCAGAGCTTCAGACAATTGCAAATAAAATTGGCCTTAAGATATCATTCGAAAAAACAGAAATCATGCCACAAAAACCAACACCATTAAAGGAAATACAAATTAATGATACAAAAATTAAAATTGTAACACGATTCAAATATCTAGGAGAGCTAATAACAAACAATTTAAATGAGAAAGCGTCAATTCAAGTAAGAACCAACAAGTTATCTAGGGCACAAAAATTAACATGGGAAACTTACAAAAAGAAATGCTTATCAATTAATGCAAAAATTAAACATTACAATACGGTCATAAAACCGGAAGCCACATATGCAGCAGAAATATTATTCCATCTAAATGAACATTCTAAAACCGACAGATTACAGAAGATCGAAAGGCGAATTGGAAGAACTTGTATCAATAAAGGATATAAAAAAGATGGGCAATGGCGAATAATACCTAACAATATGGTCTATAACAACCTAGAACCCATTACTGATACCATGCGAAAGAAAAGACTAGGATTCTTTGGGCACATCATGAGAATGCCAGATTCACGTCTTCTAAAATAACTAGTGCAGTACAATCTTGCTTCAAAAAACACAACAACTGGATGCCGATGGTTAAAAGAAATCAGAGAGGACTTAAAGGAAATTGGCCTAACAACAGAAGATGCTGCAAATAAGAAACGTTTAACTACAGCACTTAAAAATATGACGTTTCATTTTCCACTCACAAAGAAGAAAATTCCTACAAGAATATTTTCCGCCGAAGAACGGGCAAGACGATCAATACGCATGAAGAAGTACTGGGAGGACCGCAAGGCTCGTACAGTTCCTACAAGTCGACGAACTAATGGTTGGGTAAAGTGATCCTTTGTGGTCTCAAAAGAAGAAGAAGAAGAAGAAGAATATGAGGCTGACTTGCTCTCCCCAAGTTGGAATGTCGCGCTGAAAATGTACCGAACTCCGGACAATGGAATAACGGTACAGTACTGCACCCGGAATTTAAATTATTTCTGACAAAAATGACGATATTTTTCCGAGCCTATGATAAAATTTAACGTTGAGAAAGTGCCAGAGGAAATTGACACAAAACGAGTTTGGTTAGCGGTCTCCGGCCGAGTCGAGGCTTAATCGCGTGATATGGGACGCTTGAAGACGCGTGACAAGGTCAGTGTCGCGTAGCAACAGGAGTATTTGCCGCGGTTTGAAGCCACTTATTGTTATAAATTAAATCTTTGGATATAAGCAGACAGCCAATGAGAAGAGGTTTAATGGAAGGAGGGATTATCATTACCTCATTAATATATTAAATAATTCCATTTAAGTCCCTAGAAAGACATTTTTATAGTTTGAAATATTGAAGAAATTTATGAGAAGATATTATCAGTACTTTGAAAGTAGCTGGAAGTATGCAGTACACTGTAATTAGTATTTATTCAGGTACGTGTGCATATTTTCGTGGGATCGAAAATGGCGCCGGAAAAGGTTATACTCCGATAGTGGGAGCAGACAAGAGGTGTTCTTATGCCTTGAAAGTTCGACGAAGGCAGTCGTGAGTCCGAGAGAGTTCGATCCCAGGAAATTGAAGCCTAGTGCGATGATAGGCCACCTGCAAACGCAGTGCCGATTCGGGCAAGATTAATGTACGGCCTTGCTTGCCTCATTCTAGTGCAAGTTATTTTAAGTTGAGCCGATACACAGTTTAAGGTTTTGTGAACAATTCTACGAGATTATTACACTGTAAGTGAATTCAGAATATTATACTATTGAGTATCCACGAACATTTAAGGAAACATTTACGTCGCAGATTCTGATAATAAGACGAGTTAGAGACAGTTTATTTCTGCTGTAGAAAAGTGACGCATTTCGAGCAGACGAACAATTTTAGTACAGCAAGATAGCAGTGCACGCTATTATATTCTACAAGGAACGTGAGTAAGCAGCAATTTAGTGTGTTGTATGAACGGCGAATCCTATAGCTACTTGAACAATATTATGACTGCTAATGTGAAGAGTGAAGAAATATTATATTACGTCTTGAAGATGATTGAGATTATGGAGTAGAGAATTATGCGATTGGGATATGTTATAGCAGAGCTATGAGTTAGCAACTTGGAGCAACGTTAGCTAACTACAGAACTATGTACAACATCATTCATGTCTACGATGTCAAATACTCATGTAACATTATGCACTACACCATCATGTACATTAATGTATAACCATGTTCAAGTACTATCTGACTACGAAAAATTACTACAATTCATTGAACAACTACAAGAATTTATCCAACTACAATTGTGATTCGATCTATTGGGTTGGTGCAGAAGTCCGTAGCGTTTTCCCTAAATTATCCCTATCAAGTTCATAAGTTTATTAAACACATCAGATACACATAAGAGAGAATGTTAATCATCAGTAAGATATTCTCCTTCACTATCTACAGCATTCTGTCAACTCTGTAGTAATTTTTCAATTACGTGCATGTAGAAGACACGTGGTTTTGAGTTGAAGAAATCTTCAAGCAATGTTCGGAGTGCATCTTCGTCCGGAAAGGAAGTTCCTTTTCGGTTGTTCGATAGAGAGCGGAAAATGTGAAAATCTGAAGGCGAATAAGGTGCGTGTGGAATGATTTCCTAGCCCAACTCCTGTATAGTGCTTTTTGTCAGGTTATCAGAGTGCGGGCGGGCGTTATCATGGAGAAGCATCACTTCACGCAGTCTTGCTGGATGGTTTTCTTGGAGTGCATCTGCAAGACGTCTCAGTTGTTCGCGATAAATGTCAGCAGTGATGGTTACACCTTGGGGAAGCAATTCGTACTACAGGACGCCGTCGGTGTTCCACCAGATGCATAACATTATCTTTAGTGGATGCGCGCAGGTGTTTGTACGGGGATTTGCTTGTTTATTTGTTTGTTTGGGCTTAACCATTCCTTTCCTCTCCTTATGTTAGCGTAAAGACACCATTTCTCGTCACCAGTAACGACAAAGGATAAGAAAGGTCGATGTTTTTCACGAGCCAATCGATAACGAGCAAGCAGTGATGCACATATGGCTACCCGCTGAATTTGTGATTTTGACTTAGAGCATGCGGTACCCAAACACCGGTTTTTTGAACCTTACCCATTGAATGCAAATGTCGCACAATGGTGAAATGATCAGAGTTCATCACATTTACCAGTTCTCATGTACACTGACGTGGATCATTGCGAATTAATGCGTTTAAACGATCTTCAACAAATTCCGACGGCCATCCTGAACGTGGAGAGTCACTGAGGTTAAAACGACCCACCTTAAAACGAGAAAACCACTTTCTTGCCGTGCACTCTCCAATAGCAGTGTCCCTATACACGGCGCAAATGTTTCTGGCCGACTCAGCTGCTTTCGTCCCTCTATTGAATTGAAAGAGAAGAATATGTCGGAAATGTTTCAATTTCTCCACTGAGCACTCCATTTTCTAGCATCCACGGCTCCACTCATTATCAGCAAATTACAAAACTTCAATATGTAAACTCAACAACAATCGTTGAACTACAAAGCAACAATGACAGTCGATAAATAAAACCATAAGAACCAGAATACCAACAAGCAGAAAAAAAAAAAAACAAAAAAAAAAAAGAAAGAAAAACGCTACGGACTTATGCACCAACCTAATACAATTTACAAATTTTATTTGTAACAATGGAATTAATCAATTATTCAAAATTATACGCCAAATCAATACTCAATTTATATATATTCTATATAAATAGGACATGTTTCGGCCTTCAATGAGGCCATCTTCAGCTAAATAATAAGAATCAATTAAGAATTAAGCTTAACTATTATTAATGTAGTTAAATCTAATAAGAAAAGATATATTAATGTGAAAATGGAATAAAATGAATAAATATTAAAAATGGATATACTTACAAATCAAATAAAATGAATGTAAAATACTTGTCATTTTTCTTTTCAAAATGTAGTTAAAAAACGAGAAAATATTATTGGAGAATGTAAACAAATATTAAACTATATAATAATTCTTATCAAAATAATACACTTAAAATAATTTTAAAATAAAGTTCTGTTACCAATAATTAATCTAGATCAGTGATAAATGAATAAACAAATAGTTAAATGCTTAAATGACTAAGCAGATCTTCTTATCTTCAACATGAAGTTAAAAATCTGACAAGGTGCCTATCATTGAATATGCCGATATGAACGTAGTTTAGTGCTTGAATTAGTAAGTAAATAGATCAGTGCTTGAAAGGAACAAGAAGATCGTCCCTCAATACGGAGTTTAAAATTTTAAATGTGTGTCAATCAGTAATCGTGTTGACATGAAAGTACCCTTGATGTAAGAGAACGAAGAATTGGTACTGTACCCGTATATTCGAGACGCGGTCTGTCAGATATCCAAAGCAAAGCTGGATTTGTAGACCCTGACTGCTCCGGCTTAAATACTAGTCAAGAATCCACTCCAACATGACCCTTAAGAATATACGTAGCGAAAGATACGATGAAACTGTGAATTACATATATGCACTTGGCTCAAAGTAGAGCACCTACCTTGTGTTCTCGGGGATCTCGTGGTCAGCTTCTGGACCTAAAATGGGTTTCACAGTTGCATCTCTTTACATCTAAAATAAATCGAAACGACGCGGCGTCTAACAAAACTAAACAATTTTATAACAAAGGTAAACTATAACTCAACATTCATACACTTAATGAAACTCACACCCATTCTCAGCTCTTCACATCTACGCCACTGACAATCCTGTGTTCCACGAACACTGTGACAAAATTTTGGGGCGGCCTAAGCCTTTACAACAAGCTAAAACAATTAAAACCCCTGGCGTGTTTCACATTCCTATGGCACGCTTCAACTGGACACCTGTGTCCTCGCGGCGCGCGACTCAAGCCACGTGACAGATTATATAATCAAGCCTATTACAATTTCCAATACCGGTTGATTCATGTTGGCAAGCAACATGTCGACTCATTTATGTGGCGGTGCACTGGCCTTGGCTGGAAAACGAGTTCTGAAGCAGTCCCCCGCTTGCTTTCCCTGACCGAGAATGCACACCTCTGTCACCCAATAGGCAACGTTATGAAAATCTGATTTACGCTAGACAAAGACGCAAATCTTTCATACATCCTTCATGTTAACAAAATGAAACTTCTACACAATGTTCCTTTCACTCCCTCGCGTTGTGGTACCCCATACACACTGAACAATAAACAAACCGCATTCGAGACACATCGACTTTCATACGCTATCCACTATGCTAAAACATCAAATATCTTCCTAACCTAACACGTTATACCCTCGATTGGAAAATAATGAAAGTTAAAAACAAATGAATTTAAAATACATTCAATAGCATGAGCTATTATCAAGATAAAAATGTAGTGTCTATTTACACACGAGCATAAACTCCGATCTCGCATTAATGCCAATTGCAATTTAATGGGATTCTCACAATCTTTCATAACTTCAGAAATACTACCACTTATACTCAATTCTGGTCTGTCGTCAAAATAAGTTACGCAGTTACATACTTGGGTTTAATAAAGGTTAATAAGAGTAATACGTAACAGACTTCAATACCATACCCGACTTTCCGTTTAAATTTCAGCTGTGACCCTACATATCTTCACTTATCCAAAGTCGTGTATGAAATAAAAGGAGTTCTACCAACTCACATCCTATGCCTTGCCAAAAATAGTCCTGCCCATGCAAAGACTGTATTACAATGCGGAAACTCCTTCGCTAAAAGCCTCTCATATGCCAACTGCACACGGAATTACAAACATATTTAACCAATATCAAAATGTTATCATCTTCACTTCCTTAAGACTGGCATTCCTTAAAAAGGGCATCTTTCCTCAGCGTTGCCAAACCAACCGCTGGTATAACAAACAATAACATCAGTTGTTAATCCACTAATTTGAACTAAGCGTGAAAGACCTCCTCACAATTACTTTAAAAACGATACTAGGATATCTCTAAACTGTTGCGTATACATTTAATAAAAAATACTGTACTGTCACTACAAGCTTCTGGTTTCACTTTCACAGATGAAGGAACATCATGTCTACAAAATGACATTATATTACCCATCGTGAATAAATAATCACAAAAATTATTTGTGTAGGTTCGATAAGGATCAATCTCGACGAGGTAATCAAACTTGAACTTCCCTAGTGTCGGATGATAAAGATCTTCTAAGAAGATTCTATTCTCAATTATTTTAACTGACTGAAAGATCATAGCCTTCTTCAATAAAACATACTGTTAGTCAAATTCGTGTTTTCTCCATTCTGAACGAGTGTCTATGAGTTCTAACGACAATCATCGTTTCCACGGTAAATGTTTCCCTCCAATACGATGCTAAGATCGTAAGATCTTTCTTCTCTCTTGATGTTACTTCTCGACGGATAAAAAGCCCAAATTAAACTAATAAATTAATTTAATTGGTAACATAGACGAAAATGTCTATCACCTGGATTCAAAATGAATTCATAAGCGTCGAAAATAAATTACTGTTCCTTAAAGGAAATGACAAAAATACTCGTTCCTCAAACAAGTGAAGTATCTCAGTTCAGTTCAGAAACTGGATTGCAAACAAACAATACTAAAAATGTCGAAAGACGATCACTGTAAATGATCTCGGAGAATAAAAAGTCTATACAAGGAATACATAAATGTTGTGTCGAAATATGGATAAAGGAATTGCTCTAGAATGTCACTAATAATGCTCTAACTACAACTTTAATGAACACAGCTACCTTGTCTGGAAGTCTCGAAGTTCAAATAGAATATTGTAAAATACTCAGTTGTTACGTCCTTCAAGGATCCGGGTTGGATCCTAGTTCGTCTCCAAGAACTCAAGACCTCAGGCGAGGAAAGAATCCCTCTCCAGAAAAACATCAAGCTCCGACCGGGATCGAACTGAGGACCGCCAACCATCATCTTCTTTGTGACCGTGTATACCCTGGACCTCTTGATAGTCTTCATGTCTCTTCTCACTCCGTCATAGTACAGTTTCATCATAACAACGAGAAGTGTCGAAAGTTCAGCTTCACGTTCCGAAATAAATTCGAAAAGGAAGTCATGGACCTCACTCGTATACTGAATATTCATGGAGATGGAGTATGGGTATCGTTTTGTAGTCGCTGGTGTTAATATCGAGCTCATATTTGACGATAATGCACTAGAATGTGGTTGTACATAACGTCTCATGTTTGCTCGTAAAGTAGACAGTCATGAACAAACTCCTCTAACGAAGCTCCATCGTTGAATACATTGCTTCTATCTGCTTGTATTCCTGGCGCACATACTAATTTAGTCCATAATTGTAATTATATTACGATATTTAATAATGTTCTTCCGTTGATAATACACCGTCATCATACTGGTGCTACAATCAAGTTCCTCACTAGCAATGCTAACAATCCCTGTTACTCACGTGTATCTGTGCATTCGCTGTAGTCAGCCTGGAACAAAAGTGCTTTGTAGCGCTGGATTCAGACACTTTTCTAACGCTTCACAAAAAAGCTTATATTTTCCAAAATATTGTTACGAATTCGATAAAAGTTCGTAATACACTTCACTAGATTATGTACTATAATCTGTAGTAGAGATAATGTTTCTGAAGTCGATCAGTTTGAAGTTATTGCGGCATTTGTACTCCTCGCAACTTCACTCATTTTGCAGGCGCGGCAATCTCCAACTCCTAGCCTCGCGATACCGCATCTCCACGAGTCAACCTTTCACGGACTCGGTGATGCACTCGGGACTCCAATCTCTCCCGACAAAACACGTCTGATCAGTTCGAACTTCAGGTGAACAAGAGCCTCGATGCTTGGCGTCTCCCCTCCAAGTCAACGAATCTGGCCGCCTTTTCCGTTTCCTCGAAAATTTGAGCGGGCTCTAGCAAATTGCTTATTCCTTCGAATTGCGACCTGCTGTCGGCTTATAAAATATCTCCAATATTTTATTATAATTTTCTTCACTTTACCATTACATAAATCCACACTCTTGGGGATTAAATGTGTTAAATATCCATAAAATTTAGTTGCCGGAACTCCCATCTCCTTTAAAACTTCTTCTTATTGGCTGTGGGCTCATATCCAATCGGATAATTTATAACAATGTTTAAACAATTCCTGGGATGATTCGCTGTTGCTAGGCCGATTCTAGGCTTCTGGAAGCTTCCATTGCGCAATATAATCACGTGACGGGAATTCCCTCCTACTCGACGTCGCCACAAGACTGGTTTATGCCAACTTCCAGCCTCGATATTGCTTGGTTACATTTTATCATGGGCTTCGAAAAATATTCCCATTTTCATCCCAAATAATTCATTTTAGGGGGGTAGTACGATAATGTTATATAAATGCTTGTTTCGGAATAGGTGAACAATTTGATATTTATCAAACGTGATGATAGTGAGATATCTGTAGTTGAGAAACGGCATTAACAAACATCTCTTTATCTGCCAGATGGTGTAAGGTTATATATATCTTCTTGCGTGCAAATGTCTTATATAGCTATCTCGTATTAATGTAAATGCACATATATCACCTATAATATGTTTTCTGCTTAGATCAATGAAGCTAAGTATGTCATTATTATCGTCTTTGTGAAAATAAATTTATTCGCATTTTACAATGGAATTAAGTCGACAATATTGCTCAAATATGATCTGGAAGTTCGAATGGAGCCGACGATTGAAGATTCATCACTTGAAGACAGAAAATGATAGGGCTATCCCATCAAAAGCTTGAAACTTGGTATCCATGAACGAGAGGAGGACGCAGTTCGAGGCCCGAAGAATGATTGGTGTTTACCGGGGAGGAATCTCTTCCTTACCCGAGGTCGCAGCAACATTGGGGCAGATATGGTTTCAACATTGTCTTCTTGGGAACATGAAAAGTTTCTAACCTGTGACACGAACCGCTCGGCTACGCTGGCCTTTTATGTATATTTCGTGAAACCATGGGCATGCGACATGTCGTTGGACTCGGGCTGATGTCCTCTTTCCTAAAGTCGACTCGTTATATTTTTCAAAAATTTTTTGAAATTTTTTGTTTCTGAACATAGACGATAGTTTGAAAACCAAACATGATAGAACGTTGTGCGATAGCTTAAACGAACGGTCTCTATACATTTTATTGTTATAATAAAACCTTTTTATTTGTTGATTTTTTTGAAAAAAGTCCAATTTTGAAATTCCAATAATTTGGAAACTAACAAGTTTACAAAAAGGTTTGTATGATATAAATGAAAGTTCCCTACCCCCTTTACCCCCAAAATAAATTTCAAGTTTCTATGATAAAAATGCAAATAGTAGTGGGATGAGGGAAGTTCTACTTACTCTCCTACTTTCATATAAACTTTGCCGATATCTCCCGAACGCATGATCGGATTTTAACGAACAAAGTGTTGTTGGCGTTGAGATGACGTCCTCTTTGCTGTGAATGTGTGTTGGTATTTTTAAAAATTTGTTTTTAAAATTCTTGTTTTTGACATTGGCGCTATTTTGGAAAAGGCGAAGATGAGAAACATGTTTGTTTGACGTGAATGAAAGGCCCCTAGGCCCTCTATGGAGAAAGCAAGTTTCAAGTGTGTAGAAAAAAAAACGATAGCCTACTTTCTGGCGAAGATTGGCGATATTTCACGAACGCATGGTCGGATTTTAACGAATGAGGTGTTGTTGGACACGAGCATTCGGGGGCTTTGCTATGAACGACTAGTACTATTAAAAAATGTTTTTGAAAATAGGAGATAGTTTAAAAACCAATCATGATAGAAAGTTTGTCATGGTTCCAACTAAAGGCCTCGATGACCTTTATTTTTTATAATAAAACTTTTGTATTTTCTATGTAAAAAGTCCAATTTTGAAATTCTTATATTTTGGAAACTAAAAAGTTTACAAAAACGTTTGTTTGACATAAATGAAAGGTCGCTACCCCCTCTACCACGAAAATAAATGTCAAGTCTCTAGGACAAAAACTATACATTTTAAAACTTTTAACTTTTTAATTTTCAAAATAAAGAGTGTTTGTAGACAGAGAGCCGGTAGCGCTGGGCGTGTGTTACAACGAGGCTATCACTGACCATGGTGAATACAGGAAATGGTTATTTCGAGGGGCAGCAGAGCGAGGGGTCGCTTTTTTGAGATACTTACTATAACAAATATTTCAAAAATCCCTCACGGCGATCTCGGTGACCGTGCCCGGAAGAAATGAATTGCTATTTTGGCGGAATGGCGGGGCGGCTTATTACGGTTGGTTTTGTGATATTTCCTATGACGGATGGAGGCGAATATTTGAAAATGTGTTAAGTGTGCTAGGATTTTTTACCCTGAAGGGGAGCTTTAACGTTTTAGTAAACGGTGATGAACCAGACCTCTCTCTGACACAGCAGACAGTTGTAGGATATGACCAAATGATTCTTGGACGTGGTGAAAGTATGTGGTTAACGTGGTCTTGTATTGAGGATGACCGCTTGCTAATGATTATTATTATTATTATTATTATTATTATTATTATTATTATTATTATTATTATTACAGTAAAATGTTTAAGATACACATGTTTTCAATGCTAACACACAGAGTCCTGCTCGCTTTAGACTGAATACTGTACGTAGCCAGAGGCGTTGTCAGAGAGACTGCTGATAAGACTGAAATGTCTACGTGGGCAGGAAGTGCGATATCAGCATACTTGCCTGGTAGAGACTAGCAGGTCTGGCGTTTAAACAGCTGTCATGTTGGTTCTTATGCAGTAGTAATACCAATGTATAAAAGGCAGCCATTTTGGTTCTTTATTAAAAACATAAAACTAGTAGGTATATGAATCTTATCACGCTTGAGGAATGTGGAGAGGCGTGAGAACATGTGAAAGATAAACAACATTTCAAGGTCAAAATGCTGAGAAAATGCAACTCTCTCTGTTGCTAAGCAGACTGATAAGGATTGCGTTAGTGATACACTGACAGGACCAGCAAATAGACGTATACATTAGAGTTCTGAACTGAACTTTGAAAGAAAAAGCCTTTTTGTTTTCGGTAAGTACCTATGAATGATTATTTTAATAATGTAAAGCTAATGAACCTTAAATTTGTAGTTATTGATAAGGTAATTAATGATTTTTTTGTATATTTGTTTGCAGATAACCGGTATACCTTACATGTCGGAGAGAGAAGAAACCATTGCACTTTTGAGCCCACTACAAGGAAACAGCAAGAAGCCTGTACAAGTCAAGGTGAGATTTTTTTAAAACTAACTTGTTTCATTTCTTGTTCGATATTTTTATTTTATTTTATGAAATGTATGTATTAACCTGAATTTAGGTATTTATGGCGGTTTAGTTTATTTACTTTTAGAAACTTGCAAAGAAAAGCTTTACCGCTGTAGCAGTGGCTGAAAACCCGAGACGCACTAAAGTGCAACCATTGTTCTCAAGCAGTGAACTATTGGAAACTCAGGTAACCCTAACTTAAAATGCTATTCCATTTTACCATTAGTGAAAATCCCTAGACAAAAAAATCATTACCTGTACATGACTGGGACGATGATTGCTTTCTTGATTAATGGCTATGTATTGGCAACCGGTAGAAGACCATATTGGTTGTTGACCGGGAAAGTACAAGGCCATATTGGATTTTTGAAAACAAAAAATTAAATTCAACTGACGTGTCGTTTCCTATGGACTCAACGAATATCCACAGGTTTGAACATGATAATCTGAACAAAATGACATGACATTCATTTTTTGTTTATATATTGGTTAAAGGGGGATGTAAATGACTGCAGCTTTATAAAAAGAAAATAAGTAGATGGGTTACTGTTAGTGTCGACATACAGTTTATTTTTAAGCATTTGTTTTGATGGTGTTTTTCATTTAATGTCAATTAACGTTAAAGTTTTATTTACAAGTATTGATTGATTGATTGATTGATTGAGTGACGGGTTATTTTCTTTGTTTTTAGGTGTGGTCATGCGCCATTAACGTAGTGAACAGACAGTGAACAAGCATACATTATGCTTTAAAGTACTCTGTGCTCTTGTGCATCGATAATAACTTGCAATAAAAAAGTTTTATTGTAACACATGGCGTTAGTACCAAATACAACAAGTGACCAAGTTGGTTTACCACATGGGTTGATTTTAAAATCAGAAAATGATTGTTGGTTAACATTTGAATCTTGGCCTGTAGGCTTTGTGTCAGCACACAAACTTTCTGGAGCTGGTTTCTATTACTTGAACCGGGCAGATGTTGTGTGTTGTGATTTTTGTCATGTCAAACTTTCACACTGGGAAGAAGGGGATGATCCCTTTAGAAACTGTTTGCGATGGTCACCTCATTGACCTTACATGCTTGGAAAACAAGTGGATAACATACCAGTGTATACATTTTACCTAACCTCAAGGCCATTCGCTACTATTTACGTTGCCTAATCACAAATAAATAACAATAATGATGTATTACCAGCCAACGGTATTGTCGATATATGTGGTCCATATGCCATAGAAAGTGTTGAATTGGCATGTGCTTTTGAAAAATTGGAAGTTTGCAAGACTAAAGCACTAGCACACCCAGAGTACAGCTCTGTTGAAAAACGTTTAGAATCTTATAAAAATGTTCGGCCATTAATATTAAAACACCTTACAAAACAGCAGAGTGGAGCTGGATATTTTTATACTGGCGAAGGGGATAAAACAATATGTTTTCATTGTGGATTAGCTATAACGGATTGGCAAATGACTGATGACCCTTTTGTGGATCACGCTCGTTGGTTACCTAACAGTAGATAGATACATGGTGTTGCTTAAAGGTCAGGAATTTGTGAACAATATTTGTGAACAAAAAGTGATTGCAACACAATACATAAGGTGCCTTTAGAGCTAGAACACGCACTACAAATACACGAGGCTGAAAAAAAGAAGATGTGTCTGACCAACAAATACAAAAGTGTGACCAACAATTATATAAAATTCGTTATCAAGAAGAACTAGGTGTTGTATTTTTGCCTTGTGGACACTTGATAGCCTGTGTCAAGTGTGCATTAGCACTTACCACTTGTGCTATATGCAAAAAAGTAGTGTCTGCTACAGTTAGGGCATTCCTTGCATAACTAGTATAATTTATTAGCAATGCATAGTGCAAAATACCTATATGCACAATATTATTACAAGCTGTTGTAGAGTGTAATATATATGCTTTTCTTGTGTTTATAGACTACTACAATGGATGTTTTGAACGCTGTGGGGCAAGCATGTGGCTTAGAGACAAAAAAATCTCAGCGAATTGCCAACACATATTCCATTCCGCATTATCAAGATTCGGAAATTGAAAACTGCATATGGTGATCGTGTGCTTTGTGTATGTGAGAACGTTGAGACATTTCTGCCTACACTGTTTAATGATATGTCGGAGAGTGTTTTTGATGAAGTGAATAATGCTGTACAACCTGTACACTTAATTTAAGAAAGTTTTAAAAACAATAGGTTCACGGTTCGTTTTAAATAAATAAAAAAATAAAAATGTGAAATAATAATGGAAAATAAAAGTGTAGACAATAGACTGAAAGAAAAATATGTGTATGGATAATAATGTTTCAGTTTTTAGAATTGTCTTTAAAAATAATATGATGAAACCAAAAAAATGTATATAAAGTTTGTAAATCAATGTAAATAATGGTACAATGCTGTTTTATTATGTCCAAAATTAGAATATTTATTATTACAGTGTATACAAGATTATGACAATAAATGCACACTTAATACAAGTCTTTGCCTTTACGATAGTGTGCTATAGTTTTAAAAACAAATCTTGTTGTAGATCTTCTTTCCACTGTGAACATTAGGCATGAAAACGTTATTGTCTTGTTTTTGATCATTATCACTATCATAATCATAAGCAGCATGATCTATATCACTATTATTATAATTACCATTATCATCCTCAACATTATTTTCAACATCACTAAAACCAGTCAAATCTTGCTGTTCGTTTTCCTGTTCTTGTTCCTCTTCCTCTACAGTGTCCTGGTGTAGAGCCTGCGTGGCTTTTGATAATGTTAAGTTTTTTTGAACGTTAAACTATCTTGAGCAGCAATATTGTTTTCTTGCACTCGCTTTTTAGCATTCTTATGATTTTTTGTAAACAGCAAGAGTGGTTAGTTTCGAGCACTACATTGACGATCACTGACACTTAAAACCACACTATTTTTACTTTTTAATTAACCGGACATTGTTTTGAACGTTGTTTTGAACAACGCCAAATAACAGTTCCATTTTAATGGTTCGTTTCAGAATATATGAATATTCTTTATAGTAAGCATAAGGCTTACCTTACCTAGTCACTGATACTTCCATGTCAACTGTCAAGCATAGACTAAGCTCTAGTAAAGACAGCTTGGCGATGAGAACAATAGTTAAATGTGGAAGCATATATAAGTTCAAATGTGGAGGGAAAAGTGGGAGCAAAATGAGGTAGCAAAAAGTGAGAGCAAAAAAATGTGGGAGCAAAGAGTGGGAGCAAAAAAATTGGGGGCAAATATGAAAGCAAAAAGTGGGAGCAAATATGAGAGCACAAATAATAAACGTAGTTATAAACTAACTTAACCTAACCTAACTTAACCTAACTTCACCTAACCTAACCTAACTTAACTTAACCTAACCTAAGTTCATCTAACCTATCCTAACCTATCCTAAGCTAACCTAACTTGAAAGTGGGAGCAAATGAGGTAGCAAAACGTGGGATCAAATGTGTGAGCAAAAAAATAAAATAAAAATAAAGTGGGAGTAAATGAGGAAACCAAAAACAGTGGGACCAAATGTGGAAGCAAAAAGTGGCAGCAAATGTGGGAGTACAAATAATAAATTTAGTTATAACCTAACCTAACCTAACCTAACTTCACCTAACCTAACCTAACTTCAACTAACCTAACTTAACCTAACTTTACATATCCTAACCTAACCTAACTTAACCTAATCTAACTTGCAAGTGGGAGCAAATGTGGAAGAAAAAAGTGGGAGTAAATGTGGGGAGCAAATGTGGGAGCAACAAGTGGGAGCAAAAAAAACGTGTGAGCAAAAATGTGGGAGCAAAAAGTGGGAGCAAATGTGTGAGCAAAATGAGGGAGCAAAAAGAGGGAGCAAATGTGGAAGCATATGTGTAGCAAAACGTGGGAGAAACGAAATTGGGAGCAAAAAGTGTGAGCAAAATGTGGGAGCAAAAATAATTGAGCGCAAAAAGAGGGAGCAAATGTGTGAGCAAAATGTGGGAACAAAAAAAGTGAGAGCAAAATGTGGGAGCAAATGTGTGAGCAAAAAGTGGGGAGCAAAATGTGGGAGCAAAAGTGGGAACAAACGTGGGAGCAAATGTGAAAGCAAATGTGGGAGCAAATATGGCAGCAAATGAGGGAGCAAAAGTGGGAGGAAATATGAGAGCAAAAAGAGAGAGTAAAAAGTGGGAACAACCATGACTGGTTGTTGAGACTTTCATATCAACCAATACTTACACTTAATTCCTGCCGCTCCTTCCGGAGCATAGGGCCTTGGCGAAATTTCTCCACGCAGTACGGTTCCTGGCCATTCTCTTCACTTGACTCCAGTTCTTGTCCACCTCTGCAATTTCATTTTCGATCGTCCTCTTCCAGGTCTTCTTAGGTCGACCTCGCTTCCTGGCGCCTTGAGGATTCCAGTCCAGCGCCGCCCTCTCAATAGCTCCGTCCGGCTTCCTTAGTGTGTGACCAATCCAGCGCCATTTCCTCTCCTTGATCTGGATGCTAATCGGTTGTTGATTGGTGATGGTCCAAAGATCTTCATTTGAGATTATGTCCGCCCACCTCACATTCATGATGCGACGCAGACATCTGTTAATGAACACCTGTAGCTGGTTGTTGATCGGTTTTGTGACTTTCCACGTTTCACAGCCGTAGAGAAGAATCGACTTTACGTTGCTATTGAAAAGGCGGAGCTTGGTCTTCCTGGAAATGTTTCTATTTCTACAGATGGGGTAGAGCTGGACTAAGGCACCATTTGCCTTCCTGATACGGCTTCGAACATCTTCCTCTGCTCCCCCATCATTTGTGACTATACTTCCAAGGTAGAGGAAGGACTCAACTCGCTCAATGTCCTTTCCGTTGACTGTCAAACTAGTCGTGATGTCAGAATTTATCCTCATCTCTTTGGTCTTGTTGGTGTTGATCATCAGTCCTGCACGTTCTGCTTCTCTCCGCAACCTCCCCAGCTTATCTTCTATGTCTCGATACCGTTGTGCCATAAGACAAATGTCGTCTGCGAAATCCAGATCTTCAAGCCTGTCATTTATACCCCATTGAATACCCCTCTTACGTATTCCCATTACCTTCTTCATCACACTATCCAGGACCAACAGGAACAGAGTGGGGGAAAGGACACACCCCTGTCTCACTCCGGAACTGACCTTTATCTTTTCTGTTAATTTGCCTTCGTGAAGAACCTGGCACTCATACCCTTCGTACATCTCTTCCATGATTCTGATGATCTTTGTTGGAATTTTATATTCTTCGAGGGTCTTCCACATGATTCTTTGATTTACGGAGTCGAAGGCTTTCTCGAAGTCAACAAATGTGAGGTAAAGGGTATTCCGCCACTCCACACTCTGCTCCAGGATGATTCGGAGGGAGTTGATGAGATCCACACAGCTGCGATGTTGTCGAAATCCAGCCTGTTCCTTCCGAGGCCTTTTTTCTACGCAGTCTTTTATACGATTCAGGATGACTCTCGCCAGCACTTTGCTTGGAATGGACAGCAAGGTGATACCCCTTCAGTTGTTACAGTTTGTGGTGTCCCCTTTCTTCGGCAACTTGACTATCAACCCCTTCTTCCAGTCGGTTGGTATTTTCTCCTCCTTCCAGATCTTCTCCAACAGCGGGTGCAGCAGATCGATCGTAATATCCAGGTCTGCTTTCAGTACTTCCGCTGGGATATCATCCAGACCTGGTGCCTTCCCGCATTTCATCTGCTTCAACGCTGTCCGTATTTCGCCCCGAGTTGGGGAGTCGGGGCTGATGCTTGGGTCACTTTCTGCTTCCTCTTCATCTTCTCCTCGCTGTTTACTGTCAGGTCCTCTATCTCTATTAAGAACCTCCGCAAAGTGTTCTCTCCATCTTGTCAGCTGCTGTTCACACGTCGTGAGGATCTCGCCCTTCTTGCTCTTCGCAGGCCTAGTTTTATTAAAGCCTTTCTTCGAAAGCATCCTTGTGATGCCATAGAGCTCCTTGCCGCTTCTTCTGCTTTCTCCGCCTGCTCATCAATCCACCTCCTATGATCCTTCCGTACACTCCTCTTTACCTCCCTGTTTGCTGTTGAATACTTTGCTTGTGTGAGAGCCTTCTGCTGCCTAGTCTTGCAGGTGTTGAGCTTGGCCTTAATCTCCTTCCTATAATTTATCTTGTCCCAGGTCTGATCGGATATCCATTCTTTCCGCAGGTAGTTCTTGTACCCGAGCTGCATCTCACTCGTTTCCACGAAGATATTCTTTACCTCGCTCCACACAGTCTCCACGTCCTTCTCTGTCTCGGAGTCCAACACCTGGAATTTATTTCTGACCTCCAGTTTAAATTGGTCCAATCTCTGCTGGTTCTTAAGCTTGCCCACATCAAACTTGTTGTGCCGAGTGTTAAACTTTCGGCGGACTGCGACGATCTTCATGCGGAAGTTGGCAACCACAAGATGATGGTCACTACCAACGTCCACTCCTCTCTTGTTCTTAACATCTTCCAAGCTTCTTCTGAACCTCCTGCTCACCGCGATGTGATCAATTGGATTTTCTGTGACTTGATCAGGAGACACCCAGGTGACCTTGTGGCACCGCCTATGAGGAAATACCGTCAACCAATACACAAGAATAAAATTTTATTAGAGTAATCTGGGTAATAATGATAATAATAATAATAATTTTAAAAGTTAAAAAAATTGGAGTGTATAGATATTTTTCAAGGTGGAATTTCCAAAGTACTGTTAAGAATAATAATTACATGAAACAGATCCAGAGAATTCTAGAGTACTATAAGTTTAATCATTGGGTCGGAGTGAGATAGATCTAGCTAACCTAACTTGATCTTAGCTCACCTAATTTAACCTAACTTCAACTAAACTAATGTTATACAAGTTGTGACTTGCTTTGAGACTGGCTATGACGTCACAGATGAATGGCGGTGGGAGGTTGGACATAATTTTATATTAAACAAACAAAAAATCCTTTTTCGCCAGCCTCCCACCGCCATTCATCTGTGACGTCATAGCCAGTCTCAAAGCAAGTCACAACTTGCATAACATTAGTTTAGGTGAAGTTAGGTTAAATTAGGTGAGCTGAGGTTAAGTTAGGTTAGCTAGCTCTATCTCACTCCTACCCAATGATTAAACTTAAAGTACTCTAGAATTCTCTGAATCTGTTTCATGTAATTATTATTCTTAGCAGTACTTTGGAAATTGCTCCTTGAAATATATCTATACACTTCAATTTTTTAAACTTTTATTATTATTATTATTTATTCGTTAATTCCCCATAAGGAGAGCGTTACAACACAATCAATTTTCATGTTGCATTCTGGACCTTTCTTCTTTTTTCCCAAAAATCTCTCATATACACACTATGTTTCCTCTTTCTCTCTTCTGTCCACCTCTTTGCTGGTTGTCTCTCTTTGGGAGTTTGCTCAAACTTCTGTAGTCTAAGTTTTTCTCTGTATTTGCTCCTGTCTGCGATGTCTTCTGTAGAGATGTTTAGTTTCTTAAGGTCTTCCACGGTTTCCTTTACCCAATTGGATTTTAGTGTGCTATTCGTAACTATGTTAAAAATTTTCTTGGTCAGTCTGTCTTCGGTCTTCCTATGTATATGTCCATAAAATTTTGCCCTTCTTTTCCTTATGTTGTTTGTAATCGTCTCTGTCTGTTTGTACAGTTCTATTGTAGGTCTCTTCATCCATATTCCCTCTTTCTGAACTGGCCCGTAGATCTTTCTGAGAATTTTTCTCTCTTGTTTTTCTAATTCCTTGATTTTTGTTCGCCCCTTGATTGCTCTAGTTTCTGAAGCGTATAAGGCCTCTGGTAAGACTACTGTACGGTAGTGTCGTAATTTGGCATTGATGGAAATACTTTTTTTATTGTAGTGGTTCCATGTAAGTCGGTATGCTTTCTGCAATTTAGCGATCCTGTCTTCATTGGATGCCAAGTTCAGTCCTGTTTTCTGTAAAATCTCTCCTAGATATTTGAAACTTTCCACTTGTGTTATTTTTCCATACTTGGTTTCCAGTGGGAGCTTGTCTGTAGATTTTGTGTCCATGAACTGTGTTTTTTCGTATGAGATTTGTAACCCTGTTATGGCAGAGATTTCATGTAGCGTCTCTAGAGCTTCTTTGGCTTCTTTTCTGTTATTTGTTATAATCGCTACATCATCGGCAAAGGCCAGACACTTAATGTTGACTGTCCTTTTCTGGTGTTTTGCCATTTTTATGCCTTTGACTCCTTTTTCCCATGTCTTGATTATTTTATCCAAAACTGAGTTGAATAGAATGGGTGATAAACCATCACCTTGTCGCACTCCTGTATTAATTTTGAAGGGTTCCGAGATCTCTCCCATGAATTTAACTTAGGATATTGTATTTGTTAATGTTTCTTAGATTAGTTTTCTGGACTTATTGTCGACCTTCATTTCTTCTAATGTGTTAAAAAGTGTTTCTCTATCTATGGAGTCGTACGCTTTTTTGTAGTCGACGAATGTGATTGTTATGTTCCTGGTTTTTCTCGTTGCTAGTATTGTTCTCAGGCACCAAATCTGCTCACTGCACGATCTACCTTTCCTGAACCCTCCTTGGTATTCTCCTATCTGGCGGCTTCGGTGGCGTAGTTGGTAGCATGCTGAGCTTCTATGCCCAAGATAGCGGGTTCAAACCCGGCCGAAGCCGTCGGATTTTTTAAGAGCGTTAAAAATCCCTCAGTATGCCTTCCTTCGGAGGGGAAGTAAAGCCGGCGGTCCCATGTCATAGATTTATGGCATGTTAAAGATCTTTCCACTAATTACACCTGTGTGAAACTAAATTGGATAGGTTAAGGATGTAAACAACGCTCTTAGGTTGCTACGTTCGTTGCCAAGAGCCGACTGCGGTGGCGTCTAGTAGCTAGTTCTGAACTAGGCCTAGTAGTCGTTGACGGTGGCGTTTGGCGGCAAAAGTAGGAACTATTTGAAAATTCAAAGTTGCAGTCTCTACTTGAATTAAAAAACAGATACACACACTAATACAGTCATCACAATTAACACCGGTTATCAGACAGATTCTACACACACCCAAAGTACACGGGGCTACATGACCGCGTTGTCGCAGCCCCTAAACTAAGGAACCAACCAACCAACCAACCATTCTCCTATCTGTGGATCTATCTGAGGCTCTATCCGTTTTAACAGGGCTTTGGAGAAAATTTTGTATGCGACGGGTAATAGTGAAATCCCTCTATAATTATTAGGGTTCGTTTTGTCTCCCTTCTTGTGGAGGAGGGGTATTAGAGCTGACTTCCATTCTTCTGGTACCTTCCCTGTTTCCCAGATGTTTTCGATGATTTTGTGTATTTTTGGTGTAACATTTTCGTGGTCTAATTTCCAGATTTCCGAAATCAATCCGTCTTCTCCAGGCGCTCTATTGTTCTTTAGTGATTTTATTATTTCCACGATTTCTTCAAGTGTTGGATGTTTGGAATCAATGTTAGGTTCTGGCTTTTCGAACTGTAATCTGTGTGTTGGTTTATCACAGTTAAGCAGCGAGTCAAAATATTGTGCCAGTATCGTACAGTTCTTTTTCGGGTTTGTCTCCAGTGTTCGGTCTTGTCTTTTGAAGCATAAGCTCGGTGGTCGATATCCTGTCATATTCTCTCTGAATGTTCTATAGAAGTTTCGTGTGTTATTTTTGGTAATTATTATTATTATTATTCTGCTTTTACGGCCTCATTGGACTACTTCAGTCAATCATTTCTTGGTCCTCTTCTTCAGTAAGTTTCCTTTCCGAGTCGCCCAGTAGCTCTTCATTCGCTCCGATCTTCTCAGGCGTTCCTCATCTGTAAATACCCTTTTTACTGTATTACGTTTGTCTATTTTAGCCTGAAATCTTATTTTTATATCTCTCAGTTTTTTTTAATTTTGTTGTTTTGTTTTGCAAGTCATCCAAGGTTATTTCCAATTCTTTCATATCTTCTCTAATTTCCTTTATCCATCCTACTTGTTGTTTCATATTCCAAAGTTTCACTACAATTTTTCTAGATAACCTGGTTTCTGGTGTCCACATGATGTGACCAAAGGAAGAAAGCCGTTTCTTCCGAATAGTATCAGTGATGGGCTCCAGTTCTCTGTATACCTTTTTATTTGGTACTATCCGCCACTGTCCATCTTTCTGATATGTTTTATTTATGCATGTTCTAGCTATTCTTCTTTCTACTTTTAAAATTTTGTCGATTCTGTTTTTCTGAGTAACTTAAAAAAGAGATTCACTTCCATAGGTCACCTCTGGTTGAACCACCGTCTTTTAATGTTTTAATTTTGTTGCGATTGATAGACATTTTCTTTTATATGTAGAGCATGTTAATTTTTGGGCTTTTATCATTTTATTAGTTTTTTCTTGCCATGCAGGTTTCTCATCCAAGTTGTAAGTTTAATTTCTCCTAAGTATTTAAATTGCTTCACTATTTTAACTTTCTTGTTATTTACTGTTATGTGATTGATTACAAGTGGATTTGCTACCATTATCTCTGTCTTTTCAAGTGATATCTGAAGTCCAATTTTTTGTGCTATATTTTGTAGGCTTATTATTTGATTTCTGGCTTCTTGAATATTATTAGCCAGTAACGCTAAGTTATCTGCGAATCCCAAGCAATTTATGTCTATTTGATCTTTCTTGGTTCCAATTCTTGTGTTCCTAGGATTTTCCTTGTACCATTCCCTCATTACATATTCCAAAGCACAATTGAAAAGTAGAGGCGATAAACCATCTCCTTGTCTTAATCCTGTTTTAATCGTAAACGGTTCAGATATTTCTCCTCTGAATTTTACTTTAGATTTGGTGTTTGTTAGAGTTAGTTTTATAATTTTTATTAATTTGGGATGAAGTCCGAAATTCCTTTGTATTTTCAGCAATGAAGATCTATGTATACAATCAAAAGCTTTTTTGAAGTCTACGAAGGTTATGACTAGCTGTTTTTGTCTACGTTTGTAGTAGTCCATTACTAATTTTAAGGTGATTATCTGTTCAAGGCAGCTTCGCCATGGCCGAAATCCACCTTGATATTCTCCTATTTCCAGTTCTAATTGATCTTTACAACGATTATATAGAATTCGTGACATGATCTTATAGGTGATATCCAAAAGGGAAATTTCTCGATAGTTGTCAGGATTTGATTTTTCTCCCTTCTTGTGTAATGGATGTATTATAGCAGTAGTCCAATGGTCTGGCAGTTCTTCTTTGATCCAAATGTTCACTATGCATTGGTGTAATGAAATCTTCACTGGTTCTGCTGCATATTTCCACAATTCTGCAAATGTTTGATCTTCTCCACTCGCTTTGTAGTTTTTGAGCTCTCTCAGCGCTTTGTTCACTTCTTGGATTGTGGGTGGATTTATGTTTTCTGATGGTGTTTTAATAGTGGTGTCTGTATTTATTTGAAGCAGTTCTGGTGGATCTTCGCAATTTAGCAACTTGTTGAATGTTTCTGCTAAAATTTCTGTATTTCTTTTATTACTATGAGCTAACTCGCCATTTTTGTCTTTTAACATTAATGTTGGAGGTTCATATCTTTGTAGTTGTTCGCTAAAAGTTTTGTAGTAATCTCTTGAGTTTGTTTTCGCGCTATTTGTTTCGATCATCAGAAGTATATCCTTTTGGTATAGCCGTTTAACACCTCGTATTATTTTTTGAGTTATCTTCCTTTGTTTTATTATTATTATTATTATTATTATTATTACCCAGATTACTCTAATAAAATTGTATTCATGTGTATTGGTTGATATGAGAGTCTCAACAACCAGTCATGGTTGCTCCCACTTTTTGCTCTCATATTTGCTCCCACTTTTGCTCCCTCATTTGCTGCCATATTTGCTCCCACATTAGCTTACACATTTGCTCCCACGTTTGTTCCCACTTTTTGCTCCCACATTTTGCTCCCCACTTTTTGCTCACACATTTGCTCCCACTTTTTACTCTCACTTTTTTTGCTCCCACATTTTGCTCACACATTTGCTCCCACTTTTTGCGCTCACTTATTTTTGCTCCCACATTTTGCTTCACTTTTTGCTCCCAATTTCTTTTCTCCCACGTTTTGCTCCCTCATATGCTTCCACATTTGCTCCCTCTTTTTGTTCCCACAGTTTGCTCACACATTTGCTCCCACTTTTTGCTCCCACATTTTTTCGCTCACATGATTTTTTTGCTCCCACTTGCTGCTCCCACATTTGCTCCCACTTTTTGCTCCCCACATTTGCTCCCACCTTTTTTGCTTCCACAATTGCTCCCACTTTCAAGTTTGTTTAGGTTAAGTTGGGTTAAGTTATGTAAGGTTAGGTTATGTGAAGATAGGTTAAGTTAGGTTAGGTTAGTTGAAGTTAGGTTAGGTTAGGTGAAGTTAGGGTTGGTGAAGTTAGGTTAGGTTAGGGTAGGTGAAGTTAGGTTAGGTTAGGTTAGGTTATAACTAAGTTAATTATTTGTGCACCCACATTTGCTGCCACTTTTTGCTTCCACATTTGCTCCCACTTTCTTTTGCTTTCCACATTTACTCCGACTTTTTGTTTTTTCTCACACATTTGCTCCCACTTTTTGCTATCACATTTGCTCCCACTTTCAAGTTAGGTTAGGTTAGGGTAGGTTAGGTGAACTTAGGTTAGGTTACGTTAGGTGAAGTTAGGTTAGGTTAGGTGAAGTTAGGTAAAGTTAGGTTAGGTTAGGTTATAACAAAGTTTATTATTTGTGCTCTCATATTTGCTCCCACTTTTTGCTTTCATATTTGCCCCCACATTTTTTGCTCCCACATTTTGCTCCCACTTTTCGCCCCCACTTTTTTTGCTCTCACTTTTTGCTCCCACTTTATGCTTACACATTTGCTCCCACTTTTCCCTCCACATTTGCACTTATATATGCTCCCACATTAAACTATTGTTCTTATTGCCAAGCTGTCTTTACTAGAGCTTAGTCTATGCTTGACAGTTGACATGGAAGTATCAGTGACTAGGTATGGTAGGCCTTATGCATATTATAAAGGATAATCATATATAGTGAAACGAACCAATAAAATGGAACTGTTATTTGGCGTTCGAAACAACGTTCAAAAGAACCAATCTTGCTGTTTACAAAAAATTATAAGAATGCTAAAAAGCGAGTGCAAGAAAACAATATTGCTGCTCAAGATAGTTCAACGTTCAAAAAAAACCTTAACATTATCAAAAGCCACGTAGACTCTACACGAGGACACTGTAGAGGAAGAGGAACAGGAAGAGGAACAGCAAGATTTGACTGGTTTTAGTGATGTTGAGAATAATGTTGAGGATGATAATGATGATTCGGGGCAGATGACCTCGTAGTTCCGCCCCTTAAAGCAACAATAACTAACTAACTAATAATGGTGATTATAATTATAGTGATATAGATCATGCTGCTTATGATTATGATAGTGATAATGATCAAAAACAAGACAATAACGTTTTCATGTCTATTGTTCACCGTGGAAAAAAGATCTAAAACAAGCTTTGTTTTTAAAACTATAGCACACTATCGTAAAGGCAAAGACTTGTATTAAGTGTGCATTTATTGTCATAATCTTGTATACTCTGCAATGTTAAATATTCTACCTTTGGACAAAATAAATCAGCATTGAACCATTATTTACATTTATGTACAAACTTTATATACATTTTTTTGGGTTCATCATAATATTTTAAAGGCAATATTAAAAACTAAAACATTATTATTCTATATATATATTTTTCTTTCAGTCTATTGTCAACACTTTTATTTTCCATTATTATTTCACATTAAAAAAAATTAAATCGAACCATCCACCTATTGTTTATAATCCTTCATAAATTAAGTGTACAAGTTGTACAGCATTATTCACTTCATAAAAAGCACTCTCCGACATATCATTAAACCGTGTAGGTAGATGTGTCTCAAAGTTTCCACATACACAAAGTACACGATCACCACATGCTGTTTTCAATTTCCGAATCTTGATAACGCGGAATGGAATATGCGTTGGCAATTCACTGAGTTTTTTTTGTCTCTAAGACACATGCTTTCCCCACAGCGTTCAAAATATTCATTGTAGTAGTCTATAAACTAAAAAAAAGCATAACTATTACACTCTACAAGAGCTTGTAATAATATTGTGCAATTAGGTATTTTTCACTATGCAATGCTAATAAATTATACCATTTATGCAAAAAATGCCCTAACTGTAGCAGATATTACTTTTCTGCAAATAGCACAAGTGTTAAGTGCTAATGCACACTTGACACAGGCTATCAAGTGTCCACAAGCAAAAATACAATACCTAGTTCTTCTTGATAACAAATTTTACATAATTGTTGGTCACACTTTTGTATTTGTTTGTCAGACACATCTTTTTTCAGCCTCATGTATTTGTAGTGCGTGTTCTAGCTCTAAAGGCACTTTTATGTCTTGTGTTGCAGTCACATTTTGTTCACAAATAGTGTTCACAAATTCATGACCATTAAGCAACTCCATGTATCTACAGTTAGATAACCAACGAGCCTGTTCCACAAAAGGATCATCAGTCATTTCCCAATCCTTTAAAGCAAATCCAAGCATGTTGTTTTATCCCCTTCTCCAGTATAAAAAATCCAGCTTCACTTAGCTGTTTTGTAAAGTGTTTTAATATTAATGGCCTAACATTTTGATAAGATTCTAAACGTTTTTCAACAGAGCTGTACTCTGGGTGTGCGAGTGCTTTAGTCTTGCAAACTTCCAATTTTTCAAAAGCAGATACCAATTCAACACTGTCTATGGCATATGGACCACATATATCGACAATACCGTTGGCTGGTAATACATCATTATTATTATTTATTTGTGATTAAGCAACGCAAGTAGTAGCGAATGGCCTTGTGGTTCGGTAAAATATATACACTGGTATGTTACCCACTTGTTTTCCAATCATGTAAGGACAATGAGGAGACCATCGCAAATGGTCTCTAAAGGGATCATCGCCTTCTTCCCAGTGTGAAAGTTCGACATGACAAAAAACACAACGCACAACATCTTCCCGGTTCAAGTAATAGAAACCAGCTCCAGCAAATGTATGTGCTGACAAAAAGCCTACAGGCCAAGATTCAAATATTAACCAACAATCATTTTCTGATTTTAAATTTAATCCACGTGGTAAACCAACTTGCTCACTTGTTGTATTTGGTACTAACGCCATGTGTTATAATAAAACTTTTTTATTGCAAGTTATTAACGTTGCACAAGAGCACAGAGTACTTTAAAGCATAATGTATGCTTGTTCACTGTCTGTTCACTACGTTAATGGCGCATGACCACACCTAAAACAAAGAAAATAACCCGTCACTCAATCAATCAATCACTCAATACTTGTAAATAAAACTTTAACGTTAATTGATATTAAATGAGAAACTCCATCAAAACAAATATTTAAAAATAAACTGTATGTCGACACTAACAGTAACCCATCTACTTATTTTCTTTTTATAAAGCTGCAGTCATTTACATCCCCCTTTAACCAATATATAAACAAAAAATGAATGTCATGTCATTTTATTCAGATTATCATGTTCAAACCTGTGGATATTCGTTGAGTCCATAGGAAACGACACGTCAGTTGAATTAAAATTTTTGTTTTCAAAAATCCAATATGGCCTTGTACTTTCCCGGTCAACAACCAATATGGTCTTCTACCGGTTGCCAATACATAGCCATTAATCAAGAAAGCAATAATCGTCCCAGTCATGTACAGGTAATGATTTTTTTTTTGTCTAGGGATGTTCACTAATGGTAAAATGGAATAGCATTTTAAGTTAGGGTTACCTGAGTTTCCAATAGTTCACTGCTTGAGAACAATGGTTGCACTTTAGTGCGTCTCGGGTTTTCAGCCACTGCTACAGCGGTAAAGCTTTTCTTTGCAAGTTTCTAAAAGTAAATAAAATAAACCGCCATAAATACCTAAATTCAGGTTAATACATACATTTCATAAAATAAAATAAAAATATCAAACAAGAAATGAAACAAGTTAGTTTTAAAAAAATCTCACCTTGACTTGTACAGGCTTCTTGTTGTTTCCTTGTAGTGGGCTCAAAAGTGCAATGGTTTCTTCTCTCTCAGACATGTAATGTATACCGATTATCTGAAAAGAAATATATAAAAAAATATTAATTGCCTTATCAATAACTACAAATTTAAGGTTCATTAGCTTTACATTATTAAAATAATCATTCATAGGTACTTACCGAAAACAAAAAGGCTTTTTCTTTCAAAGTTCAGTTCAGAACTCTAATGTATACGTCTATTTGCTGGTCCTGTCAGTGTATCCCTAACGCAATCCTTATCAGTCTGCTTGGCAACAGTGAGAGTTGCATTTTCTCACGTTTTGACCTTGAAATGTTGTTTGTCACTCACATGTTCCCACGCCTCTCCAGATTCATCAAGCGCGATAAGATTCGTATACCTTATACTAGTTTTATGCTTTTAATAAAGAACCAAAATTGCTGCCTTTTATACATTGGTATTACTACTGCATAAGAACCAACATGACAACTGTTTAAACGCCACTGTTTAATCCTGCTAGCCACAACCAGGCAAGTAAGCTGATATCGCACTTCCTTCCCACGTAGACATTTCTGTCTTATCAGCAGTCTCTCTGACAAGGCCTCTGGCTAGGTACATTATTCAGTCTCCAGCGAGCAGGACTCTGTGTGTTAGCTTATAAAACATGAGTGTCTTAAACATTTTACTGTAATAATAATAATAATCATTAGCCATCGGCCATCCTCAATACTGCCCTGCTAAGAAAAAGTGCAGTATCTGCAAAATTTTCACTTTTAAGATATATATGTAGATCCATGTTTTAAATTATGCTGAATCCATTGAACAAAGTAAAAAAGCAGTATCTGCAATGGTTACTGAGATATAGCCTATGTCATAAGCAGTAAGTACAAGGAAAACACACTATTTCTAAGCAAGAGAGCAGTAACTACAGTGCACCAAACAGGAAAGCAGTATCTGCATGCAGTTACTGCTTTTATTCTTAGCTTAAAGTAGTTACTGCTGATTTGCTTGGCATTGGCTTCCAACTCTTTCAGGTTACTGCCACTAGTTCCAGTCTACAGTTGTTAGCAAGTTGGGTGTGATCTAAGATTGAGGTTATGTTTCATTGTGTTTTATGTTATTAATTGATTTCTTACAATGAGTAATATTTGTGTTTCTTCAAGAAGTAAACGTATTTACGAGTTAGCAATTGAAGAAAGTTTATTACGTGAGTCATGCACAAATACTGGAATATTAGCTAGTGTAACGGAGCAAGACAAGACATCAGTGTCAACAGTATCTGATGAAGTAGGCCTAGAAGCTAACAGTAGGTTGAATCAAATGTTTTTCTATTTGAAAATAAATTGCAAATTTATAAGGATAATGGTCAGTTAACCAAAAGTGTAGAGGTAGAAGTTGTTTCTACATGGACAGACGACAGTTTTAATGACAATAACACAACTCTACATGACATTACCGAAACTTCTCTTGAGCTGCCGCATCTATTACCAACAAATAATTCAAACCTTGATGAAACCCTGCCAGCCGATAATACCATTGTTAGTTTTAGTTTTGATTCAATCATTGATTTAGATGAAGGCCTAAATTCTCCATATTTGCTACAGGTGGTGGAGCCTAGTCATAACGAGAAAATTTTAAATTTTAATACAACCGATTCCTCTCCAAGCAAGCCTAATTCATCGAATAATAGCTTAAATCCATCTCTGTTGCCAGATGACAATTATAGCTATCATGTTGAGCAATCAGTAAGCACTACAACTGTTTCAGATGCACAACGTAAGCGAAAGAAGAAGGAATTTACATCTGTGGAACGAAAAAAGCTAAACCTAGATTAAGCTAAGGAATCTCATCCCGTTCAGCCTCCTTGTAATGAATGTAAAAAGAAGTGTATTACAAAAGTTGACGAGGAACGTCGACAATCTATCAATGAGTCTTTTTGGAGTATTGAAGATTTAGAGGAAAGGAGAAGCTTTATTTTTAATCAATGCGACAGACATGATGTTAAAAGGCGAACAACTAACGGTGACGAAATCAGAAGGAACAAAACAGTTACATACTTTCTAACGTATTCAAATGACCAAAAGCAAGAAGTATGCAAAGCTTTTTTTAACCACTTTCGGTTTTAATAAGAAAAATGATAAGTTTTTGACCACGATACTTTCTACAGCTAAGGGTGCGATAACACCGAGAAAGAGCATGAGAGGGAGACATCCATCAGTGAAGAAAGGTCCTCGCCAAGCTATAATCAATCACATTGAGACTTTCAATCCAGAATTACCACACTACAGAAGAGAACATGCTCCTCTAACTCGATATTTTCCAAGTGATTTAAATATTATGCTTACGCATGGAGACTTCCTTATCAAACACCCACAATTTAAGTCTTGTGTCTCATATGAACTTTATAGACGCATCTTGAAAGAAAACAAAATATCATTTGCAAGACTAGGGAATGAAGAGTGCGAGGCTTGTGAAAATTTTAATCTTCACAAGCACACTAAAGATAACTTGGATGTGGACTGTGAAACCTGTACTTCTTGGATATTCCATGACAAATTAGTTAAAGAGAGCAGGGCATTATACAAAGAATTTGCAGAAAAGACAGATGAAATAGACCAAAACAAGGAAGTTATATTTAGTGCAGATTTAGAAAAAATAATTATGTTACCTCGGCTTGAAATGTTCAAGCAAATCATCTTTGCACCACGCCTCACAACTTACAATCAGACATTTGTTCCTTTGGGGAAAAAATCTAAGCTTAAACCATTGGCAGTGCTGTGGCACAGTGCGATAACTGGTAGAAATAAAGAAGACATTGTAAGTACCTTCAATGTATTTTTCAACCATTACCGTGACACTAAAAAGTTTATTTTGTGGTTAGATAACTGTAGCGCACATAACAAAAACTGGTGCTTATTGACATTTTTTATTAAAATTGTAAACTCAGCTGCAGTTGCAGCTACTGAGATTCAAGTTTACTACTTTGAGCCTGGGCACAGCTTTATGAGCTCCGACAGTTTCCACCATCAAGTGGAACTGTCACTAAAAGCACAGAAAAAGACTTATGAATTTCATGATTTTGCCTATGCTGTAGGGGCTGCTAATAAAGGACATGTTGATGTAGTTAAAATGAGCCTCGACAACTTTTTCATGTGGAAAGATGGGAAGTCAGAAGCGAAAATGAAAGCCAAGCCGGACAGACCATATCTCAAGGATATTGTTCACATGAAGTTCGAAAGAGGAAAAAACAGCCTACAGTTCAAAAACTCTTATGAAAAAGCAGATGACTTCAAGGAGCTTGATTTCTTGCAGCCGAGAATTTTGAACAAGGGCATATCAGAACCACTCAAAGTAGACTCGCCTAAGGGATTCCCACAAGAAAGAAAAGATCAGTTGCTTCATGCCTTAAAAAATATTATACCAGAAAATATAAAAGTATTTTGGGAAAGACTGCCTACTTGTTAAAGGAGATTTTAAAAGACTTTTAGGCCCCTCTAATTGTACCTTTGTGTTTCTAGTTTTATTTAATTTTATTTGTTTTAAAACGTGGTGCAACCAGTCGATTTTGTACTAGCCAAAATAAGATTGTTTATATTGAAGTTGTGTCACAATAGCCTTATTTTAAATTATTAGGCCTAAGTAAATTTAAAAACTTGTCCTGTTTTTAAAGTGTGAAACCAGTCACTTTTGTAGTAGCCTAAATTTGTTCATTTTTGATAGTGAGTATCAATAGCCTTAATTTAAATTAGGTCTAAGTAAATTTAAAGACTTCTCCCGTTTTTAAAATGTAAAACTGGTCAGTTTTGTATTAAATCTGTCAAGTTTTGATTTTAAGTCTCAATTATAGCCTTAAGATGTTTATTAACTAGCTAATAAAACCTTGTTTAAAAAAACAATACTGTAGTTACTGTCCTTGTTAATTTTACATTTGCTAAGGAAAAGGGCATTAACTAGTAGATACCGCCTTTTTACTTGGCATTTATTCAGATCAAAAAGAAGTAAGTGATTTTACTTATCCAAAACAAAATTATTTTGGGGATATTATTATTTTAAAGCATATCTAATACCATACATGACAATAAAACAAAAATACCTCAGGAAAATAATTCATTGTTAAATATAAAGTCCAGTTTGAAACTTTGTTTATATTTTACCCAAAACAGATGTTTTGCAGATACTGCTCTCTTCGTTGGCAGGGCAGAATACATGACCATGTTAACCTCATACTTTCACCACGTCCAAGAATCACTCGGTCATATCCTACAACTGTCTGCTGTGTCAGAGAGGGGTCTCGCTCATCACCGTTGACTAAAACGTTAAAGATCCCCTTCAGAGTAAAAAAATCCTAGCACACTTAACACCGCCATCCCGCCAAAATAGCAATTCATTTCTTCCGGGCACGATCACCGAGATCGCCATGAGGGATTTTTGAATTATTTGTCATAGTAAATATCTCAAAAATGCTACCCCTCGCCCTGCTGCCCCTCGAAATAACCATTTCCTGTATTTACCATGGTCAGTGATAGCCTCGCTGTAACACACGCCCAGCGCTACCGGCTCTCTGTCTACAAACACTCTTTATTTTAAAAATTAAAAACAAATTAAAGTTTCAAAATGTATAGTTTTTGTCCTAGAGACTTGACATTTACTTTCTTGATAGAGGGGGTAGCGACCTTTCATTTATGTCAAACACACGTTTTTGTAAACTTGTTAGTTTCCAACATGTAGGAATTTCTAAATTGGACCTTTCTTTTTCAAAAAAACATAAATATACAAAACTTTTATTATAAAAAATAAAGATCATAGAGACCTTTATTTTGAACCGTGACACAACGTTCTATCATGATTGGTTTTTAAACTATCACCTATTTTAAAAAACTTTTTTTTAAATTAGTACAGGTCGTCCATAGCAAAGCCCCCGTCAGCTCGAGTCCAACAACACCTCATTCGTTAAAATTCAACCATGCGTTCGCGAATTATCGCCGATGTTCGCCAGAAAGTAGGCTATCATTTTTGTTTTGCCCTATACACTTGAAGCTTGCTTCCCTCTAGAGGGCCTAGGGTCCTTTCATTCACGTCAAACAAACTTTTTTCTCATCTTTACCGTTTCCAAAATAGCGCCAATGTCAAAAACAAGAATTTTCAAAACAAATTAAAAAAAATACCAACCCACATTCTCAGCAAAGAGGACGTCATCCCAACGCCAACAACACTTCGTTCGTTAAAATCCGATCATGCGTTCGGGAGACATCGGCAAAGTTTATATGAAAGTAGGAGAGTTAAGTAGAACTTCCCTCATCCCACTACTATTTGCATTTTATCCTAGAAACTTGAAATTTATTGTGGGGGTAGAGGGAGTAGGGGCATTTGATTTATGTCAAACAAACTTTTTTGTAAACTTATTAGTTTCCAAAATATAGGAATTTCAAAATTGGACTTTTTTCAAAAAAAAGTTTTATTATAACAATCAAATAAGAGACCGTTCGTTTACGCTATTGCACAACGTTCTATCATGTTTGGTTTTCAAACTATCGCCTATTTTCAAAAACAAAAATTTTCAAGAAAAAATAGGAAAATATAACGAGTCAACCATAAGGGAGAGGACATCAGCCCGAGTCCAACGACATGTCGCATGCCCATGTTTTCATGAAATATACATAAACGGCCAGCGTGGCCGAGCGGTTCGTGTCACTGGTTAGAAACCGCCTTACTATGAAACATATAGGTATTTTCCTAATACCTAATATGAACTTTAAGAGTCTTCAACAAGGTAGAAGTGACCAGAATTCATTATGTACTGCAGTTAGAATATATTGATTGCATTTGAGCAACTAATTTCTCCATATATTATGATGTACTTTCACTTCGACAATTAATAATTTTATGCTTCAATATCATGTGAGATGAGTGTTTTTCTTCATCTGTACATGCTATTTCAACGATTCAGTTTCTGAACTGACATGATTAAATTATTTGGGAATTTATTTTCCTTATTAAAGTTTTCTTATTTTAGTATTCGACGTTTTCAATTTTATTGAACTGAATTTCAGACAGTTTTGTCTAGAATGTCTATTAAATTCATTTTTGGGTAAAATGATTTGGGCATCTTATTGTAAGAAGAATTTATTAGTAGGGGAATATAACTACGTGTGATATATTGTTAATTTTCATTAATGTTATAAACATTCGTCGATCTGGCAAGTAATATTCGTCATGATTATGCTACGAATTCATGTACTCAAGGACATTCTTAATATTGAATGGAAGTACATTCAGGATTTGACAAACCATTTATATTGTGAGAAAGCATTGAACTTTCTGTAAATGAAACTTTTATTGAGACACACCTTCTTAGAAGATATTTTCATCCGACAGCAGGGAAGTTAGAGATAGTCTATTCCAGTCGTGATTGATTTTTATTGGACACTTAAATAACATTCGTCGTCATTAATACACGATTTGTAGTGTTACGTTATATTGTAACCGTAATCTTGCAACAGTGTAATTTGAGGTTTAGATCAGTATGGTGAGACGTATTAATGTATTTTTATATCATGTTTAGTAACCACGGTTTATGACAGAGTAACTATACAAAGTAAACCTACGGAGGTCTTCGATTATCGTTTAGAGAATGAAAGCTAAGTAAGAACCACAGATATTTTCTGATAACAATGTAAGCAATTGTATGAGACAACGCTAATGTGAATGTAAGTTTAATTAATGCAATTACTACGTGAAAGTTGATAGGAACAAGTGTAATGAAGTAATATGAATTTGTTTATGAGTATACGAGGGAGGTTAATGCCGTATACAGATGTACAGGTGCCTGCGAGGATATATATGATGAAATACGAGGGCGTTTTCCGTATTAAGATGTTATTGCATTGTAGTACTGTTGTGTGAAGTTTAAAACATTGTTATCTTTCGAATAGAGTTATTGATAACTCTAATGTATAAGTATTTCGACGATAGGAGAGGGGAAGATAGTTAGGGTGTCGGCGGAAATGTGTTTGGGAAATGAAATTAACCTTTGATTACTAAATTATTATTAACAATTTATTAAACCTAGAGTTGATTAATTAACTGATTGGTCATATTAGACTGATAATGACATTGATACACTAATTCAGACTATATGGTATAGTATTCTTGAAGAAAATAGGAGGAGACAACATTAATATTTGTTTAATATTAATAATAACGAGTCAGTTACACTATTAACAATTAAACTTGAAGTGATAGACCGTTGTAAATTTTGTACATAATTATTTAATAATTATTTAATTACAGTGTTTTTGTTTGACATAATCATAATTTTTACGAGTGATAAATGTATAGATCGTTTGGGAATGAATGTTTTGATATGAGAGTGCGAGTTTGTGTATGGAAAGCGAATGAGTGAGACTGCGTCAGTTGCAAATGACGTAAGTACTGTAAGGGAGTGAATTGTATTTAACGAGTGTATTTTGTCAAGATACTACAGAAATATGAAGGCTTTTATGAAGTTGAAAGGAATGAGAATTGATACTGCCATTGTGGAAGAAATGTATCATCTTTTACGTGTTAAACGAACGGGAATTTGTAACAGGTGTTAAACAGCCAGTTATATAATGGGCAAGCTTATATAATAGGAATGTGCAGGTGTTGATGCAGCGAAGGGAGACCTGAATGAACGTGTCATAATACAGACATAGATTGTAGCTGTGAATCTGGACACGCGTAAATATTTTAAATGCTTGAGAGAATGTCAGATTCATTGGAATATTGGAATTTTGCACAGCTGCCATCTTGTGGTTATGGAAACAATTGAAAAAAAAATAATAATAATAATAAATAAATAACGAAAGTAGTGAACAACAAGCCAACAGTGTTCCGCAATGCCAAACTAAGACACTCTCGTACAGTTATCCGACCTGAGGCACTGTACGCAGCAGAATGCCTGGCAATGGATAGGAAGGGTTTGGTTGAGAAATTGAAAGCCAAAGAAGGAAGCCACCTCTCCTTATGACGTCACATTTCAGGGCGGGGCCAGAATCGGCCTCACCCCCTACTGTTATTTTTTGTCCTAGCGAATTGAAATTTATTTTGGTGGTAGATGGGGTCAGGGGCAGTCATTTACGTCAAACAAACTTTTTTGTAAACTTTCTAGTTTCCAAAATATAAAAATTTCAAAATTAAACTTTTTTCAAAAAAATGTAAAAAATAAAAAAGTTTTATTATAAAAAATAAAGGACATAGAGGCCATTATTTTAAGCCCATAGAACACTTTTTAGAATGTTTGGTTTTATGAAAAATCGCCTGCTTTCCCAGTTGAACGTTTTTCATTTTTGTCCTACAGACCTGTAACTTGGTTTACAGGTAGAGGGGATAGAGACCTTTCATTTATGTTATACAAACTTCTTTGTAGAATTCCTTGTTTCCAAAATAGTGACCATTTTTTCAAAATTTTATTTTTTTGACCTAGTGACCTGAGACTTGGTATGGGAATAGAGGGGGGTAAAGACCATTGATTTACGTTAGACAAACTTGTTTGTAAAATTCTTAATTTTGGAAATATAGCCCATTTTCAAAATTTTATTTTTGTTGTCCTAGAGACCTGGGACTTGGTACCGTGGTAGAGGGGGTAAAGGCCATTCATTTCTGTCAAACAAACATTTTTGTAAACTTTTTAATTTTGGAAATATAACCCATTTTGGAAATATGTTTTTGGAAAATTTGAAAAATACACTATTTTTGGACTAAGAATGGTATAGAGGTAGGTGTTGGAGTTAACATGTCTTTTTAGGATTTTTAGTTTAATGATATAGCCTACTTTCCAAATATTTTTTGAAAAATTTGAAAAATACACTATTTTTTGACTAGGCATGGGATAGAGGTAAGTGTAAGAGTTGAGAGTCATTGATAAACCTTAGAGTACTTTGGATTGTTTTGGAATATTGTGTGTTGTTGCTGCTTACAAACATGGCTGTAAGCATTTTGCAGCCATAAAAAAGGACTGACATACTTTCCAAGACCAAATAATAAGCCCCCACAAGCAAGAGCAAATATGAAAGAGCTAATACAAAAGCCAACAAAAGCCAACAAAAAAAAAAGCCAACAAAAACTGACCAAAAAAAGCCAACAAAAAACTGACCAAAGAAGCCATGTAGCATGTTGGTAGTTGAGTGAGTTGTCATATTGACCGATAGATAGCAGGCTGGTAGTTGAGGAGTATTACTATCGACCGCTAGATAGCATGCTGGTCGTTCAGTGAGCGAGTGTTGAAATGGAGCGCTAGGTAGCATGCTGGTCGTTCAAGTAGTTCTCATAGTCACCGCTAGATAGCGGAAACATACTTTGCGTGTCGTATGCAGCTATTTAACAAAGTTTTACCTCATGAAAAACGTGCTTGTATAAGCTTTGTACAAAAATTGAAGATACAATTAACCACTAAGTGTTTAGAACTAACATTTATAGCCTTGTGTAGGGAATATTGGGGGTCCTTAGCAAGAAAGAGTGCCTAAAAGACATGAGTGTACAGCCTTTTGATATGCAGTAAGTACCTGATAACCTTGAGTAGGCCATAAGAATATTTTCAGTTGACTACTACCTGTCACAGTGTTTACATTGTGAAAGACCGTTGAAGCAACCAGTCTTTAGCCTTGTCATAAGCAGTGACCAGGTGTTACCCTTAACCAGGGGTACATTAGAGGACCCTTATCAAGAATATCATCAGTTGACTACCACCATTCACAGTGACCACATCGTGAAAGACTGTCAAAACAACTATTGTACAGCCTTGTACTACACAGTAAGTAGCTGTTGGTCTTGACTATTGTATATTAGAGAACCCTTAGCAAGTATATAATCAGTTGACTACTACTTGTTACAGTGTTCACATCGTGAAAGACCGTCTCACTGTCCAGTCTACAGCCTTGTCATACGCTGTAAAGAACTGTTGGTCTAGACTAGGGGTATATTAAAAGACCCTTAACAAGAATATCACCAGTTGACTACTACCTCTCATGGTGTTCACATCGTGAAAGACCATCTTACCGACCAACCTCTAGCCCTGTGATACGCAGTCAACAGCTGTTTGCAGAAATCAACATTCATAATGGAAGAACCCATTCCTAGCTATATGTGTAAAGAGTGTGGGAAGACTTTTCTTCGAGACTATCATAGAAAGCGACATGAAGTATCGTGTGGTGAATTCCATGAGTGCAAGACCTGTGGTAGTACATTCAACAATGTGTACAACGGACGTCGGCATGAAGAATGTTGTAATGTTGTGTCGGCAGCTAAAAGACAAAAAACTGAGCCTACAAAACATTACCTGCTTTCAATGGTTCCTGACAAAAATGGACTTACTGAATATGAAACGTCTTTTCAAGGTCGACTTAAATCCTATTTCATTCGTTGCGATACGTGCAAGGATTTAAATGCATACCTTAAAGAGTCCAAACAGCAAATAATACAAGCTATGGAGAAAGAACTAGCAATGCACAAGTCGATAAAAGTTAATCTTGTGGCTGAATGTAGATTCATTCATACGTCTACGAATGAAATTACAAATCGTGCTTTTAAAACACGAAATCAGGCCCTATTTTTGGAAACAGACTTAAGTAGTTTCTTGGAAACACAATTTACCAAGTTAACTACGGAAATGGAAGAATCTGAGCTAAAAGGCAGTAATTGGGCTTTGTTAGCAGTGGAAGGAGTACGATTGAAAATAAATAAGTACAATCCCTTGCGTGGTAGCACATATATTCCATTACCAGCAGCTATACAAGCAAGAAAAGCCTGCATTAATCCTCAAAACTTTAAGGACGAGAGGTGTTTTATGTATGCCATTTTAGCAAAACTGGTTAAAACTGATGCTAAACGCGTTAGTAAATACAAGGATCTGGAAAACAAGTATGATTTTTCAGTAATATCATTTCCTACATCGCTAGCTGACATTCCCAAATTTGAAAAAGCCAACGATATATCCATTAATGTATTTGGATTGGAACAAGACAACAAATTGTTCCCTCTAAAGGTTGTGGATCAAGAGCTGCAAGACCATCGCGACCTCCTTCTGCTAAGTTCATCATCCGGTCAGAACCACTACGTCTTTATCAAAGATTTTGATAAACTAGTAGGACATCAGATTACTCACCATGGACATAAGATATATACGTGTAAACGGTGTTTTACTCACTTCGATAATCGATATGGTCAACAAGGAATAGAAAAATTGAAAGAACATAGAGCTTTGTGTGTCCAGCATGACATTGCTAGGGTTGAAATGCCTATTAAAAACCCCATTGTCAAATTTTTTAACGTGGAAAAAATGCTGAGAATACCTTACGTTATCTATGCTGATTTTGAAAGTATACTGTTACCCTATCAAACATGTCTACCCAATCCTGAAGCAAGTTATACAGTGCCATACCAGAGTCATGTTCCTATGAGCTTTGGTATATACGTTAAACCCCCACCTGCTGTGGAACACATAAAGACAAACCTTCCGAGCCAACCTATTATTTATCGTGGACCTGACGCTGCAGAAAAGTTTATGGACTGTTTGATCTCAATAGCTAATGAAATTGATCGTCCTTACAGCTTAAATGTTCCAAAAGCTTTGACTGAGCATCAAGAAGCAGAGTTCCAATCTTCTGAAACCTGTTATTTGTGTCATAAACCATTTACCAAAGAGGACTGGAAAGTTCGAGACCATTGTCATATTACAGGGGAATACCGTGGAAGTGCTCACAATAACTGTAATTTGAAGTGTAAAACACGTAACCCCGTTCCTGTATTTCTACATAATATGAGTGGCTACGACGCAAATTTCATTGTAAAGCAATTGGGGTGTACTACTGAAAGAGTGGACGTTATCCCTAACTCCAAAGAAAAGTACATCTCTTTCACCAAATATGTTGGAAATGTTAAGCTTAGATTTGTGGACACGTTTCGGTTAATGCCAAGTAGTTTGGAAAACTTAGTTTCCAACTTAACATTATACCCTGAAACAGACAAGTACTTTGGAAAAGAAAATGCAATGCTCATGACTCGTAAAGGGGTATTTTGTTATGACTACATTGACTCATGGGAAAAGTTAAGTGAAACGTGTTTACCTCCAAAAGAGGCATTCTTTAACAAATTAAGTCAAGAAGATGTTAGTCAAGAAGACTATGAACATGCTAAAAATGTGTGGAATCAGTTCAACATTAAAACTCTAGGGGAATATAGTGACCTCTACCTAACTTCAGATGTACTCCTTCTTGCAGACAGCTTTGAAACGTTTAGAAACAAAACACTAGAAACACACCGAGTGGATGCTGCACACTTTTTCACTTCGCCTGGTTTAAGTTTCGAGGCAATGCTCCTTTACACAGGCATTGAACTGGAATTGCTACAGGATTACGATCAGATTCTTTTAATCGAGTCTGGAATACGTGGAGGCATATGCCAGGTGTCTCATCGGTATGCTGAAGCTAACAATAAATACATGGAAACCTATGATTCTGAGAAACCATCGCAGTTTATTACCTATGATGATGCCAACAACCAATACGGGTGGGCTATGTGTCACTCCCTTCCTTATGGCGGATTTCAGTGGGTTTCTCCAGATACCGTTGATCTAGAAAAACTGAAGAAAGAGGATCCTGTGGGATACATTCTAGACGTTGATGTTGATTACCCATCTGACCTTCATGATCTACACAACGATTTACCTTTCCTACCTGAGTGTACACAACCTAAGGATTCGTCTCTGAAAAAACTAATTCCTCATCTTGGAAATCGAAGGCGATATGTTGTTCACTACATGGCATTAAAACAGGCTTTAGATCATGGAATAAAATTGATAAAAATTCATCGTGTGTTAAAGTTTAAGCAAAGACCTTGGTTAAAGGCATACGTTGATTTTAATAACAACCTTCGAAAACAAGCCAAAAATGATTTTGAGAAAAATCTGTACAAATTATTCAACAATGCTATTTTTGGAAAAACAATGGAAAATATCCGTAAAAGAATAGACATACGTCTTGTTACTGACAGCAAAAAGGCAGAAAAGCTAATAGCAAAGCCGACATTTATTGACAGAACCATTTATGGTCCTAACCTAGCTGCTTTCCACATGGCTAAACGTAACATTGTATTCAATAAGCCTATATATATTGGAATGTGTATACTGGATATTTCAAAAACTCTCATGTATTCCCACCACTATGATGTCCTGCTACCCTATTATGGAATGAACAATCTTAAACTCATGTATATGGATACCGACTCGCTCATTTATTTGATTAACACCCAAGATGTATATCAAGACAAGTTGGATTTCCTAGAACACCTGGACACATCAGATTATCCTACTAATCACATATGTTACTCTACATCAAACAATAAAACGTTGGGGAAATTTAAAGACGAGGCTTGTGGACAAATTATAAAAGCATTTGTTGGACTTAGAGCTAAAATGTACGCTTTAGACATAAATGGTAAAGAAATCAAAAAGATTAAAGGTATTAACAGAGGTGTTGTCAAAAATTGTATAAGCTTTCAAGATTATAAGGATTGTGTCATGAAAAACAATGTAAAAAGAATACCCATGAACATTATCGCTTCTAAACAACATGACATATCATCTATAAGACTAAACAAAATTGCTTTGTGTCCTGGTGATGATAAAAGAGTGATTGATGCTGATGGTATAGGTACACATGCCTATGGTCATTACTCAATCATTGACCATGCTTAAAGAGTTAAGTTATGAATATCAAAATCTTCTGCCTGCAACTAGCAAATACATAAAACAAAACAATTTAGGAAATAAAACAATAGCACTACAAAAATAAAAAAATAAAAATAAAAAATAGTATTCATAATCAAAAATAACTTAAATAAAATAGAAAACAAAATAAAAAAGAATATATATAAACATGTATTATGTGTAAATAGTGTACATGTATTTAAAATAAAAATATTTTATGGCCACTGCTTGTACATTTCTAATTACTACCCGCCTCTCCCCACTCCTAATGCAAAATGCAAACGTGTAAAACACAAATTGGAAAATCCATGTTTCCATAATGATAAAATAGAAATAAACATTAAACTGAAATTTTAAAAACTGTAAATGGGAATTTGGTAAATTGACAAATGTGTAAACAACAAATTGGAAAATCCATGTTTCTATATCATGAAATTGAAAAACTTTAAACTGACATTTTAAAAACTGTAAATGGAATATTTTGAAATTGATAAATGTGTAAACAACAAAAAGCAAAAATCCATGTTTCCATATTATGAAATTGAAAAACTAAAAACTGACATTTTGAAAATACTGAAAATGGGAAATTGGAAAATTGACAAATGTGTAAACAACAAAATGCAAATTCCATGTTTCCATATTATGAAATTGAAAAACTTAAAACTGACATTAAAAAAAACTGAAAATGGGAAATTGGAAAATTGACAAATGTGTAAACAACAAAATGAAAAAAAATACCCGGTTGGGGTAGTGATCATGTTGTACAGTAGCCTATAAGACTAGCATAAGCATAGTTGCATGTGCCCTTATATACTTCGTGTGTTTGGATTAGCTTAAGTTAGGTTTGGTAAAGTTAGTTTTCGGAAAATGTAAAATCTAAAATCAAAAAATCTTAAATTTAAAATGTAAAATCTAAAAAAACTAACATCTAAAATACAAAAAATCAAAAATGTAAAATGTAAAATCTAAAAAATGTAAAATGAAAAAAATCAAAAATCTAAAATGTTAAAATAGAAAATCTAAAAATCTTTAAATGAGGTTTCTGTGGGTTAGGTTAGGTTATAACTAAGTTTATTATTTGTGCTCTCTCATTTGCTCTTACATTTTTGCTCTCACTTTAAAGTTAGGTTAGGTTATGTTAGGTTAGGTTAGGTTAGGTTAGGTGTGGTTAGGTTATAACTAAGTTTATTATTTGTGCTCTCACATTTGCTCTCACTTTTTTCTCACACTTTTTGCTAATTTTTTTCGCTTGCAATTTTAAATTAGGTAGGTTACGTTAGGTTAGGTTAGGATAGGTTAGGTGAGGTTAGGTTAGGTGAGGTTAGGTTAGGTTAGGTTAGGTTAGGTTAGCATGTTATATGTGTAAGTGGTTGTGTGCAGTGACCATTTTGTGTATTAGACCTGTGCTAAAAAATAATAAATTAAATATTAAATACATAAAAATTTATAAATTAAAAACAAATAAATAATGATTTGAAAAGCCCGCCATTAAAGAGTGTGGTAGCGCGTGGCAGCCATATTGCCCATTAGCCCCTGCCCCAGCTATGACTGACCCCTCCATAAGAATAACATAGGGCAGTTGCGCGCGGCGGCCATCTTGCCCATTAGCCCCTGCCCCAGCTTCGGCCTATATATCCTACACTCGTATCCAGATGTCGACATTTTATAGCTAGCTCTTGATGTAAGATCTTAGCAACATCATTGTGCCTCTATGCCAGCCAGCGTAGAGCAGCCACCGATGATTTCATCAATGGTTTCCAGCGCTGAGGTGCATCTACGACATCGATCATCTCCTACATTCTCTTTAAGGATGTGCTTTCTATAATTTTTTGTTGCAATGACACGGTCCTGTATCGCAATTACAAAGCCCTCAGTTTCACTGAAGAGCGAACCAGGCTTCAACCATAAGTTCGACAATGATCGGTCGACATGATGTTGGCTGAGCATGCGAGGGTGTACACCATGCAGTTCTTTTCGTAACCATGCCACCTGGCGCTGTTCAAACGAAGTAACCTTCCCCTTTTTTTTTTTTGTCATATTGCATGTGTGCAAGTCGTAGTGGTTTGAATCTCTTATCACTTTCAACAATGACTTCACACAGAGGAGTAGCCTATTTCTTGTGCCAAAGAAGTACTGTCGCAGACGTTCCAGTTGCCTACTTTGGGTGATTGTGAGATCAATGACCCCTCGACCGCCTTCGCTCCGTGGTAGTGTGATTCGCTCGATCGCTGCTTTTGGATGATGTAGCCGATATTTTGTCATTGACGCACGTACTCTCCGTTCTATCTGCTCTAAATCTGTCTTAGACCACTTAACGATCCCGAAAGAATACGCAAGTACAGGTACTGCCCAGGTGTTAAAGGCTTTGACCTTCTTGCCTATATCCAAGTATGATTTCAAAATCATATCCACTCGATGAAAGAATTTCTTCTATAAATTGGCTTTAATTTGTGTGTGACGAATCCCTCTAAGCTGAAGAAAGCCCAAGTATTTGTAGGTCTTGCCCTCGTCCAAACACTCAATTAGTTCATCTAGACCAACATCGAAGCCCTCTGATGTATCAAGTTTCCCTCTTGCCAGTATGATCGCTTTGCATTTTTAAAGTCCGAATTACATCGCTATATCGTCGCTAAACGTCTGCGTAATATCTAAGAGCCCTTGCAGTTGACGCCGTGTGCATGCATAGATTTTTAAGTCATCCATGTGCTTGTGCAGTCTATGTGGTAGGGGTGGCCTCCATCTTGAAAGAGCGGCTAGCCCGGTTTTTACATCTCTGAGGATGAAAGGTAGTTGGAACTAAAAGCACTATTTCCCCCGGGGTAGGGGTAGCTTTTATCTTAGGGTTGATAGAGGGCGTGGACAACTCTCTTTTGAGCCATCATACGACGTTAGGCTATTCCTAGTTTAGGAATTATCGTCAAGTGCCGGCGAACTGGCACTACCTATCTATTACTTTATAAGGACAATTTATCAAAATATACATCGTTATTAACAAAAAGAAAAAAGGTGTGGTGGTGAAAGCAACCCCTAGTAACGTACAAGTCATGGCCCATGGCAGCGACTACACAGCTGTATGTATGTTTGACTTGTTCACAGTTTATCTCTGGCCTCATCGTGTTCTGTGCTTTACCGATGATCTCGAACGTCAGGACAGCTATATTCAGGGAGAAGTTCCTACCTTACCACTATGGCATGGGAGTCGCCTATTTCTTGATCGGCATTGCAAGTGTGATCACCGGACTGACGGAGTATTTCGACGCAGCGTTCACTGAGTGAGTAATTGCAATGGGAACCAACTCGTCCACCGGCATTGTGCTGCGCCTTAGCCAACTTAGTTACCACCCGAGCTATCTTGATTTATTATATACTAACAACCCATCCCGGCTTCGCCCGGGAACATTTATGAATGCATTGCGTGATAAGCGCTTTTTTGTATTTCAAGAACTACGACCTATATCCGTTTTACGTCTCCGCATGATGTGTTAAAACCACTGACTGGACTATTAATTGTATTATCATGGAGATGCAAGTGCAACGAATTCTTGTCAGACGTAATTTAAGAATGGCCAATCTTAACTTGACTGTGTATTTTGCGGAACGAAATGTTCACAGGCGAAGTGAAGAAAAGCCGAGTTGCACTTCCAGGGAAACTCCAAACACAACCACCCTTCTCTGAAGTCTTAACTCAACACGACACGACAGTTTTCTGATGGCTGTATCTGGGGTAGTAGGTTCGCTCGCTAGCTAGGCTGTAACTGGGGTGATAGGCTTGCCCCTAACTAGCCCGTAATCTGTCGCCTTAGTAATTGAATGGAGATTGTTGGAAGAAATGAAAACTTAAAAACACTTATAGTGGGCGATGTATTGAAGATAGAGATATGCTCTCACGGACATTTTTGTAGAACGTTTCATGCTGAACAATTCTTACACTCATAGTATATTGATATTTTTAACGGTTTGCCCAGCGTAAGCTTAAAACGCGCACGGACGCCAGGTTTCTTGACCTTTTCACTGAAATCGTTACTGCTTAGCTTCATTTAGTCATAAATAAATTATTTTCTACAGAAACGTTCCTCGAGATATATTTTACAGAATGGTGAAAACCGCATCAAAATCAAATCCAGTGGTTCTCGAGATTACCCGTGACATCCAAGAATCGGGGACTTCGTTTTATACTGATTAGAGATTGTTTATAATAATAATAATCTGTAACCTGTTGAAGGTCTTTTGATTTTGAGCTGCGTGGGCTATTTACTCTCCGAATTTGATGCTCCATTTGTAATGCCACCTAGCAGCTAAACCAGAACTATATTGTAACTTACTCCAAATATCTGACTTCCTAGGCTATCTATCGACAGACACTCTACTAACGCAGGTTATTATTATTCGCAATTCAGTTGACTTATCGGCTTGAAGCAGCCACTTTAACAGCACCTGACGGTAGATGACTTCAAGCAGTTGAAATGAAGATCCTCCGATCTGGTCTCCAGAAGACCAGGAGAGATAAAATACGAAATGAGGAAATTAGGCAACAGCTCAATTTGGAGAGAAGTTTGCTTGACACACTACAACTATCTAGTGTAACGCATACCCTTCCGCAGATGTTGGCGCAGTGGAAATGTGTACCTATTAGTCTTACGCTGGGCCCATGATACACGACTAGGTGGTGAAAGGGTAATAGAATCAGAGGCGGAGGACTGAATGTGCATCCCCATTGCTGTGAATGCAAGTTCAATTCGAATGCCGTAACTATGAAGAACCATGGGCCTACCCTAGTTGCTTAAAGAATAAAGAACTAAAAAACGTACGGAATAAGGTACACAAACACGACGCATGAGTAAAGGAACGGTAATGTATTGTCCAAGGAAATATTTCTAAGGAATGTCGAGGAAGCATTACATGCTAAGGTGAGGTTATGTGGTCGTCAAATATGTGACATAAGGTAAACTAACGATTCAAAGGACCGTGACGTTAAGGTTATGGGCGATAGGAGGTAAAGGTAAAAAGGAGGGACATATATGGGGAAAGAATACGCATAAAGAGTAAAATCACATTGGGAAATAAGAAAGATTAAAAGGGCTAGACAAAGGAGTCAGGAAAAGTGAGTCTGCCGCCAAAGTAGCGAACGTTAACCCTAATAGCCCTGAAGAATAGAGGAGGCGAGGGATTACGAGAAAGGACGGAGTTTTAATAAAAGCGCGTGTAGATATGACGTAGATAAATAAACATAAAATGGGGGCAAGTAACCGATATAAAATAATTACAAGAAACGTATCGTTACACAAAATAAAATATATCCATCAAAATAAGTTACGCCAGAAGGGAATAAGCCATACTCATAGACTTGCGATGAAAGACGCAATCTTAAAATAAGGGAGCCCACAAAAGGTGAAAGGCGCATGGCATAGGTCTTACTGCGGTGAACGCACCATACAGTAAACCAAACCAAATACCCACACAAAAAGATACGAACATAGAAGTTAAAGGTAACAGGAACGAAACAAGCCCACAATGGACATACTAAAAAGGCCATACGCCATATTATTCCATACGATACGCAAATACGCACACACACATACTAGAGGAATAAGTCGTGACTTACCTTGATGGAATCAGCTTAATCCGGCATCACGGAATTACACTAAACAAACTAAATCCACGCCCCTACGCGCACCTTTATAAAAAAAACACAAGAAAAGGGATAAAAACGGAAAGAAAGCACGGCATCTCGAAAACGAGAGCGGGAGCTCAAAATATAAATTCCTACATGGGAGATAAAAAAAAACAGAAGACTGCCCAGAGACTAACAAGGGGTTGCCACCGGTGACGGAAAAAGAGAAGATAAAAGGGAAGAGGTGTCACTAATCACGATTCGGCATGGCAAGAAATTACTATAACGAACCTTGATCAGCAATTATAGAAACGCCCACTGATCTGCTTGGTTATTCTGGCCAGTAATAACCAAGAAGAAAAGAGAACAATTCCGATAATTGGCACGCCGAAGGAAAGAAAAAAAGGATGTCTACAGGTGGAAGAAAATGGCTCACTAGATTGAAATGGTATGGGCATGCAAAGCGTATGGCCACTGACAGAACACAGGTCATCCTAGGTGAGAGACCAAGGTGAACGCCTCGAGACATTTGGGAGAAGCAAATCTGGAGAGACTTAGCCAAGGGGGATGCAGATTGGAGCACACACTATATGTGGGAGTAGCGGACAAACTGGAAGAGGCTCATTTCTACCCGTACCGACTCGCTGGAGCGGATGTTCCATTGTGCTATGACGCAATAAGCTCATACGGCCGCGAAATTAAAGTGATTTCACATTTAACCATGCAATCAGGTGCACTAACCATGGGGCCAGGCTATCTCGGGACTGGGTTCGATCCCAGCAGTGCAACGGTTGTGGTTTCCAATTCCCAATTCCATGGTGGTTTTATTCTTCATTCACTTCATGTCTCATTAACCCCATAACAGAGTTGGTGTCAGGAACACCACTCGGCCGTAAAACCATCCAGCATATAGAAATGCATCCCTCCCTCCTAGAAGCGGCTAAGCACTTGGAAAGTTGCATGAAATGTAATGTTTTGGAACCATTTTGTCAGTTTTGCCTGTACAAACTATCAGTCGCTCAATATGACTGGACGGTGTAACGCAACATCTCAGGAAAACTAGGCTGGTATGAGACTATCAAAGAGATTTGTGGAAGATCTTTGATAAAAGATATGACAGTGTAGTGGGGAAATCTTTTATAAAAGGTGGTTTTATAAAATTTCTTTTATAGAATGTATGGGCACCATGCTATCTTTGATAAAAGATTAAAACCAAAATGGTGGATCATAACAGCTGGAATATTACCACAACAAAGATGCTCATATCAGAGTGTGAAATGCATGAAATCTTACATATTATGTTACATAATGAATGGTATGCAATGTAACAGAAATTGTAGGTAAAAATAACCGAGGCTATAAGCACTATACATAAAGGACGCACATTTCAGGATATAAAGAAGAATTAAATATTTAAATAGGCTGGAATAAGCCGTGAATAGCAGTGTATTTTATATTATAATATTTGTATTATAGGTAATTCGTCAATTTCACATAAGGTATTACAAGCGAGTGTAAATAAGCATTTGATGTTTACCAGTAGATAATAGATGTAACCAACCCCGATAAGCAAGCGTATATCGGACTTTTTTACTATGGATACTCGAGTTCAGGCCTTAATTACAAGAAAACCAACAGACCTATTGAAGAACGAGTTATACCAATACTTTCCTTGTTTAATTCTGCGTTAGACTATATAAGCCAATTATTTTCAAGTTTATTAATTATTTATCTGTGGTTTGAATGAAAAATTGTCCGTGTTTTTGACGAATTTTCTAGGAACCGCTCACTGAAAACTATATACATGGAAAACTTCTTGGCTGAGGGTAATTAATTTTTATATGTGATAGGCACAAGTATTGGTAGTGCAAATCTCAAGTTTCATTTTTTTTCAACTATCCAATAAAAATTTCTTATACTTTTTATGACGTAACGTTTTCTCAGCCCAGGATAAACCTACAACAGGAAACTTGGTCTCATTTTGAAGCTCTCATTCGTGATTATCGGAAACTACGACCACTGTAAACGTACAGTGTGATGATGAATTTATGAAGAGTAATATTAATGGTAGGTTTTGTGCGTTGTGGCCCGTGCGATTAAACGCGGGCGAGCCGGTGATTTCGAGTGCAGCGTTGCCGGGCAGTGGTGTAATGGAATGCGAGTGACCTGACTATGTCCACATGCTATTTTCAGTCTTTCTGTTTACTACTTATAGGCCACATCACATCACATCACATCACATCCAGATGCCCCAGAGACCACCATTGTCTGAGGGCGAACTTGCGCTAACATATTACAAAATTGTAGAAGTCTGAAAGCAATGAATGTTAAATGCCGAGAAGCCTTGCGTACCGTTGCTCCTGAACTCTGGAAACAATGTATTAAACACGCTAAAAGAATTGAAGACCACTACTGGGAGATAGGTGGCCTATCTGAAAATGTCCCTAATTTCGAGCCAGTCATAATTAACATGAATGACAGCAGTTCTGATTCATCGGAACAGAGCGATTCTTCAGACGAAGAATACTGACTGAATTAAATATTGTAAATATAGCCTATGTAAATAATGTAAATAGCCCATATAAAAATTGTGTAGTCTGACATTTCCAAATTAGGAAGACAAACCACTTTTAAACCTGCCATTGAAGGTCTAAATCCCTTATGTGAAAAAGGTGATGGAAAATGAAATTTGTACGAGGAAGGAAAATAAAAGGTTGGAAGGAAACTTAAAGCAGTGTTCGTTCGTTGCGAGCCGCGACGACTGCAACTTAACGCGGCAACGCTGCACCGGATTTCACAAGCCCGCTCGCCTTTAATCGCACGGTCTGGAACGCTCAAACCCTCCCATTAATATTACTCTTCATAAATTCGTCAGCACGCTGTACGTTTACAGTGGTCGTAGTTTCCGATAATCACAAATGAGAGCTTGAAAATTAGACCAAGTTTCCTGTTGTAGGTTTATCCTGGGCTGAGAAAACGTTACGCCAGAAAAAGTATAAGAACATTTTATCGGGTAGTTAAAAAACATTGAAACTTGAGATTTGCACTACCAATGCTTGTGCCTATCACATATAAAAATTTTATTACCCTCAGTCAAGTAGTTTTCCATGTATATAGTTTTAAGTGAGCGGTTCCTAGAAAAGACGTCAAAAACACGGACAATTTTTCATACAACCACAAATAAATAAATAATTAATAAACTTGATAATAATTGGCTTATATAGACTAACGCAGAATTAAACAAGGGAAATATTTGTATAACTCATTTTTCAATAGGTCTGTTGGTTTGCTTGTAATTAAGGCCTAAACTCGAGTATCCATAATAAAAAATCCGATTGCCGGAATGGCTAGAGCGTTCGACTCCCGTGTGATATGACCTAAGATGGACTTCCACTTATTGAATACCTTTTTACTTCGTATGTTTCAATTTTCTTTGCTCGGGCAGTGGTTGTTTGGAACGTCATCATCATTCATTTCTTAATAATTATTAATAATTAAATATTAATGGCATTTTTCAATTTCTTGTACTGCAGCTCGTTCACCAAGATTTTACTCGTGCGACCCATGGTTTAACGCCCATAGACGTTCACTTAATCTTTCCGGTATTGTCACCACAGAATTTCAACTACCGTAATACAGTAAAGTGAACAAGGAACTGTCCTTCACCCCTTTTGCTAAACTATGATAAAATATTTGCTCTAGTGTAATGGTGTGGTGATTGCTTTGTATAACTTTCATGAAAGTTCAGTTTTATAAAATATTTTATAACATTTCTTTGACAAATGTCTTTGATAGTGTAATACCGGCCTAAAATGCATTCACGAATTACGAAATTGATAAAGAAATAGCCCAGCGTATCCACGACAACGCCAGCTCACGAGATCTCTTCACTGCATACAATCGTTTGTTGTTGGTTCCTTAATTTAGGGGGGGTCATGTAGCCCGTGTACTTTGGGTGTGTGTAGAATCTGTCTGATGACCGGTGTTAATTGTGATGGCTGTATTAGCCTGTGTTATCTGTGATTCAGATAGATTGTAGAAGGACTGCAGCCGATGAATTTTTTAAGTAGTTCTTACTTTTGCCACGAAATGCTACCATCCACGACACCTAGCTGCGGACGCGGCTACTAAATGCCATCGCAATCAGCACCCGGTGGCGAACGTTGGAACTAATACAGCGTTATCAAACTAACCTACACATTTTTGCTTCCACAAGTGTAGTTAGGTTCTTTTTCATGCCATAAATCTATATGACATGGGACTGCCGGCTTTACTTCCCCTCCGAAGGAAGGCATACTGAGGGAGTTTTAACTCTCTTAAAAAAATCCAACGACTTCGGGCGGGTTTGAACCCGCAACCTTGGGCATAGTTGCTCAGCATGCATCCTACATCATCTCCGTTTACTTTCTCTTGGTTACTTATTCGTTGACTGACAGAAACAATTATCCTGCTAACTAGCAGAAACACAATAATTCATTAATTTTAGCTCTGAAGAGCACAGGGTCTGTGAAATGTGAAATGAGTTCTGTTCCTAGGAAGGTGTGCAGTTGTCAGATCTCGAACTTGGGATCGAGTTAATAACGTCTGCAATAGTGAAAAAAGTCCACTGGCTCCAAATGTAGTGCCACAATGGAAGAGTATGTTTAAAGGCAAATAAATGGTCTCCGGAGTTCAGTATATTCTCTGCTACTTTTCTCACGCTTCCTTCATCAGTTTCATATTTATTATCTTTTGGCAGCTGCCACTATTATATGGCTCTACTTGTTCTGAGTCCCTCAGCCCAGTCACTATAACCAATACATGCAATACTTTTCACGAGCTTTTCAGTCGGTCAACACGAATGGTGCCCAATTAAATTAGGCGGGAAACAAGTATTTATATACCCTAGAAACTAACACACTGTTATGCACAATTAGATACTGTACAATCACACAGTCATGCAGCTTAGATTATTGCTGGCCACATAATAACGGATCGCGCTGGTAACACGTGGACTGAACATTAATGATTAGTATACAGAACAACTAACAGAGTGCAGCATGAGGCACGATTAACTCCACGGAGCGGTCAGTCCGCTGAAGGAACACAGCGGAACCGGACCACATGAATCAGCTCTAAACACCAGATAATTTGACATCACTCCATTTCTTCCAGTGCATTTGTATATGTTTAACTGTTTATTCGCCACGCGTTTCATTGCAATACAATTAGGCCAATAGTTTGAATGGGAACGGTTGATTTATAACAATAATAACGAAATGGGCAGACAATTTCAATACTGAGATTATCCATAATAACATTTCAATAGACAACTGGAAACATATTTAATGCACATTAATAATAATAACGCAACAACCACCGAAGTGAACTCTATTGTCTGTAAGTTGACACTTTACACAAGTTATTACAAACTTTTGTAATATAAATAGTGTATATATATACTAGCAACCCGCCCCGGCTTCTCCCGGGAACAGTTATGAATGCATTACGTGATAAGCGCCTTTATTTTCGATGTCAATGAACTACGACCAATATCCGTTTTACGTGTCAGCATGATGGGTTAAAATCACTGACTGGACTATTAATGATATTATCATGGAGATGCAGGTGCAGCGAATTCTTGTCAGACGTAATTTAAGAATGGTGAGGTGCATGAAGTTCAAATCCCCCTTCCATACAATCTAAAACCACTTATAGTAGGCGATGTATTGAAGATACAGATATGCCCTCGCGACATTTTTTGTCTAACTTTTCGTGCTGAACAATTCTTACGCTCATAGTATATTGATATTTTAAACGGCTTGCCCAGCGTAAGCTTAAAAGTGCACAGACGCCAGGTTTTTTTTCGACTTTTTCACTGAAATCGTTACTGATTGGCTTCCTTTGATCACAAATACATGATTTTCTACATAAACCTTCCTGGAGATATCCTTTACAGAAAGGTGAAAACCACATCAAAATCCATCCAGTATTTCTCGAGATTACCCGTCATATCCAAGAATCTGGGACTTTGTTTTATACTAAGTAGAGATTATACGCCAATCAGTATAATTTAATATAATAGTCTATAATCCTCCTTCCGTCCAATCTTAAATAGACTGTGAATTTTGCGGAACGAAAAGTTCACAGGCGAAATGAAAGTTTCACTTCCAGGGAATGACGAGGTGAATGAAACTCAGATCCCCTTCCGTCCAATCTTAACTTGATTGTGTTTCACAGGCGAAATGAAGAAAACCCGAGTTGCACTTCCAGGGAAACTCCAAATACCACCATCTTTCTCAAAAGTCTTAACTCAACACGACTCAACGGTTCGCTGCTGGCTGTTTCTGGGGCCCGCTAGGTAGACTGTAACAGGGATGATAGAGTCGCCCTTAGCTAGCTCGTAAACTGTCGCCTCAGTAGTTGAATGGACATGGTTGGAAGAAATTAAAACGTAAAAACACTTATAGTGGGCGATGTATCGAAGATAGACCTATGCTCTCGCGGACTTTTTTGCAGAACTTTTCATGATAAACAATTCTTACACTCATAGTATTTAGATATTTTTAACGGTTTGCCCAGCGTAAGCTTACAAAGCGCTCGGACGCCAGGTTTTTTCGACTTTTCCACTGAAATCGTTACTGCTCGGTTTCCTTTGGTCATAAATAATTTTTTTTCTGCAGAAATCATCCTCGAGATATCCTTTACAGAATGGTGAAAACCGCATCAAAATCCATCCAGTGGTTCTCGAGTTTACCCGTAACATCCAAGAATCGGGGACTTTGTTTTATAGTAAGTAGAGCTTTGTGTTTAATTGTGACTCATGAGCCTAAGTGACCAGGATCTGAGGATGAGTGCGTAACGTTCGAAATATGTCATCCTATTAAGTTGGTATTTGTACATCACAGTGTGTTTGTTTGTAGGGTGTGTCAAGACTTGTTTACCGCCTGATATAATTGGGCACAATTCGTGTTGACCGACTGAAAAGCTTTCTTTAATAGAATTAGGCAACACGACAAGTTTTACGTTGTGCCCCACCCAGTCAAATGTGTGGGTGATCGTAATACATCAATTGAGATAAATGAAAATGAAATGTCTCATAGCAAAATACACTTGTACCAGCTCACACGTCCTGAGGGCTCTAACGAGCCGCACTCAGAACTGACAGGGAGGGGTTCAACCTCCCGGATTAATTAGCGATATGATTTTCCACTTTCTGCCATTTTTAAAGGCACAGTGAGACTCTCACTGCCATTTAAACGCCTCTTTCTCTTATAATAATGTTGTCTGTTTTATGCCCCTTTTACCTGCGGTGGCTTTTAGGAAGGCCCCGCCGGGGATCTTTAACGAACACGGCTCCCTCGCATTTGCCGACTGTGCCAGGATTCGCTCCTGCAACCTTGGGCATAATAGACGAGAACCCTCTTTCTCTTGGTTCCTCACAGATATGTAATGTACGGTACTTCAAATGTTTGAAAATAATAAACAGTCGACACGAGGAAATTTTGCATTTGTATTGTATTTTCTAATTTGAGGCGAGTTTCTAGTCGCTTATAGAATGACAGTAGATGACTATGCGGATGCTTTAGAGTCACCAGTGCTGCCAATTGTAGATAAGTGCTCTCACTATTGTTCTTATCCTAATCGCAATATATCAGAAAATATGCAGGCAACAGGTTTAAACTCTTCACACGCATAATACCTGAATTAGAGGAATAATTTAGAGTAACCGATATACGACAGTGCTGCTAACATAATTCTACGTGTGCAGGTAGGTTCAATGTTTAATCACATGTAACTTCCATACTAACAAATAGATTTCTTCCGATATTGGCATTTATATAGGTCATAATATTTCAGGTTAATTTTGAGCGATACATAGTTGCCAGTTTTGCCAACATCATTTTACGAATGGTGATAGATTCTGCACCGCCCTCTTATAATAAACATATTCTTGGCGTGCCTCCTAGCTGCATCACTGGAACCAACTAGAAAAGAAAGGAGTACGCAGTGGAAATGGATGTTAATTTCTGACCTGTGCTGGGCCCGTACTTGCAGGCCAGATGTGCCGAGCGACTCCAGACTCCATGAAGGTGGTCCCACGACGAGTGGTAGGAATACCCTCCTGGTGCTAGACAGCTAGAATAAGTTAGGCCTAGGTTTGAAGAGAGAGAGATAGAGAGAGAGAGAGCGAGCAGCCCGATCGCCAAACACTACTAAATGAGACACATGGATAAAGAAATGGAAATTTAATTATAGTGAAATCGAACACACACAAAAAACCGGCCAGAATAACACACTCAAAGAAAAGAGTACCCTAGGGGTCAAATACAGTCACTTTCAAACGGGAAGGATGATTATAAACAATAAATAACTTACAATAATAAATAACGGAAACAAATAAAATAAATACCTGTGCCACTTCCAATAAAAATGATGTAAAAAGGGAGGAGGTAATTGACCAAAAGGCAATCGACCCGGTCGCTGGTCAACAACAATCACTTCTCTGCCTAGAGATGGATGGTTGTCATGACGACCACAAATAACAAGCATAGCAAAGATAAAACAAGCGGCTGTGTGCGTGTCGCAAAGGCTGTGGCGAGCAATGGGGATGCGATCGAGCTGGCAGTCCCCAGAGAAAAGAAATGCCAAAACCAAAGATACTACAAGGAGAAACAAATGACGTCAAGTGTCCGTGAAATATATCATGATACATACACGCAATCAAACACACAAAATGCCAGCCGTCGATGCAGTAATAAAACACAAAGCAACTCGTGCTTGTAGGTAGTCTAGCAAAACATGCTAAACCTATATGGTCTCCAACTTACGTTCCGAGTTCGAGCTGAATACGGTAAGGCCTACTTAAAGTTACCGCCGTGATTCAGTTGCCCGAAGCATGGAATGAAGGGAAAACATAAGGGCTAAAATATATGGTGTCATGCCTCGTGTTGGGAGAATGGTCGAAACGCCAACGTCCACAAACCACGGGAGACCCATTCGAAGATATGCCCAATCAAAACAGCATCAATGCACCTGGCAGCAAGAAAAACATACACTCACAAAATCACTCGCAGATATATTTCACGGCACAAATAAAAGGTTAAACGAAGACTCAAACAAAATAAAACAGGAGACCGCCATTACGATTGGTTCCACAGCAAATCCAAGCACACGACGAAGATCAAAAAGAAAGGTTAAATTTAGGAAATGAGCATAGTGGACACAAGGTTAGATGTATTACTTACATGAGTAAATGGAAGGCTTCGGCATAATAACAATGTTAAATAAAAAGGAAAACATTACATTTTAAATAATAAGGCGGAGAGCCTCAAGGCACGTCCGGACAGAAAGTATCTCACATGGCGTCTGAGTCTACCGGGACGGCCGCCAAAGAAAATAAAGAAATGAGAGATGTTAAACATGGCTCAGGATCCACACCACCCCCCAAAAGAAAAATTATTTATAATAATAAAAGATTTTTCTTTTTACATCACTAAGCACCACCGCTTTGAAATCAATCATGTCCCAAGTGTTCCAAAATACACAACATCCTTATCACACAGGTGGTTTGTCAACAACTATAACAGTACACAAAATATGAGGGGGGAGGGTGATCGATATAACAATCACTTAAGCAATTGAGCCATATCAGAAAGAATACAGTTATAAAATGAAGTAATATATAAAAATAATCAGATCGCTTCGGCGATCGCAATATCAGGACAGAACTCCTTCGGGGTCCCCAAAGGCGCGCGTTCCTTTGACGATCCCTGGGCTTGTCATAATGGTATTACGGTTCGCCTGAGCGTTACAATGACAAGAAAAGTAGATAGAGACACGGACGAAAATCATAAACAAAAGACTTTCGCCCTTTGACGCCGAAGTCTGCCATTCTCCTTATACCCATCATGAAAGTGACGTATTGAAATAACAAAGAAGCGATATAATGTGTCCATTATTTATAGAATATAAATTCTCTACTGGCCGAATTCGCAAAAATACATATTTTTACAATAAATATTAAGTTACACAGAGTATGTAGGCCTATTTCTTCTTGTATTATTTTCTTTCTTGAGCTCGTAAATTTGTACTTGACTCTGCCTCGGTCAAAATTGGTTCAATAATAGGCAGGTCAAGGAGACGCCATATGAATACTAGCTTCCTTGGATAACATAAGCAAATTATGATTGGCTAACCTACGCAGAAAAAGGACAACATTAATCACAGCAAATAAGAAGGTTACACAATAAATGGTTTCAATTGAGATATGTGAGCTCTGGATACGTCGGTGGGATTCTCCTTGGAGATCAATTCAACAGTGACAGGTGTTAAAAATCTAGTGATAGTTTTGGGCGTGCTCCAGCGAAGCATTAGCTTAGCTGACTCCTTATTCTTGGCCGAACTCTGTGGGTGCAGGCGCACTAGCACGTCGTCATTCACCTGAAAACAAACAGGTTGCCTACCCTTGTTATAGCGAGACGCCACGCGATCTCGTGCCCTTTTCAGATGCCGTACAGCAACTTCCCATTTTTCTTTGACTGAGGTACGGCGGGATGGCGCAGCCAGATAATCTATTTTCCACTGAAGCTGAAGTGGATCAACAATACGCCTTCCTAAAAACAATTCCGAAGGGGTAGAATTCGTCGATTCATGAAGAGCAGTGTTAAATCCTAAGGAGAAAAACTGAAGATTTGCGTCCCAACGTGACTGATCTGCGTTGTGGAACGCACTCAAGCAAGCCTTCAAGTTACGATGAAACCTTTCAACGTGATTTGGCTGAGGGTGGTAGGGTGCCAAAAAGACATGATCAATTCCCCAAGAAAAACACATTGATCTAAAAGACTTGGACCGGAAAACGCTCGCGTTATCGGACACTAAAAACTTTGGAGGACCAAAAACACCAAAAATATGATTGGTCAAAAGCCTAACAGTGGTACGTGTCGTGATTTCCCTGACAGGAAATAACCATACAAATTTTGAAAATCCATCAACGACAGTAAGTATAGCTTGATGACCAGAAGATGACCTAACTAGGGGACCAAAATAATCTATAAACAGGCGCTCATTAGGATATGACATCGTGTCAGCGTGGTGAAGTCCAATGCGAGAATTCTTTGCTGGCTTAGAACGTTGACACGTAACACATTTTCGGACGAAAGCAAAAGCATCCGCTTTCAAATGAGGCCAGAAGAATTCCTGAGAGATTTTATGGAAAGTCTTCGTCATACCTAAATGTAATCCAAAACAGGATTCATGGAAATACGCCAAGAGCATACTTCGTATATTCTCTGGCACGAAAATCCTACATTTCGAAGATCGAGGAGCGGTATGCACTATAACATCATTGCGCAATGAAAACTCAGATACACCAGGATCTTTCCCGAGAATTTTTTCACGCAATGTGACACAAAATGGGTCATCTGCTTGGTACGTACGGATGTCAGTAAAAGACCATGGAATGTGTTGGAGAAGATTCACTGGCTCGGGGATCTCAACAATGGGAGGAGGTTCCTCAAACATGCGTGACAAACAATCCGCTACAACATTTTCACTGCCTCTGACGTGAATGATGTCAAAGCTGAAAGAGGATAGACGAAGAATCCAACGATTTATACGTCCCAATTTTTTGACATGCGAGCGCATCCAGGACAGAGCTTCATTGTCGGTATACACTATGAAATGCCGATGTTCTAGAAAAGATCTGAAACGTTCACAGCCGAATACGACAGCCAGACTTTCTTTCTCGAAAGTGGAATACCGGCGTTCGCAATCATTAAGCATCCGACTGGCAAAAGCGATGGGTGCCAAATTACCATTCACCTGCTGACTAAGCACACAAGAGACTGCGACATCACTCGCATCACAATGTAACATAAAATCTTTCCCAAAATCCGGAGTTCGAAGGACGGGAGCAGAAGAAAGACATTCTTTCAATTTCTCAAAGGCGAGACACTGGTCGGGGCCCCACACGAATCGTACATTCTTCTTCTTCAAATAATTCAGGGGCGCTGAAATGTCCGAAAAGCCCTTAATGAACCTACTGTAAAAGCCAGCCATTCCCAAAAATCGTCGGACTGCTTTCACATTCGTGGGAGTAGGGAACTCTTGGATACATTGGACACGCTCAGGGTTCACTTCTATGCCCACATCCGAAAGAATGTGACCTAAAAATTTGATTTGCTTCGAAGCCAAAGAGATTTTGTCCGGGTTAACAGTGAGTCCGGCTCTGCGAAGACGACATAGGACTTCACGTAAATGGATCAGGTGATCCTCAAAAGACTGACTGTAAATCACGAGGTCATCAAGATAGTTAAACACAGATGAATACTTTAAATCTCCAAATAACTCATCCAAAACCCTACTCAATACTTGTCCGCCGATAGAAATGCCCATGGGTAACTTATTGAACTCAAAAAGGCCGAACGGAGTGGAGAACGCAGTTACCTTACGGCTCTCGGGATCGAGAGGAATTTGATAATATGCACAGTTCAAATCTAGGACGGAATAGTACTTCGCCCCGTGAAAATGCTGAAAAGCGCTCTCCAGAGTTGGAAGGGGAAAATTGTAGAACACCACCTTAGAATTGAGTCGACGATAATCAACTACTAAACGAAAAGTACCCTCTTTCTTAGGCACCAGGAATGCTGGACTACCATAAGAAGACTTAGAAGGACTCACAACACCGCGTGCCTTAAGATCATCAATATATTCTCTCATGGCAATGAGTTTGGGTGGAGAGCACGAAAATGGCGCCGACCTAACTGGAACCTCATCAGTTAAATCAATATGACACTCGTAGCCGATAGCGGAACCCAGTTCCGACGTGAGAACATCAGGAAATTCATTCACCAAATCAGATAAAGCGTCACGTTGACTCGTGAATAAAGTAGGAGGGATTAGAACAGCAGAGATACCAGAAAAATTACAAGGAACACTCGCTTCACAAGTATTAAAATGAAACCGCTCCTTGGATTTAAACAAAAAACTGAAGGAATGATCCGAAAAATCAAGCCTCAACCCTGCTTTGTGCATAAAATCAGAACCTAAGATCATAGGCGTAGATAAGTCATCCACCACATGGAAGTTCCAATCCCAAGAATAACCACATATCTTAATATGACATGTTACAACGCTAGAAACAGAAATAGATGACTTCACCGCAGAATAAAATTTTAAACCCCCATCTTGTGGACAAATCTGAGTAACAGGAAGCTGTTCCGCGATGGAGCGCTGAATAAATGAACGTGAAGCACCAGAATCCAGTAAAGCGGGTATCGACAATTTCTTAACACTTACAGGGACCCAAGGACAGAAGTTTCCAGTCGTGGAAATGTTCATTTCCCGGCGAACTTCATTGCATGGCCACTCCGGCGGGTCTAAACCGGGGACCCATGCTCGTTTCCCTGACGCGAAGCACATCTAGGACAGGCTATGTGCGTCACGTCACGAAGACCACATGTGTGACAAAACACACGCGAGGGCGCACGGCAGGAATTAAAATGATGCCCCAAACGATCACAATTCCAACATTTTATACGGTTATACATGTTCGGGTTTCGAGGTAACTGTTGATCCTGAGGAGCGGGATTCGCAGAAGAAGTAGCATTGGGAATACTCCCGACAATATGCGAGTGGGGACGGTTAACTGCCCGGTCCTCCTGACGAGATATTGAAGATGGGTGCGCAGTCCTCTGAATCTGGGATTGCGCGCATGCAGTCTCTGGAAACAAACTGTCAGAGGGGAGGGGTGGGGGTACATATGACTTGCGCAGGCGCCGATTGAACTCGCATTCACGTCCTTGATCAACAATGTCAGCCACACTATACACACTGGACCGGCGTATGAAAGACTTGTACTCAGGTGCCAGATTTCTATACACAATATCAACAGTTTCAATAAGGGGAAGGGGCTGCGACAACTTACTTATTAAAGTCATTAGCCCAGTAACAAAATCGTCTACAGGCTCTTCCAAACCCTGGGTACGGCGATGAATTTCAGCCTTCAAGTCATGTTCAAAATCATAAGTCGTAAACCGCTCCTTTATTGACTTACAGAAATCAACCCACGAGATGAAAGATCTGTTGGTAAGTCGATACCATTTTAAAGCTAAGCCACTCAACAATAACGGTAGGCAGACAACAATGTCGTCTGGTTCGAGGTCATAACAATGGCAGAGTTCACTGACCCTGTCTAAGAACTCAAATACAGACGAAACTCCAAGTTCACCAGAAAATGAAATTCCCCACTTGGACACTATATTGGCTACGCCTCCCTTGCGATGGCCTTTCACCTCAGTCAATGGATTAGTGTCTTTCCCACAGACACTTTCAAACGATAGCAGATCATCGTCAGACTGGATGAGCTCCTTCTTCACGTTACAACCTGGGAGAGAATACATGGCTAAACTACAGAAGTACTGCTAGCTACAATTCAAAACAATAACTACAAATGTCTTGCCTCCGTCCTGCGCCTGAAATGAGTACGAAACAAGAAGTAGGATTGTTTAGTACATTACCAATGCTGGGGTTCGTTGATAGAGTCCAACTCATTGCACTCTCCTTATAGTTTGTTATTTTTATGGTCCATACTCCTTGGAAGTTCACATTGACTCTCAATATTTGTTTGCATAGTATGCAATAGGGAACATGAAACAGAATAAAAACAACATTGAAAAATATGCAGCGAAATATTAAAATCCAATGGATATGGCTAAGCGACCAGGAGACTTAACCTCGCAACTGATACCATCTGCACCGCCCTCTTATAATAAACATATTCTTGGCGTGCCTCCTAGCTGCATCACTGGAACCAACTAGAAAAGAAAGGAGTACGCAGTGGAAATGGATGTTAATTTCTGACCTGTGCTGGGCCCGTACTTGCAGGCCAGATGTGCCGAGCGACTCCAGACTCCATGAAGGTGGTCCCACGACGAGTGGTAGGAATACCCTCCTGGTGCTAGACAGCTAGAATAAGTTAGGCCTAGGTTTGAAGAGAGAGAGAGAGAGAGAGAGAGAGCGAGCAGCCCGATCGCCAAACACTACTAAATGAGACACATGGATAAAGAAATGGAAATTTAATTATAGTGAAATCGAACACACACAAAAAACCGGCCAGAATAACACACTCAAAGAAAAGAGTACCCTAGGGGTCAAATACAGTCACTTTCAAACGGGAAGGATGATTATAAACAATAAATAACTTACAATAATAAATAACGGAAACAAATAAAATAAATACCTGTGCCACTTCCAATAAAAATGATGTAAAAAGGGAGGAGGTAATTGACCAAAAGGCAATCGACCCGGTCGCTGGTCAACAACAATCACTTCTCTGCCTAGAGATGGATGGTTGTCATGACGACCACAAATAACAAGCATAGCAAAGATAAAACAAGCGGCTGTGTGCGTGTCGCAAAGGCTGTGGCGAGCAATGGGGATGCGATCGAGCTGGCAGTCCCCAGAGAAAAGAAATGCCAAAACCAAAGATACTACAAGGAGAAACAAATGACGTCAAGTGTCCGTGAAATATATCATGATACATACACGCAATCAAACACACAAAATGCCAGCCGTCGATGCAGTAATAAAACACAAAGCAACTCGTGCTTGTAGGTAGTCTAGCAAAACATGCTAAACCTATATGGTCCCCAACTTACGTTCCGAGTTCGAGCTGAATACGGTAAGGCCTACTTAAAGTTACCGCCGTGATTCAGTTGCCCGAAGCATGGAATGAAGGGAAAACATAAGGGCTAAAATATATGGTGTCATGCCTCGTGTTGGGAGAATGGTCGAAACGCCAACGTCCACAAACCACGGGAGACCCATTCGAAGATATGCCCAATCAAAACAGCATCAATGCACCTGGCAGCAAGAAAAACATACACTCACAAAATCACTCGCAGATATATTTCACGGCACAAATAAAAGGTTAAACGAAGACTCAAACAAAATAAAACAGGAGACCGCCATTACGATTGGTTCCACAGCAAATCCAAGCACACGACGAAGATCAAAAAGAAAGGTTAAATTTAGGAAATGAGCATAGTGGACACAAGGTTAGATGTATTACTTACATGAGTAAATGGAAGGCTTCGGCATAATAACAATGTTAAATAAAAAGGAAAACATTACATTTTAAATAATAAGGCGGAGAGCCTCAAGGCACGTCCGGACAGAAAGTATCTCACATGGCGTCTGAGTCTACCGGGACGGCCGCCAAAGAAAATAAAGAAATGAGAGATGTTAAACATGGCTCAATTCAGTGTTCAACTGCATGTAACGTCCATACCATATAGGCTATATGACACTTCAACCAATTTTGTATGTGCATTGTTGATGAAAAAAACTCTCTATAATTTTAATTTTTAACCCTAGTCAATGTATGCAGGCCAGCAGATCTAAAGTTGTAATTTATAGAACATAATATTCCAGATTACTTTTGAATAACCCAAACATGGCAATATTGCCAACATGATTCTACGCGAGCTGATAAGTTCAATGTCTAACTGCACGAAACGTCCATACTAATGAATGGATAAAAAATAAGAAATAAAAACTCAATCCCTGGCACTATACAGCCCATGAAGGGCCTAGGCCGACGAAGCGACCGCTGCCCAGCCATTTGGCCTGCAGATATTGGGGTGACTCGTGATAAGCGCATCGGGTCCCCTCGGCCGTGGTTTTGGTGATCGGGGCGCTGGCTCACTGTCAGACAGCTACTCAATTGTCCTCACGAGGCTGAGTGCACCCCGTTCCAACCCTCACGTTAGTTTTTAAAAATCCCTGACGGAGCCGGGAATCGAACCCAGGGCCTCCGGGTGAGAGCCCCAACACCACGGGGCCGGCTTAATGAATGGATTTCATCCTTATTTTGTACGTGAAATGTACGCTTTAGGGCATATCATTGTGAAGCCAACAGGGCTACAAAGTCTCTTTAACTCTAAATTGAATATCTCGGAATATGTGTAAGGAACACCAAGTCCAAGATGTTTCAGACATAGAGAAACTCGTCAAAGTTAGTGCTGCCAACATAACTCTTTGCTAGCGTACATGATCAACTTTCAACTGCATGTACAGTAACTTCCAAAATAACATGTATTTAAAACAAATTTGGAATGCTTAATGTATATCTCAATAGATGTATTCTGCATATTTTGGAGTCATCACGGCTGTCAGGAGAGCAGGCCTACCAACTATTTGAGCCGTACACTCTTAGTGTCTCAGAATCTATGGAAGGTTACTACGAGTATTTCAAACACATTGTAGAGCAATATTTGAGCTATATTTCGTCAAATCATAAATGCTAGTATTACCAACTTAATTTTGTAGTTGATTTCATTATTGTAGATAGATCTGTTTGTTGAACGTGAGGAGATAGCTCAAAATTAGGCCTTAGAATAAATTACCAAAAGAATCAGTACATGGTAATGAAGAGTAATATCGACGTGTTTGGGAATCGGTTACCTCTTCTTATTGGCAAGCATAGTTTTGAGCGGGTTGAACATTTCAAATTCTTAGGAGTCATGATAGATGAACAGAATCACAGAGAAGTGGAAATTAAAGTTAGAATACAGAATGATAACAAAGTGTACTACTCTCTGAAGGTTTTATTGGGATCCAAATTTTTACAAGAAATACAAAATTGAAAATATGGAATACCATCACTAGGCCAGTTCTAACTTATGGTGCAGAATCATGGAGTTTAACAAAACAGGAAGAACACGAGTTGAAGGTTTTCGAAAATAAATTGAATAGGAAACTTTTTGGACCATTTTCTGACCCCGCATCTCAAAGCTGAAAAAAAGATCAAATAAAGACATACACTCGCTATCACAGCAAGCACCAATACTCAACATCATTAAGTCCATAGGACTTCAATGGGCTGGTCATTAACTAAAGATGGAAGTATGGTCTTACAAATCTTAAAAGAAAAACCAAGAACCGACTTAAAAATAATTCATCACGAACCGAAAGACAGAGCTCTTGACATAAAGGAAGGAGCTAAAATACACAACTCCAATTATTTAAACGAACACACATTCATGGAGAGTTCACCCCTCTTCACTCTACTAGAAAACACCCCCCAATGGAAACAAGACACAACATAACGATGTAGCCAAGCTGGATAAGGGATTAATAAGGGAAACATATTATTGGATCGGGATGTACGATGTATCTTTTTCTTCAATAAACCGTGGCCGGTATTAACGGCAGTATTAAAGGTGCCGGGACATTCTCATTAGACTGGGCAGCGCTTATATGGCTATTAGCTTATGCGTGGCGAGAATTGAAACCATGCCTTTAATAGTTGAAGATTATCCTGAATACAGTAAGATATACCACATTAGGGAAACTAGACTTGACCACATACAGACACATTTGTACGACGATCAAAACTGGCCATCCAAGTGTATTTATTAATCTCATGTAATTTCTTTTCAGGATTAGGGAATAATCCATACAATCGTGTTGACCGACTGAATAGCATGACATTGTGTGTTTAGTGCGGACCTCGCAGAAGGACTGGAGAACAACCCCCACGTGCTCCAACATGAGGGTCGGCAGCAAAGTGGCCTCCTCATTACGGTGATGTACGCGCTTGCTACGCTCCCTGTGATCTACGCTCTGGCGAGGGAGGATTTCCGGAGTCGCGGGCGGATCGTGATGGCTGCCGACAGGCCCATGTACTACCGACAGAACGTCATCTGACTGGCGCATCTTATTTATTCATAAATGGCAATTGTACAGCACAATTCTCTACTATTTATTCATTCGTTCGTGTTATGCCGGCGAGTATTTGTTGTGTTAATGATAATGTTTTTGCTGCATACCGGTAGTTCACCAATTTCCGGACGCTGGCATTCTCTACACGGATGGTTCGATGGTGGACGATAAGGTGGGTTGTGCTTACGTTATTGATGGTGCAAATACCAAGATCTCTTTGCCTGAAGCCTGTAGTGTGTTTACTGCAGACCTCATTGCCATCTATGAAGCTCTGCAGTTTGCACTACAGGATGCACGAATCCATTTTCTCGTGTGTACCGACTCTTTGAGTTCGTTGCAGTCAATTGCTACATGTTTCCCACAACACCCACTAGTGCAGCGAATCCACGACCTACTAGCCGGGTTGTGCCGCGCTGATACTCGAATCACCAAGCCACATGGGAATTGCGGAAAATGAGTTAGCGGATCAAGCTGCAAAAGAGGCGGTATCACTACCACCTCGACCAATGGGGGTACCCGCTAGAGATATTAGCTCTTAGTTACGCCTACAAGTTCTGGCTTTTTGGGAGAGTCAGTGGCTAGCTGACCCACTGCCCAGTAAACTGAGAGTGATCAAGGGAACTACTCGCATGTGGCGGAGCTCATTCCGGTCACAGAGAAGTCCGCCATTTTGTGTAGACTAAGGATAGGATAGTTCATACACTCGTACCTAATGAGAAGGGAAGACCCTCCACTTTGTACCTGAGGAGCCGTATTCACCGTGGCCCACATTTTAACAGAGTGTGTGGATCTTGCTGACTTACGAAGAAACCTTGGTTTGCAGATGACACTCAATCATGGTGGCTGCTGATCTCGTCATCCGCTTTATAAGAGAGAGTGGGTTAGGGCCAGCAAGTGTACATTGACTCAACGACTTGTTCGTTTTTGAATGCTGAATTTTGGTTTATATTATAATTATTAGTTTTAATTATTTTTTTGTTTTATTATGTTTCGGTCTTTTCCAATTTAGGTGTCCACCTCTAAATTATAAATTCCATTCCAAATCTGTTTACTTTAATCTGTGTAGCAGGGGCAGATGACCTCATAGTTCCGCCCATTAAAACAACAATAACTAACTAACGAATTAACTAACTTATTCTTCCTGTGTTCCTCCCAGGGGCTCACATCTTGTGGGACGTGGGTTGGCGACCACGGGACCCCAGCTGAGACCGGCATTGCTTCCACTTAACTTGTGCCGGGCTCCTCTCCGTCTTCTTTCCTGTCGACCTCTCTTGGTCAACTCTTGTTCATTTCCGACCCCGACGGTATTAAGAGTATCCGAGGCCTAGGGAGTCTCTCACTTTCCGCCTTAATTGGCCCTTGTCTCATCTTTCCTGATCCCTTCTTATTCTTCGAGGGGCCAGACCTCTTGTTTTCTTTTCATTATATAAGGTGTGATCAAAAAGTAACGAGCGGGAGGCTAAAATGCGCAAACCGGTGACTACATCGGCTAATCGTGGCGTGTGTAACGAGGTGTGGTTGCGACCAGAGCGTGAAAGGTCACAGCCCGTTGCTAGAGGGCACGCGTGCACGTCACGTGACGATACAAAGCGAGCAGCAGCATGCATCAATCGTCCAACTCAGCCAGTCGCATTGCAAACAGTGACATGGAAGCGTCAACCGAAGAGCAAAGAGGTGTTGTTCGGTTTCTGACAGCGGAAGGAGTAGGGGGAACGGACATTCATCGCCGAATGTCACAAGTGTACGGCGAACACTGCATGTCCCTTGCAAGGGTCAAGGCGTGGCACAAGCGCTTCAGGGAAGGACGAGTGTCGTTATCCGATGATACCCGGTCTGGGGAAGCCCCCTGCATTACCGATGACAACGTCCAGCTGGTTGATGAACTCATTACCCAGGACGCCGAGTGACAGTGAACGCCATAGCCGCCGTGGTCGCTCCACGATAATGCACGACCTCATACGGCCAACACAGTCGCGGCACTCCTGCAGAAATTCAAATTGGAGATTCTCGGCCACCCTCCATACAGTCCAGACCTCTCTCCCTGTGATTACGCCATGTTTGATCCCCTGAAAAGGGCTCTGCGGGGCCAACGATTCACCTCGGACGTCGACGTCCAGCTGTACGTGCGGAACTGGTTCACATCGCAGCCCAGGGAATTTTATGAGACAGCCATTCACCGCCTCGTGTCACAGTGGGACAGTGCCTCAACAGCCAGGGCCAATACTTCTAACATACAGGTACTGGTTTCTGTAATTATGACTCCGGCTCGTTACTTTTTGAACGAACCTTATAATTCCTTTTCTCTTTAAGATTCCGGTACTGTTTTTGTTTTCCCGCACTGTTTCTGTTTACACTCCCTTTTGCACGTATTTTCAATGTCCGTTGTACATTGTAAGTCTTTTCGATCTAAATTGCATTTTGCAAATATTTTCAACCTCAATTGCATTTTGTAGGGGTTGACAATCTAAATTGCTTTTTAGTATGTCTTTCAATGTAGGATCAGTACATTTTAGTGAGTATTTTGAATTTCAATTGCATTTTGTAAGTATTTTCAACCTAAACCGCATTTTGCAAGCATTTTCAATCTAAATTGCATTTTGTATGTTGGTCATTTTGTAAGTATTTTGATTGTCAATTGCATTTTGTGAGTATATTGAATCTAAATTACATTTTGTAAATATTTTCAATCTAAATTGCATTTTGTAAGTATTGTCAACCCAAATGAGTAGTTAGAATCTACCATACATTTGGAAGCATTTTGAATTTCAATTGCATTTTGTAAGTATTTCGAATCTGAATCGACCTTTTCCATCTAAATTGTATTGCGTATTTTCAATTTCAATCGCATTTTGTAAGTAATTTGGATCTCAATTGCATTTTGTATGTTTTTCGATCTCATTTGCATTTTGTAAGTATTTTGAACCTAAATTACATGTTTGCGTGTTTTTCAATCCATTTCTTTTGTGAGTTTTTTTCTTCTAAATTCCCTTTTACAAGTATTTCCACTCTCCATTTGGTGAGTTCACTTTTGTAAGTATTTTCAGTCTCCCTTAATTTTCGTTATGATTTCCATTTCATTGTTACTTTCGCTATCAGCCAAACCATTAGGGGCCGATAACCTAGATGTTAGGCCCCTTAAAACAACTGGCGCGACCTCCCTTTATAGGCTAAGGGAGTGCCGCGTGTACCAAGTTAAGTACGGCCCGAGAGGGCCCGTCAGCCGAAGCGACGGATCGCCACGCGAGGCGAATGCCCCGCTGTGCTCTCAGCTTTATTAACATAACGTACAGTACAAAGATCACACTCTAGTAGTAACACCATATACAAGACCTGGTGCAGCGGCCCCTGGGACATCATGGGGACAGAGGATGAGGAAGCGGGCGTAAGGACCTCCGGCATCCCGGAGGAGACAGGCCTTCCAATGGAGAACCCTAGCACCAGTCGACTACCCCAAAGGGTTACCTACACCCAGCGAGCAACGAGTTTGGAACCTCGCCTCAGCACTGAAGCAACAGTTGGTGTATGTGCCCAGCGGAAGAGATCATCACGACGCCCAGACCATCCTTTTCCTGCTGTCCAATTGGCGTCACTTGGATCGTTGTCAACGCAAATACGCCTTCAACCGAGCCAACCTCCTATATGCGGCTCTAACCAAAGAGTGGTCCTTTGCCATACAAATGGACAGCGTCGGAGGAGACGAGATCCTCGAGCTTCCTCCAAACTTTCAATATCAACAGCCAGTCCGTCAGCCTTGTAAACAAAGACATCTTCCTCGATGTCGACTGGTGGTTCGGCTTGTTGTTGGCGGAGCTCTAAAAAACCCAGGCGTTGATCAATACCTCGCACGAGGTCCAGGAGCTACTGAGTTTGCTGTGCTGTTCCCATGTTAGTTGCTGATGTGATCACCCAAACCATTAGGGGCCGATAACCTAGATGTTAGGCCCCTTAAAACAACAACTATCATCATCATCATCATCTTCCTGTGTTGCGCTAGCCCACATCGTGTGTTAACAGGCGTGTGGCCATAGCGCTGTGCAGTTCCTGTATTCCTTATGGGATTTGGGGAGGTTTCGTAGTATGAAGCCCTGGTGAGGGGTTGGGCTTCAGCAATACCATATTACAATCAAAATTAGACTCCAAATACAAAATAAAATAACACAATATCTGCAACAATGAATTAAAAATTGCAAAATATATATTGAAATTTCAATAAATTAGAATAGTTTTAATTGCTTCAGTGCTGTCCTGGAGTAGTTTGCTCAACAGTGGTGCAATTAGGGAAGGGTGTCCCATAACAATCCCTAAAACTAACTGTAAATAGGAAATTTGGAAAATAATGCATTTCTCGGAGGGCTCTGAAGGCGGGACACACGGCGCATTGTAGGCGTGTCAAACTACAAATGCTATGCACCGGGAAAATAACAGTTACCCCTACCGTACTCAAAATGTCATTCCCCCCACAAGAACTTGAAGTTGGTGAGCTCGTTAAACCGAAGGTGCCAGACTAACAAGATGTCCACCGAGTTGCTTGAGAGGTTTCATTACTTTCTTCCTTCCTTTCCTATCTTCTAACTTCAAGTTCCGGTCCATCCCCTTCCACTCTGGCTCGGGTAGTGCATGTGTGTGTGCGTGACAGGACGTGGAATCCTCCCCTGGTGAGGTGATGCGTGAGTAGTCTCACCCCAGATACCTGGCGACCTCAGGGAAATCCTAGCCTTACCCCTGGCAAGCGCGACTTGTCCCTTAGTTCCCTAGATACTCGTGGGACCAATCATAGCTTCTTTTATTAATTTATATCAGGGTGGCTCCCTTCCAAAGCCGTCTTAAAAGTTTAAGAAAATAAGAAAATATATTCCGTTTGTATCGCCGTTTGATGGAAATGATTTGACGTTTTTTACTCGGCAATTACGGCAACAACGACCTATGGGCAAAATTTTACGAACGTTGATCCAATTGACTTGCATGACGCAATTGAGCGGAAATGGGGCGATGCAGACACGGTGATAAATCTGTGAAACGGTGCACTCTTGATTAAAACACAAGGCACGACGAGTTTCGATAAGATTCCAGTCGAGGTACTGAAGCACCAGTTCATAAACCAGAAGAAAGGTTTAATATTGCATAGGAATCTGGTGAACACTACTGACGAGCGTATTCTGGAAAGAACCGGAAAACATGGCGTTGTCGAGGTGAGACAGATGGAACGTGCACTAGTTGACACCGGGGCATTCCTCTTATCGTCTGAGTCCAATAGCCTGCCCACGAAGATCAAAGTGTCAATGTACACTTTCCATGTGCGACCGCATATTCCATCTCCATTGCGATGTTTTCAGTGAGAGCGATTAGGGCGTACCTTATCTCGGCGCTCGGGAAAGCATATCTGTGTTACCTGTGGCAAGGCCACATATGAGGGAGCAGAATGCACATCACCTCCCGCATGTGTATGTTGCAAGGGAGAGCACTCTCCTTAGTGGAAGGACTGCCCTGCATTTCAGGAGGAGAAGAAAATTAAAGAAATTGAGACCTTAGATGAGCTCACCTACACTGTAGCACGCAGAAAATATCGCTCCAGGGTCTCTCCAATTTTCTCAGTGTCATGTACACAAATGGTCTCAAAAGAACTAGAAAATCAAACGGGAAACACGATAAAGGGAACAGTTAATAAACTAGTTATCAATGACAAGGGGGCTACAAGCAGCCATACTATCAGCCCTGTTAGCCAGAAGAAGGTTATAGGACCTTCTTCGGTCTTGAATTCAAAGGCATCGGTACCACCTCCCTCGGTGAAGGCAACTTTTCCGAAAAGGTCAGTGAAGAAGCCATCTCCGCCTCGTTCGGAGATGAAGTCTTCGTCGCCCAGGGTTGGAACCGTATCGAGCCCAATAAAACAGGGAACAAAAACGACAGGGAAGATAGAGACGATTCATCACCCTCTATTTTACAGCCCGCCCCTCCCCTTCCCCCCCTCCCCCTGCTAAAATGGTAGCTCCAACATCTGCTGGCCATTCCGCATCCACGACCACCAGTTGAGCGGTGCCAGCAAGAGCAGCCATTTTACCAAGGACACGAGGTCTAGTAAGAAGGGACCATATATTTCCCCAAACAGACGCCAACGCCGTTGAGAAATTAAGTCAAATCGGGATGAGTCGCTACCGGAACCCCAATCTTCGGACAGGGAGAAGAATCACCGACAACGCTCCTGCGAGAGGAACAGTCCCACAAGAACCAAGAGCGCCCCCTCCAGCATCTTCGTCTTCGGATGGAGATATGGCAATCGTGGTGTGCTCTCCTCCCCCCATCTCTCCACCGAAGGATGGGGTTGGGTGGCAAACAGTCAAGCGTAAGTAGACGACAATCATCCACACTATGGCATTATTACAATGGAACTGTGATAGCCACTGATTTAGTTGGAAAAAAATATTTACAGGAACTCACCTTATTAATTCAGCAATTTCCAAATGGACTCGTATTGGGTGTCAAAATCAGCGGCCTCGTGTTTCTGACAAGTTGTTTCATCAGCTGAACGTCTCCCCTTTCGTAGCCATGACTTGACATATGGTTGTGGGTTAAATAAATGCACAGGAGGTCCTACGCTGCTTATGAAAATAAGTCCGTTTGATCTTTCAACCAGCAGCCTATTTCTCTTTTCGGTGTGGATCTCATTCATGGTACTGAAAGCTCTTTCAGCTTCTGCTGAAGAGATGGGAGTGGTATGTACAGTCTTGATTAAAGGCATCAGCTCCACTGGAATTTCCTTGGTCTCGACATACTTTCTAAAAGCATTAATGTTCCTCTTCTTGTCTGACATGTGGAAAAAGTCACAAAGGTTGCCGACACTCTCATCACCATAGCAGATATCCAAAGTAGAAGTGGAGGGCAAATTATTTTTGTCATTCTCTCTCATGTCTCTGCTGACTAGAGCTGGAACCAAGATGAGATGATGTGGACACATTTTCCATAAGCCTGTTATTTAAATTGTTCACAAGACTTCTGAAAAACTGCTTTCTGTCAATTTTTACAACTTTTTTAGAATCATGTAATCCTATGTTTCTAAACTTTTTGTTTTCTGCTTTAAGAACTGTTCTGTAGTATTCTCCAGAAGCTGAGTTACATATAGATTCAAACACTTTTATAGTGCGCTTGATTGCATTTTGAGCCTCTGTCAGACTTGTCTCTCTTTCCTGCAACTCTAATGACAAATCAGCTAACTCAACAAGAGCATCATACATAATTGCAATGTATGTATGTCTACCCCTTATTATTCCCGTTTTCCAACGGGGTCGGGGATGAGATGCGATGGAAGTCTTTGTGGCGATGGTTTTTACGGCCGGATGCCCTTCCTGACGCCAACCTCATGAGAGGAGTTAATGAGAGATGAAATGAATGATGGCGAATGAAATTGGGCAAGGATGTGGAAGGAAGCGGCCGTGGCCTGTCAGAAGGTACCGTCCCAGCATTTGCCTGGTGTTGAAAATGGGAAACCACGGAAAACCATTTCACGGACGGCCGACGGTGGGGCTCGAACCCACGCGTCTACCGAGTCAGCAGAGAGCTTGGCCCCATGACCTAATGCTGTGCTTTAGCCAGCGTAGCCACTACTGTCGGTTCATACATAATTGCAATATTTTCTAGAAATTCTACACAAGTTAACATATTTTCTAGACCTTGGAATTTTGCCCTTTCTTTGGAGTCTCTCTGGTGGTTATTTTTGGCCTCACTAAAATGGTTTACTAGAGCACTGTAGTTTTCTCAGACAGCTTTTACAGTTCTCTGGCTTGAAACTACCCATCTTATTGTAAATATTTTCCCAATCTTCTTAGCTCTTTGTTCCAGTGAAGCAGCACAAATGTTGAGTTCCCTTTGATTTTTGGGAGACATGCTGTATAAAGAATACAATTTGTCAAAGAAAGAATGGAAATGATTAACACCTGTAACTTCATTCCTTGTATCAGAAACGGCCAATTCCAAGCGATGGTTTAAACAGTGTCAGATTACTATATCTGGAAATAACTTTAAAAACTGTGCTCCAACTCCATTTTTTCTACTTAACATTACAGAGGCCCCATCACATGCTAGACCAACTAAATGTTCTGCCAGAAAGTTTTCATTCATCCCATATGAAGAAAGATTCTTCAATATCTCTCGAGTAATGACATCTGCTGTAGTTGATTCAAGTTCTATCAAGTCCCAGAAAAAGGAAACAACTTCAGAGTTATCTGAAAGAGCACATCTCAAACATAATACTAACACAGATTCTACACTAACTGTTGTTGATTCGTCAATCATAATACTGATTTTCCTCTGATTTTCTGTTGTAGATTTTGCTATTTTATTTCTCATTTCCTGTGAAATGTGTTCAATAATATTAGCACAACTAAAATTTGTATGAAGAACTCGTCCCACATCTAAATCATTTAATTGTTGAAGTTCAACATAAGCCTGTAGGTCTACGAAGGGTCTATTTCTTTTCGCAATTGAGTATGCTGTTCGAAATACTCGAACGGTGGTTTCTAGGTGTTTGACATTCATAGTGTCCAAGCAACTTTGAAATATCTTTTTATTGGATTCCGATTTTTGTAACATAGCTTTTTTGTGAGATTCTGAATTTTTGTGCTCAAATATTTTTTTCCTAAGGCTTGTTTGTTGTTGATTAATATTATTTCCGTTGGGATGAACCTTGCATTCTACCCATACTTTCAATAGCTTAAGTCCTGCCCCTTTAGAAACTCCTAATCCTAATTTACTTTCCTCTTTACATATATTGCAGCCTAAATTTTTATTTCCTGCAAATAACCACTCGTACTCTGACAAAAAATAACGGTACTGAGACTCGTTCCAACAGTCTGGAAAATCTTGTTTTCGGTAGGTGGGTCCTTGAATTTCACAGTCGATGGTAGACGGTGTAGAACCATAACCTAGATTCTCCCTTGAATCTGCATCATACGTTTCAGCAACATTTAACCCAGGGTCTATCTCTATACTCACGTCTTTAATGAAACTAATGTTCTCGGTACTCCATTCAGTTTCGTTTTTACTTGAGCCATCACACACCTTTTTAGTATTCTTTGATTCTTCATCTTCATCCCCAGCACGGTTTTTTGAACCCAGCCACTTAAGCAAACTCATTGTTACAAGTTGTGACTCACAACTCACTTTCACAGTCACTGGAAAACTTGAAAGGTATTACGGGGCTACTGATGTTCTAACTGCAGAGAGATTCCGTAATATCTGCTTCACAGCAATACATCGAGAAAAACATAAAATAAAACTTGGATTCACACAAACATAACGAGCGGAAGAAAGTTGTTGTGCTCACTTCCCGCTCTCCGTATCCAATAGAAGTGTAGCCAACCTTAGAGAACCAGAAAAAACGCCCAGGAGTGTAAAAGCGACCGTATTTTATGAACATAAAACCGTAAGGTTCGATATTAGTCCGCTAGAGTACACCCGTGACGTTTCAGCGCTATGTATAGATTATAAACGATTTTCTTACTGAATGTAAAATTGTTACGTCATTCTAAAGCGGGAAGATATTTTCCGGAACGGCGTTCCGGTCCAACTAAACCACTGGTGATAGCTATTTTCAAAGAAAACAAAGACATGAATACAAACATCCGAACAACAAGACATATGACTACTAAGTTGAAAATATCGTAAATAAACATCCAGTCTATTTAACCGATTCACTGCTTCTGGAGTAGCACAATTTAAATCCCCCAGACTCCCCGGGAACGCTCGGCAGGGACAATCAAACACTGTGTGTTCCAATGTCCGCGGAATGGCATCACAGTCGCAGTATGGCGAATCTCTCCAACCCCAAGTATGTAGTAAAGAAGCACTTCTTCCCACACCACATCTAATACGATTGAGTCTACTCCAGGTAAGTCTCAACAAGTTGAAACTAGCGAGTTTTGTGGTTGGGTCCCCAACTTGTACGATGCCTCGAGGAGGAGCTCTTGTCCACTCAGTTTTCCAAGCAGGTTTGCGGGATTTCAGTCTAGAAGGGCCCAACTGTTGAACGACATCATGTGTTGGAAGTGTCCGATTCTTCTGTATTCTGGACCAAAGATGAACTAGATATTTCTTCTCTAAAGTGTGGGTGGTTTGAACTGTGGCCGCCGGTGGCGTCTGCACTCATATCCACGCAGCGGCAACTCTTCACCAAAGAGGTGCCGTCAGATTCTCAACTGGATTACAACCAACAGGTGGATCTAGTCCTTCCCCCTCCATTTCTCCTTCTGGGAGATGTTAACGCCCACAACACCATCTGGGACTCCGCTACCGCTAGCGGAAGAGGGACTGAGAGACAGATCAGGTGGCTGAACCTACGCAGTTTTCTGTTACATATGGCAGTTTTTCGAGGGTTAATATCACTTTGTGCAGTCGTGCTCTGGTTCTCCCACTACAGTAGGGGCTGCACGACGACCATTGTAATAGTGACCATTTCCCGATTATCCTTACTCTTCCGAATCAGAGAGCCATCGAGTTACCAAGTCGATGACTATCCGTCGGGCTGATTGGCCAACTTTCGCAGCACGCGCGGTTTTTGTCAAAGACCCCTTTGAGAGTATCGATGGTCATACCATTCATATAATGAATAGTATCTTTTGGCAGCGGCAGAGGAAATTGTTCCTCATCTGGCAACTCTCGCAGGAAGCTTCTCACTTGGTGGACAGCCGAGATCGCAGCAGCCATTAAAGAGCGTCGACGTGCCTTCAAATGCTATCGGAGGCAAAACACCATGGCCAACCTTATCACATTCAAAAGGATGCGTGCTAAAGCCGATATCTGATTCGGGAGAGTAAGAAAACGACGTGGGAAAGGTATGTGTCGGCTATGACGGCACATACTCCTTCATTTCCATTGTAGACTAAGCTTTGTTGGATCTCCGGACTCCCGACATCATTGACGATACCCGGAGTCTCCATCAACGGAGTCATCATCACGGTCCATATCGCTATTGGATCGCACTTCTCCGGTGTATCCTGCTCTGCGAGTAATGATCCAACATTTATGACTTTGAAGCGGGAGTGAGAGGCTCACCCCTTGTCCTTTGCCACTGCTGCTTTGGAGTTCTACAATGTACCATTCTCAGAATGGGAACTGCGCAGTATGTTTGAGTTTCTCTTGACATTGAAAAAGCCTGTGACACCACATGGCGTTACGGAATCCTCTCCACCCTTCATGAGTGGGGACTCCTTGGTAATCTCCCGACGTTCATTGCGAACTTTAAGCCCGTCCTACTCTTCCGTGTAAGGGTCGGTAGGACGTCATCACAATATTTCATCCAATTTCGGGACTGCCATAAAAAGCATTGTTGCCGCCGCTGGGCCCACGGTATTTCCATCGCTGTATATAGACGATTTGGCTCTGCATTACAGCTCTGGAAGTATGGCAATCGTGGAAGGGCATTTACAGCTAGCTATTAACCAAGTCACAACACAAAGATCCTCATTTCTCTACTAGAAAGCGCTATAGTGTTCAAGGAGCTTAGATATCTAACCTCCTTGACTTTCATAGTGATTCAAGGAACAACGAAATTCGACATGCAAGCTACCCTCTGGGTATCAAATTACAAATCTTGCACCCGGCGTCCGAGGCCATACGATATTATTATTATTATTATACCGAGTCAACAGGTGAGCTCAGCAGCGAAAACCTCCAGAGGCTACATTTACACCCTGAACTACATCTCAGGGATGCTGCGTTGCCAGTGGATGACACTTATCCCATCCTGGGGCTCCATTTTGACAGAAAGTTAACGTGGCAACACCATATGGTAACTAAAACGGGGTGTGTCAGGAAATTGAAGATGCTGAAGTTTGTTAGTGGCACTGCGTGGGGAGCTGACCGTGCGGTGCTTCTACGGTTCTACCAAACCCTCGTCCTGTCCCGGCTAGACTATGAATGTACGGCATACGGTTCAGCAAGCCCGGCAAGCCTTCTGGACTAGCCCGATTCCCAGACTACTCGCCGAATTGGGTGTTCCACCTCTCAATTATAGACGTCAACATATGCTTTTAGCATATGCCGCCAATATGCCTTAAATGCCGCAACATCCGAGCTATGGAGCTCTCTTCAGTACCAGAGGTCCGCCAACCAGCCACGACAGCTCATGTAGCTGTAGGCCTCTGTATGATCCGGGCACAGAGAGCTGCCTCCGTGGTGAGTTCGGTTACATCTACACCGCGGTGCTAACAAGGGAAGTGTCAGGTCGAATCCTATCTTGAAACTTTGTGGACGCAATCGTTGTACTATAAGAGAACAACGTGCGGAAAATCAGCCGCCAGATTGAACTGCAAGGCTCCGAAATCATGTGGCGAATCCCTTATATAAATCAAAGGGAGGTAGCAAGTACCGTACATGTCGGAAGAGACAGCCCTGACGGCTCAGGCACTCAAGGCCAGTGGGAAGCAGCCGCACCCATCAGTCAGCATATACACCCCGCCTCGCTACTACTCCGAGTGCCAGGGATGTCCAACTCCGCCAACCATCACCAGGATGTCACGTACCATATCAGAGCCTTGCAGTTCAATCTGGCGGCTGACTTTCCGCACGTTGTCCTCTTATAGAACAAGGATTGCGTCCACACAAAGTTTCAAGATAGGTTTCGACCTGTCTTACCTGATATTTCCCCTTTTTTTTACATCATATTTATTAACTGCATGCTCCATTACAATTGAAGTAATACTACAGGCATTGGTGATCTTGTAAGTATGATATAACTTTTCTTTACATTATAATGACCTATAGCGTATCTACAGGGTTGTTTGTAGTGTGTCTAGCCTAAATATAATGTTTCAGTTTTCTTTCTTGACATAATTATGTCCTACATCAGATTATCAAAATTGAGACTCTGCACAAATAGGTTAAAGAATTTGATATATTTATCAACAAGTCCATTCATCCTTGCAGGCCAGTGCACAGTGGGTCAAAATCGAAATCTAGGGGGACAAAATTATTTTTTACGTTTTAATCATGAATTTAGAGTGAAAGCTACGTATATAATTTGTTTACTTCATAATAAACATCAGTTAAGACCTTTTTAAGCTACCGGTACGTCTACACATGCAAGAAATTGTCTATGACTAGGAGTTGGATAGAGCATTCAGTTATCTCTTCAGAACAATTTTCTACCCCTAATTTACTTTTAACAAAGTCACAAAGTTCCACTTTTGACATAATCGTCGAACCCAGTGCTTCAAACAGTTGTAAACGTGTGAGAACTGGTTGCGCGGCAGCTTCTAAAACGTAAAATAACTAAGTAAGTTACAAAAAGATGCAAACAATCTTATAACAGGCGTAAACTACAAGACTTTATCTACATTTTAACATTAAGTAGAAAGTGACGCAGAGTGACGCGACATACTAAAAATCTAAGTGAAAATATAATTTTAAAAATAATAGTTAAATATTATATAATGCAAATATAGCTAAAATTACGTAACAATTACGCCCATTAATAACTGAAACACGTTACAAAGATCATACGTTCAGCTGCATGTTCCATCTTAAAGCATCACACTAACCACAAAGACAACCAAACCACAGCCACTTACATTCACCCTCCAATTCAGACTGCTCCAACAGTGATGACAGATTTACATAAAGATGCGTTTATATCCCAGAATAGTGAGCGGCAATTATATGAGAATGCTGTAGAAGTAATACATTTTGATTTTTTAATTATGAAAATAAGTAATTTTGTCCTAGATTTCGAATTTGACCCACTGTGCAGTGGCCTCCTCATTTGATTACATTTGTCTTCATTTTTTCCCTTCATGTTTTAGTAATTCACACTCATATAGGATGTGGTCCACACCGGCAAGTCATATGCTCTTGGATTTTAAACTTACACAGATAGGTCCCTATTTTTCCATGTCCTGTCATCATAACCGTCATATTATGGCTTGGGAGAATTTTTGAGGCAAGTCTCGCTTGAACACTTGGAAAGTGTTTTTTTTTGTCATGGGTCCATTGGAAGTATCTCTCCACTCTTCTTCCCACAATTGTAAACTTCTCTCACGCAATACCTTTTGACTATCAGGAATTTTATCGAAAGCCACTTCTAGGTCTGTCCTGCCTCCTGCTTGTTTTGCCAGATGATCGGTTATTTCGTTGCCTTCCGTGCCGACATGAGAAGTGTATTTCCCAGTTTTGAAGTTGCAGGTCTCTCATCTTCCTTCTGATCTCTTCAATTAGATGATTTATTTTTCCGTAGTCACAGATACGGAGTTGCCATACTCAGGGGTAGATTTGTGACGGTACGCACCGGTACGCCGTACCGAAACCTCTGATCGGGGAAAAAGTCGAATATATAACATAATTTTTCTGAAATGAACCTCATCGTAACTGATTCCTGAGCGTCTTTGTTAACACAAACTGTCTCCTCACTACTTTTCCTGAAGCTAAATGGCCCACCACTCACTCGTTTTGACCCTTCAAAGCACGTGGAATCTTGGCTGCTTCGGGGACGGCACTCAGCTCAGGATACTAACAGCAAGGAAGCACATACAACGAAAACTTTTTTAAACTTCGGACTATTTTATAAGATGTGAGGTAAAACATGTTTAAGTACAGTAGGCTACCTTTTATAATAAATAATTATTTGATACTTATTTCATCATTAGTTGCAAAATCAGTTTTGGATTTTATACCACTTAGTGATCGGATAATGTTATTGATGTTCCAAACATCGCATCGGATCATGAACATTATTCAGATCCATGCGCCGACTGCAATGAAACTCACCAAAAAGGGAGAGATAAGAATGGTCAAGGGTGATTTTAACTCAAAAGTCGGAACAGGTGCTGTAGGTAATACAGTAAGAAGTTACGAAATTTGAGGGGAGACAGACTAATACAATTTTGTATAGAACACGATCTATTCGTTTCCAACACTTTCTTCAAACTTCCTCCTAGGCGATTATACCCATGGACATCACCTGCTAATACAGTAGTGAAGAAAAGAACATTAGGAACCAAATTGATTTCATTTTGGTGAAGAAACCATTAAGGAGGTATGTAACATCTGTGAAAACATATCCTGGTGCTGATATAAATAGTGATCAAAATCCAGTTGTACTAACCCTTATAATGCTACGTTTTGGGAAAGCTAAGAGGATTGTTAAACTTGCGAAGTGCGTAGATATTAGAAAATTAACACTTCCTGAAACAAGAACCGATATTGGAAATGCTCTGGAAGAGAAAATGGAAATGATAAGAAACACTGGACCAATAGAGGTGGAATCTACTTGGAGTTCTATAAAAGAGAGTATAATAGAAATTCAGGAAAATAACATCGGGCACAGCATCAACAACAAACAACAGTCCTGGATAACAGATTAAATTCTGACTCTGATGAATGAAAGAAGGAAATTTACAACCACAGATCACATTAAATACAAAATTCTGCACAAAAGCGTTCAAAGAAAGTGTAAAGAAGCCCGAGAAATATGGATGACTGAAAAATGTAAAGAAATTGAAGTCCTTCAAGAGAAACATGATTATTTTAACTTGCATATGAAAGTGAAAGAATTTAGTGGTTTACAGCAGAAACAATATGGTCAAATTCTGAGAAACACCAATAATGAAATCATCACGGATATCGAAGGGAAACTCAAAAGATGGAAAGAATATAATGATACTCTTTTCCATGACAAAATAAATGATCCTCCTTCACCTGATGAAAGAATAAATGAGTCTGGTCCTGGAATAACAACAAGAGAAGTTGTGCATGCTGTAAAACTTCAAAAGAAAGGCAAAGCCACAGGGCCAGATAAATTTATGCTGAAGTTCTTAAAGTAATGATTGAGCAAGAATCTACCGGCCTCAATATCCTAACATCCCTGTTCAATAAAATATATATTTCTGGAGTTATACCATCTGATTGGTTGAAATCAACCTTCATACCATTACCAAAAAAGCCTAACTCTTCTCAATGCGATGATTATCGTATGATTAGTTTGATGTCCTACGTACTCAAAACATTTTTACGAATCGTTCACACTCGCATATATAAGAAATGTGAATCACACATGGAACAGAATCAGTTGGGGGTCAGAAATGGGGTCGGTACACGCGAGGCACTCTTCTTCTTGAATGTACTAATACAGAGATGTGTAGACAAGAATGTTGATGTATATGCATGTTTTATAGACTACAAAAAAGCTTTTGATTGTGTCAGACATGAAAAGTTGATAGAAATTCTGAGATCAACTGGTATGGACCGCAATGATTTACGCATCATAAGTAGGACCTAATCTATTTTGGAATCAAACTGCGGATGTTAAAACAGTTCAAGGAACTTCAGAAACGGCTTCAATCAGAAAAGGTGTTCGTCAGGGTTGTGTAGCCTACTGTCACCGCTTTTGTTCAACATTTATTCTGAGGCAATATTTAAAGAATCGCTGGTAGAAGATGGATCGATCAATATAAATGGAAAATTTATTAATAACATTAGATATGCGGATGATTCTGTTGTCATAGCAGATAAATTATCTACCCTTCAACACATGGTAAATTGCTTAGTACATCACAGTGAAGAATTCGGCTTGTGTGGGAACGCTTTAAAAAAAATGATGGTGTTCTCTGACAATAAGAGCAAATCTCACAATAAATAATAATATAGTTGAACAAGTGTTCTCCTTCAAATACTTGGGCACCATATTGAACGAAAAATGTGACTCCAAACAAGAAATAAAATCTAGAATTGAACAGGCCAGGAAACAATATATTATTTACCTTGCGGAAATTCTTTGTACGATCAGATCTCAGTCTACAGTTAAGAATCCGCATGATCCGTTGTTACATATTTTCTGTTCTTCTATATGGTTGCGAATGCTGGACCATGGATCCTTCTATTGAAAAACGAATCGATGCCTTTGAAATATATCCATATCGTCGTCTCCTGCGCATATCTTGGATATTTCAAATGTCGATGTCCTACATCGGATGAAAAAGCAAAAAGAACTGCTACATGTTATAAAGCAAAGAAAGACACAATACCTAGGTCACATCGTGCGAAACGAGAGGTACCAATTATTAAAGCTAATTATTGAAGGAAAGATACAAGGAGAAAGATCCGTTGAGAGACGCAGAAATTCATGGTTGAAGGACATTAGAAGGTGGCACCGGTGTACATCGGAGGAAGCATTTCATACTGCAATGTCAAGGTCAGAGCTGGCTAAGTGGATCGCCAACCGTCGTTTGGAGACGGCGTCTTAAGAAGAAGTTTTTGAGTAGGTCCAGGGTTATTTTACTATCAGTGTATATAATTGCTGCCTTCTCTGCTCTATTTACGTAGTTGATGTCTTGTAATTTCTCCAGGGCCTTCAGTATGGAGTATTGTTCTGCTTGATTATTGGAACAGGTTTGATGTAATTTGAATTGGTATTGCTGAGGAGGTTCATAATGACTGTACAGAATTATTCCATACCCAACACCTGCGTCACTTTTGCTGCGATCTGAATAGATTTGAAATGGGTAGTGTTTGTCGTCAATTTTGTCCTGTATTTTAATCTGCTGAGCCGGGTGCGACCACTGTTTATAACAATTTATGGTATCAAGTTTCAATGTGTCTTCTCCCACTACCATTTCTCCAGTGCATTTTGTTATGTCATAATACATGGCAATCTCTCCAAGTTGTATCATGATGGGAGTTAAGACACATAGTGCCTCATGTGATAGCCATGTTTATTAGCCGTTGCACTCTTCTTAATTTCAGCGCATTATACGACTTGGTTATTGATTGTGTCCATAATGGTGCAGTATTCCGTAAGACAGGATGGGTAGAATAGCTCCGTTATATATAATTTTCATAACATCAAGGCGAAGTACCCAATTTATTTTGGCAGACTTAGAAAGAGCATGAATAAGTTTCGAGCATTTTTAGTTGCATATTCTATGAGCTGGTCAAACTTAAATCTGTTGTCTATAATGGCTCCAAGATGCTTAATGCTGTTTACTTCTTTCAGTGTCTTGCTATTTAAATATATTTGCAGGTTCCGCCTTACGCCGGGTCTCCTCCGTGTTATTAACATTGTTTGAGATTTCTGCTCATTAAAAACAACTTTGTTTTGTGTTGCCCAGGTCGAAATTTTTCTTAGTTCTATGTTCGCATTATTTTCTTACAACAATTTGTTCTTTCCTTTGACTAGGATGAGCACATCATCTGCAAATGCAATCACTTTCGTGCACTGCTTGTAGTTTAAGTTTAAAAGTGAGCCATATTGGATATTCCAATATCCTTTACCTTTGTTTCTTTCTATGACGACCGAATCAACTTTCAGAGTACAAGTCCTCTCATTGCGATAACTTTGCGTGAGTTTCTAAAGTTTTTTAGGGCAGTCGAAATCTTTCAGTGCGTTCAAGATTCCAGGCCACCAGGCCGCATCAAAGGCGCCTTTACCGTCCAAACTAATCAGTGCGACATTCTTTTCATGTTTGAGGCCATCTTCAGCAAACTGCTTGACTGCCATCAATGCATCGATTGTTCCTGTTTGTGGCGTGCAACCAAACTGATTTCTGTTTAGGAGGTCTCTGGAGTTTATGTAGTGCATTATTCGTTTGTTAAGTAGCTTTACCAGCACTTTCGCGACTACATTCAGCAGACTTATCGGTCGATATTTAGAAACATCATCACTGTTTTATTTTCCAGGTTTAATTATAGGTAGAATGATGGCCCTTTTCCATACTCTTGGGAAGCATCCCGTTTCAAGACATCCATTGAAGAGCACTGTTATGTATGATGGTATTTGTTCGAATATGTATTTTAGTATATCACCTGTTATTCCCTTGTGAGGTGAATTCGGATGCCTCCGTTACCGCAGCATAGTTCACCAATTTCCGGACGCTGGAATTCTCTACACGGTTGGTTCGAAGGTGGACGAGAAAGTGGGCTGTACGCAAATACTAAAATGTCTTTGTCTGAGGCTTTTAGTGTGTTTACTGCAGACCTCGTTGCCATCTATGATGCTCTGAAGTTTGCACTAGAGGATGCACGAATCCACTTTCTCGAGTGTACCGACTCTTTGAGTTCGTTGCAGTCAATTGCTACATGTTTCCCGCAACACCCACTAGTGCAGCGAATCCACGACCTACTAGCCGGGTTGTGCCGCGCTGACTCTCGAATCACCTTTCTGTGGCTTCCAAGCCACATGGGAATTGCGGGAAATGAGTTAGCGGATCAAGCTGCAAAAGAGGCGGTATCACTACCACCTCGACCAATGGAGGTACCCGCTAGAGACATTCGCTCTGTTACGCTGACAAGATCTGGCATTTTGGGAGAGTCAGTGGCTAGCTGACCCACTGCCCAGTAAACTGAGAGCGATCAAGGGAACTACTCGCGTGTGGCGGAGCTCTTTCTGGTCACGGAGGGAGTCCGTCAATTTGCGTAGGCTAAGGATAGTTCATACACTCGTACCTAATGAGAAGGGAAGACCCCCATTTTGCACCTATGGAGCCGTTTTCACCGTGGCCCACATTTTAACCGAGTGTGTGTATCTTGCTGATTTACGAAGAAACCTTGGTTTGCAGATGACACTCAATCGTGGTAGCTGCTGATCTCGTCATCCGCTTTATAAGAGAGAGTGGGTTAGGGCCAGCAATCGAAATTTACAAATGATCATTGACTCAAAGACTTTGTTCTTTTTTGAATTCTGATTTTTTTGTTTTCCGTAATTTTTGTGTAGAATTATACTTATTTGACTATTAACAGAAAAGCGCACGAATGTGCATAACATAGATTTACACTAGTTTAGTCCTTGCCATAATCGCACAGTGATTTATGGTTATTTTTACATAGTGTGATGTGATATGTCACAGAACTGGTCACATAACGAGCACACGCAGTTCATTTGGGGCGTGGTAGGACATGTTTTTACATATTTTATGGTGGTACCCATGCACTGCTAACTTTATAACACATGTCTTAGTTTCTGATTGGCGTTGGTCGAGTTCCGGTTGATCATGGCATCCGTGCTGTAAATTTCTAGCGGGGTTTCTTCTCTCTGCTAGGTGTGCTTCAGCATTGTTTGAGGATGGAAGCTGTAATTTTGTCCTTATTTCTTCGACGAGGAAGGGTTCCCGTGCTAATTCATAATGCTAGTGTTATTTCATTTTTTATTTGATTAATTTTCGGTCTTTTCACATTTAGGGGTCCATCTAAAAATGTAGCTAACTATATTCCAAATTTGTATAATTTAATTTGTGTTAAAATGGGCAGATAACCTCGTAGTTCCGCCCCTTAAAACAACAATAACTAACTACCACTCCTCCATAGGGGGTACCAACATTGTTCCGTCCCTTCACTAAAGGTGGACACGTACCTTCTTTATGGGCACAGGGTTCGCCAGATGGCGTTTACCTTAATCTAATTGGAAGGAATTAAAGCCCATGGACTTGGTTGTATTTGCAACAATTGACATGTTTGAGATCTACGACTTGTCATGTTCAAAGGCTTCGTTTATGACTGGACCAGCGCGGTAATGAGCCGGGGTGGTGTACTGGAACTTCTCATTGGCTGCCGCTTTCTCCAGAGTCTTGGCGTCCTGCCGGTCGAATGAGTATAGCCACCTAAACAGGATGTACAATATATACTGTTAATACATACATCAGCCCCAGGGTCTAAGGACATTCATCAAAATATCACTCAATCAATGCACGCAATTACACAAAAAATACCAAAAATCAACAGCCAATCACTGACCAGCTTACACCTACCCGCCATCAAGCCGTTCAAATACAGCCACTCACAGTACACCATTAGCTGTAATGCTACAATAGGGATGTATAGAACTAGCACCGATGGAGCGCACTGCTGTTGTACTGGGTAAGCGCAAGGCGCTCTTCATTTGTCTCCTGTTTTCTCATGCCGCTAATATCCACGAATTTAAGTTGTTTAAATCGTTATTTTCCTGACTATGCCGAGCTATTGCAGTGTTCCTCTTTGCAAAAATCAGGGGAGTCCGTTTTCGTTTCACCAATTTCCGCAAAATAAAGAAATGAGGAAGAAATGGTTACGTGCTATTAGAAGGAAAAATTTCGGTGAGAAAAATCTAACCGAATATATTAAAGTGTGTTCCCATCATTTACAACCCGATGACTTCACGAAAACTGTGTTGGATAAGTGTGATTTACAAAGGGAAATTATTCCTATTTTGTACCTATAAACTGATTAGACATTTCGATAACAACCACTGAATTTATGAGTTTGTATTTGAAGGTGAGAGAGCAAGATTAAAATCGGGCACTGTTCCGTCGCTTTTTCCGTGGACCAAGAACACAACAAAAATAAGGAAGAGGCCATACACAAGAAAATTGCCGGATTATCACGATAAGCCTACAATATCAGAAAGTGCAGAAATCATCTCCATTGAAGTACGGGAACAAATCGTCAATATACACGAAGAGGTAAATGTAACTCCCATTTTCAAAGTCATCAATACTCGGACAAATATTTCAAGAATAAATGTCGCAACATTAACAGTCAGAAACGAATTATGGTTTCTTGAAATCAGAATTAATCGTCAACTTCCATCTGCGCGACGGAGAATGTGATAGCGACTGACTTCCACATTCTTGAGACATAGTCAGAAGAACGGAAACAGTTTGTGGCCCTAAAGCAGGGATTCTCAAACTAAAAAAAATTGTACCTCCAAGTCCTTTGCTAGGGGTACGGGAACGATTCTTATTAAGAAATTGACAAAATCACTTAATAACCAAACGTTGCGATGCATTTTCGAGGTATACCGGTACACTACCGGTATCAACTTTGTTTGATTATGTTCACCTTAAAACATGACAGTTTCATGTAAGCTATCAAACTAAAAAAAGACATGAATCTTAGTCTATAAGCAAGGGGAGCAAGTGAATATTTAAATCTCTATTAATGATTTAAGTCTTATATTTATCAATATAGGCCTACAATACTCAAGTAATTGACTCCTATTCATTATTTGAATAATAAAGCATGTTAGAATTTTGTTATTACCGTTGTAGCCTATTAATTCTTCCTTCCTCCCGCTAGTCTTAGCGCCTCTGGTCCGTAGCTCATTTTGCAGCTGTTTAACGCTTAAACGTTGAAAATCGTCCATAATATATTAGGAGATATACCTATAGAATTAATTAATATAGTCTTGGAGTAAAATTAGAGAAGATATAATTTACTTTATCTTAGAAAACTCGGTCACAATTTATACATTCCTCGCAGCGGACTTGGAGAAACATAAGACGATCGCCTTAAGCTTACCCAGTACTACACAAGCCCTATCTGGCGCGAACATTCTCCGGCTACATCCCTCCACAGTCCCCACAAAAATCGAGGCTTATCATTTTTAAATAAAACAAAATAGGTCTTAACGTCTTTTCGTACTTCAACAACCAACCCACTAGAGGTCTATCTCTTCTTTTAAAGTCTTCCTTCAACTACAAACATTACCTATCATTACTATTATTATTATTCTTATAAAATCACGAAGCTGCTGCTGCTACGCCACCGGCGAGGTCACGCGCGAGTAAGAACGAGTTCAGAAATCTTTTACAAATTACGCCTACAAAATTGCAAATGTCAAGCCCAACCAACCAACGGTGCCATCGCGGTGCCTCCGGCCATCGAGCGTTGCGACGGACGCCGTGTTAATTTATTCAATATTTGAAAATTCAAAGTACCAAAAATTCACTCAATATTAAAAATGTCCCTCATTAAAGAAATAATAAAACACAGGCAGAGTAGCGTGCGAGCGCAACGGCACCTGGCTTACCACAGTCACCAGTGAGCTCGCTCCGCTCGCGCAACCGGCGACTGCGACACTTCAAACATTGCCAGGGTCTGAGGATACATTAATATTAATTAGGGCGAATATGGAGTGGCAATATTTCGACGTTCACCGTTCAGAAAATGAATAATCTTATGAAAATTAAATTAAGAAAACCCTGGCTATGTCAGGCTGGTATAAGAAAGGAAGGTTGGAGAAAATGAAGTCGCGGGCGAACGGAAGTTAGAAGACGTAGTGCCACCGCTAAACATGCCGTGAGGGACCGCCCACTAGTGACGTCACAGTGGGATACAGAGTGAAATCAAGTAAACAATAACATTAGGATTATCACATAAATTACGTAAAGAATTTAATTGGCCGGAGTTGAAAAGTATTGTCAGTTTTCACTACTTTTCAGGGGATAGATAAAACGTCACTGACAGAACAGAACTTAACAAACACACTATATTATGTTGTGAGGCAACTATTCAGGTTATATTTGTGTTAGCGGAATATCAATTTTAGTTTAATAAACATATTATCTAATCCATTTTGTAAACGTGACTTAATTCCTTTCAACTCCGTGGTGAGTTTAGTGCGGCATGAAGCCATCCTGAATGAATATTGCACATGATATTTTATTTTAAAATGGATTTGCAACATAAAAACCACCTAACCCCTGTACAAATGTAATTTACAATAGCAGTGTAACTCGCGGGAATCTTGCAGTGTGGCCAACATTTAGTACGGAATACGGCGCTGGAAGGCAGCAAGTCGTTGAGTTAATGCTTTTCTCCTCTGGTCGCACTACATGTAGCAGTGGCTTCTGGCTTGATTGTCAGCCTATTTTCATTTATGAAAAAAAAAAGGCTTATGAGATCACATTTTGTCCGTGTGTCTGTCTGTGTGATGGTGTGTGTCCCCCCCCCCCCTTAATAACTTTTAAACGGCTGGAGCGATTTCAATGAAACTTGGTAAGTTCATAGCAATATTACGGACGACTCCCGACAGTGCCCTTCAAATTTTGTTACGTCTCACCAATCCAACATGGCGGCTGTGCGAAATATATAATCATCATTCAATATCTCCGAAACTATTACCGATATCACCCTAGAATTTTATACAGTGATAAAGGGAACTACTAGAAGTTCACCTATGAGACTTTTGTAAACCTGGTAACTACAAAACCAACATGGCGGTCGAGCGAAGTTGCGACTTTTAAATAGAATTTTCTCGCGATTTAACCAACCAAACGCAATGAAACTTCGTACAGTATATGTTTATACAAATTGTAATGCACCGACATCTAACTTCGTTCAATTGTTTACACAACCTCAAGATGGCGGCTGTGCGAAATATTCCACCGGCATTCTATATCTCTGAAACTATTACCGATATCACCCTGAAGTATTGTACGGAGATAAAGGGCACTACTGGAAGTTCATCTATGAGACTTTCAAAAACCGGTTAAATACAAAACGAACATGGCGGCCAAGCGAAGTTGAAATGTTTAAATAGATTTTTCTCGAGATTTAATGATCCAAACGCAATGAAACTTGGTACAGCAAATGTTTATAGGCCTACACATTGTAATATACTGGTATCTAATTTAGTTCAATTGTTTACATAACCTCAAGGTGGCGGCTGTGCGAATTTTAAAATTATATTTGTATTACTTGTGTCGTAATCATGCGATCGAAGTGAATGATTCAATAATAAACCTACGCAATAATTTTCCTTTAATGGTACATGACTCTATGGGCTATACGTATAATAATCCAACATGGCGACCATCCGAAATATTTAGACGGTTATCGTTATCTACGAATCTATTTCAGCAATCAAAGTGAAATTTTGAATGTTGATAGAGGCAATTAACATAAGTAGGATATATGAAAAGAGGCTGTATAGTTCTTCACAGAACTGCTTGTTTCTTATGCCGTTCCAAGGCCCTTTGGTCAATACTTCAAAATACTAAATGTTTAAAAAATGGCCATTTTTCACTTAATGCTTTTCATCTCCGGCCGATTCAATTTTAAGGCCTAATGTCCCGTAAAATATGCAGAATGAAGGCAGTAGGAGGGTCACGTATGTCCGGGAATCCCCGACAGCTGGAGGAACTAGAAGGATGCTTTGCTATTTAAAGAACGAGCGATCGAATCTAAAAATCAATCCCATCACTGAAATCAGCAGAATGCAGTCTATAACAGAGGTTCTCAACTTCTAAGGGCTTGACGGGCAAAATGGGAACTTATTAGGTATGGTTGCGGGCCGCACTTCATAAAACTTAAGGCTGGATGCACTTCCTGATACCACACAATTTTTCAACTGAAAATCCTACCCCAGCAATCAGCGGGATTCGATTTTATTGCTCAAACACTATTCTACAATTCCATAAAGGAGAGAAATTAAAGATACCAAGAAAAATTTAGCTTCTATGCCCAAGATAGCGGGTTGAAACCCGGCCGAAGCCGTCGGAATTTTTAAGAGCGTTAAAATCCTTCAGCATGCCTTCCTTCGGAGGGGAAGTAAAGCCGGCGGTCCCATGTCATAGATTTATGGCACGTTAAAAAACCTTCCACTAATTACACCTGTGTGAAGATAACTTGGATAGGTTAGGAATGTAAACAACGCTCTTAGGTTTCTACGTTCGTTGCCAAGAGCCGACTGCGGTGGCGTCAATTAGCTAAGTTCTGAACTTGGCCTAGCAGTCGTCGGTGGCGCTTGGCGGCAAAAGTAGGAACTATTTGAAAAATTCCAAGTTGCAGTCTGTACTTAAATTAAAAAACAGGTAACACACACTAATACAGTCATCAAAATTAACACCGGTTATCAGACAGATTCTACACACACCCAAAGTACACGAGGCTACATGACCGCGTTGTCGCAGCCCCTAAATTTAAGAACCAACCAACCAAAAATTTAGTTTTGATGAACAACACTCAACAATGTAAGTTTAATTGAATTTATATAAAATTGGCAAACAGAGCCAAAAAACTAAAAACACACTGAAATTAATAATGTTACCAAAACAATTCTTCCTAAAGGACAATGTGGTTCATTATTCCGTGAGTAAAGGGGAGGGAGGTTGCACAGGATCTTTGTTTTTGTTGCCAAGGTGATTCCGCTCCACCTTGGCCAATAGCCGGCTGTTACCGGTCTCCGCCGTATTCCCACGCTCTTGCTGCGGTCGACGCGTGAGCTCCGAGCTAATTGGCTGTTTTATTGTGATTGTGTATAGTGCTGTAATGCCTTTTGTGAAATATTCGCTGCGTGAACGTGTATATCTGCACAATGCGTACATAAAGTGCAGTTAATCGTGCACTAGAAAAAGACAAAAGGTTCGAGTGAAATTTCCAGGGAGACCCATTCCTATAAATCGTACAATAAAACAACTGGCTAAGAGATTCAAACGTACAGGTTCAGAAAATAATAAAAATAGACGTAAAGGTCATTATATCCTTGTCTGTTAGGTAGTCAGCCCGAAGGCTAGTTGGATCCTCAACATGTACCGCCGTTAAGTTATGTGGGTAGATACCCACAAAAACCCAAAGCAGCGCTATATTGAGGCGTACTAGGCAAGAAGAGCAGTGAGGTAGTTTGCCATTGCTTTCCTCACTGAGTCAGAACAGCTGTACTAACTCGAAGCTAAATTAACCAGAGTAACCGGAAACTTCATAAGGGGATGCCGATTATGTTTGGCAGAGGATTGGGAACATTTTCAGCCTCTACTGTTAACATGGTGAGTAAAAATGCATGATACTAATTTTAAGCACCGTATTCTGTCGTACATATGCGCACGCGGTCGCCGGCAATTGAGCCGTCACTGGCGGAGCGCGTGAGCGAGAATGTCCTTGCCAAGCAAATATACCTAAGACACTGTATAACGGTTCGCTATCAATTCTTTATCATATTACTTTGTTCATTTATGCCGAATAGGAATACATAATAGGTACTTTAAAACGAGCAACTTTTTGAAAATTTATTTTCTTTCTAAAAGCTTTTCCGGGCAGCAAAAACCCGCTGGAAATCACTGATCTATAATATGGTTTGAGTTCTCGCAGAAAATGGGTAAAGCGCAGAAATAACTGAAACGTAGACCTGCCCCTGTGAGAAGGTGGGTTCCAGAGAATAAATAAGCGGAAGAAGCAAGCAACACAACCTGTACCACGCCGGGTTGGAGAGCAAAGTGATTGAGAGTCAAGTGACTACTGTCGTGACCACCGAGAGAAAAGCCATAGCGCTCCGCTATGACGTCGCGGCCCGTCGATTCACTCTTCACCGTCACCCGAACTCACAAGACCGTCTCACTTCATTACACAAACGTACTACCGTACTATTCTGTAAAATCTCGAACTATTAATTGAACGAGTAAACTGTACAGCATTTACAACTGTTTGAAACCTTAACGTTCATAGAGATCATTCGCTCAGCCTCACTGTAGAGACAGACTTGTAACATATTATAGTAACGGTATCTCCGGTACAGCGTTGCCAAGATGGGCTCCATCACGCGTCATGGCGCGCCTCGCTCGGAAATGGTGGGCTCCATATCAGCAACGCTGTACAGCTTTCACCGAAGCGGCTAACTGGTGAACCATGTCTTAATTCCCCGTACAAATACAAACCGATATAAAATAAGTGAATTAATTTACGTATTTCACAATCGTACAGCATACCGTTTTGATGTATAAGGATTACAACGTGACCAAGAACTACATTTTCAAACCACCCCGAGCCGAGAAAAAGTTACCTTACAAAAATAATAACAACTTTGTTTATTGGACACACACAATTTAAAAATGAATAAACCAGTTATACAACATTCCAATGTATATTGTGTTAATATTTGGATTCGATCTGATGACGGGTTTGTGAGATAATAATTCTTAAATGTGACGCATGGTTGAAACACGCTTAAAAACGGGCACTTTTTGTGTTTCAACTGCGATAAAAAATATTAAAATATAAATTAAAAATTCCAAACCTACTTGAACCAACGTGATGATGTTATTGGATTTAATGTAGGTCTATTGGTTACTTCACAAACAACCTTCAAACTCGAGTGCACGTAATATTTTGGTCCACAGGAGGCCGTACCACCGCTTGAAGTGGGCTGATCCCCCCGTGTTGGTCGACAGTAGGCCGTACCACCGCTTGAAGTGGGCTGATCCCCCCGTGTTGGTCGACAGGAGGCCGTACCACCGCTTGAAGTGGGCTGATCCCCCCGTGTTGGTCGACAGGAGGCCGTACCACCGCTTGAAGTGGGCTGATCCCCCCGTGTTGGTCGACAGTAGGCCGTACCACCGCTTGAAGTGGGCTGATCCCCCCGTGTTGGCCGACAGGAGGCCGTACCACCGCTTGAAGTGGGCTGATCCCCCCGTGTTGGTCGACAGGAGGCCGTACCACCGCTTGAAGTGGGCTGATCCCCCCGTGTTGGTCGACAGTAGGCCGTACCACCGCTTGAAGTGGGCTGATCCCCCCGTGTTGGTCGACAGGAGGCCGTACCACCGCTTGAAGTGGGCTGATCCCCCCGTGTTGGTCGACAGTAGGCCGTACCACCGCTTGAAGTGGGCTGATCCCACCGTGTTGGTCGACAGTAGGCCGTACCACCGCTTGAAGTGGGCTGATCCCCCCGTGTTGATCGACAGTAGGCCGTACCACCGCTTGAAGTGGGCTGATCCCACCGTGTTGGTCGACAGTAAGCCGTACCAACGCTTGAAGTGGGCTGATCCCACCGTGTTGGTCGACAGTAGGCCGTACCACCGCTTGAAGTGGGCTGATCCCACCGTGTTGGTCGACAGTAGGCCGTACCACCGCTTGAAGTGGGCTGATCCCACCGTGTTGGTCGACAGTAAGCCGTACCAGCGCTTGAAGTGGGCTGATCCCACCGTGTTGGTCGACAGTAAGCCGTACCAACGCATGAAGTGGGCTGATCCCACCGTGGTGGTCGACAGTAGGCCGTACCACCGCTTGAAGTGGGCTGATCCCACCGTGTTGGTCGACAGTAGGCCGTACCACCGCTTGAAGTGGGCTGATCCCCCCGTGTTGGTCGACAGTAGGCCGTACCACCGCTTGAAGTGGGCTGATCCCACCGTGTTGGTCGACAGTAGGCCGTACCACCGCTTGAAGTGGGCTGATCCCCCCGTGTTGGTCGACAGTAGGCCGTACCACCGCTTGAAGTGGGCTGATCCCACCGTGTTGGTCGACAGTAGGCCGTACCACCGCTTGAAGTGGGCTGATCCCACCGTGTTGGTCGACAGTAGGCCGTACCACCGCTTGAAGTGGGCTGATCCCACCGTGTTGGTCGACAGTAGGCCGTACCACCGCTTGAAGTGGGCTGATCCCACCGTGTTGGTCGACAGTAAGCCGTACCAGCGCTTGAAGTGGGCTGATCCCACCGTGTTGGTCGACAGTAAGCCGTACCAACGCATGAAGTGGGCTGATCCCACCGTGGTGGTCGACAGTAGGCCGTACCACCGCTTGAAGTGGGCTAATCCCACCGTGTTGGTCGACAGTAGGCCGTACCACCGCTTGAAGTGGGCTGATCCCACCGTGTTGGTAGACAGTAGGCCGTACCACCGCTTGAAGTGGGCTGATCCCACCGTGTTGGTCGACAGTAGGCCGTACCACCGCTTGAAGTGGGCTGATCCCACCGTGTTGGTCGACAGTAGGCCGTACCACCGCTTGAAGTGGGCTGATCCCACCGTGTTGGTCGACAGTAGGCCGTACCACCGCTTAAAGAGGGCTGATCCCACCGTGTTGGCCGACAGTAGGCCGTACCACCGCTTGAAGTGGGCTGATCCCACCGTGTTGGTCGACAGTAAGCCGTACCAACGCTTGAAGTGGGCTGATCCCACCGTGTTGGTCGACAGTAAGCCGTACCAACGCTTGAAGTGGGCTGATCCCACCGTGTTGGTCGACAGTAGGCCGTACCACTGCTTGAAGTGGGCTGATCCCACCGTGTTGGTCGACAGTAGGCCGTACCACCGCTTGAAGTGGGCTGATCCCACCGTGTTGGTCGACAGTAGGCCGTACCACCGCTTGAAGTGGGCTGATCCCACCGTGTTGGTCGACAGTAGGCCGTACCACCGCTTGAAGTGGGCTGATCCCACCGTGTTGATCGACAGTAGGCCGTACCACCGCTTGAAGTGGGCTGATCCCACCGTGTTGGTCGACAGTAGGCCGTACCACCGCTTAAAGAGGTCTGATCCCACCGTGTTGGTCGACAGGAGGCCGTACCACCGCTTGAAGTGGGCTGATCCCACCGTGTTGGTCGACAGTAGGCCGTACCACCGCTTAAGGAGGGCTGATCCCACCGTGTTGGTCGACAGTAGGCCGTACCACCGCTTGAAGTGGGCTGATCCCACCGTGTTGGTCGACAGTAGGCCGTACCACCGCTTAAAGAGGGCTGATCCCACCGTGTTGGTCGACAGTAGGCCGTACCACCGCTTAAAGAGGGCTGATCCCACCGAGTTGGTCGACAGGAGGCCGTACCACCGCTTGAAGTGGGCTGATCCCACCGTGTTGGTCGACAGTAGGCCGTACCACCGCTTAAGGAGGGCTGATCCCACCGTGTTGGTCGACAGTAGGCCGTACCACCGCTTGAAGTGGGCTGATCCCACCGTGTTGGTCGACAGTAGGCCGTACCACCGCTTGAAGTGGGCTGATCTCCCCGTGTTGGTCGACAGTAGGCCGTACCACCGCTTGAAGTGGGCTGATCCCACCGTGTTGGTCGACAGTAGGCCGTACCACCGCTTGAAGTGGGCTGATCCCCCCGTGTTGGTCGACAGTAGGCCGTACCACCGCTTGAAGTGGGCTGATCCCACCGTGTTGGTCGACAGTAGGCCGTACCACCGCTTGAAGTGGGCTGATCCCCCCGTGTTGGTCGACAGTAGGCCGTACCACCGCTTGAAGTGGGCTGATCCCACCGTGTTGGTCGACAGTAGGCCGTACCACCGCTTGAAGTGGGCTGATCCCACCGTGTTGGTCGACAGTAGGCCGTACCACCGCTTGAAGTGGGCTGATCCCACCGTGTTGGTCGACAGTAGGCCGTACCACCGCTTGAAGTGGGCTGATCCCACCGTGTTGGTCGACAGTAGGCCGTACCACCGCTTGAAGTGGGCTGATCTCCCCGTGTTGGTCGACAGTAGGCCGTACCACCGCTTGAAGTGGGCTGATCCCCCCGTGTTGGTCGACAGTAGGCCGTACCACCGCTTGAAGTGGGCTGATCCCCCCGTGTTGGTCGACAGGAGGCCGTACCACCGCTTGAAGTGGGCTGATCCCCCCGTGTTGGTCGACAGGAGGCCGTACCACCGCTTGAAGTGGGCTGATCCCCCCGTGTTGGTCGAGAGTAGGCCGTACCACCGCTTGAAGTGGGCTGATCCCACCGTGGTATGAGACGAAACTAGGCGTGCCATGATCTTGGAACGTTAACTCGTTACAAGGAGAACATTTGAACAGTAAAGTTCTATATTATGTGAGGAACGATTGTTTTGTTCGTTTCAAGTTCGTAAGGACATTCACAAACTTGTAATTTGGAGGGTGCGTGTTTGATTTGAGTTGCGACTGCCGCTGGAATAATGTAGGCCTACTCTAGAATTAACATTAGATTTGTTGTGAACCCATGTTTATTTATTTATTTATGAAAATACTATGGTCATAAACCCAATTCAGTTCCTTCTTCACACAAATACACAGCAGATAATTGTGAATCTAAATAATAATTTTAGGGAAAGACAAGAAAAGGAGAATGAATTAATACTACAGAATAATAAAACTTAAAAAACATGGTTAGTCACCCATATAGCTAATGCTCTAACGAACCCATGTTGCCAGGGGCGACATGTTTTTGTAGATGCAGTGCATATTCCTGTAACGTGAATATTCACAGGTACGAGTTCATATACTTGATCATGCTAATGTGATAAGGTTAGAGCTTAGCCTTGAGCCAACAACAACATGGCTACTGTTCCAATACCACACCGACAATTAGTAGGATTGCCCAGCTGGAAGACTGAAAATGAACTTCGATCGGCTGTTAATGACTTGTTTTGGTTGGACACTAAAATGTTGTTGTTTTTGTGTGACTTCAAGTCTTTTGAGATCGAGTATTCATCGTCATGTGAGACTTTCATGCCCAATCCCAAATTAAGGGTTAGTTTTAGCCGATTTTCATTTATTGAAGAAAAAAAAAAGGCTCATGAGATCACCTTTTGTCCGTGTGTGTGTGTATGTGTGTGTCCCCCATAATGACTTCTAAACGGCTGAAGCGATTTCAATGAAACTCTGTATGGTCATAGTACTATTTCGGCCGACTCGGACCGTGCCATTAAAATGTTATTACCTCTCACCAATCCTACATGGCGGCTGTGCTAAATACTTCACCTGCATTCTATATCTCCGAAACTATTACTGATATCACCCTGCAAATTTGTACGGTGATAGACGGCACTAGGCCTACTAGAAGTTCACCTATGAGACTTTCAAAAACCTGTTAACCTCAAAACGAACATGACGGCCATGTGAAGTTGAAACATTTAAATAGACTTTTCTCGTGACTTGACCATCCAAACTCAGTTAAACTTGGTACAGTAAATGGTTATACACATTGTAATGCACTGGCATCTAATTTAGATCAATTGTTTACATAACTTAAAGATTGCGGCTGTGCGCAATTTGCAAATCAAGTTTTTATTTCTTGTGTATTAATCATGCGATCGAAGTGAACGTTTGAATAATGAACCAACACAAAAATCGTTATAACTCTATGGCCTGCATATATCAAAATTCAACATGACGACCATCCAAAATATTTAGACGGTTCTCAATATCTACGAATCTATTACAGCAATCAAACTGAGGCAATTAACATAAGTAGGATATATGAAAATAGGCTGTATAGTTCTTCATGGAACTACTTATTATTTCATAATTTTCTTGTTATTTGTAATAAATTAATTGAATAAACTTGTTGTTAAAGTGTGTTGCTTGTAGTCAGCCCTAGTGGACTGAGCGTGACTCCAGGACAGTGTCCTATCCTAGAAGGCCCATTGCAAACGGGTGCAATATACTTAAGCACACTTGGCTATCACACTGAAGGATGGGGTTCGATTCCCACCTCAGCCACCCTGGTGTGCCTCACTTCTCAATAATAGTAGATTGCAGAATCTTACATGAAGATGCCAATAGAAGGCAGGTTGAGGGCAGCTCCCAGAAGGTAGAAGGCCCCAGGCAGGGAGCTGATGGTGTTGGTGTACACGAGGCTGAAGACAGGACTGTAGATGATCGGCGCCAGTGCTTCAAACAGTCCGAACAGCGAGTTCACTTTCCCTGCACGGAGAGTTCACAGAGTATAAACACCGATATTCCTTAGTCACAGAGTATAAACACCAATATTCCTCAGTCTAGTCACAGAGTATAAACACTGATATTCCTTAGTCACAGAATATAAACACCGATATTCCTCAGTCACAGAGTATAAACACCGATATTCCTTAGTCTAGTCACAGAGTATAAACACCGATATTCCTTAGTCTAGTCACAGAGTATAAACACCGATATTCCCCAGTCTAGTCACAGAGTATAAACACCGATATTCCTTAGTCTAGTCCAGAGTATAAACACCGATATTCCTCAGTCTAGTCACCGAGTATAAACACCGATATTCCTTAGTCTAGTCACAGAGTATAAACACCGATATTCCTCAGTCACAGAGTATAAACACCGATATTTCTTAGTCTAGTCACAGAGTATAAACACCGATATTCCTTAGTCACAGAGTATAAACACCGATATTCCTCAGTCTAGTCACAGAGTATAAACACCGATATTCCTTAGTCTAGTCACAGAGTATAAACACCGATATTCCTTAGTCTAGTCACAGAGTATAAACACCGATATTCCTCAGTCACAGAGTATAAACACCGATATTCCTTAGTCACAGAGTATAAACACCGATATTCCTTAGTCACAGAGTATAAACACCAATATTCCTCAGTCTAGTCACAGAGTATAAACACTGATATTCCTTAGTCACAGAATATAAACACCGATATTCCTTAGTCACAGAGTATAAACACCGATATTCCTTAGTCACAGAGTATAAACACTGAGATCAAGGAGAAGATATTCCTTAGTCACAAAGTATAAACAGGGAATTCAAGTAGAATGTATTCCATAGTTACAAGGTATAAACCGGGAGTTCAAGGAGAATGTATTCCTTAGTCACAGAGTATTAACACCGAGATCTAGGAGAATGTAATCCTTAGTCACAATGTATTGTAACCGTACGTCTTCTATTCTTTGGGGGTGGTGGTAATTGATTTACCATGAGGGATACTTTTTTAAAAATATTCTTTTACTTCTCTTTCCTCGTAACTTTTCATAGCACAAAACAATATCTTTGCCAAGAATCACTTACAATCCTTCCACACAAAACCAAGTCATATCACTTCTACCCTCATACCTTTCTACAATCACCATAGATGATCTAAACAGATAATCAGACTTCCTCTGTCCCAAAGAAATTCTCATACTATTCTCCCAAAAAACAATAGACAATTGAAAAAGAAATATCTTTTCAGATAAGGAACTCAAATTTTGCATGGCCTCCTACTCCTTTACTAGTGAACTATTGCAAGGAATCTCTAAGCTCAGCTCTAAGGCCTTACAATAGTTACCAGCAAAGAGTAGCCATCATCCTAACCTAAAACTATGTAACCACATAGGGTTACAGTATAAACAGGGAGTTCAAGGAGAATGTATTCCTTAGTCACAGAGTATTAACAGCTAGTCCAAGGAGAATGTATTCCTTAGTCACAGAGTATTAACAGCTAGTCCAAGGAGAATGTATTCCTCAGTCACAGAGTATTAACAGCTAGTCCAAGGAGAATGTATTTCTTAGTCAGAGAGTATTAACAGTGAGAAGGAGAATGTATTACCCTGTAACCCCGTCCGCGGCACTCACTTTGCATCGAATCTAAGGTAGCATTTTTTTCGAAAATAATACTTCTTTCTACAGTCTATAAATATTTAAAATTAAAAAAGAACACGTTACGTTATATTGTGCGCCATTGCTATTGTATCGCTTGCTTGCCACTGTGGTCTAGTGGTTATCGTGTCGGACTTCCAACCCCAAGCTTACAGGTTCGCTCCTGGCCGTGGTAAGTGATTTTTTTGAAAGGCGACAAAAATCACGGCACTATATCACACGTTGTTGTCATGTTAAGGGGACCGATGACTGAAAATTCGTGATTTTCTAAAATAAAAAACGAATTTCTGAATTACTGTTCAAAAATTACTCCAAACTTTCTATTATCGGAAAATGTCATAATATTTCAGGTTCCGCGATTTTTAAAGGTTGTACGGTCATTTTAGAGAGCTGCTGCATGGGTGTTTAACTTGCTCTGCCACGCCCAACTCACAGTGGTGTCACTATATCGTATATGCTGTCGTTCCCTTTTGAATTTGGCTCCAAAGTTTTATAAGTCGCGTTCAAAATGTAACGAGCCGGAGGCTGGAATGCGCAAACCGGTGACGACATGGGCTAATCGTGGCGTGTGCAACGAGGTGTGGCTCCGACCAGAGCGTGGAAGGTCACAGCCCGCCGCTATAAGGCACGCGAGCACGTCACGTGACGATACAAAGCGAGAAGCAGCATGCATCAATCATCCAACCAAGACCAAGACAGTGGGCCATTCCACATGTTTCCTAGTGTGGTCGAAGACTGTGGGGCACCCATAGGGCACACACTTTCCGCAAGTGCAGTCGTTCCTTCATGATGGTGTGCACACTTCCGACGCTCAATCCAAACACGGCGGCTATGGCGTTCACTGTCACTCGGCGCTCCTGGGTAATGAGTGCATCAACCAGCTGGACGTTGTCATCAGTAATGCACGGGGGTGCCCTAGACACCCGTCCTTCCCTGAAGCGCTTGTGCCACGCCTTGACCCTTGCAAGGGGCATGCAGTGTTCGCAGTACACTTGTGACATTCGGCGATGAATGTCCGTTCCCCCAACTCCTTTCGCTGTCAGAAACCGAACAACACCTCTTTGCTCTTCGTTTGACACCTTCATGTCACTGTTTTCAATGCCACTGGCAGCGTTGGACGATTGATGCATGCTGCTGCTCGCTTTTTATCGTCACGTGACGTGCATGCGTGCCCTCTAGTGACGGGCTGTGACCTTCCACGCTCTGGTCGGAACCACACCTCGTTACACACGCCACGATTAGCCGATGTCGTCACCGGTTTGCGCATTACAGCCTCCGGCTCGTTACTTTTTGAACGCACCTTATACAAATAATAGTGGTGTGGTGTCAACGCTTCATGATATTCAACTGTTCAGCTCACAAACATTATAAATACTATTGCCATTGGTCTATTTTGAAAATGTTCACCTGAAAACTTGTGGCCTACACCAGAAAATTATAAGCTTTGCTAGGATTAATTTCTACAATATCAATACATCGTAAACTAGAATTAGGTATTGTTAAAGCTGTTATGCAGATTAACATGGGATGTGTAACAGCACTAGAAACCGTACAGAACGTCAGTAACATTATCTGCACTGAAGATTGGCAAGCAGCAGGATGACCAACGTTGCATCCAGAGCAAAACGAAAGAAGAAAGGATGAAGAAAGAGAGTAGAGAATAGTCCATAAATGGAAGAGAATAGCAGTGGAAGAGGAGCATAAGAAGTCTGAAGGCGTCACTTACAACGCAGGACAATTCTGAAGCATACAGGTATATTCAAAACTTGACTTGGTTATTTCTCATCTTTCATTTTTTCAGTGCTCTGCTTCCTGTAAAAAGTTCCTTGCGGTGCAATTCATGGTTGATTCTCATGAAACTTTCTGATATGTTCGACTAATTAAACTTACTTATAATTAATTTTATTTATCGATTAGAAATGACACGGCATGCATTTCATTATGACTGGTTTTATTTTCAGAAATCAGAAAACCAGAAATTCACAAATTTTTAGTGGCATGCATATTTTTAAAGGAATTTTCTTTTGAAGTAAGTTTTATTTTTATATGTGTGTAAAAACTGTTTTCAAATTGTGAGGTCATAAAAGTCAAAATTTTGACGCGAGGATCTTTTTAAGTGTTGCACACCAAAATATCAACCAAAAATAATTAGAAAAGTTTGAATCAACCTGTTATCTGGAAACTACTGTATGTACAAAAAGTAATATTTACTGTATAATTATGCACACAAAATTTTGCGTTGATATCGGCAAAATTGTAGAAGTTGAATATTTCAGTCATCGGTCCCTTAAGGAACCCATTCGAATTTAGTAGGCCGTGTTCATGATGGCAAAATAATCTCGGGATTTTCCGCCAACACAAAGTTCCTCCTTTCTCTACTAGAAAGCGCTATAGTGTCAAGGAGCTTTCATAGCGCTCCAAGGAAAGACAAAATTTCGAAATGAAAGCTGCCCTCTGGGCGTTAAAGACAAAGCTTGCATACGGCACTCAAGGCCATACGATATTATTATTTTTATTATTATTATTATTATTATTATTATCATTATTATTATTATTATTATTATTAGTCTATTATTACCAGAGCGATGATATAGCCTTCTCCCTTTATTTCTTTAGTTGTATTTTTCGCTTCTGTAAAATATATTGTTTATTTTCTGGGACAGGCCAGTGATCACAGATATACCTAGCCTGTATCAGCAAACAGGCCACACATTATTCTTATCGATAAAGTCCAGAGGAAAACTCTTCTAATAGATATCGTAGTCATCAACTCGCATAATATCCAGCACAGTTATGCTGAGAAAGTGACCAAATACATGCCTCTGGCTGAAGAGATCCGACAGATGTGGTGACAGGAATTTGTCACTGTATTGCCAATCATAATCTCTTCCACAGGTATCATACCGAAGTCGCTGAAGGCCAACCTCGATAAACTGGGACTCCACCATAATCTCCATACCAGTATGCAGAAGGTTGTTATTTTGGAGACCTGCTCCATAGTTCGTTCATTCCTCAACCTACCAGTATAGAGAATTCCACTCCATCTTGCAACAAATGCCGATGAAATGGTGAATTGTACCCAACGATATGGTGAACATATGAAACGAAATAATAATAATAATAATAATAATAATAATAATAATAATAATAATAATAATAATAACGCAGTGGAAATATAGGAGACGGCACAACCACGAATTTCACACCCATGTGGAAAAAATAACTGATACCATGAGGAAACGGAGAATTGCCTTTTACTGTCATATAACAAGAATGAACCCAGCACGATTGACGAATAGAATTTTCACCTGCTTCCTCAAAAAGAAAACCAAGGGAGCTTGGTTCACTGAGGTGGACAAAGATTTACAAGAAGTGGGAATTACAGGCAACGATATTTGGGAACGTGCCACCCATAAATAAAAACTAACAGCACACCGATGTTTCCAAGAAAAGCAAAGAAGTGGACTGCAGAAAGGAAACAACAGCATCGAGAACTAAAGCGAAAGTACTGGGAGGATGTTAAAGCTCGATGCAACAAGAAACAGTTGAAATCGCGTGGTCCTTAGATGGCCGAATCGAAAGAATAGAAGAAGAAGAAGAAGAACGCAGTGTATTACACTATCTGTAAGTAAGTTGGACTCGTTACACAAGTTGTTACGAACTAATGTAATCTAAACTGTATATATACTCGTATTTTTGCGTAAGTGTAATTCACAAACATCGTACACTAAGCCTCAATAAGCAGGATCTGAAGACGATAGCTTGACGTACGAAACATGTACCCCATTTCTTGACATAGAAGAGCGTGTATTTTGTAATAATATCTTGTTTCTTTCAGGTTAGGACATGTAAATACTTGTTTTCCTGTCTAATGTGATTGGGCACAATTTGTATTGACCGACTGAATAGAACTAGGCAACACTGAGAAATGGCTTCTATCACTACAATTTTAGTGGAATATGGTGGGAGTTGGATATGGAGGGGAAGTGGTAGGAGGATAGCAACGTGTGTAACAAGGAGGGAGAGGGATTTGATTTGGAGCTATCGCGACCTCTGCCTTACCGAACTCTTCTGGAGACACCAATTTGGAGCCCAGAGAACGAACAGTGATCTGTGACGCACCACTCACGATCTCCACCACTGGACCTGAAACAGCACATCTAACTTGAGCCGGGTGGTCTCCTCGGTGTCATTTAAACAACATCAAACACACAAGCAAAACTAATTTAAATTTATGTTCCATTTTCCCAGGGAGTATTGATCCATTGTAGCTTTATACCTAAAAGAGTGACGACATTTTAGTGCATTCAAGCAAACAAATTAAATACCGGTACCTAATGTCTAGGATGTCGTTTTCAAGGATAGATTACAAACATTTAATTAGCTATGATACATTTCATATTTAATGCTATTATCGTAGATAATTAATTGTGGGGAGCCAGTCCCTTATTTTCAGTATAAGAGCATCATTCTGATTGACGTCATGTTGGAGGAAGAAGCAATGCATGTATACACTCTGTCCAGACAGGTTTGACGCCATGTTGGAGGAGGAAGCAATGCTTGTATACACTCTGTCCAGACCAGGTTTGACGCCATGTTGGAGGAAGACGCAATGCTTGTATACACTCCGTGCAGACTAGGTTTGATGCCATGTTGGAGGAAGAAGCAATGCTTGTATACACTCTGCCCGGACTAGGTTTGACGCCATGTTGGAGGAAGAAGCAATGCTTGTATACACTCTGTCCAGACCAGGATTGACGCCATGTCGAAGGAAGAAGCAATGCTTGTATACACTCTGCCCAGACCAGGTTTTACGCCATGTTGGAGGAAGAAGCAATGCTTGTATACACTCTGCCCAGACCTGGTTTGACGCCATGTTGGAGGAAGAAGCAATGCTTGTATACATTCTGTCCAGACCAGGTTTGACGCCATGTTGGAGGAAGAAGCAATGCTTGTATACATTTTGCCCAGACTAGGTGTTACGCCATGTTGGAGGAAGAAGCAATGCTTGTATACACTCTGTCAAGACCAGGTATGACGCCATATTAGAGGAAGAAGCAATGCTTGTATACACTTTGTCCAGACCAGGTTTGACGCCATGTTGGAGGAAGAAGCAATGCTTGTATACACTCTGTCCAGACTAGGTTAGACGCCATGTTCGAGGAAGAAGCAATGCTTGTATACACTCTGTCAAGACCAGGTATGACGCCATATTAGAGGAAGAAGCAATGCTTGTATACACTTTGTCCAGACCAGGTTTGACGCCATGTTGGAGGAAGAAGCAATGCTTGTATACACTCTGTCCAGACTAGGTTAGACGCCATGTTCGAGGAAGAAGCAATGCTTGTATACACTCTGTCCAGACTAGGTTTTACGCCATGTTGGAGGAAGAAGCAATGCTTGTATACACTTTGCCCAGACTAGGTTTGACGTCATGTTGGAGGAAGAAGCAATGCTTGTATACACATTGCCAAGACCAGGTTTGACGCCATGTTCGAGGAAGAAGCAGTGCTTGTATACACTCTGTCCAGACTAGGTTTGACGCCATGTTGGAGGAAGAAGCAATGCTTGTATACATTTTGCCCAGACTAGGTGTTACGCCATGTTGGAGGAAGAAGCAATGCTTGTATACACTCTGTCAAGACCAGGTATGAGGCCATATTAGACGAAGAAGCAATGCTTGTATACACTCTGTCCAGACCAGGTTTGACGCCATGTTGGAGGAAGAAGCAATGCTTGTATACACTCTGTCCAGACTAGGTTAGACGCCATGTTCGAGGAAGAAGCAATGCTTGTATACACTCTGTCCAGACTAGGTTTTACGCCATGTTGGAGGAAGAAGCAATGCTTGTATACACTTTGCCCAGACTAGGTTTGACGCCATGTTGGAGGAAGAAGCAATGCTTGTATACACTCTGTCCAGACCAGGTATGACGCCATATTAGAAGAAGAAGCAATGCTTGTATACACTCTGTCCAGACCAGGTTTGACGCCATGTTGGAGGAAGAAGCAATGCTTGTATACACTCTGTCCAGACTAGGTTAGACGCCATGTTCGAGGAAGAAGCAATGCTAGTGTACACTCTGTCCAGACTAGGTTTTACACCATGTTGGAGGAAGAAGCAATGCTTGTATACACTTTGCCCAGACTAGGTTTGACGCCATGTTGGAGGAAGAAGCAATGCTTGTATACACTCTGTCCAGACCAGGTTTGACGCCATGTTGGAGGAAGAAGCAATGCCTGTATACATTCTGCCCAGACTACGTTTGACGCTATGTTGGAGGAAGAAGAAGCAATGCTTGTATACACTCTGCCCATACTAGGTTTGACGCCATGTTGGAGGACGAAGCAATGCTTGTATACACTCTGTCCATACTAGGTTTGACGCCATGTTGGCGGAAGAAGCAATGCTTGTATACACTCTGTCCATACCAGGTTTGACACCATGTTGGAGGACGAAGCAATGCTTGTACATAATCTGTCCATATAGAGTTTGACGGCATACCGCCCCTTATAACAACAATAAGTAGCTATTGAGTAGTCTCAGCAAACAAGGAGCTGAGCATTTATAAACATTTCAATAATATTTACACGCAAAATGCCTATTTCAAATGTATACTACACACATCAAAAAAAGTTTTGCATCACCTCGGTTCCAAGAGTTCCGGAACCTTTAAATACAAAGGGAATAGAGATCAACACAAACAACATTTCAGCTCGTTTTATTGCTCATGAGACCCACACATTGCATGTTGTACCATCATACAGCTAGACTTTCAGCATTTGAGGTCCAGATTGCAGTACACACCACTACCTCTAATACCCAGTAGCACGTCCTCTTGCATTGATGCATGCCTGTATTCGTCGTGGCATACTATCCACAAGTTCATCAAGACACTGTTGGTCCACATTGTCCCACTCCTCAACGACAATTCGGCGTAAATCTCTCAGAGTGGTTGGTGGGTCAAGACGTCCATAAACAGCCCTTTTCAACATATCCCAGGCATGTTCGATAGGGTTCATGTCTGGCGAACATGCTGGCCACTGTAGTCGAGCGATGTCGTTATCTTGAAGGAACGCATTCACAAGATGTGCACGATGAGGTCGAGAATTGTCGTCCATGAAGACAAATGCCTCTCCAATATTCTGCCGATATGGGTGCACTATGGGTCGGAGGATGTCATTCAGGTATCGTAAAGCCGTTTCGGAGCCTTCCATGACCACCAGTGGCGTACGTCGGCCCCACATAATGCCACCCCAAAACATCAGGGAACCACCACCTTGCTGCACTCGCTGGACAGTGTGTCTAAGACGTTCAGCCTGACCAGGGTGCCTCCAAACACGTCTCCGACGATTGTCTGGTTGAAGGCATATGCGACACTCATCGGTGAAGAGAACGTGATGCCAATTCTGTGGGGTCCATTCAGCATGTTGTTGGGCCCATCTGTACCGCGCTGCATGGTGTCGGGGTTGCAAAGCTGGACCTCGCCATGGACGTCGGGAGTGAAGTTGCGCATCATGCAGCCTATTGCGCACAGTTTGAGTTGAAACACGACGTCCTGTGGCTGAACGAAACGCATTATTCAACATGGTGGCATTGCTGTCAGGGTTCCTCCGAGCGGCAATCCGTAAGTAGCGGTCATCCACTACAGTAGTAGCCCTTGGGCGGCCTGAGCGAGGCCTGTCATCGACAGTTCCTGTATCTCTGTACCTCCTCCATGTCCGAACAACATCGCTTTGGTTCACTCTGAGACGCCTGGAAACTTCCCTTGTTGAGAGCCCTTCTTGACACAAAGTAACAATGCGGACGCGATCGAACTGCGGTATTGACCTTCTAGGCATGGTAGAACTACAGACAACATGAGCAGCGTACCTTCGTCCTGGTGGAATGACTGGAACTGATCGGCTGTCGTACCCCCTCCGTCTAATAGGCCCTGCTCATGCATGGTTGTTTACATCTTTGAGCAGTTTTAGTGACATCTATGAACAGTCAAAGGGACTGTATCTTTGATACAATATACACAGTCAACGTCTATATGCCGGAGATCTGGGAACCGAGGTGATGCAAAACTTTTTTTGATGTGTGTATTTTTATCGACAGACGGCTTTTAAAAATATTAGGAAAAAAAAAACATTTTCTATTAGTTTGGAGTGCAACTGTGTCCTTGTTCCCTGGAGCCCAGTATCACCTTGTGAGAGAACCTACAGTTGTACTCTTAAAGCATTTGGGCACATTTTGGTGGGGTGGTTGGCAGTCCTGTTGCCGTTTTTCATAGAATGCAGAAAATACGTTTTTAAGCTTGGCAACTGTCTTGTACAAACTTTCCTGGACCATGAATAGTTTCTTACCTAAGTAAAAGAGCCAGGGGTTGGTGCCGAAGGCGTAGATAAAGTTGGCGACCACGTGACAGACGCAACAGATGCAACCAATGAGCGAGTCGCTCATCCCAAGACGTCGACTGAGTAGCCCAACGGCGATCATCGTTCCTAGACAACACAATATCAGCTGTGGTACACTCAGGTGAATACAGTACTACCACCACAACCACACCTGTAATTAATTGTAATTAGTCACCCGATGTAATTTGGGCTTACGTATTGACCGACTGAAAGGCTTCCACGAAGCTTGCGATAGGATTCCAAACTTAATGATGTAAGCACCTTTAAATGTGAAGATTGGTTATGACAACAATGAGGGCGCGTTCATTTTCACAGTGTTTGAATGAAAAACAGTAAAAATCATTGTTTGGGTTCACTTGTGCCTTGAAATATTCTGAATGTGTCGTTTTAGTACAAATATTTTTTGAGAATGCAAATAGATTGCAATACAACGTACGGTATTCATTCACAAAACTTGAGGCAGGCTACATAAACTAGATCCTTATTCGCGATGATACCACACAAATAATATTCTCATTAGAAAGAAAGAAAGAAAGAAAGAAAGAAAGAAAGAAAGAAAGAAAGAAAGAAAGAAAGAAGGAACAAATATTCAAAGAGTAGCGCACACTGCAGTTCCTGTTGCACGAAGCCAGGGAATACCGTAGCGCAGCGCCGCGTCGTCCACTTGTACCAACATTCTACCTCTTGCGGCTAATAAACAAACTGATGGTACAATAGAGTAAATCAATCCACTTGTGCTCTCAACCAAGGAGTAATAAGGAGAAGCCCTAACGGCAAGGAAGTGAAGCCAGAAGTTACTCCTTCACACATGCTCAAAACATTGCAGTAGTCCCATAAGAAAAGGATGTAATGGTGTGACGTACGTACTTAAAAGTGGTGATATTTCGCGTGTGGGACGAAATGTCGACGTGTGGGGCATATGTTTGCACAAACAGAACTACCACCTGCCAAATTAATGCTACTTCACAAGTAAATGCACTTTATTTGCCATTTATTGTGTTAAGTTTTCATCCTTGGAGTAGCCACCATATGGTGGTACTGTTCTAGTATCATTCGTTAAATGTTCAAATAGTGACATATGTGCCCACCAATATACGTATTTTGATTGCTAGGAATTAATTACGGATATTTTCCTTCGTTTCTCACTAGAAATAGTTTCTGCTTGTCAATTAATGAACGGTATTACTGTAATGTAATCACCCCAATCTATTTTTAACGTGGCTTGAGCTCTAGATTTATTGCTCGTGGGTGTTAGAAAATTGATATTCCATTATTTGCATATTTTAGCGTGTTAATCTCAAACCTCAGCCTAGACCTTTTTTAGTTTGTTACCGAAACTGAACTGGCCTATTTAAAAAAGTACATCGTGCAATAAAAACAACAACGCCCCCACCCAATTAGTTCACATGCCTTAATATTTTAAATTTATTTAATTTATGAATACACATTCGTGAATATAATGGCAGGCCTACTGGTATCTCAGTAATTATTTGCCTATTATTTGGTAAGTTATAAGTTAAGAACAGTGGTGGGTGTCTGGTTGCCTCAAATCCACAATAATATAGGTTTTAAAAACTACATACTGGTATAATACATTCATTTCCCAAGTGCTATACTATATTTTAGATCGGTGTATTGCTTTCGTTTATGTTGTAAAATTAAACGTTTTACGGCAGTTTACATGATTTTCGAGTGCGACGAAAAGTATTGTGATTGCCGTACACTTCACGCTAACCAGCAAAGATCAACAAATATTCCTTGATTTCCATTGTCATATAGGCCTACCTTACGACTTCGTACTATACCTGCACACGAATCTTTTACTGGTAATCATACTTAAATCCCACGCTCGTAGGTTCCATTTACCGCACTAGGCGGGCAAGTATGGGGGCGTGGTCAGTGCTTCAACTCTCCGCATGCTATAGCGCTGGCTTCTTGCTCTCAACACGCCATATGTTTTATGCAATGAACAGATGGTGAGCATTATCCGTTCCTTCTAAGACAAATTTCTTGTTATTTTCGAAGTAGGTTCTCCAAATTTAATGGGTGTGCTTTAGTCCCCCAGCCTTTATGAGCGTTCTGACAAACAGAAGTGTTCTTCGTCAAACAGCCTGAAACGAGCAGAAACAGTGAAACTCCGGGTATATTCGCGTCTTTGAATTTCACTGCCCATCAAAGAGAGTAGGTCATAGTTCCTTCTTAGAAGATCATAGAATGTCGGAACTTTGCAACCTCCGCACACACATTGTTCCTGAGTACAAGACTTCTGAGAATGTCTGTACAGGTCACATGTCGACTTCGTCGTTACGCTGGGGTCTGGCGTTACGTTACGGTGACGGGACGAAATGTACCCAGATTCACTGAGGTGTGTGACGTCATAGTACTGCTTGGTGCATGTGTTCCCAGACAATCTTTACTTCGTTAGTATAAGACAAAAATCCCCGATTCTTGGATGTCACGGGTAATCTCGAGAACCACTGGATGGATTTTGATGCGGTTTTCACCATTCTGTAAAGGATATCTCGAGGAAAGATTCTGTAGAAAATAATTTATGTATGATCAAAGGAAGCCAAGCACTAACGATTTCAGTGAAAAAGTCGAAAACAATCTTGGCGTCCGTACGCTTCTTAAGCTTACGCTGGGCAAATCGTTAAACATATCAATATACTATGTGCGTAAGAATTGGTCAGCATGAAAAGTTCTACAAAAAAGTCCGCGAGAGCATACCTCTATCTTCAAAACATCGCCCACTATAAGTGTTTTTAGACTGGATGGAAGGGGCACGTCCCCGCGTGCTCTGGTGAGCGTGACGGCATCCCGCGCGCTTGACCTTGCTCTGCCCTTGGTTTGCACTTGCCGTTCGCGAGTAATTTGAAACAAGATAAGCAAGATACGTATTATGCAGATAATTTTCTAACATGTAAAGAGTCTTTGGCTTCGAGCGAAGCGAGAAGCCTCCAGCCTTTTATAGCATTTTTCAGCATTTGTAGCATTTAAAATGATACAAAGTCTAGTCTTTCAGTCTGACTGTTACTTTTTTCATTTAGCCTTGCATTGCTATGAGCCTAGTAACAAGCCATATTTCATTCTGCTACGACCACCCAGGCCCGAGAAAAAGTTGCTTTACAAAATTAACAACAAGTATTTTCAGAACCGTCGGATCAGAATAAAACTCCGTACACACGTTAACAACAAGTTCATTCAAGACGTATTAAGGTTTCATTACGATCTGATTAATACTTGTATTGTAATGATCTAAGTGAGCGCTCCGTTAGACTTGGTAAAAATAAACGGCACTTTGTTTGTTCAATCAGCTATAAAATGTTAACGGGTTAGAATAGAAATGTTTACTCTACATAGCTAATCGCAAAATAAAATAAGGAAATTTTTGACGTAGCTTGTTCTTATGTACGACTACGAGTAACGTTTTCATTGACGTCTAAACTCCAGTATCTATAGTTTCTCCTCGACAGTAGACAAGCTGTACAGTCGAAGGCTACGACCGAAAAGCGACACAGTGCTATTATCTGAGCGCGCTATGCCAGTCTACCCTGTTTGACAAGGGAAGAGCTTTCAACAATAAGAAACAAGCGAGTATATACTTGACTCTTACTTGAATCACCATGTCCCATGATGTGCGGTCTTCTCTGATACTTCCAACACACACGGCCTCTAGTTCAACGACAAAATCTGTTAAATTTTGAGGGCATATATTTCTTGAAGAAATAGAAATTCTTCGGCGCTATCACAGTCATTATTATTCTAGTATGGCCTGTTTGCATTCTAATGATGAATGTGCTGTTGGCACAGGCTAGAGTAAAATGTGGCTTTTCACCGATGTCTCAGTCTCACTCATGGCTGTGATTATATAGAAGCTACTGAGGTATGGTTGGTGCTGAGCAATGATATTCGGGGCAGAGTCAGTGCCTGTGGATGCTGTGAAAGGTTCTACACATAGGGTTAGTACTGCTGTTCTGACTCAGTGAGGAAAGCAATGGCAAACTACCTCACTCCTCTTCTTGCCTAGTACGCCTCAATATAGCGCTCCCTTGGGATTTTGTGGGTCGGTGGCGGTACTATTTGAGGATCCAACCAGCCTTCATGCTGACTACCTAACAGACAGATTATTCTAATTCTGGAGTAGCTGACTAATGAGCACGACTATACTACTGGGGCAGCTGTTCTCAGCAGTGTGAAAAGTCTAAACTGAGAATATACGGTAATGGAAAAGACAATATTTCATCAGCTGGCGATTCTTACCGAGGATGTTGACGACGATGCAGTACGTGGAGTAGTAGCTGTAGTCCACCTCGTTCCAGTGGAACTGTCTGCGGACATGCGAGTAGGCCATCTCACTCTCACCTGGAAGAGAACATAGGGCACAAGATTTTGTCTATTTTTTACTTTCATTTCTTTTTCATTTCAGTCTAATTTTTATTTTTATTTTAAATATTCATTATTATTATTATTGTTATTAAAATTATTTATTTATTACTTTTAATTTTACAATTTTAACGTTTTAATTTTATAATCTTAATTTTATTTAATTTTTAATGTGATTTAATTTAATTTGTATATTTATGTTTTATTTTAATATTTTTGATTGTATTTACTAGTAGAAATTTTATCCAGCACCACAAAACTAGACATAGGTCATCCGAGGCCTAGGGAGTCTCTTCCTTTCCCGCCTTAATTGGCCCTTGTCTCATCTTTCCTGATGCCCTCCTTCTGCGAGGGGTCAGCCTTCTTCTTCTCTTCATGTTACCTCCTGCCTTCTGCTCAAGGCCCTCAAGGAGACAGGGTGTATGTAGTCCCACCACTTCTGGTGCACTCTGGATAGTGCTACACCCTCAGGGGCTCACGTCTGGTGAGTTCGGGAGTTGGCGACCCCGAGAGATTCCTGAGCAGGGTCCGTTTTGTCCCCTTTTTCCACTGGTTTTGGAACGGGCCCTCTCCTCTTTCCACCTTTTCTATCTGCCTTTCATGGCTCTCCTTCCTTCCAAGTCCCTCAATCCTCATTCTTCGAGGGTTGAGGGCATTTCTTTCCTTCCTGTCCTTTATTTGCCTTTTCCTTTATCAGTTTACCATTTCTTCTTCTAGTTATCTAGTATGTAAGTCTGAAGTTAGTTTTAGTAGGGGAGTAGTGAGAGTTCTAAATAGTGACACGAGCCACTCGGCTACGCTGAACTCTCATGTATATTTCATGAAACCATGGACATGCGACATATCGTTGGACTCGGGCTGACGTCCTCTTTCCTATGGACCATGTATTATATTTTTAATTTTTTTTGAAATTTTTTGTTTTCGAAAATAGGCGATAGTTTGAAACCCAAACATGATAGAATGTTGTGCCATGATTCAAACAAACGGTCTCTATGTCCTTTACTTTCTATAATAAAACTTTTTTAATTTGTTATGTTTTTTTGAAAACACTGGAATTTTGAAAATCCGATATTTTGGAAACTGTGAATTATACAAAAAAGTTTATTTGACGTAAATGAAAGGACCCTACGCCCTCTACCCCAAAATAAATTTCAAGTCTCTAGAGCAAAAATTTGTGTTTTGTAAGTAGTGTCAATTGGAGAGAGCTGGGCCACTTAGGAAGTTGTGAGCCCCTGCGACCTTGGAATGGAAGGAGTGACGCTAGGAGGGTGTGCTTGGATTCGTTTTTTTCGTCTCGTTGCGCTCCTTACGGGAATGTTGGTGTCGAAAAGGTGAAATGCCGGGAACACGTTTTTTGGGGGGTAAAAACGTGATTTTAAACTTTTTGTTATATCTCGCGAACCAATGATGCCAGAGGCGTGTACGAGGGGTCCAAGGACTCGGGGTGACGTCCGCTTTGCTATGGACCACTCGTTATATTTTTTAAAACAATTTGGAAACTCGTTTTCGGGGTAAACACGTGTTTTTTGTGATTTTTGCTGATATTTCACGAACCAATAGGCCTAGAGACTTGTACGAGGTGTCATTTTTTTCGTTGCGTTGTCCTCTTGCCGAGGATGTTCGTGTTGAGCAGGAATGAAAAACCATGTTGAGTTAAAACCGTGATTTTAGACTTTTGCTCTATCTCGCAAACCCATAACGCTAGAGACGTGAACGAGGTGTCCTAGGACTCGGGCTAAGGCCCCCTTTTTGAAACTATGTTTGACATTTTGACAAAGGGCCTAACGCCATACATGTTGAAAAAAAATATTTTTTTTTCTTTACCTGTTTAAAATGTTCATGATGCGTGGTTGTTGAGAGAGACGATACGGCTGGGTGTGTGTTTCAACGAACCTGTCGCTAACCACAAGGACCATGCTTAATAGAACAAACGCTATTTCGGCGGGTAGGTGTATGACAGAGCGAGGGTTCGTTTTTCACACATTTTACCCTCGAAGAGAGCCTTTAACGTGTAAACGGTGATGAGAACTTGGTTCTATGTTGGTCGAAGCGAGTACAGGAAACAAACTTGTAGAGGAGCAGACGAGCAGGAGGCGAATGTCATTTGAGCTTATTGGAATGCGCTGATCTGACTTGACAAGTGCAATGGAAAATGACAAAGACGCTTGAAGGTTAAATAATCTGACAATCGTGGTGGCAGGGAAGTACGAAATGCATGCATACACATGTGAAACCACATGAGGGCTAAACAAGTCACATCCTGTCTTGCTTTGTACGTGACAAAATGCAAGTCCATGTGAAATTTGACCTGCCAAAGGTGTTCACTTTGGACGTTATCTGTCCACGTGTTTGATAACAGGATGTTCAAAGCGTGGGGAAAAATGATTATACATGCAACGTAACATATATAAAGCCATATCGTTATCATTTCCTCTCTCACTTAGGTGACTACCTTTGAACACACTGAATTGCGTGAAACACTTGGTCTTGTTTAACAGTTTTGGTGTTGGTGGAAAATACTTAACCTTGTTGTGAGGTAGGTATATATTTATTCATTTATATATTTATTGATTTATATATATTTACAAGCAATTATTTATTGATTAGGTAATTAATGATTTTATTTATTTATTTGTTTGCAGATAACTGGTATACCTTACATGTCTGAGAGAGAAGAAACCATTGCACTTTTGAGCCCACTCGAAGGAAACAGCAACAAGCCACTGCAAGTGAAGGTGAGATGATTTTTTTAAACTAAGTTGTTTCATTTTTTGTTTGTTTTATATTTTATCTTATGAAATGCATGTATTAACCTGAATTTAGGTATTTATAGCGGTTTATTTTATGTATTTTTAGAAACTTGGAAAGGAAAGCCCTACCGCCGTAGCAGTTGCTGAAAAAACCCGAAACGCACTAAAGCGAAACCATTGCCAAAGAGTGAACTGTTTAAAACTAGGTAAGTCTAACTTAAAAATGCTATTCCATTTTACCACTACCGAAAACACGTAGACAAAAAAAATTCATTACCTGTACATGACTGGGACAATGATTGCTTTCTAGATTAATGGCTATGTTGTTGATGACTGGGAAAAGTACAAGGCCATGTTGGTTTTTCTAAAAACAAAACAAAAAATTATGGGTGGTTCCCTATGGACTCAATGAATATACACAGGTTTGAACAGGATAATGTGAACAAAATGACATGACGTTCATTTTTTTAATATATTGGTTAAAGCGGGGGGGGGGTAGATGTAAATGAATGTAGCTTTATAAAATGAAAATAAGTACATGGGTTACTGTTGGTGCCTACATACAGTTTTTTTTTTTTTTTTGTGTTTTGATATATTAATGCCAATTAACGTTAATGTTCTATTTACAAGTATTGATTGATTGATTGATTGATTGAGTGATGGGTTATTTTGTTTGCTTTTAGGTGTCGCCATGTGCCATTAATGTAATGAACAGAGAGTGAACAAGCATGCATTATGCTTTAAAGTACTCTGTGCTCTTGTGCAACGTTAATAACTTACAAAATAAACATGTTTTATTATAACACATGTCGTTAGTACCAAATACAACAAGTGAGCAAGTTGGTTTACCACGTGGGTTGAATTTAAAATCAGAAAATGATCGTTGGGTAACATTTGAATCCGTTTTTTTTTTACTTGAACAGAGAAGATGTGATGCACTGTGTGTTTTGTCGTATTGAACTTTCACACTGGGAAGAAGGGGATGATCCCTTTAGAGACCATTTGCGATGGTCTCCTTGTTGTTCTAACATGCTTGGAAAACAAGTGGGTAACCTACCAGTGTATCCATTTTACCAAACCACAAAGCCATTGGCCGCTACTTACGTTGCTGAATCACAAATAAATAATAATAATAATAATGAGATATTACCATCCAACAACGGTAGTGTCGATATGTGTGGTCCATATGCCATAGACAGTGTTGAATTGGCGTGTGATTTTGAAAACGTGGGAGTTAGCAAGACTAAAGCACTAGCACACCCAGAGTACAGCTCTGTTGAAAAACGCTTAGAATCTTATAAAAATGTTTGGCCATTAATATTAAAACACCTTACCAAACAGCTAAGTGAAGCTGGATTTTTTATACTGGTGAAGGGGATAAAACAATATGTTTTTATTGTGGATTTGCTTTAAAGGATTGACAAATGACTGATGACCCTTTTGTGCAACACGCTCGTTGGTTACCAAACTGTAAATATACGGTGTTGCTTAAAGGTCAGGAATTTGTGAACACTATTCGTAAAGAAAACGTGATTGCAGCACAAGACATAAAAGTGCCTTTAGAGTTAGAACACGCGGAGCAAATACATGAGGCTGAAAGAAAAGACTTGTCTTACGAACAGATACAAAAGTGTGACCAACAATTATGTAAAATTTGTTATCAAGATGAACTAGGTGTTGTATTTTTGCCTTGTGGGCACATGATAGCATGTGCCAAGTGTGCATTAGAACTTAACACTTGTGCTATATGCAGAAAAGTAGTATCTGCTACCGTTAGGGCATTTCTTGCATAACTAGTATAATTTATTAGCCATGCATAGTGCAAAATCCCTAATTGCACAATATTATTAAAGCTGTTTTAGAGTGTAATAGATATGCTTTTGTTTTGTTTATAGACTACTACATTCAATGTTTTGAATGCTGTGGGACAATCATGTGGCTTAGAGACAAAGAAGCTCAGCGAATTGCCAACGCATATTCCATTCCGCATTGTCAAGATTCGGAAATTGAAAACAGCATATGGTGATCGTGTACTTTGTGTATGTGAAAACTTTGAGACATTTCTGCCTATACGGTTTAATGATATGTCGGAGAGTGTTTTTGATGAAGTCAATAATGCTGTGCAACCTGTACATTTAATTTATGAAGGTTTTAAAAACAATAGGTGCATGGTTCGTTTTAATTAAATAAAAAACAAATGTCAAATAATAATAATGGAAGATATAAGTGATGACAATGGACTGAAAGAAAAATATGTGTATAGAATAATAATGTTTTAGTTTTTAGTATTGTCTTAAAACATATTATCATGAAACCAAAAACATGTATATAAAGTTTGTAAATAAATGCAAAATGATGTTACAATGCTGTTTTATTTTATACAAAGTTAGTATATATAACATTGCAGAGTATACATGATTATGACAATAGATGCACACTGAATACAAGCCTTTCTCTCTTTACAATAGTCTGTTATAGTTTTAAACACAAGGCTTGTTGTAGATCATTTTATAGCAATGTCCATTCACTGTTGTTTTCGAAAACTGGGGAAGCCGCAATGGTTGTATAGGCATAAAAACCTTATTGTTATTACTATTTAGTCATTTTGATCCTCTTGCATATCAAGAGCAGATGACCTAGTTGTTCCACTCTTTAAAACGACAACAACAACACTACCTCTTGCATAGTTTGTGATGTTGATGGCTCTTGCGACGTGGAAGATGGATTAAAAATAACTTTTAGAACAGGGGTTAAACGTTGCTCATTAAACAATGCACTATTTTGAGTAGAAATATGGTTTTCTTGATTTTTTGTCGACGGCAACTGTGTTTCATTGAGTACACTACATTGATGATCACTGACACTTAAAACCTCACTATTTTTACTTTTTAGGTCACCACGACAATGTTTGGAACGTTGCTTTGAACAACGGCAAATAACAGTTCCATTTTTATTGGTTAGTTTCACAATATATGAATATCCTTTATAGTATGCGTAAGGCTTACCATACCTAGTCACTGATACTTCCATGTCAACTGTCAAGCATAGACTAAGCTCTAGTAAAGTCAACTTGGTAATACGAATAATAGTTTAATGTGAGAGCAAATATGGATCCAAAGAGTTCAGGTAAAAGTGGAAGCAAATAAGCAAATATAAGAATCAAGAGTGGGGATAAAAGTGGTCACAAAGTGGTAGACCCATTACACAATAATTTCAGCACGACGAAGCTCTTGTTCAATATCTGTGATTTGCCAATCGTGACCGGTATGCTCAGCTTGTTGTAAAGCATGCAATTGTCGAAGCCGTTGAATTAGCTTACTGGGTTTGTTCCAGTATACTAATTTGACAAATGGATTTTTAGGTGTAAACAAAGCATTACCATTATCATTATCATCATCATCATTATCATCATCATTATCATCATCGTGATCATCATTATCATCATGACCATCATCAATATTACTATAGTCCTTTTTGATCCTCTTGCAATACCACTTCATTTATAGTCTGAGTTGATTTTGATAGTGTTGAAGGTTTCTTGGACGTTGGCGACTTTCTTAACATGACTTTTTGAGGGCATAGTAAGTCCTTTTGAACAAACCCTGCACTATCATTAGCCGCAATATCGTTTTCTTGAAATTGCTTTTTAGCATTTTGATAATTGTTTGTAAACAGCAAGCGTGGTTCGTTTAGAGCACTACATTGATGAACACTCACACTTAAAACCTTTCCATTTTTACTTTTCAGATTGCCTCGACATTTTGTTAACCTCTCTATTGAGCATCGCCAGAATATTATTCCATTCACATTCTGGCGATTATAGTTATAGGAGTAGCCTTGATAGAGTGCACGTAGCCTACCTTTGTTGGTTGTAATAAGTTCCATAGTAGTAACTGACCTGTCAGTACGATGTTCACACTACAAAGGTTACAACTGTTTTGCTGATGGAGTGACCTACCATAAGCTTATATATTGGCTTATGTGTTGGCTTTTTGTGTTGACTTTTCGTGTTGGCTTTTGTGTTGGCTTTTTGTGTTGGCTTTTTGTGTTGGCTCTTTGTATTGGCTTTTATGTTGGCTTTTTGTGTTGACTTTTCGGGTTGGCTTTTCGTGTTGGCTTTTTAGTGTTGGCTTTTCGTGTTTGCTTTTTGTGTTGACTTTTTTGTGTTGGCTTTTTGTGTTGGATTTTGTGTTGGATTTTTGTGTTGGCTTTTCGTGTTGGCTTTTTTGTGTTGGCTTTTTGTGTTGGCTTTAGTATTGGCTTTTGTATTGGCTTATTTGACAAGTTATTTGTGTAAATGTATTTAGTGGATTTTTTTCTTGGTGTTGGAAAGTAGTTGGAAGAGATGGAATATTTAAAGACTTAACCTCAGCTCACTAACCTAACCTAACCTAAACTAACCTAACCTTTCAACTCTCAGATGTCAATTGAATTCTGTGCATAGTCGAGTTGGAAACCAAGACCTCAGGGGTAAAAACCAATTATTTTTTGATGGCTTATTTTGGTATTTTATTTTGATGGCTAACCTAACTTTACCTATCCTAACCTAACCTCAGCTCACTTTGGATATTACTAGTAAGTGTTCATATCCTCCGCTAGGTAGAATGCTAGTAGTACAGGTAGTGCTCCTATTTACCGCTAGGTAGCGGAAACATACTTTGCGTGTTGCATGTGACACTTGTGAAGTTTAACCACATGCAAGACGTGCTTGTATAAGTTCTCTATTTAAACTCAATATACAATTAACCACTAAATGTTCAGAACGAACATGTATAGCCATGTTTAGGGTATATAGGAGACCCTTAGCAAGAAAGGCTGTCTAACCCACGAGTGTACAGCCTTGTCATACGCAGTAAGCACCTGTTGGCAGAAAACAACAACAACAACAATTTGAGGAAGCCAACAAAATGCTGTTTCCTTTAGATATATTAATGGATATGTTGTTGGCTTTCTCAAATTGTTGTTGTTGTTGTTTTCTGCCAACAGGTGCTTACTGCGTATGACAAGGCTGTACACTCGTGGGTTAGACAGCCTTTCTTGCTAAGGGTCTCCTAAATACCCTAAACATGGCTATATATGTTAGTTCTGAACATTTAGTGGTTAATTGTTTATTGAGTTTAAATAGAGAACTTATACAAGCACGTCTTGCATGTGGTTAAACTTCACAAGTGTCACATGCAACACGCAAAGTATGTTTCCGCTACCTAGCGGTAAATATGAGCACTACCTGTACTACTAGCATTCTACCTAGCGGAGGATGTGAACACTTACTAGTAATATCCAAAGTGAGCTGAGGTTAGGTTACGTTAGGTTAGGTAAAGTTAGGTTAGCCATCAAAATAAGTTAACAAAATAAGCCATCAAAAATAATTGGTTTTTTACCCCCTGAGGTCTTGGGTTCCAACTCGACTATGCACAGAATTTAATTAACACCTGAGAGTTGAAAGGTTAGGTTAGGTTTGGTAAGGTGAAGTTAGGTTAGGTGAAATAAGGTTAGGTTAGGTTAGGTTAGGTTAGTGAGCTGAGGTTAAGTCTTTAAATATTCCCTCTCTTTCAACTACTTTCCAACACAAATTAAAAAAACCACTAAATACATTGACAAAAATAATTTGTCAAATAAGCCAATACAAAAGCCAATACTAAAGCCAACACAAAAAGCAAACACAAAAAAGCCAACACGAAAAGCCAACACAAAAAGCCAACACAAAAGCCAACACAAAAAGCCAACACGAAAAACCAACACAAAAAGCCAACACAAAAGCCAACACAAAAAGCCAACACGAAAAGCCAACACAAAAAGACAACACGAAAAACCAACCCGAAAAGCCAACACAAAAAGCCAACACAAAAGCCAACACAAAAAGTCAACACGAAAAGCCAACACAAAAAGCCAACACAAAAGCCAACACAAAAAGCCAACTCGAAAAGCCAACACAAAAGTCAACACAAAAGCCAACACAAAAAGCCAACACATACGCCAATATACAAGCTTATGGTAGGTCACTCCATCAGCAAAACAGTTATAACCTTTGTAGTGTGAACATCGTACTGACAGGTCAGTTACTACTATGGAACTTATTACAACCAACAAAGGTAGGCTACGTGCACTCTATCAAGGCTACTCCTATAACTATAATCGCCAGAATGTGAATGGAATAATATTCTGGCGATGCTCAAGAGAGAGGTCAACAAAATGTCGTGGCAATCTGAAAAGTAAAAATGGAAAGGTTTTAAGTGTGAGTGTTCATCAATGTAGTGCTCTAAACGAACCACGCTTGCTGTTTACAAACAATTATCAAAATGCTAAAAAGCAAGTTCAAGAAAACGACATTGCGGCTAATGATAGTGCAGTGTTTGTTCAAAAGGACTTATCATGTCCTCAAAAAGTCATGTTAAGACAGTTGTCAACGTCCAGGAAACCTTCAACACTATTAAATCAACTCAGACTATAAATGAAGTGGTATTGCAAGAGGATCAAAAAGGACTATGTAGTAATAGTGATGACGGTCATGATGATAATGATGATCATGATGATGATAATGATGATGATAATGATAATGGTAATGCTTTGTTTACAGCTAAAAATCCATTACTTAAATTTGTATACTGGAACAAACCCAGTAAGCTAATTCAACGGCTTCGACAATTGCATGCTTTACAACAAGCTGGGCATACCGGTCACGATTGGCAAATCACAGATATTGAACAAGAGCTTCGTCGTGCTGAATTTATTGTGTAATGGGTCTTCCACTTTGCGACCACTTTTACCCCCACTCTTGGTTCTTATATTTGCTTATTTGCTTCCACTTTTACCTGAAATCTTAGGATCCATATTTGCTCTCACATTAAACTATTATTCGTATTACCAAGTTGACTTTACTAGAGCTTAGTCTATGCTTGACAGTTGACATGGAAGTATCAGTGACTAGGTATGGTAAGCCTTACGCATACTATAAAGGATATTCATATATTGTGAAACTAACCAATAAAAATGGATCTGTTATTTGTCGTTGTTCAAAGCAACGTTCCAAACATTGTCGTGGTGACCTAAAAAGTAAAAATAGTGAGGTTTTAAGTGTCAGTGATCATCAATGTAGTGTACTGCATGAAATACATTTGCCGTCAACAAAAATCAAGAAAACCATATTTCTACTCAAAATAGTGCATTGTTTAATGAGCAACGTTTAACCCCTGTTCTAAAAGTTATTTTTAATCCATCTTCCACGTCGCAAGAGCCATCAACATCACAACCTATGCAAGAGGTAGTGTTGTTGTTGTCGTTTTAAAGAGTGGAACAACTAGGTCATCTGCTCTTGATATGCAAGAGGATCAAAATGACTAAATAGTAATAACAATAAGGTTTTTATGCCTATACAACCATTGCGGCTTCCCCAGTTTTCGAAAACAACAGTGAATGGACATTGCAATAAAATGATCTACAACAAGCCTTGTGTTTAAAACTATAACAGACTATTGTAAAGAGAGAAAGGCTTGTAATCAGTGTGCATCTATTGTCATAATCATGTATACTCTTCAATGTTAAATATACTAACTTTGTATAAAATAAAACAGCATTGTAACATCATTTTGCATTTATTTACAAACTTTATATACATGTTTTTGGTTTCATGATAATATGTTTTAAGACAATACTAAAGACTAAAACATTATTATTCTATACACATATTTTTCTTTCAGTCCATTGTCATCACTTATATCTTCCATTATTATTATTATTTGACATTTGTTTTTTTATTTAATTAGAACAAACCATGCACCTATTGTCTTTAAACCTTCATAAATTAAATGTACAGGTTGCACAGCTTTATTGACTTCATCAAAAACACTCTCCGACATATCATTAAACCGTATAGGCAGAAATGTCTCAAAGTTTTTACATACACAAAGTACACGATCATCATATGCTGTTTTCAATTTCCTAATCTTGACAATGCGGAATGGAATATGCGTTGGCAATTCGCTGAGCTTCTTTTTCTCTAAGCCACATGATTGCCCCACAGCATTCAAAACATTCATTGTAGTAGTCTATAAACAAAACAAAAGCATATCTATTACACTCTAAAACAGCTTTAATAATATTGTGCAATTAGGGATTTTGCACTATGCATGGCTAATAAATTATACTAGTTATGCAAGAAATGCCCTAACTGTAGCAGATACTACTTTTCTGCATATAGCACAAGTGTTAACTTCTAATGCACACTTGACACATGCTATCATGTATCCAGAAGGCAAAAACACAACACCTAGTTCATCTTGATAACAAATTTTACATAATTGTTGGTCACACTTTTGTATCTGTTCGTAAGACAAGTCTTTTCTTTCAGCCTCATGTATTTGCTCCGCGTGTTCTAACTCTAAAGGCACTTTTATGTCTTGTGCTGCAATCACGTTTTCTTTACGAATAGTGTTCACAAATTCCTGACCTTTAAGCAACACCATGTATTTACAGTTTGGTAACCAACGAGCGTGTTGCACAAAAGGGTCATCAGTCATTTGCCAATCCTTTAAAGCAAATCCACAATAAAAACATATTGTTTTATCCCCTTCACCAGTATAAAAAAATCCAGCTTCACTTAGCTGTTTGGTAAGGTGTTTTAATATTAATGGCCAAACATTTTAAAAGACTCTAAACGTTTTTCAACAGAGCTGTACTCTGGGTGTGCTAGTGCTTTAGTCTTGCAAACTCCCAATTTTTCAAAAGCACACGCCAATTCAACACTGTCTATGGCATATGGACCACATATATCGACACTACCGTTGTTGGCTGGTAATATCTCATTATTATTATTGTTATTTATTTGTGATTCAGCAACGTAAGTAGCGGCCAATGGCCTTGTGGTTCGGTAAAATCGATACACTGGTAGGTTACCCACTTGTTTTCCAAGCATGTTAGAACAACAAGGAGACCATCGCAAATGGTCTCTAAAGGGATCATCCCCTTCTTCCCAGTGTGAAAGTTCAATACGACAAAACACACAGCGCATCACATCTTCTCTCTTCAAGTAAAAACCGGCTTTTGCAAGTTTATGTGTCGACAAAAACCCTACAGGCCAAGGATTCAAATATTAACCAACGATCATTTTCTGATTTTAAATTCAACCCACGTGGTAAACCAACTTGCTCACTTGCTGTATTTGGTACTAACGCCATGTGTTTTAATAAAACATTTTTCTTTTTGTAAGTTATTAACGTTGCACAAGAGCTCAGAGTACTTTAAAGCATAATGCATGCTTGTTCACTGTCTGTTCATTACGTTAATGGCACAAGGCGACACCTAAAAGCAAACAAAATAACCCATCACTCAATCAATCAATCAATCAATACTTGTAAATAAAACGTTAACGTTAATTGGCATTAATATATCGAAACACCATTAAAAAATAAACTGTATATTGGCACTAACAGTAACCCAGGTACTTATTTTCTTTTCATAAAGCTACAGTCGTTTACATCCCCCCCTTTAACCAATATAAAAACAAAAATGAATGTCATGTTATTTTGTTCACATTATCATGTTCAAACCTGTGTATATTCGTTGAGTCCATAGGGAACCACCCATAAATTAAATTTATTTTCTTTGTTTTTAGAAAAACCAACATGGCCTTGTACTTTTCCCAGTCAACAACAACATAGCCATTAATCAAGAAAGCAATCATTGTCCCAGTCATGTACAGGTAATGATTTTTTTTTGTCTACGGGTTTTCAGTAGTGGTAAAATGGAATAGCATTTTTAAGTTACACTTACGTGAGTTTTAAACAGTTCACTCTTTGGCAATGGTTTCGCTTTAGTGCGTTTCGTTTTTTTTCAGCAACTGCTACGGCGGTAAAGCTTTTCATTCCAAGTTTCTAAAAATAAATAAAATAAACCGCTATAAATACCTAAATTCAGGTAAATACATGCATTTTATAAAATAAAATATAAAACAAAATAATGAAACAATTTAGTTTAAAAAATCATCTCACCTTCACTTGCAGTGGCTTGTTGCTGTTTCCTTCGAGTGGGCTCAAAAGTGCAATGGTTTCTTCTCTCTCAGACATGTAAGGTATACCAGTTATCTGCAAACAAATAAATAAATAAAATCATTAATTACCTAATCAATAAATAATTGCTGGTAAATATATATAAATCAATAAATATACAAATGAATAAATATATACCTACCTCACAACAAGGTTAAGTATTTTCCACCAACACCAAAACTGTTAAACAAGACCAAGTGTTTCACGCAATGCAGTGTGTTCAAAAGTAGTCACCTAAGTGAGAGAGGAAACGATAACGACATGTCTTTATATATGTTACGTTGCATGTATAATCAATTTTTCCCACGCTTTGAACATGCTTTTATCAAACACGTGGACAGATAACGTCCAAGGTGAACACCTGTGTCAGGTCAAATTTCACATGTACTTGCATTTTGTCAGGTACAAAGCAAGACAGGATGTGACTTGCTTAGCCCTCATGTGGTTTCACATGTGTATGCATGCATTTCGCACTTCCCTGCCTCCACGATTGTCAGATTATTTAACCTTCAAGCGTCTTTGTCATTTTCCATTGCACTTGTCAAGTCAGATCAGCGCATTCCAATAAGCTCAAATGACATTCGCCTCCTGCTCGTCTGCTCCTCTACAAGTTTGTTTTCTGTGCTCGCTTCGACCAACATAGAACCAAGTTCTCATCACCGTTTACACGTTAAAGGCTCTCTTCGAGGGTAAAATGTGTGAAAAACGAACCCTCGCTCTGTCATAAACCGACCCGCCGAAATAGCGATTGTTCTATTAAGCATGGTCCTTGTGGTTAGCGACAGGTTCTTTGAAACACACACCCAGCCGTATCGTCTCTCTCAACAACCACGCATCATGAACATTTTAAACAGGTAAAGAAAAAAAATATTTTTTTCAACATGTATGGCGTTAGGCGCTTTGTCAAAATGTCAAACATAGTTTCAAAAAGGGGGCGTTAGCACGAGTCCTAGGACACTTCGTTCACGTCTCTAGTGTTATGGGTTTGCGAGATAGAGCAAAAAGTCTAAAATCACGGTTTTACCTCAACATGGTTTTTCATTCCTGCTCAACACGAACATCCTCGGCAAGAGGACAACGCAACGGAAAAAAATGACACCTCGTACAAGTCTCTAGGCTTATTGGTTCGTGAAATATCAGCAAAAATCACAAAAAACACGTGTTTGCCCCAAAAACGAGTTTCCAAATTGTTTTAAGAAATATAACGAGTTGTCCATAGCAAAGAGGACGTCACCCCGAGCCCTTGGACTCCTCGTACACGCCTCTGGCATCATTGGTTCGCGAGATATAACAAAAAGTTTAAAATCACGTTTTTACCCACAAAAAAAACGTGTTCCCGGCATTTCACCTTTTCGACACCAACATTCCCGTAAGGAGCGCAACGAGACGAAAAAAAACGAATCCAAGCACGCCCTCCTAGTATCACACCTTCCATTCCAAGGTCGCAGGGGCTCATAACTTCCTAAGTGGCCCAGCTCTCTCCAATTGAGACTTCTTCAAAACACAAATTTTTGCTCTAGAGACATGAAATTTATTTTGGGGGTAGAGGGTGTAGGGACCTTTCATGTACGTCAAATAAACCTTTTTTGTATAATTCACAGTTTCCAAAATATGGGATTTTCAAAATTCGAGTGTTTTCAAAAAAACATAAAAAATAAAAAAAGTTTTATTATAGAAAATAAAGGACATAGAGACCGTTCGTTTGAACCATGGCAAAACGTTCTATCATGCTTGGTTTTTAAACTATCGCCTATTTTCGAAAACGAAAAATTTCAATTTTTTTTGGAAAAATATAATACATGGTCCATAGGAAAGAGGACGTCAGCCCGAGTCCAACGATATGTCGCATGCCCATGGTTTCAGGAAATATACGTGAGAGTTCAGCGTAGCCGCGTGGCTCGTGTCACTATTTAGAAATCCTAGCTCTCCCCTACTAGCATTAGTTACAGTTTTCATTCTCATCTCATCTTTCACTATCACCCAAACCATTAGGGGCCGATAACCTAGATGTTAGGCCCCTTAAAACAACAATTATCATCATCATTATGTTTATTTGTACTGTTGCTGCATCAGGGTAGATGTCAAGTAGGAAATTTATTATGTGATTTTTGTTGTATTGTTTGATCCAACCGGGAGTAGTCTACTTTTGAGATCATGGCCTCGCTGTAACTGCTTAGATTTCCGATAGAGATGCTCGTTCCAAGTATACTTTGTTGTGTTTCCATCATCCGAGAGGCCTGGAGCTGGATCCAAATGGGTACTTATCGTAGCTTTAGCTTGTGCCTGCACTGCTCAACACAGACGAACCAAGATCCTCGTTACATCCTTGTCTACGCTCACGTAGTAACATTCAGGGATGTGATAATGTGTGACGAAGGTTTGTTTGAGTGCTGTGGAGAACAGTGTGGAAGGTATCACGCTATGTTCTGCACATTAAGACATGAATCTTTGATATTTCTAGGGATTAACAATTAATTAGTTTACTGAATGAATTTTAGATTTTATTCATTATACGTATGGCTATTGGCTGCAATAAATCCTTTATTATTATAATGAAAATGTAAACAAATCATCATTCTAATTGGCTGTTCCCAACTGTCTTACATTCCACACACTTTATATTGGGTAAATACAGGGTTATTCAAAAAGCAGGAACAGATTTCAAACATCCATTTCTTCCAAACTACAAAAGATAGAAACACAATTCCAACGTTCTTGGAAAGAGAAAAGTTCACTTTTCACTTCTTTCCGCATTCAATACGAGCATAATAATATGCCACACACGAATCAGCTGGTCTCTAGTTATCGAGAGGCGTGGCGACGCAGCGGTCGAACTCTTGGCCTCTCACCACGGCGCACCGGGTTCGATTCCCGGTCAATGCATGTGAGAATTTTCAAAGTGAAATGCCATGTCCTGTGGTTCGGATTCCACGTAAAAAGGTGATTCCTTGGCTCATGATCGCGAGATTAACGGTCACGTAAAACTACAAACTTCTTTTCTCTAGTTATCGAATTCACAGCTTCAACAACTCGATGTCACAGACTTCCAACAGTGTCAGACATACGGGGAATAAAACTCGGTAACCCCACAGATAAACAAGATGTTCAGTAAAGAACATACAGCCTACTTTCTCCTAAATGCATGGGTATCGTTATAACTCTTTGTCCTTTTCAAGGAGTATAATTGAATGTTGGTTGTGGTAGCTTGTTGAAATACAACGTGCTATACAGATATTAAACATGAATATGAGGTGCATTTAACTAGTGCTACCTCTGTTCCAAATTTCGTTCAATTCGGTTTCACCGTGTTTGAAATTATCGTTTTGCACACATACATGGCCTCCATCTGCAAACTATTGGGCTGATGACCTTGTAGATTAGTAAAAAGACGTTCGCCATATACAGTAAGTATATGTTGTTGCAAAATTTGGTAGAGATTGGATGATTACTTTAGTCGTAATTTGACTTAAGCTTTGACCATTTGGGTGGCCGCCATTACGTTTCCGTCAAGATGGCGGCGATATAAAACATGACACTGAGGTGTCCTTTGTTAGTTCTACCTCTGTACCAAATTTCGTTCAATTCGGTTTCACCGTGTTCGAATTGGTAGGGGTGGGGTTGGGGGCAGACATTCCGAGTACACACACACAGATTGACACACAATTTTTGGCCCTGTGTAGATCTCATAAGTCTACATTAATTTTTTGCAAACATCGAAAGTAGGCTAAAAATCACACGCAGTGAAGTCTGGAGACATGGGAGGCCACCGTCGATGATTTTGATCTTCTTCGCCTCCTCTTCCAATCCAACGTCCTGGAATGGTGTCATTCAGGTAACGTCAGACGTAAAAAAACAGTTTTGAAGCATATCTAGATAGGTTAGTCCTGTCACAGTTTTCTCCATGAATAAGAAAGGTCCATAAACTTTGTTTACAGATATGGCACAGAAGACGTTGAATCTCATTCATATTAAATAACTGTCCTAGGATTTTCACTTGCCTAAATTCTAGCGTTATGGCGATTAACTGAACCGGAAAGATAAAAAGTGGATTCATCGAGAAAAAAAAAATCGTTCACATTTTACACTTCTGCTTGTGCAGGAACGTTGGAATTATGGTTCTACCTTTTGTAGTTTGGACGAAATGCTTGAAATCTGTTCCTTCTCTTTGAATACCTCTGTATTTGCTGGGTCCAGCCAATCAGAATAAGGGCGGGCACTTACCTACGGCGGGCCCTAGCAGTAGCATGGACTGCAAGGTGAGCAGAAGGAGGCGCGTTCTGCGGCCGCCTTCTCGCGACTTGAGCGCCACTGCAACAGTATCCCGCACGTGGCGGGGGTCGAACAGGTCGCACAGGAAGTTGACGCCAGGCGGGCGTGGAACAGGCTGACGGGCCTCCTTGACTCGCAATGCGCCATACACGAATCCAAGAGCGAAGATGATCCCAGTCACAACGAGCATACCGGAGTAGCCGAGTGGTTGGAGTAGGATACCGCTTAGCGCGATGCCTACAGGAGCTCCCAGACTCACCTACAACACAAGACAGAGCGAGCATACCGGAGTAGCCGAGTGTTGGAGTAGGATACCGCTTAGCGCGATGCCTACAGGAGCTCGCAGACTCACCTACAACACAAGACACAGCGACCTCGTCTCCAAGCCTCTTCCTCAACCCTGATGTTACTACAGCGTAGTCACTTACGTCTCGCGAGCACAAATTCCTGTGCACTTTTCGTGCACAGTCGGAATGTTTCGGCATCGCTCGGGATTCCTAGAGCAGCAAAGAGCAACAGACCCGACACACTCCACATTGCGCATTGGAAGAGGCAGATCAGGATTTTGGGCCAGTACTGCTCGGTTCCAAGCTCTGTGAACTTGCGGGATGAAGGGCAGAGGCAGGGTAGGAGCAGGCGAGAATTGAGAAGCCTGTCGACAGCCCGCCGTGTTACCTGACAATCTCGGCTATTCCAATACTGCTAACATGGGTCTTTTCTGAAACCAGTGTGGCGTTGGGAATGAGTGACTGAGTCACCGACTAATGTATTTGCTTCTGTTACTACGCAAGGACCGAGAAACCTCATCACTCGTCACCACCACAACTCATAGTCTGCGATGCACATTCCTCTCAGGTCCACGCAGCTTAGACTCGAGCAGTATTGTATCAGCCACATATTGCGGAGGTTCCATGCTGAACATAACTAGTATGTGTTGTTGTTTGAGTCTTCAGTCTTTTGACTGGTTTGATGCAGCTCTCCATGCCTCCCTGTCCTGAGCTAATCGTTTTATCTCTATATAGCTATCACACCCTACATCCGAGGCAATCTGTTTAGCATTTTCTAACCATGGTCTACCTCTGCAGTTCTTGTCCACGACCCTTCCTTCCATAACTAAGCTTGCTATTCCTGTGTGTCTTAGTATGTGTCCTACCAACCTATCTCTTCTCTTCATTAGCAGTCACCAGAAACATCTCTCCTCTCCCACTCTTCGTTTGTCACCCTATCTACGCATGTGATCTTTATCATTCTCCTGTAACACCACATTTCAAACGCTTCATTTCTCCTCTTTTCTGCTGCACCAATAGTCAAAGTTTCACTTCCATAGAGCGCCACGCTCCAGACAAAGGTTTTCAAAAATGACTTCCTAATACCTAAATCTCTATTCGAAGTCAACAGATTTTTTTTTTGGTAGAAATGCTTTCCTTGCCTGAGCCAACCTACTTTTTATATCCTCTTTGCTTCGTCCATCACTGGTTATTTTGCTTCCTAAGTAACAGAAGTATCCTACTTCCTTCAGCTGTTCACCTGCCAATTTGATGTCCATAAAGGATTCTGATTTATTTCGGCTGCATTCCAATATTTTTGTTTTACATTTATTAATTTTCATCATGAATTCTTTCCTCAAGACGGAGTCCATACCATTCAAAAACTCAGTCAAATCCTCAGGCGTGTCGGCCAAGATGACGATGGCATCAGCAAATCTCAGAGTTGAAATTATTTCTCTTTGAATCTTCACTCCCATTTAAATTTTTTCTCCAATTCCCTTCATTGCTTGTTCAATGTAAAGATTGAAAAGTATGGGTGATAAGTTGCAGCCTTGCCTTACACCTTTCTGAATACCAGCTTCTCCCTCATGTCCTCCTGCCATATGAAAGAAGGAAACTTGAACTCGAGGCCCTTAGGTTACTGATACCACTGGTTGTCTACACATTACCCACGAAATTGCCAGGTTATTGTCGAATGATTTCAATTACGTTAGATCTTAAATACCAATGGGAATGCATTCATTCTGCGCCTGGTATATTTTCAACTTTATTCAAAGCAAGATTCAGGATAATTTTGAGTTAATAATGCGAAGTATTAGCAAATGTTAACCTGAACAACGCTCCTCCATGTTTGTTTCCTCGGGATCCAGATATGTTGCAGAACTTGGACGTGGAGTGTCTCTTGTCTGTTGCTCTTTGACCCTCTAGGAATCCCGAGCGTTTCCGAAACATTCCGACTGTGCACGAAAAATGCACAGGAGTTTGTGCTCGCGAGACGCAAGTCAACGTAGCCGCGCGCTCTAAGTCTAAGGCATGTCTGCAAGGGGGAGTTGGAAATGTGGTTTATCCCCCCTCTCCGGGCAAATACCTTACATCAAATTCTATACATACATTACATACACTATCAGAATCACTATAATAACACAGGTTAGTGGACCATTTTAAGTGCTCTCACATAACGAGGGTCGTAATCACTAGTGCACGGATGTTTAAGACCTAACAAGCCCGAATATGACGAAATATGACCTGAAATTGACTGATTTAATTAATATGACGGTTCTTATAATTATAAATCCAAGCGACAATCCCTTCGAGATTAAATTGTTACCTGAATTCTTTATGCCTATTCATTTTCTGAATATACCGTACATGTTTAAGTGGTTATTTACAGTGAATTTGTGTAAACACTAGTTCCCGTTCGGTAAGTTGAGGATGATTGCACACCTACAGCTGCCGAGAACTACCGAAATATCACGTTCTTACCAAACAATGCTCAAAATATGACCCAATGTTAAACTGTTCGAAATATGCATTTATATGACAAATAAAACCACTGCATTGTGACGATAATCACTTGATTTGCATCAGAAACCATTCGGCCATGAACATACATGCAAAGAAAAAAATATGACTTTCTTAAAGATCCGAGTCCTAGTGATCAAGATTCCCCAAACCCCTCAAATGAATTACGACAACACATTTGTTCTTTCCCTGGGTTGATCATTGAAATGATCTTCCTTGCTGATGAGGATCAGAGAGTACATTTCTAAAGCAGGAAAGAAGGAGGAAGGAAGTAAGAAAGGGCGGAAGGTTGGAGGGAGGAAGTGAGAAAGGGCGGAAAGTGGGAGGGAGGAAATGAGAAATGGCGGAAGGTTGGAGGGAGGAAGTAAGAAAGGAAGAATGAAAGATGGAACGAAGGGAGGAATCTGTTAATAAGTTTCTCAGTTGATCAACACAAGTGTACTCAATCAGACTGGACGGGGAGTTACTCCTAGTGCCTCAATTAAATACATCAACTATTTATACACTTAATAAAACACTTCTCACACAAAGGGAGGGGGGGGGGATAAATTGATCGGATTTTTTATTATGGATACTCGAGTTTAGGCCTTAATTACAAGCAAACCAACAGACCCATTGAAAAATGAGTTATACCATTATTTTCCTTGTTTAATTCTGCGTTAGACTATATAAGACAATTATTCTCAAGTTTAATAATTATGTTTTTATTTGTGGTTGTATGAAAAATTGTCTGGGTCTTTAACGTCTTTTCTAGGAACCGCTCACTTAAAACTATATATTATATATGGAAAACTACTTGGCTGAGGGTAATGAAAATTTTATATGTTATAGGCACAAGTATTGGTAGTGCAAATTTCAAGTTTGAATTTCTTTTAACTACCCAATAAAAAGTTCTTATACTTTTACTGACGTAACGTTTTCTCAGCCCAGGATAAACGTACAGCAGGAAACTAGATCTCATTTTGAAGCTATCATTCGTCATTATCGGAAACTACGACCACTGTAAACGTAAAGTGTGATGACGAATTTATGAAGAGTAATATTAATGGGAGGTTTTGTTCGTTCTGGCCCGTGCGATTAAAAGCGAGTGGGCTTGTAAAATCCGGTGCAGCGTTGCCGGGTACCCTCGTCCCGGGCAGTTGTGCAATGAAATGCGAGTGACCTGGCTATGTCTACATGCTATTTCAGTCTTCCTGTTTACTGAATATTGGCCACATCACTTCCAGATGCCTCCGAGACCACCATTGTCTGAGGGCGAACTTGCGCTAGTTCTCAGTGCCATTTGTTTCTTTCAAAGTGAGGGGGACAAATTAGGTGACAAGAGGTTTCCTGTGTATCAGAAAGCGGAAGATTGTCTTGGATTATCAGTGTCATCAGTGAAGAGAATAGGAACCACTTCAAGGGAGAATGATGAAAATATGTCATCCAGGTCAAGAAAGAAGCTGTGTGTGAGGGCGGGGCCAGGTCGTCCAAAATTGTAGAATTATGGAAGCAATGAATGTTTTATGCCGAGAAGCCTTGCATACCGTTACTCCCGAACTCTGGAAACAATGTATTGAACACGCTAAAAGAAGAGAAAGATGGACTGTCTGAAAATGTCCCTCATTTCGAGCCAGTCATAATTAACATAAATGGCAGCAGTTCTGATTCATCGGAACAGAGTGATTCTTCAGACGAAGAATACTGACTGAATTAAATATTGTAAATATATGTAAATAATGTAAATAGCCCATGTAAAAATTGTGCAGTATGACATTTCCAAATTAAGAAGCAAACCATTTTTAATCTGCCATTGAAGGTCCAAAGTCCTTATGTGAAAGAGGTGATGGAAAATGAAATTTTTACGAGGAAAGAAAATAAAAGGTTGAAAATAAACTTAAAGCAGTGTTTGTTCGTTCGTTGCGAGGCGCGACGACTGCAACTTAACGCGGCAACGCTGCACCGGATTTCACAAGCCCGCTCGCTTTTAATCGCACGGGCCAGAACGCACAAAACCTCCCATTAATATTACTCTTCATAAAGTCGTCATCACACTGTACGTTTACAGTGGTCGTAGTTTCCGATAATCACGAATGAGAGCTTCAAAATGAGATCTAGTTTCCTGTTGTACGTTTATTCTGGGCTGAGAGAACGTTACGTCAGGAAAAGTATAAGAACTTTTTATAGGGTAGTTGAAAAACATTCAAACTTCAGATTTGCACTACCAATACTTGTGCCAGGCTATAACATATACAAATATCATTACCCTCAGCCAAGTAGTTTTCGATATACGGTATAGGCCTATAGTTTTAAGTGAGCAGTTCCTAGAAAGGACGTCAAAAACACGGACAATTTTTCGTGCAACCACAAATAAATAAATAATTAATAAACTTGACAATAATAATTGGCTTATATAGTCTAACGCAGAATAAAACAAGAAAAATATTGGTGTAAGTCATTTTCAATAGGTCTGTTGGTTTGCTTGTAATTAAGGCCTAAACTCGAGTATCCATAATAAAATATCCGATATAAGTTTCGTTTGTCAAGCGAGCATCATCAGTCCTGCTCACTTAGGCTTAATTTAGATAAGGTTCAGTGGATATGTATTTAAAACTAAGCTATAGACGTTTTTAATTAAATGTTGTAACGAATATATCACAGCAATAGTAGTACACCTTCATAGACTAGTTTGGGGGAGGAACACTGTTACGTTGATGGAATCGTCATTTCTAAGTTTTGCAGCATTAAAATAAATAGTTCTTTTTTCAGTGCTTAATGCTTTAATATTTATCAGTAATAATTACCAGACTTACTACAGTAAGCTTTCTGATGGGTTCCTTGTATTTTGTTTTTGGAAGGCAGAGACTGTCTGTGGGTGTCACTGTAGGTTTTGTAGAGCTATTTGTCTTGCATATTTGCATCTGATGATGCTCGCTTGACGAGCGAGACATGTCATCCAATAGGTTTCTTCAATAGTCCTTAACAATACAAATCTTAATCACATGTAATTTATTTCAGGTTATTTTTCACATATTCCAGTAATTGTGTGTTGACCGACTGAAAACACACCCCACCACCTGGTAAGAGTCACTACCTTACATAATGGCGCCTAAACATCCTTCTGATTATCGTGTTGGAAGCTATTTTTCAGTTTCGCCTTAGTAATCGAAATGTAATATTTTATAGTCAGTCAGCACGATTGTGCCCAATTGTAATGGATGGTTCCCTAATTCTAAAAATGTTAATAAATACACTTGGATGACCAGTTTCAATCGTCAAGGTCAATCACCACTATCACTATCAGTGGCGTAGTTGTTAGCATGCTGAGCTTCCATGCCAAAGATCGTGGGTTCAAACCCGGCAGAGGTCGTCGGATTCTTTAAGAGCGTTAAAATCCCTCAGTATGCCTTCCTTCGGAGGGGAAGTAAAGCCGGCGGTCCCATGTCATTGATTTATCGCATGTAGAAGAACCTTCCATTAATTACAATTGTGTGAAGCTAAATTTGTAGGTTAGATTTGATTAACGCTCTATTGAGTTCCAACGTTCACCGCCAGATGTCGGTATCAGTGGTACCTAGTTGTCAAGTTCACAGCTAGGTGTCGTTGACGGTAGCATTTGGTAGCAAAAGTAGGAACTACTTGAAATTGATCGTCTGCGGTCCTTACCTGAATTACAGATAACACACACTAATACAGCCATCAAAATTAACACCGGTTATGAGACAGATTCTAAACCACCTAAAGTACACCGCGTTGTCGCAGGCCCTAAACCGAGGAACCAACCAACTATTACAACTAAACAAGTGTACATATTGATACGTGCTACCCCTAGTAGCAAGTTCGTTAAGGGTAAAAGCACAGCACGAATGGTCCTTTAAAGAAATATTACCTTTGTTGCAGGTCTAGAATATACACCACACACACACACACACACACTGAGTCTCGCTTCATAAAAGACTACTAGTCACTATTAGTTTCCACATTTACAATCTACCACTGTCCTCGCTATTTATGTTCTCCCTGTCCGTGAGGCGTTACAGTGTCCCAGCTCACACTCACACGTACAGTCTACACAGGTTCTTTACAGCCTTGCCCTTGCCACTTCACTTACTTCCAGAGTCCTCTTGCTGCTCCTTGTGCGCTCTTGCCCGTCCGGTGTCGATCCCAGATCCTCGACCACGTCTTCCCCGGAGCACCGCGACACCTCCAAGCATTCACAGTCCTGACTCAAAGTTGCCCCCTGGCAGATAGGCTTTCCCTCTGTTACCGTAGACGTCCAGTAATAATCGATGTACTGCTCCGCACAGAACTAAACACTCGACAACACTCCCATACACACTAACACTGACCAATACTGTCCAATCCCCGCCGCAGCTCGCTGGTATATATTGTGCCCAAATGGACTTTGGCACAGGCCTCGAACCTACGACATTTCAAGTCAGGAAAGGAAGAAATAAAATAGGATGTTTTACACAGTTTTTAAGGGTAACGAAAGGGTTATTACAAAAGTCACTTCTGTATGACGAATAATCCTATGAAGCAATCGTGAATTTAACGACCACAGCTGCAAATGATGTCACTGCAAGCTCAGCCGAAAAGAGTTGACGCAGAGACTAAAATAGACCGAGTGGAATATCCCATGCAAGAGAGAGATAAAAGATATGACGGAGAAACACAAACTCAGCAGTAAATTGCCAACACTGTGTTGAAGGTGTGGCCAAGAAATCCATTAAATAATTAAAATTAGCCAGAATTATGCACATTTATAGAAGAATCTCTCTGCCTATGTGATTTATTTTAGGAACGAGAATTTTTAAAGTGATGAAAGTTGTTAATATTTGCATAGTTAGGAAAGCTAAGTCAGCATTTTACGATAGGGACTTTACCGAGCCAGATAGTGGGAGAAGGGGATAAAAAGAATATCCTCCCACACAAATTGAGGAGCTATTTCAATTTTTATAAATATATTCCCACGATGGGATTTTGGAAATTTTTGCATGTTTGGAACATTTAAGTCATGGGCTTCAAGATGGTATATTTTTCAAAATGATACCACGGATAGTTCCAAAGTTAATGTTGGAGAAGAAGCCAGAGTAGTTTATTTTTCAGGAATTAAATAAATAGACAGCACATGCAGGGGAAAGTGTTCATTCAAGCCAGTTTATTTCATTCGTTCAGTCTACGGTGTCCGCAGTGACGGGACACGTTGTTCAATTCAGTTCAGTGTTCATTCGGTCTTTGGTGTACGCAAGGGCGTTACACGCTGGATCGCAGCGAAGTATTATTCAGTCTTCAGTCTACCACGAACCTCGGGGGGTGTCGTGCTGAATCACAGTGTTCAGATCATCAGTGCAAGTCTATATTCGCAGTCGTTACGCCAAAGTGGGCCCGATAAAGGGCTAAAGAACAGTATTAAGTAAAAAGGACAGTATGCAGTATATCTCAGGCCTTGGACAGGCCACGACGTTACAGTATAGTCAGTACAGCTTGGATCTAATGCAGGCCACGCCAGTGAAGTACAACCAGAACCTAGTGCAGGTCACGTCACGCCACGTCAGTTACTCAGTTTTACCGAGAACCTCGATGAGGGAAGTTACGCCGCGCTAAAACAAAAGGCAGTATTTACGCCTAAAGTGTAGGCCAGTATATTAAAAGGTGCTCCACGTTGAACATTGTCAAATCAAGACTATGAAGAGTCTTTAGGGAACTAGTGAAACAAGTAAAGTTACCACTTTCAAAAGAAACAGCGATCAGGTATCATTAAATAGTAAGGAACTTCGAGTTCAGGGACGTGAGTTCGACATTTGGTGGCGAAGTCAGTGAACTTTTATAAATTACAGCTACAGTACGTCCAGTAGGGACGGCATTAAAGACACTCAGATACGAAGGAAAAACAGCAAATCACGTCGCATCGCTAAGAGATAGGTTCTAGCCAAAGGAGCTCAGAGAGACGCCAGTTCGAAGTCCGAACGAGCTAATCAAGTTACATGAAAGAAAGTGTACGGTCCGAAAGCATAGGGAGGCCAAATATAAGACTTAAAGTGCGATAGACCGCCAGATATGAGTAAAAGACAGTTATCGCTTAAATAAAGTAAAATCCAAGTAAAATACAGTTATCGCTGAAATAAAGCCGATAAGGAAAACCCGAATAATAGACAATTCGAAGCAGTGTAAAAAGACTAAAGCAGAAATTCCAGTGTAGGAGCAGGAACCGTTCGAGCCATTACACGTTCGATGCTGAGTCGAGGAACTTACGTCGAAGTGTTGATCGCCGATAGGAGTTGCCAGAAAATCACTGAGATATGGTGTTTAAATAAGTGAAGTGTTAAGTGTTAGAAAAGAAAAAAGATCATTTTTAGTGTTATAGGTAAAGTGATTTGTCATCATCATCATCATCTTGTACAGTTTCCAGCCCCAGGCTGGGTCTGTTTGGAACATAAGCCTCGCCACTTAGTTCTTTCTTCCCACCACCTCTCCGCTGTCACTCTGGTCCAGTCCTCGCCTCGCTTCTTGACACATTCCTCCACTCCTTTCAGCCATCTCTTGGTCTTCCCCTTGGTCGTTTCATCTGCATCTGCATCTCATGTATCCTCTTGGGAATCTTCTTCTCGTCCATTCTCTTTAAGTGTCCATACCACCTCAGTCTTGATGTCTCAATCCTACCTTGCAAGGGCTCCTCTTTCACCATTTCCCTGACCTTTTCATTCCTCACCCTGTCTCTTCTTGTTACTCCGATCCTACTTCGCAGGAACTACATTTCACCTGCCTGTATTCTGCTTATGTCTCTTTTCTTCATTGTCCACGTTTCTGAAGCATAGGTCAGTATCGGGATATAGTAGCTTCTGTATAACACTTCCTTGCTTTTTTGTGGGACATCTTTATTCCACACTAAGCTCTTAATGCTTCTCAGAAATGCTTCTGCCTGTCTGCCACGTTCCGTAATCTCTTTGTCATTTCTCCCATTTTCCTCCACTATACTTCCCAAGTACTTGAGACTTTCCACCTTCTTCAGCTGTCCACCTCCAAGTGTTATCCCACTCATTGGTCTGTCCTTTTTTCCTAGTCGTTAACACGATCTCACATTTACTGATGTCGAACTTCCATCCGTACTCTCCCACTGTTTCTTCCCAAGCCTTCAGTTGCTCCTGAATTTCCTCCTCCTTGTTTCCCCAGACCATGAGATCATCTGCAAACACCATTGCTTTCATCTTATCTTCTCCTATCTTTCCTGCTATCCGTGTCATTACCTCGTCCATAACCACAATAAAGAGAAGGGGTGACAGCGCACTACCCTGTTTCAGGCCACTCATTTGTCTGAACCAGTCTGTTCTTTCCCCTCCAACTTTCACACAACTCACACTTCCACCATACATTTCCTTCACTCTGCCTACAGTCTCTTTTTCCACTCCCATGTTTTCCATTGCTTTCCAAACCTTCTCCCTACACACACTATCATAGGCCTTTTCGATGTCCAGGAAGGCCATTAGCAGATCCTCTCCAAATTCGTAGTGGTGTTCCTGGAGCTGTCTCACTGAAAATATGAGATCCACTGTTGGTCTCCCAGGTCTGAATCCATACTGCTCCTCTCTCAATTTTTTCTCCACTTTGGCTCGTATTCTACTTTCTAATATCTTTTCATATATCTTGGCACAGTGAGGTATGAGTGTGACTCCCCTGTAATTTCTGCACCCCTTTCTGCTTCCTTTCTTAAATATTGGGACAATTAATCCTTTCTTCCAATCTCCTGGGGTCTTTTTCTCCTTCCATATCACCCTCATCACATGGTACAGCCACTGTTTCCCAACCTCTCCTGCTGCCTTCACCATTTCAACACTCACTTCATCCACACCTGGTGCCCTTCCTCCTTTCATCTTGTCTATAGCCATTTCCAGTTCTCTCCAAGTCAGGTCCTTTTCCATTCCTGTGTTGTCTTCTCCATCTTCCAATACATTGTCTTCCTCCCTATGACCATTTGGATTCAGCAAATCCTCAAAGTACTCTTTCCACACTGTCTTGATTGCCTCTTTGTTGTGTACCTCATTTCCGTTTTTGTCCATCATTACCACATCCTATCGCAGACCTCTTCTCTTACTTTTGACCATCCCATAAAGTACTTTCTTATTTCCTCTGCTGTCTTCCTCCATCATCTCTGTCCACTTTACCATCCACTTCTTCCTCTCCTCTGCGACAATCTTGTTTGCTTCTTTCTTCTTTATCTTATAATCTTCCCTTGTCAGATCAGTTCTTTCCTGGAACCACACTCTGAAAGCCTTGTTCTTCCTTCCCACAGCTTCTTTTACTCTCTCATTCCACCATGATGTCTCTTTACACCGCTTTCTCTTGCTTGTTCTTCCACATACTGCCACTGCAGCTTCCACCATTGTGTTTTTGAATTGCTTCCATTCCTCTTCCCCTGTTTAGGATTGTCTGTTGGCATCCTTTCCCTTATTAACTTCTGGAATTCTTCCTTGACTTCCTTTTCCTTGAGATTCCATACTTTGATTCTCCTTTCCTGGTACTCTGTCCTCTTGCTATCCTTAACAACTCCCAGGTTCATTACAAGTATTCTGTGGTCGCTATCTAAGGCCTCTGATGGTATTACCTTTATATCTCTGACACTTCTCTTCATTTCCCAGTCGTACAGCATGTAATCTACCAAAGATTTCTTTGTTAAATCACTGCTGTACCACGTAGCCTTGTGGCTTTCTTTCTTCCGGAACCAGGAGTTGCCTACCACTAAACCGTTTCTCTTGCAAAAATCCAGCATCTTTCTCCCTTCTTCATTCCTGCTACCCCATCCTTCTGCTCCCAATACATTTTCATATCCTTGCCTTTCACTTCCTATATGTGCAATCAAATCTCCCATGACTATGATGCTCTGCCCATTCAACTGCTGTTGTAGCTCCTCCTCAAAGTCTTCCTTCTCTTGAGCTGTACATTCAACTTGAGGGGCATATATCTGGGCTATCTCCAGGCTTCTTCCCTTTACAGTTACTCTGATCTTCATGATCCTGTCACTTATTCCCTTTACCTCTTCCTTCATTCCATCTCTCACAACTACTCCTACTCCGCTGCTCCTTCCTTCACTGTTCCCACTCCAGTACAACTGGTACCCTTTCCTCACTTCTCTGCGACCTTCTCCTTTCTATCTTGTTTCTGCCAAGCCCAGTACATCCAGTTTTCTTCTCTCCATCACATCTACAATCTCCTCCACTTTTCCTGTCAGTGTCTGTATGTTTAATGTCCCAACTCGTAGTCCATTAGCATATCCGGGTCGTCGTCGTTTGCATCCGTCCATTCCGAGGCCTGTTCCTGGTTTGAAAGCAAATATGATATCCACTACTGGCTTGCTAGGCCTATCGTAGCTTCACCAGAGCCCCGTCAGCCATCACTTTTCAGTGTTCCCATAGAGCTTTCACAGCTACCGTAGCGGTCCCGGGGCACACGAAGTCCCCACTGTACTTCACCCCTACAGGCAATCCCCTACTTCATGCCGTTGCCCGTCTCCCACCACGTGGAGGAGGGGTTGGACTTGTGGGTAAAGTGCTTTGTAAAAAGATAAAAATGTGTTTTAGTGTAAATCAGGTTAGATTATGTAAATGTAAAATGAAGGTTGTGGAAAGCAGTATTATGAATTTGTGCTAAGAAATGTAAGTAGATGGGCAACCCCATCCAGGGATATAATCAACGGCTGCACACGGGGTAAGTCAAATGATTTTATTTTAATTGATATTGTACTATGCATTGAAATAATGAAAATGAAGCGCCGACTGGGGAGTTTAGCCTTGATTTAACTATATATTTAAAGAATGCACTGAATAATTGAAATATGTTTGGGATAAAAATAATAATTGTTATCCGCGAGGATTGCCTCGTTGAGTATAAAGATGTAATTGGGGTAAGTGAATGTAAAATAATTGAAACCCGGAAAGTGAAATGATAAATAAGTAATGGATTTGAAGGAAGGAATCGAAAGTAATAATATAAATGGCTTGAATTTTCGCCAATAAAATGAAAGTAAAGTAAATAAGCACCGTAATGAAGTTATTAAAAGTTGAAAGAATAATCTAATATAAATGGCTTGAATTTTCGCCAACGTAATTAAATTATAAAGTAAATAAGCGCCGTAATGAAATAATAAAAAGTTGAAAGAATAATATAATATAAATGGTTTGAATTTTCACCAAATAATTGAATTATAAAGTAAATAAGCGCTATAATAAAGTGATTTGAAGTTGAAATAATAATAATAAGAAACTCAGATAAAAGAGATAAATTAATTGAAGGAATGGTAATGTTTGATGTATTGTTGTCATGATAATGAATTTACAGATCTAACGTAATGGGTGAATACGGAACACCTAAGAATGAAAATGTAATGTTGTATTGTAGGCTATAAGGCCAAAGTTATGAAATTAAAATAATAGGAAGATCCGAAGTCTTACCGCGAAGTAATAAAGTTGTTGTTGAGAAAGTAAATGAACTATGAGTATCCAAGAAAAGTTGTATTGCCGAGAGGTCCAAGTAATTGAAATAAGTTCAGCTTCAAGTTAGCAAGAAATGCGTGATCCAGGATATACTCTGTTCGTGAGATGAAAAGTAAGAATAATGTTGGTAATTCGTCGTTGTATGAGGGCATGACCCACTGGCAGATTATTGGTTCTGGCCAGGCTCATGTATTAATGAAGTTGTGTTATGGTTCCTTGGATGAGTAATTCCCACCGAAATATTGAAGTTATGGTATTCACATGTGAGACCCGTTGGAAGGATTAAGGATCTCCAGCCTGGCATTTTTGTAATAAAGCGTCGTAAGTGAAGTGTATTAATGAAGTTGACAAATATGGTTCGCAACCAAAGAGGATGAGTAAATTACCACTGGAATAGCAGATGTTATGGTATGATATGGTAAGTTATAGTATTTGCATGTAAGACTGAATGTGTGCCCAGCTTTGCCATTCGTCGAAATAAAGTTGTTGAAATGAAGCGTCGTAAGTGAAGTTGTATTAAGGAAGTCATCGTATATTCTCTCCGAACTAGTGCAAAATATCCTGGAAACGCAAAATGTTGATAATAATAATAATAAGTAAGGAAGCAAGTAGTTGTACGTGAAATGAAGTATTATAGCTTGGATAACCATATGTTTTGAAAGATAGTAAACAGTAGTGTAAAGGAAGGGCGATCCCCGAGACGTCATAAATCACGAGTAAATTACCAAAGGAGGAGGGAACGGCTAGCCGACCCGGACCTTGCCTCTTGTGAGTGAATAGGAAGGGACCACATAATGAGTTCCGTTGTCAAGTAGGGGACTAGCAATTAAAAGCAGCGATATGAAAATTTTGAATAAAAGGTGCTAGATTAATACAAATTATATATTTGGAATGCTGGGGTTGATACAATTCTCCCAAGTCTAAGTTTGAAGTAATTAAGTGAATTTTGACAGATTTGGTCAAATATTAGAATTGTTGAGAAAAAGCGATTCCTTCTTTGAGAAATAATGAATGAACGGGTTATGAAATAATGAAGTTTAATATGATTGAAAGATCCCACAAATAATAAAATAAAACGGTGCATGGTACAATACAAAATGAATCACCTGGAGCATGAATAGATAAATGGAGGATTGAAGGGTTGACCCATGACATGTTGTGTTGTTAAGTAAATGTATTGGTGTTTTTTTTTTCAAAATATCTACTAGTTTTTTTTGTCGTGTGGTCTCCTGAGAGGCCGAGTGCAGGTCTTTCTAGTCGACGCCCATGGGGGCGACCGACGCGTCTGGATGAGAGATGGAATGGATGAAGATGAATGAAACTGGGCAAGGATGTGGAAGGGAGCGGCCGTGGCCTGTCAGAAGGTACTGTCCCAGCATTTGCCTGGTGTTGAAAATGGGAAACCACGGAAAACCATTTCGATGACTGCCGACGGTGGGGCTCGAACCCACGCGTCTACCGAGTCAGCAGAGAGCTTGGCCCCTTGACCTAATGCAGCGCTTTAGCCCGCGTAGCCACTACTGTCGGTATACCTACTAGTAAGGCTTTGTGAAAATGGTTACTTAGTCTAGAAACTGAATGGAAGATAAATGATAAATGAATAAAGAAAGAAAGCCCTGAAGGGCATTGAAAATAATCAGTTAAATATCCAAAGCCTTAGAACATAAAAATTTGACTAGAGTGATAGGTATGCTCGATGCCTAAGTGAATATAAACTTAAATGAATAATTATAATGATAAGAAATGAATAAGCAAGACAATTTCAAATGATAGTGAAGTGATTTTTGTGATTCTTACTTGAAGAGACAATGCCAAGTAAATGATTAATTCTTAATTTTTTTAATATATATGTTTGATTTGATATTTTTTTCGAGTAAAATAAATAGTTTGTAACTGTAATGTTGAGTTTTTCCTGTAGTCTTGATAACCTTATTGTGTTTGCATACCCGAATGTGAGGTCACTTGTGGGTTGAACATAACGCACCTCGAAGCCGAAGAGCATAGTCGAGTAGTGACCAAGCATTCTCCGCTTAAGCGGGTACAATATGGAATCAGTCCCTGGCCTAGACATTTCTAAATGTCACTATCTCTTGCGGCAATGGGTTTGTTCTAGTCGGTTCTAAGTCCAGACTTTTCGCGTATTCTCTGGCCGGCCCGCGATGACTCACACGTGCCCCGCTATTGTGTCTGCCGGTGGGAGGGGCCGGGAGGGTGTGGGAACTTTCTCTCTCCGGCTGATGGTTCTGTCCAAGGCCAACGAGACATCTGCTTTGGTCTGTCACACTGCCCCTCCCCCGAAAGCCTCCCGCCGGCTCGTGGCGGCACGTAACAATATTGTAAATAACAGAACGCATACTAGTAGACATAGATTTATAGTTACTCGTAGTTAGTTACAGTTGTTTCAAGGGGCGGAACTACGAGGTCTTCTGCCCCTAGACATAGATTTAATAGCCAAAGTGTAAAAAATCTGATGATGAACTCGTAATCCAAGTGTATTTATTAATCTCATGTAATTAGGGGAACACCCATTATAATCGGGTACAATCGTGTTGACTGACATTTCCACATCCTTCTGACGTGTCTCAATCATGTATTTCATAAGTCGTAAGGTGTCGCTTGACACGGACCGTGGAGTGAGGTCAAGCTCTTCCATGTCACCTCTCGACCAAGGATGTGCTTCTGTTGCTGAGTACTTAACCTTTTATGGAACATGGAGTTAGAGTAATTTACTCCACTATTAGCTGTTTAGAATGTAAGGCTGTCTTCCATTTTGAGGCGTAGTGGTGCAGTGGTAAAGCTGCTTGCCTCTCACCAAGGTAAACCGGGTTCTATTCCCAATAAATGTACGTGAAATATCACTTCCTGTGGAGGTCCCGTGCTTGATGATGGCGTTACCTTTAAGGCCTTCATTTTTCTGTCATAGGACTATTGATTCTTTACTTCAGTGACGGGGAGATCACCAGGAAGTCAATGTTCGCCTCAACGATGGAGGGTGAAACCTAACAAAGGAATTCATTTTCAGTCGGTGAACATGGTAATGTGCCCTCCTACTATACATACTCACCAACATATTGACGACACCAATACGAAATGTCCTTGTCTCGACGGAAGTGACGTCAGAGATGTAGCAGAGAGCTGCCATCACTAACACCATGCCTCCTCCAGTGATGGAAGGGAACAGAGCTTCTATTAGACCAGCAGCTTCCAGCGGCCACTCGTAGTAGAAGTACCAGCACAGGATTAGCCCGACACAGGTGAGGATCTGGCCGATGATGGGGAGAACCAGGCAGGGCTTGCGTCTAGCACGTCGGTCACTCCATGAGCCAAGGAATAGGATGAGGACAGCTGAACACAACATACATTAGCATCAGTACAATAGCGGGATCCTCCAGATGGCCATGACTCACCTGGCATCGCACTCTATAGCGGGTTCCTCAGGATGGCCATGGCTCACCTGGTATCGCACTCTGTAGCGGGTTCTTCCAGATGGCCATGTCAGCGACGAGGATGTGAACGTTATCGTCTTGCTCTTGCAGATTCTCTGTGTCTCGCCGTATTAAAGCATCACACACGGTGTCGTTGTAAGCCAGGTTGACGCGGCAAGCCTTCTCCAAGTTGAGGTTTCTCACCGCCATGCTGGACAGCATCATGGGGAAGATATAACAGATGAGGATAGGCTCTACCGTGATATGGTCAAAGAGGAACCTAGCCTTATCACAGAGACTCTTCTTGGTCCACGGCACCGCTTCAGTCTTCTCCTCCATTGTGCTGTCAAACATTCCCAAAAACTTTAGACAAGAGTTTCTACCTGGGGATTTTACTCCCAACATGAATTAATGCCTAAAATAACAACGGTAACAAATGTCATGGAGTTAACATCACGAAATATCAGAAGTAATGGGCGAAGGAGGCCAAGTTGATGTATTATGCGAAGGCATTCGATAAGGCAGATCATGATATCCTCTTAAATAAATCACAATATTATGGCTTATCCTACAATATGCTGAGTTGGTCACCACATATCTCAGTGAACGTAAACAGTGCGTTGCTTTCAATGGATGTGAATCCTATTCATACGATGCTCGATTAGGTGTTCCACAAGGTTCAAACCCAGACCCTCTATTAGATTTGTTGCTCATCAATGATCTTACAATGTGTATTAACTATTCACAAGTTTTGTTATTCGCGAGCGATGCCATTATTTAAGGAATATTAAAACAGAGCAGGAGTGTTAAATACTACATCTCAATAATGTAATATCCTGGACTAAATTCAATCCCTTGAACCTCAATATAAAGAAATGCTCAGTTTTGGTAGAAACTAATTGCAGGTGATGTTTGGGTATCGGATGTTGGACACGTGTCTCAAGACCTAGAAGTCCATTTTGATTCAGAGCCAAAATTTTTATTGTACACACATGAAATGGTAACTACTGCTTAGGTTTTATGACAAGAAATTCGAAATATTTTGTCAACCCTGGAAGTATAAAACTATTCTTCAATTATTTTGCTAGAAGCATAATAAGCATACTTGAACCACATTAATGAAAAATGAAATGATTCAGAATAAATTCCTACGATAACTGCTGTATTGTATAAACTCACGGGTATTTATTCAAATCTTCTCAACCACTAGAATTATAAATTGCTGGCTAACAGACGAAATATTGCAATTCTTGGTTTTGTCTTCGAAGTATTCAATAACTGTTGTATAGTCCGTTATTAGTATCACAGTTTAATTTACGTGTCCTCAACTTGACCTAAAGTTATTACATTTTACTGCCAAAGAACTAAAACAGAACAGCACAAACATCCTCCGATTCTAAGTGCAATCGTAATACACAATGACTAAACAATACGACTTGTTCAGTTATACATGTACTGTAGTTCCTTTGCCTATGCCTACTATCAGATCACTTGAACCCACCCAATTTAGTTGTTAGAATTAATTTGGAGCGCAAGCTAAAACCTATGCCTTTCGGTTATTCTACAATTTTATAGAATTTTGTGTAATCAAATGTAGACATTTTGGAAGCACTATAACACATATTGTGTTTTGCCTCTTATAACGAATGAAAGATAAAAAGAAGGAAATAAATAAAAATCAATGAAATAAACATGTGAGGTCCGATATTGTGGTTAGTAATGTTGGCTACCACCTCCACTAAGGAATTTGATTGTGGTATGAGACGCTGGAAGATTACAAAAGTCAACACGAGTTTCGAGTCTGGGTTCTGTGTCTGATTTTGATTTGTCATGCCCACGTAACTAATGACAAATAAGTTTGCTTTTGTAGCCAACACAAGAAAAGTTCAAATTTGAAGGAAATTTTGTATTTTTATAAATTTAAACGAAAACAAACGTTAATTTATATGTTTCCATCACGTTCATTTACAAAACATTGATATGATTAATCTAAAAATAAAAATAAAAACGATACAAACAAGATTTAATAATGAATATCTTTAGTACTTCTTCTGTGTGAGTAGGAACTTTCTCCTGTTAGTCCCAAATGTCCTCATTATATTGTTCTTGATAACGTTGCACAAAGTTCATCACGTCTTGGTGTAAACGTTCCCCTTGCTCTTATGAATATGCCCCCAAGTGAGCATGTAACATGTGTACATTCTGCAACCCATGAGTTTAAAGTCTCAAGCACAGTGGAAATAAGTTCTTTGTAATTCTTAGCTCTCTTATTCCCAATGAAGCCATGGATCACTGCTTTAAGGCTGCATCATGTTTCTTTTTCGTCGGTGTTGAGTAATTGTGGAAATTCTTCACTGACCATTAGTTTCTTTATTTGAGGACCGGAGAAAATACCAGCTTTAATTTTAGCTTCTGAAAATTTAGGAAAAAATGTCTTTAAATATTGAAAAGCTTCAGAATCTTTACGTGTTCAAAGCCGTTACTCCTTAAACAGTCTGGTAAAACTTCAAATATTTATTGTGGCGCCGGGTGCTACGAAAAGTCACCACCTACCACGCACAGATAGACGAAGAGGAGCGTAAGAGCCTCGAAACCGATGCCGTTACGGAGAACGGAGGAATGCTCCCCACACGTGCGTAGAGTGGGGACTGGCACTCAGGGGTTCGTGGAACACGTTTCATGTAAAGCTCGGAAACCAAAAGGTAAATTTAATGTAAAGGAAACAGTAACAGAAATATCAAAAAGGGTAACGTGGAACGCATGAAATGGAGTATGGATATGATTTTTGTGTCTGAAATAAAATACAAATTATCAAATGTAAACACAAGTATAAAAAACCAATCAAAGAATATAAAAGATAGGAGTGAAGTGATGACCTAAGGCAATGACCAGTAGAGGGTTGGAGATCGTTCAGTGGTCAACTCAATTTTAAAAAAGGACAGTTAAGAAGTATAATAAATTAACAATAATACGATAGTACGTTCGCTCCACCACAGGCTAACTACAGGAATGTAGTTAGAAGAAATATTCTAAGAAACTTATGATGTCATATATCCCATGAACTGTCTAACCAACCACCCTTAATACAACGTATGTCACTTCATAAATAACAACCCACACACAATATAAAACGACACGAGAAAAAACCAACATCACAACGAACACTACAACCCGAACATGACATGACGTGACATACCCAACCCTTAAAAGAAATATAGATCAGTTCAACGTTAACGTTAAAAAAAAAAAAAAAAAAACAGGAACGATCCCAAAAGATAAACTGCGAACTAAAATGACTTCATCAACTTCTAGAATAAAACTTCTTCGCGAACGGAAGCACGAGATTCAATATTCTAACAAGGGATGAAATGCATATCGAGTTCAGTCTCCGGAATACATGAAATCCTTACAACACATCAACCAATGAAAGACATATCGATACATCTCATTTAATAACGCAGAAAGGTCACGCATTGTTTCTTGACTGGTTCAAAAACAAAACTCTAGGGAACAATTACAGACGAACCAATGTCCAGTCAAGACCCAATTATCAAAAACATTTACCCACCCACAAATAATAAAGAAGAAATATGCTTATAATGGAATGACAAGCAGGAATACGTAGTTCTAAATCATTTACCCGCAACATAATGAACAACACATCAACATATTTACTACCTACCCGTAGTGCAACAACAACCCGCAAAAAACACACAAAATAAACTCCTCGCCCAGGGTAACGCCCGAAGTCACCCGTACCCTTCAAATTCGATTAATTAGCAAAACAAAACGTTAACACACGCAGGGAAAATAATTAATAAACTATAAAAATGTCCATAAAACAACAACAACAACAACAAGAAACCCTTAAGTCATTAAATCCCTTTAAAGCAAGCAACGCGATCCCTCACTACGTATGTATATTATAAAAAGTTAAGGACATACATAAGTTGCAAGATTTACCTCGAAATAACTTGAACGATCTCCACCGTGGTTCTACATTAAAATAGAAGAAAGGGACACGCTAACACTAAAAGTTGGGGAACGTTATATTATGATCAATAGCCTACTTCTTCTTGTAGCTCATGCATGATGATACATTCTAAATAAATATTTAGTAAGATCAGACTTATCGTTTTCGGAGATACGATCTGGACGTTCATGGTTGATACTTCATATAATAAACAAATTGTTATCTCACTTCTAGCTGCAGGACAAAGAACGAGTATCGAAACACGACTTCAAAACATTATAAACACAGCAAATACATTTAGAATTCCGTAACGAAACATATTAAAGGATCCATGTTACATCTGGACTAATGTCTCCTAGTTCTCTTCACTTCTGGCTATTTTCAATTACATATGGACCTCTCAGACGTTCCCTGATCAATGGCGCAGAGCCATTGTTGTTCCAATACTCAAGCCAGGGAAGGATAACTCAATTGCAGAAAATTACCGTCCAATCGCTTCAACAAATGCAATGTGCAAATTAATGGAGAAAATTGTTAACAGGAGATTACGATGGTATCTTGAACATATAAACTTTTTTAGTGATGTACAAAGTGGATTTCGTAAAGGACGTTCAACTGTCGATACTCTCATAAGTTTGGAATCTGAAATTAGGGAAGCTTTCCTAAACAACCATCACCTCATAGCAGTTAGTCTAGATATTGAAAAGGCATATGACATGGTGTTCAAAGACCATGTACTTAAATCATTGATGGAATATAACATTTCAGGAAATATGCTCTATTTCATCTACAACTTCCTCAAAGATCGTAGAATTCAAGTTAAGACAAATGGCATTTTGTCACAGGAAGTTACAATCGACAATGGAGTCCCTCAAGGATCAGTTATCAGTGTTACTTTATTCCTGGTCGCAATAAACGGAATTGTATACAACATCCACTTGCCAGTAAAGACTTGTCTTTTTGCCGACGATTTGACCATATTCTATGCTGGAAGAAATAGTTCAACTACTCAACAACTACTTCAAGAATCACTTGAAAATATTCAACAATGGGCCAAGATTACTGGATTCAAGTTCTCCAAAACAAAGTCCAAATGCATACTATTCTCTAAAACAAACACTCTGTACCAGATCCCGAGCTCAACATAAACAGTCATAAAATTGAGACAGTATCTACTCTTAAAATCCTGGGAATTATGTTTGATAGTAAATTAAGTTGGATTCCATACCTGAAAAATCTCAAGGATGAGTGTCTACGACGGGTTAATTTAATGAAGATTCTCGCAGCAAAAAACTGGGGAGCAGACTATCAAGTGCTCATGAATACTTATAGATAAATTATTAGGGCCAAATTAGATTATGGCAGTATAGTATACAACTCTGCAACAGCGTCTTCCCTCAAGATCCTTGATTCTATCCAGTCAGCTGCTCTTCGAATTGCTCTGGGAACTCTCCGCACCAGTCCAGTAACCAGTATGCAAATAGAAGCCAATGAACCACCTCTTGCAATTAGACGTCAACAACTAAGTTTATCATATGCACTCAAAGTATCAACTATGACTAAATCTCGCATTAAGTCGTATGTTTTCCCTACTAACAGCCACACAAGAAGCAACACTGAATCAAGACGACAACCTTCGCCCTTCAATGTCAGAATATCCAAGTTCCTTGAAGAATTAAACCTAAATATTCCTCCCATACTACTCTCAGACCATTCTCTTGATATCCCACCATGGACAATTACCTTACCAACAGTCAACTTCGAACTGAACAACTTGGTTAAAAACCAAACTGACAGATCACAGTACCATCGATTATTTCTTGAAATCTACAATAGATACCCAATGCACAGAGCTATTTATACTGATGGTTCGAAATATGACGAAAGAAACGGTTGTGGGATAATTTATCCTGACAATACCATGCTTTTTCGACTTCCTGAATCTTTCACTGTCTATTCTAATGAACTCTTTGCTCTTAAACAGGCCATGAAATACATTTTGAATACAGCCAGCTGCAACAACTCATTTATTATTTACTCCGATTCACGAAGTGCATTAAACGCAATAGAGAATCTATCTTCGACAAACGTCCTTGTACAAGAAATTCAACTGATATTCCATAAAGTGGTGAAGCAAGGTAAACAAGTCATATTTGTGTGGGTACCCTCTCACAGAGGCATTCATGGCAATGAATCTGCCGATTTATTTATTTATCGTTTGGCAATACAAGATTTCAGAGAAAGTTACAAAGAAAATCACTTTAAAATCTACTGTACATTATTTTTACTATTTACACTATTTACAGTCTCAGGTCTAATGAGTCTATCCATTGGACCACGTCAGGTGTCGCCAACAGGAAGTCGATCCAGTCCCCTCCATATGCCCTCAGAGGACAGTCAGTTGTAATGTGTTGGATGGTTTGATTAGGAGCACCACAATCACACCGAGGAGACGAAATTTTTCCCCATTTGAACAAAGTTCCATTGCATACTCCGTGGTTTGTCCGAATCCTATTGAGAGTTGCCCAAGCCCTCCTAGGCAGATCGGGACCTGGAGTGGATGTTCTTGTAGGGTCCAGGAAGGAGCTCGACTCAGGACAAGCTTTTAGTGTCCATTCAGTAATCCACTGCATGCTGGAATGAAAATGGTTTCTTACAAGCCTCTGGGCATGACAAATGGGTGGCTTCCTGGATTTGAGCCTGTTCATTTGGAGAGAGGGGATGTCTTCATGAATTGGTAGTGTAGGGTGATCCATGATCTTGTAGTACTCCCGTAGCAAGGCAACTTCTCTACGAAGGTGGGGTGGAAGAATATTGCTGAGGGCTGGAAGCCAATATGCTGGTGTAGTTCTTATACAACCAGTGATTAGTCTCATGGTGTTGTTCAACTGGGTGTCAACGAGTTTGACATGTGGGCTATTGAGCCAAACTGGGGCTCAGTATTCAGCCACAGAGAAGGCTAGACCTAAGGCAGAGCATCTTGTAGTAGTGGCAGAAGCTCCCCAAGATGTTCCACATAGCTTTAGCAATATATTGTTGCGGCTTCTAATTTTAGCTGCTGTGCTCTGGAGGTGTTGCTTGTAAGAGAGTGTTCGGTCAAGTATTACTCCTAAGTACTTTGGGAAATTGTTATATTTCAAAATCTTCCCCTCGAATTTTACATTGAGTTGGGTATTAGCCAATATGTTGCTCAGGTGGAAACAAGATACCTCAGTTTTTGTAGCACTGGGTTTCAGCCTCCATTTGTGGAAATATCTTCCAAGTTTAGCCAAATCATCTTCAAGTACATTTTCCAAATCTTCCATATTTTGGTGTCTAGTGGCCAATGCTATGTCATCAGCATAACAAAACTTTTTTGAGTTTGTTTCTGGTAGATCCGATAAGTACAGATTGAAGAGGAGAGGAGCCAGTACTGAACCCTGTGGGAGGCCATTAGTTAGCTTCTTTCGTTTGCTGATTTTTGATCCCAAGACAACCTGGAAATGTATGTTGTTAATCATATTGTCAATAAGCTGGGCCATGGATTTACAGGGAATCACTTTTAGGAATTTATACAGTAGACCTTCTCTCCAAACTGTATCATATGCAGCAGTTAAATCTAAGAAGGCAACGGCTGTTTTCTGGTGAAGTTGGAAACCAGCTTCTATGTGAGATGTAAGAGCGAGAACTTGATCACAGCAACTTCGGTTTTTCTGGAAACCAGCTTGCTCAATGGGGATGTCTTGGGTGATACAGGGGCTGATTCTGTTCAAAATCAGTCTTTCAAGAAGCTTATAGGTGCAGCTAAGTAGGGCTATAGGTCGATAGCTCTCAGGCAAATCTTTTGGTTTCCCAGGTTTAAAGATGGCAATTATTTTGGATTTCGTAAACTGCTTTGGGAGTATTCCTGTTCGGAGAATATCAGAGAAGAAACGAGCCAGCCATTTTTTTTTGCATAGTTTCCCATATGTATGAGGAACTCTGGATGGATACCATCAAAGCCAGGTGCTTTTCTAGCTTTCATGTCCTTCAAGGCAATGTTGATTTCTTCATGAGTGAAGGGTCCAGAGTATGCAGAATGAGTGGGTGAAGAGGCTTTGAGTTGTTTTAATTTTCTTTTCACCAGTCTTGTGTGATTTACATCCTGAGTGATTCTGGAAGTTGAGACAATGTGCTTAGCAATCTCATCTGGTGTAGTGTTAGATTTCTCTTTTATTATTGGTGTGCTACCCCCAAGTTTCCGCAGTAAGCTCCAAGCTTTTCTACTGGAGTGACGAAAATCCATCTCTTCAACAGTCTTGGACCATTTTTCCCTGCGTGCCGCATCTAAGCTTCGTACCAGTTCATCCGCTACTTCACGGTCTCCATTTCTTAGATATTCATTGTAGAGTGTATCACTCTGCTGATTCCATCCTGGAACATACTCTTTTCTGAAACCTCTTGGAACGTATTTCTTTGCCACAGAAGTCACCAGGCCAACAAACCTTTGATAGCAACTGCTTTTTGCCGGAATAAACCTGATGCATTTATCTAAGTCGGTTGGGAACTTCTCCCAATCTGCCTTCAGGAAGTTCCAGCGAGGATGAGGAAATGATGTAATTAAGTGGATAGATAGCCCTACTTCTATAAGTACTGGTCTATGTTGGCTTCGTGGAAAGTCAGCTAGTACTCTTCTTGTTGTAGTTAGGAATTGGCCCTTGTTGTCACTAGAGACAAAACATAGATCTGGGTTATGTTCATTCTTCCAAGCAGCAGATCTGAATGTCCCTCGATCTTTTGCATCAAAGATAAGATGTAGGTTGAGTTCATCAGCCCAGTCAGAAAGAGCAACACCGCAGTCATTATTCTTGGCGTATTTCCAATTTTCATGGTGACTGTTGAAATCACCAGCATAAATTGCAGGATGGTTCGCAGGTGAGAGAACAGTAGCTGGCCAAGGATTTGTAGGTGGCTTGTAGATATTTACAACTGTAATATCTTGCAGTTTTACTACAACAGAATGAATGTTGTTGTCAGAACAAGCAGAAATAAGATGGATATCTTACAGATTGTTACGAGCATATGTTACTACTCCATATGCGCTGTGATAAGTTGCACCAACCATTGTGCACCCACAGATCTTGCCTCTTTTTCTGAGTTCATCCTCATTGCTAGTGTGGGTTTCCTGAATAAGAGCCATATTTACATTATTCTCACGGAGAATCCGAGATAGGTAGTCACATTTGGATCGACTGATACCTTCAATATTTAATTGGCATATTTTAACACCTTGTCCAAGATTTCGTGTCAAGGAGTTCTGAGAAGAACTGTTTGGTACAGTAAACTGTGATGTATGCATATTCAATTTTGTCAGGAGATCTATAAGATAGTCTGACAGCCTGTTGTTGTTGCTTACTTAGCACCACCTGGGGATCACGTGTAGGGCACATTAAGGGTAGAACTTACGGACGTGAAGCAACGTTGCCGATCAAGCAGCTAAAGAAGCCACACTTGTACCTTTATGTGATCCTACAATAGGTACACCTCATACTGACATCATTTCCTACGTCAAAAGAAAAGTATTCCAACAGTGGAAGAATCATTGGCTTAGAACTTCTACCAGTAAACTCCATGAAATAACATCAGGAACCACAGAACAATATCTCCATCATAAACATTCCAGGCAAGATCAAGTTCTAATATCACGAATAAGAATAGGTCATACCAATATCACCCACAGCCATCTCCTCGAGAAGAAACAACCCCCTATCTGCTCAACATGTAACAGCGTACTGACTGTGCAGCACATAATCTCAGACTGTGCTCTCCACAACCACTGGCGCCAGCACAACAGCATTCCCAAGAAGATATGTGAGGCCTTCTCATCTCTTTCACAGCTCAAAAAACTCATCAAGTTCTTCAAAGACTCGGAACTTTATTTCAAAATCTGATTGATCAACTCATAGTAGTGGGACTTTTCTTTATTTCTAGTGTTCATTTTATTATTTTATAGTGTATTCAATTCAATGTATTGTATGTATAATGTAAATCTACAGTGAAAGTCGCGATAAGACTTTCCAAGTTAAAGCGACTATAAATTAATCTAATAATAAAAAATAAAAAAATGCCGGTAAATACGATCGCTTAGAATTTCAAGTAATAACCGCTAGATGGAAATAGCGTCTACAGTATGTTAAGATCTTAAACTTAGTAACGGGTCATTTATCATTACATTAAGTACAAAAGCAAACGTTATTATTATGAATAGCGTTTTTGGTTCCTGTTCGGTGTAGACAGTCAGAATATATGATTTAAGTAATAGCCTTAACACAAAATGATTTCTTTGTTGGCTGTCACAAGGACGAGTTAACTTCTGTTTAGCGGCTTGTGGTTTTACTTGAACTACATATTCTAAGTGTCCTTCAAATGACCTTTGGATTTGAACGTTCAAGAGCTACCCCATTCGCACATTCGTATGATTATACCTGTTTGTTACCTACCAAAATAAATCTGACTGTATCAAGATTGATCTCCCGCCCTACCTCGCCAATAATGGAGCCCCTTTTCCTTGCAATTTCATAGAAACATTTTGTCCATAAATAGACTAACTATTGCGACAAATTGAATTACAACACATTTAATAATACGTTTATTGCAGCCAGAAACATATTTCCAACATCTATTAATAAAATCAATTTTGCACTCGAATGAGCATTCCATAACTGTTTGTTTGCTTTTTTAAGTTCACATGAAGGCCATATCCTGTTTTTGTACAGATTGAATTGGTAAAGTTTACACTTTTTGCCACATATTTTGCACACTGTTCATTTACTCGGTGCTATTTCTATAAAATTAACACCACCAATGTGACTGTTCGAAATCGCCCCCATCGCCAAAACGGGATTGACCTCATGTGGGAAAAACTGAAGATCAGTGATCTGGAAAAGCTAAAATTCGTGAAAGCAAGATATATCAAAAGGGCCATAGGAATCCGTGAACCGCGAGTCCTGTGAAAGCGCACCTTTGTGTTTGATTACTGTCGGCCCTTTGTCTATTTATCATGGCGTCCGTTCCGAAGAAGTCGGTATGTATCTCTTTCTCCCTCTTTCTGTTACTCCTTTGTAAGATTCCTTGAGCCTTAGCCTATGTCTTCTCCTGCTAGGATATGCCATTATGTTAGCTTGCTCCTATGGCCCTTTTGATATATCTTGCTTTCACGTTTTTTAGCTTTTCCAGGTCACTGATCTTCAGTTTGTCCCACATGAGTTCAATCCCGTTTTGGCGATGTGGGCGATTTCGAACAGTCTCATTGATGTTGCTAATTTTATAGATGTGATGTTGCTCTTATAGCTGCTGCTGTTACTTGTATGTTATAATAACAATGTTATTGGTTTGCTTCTTTGCTTCGTCCGTCACTGGTTATTTTGCTTCCTAAGTAACATAATTCTCGTACTTCCTTTAGCTTTTCACTTGCTAATTCTACATCCATAGGGGTTTATGATTTCTTTCGGCTGCATTCCAATATTTTTAGCCTATTTTCATTTTATGAAAAAAAAATAGGCTTATGAGATCACCTTTTGTCCGTGTGTGTGTGTGTGCGTGTGTGATTCGTGTGCGTGCGTGTGTCCCATAATAACTTCTAAACGGCTGGAGCGATTTCAATGAAACTCGGTAAGATCATAACACCATTCTGGCCGACCCCGAGCGTACCCTCCAAGTTTTATTGTGTCGTACCAATCCAACATGGCGGCAGTGCGAAATATTTCACCAGCATTCAGTATCTCCGAAACTATTACCGATATCACCCTGGAATTGTGTTCGGTAATAAAGGACACTACTAGAAGTTCACCTATGAGACGTTCAAAATTTGGTAACTACAAAACCAACATGGCGGCCAAGCGAAGTTGTGACTTTTAAATAGATTTTTCTCGCGATTTAACCGTCCAAGCGTAATGAAACTTGGTACAGCAAGTGTTAATAGACATTGTAATGCACTGACGTCTAATTTAGTTCAATTGTTTACATCACCTCAAGATGGCGGCTGTGCGAAATATTTCACTGGCATTCTATATCTCCGAAACTATTACAAATATCACCCTGAAATTTTGTACGGTGATAAAGGGCACTGCTACAAGTTTATCTGTGTAACATTCAAAAATCTGTAAAGTACAAAACGAACATGACGGCCAAGAGAATTTGAAACATTTTAATAGACTTTTCTCGTGATTTAACAATCTGAGTGCAGTGAAATGTGGTACAGTAAATGATTATAAATCTTGTAATGCACTGGCATCTAATTTAGTTCAATTGTTTACATAACCTCAAGATGGCGGCTGTGCGAAATTTTAAAATTAAGCTTTTATTTCTTGTGCGGTAATCATGCGATCGAAGTGAAATTATGAATAATGAAGCTATGCAATATTTTTTTAATGGTACATAACTCTATGACCTATTCATATAACAATCCAAAATGGCGAGCATCCGAAATACTGTATTTTGATGGTTCTCAATATCTACGAATCTTTTACAGCAATCAAACTGATTTTTTTATGTTCATAGTGCTACGGACATAAGTTCACCTATAGGACTTTCAGTAACCTGGTGAGCACAAATCCAACATGGCGGGGACGCGAAGTATAAATATTCACATGGACGTTTCTCGCGATTTAACCATCCGAGTGCAGTGAAACTTTGCACGTTAAATGCATATACAAATGTTAATCCATTGCCATCTAATTTATTTCAATTGTTTTCATAATCACAAGATGGCAGATGTGCGAAATTTTAAAATCTCATTTTACTTCTTGTGTCCTAATCATGCGATTGAAGTTTGAATACCACACGTACACAATAATCTTCATGTAATAGTACGTAAATAAAAATCCAACCTGGCGACCATCTGAAATATTTAGACGGTTCTCAATATTTACGAATCTATCACAACAATAAAATTGAATTTTTGTATGTTGATAGAGGTAATTAACATGAGTAGGATATATGAAAATAGGCTGAATAGTTCTTCACGGAACTACTTGTTGTTTTACATTTATTAATTTTCGTCGTGAATTCTTTCCTCAAGACAGAATTCATACCATTTCAAAACTCATTCAAATCCTCTGGTGTGTCGGCCAAGATGACGATGTCATCAGCAAATCTGAGAGTTGAAATTATTTCTCCTTGAATCTTTACTCCTACTTTGAATTGTTCTCCAATTTCCTTCATTGCTTGTTCAATGTAAAGATTGATTGAAAAGTATGCGTGATAAGTTGCAGCCTTGCCTTACACCTGTCTCAGTACCAGCTTTTCTCTCATGTCCTTCGGCTCGAATAACTGCTGTCTGGTTTCTGTATAGATTGTAGATTGTAGTTTGAATTGAGCGATCCTAATAGAGCTTGAAATCTTCGTTTTCCAGCACCAGCATGAGAGATCGAGTTTGGGCGATTTCAAGAAGATTGACTTTGGAAATAATGCGGTGTAAGATGTCGGCTCTGCAGCTGCTGGTGATATGCTCTGGTTTCTGGAGCAGTGTTGCACTTTCTGCACTCATCATTATAAAAGGATGTGTTTCCTGTAACCTTGTACGCCTGAGCAACTCCCTCAGTTTCTGGAAACAGCTTCCCCCTTGAAAGCCATGTGTTCGACAGCTGTTTGTCAATGGTCTTGTCATTGCACTGGTTGTAGAATCTGTCATGAAGTTCGTTTCAGCCCATCTCTTCACCTTCTCTGTACAAAGTGTTTTTGTCTTTCATAGCGAAATTACCCTCAAGGAGATTCAAAGGTGACTAATTCTGTAGAAGCATAACTTGTTGGTTGTGCAGATCTATAGCCTGGGTTGTGTCCCTCTCAATGCAAACATTTGGATACTACATTCTGTGTTTCGTTAGCATAGTTCTTAGTGTGCAATTAATGTTCCGTTTTTAGACCGTTTTGAAACAGCAGTATATGTACAACACAATATACATAGGGGAAGAAATGCATTTACGCACATATTGTCGGTCTCCTGAGTGGCCGACTACCGACTAAAATTCCCCCTGTTACTTCTGAACACTAGCCTGGAACCGTTTATCACATTATTTCAGCCTAGAGTCAGTTTATATTTGTCCGTAGGGCATCTCTAGATTGTGTTTGCCATGCCCCAATCCATTGCTTTGGCATTAAAGTCTCCAGCCACTATGGGACTATCCGTGGCGTTTATTATTGCATCTTCCTAAGAATTTATTTTGCGGCAGAAGTCCTCATTAGAAGTTAGTAATCACTCAAATAGATAACCCCTCTGGTCTTCGCCCAAACATAACCATCAGAACTTCCATAATCCTTATAAGAACTTTTCCAGGATCCAACACCCATAATAATATACATTTTTTTTTTTTTACGAGGGACTGTGGAAAATCTTCAAAAAACACTTGTGAAGGGTCCGCACTCCACAGTAGTGTGGGATTCTTACCCACTAAAAACCACATCCCTTTTCCCACGATGCGTTCATCACCCCGGAACCGCTCTCGCATTACTTCAGGGTGATGTCGTGCTTACTTAGCCTTTCAGACTTCTTCTTTCTTCATTTATTCTTAAGGGCCTTCGTACGCTTCCAGATCCCGCTTTTTCTGGCGAAGGACATCCTCCACATACACTGCTACATGATCCCATGATTGCTGATTTCGTAACATCACAGAAATAATATTATCTGGTGTCAGTTCTCCCAGTTCAGTTTCCACATATTCTCTCTTTATCATCCAATGGCCGCACACGAAGAAGGTGTGAAGTACATCATCGATGTCGTCACAATATATGCATGTTGCACCACTCGCTCCGCCTACTCGATGCAGGAATTTACGGAAATACCCGTGTCCTGTTAGAAGTTGTGTGAGGTAATAATTGGCTTCACCATGGACTCTTTCGACCCAGGTATCCAGGCGTGGTATCAGTCGCTTGGTCCATTTACCACGAGGGTCACTTTCCCAATTTTCTTGTCAATAAAACCAAGGGACCACGGTTCTCTGAAATCGAAAAAGATCTTATAGAGGTAGGGATTTCGCTTGAGGACATTTAGGAACGTCTTCCTCTCCAGAAAAAACTTAGAGCACACCAGCGATTCCCAGAAAAGCGAAAACTGAGAACAGCCAAGAAGTGGATGGCTGACAGAAAAGAGACGCACAGGAAATGGATGAAGGACTACTGGGAAAAGATTAAAGCTCAAAGACGGAAACAGTTTAAGTAACGCGGTCTATAGCTGGCCGAGACGAAGGAGAAGAATGATAATTTGAATTTCATGGTCGTGATAAAAGATCTAGTACTGGCAACAAAGAACTACCTTAAATACATCATTAAGGCAGACATGCCAGATGACAAATGTAGGGGATGCCTTCGCGAATCGGAGACCATCCAGCATATCACAGGGGGCTGTACAACAATTTCATCTACGCACTACTCGAAGTGGAATGACCAAGTAGCAGGGTGTCGAGCGATGACCTTTTTCCAAATTCCCGTATACTTCCCGTATTTCCCGTACGAAAATCCACCAAATTCCCGTATATTTTAGAACTCTCTAAGACGTAGAGTTCTCATACCGAATAGCTGAAAAATGAATCTTAAAGCACGAATCACGATTTTCTGGCGTAGGTGTAACTGCATTTTTCGAGATAATTCCGCAGCCCACGGGTGATCGCGAGATTTAGGTCTAATCCGTAGCGTGAGCAAAGCGCGCGCGCGCGAGTGAATTCTCTCGCAGATAGGACTACCGTTTACCTGAGGAGAGCTGATATAAATGACTGTTTTACTGAGGAGGGTTGAGAGAGTAGAGAATAGAAGTGTCACATAATAAATGTTTACGGGAAGTGACTGAATTGTATGGTACCGTAACCGTATAGAGCGTCCGCGAGTTAAAATGACACCGAAGCTTATGCATAGCGAACTTCCGGTCCGCGAATCTCCATTTGATTTTCATTGGCAGTGAATCGTTCGTTCACGATTATCTTCTTTATTATTTCGGAGTGTGGTTTTGATTTTAGGCGTTCAACTTATGAAATAAGAACTGGAGGGTTGGCCTTTTATGAATATTCCAAAGACAAGTGTCTCCTAAAAGAGTAATTAGTAAAACTTCACATTAGAGACGACCATAACAAACAGCTTGCCTACAAAGTGTGCGATTTGCACATTTCAAACTACAATAATTAAGTTGGTGCAAATTAAATATGTTATATGTGAGAATATTATTATAATTTGCTATCCGGTTGTTATATTAGTATATTATGCATTAACGTGACCCGTTTAAATTTCAAATTGTAACGGAAGCTACGAGTTATAGGCTATTCGCCGTACCGGTAGGCCTAATATTTACTAACAACGCATCGTTTCTTCTTTTATATTTATTTAATCATTATAATTATAATAGCCTATCTATTAACACTTATTTAACCAATAATCATTTTATAATTCTATACATATTCCAGGTATTGCAAGAAAGTGATATTTGATAGCACATGCGGTTCCACCTTAAAATCCAACCGTGCCCAGTTTTCAGTACCTATGGAAGATATTACCGTAAGTTAATAAACCAAACAACTGGCAACATTCTTTTAAATGCTCATTTACATCTTCACCCTAGTCTACGTAAAGTACCATACGGTAATCACTGAAAGGGTAGGGGGGTTATAACCTCAATTTCACAAACGGACGAACCTCATTTTGCATGAATTATGGAACTCGAATCCTAATGGAGGTATGGATTGTCTGCATTTAGAAATATGTTAGTCAATAATTTAAAACAAGATGCCAGAAAATTAAATACAAAGAGCTGCGTGCCTACCACGGTGTTAAGTTGCTCCGTGAAAAAAATACACCTCGCCAAGATTATACGACGTGCATACAGTTAAATACAATCATCCAATTGGAGAAGCACTTTCTTTGTTACCATCGTATAAGCAATTCAAACATAAACTACTGTAATTTACGGGAAAATGTGCAACTTTTAGAGTCTACGAATGTTGTATGTGCCACAACGTTAGCTGACTGACATTTCGCATCATTAATACATAAGGAATGAACACATGCAGAGCTTTCTCACTGCACACAGCTGAAGATCATATTCTTGGTGCATTTTACGTTCTCTTAACAACAATAATTTGCTTAGTTACATGCAAAGAAAATTGAAGTACACAGTTCCCATTGCTTCCATTACCTGACTACTAAACCAGACAATGGTAATGCATAACCATACGCCAGTGGCACGTCCTATGGCAAATGAAAGTTCGAAAGAAAATGTAAGCTCTATAGGAGCCCGGAACAAGGCGATACTATTTTCTACACTATGAAAATAGTCAAAAAAAACCTTTGTAATAATGAATAATAATCCTGGGGGTCATGTAGTAATAAGATGTTACCCACCCACTATCCCTTTCTAGATCACGAATTTTATAGTAAAATTGGAGGTGTGTCCGCTATTACACGCGTAAATTATGGGACAAATACAGTATTGCTAACCCCCATGAATTCGGTACTGACAGCCTTTCTGTCACTTTGCCCCGCTTTTCCTCTCCGCAACCCACGGTCGCCACATAACAAGACCCTACGTCCAACCGCCACACGGCAAGAATTCTGAGCATGCTTCTCAACTACACCCTGTATTTCGAAGGAAACAACGCGAAGGATGTCGGGAGCTTGAAACAGCTGAGCTGTGTTGCTAAGCTTTTAGTGTTGTTGTAATCAACTGATACGAATAATACACAGCGCAACACTTCAGACATTATTTATGTACAATTGCCGGTATACGTAATATATTTTAAAAGACGATCCTGAGTCAACGCCGAGGACATTCAAACAGAGAAATACGATACTTTTAGATGAATAAATAAATTACACACCGAAGCAACCTTTATCAACGGCATTCAATTCAATAAATACGACAAAAAGGGCAAACACTCTACAGCTAATGAATATAAAACACTCACCATGCAATGATTATCCTTTAACATGAAACAAGAGTCTGAACGGAGGTCGTTCACAGCTTACTACAGTAGTTGACAGATGCACACTCACTGAATCGCGAGTCTCTACGGTTAATATTAACTTTCGTGATAATACAAAAGTAAAGTTAAGGTGTAATTTATTTCAGGATTAGGGCATAACCCATCTCTTTTGGGTACATTCGTGTTGACCGACTGAAAAGCACCAAACTCTTGTTTACTAAGACAACACTGAAAATATGGCTTCAAAGACCACAACAATAAAGTTAAGGTAAAGACATATTTAGCACTGAGCACTCAAACAAGTCGCTCTGTGGCGATATTATTGCCGTGGTTTTATATGGGAGTTGTAGGCTATTGAATGACAGACGGTATTTTGAACCCTATGACGGGAAACAATAGCCTGTGCTCCATTATCGATTGACGCAAGCGAACTGACACCAATAAATAACCTATCCTCAGTCACCTGGCAAGGATTTCTTTGACACCCTCCATGCCTTCACTGTTCCTATCATCATCACCACCATCATTGTCTTCATCAGAGCTCGATGAATTGCCAAGGTTAATAATCATATCATCCACCGCGATATCCAGATCGCCTTTAGTATTTCTTTCTGCACATGCTGTACGGGATGTATCCAGTCCTCGGGTCGAACTTCGGCGAAGTAAAAGAAACGAAACAATTACAATGAAAGGAAATCCGACACATACAGTGGTTAACAAGCGACTGAAACAATGCCTGCCCATACGAGAAGAATTCTGTCACTTGTGTGGTGTATTTTGTAGCCACATGTTGGTGACGGGTGTTTGATAGTAAAATGTCGAGAGCTGTGAGATATTATTTGTAGTTTTTGAAATGTATGCATGTGTGACGCATTTGCATTGAGTGTTTGCACGGACTTTAAAACAATTTGGTACCGGTATGTGCATCTCCCCTGCGAAAGAAGACCTTGGAAAGGCTAAAAACAGTAACATTCCACACGCGACACGCCGCGAATACTTTTTAATTTAGATTTATTTTATCTAAGTAGATCATAGAAAATAAAAAAATGCAAAACGAAATTAAATAAGTCACTTTAACAAATACAACATTGTTATACACAAAATTAAGTTCTTTTGACAGTACTATTTTTGTTGTTGTTGTTGTTGTTTTTTTTTTTTTTAATTTTCAATTCCTGGAGATCTTTTGTGGCTTTTCTTTCGACTGCCATCTTAGCCGTCGCTTTGCACCTGTTTTGCTTCCTTGAACACGGCGTAGGAGTTTCGTGCAGTATGGACTCTTGCTCACGGTTATCTTTTCTACTCCACCAGCTGCCATCACAGCGTCCTGAACAGTATGCATGCCAATCAGACTTGCTTCTTTGTGATTGACGATCATGCACTCCTTGTTCAGAGAGAAACCTCTGTCTAGAGCTGCATTGTTGTGATACAAAATCAGTGTCATTTTTACGAAGCTTGTGAGATCGTTTTTGGCAGGAACTGAGGAAGGTGCTGAAGCCACTAATTCAGACCATAGCACGTCGAGCCGTGGCTCTTTTCCGTCGAACTGCTTCAAACGCGCAGTGACGGAGGGTAGTCTCGCGCAGTGACGGAGGGCAGTCTCAGAAATTCGGAGTAGCTGCTCTTGATGCGGTCAGCCATTGCGCCAGAAAGCAAATTCTTCTGATTACACAGAATTTCCAGGGCAACTTAAAGAGTCTAGGCTGGAAATTGTACGGGACTCTTGTGATTTTTTCAGCCATAGGATACGAATGTACAATTTTCGGCAGTTGATGCGAAATTGCAGCACATCCGCGTCTGGAATTTTCTGAGATCTTAAGCTATTAACTTCTTAAAGGGCTACTCTTGTCGAGAAACACAGGTCTCCTCTGAATAACAATGCGGAATGATTCCTGTATGTCATTGTCAGCTCGAGCGTGGAGAGGGTACGGCCGGCGGTCGGCCAGGCAAAGCATGCATTCGACGTTGGCTGGGTTCTCATCCCGCTTAGCGCTCTATCGGTGGCGCAAATTGCGGGTGGCAGCGCGGTCTGCAGGCGAAATAGAAGACTGAGCGGGAGGACTCGACCGAGCGTTCGGGGATTAAGAAGTCAGGCATTATGAGACTTTTCAAGATTTCCCGTATTAAGTGCGAATTTCCCGTATAATTCCCGTATTTTTCCCGGGTCACTAAAATCCCGTATAATTCCCGTATTTCCAGTATCGCTCGACACCTTGTAAGTAGTCAAGATAATCGACCTGAACATGGCAAAAAAGCACTCCTTAAGTGATAATGTTCTGCCTTACTATCAATATTCCTGATGCTGTTCTAGAGAACGTTACACACAAGCTACTCTGGGACAGGTCAGTGATCACAGATAGATCTGTATCAGCAAACAGGCCACACATTATTCTTATTGATAATGTGCAGAAGAAAACTCTTCTAATAGACACCGCAGTCCCTAATTCGCGTAATATCCAACACCTGAGAAAGTGACGAAATACATGCCTCTGCGATCCGACAGATGTGGCGACAGGAATTGCCTATCATAATCTCTTCCACTGGGATCATACCAAAGTCGCTGAGGGCCAACCTCGATAAACTGGAGCTCCACCTTAATCTGCTTACCAGCTCAACCTACTAACTCCATGGTGCTACAAATGGCGATGGAATGCGGTGAACTTATGAATAAGGATAATAATAATCTTATTGGTTTTACGTCCCATTTAACTACTGCGGCTTTTAGAGACGCCTGAGCCAACCACGCTCATGTTTGGTTTTGGCAGGCGATTTAAGGCCGAATGCCCTTCCTGACGCCACGTGATTTTTCAGATGAACATTTCACCCCGTTGTTACCGGGATTCGAACTCCGGCCGACCGGGTAAAAGACGAGAGGCTAAGCCACTGCGCCATCACGCTCGAAGGGGATCTTTTACGTGCCAGTAAATCTACCGAGACGGCTCCCTCGCGTTTGCACTCCCACAAATGCCAAGTGACTGCGCCAGGATACGAACCTACAACCTTGGGCACAGCAGGTGAGAACGTTACTGCTGAGCCACGCAGCCAGCCTTCAGGATAATTGCTGCTTAGTGAAAACCTGTGGGGGCTGCGTCTCGAAAGCTTTTTCCCAAGTTCGTATTATTTTCCTTAGCACCATATTGAACAACAATGGAGATGAGCCATCTCCTTGTCCGATACCTGTTTTAATTTCTCCTACACTTAACTTTGGAGGCGGTGTCAGTCAGTGTCTGTCTGTTAAACTTTCTTGTTTTCGTATCTACTCTGAATTCTTCCAGTGTTCGTCTATCTAAGAAATCATCTTATGAAGTCCAAAACTGTCACTGTTTGTTTGGATTTACGGATTTGTAAGATAGATTACAGATTTACATTCTACACATGAACTTCCTTCTCTAAAACCAGCCTGATATTCGCCTATTATGTGGTTTGTTTGCTTCTCAAATCTTGTAAGTAACTTTTGCTTTCGTGAAAATGTTGTAGGCAACTAGTAACAGTGATATATCCCTCTGTAAGTGGTGCTTTAGTGCACACTTCCAGTAATCCTCACATCTTGGATAATGGTGTGAGCTGTTGTGTCATCTTCCCCGGGTGCTTTATTATCTTTTAGTTCATGTGTTATACAAGTGGCTGGTTCTGAGGCAGAATTAGGTAGGAGGTTTTAAATATGAGGTGCTAATGAGTCACAATTTAATAGATCTGTATAATAATGAAGTTCGCAATTTTCCATATTAATTGTTCCAAAGGTCCCATCAGTTGGTGCCTTATAGTTTGATACTTCTTCCCTCAAAGTTTTGTAGAAGTTTCGTGTATTTTTGCCTCCTTTTCTTATTTTTCAAAAATGAGGAATTAGCCTACTTTTCTCATTTTGCAAAAATGAGGAAAAAGTAGACTTATGAGATCGATCCGGGAAAATGTGTGTCTGTCTGCCTGTCTGTCTGTGTGTGTGTCCTCCTCTATCAACAACTAAACGGCTGCAGCTATTGAAACTAAATTTGGTAAGAGTTAAGATCTATACTTGAATATCTCACGGCCATATTTGAAATTGACATCAGTGATACCAATTGCTGAAAAATCGCAATTGAAATTTGAGCTCTATGTTGGATATCTCAGAAGTTATGCATTCGAACTATTCCAAAATTGGCACACATATAGATAATAACATTTCAGATTAATTTGCAGAAGTCCATACATGCCAGGATTGCCAACACGATTCTAAGCTTGCCGATAAGTCCAATTTCTAAATGCATGTAACTTATATACTGTCGATTGGATTTCGACCAAATTTCGTATGTACTATGTGTACTACAACAGATATGACTGTGCGAATTCCAAAGAGCCACCAGGGCTTTCAACTGTTAATAAATGCTCTCTCTATGTTTTAACCCTAATATCAATATATCAGAAAGTATGCAAGCCAACAGCTCTAAACTTTGCACACGTGTAGTACCTTACATTCTAGATTAATTTGGAGAAACTAATATACCTCACTGCTGCCAACATGTTTCTAAGCTTTCTGATAGTTTCAATTTTTAATTACATGTATCTTCTATACTAACAAATGAATTCTATCCGCAATTGGCACTATAATAGATCGTAATATTTCAGAATAATTCTGAGCATCACATACATGACATTGTTCCCAACATGATTTCACACGCACTCATAAATCCAATATCAAACAGAACGTAACGTCCATACAATCCATTAGATTTCAACCACATTTTGTATGTGCATTCTATACCTTAAGAGATGGAACTAAGAATATATTCAGAGTCACCAGGGCTGCCAAGTGTAGTAAGTTACTCTATTAGGCTACACTATTTCAGGTTAGTATTATCAACTTGATTTCGTCATTATACTAGATACGTCTATATAGATTGGCATGGATCTTTAAAGTAGGCTCTTTAGTTCGTCACGAGACTACTTGTTTTCTTTTAAGATCAGTTCAATATTCATTAACCTACCTTTATCCTAATCAATTGTAACTCCCGTCCAATCTTTGGGCACCGATTGAAGAGCAATTATGTTAATGTAAGGATCAGGCTGGTCCTTCAGGAATTTGCAAATGTTAAATTGTCCATTATATGGATATTGGGAATCCATATTTTTCCTCAAAACACATTATAGACCTGCAGTATTTAGGTTCCGATTATCTCTTCTCCTGAGTTGGTGATACTGTTCCAACTACATATTAGGTTGTTATACGTTAGAGCTTCTCAACATTCTTGAGTTATATTTTCCTTTACCTGTCTCTATCTGAAAAGTTGTACGACCCTTCTTTTAAGAAAATGATGACTATTCAGTGGTCGAATGAAAGAAGGAGTAGGCTAGTGATTAGCATTCTTGGCTATCACCGCAGAGGTCAGTTTTCGATCCGCGCTTCAGCGAAGGAATTACATTCTGATTTGAGGTCTGGAAACTTGTGCACTAGAACGTCAGTTTCAACCTGATTCACCTAACAAGTGGCATAACACATCTACTCCAGGCAAATGCTGGGATGCCGCCTCCCACCCGAATCTTCACATACGCACATCCAAGTAAACGGGGCTACATGACCACGATGTGACTAGGTCCTCAAATGTATCAATAACTCATGGAATAATTCTTCCCCTCTCGAATACAAATTTCACCTATTAAAAGATAACGCAATATCGTCCTTTCTGATATCAACACCAAACCGCTCTGAACTGTTACTGTCTTATTGTTACTATCATTGTTATACTGTACTATTATTATTTAAAACTCAGCAATTCTTCTAGGTTTGTGCCGTGTCTTGTGTGGTTGGTTCTTAAGTTTAGGGGCTGCGACAACGCGGTCATGTAGCCCCGTGTATTTTGGGTGTGTGTAGAATCTGTCTGATAACCGGTGTTAATTGTGATGACTGTATTAGTGTGTGTTATCTTTTTTTATTTAAGTACTACAACTTAGAATTATCAAATAGTTCCTACTTTTGCCACCAAGCGCCACCGTCAACGACTACTAGGCCAAGGTGAGAACTTAGCTACTAGACGCCACCGAAGTCGGCTCTTGGCAACGAACGTAGAAACATAAGAGCGTTGTTTACATTATTAACCTATCCAATTTAACTTCACACAGGTGCAATTAGTGGAAGGTTCTTTAACATGCCATAAATCTATGACATTGTGCCGTGTCTTGTGTGGGGTTTCGATTTGGACACCAAGCTGGCTCATCAGCGGGCTCTAGGGGTCCCCGCCCGGACCCCCACAGGAGTAGCGAACTTCGCGCTGCCTCCCTTTATATTAGGTGCAACTGCACCACTTGACTGCGAGAACTAAAAGCTCATGCAGCCTTATCCTCCCTATGAAGGCTTCCAAAAGGTGGTATATTGGCTTTCACAGCCAGTGAATTAAAACTCAGCAATTTTTCTAGGTTCGTGCCGTGTCTTGTGAGGGGTTTCGCCTAGGACACCAAGCAGGTTCATCAGGGAATACAACAGTGAATGTTAGTGAAATGTGAATAAGCCCTAATCCTATTGAATGTAGGGCGCCACTGTAAAGGAGCTCTTAAGCTCTAAATGTAGCCGTGCAAATAGATCAAATGAGTGTCCATCAGTTTGTGAACACGTAAAGAACAGCACTTACCTGCTCACTGGATGCTTACTCTACACCGTCTGATTCCACAATTATTGTTGAGTTGAATCTCCGTGAAATGCACTGCGCCCTGAGGCGCGGACTTTCCCACTAATATTCTGCACACCGTTTTTCTACTGAGCATCGCAATGATGTAACCCAGTGAGCTATCTAAAGCCAGGAGCGACATGTCAGTGTCGTAGCTATTGTCTGAACTAAACCGGTGTCTCCACGTCACGAGACCCGAGTCGTGCCATTGCTTATAATGTAACATAAACATAGTCATCGCATTTAAGTGTGAAGTCTGTGATTGGAGTACAGTCCGTGGAGAAGTTCACTGCCACCGCTACTGGTCATGCTGCAGAGTGCCTTACGATGCACAGAAAAGGTTTTATGGAGAAACTTGAAACCAAAGAAAGGAAGATCTTACGGAAAATCTTGGGCCCAGTCAAGGAACACGATGATCACAGACGGAGACACAATCATGTTACCAAAATCACTAACGTGATGAGAAAGAGGAGGATTGTGTTCTATGGTCATTTAATAAAACTGAGCCCAATGCGATTGTCGAACAAAATCTTTACTTAATTTCTGGGTAAGAAAACCAAGGGAGCGTGGTTCACAGAGGGAGAAAAGGATTTAAAAGAAGTGGGTATTACATACAACTATATGCATATGCGTACGCCCCTTAAGATGAAACTAAAAGAACAGCTGAGTTTCCGGGAAAAGCCTAAACTAACAAGAGGCAGGACGTGCACTGAAACCAGGAAACAGCAGGCAGCATCGAGGACACATGAGGCGTTACTGGGCGAATGTTAGAGCTTGAGGACACATGAGGCGTAACTGGGCGAATGTTAGAGCTCGAGGTCACATGAGGCGTAACTGGGCGAATGTTAGAGCAGCTGGCCGAAACGTCAAGAAGAAGAAGAAGAATATAGAAATTGAAAAGCAAGAACGGAAGATTCTTCGGAAAATTTACGGTCCCACGAGAGGAAATGGAATGTGGATTAAGAGGAGAACAGCGGACCTCTATTCCCCAACTGACAGGCTTGCTGATGCTGTTCGCAAGGGACGTCTGAAATTCTATGGACATATCTATTGACGTCCGAAACGGGGAAGGAGCTTACGGTCAGCTGTTTCCAATATGGCGGCGAGATAGTGACGAGAAATAAGCAAGACAGTGATTGGGTGTGCGTTTGTTATGGCTTCTAATTTATGATGGCAAAATACCACATATTATTTTCTTTCATTGATAATAATTTTTTTACAACAATTTAAATCACAGTGCTTAATAATTACTACCAGTTAAAAATATTACCCACATGTAGATAGTTAATTTACTGTCTGCTGTTACATATATGAAGCCTGTACTTGGGAGCCTAGCGGTATCGATGTTTTTATTAATTTCTCAATATATATACATATATCTCACATAACACAAAGGACGACTCGCTGATAATAAATTGAATCCAGCAACCCTGAATTTGCATGAATGTTTTGGGTTCAAACAAGCGTTACTTGGGTTGCTCAAATCATACGGTACTTCAATATTTCAAATATTGACCTACATACTTGCTGTTCAAAGGCAAGAATATAAATTCTCTGCCAAATTAAGGCTAGGAACAGCATTTTTCTTAAGTTGTCTAACCTTTCGGCTATTGTCAATCGGAAGAAACCCTAAAATAAATAAGGAACACGTGAGGAATGCAAGTTTGCAAAGAGCGGATTACATTCTATGTACGGCACAGAAGCATTAGGCTACAAGTTTATCAGTATTTTTGATGTATCGAAATCCTCGTGAATACAAATTAGAGACAATAACTATCAATAATCAACAGTACCGGTGCTTATGCTGTGGAAAGAAGTCGTCTTCACAAAAATGCAGACTGCACACTGTCATGTAACGTGTAACACGTTTTCCAATTGACAGCGCCGAAGCCCTTCTCTCTTTCTGTGAACTTTTTGTGCAGGAATGTTGTGAAGAGATTTCGTACCCGTGGTGAAACCTAAAAGAAAACTGCTAGGATGTGGTCCACAGAACGGAAGATACAACACGGTGCATTCATGAAAATAATTTGGGTGGATAAGAAAGATGGCTCAGGCAAGGAAAGCATTTCTACAGAAAAGAATCTGTTGACATCGAATATAGATTTAGGTATTAGAAAGTCAATCTTGAAAGCCCTTGTCTGGAGCGTGGCGCTTTATGGAAGTGAAACTTGGACTATTGGTGCAGCAGAAAAGAGGAGAATTGAAGGGTTTGAAATGTGGTGTTCGAGGAGAATGATGAAGATCAGATGGGTAGATAGGGTTACAAACAAAGAGGTATTAAGACGAGTGGGAGAGGAGAGATGTTTCTGGCGACTGCTAATGAAGAGAAGAGATAGGTTGGTAGGACACATACTAAGACACCCTAGAATAGCAAGCTTACTGACGATCAATATATTATGTCCACTCGAATTTGAAGGTTGTTTGTGAAGTAACCAATATACCTACATAAAATCCAATAACATCATTATTTTCGTCGTTCTGTTTTACGTTAGTTCATGTAGGTTTGGAATTTTTAATTTATATATATATATTTTTTATCGCAGTTGGAACACAAAAAGTGCCCGTTTTTAAGCGTGTTTCAACCATGCGTCACATTTAAGAATTATTATCTCACAAACCTGTCATCAGATTGAATACAAACTTTAAAATAATATACATTGAAATGTTCTATAACCGGTTTATTAATTTAAAAATTTTGTGTGTTCGAAAACGAAAGTTGTTATTAGTTTTTTGTAAGGTAACTTTTTCTCGGCTCGGGTTCGTTGGAAAATGTAGTTCTTGGTTGAGTCGTAATCTTTATACATCAAAAGGTTATGCTGTATGACTGTGAAATACGTAAATAAATTCACTTATTTTATATCGGTTTGTATTTGTACGGGGAATTAAGACATGGTTCACCAGCTACCCGCTCCTGGAAATGCTGTACAGCGTTGCTGATATGGAGCCCATCACTTCCGAGCGAGACGCGCCATGACGCGTGATGGAGCCCATCTTGGCAACGCTGTACAGCTTTCACCGGAGCGGCTAACTGCTGAACCATGTCTTAATTCCCCGTACAAATACAAACCGATATAAAATAAGTGAATTAATTTACGTATTTCACAATCATACAGCATACCTTTTTGATGTATAAGGATTACATCGCGACCAAGAACTACATTTTCAAACCACCCAGAGTCGAGAAAAAGTTACCTTACAAAAATGATAACAACTTTGTTTCTTAGACACACAAAATTTTAAAATTAATAAACCAGTTACACAACATTCCAATGTATATTGTGTCAAAATTTGAATTCAATCTGATGACGGGTTTGTGGGATAATAATTCTTAAATGTGACGCATCGTTGAAACACGCTTAAAAACGGGCACTTTTTGTGTTTCAACTGCGATAAAAAATATTAAAATATAAATTAAAAATTCCAAACCTACATGAACTAAGGTAAAATAGAACGACGAAAATAATGATGTTATTGGATTTCATGTAGGCCTATCGGTTACTTCACAAACAACCTTCAAACTCGAGTGCACATAATATTTTGGTCGACAGTAATTATGGAAGGAAGGGTCGAGGATGAGAACAGTAGGGGTAGACCTAGGTTAGAATATGTTAAACAGATTGCTTCGGATGTTGCCTGTGGTAGCTATGTAGAGATGAAACGATTAGTACAGGACAGGGAGACATGGATAGCTGCATCAAACCAGTCAAAAGACTGAAGACTCAAACAACAAAAATAAAGTGAAAACCATCAGGTGCTCTTTGAATGGGTATAACGAAGAAGAAGAATAAGAAGCAGAAGAAGAAGAAGAAGAAGAAGAAGAAGAATGATAACGCAGTCATCGAGAATTTGCTCTTTATATTGATATTTGGGATTGTAAATGTTTTCTTTACAGCAAATATGATGAGAATATTTAAGCGCATGCGTAAAACATATAGGCCTAATAATTATAAAAATAATTACGGTTGGTTGGTTGGTTCCTCAGTTTAGGGGCTGCGACAACGCGGTCGTGTAGCCCCGTGTACTTTAGGTGTGTGTAGAATCTGTCTGATAACCGGTGTTAATTGTGATGGCTGTATTAGTGTGTGTATCTGTTTTTTAATTCGAGTAAGGACAGCAGACGATCAATTTTTGAAGTAGTTACTACTTTTCCTAACAAATGCTACCGTCTACGACAACTAGCTGAGCATTTGGCTACTAGATGCCATCGCAGCCAGCACCTGGTGATGGACGTTGGAACTAATATAGTGTTATCAACATTAGCGTACATATTTTAGCTTCACACAATTGTAGTTAATGGAAGATTCTTTTACATGTCATAAATCTATGACGTGGGACCGCCGGCTTTACTTCCCCTCCGAAGGAAGGCATACTGAGGGTTTTAATAATCCGACGACTTCGGTCGGGTTTGAACCCGCGACCTTGGGAATAGAAGCTCAGCATGCTACCTACTACGCCACCGAAGCCGCTATAATAATTACCGTACTGATAACTTTGAAGACATTTTTCAGTGTTGCCACACAACGACAATGACACACACCCAAGTACCAGGATATCACTAGCCCATAAATAAACGACAGCGCACTAACTCACTCGCTAGAGGAGAAGCCTCCTTCCCTCAGCCGTAGAAGTTATATTGTTGGTTATTGTTTTGAGGGGCGGAACTACGAGGTCATCTCCCCCAACTGTAGGAGATTGGGGAACCTGTAAGGAAGTAGAGCCATGAAAGGCAATGAAAATAGGAACGAATTATTATTTTTTATTTATTTAGTCAATTTACCCTCTAGGTTGGTGGTTCCCACGGACTCAACGAGCGAACTCACCACTACCGCCTCGATGGGCAGTGTCCTGGAGCTGGGAACATCTGGTCGGGATGGATACAACTGAGGAGGTGTGATCAGCATTTCGCCCAGGCGGCCTCACCTGCAAAGCGAACAGGGGCCTCATGAAGGATGGGAAGGGATGGAAGACTGGGATGGATAGGCTAGGAAGAGGGAAGAAAGCGGTCGTGGCCTGACAGAAGGTACCATCCCGTCATTTGCCCGAAGACGAAGTGGAAAACCACGGAAAACCACTTCGAGGATGGCTGAGGTGGGAATCGAACCCCCTCTACTCATTTGGACCACCCGAGGCTGAGTAGACCCTGTTCCAGTCCTCATACCACTTTTCAAATTTCGTGGCAGAGCCGGGAGTCGAACTCAGGACCTCCGGGACGGCAGCTAACCATGCTGACCGCTACGCTACGGAGGCGACAAAATAGGAACGAACAAACTAAAAATGGCAGTCCCAGGTCAGGTCTCCCTGGGAGTTGCCAGCTCCAGAGGTCACTGGGAATAATGTTTGCCTCCCACTAAGGTGGGCCGGGTTCGATTCCCGGTTATTGTATTTGAGATTTACGAGGTGACATTTCACGTCCACGTCCAGTACCACATGATCGAGAGATGGAAAACTATGGGATTCCTTCCTTTAATGCTTGAGGAGGCGAACTGCTTGGTGTTACCTTGCCCCTTTCGAGGCAGCGGATATCGTAAAATGAGGGCACCAAGCAAAGCGCGACATCTCTGACGTCGAAAGGAAATTTGAGAGGAACTCCACTGACGCGGGTGGAAGCAATAAATATAATAATTCCTGCTTTTCACTTATTAGCACATAAAAAGACATAATATTTATATTTAAAAAAATCAGTATGCTAGATCTTTCAGTTTATTGCATTTTTGTTCTGTGTTACTTCAACGGGGAAGAACCTGTGAGCTATGTAATCTTCATGCGGAACGTATGTCAGTTTGTAACTGTGTTATTCTTAACTTGTCGCCCCGTGTCACTCACTGTGGAAGCAGGGGATTTCCTTGTCCATAGCCATATTGCACCATGTGCTAGACCTCCCCCGCCCCCAGCTACCTGGAACCAGTGTCACTCACATGCAGTTCATTTCTGGCATTGTCAAGTGCAAGGCAGTTCTACGATGCCTAAAGTAAAACAACTACAAGTTATCGTCTGTTGCAGAATTTAGGGATAATTTTACTTCTGATGGGGGTGTTCTGTTCTACCAATCATGTGGGAAAGCAATCAAGGCTGAACAGCGATCTCAAGTTACACCACACCTCAAGGGCAAGAAACTTTTTTACCCAAGTTTCGCGCCTTCAGAAGAAGTGTTTCGCGATAACCGTTGGACATTTGTGATGGACAACCTGAAGATGTATCTCGTTGTGTATCGTAATGCTTCAGCGGTCAGTGAGACATAGCATAAATTGCATTCGTGAGTACTAGATATTGTTTATATTCACATTAATAAACTACATTATAATTAAATATTTTTACTATTTTGTCTCATATTTAAGAAATATTTAATACATAAAAATAAAATAATATTTTCCCGATGTTTAGCAGCGGTAGTGACTGTACCGTGCCTAATCCCACACAAACACCGTGAAGGCTGCACTTACCGCCAGAGGCTGTGCTCCTGGTCCCGGAAGTAACCGAGCAGCTGTGGAAACTCAGATATAACGGATATTAGCCCCTTACATCGGTTTTTCCACAGAACAATTTGGCCTTGCGTACTATTAGCTTATGTGGCGTGTGGAATGTCGTATTTCCTCATTTTATCAAATATTCTCACGACTATTACATGAGACTGTTACAGGAAGATTGCCATTAGCTGGTCAGCGCCTCTCACCCACGTATTCTCTTTTTCTGGGCGGCTTCCGTGGCGTAGTTGGTAGCATGCTGAGCTTCTATGCCCAAGATCGCGGGTTCAAGACCCGCCCGATGTCGTCGGATTTTTTAAGAGCGTTAAAAATCCCTCAGTATACCTTCCTTCGGAGAGGAAGTAAAGCCGGCGGTCCCATGTCATAGATTTATGGCATGTAAAAGATCATTTTACGGACTAAACTTGTGTAAAAGCTAAATTGTTAGGTTAGATTTCGCCGGAACGCTCTATCAAAGTTCCAACGTTTACCACTAGGTGTCATTGATACCTGATCTGGTAGCGAAAGTTGGAACTACTTGAAATTGAACGGAACTTGTAGCTCACCCTAATAAGGGTGTCCGCTGGAAGCAGCTACAGACTCAGGAGAGCCGAACATGTCCTCGGACACTCCCGGCACTAAAAGCCATACGATAAATAAATAATGGCATGATTAAGAACCTTCCACTAATTACACTTGTGTGAGGCTAAATTATTGGTTATATTTGACTAACGCACGTAGGTTCCAACGTTCGTCGCCAGGAGACGACTTCGGTGGCATCCAGTAACAAAGTTGAGAAATAGTTTGTCGTTGACGGTGGCGTTTGGTAGCAAAAGTTGGAACTACAGTACTTGAAAATCGAATGACTGCAGTTCTTACTTGAATTAAAAACAGATAATGCACACTAATACAGCCATCACAATTAACACCGGTTATCAGACAGATTCTACACACACCCAAAGTACACGGGGCTACATGACCGCGTTGTCGCAGCCCTAAACTGAGGAACCAACCAACCTTCGTTACAAGCAAATCATTGCAGTTTAAATGCTGAAAATATGTACAGATAAACAATCATAAATTGTCGCATGGAAAATATCCAAGTCCTGATCGGGTATCATCGTGCTTGGACGTGGCTTTATAGCAACAAAATTGATGCACTTCCATGTTTGTTCAACGACATGTTCGGGACAAAATGCAACTCTCAGTAGCCTACACATTGCCACTGTGCGGATATCAGAATAACAGAAGAATTATATGAAATTAATGAGAAACCGCCCAAATACGTGAAGTGATGTTGGATGAAAAGCGCTTAACTGAGTAGCTGTGTTAGCGCAGAGGAAAGGTGTGAAGTTGGTAACCCACCATGGTTCAAATATTGGTCTCGGCATTTTGTTTTGTTTTGATAGCCTCTGTTATACCATTGTGGAACCGCACGATACTGGACGCCTTTTAAGTTTTACAACGAAATATTGCAATGAACCGTTAGTTAACTCCACTGGGTCTATGATAGCTGCTATAGACATGCAGGAGACGTTGGAAATATCATTACAATATTAAGAGCGTTCTGCAGACTGCCAGTTAGCTCAGGGGAAGAGGCATGCGTGAAACGACAAAAGGACCAGGGTTCGAATCGCACTAGTGATACTTATTTTTTAAACATGTCGAATGTTTCATGAACCAAATACATGTGTGTTTCTATATAAAGGGAAATCTGGCTTAATGAATTTGCTTATTGTTAGTCCTGAAAAGGACTGTTGTAGACACTTTTCCAATATCTCGTCCAGTATCCACCGACCTTTGACAACTTGCTGTAGCCGACGTGGTATTGACTGAGCCAGATTTCTGAAGTACTGTTCATCAAGGGCAATCTCCTCCCAAGGGGCAGATGACCTCGTAGTTCCTCCCCTTAAAACAACAATAACTAACTAATCTCCTCCCATGCTTCCAACATAATCTCCCACAATGCATCCTGCGAAAGAGAGGGACGGTGAGGCCAGCTTTCCCTGATATGGCGTTTCCACTTTGTCAACACTTACTCAATGGGGTTCAAGTCTGGAGTTCGAGGGACCCAGTTGAGCAGTGAAATGGAATCATGCTCAGAATATCAGCCCTGAACACTACTGCTCATGTGGATTGGAGAGTTGTCTTGCACGAACTGAAGTACTGCATGTGGATAGCGCTCTGTCACACTCTGAATCATATTCTGCAAGATGTGCAAATAATGGTCCGATGTGAGATGCCCATCTATCCGTTGAAGCACTCCAGCCCCATCAGACGACATCCACCCCCAGCACAACACAGATATGCGGCCACTACGTGTGCGCTCAGCCACATACCGTTTCTCGCATCGGGTTCCACGTGACCTGTAATTACGAACCGGTCTGACCTCTGCCGAATTGAAGCATGTCTCGTCAGAGAAGATGACCTGATCCCAATTAAGATTCAATTCCAGCTCAGCAAAGGCACACCGGTCAACTACTGTATATGTTGGTCGGAGAGACATTCTTTGATTGCAGGTTTTCTGCAAGCAATACCTGCTTCTCGTAATCGTTTACGGGCCGTCTATGGACAGCCAGGAAAAGTGGTCGTCTGCATGAGCTCTACCGAGTTTAAGGACGGATTTTCCTGTGAAGTTGTGGTCTTCTTGTACAGTAGAAACCCACTCTAAACCAGTGTCCGGTAGATGACCAACCCTCCCCGACACCCACCACTGCTGTATCCATCTTTCAGCAGATCTCGGTGGAACACCGCATCGGATTGCTGCCTCACGCACACTGTAATTACCGCGTACGACGAGAGCCAGAAAGTGCTCTCTGGATGCGTGTGTATAGTGAGACATGGGAGAATGTAATGACGCATTATCATCAACGTTAGTTCGGCCAAACACGGTTGTGTTCGTAGCATTACATTATCATGGGTGTGTTACTTCATAAAAATAATATTCACGGCGTGACTCGAAATGTGGTTGCACGGCGATGAACGACTTTACAACCTGACAGCTAACCTACTACGCTACAGTGCAACATACATTTATTGTGAGTGTATCAAGTCTTACCACGACACGGTGCGTGTGGAAGCGGGGCGAGGGGCTGGCCGATAAAGAGAGAGAGAGAGAGAGAGAGCGAGAGAATTGCGGACTGATCATGTTGCAGTATACAGTATATTCGCCGAACTGTACGCAGCCGACAGCAGCCGAAGTGACACTTATCATTTTTCATGCCTCAAGAGATGCGACATTTTTAATGTTTGTTTATCTGTACACACAGTTTATTTCAGGAAAGCAACTTGTTTGATGAAGTGTCTGGTCTGTCTTGGCTTTCATGCGATTTGTATCGTCCTTTGGTTAAATTGTGTCTTTCGCTTTGCTGTTTGTCCAAGATGTGTAGCGCGTAATATTGACCACTGATGAAAACTGGGTTCTCTAAAGAGACAGAATACTGAAAATCTGAAAAAGAAACATACACACGCACAAATGTTGACTTGGGATTCACGGTGCTGGAGAAAACCTGTCGAGCCTCCATGACAAGGTTTCTGTATGGTCAAACCAGGCCCATGTCAGGCACTTTTGTTAAATGACTGAAATATTTAACAATGTATGTTTTGTTCCTGAATAACCTGTATTAATGTAATGTGTGTGCTAGTTTAATTAGGAAGGAGGCGGCACTGGCATTGAGCTAGATACCATCCCGGTTTCCAGCCACGGTAAAATACTTTTATTATGGATGAGAAGAATTCGAACCCGCCTCTTGTCAGTTGTTCCTCAAGAGCCTAAGTGCACAACGTCCCAACCCTTTGAACATAATTAATACATTGGTTGGGAATCGAACCCAAGAGAGAAACCATATTTGGTTTAACTTCAAGCACCGTTTCACTAAATTCCTTGCATTTAATGGCTTTGTCTCAAGATGAATTGGCGTAATGGATGAGCCCTTGCTTGGCGGTCTACTTTATGCAGTGAGAAAGTGTTGTCCACCCTGTTACTGAGCAGACTAACGACCTTGACAGACTCAATGATACCTGAAGAGCAATTTGGCTTCCGGAAAGGGCGCTCAACCATTCAGGCTATTCAGTGCTTAATGGAAAACATAACCGAAGCTCTTCGCGTCCCCCGAGGAAAGCTATTCGTATTGTTCATTGACTATGCCAAAGCTTTTGATTCAGTGGACCGGTCTATATTGTTAGAGAAACTAAATCAACTTATAGGTAGAGAGCACTACCTGAGCAAGATGATTCAGGCCATACTGTCGAGAAACTTTGTCTACATTGATGACAACCTCTCAAGATCAGAGGCAATACATCAGACGACTGGGGTGTTACAAGGAGACCCCCTGAGTCCAATGCTATTCAATGTCGCTACAAGGGACGTTGTCGAAACCATAGCAAATAAGGAAGTCTTCATTTACATGTATGCTGATGACATGACATTAGCTTCACAATCGTACCAACAGCTTCAGGAAGCGTTTGACAAACTGATCACCTGGGCGGACAGGAACAGCCTGTGTCTGAATGCTCAGAAAACAGTCCAGATGACATTTTGCAGAGGAGGGAAACCTCCTGCGGCAGCACTCATCAAATACCGGAACAAGGAGTTTGTTAGGGTCAACTCCTACAAATATCTTGGCGTGACCCTGCAAACGAATGGGAAAGTTTTCACCAAACACATTAGAGAAAGAGCATCTGCAGCGGTCATGGCGATGAACCAAATTAAAAGCATTCGTGAGCTGTCCTTAGAGACGGCCATAGCCCTTTTCCACATCAAAATCTCTCCCATCATGACATACGCAATAGACATTATTTGGGAGCATCTCTCAAAGAGTGATATAGCTTTGATAGAAAGTATGAAAGCGACGTACCTCAAAAAGGTTCTATGTGTAGCCAAAAACACTCCATCGCGGTTAACATACGAACTCACACGACAGCCGTTCTACATAGAGGAACTACGCCTGAGCCTGTCAGTGCCTTCTACACCTCTATATCAAGCCTTGCTTCACGAGCTGTACGAGAAGAAAGCAAATATATGGCCAGACTTCTAACGTACTGACGCCATGATCAACCAAGAATGGATGAATTCAAGCTATGAACTGCGTCATACTATGACACGCTTCGCAGTTCTTGGATTCCACCACAATCTGTGCCACAGGAGGGCGTTCCATGAACCAGACGCAAACTGTATAATATGTGTACTGTGCGGAAAAAAGTGTGAACGCTATCACGCGGAGATATGCGTCAAAAGAACAATAACTCTTTTGGACCTGTGTACTCAACACTAAGATTTTTATGTATGCACATTGTGCGATATTCCGTTATTATTTATGCAGTGAGAGCCCTAGGATGCACCCCGTGTCGCTAGCAGCAGCATAGTGCCCAACTAATTCAACATTTTTTAACGTATTTAACAATAATCACTACTTACATGAATTTCAGAGTAGTTGATGGAAATGCACACCTGTTGCACCAACCTAGGAAGTGTTGGTACACTCGCTGATATTTCGTACCAGTGCAGTTATTTCGATCTCGAGCGCCGCCAGAGTGCGTGGATTTTGTTTGAGATTCCTCCACAAGTAAAAATCGCACGGCGCTAAAGCTTACGAACACATTTATTGTAATACTTCTTCTTGAGAATGTAAGTCCCCACTAGGAAAATTCGATGTTTTGTTCAATACCTAACCATGTTCACTGGATACGAGATAGGCTACAGTACTTCACCACAAGTCACAATTATCTCAACTAAGGTATCTTGCCAGCTCCGTATCTAATAAATGGAATGCCAGCATTCGGGACTTCCCAACGCGCTGTTGTGTAACGGTAGATGCTAGTTAACTGGCGCTGACTCAACTCGCTTCGTTCATCCCACAGCGCAGGTGAACTCTGTCTCTCACTGTGTATTGGACTCGTGCAGTCTAGTTCAGTGTTCACATTGGCGCACGACTGATGAGCTCGGAGGATCCTGAGCTGGGTTTCCTTCTCCCCTATTTCCGCTGACTTTGGGGTGGGTCCCCTCCCTTCTTTCTCTTTTAATTCCCTTCTCCTTCCTCCTCCCCTCCCCCCATTCTTTCTGCGTTTTCCAACCTGTGGTCCGCGAAGAATGTCGATTCAAATTGTCATACAGTATTACATATTTTTCAAGATTTTCATAAAGTTTATCTCGTTTTTTTTCTGCTTTTCAGTCGGTCCACACGATTGTGCCCAATGAATGGGGGGGGGGGGGGTTACAAGTTATAAACACACTCCTGGGAAAGTTACATGTATTAGTTAATTATCATACAGCCTTTAATTAGGTATGTTGGTAAGAGTTACAAATGTTAAATAAAGACCAACCCATTTGAATTCAGTAGGCCGTGTTCATAATGGCAAAATTAATCTCGGGAGTTTCCACCAATACAAAGTTCCTCATTTCTCTACTAGAAAGTGCTATAGTGTTCAAGGAGCTTAGATATCTAACCTCCTTGACTTTCATAGTGATTCTAGGAACAACGAAATTCGACATGCAAGCTACCCTCTGGGTGTCAAATTACAAAGCTTGCACCCGGCATCCGAGGCCATACGATATTATTATTAATATTATTATTATTATACCATATTCAATCTTTATTACTACCTTAAAAATATGATCATAAGATATTTGGCACCACAGTTGTAAAAATAAATACCTTACCGGTACTGATCTCCAATCTCAAAGTCTTAATATTTTTTTTCGCACTGCATGAAAATTTTTAAGCTCAATTCTTCATTACTACCAGACAATTATCTACAAACACAAATATGTAAACTGATCCGTTCCTTGCTTCACACACTCCCCACACCACATAGAAGCGACAGCTCAACTAGACACGATGTGTAACGTCAAGGTAACTAGAATACTATCAGCTAGGCCGATAGCGCAGTTCCCGCTTCAGCCGTCAGGCGGCTCCCTTTAAACCCCCAACACACTATCAGACCAAACCAGACCAGCAGACGGTCGCAAAAAGTAGCTGACGGGCGGTCAGTTCGACAGTGTGTAGGCCTGTCAGCCGCCCAATTCGGTCTGCGCAGACTGTCTGGCGGTCTGGCTGGAAAACCTTCAGACCACAAGACTGCCCCTCGCCTGTCTGGTCTTGTCTGTGTTGTGTGTAGCGCTGTCTGGCCGAGTGGGAGACTCCGTCGCGATCTGCAACAGTACAGTACCTATTCTAGTGTTGAACAGAGAGGCACTACGTCTTATTACAAGATTCTGTCGCCGTTTCTCAATATTCCCAGCATAGAAACAACGATAGTGCCGTTGATAATGAAGTAGGCGATCATGAGGGAGATACTATCATGCAAATGTATGGCTGGAACATACAGAGTAATTCAGTAAAACACTGTTCATCCATTCGTAGAAAAGTGCGGAAATCAGCTGATTCCAACTCCTACCTGTGCTTTTCTTTATACATCTTCTCCAATACTCTTCTCTTCTTCCGTGTATCCTCATCACTGATCAATGCAACACACAATGATAGTCCCATTTTCTGTTGATTTGAAGGATGCGGCGCCATCACAATACCGTATGTAAATACTCAACAAAATACAATAACCTTCTTACTTATTACTGGACAGACGACTCAATACAACTGAGGTCTGGAGGTCTGGTATGTTGGTGTGTATGCAAAGTACTGTAGTCCCCAGACCTAGCAACTTGCCCGTCCACGTCTCCTGGTCTGGGTTGATAGTGTGTAGGGGGCTTTACGCTGACGTCATTTCGCGGACAAGCCAATGTCGCCTGAAGTAGAAAACGTGCTTCGTAATGTAGTTGTATGATCCATTTTGATCTGAAATAATGCGGTTTTAAAAATGGGTAGCCACAGTAACTGTGTCGTTTCTGAGCCGTAGACATTATGAAGTGATTAACCACTCTTTTCTTAACGATAAGGAAGTTCGAAAGCTGTGGATTTTAAGATGCATACGAAAGGATAGCGTCAATACTAGAACTGCCCGAGTTTGTTCTGCGCATTTTTTTAAATAGGACTACGAATGGGACCTCAAAAATGAATTATTGGGTTTGCCTCTGAAGAAGAAATTACGCGTTGGAGCAGTTCATTCGCAGAATATACCTAACTGGCATCAGACCCGACGAGAGAGAGGGGCAAATGGGGCTGTAACCCCGGGCCCGGATTAGCTGAGGGGCCAAGTCAGTAAAAGGACTTAACGTTTCTAATTCAATTCAGACTCCTTACTTCAGAAGGTACTGCACCGGTACATTTCTGAAAGGAATGTGGGTTATTCTTGTAGAGCCTGAACGCGTTCAGATACAAAGAAACTGAATGTTTAAGGCACAGTGATCATATCGTAAAGTAAAAGAACAACCAGTGGGACGAAAATAAATGAGATTGAAATGTAATTGTGAATAGTTCCTGCTGATGACATTTATGATGGAATGAACCCTTACCAGATAAATGCAATAATCTGTCCAGGAAAGTAAGACCTTTGTTCAAATCTGTAATCACTTCCTCTCCTCACGGATCAACTGGCTTCGACTCTCGCCGGCACCCCTTTCAGTACCTAATTCTAAGCAGACCATTGCACTGTGTCAACATTGCGAAATTACACGTGCTTTGGCATAATAAGGTCCGATAGTCTAGTCATCTAGCTAAGCTAATCATGTCACCAGTCTCCCGAAGGCAATTTTTGTTGCCCTTACAACGCAACTCCGTCAACGACGGGGCTACACAATCACGATGTCGCAAAGGCACTAAGCGAATCAACAACAGCATTCAGCCTAGAGTGAGTACGTTAGTTCAGCACTTCTGCAAGACCACATTAATAGCTAAATAAGAAGCAGTATCTAAAAAACTGGGGGATTATTGCCATCCTATTCCACAAACAATTTTAATACATTAGAAATTCTATGATCTTCTCAATACAGCGATACTCTGTACAGCAGGGGAAGGGGTGGGTGAGCGATAGCTCACCAATAAAACATATAATTATCTGAAAAGAAAACCCCTAGGATTATCGTCTTGCCCTGCCCACCTGAAAGTCTTTATATAGGGCTGATGACCTTGACGTTTCCATCTCATAGGCGTATTGCAATATAATATAATGGAATACTTCCTTTAGGCCGACAGAAATTTGCCTCCCAAGTTCTCAAGCCTGCAGCCGCTCTTTCCGTTCAGTGCATAGTGTCTCCTTGTCGACGCCTAAGCCCTGATTATCGGGGACAAGTTTTGCATTCCACCGTTCGCCAGACTTGAAGTGGTTTCCCATTTCAACTCCAGGTAAATGCCAGGGATGGTAGGCTACCTATCTCACAGATCATGGCCGCTTTCTTCTGATTTTCCTAGCCGAGCCCATTCTTTGGAACCGTATACCATAACATTATAGCCTACATGGCAACTCACTGAGTACGAATCATATATAAATAACAAGCACACAAAATAACACATAATCAAAGTAAAATAAATACTCAACTTGCCACAGAAGATGTTGAAAATGGCATTCACCTGCATCTGCACGTTTCTGGCATCGTCTGAGGAAATTTTCATTCACACGCTTTATTTCACCTACCGAGATAGCCTCAATTTAATTCTCTCGTGATATTTTGTGCTAATGTGTATGCAGGTTGAGCATTATTGTTACGCAAACTGGCTGGATCACAGTGGGGTAGTCAACCTGAAACGATCCGAACTTCTGCAATGGCACTATGCTATTCTGCAGCAGAGTATGATTCTCCTGTTTGGTATAATTCAACACATGCCAAACAGGTGGATGTAGCTCTCAACAATACCTGCAGAATTATAACAGGCTGCTTGAAAACTCCAGTCGAATGGCTTTATCTCCTCGCAGGAATAGCACCACCCCCTGTTCGAAGAGAAATAGCTGCGAACAAGGAACGAAAGACAGTGGAGCATGAAAGAACTCATCCTCTATATCAGTGGTTCCCAACCTTTGTCAGCTGACGCCCCCCTTTTCAGATACGGGAGTTCATCTCACCCCCCCCCCCCTCCTCCACTACCCCTCCCCACCACTCATCGCAACTATAACCTCTTCGATTGACGCGGAGGATATATACCTAACCTAATAACGCTACATAATGGAATAGGCTTATCTATTACATACTAACTTCATTTTAGCACAATACAAAGAACACACTTTTAAAACAAATCCTTAAATTAGTCAACACATGCCAGTGAGAGGGTTGACACTGTTTTCTCTTGGTAAGATTCGGTATGTTTGGTTTGATATTTGACAGAGCACAGCGGAGATCACTTGCAACATCAAGCCGACAGTGCTGCTTTGTTTCTATGACACTCAGCGTTGAAAATCCTGACTCGCATAAATGTCATTGAAATCGGACAATGACACGCAATGAAAATTTGGCTGCAAGACAGTTTACACAAAAGTCACCCAGTCCTAATATTATAGAATCATCATTTAGCTTTGATTCACACTTCAAATCTATGGCTTCTTCTTGAAGCTATGCTAGCAGTGCTTCAATGTCAATGGCAAACGAATTTCTTGTTAACATCCAGGACCATTTTTCGACGAGATATCAGGAAAGTAGAAGTTGAATTCTTGTGCCAGGGAATCCAAATGTGACTGAATTTGCACCTAAGTTTATTACGATCACGTTCATTTTCCGGCAAAATTTCATTAAGGCGGTGAAAGGATGAAAAGTTTTCCAGGAATGCATAATATTGGAGTTTTTGTCTTGGAGCTTTAAGTCCAAACTCTTCAAAGCTTCAAAGAAATCAAAAAGATATGCCAACGAGACGATAAAATTGGCATGATTTTGCTCCTTACAACACAGCAAATTCCTTATTTCACCTCCAACCTCGTGGATCCGCAGAGGTTTGTGCCGACAGTTGGCAATTGCCAGTGCTTTTGAACGATTGACTTGGTGCGACAATCACTTGGAGAGATTCGAAAAATGTTTATTTTACAAAATGGTAATATTCGAGTATAAACAAGTAGTTCCGTGAAGAACTATACAGCTTATTTTCATATATCCTACTTATGTTAATTGCCTCTATCTACATAAAAAAATCCAGTTTGAATGCTGTAATAGATTCGTAGATATTGTGCCCGATTATACGGAGGATGCTCAGACAGCACTCGGCTTTTGCTACTGCGGTATCGGGGCGTGTAACGTTCCCTCCACCACTGACTTAACATCCGATATGGAATACTCAAGGTTCACAAGGATTAGATAAAAAACTCAACCTTACAATTTTACATTATTTATTTCATAGAATAAAATTAGATTCAATCTAAACATATCAAAAATCAAATCACTTGGCATAGTCTCTTCAAGTGTCACTCTAAAACTAAAAATCACTTTTTAAAAAATTCATCAAAATTCACTATAATGTCACTTCACTATTCCACGAACTTTGTAACCACGTTGTCTTGCTTAAATTAAATTATTACCATTTTTAGTATATTTCACTCAGGCGTCGAGCGCGCCTATCATTTAATTCATATAATCTCTCCAAGGCTTTGGACATTTACATTCATTTCATTTTACCCTTCAGGGTTTCTTATATAATTACATAAACATTATTTATTTATCATTTATTAAGTCCCTTTGACCTTAATAATATTTCTCCACAAAGCCTTAGATTTTAAACATTTAAAAAACTGTACAAGAACATGCCATGTCTGTGGATCGAACCCTTATTCACCCAGTTACTTTCCATATATCAGGTGATTTTTCCTCAGCATTGTACCATGCACTGTGTTATTTATCATAGTGGGATCTTCACTCATATTAAAACTACATTGTTTCATAACCCGTTATTTCATTCTTTTTGAGGAAGGAATCCTTTTATCAACAATAAAAGTATTTGACAAAATCCGTCAAAATCTATATAAACGCTTCAAACTTATATTCTGGAGAATGGTCTCAATCCCAGCATTATGATTTTATAGGTTATTTTAAGCTTGCACCTTTTAATAAAAACTTTCATATAGTGGCCTCTTTATTATTAGTCTTTGCTAGACCCTACTTGACCGCGGAACTCGTTAAATTTCCTCTCTCATTCCCTCACTACGGTAGGTCAGGCCCTAACAGCTACCCCCTCTTCCTGTGACACTTCACTTGATTTATGGCGTCTCGCTGACCACCATGCTTTACAATGTTATTTACTATTTAACCATATGATTCCCAAGACTTACATTCACTTCTAAAGCGGCTATATGTTTCTGCTTTTAATATTATTATTATTATTATTATTATTATCATTAACATTTCGTGTCTTCAGGATATTTGTTACTTATTTCGGAGGGGATGTATAATAGTTGATTACACCAACCTTAATAACAACTTGTATGACGTCTTATCACAACACTATATTTATAACAATGCCTTATCGGACTTACTTGCATATTTCACATACGACGCTTTATTTCGACGATTATTGCCCACAATATTTTTATTATAACAATGCCAGGCCAGGAACACTATCCAATTAGGCGGGACTCACATGTAACTATCATTTACGACGCTTTATTTCGACGACTATTGCCCACAATATTTTATTATAACAATGCCAGGCAGGAACACTTATCCAATTTGGCGGGACTCACATGTAACTATCATTTACGTCGCATTATTTCGACGATTATTGCCTACACTATTTTATTATAACAATACCAGGCCAGGAACACTATCCAATTTGTCGGGACTCACATGTAACTAACATTTTCGACACTTCAATATGGCAATACTTTAGTGGGAATTTCAACCACACATTATAACACGACGTTTTCATACAACAACAATACATGAATGGGAATCTTTCATCTACAATATTTCGACGATACTCTCCATCTCCCGAATAAATATATCCTGATTAACGCTATTTATTAGCATGAAACAACATTTATTTTATTATTAGGCCTTTTCGGCAACACGATTTCTTGCTTGGATATTCGCAGTTTATTTAATTTCTTGTATAATCTTTCATTTATAGCGGTAAGACCTCGGTCTACCTATTATTTTATTTTCACAACTTTGGCCTGATAGCCTGCAATAATACATTTTTCCCTTGGGTGTTTTATTCACCAATTACTTTAGAGATTTATAGATAGATCATTTGGACAACAATACGTCAAGATACTATTTATTTCGTTCCGTTTTTATTACTCGAGTTCCTTATTACGATTTTTACCACCACTTTATTTTAGAGTATAACAACTCGATAATAGTTATTTTTATTTTTTCATCTCAGATTTCCAATTATTTTTATTACAACTTTTAGTTATTTGCCATTTAATAATATGGTATAAAATCGAACAATTTTTATTTTTCCTTATAATATCAACTTTTAACCATTTCATTATGGTGCGTATTTATTTCATAACCTGATTTTACTGTGGCAAAAATTCTAAGCCATTTAGGTTATTATTTCGATTCCTTCCTCCAAATCATGTATTACTTATTATTTCATTTCTTGGGTTTCCATTACTTTATATTTACTGATCCCATTTGTATATTTATTTCTGCGAGGTCATTCTCGCAGTTATTCATTACTATTATTCCAACATTTCAATTATCTGAGTGCGTTCAACTACCCAGTGAATCAATCACTCAACTCCCTAGTCAACGACTGATTTCACTGGGTCAGTGCATAGTACAACTGCAAATATTAATGAAAAATCAAAAATCACATGAGTGCTGCTCTTGTTTCATTCTTAGAAAGGTTCACCCATCTAACGGCATATCTAACACTTTTCCATGGCACTTTCTTTCGTGAACTGCATTTCACTTAGGGCCAATCGACCTTCACTTATATTTAAACACATTATTATTCTATAAAAACACTGTATTAACACTAAATAAAATATTTCTTTTAAATTATTTGCACTGCACCTTTTTTCACCATATCTCAGTGATCTTCGGCACTTCCTATCGGTGATCGACGCCCTGATGAGATCTCAAGACCCTGCATTGGACGCGTGATAACTCGAACATTTCCTAGTTCTTCACTGGATTTAGTCTCTGCCCTGTCCATTTAAAAGTCTATTTCGGCTTCCCTTATAGTTTTTTTAAGCGATTAGCATCTTTCACTTGCCCTACGCCTATGTGGCGGTCTATCGAATCTGCGGCCCTCCTACTTCTTGACCGTAATCTGTCCTTTTTATATACTGCGACAAGATTTTTCTTCTTTCTCTTACGAGAATGTTTTTCTGTCTACGTCCCTGTTTGGCACACTGTAGCTTCGCTAAAGTTCACTGAATATGCATTGGGTCTCAAACCCGTGTCCATTTACTTGAATTTTTGGATTCCGTTCCAATATCTGACCCTTAATAATGTGGTCTTTTTACTTGACTTTTACGAAGACCTGTCTATAGTCTCGAACCGATGACTTCCAGCATAACGTTTCTACTGATCTGGACTTGTGTTTTTCAACTGACTAATGTTCTAGAATTTTACGCGGCGCAACTTATTTTGTCACGGTTTCCGTGTAGCGTAAAATTTTATCTGATCTAGCACAAGTGCTTTAGTGATCACTTAAAAACAACAGTACTTTCTGATGTGACGTATTTATATTACTACGCACATACGAACTTTTGTTGAAACCGCGGATACTGACGATTTGTTAATTTGACTTAACACGATCCACTTTAGCGCTTGGTGACGAACTGAGTTACTCGATGCGACATCTCCATACAGGAGTGTGATGAGTTTTTAACAACGTGATGACGAACTTCCGTCCAGGCAGACTATAATACTGCGTACTGTATACTATGTACTGTAGGAAATTGCGCAGAGGCTCTCCGGTCTTGACTGAACTGCGACTGATGTGATGCAGCGTTCCTGCATTTGGTAATACAGCGTGTAGCTCCTCTACGCTTACTGATAGTGAAACTGCTTCTGATACAGCCTAACGCCCCACTGGGCTGACGAAATACTGCATGTGATGTGGCGGCGTCATGCCCCCTCCTGGGCTGACGAAAAACTGCCTGCTCTCTGGCTGAAATCTCGGCTATATATTGGGAACTTGCAAAAATAAATTACTTTGGTCTTCTTCTCGGAGCTATCTTTTGAACTAGACGTCGCACGTTTTTGAAAAATATACCATTATGTTTCCTATAATCCAAACGTTACATTATCATCTCATTTCCCGAAAATCGATCGCCTATTTATTTTAAATTTAATCTACAAATCTCCTCAGCTGTGTGGGCGAGCTGGTTTTTATTTTCTCCTTCCCAAGACCTCTTCTTAGCTCCGCCTAATGACATAACTGCTTCGTAAGCGCTTTTTCCCTGTGCCTAATTTATTCGATTATAGTCTTGATGAATTCATAATTCCCTGGATTATTCTGATTGACTTAAACATAGTTATGTGATTTTGCGTTGTTTCCGCGAAAAAGGGTTATTTCACAATTTTGCGGTGTTGGCAGGCAATTTAGGGTTGTCATAAAAGTGCTGATATTAAACCTTCGCGGTGGTTCCCCTGCCAATCTGCTCTGATCGTTTCATCACAGCATGACTGTCCTCGTGATTCATACACGGCTTGCATCTTGTGACTTCAGATAAGGCTGTCAATGCTCTGCGTCATTGCCTGAATCACTTCCTATTTCCTCATGGCTAGTTTGTAACTGAAAGTCTTTACATCTTAGAGATCCGAAGTTCGTCTCCTGTACCAACCCTAGTTGGGTACAGAATCCCCCCTTCAAAGGTAAATGAATTTTTGAAGAGCTGAAGAAATTTATTTATCAAAGTTATAAATTTTCCTTCACTTGTCTGAACTTCCTTTAATTATTTCATTTAATTTCTTGAATGGGGAAAGACTCTCCATGCCCGTTTAGTTAATTCAGTATTATTATTTATACTCATTATTTTTTCAATTCGCTCTGTTTGCCATTTTTTTTTTCTTCTTTCACCAATCTTCCTCAATAACGCGTTGCGTCCAGGTCCAGTTTCTGTTCACTCTCTCCACTTGGAATGGGACGTCACCCTCAAGTGGGTTGCAAATCACCCTTGTCTCGCTCAGATTTCTTCATCTCCCCAATACATTGGCTCGCAGTCCAATTGTGTGGTAGATAAGGTTTTCTCTCTGTAGTCTTCTAAAGACCATTAGTAGTGGTTTTGTTGCGGTTCTACACCCTCCACCTCCACACCCTCCACCGGCGGCGCGATATCTCTCGATCGCATGGTCGGATTTTGACAAATGAGGTGTCATTGAACTCAGGCTGACACCCCCTTTCCAATGGACAACATATTTCAACCCCAAAATAAAACCTACCCCTACTAGGGGGTGAAATTGTAATTTTTCAGAGAATCTCTCTTTCCAATTGCAACATGTGAGAGTTTGAATGCCAATATGGAATGAAACGTTGTTCTACACAAGAGACGTGTATACGGTGGATAGCCACTATGAATTAACATGCTTGTTTTTGTTTTTTGTTTTTTACGCAAGCCCACTCATGGCTTTTGCAAGAAGGCGGGCTTTTTAACGATGGTGGCTGTAATGTAACCTAATCTAACCCCACCCACGAGGGGTGATCAAAAAGTATTTTAAGGAGCGCTTGTCGATAGGCAAACCAATAATCAAAGAGGGTCTTGTCAGGCCTTGAGGCGAGAGCCCCTGTCATTGTTGACGAGTCCCTGTGGACGGGTCCTTGTTGACGGATCCCTGTTGACCGATGGGTCCCTCTTGACAGGTCCTTTTGACTAATCCCTTTAGACCGGTCCCTTTGGACTGGCCCATGAATTTATCCAAATTGTGCCAAAGGGCTTAACTAACGGACTAATAAGGCTAGGAACTTGTATGAGGTATTGTAGGACTTGGGATGAAGCCCCCTTTTAGAATGTATTTTTGAAATTTTGACAAAGGGCCTAACCACACTTTTGTTAATATCTCGCGAACCAATCATGCTAGTGACTTGTATGAGGGGTCCTAGCAATTGGGGCGATGTTCCCCTTTTGGGGGTGAAACTATCCCCCACTCCCAAATTGAAAAATCGATATCTTGGAAACTAAGAACCCTAAAATTATGTGTGATAGCTTTAAAAATAGGTACGCTTTTACCACGATAGGTCATTTCACCCCTAAAATAGTAAATAGTAATGTTACAGGAAATAAAAGCGGTTAAACACTTAAAAATGATAAATGAACCTAAGATCATTTGTTTTTGATGAAAAACTAGTAAGAGGGTTAAAACTACCCCCCCCCCCAATTTAAAAATCGTTATCCTGGAAATTAAGAGCCTTAAAATTAAGTGTGATAGCTTTAAAATTTGTCATGACATACGCTTATACCACGATAGGTCATTTCACCCCTAAAACTTTGAATAGTGATTTTACAGGGAAAAAGGTGTTAAACGCCTAAAAATGATAAATGAACCTAAGATTATTTTTAATGAAAAATAGTAAGGGGGTGAAAACTACCCCAAAATTGAAAAATCGATATCTTGGAAACTAAGAAACCTAAAATTAGGTGTGATAGCTCAAAAAATTGGACATTTAATACTTTTTTTTTACCACGATTGGTCATTTTACCCCTAAAACAATGCATGTAGATTTTACAGGAAAAAAGGGGAACCAATAATCAGATTTGGACACATGAGGTGTTATAAGACTCAGGGCGACAATCTCTTCTTGAATTTGTTATTTATTTTTTGAAATTTTGACAAAGGGCCTAACCACACATTTTGAAAATTTAGATTTTTTAAATTTTTGAATTCATTTTTTTTTTTTTTAGTAGAGAGAGACAGGACCGGTTGTGTTTAAACGAGCATGTCGCCGATCACTGTGGCCATGTTCAATGGATGAATCGATATTTTGTGAAGCATTGATTGAAGAGGGTCATGCGACGACTTGTTTTAAGAATATTTTTATGATTTTTCCTATGATGCATGCATTTATTTAAATATCCCAAAACGGCAAGGTTACTGATTTGAGTTTTATAAACTAATAATGGGATTTGGACTCATAAGGTGTCCTATAACTTGACATGACGCTTTCTTTATATGGCTTATGAATTTTCCCAAAAAGATTAAAAACAACAAGGTCATGGACTTTTGTTTCTCTTAATATATTGCAAACCCATAATGTTAGATGTTTATGGTGAGTGATGAAACATAGCTATGTAGAGAAAGAATTATTGTAGGCTTTACGTATGGTGACTGACAAGTCTTTGACCATTGAAACTTGTTTTTAAACCTGACCGCAGTACATAGGGAGTATAGGTTTCAGGCATGACATGACAAACGGTGTTTACAAAATCCAATTTATCGATTCAAGAATTAAGAGTAGACTATCTTTAATTGATTAGTTAAAGAGGGTAGCTAAGAAAACAAGATGGTGACTACACTGAACCAAACCGAAACAATACAATCCTTTTTGAATGTTTAATGTTACTTGCTAACCATTTTGTGCTGCAGTGGCAAGCACTTTTGGCTCTTGCACTAGAGGCCTTAACTCGATTTAACTTTAAGGCTTAGAACGAACCAAACTAAGAAAGATGGTTATAGTGGTGCAGTGGTTAAGCTGTTATCCTTTGACTAAGGTAGAACAGGGTTTGATTTTAGATTAATACGCATGTTAAAAACTTATAAAAAAGCAGGGATAATGTTTTAAGACTGATTACACTTGTATATTTTTTCAAATTATTACTTGGATTACAAATACAAAGGAGGACTGGGTTCAATATAAAATTAATGCAAGTAAGATTTTGTATTTGTTTTTTATTTTAGACTTTAGATTTTAGAATTTACATTTTACATTTTAGATTGTACAAAAAGACCAAACCATAATGTCATGACTTTAAATTTTCGGTAACTAATCATTAAAGAAAAACATATAAGGATTAGTATTACTTGGAATTATGTTTCCTATACTATATTTTATTTAGGTTTTAGATTTTAGAAATTTGATATTGGATTTTAGATTTTAGGTAAAGACCAAACTAATATTGACTATTCATTAGACTCTGGTATGTAGATAGAAAGATGATTAGACTATATGTTAAGATGAATTTTTAGGTGTTGACTGGCCTTGCAATAAGAATTGACTAACCAGACATGAGTTAACTGCCAACGAAACACTTTGGCGACTACGCTTGTTATTGACCAGTGAGTAGGGTTTTAGAAAAATTGTTTGCTATTTTGGGTTATATACAACAAATGCATAGACCTACTGAGCGACTATGTTTGCTAAACAAGACATTATACCAGAGATGATTAGGATTCTTATGTAGCTCAGACAAGGAAAGCATTTCTACAGAATTTGTTGACATTGAATATAGATTTAGGTATTAGGATGTCATTTTTAAATACCTTTGTCTGGAGTGTGACGCTCTATGAAAGGAAAACTTGGACTATTGGTGTAGCAGAAAAGTGGAGAGTTGAAGTGTTTGAAATGTGGTGTTACAGGAGAATGATGAAGATTAAAGGGGTAAATAGGGTTACAAACAAAGAGGTATTAAGACAAGTGGGAGAGGAGAGATGTTTTTGGCGACAGCTAATGAAGTAAATCGATAGGTTGGTAGGACACATACACACAGAAATAGCAAGCTTAGTTATGAAAGAACGGGTTGAGGACAAGAACTGTAGGGGTAGACCAAGGATAGAATATGTTAAACAGATAGCCTCGGATGTAGAGTGTGGTAGCTATATAGAGATGAAACGATCAGCTCAGGACAGGGAGTCATGGAGAACTGTATTAAACCAGTCAAAAGGCTGAAGACTCAAACAACATGTAGAGCTCACCAAAATAATGTTGTGTAATGGTAAATACTAGTCAACAATCATTAATGCATTACTAAAACCCATCTAAAATGTAAAATGTAAATTCTAAAATCTAAAGTCTAAAATAAAATACAAATACAAAATCTTACTTGCATTAATTGTATATTGAACCCAGTCCTCCTTTGTATTTGTAATCCAAGTAATAATTTGAAAAAATATACAAGTGTAATCAGTCTTAAAACATTATCCCTGCTTTTTATATGTTTTTGACATGCGTATTAATCTAAAATTAAACCCTGGTCTACCTTAGTCAAAGGATAACAGCTTAACCACTGCACCACTATAACCATCTTTCTTAGTTTGGTTCGTTCTAAGCCTTAAAGTTAAATCGAGTTAAGGCCTCTAGTGCAAGAGCCAAAAGTGCTTGCCACTGCAGCACAAAATGGTTAGCAAGTAACATTAAACATTCAAAAAGGATTGTATTGGTTCAGTTTGGTTCAGTGTAATCACCATCTTGTTTTCTTAGCTACCCTCTTTAACTAATCAATTAAAGATAGTCTACTCTTAATTCTTGAATCGATAAATTGGATTTTGTACACACCGTTTGTCATGTCATGCCTGAAACCTATACTCCCTATGTACTGCGGTCAGGTTTAAAAACAAGTTTCAATGGTCAAAGACTTGTCAGTCACCCTACGTGAAGCCTACAATAATTCTTTCTCTACATAGCTATGTTTCATCACTCACCATAAACATCTAACATTATGGGTTTGCAATATATTAAGAGAAACAAAAGTCCATGACCTTGTTGTTTTCAATCTTTTTGGGAAAATTCATAAGCCATATAAAGAAAGCGTCATGTCAAGTTATAGGACACCTTATGAGTCCAAATCCCATTATTAGTTTATAAAACTCAAATCAGTAACCTTGCCGTTTTGGGATATTTAAATAAATGCATGCATCATAGGAAAAGACATCAAAATATTCTTAAAACAAGTCGTCGCATGACCCTCTTCAATCAATGCTTCACAAAATATCGATTCATCCATTGAACATGGTCACAGTGATCGGCGACATGCTCGTTTAAACACAACCGGTCCTGTCTCTCTCTACTAAAAAAAAAAAAATGAATTCAAAAATTTAAAAAATCTAAATTTTCAAAATGTGTGGTTAGGCCCTTTGTCAAAATTTCAAAAAATAAATAACAAATTCAAGAAGAGATTGTCGCCCTGAGTCTTATAACACCTCATGTGTCCAAATCTGATTATTGGTTCCCCTTTTTTCCTGTAAAATCTACATGCATTGTTTTAGGGGTAAAATGACCAATCGTGGTAAAAAAAAAGTATTAAATGTCCAATTTTTTGAGCTATCACACCTAATTTTAGGTTTCTTAGTTTCCAAGATATCGATTTTTCAATTTTGGGGTAGTTTTCACCCCCTTACTATTTTTCATTAAAAATAAAAGATCTTAGGTTCATTTATCATTTTTAGGCGTTTAACACCTTTTTCCCTGTAAAATCACTATTCACTGTTTTAGGGGTGAAATGACCTATCGTGGTATAAGCATATGTCATGACAAATTTTAAAGCTATCACACTTAATTTTAAGGCTCTTAATTTCCAGGATAACGATTTTTAAATTTGGGGGGGGGGGTTGTTTTAACCCTCTTACTAGTTTTTCATCAAAAACAAATGATCTTAGGTTCATTTATCATTTTTAAGTGTTTAACCGCTTTTATTTCCTGTAACATTACTATTTACTATTTTAGGGGTGAAATGACCTATCGTGGTAAAAGCGTACCTATTTTTAAAGCTATCACACATAATTTTAGGGTTATTAGTTTCCAAGATATCGATTTTTCAATTTGGGAGTGGGGGATAGTTTCACCCCCAAAAGGGGAACATCGCCCCAATTGCTAGGACCCCTCATACAAGTCACTAGCATGATTGGTTCGCGAGATATTAACAAAAGTGTGGTTAGGCCCTTTGTCAAAATTTCAAAAATACATTCTAAAAGGGGGCTTCATCCCAAGTCCTACAATACCTCATACAAGTTCCTAGCCTTATTAGTCCGTTAGTTAAGCCCTTTGGCACAATTTGGATAAATTCATGGGCCAGTCCAAAGGGACCGGTCTAAAGGGATTAGTCAAAAGGACCTGTCAAGAGGGACCCATCAACAAGGACCCGTCAACAAGGACCCGTCAACAATGACCTGTCAAAAATGACCTGTCAACAGGGACCCGTCCACAGCGACTCGTCAACAATGACAGGGGCTCTCGCCTCAAGGCCTGACAAGACCCTCTTTGATTATTGGTTTGCCTATCGACAAGCGCTGCTTAAAATACTTTTTTGATCACCCCTCGTGGGTGGGGTTAGGTTAGGTTACACTACAGCCACCATCTTTAAAAAGCCCACCTTCTTGCAAAAGCCATGAGTGGGCATGCGTAAAAAACAAAAAACAAAAACAAGCATGTTAATTCATAGTGTCTATCCACTGTATACACGTCTCTTGTGTAGAACAACGTTTCATTCCATATTGGCATTCAAACTCTCACATGTTGCAATTGGAAAGGGAGATTCTCTAAAAAATTACAATTTCACCCCATAGTAGGGGTAGGTTTTATTTTGGGGTTGAAATATGTCGTCCATTGGAAAGGGGGTGTCAGCCCGAGTTCAAAATGCGACCATGCGATCGAGAGATATCGCGCCGCCGGTGGAGGATGTGGAGGTGGAGGGTGTAGAACCTCTACAAAACCACTACTACCATTATTCTTTTATTTCTCTCTTTGTCGCCTTGTTTCAATTTCTTTTTACTGTATCACAAGGTTATTTTCAGTACATTTTATGATACGGACGGGTGCGCGTATGTCGAACGCGTCTGGTCTTTTCTTGTTCTCTTCCCTTTCGATTTCTATCACTTCCTTTCTCTCCTCTGTTCTTCTAGCCTCTTTTTCTACTATTTACAAATTTCCTTCATTTCCTTCTTGGTTTCTTTCTCTTCAAATTTAACTTGTACTCTTGTTTCTACTTCCTCTTTTGCGTTTTCTAAATTTTGCTTTGCGCATTTCCCTACTTTTTTAAGATCATGTCTTATGGATTTGACTTCCTCTTGGGTTATCTCCTGGGTCTTCTTTATCCTTGCCAGATCTTCCTGGTTTTGTTCTACTCTCTTATTTGTTTCCCTATAACCTAGATGTTAGGCCCCTTAAAACAACAATTATCATCATCATCATCATATTTGTTTCCCCTATACTAACTTTCAAAGGATTTATACTATCTTGGATTTCTTCAATTTGGGACTGTTGCCTTTCGATGTGTTCACCCTGTTTCCCAACAATTTCTCCATGTGTCTTTATTAATGACTGTGTGGGTTCTATTCGTTTACCTAACGTGGTTTCCCATGCTTTATGCTGTTCATCTACCCTTTGATCTCCATACTCTCTATCTTCCTTTGATTGTATATATATTCTTTTACTTATTTTATCCATATCGAACTTCCATTGTTCATTACTTTCATGGATTTGTTTCGATAAAACATTTATTTCCCTTTTTAACTCCTGTGTGGAATTTTCGCATTGTTTTACATTGTTCGCTAGTTGCTTAGTTACATCGTTCTTAAATTCCTGGAAATCGACCTTGTTCATTTCTAATCTAAGATCTAACGTGTCTCGGAACGATTTCTCTATCTCTTCGAATTTACTATCTATTTGCTCTCTTGTTTCGGTTTGGATACCGTTAATTTTCACAACGATCTCATTTAAGCGCAACTTAACCTCTGCCTGTTCGCCTGAGATATGGTTTACATCATTTTTAATAGTATCAATACTTCCCTGTATTTTTAAAATACTATCATTTTCATTTGCCTGTACGGCGTCAACTTTATTATTTATTTCACCTAATCTATTGTTCATTGTTTCAAAATTCTGTTGACATTCCATCCTACCCTTACTGATATTTTCTTGGAGTTTAACATTTAAAACTTCTGTATTTTCTTGAAGTTTGTTGTTTAAAAATTCTGAGTCCTTTTTACTCTCATCCCTATTTTCTTGAAGTTTATTGTTTATTGCTTCCAAGAGACTTTTCATCTCTTCCGTCGTAGCCATTCTTTTTCCATTTTTTTGAGAAAAGATGGGCTACTACCCTCCAAGAATTAATCATGCACACAAGGGAAATCTGGGCTCGACCCGACATGCTTGTATTTTTCCTTTATTTTTGAGGTAAAATGTTAAACGGGTGTGTACGCGTACGAACCCGTCCACACGTCCCTCCTTCAAAAACTTCAACAAACTTTGAGCAAGACATTTTGAAATCATAATTCGAAAATTTTCGAACATTTCAAAAAAACGGAAAACACGACTTTTTCTCTGGGTTTTTCTCTAAAAAAAACTCCTCACGTACCTGGGCGCCAAGAAATATACATACTAGTGGGGTCTAGTTCTATTTCATAAATTTATATTGTGTACGGCGGGCTGTGGTCATTTACCTATTCCTTATTTAAACTTAACTTTATCTTTAATTCGACCGGCTTTTCCCGTTACCAAGTATCCATATCTAGCACGCATTTATATGCATTCCCCATGTGCCCGTTTATACGGAGGATGCTCAGTCAGCACTCGGCTTTAGCTACTGCGGTATCGGGGCGTGTAACGTTCCCTCCACCACTGACTTAACATCCGATATGGAATACTCAAGGTTCGCAAGTATTAGATGAAAAATTCAACATTACAATTTTACATTATTTATTTCATAGAAGAAAAATAGATTCACTCAAAACATGTCAAAAATCAAATCACTTGGCATAGTTTCTTCAAGTGTCACTCAAAAACTAAAAATCACTTTTTAAAAAATTCATCAAAATTCATTATAATGTCACTTCATTATTCCACGAACTTTGTAACTACTTTGTCTTGCTTAAATTAAATTATTACCATTTTTAGTATATTTCACTCAGGCGTCGAGCGCGCCTATCATTTAATTCATATAATCTCTCCAAGGCTTTGGACATTTACATTCATTTCACTTTACCCTTCAGGGTTTCTTTTATGTTTACATAAACATTATTTATTTATCATTTATTAAGTACCTTGGACCTTAATAATATTTCTCCACATACCCTTAGATTTTAAACATTTAAAATACTGTACAAGAACATGCCATGTCTGTGGATCGAAACCCTTATTCCACCAGTTACTTTCCATGTGTTCACTTTTCAGTGAAATTTACAAAGTTTACTTATTTTTATTATAACATAACCTCTCACCTGTCATGTCATTCCATTTTTCTTCAATCTGTTCTTGCTAGCACGTGTTCCATGACACTGTAATGATTTCCGGAACTAATGTTGGTCACGAGGTTCATTTTCAGTTGGCCCCTTGCTCTGATTGGCCTCAGCAGTTTTCGAGAATCTTCCATGCTCTCGGATTGGCCGACGCCATCTGTCCGCGTCACGCATTCCGCGTGATCTCCGGTATATAGCCTGCCCTGGCCTACATCAACTGTCTGTCTCGTCTGTCTCCAGCAAGTCACAATGCCAGTCACTTGTCGTAAGCTGTCTTCACGCTGTTTGCACAACGCTTGAATGTGTCTCAACGCTGTGTGCTAATACATCGCAAAATGCTTCTAGTCAAACCAGCAGTGCATACTAAAATCTACGAAATCTATTTAAGTTAACATCGATACTTGGCCTACGTCAGTTTGTCGTGAGCAAAAAACGATAAACAAATTTTCTTCTGTGCTGGGCACGAAGTCTTCAACATTTCCAAGACGGAAAAAAGTGATTAAACCGAGTTCTATAAAGTCTATATAAGTTTACATCGATGATTGGCCTACGTCAGTTTTGTGCTGGGCACGAAGTCTTCAACATTTCCAAGACGGAAAAAAGTGATCATCACGCTCTTCCTCTATTTATATTATGTGGAAATTCCTCTACACCAACGCCAACAAGCTAAGTGTTTATTATAACCTCAAAAATTTCTAAATCTTAAAAATGTATCTTTCTTTTTAGGGTTATGTTACCCGACTTAAACAACTTGTCAAACTATGCCAAACTCAACTTATTTCTTTCTATTAAGTGGTTTAAGCATGTATTATGCCTTTAAATTGTAGGCTATGAGAAAACGGCTGTTCTCTCTCTTTCGCATGTTAACTTTCCTTCAAAACAAATCATTCTTTTCTCTATTTTTGTACAAATATTGGGCTTAACACCAGTTCACCTAACTGACGAAGTGAATGGCTTGTTCTTCATTTAATCTATCAAAGTGTTCTTGGGAATGCTCCTATTTCAATTGTAAACAACCTCGCCTTGTAACTATCAGGCAACTAGTGGGATGCTATCCCTACTGGCATGTAAATATTGATTTTTCTGTAAATAAACTAGCCTACTCTCTGTGTGCAGTCCTAGGCTAAATTTTAGGCCTTCATTTGAGCACTATAGTTACTCACTATTTTACCCTGCATAGTTCTACTTCAGACTAACTGGCCACAAAGTGGTTACTTATTCTCAGGGTTCTTGGCATTTCAAACTTATGAAATCTTGTTCGCTTGTTGTTGGCCTGTCAAAGGTCACATTTCCCTTACATATTTATATATTTATTGTTAATCCTTTTCAAACTTATGAAATCTTGTTCGCTTGTTGTTGGCCTGTCAAAGGTCACATTTCCCTTACATATTTATATATTTATTGTTAATCCTTTTCAAACTTATGAAATCTTGTTCGCTTGTTGTTGGCCTGTCAAAGGTCACCTTTCCATTACATGTTTATATATTTATTTATTGTTAATCTTTTTAAAGTTGGTTTTTGAATAAAATACCACTGTTATTGGCAAACTGTTTCCATTCCTATTTACTCATCAATGTTCAATCTGTTCCTACTTAGTAAAGTTCATTTTCTTATTAGACTAGAAGCTTCACTTCTAGTCCTTCCCGAAAAAGGAGGTCTCGCATTGACAGATCCTAACCATGTTGGTGCCGAAACCCGGGACCTTTAAATAACCTTCATAATTGTTTATTGTATGAAACAGGTTGCCAAGCCATTCGATAAGCTATTGCAGCTTTTCACTTCTGTCACTAATGCTAATTGTATTTTTCAGCTATCGCTATGAAAGCTGTGTTGGGGTGAGCGGAGATGTCCCTTGTTACCACCTCTACCAGTACCAATACTACTACTACCACTTCAGACGCTCGGCAGTCTAGCAGATCGGTGAGTGAAAGTACTCAAAGTTCCGCCATGTCTCTTCCTAAAGAGCTTGTAGCCAAAAGAACCGCCTGTAAAAACAAACTTACTCGTTTTCAGCAGTTTTTAGGTTCCAAATCTTTTGATGATCACAATTATGACGTTCTAGTTCAACGTTTTAATGTTTATCAGCAACATTTTCAAGAGTATGATGTGTTGCAAACCGAAATTGAAACAATCGAACTTGATCAAGAACAGGATCGTAGTTCTGTTGAAGAACTGTATTACAATATGTATGGCGAAGCTAAGGATTTAATTAAGCAATTAGCAACCCATCAAAACACCGAAGTTAGCAAACCGTTTCTTCCTAAAATCCAACTTCCTACCTTTTCAGGGGAGGAAAAACAGTGGGATTCCTTTTTTGAACTTTTTTCTTCTCTAATACATGATAATAGATCATTCCCTGAGATTCAAAAATTTTATTATTTAAAGTCTGTTCTTCAGGGTCCTCCTTTAAAGTTAATTGAAGCTTTACCTCTCACAACCGAAAATTACTCGGTAGCTATTGACCTCATCCAACAGCGATATGGCAATGCCAAACTTAGAATTCAACGCCATATGAACGCCTTGTTTAATTTACCCGCTTCACGCCCTGATAATTTATCATCCCTTAGAAATCTGGGAGACACCGTTGAACTTCATGTAAGAGCCCTAGAACATCTTAAACAACCTGTTGAACATTGGGATCTTTTTCTTATACATCTCACTACCTCCAAATTTGACCTTAATACTCGTAAAGCATGGGAATCCGATTTAGTGGACAAACCTGAACCCACATTTAAAGTTTTGATCTCTTTCATAAAGAAACGTTGTCAAATTCTTTCTGCTTTAATCAATAAAGCTGAAGGTTCCACCGATGTCAGCAAAAGTAAACCCATCAAGCATTTCTCGGAAAAAGCTTCACATTCTCATGTTTTCTCTATACAAGGTAATAAAACCTCATGCATTCTTTGCAATAATTTGCACCCTTTATATTTCTGCAATACCTTCAAAGGCCTTTCAGTTGACGATCGTAGAAAAGCTGTGTCGCAAACCAAATCTTGTTTCAACTGCCTCTCTTCAAAGCATATCTTAGCGGACTGCCCTTCAAAAGGAGTTTGCATGCATTGCAAGCTAAGACATCATTCTACCTTGCACCGCTTCGAAAAGCCACGGTCTATTCCTGGAAGAGTTTCAAATCCTAATGCCCAACCTGCGCTGAGCCTCACTAGTGATGCTTCTCCACCAAGCTCTTCTGTTTCTACTGTAAATACCGTTGCCCAATCCTACAATCAAACAACCCCCTCATGGCGTAGTGCTCAAGTTTTGTTATCTACGATCCAGGTCCAAGTTAAAGATTCTTCCGGCAATTGGCACTTAGTACGAGCCTTGCTCGACAATGCGGCAACTCATGACTTCATAACCTCATCATTAGTTGAAAGGTTAGGTCTCAAACCACTCTCCACCAATATTGAAATATCTGGTATCAACAACAGCAAGTCTACTTCCTTAAATTATGTCAAGCTGCAGGTGAAAGATTCAGTCCAATATGGCACTAACTTTCATCTAAACTGTCTGTCCATTCCGAGTATTGGCAGTCCTACTCCCAGTCGGTCTTTTTCCATTGACGAATGGAAATTTCCCTCTGATCTAAAACTGGCTGACCCTCAATTCTATAAAAGCTCTCACGTTGACATTCTTTTTGGCGCTAACACATTTTGGCAAAATCTTCTTCCGTCAAGGGTTAATATTTCATCTGGTATCTACGCCCACCATACTAAATTTGGCTGGCTTATCACAGGTTATATTCCTCTTCAAACTGTTCAAGGTTCCTCTCAATGCCATTTCACTAATGCAGATCTTCATCAGCGTCTGGAAAAATTTTGGCAAATCGAGTCCATTGAATCTGCTCCTTCTCTTTCATCAGAAGATGAATTTTGTGAACAACATTTTTTAGAAACCACTGTTCGTAACCCAGATGGCAGATTTATTGTCACAATGCCACGCATTTCTTCTCCTCCTTCTTTATGTGATTCCTATCCGAAAGCTCTTAAAGCTTTATTTGCAGTTGAGAATCAACTCAAGCAAGATCCTTCCACTCGCAAACAATACCTTGAATTCATGGAGGATTATGAAGCTTCAAACCATATGGAGACTGTTAAAGATTTCGACCCTTCTTTAGATTCAGTGTATTTAAATCACCATCCCGTTTGGAAGAATCCCTCCACCAAAGAAAAGATAAGAGTTGTTTTTAATGGTTCTGCTCCTGATGCCAATGGCATTTCCTTAAATGACACTCTCCTATCTGGACCTGCCATTCAGTCTGATCTCCCGTCTATTCTTTTAAATTTCCGTCTATTTCCAATTGGAATCATAGCCGACATACAACAAATGTATAGACAAATTCTGATTAATTCCGAACAACAAAATCTTCAACGAATTCTCTGGCGTGATGCTCCTACCAAAACCATCAAGATCTTTAAATTAAAAACCGTAACGTATGGGCTTAAACCATCGGCTTTTCTTGCCATTCGTACTTTGAAACATCTTGCCGACCAAGATGGTCACTTGTTTACTTCTGAAACTCCTATTTTGTTGAAAAATTCCTTCTACGTTGATGACTTTCTTTTTTCTTTCAAGAATGTATCTGAGGCTATCGAACTCTCTCAAAGTTTAAAAACTTTACTTAGCAGAGGAGGATTCTTACTTCATCGTTGGAACTCAAATTCTGAGGAACTTCTATCAAATCTCTTGCCACATTGTCCTGTTGATACTCCAGTAGAGCTTTGTAAATTGGAGGATGCTACTAAAGTTTTGGGAATACACTGGTATCCTAAAGCTGACTCATTCTTTTACGAAGTAAATTTGTCTTCCTCACCTCCACAAACCAAAAGACAAGTGCTATCAGAAATAGCTAAGCTATATGACCCGCTTCAGTTCATTGCACCCGTAATTGTTCTAGCTAAAATCTTTATGCAAGAGCTATGGTCATTGAACTCGGATTGGGATGATCCCATTCCTCCTTCGCTTTTACAAAAGTGGCTTACCTTTCGGCACAGTCTTTGTGATCTCTCATTAATAGACATTCCTAGAGTGCTAGTTCCGTTCTCTTGCTCTCTTGTCTTGGATTTGCACCTTTTCGCTGACAGTTCGACCAAAGCATACGGATGTTGTGCTTACATTGTAAGCCGCTCCCCCTTTTTCTCCAATTTGATATGTGCTAAATCTAAGGTTGCGCCTTTGAAACCAGTTTCATTACCTCGTCTTGAACTCTGTGCCGCACTACTTGCTGCCGAATTAGCTAACAAACTTAAACAAACACTCAACTGTAAGTTCTCGCACACATATTTTTGGACAGATTCCTCTATTGCTTTGGCATGGATTTCTAAACCTCCTTCTAATTGGCAAACTTTTGTAGCTAACAGAGTTGAGAAAATTCAAACTGTTTCTAAACCAGAACAATGGAACCATGTTTCTAGCAAAGACAACCCCGCCGACCTCATTTCTCGTGGTTGTTCACCTATGTCACTATCTCAATCCTGTTTGTACTGGCACGGCCCTTCATGGCTTTCTGAAAGAATTCAAAACCGACCTTCCAACTCTAATTTCCCGTTAGAGGATATTCCTGAAATCAGCAAAAAAGCTTCTGCCTTTGTAACTGCCAACACTCCTTCCTTGTTGGAACGTTACTCTTCTTTTCAAAAACTAGTGCGCGTCACTGCTTATGTGCTCAGATGGAAATTTTTAGTACTAGATCAACCTCTATTCCCTCAGCCTTTTCTTTCGGCTGTTGAACTGCAAATTGCCACCATCAAAGTTCTTTGGCTCACCCAGAGAGAGGCATTCTCAGTCGAAATAAACATATTGGCTAAAGGTAAAACTCTCAAGAAACACAGCAGGCTTTTTGCCTTATGCCCTTTTCTCGATGGCGATGGTTTGTTAAGAGTGGGCGGCAGACTTTCTCTTTGTGACTTCTCCGATGAAAAAAAGCACCCTATTATCCTTCCGTCTAAACATCATGTTACTCGGATAATCATTCGTCAGTTTCATTATCAAAACTTGCATGTTGGTTCTAGAACCCTTCTATGCTTGATACGGGAAAAATACTGGCCTATTAATGGTTTACACGAAGTCACTTCTGTTATACATAAATGCATTACTTGTTTCAAAGCTAAGCCTAAACCTAATCAGCAACTCATGGCTGACCTTCCCCCATTTCGTTCAGCTCCCTGCAGGCCTTTTTCCTTCACCGGCATTGATTACGCCGGTCCGTTTGTGTATCAACAAAATCACCCCAGTGCTAAAAGGAAAATCCTTGGAAAACTATACGTTTCTCTATTTGTCTGTATGGTCACTGGCTCTATTCATCTTGAGCTCGTAACTAGTGCCTCCACCTCATACTTTCTTTCCGCTTTCTCTAGATTCATTTCACGAAGAGGCATTCCTTCAGAAGTCTTCTCTGATAATGCCAAAACCTTTGTTGGAGCTTCGCAGCAATGGTATAAAGCCCTTTGTTCCCCTCGTGCGAAAGAACAAATCTCCAATTACTCGCACTTAAACCAATTCAAATGGCATTTCATCCCTCCTTATGCTCCCCATCATGGCGGATGATGGGAATCTTGTGTGAAACTCATAAAAAATCATTTTAAGAAAACTCTAGGCTCTAGTATTGTAACTTACGAAGAATTCAATTCTTTAATTATACTCATTGAGGGAATTGTCAACTCACGACCTCTTTCTCCTCTTTCCAACGATCCTTGTGATTTCCTTGCTTTGACTCCAGGTCATTTTCTGGTGGGCAGTTCCTTAGCTGCGTCTCCCCCGTTGCTTGATCGTAAACTTGATCTGTCTTTGCCTATCTTGTGGAGAAAGATAGAATCCCTTAAAGCTCAATTTTGGAAGAGGTGGAGACTTGAGTATTTTCAATCGCTCCAAAGGAGGAACAAGTGGCAGCTCTCTCAGCCTAACCTTCAGGAGGGTGATTTGGTTCTTCTCAAAGACCCAAGTCCTCCTCTTGTATGGAAAACTGGTCGTGTTATAAAATGCTATCATGGCAGAGATGCTAGAGTTCGAGTGGTTAAACTTAAAACTTCATCAGGACACTGTGTTCGTCCTATTTCAGTCATTTGCCCTCTGCCACTCTAGCTCTTCTCTCTCATGTTTTTTTTTCTCTGTTGCCCCTCTGGCAGTATGTTCACTTTTCAGTGAAATTTACAAAGTTCACTTATTTTTATTATAACATAACCTCTCACCTGTCATGTCATTCCATTTTTCTTCAATCTGTTCTTGCTAGCACGTGTTCCATGACACTGTAATGATTTCCGGAACTAATGTTGGTCACGAGGTTCATTTTCAGTTGGCCCCTTGCTCTGATTGGCCTCAGCAGTTTTCGAGAATCTTCCATGCTCTCGGATTGGCCGACGCCACCTGTCCGCGTCACGCATTCCGCGTGATCTCCGGTATATAGCCTGCCCTGGCCTACATCAACTGTCTGTCTCGTCTGTCTCCAGCAAGTCACAATGCCAGTCACTTGTCGTAAGCTGTCTTCACGCTGTTTGCACAACGCTTGAATGTGTCTCAACGCTGTGTGCTAATACATCGCAAAATGCTTCTAGTCAAACCAGCAGTGCATACTAAAATCTACGAAATCTATTTAAGTTAACATCGATACTTGGCCTACGTCAGTTTGTCGTGAGCAAAAAACGATAAACAAATTTTCTTCTGTGCTGGGCACGAAGTCTTCAACATTTCCAAGACGGAAAAAAGTGATCAAAACCGAGTTCTATAAAGTCTATATAAGTTTACATCGATGATTGGCCTACGTCAGTTTTGTGCTGGGCACGAAGTCTTCAACATTTCCAAGACGGAAAAAAGTGATCATCACGCTCTTCCTCTATTTATATTATGTGGAAATTCCTCTACACCAACGCCAACAAGCTAAGTGTTTATTATAACCTCAAAAATTTCTAAATCTTAAAAATGTATCTTTCTTTTTAGGGTTATGTTACCCGACTTAAACAACTTGTCAAACTATGCCAAACTCAACTTATTTCTTTCTATTAAGTGGTTTAAGCATGTATTATGCCTTTAAATTGTAGGCTATGAGAAAACGGCTGTTCTCTCTCTTTCGCATGTTAACTTTCCTTCAAAACAAATCATTCTTTTCTCTATTTTTGTACAAATATTGGGCTTAACACCAGTTCACCTATCTGACGAAGTGAATGGCTTGTTCTTCATTTAATCTATCAAAGTGTTCTTGGGAATGCTCCCATTTCAATTGTAAACAACCTCGCCTTGTAACTATCAGGCAACTAGTGGGATGCTATCCCTACTGGCATGTAAATATTGATTTTTCTGTAAATAAACTAGCCTACTCTCTGTGTGCAGTCCTAGGCTAAATTTTAGGCCTTCATTTGAGCACTATAGTTACTCACTATTTTACCCTGCATAGTTCTACTTCAGACTAACTGGCCACAAAGTGGTTACTTATTCTCAGGGTTCTTGGCATTTCAAACTTATGAAATCTTGTTCGCTTGTTGTTGGCCTGTCAAAGGTCACATTTCCCTTACATATTTATATATTTATTGTTAATCCTTTTCAAACTTATGAAATCTTGTTCGCTTGTTGTTGGCCTGTCAAAGGTCACATTTCCCTTACATATTTATATATTTATTGTTAATCCTTTTCAAACTTATGAAATCTTGTTCGCTTGTTGTTGGCCTGTCAAAGGTCACCTTTCCATTACATGTTTATATATTTATTTATTGTTAATCTTTTTAAAGTTGGTTTTTGAATAAAATACCACTGTTATTGGCAAACTGTTTCCATTCCTATTTACTCATCAATGTTCAATCTGTTCCTACTTAGTAAAGTTCATTTTCTTATTAGACTAGAAGCTTCACTTCTAGTCCTTCCCGAAAAAGGAGGTCTCGCATTGACAGATCCTAACCACCATGCATCAGCTGATTTTTCCTCAGCATTGTGCCATGCACTGTGTTATTTATCATAGTGGGATCTTTATTCATATTAAAACTACATTGTTTCCTAACCCGTTATTCCATTCTTTTTGAGGAAGGAATCCTTTTATCAACAATAAAAGTATTTGACAAAATCCGTCAAAATCTATATAAACGCTTCAAACTTATATTGTGGAGAATGGTCTCAATCCCAGCATTATGATTTTATAGGTTATTTTAAGCTTGCACCTTTTAATAAAAACTTTCATATAGTGGCCTCTTTATTATTAGTCTTTGCTAGACCCTACTTGACCGCGGAACTCGTTAAATTTCCTCTCTCATTCCCTCACTACGGTAGGTCAGGCCCTAACAGCTGCCCCCTCTTCCTGTGACACTTCACTTGATTTATGGCGTTTCGCTGACCGCGATGCTTTACAATGTTATTTACTATTTAACCATATGATTCCCAAGACTTACATTCACTTCTAAAGCGGCTATTTGTTTCTGCTTTTAATATTATTATTATTATTATCATTAACATTTCGTGTCTTCAGGATATTTGTTACTTATTTCGGAGGGGATGTATAATAGTTGATTACACCAACCTTAATAACAACTTGTGTGACGTCTTATCACAACACTATATTTATAACAATGCCTTATCGCACTTACTTGCATATTTCACATACGATGCTTTATTTCGACGATCATTGCCCACAATATTTTATTATAACAATGCCAGGCCAGGAACACTATCCAATTAGGCGGGACTCACATGTAACTATCATTTACGACGCTTTATTTCGACGACTATTGCCTACAATATTTTATTATAACAATGCCAGGCCAGGAACACTTATCCAATTTGGCGGGACTCACATGTAACTATCATTTACGACGCATTATTTCGACGATTATTGCCTAAAATATTTTATTATAACAATGCCAGGCCAGGAACACTTTCCAATTTGTCGGGACTCACATGTAACTATCATTTTCGACGCTTCAATATGGCAATATTTTTGTGGGAATTTCAACCACACAATATAACACGACGTTTTCATACAACAACAATACATTAATGGGAATCATTCATCTACAATATTTCGACGATACTCGCCATCTCCCGAATAAATATATCCTGATTAACGCATATTTATTAGCATGAAGCTACATTTATGTTATTTTAGGCCTTTTCGGCAACACGATTTCTTGCTTGGATATTCGCAGTTTATTTAATCTCCTGTATAATCTTTCATTTATAGCGGTAAGACCTCGGTCTTCCTATTATTTTATTTTCACAACTTTGGCCTGATAGCCTGCAATAATACATTTTCCCTTGGGTGTTTTATTCACCAATTACTTTAGAGATTTATAGATTGATCATTTTGACAACAATACGTCAAGTTATTATTTATTTCGTTCCGTTTTTATTACTTGAGTTCCTTATTACGATTTTTACCACCACTTTATTTTTAGAGTATAACAACTCGATAATAGTTATTTTTATTATTATCATCTCAGATATCCAATTATTTTTGTTACAACTTTTAGTTATTTGCCATTTAATGATATGGTATAAAATCAAACAAATTTTATTTTTCCTTATAATATCAGCGTTTAACGATTTCATTATGGTGCGTATTTATTTCATAACCTGATTTTACTGTGGCAAAAATTCTAAGCCATTTAGGTTATTATTTCGATTCCTTCCTCCAAATCATGTATTACTTATTATTTCATTTATTGGGTTTCCATTACTTTATATTTACTGATCCCATTTGTATACAGGGTCTTTCATATAAAATAAGAGCGCCAAGCGGCGGCTTTGTTAACCGCTGCTGCGGTCACCTTGGCCGAGCTTGTGGCGTGCAAAGGCCCCCTGCTTTAAGGGTGTGTCTACAATCCTATATGATGCAGCGGCCTTGCTAGCGTGTGCACAATGCTGAAATCTTACTTTAGTTAGTTAGTTATTGTTGATGAAACCGAAACCCCTACTTGTGCTAATTTTGAGAGTGATTTATTCGGAGACCGTTCAAGATTCTCGCCAATGTCATCTGGCCCATCCTCTGTTAAAACGGTTCGTGTGCGTGCATGTTATCTATTGAGCACTGAGCCAGTAGTGTCAAACTTATTTGCAATTACGTGAATCTGTGCTAGTGAAGGTGGCACTTCATCAGGAAATTGCTGAACAAATGCATCATGTACCCGCCGAGCCGACTCGTACTTACAATAAGTTTTACATAAAAAATACGATGTTGCAATGATCACTGTCTCACCATGTTAGCACTTGAGGTTTAGACTGGCGACTGAGCAACTGCACGCTTATTGCAAGGTTAAGTTTGGTAATGTCAATCTGTTATTTTTATACAGTTTATCGGAACTTGAAAAAAAAACATCGTATGTACTATGAGCACGCATTCAGTACTATAGGGGTTTCGGTTTCATCAACAATAACTAACTAACTAACTAAAGTAAGATTTGAGCATTGTACACACGCTAGCAAGGCCGCAGCATCATATAGGAGTGTACACACGCCTAAAGCAGGGGGCCTTGGCGCGCCAAAACTCAGCCAAGTTGATCGCAGCAGCGGTTAACAAAGCCGCCGCTTGGCGGTCTAATTTTATATGAAAGACCCTGTATTTATTTCTGCGAGGTCATTCTCGCAGTTATTCATTATTATTATCCCGACATTTCAATTATCTTAGTGCATTCAACTACCCAGTGAATCAATCGCTAAACTCCCTAGTCAACGACTGATTTCATTGGGTCAGTGCATAGTACAGCTGCAAATTTTAATGAAAAATCATAACTCACCCGTGTGCTGCTCTTGTTTCATTCTTAGAAAGGTTCACCCATCTAACGGCATATCTAACACTTTTCCATGACACTTTCTTTCGTGAACTGCATTTCACTTAGGCCCAATCGACCTTCACTTATATTTAAACACATTATTATTCTATAAAAACACTGTATTAACACTAAAAATATATTTCTTTTAAATTATTTACACTGCACCTTTTTCACCATATCTCAGTGATCTTCGGCACTTCCTATCGGTGATCGACGCCCTGATGAGATCCCAAGACCCTGCATTGGACGCGTGATAACTCGAACAGCTCCTAGTTCTTCACTGGATTTAGTCTCTGCCCTGTCCATTTAACAGTCTATTTCGGCTTCCCTTATAGTTTCTTTAAGAGATTAGCATCTTTCACTTGCCCTACGCTTATGTGGCGGTCTATCGAATCTGCGGCCCTCCTACTTCTTGACCGTAATCTGTCCTTTTTATATACTGCGACAAGATTTTTCTTCTTTCTCTTACGATAATGTTTTTCTGTCTACGTCCCTCTTTGGCACACTGTAGCTTCGCTAAAGTTCACTGAATATGCTTTGGGCCTCGAACCCGTGTCCATTTACTTGAATTTTTGGATTCCGTTCCAATATCTGACCCTTAATAATGTGGTCTTTTTACTTGACTTTTACGAAGACCTGTCTATAGTCTCGAACCGACGACTTCCAGCATAACGTTTCTACTGATCTTAACTTGTGTTTTCCAACTGACTAATGTTCTAGAATTTTACGCGGCGCAACTTATTTTGTCACGGTTTCCGTGTAGCGTAAAATTTTATCTGATCTAGCACAAGTGCTTTAGTGATCACTTAAAAACAACAGTACTTTCTGATGTGACGTATTTATATTACTACGCACATACGAGCTTTTGTTGAAACCGCGGATACTGACGATTTGTTAATTTGACTTAACACGATCCACTTTAGCGCTTGGTGACGAACTGAGTTACTCGATGCGACATCTCCATTCAGGAGTGCGATGAGTTTTTATCAACGTGATGACGAACTTCCGTCCAGGCAGACTATAATACTGCGTACTGTATACTATGTACTGTATGAAATTGCGCAGAGCCTCTCCGGTCTTGATTGAACAGCGACTGATGAGATGCAGCGTTCCGGCATTTGGTGATACAGCGTGTAGCGCCTCTACGCTTACTGATAGTGAAACTGCTTCTGATACAGCCTAACGCCCCACTGGGCTGACGAATACTGCATGTGATGTGGCGGCGTCATGCCCCCTTCTGGGCTGACGAAAAACCGCCTGCTCTCTGGCTGAAATCTCGGCTATATATTGCGAACTTGCAAAAATAAATTACTTTGGTCTTCTTCTCGGAGCTATCTTTTGAACTAGACGTCGCACGTTTTTGAAAAATATACCATTATGTTTCCTATAATCCAAACGTTACATTATTGTTACGTGCAAGAGCCCGTCCCAACGTTTCAAACATGTAATTTCCCCTGGATGCAATTCTTGACATTTTTGAAACGACCGCTTCGTCGCTTGGTTCCGTCTGTGAACACGAGATGGTAGCTGCTGTCGGACTTTGGAAAGTCTCCACGTGGTTCCTGCTTCGCCAATAGAATGCGTTGGTTGTACCTTATTAAAACTCATCCTATTCCTGTCTTGTGTGAAGGCAATTATAATTCTACATCGTAAACAAAAGAATATATATATTTCATGATACCGCCAAAATTATTACTAAATAATGACATTGTTGATTGAGGTGTCAAGCCGTGATTGGACGTTGAATATAGACATGAATGCAGTTCGGCATTTGACGCAAAAATTCTCCGCCATCTTGGCATCTTCGCAGTCTGTCATGAAGTAAACAAGCCGGCCGCTGGTGTGAAGGAATATCTCTCTGTGTGCTAGGGGCTTCGCCCCTAGACTCTACGAAATATGAATACCAATTCGGCTAAGAAACGCCTGTGCTACGTAAGAATTTAATTTCTTCCTTTCGCCTGGACGATGAAAGTGATGGAGAATCGCAACTGGATGCGAACGAGTGCTGGTCATCTAAACGACGCATGTGCCGGGTTAGCCATTTGTGAAGCATATTTAGTGTCGTATAATATTTTAAAAATTATGTGTTAATTATTTTACTATTATTGTGTCTCCACTGAGAAGGAAATAAGGTACGTTATCATTTGATGTATTTTTATATTATAGTTATGGAGCTCCGATATCATCTTATAGTAATGTTTTAATTCTGTACCTTATTTTGTTTTATAGGCCAAATTTTATTTCTGTTTTAATAACGTTACCTGATATATTTTAATTTTGTTTCTTTTCTTCGTACCTTCTGGAAACACATTTCTAGTTTATTTTACGTTTTAATTTATTATTATTATTTTTCTTTTGGAAATCTTGGGATTGACATAGTTTTTAATTTATTCATGATCTGTTGCCCTTCCATGTTGTTAATAGTATTTAGATATTATTGTTTTCCGCCGTTCATTTCCTTCTGCTGATGTTTAAATTTAATTTTATTAATTGTTTGCCGTAGTTTCGATCAGACATGCGGTCTCCTGTTGTTTTTAGTGGTCATGATTGTTTTGTTGTTTTGCCGAGATGCATTATGGTCTCGAGGTCAGTCTCTTGGCCCGGACCGCGAAGCTCAAACGTGTTGTGTTAACTTAATATTTGTTTTTTTATTTATTTTTACCTTGTTGGTTTAAGCTTTTGTTTTTTGGTGAATGTTCCTGTGTTTTTCTTAGTCTCGAATATCGGGAATTTCTTAATTGATCATATTTTATTTTATTTATTTTATTTCAATCATTTCGTTTTTGGCGTGGCCTGGACCTCCGCTTGTCGGATCGATATTGAATTCCCCTGTAAATTATCAAGCCCTTTCTCATTTAATTATGCCTGTATATGTAATTTTATTTTTATCTTTGGGCCTTAATATTTTAATTTTAATTTAAGTTTTTTCTTTTCTTGGCTTTGCAAGCAAGCATGTTAAGCGGTCTCTTGCCTTCCTTGTAAATTGTGCTGGTTGATGCATGTTCTGTTTCTGGTGGAGGTGTTTGCTAATTTTAACAATTAAATTTTATTTTAAATTTTTTTAAATCAACTGTTGTGGCATTATTTCTTCGACGACAATTCCGTTAGTTATTGGGGGGTGTCTGTAGGATAGCCTGTGCGTTGTCCCCTTCTCCATCTTCCTTCCACTCCTTTGGAGCTCTTCTGTTGGGACATGTCATCTGGAGGTCATTTGGCTGCGGAAGCGACCCGGACCTCTGAATACAGGTAAGTAGGCCCATCCACGCTGGCCATTGGGCGGTGTCATTCTGGTGAAGCAGAGCGTTGGTCATCGAGTTACCGACGTGCTGCTGGTCGAGGTCGCCTCCGGTTGCATTCTGGTAGCAGACCGCGCTCAAGTTCACTTCCGTAACTATCCCCTTCCCAGTACCCGCAGGCTGTTTTATGGACCCCTCTAGTGCTGATGGGGCGGTTGTTGGTGGGATTTTGTCAGGCCAGTGCACTTAATGTTATGTTTTGCTAATCCTTGTCGTTCGTTTTATTTCATGTTTGCCTGTGTATATCCATGTGGTACGCTGTAAGTGACCTGTCGAGAAGCGAGGCGTTTGCTGCTGTATTTTATCCTGTTTGTGTGCTACATCCCCTCTGAAAAAGATGCTCGGTGAGTGACTGCAACGTGTTCTTGGCATGGGAAATGGGGATTTCTTAATATTCTGATAGCCTAAGTGCTCGAGTGAAGGAGTCCTGGAGCCCTGTCGGAAGCTGTTAGCCAGATGTTTTGTGCCAATTTTTGTAATTTAGCTTCCTGTTCTCGAGCCAAGCAGGCGGTGACGTGTGCAGTTCTGGACAGCATTGTGCATGATCTTGTATTATAGGTGGTGGCTGTGTTCGAGTGTCAACCTAACCTATGGTGGTGGTAATTGGTAGTTTTGGTTTTGTTGTGAAAGTGTAAACTGTCCTCGTAATTCCTAAAATTTGTTTCCTTCTATATTGGCTGTCTGCATTCTGTGGTTTCCAAAATGGCCGACAACAATAGCGTTTTCGATTTAATTGACTTAAGGGATAACCTTGTGGATTTGGAGAGTTCTTCTGGGGTTGAACGTGAATCACCTCTGTTTACTAGGTCTGAGGTTTTGGGATCGATTTCTAGTAGTGGTTTGCCTGCCCCTCTTTTGTTTAGTTCTGGCTCGCCCAGACCTCTTAACCCTGCTTACGGTCATTCTTCTCATATTAGGTCACCTAATGATTTCCTGGGTCCTGCCGACCCATTGCATCCCGGTTCCTTCTCTAGTAATGTAAATGTTTTGTCTCCTGTAGAGGGTGTGCGAGAGGGCTACCCTGGTAACTATGTCTCTTTTCCTAGTGCTACGTACTCCCCTACCGTTAATTATGGGTCGATTCCTCACCCTATTTCTAGTTTCTTAACTAAGTTAAAGCATTTCAACCTTGATGACGTTACCCAAGTGGTCCTATTTTTAAAGCAAGTGGTCGAGTTGGGTAACCATGCATCGATATTTGGGATGTCGGAAATTCAGATTTTCCAACTTTTGTATCTAGTTGCATCCGGTATGCTGCGCGATAAGCTAATTGAAGCTATCCACCTCCGCATGTCCTTAGCCATGTTTATTAGGGAAGTGTTATGTTTTTTTTGTCCCTGCGAGCGCCCTAAGTACTCTCGAGCAAAAGTTCCTTTATCGTGTCCAAAGGTTGGACGAGTCACTTAGCGACTATGTCAGTGACATTAAGGTGTATGCCCAGGTTTTTGCATCCCCTTTAACTGAACGACAGTTGGTGTCATCTATTGTAAATGGGTTTTCGCCTCAATATAGGTCATACATGACTATGTGTACCAGGCCTTCGTCGTTTGTCGAGCTGAAACAGGTCGTTATAGAGGCTATGGCTGTGAAACATGCAGATTCCCTTCGGGTAGCTAATGTTCCTCCTCCTTCCTTGATATCTCGTCCCCCTCCTTCCTTGATGTCTCGTCCCCCGCCTAAGGTTATGTTCCACCCAAGACCCAATATTAAGTGCCACACGTGCGGTGGCGTGGGACATGTCAAGAAGGTGTGTCCGAGTAACCAGGTTGTGTATCGCCAATGACGGGACGTTGTGGAGATCAGTTCGGGTGTTACTTCCAAGGATATTTCTGTGCATAAGAGTTTGGGAAAACCCTGTGAAGTTTCTGGTCGCCCTACCAATGATAACTCGTTGAAAACTAAATCTTCACGGGCTAATTCTGCTTATGTCGCTGACCTACCTAACCTGTCGGTGAGCAATGTCGTGGCAAGTCAGCCTAGTTCTAAACTTAATGTGAAACCTGTGGTGCGGGTGACCTCGTCATCTAATGGTAATCGTTTTGGGGTGAGTAATGATCTTGGAATTTCTCCTGTGGCTAAAGGAATATCCCCGTTTATTGAAATTTGTGTTAATGACGAGCCCGTTTCTGCATTGCTTGATACTGGTAGTGTCGCATCCTTTATAAGCGAGGACTAGTTTTTATCTATGAAGAGTGTTTGCAAATTTCCTAAGTTAGAGCCTAACAATGAATCTTTTATTTCGGCAAATTGTTCAAACTTAAATGTTTTGGGTAGTCTGACAGTCAAAATTCATATTCTAAATTTTTCTTGGAAGTTTAAATTTTTTGTTGCCAGAAATCTTTCTTGTTCTGTGGTCATTGGAGCTAATTTCATGTCACACGTTGGTATGCTTCTTGATTTTGGTGCTCGCAACTTATGGTTTAAGTGTAATCCGCAGAGTAAATTATCATTTAACCCGGTTTTATCTTCTCCTGCTGTCGATTCTGTTAGTGAACCTATGACTATAGAGGATCTCGATCTGGAAAATTTAACGAGTCTTCAAAAGGATGCCATTAAGAGGTTATGTCAGGAGTATAGCGATGTATTTACTGACAAGTTGCGTGTAACCCATTTTTGATGGAGTACAAGATTGAGCTAACCGATTCTGTGCCGGTGCGTTCCAGCCCGTATCGCCTTGCCCCGCCCAAGATGGCTGAACTTCGTAAGATTATCGATAATATGTTAGAAGAAGGTGTAATCCAACCCTCTATCTCTGCCTACTCATCCCCTGTATTTCTTGTGCCAAAACCTAACGGTGGTTTTCGGCCGGTGGTCGACTATAGGGCTCAATCAAAAAGTTGTTTTGCAATCTATTCCTTTGCCAGACCTTCATACTTGTTTTAGTTGGTATCGCAACGCGAAGGTGTTCACGATCCTCGATTTAAATTCTTCTTACTTCCAAATTCCCCTCTCTCCTGAATCCAGGCATGTTACTGCTTTTTCCACTGACTGGAACCTGTTTGAGTATGCCCGTGTCCCGTTTGGCCTATCCACCGGAGCCGCTGTGTTGAGCAGACTTCTGGACAAGGTGTTTTCAGAAATTAAATTCAAGTTTGTGTACCACTACCTTGACGATGTGGTGATCTATTCTGAGTCCTTCGAGGAACACGTTGATCATCTGAAGGTTGTACTTGATCGGTTGCGTGACGCCGGCCTTACCGTCAAATTGTCCAAGGTTTCCTTTGCCAAGCCCAAAATTTCCTTCTTGGGACATATTGTTTCCGCATCTGGTATCTCCGTGGACCAGTCTCGTACGCAGGCCATCAGAGATTTTAAACCGCCCAAGAACGCCAAGGGTGTTGCTCGTTACATTGGTATGGTGAACTTCTTCCGTAAGTTTATCAGTAACTTTGCCGACCGTGCTGCTCCTCTAAATCAATTACGCAAAAAGGCTGTGAAGTTTGAGTGGGGTCCCTCTCAGCAAGCAGCCTTCGAAGATCTTAAGCTTGCGCTCTCTAACGCCCCTGTATTATCCATTCCAGATTTTGGGAAGCAGTTCATTGTGCAGACTGATGCGTCTGGTCGTGGTGTTGGTTGTGTCCTACTGCAGGAATCTGATCTGGGTAGGCAACCCATTGCATACGCTTCTCGTACCTTAACGGACGCAGAGAGGAAGTATTCCATATACAAACTTGAGGGTTTAGCTGTGTTGTTCGCTCTAGAAAAATTCCGTATGTATCTTGAGCACACTAAGTTTCTCCTTGAGACCGATAACCAAGCCTTGAGCTGGGTCTTATGGAAACCCCGTAAAACTGGTAGGATTGCCAGATGGGCAACTAGGATTCTGTCATTCCAGTTCTCAGTCCAACATATTCGTGGGACCGAAAATGCGGTAGCCGATTCATTAAGCCGCATGTACGAGGAAACAGCTGAAGACGATATTCAGGAATGTGAACCCGTAAACCTTGTATCTGCTGGAAATTGTGTCAATGTCGTTCTTAGCAATTCCCCTGTGCTTTTTGAAGATGTGAGACGATTCCAGAAAGAAGACCCCTCCTTATCTAGCCTAATTGATCGAATCAATTCTGGTGAAGTGATCAAGCCCTACTCTCTAAAGGATGGTGTATTGTGTTGTTCGTCTCGTCATGACCGCATACCTAAAATTGTGCTCCCGTCAGTCCTAATTCCGGAAATCTTTCGTTACTATCACGAATCTCCTATTGGTGGCCACCTAGGAGTATTCAAGACCCGAGCTAAAATCAGACAGTTTTTCATTTGGCAAGGTATGGATGGCGACATCAGGAGGCTCATTAGGAATTGTGCTGCATGTAATATTAGCAAACCTCCGGTTTCTACTAAGGTTGGCCTGTTGTCATCTGAACCGGCATCTAGACCCATGGAGAGGCTGTTTATCGACCATGTTGGGCCGTTCCCTCGCTCTGGTCGGGGAAACCAATTTGCGCTTGTTTGCACTGACGGTTTCACCCGGTTTAGTTGGATTTTCCCCACCAGACAGGCTACGACCAGTTCCGTCATAAAGTGTCTTAATTCCATCTTTTCATCTTTTGGGCCATGTCAGTACCTGGTATCTGATAATGCCAAGTGCTTTGTATCTCATCAGTTCCGTCAATTCTTATTTGATTATGCTATTTCGCATGTAACCACCACTCCCTATTTTCCTAACCCGTCTCTCGCTGAGCGAGTCAATCGTAATCTCCGTTCTGCTCTGATTGCTTTCCACCACGACGACAATTCCAAGTGGGATTCTAATTTGCATTGGCTCAATTTTGCTTTCAACACCGCCGTGCATGAGAGCACGCAAGCTACCCCTTTTTCGTTAATGTTTTCCTTTATGGCCAATTCTCCGTTGTCTAACCTGTGGAACCTGCACGATCTCCTTCCAGACAGTTTCACGCCCGAGGATATGAGGGCGAAATTCGACAAGGCTAGAGAGAATATTAAGGTATCACATGACCAACTTGCCAGGCGACACAATGCCTGTCGCAAGCCAACTGATTTGGAAATTGGAGATGTGGTGTACGTCCGCAATTTCGAGCCCAAGGGCGTCAGTAATCTAGTTTCAAGCAAGTTGACCCCTCGTTTCAAGGGCCCATGTTATGTAGAGGCATTCCTGACTCCCGTTACTCTGCTTATTAGAAACCCCAAAGCAAACAAAATTTCAAGAGTGCATCTATCGCACATTAAGCGAGGTGGAGAGGTGTCTAATGAGGAAATGCTACCATAAATTTTGTAAACTGATTTTGTATAATGTAGAGTATCCCTAACCTTCATTGAGGCCTTCAGGCATCTGTTCCTTCTGGAATTTTGAACTGGGTATGCAAACTCTGCGGGGATACAACTTGTAAATGTTGGGAAGTTCCCATTTTAATGGTAAATTGTAAAAGTGTACCTAATTTTGATGTTTCATGGAAGATGCTAACATGTAAATTGGACTCGGTGGGAGACCTAACTCATGATATCTTGTATACATGTTCCCTTGGGAATTTGAGTGGTCATTCCTCTACCATAGTTCCTTCTAAATGTATAGTCGTTTAACTCTTGTCATTTGTCAGAAATATTTTCTTCATATAAATTCAACTTGTTTCTCTTTTGTAAAATGTAGTAAGATATTGTAAATTCTGTAATCCTTTTTTGAAATTAGATTAACTTCTGTTTTGTAAATGGCTGCCCACGCGTCACATAATATCTTGCACACTGCTTCCACCTACTTCGTTTTAAGCAAACTAAATTGGACTTATTGAAAATGTATCTAACGTGTCTCGGACTCTGAAAGCACTGCTGGTGCTGGTGTTCTGCGTTTCTGAAGATTTTTGGACACAGTGATGCTGTTGACTAAGTGGTTTGCGTGGTGATCAATTATCCCATCACTGATAATCTGATCCTGCACTCTTCCTAACCAAAACGATGCGGTTTCATCCATCAATTGGAGTTAACTGGTGAACATTATCTTCTGGAAACATGCTTGGTGAATTGACAAGTTAAGGAGTACTGTCTATGCCTAGGCATATTCGTGAACCGTGTTCACGCTTAAGGGAGGGAGACTGTTACGTGCAAGAGCCCGTCCCAACGTTTCAAACATGTAATTTCCCCTGGATGAAATTCTTGACATTTTTGAAACGACCGCTTCGTCGCTTGGTTTCGTCTGTGAACACGAGATGGTAGCTGCTGTCGGACTTTGGAAAGTCTCCACGTGGTTCCTGCTTCGCCAATAGAATGCGTTGGTTGTACCTTATTAAAACTCATCCTATTCCTGTCTTGTGTGAAGGCAATTATAATTCTACATCGTAAACAAAAGAATATATATATTTCATGATACCGCCAACATTATTACTAAATAATGACATTGTTGATTGAGGTGTCAAGCCGTGATTGGACGTTGAATATAGACATGAATGCAGTTCGGCATTTGACGCAAAAATTCTCCGCCATCTTGGCATCTTCGCAGTCTGTCATGAAGTAAACAAGCCGGCCGCTGGTGTGAAGGAATATCTCTCTGTGTGCTAGGGGCTTCGCCCCTAGACTCTACGAAATATGAATACCAATTCGGCTAAGAAACGCCTGTGCTACGTAAGAATTTAATTTCTTCCTTTCGCCTGGACGATGAAAGTGATGGAGAATCGCAACTGGATGCGAACGAGTGCTGGTCATCTAAACGATGCATGTGCCGGGTTAGCCATTTGTGAAGCATATTTAGTGTCGTATAATATTTTAAAAATTATGTGTTAATTATTTTACTATTATTGTGTCTCCACTGAGAAGGAAATAAGGTACGTTATCATTTGATGTATTTTTATATTATAGTTATGGAGCTCCGATATCATCTTATAGTAATGTTTTAATTCTGTACCTTATTTTGTTTTATAGGCCAAATTTTATTTCTGTTTTAATAACGTTACCTGATATATTTTAATTTTGTTTCTTTTCTTCGTACCTTCTGGAGACACATTTCTAGTTTATTTTACGTTTTAATTTATTATTATTTTTCTTTTGGCAATCTTGGGATTGACATAGTTTTTAATTTATTCATGATCCGTTGCCCTTCCATGTTGTTAATAGTATTTAGATATTATTGTTTTCCGCCGTTCATTTCCTTCTGCTGATGTTTAAATTTAATTTTATTAATTGTTTGCCGTAGTTTCGATCAGGCATGCGGTCTCCTGTTGTTTTTAGTGGTCATGATTGTTTTGTTGTTTTGCCGAGATGCATTATGGTCTCGAGGTCAGTCTCTTGGCCCGGACCGCGAAGCTCAAACGTGTTGTGTTAACTTAATATTTGTTTATTTTTTTATTTTTTTACCTTGTTGGTTTAAGCTTTTGTTTTTTGGTGAATGTTCCTGTGTTTTTCTTAGTCTCGAATATCGGGAATTTCTTAATTGATCATATTTTATTTTATTTATTTAATTTCAATCATTTCGTTTTTGGCGTGGCCTGGACCTCCGCATTTCGGATCGATATTGAATTCCCCTGTAAATTATCAAGCCCTTTCTCATTTAATTATGCCTGTATATGTAATTTTATTTTTATCTTTGGGCCTTAATATTTTAATTTTAATTTAAGTCTTTTCTTTTCTTGGCTTTGCAAGCAAGCATGTTAAGCGGTCTCTTGCCTTCCTTGTAAATTGTGCTGGTTGATGCATGTTCTGTTTCTGGTGGAGGTGTTTGCTAATTTTAACAATTAAATTTTATTTTAAATTTTTTTAATCAACTGTTGTGGCATTATTTCGTCGACGACAATTCCGTTAGTTATTGGGGGGTGTGTGTAGGATAGCCTGTGCATTGTCCCCTTCTCCATCTTCCTTCCACTCCTTTGGAGCTCTTCTGTTGGGACATGTCATCTGGAGGTGATTTGGCTGCGGAAGCGACCCGGACCTCTGAATACAGGTAAGTAGGCCCATCCACGCTGGCCATTGGGCGGTGTCATTCTGGTGAAGCAGAGCGTTGGTCATCGAGTTACCGACGTGCTGCTGGCCGCCGCCGCCGCCGGTTGCAATTATCATTTCGTTTCCCGAAAATCGATCGCCTATTTATTTTAAATTAAATCTACAAGTCTCCTCAGCTGTGTGGGCGAGTTGGTCTTTATTTTCTCCTTCCCAAGACCTCTTCTTAGCTCCGCCTAATGACGTAACTGCTTCGTAAGCGCTTTTTCCCTCTGCCAAAATTATTCGATTTTAGTCTTGATGAATTCATAATTCCCTGGATTATTCTGATTAACGTAAACATATTTATGTGATTTTCCGTTGTTTCCGCGAAAACGGGTTATTTCACAATTTTGCGTTGTTGGGAGGCTATTCAGGGTTGTCATAAAAGTGCTGATATTAAACCTTCGCGGTGGTTCCCCTGCCAATCTGCTCTGATCGTTTCATCACAGCATGACTGTCCTCGTGATTCATACACGGCTTGCATCTTGTGACTTCAGATAAGGCTGTCAATGCTCTGCGTCATTGCCTGAATCACTTCCTATTTCCTCGTGGCTAGCTTGTAACTGAAAGTCTTTACATCTTAGAGATCCGAAGTTCGTCTCCTGTACCAACCCCAGTTGGGTACAATATTGAGAACCGACTAAATATTTCGGATGGTCGGCATGTTGGATTTTATATATGTAGGTCCTAGAGTTATGTACTGTTACATGAAGATTATTGTGTACGTGTAGCATTCAAACTTCAATCGCATGATTAGGACACAAGAAGTAACAAGGTGATTTTAAAATTTCGCACAGCTGCCATCTTGCGGTTATGGAAACAATTGAAATAAATTAGATGCCAGTAGATTAACATTCGTATAAGGATTTACTGTACCAAGTTTCACTGCACTCGGACGGTTAAATTGCGAGACACGTCCATATGAATATTTATACTTCGCGTCGCCGCCATGTTGGATTTGTGATCACCAGGTTATTTAAAGTCCTATAGGTGAACTTAAGATCATAGCCCCTATGAACATAAACAAAATCAGTTTGATTGCTATAATAGATTCGTAGATATTCAGAGCCGTCTAAATATTTCGGATGGTCGCCATGTTGGATTGTTAAATGTATAGGCCATAGAGTCATGTACAATTAAAGGAAAATTATTGCGTAGATTCATTATTCAAACTTTCACATCGATCGCATAATTACGACACAAGAAATAAAAACCTAATTTTAAAATTCGCAAAGCCGCCATCTTGAGGTTATGTAGACAATTGAACTAAATTAGATACCAGTGTATTACAATGTGTATAAATATTTCCTGTACAAGATTTCATAGCGGTTGGAACTTTAAATCGCGAGAAAGGTGTATTTAAAATTTTCAAATTCGCTTGGCTGCCATGTTCGTTTTGTAGTTAACCGGTTTTTGAAAGTCTTATAGATTAACGTCCAGTAGTACCCTTTAACTCCGTAGAAAATTTCAGGGTGATACCGCTAATAGTATCAGAGATATAGAATGCCGGTGAAATATTTCGCACATCCGCCATCTTGTGGTTATGTAAACAATTGAACCAAGTTAGATGTCGGTGCATTACAATGTGTAGAACCATATACTGTACCAAGTTTTATTGCGTTTGGTTGGTTAAATCGCGAGAAACGTCTATTTAAAATTCGCAAATTCGCGTGGCCGCGATGTTGGTTTTTTAGTTACCAGTTTTTCAAAAGTCACATAGGTGAACTTCTAGTAGTTCCCTTTATCCCCGTAAAAAATCCAGGGTGATATCGGGAAAAGTTTCGGAGATATTGAAAGTTGGTGAAATATTTCGCACAGCCGCCAAGTTGGATTGGTGAGACGTAATAAAATTTGATGGGCACGGTCGGGGTCGTGCTATGAACTTACCGAGTTTCATTTAAATCGCTCCAGCCATTTAGAAGTTATTAGGGACACACACACACACTCCTCACAAACACACGCACAAACACACGGACAAAAGGTGATCTCATAAGCCTATTTTTTCAAAATTGAGAATAGGCTAAGAAACTTAATTCAGAAATCACTTCACGCCCCCCTTGATGAAGCCCCACGCTCCCCTAGGGGGTCGCGCCCCCCAGTTTGGTAACCCCTGCTCTATATGGACACGAACCGCAGCCGCAACGACTCAAGTCGAGGAAGAGTTTCCTTAGAACATCAAAGGAACTTAGAACCACTGCTGAAAAAGCTATGTTGCAAATGTGGAGGGCTACGACCAACCTTCCCCCTGATTGTGAAAATGTTTCTGAAACTCTACCTCCTGGCTATGACGAGGAATGGACGACTTGGAAGTCCCTGAATAGACTGTGCTCTAGAGTAGGCAGATCAAGGGTTAATATGGCAAGATGAGGTTACATTGACCAGGATGATATTCAGTGTGATTGTGGAGAACAGCAGACTGTTCAGCATATGACTGAGTGTCGACTGTGCCCAGCATCCTGCACAGAAGAAGATCTTCGTCGGGGAGCACAGATTGCACTGGAAGAGGCCAAGTATTGGGCAAAGATAATATAATAACTGTGTTACATGTTTAAAATGTATGTTTCTGATACGAGAATAAATAAATAGTCATTATTGTTACAATAGGCTTTAACACTTAGCAATAACACGTTTATAAAATTTTGAAACACAATAACAATTAAACAATAACCACGTATACGTCATATGGCCTACACACGTTATAAACTTATAACACTTATAACTTAAAATAGGCTGTAAACGAAATAACAAAGACAATATTACTCGGAAAATACTGCGTCGCAACTGTCTCAGCACCGCCGCTCCGCAGCATTAATTTCATCAATCAATCCTACAACACGTCAACGATAGAAGCGTAGGCTCAGACATGGAAATTGAGACACACGGCCTTCAACCCAAATCCTAACCTCAATTACAAATAAACACATTAGAACAGCCATCATAATTGTTTGACATTTTGAAATCTATTGGAATAAAGTACAGGGATAGGAGGGTGCTATACAATCTACACAGAAACCAGACAGCAGTCATTCGAGCTGAAGGACATGAGAGAGAAGCTGGTATTCAGAAAGGTGTAAGGCAAGGCTGCAACTTATCACCCATACTTTTCAATCTTTACATTGAACAAACAATGAAGGAAATTAGAGAGAAATTTAAAGTGGTAGTGAAGATTCAAGGAGAAATAGTTTCAACTCTGAGATTTGCTGATGCCATCGTCATCTTGGCCGACAAGCCTGAGGATTTGAATGAGTTTTTGAATGGTATGGACTCCGTCTTGAGGAAAGAATTCATGGTGAAAATTAATAAATGTAAAACAAAAATATTGGAATGCAGCCGCAATAAATCAGAAACCTCTATGGACATCAAATTGGCAGGTGAAAAGCTAAAGGAAGTAGGAGACTTCTGTTACTTAAGAAGCAAAATAACCAGTGATGGACGAAGCAAATAGGATATAAAAAGTAGGTTGGCTCTGGCAAGGAAAGCATTTCTACAAAAAAGGAATCTGTTCACATCGAATATAGATTTAGGTATTAGGAAGTCATTTTTGAAAGCCTCTGTCTGGGGCGTGGCGCTCTATGGAAGTGAGACTTGGACTATTGGTGCAGCAGAGAAGAGGAGAATTGAAGCATTTGAAATGTGGTGTTACAGGAGAATGATGAAGATCAGATGGGTAGATAGGGTTACAAACGAAGAGGTATTAAGACGAGTGGAAGAGGAGAGATGTTTCTGGCGACTGCTAATGAAGAGAAGAGATAGGTTGCTAAGACACATTACTAAGACACCCAGGAATAGCAAGCTTAGTTATGGAAGGAAGGGTCGAGGACAAGAACTGTAGGGGAAGACCAAGGTTAGAATATGTTGAAGAGATTGCCTCAGATGTAGGGCGTGGTAGCTATGTAGAGATGAAACGATTAGCTCAGGACAGGGAGGCATGGAGGGCTGCATCAGAGCAGTCAAAAGACTGAAGACTCAAACAACACCATAATGACACAGGTTATCAGGCAGTTTTAACACATACACCCAAGTACTCGGGGATATTTGAACACGATGTTTGAAATGTTTGTTGTTGATTCATTTATGGACTATGCTAACCCACCATAATTGGATTGGTTTAAATATTGACATTTCCAATATTCTTTTAGAAATATTTTAGATCCCACAGCACAGCCGTGTTCGTTAAGTCGTGCACCATAACTGCACGGGGATCTAAAGTTTGAATTCTGACACCGTGTGTGGTTTTCCTGAGAGTTCTTCACTCTCCCTCCAGATGGTGCACCTACCTCAACACTAAATGCTGAAAATTACAACTACACACACTATTACAAAACCACAGGTTATCAGGCAAATTCAACACGTCCAAGTACATGAAACTGATGACCAATATGTCCCAATCCCCTAAAATTAATAGTTAAGAGAAATGCTGGATTCTAAGATGTGTAAAATTTCCTAGCCGTTAATTAACTCATATTCATTACGTGTTCATTCACCGTCAATATTTCCAACATTATTCAGAAATATTCTGACATTAGTAGATCGAAACGTGTGTGAAATTACGTAGCTAATAACTCGTATATATTAAGAAAACGTGCCTCAAGCAAAATATGTGCAGGTGGTGCAGTGTTGTGGGACTCGCCGGTGTTCGCGAGGTGACGTCACATACTGCTAGACCAATGGCGCAGAGCTCGTAACGGTACCCCCTGGTGTAACGTAACTGGGTATGCGGGGTGCTGACGACACCCCAGCCTATAAATGCTATTGTCGCTAACAGTAGACACAACTTTAAACAATGCAAATGACGTTATATTAAACTCCAAGCTTATTCAAGAAGGTACTGAGTTCCTCTGCAGTGTAGCCAACTTCTGCCAGAAAGAAACAAGCGAATATTACACTTGGGGTGTGCACAGCACCCCACATACCCAGTTAAAAGTTAAATGGGCAATTAATATGATTTTTTTTCGCGTATGGCTTTTAGTGCCGGGAGTGTCCGAGGACATGTTCGGCTCGCCAGTTTTTGTAGCTGCTTCGAGAAGGACACCCAATGGGTGAGCTACAAGTACCGTTGGGGAGGAAAGTTGGAATGGATAATGATAGTTAACTAATACATGTAATATGTTTCCAGGAGTGTGTTTACATACATGGGTTGGTTTTTTAGTTTTGGCACCTTAGTTATAACTGGATTAATAACTCACTTAGATGGTTCCAAATTTCACATGCCCTCGATGTTCCCCACCGATGAGTACAACGTGCTCCCAGCGATGCGGAAGTCGTTGGATCCAGTTGGCACTGCCCAATCTATTGATGGTACGAAGAGAGCGCTCGGCAGCCTGCTTAACGTCTTCAGTGGTACGGAAGCGCTCCCCGCGCATTGTCATCTTCATCTTCGGGATGAGATCATAGTCGCAGGGACTGATGTCGGGAGAATATGGGGGTTGATAGAGGACCTCCCAGCCCCAGCGATCCAACAATGCACACACAACGCCTGCTGTGAGTGCCCTAGCATTGTCATGCAGAACGATGGGCGGTGTAACCATGTGGTGGCGCCGTTTCCTTCTCAGAGCTCCTCGGAGATGGTCTTGCAGAAACGAACAATAGTACGCCGCATTAACGGTTTGCCCTCGGGGAACAGTATGGTGAATGATCACACCATCCCAATCATAGGCAAGAATCAACATTACCTTCACATTGGTGGGGGTTGGTCGAACTGTTTGTTTCCGTGGTGCCACCACTCGTTCGATTGGCGTTTTAACTGTGGCTCATAAAATCTGGCCCACGTCCCGTCAATGGTTATGATACGCCGTAAGAAGGCGCTCATAACGCTGCAAGTGCATACGACAAGCGTCATATCGCAGCCATTTGTGCATGTCGGTTAAGTCATGCGGAACCCATTTGGACGCAATCTTCCTCATTTTCAGCAAGTCCTTCAGGATGTGGAGGACAGTTGAATGCGCCAGTCCGGTATCTTGCTCTAATTGACGAATCGTTACGTTCCGATCCACCTCTACTAACGCGGACACCGTCTGTACATTGTCATCACTTACTGGTGGGTGACCAGATCGAGGCATGTGTTCCACACGTTCGCGCCCATCTCGAAAGGCTGCAACCCATCTTGCTACCGTTCTGAACGGTAACGCAGCTGCACCGCACGCTTCCTGCAATCCTCGGTGACACTGTTTAGCACTGCGACCCCTAGCACACTAAATTTTTATCCACGTTCTCTGCTCCTGCTTGGAAAACATTGCGACTGTCTTTCGCGAGCGCTGGTCTCACACTACTCATCTAACAGGCGCGACTGCGCACGAGCGGTGGTGAGGACGGGTGAGGTCATGTGCTTTGAGGGAGGGGATGCAGGGCAGCAACCGTCGGTAAAAGTGGCAGCGCCCAACATTGTTGCAACTTGGCACTGAAGCATTGGTGCCAAAACTAAAAAAACAACCCATGTATTTATGTCTTGTACCCCGCCCAATCGTGTTGACCGACTGAAAATCAGCAATAGACAATATATTTGTATAGGCAACACTGAAGAGAATCTCTATAAAGTTAATCTCAAAACCTGAAGTTTCCCGCAAGGCAAAAGAACAGGAACTAGTACAAGTGTCCCCGAGAGCCTCCGTGGCTTAGGCGGCAGCACGCCGGCCTCTCACCACTGGGTCCGTGGTTCAAATCCCGGTCACTCCATGTGAGATCTGTGCTGGACAAAACGGAGGGAGACAGGTTTTTCTCCGGGTACTCCGGTTTTCCCTGTCAAAATTTCATTCCAGCAACACTCTCCACTATCATATCATTTCATGTGTCATTCATTTAATCATTGCCCCAGAGGAGTGCGTCAGGCCTCGGCAGCCGGCACAGTTCATATCCTCGCCGCTAGATGGGGGCTTCATTCATTCCATTCCTGACCCGGTCGGAGACTGGAAGCAGGCTGTGGATTTTCATTTTTTTTCACAGGTGTCCCCAGGCCCGACCTGTACGAGGATGTTCTTCTTCTTGTTTCGCATAGGCCATCTAAGGACCACGACATTGTCGTCTATTGTCAAGTAAGCTCGAAGGAAGTGAAATGGGAAAATAAATTAAACCTGAACAACATGCAAAAACGACTGCACATATTACGGCCAAGGAGGAAACAAGAGCAGCTTATCGTTAAGTGCACGAATGTCCGGTCGCTACGAGACAGTAGCAATGATGGTCTCCCCTCACAGCTATTGTCCCCTCTTGTAGCGATAAACGGAAGGAAGCAGAGCAGTTCGTGTTTGGAGTTTTGATAGCTTTTGTTCGTGGGGACGAACAACATAACCACGGTAACTGAGATGGGCAACACTCAATTAGACAGTTAATGTTTATAAACGCACGAACACAGGTCACCGATTTTCAAGCTGGTGGTCGACACAACTGATTCTGATTGGCCATTTTAGACTCCTTAACTATGTCATCATGAGTTGGTTGGTTCTTCAGTTTAGGGGCTGCGACTACGCGGTCATGTAGCCCCGTGTACTTTGGGTGTGTGTAGAATCTGTCTGATAACCGGTGTTAATTGTGATGACTGTATTAGTGTGTGTTATCTGTTTTAATTCAAGTAAGGACTGCAGACGTTCAATTTTCAAGTAGTTCCTGCTTTTGCTACCAAACGCCACCGTTAACGACAACTAGTTCTGAACTTGGTTACTAGATGCCACCACAGTCGGCTCCTGGCGACGAACGTTGGAACCTAAGAGCGTTAGTCAAATCTAAGCTATAAGCTTCACACAAGTGTAATTAGTGGAAGGTTCTTTTACACACAATACATGTAGACTAAGACAGGGGCCGGCCGATTTTACTTCTCCTCCGAAGGAAGGCATACTGAGGGACTTTTCACGCTCTTAAAAAATCCGACAACTTCAGCCGGGTTTGAACCCGCGTCGACATGAGGAATGTTCCGCCAAAGGTAACCAATGGTTCTGTTTTTTTTTTCATTATTTTAGCGTATGGCTTTTAGTGCCGGGAGTGTCCGAGGACATGTTCGGCTCGCCAGTTTTGTAGCTGCTTCGAGGCGGACGCCCAAGGGGTGACCTACAAGTACCGTCACGTGTGGAGTGTTGTCTGGGGAGGAAAGTTTGAAAGTAAGGACGAGGAGTTGGAAGGTAGCGGCTGTGGCCTATAGTTAGGGACCAACCCCGGCATTTGCCTGGAAGGAAGATGGGAAACCACAGAAAACCATCTTCAAGGTTGCCGGCGGGGGGATTCGAACCTCCTCGCCTCCCGGATGTGAGCGACTGCCAGCAGTCATGCCGTAACGACCACGGCTAACTCACCCGGTAATGGTTCTGTTATTCCCCACCAAAGAACAGTTAGCAACTTGGAGCTTTTAATGGACAGAACACAAACATTGATGTGCGAGTTACATATTGCTTTTGATTTGTAGAGAATTTATGAAGGGCTGTGCAAAGCATTCAGCTTAATTATCGCGCAGTGCTTAGCCGATGTTTAGATAGCGAACACAGATCGATTGTGAGAAATGAAGGCATTAAGCTTTCTGGTGGTATAATACACAAATAATCCACAGGGGCAACGATTCACGTTACGATAGGCTGTCACCATAGATGTAGCCTATCATTGTCTAAGAGAATTAAAGTAGGCGCGTGTAGCTCAACAGTTAGAGCACTAGCGATATAACTGGAGGTCGAAGGTTCGTGTCCCAAGAGCCACACATTTTAATTCTCCAACTACATGACTTGCAATAATTGGGCATCACACGACCTCATCATTGCGGTCGTGTAGATGTAGGGCGTTACCAAATCGACATCATTATGGTCAAGCAGAGATTTCGAAACCATAGTTTGGATTGCAAAACATCCCGGTGCTGACATAAACTATGACCACAATCTGGTTGTTAAGAAATGCAGACTTAAGTTGAAGAAATTCAAGAAAAGTCTAAAGCCAAAAAGGTGGGCAATAAACAGACCGAAAGAGAGAGATGCAAACGAAAGATTCAAGATGAGTATAAAGGAAGGACTAATGAAAAACCCAGAACAAGCTTCAATTGCAGACGAATGGACACTTTTGAAAAATAAAATAACAAAATCCGCAGAAGAAAATATTGGTAGGAAAAAAAGAATTGGTAGAAAACCGTAGATCACGCAGTACATACTAGAATTAATGGACGAAAGGCGGAAGCACAAAAATGAAAGAGATGAAAGTGGAAAAGCAGAATACATATGTCTGAGAAATGAGGTTAACAAGAATACAAGTAAGCAAAAGAAGAATGGTTGATAGAGAAAACTGTCTGAAATAAGGAAAGGTAGACACAGCTTATCGAAGGATTAAGAGTACTTTAGACGAAAAGAAGGCTAAGTGCTGTAATATTAAGGACTCAGACGGAAAGCCTCAATCAGATAGGGAAGAAAAGGTTGAGAGATGAAAAGCTTACATAGAGTGTTTGTATGAGGGAAAGGAGATTGAGAATCATGTAATGGAAAGGGAAAAAGAAATTGATGAGGATGCTAAAGGAATTTTAATGTTGAGATCAGAATTTGACAGAGCATCAGAAGACTTAAGCAGGAACAAAGCTCCAGGCATAGATGATATACCGATTGAGTTGCTACGCTGCATAGGAGATGAAGGTCTGATCAGGTTATTTCACTTGGTGTGTAGGATTTATGAGACAGGCGAGGTACCTCCTGATTTCAAGAAGAATGTTATCATCCCTATACCAAAGAAAGTAGGAGCTGTCAGATGTGAAGATTACCGTAGAATCAGCTTGATTACTCATGCTTCAAAGATCCTATCTAGAATAATTTACAAGAGGATGGAAATCCAGATAGAAACGGAGTTTGGTGAAGACCAGTTTGGCTTCAGGAGAAACGTAGGAACAAGGGAAGCGGTACTAAGTCTTAGGCTGATTTTGGAAGGTTGAATAAGGAAAGATAAGAGGACGTTCATGGCTTTTGTAGACTTAAAAAGGCTTTTGATAACGTTGATTGGACTAAATTGTTTGACATTTTGAAATCTATTGGAATAAAGTACAGGGATAGGAGGGTGGTATACAATCTATACAAAAACCAGACAGCAGATATTCGAGCGGAAGGACATGAGAGAGAAGCTGGTACTCAGAAAGGTGTTGGGCAATGCTGCAACTTATCACCCATACTTTTCAATCTATACATTGAACAAGCAATGAAAGAAATTGGAGAAAAAATCAAAGTAGGAGTAAAATTTCAAGGATAAATAATTCCAGCTCTGACATTTTCTGATGACATCGTCATCTTAACCAACACACCAGAGGATTTGAATGAGTTTTAAAATGGTATGGATTCTGTCTTGAGGAAAGAATTCATGATGAAAATTAAAACTAAAATACTGGAATGCAGCCGAAAGAAATCAGAAACCCCTATGAATGTCGAATTGACAGGTGAAAAACTAAAGGAAGTAGGTGACTTCTCTCACTTAGGAAGGAAAATAACCAGTGATAGACGAAGCAAAGAGGATATAAAAAGTAGGTTAGCACAGGCATGGAAAGCATTAGAAAAGGAATCTGTTGTCATCGAATATAGATTTAGGTATTAGCAAGTCATTTTTGGAAGCCGTTTTCTGGAGCGTGGCGCTCTATGGAAGTGAAACTTGGACTATTGGTGCAGCAGAACACAGAAGAATTGAAGCGTTTGAAATGTGGTGTTACAGACGAATGATGAAAATCAGATGGGTAGATAGGGTTATGAATGAAGAGGTATTAAGACGAGTGGGAGAGGAGAGATGTTTCTGGCGACTGCCAATGAAGAGAAGAGATAGGTTGGTAGGACACATACTAAGACACCCAGGAATAGCAAACTTAATTATAGAAGGAAGGGTCAAGGATAAGAACAGTAGGGGTAGACAAAGGTTAGAATATGTTAAAGAGATTGCCTCGGATGTGGGGTGTGGTAACTATGTAGAGATGAAACTATGAGCTCAGAACAGGGAAGCATGGAGAGCTGCATCAAACCAGTCGAAAGACTGAAGACTCAAACAACAGAACAAAAGATGATACTCATGTGTGCCTAAAATTCAAGCGATCAAAGCATATTCTGCTACTTCACGTTATTTCTATATAGATCTGATGCAGTCTTGTGTATCTTATACAGTTTTCTCGCGATACGGTATCATCCACTTTCCTTGTGAGCTATCTCTCTCAAGTGCATGCTGTAATGGTCCTCAGCTGCTACCCTCAAGAGCTCTCCATGAATGAAAATAGCTGTCATAAACCCCACAGAATCCCACCGCACCTTGTCTTAGCACCACTCAAGGAATAGATCGCTCGCGAGATTCATTCCGATAAAAGCATCATTTCTCTTGCATGTTCACTGTTCTGCAGCGCGGATACAGCGTTCTACTCGCCTCACCTGAACTGATCGTCCAGTGCAAACAGTCAACATTTCATTTCATTAGTAACGAAACATCCGGAGACTCTCGAGATGTTCATTCAGCGAGGGTGATGACAATAAGGCGAACAAACAAAATAAATAACTATAGGTCATGTCATACTTCATTTAAGGTGGACATGATTCTTTTAAGCAAAGAAATATAGCACACTATTTTATTTTTCTATTTGAACTCTTAGGTAACCAAAATGTGATACGAGAGATCTTTCACGAGCTAACATCGTGCTACATGAAGTGTTCCAGTTCGATGGTGGCTGATTTGTGACCACGGACGCCCGCTACCAAATCACAGCGCACAAAAACAAATTTTAAGAAAACCATGGCACTACTGTCTCTCAAAGTCATCGACCTACCAAGCGACCGCTGCCGAGCCATTTGGCCTACAGATTGCAGGGCGACACGTGGTCAACGCAATAGGTCTCCTCAGCTGTTAAACTACGTTTTCTTGCCTCTCTGATCAGCCTGCTACTCAATTGTCCTCACGAGGCCGAGTGTAACCCGTTCGAGCCCTCACGTAAGTTTCTAAAATCCCTGACGGAGGCGGGAATCGAATCAGTAAAATGGAGCATAAAACCACTAATCCTTTGTTGTCATTCTTTGTGAACAGAAGAAAGACAGAAAGCGAAAAGGAGCTCAGCCATGGTGCTTTGGCTGTCGCCCCAGAGGTCCCGATTCGATTCCCGGCTCTCCCATGACATTTTAATTCTGGTATGAGGGCTGTGAGCCTCGTGAGTAAACTGAGAGGAGGAGGATTCGATTCCCACCTCAAGCATCCTGGAAGTGGTTTACCGTGGTTTCACACTTAACTCCAGGCAAATGCTAGGATGGTTCCTAACTTATGGCAATGGCCGCCTCCTTCCCAATCCTATCCCCTAATTTAACAATACACACACTGGTGCAACCATCACAATAACACAGGTTATCACACATACACCTAAATACACGGAGCTACACGATGTCGCAGCCTCTAAAATAAGCAGCACATTAGAGGCGGAAATAAAGCGCTATAATTGGCTGAGTCTTACTCATCGTTGGTCCAAATAGAGAGAGTGATATCCCCACCCCTGTATGCAGGGCCGATGACCAAGATGTCCTAATCCCCGTGGTGAAGTGAGAATGTCGCAGCACAGCGCTGGCAGGGGGATTGTTACAACATAACTCTTGATTAGATTAGTGGCCCCGTACCAACAGCAATACATTACTTAACACAGCCACCACTAATAAATAAACACGGTCACTAGCGCTCCTGGCGGACTGGAGTGATAAAACAAGTCTCAACTTACTCCCATGACGAGTTTTACAACTAAGGGCAGTAAATGCTGTAGAATACCAATACCGTGAACTCTGTGCTAAAACAGTACTCAAATGCTTGTTCCGATGAAAATATGGACTGGGCAATAGAGTTATCTCCGCCAGATGGCATGACTGTTCTATGTGGGACTCCATTGATTTGCCTTTCGTTGGTATTTTATATGCATCGAATTTAAAGAATGACAAGTTGATAATACGATAAATTTTTATTCTAAAGCGTTTGCAATAGCCTATTGTGTGTTATTTGAACTAAAGAACAAAATGATCCCACATAGTACCTGTGCGCTATCTGTTGGTGCTACTTCAGGATATCCCTATTAGTAGGGGAGCCCAAGAGGCTAAATGGGGATTTACTCGAGCGTCGTGGGGACCTTTTCGATTGTGAAGATTTGATGCTAAAAAGGAAAAATCTGATATGGTGTATGCCCTTTCGCTGGTGGGGGGAGCGTGTACAGATTTTCAAGAATGTAAAAAAAAGAAAATACATAGTCGCAAAGACATACATGGGCGCTTCAGATATTAATAGTGTTTGCGCCCCACGTGTTTCTGATAACGGAGGAATATTAATCTGCTGGTTTGCAAGGTGGGAGTGGCCATGCGAAGGGGTTGAAAATGGGGAAAATAAAATCTCGACATTGAAATACTCGATTGCGTCCGATTAATATGCATATTGTTCAGCTTGATGTCCTTGACGTGCTGACCCATAATCAGACAATTATGTGGAGGAATTTCGTTAATCTGAAGGTTAGAAAAAAGAATTTATTCGATTTATTTTAAATTACCGAATGTAATAAATACAATTAACAGAAAATAACATATAATATATATAACGTGCGTTCAAAAAGTAACGAGCCGGAGGCATAATTACAGAAACCAGTATCTGTATGTTAGAAGTATTGGCCCTGGCTGTTGAGGCACTTGTCCCACTGTGACACAAGGCGGTGAATGGCTGTCTCATAAAATTCCCTGGGCTGCGATGTGAACCAGTTCCGCACGTACAGCTGGACATCGGCGTCCGAGGTGAATCGTTGGCCCCGCAGAGTCCTTTTCAGGGGACCAAACATGGCGTAATCACAGGGAGAGAGGTCTGGACTGTATGGAGGGTGGCCGAGAACCTCCCATTTGAATTTCTGCAGGAGTGCCGCGACTGTGTTGGCCGTATGAGGTCGTACATTGTCGTGGAGCGACCACGGCGGCTATGGCGTTCATTGTCACTCGGCGGTCCTGGGTAATGAGTGCATCAACCAGCTGGACGTTGTCATCGGTAATGCAGGGGGTGCCCCAGCCCGGGCATCATCGGCTAACGACACTCGTCCTTCCCTGAAGCGCTTGTGCCACGCCTTGACCCTTGCAAGGGACATGCAGTGTTCGCCGTACACTTGTGACATTCGGTGATGAATGTCCGTTCCCCCTACTCCTTCCGCTGTCAGAAACCGAACAACACCTCTTTGCTCTTCGGTTGACGTCTCCATGTCACTGTTTGAAATGCGACTGGCAGCGTTGGACGATTGATGCATGCTGCTGCTCGCTTTGCATCGTCACGTGACGTGCACGCGTGCCCTCTAGTGACGGGCTGTGACCTTCCACACTCCGGTCGGAATCACACCTCGTTATACACGCCACAATTAGCCGATGTCGTCACCGGTTTGCGCATTCCAGCCTCCAGCTCGTTACTTTTTGAACGCACCTTATATATATTTAGAAGAAAATACAGTATAATGAAGAAAGAAAAAAGAAAGAGTGAGAATCGGCGAGAGGCGCGGAGTTCTCAGCAGCTGCACGCACCACACTTTATTGATGATTTTAACTACTTCGCCTTGTGCAAATAAGCAGATTATATTATTCCCCTAATCCTTGAACGATTTTCTTCAAAATGAAAACAAAATTAATCGCGCTCGAGAATGTCTAGGTGACGTTCTTTTTTCTCAACGTTGTGACTCTGCTACTTCCTTATGTCACGCGCAAATCGTCAGATTATTGAAATGAATGCACTGCCCTAAACGCACAACCGTATATAACGGGTTCAAGTATCGTGGGGGTACTTAATAGGATGCAGGATTTCCCCCCTCATGTTATACTGCCGCGCTTGAGTACATCCCTAAATCCCCAATTGGGCTTCTCCACTATATAAGCCTGAGGTCCAGTACTCTGTGAGTGTCACTGATCTTATCAGCCTTGAACAATCCATGAGTCATGTTATTGCTCTACTTTTAGTGGCAGACCACCTCGCTGTTCCGCCTCTTAAAACAACAAAAAGTAACGGGGGTAGTGGTTATTCAGACACAGCATATACGATGACGCTTGGATCAAACACGTGAGACGTGTTTGAAAAGCCCGGAGTCCAATGGAAGCTCATCAAGACTTTTGCTCCATAACCTCACAGAAAGGAGAAAGCACTTGTATCAGAGACACACTAGAAGTTCCCAACTCCAGTAATGATATAATCTCAAAGAGCGAGGGGAACTTATGGCGGGCTCTTATCCTTGAGATCATTAGGACTGCTGTCAGAGACGCTTCATGCTCAGTATCCCCTGTACCACGTGGATACAGCATCCTTTGTTCTTTTGATGTCGCACCTTTCAGTCGGTCGATAAAGCAACACTGTAAAATGGCTTCAAGGGGTGTCCAACTGAAACATGTCCCAACCCTCCGGCAACAAGGACGCTGAATGGCAGTGAAACCACTCTTCTACGGTATCACGATCCGCTTGATCGTTGCGGAAACTTTTTCCCTTTAGGAGCTTGCTCCATCGACCAAACACATGATAACCGCATGGAGGGAGATCTGGCCTGTAAGGCGGATGACTCCAACATTTTGTTCTGTGTTTCGTTGTCATGGTGCATAAGCACAGCTCTCCCCACCTTTGGGTGGTTGTGTGAGGCGTCGCTGTAACATTATGGCACCATCTGGTAGTCTCTTTCAACAGCAGAATTCCTTTGCCAACAGTACCTTGCCTTCTCTGGTCTTGGTGACGACGGATGCCTCCATCCTATTGCTGTTGGTTCCAAATGGTGGCACCAAGTTTTGTTTGCTCCAAGAAACGCTGTTCGTTCCTGAGGTAACTGCGGAGATGTTCTAGACCTTTCTGTTGGGCTGTGAGATTTCGGTACACCCCACTTGACGGTACAAGGTGTTGTGTGTTGATCCCACGCAGAGATTTGTAGCTGGCGTACGGTTATCACCATCATGTCCACAGAGGCAGCGCATGCACCCATCCAGGCAGTGGGATATCCGCCGTGCAGTCCTGTCCACCTTAGCACACTACTTGAACACCGTGCAACATTTGAGATATGTGTCTCCATTAAACTTTATTGCCAATATTACAGAGAATGGTTTGATTGTGCAGGGCAGTATAGTCCAACTTGGATACCTTTGTGACACATTTCAGACGGTGGATCTAACTGGAGAATGGAGATACTCACTATCGGCCATGTATATAAACGTTCCCGGATGGAAGAGCTTCCCCTAGCAGAGGTCGCACACTCGATGCGTGCATTCATAGCGGCATGCAGGTGTATTATGACTCGGTCTGGGAGAAGTTGCGAGTGAATGCAGGCATGAGGCTGAATCAGTGCTTGAGTAGTGGAGCAACTACTGGTTGGTTGCGCCTCAACCGTATCCACCGTATTTGCTCGATTTAGCGTCAGCACACTTCTGGCTTTTTACATTAATGAAACTGAGTCTTCGTGGTCAGGATTATCAAACAGTTGAGGAAATCAACGTCAATGCGACCCAAAGTTTGCCAGCTATTCCTACGGAAGAGTTCCAGTTGTGTTTTCACAGTAAAGGAGACAACATTGGAGCTAGTATCGACGCAGAGAGAAGCTCCAGTTAGTCAGGGACTTAACATCGGAGCAGGAAGAAACACTCAAAACTCTACATTGCGATTCAGTTGTTTTGGCGCGATCACTAACATTGAGGGGTGGGAACCATCCAAAGCGTGGATTCATTGTACAAACAATTTGTGCGATCTAACAAGCTGCACGACATTTACAGTCACCAGATATAAAGTTCTAACACGGTCCTATTTCAATCTATCAATGACCTATAACTCTAACACGGCGCTATCTTAATCTATCAATGACCTATAACCCTAACACGGAGCTATCTTAATCTATCAATGGCCTATAACTCTAACACGGTGCTATCTTAGTCTATCAATGACCTACAAATCTAACACGGCGCTATTTAATCTATCAATGACCTACAATTCTAACACGGTGCTATCTTAATCTAGCAATGACCTATAACTCTAACACGGTGCTATCTTAATCTATCAATGACCTATAACTCTAACACGGTGCTATCTAAATCTATCAATTACCTATAAATCTAACACGGTGCTATCTTAATCTATCAATTACCTATAAATCTAACACGGTGCTATCTTAATCTATCAATTACCTATAAATCTAACACGGTGCTATCTTAATCTATCAATGACCTACAATTCTAACACGGCGCTATCTTAATCTATCAATAACATGTAACTCTAACACGGTGCTATCTTAATCTATCAATTACCTATAACACTAGCACTTTGGTATCTTAATCTACCAATGACCCATAACTCTAACACGGTGCTATCTTAATCTATCAGTGTCCTATAACTCTAACACGGTGCTACCTTAATCTATCAATGACCTATAACTCTAACACGGTGCTATCATAATCTAACAAAGACCTATAACTCTAACACGGTGCTATCTTAATCTATCAATGACCTATAACTCTAACACGGTGCTATCTTAATCTATCAGTGTCCTATAACTCTAACACGGCGCTATCATAATCTAACAATGACCTATAACTCTAACACGGTGCTATCATAATCTAACAATGACCTATAACTCTAACGCGGCGCAATCTTAATCTATCAATGACCTATAACTCTAACGCGGTGCTATCTTAATCTATCAATGACCTATAACCCTAACACGGCGCTATCTTAATCTATCAATGACCTATAACTCTAACGCGGTGCTATCTTAATCTATCAATGACCTATAACCCTAACACGGCGCTATCTTAATCTATCATTGACCTATAACTCTAACGCGGTGCTATCTTAATCTATCAATGACCTATAACTCTAACGCGGTGCTATCTTAATCTATCAATGACCTATAACTCTAACGCGGTGCTATCTTAATCTATCAATGACCTATAACCCTAACACGGCGCTATCTTAATCTATCAATGACCTATAACTCTAACGCGGCGCTATCTTAATCTATCAATGACCTATAACCCTAACACGGCGCTATCTTAATCTATCAATGACCTATAACTCTAACGCGGTGCTATCTTAATCTATCAATGACCTATAACTCTAACGCGGTGCTATCTTAATCTATCAATGACCTATAACCCTAACATGGCGCTATCTTAATCTATCAATGACCTATAACTCTAACGCGGTGCTATCTTAATCTATCAATGACCTATAACTCTAACACGGTGCTATCTTAATCTATCAATGACCTATAACTCTAACGCGGTGCTATCTTAATCTATCAATGACCTATAAACCTAGCACGGCGCTATCTTAATCTATCATTGACCTATAACTCTAACATGGCGCTATCCTAATCTACCAATGACCTATAACTATAACACGGTGCCATCTTAATCTATCAATGACCTACAATTCTAACACGGCGCTATCTTAATCTATCAATGACCTATAACTCTAACACGGTGCTATCCTAATCTATCAATGACCTATAACTCTAACACGGTGCTATCTTAATCTATCAATGACCTATAACTCTAACATGGCGCTATCCTAATCTACCAATGACCTATAACTATAACGCGGCGCAATCTTAATCTATCAATGACCTATAACTCTAACGCGGTGCTATCTTAATCTATCAATGACCTATAACCCTAACACGGCGCTATCTTAATCTATCATTGACCTATAACTCTAACACGGTGCTATCTTAATCTATCAATGACCTATAACTCTAACACGGTGCTATCTTAATCTATCAATGACCTATAACTCTAACGCGGTGCTATCTTAATCTATCAATGACCTATAACCCTAACACGGCGCTATCTTAATCTATCATTGACCTATAACTCTAACGCGGTGCTATCTTAATCTATCAATGACCTATAACTCTAACGCGGTGCTATCTTAATCTATCAATGACCTATAACTCTAACGCGGTGCTATCTTAATCTATCAATGACCTATAACCCTAACACGGCGCTATCTTAATCTATCATTGACCTATAACTCTAACACGGTGCTATCTTAATCTATCAATGACCTATAACTCTAACACGGCGCTATCTTAATCTACCAATGACCTATAACTCGAACACGGTGCTATCTTAATCTACCAATGGCCTATAACACTAATACGGTGCTATCCTAATCTATCAATGACCTTTAACTCTAACACGGCTCTATCGTAATCTATCAAGGACCTACAACTCTAACACGGCGCAATCTTAATCTATCAATGGCCTATAACTCTAACATGGCGCTATCTTAATCTATCAACGACCTATAACCCTAACACGTCGCTAAATTAATCTATCAATGACCTATAATTCAAACACGGCGCTATCCTAATCTATCAATGATCTACAACTCTAGCACTTTGGTATCTTAATCTATCAATGACCTATTACTCTAAAACGGCGCTATCTTAATCTATCAATGACCTATAACTTTGGGATCTTAATCTATCAATGACGTATAACTCTAACACGGTGCAATCTTAATCTATCAATGACCCACAATTCTAACACGTTGGAATCTTAATCATTCAATGACCTATAACTCTAACGCGGTGCTATCTTAATCTATCAATGACCTACAACTCTAACACGGCGCTATCTTAATCTACCAATGACCAACAACTTTAGCACTTTGGTATCTTAATCTATCAATGACCTACAACTCTAACACGGTGCTTCTTAATCTATCAATGACTTACAACTCAAACACGTTGATATCTTAATCTACCAATGACCTATAAATCTAGCACTTTGGCATCTTAATCTATCAATGACCTACATTTCTAACATGGTGCATTCTTAATCTATCAATGACCTATAACTCTAACACGGTACTGTCTTAATCTATCAATTACCGTTAACTCTAACAATGTTCTATCTTAATCTATCAATGACCTACAACTCTAAAGCGTTGGTATCTTAATCTATCAATGACCTATAACTCTAACACGGTGCTATCTTAATCTATCAATGAACTACAGCTCTAACTCTTTGGTATCTTAATCTATCAATGACCTATAACTCTAGCACGGTGCTATATTAATCTATCAATGACCTTTAACTCTAACACGGTGCTATCTTAATCTATCAATGACATATAACTCTTACACGGCACTATCATAATCTATCAATGAACTACAGCTCTAACTCTTTGGTATCTTAATCTATCAATGACCTATAACTCTAAAGCGTTGGTATCTTAATCTATCAATGACCTATAACTCTAACGCGGTGCTATCTTAATCTATCAATGACCTACAACTCTAACACGGCGCTATCTTAATCTACCAATGACCAACAACTTTAGCACTTTGGTATCTTAATCTATCAATGACCTACAACTCTAACACGGTGCTTCTTAATCTATCAATGATTTACAACTCAAACACGTTGATATCTTAATCTACCAATGACCTATAAATATAGCACTTTGGCATCTTAATCTATCAATGACCTACATTTCTAACATGGTGCATTCTTAATCTATCAATGACCTATAACTCTTACACGGCACTATCATAATCTATCAATGACCTATAACTCTAACACGGTGCTGTCTTAATCTATCAATTACCGTTAACTCTAACAATGTTCTATCTTAATCTATCAATGACCTACAACTCTAAAGCGTTGGTATCTTAATCTATCAATGACCTATAACTCTAGCACGGTGCTATATTAATCTATCAATGACCTTTAACTCTAACACGGTGCTATCTTAATCTATCAATGAACTACAGCTCTAACTCTTTGGTATCTTAATCTATCAATGACCTATAACTCTAGCACGGTGCTATATTAATCTATCAATGACCTTTAACTCTAACACGGTGCTATCTTAATCTATCAATGACCTATAACTCTTACACGGCACTATCATAATCTATCAATGAACTACAGCTCTAACTCTTTGGTATCTTAATTTATCAATGACCTATAACTCTAACACGGTGCTGTCTTAATCTATCAATTACCGTTAACTCTAACAATGTTCTATCTTAATCTATCAATGACCTACAACTCTAAAGCGTTGGTATCTTAATCTATCAATGACCTATAACTCTAGCACGGTGCTATATTAATCTATCAATGACCTTTAACTCTAACACGGTGCTATCTTAATCTATCAATGAACTACAGCTCTAACTCTTTGGTATCTTAATCTATCAATGACCTATAACTCTAGCACGGTGCTATATTAATCTATCAATGACCTTTAACTCTAACACGGTGCTATCTTAATCTATCAATGACCTATAACTCTTACACGGTGCTATCTTATTCTATCAATTACCGTTAACTCTAACAATGTTCTATCTTAATCTATCAATGACCTACAACTCTAAAACGTTGGTATCTTAATCTATCAATGACCTATAACTCTAGCACGGTGCTATATTAATCTTTCAATGACCTTTAACTCTAACACGGTGCTATCTTAATCTATCAATGAACTACAGCTCTAACTCTTTGGTATCTTAATCTATCAATGACCTATAACTCTTACACGGCACTATCATAATCTATCAATGAACTACAGCTCTAACTCTTTGGTATCTTAATCTATCAATGACCTATAACTCTAACACGGTGCTGTCTTAATCTATCAATTACCGTTAACTCTAACAATGTTCTATCTTAATCTATCAATGACCTACAACTCTAAAGCGTTGGTATCTTAATCTATCAATGACCTATAACTCTAACACGGTGCTATCTTAATCTATCAATGAACTACAGCTCTAACTCTTTGGTATCTTAATCTATCAATGACCTATAACTCTAGCACGGTGCTATATTAATCTATCAATGACCTTTAACTCTAACACGGTGCTATCTTAATCTATCAATGACCTATAACTCTTACACGGCACTATCATAATCTATCAATGAACTACAGCTCTAACTCTTTGGTATCTTAATCTATCAATGACCTATAACTCTAACACGGTGCTGTCTTAATCTATCAATTACCGTTAACTCTAACAATGTTCTATCTTAATCTATCAATGACCTACAACTCTAAAGCGTTGGTATCTTAATCTATCAATGACCTATAACTCTAGCACGGTGCTATATTAATCTATCAATGACCTTTAACTCTAACACGGTGCTATCTTAATCTATCAATGAACTACAGCTCTAACTCTTTGGTATCGCAATCTATCAATGACCTATAACTCTAGCACGGTGCTATATTAATCTATCAATGACCTTTAACTCTAACACGGTGCTATCTTAATCTATCAATGACCTATAACTCTTACACGGTGCTATCTTATTCTATCAATTAACGTTAACTCTAACAATGTTCTATCTTAATCTATCAATGACCTACAACTCTAAAACGTTGGTATCTTAATCTATCAATGACCTATAACTCTAGCACGGTGCTATATTAATCTATCAATGACCTTTTACTCTAACACGGTGCTATCTTAATCTATCAATGAACTACAGCTCTAACTCTTTGGTATCTTAATCTATCAATGACCTATAACTCTTACACGGCACTATCATAATCTATCAATGAACTACAGCTCTAACTCTTTGGTATCTTAATCTATCAATGACCTATAACTCTAACACGGTGCTGTCTTAATCTATCAATTACCGTTAACTCTAACAATGTTCTATCTTAATCTATCAATGACCTACAACTCTAAAGCGTTGGTATCTTAATCTATCAATGACCTATAACTCTAACACGGTGCTATCTTAATCTATCAATGAACTACAGCTCTAACTCTTTGGTATCTTAATCTATCCATGACCTATAACTCTAGCACGGTGCTATATTAATCTATCAATGACCTTTAACTCTAACACGGTGCTATCTTAATCTATCAATGACCTATAACTCTTACACGGCACTATCATAATCTATCAATGAACTACAGCTCTAACTCTTTGGTATCTTAATCTATCAATGACCTATAACTCTAACACGGTGCTGTCTTAATCTATCAATTACCGTTAACTCTAACAATGTTCTATCTTAATCTATCAATGACCTACAACTCTAAAGCGTTGGTATCTTAATCTATCAATGACCTATAACTCTAGCACGGTGCTATATTAATCTATCAATGACCTTTAACTCTAACACGGTGCTATCTTAATCTATCAATGAACTACAGCTCTAACTCTTTGGTATCTTAATCTATCAATGACCTATAACTCTAGCACGGTGCTATATTAATCTATCAATGACCTTTAACTCTAACACGGTGCTATCTTAATCTATCAATGACCTATAACTCTTACACGGTGCTATCTTATTCTATCAATTACCGTTAACTCTAACAATGTTCTATCTTAATCTATCAATGACCTACAACTCTAAAACGTTGGTATCTTAATCTATCAATGACCTATAACTCTAGCACGGTGCTATATTAATCTATCAATGACCTTTAACTCTAACACGGTGCTATCTTAATCTATCAATGAACTACAGCTCTAACTCTTTGGTATCTTAATCTATCAATGACCTATAACTCTAGCACGGTGCTATATTAATCTATCAATGACCTTTAACTCTAACACGGTGCTATCTTAATCTATCAATGACCTATAACTCTTACACGGTGCTATCTTATTCTATCAATTACCGTTAACTCTAACAATGTTCTATCTTAATCTATCAATGACCTACAACTCTAAAACGTTGGTATCTTAATCTATCAATGACCTATAACTCTAGCACGGTGCTATATTAATCTATCAATGACCTTTAACTCTAACACGGTGCTATCTTAATCTATCAATGAACTACAGCTCTAACTCTTTGGTATCTTAATCTATCAATGACCTATAACTCTTACACGGCACTATCATAATCTATCAATGAACTACAGCTCTAACTCTTTGGTATCTTAATCTATCAATGACCTATAACTCTAACACGGTGCTGTCTTAATCTATCAATTACCGTTAACTCTAACAATGTTCTATCTTAATCTATCAATGACCTACAACTCTAAAGCGTTGGTATCTTAATCTATCAATGACCTACAACTCTAAAACGTTGGTATCTTAATCTATCAATGACCTATAACTCTAACACGGTGCTATCTTAATCTATCAATGACCTATATATCTAACAGGTTGCTATCTTAATCTATCAATGACCTATAACACTAAGACGGTGCTATCTTAATCTACCAAATACCTAAAACTCTAACACGGTGCTTACTTAATCTATCAATGACCTATAACTCTAACACGGAGCTATCTTAACCTATCAATGACCTACAACTCTAACACGTTGGTATCTTAATCTATCAATGACCTATAACTCTAACACGGAGCTATCTTAATCTATCAATGACCTACAACTCTAACACGTTGGTATCTTAATCTATCAATGACCTATAACTCTAACACGGTGATATATTAATCTCTCAATGACCTATAACTCTAACATGGAGCTATCTTAATCTATCAATGACCTATAACTCTAACACGGTGGTATCTTAATCTATCAATGACCTATAACTCTTACACGGTGCTATCCTAATCTATCAATGACCTACAACTCTTACACGTTTGTATCTTAATCATTCAATGACCAAAACTCTAATACGGCTCTATCTTAATCTATCAATGACCTACAACTCTAACACGGCGCTATTTTAATCTACCAAAGACCTACAACTCTAGCACTTTGGTATCTTAATCTATCAATGAACCATAACTCTAACACGGCGCTAACTTAATCTATCAATGACCTATTACTCTAACACGGCGCTATCTTAATCTATCAATAACTTATAACTCTAGCACTTTGGTATCTTAATCTATCAATGAACCATAACTCTAACACGGCGCTATCCTAATCTATCAATAACTTACAACTCTAGCACTTTTGTATCTTAATCTATCAATCACCTATAAATCTTACACGGTTCTATCTTAATCTTTCAATGACCTATAACTCTAGCACTTTGGTATATTAATCTATCAATGACGTATAACTCTAACATGGTGCTATCTTATTCTATCAATGACCCACAACTCTAACACGTTGGTATCTTAATCTATCAATGACCTATAAATCTAACACGGTGCTATCTTAATCTATCAATGACCTACAATTCTAACACGGCGCTATCTAAATCTATCAATGACATGTAACTCTAACACGGTGCTATCTTAATCTATCAATGACCTATAACTCTAACACGGTGCTATCTTAACCTATCAATGACCTATAACTCTAACACGGCGCTATCTTAATCTATCAATGACCCATAACTCTAACACGGCGCTATATTAATCTATCAATGACCTATTACTCTAAAACGGCGCTATCTTAATCTATCAATGACCCACAACTCAAACACGTTGGTATCTTAATCTATCAATGACCTATAACTCTAACACGGTGCTACCTTAATCTATCAATGACCTACAATTCTAACACGGCGCTATCTAAATCTATCAATGACATGTAACTCTAACACGGTGCTATCTTAATCTATCAATGACCTACAACTCTATCACGGCGCTAACTTAATCTATCAATGACCTCTAACTCCAACACTGTGCTATCTTAATCAACAATGACCTATAAATCTAACACGGTGCTATCTTAATCTATCAATGACCTATAACTCTAACACGGTGCAATCTTAATCTATCAATGACCTATAACTCTAACACGGTGCTATCTTAATCTATCAATGACCTATAACTCTTACACGGTGCAATCTTAATCTATCAATGACCCACAATTCTAACACGTTGGAATCTTAATCATTCAATGACTTATAAATCTAACACGGTGCTATCTTAATCTATCAATTACCGATAAATCTAACACGTTGGTATCTTAATCTATCAATGACCTATAAATCTAACACGGTACTATCTTAATCTATCAATGACCTATAACTCTAACACGGTGCTATCTTAATCTATCAATGACCTACAATTCTAACACGGCGCTATCTAAATCTATCAATGACATGTAACTCTAACACGGTGCTATCTTAATCTATCAATGACCTAGAACTCTAACACGGCGCTATCTAAATCTATCAATGACATGTAACTCTAACACGGTGCTATCTTAATCTATCAATTACCGATAAATCTAACACGTTGGTATCTTAATCTATCAATGACCTATAAATCTAACACGGTACTATCTTAATCTATCAATGACCTATAACTCTAACACGCTGCCATCTTAATCTATCAATGACCCATAACACTAACACGGTGCTATCTTAATCTACCAATGGCCTATAACTCTAGCACGGTGCTATATTAATCTATCAATGACCTTTAACTCTAGCACGGTGCTTACTTAATCTATCAATGACATATAACTCTTACACGGCGCTATCTTATTCTATCAATGAACTACAGCTCTAACTCTTTGGTATCTTAATCTATCAATGACCTATAACTCTAACACGGTGCTGTCTTAATCTATCAATTACCGTTAACTCTAACAATGTTCTATCTTAATCTATCAATGACCTACAACTCTAAAGCGTTGGTATCTTAATCTATCAATGACCTACAACTCTAAAACGTTGGTATCTTAATCTATCAATGACCTATAACTCTAACACGGTGCTATCTTAATCTATCAATGACCTATATATCTAACACGTTGCTATCTTAATCTATCAATGACCTATAACACTAAGACGGTGCTATCTTAATCTACCAAATACCTAAAACTCTAACACGGTGCTTACTTAATCTATCAATGACCTATAACTCTAACACGGAGCTATCTTAACCTATCAATGACCTACAACTCTAACACGTTGGTATCTTAATCTATCAATGACCTATAACTCTAACACGGAGCTATCTTAATCTATCAATGACCTACAACTCTAACACGTTGGTATCTTAATCTATCAATGACCTATAACTCTAACACGGTGATATATTAATCTCTCAATGACCTATAACTCTAACATGGAGCTATCTTAATCTATCAATGACCTATAACTCTAACACGGTGGTATCTTAATCTATCAATGACCTATAACTCTTACACGGTGCTATCCTAATCTATCAATGACCTACAACTCTTACACGTTTGTATCTTAATCATTCAATGACCAAAACTCTAATACGGCTCTATCTTAATCTATCAATGACCTACAACTCTAACACGGCGCTATTTTAATCTACCAAAGACCTACAACTCTAGCACTTTGGTATCTTAATCTATCAATGAACCATAACTCTAACACGGCGCTAACTTAATCTATCAATGACCTATTACTCTAACACGGCGCTATCTTAATCTATCAATAACTTATAACTCTAGCACTTTGGTATCTTAATCTATCAATGAACCATAACTCTAACACGGCGCTATCCTAATCTATCAATAACTTACAACTCTAGCACTTTTGTATCTTAATCTATCAATCACCTATAAATCTTACACGGTTCTATCTTAATCTTTCAATGACCTATAACTCTAGCACTTTGGTATATTAATCTATCAATGACGTATAACTCTAACATGGTGCTATCTTATTCTATCAATGACCCACAACTCTAACACGTTGGTATCTTAATCTATCAATGACCTATAAATCTAACACGGTGCTATCTTAATCTATCAATGACCTACAATTCTAACACGGCGCTATCTAAATCTATCAATGACATGTAACTCTAACACGGTGCTATCTTAATCTATCAATGACCTATAACTCTAACACGGTGCTATCTTAACCTATCAATGACCTATAACTCTAACACGGCGCTATCTTAATCTATCAATGACCCATAACTCTAACACGGCGCTATATTAATCTATCAATGACCTATTACTCTAAAACGGCGCTATCTTAATCTATCAATGACCCACAACTCAAACACGTTGGTATCTTAATCTATCAATGACCTATAACTCTAACACGGTGCTACCTTAATCTATCAATGACCTACAATTCTAACACGGCGCTATCTAAATCTATCAATGACATGTAACTCTAACACGGTGCTATCTTAATCTATCAATGACCTACAACTCTATCACGGCGCTAACTTAATCTATCAATGACCTCTAACTCCAACACTGTGCTATCTTAATCAACAATGACCTATAAATCTAACACGGTGCTATCTTAATCTATCAATGACCTATAACTCTAACACGGTGCAATCTTAATCTATCAATGACCTATAACTCTAACACGGTGCTATCTTAATCTATCAATGACCTATAACTCTTACACGGTGCAATCTTAATCTATCAATGACCCACAATTCTAACACGTTGGAATCTTAATCATTCAATGACTTATAAATCTAACACGGTGCTATCTTAATCTATCAATTACCGATAAATCTAACACGTTGGTATCTTAATCTATCAATGACCTATAAATCTAACACGGTACTATCTTAATCTATCAATGACCTATAACTCTAACACGGTGCTATCTTAATCTATCAATGACCTACAATTCTAACACGGCGCTATCTAAATCTATCAATGACATGTAACTCTAACACGGTGCTATCTTAATCTATCAATGACCTAGAACTCTAACACGGCGCTATCTAAATCTATCAATGACATGTAACTCTAACACGGTGCTATCTTAATCTATCAATTACCGATAAATCTAACACGTTGGTATCTTAATCTATCAATGACCTATAAATCTAACACGGTACTATCTTAATCTATCAATGACCTATAACTCTAACACGCTGCCATCTTAATCTATCAATGACCCATAACACTAACACGGTGCTATCTTAATCTACCAATGGCCTATAACTCTAGCACGGTGCTATATTAATCTATCAATGACCTTTAACTCTAGCACGGTGCTTACTTAATCTATCAATGACATATAACTCTTACACGGCGCTATCTTATTCTATCAATGAACTACAGCTCTAACTCTTTGGTATCTTAATCTATCAATGACCTATAACTCTAACACGGTGCTATCTTAATCTATCAATTACCGTTAACTCTAACACTGTTCTATCTTAAACTATCAATGACCTATAACTCTAACACGGTGCTATCTTAATCTATCAATGACCTATAACACTAACACGGTGCTATCTTAATCTACCAATGACCTAAAACTCTAACACGGTGCTAACTTAATCTATCAATGACCTATAACTCTAACACGGAGCTATCTTAACCTATCAATGACCTATAACTCTAACACGGAGCTATCTTAATCTATCAATGACCTACAACTCTAACACGTTGGTATCTTAATCTATCAATGACCTATAACTCTAACACGGTGATATATTAATCTCTCAATGACCTATAACTCTAACATGGAGCTATCTTAATCTATCAATGACCTATAACTCTAACACGGTGGTATCTTAATCTATCAATGACCTATAACTCTTACACGGTGCTATCCTAATCTATCAATGACCTACAACTCTTACACGTTTGTATCTTAATCATTCAATGACCAAAACTCTAATACGGCTCTATCTTAATCTATCAATGACCTACAACTCTAACACGGCGCTATTTTAATCTACCAAAGACCTACAACTCTAGCACTTTGGTATCTTAATCTATCAATGAACCATAACTCTAACACGGCGCTAACTTAATCTATCAATGACCTATTACTCTAACACGGCGCTATCTTAATCTATCAATAACTTATAACTCTAGCACTTTGGTATCTTAATCTATCAATGAACCATAACTCTAACACGGCGCTATCCTAATCTATCAATAACTTACAACTCTAGCACTTTTGTATCTTAATCTATCAATCACCTATAAATCTTACACGGTTCTATCTTAATCTTTCAATGACCTATAACTCTAGCACTTTGGTATATTAATCTATCAATGACGTATAACTCTAACATGGTGCTATCTTATTCTATCAATGACCCACAACTCTAACACGTTGGTATCTTAATCTATCAATGACCTATAAATCTAACACGGTGCTATCTTAATCTATCAATGACCTACAATTCTAACACGGCGCTATCTAAATCTATCAATGACATGTAACTCTAACACGGTGCTATCTTAATCTATCAATGACCTATAACTCTAACACGGTGCTATCTTAACCTATCAATGACCTATAACTCTAACACGGCGCTATCTTAATCTATCAATGACCCATAACTCTAACACGGCGCTATATTAATCTATCAATGACCTATTACTCTAAAACGGCGCTATCTTAATCTATCAATGACCCACAACTCAAACACGTTGGTATCTTAATCTATCAATGACCTATAACTCTAACACGGTGCTACCTTAATCTATCAATGACCTACAATTCTAACACGGCGCTATCTAAATCTATCAATGACATGTAACTCTAACACGGTGCTATCTTAATCTATCAATGACCTACAACTCTATCACGGCGCTAACTTAATCTATCAATGACCTCTAACTCCAACACTGTGCTATCTTAATCAACAATGACCTATAAATCTAACACGGTGCTATCTTAATCTATCAATGACCTATAACTCTAACACGGTGCAATCTTAATCTATCAATGACCTATAACTCTAACACGGTGCTATCTTAATCTATCAATGACCTATAACTCTTACACGGTGCAATCTTAATCTATCAATGACCCACAATTCTAACACGTTGGAATCTTAATCATTCAATGACTTATAAATCTAACACGGTGCTATCTTAATCTATCAATTACCGATAAATCTAACACGTTGGTATCTTAATCTATCAATGACCTATAAATCTAACACGGTACTATCTTAATCTATCAATGACCTATAACTCTAACACGGTGCTATCTTAATCTATCAATGACCTACAATTCTAACACGGCGCTATCTAAATCTATCAATGACATGTAACTCTAACACGGTGCTATCTTAATCTATCAATGACCTAGAACTCTAACACGGCGCTATCTAAATCTATCAATGACATGTAACTCTAACACGGTGCTATCTTAATCTATCAATTACCGATAAATCTAACACGTTGGTATCTTAATCTATCAATGACCTATAAATCTAACACGGTACTATCTTAATCTATCAATGACCTATAACTCTAACACGCTGCCATCTTAATCTATCAATGACCCATAACACTAACACGGTGCTATCTTAATCTACCAATGGCCTATAACTCTAGCACGGTGCTATATTAATCTATCAATGACCTTTAACTCTAGCACGGTGCTTACTTAATCTATCAATGACATATAACTCTTACACGGCGCTATCTTATTCTATCAATGAACTACAGCTCTAACTCTTTGGTATCTTAATCTATCAATGACCTATAACTCTAACACGGTGCTATCTTAATCTATCAATTACCGTTAACTCTAACACTGTTCTATCTTAAACTATCAATGACCTATAACTCTAACACGGTGCTATCTTAATCTATCAATGACCTATAACACTAACACGGTGCTATCTTAATCTACCAATGACCTAAAACTCTAACACGGTGCTAACTTAATCTATCAATGACCTATAACTCTAACACGGAGCTATCTTAACCTATCAATGACCTACAAATCTAACACGTTGGTATCTTAATCTATCAATGACCTATAACTCTAACACGGCGCTACCTTTATCTATCAATGACCAGAACTCTAACATGGTGCTATCTTAATCTATCAATGACCTATAAGTCAAACACGGTGCTATCTTAATCTATCAATGACCTATAACTCTAACATGGCGCTATCCTAATCTATCAATGACCTATAACTCTAACACGCAGCTATCTTAATCTATCAATGACCTATAACTCTAACACGGTGCTATCTTAATCTATCAATGACCTATAAGTCAAACACGGTGCTATCTTAATCTATCAATGACCTATAACTCTAACACGGTGCTATCTTAATCTATCAATGACCTATAACTCTAACACGGTGCTATCTTAATCTACCGGCCTATAAATTTAACACGGTTCTATCATAATCTATCAATGACCTTTAACTCTAACACGGTGCTATCTTAATCTACCAATGACCTAAAACTCTAACACGGTGCTAACTTAATCTATCAATGACCTATAACTCTAACACGGAGCTATCTTAACCTATCAATGACCTATAACTCTAACACGGTGCTATCTTAATCTATCAATGACCTATAACTCTAACACGGTGCTATCTTTATCTACCGGCCTATAAATTTAACACGGTTCTATCATAATCTAGCAATGACCTTTAACTCTAACACGGTGCTATCTTAATCTACCAATGACCTATAACTCTAACACGGTGCTATCTTAATCTACCGGCCTATAAATTTAACACGGTTCTATCATAATCTATCAATGACCTTTAACTCTAACACGGTGCTATCTTAATCTATCAATGACCTATTACTCTTACACGGTGCTATCCTAATCTATCAATGACCTACAATTCTAACACGTTTGTATCTTAATCATTCAATGACCAAAACTCTAACACGGCTCTAACTTAATCTATCAAAGACCTACAACTCTAACACGGCGCTATTTAATCTATCAACGACCTATAACTCTAACACGGCGGTATCTTAATCTACCAAAGACTTACAACTCTAGCACTTTGGTATCTTAATCTATCAATGAACCATAACTCTAACACGGCGCTAACTTAATCTATCAATGACCTATAATTCTAACACGGCGCTATCTTAATCTATCAACGACCTACAACTCTAACACGTTGATATCTTAATCTATCAATGAATATAACACTAACACGGTGCTATCTTAATCTAACAAAGACCTATAACTCTAACACGGTGCTATCTTAATCTATCAATGACCTATAACTCTAACACGGCGCTATCTTCATCTATCAATGACCTATAACTCTAACGCGGTGCTATCTTAATCTATCAATGAATATAACTCTAACACGGTGCTATCTTAATCATTCAATGACCTATAACTCTAACACGGTGCTATCTTAATCTATCAATGAATATAACTCTAACATGTTGGTATCTTAATCTATCAATGCCCTATAACTCTAACACGGCGCTAACTTTATCTATCAATGACCTCTAACTCTAACACGGTGCTATCTTAATCAACAATGACCTATAACTCTAACACGGTGCTATCTTAATCTATCAATGATCTACAACTCTAACACGGTGATATCTTAATCTAACATTGACCTATAACCCTAACATGGCGCTATCTTAATCTATCAATGACCTACAATTCTAACACGGCGCTATCTTAATCTATCAATGACCTATAACTCTAACACGGTGCTATCTTAATCTATCAATGCCCTATAACTCTAACACGCAGCTATCTTAACCTATCAATGACCTATAACTCTAACACGGTGCTATCCTAATCGACCAATGGCCTATAACACTAATACGGTGCTATCTTAATCTATCAATGACCTTTAACTCTAACACGGTGCTATCTTAATCTATCAATGACCTATAACTCTTACACGGTGCTATCTTAATCTATCAATGACCTAAAACTCTAACACGTTTGTATCTTAATCTTTTAATGACCTATAACTCTAACACGGTGCTACCTTAATCGACCAATGGCCTATAACACTAATACGGTGCTATCTTAATCTATCAATGGCCTATAACTCTAACACGGCGCTAAATTATTCTATCAATGACCTATAACCCTAACACGGCGCTATCTTAATCTATCAATGACCTACAACTCTAACACGGCGCTATCTTAATCTATCAATGACCTAAAACTCTAACACGTTTGTATCTTAATCTTTTAATGACCTTTAACTCTAACACGGTGCTATCTTAATCGACCAATGGCCTATAACACTAATACGGTGCTATCTTAATCTATCAATGACCTACAACACTAGAACTTTGGTATCTTAATCTATCAATAACTTATAACTCTAACACGTTGGTATCTTAATCTATCAATGACCTACAACTCTAACACGTTGATATCTTAATATATCAATGACCTACAACTCTAACACGGCGCTATCTTAATATATCAATGACCTACAACTCTAACACGTTGATATCTTAATCTATCAATGACCTACAACTCTAAAGCGTTGGTATCTTAAACTATCAATGACCTACAACTCTTACACGGCGCTCTCTTAACCTATCAATGACCTACAACTCTAACACGTTGGTATCTTAATCTATCAATGACCTAGAACTCTAACACGGTGCTATCTTAATCTATCAATGCCCTATAACTCTAACACGCAGCTATCTTAACCTATCAATGACCTATAACTCTAACACGGCGCTATCTTAATCTATCAATGACCTATAACACTAACACGGTGCTATCTTAACCTATCAATGACCTATAACTCTTACACGCAGCTATCTTAATCTATCAATGCCCTATAGTTCTAACACGGCGCTATCTTAACCTATCAATGACCTACAACACTAACACGTTGGTATCTTAATCTATCAATGACCTAGAACTCTAACACGGTGCAATCTTAATCTAACAATGACCTATTATTCTAACACGGTGCCATCTTAATCTATCAATGACCTACAATTCTAACACGGCGCTATCTTAACCTATCAATGACCTACAACTCTAACACGTTGGTATCTTAATCTATCAATGACCTATAACTCTAACACGGCGCTATCTTAATCTATCAATGCCCTATAACTCTAACACGCAGCTATCTTAACCTATCAATGACCTATAACTCTAACACGGCGCTATCTTAATCTATCAATGATCTATAACTCTAACACGGTGCTATCTTAATCGACCAATGCCCTATAACACTAATACGGTGCTATCTTAATCTATCAATGACCTTTAACTCTAACACGGTGCTATCTTAATCTATCAATGACCTACATCACTAACACGTTTGTATCTTAATCTTTTAATGACCTATAACACTAACACGGCTCTATCGTAATCTATCAATGACCTACAACTCTAACACGGCGCTATCTTTATCTATCAACGACCTATAACTCTAACACGGCGCTATCTTAATCTACCAATGACCTACAAATCTAGTACTTTGGTATCTTAATCTATCAATGACCTATAACTCTAACACGGCGCTATCTTAATCTATCAATGCCCTATAACTCTAACACGCAGCTATCTTAACCTATCAATGACCTATAACTCTAACACGGCGCTATCTTAATCTACCAATGGCCTATAACACTAATACGGTGCTATCTTAATCTATCAATGACCTTTAACTCTAACACGGAGCTATTTTAATCTATCAATGACCTATAACTCTTACACGGTGCTATCTTAATCTATCAATGACCTAAAACTCTAACACGTTTGTATCTTAATCTTTCAATGACCTATAACACTAACACGGCGCTATATTAATCTATCAATGACCTACAACTCTAACACGGTGCTATCTTAATCTATCAATGCCCTATAACTCTAACACGCAGCTATCTTAACCTATCAATGACCTACAACTCTAACACGGCGCTATCTTAATCTATCAATGACCTATAACTCTAACACGGTGCTATCTTAATCTATCAATGCCCTATAACTCTAACACGCAGCTATCTTAACCTATCAATGACCTATAACTCTAACACGGTGCTATCTTAATCGACCAATGGCCTATAACACTAATACGGTGCTATCTTAATCTATCAATGACCTTTAACTCTAACACGGTGCTATCTTAATCTATCAATGACCTATAACTCTTACACGGTGCTATCTTAATCTATCAATGACCTAAAACTCTAACACGTTTGTATCTTAATCTTTTAATGACCTATAACTCTAACACGGTGCTATCTTAATCGACCAATGGCCTATAACACTAATACGGTGCTATCTTAATCTATCAATGACCTATAGCTCTAACACGGCGCTAAATTATTCTATCAATGACCTATAACCCTAACACGGCGCTATCTTAATCTATCAATGACCTACAACTCTAACACGGCGCTATCTTAATCTATCAATGACCTAAAACTCTAACACGTTTGTATCTTAATCTTTTAATGACCTTTAACTCTAACACGGTGCTATCTTAATCGACCAATGGCCTATAACACTAATACGGTGCTATCTTAATCTATCAATGACCTACAACACTAGAACTTTGGTATCTTAATCTATCAATAACTTATAACTCTAACACGTTGGTATCTTAATCTATCAATGACCTACAACTCTAACACGTTGATATCTTAATATATCAATGACCTACAACTCTAACACGGCGCTATCTTAATATATCAATGACCTACAACTCTAACACGTTGATATCTTAATCTATCAATGACCTACAACTCTAAAGCGTTGGTATCTTAAACTATCAATGACCTATAACTCTTACACGGTGCTATCTTAATCTATCAAAGACCTACAACACTAACACGTTGGTATCTTAATCTATCAATGACCTATAACTTTGGTATCTTAATCTTACAATGACCTATAACTCTAACACGGTGCTATCTTAATCTATCAATGACCCACAATTCTAAAACGTTGGAATCTTAATCATTCAATGAGCTATAACTCTAACACGGTGCTATCTTAATCTATCAATTACCGATAACTCTAACACGTTGGTATCTTAATCTATCAATGACCTATAAATCTAACACGGTACTATCTTAATCTACCAATGACCTATAACTCTAACACGGTGCTATCTTAATCTACCAATGGCCTATAACACTAGCACGGTGCTATATTAAATATCAATGACCTTTAACTCTAACACGGTGCTATCTTAATCTATCAATGACCTATAACTCTTACACGGCGCTATCTTAATCTATCAATGAACTACTGCTCTAACTCTTTGGGTAGTTTATTGGCTGAGGAATAACCCACCCACCAAGGGAAGATGATTAAGAGAAGGAAGTAGATTTGGGATTGGAAAAGAAGGATAGAAAAATAGGAGGAGAGTCCCACAAAAATTATGAATTTGACTTTCAATACATTTAAAGGTGGTTGCCACCGCAGATCCTTGTTCGGATACCTAAAGTGGGTACGAGCTTGGTCGAAGCTGACGGGAACTGCAGCTAAGACTTGGGCAGTTTGCCAGAGAGAGGCTTTAGTGTCTTTCCTCCCAAGCACGAATAAAAGTACTATAGGGAAGGGTGATGGTCTGGCCAGACAGATAGTAAAAGCTTTATTAAGCATGAACGAGGGCATAAACCTAGGAAGGGCTAGGAAAGCCAGGATCCTGCCTAACTGTAGTATCAGAGAAATGATGAATCTGTAACGTGTTTTTCGAGGGGTTTTATGCAACTGGCATAAGTCAGTAGGAAGCCATTCTATATTTATTTACGCGGCAAATTGTTCAGCCAAGAGAATTTTTCATGGTAATTTATTATTATTATTAATTTATTATAATTATTATTAAGGTATTTTCGGAGCATTTTATAAAAATTATTAGCGTTCAGATAGGTTTTCTATGTCTTAGAAAACGCTATCAAGCAAATTATTACGAACGACAATATTATAGAAAATTATGTGATTACGGAATTTTACGGAGTTTTGTCAGTTAGGGTATTTGAGAGACATGACTCACTGGGAATTCGAATACAAGCTGATTCCTGTCGAGAAGTATTACGCAAGGCTGGGTCGCAAGGTCTAGAAAAGGCGAATTGTTGGAACGGAAAACGACTTCTCCCTCTCGCGCGCCGAGTGTAATGAGGCAGAGGAGGGGAACTGGCGGCGTGCTCAGCCAATCAGGGGAGACAACGTAAGCTGGAAGACGGTACCGTGGTGGGGGAGCCAACAGGTGCATATATATCGTTCGACGCGCCGTGAAACGAGGACTATCTGTGTAGAACTTGCGGAGTACGGTTGGAAGTGCGTGTCGCTCCGATGTTCAGTGGAGTTGAAGACTAACTTTTGCAAAACTTAACCAGTGCGGTTGTACGAGTGTTTGGGTCCGAGGTACGGACCATAGAATTCTCTAATCTACCAGAATATCATCAAATTCCGACGGAGATGACGACGTCCAGGAGACTGTGGGAAGCTCACGGCATCATCAAGTACGAGGGAAATGCTTTGGCAATTTCCAGTGGTAAGCGCAAATGACGCAGAAATACGCAATCTCTCATTTTTCTTTGTTTTACATTTCATATTTCAGTAACTTCATAGGTTGGAAATAAGAGTAAAATCAATTTATCAGACTCCGTTTTCACGTAATTTTCTATCGGTAATATTCAAATCACAACGCTCCAATTTAAATTTTGTACTTATTATTATTATTAATTTTGCTATACTTGTTTTATATAATAAATTCATTTCTTTTACAATGCAATCTTTGCTTTCAGTAGGTAGCATTAGATATAGACCAATTCCTTCTCCTGATACAATTGTTTGTTGGGTTAATGATCAAATCATACCACGATCTGAGTGAATAGAGTCTTGAAGGTGTTCTGCCAGAGCTAGACGTTGTTAAATACAAATTTAGATTTCAACATTGCATTGAGGTCTTGGCGCCCATTAAAACAACATAGCTTAGGCAAAGGTAAACAGTTACATTTATCACCCAACAGTGTGGGCTAGCAAAACTGCTACATTTGTCGCCGACAACGTGGGGATGAAAACCTAATAACATTTGTGGAAGGAGAAGGGTATATATTTCTGTGCCTGTATTTTGGGGGTTATTTGTCTCTATCAGTGTATATCATTATGGGGGATGAGAAAGAAAGACAGATGAGGTTACGTAGTGGTCATCAACTGGAGAGTGATGATACGAGCAGTATGTCGAGTGATGGTAGTACCGGGGTAGCGGAGGTAAATCCCGATACTGAAACAGGGAGTGTAGGCGGCCAACCAGAATTAAAAACTTTACTTCTCGAGTTCATGTATCAGAACAAAGTTAGTAGTGATGCCTTAAATGCAAAATTAGAACAAAACAGTAAGGAAAATAAAGAAAGTACAGACGCTTTAAATGCTAAACTGGAACAAAACAACGCTAAATTAGAACAAAACAGTAGGGAAAATAAAGAAAGTACAGACGCTTTAAATGCTAAACTGGAACAAAACAACGCTAAATTAGAACAAAACAGTAGGGAAAATAAAGAAAGTACAGAAGCTTTAAATGCAAAATTAGAACAGAATAATGCAAAATTAGATAAGAACAACAAGGAAATTAGTGTGAAAATGGAGCAGATTAGAGGAGAAATCAGAGGAGTAATGGAAGAGAAGGTTAAAGAGATCATTGCAGATGTAGACAAGAAATTAGGAAAAGTACAGGAGGAGTTAGAAATTAGAATCAGTACACAGGCTGAAAATTTAAAAGAACTAGTGCAACTGGAAACACAGCAGGTCAAAAAGCAATTGGGGGGAGAAATTGACAAAATTCAGGTAGCAACTAAAGAGGTTAAGGAACAGCTGGGGGGTAGAATTGAGAAAGTCCACTCGCAAATATTTGCAGAAGTAAATGATTTAAGAGAGAGTAATAGAGAGAGCATTAGCAAGATTGAGGAGAAACAAGCAAAGCTATATGATAAAGTAGAAGAATCAGAAGGAAACATTAAATTAACAGTAAACAGTATTGAGAGGAAGGCTGAGGAGAAAATTGCAGAATTAGAATTAAAATTAAAAGCTAGGATCAGGCAAGAAAATAGTCAGAATAGGCCAGTTTTTGTGAATAGCACACACAGGGAGGTAGAACTGGGTAAGTTCAGCAATCGACAGGGGTGCCCAATGGAGTTCATGAACACTATAGAAAATAAATTCGGGGAGAGGTTGGAAAATGGTAGTATTGAGTGGTGCCAGGTAGTTGAAATTTTAGAACAAGTGTTTGTGGGGGAAACGAGGAATTGGTTTGCTGTCTACAGAGACAAGTTTACTGATATTAATGATTTTAAAATGAAATTCTGTGAAAAGTTCTGGAATGAGGTTATTCAGTCGCAGCATCGTGAGGGAGTAGTGTGTGGTAAATATAACCCTAAAGGAAGCTCCACCATGACCGAATACTTTTTAGGGCAGGTATTAGTGTGTAAATATCTGGATGGCTTGAAGGAGGAAAGTGATGTGGTAAGGTTGCTACTTAGGCACTTTCCCTATAGGATCAAGGAGGCTGCTTGTATCCAGAATGTAAAGACTATATCACAAGTAGAAAACTTGTTAAGCACATTTGATGCACTAGGGAGAGGGGGTTATGAGGACAATTTCAATCGGAACCAGGGTAATAATAATAATAGACCTAATGAAGCCAGGCATCAAGAAGTTCAAGGGAACGGTGGCGAAGGGGCCAACGCTCAAAATAGAAATAATAATAATCAGCTATAACAGAACAGAGGAAATGGCTATGGTAATCAGTATCAAGGGAGGAACAATGATTTCAGGGGAAATCAAGGGAGGAACAATGATTACAGGGGAAATCAAGGGAGAAACAATGATTTCAGGGGAAATCAAGGGAGAAATTATAATGACAATAATTACAACCAGAATAGGGGTCAAGGAAGAGGACAGCCTAGTGGTAGTAATATACAGCCAAACAATGACAACACAGCCCAGAACAACCAGACCAGTTTAGTAGTTAGTAGTACTACGGCCAGCTGTAGCGGTTCTTTAAACGCGAACCAGGCTGCGAAGTAAGGTCAGAATCTCAGTCTGTAGCATGCCCTGTCCATACAATTATACAGGAACCCTATGACCTAAATGTGAGAAATGAATTATTACATGAACTAAATGATGAAGGTATTATTCAGGAAGTGGTTAGTAAGAGCCCCATAGTTAAATTTAACGTGTCCGAGGCGTACACAGATGTTTTAATTGATAGTGGTTGTATGAAGAGTTGCATAAGTAGTGCATTTTATGATAAAATGAAAGGAACTGGAGTAAATTTTGAGGAGATGCCAATTAAAAGCACTTTTGTTATCACAGCTGTTGGGAAGAGGTCTAAAGTAATTTCTAAGCAAGTTTTAGTAGACATTAAAATTAATAATCATGTAGAGAAGCAGATTTGTCTTGTAATTCCAAATTTAGTATTCAGTGTTATCTTGGGTTCAGAGTGGCTAAGTAGAGTGTCTGGTAACTTATGTTATGATGTAGGGAGTTTGAAATTTAAATGGGGAGATTCTGAAGTAGAAGTAGCGTTCAATGACCATATTCAGAGAAGTAGTATTGTAGGTGTGATTTGTACTTTAAATGAGATATCGCCAGCCGTAGAGCGGGGTTCTCCATGTTTTGTGGGCAGTGTGATTACGAACGGAAGTCTAGAGGACTCGTTACGTGAGGCTGCATTTCAGGGAAATATAGAGGATGAACAGTGTGTTCGGCTCTATGATGTGTTATGGTGTAATAGGAGAGTGTTTGAGGATCGCATTGGTATGGCCAATTGATATACCCATTCATTGAACGTTATTGATAGGTCAGTATTCACAGGACATAGATATCCTGTACCTTTCGCTTATCAGAGTGCAGTTGAGGCACAAATTAATCAGATGCTTGAAGATGGGATTATTGAGCACTCTAACAGTCCGTATGTTAATTCTTTGATAACGGTACCCAAGACCGACGGCACTGTTCGTATTTGTTTAGACGCTCGTTTGGTTAACAATAGAATTAGTTCAGATCAGCTGAAATCTATGTCAATAGAAGAATTAATGCAAACATTTGAGGGGAAGAAGTAATTCACTTGTGTAGATTTGAGTTCCAGTTTTTGGCAAGTGCCACTTATGTACGAAGATAGACCATTTACAGCTTTTAGTCATAAATATAACCTTTATCAATTTTGTAGAACACCTTATGGGTTAAAGAGTAGTTCAGCAGCTTTAATTAGGGCTTTAAACATCGCATTAGGGGATGACACAGGAGAGTTTGTAACCATTTACATAGATGATATGGTAATTAGTTCACGCAGTTTTGAGGAGCATCTACGTCATTTAAATATAGTTTTTCAGAAGTTAGATCAGGCAGGGTTCACTTTGAAGCTGTCTAAGTCGTCATTCTGTCAGTCAGAAGTGACATTTTTAGGTCATAGAGTGTCGAGTAGAGGTGTAACACCAGAAGAAAGTAGGGTTAATAAGATACTTAACGCAGAGGTGCCACAGAATGTTAAACAGTTAAAAACTTACCTGGGAATTTGCAACTTTTTCAGGAGGTTCGTTCTTAAATACTCAGGGTTGGTAGAACCATTCAGGGAATTGCTTAAAAGTGGGACTCGGTGGAGATGGGAGTCCAAGCATGAACAGGCTTTTAGAGCGCTGAAGGAAGGTTTTGAGAAAGCTGTAGTGCTGAAATATCCGTTAAAAGATAAGGAATATGTGGTTATGACAGATGCTTCACATATAGGCATTGCTGGAGTATTATGTCAGAAAGATGATGAGGGTAATCTGTGCATTGTATCTTTAGCCTCGCGAGGACTGACAGCAGCAGAGAAAAGATACACGATTACTTAGTTAGAGCTTTTAGGTATTGTTTTCAGTTTAGGGAAATTTAGAATGTATTTAGTAGGGGGGAAATTTGAGATCCACACAGATTACTGTATATGAGAACTTGTAAACTCAGTTCTAACAGAGTTAGTAGGTGGATTCTTGCTCTGCAGGAATACGAATTCACAGTAAAATATATTAAAGGTAAAGATAACATTCTTGCAGACATGCTATCGAGGGACACTAATTTATGTAGGGATTATCCTGTGGTTAAAGCAGAGGACGGTATTTTAATATGTGCATGTGTGGACAGTAGCAACAGGGCATCGTTACAGACACTGAGAAATATGCTAGTGGAGCAACGTGATGACGTTAAGTTAAAGGAGCCACTGGCTAGGTTGGAAATAGGTGAAGAAGAGTATGTGAAAGTAGGACGGTTCACGTACAAGATGCAGGATGGGCTTCTTGCAAGGAAATGTAGGAATAATCGGTGGGCAATATGTGTTCCTGCCACTTTGCGGGAGGAGCTAATTTGGTTCATTCATAGGGAATTAGGACACTTTGGTGCTGCCAAGGTCTTCTATGAAATTGGTCGTGACTTTATTTGGAGTAAAATGGGAAGGGACGTTAGGAGGATTTTAGCTAAGTGTGATACCTGTCAAAGGAGTAAATATCCAGTTAAATATTTAGTGGGGGAGAGATCTGCAGTTCTCACCAGTAGTCCCGGCGAACTACTGTGTGTGGATTTATTTGGCCCGATCGTTAAAGGACAGTACGGCTACGAGTACATTTTTATAGTTATTGACGCTTTTAGTAAGTATGTCAAGCTATATCCGCTAAGGAAAGCCACGGGACTAGCGTGTAGCCGTCTGATCATTAATAAGTATGTACCTGAGTTTGGCATTCCTCTCAGGATACTATCTGACAGTGGACCACAGTTTACTGCAAAGAAATGGAGAACCAGTATGCAGGAAGCTGGTATAACACACGTTCATTCCTCTGTAAGGTACCCTCAGGGTAATTCTGCAGAGCGTCCATTAAGGGAAGTGGCTCGTCTTTTTCGGACTCTAGTGCATGACAAGCATGCGGCCTGGGTTGGACATCTTCCCAAGGTCGAGACTTGGCTGAATTCTGTCCAGCATGAGAGCACGAAATTGACGCCATACGAAGTTCACTTCGGAAAAAGACCACAAAATGAACTAGCGAGGGTGTTGGGATTAAATGAGGGTAAGCAACCGGGGATGGATTACACTGTCCAGTTGGCGAAACAGAATTTATCTAAGTCAGCACAAAAGAGAATTCGCCAACAAAAAGAAACTAAATTTGACCTATTCGAGCCGGGAGACAGAGTCTTACTTAGAGTGCCGAAACAGTCAAATAAGCTAGAGAAAGTCATGTCCAAGTTCTTTTTATCTCTACGAGGGCCCATTTATAGTTTCCAAACGTATTGGGAAAACAGCATATGTGCTGGAGAATAGTGAGGGAAACAGATTATACGGAACGTATAATATACATAGTCTACGAAAATATGTGTCATAAAGTGAGTGTGTTTAGCTGGCGAGCCGGCCTATCAAATGAGTAAGTGTGGTGTCTGGTGCGTGGAAGATCTGGTCTTAAGGCAGGCGTATCAGAAGTCACACAGGGGGGTAGTATGTAAGTAAATGAGAGTTTTTAAGGTACAGGGAAATATGACGGGATTGTCGGATGCTGTTGAGCACTAAATTGTCTCGATGCACCAAGGCCATTTTTGGCAGCGCTGATGGGTTCCCATTTATCTCCAAGAGATGGGGGAGCGCTTGAATAGGGCTTGTTAGCTTAAGGCGTCCACGAGATAAAAGATGGGCCATCAGAATGCGAGACAGTCCTTCATGAAACTCATACATATCAGCACACGTGATTTCTGTTTACGGCCTCGCCATGTAAGATTTGTAAGTGTGTAATTTAAGATAATTTGTACAATGGTATTATTTGTGTGAGGAGAAATGGTCTGTGTTGAGAACTAGTATTAAGTAGAATATGGTTAACGGGAACTTAACAAGACAGGGAGATTACGGCACAGAAATATTTTGTGTTATATGTAATGCGCATTTACTGTTTTTTTTTTCAGAAGTCAATATTAATTTAATCTACTTTAAAGAGAGATTAAGTATTATGGTCACGAGGCGCTGCCACAATAGTGTGATCGTGTGTTCAGTGATAAGTGGAATTAAATGTCACCATAAGGAAGGGACCTCCAGTGACATTAGGAAGTTCTATGGTGATATAAATATATCAGAACACCTTCAATGCGTGTGATGTGACATCTCATATACATAGTGCTCACACATTAATTATGTCTATTTCTCCAACATAGAGAAATTTGAGAGGCAGAAATATCCGTGGAACACTATTCTATATGTAAAACATTGGACTGGTTGCAAAGTGCAATCCATAGTGACAACAAACTTTGACGCAAAGTGCGTGAAGAAAAAATATGAGTGTATATATCTGTAATTTAGGGTGATTTCGTTTATGTAATATGTATTTTGGATGGGGTTTATTAACGTGTCTGGGATAATCGGATAATGGACCGTCGTCACGGTAAATCATCCGATGATCCGAGGCGAATATGTAACGTGTTTTTCGAGGGGTTTTATGCAACTGGCATAAGTCAGTAGGAAGCCATTCTATATTTATTTACGCGGCAAATTGTTCAGCCAAGAGAATTTTTCATGGTAATTTATTATTATTATTAATTTATTATAATTATTATTAAGGTATTTTCGGAGCATTTTATAAAAATTATTAGCGTTCAGATAGGTTTTCTATGTCTTAGAAAACGCTATCAAGCAAATTATTACGAACGACAATATTATAGAAAATTATGTGATTACGGAATTTTACGGAGTTTTGTCAGTTAGGGTATTTGAGAGACATGACTCACTGGGAATTCGAATACAAGCTGATTCCTGTCGAGAAGTATTACGCAAGGCTGGGTCGCAAGGTCTAGAAAAGGCGAATTGTTGGAACGGAAAACGACTTCTCCCTCTCGCACGCGAGTGTAATGAGGCAGAGGAGGGGAACTGGCGGCGTGCTCAGCCAATCAGGGGAGACAACGTAAGCTGGAAGACGGTACCGTGGTGGGGGAGCCAACAGGTGCATATATCGTTCGACGCGCCGTGAAACGAGGACTATCTGTGTAGAACTTGCGGAGTACGGTTGGAAGTGCGTGTCGCTCCGATGTTCAGTGGAGTTGAAGACTAACTTTTGCAAAACTTAACCAGTGTGGTTGTACGAGTGTTTGGGTCCGAGGTACGGACCATAGAATTCTCTAATCTACCAGAATATCATCAAATTCCGACGGAGATGACGACGTCCAGGAGACTGTGGGAAGCTCACGGCATCATCAAGTACGAGGGAAATGCTTTGGCAATTTCCAGTGGTAAGCGCAAATGACGCAGAAATACGCAATCTCTCATTTTTCTTTGTTTTACATTTCATGTTTCAGTAACTTCATAGGTTGGAAATAATAGTAAAATCAATTTATCAGACTCCGTTTTCACGTAATTTTCTATCGGTAATATTCAAATCACAACGCTCCAATTTAAATTTTGTACTTATTATTATTATTAATTTTGCTATACTTGTTTTATATAATAAATTCATTTCTTTTACAATGCAATCTTTGCTTTCAGTAGGTAGCATTAGATATAGACCAATTCCTTCTCCTGATACAATTGTTTGTTGGGTTAATGATCAAATCATACCACGATCTGAGTGAATAGAGTCTTGAAGGTGTTCTGCCAGAGCTAGACGTTGTTAAATACAAATTTAGATTTCAACATTGCATTGAGGTCTTGGCGCCCATTAAAACAACATAGCTTAGGCAAAGGTAAACAGTTACATTTATCACCCAACAGTGTGGGCTAGCAAAACTGCTACAAATCCAAAAACAAATATTTAATTTATTGAACAATTTAAAGAAATTAATATTTTTGACAATTAAATATTTTGCAATCTTGGTAACAATTTGGGGTCGCAAACCTCCAACAACATTAAACGGTTGCTCCAAGCAATTGACAATTTACAAGGTTTCAAACCTTACATGTTTCTAAAATCTTTATAAGTATAAACTAATGAACAATGAAATAATTAAAGCTTGAACGTGAATTGGAGTACAAAGAGTGCACCTTAAGAAATTCTGGAGAGAATGTTCTAGAAAAAGTGACAACTTTGAAAATAACAATAATAACAACATGAAAAATAAGATAGAAGTTCCTACAACTTCTTATATTTATACAGAATTAATATATGAGAATTATACAAAGAGGGCAGGTCACTTACTGTGAAACCTGAAGAAAGTGAAAGGGAAAGTTCTGGACTTCCCAAGTTTGAGCAGGAATCACTCGCCAAATGGGACAGTTTCCATTTCGTGAAACCTGAACATGACTCGCTCAAGAGTTTAAAGAATTGTTTTCCCTGATTATGGGAAAGAAACAACGTAAATTTAAAACTTGTATCACACAAGCAATTATGCAGAATTTAATTAATGTTAAACTAGCAAAGAGGGAAGGGCACCTTGTGAGTGACACCTTATAGAAAGTTACAATTTTAGTAATAATGATGGTTAGTAGAAGGTTGAGGAAAGATCATTGGGATATAGGATCAATGTTCATGGCCGTATTTAATATAACCGGACGATCGCGACGCGGTAGAAACGTGGAGCAAGCACTGTTTATCACTATAGTCTATGAAGATGGATGCAAAGTTCACTATAGAAACACTAAAGTTCATGAAAAAGAAAGTTATTGCAATTATGGAAATAACTGATTGCACTATATAGGTGAGAGTCTATTTCTTGAAAAAGTTGTGATTTACAATTAAATGCGCCATAGAATGTTCCAGAGGTTCCAGTGGTGGAGGAAAGTTAGCTATTGCAAAAATTTGTAAGGAAGATTCCTCATTTTAACTAGCATTTTCACAAGTGCGTGAACAATACTTGACGGCAAGACTCGCAGATAGAGAACAAGATCTCGAAGGTTCCAGAACGACCTTAGCAGAAAATGGGGTTGAGAAAATCCAACGGAGGAACTAGCTTTATAATTATAGACAGCGGATATTAGATAATATCCCACGTAGCGAGAGGGTTTCTCGTTTAAATAGCTTAAGAAAAGCTCTTTTTAGTAAGGTTGGCTTATACAAGCAAAAGCTCAACATGGCAAATCCCACGAAGAATGATTATTGCCCCAAAGTAAATGATTTCACACTGTCTATAAATTATAATTAAAAGCACGTGGAAGTTAAAACCATGAAGATGAGGTTAAAACTTTTAAAATGGTACTTATCTTGATTTCATGTTGAAGTCGAAGTTTCTGTTGAAGATTACTTAGCCAACATGGCGTAGAAGAGGGTGAGCCTCTTGGTTTGAGGAGGCAAGCTCGAGCGGAGCTTTGACTGAACGAGTCAACTGCAGACTAAGAAGTGAGAGCAGCTCAACGGAGCACGGAGGGACCAAGAAAAAGGGGAAAGAGTGGGGGGTAGGAGACAAAAGGAGAACATATAAACATTGCCAACTTGAAAACAAAAAAAAATATCTTCTCTTGCTGAGCCGGTCTTCTAAGAGTTGATAACAGTTGATACTAGCGCAGCATGGTGAGTAAAGAAGTGGACGTAGTCCTCTTGCTCCAAGAGAAAATAGCTGACGATGGTAACAGGATCTGGTGGCCAAATGGATAAGTAAGTCCTCTAGCACCAGGAAGAATTGAGGAGCTTCAGAGATTCGCTGCGAGGTGACGCTAGGTGGGTCACAGAAGTTATATATCTGAAACATACTTATGAAGACATAAGAGATATGCCCAACAAGGAGAAAACAGTTGATCACTGTAGGTGTTTGACAAAGAGGAAGGAAGAAATGAACATGCAAAGAGCAATAAAAATTATATCTCAGGTACCGTGTATTCAAAGAATACACCATACTGGGGGGGGGGGGGTGAAACACCAACAGAGAGCAAATAAACAGTTACATATTTATTGGAAGAGGAGCGATCAAAGACAAGGGTCTTGTAATCGAACCGTTAATGGTCAAGACTCTGACCACTCTGACTCTCCCATCTCTTCCAGGGTAACACTTAGTCACTCTACCGGAAGTCCAGACTAGAGGGGGAGAAACATCCCTAACTAAGACCAAGTCTCCCACTTTAATGTCGGGACTGGAAAGAAACCACTTCTGCCTCCGTTGCAAGGAAGTTAAATATTCCAAGTCCCACCTCTTCCAAAAAGAATTACGGAGGGCTTCAAGTTTACACCAAGTGATAGGTAGATTAGAATCCCTGTAAGAATTAGGAAGGGGAGGAGGGGCAGAGAGAGAAGTGCGTGTAAGGAAGCGACCAGGTGTAAGGGGAAGGAGGTCATCAGGGTCATTGGAAAGCGGAGTTAAAAGGCGAGAATTAACGACATCTTCCATCACAAAATAGCTGGAAGCTGAGAGAAATAAAGCACTAGTAAAGATTACGATACGATGCGAAAGAAGAATTGACAAGTTTAAACAAAGCATATAGAGACAAGTACATCTATTCAGGATAAGAATATACCAAATAAACAAAGAAACTATACGAGTAGAAAGCAAGAACGCCATAGGTAACAACCTAGTAGCCATAAACAATGACCTCAAGTTATAATGAGTATCAAAGGGGTTACTCAGAAAAATACTTAAGTCAGCGAGAAACGTGACATAACAAGTATAAATGCAAAAACACATCGAATGTGACGACGAGAAAAAGCAAGTTTGTTCATCAATGAACATTAAGATCGCAAAAGATGTAAGCAAATTGCAATACATAAGCGCGTGAGAAATACGCAACGAAGTTTTGAAACAAGGAACGAAGCAGTTATAGAATACGAGCATGAGTAAATGAAAGACACAGGCAAGCGCGGCCTTGACACACATAGTACAACGAGATAAGGCATATAAATAGCTGAACGAGTCCTTAACTAGAACAAGTTTATTTTGGGAATTAGGTGAGCGGCTTCCGAGATTACGGTAGCGGCTTGCCAGACAATGGTTGGCAATCAGCCAGAGTTGAGATAAGAGAAACTTGCTTTGACCTTTGGCAATCGTACAGGAAATAAACAACAACTTGGCCTTCCTCAGGCGTGTATACAAACAAGTTTGAAAAACAAGCAGTTCAAAGTACACAAACACTAGTTGAATCAGCTGTGACTTAAAGCAGATATTCAGGTTGAACGGAATGCAGTCAATGGTAACTTGGACGTGAAAAAGCAATTTAAAGATATATGAAATAGAGTAGGAAATCAATTTCGCATAATTGAGAGGATCACGGAATCCGACAATTTTCAACAAAAAGAAGCTTAATTCTTCCGAGCAAAGAAGACAAGCTGGGACATTGAGAAGAAGGTTATGCATAAGAATAGTTATTCTAGATGCTATAGAATTCAGATTTTCAAACGGTTTCATGAGCGACTTCCAATTGTGAGGAAGGAGGGAGGAGCCGACCGTGGCCATCCTTCTAAATAACGAAAGAAGTGAAACATGGCTTACAGCAAAGTGATGGTGACTGATAGCCATGGTTTTACACAAGGGGAAGATAGTTTTCGAGAAAAAGTTTAAGCAATTACCTGCTATAAAAAATGACATAAGAAGGTAAACGAAATAACACAAAGCAAGGCGAACTTGAATTGCCATTTCGTGCGGGAAGAAGGAAAACCCATTTAAACAACTTACAGAGGTAGCGTAGTTGTTCACGATAAGACATCGTTTCGACAAGTGTTTTTCAAAAATATTGAGATCTGAAACATGAGCGTTCTCTTTTTCAGAAATAGGATTTATGTCAGCTGTAACGAAATGACATTGCGCTTTGGTTTGAACACTGGTATGCTGAATTTCACCAGTAATAACCCAACCAAAATCGGTGTCTCTGGCGACCACGGATGAAGATAACTTGCGTGTTTGTTTGCGAAGGCACTTCCAAAAAACATTGGCACTGAAAAGTACATCAATGGGACCTTGAGCATTAAACTGAGGATCAGCTAACCTTAAGTGCGAGGGAATGTTTAAACCGGAAGTATTAATAGAGTGACTTGGAGTGTCCTTGCCAATACTGGTAAGAATGAGACAGTTTAATTTAAGATTGGTGTTTCTTTGACAAACGTCTCTGATTTTCAATTTTGAAGACTGCAAGACTTGAGTTTTCAAATTGTTAGTGCCGGTCACACTGATAGAAGTAGGCGATGACGAAAGACCTAGTTTTTTAATCAACGATTGCGAAACAAAGTTGTGCGTTGAAGCGGAATCGAGAAGACCACGGGTTCTAAACCAATTTCCAAATTTATCTTGGATTTCGAATTGTACAGTGGTCAAAAGGGTTTGCGCACTGTTAGAAGTTTCGGCATTAGAAATGCAGGAGGAAGCATTAGTTTGTTCGGAGCTGCTCTGCATGGAGCTTGAAAAGGCAGGTACTGATGACCTCGATTTATCGTGAACGTGCAATAAAGAATGATGCGGTTTTTTACAATGGAAACAGAGATTTGATGACGTACAGTTTGAAGAAGAATGCTTAGGTGACAAGCAATTGAAACAATGTTTGCTATTTAAGACAAACTTCCTTCGATCTTCGACAGACAATTCTTTAAAGGATTTGCACGAATACAATGTATGAAGCTTTTTACAGAGCGTGCATTTTAACGATTTGTTAAGCGGCCTGATATCTTCTCTTGCATGATTGAAAGAAGAACGGGTTTGCTTGTTCTCGACAGATGGGGGCTGATGTCCCTTTGAAGAAGCAAGTTTTTTTTTCAAAAATTTGACACTGAGGATTCGTTTCAACCTTTTCGCACTGAAATGCGAGTGCTGTAAGGACTTGGCATCGGCTGTTAAGAAACGAGATTAAGTGTTCGAATGAAAATTCTTCCTTGCGAGCGAGTTCGATCTCCCAAGCCTTTAAAGTTGAAAAATCGAATCTTGATGTAGCCAGATGAATGAGTATGGTGTCCCATGTTTGGACAGGCTGCTTTAGTTGGTACAATGCTCTGACATTCAACTGTATAGAATCTAAGAGGTCTCTTAAAGAGGTGACGTCATTAGGTTTGACGGCTGGCAAGTTGAAAAGACAACGTATGTGGCGAGCTACACTCAAACGTAAATTGCCATATCTCTCTTTAAGGAGATTAAAGGCGATGTGGTAGTTGTCTGCGCTTAAAGGCAGTGACTCCACTAAGGCTAAGGCCTCACATTCCAAAGAAGTACGGAGGAAGTAAAATTTATGTATGTCTGGGATCTCGATATTTTCATGAATTAGGGAGCAGTAAAGTTCGTAAAAAGAATACCATTCACCTTCCTTGCCTGAGAAGTGCGGTAGGCTTATCTTAGGAAGTAACGGTTTCGGTTTGTTCTTGTGAACTGAAGCGGGTGCGAACTGGGCCGGATTGATGACCCTAGTGTCCGGTTCTGAGATATTGCGAATCAATTGGTGGGCTTTTGCAATCCCTTCAAAGTACAAGGGTTCGACCTCGTCCCGATCTGATTGAAGTTCTGGGCAAGCGGATTCAATCTCGGTTTGAATTTGATCATAATAATCATAAGACCGTTCGTACAACTTAAGGCGATGTGTCAAGATGTCTAAATCACACTCGGCGGGATTTAATTTGCTGATGAAATTTCTGAATCTAGTGAGTTGCCCTTTATAGGAAGAACGTCTAGCAATGAGAGTTTCATCTTTTTCAGTAGGAGCCATGACAAAAAGAATAAATTGAAATACAACTCACGAAACTGTAGAACCTTGGAGATGCTGTCAAGCTGGCAGCAGCAAATGGGTATAAAGAACAGGACACACCAAAGGAGACAGGAGCGGCCTCTTTCCCGTTCACAGGCTTTGCATGATGTAGATATAACTGAAAAATCCAAAGCAGATATTAATAATTTGCCAAGTATTGTCAAATGACACTTGACAAACAATGGACATAGAAAATGGACTCTCCCGGGTTTCTGGTACCAAATTTTGGGTAGTTTATTGGCTGAGGAATAACCCACCCACCAAGGGAAGATGATTAAGAGAAGGAAGTAGATTTGGGATTGGAAAAGAAGGATAGAAAAATAGGAGGAGAGTCCCACAAAAATTATGAATTTGACTTTCAATACATTTAAAGGTGGTTGCCACCGCAGATCCTTGTTCGGATACCTAAAGTGGGTACGAGCTTGGTCGAAGCTGACGGGAACTGCAGCTAAGACTTGGGCAGTTTGCCAGAGAGAGGCTTTAGTGTCTTTCCTCCCAAGCACGAATAAAAGTACTATAGGGAAGGGTGATGGTCTGGCCAGACAGATAGTAAAAGCTTTATTAAGCATGAACGAGGGCATAAACCTAGGAAGGGCTAGGAAAGCCAGGATCCTGCCTAACTGTAGTATCACAGAAATGATGAATCCAAAAACAAATATTTAATTTATTGAACAATTTAAAGAAGTTAATATTTTTGACAATTAAATATTTTGCAATCTTGGTAACAATTTGGGGTCGCAAACCTCCAACAACATTAAACGGTTGCTCCAAGCAATTGACAATTTACAAGGTTTCAAACCTTACATGTTTCTAAAATCTTTATAAGATTTAAACTAATGAACAATGAAATAATTAAAGCTTGAACGTGAATTGGAGTACAAAGAGTGCACCTTAAGAAATTCTGGAGAGAATGTTCTAGAAAAAGTGACAACTTTGAAAATAACAATAATAACAACATGAAAAATAAGATAGAAGTTCCTACAACTTCTTATATTTATACAGAATTAATATATGAGAATTATACAAAGAGGGCAGGTCACTTACTGTGAAACCTGAAGAAAGTGAAAGGGAAAGTTCTGGACTTCCCAAGTTTGAGCAGGAATCACTCGCCAAATGGGACAGTTTCCATTTCGTGAAACCTGAACATGACTCGCTCAAGAGTTTAAAGAATTGTTTTCCCTGATTATGGGAAAGAAACAACGTAAATTTAAAACTTGTATCACACAAGCAATTATGCAGAATTTAATTAATGTTAAACTAGCAAAGAGGGAAGGGCACCTTGTGAGTGACACCTTATAGAAAGTTACAATTTTATTAATAATGATGGTTAGTAGAAGGTTGAGGAAAGATCATTGGGATATAGGATCAATGTTCATGGCCGTATTTAATATAACCGGACGATCGCGACGCGGTAGAAACGTGGAGCAAGCACTGTTTATCACTATAGTCTATGAAGATGGATACAAAGTTCACTATAGAAACACTAAAGTTCATGAAAAAGAAAGTTATTGCAATTATGGAAATAACTGATTGCACTATATAGGTGAGAGTCTATTTCTTGAAAAAGTCGTGATTTACAATTAAATGCGCCATAGAATGTTCCAGAGGTTCCAGCGGTGGAGGAAAGTTAGCTATTGCAAAAATTTGTAAGGAAGATTCCTCATTTTAACTAGCATTTTCACAAGTGCGTGAACAATACTTGACGGCAAGACTCGCAGATAGAGAACAAGATCTCGAAGGTTCCAGAACGACCTTAGCAGAAAATGGGGTTGAGAAAATCCAACGGAGGAACTAGCTTTATAATTATACACAGCGGGTATTAGATAATATCCCACGTAGCGAGAGGGTTTCTCGTTTAAATAGCTTAAGAAAAGCTCTTTTTTAGTAAGGTTGGCTTATACAAGCAAAAGCTCAACATGGCAAATCCCACGAAGAATGATTATTGCCCCAAAGTAAATGATTTCACACTGTCTATAAATTATAATTAAAAGCACGTGGAAGTTAAAACCATGAAGATGAGGTTAAAACTTTTAAAATGGTACTTATCTTGATTTCATGCTGAAGTCGAAGTTTCTGTTGAAGATTACTTAGCCAACATGGCGTAGAAGAGGGTGAGCCTCTTGGTTTGAGGAGGCAAGCTCGAGCGGAGCTTTGACTGAACGAGTCAACTGCAGACTAAGAAGTGAGAGCAGCTCAACGGAGCACGGAGGGACCAAGAAAAAGGGGAAAGAGTGGGGGGTAGGAGACAAAAGGAGAACATATAAACATTGCCAACTTGAAAACAAAAAAATTATCTTCTCTTGCTGAGCCGGTCTTCTAACAGTTGATAACAGTTGATACTAGCGCAGCATGGTGAGTAAAGAAGTGGACGTAGTCCTCTTGCTCCAAGAGAAAATAGCTGACGATGGTAACAGGATCTGGTGACCAAATGGATAAGTAAGTCCTCTAGCACCAGGAAGAATTGAGGAGCTTCAGAGATTCGCTGCGAGGTGACGCTAGGTGGGTCACAGAAGTTATATATCTGAAACATACTTATGAAGACATAAGAGATATGCCCAACAAGGAGAAAACAGATGATCACTGTTGGTGTTTGACAAAGAAGAAGGAAGAAATGAACATGCAAAGAGCAATAAAAATTATATCTCAGGTACCGTGTATTCAAAGAATACACCACTCTTTGGTAACTTAATCTATCAATGACCTATAACTCTAATACGGTGCTATCTTAATCTATCAATTGCCGTTAACTCTAACACTGTTCTATCTTAATCTATCAATGACCTACAACTCTAAAACGTTGGTATCTTAATATATCAATGACCTATAACTCTAACACGGTGCTATCTTAATCTATCAATGACCTATAACTCTAACACTTAGCTATCTTAATCTATCAATGACCTATAACACTAACACGGAGCTATCTTAATCTATCAATGACCTAAAACTCTAACACGGTGCTATCTTCAACTATCAATGACCTATAACTCTAACACGGTGCTATTTTAATCTATCAATGACCTATAACTCTAACACGGTGCTATCTTAATCTATCAATGACCTATTACACTAACACGGTGCTATCTTAATCTACCAATGACCTATAACACTAACACGGTGCTATCTTAATCTACCAATGACCTATTACACTAACACGGTGCTATCTTAATCTATCAATGACCTATTACACTAACACGGTGCTATCTTAATCTATCAATGACCTATTACACTAACACGGTGCTATCTTAATCTACCAATGACCTATAACTCTAACACGGTGCTATCTTAATCTATCAATGACCTATTACACTAACACGGTGCTATCTTAATCTACCAATGACCTATAACTCTAACACGGTGCTATTTTAATCTATCAATGACCTATGACTCTAACACGGTGCTATTTTAATCTATCAATGACCTATAACACTAACACGGTGCTATCTTAATCTACCAATGACCTAAAACTCTAACACGGTGCTAACTTAATCTAACAATGACCTATAACTCTAACACGGAGCTATCTTAACCTACCAATGACCTACAACTCTAACACGTTGGTATCTTAATCTATCAATGACCTATAATTCTAACACGGCGCTACCTTAATCTATCAATGACCTATCACTCTAACACAGCGCTATCTTATTCTATCAATGACCTATAACTCTAACACGGTGCTATCTTAAACTATCAATGACCTATAACTCTAACACGCAGCTATCTTAACCTATCAATGACCTAAAACTCTAACACGGTGCTAACTTAATCTAACAATGATCTATAACTCTAACACGGAGCTATCTTAACCTATCAATGACCTACAACTCTAACACGTTGGTATCTTAATCTATCAATGACCTATAACTCTAACACGGCGCTGCCTTAATCTATCAATGACCTATAACTCTAACACGCAGCTATCTTAACCTATCAATGACCTATAACTCTAACACGCTGCCATCTTAATCTATCAATGACCTATAACCCTAACACGGCGCTATCTTAAACTATCAATGACCTATAACTCTAACACGTTGGTATCTTAATCTATCAATGACCTATAACTCTAACACGGTACTATCTTAATCTATCAATGACCTATAACTCTAACACGGTGCTATCTTAATCTACCGGCCTATAACTTTAACACAGTGCTATCATAATCTATCAATGACCTTTAACTCTAACACGGTGCTATCTTAATCTATCAATGACCTATAACTCTTACACGGTGCTATCCTAATCTATCAATGACCTACAACTCTAACACGTTTGTATCTTAACACTATAAATCTAACACGGTGCTATCTGAATCTATCAATGACCTATAACTCTAACACTGTGCTATCTTAATCTACCGGCCTATAACTTAAACACGGTGCTATCATAATCTATCAGTGACCTTTAACTCTAACACGGTGCTAGCTTAATCTATCAATGACCTATAACTCTTACACGGTGCTATCCTAATCTATCAATGACCTACAACTCTAACACGTTTGTATCTTAATCAATGACCAAAACTCTAACACGGCTCTATCTTAATCTATCAATGACCTACAACTCTAACACGGCGCTATTTTAATCTATCAACGACCTTTAACTCTAACACGGCGGTATCTTAATCTACCAAAGACCTACAACTCTAGCACTTAGGTATCTTAATCTATCAATGAACCATAACGCTAACACGGCGCTAACTTAATCTATCAATGACCTATTACTCTAACACGGCGCTATCTTAATCTATCAACGACCTACAACTCTAACACGTTGATATCTTAATCTATCAATGACATAAAACTCTAACACGGTGCTATCTTAATCTTTCAATGACCTATAACTCTAGTACTTTGGCATCTTAATCCATCAATGACCTACAATTCTAACATGGTGTTTTCTTAATCTATCAATGACCTACAACTCTAACACGGCGCTATCCTAATCTATCAATGACATAAAACTCTAACACGGTGCTATCTTAATCTTTCAATGACCTATAACTCTAGCACTTTGGTATATTAATCTATCAATCACCTATAATTCTAACACGGTGCTATCTTAATCTATCAATGACCTATAAATCTAACACGGTGCTATCTTAATCTATCAATGACCTACAATTCTAACACGGCGCTATCTAAATCTATCAATGACATGTAACTCTAACACGGTGCTATCTTAATCTATCAATTACCTATAACACTAGCACTTTGGTATCTTAATCTACCAATGACCCATAACTCTAACACGGCGCTATATTAATCTATCAATGACCTAGAACTCTAACACGGTGCTATCTTAATCTACCAATGCCCTATAAATCTAACACGCCGCTATCTTAACCTATCAATGACCTATAACTCTAACACGGTGCTATCATAATCTATCAATGACCTATAACTCTAGCACGGTGCTATATTAATCTATCAATGACTTATAAATCTAACCCGGTGCTATCCTAATCTATCAATGAACACTTACACGGTGCTATCTTAATCTAACAATGACCTATAACTCTAACACGGCGCTATCTTAATCTATCAATGACCTAGAACTCTAACACGGTGCTATCTTAATCTATCAGTGCCCTATAATTCTAACAGGGCGCTATCTTATTCTATCAATGAACTATAACTCTAACACGTTGCTCTACTAATCTATAAATGACCTATTGCTCTAACACGGCGCTATCGTAATCTATCACTGACCTATAACTCTAACACGGTGCTATCTTAATCTGTCATTGACCTATAATTCTAACACGGTGCTATCAGAATCTATCAATGCCCTATAATTCTAACACGGTGCTATCTTAATCTATCAATGACCTACAATTCTAACACGGCGCTATCTAAATCTATCAATGACATGTAACTCTAACACGGTGCTATCTTAATCTATCAATTACCTATAACACTAGCACTTTGGTATCTTAATCTACCAATGACCCATAACTCTAACACGGCGCTATATTAATCTATCAATGACCTAGAACTCTAACACGGTGCTATCTTAATCTACCAATGCCCTATAAATCTAACACGCCGCTATCTTAACCTATCAATGACCTATAACTCTAACACGGTGCTATCATAATCTATCAATGACCTATAACTCTAGCACGGTGCTATATTAATCTATCAATGACTTATAAATCTAACCCGGTGCTATCCTAATCTATCAATGAACACTTACACGGTGCTATCTTAATCTAACAATGACCTATAACTCTAACACGGCGCTATCTTAATCTATCAATGACCTAGAACTCTAACACGGTGCTATCTTAATCTATCAGTGCCCTATAATTCTAACAGGGCGCTATCTTATTCTATCAATGAACTATAACTCTAACACGTTGCTCTACTAATCTATAAATGACCTATTGCTCTAACACGGCGCTATCGTAATCTATCACTGACCTATAACTCTAACATGGTGCTATCTTAATCTATTAATGACCTATAACTCTAACACGGCGCTATCTTAATCTAATCAATGACATAAAACTCTAACACGGTGCTATCATAATCTATCAGTGACCTTTAACTCTAACACGGCGCTAACTTAATATATCAATGACCTATAACTCTAACACGGCGCTCTACTAATCTATCAATGCCCTATAATTCTAACACGGCGCTATCTTAATCCATCAATGACCTATAACTCTAACACGGCGCTATATTATTCTATCAATGACCTATAACTCTAACATGGTGCTATCTTAATCTATTAATGACCTATAACTCTAACACGGCGCTATCTTAATCTAATCAATGACATAAAACTCTAACACGGCGCTATCTTAATCCATCAATGACCTTTAACTCTAACACGGCGCTAACTTAATATATCAATGACCTATAACTCTAACACGGCGCTCTACTAATCTATCAATGCCCTATAATTCTAACACGGCGCTATCTTAATCCATCAATGACCTATAACTCTAACACGGCGCTATATTATTCTATCAATGACCTATAACTCTAACATGGTGCTATCTTAATCTATTAATGACCTATAACTCTAACACGGCGCTATCTTAATCTAATCAATGACATAAAACTCTAACACGGTGCTATCTTTATCTATCAATGAGCTTTTACTCTAACACGGCGCTATCTTAATCTATCAATGACCTATAATTCTAACACGGTGCTATCTTAAATTATCAATGACCTATAACTCTAGCACTTTGGTATATTAATCTATCAATGACCTCTAGTTCTAACACGGCGCTATCTTAATCTATCAATGCCCTATAACTCTATCACGGCGCTATCTTAATCTATCAATGACCTTTAATTCTGACACGGCGCTATCTTAATCTATCAATGACCTATAACTCTAACACGGTGATATATTAATCTATGAATGACCTATAACTCTAACACGGCGCTATCTTAATCTATCAATGACCTATAACTCTAACACGGTGCTCTACTAATCTATCAATGACCTATTACTCTAACACGGCGCTATCTTAATCTATCAATGACCTATAACTCTAACACGCTGCTCTACTAATCTATCAATGATCTATAACTCTAACACGGTGCTCTACTAATCTATCAATGACCTATTACTCTAACACGGCACTATCTTAACCTATCAATGACCTACAACTCTAACACGTTGCTATCTTAATCTATCAATGAGCTATAACTCTATCACGGTGGTATCTTAATCTATCAATGCCCTATAACTCTAACACGGCGCTATCTTAATCTATCAGTGACCTATATCTCTAACACGGTGCTACCTTAATCTATCAATGCCCTATAATTCTAACACGGTCTATCTTAATCTATCAATGACTTATTACTCCAACACTGTGCTATCTTTATCTATCAATGAGCTTTTACTCTAACACGGTGCTATCTTAATCTATCAATGACCTATAACTCTAACACGGCGCTATAGTGGTGTGGTAAGGGGAAAGCTGTCTACTAACTTATTGAACCCTCCTCGTTTTTGCATCCAACCTGATATCTCGCTAACCAATCATGGGATTTGAACATACAGGGTGTCCTAGCACTCGTAGTGATGCCCCCTACTTTCCTATAGCCTCTTTATTTAATTAAAATACAAAAACTAAAAGGTCATTCGCGAGTAGTGGGGTAGTGTTGGTTTCCTCAAGTCGCGCTCGTGCTTGGATAAGTATGCCTATGTTGGGAAAGGGTTAGGTGGTGGGGGAGGAGTAGGGTCGAGTGAGGGGTCGTTTAGATGGTATTTTTTCCGTTCTAGGTGATGGTGAGGTTCATTTTTAAAATGGATGGAATTTAGAAACGCCATTTGTGGTAAACATGTTGTTTTGACATTTTGGCGGTGAGTGTTTTTCTTGCATACTTACGAACTTGAGGGGTTTTGTAACAGGGCGGGCTTTTTACATGATGATTTATAAATGAATGTTTTTAAATATGTATTGAAATAAACCCCAAAAACTAATAGGTTATCGGCTTTTTATTATCTCGCTAACTAATAATCGGATTTAAACCTATGAGGTGTCGTAGGACTCGTGGTGAATTCTGATTTTCTATGGACGGGGTATATCCACTCCAAAATAAAAACGTGGTAAGGGGGGAGCTGCTACACTTAGGAAGTTGTGAGCCCCCGCGAACTTGGAATGGAAGGAGCCATGCTAGGAGGGCGTGCTTGGATTCGTTTTTTTCGTCTCGTCGTGCTCTTTACGGGAATGTAGGTGTCGAAAAGGTGAACTTTGGGTTTAGGGTCTAAAAATTCGTTTTTCACATTTTTGCCGATTTTTGGAAAGCGGGCCATGCTAGGAGGGCGTGCTTGGATTCGTTTTTTTCGTCTCGTCGTGCTCTTTACGGGAATGTAGGTGTCGAGAAAGTGAACATAGGATTTTGGGTCTAAAAATGCGTTTTTCACATTTTTGCCGTTTTTTGGAAAACGGAAAACGTGAGGATGACGTGTGTGATAGTATTTTTTCGTCTCAATGTCCTCTTTACGGAGATGTAGGTAAGGAAATGGTAAAAAGCTGGAAACACGGTTTTGATGTAAAAATGGGTTTTTGTGATTTTCCCTCATATTGCGAAAACTGAAATTGTGAGGGTGACGTGTGTGATAGTATGTTTTCGTCTCATTGTCCTCTTTACGGAGATGTAGGTATGGAATAGGTAAAAAGCTGGAAACATGTTTTTTTTAGTCAAAAATGGGTTTTTGTGATTTTCCCTCATATTGTGAAAACCGAAAACGTGAGAATGACGTGTGTGATAGTATTTATTTCGTCTCTTTATTATCTTTACGGGAATACAGATATGAAAAAGGTAAAAAGGTGGTAACATGGTTTTCTTATGGAAAAGGTGTTCTTTTGTTCATTTTCGCGTTATTTGGAAAACGAATGAGGCGATTTTTATGATGGGCATGTCGATGTATTTGTGTCGTTGTTCTGTTTACGGGAATGTAGGTATGGAAAAGCTGAAATTATGGTTTCCGTCATTTTTTTTCGAGATCGTTGAGGAAAACGGGGAAAAAGTAAGAAACCAGATTTGAAGTCACGTTATGTTATGCGCTATGATGTTGGTAAAACACTAGTGCATTATTATTATTATTATTATTATTATTTGTCATGGCTGGTCAGGGCTCACACGCAGAGAGAGAACTTGCTTGATGAAATGAGAATTGAAAGCATTGAGGCTGACCCACGGCGAGCCAGACAAGACGTCTTATCATCGTACGTGCCTCGCAGCAGAGAGAGATAACAGCCATTTGTTCTCATGCAGGTGGCTGTTATCTGACCCAGACGTGTAACTCGATATCGCGATGAAGGACATACAGCTCTGTCGAAAAGCTGATCATTGCATTCCCACGCACACTCATGCAGAGTTTGTAAAGCTTGTGAGAATCGGTCTGACTTGTGCGCTCCATGACATCCTACTCGTAGGAACAAAAAAAAAATGTAATGTGTTAACTTTGCATGTTGTTGAGGAGACATATATGTTCTGAGGGTAAGAGAGACTCATCATTCTTGTGATCATCTTTGAAGGTGACGGGTGCAAGTGCCTTATGCTCTTTGTAAAAAATTACGTGAACCGCGGCCATACTTGTACTATGGTAGGTTCATTATTGTTAATTATGACATGATTGGTTTTATTGTTATTTTGTGTATGCATGAAAAGTAAGTTAGTGACTGATGGTATTTTTTGGGGGATTTCGTTTGTTGCAGATTTAAAAAAAAACGTCATTAAGTCTGGGAAAGCAGACAGAGAGACAGTGACAGTGGCGGCAAAGAGCACATTTTCTGAAAGCATTATAATTCATTATATGTTAAGTACATGTTGTTCCATTTTTTTTTGTTGTTGTTGTTGTTGTTGTTAAATGTATGCCATTTATTTCATGAAAATTTATAAACTTATGGCGTGTATTTAATATTGTTTCAGAATGAAGATATGTATGGAGTGAATAGGCTTTAACTACCGTGACGCTTTCGATGTTTAAAAAAAGGTGAGCTATGAATATACAGTAGATTAATTCTTTTCTTTGTAAATGACCTTGTTATTTTCGAGTGAGTGTCTTATTTATGTGTACACACTTGAAACCTTTTGTTTTTAGCAACTCTTATGAATGAATGAATGAATGAATGAATGAATGAATGGATGAATGAATGAATGAATGAATGAATGAATGAATGAATGCATGAATGAATGCACATGTTTAATGTATATAACCATGACTAATAACGGATTGTATTGGTTTGTATTTTTTTTTCAGATAAATCGTTGGAAACAAAAAAACAAGAGAAACCTTGTCGCTGATACTAAAACTACAGCAAACTTGATGGTGATTATTTCCTGCTGGGGCCCAATTGCTACAACCATTGTGTACCTGTGAGCGTGACTGTGTGCCAGTCAGTTAAAGCGATAAGTGGGGTCGTTTGGAATTGCAGATTTCGGATGAACCTATTTAAAGGTAAGGGTTGCACGTTTATTTGTCCATTTTATAATCATGTCTATATCAGAGAGTGAAGTGTTAGTATGGCAGCCTTTGGCCAAATGTTTCAAAACGCGAGTATGCTCTGGCCGAATGTACAATGCGAATCACTGTCTGTCGCCTAAAGATTTTGTGGAATTATGTTTTCCCATTTTTTTGAGTGAATGTAAACAAGGCTTAAGATTACATCAGGCTTTAAAAATAAACTTCGAACTACTATGTGAATTTACGTTGATAAAAAATAATGTTGAAGAGAAACACACCTTCAACCTTTGTACAAAAATGGAGAAAGTACTGATAGGTGATAATTTGGAAACGTGGTATCAGGAGAAAGCTATTCAAGCGCTTATTACTAAATTTGATAAGTTGCAACAGGGTCCCAGTGGCTTGGCCCTCGATAGCATTGCCTATTTGCAAATCAATATTTGTAAATACAATCCATTGAATGCAGGAAGTAGCTATATTGCCACACCGAGCGTTATCGCTTCCAGAAAGGCAGTGATCAACATACGCAACAAAGACGATTACTGCTTTTTATGGAGTATAGTGAGCTGCCTGCAACCCTGTCAAGGCAGTAACTGTGATTTGCCAGGGAAGTACAAAGATGTGTTTAACCACATGAAACAAACTCTCAATCTCGAGCATGTTTCATTTCCCATGCCTCTAGATAAAATCCATTTATTTGAGAAAGATAATCCAAATTTCTCCTTCATGGTGTATGGCATCGACGGATCCAATATTGTGGGCCCCTTGTATGCCACCAAACAGGTAAAGCAACATCACATTCACCTGCATTTCCTGTCTGATGGGGATAAAAGCCATTATTGTTGGATAAAGAATTTAAGTAAATTGGTGAGCAGCCAAATTTCAAATTATCATCCCAAAAAGCATATTTGTGAGCGCTGTCTTCAGTATTTTGGAACTGATGAACTTTTGAAACGACATACGGAAGACTGTGAAGGGGCAGACGGCAGTAAAGCTAGTCTTGCCCGAAGGGAATGACGCAGTCTTAAAATTTAAGGCCACTGATAAACAAGACATGGTACCATTTACAGTTTACGCTGATTTTGAGGCCCTTACTGTTCCCATTCAGGGATGTGAACCAAGCCCCCATACAAGCTCAACCTATCCAGTGCAGAAACATGAGCCTTTTGCTGTAGCCTATTATGTTGTCTGTCACTATGATAATTCACAATGTGAGTATGTAAGTCATGAAGGTCAGGATTGTGCGCGGTGGTTTGTTGATCAAACGGCGGCTTTAGCAGGCAAAGTAGAAACTATTTTGAACAACCCTGTACCAATTCAGATGAATGATGTACAGCAAAGAGAATATGATCAAGCCACCACCTGCCACATATGTGAAAAGCCAATCTTAGGCGGAGAAAAAAAGTAAGAGACCACTGCCACAGGACAGGGCATTTTAGAGGTGCTGCCCATAACGAATGCAATTTGAAGTACTCTACACCTCGTTCCTCCCTGTCTTCTTACACAATTTCTCCAGGTATGACCTTCACTTCATTGTAAAACAATTTGCTCATGTAGATAAGAGCAAATTCAGCATTTTGGCTAAGAACCATGAGAGCTTTACCTCACTTTCATGGAGAAAAGGAAGCATGAGCATTCGCTTTCTCGACTCATTCAAGTTTATGTCTAGTTCGCTGGATAGTCTTGTGAAAGGCTTAAGCGAAGATGAGTTGAAACATACCCATTCCCACTTTACGGATACAAATCAATTTAAATTGTGTGTTCGTAAAGGCCATTTTCCATATGATTATGCGGGAAGTTACGAGGTGCTTGAAGAAACGACTTTGCCGCCAAGAGAAAAATTCTTTTCTCAGTTAACACAAATCACCATCAGTGAAGAAGACTATGCCCACGCACAGCATGTTTGGCGAGTGTTTGGCATAGAAACCATGGGCCAGTATGCTATGCACTACTTAAAAATAGACGTGTTGTTGTTGACCGACGTTTTTGAAAAGTTTCGTCAGCCATGTCACATGATCTATGGCCTTGACCCCGCCCACTACTATACTAGTCCAGGGTTAAGTTGGGACGCCGCCCTCAAATTTACCCACATTGAGCTTGATTTACTGACGGATCCCGATATGGTACTCATGATGGAAAAAGGGATTCGTGGGGGGTTCATAACGCTCAATCAGCGACATGCCAAGGCAAATAATCATTACATCCCTGATTATTGTCCCGAAGAACCAGAATCCTACCTAATGTATATCGACTTGAACAATTTATACGGTCACGCTATGAGTCGACCACTGCCGTACAGAAACTTTGTCTGGCTGTCTGAGGATGAAATTAAAGATTTTAATGTGCATAGCGCCAGCAAGCAACAGGACGTAGGGTATGTTATTGACGTTGACTTAGCATATCCCCCCCATCTCAGACAGCGACATGGTGATTTCCCCTTTTGCATAGAGAAAATGGTGCCGCCCGAGAGTAAGGGCAATCATAAGAAATTGATGGGTACCTTGTATGATAAAAATCACTATGTGTTGCATATTGACATGCTGGTAGAATATTTAGCCCAGGGCTTAACCCTGAAAAAAATCCATAGAGGTATTTCTTTTTGTCAGAAACCGTGGTTGAAACCATACATGGATTTAAATACCAGTCACAGACAAAGTGCCACTCAACCATTTCAAATAAACTTTTTTAAACTGATGAATAATTGTATCTATGGCAAGAGTTTGGAAAATGTACGGCACTATAGGGACATAAAGTTGCTCAACACATGACATGGGGAATGGGGAGCTCAAAAATATATTGCAAAACCAAATTTCAAATCTTTAAACATTATTGATCATGATCTACTGACTATTGAACTTGCCAAAACTAAAGTGGTCATGAATAAGCCTATCTATTTAGGCCAAGTCATTTTAGATTTTTCAAAATTGCACATGTATAAATTTCATTATGGTTTTGCAATACAGCGATTTGGTACCATTTCCTTGTTATATACAGACACGGATAGTTTTATTTACCATATCCGTGACTGTGATCCGTATGTCGTTATGAAACAAAACCCAAAATGGTTTGACACGTCCTCGTTTAGTGAGAAGAACGTGTTCGATATCCCCCGTCTGAACAAAAAGAAATTGGTTTAATGAAAGATGAGTGTTCAGACACCATGATGACTGAGTTTGTAGGTCTCGCTCCGAAAATGTATAGTTTTCGACAGGTGGATCGATGCGAATCTATGCGAGCCAAAGGGATTAGCCAGCATGTGGTTAAACGACTCTGTGTGGATGATTATTTACATGTCCTTCAGACCCACACAGCCATGGCACATAGTCAGTTTAGGATTCTCTCGAAAAATCATGATTTATTTTTAATGAAGCAGCGAAAACAAACTCTCGCTTTGTTAGACGACAAGAGACAGTGGTGTCAGGATATGATGACAAGCGTCCCATTTTGTTACAACCAGTAATGGTTTTTGCTATTGTTGTTGTACAACACGGCAAGTGTTTGGTTTGGTTGCTATCAAATACGAGATGCCATCTTGAGCCTCGGAATAAAAATAAGAAATTGTAGTGTATCATATAATTTTTGTTTTTTAACCTGTGTGCATGGATGTATGCATGGATGTGTGAATGCCAGTAAATAGTTGTACGTAAACTGTATGTCTTGTGCTATTTGCCTGTCAACGCATAAAGAGAGCCATGCATCAACGTTTGCATGGTTCACTGTGCACAGGCTAGATTAAAAACATGTTGGCTTTTTTAGGTTAGGTTAGGAAAAAAAACAAGTAGCCACCCTCACTATTGATGTCGCTTAGTAGGCCTCATGTTTCAGCAAAGTGACCATTCACCCTCAGTAGGCATGCGGCTTAATAGGCCAACTAGGGTGTGGCTTAGTAGGCCTCATGCAAGAACAAAAGAATAATAATAATCTGCTGCTTTTACTCTGCACAATCTCTCACTTTATGGCTAGAGTTATGAGTGGTGATATATTTGAAAACAACACCAGTCCAATATCTGAACAGAAATTGTTTTTAACCTGTTGCATGTTATGCTTGAGGCCTACAGCTAAAGAAGTCAACAGACACATGGTTATTTATTTGTGTTTTGCTTATTTTTTATTTTCTTTTTGCCATTGGATTAGGGGACAGACAAGGAATATAGTACATTGCATTTTTATTTATTCACTTAGTTAACGGCAACGACTACTTTTCAGATTCAATCATGAGCCACGGTGAAGATTGTTTTATCGTCACAAAACACACCACGTTCAATGAATATGCCACGATGATGTCTCATAATCCTCAACGTGTGGCCTATCCTTCAGAATATAGAAACACGAAAGTACGCATTGATACCACGTTTTATGACAGCTTTATTAATCGTGATGATAATGATAATGATTTGTTTCATGACCCAGGGCATCACTTTTGTAAATCCTGTATGCTAAATTTTGGCTTTGAAAATAATGTATCCACGCAAGTGATTCATAAAGCATGGTACGGTTTAACCATGAATCAAGTGATTGTTAAATTAGCTGACGAGGATCATTTTGCAGATTTCTGGTGTACAATATGTACAAAACCCCTGTTGAATGTTTATTTTCCATTACCCTCTCAAATGTTTTGTTTTCATTTTTATAAATTTCCTGTTGAGGAACGAATCACTTCGTATCGACAACAAGCATTTCGCCAACTTTGTCTTAGCTTACCTATCAATCAATATTCGCCACATAGAATGAGATTTGTTAGAAACTAACAACATCATATCATGATTACGGCTTTTTTGTTTACATTCGGCTTTCAGGTGCATACTTGACGTTTAGAATACATTTGGCTATTTTTTGTTTGTTTTAGTTTATCGTTTATTCACGTTGATGAACACATACACACACTGGTTTAAATTTGTAGTTTTGAATTTTGTTTTGTTGGATGTAGACATGGTTATTAAATGCATAGCGTATTAACTTTGCCTTTTATAGGTTACCAACAGTATTCAGATGTTTGCTCTTAGTATCTGTTGATACTATTTATTTAACAGAATGCTGTGTGAATTTGCACAACAACAGAGCAAACGAATACAAGTCATTCGACAAGGGAATGATAGGCTAATTCCCATTCACAACAGAGACATGCATTTACCTCCAAGAGAGATATTGAAAATGATTTACACTTAATTTTGTTAAAACATTTCCTATTAAATAATTTCCAAATGTATGTTTTGACTGAAAATGATACAAACATTATTATTATATTTTTGTAAATTTATCCAATACTATCTATCTACAACTTCAGGTCATAAACACTCAGGATTTAAAAAAACAACAACACACTTTGATGTACAAAGTTACTGTTGTTGTAATATAAGAACGAGAGTGTTAGAAAGTAACACTCTTTTCTTTGGTTATAGACAACCATGGACGCCTTGAACGCCATTGGTCAAGATTGGGGCTTTGCACCAAGAAAATGAGTGAATTGCCTATGCAAACACCCTTTCGCATACATAAAATTCAAAAACTGAAAACCAAATTTGGTGAACGAGCTCGTTGCATTTGTCAAGACTTTGAGACATTTCTTCCCACACGATTTAATAACCTACCTGATAATGTCATGGAAGATGTCAATTCCAGTATTCACCCTGTCTATTTAATTTATGAGGGTGAAAAAAATAATCGATGCGTGGTTCGTTTTGTAAAAATTGAAAACGAATAATCATTGTACGCTAGCCGTGACTTTTTGTTTATTCATGCCCTACTCTTCAATAACTATAATAAAATAAAATTATTTTTTGTGCTCAACAGTTTGACGTTTATTAATTGTTGCTCAACGTTTACCATGATAAATAATAATTAATTTTCAAAACTTATGCTTAATGGTAGAATTTTTTTGTTTATAGGTTTAGTACAATTACCATGTATATAATTTTTTATAATAATAATGAAACTATTAGTTAAAATGATGGACTTTTGCCCTTTTTTATTGTTTGTGATTTAAAATAGCATTTATTATTATTATAATGATTATAATTTATAATGATCAAATTCTAGTAACATGTTATTTTAATCAATAATAAGCGTTTAACAAAAACCTGGTTCTAGAGTAGATAAAGATTTCATGCTGCCATTCGTTCTGCTAGACTGGCATTTGAAGCTGATGAATAATGATGGACCTTTGTACTTTTTTTGATTGTTTGTGATTTAAAAAAATAGGTTTAGTACAATTACCATGTATATATAATTTTTTATAATAATAATGATGAAACTATTAGTTAAACTGATGGACTTTTCTTTTTTTGTATTGTTTGTGATTGAAAAATAGATTTACTACAATTAGTAATTTTTTATAACGATGCACTGCTGTCCCTTTTTTTATTGTTTGTCATTTATAACATTTTATTCATTTTATTTATAATTATAATGATGAAACTATGAGTGAATAATAATAATGCAAAAAAAAACACAACATGGACACTTGTCTTTTTATTTATTTTTTGTCATGATAACAGTGATACTATACATTTTTTTTAAAATAAATTCATTACGTTAAAGTCCATATCTAGATAAAAGTAATTTGCTCTTCATAGCACCAATCACTATAAATGCTGCCATTCGTTCTGCTAGACTGGCATCTGAAGCTGTTAATCGTTGCTTGGCAATGCTTAACAAGACTTTGTCGGCAATGCGTCTTAGTGTGGGATCACTGTTTTCATAGGCTTTATCGTGTTTAAGGCATGCATGATCCAAAGCATTGATTCCCATATCCCCTCTCCTCAAACGATCTTCAAGACGAGTACCAGGGCCGCAAAAGCTGTAAGCAGGTAAGTGAGCTTCGAATGGTAAGTTTTTAATGATGTTATCAATAATTCCACGGCCAGTACACCTGCGACATAGAGGTTTCAATCGGTGAAAAACACTTTTTTTTGTTGTTGTTCTTGTTCTTCTTCTTGTTCTTGCTGTTGTTGTTGTTGTTGTTGTTTGTCGGCGGCTGCTGACGAGCATGGTAGGTGGTGGTTGTTTTCCGTATGACAGCCATGGAATGATGAAACAATGTCTTTACACTGAGTTTTATGACCATGATATAATTTCATTAATTAGCATGTGGCACACTGTCGAATGGAAGGTATTTTTACCATGGTTAATTGCTTGTGAAGGGAAAAATGACTGCATGGTTGTAGTTCACTCAATACAGAGTCGCTTGTCCACTCGGCAGGCGCCTTTTCCCAAATTTCTTTGACAGCGTTGGCAGCAACATAAAATAGAAATGATTTAGGTAGTGCTAATAATTCATCTTGTGTAAAGCTAATCATTTTTTTCTTGCACACAAAGAACTTTCCAATAGCCTTGTCGATTGTAGAGTCGTCCATGTCTATAACGTTGATGTTATCACCTCACGTGTGCACGTCTCACTGCTATCATTGGACGATACACTTTCAGTTTTAATTTTATTGAACAACTCCCAACATGCACTCGTGGTGAGCCAATGAAACAATTGCCATGCATGCGCTAAGGCTTTATTCTGAATATTGTCGCAAGGACAAGTGTCCATGAGCGTTTGCAGGGATGGACAACCCAGATGTAAAAGGTCAATACATTGACAGTGAGAGGGTAAAAATGGTTGAAGCCACTGGCGTTTTTCACTCCCTTTAACAAATAAGACATTGGCCGAGGACAAATGGGCTTTCATGACGATGTCAAGATACTTGTAAGAAATATCACCCTGGTTCCATGCAAACTGCAAATGATTTTCAATCCATTGGCTCTGTTTTTATCTTTTTTACTAAGCAACTCGAAAGCATAGGGAGGTTTATACACCAAATGAATAGGGTTAGACCCCCAAAACCTACTACAATCGATAAAAGCGACTTCCTTAAATATAAATTTGTTGTCTGTAATTTTAAACCCCTGACAATCCACGCTGAGTGTACGCATCATGCTTCTTTTATTTTTACTTGTTACCTCATTGACGTCTAATCAACAACTAACCCATGCCATGGTTTAACATGGCAAAGTCAAAGGACTTTAGGAAAAAAAATGAATTGAACAACAGCTAAATATTTTTTGAGGTTTTATTCATAACAAAAAAAAACACTTACACTTTTTATTACAAAGTTTGTTGGCTTAATTTGGAACAGCATTCAAATGAATAGTTTGCACATACGGTCCACAGGTATCTCCTAGTTTTGCAGGGTCTGGTACAATAACAGGATAATTCAAACTCCATGGAATATTGCCCACATCATAGCGATTGAGGTAAGGACAGGATGGACTCCATCGCTGATGATCGCTAAAGGGTCGATCCCCTATTTCCCAGTTTCCAATTTCAATGTTGCAAAAAATACACTTGACCACATCCCCACGTTTTAAGTAATAAAATCCGCTCGCAGCCAATTCTCCACAATCCATAAAGGGAACTGTCCATGTTTCAAAAGTTTTCAAACGATTAAATTCACATTTTAAATTCCATGGTTTGTCTGTCACGTTGTTGTTGTTGTTGTTGCTGTTGCTTATTGAGGGACACATGATGTTTGTTGTTGTCGTCGTATGTGCGCACAGTGCCAGAGCGCAACAGATACTGTGCATGCAGACGCTTATCATCAATCCTATGAATGATGATCTTTTTTTCATTCGACCACAGATGGCTTAAATGCTGGTGACATAATTGGACAAAGGATGATATTTCACTTATCTAGCATGAATAATCAAACAGTAGGCACTGGTATGGTCTGGGACATTTTCTTGTGTTTCAAAATCTACCCTTAAATCAATGGTGGTGATTTTCATAGATTCTTCTAGATACGAACAGTCGAAAACAATCAGTGGTGCTTTTGCTTTAAACCCTTGTGCCGACAACATACGACAATCCTGTTTTTCATAATAAGACGATTGAAATTTAGCGAACATGTCATAAAGGGGGCCAAACTTATTTTTTGAAAAATTGAGTTCCAACCCCTCATAGGGAAAGCACACATTATTTAAAAATAGTCGTATATTTCTCAAGTGAATGTGATCAAACAAGGTGACATCTTTGCTTTGTTGGTACTTTCTATTGGTTTGAAAACCAATAATAACATAGAGGGGTCTCTCGGTAGAGCGAGCCGATTTGACACTCCAACTATGAGTGTCTGTGGTAGGTAGCAAGGGGAATTCATGCAGACACCAACTTCGAAAGGCGATAGGCAAGGCTTTATCTTTTTGCACTAAATTTAACATGCTTAGCTTTTTACGATCCGATAGCGTCACATGGGGCACTTTCCATAGTAATCGAAGCAGTTGAATTTTTGAGTATATCACTTGGTCAGAGGCTCCTTTCAGCGCATTATAATCACTGCGGTCTCTCACCAGATACAAACTTTGTCTTGCGTTTAAAATAATACGCTTGTGATCTTCGGCAAAGCCAATGAGTAATTTTAAGGGTAGGAACCTGTAAAAGTGCCATCGGTATGAACTAGCCAGTTATTGCTACTGTTGGGACACCATCCTGCCATAGAAAGCGTTTTACTTTCCTCCTCGCTATAGGATGGATATAATTTCATAAGACTAGTCATGCCCACATTTCGAGTCATATCTATGACAATATCATTTATCACATAACGTACTTCAGAAAACAGAAAAGCCAAATCATGATTCGCCAACGCAGACGTTGTGGGTGTGCTGCCATCTGCTTTCATCAATTTACCCTCAATTTGAAGGACACTTTCATGAGGTAGAGTAAAAATATCTTGATTGTTAATGATGAATTGAATCTCGTCATTGTTATTCAGTCCTGTTGCTTGAGGTTGATAGGAATGCATATCAATGCGCACGACGCCATCTTCCACTTGTATGGAATTTAACACTTGCAACAGCTCTTTGTTCATGATTGGGGTGTAACGTATAACCAATGCGTTGTAAGCGTTGTCGGTTTACTCGTGTCAACCGTTTCATACACGGCGGGCAACTAACCGACCTCGTAGACGTTGTTGTTGCTTTATAGATAAATTTCATAGCGTCTTTAAAACCAACTTGTAGGTCACAGGGGTGTTGGCGTCCAAAGCAATCAGATGTTGTTTTCTATTCACTAAGCGTAAGGTAATATTACTAATATCACTGACACACACAGGATGATATAGAACCACTGAAGGGTTTTCACGAATAATATAGCCTCAAGGAGAGGTGACAATAAAATCATACAGGGAATGGCTTTGATCTTGATTCGTAAATACGTCTCTAATAATATTGCAAGTTACAGAAATGTGATGGTCCTCGATGAATTTCACTGGATAATCTGATTCATGGGGTTGGTGAGCTGCCAACACTCTTGGTTTAAATCCTAGTAAAGGACCAATAGAATGAACTCGTGTTTCAAAGTCAATCTTAAACGTAGAGAAAATACGACAGCGATGAGTTATTGTATTGGCTGTAAGTTCAAATTTGTGTGTCCCATCCGCAAATGGTTTGACACCAAACTGTTTTATCATCGACACGCTAATGGCCTCATGCACATCGTCTATGATATAACCTCCAGGGGGTAGTCTCAACATATAATCATCATAATAAAATTTGTCATTAATATCCAGTTGAATATTGTAAATTCTGTTGTAACTTTCCAAAGAAATTAATCCTAGCACATAGCTACAAAATGGGTTCCTGGGCCTGCATCATCATCTAAATTCTTCATGGCTCGTTCTTCTTTCCACGGTGCTTTGGGTAATTCATTTCGCATAAATACACCTCGAAAATGAGAAATCTTTAGTTGTTTGGCATAGCTTTCTACTTCTTCATGGGTCATGGCATGACGAGGCAGTTGCCTTATCGATGATGGACATTTTTTTTTCTTAGACGGTAGGCCACTACCATGTGGATAAAAGACTGGCTTTAAAGGATTGCCATTTCTAGCTCCCATCGCAATGGCTTCTAACGTTTTATTGTGTCGCTCGCTTTCTTTGAGTTGTTGCTTGCCTTGCTCGACGGCTTTTATGGTTTTCGCTACAGCGCTGGCACCACCCAAAAGGGACCCCAAAGCTGCCAACCCTGCAAATAAAGCCGGCAAAAAACCCCCACGCTTAGCAACAGGAATGACTCTCCCACGATTTTGCTTTCTTCCTTTTCTTTTTATCGATACATGATGCTGCGATTTCGGAGATGTGGACAATCGCACCGCTTGTAAAGCTTTTTCGATAGCCACTCTTTTTAGATTTTTTTAGTTTTTTTAAGTTTTAACACTGGGTGTGAGGCAGATCGACTTGGTTTCCGACCTGGCTTTCTTCTCTTTTTGAGATTTGTTTTTTTCATGTTCATAGCATATCTTTTTTCACCATGCTGCTACTTGGTGAACCTTTCACAGCAAACATTCGATAACAACTAACGTAGAGAACCTTATTTCATAGCAGTATATTCCAATTCTATATAAAGCGGAAAATCATTCACCGTTTTCCCAGCTTCCTTTTCCTCAAACGCAAGCATAAGATGAAAGGATAATTCATCTCCAACATTTACTCTTTGATGGTTGTGAGCCAACACTCTATCACCGTTTAGTTGTATTTTTAAATATTTCTCATCAGGCATGGCATATTTAATATGAATTACACCATCATAATGCAGTCGATAACGACTTAAACCGGAAGCAAGCATATAGGTAAGATCATCATTCACCAGTGGTGGTGGGGAATGGTTTCTGTCATTGTCCAGTTTTTGATTTGACAGGTACACTAAAAATACAGATGGGACAAATTTATAAAGCCTTTTCATTTGATAGGTCACATAACGTTTCGTGCAGACATCATTTTCGTCTCGAGGCTCTTGCACATCAATAATACGATGATGATTGGCTGAATAGCCCTCAGCGGTTAGTCTCGGGGCCATGTGATAGACACTTTGCACTTTGCGATCGACATAGCTTTTTGTTGCCAACTCTCGTGTCTGTTTTGACAAAGAGGCGGCCGTGGCGATGGTTACACGTGCTCGCCCAAACACGTCCATGGTGATAGACGTTAACTAACCTATCCTACTCACCGCTTGCCTATATATATATATATATATATAAACCTTATACACACAAGAAAAAACTCAGTCGTCGACAGAATGGAATTAATGAAACAACCCCATGCTTTGCCCGTCTCTGATTTGGTTTCAGAGCTATCACTGTCCGTGTGCGAACCTAAAGACATGGCACCCTATTCCCATCTACCGTTCGATGTATTATGGTAGGGCCTTCGGGTTGTGGAAAGACCAATGTTTTACTGAACATTATTACCGCACCTCATGGCCTACGATTTCAAAATATTTATATTTTTGCCAAATCCTTGTACCAGCCTCTGTACGTGTATCTGGAACAAATTATGTCTTCGTTAAATAAAGAAGCCTTGGGCTATTTTACATTCACCTCACCTCAAGATGTCATTCAACCAGACCGCATTCAACCAGATTCCATTATAATTTTTGATGATATTGCCACTCAACGACAGGCCATTATTCAAGAGTATTTTAGTATGGGACGTCATAAACAAGTGGATTGTTTTTATCTGGCTCAGACCTATTCCAAAATCCCCAAACAGTTGATTCGTGACATTGCCAATCTCATCGTTCTCTTCCGCCAAGACTCTAGAAATCTCTATCATATTTTTCAAGATCATGTGAATCCAGATATGTCCTTTACAGCTTTCACGCTATTGTGTGCTTCGTGTTGGAACCATCATCCCCATGCCTGTTTGGTCATAAATAAACAGAGTGAACGATGTGAGGGACGTTATCGCTTGGGTTTTGATCATTTTATTTCTGTTTAAAAAGATCCAGGGTTGGACATTTCCTGTTAGTTTGTCTTTACCTTTACCATGGCGAACGCCTTAGGGTACAAGAAACATGTTCAAATCATGCAGCGTATTATTGAGGCACGAAATACGATTCGACATAAATTTCGTGAATTGCAACGTTTAAAAAACGTCAATTCTTTATCCATGATTAAACATGCTCCATCATCGGTTGATCACATGAGATTCAAACCTAATGCTTCTGCTGCTACTACTACTGCTACCTCTCAAACAAAACCCATAATAAGTTCAAAATTTACTCAAACAGATTCCACACGACAGGTAAAATCCTCCTCCTCCTCCTCCTCCTCTAATGTTAGTGAACAAGAACATGAAAAAGAAGAAGAACAATAACATGAACAAAGTGAAAGTGAAAGCGAAAGCGTATTTAGTCCTGAAAGAAAAAAAATCCTCACCCCTTCAACAGTTTCTAAAAACAAAACAAAAATCTTCCGTCATAGTGGCAACACCGTCTTCCTCCACATCGTCTCCGTTTTCACAAGTCTTGGCAACCCCTCAAAATAAAGCTCAACTCAAAAACATTTTAATCAAACATTATGGGGCAACCCTGGAACCGTATCTGACCCTTCTATTTATTGGAAAGACAGATACCACGTATGGTGTTCGCTATGAGAATGATAGTTTTAAAATTGGGGATTCATCCATTAAATTTGCTCGTACGAAAGCTGTCATTAAAAAGATCAACTATAAATTAACACCAGGTCTGTTAAAGCTGCTATTTTCTCGCACCCCCTCGCCACAAGATTTTACGTCCGAGGACCTTGCTAAATATAAATCCATTTTATTAGACACCAACGCTCACAAAAGAAACTATAAATCCTCTCAGCAGGTCAATGCCAATATATCCCAAAAATATAAAACCATCATTGCAAACATCTTTGGTAAGCAAAAACATCACTCTGCCTCTGGTGTAAGGTTTAAGAAATTAAAACCCTACCTAGATATAACCTTTTGGAATAATCCCAATCAGTTAGTAGAACGCTTATACTTGCTTCATGCATCAACACAAGCTGGTCACACTGGACATGAGGCAGAAATCGCCCACATTGAACATCAACTTCGAGATGCTAAAATTATCTTATAAGCCATCCCCCATCAAAGTGGGCATTGCTCATGAATTTCATAAACCAGCCCGACGCATTTATGAACGACGTCGTGTCATTTCCAAAGGAATCGATGAACTTTGGCAGGCAGACCTGGTTCAAATGATACCTTATTCTAACGTTAACGACGGTGTACGCTATATGTTGACCGTCATTGATGTCTATTCCAAAATGGCTTTTGTTCAACCAGTAAAAAATAAAACTGGTGTCTTAGTCACAAAGGCCTTTCAACATATTATTGAACAATCAAAACGTCAACCTCACTTGTTACAAACCGACCAGGGGAAATAATTTTTCAACAAGGATTTCTCCAGTTTTCTCAAATCTAAGGATATTCACCATTATACCACCTATAGCAATCTCAAAGCTAGTGTAATTGAACGCTTCAATCGAAAATTAAAAAGTTATATGTGGAAAGAGTTTACAATACATGGTTCCTATCGATGGATAGACTGGTTACCTCAACTTGTGTCTCGCTACAACAACACCATTCATTCCACCATCGGCATGAAACCTCGCCTCGTCACCAAGAACCTACCCAGACTCAATAGACTGTTTAACCCAATAAAAAGGGTAGACCCAAGACGACATCGCCTTAAAATTGGAGATTTTGTTCGCATTAGTAAACATAGAAGTGTGTTTTCAAAATCGTATACTCCACAATGGTCGACAGAAATGTTTAAAATTCGCCAAGTCAAGCTAGGTCAACCAGTGACGTATCTCTTAGAAGACCAGAGCGGTCAACCCATTCAGGGACGATTCTATTATGAAGAAGTGCAAAAAACATTATATCCCAACGATTATCTCATTGAACGAGTAATTAAAGTCAAAGGTGCAAAATATTTTGTAAAGAGGTTAGGTTTTCCTTCCACGTATAATTCATGGGTCAATAAACATATTTTTTTGCAATAAAACCCTATTTAATTATTTAAAAAACATATCCAAAAAGATGTATCACATGACCTTTCATTATTCCCACCCTTTTGTTTATTACATGTCCAATAACCGCTTTGTTCAAGTCCATGCCAATCTTTTCATGGTGCTATACACCCACCCATCGTTTCAAACTTTGCGTTGCATAATGAGTCCATAATGAACCTAGGCTATGACATACACAGTATAAAGCCGCACACTGTATAATGACACCTGCCTCTTATCTCTCACTGCGTGCGAGGCACGTACGATGATAAGACCCCTTGTCTTGTCTGGCTCGCCGTGGGTCAGCCTCAATGCTTTCAATTCTCATTTCATTAAGCAAGTTCTCTCTCTGCGTGTAAGCCCTGACCAGCCATGACAAATAATAATAATAATAATAATAATGCATTAGTGTTTTACCAACATCATAGCACATAACATAACGTGACTTCAAATCTGGTTTCTTACTTTTTCCCCGTTTTCCTCAACGATCTCGAAAAAAAAATTACGGAAACCATAATTTCAGCTTTTCCATACCTACATTCCCGTAAACAGAACAACGACACAAATACATCGACATGCCCATCATAAAAATCGACTCATTCGTTTTCCAAATAACGCGAAAATGAACACAAAAAAAACACCTTTTCCATAAGAAAACCATGTTTCCAGCTTTTTACCTTTTTCATATCTATATTCCCGTAAAGATAATAAAGAGACGAAATAAATACTATCACACACGTCATTCTCACGTTTTCGGTTTTCACAATATGAGGGAAAATCACAAAAACCCATTTTTGACTAAAAAAACATGTTTCCAGCTTTTTACCTATTCCATACCTACATCTCCGTAAAGAGGACAATGAGACGAAAACATACTATCACACACGTCATCCTCACGTTTTCAATTTTCGCAATATGAGGGAAAATCACAAAAACCCATTTTTTGACTAATCCCTTTGGACCTGTCAACAGGGACCTGTCCACAGGGATCCGTCCACAGAGACCCGTCAGCAGGGGCCCGTCATAAATGACTCCCTTCAAAAAGGACCCGTCAACGGGGACCAGTCCAAAGGGGCAAATCAACAGGGATCAATCAAAAGGGGTTATCGCCTCAAGCTCTGTCACACCCCCCTTTGATTATTGGTTCGCTTATCGACAAGCGTCGCTTGGAATACGTTTTAATCACCCCTCGTGGGTCAGCCGCCATCTTTAAAAAGGTCGTGGGAACATAAGTGTTTACCAGCAGTCTTCGGCAAAAAGTCCAACAATACCTCATACAATGCCGTAGTCTTATTGGTTCGCGAGATATTAACAAAAGTGCACTTAGACCCTTTGTCAAAATGTCAAAAATAGATTCAGTGTTGTGCAATCAATAATAGCTACCTCTTTAACTATATACTTGTTTTTGTTGACCAAGAAGCCTTGAGTATCCATCATCAGTGTATGAGACATGTTTACGCTTGCATAAATCAAAACCAACTGACTATTCACTACTTGGGTTTAGAAATTACATTTACTCAAATCACATTCTAGTAAAAATGGTGCCTACTATAAACTGCACCCACTTTCGCACCCACTTTCGCACCGACTTTTGCACTCACTTTTGCACCCACTTTTGCACCCACTTTTACACCCACTTTTACACTCACTTTTGCACCCACTTTTGCACCCACCTTCGCACCCACTTTAAACTATTATTTCTATTATCGAGCGAAATTTATTGGAGATTATTTCATGCTTGAAAATTGATATGAAAGTATCAACGAATAGTTATGGTAAGCCATATGCATACAATAAAGGTTATACGTATATTGTAAAACGAACCAATAAAAATGGAACTGTTATTTGGCGTTGTTCAAAACATCGTTCAAAACAGTGTCAAAGTGAGTTAAAAAGTAAAAATAGCGAGGTCTTAAGTGTGAGTGATCATCAATGTAGTGTGACTGATAAGACATCGTTGCTGTTTAAAACACTCTTCAAATGTTAAAACACTAGTCCGAAAGAAAAAAAGATATGGTGACCCGCGTGTTGTGCAATCAATGATAGCCACCTATTTAAATATATACTGTACTTGTTTTCATTGACCTTAAAGCCTTGAGTATCCATCACCAGTGTATGTGACATGTTTACGCTTGCATAGATCAAAAACAACTGACTAATCACTACTGGGGTTTAGAAATTATTTATATTATCGAGTGAACTTTGCTAGAGATTAGTTCATGCTTGACAATTGACATGGAAGTATCAACAAATAGCAATGGTATGCCATACGCATTCTATAAAGGATATAAATATATTGTAAAACGAACCAATAAAAATGGAACTGTTATTTGGCGTTGTTCAAAACATCGTTCAAAACAGTGTCGAGGTGAGCTGAAAAGTAAAAATAGTGATGTCTTAAGTATGAGTGATCATCAATGTAGTGTACCAGATAAAACATCGTTGCTGTTTAAAAAAACTCTTCAAAATGCTAAAACACTTGTCCCAGAAAAAGATATTGCAGCTCAAGATAGTGCATTGTTTGTTAAGAAGCATGTATCATCTCCTCAGAAAGTCGTGTTAGGACAGTTGTCAATGTCTGAAAAGCTCCCAACATTATCAAGGGCAACACAGACTGTGCAAAATGTGGTATTGCAAAAGGATCAAAAAGGACTATATAGTAATAGTGATGAGGATTATAATGATCATGATGATGATGATAATGATGATGATGATAATGATAATGGTTATGATGATGATGATGATGTTGATGATGAAGATAATAATGATAATGGTAATGCTTTGTTTACAACTAAAAAATCATTTGTTAAATTTGTCTACTGGAACAATCCAAGTAAGCTAATCCGGCGGCTTCAGCAACTGCATGTCTATAAACAGGCTGGTTATACTGAATATGAGGAAGAACTATTGGATATAGAAAATGAGCTTCGTCGTGCTAAAATTATTATGTAATGGATCCACATAACAGCTTAAACTATTTCTTAACAATACATGTTATATTTTCTACCACTCTGCTACCATTTTGCTCTCACTTTTGCTATCACTTCAAACTGTACATATTAAATATAAAAGCCAACGCTAAATGATTTTATTATCAGAACAGTTATAACCTTTGTAGTGAACAAATCATACTAACAGGTTAGTTGCTACTATGGAACTTACTACAACTAACAAAGGTAAACAACGTGTACTCTATAAAGGCTACTCTTATAACTATAATTGTCAAAATGTAAAAGGAATAATATTTTGGCAATGCTCAAAAGAGAGGTCAAAAAAATGTCGAGGCAATCTAAAAAGTAGAAATGGTAAGGTTTTAAGTGTGAGTGATCATCAATGTGGTGTACCAGATGAAACACTGTTGGTGTCAACAAATAATCATGACAATGCTAAAAAGCTAGTACAAGAAAAAAATGTTGCTACTCAAAATAGTGCAGTGTTTATTGAGCAACATTTAACCCCTGCTGTAAAAGTTATGTTTAATCCATCTTCCACATCTCAAGAGTCGTCAACATCACAGACTATGCAAAAGGTTGTGTTGTTGTTGTTTTAAGGGGCTGAACTACAAGGTTATCTACCCTTCATATGCAAGAGAATCAAAAAGGACTAAATAGTAATAGAGAAAAAAGAAATGTATTTTGAATGTAACTATTGTACAAGTACTTATATTAAATAAATAAAAATATTGTATGGGTATTGTCTGTTTTTTCTTAATTGCTATACCCACGTCCTACTATATTAATGCCATTGTTAACCATCAACAGTCTCCACCTATGTTCAGAAAGAAAGTGATCTTAAACAATACACTCTATCTATGGTTTGTGTACCGAGTATCATAATAATACAGTGTCGTCAAGCCATGTTCAGGCAATAGTAATGTTAGGTAAGGGGTTCGAACCCTTGCTTCCTTGTACAGGATTAGTTTTTACTCAACAGCAACCCATAATACTGTACTTTGAAACATGTCACATCTCATTACAAAATGTCAACTGTATCGTTTTCTAAGACCCCAGCTGCTGGCTAGTAGCTAGCAGACTGTGCAACAGAAACAGTGTCACCATGTTCATCCTTAAAAAAAATTCAACATTTATTATTCTTTTTCTTATTATTGTTTATTAAGAGTAGTGTAAAGTTGTCTTTGTGACGTAACGGTTATAATAGTTAGCTGGCACTCTAAAGCTCTTGAGTTCAAATTGAGCTTTAACATAAAATTTTAAAAGTATATTAGGACTAAAACAGGTCTACTCAGTCTCGGGTGATCCAAATAAGTATATGTGGTTTGATTCACACTTTAACGATAGAACACGACGGTTTTTTATTTTTTTAAAATAATGATAGCCATTTGTTCATATTTTTTCATTTTCACATTTCACACATTGCCATTTGTCAATTTTCCATGTACACGATTTGAAAATGTCAGTTTAAAGTTTTTGGATTTCATGATATGGAAACAAGAATTTTCCATTTTGTTGTTTACACATTTGCCAATTTCCCATTTACATTTTTTAAATGTCAGTTTTAAGTTTTTAAATTGTGTTGATATGGAAACATGGATTTCCTATTTTTTCCATATCACAGAAGACACGTTTATGATTTAGTCCATGCTGAATGTTTAGTTTTGTAAAACACACATTTGCTGATTTAAATTTTCTTGAAATCACTTTAATGGAAGTGCTTGGCCATGGCAATAGTGCATTCTCTTTCTGTTTGTTTCCAAAAACATATAGGCCTACTACTACTACTACTACTACTACTACTGTAGGTAAGACTGTTTTACAAAATAACACCTATCTACTACTGCATTAAAAAAAACACAAGTGTTAAAAAAATATAGTATACTATTTACCATTTGCTATATACATTAATTACCCCACCATCCTACCTTGCCGTGTTTGCTTTGGTTGAAAAATCAATGCTACCCACACACACACACACACACACACACACACACAAGCTTTCTCTCTCTCTCTCTATCATTCTATCTATAGTCATACATTCACACAACCATACCTGTCTTTGAAAACAAATACAACCACGCTATTTATCCTTGACATGCACACTTATCCCAAATAACTTTTAGTTATACATTTAACATTTACTATTACAAAAAAAATGTTTCCACTATTTACAATTACAAAAATGAATATTTACAAAATACTAAATCTACTGGTTACAAAAAAGCCATGTCTCTAAACAATAAAATATAAAAGTCACACCTCCACCTCGTGGTTATAACCCTATGGTAGGCTAATGCATAGGTCATTCATCTGCACTCATTTGCTATCCATCAAGGTAAAATTGCATTTTCTCTGTTCCACAAGATAAAAATTATGGTTGCCGGATTGTATCCTGCACTGTTTATGCGACATAGCATTGCCAGTTCATAAAACCGTTAGGTAGTTCTCTACACATAGTGATTTTACCACTGCTCTACCTACGCCTTTTGCTTGTTTGGCTTTCTTACAGGCTAGTATGCGATAGGCAGCATTAACTGTATATCAAACCCAGTCCACTTTTGTATTTGTAATCTAAGTAATAATTTGAAAAGAGACAAGTGTAATCAGTTTTAAACATTATCTCCGCTTTTTTTGTTTGTTTGTTTATGACATGTATATTAACCCAAAATCAAACCCTAGTCTACCTTATTGAAAGGCTAACAGTTTAACTACTGCGTCACCATACCATTCTTTCTTAGTTTGATTCGTTCTAGGCCTTAGAGCTAGAAATCGAGTTACGATCTCCAGTGCAAGAGGCACATGTGCTCACCACTATAGCATGTAATGGCTAGCTGGTATCATTAGACAACCGAAAATGATTGTATTTCGGTTAGCCAAGCATTTCTGTCATTTGCCTACTGTGTGAGCACTGCCAGCGAGACAGTTTAGTTTAGAACAAGCGAGTGCGTGTGTGTGTATAGATTATTAGCCTCAAGTATTTAAAGCTTGTTGTGTGTAGCGACCATATTGCTCAGTAACCACTGAGTAAGTTTTAACAGTCAACTCATAAAAACAGCATAGGATAGTTGTGTGTGTGTGTGTGGTTCATGTACTTGGGAATATGCATTAGCACCATGCGCTAGCTTTACCTCACTCTCTAAAGGTAGAGCGTTATCCCTTTCTTTGGACATTGCCAATGACTGCATTCCCCCACAAGTTTTACACTTAAGCCCTTGGATTGTTCTTGATTAGGTTTGGTTTGCTTTAGGCTTGGTTTGGTTCAGTTGGGTTTGATTCGACTTGGTTCAGTTTAGTTTAATGTAGTCACTTTTTTATTTTTAGCTACACTCTTTAACCAATTAATTAATGATAGTCTACTCATAATTCTTGAATCGATAAATTGAATTTTGTGTACACCGTTTGTCAAGCCATGCCTACAACCTATACTCCCTATGTACTACACTCAGATCTGAAAACAAGTTCCAATGTTCAAAGACGTGTCAGTCACCATACATGTAGCCCACAATAATTCTTTCTTTACCTAGCTAGGTTTCGTCACTCACAGTAAACATCTAACATTATGGGTTTGCAATATATTAAGAAAAGCAAAAGTCTATGATCTTGTTGTTTTGGGTCTTTTTTGGGGAAATTCATAAGCCATAAAAAGAATGACATCATGTCAAGTTCTGAGTGGACCTTGTATGTCAAAATCCCATTATCAGTTTATAAAATCTCAAGGCCATGCCCTAGCAGTTTTGAATGATTTCAATCAATGAGACCACCATAAGAAAGATCGGAAAAATAAATATCCTTAAAACAAGTCGTCCCATGACCCTCTCCGAACAATGCTTCGCAAAATTTAAATTCATTCATTGAACATTGAACATGATCGGCGACATCATCCTCGCTTCCCCCTCCCACCATAGTTGCCATATCGTTTGACCTTCAAGTGTCCTCAGCATCTCTGTGCTTTTTTCATTGCCCTGTCAAGTCAATGCATTCCAATAAGATCAAATAACATCCACATCCTGTCAGTCTGCCCCAGCAAGTTTGTTTTCTATACTCACTTCAAGCAACATATAACCAAGTTCTGTTTGTTCTATCTAAAGCTAACTTCATCTGATCAAGGAATTGTCATTTGTCATGTCACTCATAATCGTTTACACGTTAAAGACCCCCTTCAGGGGGTTTAGGAATTAGGAATTCCATCATAGGAAAAGTCAGAAAACGAACCCTCGACCCGCCGTCTCATCGAAATAGCGAATACTGTATTAGTATATCACCACCGTGGCCAGTAATAGCTTCGTTGAAACACGTGTCCAGTGGTATCATCTCTATCTGCAACCACTCTTCATGAACATTTTAGACAAATTAAAAAAAAAGTTTTAAAAACTAAAATGTTTTCAACAAAAGTGTCGTTACACCCTTTCGCATTTTTTTTAAATATAAATACTATATTTGAAAAAGGGGGGGGGGAATGAGAGGGCCTCACCCCGAGTCCTACGACCCCTCGTATACGTCTCTGGCGTTATTGGTTTGTGAGATATATCAGAAAGACTAAAATCACAGTTTTACACCAAAAAATTCTGTTTCCCTCATTTTCAGAAACTTTAACCTATTACCAAAATAAAGAGGGTTTCGAGACAAGCCATTTGACACGTCATAGGACCAAATCCGACCATGCATTCGTGAAATATCGGAAAAAGTCTAAAATCACGGTTTTACCCCCAAAAAGCCTGTTTCCCCAATTCTCAAAACTTTAACCTATTAATAACATATATAGGGCTTCGAGACAAGCGATTTGACACGTCACACGTCCAAATCCGACCTTGCGTTCGGGAGATATCGGGAAACTTCGTAGGAAAGTAGGCAACTATCTGGCTCTCTCCTCACCACCAAAACCTCTTCTTATCAAACATTTTTTTCAAAGAGCTCGCCCTCTTACAAAAATCCCAAGTGCGCATGCGTAAAAAACAAAAAACAAAAATGTTCATCCATAGCGGCATCTCGTAAAACGCATGCGCGATATGAGCAACAACGTTTAAGTTCATTTTAGCAGCGCACCTTATACATGTCGTATTTGAAAAGAGACTTTCACTAAAAAATTACAATTTCACCCCCTAGTAGGGGTAGGTTTTATTTAGGGGTTGAAATGAGTAGTCCATTGGAAAGAGGGCGTCAGCCCGAGTCCAACGATACCTCATTTGTCAAAATCGGACTACGCGTTCGAGAGATATTAATAAACAAAAAGTGTGTACTTACTTTTGGAACAGACTGTGCGTTAGAAGCGCCACTACCCCCCTACTTATCTTATTCTATCAATGACCTATTACTCTAACACGGCGCTATCTTAATCTATCAATGACCTATAACTCTAACACGGTGCTATCTTAATCTATCAATCACCTATAACTCTAACACGGTGCTATCTTAATCTATCAATGACCTATAACTCTAACACGGTGCTATCTTAATCTACCAATGAACTATAACTCTAACACGGTGCTATCTTAATCTATCAATGACCTATAACTCTAACACGGCGCTATCTTAATCTATCAATGAACTAAACTCTAACACGGCGCTATCTTAATCTACCAATGACCTATTACTCTAACACGGTGCTATCTTAATCTACCATAACTCTAACATGGCGATATCTTAATCTATCAATGACCTATAACTCTAACACGGTGTATCTTAATCTATCAATGACCTATAACTCTAACACGGCGCTGTCTTAATCTATCAATGACATATAACTTTAACACGGCGCTATGTTATTCTATCAATGACCTACAACTCTAACACGGTGCTATCTTAATCTATCAATGACCTATAACTCTAACACGGCGCTATCTTAATCTATCAATGACCTATAACTCTAACACGGTGCTATCTTAATCTATCAATGACCTATAACTCTAACACGGCGCTATCTTAATCTATCAATGACCTAAATTCTAACACGGCGCTATCTTATTCTATCAATGACCTATTACTCTAACACTGTGCTATCTTAATCTACCAATGACCTATAACTCTAACACGGTGCTATCTTAATCTACCAATGACCTATAACTCTAACACGGCGTTATCTTAATCTATCAATGACCTATAACTCTAACACGGTGCTATCTTAATCTATCAATGACCTAAACTCTAACACGGCGCTATCTTATTCTATCAATGACCTATTACTCTAACACGGCGCTATCTTAATCTATCAATGACCTATAACTCTAACACGGTGCTATCTTAATCTATCAATCACCTATAACTCTGACACGGTGCTATCTTAATCTATCAATGACCTATAACTCTGACACGGTGCTATCTTAATCTCTCAATGACCTAAACTCTAACACGGCGCTATCTTAATCTACCAATGACCTATTACTCTAACACGGTGCTGTCTTAATCTACCATAACTCTAACATGGCGCTATCCTAATCTATCAATGACCTATAACACTAACACGGTGCTATCTTAATCTATCAATGCCCTATAACTCTAACACGTTGCTATCTTAATCTATCAATGACCTATAACTCTAACATGGCGCTATCCTAATCTATCAATGACCTATTACTCTAATACGGTGCTATCTTAATCTCTCAATGCCCTATAACTCTAACACGTTGCTATCTTAATCTATCAATGACCTATAACTCTAACATGGCGCTATCTTAATCTATCAATGACCTATAACTCTAACACGTTTGCTATCTTAATCTATCAATGACCTATTACTCTAATACGGTGCTCTACTAATCTATTAATGACCTATAACTCTAACACGTTGCTATCTTAATCTATCAATGAGCTATACCTCTAACACGGCGATATCTTAATCTATCTATGCCCTATAACTCTAACACGGTGCTATCTTAATCTATCAATGCCCTATAACTCTAACACGTTTGTATCTTAATCTTTCAATGACCTATAACACTTTTTTTTTTTCGTGTGACCTCCTGAGAGGCCGAGTGCAGGTCTTTCTAGTCGACGCCCGTGGGCGACCTGCGTGTCGGGATGAGAGATGGAATGGATGAAGGTGAATGAAACTGGGCAAGGATGTGGAAGGAATCGGCCGTGGCCTGTCAGAAGGTACCGTCCCAGCATTTGCCTGGAGTTGAAAATGGGAAACCACGGAAAACCACTTCAAGGACGGCCGACGGTGGGGCTCGAACCCACGCGTCTACCGAGTCAGCAGAGAGCTTGGCCCCATGACCTAACGCTGCGCTTTTAGCGAGCATAGCCACTGCTGTCGGTACCTATAACACTAACACGGTGCTATCTTAATCTATCAATGAGCTATAACTCTAACACGGCGATATCTTAATCTATCAATGACCTATTACTCTAACACGTTGTTGTCACAAATCCGGCACTGTTATCCATCAGCAATTTATACTCTGGTATGAACACGCCCAATCCACCAAGGTTTGGACGGGAATTGAAAATGCTGTTGCTTGTTGAGCTCTCGTATGAACACGTCCAACCCATCAAGGTTTGTACGGGAATTGAAAATGCTGTTGCTTGTTGAGTGGGACAGTAATTAGGTCGCGCCTTTGATGTTCGGCCGAGCGTATCTTATCACAGATGTAATGAATCCCTGGCTCGTGACGAGTTTCTTCCCAGGTAATGTGTAGGAGCTTGAACACTAACATTTGAAATCAGTTTGGTAACTAGAGAATCAGTAGGCTACACGCGCCAACGTACGCTTTAAATGATTGTATATCAGTCTCCATTTCGACTGGGTCAGCGAGCTCGTTCCTGTAGATTGCTCGAGGCAAACAACTCTCCAGGTCGGTTGCCACTACCATCTGGCGGAGAACCGGTCATCTACTGAATGACGTGTAACTGAGATTTAATTATCCCCAATGGATGCACTTCCTCAAATAAATCGCAATGGTCTTAGTAGTACAGTACAGCTGAAATGGTTTTGTTCCAAAAACTGTGCTATGGTTGGCTTTTTGTAAATCGTTAGAAAAAAAGCTTAACTCTGAATTTTAGAATTATTTGCACGATCATTTTTCGGAAGACTCAAAAATAAAACATTGAAAAGCGTTTTTCTCCGAATCGACGTATTTTAAAGAAACGTTTTTTAATAAAAAAAATGTAGAGGACATTGTCACCTACAATTCGTCACGTTGAGGTCATGTCATACGTTTTGAAATGCAGAAGCTAGGTGGCGCCAAATTTTCCAAAAAAGTGTTTTTTCACTTTTTGTCCTAGAAATAATAGTTTTTTCCACAAAAGAGTGAATCAGAAATTTGTTCTTCTCAAAATTGTCTGCAACATTTATTTCGAAGTGTGTGTCCTCCGACTCACCGATCCAAAGTTATAGCGCAGCAAATGCAACGCTGCGTAGTCAAGGCTACTATTGTTACTGCGGAGAGAGCGGTGGGCATAATTTAGACAGGGACCGGTGTCGGACAGCTGCCTAATGCTCGGTCAAACAGGACGCGGGCTGTGTTTGTTAATTAGCTCAAACAATCATATCTATTTCAATCGCAACGTATCAATCATAACTGTACACCTTTGTCCCATCTGAATAGTAAAATATTCACACTTCGGCAGACTATAACTTTGAAACTGTAAGGCGGAGGAAAAAATGTTTCAATAAATGTTGTAGACAATTTTGAGAGGAACAAATTTCTGATTCGCTCTTTTCTGAACAAAACATTTTTTCTAGGACAAAAAGTGAATAAAACACTTTTATGGGAACTTTGGCGCCACCTAGCTTCTGCATTTCAAAACGTATGACATGACCTCAATGAGACGTTTTGTAGGTGACAATGTCCTCTACATTTTTGGCCTAATTTCGATTTTTGCAAAAAAATGAAAGTAGACTTATGAGATCAACACAGGGCCAAAAATTGTGTGTCTGTCTGTGAGTGTGTGTGAGTGTGTGTTGACTCTGAAAGTCTGCCCCCCCCCCTTTCAATTCGAACACGGTGAATCCGAATTGAACGAAATGTGGTACAGAGGTAGCACTAGCAAAGGGCACCTCAGTGTCATGTTTTATATCGCCGCCATCTTGACGTAAACGTGATGGCGGCCACCCAAATGTTCAAAGCTTAAATCAAATTACGACCAACCTATTCATCTGATTTCTACCAAATTTTGTAACGTTATACCTTTATGTATGAAGAATCTTTTGACCAAACTACGAGGTCATCTGGCCAATAATTTGCGGATGGCGACCATGTTTGTGTGCAAATTGATTCCCCCTATCTTTTCAAACACGGTGAAAAGGAATTGAAACGAAATTTGGTACAGAGGTAGCACTAGCAACGGGCACCTCAGTGTCATGTTTTAAATCGCCGCCATCTTGACGTAAACGTAATGGCGGCCACCCAAATGTTCAAAGCTTAATTCAAATTACGACCAACCTATTCATCTGATCTCTACCAAATTTTGTTACCTTATACCTTTATGTACGAAGAATCTTTTGACCAAACCACGAGGTCATCTGCCAAATAGTTTGCAGATAGCGCCCATGTATGTGTGCAAACCGATTCGTCATATCAATTCAAACACGGTGAGACCGAATTGAATGAAATATTGTACAGAGGTAGCACTAGCAATGGGCACCTCATATTCATGTTTAATATCCGTATAGCACGTTGTATTTCAGTAAGCTACTACAACCAACATTCAATTATACTCCTTGAAAAGGACAAAGAGTTATAACAATACCCATGCATTTAGGAGAAAGTAGGCTGTAAGTTCTTTACTGAACATCTTGTTTGTTTAAAAAAACTTATCTTTAAAATACGTCGATTCAGATTTTAAAAAAGCTTTTCAATTTTGTTGTTTTTTTGAGTTTTCCGACAAAATGATCGTGCAAATTATTCTAAAATTTATAGTTAAGCTTTTTTTGTGCTTTTCTAACGATTTACAAAAAGTCAACCATAGCACAGTTTTTGGAACAAAAGGTTTTTTTTTCTGTGCAGCCGTCCTGTACTATAGTGGGGCCTGATGAACTCCAATATTTTGCTGACTTCTACATATTTGAATGTAACATGGACGGATGTGGTATATTGGCTTTCACAGCCGGTGAATTAAAACTCGGCAATTCTTCTAGGTTTGTGCCGTGTCTTGTGCCTAGGACACCAAGCTGGCTCATCGGCGGGCTCTTGGTGTCCCCGCCCGGACCCCCACAGGAGTGCCGAACTGCGCGCCACCTCCCTTTTATTAGGTGCAACTGCACCACTTGACTACCCACAGTAGTGGCTACGCTGGCTAAAGTGCAGTGTTAGGTCATGGGGCCAAGCTCTCTGCTGACTCGGTAGACGCGTGGGTTCGAGTCCCACCGTCGGCCGTCCTTGAAATGGTTTTCCGTGGTTTCCCATTTTCAACACCAGGCAAATGCCGGGACGGTACATTCTGACAGGCCACCGCCCCTTCCTTCCAAATCTTTGCCTAATTTCATTCATCTTCACCCATTCCATCTCTCATTCCGACGCGCAGGTCGCCCATGGGCGTCGACTAGAAGGACCTGCACTCGGCGTCTCAGGAGGCCACACGACAAAAAAAAAACACATGACTGCGAGAACTAAAAGCTCAAGCTCCATAAAAGGGAGGTAGCGCGCAGTTCGTCACTCCTGTGGGGGTCCGGGCGGGGACACCAAGGGCCCGCCGATCAGCGAGCTTGGTGTCCTAGGCGAAACCCCACACAAGACACAGCACAAACCTAGAAGAATTGCTGAGTTTTAATGGACGGATATGTTCAGAAAGCCATTAGCAATGTTCTTAGTGATTTCACCACTTTTTATAATCTGATAACCATGATAAATAAATTGTGAAACTGAAAAATCTAACATGAAATATAGAATAATGAAAATATTCCCAGTCCTTCCCCCCCCCCCAGTAATGAACAATTAACTTGATTAACAATCACCACTGGTCACGTGATCTTAACAATGTGGTTGATCGTTTATTCACTGCACTCCCCGGTGTTGCTCGCTGACACTTGAGCCGCGGACAGAGGTGTGACTCACGGGATGCCAAATATCGCTCATTGATAACCGAACTGACCTCTAGAGGAGTCACTCTCCTATTTGACCAACTTCCTACTGACTAAAACACAGTGAAACAATGGAGCTGTGCTACCAACATAGGAGGGAAATGCGCTATTCAGTTTGTTTTGAGGTTCTGAGGGTCCCCAGTGTGACCAAATGTGATACGAGAGATCTTCCACGAGCCGAACTCGGATTGTCGTGGACATTTCTCGTCATTCAAAATTCCCACTTTCTCGGCCGAGAATCGAAGCCACGATCGTTGGATCTACCACATCTACTGATTATTTTGTCAGGCACATCATTTATAAAATAACAAGCTGTACCCGGCATGCGTTGCAATGCCAATCAAAGAAAGTGTTGGCGTTGAAATTCTGTTTTTTGAAGTGCTTTTGGATACACAACATGTTTTTCAATTTCCGTTAACTGCCTCTATGCTATCGTAAAATGGATTTTCTAATTTAGAATCAATCGTGGGAGCGTGCACAACAACTTTCAAAAGTTTCATCGCAATCGGATGAATGATATATGAACGTATACGGGATTTTGTTTGAACGATTCGTGCGCTGTCACTCATTTGTTGATTCTACTCGTACGCTACCTATTGAGAAATGAATTTGCTAAGTCGAAACCCTACCCTGGCGTGTACACAATAACTCATCAAGGTTTCATCACAATCGAAGAATGTTATATGAACCCAATATGGGATTTTGTTGAAACTCTTCGCGCGTCGGCACCCATTTGTTGCATCTACTTTTGCGCTACTTATTGTGAAATGGATTTACTAAGTCGAAACCCTTCCCTGGCGTGTACACAATAACTGATCAATGTTTCATCGCAATCGGATGAATAGTATATGAACGCATACCGGATTTTGTTTAAACGATTCACGCTCCGTCACTCATGTGTTGAATCTACTCGTGCGCTACCTGCTGTAAAATGTATTTACCAAGTTAGAAACCGTCACGTAAGTGTCCACAACATCTCACCCAAGTTTCATCGCTATCGGACTAATGGGATATGAAGACATAGGGGAGTGTATTGAAACGCTCCGCGTGTCGTCGTTCATTTGTCGAATCTACTCGTGTGCTACCTACTGTGAAATATATTTACTAAGCCAGAAACCTTCCTTGGAGTGCCCACCATATTTCACCCAAGTTTCACCGCTAACGGCAGAATGGTATATGACCTTATACGGGACTTTGTTGAAACGCTTCGCGCGTCGTCCCTCATTTGTTGAAACTACTTGTGCGCTGCCTGTTGTATAGTGGATTTACTAAGCCAGAAACCTTCCATGAAGTGTACACAACATCTCACCCAAGTTTCATAGCTATCGGACGAATGGTATATGAATGCAGACGGGACATGGTTGAAACGCTTCGCGTGTCGTCGCTCATTTGTTGATTCTACTTGCGCTACTTATTGTAATATGGATGTACTCAGCCAGAAACCTTCCCTGGATTGTACACAACATCTCACCCAAGTTTCATCGCAATCGGATGAATGGTATGTGAACGTATACGGGACGTTGTCGAAACGCTTCGCGCGTAGTCATTCGTTTGTTGAATCTAAACGTGCGCTTCGTATTGTAAAATGGATTAACTAAGCCAGAAACCTTTCCGGTAGTGTACACAACAATTCACCAAACATTTATCACTGTCAGACGAATAGTATATGACCTTATACGGGACTTTGTTGAAATCGCTCATTTGTTGAATCTACTGCTGCGCTACCTATTGTAAAATGGATGTACTAAGCCAGAAACCTTCCCTGGAGTGTACACAACAGCTCACCCAAGTTTCATCGCTATCGGATGAATGGTATATGACCTTATATGGGACTTTGATGAAAAACTTCGCGCGTCGTCGCTCATTTGTTGATTCTGCTCCTGCTCTTCCTATTTTTAAAGGGATTTACTAAGCCAGAAACCTTCCCTGGAGTGCACACATCTCAGCCTAGTTTCATCGCTATCGGACGAATGGTATATGAACGCATACGTGACTTTGTTGAAATGCTTCACGCGTCGTAGCTCATTTGTTGAATCTACTCGTGCGCTGCCTATTGTAAAGTGGATTTACTAAGCCAGAAAATTTCCCTGAAGTGTACACAACATTTTACGCAAGTTTCATAGCTATCGGACGAATGGTATATGAATGCATATGGGACATTTTTGAAACACTTTGCGTGTCGTCGCTCATTTGTTGAATCTACTCGTGCGCTATCTACTGTGAAATGTACTCACTAATTTGGAAATCTTCACGTAAGTGTATACAACATCTCACCCAAGTTTCATCGCTATCGGACGAATGGTATATGAACACATACGGGACTTGTTTGAAACGCTTCGCGCATCGTCACTCATTTGTTGAATCTACGCGTGAGCTACCTATTGTAAAATGGATTTACTAAGTCAGAAACCTTCCTTAGAGTGTACTCAACATCTCACCCAAGTTTCATCGCAATCGGTTGAGTGGTATATGAATGCATAGGAGACATACACACACACCCACAGACAAACTATCACGTAAGATTGATTTTTATATATATACACACATCAAAAAAAGTTTTGCATCACCTCGGTTCCCAGATCTCCGGCATATAGACGTTGACTGTGTATATTGTATCCAAGATACAGTCCCTTTGACTGTTCATAGATGTCACTAAAACTGCTCAAAGATGTAAACAACCATGCATGAGCAGGGCCTATTAGACGGAGGGGGTACGACAGCCGATCAGTTCCAGTCATTCCACCAGGACGAAGGTACGCTGCTCATGTTGTCTGTAGTTCTACCATGCCTAGAAGGTCAATACCGCAGTTCGATCGCGTCCGCATTGTTACTTTGTGTCAAGAAGGGCTCTCAACAAGGGAAGTTTCCAGGCGTCTCAGAGTGAACCAAAGCGATGTTGTTCGGACATGGAGGAGGTACAGAGATACAGGAACTGTCGATGACAGGCCTCGCTCAGGCCGCCCAAGGGCTACTACTGTAGTGGATGACCGCTACTTACGGATTGCCGCTCGGAGGAACCCTGACAGCAATGCCACCATGTTGAATAATGCGTTTCGTTCAGCCACAGGACGTCGTGTTTCAACTCAAACTGTGCGCAATAAGCTGCATGATGCGCAACTTCACTCCCGACGTCCATGGCGAGGTCCAGCTTTGCAACCCCGACACCATGCAGCGCGGTACAGATGGGCCCAACAACATGCTGAATGGACCCCACGGAATTGGCATCACGTTCTCTTCACCGATGAGTGTCGCATATGCCTTCAACCAGACAATCGTCGGAGACGTGTTTGGAGGCACCCTGGTCAGGCTGAACGTCTTAGACACACTGTCCAGCGAGTGCAGCAAGGTGGTGGTTCCCTGATGTTTTGGGGTGGCATTATGTGGGGCCGACGTACGCCACTGGTGGTCATGGAAGGCTCCGAAACGGCTTTACGATACCTGAATGACATCCTCCGACCCATAGTGCAACCATATCGGCAGAATATTGGAGAGGCATTTGTCTTCATGGACGACAATTCTCGACCTCATCGTGCACATCTTGTGAATGCGTTCCTTCAAGATAACGACATCGCTCGACTACAGTGGCCAGCATGTTCGCCAGACATGAACCCTATCGAACATGCCTGGGATATGTTGAAAAGGGCTGTTTATGGACGTCTTGACCCACCAACCACTCTGAGAGATTTACGCCGAATTGTCGTTGAGGAGTGGGACAATTTGGACCAACAGTGTCTTGATGAACTTGTGGATAGTATGCCACGGCGAATACAGGCATGCATCAATGCAAGATGACGTGCTACTGGGTATTAGAGGTAGTGGTGTGTACTGCAATCTGGACCACAAATGCTGAAAGTCTAGCTGTATGATGGTACAACATGCAATGTGTGGGTCTCATGAGCAATAAAACGAGCTGAAATGTTGTTTGTGTTGATCTCTATTCCCTTTGTATTTAACGGTTCCGGAACTCTTGGAACCGAGGTGATGCAAAACTTTTTTTGATGTGTGTAGATTAACTGTAGGTTTCTTTGATTAAGTACGCGTGATAACATGTGCCTATTGTGGTGTAGTGGCTAGCACTCTTGGCTGTCACTTCAGAGGTCTGGGTTCCATCCCCCCTCAGTCACCCCAGAAGTGGTTTTCAATGGTTTCCCCACTTGCCCTTCAGGCAAATACTGGGATGGTTCCTAACTTACGACCACCACCGCTGCCTTCCAAATTACAAATACACACACTAATAGAGACACCACAGTAACACAGGTTATTAGACAAATTCTACACACACCAAAGTACACGAGGTTGAAAAGACCACGATGACCAAGCCCCACTAGTCGCATTTGCGAAGGTACAATGTAGTTAATAATAACTCACTTGGGTTTATGGTTCGACCCTCGTTTAGTGCTTACCTCCACTTCATATCTGGTGATAATATATATTTTTGTTAAGGGATCGGGCTTCGGGCTTCACTCTTCCGTGAACTGTAGATGTCTTGCACAAATTGTTTGCACAATGATTCCTCGCTTTGGATGTTTCCCACCCCACAATATTAGTGATCGCGGCCAAAACAACTGAATTAGAATGTGGAGTTTTGAGTGTTTCTTCCTGCTCTGATTTTAAGTCCCTGAGGACTTATACCGGAAATATCGTATACGTTTAGAAGTAATGACTAACTGGCTCGTCTCTCTACGTCGATACTAACTCCAATGTTCTCTCCTTTCTTGTGGAAGCACATGTGGAACTCTTCCCTTGGAATGGCTTGCAAACTTTGGGTTGCATTGACGTTGATGTCCTCAACTGTTGAAAAATGCTGACGACAAAGACCCAGTTTCAATATTGTAAAAAGCCCGAAGTGTGCTGACGCTAAATTGAGCGAATACGGTGGACACGATTGAAGCGCAACCAACCAGGAGTTGCTGTACTATTCTCGGCTTCGACTTCGCCCGGGCCAGGCTGCGCGCTAGTAACGACATCTCGTGGCCAGAATCGGTAACTTGGCGTCCGCCATCTTAGAGTACAGGTCATTGTTTACATTGAGGAGCCTGAGCACAGTCGTGCGAAATTTTCTCCGAAACTTGATAAAATAGTTATTTGTCCGATCGTTAATTGTTTTTCCCGTTCAAATCGTGTTCATGTACTGGGTGTAAGAGTTTTCTGTATTATTCGCATCGTGAAAAGCAGCTGGGGAGCCTAAGAGGAAGTAGCGAGAAGAATTTTGTTTAACTCCAGAAAGTTTCCGATATAAATTACCTTCAAAAATTCAATGCAAGTATTGTTTTTCAGGTCTAAAAAGCCCCAGGGGATCAAATCTAGTGGCATATGGATGGGCAACCACGGGACCCCAGCTGAGTCCGATATTGTGCCAGGCTCTTCTTCGTCATAATCATCATCAATTTCTTCATGACCTCCCTTGGTCAACTCTTGTTCTCTTTCGACCCTGACAGTAATAGGGTATCAAAGGCCTAGAGTGTCTTTCATTTTCCGCCTTAATTGGTCACAATACCCTAATTTTTAAGGGGATCAGACCTCTTCTTTTAAGGGCCGTGGTGGCGCTGCGGTCAAGCTGTTGGCCTCTCACCAAGGTGGACAGAGTTCGATTCCCGGTCAATGCATGTGAGATTTTCGATGTGAAAATGTTTTCTTCTCTTCTCTATTGTTGCTTGATGTCATGGAATTTAGTAAAGTCTTTCTAGATGAGATGTTTAGCCCAAACAAAAGGCGGCCATTTAATTGCATCATGTTTCCACATTTACACAGCCATGACGATAACACTGCCTTCGGAACTACTTAACCAATAATGTTGACACCCAAATACAAAATGAAAGTGACTTTATCAGGTAGTAAATTATGCAATCATTATTCGTGTCCTCGATAACAAAACATAATAATCCCACTTTACTGTAATATCAAATATGCAAAACCTTTAAATAATATTGGCATAGCTTCTACGGCACGAATCATCCGAAAATGTGATCGCGCCACAATATTCATAATATTTACTCCACGCAGACAAACACAGATTTTACCCCAATATGATAAAATATGGATAAATAACTGTTAAGTGCCTGAATATGGCGAAACCCGACGGTGAGAGCCTGTAATAGGATGAATCCTGTCACAAAGGCAAGACTTAAGGGCCAGCCCTTTACCGCCTATATTAAAACATGAACAATAATACCCCATTATCCCACAAGGGATATACTGTACTGTATCAGGTAAGACAAGTCGAAACCTATCTTGAAACTCCGTGGACGCAATCCTTATATTAGCCATTTAAGATTTGATTGCCGCTGAGTAACGCTGCGCCACCGTTTGTTGATTATTGTAGCAGGAGCCCCGTGGGGTAAAGAGGAGGACACAGTGCAGTCTGCACATAAGTCAAGCAGCATTGCGCGCACTACCTTCTTAGAAGCGCAGATAAGCGTCATGTCACCACGGACAGTTAAACGATGACTGAAGCTACTGGAGCTGAGTCATATCCTACTCGCGCAACTATGCCTGTCATCGAAGGAGAGTGACGTGTGACACAAGTAAACAGAGAATAGTTCCCATCTCGACCACCGGCAATCAATTCGTGAAAGGGTGATACTACAAGAGGACAACGTGCGGAAAATCAGCTGCCAGATTGAACTGCAAGGCTCCGAAATCGTACCTGACATCCTGGTACGCAGGCATGACGGCTGGAGGAGCTGGACATCCCTGTGGCACTCGGAGTAGTAGCGAGGTGGGGCGGGGCGTATATGCTGACTGGAGCTTGCGTCTGCTTCCCACCGGCCTTGAGTGCTTGGGCGGTCAGGGCTGTCCATTACCACATGTACTGTACTCGCTAACTCCCATTCGCCACATGATTTCGGAGCCTTGCAGTTCAATTTGGCGGCTGATTTTCCGCACGTTGTCTTCTTGTAGTACAAGGATTGTGTCCATAAAGTTTCAAGATAGGTTTTGACCTGACACTTCCCTTGTTAACATGTATCTATTTCTCTTATGGGGTTTCAAGCCATTTTTCAGTGTTGCCTTAGAAAACAAAAGTTTGGTGCTTTTCAATCGGTCAACACGAATGTACCAAAATGAGTTGAGTTATACCCTAATCCTGAAAAAATTACTTGTGATCAAAAAATACACTAGGATGACCAGTTTCGATCGTCAAGCGATCATCATCAGATCCATTACACTTCGGCTATAAAATCTATGTTTAAAATTTCAGGTGAAAATATTTACAATGTGTACAATTTTGTAAATATTTTCACCTGTATTTTCAACTCTTTTGGGTACATTGATTGACAGCTGATAGTTACACAAATTTTTATTTTTTGTTTTCAGTTTAGGTTAACTATTAGAGGGGGGATGTTCTGCGCTTAACGGATATCTTATATGTTGTACACGAGCCTGAATAATGTTAGTGCAAACAACAGACACAGCATGATAAAGATATGGAGAGTTCTCTATCTCAATGACTTCCTGAGAAAATGGGCCAAATGTGCAGAAAAATTAAATGCTTGAGAAATTGAATTTAAAGTTAGACTTGGCCTGTTTGCCATCTCTTGATGAATGTAGTACATTTGCATTTGTCTGTTGGCACAGGCTAGAGTATCACCGATGTCTCAGTCTCACTCATGGCTGTGATTATATGGAAGCTACTGAGGTATGGGTGGTGCTTAGTAATGACATTCAGGGCACAGTCAGTGCCTGTGGATGCTGTGAAAGGTTCTACTCACAGGGTTAGGACTACTGTTCTGACTCAGTGAGGAAAGTAATGGCAAACTACCTCACTCCTCATCTTGCCTAGTACGCCTCAATATAGCGCTGCCTGGGGTTTTTGTGGGTATCTACCCACATAACCTAACGGTTGTGCTTTTTGGGGATCAAACCAGCCTTCGGGCTGACTACCAAACAGACAGACATGGATATAAACATGCACTCTTCCTTTATGCATCTAAGAGGGCCATTACTGTTATAACAGTGATACCAACATATGAAATGGTGGGTAGATTATAGGATGAGGAATAACCCACCCACCAAGGGAAGATGATTAAGAGAAGGAAGTAGATTTTGGATTGGAGAAAAAGGATAGAAAAATAGGAGGAGAGTCCCACAAAAGTTATGAATTTGACTTTCAATACATTTAAAGGTGGTTGCCACCGCAAGTCCATGCTCGGATACCTAAAGTGGGTACGAGCTTGGTCGAAGCTGACGGGAACCGCAGCTAAGACTTGGGCAGTTTGCCAGAGAAAGGCTTTAGTGTATTTCCTCCCAAGCACGAATAAAAGTACTATAGGGAAAGGTGATGGTCTGGCCAGACAGATAGTAAAAGCTTTATTGAGTATGAACGAGGGCATAAACCTAGGAAGAGCTAGGAAAGCCAGGATCCTGCCTAACTGTAGTATCAGAGAAATGATGAATCCAAAAACAAATATTTAATTTATTTAACAATTTAAAGAAGTTAATATTTTTGACAATTAAATATTTTGCAATCTTGTTAACAATTTGGGGTCGCAGACCTCTCAACATTAAACGGTTGCTCCAGGCAATTGACAATTTACAAGGTTTCAAACCTTATGTTTCTAAAATCTTTATAAGATTTAAACAAATGAGCAATGAAATAATTAAAGCTTGAACGTGAATTGGAGTACAAAAAGTGCACCTTAAGAAATTCTTGAGAGAATGATCTAGAGAAAGTGACAACTTTGAAAATAACAATAATAACAACATGAAAAATAAGATAGAAGTTCCTACAACTTCTTATATTTATACAGAATTAATATATGAGGATTATACAAAGAGGGCAGGTCACTTACTGTGAAACCTGGAGAAAATGAAAAGGAAAGTTCTAGACTTCCCAAGTTTGAGCAGGAATCACTCGCCAAATGGGACAGTTTCCATTTCGTGAAACCTGAACATGACTCGCTCAAGAGTTTAAAGAAATGTTTTCCCTGATTATAGGAAAGGAACAATGTGATTTTAAAACTTGTATCACACAAGCAATTATGCAGAATGTAATTAATGTTAAACTAGCAAAGTTGGAAGGGCACTTCGTGAGTGACACCTTATAGAAAAGTTTCAATTTTATTAATAATGGTGGTTAGTAGAAGGTTGAGGAAAGATCATTGGGATATAGGATCAATGTTCATGGCCGTATTTAATATAACCGGACGATCGCGACGCGGTAGAAACGTGGAGCAAGCACTGTTTATCACTGTAGTCTATGATGATGGATGCAAAGTTCACTGTAGAAACACTAAAGTTTATGAAAAAGAAAGTTATTGCAATTATGGGAATAACTGATTGCACTATATAGGTGAGAGTCAATTTCTTGAAAAGTTGTGATTTACAATTAAATGCGCCATAGAAAGTTCCAACGGGGGAAGAAAGTTCGCTATTGCAGTAATTTAAGGAAGATTCCTCATTTTAACTAGCATTTTCACAAGTGCGTGAACAATACTTGACGGCAAGACTCGCAGATAGAGTACAAGATCTCGAAGGTTCCAGAACGACCTTAGCAGAAAATGGGGTTGAGAAAATCCAACGGAGGAACTAGCTTTATAATTATAGACAGCGTGTATTATATAATATCCCACGTAGCGAGAGGATTTCTCGTTTGAATAGCTTAAGAAAAGCTCTTTTTTAATAAGGTTGGCTTATACAAGCAAAAGCTCAACATGGCAAATCCCACGAAGAATGATTTTTGCCCCAAAGTAAATAATTTCACACTGTCTATAAATTATAATTAAAAGCACGTGGAAGTTAAAACCATGAAGATGAGGTTAAAACTTTTAAAATGGTACTTATCTTGATTTCATGTTGAAGTCGAAGTTTCCGTTGATGACTACTTAGCCAACATGGCGTAGAAGAGGGTGAGCCTCTTGGTTTGAGGAGGCTAGCTCGAGCGGAGCTTTGACTGACCGAGTCAACTGCAGACTGAGAAGTGAGAGCTGCTCAACGGAGCACGGAGGGACCGAGGAAGGGGAAAAGAGTGGGGGGTAGGAGACAAAAGGAGAACATATAAGTATTGCCAATATTGTAACAAAAAAATGATCTCTTGCTGAGCTGGTCTTCAAAGAGTTGATAACAGTTGATACTAGCGCAGCATGGTGAGTAAAGAAGTAGACGTAGTCCTCTTGCTCAAGGAGAAAATAGCTGGCGATGGTAACAGGATCTGGTGGCCAAATGGATAAGTAAGTCCTCCAGCACCAGGAAGAATTGAGGAGCTTCAGAGATTCGCTGCGAGATGACGCTAGGTGGGTCACAGAATATATATCTGGAACAGACTCATACAAAATATAAGCGAACTGAACCCCTAAGAGAGAACAGAAGATCACTGTTGGTGTCTGACAAAGAGGAAGGAAAGAACATGCAAAAACATTGAAAATTATAATCTCAGGTACCGTGTATTCCAAGAATGCACCATACTGGGAGGGGCAGACACCAACAGCGAACAAGAAAAACAAGTACAGTAATAAGCAATTGCGGAGAAGTAGTCTTGTGATCTGACCATTAGTGGTCAAGACTCTGAATACCCTGACTCTCCCATCTCTTCCAGGGTAACACTCGGTCACTTTTCCAAAAGGCCAGACTAGGGGGGGGGGGGGGGGGTGAAACATCCCTAACTAAGACCAAGTCTCCCACTTTAATGTCGGGACTGGAAAGAAACCACTTCTGCCTCCCTTGCAAGGAAGTTAAATATTCCAAGTTCCACCTCTTCCAAAAAGAATTGCGGAGGGCTTCAAGTTTACGCCAAACAATAGGTAAATCAAAATCCCTGAAAGAATTAGGAAGGGGAGGAGGGGCAGAGAGAGAAGTGCGTGTAAGGAAGCGACCAGGTGTAAGTGGAAGGAGGTCATCAGGGTCATTGGAAAGCGGAGTTAAGGGGTGAGAGTTAACAACACCTTCAATCACAAAATAGCTGGAAGCTGAGAGAAATAAAGCACTAGTAAAGATTACGATACGATGCGAAAGAAGAATTGACAAGTTTAAACAAAGCGTATAGAGACAAGTACATCTATTCAAGACAAGAATATACCAAATAAACAAAGAAACTATACGAGTAGAAAGCAAGAACGCCATAGGTAACAAACTAGTAGCCATAAACAATGACCTCAAGTTATAATGAGTATCAAAGGGGTTACTCAGAAAAATACTTAAGTCAGCGAGAAACGTGACATGACAAGTATGAATACAAAAACACATCGAATGTGACGACGAGAAAAAGTAATTTTGTTCATCAATGAACATTAAGATCGCAAAATATGTAAGCAAAGTGAAATACATGAGCGCGTGAGAAATACGCAACGAAGTTTTGAAACAAGGATCGAAGCAGTTATAGAATACGAGCATGAGTAAGTGGAATACAAAAGCAAGTGCGGCCTTGACCCACATAGTACAACGAGATAAGACATATAAATAGCTGAAAGAGTCCTTAACTGGAACAAGTTTATTTTGGGAAGTAGGTGAACGGCTTCTGTACTTGCAGGAGCGGCTCACTAGACAATGCTTGGCAATCAGCCAAAGTTGAGATAAGAGAAACTTGCTTTGAACTGTGTCAAGCGTACAGGAAATAAACAGTGACTTGACCTTCCTCAGGCTTGTATACAAACAAGTCTGACAAACAAGCAGTTCAAAGTACACAAACAACATTTGTTGAATCAGCTGTAACTTAAAGCAGATATTCAGGTTGAATGGCATGCAGTCAATCGTAACTTGGACGTGAACAAACAATTTAAAGCTATATGAAATAAAGTAAGAAATCAATTTCGCATAATTGAGAGGATCACGGAATCCGACAATTTTCGACAGGAAAAAGCTTGATTCTTCCGAGCAAAGAAGACAAGCTGGGACATTGAGAAGATGGTTATGCATAAGAATAGTTATTCTTGATGTTAGAGAATTCAGATTTTCAAGCGGTTTCAAATTGTGAGGAAGGAGGGAGGAGCCGACCGTGGCCATCCTTCTAAATAAGGAAAGAAGTGAAACATGGCTTACAGCGAAATGATGGTGACTGATAGCCATGGTTTTACACAAGGGGAAGATAGTTTTCGAGAAAGAGTTTAAGCAATTACCTGCTATAAAAAATGACATGAGAAGGTAAACGAAATAACACAAAGCAAGGCGAACTTGAATGGCCATCTTGTGCGGGAAGAAGGAAAAACCATTTAAACAACTTACAGAGGTAGCGCAGTTGTTCACGATAAGACATCGTTTCGACAAGTGTTTTTCAAAAATATTGAGATCTGAAACATGAGCGTTCTCTTTTTCAGAAATGGGATTTATGTCAGCTGTAACGAAATGACATTGCGCTTTGGTTTGAACGCTGGGATATTTGATTTCACCAGTAATAACCCAACCAAAATCGGTGTCTCTGGCGACCACGGTTGAAGATAACTTGCGTGTTTGTTTGCGAAGGCACTTCCAAAAAAATTGGCACTGAAAAGTACATCAATGGGACCTTGAGCATTAAACTGAGGATCAGCTAACCTTAAGTGCGAGGGACTGTTTAAACCGGAAGTATTAATAGAGTGACTTGGAGTGTCCTTGCCAATACTGGTAAGAAAGAGAAAGTTTAAATTAAGATTGGTGTTTCTTTGGCAAACGTCTCTGATTTTCAATTTTGAAGACTGCAAAACTTGAGTTTTCAAATTGTCAATGCCGGTCACATTGATAGAAGTGGGCGATGACGAAAGACCTAGTTTTTTAATCAACGATTGCGAAACAAAGTTATGAGTTGAAGCGGAATCGAGAAGACCACGGGTTCGAAACCAATTTCCAAATTTATCTTGGATTTCGAATTGTACAGTGGTCAAAAGGGTTTGCGCACTGAGAGAAGTTTCGGCGTTGGAAATGCAGGAAGAAGCATTAGTTTGTTCGGAGCGGCTCTGCAAGGAGCTTGAAGAGGCAGCTACTGATGACCTCGATTTATCGTGAACGTGCAATAAAGAATGATGCGGTTTTTTACAATGGAAACAGAGATTTGATGACGTACAGTTTGAAGAAGAATGCTTAGGTGACAAGCAATTGAAACAATGTTTGCTATTCAAGACAAACTTCCTTCGATCTTCGACAGACAATTCTTTAAAGGATTTGCACAAATACAATGTGTGAAGCTTTTTACAGAGCGTGCATTTTAACGATTTGTTGAGCGGCCTGATATGTTCTCTTGCATGATTGAAAGAAGAACGGGTTTGCTTGTTCTCGACAGATGGGGGCTGATGTCCCTTTGAAAAAGCAAGGTTTTTCTCAAAAATGTGAGACTGATGATTCGTTTCGACCTTTTCGCACTGAAATGCGAGTGCTGTAAGGACTTGGCATCGGCTGTTAAGAAACGAGATTAAGCGTTCGAAGGAAAATTCTTCCTTGCGAGCGAGTTCAATTTCCCAAGCCTTTAAAGTTGAAAAATCGAATCTTGATGTAGCCAGATGAATGAGTATGGTGTCCCATGTTTGGACAGGCTGCTTAAGTTGGTATAATGCTCTGACATTCAACTGTATAGAGTCCAACAGGTTTCTTAAAGAGGTGACGTCATTAGGTTTGACGGCTGGCAGGTTGAAAAGACAACATATGTGGCGAGCTACACTCAAACGTAAATTGCCATATCTCTCTTTAAGGAGATTAAAGGCGATGTGGTAGTTGTCTGCGCTTAAAGGCAGTGACTCCACTAAGGCTAAGGCCTCACATTCCAAAGAAGAACGGAGGAAGTAAAATTTATGTATGTCTGGGATCTCGATATTTTCATGAATTAGGGAGCAGTAAAGTTCGTAAAAAGAATACCATTCACCTTCCTTGCCTGAGAAGTGCGGTAGGCTTATCTTAGGAAGTAACGGTTTCGGTTTGTTCTCGTGAACTGAAGCGGGTGCGAACTGGGCCGGATTGATGACCCTAGTGTCCGGTTCTGAGATATTGCGGATCAATTGGTGGGCCTTGGCAATCCCTTCAAAGTACAAGGGTTCGACCTCGTCCCGATCCGATTGAAGTTCTGGGCAAGCGGATTCAATCTCGGTTTGAATTTGATCATAATAATCATAAGACCGTTCGTACAACTTAAGGCGATGTGTCAAGATGTCTAAATCACACTCGGCGGGATTTAACTTGTTGATAAAATTTCTGAATCTAGTGAGTTGCCCTTTATAGGAAGAACGTCTGGCAATGAGAGTTTCATCTTTTTCAGTAGGGGCCATGACAAAGAGAATAAATTGAAATACAACTCACGAAACTGTAGAACCTTGAAGATGCTGTCAAGTTTGCAGCAGCGAATGGGTAGAAAGAACAGGACACCCCAAAGGAGACAGGAGCGGCCTCTTTCCCGTTCACAGGCTTTGCATGATGTAGTTATAGCTGAAAAATCCAAAGCAGATATTAATAATTTGCAAAATATTGCCAAACAGAAAAATGACAAATGGACTCTCCCGGGTTTCCGGGACCAAATTTTTGGGTAGATTATAGGATGAGGAATAACCCACCCACCAAGGGAAGATGATTAAGAGAAGGAAGTAGATTTTGGATTGGAGAAAAAGGATAGAAAAATAGGAGGAGAGTCCCACAAAAGTTATGAATTTGACTTTCAATACATTTAAAGGTGGTTGCCACCGCAAGTCCGTGCTCGGATACCTAAAGTGGGTACGAGCTTGGTCGAAGCTGACGGGAACCGCAGCTAAGACTTGGGCAGTTTGCCAGAGAAAGGCTTTAGTGTATTTCCTCCCAAGCACGAATAAAAGTACTATAGGGAAAGGTGATGGTCTGGCCAGACAGATAGTAAAAGCTTTATTGAGTATGAACGAGGGCATAAACCTAGGAAGAGCTAGGAAAGCCAGGATCCTGCCTAACTGTAGTATCAGAGAAATGATGAATCCAAAAACAAATATTTAATTTATTTAACAATTTAAAGAAGTTAATATTTTTGACAATTAAATATTTTGCAATCTTGTTAACAATTTGGGGTCGCAGACCTCTCAACATTAAACGGTTGCTCCAGGCAATTGACAATTTACAAGGTTTCAAACCTTATGTTTCTAAAATCTTTATAAGATTTAAACAAATGAGCAATGAAATAATTAAAGCTTGAACGTGAATTGGAGTACAAAAAGTGCACCTTAAGAAATTCTTGAGAGAATGATCTAGAGAAAGTGACAACTTTGAAAATAACAATAATAACAACATGAAAAATAAGATAGAAGTTCCTACAACTTCTTATATTTATACAGAATTAATATATGAGGATTATACAAAGAGGGCAGGTCACTTACTGTGAAACCTGGAGAAAATGAAAAGGAAAGTTCTAGACTTCCCAAGTTTGAGCAGGAATCACTCGCCAAATGGGACAGTTTCCATTTCGTGAAACCTGAACATGACTCGCTCAAGAGTTTAAAGAAATGTTTTCCCTGATTATAGGAAAGGAACAATGTGATTTTAAAACTTGTATCACACAAGCAATTATGCAGAATGTAATTAATGTTAAACTAGCAAAGTTGGAAGGGCACTTCGTGAGTGACACCTTATAGAAAAGTTTCAATTTTATTAATAATGGTGGTTAGTAGAAGGTTGAGGAAAGATCATTGGGATATAGGATCAATGTTCATGGCCGTATTTAATATAACCGGACGATCGCGACGCGGTAGAAACGTGGAGCAAGCACTGTTTATCACTGTAGTCTATGATGATGGATGCAAAGTTCACTGTAGAAACACTAAAGTTTATGAAAAAGAAAGTTATTGCAATTATGGGAATAACTGATTGCACTATATAGGTGAGAGTCTATTTCTTGAAAAAGTTGTGATTTACAATTAAATGCGCCATAGAAAGTTCCAACGGGGGAAGAAAGTTCGCTATTGCAGTAATTTAAGGAAGATTCCTCATTTTAACTAGCATTTTCACAAGTGCGTGAACAATACTTGACGGCAAGACTCGCAGATAGAGTACAAGATCTCGAAGGTTCCAGAACGACCTTAGCAGAAAATGGGGTTGAGAAAATCCAACGGAGGAACTAGCTTTATAATTATAGACAGCGGGTATTATATAATATCCCACGTAGCGAGAGTATTTCTCGTTTGAATAGCTTAAGAAAAGCTCTTTTTTAATAAGGTTGGCTTATACAAGCAAAAGCTCAACATGGCAAATCCCACGAAGAATGATTTTTGCCCCAAAGTAAATAATTTCACACTGTCTATAAATTATAATTAAAAGCACGTGGAAGTTAAAACCATGAAGATGAGGTTAAAACTTTTAAAATGGTACTTATCTTGATTTCATGTTGAAGTCGAAGTTTCCGTTGATGACTACTTAGCCAACATGGCGTAGAAGAGGGTGAGCCTCTTGGTTTGAGGAGGCTAGCTCGAGCGGAGCTTTGACTGACCGAGTCAACTGCAGACTGAGAAGTGAGAGCTGCTCAACGGAGCACGGAGGGACCGAGGAAGGGGAAAAGAGTGGGGGGTAGGAGACAAAAGGAGAACATATAAGTATTGCCAATATTGTAACAAAAAAATGATCTCTTGCTGAGCTGGTCTTCAAAGAGTTGATAACAGTTGATACTAGCGCAGCATGGTGAGTAAAGAAGTAGACGTAGTCCTCTTGCTCAAGGAGAAAATAGCTGGCGATGGTAACAGGATCTGGTGGCCAAATGGATAAGTAAGTCCTCCAGCACCAGGAAGAATTGAGGAGCTTCAGAGATTCGCTGCGAGATGACGCTAGGTGGGTCACAGAATATATATCTGGAACAGACTCATACAAAATATAAGCGAACTGAACCCCTAAGAGAGAACAGAAGATCACTGTTGGTGTCTGACAAAGAGGAAGGAAAGAACATGCAAAAACATTGAAAATTATAATCTCAGGTACCGTGTATTCCAAGAATGCACCAAATGGAGCTTGCTCTACATCAAAATAAAGCACAAAATCGCAGGTTTCTGGACTAAATGGTTTGAAAATATAATTTTTAAAGTAAAAGTGTGCAATAATAAGTGAGATAACAAGTATTAACTCAAATATGCTTCAACACATCATTTTGTTCAGAAAACTTCACATATATTTTTAAGCAAAAGAAAGAGAGCATATTCCCCCCCCCCCCCCCCTCTTCGAGCTTACACCGCTTAAGGTGACACTGCTGCCGCGTACAGGTCTATTAGTACGGGTAGTTAGTTTATTGGAGGATATCTTTTAAATTGCTATTTAATAAGATTAGTTCACGCTTACAATATTTGGGCTGATGACTATTTTTCTCCTGATAAATGTTTGGTCAGTTTTTGTTTTGAAGTTGTTGCTTCATTTAGGGATGTGAGGGTCCTGACCATTTCAGCCCCGTGTTATTGTGGCGTCTGCATTAGTGTGTGTATTTGGATTGGAGGCAGCCGTGGCCTTAATTTAGCATTCGCCTGGAGTAAAAGTGGGAAAACCACTTCCAGGATGGCTGAGGTGGACTTTTCCTCACGAGGCTGAGTTTACCTCTCGGCAGGGCCAACTCGGACCTTCGGAGCTTCACGAGGAGGAGGACTCTTTTAGCTTATTCTAGCATTGAAATTAATTCTGAAATACATTGATGGATATTTATTATTATCACTATTCTTCTTTCTCCGTTAGGTCTTCTGAGGACCATGAACCACTTTCTCCGTTAGGTCTTCTGAGGACCACGAACCACTTTCTCCGTTAGGTCTTCTGAGGACCACGAACCACTTTCTCCGTTAGGTCTTCTGAGGACCACGAACCACTTTCTCCGTTAGGTCTTCTGAGGACCACGAACCACTTTCTCCGTTAGGTCTTCTGAGGACCACGAACCACTTTCTCCGTTAGGTCTTCTGAGGACCACGAACCACTTTCTCCGCTGGGTCTTCTGAGGACCACGAACCACTTTCTCCGTTGGGTCTTCTGGGGACCACGAACCACTTTCTCCGTTAGGTCTTCTGAGGACCACGAACTACTTTCTCCGTTAGGTCTTCTGAGGACCACGAACCACTTTCTCCGTTGGGTCTTCTGGGGACCACGAACCACTTTCTCCGTTAGCTCTTCTGGGGACCACGAACCACTTTCTCCGTTAGGTCTTCTGGGGACAACGAACTACTTTCTCCGTTACGTCTTCTGAGGACCACGAACCACTTTCTCCGTTAGGTCTTCTGAGGACCACGAACCACTTTCTCCGTTAGGTCTTCTGGGGCCCACGAACCACTTTTCCGTTAGGTCTTCTGGGGACCACGAACCACTTTCTCCGTTAGGTCTTCTGGGGACCACGAATCACTTTCTCCGTTAGGTCTTCTGAGGACCACGAACCACTTTCTCCGTTGCGTCTTCTGAGGACCACGAACCACTTTCTCCGTTGGGTCTTCTGAGGACCACGAACCACTTTCTCCGTTGGGTCTTCTGGGAACCACGAACCACTTTCTCCGTTAGGTCTTCTGAGGACCACGAACCACTTTCTCCGTTAGGTCTTCTGAGGACCACGAACCACTTTCTCCGTTGGGTCTTCTGAGGACCACGAACCACTTTCTCGGTTGGGTCTTCTGGGGACCACGAACCACTTTCTCCGTTAGGTCTTCTGAGGACCACGAACCACTTCCTCCGTTGGGTCTTCTTAGGACCACGAACCAGTTTCCTCGTTGGGTCTTCTGAGGACCACGAACCACTTTCTCCGTTAGGTCTTCTGAGGACCACGAACCACTTTCTCCGTTGGGTCTTCTGAGGACCGCGAACCACTTTCTCCGTTGGGTCTTCTGAGGACCACGAACCACTTTCCTCGTTGGGTCTTCTGAGGACAACGAACTACTTTCTCCGTTACGTCTTCTGAGGACCACGAACCACTTTCTCCGTTAGGTCTTCTGAGGACCACGAACCACTTTCTCCGTTAGGTCTTCTGAGGACCACGAACCACTTTCTCGGTTGGGTCTTCTGGGGACCACGAACCACTTTCTCCGTTAGGTCTTCTGAGGACCACGAACCACTTCCTCCGTTGGGTCTTCTTAGGACCACGAACCAGTTTCCTCGTTGGGTCTTCTGAGGACCACGAACCACTTTCTCCGTTAGGTCTTCTGAGGACCACGAACCACTTTCTCCGTTGGGGTCTTCTGAGGACCACGAACCACTTTCAATGTTTAGTCTTTGTTGTTCTTTCTTCTTCCTCCAGTGCTCCTTCATCTTTTCACTGTGTGTGTTCTTTCTCTCTTCCGGCCATTTTGAGCCTGTTTTCTTATATTGCCTTCCTTGGAGTCCTTCCTTTCCCAATACCTTTTTTTTTTGAAAATTTCTCTCTCTGGTGCATCTTCTTCTCTTACATTGTATTTTTTTTCTAAATCTTTCTTTACTTCTTGAAACCAGGCTGTTGTCGATTTCTTTTTCCAAAGATATTTATAAATCTGTTTGGTTATCCTGCTATTCATTCTATATAAATGTCCGAAAAATAACATTACCTCTTCTTTATTGTCTCCGTTATGTTTTCAATGTGCATTACTTCTTAGTTTCCAAAACTCTGTAGCTCTTAATGGACCGAGAATTTTGCATATCATTTTTCTTTCTGATACTTCTAATTTATCCAATTTATAATTTAGTATTAGACATTCACTGGCATATAAGCATTCTGGTTTAATTACTGTTCTATAGAGCTGCATTTTCAATTTCTTAGATAAACATTTCTTGTTATAGATATTGCTGGTTATACCAGATGCTCTTTGAATTTTGTGCACTCTTCCTTCTATAGCAGATTTTTCTAAGCATTTCATCTGAATTATTTCCCCCAAATATTTGAACTTATCTACCCTCTTAATTTGACCAATTTTTGTTATTAGGGTCTGTGGAGCATTTTTAGTATTTGTCAAAATTTTGTTTTTTCTACAGAAATCTTTAAACCTGTTTTATTGGCTATCTCTTCTAATAGATTGATTTGTACTGCTGCATGAGCCAAGTTTTGAGAAAGTATGGCACAATCATCCGCAAATGCCAGACAATTTACTTTAACACCACTGTTTTGTCTCCCTAGTGTTCTAGGTGATATATTCTGCTCCTTCAATTTTTTATTCCAAATTCGTACTATTTTTTCCAGGATAAAATTGAATGACAGTGGAGATAAACCATCGCCTTGCCTTACACCTGTATTTATTTTGAATGGGTTTGAAATTTCTCCCCGATATTTTACCTTTGAAATAGTGTCTGTGAGGGTTTCACGGATTTGGTTTGCCAGTTCAGATGTAACTCCAAATTCTCTGCTTACTTTATCTAGAGTTTCCCTATCGACAGAATCAAAAGCCTTTTTAAAATCTACAAATGTAACTATTATGGTTTTAGAAGATAATTGTCTGTGTCGAATTATGGACTTTTGGTTGAATATCTGTCCTGAGCAAGATCTGCCTTTTCTAAATCCACTTTGATATTCACCTAAATCACTGTCAAGTGTTGCTTCTACCATGTTTAGTAGTATTGTTGAGAATATCTTGTAGGCCACTGGACCATGGACCACGTTATTTCAACTGCCTTCTCCCTCGTTCTTTCACATTGGCCCTGTATTCACGCATTCTTACTGTGAGCTTCTTTTCGTTCTTCGGCCCACTTCCTTCCGGTTTTCAATATGGGGTTTGGCTGAAAACTCTGTATTTCCCCAAGTTTCTTCTTCAAAGAGTCACGTTCCAAGATGTCCTCATGTGATATCCCCAGTTCTTGTAGGTCTTTTTCCGCCCCTGCAAACCAGATACCTTTGGTTTTCTTTCCCAAAAATTAGACACAGATTCAATTGGTCAATTTTCAGGAGCTCTTTCGTGTTAAATGGCCATCAAAGGAGAGTCTCCTTTTGCGTATGGTGTCCGTTATTATGACTAGGGCCCGGACGTTGATGTAGTAAGAAAGTTTAAAAAATGCACTTAAAATTTTCAAAAATGTTTGCAATAAATGACCTAAAAAATCGAAAAATGCACTATAACATGGAGAAAATGATCTTATAATAATAGAAACTCAGCAATACTTCAAAAATTCGAAAAATGCACAATAAAAGAGTTTAAATAATCTTACAATAATAAACTCACCAATATTTAAAAAATGACATCTGAAGCTCAAACTGAAAAGTCAATCAAAATAGATTTCTAGCACTTAACAAAAGTTTATATTCATAGCTACCAGCTTCTTCTTAACTCTGAGAGACGTAGCGCCCTCATAGAAGGCGGTGACATGACGAAATTGGAGAAAATGACATTAAAAGGATGATTTCTCTAAAATATGACAAAAAAATTTACCAAACTTAAAAAAATGCTCTTAAAATGGAAAAATAGCAAAAATTGCAAAAAGATGCAAAATGAAAATGACTTATTTCAAGACGGTTTGGCCCGTCCGGAGTTTCTATGTACTTCAGCATTCTTTTAGACAGCTCAGTAAAAAGATGACATGTCATCAACTTCCGGGCCCTACTAATTACTATTATTATCTTTTGTTTACCAAATAAGTAGTAAAGTATTACATATTCAATGTTGTTTAACTGCACAAAGTTTGTCAATGAGGAGACATACTTAAGAAACACGACGGAATCTCTGCTCCAAATGACGTCTAAGGAGATATGAAAGAAAAAGAAAATCTCATATTATTTCTTGTATCCAGCGTGCTTTTTAATTTCTGGACGGAATGAAAGAGATGTTCATTACGCAAAGAGCCTTACAGCAAAAAGGCGCTCATTTAGTCTTGAGTTCGCATGCACAAGGAACTTGTAAACAAATTACAAGCTTATGCATCTTCATCCGCATATTTAACAAAATGTTATGCATTTCAGGGATTTTTGTACGTTGCGAAAAATTGCAATGTTCTGATTTGAGCAAACCGCATTCTTCTCAGCACCTCCCAGTTCTTGTCTTTGTGTGCGTTCTTAAACCACACGAGCCAATAACACTGGAATTCGGGTTCCAGTAGAACGCTACAGATTAGTTATGTAACGCAAAGGGTCAAGTTTATCTTTCGTTTTAGGGGCAGATGACCTCGTAGTTCCGCCCCTTCAACAATAACTATCTTTCGTCCGATCAAGGAGAAAGACAATTGTACCATTCCAGGCATGGCAGCGCTTTCTTAACTAGTTAGGACATCTGCATGACGTAGGAGGGAAGTAACGAAAATATTTTTCCCTGGCACCCTTTATTGGCAAAGTACATACACCATGGCATCATGAACTGTACACCTTGCACTATACAGAGTGTCTCAAAAAATATACTAACAGTTTGAATAACTATAAAATGATTATTTATGAACATAGAGACAAGTTTAAGGGCTTCAATTATAGAGGAGACATGTAATTAAAGACTCGTGTTCGCAAATGTTCAAATTGATCACCGTCAGTGTCCAGGAGTTCGATAAACCACCACCAACACACCGGGCAATTGCTCGCATCAGAGATAAATTTGAAGCAGATGGAACCGTTCACAACGTCAACAAGAAACGTTCTGGACGACCACGGACATCCACCAGTCCTACAAAAGAAGAAGAGGTGCAGGAAGCCCTCATTCGATCCCCACCGAAATCACTACGACAGACAGCTCGAGAGACACACATCTCAAAAGATAGCGTCCATCGCATCATGAAGCGTCTGCACTGGAAATCGTACATTCCAACACGAAATTGGAAATTGACAGACAATGTCACGAAATTCCAAATGAACTTTGTCGTAACGTTTGCGAATCCATTGCTTCGCATTATCAGCTTTGTCTGGACACTGACGGTGATCAATTTGAACATTTGCGAACATGAGTCTTTAAATAAATGTCTCCTCTATAATTGAAGCCCTTAAACTTGTCTCTATATTCATAAATAATCATTTTATAGTCATTCAAAATGTTAGTACATTTTTGAGACACCCTGTATAGTCGCCACCGACATTGAGACACTTGTCGTAGCGTGCAAGAAACCACTCTGGTGAAACTGCGATGCAAGGAATAACGCACAGTCTGCTCCGGGGTCAGGTTTCTCGGTGACTCCACACATCATGGAGCATGTGATGGGTCCAGGCACGACCAGTACGCACCGTTATGCTGCTCCTCTCTCTGCGCATGCGTCATTCCCGCTCACCTGGTTACCACCTGCTCGTGCAATTAACTGACGAAATTTACTTTCGTAACTTCCCTCGTACACATGCACAAGCAATCTCCTTGGAACTCATAACAAATTATGCACAACGAAGGACCCGTGTGCTTAGTCTCATAGAATAACCAAGTCGCCTATCCTCCCGTCATCACCACTCTCTGTGGCTTTGAGGTCAGGCTAGTTAACTCCCTTTTGTTATCATCATCATCATCATCATCATCATCATATATTATTTCAGTAGTATAGATCCCTCCTGCGGCGCTCACAAGCGACCGATCGTGAAAATGAGCATACAAATGAAAGAGAATAGACATTAGCAGTGACGAATTGCACTATAATTCCATAAATATCAATTATTTCTTTAAAAAATGACTTTAAAAAATGTACAAAGTGTGCGATTTGCAGATACTGTTGATGTATGAAAATACGCTCCATAATTTCTGTCCACTTCACATTTTGATCGCTGTCACGCCTGTTTCATGTCATTTTAACATTATGAGGTCTTTCCTTAATCATTTTGCATGGATTTAAGATACAGTGAATCAAAGGAATGAGTAGACTACTCAAATCGTATAATTTCATAAATATCGAATAACCGGTGAGTGTTACAGCACACAAATGACATTATCAGTGACAAATTGCATTCTGATTTATTAAATATCAATATTTGTAAGAAGTGTTCGATTTGCAAAACCTATTGGGAAAGTGTGGTTTATGAACATGCGAGATATCTAGTCATACTGTAATTCTGCAATGAATGACATCATACATACTTTGTGGAGCGCCATTTGCAGCTCGTCATCGCCAATGAGGCGGAGCGGTAACAGCCCATTGCTACGAGCCAGCCAGTGATGTGCGTAATGTGACGTTCCTGTGCTCCGTCTGTCCGGGAACACTGTTTATTTTCCTTGCTTCCTAAGGTCACAAGTCTTCAAACTAGGAGCGCCTTTTTATTTTCACTTTAAAAATAATGGACTCTTCATTCGGTAACGTATGCCAATACTAATTGGTTGAGACGATGGTGGCAACTTGTTCCCTTAACGAGGGCAGTCAAAGTGTGTGCGTGCTCGCTGTAGACAGCCTCCCTCGCCGTGCATGGTGTAGCAGGACGATGTAAACTTACAGTAGTTACCATCCCCCAACCAGTCACTACTGTCAAAGCATGTTTTCATACTTACTGAACTTGTAGATGGGGTTCAGAACAGATTTCAGAATCTTAAGCTTATATATCTACTCAATATGCAGCACTTATTAGTGACAAGCACCGAAAGAAACTCTATTAATCTTATAATTAGAACTAGTGGGCCCGTGCGAGCTTTCGCAACGTGAATGTAGGTTTATGGGGTTGTAGGGAAGAATGTGGTAGAACGAAGCTTTAAATATTGAAGAAATGTATTTATTGTTGTTAAACGGCATATGTAACCCAGCTTCCTAGCTCAGGAGGCTTCTTAGATAACATGACAATATTGGCGAGACCACACCGGAGCTATCTGCTGAGAGACTCCACAGCTAGCAGTACGTCGCGCTCCCGCCAGATGGCTGCCGCCGCCGCGCCAGGTTACGGTGCTCCCATTGTAAATGTACATTTTAAGGTATTTATTTAATTGTGAGGCACTTAAAGAGGAAGTGAGTGCGTTTCGGACACATGGGGTTGTGCGAAACCTGTAGGTACCTCATATGTGTAGACTGGTGTTAACAGGACCTTATTTTCGGTACAAAACCGGAATGGGACCTTAGAAGAAAAATATAGGGAGGATACCTGGTGCGTGAAAACAAGCAGCTGATCCCTCCCGATCCTCTCAGTAGCGTAATTCCCCTGCAAATGGAGTGGATAAGGTGACGGACGGCTGGCTCCACTGAGATAAGTAACCATATTACTTAATAGAATTCAAGTGCGTGCTCTAATTGTATTTATTGTATTGCGTTGTTCTAACTTGTATACACGTACACAATATCCATACGTAATTCACAAACCTTTATAACAAAACGAAATAACTTACAACGAGATTCAAACTGAGAATCGTATTAGAAACACCAGTAAAACAAACTACAATTTGTAGATAATATATAACTGTGTATACATTTAAACCTCAACACAGTGACCAGGATCTGATGATGACCGCTCGAAGGTCGAAACACGAAATCCTAAATTGCCAATTATAATAGTTATCAAAAACTAATACATGTATTTATTTCCAGGAGTGTTATTAGTGATTGTTCACATCTCTACTTAGTATAAAACAAAGTCCCCGATTCTTGGATGTCACGGGTAATCTCGAGAACCACTGGATGGATTTTGATGCGGATTTCACCATTCTGTAAACGATATCTCGCGGAAGGTTTCTGTAGAAAATAATTTATTTATGATCAAAGCAAGCCAAGCAATAACGATTTCCGTTAAAAAGTCGAAAAAGAAACTATTGTCCGTGAGCATTTTAAGCTTACGCTGGGCAACCCGTTAAAATATCAATATACTATGAGTCTAATCTGTAAGAATTGTTCAGCATGAAATGTTCTACAAAAAAGTCCGGGAGAGCATATCTCTAATACATCGCCCACTCTAAGTGTTTTTAGATTGGACGGAAGGGGGATTTGTGTTTCATGCACCTCGCCATACTTAAATTACGTCTGACAAGAATTCGTTGCACATGCATCTCCATGATAATATAATCAATAGTCCAGTCAGTGATTTTAACCCATCATGCCGAGACGTAAAACGGATATAGGTCGTAGTTCATTGGCATAGAAAAAAATCGCTTATGACGTAATGTATTCATAACTATTCCCGGGTGAAGCCGGGGCGGGTTGCTAGTAAATATATACATTGTACCCCGCCCAGTCTTTGGGCAAATTCATGTTGACCGACTGAAGAGTAACAACTGACAGTTTAAATAATGAAATAAAATCGTGAACCGTCTAATTTTGGACGATTGACATGTTCGATTGTTCTATATGTAGGCCATAGAGTTATGTATCATTAGATGAAGATTATTGCGTAGGCTTATTATTCAAAAGTTCACTTTGATCGCATGATTATGACACAAACATTAAAATTATAAATGAAACATCGTTACCCTTTCGCCTGCCTCCTCCCCACTGAAATGTTGTATCTAGATAAAGGTCATTATCATAAGTTTACCTTCGGGACTTTCAATAAATTGATGAGCACAAAATCAATATGGCGGTGATGCGAAATATAAATATTTATATGGATATTTCTCGCGACTTAATTACCCGAGCATAGCATGGTGATTATTCTTACAAGGCTTAATATATTGGCGTCTAATTTAATTCCATTCTCATGAGAAGTTAAATATGGCTGCTATGCCTAATTTTTAAAATCACGCTTTTATTTCTTGTGTCCTAAAGAAGCGATAGAAATGTAGATTGGTACAATCTGCCACGATTATAATTGGCCTATTCATCTGCTGGCATATAATTCTATAGCATATATACTGTATATAGAACAATCCAACATAACGTTTATACGATACATTTCACCGGTTCTCAATATCTCCGAAACTATTTAGAGGACTGTAAAGTACGTACAAATATCCTGAGAAACACAACAACAACAACAACAACACGGTGGCCAAGTATAAGGTGCGTTCAAAAAGTAACGAGGCTGAGGCTGGAATGCGCAAACCGGTGACTACATCGGCTAATCGTGGCGTGTGTAACGAGGTGCGGTTCCGACCAGAGCGTGGAAGGTCACAGCCCGTCGCTAGAGGGCACGCGTGCACGTCACGTGACGATACAAAGCGAGCAGCAGCATGCATCAATCGTCCAACGCTGCCAGTCGCATTGCAAAGAGTGACATGGAGGCGTCAACCGAAGAGCAAAGAGGTGTTGTTCTGTTTCTGACAGCGGAAGGAGTAGGGGGAACGGACATTCATCGCCGAATGTCACGAGTGTACGGCGAACACTGCATGTCCCTTGCAAGGGTCAAGGGGTGGCACAAGCGCTTCAGGGAAGGATGGGTGTCGTTAGCCCATGATGTCCGGTCTGGGGCACCGATGACAACGTCCAGCTGGTTGATGCACTCATTACCCAGGACCGCCGAGTGACAGTGAACGCCATAGCCGCCGTGGTCGCTCCACGACAATGCACGACCTCATACGGCCAACACAGTCGCGGCACTCCCGCAGAAATTCAAATGGGAGGTTCTCGGCCACCCTCCATACAGTTCAGACCTCTCTCCCTGTGATTACCCCATGTTTGGCCCCATGAAAATGGCTCTGCGGGACCAACGATTCACCTCGGACGCCGACGTTCAGCTGTACGTGCGGAACTGGTTCACATCGCAGCCCAGGGAATTTTATGAGACAGCCATTCACCGCCTCGTGTCACTGTGGGACAAGTGCCTCAACAGCCAGGGCCAATACTTCTAACATACAGGTACTGGTCTCTGTAATTATGCCTCCAGCTCGTTACTTTTTGAACGCACCTTATAATATTCGAATATTTAAAATAACGTTTCTGGCGATCTAATTACCCAAGTGCAATTTAACTTGGCACAGCGAATCCTTACTCAGAGCTTAATGTAGCGATATCTAATGAAGTTGAATTGTTTTAAAAAATCAAAATGGCATTAGTTTGAAATGTTACAACCTTATATTTTTATTTCTCGTATCTTATTCAGGCGATTGAAAATATGATTCATATGCTGGGCTATGGTGACAATCCCTCCCTATATTATTCTGTTAAGGTCCCATTCCAGTTTTTTACCGAAAATAAGGTCGCATTAACATCAACCTACACATATGGCATACCTACAGGTTCAGCATAACCCAATGCGTAAGCGAAACACACTCACTTACTCTTTAAATGCCTCACAATTAAATAAATATATTTACATTGAAATAATGAAAGAACGCAACACGGTAACCATGGTAACAGAATCTCACAGGTCCATCTATTTCTGTAAGACGCAATGCATTTCCAATTATTTCATTACTGTGAAAGTTTCCAGACGGTTATAAGGGTATCACTGAACCAAATTAAGCTGTAAAATTCATCAATACATACAGTATACTGCGCTTAAGGGGGTCAAGGGCCACTCTAGATTTTTTTTTCGCGCAATTTTCACGAGTGAGTGTGGTACGAAAGGTCTTTTTCACCCGACTATAAAGGGTCTCCGAAACCCACAGTTAAAGACCCTTAAATTAACAGTGTCTGTGATATTCCCAGAAAACCGACTTCGCTCTGATATACCTATGAAGGAATGACAAACCCCTAACCTCTGCACCAATAGGTCAATTGATAAAGTCTGATTATTCATACCAAGGATAAATCAGTCATAGCATTCATGATTGAGATTTTGCTAAGTGTAGGCTACTCTTTACAACTAGAATATTCGCGGGCGAAGCCGCGACGGGTAATGCTAGTCATTAACTAATGGCACTAAATACTATAGCTTACTTTTCGTAAATCATAGAAGTCATGCTTTTGACATTTGTAAAAATTAACTCTCGTGATTCATTACAGAAAGATGGCATCTCGCGGCAGGAGTCTTAATTAACGAAACTGAAGTTATATATCCTTGCACATCCTTTCTCAATGAATTGGTGGTGGTGGGGGGGGGGGGGTAAAACATAGAGATTTGTCGGTCAACATGAATATGCGCGGGGTGCAAAATATAAATAAATAGAACAAGCAGTTCCGTGAAGAACTATACAGCCTATTTTCATATATCTTACTTATGTTAATCGCCTCTATCGACATACACACTTTCAGTTTGATTGCTGCAATAGATTCGTAGATATTGTAAACCGTCTAAATATTTCGGATGGTTGCCATGTTGGATTTTTATATACGTAGGTCTGAGAGTTATGTACTATTATATGAAGGTTATTGTGTAGGTGTAGTATTCAAACTTCAATCGCGTGATTAGGACATAACAAATAAAAACGTGATTTTAAAATTTCGCACAGCTGCCATCTTGTGGTTATGAAATCAATTGAAATAAATTAGATGCCAGTGAATTAAAATTTGTATAGCCTAGGCATTTATCGTACCAAGTTTCACTGCACTCGGATGGTTAAATCGCAAGAAACTTCCATTTTGGATTTGTCCTCATCAGGTTATTTAAAGTCCCATAGGTGAACTTATGTACATATTCCCTATGAATATAAAAAGATCAGTTTGATTGCTGTAATTGATTCGTAGATATTAAGAACCGTCTAAATATTTTGTATGGTCGCCATGTTGGATTGTTATACGTATAGGCCATAGAGTTATGTACCATTAAATGAACATGATTGCGTAGGTTCATTATTTAACCGTTGATTTCGATCGTGTGATTACGACACAAAAAATAAAAACTCAATTTGCAAATTTTGCACAGCCGCCATCTTGAAATTATGTGAACAATTGAACTAAATTAGTTGCCAGTGCATTAAAATGTGTATAAACATTTACTGTACCATATTTCACTGCGCTCAGATGGTCTAATCGTGAGAAAAGTCTATTAAAATCTTTCAACTTTGCTTGGCCACCATGTTCGTTTTGTTCTTAACAACTTTGAAAGTCACATAGGTAAACTTCTAGTAGTGCACTTTATCTCGGTACAAAATTTCAGGGTGATATCAGTAATAGTTTCGGAGATATAGAATGCCGGTGAAATATTTCGCACAGCCGCTATGTTGGATTGGTGCGACTTGGCCAATATAGTACTATGAGCTTACCGAGTTTCATTAAAATCGCTCCAGCCGTTTAGATTTTATTTTCACACACACGGACAAAAGGTAATCTCATAGGCAAAACATACACTCCTGGAAAAAATTACAGGTATTAGTTAATTCTCACCAATGTCATCTACTGCAGACATCGTAAATGTGGGCTAAACGCGTGTTCATATCTGATGAGGAAGATATTTCACTGTGCTGCCTCTCGGTAAGTTGGTACACAATCACTTAGCCTCATCGTGTAACAGTGCCGGAGGTGTGTCTTGAGTACAATAGTAAGACGACTATGCGTCATTAAATCCCCCCAGGGGCTGACATCTAGTGGGACGTGGGTTGGCGACCACGGAACCCCAGCGGAGTCCGGCATTGCTTCCACTTACTTGTGCCGGCTCCTCTCGGCCTTCTTTCCTGTCGACCTCTCTTGGTCAACTCTTGTTCTCTTTCAACCCTGACGGTATTAGGGTATCTGAGGCCTAGGGAGTCTCTTCCTTTCCCGCCTTAATTGGCCCTTGTCTCATCTTTTCTGATCCCTCATTCTTCTAGGGGTCAGCCTTCTGCTCAAGGCCCTCAAGGAGGCAGGGTGTGTGTAGCCCGACCACTTCTGGTGCATCCTGGATATTGCTACACCCTCAGGAGCTCACGGCTGATGAGTTCGTGAGTCGGTGATCCCGAGGGATTCCTGAGCTGGGTCCGTTTTTCCCCCTTTTCCACTGACTTTGGGGCGGGCCCTCTCCTCTTTCCCTTTCCTATCTGCCTTTCATGGCTCTCCTTCCTGCCAAGTCCCTGAATCCTCATTCTTCGAGGGCTGAGGGCATTTCTTTTCTTCTTGTCCTTTATTTGCCTTATCCTTTATTTGTTTACCATTTCTTCTTCAAGTATGTAAGTCTGTAGTTAGTATCTTCCACTATCACCCAAACCAATAGGAACCAATAACCTAGATGTTAGGCCCCTTTAAACAACAATTATCATCATCATCATCATCATCATGCTTCATTAAATTATATTCTTTGGTTCTTGTCTGAAATAACTACAGCATGTGGATATTGAGTTTCGAGTTTGATTTTCTTCCTCTATTATTTATCACAACGTAGGTCGTGTAGTAGGCTACATCAGAGGAGGAATCTATTTAATTAACGGAGTATTTAGAAATGGACAAGACCAGTAGAATAGGCTGTTACTTGTTTGAGATATGTATTTGCGATAGCCCGTGTTCATTTCTTCTGTCATAGAAATGCCTTTTGACTGGCTGCATAAAGTTCTGGTCTGCTGAACCCGAGATTGCAGGATCGAATCCTTGCCAAGTAAGTTGGCATTTAATGGCGCTTAAGTGAGAGGGAGCTGTGTCAGTAGATTTACTGGCACGTTAAGGATCCCCTTCGGGGCAAAACTCTAGCACCCCGGCGTCTCTAAGAGCCACAGTAGTTTAAAGAGTCGTAGCACTATTATTAGTATTATTATTATTATAAAACCGACAACAGTGGCTACGCTGGCTAAAGCGCAGCGTTAGGTCATGGGGCCAAGCTCTCTGCTGACTCGGTAGACGCGTGGGTTCGATCCCCACCGTCGGCCGTCCTTGAAATGGTTTTCCGTGGTTTTCCATTTTCAACCAAGGGCAAATGCTGGGACGGTACCTTCTGACAGGCCACGGCCGCTTCCTTCCACATCCTTGCCCAGTTACATTCATACATTCATCTTCATCCATTCCATCTGTCATCCCGACGCGCAGGTTGCCCACGGGCGTCGCACAGTGGGTCAAAATCGAAATCTAGGGGGACAAAATTATTTTTACGTTTTAATCATGAATTTAGAGTGAAAGCAACGTATATAATTTGTTTACTTCATAATAAACAACAGTTAAGACCTATTTTGGGCTATGCCTACACATACAAGAAATTGTGTATGACTAGGAGTTGGATAGAGCATTCAGAACAATTTTCTACCTCTAATTTACCTTTAACAAAGTCACAAAGTTCCACTTTTGACATTATCGTCGAACCCAGTGCTTCAAACAGTTGTAAACGTGTTAGAACTGGTTGTGAGGCATCTTCTAAAACGTAAAATGACTAAGTAAGTTGCAAAAAGATGCAAAAAATCTTATAAAAGGCGTAAACTAGAAGACTGTATCTACATTTTAACATTAAGTAGAAAGTGACGCAGAGTGACGCAACATACTAACAATCTAAGTGAAACTATAATTTTAAAATGAATAGTTAAATATTATATCATGCAAATATAGCTAAAATTACGTAACAATTACGCCCATTAATAACTGAAACACGTTACAAAGATCATACCTTCAGCTGCATGTTCCATCTTAAAGCATCACACTAACCACAAAGACAACCAAACCACAGCCACCTGCATTCACCCTCCAATTCTGTCTGCTCGAACATTGGTGACAGATTTACACTAAGATGCGTTTATATCCCAGAATAGTGAGTGGCAATTATATGAGAATGCTGTAGAATTAATAAATTATGATTTTTAATTATGAAAATAAATAATGTAGTCCTCCTAGATTTCGATTTTGACCCATTGTGCATCGACTAGAAAGACCTGCACTCAGTCTCTCAGGAGGCCACACGACAACATTATTATAAATGCCTTTGAGCATATCATGTGGATTATAAACCATTTAAAACGGAATATATCTTCCCTCGCATGCAAAACAATTTGAATTGGGTTTTAATTCAGTCAGGAGTGAGGGATGCTGTTGGCCGTTGGGCGCGGAAGTCCTTCCCCTTGTTCCGTTCCTTTATCTCGAGTGAATGCTCTTGGGAGATGGCCAAATGGGGGAAGCGGTCCGGCCGGCATCTTTATCGTGTGCTGCGCCATCTATTGCTACTCATCACGATATAGCCTAGGCCCACCACCCACATGCGATCCTTGAGAGTGTTAGGTGGCGCTTTAAATAACGCGCCTCAGATAGGAGGCCTTGACCGTGCTCTACGCTCGCATCCAGTAGGCCGTGCTGTGACTAGAGTGCTGCGCCATCTATTGCTACTCATTACGATATAGCCTAGGCCCACCACCCACATGCGATCCTTGAGAGTGTTAGGTGGCGCTTTAAATAACGCGCCTCAGATAGGAGGCCTTGACCGTGCTCTACGCTCGCATCCAGTAGGCCGTGCTGTGACTAGAGTGCTGCGCCATCTATTGCTACTCATCACGATATAGCCTAGGCCCACCACCCACATGCGATCCATGAAGTTGTTAGGTGGCGCTTTAAATAACGCGCCTCAGATAGGAGGCCGTGACCGTGCTCTGCGCTCGCATCCAGTAGGCCGTGCTGTGACTAGAGTGCTGCGCCATCTATTGCTACTCATTACGATATAGCCTAGGCCCACCACCCACATGCGATCCTTGAGAGTGTTAGGTGGCGCTTTAAATAACGCGCCTCAGATAGGAGGCCTTGACCGTGCTCTACGCTCGCATCCAGTAGGCCGTGCTGTGACTAGAGTGCTGCGCCATCTATTGCTGCTCATTACGATATAGCCTAGGCCCACCACCCACATGCGATCCTTGAGAGTGTTAGGTGGCGCTTTAAATAACGCGCCTCAGATAGGAGGCCTTGACCGTGCTCTACGCTCGCATCCAGTAGGCCGTGCTGTGACTAGAGTCCTGCGCCATCTATTGCTACTCATTACGATATAGCCTAGGCCCACCACCCACATGCGATCCATGAAGTTGTTAGGTGGCGTTTTAAATAACGCGCCTCAGATAGGAGGCCGTGACCGTGCTCTACGCTCGCATCCAGTAGGCCGTGCTGTGACTAGAGTCCTGCGCCATCTATTGCTACTCATTACGATATAGCCTAGGCCCACCACCCACATGCGATCCATGAAGTTGTTAGGTGGCGTTTTAAATAACGCGCCTCAGATAGGAGGCCTTGACCGTGCTCTACGCTCGCATCCAGTAGGCCGTGCTGTGACTAGAGTGCTGCGCCATCTATTGCTACTCATCACGATATAGCCTAGGCCCACCACCCACATGCGATCCATGAAGTTGTTAGGTGGCGTTTTAAATAACGCGCCTCAGATAGGAGGCCTTGACCGTGCTCTACGCTCGCATCCAGTAGGCCGTGCTGTGACTAGAGTGCTGCGCCATCTATTGCTACTCATTACGATATAGCCTAGGCCCACCACCCACATGCGATCCTTGAGAGTGTTAGGTGGCGCTTTAAATAACGCGCCTCAGATAGGAGGCCTTGACCGTGCTCTACGCTCGCATCCAGTAGGCCGTGCTGTGACTAGAGTGCTGCGCCATCTATTGCTACTCATCACGATATAGCCTAGGCCCACCACCCACATGCGATTCTTGAGAGTGTTAGGTGGCGCTTTAAATAACGCGCCTCAGATAGGAGGCCGTGACCGTGCTCTGCGCTCGCATCCAGTAGGCCGTGCTGTGACTAGAGTGCTGCGCCATCTATTGCTACTCATTACGATATAGCCTAGGCCCACCACCCACATGCAATCCTTGAGAGTGTTAGGTGGCGTTTTAAATAACGCGCCTCAGATAGGAGGCCTTGACCGTGCTCTACGCTCGCATCCAGTAGGCCGTGCTGTGACTAGAGTCCTGCGCCATCTATTGCTACTCATTACGATATAGCCTAGGCCCACCACACACATGCGATCCTTGAGAGTGTTAGGTGGCGTTTTAAATAACGCGCCTCAGATAGGAGGCCTTGACCGTGCTCAGCGCTCGCATCCAGTAGGCCGTGCTGTGACTAGAGTGCTACGCGGATACAAAACGTTATCCGCATCCGCCCCGTATTCCCATGGCTGTTAACCGCGGAGAAAGTCATCCCCCTAGGCTATGCTTGTCATGTGTTATGTTTACAATGAATGTTATACAACGAGGATTCCAACCCTTTTCAGTTCAGAGTGCTAATTCTGCTTAATGATGATGATGATGATGATGATGATAATTGCTGTTTTAAGGGGCCTAACATCTAGGTTATCGGCCCCTAATGGTGTGGATGAGATAACAAGGAAAACTAAAACTAATACTGTACCCATCTGATATTATGTGTTCGTATCCCGACTGCTCACGGTCTTTCGAGGCATGGTACATTCTCCCACTGTACGAACACACATTCAGCATTTGAGGTCTACCAGGTCATTACTCTACATGGAAAAACAACAATTTCCTAAATACTGAATTTAATATTACTCAATCATGGCAAAACACAACAAAAACACAAATTACATGTACATTTAACTTCCCTCAACACAAATAAAGTATGTGGAGCGCACAGATGATGATTACACACAGTCACACAAACCCTAATCTGATTCATGTGCACTCCTCAGCTCTGATTCACTAATCCAAAGATCAGATCAACTTTAATGCACTGAGCTCATCAGGCATGCTGCAACATCTTTTGTGAGTCTTTAATGTATGTGGCGCTTCACTGCACCCAAATCTATTCTACACTTCCTAAATCATACTCTTGACATTGACGAAATGTTCATAGTGTCTTTCACATAGCTTAATTAACATCAATTAATGCATCACAATACAATAAACACCAAATAAACAAGTTATTTAAATCACCGAATTACCTTTACATGCAATCATTGTTGATCTAAACATTCTAACCGTTATGCATCGGAACATTTATCTTTATATTATGATTCAACAATATCATCCTGATTGCTTTACTTTTGCGTTTGCTTTGCTTAGTTTGTGTAACAATCGTTTTCCTTTCCCATCTGTTTCAAACGCAACATGAGTACTATCTCTCTCCACAACAAAAATAATTAGTGATTTAGCTTCACCATTCGATATTCATTAGGTCCAATTAAGTCGTTAGTAACGTTACAATTGAGCCAAGTCGTGCTTTAGTACTACTACCCGTCCCAATAAAATAACATTAAAAGGGCAATTACTTATTACAATTACATCAACAGGATTTAGAAAAGTTAAAAATGTCACAAGACATTAACTTGGCCAAATATTATGCGATTTTTACGATCCTTCGAAATTTCTGCATGTTCAGAAGGCGTACAATTCATTTATACAATACCATCAAACATTATTTGATTAGTTCAGAATATGAGTTTATGTATTTCAATAGCACAGTACCAATTACTAAGGGTCGCGGTCACTTTTGCTACCCTGCCTCGTGGACAATAGGTTCGCTAGGCCCCGCCTCTAGGCAAGATGGCTGCCTTCCCACTCCACTCTGTCTGGTTCTACTGACCCAGACTTCAGATTTTGTAAACAAAGCCTTCAAGGTTGCATACCTCTTACTTGCAGGGGTAAGGGTTGGATGTGTCATTATATGAGCGGAATCGATCTAAATATTTACCTCCTTCACTTAGGATAATTATAATTGGCTCAAGATGGCTCTCAATTAATATTATTAGCAAGGGATGGATTTCCAATAGCTCTGCCGTCCTGGGGAAACAATCTGTGGCTCTTAATGCGTGCAAGTCGGGTTTCCATCGTTGTCCCGCTCCACGATACTAACATGTGGTAGAGAATCGCCGTGATTCCTCCACAATGCATAGTCTCACCTACACGGGCGGATCAATCATTTAATTAGCTGACACAGGGTGGCACAGTTAATCCCTGGTAGCTACGAGGACGCTGAATATGAGCAAACAGGCACCTACCTGTTCCCACGCTGTCGCTATACTTGGGTACGCTCACAGGCCGTACATAATTCATTGTAGATTCGTAGAATGGCTCACAAGATTTTCCTGACGTTCATGCTAGTTGAATGATCCCTGCAATTATTTACGCAAATCTCTGGATTCTACGTTACACTTGCTCGCTTATTGCGGCTTCAACAATATATCTGTTAAGTAATCCGGCTCATAAGATACTCCTATAACTTCCCTGATTCAATTATTATACCATGGCTCTACATTGGCTTTCATTACGGGTATTATTTTACTGGCAATTACATTATTGGCATGATTACTGGCATTTATTAGCAATTATTAGCAAATATTATTAACAGCATATCTATTACATTGAAACATGTTTATATACATTCGGACACTTATCTCTTACTCTTCCACATATAATACTACGGTATTCTCTTATCGGACATGGCACAATTTAACGCTTATGGCATCAACATGCCGACTTTACGTGTTATCTCGACTTTGACCTTTTTATTATTCTTATTATCAGTGCTTGATTTGTATTGAAAGAGGTTCCGGTACTGTGGGCTACTGGGTGGTGGTGAGAGGGGGACGAGGGTGAGAGGGGGGGACTTTATGGAATATTGAAATATAGAAATCTAAAAACGATTTTTTATGCTTTTCTGGACACTTTTAAAATTAATCACTGGACAAAATAGCTATCTAATGACTGTAATTTTAAATTAAATTGAGACTGCTGTAGCAACATTTTTCTTATCATAGCCGTTGGTCTATATTAAATATTCATGCAATGTACATTATTTCAATTTAATTTTTTACGTAATTTTAAAAATTAAACACATTCGGTTTGAAAATACACACAAGTTCACTAACAATCATTTATTTCTTGTTTTATAATTTTGTCTTTGCAGTTTTCTGAAATAATTATCCAGTCAAAGAGCAAGTTGACCTTGACTTACAACTAACGCTCCACAGTTCTAAAAATTATGTCATACATTCAGAGGTTTCGGTACGGCGTACCGGTGCGTACCGTCACAAATCTAGCCCTGCTTATTATCAATTAACTTTATCGTTATATTGATAATTATCTTACACAATTGTAAGTAAATCATTCTCAATTCAAGTTATTTACTGCAACATGAGGAATGTAAACTCATGCAATTCTTACTGCAAATTCCCTATGGTATTTTATAGAATGACATGTTCGTATGGTGAGCTATAAAATCATATTAACATTTTGGAGTGTACTCACATTTTCTTCTGGCTGGAGTTATCCAATAGTACAGCAACTCACCCAACATATTGGCTTGCCTAGCACATTGCCATTTCTTGCACAATTAACACTTTTGGTGGTTTAAACTCTTTGATTATCACTTGAAATGGATACATTTTGCACTTTAAACTATAACACATTTTTATCATAAAATTAAATATTTTATAATACAACACTTGATCACAAAATTTTGTACACTTGGATTCTTCACACACTGCCTTCCTGGGCTTCCCGTTACTGCACGATTTCAGAGGTGCGGGCGCTGCAATATCCCAGACACCTCCTCGTTTCCAGTGAAAGTTTATCGCTTGTAGATGCGTACATCTCCTATCTTCTAAGAATGTGTCCTCTACTGTGTGTGTTCCTATCTTCTTCTCCAGATCACCTAGTATGTCAATCTAGTGTCTGTTCTCTAAGCATTTATCACAAATACCTGTGATACAGTCCTTGCTCCCATGATCTATCGTGTACTATAATACTGTATTGTACGATACTTTACAGATCATTACTATCCTACCGGATAAGTCCATTGTCTATGACAACACTTCGCGACTTTCCTACGCTATAATATATTACACTTGTGTATAATAAACTGACTATATGCATGTCGTTTACTGTGTGTGATTTTACTATATCAACACTTGGAATAGGCTGCATGATGCACCTTCCATTGTCTATTTGTTCTGTCCTGACTTTGACGAACTTGTGTGCTGCGCGCACTATTTGTTTTCAACGAACTACATGTCACCTACATGGATGTCTTCAACGAACTGACGCTGCCCAGCCTCTCCGACCTTATAAAGTATTCTAGTAAAACATAGTTTCTTTCCGAATCTGGAGCTACTCTTTTCTCTCATATCGCACTTACCGACATGGTAATGCGTAATTTTGGAGCGTATTTTCCTGGAGGTTCCAATTCTTCTTGCGTGCAGGCAATTCGCTCGCTCAATTAATTAATATTAATTCTTTTTCTCAACGGCGTCCTGACACTTCTCTGCGGTTATTCCCCTGTGACCCTCCGCTAATAGCCCTAAGACTGCTTTGGTTTCGAGCTTCCACATCTTATTCTTTCTAGGCTACAATTTAGGTACAGTATCTCATCTTCCCTAAATTAGCTCTCTTTGATTTTATGCATGTGGATGTAACTCTCATCCCATATGAATGTCTCGTTTGCCTGGAATTCATTAATTTCTCTTGGCTTCCTCCCCTCCCCTCATACTCTCCTTTATCTCAGGGTGGTTTTTGGACTGTATTTGGAGCTCCCCTTTCCACTGGGCGCGTGAAATTGGTTTGACATTGATGTAGCTGGCGACCGTCTGCCCCGCCTATTTTCCAGCGGCATATGTCAACTGTCAAGTCGCTCCAAGATTCTGAACTTTTGCTAGATATTCTGTATGTTAGCTCCTTACTCATACAATATTCTTCCTTAAAATTGCTTATAATTCCTTCCCCAAACATGGAATTAAGCTTCAATTACTTCACAAATTGTTATTTCAACTGTGTCTCGGGTCCAATGCGGCTGTTCCCCCTCACAGATCTAGGGTTAGGTTCTCTGGAAAATCATAGACATGATTCTTCCTCCTCGGAGTCCCGGGTTCAATGCCAGTCAGCATCCATACCCTCGGGAACAATGCTAACTACAAACTTACAGACTAGAAGAAGAAATAGTTTTAAAAAGCTACAGTCAGTCTGAGAGACTAGACTTTATATCATTTCAAATGACGCATGCTACAAATGCTACACATGTTAGAAAGGCCGGAGGGCTTCTCGCTTCGCTCGAAGCCCCAGGACTCTTTCAACAGACTCCATTACCCATTAACTTAGTCTTCCCGTGCGGGGAACGGAGAGCGGAGGTGCACTCTGCTGCATGACGTCACGCGCTCTCCGTCTCCGTATCGCATAACGCCATAGCCCAGGAGTAAACTCAGTCTCGGTGCATATGCACTGAACGACATGATGATGTCATACGCTCAAGTGCAACCTTCGTACATTTCCTCTCCGTAACCGTAACGCATAACGGTAGACCAAAGCATAACGATGAATATTCTACAAGATCATTTGAAATGATAACAAAGAAAGGATAAGGCAAATAAAGGAGAGGAAGAAAAGAAATACCCTCAACCCTCGAAGAATGAGGATTGAGGGACTTGGAAGGAAGGAGGGCAGATAGGAAAGGTCAGAGGAAAAAGGGGACAAAACGGACCCAGATCAGGAATCCCTCGGGATCTCTAATTCCCGAACTCACCAGCCGTGAGCCCCTGAGGGTGTAGCACTATCCAGAGTGCACCAGAAGTGGTGGGGCTACATACACCCTGCCTCCTTGAGGGCCTTGAGCAGAAGGCAGGAGATAACAGAAACAGATATAGAAGGCTGACCCCTCGCAGAAGGAGGGTATCAGGAATGATGAGGCAAGGGCCAATTAAGGCGGGAAGGTGAAAGACTCCCTAGGCGTCGGATACCCTAATACCGTCGGGGTCGGTAAAGAACAAGAGTTGACCAAGGGAGGTCGACAGTAAAGAAGACGGAGAGGAGCCTTGCACAAGTAAGTGGAAGCAATGCGGGACTCGGCTGTGGTCCCGTGGTCACCAATCCACGTCCCACTATCTGCTTAATGAAACAATTTGAATGGGAATAGCGTAAATCATCATCTTATATTTGTCATGGAATAAAACATAACTGAAACAAATATGATTGATCGTAAACATCTGGGTCCTAGTAATGATATTCATCAAGTTCGCAAATTTACTCCAAACGTTATCCGCAGTTTATCCGCTATTCACACTGCCATCCAAACTACTGTGTGCCATTAAGTTGTCACGTTCACTTCGAGGCTACACTCCGCACACTATAACCGAGCAAACACGACTGAGGGTGCAGGCACCGGCTGTGTTTACCTTGTGGTTACGCTGCTAGTTAGAGCCGGGAACCTTTCCTATACAGAGCGAACACGTAAGGTTGCTGGTGCATATGTAGTGCGATTTGCGGTCTATTTCCTGTTGCCCTGCTTATTCGTAACTTATGCTTAACTTTTGGACCCTAGCATATTATTAAGAGGGCAGAAACACCTTTGAAGAAAAAGCATTTTTGTTAGTTCCATTTCACTGGAGGCCTCACCATTCCGGCGTGGTAAAGCACGAAAAACCATTTGGTAAGGTGGAAATCGAACCCAGAACCTTTGGATATGGAGTCTCAATAATCATTATTTTCATTGTTAGCGATAGAGTTACGCTTTCCTACTTAGAGTTGAGTATCTGGTTAGATGTAAGAGAAGGCCTTGATCTCTCCACACTGAATAAACAAACAAACAAATAATCAGTCAATTCCCCGAGAACTCACAATTTTGTGACAATTATGAATTGACTATTTCGTAAATTGTGACCTAGTGATTAGTTCTATATGTGCTCTTGTGGTAACACTGGAGTGTAGTGAAGTTGGTAAGTGATCAACAATAGAGCTGTACACTTTGATCGTTGATTGAGTTGAAGAACTCTTCAATTAGCGGACCGAGGCCACACTACGCACAGTGGCGTGCGCCCTCGCCCTCGCCCTTGGATACAGGGTTATTCAAAAAGAAGGAACAAATTTCGTCCAAACTACAAAAGGTAGAACCATAATTCCAACGTTCCTGGACAGACAAAAGTGCAAAATGTGAATGATTACTTTTTTTCTGATGAATGCACTTTTCATCTTTCCGGTACAGTTAATCGCCATAACATTACAATTTGGGCAAGTGAAAATCCTAGGGCAGTTATTGAACATGAACGAGATTCATCGAAGATTAACGTCTTTCTGTGCCATATCTGTAAACAAAGTTTATGGACCTTTCTTTTTCTTCATGGAGAAAACTGTAACAGCACTAACCTATCTGGACATGCTTCAAAACTGATTATTCCACGTCTACGTTACCTGAATGACACCATTCCAGGACGTTGGATTGGAAGAGGAGAAAAAGAAGATCAACAGTAGTGGTTTTGTACGGGTTCTAATGCCACCGCCACCACTCCACCGCTGGAAAACAAAGATGGCGATATCATTCGGGCGAATTATTGGAGGAAGCCGTGTTAGGTATCAAATTACTCAGGGCAAAGCCCCCTTTTCAGCCCACAATATATTTTTATTAAATTTTGACAAAGGGCCTAACTACAAATTTTGAAAATATTGTCATGGATGGCGCGCTTTTCAAATAAAGATGGTGAGCACAGCTTAACCTTGCCGATAATAATAATAATAATAATAATAATAATATCGTATGGCCTAGGGTGCCGGGTGCAAGCTTTGTTATTTGACACCCAGAGGGCAGCTTGCATGTCGAATTTTGTTGCTGCTTGGAGCGCCATGAAAGTTAAGGAGTTTAGATATCCAATCTCCTTGACTCTATAGCGCTTTCTAGTAGAGAAAGGAGGAACTTTCGTGTTGGCGGAAAATGCCGAGATTAATTTTGCCATTATGAACACGGTCTACTGAATTCAAATGGGTTCTGTAACATACAACAACGTATGACATTCGTGTCGTGATTTTTGTAGCCTTTCAAAAATCACTTACTACGACCAGGAGCGAACCTGCAATCTTGGGGTTGGTAGTCCGACACGATAACCACTCAGCCACCGTGGCAAGGTTATAAAAAATTATGATACAATATATTTTAATGAATTAAATGTCTGTTTGGCTTCTGTGAGAGCGAAGTGCAATGAGCAAAGTACATCTCTAATCGACAAAACAATTAATCAATTGATGGCTACAATCCACTATGGGGCTCGGCCACTTGTCAGTGAAATTGTGTCCAGCTGGTGTTATTATTGTGAGTGATTGGGTAATAATAATAATAATATATTTCAGCCGAAAAGCCATAGAATTCACACATTGATGTGATCTATAATTTACTGTAATCACTTAGTGTCATAGTTCTCTTCTGACATTTTACGAAGTGGTACCATTCACATTTCCCCCCCCCCCCCCCACAGAGATTACATACACAATGGTCATCCGGCTCGTGAAAATTGATCTTCCTACACATCTTATGATGGAAGCCATGCACTGCGCCCCTCATTAAACAGTTTGGTCCCGTCAAATTTCTATTACACATCGCGTCTGTTGCATAGAAATCTCTCTCTATTTGTTCCGCCTTCACTTTCCGTATCCTGAGGGGATCCTGTTCTGATTTGTGGAATCAGTACTATTAAATTAAGTTGAAATATACAAGGACATTATTCTCTCGCTAAAGGCTGAACAGACTCAACCTGACATAGCTAAGATAATTATGGACGAATCGGTGTGATATTTTTGAAGTGAATATATGCTGTGTCTCAACTGGAACTACTTACAAACACGAAATCACAGCAAACAAAAGCTGAAATATTACCGGTTAACACTTTGGCAAGCGTTATTTCAGTTTGCTATAAAACACGAACTTCCAGTGGTAGCGTTTGGAATGAAGGTTAAAAGCTTCTTTGACAGCAAATCCAGAGTTCATAACACTATTATAGTTTACTAGCAACCCACCCAGGCTTCACCCGGGAACAGTTATAAATGCATTATGTGATAAACGCTTTATTTCGATGTCAATGGACTACAACCCATATCCGTTTTACGTCTCGGCATGATGGGTTAAAATCACTGACTGGACTAAAAATTATACTATCATGGAGATGCATGTGCAACGAATTCTTGTCAGACGCCATTTAAGAATGGCGAGGTGCAAGGAACACAAATCCCCCTTCCGTCCAATCTTAACCTGACTGTGTATTTTGCCGAACGGAAAGTTCACAAGTGAAATGTAGAAAAGCCGAGTTGCACATCCAGGGAAACTCCAAAGACAACCACTCTTCTCTAAAGTTTTTAACTCAACATGTCTCGAAAGTTTGCTGCTGGCTGTATCTGGGGTAATAGGCTCGCCCGATATCTAGGCTGTAACTGGGGTGATAGGCTCACCCCTAGCTAGCTCGTAAACTGCCGCCTCAGAATTTGAATGGAGATTTTCGGAAGAAATGAAAACGTAAAACATTTATAGTGGGCGATGTATTGAAGCCAGGCATATGCTCTCACGGACTTTTTTGTAGAACTTTTCTTGCTGAACAATTCTTACACTCATAGTATATTGATATTTTGAACGGTTTGCCGAGCGTAAGCTTAAGAAGCGCACGGACGCCAAGTTTCTTTTTTCGATTTTTTCACTGAAATTGTTACTGCTAGGCTTCCTTTGATCATAAATAAATTATTTTCTACAGAAACCTTCCTCGAGATATCCTTTACAGAATGGTGGAACCGCATCAAAATCCACTCAGTGGTTCTCGAGATTACCCGTGACATCCAAGAATCGGGGACATTGTTTTATACTAATTTATTAGAGATGCGCTTTCCCTCTGAAATGTTCGGGATTCTCAAGAGACAGAATAATCTGTAAGAACTCAATCAGACATCAGTGAAATTACAAAATCAGGTAAGGGGAACGTTTGAACACAAAATGGCGATTAATTATAATAATAGGCTAATAATAATACGGGAGTGTGGAGGTCATACCAGCATTTCGAGAAAACATCAGACACTTTTAGAAAAAAAAAACGATTACATTTTATGGACATGTTCAAATAATGAACAGTGAAAGGGATGTTTAATCGTGGCTCCTCATTGAAAGCCAAGAATAATCGGATGATTAAAAGTGGAAATGACCAAGAATTCAACGTATCAGACGAAATTTTAAGGAACAGTTCAAATCGTTGGAGAACAAACATCACTTTGCTGCAAACCCCCCGACACTGCTTAGTTAGGCATAACGCCTTTCCTGGAAGTGTGGCGTAGATTAGCGTGAACACTGTTCAGGGGCAAGTCATACCACCCGCCATTCAGCTAATGATATGGTCCGCATTGCGAGCCAACAAATGATCTACTCTCCACCATCTCTGAACCACACAAACTAGAGCCGTTCAATGTCAAGAGAAATATACAATCTGAAGAAGTTGTTATTGGTTCATGTAGGTGCTTGGACCCCATGCACGGCCACGCCCAACTCCTTGCTCAGTGTCAGGGAGGACACCCAGCCGTAAAACCCATCGCCACATATGATTGCAACTCATCCACGACTTCATAGGAACTCCAATAATAAGCAGTAAACGTACATAAATATACTCAATTTAGACCAATAACGTGTACGAATATGACTACAACCAGCCAATTATAGAGCTCTATTTCGTTTACAATGTACAATATCTGAGCTCACATTCTTTTTCACTTACCATCGCTTTTCGTTCACAAAGAACACGAACAATAAATGAGTATTTCCGTGTTTCCTTTTATTGATTTCTTTATGAGCTTACGTTAGCAACGCATTTCGTCATTCTTTTTTGTTTTTGTTTACAAAGGCAGTAGCATAGATGGTATGTTTTATAACACAGTAAAACATTGCAGGGTTGCCAATAATTGGAATGTACAGTGCTCTCTCGGTAATCCGTCAGATATCGGACCAGAGCACTGCCGGATTACCGAAAACGCCGGATTACTGGAAAATATCGAGAAAAACGCAGATATCATTTGAAAATCAGTTTTAATTACATTGTTCTATACGAAGTAAAAAGTATGAAAATACATCATATAACTCACGTTATTCCTTGGAAGTAGACGGCTGGAAATATGAGCGATTGTCTTTTGCTTACCACGTTCTTGTAAAAACCAAGCATAGAGGCTATCGTCAACTTTCGGATTTTCACCAGTTTTCAATGCCCGTCGTTTACTTTTTAAATTTTCATTTGTCTTAAAAAACGATTTTATTTTATCACTGTTTTTTCTCATGTACCGTAGCTCAACCAACACCGTATTCTTTAGCAACACTAGTTAACGTTTCGCCCTTTTCAAGCCACTTTAGGATTTCATGTTTATCTAAGAAAGAAAGAAAGAAAGAAAGAAAGAAAGAAAGAAAGATAGAGTTTTATGTTTACGTTTTTCCTGCACGGATGCCATCTTCAACACAACACTACTACAGTACAACTGTCCTAAATTATACACCTGAGGGGCGCTTGCGTGAATCATCGCTCTTGGCGCCAATGCATTGTTTACTCAGACACTACAGTATTGGGGACGCATTATCAAATCAAGTGTTGAGCTCGTACTCGAATACAAATCGCCGGATTACAGAGGGAGTACTGTAATTTACCCACGACTATTTAAAGGCTCTTGAAACAGTCACAAACTCGTACTTTTGAAATCCTTCATTGCTCGACCACTTATCGTTATCGATAATATCCAGAGTACTGTAGTTTACTTGTCAGGGGCAGATGACCTCGCCGTTCTGCCCCTTAAAGCAACAATAACTAACTTGTCAAATCGCCTGCAACAGCACTTTATCAAAAGATCATTAATGATGTGAGAATCGTACTATAATGAATTTAGCGGCTTCGTTGGCGTAGTTGGTAACATGCAGAGCTTCTATGCTCAAGATCGCGGGTTCAAACCCGGCCGTAGTCGTCAGATTTTTTAAGAGCGTTAAAATCTTTCAGATTGCCTTCCTTTGGAGGGGAAATAAATCCGGCGGTCCCATGTCATAGATTTATGGCATGTAAAAGAACCTTCCACTAATTAAACTTGTGTGAAGCTAAATTTGCAGGTTATATTTCATTGAAAGGGTCTATCAAAGTTCAAACGTTCATCACTAGGCGTCACTGATATCTGGTATTGAAAGTTGTAAGTATTTGAAATTGAACGGAACTTGTAGCTCAACCCATGGGTGTACGCATTAAAGCAGCTACAAAACTCAGGCGAGCCAAACATGTCCTCGAACACTCCCGGCAGTAAATTTCATACGCTAAATAAATGAATAAATAAATAAACAAATAAATAGTTGTGATTCTTTTGTGTGTAGCAATGCTTACAGCGGCTTCGCATGGCGCCCAGACCGGAGAGGCTCAAAGACCTTGCTTGGCCTCAGCCCCCGAGCTTGACAGGATGTCCAGCTAATAGGCACACACAATGTATTATAGTATTACTGTTAATATCAGTTTGATCCATCTCGTATCAGCCCCACTCATCTCCCAGGCGACGCTCCCCTAACTGCTGTCCTGGGAGCGATGCCGTGTTGACACTGATCACCACAGATTGCTACCACACGTCACAGCAGTCTCGTGGACATCAGAGCCTTGCTTAGTGGACCTGAGCCCGCTAAACAAACAAGCTAACACACCAGGAATAACTAGGAGCTTGGTATCAATGCCTCTTTGCTTTCTTTACAGGAGAGTTGAAAGGCTCTTTTATTTCATTCTTATAGGCCACATAAACATTTTTTAGCCTACTTTAGACATTTTGCAAAAATGAGGAAAAAGTAGACTTATGAGATCGGGAAAATGTGTGTCTGTATGTCTGTCTGTCTGTCTGGCTGGCTGGCTGTGTGTGTGTGTACCCCCACCCCATCAACTCCTAAACGGCTGCAGCAATCGGAAAAAAAATTGGTAGGAGTAAAGATCTGTACCTGAATATCTCACGGCCATAATTGAAAATTATGTCAGTGCTACCAACTGCTGAAAATCGCAATTGAAATTTGAGTTCCATGTTGGATATCTTGGAAGGTATGAATGAGAGCTATTTCAAAAATGGCACACGTACAGATAACAATATTGCAGTTTAATTTCCAGGAGGCGATACGTGGCAGTGTTGCCAAAATGATTATAAGCCTGCTGATAAGTCCAAATTTTAAATGCATATAACTTTTACACTATCAATTTGATTTCAACCAAATTTCGTAAGTGCTATGTGTAGATAAACGGATATAACTGAGCGTATTCTTAGGAGCCACCAGGGCTGCCAACTGTTAATAAATGCTCTCATTTTTTAAAATCCAAATACCCATATATCAGAAAGTATGCAAGCCGACAGCTTTAAACTATGCACACGTACAGTACCTGACATTCTATATTAATTTGGAGTAACTTACATACGTCAGTGCTACCAACATGATTCTAAGCCTGCTGAGAGGTCCAACTTTAAATACATGTAACTTCTATACTATCATTTAGATTTCAACCAAATTTCCTGTGGGCTATGTGTACCATAACAGATATGACTATGCCGATTCTTAGAGTAACCAGGGCTGCCAACTGTTAGTAAATACTGCCTCTATTTTTGTTACCCTAATATCAATATTTCAGAAAGTATGCAAGCCAATAGGTCTAAACTTTGCACACGTATAGTACCTGGCATTCTAGATTAATTTGGAGTAGCTAATATAGGCCAACGCCAGTGCTGCCAACATGATTCCAAGCCTGCTGATAGGTTCAATTTTAAAATGCATGTAACTTCTATACTAACTAATGGATTTCATTCAAAATTGACACAACAATAGATCATATTATTTCAGATTATTTCTAAACAATACATGCATGTCATTGTTTGCCAACATGATTTTACGCGCGCTGTTAGATCCAATGTTTATATGCATGTAACGTCTGAGCTATCCATTGGACTTCAACCAAATTTTGGATTATGTACCTTAAGAGATGGAAATAAGAATATATTCAGTCACCAGGGCTGCCAACTGTAGTTCTCTATTAGGCTACATTATGCCAGGTATACAGTATTTCGAACTAATTAGAAATTTCGATATTACCAACTTAATTTCGTCATTATTCTAGATTATAGATTAATCATTGGCATGAATCTTGAATTTTAAGAAAAGTAAGCTCTTTAGTTCGTCACAGAAATTCTTGTTCATACTCATTATAAAAATTAAATGAATATTTAAGCCGTAATTATAATTTAAACAGTGGAGTTGGCCATGTATGAAACCAAGTCATGGAGTTGTCTGTTTTTGAAATCAAAGGTAGCCATTTTGAAATTGAATCTGTTCTCTTTTGAAAACAAATAATTACGAAATCGATTTCAATGATTTAATTCTATTTTCTTGATCTACACTTCTAATGACTGAGGGTGTTTTAAAAATAATGTAATTATGTCTAATGTATTAAAACAAAATCATATAAAATCGGTCTTACAGTTAACAAGAAGTTCCGTGACGAACTAAAGAGCCTACTTTTCTTAAAATGTACGATTCATACCAATGATTAATCTAAATGGATCTATCTAGAATAGTGACGAAATTAAGTTGGTAATATCGACATTTCTAATTAGTTAGAAACACAGTATACCTGGCATAATGTAGCTTAATAGAGCACTGCAGTTGGCTGCCCTGGTGACTTGAATATATTCTTAATGTACAGAATTCAAAATTTGGTTGAAGTCCAATGGATAGCATGGTCGTTACATGCAGTTAGACATTGGATTTAACAGCGCACGTAAAATCATGTTGGCAACAATGTCATGCATGAGTTGATCAGAAATAATCTGAAATAATATGATCTATTGTTGTGCCAATTTTGAATGAAATCCATTTGTTAGTATAGAAGTTACATGTATTTTAAAATAGGACCTATCAGCAGGCCTAGAGTCATGTTGGCAGCACTGACGTATTTTAGTTTCTCAAAATTAATCTAGAATGTCAGGTACTATACGTGTGCGCAATTTAAAGCTGTTGGCTTACATACTTTCTGATATATTCATATTAGGGTAAACAAATAGAGACAGAATTTATTAACAGTTGGCAGCCCTGGTTGCTCTTAAGAGTAAGCATAGTCATATCTGTTATGGTACACATAGCACATACGAAATTTGGTTGAAATCCAATTGATAGTATAGGAGTTACATGTATTTAAAAATTGGTCTTATCAGCAGGCTTAGAATCATGTTGGTAGCACTGACGTACATAAGTTCCTCCAAATTAATCTAGAATATCAGGTACTACACGTGTGCATAGTTTAAAGCTTTCGGCTTGCATAGTTTCTGATATATTGGTATTTGAATAAGAAAATAGAGAGAAAGCATTTATTAACAGTTGGCAACCCTGGTGGCTTTTAAGAATACGCTCAGTCATATATGTTTATATACACTTAGACAGTCCGAAATTTGGTTGAAATCCAATTGATAGTGTAGAAGTTATATGCATTTAACAATTGGACATATCAGCAGGCTTAGATTCATTTTGGCAACACTACCATGCATGGCCTCCTGGAAATTAAATATTATCTATACGTGTGTCAATTTTGGAATAGCTCCCATGCATACCTTCCGAGATATCCAACATGGAGCTCAAATTTCAATTGCGTTTTTTGAGCAGTTGGTAGCACTGACATCATTTTCAAATATGGACTAGAGATATTCAGGTATAGATCTTTACTAATACCAAATTTGGATTCGATTGCTGCAGCCGTTTAGGAGTTTATAGGACACACACACACACACAGCCAGCCAGACAGACAGACATTTGCCCGGATCGATCTCATGAGTCTACTTTTTCCTCATTTTTGCAAAATGAGAAAAGTAGGCTAAAAATGACATGAACAAATTGTACTGAGACGTCGTTTGACAAAACTGAAATCCTTGAGTATTTCTTACAACTTAGAAAGAACTAGTTCATTAAAACCTCCACTCTACGACTCATCGCACTCACAATGTCCACTGTTTAGAATATTACCAGCGTCGTTACAGGTTAAACATTCAGCCATGATGGATTTGCAGTGCATGTTGGGAGCCGATTACATGAATGCAAGTTTCTCGTTGGCTACTGAAAGAGTTGTCATTTTTAGTCTATTTTCATTTTATGAAAAAAAAAAAAGGCTATAAGATCACCTTTTGTCCGTGGGTGTGTGCGTGCGTGAGTGTGTGTGTCTCTTACCCTAATAAATTCTAAACGGCTGGAGCGATTTCAATGAAACTGGGTAAGATCATAACACCATTCTGGCCGACTCCGACCGTGCCCTTCAAATTTTATTGTGTCTAACCAATCCAACATGGTGGCTGGGCGAAATATTTCACCAGCATTCAGTATCTCCGAAACTATTACCGATATCACCCTGAAATTGTGTACGGTGATAAAGGGCACTACTATGAAGTTCACCTATGAGACTTGCAAAAACCTGGTAACTACAAAACCAACATGGCGGCCAAGCGAATTTGAAACATTTTAATAGACTTTTCTGTTGATTTAACTCTCTGAGCGCAGTGAAATGTGGTACAGTAAATGATTATGCATATTTTAATGCACTGGCATCTAATTTATTTCAATTGTTTTCATAACCTCAAGATGGCGGCTGTGTAAAATTTTAAAATTAAGTTTCTATTTCTTGTGTCGTAATCATGCGATCGAAGTGAAAGTTTTAATAATGAACCTAGGCAATAATTGTCCTTTAATGGTACATAACTCTATGGCCTATACATATAACAATCCAAAATGGCGAGCATCCGAAATATTTAGATGGTTCTCAATATCTATGAATCTTTAACAGCAATCAAACTGATTTTTTCATGTTCATAGAGGATATGAACATAAGTTCACCTATAGGATTTCAGTAACCTGGTGAGCACAAATCCAACATGGCCGCGACGCGAATTATGCATATTTAAATGGACGTTTCTTGCGATTTAACCATCCGAGTGCAGTGAGACTTTGCACGTTAAATGCTTTTACAAATGATAATCCACTGGCAACTAATTTATTTCAATTGTTTTCATAACCACAAATGGCAGCTGTGCGAAATTTTAAATTTAAGTTGTTGATTCTTGTTTCGTAATCTTACGATCGAAGTGAAAGTTTGAATATTGAACCTACGCAATAATTTTCCTTTAATGGCATTGCCCCCGGAAATTGAATTATTTTGGGACAAAATGAGAGTATTTTCCGTCCCCATGATAAAATTTAACCAGCAAATATTATTTCTGGAAGTGTGACACAGGAGGATAGTGTTACAAGCTCGAGGCTGTGGGAGAGCCCGATCACGTGATATATTGCACAATAGACGCTTCTAGAAGGCTAAAATTGGCATAGCAACAGCGAGTTTGAACATTAATTTTATAAATATTGTTATAAATTATGCTATTGGATCCCAGCCCAGAGCCAATGAGAAGAGGTCTTTTTGAAGACGGGATCAACTTCAACTACATAATTTGATGAAATTATGCATTTAGGCCCTTAGAAGATGATTTTCTTATTTGGTAATGAAGAGAATATTAAGAGAAATTATGTCTGTTACTTTAAAAACCTACGCAGTAATCTACGCAGTAATAAGCATTAGTAATCTACGCGCTAAAATTATGGTGAGAGATTGATATGGCCGCCAAAATTTCAACTTGGAGGGGGAGATCCAAGGATCGAGGTTCTTATTCCAGCAGTCTTTGAAGAGTGAGGAAGTGTTTTACTGGGTTAACGGAGATCCCAAGGCTTTGTCCGAGTGCGACGACTGTCGACTTGTGGAGACGCGAGGATAGCTAGGTGGAACGTAGGAGATTGCCGCACTTCCATTCTATGTGAAGTTGTGAGGAACATTGAATTAATTATATCTCTTATATAATTGAGATCTGAATTTAACTAAGCGAATATATATAAAGAACAGGTCGCATTCTACATTCTGCGAAAAGTCGAGCATTCTAAAACTTACCGTTTCGACAATATAAGCCTGTTAAGTCAGATTTTCAAATGTGTTGGAAATAAAGCTGAATATCATTTTAGATTGCAACGTGAAGTTGGCGAACGCAGTTCAAGTGAACAGTAGCGGAGAACTTGTAACATTGGCGCAACACATAAACATTAACAGAATGACTATTATTATTCTTCAAGTGTCTTCATTCAACATAATTAACATTGTTGATATGATGAACTAAATAGGCAAGCACCAGTGACATATTCGATAACAGGAGTTAGGATACAACGATGGAACTTCGTTAGACAACGTATTCTTGAATACAGACGTAGAGTACAGTCCATCTTGTACATTTTCGTCAGTCTACGAACACTAATGTAACATCAATTAGCAATAGAAATATTTCATTCACCATTTATATGAATATTTCTATAAATTATATTCCAATGATGAGGCTGATACATATTTACGACGGAGAATGAAGATTCTACAGAAGAGATTTGTCAAAATTCTAGGGGTAGCCCAGCAACACAGAAGAATTTGCCAGAAGGATGTCGTTCGAGCCCAGGCGAACGTTGGTGAATTCCAGAGAGGGACGTTTCCTATCTCTGAGGTCGCAGATCCGAGGTTGGAATGCAGATCCATCTCAGTATCTTGAACTGAGGAAACATCTAAAGTATTGTGGGAATAGTTACATAGATATTCAAGTTTTCGTCCAAATAAGGTAGCAGTGTCTCTCATTTATAGTATAGAGCTTGATTAGTGACATCCTGAGCCAACGATCTTACTCCATATTTCCATATTTTCACATTTCATGTATTTCAGTGTTCTCATGTATTTTACGCTTCAGATGTGTGTTAAGATTCTTATGCTTCAATATTATTTAGGAAATGTTTGCCTTTCATCTATTTTTCAATTTTATTCTACGGATCAGTTGTGGAACTGACATTAAAAATTTTGTTTGAGGAATTATATTGCCTCATAGAAGACTAGTCGTTTCGACTCTTGAATTTTATTAATTTGATTTAAAACAAGTATTCTGACATTGTGTCATAGCTTCAAATTAAATTCTTATTAAATTTAATTTGAGCACTTTAATGTAACAACATCTAACGTCAAGAACAGAAGAAACATCGAATGATATTGTTATATCATTATTGTACATAAACTGTCGACGATCTAAGAAATACTAGTCGTTTGATAAGACCGAAGTCTTAATCCCTATAAACATTCTCTTTGTAGAGTGGAAAAACATTACGACGTTGACAAACCTTTTTATTATTTGTAAAGCTGAGAGCTTTGTTCATTTAATATGTTAGAGGAAATACCTTTTGATAGAAGATTATTCAAATCTTTGGCTAGGAATTCAAAGCTAGTTTATCCCGGTCAAGATTGAATTCTATTTGACACTATAAATAACATGTGTGTTATTTTACACTAATTAAACATCACGTCATTTTGTGGACCTGATGTTACAACGATAAAGAATTTAAAGCTTGATAAGTAAGATGAGACGGGAATATTATTTTATTACATGTATTTGTGACAGACGAGTTAACAGTTAATTATCTTGTTGTGGAGTGAACTTTAGGAGGTCAATCACGACAGTCTAATATCGTTCATTACAATTGGAAGTTTCGTTTGAAGAACTTAAGCATGTATAATTGCAGTTCAGTAGTCATGTGGAATGATACTGAGGGTCATGCCATTATTTGAGAGACGTTCCTACAGAAGATATGTTAATAACAATTAATCCGTTTTTGTTTATTGTTTATCATAGTGGATGATAATTGTTTATGCCATATATACTCTTATATGGGGATTTGTAGAGCTATGAAGAATTATCGTGCGAAGAGAATTCCGCATTTAAAAGGGAAGTCAAAGTATTGTTGTTTTTTGATAAGAAGGCATGGATCATGATAAGAGTTATTGTATACAAGTAGTCCAGTTCATGTGAAGTAACGATTTAGCTGTGTTGACAGGAAGAGTTCTAGCAGAAATACAACTAGAGAACGATTGTCTACTCATGTCTATAATACAATTATTACATTTTATTAAACCCGAAGTTATGTAATTACGTACAGTTAACCTTAGTCAGTCGACTGTATTAGACCGACAATGTAATGAAACCTATATAAGACGATGTGTAAGCAGTATATCAAAACTACGGAATGTTAGAGAATGGTTATGTGGAAAACCAGTGTATTTGTATTGTAACAGAGAAGCCAGAATCTCGAAAGTAACGTGTTAGCAACACTAAATAATGTATATTATTATGAACATATTACATGTAAATAATTCTTTGGAAATGATTTAATTAGTTAAATAATTTAGTAGGATTTATTAATCAATTGTTTTGGAATAGCGTGTGTTTTATGAGCGGATGTTTTTGGTATGAATGATCGCATACTGTTAAGAGTAATTGTTGAACCGGATTGGTCATGAACAATTGCGGGGTGAGAATGAGTGTATAAAAAATTTCAGGATGATTGTTTAAGAAACATAGATGTTATGAGCATTTTTGTAAGATCTAAATGTTAGTTTTACGTGTATTATAAACGCACTCAAAAGCAGTCTCAATGTGGGCTAGCTAGAATGATTCACCGTTAGAGTTGGAGAGCGGTGTGACATAATATTAACAGGTGAAGACTCACAGCCTAGTATAAATTGTATTTAGTTCCGAGTGCAGCGTGGTGCTAGTGTTTCATTGATGAAACAAGGCCAGTGCACGTGCGTTCTTCAAACGCAGGCTAGCGAATGAAATCAGGTGTCAGGAATGCCATGAATGTAAGAGCCTTCATTAAACGGTTTTCTTTTTACGCAGTGTAGGCCTAAAATACGCCAAAAATCTTATGCTCATAATTTTTTTACACAGCATTGTAGTAAGATGTGGAGTAGAAAGGAAGTGTGAATGATTGCGTGTTTTTATTTTAATGTGATTGTTAGATTAGTTTATTGTTATTTTGTTTATACTAGGTTAGTTTACACCATTGTTAAATACATTTTATTCACTTCGTTATTTGTTGTTGTTGGCGCGTGATTCCTTTTAAATATAAGAACTAGAGTATTGTGGATGTATTTTAGGCGAAGCTGAATTTCCAGTCCCCGAGAAGGTAAGTAAAGGTAGGTGTGCCCCGTGTAGGTGGTTGTTCATCCACAATATTCTTGTAACTGCTGTATGTAAATCCCTAAAGGCCATGTTGGGAGCGATTTATAATGTAGTAATTTGCCGGTGCTGTTAGAAATAGGCGATCCAGCTGTGGCAATGGATATTCCAACAGGCTACTTTCGGATTTTTGGGTACAGTACATAACTCTATGGCCTATACATATAACAATCCAAAATGGCGACCATCCGAAATATTCAGACGATTCTCAGTATCTAGGAATAATTTACAGCAATCAAACTGTTTTGTTTTATGTTCATAGAGGCTATGAACATAAGTTCATCTATAGGACTTTCAGTAACCTGGTGAGCACAAATCCAACATGGCGGCGAGGCGAAGTATAAATATTTAAGTGGACGTTTCTCGCGATTTGACCATCCGAGTGCTGTGGAACTATGTACAGCGAATGCTTATACAAATGTTAATCCACTGGCATTGAGTTTATTTCAATTTTTTCATAACCACAAGATGGCAGCTGTGCGAAATTTTAAAATCTCGTTTTTACATCATGTGTCCTAATCATGAGATTGACGTTTGAATACCACACGTACACAATAATCTTCATGTAATAGAACATACATAAAAATCCAACGTGGCAACCATCTGAAATATTTAGACGGTTCTCACTATCTTCGAATCTATTATAACAATCGAACTGAAATTTAGTATGTTGATAGAGGCGATTGACACGAGTAGGATATGAAAATAGGCTGTATAGTTCTTCTCGGAACTACTTGTTTTAAACGAAACTATGGTGGAATTGTACATATTTTGATTCTGAACAGAGCAAATACATAAGTTCTGTCTATTTTTGAAGCAGAACAGTTGTAGATTCGCATTAAGCCAACACTTCTTGCTCATCTGTTTCACATAAGAGTGAACCAAAATCTCAAAACTGACAAAAATGTGTTGTCCAACTTTGATAGCAAGCTCCTCAGTTTCCACATCGTACGGACTGTTTCTGCTAGCACTTGCATCGTGATATTTAGCTTATAAAGTTCAAATTCACACCAAAATGTCCCCATAACTTTCACGTTTCTAGTCCCGTTGTGGAAGAATTACATGTTGAGGATGGTTGAAGAATCCGTGTAATGTTACATGGACGTTGCTCTGTCAGCTATGGGACCTCCTTTTAACGTGGAATACAAACCACATGCTTTAACCCGTAATCGAAACCGGTCCCGCCCGCCTTGAGAGGCAAGCCCCTTGATCAGTGCACCCTCACGGTCTGATTGCGAGTTAAATACATACTTCTTGCTCATCTGTTTCAGAACACGATTGTTGATCGCTCTACTGCAATGGTTGACGACCTTTTGCAGGAGAGTCCTTCCGAATCTCGAAGCTGGATGTCGTTTATTGAAATTCCTGTTCATACGCAATGAAAATTAGGATCCATTAAAAAGTACAAAACAACAGGACATGGAACTTATGGTAAGAAAAGTGACAATACGAGTAGAAGACTAAAGGTTGTGTTTGGTGACAGAAGTCATGATGTAGCTCTGGGGCCATTAGATGGAGTTGTGACGTTATTCGAGACAACAGCTTGTCCCTTTGTCACGGGTAGAGAGAACGATCACCTTTCTGTTCCGCCCTCTAAAACAACAATAACTAACTAACTAACTAGAAAGAAAGAAGGAATTAGTTGCTAAATCGTAGGGTGTTTAGCTATTTATATATCCCTGCAGACTACAGCCACATCCTTCAGTCATCATATACAAGAGAGGTCAGCAACAGCTATCAGAGCCATTTACAAAATTAAGAATCTAGCAGCGTTATCGCTAGTTACAGCTCTGACCCTTTTCCATACGACCATCTCACCAGTTGTTACGTATGGTCTTGAAATAATATGGGATTTTCTCACATTTAGCGATCTAGAAAGGATAGAGAATGTTAAGTCGAGATTTTTAAAGTATATACTAAAAGTTGGAAAGATGGCTCCCACAAGATTAGTCTATGTGTTAGCAAAGGAAACCTTCTTCATCGAAGACCTCAGACTGAAAGTACCTTTGCCGGCTACAAGATCCTCTACTGACTTTTTGGAGGCTAGAAGAGCAAAGTGACAAGAGATAGATCCAGACTTTCATATTACTGATGCCATGATGGACAGAACGTGGTCTAACGAGAATCAAGATCAAAGACACATAATAACGAGACTCGCCATTCACGGATTCCATCATAAGATATGCTCAAACAGATCCTTCCGTAGTCAGAATGATAATTATGTTTGCATTTTATGCAACGAAAGGTGTACCAGGTACCATATCACGACGTGCCGCAAAATATTAAAATCATTAAATGATTATAGTAAAAATTAATGCCCATTCGGGTGATCCTTTTTCCTTTATTGTGTTTTCAGTTAGGATGTAACTTACGTTTTTTTGTTTCAATAAAGGAAATCTTTAATCTTTAATATCCTCTCGAATGATTCTAGGTGTGAGATGTTTTTCCGTACAGACAACAGATGTTTCATCAGAAAGAATTTGATGGCCATTCAGTATGGCGTGTTCAGCCACAGCAGACTTTTCTGGTTGGACATGACTATGTTCCTAGGTCCTTGTTATGAATCTCCTACCAGTCTGCCCAACATATACGTGACCACAGACACACGAAATATTATATTAAGTAACAGTGAAGTTTCATCGCTTACACTAACACAAAATTAGAGATACATAATGAGTTGAAACCTTTTCTAAATTCTTTTGATTGATATTCAAAGACATTGCCACTTATGTTAATGAGTCTTCATATACATGGCGTACTTTTGTGTTCTTCTCGTGTAGCGGTGCAGCTATGGTACAGCACGCAACATGAGAACTATCACACTGATAACAGCAATAATGAAAAACTTGCATAGAAATTGCAAAGTGAAGATCAGAGGTGTTTATAAATACCACGTAGTCCAATGTCTGAAATATCTTTAAGAGATCTGTACTCATGGAGCTCTAAGACAAGTACAACAGTGTGAGAGATATCCAATCCAGCACGCGGACATTATTGGCACATGAATTGGAAAATCACGTTGTATATTGAGAATATATCGCGAAATGAGTGTCCAGCATCGTGAATTCACGACCAATAAGACAGGGGAAATACATGTTTAAAGAATTCTGGGAGCGTCCAATATAAGGTAAACACCCATAAGAACCCGTAGTCCACTCTTAACTCTGCACGGATATTAGTTATTGCTGTTTTAAGGCGTGGAACAGTGAGGTCATCTGCCAACCAGCCCATATAATTGTAAGAATTCCTTTTTCGAAGTAATCTGTGTGCTCTAGCCCCAAGGGACGCAGGTGACATAATTAGATGATGATAATTGTTGTTTTAAGGGGCCTAACATCTAGGTTATCGGCCCCTAATGGTTTGGGTGATCGTGAAGATGAGAATGAAATGTAAACTATAACTAAAACTAACTACTAACTTATATACTAGAAGAAGAAATGGAAAACAAAAGGAGAATAAGGCAAATAAAGGACAGGAGGAAAAGAAATCCCTCAACCCTCGAAGAATGCAGATTGAGGGACTTTGAAGGAAAGAGAGCCATGAAAGGCAGATAGGAAAGTGAAAAAGGAGAGGGTCCGCCCCACATATAAGGGACAAAAGGGGGAAAACTGGACCCAGCTCAGGACTCCCTCGGGGTCGCCGACTCCCGAACTCACCTGCCGTGTGCCCCTGAGGGTGTAGCAATATCCAGAGTGCACCAGAAGTGGTGGGGCTACATACACCCTGCCTCCTTGAGGGCCTTGACCAGAAGGCAGGATAGAACATGAAAAGAAAAAGAAGGCTGGCCCCTCGCAGAAGAAGGGTATCAGAAATGATGAGACAAGGGCCAATTAAGGTGGGAAAGGAAGAGATTCCCTAGGCCTCGGATACCCTAATACCGTCGGGGTCAGAACAAGAGTTGACCAAGTGAGGTCGACAGGAAAGAAGATGGAGAGGAGCCTGGCACAAGTAAGTGGAAGCAATGCTGGACTCAGCTGGGGCCCCGTAGTCGCCAGCCCACGTCCCACTAGATGTGAGCCCCTGGGCGTACGTAATTAGAGCTTTGAATAGGACAGCCAAGCAACAAACAGATACCGGTATCCTGAGGTGGAGTATATGTGAGGTAGGGTGTCCCAGAATCAAACTCAGGAGTCAGAGGTGAGAGTCACTGCACCTTCATATTATTTTTAACTTTCTGGCAATATTGCATTCACGATGCGTTGTGCAAGTGGGGTGTTGTGGGAGAGATACGGCCAGCGAGAGTTCCTGTGAGACTGGACGTACATCACCAAGTTAAATGAGACAGTTTGATAACCTCTGGCCACAGGTGTTTGCTTTATACCGGAGTTTGGTGAGCCTGCCCTTTCTCGCGAGTCCAGGAACATGTTCAGCCATGAGGTAAAGGACCAGGAACAATCCCAGCATTTCTTGCAGTGAGAGTGGATGGCAGTTAAGCTACAATTATGATGGTGCATAGCTTAGATACGATACAGCGCACAGTGTGTCGAATCCCATATCTAGGAGGAAAAAATCACTGTCGCAAATGAAAGCGAAAACTGGCTCATTCGATAGTGAACAAACCAGATGGTGACCTTCGGTCTTCCTTTCCGCTCTCTGGTGCGTAGGAGGGAGGTTATAGGTGCTGAAACGCCTTCCTGGCAGTTATCAGGTCATTTACCGGGTGAGTTAGCCGTGGTCGTTACGGCATGACTGCTGGCAGTCGCTCACATCCGGGAGGCGAGGAGGTTCGATTCCCCCCACCGGCAACCTTGAAGATGGTCTTCTGTGGTTTCCCATCTTCCTTCCAGGCAAATGCAGGGGTTGGTCCCTAACTATAGGCCACAGCCGCTACCTTCCAACTCCTCGACCTTCCATTCCAACTTTCCTCCCCCACGGTACTTGTAGCTCACCCATTGGGTGTCCGTCTCGAAGCAGCTACAAAAACTGGCGAGCCGAACATGTCCTCGGACACTCCCGGCACTAAAAGCCATACGCTAAAGAAAAAAAAATCAGGTCATTTGATAGGAGGTGTCGGAGTGAACCGAACGTTGTGATTCTAGTGAGTTCAACGAGGTGTTGTCTTCTGAGGCTCATGGAATAGTGAAAAGAGGTATGTGTTCGCCCTTTTATGCGTAATACAAGCTTTCTGCACTAAATAAATTATTTACTTTATGATTGCCTCATAGTGCCACTTTACTTTAAACGTCATTCGATAGGAAATTTAATGTAGATTCAGGATCTGTAGTGGTTTGGTTGCGCACGAATGTGCATGAAGGTTTATTTTCTTATTTTCAGTGACTATGTGGACATTACCACGAGAAGAATTTTTCATCGCGTGGCGGTTGTGTCGTAAAGAGGGGTGTACAGACGTCATATTTCAATATGTTATGAATAAATGTGATCCTACAACTCTTACTGACACTCAGGTGCAGGAGCTAAGAAACAAAATTAAGTTGATATCCCATAATATAAACAACAAGTAGTTCCGTGAAGAACTATACAGCCTATTTTCATGTATCCTACTCATGTTAATTACCTCTATCAACATAAAATATCAGTTTGATTGTGAGATAGATTCGTAGATATTGACAACCATCTAAATATTTTAGATGGTCGCCAGGTTGGATTTTTATTTATTTACTATTAAATGAAGATTATTGTGTACGTGTAGTATTCTAACTTCAATCGCATGATTAGGACACAAGAAGTAGAAACGTGATTTTTAAATTTCGCACAGCTGCCATCTTGTGGTTATGAAAACAATTGAAATAAATTAGATGCCAGTGGATTAACATTTGTATAAGCATTTAACTTGGAAAGTTTCACTGAACTCGGATGGTTAAATCGCGGGAAACATCCATTTAAATATTTATACTTTGCGTCGCCGCCATGTTGGATTTGTGCTCACCAGGTTACTGAAAGTCCTATAGGTGAACTTATGTTCATAGCCTCTACGAACATAAAAAATATCAATTTGACTGCTGTAAAAGATTCATAGATACTGAGAACCGCCAACATACTTCGGATGCTCGCTATTTTGGATTGTTATATGTATAGGCCGTAGAGTTATGTACCATTAAAGAAACATTATTGCGTAGCTTCACTATTCAAACTTTCACTTCGATCGCATGATAACGACACAAAAAATAATATTTTAATTTTAAAATTTCGCACAGCCGCCATCTTGAGGTTATGAAAACAATTGAACTAAATTCAATACCAGTACATTACAATATGTATAATCATTTACTGTACCACATTTCACTGCGCTCAGATGGTTAAATCACGAGAAAAGTCAATTAAAATGTTTCAAATTCGCTTGGCCGCCATGTTCGTTTTGTACTTTACAGGTTTTTGATTGTTACATAGATATACTTGTAGCAGAGACCTTTATCATCGTACAAAATTTCAGGGTGATATCTGTAATAGTTTCGGAGATATAGAATGCTGGTGAATTAATTCGCACAGCCGCCATGTTGGATTGGTGAGAGACAATAAAATTTGAAGGAAACGGTCGAGGTCGGCCAGAATGGGGCTATGATCTTACCGAGTTTCATTGAAATCGCTCCAGCCGTTCAAAAGTTATTAGGGACACACACACACACACACACACACGCACACACACACGGACAAAAGGTGATCTCATAAGCCTTTTTTTTTTTCAAAATTGAAAATAGGCTAAAAATGGGAGAGTGCTGGAATAACAATGCCACGTACATAGGTAATCTACATATGGAAGCTATTGAGTTACTTAATGACCCCCAAGGAACTTTGACATCAAATGATGAAGACCAGTATAGCAATGACTACGATGCTCTGGACTCGACAGAAGAATCAGGTGACGAATGAACATTAGAAATTTTGTTATTATTAAGGGGAGTGAGATTAATGTGAACATTACTTGACGAATGGACGTTTTCTTTTTATTTGCAATAGGAGAAATAGGCCTAATATTCAATATCTGTTGTCTTTATTTCCATGCTTTTCCAGAGAAATAATATTGTTTTCGTATGTGAAGTATGTTTACTAAAACTACGTCATTAACAGGACTGTAAAATAACATTTTGTGATAAAGAAATTGTTTGTATGATTTTGACGAATATTTTTTTTATTTTTAGAAAATAAATTTTATTTTTGTGCATATTTCGTTGTTCTATGTTTAATAACAATTTTATATACGTTTTTAATCTGGATGATTTTACATACAGTGACTTCGTATATTTCCTGAAATAAGGTGTAACAAGAATACTTGCCTGAAAGTCTCATTGTTATTCATATTTTATCCAGTTTTAAATAGTATGTTTACCACTGTCATAAACTATCATATACACATCCAAATCGTGATTTTTACCACCAAAAATGGATGATTCTTGTGTTGCTTTCGGTCATTTTTCACACCTCATCTTACCCCTCACCCCTATATATTTATCCCCGAAGATCGTACACCTTAGACGATGCCAGAAATGAATTCAGCGACCTCGAAAACGGTATATTGCCAACTTTCAATAGAATCCCAGCAATATTAACGAAGTTATTAATTCTTTCCACCTAGAATTGGGATTCGACACACTGTGCGGCTCTATGCCCAAGGTCGCGGGATTCTTTAAGAGCGTTAAAAATCCCTCAGTATGCCTTCCTTCGGAGGGGAAGTAAAGCCGGCGGGCCTATGTCATAGATTTAAGACATGTAAAATAACCTTCCACTAATTACACTTGAGTAAAGCTAAATTATTGGTTAGATTTGACTAACGCTCTTAGGTTCCAACGTTCGTCGCCAGGAGCCGACTGCGGTGCCATCTAGTAACCAAGTTCAGAAGTAGTTGTCGTTGACGGTGGCGTTTGGTAGCAAAAGTAGGAACTACTTGAAAATTGAATGTCTGCAGTCCTTAATTGAATTAAAAACAGATAACACACACTAATACAGCCATCACAATTAACACCGGTTATCAGACAGATTCTACACACACCCAAAGTACACGGGGCTACATGACCGCGTTGTCGGAGCTCCTAAACCGAGGAACCAACCAACCAGACTACGCGTCATATTGCCTGTCTGCACCAGCGAGTGTAAGCCAACGTAGAATTACTTGAAATGCGTGAATATGCTCACTTCATCGCCTTTATTTCAAGAATATTTCGGAATAAAACGGGAACTAAACACACATAGCGAATATAAGAAAACGCTCTTAATCTTACAGACACCAATCCTAAAGTTCTTCTGCCAACTTGGCTAGCTCAGGAAACACCACATTCGCATTTCAATCAAGACATTATGACCGTTTCAACTTTGCAGTAGAAACCATTAGGTGCTATACTGGAAAAGACAAGGAAATTGCAATGCTGCCAACTTCACATAACAGCACTCCCCTGAAGTCACTGTCTGGACGAGCTGTACGTGCTAAAGCGCTCACTACGACTGCAATGAGGAGCTAAAGAAAGTCCGGAGATCGGAGGCTCAAAAATGCACGCTTGTTCTGAGTGTGGTTTTCCTCAGGTTTATCCACATTTTCTCAAGGCAAATACAGGGATGGTACCTTATTTCAAGTCAGCACAGAAACTCTGGTTATCACTGGACTCCATCACGTTGGTCTGATGACCATGATGTTCCAAGAATTAACAGCAACAACAATAAGTGCAATTTAGTTGTTGTTGTTGTCGTCCTATGTAAGGGCCTTCGACATCATGGTCATTTAGCCCCGTGTACATGGGCGTGTCTGGAATGTTTGTCTGATAACCTGTGTTATTGTAATGTCTTTATTAGTGTGTGAATTATTTTGTAATTCATGTGAGGATTGGGAACGAGGCGGCCGTGGCCCTAAATTAAGAAGCATCCCGGCATTCACCTGCAGTAGAAGGGGAAAACCACAGAAAACCACTTCCAGGATTCTGCGGTAGGAATCGAACCCGCCTATTCACAGTTTTGCCTCACGAGGCTGAGTGTACTCCGTTCCAGCCCTAGAGCAGAATTACATTTCTTGACAGAACAGGGAATCGAACCCGGGCCTCCACGGTAATAGCCAAGAATGCTAGCCACTACGCTACGAAATGGATCTGATGATGCTCACTTGATAAGCGAAACGTGTCCCTGTAACTGGGATTACATTGTGTTGACCGACTGAAAAGTAGCGATATCAATTCTCACCGTGCAGGTCCAGGTTCGATTTTCCCGGCACAATTGAGAATAGGTGGGATGTATTCCTACCTCAGTGAACCCAGAAGCATTCCCCCCCCCCCCCACTTCTATTCCAAGCGGATGCAGGGATGTTAGGGCCTCTTCCTAGCACCTATTACAAATACAGTCAGCACAAAGACACAGGTCATCAGACAGATGCTTGCTACGGTGGGTGAGTGGTTATCGTGTCGGACTACCAACCCCACGCTTGCAGGTTCGCTCCTGGCCGGGGTAAGTCATTTTTCGAAAGGCGACAAAAATCACGGCACGCATTTCATACGATGTTGGCATGTTAAAGAACCCATTTGAATTCAGTAGACCGTGTTCATAACGGCAAAATTAATCTCGGGATTTCCCGCCAACAACAACAAAATCCTCTCTCTGCTAGAAAGCGCTATGAAAGTCAAGGCGCTTAGATATCTAATCTCCTTGACTTTCATAGCGCTCCAAGGAACAACATGCAAACTGCCCTCTGGGCGTCAAATAAAAAAGCTTGCACCCAGCACCCGAGGCCATACTATATTATTATTATTATTATTATTATTGTTATTATCAGACAGATTCCATTGTCAAGCCCCTAAACGAAACTCCAAGCCGTTGAACTCATCAGCAGACGGTTGGGATATTGTGGCTCAGTTTATCAGAGAGACAGACTGCTAGGTGGCAATGTAAGCGGAACGTCCAAATTTGACAGTAGAACGCCCAGATGACTACAGGTTAAAACAATCTGCATTATTATACAGTATAATTCGCTACGACCATCTACGACCTACATTAACTATTGTTACATTTGGCGCCCAGAATTTCCCCATCCTTTGGGAAAGGTCCAGCTTGTGTTCCTCTGACCAAGGGGCCCCTTGTCCACGTTTTGGAGGCAAGACTCGGTTGAGCCCGTTCGTCTCCATCTTATGGAGCATTTGGAGGTATTCTTCGGTGTTCCTAAACCAGGACATTAATTAATATTATTATTATTTTGACTTTCAGTTACGTACCGGGTGTCCCCCAGGGGCTCACACCTAGTGAGACGTCGGCTGGCGACCACGGGACCCCAGCTGAATCCGGCATTGCTTCCACTTGTGCCAGACCTCTCTGTCTTCTTTCCTGTCGACCTCCTTTGGTCAACTCTTGTTCTCTTCCGACCCCGACGGTATTAGGGTGTCCGAGGCCTAGGGAGTCTCTTCCTTTCCCGCCATAATTGACCAGTGTCTCATCTTTCCTGATACTCTCCTTCTGCGAGGGGTCAGCCTTCTCTTTCTTTTCATGTAATCTCCTGCCTTCTGCTCAAGGCCCTCAAGGAGGCAGGGTGTGTGTAGCCCCACCACTTCTGGTGAACCCTGGATATTGCTACACCCTCAGGGGCTCACGGCTTGTGAGCTTGGGAGTTGGCGATCCCGAGGGATTCCTGAGCTGGGTCCGTATTTTTCTCTTTTTCCTCTGACCTTGGGTCGAGCCCTCTCAGCTTTCCCCTTTCCTATCTGTCTTTCATGGCTCTCCTTCCTTCCAAGTTCCTCAATCCTCATTCATCGAGGTTTGAGGGCATTCCTTTTCTTCCTGTTCTTTATTTGCCTTATCCTTTAATTGTTTACCATTTCATCTTCTAATATGTAAGTCTGTATAGTTTTTATTCTCATATCATCTTTCACCATCACCCAAACCATTAGGGGCCGATAACCTAGATGTCAGGCCCCTTAAAACAACAATAATTGTTATCATCTTCATCAACATACCGGGTGATGCCCCTTCCAATATCGTTTGCTGCAACCCTAGTAACGCTTGTTGGAAGGACGGTCGATATTTCTCTGTTCGCATCCCATATGGTACTATTGCACTGCAAGCATACTTTGCAAACGAAATTGAACCCTATTATTTTTCCAGGGAATAATACTGTACTAGTGTTGATATGCTTGCATTGCATTAGCACCAACACGCGTTAGTTGGGTTGCAGCAATCAATCTTGGAAGGGGCTACTGTATCATACGGTATCCCTTTACAGGGCAAAAGACTGGGGGTATAATATATATATAATTATATCTTTGCACATTTGTAATTGGGGGTGATAGAAGAGTAGGAATATGTAACAGTTTGATGGGTGTGGATTCTATTTTATGAAATATGGGGAGGGAAATTATTATCCTACTGCTCACACCCGACAGTATGTTTTCTTAAATGAGCAATGGGGTAATAATTTCCCACCTCCAAATTATGATGATACTCTATCACTCAATAATGAGGTTTATTTAACAGGATATAATATATAAAATCACCCATCACAATCTATAATTTAAAAAAAAAAACGTAACTCCCACGCAACACTAGGTCAGTGACCTATATCATCTTTGCCGAAAACTGCACAAAAAATATAAAAGTGATTTTGGAATGTTAAAAGTTAGTATATTCGAATATAATTCAATAATTTCAAAATAGTATTTACTCAAAACACAGAAAATTAATTTCAAAAATCTTCTATTCTAAGGCAAACACCCTGAGCAGAATAATTATTTCCATTCTAGATGATATATATATTTACTCAAGTGACTAAAACCATTATTAACATTGTATTTCAGTTGTATACCAACGTTTACAAATCTCTTATCTTCTATAAAAACACCTTCTTCTGTAAAACAATGCATTTCTTTCACTCAACACAACCGAACTGGCGAGCACGTGCACTGTGGAGACCACTGGAATATATGCCTCCCACCTTTGGTTTCTGATGACAGTATACATCAAATTAATAGGCTTTCAATATTTATCTGCATCTAGCTTGTGAATGCATGTGGAATTGCTTGAAATGAAAGGGCACAGTGACAGCCAAGAATGGTTCCCACCACGCCTCGAGGTGGAGGTGGTGTTGTTGGTGTCCTTGAACATTCTGTAAAATGCTATGGGAAATACATCCCGCTTTATGATCGACTAGCAACACACCCCGGCTTCGCCCGGGGAGAGTTATGAATGCATTACGCGATAAGCGCTTTTCTTTCGAAGTGAATGAACTACAACCTATATCCGTTTTACATCTCAGCATGATGGGGATATATTCCTTCTGAATATACTTCACTGGTTTAGTAATTTCACCCACTCTGGGTTCTCTTTGTTTTTCTTTCTTTCCATGCAAAAAACTAAACACTTGTTTATGTTTTTCTTATGTTCATCCTCCTATGTTTTATGAAAGTATGTTCCATATTTACGATGCTTTCTCTTTACATAACATCTTTCTGAAGTGCTCCTTGCGGCAAGTCGCTGAAGCTATTGAATTCTTCCACGGCCGACTGAATACGAGCTGCGCTCTATACCGGCCTTGACATTCCCAGTCAGAACCCATGTATAACATGTAATTGGAAAGTTTCTACTCGTTGCCGGTAGAGCGCACTCCCCTCCCATTATAGGCGCGATAAGAAATCAGCTGTACAGTACGTATATTAAATGTGTAATCTCAAGAACCACTGGATGGATTTTGATGCTGCTTTCACCATTCTGTAAAGGTGATCTCGAGGAAGATTTGTGTAGAAAATAATTTATTTATGACCAAAGGGAGAGCCAAGCAGTAACGATTTCAGTGAAAAGGTCAAAAAAATAGCCTGGCGTCCGTGCGCTTTTTAAGCTTACGCTGGGCGAACCGTTAAAAATATCATTATATTATGAGTGTAAGAATTGTTCAGCGTGAGAAATTCTACAAAAAAGTCCGCGAGAGCATATCTCTATCTTCGATACATCGCCCACTATAAGTGTTTTTAGTTTGGACGGGAGGGGAACAAGTAGCAGCTAATCGTGTGTTGTGTTTTGTGCTAAGAGATCTTTCGACAATTTATCAGATACCGTGTGCCTTCTTTTTCACGAAGCAGCTGTCAGGACGGGACTTACATAAACTCCTGCTGGACGTTATTCTCGAGGTTGAACAATGCGGTTTCATAATTATAATAACTGTCTCTGATAATCACAAAACTAACACTACAATGATGAGGCATTTAGGGGGAGGGAATTTGCAACCAATGGTCAATCACCCATACGACGAGTCTAGGAATGTATTCCCTAGTTTTGATAATTGTCACATTATAAAAAAAACAAAAAACAAAAAAACATTAGAACGCAGTTTCTGTAACGAGAGATGACTGATGGTACTGGAATAATTTCATGGAAATACTTGTCATTACTATACACAATGCAAAAGGGTGAGATCGCCAAACCGGTCCGACACCTCACTAAAAAACACATCGAACCCACTAAATTTGAAAAAATGAATGTTCGGCGTGCCAAGGAAGTGTTCTCGTCAGAAGTTATTGGTGCCATTAGTACACTGAAAGAAAATATAGGCATGCACCCGGAAGCGTACACATTCATGGACGCAGAAGCAACCATTAAAAAAAACGTTAATAAATGGTTCGCTATGCATGACGTAAGCATCACATATCATCATATTCAGTCTAGAAATCCAGATAAAGGGCATTTTTTCTCATTAAATGTCAGTCGCCTAAACTGGCTAGAGGAATATTTTCTTTCTTACCTTGAAACTTTGAAAGCTGCTAGTAACGCTGCTAGAAAGGACTTCCTGAGTTCTGAGACTTACGAAGCTACCTATACAATTAATCACGGATTCAGCTGTCCAGTGCATAAGGTATCTTCTAAAAATGGGTAGAGGAAAGTCGCCAAATATGGGGAGGTTTTTTTTATAGGGCTCACATTAGACATAAGAAGGAACGGAATAATTTTGGTTTTCTCACCAATGTAAACCTCAGGCGATATACTATGTATAACTTATTACAAATATGGGCACGTTTGATGTTGTAATACCCTCAGATATTATTGTTAACTTTAAAAGTGCACTTTCCCCGTATTAGGCAACCGGGTTTCGTAATATGGGGAGGTGAGAAACCTCACGGTTTTTATTTATAATAGGTACACTGAATAGTATACCCTACTAATTAAAGCATTAATTATGACATTTTTTTTTTCGTGTGGCCTCCTGAGAGGCCGAGTGCAGGTCTTTCTAGTCGACGTCCGTGGGCGACCTGCGCTTCAGGATGAGAGATGGAATGGATGAAGATGAATGAAACTGGGCAAGGATGTGGAAGGAAGTGGCCGTGGCCTGTTAGAAGGTACCGTCCCAGCATTTGCCTGGTGTTGAAAAATGGGAAACCACGGAAAATCATTTCAAGGACGGCCGACGGTGGGGCTCGAACATACGCGTCTACCGAGTCAGCAGAGATCTTGGCCCCATGGCCTAACGCTGCGCTTTAGCCTGCGTAGCCACTACTGTCGGTAATTCTGACAATGTAATGAAATTACGAACACAAATAGTACAAAAATACAAAAATGAATATTTTAAGTAAATAACAGTCCTAGTTTCCTGTTGCCGAACTTCCAAACCTTTCAGCAGAAAAATGCATAAACTTTAATGAAAACCGAGTGATTCTGATCGAATTCAACTGTAACGAGGTGCAAGGTATGTCTAATTTCTCTTAGATTTATTAGCACGCTATTTTATTTTGTGATATAATTTGCATTTTGATATTGTGGGAATTATAATGATAATATAATAGTGTCACTAGCAACCCGCCCCGGCTTCGCCCGGGAACAGTTATGAATGTGCAAGGAATTCCTGTCAGACGTAATTTAAGAATGGCGAGATGCAAGCCAAATCCCCCTCCCGTCCAAACTAAAAACACTTATAGTGGGCGATGTATCGAAGATAGAGATATGCTCACGCGGACTTTTTTGTACAATTTTTCATGCTGAACAATTCTTACACTCATAGTATATTGATATTTTTAACGGTTTGTCCAGCGTAAGCTTAAAAAGGGCACGGACGTCAAGTTCTTTCTTCGACCTATTCACTGAAATCTAAAATCGTTACTGCTTGGCTCCCTTTGATCATAAATAAATTATTTTCTACAGAAATCTTCCTCGATATTACCTGTACAGAATGGTGAAAGCCGCATCAAAATCCATCCAGTGGTTCTCGAGATTACCCGTGATATCCAAGAATCGGGGACTTCGTTTTACACTAAGTAGAGATAAGTCTTAGTCGTTCAATGCTTGGTGAACAGCGCTGTGTGAGCAGTTGAGTAACTAACAAGATTTCATGAAAAAGGTCTCATTGTCTAGGCCGGTATGAGCGCATTCAGTCGGCCGTGATTCTTCACGCCTCAAGACTTGGTTCAAGACATCTCAAGCAGAGGGCATCAGTCTCGCTCTTTACATCTTCCTTGAAAACTACACCTTTTTCTTGGGCTCTTCCTAAGATTTGAACTATGTACATTCTTTATTTTTTCTGATGTTGGTATTTCATACGTCATTTCACCTTCTGCTACACTCTCCTTCTTTGCCTCGCCGATTGTGCTCTCCGTGTGTTCGTTCACTCGTCTGTCGGCTTAACAGAGCCAACACGCTCTTTTCAGACCTCTCTCAGAGGAATGTGATTTCGTCCGACCTTGTTCAAATGGTGCTTCTCGCACTCAGCTGCTACAACTCAACATGAAAAAGATAAGTAATTGGCACCTCTTTATCAGCTTGATGCTGTTTTTACCCTCATCGTATTTTACTTATCAGGCAAGTTACCAATTTTAGAAGAAGCATATTTTACTGATAACGCCGCACTTGTCTTCATATCATTTCCACCGAGGGAATTTCACTGCTAAATGCTATAACTATTTTCCAGCCATCGTGGGAAATTCATGGAATCATTTAAATTGCAAACCTAGTAAACTTCATGGGATCACCCCATTTATTTATTTATCGTATGGCTTTTAGTGCCGGGAGTTTCCGAGGACATGTTCGGCTCGCCTGAGTCTGTAGCTGCTTCCAGCGGATACCCTAAAGGGTGAGCTACAAGTTCCATTCAATTTCAAGTAGTTCCAACTTTCGCCACCAGATATCAATGATACCTAGTGGTGAACGTTGGAACTTTGATAGAGCGTTCTGACGAAATCTAACCTAACAAAATTTGCTTTACTCAAGTTTAGTCTGTGGAAGGATCTTTTACATGCCATAAATCTATGACATGGGACCGCCGGCTTTACTTCTCCTCCAAAGGAAGGCATACTGAAGGATTTTTAAAGCTCTTAAAAAATCCGACGACCTCGGCTGGGTTTGAACCCGCTATCTTGGGCATAGAAGCTCAGCATGCTACCGACTACGCCACCGAAGCTGCTGGGATCACCCCAAATGCTCTATTAACCCATTCAAATTGAGCCTCGATGAAATCTAGAGTGTGTCAACTGTAATTGAATAGCCTGGCTAATGTGATGTATGAACTGAGCTACAATAGACTTGAAAAACTCCATACATAAGGATCTAGTTTTATTCCCTACTGTTTGAATTTTTGACGTCACTAGTAAACTTATAACTGGGCACCTCTGCCTACAATAAACATTACTAAAAACTGCAAATTGCTTCAACTATCATCGTAAAACTCTCTCCAATGAACTATTAACTTTCTAAGCAGTGACAATCAACAGATGATATTCCCACCAAAACTTTTAGTGTTACAACCAATGTTCGTTTAACTGTCTTTCCGTGTCGCGTCGCAAAGTGTAAACCGTGTATGGCCACACTATAATCCTCCTATTTCTTCTATCCCCATTTTCCTGCTACTAACACTTTAGGTTAATTCAATTTTTTTGTACTTTTTTCCCCCAATGAGGCTTAGTCTATTAAGACTACCCTCCATGTTGAATGTAACACATAATTAATTTCTTCATAAATATCTAGGTGGTTATAAATCCACCTTTCAACCTTTGTTATTTCTTAACTCTTATTTTCCTGCCGTTCCCAGGAATTCGGGATTTATAATTTTATATTTGCCCTTGTCACGTTTTATTATGAAGGCACTCTGGTTAGGAAGTAGTTAACTGACCTCATTTGCGGCGATGCAACATTTTGATAAGGGAATATAGAAAGGTCCAGACCAACAAACAACTACCATCCATGAAGATATTGCTGATTTACATGTGGAACGATTACGTACAAGACATCCACCTATCTGCGCAGCGGAGAATCTTGCAGCCAACAAATTCATCCTGACTGAGAGATGGTATTCTGATTGGCATTCGATTGCCCATCCAGAGAGTTCAGTAATGCCATGCATAACTGAGGAGGTGCCAGAATTCACTCAGCCTAGAAAGACCTGGCCAAAATTAAATGGAATCCGGACCAATCACGGTGTATGCGTGGATCTCCTGTACAAGTGGAGGGAAAAATCTTCATCATGTTGCGAATGCGGTGCTGAAAGACAGACTGTTCGGCACCTAGTTCAAGAATGTCCACAAACATCTTACAGCGGTGAATTCAGGGACTTCTTCCTAGGGACACCACAGGCACTTTATTATGTCTCTAACCTTGACGTCAAATTATAAATCATTTTCAGGTATGCCATACGATGAATAAATAAATAACTTACTTAATTCATTGAACAGAGAAAAATTTACATATTTTTTAGGGGTTTCCTGCTAGTGTTTTAGGTCTTAGACCTTCAATCATTAGTAACATTGTTCTTAAACACTATTATTGTTGAAGAAAATTAAGATTGCTCTAATTTTTGAGCTAGACTTGACTTTTAGACTTTAGGCCACGGCCGCCTCCTGCAAATATTACTTGTCGCTAGCGTATCATTGCTCTAAGAGTGTTCTATGTTTGGCATTTCCTTCCCCATTTTTTCGTATTGCTTTCTGCACTTACCGAAACAATTGCAAATCCTTCATGCTAATTGCACAAAAAATAACTGTCATTTGTTGTGTTCAAAGCGAAACTTCTTTTGATGTTGTTCATAAAGTTTGTTCTAATAACTCCTTTAAATTGTTAATTGCGTGTACTGTGCGCTCTGCAAACTTCCTACTCGAGGTAATTGTTACCTGGTCATGTCAATTTACGCTTATGGATTATGGTTTTGCTTAATCTAGGTGTGATTAGATTTTCCTCCTCTAAACTTCTAATCAGCACCCTGCTGGGTAAAAGTTTTGTATACTTTGAACACAGCAATTGTTCTCTTTTTGTATTTACGCATAATTATAATATTTTCTAGAGGCCACGGGCGCATCCTGCCCATTTCTCCATGCTTTTGATTCTTGTTCAAATTGTTTCCACTAACTACAGTAACAATTTCTCTTTGCAATTTCCTCTTTGCTGCAATGCGCCACGTGGAGTTTAGTGTTTATCACCTTTGGCTTCTTGTACTTTGTAACAATTCTCTTTTTTCCTAAGCATAGCATGCCCTTTGAGTAATATACTTTAGCTTGCGAACTATTTACTTGTTGATCGTTTGTTTTCAATAATAATAATAATAATAATAATAATAATAATAATAATAATAATAAAAATAATAATAATAATAATACAATATAACGATATTCTTGTGAATGAGTTCCTATGGAACTTTTGTGCCAGACTTATTCAAGTTTTGCCGTCTCAATAACTTTAGATTCCATTAATCGTTATTTTTCCTTAATCTTCGTTTTGAATAATAAAAGTGTATTTTGCGGGCTGAGTCCCTTGCTCCTAACGATCTTCCTCAATCCTCATTTGATTTCCAATTGCTCCAGATGGGTTAAAATCACTGACTGGACTATTAATTATATTAACAAGAAGATGCATGTGCAACGAATTCTTGTCAGACATAATTTAAGAATGGCGAAAGGCATGATACACAAATCCCCCTTCCGTCCAATCTTAACTTGACTGTGTATTTTGCGGAACGAAAAGTTCACAGGCGAAATGAAAAAATGCCTAGTTGCACTTCCAGGGAATCTCCAAACACAACCACTCTTCTCTGAAGTCTTAACTCAACACGACTCGACAGTTTGATGCTGGCTGTATCTGGGGATAATAGGCTCGCACGCTGGCTAAGCTGTAACTGGTGTGATAGGCTCGCCCCTAGCCAGCTCGTAAACCGTCGCCTCAATAATTGAATAGAGATTGTTGGAAGATATGAAAACGTAAAAACACTTATAGTGGGCGATGTATTGAAGATAGGGATATGCTCTCGTGGACTGTTTTGTAAAACTTTTCATGCTGAACAATTCTTACGCTCATAGTATATTGATATTTTTAACAGTTTGCCCAGCGTAAGCTTAAAATGTGCACGGACGCCAGGTTCTTTTTTCGACATTTTCACTGAAATCGTAGTGCTTGACTTCCATTGATCATAAATAAATTATTTTCTACAGAAATCATTCTCGAGATATCCTTTACAGAATGGTGAAAACCGCATCAAAATCCAATATCTATTAATCTACTAGAGCAATCAAACTGAAATTTTGTAAGTGTAGAGGCTACGAGCATAAGTTCATCTATGGGACGTTCAATAAACTGGCGAGCACAAATCCAACATGGAGGCTACGCGAAATTTAAATATTCAAATGGACGTTTCTTGCGTTTTATCCATCCGAGCGCAGTGAAACTTGATACGCTACATGCTTATACAAATTATAATCGACTGGCATCTAATTTATTTAAATTTATTTCATAACCACAAGATGGCGGCTGAGCGAAATTTTAAAATCCCGCTTTTATTTCTTGTGTCGTAATCATGCGATTGAAGTTTGAATAAAACACCTACACAATAATGTTCATGTAATAGTACTTAAATCTAAGGCCTATAATATAAAATCCAACATGGTGACCATCCAAAATATTTAGACGGTTGTCAGTATTTACGAATCTATTACAGCAATCAAACTTCAATTTGTATGTTGATAGGGGCAATTAATATTATTAGGATAAATGAAAATAGGCTATTTATTTCTTCACGGAACTACTTGTTTTTCACTGAAATCGTTACTGCTTGAGTTCCATTGACGATAAATAAATTATTTTCTACAGAAACCTTCCTCCAGATATCCTTTACAGAATGGTGAAAACCGCATCAAAATCCATTCGGTGTTTCTCGAGATTACCCGTGACATCCAAGAATCGGGGACTTTGTTTTATACTAAGTAGAGTCTGATAATGTGTGATCCTCTTTCCCTCCCATTTGTTCTACAAATTGAAAATGGATTATGTTAGTTAGCTCAGTGATGGGTGTTGTCTACCTACCAGGCGTGGAGCCGCACGTTAAAACAGACCCCATAATGAGGCTGGAGTGAAAGAGAACACCGGTCTGTATTAGCGGGTCGCACATGTGCAGGCTGCAGAGCGTTGGAATATTAATGACGGCTATTATTAGCGCACCTGGTGGCGCCTCGTAACATGCTACAATATTATAACCCCTCAAAAACAACAACAACAACAGTAATAATAATAATAATAATAATAATAATAATAATAAGAAGAAGAATAAGAAGAAGAAGAAGAAGAAGAAGAAGAAACAGAAAAATACTCAAACATCGAAGTCGACATCAGAAAAAGACAATTGAAATTCTTCGGGCACATAAGTAGACTGCCGAATACCCGACTAACCAAAAGAATACTAGATTACATATCATCACTCAAAAGTACACCACCATGGATGAAAGAAGTAGAAAAAGACATGCGAACTGCTAACATAACCGACACATCAGACAGAGACACCTACCGTAACAAAGTGAACAACTGGGAACTCCAACCAAAACCTACACCTTACAGACCTCAATGGTCTGACGAAAGAAAATTGGCATTCTCCAACATAATGAAACAATACTGGCAAAATAAGAAGAACGTCAAGAATTGAGTCGCTTTCCAATATTGGGAAAATACGATGTAAATAAATAATAATTATAATCTAACAACAATAATATATATTTAATCCCTTATCCTCCCCGATTCACCCACGGTTACACAATTCCTCTACTGCCGCTAGGACGGTGTCTGGGAACCGAACACACTTTGTCAGCAGATACAACTGGGGATGGTGACACTTGGGAGTAATTTAGGAAAGGTCAGGGACCTGTTGGACCTGTTGAAAGGAACCGTCCCAGCATTTGCCTCGTGGTGAAAATGGGAAACCATGAAAACCAATTTCAGAACGGTCGAGGTGGGAATCGAACCCACACTCTCTCGATATTAGCGAGGGACCGTGGCCAGTATAATATCAATAATAATAATAATAATACGTTTACAGGATCACTTGGAACAGGTATCAATATCTCGGAATTCAAAACTCGGACACTATAATACAGTAATCAAACCTGAAGCACTGGAAACTTTAGTCATTGGTGGAGAATCTTTAACCAAAGACATAGAGAGACAAGAAAGGAGAATTTTACGAAAAAATGTTAGCCCAGTTTGTAAAGAGTGAATATGGAGGGGAAAATCATCCAAAAAAATATATTGTCAATCTGAAAAAATATCTCACACTTTTCGGAAAAGACAATTGAAATTTTACGGACACATTTTAGAATGGACAATAACAGACTATCTTAATAAATTCTCAAACTGGTCTTTTCATTAAAAATCAAGAATTGAAACAGATCTCCGGGAAGTCAACATCTCAGAAGACATTGTACGGGAGAGATGTGAATACAGAACCAAAATTGGCAATCACCAATTTGGAGACAAACCCAACACCACAGCCACTATAACTTGGACAGAGGAAGCTCAGCGAGAGGATGAAGAGATTTTGGAAGAAAAGCGAGGCCAACACATTTGGTTCAATTGAGTAGGCATCACGGTGTAATAATAATAATAATAATAATAATAATAATAATAATAATAATAATAATAATAATAATAATAATGTTACGCTCTCTGCTATCGTGGCGAATATGTTGTGAGTTGGAACATTTAGATGATCACCGTTCTGGTTTGCACTGCCAACTGACAGAGAACTCCACTGGGGACGTGTTACTCTGATTTTTAGCCTACTTTACACATTTTGCAACAAGTAGTTCCATTAAGAATTATACAGCCTATTTTCATATATCCTACTTATGTTAGTTGCCTCTATCTACATACAAAATTTCAGTTTGATTGTTGTAATAGATTCGTAGATATTGAGAACCGACTAAATATTTCGGATGGTCGCCATGTTGGATTTTATATATGTAGGTCCTAGATTTGTGTATTGTTATATGAAGATTACTGTGTACATGTAGCATTCAAACTTCAATCGCATGATTAGGACACAAGAAGTAACAAGGAGATTTTAAAATTTTGCACAGCTGCCATCTTGTGGTTATGGAAACAATTCAAACAAATTAGATGCCAGTGGATTAACATTCGTAAAATATTTACTGTACCAAGTTTCACTGCACTCTGATGGTTAAATTGCGAGAAACGTCCATGGGAATATTTATATTTCGCGTCGCCGCCAAGTTGGATTTGTGATCACCAGGTTATTTAAAGTCCTATAGGTGAACTTAAGTTCATAGCCCTATGAACATTAAAAAATCAGTTTGATTGCTATAATAGATTCGTAGATATTCACAGCCGTCTAAATATTTCGGATGGTCGCCATGTTGGATTGTTAAATGTATAGGCCATAGAGGCATGTACTGTACCCGATAACCCGGATAGTAGGCTGTCAGATATCCGCCCCCTCAATCGGATTGCCAATAATCAAACGCGCCGGCATAGCTACATCAATGAAAATGGCACTGACAGATACTATCGAGATTAGAGCACAATAGTTAACAAGAAAATTATTGTGGAACACACCAAAATATACGGGGGTTCATACTTACCTTTACTTACCTCTTAAATTTATCTCGGGGACTGGGTTGTCAACTGGATCACTTAAAAGTATGCCCACACAATAACCTCCACCATGATATTTAAAATGAACCAGAACGAAGACGAGAAACTTTAAACTGCACAATAATTTATTTCACATAAAGAATGATTTTAACAAAAATAAACAACAAAATCAACGTGGCAATCAGAAGCCATCGACCACATAACCATGTCCTCCTGTAGGACCTGTACTCTCTACATATAATGTTTCAGCTTTCTCAAGCTCATAGCAACGTAAAATAATAATGCACTTGGAATGGAAACGGGATTTGGGATGAGACACATATATCAATTGTTTTGCGTGTTTATATACTTCACATTTTATTTATAGCCACAAGGCTATTATGGAACGTCCTTGGCCTCTGTAACACTGTTGTCCGGGCCAGCTGCAATGCACCTGCATTGTCAAAGCGGACTCCCGTTCGTTCAACCCTAGCATAAGCGTGTTACCTCAGAGCTTGGCTCTCCCTTTTCAAACACGTAAATGTTCACATCTCAACTGAAATATTATCACGCAAATGTCTTACATGCTTCATTCAAACACCAGTGGATTCCTCCAATAATCCCAAATCATGATTAATTGTTTAAACCACTTGTTCAATTAGCGTTGTTTAGAGTATAAAAAACAAAACTCTAAATGTTAATTAATTATTTATAACAATAATAAATTGTTTATAACAATGTCAAATGACAATTGAAAATTTTATACACGCTTCTATTAATCACTATCATTTCAAATTATTTAACAAAGATATTTACAAAATTATTTTACAATATTAATTGTTTATATTATTTATACAAGAAATACATTAAACCACACGTTTATCCGGTTGATAATTACTCAAATCGTGATGATATAATCGACCAATGAAGGTTAGTTATATTTAACTGTCAAATTCAGGTTTAATAAGGTTTAATAATAATTATTAATATTTGTGACGGTAACCTCCATTCAAAATCTTTATCTCAAATTATTTAACACTCTTGTTAATTTTAACAGTATCTTCATATGAATAATCTTTCAAAGAACAAGAACAATACATACAGCGGGAAAATACTTCGCTTATAACGCACAAAATTGCACAAAAATTGGCCCAAAATTCATCATATATCTTCATATATATGGCATAAAAATCTTCCAAACTACACACAAAAATCCTCCACTTATTAATTCATCAACTTCATTAATTATTGTGGGAACCTCCTTCATTATTCAAGGGCATTACTCAACAGCGACTTTTACACGTCTACTGAACTAACGATTATACATCCATTGTTCCTCTTTAAAAATTCTTATATTCATCAATTGTAATAATGACTGTTATTATTTAACCTTCGTGGGTTTCATTCATGAATCGATATGAAGTAAAAATTTGCCAATCACAAATAAATTTAATAGCAAATACGATTAGACACTCCTGCCTGGTCTATCAAAATTGATATTAATATCTTCAAAGTAACGCAGTATAAAAATACTATCTTCAAACAAAGTTCATCTAAACTGCAAAATAGTCGAATAGAATACAATTAGATTGTGGAATGCAAACATTATTGTTCCAATCTATAATTGAGAAAAACTCCTATCAAATGTTCATTACTATAGTGTATTCAATAAATTGTAATTAACGTTCATATTTCATAAAATTGTCTATAATGCAATGATAAATGTCTATGTTGCAATCATGTTCATAAGACGACTAGTATTTCAAAGATCGTCGATATCGTAATAGATTTTAACGCTCTAAAATCATTTAATGATTCTTCTTTCTTGAGGATGACAGAAAATTGGTCAAAGTAATTTACTGAAAAGAATTACTTTAATAAAATGACACGCTGTCTGAATTCACATCTGCCATAGCAAATCGTTAACTTTACAGTCAAATCGTGACTACAAAAATATGCAAATTACTGAAAGAATCTAAATCATCAGTCTCAACTGATCCAAAATTATTAAGAATGCCAATGACATAGCAATGTCTCAACAATCGAAGAAAAAGGCATAAATCATCGAAGTGTACTGAGTACAGAAATATCTATCAAGAAAATGGGGCAAAAGATAGGACAGAAAATATGGGAAAATGGTTGCTCAGATATCGCTACAAGACTCAAATAATACAAGAAACGTTCACGACTACCTTATCTGTTGATTGAAGTTCCAGAGGAAAGTTTTCAAAGAAAACTGCTGTTGGTTCCATTTCACCAGCGTAAAGATGTGCTCCGTTCTCGAACCTGGAATCAGCGTCCGCGGAGAATCGAACTGCTTCCTCCTCCGAAATTGCACTGCTCCGTGGATACGAAAAACATTCTTCTGGCAAAACTCTTCTTTGTGCGCCGGGACAACCCTGGCCTCTCTTGAAAGTTCCCTGAAGTTTTTGCAGGAATTCGCCATGAAGTTTATTGTAGTTATTTCCGCAGAAATATTCATAGTTGTGGAGTATGAAAATATTTCCACTGTTATCTGGTATAATTCAGCGATGGATTCACGATGCATGAGTGTAGTTGGATGTTCACTACATGCTCGCTTTTGTAGAAAGACGATTAACGAAGTTCCATGCTGTTACTTTACTCAATCGATATATGTCCCAATTGCATTGAAGCCTTAGCCTTCCATCTCAACTACTGTTATAATCATTGAAAGCACTGCAAGATTATAATGTTCCATAGTCGAATGTATCGTTGTAATACCAAACGTATTCTCCAATATCACTGTTGCACTCCACGTGTCAGCCGTAGTGTATAATGTGGAATTTTAAAAGCGTTTCTCCTGTGGCGAGAAAATCACTTTTGTTGGCAGCCTTAAAGTTCCAATATCTTTCGAAGTATAACTGTGAAATTGTTCAAATCTTCTACACACCTCAATGTTATACTGCCCAATAGAACTATAATACAGGCTGAAGTTAGCGCTTGATATCTTAATTGGTGGAAACGTTAATGTGAGCGTTTCAACTTCACCTAGTTTCGAGCAGCGTAAAATGGAACTGCTCTGAGTTCGTTCGATGCGCCGGGCTTTAACCACGCTAAAGACAACTTACTTCACTGAATCACTTGAAAATAACTATATATCACCAGAAATATATATGCGATCTGACATATGAGATCTGAGAGCTCCTCTCTCCTGTGCACGACCTTTTATCAACTTCTTAAGGGGCGTATCCATCCCTTCCATAGCCTGTTGCTGCGTCATTGCTAGAAGTTTTAACTTTGGCTATACTTGACGGATTTTCAAATTTCAAAAACTCAAAATTAATTTCTTCAAAATTCCAAATCAATGCCATAACTGAAAATAGATTTCCACAAATCTGCATGCCAAAAGTAATTAAATATCGTAGTTTCAGCAATCTCCGTCTTCCTTCCAAACTATCGTTCATTGGTTCGAGTCTCTCCTCCAATAGCGTAGCTTCTTCCTTAGCACAATACCTTGTTTCCTGCGACTGCTTCGTAAATCTAAGATCTTTCTCGAACAAAATCATGACGTCACCAAGAATCTCAGCTCAACCAGCCTACTGGCATGAATCCTGCGTCATCCGTGCCTACGTCATGAATATCCACGTCATAACAATGACATTCATAACTTTACTCATATTTGCCAATACAGCCATCGTGGTCTCAATATAATTCAATTTCCGGGGGCAGTACCATCAAAGGAAAATTATTGCATAGGTTCATTATTCAAACTTTCACTTCGATCGCATGATTACGACACAAGAAATGAAAACTTAATTTTAAAATTCGCAAAGCCGCCATCTTGAGGTTATGTAAACAATTGAACTAAATTAGATACCAGTGCATTACAATGTGTATAAACATTTTCTGTACCAGATTTCATTGCTTTGGGAACATTAAATCGCGAGAAAGGTCTATTTAAAATTTTCAAATTCGCTTGGCCGCCATGTTCGTTTTGTAGTTAACCGGTTTTTGAAAGTCTTATAGATGAACATCCAGTAGTGCCATTTATCTCCATACAAAATTTCAGGGTGATACCGCTAATAGTTTCAGAGATATAGAATGCCGGTGAAATATTTCGTAAATCCGCCATCTTGTGGTAATGTAAACAATTGAACCAAGTTAGATGTTGGTGCAATACAATGTTATAAACATATACTGTACCAAGTTTTATTGCGTTTGGTTGGTTAAATCACGAGAAACGTCTATTTAAAAGTCGCAAATTCGTGTGGCCGCCATGTTGGTTTTGTAGTTACCAGTTTTTCAAAAGTCACATAGGTGAACTTCTAGTAGTTCCCTTTATCACCGTAAAAAAATCCAGGGAGATATCAGTAATAGTTTCGGAGATATTGAATGCTGGTGAGATATTTCGCACAGCCGCCTGTTAGATTGGTGAGACGTAACAAAATTTGAAGGGCACGGTCGGGGTCGTCCGGAATAGTCCTATGTATTTACCGAGTTTAATTGAAATCGCTCCAGCCGTTTACACGTTATTAGGGACACACACACACACACACACTCCTCACACACACACATACACGCACACTAGCACACACACACGGTCAAAAGGAGATCTCATAAGCCTATTTTTCAAAATTGAAAATAAGCTAAAAATGAGGAAAAAGTAGAATTATGAGATCGATCCGGGAAAATGTCTGTCTAACTGACTATCGGTCTGTCCTTCTGTCAGTCTGTCTGTCTGTCCTTCTGTCTGTCTGGCTATGTGTGTGCCCCCCCCCCCCTATCAACTCCTAAACGGCTCTAGCAATCGAAACCAAATTTAGTATGAGTAAAGATGTATACCGGAATATCTCAAGCCCATATTTGAAAATGATGTCAGTGCTACCAACTGCTGAATAAACGCACTAGAAATTTGAGCTCCATGTTGGATATTTTGGAAGGTATGCATGGGAGCTATCCCAAAATTGGCACGCATGTAGATAATACTATTTCAGTTTAATTTCCAGGAGGAAATACATGACAGTGTTGCCAAAATAATTTTAAGACTTCAGATAGGTCCAACTTTTAAATACATATAACATCGACACTAACAATTGGATTTCAACCACATTTTTTATGTAATATGTGTACATAAACAGATATGACTGAGAGTATTCTTAAGAGCCACCAGGGCTGCCAACTGTTGATAACTGCTCTCTATCTCTTTTTTTTTAAATCCAAATACCAATATATCAGAAAGTATGCAAGCCGACAGCTTTAAACTATGCACACGTATAGTACCTGACATTCTTTATTAATTTGGAGTAACTTATATACGTCAGTTCTACCAACATGATTCTAAGCCTGCTGATAGGACCTATTTTTAAATACATGTAACTTATATACTATCAGTTGGATTTCATCCAAATATCGTATGTCCTATGTCTGTGTAAAATAACAGATATGACTATAAGTATTCTTAAGAGCAATCAGGGCTGACAACTGTTAATAAATGCTGTCTATATTTTTTTACCCTAATATTCTAGATAGGTTCATATACTGTAGATTAATCATTGTCATGAATCTTAATTTTAAGAAAAAGTAGGCTCTTTAGTTCATCACGGAACTTATTGTTAATTATTTCGTTTTGTAATCACCAGATGGGTTAAGAGAGTTCTTATGTGAGACAACATTGTACAACTGTGAGTGCCAGGATTTATGTCTCCCTTTAATAAGTCTCACTTTATCAGTCTTGAATCGGACCTGAGACCTTGGGGTCATGTATCACTCGTCAGATGAGAGCAAAAGTTGAACAATATACTTCGTGTCGACAGGAGCAATTAAAGGGAGGAGTCCTACAACCACCGCCCATGGAACGAGACACTGTCCCACCATCTAACAGTATGGCGTGGTGGAGAGATTCCGGTTCGAATCCCGTGAGCGGACTCATACTCTAATGACCGTTCTTACTGTCACACATTATTTTAAGAATTATACGAGGCACGTCCAGAAAGTAAGTTCCGTTTGGTAATAAAATTAAATTGTGTACAGATACAGAAAAAATATTTATTGCACAACATTCTACACCTCTTAAACTACTTTTCCATATAACTGCCGAACTTTTGCAGGCATTTGTCATAGCGTGGCACAAGTTTTTGGATACCTTCTTCATAGAAGTTTGCCGCCGACCGTAAACAAGAGTGAAGACTCCCCTTTAAGATATCCTACCGTTTGGCCACCACTGTTAGGCAAATTGCGTATGTGGTCAGGAGAACTCCTAAACATACGCAGATCTCCTGGTAAGCACGCAATTTGCCTAACAGTGGTGGCCTAACGGTAGGATATCTTACAGGGGAGTCTTCACTCGTTTACGGTCGGCGGCAAACTTCCATGAAGAAGGTATCCAAAAACTTGTGCCACGATATGACAAATGCCTGCAAAAGTTCGGCAGTTATGTGGAAAAGTAGTTTAAGAGTTGTAGAATGTTATAAAATAAATAATTTTTCTGTATCTGTACACAATTTAATTTTATTACCAAACGGAACTTACTTTCTGGACGCGCCTCGTAACACATCTGGTAATTAATGAAATACCTTGCAATCTCATTTCTACTGGCAAACGTTGTGTCTGATAAGTCAATAGGCAATAGTGCGATCAGGATGAGGTGAGATGAGCTTCCTTACGGCCGGATGCCTTTCCACACGGGAGAAAACGACAAATGAAATGAATGAAACAGAGTAAGGAATTGAAAGGAATCCACCGTGGCCTGTTGAAATGCTTGCCTAAAGTTGAACATGAGGATATCACGCAAATAGTTCCAGGACATTCAACAATGGGATTCGGACCCACACAGCTACCGAGTCATATGACCTCTATGGTCGACAAGACAAAAGAAAACCACAAATCATAGACAAAATCAAAACACAAAACAAGTCAAGTTTGCTCGTTCATCCCACGTGGTGTCTGAAAACCCTACAAGCATTGACCTTAAATAAATAAATACATACATACATAAATAAATAAATAAATACTAACCCGCCAACCTGAACCCAATGTAGGGAAGCCAGGCTCTGCCTGTCACAAGTCAGGACAAAGGGTGAGTGTTAGGGGAATAACTTAACTTACTCCTTGGCCTCCTGGACAATCTTCACCCACTCCTCTCGGATCACGACCTTGGTTCTCCATCTTTTTAATCCCATTCTCCTCAGGTCATCCTCCACGTCATCCAACCATCTTATCCTTGGTCTACCCCTCATACGACGCCCTCCAAGTTTACCTTCAAATACTGTCTTTGCCATTCGGTTCTCTGTCATTCTTTCAACATGCCCTTGCCATCTCAGTCTATTGCTTTTTATTTCGGCTACTAATCTGGTTTTCAATATATTGTAGTTCTCTGATCTCTCTATTGTTTCTGATTCACCACCTCTCAAAAAAAAACTTGGGTCAGCTGGCTCCGGCTGATAGTACCATGTTCTGGGCCCCGTGCCAGGGTAACGGTGAAGACCTCAACGATATCTACAGCGGAGAAGATGGACTTTGGTATGGTGTTGATGGCGGAAGAGGCAACCCTCTACTCAGGGGTTTCGTATGAGTAGGCAAACCACTGCCTTGTGGGTAGAGAAGGGATTCTCAAAGGCTTGGGGTCCTACCCCGAGAGAAAAGGGCCCTGGGGCTTACAAACTCAGTTCTACCCTCGAAAACAGGATGTCCTGTTCTCCCAATGAATTCAACAGTTGACATGATCAAACCGTCTTCGAATGAAACTAATCCAGGGGGCAGCCGGAAACGGAAATCCCTCACCGCGAATAGTGGTGCAACTAGGCTTTTGGATTCTGAAGAGCCTGGAACATCATGTAAGGAACAGTGGCGGCTGGTGTAGAAAATGAGTTGTGTGCTGTAGGCCTAACCCTCCTTCCATATTTTTTAAATATATAAACATATAGAAACACTCACTCAGTGACGAAAAATGAAGTCCATACGTCGCTCCTTCTTGCTGCAGAACTTGTCAATCACCCTGGCATTGAACCCCTCCATACTGGAGACCATCTACTTCTCAATGGAGAGCATAGCGAGGGCACTTAGTCTTTCTTGAGCCATGGTGTTCCGCAAAAAGGTCTTGATCCTCTTCAGCGATGAGAAACACCTCTCAGGCTCTGAAGTAGTCATGGGTGTTGTTACTAATATCCTCAGAAGCTTGCTTGTTTGGCAGAACGTACCTTGCAGATTACTGGATATTATGAAATGCAGAAGAGGGACTGCCCCACCAATATTCCTAAAATCTGGCCTGCAGTACAGAACCGACAGTTCTGTTCTGAGCCTTTTCTTTTCCAGCATGCTATAGGCCTGAACAGTTACACCTAGTTCTTTATCTGGAAACGTTTTGGAAAATCGTTCAAAGTTGGTGGAATCTAACAGTTTTGCTGCTTCCAGGTGATCCAAGGTTTGGAAGCGATCGCGGGCTTCTCGTGTTATTCTATCACATACTTCCTTGGCATCAGTACGCCGACATGATAACTTTCTGCGCTTGTTTTCTGAAGCACACGTTTCTTCAGAAGTACCGGTACTAGCAATGCCTTCTACCGATTCCCAGATGTTGTTGATCACTTGCATGAAGTGTGACACAGCGGATTTTATCTTCACGGCATCAGTTGTTCTTGACTGCAACTGATTGTACATAATGTCCAACATGTGGCATCAATTTATGAAAGAAATGTAGCCAAAATATGAATTTCTCGTCTTCTAAGCTGCGACGAAGCCCGTTTGCCTGCAGGCAAGTTTTATAGGATGGGGTTTTCTCCAGCATTAATAAACACTCACTTATGGATACCCTTTGCTCGTACACCACATTTACGGTGCGCGACCTGAAATTCCATCTAGTCGCTGGTCCAGTTGGAATTCTTCGAGCTGCCACTGCTTCTAAAGCAGACGTCCGTTGCGGCGACTTTGAGAAGAAAGCAGGGAACGCTGACAGGTGTGCGAAGAACATCCTAGCCGACTGATTTTGCGAAGCTGCATGTTCCATTGTTAAATTCAGTTGGTGTGCATAGCAGTGGATGTAATGTGCGTTGGGATAGCAGGCTTTTATCTTTGCTTGCACTCCACCTTTACCACCACTCATTACTGATGCCCCGTCGTAGGTCTGCGCAATAACTTTGTGTGGTGTAGCGTTAAACATGTTGTCCATTACACTTAAAATACATGATGCAAGGGAATCCGCATTCTGACCTTCTGGTTTAAAGAAGCCCCAAAATCGTTCGTATGGAATACCATCTTTCTCATACCGAAATACCAACACTAACTGTGTCTGCTCTGAAACATCTGTAGTTTCATCCGCCATCACACTAACAAAATATGCTTGCTGCATTTCTTCTGCTATCACTTCTCTGCCGGTTTCTAGCATGCAGTCCAACAGCTCGTTCTGGATGGTTTTTGAGGTCCCTTTGAAAACTCTATTAGATTCAATGTGATCCTTTACTGCACTGTCTATACTGGAAATTAAATCTACTAGGCCCAAGAAAACGCCAGGATTGTCTGAATTATCACTTTCGTCGTGCCCTCTTAAAGCTAATTCAAACGCACCACAAAACTTAATGCAGTCTATAATTCTGGATAGCACATACCTGTTCTTCTCCACTTGTTGATTGTGCTTATCTTTTTCTTCATGATAAGCACGGCTTAATAGTGTTGATATTAACTGTTCCTAAAGCACTTAAATTTAAAGAATTATTGATGTGTTTCTCGCTGTCATTATGCTTCCTCATTAAAGCGTTTAGATGTCCAAGATCTCTAACACCCACTGTTTCCCAAGAATCACTATTGCCAAAACACAAACAAGGGAAACAGAAAAGGGCATTTCTAATTTCACACCCGCACACCCAATCGTTTTCATACACTTTTCTATTAAATTTTCTAGTGTATGCAGATTTGTTAGAAGTGGCTTTCTGAGCAATATCTAAGTCCGGGGTAGGTCTACCTAACTTCTTTACCTTAGTTTTTTTCTTCAAGATTTCTGGTTGAAAATGGGGTTTTCAAGAGGCTCTCCACTGAGTTTTCCATATTGCACAAACACGCAAACAAACTCAACACATATACTCATTCCTCATACAAAATTAATTAAGTACTGCACACAATAACACCTGCAATTACAAAATATTCACGAACTCGGAAACACTTGGTCTGACCGCGCAAAAACAGTACTACTCAGTATTACCAAAAGCATTAAAATGAAACCAGCAACGCCGTAATGCAAAATCACATGTTATTTTGCTATAGTGAAATTTATGAACTAGGCATCACAATAATCATGTCCTTATTTTGACGGCATAAAAATTATAATTTTGATAGTACATCGATTAACAAAATGTGGCTATAGAATAAGTAGGTTGGGAGTATTGAAAAAGACCTTCTGGCGGGAACAGCTGATGGCTTCCTCTGCTTTTTTCACCCCATTTTCTTTGAGCGATTCCCTCGTAAATCCTATTGCTGAGTCCAGATAGTGCCACTGGCCACGCTCACATTCCGTGTGACCAGTGCTGCCTCTCTGTGGTCGAACAAAGAATCGCTGTGATGACTGGTCTTAGCTGTTTTCCCAACAGCACATCCAGAACACAAGGGAAAAGTTTGGCGCGCATGCGCAGAAGACAAAATTCACGCTTCCTGCCAATAAACTTGGAAATTCTCGCTGGGCTGTGATCTGCACAGCTAACGCCGTGCACGGAGTGGAGCGCACGCCTAGATACCTCGAACCGTACATGTTCTGAACCTCGTAGTGAGGGGAGTAGAAATATTTCCTATTCTTTGCTTGACGTCTTTTTTAAAGCGTTGTATTTGTAGATAATAGGCCTACTATTAAAATAATTTATTTTCAAATAAAGCAATGTGCTGCAGCACTTCAGCACATAAGGAGCGGCCGCCCCTGGTAAGGAAGAGTCGGAGCTTCCTGGAACCTCCTTACAGAAGATAAGACCTAAGCGGAAACATCTGCTGGGAACATTAAACATCAATACTCTCCGTCAAGTAGGGAAGTAGAAACAACTGACTACCATTTTGGAGAAAAGAAACATACTCATTCTGGCAGTACAAATATAAAATATCTGGATGAAAATACGATAGAGTCGGCTGGTTTTAGAATATATAAAGGCAACCAGGTCATACCATTTCAAAAGGGAGACTGCCAAGCTTAGGAACTGCTTTTGTGGTCAACAGAACTATAGTGAATTCGATAGTAAACTTCAGTTCACCGTCAGAGAGAATCTCGTTCTTATCCTTCAAATCTGGAAACAAATTATACACGGTCATCAATGCACATGCTCCCATAAACCTAGACAACAAAAGAAACAATGAGAAAGTAGAAGACTTCTGGGATACACTTGAAAATGAAACTTCTAAAATCCCCTATGAGAATTTGAAAATCTTGATGGGCGATTTCAACGCCCAGATAGGAAAAGAAAAGAAATACAACAAGATTGTTGGAGATTACCCAGCCCATAAAATACAAATAAAAAAGGAGAAAGGTTAATCGCTTTTTGTAACCAATTCAATCTCAAACTTATGTCGACATATTTCAAAGCTCTCCCTAATAAAATGACGTGGATCTCACCAAATCCTTTATTAGACGAATTTCAAATTGATCACGTTGCAATAACAACTGGAAACAGTCGCGAGATTCTGAATGTTAAAGTACGGAAAAGTTGTAACATTGACAAAGACCATTTCTTATCGGAAATCAAAGTAAAATTTCAACCGAATAGACAACGACGCATATGCCAAAGGAAAACTAGGATTGACATAGAAATTTTCCAGCAAAACAAAAATATGTATCAAGAAAAACTTTCCAAGTTACAGATGAACAATTGGAAAGAAATGAAAGAATCGTTAACAACAACGGCTGAAAACTTAGGGCAACGGAAACGAAAAAGGAAACACAGATGGTGGAACAAAAGATGCGATGATGCTCTTGATATGAGACTAAAGGCGTGGAGGAAATGGCACTCCAGACGCACAGACCAACATTGGAATGTCTTCAAGCAACAAAGGAAAGAAACTGCCAAGATCATCAGAGGAGAAAAGAGTGCATGACAGAAGCCGGTTGGAAAATATCGAAGAACATTTTAAGAAAAATAACACCCGGGAATTTTATAAGACATTTAGGGATGAATTACAACAATACCAACCTCCAAGTCTTTGCTTTAAAAGATAGGACGGTACATTGGCCGTGAGTAACAAGGAGAATTGTTACATTTTGGCTAATTATTTTGAAACACCTATAAACTGTGAGGACCCAAGAGAAAGGCTGGATTTCGAGCAGCCAATGAGTATAAATCCAACGTCCAACCCACAGAGCCTCATAGAAATCAAAAACCTCATCAAGGATCTCAAAAACAATAAAGCACCAGGGGAAGATGGCATAGTAGCTGAAATGTGGAAAATTGGAGGAGATACGGCTGTGGAGAACTTACATCGCCTCATTTGTGATATCTGGGAAAATGAAATTATTCCAGATGACTGGAAAAGAGCCCTAATACATCCACTCCATAAGAAAGGTGACCGAACCGATCCAAACAACTACAGAGGAATTTCCTTGCTAGCGATATCGTACAAAGTACTATCTAAGGCGCTATTACACATAGTTGAAGTTCAGGCAGACCATCAAATAGGCGAATATCAAGGAGGCTTTAGAAAGGGCAGATCTTGTGTCGAGCAGATCTTTAGTTTGAAAATCATCTTGAGAGTAAGAGCTTTACGAAGTAGAAATATGGCAGTTGCGTTTGTTGACTTCAAAAAAGCCTACGACTCCATAGACCGGAAAACCCTATTCAATGTTTTGGAAGAATTTGGAATTAATAGCAAAACAAGGGCGATTATAATTCAAACATTAACAGAAACTGATTCCAAAGTTAAATTACAGGGGGAAATCTCGGAGCCCTTTAAAATTCGGACAGGAGTCAGACAAGAAGATGGGCCTTCACCGAAACGTTGTCCTAGAAAAAATAATGAGAACATGGAGGAATGCCATGAGAGAAGAAGGAATAGAAGGAATATGTTTAGGTACAAATAAGCAGGGTGTGAAGGTTGAATGCTTAGCGTTTGCTAGCTAAAAATAAAGAAGAAATTAAAATAAAATGCTTGAAAAATTACACGAAATTGCAGATAAAACGGGACTCAGGATCTCGTATGAAAAAACAGAACACATGGAATACAAACATGTTAACGAAAAGCACTTAGAAACAAAATACGGGGGAGATCAAGAGGTCGGATAAGTTTAAATATCTTGGTGAATTGATCAAGCCTAATGGACTGGATAATGCAGCAAACAAAGGGAGGATCAGAAAGATGGAATTAGCATATAAATTAGTACAGAATAGGTGCAACAAAAGAACAATATCTTACAGAGCGAAGATAAGACACTATATCACGGTTGTCAAGCCTGAGGGATTGAATAGTTCAGAATGTTTGATACTGAACAAGAAAGGTGAATTAGAGGAACTGGAGAAGAAAGAAAGAAAAATCTTGAGGAAGATCTTAGGACCCAAAAATAGAAACGATGGTACATGGCGGAAGATGCGAAACAAAGATATTTACGGGCAAGCAGAAACAATCACGGATACCATACGGAAGAGAAGATGGAAGTTCTATGGACACCTTACGAGAATGAGCGATAGCCGACTAACGAAGAAGATCTTTCATTACATCACCAAGATAAAAGCGACTACAAAATGGGTAGATCAAATAAGAAAGGATATGGAGGAAGTTGGGGTCAGTCCAAATGAGATCTGGAATAGAGAGGTGTTTCGAGTTACGATACGATTGATGCAGGAAAAGCAAAGGAGAAGAGCCAAGAACATCTGGTCGGAAGAAAGGAAGAGAATCCACAGTGAAAGAATGAAGAATTTCTGGGAGCAGAAAAAAGGACTAATCAGCAAGTCAATTGTTTCCCATGGTCCAAAGTAGGCCAAATCGAACAAAGTTGGTAACATGCTGAACTGCTGTTCCCAAGATAGCGGGTTCAAACCCGGCCTAAGTCGTCGGATTTTTTAAGAGCGTTAAAAATTCTTCAGTATGCCTTCCTTCGGAGGGGAAGTAAAGCCAGCGGTCCCATGTCATAGATTTATGGCATGTTAAAGATCCTTTCACACACTAAACTTTTGTGAAGCTAAATTGTTAGGTTAGATTTCGTCGGAACGCTCTATCAAAGTTCCAACGTTCACCACTAGGTAGCATTGATATCTGGTAGCGAAAGTTAGAACTACTTGAAATTGAACGGAACTTGTAGCACACCCTAAGGGTGTCCGCTGGAAGCAGCTACAGACTCTGGTGAGCGGAACATGTCCTCGGACACTCCCGGCACTAAAAGCCATACCATAAATAAATAAGTAAATACATAATAAATAAATCAATAAATTAATGAACCCAGCCAACCTAGGCCCAAAGTTTGGGATGCTAGGCTCTGCCTGTCACAAGCCAGGACAAATGGGGAGTGATAGAGGAGTAACAGAGTTCATCTGGTCCGGATGAGAGCGCCCTGTAAGGGCCCCTACCAGGGTAACTACTGCCTTGTAGTTTGGGATGCTAGGCTCTGCCTGTCACAAGCCAGGACAAATGGGGAGTGATAGAGGAGTAACAGGGTTCATCTGGTCCGGATGAGAGCGCCCTGTAAGGGCCCCTACCAGGGTAACTACTGCCTTGTAGTTTGGGATGCTAGGCTCTGCCTGTCACAAGCCAGGACAAATGGGGAGTGATAGAGGAGTAACAGGGTTCATCTGGTCCGGATGAGAGCGCCCTGTAAGGGCCCCTACCAGGGTAACTACTGCCTTGTAGTTTGGGATGCTAGGCTCTGCCTGTCACAAGCCAGGACAAATGGGGAGTGATAGAGGAGTAACAGGGTTCATCTGGCCCGGATGATAGCGCCCTGTAAGGGCCCCTACCAGGGTAACGGACAAACTACTGCCTTGTAGTTTGGCGTTGGATCGTCAAAGGCTAGAGGGGGAAAACCTTGAACAAAAATAACCTGGTCCTTCAGGTTGGGGGTTGTAGCGATGGGCCTGCTCCCCGGCATTCGCATAAAAGATTACAAAAACCTAAAGATATGGTAACCGGACGGATTTATAGTCGACGACAAAGGCAATGGGAAAGGACAATGACTATTGGATATTGGAATGTTCAAGGTCTGTCAAGCAAAACTGAAGCCATCCCCTTACAACTCGAAAAATATAACATGGATATTATAGTTCAGCCAGAAACTAAGAAAACAGGTACATTTTGGGGCATATGTACATTTTTGGAGTGGTGAAATTAAAGGTATAAGAGCAAGGACAGGTGCGTCCACTTTAATCAAACGAGAACTAAAATCTAAAATTCGAAATTGGAAATTCGTTAATGAGAGAATATTATTAATTGAATTGTTGATTTTTTGAAGAGAAGTAGTTATAGTGGGAACCTATGCACCAACTATTGATGTTGCAGTCGCTGAGGAGGACAAATACTGGCATTTAGAAACAGTATATACCAAGAAGGAAAGAGATAATTTATTTATTTATTTATTTATTTATTTATCGTATGGCTTTTAGTACCGGGAGTGTCCGAGGACATGTTCGGCTCGCCTGAGTCTGTAGCTGCTTCAAGCGGACACCCTAAAGGGTGAGCTACAAGTTCCGTTCAATTTCAAGTAGTTCCAACTTTCGCCACCAGATATCAATGATACCTAGTGGTGAACGTTGGAACTTTGATAGAGCGTTCTGACGAAATCTAACATAACAAATTTTGGTTTACACAAGTTTAGTCTGTGAAAGGATCTTTTACATGCCATAAATCTATGACATGGGACCGCCGGCTTTACTTCTCCTCCGAAGGAAGGCATACTGAAGGATTTTTAACGCTCTTAAAAAATCCGACGACTTCGGCCGGGTTTGAACCCGCTATCTTGGGCATAGCAGTTCAGCATGCTACCCACTACGCCACCGAAGCAGCTGAAAGAGATAATAATCATGGGTGATAAAAATGCAAGAACAGGGTATTAACTAAACAGTACTGCTGTTGGGAAATTTGGAGAGAAAGAAGAAAAAAAAACGATAATGGAAATAGATTAATAGACATTTGTGAACAATTTGTTTTGAGAATTGCTAATGGATTTTTTGAACACAAACACATTCATAAGTATACGTGGGTCCACAAGATGAGAAATATAAAGTCTATCACCGATTACATTATAACTAAACAAATAGGCTCCACTACAATGATAGATGTAAACGTTCATCGGGGTGCTGAATGTGGTTCTGATCACTATTCGGTGAAAGGAACACTATTATTTAAGTGGACAGGAGGAAATAAAGTTAAGGAGATTAATGAGGAAAAGAATAATATAAAACTGGAAAATTCCAGATTTAATGTTAAACTTTTTCATGATGACAGAATTAAGTTACTCTACAAAGAAAGAATGGATAATGAAGTAGATGTAAATGTTGATGAAAATAACGAAGATACATATAATTACCTAGTTAAAAATGTAAAGAAGATAGCATATGAAGTCTTAGGAACTGTGCAGGGGAAACGGGAATTAAACCACTGGATCAATCAAGATGTTTTTAGAAAATTTGAGAATGAACGCAAAGCATACCATTAATGGCTCAATACAAAATCAGATGAAGATAGGAAAGCGTATAATGAACATAGAAACATTGTGTTTACAGAAGTAAGAAAGGTCAAAAATGAACAGCGGGATAAAGTATGCGCGGAAGTAAATTGTCAACTAGGATTTAAGCAGCACGGAGAGTGTTGAGGGGACTAAGAAGAAATACAACAACCAATACGAAAATAGGACTGACACTTCCAGAAAGATGGCTGATGAAACCAGGTCGGACTTTAAAGAAGGAGGGAAGTTTAGCCATAACAGTGTAAATTGGGATCTCTCTGGGGAGGATGTTAAACATTGCATAGTAATGGAAAGGCGCCTGGTCCGGATGAGATACGCTTAGAAATGCTAAAGTATGGAGGGGATAAATTAATAACATTGTTGACAAAATTGTAGGAAGATTTTACGAGGAGGAGTTTATACCTCAAGAAAAGAAATTAGGGTATATTAGCTCTATATACAAGAAAGGAGATAGGAGATGTTGTCAAAATTATCGCGGAATTTGTGTACTGAATCCTATAATGAAAACTTTCTCCAGAATAGTTAAGATGCAATTAGAAAATCAATATATTGATACAGAAGAACAATGCGGTTTTTCGGTAGGCAGATCGTGTACTGATTACAATTTTACATAGGAAAAATGTAGAGAAGTATCTAAAGATACCGGATTGGTGTTTGTTGACGTGGAAAAAGCGTATGACAGTGTGCCCAGGAAGCTCTAAGAGAAGACGGCACTAACATACTACGATCAATGTATTCCGAAAATAAGTGCCGGATTAAAGTTGAAAGGGAAATAATAATAATACTATTTAATGCAGCCAATGGCCATACAGTAATAATATAGTTTTAGACATAGTGGTCAATGTATAATTCTATAGTTCATATAGCACTGAACTACTACAGAGATGTTCCTGCTTTTGCATTTAATCACATGATATCTAACACATTGGTCCCCACAGAGTTTACACTGGTACAGGTCACTTGGTTCATGGTAGGAATCTCTTTTACACATTTTGTAGTGAAAACCAAGGACCGCAAAGCGAGTCATGGTGTGCCTCAGTTCATAGTTAGCCGTTATCCATTCCCTGTTTATCATCGCGTCTGTGGAGAAGAAATCTAGACATATATCTTCCCTTTTCTCCCCGAAGTTGTTGTAATAGGCTCTGGTATGCTCCTGTTGTGGGCAATGATAATTCAAACCTGAGATCTTCTATGTAGAATGGTTCTCTGGCCAGCAGGTAAACCAATCGCGATAGGTGTGCAGGGAAATACAGTACAGTGCATGCGACCAAGGGTCTATTACAAGGTTCCTGTTTATCACCGATGCTGTTCAAGATTTATTTAGACGTCTGTTTAAGAAAATGGTCCAGGAAATGTTGTACAATGGGACTACAGATGAACCAGGAGTATTACTTACATCATCTTCTTTTTGCGGATGTCCAGGTAATATCGACTCAAGATATAGACAGCAGTCATTCGAGCTGAAGGACATGAGAGAGAAGATGGTATTCAGAAAGGTGTAAGGCAAGGCTGCAACTTATCACCCATACTTTTCAATCTTTACATTGAACAAGCAATGAAGGAAATTGGAGAAAAAATTTAAGTGGGAGTGAAGATCCAAGGAGAAATAATTTCATCTCTGAGATTTGCCGATAAGATCGTCATCTTGGCCGACAAGCCTGAGGATTTGAATGAGTATTTGACTGGTATGGACTTCGTCTTGAGCAAAGAATTTATGATGAAAAACAAGATGTTTAGCAAAGAACATATAGCCTACTTTCTCCTAAATGAATGGGTATCTTTATGACTCTTTGTCCTCATCCCTAAAACAATCACCCCAACCACAATGTATTGTTTGTTTTCTTTTATATTGATAATAAGCCAGTAAGTGTCAAGATCAATATTATATACTTTATGATGATTGAATAACAAAACTACTAACTTATTGTAATGCATTCACGTCCGTTAATCTCTATATTAAGCCAGCCTGCAAAATTAAGAATCTTCCGCCCCAATCACAGTAGGTGGTGCTGCGACCTATCAGTGAATTAATCTTTATCTTGTACGCCTATGCACTGCCATCGTAATGTACTACGATGGCAGTGTTCTATGGGTGTTGAATGAGTAGGCAGTTTAAAGTAGCCAAGAGGGAGGCGATCCAGCTGGCAGTGTTTAAAGGTATTCGGAGCGCGATCGTGGCTAATAGTTGAACTACCAGTATTACAAAATTGCCATACTTCAGGAGGCCAGCTCAGGCATTTACACAGCGTTATGTTTGGAACAATATTACCCACATAACCCACAAGAGGACAGCACCGTACAGAGGCATTAAGAAGGCTGTGGTTAATGACAACGTGTATCTAGTTCTTCTATTCTCCTTTTTCTAATGTCTTCTGTTTATGTGCGATGCTGGGACGGTGATTTTATTAATATACGAGTGTATACTTTATCCTCTCCTTTGAGCTAAATGACATTTTATTCAGTATCTGTGGGAAAAGCTCGTGCACATCATTTGTAAAAGAATTCAAGAAAAAAATCTAACTGTATCAGTATTCGATCCCCAGTCAACTGCGTGTCAGACTAACATGCTAGCCTAGAGCTAACCGTATCCATGACATCAGGTGTTCTTAACTGACATATTAGATACAAACTGTTGGCAAATAATGACTTTAAATAAACGATTTCTTCACTGCAGTACATCTTCATTAAAGATCATTTCATACAAAGTTTATATTATTGTATCAGTACGGTATATCACATACAACATACTAAAACTACTGAAATATAAGACAGGCACATGAGGACAGCTGCCATCTTGTCGTGTGACACAAACGGCTCAGCTCTTTTAAGCCACTCATACTGTATAATATTATAATATTAAATTATAATAAATAACGGATCACGACCTTCAGGATAGCTTAAACCCCCCTAGGCTCGATAATCGGAATTGGTGGGTCTTAAGCTATTTATTAAAATGGTTGCATAATTCACACGGCCGCCATCCTGAAATGGCATGGCCGATGACCTTGAATTTTGGGTGAAAGACGCGTCCTATATAAAGGTATGTTGTCACCAAATTTGGTAGAGATCGGATGATTAGTTTAGCCGTAATTTGATTTTACGTTTTGAACATTTGAGTGGCCGCCATTCTGTTTTGGTAAAGATGGCGGCGATATAAAGTATGACACTGAGGTGTCCTTTACTAGTGCTACCTCTATACCAAATTTCGTTCAATTCGGTTTCACCGTGTTCGAATTGATAGGGGGGGACAGACATTCAGAGTACACACACTCACACACACACAGACACACACACACACACAGACTCACACACACACATACACACACACAGACAGACACACTTTTTTCGCCCTGTGTTGATCTCATAAGTCTACTTTCATTTTTTGCAAAAATCGAAAGTAGGCTAATAACAAATGGAAAACAAAAATATTGGAATGAAGCAGACAGAAATCAGAAACCTCTATGGACATCACATTGGCAAGTGAAAAGCTGAAGGAAGTAGGAGAATTCTGTTGCTTAGGACGCAGAATAACCAGTGATGGACGAAGCAAAGAGGATATAAAAAGTAGGTTAGCTCAGATAAGGAAAGCATTTCTACAGAAAACGAATCGAATATAGATTTAGGTATTAGGAACTCATTTTTGAAAGCCTTTGTCCGGAGCGTGGCGCTCTATGGAAGTGAAACTTGGACTATTGGTGCAGCAGAAAAGAAGAAAATTGAGGCGTTTGAAATGTGGTGTTACAGGATAATGATGAAGATCAGATGGGTAGATAGGGTTACAAACGAAGAGGTATTAAGACGAGTAGGAGAGGAGAGATATTTCTGGCGACTACTAATGAAGAGAAGAGATAGGTTGGTAGGACACTTACTAAGACACCCAGGAATAGCAAGCTTAGTTATGGAAGGAAGGGTTGAGGACAAGAACTGTAGGGGTAGACCATGGTTAGAATATGTTAAACAGATTGCCTCGGATGTAGGGTGTGGTAACTATGTAGAGATGAAACGATTAGTTCAGGACAGGGAGGCATGGAGTGCTGCATCAAACCAGTCAAATGACTGAAGACTCGAACAACAACATATAGACAATGCCTCTTATATGATGAGGAAATTAATTGAGGAATATCAAATGTGGGGACTCAATATCAATTACAACAAAACGGAATACCTTACATTAGAGAATAATGGTGGTGAGAAACTACAGATCGGAAATGCAGAAATTCAAACAGACACTAAATTTAAATATTTGGGTTAATAGAGGCTGGGGGAACAAGTTCATCTGAAATTGAGGAAAGAGTAAGTGAGGCTGGGAGAACAATTGGAACAATAAATTCCGTTTTTTTGGAGCAGAAATATTTTAAACAACACTGAGAAACATTTCATTGGTACAAAGCAATTTGTTATATGGCGCAGAAACTTGGGCGTTAAACACACAGCAAGCAAACAAATTATTAGTAACAGGGATGGATTATTGGAGGAGGGTGGCAAGAAAATCAAGATTGGATAAAATTAGAAATACGAGATCAGAGAAATTATGCACGTAAAGAAAATGCACTAGAAGTGTTAGAAGAAAGAAGATTACAATGGTTTGGACATGTGAAAAGGATGCAGAATAGTAGAATTCCAATTGTAATGTTTACATTGGCAAGCTGAAGGCAAACGGACACGGGGTGAACCAAGAGAACAAAGGATGGACGGTGTTAAGAGAAGCCTGGCTACCAGAGGCTCAACCGAGGAACATGCAGAAGACCGAAATATGTAGAGGATTTTTGGGTTGAAGGAAAAAATAAATAAAAAATGAATAAGCAAATAAATAAGGAAGTAAATCTTCTATGCCCAAGGTCGCGGGTTCAAACCCGACTGACATCGTCGGATTTTTGAAGAGCGTTAAAGATCCCTCAGTATGCCTTCCTTCGGAGGAAAAGTAAAGCCGGCGGTCCCATGTCATAGATGTATAGCATGTAAAAGAACCTTCCACTAATTACACCTGTATGAAGCTAAATTATAAGTAAGATTTGACTAACGCTCTTAGTTTCCAACGTTCGTCGCCACGAGCCGACTTGGTGGCATCTAGTTACCAAGTTCTGAACTAGTAGTCGATGACGTAGGCGTTTGGTGGCAAAAGTTGGAACTACTTGAAAATTCAATGTCGGCAGTCCTGACTTGAAATAAAAACAGATAACACACACTAATACAGCAATTCAGAATTAGCACCGGTTGTTACTATCCATATTGGTCCGTATTGAATTGAATCCACTTAATAATTTGCAAACTGTCCCGTCTTTTCGATACTAGTTGTATTCAGGAGTTAGCAACGGTACATGTTTCGGACACTTATGTGTCCTTCTTCAGCCATAGATACATATTAAAACACTTGTAAGTAACAAACCACACATTTAAAATACATGATAAAACACTGAGTAGTCATGAGATTTAAAATGAAGGTGTCCCATAGTTCAAGCATCTGGAGGAAGGTGTCCCATATTATAATGTTGACAGTAGTCATTTAGTTCGTTAGACTCCTTCCTGTGCCAATACTTATTGTGATAAAACTTTAAAAAAGGAACTGCTGAAGGTCTTGTCAGTTGTATGTTGTTGAACGAATGTAATTGACAATATTTGCACTTATCCCTTTGTCTTTGGTATTTAGTAGTGGTTATGCACCGACCGTGATTTGTAGAGTTTGGGACAACTTCCTCCAGATGCTTGAACTATGGGACACCTTCATTTTAAATCTCATGACTACTCAGTGTTTTATAATGTATTTTAAATGTGTGTTTTGTTACTTACAAGTGTTTTAATATGTATCTATGGCTGAAGAAGGACACATAAGTGTCCGAAACATGTACCGTTGTTAACTCCTGAATACAACTAGTATTGAAAAGACGGAACAGTTGCAAATTATTAAGTAAATTAGCACCGGTTATCAGACAGATTCTGCACATGACCACGTTGTCGCAGTTCCTAAACTAAGGAACCAACAAAGGAAGTAAATGAATAAAGAAAGAAATAAGTAAATAAATCAAACAGTGAAGGAAGTACGAGGAGCGGGGACAGAGCTGTTCATGTCCTCATGGGAATACTCTTTACGAGAGCAATCGGCGGGACAAAGCGGGATGTTTCTCCCCGGACCCCACTTACTATAACCACTCCTCCCCCACCCCTCCCCCTCCCCTCTTCTCTCTGAGGGATCAGCACCACTTCATCTACTCTTCTTTCCGCAATCATCGCCGCCCTAGCTACACTTGGCTGCCGACTAACCTTATCTCAATTCCAGCCAAGTCATCGTTTATCGATATATCGATACCTCGCAGGGAACCAACTGCTACGAGGAGCTGAAGTCCGGAGATCAGAGGTTCAAATCCTGATAATGATGGTCATCCCAAATGGTTTTCCAGGGAACAGACGGCATCGTATCTGTAGTCTCAAGGCGCCTGCCCCATTGTGACGCTCACCAACCACAAGATGTCCCAAGCCCTTTCACTAATAACAACAGTAAATCGTGTTGATATTGCCACAATGTGCCTAATGGCTGATGCTCCACGCTGGGTATTTATGTATTTATTTATTTATGTATTTATTTATTTGATAGACCGACAATGTGGGGTAAATGTTATCTGGATCAGGTGTACGATGTACTTTTTTCTGCAATAAACCAAGGCCGGTATTCGCGACAGTATTAAAGGTGCCGGGACGTCCTCAAAGACCGGGCAGCGCTTAGTATGAATGGCTATTGGTCCACGCGTGGCGAGGACTGTTCCACGGTCTTTAATAGTTGTAGACCTACCTGTATTCAATAACATACGCCTTATCTAGATTTGGCAACATCCCAAAAATACACTTCAGACAGCACATGGGAACAGGGGGGAGAAAGGGGAAAACCAGTTTCATTGAGATAACATTCCATTTCAGTCGACCACAACTGGTGTAAGAGTGAACACGAAACTGCTCGTAGCTCCAGCGAGGAAGACAACCAGATAAGAAGTAGCCTGTAATATTACAGTATAACCATAGCGTTTAGAAGAGAAAGTGTGCCGACTCCCGAATTTGCCGTATCTTTAGTATGGGTAGTTTTCTGCGTCCACCGGTAGACTGCGTAGCGGTTGATAGTTGCTGGCGGGAGTCACTTTCTAAGCGCTCGCGAGTTTGAAAACACAGAGATGTTGCCGTGTTTAGTCCTTATTTTTTGGTGTTGAAAAATGTATGCGATCAAGAAGCGATAGTGAAATAATACATACGTTATGACACTGGTGGGTTTGGTATGTGTAAGCCTTTACACTTATTTCTTTACATTTGTGCTGTCGAGTGAATTATAATCTGGTAAGATTCGTCAAACAAAACTGTGTAAGTGAATATGCCGTGTTGTTTTGTTCCCGGATGCCGATCTGGATACGACAAGTCATCTGCAAAATGTAGGCATTTTTTAGACCTCCAAAAGACGAAGATGATTTATTTAAATGGGCCAAGGCCATTCCGAGGAAAGACATTAAATTGTAAAGTAAGTCATATGCAGGCTATGTGACAAACATTGCTCCGATAATTTCCTTATTAAAACGGACACTTTCATTATAGAAGGAAAGACAGTCGAAATGGCGAAAATGTGTTGGAGTTTGAAGCCTGGTGCAGTCCCACACTATCTAGCAGGGTACATTGTCAAGCAACCAAGGGAAGGAATCAGCTGTGTGAAGTGTGCAACAACCCTTCAAAGTGAAAGGCCGTCGGACACAACAGCTGCAACTTTCACTAATATAAAGGGCTTTAGCACAATAAATGCCCTTACCTAACTCACCCGTCCGACAGTGTCTTCAACATTCTTTTACATGTCGAAGTAGTCGTTGAAAATTTGCGGGGTGATATATTTTATGAGTGTTTGGACAGCATTGATGAGATTGTTTTAGGGCCGTGTGATTTAGGATGTTGTATGGAACATAAACTGGACCTTATTGGAAAACTCGTTTTTCATTTCATGAAGTGCCGCTTTTTCTTTTGTACGAAATAAATTAGGAAAGAGCAGTCATCTTCGAAGTCTGGAAAATCGTCGCGTAAGCTGTCCAAACTTTCGGACAACTGGGAGCTATAAGTTATATGAGTGAGTTTGTCATTATACTGTATTATATTATATTTACTGTACTGTATTTGTGCAGTAGTGAATGATCTGTAGTTTTACGATTTTTACACATTCAGTTACATTTTGACCCCCGTCCGCATGTTTTTTTTTCCTTATTATATGAACCTATGACGTAATCTGATGTTTCATAACTAACACAATGGACGTCAGCGTTGTATATACTCAGTGCGGAGAATTTTATATTTGGATCATCTTGTCTAATACAACGTAGTGTAAGCTGATAACATTCAGTTACTGAAAAGTAACATTCAACTGCTTGTATTGATACCGTCCTCACTCAGCGCTAGCCGACGCTAGAGCTGCCTAGCGGCTGGACCATACAAACCCCACAAGTCCCGTCACTTTATCTTCTATACGCTATGGTATAACCATGACGAATAGAAGGAGAAAGTGAGAAGACTCATGAAGTTCAAGCGCGCCCCGCCAGGCAGCGCTAGAGTGGGTACGTTCCACACTGCCGGGGTCAGCTGGTCTTAGGGATGCTGCTAAGGGAAACGAATTACTTTGTAACTAATACTCTTTTAAAAAGTAATTAGCGGTTCCAATTAAAATAGCATGGCAGGGCACAATGGAAAATATAATTCATAGAAATAAGAACTACGGTCTTCATTACATGTTACGGAACGCACAGATTCCTGGATTATACAGACGCAGATAACAAACGTAATCCCCAGCATGTTAAAACAAGCACACACATAAACTATTTAAAGTAACACTCTACTTGACAATTAATTTTGTCGGCTACGGTATCGGACTTTCGAAAGCTTGCGTGAAGACTTGGCGGGTGTTCGAGATTGCAAATCTTGGCGGATATCCTTCGTTTCTGAAGAAGAATCGGCACCCTAAATAAACAAGTCTGGGGATAACATCCATGACACGCTGAAGACAGCAGCCAGCTCCTGAAGGATCAACTGAAATTGTTTCTTTGGAATCGATACAATCATAAATATTTTGCTCCACATCGATTTTGAGTTTAATTTTCCGGTAATTACTTTCTCGGCCTGGAAAAGAATCCCACATACACTTCTCGAAGGACGTGTTAGATACACTTCATTGTTCATCTTAGGGCACCTTTTTTTAGTTTCTTTGTTGCATTCTCTTAGCAATAATTTAGTCGTATTTCCGTTTATTCCTGATGAAGAAAGACATGGTTTCTTTCGAAACGCGTCGAGTTTGAATAAATAAATCATGGCGTAAGCCCAAAATTCTACATTATGGATAAAATGGTATTAACTTAGTTGCGTTTGACATTAACCATACCGTACATAAAACATCACAATAAATCGGTTGAAAAACTGAATCCAGATAGCTTTAAAACTCATGATTTTGCACCATCTGTTTCCTCTGAATTTGGTTAATTAAAGCTTAATAATTGAGTTTAAATACCGGTTTGGTGACCCATCGTCCCAGGCAAGCCGGTAACACCTGTAACTACTCAGGCGATAGGTCACTTAGCCGTAATTTGGAAGTTATTGTGAAGTTATGAATGCGTATGCAGTAGCACTGCCGGAGACGTAATCGGGCTAGGCTATTGCGTTTGTAAATTAGCTCCCGTTTCAGGGTTTTTAGTTTTTGAGTGCGAATAGTTCGCTTAATAGTTGTAAAACAGTAGGGAGAGTATGTTTTGTATAGGTTTTAAGTTGTATTATGGCTTATGTCGAGCTGAGAAGTAAATTTGGTTTAGCTTATAGTGTAGTTTTTTGGTCTGTTCTGTAGCCTGGATTTATTAAGTTTATTGTGCTGCTGGCGTGATTAAAAGCTGTAGGATTTGATGTAGAGTGCTAGGATTGCTTGGGGGAAGTGTTGGTGAGAGGGAGAGAAGTGAGGGGATGGGTTTATGGAGTTGTTGCTGTTTTTGCTTGTTTTTCAACTGCTGTTTTTTTGATGGCGTGCTTGTAGTGCCTACAACCCTGGTACACGTTGTTGGACATTATCGCTTGCAGTGCTTGTAGCGGCGGGACCACAAACTACCGTGCTATAATGGCGGAGTCCTCACACTAGGTCCTTCTATTCGTCATGGTATAACCATAGTTGACTTTTTACAACCATATAGTCACTCCAAATATACAAACTCTGGATTTTGATCACCATTTTAGCATTTCACTTAACATTGGATATACTGCATTTAGCATACACCGACAGTTGCATTACCAATACTGCAACTAAATAATTGTACATATTGTAAATATTTTCACCTGTATTTTCAAACATAAATTTTATAGCCTAAATGTAATGGATCTGATGATGATCGCTTGACGATCGAAACTGGTCATCCTAGTGTATTTATTAATCTCATGGAATTTATTTCAGGATTAGGGCATAACCCAGCTCTTTTGGGTACATTCGTGTTGACCGACTGAAAAGCACTAAACTTTTGTTGATAGACCGACCTTGCTGTATGGAAGTGAGAGCTGATACATAAGCTAGAGGTAACTGTTATGAGGGTAGCACAAATGGTTGCTGGGACAAGTAGATGGGAGCAATGGCAGGAAGGTGCTCGTAATGAGGCTAAGTTAGAAATGAAGCTGTTCGTATGAGCCGACTCAGATGGCGGGACCATGTGGGGGAGGAGAGATTATCTAAGAGGTTAGTGAGTTTGGCTGTAGAGGGTAAGATGATGATGATGATGATAATTGTTGTTTTAAGGGGCCTAACATCTAGGTTAAATAAATAAATAAAATAAATAGCCTTACAAATCCCATAAGGGCTATGGCCTCCTGCTTTGCAGGGAATTGCTCAGTTTTAACTCATCAGGTGAGCAAGTCCTGAGGAGCATTCGGGGTTATTCTTTCTGATTGGGCCTTCTATATAGATGTGCAGCTGATTAAAGATTAAGTAAATTATATTACGATGGCATAAAATTCGCTACAGCAATCTTCATTTCTGAGTCTGGCGATATCAAGGCCTCAAATATCCATTAGTATTACGGAAATCATAATAGCCATCAATTAATATCTGGGAGCTTCCCATTGCCACTAAGCACAAAGCTTACCCTGTCTAAGCACTTGAACAATGACAGAAACTGCGAAGTCTTCACTCTTCAGTAAAATCTACGTATATTGAACCGTTTCAAATAGGTCTTTTTAAAATGCAATACAAAACCTTACCGGTGGAGTTTTAACATCTAGTTTGGATGCAGATACCTATACACGTTCTTTAACATCCCACAAATCATTCACTATGTTGTGCACATGTGGTCCCGGAACGAATTAATAAGTGTTTCGCAAGATAGTTGAACCTTTTGAATTCCTTGTGATGCAGTAAGGTTATTTTCCCTAGTGAACACGATGATGTTTCCTCAAATTAGAGCGCGAGACAATGTTCCATTAGTTCTGTCCGCCATGCAAATGACTTCTCACATGTGCTACAAGTGTATTACTTCACTCCAGTATGAACAACAGTGTGCTTCTTGAGGTCACCGCTCTGTGAGAAGCCTTTATTGCACACCAGAGATATGTACCGCTTTGCTGCATGCCCACTGAACGGTGTCTTTCTAGTTGATGCATTGTTTTATTGGTCACTGCATGCGAGTCTCCCTAGGTCTTTCCACTCCTGCCTCATCTTCGCTGTTCTTGTCCATTGTTTTCCTCCCCATTTTACGAACCAGTCTGCCCATCTGATTCTTTGTCTCCCAACGTTTCGTCTTCCTGTTCTTGGGTCCCACATCGTCATTTTGTACGTCCATCGGTTAGGATCTAATCTCGCTACATGTCCACCCCATCTCCATTTGATCTGGTCTGCTGATGTCATAGCGTCTTTCATGCCGGTTCTCCTTCTTAAATCTTCGTTCCGTATTCTATCTCTCAATGAGACATGAAGTATCTTCCTTTCCATTTTCCGTTGACATCTCTGGATCATTTGTCTTTGTTTCGATGTTAATGCCCAAGTTTGGCAACCATATAGTAACACCGGTATAACGCATTTTTCCAGAACTTCAGCCTTTAAAGTGTGTTTTTGGGTCTTGTCAGCCAGTATAAACTTTAGGGACCAAAAGCTCTTCCATGCTTGCCCTATTCTTCGTTTGACCTCTTTCTCTGAACGACTTGAAAATGACATGTTCTGACCGAGATATACATATTCTTCAACATATTCCAGTGTTTCTCCGTTCACATTAATTGGGGCTTCTAACGCATTGGTCATCAGCTTCGTTTTCTTCGGGTTCATTGTAAGGCCCACTTCTTTACTTGTTTTGTCTAATTCTTTTATCATTTGTTCCAGCTCTTTCGCTGATTCAGCCACCAAAACAATGTCGTCTGCGAACCGTAAATGGGTTAGTCTTGTCCCATCGATTCTGATGCCATATTTTTCTTCCCAGTCTAGTTTTCTAAACTGATTTTCCAGCAAACAGGTGAATAATTTTGGTGAGAAGGGGTCTCCCTGTTTTACTCCCTTTTCTATCATGATGTTACATCCTTCTCTTTCTGTCTTTATTCTGGCTTGGTTACCGTCGTAGAGTTTGCCAAGGAGTCTAACGAATTTGTTTGGGATGCCTTGTTTTTCCAGTGCTTTTAAGACGCTTCCCTGTTCTACGGAGTCAAATGCTTTGTTGTAATCCACAAATGCGATATACACCTCTAGATTAAATTTCTGAACTTTCTCCATGAGTTGATTTATTGCTTGCAAGTGGTCTGATGTACTGAAACTCTTTCTGAATCCTGCTTGCTCTATCGGTTGCTGTTCGTCCAGTGCCTTTGTCATTCTATTGGTTAGGATCTTCATAAATAGCTTGTAGAGGTTTACAATTAGGTTGATCGGTCTGTAGTTGTTTATGTCGTCCTTGGCTCCCTTTTTGTGTAGAAGTATGATAATGCTTTGTTTCCACTGCATTGGTATGTCTTCTGATGTGAGTATGGAATTAAATAATGTTGTGATGACTGGGATTAGGTCTTCTTCACCCCATTTTAGAAATTCATTGTAAATTCCATCTTCACCTGGGCATTTTTCGGTTTTCGTTTGTCGAATGGCTGCTCTTACTTCACTGGGTAGTATTGGAGGTGTTTCTTCCTCTAGGTTTTCTTCTGATGTATTCTGGTCCTGATGCAAGTTGGATCTTTGAGAGTTACTCGAGTATAGTGTTCTATAGAACTCTGTCGCTTGCGTCATTATCTCTTCTCTTGAGGCTTGTCTTTTTTCGTTGTTGTCTTTTACTCCCAGCATCCAATGTTTGCCTGGAGTTAATTCTTTTCTAATCTTCTTTATTGATTTTGTGGTATCCATGATTTCTTTGACCACTTTAGTGTTGTGTTCTCTGATGTCTCTTCGGATTTCCCTTTTTGATTGTTTATTGACTTCCGCATATTCCAGCTTTTTGTGTTCGTTTTCTATGGCTTGTGATTTTAGTCGTTCTCTTTCTTCACATCAAACATTTGGTGCTATCCTTAAGTTTTATTCTATTTTTCATACTGTTTCCAGATGTTGACGATTGTTTGGCTGCGCGGGATATGCAATTTACGAGCTCAGTATAGTGTTGTTGGACTTTTTGCTCCGTTTGTTGGTTGAAGTCTCGTAGGTTTTGTTGTAGTGCTTTTACATACTCCGCCCTGTCTATGCATCCTGGATGTGTAGTTTTGTTGTTGAAGTAGTGTCTCCTTTTCTTCTTTATTCTCACTTTCAATCGTACCATTCTGTGATCTGTGTCAAACTTCAGACCATTTATCACTTGTATGTTTTTCACCTCTGTTAGTCTATTGGTTAGGATGAAGTCTATTTCGTTTTTGATTTTCCCATTCGGAGATTTCCATGTCCATTTGCTTTCTGGGTTTTTCTTGTAAAATGTGTTCACAATTTTAAGTCTTTGTCCCAGTGCAAACTGTATTAGTCTTTCTCCTCTTTCGTTCCTTGTTCCTTATCCGTGAAGGCCCATAGGTTCTTCTTCTTCGTATTCCTTTCTTCCTACCTTGCTGTTGAAGTCTCCAATTATGAATGTTGTGTGTGCTTCGTACTCGGCTAGGTTTTCTAGGTTATCGGCCCCTAATGGTTTGGGTGATAGTGAAAATTGAGATGAGAATGAAAACTATAACAAATACTAACTACAGACTTATATACTAGAAGAAGAAATGGTAAACAAATAAAGGATAAGGCAAATAAACGACAGGAAGAAAAGAAATGCTCTCAACCCTCGAAGAATAAGGATTGAGGGACTTGGAAGGAAGAAGAGCGATGAAAGACATATAGGAAAGAGAAAGGAAGGAAGGAAGGAAGATTGTAGTTTTACGTGACCGTGAATCTTGTGATTATGAGCCACGGGACCTCCTTTTTACGTGGAATCCGAACCACAGGACATGGCATTTCACTTCGAAAATCTCACATGCAATGACCGGGAATCGAACCCGGACCGCCTTGGTGAGAGGCATACAGCTAGACCGCTGAGCCACCACGCCCCCCGGAAAGAGAAAGAGGAGAGGGTCCGTCCTAGAGGCAATGGATAAAGGGGGGATAACCAGACCCAGCACAGGAATCCCTCGGAGTCGCCAACTCCCGAACTCACCACCCGTGGGCCCTTGAGGGTGTAGCAATATCCAGGGTGCACCAGAAGTGATGGGTCTACACACACCCTGCCTCCTTGAGGGCCTTGAGCAGAAGGCAGGAGATAACATGAAAAGAAAAAGAAGGCTGACATCTCGCAGAAGAAGGGCATCAGGAAAATGAGACAAGGGCCAATTAAGGCGGAAAAGGAAAATACTCCCTAAGGCTTCGGATACCCTAATACCGTCGGGGTCGGAAAAGAACAAGATTTGACCTCTCCGCTTTCTTTGACAGGAAAGAAGACGGAGAGGAGCCCGGCACAAGTAAGTGGAAGCAATGTCGGACTCAGCTGGAGTCCCGTGTTCGCCAACCCACGTTCCACTAGATGTGAGCCCCTGGGGGGGTAGAGGGTAAGAGAAGCAGAGATAGACCTAGGAGGTGATGGTTAGATTCAGTGTTGAACAATTTCAAAGTGAGAAGTGTGGAAGCAGATGAGTCCGCAATGCTAACTGCTAATAGGGGATCATTCAGTCTACACTGGACGACGAGAGGCAAAACAGTCTCAAATGAAAATGTATGTATGTTATTTATTTACAGTTTAGTTATTTTCACTCTTAGTTTATAATTAGAATAGATTAACAAGAAGTTCCGTGAAGAACTATACAGCCTACTTTTCATGCCAATGATTATTCTACAGAATATGAACCTATATAGAATAATGACGAAATTAAGTTGGTAATATCGAAATATCTAATTAGTTCAAAATATACCTGGTATAATGTAGCCTAATAGAGCACTACAGTTGGCAGCTCTGGTGACTGAATATATTCTTAGTTCCATTTCTTAAGGTACAGAATACAAAATTTGGTTGAAGTCCAATGGACGTTACATGCAGTTAGACACTGGATCTATCAGCATGCGTAAAAGCATGTTGCCAACAATGTCATGCGTGTGCTGGTCAGAAATAATCTGAAAAATTATGATATCTTGTTGTGCCAATTTTGGATGAAATCCATTTGTTAGTATAGAAGTTACATGTATTTTAAAATTGGACATATCAGCAGGCATAGAATCATGTTGGCGGCACTGCCTTGTATTAATTACTGCAAATTAATCTAGAATGTCAGGTGCTATACGTGTGCAAAGTATAGAGCTGTTGGCTTGCATACTTTCTGATATATTGATATTAGGGTAAAAAAATATAGACAGCATTTATTAACAGTTGGCAGCCCTGATTGCTCTTAGCAATACTTATAGTCATATCTGTTATGGTACACATAGCACATACGAAATTTGGTCGAAATCCAACTGATAGTATAGAAGTTACATGTATTTAAAAATTCCTCTCGGCACGCCGGAAGGCGGAGGTAGATTTCACCGGGCAAACTAGCGGATAGGCTATAATAGGCAAAATATGCAGATTTTCGTAGGAGGATGAGACCTCATTTATTGCGAGAAAGTATTTTACAATTGGACGTTAGTTAACATTTTGTCGTCTTTCTATGCATATTTTTAACATTTTACTGTCTTATGGGGATGGTAACCTTCTTGTCATTTGGGGTTCATTTTTATACTTGTGATCACACTGTCCTTATGCAAGGTTTGGAACTAATGTGTAACTATCTAACAGTCTGTTACTTCTTCACGCAAAATTTTATCTCCCGCAGAGATGTTGGTTAGTTCCTCAGTTTAGGGACTGCGACAAGGTGGTTATGTAACCCCGTGTACATTGGGTGTGTGTAGAATCTGTCTGATAAACGGTGTTATTTGTGATGACTGTATTAGTCTGTAATTCAGGTAAGGTCTGCAGACGGTCAATTTTAAGTAGTAGTACCTAATTTTGTACCAAATACTAACGTCAACGACACCTAGCTGTGAACTTGGCTGCTAGATGCCACCGCAACCAGCAACTTGCAACGGACGTTGTAACTTCCCCTCCGAAGGAAAGCATGCTGACGGATTTTTAGCGCTCTTAGAAAATCCGGCGACTTTGGCCGGCTTTGAACTAGCGACCTTAGGCATAGAAGTTCAGCATGCTACCAGTTAGCCGCTTCCCTAATAGTCAGATGGAACAAGAAGTTCCGTGACGAACTAAAGAGCCTACTTTTCTTAAAATTAAGATTCATGCCATAGATTAATCTACAGTATATGAAACTATCTAGAATAATGACGAAATTAAGTGGGTAATATCGAAATGTCTTAATTAGTTCGAAATAAGGTATACTAGGCATAATGTAGCCTAATAGAGCAATACAGTTGGCAGCTCTGGTGACTGAATATATTCTCACTTCCATCTCCTAAGGTACAGAATACAAAATGTGGTTGAAGTTCAAAGGACGTTACATGGATTTAGACATTGGATCTATTAGTACACGTAAAAGCATGTTGGAAACAATGTCATGCGAGTGCTGGTCAGAAATAATCTGAAATATTATATCTTTTTGTACCAATTTTGGATGAAATCCATTTGTTGGTATAGAAGTTACATGTATTTAAAAATTGGTCCTATCAGCAGGCTTAGAATCATGTTGGTAGAACTGACATATATAAGTTACTCCAAATTAATGTAAAATGTCAGGCAATTTACGTGTGCATAGTTTAAACCTGTCGGCTTGCATACTTTCAGATATATTGGTATTTAGATAAAATAATAGAGATAACATTTATTGACAGTTGGCAGCCCTGGTGGCTCTTAAGAATACACTCAGTCATACCTGTTTATGTACACATATTACATACAAAATTTGGTTGAAATCCAATTGATAGTGTAGAAGTTATATGCATTTAAATATTGGACTTATCAGAAGGCTTAAAAATATTTCGGCAACGCTGTCATGTATGGCCACCTGGAAATTAAACTGAAATAGTATTATCTACATGTGTGCCAATTTTATAATAGCTCCCATGTATACCTTCCAGGATATCCAACATGGAGCTCAAATTTCTAGTGCGTTTTTTTAGCAGTTGGTAGCACTGGCATCTTTTTCAAATATGGGCCTGAGATATTCCGGTATACAACTTTACTCATACTAAATTTGGTTTCGATTGCTGCAGCCGTTTAGGAGTTGATAGGGGGGGTGGTGGTGGGGGGGGGGGGGGACACACACACAGCCAGACAGACAGAAGGACTGACAGACAGACAGAAGGACAGACACATTTTCCCGGATCGATCTCATAAGTCTACTTTTTCCTCATTTTTGAAAAGTGTGAAAAGTAGGCTAAAAATGAATGTGATCTCGTCAATGGCGTTGTCTTGGCAACCTCTGATAGATCATCCCTTATCAATTTAAAAGCGTTGTTATGGTAACCTCTGATGGCACTTGGCATTTTTTAAAATTCCGAAATCATTTTTCTCATCCCTTGGCGTAATGGTGGGTCATATCAAAAATTCTTTCAGACAAAAGTTTTAGGTAATTATTAGGGGAATATTTTCCATTTTGTACGGTTTTAATATTGTGCCTATTGAGAGAGATATGATTAATGTTTCCCGAAAAACCCACTTTTTTCCACCCCTTTGGTCAATGGTTGGTGCTATCAAAAAACTTATTTGACATACATTTTTGGCACTTATCCGACACATATTATGAACTTTGTATGGATTCGATATTTCACGTATTAAGAGAGTTATAGCGAAATTTCACTTTTTCGAAAAAAAGCCCCCCATTTTCACCCCCTTCGACCGATTTTGCCCATTAACGAACTCGACCGAGATTTTATAGGGATACATATTATGTAAAAAATTTAAAGTGATTGGTACAAAATTACGGCAGTTATCGTGTCCACAAGAAACTGATATATATATATATATATAGATAGATAGATACATATATACATAAATTATATATAAACTTTTGAACTGACGGTGGTTTTGGGGTCTGGGGGATGTGAAACGCGAAGATATGTCGAAATTTTCCGGAAGTCGAAACATGGTACCCATTGCAATAGTTAGCTTTCTAATGAAATCTACCTAAAATTGGTACTATCTGCAGGCTTATAATCATGTTGATAGAACTGACGTATTGAACCCTTATTAATCTATCGATGAATAAGTATTCATGATTTTATTATTATTATTACTGATGCCCAGGCAGTACATGTTGAAATTGACAAAGCGGGAGCGAAGGTAGTGTGTTGCAATGATTGCAACAGAAGCAAGCTTGGTAGTTATTCCTGAAGACGACCGGTTAAGCCGAGTTCAAGGACAAATGTTCTAACAGCGCGCACCTAAATTGAGTAAAGTTTCAACCGACCCAGGATTGAATCACCCAATCAGAAGAGACCACGCCAAAAGCCACGCGGCAAGTTGCGTACCCTGGAAAAACGCGCGAAAACGTGTATCTAAAGATCCGCCGATCCGAATTAATTCCGCAATAGTGCACTGAGACGTTTGGATAAAATGATGAAGATTGATACTAGTCCCAAGTTTGTGTGATGAAACCTCCAGATTATTTTTTAAAATTCTCCCCACTCTCCCTCATTCTGTCAGTTTCCAATAAATTGATCGGTGAGAAGCTGTTTCGAAGACAAATTTATTGAGCTCTGGTGAGCAAGGTTCACGTCACTCTGCGTCACGATTTTCAAACGCTAATGAGCGTACTTTACTAACATTTTACTTTGTGCTCAAGTGAGCAAGGTTCACGTATAGCAGTGGAGATCTCTAGGCGAGATAAGGACTGCAAGTAGTCATGTTTAAGACTTGTTTTTAAGCTAGTGGCGATGAGTTTGAAGTGTGAAATTTTACGTAAATTTGTGTATGATATTTTGAATAATATTTGTGCGTGTGTTAAGCAAATGCTAAGATAGGGCAAGTCTACGATCAGTAATCGCATTAGGACTTATTCGTGAGTGAAAGTAGTAGCTCACAGCGATTATAGCTAGTCAATATTATTAACATTGAACATTTCTGTCCAAGAAACTTCGCCAAGATGTCCGACGTTTGGTCATGTGATGGATTGAAGTGCATAGCTTCTACAACGACGTCGACGATGGAGAGCTAAATTTCCCGTAGGGAAATGCACCGGGACGGAGGTTAATGTTCTGCAAGCTGAGACGGTGATGTACAAAAATTGATTTACTCAATATGTAGTTAGATAAGGCGTGGGAACATTGTAAATAGTTCATTCATTCTTTTTCTTGTGTTTAGATTTTTTTTGTGCTGACACTATCATCTTTAAATGTACGTTGGCGCGTGGCCAAATTTGTTTGTTGTATATTTTTCTTTGGAGTCATATTTAGTGTACACGGCGCGTGTATTTGATTGTATCCATGCGAATGCGAAACTCGTTACATTCGATAAGTGGTGCTTTATTAAAGTTCATTTTTTGTTATAGGAAAGGGAGGTAAATATTGGAAGATGGTTTTAATGAACAGGTTATTACTCATACTAGGGTTGCCGAGCGCAACAAATTAAGATGTAACTGTAGAACACCTTAGTTCTAATTTTTAGCATTTTTTTAGTCCTTTTCAGGTTAGTTAGTCACGGACTAGAACGGAAACGCAAGCTGGTGGAAAAATAGCTATGTCATTTATTCCAGGTTTCTGTCAAACCCATACGTGTGATTCTGTGTGTGTTCATGTGTCAGGTGTGTGTACTGATTCTTCGTGATGAGGGGTAGGTGGTGCTACCGCCCTCATATTGTTGTTGTTGTGGTATTCTTTTTGATGGAAAGGCAGAGCGCTCCGTGGAGGCTACTGTACCTTGTCCAGTGATGATTTTCTTGGATTTCCTAGGGGAAATGCTGAGATATTTTATTCTGACACACACACGTATATTGTGCTTTGGGAGCACGCTTCTTCGAGACTCGATCCCGTGCCATGGGAGGTCGAGGTTATTGACACGTGGGTTGACAGATGTGCAGATTTCCACTTAGCGCCCGTCTAGGTTCGGTGACTCATTGTTAGGCAGTCCTGTTGACCGACTGACCCCTATAAGCTATCATTAGCAAACCTGTTCTTTTGTGATGGTCATTTGGACCGTAATTAATTGGGGAGTTCGCCATGTCTGTTACGAATTATCCCATATCGTATGAATGGAATATTGTTTTAATGATGTAAATGTTGGCTTTGAGCCTAGTGATTTTTTTTATTGACTCAGGTCATGTTAGTTTGTCTGTTGTGACACCCGTGTGGTGTAGTTGTATTTACTTGTAAAAATGACAGGCGGTCATATGTATATTTTCTTTTGTTGGTCACGTGCTAATTTACTTGTGTTGATTTTGGAAAGTCTTAATTTTAGGCATTAATGTTTTTGCTACGGCAGTTCTTGATTCCAATTTCAAGCGGAAATTATTTGTTGTTTATTTAGTGTAGGAAGTTGCAGATTAATTTAAGTAGTGTATAGTTGGTTCCCCGCGTCTGTCTAGCTCTAAACAATGCAGATTCGTCATCTGAAGGTTTACCGGATGGTGACGAATCTCGCATTTATTTGTACTCATCGTTAAGCATGCAGAACAGCCGCACACGTATACAATGTCATTGAAGCATTTGGGACATTTGGTCCAATTTATAATCTCTCCTGAGATTAAGCCTAGTTATGGCAAGTAATTTATTCAGTTGGGAGTCATTTTGGGAGTTTTGTTTTGTTTATTTTTACTTGTAAATAGTTGATCTGTTATTAAATTCATTTTTTATAACCCTGGTATTCACTTCTTCCTGCATGTTATTTTGTTATGTGTTACCCTGCATGTAAATGAAGCGCTTTAACAACAACTTACGAAATGGACTGTTACACCCCCCGAATCTGAGTCTCATAAGCTTCTTTGCAAGGGTTCAGTATATAAGTTACTCCAAATTAATCTAAAATGTCAGAATATACGTGTGCATAGTTTAAAGCTGTTGGCTTGCATACTTTCTGATATATTGGTATTTGGATAAAATAAATAAATAGAGAGAGCAATTATTAACAGTTGGCAGCCCTGGTGGCTCTTAAGAATACGCGCAGTCATATCTGTTTATGTACAGATATTACATACAAAATTTGGTTGAAATCCAATGATAGTGTAGAAGTTATATACATTTAAACATTGGACCTATCAGAAGGCTTAAAATTATTTTGGCAACACTGTCATGGTTGTACTCCTGGAAATTAAACTGAAATAGTCTTATCTACATGTGTGCCAAATTTGGAATAGCTCCCATGCATACCTTGCAAGATATCCAACATGGAGCTCAAATTTCTAGTGCGTTTTTTCAGCAGTTGGTAGCACTGACATCATTTTCAAACATGGACGTGAGATATTCCGGTGCACATCTTTACTCATACTAAATTTGGTTTTGATTGCTGCAGCCGTTTAGGAGTTGATAGGGGGGGGGGGGAGAACAAACACAGCCAGACAGACAGACAGACACACACACATTTTCTCGGATCGATCTCATAAGTCTACTTTTTCCTCATTTTTGCAAAATGTGAAAAGTAGGCTAAATATTATCGTTAAACTGAAGAGGACTCCAATGAGGGGACGTACGGTATCTCTCCAGTAGAAGGAACGGGAATAATTAAGAAGGAAAGTTCTAAAAGTGGGGGTCGAACCCGAGCTTCAAGAACCGTCACTAAACGACTCACAATTAAATAACACCAAAAGCACTACATTTTTAGCCTATTTTCATTTATGAAATAAAAAAAAAAGTCTTTTGAGATCACTTTTTGTTCCTGTGTCAGTGTCCCCCTAATAACTTCTAAACGGTTGGAGAGATTTCAATGAAATTCGGTAAGAACATAGTACTACTTCGTTCGACCCTGACTGTGCCCTTCAAATTTTATTACGTCTGACCAATCCAACATGGCGTCTGTGCGAAATATTTCACCGGCATTCTATATCTCCGAAACTATTACTGATATCACCCTGAAATTTTGTACGGTGATAAAGGGCACAACTAGACGTTTTCCTATGAGACTTCGAAAAACCTGTTAACTACAAAACGAACATGGCGGCCAAGCGAAGTTGAAACGTTTAAATAGACTTTTCTCGCGATTTAACCATCAGAACGCAGTGAAACTTGGTACAGAAAATGATTATAGTCTACAAATTCCATTGCACTGATATCAAATTTAGTTCAATTGTTTACATAACCTCAAGATGGCGGTGGTATTTTTTCTTGTGTTCTATTTATACGATCGAAATCAACGTTTGAATAATGAACGCACACAATAATCCTCATCTAATAGTACATAACGCTATGGCCTACGTTATATTAAAATCCAACATGGCGACCATCCGAAATATTTAGACGGTTCTCAATATCTATTAATCAATAACAGCAATCAAACTGAAAATGTGTATGTTGATAGAGTCAATTATTATCAGAAGGATATATGAAAATAGGCTGTATAGTTCTTCACGGAACTACTTGTTAGAATATCATTCATTGAGCAGTCAGTCAGTGACGTAACCGACCTCCTACCAATCCGTACACGGATAGTTTCAATTCTAGTGATATACACTCTCCCTGTAGGCGAATGCTGGGATGGTGCCTTATTTCAAGACCCAGTCCCAATTCCTAACACTGACACTGCTATAGTCACCAGAGAATCACAGGTTTTCAACTCAGACAGGACTAATGATGAAGATGTCCCAAGATCCTAATATAAATCATCAAATTCGTTGCGTACCGGTAATGCGAGGATGTTGCCTTCAGAAACAAGGGTCCCTCCTTAAGCGGTAATGACAACAATGGCTGCCAACTTAATGCATGTCCGTGGCTGTATTCATGGGATGCAAATGATGAGGTTCTTGGTTATTCATGACCTACCCTATTGACTGTGACCAGCAGGTGAGCCAACACAACAGTATGCACAGTCCCCAATCTTGTGCAAGCAATTTTACCAAAGACAAGGCATCGATGTCAGCATGGAGGAAATATGCGAGCTGTAGCTAAGACTACGTTGAAAGAGCGCATGGATAACATGTTGAGGAATCCAACCAGGAACATGCCTTGTGATCGCCAACACGTTCTTAGTGGAGTAGCTGGTCGGCCTTTGTTGCAAGAAGGGCATAAAGATACTAGGGTCACATTTCGCGCGTAGTGATAGTCGCCTCCTACTGGGCTCCATCATGAGGGGAAGTTCCTTTGTAGTGAAATCAATAAACAACAAGAGTATAAACGTAACTGATAAATAAGACATTTTCGAAGGCAAAGGAGAAGATGAAGGAGAATAAGGTAAAGGAGAAAAAGAAACAAGATACGATGTGGAACATCTGACATGTTATCCTACCTTGAAGTTGTTAGCGTTTTTATTATCCATGACATTCATCAACACACAAAAAATCTTTTTATTTTTTACATTCTCATAATACATAACAATTCCAAGACTCTCTTTTTTTCTTCACTGCCTCTTCATATTTCTACACTCGCACTGCCTTCTTGATACTCTGCTGTTACAAAGTAATTCGTATGTGATAAACATTCCACATGGTACCACTGCCTGCTAGATCACGTCCCTTCTGGCTGCTGGAGGGATGCGATTAAACTGGCAGTGCGTCTTACACACTTCCGTCCGATCCACTTCCGTCCCATTTTTCAAAATCACTCTCACAAAAATATCCAACAACCAAGTGGAAAGATGTTAGACATCAATAAAGAGGAGAAGGCGAAGAAGAATCTGGAGGAGAAGGCGAAGAGGGATATGGAGAAGGAGATTAAAGAGGAGGAGGAGAATAAGGAGGAGATTGAGAATAGGGATATGCATGAGGAGAATTAAGAGATTAAGAATAATAATGATGTTATTGGTTCTACATCCCTTTTAACTACTGCGGCTTTTAGAGACGCCGGGGTGCCGGAATTTTGCCCCGCAGGGGATCTTTAACGTGCCAGTAAATCTACTGACACGGCTCCCTCGCATTTGCGCACCCTCAAATGCCAGCTGGCTGCGCCAGGATACGAACCTGCAACCTTGGGCTCAGAAGAGATTAAGGAAGAATAGAATAGCGAGATCAAAGGGGAGAATAAGTAGATTAAGGAAGAGGGGAATAAAGAGATTAAGGAAGACGAGAATGGAGAGATCAAGGAGGAGAATAAGTAGATTAAGGAGGAGGGGAATAAAGAGATTAAGGAAGACGAGAATGGAGAGATCAAGGAGGGGAATAAGTAGATTAAGGAGGACGGGAATAAAGAGATTAAGAAAGACGAGAATAGCGAGATTAAGGAGGAGAATAAGTAGGTTAAGGAGGAGGAGGAGAAGGATAAGGAGGCTGTTAGCTTGGTCCAGCACTTATCAAGCCTAGTAAACAAGTCCAGCAACGTATTTTAGTTGAATACCGATTGTTTGAAATGAAATGGCCAGGACGGTTTAGTTATTGCCTGGCTCCTTGTCCTTGTTGCGTGTGTCGTATAAACTCGATATCGTGTTATCACCGCGCGCCGGAGCTGAGCATCCCTGCCTGCTACAGGGGCGGAGGGGGAAGTCTCCCCCAACAATATTAAATATCTCCCCCAAAGTGTCAATTTTATTTGTAGATGTGGGCTGTATAAAGTTTAGTTGTTGCTGATTCATTTAGGGGCTTGAACATCGTCATGTGTATTTGGGTGTGTGTATGCGATATGAGCCAAGTAACGAACCGAGGACTTGGACGTAGCGCAAGTGTGAAACTAACAAGTGGAATATCTGAGCAGATTAACATCGCGCAAGTTGAACGAGTGAGAAGTTCCACCTGTCGCACTAATCGCCGCTTTATTTAATTTAAAATGTGTATAATTGCTGATACAAGAAAACTCTCTCCTCAAGCTGTATTTTAAAGCTTTTGTGAACAAATCTCCGTGGAAGCGGAAGTGAAGCTTAAATCCTTGGTTGCCATTGGTTCGAGACTTGAACATGATACAGAATATTCCTTCCCTGTAATTCGATAGCCATTGACTAGGCCGGACGTGTCCTGTAATTAACAATATAACTTGGATATGTGATGCGTTGGTTGGTTGGTTCCTCAGTACAGGAGGTGCGACAACGTGGTCATGTAGCCCCGTGTACTTTGGATGTGTGTAGAATCTGTCTGATAACCGGTGTTAATTGTGATGACTGTATTAGTGTGTGTTATTTGTTTTTAATTCAAGTATGGACTGCAGACATTGAATTTCAAGTAGTTCCTACTTTGCAGCCAAACGCCACCGTCAACGACTACTAGTTCATAACTTGGCTACTGGACGCCACTTCAGTCAGCTCCTGGCGACGAACGTAGGAACCTAATTAGAGTGTTGTTTAACATATAATTAATTTAGCTTCACACAGATGTAAATAGTGGAAGGCTCTTTAACATGCCATAAATCTATGACATGGGACCGCCGGCTTTACTTCCCCTCCAAATGAAGGCATAGTGAGGGATTTTTAACGCTCTTAAAAAATCCGACGTCTTCGGCCGGGTTTAAACCCGCGATCTTGGGCATAGGAGCTCAGTATGCTCCCAACTACGTCACCGAAGCCGCTGGAATGTGTGATGCAAAATCTCTACTTAGTATAAAACAAAGTCCCCGATTCTTGGATGTCACGGGTTATCTCGGGAACCACGGGATGGATTTTGATGCGGTTTCTACCATTCTGTAAAGGATATCTCAAGGAGCGTTTATGTAGAAAATAATTTATTTATGATCAAAGGAAGCCAATCAGTAACAATTTCAGTGAAAACGTCGGAATAAAAACCTGGCATCCGTGCGCTTTTTAAGCTTACGGTGGGCAAACCGTTAAAAATATCAATATACTATGAGTGTAAGAATTGTTCAGCATGAAAAGTTCTACAAAAAAGTCCTGAAGAGCATATCTCTATTTTCAATACATCGCCCACTTTAACGGTTTTTACGTTTTCATTTCTTCCAACATTCTCCATTCAATTACTAGGACGACAGTTTTCGACCTTGCTAGGGGCGAGTCTATCACCCCAGTTACAGCCTAGCTAGCGGGCGAGCCTATTTTCCCAGATACAGCCAGCAGCAAACTGTTGAGTCGTGTTAAGTTAAGACTTCAGAGAAGAGTGGGTGTGTTTGGAGTTTCCCGGGAGGTGCAACTCGGCTTTTCTTCATTTCGCCTGTGAACTTTTCGTTCGACAAAATACACAGTCAAGTTATGATAAGACGGAAGGGGGATTTGTGTTTCATGCGCCTCGCCATTCTTAAGTTACGTCTGACAGGAATTCGCTGCACATGCATCTCCATGATAATATAATTAATAGTCCAGTCAGTGATTTTAACCCATCATGCCCAGACGTAAATCGGATATAGGTCGTAGTTCATTGACATCGAAAAGAGAGCGCAGAGCACGTAATGCATTCATAACTGTTCCCGGACGAAGCCGGGGCGGGTTTCTAGTTAACAATATAACGTGGACGTGTGATAGGCAATTATTGTATAACTGAATACAGTGACGATTCAGTTATCGAGTTCAGTGACATTGGCAGGCAGTGATTTCTGCGATATTTTTCAAGTGGATTTAAGATAGTGTGACCACGAGGTCAGGCAATTATAGCAAAATGTAAACCCACGCGCTGACGAGCAGCGATTCTTGTACAAATATTTGTGAGTATTGTAGACCAGTAAGACCGTGTAAACCCCAGTATTTAAAATTCGCTGTACACTTGCGGGAGGATACTACTTTTTAGACCGTAAAAATCTGCTTCTATATGAAAATCTTACTCGTAAATTATCCAACATGATGGGAATGCAGTGAAGCTAAATGGAGGCTGAATCCCCAGAGGAGGAGTCGACTGCAAACGAATGACAGTGGATGGAGAAGTTAGAGGCTGCTCGTAGTTATTTTAAGTCACGTCTTAAGTGTTGGTAGAGGCTTCGGTGACATAGTTGGTAGCATGCTGAGCTGCTATGCCCAAGGTCGCGAGTTCAAACCCCGCCGAAGTCGTCGGATTTTTAAGAGCGTTAAAATCCGCCAGTATGCCTTCGTTCGGAGGGGAAGTAAAGCCAGCGGGTCCATGTCATAGGTGTATGGCATGTAAAAGAACCTACCACTACAATTGGTAGTTAATTTTTAGGTTATATTTGGTATTTAGAAACGCTCTACCAAGTTCCAACGTTCAGCACTAGGTGTTAGTGACATTAGCCAAAGTTGGAACTACACTACTTGAAGTTGAACTTGTTGGGAGCCTACGATACAGAGTATTGACTGGTCCGTGGAAGTTAAGATCCATCCCGACATTTCCCTGGAGTACAGTGTAAAACCACGGAAATTGAGTCGTCCAGTTGCAAAACTCGTTTAATCCACCTGTGAATAAGAATCATTTTCATGAGAAACGTTTCTCTGGACTTTGCCTCACGTGTTTGTTGTTTTCTACTTTTTGCTTTGTGTTTTTGGTTTTGTGTTTGCTTTGTGCATTTGCTTTTGAATTTTACTTTTTGCTTTGTGTTTCTTGTTTTTTGCTGTTTTCTGCTTTTGTGTTTGAACTTTGCTTTTTGCTTCATGTATTTCATTTTGGTTTTGTGTTGGTTTTCTGGAAAATCAAAATAAAACAAAACAAAAAACAAAATAATAGAAAATAAACAAAACAAGATCAAAATAAACAAAACAAAATAAAAACAAAAACAAAATAAAACAAAACAATTTCAAACAAAATAAAATAATTAAATAAATAATGTTACGACATTACCCTTATTCACAAGTGGACTAAAAGAGTTTTGCAACTGGGCGACTCAAATGTAGTGGTCGGTTCCTTTTCATGCCGTAAGTCTAAGACACTATATTCATATAAATAATAATGAAGTCATTGGTTTAACGTCCCCTTTAACTACTGCGGCTTTTAATTAATTTGTCTGACAGCCTGTGTTATTGTGATGTGTGTATTTGTAAATGAGGCCGTGGAAGTTAAGATCCATCCCGACATTTTCCTGGAATACAAGTGGGAAAGCACTGAAAACCAGTGCTAGGATGGTCGTTTCCAAAACATCATGGTTGAATGCCATAAGCAGTTATGATGCTAATGATTTTTGTTTTAAGGTGCGAAACAGCGAGGTCATCTGTCCCAATACCGTTGACATGCTGTCTCATTCCTTGCTATGTGTGTGGCCAATTGGTGGTGGAATACTGTAGAGCGAGGAGTGGAATGGTATGTCCTTTGGGCCGAGTTCGAGTCCCGACACGAGTCTTGCATCTGCTCCAGAACTTGTCTCGTCTCAGACAAGATGATGTAGTCTGGTGCAGCCAGGTACCAACTTGAACATCCTCATTATCAACGCGAACAAACCCTGGCTGCGGTGGCGTAGTTGGTAGCATGCTGAGCTTCTGCGCCCAAGATCGCGGGATCAAACCAGGCCGAAGTATTCGGTTTTTCAAGAGCGTTGAAAACCCCTCAGTAAGCCTTCCTTCGGAGGGAAAGTAAAGCCCATGTTAGATTTGATAACGCTCTATTAGTTCCAACGTTCGCCGCAAAATGCTGATTGTGATGCCATCTAGTAGCCAAGTCCGCAGCTAGGTGTCGTGGACGGTAGCATTTGGTACTGTCCCCGTAAAATGAATTATAAGGGATGAAAATGGGAATAATACTTTTTTTCGAAGCCCATGATAAAATTTAACCAAGGAATATGATGGCTGGAACGTGGCAGAAACCAGTCGTGAGGCGACGTCGAGCTAGGAGGGAAATTCCGTCACGTGATTGTATTGCGCAATGGAAGTTTCTAGAAGCTTGGAATCGACCCAGCAACAGCGAATATTCCCAGGATTTGTTTAAATATTGTTATAAATTATCCCATTGGATATGAGCTTACAGCCAATAGGAAGAAGTTTTAGAGAAGACGGGAGTTCCAGCAACTAAATTTTTATGGATATTTAATTCATTTAAGCCCTTTGAGAATGAATTTACATATTGGAAAAGAGAAGAATATGATAATAAAATATTGGAAATATTTTATAAGTCAATAGCAGGTCGCTATTAGAAGAAATAAGCGATTTGCTAGAGTCCGCGCGAATTCGAGAGGGAACTCGAAAAGGCGGCTAAAATTGGTAGACTTGGAGGGGAGACGCCAAGCACCGAGGCTCTTGTGTATCTGAACGTCGAAGAGGTCAGACGTGTGAAATTGGAGGAGAAAGGAGTTCCGAGTGTTCCAACGGTCTAGTAGAAGGTGACTCATGGAGACAAGGCTTGAGCGAGAGAGGAATCAGGAGACGACCGCGCCTTGAATCTATGTGAAGTTGCGAGGTTTACATTTACCGCATTAACTTCGGTCTGATCGACTTCAGAGAATTCATTTCAACAACGTATTGTAGCTGACAAGCAGATACTGTATATTGCAAACTTACAGAAGTTTGGAAGAATTATTTCAGCAATTATATGCAGTTTTGTGAAGCGCGAGAAAAGTGTTTTTCTCCAGCGGGATAAGACACTTTGTCCGAGCGACTGCAACAGCCACCCGTGAGTACGAGTGTGTATTACTATTGCTTGTGTGGAACTGTATTACAACACTTAGGATGGAGATGTATTACATAGTGAAGAACAATATTCAGTCTAGCATTATGAAGATTATTATGGACTAGATTATTATGTGCGCCAGGAGTATAGGCAGATAGCAGCAATATAGGCAGCGATGGAGCTTTGTTAGAGGAGACTGTTCGTGAATGTCTACTTAGTGAGCAATCATGAGACTCAATGCACAACTCCATTCTAGTGCATTCTTGTCGAACGTGAGCTCAACATTAACATCAGAGACTACGGAACGATGTTCAGATTCCATCTACATGAATGTTCGTTATACGAGTGAGGTCCAAGACTTTCTCTTCAAATGCATTTTGAAGTGGAAAGCAGAACTTTCGACGCTACTCACTGTTATAATGAGACTGTGCTGTGACGGAGATAGAAGAAGCATCATGATTTTCAAGAGGTCCAGGGTTTTCCCGGTCAAAATGAAGATGATGATTGGAGGCCCGCAGTTCGATTCCGGTCGGAGCTTGCTGTTTCCAGTGGGGGAATTCGTTCCTTTCCTGAGGTCACGAGTTCGTGGAGACGAACTAGGATCCAGCCCAGATCTTTGGGAGATGGAACATCAGTGTATTTTGTTATACTCTATCTTGATCTTCTAGACTTCGAGACCAGGTAGCAGTGTTCACTAACCTTGTAGTTAGAGCTTGTAGTGACATTTACTGAGCAAATCCTTTATCAATTTTTCGATACAGTATTTATGTACTCCATGTATAGCACTTTTATTCTTCGAAATGTATTATAGTGATCGTCTAGCGATGCTATTATCTTCGTTTGTTAGGAATCCAGTTTCTGAACTGAGATTATTTACTTGTACGAGGAACAAGATTTTGTCATTTCCTATAAGGAAGAGTAATTCATTTTCGACGTTTTTGTATTAATTTTGAATACAGGTGATAGACATTTTCGTCTATGTTACCCATTAAATTAATTTTTATTAGTTTAATTTGGGCATTTTATCCGTCGAGAAGAAACGTCAAGAAAGAAGATCTTGGTAGTGATATATTGTGAAGTATTATGTCACATTGAGGAAAAGAAACATTTAACGTGGACACGATTATTATCGTCAGAACTCATAGACATTCGTTCTGAATGAAGAGAGTACGAATATGACTATCTGTATGTTTTTATTGAAGAAAGCTTTGAACTTTCAGTCATTTAATTTATTTGAAGCTAGAATCTTCTTGGAAGATTATTTATCATCCGACGTTAGGGTAGTTATCGTTTGATATCCTCGTCGTGATAGATTCTTGTTGGACACAAAAACACATAGACATGATGTTGTGATTAATTACTTACGAGGAGTAATATCATGTCACGTTGTAGACATAATATTCCTTCTTCGATTAAAGTCGAACCCAGATGTGTGAAGATGAGATGTAGTATTTTAATTAAATGTATGCACGACAGTTTATACTTATCAGAGTATCGTTTCAAGAGTATTAAGTGAGGAGGTCAGTATCGTGAATTCCAGAGGTCGTTAAGATGTATAAATTATTAATTTTACAATTGTTGTTATTGTTCAGCAGGCCAGCGATTGTGGTGACAACGCTGTGACATTATGCCCTTTTGAAGGAATGCCAGGTTGATAGAAGTGGAGTTGATAACCCTTTGATAGTGTTTTTTTGTATATTTCCGTATGTAGTTGGCATACGAGGTTATTGCGAAGGTGTGTTCCGCATTTTATAGTACAGTCATTGCGTGGGCATGACTAGTGTTGGCAAAGGCATTTTGACTGTGAGTACAGAGTACTCCTAATTTTGTTATACACGACATGGAATTCAGATAGGACAGGAAGGGTCACGGTTGAAATTGGAAAAGGAAATTGATGATGACAGCTGTTATGCTATACTTTTATCGAAATTATTAAACCAGACTTGTAACAGCATTTGTTTCACCTTCAGTGGTCGAATATATTAAACTTATTTTGACACCAGATCCGATAGGAAAGACTAGTGGTGGTTATTACTGGTGATGTAGAAGATATTAAAGTTCACAGTTCACTGTATTTGACATAACTGCTAGATCAGAGTGCAGGCTCGACTGTATTTAGACGTTATTACTTTGCAAGGACTATAGCTGGTGCTATAAGCGTCATTATAAATTATTTTAGTGTTAATCTTTATTATTTATCAATCGAGTGTATAACGTATTAAGAATAGGAAGTTTTCGTTTGTTTAACGTAAAGATTCGAGTGTGAATGAGTATGTGATTGAATGTGGTTTGTTTCTTGTTCAGTGCGAATGAAATGAACTCCATTGGGACGTCACAATGCGAGAGTGTGAATGTTAGTGTGTATAGAAGTTTTATGCCAGTAGCATATTGGATTTGAGTGCAGTTCACGTATTTGTCTGACGTGAATCTGCCTTAATTTAACACAGTCTTCATTGTTATGAAGAGCTCGTTTGTGGACCAGGCTGGAATAGCGGGGACGTCTTTAAAACTCGTTTCCAACCGAGGCCATAGCACGGCCAGGCCAAGCAAATGGGGAGAGATGTGACGAACCGCCCGGCTCGCTCTTTTTCTTTTTTTTTTAACCAGTCGGACTGGGAATGTAGCGGTGAATGTTATGTCATCGCCGAGCGCCCATATGTGCATGGGAACGTGCCAGAAGAATGTTAATACACCGAGGTGTGTAATTGTTGTACAGCTTGTTGAATGGACCCAAGCTACACCAAATGTTGTCATTATGTTGATAGAACGCTGTTCTGTCAGTGGCGTGAGAGTGGAGATGAACGAATGGGAATGTGTATTTTATTTTGTAGTGTGAATGTTTAGCTTTAGTTTACATTTGTTATTAAATTGTTTAGTTTTATTAGAAGCCGTGTTGTCGTGAATTATTTTAGATATATGGAGATGCAACTGTGAAACCCATTTTAGGTCCAGAGAAGCTGACCACGGGATTCCCGATATTAAGGTGGGTGTTTTACCGCGAGCTAAGTGTATTTTTCATGTTATTGACAGTTGTATTGTAATTTCCGCCACGTATATTCGCGAGGGTCTAGTTGGAGGTAGATCCTTGACTTGTATTTTGCGTCGGAGCAGTCAGGGTCTACGAATCCAGCCGTTGCTTCGGATATCCAACAGACCGCCTCTAGAATATACGGAGACAGTACCAAAAGTAGAAACTACTTGAAAATTGATCGGCTGCAGTGCCTAACCTGAATTACAGATAACACACAGTAATACAGCCATCACAGTTAACACCGGTTATCAGACAAATTCTACACACACCCAAAGTACACGGGGCTACATGACCGTGTTGTCGCAGCCCCTAAACTGAGGAACCAACCAACTATCCTAATTTTTGCGCCGGCTTTTCAATTTCTCTACATAGGTATAAATTAATACTTCACTTATTGTTTATAGATCCTCTACAAAGATATGCATTCGCAATGTTTCATGGAAATGGAAGAGTAAATGAGAGAGTTTTTATGGGATACTTCCATAAAAATGTGCATAAAAGAAATATTTTAAAATCCTTTCATCATTGCAGTGGCATTGCGAGAGTGTAAGGCATATGACTACTTCCCTGAGTTGCCAGACGTGTTTCAGCAATGGGCGTAACACTTATTTCCGTTATGTAATGTACAGGGCATTGTGATAACGGTTACACTCATGACTTACCTGCTCATTGTTGTTGTTGGTTGATGTTAATGGCCAGGGACATGTGGTCTTCATCCCGTGTGTGTTCTTGTTGTTTGATAATTGTATGTGTTTCTGTAGTAACTCAGGTAGGTAAACATTGATTTGAAAAAAACTACCATCGAAGCATTTGCGTCGAGAAAATGGAACACCGCTGTCAGCACGGAACTCGCAGCTCATCATTACAGTAGCAGAGGATATTTAGGGGCTTGAACATCGTGGTCATTTAGCCCCATGTACTTGGGTGAGTGTGGAATTTGTGTCTGATAATCTGTGTTATTGGTATGGCTGTACTAGTGTGTGCATTTGTAATTCAGGTAAGGGTTGAGAAGGAAGCTACCGTGGTCTTAAGGTAGGAACCATCCTGGCATTCGCCTGGGAATAAAACCCACCTCTTCTCAGTTTTGTATTTTGAGGTTGAGTGTGCCAGCCCTCAAACTAGAATTAAATTTCATAGCACAGTCGGGAATCGAAATCCAGACCTCAGGGGTGACAGCCAAGAGCTCTGGCCGCTACACCGCGAGGCTAAACTAGGCTCTGGTATGAAGGGTCACAGATTCAATATCCGGCCGGGGTTTGGGTGTTTTAATCTTTCCCTGGTGCGGGGAGTGGCTGCTTGTTACGTCACAATACCGCAGGTCAACTGGAACTCTCAGGAGGCCACAGGACATTTCAAGGCAATATCCAGGAGTTGGAGTGCTCCCGCTTCTCAGTTGTGTAAGTACATCGGATTCGTTTAACCTTCCGTCTGAATGTTGGTGGAGAACGAGCGCTGCTATAGCAACTGCACAACCTTTAGTTCTCGAGTTAAAAAGTAGAGTAACCTCGTAATGCACATTTTGAAAGCGCGGCTGCTAGCTGGAGAAGATAAATTATTCACTACATGAACTGCAAAGACGGAGAAATCATACATTCAACAATATACTCTTATTCTTTACCGGCCACACTCAGGAGACAGCTGGGCTACAGAGGGCTTCATCGCCGGTAAGCGGCTTGTGAAATACTCGGTGCATTTTACAAAATTCTTCTTATGTACTCTGAGACCGCTGTACTGGTTCCATGTTGGGATTTGATCACAACAGTTAGCGAGAGTTGAGGGACACGGCTGTGTTCCTGTCCGGACTTGTAATGCTCATTGTGTGATAATATCAGCACACAAACAGATCTTCAATGGTACCGTAGTGTATATTACTGCCCGCAGGGGATTCCCTAATCCACCGTCATTGCTCCACTTAGATATGGATTCATGACATCAAAGTCCACTCCAACGTTTGATAATGTGGGAATAATAAAACTAATAACAATAAAGATAAAACTATAGACCAGACATCACACACAACATACAACCAGGCGCGGATTCAAGGGTGGAGGGGGCGGGGGGGTCACGGGGGTCATGACCCCCCCGCCCCCAAAAAAACGGAGACCAAATTTTTTTGCAAACTCAAAAAACGAAAACACAATAACCGGACAAATAAAATTTAACGAATTTTAACTGAAAAACAGTTTTTTTTTTCATTTTATTCAATACTGAAAATATCTTTATTGCAATTATTATGTTCTGTTACAACTGTACATATTTACAACTTCATACCTGTTATATAAAACGATTATTTATATAACAAAATCAACTCGTCTATTTTGTTTAGCAAACCTTGTGATTACCGAATCAATGTTTATAGTGAAGTCACGATGAATGTGCAGCAATGCACGGATAGGAATTTGGGGCTTTTTTTCGCACTAATATTTTTTTCTGACGTCCCAACTGCAAGCTTGGTTGGCAATTTAAGCTGTGACTTTCTCCCTTTGTCGGTACCAACTCGACTTGCCGAAACTGTAACGTACCTTGATACTTTGCTCGAAGCTCGATGTAAAAGTCGCAAAACACGCCGTTGCAATTTGTACGAATATTTTTGGTGCGCTAAACGCATCAAGTTTCTATCCACGTAGCTTGCAAAAAAAAATTGGTCTGGTTTTGTACGTTTGGTTATTTTGTGATTGCGTTGTTAGTGTTACCATTTTTCTTAACAATTTTGATACTGTGACCCCCTCCAAAGCCAAACTCTAGATCCGCGCCTGCATGCAACACGTGCACAGTCAAGAAATCTGCTAACACAGTGAGCTGTAGAAGAAAATAATAAAGATGTGGCATCAAGAAAAGACCATTTGTCCTTTCAACAACAGGTGCTGTACCAACATCTCTGAAGAGAAACCTGCAAGTCCAACTTGCAGTAGAATGTTGTTTGTGATCGTTTCCCGCCTTCTGTAACAATAATAATAATATTGTTCCTTCCTGCTAAGGACCACGTGCTATTTCAGTTTCTCATCCTTAGTTGTTTTCCTTTTGTCTCTTCCAGTACTTCCCAGGGCTCACATTTGGTGGGACATGGGTTGGCGACCACGGGACTCCAGCTGAGTCCGCCATTGCTTCCACTTATTCGTGCGGGACTCCTCTCCGTCATCTTTCCTGTCGACCTCTCTTGGTCAACTCTTGTTCTCTTCCGACCCCAATGGTATTAGGGTATCCGAGGCCTGGAAGTGTTTCACTTTCCCGCCTTAATTGGCCCTTGTCTCATCTTCCCTGATCCCTCATTTTGCGAGGGGTCAGCCAATTTTATTCTTTTCATGCTATCTCCTGCCTTCTGCTCAAGGCCCTCAAGGGGGCAGGATGCGTGTAGCCCCACCACTTCTGGTGCACCGTGGATAGTGCTACACCCTCAGGGGCTCACGACTGGTGAGTTTGGGAATTGGCGACCCCGAGGGATTCCTGAGCTGGGTTCGTTTTGTCCCCTTTTTCCACTGACCTTGTTTCGGACCCTCTCCTATTTCCCCTTTCCTATCTGCCTTTCATAGCTCTCCTTCCTTCCAAGTCCCTCAATCCTCATTATTCGAGGGTTGAGAGCATTTCTTTCCTTCCTGTCCCTTATCTGCCTTATCCTTTATTTCTTCTTCTAAGTCTGTAGTTAGTATTGTTTCATTCTCGTCTCATCATGGGGTTTGAAGCCATTTTCAGTGTTCCTCCTCAGTCGGTCAACACGAATGTACCCAAAAAGAGCTGGGTTATGTCCTAATCCTGAAAAAAATTACATGAGATTAATAAATACACTAGGATGACCAGTTTCGATCGTCAAGCGATCATCATCAGGTCCATTACACTTAGGCTAGAAAATCTATGTTTGTAAATGCAGGTGAAAATATTTACAATATGTACAATTATTTAGTTGGAGTATTGGTAATGCAACTGTCAGTGTATGCTAGTTGTAGTATGTATAATGTTAGGTGAAATTCTAAAATGGTGATGGAAATCCGGAATTTGTCTGTTTGGAGTGGCTATGTGGTTGTAAAAGTCAACTATGGTTGTACTGTATAGTACAGGTTGTTACTTATCTGGTTCGATGTCTTCCTCGCTGTTGTTGCTAGCAGTGTCAACATCACTCTTGGAGCAGTGACGGTCGACTGATTTGGAATGTTATCTCACTGAACTGGTTTTCCGTCCCCCCACCCCGTATTCCTATGTGCTGTCTCTAGTCGGTGCATGTGTACTTGTGGCGTGTTGCCAAGTCTAGATAAGATGCATGCCATTGAATTGAATTCAGAAAGGTCTTCAACTAGGTAAGAAAGACCCGTCTTGAGGAAAAAACAATGAAAAATTATTTTTGGCATTTTTAGTTATATACAGTGTAGAGAACAGGAATTTGCCATAAAAGTCGAAAAAATATGAAAAATATAAATGACTATGCTGCACCATGAATGGCAATGCCCACTATTACAGAGATTTATGTTTGTGCGTATAACTTCTGAACTATTATAGGAAGATTTCTGATCTTACTTCCTGTCTGCTCTGTTGAGCGCAGACTTTGTGTTGGTAAGTATGACAACTTCTTGCATTGTTTATGTTACGAGTGGTTACATCGTCATAATATTATAATCACTGTGATTTTGCACTGACCTATTGAATAAATATTTTTTAAGGGGCGGAACAGCGAGGTCATCTTTTCCAATTATTAATAATTGAATCGTTGATTTGAAGACGGAAACAAGTCCACTTATTCGCAAACAGATAAGTTGAAGTACGCATTTCTTTATTTGTTATTTATTTATATTGTTTTATTTACAAGAGTTTAGTGCTTTTCAGTCGGTCAACACGAATGTACCCAAAAGAGATGGGTTATGCCCTAATCCTGAAATAAATTACATGAGATTAATAAAACACTAGGATGACCAGTTTCGATCGTCAAGCGATCATCATCAGATCCATTACACTTAAGGTACAAAATCTATGTTTGAAATACAGGTGAAAATATTTACAATATGTACAATTATTTAGTTGCAGTATTGGTACTGCAACTGTCAGTGTATGCTAAATGCAGTATATATGTTAGGTGAAATGCTAAATGGTGATAGCTATCTGGAGATTGTACTTTAGAGAGATTACATGGTTGTAAACTATGGTTAAACTATAAAATTTTAGGCTAACTACTTATCTGATTGTCTTCCGTACAACAGCTACTCGCAGTTTTCGTGCTCACTGGAACTCACTGTGCGGAAGACTGCGGTGGTTATCTTAACGACTGGTTTTTCCCTGCTTTCTCCCCCCTGCTCCTACGTGCTGTGGGGAGTGATAGCGATGTGTTTATGTGAGGTGTTGCCAACCTAGATAAGATGAATGTTATTGAATGAGGTGGGTCTACAATTATTAAAGACCGTGGATTAGCCCGCGCCACGCGTGGAGCATAACCCATTCGAACTAAGCGTTGACGGTCTTTTGGGTACATTCGTGTTGACCGACTGAAAAGCACTAAACTCTTGTTTACTAAGGCAACACTGAAAATATGGCTTCAAACACCACAATTGTTTTATTTACTTATTTATTTATTTATTTACTTATTTAAAAGCTAAAGGAAATAGGAGAAGCAAAATAACCAGTGATGGACGAAATGATGTAAGTTATGGGGCAGGAATGTTCTAAGAATTGTCAGAAGTAACAAAATGTAATGAAAAACTTCGACCTCATTTTTCTCAGTTTAACATTTTTCACTACTTTGGTACCATTTGTACGACAACTAACAAAGATAGGTCCATAATTGTTATAAATGAACAGTAATAAGAAGGGATATCCCTTTAAATAACATACACAATGACATATAAATATTTTTCGACATAATTTTCTGATTAAAATATACGGTAGTACCTTAAACAAAAAATCATACTGGCAAAAGTATTTCGTTTTTGACAATAATCCTTCTTATTATTGCAGGTAATGATCCAAGCAGTAATCCCTGAATGATGCAATTGGCTAACCCAAACAGATTTTGAGAAAAGTGTACCACAAATTTGAAGATTTAACATTGGCGAGATAGGCAGGTCTTTCTTACCTTAGACCTTGGATCAGTCCTCGCCACGCCTATGCTAGTAGCTTTGAGGATGTCCCGGCACCTTTAATACTGGGTACATTCGTGTTGACCGACTGAAAAGCACCAAACTTTTGTTCTCATCTCATCTTTCACGATCACCCAAACCATTAGGGGCCGATAACATATATGTTAGGCCCCTTAAAACAACAATTATCATCAACATCTCTTCCGGTATTCCTTCCAACACTTCAATGTTTTCCCTTTTCTTCCCGTATCCCCTTTGACCATATTATTATTATTATTACTAATAATAATATTTTCATATTTCAAAATCTCTTCATCTGGGAACTGAAAATATTCCTCCGTTCAATTCCTATTCTCCAGTTATTAAAAATGAGGAGGAAAGATGTTACGCTCCTAGACCAGTTAACCCTTCCAGAGTCACGGAAATATGTTCTACTATTCTTCCAGTGATCATTTTTACAAGGAAAATTTTTAAGACATGATTATTATTTTTACTTTTTTATATTGTTTAGAAATACATTTAAAACAAGAAAAATTGTACAAAATATGAATCAGTTCTGTGAACCATTGAGCTTACATCATGGAAAGCAGGTAACCTTGAAATGCCACACTTGAATCTGAATTAACATTGCTCTCAGTTTCATTGTCACTCTTGATAAACCCTGAATCTCTTCAACACTGTCTTAAAATCCACTGTAATCAATGTCCGATTCGTCCAATTATCGTAATAGCCAACATCTCTGAAGAGAAACCTGCAAGCATTGGAAATTCCCTTCAATACAGTGAGTGACATTTGCCAACATTCGCTCCACAGTTGGAAAGTATTTAAATCCCCTCCACTGAATACATCGTAGGCCTACATCAGCCGATACTGTCAAACTCGAACCAATCCTGAAATACGTAGATGAAATTATTCGCGTAGTCTTTTCCGGTTCGAGGTGAGTTCCTTAAGGTTGTCTAATACATTCCTTTTGTAATGATGTGCAAACTTACAATAGCCTGCGGAGTATTCCGTATGTGACCCGCAAGAGTTGGAATTGCGTCGGAGAAAAGACACTGTAAGGGTTGATAAGGACACTTCGCCCCTCCAGATTGTGATCCAGCGAATAAGTGGTACAGTAGAACAGACGTCAAACAACTGGAACGTCAATTATCCGGACTAGCAAGAAAAAAGCTTAACTGGATGTACAAGAAGGAAGTTTTACGTCGAGTACTGTTGGCAGAAGATGATATCTTTCACAAAAAAAGCTTTCTCTTAAGGACTACTCTTACACGACAACTGATGGGTGGAAAACTTAAACACCACAGAATCTTCGAAATGCATGGAATAAATTGGTATGAGAAGAGGAGACCGTTAAAACCACAAACACTATTGATGAAGATTTAGATGAAGTGACAAATGAGTTATTCCCCCAAATTGCTGGATTTTCCGACTGTGATAGGGAAGACGCAAAAGCTTGGTTGGAAAGTGACAGTAACCCAAGTTTTTAAATCTTAGATGATGATGAAATTGCTTCTCTGGTGCAAGAAGTAAGTTGTTGATGAGTCTTCAGTCTTTTGACTGGTTTGATGCAGCTCTCCATGCCTCCCTGTCCTGAGCTAATCGTTTCATCTCTACATAGCTACCACACCCTATATCCGAGGCAATCTGTTTAACATATTCTAACCTTAGCCTACCCCTACAGTTCTTGTCCTCGACCCTTCTTTCCATAACTAAGCTTGCTATTCCTGGGAGTCTTAGTATGTGTCGTACCAACCTATCTCTTCTCTTCATTAGCAGTCGCCAGAAACAACTCTCCTCTCCCACTCGTCTTAATACGTCTTCGTTTGTAACCCTATCTACCCATCTGATCTTCATTTTTCTCCTGTAACACCACATTTCAATTGCTTCAATTCTCCTCTTATCTGCTGCACCAATAGTCCAAGTTTCACTTCCGTAGAGCGCCACGCTCCAGACAAAGGCTTTCAAAAATGACTTCCTAATACCTAAATCTATATTCGATGTCAACAGATTCCTTTTTTGTCGAAATGCTTTCCTTGCCTGAGCCAACCTACTTTTTATATCCACTTTGCTTCGTTCATCACTGGTTAGCCTGTTTTGCTTCCTAAGTAACAGAAGTCTCCTACTTTATTCAGCTTTTCACCTGCCAATTTGATGTCCATAGAGGTTTCTGGTTTATTTCGACTGCATTCCAGTATTTTTCTTTTATATTTTATTAATTTTGATCATGAATTCTTTCCTCAAGACGGAGTCCATATCATTCAAAAACCCATTCAAATCCTCAGGCTTGTCGGCCAAGATGACGATGTCATCAGCAAATCTCAGAGTTGAAATTATTTCTCCTTGAATCTTCACTCCCACTTTAAATTTTTAAGTGGGGATGACAAAATGGATGAGGAAGGACCAAGTCATAGAAAAGCTTTTACTGTATTAGAAACTGCGCTATTGTGGTATGGTTTTACTGTGAAATAAACGCCTGTTCGATTATCCAGAAGAATCGTTGTACGGAACACTTTCGGTCCCAATTAGCCCGGTTGAACGACGTTCTACTGTATTCTGCAGTATCTGTAGAAGGTATCCTAATTCCAGCTGTCTGTCACTTGCAGGGATAACTGGGTGGATTTAGGAGAATAATCTACTGCCAATGTGGTTTAAAAGAAGATTTAGCTTCACTTTTAGCCCCTCCCGTCAGGGCCGATCTCTCACTGTGGTCTGTATCGATTGATGTTAATTACCATGAATCCGCGAGCACCAACTGTTACATCCAACATGACACACACAACGAAATGAGAAAGCGATAAAGAAACTCCGGGGATGTTATCAACGCAAACCAGTGCGTAAAGGGAGAAAGTCAATGGCTTAAGTTCCCGCGGCAATCGTCAAAAGTTGTAATGTTAGTGCGTGTAATAAAGAGTAACGAGAGGCTGAAGAAGAACTGTTCGGTGGCTTGGAGCGGGTGTACAAGAGTCATTCTGTCGCTCCTTTGTTGTGACCTGGGATCTGGGTTAGCCTTCATCGAGTGGATTAGTGTCTCGTGTCTGTCAGACAAGATCATGAGGGTGGGTGATATGCTGCCTCAGGAAGTCTCCACTTTGTGTTTGGTTCCTCAGTTTAGGGGAGGCGACAACGCGGTCATGTTGCCCCCGTATACTTTGGGTGTGTGTAGATTCTGTCTGATAACCGTTGTTAATTGTGATGACTGTATTAGTGTGTGTTATCTTTTTAATTCATGTAAGGACTGCAGACTTTGAATTTTTTAAGTAGTTCCTACTTTTTCCGCCAAACGCCACCGTCCACGACTACAAGTTCAGAACTTGGCTACTAAACGCCACTGCAGTCGGCTCCTGGCGACGAACGTAGGAACCTGAGCGTTGTTTACATTTTTAACCTAATTTAGCTTCACACAGGTGTAATTAGTGGAAGGTTCTTTAACATGCTAAAAATCTATGACATGGGACCGCTGGCTTTACTTCCTCACCGAACAAAGGCATACTGAGGGATTTTAACGCTCTTAAAAATCCGACGACTTCAGCCGGGTTTGAACCCACGATCTTGGGCATAGAATCTCAGCATGCTACCAACTACGGCACCGAAGACGCTAAATTTCAACTATAGTGCGAGATAAAGCATTGCAGGCCTGAAGGTGGCGACTGAAGGTACGGTGCAATAGCATCTAAACAATAAAATAAATCATACTGGAAATTAAAAAGTTAAAATTATAAAATTAATAATTAAAAATACATAGATAATTTCTAAAATTTATTTAAATAATAATAATAATAATAATAATAATAATAATAATAATAATAATAATAATAATAATAATAATAATAATAATAATAATATTGAATATTTAAAATAAAATAAAAAATTACAGCTGAAATGAAAATGAAATTAAAACAAGTAATTCCGTGAAGAACTATACAGCCTATTTTCATATATCCTACTCATGTTAACTGCCACTATCATCATACACAATTTCAGTTTGATTGCTGTAATAGATTCCTAGATATTGAGAACCGACTAAATATTTCGTATGGTCGCCATGATGGATTTCTATACATTTAGGTCTTAAGAGTATTGTACTGTTACATGAAGATTATTGTGAACGTGTAGTATTCAAACTTCAATCGCATGATTAGGACACAAGAAGTAAAAACGAGATTTTAAAATTTCGCACAGCTCCCATCTTGTGGTTATGGAAACAATTGAAATAAATTAGATACCAGTGCATTACAAAGTGTATAAATATTTGCTGTACCAAGTTTCATTGCGTTAGGATCATTAAATCGCGAGAAAAGTCTATTGAAAACTTTCAAATTTGCTTGGCCGGCATGCTCGTTTTGTGGTTAACCGGTGTTTGAAAGTCTCATGGACGAATTTCCAGTAGTGCTCTTTATCTCCGTACAAAATTTCAAGGTGATACCAGTAACAGTTTCAGAGATATAGAATGCCGGTGAAATATTTCGCACAACCGCCATCTTGAGATTATGTAAACAATTGAACGAAGTTAGATGTCGGAGCATCACAATGTGTATAAACATATACTGTACCAAGTTTTATTGCGTTTGGTTGGATAAATCGCGAGAAACGTCTGTTTAAAAGTCGCAAATTCGCTAGGCCGCCATGTTGGTTTTGTAGTTACCAGGTTTTAAAAAGTCACAATGCTAAATCTCTAGTAGTTCCCTTTATCACCGTACAAAATTCCAGGGTGATACCGGTAATAGTTTCGGAGATATTGAATGCTGGTGAAATATTTCGCACATCCGCCATGTTGGATTGGTGAGACGTAACAAAATTTGAAGGGCACGGTCGGGGTCGACCGGAATAGTGCTATGAACTTACCGGGTTTCATTAAAATCGCTCCAGCCGTTTAGATTTTATTAGGGGGACACACACACTCGAATCACACACACACGCACAGACACACGGATACAAAGTGATCTCATAAGCCTATGTTTTCATAAATGAAAATAGGCTAAAAATTAAAGTACAAATTAGAAAAAAGATAGTCTGCCCTATAAAGGGTTCATCAACTCAAAGAAGGTCAATAAACTAAGGCGGACGACACAGACGACATTATGGAAAATCGTGGAGCCTTTAGTACAAGAGTAGGCAAGCACAAATTGCTGGAGAAACCCAAAAGGAAAACTGGTAGGAAGAGAATTTGGGAGGATAGAAGGTGAAAACTATCAGGCGCTCTTTGAATGGGCATAACGAATACTAATAATAATAATAGTAATAATAATAATAATAATAATAATAATAATGGAAGGTGAAAATCAGTCGGTTTGAAGAAATCAAACAGGACTTCAAAGAAATAAACATCAGAAAAGACATAATCGTGAATCGCAAGGCTTTTGGAGCTCTAGTTGCAAATCACTCTTTCGCCGAAAAAGCTAAAAAGACCACTGGAAGAAAATGGACGGAGGAACGTAAGAAGGGGCATAGCGAGTTCGTTGGGAGATTTGGGGAGGAGAAGAAGAGGAAAACACCATCAACCCAAGTCAACAAGTTCAAACGCGCTCGCTAAGTGGGCAAAGAGAAGAATAGTAGTAACGCCATACAGAGAAGTTTGGTCGTCCCTGACTTGGAGTTTCTGTGCGCTATGAGAGAGCAGCCCCAGGCTCGGCCTTGTTTTGCTGAATAGCGTAACAAGCGAACTCGGAAGTTTGCTACTTAAGATGCTTATGGCTCCAAGAATCAGCACTCCTTTCCGAGCGTTGAATAGCCGCTGATCTCATTCACTTTTTTATTCTGTCCGTAAAGATGGGCTTTACGTGAGAAACAGACTAAGTAGCATTAGCTCTGGCGGCTTCGGTGGAGTAGTCGGTAGTATGCTGAGCTGCTATGCCCAAGGTCGCGGGTTCAAACCCGGCCGAAGTCATCGGTTGTTTTAAGAGCGTTAAATATCCCTCAGTATGCCTTCCTTCGGAGGGGAAGTAAAGACGGCGCGCCCAGGATGAACATTTCTGGCATGTAAAAGAACCTTCCACTAACTACAATTGTGTGAAGCTAGATTTGTATGTTAGATTTGATTACCGCTCTATAAGTTCCAACGTCTGTCATCAGGTGCCGGTTGCGGTGACATCTAGTACCCAAGTTCACAGCTAGGTGTCGTTGACGGTACTAGTTGAAATTGATCGTCTTCAGTCCTCACCTGAATTACAGATAACACACAATAATACAGCCATCACAATTAACCCCTGTTATCAGACAGATTGTACACACACCCGAGGTACACGGAGCTGCATGACCTAACCTGAGGAACCAACCAACCAACCAACTTTAGCTCTTTGGTCTCAAGCGACTAACGTCTAGGTTATCAGTCAATAATGATGAGAATTACTACTGCCACTACTGGATGGTGGTAGAGTATCACCAGACAGCCGGGAAGCAGGCCAGGAAGGGCTAAAAGACGTAAAACACTTATAGTCAATAAAACTTTAGGAGAAAACAGGAGGCTAAGTAACTTACGTCACATTTGGCAACACCGCTTAGGCTTATACTGTGCGTCTGACCACGCGTAACCAAATATCTGCAGGCCAAATGGCGGGGCAAGGGTTGCTTGGTGAGCCGCGGGGTTAAGTTTCATTTTATACTGTGCGTTAAACAAAAGAAGAGACGTGACAAACTCGTTTTGTATTTTGTGTGCTCCTTGCAAGATAGCGCCGACGTCACGTGATCAGCTGTAGCTTCCAGCCCAACATGCAGTATTTAAATGTTCTTTAAACTGGACATTCAACGCCCAAGTCTTTTCATCAGTTCATGCAAGTTGATCCACAATTTTATTTTTAGCCTACTTTTCACATTTTGCAAAAATGAGGAAAAAGTAGACTTATGAGATCGATCCGGGCAAATGTGTGTCTGTCTTGTGATGGTCCCAATTCGTGACCAGAATGAAATAATTTTATATATTTTATTATTATCAATATTTTTTTGGTTTACATTTTACCTTTTATTAGTAATTATGTTAACTAATATGTTTATATATATTATTATGCGGTAATGTAGAATATTATGGCAATTGAAAGGATTTGGAACGATACACAGTATATTTGAAATAAGTTAGACGCTTGACTGAATATTATTTCTGAAGAAAATACGAACAAGAGAAGAAGAGGGTGTTCACGGAAGGCCGGCTTATCCACGGCTTCTTGGAAATGACATAAATAGACACTTATGTCTGTCACATCAAATATTCTACCAGTATACAAATCATACTAAGAAGGGATTCTATGAAGACTTGCCACTAACAATGCTGGGCCGATGAATGAGTCCTTTGCAACTTTATACAAAAGGTGGGCTGGACCTCCAGAGAAATGCTACAAAGAAGTATTGTCATTATTGATATGTGAAAGACGGGCTAATATTGCCTAGCGACTTCAGAAGAGGGGATAGACACGTGCCTTACCTGGGAACGTTATATATATTGAACCCTTGCAAAGAAGCTTATGAGACTCAGTTTCGTGGGGTGTAACAGTCCATATCGTAAGTTGTTGTTAAAGCGCTTCATTAACATGCAGGGTAACATATAACAAAATAACATGCAGGAAAAAGTGAAGCCAGGGTTATAACAAATGAATTTAATGACAGATCAGCTATTTACAAAAATTAATTAACATACAAAACTCCCATAATGACTCCCACTGAATAAATTAAATTGCCAAAACTAGGCCAAATCTCAGGAGAGATTATTACTCGGACCAAGTGTCCCAAAAATCAACAATAATGACAATGTATGCGCGAGTGCTGTTCTACATGCTTCACGATGAGTACAATTGAATGCATGATTCGTCATCATCCGGAATAAGCTTTCAGAAGACGAATCCGCATTACTTAGAGCTAGACAGACGCGGGGAACAACTATACACAACTTGAAACTAAACCGACACTTCCTAGACTTAAAATAAACAACACAATAATTTCCGCATGAAATTGGAATCAAAGACTGCCGTAGCAAAACATTACTGCCTAAAATTAGGACTTCTCACAAATCAACACAAGTAAGCTAACACGTGACCAACAAAACAACCGCCGTCATTTTTACAAGTAAAATACCACTACACCACACGGGCGTCACATACTAATTTACATGAACTGAGTCATAAAACAAATCACTAGGCTCAAAGCCAACATTTACATCATTAACACAATATTCCACCCATACGACATGCAATAATCCGTCACAAACATGGCGAACTCCCCAATTAATTATGGTTCAAAATAACCATCACAAAAGAAGGAAAAAGGAAGGAAGATTGTAGTTTTACGTGACCGTGAATCTTGTGATTATGAGCCACGGGACCTCCTTTTTACGTGGAATCCGAACCACAGGACATAGCATTTCACTTCGAAAATCTCACATGCATTGACCGGGAATCGAACCCGGACCGCCTTGGTGAGAGGCATACAGCTAGACCGCTGAGCCACCATGCCCCTCCATCACAAAAGAACAGGTTTGCTAAATGAAAGCTTAAAGGGGCCAGTCGGACAACAGGACTGCCTAACAAAATAAGTCACCAGGCTAGACAGGCGATACGTGGAAATCTGCATATCTGTCAACCCACGTGTCAAAATAACCTCGACCTCCCAAGGCATGGGATCCAGTCTCGAAGAAGCGTGCCCCAAAGCACAATAATACGTGTGTGTGTGTCAGAACAAAATATATCTCAGCATTTCCCCTAGGAAATCCAAGAATCAGCATATGGACAAGGTACAGTGGTCTCCTCGGAGCACCCTGCCTTTCCATAAAAAAGAAACAACAACAAAAATGAGGGCGGTAGGACCTCTACCCCTCTTCACGTAGAATCAAAACACACACCTGACACGATAACACACACAGAAACACACGTATGGGTTTGACAGACCCTGAAATAAAATGACATAAATATTTTCCACCAGCTGGCGCCTCCGTTCTATGCCTGTGACTATCGAACCTGAAAAGGACTCTAAAAATCTAAAAAAATTAGAACTAAGGTGTTCTACAATTACATCTTAATATGTTGCGCTCGGCAACCCTAGTATGAATAATAACCTGTTCAGCAAACATCTTACAGTAATTACCTCCCTTTCCTATCAAAAAATTGAACTTTAATAAAGCACCACTTATCGAATGTAACGGGTTTCGCATTCGCATGGATAAAAATCACGTACACGCGCCGTGTACACTAAATATGACTCCAAAGAAAAATAATACAACAAACAACTTTGGCCACGCGCCAACGTACATTTAAAACATTTAGTGTCGGTGCAAGAAAAACAATCTAAAACAAGAAAAAGAAGAAAATGAACTATTTACAAAGTTCCCCCCTCCATATCTAACTACATATTGAATAATCAATTTTTGTACATCACCGTATCAGCTTGTAGAACATATAACTTCCATCTCGGCCCATTTCCCTACGGGAAATTAGCCCTCCATCGTTGTCTTCGTGGAAGCTCCTGACCACACGTCGGACATCTTGGTGTAGTCTCTTCGACAGAAAAGTTCAATGTTATTATAAATTGCCTGGCTATAATCGCTTGTGAGTTACTAATTTCGCCCACGATTGTCCTATGCGATTAATCAACGAAGACGTTCCCTAGCTCTCGCTTACACACGCACAATACAACACTTGAAAAATACAATAAAAATTTACATGAACTATACACTTCAAACCCATCGTCACTGGCTTGACAATACAAGTTTAAAATCTGACTGTCTCGCAGTCGTTATCACGCTCGGTAATCGCCACTGCTCTTGTGAACCTTCGCTCGCTTTGAGCGCTAATTGGAATGTTACTCAAGTCTTGCCCCTAAGAGCTGAAGATAGTTGTCTTCAAAATAATATTTAAGTGCTTAAAATCACCACGCAAACTGGCGTGAAGTTAGCTCACCAGAGCTCAAAAAGATTGACTTCAAATAATATTAGAGCTTTAAAAATCACTACGCAAACTGGCGTGAAGTTAGCTCACCAGAGCTCAAAACGAATGACTTCAAAACAGCGTCTCATCGATCAATTTATTGGAAACTGACAGAGTGAGGAGGAGTGGGGTGAATTAAGAAAAATTTTCTAGAGTTTTCATCTTGTAATGGTTTAGAGAACTTAGAGTTCTATTAATAATAAGAAAAGCGCTCCGCTAGTTGGGCGTCATATGTAATGGGTTTGAGAGATATTTAAACTTGATTACTCTTAATAAGAATAAAGTTAATATGCAAAGCTACTTATTTAAATAGTCGCCCACTTTTGGGTGATCAAAATGAAACATTTAATTGTGTATTAATCTAATAGTGTATCTGTATTTTTGTCAGCTTCACTAAAAAAGTACATAATGTGTAGTATTATATGTAGCCAAGGGCGCCAGATCATTTATATATCATGATCAAAATAATATATTAAACCTCGGTTAAACAGAGGCAGAGCATCGAAATTCCTATCTCCAGCCGTAGTGAAACTTACGTAATCTAACCTTACGATAATTAGTTCAGGAGTATGGTGTTGCCTTATAGTAATTTCTAGCTACTAAAGGAAACCAGTCAAACATTTGAATTTAAAATGAATTTAATATATAAAAACAAGTGCAAAAAAAAAAATACTAAAGATAATAATAATAATAATAAATTTAAATGAAAGAATCTACTGAATTTACTTGTATTATGGGTCTTGATTGTAAATTGGAGTATACTGAGTTAATTGAATAAAATATAGATTGAATTTAATAAGCATGAGAGCCTTCTGATTTGACTGGAGTATAACTGTTTACATCGCTCACCGCATTGAAGATCTTTGTAGTTGGATTGTTGCGTAGAGAGTTCCAGATGTCCCTGATCTTCCTCAAAGTAATTAATTTATATGTGGATGACGGAATAAATTCCAAAAATCATCCCTGTGACAATAGCCTCGTACACAACCATGTCACAGTTTGATGAGACAGAATGTCTTATCAAATTCACATACTTAATAGTCAACTGTCTAGTTTAGAACTGCGTTACAGACTCCATCTCGCTACAAGGTCCTCTGCTCCACTCAGCATCATTCCCTCTCCTCCAGCAATTCAATAATAATAATCCATTTGGACGGCCGTCATATATATAACGTTCCCAGGTAAGACACGTGTCTGTCCCTTCTTCAGAAGTCGCTATGCGATATAAGCCCGCCTTTCACATATCAACAATGACAATACTTCTTTGTAGCAATTCTCGGGAGGTCCAGCCCACCTTTTGTATAAAGTTGCAAAGGACTCATTCATCGGCCCAGCATTGTTAGTGGCAAGTCTTCATAGAATCTCTTCTTAGTATGATTTGTATACTGGTAGAATACTTGATGTGACAGACATAAGTGTCTATTTATGTAATTTCCAAGAGGCCGTGGATAAGCCGCCCTTCTGTGAACAACCCTCTTCTTCTCTTGTTCGAATTTTCTTCAGAAATAATATTCAGTCAATCGTCTAACTTATTTCAAATATTATGTGTATCGCTCCAAGTCCTTTCAATTGCCATAATATTCTACATTACCGCATAATAATAGATATAAACATATTAGTTAACATAATAACTAATAAAAGGTAAAATGTAAACTTAAAAAATATTGATAATAATAATAATAATAATGATAATAATAAAATATATAAAATTATTTCATTCTGGTCACAAATTGGGACCATCACATATTCGCCCCAGAAAATTATGGTATATGTCAACAATCATATCACCATACTTCTCTTCAACACTTGTACAAATATGAAATATTATACCCTACAAAGAAATTACCAACATCGACAATATTATACTCTTCAAAGCAATTACCAGCGTACAAAAAATATACCCTTCAAGTTTAATATATTTATATATTTTAAATCTCATCATTTCAGTCTTTCACTGTTCATAATGTCTTTTTCTTTCTTCTTTACATAATTAAAGCGACCTGTAAACAATGTACATCAAAATACCCTTCACTTTTATATTCTTGTTTTGGACATAAGTCATCGTTGCACTTATGTATATTTGGGTGGCATACAACTTTGCTTTATATCTTGAGGACGTAGAAATCAATTTTCAGCCTGGTGTCGAACTGAATACACTATGGCTAGTTGGTGGGACTGCCAACTGATTAATTCACTTTATCACTTCACAACACTTGGTATGTGATGCGATTAACCAGATCTACTCCAGTCTCTCAGGAATTATATGTATCTAGTAACACAGGCATATTATAGAAATAAATGAAACTTTATTAGCTTATATTACATAAGACAACATCTTTCAGTGCAAATGTAGTGCGCTAATTTACCCCACATATGTATATTTATATCCTACTCAAATACACCAGCCTATAGCTGACAAATTATTCTTGATATTTCCTCTGTGCTCTCCAAGACACACAATATCATAGGTTGATGCAAACCCTCGCCATTACCTGCTCGTTCAGACCACAATCATTCACTTATTATTAAGCGACTTTCCTTACTTACCATCAACTTCACTTCTTATTACTCATGATACATATTTCCTTAAGGATCTCACATTGTAAGTGCCGTATAATCGTTTTCCTGCGTCTTCTAGGACATATGCGGAATTACCTATCCTCTTCTGCACAGTATAGGGGCCTTCAAAAATAAGGAAAAACTTCGTTATAACTTTCTGAAGAATACTGGATTGCCTTGGAACTCGCAACAAGACTTTGTCACCGACCTCAAATTGATCCAGCTTTTTACCTTTTTGTTGGCGAATTCTGCGTTCAGCTGCTTTACCTAAATTCTTTTTTGCCATCTGGATAATGACGTCCAACCCTGGTTCTTTTCCCACTGTTAATCCCAATATTCTTGCTAACACATTTTGTGGCTTACTGCCAAAGTGCACTTCATGCGGCGTCATTTTCGTGCTTTCGTGTTGGACAGCACTCAACCAAGTTTCAACTCTGCTAAGTTGCGATACCCAAGAAGAGTGTTTGTCATACACGAGAGCTCGTAACAAGCGACCAAGTTCCTTCATATTTCGTTCACAAATATTCCCTTGAGGATGAATGGACATGTGATATCCCGGTTTCACGCATCTTGGTTTTCCAGTGTTTTGATGTGAATTTCGGGCCGCTATCAGTTAATATTTTGAGTGGAAGACCGAACTCAGGTATATATTTCTCTATGATCAATTTGCTACAAGCTTTCCCGGTGGCCTTCCTTAAAGCATATAGTTTGACATATTTACTAAATGAGTCAACTATTACAAAAATGTATTCATAGCCGACCTTTCACTATAGGCCCAAATAGGTCCGTACATAGTAACTCTCCGGGTTTACTTGTGAGAACGGCCTGCATTTCGCCCGTTAAATATCTATTTGGAAATTTAGATTTCTGACAGAGGTCACACTTTGCAAGAATAGTCCTAATTTCTCTCCCCATTCTACACCAAATGAAGTTTTGTCGGAGTTCATAGAGCACTTTATTAGCTCCAAAATGCCCTAATTCCTTATGGATAAACCAAGTAAGTTCCTCCGTTAAAGATTTAGGCACACAATTAGCCCATTTTTCTTCCCCACATTTCCGTGCTAGAAATCCGTCCAACATTTTGTATATGAATCTCCCAGATTCCACACACTCTAAATCACTTCCTTCTAACAATGACAAAGGTTCTTTTAATACCTTATCTTCTCTGACTTACCAACAAATTTCTTAACACCTTCAAAGATTCTTTATTGGTAGGATCCAAGCATGCGCATATCAACACCCCTTGGTTCGCCTTTACAACTGACTCACTGTGATTTAAATTGACGTCTCTAGATAACATGTCTGCCAAAATGTCATTCTTACCTTTAATATGATGTATGTCGAAATCATATTCCTGCAGTGCAAGAATCCATCTGCTAACGCGGTTACTACTCAGTTTACATGTGTTAATAAATGCTAGGGCGTGGTGATCTGTGAAGATTTCAAATTTCCCGCCAAGGACATACATTCTGAATTTACTTAGGCTGTACACAATGCCTAGTAATTCCAACTCCGTTATAGTGTAGCGCTTTTCAGCGGCAGAAAGACCACGTGAGGCCAGGGACACAATCCTCAAATTGCCCTCCTCATCTTTCTGGCATAGTACACCGTAAATGCCAATGTGGAATGCATCAGTCATCAGCACATATGGTCTGTCCTTTAAAGGGTACTTTAACACTACGGCCTTCTCAAATCCAATTTTGAGAGCCTTAAATGCTCCCTCGTGCATTTCAGTCCAACACCATTTATTACCTGATTTTAATAACTCACGGAATGGTTCCACCATACAGGCATACCTCATAATACATCTACGAAAATAATTGCACATGCCCAGATATGTTTTCAGTTCTTTCACATTTCTAGGTGATTTAGCATCTAAAATCTTACCTACCCTGCTTTCCTCAGGCTTCACACCTTCCGCTGACACCGTATGACCAAGAAAAGTAATTTCCTTACGACAAAAAAATGACTTACTGAGTTTGAGAGTGAAACCAGCTCTCGCTAATTTCTTAAAAACCCGGTCCAGGTGCATTAAGTGCTCACTGAACGTTTCTGAACTAATCACCAAATCGTCTATATATATAGTTACAAATTTGTCCATGTCGCTTCCTAAAGCGATCCCTAGAGCTCTAATCAGTGCTGCAGAACTACTCTTCAGGCCAAAAGCTACTCGACAGAATTGATACAGATGATTTTGAAAGGAAAAAGCGGTTAAAGGCCTATCTTCCTTTTTTAGCGAAACTTGCCAAAAACTTGAACTTAAGTCAACACATGTAAACCATTGTTTACCTGGAAATCCCTGAACTAATTCCTCAATTGATTGAGATCTAAGCTGATCCACAGATATATGGTTGTTCAAATTTCGTGCATCTAAACAAAGTCTTACTTTTCCGTCAGACTTGGGAACAACAATTAATGAATTAATTTATGGGCTAATCGAGGGTTCTATAATTTTATCCTGCAACATGCTTTAAATCTGCCTTCGCACAGCTTCCTGGAATTTGTAAGGCACGGGGTAGCGATGACCTACAAAAATACTGCGATCAAGTACCTTTAATGAATGTTCGTAGCAATTAGCTAATCCAATACGGTCCTCAAATATATACTTATTCTCTATCAACACCTCCAATAGTTCATCCACTCGATTACTCTCTAACTCACGCTGTAATGCAGCTTTACGCAAGGTATCCTCTAGAGAATCCTTCGTCATCATACTGCCTAAAAAATGTAAAAAATGAGGTTCCTTTTCAATAGATACCCCGACAATCTCACCACTAACCTTACTGCAAATATCGACTCCTTTAGTCGTTAATATCTCCTCAAGCGTACATATATTCTTAGAACCACCATAAAACTTACTCGAATTATTAAATGATATGATCACATTTTCATTCATCCATCTGAATTTAACATTACCCTCCTTATAGCATAACTGTGCAGAATGTTGCGACATCCAGTCCGAACCCATAATCAGTGAGTAAACAAGATTTGGAATCACTAAACAAACATGAGTTCCAATCTTACCTCCTATTAAAATTTCTACAACCACTTGTTTAGAAATTATGTGAGATTTCTTGCCCTCCGCAGTTAACACGAAAGTAGTTCTAATTGGAATTTCCTCAATTTTAATACCATTTTCCTTCCTATTATTATAAAATGCTGCACTGATGCAAGAAACCTGACAGCCACTGTCAAAAAGTGTATCGATACACGCCCCTAACACTTGTAATTTTAACACTGAGTTAAAATTAATAACGGTAGGTTCTTTAGATACCTCCATAAATTCACTTAATAAATCATTACGGATATTTAGGTCATACGGTTCGCTCAAAATGGTGTAAGCTGGAAAAGACTCAGACTGACTACTTGACCTTACGTCACAGTCTGGTTCACATTTAAAGTATCGGTACCATTATCTTGGTTTTGTGTCTCCCCGTTATTTTTGTTGTGGTTCTGACGAGGGTTGCTGCCATTACCTTGATTTTCTTCTCTCTGCCTCCCTGAATTTCCTGCATTATTTCTTTGATTGTAATAACGCTGCCCATTGTTAGGACCTGCATTATTATCCTGATTACCATTGTGGTTATTATCATGGTTTCTCCTATTGCCATGATACTGGCCACGGTTATTCTGATAACCATCTCTACCTTGAAATTGCCCCCTGTTATTTTGAGCATATGAATTTTCAAAATTACGCCTCCTATTGTTGCCTTGAAAATTCTGGTGTTGTTGCCTGCCATTATTATTTTGATTCCTATTCTCATTCATATATCGTCTATTCTGCTGTCCTGCCGATGTTTCACCAACACTATTCCCTAGAGCATCAAATCTCCCTAATAATCTTTCTAACTCTGTGATAGTCGAAGTACGTTGCATGCATGCAGCCTCTCTTATTCGGAATGGGAAATGCTTTATTAATAGCCTGACTATATCGCTGTCTTGTGTCATGCCATCTAGATATTTGCAGATGATAACCTTATTCAGAAAATATTCAGTCATATTGCAAGTACTTTCAGGCGGATATATCCCACAAATAATACTTTCCCTTTTCTGGGCCTGTATTTCATCATTCCAATATTTTTCACAAAATGTATTTTTAAAATCATTAAAATCCACTAAGGTGCTTTTATAAACAGAAAACCAGCTTTTTGTTTCCCCCACAAAAGCCTGATCTAATATCTCCACTACCATATTCCACTCTATCTGTCCTTCTAGTAGCCTTTCCTTGAATTTATTTTCAACTATAGTTATGAATTCCATAGGACATCCCTGCTCGTTAGAGAACTTAACTAGTTCAGTTTCCTTCATTCCACCTCCTGATACAATAACTCTACCCTGTATTCCCTCCTGCCTTAATTGCTTTCTTAACTTAGTCTCAATTTCTGCTATCTTTTTATCCGCCACTTTTTCTACCATTTCCACTCTTTCTTTCAAATTATTCTCTTTTCCTATCAACTCATTTCTTAATATCTTCTGTTTTTCCTGAATCTCCTGATAATTTTCTTCATTTGTCAGGTGACTTTCCTCTACTTTCTTATGAAATTCTGACTGTACTTTCTTTATCTCTCCTCCCAATTCTGTTCTTACTTGTCTAGTTTCCATCTGTACTATTTTCTGAAGATTCTCTCTTTGATTGACTAACTTTTCCTGAATTTTCCCTTCCACTTCTACTAATTTCAGATCTACTTCCTCTATAATATGTTTAGCCTTTTCTTCTAACACATCCTTAATTTCACATCTGATCTCCTGTTTTGCCCCCTGAATACTCTCCTGCAGCGTCCCATACTTTCTATTTAATTCCTCATTCTCCTTGACCATATTATCTAGTTTCTGATTAATTTCTTTATTATCTTTACATATCGCTTCTCTTATCTCCCTACTCATCTCCTGATTTTGCCTACTTATTTCCTCTCTCATCTCCCTACTCATCTCCTGATTTTGCCTACTCATCTCCTGATTTTGCTTACTTATCTCCCTACTCATCTCCTGATTATTTTTATTGCTATCTTCTAGATTCTTGTCTATCACCTTACTTATCTCCTGATTTTGCTTACTTATTTCTCTCTCATCTCCCTATTCATCTCCAGAAACATTCCCATGATCTCATCTAATTTGTTTTCCGAAATATCCAAAGGCTATTGTTTCTCCTTCCCTCCACTAGTCTCAGGATTTATTTCAGGATGTCCCGCTATATTCGTCTCAGGGTTAACCTCGGGATTATTCTCAGGATTACTCTCAAGATTTACCTCCGACATCTTGGTATAATCCTTTACACTCTCAGCCTCAGTACCACAATCAACTTTCGTATAATTAGCTTTCTCGCCTTTACCCCTACTCCTCAATTTCCTTTGTTCCTCATTGGGTAGTTTATTGAGTGGAATAACCCACCCACCAAGGGAAGATGATAAAAAAAAAGGAAATAGGTTTTGGATTGGAAAAAAAGGTTAGAAAATAGGAGGAGAGTCCCACAAAATTAATATGTTTAAATTTAAACACACTTAAAGGTGGTTGCCACCGCAAATCCGTTCTCGGATACCTAAAGTGGGTACGAGCTTGGTCGAAGCTGACGGGAACCGCAGCTAAGACTTTGGCGGTTTGCCAAAGAAAGGCTTTAGTGTATTTCCTCCCAAGCATGCATGAAAGTACTATAGGGAAGGGTGATGGTCTGGCCAGACAGATAGTAAAAGCTTTATTGTATGTCTTCTCAAAGAAATTAGATTTTACAAAATAATTCGAAGAATGCCAATGATTTAACTCAGGTTTGGTATTTTCAATTTCTAAAATTATGGAGTTCCCGTAAGGGCGACCAAGTGTCTCTAAGAAAGAAAATGATAAAAGATTATGCCTTATGGAGTAATCTTGGTAAATGAACCAATGGTTGCATTGGAAAATGGCTAAGCTTTTACTCAGCGAGGAGCCGGCTAAAAGTTTAGACAAAAGGAAACACTTGTCTTTTAGAAAACTGACCATAAGTTTTCGGAGAGGGTCTCCACAAGCAGGTAGCTGGCTTAGCGAGCTTTACTTGCCTTACTGGCCAATTAGAATTAGCTATTAAAGCTAAAAAGAACTTTAGTGAGGTGAAAATGAAGAGTTCTTGCTCAAATGCAACAAATGGTGAAAGCCCTATTAATGATTTTAATGTCATTGAGTGAGGAGAGTCAAGGAAGACAGGATTTTGCCTAAACTTTGTATTCGTAAATGAAAAAGCGAAAGGAAACGCTTCATTTATTTTACAATTCAAAGAAGTTTGAGGAAATTAACAATTATGTAATATAATTTTGACAAACATAGTTCATTTGAACTTTTTAACAAATGGGGTCGCAGACCTCTCAACATTAAACGTTTGCTCCAGGCAATTGACCATTTACAAGGTTTCAAACCTTACATGTTTCTAAAATCTTTATAAGATTTAAACAAATAAACAATGAAGCAATTAAAGTTTGAACGTGAATTGGAGTACAAAGAGTGTACCTTAAGAAATTCTTGAGAGAATGTTCTAGAGAAAGTGACAACTTCGAAAATAACAATAATAAAAACATGAAAGATAAGATAGAAGTTCCTAAAACTTCTTATATTTATACAGAATTAACGTTGGTTATTATGCAAATAAGGGCAGGTCACGTCCTGTGAAACCTGAAGAAAGTGAAAAGGAAAGTTCTAGACTTCCCAAGTTTGAGCAGGAATCACTAGCCAAATGGGACAGTTTCCATTTCGTGAAACCTGAACATGACTCGCTCAAGAGTTTAAAGAATTGTTTTCCCTGATTATAGGAAAGGAACAATGTGAATTTGAAACTTGTATCACACAATCAATTATGCAGAATTTAATTAATGTTAAACTAGCAAAGTTGGAAGGGCACTTCGTGAGTGACACCTTATAGAAAAGTTACAATTTTATTAATATTGGTTGTTAGTAGAAGGTTGAGGAAAGATCATTGGGATATAGGATCAATGTTCATGGCCGTATTTAATATAAACGGACGATCGCGACGCGGTAGAAACTTGGAGCAAGCACTGGTTATCACTGTAGTCTATAAAATTGGATGCAAAGTTCACTATAGAAACACTAAAGTTTATGAGAAAGAAAGTTATTGCAATTATGGAAATAACTGATTGCACTATATAGGTGAGAGTCTATTTCTTGAAAAAGTTGTGATTTACAATTAAATGCGCCATAGAATGTTCCAACGGAGGAAGAAAGTTCGCTATTGCAACAATTTTTAAGGAAGATTCCTCATTTTAAATATTATTGTCACAAGTGAGTGAAAAATACCTGACGGCAAGACTCGCAGATAGAGTACAAGATCTCGAAGGTTCCAGAACGACCTTAGTGGAAAAATGGGGTTGAGAAAATCCAACGGAGGAACTAGCTTAATGAATTATAGACAGCGGGTATTAGGTAATATCCCACGTAGTGAGAGGATTTCTCATTTGAACAGCTTAAGAAAGCTCTTTTTTGGTAAAGTTGGCTTATACAAGCAAAAGCTCAACATGGCAAATCCCACGAAGAATGATTTTTGCCCCAAAGTAAATAATTTCACACTGTCTATAAAAATATCATTAAAAGCACGTGGAAGTTAAAACCATGAAGATGAGGTTAAAACTTTTAAAATGGTACTTATCTTGATTTCATGTTGAAGGCGAAGTTCCGTTGGATGACGATAACTACTTTGCCAACATGGCGTAGAAGAGTGTGTGCCTCTTGGTTTGAGGAGGCTAGCTCGAGAGGAGCTTTAACTGATCGAGTCAACTGCCGACTGAGAAGTGAGACCTGCTCAACGGAGCACGGAGGGTCCAAGGAAGGGGAAAAAGAGTGGGGGGTAGGAGACAAAAGGAGAACATATAAACATTGCCAATGTTACAACAAAAAAATGATCTTCTCTTGCTGAGCTGGTCTTCAAAGAGTTGATAACAGGCGATACTAGCGCAGCATGGTGAGTGAAACAGTAGACGTAGTCCTCTTGCTCAAGGAGAAAATAGCTGGCGATGGTAACAGGATCTGGTGGCCAAATGGATAAGTAAGTCCTCTAGCACCAGGAAGAATTGAGGAGCTTCAGAGATTCGCTGCGAGATGACGCTAGGTGGGTCACAGAAGTTATATATCTAGAACAGACTTATGAAGACATAAGAGATTTGCCTATCAAGGAGAAAACAGAAGATCACTGTTGGTGTTTGACAAAGAGGAAGGAAGAAATGAACATGCAAGGAGCAATAAAAATTATATCTCAGGTACCGTGTATTCAAAGAATACACCACTCATCCGCCATCTCGAAGTACACCGTATAAAGTTTACCGTTCCAAAATTCACCTCACTTTCCCCCCAAATCAATCACTAATAATACACAAATTCACTTCACTTTCCCCCAAAATCACTGACAATTTGCACTGAATTTACACTCACTCCTTCCGTAAATATCGTTAGGTTTTCGTGCCCCTAGTTGGGGGCCATTTGTAATGGGGTTTGTGTTCTTAGAGTTCTATTAATAATAAGAAAAGCGCTCCGCTAGTTGGGCGTCATTTGTAATGGGTTTGAGAGATATTTAAACTTGATTACTGTTAATAAGAATAAAGTTAATATGCAAAGCTACTTATTTAAATAGTCGCCCACTTTTGGGTGATCAAAATGAAACATTTAATTGTGTATTAATCTAATAGTGTATCTGTATTGTTGTCAGCTTCACTAAAAAGTACATAATGTGTAGTATTATATGTAGCCAAGGGCGCCAGATCATTTATATATCATGATCAAAATAATATATTAAACCTCGGTTAAACAGAGGCAGAGCATCGAAATTCCTATCTCCAGCCGTAGTGAAACTTACGTAATCTAACCTTACGATAATTTGTTCAGGAGTATGGTGTTGCCTTATAGTAATTTCTAGCTACTAAAGGAAACCAGTCAAACATTTGAATTTAAAATGAATTTAATATATAAAAACAACAAGTGCAAAAAGAATAAAATACTAAAGATAATAATAATAATAATAAAAGAATTAAATGAAAGAATCTACTGAATTTACTTGTATTATGGGTCTTGATTGTAAATTGGAGTATACTGAGTTAATTGAATAAAATATAGATTGAATTTAATAAGCATGAGAGCCTTCTGATTTGACTGGAGTATAACTGTTTACATCGCTCACCGCATTGAAGATCTTTGTAGTTGGATTGTTGCGTAGAGAGTTCCAGATGTCCCTGATCTTCCTCAAAGTAATTAATTTATATGTGGATGACGGAATAAATTCCAAAAATCATCCCTGTGACAATAGCCTCGTACACAAGTTTCCTTCTCCATCGTCTCCTATCCATAGCTGCCATCCGCCAACTGTCCACACGTATCGCTGCCTGTTGCAGATCTTCATGGAGTCCATCACGCCACCGCTTCCTTGGTCTACCTGGTGGTCTTCTTCCTGTGGGGATGAAATCCAGTAACTTCCGTGGTCTTCCATCGGGGCTACATGTCCAGCCCACTGCAGTCCTCTGGTTTTGATGGTTCCAGCTATGTTGGCATCATGGTACAGGTCTTCTACTTCATGATTGTGTCTAATCCTCCATTCACCCGTGTGTACATCCCTCACCTGTCCGAAGATCTTCCGAAGAACTTTTCTCTAAAAAACGAGTAGTTTATGAAAGTCCTGTTTTCGGATACTCCATGTCTCACATCCATATAGTACAACGGGTTGGATCAGAGTTTTATACAGACGAATTTTGAACTTTCTGGAGAGACATCTGGACCGAAGAAGCTGTATCAAGCTCTAGAGAGTTCGGTTTCCTGCTTGGATCCTGGCGTTGATTTCTGCTTCACATGATGAGTTCTCCGTGGAAAGCGATCCTAGGTACTTAAATTCATGGACCCTCTTGTAAGAATGGCCCCCTACCCGGAGTGACTGCAGTTGCCCCAAAAGGTGGCCTTGCCCGCGAGTCATATTGAGGTACTCCGTCTTGGTTTCATTCACGATTAGCCCAAATTTGTTGGCAGCTGCCTTGAGTGCTCTGGTCATTTGCCTCAACTCTTCCTGAGAGCTGGAGAGTAAACTGATATCATCTGCGTAGGCAAGGTATGCTAGGTTCTTCCCTTCGACTTGAATTCATTCAAAATTTTCTCGAAAGGTCTCACGTATGATCTTCTCAAAGAATAATTACAATACAATAAATACAATTATTAATTAAACAACATTAAATAAATAAATAATTATAATTGTGAGTGTGAAGAAACCAAGTATGCCATAGAGAAGTTACATGAGTTAGCATCAAAGACAGGACTCCAAATATCGTATGAGAAGACGCATTTCATAGTAAATGGAGACCAGAATATCCCGAGATCTCCACTACAGACCAACTATGGAATAATTAGACACGTACCTTCCTTCAAATATTCAGGAGAAATTATTGTACCGTCTGGATTGGACAGGAAAGCTAATTTAGAAAGAGCTACCAAACTTAAGAAAGCATACCGAATAACATGGAATAACTATAATAAAAGAGTGATGTCACGAAATGCAAAACTACGGCACTACCAGACAGTTGTTCTTCCGGATGCATTGTACGCCTCCGAAACTATATCTCTAAGAGGCCACTCTCAAATTGGTGAAATCGAAATCCAGGAACGTAAAATTCTCAGGAAAATATATGGCTCCGTTTATGTTAATGGTACATGGATTAAAAGGAAAACCACAGACTTGTAGACAGTAATCAATAAGTCCACTGATACCGTGCGTAAGAGACGATTGAAATTTTATGGTCACATCTGCCGAATGGACAACACAGGATATGCAAAAAAACTGCTTGATATAATTAATTCAAAGAAGGTCAAAATCAGTTGGTTAGAAGAAATCAAACAGGACTTAAAGGAAATAAACATTACAGAAGATAGCATCATGAACCGCAAGACTTTTGGAACTCGAGTTACAAATCACATTTTCGCCGAAAAAGCTAAAAAGACCACTGGAAAAAAAATGGACGGAGGAACGTAAGAAGGGGCACAGCGAGTTCATGAGGAGATTTTGGGAGGGGAAGAAGAGGAAAGCTCCATCAACCCGAGTCAACAAGTTCAAGCGCGCTCCCTAAGTGGACAAAACGAAGAAAGAAAGAAAGAAAGAAAGAAAGAAAGAAAGAAGAAGAATTGTGAGTGTAATATGTGCTGGTTCAGCATCGTTGAGGTATGATGGAGTGTACGGTATACTGTAATTAGGCCGGTTGCACACACAGCGGATTTTTCCGAGCTGGTAAATAAACGCCACTGCTGTTCCAACAGTAGCCCATTGAAGTACATTAGAGCTTACACATTAGACGGAAAGATTCCGATCGGTCAGTTTGCCGTTGGCGGTAGCTGTGTAGCCGTCGGGTGCCATTGGCGCTGACGGAAGTTTTACCGCCGTCTTGATCTAGTGGCCTTCGTAACCAAACGCGCGTTTACACACACAGCGGATTGTCTACCGCTCCAGCTGCTAGCACACTGACTTGAACTTCACATTGGCAGAGAAGTATATAGCGTGAACATCGTTTATATATCGTGAATATCGTATCATTTCGTAAACATGAGTGACGTGATTATCCCTGCTTCTTATATTATCCTATATTATTTTCAACTTTTCAACTTTATAAGTTACTAGCAGAAGTACCCGTGCTTCGCTACGCGTCATAAATAAATCATTTCTACTGGTTGAATACAGTTCCTCATTTTGGTATTTTTGCGCTGAATGGTATCTTTCAACCAGCCATGCAATTCGTCAAAGGAAGTCATCGACATTCTGAAATAATTGAAGAATTTCTTGTCATCCTGCCTCAACTCTTCAAATAACATGTATAAAGTGCCAACCTCATATCTCCTTTCATTAATTGGATGAACCCAAGTCAGTAGATTTTTTCTTCTCCTTTTCATTCGACGTCGGAATAGCAATAACGCTAGGAGCTGCTCTCAGTTCATTTCAAAATAAACAAGCAATCAATTTGAACATGTGAGGAAGTGAGTTGGTTTCAGAAACTACACTGCAACTACTCGTACGACGGCGACGGAAAATATTCCGCCGTGTGTGTAAGCGGCCTTTAAGCCTCAGGGGTGTTTGTTTTGCATTTGATGCGCGCTGTTCTGTAATTGCTCCTATATTGAATTGGTTTGGAATCACCAGCTTGTTATTACCAACGGTTGATATGATGAACCATTGTTGTTATTGCGTGTGGAAATCATTTACTTGGGTGAGTACATTTTAATTACGTTTCTTTACTTCTCCCTGTTTGTAATTCATTTCATGATTTGATTAGAACGTAACTGTAGCTCATTCTTTATAGTCAGTGTGAGGTTTGGGTCTTTCATTTCTAAACCAAACCCAATGGGTGATACGTGGTCAGCGCGTCGCGTTCCCTCGACCATTACTTGCCTTTCGTGACCTCACTGTCAAACAGCTACTCAATTGTTCTCACGAGACTGAGTGCACCCTGTTCCAGTCCTCACGTCATTTTCTAAAATTACTGACGGAGCTGGGAATCGAACTCGTGGCTTCTGGGTGAGAGGCACGTACGGTACCCCCAATAACACGGGAACGGCACCTTTTCTTGCGTGACGTCACCAATGAGTCCAGCCAGAACTTGAAACAGATGGGCTAGTTTATGTCCAGTATACAAGGACATTCCTTGACGCTCCTTGGTCCTTAGTAAGAAAAGCGGCTGGCACTCACTTTCCACTCATCTTCTGTTTGGATAAATCAATTGTAAGCTCTGTTTGGGTAACCAAGGATGGTGTGTGTAAGACCAACAATGCAGCTTCCTGCTCAACTCGAGTCGTAGTGACTAGCATTCTTGGCTGTGACCACGGAAGTTGGAGTTCAACTCCTGGCTCGGACAAGAAATTTAATTGTGGTCTGAGCGCCGGAATGGGGTGAGAAGAGGTCGGTTATGTGATCCATGTGTTCCAGGAGAGTACCCAACCCCAGTTACAAATACACACACTAATACAGTCATCACAATAGCACAGGTTGTCACACATACATGATGTCACATGAATCAACAGAAAAGATGAGCTGGACCAGGGTGAACCTTAACTCAACAGTTGAAGCTATTCTACCTCAAACTACAACAAGTAAAGCATTTCAAATGAGACATGAGCCCTCAATACTTCAGGGATTCTCTACTTACGGATTCAACATGACAACACATTCCAGTTATTAGTGATCGCGAGCTTTCTTCCTCTCTTTCTACATCCTTCCCTTCCTTACTTCCATTCTTCTTCCCCTTCTTCCTTCCTTCCCCTCCTCCCCCTCCCCCCCCCCCGCCTCTTTCTTCCTCCGTCCCTTAATTCCCACCTTCCTTACTTTTCCCTCCTTCCCCCCCCCCCCTCCGTCCCTTAATTCCCACCTTCCTTACTTTTCCCTCCTCCCCCCTCCGTCCCTTAATTCCCACCTTCCTTACTTTTCCCTCCCCCCCCCCCCCTCCGTCCCTTAGTTCCCACCTTCCTTACTTTTCCCTCCTTCTTTACTTCCCTCCTCCTTCTTCTTCTTCCCTTTCTTCCCCACCTTTCTTTCTTTCTTTCTTTCTTTCTTTCTTCATCCCTCCCTTAATTCCTCCCTTCCCAGCGGCTTCGGTGGCGTAGTTGGTAGCACGCTCAGTTTCTATGCCCAAGATCGCGGTTTCAAACCCGGCCGAAGTCGTGCCTTCCTTTGGAGAGGAAGTAAAGCCGCATGTTAAAGAACACCTGTGCGAAACTAAATTACATATATAGGTGGCATTTGGTAACTAAATTCTGAACTAGTTGGTCGTTGACGGTGGCGTTTGGCGACAAAAGTAGGAACTACTTGGAAAAATTAAATGTCTACAGTCCTTACTTGAATTAAAAACAGATAACACACACTAATACAGCCACCACAATTAACACCGGTTATCAGACGGATTCTACACACACCCAAAGTACACGGGGCAACCCCTAAACTGAGGAACCAACCAACCTTTGTTCCTCACTTCCTCCGTCCTCCTTCCCTTCCTGACTGGCTGCGGCGAACGTTCTCCCTTGCTGGTCCCAAGGTAGCAGGATCGAATCCCGGCGCAGTCAGTTGGCATTTGAGGATGCTTAAATGCGAAAGAGCCGTGTCAGTGCACGTTAAATATCCCCTTCGGGGCAAACCTCCGACACCCCCGGCGTCTCTAAAACCCGCAGTTGTTAAAAGGGACGTGTCGTGGGGCTCGGCCTCAGGACCAGTCTCCAAGCTCACGGTAATAAATTCAGTGTGAATTGAGAAGTCAAATTAACGCTAACAAAATGGGTAAAACAGCAAACTGTGACTAAAATGTAATAATTATATACTGTATGATTGCAACGAACCAATTTGTAAGGAATCATATTATCCAGTCGAAGCTGGACGTTAAGGAATGTTTGGTTCAAATATCAGACGATCAATTCGTCACGACGCGATTATCTCGTGTGTGTTTATGAATCACAGGTAGGGTTACTCAGGGTCCAAGCAAGGCATGGTCTTTGAGTCACCAAAGTCACGAGTTTGAACCTTGCACAGGGAGCGACCGCCTGTCCATGTCTGATCACGGCCACCAGATAGCAGCATTAAGCAGGGCAGTTTAGCTAGAGTGACCTGTCTCCACCCATTTCCCTGGAGCATGGGATATATCGAAGTCCAATTTATGAGAGTAGGAAATATCCCTATATAAGCCCGGGAATCCTGAGGAACGAGGTCAATTGGTCATTTGGTCATTCATAGTCAATTGTGATCACTGTGATCAATACTGGTCAGACGACCATGTAAAGTCATTCATCAGCGATCAATCAGAGCAGGTCAATCGTGATTGGTCAATCATCTTCATAGATGATTCTGTTTCATCGTCAAGTCAGCTTTTAGGGACTCATGTCCACGAGTGTTCCTACTGCAGAAGAAGGCTAGAGCATCTACCCAGAGAAGAACTGGCCATGCTGAAGGAGGGTACAATTTATAACTGTGCATTTGTTTATATCTCGCCACAGGGCGCCACATGTTGATAAAGCTACATAGTCTATACGGGCAACGAATCATTGGAGTTGTCAGTTCCCGGGGCTCATCATCCACTCGGCCGCCCTCACGAGAAATACCTTGTCTCACTCACACAATCGGGTCACGACAGAGGTAAAGCCCAATAGCATTATTATTCCTTCCCTCCAGTACGATGCAACACAGGCCAAGCGGGAAGGATCAGATGAGGCGGTAATCTGTCAGTCGCACGCAGCTGCTCGATAATATATTGTATTGTGTCATTTGCAATCGGTTAAGTAAAATCGACTGTTAAACTCTTGCATCAGTGAATACAGCTGCGTACGACTTGTAACTCTGAGAACTGTTGCTGTTGCTTCACTTACGGGCAAAGAGCATTTTAGACATCAGTCCCGTTTGTCTGATAACCTGTGTTATTGTAACCGACTGGATGCATGCCTCTGGCTATCGCTGGACTCGCCAGACTAGTGTGTTCAAACCCAACTATCGGTTGTCGTTTTCCATAGTTAACGAGTTTCAACGTCAGGCAAATGCTGAGACGGGCCCTTTTAATGTTCACACATGCTTCTTACCATTACTTGCTCTATTGCACTAATCTTCATTAACTCCTCTCATTAGGTCAGGAAAGGAAATCGGCAGTAAAATCGTCCGCAATTTATAAAACTCACCTCGCCACGTCTCCAACCCTACAGAAATATTAATAATCTCTACTTAGTATAAAACAAAGTCCCCAATTCTTCGATGTCACGGGTAATCTCGAAAACCACTGGATGGATTTTGATTCGGTTTTCACATTCTGTAAAGGATATCTCGAGAAAGGTTTCTGTAGAAAATAATTTATTTCCGACCAAAGGAAGCCAAGCAGTAACGATTTGAATTTAAAAAAAGGTCGAAAAAAAACGAACCTGGCGTCCGTGCGCTTTCTAAGCTTACGCTGGACAAACCGTTAACAATATCAATATACTATGAGTGTAAGAATTGTTCAGCTTGAAAAGTTTTACAAAAAAGTCCGCGAGAGCATATCTCTATCTTCAATGCATCGCCCACTATAAGTGTTTTTACGTTTTCATTTCTTCCAACAATCTCCATTCAATTACTGAGGCGGCAGTTTACATGCTGCCTAGGGGTGAGTCTATCACCTCTCTTTCAGCCTAGCTAGCGGGTGAGCCTATTACCCCAGATACAGCCAGCAGCAAACTGTCAAGTCGTGTTGAGTTAAGACTTCAGAGAAGAGTTGTTGTGTTCGGAGATTACCTGGAAGTGCAACTCGGCTTTTCTTCATTTCGCCTGTGAACGTTTCGTTCCGCAAAATACACAGTTAAGTTAAGATTGGACGGAAGGTGTTTCATGCGCCTTCTTAAATTACGTCTGACAAGAATTCGCTGCAAATGCATCTCCATGATAATATAATTAATAGCGCAGTCAGTGATTTTAACCCATAATGCCGAGACGTAAAACGGATATAGGTCGTAGTTCATTGACATCGAAAAAAGAGCGCTTATCACATAATGCATTCATAACTGTTCCCGGGTGAAGCCGGGTCGGGATGATAGTGATAATAATACGAAGAAGAACCAGGGCAGAACGGAGAATGATAAGAAACACTTTGAAGCGAGAGAAATTATATTATCAGAATACAGAAATTCATCAAGCGGCTTATTAGCCTATTTTCAATTTTGAAAAAATAGGCTTATGAGATCACCTTTTGTCCGTGTGTGTGTGTGAGGTGTGTGTGTGTGTGTGTCCCCCTAATAAAATCCAAACGGCTGGAGCGGTTTCAATGAAACTCGGTAAGTTCATAGCACTATTGCGGGCGACCCCGACCGTGCCCTTCAAATTTTGTTACGTCTCACCAATCCAACATGGCGGCTGTGCGAAATATTTCACCACCATTCAATATCTCCGAAACTATTCCCGATATAACCCTGGAAATTATTACGGTGATAAAGGGAACTACTAGAAGTTCACCTAAGTAACTTTTGAAAAACTGGTAACTACAGAACCAACATGGCGGTCACGCGAATTTGCGACTTTTAAATTGATGTTTCTCGCGATTTATCCAACCAAACGCAATAAAACTTGGTACAGTATATGTTTATTCACATTGTAATGCACCGAAATCTATCTTTGTTCAATTGTTTACATAACCACAAGATGGCGGATGTGCGAAATATTTCACCGGCATTCTATATCTCTGAAACTATTAGCGGTATCACCCTGAAATTTTGTACGGAGATAAAGGACACTACTGGAAGTTCAGCTATAAGACTTTCAAAACCCGGTTAACTACTAAACGAACATGGCAGCCAAGCGAATTTGAAAATGTTAAATAGACATTTCTCGCGATTTAATGTTCCAACCGCAATGAAATCTGGCACAGGAAATGTTTATACACATTGTAGTACACTGGTATCTAATATAGTTCAATTGTTTACAAAACCTCAAGATGGCGGCTGTGCGAATTTCGAAAATTAAGTTTTTATTTCTTGTGTCATAATCATGTGATCGAAGTGAAAGTTTGAATAATAAACCTACGCAATAATTTTCCTTTAATGGTACATGACTCTATGGCCTATACATTTGACAATCCAACATGGCGACCATCCGAAATATTTAGACGGCTCTGAATATCTACGAATCTATTATAGCAATCAAACTGATTTTTTTTATGTTCATAGGGGCTATGAACTTAAGTTCGCCTGTAGGACTTTAAATAACCTGGTGATCACAAATCCAACATGGTGGTGACGCGAAGTATAAATATTCACGTGAACGTTTCTCGCAATTTAATCATCCGAGTGCAGTGAAACTTGGTACAGTAAATCCTTATTTGAATGTTAATCCACTGGCATCTAATTTATTTCAATTGTTTCCATAACCACAAGATGGCAGCTGTGCGAAATTTTAAAATCTCGTTTTCACTTCATGTGTCCTAATCATGCGATTGAAGTTTGAATACTACACGTGCACAATAATCTTCATGTAACAGTACATAACTCTAAGACCTACATATTGAACCCGAGGGTGTTATGCTGACTGATATCGAACGTGGATCTCAGAGACTGTGATCTCAGTATAAAGGTTCCACCAGGGAACGAACCCGAGGTCTGTTGAGGGAGTTTCATGGTAAAAACCCCTAGAGAAAAGTGTATATTTAATCACTGGTGTGATTCCAGTTGATAATGACATTATTTATAAAAATAATGCAGGAAATTGAGCGAAATACAGCATTATTAGACTACTTGAAGTAGGCTATACTGGACTTGGAGCACGGAAAGTGCAGAGTTTGACGTTTAACTAATTGGCCCAGAATTGTGGGAGGTGCAGCATGGAGCCACGTCCATCTTGCTGACCTCGTTATGTCGTCTGGAGGAGGTTGGGGGCGTGAATAATGACCCAGTTTTTCCCCGACTGAGTATGGATGTAAGAATGGGATGGGAAGATCCCAAGGAAAATCATTGATTACTCATGATTGGAGTAACACAATGACATGAGAGTGGCACACAGACGAATCTTTAGCCAGGAGGCTAATTTTAGAGCCTTTAATCTGTGAAATTGACGCATATTTAATGAAGTGCGGAAGAACAGAGACTATGGTTGTTCGCGGCTTGGTTTTAACGAGGTTGCCAGGGATTCCCAGTAAGATAGCGTCCCCACGCTATGGAGAAAGTAATTAATATTAATTAATTGGCCGAGCGATTCTTCAGCACGCAGACAGTTCTGGGATCAGTGAAGGAAAAGGAACCCGATGAGCATGGTTTCGAGACCAGAATCGTGCTGGGAGAGGAGTCGAGATAGCGCGGGAAAATTTAGCTCTACTTTTCGTGGGAATCCAATATAAGGGAGTCGACCCTTGGCAGAGTCTCAGTCTTTAGCCCAGTCTTAACCCAGTCGCACGCCAGTGTTGCAGCCAGTCTTAACGCAGTTTACACAGTTGGACACAGTTTGTCACAGAGAGTCGCAAACAGTCGTCGCTACACAGTTTTAGTCTGCAGTACGAACAATGGTGTGTTCACTTAGGAAGCAACGTGTGAGATAAGTTGCAGAACTATTGTAAATAATAATCTATGTAAAGTTATGCACAGTGTTAAGCGCAATGTATAAAATATTGACGGATCATACATGTCGAATTACGATGGAATGCGCTAAAAGAAACCTTACGAAGCATTTGGTAATGTCTTTGAATACCAAATAATAACGCTCAGGACGGAAGTTAGCATATTTATGCGAATCAGGAAGCTTACCGTAGGAGTATGGATAAACTGTTGGTGAATTCCGAGGGCAATTGAACCAGACTTTCAATCAGGAGTTGGTAGGAGTACGGGAGATGCCGTCGACACCTGCAATTTTTGATATCTTTGCTAGGGAATTTCAACCAAGGAAAAGTGTACAGAATGACGTGTGTTGTGTATAAATCATATGTGAAATGTCTTTTAAATGAATGGTTTAATAAATGTTCTAAAGTGTCATGTGTTTTGGAAGCAATAGCTTCTTTATAGAAATGCAAAGTGTCGTGTGGTTAACGAAAAATATGTGTCAGAAAATGTGTGTATTCAAGATGAAAATGTCGCACTAGAATCTGCATATGGCAGGCGACCAGGAAGGATATGAGTGGTTGGAACCACCGTGACGAGCCTTAAGATATGTAAGTACCCCACAAATTATGTTTAAGTAGAGGTATAGGCCACTGCATGTAGTGTGATTTCAGAATTATAAAGATGCCAGTAAGAATCAGAGTAGGAGATAGACTCTCCAAGTTTACTCATTATTGTGTTGATTTTAATAGATTTGAGATGTTATTTTGCATCAGTGAGTGGATTAATCGTTACCACTATTAATTAAAAATGGCAAATCAGTTATGTAAACGTAATGTCACGAACATGGTCGTTCGATTTGTAAGATGGAGTTGTGTCGGATTTTGGTAAATTTATGTCAGTGAGAATAATAATAATAATAATAATAATGAATATAAAGGTATGAATGAACGCATCAGGCAAAACGTTGTAAACAAGAAATATTTACGCTAAAGGGCAAGACTTATCGATCCAAGCAGTAAGATTATACAGTAAGATTACGTTACGGGATTAAGAAAAGAGTTTCATATCAGAATATTGTATTAATGGGAATATAATTATGCCAGGAAATGGAAGAGCTTTTAGTGAATTGAATTTGCAGCTTATGTGGAAAGCTTATAGAGTAATTGATAGATTTCTCTTGGTAATTATAGGACGCAGATCATAGCATTAGGAGGGACCAGGGTATCTATTCTTCGTATGAAATCTCGTATGCCGTGGGCGTAATGAGAGATGTTCTTTGTGCCAGAGCGTATATAGTGATATTGACCCTAGCTCTGATGATGGATATGGAATGTTCCGGGTTCGAATCCCGTGATAGGTGGGAGGAAAACAATGGACACCTCTGCACACTATCTGATTCCCCGAGAACTATTTGTTGAGTGATTCGGCTCGTTGAAGCGAATCCCAGACGGCAGCATGGGCTGGCCGCAATATTTGTTAAAGATACCGGTTACCTAATGGACTAATGTGTTATGAATCTCGTGCCTTCATGTTGAAATGGGCTATTTTGGAGCCAATTATTATTATCCTCAGTGTAGGAGTAAATGTGAAAGCTCATCCAGAACCTATTTGCATAATATTCAGTTAAAATCCATTGAGATATGTGTGTCACTGGGACCACAGTGTTTGTCTTGTAAAATCTTTTACTGCTTGGGGAGAAAGAAGTCAGACAGGAAACGAGGGGGAGGTAATGTAGGACCTCACTCCACTTCTATTGTGTATCGGCTGCTCGGGAAGAGGGTCTGAACGGTCAAGCGAACCGTGAAAGCAAGTTTTAAAGGAACAGGTTTTAGACCCTGTTAATGACATAAGATGAAATATTGTTATATTGAGTAATGAAGTCATGTGGTTTAAGAACACATTGATAATTATAGATTACCCTGATGGTTCATGATTTTAGCTATCTAACGAATGTTTAGACGTTGCATTTGTACTGTCACTGACATCTGTTTCTGAAGTGGGTTACCAGATGCCACAGGCTACTCGCGCAAAGGTAGTTTAATAGTACCGTCCGACACAGCGTTAACAAATGTTTTTAATATGAAATCACACACGGCATGCAGTGGAACTATATAAATAGAGGAAGTGTAGGGGTAGCTTACATAATTATGGAGTTGTACGTAGACTGCTGGGCAACACCAGAATAGGCTAATGCATGTAAAGCATTTGGTGGGAAGAGAAAGATCAAAACACACACATGATACACATTATTGTCAAATTAAGACAAGGTTCAAGGAATAATTAATTGTGTAGAATTAATGAAGTCACATTGGACGACAGAGGAATTAAAGTACAGTTTGTTTCTGAAGTTGTATGTGCATCAGCGCACTAGAGTACTTTGTAAAGTTCACATAAGGGTAAAGGTTTGTGTTATAATATGATTTTATTATGATAATATTAGGTTCATATTTGTGGATTGTGGAAATAATTTTTGTTTGTTTGTTTTGTGGTTGTGGGATTTGTTTTGTTTGTGTGAAGCCATGAAGTTTTTACTGAATTAAAGTTTAGAATAGAGTTGTGCCTTATCATTGTAGAGTTGATACCTTTTAGCCTCAAATCCAAAATATGCAACTGCTACATGGGAGAACGGTACACGCCCGAGCCCTGATGCTAGCTGGAGGCAGAAGCATATTTTCCATCGAGATTACTCACATGGGTACAATATATAAAATCCAACATGGGGTCCATCCGAAATATTTAGTCGGTTCTCAATATCTACGAATCTATTACAGCAATCAAACTGATATTTCGTATGTTGATAGTGGCAATTAACATTAGTAGGATATACGAAAATAGGCTTTAGTTATTCACGGAACTACTTGTTTTTTGATTGTGTCGATGATTTGTCCTATGTTTTCATTTCCTTTGTATTCAAATTCCATGTCCACATTCTGGTCCGAAATTATTTCTGTTGAATTTTTCTCTTGCTTCTGATTGAAATTTATTATTATTCTTATAGCTTGCCACGGTGGGTGAGTGGATAGCGTGTCGGTCTACTAACCCCAAGATTGCAGGTTCGCTCCTGGCCGTGGTAAGTGATTTTTGAAAGGCGGCAAAAATACGACACGCATGTCATACGATGTTGGCATGTCAAAGAACCCATTTGAATTCAGTAGGCCGTGTTCATAGTGGCAAAATTAATCTCGGTAGTTTCCGCCAACACAAAGTTCCTCATGTCTCTACTAGAAAGCGCTATAGTTTTCAATGAGCTTAGATATTTAACCTCCTTGACTTTCATAGTGATTCAAGGAACAACGAATTTCGACATGAAAGCTACCCTCTGGGTGTCAAATTACAAAGCTTGCACCCGGCACCCGAGGCCATACGATATTATTATTATTAGTAGTATTATTATTATTATCCCAAATCTTACAAAACTATGGAAGGATCAATGGATCATGCTGCACAGTAATCCAGTACCATAGAGCGTATGCAAGTAACCGATCGCAACAAACAAGCATTGAAAAAGAGAATTAGTCTACCCGGAGCAGCTGCATAAATAACGACAATTGGTTAGCAAAGAAATGTTTAAGCAAATAAAGAAGACGATAGCTCTTGGCAGCACTGTGTCGCGTCGAGCCTTGCCGTTGGTTTACTTTGGGTGTGTGTAGAATCTGTCTGATAACCGGTGTTAATTGTGATGGCTGTATTAGTGTGTGCTATCAGTAATTCAGGACTGCACACGACCAAGGAAGGTTTCTGTTGAAAATAATTTATTTATGGCCAAAGGAAGACAAGCAGTAACGATTTCAATAAAAAAGGTCGAAAAAAACAAACCTAGTAGTTCCTACTTTTGCTACCAAATGATACCGTCAACGACACCTAGCCGCTAACTTGGCTACTGGATGCCACCACAACCGGCACATGGCGACGAACGTTGCAACTAATAGAGCGTTAATCAATCTAACCTACAAATTTAGCTTCACACATTTGTAGTTAGTGGAGGGTTCTTTTACATGCCATAAATCTATGACATGCGACCGCTGGCTTTACTTCCCCTCCGAAGATAGGCATACTGAGGGATTTTAACGTTCTTAAAAATCCAACGACTTAGGCCAGGTTTGAATCCACGACCTTGGGCATAGAGCCTCATCATGCTACCGACTACACCACCGAAGCCGCCTATCTTGAAGAATATCGGGAGGAGATATATTTTTTATCAAACGCTTGTAATTTCAGTGAACTAGACTTGGCATCATTTGCAATGGCGTGTTGAAATATCCCTCACATCGTGTTGTACGTATCAGAGGGAGTTGTTATGTGTATCCAATTGTTATTCTAGATCTAGAGGAAGCCCGTAGAGAGACTGATAACCCAGGCTCATACAAGTACCTTTAGTAGTTTACTTTATCTTTTCAAAACTAAGTATGATGCATTTTAGTTGATCACCTAATTATAAATAAATTTCGAGACTAAACTAGTAACTCCTCATTTAAACAAGTAGTTCCGTGAAGAACTATACAGCCTATTTTCATATCTCCTACTCATGTTAATTGCCTCTATCAACATACAACATTTCAGTTTGAAGGTTGTGATAGATTCGTAGATATTGACAACCGTCTAAATATTTCAGATGGTCGCAAGGTTGGATTTTAATTTTTGTACTATTACATGAAGATTATTGTGTACGTGTGGTATTCAAACTTCAATCGCATGATTAGAACACAAGAAGTAAAATCGAGATTTTAAAATTTCGCACAGCTGCCATCTTGTGATTGTGCATACAATTGAAATAAATTAGATGCCAGTGAATTAACATTTGTATAAGCAAAACGTTTCACTATACTCGGATATTTAAATGTGTGCCAATTTAGGATGAAATCCATTTGTTAGTATACAAGTTAACATGTATTTTAAAATTGGACCTATGAGCAGGCTTAGAGTCATGTTGGCAGCACTGACGTATATTAGTTTCTCCAAATTAATCTAGAATGTCAGGTACTACACGTGTGCAAATTTTAAAGGTGTTGGCTTACATACTTTCCGATATATTAATATTAGGGTAAAAAATAGAGATAGCTTTTATTAACAGTTGGCAGCCCTGGTTGCTCTTAAGAATAAGCATAGCCATATCTGTTATAGTACACATAGCACATACGAAATTTGGTTGAAATCCAATTATTAGTATAGAAGTTACATGTATTTAAAAATTGGTCCTATCAGCAGGCTTAGAATCATGTTGGTAGCACTGACGTACATAAGTTACTCCAAATTAACCAAGAATGTCAGGTACTATACGTGTGCATAGTTTAAAGCTGTCGACTGGTATAGTTTCTGATATATTGGTATTTGGATACGAAAATAGAGATAGAGCATTTATTAACAGTTGGCAGCCCTGGTGGCTTTTCAGAATACGCTCGGTCATATCTGTTTATTTACACATAGTACATACGAAATTTGGTTGAAATCCAATTGATAGTGTATAAGTTATATGCATTTTAAAATTGGACCTATCAGCAGGCTTAGAATCATTTTGGCAACCCTGCCATGCATGGCCTCCTGGAAATTAAACTGAAATATTTTTATCTATATGTGTGCCAATTTTGAAAAAGCGCCCATGCATACCTTCTAAGATATCCAACATGGAGCTCAAATTTCAATTGCGGTTTTTTAGCAGTTGGTAGCACTGATATAATTTTCAAATGTGGGCTTGAGATATTCAGGTATAGATCTTACACCAAATTTGGATTCGATGGCTGCAGCCATTTAGGATTTTATAGGGGGGGGGGGGCGCACAGTCACAGACAGACAGACAGACAGACAGACAGACACACATTTGCCCGGACCGATCTCATAAGTCCACTTTATCCTCATGTTTGCAAAATGTGAAAAGTAGGCTAAAAATATTCCCTTTAGCAACGTTACCCCTCCTGCGGCCTCAGAACAGGTTTATTCTTGTTTCAACTACACCATCATCTTAAGCAGTCCCCATATCCAGCTACCTGTGTAGTCATGCATCATAAATAGCCTACAATTTATATTTAATAGTTAATAACCTAGTATTGTTTCGTTCTTTAGGAAATGTGTGGTCCATGGGAAAGGGGTGTAAATTCCGAGTAATTCGATACCTTAAAAAACTTCCTCCAATCATTGGTTCGGGTAATATCTGGAAAACAAAAGTTAATGACCTTGTAGGTTTGGGTTATTTTGGTAAATCAGTGGTCCATAGAAAATGGAGCATCGCCAAGAGTCATTTGACACCTAACACAACTTCCTCCGACAATGGATTCGCAAGATATCACCAAACGCCGCGTGGGTACTTTTTGATCATCCCTCGTGGGGCACCGTGTCTGAAGCACTCGCGAAACGGGTGAGATAACCACACTCGTCGTGAGGCTGCACAGTTGGGATGGTGTAGAGTTTAGAAACCTCACCAGTCGCTTGTTTTAAGCAAAGAAACACAATGCAAGCTTTTCATCTATTTTATATTTTCAAATACATTCATTCACTCAAATTTCACATTTAGGCTAACTTTATCAGTTCATTTAAAACGTTCCATCGTAGTCTTTGCATCTTTGGCATTCGAAAACAAGCCACAACCTTTCATATAGTCTTTGGTATAAATGTAGACACGCCATTCAACTGTCAGGAGATGGAGATCACGAGCAGCAGCATGGCGGCCACTGATCCCCACGACATGGCTGCCTCAGGATGACCTGCAAGCAGAAACAAGAAGAGAATATTATTATTCAAAAACAAAAGGTTCATGCTTTTCAGTCGGTCAACACGATTGTACCCAAATGAGACGGGCTATTCCCTAATCCTGAAAAAAGTTTACACTAGGATGACCAGTTTCGATCGTCAAGCGATCATCATCAGATCCATTACACTTAGGCTATAAAATCTATGTCTGAATGTATGGGTGAATATATTTGCAATATATACACTTATTTAGTTGCAGTATTAGTTAAGATATTTGGTAGTTGTGGTCTATGTGATGTTTTGTTGAGATACTGGAAGTGGTGATTGACCTCCGGAATTTGCTTGTTTAGAGTGAATATGTGGTTGTTGTAAATGGTCAATTCAGATTGTATTGTACAGGCTACAGTCTTGGGTGTTCTGGTGAGAGCAGTTTACTAGGTCAAAGATTATTATTGTTATAAATAATATATTAAAGACTGATGTGGACCATGGACAGCAAAGGGGGAGAGTTCAGATTCTGTCTCCTCTTGGCTGTTGATATCCACACCTTCTTCACAAAGTTGTTGCGAATGTAATTCTTCTCGTAGTTGCTAAACTGCTCGTTTATAGAGTCAACTTACATTGAGTGATGCAGTGACTAAGTGGATAGCATGCTAGCCTTCGATCCGAAGGACCCCGAGTTCAATGTCCAGTGGGGTCGTGGGATTTTATCTTCGGACTTTCCGGGGTCGGGGACTGAGTGTTTGGTACGTTTTTGTCATTCAAACCATTGTCTCTAATAACTGTACCAGTCCTCTATGAAGTCTACACGCAATTATTAGCACAGCGCAAAGCGACACAGGTACTCCCCACGGTCTCTGTAAAGAACGGTCTGAACTTTTACCAATGTTTCAATTCCCAGATGGAAGGAATTACCTCCTTGGTCCTGGAGCTGTTTGAACTTATTCATTATTACATCCGGTTGTTCTTTCGGCTTACCGAACACCTGGAGAAAATCCGGACTGTATGGCGAAAGCTTTCATACCTTCCATGTAAAATGTAGAACCCAAACTTGCTTTACATTGCACTAGGTACAAGTTAATTTATCATGATCTTACGAGGCACCTTCAAATAGTAAGTTACACACAGTCATATCGTCCCACGTTAAGACCATTGCGCATTGTCAGAATATAGTTCATGCTCCTGCAGACACGGTACTGAAGAGGCGAGCCTACTGGAAACATACTGCGAAGTTAAAGTACGATTCAAGTGGGCGAAACGTCGAAATTGCACAGAGAATCACCGTGAAATGCTGGCGATGTATGGACCAAATGTAATGTAGCGTCCAGAGTAGTGTGTTTTGGACAGTTCTATATCCTCCTCCTCCTCACCCTCCTCACAAGATGGCGGCGGCACGATATCTCTCGAACGCATGGTCGGATTTTGACGAATGAGGTGTTATTGAACTTGGGCTGATACCCCCTTTCCAATGGACAACATATTTCCACCCCAAAATAAAACCTACCCCTACTAGGGGGGTGTTTTTTTTTAGAAAATCTCTCTTTCCAAGTGCGACATGTGAGAAGTGGTGATTGACCTCCGGAATTTGCTTGTTTAGAGTGAATATGTGGTTGTTGTAAATGGTCAATTCAGATTGTATTGTACAGGCTACAGTCTTGGGTGTTCTGGTGAGAGCAGTTTACTTGGTCAAAGATTATTATTGTTATAAATAATATATTAAAGACTGATGTGGACCATGGACAGCAAAGGGGGAGAGTTCAGATTCTGTCTCCTCTTGGCTGTTGATATCCACACCTTCTTCACAAAGTTTCAACGTTTCAACGTTGTTCTATACAAGAGACATGTATTCGGTGGAAAGCCACTATGAATTAACATGCTTGTTTTTTGTTTTTTACGCATGCCCACTCATAGCTTTTGTAAGAGGGTGGGGGAGCGGATCCCTGTGGACGGGTCCTTGTTGACAGGTCCTTGTGGACGAGTCCTTGTGGACAAGTCCTTGTGGATAGGTCCTTGTTGACAGGTCCTTATGGACAAGTCCTTGTGGACAAGTCCTTATGGACAAGTCCTTGTGGACGAGTCCTTGTGGATGAGTCCCTCTGGACTGGTTCCTGCGGACTAGCCCATGAATTTATCCAAATTATGTCAAAGGGCTTAACTAACGGACTAATAAGGCTAGGAACTTGTATGAGGTATTGTAGGACTTGGGATGAAGCCCCCTTTTAGAATGTATTTTTTACATTTTGACAAAGGGCCTAACCACACTTTTGTTAATATCTCGCGAGCCTATCATGCTAGTGACTTGTATGAGGGGTCCTAGCAATTGGGGCGATGTTCGCCTTTTGAGGTGAAACTATCCCCCCCCCCCACTCCCAAATTGAAAAAATCGATATCTTGGAAACTAAGAGCCTTAAAATAAAGTGTGATAGCTTTAAAAATAGGTCATGACATACGCTTATACCACGATAGGGCATTTCACCCCTAAAACAGTGAATAGTGATTTTACTGGGAAAAAGGTGTTAAACGCCAGAAATGATAAATGAACCTAAGATCTTTTGTTTTTGATGAAAAATAGTAAGGGAGTGAAAAACTACCCCAAAATTGAAAAATCGATATCTTGGAAACTAAGAAACCTAAAATTAGGTGTGATAGCTCAAAAAATTGGTCATTTAATGCTCTTTTACCACGATTGGTCATTTTACCCCTAAAACAATGCATGTAGATTTTACAGGGGGAAAAATCGGAACAAATAATCAGACTTGGACACATGAGGTGTTATAAGACTCAAGGCGACAATCTCTTCTTGAATTTATTATTTACTTTTTGAAATTTTGACAAAGGGCCTAACCACACATTTTGAAAATTTAGATTTTTAAATTTTTTGAATTCATTTTAATATTTTTTTTTTTTTTTTTTTTTGTAGGTAGAGACAGTACCGGTTGTGTTTAAACGAGCATGTCGCCGATCACTGTGGTCATGTTCAATGGATGAATCGATATTTTGTGAAGCATTGATTGAAGAGGGTCATGCGACGACTTGTTTTAAGAATATTTTTATGATTTTTCCTATGATGCATGCATTTATTTAAATATCCCAAAACGGCAAGGTTACTGATTTGAGTTTTATAAACTAACTAGCTGTTACCCGCGGCTTCGCCCGCAATAACATTTGGAATCCCGTTATAACATTAGTTATATAGATTTTTCCTGTAGTGGAAGATAATGACGGCAACATGGAGCGTTGAAATTGAAAATCGGGTGCAATATACAACGGGGAGCTTTGATTTAAGGCTGGTCCGCTAGCCCTTTGCCACGTCTATCGAGAGTGTTTTTAACGCCTAAGCACTTCTCGGTAAACTACATTTCTGGTCTTTCTCTCAGGCTGCAGAATGACTAAGCCACCAGAAGAACTGACTTTGGAGCATGCCACATACAGTTTACCATGTGCGAAACAGTCACTTTTCAGATCCACACCAGCTACACTTAAACTCTGCCCCTGAGCCTTGTTAATTGTCATGGCGTAGCAGACTTTCAAAGGAAACTGCAGACGTTTGAATTGAAAATGGTAGTCTGATGGGATTAGAGGAATGCGGGGTATGAAGACAGTTTCGCCTTGGCCAACACCTGTAAATATGGTGGCTTCAATCACAAATTTATGCAGAGCTTTAACCTGCAGCCTGGTTCCATTGCAGAGTTTAGGAGGGTTTAGATTGCGCAATAACATGACAGGAGCACCAACCTTGAGGAAGAGGACATGAGGCGGTATTCCGGGCGGGTTAAGAGTGTTTAAAAACTCCACAGGATAATGAACTGCATCTTCAACCTCTACAACTGAGTCTACTGATTCGTATACCATTTTTGTTGTTGATAACTTCTTAAGGATGGCGATATTTATACTATCAGCAGAGTCATTTGTTGGGGTAAGAATAGCTCTTTCTTCCATCCATAAATTATCAAGGTTGGAATTTACAAACACTTGGGGATAGATCTTTTCGATCAAATTCTCTAAACTGTCAACAACCTCGCACAGTTGAGCTGGAATAGTTATTTTTCCGTCATTTTCCTCCAACTTTCCATCGCCAATGCTTAGAAGGAGACGGGAAAACTCCTCAGCCATAAAATCACCATGGAGGTGTACGCGCATGTTGACAGTCAAGGGAATTGATCTGATTTTGGGCCATATGTAAGACGATTTTAGACAGGCATTTACTTCGTCAGCCCGTGTTCCACGGGGTATAATAGGGAGGGTCTGTCTAAAGTCACCGGCAAGAAGTACTGTGACTCCACCCATAAGTTGGCTGTTACCCCTAATGTCCCTAAGTGTTCTGTCCAATGCCTCGACTCCTCCTTTGTGCGCCATCGTGCATTCATCCCAAACAATGAGTTTTGTCTCTCTCAGTACGCGAGCTGTGCCACTTTGCTTAGAGATGTTACAAAGGTCAGATGCAGCGTGACTGAGGTTAAGAGGGAGCTTGAAAGCAGAATGAGCTGTTCTTCCACCATCCTGTAGGGTTGCTGCAATACCCGAGGAGGCGACTGCGATGGCAATGTTCTGTCGACTTCTAAATGTACTGAGCAGGAGATTAATGAGGAAGGTTTTGCCAGTTCCGCCTGGTGCATCTAGAAAAAAGAGCTGACCACATTCTGAAACAACACTTTGAACTATTTCGTCATAGGCCAATCTTTGCTCGTTGTTCAATTTTGGAACATTATCAGCAACCACTTTGGACAACTTAATTGAGTCGTAAGATAGTTCACTGACATATTCCCGGTGAACAACGACGGAGTCTTGTTCTCTAGAAGGCGACGGAAGTCCAAAGCGTTCCAGTTGTTGACCAGACATTTTTAGTACTAAATCCTCAAGAAGCACCAGACACCTGTTGTAGATAACACCCATGACCAGGTTGACATCAGCACACTGCCTCTGAACCTCTCTCACCACATCTTCCGCGAGGCTGTCTTTGTGTTTCTTCCAGAGCATGATGGGATCACTCACTTGACAAAACACCAGTAAGATGGCAAACAGTTCACGAATCTTGTGGGGAGAGTCGGTGGAGGACGCTTCCTCTAGTGTGCGGTCCCAGTGCGCATCATCCTGTAGCAAGCCAAGTGCTTTACATGCCGCTTGAAATGTTGGTTGAACCACCCCTGCCACGGTTTTGAGGTCAGTAAAAGACTGAGGGCCAGGGATTTTATGTAAAAGGAGGCGTAGGTAATAGCACTCGGCATTACCAGGGTGAACGGTGTAAACTCTGCCAAGGGTCTGATCTTTTTTCACACCAGGATGGCCTGGGACTGGCTTTCCTTGTTTCCTTCTACAAAACTTATTACCTTTCCAAACGAAATAGGATGGAACTTCACAATATAAAAGTGTTGAAGCAAATTTATCGGATCGGCATAGTTCGATGAAAGCAAGAAGAGTTGTGTTTGGAGGGCTGTTAAACTGATCACGAACGTCGTCTTCATTAAAGTAAACCCGCTGGCCGTTCTCGAGGTGGACGGCAAGTTGCATGACCGAAGGATAGCGTTCATGTATGAGGAAGCAGAATATGCGCCAAGCCGCCTCTGAGCTGCTGATGTAGCGTCCTGCTTCATATCTCGCAACTTCGTCAAACTCTCCGATGCTAAAAGTAGCTTGGTCGGAACCTTTGTTAACATACTTGCAAATGTATTTTATTGACTTTACAGAGTTGCAGTACTCAACATTGATATGAGCTGAGAAGGTGCGAGATAGGACGGGGTTATAGGGTACCACCCAGCTATTGTCAATTTCCACTCCCTTTTTAATAATAGAAACTCCACCCTCCGAAGTGGGCAGCCTGCGATATTTGGGATACCCATCTTCCCCGGTTTGGGTTTCCTTGATGAGTGGTCTGGGGTACTTCTTGGTGCATACTCCTTCCACCATGCACGACGAACTCCTGTTGAGAACTCCACATGGACCGTGGATCATGGTTGCCTTGACAATTTTATGGAGAGCAGGGTCAAGATTTGGGTCAGGAATCTCAGCACTGATCACCTTGTCGATGTCTTCAGGCCTTAGCTTTTCTTCCAGCCACAGAAGTATGTGAACGTTAGGTAATCCTCGCTTTTGCCATTCAATGGAATACATGTGACACCTTGAAGGACCAAAGATACAACCCTTAGTAAGAAGTCTTATCATGTGGTTAACTTTCAAATGGAATACCCGCGCTACCAAATCATGCCTATCTTGAGGTTGTTGACCTTGTTTCAGGTGCTCGACTACTTCGGACCATTTTGGATTGCAGGTGAATGTTATAAAAAGATCAGGACGTCCAAAATGGCGCACGTAAGTTATGGCATCCTGAGTGCGTTCATGCATATAGCGCGGGCCTCCAGTGAATGTCGATGGCAACACGACCATTTTACCGATATCTGACAAACGGCTGTCAGCTTTACTCATTGCATCCTTCAGGTGCACATATTCCTCACTTCTCAACTTTTTCTGATTGATGCGAATCCAAAGTAGTCTCTCTGTCTCAATCTTTGCATACATATCAACCAGAAACTGATTGAGAAGATTGCGAAATAACAAAAGATAAGAATTATCACCCTCACGCTCAAATATTCTGAAGCTGTAAAAGTTAGCGGCAGACACGGTCTTCTTCAAAGGTGCTTGAGTGCTGCTGTGACGTTGTGGGATATTAATGCAGTAGCCATCTTCTCCACGGCAGAACATAAGCGGATATTGCAGAGCATCATACGCGCGATGTGTTTCACTAATACGAAGCAACCTGCTATCTCTGCCGTGGAGTACAATATCCCTTTTCTCAAACTCCTGACCAACAATTAAAACCGCCACTTCCTTAGTCCTAGGGGCGTTATAGCGGCCTTTGTGTTCGTCAAGAGGTCTTTTGTCAGCTTTGATAACCACCCGGAAGTCTTGATTGCCATCAGGAACTGATTCCATTGCTGTTATAAAATCCTGAATGTATATATTATGGTTGTGTAACAGATCCTGCAATTGGAGAACTATCTGAGGTTTAACGTCAGGCAAGATGCCACGTCGGATGTTTTTTACTATGTCTACATCTCCAACAAAGTAAATTTGTAGAAATTAAGGCTGTTGTTCAGATGATGGTAATAAGCTCCCGATTCGATGGTATACCTGCCCTTGCACTTTAAACGTTGGCATGAAATTGCCTTCTTTTACTTCCTTTGCACCAAAAGATGTCATTTGAAAACAACTATTATATTTACGTGTATTAGACAGGAAGTGTTCTGATTCTGGGTGCTGATGGTTAAGGAGGCTGTGCAAGGGTTCAGGATATTGTTGGATCGGGGGAAGCTGTATTTTTCCATTACTGCAACACATTCCAGGAGATTCATCCTTCCATTTCTTGGCTTTGCAAAATTTACAAACTACCTGGGAGCCAATATTCAATGTTTTGTTCGCAGAATAATCAGTTTGTGGATTATATTGAAAGCCGGACATTTTTAGTTCTGTCCATGGAAGAATCTTGACTTGAGCTCTTTTAAAATTATGTGTAACAACAGCCTTTCTATTTACTTCTGGGTGGCTCTTTGTATATTTGGCCACTGCATCCCTATGTACTTCTGGGTGGCTCTTTGTATATTTGTCCACTGCATCCCTATGTACTTCTGGGTGGCTCTTTGTATATTTGGCCACTGCATCCCTATGGACTTTATTATTGCTTTCAACATAATTCTTAACTGCCCCAAGGTTTACTTCAGGATGTTATTTCGCGTATTTGTTAACAGCTGTATTTAATTGTTTTTTACGGATGTTGTTAGTAAATCGTTTTCTAAGTTTTGAACCTCTATTTGATTTAGTTTGAGGCACTGACTCGAGGAGGATTTTCGCGGTAGAAGGAGAAGATGTTAATGAAGAATGCTGAATGGGAAGCGGGTGTTCACATTGTAAAATTGTAGGCGTGAATGGCTCGTAAACATCAAAATGTCCCTGCGTGAACTCACCCGTAAACCTTAACCTTTTAACAGAAGCTGCAGAACCATACGTATTTCCAGTTCGGAGTACACGATTACAGAAGACCTGGAATTGGAAAGGATAAATCTCTGTCGCTACTTGCAATTCGAATGATGTACCGTGTGTGTAAGGCATAGACATAACAGATACATATTCACCCTTGTTTATGTAAGGCTGGCAATCTCGTGTCATAGAATACACCTGTAGTCTTTCCCAGTTGTTAGAGGCGTGTCTGACGATATCAGCACGGACCGTACGTGCCTGTGATATGTTGCCATACATTGCGTAAGATAGAGCAGAGAAGTGACATGCACCATCTCCGGGAATTTCATAGACTTGGTGGGGAACTTGGGTGCCATCCACCTCTAACATTTCTACTGCAGCCATCGTGAAAACAATCAATGAACAGCAAGTACAAAAAATAAAAAGAAGAAGAACCTCCCTTGAGTAATAAAAAATGGAATACACCTAACGTAAAAACAAATCTCTACTTAAAAAAACTGATAAATGGAATAGACCTAGCCTAACTTAAAACGTAAAAACAAATCTCTACTTAAAAATACTGATAAATGGAACAGACCTAGCCTAACTTAAAACGTAAAAACAAATCTCTACTTAAAAACTGATAAATGGAATAGACCTAACCTAACTTAACAAAATTAACGTTGGTAGAGCTAATTTACTTTTAACAAAATCTACTTTTCATTATAACTAACTATGTACTACCAAGAAATGATGAAAAACGCCGAATCTGATCCAACAAACAAAGGAACTCTACAGTTACTTCAACTAAGGGCTAAGAAATGGTGGTGAAAGTATAAATTACTGAGAAATAGTGTTTGAACAGAGAGATTGGGTAAAGCTCGGGAGCGAAGACAACAATGACCTGCACGTTATGACAGTGAAGAACACACTCAAGGTAACTAGAATACTAACACACTGAGCATTGCCACACAGCTCAAGGCCTGCAACAGGCGCGGATTCAAGGGGAGGGTCACGGGGGTCATGACCCCCCCCCCCCCCCCCCACCAAACGGAGACTAATTTTTTTTGCAAATGCAAAAGACGAAACCACAATAACCAGACTAATAAAACTTAACGAATTTTAACTGAAAAAAAGAGGTTTTTTCCCCATTTTATTCAATACTGAAAATATATTTATTGAACTGCAATTATTATGTTCTGTTACAACTGTATATATTTACAACTTCATACCTGTTATATAAAAACGAATATTTTTGGTGCGCTAAACGCATCAAATTTCTATCCATGTAGCTTGCAAAATAAATTGGTCTGGTTTTGTACGTTTGGTTATTTTGTGATTGCGTTTTTAGTGATACCATTTTTCTTAACAATTTCGATTCTCTGACCCCCTCCAAAGCCAAACTCTAGATCCGCGCCTGGCCTGCAAAGCGCCTGATTTCTGGTAGGGGCGACGTGATGCAGCCCGCAATACCTGGCAACAATAGACTTTAATTGCGGTTTTCGCGGTTTGACCATGATCCCGAGTGAATTTGTTGAAACCCGTTCTTAGCGTGCACCTATGTCCCTTGAGGAAGCTGCATACCAAATTTCATTCCAATCCGTTCGGTGATGAATGAATGAATGAATGAGTGAGTGACCCACTTTTCATCCCTTTCACCTCATAATATACATCACTTCGAAAAACCATTACACATGTGTCAGCTTATTTTTAATGATTAGTATATATGCCAAGTATCACATCCCCAAATGAAACCACTCGTGAGATATTGTTATTCAGTTAAATGCACGTTAACCCCCTTAACACCCCCTTTAGAACCTGAATATCCAAAAATCCTTCCATAGTGGACGTTTTCGACATACAACGAACATAACACCAAAATTTCATGTTTCTAACTTCAATAATTTTGGCTGGGCGATGATGAGTGAGTAAGTCAGGACATTTTCTTTCATTTATTTTTGAGAATTTCACCCCTCTCTCCCCCAGGGGCTCACATTTAGTGCTCTTCACGTTCACCCAAACCATCAGGGGCCGATAGCCTAGATGTTAGGCCCCTTAAAACAACAATTATCATCATCATCATCATCATCACATCTAGTGGGACGTGGGTTGGCGACCACACGACCCCAGCTGAGTTCGGCATTGCTTCCACTTACTTGTGCCGGGCTCCTCTCTGTCTTCTTTCCTGTCAAACTCCCTTGGTCAGCTCTTGTTCTCTTCTGACCCCGACGGTATTAGGGTATCCGAGGCCTAGGGAGTCTCTTCCTTTCCCGCCTTAATTGGCCCTTGTCTCATCTTTCCTGATTCCCTCCTTCTGTGAGGGGTCAGCCTTCTTTTTCTTTTCCTTTTACCTCCTGCCTTTTGCTCAAGGCCCTTAAGGAGGCAGGGTGTATGTAGCCCCACCACTTCTGGTGCACCCTAGATAATGCTACACCCTCAGGGGCTCACGGCTGGTGAGTTCGGGAGTTGGCGACCCCGAGGGATTCCTGAGCTGGGTCCGGTTTTCCCTTTTGTCCCTTACCTTCGGGGCGGACCCTTTCCTCTTTCACTTTCCTATCTGCCATTCATGGCTCTCCTTCCTTCCAAGACCCTCAATCCGCATTCTTCGAGGGTTGAGGGCATTTCTTTTCCTCCTGTCCTTTATTTGCCTTATTCTCCTTTAGTTTTCCATTTCTTCTTCTAGTATGTAGGTTGGTAGTTAGTTCTAGTTTTACGTTTGCATTTCATTTTCATCTTCACGATCACCCAAACCATTAGGGGCCGATAGCCTAGATGTTAGGCCCCTTAAAACAACAATTATCATCATCATCAACGTTTAAGGGATACACGCTCCGTTAGGAATCCTTCAACCCCCACTTTTCCCCCCTTTCACCTCATAATATACACCACATCGAAAAACCCTCAGACACGTGTCTTCTTATTTTTAATGATGAGTTTATATGCCGAGTATCACATCCCCCAATGAAACCAATTGGGAGATATTGCTATTCCAAGAGGAAAATAATTCTATCACCTGAAACCAAAAATGCATGGGACGAAAAAAAAACATCAAAATATCATGTTGGTTTCGGACCCTAAAAGACGTGAAAAATATAATAAAAGTATTAAAAAAATCTTTTTTGAAATGTCATTCGAATCAATTTTTATGTCATTCCTGGGACTTGGAAAATTCCGGCCAAATAGTACAAAATCATTAATAACTCCGTAAGTATTCGTCGTATGATGAAATAGCAAGAGACAAAAAAGATGTAATGTGTTATTGTCTACAACATAGGCCATGTATAATTTTACACTCTGATATATTACGTCCCCCCCATAATTTCACCCCTCCCCATGGGCCCCTTAATTTGGATTTATGAAAAAACGGTCAAACACCTATTTACTTATTTTTATGCTGATTTTTTCCCGCTGAGTTCCAAACTCCTGGCCTATGTCGTTCACCTCATAATATACACCACATCGAAAAACCCTCAGACACGTGTCTTCTTATTTTTAATGATGAGTTTATATGCCGAGTATCACATCCCCCAATGAAACCAATCGGGAGATATTGCTATTCAATGAAATGCAGGCCTACCCCCTTAACACCCCTTTAGAACCTGAATATCCAAAAATCCTTTCTTAGTGGGCGTTTGCGGCCCTTGAGGAAGCTGCATACCAAACTTTATTCCAATCCGTTCGGTGGTTTCTGAGATTTCGTGATGAATGAATCAGTCAGTCAGTGGTATTTGAGCTTTATATAGTAGATAATGGGATTTGGACTCATAAGGTGTCCTATAACTTGACATGATGCTTTCTTTATATGGCTTATGAATTTTCCCAAAAAGATTGAAAACAACAAGGTCATGGACTTTTGTTTCTCATAATATATTGCAAACCCATAATGTTAGATGTTTATGGTGAGTGATGAAACTTAGCTATGTAGAGAAAGAATTATTGTAGGCTTTACGTATGGTGACTGACAAGTCTTTGACCATTGAAACTTGTTTTTATACCTGACCGCAGTACATAGGGAGCATAGGTTTCAGGCATGACATGACAAACGGTGTGTACAAAATCCAATTTATCGATTCAAGAATTAAGAGTAGACTATCTTTAATTGATTAGTTAAAGAGAGTAGCTAAGAAAACGAGATGGTGATTACACTGAACAAAACCGAACCAATACAATCCTTTTTGAATGTATAATGTTACTTGCTAACCATTTTGTGCTGCAGTGGCAAGCACTTTTGGCTCTTGCACTAGAGGCCTTAACTCGATTTAACTTTAAGGCTTAGAACGAACCAAACTAAGAAAGATGGTTATAGTGGTGCAGTGGTTAAGCTGTTATCCTTTGACTAAGGTAGACCAGGGTTTGATTTTAGATTAATACGCATGTCAAAAACATATAAAAAAGCAGGGATAATGTTTTAAGACTGATTACACTTGTATATTTTTTCAAATTATTACTTGGATTACAAATACAAAGGAGGACTGGGTTCAATATACAGTTAATGCAAGTAAGATTTTGTATTTGTTTTTTATTTTTGACTTTAGATTTTAGAATTTACATTTTACATTTAGATTGTACGAAAAGATCAAACCATAATGTCATGACTTTAAAATTTCGGTAACTAATTATTAAAGAAAAACGTATAAGGATTTGTATTACTTGGAATTATGTTTTCTATACTATATTTTATTTTGGTTTTAGATATTAGAAATTTGATATTGGACTAATATTGACTATTCATTAGACACTGGTATGTAGATAGAAAGATGATTAGACTATATGTTAAGATGAATTTTTAGGTGTTGACTGGCCTTGCAATAAGAATTGACTAACCAGACATGAGTTAACTACCAACGACACACTTTGGCGACTATGCTTGTTATTGACCAGTGAGTAGGGTTTTAGAAAAACTGTTTGCTAGTTTGGGTTATATACAACAAATGCATAGACCTACTGAGCGACTATTTTTGCTAAACAAGACATTATGGCAGATATGATTAGGATTCTTATGTAGCTCAGGCAAGGAAAGCATTTCTACAGAATTTGTTGACATTGAATATAGATTTAGGTATTAGGATGTAATTTTTGAAGACCTTTGTCTGGAGTGTGACGCCCTATGAAAGGGAAACTTGGACTATCGGTGTAGCAGAAAAGTGGAGAGTTGAAGTGTTTGAAATGTGATGTTACAGGAGAATGATGAACATTAGATGGGTAAATAGGGTTACAAACAAAGAGGTATTAAGACAAGTGGGAGAGGAGAGATTTTTTTAGCGACAGCTAATGAAGTAAATCGATAGGTTGGTAGGACACATACACCCAGGAATAGCAAGCTTAGTTATGGAAGAACGGGTTGAGGACAAGAACTGTAGGGGTAGACCAAGGATAGAATATGTTAAACAGATAGCCTTGGATGTAGAGTGTGGTAGCTATATAGATATGAAACGATCAGCTCAGGACAGGGAGTCATAGAGAGCTGTATTAAACCAGTCAAAAGGCTGAAGACTCAAACAACATGTAGAGCTTACCAAAATAATGTTGTGTAATGGTAAATACCAGTCAACAAACATTAATGCATTACTAAAACCCATGACACGATACCTGAGAGCTTTTCTAAAATTATTTTAGGATGCCTTTAACCCTATATTAAACACCTAGTTCTCAAGACTCATAACTACAATGTAATGGGAAAAAAACCACCACCACCAACAACAACAACAACAACAACAACAACAACAACAACAACAACAACAACAAAAAGCAATTAAAAACGAGCAAGTGGTTGAGTCAATGTACACTGGCAAAATTTTGTAAACACTAAAGTGCACAAAACAAATTACATTATTAACTGTCAGGTTGATCGAGTGGTTAAGGCGTTTGACTCATGTTCACATTTTCAATACAAGAAAGCAAGAATTTGAACCGCTTACCTGACATAACTATTGCTTTAACATAGCTTAGCGATACTGTATTATTATGATACTCGATACACAAACCATAGATAGAGTGTATTGTTTAAGTCTTCTCTCTATTTCTAAACAGCTAGAGACTGTCAATGGTTAACAATTGCTTTAATAGTGGGAGGATGTAGTGATAGTAATTAAGAAAAAGCAGACAATAACCATAAACTACTTTTATTAAATTCATTTTATAATAGATACACACTGAATACAACTCTCTCTATTTACCATTGTTTGATATAGATTTTTTAAACACAGCGCTTATTGTAGATCCTTTTATAACTTTCTCCAGGTACTCTTGTTCTTAAATACTGGGGACGTCGCAGTGGTTTTATAGACATAAAACCCTCATCCTTTTCTTTTTCATCATCATCATCATCATCTTCATTATGAATATTATCATCAAAATTATGATAGTCATTGTCACCATCATTATCATCATCATCATCATCCTCAACATCACTAGAACAATAATTCAATTCCTCTTGTTCCATTCCACAGGGACCTCTTTTAAAATCTGCGTTGCTTTTGATAGTATTAAAGGTTTCTTAGACGTTGACAACTGTCCTAACTTGACTTTCTGAGGACATGATAAGTGATTTTGAACAAACACTGCACTATCTTGAGCAGCAATATTTTGTTCTTGGACTTGCTTTTTTTTTTTACCTTGATTAGAGTATTTTGTCCATTTAAATGTGTATTAATTTGAGATTCACAATGATGCTCGTTTGAAGTAAGTACGTTGGAGTCTTTTGTTTTAATCATTCCTCGACACTTTTTAGATCGTTGTTTTGAACATCGCCAAATAACAGTTCCATTTTTATTGGTTGCTTTTACAATATATGTATATTCTTTATAGTAGGCACATGGCTTACCATGGCTGGTTGTTGAGACTTCCATATTAACTAATCATCATTTTCTTCGGCTTATCCCAATTAATTGGGGTCGCCGGAGCCAACCTGGCTCATTTTGGTTTCGGCCGGGGATTTAAGGCCGGATGCCCTTCCTGACGCCACGTGATTTTTCAGGTGAAAATTTCGCCCAGCTGTCACCGGGATTCGATCCCCGGCCGTCCGGGTGAAAGACGAGCAGCTAAGCCACTGCGCCATCACGCGTAATAATAACAGTAAAATAAATGAAGTGGATTGATATTTTCCATATTAACTAATACACATTAATTTAATTTTAGTAAAGTCACTTTAGTAATAATAACAGTAAAATAAATGAAGTGGATTGATATTTTTTAAAGCTGGAATTTTCAAAGTACTGTCAAGAATAATAATCACATGAACAAATTTTAGACTACAAGTGATTTACACACACATTGCTCAATGTCTAGATTTATACTGAACACAATTTATACGGTAGTGATTATGATTTTTATTGACTGTAATTGATGGTAGCCATGGTTAGTAGAGGCAATGTATACTGGGTGCGTTTTATAGCACGCTCAATTTATAGTAGGTACGATTAGTAGACGCGTTTGATACTGGGCGCATTTTATACAGATTATGATTTATACTGAGCGCGATTTTTACTAGAAGCGATTTTTACCAGCTGTAATTGATAGCAGTTCATACTCAACGCAATTGATAGTAGGTGTAATTGATAGTAGGCGCGATTGGTAGTAGGCGCAATTGGTAGTAGACGCAATTACTAGTAGGTGCGATTGATAGTAGGCGCAATTGATAGTAGGCGCAATTCACAGTATTCGCGATTGGTAGTGGGCGTAATTGCTAGTAGGCGCTATTGATAGTAGGTGCAATTGACAGTAGTCGCAATTAGTAGTAGGCGTGATTGGTAGTAGGTGCAATCGATAGTAGGTGCAATTAATAGGCGCAATTGATAGTAGGCGCGATTGATAGCAGGCGCTATTAGTAGACGCGATTGATAGTAGGCGCGAGTTTGTGAGAGTTACGCACGCTCCTCCTCCTCACCCTCCTCACAAGATGGCGGCCGTAGCTTAACTTAACCTAGCCTAACCTAACAAGATGGCGGCCGTAGCTTAACTTAACCTAGCCTAACCTAACAAGATGGCGGCCGTAGCCTAACCTAACCTAACCTACGAGGTGTGATCAAAAAGTTCCAAAAATGTGGCTGCAACTTAACCAAACCTAGCCTAGCCTAACCTAACCTAACCTACAAGGTGTGATCAAAAAGTTACAAAATGGCGGCCGTAGCTTTACTTAACCTAACCTAACTTTACCTAAACCTACGAGGTGTGATCAAAAAGTTCCAAATTGGCGGCTGTAGGTTAACTTAACCTAACCTAACCTAACCTAACCTAAACCTACGAGGTGTTATCATAAAGTTCCAAAATGGCGCCCGTAGCTTAACTCAACCTAACCTAACCCTACGAGGAGTGATCAAAAAGTTCCAAAATGTGTGGTGGAGGAGGAGGGTGTTTGTAAAACTCTTAAAAACTACTGGGGTAGGGTGGGGGTAGTAAGAAATAAAAACAGTATTAATTATTATTCAGCATGAGAGTTTTTTAATTCGTTAAAACGTACAATACATCTATTGTTTTTATACCCTCATAAATTAGATATAGAGAATGTCCGCCATGATTTAGATCCTCGAGCACACTTTCTGACATATAATTAAAACGTGTAGGAAGGAATGTCTGAAAATTTTCACTAACTCATAGTACACGTTCACCATACATTGTGTCCACTTTTTGAATGTTGATGATACGGAATGGAGTATGCATTGGTAATTCAGTGAGCTTTTTTCTCTCTAATCTGCAGTTCTTCCCCATAGCATTGAGAATTTTTATTGTAGTAGCCTATAAAGAAACAAAAAAATGTATATTACAGTTTAGCTATAAGTGACCAGGACCACTATATATATATCATTTTATTCTAAGAGCTTTCCATGATGATAAGAAAAAAAAGAGCTTACCATAATGATGGATTGAGTGTAAGAAAACGTCTTTTTCTGCTTGATGTTACTACTAAAGTGATACTCTTACAACAGACAAGTGAGTTCATGTTTCGCTGACGTAATCGTATGATTCCACGCACTTCCTGTGTTGAGCGCGTCATAGTGGCTAAATTTAAAACTCTAGATGTGATGTTTTGCTGACGTAATCGTATGTTCCCCGCACGCACACTTTGGACGGGTCCTTTTTGAAGGGAGTCATTTTTTTACGGGTCCTTGTTGATGGGTCCCTGTGGGCGGGTCCTTTGGACTGATCCCTATGGACTGGCCCTTGCATTTTTTCCAAATTATGTCAAAGGGACCCGCCCACAGGGACCCGTCAACAAGGACCCGTCCTCCGAGACCCGTAAAAAAATGACTCCCTTCAAAAAGACCCGTCCAACGTGTGCGTGCGGGGAACATACGATTACGTCAGCAAAACATCTCATCTAGAGTTTTAAATTTAGCCACTATGACGCGCTCAACACAGGAAGTGCGTGGTAACATACGATTACGTCAGCGAAATATGAACTCACTTGTCTGTTGTAAGAGTATCACTTTAGTAGTGACATCAAGCAGCAAAAGACGTTTTCTTACACTCAATCCATCATTATGGTAAGCTCTTTTTTTCTTATCATCATGGAAAGCTCTTAGAATAAAATGATATATATAGTGGTTCTGGTCACTTATAGCTAAACTGTAATAGACATTTTTTTTGTTTCTTTATGGGCTACTACAATAAACATTCTCAATGCTATGGGGAAGAACTGCGGATTAGAGAGAAAAAAGCTCACTGAATTACCAATGCATACTCCATTCCGTACCATCAACATTCAAAAAGTGGACACAATGTATGGTGAACGTGTACTATGTGTTAGTGAAAATTTTCAGACATTCCTTCCTACACGTTTTAATGATATGTCAGAAAGTGTGCTCGAGGATCTAAATCATGGTGGACATTCTCTATATCTAATTTATGAGGGTATAAAAAACAATAGATGTATTGTACGTTTTAACGAATTAAAAAAACTCTCATGCTGAATAATAATTAATACTGTTTTTATTTCTTACTACCCCCACCCTACCCCAGTAGTTTTTAAGAGTTCTACAAACACCCTCCTCCTCCACATTCCTCCACACATTTTGGAACTCTTTGATCACTCCTCGTAGGGTTAGGTTGGGTTGAGTTAAGCTACGGCCGCCATTTTGGAACTTTATGATAACACCTCGTAGGTTTAGGTTAGGTTAGGTTAAGTTAAGTTAACCTACAGCCGCCATTTTGGAACTTTTTGATCACACCTCGTAGGTTTAGGTTAAGTTAGGTTAGGTTAGGTTAAGTAAAGCTACGGCCACCATTTTGTAACTTTTTGATCACACCTTGTAGGTTAGGTTAGGTTAGGCTAGGCTAGGTTTGGCTAAGTTGCAGCCACATTTTTGGAACTTTTTGATCACACCTCGCAGGTAAGGTTAGGTTAGGCTACGGCCGCCATCTTGTTAGGTTAGGCTAGGTTAAGTTAAGCTACGGCCGCCATCTTGTGAGGAGGATGAGGAGGAGGAGGGTGCGTAACTCTCACAAACTCGCGCCTACTATCAATCGCGTCTACTAATAGCGCCTACTATCAATCGCGCCTACTATCAATCGCACCTAATATCAATAGCGCCTACTAGCAATTACGTCCACTACCAAACGTGCCTACTATCAATCGCGTCTACTAATAGCGCCTGCTATCAATTGCACCTACTATCAATCGCGCCTACTATCAATTGCACCTACTCTCAATTGCACCTACTACCAATCACACCTACTAATAATTGCGCCTACTGTCAATTGCACCTACTATCAATAGTGCCTACTAGCAATTACGCCCACTACCAATCGCGCCTACTGTGAATTGCGCCTACTATCAATTGCGCCTACTACCAATCGCGCCTGCTAGTAATTGGGCCTACTACCAATCGCGCCTACTACCAATCGCACCTACTATCAATCGCGCCTACTATCAATCGCACCTACTATCAATAGCGTCTACTATCAATTACGTCCACTACCAATCGCGCCTACTAACAATCGCGTCTATCAATCGCGCCTACTATCAATCGCGCCTACTATCAATCGCACCTACTATCAATAGCGCCTACTATCAATTACGTCCATTACCAATCGCGCCTACTATCAATCGCGTCTACTAATAGCGCCTGCTATCAATTGCGCCCACTATCAATCGCACCTACTATCAATTGCGCCTATTAATTGCACCTACTATCAATTGCACCTACTATAAATTGCACCTACTACCAATCACGCCTACTACTAATTGCGCCTACTGTCAATTGCACCTACTATCAATAGCGCCTACTAGCAATTTCGCCCACTAACAATCGTGCCTACTGTGAATTCCGCCTACTATCAATTGCGCCTATTACCAATCGCGCCGACTAGTAATTGCGTCTACTACCAATTGCGCCTACTACCAATCGCGCCTACTATCAATCGCGTCTACTAATAGCGCCTGCTATCAATCGCGCCTTTTAATGCACCTACTATCAATTGCACCTACTACCAATCACGCCTACTACTAATTGCGCCTACTGTCAATTGCACCTACTATCAATAACGCCTACTACCAATCGCGCCTACTGTGAATTGCGCTTACTATCAATTGCGCCTACTATCAGTTGCGCCTACTACCAATCGCGCCTACTAGTAATTGCGTCTATTACCAATTGCGCTACTACCAATCGCGCCTACTATCAATTACACCTACTATCAATTGCGTTGAGTATGAACTGCTATCAATTACAGCTGGTAAAAATCGCTTCTAGTAAAAATCGCGCTCAGTATAAATCATAATCAGTATAAAACGCGCCCAGTATCAAACGCGTCTACTAATCGTACCTACTATAAATTGAGCGTGCTATAAAACGCACCCAGTATACATTGCCTCTACTAACCATGGCTACTATCAATTACAGTGAATAAAAATCATAATCACTATAAATTGTGTTCAGTATAAATCTAGACATTGAGCAATGTGTGTGTAAATCACTTGTAGTCTAAAATTTGTTCATGTGATTATTATCCTTGACAGTACTTTGAAAATTCCAGCTTTAAAAAATATCAATCCACTTCATTTATTTTACTGTTATTATTACTAAAGTGACTTTACTAAAATTAAATTAATGTGTATTAGTTAATATGGAAGTCTCAACAACCAGCCATGGTAAGCCATGTGCCTACTATAAAGGATATACATATATTGTAAAAACAACCAATAAAAATGGAACTGTTATTTGGCGATGTTCAAAACAACGATCTAAAAAGTGTCGAGGAATGATTAAAACAAAAGACTCCAACGTACTTACTTCAAACGAGCATCATTGTGAATCTCAAATTAATACACATTTAAATGGACAAAATACTCTAATCAAGGTAAAAAAAAAGCAAGTCCAAGAACAAAATATTGCTGCTCAAGATAGTGCAGTGTTTGTTCAAAATCACTTATCATGTCCTCAGAAAGTCAAGTTAGGACAGTTGTCAACGTCTAAGAAACCTTTAACACTATCAAAAGCAACGCAGACTTTAAAAGAGGTCCCTGTGGAATGGAACAAGAGGAATTGAATTATTGTTCTAGTGATGTTGAGGATGATGATGATGATGATAATGATGGTGACAATGACTATCATAATTTTGATGATAATATTCATAATGAAGATGATGATGATGATGATGAAAAAGAAAAGGATGAGGGTTTTATGTCTATAAAACCACTGCGACGTCCCCAGTATTTAAGAACAAGAGTACCTGGAGAAAGTTATAAAAGGATCTACAATAAGCGCTGTGTTTAAAAAATCTATATCAAACAATGGTAAATAGAGAGAGTTGTATTCAGTGTGTATCTATTATAAAATGAATTTAATAAAAATAGTTTATGGTTATTGTCTGCTTTTTCTTAATTACTATCACTACATCCTCCCACTATTAAAGCAATTGTTAACCAGTGACAGTCTCTAGCTGTTTAGAAATGGAGAGAAGACTTAAACAATACACTCTATCTATGGTTTGTGTATCGAGTATCATAATAATACAGTATCGCTAAGCTATGTTAAAGCAATAGTTATGTCAGGTAAACGGTTCAAATTCTTGCTTTCTTGTATTGAAAATGTGAACATGAGTCAAACGCCTTAACCACTCGATCAACCTGACAGTTAATAATGTAATTTGTTTTGTGCACTTTAGTGTTTACAAAATTTTCCAGTGTACATTGACTCAACCACTTGCTCGTTTTTAATTGTTTTGTTGTTGTTGTTGTTGTTTTTTTTCTCATTACATTGTAGTTATGAGTCTTGAGAACTAGGTGTTTAATATAGGGTTAAAGGCATCTTAAAATAATTTTAGAAAAGCTCTCAGGTATCGTGTCATGGGTTTTAGTAATGCATTAACGTTTGTTGACTAGTATTTACCATTACACAACATTATTTTGGTAAGCTCTACATGTTGTTTGAGTCTTCAGCCTTTTGACTGGTTTAATACAACTCTCTATGACTCCCTGTCCTGAGCTGATCGTTTCATATCTATATAGCTACCACACTCTACATCCAAGGCTATCTGTTTAACATATTCTATCCTTGGTCTACCCCTACAGTTTTTGTCCTCAACCCGTTCTTCCATAACTAAGCTTGCTATTCCTGGGTGTATGTGTCCTACCAACCTATCGATTTACTTCATTAGCTGTCGCTAAAAAAATCTCTCCTCTCCCACTTGTCTTAATACCTCTTTGTTTGTAACCCTATTTACCCATCTAATGTTCATCATTCTCCTGTAACATCACATTTCAAACACTTCAACTCTCCACTTTTCTGCTACACCAATTGTCCAAGTTTCCCTTTCATAGAGCGTCACACTCCAGACAAAGGTCTTAAAAAATGACATCCTAATACCTAAATCTATATTCAATGTCAACAAATTCTGTAGAAATGCTTTCCTTGCCTGAGCTACATAAGAATCCTAATCATATCTGCTATAATGTCTTGTTCAGCAAAAATAGTCGCTCAGTAGGTCTATGCATTTGTTGTATGTAACCCAAACTAGCAAACAGTTTTTCTAAAACCCTACTCACTGGTCAATAACAAGCATAGTCGCCAAAGTGTTTCGTTGGTAGTTAACTCATGTCTGGTTAGTCAATTCTTATTGCAAGGCCAGTCAACACCTAAAAATTCATCTTAACATATAGTCTAATCATCTTTCTATCTACATACCAGTGTCTAATGAATAGTCAATATTAGTTTGGTCTTTACCTAATATCTAAAATCCAATATCAACTTTCTAAAATCTAAAACCAAAATAGAATATAGTATAGAAAACATAAATCCAAGTAATACAAATCCTTATATGTTTTTCTTTAATAATTAGTTACCGAAAATTTAAAGTCATGACATAATGGTTTGATCTTTTCGTACAATCTAAAATGTAAAATGTAAATTCTAAAATCTAAAGTCTAAAATAAAAAACAAATACAAAATCTTACTTGCATTAACTGTATATTGAACCCAGTCCTCCTTTGTATTTGTAATCCAAGTGAATGAAAATCCACAGCCTGCTTCCAGTCTCCGACCGGGTCAGGAATGGAATGAATGAAACCCCCATCTCGCGGCGAGGATATGAACTGTGCCGGCTGCCGAGGCCTGACGCACTCCTCTGGGGCAATGATGAAATGAATGACAGATGAAATGAAATGATAGAGGAGAGTGTTGCTGGAATGAAATTTTGACAGGGAAAACCGGAGTACCCGGAGAAAAACCTGTCTGCCTCCGTTTTGTCCAGCACAGATCTCACATGGAGTGACCGGGATTTGAACCACGGACCCAGCGGTGAGAGGCCGGCGTGCTGCCGCCTAAGCCACGGAGGCATCTATTTGTAATCCAAGTATTAATTTGAAAGAATATACAAGTGTAATCAGTCTTAAAACATTATCCCTGCTTTTTTATATGTTTTTGACATGCGTATTAATCTAAAATCAAACCCTGGTCTACCTTAGTCAAAGGATAACAGCTTAACCACTGCACCACTATAACCATCTTTCTTAGTTTGGTTCGTTCTAAGCCTTAAAGTTAAATCGAGTTAAGGCCTCTAGTTCAAGAGCCAAAAGTGCTTGCCACTGCAGCACAACATGGTTAGCAAGTAACATTATACATTCAAAAAGGATTGTATTGGTTCGGTTTGGTTCAGTGTAATCACCATCTCGTTTTCATAGCTACCCTCTTTAACTAATCAATTAAAGATAGTCTACTCTTAATTCTTGAATCGATAAATTGGATTTTGTACACACCGTTTGTCATGTCATGCCTGAAATCTATACTCCCTATGTACTGCGGTCAGGTTTAAAAACAAGTTTAAATGGTCAAAGACTTGTCAGTCACCATACGTAAAGCCTACAATAATTCTTTCTCTACATAGCTATGTTTCATCACTCACCATAAACATCTAACATTATGGGTTTGCAATATATTATGAGAAACAAAAGTCCATGACCTTGTTGTTTTCAATCTTTTTGGGAAAATTCATAAGCCATATAAAGAAAGCGTCATGTCAAGTTATAGGACACTTTATGAGTCCAAATCCCATTATTAGTTTATAAAACTCAAATCAGTAACCTTGCCGTTTTGGGATATTTAAATAAATGCATGCATCATAGGAAAAATCATAAAAATATTCTTAAAACAAGTCGTCGCATGACCCTCTTCAATCAATGCTTCACAAAATATCGATTCATCCATTGAACATGGCCACAGTGATCGGCGACATGCTCGTTTAAACACAACCGGTCCTGTCTCTCTCTACTAAAAAAATAATTAAAATTAATTCAAAAATTTTAAAAATCTAAATTTTTAAAATGTGTGGTTAGGCTCTTTGTCAAAATTTCAAAAAGTAAATAATAAATTCAAGAAGAGATTTTCGTCTTGAGTCTTATAACACCTCATGTGTCCAAATCTGATTATTGGTTCCGCTTTCTTTCCTGTAAAATCTACATGCTTTGTTTTAGGGGTAAAATGACCAATCGTGGTAAAAGAGTATAAATGACCAATTTTTTGAGCTATCACACCTAATTTTAGGTTTCTTAATTTCCAAGATATCGATTTTTCAATTTTGGGGTAGTTTATCACCCCCTTACTATTTTTCATCAAAAACAAAAGATCTTAGGTTCATTTATCATTTTTAGGCGTTTAACACCTTTTTCCCTGTAAAATCACTGTTGTTGTTTGAGTCTTCAGTCTTTTGACTGGTTTGATGCAGCCCTCCATGCCTCCCTGTCCTGAGCTAATCGTTTCATCTCTACATAACTACCACACCCCACATGCGAGGCAATCTGTTTAACATATTCTAACCTTGGTCTACCCCTACAGTTCTTGTCCTCGACCCTTCCTTCCATAACTAAGCTTGCTATTCCTGGGTGTCTTAGTATGTGTCCTACCAACCTATCTCTTCTCTTCATTAGCAGTCGCCAGAAACATCTCTCCTCTCCCACTCGGCTTAATACCTCTTTGTTTGTAACCCTATCTACCCATCTGATCTTCATCATTCTCCTGTAACACCACATTTCAAATGCTTCAATTCTCCTCTTTTCTGCTACACCAATAATCCAAGTTTCACTTCCATAGAGCGCCACGCTCCAGACAAAGGCTTTCAAAAATGACTTCCTAATACCTAAATCTATATTCGATATCAGCAGATTCCTTTTTTGTAGAAATGCTTTCTTTGCCTGAGCCAACCTACTTTTTATATCCTCTTTGCTTCGTCCATCACTGGTTATTCTGCTTCCTAAGTAACAGAAGTCTCCTGCTTCCTTCAGCTTTTCACCTGCCAATTTGATCTCCACAGAGGTTTCTGATTTATTTCGGCTGCATTCCAGTATTTTTGTTTTACATTTATTAATTTTCATCATGAATCCTTTCCGTAAGACGGAGTCCATACCATTCAAAAACTCATTCAAATCCTCAGGCTTGTCGGCCAAGATGACGATGTCATCAGCAAATCTCAGAGTTGAAATTATTTCTCCTTGAATCTTCACTCCCACTTTACATTTTTCTCTAATCTCCTTCATTGCTTGTTCAATGTAAAGATTGAAAAGTATGGGTGATAAGTTGCAGCCTTGCCTTACACCTTTCTGAATACCAGCTTCTCTCTCATGTCCTTCAACTCGAATGACTGCTGTCTGGTTTCTGTACAGATTGTATATCACCCTCCTATCCCTGTACTTTATTCCAATCGATTTCAAAATGTCAAACAATTTAGTCCAATCAACGTTATCAAAAGCCTTTTCCAAGTCTACAAAAGCCATGAACGTTCTCTTATCTTTCCTTATTCTACCTTCCAAAATCAGCCTAAGACTTAGTACAGCTTCCCTTGTTCCTACATTTCTCCTGAAACCAAACTGGTCTTCGCCCAACTCCGTTTCTATCTGGCTTTCAATCTTCTTGTAAATTATTCTAGACAGGATCTTTGAAGCATGAGTAATCAAGCTGATTGTACGGTAATCTTCACATCTGTCAGCTCCCACTTTCTTTGGTATAGGGATGATCACATTCTTCTTGAAATCGGGGGGTACCTCACCTGTCTCATAAATCCTACACACCAAGTGAAATAACCTGATCAGACCTTCATCTCCTATGCAGCGTAGCAACTCAATCGGTATATCATCTATGCCTGGTGCTTTGTTCCTGCTTAAGTCTTCCAAAGCTGTATCAAATTCTGATCTCAATATTAAATCTCCTTTCGCATCCTCATCAATTTCCTCCTCCCTTTCCATTACATGATTCTCAATCTCCTTTCCCTTATACAAACTCTCTATGTAAGCTTTCCATCTCTCAACCTTTTCTTCCCTATCTGTTAGAGGCTTTCCATTTGTGTCCTTAATATTACAGCACTTAGTCTTCTTTTCCCCAAAAGTATTCTTAATCCTTCGATAAGCTGTGTCTACTTTTCCTAATTTCAGACAATTTTCTATACCTGCACATTTCTCTTTCAACCATTCTTCTTTCGCTTCCTTGCACTTCTTGTTAACCTCATTTCTCAGACGTCTGTATTCTGCTTTTCCCTTTTCATCTCTTACATTCTTGTGTTTCCGCCTTTCATCCATCAATTCTAGTATATCCTGAATGATCCACGGTTTTCTACCTATTCTTTCTTTCCTACCAATGGTTTCTTCTGCGGATTTTGTTATTTCATTCTTCAAAAGTGCCCATTCGTCTGCAATTGAAGTTTGTTTAGGGTTTTTCATTAGTCCTTCCTTTATACTCTTCTTGAATCTTTCGTTTACATCCTTCTCTTTCAGTCTGTCTATTGCCCACCTTTTTGGCTTTTGACTTTTCTTCAGTTTCTTCAACTTTAATCTGCATTTCATGACAACCAGATTGTGGTCAGAGTTTATGTCAGCACCAGGATATGTTTTATAATCCAAAATCTGGTTTCGAAACCTCTGCTTGACCATAATGAAGTCGATTTGGTAACGCCCTGCATCTCCTGGTCTCATCCATGTGTATATTCTTCTTTTGTGGTTATTGAATAACGTGTTAGCTATGACCAACTTATGCTCGGTGCAGAATTCTACCAGCCTGCTTCCTCGATCATTCCTTTCACCTAATCCGAAATCTCCTACTATCTTCCCTTCTCTCCCTTTTCCTACCACAGCATTCCAATCACCCATTACTATAACATTTTCATCACCCTTGATATACCTCAGAATTTCGTCTATTTCTTCGTAGACCTTTTCAACACCCTCATCATCAGCTTGACTGGTAGGCATATAGACTTGTACCACTGTGGTGCAGGTAGGTTTAGTATTGATTTTTGCTACAATAATCCGTTCACTATATTGCTCATAATATTCCACCCGCTGTCCAAGTTTCCTACTCAATATGAGGCCAACCTCTGCTTGGCCATTGTTTGATTTAGTGCTAATGACCCTATAGTCTCCTGACCAAAAGTCCTGTTCTTCCTGCCAGCGCATTTCACTAATCCCAACCAAATCCAACCTCAACCTATCCATTTCCCTTTCTCAGTTTTCTAACCTTCCACTTCCTAGCAGACTTCTAACATTCCACGCTCCGATCACTATTCACTGTTTTAGGGGTGAAATGACCTATCGTGGTATAAGCGTATGTCATGACCTATTTTTAAAGCTATCACACTTAATTTTAAGGCTCTTAATTTCCAAGATAACGATTTTTAAATTTTGCGGGGTATTTTTAACCCTCTTACTATTTCTTCATTAAAAACAAATGATCTTAGGTTCATTTATCATTTTTAAGTGTTTAACCGCTTTTTTTCCTGTAACATTACTATTTACTATTTTAGGGGTGAAATGACCTATCGTGGTATAAGCGTATGTCATGACCTATTTTTAAAGCTATCACACTTTATTTTAAGGCTCTTAGTTTCCAAGATATCGATTTTTTCAATTTGGGAGTGGGGGGGGGGGATAGTTTCACCTCAAAAGGCGAACATCGCCCCAATTGCTAGGACCCCTCATACAAGTCACTAGCATGATAGGTTCGCGAGATATTAACAAAAGTGTGGTTAGGCCCTTTGTCAAAATGTCAAAAATACATTCTAAAAGGGGGCATCATCCCAAGTCCTACAATACCTCATACAAGTTCCTAGCCTTATTAGTCCGTTTGTTAAACCTTTTGACATAATTTGGATAAATTCATGGGCTAGTCCGTAGGAACCAGTCCAAAGGGACTCGTCCACAAGGACTCGTCCACAAGGACTTGTCCATAAGGACTTGTCCACAAGCACTTGTCCACAAGGACTTGTCCATAAGGACCTGTCAACAAGGACCTATCCACAAGGACTTGTCCACAAGGACTCGTCCACAAGGACTCGTCCACAAGGACTTGTCCATAAGGACTCGTCCACAAGGACTCGTCCACATGGACTTGTCCATAAGGACTTGTCCACAAGCACTTGTCCACAAGGACTTGTCCATAAGGACCTGTCAACAAGGACCTATCCACAAGGACTTGTCCACAAGGACTCGTCCACAAGGACCTGTCAACAAGGACCCGTCCACAGGGATCCGCTCCCCCACCCTCTTACAAAATCTATGAGTGGGCATGCGTAAAAAACAAAAAACAAGCATGTTAATTCATAGTGGCTTTCCACCGAATACATGTCTCTTGTATAGAACAACGTTTCATTCCATATTGGCATTCAAACTCTCACATCTCGCACTTGGAAGGAGAGATTTTATAAAAAAAATACAATTTCACCCCCTAGTAGGGGTAGGTTTTATTTTGGGGTGGAAATATGTTGTCCATTGGAAAGGGGGGTATCAGCCCGAGTTCAATGACACCTCATTCGTCATAATCCGACCATGCGTTCGAGGGATATCGTGCCGCCGCCATCTTGTGAGGAGGGTGAGGAGGGTGAGGAGGAGGAGGAGGAGGAGGAGGAGGATATAGAACTGTCCAAAACACACTACTGTCCAGCCATAGTGAAATGGTGCAAACAAATTGACCCAACACCACTCAGACGCAGCTGATGCTGACCGACATATTGCCCAGATCCTGCACCATGCGAGGCAAAATCTGACGGGAAAGACATTTGCCAACGATGCAGAAGTTCTCTATTAGCTCCGTGACCAAGAGGTGGAATTCTACCGTCGAGGAATTGAATGTACCGACCGGCGTGTAGCGAGACTTGGTGACTGTGTAGGTACTTGGCCCTCATAATGATGTGCAGCTTCTCGTATTGGACAGTGTGTGATCACTAGGGAGCGGACATGATGCACTGAAAACGATCAAAATATGCACTAAAATTGAAATATATGCACTTAACAACAAGCCAATCTTATTCACTCACTTTATACAGGTATCATTCACTGCAGAAAGAAGCATCATTATCTATATATACAGTATAATGCTCAATGTTTGTCTGTCTGTCTGTCTGTCTGATTGTCTGTTATGTATACAAATCCACAACGATTCACCGATCTGAACCAAAATATGTATACTTACCCTTTGAAACCCTGCGGGTAACCCTGTCCCCTTGAAATTTCCGAAAAACCACCCCATTCCCTGCATTTAGGCCCTTTTGCCCAAATCTACACCGTTTCACCGATCTCGACCAAAGTTTGTATACTTACCCTTTGTAACCCTGTGAATAACACGGTCCACGTAAAATTTCTGACAGTCCGCCCCATTTCCTGCATTTAGGCCCTTTGACAAACATCTACACCGCTTCACCGATCCGAACCAAAAATTGTATACTTACCCTTTAGAACCCTGCGGGTAACCCTGTCTACTTGAAATTTCGGACAGACCACCCCATTTCCTGCATTTAGGCCCTTTGACAAACATCTACACCGCTTCACCGATCTGAACCAAAATTTGTATATTTACCCTCTGGAACCCTGCGAGTAACACTGTCTGCTTTAAATGGCGGACAGACCACCCCATTCCCTGCATTTAGGCCCTTTTGAAAAAATATACACCGTTTCACCGATCAGAACCAAAATTTGTATACTTACCCTTTGGTACCCTGCGAGCAACATTGTCTGTTTGAAATTGCAGACAGACCACTCCATTCCCTACATTTAGGCCCTTTGGCCCAAATCTACAACGATTCACCGATCTCAACCAAAATTTGTATATTTACCCTTTGTAATCCTGTGAATAACACTTTCACTTAATATTTCGGAAAGACCACCCCATTTCCTGCATTTAGGCCCTTTGGCAAAAATCTACACCGTTTCACCTATCCGAACCAAAATTTGTATACTTACCCTTTGAAACCCTGCGGGTAACCCTGTCCACTTGAAATTGCGAACAGATCACCCCATTCCCTGCATTTAGGCACCTTGGCACAAATCTACACCGTTTCACCGATCAGAACCAAAATTTGTATACTTACCCTTTGGTACCCTACGAGTAACACTGTCTGCTTGAAATTGCGGACAGACCACTCCATTCCCTGCATTTAGGCCCTTTGGCTCAAATCCACCCCGTTTCAACAATCTCAACCAAAATTTGTATATTTACCCTTTGGAACCCTGCGAGTAACATTCACTTAAAATTTCGGACTGACCACCCCATTTCCTGCATTTAGACCGTTCAGCACAAATCTACACCGTTTCACCGATCTGAACGAAATATTTCATACTTACCCTTTGGACCCGACAAGTAACACTGTCCACTTTAAAATTCGGACAAACCACTCCATTCCCCGCATTTAGGCCCTTTGACACAAATTTACACCGTTCCACCTAATTGCACCGAATTTTACGTACTTACCCTTTGAAACCCTACTGGTAACACTGTCCACTTGATATTTTGGACAACCCTCTCCATTCCTTATATTTAGAACAACAGACAAATGGATCTTAAAAACCACGTTTAAGGCGCTAGAACTATTCATGTCCGTAGTAGTGTAACTGTAAGAATATTTTAATAAGTCTATTATTGACTGGCAATGCGGGCTGCATCACTTCACCCCTACCACTGTTCTGGTGCAGAATTGTGATAATAATTACATCTTAATCTGCTTATAAATGGCAGTCACAGGGACTAATAAGTTCAAAAAGATTTCTTAGGCCCCTAAAACAGTTATCATCTTGAAAATATTATGCCTCTGTATAAGTGCCATGGTGTTGGTGCAGTACATTGAGGTTATCAGCGACTATAAGCGTTGGTGCTTTCAAATTTACCTTCATTTATTCCGCACCTTATCGTTGAGTGCTATGTGGCGATAAATGACATTTTTGCTTCCGGTACCTCAGGAGCTTGGGCCAGCCGACGTTTTTCCAAACTGCTCTGCATATTTTCCTACGGCATTATGCGACAAGAGACGACACTATTGGTGTCTATTTTTCTAACAGCTAATGAGATATAGGCCCTAGGCAGTGTCTTTTAGTTCACTGACTCCTCTTTCTAATCATATCTTTCAATTCGATTGTAAATTACATATGTCAGTACAGTAGTTAGCAAATAGCCGTTTCCCTATTCACTATTATCAGTATATTACGGGAAAATGACCTGAATGTTACGTCAATTAGAGTGTAGACTACTACTTATCACCCCTACTACCACCATCACCATCACAAAAAGTTATATTATTCATTTTCTGTTTGATTTAATATCATTTTTGTAGTAAGTTAGTATTCATTATCATCCATAAAACAAATAAATCCTCCGGGCGAAGCCGGGCACTACTGCAGGTAGATAATAAAGGCAAGTTTTCTGGAGACAAATTACGTCTATTTTAATAGTTTTCAGTGCATAAATGTCCGGTTCCTGCCATCAGTAGAATAATCACTATTACCTGACACCCACTGTTTAATAAATACTTTCTGCTGCTCTTCTCTTTAGGCGTTTTGAGTTCAGGATATGCAGACTAAGAATAAAGTAACACAATTGATGAAGAAACTCCTCACTAAACTAACCCCGGGCTACTGGCTGTCTAGATGGTGAAAGAAATGTCCCACCCCAATCCCTTCTTCAAATAGCCAGGCAACATGCGTGCGTACAATATTAGTTATTAATCTGTTGCTCTGAAAGTTGCTTACAAAAGATGTCCAACTGTACGTGTTCTTTCATATAAAGTAAGAACGGCAAGCGCCAGTTTTGTTATTCGCTACTGCGGTCGCCTTGGCCGAGCTTGTGGCGCGCCATGGCCCCCTGTTGTACTATTGAAAGCGCGCGCATAGTAGCCTACAAGCGAAGGCTGATTTTTTTCAAGTTCCGATGGACTGTATAAGAATAAAAGATTGGCATACCAACTAATTTTACTACTAAATGTTTGCTTGTTTTATTCTTATGTCAGAACATAATCTCCAAAACGATTGAAACATTTGTCGTATCGTTACACCAGCTTTCCAATACCCTCGGCTAAATATTCTGCCGCCACTGAGGTGGATACGTCTGGAGAGTCTCCTGAAGTGTTTCCTTTTTGGCGAGGAGTTGCCGCCCAACCATACCTTCAATTCTCGAAAAAGGTGAAAATTTGCCGAGGGCATTGGAAAGCTGGTGTAACGATACGACAAATGTTTCAATCGTTTTGGCGATTATGTTGAGACATAGGGATAAAACAAGCAAGCATTTAGTAGTAAAATCAGTTTTGTATGTCAATCTGTTATTTTTATACAGTCCATCGGAACTTGAAAAAAAAACAGCCCTTGTAAGCACGCGCTTTCAATAGTACAGCAGGGGGCCATGGCATGCCACAAGCTCGGCCAAGGCCACCGCAGTAGCGAATAACAAAACAGCCGCTTGCCGTTCTTACTTTATATGAAAGAACATGTACAGTTAAAATATGCTGTTATGTTCAGAATATGCAAAAAAAAAAAACAATAATCCCTCAAAATATGCATTTTCAAAAAATCCAGTCCCTAGTCATAACACTGTGTAGGCTTATGTTCATTATCTCTGACAAGTAGCGGTGGGTGAGTGGTTATCGTGTCGGAATACCAACCCCCCCAAACTTGCAGGTTCGCTCCTGGCCGTGTTAAGGGATTTTTGAAAGGCAACAAAAATCTCGCCACGCATGTCATACATTGTTGACATGTTAAAGAACCCATTTGAATTCAGCAGGCCGTGTTCATAGTGGAAAAGGCGGCTTTGGTGGCATAGTGGGTAGCATGCTGAACTGCTGTGCCCAAGATGGCGGGTTCAAACCCGGACGAAGTCGTCGGATTTTTTAAGAGCGTTAAAAATCCTTCAGTATGCTTTCCTTCGAAGGGGAAGTAAAGCCGACGGTCCCATGTCATAGATTTATGGCATGTAAAAGATCCTTCCACAGACTAAACTTGTGTGAAGCTAAATTTCTAGGTTAGATTTCGTTGTAAAGCTCTATCAAAGTTCCAACGTTCACCACTAGGTATCATTCATATCTGGTAGCGAACTACTCGAAATTGAACGGAACTTGTAGCTCACACAAAGCGTGTCGGCTGGAAGCAGTTACAGACTCAGGCGAGCCGAACACGTCCTCGGATACTCCCGGCACTAAAAGCCATACGATAAATAAATAAATAAATAAATAAATAAATAAATAGTGGCAAAATAATCTCGGGACTTGCCGCCATCAAAAATGTTCCTCCATTCTCTACTAGAAAGCGCTATAGTGTCATGGAGCTTAGATATCTAACTTCCTTGACTTTCATAGCGCTCCAAGGAACGACATACAGTAATTTGACATGCAAGCTACCCTCTGGGCGCAAATAACAACCGGCATCCCAGGCCATACGAGATTATCAATCGCTCGCTAAAGCGCAGCGTTAGGTCATGGCGCCAATCTCTCTGCTGACTCGGTAGACACGTGGGTTCGAGCCCCACCGTCGGCCGTCCTTGAAATGGCTTTCCATTTTCAATACCAGGCAAATGCTGGGACGGTACCTTCTAACAGGCCACGGTCGCTTCCTTCCTCATCCTTGCCCAGATTCATTCATCTCTCATCCTGGCGCGCAGTTCGCCCATGGGCACTCGGCCCCTCACGAGGCCACACAACAACAACAACAACAACAACATCAACAAACAAGTACCCTGAGGACTGTTGGAAGTCACGTACCGTGGTTAGCGAGTCTCTCCTGCGCCAGTTCCAGGTTGGTAAGCCTGCTGAGTGTGGACGTCACGGTGTGGCTCCAGGTACGGTTGCCCACCCTGGCGGTGCAGAGCAGCTCCATCTTACCAGTGTTGGTGGAGAAGAATCGCCTCTCAGTTGTGAAGTTCAGGCCCAGAGTGCGCAAGTGCAGACCTTGCGAGTCCACAGCCGGCCTCTGCAGGACGCCATCACTCAGCACGCGACCAGACTGGAGACAATAGTAACAGTCCTCTTATTCACCTCGCATAGATTCTCTAGGGAATGGGAGCGACAGGAGAGTTACTGGATTATTTGGGAGCCGGATTTTAGAAGGCTGAATCACTTACCGATATGGTATCTCCGTCATCGTCTTGCGACACGTGATTCAGGATCCATCTCTCCGCCTGGAAATGTACAACATTTCAGTGATTTTCTTTCATGAATTCAAGAAAGCAAAAGAAAAAAATAATAAGATTGATGGTTTTTAGTCGGTCAACAAGATTGTATACAAATGAGATGGGATATTCCCTAATCCTGAAAAAAGGACACGAGATTAATAAATACACTTGGATGACCAGTTTCGATCGTCAAGCGATCATCATCAGATCCAATACACATAAAATCTATGTCTGAAAATATAGGTGAAAATATTTACAAAGGAGCACATGAGCCCGAAATCACATCGGCCATGTGACCTCTATGGCTCATGAGGGATTTACCATCCTTGAGAGAAGCACAGACTTCCAAGGAGAAGGCATGAGTAGCGCTCATTTGATTTATATGAGTTGCCGTGCCGTGGATGTATATAATTTTGTGTATTTCATAAGACTGTATTTGTTAACCACTATTGTACATATTTTTGATGCACCGGAGAGAGATTTTATTTATTATGTAAAGGAAACATGAATGTTAACACCCGCAGAGAATGCCATAAATATTTCACAGTCGCACATTTGACTCATGGCTAGATAGTGCTTCCGGCGTCTTGCTAAACGACTCTTACTGCAAGCATGGTCTTGATATGACCTACGACTCTTACTGCAGGCATGGCCCTGTGACAATGGAGAAATTTGTGCTTGTCAAAATCGACAAATATCTGTGGAAGTTAACTTAATCCGACGAACTGTGATACGCTTTTGCGTGCAGCAAAGCTGTTAAGTGGAATTGAGATAATTAGTGAAGGCAAATGTTGGATATTTGCGATATTTTGGTAATTTTTCCACGCTGGCATCGAACACGCCGCCAACCACGTTTTTCTAAAGTGCTACGATATTACCAAGTACAGTGCAATACGGTAATGAACAAATCACGAGTGATTTAATTCACCAAGTTTTAGTGTGCACAGTAGCACAAGCTGCTGAGATTAAAAACTGTGAGCGGAGAAAATCCATGGCCATTATTATTGCTTACCCGCTGATACAAGTGTGAACTTGCTAATTACAATCTTATGATAAATTCAGTGCAAACTACGAATACCACGTCATCATGGCATTAACCATACACATTTTACATGCCGAAGAAATGCCAATTACTCCTTTTATAATGGAATTGGGAATGGATAGTAACCCCAGGATGGCGGGGTTCAGTGATAGCTGGATTACACTATGAAGGGAGGCACGTGTATCTTAGGCATCTTACCACCATGCCTTACTTGCAACCTAAACCAGGCAAGTAATTTCACTGAGGAAATGTGAAGCACGCACGTGAGTCTGGCTGGAAGCCGAAACATCTTTTTATGTACGATCTCGTAATGGGGATTAGTTTAGTAAGACCTTACGCCGCACATTCTTAGGTAGGATTAATTATTAACATGTATTCCTAGTGGTGAAGTAACCACAAGTTATGTCGTATCATTTGCAATAGCTTGGGACAAACGCTTTTGCAAACGTTTTTGTAAATAAACATTTTCTAGTTCGACAGTGCATCGAACCCACACTCTTTAACGTGTAGGATTTTTGTTATATAATCATGTCTGAATAACTGCATTTTTATTGGGATAGTAAACCCAGCGACCACCTGTTGGCCGTGAAACAAGTCAATGTCACTTTTTTCTTTCATTTATTGACCTTGTAAATGTGACTACAGCGCACTCTTTTCTTGATAATTCATTTAGAAGGCTGTGAATGGAGTGAACACTAGACATTACTGCATCGAAACCTGTTTACGATATGTGGAGAAGTAAAAGAGTAACTTTATAAAATTCGACATTCATACGACTACCAAACAAGCTATGAACTGTAATTTTGTAAGATGAGCTGAGCAGGCTATCTTGGGTTCGAAGTGAGGGGTCATTTTAGGACTGTAAACAAAAGACCCAGGCTTATTAATGCAAGTTTTCCCAGACTTTAGATGTCCAATATATGAGCAAATAATGCACCTTTCTATAAGTTCAGAATGCACAGCTGTCATTACAGCAGAGTTAAATCTTGTCCACAAGCTTGGATTGTATAAATTTAGTCAAACCCATGTTATGTTAAAACGCACTACAGAGGTACAGTAGGATATGATTACCCTTAGTTGCCCAGTACAAGTTTTGGTACTATATGAGCTGATAACGTGAACGACTTTTGTCTCGTTATTGCAGCAGATGATCGATGGATCAGTGGTATTGATCAGCACACAGAGATGCTATTTGATGTTTGGAATTGATTTTTCTTCCAATAATCCAGTGAATAGAGGTCTGTTACCTTACAAACGGTCCGGTAGTTCTAAATTTTTTATATGTTGTCTAGGACGGCTAGTAGGTATTTAAAATGTAAAATGCACAATTTCCCCCCCCCCCTCCGCGCCCGCCGCCATATTGGAAAAATCGCAAAAAAAAACGGCACTTTCTTGATATTTTCACCTATATCTCCGTTTCGGTGCGTTTTAGTGAAAATAGAGTTCTAGTCAATGTTGTGGACAATTAAATTTCCTACAATTTACATTCAATATTTTGTTTCTAGGATTTATGGTTACGGAAATATTTACTTTTCTAAACAATAAAAAATCACATTTTTCGGATATTTTGCCAAAATTCTAACTTTAGAACGCTGTAATTTAGTTATGGCCTATTCTAGAAAAACAAGTATCACAATATAATTAGTAGAGAATTTAATTACCTACAAAATGCATGTAATTCTTTAGTCAACCATATGAAGTGGGGGTAAGTATAAAATTTTAAACAATGGGTATATTGCTTTTTTTGCTTTTGTGACTCCACATTTAAGCTAATCTAAAGAAAATGCACAAACTATTTTCCAGCTATGGCTTGAATTTTTAGTTAATACCAACCATACTTGAGTTTCTTACATGTAACAGCGCAATTATAATGAGGCAGGTACTATATTTCAATTAAATATCCACTGGTGAGAGGAGATGTTCAATTCCAAACAATCCACCAACACAGCAAGTACATTTTTAAAGATTCATTTATTTAAACAAAATAAGATCATAATACAGCATTAATCTTACAAAAATCAGTAGTGAATAAACTAAGAACATAAAAGAAAACTGATTTACTGGAGCTTCGCTCGTTTTGTAGGGGGTGAGTGAATGAAGTCGGAGTCTTCATTGTCCTCCTCAAATAGTGAAGTTAGTAGATCGGCGTCGTCTTCGTCGTCGATGGTAACTTCCTCCCTGTTATTATATTCTTCTCTACTACATACTTTGCAAAGGGCGGAACAACTTAGGCCCGTCTTTTTACAGCCACACGCCCCCATACAGCCAGTTGTGCATCTGCATGAGATGGTGATAAGCAGGTTTGGGGGAGCAGCATCTCTACTCATCCTGATGGCCTCCAGTCTTCCAGCTTTTCTACACCAGCCCAAATCTATAGGGTCCTTGTCAATCCCCATCCACTGCATGACCTGGTGATATGTCCTCAGGAAGTGGAAATGTGCTGCGTCAGTAGTTGGAGGTAGTTTAGCCAGGTTGAGTTTAATGGCACTAGTCTTCAATTTGCTATAGCGAAGGGAGTTCAACGACTGTTCTCCACTGCCACCATACAGGGATATCAAGATTTTCTCCCCTGCTCTGAAATGTCTTGGGGACTGGCAGCAGGGTCCTTGAACCTCTTAGCCCGCTCAAGCAATGATGGGTCTTTCGTAAAGAGTTGGCAGAATGTATTCTTTCCAAACTCAAAAATGTTTGAAGTGGTGTCACAGCCCGATATTGCGTGCAGGAGCAAGATACAGCCTTTGGAGTTGTACTTGTAGGAGGAGGCGGAGTAGATTGCTTCTGGATGTTTTCCCCTCGCTGGTTTTTTGAGGTAAACATTATTTACCGCAGGTGTTGTACCAGTCAGCAGAGCAAGTAGGTCAATGTCTTCCCCGACAATGATAATGGCGTCGTACGTGGGGGAGAGGTGTTTAGCTGTGGCAACTATCAACCTGTCAGCATCTTCGGAAGCTTGGTCTGTAGATATGTTTGCCGCTTGCAATTCACTGGAGAGCAGCTTCACAAATCGGTCCTTGTTCCCCTCATTGGCCAGGAAATTATCCTGAGGTGTGGTGTTAACAGTTGCTTTGTTAAACACCACGTCTGGTGATGAGTTTGCCTTGTACCTTCTTGCTCGTTCTGCAGTCTTGGTCCCATGATGGGTAGGATCTGTAATGTAGCCATCAAAAATCACCATCACATCGGTGCCATAATGACGTAGAACGTACTTGACGTAACCCTGGCAAATTCCTCCAAAGGTCATGCTGCTGTTCCATACAACTTTGTTCAGAAGGTACCCTCCATCAATAACGACCATGGAACGTTGAGGTAGTTGGAAGTCTTGTGGAAGTGGCGAGAAAGCTGTGTATAATAATGATTTCGTCCCTTTACGCATACCGTCCTCATTAAACAAAGACATAGGGAATGGTGCCAGTTCATACGATAGGTAGTTCTGCAGATCTTCTTCTGATTGTTTCGCTATACACATGCGGTTAAACAGTGTGAGTGGGTCAACAGATAACTTCTTGTCTCCCACATTCATTGAGTTTTTATCGAACATCAGTGTGATCACTTTGTCTTTTTTTCTTAAAAGACGCCTCTCCGAATGTGTTTCCAACTATTTTTGCTAACCCTGCACCTCCTACCACTTGGGCTTGGTGACAATTAACCTGGTCACTTCCCACTACGCCAGAGTTAATGTCGATTAGATCAGTTTCGGGGAAGGGTTGGTGTATGGAAAGCCAACCAAATAGAATCCCCACATCATGAGCGTCAGGACTCATTCTAGTAGGCCTCATTTCCACGTGCTGCTCAGAGGACGTTTATGTTACATTGCTGTACTTCTCGATTTCATGAGCACCCGCAGGCAGGTCATCCCAAGAGTCCACTTCAACAGAGTGCTCTCAGTCATGCCCCTTCCGATTAATCCTCCCCCTATTTTCATATCCTTCATGAGCATTTGTTCGATTGTCATGTCGGTCCAAATACCGGACCAGAACTTGTCTGATCTTCGAACAATGAAATGACCCACCATTGTGAAATTCTTAATCTCGGTGGGGTCAATTTTTTCTTCCAGGCACAGCATTTCTTGCAGATATAAATGCGCAGTTTTTGCATAAAACCAGTGGCCTGCAGCATGGAAATTTTGAACAATTTCAGCGTTCCAAAGTTAGAATTTTGACAAAATATCCGAAAAATGTGATTTTTTTATTGTTTAACAAAGTAAATATGTCCGTAACCATAAGTCCTAGAAACAAAATATCAAGCGTACATTATAGGAAATTTAATTGTCTACAACATTGACTAGAACTCTTTTTTCTATAAAACGCACCGAAACGGAGATAGATGCGAGAATCTCAAGAAAAGGCCGATTATTGGCGATTTTTCCAATAAGGCGGCGGGCGCGGAGGGGGGGAAATTGTGCATTTTCCATTTTAAACACCTACTAACCATCCAAGAAAACATATAAAAAAATTAGAACTACCGGACCGTTTGTAAGGTAACCCCCCATGTTTTGCTCTATTCACTGGACTACAATGATGAGTTTGATATTGGATGCTTTGTTACACCAATTTTTCACACTTTACGAAATTAACATGGTCACTAAACAATACAATGAAACTGATAGGACTGAACTAATCTGATAAATAAGAAAGTAATAATCATATATCAGGATGTCCTATTTAAAAATGAACATAAACAAAGAACTAGGAAGTCTAACAAAACGTAAATAAATCTATAAACTAAAATGAACATTGATGACCATTACTTAGACTTGATTCTTCGACACACTTAAATACAAATATAGCTATCCCTATTGAGAGACGACAATCAGTTAGTTACGTGTTTAAACGCGGTAGCTAACCTGATAATGCGACGTTAGACATGTTTTACTCATGCAGTCGCCGACCTAACTGTTCTCTCCCCACACAAATCATGACCCAATTTCACAAACATTGAATTTGCGATGAAGGTAGGCAGGATCAGTGGCGCCCATTGCGCAGTAATTTAAGAGGGTTACATGTTACTCATTTGTGTTGCTAACTAGAATAGATTTTCATGCGTTCTGTTAGGTTCAGAATGTGCATAGCTTTTGCTTGGAAATAAATTCAGGATGAAACGCTTCTCGTTTACATCATTGTTATTATTAACTTACGATAGGTATTAGATTAAATGACTGTAACGTTAAATGTTGGAGATGACACCATCATAGCGTAGTTGTAAACTTATTATGCTGTAAATGTAACTGAATTGTAAACAAGTAAATAACTTTCTTTGCTATAGAGCCATAATTGTATTATCCTTATTATTGAATCTCCGAAGTAACTGAATAGGGAAGAACTACGTGGCATTCTCTTAGATTGCATTCTTTGATTTTCCATTTTTGCGTAGGACTTCTAGAGGCTTAAGTTACTAGTATTTTCGCACGGAGACGAGTTATATTATTATCAACATTGTTTAGCACGGATTAGCCGTTTTCACCTCTCTGAAGTAGTTAGGGGTCTGCCACTTTTTCGAATAAACTGAGTGCGATTTAAATGTAAGCCTTGCCTCTTTATTGTATTTGTCGTGTTTGTATTCCTCTGGGCTGGTAGTTTCACCTCTTATTACACCCGATACCCCCCGAGTACTGATTCTTGAGTGCTTTCCCAGTCCAAGAATGCATTACTTCCCGTCCTATATGTCTTTATGGGAGATGGGGGTTTCGGAAGGGTCATTTAAGGTCTATGGCTCCCGAAATCCTCGTCAAACGGGCACAATATATATACATATAGGCTACATATACCGTGCATATAGTGTATATACATAAATATTTATAAATACATACCGGTACATACATATATATATATATATATATATATATATATATATAACTGTTTATATTGTAAATATTTTCACCCACATTTTCAGACATAGATTTTATGTGTAAGGGATCTGATGATGATCGCTTGACGATCGAAACTGGTCATCCAAGTTTATTAAACTCATGTAATGTTTTTCAGGATTAGGGAATAACCCACCTCATTTGGGTACAATCGTGTTGACCGACTGAAAAGCATCGAATTTTTGTTTACTAAGACAACACTGAAGAATGGCTTCAAACATCATAATAAAATTCAAGAAAGCAAACAGAAACTTAATGGATGGAAAATTAGACAACTCTGGAGAGATTTTCAACCAATTAAATTATTTTTAGTTACCGTCAAACAGCATCGCTGTTATAATTACAAGTTGAGAGACTGTTCCACAAATATTAATACAGGTCACTGTCACAGCATCGCTAACATATTTATATTGTCAACAAAATATACAAAATATTGACATGTTGTCTTTAACCCCCAAGTGAATGAAGTCCTGCAATCCTTTAAAATTTCTGCCGAATCTTTTGTTTGAGTTTCGCGTATGTGCATTAACACAGACTCTTGGAAACCTCTGTAGGGAGGAGAAAAGCTCTCAGCTGTTGCAGAAAGGAACTGCGATGCTCTTCATATAAGGGGTTGTAGTGCATGGTCCACTAGCCCACCGGTGGGCCGGGCACGGCCACCATGAGCCTGACTCATGAATCCCCGCAAAAGACACTGCAAAAGTCTAAAAGGATTGCTGGATATTGAATAATAAGTGCTTAACGTTTCAGTGTGTCAACACGACGGAGAATACCAATATGTGATTACACTATTGTGGCGGTTGGCACAACTGCCTTTTTGCTAATAGGCAACTGGGCTTTAACCCTTTATAGGGCAAAACGTTTTTTAATTTTTATGTCTTTCTACATTTTAATTGATTTTAATTATTTTAATTATTATAATTATAAATTACGTTGTTTTATGTTCGACCCTCACTATTATGTGTCAGAAAACTGTATCATAATGATGGTCATTATAACACTGTTTTTCATTACGATACAGTTTCTCCAGCCAATCAGAGCTCGTTCATTGACCAATTAGGTAACGATACCTTCGCGCATGTGCTCAAAATCCAGCATGTCGGACATAAACTCAACATCGAACTATAATAAATTACCGACATGGAATACGCACCGTCCATGTGTTCGCGTAAATAAACTGGCGAATATGAGACAAGAAATAGCACTGCACCTTAATATCACCAATGCTAATTTCTACACAGCCTTCAAACGACTCCGGTGACAATATTACTGAGGAACGGCAGATGTAAACATATGGCACGCATATGGCATTGCAAGCACACAGAGCGCATGCGTCGGTCGTTCAAAGTTCTTGAAAGACAGAGATATCAAACCCAGCGTTCGCTCTCCAATCACAAAATTCAAGTGGCTGACTGTCTACAGATATTTATGAATATTTATGTTAAAACATATAATAAAGTTATAATTATCGTCGAACATAAACAGTCGTATGCAACTCGCCTAGAATGGTAATTAAGACACTCGTATGTAAATTATGAAACTCACATACGTTCGTTTTATAAAAATACTCGTGTCTTAATTATTGCCATTAAAGGCTCGTTGCATAATGTACTATTATGTTTCTATAATTTTAATGTTTATATATTAATTTTCAGTTTATGTTCTTATAGATTTAATTGTGATATTGTTATTGAATTAATTAACTAACTAAGTTCGAATTGATTTTTACAATTATTTTCATAATTTTTATCGTTATGTTTATTATTTTAATTTTAATATTTATTTTATTATTGTAATTTTATTTTTATGATTTATATTTATTTATTTATATTTTATTTTTACACTTTAATTGTTAATGTTTTTAGTTCTTAAAATGTTATACGTATATAATATTTGATTTTTAGAAATGCTAGCACTTAGGCATGAAAATTCTCCGAAATTTGGCTGAAAGATTCAACTATCAACATCTTTGAAAGCATAAACTGTCCTTATGACAGGTGGTTACTATAGGGACCACTATCCCATAAAGGGTTAAAGATTTCGCTACTACGAAGGCTGTTTATTTTTCAAGTTCCGATGGACTGTATAAAAATAACAGATTGACATACCAGACTGATTTTACTACTAAATGTTTGCTAGTTTTATTCTCATGTCTCAACATAATCGCCAAAACAATTGAAACATTTGTCGTATCGTTACACCAGCTTTCCAATGCCATCGCTAAAAAATTCTGCCGCCACTGAGGTTGGAACGTCTGGACAGTCTCCTGAAGTGTTTCCTTTTTGGCGAGGCGTTACCGCCCAACCATACCTTCAATTCTAAAAATAAAGGTGAAAATCATTCAGTGCTTGTTTGGACTAAACGGCAGATGGTCCAAAACTTCACAATTGAATTCCTTGTAAAAGTCTATCGTAACGTTGGCACAGTGCGGTCGTGAATGATTTTCACCTTTTTCGACAATTGAAGGTATGGTTGGGCGGCAACTCCTCGCCAAAAAGGAAACACTTCAGGAGACTCTCCAGGCGTATCCACCTCAGTGGCGGCAGAATATTTAGTGAGGGCATTGGAAAGCTGGTGTAACGATACGACAAATGTTTCAATCGTTTTCGCGATTATGTTGAGACATCAGAATAAATCAAGCAAACATTTAGTGGTCAAATCAGTTTGGTAATGTCAATCTGTTATATTTATACAGTCCATCGGAACTTGAAAAAAAGCAGCCCTCGTATAACAAAATATAGGTAAAAATCACTAGATCTTGCGACTGGTTGGCAACCCTGCAAGTCATGTTGGCTACATACCTCGACTCCATTGATGAACCAGGCCAGCTCCGAGGGCGGGTTGGACCGGTCTGATACGCAGAGGACTTGCACTCGATCCCCGATGGAATAACTGGACTGAGCTCCCTCGATAACCGGCTCCTTGAGTGGCAGCGCTGAAACAATCCGCTACCATTAGCAGTGTAGCCGAGCCACGCCACTTTTCAGTCGACCAACACAAATTGTGCCCAATCACATTAGCCGGGAAACGAGTATTTACATGCACTAACATGACAGAAATATTATCACAAAATAACACCTTTATGTATAAAAGATGGGGGATACTTAATGGGATAACATGTTTCGTCAAGCGATCATCATCAGTTTGTAAAACACAAATACAATAGTATTGCTCACTTCAATAGTTGTTGCGTTATTATTATTAATGTAGTTTAAGTATGTTAACCTGTGATGTATTGTGACTAACTTCAGGATTGATATCGTCTACACTGTTTTGTTATGTTCTATGGCATTTGAAACCTGAGTCCGATACAGTGTCCGTTCTATTTCACTGCTCACTTCGGACTGAATGCTGCGAGATCCGTTAGCTTCTGCGCTCACCAAAAGCGGTGCCACCTACTTGTTGTTATGTTGACTATATTCCTGTATGCTACATTTAAGTCCGCGCCATCTGTTGTTGCTTCTTAAAAAGTTACTTGATTTAATTCGTGTGTGTCTTGAACTGGCAATGTCCTAAGCTGTGATGATATTCATTCATTCATGTTCTCAATCCGTAGATTGGTCGACAGCAATCCTCCTCTTCAATTCTTCCCTGTCACCAGTCAGTCTCATCATGTCTCTGTATGTGATGCTGTATGATAATGGTAAAGGACAATCTCAACTATTAGCGACGTATCTCATCCCCACCTCGCATAAACTAATGAGTCCTCTTTAAGTGCACCAGGTCTTTATGGGCTTCTTGAAATTTTTATATACTGCCTAAGTAGACCTCGGTTTATTGAGAATATGACACAACGCACATCCTTCCCGCTTAGCATTTTTTCCATGGCGTTGATTATCCCCAATTACATTCATAGTCTGGCTTCTTTCGCTTTGTTACCTTTGTATTGACGGGAGTATTGCCTAATAGTACGAATAGGGGTGAACTACCCAAGAATGTGTCTTCATTTAGATTATCTGGGTTGTTTAATTTAGCTAAGGGAATGTCTATGGCGTCTTTTATGTGAAGTTCCCTACCTTCTGTTTCGTGATGAATGATTCTTAGGTCTGTTTCTATATTTCTGAAGCTATGTTCTGTGTCATACATGTGCTCGCATACTGCTGAGTGTTTCCTGTGTTTGATTGCATTTCTGTGTTCCTTATAACGTGTGCCCATCCTCCTCCCTGTTTGTCCTACATTACTTGCTTGACATCCTGTTTCTTGGCCTAATAAGTACACTCCTGATTTTGAGTATGGGTTTTATTTATTTAAATTGCTATTGTGAATGTGCTTATCGAGTGTGTTGTTTGTTCTGAATGCTACTTTGATTGCTTGTTTATTGAAAAGGTTAGCGATTTTGTACGAGTTTGCATTCACGAAATTGAAACGCGTGAACTTACATACATTATTGGTTGGCATTTGTTTTGCACTATCTTTAGTAATATTTGATATATCATATTGGGTGTGAAGTTGTTTTCTTTAGCTAATTGCTTGATGATTTTAAATTTTTGTTGTAATTTTATTTTGTCATGGGTATACTTAAGGCCCTGTGAACCATCGAGTTGAAACCTGCTATTTTATGTGCGCTTGGGTGGTTGGAGCAGTTATCGATAGTGTACTTGGGTGCGTCTGGAATTTGTGTGATAACCTGTGTTCATGTGATGATTGTACTCGTGACTTGCTTGAAGCTCTTAAAAGAGTTGTTTTAAATTACTTTGTATTCTAATGGTGTAAATGCACCGCAGATATTCTGTGCCATGTACGTAGTCTATTACTATACCTCTTCTGCAAGTTGTTGTTTCATTTAGGGCCTACGGATAATTTTGGCGTTCTTTAAGGCCCGTTCTTATGTCTAGGTACCTGAAGTATTCGTAAATGTCCCGGGTCTTCAAATAAGGTCCGACACCAGAGTACAGTACAGTGTGTAATAAACGGGGAACTCTCTTATTCCCATGGTTAGTGCAGAGCTGCATTAAACAGAGGACTGAAATGTTATCAGAGCAGTGGTCTACAGAAGGACTGCCCAATCTACGGCCCGTGGGCCGGATATGGCCCGCGCCGGGTCGCCAAACTTTTAAATCAAGTTCCAGTCGTCGCACTAAACTAAATTATCATGAACTTTATTTCATAATTTGATTATTAATCATTGTGTCAAATGATATTGATATTATGTGAGAGAGAAATAATATTTATGTTCGACCCTGACTATTAAATGTCAGAAAACTGTACTATAATGAGGCTCATTATAACACTATTTTTCATTATGAAAAAGTTTCTCCCACTAACCAGTGCTCAAGAAACAGTTGTTTCATCAATTAGGTAATTAGATGCACTGAGTTCCAAGGCCTTCTAATTTAAATTTCACTGCCTGACCTAGTGTCATAGTAGGGTAATCGAGGAGGCCATGGTCAAATACAAGGCCTTCTCTGCGTCTCATGCGCTCTGTTCAGTACATAAAGCTGGCGAAATCTCGACAGATATTTATGAATATTTATGTTCAAACATAAAAAAAGTTATAATACTTATCGTCGAGCATAAACAGTAGTATGCAACTCGCCTATAATGGTAATTGAGACACTGGTATGTATTATTATCACTCGTGTTCCTACTGTCATTACTATTGACTATCTTGATGACTTGATCTGTATCATTCATTGGAATTAATTGCAGAAACTCCTCATGTACTGAATTATCTTTAACGAAACAAACACACGATTAAAGCAACCCGAAGCGACGTGAAAAATGTTACCGATCGCACACTTTAACAGCAAAGCTGATCCATGGCTAGCTCCAACACTGAAGGAGGAGTCTCGCTGCGAGTAGAGTGCAGGACATTTACCAAGTGAGGAACGTGATCACTTTTAATATATATATCAAATTACAAGAATGGCATCCACTATAAAAATCCAACAATGAAATTTACAGTGAAATAGAGAAAATTTCAGAAACGATCCGCAAGAGGCGGGCACGGTATTACCGTCATCTCAAACGAATGAACGGAAACAGGCTGACTAAACAGATTTTTCATTTCTTTGACTCCAAACCCAAAAACCACAATGCCCTGGTTTATGAATACCAATAAAGACCTCAAAATGCTGAATCTAAAACCCGACGACGCCTTCAATAGAGATGTCTTCCGCAAAAAGATACTGACTAATGGGCTAACCCGAGACGAGACACCGAACCCGAAAAGGAGACAAGGTACCACCTGGACAGCGGAGCGCAAGATGGCTCACTCACAGAGAATGAGGGAATTCTGGGCTCAGAGGAAAGCGAAGCAAATTGCCAAGAGTAGCGAGACTTAACGTGGTCCTAGATGGCCTCAACGAATTATAGGAGTTAAGACGCCCCACTAGCAGTAGCGTAAACCAGGTGATAGATGGGACAATATAAAGATTCAAGTAAGGAAATATCTCTGGGGGAGGGGTTAAACCCTAACGCCCCCCGTCGCACAGAGGGTCAAAATCGAAATCTAGGAGGACAAAATTATTTATTTTCATAATTAAATAATCAAAATGTATTACTTTTACAGCATTCTCATATAATTGCCACTCACTGTTCTGGGATATAATCGCATCTTAGTGTAAATCTGTCACCACTGTTGGAGCAGTCTGAATTGGAGGGTGAATGTAAGTGGCTGTGGTTTGGTTGTCTTTGTGGTTAGTGTGATGCTTTAAGATGGAACATGCAGCTGAAGGTATGATCTTTGTAACGTGTTTCAGTTATTAATGGGCGTAATTGTTGTGTAATGTTAGCTATATTTGCATTATATAGTATTTAACTATTATTTTTAAAATTATATTTTTACTTAGATTTTTAGTATGTCGCGTCACTCTGTGTCACATTCTACTTAATGTTAAAATGTAGACAATGTCTTATAGTTTACGCCTGTTATAAGATTTTTTGCATCCTTTTGCAACTTACTTAGTTATTTTACGTTTTAGAAGATGCCGCGCAACCAGTTCTCTCACGATTACAACTGTTTTAAGCACTGGGTTCAACGATTATGTCAAAAGTGGAACTTTGTGACTTTGTTAAAAGTAAATAAGGGGTAGAAAATTGTTCTGAAGAGATAACTGAATGCTCTATCCAACTCTTAGTCATAGACAATTTCTTGCATGTGTAGACGTATCTTAAAATGGTCTTAACTGATGTTTATTATGAAGTAAACAAATTATATTCGTTGCTTTCACTCTAAATTCATGATTAAAACGTAAAAATAATTTTGTCCCCCTAGACTTCGATTTTACCCACTGTGGGTAGGTACGCCATTGCTCGTGCGTCATTTGTGTGTATTCGTTTGCAATTCTAGTTTAGGTTATCACAGCAAGAGTAGCTACACATTTATACATTAGTTAGTGGAGGAAGACTTTTTGTGGGTGGGATTGTGATTTCTCAGTCTTGTAACCTTGTAGATATTAGAAATGGTTTTTGTTTGGGGTGTCGTGCCATTTCGTTCAGGTGCCATTTCGTCCAAATTCCACGAACAGAGGCAGGTGGGTTGACTCTCTACCGGCCCACTAGTGCTATTTCGTCCAAATTCCACGAACAGAGACAGGTGGGTTGACTCTCTACCGGCCCACTAGTGCTATTTCGTCCAAATTCCACGAACAGAGGCAGGTGGGTTGACTCTCTACCGGCCCACTAGTGCTATTTCGTCCAAATTCCACGAACAGAGGCAGGTGGGTTGACTCTCTACCGGCCCACTAGTGCTATTTCGTCCAAATTCCACGAACAGAGGCAGGTGGGTTGACTCTCTACCGGCCCACTAGTACTATTTCGTCCAAATTCCACGAACAGAGGCAGGTGGGTTGACTCTCTACCGGCCCACTAGTGCTATTTCGTCCAAATTCCACGAACAGAGGCAGGTGGGTTGTCTCTCTATCGGCCCACTAGTGCTATTTCGTCCAAATTCCACGAACAGAGGCAGGTGGGTTGACTCTCTACCGGCCCACTAGTGCTATTTCGTCCAAATTCCACGAACAGAGGCAGGTGGGTTGACTCTCTACCGGTCCACTAGTGCTATTTCGTCCAAATTCCACGAACAGAGGCAGGTGGGTTGACTCTCTACCGGCCCACTAGTGCTATTTCGTCCAAATTTCACGAACAGAGGCAGGTGGGTTGACTCTCTACCGGCCCACTAGTGCTATTTCGCCCAAATTCCACGAACAGAGGCAGGTGGGTTGACCCTCTACCGGCCCACTAGTGTTATTTCGTCCAAATTCCACGAACAGAGGCAGGTGGGTTGACTCTCTACCGGCTCACTAGTGCTATTTCGTCCAAATTCCACGAACAGAGGCAGGTGGGTTGACTCTCTACCGGCTCACTAGTGCTATTTCGTCCAAATTCCACGAACAGAGGCAGGTGGGTTGACTCTCTACCGGCCCACTAGTGCTATTTCGTCCAAATTCCACGAACAGAGGCAGGTGGGTTGACTCTCTACCGGCCCACTAGTGCTATTTCGTCCAAATTCCACGAACAGAGGCAGGTGGGTTGACTCTCTACCGGCCCACTAGTGCTATTTCGTCCAAATTCCACGAACAGAGGCAGGTGGGTTGACTCTCTACCGGCCCACTAGTGCTATTTCGTCCAAATTCCACGAACAGAGGCAGGTGGGTTGACTCTCTACCGGCCCACTAGTGCTATTTCGCCCAAATTCCACGAACAGAGGCAGGTGGGTTGACTCTCTGCCGGCCCACTAGTGGCGGCATGTTGGGAACTACACTCAGAGTTTGGCAATGGTCTGGTGCATTGTGCTGTCCCCAGACGGCGCTAGTGCTGTGTTCTCCGTGACTGTTTGGAGGAACGGCGCGGCGCTGTGGTTGTTAGCTCCTGTTTCGTCCAAACACCTATGATTGAAAGTTTGACAGGTCTACAATAACTGTTTCATTTCATTGCGTTTCTTGTTAGAAATAAGTAATTTCTTGATGTTTGTAATAATGGACGTTACTCGCTCCGCTCGTTTGCCACCAGTCAACTATATTTTACAATGAAATGTAAACAACATAGTGAGAATAGAAACAAATATTTTCACAAATCAGGTGATGATGATAATTGTTGTTTTAAGGGGCCTAACATCTAGGTTATCGGCCCCTAATGATCTGGGTGATAGCGAAAATGACAATGAAATGGAAACCAGAACGAAAATTAAGTGAGACTGAAAATACTTATAAAATGGAACTCAGATTGAAACTCACAAAATGCAATTGAGGTTCAAAATACTTACGAAATGCAATTGAAATTCAGGTGGGGTCCCGTGGTCACCAACCCACGTCGCACTAGAAGTGAGCCCCTGGGGGAAGGTGATAATTAAAATATATCCAAATTTGCATTACTAAAATATCTGTTTAAATAAATATCTTATCATTTATCAAGAAGGAATATTTGTTTATTCATTTAAATTACATGGGGACTTTGAAGGGCTTTGGGGAGGGAGCCCTAAGGTAATATCCCACAACCTGTAGTTGTGCACGTAAGCACAGGGGTCATTGGCCTCCGACTACCTGCACTGCCTCAACCCTTGACAACATTTCGTCTGGACGAGATGGCACTCATTAAATTGTGTAATAATTTGTAAAAACGAGCTGGACAAAATGGCACGTTTTTCAAGGAAATTTGTTGCTGGACGAAATGGCACCTGGACGAAACGGCACTGAACCTTCTTTGGGTGCGTAAGGCCTTAGTATTTACCAGTGATAGTTGCTACACTTTTTAAGATTTAACAGTCCCCTTAGCGGGTTGTTGTTGGGAGGCAGCGACCGTTTGTAGGTTTGGTAGTGTTTTGTAGAGCTATTTTAGGTTTTATATTTGGATCTGATGACGCTCGCCTGAAGAGCGAAACGTGTCACCCCACCATTTGTTAGAGAAGTGTGTTAATGTAACATTTCTTTCAGATAATAGGCTGGTAAATAATTGTTGCCTCCCGCCTAATATAATTGGGCGAAAGTGTGTTGGCCGGCTCGAAAGTATAAATTGACAGTTTGTACAGACAATACCATATCTGAATTATGACGGTTTGGCAACACTGTGTGTTAATAATCCTGCTCGTAAGAAATTAGTTTCCTGTGCTGCGGTAAGCAAGGTCGGCGCCAAGTAGGTTGGGTTGCATAGAGAGCAGGCGCTCCCCTGGCAGACAGCAGCGATCTAATGGTCCGTGTCTTTAACTTCCGTTACGGAGCATTAAGTACTTATTCAATGCTGATACCCCCTTAATTCCATCCCTACACTCAGCTCATCTATCAATGCAAACGCGCAGATTCACATGAAAATCAGAGGTACTTTAATAAGATACAAATATTGTGGGTTCAACCCCAGCTGAGTCGTACCAGTCCCTGACATCACATTGTGGTTTATATTCTAATACCATACCACGCACACCGACAGCGGTAGCTAACGCAGCGCTAGGCCTTGGGGTCAAGCTCTCTGTGGACTCAGTAGATGTGGGTTCGATCCCCACCGTCCGCCGTCCTTGAAATGGATTTTCGGTGGTTTCCCTATTTTCAACACCAGGCAAATGCTGGGACGGTACCATTCGCCAGACCATGGCCGCTTCCTTCCTCATCCTTGTCCAGTTTCGTTCATCTTCATTCGTTTCATCTACCATTAACTCCTCTCATGAGGTTGGCGTAAGGAAGGGCATCCAGCCATAACAACCATCCGCCATAAACACATATACAGTGTGGTTCACCAGCCCCTTACTTTTTTGGAGGACGGCAACCCAACTAACGCGTATATCACAGTCATCCTAAAAACATTAGTACCTGCTCCTTTACGTCCATTGTACAACTTTACCGTTGAGTACATCCTCGCGAATATAGTAGAAATCAATAGTGGCAGTGTTCTTTCAATGACCTCAAATGTAATGCATGATTGAAACGATCAGAGCTCCGAATGACACCTTCATACATTTGGACAGGAAGTGTCTACGAATAGACTCAATACGTGCCAGCAAGAACCCATGGTTCTCGGTAGCTAAGGTGGGTAAATCAAGAAGTGCTAGAGTAGCGTCAACGAAGTCGCATTGTAGTAGGTTCTAACCTTGAACTAGTACATTTTTTTTAAGTCGTTTATTGTGGATGTATTATGGACGCATACCTATCTGTTCCAACGAGTGATTTTTATTTGGTCCTCAAAAGGACCGTACTTATGCGATGGTATGCAGCCAGATTCGACGACGACATAATGATCTGTAGAACGAAAGCAAGGTATCCTGTATATTCAAGGCAGCAAGTGTTTTAAATTTTGACCACCTTTGTTTAAAGGAAAACTCCGACTCACTCAGAAAACCATTTGTTATGTGGGTAGGCTCACGACTAAATACATCAGACCGAAACTATAATTTCTTTCAACGGCATCTGTGCGAAAAGCGCTTGCTATACACTTACAGTAATAATTAGTTAGTGAGGTTTTAAGGGGCGGAACTACGAGGTCATCTGCCCCAAACATACAGTAAATACAGATAATTATAACATTATTGGTTTTACGTCCCTTTTAACTGCTCTGGCTTTTAGATACGCCGGGGTGCCGGAATTTTGCTCCGAAGGGGATCTTCAACGTGCCAGTAAATCTACTCACACGGCTCCCTCGCATTTGCGCACCCTCAAATGCCAGCTGACTGCGCCAGGATACGAACCTGCAACCTTCGGCACAGCAAGCGAGAACGTTACCGCTGAGCCTCGTATCAAGGCAGTAATTACAGAACGTGTCATATTATGATTCTGGGATAAATATTGAACTATTAAAATTCTAATTATCACGAATAGAGTCGCCTCCGTTGCGTAGTAATCAGCGTGATTAGCTGCCACCCCGGACGTCCTGGGTTCGATTCCCGGCTCTGCCACGAAATTTGAAACGAGGTATGAGGACTGGGACGGGGTCTACTCAGCCTCGGGTGGTCCAAATGAGTAGAGGTGGTTCGATTCCCACCTCAGCCATCCTCAATGTGGATTTCCGTGGATTCCCACTTCACCTTCGGGCAAATACCGGGATGTTACCTACCGTACGGCCACGGCCACCTCCTTCCCTCTTCCTTGCCTACCCCTCTCGATCGTTCCCTCCCTTCCCATCCCTCAAGAGGACCCTGTTCGCTTTGCAGGTGCGGCCGCCTGGGCGAGGTGCTGATTCCACCTCCCCAGTTGTATCCCGCAGACAAGATGTTTCAAGCTCCAGGACACTGCCCGTAGAGGCGGTAATGATGGGATCCCTCGCTTGAGTCCATGGGAAAAACTAACCTAGTGGGTAAAATCGACTAAAAAATAATAATTATAACGAATATTATCCATCCATGGTTTTGAACAGTATTTAGGTTTTTTTGTTTTTTTTTAGTCGTTTACCCTCCAGGTTGGCGGAACCCACGGACTCGGCGAGGGAACTCACCACTACCGCCTCTATGGGCAGTGTCCTCGAGCTTGGAACATCTGGTCGGGAGGGATACAACTGGGGAGGTGTGATCAGCACTTCGCCCAGGCGGCCTCACCTGCAAAGCGAACAGGGGCCTCATGAAGGATGGGAAGGGATGGAAGATTCGGATGGATAGGCTAGGAAGAGGGAAGGAGACGGCCGTGGCCTTACAGTAGGTACCATTCCGGCATTTGCCGAAGACGAAGGGGGAAACCACGGAAAACCACTTCGAGGAAGGCTGAGGTGGGAATCGAACCCCCTCTACTCATTTGGACCACCCGAGGCTGAGTAGACCCCGTTGCAGTCCTCATACCACTTTTCAAATTTCGTGGCAGAGCCGGAAATCGAACCCAGGACCTCCGGGGCGGCAGCTAACCATGCTGATCGCTACGCTACGGAGGCGACATTTAGGGAAAATAACCATTTAAATGAGACAAGAAAATAGCTTTCCCTATCGTCTTCGTAGATAATGTGAACAAAACCAAGTTGAAATCTTGCTGTACGAGGTAGGGAGGGTATAATAAAATAGTTAAAAAGAATTTAATAATTCTGCCGTTGGATAGTCTTGAACCCGGGATCTTCGAAAGAGTGAGCGGGCGCAATAACTCTAGCACACATTTCCAACACACTCTCGAGTTTTTTTTTCTTAGTCGTTTACCCTCCAGGTTGGTGGAACCCACGGACTCAGCGGGGAACTCACCACTACCGTCTCTACGGGCAGTGTCCTAGAGCTGGGAACACCTAATCGGAGTGGATACAACTGGTGAGGTGTGATTGGCACCTCGCCCAGGCAGCCTCACCTGCAAAGCGAACAGGGGCCTCATGAGGGAAGGTAATGGATGGTCAGGATGGATTGGCAAGGAAGATGGAAGGAGGCGGCCATGGCCTTGAAGAAGGTACCATCCCGGCATTTGCCCGAAGACGATGTGGGAAACCACGGAAAACCACTTCGAGGATGGCTGAGGTGGGAATTGAACCCCCTCTACTCATTTGGAACACCCGAGGCTGAGTAGACCCCGTTCCAGTCCTCATACCACTTTTCAAATTTCGTGGCAGAGCCGGGAATCGAACCCAGGACCTCCGGGGCGGCAGCTAACCATGCTCACCGCTACGCTACGGAGGCGACGAGGTTTTTGTTGCGCTTCTTATTAACACGTACCGGTATGATAAAATATTCAATTATTACAGTTAGATCCTAAATATTGATTTTAATGCATTCATTCAGTACCTGGCATGTTTTCTAATTTACTTAAAGCAAGTTTCGCGACCGCTATGCGTTAATAAGGCGAAAGAACTGCAAATAATGACCTAAAATGACAGCCCTTCGGTTTTATTTCATACAAATTAGCGTACAAAATGCTAGCGTGTGATACACTTCGGTCATACAAGCAGGTGTACTGACGAAGAGAACAGAATCATACAGGATTTTGTACCAGCGATCACAGCAGCTTCCTTGCCAGCGAGTGTCGTGTGATACGGGCCTAAAGATATGCTAAGACTTTTTGTTAAAATTTAATAACAAAACAAGATATTCGGTAAAGAACGAATAGCCTACTTTCTCCTAAATGCGTGGGTATTGATATAACTCTTTGTCCTTTTCAAGGATTATAATTGAATATTGGTTGTAGTAGCTTCTTGAAATACAACGTGCTAAACGGATATTATACATGAATATGATGCACCCTTTGATAGTGCTATCTCTGTAAAATTTTCATTCAATTCGGTTTCACCGTGTTTGCATTGATATGGGGAATCGATTTGCACACATACATGGCCGTTATCTGCAAACTATTGGGCTGATGACCTTGTAGTTCAGTCAAAAGATGCTTCCCACAAAAAGGTATGTTGTTGAAAAATTTGGTAGAGATCAAATTATTAGGTTGGTCGTAATTTGATTTAAGCTTTTAACATTTGGGTGGCCGCCATTCCGTTTCCGTCAAGATGGCGGCGATATAAAACATGACACTGAGGTGGCCTTTGCTAGTGCTACCTCTGTACCAAACTTCGTTCCGTTCGGTTTCAGCGTGTTTTAAAAGATAGGGGGAATCGATTTGCACACATACATGGCCACTAACCGTACATTATTGGCCTGATGACCTTGTAGTGTGGTCAAAAGAATCTCTATACATAAAGGTATGTTGTTGCAAAATTGGGTAGAGATCATATTATTAGGTTGGTCGTAATTTGATTCAAGTTTCTAACATTAGGATGGCTGCCATTACGTTTTCATCAAGATGGCGGTGATATAAAACATGACACTGGAGTGCTCTTTGCTAGTGCTATCTCTGTACCAAATTTCGTTCAATTCGGTTTCACCGTGTTTGAATTGATAGGGGGAATCAATTTTCACACATACATGGCCGCCATCTGCAAACTAATGGGCTGATGACCTTGTAGAGTTACAAAATTTGGTAGAGATCAAATGATTAAGTTAGTCGTAATTTGATTTAAGCTTGGAACATTTGGGTGGCCGCCATTACGTATCCGTCAAGATGGTGGTGATATAAAACATGACACTGACGTGTTCTACGCTAGTGCTACCTCTGTACCAAATTTCGTTCATTTTGGTTTCACCGTGTTTGAATTGATAGGGGAATCGATTTGCACACATACATGACCGCCATTTGCAAACTGTTGGGCAGATGATCTTGTAATTTGGTCAAAATATGCTTCCCAAATAAAGGTATGTTGTTGAAAAATTTGATAGAGAACAGATTATTAGGTTGGTCGTAATTTATTTAAGCTTTTAACATTTGGGAGGCCGCCATTACGTTTTCATCAAGGTGGCGGCAATATAAAACATGACACTGAGGTGCCCTTTGCTAGTTCTACCTCTGCACCAAATATCGTTCAATTCGGTTTCACCGTGTTCGAATTGATAGGGGGGTGCAGACATTCAGAGTACACACACTCACACACACACACACACACACAGACACACAGTCATACACACACAGACACAATTTTTGGCCCTGTGTAGATCTCATAAGTCTACTTTCATTTTTTGCAAAAATCGAAAGTATGCTAATAATACCATGGGAATTTCTAAGGAATACGTATACTTCGATGCAAGCACTGGCGATCAGAATATCCTTCGATAGGTTGTTGTTTTGTTTCATTTGAAGGGCTAGAATATCGCGGTCATTCAGCCCCGTTTACTTGGATGTGTGTGTAGAATTTGTCTGATAACCCGAGTTATTGCGGGCGTGTAATGTTGTGTGTATTTGCAATTAAGGATTTGGAAGGAGGTGGCCGTGTCCTTAGGATAGAATCCGTCCCGGAATTTGGCCGGAGTAGAAACTATTTCCAGGGTGGCTGAGGTGGGAATCGAACCCACTTCTTCTCATATTTGCTTCACGAGGCTACGTGTACCCAATTTCAGTCCTCAGACAAGTATTACATTTCTTGGCTGAGCTGGGAATCGAACCCGGACTTCCGGAGCAACACTTCGATATGTTATGTTAATATTATGCCAGTTTTTTAATTTTCTGCCATTACAGGTCACGTGGCATAACGTACCAATTCGATCGTATCCTCTTTATAAATCATCAAAATTCAACGTACTCTTCACAAAAATACGTCGTAAGGCAATAAATGTGGCAATGTAGTTACATCCCCACTAAAATGGAATGTGAGCTTTCGTTCAAAAAAGTACGTCTGCTACTGGATTCGAAGCATCATTCTACCCGCTCGCGCCCACCTCATACGGTCAGGCTTTAACTCTCTCAGTCACAAACACACGGTAGATACCGCACGCTAAACGTACTGTAGTTACTGTAGCCGTCCCACCTCAAACGTTTAAGTCCATCTCAAAGTCTTCAATCATGGTTTATGGTGTTGATTTAACTTTCTACTATTACAGATCACGTGGCGTAAGCTATTAATTCGATCGTATTACATGTATGTGTGTTATTTCAAGGAGCAGTAAGTCATATGCTAGTAGAATGGGCCATAGTATTTGGCGGGGAAAAGTTTAAGGTCGGTTTTTCTTTGCTAGACCCATGACCCAATTACATTGCTGTTACATCGTCAGAGCGCAGAGAAATGTCGACCATCGGGAGAAATGCGATGTTAGTTGGGTTTCATAAAACTAAATAATAAGGGGCGGGTGGACCACACTGTATAAGGTGCGTTCAAAACGTAACGAGCCGGAGGCTGCAATGCACAAACCGGTGACGACATCGGCTAATCGTGGCGTGTGTACCGAGGTGTTGTTCCGACCAGAGCGTGGAAGGTCACAGCCCGTCGCTAGAGGGCACGCGTGCACATCACGTGACGATACAAAGCGAGCAGCAGCATGCATCAATCGTCCAACCAAGACCAAAACAGTAGGCTATTCGACATGCTTCCTGGTGTGGTTGAAGACTATGGGGCACCCATTGGGCACACACTTTGCGGAACTGCAGTCGTTCCTTCATGATGGTGTGCACACTTCCGACGCTCAATCCGACCACGGCGTCTATGGCGTTCACTGTCACTCGGTGGTCCTGGGTAATGAGTGCATCAACCAGCTGGACGTTGTCATCGGTAATGCAGGGGGGTGCCCGAGACCGGGCATCATCGGCTAACGACACCCGTCCTTCCCTGAAGCGCTTGTGCCACGCCTTGACCCTTGCAAGGGACATGCAGTGTTCGCCGTACACTTGTGGCATTCGGCGATGAGTGTCCGTTCCCCCTACTCCTTTCGCTGTCAGAAACCGAACAACACCTCTTTGCTCTTCGTTTGACGCCTCCATGTCACTGTTTGCAATGCGACTGTCAGCGTTGGACTATTGATGCATGCTGCTGCTCGCTCTGTATCGTCACGTGACGTGCACACTTGACCTCTAGCGACGGGCTGTGACCTTCCACGCTCTGATCGGAACCACACCTCGTTACACAAGCCACGATTAGCCGATGTCGTCACCGGTTTGCGCATTCCAGCCTCCGGCTCGTTACTTTTTGAACGCACCTTATATATATAATTACATGCATCTCACCCCCGACCCCGTTGCAAACGGGAATAATAAGGGGTAGACATACTCCCAGGCCCCAATATCCTAATTGGTAAGTCTTCAAACTGTTCAACATTTCATCTAAGGAACTGTTTTCATCGTAAAACATTGGTCAAACCTGGTTAAGCCATACATATGTCACTCAAACTATAAGAATATTACGGTTACAAAATGAACATAGACACCACAAGAACACAGGTCAGTTGACTGACTCTAAATAGAAGTCCGATGGCCCAAGTGCCTCCGCGACGGAGATTGGCGATCACCACTGCTTTCCTTTCCTTTGATGTTGATGTTTGAAACAGAGATGCAGAGTCAAGGTCAAACCATTCTCGCAAATTTTTGAGCCAGGAGATCCTCCTCTCTAGTCTGCCTCGTCCCTTTACTTTGCCTTCTATGATGAGCAGTTCCAGTTGCGAGTCATATGGCCAAAATATTTTAGTTTCTGTTCCTTGATATTGTAGAGTATCTTCATCCGATCCAGCACCTCACCTTATCGGTCCATGGCATACGAAGCTTCCAACCTCCTCTCAAAGGTTTTAATCAAGGTGAAAAACACCTGGTTTGGGATGGAAGAAACCGAAATGTATTTTTTATTGTTTTTGAATAATTAATATGTGGATAACTCAAATACGTTGCAAAAATGAAAAAAAATGTCTTAAAATTGTGCATGTTATGACACTTTTTGTAATCATGTTACTCTTTGAAAAAGACACGCTCACGATTACCTCGGCTCATTCGTTTGCGGATAATTTCTGAACTACTGCAGGTAAATTTTTGAATGCCCTACCATTCCGCTTGGTAAAGATCAATTTTTAATTTGGTAGCCGTGAAACAGCATTTGAAAATATTCACTGTGTTGTAATCCGTCTCATTTTTAACATTTGTCCCAGTAGCTTTCCCCTTTCCTATACATCTCTTGGCATAAACGTACCTGATATTGACTTCATAACCAAGATCAGTAGACTTCGATGTAATAACGTTCATCGAAGAAACTAGCACACTTGCGCTCGGATGGTCAAATTGCAAGAAATGTCCATTTAAATATTAAAAATTTAAATTTCGCGTGACCGCCATGTTCGATTTTCGCTCACCAGGCTATAGAATTAGTGGTTGAAGACAGGACTAAAAGGGAAGGAGAATAAAGAACAGTGTTAAAAGTACTGAGGAGGTTGCAAATAATGCAGATTATGGGGCAGGAAAGTTCTGAAAACCATTACAGGTAAGAAATTACACTGAAAAACTTAAGCTTCAATTTTCTCAGTTACATATTTTTTGGTATTTTGGTACCAGTTTTGAGAAAAGTTCTTATGCTAGGCCAGTGAAACCTTTTCTGTGTATTAATAAGTCCTCTGCGAATGGTAATAGGAAGGGATTTTTCAGTATGTTACCTAAGAATAAATTATGATTTTTTTAAAGAAAATATTTGGAAAAAATATATTTTTAAAAATTTCATTCTGAAAGCACTATCCAATTTCCGTAAATAATCCTTCCTATTGTTACAGAGAAAGATGCATGTAACAATCTCTGAAAATTTCATTGTAATAACCCAAATAGGTTTTGAGTAATCTGTACCAAAAAATTGAAAATTTAACATAGGCAAGATAGGAAGGTGGTTCTCACCTTAACGTCCATGCCTCATGAGCATGCATTAAAACGTAAACGTAAAACTTGAGGACTCGGATTCTCGTTCTCAGACTAAAATTTCTTTGACACAGACGCAGATTCTTCATTCTAATAAAGACACTCCTGGCTTGCTCAATGCGAGCTTTGATTTCCTGGCTGCATTACCATTTGTCATTCAGGTAGCATCCCAGATGGTTACAATAATGGACCCACTCAATGTCTGCACCAGCAACCGATAATGTCGTATTAATAGCTCCCTTGCTGAAAACCATGAATTTTGTTTTCCAAATGTTCCCACGTGCCCCAAGATCCTAAAGTAAGCAGAGTTATTTTATATCAGTGGCCGTTCCAAGATCATATTTTGTGTTTCACAACGTGTCACAGGAAACCACAACTATTTGAGATATTAACTTAGAGATATTTATGAATTTCAGACTTCTCCATAGATGTTGCTAGTGTTTGTATGATTCAGCTCAGCTAGACGGGGCAGTGTCTTGGTGAGCGCTCTGTGTTATATGGCTTCTAAACCGGCCAAGGATGAACTATAGCAATGCTGACGATTGAGGTCCTAGTTGTGGTGATGCGAGGGGAAGGTCGTTAGTTTTTATCGTGATTTATGTGCCCCCCCCCCCTCCCCCCCCCCCCCCAGCTCCAGGTCCAGTGGGAGTTAATTAAGCTGATTGCAATCTGTTAATGCAACTGTCCACCTGTCAGCTGTCTCTCTAATTAGTTATCTGTCTTCAAGGAGGTCTGACTTCTTCTCTTCGCTTGATCACGGTGTCTCCGTCATTATACGGTATATCCTTCCTTCCCTCCTTCCTCCATTCTTTTCTTCCTTGTACATATAAATCTGCTATGCCTAGGAATGTTTCCTGAGAACCATGAACTTCAAAGCGGGAGAGGAACCATTGCTGATGCCCAACTATCCAAAGTGTAGTTATTTGCAATGTGTGCAGAGAATCTAGAGACGTGCGTCGACGTCGTCATGTAGCCCTGTGTACTTTGTAGTTGAAGTTAGAACTTGGGAAGGATGCGGCATGGCTTTGATTTGAGCACAATCCCAGCATTCTCCGGGGAATTCTCTCCGTGTCTAGCTGGTTTGGAACCCTGCATGCAGGCTAGGGATTTGGGTGTTTGTTGCCAGCGCAGTATGGACACTTCTGGCCTAGTCAATACTTTGTCTATAAATACACCAGCCTCCAAAAAAATCGCAATACTTCATAGGTTGGTAAAATTCCATACATCAATAACTTTAGCGTAATTAACTCCCACACACATTTATAAGCGACTCATGAAGTCAAAGGATAGAAATGATGGTCCTGCACCGCCTTACAATTGACGTATACTTTCCCGGTGCTAGTATCTGCACCACTGGAACCAACTGGAAGAGAAAGGGTTACTCAGTGGAAGTTGATGTTAAATTCTAACCTACGCTGGGCCCGTGTTTACAGGCTGAGCGACTCCAGACTCAGTGAAGGAAGTCCCATGTCAAGTGGTAGGAATACCACTTGTCATGGGACTACTCACGACATGGATGTCATACGTTGTTGGCATTTAAAGAACCCATTTGAATTCAATAGGCCGTGTTCCTAATGGCAAAATTAATCTCGGGATTTTCCGCAAACACGAAGTTCTTCCATTCTCTACTAGAATGCGCTATAGTGTCAAGGACAAGAGAGTATGACAGAGAGAGAGAGAGAGTAGGATAGCGCTCCAATCGCCAAACACTACTAAATAAGACACCGGATAATTAGAAATGAATATTTAATGAAATTAGAAATTAAAAATAAACAGATGCAGACACAAGACGAACCCCGGCCAGAATGACAGACAGAAAAGGAGTACGGTGCCTTTCGGCCAGAGGTTAAATATTAATGTAGTCACTTCATGAGAGGAAGATGATTATGAAGAGCCTATATACTGTATGTATAGAGTATATGGAGTAATAATAATAATAATATCGTATGGCCTCGGTGCCGGGTGCAAGCTTTGTTAATTGACACCCAGAGAGTAGCTTGCATGTCGAATTTCGTCGTTCCTTTGAACGCTATGAAAGTTAAGGAGGTTAGATATCTAAGCTCCTTGACACTACAGCGCTATCTAGTAGAGAATGGAAGAACTTTGTGTTTGCGGAAAATCCCGAGATTAATGTTGCCATTAGGAACACGGCCTATTGAATTCAAATGGGTTCTTTAAATGCCAACAACGTATGACATCCATGTCGTGATTTTTGTCGCCTTTCAAAAATCACTTACCACGGCCAGGAGCGAACCTGCAAGCTGGGGGGGGGGGGGTGTTGGTAATCCGACACGTTAATCACTCACCCACCGTGGCAAGCTTATGGAGTAATAATTATAATATATCGGAATCAAATTAAATAGGTCATTAACTTACCCAAATACAGGGTGTGCTCGCTTCCAAGATACATTGAGAAAAGAAACGATAAAATGAAGGCAGTATTCAAGTGACGATCCAGCCAGTAAGGCGGCCTTCTGAGCTTCTATGCCACAGATCGCGGGTTCAAATCCGGCCGAAGTCGTCAAATTTTTAAGAGCGTTAAAAAAACCTCAGTATGGCTTGCTTTGGAGAGGAAGAAAAGCCGGTGGGCCCATGTCATAGATTTATGGCATGTAAAAGAACCTTCCACTAACTACAATTTTGTGAAGCTAAATTTGTAGGTTATATTCTATTAACGCTCTATTAAGTTCCAACGTTCGTCGCCAGCTGCCAGTTGCGGTGGTATCTAGTAGCCAAGTTCTCAGCTAGGTGTCGTTGACGGTAGCATTTGGTAGCAAAAGTCGTAACTACTTGAAATTGATCGTCTGCAGTCCTTACCTGAATCACAGATAACACACACTAATACAGCCATCACAATTAACATCGGTTACCAGACAGATTCTACACACACAAAGTACTCGGGGCTACATGCCCACCTTGGACGTTTTGAGTTTTACGGTTTATTTATGTTGTTGCTAATAGCGGCAGCGTACCTGAGAATAAAAAGTCCAAAAGTCAAGATGACGACAACCTGTCATCTATTCCGATTGGCTGTTACATTGCAGTCGATAGTCAGTAGTTAGTGGTTGACAGTCAAAGATAATTTGTCGACTGCCAACTACCGACTGCGCATTGTGGATCGAGCTTTACAATGGTGGTCTCATGTTTTGATTATTTTGGGTCTATGATTGAACATTTGACATTTTCCATTAACCAATTCTAACGATCTAACCTTATTCCTAACATGTTCCTATCCCACATTTAACTTCTCCTTTTTTCTGCGCCGTGTTCCTGGATTTGCTGTGGGACCAATAAAGGTCATCCAAGTGTATTTATTTATCTCATGTTGGGCAATGGTCGAAACGCCAACATCCACAAACCATGGGAGAACCATTCGGAGAAATGCCCAATCATATACAACTTAAATGCACCTGGGAGCAAGAACAACATACCCGCAGATATATTTCACGGCACAAATAAATGTGATTTTGTGAATATGTGGTTGTTGTAAATGGTCAATTCAGATTGTATTGGACAGGCTACTTACCTAGTTGAGTCTTGCGCGGTCCTGTTGAGAGCAGTTCACATGGTCACTGGTTGCACTCGACTATTGTATTTATTAATCACATGTATTTTATACAGGATTAGGGAATAACCCATCTCATTTGGGTACATTCGTGTTGACCGACTGAAAAGCACCAAACGTTTGTTTACTAAGGCAACACTGAAGAATGGCTTCAAACACCAACATAGAGAAAAGTATTTTTTTAAGTATGTCAAAATATTAAGGTAGGCCTATTTGGTGAAGACTGAAGAAGGCAAACACCTGCGGAAACATGTATCTTTAGTGTATAGTAGTAGACGTGAAATATTACTTACTTACTTAATTCCTGTCGCTCCTTCCGGAGCATAGGGCCTTGGAGAAATTTCTCCACGCAGTACGGTTCCTGGCCATTCTCTTCACTTGACTCCAGTTCTTGTCCACCTCTGCAATTTCATTTTCGATCGCCCTCTTCCAGGTCTTCTTAGGTCGACCTCGCTTCCTGGCGCCTTGAGGATTCCAGTCTAGCGCCGCCCTCTCAACAGCTCCGTCCGGCTTCCTTAGTGTGTGACCAATCCAGCGCCATTTCCTCTCCTTGATCTGGATGCTAATCGGTTGTTGATTGGTGATGGTCCAAAGATTTTCATTTGAGATTATGTCCGGCCACCTCACATTCATGATGTGACGCAGACATCTGTCAATGAACACCTGTAGCTGGTTGTTGATCGGTTTTGTGACTTTCCTTGTTTCACAGCCGTAGAGAAGAATCGACTTTACGTTGCTATTGAAAAGGCGGAGCTTGGTCTTCCTGGAAATGTTTCTATATCTCCAGATGGGGTAGAGCTGGACAAAGGCACCATTTGCCTTCCTGATACGGCTTCGAACATCTTCCTCTGCTCCCCCATCATTTGTGACTATACTTCCAAGGTAGAGGAAGGACTCAACTCGCTCAATTTCCTTTCCGTTGACTGTCAAGCTAGTCGTGATGTCAGAATGTATCCTCATTTCTTTGGTCTTGTTGGTGTTGATCATCAGTCCTGCACGTTCTGCTTCTCTCTGCAACCTCCCCAGCTTATCTTCTACGTCTCGGTACCGTTGTGCCATAAGACAAATGTCGTCTGCGAAATCCAGATCTTCAAGCCTGTCATTTATACCCCATTGAATACCCCTCTTCCGTCGTCCCATTACCTTCTTCATCACACTATCCAGGACCAACAGGAACAGAGTGGGGGAAAGGACACATCCCTGTCTCACTCCGGAACTGACCTTTATGTTAATTTGCCTTCGTGAAGACGTGAAATATTATTCTATTGAAAAGTGGAAAGGTAGAATTAAATATAAAGAAAAGTCAACATTGTGTGTAATTAGCACCAAACGTTCTCCAATATTAGCCATGGCTCTCTGGAGAACAGTCAACAATGAATAACGACAGGAGGTGATTAATGTGAAGGCTCCCGCGCATTTCTTGTTATTTTCGCGCCAAAAATGAAAACCATTATCTCGCATTTGTACTTTTGACGCTGATTGCTAATTATCTGAGGATTTTCTGAGAGGTTCTGAGTCGTTAACAACTTCCCAACATGCCTCAAGTCTCGGACGGTGTGAGAGCAGTACCATTGGCCGCTATCGTCTCCCACCATCATACCATGCCTTTAGAATGCAAATAGGCGGCTTCGGTGGCGTAGTCGATAGCATGCTGAGCTTCTATGCCCAAGATCGCGGGTTCAAATCCCGCCGAGGTCGTCGTATTTTTTAAGAGCGTTAAAAATCCCTCAGTAAGCCTTCCTTCGCACGGGAAGTAAAGCTGGCGGTCCCATGTCATAGATTTATGGCATGTTAAAGAACCTTCCACTAATTACACCTGTGTGAAGCTAAATTGTATAGGTTTAGAATGTAAACAACGCTCTTAGGTTCCTACGTTCGTTGCCAAGAGCCAACTGTGGTGGCGTCTCGTAGTTAAGTTCTGAAATATTAGTCGTTGACGGTGGCGTTTGGCGGAAAAAGTGGGAACTATTTGAGAAATTCAAAAGTCTGCAGTCCTTACTTGAATTTAAATAAAAACAAAAACAGATAACACACACTAATACAGTCTTCACAATTTTTTCTTCTTTTCTTAGTCGTTTACCCTCCAGGTTGGTGGAACCCACGGACTCAGCGAGGGAACTCACCACTACCGCCTCTACGGGCAGTGTCCTAGAGCTGGGAACATCTAATCGGAGTGGATACAACTGGTGAGGTGTGATTGGCACCTCGCCCAGGCGACCTCACCTGCAAAGCGAACAGGGGCCTCATGAGGGAAGGTAATGGATGGTTAGGATGGATAGGCAAGGAAGAGGGAAGGAGGCGGCCGTGGCCTTGAAGAAGGTACTGTACCGTTTTCTTTTATTCGGCCTGGTTTACGATACATGTACCTATACGAACCGCTACACCACACGGCAGGTTTTGACCTAGTTTTGACAGCGCGCATAGCCATGTGATCGTTTGCTCAGCTGTTGTCTCTTCAACAACCTTCGGAAGAGAGTGTTTCGCTCATAGGCCGCGAGGATGCGCTGGTGTCCTTGAGCTGGCAGTAGTGGGAGATTGACATTTACATTTGAATTTTTTATTTGGAAATGAGATACAGATATGATGTCAAGTATATACTGGAGTTCGATTTTACAGTAGAGAGGGACAATGCAGTCGTGCTTTTTAGTAATGGCATCTGTAACATCAAGAATATAGATTTATATATCGACCTGTCTCAGAGAGATCGTCTTGTCATGCGCAGTAGAGACAGTGCGCGAGTTGCCTCCTGCAGGTCGACACAGGTGCGCGACTGACAGAACACGTTTCAACTCAGACGAATTCACGCCTAAGCAGAACTTGTATCGCAATGTTTTTTCGGCTGGAAGAAGTGTCAAGCTATTTTGAGTTCACGGCGGTGCTAGTTGACTTTTATACATCGTGTGGTGACGGATTAAGGTCATTATAATAAAAGTTCAGTGTCGAATGAGAACTTCAGTCGTCAGAGCGCCTGGCATTGTATGCGGGCAGTATTCTGTTAGTGGAATCACTCTTTTCACGTGTTACGGAGCGAAATGCAGTGATACATAAAGGAGGCTTGTTTCTGAAGTCTATGCATACTGGGAAGGCGTGCTATCTTTTCTCACGCCAAGACTATTGCAACTAAATATCAAGTACATTCCGAGTCAAGCTTTTTAACAATGTACAGTGCTTGGAAGTCCGAGGTGTTGGGGGAGATATTTAGAATGCATATAAACATATTAGCCATGAGCGGCTAGGCATTTTAGTGTGGACATCGCTCTCCAAGCAAATGCAGCGGACGTCACGAGTAACCACAATGCATGTTTGCGAAGTGGATCATAGCATATTCGCGACGCGGGCTATTGGCTTGTGCAACATGAACTTTTGGTAACATGCAGCCGAAAATAACTCAGGCTACCGTCATGTGTTCACTTGCTTATCGAAATGTTGCATTCGCGCGCGTGTTGTATTTCTGAACCGGCCTGGAACTATTCAAAATTCGGGCTAGGACAATTTCCGAGATGAGGAAGCAGTGCGTTTACTACCAGTGGACTTGGGACATTGGAGTAAGGGATCCCCAGCGCGTTCATTGGAAATTGGAATGGAACCGTGTAGTCCTACTACACCATGGTGGAATCAGATGGTGGGCATCTTCACGCTCCATATTGCCTTCGAGAATCTCCAGCCAGGTAGAGAATCTACTTTTCATGTAGCGTTGCAAGGTAGATAGTCCAGTTTAAACACTTTGCCATCTATTTTCTTTCTTTATTTTGAGTAGTATGATTGTGGGGTGGAGTTTATGCATGGCTATTCCATGTCATGTGTGACTTCATTTTCAGTCGAGTTTAGGCCTGATTAACCAGGTGCATTCATTTCATAACATTTTATTATGAATTAATTGTTCATTTTTCAGCTTAATAATCTATTAAATTAAATTCATTAAATGTATTCCGAACTTCTTGATTGTGAAGAACAGATCTTCGTAGGGGAAGAAATCTACGTTATTCTCATAGGGAATTGTTACTATTTTTTTTTCATCAAGTTTTGGCTTGAGGGGTCATCGTTCCCTTATTTTTGTGTTCGACAATTGCGAGCTTCGAATTTTTCTTATGCACTCATGTATTATTATTATTATTAAATTACAGTATAGAATGTGGAATTTGATCATTCTTTTAGAATGGGAATTTTCTTTTCTCTTGGGGGTAAGCGAGGTCATACTGCAATTCTAATGTGTCAACAGAATTTAACTGGAGTCGTTATCTGGATACATGCTGTAGATTCAGTTTGATTTTCGTGAATTCTCTTGAGGGGACATTTCTATTTTTGTCTGATCAACGTTAACGTTTGATTTTGTAGTCACGTGTACTTGGATACACCTCGTTAATTTTTATATTTATTAATAGTGCTATAACTGAACTTTGATTCAGTATTTCGAGTTTTTCTTGTTTAGAACATTGCTTTAAAGAACTATTTGAAGAACAAGAATCTTTTACGAGACAGATCCCAGGGATTAACTTTATGGGGAAATGAATTCTTATGTGACTGTGAATACAACTCTGTAAGGCAAGCTTTTTGTGATCCAGTGCACTTGATTAAGTAGCCACTCATGTTAAATTTATGTTGCATTGGATTGAGAAATCATCATAATTAAGAAATACAGCTGATCATGTCTGATCACTAGTTATCGAATAAAATAATCACCATGTGGGTGATAGTGTGTGAAGAAACGTCAATGGGCGTGATATATATTTACGATGGTACTCGTTGAAGTACGTTCATATTAAAATGCTAGTAAAAGCATCATGTGTAATGCGATTATAAAATATAAACTTGGTAATGTTGGTGGTAATGCCCACCGTATTCAGAAATCGAGGTCATGAGTGACCATTATTATGACAGTAATTCTTTTGTCAAGCCTCAGAGTTTGTTTTTATGTGGCATCCCCATTTAATTAATTCTTCGGTTGTGCTCAGTTTATAAGATTTTAGCAATGCTAGATATGATTCACGATCGTTATATTTTAAATTCTGGATGAATTTAAATAAGTACATTCATACTGAAATATTATTGAATCTTTGGAGATTCTGAATTACGAATTTCACGTTTTTTTTAGCTTGAGTGCTTGATTGATAAAAATAAATTTTGAATACATTGCTAAGGCAATATGAGTTATGTAATTTCAATTTTGACAAAGCAGATAAGGAGTGCAGAATTACATGTTTGGAAAGGCATTTACATCTGAGGGTGTAATAACATAAATAATGATTTCGCTGTAAATAAGTAAATATGTATATATATATACCTCTGAAATAATTCACGTGCTCTCTAATGTTGGAATGGGTGGAAGAACCATTAAGGTGATTTGTCTAATTTTTTTTTGGGGGGGGGGTTTCTATTGTTCACATGTTTAACATTTTCTATTGAGGGTTAAATGCACTCTTGGTCCATGGGGACTGTTAATGCATTTATTGGCATGATTCTAGTGCCCAGTTTCCTTGTTTGTGTCCAGTCAAGGACAATTTGGTCTGACCTTCTGTCAGGTTTCTTTTGAAATATTTTTTTTTGTCGGTTCTTTTAATCGCGTGATGTGATGATTTATAGAAGTATAAAGAGGTCGCATTAAGGGGGGCCTCAGCTAGATATTTCTAGAGTTTCCCACACTCCTGAGAGGGAGTTTGCCCACGATTCTCGTGTTCTTAGAGCTGTTCACTGTTATGCTTTGGTCGTGCTTAATGCCACCTCTGTTAGGTTTTACTGCACCCTATTACTCCTTTTCCCTGTTGGTAGGATTTGGGGACTTTTCTAAGCCGGGGGGTTTTCAGGTCCTACGATCCAGCTACCATCGAGGGATTTCAACAGGTAAAGGGTAGGTATTTCAGGCACAGTACCATCCCGGCATTTGTCCGAAGACGAAGTGGGAAACTACGGAAAACCACTTCGAGGATGGCTGAGGTGGGAATCAAACCCCTTCTACTCATTTGGACCACCCGAGGCTGAGTATAACCCGTTCCAGTCCTCATACCACTTTTCAAATTTCGTGGCAGAGCCGGGAATCGAACCCAGGACCTCCGGCGCGGCAGCTAACCATGCTGAACGCTACGCTACGGAGGCGACTATGTCTTCACAATTAACACCAGTTATCACACAGATTCTACACACACCCAAAGTACACGGGGCTATATGACCGCGTTGTCGCAGCCCCTAAACTTAAGAACCAACCAACCAGAATACAAATACTGTTATTGTGTAATTAAATTTTCAAAATAAAAACTAAATGTTACTCCCTTAACACTTTATAGGGCAGAGTATTGTTTCTAATTTTATTTTTATTTTAAATATTATTATTTTTATATAAATTTTAAATATTAGTTATGTGTTACGGTACTTTAATTTTGTAATTTTAACTTTTAATTTTATAATATTATTTTATTTAAACTTTTAGTGTGATCTTTTTTTATTATTGTTTATATTTGATTATATTTACTAGTTGAAATTTTATCCAGCACCATAGTTCAAGGAGAGAGATATAATATTTGCTTATCAGAAATATTACATCCACAAGAAATGTTGTTGTAATTAGGCTGAAAGTTTCAACTATTAGCACCATTAATAATAACCTACTGTACCCGATACCTAGTTGAGGCTATCGGCTACGCCAGCAGACATTAAGCCGTAGTTAAGATTTTGGGAAGAGTTAAGAAAAGATAGCGCTCAGATCGAGTCAAGAGGAATGTCAAGATGACGTAGAAGGTCTAGGATCAAGAAGGCGCTGACCACAGTCAAGCAGATGGAATTATGGATGGAAATATGAAGCTTTATTAAGATCTATATGGAACATGGTATTTAAACATCTTAGAAGAGGAGATATAACATGCATTATATAAGGTAATAATTTGAAGGAAGTCACATAACCCTTAAGTTATTTTATAACTTAATAGCCGAGATGATGGGGGTTCGAGATTATATTTGTGACGCAAGACCACGGTGGTGGGGAGGACGTCACGTGACCGCACCAGGCAGGTAAGGGTCGAGGCAGTGCAGACACTGTCAGTGGAGCTCTGTGAGCCAAGCAAGAGAGTCAAGCTGAGTAGCGTACGCCTAGCGCATGGTACAAGGTCGCGCAGCGAACAGAAACTGTCACGGAAAGTGAAAGCGACAGTTTCGACTTCACCGAGCCGCGAACGACAAGTAGGTCAGTGAACCGGGCGGACATACGGAGCAAGCAAGCATAGACGGCCGGGATTTCAGAACAGCATTGCGAGTAGTTGGAGAACTTTATTCCAAGCTGCATTTCAACGCAGAACAGAATAGTAGAGCGACATGGCGAGGCCAGCTTTAGGCGGAGATGATTATAGCATTGAAGTAAAACCGAGCGGGTTAATTCCAACATTATATACGCAAGCATTATGACAGAAGCTGAACTTCATTACTACATTGAGTTAGAACGTTTATTCAGCATTTGAATTATAAAAGCAGATAGTTACGAGATACTGCAACTTTGAACTTCGAATGAACGTAGTTTTTCTTAATGACATTACGACTATGCATTTCATAACGCATTCCAAGTAACATTAACAATTTTAAGCAAACGGAATGTTGTAAGCAAATGCACTTAGGAACATTAGCACGTGCATTAATGCAATTATTTCTTATGCAGTGTTATGAATTACCGAGTATGAACACAGCTACAGGGTGTTTCATAAACTTAGACACTCTGATAAAACAATTTTATTTTCTACAAGTAAAACTTAACCGCTGTGGGAATTGAACTTTCAACACTCAAACTGAACATTGTATAGAACAGTGGCGTAACGTAGAAGAGGAATAGGGGGTCCGCTGTTTCTATGAACTTTTTCGTGAGGATTTGGACAATATCCGCTATGGATAACCAGAAGTTCATCATGTCGGAGTAAACGCAGACAGAGACGCGATGGCACCACAGAGCGATGGATTCGATTCCTGACGAGAAGGAGGTCCACCAGCTGATTCACTTGGGATTCGAAGGCAATCGTCATTGCATGGATGGAATGATATTCACGCCGATCTTTCGAGAAATTCATTACATAAGGAAAATCGACGATCTTTGAAATTTAATAACAGCTGATTATGAAAAGGTACTGTAAGAGTTATAACTTCCTGATACGATTATTTTCATGAATACTGGGCACACATGTATATGTTTCTAATAGGAGTGATACGATTGTTTAAGACATGGCTTTGACTTTATATGCTTCGAAATTTTTGCTAGAATATGGCGTGACCATATGATATGGCAGGCATCATTATACGAAATTCTCACCATTGGTTGGCTTTATTAAGCGGATGTTTGGTCTTTTAGACATTTTTCCAGTAAGGATATTTTTCATGAATAGTTTTTTTTGTGTGACGAGTATTTCGAACTCGTGATCTGCAATTGATTATCTAAAATTACTTCGTCAGTTCATTGCATACTAGCGAGTGTGTATTATTCATCAGTAGGGATTTTTTTCCATTGGATTGTTTGGAGATATTAAGATGTTATTCACTTTAGTGAATAAATATCGCTTTTATATGACAACTAGAGACTTGTTGATTCCTATCTGGTACATTCACTCATATAGTCTTCGAGATGGGGTCTTTCGTATTTATACGATTGTATGGTGGTTACTCATCTTACCCATCGCTTAGGGCACTATCATGATTAGTCGACGGGGCGAGGTATTTCGTATTTATACGATTGTATGGTGGTTACTCATCTTACCCATCGTTCAGGGCACTATCATGTTAGTCGACGGGGCGAGGTCTTTCGTATTTATACGATTGTACGGTGGTTACTCATCTTACTTGCCATTGAGGGACTCATTTTTATCATCCGAGTGTACATGAGATTGTAAGTGAATCAAACAAGGAACTACTAGTCACATATCAGTCGAACTTTTGTTAAATAAAGTAAAGATAAATGTCAACAGGGTTACATTTGTAATTCTTGTTTGCCAATCCAATATTTTGTTGCTATACTCTTTTGAGAATAATTTCAGTTTAACAGCTGGTACAGCTGATGCTTTTGATGATTTTTATAATTGAGTTTGATACCTTTGAGAAGGATTTAAAGTAATTGAATCTTGTAAGATGAATCATTAATGGTCAGATTTATTTTAAGGCAGATCAGTATTGCAGATTTTGATATGAGAGATTATAGCACATTAGTGTTTTTCTGTGATGTGAATTATGAGAATTGTAAGAGAATTTATGCTATTTGAAAGCAGATCTTGAATTACTAAGGTAATATTTTTCCAATTGTTTAAGAAGTTGTCTAGATGTGATCAGATTAATTACAGTTATTGGAGATTGTGTGCGTTGATAATTTGAAGCCAGTTATATATTTTTTGTAGATCATGCAACATGATTAAGTGAAGTTTGTGATAGGCATTTTGTGGAAGTTGCCAAGTGATAGTTGCAATGTTGCTAATGCATTTTGAGGCAGACATGAGGTTGTCGAACCCAGTCTAGCGTAATTGTTGAGATTCATGCTGTGTGTGCTGAATATTTATGGAGTTTTGTGGAATAATTGTTGTATTCAAATGTGATATTTGAAGAATTGAGGATATATAATGTCGTTGTGGATAGTCAGATCCAACGTGATGTCGTGAAGGCAATAATATTTTTTTGGCATGAAAATTAAATACGAGATATAACTTGGAAGTAATAAAACTGTAAGGCAACGTTCTATAACCCATATTAAACAATTTGTTAGGAAATTAAACAAATAAATAAAGTTGATAATACAAGATTTTCTGAGAATAATAATTAATGAAATAATAATCTGAAATTTAAGCATATTAATGATCTGACCTAATGAAATAAAAATCAGAATGACTAGATGAAATAATAAGAATCTAAATAACCAGAAGAGTAAAATTTAAATAAATTGATAAATTAAATTTTGGAATAAATCAATGAATTAAATAAATGGATGAATTAAAGAGTGGATAAATAAACTGATTTAAATAAATTAATAGATGATTGGATAGATGATGAATAACTGAATTAGAAGGTGCTAATTAATTAAAGAAGCTGATGATTAATGAATTTATATGGAATTAAATAAATTTAATTGAGATATAATTTGAGGAATTGCAACTTGAGTTGAGGAATTAAACAATTTGTATTGATGATTTAAGACGATTTAATCTGAGGAAGATGATAAAATAAGATTGTGTGAATAATTAGAAAGCATAATGAAGTGATGATAATAATTTTCATTTAAATGATTTAATGGTGATGAGTTAATGATTCTGACAGGAATATGTTGAATTTTGAAATGAGAATTAATGTGAGAAATATTTAATTTTGATGATGATAATGATGACCAATGAGCCGTGAATTTTCTGTAATTCACAAACAAGTAATTATGAATGACAATGTAAATAGTGTAAATTAATTATTCGATGTTTAGGAACATTTTACTAACATGTTCAACATTTAAATTATGCCATGCAAGCCATAAAATACGTGATATTTAAAATATGTGATTATAATATGTGTATGTTTAGACAGATTAATAACTTTTTCAAATCCACATTCATAATGTTAAATTAAAGAGAAATTAGGTCTCAGGTATCACAAATGTCAGTGACGAAAGACATAGTGCTACAGTGATCCTGAGAACCCAAGAGAACTTTAGAGATTTTTCTGTTCTATGTGGATGAAATATTTTTGATTAGAAAAGAGATGGTTCGATTTTTGGACAATGACAATTTAACGTTGGCATTCGACCATACTCTCAGGTAAGAGGTATATTTAAAATGTCTGTCTGACTATCAAAGTAAAATAAATTTGTTTTTATCTTAGTGGTGATCTGATGATCGTGTGATTTTCCTTTTTCTTTCCTTGTCTTGAGTAAGGCTTAACCGGAAAGGAGGTGGTTTGCTAGGAATTCAGTTGATGGCGCCCATTTATATTTGCATTTTTTTTAATTAAACTTAAGCCCGTAACGACCCTAGAGATACTTTGTCTCGTGTTACCCACTGCTTTTTCGATAACTCAGCTGAATTTCCGACACATTCCTTATTTGACTAGAGGTTCATTTAACTCCGCTCTGTCCTGGAACTCCAGGAATGCGATGTAATAGCAGATGGGTCATCGCATCCCCAGGACGAACGGGTACACTACAAACTCTTTTTATAGTAGGTGATCAATATCCTATAAAGAGTTAAATTGAGATTATTTTAAACATATGAACTGTCACGCTTGGAGGGCGGTGTATATTCAAAACTAAATGCGCAGTCCCAATATAAAAACCAAATCGTTTATTTTAAGCTAGCATATTGGTGTAGAAAATAACTGATCTCACAGCTGAGAAAGTTGACGAGAGAGATGTGGCAGAAAATTACCCGAGGGGGTAACTTTAAAACTCGTCCCACTAACTGTGACGTCTGAGCGAAGCACAATAACACGATTAGCTCTCGCAACTCTCCGGGATTATTCCTTATTGCTGGCAACATGAAAAGTGGGTTTGTTAGAGCACAGTACTGCCCTTGTCAGCGATCGATTTTTTCAGAAATCTGATTTCAAACCTCGTAATCTGTTGACATCGAATATAAATTTATGTATTAGGAAGTCGTATTTAAAAGCCTTTGTCTGGAGCGTGGCGCTCTATGGAACTGAAACTTGGACCATTGGTACAGCGGGAATGAGGAGAATTGAGGCATTTGAAATGTGGTGTTACAGGAGAATGAGGAAGATCAGATGGGTAGATAAGTTTACAAATGAAGAGTTACTAAGACGAGTGGGTGAGGAGAGATGTTTCTGGTGGCTGCTAATGAAGAGAAGAGATAGGAATAGCTTAGCAAGCTTAGTTATGGTAGGAAGGGTCGAGGACAAGAACTGTAGGGGTAGACCAAGGTTGGAATATGTTAGATTGCCTCGGATGTAGGGTGTGGTAGCTATGTAGACATGAAATAATTAGCTCAGGACAGGGAGGCAAGGAGAACTGCATCAAACCAGTCGAAAGACTGAACACTCAAACACACACAATGTGTTTTGTACCGTTGTTGTTGTTTATTCAGTTTATTCGCCGTATTCTTGGGTGTGTGTTCACCAGCATTTCTCAAATGTCTGTAATAGTGTGGCGGTGAGGTAAGTGCCCAGGGACTATCACAGCATTTTCCGAGATAGTGCGAAAAAACAACACCCAAAGTAGCCAGGATTCGAACCTCCGATATTCAGATTTGTTGCAGTCGTGTGAGCGCTTTGACGTGCGTGGCTATGCTGCAGGCTTGCGATACCTGTATGGGAATATCAACACATTGCTGCAAGAGCCCTTTGCTTTTATGAGAGCTTATATCATATTCATGTATTTGAACTCAGAAGGGGGCCGAGCTGAGTGAACGATCCAGTGAATGTGAGGATAGAAGATGGTTGGTTGGCTCCTCAGTTTAGGGGCTGCGACAACGCGGTCATGTAGCCCCGTGTACTTTGGGTGTGGGTAGAATCTGTCTTATAACCGGTGTTAATTGTGATAGCTGTAATAGTGTGTGTTATCGGTTTCTAATTTAAGTAAGGACTGTAGACGATAATTTTAAGTATTTCATATCTTCGCTACCAAATGCCTCCACGACACCTAGCTGTGAACTTGCCTACTACTAGATGCCTTGCAACCAGCGCCTAGTTACGAACGTTGGAACTTAAGAGCATTAATCAAACCTAACCTACAAATTTTGCTTCACACAAGTCTAGTTAGTGGAAGGTTCTCTTACGTGCCATAAATCTATGACATGGACCCGCCGGCTTTACTTCCCCTCTGAAGGAAGGCAAACTGAGGGATTTTTAACGCTCTTACAAAATTCGACGACTTCGACCGGGTTTGAATGAAGATAGAAGCCCTTTAGGTATTGTAATCAATTCATTTGAGTGCATCAGGTTGCTTTAGGCGCTCAATTATGTAATTATCCTGCTCATTTGAGTGCGATGTACGGCTGCAGGTCAGTGAACATCGAGGTCATCTACCCCTAACATAACATCTATATTAGAAGAAGAAATGGACAAGAAAGGGATATTTAAACAAAAAGAAGCTGAGAAAATGAAACTGCCTTCGAAGAAATAGGGTTTTGGAACTTGGAATTAAGTAGAGTCCTGAATGGCAGTCAAGTGGGCGTGTCCCAAAGTTAGTGAATCCCTCAGGGTTGCCAACTCCCGAACTAATAAACATCACACAAAGAGGGAATGAACTGGCTCTGGTCCGACTAGTGAATGATAAATAAATAAGTAATTGAATGAATAAATGAATAAATAAATTACTTAATAACGATCTAGTCGCTTCCACTGTGTAGCCGTCAGCGTCCTTAGCTGCCACCCCGGAGGTCCAAGGTTCGATTCCCGGCTCTGCCACAAAATTTGATAAGTGGTATGAGGACTGGAACGGGGTCTACTCTGCCTCCGGTGGTTCAAATGTGTAGAGGGGATTCGATTCCCACCTCAGCCATCCTCGAAGTGGTTTAACGTGGTTTCCCACTTCGTCTTCGGGAAAATACCAGGATGGTGCTGTACTCGTATCCACGTGGTATTACCTGTTGTAATCCGATGGAAGAACTGGATCGTAGAATCTGGAAGTACCCGGCTGAAATACCCCCCAAAACTCTACCAACTAGGATCAACCAGGGATAAGGATACATCAATATAAACGAATGTGATAAGAAGATGCCAGTGGTCGACGAAATGGAAACGAAAATCAGCTCAAAATGAACTAACAAGACTCTTAAAAATAAATTAATCTCGGGCATAGGGCTAAGCATTCAATAAAATAATCCACTGGTCCTCGTAGCACATCCTGGTTCTAATATAAATCACCATGTCATCCGAAGAAAATTTAATATTGGATCAACAGTTTATTGTCTAAGAAACAGCTGCTTCGTGGAAATTCTCTCCACTCAACAAAATATATGTTCGCTTCCACTGAAGCACATTATAGTCAAATGTGACGTTAGCCTGAAATTTGGCTAAATTATGCTGCTCAAATATTACAGCATTTTAAACGAAGTTCAAAATAAACTTCTTTGAATTTTTGCAATATCATACAAATTAATTTTACAAATACAGAAACCCTAATAAATTCGTATTAATCTATATATATTTTTATACATTTAATTCGTTGTTCGAATCTCTCCTACATTATTCATCAATCCATTGACAAGTGTTCTATTTAGTTCTGTTATAGTCTTATTTGGCCATATCCGACGAACAATAAAGCTAATCTAACGTAATATCGCTTTAGTAAATTATAACAATTCATTTTAAATCATTCACAAAATGTTTAAATAATCATCTCTTAAACTTTCACTTATTGTTATTACTAGGGCTCGGATCGATATGCTTGATAAAATCTCCAGATATGCTCGAAAACCATGTGTTTTATGCTCGATAGATATGCTTGAAAAAGCCAATATATGCTCAATAGATATTCTCGAGAAAAACATTATATGCGGTTTAATATGCAGAATATGCTCGAAAAACACCGTTAAAAACTATAGAAAGGAAAGTGAAACGAAAAAACCAATAACATACCTTTATATACGAGCTTTATTTTCTAATTGTATGTATGTTACACTGCAATATACTCTCATTCAAGTTTTCAAGTATATATAAGAGAATTTTTCTTATAAAAGTTACACTTTAAAAGTTCATTTCCAAAATGTTCAGAATTAGGCGAGTCAATGAAGTAGATCTGCATTGGTCTGTACAACAAGAATTTTTTCTATGTTTTCAGTTTTGAATGACTTTCTTAAATCAGGCAATAACAGTTTCAATGACGAGAACGACATCACTAAAGGTTAAAAACCTGCGGTTCTATTATTCGCACCAGATAGGCTTTTCAATAATTATTTCTGTTTTCGAACCTTAAGGATGGTCAGGGCCCGAATTCGGGGAGGAATTCGAAAAAAAACTATTTACATGAAAGCCACAAGAATATGCATTTATATGCTTCTATTCTGAAAACCGCGGTTTTATGCATTTATATGCTCGATAAATTTCAATTCTGTTTGCCCCAGAGAGGTGAAAATACCACCGAAAGGCTTCTTTCAATGTGTAATATTGAGGAAAAAAATATGCAAATATGCTCGAATCCGAGCCCTATTTATTACACTGTTATACAATTATTATTACACGTCTTTCAAATCGTAACTTTCCACTGAAACATATGTTACTATTAGCAATCCATTATAGATTAGTTGTTACACTGCATAACTTGGTTTTAAATGTTGGATTCAAAAGTTTACTAGTTTTCTAGTAACTGAAATCGTGACTGCAATTCACGTTCAAAAATACACATTAATTCACTCAGTAATAGCTTATCAGCTTATTTAATACTGGAAATCTGATACTGACCGTCTATTGATGTCTAATATCTGCCTCAATATAACTCAATTCATTAATTGCTTTACACGTATAACTATAAATAATCACCAAACATTTTTAAGATCCAAAAAGCTTTTATACAACAATCGTAAAATACCATGTTTCATAACAGTCAAAAGTTAGAGTATCATGAACAATTTTTATCAGAACTGTGTTTACAAATGTTGTATTCACATGTTTAAATAGTAGTATTTGTGATTTTACAAAATTGTCATTTCGTTTCATGACGAAAATATTTTATACATAGATTTCTTTTCTTTCAATAATACTTCTCATTGTACTTCCATATTTCACAAATATTTCTTTCAAAGAATATAGTGTGATCACTATAAAAGAATAATTCAGTTTTCGCCTAAACAAAAATCGAAATGGAAATCCTCCTCTAAGGAAACACGTAAGAAACTACACCATGAAAAATAGCCTGTCTTAAGAAGGTCAAATATTCCATTAGAATCAAACGCTTAACCAAGTTGGAGAATTCCAAAAGAATAAAGAAAATTGAAAAACTGAACGAACTCGAAAAAGTGACTATATTCAATAATAAATTCAAAAACGTGGATCGCAAAAGCCTAATCCAAAAATGGTAATTGTTCACACTAGAAATCACTATATTTCCAAGTCTATATCGAACTCGATGAAAAATAGACTAACACATCTATCAAACAATGTTGCATATGATGGCAAAATATTCTGTTTCGTTGTTTAAATAGTCTCAAGTATTTATTCCGAATAATGTTCAAGTATACGTGGAATATCGGTCATCTTCTTGCTAACGACTATTCTTATATAATTGTATCGTAGTCTTGGCTCTGATTCTTCTTATATCGTGTCTTCACAATCAATTTTAATGCTCAATTTATCGCCAAAGTAAATTTAGAAAATGAAAAGTAATTCTTTAGAAATAACATCACATTTAATATTAACATTTACTACAAATAAAATACATGCTTGGACAGAAATGATAAAAGTATCAAGTCTAGCCCTAGAATGCACTTTCTATCTACAGAATAAAAATTGGTGAAAGAAGGACATTCTAAAGTATGACTAATGCATACTGTCTACTTATATGAAATGTTTCCAGCTACCTTGTTCGTAGTCATCTTGATGAAAATGGAAAAGAATGTTTGAAGCACACATTCCTTGTAGGGACTGAACCCTTGTCCATACGTTGCGTATTTCTCGTACCGCCTGAAACTGCGTAGAATCGAACCCCGTTTCCGTCCGGCTCGAGAAAACAGCTGTCCGCGTTGCAAAGTTCATCGCACCGACACGTCTTAAGTTTGCTCGATAGCCTAGTTGAAAATGCCATTGAAAGTTCATATTGTAGAAGTACGAATGTAGTGTCAATATCTCCAAAGTGCCTTCAGCCTCTTTTTATACAACATTCTGTTATTGAAATCCATAGTTGAGCTTAGTAATCATTCCAAATGCTCAATTCTGCTAAGATGCTGCATTCCCGTTATTCATTTAGAATCTCTTCATCATCACTGAAGTGTATCGAAGTGTATTTCCACACAATATATTATCAATGTTCATTGCTGCAGAGTATATTGACCGTAATATAATGTTCAAAAGTCTTATAATGGCAGTAGAATATAACCAGTCTATATGAAAACTATGTTCACTTTCATTACACTCAAATCTAATACAATGGACTATTCGTTCTTCCCATGCGTTTCTAACACTCGTGTCTTGCTGTAGCAAGTCAAGACTAATGGTTATGTACCGGACTGTTCTCACTCCGCACAAGTTTAAATTTCACTTGATATGACTACTTTCAATCATGCCAGCGGACACGTTCTTGTCTGATTCTGAATTAGTATTACGAACGAATGAATATCTCTCCCGAGCGAGATATTTCATACTGACTGCCAGTCTACCCACAATACTCCTGGGTTCAAATGATATGAAAATCGGAGTCGACGCAGTGTGATTGCGATAATCACCTGGTATTCTGAAATGCGCATTTATAATGTCAAAATCATTCTCGAGTTGCTTCTACATGAAATACAATGTATTTGCCATTAGTCGATCCCTTCTGTGATCTCTGTATTACTATATAACAGCTTATATTGGAGTCACGTTTACACGGCATCCATCTTGAAAGCAATAACTGTACCTTGGACAAAGCACATGGTCAAGATTGTAATGCGGGTTGCTAGTACAACTCCTAAGCGCGCGTCACGAAGTCATCGCTGCTGCTTGTAGTTGAAATATTGCCACAAAATATCATCTGTGTTCTTTCTAACATGACCAGGTTTCAAATCAATGCAAAATACTGGCTCAGTAACTACTGTCAGGCCAAGGCCGCCTCCTTCCCTCTTCCTTGTCTAACCCTCCCACTCTTCACATCCCTTCATCAGGCCCCTGTTCGCTTGGCAGGTGAGGCCGCCTGGGCGACGTGCAAGTCACACTCCCCAGTTGTATCCCCATCACAGAGTCTCAAGCTCCAGGACACTGCCCTCAGTGGTGGTAGAGGTGCGATCCCTCGCTTAGCCCGTGGGAAATGCCAACCCTGGAGGGTAAAACACGAAAGATAAAAAATAAAGATCTAATTACTGTGATTTATGAGATGCTTGAGGGTGATTATAGCAACACGAGGATGTCGCATTTAACCACCCGCAAGGACAGCTTATAGCAAACTGTGCCACTGAATACTTAAAGTAAGAGCTGTTGTTGTTGAGTCTTTAGGGGCTTTGCGGCATCGTAGTCATGTATCCCCGTGTATTTGGGTGTGTGTCTGATAACCTGTATCACTGTGATGTCTGTACTAGCGTACGTATTTGGAATTGAGGTAGGATTTGGGAAGGAAGCGGCCGTGGCGTTAGGTTAGGCACCATCCCGGTATTGCCTGGAGTAGGTGTGAGAAACCACGGAAAACTAATTCCAGGATGGCTGAGTGGGGAATCGAACCCGCCTCTTCTCAGTTTTGCCACACGAGGCTGATTTCAACCCGTTCCAGCCCTCAGAACAGAATAAAATTAATCGGCAGAGCCGGGAATCGAACCCGGGCCTCCGCGAAGACAGTCAAGAGCAACGAGCCTGATGACTGGGGAATTGCATCCTTCAAAAGTTTGAGCTTCAAATCCCGTTAGTTATCTAGATGATGGTGATAATTGTTGTTTTAAGGGGCCTAACATCTAGGTTATCTGCCCCTAATGGTTTGGGTGATAGTGAACGATGAGATGAGAATGAAATCTATAACTAATACTAACTACAAACTTACTTACTAGAAACCGGGTGAGTTAGCCGTGGTCGTTACGGCATGGCTGCTGGCAGTCGCTCACATCCGGGAGGCGAGGAGGTTCGAATCCCCCCGCCGGCAACTTTGAAGATGGTCTTCTGTGGTTTCCCATCTTCCTTCCAGGCAAATGCCGGGGTTGGTCCCTAACTATAGGCCACAGCCGTTTCCTTCCAACTCCTCGCCCTTACATTCACACTTTCCTCCCCAACGGTACTTGTAGCTCACCCATTGGGTGTCCGTCTCAAAGCAGCTACAAAACTGGCGAGCCGAACATGTCCTCGGACACTCGCGGCAGTAAAAGCCATACGCTAAAAAAAAAAAAAAAAAAAAAAAAAAAAAAAAAAAAAAACTTACTAGAAGAAGAAATGGTAAACAAATAAAGGATAAGGCAAATAGCGGACAGGGAGAAAAGAAATGCCCTCAACCCTCGAAGAATGAGGATTAAGGGACTTTGAAGGAAGAAGAGCCATGAAAGGCAGATAGGAAAGGGAAATAGGAGAGGGCCTGCCCCAACATCAGAGGAAAAAGAGACAAAACGGACCCAGCTCAGGAATCCCTCGGGGTCACCAACTCCCAAACTCACCGCCCGTGAGCCTTGAGGGTGTAGCACAATCCAGGGTACACCAGAAGTGGTGGGGCTACATACACCCGGCCTCCTTCTCGAGGGCCCTGTGCAGAAGGCAGGAGAAAACAGGAAAAGAAAAAGAAGGCTGACCCTTCGCAGAAAGAGGGTATCAAGATTGATGAGACAAGAGCCAATTTAGGTGGGAAAGGAAGAGAGTCCGTAGGCCTCGGATACCCTAATACCGTCGGGGTTGGAAGAGAACAAGAATTGACCAAGAGAGGTCGACAGGAAATAAGACGGAGAGGAGCCCGGAACAAATAAGAGGAAGCAGTGCCGGACTCAGCTGGGGTCCCATGGTTGCCAAACCACGTCCCACTAGATGTGAGCTTCTGTGGGGTAGTTATCTTGAATGTGCACTTGTGGTGTAGTACCTTATGGCTGGAGACAGCAGAAACATAGTTCTAGGGAATCTTTACACAAAGCCATGCAATGAGTTCTTCCAATTGGCTTCGCAGTTTGTTGACAACCCCAGCCTCAGATACACAGGTTATCACTTACCCAGCACAGACATGTTGCTATTCCTGAAGACGGTGTAGAAGTTGGGAGCCTCCGTAGACACCTCGCAGCGATACACGCCACTGCTATTGACCGTCAGGTTGGTAAGCGTCACATTCTCCATGTTGCACCGCGAGCCCTAGGTTAACAACAAACACAGGAATAACATATTGGTATAGATAGGGCCTATCTTAGATTACTTATTTCCAACGATTATATTCCAGAGTTAGTGCATTAATACGCATATTCGCGCCCATCTATAACTGAAACCTAACCTAACAAATTCCACATATACAGCATTAAATCCACATCTCTCCGTCTTCAAGCTGGTTTTGTATCAAGACTTACATCTTTCTTATCATATTGTTACGTGCCACCCCTTGTGGCACTCTCGCTAACTGGATTGTGGTGGGTGAAAGCACAACACAATTGTTTCTTTAACGAACTATTAGCTTTATTGCAGACCAGGAAAAAATACACCACACAATAAGCACTGAACCTCACTTCATAAGACACTACTAGTCACTATAGCTTCCACACTTAGCCTACTTTCACACTACTGTTCTCGCTATTAATATCTGCAACTCTGCCTTGTACGAAAACTACAGTTATTTACGATAGCCAGTCACTCACCACTACACACTGCTTCGCTGTCGGTTGGCTAGGGAACAGCCCCCTGTATTTCGTAACTTCGCACGTCACGTCGCCGCACTACTGTCGCTCAGGTAAAAGCACGCACTAGCTCAAAAGCACAGTCCCTCCCTTGCTGATGAGACCGCTTATATAGCAGGCTTGTGACTCAACGAATGCTTCTAGAATCGTCCAGGATTCACGGCTTCTCGAGATTTCCATCACTGGCTGGGTCACGAATATTCTGGACCATCCCTTTGTCCTCGGAGCCCGTTGCGTAAGGCGCAGGTAATATACAGAGGCAGAGGGAAGCTGTGAGTCACGCGGCGAGGTGACGAAACAAACTCACAGCCGTAACAATATATTATTTCAGTAGTATAGATCCCTCTTGCGGCGCTCACAAGCGACCGATTGTGACAAATGAGCATTCAAATGAAAGAGAATAGACATTAGCAGTGACAAATTCCACTCTAATTTCATAAATATCTATAATTTCTTTAAGAAATAACTTCATTAAAAATGAACGAAGTGTGAGATTTGCAGATACTGTTGCTGTAAGAAAATACGCTCCATAATTGCTCTGCACTTCACATTTTGGCCGCTGTGACGGCAGTTTCATGTCATTTTAACATTCTGATGTATTTCCTTTACCGTTTTGCATGGATTTCAGAAACAGTAAATCAAAGGAATGGGTACTCCAATGGTAAAATTTCATAAATATCGAATAACCGGTGAGTGTTACAGCTAAGCTGTCAATCAATGGACTTGGCACACAAATGGCATTAGCAGTGACGAATTGCATTCTAATTTCATGAATATCAATTTTTGTAAGAAGTGTGTGATTTGCAAATACTGTTGCAGTAGGAAAATACTCCACATAATTGCAGTTCAGTTCGCATTTTGACCGTAGGGACGCCTGTTTCATGTCCATTCTATGAAACGTTAATTCACTTACAGGTTCGCTTTCAAACAATCGACTCAGCACACTAATAACATTTGGTTGAAATTAAAACATAACAACTTTTCTTCTTAAGTCTCTCATTATAAACCTATTGGGGAAAGTGTGGTTTATGAACATGCAAGATTCCTCGCACGGGTTCGCTAGTTTTATATATATTTTTTGTAACAGATCTGTTTTATTTTAATTTGTATGTGTTCGAAAGATATATGGGCCCGTCTATAATAACATGGAAGGTAAATGGGAGAGAAGAAAGAAAGAAGACCTGTACCAGAGGTTTGGAAAGCCACACATTGGACGGATAATGGGACAGAGGCGACTACAATGGTTTGGACACATCTTACGAGCGGACGGATCCCTTCCTAAGAGAGTCCTCCAATCTCAACCCACGGGAAAACGCCCGAGAGGACGCCCAAGAACACGATGGAAGGATCGAGTGACGACGATCCTTCAAGAAGTGGAACTAACAGCTGTGGAGGGTGATGCTAGAGACCGGAAAAGATGGAGTGCCATCTGCAGCAAATACCTCCTCTCATCATTTACTGACTTTCCTTTTATTGGATCCTTTTTTGTGTTTTGTAATAATTTTCGCTTTGTAATTTTTTTGTTTTGTTTTTTTTTGTAATATTTGTAATATTTATATTTTCCTTTTGTTATTCTGCTGTAGGCCTGTTCAGTGCAGTAAATGATGATGTGTTGTATTTAGCTATTAGATGATTGATACTTTTAGAATTATTTTTGATAACTACTTCTGTTGTGGTAAATTTGTTAAATATCAGTTCTTGCACATTTTCTTATTATAACTTGCGCTGAGGAAGGTCTCAGTGTGCCCGAAACCGGTACAATATTAGAGGCACATCATATATTGACTCAAGGTGTTGTTCTTCTTCTTATATTATACTTTGTACCGACAGTAGTGGCTACGCTGGCTAAAGCGCAGCATTAGGTCATGGAGCCAAGCTCTCTGCTGACTCGGTAGACACGTGGGTTCGAGCCCCACTGTCGGTCGTCCTTGAAATGGTTTTCCGTGGTTTCCCCATTTTCAAGACCAGGCAAATGCTGGGACGGTACCTTCTGACAGGCCACGGCCGCTTCCTTCCACATCCTCGCCCAGTTTCATTCACCATCATTCATTTCATCTCTCATTAACACCTCTCCTGAGGTTGGCGTCAGGAAGGGCATCCGGCCGTAAAAACATCGCCACAAAGACTTCAATCGCATCTCATCCCCGACCCCGTTGGGAAACGGGAATAATTAGGGGTAGACTTACATTATATTACACTTTGTGAATAAGGAACATGGATATGCTCATTTTTGTAATATTTTAAGGATTATAAATTGTATACAAAGAGTTAGACACCACCTTTATATTTCCAGTGCTTCTGCGAAATTATCGCCAGTGCTGAATATCGTTTAATAACACACCAGTGAACTGCCACCTGGCGGAGAATCTTGTAACACGAGATGTTTTTCACGAGCCAACAAAGTGCCTTGAATCCATCTCGCTCTTTAACTAGCAGTTCCATGAAGAACTAAATAGCCTATTTTCATATATCCCACTGGTCATACTTAGGACACGAAAAATGAAAACGAGATTTAAAAAAAATGCACAGCCGCCATTCTTAAGTTGTTATAATATTCCATTAAATTAGACATCAGTATCTTAAGGCTTGTATGAAGCCTTACAGTTTCAGTCTTCCACAGTTTCACAGTGGTCGGAAGAAAAATTGAGAGAAAAATCCATTTAAATATTTAAATTTCTCGTCACCGCCATGTTGGTTTTGTGCTCACTAGGTTATTGAATGATCCATAGGTGAACATATGTTAATAGCCTCTATAAACATACAAGAAGTCAGTTTGCTGTAATCTCTCTATATATAAAAATGAAAGTTTTTCTGTTTTTCTGAATTTCTACGAAAATTTGCGTTATTAACTCGTTTCAGACTGTTTTATGACGGATGCGCGCGAAAATAATTTTTTGTCTGTCTGTCTGTCTGTCTGTCTGTGGACAAATTTGTTCCCATAAAACTCGGTGGATCAACTTAAAATTTGGTACAGTTACCCATCAGAGGCACGACACTAATCATTGGTGTAACTCTTCTCCGTACCTCTCATAAAATGGGGCCTATCCCCTTAAAACACTTCCTGAAATAGGCGTAGAATGGTGAGACAAAGCTCATTTTCAGTCCCTCATTGTGAGAAACGAAACCACATTTTAAGGCCCTAAAACCAACAGTTTTTGAGATATTCCCAGAAAACTAATTTCATGTAATACAGTAATGAATGCGTAAACATTGACATTTACGACAATGGTAATAATCAATAACCGTGTTGACTGATAGTATTATCTTATTGAAACCGCCCAGTCAAACACTATAGAAACGTTTAATTACATTATTAATTGTACATGTTTCGGTATTTCATTGACACCTTCCTCAGCGTGATTGATATTAAATCTTAAAACTAGTTAACAAAGCCAACAAGAAATGGATATCATTACAAAAATTGTTTTAAAATCAAACATGGAAAAGCTTGCAAATAATGTAATGCCATGTATTAAAAAGTGATAGTAAAATGATGTTAGGCTATTAAAATAAGAGATCTACCTTATAAACTGCCTACGTCAATACTCCATTAATTTTGTTCGAAACTGTAGTGACAGAAGATGTCGCTGTCAGAAGAATGAAGAAGCGTGAAAGATGTAGGCTAAATTGTCTCTTCAATTGAAACTAAATTTGTAATAAAGTCTTCTAAACTAAAAAATTCAGTCGATTCCCAACTTGATGTCCCACTCTGTTGTTTTAGTTGTTTAATGGGTACCGGTAACGCAATGTGCAGGTTATTTACTAAACACAGCAATCAAGCATATTATACAATCATTTAACCTCTAAAAAAATTCAGTCGATTTACTTGTTGGTCTACTCCGCTGTTCTATCTTTCCAATGGGTAACACAAAGTGCAGATCATATACTAAGCCCAATAACCAAGCATAATATACAATCTTTAAACCTCTAAAAATTCAGTCGATTCCACTTGTTGACCTTCTCCGCTGTATTCGTTTTCGATGGGTAATGAAAATTGCAGATCATATATGCACATTAAGCCCAGTAACCAATCTTACTATTAAAAAAATGCATAAGCCGTGAAGAGAGTTTGATAATAAATGTGAAGAATATACTCTGGTGGACTGTAATTTATAGTGCTGGGATTTCAAATCACTGGACTTCTGTGGAACATTTAATTAATTATATTATATTACACAGTTATATACAATACATGTTGATACATTAATACACTGTCACTCGTTCGATATAGTCTTCCGAGTTTGCATGGCAGCAGGTCTGCAGCACTTTCACCCCGTGGTGACTTGTTTGAGCACAATAGTGGCACTGGCGAAAGAATGTACGGTACTTGGGGAGCGGGGTGAGGCAGGTAGCAAGCACACCCCTCACGACCAGTGGAAATAACTGGACTCCCAACAAAGGCGACTAGAGGCTTGGCGAACAGTTTAACACTTGTTCCTAAACATGCCGTCCGCCAAAAAAGAATTTAACACTTTTTTCCAACAAACAGTCACCTGAAATATAACACCAACAAACAAACGAACACAAAGCACTGAACATAGTTAGTTAGTCAAAACACCACCTTCACAAATGCCGATGTCTGGTATGGGAAGTGGGCAAAGTTTTGTAATGGGTCTCTTGAATGTACGGGAAGGGGTACGTATAGTGGCAACACGTACGAGCCCATCAGCTCCAGGGTGGACCTGATCAACCACTGCAAGCTTCCAGTACAGTGGGGGAAGTTTGTCTTCTTTCACGATCACCAGCGTGCCTGCCTGGACGTTGCGCCCTTCCTTCTTCCATTTTCCTCTCTGTTGTAGATGGGACAAGTAGTCGGTTGACCACGCCTTCCAGAATCCTTGGAACTGTCTTTGGATTTGCTGCCATCTGGAAAGCAAGCTTACACGCACATTACTCAGATCTGGTTGGGGTAGTGCAGTGATTGGTCGGCCAATGAGAAAGTGACTAGGGGTAAGGACAACTAGGTCGTCAGGATCATCGGATGCCGGGACTAGAGGCCTCGAATTGAGACATCCTTCGATCTGGGTTGTGAGTGTTGACAATTCCTCGAAGGTAAGGTATGCGGTGCCTATCACTCGCCGAAGATGGGGTTTAAATGATTTGACACCTGCCTCCCATATTCCTCCAAAGTGCGGAGCTTGAGGAGGAATAAAATGCCACTTAATTCCTTCACTGCTTGCAAAGGTGGATAGATCACGTTGATGCGTTCCCTCGTTGAATAATATTCTTATCTCCTCCAGTTCCTTATTGGCTCCAAGACTGTCGATCCGAATTTGGTTGAGAAGTGGAAGTTCGCCGCACAACTTCTGCCAACGATGAAGTAGCTCTGGTGGTAAAATTTCATCCCACCCTAGACGTAGCTGCCACAGTTGCTGTAAGAAGAACTTGCAGGAGATGATGATTGGACTCCCTAGCCCAAGTGGGTCGTAGATTGAAGCTATGGTTGATAGTACCTTCCGTTTTGTTACTGGGTTGCGTAGTTGTAAGTTGCCGTTTACGATTTGTAGTTGGTCACTAGCAGGATGCCAAAGCAAGCCTAATGTCTTAATGTTTTCCCCATTATCTAGTTGAAGTGGGAGCTGGGTTTCTCGCCACTCCGAAGGAACTGCTTCAAGTAGTCGGGGATGATTCGAACACCATTTTCGTAGCTGGAACCCTCCAGTTTGTAGAAGGTTGATGAGTTGATTTTGAGTGTCTAACGCGTCCTCTACGGTCGCACTTCCAGACATACAGTCATCAATGTAGAAGTCTCTCTGTAAAATCTTCGCTGCTTCAGGAAAGCTGTCTGATTCTTCCATAGCGAGCTGTTGGAGGCATCTAGTGGCGAGGAAGGGTGCTGACGCTGTGCCGTAGGTGACGGTGTTGAGCTGGTAATGTTTTACAGGATCTTCTGAGGATGATCGCCACACGATTCTCTGAAGTCTGCGGTCATGACTATCAACCCTTATCTGCCGGTACATCTGTCGAATGTCTGCCGTAAAGCATATTTGGTGAGTGCGAAATCTGGTGATAATGGACCAGATGTCTTGCTGGATTGTCGGACCAACCCTGAGGATGTCATTGAGTGACCGTCCGGTGGTAGTACTGGCGGAGGCATCGAATACAACCCTGGTTTTTGTAGTTGAACTTGACTCCTTGAACACTGGATGATGGGGCATGAAGTAGCTCTGTTCCTCCTTATCAGACGCCGTGGTTATAGGCTCCATATGCCCTAGAGTCTCGTACTCTTCTAAAAAGCTGACGTAATCCCCCTACAACTGAGGGTTTCTTTCAAGGCGTCTTTCGAGATTGTGAAACCGTGACGTAGCCATTGTTAGTGAGTTGCCAAGTTCTGATGGTTTTCCACAGAGTGGGAGTCGTACCGTGAATCTACCTTCTGCATCCCGTCTGACTGTGTCAACAAAATGCTTTTCACACTCCATTTCATCATTCGATCTGATTTGTTGAGTGATCTCTTCTAATTCCCAGAATCGTTGAAGTTGCTGGTCGAGTGAATGGTCATTCATAGTGAAGAATGACTGTACAGGTGGTGAACCCGGACCGCTCGCCTTATCCATTTGAAACTGTCCCGCTACAATCCAACCGAATTCCGTGTTTTGAAGGACTGGATAGGGTCCGCTCCTCGTGCGTCTTTCAGGCCTAAGAAGATCAAAAAATATCTCTGCCCCGATTAACATATCAATCTGACCTGGTTGGTTGAAGCTGTGGTCAGCTAAGGTCAGTTCTTCGGGAATTTGCCAGTCTTGATAGTTAATGTATGATCCTGGCAATTCAGCTGAAATTCGTGACAATACAGCACAATTAATAACTACTTGATAGTTGCTAGTAATGGAATGCACCTCTATATTTGCACTATGATGCGACTCTGCGTCGATACTACTTATACCCTGGATTGGAATTCTATTCCGTATCTTCTTTAAGTTCAGTCGTTTTGTGCAGGCCGTCGTGATAAAGTGTGCTTGACTGCCCGAGTCTAGCAGGACTCGGCAAGTCTGAAGTTGGCCCTCCCCATCACGCACCTTTACTAATGCAGTCGAGAGCAATATATGAGTATGCGGTTTTACTTTAAGTGAGCAATAGGACGCTGTGTCGGCACGTTGTTGCGTAACAATAGAGTTGTTGGGTCTTGCCTGTTGCCTATCATGCGTGTTATCAGGCGGCCTTGGGGTAGGAGAACGACCAGTTCCTCGGTCGCGGTGAAGTAGTGTGTGATGCTTCAAACCACAAGAATAGCAAGAACCTGAAGAACAATCACCAACAATGTGACCTTGTCTCAAACAATTTGTACACAATTTATGCTGTTGAGCAAATTCTTTTCGTTGTGCAACACTAACACTGGAAAAGTCTTGACATTTATGAAGAGGGTGCACGCCAGTACAAAATAAACAATTATTGTTACTTGAAACATACACTTGTCTGACTTGGTTCGTGAGCTTCTTTCTAGTGATGTTTTGAGGGGTAGAATTGACAACTGGGGTAGGAATTCGGTTACCATTGATTAATTCTAGGGCTTGACATCTGTCCTCTAAAAATTTACTTAGCACTTCCAGTCTTGGGAATTGTGAATTTGATGACGTCAGCTCCCACTGTTTTCTGCTGACGTCATCAGTCTTTTCAAGAATTAATTGCGCTAGAAGGATTTCGTGAAGAGGAATTTCAAGTTCAAGTGCTTCAAGTGCATTTAAGTTACTTGATACCTGATTTAGAAGTGCTCGTAACTCTGTGGGTGATTCATTATGTACACGTGGAAGGTTCAGCAAGTTGTTGATGTGTGCTGTGGCAATTAATCTAGGATTATTGTATCTCAGACAGACAGTTTGCCAAGCAATTTTAAAATTAGGACCTGTTATGGGAAGGTTCTTAATCTGGCCATGTGCTTCGCCCGTTAATGAAGATAACAAATAGTGGTATCGTTGTATATCGTCAATTGCTTGATTGTTTATTACCAGGCTAGTAAATGTGTCACAAAAATGACGGAATTCAGTGACCTGTCCCCCGAAGGAAGGTAATTTAATTGAAGGAAGTGTCAGCTCTCTCTTTCCGGAACTAGACTGACCATCACTTTTAGTACTCGAAGGATTGTTCTGTTTTGATCGTAACTCTACGCTATCTTCAATCAACGTGGTCATTTTATCAACGAGATCATAATACATAGTCTCAAAAGTATTCCTATCTTCAGTGTGGTCCTCGGATTCGTCTTCTAATTCTAATCTCTCCTGCGCGTCTTCATACTTCTGCCTTAATTTTGGTAGATCGTCTAACCTCGCCTTTATTGCGTTAACACTTGACCCTGGTTGGAAGCTCTTGACGAAGTTATGCAGACGAGTAATATTTGCCTTTGCGAGGCCCCTAGTCTTTACGAGAAGTGCTTTCAATTTAGGATCCATAATGGGAATAGCATACAGGAATACAGGTAACCAGAAATGAGTATGTACTTACCGAAGCTGCTTAAAGTTGAATTCATTCCATGTGTAATGTCTCGAGGTTCAATATGCGCCACTGCACGCTGTAGTTAATAAGAATCATCGAAGAAACACACGATTACCGCTCATACTTCGCGTTGAGGCTACCGTAACAATGCACAACGCGAGGCATCGATATGAAATTATGCACGAACTCAACACACGTCCGTTGTTCCACAGAAATCCGGCCGGTAGGACCATGAAGAGAGTTTGATAATAAATGTGAAGAATATACTCTGGTGGACTGTAATTTATAGTGCTGGGATTTCAAATCACTGGACTTCTGTGGAACATTTAATTAATTATATTATATTACACAGTTATATACAATACATGTTGATACATTAATACACTGTCACTCGTTCGATATAGTCTTCCGAGTTTGCATGGCAGCAGGTCTGCAGCACTTTCACCCCGTGGTGACTTGTTTGAGCACAATAGTGGCACTGGCGAAAGAATGTACGGTACTTGGGGAGCGGGGTGAGGCAGGTAGCAAGCACACCCCTCACGACCAGTGGAAATAACTGGACACCCAACAAAGGCGACTAGAGGCTTGGCGAACAGTTTAACACTTGTTCCTAAACAAGCCGCATGAACTATTCCAGTGACTTAACAAATTATGTCTCCATATACAGTGTCGTCTTCAGGTGGAAAACTGTTAAGAGAAACGTAATAGTTTATGGTACACCTTCTCCTAACTTCGATGATTCAGTTGATTCTTGTTTGTTGGCTCTCTCTGCTATATTATATGTGTATTGGGCAACTCAATGCGCATATAATTTATTTAAAACTATAAAATAACATGTTGGTAAATTGTGACAATAAACAAGAATATCAAAGTGAATAAAGAAGCGATTGAGAAGAACGATCTAAGAAGCCGAGATGAAGCAAAAGTTAAATAGATGAAACCGTATGCTTTAGTTGACAACGGTAAACGTTATAGCGCTGTTACAAGTCGTGAATCGTCAGTTGTACAAGAAAACGACACGCTTTGAAACATACCATGCGTTATAATACATAGCAAGTACGATTTAGGTTACCAACGCGGGATTATTAAGATAGTTCCAAAGGTAAATTCATATGTATTAATTGCCATGGTAGTCGTTATAGTGCTGTTACAAATCGTGAAACGCCACTTGCACAAGAAAACGACAAGCTTGTAAAACATATCATGCGTTAAAATATATAGCAAGTTGGATTAGGTTTCAGACGCGGGTTTAATATGATGGATTGATAATAAGTATTTGTGGTAAGGTGAGTGTATTGGGGTTAGAATATAAATAACATGTGTAATAATCGTGGGTTTAATGAGATGGATTGATAATAAGTATGTGTGGTAAGGTGATTGTATTGGGGTTAAAATATAAAAAACATGTGTAATAATCGTGGGTTTAATAAGATGGACTGATAATATGTATTTGTGGTAAGGTGAGTGTATAGGGGTTAAAATATAAATAACATGAGTAATAATCGTGGGTTTTATAAGATGGACTGATAATATGTATTTGTGGTAAGGTGAGTGTATTGTGGTTTGGTGTATTCTTTGGAATACACGGTAAGACAGAGTTAGCTCTTGCTGCTCTTTGCTTTAATTAATTCCTTCCTTTTTCGCAAACACCAACAGTGATTTCTTACTTTTTCTTTTATTTGTGCACCTTGCTTACTTCGTTTTAAGTCTGTTATAGATATATATCTTCCATGATCAACCTAGCGGCATCTAGCAGCTAACCACTGAAGTTCTTCAACATTTTCACTCTCAAGAGGACTTCCTTACAGGTCAAGCCACCAGATGTCGTCGTCATAGTCAGCTAACATCTCCATGCTGAAGAGGACTTCTTCTCCATTCCCATCCACCAGGCTGCGCTATTGACGCCTGCTATCAACTACTTGAAGACCACTTCATCAAGATACTTAATTTTTGTCATGTTTGTAATTCTTATGTACGCTCCTTTGTCTGTTTCCCCCAACCTCCTCCCTCCTTGGTATCATCGTGCCTCGTTGAGTGGTTCTCACTTGTGTGTTAGACGTCAAAGCTTACAGTTGGAGCCTAACTAAGGCTTGTCTCCTGTCCATGCGAGACATGTTTTAAATATCTACGCCATGATGAGAATTTAAGTTAACGGTCGCCTCGATCGCCTACTCTTCAGAAATGAGCTAAATACAACTTCAATGGTTTTCACCGCATTTTAATTGGTTTTACACAGCTAAATGCTTTTAAATTCTTGTTTTATAGACAGTGTGAAATTGCTAAATGCAGTGCAATAACTACCTTCGAGGGATTTTGCTAGTCATGCTCTAACTATCTAAGCTGACTTTCCACTTAAAAATTTAGTGCTTCTTGCACAAATTAACTGAGAATGAGTTCTCACACCGCGGGATTCATATTAAACGAAATACTGTCTATAAAAACTTAGCTTTTTCTCCGTGGGACCTATTGCCCAATTCAGCTGTTATCATAATTCCAGAACTTTCGACATCGAACTATCTTTCAACAAGTAAAATAACTTAGCATTACTTCAAATATGGGAATACATTTTTCTCACTGAGAAATTTATGTTGCATAAACCTCTAATCAACATAATTTGTCTTCCTTCGTTGGCAATTTTCCGCTGCATTCAACTGCAACATACAAAAGCTACGACGCAATAAACTCTCTCAAACTAAAATTCAACTAGTGATTTGCATAATTGCAATAACATTTCTCCTTGTGAACTTTCTGTGCTGCAATAGTGAACTTTTCAAATACACCAATAGACTATAGTGAAAACAGTGCCCGTTAAACCACCAACAGCGTCGCGTTTGTGAGAGCAATAAATATGGCCAAAACTTTTTCTTAAAGTTCCCAATTCTTCCTCCCTAAACACCTTATTAACTTAATCTAATTAAGTTCTAAATTTAAGTCAATTGATGTACCTAGCTATTAATCAACGAGGCCTCACTTGGCAAAAAGTGCCCTCCCCACTTAGTTTCGCATTTCACGAATTAACATCTGTATAATCAGTGGCTAGTCCACATTCTAATTCGTTTCCCTTCTAAATGGGGGAATTCTATTTTTTTCCACTCATAATTGAGTAAACTAATTTTTTCTTCAGGCTTCACAAATAGTGACCTGTCATATTTGCATTTAACACGGCCGTAATTACTGTATAAACATAAGAAGTTATAGAAACTTCTTCTTAATTTCTCTTTCTTTTGTTATAATTTCGAATTTGTTATTTGTTCTTACTTCCAAGATTTCCATATAGGAATTCTTAAAGTGCCCACATTGTACCTTATTTATTGTTAAAGCTTTAATTGCGTTAATTGTCGTTAAACTTCGAATTTGTTAATCTTAGCAACATTTTAAAATCTTATGCAGATTTTAGTGCTTATAAGAGGTTCAAAACCTAAAAATTGTTAATTGCCGAGTGCAAACTTCAACATTCTAGAGGTCTGAGACTTCAAAGGTTAAAACCTAAATTGTACCTTTTATATTTGTCAACATTATTATATCTCCACGCATTGTTAAATAAATCAGATTATATTTTTCGTTCTTGTCTTAGAATAACGATTAGGCAGGACCCTATTTTCGCTGACTCTTCCCATCGGTTTATGCTCTCTTTAAGAAAATCACAGACTAAAATAATAAAAGTTTTGCTTCTTGATGCATTTGAGCGAAAACCTCATAGTATCATCTTTTCCAAAGCATCTTTTAGCTGCTATAGCTAATTCTAATGAGCCAGTAAGGCAAGTAAAGCTAGCTCCGCAAGCTTCCTGCTTGTTGAGATTTTCTCTATAACTTGTGGTTCGTTTTCCAAATTTAAGTTTTTCTTCTGGTCTAAACCTTTAGTCGGCACTTTGCTGGGTAAAAGCTTAGCTATTCTTAAATGCAACTATTGTTTTTCTTACCTAAATTCTCCAAGAAAGCAACAAAATTATCCCCAAAAGCAAAACTGCTTCATCGCTACCCTTTCTGGGAATACTCAACACTAACTTGAGCTCATCCGAAAGCGAATTCTGTGAGCAACCCTTCATGTCCACCTCTACTCGTTCACCCGAAGGCAGATTCATCGTTCAGATGCCCAGATTACGAAATCCCCCTAGACTTACTAATTCTCAACCTAAGGCTCGAAAAGCTCTCTTTGCTATCGAGAGCAAATTTAAGAAAGAACCTCTTGTCAAACAACAGTACACAGAGTTTATGGACGAATACGAGAGCTTGGATCATATGGAAGTTGTTAGCAAATCTGGTGACGAATTACACCCTCCTAAAGAAACTGTATTCTTAAATCATCACCCTGTGTGGAAAAACCCTCTTGTAAAGGATAAAATTGAGTCGTGTTAAATTGACCTGACGTCAATGGTAAAACTCTCAACGACACTCCTTATTCTGGTCCCGCTATTCAGTCCGATTTATCTACCATCCTTTTAAATTTTCGCCTGTTCCCCATAGCAGTCATAGCGGACATCAAACAGATGTACCGTCAAGTTAATACTCATCGTGATCTCCTGTCAGCTGCCATCATTCCTTTCAGCAGGGATCTTTCGCAGCTCCTCTCCAGGGCTTTACATGATATCACAATCACACATCATTACTGAATACATTATTACACTGATTAATTCTTCATCATAATTTCGCTGGGTTTCACTCGATTTTCTTCACAAACTATTATTGACACTTTCATAAGGTTATCACATACTAGTACCCTAATAAACACGTAATTTATTATTTTAGACACTTTTACACACTTTGCAGGGATTGCGCAATATAACCACACGTATTTCTATCTCACTAGCTCTTTCTTCACGATGCCGTGGGTTGCCCGATTCTACGCGTATTTCCCTCCGAATGATGAACTCGCAGATGACGTGCCGGTTCAACTGGACTCCGGTTCGGACCTCGAGTGTCTTTCTACGTCTTCCTCACTCCTGCGTCTGCTAAGACCGTCTCTGCACTTGGCGTGGAAAGTCTACTATCTAAATTTGAGCGAATATATTGCTTTCCCGCATATGAATACTTTATTTAACACAATTTGTGTCTCTTTAAATACCGTTCCCTTGTATCTCGCCAATTGTGGTGCAATATTATTTTAGCTTGGCGTGCTCCCACTGCTAACTGCTCGTAGTTACGCGACGATCTTTCTCGCCCGCCGTCTGCCTCCAACCAACTAGCAAACTGGACTCTGACTCACCACGCAGAACTGCTCACGCGAAACTATCCCAGACTACTGCCAACTAACTCCTGCGGCCACGAGAGCGCGGGGGAATATCCTCCACATGGCGGCAGTCAACACTAATCTTCCTACGCCCTCGGGAGCTCTTCTTTCAGACCGTACACCATATTCACAATATGTGCAAATTAATATTAATAATAGGGCCGTATTATTATCATATTGTCACCGACATTCGATCGTGGCTTCCACAAATATCCATCTTGCGTCCCCTGGCACTATTTCTGACGACATGGACGCTATCCCTACCAGCGCAACCAAACTCTCCACCCCAGACTGTTGGCGTAAGGAACTAATTTCCTTAATCATCGATTTAATGACATCATGATGATCTATTCAGTTTGATGACTGGCGAAAAATCTTAGGAATATTCCAGGTTTAGTGACGTTAAGGGTTCGACCCTGGGTGTTATCGTATTGTCACAATTTATTTATTTAGTGATTTAGGGGCGGGGCTTTGCTAACTTGCGGCGTAGTGTAGAACATGCGAGAACAAATTATTGAGGTCAGCTTCCCAAGAAGTCCTTGAAATATTGCACCTGCTCTGGTCGATGCGTAGCATAGAAACATGTTCTAGACTTCGCTGTATTGGCAAACTTTAGGCAATACGTCGCTGGTACTGCCTGCGACGTACATGAGCTCGACTTGCAACCTAGGTCGGGCGCTTGCCATGATTAAATAATATGCAATCCGGTTTCCTTTTCCTCTGTAATATGAAGCTCATTTAAGCGATATACACTCTGCATGACCAAGAACCATGCGGACTTAGCCTGGGGCCTATAGGATAAGGGCGCAATAGACAGTGTGAAATTGCTAAATGCAGTGCAATAACTACGTTCGAGGGATTTTGCTAGTCATGCTCTAACTATCTAAGCTGACTTACCACTTAAAAATTTAGTGCTTCTTGCACAAATTAACTGAGAATGAGTTCTCACACCGCGGGATTCATATTAAACGAAATACTGTCTATAAACACTTAGCTTTTTCTCCGTGGGACCTATTACCCAATTCAACTGTTATCATAACTCCAGAACTTTCGACATCGAACTATCTTTCTACAGGTAAAATAACTTAGCATTTCTTCAAATATGGGAATACATTTTCCTCACTGAGAAATTTATGTTGCTTAAACCTCTAATCAACATAATTTCTCTTTCTTCGTTGGAGATTTTCCGCTGCATTCAACTGCAACCTACAAAAGCTACTACGCAATAAACTCTCTCAAACTAAAATTCAAATAGTGATTTACATAATTGCAATAACTTTTCTCCTTGTGAACTTAATGTGCTGCAATAGTGAACTTTTCAAATACACCAATAGACTATAGTGAAAACAGTGCCCGTTCAACCACCAACAGCGTCGCGTTTGTGAGAGCAATAAATATGGCCAAAACTTTTTCTTAAAGTTCCCAATTCTTCCTCCCTAAACACCTTATTAACTTAATCTAATTAAGTTCTAAATTTAAGTCAATTGATGTACCTTGCTATTAATCAACGAAGCCTCGCTTGCCAAAAAGTGCCCTCCCAACTTAGTTTCGCATTTCACGAATTAACTTCTGTATAATCAGTGGCTAGGCCACATTCAAATTCTTTTCCCTTCTAAATGGGGGAATTCTATTTATTTTCTACTCATAATTGAGTAAACTAATTTTTCTCTTCAGGTTTCACAAATAGTGACCTGTCCTATTTGCATTTAACACGGCCGTAATTACTGTATAAACATAAGAAGTTATAGAAACTTCTTCTTAATTTCTCTTTCTTTTGCTATAATTTCGAATTTGTTATTTGTTCTTACTTCCAAGATTTCCATATAGGAATTCTTAAAGTGCCCACATTGTACCTTATTTATTGTTAAAGCTTTAATTGCGTTAATTGTCGTTAAACTTCGAATTTGTTAATCTTAGCACCATTTTTAAAATCTTATGCAAATTTTAGTGCTTATAAGAAGTTCCAAACCTAAAAATTGTTAATTGCCGAGTGCAAACTTCAACATTCTAGAGGTCTGAGATTTCAAATGTTAAAACCTAAATTGTACCTTTTATATTTGTCAACATTATTATATCTCCACGCATTGTTAAATAAATCAGATTATATTTTTTCGTTCTTGTCTTAGAATAACGATTAGGTAGGACCCTATTTTCCCTGACTCTTCCTATCGGTTTATGCTCTCTTTAAGAAAATCACAGACTAAAATAATAAAAGTTTTGCTTCTTGATGCATTTGAGCGAAAACCACATAGTATCATCTTTTCCAAAGCATCTTTTAGCTGCTATAGCTAATTCTAATGAGCCAGTAAGGCAAGTAAAGCTAGCTCCGCAAGCTTCTTGCTTGTTGAGATATTCTCTATAACTTGTGGTTCGTGTTCAAAATTTAAGTTTTTCTTCTGGTCTAAACTTTTAGTCGGCACTTTGCTGGGTAAAAGCTCAGCTATTCTTAAATGCAACTATTGTTTTTCTGACCTAAATTCTCCAAGAAAGCAACAAAATTATCCCCAAAAGCAAAACTGCTTCATCGCTACCCTTTCTGGGAATACTCGGCCATTTTCGGGAAATCCTACAGTTCCAAGGACTAAAATCATCACGGCAAATTCAAATTATTTGCTCCTGTCAAAACATTATTTTAAACTTAACTCCTTTGAAAGGATATACAGTAAATCTGTCATTCTTTGTCTTGCCAGACTACCACCCTTCCCCATAGTATCCAAATTTAGGCTGGGAAGGGAAAGTACGATCGCCGCTTGCGTGCAAATAGCCCAAGCTCCAGCCACATTTCCCGTTAGCTGTGTCCAAGTCCATACTCACTTTAGGTATCCCGCAGGCTCGCGCAGTGAAAATGGTGATTAAACGTTTACTTTAGTTTAAGTTTATGATTTATATTGGACTCTCGCCCCATCTATCCATACTTCTTCTCCATTCCGAAACCCACTTCTTCCCTTTTTTTTCATCATCTTCCCTCAGGGAGGGTTATTTCTTAGCTAATAACCTACCCAGGGTTAAAATATAAATAACAAGTGTAATAATCGTGGGTATAATATGATGGATTGATAATAAGTATTTGTGGTAAGGTGAGTGTATTGGGGTTAGAATATAAATAACAAGTGTAATAATCGTGGGTATAATATGATGGATTGATAATAAGTATTTGAGGTAAGGTGAGTGTATTGGGGTTAGAATATAAATAGCATGTGTAATAATCGTAAAAATTAATCGATAAAGAAATAGAAATAAAAATGTTATAATATTAATTGGTGAAAGTTATCACGGAAATATTATAGAAGTTATATATTAGTATTTGGATGGTTCATTCTGGTTCCGTATTGATGCAACAATTAGTATTAATATTTTTCAAAAGACCATAATTGGCTTTCCAATGATTTAATTAACTATATATCTGAGTAATGAGTTTATGCTGTACCCATAAAATTGACAATAACGTGTAACAGAAGACAAGCCATAGCCGACATAAACTTATCGTTTAACCTATAGTAAGTTGATATATTGCTAAATATCATCACAGATATAGACTTATAGGTGACATATTACATTCTTTCTTAATGGTTAAATCTCAAACTGGAGGCCTGTTCCTTCATTAATTATTCCAAAGCATTCTGGCAAGATGTTGTTTCGGCACTGCAGCTTCATGGTTTTTTGGGGCTCATCTATGGTGAAGTATTGTGATCCATGAAATTTATCACTGGTGGATTGTATTTGGCATATTAATATAATCTGGAATGCTGCCACGAACAGATTATGTATCGTTTAGCATCTACATACCGCAGTAAGATGGAACTGCCACAATGCTGAGCCATTGTATTTTGGTTGACATCTGCAAGCCACGGTATAGCGTATGGTTTATTTCAAATGTGTTATTGTCGTCCACATACTGTATTTCAGAAGATTTGGACTACATGAAGAGTGCACAATTTCTGTGATCAACAAGAAAGGGTGAAATTTAGTGTGTGTTCACACTATATTTTTTGTTTTTTCCAAATTTCAACTATTTCTTTCTTCCTTTCTTTCCTTCATTCTTTATTTATTTATTTATTTATTTATTTATTTATTTATTTATTTATTTATTTATTTATTTATTTATTTATTTATTTATTTATTTATTTATTTATTTATTTATTTATTTATTTTATTACCTTATATTTCTTTGGATAAACATCTTTCACCTTTCATTATGGTGCACCATAACAGGGTTTTTTGAAGGGAATGTTTTATGAGTGTTTAGCTATCCGACCACCTGTTTGTCTTGACTTTTTATCTATATAGGCTGATGAAGGGGCGAAAACAATTAGGCCTCGAAACATGTACCAATGACCACTAAGTGATCATTTATATATAATACGATAAAGGTATTGATTAGGCGGGACTTTTGCAAAATATTAATACTAGTTATATATTATTCTTAAATAGGGTATGAAATCGAAAAGAAGAAGAGGATAAAGGCAAAAATAAGGTAGTTAAATGGTATCTTATGGGGGATGGTGTCTTGTTGGTCTGCGATGGGCAAAATTAATCATCATAGATAAAAGGGGGTTATTGTCATTAACAGTTTCATTCAGATTATGACAAGCATCTAGCTTCTGGTTGATGTTTATTTCTATTCTTTCAAGCATGTCTAATATTCTACCTTTATCTTTTAAATGAAGTATCGTTAAATCTGTGCCTATTGAAGTGAAATAATGGAGTGATTCATTGATATGTTCACCCATACTAGAATGTTTTATATCTAATTGCGTTTACATGTTCATGATAACGTTGACGAAATGTACGTCCAGTTTGGCCTATGTACGCAGATTGACAATCGTTGCATGTTAGTTTATAAACTCCTGATTTATTAAATCTATTCTCTTTATTTAAAGTATTAAAATTATATAATAATTTGGCCGTAGTGTTACCTGTTTTGAAAGCTATTCTGCAATTTCTTTTTTTAAATATGTTTGTTATGCCATATATCTTATTTCATAGTGTTAGGGCCCCAACCCTTATACAAGGGCTGTGCCTATTCCTACATACAAGTAATTAAAAGTTAATAGTAGAAACTACGGAAGTACCGACATGGAAACATAACTGCAACAGGGGCATGTCAGGTCATAGCCCCACGGTCGCTAGCCCAGCAGATTAAGGAGGTCATACAGGACATTACACCTAAGCATACCGCTGAATGGACTGACATCGCAGTATTACCTCATAAATACGAGGTACGACCACGCAGCCGGGCTCTTTTCTCCTTTGCGGCTCTTGCCGCTTGTCTCTTTTATTAGTGCTTCGCACGGGCCACGAGAGGCGTTGCCCTTCGGTGGACCCCAAAGCCATCAGCACCATGGACATCCGTCATCGGTAGGGTGAGTGAGTGTGTCTGTTAGATTCCTTTTTCCATTATTAATCATCCCCCACCTTTAATCTAAACCTAATCGCCACCCCCGCTAGTAATAATAAAACCCTTTTGCAGTCAAATGCATTATCTTTTATTTCACGTAGCTATAAGAAGCCTGCCCCCTTAGGTTAGAACTTAGATTAGGATCTACACAGCATGCTGTCGAGCAGTAGACGCTGTACAGCAAGCGCTTGGCTTGCTAAGGCTCCCAAGGTAAGTCTGGTGAGTATGTCCCGCAGCTCTTCGCAAAACACTATGATTATACATCCTAGTTAATCTCCGAAAATGCTAAGGATGCCAACTAATCAACACCCCTTTCAAATGGTGGTTGGGCACCAATCAAATCCCCAACACTTTGGTGTAAGGCACCGGGTAAACTAAAGTAAATACCGGAAATGCCGACACTTGTTCCAATCAAATCCCCAACAATACATATGTAAATCTTATTATATCTCTATCTTTTGATTCTCGTTGAAATGTCGAAAAAGGTTTATTCTTAATTCTATTTAAGATTGTATTTACGAAATTCCTATTGTATCCATTAAGATCAGCGATAGCATAAATTCTGTTAATATCATGAACATAAACTGTAGATTACATAGGCGTATTTAATGCCCTATTAATAAGGCTATAAAATGTTGATGCTTTATGGGATCCGGGATGTAAAGAATCATTACGGATTATGTTGGATGTAGTCGTTGGTTTTCTATAAACCTTGTATGTGAAAAAACCTTTATTTCTTGTTATTGTAATATCAAGATAGTTTAGTGTACCATTTATTTCTGAATCAACAGTGAATTAAATTTTGAGATCTAAACTGTTTACTTTTGATAACAAATTATCAATATTTTCTACATTGTTGTCAATGATAACGAATATGTCATCCACATAACTTCCCCAAAATTCTAAACCAGGTGTTTTGTTAACTATATGTTTATATTCTAGATGATCTATATAAATGCTGGCTATTAATCCGGATGATGGAGAACCCATATCCAAACCGTCAATTTGTTGATATTATTTTATCATTAAATTTGAAGAAATTGTTTTCAATAGTGAATGTTAGAAGGGTTATAAATTCAGTAATTTCTACTTTACCTAGTCCAATGTCTTCTGTTAAATTATCTTTGATTACGATGATAGTTGATTTTATTGGGATGTTTGTGTACATGTCTGTAATATCAAGGGAGTGGATTGAATATGAATTGTTTTGAGGATGAATTCACTAGAATTATTGAAAGAAGTGTTAGCCTTGAAATGGCAATGGAATGTCAGAAATTTGGTAGTAGTATTCACTTACTGAGTTTCATTGACAACGCTCCAGCCGTTTAGAATTTATTAGGGGGACACGGACAAAAGGTGATCTCATAAGCCTACTTCTTTTTAATAAATGAAAATAGGCTAAACATCCGAATTCCTCGTCAGGGAATCTAACTAATGATCTTGGTAGCATAAAGTAGACACTACAATCCACATTCTACTACTGAGGACAGTAAGTTTTCCTGTATACAGTGTCCCACCTCCTGTGTGTTAGGCCACCCTACTTACGTTTAGCAAGGTGACTACAGATACAATCTAGGAAGCAGGTTTTCCTGTATACAGTGTCTCACCTCCTGAGTGTTAGGCCACCCAACTCACATTTAGCAAGGTGACACCAGGCACGCGCAGGGACTGGCAAGGAGGGAAGGCGTCCGGTATGAAGCGGTAGAACTCGAACTCGTCTTTGTACCACTTCACCGAGTACAGAGGAACTCCGCCGAGGTCGAACCGACAGCTTAGGGTCACGTTGTCTCGAATGTCCACCAGGGGCGGCACCTTCAGCCAAAGAATGGGCTTCCGTGCCACTGAAACAGAAGAAACACTTTGATAGTCACGCGAGTCCGTAAAATGTGTTTAAAATGGGTGATATGTAATCTACATCAATACCATATCTACAAACATCTTGAATTTCGACTGTTCCATTTGAATAGTATTTGAAAGTTGAATCGAACAACGAAGTAACCAAGCTAGATAAAGGATTAATAAGGGATACATGTTTTTGGATCAAGATGTACGATGCATCTTTTTCTTCAATAAACCGAGACCGGTATAAACGGCAGTATTAAAGATTTCGGGACATTCTCACTTGACCGTTTGCGCTTACATATGGCTCATTAGCTTATGCGTGGTGAGGATGAAAACTGGTCTGTAATAGATTAGGATAGTCCAGTATTCAGTAACATACACCACATCAGGGAGATTGGACTTGGCAAAACACAGTCACATTTGTAGGAAGAACACAGACACTTAGGAATGCGAGATGGGAAAGCGCCCCGAGAGATAAGGGACCCTCACATACAGCAAACTCTCCTCAGTTGGGAGCAGATAGTGACGAATTTAACTGCTCTCTCCAGGACCCCGCAAGACCCATTGTAGCATGTACAATCTGATGCGACCATTTAACAACTATCACATAGTAACTCTAAAGTCAACCACCAAATCCAGTAACTTAACAAAACATCACATCACATACAATCTTGTTGACCGACTGAAAACGATCAAACTTCGTTTACTAAAGCAAAACTGAAAAATGGCTTCAAACACAGTAATGTTGATAAGTTGTCTTGTTTTCCTTCTGAGAATGCATCTCCCATGTTCAGGGAAGCACGCAGGGGCAATACTTATCCACATCATTCATTCACTTGTTTGCAATTAAGGATGTGCCCCCCACCCCCTACCCCACAGGGGTGTGTCCCCCCGGTTGCAAATTGGGTATGCGTAGCAAAACAATGATGAATACTGTTGCGTAAACATTTTCGACCAATTAATTGGATACTTTGGGACGGGGTATTACGTCGAGTGGAACTTTAAATTATGCATACACAACAATTAAACTGGAGTATTGACACAAATAGTCAGTCTTAAACACACCTAGGCTATATGTTTGGGAAAAGGCTCCAAGACTGTTGCAGGTAGAGAGTTCCAGTTATCAATGGCACGGTTTACGAAATAATATTTACCAGAATTTGTACGCTGTGGTCAGCCCTTAACTTTGAAAGAAAGATCACTCCTACTCATGTAAGTGGGCTTTCCCACACGTTTGCTAAGCTCACCCCATGCTGGTTGTACAAAGCGCAGAGTCTAGATTTCACCCTCCTAGCCTCAAGTGATTCCCACCCAAGTCTCTTTAACATACGGCTCACACTGCTCCTGGGATTAGTCACTGAGCACTAATCTAGCGGTCTTTCTTTGTACCATTTCCAACTCTTAGATTATCCCTACGTGATATGGATCCTACACCACTGAGGCGTATTCCAGAATAGGTCTTACCAGTGACAAATATCCTAATTATTTAGCAGAGGTACTACTTCCTACATGACCACTCCATTTCATATCATTCCTTACGTGAACGCCCAAATATTTGCAAGAATCTTCTACAAGAATTTCCGAGCCAATGTTATATTGAAAATATTACCTTCACCCTTTCTCTATTTTTCTGAGATTACATTTTCATGTATTTGTGATGTGTAACATCTTTCCACTCGGTAGCTGGACATTTTTGTGGGAGTGATTTTGGAAAAAGGATGGAAGTGGATGGGACGAAAACAGTGAGCGTGCGTGATGGCGGAGATCGGTACAACGACGTACTGTAGGCCATGTGACTATGAGGAATGTAAATCGCACACGGTTTACCTCAAGGTTTGGAGGCCCCATTAAAGAAATTCCTGCAATAAATCATCTTCAAGTTGTCGTTTTTTGGTGTGAAAATATTCATTATATCACTCGATACCTCGAGAGCTATACCGCATCAACAAACACACCCAAAAAACGTAGGAATTCAGTATATTAACACCGACTACTAACAATAATTGAAACTTCGTTGGTCTAAACGTATCACTGGGAGAATCAGATTTAATATACCTACTGCACACCTAATTTTTAATTGCGCCTATACTTGGCAGTGCGCTCTATCGGCAAAAAGAGGCCATTTTCAATAACATCGCTGGCATGGGTTCACTAACTGGCCGGTATAGAGCGCAGCTCGCATCTAGTAGGCAGTGGATAGCTCCCGCACACTGTAGTTCAAGTAGTTGCTATTAGACGTCACTCCTGTAGATCCATTGGAGAACTTTCTTTTAATTAAATATATATATTCCTTTACAAAATGCACTATATACTGCTCAATTGTATAACGCCTCAGTACTCAGAAAACAATAAATACAAAAAAAATCAAGTAAAAAATACAACTCTGTTGGGATTAGAACCCCAGCCGGCCGGTTGAGAGGCCAACGCTGTAACCACAGACCTAATTATGTCCTCCCGAATTGAATGTTATCAATCGATTAAGATACAACGTCTTAGCCAATTATGAGTTTGACTAAACGATTTCTTTATTGGAGTATATTTCAAACAAAGTTAATTTCATACAAAATTCCTATTGCTTATATATGTAGAATATATTGCAGGCAGCATACTAAAATTAGTGAAATATAGGTCAGAACGAGAGATCAGCTGCCATCTTGTCTGCAACCGAGATGGCTCAGCTTTTTAAAGCCACTTCTGCACTATCATATTACAACATACACTTTTAAGTTTCCATTGCAAAATGCACAGTATGTTATCAATCGATTAAGATACAACGTCTTAGCAAATAACAACTATGATCTATTACGGTCAGGATTTGGCACTGGAGTTTTACAAGTAGTTATTTCAATGGCCAACAGAGTTCACTGTTAACAAGGGATTTGCGCTCCCGGAACCCACATAGTAGGATAACATGCCACATGTTACACATCATATGTGACTACTGTAAGGCTCGTTTATTTTTTATTTTCATTTTAGCGTGAGAGATCTGTCTCTTACATCAGGTGTCGTTTCATCTTCAAGTGTAACCAAATAACTAGTGTTAATGTTGTGACTTTCATTTCAGTTGTAGTGCTGAATTTTAAAAACAATTGATTGTTTCTGTTTATTTTTGAGATAGTTAACGCCTTATATTTGATTATTTAGATCATTTTCAAAATGTGATGGCTTCAGTCGCCAATAATCAGACAGAAAATGGCTCACTGTATGAACGGACTCTGTACCGCAGCACAACAGCTGTACTCCTCCAGTCTCACTGTTTGCACTGACCGCCACTGCCATACCATTCACTAGAATACTGTGGAGGTAGCTTATCATGCACTACTTTGCGTGTCGCGTCGAACCCAGGTCCTCGCACGCGTCTTTATTAACTATTAAAGCACCAGACTTACTATTACTTCGCTGTTCCTTGAAACTGCTAGACGTATGTTATGTCTTAATTAAGCGATCTAAGTGAAAGTTCGTACAATGAACCTCCCTTAAGTGCATGGCCTACATATAAAAACAATCCAAGATGGTGACTACCTGTTCTCAATATCTGTGAATCCATTACAGCAATCAAACTGAAATTTTGTATGGCGATAGAGGCTTATTAAGTACATAACATAATGTAACTTTCAAACCTGATAAACATAAAAAGAACATGGCGGCCATGTGATATTCAAATATTTAAAATTATTTTCTTTTGTTGTCGTATCGTATCCAAGCGATCGAAGAGAAGCATCGTATAAACATTAATAATAATAATAATAATAATAATAATAATAATAATAATAATAATAATAACGTATTGTCATTGAATTAGCTTTTCGTAAATTAAACTAGCCGTACACTTGCCTTTTCTTAAAATTAACACCTGCTTCTCGTTGCAATAAGTTGCCATCTCGCGGAAGGCATCATAATTAACCGATATTGAAAGTTGCATGTTCTTTACAGCATGTGGGTGGTTGTTGTCTTTGTTTTAAGGAGCGAAAATCCGAGGTCACAAGCCCCAATGCTCTAATTTGGATATTGTATTTCCAGTGCTGGCGGTGTGACATAAGGCAGGGCAAGTGCTGGAACCCTTGGGGGACCAGTTTGCTCTTTGTATGTGTCTTGCCTGAAATGACCACATTGAGTTCTTTCTTTGAGATTGTTGCTCTGCACTTTATCACATTGTTGGTCGTGTTTAGTACATTGTAACAAAAATACATTTAACAGATGGGAGTTTTTAAATGGGAAAGACCAGTGTAATACATTTAGCTTGTTATGAGAAGTGTTTCATTTCGTAATTCATGTTTTTATTTTAGGCGCTAGGTGATTGTCACAGGGTTGGTCGAACTGTGCTAATTGGGTTAAATCCAGACAGTCCAGTCAGCATAACTTGTGTCTAGCTACCGAGATGTCAGCGGGGCTTCGGGGCCCTTCGCCTGTTATCGGCAAACCTCGCGTTCGCTCGGTACTCTCAGCGCTCAGCGTGCTGATAAGCAGCAGGCTGTGAAACTGAGCATTGAGCTTGGATCTCTTATTGAAGGTTTAGCACACTATATTATACCACATCAAAAAAAGTTTTGCATCACCTCGGTTCCAAGAGTTCCGGAACCGTTAAATACAAAGGGAATAGAGATCAAAACAAACAACATTTCAGCTCGTTTTATTGCTCATGAGACCCACACATTGCATGTTGTACCATCATACAGCTAGACTTTCAGCATTTGTGGTCCAGATTGCAGTACACACCACTACCTCTAATACCCAGTAGCACGTCCTCTTGCATTGATGCATGCCTGTATTCGCCGTGGCATACTATCCACAAGTTCATCAAGACACTGTTGGTCCAAATTGTCCCACTCCTCAACGACAATTCGGCGTAAATCTCTCAGAGTGGTTGGTGGGTCAAGACGTCCATAAACAGCCCTTTTGAACATATCCCAGGCATGTTCGATAGGGTTCATGTCTGGCGAACATGCTGGCCACTGTAGTCGAGCGATGTCGTTATCTTGAAGGAACGCATTCACAAGATGTGCACGATGAGGTCGAGAATTGTCGTCCATGAAGACAAATGCCTCTCCAATATTCTGCCGATATGGTTGCACTATGGGTCGGAGGATGTCATTCAGGTATCGTAAAGCCGTTTCGGAGCCTTCCATGACCACCAGTGGCGTACGTCGGCCCCACATAATGCCACCCCAAAACATCAGGGAACCACCACCTTGCTGCACTCGCTGGACAGTGTGTCTAAGACGTTCAGCCTGACCAGGGTGCCTCCAAACACGTCTCCGACGATTGTCTGGTTGAAGGCATATGCGACACTCATCGGTGAAGAGAACGTGATGCCAATTCCGTGGGGTCCATTCAGCATGTTGTTGGGCCCATCTGTACCGCGCTGCATGGTGTCGGGGTTGCAAAGCTGGACCTCGCCATGGACGTCGGGAGTGAAGTTGCGCATCATGCAGCCTATTGCGCACAGTTTGAGTTGAAACACGACGTCCTGTGGCTGAACGAAACGCATTATTCAACATGGTGGCATTGCTGTCAGGGTTCCTCCGAGCGGCAATCCGTAAGTAGCGGTCATCCACTACAGTAGTAGCCCTTGGGCGGCCTGAGCGAGGCCTGTCATCGACAGTTCCTGTATCTCTGTACCTCCTCCATGTCCGAACAACATCGCTTTGGTTCACTCTGAGACGCCTGGAAACTTCCCTTGTTCAGAGCCCTTCTTGACACAAAGTAACAATGCGGACGCGATCGAACTGCGGTATTGACCTTCTAGGCATGGTAGAACTACAGACAACATGAGCAGCGTACCTTCGTCCTGGTGGAATGACTGGAACTGATCGGCTGTCGTACCCCCTCCGTCTAATAGGCCCTGCTCATGCATGGTTGTTTACATCTTTGAGCAGTTTTAGTGACATCTATGAACAGTCAAAGGGACTGTATCTTGGATACAATATACACAGTCAACGTCTATATGCCGGAGATCTGGGAACCGAGGTGATGCAAAACTTTTTTTGATGTGTGTATATGTACATTAAAACTACATTCATAACATTCTGTAAAGACATGAATAATAATAATTTCCCATTACTTCTCAACACGGTAGTTCGTTAACTAATCAATTTAATCACAGACCAATTACAATGCTGTATTGTAGCACGAATAACTTGAAATACTTCAGAGAACAGAATTTGAGATTTATTGCATTTCACTAGCATGGTGAAGCATGGCTCAGTAGCACGTTTTGTCATGTTAAATGATCTTGTCGACTCCGTCGTTACGCTGGGGTCTGGCGTTACGTTACGGTGACGGGACGAAATGTACCCAGATGCACTGAGGTGTGTGACGTCATAGTACTGCTTGGTGCATGTGTTTCCCGACAATCTCTACTTCGATAGTATAAGACAAAAATCCCCGATTCGTGGATGTCACGGGTAATGTCGAGAACCACTGGATGGATTTTGATGCGGTTTTCACCATTCTGTAAAGGGTATCTCGAGGAAAGATTTTGTAGAACATAATTTATGTATGATGAAAGGAAGCCAATCAGTAACGATTTCAGTGAAAAAGTCGAAAACAAACTTGGCGTCCGTGCGCTTCTTAAGCTTACGCTGGGCAAACCGTTAAATATATCAATATACTATAAGCGTAAGAATTGGTCACCATGAAAAGTTCTACAATAAAGTCCGCGAGAGCATATCTCTATCTTCAATACATCGCCCACTATAAGTGTTTTAGACCGGATGGAAGGGGCACGTCTCCGCGCGCTCTGGTGAGCGTGACAGCATCCCGCGTGCTTGACTTTGCTTTGCCCTTGGTTGCACTTGCCTTCGCGAGTAATTTGAAACAAGATAAGCAAGATAAGTATTATGCAGATCATTTTCTAACATGGCAAGAGTCTTTGGCTTCGAGCGAAGCGAAAAGCCTCCAGCCGTTCTAGCATTTTTCAGCATTTGTAGCATTTAAAATGATACAAAGTCTAGTCTTTGAGACTGACTATCACTTTTTATTTAGATAACAATGGAGGGATAACCCGAGCAAATGCTTGCCGATAGCAGGCGAAGGGCCCCGAAGCCCCGCTGACATCTCGGTAGCTAGCTTACGCTAATGGGTTTGGGAAGAGAGTGCGAGTAGACAACCTCCAGAAGCTATGAGTTGGCTGACAGCTACGAACACCTGGATTCCCAGGAGTTTTCGTACTAACTAGTCGAAGAGGTGGCGAATCGCGAGTTAGAAGAAACTATCCATTTTGTGTGAGTTGTCACAACGGGGCCAAAAGCGGAGGTGTTCGAACAAGGAATGTTCTGCCCGTTAATTACGAATGCAGCTTGTTTTATAGCAGAAAACATACAACCATTATGGTTCCCGTTTCAAAGCTCATAATGCAGACTATAACTTGCTTACAAAGACATTTTACGAAGTTACAACAAACGTTTGGTGCTTTACAGTCGGTCAACATGATTGTACCCAGATGAGAGTAATAAATACACTTGGATGACCAGTTTCGATCATCAAGCGATCATCATCAGATCTATTACACCTAGGCTGTAAATCTATGTCTGAAAGTATGGGTGTAATGGATCTGATGATGATCGCTTGACGATCGAAACTGGTCATCCAAGTGAATTTATTAATCAAATGTGATTTTTTTCAGGATTAGGGAATAGCCCATCTCATTTGGGTACAATCGTGTTGACCGACTGAAAAGCACCAAACTTTTGTTTACTAGGGCAACACTGAAAGTGGCTTCTAACACCATAATAATTAAGCTACAACACAAAAATGCAGATCTGATTAGAAACTGTGAAACACAAAACATTTGAGCTTTAAGTGCAAGGGCTAAATAATCCAGGAATATGCCAAAATTCGAATATTCCGACAATATTTACCTTCATGTTCAGTCTGGATTGGTGGGGACTTCCCCTGTGTCTCCCCGTGGAGAGAAGCCATTAGCGCAGAGGTGTAATCAGCTGTTACCAGTGACGATACACTGTGTTAAGTATATGGCAGCCTCTCTCGTCCCACACGCGAGCACACTATTGGATTCCAAATTCCACCAAGCAAATCGATTTAAGCCATTCTATTTTCCGCACATTACTTCTCCGTTGTGACTTTCCAGACCGAGTGAAGACGTTTTATATTTCCTGCAGTGGTTTTAGAGCGAGCGATCACTGTCCATTGTGTGCATTGCGAAGTAGTTAATAGAGTAGTGACGTCACACCAGCGTGAGCCTTACACGAAGAGTGGCGTAGTTGGTAGCATGTTGAGTTTCTATGCCCAACATCGCGGGTTCACAGGTTTATGGCATGTTAAAGAACCTTCCACTAACAACAATTGTGTGAAGCTATATTTGTAGGTTAGATTTAAATAACGCTCTATTAAGTTCCAACCTTCACCGCCAGGCACCGGTTGCGGTGGCATCTTTCTGCGACGCGTGACGGGAGTTTATTTTAAGAAGAGCCTACTGCATAGCTTTTATGATTTACGAAAAGTAAGCCGCAGAATTTAGTGCCATTGGATAATGATTATTATAAGAACCCATCATACGAATCTTCTCTTAAATCGGTTCAATACGATACGAGAAATAAATAAAATGAGGATTTAAAATTTCGCACTGATTCCATCTCTAAGTTCTAAAAATAATTGAACAAGAGATTTCTGAATACTAATCACTGTGCTAAGTGTCAGTGCTCTCGGATGATTGATTACATCGCTGAAAATTCATTTTCAGCATTTGAAAATCACTTGGCCGCCATGTTGATTGTGTGTTTCTCAGTTTAGGGGCTGCGATAACGCGATAATTTAGCCCCGTGTACTTTGGGTGTGTGTAGAATCTGTCTGATAACCGGTGTTAATTGTGATGGCTGTATTAGTGTGTGTTATCTGTAATTCAGGTAAGGACTGCAGACGATCAATTTCAAGTAGTTCCTACTTTCGCTACCAAATGCTACCGTCAACGACACCTAGCCGAGAACTTGGCTACTGGATGCCACCGCAACCGGCACCTGGTGACGAACGTTGAAACTGATGGAGCGTTAATAGAAACTAACATACAAATTTAACTTCACATAATTGTAGTTAGTGGAAGGTTCTTTTACATGTCATAAATCTATGACATGAGCCCGCCGGCTTTACTTCCCCTCTGAAGGAAGGCATACTGAGGGATTTTAACGCTCTTAAAAATCCAACGACTTCCGCCAGATTTGAACCCGCGACCTTGCGCATAGAAGCTGAGCATGCTACCAACTCTCGGGATTTTGAAAGTCACATATATGTACTTAGTATATAGTTCTCTTACACCACAAAGAGTGGCAGATTACATCGTAGTTCCGCCTTTTATAGAACAATAACTAACACTATACACATCAGTTTGATTGCTAGAGATATTGTGATCAGGCGGAATTTATTGTGGGGACAACATGTTGAATTGTATCATATATGTAGGACATTGAGCCAGAAGATGATTATTATACCAACCTTTGCTTGATTACAAGACGAGAAATAAAAACATCATAACATTAATAAAACAAGAACTCGTTTGTAAGAATTCCATGTTGGGTGATATTTATTTATTTCTCTCCAAGCTGTACCCAGCATGCAATGTGTTGCCAATCAAAGAAAGTGTTGGCATTGTAATTTTGTTTGTTCAAGTGCTTTTGGATACACAGTATTATTTTTTCAATTTCCGTTGACTGTCTCTAAACTGTAGTAAAATGAATTTAGTGATTCAGAACCATTCGTGGTAGCATGCACAACAACTCAGCAAAGTGTCATCGCAATCGGATGAATGGTATATGAATGCATAGGAAACACCCACACAATCTATCACGTAACATTCATTTTTAGCATATTTTCATTTTATGAAAAAAAATAATCTTATGCGATCACCTTTCGTCCGTGTGTCTGTCTGGGTGTGTGTGTTATACTAAACGACTGGAGCGATTTCAATGAAACTCGGTAAGGTCATAGCACCTTTTCGGCCGACCCCGACCGTGCCCTTCAAATTGTATTACATCTCACCAATCCAACATGGTGGCTGTGCGAATTATTTCACCAGAATTAAATATCTCCGAAACTATTACAGATATCACCCTAAAATTTTCTACGGTGATCAAGGGAACTACTACAAGGCCACCTATTGGACTTTCGTAAACCTGGTAACTACAAAACCAACATGGCGGCCAAGAAAAATTGCGACTTTAAAATAGACGTTTCTCGCGATTTAACCAACCAAACGCAATGAAACTTGGTAAAGTATATGTTTATACACATTGTAATGCACCGACATCTAATTTCGTTCAATTGTTTACATAACTTCAAGATGGCGGCTGTGCGAAATATTACACCGGCATTCTATATCTCCGAAACTATTACTGGTATCAGAAATTTTGTACGGAGATAAAGGGCACTACTAGAAGTTCATCTGTGAGACTTTCAAAAATCTGTTAAGTCCAAAACGATCATGGCGGCCAAGCTAATTTGAAAGTTTTTACTAGAGTTTCCTCACGATGTAAACATCCAAACGCAATGAAACTTGGTGCATCAAATGTTTATACACGTTGTAATGCGCTGGCATCTAATTTAGTTCAATTGTTTACATAACCTCAAGATGGTGGCTGTGCGAAATTTTAAAATTAAGTTTTTATTTCTTGTGTCCTAATCAAGCGATCGAAGTGAAAGTTTGAATAATGAAGCTACGCAATAATTTTTCTTTATGGTACTTAACTATATGGCCTATATATACAACAATCCAAAATGGCGACCATCCGAAATATTCAGCCGGTTCTCAATATCTACGAATCATTTACAGCAATCAAACTGTTTTGTTTTATGTTCATAGAGGCTATGAACATAAGTTCATCTATAGGACTTTCAATAACCTGGTGAGCACAAATCCAACATGGCGGCGACGAGAATTATAAATATTTAAGTGGACGTTTCTCGCGATTTAACCATCCGAGTGCAGTGGAACTTTGTACAGTAAATGCTTATACAAATGTTAATCCACTGGCATCTGATTTATTTCAATTGTTTCCATAACCAGAAGATGGCAGCTGTGCGAAATTTTAAAATCTCATTTTTACTTCTTGTGTTCTAATCATGCGATTGAAGTTTGAATACCACACGTATACAATAATCTTCATGTAATAGTACATAAATAAAAATCCAACCTGGCGACCATCTGAAATATTTAGACGGTTCTCAATATCCACGAATCTATTACAACAGTCAAACTGATAATTTGTATGTTGATCGAGGCTATGGACATAAGTAGGGTATATGAAAATAGGCTTTATAGTTCTTCACGGAACTAGATTTATTTTTTATGTTATTTTATTTATTTATTTATTTATTTATTTATTTTATTTTCAACTAGCAACCCACCCCGGCTTCGCCCGGGAACATTTATGAATGCAATACTTGTTGAGCGCTTCTTTTCGATGTCAATGAACTACGACCTATATCCGTTTTTCGTCTCGGCATGATGGGTTAAATTCACAGATTGGACTATTAATAATATTATCATGGAGATGCATGTGCAACGAATTCTTGTCGGACGTAATTTAATAATGGCGAGGTGCATGAAACACAAATCTCCCTTCCGTCAAATCTTAACTTGACTGTGAATTTTGCTGAACGAAAAGTCCACAGGTGAAATAAAGAAAAGCCGAGTTGCACTTCCAGGGAATCTCCGAACACAACCAATCTTCTCTGAAGTCTTAACTCAACACGACTCGACAGTTGGTTGCTGGCTGAATCTGGGGTGATAGGCTCGCCCCTAGCTAGCTCATAAACTGTCGCCTCAGTAATTGAATGGAAATCGATGGAAGAAATGAAAACGTAAAAACGCTTACAGTGGGTGATGCATTGAAGATAGAGATATGCTCTCGCGGGCTTTTTTGTGGAACTTTTCATGCTGAACAATTCTTACACCCAAAGTATATAGATATTTTTAACGGTTTGCCCAGCGTAAGCCTAAAAGCGCACGGAAGCCAGGTTTTTATTTTCGACTTTTTCACTGAAATCGTTACTGCTTGGCTTCCTTTGATCATAAGTGAATACTTTTCAACAGAAACCTTTCTCTAGATATCCTTTACAGAATGGTGAAAACCGCATCAAAGTCCATCCAGTGTTTCTCGAGATTACCCGTGACATCCAAGAATCGGGGACTTTGTTTTATACTAAGTAGAGATGAAACAGGCCGGCCTTGTTCTGTTGGGGTAGCGCCCCTGCCACTACCCCGGAGGCCCCGGCTAAGTCAGGGATTTTAGAAACTGGTGTGAGGGCTAGAACGGGATGCACTCAGCCTCGTGAGGACAATTGAGTAGCTGACCATGTGTCACCCCAATATCTTCAGATCAAATGGCTGGGCAGCGGTCGCTTGGTACGCCTAGGTCCTTCACGGGCTGAAGTGCCAGGGGTTATTATTATATACTAGGTATTATTAAAGATGAAACAGGAAGAGTTTGTAAGCCCCAAGGAAAATAATTCGCTGCAATGCGAACATTTACTCGACAGTTGAGAACTGTAAGCTCTTAGGAAGACGGTCAAGCCGACAGCTGTGGTGTCTGACCTCGCCAGTAATTTGCGCTCTGACCTCCAGAAGGCTGATTGTACTCAATTGTCGGACAGCTCACTACGCCATTAAGTGTAATAGTACACGACTAATCAGGAAGAAGATCGCGTGCGTGTCACTGAAGGTCAATGTTACATATCTTTGTGGTGTAGCCCGGAAGTTCCAGTTGAATTCCTGACCCTACCAAGGAATGTAATTCTGCTCTGAGGGCTGGAACGGGGTTCACTCAGCCTCGTGAAGAAAAACAGATAAGTGGTGGGATCGAATCCCTCCTTGGTCATCTTGGAAGTGGTTTCTTATTTCTGTGCCGGGCAAATGCCGGGATGGTTCCTAACTTAAGGCCACGGTTGCGTCCTTCCCACTCTTCACTTGAATTACAAATACCCACACTAATACAGCCATCACAATAACACAGGTTATCATACAACATTCCCCCACGCACACCCAAGTATACGGGGCTAAATGGTCACGATGTCGAAGCCCTTCGAATCAAACAACAACGTAAAACCTAGAATGAAATCAATCATATAGGAGAAGGCAATAAAATAGCTCCACCAAACACTTGAGTTCCAATATTTATTATCTTTATTATATCTTATTAGCCTATTTACATTTTATGAAAAAATAGGCTTATAGGATCACCTTTTGTCCGCGTGTGTGTGTGTGTGTGTGTGTGTGTGTGTGTGTGTGTGTGTGTGCGTGTGTTCCCCTCCCCGTAATAAATTCTAAACGGTTGGAGCGATTTCAATGAAGCACCATTCTGGCCGACCCCGACCGTGCCCTTCAAATTTTATTGTCTCTCACCAATCCAACATGGCGACTGTGCGAAATATTTTACCAGCATTCTATATCTCCGAAACTATTTATGATATCGCCCTGAAATAGTGTACGGTGATAAAGGGCACTGCTACAAGTTTATCTATGTACCTTCAAAAACCTATAAAGTACAAAACGAACATGGCGACCAAGCGAATTTGAAATATTTTAATGGACTTTTCTCGTGATTTAACCATCTGAGCGCAGTGAAATGTGGTACAGTAAATGACTATACATATTGCAATGCACTAGCATCTAATTTAGTTCAATTGTTTACATAACCTCAAGATGGCGGCTGTGCGAAATTTTAAAATTAAGTTTTTATTTCTTGTGTCGTAATTATGCGATCGAAGTGAAAGTTTGAATAATGAATCTATGCAATAATTTTCCTCTAATTGTTCATAACTATATGGCCTATACATATAACAATCCAAAATGGCGACCATCCGAACTATTTAGACGGTTCTCAGTATCTACGAATCATTTACAACAATCAAACTGATTTTTTTTAATGTTCATAGGGGCTATGAACATAAGTTCACCTATAGGACTTTCAGTAACCTGGTGAGCACAAATCCAACATGGCGGCGACTCGAAGTATAAATATTTAAATGGACGTTTCTCGCTATTTAACCATCGGAGTGCAGTGAAACTTTGCACGTTAAATGCTTATACAAATGTTAATCCACTGGCATCTAATTTATTTCAATTATTTTCATAACCACAAGATGGCAGCTGTGCAAAATTTTAAAATCTCGTTTTTTACTTTCTGTGTCCTAATTATGCGATTGAAGTCTGAATACCACAAGTACACAATAATCTTCATGCAATAGTACATAAATAAAAATGCAACCTGGCGACCATCTGAAATATTTAGACGGTTCTCAGTATCTACGAATCTATCACAACAATCAAATTGAATTTTTTATATTGATAGAGGCAATTGACATAAGTAGAATATGTGAAAATAGGCTGTATAGTTCTTCACGGAACTACTTGTTTTTATTATATTATCTAATAAATATCTAACAAAAAGATTAAAATATGTAACAAAGATAGAATTGCAAAGGCTGTAAAAAATGTCCTAAAATGTTTTGTTTTTTTTTAAGGGAAGAGGAACAGCGCATTTATATAACTCACGTTAGTTCTTGAAGTCAGTTGTTGGACATCATGGTCATTTAGCCCTGTGTGGTCTGATAACCTGTGTTATTATTATGATTGTATTAGTGTGTGCATGTGTGATTTAGGTGAGGATTGGAAAGTAGTCGACCTTGCCCTTAAGTTAGGAACGATCCCGGCATTCGCTTGGATTAAAATTGGGGGAAACCACGGAAACTTTACGTTCTAGAACTTAAAAACATAACATACTTCAAAACGTTCAATTAAAGGGCATTTATCATGGACGTGTACAATAATATATGTGGCGTTGAAATTAAGTATAATGGTCCTAAAAGCTTCATTCGTAATCTTTAATACGTTTTCAGGCAGTTTCATATCAAGGAAAAAATATGTAATTACATAAAATCTGGACTCTACACTAATCACAAATAGGTACGGCTGTGATATACATCAGCAATCAATAGCCTTTATATAATAATGTCGTAGTCAGATAGTGAAATCCTTCATTTCATGAAAATCCTAGGCACAGAGCCGGCATATGATATAAACAGGGTTAGTTGCACTATCTGACGCGTGATTTCATGAAATGACTAAATTTCACCGTCGCATAGTGTAATTATTTTTGTACATTATCTCGAGTCATCTCAGAACTCACGAGTATCAAAATTCAGGAATTCCAAGAAGAGGATTAGTAAGAGTAGGTTCTAACCAGTTCCTTTACCTGGACTAGTCTTGAAACTCACGATCCGAGGCCAATTTCCTTTGCCCACCCTACTCGCATAATAACTGTAGATATTCGGAAATGTAATCGCAATTGTGGAAAAAGATCCACTGTTAGCGCCAGCAGTAACTGCGTGCCCTCTCATGAAGACGTGTAGCCTCGCACAAAGTAACTAACACGCGACAGGGGTTGAATCACCCACTAGCTCATCCCTTCTGCGGGTGCTCCCTGGAGTCGTGAGTTTTGAGTTGTATCCCATTATCTGACGGGAAGTCCAGCCCGTCACTTCATGAAGTACCGGCAACGTTGTCCTCGTAATGACAAGAATCAAGAGTGCCAATATACGGTTTGGAAGTCACCATGGACGTTCAAAAGCTGTTGTATCTTCAGGAGTATTTTTTTCCAATTTACGATTTCTGTATTTTTTCTGTTCAATCTGCACATTTTAATATAGTTCTGTTGTCATTATTATTATTGTAAATTCATTTAAACTATGATAAACAAGCATTAATTTATTTCTCGGAATAGTTCGTGTATGAACACCATTGCGTCAGTCATTTCATGAAGAGTCGAATCAACAAACATCGGATCTTCGTGAAGTGCCTCGGCTGATAACGTAAAATTATTTCTTACATCATCTACCTAAATCGATCCGTCACTTCATGAACAAACGCGTCACTGAAACTATCCCTATCTACATCATATGCCGGCTTTTCACGAAGTGCCTAGGTTGTTGTTGTTGTTGTTGTTGTTGTTGTTGTTGTTGTTGTTGTTGTTGTTGTTGTTTGAGTCTTCAGTCTTTTAACTGGTTTGATGCATGTCCTGAGCTATTCGTTTCATCCCTACATAGCTACCTTACCCTACATCTGTATAACATATTCTAACCATGGTCTACCCCTACAGTTTTTGTCCTCGACCTTTCCTTCCGTAACTAAGCTTGCTCTTCCTGGGTGACTTAATATGTGCCCTACCAACCTATCTCTTCTCTTCATTAACAGTTGCCAGAAAAATTTCTCCTCTCCCACTCGTCTTAATTCCTCTTCATTTGAAACCCTATCTACCCATCTGATCTTCATCATTCTCCTGTAACACCACATTTCTAACGCTTCAATTCTCCTCTTGTCTGCTGCACCAATAGTCCAAGTTTCACTTCCATAGAGTGCCCAAGATTATCGTGAAATTAAGGATTTCACCGACTACGAATATTGAGCTCCTCTGGGTTAGTGTTTAATCTATTATGTCGAATCACAAGTAAAACCCAAGACAAAATTGCTTTAGATTTCAGATCTTATTTGTAGCCGAAGTTAGTTCAATATAGGCACACTAACACCATTGGAACAAGACCTCATAGAATAAAAGGCATAGAAATCAATCACTTTTTTTGCGTGTGCGAGGCGAAGTTTATCGAGAGGATCCAGGACCTGCTACAGTGTCTGGAGGACGCGTTCTCTGTGTGTCTCTTTATTTGTTTTCACCGGTGTTATAATCTGAATTTTCAAGCTTGATTATTTTTGCAGGTACCCAATACTACTACAGCAGTTTTGTGGTCCAAGAATACTTTTAGAAAAAGAAGTAAAATTTTATGAAAGAATATATTTCATTGCTCGTGAGCCTCGGTGGGCGTAGTTGGTCACTAGTCGTGGCCGAGTGAGGTACGTGTGTGCGCGCTGTGTGACCGCATTGGAAGAGTGAACGGTTCCTAATACCGGTGCTTCCTTAGTTCCACGTGTGTACTGACCTTCCGTGTGTCATTCGGACAATACTTTTTCAAGTAGTGTTCCAGATAGGACAACAAAACCAGAAACCCAGAAAACCCCGCTGAAAATCATGTCCGGATACCAGAGGAAAAACACCGTACGCTGCCAATGGGACAGGCAGAGTTCTCGCCCCTCATCAGGAGAAATTCACCGCTGGATTGGCGATACCCTCCGGTTGACTGTCGACCAAGTAGAAGCCATCCAGTTAAATGCGCACGAAAAAAACATGTACATCAAGGTAATCAGCATATCTACTTATCAGAAATTGTTAAATACTTTTGCAGATCCTATTAAATTTCAGTATGACTCAGGCGAAATGACAAATGTTAAGCTCTCCACAGCGGATTCCAATTTTACCACAGTGCGTATATTTAATGTCCCACTCGAAGTTCCCCCTGAAATTTTCAAATCCGTCCTGTCGAAATATGGCACTGTGAGTGACGTCAGGAAAGAACAATGGTCTTCTGCTTATCAGTTCCCGGTGTATAATGGATTACGTGCCGTCACTATGGAAATCAAAAAAGATATCCCCTCCACTGAGACTTTTGGTGGCCATTCTGGCTAAATAACGTATAATGGACAGAAACAGACCTGTTTAATTTGCAATGCTACCACACATCTACGTATCAACTGCCCAAAGAAAATGACTCCCCTCGGTATAACTCCTACACAACAACGACGTGCCCAATACTCGGAAGTTGTGACGCAGCAAACGTCATATGAAAACATGCTTATTGATCAGTCAGCTGGGACAACACCAGAAGTGGCCTCGAATACATATGACGCAGAACTGGTACCTTGCCCTGACCAGAGCAGCGAGCCACAGAGTGCCCCTGTGCTATCGGCAACCTGCATCGCAGCCTTAGAACCAACTATGCCGTCACTACAGGCTGCCACAGAAATTTTGTCTTCACTGCCCCCACCTTCGCTGGTCCCTACCGACTCACTTAAGCAGGTTGATCGGGGATCCGAGAACGTCTCTAAGAAGATTAAAACAAATGCCTCGATTGCCGTACCAGCCCCGAAGAATCAAACTGGCTCTACAAACGTTCCCGCAGCTGTGAAAAAGAAACAAAATCTTCATTCTACGTCATCTAGGGACTCACGAACGCTCTCAACCGCTGACAGCCGGCCTATGAATGGCAGTCATAAGGAACTATCTCAACCTAATTTGACATAGTGCACCAGTATATTTCTCACCTGTGTCTTTTTTTCTTTTTTCTTTTTTCTCGAGTCCACCTTCCAGTATGTCTAGCACAACTTTTATACTTCTCTTAATGGCGCAATTTCTCACTGTGGCCACTGTGAATATCAATGTAATAGAATGCCCTCTGAAATTTCAACTGTTGGAGAGATTCCTTCGAGATACAGACATTGACATTGCCTTCATTCAAGAAGTTGCTCTACCCTGTTTGCCCATATCTGCCTTCTACAAACAATACATCAATACCGGTAATACGAATAGAGGGACCGGATTCCTCATAAGACATGATATCCCACTCGAAGGTGTGCTATGTCATCCATCAGGACGCATAATATCTGGACACATACACAATACCACCCTGATAAATGTATATGCCCCATCCGGGTCCAATAAACGTGTGGAACGGAAAATGTTCTTTCAACAGAGTATACTGCCTCATCTGCACGACGTTAAGGAAAAACTTATTCTTGTAGGGGATTTCAATTGTATTCAACGCCCAGAAGATTCCACTAGCTCATACCAAGGTGTCAACCCGGCTCTCAGGACCCTTCTTACCTCCCTACACCTCATTGATGCTGTGGATAGTTTAAGGGTGCCCCTGCCCCATTACACCTGTATAAGTCACAACTCCTCATCACGACTTGACCGCATCTACTTTTCACAGGAACTTATCCAGCCTAGACGATACGAAGTGATACCTGCCAGTTTCACTAACCATCATGCTGTCGTATGTACAATCTCTTACCCCCATCCCATATTTCACATAGGAAGAGGTTATTGGAAGCTGAATTGCTCGCTGTTACTGGAGGAGGAATGCCAAGATATTTTCAGACAACACTGGACTCGATGGGTCCAACAAAAATGCAAATTTCGCGACTGCGCAGACTGGTGGGATATTTTAGTTAAACCAGGGATCCGCCGCGTCTTTAAGAACATATCTTACCAACGAGGTCGGGAAAGACGGGATACAGTTGAATTTTACCATCGAGTTCTTCGCCAGCTCCAGCAAAGTTCTGATGCTGGGGAGCGTATATATGACCAGATCCGGGAAGTTAAAACCAAGCTCCTGTCTCTACAGCAACGAACGCTCGCTCATATAAACGTGGCTTTAAAAGATCGTACAGTGCTCCCGGACGAAAGTGCAAGTGTATACCATATCGCCAAAGGACAACGTGAGCGGCAACGTAAATATATCCACCGCCTCCGCACCAGTACTGGAAGTGTCGTCACCTCCCCTGACGCTATACGTCGTGAAATATCATTATTTTATCAACGGTTCTACGCTAAGGCTCCCATTGATCCACAGCATGTGACCCTATTGCTGTCATCTTGCAATACCCAACTATCTCCGGACAACAAAACTCTGCTCAGCGCGGGTATTACGGATGAAGAGATTCACTCTGTGGTAAAGCAACTCCCAAACAACCGCTCACCTGGCATTGATGGACTGCCATATGAAATGTATAAACACTTCTGGCCTCTCATTGGCAAAGAATTTTGTCATGTCCTGCGTTCCATTCTCCAACGTCGTGCTCTTTGTCAATCACATCACGAGGGTACCATAGTCCTCATACCAAAAACATCCTCTCCCATGGCAGTTGGTGACTTCCGACCAGTTACTCTGCTCTGCAGTGACTATAAAGTCCTTACCAAAGTACTTGCATGCCGATTGAAAACTGTTCTACCTGATATCATTGGTGATGAACAATGTTGCAGTATTCCTGGAAGAACTCTGTTAACAAACTTAGCGATACTACGGGACCTACACCTAAAAGCCGATATGCTCCCCACTGAGCCAATGAGTTTTCTCACCTTAGATCTTGATAAAGCTTTCGACCGCATCAGTCATGAATACTTGTACATGGTCTTGCAACACTTCGAATTTCCTGAAATCCTTATTGACTACATTCGTATGATAAATTGTAATGCTACGTCTCGAGTGCTCGTCAACGGTTTTCTTTCCCCTCTGATTCCAATACAACGATCAGTTAGGCAAGGATGTCCCCTTTCTATGCTAATTTTTGTCATTGGCCTTGAACCGTTCATTCGGACTACCCAGGTGAAGCTACAGGGTTACAAACTGTCCACACATGTTTTTGGAATGTGCGCATATGCTGATGACGTATCAATATTGATCCGCAGTAATGAAGACATCTCCCACATCGATAGCGTCCTTCAGCGCTACCATATCGCCTCTGGAGCACAATCGAACCCCCAGAAAACTGCTTTGCTTCCGCTCAATACTAACTCAGTGATTACCCAACAGCCCTGGTTCCGGATAGTAAATGAGGTGGAAATTCTTGGCATTACCTGGAAGCAATCGCTTCTGGACACAGTGAAAGCAAACTGGACTAAGGTCATTGCCAAAGTTAGGGGAGTGCTGATCCAATTTGGTCAAAGAAACCTCAATATAGTGCAACGGGTCATGGTCCTCAACGTGTTTGCGCTCTCTAAAATATGGTATGTCGCACAACTTTTCCCACTTCCCAAAATGTTTGAGAGCCAATTGGCAAAATATACAGGTTGGTTTATATGGCAAGGATTTTTGTTCCGAGTACAACGGGAACAGTTGTATCTCCCATCCCGGCAAGGCGGGCTAGGGTTAACAGCTCATGGCATGAAATGCCGTGCACTCCTCTGCAAGAACGATATCACCATTCTTTCCCAACATGACACTTTTACGAAAGCGCTATACAAAGATATTCGAAACACAGCCCGTGGTTGTGATAGAGCTTTGCCGAAGATATTTAGGGACCATCAACAGAACCTTCTGGAAACTGTTCGCCAAATGCCTTCAGGGACTGTTCCAACGACGAAAAGTATTTATAACATGTTGCGGCAAGTGGTACACTCCAAACCGCGAATAGAGGCCACCACCCTCTACGTCCATTGGCCCACTGTTTGGAAAAATTTTGGGGCTATGACCATTTCTTCTGCTGTACACTCCCAGGTTTTTATCTTCCTCAACGATCTCATCCCAACCGCTCTACGGCTATATACCATCCGTCTTGAAGCTTACCCATGGTGTACTATATGTGGTCAAACTGATACGGCGATACACCGCTTCACATCATGCACGTGAGTTGCCTCCACGTGGCTGTGGTGTAAGGGAAAAGTATGTCAACTATTAAATGTGCCCACGGATGACCTTGATGACAGGAAGTTGGTTCGTTTGTCGGTGACCGCCTTCCCCCAAATTAAACAGACTGCCATTGTGTGGATAATGGGCCAATATGTACACTTCGTGATGGACAATGATCAACATTTCTCGTTCCTGGATCTCAGGTATCACCTGCAAAAAGAGCGTTCGAAGCTTAGTGAAAGTGGACAATTGTACGATAAATATGGACACTATCTGGATTTCTTGTGATGTATTAGTATGGTATTTATCATATCTGAAAATTCTGTAATTCTGTAAAGAGCCAAAAAAAAAAAAAAAGAGGCTTAGGCGGCAGCATGCCGGCCTCTCGCCGCTGGGTCCGTGGTTCAAATCCCGGTCACTCCATGTGAGATTTGTGCTGGACAATGCGGGGGCAGACAGGTTTTTCTCCTGGTACTCCGGTTTTCCCTGTCACAATTTCATTCCAGCAACACTCTCCACTATCATTTCATTTCATCTGTCATTCATTTAATCATTGCCCCAGGGGAGTGTGACAGGCTTCGGCAGCCGGCACAGTTCATTTCTTCGCCGCTAGATGGAGGCCACTGACCTCTCTTCCCTTCACTCACGGAATAATGAACCCATTTTTGTCCCATTTTCATGTGTGAATAAGATGTTCAAGAAAGAACATATAGCCTACTTTCTCCTAAATGTATGGGTATAGTTATAACTCTTTGTCCTTATCACCTTCTATTTTCTTCCTATTCGAAGTGCAAATTGGCACACTGGACTTAGAGCAGCGGCATTTAAACCATTGGCTAGTTTATAATTTACTCCAGTATTTTGCAATTTCATCAGGAAACACTCCAAACAACATAGGAATTCAGTATATTAACACCAACTACTAACAATAATTGAAACTTCGTTGGTCTAAACGTATCACTGGGAGAATCACGTCATTTAATATACTTACTGCACACCTAATTTTTAATCACGCCTATACTTGGCAGTGCGATCTATCGGCAACCAGAGGACATTTCCAATAACACCGTAGGTATGGGTTCACTAACTGGCCGGTAGAGAGCACAACTCACATCTAGTAGGCAGTGGATAGCTCCCGCATACCGTAGTTCAACTAGTTGCTGGTAGGTGTCACTCATGCAGATCCATTGGAGAACTTTGTTTTAATTAAAATTTAATATATATTTTCCATTGAAAAATGCACAATATAACGCTCAATTGTATAACGCCTCAGTAATCAAAAGACAATCAATATAAAAAAATCAAGCAAAGAAATACAACTTTGTTAGGATTAGAACCCTAGTCGGCCGGGTGAGAGACCAACGCTGTAACCACAGGCCTAAATATATTCTCCCTAGTTCAATGTTATCAACCGGTTTAGATTCAACGCTTTTGCAAATAATGACTTTGACTAAAGCGATTTCTTCACGAGAGTATATTTCAAACAAAGTTCATTTCATACAAAGTTCATATTACTTCTGTCAGTAGGCTATATTGCATGCAACATACTCAAATTAGTGAAATATAGGTCAGAACGAGGAGATGACTATCGTTGCACAGTTTGTACTTGTCGCCACTTTTCGGTATTTTATTTGAATATACTGGCCGGATATTCAAACCCAACTAAGTGTACAATTAGTTGCAATTCCACAATCGACAACTAAACGGATTGGAGCGGCAGCGTCGCTCAAATGTAGCAGATAACTAGAGAATTATGCAGCCATCCACTAAAAGCTTCCGTCACAGGTCAGTGAGCTTGCTGTTTGTTCGTTCATCATCCCCATGGACTTGGGTGTGGGTATGATCACAGCTACTGACAAGGAGACCGCGCCCTCCCTCCAGGAGCTCATAACTTGTGGGACGTGGGTTGGCGACCACGGGCCCCAGCTGAGTCCGGCATTGCCTCCACTTACTTGTACCTGACTCCTCTCCATCTTCTTTCCTGTCGACCTCTCTTGTTCAACTCTTGTTCTCTTCCAACCCCGACGGTATTAGGGTATCCGAGGCCTAGGGAGTCATTTCCTTTCCCGCCTTAATTGGCCCTTCTCTCATCTTTCCTGATCCTTCATTCTTCCAGGGATCAGCCCTCTTCTTCTTTTCATTATATTTCCTTTTCTCTCTAAGATTCTCGCACTGTTTTTGTGAATTGATTCCCCATGTATCTACATTATCTTTAGTGATTTTTTTTTTGAATCTACACAGCATATTGTACGTTTTTCAATCTAAATTGCATTTTGTAAGTATTTTCAATCTAATATTGTCATTTAGACTTTCACGGCCCGTGTTACTATTCATAATGTAGAATTTTGGGCTTATGCCGTGTTTTATTATATAGAAATTTGACGCGTTTCGAAAGAAACCATGTCTTTCATCGTCAGGAATAATCTGGAATACGACAATGTTGCTAAGAGAAAGCAACGAAGAACATATAGAAGGTGCCCAAAGATGGACGCCATTATAGCCCCATGTTAGGGACAACGGAAAGCAGCAGTGAATTACTTTCTCAGGGTTCTGATAATAGGTAGCCAGGATTCACTAAGATTGTAGCCGGTGTCGCGGTTGAAATTATCTGGGTGTTTACGTATTTCAACCGCCTCTCTGATGATTCTGGGACGATATTGCTTTATACGGGCAAGAACATCCACTCCTTGGAACATGACATCATGGCCAGGTGTTAAAGCATGATCGGCAACAGCTGATTTTTCAGGTTGAATGAGCCTGATACATCTATTATGTTCCTTAATGCGAGTGCATATTGTTCTCGAAGTCTGCCGGATGTAAACTTTGCCACAAGTACAGGGAACTCTGTAGATATCCGGTTGTTGCAATTTAGGCAAACTGTCCTTAGTTGGTCGCAGGAGTTGCCTAATCTTAACAGAAGTTCCAAATACAGTCCGTATGTTGTACCGACGTAGGATTTTAGCAATACGGTCCGTTGTGTTATGTATGTACGGAAGGTAAGCAGTTCCTCTTACATCTCTTTTCTCAACTGACGTCCTATTATTATTTGTTGGTTTCAGAACCGTAGAAATCAAAGCCTTGCTATAACCGTTGCTCTCAAAGGTGGTTCGCAGGGTGTTAATTTCTTCTTGTAAAGAAGACACTTCACAAATCCTCGTAGCCCTGGTAGTTAGAGTTGTAAGGATACCATGTTTCTGGGCAGGGTGATGGTGAGAACTTGCGTGGAGATATCTATTGGTGTGTGTTGGCTTACGAAAAACGCTGTGTCCTAAAGATCCATCCTCTTTCTTGGTGACGAGAACATCTAAAAAAGGTATTTTGCCGTCAGATTCCTTTTCCATGGTGAAACAAATAGAAGGGTGCTGGAGATTAAGGTGATCCAGGAAATGGCTAAGATTTTCCTCACCTTCCGTCCAAACAACGAACGTGTCATCCACATAACGCCACCAGATCTTCGGTTTGAAAGGAGCCGACGACAAAGCTTTCTCTTCAAAGTTCTCCATGAAGAAATTAGCCACAACAGGAGAGAGAGGATTACCCATGGCCACACCATCAGTCTGCTCATAAAAATTCCCATTCCATAGAAAGTAGGAGGAATTTGACGGTCAAATTGATCAAGCAATCATCTATTCCAGCGGATGCAGCGAAGACTCTCCTTCCAGGGGATGCTATTCCTCCGAGACTCAATGGTCTTCCTAAAATACATAAGGAAGATGTTCCTCTTAGACCTACTGTTAGTACGATTGGTTCTCCTACATATGCCCTTTCCAAATACTTAGGTAGACTACTTCAGCCGCTTCTGGGTAACACGCCTTCGTACATTAAGGATTCCACACACTTCGTGGAAAAGTTAAAAGCTATAACACTTCAGCCGGGTGATATTCTAGTGAGTCTCGACGTGGTGTCTCTGTCTACGAGAGTACCTATTGATGGTGTTATGTCTCTCATTAATGGCTTTTTTCCTGAAGACATCACAAGACTTTTTTATCACTGCATGACCTCCTCCTACTTTCTATGGAATGGGAATTTTTATGAGCAGACTGATGGTGTGGCCATGGGTAGTCCTCTCTCTCCTGTTGTGGCTAATTTCTTCATGGAGAACTTTGAAGAGAAAGCTTTGTCGTCGGCTCCTTTCAAACCGAAGATCTGGTGGCGTTATGTGGATGACACGTTCGTTGTTTGGACGGAAGGTGAGGAAAATCTTAGCCATTTCCTGGATCACCTTAATCTCCAGCACCCTTCTATTTGTTTCACCATGGAAAAGGAATCTGACGGCAAAATACCTTTTTTAGATGTTCTCGTCACCAAGAAAGAGGATGGATCTTTAGGACACAGCGTTTTTCGTAAGCCAACACACACCAATAGATATCTCCACGCAAGTTCTCACCATCACCCTGCCCAGAAACATGGTATCCTTACAACTCTAACTACCAGGGCTAGGAGGATTTGTGAAGTGTCTTCTTTACAAGAAGAAATTAACACCCTGCGAACCACCTTTGAGAGCAACGGTTATAGCAAGGCTTCGATTTCTACGGTTCTGAAACCAACAAATAATAATAGGACGTCAGTTGAGAAAAGAGATGTAAGAGGAACTGCTTACCTTCCGTACATACATAACACAACGGATCGTATTGCTAAAATCCTACGTCGGTACAACATACGGACTGTATTTGGAACTTCTGTTAAGATTAGGCAACTCCTGCGACCAACTAAGGACAGTTTGCCTAAATTGCAACAACCGGGTATCTACAGAGTTCCCTGTACTTGTGGCAAGGTTTACATCGGGCAGACTTCGAGAACAATATGCACTCGCATTAAGGAACATAATAGATGTATCAGGCTCATTCAACCTGATAAATCAGCTGTTGCCGATCATGCTTTAACACCTGGCCATGATGTCATGTTCCAAGGAGTGGATGTTCTTGCCCGTATAAAGCAATATCGTCCCAGAATCATCAGGGAGGCGGTTGAAATACGTAAACACCCAGATAATTTCAACCGCGACACCGGCTACAATCTTAGTGAATCCTGGCTACCTATTATCAGAACCCTGAGAAAGTAATTCACTGCTGCTTTCCGTTGTCCCTAACATGGGGCTATAATGGCGTCCATCTTTGGGCACCTTCTATATGTTCTTCGTTGCTTTCTCTTAGCAACATTGTCGTATTCCAGATTATTCCTGACGATGAAAGACATGGTTTCTTTCGAAACGCGTCGAATTTCTATATAATAAAACACGGCATAAGCCCAAAATTCTACATTATGAATTTTCAATCTAAATTGCATTTTTAGGTTGGGCATTTTGTAAGTATTTTCAATCTAAATTGCATTTTAGGTTGGGCATTTTGTAAGTATTTTGAATCTAAATTGCATTTTCTAGATTGGGATTTTGTAAGTATTTTGAATCTCAATTGCATTTTGTATGTTGGGCATTTTGTAAGTATTTTCAATCTAAATTGCATTTTGTAGGTTGGGCATTTTGTAAGTATTTTCAATCTAAATTGCATTTTGTAGGTTGGGCATTTTGTAAGTATTTTCAATCTAAATTGCATTTTGTAGGTTGGGCATTTTGTAAGTAATTTGAATCTCAATTGCATTTTGTAGGTTGGGCATTTTGTAAGTATTTTCAATCTAAATTGCATTTTGTAGGTTGGGCATTTTGTGAGTATTTTGAATCTCAATTGCATTTTGTAAGTGTTGTCAATCTAAATTACTATTTGGGACCTTTTCAATCTCAGTTAGTTTTCGTTAATGTTTCCAACTCATTGTCACTTTCGCTATCAACCAGACCATTAGGAGCCGATAACCTAGATGTTATGCCCCTTAAAACAACAATTATCATCATCATCAGAAAGAAATATAGCATTTTTGGCGTGGGTCGAGCGAGGCGTGTTAGCGTTGTTTCCAGGGAGCAGTTGGTGAAGCTGAAAGAGTTCAGAGTGGTAATCCGAGGGTCGTGGGGTCGAGTACTTATGCGCAGCCTTTTCCTTTGTTTATTTTCAACTAGCAAGGGAACAGTTATGAATGTATTACATGATAAGCGCTTCTTTTTAAATGTCATTGAACTACAACCAATATCGGCATGATGGGTTAAAATCACTGGCTGGACTATTAATTATACTATCATGGAGATGCATGTGCAACGAATTCGTGTCAGACGTAATTTAAGAATTGCGAGGTGCATGAAACACAAATCCCCCTTCCGTCCGATCTTGACTGTGTATGTTGCGGAACGAAAAGTTCACAGGCGAAATGAAGAAAAGCCGTGTTACACTTCCAGGGAAACTCCAAACACAACCACTCTTCTCTGAAGTCTTAACTCAACACGACTCGACAGTTTGCTGCTGGCTGTACCTGGGGTAATAGGCTCGCCCTCTAGCTAGCTCGTAAACTGTCGTCTCAGTATCGGAAAGGAGATTGTGGGCGATGTATTGAAGATAGAGATAAGCTCCCGGACTCTTTGTAGAACTTTTCATGCTGAACAATTCATACAATCATAGTATATTGATATTTTTAACGGTTTGTCTAGCGTAACCTTAGAAAGCGCATGGACGCCAGGGTTTTTGCGATTTGTTTACTGAAATCGTTACTGCTTGGATTCCTTTGACCATAAATACATTATTTTGTACAGAAACCTTCCTCGAGATATCCTTTCCAGAATGGTTAAAACCGGGTCAAAATCCATCCAGTGGCTCTCGAGATTACCCGCGACATCCAAGAATCGGGGACTTTGTTTTACACTAAGTAGAGATATTTACGTTAGTTACACTGCAAATAAACTGAAGTAATGTGCAATACCTTTTATTCAATAATATTGCAAGAAACGCCATGAAAATGGAACATTTGGGATTGCAAATAAATACCCAAGGAAAGGTTGCACTTACGGCTTCCACGTGGCTCGTGCCTCGCCCGACTCGCGCCAAAAATGCTAGTAGTTTAGTCAATAGAGGCTCAAAAAGGGGGTTCACCTTACATCAGATGCGGGATCGTTTTTTTTTTTTTGTTTTTTTTTTTTATGTTGTTTAGGACCATTAGGAAGTTATTAATCCAAGTTTTCGTCATCCTCGGATCTTTGCTTCGTCCGCCATCTTGAAAAAACTGTCAGAAATCGGCACTTTTTTCATTTTTTGCCTCTAGCTCATTCCCAGTTCATTTGTTTGAAGATATGTTTAAATAAGAAAATGTAGATTACTAAATTTGCAACAACTTTGATGTGGAAGTTTTTTTTTGTATGACAAAGCGTATTCGAGCTACGAGAAGGCGAAAAAGGGCGAAAATTGGTGATTCGGCATATTTTTCACTTTCGCTCCACTTTCCATCGCAAAAACCAGGGGAAAACTTGATTTCAGCAAATTGTTTATTGAATGAAAGTTGTAGAGAATTTAATTTCCTTTGAAACTCCTGTATCAAGAAAACTATTACGAGCAATGGGTAGGAGTGGGGATAAATTTAAGAAAACTATAGGAAATACGTTTTTTGTGATTCAGCCCTGGTGCGCCGTGTTGGTGAAAGTGTTTCGTTTTCATTATATTACAACCATTTTTTGAACGCAGCAGTGCATCTAAATATCATTTGAACCATTTTTAGCCTATTTTCAATTTTGAAAAAATAGGCTTATGAGATCACCTTTTGTCCGTGTGTGTGTGCGCGCGCGCGCGTGTGTGTGTGTGTGTGTGTGTGTGTGAGGTGTGTGTGTGTGTCCCCATAATAAAATCTAAACGGCAGGAGCGATTTCAATGAAACTCGGTAAGTTCATAGCACTATTCCCGGCGACCTCGACCGTGACCTTCAAATTTTGTTACGTCTCACCAATCCAACATGGCGGCTGTACGAAATATTTCACTAAAATTCAATATCTCCGAAACTATTACAGATATAGTCCTGACATTGTGTACGGTGATATAGGGCACTACTAGAAGTTCACCTATGAGACTTTCAAAAACCTGGTGACTACAAAACCAACATGGCGGCCAAGCGAAGTTGAGACTTTTAAATAGACGTTTCTCGCGATTTAACTATCCAAACCTAATGAAACTTGGTACAGCAAGTGTTTATACACATTGTAATGCACTGAAGTCTAATTTAGTTCAATTATTTACATAACCTCAAAATGGCGGCTGTGCGAAATATTTCACTGACACTCTATATCTCCGAAACTATTACAGATATCACCCTGCAATTTTGTACGGTGATAAAGGGTACTGATACAAGTTTACATATGTATATTTCATAAACCTGTAAAGTACAAAACGAACATGGCGACCAAGCGAATTTGAAATATTTTAATAGACTTTTCTCGTGATTTAACTCTCTGAGCGCTGTGAAATGTGGTACAGTAAATGATTTTGCAGATTGTAATGCACTGCCATCTAATTTAATTCAATTGTTTACATAACCTCAAGATGGCGGCTGTGCAAAATTTTAAAATTAAGTTTTTATTTCTTGTGTCGTAATCATGCGATCGAAGTGAAAGTTTGAATAATGAACCTAGGCAATAATTGTCCTTGAATGGTACATAACTCTATGGCCTATACTGTACATATAACAATCCTAAATGGCGAGCTTCCGAAATATTTAGACGGTTCTCAATATCTACGAATCTTTTACAGCAACCAAACTGAAATGTTTTATGTTCTTAGAGACTATGAACATATGTTCACCTATAGGACTTTCAGTAACCTGGTGAGCACAAATCCAACATGGCGGCGACGCGAAGTATAAATATTTAAATGGACGTTTCTCGCGAATTAACTATCCGAGTGCCATGAAACGTTGCACGTTAAATACTTACACAAATGTTGATCCACTGGCATCTAATTTATTTCAATTGTTTGCATAATCACAAGATGGCTGCTGTGCGTAATTTTTTGAATCTCGTTTTTACTTCTTGTGTTCTAATCATGCGATTGCAGTTTGAATACCACACGTACACAATAATCTTAATGTAATAGTACAAAAATAAAAATCCAACCTGGCGACAATCTGAAATATTTAGACGGTTCTCAATATATACGAATCTGTTAGAGCAATTAAACTGAAATTTTGTACGATGATAGAGGCAATTAACATGAGCAGGATATATGAAAATAGGCTGTATAGTTCTTCACGGAACTGCTTGTTGTATAAATGTAACCACACACATACACTCACACACACGAATATTGTTTTTATTTTATCCAGTTGATGTTCGTACCTCAAGTGTTCACATCGGGTTTAGTCAACGGCTTGGAAAGAGTTTTCCTGTGGAGTGAGTTGGTTGGTTGGTTGGTTCCTTAGTTTAGGGGCTGCGACAACGCGGTCATGTAGCCCCGTGTACTTTGGGTGTGTGTAGAATATGTCTGATAACCGGTGTTAATTGTGATGACTGTATTAGTGTGTGTATCTGTTTTTTTAATTCAAGTAGGGACTGCAACTTTGAATTTTCAAATAGTTCCTACTTTTGCCGCCAAACGCCACCGTCAACGACTACTAGGCCTAGTTCAGAACTAGCTACTAGACGCCACCGCAGTCGGCTCTTGGCAACGAACGTAGCAACCTAAGAGCGTTGTTTATATTCTTAACCTATCCAATTTAGTTTCACACAGGTGTAATTAGTGGAAAGATCTTTAACATGCCATAAATCTATGACATGGGACCGCCGGCTTTACTTCCCCTCCGAAGGAAGGCATACTGAGGGATTTTTAACGCTCTTAAAAAATCCGACGGCTTCGGCCGGGTTTGAACCCGCTATCTTGGGCATAGAAGCTCAGCATGCTACCAACTACGCCACCGAAGCCGGGAGTGAGTTGTAGTGGTGAAGGATGGCTTCTTCATCCCAAACACCGGACAGCGAGTGCTCCATATGTGGGAAGAGTTTGGAAGAAGAAGTTGCTATTACTGTGAAGAAGAAGGGAGTTCAGACTCTATTAAGCGCAAGTGTTCGAAGGGGGCGAAACGACCACTGACAGATTTTGAAGAAAAGAGATGAAATTAAAGTTCACAATGCCTGCTCAAAGAATTACACCGATCCAAGACGGATAGACGTAGCTCTACGCTCAGAATCCCCTATACCTGGACCATTTTCAAAGCTAAAGTCAGTAAGTGAGGCGTTTATTTTCAAGGGCCATTGCTTTCTCTGTGCGGAAAAAAGTGAAGAGGATTATATGAAAAAAAAAAGAAAAATCTCCCCTGGATTTCTCGAAATCCAGTTCGCTTGGTGGAGAAGATGGAGGTAAGGGACAACTTCTTGCTAGCAGCTCGGGCACGCGGAGATGAGGGGGCTCAACAACTAATTAATCGTGTTCCCCCAGACGTAGATCTTACTTCTGCTGACGGTCAGTACCACGATGCTTGTATGAAAAAGCTGTACCGACCACCGAGAGCTGGGGGAGGGGCAAGAGGATACAGAACACACCCCAGAGTTGATGAAGCAATGGAATGTGTTTATGCTTTTCTGGAAAGAAACAAAGAAGAATGAATTCTCATATGATCAATTGATGGGGGCCCTTAAGGAAGGATGTGAACTTGATCGGAGAACAGTAAAATCCCGTTTGCTGAAAAGTACGAGGATGACATCATGTTCGTTGAAAAGGGCAATAAATCGACGGTCTGTTTCAAGTGATGAAAGCAGCTGCAGATATAATTACAGAGGATATTCGCTCCCGTGTGTACAATACCAATGACTATCCACCCCCTGATAATTTTTTGAACAGTATCGAGTCAGACATTCCACCAACGTTATTGCCAATGGTCCAAACAATTGTGCTAAAAACAAACAAGGAAGTTAAGATAAATGGAAGAGGATCAGTATTGCCATTTCCCATGCAATCATTGGTGATGCCCGTCCTCGGTCGTTTGGATCCCGTAAGAAGAGAGGAAAACATCAGCTCTGGTGTAGTTGGAAGTGGTGAACTGCTACAAGGCTCAGCAAGTCGGTGAGGCTGGACTCTCAAGAATAGAGGAAACAACCTTTAGCAGCTGACAAGAACATCTTGAAAGTTGGGGAGAAGAAGATTGCTGTGGACCCACTCACACCCTATCACAGGATGTGCATAGCAAAAACAACCCAGGACGACCTTGATGAATACCTCTCTTATGAGCTTGCACCGTACCCTATGTCGTTGTTCAACGAGGATATCACGCCCAAGGGCACAAAGTCTGCTTTATATGCAGCGTTCACACCCATAGATTTCGAGCTTCTCTCAAATCACCTCACTGTCATCGATTGTGGGCATCTGCCCCACAAAGTTGTGTGGAATCGAAATTTGACTTTTGGAAAAATGTGTGCCGATTATATCAAGTAGATCCACCAGCATTATGGGACAGTGGTGATGGTCATCTTCGACGGGTACCCAGACAATCTTCTGATGAGTACCAAGAATGCTGAAAGAGCAAGAAGGCGCAAGCTGAACGCCTCAGCAGATGTGTTATTTGATGAAGCCACAGTCAACAAAACTCCTCAAGACAAATTTCTGTTCAATGAGAGCAATAAAAACGATTTGTTGCCCTCTTCAGAACAATACTTGAAGTGTCCAACGTCATGAACAAGCAAGCTGAAGAGGATGCTGACGTGATCATTGTGACCACTGCAACATCGATGGCTTCTTCGTACGACGCTGTAATTATTGTGGGGGAAGACATCGATTTATTAGCCACTCTCAGTGGGACAGCAAATATTATGAACAACGTATACCTTAAAAAAACAGGAAGAGGCAATTCACCTGACGTCATGTACTCCCCTTCATCATTTATGTACGACTCCGCCGAGAACCTGCTGCTCATCCACGCCATCAGCGGGTGTGACACATCGTCAATCATTTATGGATTCGGAAAAAACAAATTTTGTTCCCTGTTCCGGAGGAATCCATTATTGTTGGAGATAAGTGATGTCTTCATGGACCCAGCAGCCACATTAGAGGACATCTCCAAAGCAAGAGAGCAAATATTGGTCGTCCTCCATGGTGGGGAAATCGACCAATCACTTTCTGACCTCCGACACACAAAATTTGTTGCCACCACGACAAACTTGAACCTGGAAAAGTAGCCCCCAATCTCCGATGCAACCCGATACAACTCCTTAAAGGTATAACATCAAGTGACGTCCTGGATGAGCAGGAAGAAAGACCCGATCATCTTTGGCTGGACAAGAGGAAGCAGGGGCTTGCTTTCGACAACAACCACCAGAGATGCTGCTCCTCGTACCCTGCTGAAGACGGTATCATGCAGGTGTGTCACCGGTTGTTCGGCAGCATGTGGATGCAGAAAAGCCGGTATGCATTGCTCCACTTTCTGCAAATTCTGCTGCGGCGGAAAGTCCTGCGACAACCGTCCTTTGATAGTCGCTGACGAGGAAGAGGAAAACATCGACGACCCGTCCATACCATTCGACGAAGTCCCTGCCAAAGAGTCAATCCTCCCAACCCCCCTTGCGAAACGTATCCGGTTACTGTAGCAACCCCCCACCCATCTATTTTAAAGTTTTTATTTTAGTGTGTTCATTATACCCTAACATGTAAATAATTAATATATAAGACTCATTGTATTGTAATCTATATTTTGTAAATACACACTAACTTTCTTAAATGATTGTGTAACGAATTTGTTCTCTCCCATCTACTCATATTTATACAAAAATGGTTCAAATATTATTTAGATGCACCTCTGTGTTCAGAAAATAGTTGCAATATAATGAAATCGAAAAACTTTTACCAACACGGTGCTCCAGGGCTGAATCACAAAAGACGAATTTCCTCTAGGTTTCATAAATTTACCCCCACTCCTACCCATTGCTCCTAACTGATTTTTTGATACACGAATTTCAAAGGAAATTAAATTATCTACAACTTTCATTCAATAAACATTTTGCTGAGATCAATTCTTCTCCCTGTTCTTGCGATGAAAAGTGGAGCAAAAGTGAAAAATTTGCCGAATCGCCAATTTTCGCCCATTTTCACCTTCTCGTAGCTCGAATACGCTTGGTCCTACAAAAAAAATTCACATCAAAGTTCTTGAAAATTTAGTAATCTACATTTTCTTATTTGGACATATGTTCAAACAAATGAACTGGGAATGAGCTAGAGGCCAAAAACTGAAAAAAGTGCCGATTTCTGACAGTTTTTTCAAGATGGCGGACGAAGCAAGGGGGGGGGGGAGGATGACGGAAACTTGGATTAATAACTAACTAAGGGTCCTAAACAACATCAAAAAATAAAAAACAATCCCGCATCTGATGTAGGGTGAAATTCGTTTATTGACTGGACTATAGTGTTTCTTACGCTTGGCGATATGGAGCTCCCACTTGTGTCATGACGAGTAGGCATGGTCTCCTTATGAGTAGAGCCATTTAGTAGATCTTCTTTCACACGTCTACGTTCTGTCGGAACTCCATTCGATGGCACATGGTCGATTCTTGCTTAATTTTGTCTTACAATCACCTATTAATATACTAGAGGTCTTTCACCAGTCGGAGTGCCGGGGAAGTTTACTGCCCTTTAAGCATGCGACTTCCGACTACCTAATACCAAGAATCAAACCCTCAATCTTCTTCTACCAATCCACCGAATAAGCTATGAAGCCTAGAAATTGATCTAGGACGCCCCACCATTGTAACTTGTCAGAGGCTTATCGCGCCTGCGCACACAGCAGGAGATCTTGGTTCCACCTGTCAAATAGCACAACCCATGTAGTCTACATGATGATGATGATGATAATTGTTGTTTTAAGGGGCGTAACATCTAAGTTATCGGCCCCTAATGGTTTGGATGATAGTGAAAGATGATATGAGAATGTAAACTATAACTAATACTAACTACAGACTCACATACTAGAAGAAGGAATGGTAAACAAATAAAGGATAGGAAGAAAAGAAATGCCCTCAATCCTGGAAGAATGAGGATTGAGGGACTTGGAAGGAAGGAGAGCCATGAAAGGCAGATAGGAAAGGGAAAGAGGAGAGGGCCCGCCGCAGTCAGTGGAAAAAGGGGAATAAACGGACCCAGCTCAGGAATCCCTCGGGGTTGCCAACTCCCGAACTCACCACCCGTAGTTCCCTGAGGGTGTAGCACAATCCAGGGTGCACCAGAAGTGGTGGGGCTACACACACCCTGCCTCCTTGAGGGCCTTGATCAGAAGGCAGGAGATAACATGAAAAGAAAGACAAGGCTGACCCCTCGCAGAAGGAGGGTATCAGGCAAGATGAGACAAGGGCCAATTAAGGCGGGAAAGGAAGAGACTCCCTAAGCTTCGGATACCCTAATACCGTCGGGGTCGGAAGAGAACAAGAGTTGACCAAGTCAGGTCGACAGGAAAGAAGATGGAGAGGAGCCCGGCACAAGTAAGTGGAAGCAATGCCGGACTCAGCTGGGGTCCCGTGGTCGCCAACCCACGTCCCACTTTATGTGAGACCCTGGGGGGCATGTATTCTACAGGTCAGCGGTCAGGTCACTGGGTCGGGGGCGCGAGTCCTGCTTAACTGAGACATTTTAATTCTCTACAAGGCTTGCACTATTTGTGCATTACAATAGCTTTCTTGTATTTATTATTACTGCGGTGGCGGCGCTCATCCGGGAGTTTGATGTTTGTTCACCAACGATCGGAAGCTAATAAAATATCGTCTGTTACGTTGTATTCTTGAAGGTCATTTCCACTTTTAATCATCCATTTATTCTTGGCTTTTAATGAGGAGCCATCCCCATCCCTTTAGTACGACTTTCACTGTCCATGATTTGGATTAGGGCTCGGATGTGGAGGCCGTGAAAGATCCACAGCCTGCTTCCAGTCTCCGACCGGGTCAGGAATGGAATGAATGAAGCCCCCATCTAGCGGCGAGGATATGAAATGTGCCGGCTGCCGAGGCCCGACGCACTCCTCTGGGGCTATGATTAAATGAATGACAGATGAAATGAAATGATAGTGGAGAGTGTTGCTGGAATGAAATGTTGACAGGGAAAACCGGAGTACCCGGAGAAAAACCTGTCTGCCTCCGTTTTGTCCAGCACAGATCTCACATGGAGTGACCGGGATTTGAACCACGGACCCAGCGGTGAGAGGCCGGCGTGCTGCCGCCTAAGTTACGGAGGCTATGTTGATGCCGTAAAAAGTTTAAAAAATGACCGTAATAAATGACCTAAGAATTCGAGAATTGAACTATAAAATGGAGTAAATGATCTTATAATAATCAACTCACCAATATTTCAAAAATTCGAAAAATGGAGACTCAAAATTGATTTCTAGCACATAACAAGAGGTTTATGTTTACTTTAGTCTGAGATGCACTGCACTACGAATGCCATTCTGATGTTGTCAAATGTAAATGATCTGCGGTTATCAACCAACCAATTTTTATATCTCAAAATGCTGCGTTTAACAGCAACTGATGTGATCGGAGCGTACTTGAAGTGAGGAAGGTCGTTTGCTGCTAAATCCTTCTCAATCCCTTCCGTGCAGTGATTTTCACCAGAAAGAATGTCTGAGATATTGAAGAATGTTTTATACCCGGTGATTTTGCCCAGCACTTGTTTCAGTTTTGATGCAATCCCCGCAGCAATTTCACCACGATTGTTGCTAGGACTAGCTTTCACCCGGTTGATTAAGGAAATGGAATCAATATTTCAATATTTTAAATTATCTTGTATCAGCTACTAGCTTCTTCTTAACTCTGAGACACGTAACTCCCTCATATAAAGCTGTGACATGACTAAATTGAAGAAAAAAAAGACCTCAAAAGGCCAATTTCTCTAAAATAAGACCAACAAAATCTACCAAACTTAAAAAATACTCTTAAAATGGAAAAATAGCACAAAAAATGCAAAAATATGCAAAATAAAAAATACATATTTGAACACGGGGTGACCCGTCTGGAGTTTCTATGTACTTCAGCATTGTTTTAGACGGCTGAGTAAAAAGATGACATGTCATCAACATCCGGGCCCTATAATCACAACATTGCAATCGTCTCGTCTTCTTGGAATGTTGGTATAACTTCTGAGCCTCCATGAAGGAAAGAACAAAAGCAGATGCCTTCGCTGCGCTGCCTAGTGCAAGCTGCTGAAGCCAAACGGCACGCCCACTTTGGGTAGCAAGAAAATGGCTGTTCCTATGCTTAGCCGTAAACCACTCCAACTAGTCTAGGATTTTAGTGCCATAAAACTGCAATGACAAGTCAGGATTTTTCTTGGATAGGCAGAATACACTCTGTACATCACGGTACTTGGCACAAATAAGCTGCGTTATCGTCTTAAATGCCAATGTAAATAGAAATATGACAGCACCTATGCAAGGCTAAATTTGTAAGAAAGTCGCGGCAAAAGTAATAATACGCTGAAACACTGATTAATTTGAATACAGGTGCCTGAAGGTGCGAGTTATACCAAAGAAGGAACATCTTGGAAACTATCATAATGATGGCGAACTAATCACGGTATTTACACCAAATTGATTTTTAAGTTCTTATTGGTGTTGAGGCATTCATCAGTTCGTAGGCCCATTTCCGAGCACAGCCACTTTCACTCATTGTTCGTAAACATTTTGATATTCGAGAATACGAACCTTAAAATTAATAAACAGAACACTTATTCGATTCGTACAACCATATGCAAGTCACGGAACACTGAATACAAGTTAAGGTTACGCACACTTTGGACGCAGCGCTTGGCTTCACTCAAACGAGCTCAGGGCATCTCCTCTTATTCTTTCCTCCATGTGAGCCTCTATCCACACTGGACCGATGACTTTGATAAGGATTTTCTTTTCTTATTTTTATAAATTGATAGTTAGTGATCTGCTTATTATTATTGTTCTTTTTATAACCACTTATTCACCACGTTATTCCAACTGCCTTCTCCCTCGTTCTTTCACATTGGCCCAGTGTTCGCGCATTCTTCTTCGATGAGCTTATTTTCGTTCTTCGGTCCACTTTTTGCCGGTTTTCAATTTGGGTTTTGGTTGAAAACACTGTATTTGCCCAAATTTCTTCTTCAGAGAGTCACGTTCCAAGATATCCTCATATGATATCCCCAGTTCTTGTGGGTCTTTCCCACCTCTGTAAACCAGATCCCTTTGGTTTTCTCCCCACAAAGTAAGCACAGATTCGATTGGACAATCTTCCGGAGCTCATTCGTGTTAAATGGCCATAAAAGGAGAGTCTTCGCTTGCGAATGGTGTCCGTTATTTTATCCACATGCAGATAAAGTTCATCGTTGTGTCGTCTTCTATACTCTCCTCGTTCCTTGACCGGGCCCAAGATCTTTCTCAGAATCTTCCTCTCTTTGGTTTCGAGTTGTTCTGCCAGGCCTTTCTTATTCATCGCCAGGCATTCTGATGCATATAACGCCTCCGGGCGAATAACGGTAACGTAGTGCCTCAGTTTGGCCTTGAAGGTCATTGATCGTGTTTTGTAAATGTATTTGGTTAAATGGTAAGCCATTTCCATTTTGTTAATCCGTGACACGAAAGCTTCTTTTTCACGAATGTTGGGCTCAATCCATCCACCCAGGTATTTGAATTTCTCTACCTGCGTTATTTGTCCTCCATTCACCATAAGTTATCTGGGTTCTGACTTGGTGTTCGTTTTAAACTGCGTATTATTATTATTATTATTTTATTTTTTATCATTAACATTTTGACGTGCCTATTTACATTTGGCTGAGTACTACTGCCCTTTGTCTTGCAAGTATAGCCTAATTTCCAGTAGGTGTTGGATGTGACGCGCGAACGTGAACTGAACCTTTGTTTTGATAGGAGTAAGATCAAATTCTAGACTGTAAGACAGAAAAGTTTGGTTGGTTCTTAAATTTAGGGGTTGCGACAACGCGGTCGTGTAGCCCCGTGTACTTTGGGTGTGTGTAGAATCTGTCTGATAAGCGGTGTTAATTGTGATGGCTGTATTAGTGTGTGTTATCTGTTTTAGGTAGATTTCATTAGAAAGCTAACTATTGCAATGGGTCCCATGTTTCGACTTCCGGAAAATTTCGATATATCTTCGCGTTTCACATCCCCCAGACCCCAAAACCACCGTCAGTTCAAAAGTTTATATATAATTTATGTATATATATATGTATATATATATGTATATCAGTTTCTTGTGGACACGATAACTGCCGTAATTTTGCACCAATCACTTTGAATTTTTTACATAATATGTATCCCCTTAAAATCTCGGTCGAGTTCGGTAATGGGCAAAATCGGTCAAAGGGGGTGAAAATGGGAGGCTTTTTTCGAAAAAGTGAAATATCGCTATAACTCTCTTAATATCTGAAATATTGAATCCATTCAAAGTTCATACTATGTGTCGGACAAGGCCCTAAAATTTATGTTTGAAAAGTTTTTTGATAGCACCAACCATTGACCAAAGGGGTGGGAAAAAGTGGGTTTTTCGGGAAACATTAATCATATCTCTGTTAATAGGCACAATATCAAAACCGCACAAAATGGACAATATTCCTCCAATAATTACCTAAAACTTTTGTCTGAAAGAATTTTTGATATGACCCACCATTACGCCACGGGGTGAACAAAATGATTTAAATTATAAGAAAATGCCAAGTGCCAAGAGAGGTTGCCATGACAACTTTACTTTTAATTGATAAGGGATGAGCCATCAGCAGTTGCTTTGACAACGCCACTGCACGAGATAACATTCAGTTTTCCATCTGTCTGTGGGAAGCGACTTCGGTATCGGAACTGGTAGCATGCTGAACTTCTATGCCCAAGGTCGCGGGTTCAAACCCGGCTGAAGTCGTCGGATTTACTAAGAGCGCTAAAAAAAACTGAGTTTGCTTTCCTTCGGAGGGCAAGTTCCAACGTTCGTTGCGAGTTGCTGATTGAGGTGGCATCTGGTAGCCAAGTTCACAGCTAGGTGTCGTTGACGGTAGTATTTTAGGTAGATTTCATTAGAAAGCTGACTATTGTAATGGGTACCATGTTTCGATTTCCGGAAAATTTCGACATATCTTCGAGTTTCACATCCCCCAGACCCCAAAACCACCGTCAGTTCAAAAGTTTATATATAATTTATGTAATATATATATATGTATATCAGTTTCTTGTGGACACGATAACTGCCGCAATTTTGCACCAATCACTTTGAATTTTTTACCGAATATGTATACCCATAAAATCTCGGACAAGTTCGTTACTGGGCTAAATCGGTCGAAGGGGATGAAAATGGGGGACTTTTTTTTTTCAAAAAAATGAAATATTGCTATAACTCTCTTAATATGTGAAATATCGAATCCGTTCAAAGTTCATACTATGTGTCGGATAAAGCTCAAAAATTTATGTTTGAAACGTTTTTTGATAGCACCAACCATTGACCAAAGGGGTGGGAAAAAGTGGTTTTTTCGGGAAACATTAATCATATCTCTGTTAATAGGCACAATATCAAAACCGTACAAAATGGACAATATTCCCCTAATAATTACCTAAAACGTTTGTCTGAAAGAATTTTTGATATGAGCCACCATTACGCCAAGGGATGAGAAAAATGATTTCGGAATTATAAGAACAATGCCAAGAGCTATCAGTGGTTGACATGGCAACACTACTAAATTGATGAGGGATGAGCCATCAGACGTTGCCATGACAACGCACTTGCGCGATATCAGATTCAGATTTCCATCTGACTAAGTAATAATAATAATATCGTATGGCCTCGGTGCCTGGTGCAAGCTTTGTAATTTGACACCCAGAGGGTAGCTTGCATGTCGAATTTCGTTGTTCCTTGAATCACTATGAAAGTCAAGGAGGTTAGATAATAGATATCTAAGCTCCTTGAACATTAAAGTGCTTTCTAGTAGAGAAATGAGGAACTTTGTGTTGGCGGAAACTCCAGAGAATAATTTTGCCATTATGAACTCGGCCTACTGAATTCAAATGGGTTCTTTGACATGCCAACATCGTACGACATGCGTATCGTATTTTTGCCGCCTTTCAAAAATCACTTACCACGGCCAGGGACGAACCTTCAATCTTGGGGTTAGTATACCGACACACTATCCACTCACCCACCGTGGCAAGCTATCTGACTAAGTGTGAAGCGGCTTCGGTGACGTAACTGGTAGCATGCTGAACTTCTATGCCCAAGGTCGCGGGTTCAAAGCCAGCCAAAGTCGTCGGATTTTCTAAGAGCGCTAAAAATCCCTCAGTAAGCTTTCCTTTGGAGGGGAAGTTCCAACGTTCGTTGCGAGTTGCTGATTGAGGTGGCATCTAGTAGCCAAGTTCACAGCTAGGTGGCGTTGACGGTAGTATCTGGTAGCAACATTAGGAACTACTGCTTGAAATTGAGCGTCTGCATTCCTTACCTGAATTACAGACTAATACAGCCATCACAATTCACACCGTTTATCAGACAGATTCTACACTCACCCAAAGTACACGGGGTTACATGAACGCGTTGTCGCAGCCCCTAAACTGAGGAACCAACCAACATCTCTGCGGGAGATATAATTTTGCGTGAAGAAGTAACAGACCGTTACCTAGTTACACATCAGTGTCGAAACCTTGCATAAGGACAGTGTGACCACAAGTATAAAAATGGACTCCAAATGACAAGAAAGTTACCGTCATCATAAGACAATAGAATGTTTAAAATATGCATAAAATGACGAAAAACAAAGTTAATGAATCTCCAATTATAAAATACTTTCACGCGATAAATGAGGTCTCATCCTTCTACGAAAACCTGCATATTCTGCCTATTTTTCCGGTGAAATCTACCTCCGCCTTCCGGCGTGCCGAGAGGACTTTTTTTTGTAAGAGATCTGTTCTTATTTTATTTTAGTGTGTGTGTTTTTTAGACGAATAATTTTTTAGGTAGATTTCATTAGAAAGCTAACTATTGCAATGGGTCCCATGTTTCGACTTCCGGAAAATTTCGACATATCTTCGCGTTTCACATCCCCCAGACCCCAAAACCACCGTCAGTTCAAAAGTTTATATATAATTTATGTATATATATATATATGTATATATATATGTATATCAGTTTCTTGTGGACACGATAACTGCCGTAATTTTGCACCAATTACTTCGAATTTTTTACCGAAGATGTATACCTATAAAATCTCGGTCGAGTTCGTTACTGGGCTAAATCGGTCGAAGGGGGTGAAAATGGGGGTCTTTTTTCGAAAAAGTGAAATTTCGCTATAACTCTCTTAATACGTGCAATATCGAATCCATTCAAAGTTCATAATATGTGTCGGATAAGTGCCAAAAATTTATGTCAAATAAGATTTTTGATAGCACCAACCATTGACCAAAGGGGTGGAAAAAAGTGGGTTTTTCGGGAAACATCAATCATATCTCTCTTAATAGGCACAATATCAAAACCGTACAAAATGGACAATATTCCCCTAATAATTACCTAAAACTTTTGTCTGAAAGAATTTTTGATATGACCCACCATTACGCCAAGGGACGAGAAAAATGATTTCGGAATTATAAGAAAATGCCAAGAGCTATCAGTGGTTGCCATGGCAACACAACTAAATTGATCAGGCATGGACCATCAGACGTTGCCATGACAACGCACTTGCACGAGATCAGATTCAGTATTTCCATCTGATTAAGTGGTTGGTTGGTTGGTTCTTAAGTTTAGGGGCTGCGACAACGCGGTCATGTAGCCCCGTGTACTTTGGGTGTGTGTAGAATCTGTCTGATAACCGGTGTTAATTGTGATGACTGTATTAGTGTGTGTTATCTGTTTGTTAATTTAAGTACTGCAACTAACAATTTTTCAGATAGTTCCTACTTTTGCCGCCAAGCGCCACTGTCAACGACTACGAGGCCAAGTTCAGAACTGAGCTACTAGACGCCGCCGCAGTCGGCTCTTGGCAACGAACATAGAAACCTAAGAGCGTTGTATACATTCTTAACCTATCCAATTTAGCTTCACACAGGTGCAATTAGTGGAAGGATCTTTAACATGCCATAAATCTATGACATGGGACCGCCGGCTTTACTTCCCCTCCGAAGGAAGGCATACTGAGGGATATTTAACGCTCTTAAAAAATCCGACGGCTTCGGCCGGGTTTGAACCCGGTATCTTGGGCATAGAAGCTCAGCATGTTACCGACTACGCCACCAAAGCCGCCTGATAAAGTGGGAAGCGGCTTCGGTGACGTAACTGGTAGCATGCTGAATGTCTATGCCCAATGTCGCGGTTTCAAAGCCGGCCGAAGTCGTCGGATTTTCTAAGAGCACTAGAATCCCTCAGTATGCTTTCCTTTGGAGGGGAAGTTCCAACGTTCGTTGCGAGTTGATGGTTGGGGTGGCATCTAGTAGCCAAGTTCACAGCTAGGTGTCGTTGACGGTTGTACCTGGTAGCAACATTAGGAACTACTGCTTGAAATTGACCGTCTGCAGTACTTACATGAATTAAGACTAATACAGCCATTACAATTCACACCGTGTATCAGACAGATTCTACACTCACCCAAAGTACACGGGGTTAGATGACCGCGTTGTCGCAGCCCCTAAACTGAGGAACCAACCAGAGGTAGATTTCGTTAGAAAGCTAACTATTGCAATGGGTACCATGTTTCGACTTCCGGAAAATTTCGACATATCTTCGCGTTTCACATCCCCAGGCCCCAAAACCACCGTCAGTTCAAAAGTTATATATAATTTATGTATGTATATGTATATCAGTTTATTGTGGACACGATAACTGCCGTAATTTTGTACCAATCACTTTGAATTTTTTACCGAATACGTATACCTATAAAATCTCGGTCGAGTTCGTTACTGGGCTAAATCGGTCGTTGGGGGGTGAAAATGGGGGGCTTTTTTTCGAAAAAGTGAAATATTGCTATAACTCTCTTAATATGTGAAATATCGAATCCGTTCAACATTCATACTATGTGTCGGATAAAGCCCAAAAATGTATGTTTGAAGAGTTTTTTTTATAGCACCAACCATTGACCAAAGGGGTGGGAAAAAGTGGGTTTTTCGGGAAACATTAATCATATCTCTCTTAATAGGCACAATATCAAAACCGTACAAAATGGACAATATTCCCATAATAATTACCTAAAACTTTTGTCTGAAAGAATTTTTGATATAACCCACCATTATGCCAAGGGATGAGAAAAATAATTTCGGAATTATAAGAAAATGCCAAGACCTATCAGTGGTTGCCATGGGAACACTACTAAATTGATGAGGGATGAGCCATCAGACGTTGCCAAGATAACGCACTTGCACGAGATCAGATTCAGATTTCCATCTAAGTGTGAAGCGGCTTCGGTGACGTAACTGGTAGCATGCTGAATGTTTATGCCCAAGGTCGCGAGTTCAAAGCCGGCCGAAGTCGTCGGATTTTCTAAGAGCGCCAAAAATCCCTCAGTATGCTTTCCTTTGGAGGGGAAGTTCCAACGTTCGTTGCGAGTTGCTGGTTGCGGTGGCATCTAGTAGCCAAGTCACAGCTAGGTGTCGTTGACGGTAGTACCTGGTAGCAACATTAGTAACTACTGCTTGAAATTGACCGTCTGCAGTCCTTACCTGAATTACAGACTAATAGAGCCATCCCAAAGTACACGGGGTTACATGACCGCGTTGTCGCAGCCCCTAAACTGAGGAACCAACCAAAATCTCTGCGGTAGATATAATTTTGCGTGAAGAAGTAACAGACCGTTACATAGTTGCACATCAGTGTCGAAACCTAGCATAAGGGCAGTGTGACCACAAGTATAAAAATGGACCCCAAATGACAAGAAGGTTACCGTTCCCATAAGACAATAAAATGTTTAAAATAAGCATAAAATGACGAAAAACAAAGTTAATTAAGCTCCAATTATAAAATACCTTCTCGCATTAAATGAGGTCTGATCCTTCTACGAAAATCTGCATATTCTGCCTATTTTCGCCTATCCCCAAGTTTGTCCGGTGAAATCTACCTCCGCCTTCCGGCGTGCCGAGAGGATTTTTTTAATTTAAGTACTGCAACTTAGAATTTTTCAAATAGTTCCTACTTTTGCCGCCAAGCGCCACCATCAAGTTCAGGACTTACCTACTAGACGCCACCGCAGTCGGCTCTTGGCAACGAACGTAGAAACCTAAGAGCGTTGTTTACATTCTTAAAACCTATCCAATTTTGCTTCAAACAGGTGCAATTAGTGGAAGGTTCTTTAACATGCCATAAATCGGTAAGCCATTTCCATTTTGTTAATCCGTGACACGAAAGCTTCTTTTTCACGAATGTTGGGCTCCATCCATTTACCCAGGTATTTAAATTACTCTACCTGCGTTATTTGGCCTCCATTCACCATAAGTTCTCTGGGTTCTGACTTGGTGTTCGTTTTAAACTGATTATTATTATTATTATTATTAGTATTATTATTATTATTATTATTATTATTATTATTATTTTATCACTATTATTTTATTTTTATCATTAAAATTTTGACGTGCCTATTTACATTTGGCTGAGTACTACTGCTCTTTGTCTTGCAAGTATAGCCTATTTTCCAGTAGGTTTTGGATTTGGAACTGAACCAATGTTTTGAAATGTGGAAAATCAAATTCTAGACTGTAAGAGAGGACCTAATATAGGTGAGATGTATGAGATCCTGAAAGCGCTACCACTGGGAGTAAATGAGTTCAGCCTCTAAGAGTAAACAAGAGAGCAGTTCAAAGAAAAATCCATCTCATTCACGGCAGAGATGTCTGAGTTATTTAAACAGACGAGGCTGCCTCTAATTCCTAAGTGGACGGGCGTGCTTTAAAATATTAGCTGCTTCTTGGTGCACAGCAAACACATCTACTCTGAACGCTGTGGGCTATAGTAATAATAATAATAATAATAATAATAATAATATTAATAATAATAATGAAGCCAGGATCGCTAAATTGCAGAAAGCAACCGACTTACATGGAACCACTGCAATAAAAACAGTATTTCCATCAAAGCCAAACTAGGATAATATCGTGCAGTAGTCTTACCAGAGGCCTTAAACGCTTCAGAAACTACAGCAATCAAGGGACGAACAAAAATCAAGGAAATAGAAAAACAAGAGAGAAAAAATCTGAGAAAGATCTACGGGCCAGTTGAGAAAGAGGGAATATGGATGAAGAACTGTACAAACAGACAGAGACGATTACAAACAACATTAGGAAAAGAAGGGCAACATTTATGGACATACTGTATACATAGGATGACAGAAGACAGACTGACCAAGAAAATGTTTAATATAGTTACGAATAGTCAACTAAAAACCAATTGGGTAAACGAAACCTTGAAAGACCTCAAGAAACTAAACATCTCTACAGAAGACATCGCAGGCAGGAGCACTTACAGAGAAAAACATAGACAACAGATGTTTGAGCAAACTCACAAAGAGAGACAACCGGGAAAGGAGTGGACGGAGGATAGAAAGAGGAAGCATAGTGTGTATATGAGAACATGAAAATTTATTGTGTTGTAACGCTCTGCTTTCAGTGATGCATGCAGGCCTTCGGATTCTGTGGAGCCTGCACCAAAATGCTTGGAGGTGTCGGAGACTCCACTAAAGATCAAACACAAACATCGGAACTTATTCGCTACCGTTAACATGAACTCCCTTTTGAAGACTGGTAAACTTAAGCATCTCACTGATACTCTCTCCCAACATCAAATTCTTATCACGGCAGTACAAGAAACAAGATTTACAGATGAACATCCTTTTGAGTCTCAGGGGTACATAATTTTTAAAGGCAAAGTTGGTAAACGTGTTGCAAAGAACATCCCTCACCTTGGCACGGGATTCATTGTAAATAGAAGAATTTTGGACTCGGTTGTAGATTTCAGTTCTCCTAACACCCGAGTAGCAATCCTCACTTTCCGATGCACGAACAAAATGTATACTATGGTTAATGTGCATGCGCCAATTAATGAGGCAAACAAAAAAGACAGAGAAGGAACAGATGAATTTTGGGAAGAACTGGAGGATACAATGGATAAAATTCCGGACAAACATATGATTATCTTGCTTGGTGATGTCGCTATTTCACGCAAGGCACACCGAGAGATCCAGAATGTCCTGAGAAGTGCAAATCTTGATTCTGATCATTACCTTTCCTTTCTGTTAGTGAATCTTCCAAGAACTGGGAACAACTACGAGATGGCATGGTGAGAACAGATAAAGAGATAGTCCCGCTAACAAAAAGAAGGAAATATCTCTGGTGGACCAGTGAATGTGAAGCAGCAATAAGGCAGAGACAACTAGCATGGCAGAGATGGAACTCTCAGAAGAATTCAGATAACTGGGAGAGTTTTCTGTTAGTGAGGAAACATGCTGCAAAAAACATACGTGGGGTAAAACGTGCATACGACAAAAGTCAGTTGGAAAAGATTCAACAAGACTTCAAGAAGAACAATACTCGAGATTTCTACAGAACCTTCAGACAGAATCTCACTAAATACACTCCCTGATTCTCCATAAAATCGATTTACTCGGGAGCTCTTTTGCCGCTCAAAAACGTTTTTACGAAACAAAATATAATATACCGGTAATATCAAGTTCGTATTTAATTGCTCAGTCTACTGTTCCAAATGCCACTAAAAATAAGTCATCTCGGCACGCCAGAAGGCGGAGGTAGATTTCACTGGGCAAACTTGGGGATAGGCGAAAATAGGCAAAATATGCAGGTTTTCGTAGAAGGATCAGACCTCATTTATTGCGAGAAAGTATTTTATAATTGGAGCTTAATTAACTTTGTTTTTCGTCATTTTATGCATATTTTAAACGTTTTATTGTCTTATGGGAACGGTAACCTTCTTGTCATTTGGGGTTCATCTTTATACTTGTGGTCATACTGTCCTTATGCAAGGTTTCGACACTGATGTGTAACTATCTAACGGTCTGTTACTTCTTCACGCAAAATTTTATCTCCCGCAGAGATTTAAGTTGGTTCCTCTGTTTAGGGTCAGCGACAACGCGGTCATGTAACCCCGTGTTCCTTGGGTGAATGTAGAATCTGTCTGATAAACGGTGTGAGTTGTGATGGCTGTATTAGTCTGTAATTCAGGTAAGGACTGCAGACGGTCAATTTCAAGCAGTAGTTCCTAATGTTGCTACCACATACTACCGTCAACGACATCTAGCTCTGATGTTGACTACTAGATACCACTGCAACCAGCAACTCGCAAAGAACGTTGGAACTTCCCCTCCAAAGGAAAGCATACTGAGGGATTTTTAACGCTCTTAGAAAATTCGACGACTTGGGCCGGCTTTGAACCCGCGACCATGGGCATAGAAGTTCATCATGCTACCAGTTACGTCACCGACGCCGCTTCACACTTAGTCGGATGGAAAACTGAATGTGATCTCGTGCAAGTGTGTTGTCATGGCAACGTCCGATGGATCATCCCTCATCAATTTAGTAGTGTTGTCATGGCAACCTCTGATGGCTCTTGGCATTTTCTTATAATTCCGAAATCATTTTTCTCATCCCTTGGCGTAATGGTGGGTCATATCAAAAATTCTTTCAGGCAAAAGTTTTAGGTAATTATTAGGGGAATATTGTCCATTTTGTACGGTTTTGATATTGTACCTATTAAGAGAGAATTATATGATTAATGTTTCCCGAAAAACCCACTTTTCCCACCCCTTTGGTCAATGGTTGGTGCTATCAAAAACGTTCCAAACATAAATTTTTGGGCCTTATCCGACACATAGTATGAACTTTGAATGGATTCGATATTTCAAATATTAATAGAGTTATAGCGATATTTCACTTTTTCGAAAAAATCCCCCCATTTTCACCCCCGTCGACCGATTGTACCCATTAACGAACTCGACTGAGACTTTATAGGGATACATATTCTGTAAAAATGTCAAAGTAATTGGTGCAAAATTGCGGTAGTTATCGTGTCCACAAGAAAGTGAGATATATATAGATACATATATACATATATACATAAATTATATATAAACTTTTGAACTGACGGTGGTTTTGGGGTCTGGGGGATGTGAAACGCGATGATATGTCAAAATTTTCCGGAAGTCGAAACATGGTACCCATTGCAATAGTTAGCTTTCTAATGAAATCTACCTAACTAGATTCACACACGCAATTCATGAAATGAAAAGCAAAATTAGGTAAAGTTCCCAATTAACGTGAAAATGAGAAATGTATACATAGCTGTTCACAAAGAAAAACCAGAAGAGTCAACTTATGGAAACATAGAAACATGTCCTGAGAAATCTTGTACTGTACGCCGAAAACCAGCACTGAAGCAATGACGAACAGAACTTGGACGATGACATATGGTGACACGTTGTGCGGTCAATGGGTTTCATCATAAAATATGTGCGGTTCATGATAGTTAATCACACCATACCTAGATCATATCTAGATGAAGTTTTAAGTCCGGTTTGCAAGTCTGGTGGGTAGTTCTCTGTCTACCGAGGAAATCACAAACTTGACAGCCAGCAGGCTGCTTAAATAGCCGACCAACGGATGTTCTGGTGGTTTCCATGTGACGTGGTGAAGAAGACGTGCGGTGATTGGCCGAAGCGATGCTGAGGCGAGGAAGCCGGCAATAAGAGCGCAGCAATGGCATCCAGACGAACACGAGGTTTCGTCGCGCGTAGAGAGACCGTAGTGCATTGCTATAACACTTGGAAAACTGTCTTAGAAGCGAACTCGGCTTATGAAAAATATGTAAGTAATTAACCACATACTTGATTTAATGTAGGAGCGTTATTAAAAAATGAAAAGTCATGAACATGTGGTGACCAAATAGAGGTTATGAAAAAATTAATAATTTTTTGTCTGACTTGACACTTCACAAAAACTTTAAAAAATACATAATTAATTTATTCTCAAATGCGAACAATGTGTGACAAAATCATTCCATACGCCAAATGAAAAATGTAAATGTGAACTTTGCAACAAGACCTGTCAAAGGTACCATCTACTAAGTTGTGCAAAAGATTGAAATCTATCGTAGAGTATAGCAAAGAGAACTAACTACCAGTATCTATAGTAAAGCCATCATTACTTCCAGCTTGAAGTTTCAGTGTTACCCTAGAGTTATCTAGCGGTCAGAAAGAAAATCACTTTAACTAGCCCACGGCCGACTGAATACGAGCTGCGCTCTATACCGGCCTTGACATTCCCAGTCAGAACCCATGTATAACATGTAATTGGAAAGTTTCTACTCGTTGCCGGTAGAGGGCACTCCCATCCCATTATAGGCGCGATAAGGAATCAGCTGTACAGTACGTATATTAAATGTGTAATCTCAAGAACCACTGGATGGATTTTGATGCTGCTTTCACCATTCTGTAAAGGTGATCTCGAGGAAGATTTGTGTAGAAAATAATTTATTTATGACCAAAGGGAGCCAAGCAGTAACGATTTCAGTGAAAAGGTCGAAAAAATAGCCTGGCGTCCGTGCGCTTTTTAAGCTTACGCTGGGCGAACCGTTAAAAATATCACTATATTATGAGTGTAAGAATTGTTCAGCGTGAGAAATTCTACAAAAAAGTCCGCGAGAGCATATCTCTATCTTCGATACATCGCCCACTATAAGTGTTTTTAGTTTGGACGCGAGGGGCATTTGGCTTGCACTTCGACATTCTTAAATTACGTCTGACAGGAATTCCTTGCACATTCATAACTGTTCCCGGGCGAAGCCGGGGCGGGTTGCCAGTGACACTATTATATTATCATTATAATTCCCACAATATCAAAATGCAAATTATATCACAAAATAAAATAGCGTGCTAATAAATCTAAGAGAAATTAGACATACCTTGCACCTTCTTCGGGTACAAGGACACTACTCCAGCACCGTCTCATTAAAAGGAAAGAGAGGATCAAAATTACAGCCGGGAACAAGTAGCAACTAATCGTGTGTTGTGTTTTGTGCTAAGAGATCTTTCGACAAATTATCTGATACCGTGTGCCTTCTTTTTCACGAAGCAGCTGTCAGGACGGGACTTACATAAACTCCTGCTGGACGTTATTCTCGAGGTTGAACAATGCGGTTTCATAATTATAATAACTGTCTCTGATAATCACAAAACTAACACTACAATGATGAGGCATTTAGGGGGAGGGAATTTGTAACCAATGGTCAATCACCCATACGACGAGTCCAGGAATGTATTCCCTAGTTTTGATCATTGTCACATTCTAAAAAAAACATTAGAACGCAGTTTCTGTAACGAGAGATGACTGATGGTACTGGAATAACATAAGGGAAATACTTGTCATTACACAAAGCAAAAGGGTGAGATCGTCAAACCGGTCAGACACCTCACTAAAAAACACATCGAACCCACTAAATTTGAAAAAATGAATGTTCGGCGTGCCAAGGAAGTGTTCTCGTCAGAAGTTATTGGTGCCATTAGTACACTGAAAGAAAATATAGGCATGCACCCGGAAGCGTACACATTCATGGACGCAGAAGCAACCATTTTTTTTTAAACGTTAATAAATGGTTCGCTATGCATGACGTAAGCATCACATATCATCATATTCAGTCTAGAAATCCTGATAAAGGGCATTTTTCTCATTAAATGTCAGTCGCCTAAACTGGCTAGAGGAATATTTTCTTTCTTACCTTGAAACTTTGAAAGCTGCTAGTAACGATGCTAGAAAGGACTTCCTGAGTTCTGAGACTTACGAAGCTACCTATACAATTAATCACGGATTCAGCTGTCCAGTGCATAAGGTATCTTCTAAAAATGGGTAGAGGAAAGTCGCCAAATATGGGGAGTTTTTTTTTATAGGGCTCACATTAGACATAAAAAGGAACGGAATAATTTTGGTTTTCTCACCAATGTAAACCTCAGGCGGTATACTATGTATATTACAAATATGGGCACGTTTGATGTTGTAATACCCTCTGATATTATTGTTAACTTTAAAAGTGCACTTTCCCCGTATTAGGCAACCGGGTTTCGTAATATGGGGAGGTGAGAAACCTCACGGTTTTTATTTATAATAGGTACACTGAATAGTATACCCTACTAATTAAAGCATTCATTCTGACATATTTTTTTCGTGTGGCCTCCTGAGAGGCCGAGTGCAGGTCTTTCTAGTCGACGCCCGTGGGCGACCTGCGCGTCAGGATGAGAGGTGGAATGGATGAAGATGAATGAAACTGGGCAAGGATGTGGAAGGAAGCGGCCGTGGCCTGTTAGAAGGTACCGTCCCAGCATTTGCCTGGTGTTGAAAATTGGGAAACCACGGAAAATCATTTCAAGGACGGCGACGGTGGGGCTCGAACACACGCGTCTACCGAGTCAGCAGAGAGCTTGGCCCCATGGCCTAACGCTGCCCTTTAGCCAGCGTAGCCACTACTGTCGGTAATTCTGACAATGTAATGAAATCATGAACACAAATAGTACAAAAATACAAAAATTAATATTTTAAGTAAATAACAGTCCTAGTTTCCTGTTGCCGAACTTCCAAACCGTTCAGCAGAAAAATGCATAAACTTTAATGAAAACCGAGTGATTCTGATCGAATTCAACTGTAACGAGGTGCAAGGTATGTCTAATTTCTCAGATTTATTAGCACGCTATTTTATTTTGTGATATAATTTGCATTTTGATATTGTGGGAATTATAATGATAATATAATAGTGTCACTAGCAACCCGCCCCGGCTTCGCCCGGGAACAGTTATGAATGTGCAAGGAATTCCTGTCAGACGTAATTTAAGAATGGCGAGGTGCAAGCCAAATCCCCCTCCCGTCCAAACTAAAAACACTTTATAGTGGGCGATGTATCGAAGATAGAGATATGCTCACGCGGACTTTTTTGTACAATTTTTCATGCTGAACAATTCTTACACTCATATTATATTGATATTTTTAACGGTTTGTCCAGCGTAAGCTTAAAAAGCGCACGGACGTCAAGTTCTTTCTTCGACCTATTCACTGAAATCTAAAATCGTTACTGCTTGGCTCCCTTTGATCATAAATAAATTATTTTCTACAGAAATCTTCCTCGATATTACCTGTACAGAATGGTGAAAGTCGCAATTAAATCCATCCAGAGGTTCTCGAGATTACCCGTGATATCCAAGAATCGGGGACTTTGTTTTACACTAAGTAGAGATAAGTCTTAGTCGTGCAATGCTTGGTGAACAGCGCTGTGTGAGCAGTTGAGTAACTTACAAGATTTCATGAAAAAGGTCTCATTGTCTAGGCCGGTATGAGCGCATTCAGTCGGCCGTGACTAGCCAATCACAGGCAGCCATTGAAATCAATATATCACGACAAATCGAATTTTGTTCGCGATGTCGCGAGTTAGCGAACGCTACTCTAGGCTAGCACTGAAACCTCAAGTCGGAAGTAATGATGGCTTTACTATAATTATTAGGTGCTAAAACTCGGCAAAACATTTATGTATCAAAAATACCTGATATATGTAACAAATCATTATAATTTAGTTTCTTCTTCTTGTTTCGTTTCACCCTCTTTGGGGTACGTGGAATCAATCATTTCCCTGTACGCTGTTCTTTCCGTAGAGCCCAGTACGCCTTCAGTCTTTCCGAACTTCTTTTCCCCTCTTCTTCCGAGATAATGGGTTTGGATTTTAGTGTAGCTCTGTCTTGGAACCTTATATTTTCGTCTTTAGTAATTAATTTGGCTGTTCGATCGAGTAATGGCGTTTCTGTCATTTTCAATTCTAATAGGTCTTCTTCAATTTCTTTAAACCAGTTGGGTTTTGTTTTACGATTACGGAAATGTCAAAGATTTGTTTCGTTAATCTATTAGAATCCATTCTCAGAAGATGACCGTAAAAATGTATCCTCCTTTTTCGCATGGTAACAGCGAGTTTTCAATTTTCTGGTAGAGAGTTTCATTCCTAATGTATATAATCTTGTTATCCTGAAATTTTGGTCTATAATTTTTCTTAAAATTTTCCTTACCTTCAGCTCGAGTTTTTTCATTTGGCCCTTAAAATTTATAGTTAGTGTTCCTGCTACGTGCAGTGCTTCTGGCTTAATCACTGTCTTGTAATGTTTAATTTTGGACCCCCATGAAAGTTTTTTTTTATTGTATGTATCTATTTTTCCTGGATTACATTGCATTACGTTCCCCAGTATTCCAACTAATCCATTCTCCGAGATATTTGAATTCTTGTACTATTTCAATTTATTGCTCTACAACTTTGAAGCATTTACGAGGGTGTTTGTTGTTCGTCATGATGTTGGTTTTTTTTTTTTTTTTTTCGAAAGGGATGTGAAGACCTATTTTAGCTGCTTGTTTCTCTAGTTCAAGGATTTGCTCCCTTGCTTCCTCCAATGTTTCAGCCAACGAGGCCATATCATCTGCAAAAGCTATACAATTGATTTTAAGGTTCTTCTTTTTGCAACCCAGTCTTATTCCACACTTTATATTCTGACTACTTTCTCAAGCGCACAGTTGAACAACAACGGTGAGAGCCCATCACCTAGTCGTACTCCCGTTCTTATTTCGAAGGGGTCGGATATTTCATCCATACCGGGTGAGTTAGCCGTGGTCGTTACGGCATGACTGCTGGCAGTCACTCACATCCGGGAGGCGATGAGGTTCGAATCCCCCCGCCAGCAACCTTGAATGTGGTATTCTGTGGTTTCCCATCTTCCTTCCAGGCAAATGCCGGGGTTGGTCCCTAACTATAGACCACAGCCGCTACCTTCCAACTCCTCGACCTTCCATTCCAACTTTCCTCCCCAACGGTACTTGTAGCTCACCCATTGGGTGTCCGTCTCGAAGCAGCTACAAAACTGGCGAGCCGAACATGTCCTCGGACATTCCCGGCACTAAAAGCCATACGCTAAAGAAAAAAATCATCCATGAATTTAACTTTCGAAAACGTATTTGTAATAGTCGCTTTTATGATATTAGTTGTTTTCTTATCCAAACCCAAATATTCCAGTACTAATAAAAGAGATTCTCTATCAATCGAACCATACGCTTTTTTGAAATCAATGAAGGAGATTACGTACGTCTTTGGCCTTGATTTTTGGTATGCCATAATTTAGTTTAATAATGACGATATAAACAATATGCACTGCTCACGAATGCAATTTATGCTATGCCTCACTGACTACTGCAGAATTACAATACACAACGAGATACATCTTCAGGTTGTCCATCTCAAATGACCGACGATTACCGCGAAACATTTCTGAAGTCGCGAAACTGCGGCAATATGTTTCTTGCCCTTGAGGTGTGGTATAACTTGAGATCGCTGTTCAGCCTAGATTGCTTTCCCACATGGCTGGCGGAACAGAACGCCCCCATCAGAGGTAAAATTATCATTAAATTCTGCAACAGACCATAACTTGTAGTTGTCTTTACTTTAGGCATCGTAGAACTGCCTTACACTTCACAGTGCCAGAAATAAACTGCATGTGAGTGACTCTGGTTCCAGGTAGCTGGGGGAGGGGGAGATCTAGCACGTGGTGTAATATGGCTATGGACTAGGAAGTCCTCGGCTTCCACAGTGAGTGGCACGGGGCGACAAGTTAAGAATAATACAGTTGCAAGCTGACATACGCTTTGCATGAAGATTAGATAGCTCACAGGTTCTTCCCCGTTGAAGTAACACAGAACAAAAATTCAATAAACTGAAAGATACCGATTCTTAAAAATGTAAATATTATGTATTTTTATGTGCTAATAAGTGAAAAGCAGGAATTGATGTATTCGTAAAAAAAAATGTATTTACATATAAAAATATTTATTTACCTCAAAATCCGAGCCCTAATAATTACGCACAAATGTGCGCATTCCAGTGTATATATAAAAACAAGCAGGAAAAGTGAGAACTATTTGCTGGCGTGTTAGCCACTTCACAGACCAGAACGTCAAAGGGACGACTTAGGTCTTGAGATACGGTAACTAAGGATATAACGTACTGTAGGTTTAAGCTCGTAGTCATTTGGCGACAAGCTGAAGGGGAGCAGCCTAGCGGACAGGCCTGATAACTAACAAAGCGGTGCCTACATTCTACTTTACTATAAAACGTAAACATTACTCAAAATGAATCTTGTTTTGGGGCAATGCTTGTACATCGCCAGCTAAGAGCAGTTACCATCGAGCCCTGGAGAAAATGGGAATATCGGACAATCCGCCTTTACATTACAAGACTAAGACTAAAAATAAAATTTAGACCTACTAGGCTATATCTCTGAAGTTCAGAATACAGCCCAAATTTCTTTGATTTTACCAATTTGGTGTTGTCAAGAAAAATAAATTGGCAAGGAAGAATGTGTAACACTACTTGGAACTGGTGGGGCATTTTTAATATTGAACAGTCCCCAGGGGCTCACACCAAGTTGGACGTGGGTTGGCGACCACGTGACCGGCATTGCTTCCACTTATTGGTGCGGGACTCCTCTCCGTCTTCTTTCCTATCGACCTCTCTTGGTCAACTCTTGTTCACTTCCAACCCCGACGGTATTAGGGTATCCGAGGCCTAGGGAGTCTTTCACTTTCCCACCTTAATTGACCCTTGTCTCATCTTTCCTGATACCCTCATTCTTCGAGGGGTCAGCCTTCTTTTTCTTTACATGTTATCTCCTGCCTTCTGCACAAGGCCCTCAAGGAGGCAGGGTGTGTGTACCCCCACCACTTCTGGTGCACCCTGGGTATTGCTACACCCTCAGAAGCTCACGGCTGGTGAGTTACGGCGTTGGCAACCCCAAAGAATTCCTGAGCTAGGTCCGTTTTGTCACCTTTTTCCTCAGACCTTCGAGCGGGTCCTCTCCTCTTTCGCTTTTCTATCTGCCTTTCATGGCTCCCCTTCTTTCCAAGTCCCTCAATCCTCATTCTTCGAGGGTTGAGGGCATTTCTTTTCTTCCTGTCCTTTAGTTGCCTTATCCTTTATTTGTTTACCATTTCTTCTTCTAGTATGTAAGGCTGTAGTTAGTATTCGTTATAGATTTCATTCTCTTCTCATCTTTCACTATCACGCAAACCATCAGGGGCCGATAACCTAGATGTTAGGCCCCTTAAAACAACAATTATCATCATCATCATCACCATCATCATAAATATTGAACCTCACAAGAAGACAAGTTCTAACTCGACACACCTCTCTTCATTCTTGTTCAAACTCAAAGCACTAATCGTACTAACAGTAAGACAAGTGAGCGCTCAACGACGGAGGTTGGTCGAGTTGATAAGTCAAACGCGGTGTTGGAATGACCTGTCGCAGACAAAGGATTGTCACCAAGTTGCACCATGGAGGCTGGTCCGTGAAAGAGACCAAATTTTTATATCATCGTAATACGTTAGACGATGTATCTGTTGTTGTTGTTTGAGTCTTCCATCTTTTGACTGGTTTGATGCAGATCGCCATGCCTCCCTGTCATGAGCTAATCGTTTCATCTCTAAATAGCTACCACACCCTACATCCGAGGCAATCTATTTAAAATAGTCTAACCTTAGTCTATCACTACAGTTCTTGTCCTCAACCTTTCCTTCCATAACTAAGCTTGCTATTCCTTGGTGTCTTAGTAAGTTTCCTACCAACCTATCTCTTCTCTTCATTAGCATTCGCCACAAACATCTCTCCTCTTCCACTCGTCTTAATACCTCTTCGTTTGTAACCCTATCTACCCATCTGATCTTCATCACTCTCCTGTAACACCACATTTCAAACGCTTCAATTCTCCTCTTTTCTGCTGCACCAATAGTCGAAGTTTCACTTCCATAGAGCGCCACGCTCCGGACAATGGTTTTCAAAAATAACTTCCTAATACCTAAACCTATATTCGATGTCAACAGATTCCTTTTTGTAGAGATGCTTCCCTTGCCTGAGCCAACCTACTGTTTATAACATCTTTGCTTCGTCCATCACTGGTTATTTTGCTTCCTAAGTAACAGAAGTCTCCTACTTTAGCTTTTCACCTGACAATTTGATGTCCAAGAGGTTTCTGATTTATTTCGCCTGCATTCCAATATTTCGTTTTACGATGTATCTACTGTTTCTAAATTCGTACACATTAGCCCTCGCTCCGTAATTAAGGAACAGGGGCTGGCTGCTTGGCTCAACGATAACGTTCTCCCCTGCTGTTCCCAAGGTTGCAGGATCCAATCCTGGCGAATTCAGCTGGCATTTCAGAGTGCACAAATACGAAGGAGCCGTGTCAGTAGATTTACTGGCACGTTAAAGATCCCCTTCGGGGCAAAATTCCAGTCTCTAAATGCCGCAGTAGTTAAAATGGATGTACAATTATTTACCTTATTAACTAAGGAAGAAATTAGCTCCAATAATGTTTTCCAAATTCTGCCTTATCTTATCTAGGAGGTGATTGGTCTCTTAAAACAACAACGATGTCGAAATGTTTCATGAAACTGTCTCAAAATTAGGGTCATCATAGTACTATTTTTAGCCTATTTTCATTTTATGAAAAAAAAAAAGGCTTATGAGAGCACCTTTTGTCCGTGTGTCTGTCCGCGTGTGTGTGTGTGTGTGTGCGTGCGTGTGATGGTGTGTGTCCTTCTAATAACTTCTAAACGGCTGGAGCGATTTCAATGAAACTCGTTAAGATCATAGCACCATTCCGGACGACCCCGACCGTGCCCTTTTAATTTTATTGTGTCTCACCAATCCAAAAAGGCGGCTGTGCGAAATATTTCACCAGCATTCAGTATCACCGAGACTATTATCGATATCACCCTGAAATTTTGTACGGTGATAGAGGGCGCTACTAGAAGTTCACCTATGAGACTTTTAAAAGCCTAGTAACTACAAAACCAACATGGCGGCCAAGCGAATTTGAATCTTTTAAAGAGACTTTTCTCGCGATTTAGACATCCAAACGTAATGAAACTTGGTACAGCAGATATTTATACACATTGTAATGCTCTGGCATCTAATTTAGTTCAATTGTTTACATAACCTCAAGATGGCGGCTGTGCGGATTTCTTTTTCTTGTATCGTAATCATGCGATCGAAGTGAAAGTTTTAATAATGAAGCTACGCAATAATTTTCATTTAATGGTATATAACTCTATGGCCTATACATATAACAATCCAAAATGGTGAGCATCCTAAATACATTTGACGGTTCCCAATATATACGAATCTTTTAAGGCAATCAAACTGAATTTTTATGTACATAGAGGCTATGAACATAAGTTCACCTATTGGACTCTCAGTAACCTGTTGAGCACAAATCCAACATGGCGGTGACGCGAAGTATAAATATTCACATGGACGTTTCTCGCGATATAACCATCCGAGTGCAGTGTAACTTTGCACGTTTAATGCTTATACAAGTTTTAATCCACTGGCATCTAATTTACTTCAATAGTTTTCATAACCACAAGATGGCAGCTGTGCGATATTTTAAAATCTCGTTTTTACTTCTTGTGTCCTAATCATGCGATTGAAGATTGAATACCACACGTACCCAATAATCTTCATGTAATAGTACATAAATAAAAATCCAACCTGGCGACCATCTGAAATATTTAGACGGTTTTCAATATCTACGAATATATCACAACAATCAAACTGAAATTTTGTATGTTGATAGAGGCAATTAACATGAGTAGGATATATGAAAATAGGCTGTATAGTTCTTCACGGAACTACTTGTTCATTATGAAACAGTTTCTCCAACCAATCAGAGCTCATTCATTGACCAATTAGGTAAGGATATCTTCGCACATGCGCTCAAAATTCAACATGTCGGACATGAATTACATGATTTGAAAGTTCAACCATTGTAGTTACAATCCCAAACACAAAGACAAAATCAGCACGAACCTTTACGGTAACAAGAAAATACTATGACATATGCAAGAAGTTTATGAATATACGTTCAGAAGATTACAACACAGCATCCTTCTATATAAATTAGGGACATGGAATGTGCACCGTCCCATATGTTCACGTAGATAAACTGGCGAATATGAGACAAGAAATAGCACTGTACCTTAATAACCCCAACACCAATTTCTACACAGGTCATTGCTTTCAAACGACTTCGGTGACAGTTTGAATGAATGCTGGTGCAGATCGCCAGGTGTAAACATATGCCATTGTCAAGCAGACAGAGCGCATGCGTGGGTCAGAGAACTTGTAAAGCACAGACAGCAAACCCAGTGCTTGCACTCCGATCACTACACATAAATTATTAACTCCAGTACTTTTCGAAACATGAAATTTTGATTACTAAGGCAACACTGAAAAATGGCTTCAAACAGTAGACTATATGATTGGTAGTGACAGGGAGGAATGGAGAGCTGCATCAAACCAGTCAAAAGACTGAAGACTTGAACTACAACGCCGATAACGTTTCCTTTGCCCAGCTACAGACTAATGAGCAGAGAACGACGCGACGTTCATTCAAATCGTAATTTATCAGTTGTTGAAGTTCCTGGGGAGTAGGATAGAGCTGATGTGATAAATCATTATTCTGGGATTTGTTCCCAACTGGAGGAGTTGGGTCGCTAACGACACTGTAACAGGCTCTGTGATTGGTTCGCAGCCCTCAGCTCGGCGCATAACGCGGAACATATTGACGATATATGTGGCAACACTGTGTGTTTCACGTCAAATTTGTTCAGCTCGGCGTTGCTCTTAGTCGGTTATACCTTAAACACGCGCAGTAAAATGGCACGGGATCGACATTCGTGCGGAACATTCGCCCAACCTGAAGAAAAAATCAATTCTACGGGGCGATATTTCTGAAAACAAAGCTATTGGCAACTCCAGCTATCTGATATGACATCTAGCGGTAAAAATGAGAAACTTACCAAGTAGGGTACATTTGTCACGTGGTGACTGTTTGTATATGGTTTCTTGTATTCGTAAGCAGATCGAGGTAAATTATTCGTGTCTTTATACATAAGTAATAAGTTTTACTCGTTGATGGAGTGTAAAATGAGTAAAAGCAAAGTATATTGGTCAGTTTACGGCTGTAAGTCGATGCATAAGAGGGCTGCGGATATAAGTTTTCATCGCTTTCCAAAAGATGGCAATAGCCGAAAGGTGACGATACCAAATAAATACGGGCAACAGGAGCGGGTTGGACCACTCACCACTACACTCACTGACAACAGGACGGGTTGTTCACTGTTACGCCGAGCCAAGCCGCGCCTAGACAGCCAAGCCTACACCAGCCGAGTACAGCCAAGCTTCATCAGTCAGGTATCCGTTCCCCTCCCTAGTTCATTTCCAATTACCCTACCAACCAGCTTCGGTGGCGTAGTCGGTAGCATGCTGAGCTTCTATGCCCAAGATAGCGGGTTCGAACCCGGCCGAAGCCGTCGGATTTTTTTAAGAGCGTTAAAAATCCCTCAGTATGCCTTCCTTCGGAGGGGAAGTAAAGCCGGCGGTCCCGTCTCATAGATTTATGGCATGTTAAAGAACCTTCCACTAATTGCACCTGTGTGAAGCTAAATTGGATAGGTTAAGAATGTAAACAACGCTCTTGGGTTTCTAGGTTCGTTGCCAAGAGCCGACTGCGGTGGCGTCTAGTAGCTGAGTTCTGAACTTGGCCTAGTAGTCGTTGACGGTGGCGTTTGGCGGTAAAAGTAGGAACTATTTGAAAAATTCTAAGTTGCAGTACTTAAATTAAAAAAACAGATAACACACACTAATACAGTCATCACAATTAACACCGGTTATCAGACAGATTCTACACTCACCCAAAGTACACGGGGCTACATGACCGCGTTGTCGCAGCCCCTAAACTTATGAACCAACCAGCCATCACCTCGCTCTGCGATATCCAAGCCTCCACTACGAGTCATATAGGCCTAAGTTGACTTCGCAGGATAAATATCTACTCTGCGAGAACCTGCTACCAGTCCGATAATCAACACCAAACCCACCAGCTAACCATCCAAATCAAACAATTCCTGTGTCCCCCGAGCTTTAATACAAGTTAAACTCATCCCTTCGCCCTACCAAGCAGCAAATAATTTCTACAGTCTATGGTACATTGAGCAAACTCAAATATAGCTTTTAAACGTAACAGCGCCAGGACTCAAACTGCTCAAAAACAAATACCAGCAGACAACCGATGCTTGATAATATGCAATTGACACATAAAATCCAGTGGAACACACAAATTAGATCACGTGTATCGCACAGTTATACATATATACAACCAAAAATAACACTGTCATTATTTTAGGGACGACATTTACTGATTATAACCGAAAAATAAAAAGTGTTCCATATCATACGTATGTTATTGAGTACTTCTACCCTACTTATCCAGACCGACCGCAGCGCCCCAAGTGTTAGTTTGAGTTGCCAATAGCTGGGCTTAGACAACGTGGTCAATTATCTCCGTGAACTGGGGGTTAGTCGATAACTTGTGTCATTCTTGTCTCTGTAGTAGTGTGTGTATTTGTAATTGAGGTGAGAATTGGGAAGCAGGCGGCCGTGGCCCTAAGTTAGGTACAAGTACAAGTGGGAAACCATAGAGGACCATTATTAGGATGGGTGAGGTGGGGATCGAACCCTCCTCTTCACAGTTTGCCTCGCGAGGCTGAGTGCACTCCTTAGAATACAATCCGAACTTGTTGAATATCATTATTAAGACCCAGATGTTTATGGCATATCATGTCTTTTCCGTTATGTTTTACACGAACTGCAAAGGGTTGCAACTCCCGCTGTATAACATTCATTGTGAACATAACACATGGCACACATAGCTAGAGCCCTACGCGGATAAAGAAAAATCCGCACTACTGGCATTACAATACTATTTTTAGCCTATTTTCATTTATGAAAAAATAGGCTTCTGAGATCACCTTTTGCCCGTGTGTGATGGTGTCTGTGTGTGTGTCTCCCCTAATAAAATCTAAACGGCTGCAGCGATTCCAATGAAACTCGGCAAGTTCATAGCACTATTTTGGACGACCCCGACCGTGCCCTTCAAATTTTGTTACGTCTCACCAATCCAACATGGCGGCTGTGCTTAATATTTCACCACCATTCTATATCTCCGAAACTATTACCGATATCACCCTGGAATTTCGTACGGTGATAAAGAGAACTACTAGAAGTTCACCTATGTGACTTTTGAAAATCTGGTAACTACAAAACCAACATGGCGGCCAAGCGAAGTTGCGACTTTTAAATAGACGTTTCTCGCGATTTAACCAACCAAACGCAATGAAACTTGGTACAGTATATGTTTATACACATTGTAATTCACCGACATCTAACTTCGTTCAATTGTTTACATAACCTCTAGATGGCGGATGTGCGAAATATTTCACCGACATCCTATATCTCTGAAACTATTACCGGTATCACCCTGAAGTTTTGTACGGAGATAAAGGGCACTATGTGCCTTTCAAGAACCGGTTAACTGCAAAACGAACATGTTGGCCAAGCAAATTTGAAAGTTTAAATAGGTTTGTCTCGCGATTTTATAATCCAAACGCAATGAAACTTAGTACAGCAAATGTTTATACGCATTGTAATGCACTGGTATCTTATTTTGTTCAATTGTTTACATAACCTCAAGATGGCGGCTGTGCGAATTTTAAAATTAAGGTTTTATTTGTCGTGTCGTAATCATGCGATCGAAGTGAAAGTTTGAATAATGAACCTAAGCAATAATTTTCCTTTAATAGTACATGACCCTATGGCCCATATATATAACAATCCAACATGGCCACCATCCGAAATATTTAGACCGTTCTCAATATCTACGAATCTATTACAGCAATCAAACTGAATTGTTTTATGTTCATAGGGGCTATGAACATAAGTTCACCTATAGGACTTTCAATAACCTGGTGATCACAAATCCAACAGGGCGACGACGCGAAGTATAAATATTCATATGGTCTTTTCTCGCAATTTAACCATCCGAGTGCAGTGAAACTTGGTACAGTAAATCCTTATACAAATGTTAATCCACTGGCATCTAATTTATTTCAATTGTTTCCATAAGCACATGATGGCAGCTGTGCGAAATTTTAAAATCTCGTTTTTACTTCTTGTGTCCTAATCATGCGATTGAAGTTTGAATACTACACCTACACAATACTCTTCGTGTAATAGTACATAACTCTAAGACCTACATATATAAAAATCCAACATGGCGACCGTCTGCAATATTTAGTCGGTTCTCAATATCTACGAATCTATTACAGCAATCAAACTGAAATTTTGTATGTTGATAGTGATAATTAACATAAGTAGGATATATGAAAATAGGCTGTATAGATCTTCACGGAACTACTTGTTAATTAGATAAATTATTAATGCAGCACATTTAGACATTTGAGAAGAAAGTCGTTCCCTTAGGTATTGTATGTCATGTGCTATGTTTAAAATGAATGATATTCAGCCAGAATTGCAACCCTTTTCATTTTGAAGTGTAAATTATGCTTAATGACATAATTTGAACGAGATTAGCTTAAATCATGTTACATTTGTCATGAAAAAACACAACGGAAAAATATATGTCGTAATAACATCAATGATATTGACTATCCACAAATTTACTCCAATCCTCATCCACACAGGGCCTTCCACACAGCTTAGAGCAGTGTTTCCCGAACTTTTTTGTGTGTGTACCACCTAGTGGTTGGGAGATGTAGTAACTATAACCCCACCACCACTACGTAGCAGACCAAATGATGGATTGTAATTTGTGTTTGTTAGAGGTAAAGTTCCAATAATAAAAAGTGTGTCCAGTTGTTTTATTATTTATTACAATAAGTATTCAATTCAAACGTTCAGAAATGACACTGTGCAAATAATATTATCAAAATAACATGTATTAATAAAACATAAAAACCGAAGTTCAACTAACAACTTCAATGTCAAGGGTGAGCTTGAAGATTAGAAGTCAACTCAGGAATGTCTGGTTTAAGATTGCTGAGTCTCAAACGAAGATGGTTTTCCACTGTAAGGAGCCTATTCCGGTATTTATTCTTGAGATAAACAAGTGAAGAAAATGCAGTCTCACACAAGTACGAAGTAGTGAAAGGCAGTAAATATCTAACTGCTTTGTCAGCTATGTCTGCATAGTCTGCACGCTCTCAACCCAAAAGTTCACAAGAGCCATTTTTGAAAAAGTGTGCCTTAGTTCAGATTCACAATTCAATTCATAAAACTGCTCCTTATCTTTGGCCTTTAAGTCAACATATCAATGTTTTTTATATTTTTGAATTTTATATTTTGATATTTTTCGTAACTTCACCGAGTACCACAGTTTGGGAAACGCTGGCCTAGGAGAACGACTTTCTCCTCATGTCTAAATGTGTTGCTCTAACGATTTATGCTCTATCTAATAAATTTAAAATATTATTGTTTAGTCAGTGGATCCAGATAAAAGTCGTGCGGATGCGAATAACGTTTCTATTCATGGCGGCCGTCCACATTACGTAATCAATCACTTAGCAAATAACAATATGTGGTGGGACGTAGGGGTATTGCCCTGGCCATTAACCTTGTTCACATCATAAACAAGTTCAACAATATTTTTGATGAAAAATTAAGTGGGACATTTGCCGATTGTTTAATTCCTGTGCTCTTTTGACCCTCCGAAGCAGCTCAGGAAACTGCACCGTACAGTAAGTGACATCCCCGAGTCTCTGACATTGAGTCGCCTCGTTGCATCCTGGCTGTCACCGTGAAGACCCGGGGTCGATTTAATTCTGGTCTGAGGGATGGAATGGAGTACACTAGGCCTCATGAAGCAAAACTGAAAAGAGGAGTGTTCGATTCCTACCTCAGCCATCCTGGAAGTGGTTTTCCGAGGTTTCCCACTTCTACTCCAGGCAAATACCGGGATGGTGCCTAATATAAGGCCATGGCCGCTTCCTACCTCAATCCTACCTCAATTACAAATACACACCCAAGTACATGGGGATACATAACCACGATGTCGCAAAGCCTATAAATAAACAACAACAACAATAACGCTTATGGAAACGCATCGATGCCGCTACTGGCCTGGTTGCCATGGCCACCATGGTAAAGGGAAACAAGTAGTTCCGTGAAGAACTGTACAGCCTATTTTCATATATCCTACTTATGTTAATTTCCTCAATCAACATACAACATTTCAGTTTGATTGCTGTAATACATTCGTAGATATTGAGAACCGTGTAAATGTTTCAGATGGTCACCATATTGGATTTTTATATATGTGGGTCTTAGAGTTATGTACTATTACATGAAGATTATTGTGTATGTGTAGTATTCAAACATCAATCGCATGATTAGGACACAAGAAGCAAGCCTTTAAAATTTCGCCCAGCTGTCATCTTGTGGTTATGGAAACAATTGAAATGTATTACATGCCAGTGGATTAAAATTTGTATAAGCATTTACCGTACCAACTTTCACTGCACTCGGATGGTTAAATCGCGAGAAACGTCCATTTAAATATTTATATTTTGCGTCACCGCCATGTTGGATTTGTGCTTTCCCATAGGTGAACTTATGTTCATAGCCTCTATGAACATTTAAAAAATCAGTTTGATTCACGTTATAGATTCGTAGATATTAAGAACCTTCTAATATTTCGGATGGTCGCCATGGTGTATTGTTATATGTATAGACCATAGAGTTATGTACCATTAAATTAAAATTATTGCTTAGTTTCATTATTCAAACTTTCAAGTTGATCGCATGAATACGACACAAGAAATAGAAAGTTATTTTTAAATTTTCGCACCGCCGCCATCTTGGGGTTATGTAAACAATTAAACTAAATTTGATGCCAGGGCATTACGATATGTATGAGCATTTACTGTACCAAGTTTCATTGCGTTTGGATGCTTAAATCGCGAGAAAAGTCTATTTAAATGTCTCAACTTCGCTTCGCTGCCATGTTCGTTTTGTAGTTACCATATTTTTGAAAGTCTGATAGGAGAACTTCTAGTAGTGCCCTTTATCACTGTACGAAATTTCAGGGTGATATCTGTAATAGTTGCGGAGATATTGAATGCCGGTGAAATATTTCGCACAGCCGCCATGTTGGATTGGTGAGACGTAATAAAATTCGAAGTGCACTGTTGGGGTCGGATAAAATGGTGCTATAACCTTACCGAGTTTCATTGAAATCGCTCCAGCCGTTTAGAAGTTATTAGGAGGACACACACACATAAACACAAACATACACACACACACACGGACAAAAGGTGATCTCATAAGCTTTTTTTTTTTCATAAATGAAAATAGGCTAATAATAACGCTACTGACCTGGCTGACATGGTAAAGAGAAATGAAAATGAAAATCCACAACCTGCTTCCAGTCTCCGACCGGGTCAGGAATGGAATGAATGAAGCCCCCATCTAGCGGCGAGGATATGAACTGTGCCAGCTGCCGAGGCCTGACGCACTCCTCTGGGGCAATGATTAAATGAATGACAGATGAAATGAAATGATAGTGGAGAGTGTTGCTGGAATGAAATGTTGACAGGGAAAACCGGAGTACCCGGAGAAAAACCTGTCTGCCTCCGTTTTGTCCAGCACAGATCTCACATGGAGTGACCGGGATTTGAACCACGGACTCAGCGGTGAGAGGCCAGCGTGCTGCCGCCTAAGCCACGGAGGCTTCGTAAAGAGAAATAGACTTTTCAAATTAAGCAGCTACTCAATTGTCCTCCTGAGGCTGAGCTACTCACCGACCAGGACCAACGCCAGCAGCAGGACGGCTGTGCTCTGTCTCATGGTGTTGTTGCACACGTCACTTGTCAGTCATATCCCGCGGGGCGGGGCGAGGCTTGGCGAGGCGCGACACACACCACTCGCTAAAGGCGCGCTACTGAGCCCAACACAGCCTCTGGACGCCCGGCACCGCACTGAGTCGCACGGCGCATGCGCCATTTAGCGACGTATCTACTTTTGTGTATTTGTAATTCAGGTTATTTATTTATTTATCGTATGGCTTTTAGTGCCGAGTGTCCGAGGACATGATCGGCTCGCCAGAGGCTGTAGATGGTTGGTTGGTTCCTTAGTTTAGGGGCTACGACAACGCGGTCATGTAGCCCCGTGTACTTTGGGTGTGTGTAGAATCTGTCTGATAACCGGTGTTAATTGTGATGACTGTAATAGTGTGTGTTATCTGTTTTTTAATTTAAGTACAGACTGCAACTTAGAATTTTTCAAATAGTTCCTACTTTTGCCGCCAAGCGCCACCGTGAACGACTACTAGGCCTAGTTCAGAACTTAGCTACCAGACGCCACTGCAGACGGTTCTTGGCAACGAACGTAGAAACCTAAGAGCGTTGTTTACATTCTTAACCTATCCAATTTAGCTTCAACGAGGTGTAATTAGTGGAAGGTTCTTTAACGTGCTATAAATCTATGACATGGGACCGTCGGATTAACTTCCCCTCCGAAGGAAGACATACTGAGAGATTTTAACGCTCTTAAAAATCCGACGGCTTCGGCCGGGTTTGAACCCGCGATCTTGGGCTCAGTAGTTCAGGTGGCCGTGGCCTTCACCTGCGGTAGAGATGCAAAACCACTTCCAGGATGACTGAAACGGGAAGCGAACCCATACTATCCTCAGCAGAGTTGGCAGCTCACAGCACATTACACTGGGAGTTGCAGCAAGTCCCAGCGGTGACCGCGGCCAACCTGAGTGTGGCTTTTACCAGGGTTTTCCACACTTCTCCCAGGCAAATGCCTGAATAGTACTTTATTTTAAGTCCAGAGGCACCAACGCTATTCCTAAGCCTACTTACTAGTACAGTCACCACAGAGACGCAGGTTATCACACCAACAAATTCCTGATGCCAACCATTTGAGAGGCGCCCGTGGCCTGCCCGCTGTGGCATATCCTGAGGTTGAAAGTCGATAACCGCATGAAAACTTTTCCAGGGAGACTTACGTCACGGTAGGGAGATAGCCTCGACCCATGACCTTGCTGAGCTTCATCACGATAATATAATGCTTATGAAGCCGAGTATCCGGACTCTGAAAACAAGTGGGTTCGAACCCTGATTTCAGTCATCCAAGAACTAGTTCCCTATTTGAACTGTAGAGGGAAAACTAACATAGGCTATTTCCATTTCCTTCAATTCTTATACAACAACTAGCAACCCGTGCCGGCTTCGCCCGGGAACAGTTATGAATGCATTACGTGATAAGCGCTTTTTTTTTTCAATGTCAATGAAAAACGATCAATATCCGTTTTACTTCTCGGGATGATGGGTTAAAATCACTGACTGGACTATGGAGATGCGTGTGCAACAAATTCTTGTCAGACATAATTTAAGAATGGCGAGGTGCATGAAACACACTGTTAACTTGACTGTGAATTTTGCGGAATGGAAAGTTCACAGGCGAAATGAAGAAAAGCCGATTTGCACTTCCAGGGAAACTCCAAACACAACCACTCTTCTCTAAAGTGTTTAACTCAACACGACTCGACAGTTTGCTGCTGGCTGTATCAGGGGCAATAAGCTCGTCCGCTAGCTAAGCTGTAACTGGGGTGATAGACTCGCCCCTAGTTAGCTCGTAAACTGTCGGCTCAGTAGCTGAATGGATATTGTTGGAAGAAATGAAAACGTAAAAACACTTATAGTAGGCGATGTATTGAAGATAGAGATATGTTCTCCCGGGCTTTTTTGTAGAACTTTTAATGCTGAACAATTCTTACACTCATAGTATATTGATAGTTTTAACGGTTTGCCCAGAGAAAGCTTAAAAGGCGCACGGACGCCAGTTTTTTTTTTTCGACATATTCACTGAAATCGTTAGTGCTTGACTTCCTTTGGTCAGAAATAAAATATTTTCTACAGAAACCTTCCTCGAGATACCCTTCACAGAATGGTGAAAACGGCATCAATATTCATTCAGTGGTTATCGAGATTACCCGTACCACCCAAGAAACAGGGACTTTGTTTTATACTAACAAGGGGAGGATACGATGCATGGGTCACCGATTCGAACCATCTTTAGTACACGTGTAGGGCATGACTAAGCGTATATCAGGTGCAAGTAGGAAGATGCGCTTCTCAACCGATTCCGAGAAATTAATTATTAATTATTTGTAATTGCTGTAGCGCGTTCATGTGCGCTGTACGTTAACAACTAGCCAAGGAGCGCATGGTTTAGCGGTAGGAGCCCTGCTTCGTAAGCGTGGGAGCACTGGTACGAATCCCACCTGTGTGCCTCTTCTTTTTTTTGGAAACATAGGCAATTCGTACAACTGTAGGTGTCGTGAATAATGTTCATTTTTCAGTCAATTGTAATAACGTGTTCTGTGCGCGGGAAAAGGGATTCTGAAATCATCCTATGGGGGTGAACGTTTGTGACATTACATAATGTACAGACAGGGTATTGCAAATACATTGGTATTATACAAGGTCAGGTGTACTCTATTATATGTATACGTTTATACACTGAAGGCCCAGTCTGTTCCGTTCATTAAACGTCAGTGAACCATCAGACCACCCTGCACCCCGCAAATAGTGTATCATGCTATGGGTATTGGTAGTGTTACCGTTTCTACTATTCATGACATTCATCAACACATAAATATTTCCATTTTTTACACACTTATAACAATTCCAAGACTCTCTTTTTTTTTTCTTCACTGCCTACTTGATATTTCTACTCTCACACTGCCTTTTTGTTACTCTGTTCTCGCACTGCCTTCTTGATACTCTGCTGCTACAGTTGGAAAGTGTTCGGAACTGGCGAGGTCACCTGCACACAAACTAACGATAACGGTGGGCAGGAGGATAAACGGTTCACCCAGGAAACGTTAAATGCCGCATTCGTTCCTTGGCTTTTCAACATCATAAGAGTGGGAATAATTGTGCGATGTCGGATATTACACGTTATAGGGATGTGCCGGTGCCTACGAAGGCCGATGGAAGTGGACCGCATTCAAATTCCGCGACAAGGATGTAATCTCCTGTACGATTTATTTCCACTCCCCTTTCCCGCTCACATAACACGTTATTACAACTGAGTGCAAAATGAACATTATTCACGACAACAACTGTTGTACGAATTGCCTATATATATATATATATTTTTTTTTAAGAGCTCACCGGTGGGATTCGATCCAGTGATCCCACGCTTACGAAGCAGGGCTCTTACCGCTGAACCATGCGCTCCTAGGCTAGTTGTTAACGTACAGCGCACATGAACGCGCTACAGCAATTACAAATAATTAATAATTAATTTCTCGGAATCGGTTGAGAAGCGCATCTTCCTACTTGCACCTGATATACGCTTAGTCATGCCCTACACGTGTACTAAAGATGGTTCGAATCGGTGACCCAAGCATCGTATCCTCCCCTTGTTAGTAGAGATATCAATATTGCTTTAGAAATACTTACGCCCGCCATCTAAATGTAATAGTTCATTGTCTGCGCAGTCTGTAAGCGGCTTCGATGGCTGACCTTCTGTGCCCAGGATCGTGGGTTCAAACCCGGCCGTAGCCGTCGGATTTTTTAAGAGCGTTGAAATCCCTCAGTCCTTCCTTCGGAGGGGAAATAAAGCCGGCGATCACACGTCATACATTTATGGCATGAAAAATACCTTCCACTAACTACAATTGTGTGAAATTAAAATTTGTTGGTTAGTTTGATAACGCTATATTAGTTCCAACGTTCGCCGCCTGGTGCTGGCTGCGATGGCATCTACTAAGTCCGGACTAGCTGCTAGAGTCGTGGGCGGTAGCATTTGGTAGCTAAAATTAGGAACTATTTGAAAAATTGGTCGTCTGCAGTCCTTACCTGAATTAAAACAGATAGCAGACACTAATACAGCCATCACAATTAACACCGGTTATCAGACAGATTCCACACACACCCAAAGTACACGGGGCTACATGACCGCGATGTCGCAGCCCCTAAACTAAGGAACCAACCACCCTGAGCAGCCTGTAGACATTCCACAGCTTCAGATAAGTATCAACACATTAGCAGCAGACACACAGCGTTTAGTCATCACAGCAGAGTACTTGTAGTTCATATTAGTTTAGGGCTTAGTAACACTTTCATAGGTTAGTTTGGGGGAGGAAGACTGTTTTGTTCATTGGATCGTCATTTCTAAGTTTTGCAAATTTGTATATAAGTTATTCTTACGGATGCTTAGTGCTTTAATATTTATCAGTAATAATTAGCCCACTTATAGTTAGTTAGTTATTGAGGTTTTAAGGGGTGGAACTACGAGGCCATCTGCCCCAGACTTTTTTTGTTTATACAGGGTAGAGACTGTTTGTGGGTGTCACTGTAGGTTTGGTAGTGTTTTGTAGAGCTATTTGTCTTGCATATTTGTATCTGATGACACTCGCTTGTCGAGCGAAATATGTCACCCCTTAGTTTTCTTCAATGGTCCATAACAATATACAGAGAGTTTAGTTTGGATGTATCGGAGACCCTCGCTAGCCCGCTCGCCCGCGCCGCGAGCCTGTCTCCCGCCAGGCACTTTGCCGTTTTGCGGCGCTCGCGCGGCATTGAGTATAGGAATTTGTACTTCAATGTGATCCTTGACCAATTTTTTGACGAACTGACTAACGGAGAGCGATTGTCAACTTATTTTCAACAAGATTCTGCCACTGCTCACACTGACGAAGCATCCATAACAGAATTGCGTCGCATATTTGGAATTAGGTATAAGTCGGAACGTGTGGCCCCCGCAAAGCCCAGACTTATCACCATGTGACCTTTATTTGTGGGGAACGCTTAAAAATAGAGTGTATGTGAGAAACCCACACACTATAAATGAACTTAAAGACTATATTACAGCTGAAATACAGTCAATCGGTGCTGAGGAACTTCAGAGAGTAAATGCCAGTTTCATAAAAAAAAGGTGCCAGCGATGTGTAGCAGTGAATGGCGAACATTTTCAGCACCAGCTGTGAACTAGGTAAGTACAAATTCCTACACCCAATGACTCAGTGCCGCATAACGGCAAAGTGCCTGGCGGGAGACACGGTGTTCCAATCGAGGTTCCGTTTACTAATGCTATTCTTCACCGAGTCCATCCAACGCATTCTTGGTCTTCCTCGTCTTCTCTTCCCTGTCATCCGTCGTTCCAGTGCTCGTCTTGCTAACCTTACTTCATTCATCCGTTTGACATGTCCAAACCACCTCAATCTATTTGTAATTTAGTTTCTGTACTCCCAGTTCTTTCCACATATCTTCATTTCTCACTCTGTCTCTCCTCGTTTTCTGGACCATACTTCTCATGAATCTCATCTCAGCTGCATGTACTCTGCTTTCATCCCTCTTAGTCATTGTCCAAGTTTCTGCTGCATATGTCATTATAATATGCTTTGTACATAACTTCTTTAGCCTTAATTGGTCCCCGTACCTGTTGGTAGAAAGCACTCCCGAGTTGTATTCTTCTCCTAATTTCCAAATCTAGTCTTCCATCTTCAGACAGTTCACTTCCCAAGTATTTGAAGTGTTTCACCACTTCCAATTCCTTATCTCCTACTTTGATTACTCCTTTTCCTTCTTTCTTACCTCTTGTGGCGGAGACATCTAGCGGGAATAACGTTTACTTGTACCGGTATATGTTTTATCTCTGACGAAAAGAGAACCTTTACGTGTATATATTTTATCTCTGACTCTTTCTTATTTTTTTAGTATCGTTGATCTGCTAGAGATAATCCCTCGCTAGTTCGTCATCTAAAATGTGTATTTTATTCCCTCATAATAAAGTAGTCAAACAAATGTGAGTACAGCATCATTAAAACCACAGTGGTGACCCCGACGTGATATTTGAGTGAATGTTAAATTATCGTGTAATAACATTGACCATGCCTCGCACGGACAACACACCAACCGATGCGACGTTATCAGGTATGCCTACATCTCATAACGAACCTGAAATTTCACGAGTGTCAATTAAAATCCCACCAATTTGGCGTAAAAATGTTAAGGTTTGGCTACTGCAGATCGAGGCCCAATTTGCTACAGCTAACATCACACAAGAGCTTACGAAGTTCGACTATGTTATCGACTCACTGGAGCCAGACGTTCCCGAACTTATAAGTGATTTGTTAGTAAGACCACTTTCGAATACGCCTTTCTTAGACCTGAAGGCCCGGTTAATTGCTGAATTTGAAGAATCAGAAGGACGGAAAGTGACGAAATTACTCACAGAGCTTGACTTGGTAGGAGACAGAAAGCCAAGCCAGCTTTTACGAGAAATGCGCGCCCTTGCGGGGACACAGGTCAAGGATGATTTTCTACACACAATCTTTCTGCAACGACACCCAGTTAATTTAAGATCGATACTATCATCCTGCAACGATACTCGAGACAACCTGGCCACATTAGCTGATTGAATTTTAGATTTCTCAAACCCCTCGCAATTTCTATCGGTGATTCAATCTCGCCAACACGCCGCAGAAACTCCTACGCAGCAGGTGGACAGGATTTTCAGACTAGAGTCACAATTAGAACAACTTACATTATCTATAAACAGTCTGATTTCGAACCCACATTACAATCCGTCATCGAACGAGATCTCGATCTAGACCTAGATCACCTTATCGCCAATATCGACCAGATAGTTCATTATGTTGGTACCATTTCACATACCAAGACAAAACTAGGAAGTGTGTCAACCCATGCTCATATAACACAGCCTCCTCTGCTTCGGGAAATGTTTAGAAACCCTCGCTAGACGCGGCACATAGTGATGTGGGCCAAGGAAATTCTTGCCGTGTATTTGTAACAGACCGTTCCTCTGGTACACGATTCCTGGTTGATACAGGAGCAGATGTGTCAGTCCTACCGCCCACTGCACATGACAGAAAGCAGACATGTAAACGCATACTTTATGCGGCTAACGGCACACCACGGCGAGCGTTTAATGCAACTTAACCTCAATCTAAGACGTCCATTTTGCTGGCCATTCATCATCGCAGATGTCCAACACGCTATCATTGGTGCTGATTTCCTCAACAACTATGAACTGCTTATCGATGTCAAACATAAACGTCTTATTGATAGCACCACCAGTATGTCCACCTCTGCAGTGCCAGTTAAACGTCTAATTTCAGAGAGCATCCATTTACTTGACCCTCAGAATAAGTATCCAGAACTATTGGGAAATTATCCAAATATATTTCGTGACAACCCCAATTATTGTGCACCCGATATCACATTATTTCATACTATTTCAACGATGGGCTCTTCAGTTTCGGCCAAGGCTAGACGACTATCCCCAGATAAGCTAGCACAAGCAAATATGGAGTTTCAGAAAATGATAAATCTAGGTATATGTAGACCTTCCAAGAGCCCTTGGTCCAGCCCACTCCATTTAGTTCCTAAAAGTGATGGTTCCTGGCGACCTTGTGGAGACTACAGGGCCCTAAATGCAAAAACTATTCCAGACCGCTACCCTATTCCACATCTACAGGACTTCAACAGCCGCTTATGTGGCAAAACAGTTTTCTCCAAAATAGATTTGATTCGAGCTTTTCACCACATTCCAGTCGCTGAAGATGATATACCGTACCTAAAACTGCTGTCATCACTCCTTTCGGCCTCTTTGAATTTCTTAAACTTCCATTTGGGCTTTGCAATGCAGCACAAACATTTCAAAGGTATATCGACGTCATTTTGAGAGATTTAGACTTTGTTTTCTGCTACCTTGATGACATTCCCGTAGCGTCTGTCGATGAGCAGGAGCATGAGATTCACCTGAATTTGCTTCTGGAACACCTAGATAAATATTCTCTCAATGTAAACCTGTCCAAATATATTTTTGGGGCCTCTGAAATTTCCTTCTTAGGGTACTCTGTTACGTCTACAGGAATCAAACCATTACCTGAACGAGTTGAAGCTATCCTTTCATATCCACAACCTAGTACAATCGTTGATCTAAGACGATTCCTGGGATTGGTAAACTTTTATCGTCGGTCACTTCCCAATGCGGCAAAGACCCAGCAGAGCCTCTTCAGCCTATGTAAGGACACACGCAAGCGTGACCGCAGAGCAGTTAAATGGACACCAGAGGCTGTTCAAGCTTTTAACAATCTCAAGAAACATATTGCTGATGCTACCCTACTTGCACATCCCTAAAGTGATCTACCATTGGCATTGACGGTTGACGCTTCCGACTTTTCGATTGGAGCCTCACTACATCAAATCCGTGATGGTACAGCAAAACCTCTTGCATTTTTCTCAAAGACTCTAAATGACACACAAAAAGGGTACAGCAGATATGATCGTGAGCTTCTCGCTGCCTATTCTGCAATAAAGTACTTCCGCCATTTATTGGAAGGTAGAAATTTTACACTTTTTACAGACCACAAACCTCTAACGTTCGCATTTCAGCAGCGTCTAGATAAAGCATCTCCACGGCAACTCCGACAGTTGTATTTTATAGGCCAATTTACAACTGACTTGAAGTATCTTCCGGGAAAGGATAACATTCCAGCAGATTTTTTCTCCCGCATCTTATCTATCTTCATTACATAACAATTGTCATTTGATGATGTAGCTAAAGCACAGGCATCCGATGAAAACCTAAAAGCTCTGCTACAATCAACTACCACATCTCTTCAATTCAAGACCATCAATTTACCATCCGGAGCAGAACTAGTCACTGATGTTTCAACAGGACAGGTGCGGCCATATTTACCTATCCAATTCCGCAAGCTTACATTTGAAATGCTTCATAATATGACGCACCCAGGAATTAAAGCATCTACCACACTTCTACAAAAAAGATATGTATGGCCATCACTCAAGGCAGATGTCAAACTCTGGACAAGATGCTGCATAGCCTGCCAGCGCTCCAAGGTTACCAGACATACCAACAGTGCAATTAATACATATGATCCAGTGGAACGACGCTTCTTTCACATACATGCGGATATTGTTGGCCCCCTTCCACCATCTGAAGGATATACATATATCCCTACAATCATCGATCGATTTTCAAGTTGGCCAGAGGCTATACCATTAAAGGACATAACAGCAGAATCAGTAGCTCATGCCATCCTATACTTTTGGATAGCTAGATTTGATGTACCAGCCGTCATCACAACTGACCGTGGCAAGCAGTTTGACTGTTCGTTATTCAGTCATCTGATGAAAATACTGGGCATACACCACATTAAAACGACTGCTTACCATCCTGCAGCAAATGGGAATATAGAACGTTGGCACCGCCAGCTCAAAGGCGCACTTCGGACTCAGTTAATCAACAGCTGGGTACCCCAACTTCCAACAGTCCTGCTAGGCCTCAGATCACTCATCATACCTCACCTAAATTCCTCCTCAGCTGCAGTCATTTATGGAGAGCCTATTCGCCTACCAGCAGACTTCTTTGAAGAATCACCACCGACAGACCTTCCTGCTTTCGTCCTCAAGCTCAAACAGCATGTTCAATCCTTACGCCCAGTCCAACCAAAACATCATGCTGTTAAAAGAACATTTATACATCCTGAACTGTTGCGTTCTTCTCATGTGTTCATCCGGCATGACTCCCATCGTAAACCCTTGCAGCCTATCTACCATGGACCATTCCGTGTAATATCTCGCTCCGACAAACACTTTGTGGTTATTACCAACCATGGTGAAGAGACTATTTGTATTGATAGACTTAAACCAGCATTTCTACTAAATAGTGAATACACTGGCACAGCTACCACAACTTGTGCCAGTAGCCAACAGCAAATTCATAGGGACATCTGCATCCCACAGACTCAACTGAAAGAGTCCTACACCCGTTCTGGAAGAACTGTTCGATTCCCATCACGATATCTCTCCGTTGTCACTGGGGAGGGAGTATGTGGCGGAGACATCTAGCGGGAATAACTTAACTTGTACCGGTATATGTTTTATCTCTGACGAAAAGAGAACATTTACGTGTATATATTTTATCTCTGACTCTTTCTTATTTTTTTAGTATTGTTGATCTGCTAGAGATGATCCCTCGCTATTTCGTCTTCTAAAATGTGTATTTTATTCCCTCATAATAAAGGAGTCAAACAAATGTGAGTACAGCATCATTAAAACCACACTCTACTCACCACCACTGTTTTACTCTTCTCCACATCTTCAATCCCCATTGCTCAATCTTTTCATTTATTAGGTCTAACTGTTCTTGTACCTCCATCTCATCCTCAGGGGCAGCTGATTCTCCCGGTATATTATCAACTTCCACTGCGATACCTTCAACAGCCAGTGAGAAATGTGTGAATATTACATTCACTGTGCTTGAGCGATTTTCGGAAGAGTTGGGACAATTGAGATACACGCCATTTGTGAAGAGCAACAAGTAGATGTTCCTGTGGGATTAGCGCATAGCAGTGATCCACAGTATCAAGTTCCTCAGAGATCGGATCATTCCGTAACGAGTTAGAGGAATTCCTCCCTGAATAACTGGCATGCACGCCATCTTTTATTGTAAGCCCGGCAGATTATAGAAGTGGTGCTCACAGCTTGCGCTATCTCTTGCATTTAACTACGTTGAACTAGAAATAGAAGTCCTAAAAGATGATTATGTTAGCTATTATTGCACATATCAATGAGCCTGTCTTCAGAGAATAAAGATTTAAATCATTAAAATAATGTATTAATTTGCAGTCGGTCAACACCATTGTATGCGCGTTTCCCGAACCTGACAGAAATTTACATGTGATTAATAAATTCTAAAGATGTTTTTTAATTATTGAATTTGGCCAACTATGGACCGCAAGGAACTCAAGACTTATTGGCTCTCTTCTCTTCCCAGAACTTCTTCTTCCTGTCACTTCTTTGTTTTCTCTCCTCCTCGGAAATGATCCGTTTGGGCCTCCTGCTTGGTGCTTTCTCCTGAAATGATTTTACTCCGTCAACTCGACTGCGGAACTCTCTTCTATCCTGGGCCATCGGTGGAGTAATTCCAACTTCCGCTGCATCCCTCTTCACCTCATCTAGCCATTGAGATGTAACCATTAACCCCATGATGTAGCTGAAGATCCTTTTGGTCAGCCTGCCTTCATCCATTCGTAGTAAATGTCCGTAGGACTTTAGCCTCCGCTTCTTCATTACGTCTGTGATCTTTTCAGTACACTTGTCAAGTTCTTCATTTTTCCTCTTCTTCCATGTCCCATCAGTAGTCTTCTGTGGTCCAAGTATTTTTCTCAGAATATTCCTTTGTTTGTTTTCCAGTACTTGAAGTTCCCCCTTTTTACTTAAAATAAGACACTCTGAAGCGTACAATCCCTCAGGTTGAACCACCGATTTGTAGTGTCTGATTTTGGCCTTGTATGATAACGCTCGTGTGTTGTATTTATTCTGGGTTAGTTTGTAGGCCAGGTCCAGTTTTCTGATTCTTCCTTTGATTGCTTCCTTATCCAGTCCGTTGGGTTGGATAAATTCCCCCAGGTATTTAAACTTCTCTGTCCTCTTAATCTTCACATGATTTACTTCCATATATTTCTCATTTTGGTGTCTGCAATCCATATATTCCGTTTTTTTTCCATAGGAGATTTGAAGACCTGTTCTTCGAACTATTTCATGAAGACACTCAAGCATCTTTCGAACATCTTCTCGGTTGTTGGCTAAGAGAGCAAGGTCATCAGCAAAAGCTAAACACTTGACTTCAAGATTCTGTTTTTCCCTCCCCAGGTGTATTCATAAGAATAATTGTGTCAAATTTTTGAAAATCATTCATTTGTTAGAAAGTTTGTTAATTGCTCAATAATACACAAACAAGAGTGAAATTCTTTGAAAATTAATAAGAGGATGGTGAAATTTAGAACAACTATGAAAACTGTACAAAAATTAAACAAAGATTTAATTTTGAGTAGCCGTTAAAAAAGATTTTATTTCAAAATTGTGGAATGGAAGGCAATAAGCACACTTGACGTAATTCTTGAAAATAAATCAAAGCGTAAAAATATCTTGATTAAGAGATATATTACTCTCAACGTTCCGCTTGTGAGCTTACTTAACGGGGGAAGTTGGATCACATTTAGGAGCATTTATTAACTGCAATAGTTATAATGATCTTGTTTCGTGTCATTTTTGTATTTTCCTATTGTAGTCACCTCAGTACAAAACCGTATTGGCACCAGAGAAAACAATTTCGCAAATAGATGAGATGATCCTCCTGTAATTACTTTTTATCATTAACAAGAAGTTCCGTGACGAACTAAAGAGCCTACTTTTCATGCCAATGATTTTTCTACAGTATATGAACCTATCTAATGACGAAATTAAGTTGGTAATATCGATATGTCTATTTAGTTCGAAATATTCCTGGTATAATCTAGCCTAATAGAGCACTACAGTTGGCAGCCCTGGTGACTGAATATATTCATAGTTCCATCTCTTAAGGTACAGAATTAAAAAATTGGTTGAAGTCCAATGGACGTTACATGCAGTTAGATATTGGATCTATCAGCACGCGTAAAAGCATGTCGGCAACAATGTCATGCGTGTGCTGGTCAGAAATAGCCTAATCTGAAATATTATGATATCTTGTTGTGCCAATTTTGGACGAAATCCATTTGTTAGTATAGAAGTTACATGTATTTTAAAATTGGACCTATCAGCAGGCATAGAATCAGGTTGGTGCCACTGAATTATATTAATTATTCCAAATTAAACTAGAATGTCAGGTGCTATACGTGTGCAAAGTATAGGGCTGTTGGCTTGCATACTTCCTGATATATTGATATTAGGTTAAAAAAATATAGAAAGCATTTATTAACAGTTGGCAGCCCTGATTGCATAGTCATATATGTTATATTACACATAGCACATACGAAATTTGGTTGAAATACAACTGATAGTCTAGAAGTTACATGAATTTAAAAATTGACCCTATCAGCAGGGTTAGAATCATGTTGGTAGAACTGAAGTATATAAGTTATTCCAAAATTAATCTAAAATGTCAGGTAATATACGTGTGCAAAGTTTAAAGCTGTCGGCTTGCATACTTTCTGATATATTGGTATTTGAATAGAAGAATAGAGAGAGCAATTATTAACAGTTGGCAGCCCTGGTGTCTCTGAAAAATGCGCTCAGTCATATCTGTTTATGTACACATATTACATACAAAATTTGGTTGAAATCCAATAAATAGTGTAGAAGTTATATGGATTTAAAAATGGACCTATCGTAAGGCTTAAAATTATTTTGGCAACACTGTCTTGTATGGCCTCCTGGATATTAAACTGAAATAGGGTTATCTACATGTGTGCCAATTTTGGAATAGCTCCCATGCATACCTTCCAAGATATCCAACATGGAGCTCAAATTTTTAGTGCGTTTTTTCAGCAGTTGGTAGCACTGACATCATTTTCAAATATGGACGTGAGATATTCCGGTATACATCTTTACTCATACTAAATTTGGTTTCGATTGCTGCAGCCGTTTAGGAGTTGATAGGGGGGGACACACACACACAGCCAGACAGACAGAAGGACAGACAGACACATATTTTCCCGGATCGATCTCATAAGTCTACTTTTTCCTCATTTTTGCAAAATGTGAAAAGTAGGCTAAAAATCTGAAATCCTTTGTTTGTAACTTTCCTCGCTTAATGAAGATATGTTTACGTTTTTTATTTATAATCAAGAATTGCCAGTTATTGTTTTCATTATCAAAGTTTTGGAAGGAAAACATTTTAAGGGTTACTCAAAACTAGATCTTTATTTATTTTTTGTAGTTTCCATACTTGAAGGGTGTTAGGAAAAACAAGGAATGTTTGAGAAATAATAAATTTAAATTTTACAAGTCTGCCGTTTTCTCCCAATGGGCTGATTTTAAAACCACTATAATTGCGTGACCTCTCTCGTTTTCTACCTGAACTAATAGACCACTGTGAAGTATATAACTTTCAAAATGTCAATTTTGTGACATTCCTTGTTTTCTCCTGACACTCACTTGTTCTTTAAACACATATTCATTAGTATTTCATTTTTGGTTGTGCATTATTGAGTAATTACCAAACTTTCGTTTTCCATAAATTAGAGATAATTATTCTTATTATGATTTAGATCATTTTGTGCTCATTGATCGCCAGAAACATGAACTAAGAACTTAAATACGTTTTATGTTCGACGTTGTCGAAATATAAGCATTATGTGTCAGAAAACTGTATCATAATGAGGCTCATAATAACACTATTTTTCATTATGAAACAGTTTCTCCCACCAATCAGAGCTCAAGAAACAGTTGTGTGACCAATTAGGTAAGGATATCTTCGCGCATGTGCTTAAAATCCAACATGTCTATATAAATTACCGACATGGGAAGTGGTCCATATGTTCGCGTAAATAAACTGGCGAATATGAGAGAAAAAATAGCACTGTACCTTAATATCTCCAACACCAATTTCTACACAGCGCATTGCTTTCATACGACCTCGGTGACAATATTAGTGAATGCTATAGAGCTGGACGGCAGGCTGTAGACAATAGGTGTTCTGTGTTGGCCAGCAAAGTGAATGGTCTCTGCTTTCGGAGTGCCTTGACCCACGCATGCGCTCTGTTCAGTCAGCAAAGCCAGCGCGCCCTGTTCACTAACTGAAGTTACTGAATCCCACAGATATTTATGAATATTTATGTTAAAACATATAATACAGTTATAATTATCGTCGAACATAAACAGTCGTATGCAAATCGCCTATAATGGTAATTAAGACACTCGAATGGAAATAATAAAACTCGTGTCTTAATTATTGCCATTATAGGCGAGTTGCATAATGTACTATTGTAACAATAAATATTGCCCGCCGGACTTTATTATCATTTACGAATTTGCAAGTCAATGCGATAACTTATCCTTGGTTGATATCATTAAACGACACGCCACTGGCGAACATATCACATGGGGCATGTGCAGGCCACAACCTACTTTGAGCTTTTCAAGACTACTTCCTTACCGTGTGGAGTGTATTTTACTCTCAAGAGTTGGCGACACTTTTGTGTCTTCCGTTTACACACTTCTGTATCAACTCTACTTTATATGGTAGCGTTTATTACACTTATTCCTTGCTCTCACAACTTAGCGGCGAGTTTATTTCACGGGCAGTCACTTTCAGTACACACCAGTGTAATAATAATAATAATAATAATAATAATAATAAACTAGTGACACCACAGCCAATGACGGGCCATAACCTACCAAGCGACTGCTGCTTTGCCATTTAGCCTGCAGATTGTGGGGAGACGTGTGGTTAGCGTGTCAGATCCCCTCAGCCGTTAATCTTGGTCTCCGTGATCGGGGAGCTGTCTCACTGTCAGATAGCTACTCAATTGTCCTCACGAGGCTGAGTGCACACGCCAGTTTCTAAAATCCCTGACGGGGCCAGGAATCGAACTCGGTACCTGCGGAGTAGGGGGGTAGTGGGTGTTCTAATCCCCCCCGGCCACCTCTACCTCTGACGTCACATACTAACCCGCAATACATTCAGGGGCAAAGTCGATATCTCGCGAAGCCATGGTCCAATATTGGCATACGACATATCATTGGACTCAGGTTGACGCCCTCTTTCAAATGGACCACTCATTTCAACCCCTAAATAAAACCTACCCCTACTAGGGGGTGAAATTGTAATTTTTTTCGTGAAAGTCTCTTTTCAAATGCGACATGTATAAGGTGCGCTGCTAAAATGAACTTAAACGTTGCTCATAAAGCGCATGCGTTTTACTGGATGCCGCTATGAATCAACATTTTTGTTTTTGTTTTTCACGCATGCGCACTTGAGGATTTGTAAATAATTATTTATGGATGAGTTTTTTTTTTGAAATTTAACCAAAAGATTGAAAACTAATAGGTCATGTGCTTTTTAATATCTTGCGAACTATAGAAGGCTATGGACTTGTATGAGGGGTCGTTGGATTTGGGATTTTGATTTTTGTAGTTTTGATTTTTGTCAAAAGGGCCTAAGTGCACTTTTGTTAATATTTTTCGAACCAATAAGGCTACGGACTTGTATGAGGGGTCGTTGGATTTGGGAAGACGCCCCGATTTTGAATGTAGTTTTGTTTTTTGTCAAAAGAGCCTAAGTGCACTTTTGTTAATATTTTGTGAACTAAAAAGGCTAGGGACTTTTATGAGGGGTCGTTGGATTTGGGAATGTAGTTTTGATTTTTGCTGGATACCGCTATGAATCAACATTTTTGTTTTTGTTTTTTACGCATGCGCACTTGAGGATTTTGTAAATAATTATTAATGGATGAGTTTGTTTTTTATTTAACCAAAAGATTGAAAACTAATAGGTCATGTGCTTTTTAATATCTTGCGAACTAAGAAGACTACGGACTTGTATGAGGGTTCGTTGGATTTGGGAATGTAGTTTTTATTTTTGTGAAAAGGGCCTAAGTGCACTTTTGTTAATATTTTGCGAACCAATAAGGCTACGGACTTGTTTGAGGTGTCGTTGGATTTGGGAAGTTTTTAATGTAGGTTTGGTTTTTGTCAAAAGGGCCTAAGTGCACTTTTGTTAATATTTTGTGAACTAAGAAGGCTACGGACTTGTATGAGGGGTCGTTGGATTTGGGAATGTAGTTTTTATTTTTGTCAAAAGGGCCTAAGTTCACTTTTGTTAATAATTTGTGAACTAAGAAGGCTATGGACTTGTATGAGGGGTCGTTGGATTTGGGTTGACGCTCTGTTTCCGAATTGATTTTTTGATTTTTGTCAAAAGGGCCTAACGCTATACTATATGTTGAAAAAAAATTACCTGTTTAAATTTTAATTAAGAGTGGTCGTTGAGAGAGATGGTTACGTGTCTCAACGAACCTGTTGTCGAGCACAGTGACCATGCCTGGAAGAAATGAATTGCTATTTCGGTGGGATGGCGGGGCAGTTTATGACGGTTGGTTTTGTGATATTTCCTATGACGGATAGAGGCAAATATTTGAAAATGTGTCACGTGTGCTTGGATTTTTTTACCATAAAGGGGATCTTAAACATGCTAGTAAACGGTAATAAGTGAGACTGCTGTCTGGCACAGTAAATGGTTTTAGAATAGGGAAACCTATAACATTTGCTCGACCAAGTCATGTGCATGTACGCAAAGAGCCAAAACGGTAAGGTCATTGGTCTGAAATGTTATAAACTAAATATTGAACTGGGTAAAGTCATGTGTTTTAGGGTGAAAGTATGTGGTTAACATGATCATGTATTGAGAATGGCCGCTTGGCAGTAATTATTATTATTACAGTAAAATGTTTAATAATAATAAGACACACATGTTTTCAATGCTAACACACACACACAGTCCAGCTCACTGGAGACTGAATATTGTACCTAGCCAGAGGACTTGTGAGAGAGACTGCTGATAAGACAAAAAATGTCTACGTCAGCAGGAAGTGTGATATCAGCTTACTTGCCTCGTGGTGGCTAGCAGATGCAACGTTTAAGCAGCCGCCATGTTGGTTCAGATAGAGTAGGACTACCAATGTATAAGAGGCAGCCATATTGGTTCCTCATTAAAAACATGAAACAAGTATAAGGTACGCGAATCTTATCACGTTTGAGGAATGTGGAGAGGCATAGGAACACTTGTGAGAGAGACAACATTTCATGGTCAAAAGGCTGAGAAAATGCTACTCTCTCTATTGCCAGGCTAACTGATAAGGATTGCGTTAGTGATGCACTTGCCATTTTAGCAAACGGACGTATACAGTAGAGCTCTGAACTGAACTTTGGAAGAAAAGAATCCTTTTATTTTTTGGTAAGTACCTATGAATGATTATTTTAATAATGAAATGCTAATGAACCTTAAATTTGTAGTTATTGATTAGGTAATTAATGATGATATGTATTTATTTGTTTGCAGATAACCGGTATACCTTACATTTCTGAGAGAGAAGAAACCATTGCACTTTTGAGCCCACTAGAAGGAAACAGCAACAAGCCACTGCAAATAAAGGTGAGATTAATTTTTAAACTAACTTGTTTCATTTTATTTCATATTTTATTTTATGAAATGCATGTATTAACCTAAATTTAGGTATTTATAGCGGTTAATTTTATTTATTTTTAGAAACATGGAAAGAAAAGCCTTACCACTGTAGCAGTTGCTGAAAACCCGAGACGCAGTAGAGCGAAACCATTGTTTCCAGGCAGTGAACTACTTAAAACTCAGGTAAGCCTAACTTAAAAATGCTATTCCATTTAACCACTAATGAAAATCCCCTTGACAAAAAAAAATATTCATTACCGGTACATGACTGGGACAATGATTGCTTTCTTGATTAATGGCTATGTATTGGCCAACGGTACAAGGCTATGTTGGATTTTCTAAAAACAAATATTTAAATTTAATGTATGGGTGGTTCCCTATGGACTCAATGAATATGCACAGGTTTGAACATGATAATGTGAACAAAATGACATGACATTCATTTTTGTTTATATATTGGTTAAAAGGGGAATGTAAATGACTGTAGCTTTATAAAAAGAATATAAGTACATGGGTTACTGTTAGTGCCAATATACAGTTTATTTATAATTGTGTTTTGATATATTAATGCCAATTAACGTTAACGTTTTATTTACAAGTATTGATTGATTGATTGATTGATTGATTGAGTGAGTGATGGGTTATTTTGTTTGTTTTTAGGTGTCGTCATGCGCCATTAACGTAGTGAACAGACAGTGAACAAGCATGCATTATGCTTGAAAGTACTCTGTGCTCTTGTGCAACGTTAATAACTTACAAAAAGAAAAAGTTTTATTAAAACACATGGCGTTAGTACCAAATACAACAAGTGAGCAAGTTGGTTTACCACGTGGGTTAAATTTAAAATCTGAACATGATCGTTGGTTAACATTTGAATCCTGGCCTGAAGGCATTTTGTCAACACATAAACTTGCAAAAGCCGGGTTTTTTACTTGAATCGAGAAGATGTGGTGCGCTGTGTGTTTTGTCGTATTGAACTTTCACACTGGGAAGAAGGGGATGATCCCTTTAGAGACCATTTGCGATGGTCTCCTCATTGTCCTTACATGCTTGGAAAACAAGTGGGTAACCTACCAGTGTATTCATTTTACCGAACCACTAGGCCATTGGCCGCTACTTACGTTGCTGAATCACAAATAATAATAATAATGATGTATTACCAGCCAACGGTAGTGTCGATATATGTGGTCCATATGCCATAGACAGTGTTGAATTGGCGAGTGCTTTAGAAAAATTGGGAGTTTGCAAGACTAAAGCACTAGCACACCCAGAGTACAGCTCTGTTGAAAAACGTTTAGAATCTTATAAAAATGTTTGGCCATTAATATTAAAACACCTTACCATACAGCTAAGTGAAGCTGGATTTTTTATACGGGTGAAGGGGATAAAACAATATGTATTTATTGTGGATTTGCTTTAAAGGATTGGCAAATGACTGATGACCTTTTTGTGCAGTACGCTCGTAGGGTACCTAACTGTAAATACATGGTGTTGCTTAAAGGTCAGGAATTTGTGAACACTATTCGTAAAGAAAACGTGATTGCAGCACAAGACATAAAAGTGCCTTTAGAGCTAGAACACGCGGAGCAAATACATAAGGCTGAAAAAAAAGACTTGTCTTACGAACAGATACAAAAGTGTGACCAACAATTATGTAAAATTTGTTATCAAGATGAACTAGGTGTTGTATTTTTGCCTTGTGGACACATGATAGCATATGTCAAGTGTGCATTAGAACTTAACACTTGTGCTATATGCAGAAAAGTAGTATCTGCTACAGTTAGGGCATTTCTTGCATAACTACTATAATTTATTCGTCATGCATAGTGCAAAATCCCTAATTGCACAATATTATTAAAGCTGTTTTAGAGTGTAATAGATATGCTTTTGTTTTGTTTATAGACTACTACAATGAATGTTTTCAATGCTGTGGGGCAATCATGCGGCTTAGAGACAAAGAAGCTCAGCGAATTGCCAACGCATATTCCATTCCGCATTATCAAGATTTGGAAATTGAAAACAGTATATGGTGGTCGTGTACTTTGTGTATGTGAAAACTTTGAGATATTTCTGCCTATACGGTTTAATGATATGTCGGAGAGTGTTTTTGATGAAGTCAATAATGCTGTGCAACCTGTACACTTAATTTATGAAGGTTTTAAAAACAATAGGTGCATGGTTCATTGTAATTAAATAAAAAAACAAATGTGAAATAATAATGGAAAATATAAGTAATGACAATGGACTGAAAAAGAAAGAAAATATGTGTATAGAATAGTAATGTTTTAGTGTTTAGTGTTGTCTTTAAAATATTCTGATGAAACCAAAAAACATGAAATGTATATAAAGTTTGTAAATAAATGCAAAATGATGTTAAAATGCTGTTTTATTTTGAACAAAGTTAGTATATTTAACATTGCAGAGTATACATGATTATGACAATAAATGCACACTGAATACAAGCCTTTCTCTCTTTACAATAGTCTGTTATAGCTTTAATCACAAGGCTTGATGTAGATCATTTTATAGCAATGTCCATTCACTGTTGTTTTCGAAAACTGGGGAAGCCACAATGGTTGTATAGGCATAACAACCTTATTGTTATTACTATTTAGTCATTTTGATCCTCTTGCATATCAAGAGCAGATGACCTAGTTGTTCCACTATTTAAAACGACAACAACAACACTACCTGTTGCATAGTTTGTGGTGTTGATGGCTCTTGCGACGTGGAAGATGGATTAAACATAACTTTTAGAACAGGGGTTAAACGTTGCTCATTAACAATCCACTATTTTGAGTAGCAGTATAGGTTTCTTGATTTTTTGTCGACGGCAACTGTGTTTCATGCAGTACACTACATTGATGATCACTGACACTTAAAACCTCACTATTTTTACTTTTTAGGTCACCACGACAATGTTTGGAACGTTGCTTTGAACAACGCCAAATAACAGTTCCATTTTTATTGGTTCGTTTCACAATATATGAATATCCTTTATAGAATGCGTAAGGCTTACCATACCTACTCACTGATACTTCCATATCAACTGTCAAGCATAGACTAAGCTCTAGTAAAGTCAACTTGGTGATAAGGATAATAGTTTAATGTGAGAGCAAATATGGATCGAAAGAGTTCAGGTAAAAGTGGAACCAAATAAGCAAATATAAGAACCAAGAGTGGGGGTGAAAGCGGTTGCAAAGTGGTAATCCCATTACACAATAATTTCAGCACGTCGAAGCTCTTGTTCAATTTCTTTGATTTCCCAATCGTGACCGGTATGCCCAGCTTTTTATAAAGCATGCAAGTGTCGAAGCCGTTGAATTGGCTTACTGGGTTTGTGCATGACTGTTGGCAGTCGCTCACATCCGGGAGGCGAGGAGGTTCGAATCCCCCCGCCGGCAACCTTGAAGATGGTCTTCTGTGGTTTCCCATCTTCCTTCCAGGCAAATGCCGGGGTTGGTCCTTAACTATAGGCCACAGCCGCTACCTTCCAACTCCTCGACCCTCCCTTCCAACTTCCTCCCCAACGGTACTTGTAGCTCACCCATTGGGTGTCCGTCTCGAAGCAGCTACAAAAACTGGCGAGCCGAACATGTCCTCGGACACTCCCGGCACTAAAAGCCATACGCTAAAAAAATGGGTTTGTTCCAGTACACAAATTTAACAAATGAATTTTTAGGTGTAAACAAAGCATTACCATTATCATCATTATCATTATCATGATCATTATTATCATTAACGTCAAGACCTTCATTACTATTACTATATAGTCCTTTTTGATCCTCTTGCAATACCACTTTATTTATAGTCTGTGTCGACTTTGATAGTGTTGAAGGTTTCTTGTACGTTGACAACTGTCTTAACATGACTTTTTGAGGACATGATAAGTCCTTTTGAACAAACACTGCATTATCTTTAGCCGCAATATCGTTTTCTTGGACTTGCTTTATAGCATTTTGAAAATTGTTTGTAAACAGCAACCGTGGTTCGTTTAGAGCACTACATTGATGAACACTCACACTTAAAACCTTTCCATTTTTAGCCTATTTTCAATTTTGAAAAAATAGACTTATGAGATCACCTTTTGTCCGCGCGTGTGTGTGTGTGTGTGTGTGTGTGTGTGTGTGTGTGTGTGTGTGTGTCTAATAAATTCTATACGGCTGGAGCGATTTCAATGAAACTCAGTAAGTTCATAGCACTATTCCGGGCGACCTCGACCGTGCCCTTAAAATTTTGTTACGTCACACCAATCCAACATGGCGGCTGTGCCAAATATTTAACCAGCATTCAATATCTCTGAAACTATTACCGATATCACCCTGGAAATTATTACGGTGATAAAGAGAACTACTAGAAGTTCACTTATGTGACTTTTGAAAAACTGGTAACTACAAAACTATCATGGCGGCCACACGAATTTTCGACTTTTAAATAGACGTTTCTCGCGATTTAACCAACCAAACGCTATAAAACTTGGTACAGTATATGTTTATATACATTGTAATGCACCGACACCTAACTTTCTTCAATTGTTTACATAACGACAAGATGGCGGATGTGCGAAATATTTCACCGGCATTCTATATCTCTGAAACTATTAGCGGTATCACCCTGAAATTTTGTACAGAGATAAAGGGCACTACTGAAAGTTCATCCATAAGACTTACAAAAACCGATTAACTACAAAACGAACATGGCGGCCAAGCGAATTTGAAAATTTTAAATAGATCTTTCTCGCGATTTAATGTTCCAAACGCAATGAAATCTGGTACAGGAAATGTTTATACACATTTTAATGCAATGGTATCTAATTTAGTTCAATTGTTTACATAACCTCAGGATGGCGGCTGTGCGAATTAAAAATTAAGTTTTAATTATAGTGTCGTAATCAAGCAATCGGAGTGAAAGTTTGAATAATGAACCTACGCAATAATTTTCCTTTAATGGTACATGACTCTATGGCCTATACATTTAACAATTCAACATGGTGACCATCCGAAATATTCAGATGACTGTGAATATCTACGAATCTATTATAGCAATCAAACTGATTTTTTTATATTCGTAGGGGCTATGAACTTAAGTTCACCTATAGGACTTTAAATAACCTGGTGATCACAAATCCAACATGGCGGCGACGTGAATTATAAATATTCACACGGACGTTTCTCGCAATTTAACCATCCGAGTACAGTGAAACTTGGTACAGTAAATCCTGTTACGAATGTTAATTCACTGGCATCTAATTTATTTCAATTGTTTCCATAACAACAAGATGGCAGCTGTGCGAAATTTTAAAATCTCCTTGTTACTTATTGTGTCCTAATCATGCGATTGAAGTTTGAATGCTACACGTACACAATAATTTTCATGTAAAATTACATAACGCTAGGACCTACGTATGTAAAATCCAACATGGCGATCATCCGAAATATTTAGTCGCTACTCAATATCTACGAATATATTACAGCAATCAAACTGAAATTTTGTATTTTGATAGTGGCAGTTAATATAATTAGGATATATGAAAATAGGTGGTATAGTTCTTCACGGAACTACTTGTTACTTTTCAGATTGCCTCGACATTTTGTTGACCTCTCTTTTGAGCATTGCCAGAATATTATTCCATTCACATTCTGGCGATTATAGTTATAAGAGTAGCCTTGATAAAGTGCACGTTGCCTACCTTTGTTGGTTGTAATAAGTTTCATAGTAGTAGCTGACCTGTCAGTACGATGTTCACACTACAAAGGTTACAACTGTTTTGCTGATGGAGTGACCTACCATAAGCTTATATATTGGCTTATGTGTTGGCTTTTTGTGTTGGCTTTTTGTGTTAGCTTTTTGTGTTGGATTTCACTGTTGGCTTTCCGTGTTGGCTTTTTGTGATGGCTATTGTGTTGGCTTTTTGTGTTGGCTTTTCCTGTTGACTTTTTGTGTTGGCTTCTCGTGTTGGCTTTTCGTGTTGGCTTTTTGTGTTGGCTTTTTGTGTTAGCTTTTTGTGTTGGCATTTCGTGTTGGCTTTTCGTGTTGGCTTTTTGTGTTGGCTTTCCGTGTTGACTTTCCGTGTTGGCTTTTTGTGTTGGCTTTTCGTGTTGGCTTTTCGTGTTGGATTTTTGTGTTGGATTTTTGTGTTAGCTTTTTGTATTGGCATTTCGTGTTGGCTTTCCGTGTTGGCTTTCCGTGTTGGCTTTTTGTGTTGGCTTTTGTGTTGGCTTTTTGCGTTGGCTTTTCGTGTTGGTTTTTCGTGTTGGCTTTTTGTGTTGGCTTTTTGTGTTGACTTTCCGTGTTGGCTTTCCGTGTTGGCTTTTTGTGTTGGCTTTTGTGTTGGATTTTTGTATTGGCTTTAGTATTGGCTTTTGTATTGGCTTATTTGACAAGTTATTTGTGTCAATGTATTTAGTGGAATTTTTTTCTTGGTGTTGGAAAGTAGTTGAAAGAGAGGGAATATTTAAAGACTTAACCTCAGCTCACTAACTTAACTTAACCTAACCTAACCTAACGTCACCTAACCTAACCTCACTTCACCTAACCTAACCTAACCTAACCTTTCAGCTCTCAGATGTTAATTAATTTCTGTGCATAGTCGAATTGGAACCCAAGACCTTAGGGGTAAAAAAACGATTATTTTTTGATGGCATATTTTGGTAACTTATTTTGATGGCTAACCTAACTTTACCTAACCTAACCTCAGCTCACTTTGGATATTACTAGTAACTGTTCATATCCTCCACTAGGTAGGATGCTAGTAGTACAGGTAGTTCTCATATTTACCGCTAGGTAGCGGAAACACACTTTGCGTGTTGCATGTGACATTTGTGAAGTTTAACCACATGCAAGACGTGCTTGTATAAGTTCTCTATTTAAACTCAATATACAATGAACCACTAAATGTTCAGAACTAACATGTATAGCCATGTTTAGTTTATATAGGAAACCCTTAGCAAGAAACGCTGTCTAACCCACTAGTGTACAGCCTTGTCATACGCAGTAAGCACCTGTTGGCAGAAAACAACAAAAACAATTTGAGAAAGCCAACAAAAAAATGTTTCCTTTAAATACATTAATAAGTTTTCAATTTCCGAATCTTGATAATGCGGAATGGAATATGCGTTGGCAATTCGCTGAGCTTCTTTGTCTCTAAGCCACATGATTGTCCCACAGCATTCAAAACATTCATTGTAGTAGTCTATAAACAAGACAAAAATATCTATCTATCTCTAAAACAGCTTTAATAATATTGTGCAATTAGGGATTTTTCACTATGCATGGCGAATAAATTATACTAGTTATGCAAGAAATGCCCTAACTGTAGCAGATACTACTTTTCTGCATATAGCACAAGTGTTAAGTTCTAATCCACACTTGACACATGCTATCATGTGTCCACAAGGCAAAAACATCACTTAGTTCATCTTGATAACAAATTTTACATAATTGTTGGTCACACTTTTGTATCTGTTCGTAAGACAAGTATTTTCTTTCAGCCTTATGTATTTGCTCCGCGTGTTCTAACTCTAAAGGCACTTTTTTGTCTTGTGCTGCAATCACGTTTTCTTTACGAATAGTGTTCACAAATTCCTGCCCTTTAAGCAACACCATGTATTTACAGTTTGGTAACCATCGAGCGTGTTGCACAAAAGGGTCATCAGTCATTTGCCAATCCTTTAAAGCAAATCCACAATAAAAAACATAGTGTTTTATCCCCTTCACCAGTATAAAGAAAATCCAGCTTCACTTAGCTGTATGGTAAGGTGTTTTAATATTAATGGCCAAACATTTTTATAAGATTCTAAACGTTTTTCAACAGAGCTGTACTCTAGGTATGCTAGTGCTTTAGCCTTTCAAACTACCAATTTTTCAAAAGCACATGCCAATTCAACACTGTATTTTGCATATGGACCCCATATATCGACACTACCGTTGTTGGCTGGTAATACATCATCATTATTATTATTATTTATTTGTGATTCAGCAACGTAAGTAGCGGCCAATGGCCTTGTAGTTCGGTAAAATGAATACACGGGTATGTTACCCACTTGTTTTCCAAGCATGTAAGGACAACAAGGAGACCATCGCAAATGGTCTCTAAAGGGATCATCCCCTTCTTCCCAGTGTGAAAGTTCAATACGACAAAACACACAGCGGACCACATCTACCCGGTTCAAGTAAAAAAAGGCTTTTGCAAGTTTGTGTGTTGACAAAAAGCCTACAGGCCAGGATTCAAATGTTAACCAACGATCATGTTCGGATTTTAAATTTAACCCACGTGGTAAACCAACTGCTCACTTGTTGGTACTGTCCCCGTTTACCCGGATAGTAGGCTGTCAGATATCCGCCCCCTCAATCGGATTGCCAAGAATCAATCGCACCAGCTCAGCTACATCAATGAAAATGGCACTGACAGATACTACCGAGGTTTGAACACAGAAGTTACCAAGAAAAATTATTGTGGAACACACCAAAATAGACGGGATTTCATACTTACTTTTACTTACCTCTTATAAATATCTTGGGGATTGGGTTGACAACAGGATCCTTAAAGTATGCTCCCACAATAATCTTGACCATGACATTTAAAAATGAACCAGACTGAAGACGAGAACTTTGAACTGTACAAAAGCTTTATTTTCAAATAAAGAGTATGATTTTCACAACTCAACAAAATAAACGTGGCTATCAGTAGCCTATGTCAATCTGACTACGTCCTCCTAAAGGACTTGCAAATTTATAAAATAATATGTTAGCTCCCATTAGCTCAAAATAACGTAACATTTTATAACACATTTGGATTGGATGAGGAAGTCAGGGTACGACATATATAGAGCATTTGGTTTCTTTTAATAAACATTGCACTTGTATTAATAGGCACAAGGCCGGAGTATCGACCCGCTGATAACCAGATGTCGAGCCAGCTGGTCTACTCCTCAACCTGGCGCATGCCCGTCAAATGGGGCTCCCTACTCACACCACACTGTGTAAGAATTCAGCTCCTTTTAAATCTTTAAATGTCTACAAGACAACTCATACATATTGACGCAAATCTTTCAAATGCTTAACTCACATCCCACTGGATTATTTTAACAATACTTAAACTTGTTAAGTTATCATCCAAATGTTTAAAAAGCATAGTTTAGAGTATAAAACACACTCTTAAATGTTTATAACAAACTCACATAAATTATTTATAACAATTAGAAATTGTTTATAATATTGTCGAAAATAATTACAAAATTTTTAAACACGCCTTTAACATTACTTTCGTTCCACATTATTGTCAAAGATATTTACATTTATTATTTACAATATCAACATTTAAATTATTTAAATTATTCATTTAAGAAATACATTGAACCACATGTTTTATCCGGTTGGTAAATTCATAATCGTGTTTAATATAATCGACCAATGAAGGTTAGTTATACATGTAAATGTCACAATCTGGTTTAATAAAGGTTGTAATAATTTTAATTATTTGTGACGGTAATCTTCATTCAAAATCTTATCTCAAATTCTTTCAAAACTCTTGTTAATTATAACAGTAAATTCACTTGATTAATTTTCAACGAACTATGACAATACACTCTAGCGGAAAATACTTCGCTTACAAAATAATGCACAAACTGCATTCAAAATAGCCCAAAATTCATCATATATTAAAATATACGGCATCAAAATCTTCCACAGCATTTACAAAAACCTCCCCTAACACAATCTTTATCATTATTAATTACTGTGGGAATCTCCTTCATTTATTTAAGGGCATTATACATCAGCGACTTTTAACATGTCCGCTGCACTATCGATTATACATTCATAGTTCCACTTAAAAATTCATATATCAATAATTGTTTCAAAACTGTTGTCATTTAAACTTCGTGGATTTCATTCATGAATCGAAATGAAATAAAAATTTGCCAATCACAAACAAATTTAATAGTGAATACGCTTATATACGCCTGTCTGGTCTATCAAAATTTAAGATTAACATCTTCAAAGAATTGTAGTATAAAAATACTATCATCAAACAAAGTGCGACTAACTGCAAAATAGTCGAATAGAATCCAATTAGACTGGGGAATGCAAACATCATTATATAAATCTCTATATGAGAAAAAAAAAACTAACACAAGTTTCACGAATTTAATGCATTCAATAATTCATAATTAATGTTCATCTTTCACAAAATTGCCTGTGATGCAATGGTCGTTCATGACTGACGATAAATGTCTGTGTTGCAATCAATTCAAATAACGACTAGTATTTCCAAGATCGTCGACAACGTACTGGATTTTAACGCTCTAAAATCATTTAAATGTTCTTCCTTCTTGATGATGACAGAAAATTGGTCAAAGTAATTAAACTGGGGTAGAATTACTTTAATAAAGTGACACGCTGTCTGAATTTAAATCTGCCATAAAAATCATTAACTTACAGTCAAATCGTGACTACAAAAATAAGCAAATTACTGAAAAATCTAAATATCAGTCTCAACTGATCCAAAATCATCTAACTATGCCCATGACATAACAATGTCTTAATAAAACGTCGAAAAAGGCATTACTCATCAAGGTGTACTGAGAATAGGAATCTCAAACAAGAATATCGGGCAAAAAATACATGAGGACAAAAATATGGGAAAAATGGTTGCTCAAATATTGCTAAGAAACTCAAATACAATAAACGTTCACGACTACCTTATCTGCCGATTGACGTTTCAGAGGAAAATTCCCCAAAGAAGACTGTTGATGGATCCATTTCACCAAGTTAAAGCTGAGCTCCATCCTCGAAACCAGAAACAGCACCATCGGAGAATCGAACTGCTTCACGAAGACGAACGACATCCTTCCGGCAATAATCTTCTTTGTGAGTCGGGACAACCCTGACCTCTCTTGAAAAATCCCTGAAGTTCCAGTTGAAAATCGCCATGAAGTTTTTGTATAAATTTCCGAAGAAATATTCATATTCAGAAAGTATGAAATCATTTCTATTGCTGTTTGATAGTATTCAGCCTTTAATCACGAAACATGGGTGTAGATGGTTATTTACCACATGTTCGCTTGTATGGAATAGCAATTAGCGAAGTTCCATGCTGCTATCTTACTCCGTTGAAATATGTCCCAATTGCATTAAGTCCTTTAGCCTCCCATCTTCTCTTCGGTAATAGTATTAGAAGAACAAACTGCCATATTAGACTGCTCCATAATACTGTAGCGTTGTGTCACAAAAGCAATCTGAAGTCTCCCTATTTCACTAGCCCTGTCAGCCGTAGCGTAGAGTCTGGCTATACAAAGTGTTTCTCCTGTGGCGAGAAAATCACTTTTGTCAGTCGTCTAATATTGTCAATAACTTCCAAAATACTTCCTCGAAATTGTTCAGCTTTTCTACAGTCCTTACTGTAGCAATGCACAAGAGAATTAGCTTATAGGCAACCGCTAACTGTTCACAGCTAATCTTGTAGAAGCGTTATAAGTGTCGTTTCAACTTCACCTAGATTTACTTCACAGTAAACCTGCACTGCTTGTAAGTTCTACTCTCGTTTAATGCAGTGGTTTCACCACGCGTTATAAAGACGACTTTTTCACTACTAATCTCACTCGACGTTTCACTGAAATGACTATTTGAGATCTCACGATTGAATATCAGACGATTGATAATCTGAGAGAATGAGGAATGAGGCTCCTCTCTTCTGCGCAAGGCCTTTTATGAACTTCATGAGGGGCGTATCTATCCCTTCCATCGCGTGTTACTGCGTCATCGCTAGAAGTTCCAACTTCGTCAATACATGACGGATTTTCAAAATTCAAAAACTGAAAATAAATTTCACCAAAATTCCAGATCAATGCCTCTACTGCAAATGGATTTCCACAATTCTGCATTCCAAAAAGTAATAAAAATACCATAGTTTCAGCAATCTCCGTCTTCCTTCAGACTATCGTTCATTGGTTTTAGTCTCCCCTCCAATAGCATAATTTCTTCCTCAGCAGAATTCCACGTTTCCTGCGACTGCGTCGTACATCTCGGATCCTTCTCGAATAAATGCTGACGTCACTGAGAATCTCAGCTCAAGTAGCCTGCTGGCATAACGTCTGCGTCATCCGTGCTTACGTCATGACTACCCACGTCATAACTATGACTGCCATAACTTTCGCTATAATTTCCAAAATAGCCACCGTGGTCTCTATATAATTCAATTACGGGGGCAGTACTAACACCATGTGTTATGATAAACCTTTTTCTTATTGTAAGTTATTAACGTTGCACAAGAGCACAGAGTAATTTCAAGCATAATGCATGCCTGTTCACTGTCTGTTCACTACGTTAATGGCGCATGACGACACCTAAAAACAAACAAAATAACCCATCACTCAATCATTCAATCAATCAATACTTGTAAATAAAACGTTAACGTTAATTGGCATTAATACATCAAATCACAATTAAAAATAAACTGTATATTGGCACTAACAGTAACCCATGTACTTTTTTTCTTTTTATAAAGCTACAGTCATTTACATTCCCCTTTTAACCAATATATAAACAAAAATGAATGTCGTGTCATTTTGTTCACATTATCATGTTCAAACCTGTGCATATTCATTGAGTCCATAGGGAACCATCCATCCATTAAATTTAATTTTTTTTAGAAAATCCAACATAGCCTTATACCGTTTGCCAATACATAGCCATAAATCAAGAAAGCAATCATTGTCCCAGTCATGTACAGGTAATGAATATTTTTTTGTCTAGGGGTTTTTCATTAGTGGTAAAATGGAATAGCATTTTTATGTTAGGCTTACCTGAGTTTTAAATAGTTCACTGCCTGGTAACAATGGTTTCACTCTACTGCGTCTCGGGTTTTCAGCAACTGCTACAGTGGTAAGGCTTTTCTTTCCAAGTTTCTAAAAATAAATAAAATTAACCGCTATAAATACCTAAATTTAGGTTAATACATGCATTTCATAAAATAAAATATGAAAAAAATGAAACAAGTTAGTTTAAAAATTAATCTCACCTTTACTTGCAGTGGCCTGTTGCTGTTTCCTTCTAGTGGGCTCAAAGGTGCAATGGTTTCTTCTCTCTCAGACATGTAAGGTATACCGGTTATCTGAAAACAAATAAATACATATCATCATTAATTACCTAATCAATAACTACAAATTTAAGGTTCATTAGCATTTCATTATTAAAATAATCATTCATAGGTACTTACCCAAAAATAAAAGGATTCTTTTCTTCCAAAGTTCAGTTCAGAGCTCTACTGCATACGTCCGTTTGTTAAAATGGCAAGCGCAACACTAACGCAATCCTTATCAGTTAGCCTGGCAATAGAGAGAGTAGCATTTTCTCAGCGTTTTGACCTTGAAATGTTGTCTCTCTCACACATGTTCCCACGCCTCTCTACATTCCTCAAACGCGATAATATTCGCGTACCTTATACTTGTTTCATGTTTTAATGAGGAACCAATATGGCTGCCTCTTATACATTGGTAGTCTTGCTGTCTCAGAACCAACATGGCGGCTGCTTAAACGCCGCTTCTGCTAGCCACCACGTGGCAAGTAAGCTGATATCACACTTCCTGCTGACGTAGACAATTTTGTCTTATCAGCAGTCTCTCTCACAAGTCCTCTGGCTAGGTACAATATTCAGTCTCCAGTGAGCTGGACTGTGTGTGTGTGTGTGTGTGTTAGCATTGAATACATGTGTGTCTTATTATTATTAAACATTTTACTGTAATAATAATAATTACTGCCAAGCGGCCATTCTCAATACATGATCATGTTAACCACATACTTTCACCCTAAAACACATGACTTTACCCAGTTCAATATTTAGTTTATAACATTTCAGGCCAATGACCTTACCGTTTTGGCTCTTTGCGTACATGCACATGACTTGGTCGAGCAAATGTTATAGGTTTCCCTATTCTAAAACAAGCCAGACAGCAGTGTCGCTTATTACCGTTTACTAGCATGTTAAAGATCCCCTTTATGGTAAAAAAAATCCAAGCACACGTGACACATTTTCAAATATTTGCCTCTATCCGTCATAGGAAATATCACAAAACCAACCGTCATCAACTGCCCCGCCATCCCACCGAAATAGCAATTCATTTCTTCCAGGCATGGTCACTGTGCTCGACAACAGGCTCGTTGAGACACGTAACCATCTCTCTCAACGACCACTCTTAATTAAAATTTAAACAGCTAATTTTTTTCAACATATAGTATAGCGTTAGGCCCTTTTGACAAAAATCAAAAAATCAATTCGAAAACAGAGCGTCAACCCAAATCCAACGACCCCTCATACAAGTCCATAGCCTTCTTAGTTCACAAAATATTAACAAAAGTGCACTTAGGCCCTTTTGACAAAAATCAAAACTACATTCCCAAATCCAACGACCCCTCATACAAGTCCGTAGCCTTCTTAGTTCACAAAATATTAACAAAAGTGCACTTAGGCCCTTTTGACAAAAATCAAAACTACATTCAAAAACGGGGCTTCTTCCCAAATCCAACGACCCGTCATACTAGTCCGTAGCCTTCCTAGTTCGCAAGATATTTAAAAGCACATGACCTTTTAGTTTTTAATCTTTTGGTTAAATTTAAAAAAACTCATCCATAAATAATTATTTACAAAGTCCTCCAGTGCGCATGCGTAAAAAGAAAAACAAAAATGTTGATTCATAGCGGCATCCAGCAAAACGCATGCGCTTTATGAGCAACAACGTTTAAGTTCATTATAGCAGCGCACCTTATACATGTCGCATTTGAAAAGAGACTTTCACTAAAAAATTACAATTTCACCCCCTAGTAGGGGGTAGGTTTTATTTAGGGGTTGAAATGAGTGGTCCATTGGAAATAGGGCGTCAACCCGAGTCCAATGATATGTCGTACGTCAAAATCGGACCATGGAGATATCGACTTTGCCCCTGAATGTATTGCGGGTTAGTATGTGACGTCAGAGTGAGAGGGGGTGGGGGGGGGGATTAGAACACCCACTACCCCTCTACTCTGCGGGCAGGAATGCTACCCCAACACACGAGGCCAGCTAACAATCTATTATATAATATGCTAAGTTCATCTGACACAAAACTCAAACTCCTAAACCAGAGGGAGTTAGAAGGTGTGGTTTGTACCAAAATCTTACACATTGCCTCAATAGTGCAGGAAAAATCTTGCATTTCGGGAAAAGTGAACGGAAATATATTTATTTGTTTAAATAGTGTGTTTAAACAAATTATAATAATAATAATAATGGCAAAATTAATTTCGGGATTTTCCCCCAAAACCAAGCTCTTCATTTCTCTACTAGAAAACGCTATAGTGATAAGGAGCTTAGATATCTAACCGCCTTGACTTTCATAGTGCTTCAAGGAACAACAAAATTCGACATGCAAGCTGCCCTCCGGGTGTGAAATAACACCCGAAGCTATACGATATTATTATTATGTTTAAACAAATAAAAAGAACGATAGCCCCTGACAGAACTGTTTCGCGTCCAGCCCTTCATAACACTAGAGCCGGGCGGGAGGTTACTGAACATGCAGCATTTCTCGCACAAGTAGTAGAGCGAATAATATTATAGGTTTAGCGTCCATTTTAACTGCTCTGGTTTTGGACAGAGCCTCGCTAAAGAGGCCCGCGGTGGAGTTATTGAAGCTTGTCCCGTGGTATTGTTGTAGTGACTGGCATAGCTTCGTTTGTTCACCTGAGGGGGTAGTTGAACCGACAGATCAGCGGCTATCCTTGGTGTGGTTCTACACACTCCCTCCAGACAAATGATGTGATAGTACCTTATTTGAATCAGTCATTTGAGAAACACCTCATATCCACAAAAGTAAACTTTAGGAAAACTAAATAAACCTCATCGTGACCATATTTCACATTGTATCAATGTTAGATTGTTTAATGTAATTTACAGGGGTTTGGTAAGCGAATTATTTGATAAGAAGAATATTATTTGTACATTTTGATGTGTAAAAAAAATCTCAAAGTTGTTGGAGATGAGTTGTTACTCAAATGACTGACATAATGTGGAGTCATCAGGCATGAAATAACTGTTAAAGATATATACGTGGCATGTTAAAGAACCCATTTGAATTCAGTAGGCCGTGTTCAATGGCAAAATTAATCTCGGGATTTTCTGCCAACACAAAGTTCCTCCATTCTCTACTGGAAAGCCCTGTAGTGTCAATGAGTTTAGATATGTAACCTCCTTGACTTTCATAGCGTTCAAAGGAACGACGAAATTCGACATGCAAGCTAGCCTCTGGGTGTCAATTAACAAAGCTTGCACCAGGAACCCGAGGCCATACGATATTATTAATTAATGAAAGAAAGCCACTTTTTTATTTTAAGATCAATCCAGCACTGTATATTATACATTTTCAAGGCATTGTTTTTTGTTACATACATTGTTTCTTTACATCAGGTCAACTTCATCCTTATCAACAGTTGGCCAGTCATACATTTTTGAATAAAATGCATCAACAATGTCTGTAGGAATATAGTCTTTGAGCTTCTTGAGATCATTAATTTTGTTAATGTTTATAGGAACTCATTTTTGTGTGTAGGCACTAATTATTGGAAGTTCTGGTGGACAGGCTCCCCGTTTTCTCAAGTCAAAAGTATGCTCGATGAGGACATCAAAGAAGGTTTTAGCTTCAACTTGACCCAAATGTCTGTTCGAGTAATGGAACTCCATAAAGTGTGAAATGTTCAATTTCATTTTGTTTTCTCTAGGAATATCCTTAGCTTGAGTTTCAGTTGATATTACATTCTTTTTATAAAACTGAGGCCACCATGATTTACTCAGACACAAACATGACAAAAACTAACAACAAACTGAACACATTTACAGCTCTTTTAGGTTGGCACAGAATAAGGAGGAGCAGTGTTGCCAGCAACTACAAATTTTAAGTCATTTGAGAAGGCTACTATATAATAATGTGGAGGACTTACTCTTGAGGGGATTGTGCCAGCTACTGTCTTGGTGCTGGGAGGTCAGCAGGGAGCAAGAGAGAGTTAGTTAGTGAACTTGTTGTTGACATTTAAGTTGGTACAACTCTTGTATTTAATTACACCCCTCAGCTCCTCTCCCTGCGCCAATATAACATTGTCAGTAGCAACACAACAACTACCTGTATCAAGGTTATTCCACTCCGACTACTTGCTCCTTTCCATTATCGCTTTTACATATCTTCCTTCCTTACCTTCCTCTTCTCCTCCGCCTTCTTCTCCTTCCTTACCTTCTTCTTCTCCTTCGCCTTCTTCTCCTTCATTTCCTTCCTTACCTTATTCTTCTCCTCCGCCTTCTTCTCCTTCCTTACCTTCCTCTTCTCCTGCGCCTTCTTCTCCTTCCTTACCTTCCTCTTCTCCTCCGCCTTCTTCTCCTTCCTTACCTTCCTCTTCTCCTCCGCCTTCTTCTCCTTCTTTACCTTCTTCTTCTCCTGCGCCTTCTTCTCCTTCCTTACCTTCCTCTTCTCCTGCGCCTTCTTCTCCTTCCTTACCTTCCTCTTCTCCTCCGCCTTCTTCTCCTTCCTTACCTTCCTCTTCTCCTCCGCCTTCTTCTCCTTCCTTACCTTCTTCTTCTCCTGCGCCTTCTTCTCCTTCCTTACCTTCCTCTTCTCCTGCGCCTTCTTCTCCTTCCTTACCTTCCTCTTCTCCTGCGACTTCTTCTCCTTCCTTACCTTCCTCTTCTCCTCCGCCTTCTTCTCCTTCCTTACCTTCCTCTTCTCCTGCGCCTTCTTCTCCTTCCTTACCTTCCTCTTCTCCTGCGACTTCTTCTCCTTCCTTACCTTCCTCTTCTCCTCCGCCTTCTTCTCCTTCCTTACCTTCCTCTTCTCCTCCGCCTTCTTCTCCTTCCTTACCTTCCTCTTCTCCTCCGCCTTCTTCTCCTTCCTTACCTTCCTCTTCTCCTGCGCCTTCTTCTCCTTCCTTACCTTCCTCTTCTCCTGCGACTTCTTCTCCTTCCTTACCTTCCTCTTCTCCTCCGCCTTCTTCTCCTTCCTTACCTTCCTCTTCTCCTGCGCCTTCTTCTCCTTCCTTACCTTCCTCTTCTCCTGCGACTTCTTCTCCTTCCTTACCTTCCTCTTCTCCTCCGCCTTCTTCTCCTTCCTTACCTTCCTCTTCTCCTGCGCCTTCTTCTCCTTCCTTTCCTTCCTTACCTTCTTCTCCATCTCTTTCTTCTCCTTCTTCTTATTATTTAGCTCCTTAGTTTCCTTCTGATCCTTCTTTTCTTTCTCCTCTTTTCCCCCCTTCTTTACCTTCTCCTCATTGTTTTCCTTCTCCTCCATCTTCTTCCTCTCCTCCTTATTCTTATTCTTATCCTTCTTGTTCTCTTATTATACCTCACAGCCCCTCAATGAGGACGAGAACAACTCTCTCCGTGTGGAGTCCTGTAAACAGGTAAATATTAAACCAACTCAAAATATAAGGCGTCATCAAATAGTTTTCGTTTGAGGTGTTGCTGCAGCGATACGACGAGCTTTGAAGGTCGAACAAAACCACCGGATGCGTTTCAATGTTGAAGGCAACACGTTCCTGTTGCTGGCGCCACCACTGGGAACCGAAATCGAAAGCGTGGGCGATGCAGTGAAGTCACCCATCGTCCCCTCGTGCCAAGAGCCAACACTGGAGATATTAAGGCTTACAATTGAAGCGAAACGACCTGGAAAACTGCTGCTTCATGATAACGCACGTCCCCATGTCACAAAGGTCGTAACGCTGAAGGTACGCAAACTCTATTGGGAAACACTCAAGGATCCGCCCTTTCTTCTTCTTTCCCAAAAACCTCTCATATACACACAATACTTCCTCTTTCTCTCCTCCATCAACTTCTTTCCCGGTTGTCTCTCTTTGGAAGCCTGCTCTAATTTCTGTTGTCTAATTTTTTCTCTGTAAGTGCCCCTGTCTGCGATGGCTTCTGTAGAGATGTTTAGTTTCTTGAGGTCTTCCACGGTCTCCTTTACCGAATTGGTTTTTAGTTGACTATTTGTAACTATATTACAAATGTTCTTGGTCAATCTGTCTTCGGTCATCCTATGTATGTGTCCATAAATGTTTGCCCTCCTTTTCCTTATGTTGTTTGTAATCGTCTCTGTCCGTTTGTACTGTTCTATTGTCGGTCTCTTCATCCATATTCCCTCTTTCTCAACTGGCCCGTAGATCTTTCTCAGAATTTTTCTCTCTTGTTTTTCTAATTCCTTGATTTTTGTTCGTCCCCTGATTGCTGTAGTTTCTGAAGCGTATAAGGCCTCTGGTAAGTCTACTGTACGATATTATCCTAGTTTGGCTTTGATGGAAATACTTTTTTATTGTAGTGGTTCCATGTAAGTCGGTATGCTTTCTGCAATTTAGCGAACCTGTCTTGATTGGATGCCAAGTTCAGTCCTGTTATTATTTTCATTTAAGCGAAAATTCCCCTACGGGAGAGCGATTAAACTTGATAACATGATGTCATTTGAGGTGTGTCTCCTCCGCTCCTCCCAAAACCTCTTCATTCTCGCGGAATGTTCCCTCTTCCTCTCATCCGTCGACTTTTCCCAGGTTGTCGTAATGATCTTGGTTCAAATTTAACATTCGCTATTTTGGTCTGGCACTCAGTTCGGTCTTCGAAATTTTGTATACTGATAACTTGTAAGTCTCTCTGTGCCTCTTTAAGCCATTCTGTGCCGCATTTGCACTGTGTTCTAATACCGAGTAGTTTCTTTGGCAATCTGGAGGTGGCCATCCGTTGGATGTGAGTGTAAAATTTGGCTCTGCGTTTTCTAATTTCGTCTGTTATCGTATTGGTGTTTTGATAGAGTTATGTCACTGATCTCTATGCATGGATCGCTGATGGCAGCTCTCCGCTGCACGAGAAAGTACGCCAGGTTGAGCGCGCGGTCCGCCATGTTGGTCTACCCATTCTCGAGCCCTCCTCATGGGCAAGCAGTGATAATCTAGTCAATTTTAAATAGTAATTAATGGTGCTTTGGAGAACATAAAAATATAGAGATATGTTCACTCATAGCATAAGAGCATTGGGATCACTGACACGTCATTCCGAGGTCGGTAAATCTCCGGAATATCAATAAAAATGAATGTATAATAACGGCTGACAAATATCAACTTGGGTGCTGAGTACACGCAATTAGCGATCAGTAACAGAGTAACGAGTGAAAAACAATTTCTGGAAACATTCTTGTAAATTGTATATACGGTATACATGTAGTCTATATATGCCACAAAATTATGCATTCTTCAAATGATGTACCTATAGGCCTAAACGTAGCTCACTATACAGGCCTAGATTCGACATATCGTAATCGGTAATTGGTAATGAATTCCTGTTTCCATGAAATAACCAACACTTCCTCCAAGTAATCCCAGCACTCTACATCAAATACTACAGCTTTTAATCACGCTAGCAGCACAATAAACTTAATAATAACGGGAAGTAGATCAAAGCCAAAAATGCACTTGAAGCCAAACCAATTTCACTCCTCAGCTGCACATAAAACTTAATACAACTAAAAACCTACTCAAAATATACTCTCCCCACCGTTTTACAACTATTAAGCGAACTATTCGCACCCAGAACCAAAAACCCCTGAAATGGGATCAAATTTAAACACGCAATAGCCTAGCCCGATCACGTCTGCTTCAGCACCATCGCATATGTATATTTAACTTCACAATAACTTCAAAATTACGGCTAAGTGACCTATCTGCCTGGGAATTAAAGGTATTACCGGCTTGCCTGGGATGATGGGTCACCAAACAGGTACTTAAAACTAAGATTTTACGCTTTAAATAACCAAATTCAGCCCATTTTACAACTACAAGAAACACAAAATATTTACTGCCAGTATAAATACATGTATAACATCAAACTACCAGTAACCAATCACAGAGCCGGATTCGCAACATTGCACCATGCGCTCGCTGCCATCTTGCTACACCTGTCATCGTCTATTCGGCTTACTGCAGCCTTAGCTACCAGCCATCCATGTATAGAGATCAGTGAGTTCTGTACTAGGTATCTTCATCCGAATGCCGTTTCTGTTTATTGCTCCGTAGACCTTCCGGAGAATTTTTCGTTCCTGCTTTTCCAGTTCCCTAATCTTGGAATGACCATCGATTACTATTGTTTCAGCCGCATATGTTGCTTCTGGAAGAATAACTGTTTTATAATGTCGTAATTTGGCGTTCGTCGAAATGCATATCTTGTTTTAATTGGCCCACGTTAGCCTGTAGGCCTTCTGGAGCTTAATGATTCTTCAGTCCTGTTATATTATTATTATTATTATCGACTGGAACACGTGTGAGCGATGTAGCAGGTAATAGGAAGATTGGCCAGCCCTCCCCTGGTCGGTAATAGCCAATAAGGCAGATGGGATTTTGATGTATGGGGTGAGTCATGAGGCAATACGTTGGGTGTGACCACCGCTCGAGGGGCGCGCGCTTAATGAAGATTCTCGCACTATAACGTGATTTACCACAGGAAATAAGACAGTAGCACCACAGTCTGAATGTGACGGGTTCTGTGTACGAGGGAGGAAAATAGTTATTCATTAGAGCAAAACAGGTCAAGAGAGAGGGTTGCTCAAAGTTTAGTTTCGAATCAGTACTTTTCTGATTTTTGTTGACTATTTTGTAAGAGTTGTATCTTGTTTTGTTTTGAGATTTGTAGACTATGTCCTTTGTGTTTTCAGTTTTCTTGTGTTTTGTGAGAATTTGTTTCGTATTGCGTTGTGTGTGTCTTGCAGGCGGCTTCGGTGGCGTAGTCGGTAGCATGCTGAGCTTGTATGCCCAAGATTACGGGTTCAAACCCGGCCGAAGCCGTCGGATTTTTAAGAGCATTAAAAATCCCTCAGTATGCCTTCCTTCGGAGGGGAAGTAAAGCCGGCGGTCCCATGTCATAGATTTATGGCATGTAAAAGAACTTTCCACTAATTACACCTGTGTGAAACTAAATTGTATAGGTTAGGAATGTAAACAACGCTCTTAGGTTGCTACGTTCGTTGCCAAGAGCCGGGGCTACATGAACGCGTTGTCGCAGCCCCTAAACTAAGGAACCAACCAACCAACCTGTGTGTCTTGCGTGATTTTGTTATATTTTTGTGTAACTTTCTTTTCGGTCACTTGCTTGTTTCAAATCAGTGGTACAATTTGCCACAGGTCATTGGAGAATTATTCACTAATGACATGTATCAGGCTCTCGACCCAATCTCTGCCTAGCCGAGATTCGTAACAGAGTGTATTCTAGACTCTAGTTCTTTTTTTTTAATCTTAGTTCGTTATTTTGTAGTCGATCACCTCGTGGCGTAGTGGCTAGCATTTTTGGTTGTCGTCCCGGTTTGATTGCCGGCTCTGACAAGAAACGTAATGTGGTTTGAAGGCTGGAACGAGGTGCACTGAACCCCGTGAGGAAAATTGAGTAGCTGTCTGACAGTGAGATCAACATTAACGGCCAAGGGAACCCTACATGCTGAATTCGCGTCGCCCCGCAGGGCAGCGGTAGGCCAAGGCCCTTCTTGGGCTGCAGTGCCACTTGCAGGGACATCACAAACTGAGTACAGCGCTTCTCTAGAAATGTCAGCCACAGGGGATCGATCACGCTACCTACCACAACAATGTGTCATGTCACTTCCCTTGCCAGAATGGGCCCTCTCGCTGCGGTTTAATTTATTCAAAACTAATGGCACATTAGAAAGCACACACAGTCACTCTGTTACACAATCAGTCAACACAAATTCCAAAAGTTCCTTACCTACATTTTTCAAGTTGACTCACGACATCCGTTTTCTTTTTAATTATTGTTTTCCAAACAACCCGAAACTTCATCCAACGAGAGAGTTCTTATACCCGAACCCTATACCTACTTCGAGAAATAGAACACATAACGTATCGATACACTACCAACGCACCCCGGCTTTGCCCGGGAACAGTTATGAATGCATTACATGATAAGCGCTTTTTTTTTCGAGGTCAATGAACTACGACCTATATCCGATTTACGTCTGGGCATGATAGGTTAAAATCACTGACTGGACTATTAATAATATTACCATGGAGATGCATGTGCAACGAATTCTTGTCAGACGTAATTTAAGAATGGCGAGGTGCATGAAACACAAATCCCTCTTCCGTCCAATCTTAACTTGACTGTGTATTTTTTGGAACGAAAAGTTCACAGGCGATATGAAGAAAAGCCGAGTTGCACTTCCAGGGAAACTCTAATCACAACCACTCTTCTCTGAAGTCTTAACTCAACACGACTCGACAGTTTGCTGCTGGCTGTATCTGGGGTAATAGGCTCGCCCGCTAGCTAGGCTGCAAGAGAGGTGATAGACTCGCCCCTAGCCAGCTTGTAAACTGCCGCCTCAGTAATTGAATGGAGATTGTTGGAAGAAATGAAAACGTAAGTGGGCGATGTATTGAAGATAGAGATATGCTCTCGAGGAGATTTTTGTAGAACTTTTATTGCTGAACAATTCTTACACTCATAGCATATTGATATTTTTAACGGTTTGCCCAGCGTAAGCTTAAAAAGGGCACGGACGCCAGTTTTTTTTATTCGACATTTTCACTGAAATCGTTACTGCTTGGCTTTCTTTGATCATAAATATATTATTTTGTACAGAATCCTTCCTCTAGATATCTAGATGGTGAAAACCATATCAAAATCCATCCTATGGTTCTCGAGATAACCCGTGACTTCCAAGACTCGGGGACTTTATTTTATACTAACGAGGGAAGTACCCCAGCTTGAACGGGCTAAACCGACTGGCAGTGTCCTTAACATAAGAAGATATGTCTGTTCTACTACCCATCACGGGCATTTATCTGTAAAACCCCGCAATAGTGTACAATCAATGTTTGGAAGTTACGGCGTCCAAAGATTGCAGAAACTACCGTGCAACAGGCAATTCGGACCATTATAATAACAAGAAACAGATGTGATGCGTACAACAAGAAATCTTAACACATGCAGTACCGTATTGACAATAGAAGATACTGTGTTGTCCTTCATTCGACGTCGAAGTGTAAATGTGGAGTTGCAATGAAGTGATTAAAACACAGCGGGTTGGAACAGTACGCACACTTAACAAGGGCAACTTGTAGACATCTCCATTATTTACAATGTTCCCACATTGCAATAGTCCAAACTCAAATGTCACGGTGATCACATTATCACATACTCAGATGGCGCTGGCGACCGAACACTTACTTTTACAGATGAATGGCATTGATAGCTATTGACATAGGGACAACTGTATGCTTTAAACCTACTTTCAGTCGGTTTTTGCTGTTCGAGCCTGGGCCTCATAAGAAGAGATTTGTTTACCATAGCGATACAATCTCCAAGACATGTTAAAAGTAGTCACTATGATTAATATTTTCGGAGGAAAGTGCGTTTATTACCGTTAGTTTAGGTAACTCTCTCTTGCTTGCAAGATGAATGAAGGTCACGATCATGTTGATGTGGATTATTCGTTGTGCCCAAGTAAGGAGCGCGTCCCAATATCTCTTCATCCCTCTTACGCTGTTCTGTCCATCCTGTATTTTGTCGGGTAAGCTTCTCAGAAAATGTGTGTTTGTGAATTAAAGTTCTGAATGTTGTTCTGTCTTGAATGGTTTCTTCATGACAACCAATTTCATTTATGCCTTCCCAGATTTCCTTTAGCCAGTCGTTTTGATTTTTGATTGATAAGGCTATGTTGAACATTTTCTTTGTGAGCCTGTTATTATTCAACACTTCCTCCAATGTGCCAGTGCAGCCTTTGGTCGTATGCTCGTTCGCGAGTTTCACAATCACGACATTAGCATTTTAACCAAATTATATGTTTATCGTCAGGTCAATCGTTTTAAATACCTTGGTCAGGTCTTCACAGAAGACCTACGATGTGAAGTTGAAATCAGGAGCCGTATAGCCATGGCCAAGCAGGCATTCCGTGAAAAGCATTCTCTAATTTGTCAACGCTCGATGTCCCTCAGCCTTAGAAAACAACTGGTTAAGACCTACATATGGCCAGTTGCAATGTACTGCAGTGAGACCTGGTCAATGAATAGAGAGATATTAAACGACTAGAAGCGTTTGAGATGTGGTGTTGGCGCCGAATGGAAAAGATCAGCTGGGTAGAGAAAATGACCAACATAACGGTGCTGGATCGAATAAAGGAAAAACGGCAAATGATCCGCCAGATATATAGAAGGAGATCCACCTGGCTTGGCCACAGGTTACGACATGGTGGGCTGATGATCGATATACTAGAAGGCAAAATACCTGGAAAACGCCCTCGCGGGAGGCCACGGAACACTTTCATGAGATCTTTCCTACATAGCTCTGGCCTACGAAATTTTGAAATGGTCAAAAGGACAGCACAAGACCGAACAACGTGGAGAAGACTCATTGTAGGGGCAGACCAGTCGCTTGACTGAAAAACATGATGATGATGATATGTTTATCAAGCTGTTGTAGTTTCCACTCTGCTTTATGGCTGCGAAACCTGAGTTACTTACAGAAGGCACCTCTTATCTCTAGAAAAAATACCATCGACGATGCTTTGGAGAATTCTTGTTATTAAATGGCAGGACCGGTGCGCTAATACAAGTGTATTAAAGGAAGCTAACACTATTAGTATTGAGGCTCTCATAATAAAACACCAACGTCGATGGACAGGACATGTAGTTCGCATGCCTGAGTCCCCCCCCCAAAACAAATCTTATATTGCCAGCTGAATGTCGGTCAGAGAAAGCAGGGTGGGCAACAAGAACGCTATAAAGATGTTCTGAAGACCGACATGAAGAAATGTCAAATTGATACAGCAAAACTGGGAGGCTGTCGTAACCAACCAATCTGAGTGGTGCCGCAACGTCCATCAAGGCCACTTGCTCTTCGAGCAAGAGAGAAGAAGGCTTCAGGCTGAAAGAGGAAATGCCAGGAAAAGAGCGCATTAATCGCAGAATGATCAACAACCAAGATACATATGGGCTGCTCAAGACCTTGTGTGCAATATTGTGGAAGAGTCGGTGGTTCTCGGATTGGACTGTACAGTCACCAAAGAAATCATGAAATATGATTAGGCCTTATATTGGTTTACAGTGAAGGTAACCGTTCCTTGGAAGACAATCATACCTGTATCACGAGTGATAGTCTAGTAAATCCATTCTATAGGCTATAGTGTAGGTGTCCGTAAAACTGTAAGCGCTGTTTCCTTATGGTGATTTATACTGTCTGTCTGTTAGGTAGTCAGCCCGGAGGCTGGTTAGATCCTCAAAAAGTGCCACTATCGGTTATGTGGGCTGAAAACCACAAAAACCAAAGGGAGCACTATAATGAGGCGTACTAAGCAATGCGAGGAGTGAAGTAGTTTGCCATTGCTTTCCTCCTTGATAAATTTCATGTTGTTATTTTGCCCAGACTTTTCCGGTCTTCTTGGCTCCTTTTGCGGCTAGAACCCCTTCGAAATGTTTCACTATGTTGCTAAATATATTTCTGTTTAACAATATTAGACCTCAGGTTGAATCATTACATATCCTTCTTTTCTTCCATAATCCATTATTATTGTGATATTATTATTATTATTATTATTATTATTATTATTATTATTATTATTACTAGCTGTGCCAATCAAGAAACGAAATGTTTGTGTTGTTTATTGAAATGAGTTTGGATGCACAATATTTTTATTTTTCCCGCCTGGTGCGTACTTTTCGAAGCGTGAGCAGGCCACAAACAGCTGTCCATGTGAGAAGCATATAGTCCACACACTTGTTGGGATTGACCCTGTGCTTTGTTGATGGTCATAACAAATGCGAGTCAATTGGAACACGCAAACTGACGCTAAACTCTGTGAAATACACCCATTTGTTGAAACGACTCATGAGCCACCCATTGTAAAATGGATTCACTAAATCATAAACCTTTGTGGGCCTTCACAAGGGCTGACCAAAGTTCGTTCGTTGAAATGACTCACGCGCCAGCTATTTTACAATGGAATATCTAATTCAGAAACCTGCGCGGGCCTATACACAACAATTCACCAAAGTTCACTTTTTGAAACAACTTCACACCTCACCTATTGTAATGGATTGACTAGTTCAGAAACTTCCACGGGTGTGCACCCGACAACCATCCAAAGATTTGATGAAACGATTCTTACGCAAACATTAATTTGCTCCAACGCCTCGCGCGCTGTCTATTGTAAAATGGGTTTACTAATTCACAAATCATCGCGGAAGAGTGCACAACAACTCACCAAATTTTCATCGAAATCTGATGAATGGCATATGAACACGTACAGGACATACTGACAAACTACCAATAAACATTCATTTTTATATAGAGAGATTATCATTATTATTATTATTATTATTATTATCAGGGACGGTGAGACATTAAGCTCTCTCAGGGCCCTTCCCACCAAGGGCCGTATTCCACAAAATATGTTTAATGTCTTTAAAAATTACTTAAAATTACAGATATTCTATTAAAGAAAGTGATTTTCCATTCTCGCATCTCTAAAGAATTCAGTATACATAACGCATCCCTAGCTTAAGTTCCTGACAGTCTCGTGCGGTGTATTGTAATAGCAAGGGCCGCTCTACAGAACCTTCAATGTAAACTATATGGAGTGTAGGGCCGGTTCAGAAAAGAGTAGACATAGCACTCTTTTGCACGGGAATTCTTATGTGCTATGAAGGGATTTTCTTTTCTCTTCAAGGCCCTGGAGAATGGGCCCATAGCGTTGCGTTTAAGTGAAAGTCAAGATCTCTCCATTTCACTTTCTGCGTTTGTCTCTGTTTGATTACGGCAAGAAGGTCCACCCCAAGCCCTTAGCCATTGTTAACAGCTTGCTGAAGTTGAGATTTTAGCCCAAAATATATGTATACCTTTTCAGATGTCCGGTGTTCCGAGTGTGTCAGTGAGCTCTGTGAATGAGGTTAATTTCTATAAATTAATGTGTTTTTAGCTTTTATGGTGCGGTACGCAGTTATGTAACATGCGGATTGTGTGCGAAATTGGAAAAAGAATAAAGTGGATTTTTTATTCACAAATCCATTTTTTTCGATACCTCTGAACTCAGAGTTAACAAGAAGTTCCGTGACGAACTAAAGAGCTTACTTCTCTTAAAAAGTTAGATTCATGCCAATGATTAATCTATATGGATCTATCTAGAATAATGACGAAATTAAGTTGGTAATATCAAAATTTCTAATTAGCTCGAAATACTGTATAACTGGCATAATGTAGCCTAATAGAGCACTACAGTTGGCAGCCCTGGTGACTGAATATATTATTAGTTCCATCTCTTAAGGTACAGAATACAAAATTTGATTGAAGTCCAATGGATACCATAGACGTTATATGCAGTTAAACATTGGATTTAACAGCGTGCGTAAAATCATGTTGGCAAGAATGTCATGCATGTATTGGTCAGAAATAATTTGAAATAATATGATCTCTTGTTGTGCCAATTTTGAATGAAATCCATTAGTTAGTAGACTATAGAAGTGACATGTATTTCAATTGGACCTCTCAGCCCTATGATCATGTTGGTAGCACTGACGTATATAACATACTCCAAATTAATCTAGATTGTCAGGTACTATACGTGTGCATTGTTTAAAACTGTCGGCTTGTATACTTTCTGATATATTGGTATTTGGATAAATGAAATTGAGAGCATTTATTAACAGTTGGCAGCTCTGGTGGCTCTTAAGAATACGCTCAGTTATATCTCCTTATGTACACATAGCGCATACGAAATTTGGTTGAATTCCAATCGATAATGTAGAAGTTATATGCATTTACAAATTGGACCTATCAGCAGGCTTATTATCATTTTGACAATACTGGCATAGTATTATCTATACGTGTGCCAATTTTTAAATAGCTCCCATTCATACCTTCCAAGATATCCAACATGGAGCTCAAATTTCAATTGCGATTTTTCAGCTGTTGGTAGCACTAACATCTATTTCAAATACGGCATTGAGATACTCAGGTATAGATCTTTACTCCTACCAAATTTTGTTTCGATTGCTGCAGCCGTTAAGAGTTGATAAGGAGAGGGGGGGCATAAGTAGTGAGTTTTGGCCGGTTCTGGCCCCTCCTCCCCCTCACCCTCCTCACAAGATGGCGGCAGCCCGATAACTCCCGAACCCGTGGTCGGATTTTGACGAATGAGGTGTCATTGAACTCGGGATGACACCCCCTTTCCTATGAACAACATATTTCAACCTCAAAAATAAAATCTACCCTACTAGGGGGTGAAATTGTAATTTTTTAGAGAATCTCTCTTTCCAATTGCAACATGTGAGAGTTGGAATGCCGATATGGAATGTAACGTTGTTCTACATAAAGTGCATGTGTTCGGTGGAAAGCCACTATGAATTAGCATGCCCACTCATGGCTTTTGAAGAGGGTGGGGGAGCGGTTCCCTGTGGACGGGTCCTTGTTGACAGGTCCCTGTGGACGGGTCATTGTTGCCGGGTCATTGTGGACGAGTCCTTGTGGACAAGTCCTTGTGGACAGGTCCTTGTGGACGAGTCCTTGTGGATGAGTCCTTGTTGATGAGTCCCTTTGGACTGATCCCTTTTGGACCGGTTCCTACGGACTGGCTCATGAATTTATTTAAATTATGTCAAAGGGCCTAACTACATTTCGCGTGTGTTGAACTGACGTTGTTCTCCAGTCTCTACTACTATAATAGGATAACGATATGAAAGGAAAGTGGCGAAATACATGTGAACATACAAGGGATCTAACTCGGTGGATGGATGTGTTCTAACGAGTCATTTGTAGTTGAAAGAGAATAATACATGTTCTTAAGATGTTAAAACTATGGAGATGGTATGTGCAGTAAGACGTCTTGTTATATTTCCTGTGTGTCATATTACAGACATGGCAGAGAGCGCACAGATCTGTTGCTATTACTAACGCTGCAGTAATTTGAAACCGCAAGTGTTCATTAAGACAATGGGTGATGATCATGTAAAGTTAACAGTTATTGGATATTACACAGGTGTTCCTTCCGGTGTCATGTTGCTGACATTGCAGAGAGCGCACACTGTTGTTGCTATGACTGACGCTGCAGTAATTTAAAACCTCAGGTGTTGATCAAGACAATGGGTGATGATTATGCAAAGTCAGCAGTCATTGGATACCACACAGGTGTTCCTAGTGTGCTTTGGACTCTCAGCTGTATTGGGAGAGGAATTGCAATGATCTGCAAAAAACTGCTGACACGAGCGATGAGAGTTTATATAAGAGGGGTGTCATATATCTCCCTACTGTCAGTCTTTATTACTCGCTTTGAGTGAACAGTGCTCTATTACTGCTCAAGAGTTGTAAAAAAAAGCCGTTTTGGTAGAAAATCATTAAATTATTTTTCAAGGTAAGTACTTATTATTAATGGATTGTAGTCTTTTATTACTAATTGATGTTGAAGTTATTGATTGGAATGTATTTATTGATTGATTGATTGATTTGTTTACAGATAATTGGGTACCTGTAGGTTCCCAGATTCCTACAATCTGTTCATTCAGTGGCAGCAGTTGATAAATTATAAAAAGGTAAGTGCCCCTCTAATAACTTTTAAACAGTTAGAGTGATATTTTCCAATGCTCACCACTACATGTCAGTGAAAATGGTATATTTGGCAGTCAAAAGTTGGATCTACTTGACCATGGTGTGTAAAGCTAATTTTGTAGGTTAGATTTTGATTACCGCTCTATTAAGTCTGAATGTTCATTGCTAGGTGTCAGTGACAGAGGGAATATTTAAAGACTTAACCTCAGTTCACCTAACATAACCTAACTTTACCTAACTTAACCTTGACACGTGACATGTTTTACAAGTTTAAACTTGTTTTAAGACTGGCTATGACGTCACACTTAGCTCACTTAACTGGCGATCGCTGGTTTCTATCACGTGACATGTTCTACAAGTTTAGACTTGTTTTAAGACTGGCTATGACGTCACACTTAGCTCACTTAACTGGTGATCGCTGGTTTCTATCACGTGACATGTTCTACAAGTTTAGACTTGTTTTAAGACTGGCTATGACGTCACACTTAGCTCACTTAACTGGTGAACGCTGGTTTCTATCACGTGATATGTTCTACAAGTTTAGACTTGTTTTAAGACTAGCTATGACGTCATACTTAGCTCACTTAACTGGCGACTGCTGGTTTCTACCACTCTATCAAGTTCCAATGTTCATCGCTAGGTGTCAGTGACAGTGGTATATAGTAACCCCAGTTAGAACTACATGAAGTTAGACTTGCTAGGAGTTCACAGATCGATTTAAATACCCTGCTATAACCATTGACAGGAATATAATTAAACTATCTATATTGTACTTTTGTTTTATTTTTATTAACATTTATGATTTCTTTCTTTTATAGGTAATTTCGAAAGTGATCATCATGTTCAAGTGTGGTGACTGTAAGAAACAGTTCTCAAGACCTGACAACCTTCAACGACACGCAAATGCTAAACATGACATTAAAATGTTTGTGTACAGTCATTGTGCTACCACATTTAACAGACAAGATAATCTTGCACGTCATGTAAATTTAATGCATGTCAGTTCAGCACCTTTTTCATGTTCAGTTTGTGATCTTGGTTTTTCTGCTGTAAAGCGATATCAATCCCACATGGTTGAAGTGCATGGGGAACAACAGGTATTAAAAACTGTAAAACCATCAACTAGCACGGAACCTTTAAATGAATGTAATGCTCAAAAGCGTAAACGTTCTCAAGATTGTGAAAATAGTTGTGCATCAAAAAGAAAGAAGAATGATGAACCTTCGATAACACATTGTGATGTATGTAATATTGATATACCTTCTTCAATCATTCATGGACATTTACGCAGTATTCAACATAAAAATAACACTTGCCATGAAAGAAATTCTGGAAATGTTCAACAAATTGGTAGTGCATTTAAAAGTCGAATTGCTAGTTACAGACTTCATAGTGAAGAAAAAACTCAAAGTATTGAATCATTTTTAAAAAATGTTCAACCTACTGTGTTTGGCTTGGTAGGTAATGTTTTATTAGAGCATAAAACATTTAAAATGAATTTTGAACTTTTTGGCCTCTATGTAAAAACTGGGAGCGAAGGTGAAATTACGGATATCAAATCTTTTAATACAAAAAACGTAATTGTTAGTGAATCAACTAATATTAGTGATATATATCAAAATATTTCAAGTGCTATCATCGTGAAGAGTGAAGAGTTCCAGGAAAGGGAGTCGGGCTGGGCATTGGTTGAAGTACTTTATTTAGAAACCAACATGAATAAATATATTCCCCTTCGAGCATCATTGATTTGCCAGCATGGATCAAACGTAAGAAAGCTGTTGTGAACGTTATGAATAATGATGACGCATGCTTTGCATGGGCTGTAACCTCAGCTCTCCATCCAGCAGTGGGACATGTGGAGAGAACATTATCATATCCTCACTATTCCTCAGTGTTAGATTTAAAAGAAATGGAATTTCCTATGGCGATAAAAGACATTAAACGTTTTGAAGAGCTGAACAATGTAAGTATTAATGTTTATGAAATTGAAAATAAGAGTATAGTAGGCCCTCTATATTATACTCAGGAAAAAAAGGATGCTCATGTAAATTTACTTTACATAACCGAAGGTGAAAATGCCCACTATTGTTGGATAAAACATTTAAGTAGACTTGTTGGTAGTCAGATAACAAAAAGAGAACATAAGAAGTGGTTGTGTGATGGCTGTTTGCTATATTTCAGAAAAGAGGACCAACTAACTCAACATCAAAAATGGGGGTGTAATCATGTTCGTACGGTATTACCGACTCCTAAAAATAACATTCTAAAATTTAAGGATTATGAGAAACAGCTTCGAGTACCATTTGTTATATATGCTGACTTCGAGGCTTTGCTAAAACCATTTAATACATGTTCATCGAATCCAACCCAACCTTTTACCAACACTACTCACATTCATGAACCTTTTAGCTTTGCATATTATATTAAATGTAGTTATGATGACTCTTTAAATAAGTTTGAGCTCTATAGAGGACCTGATGCACCTAAAGTTTTTATGGAAAGGCTTGAGAAAGATGCCATCCGTATATCCTCTATTTTAAATACGATCATTCCAATGGAACCACTAACTTTATTAGAGCAAATGAATTTTGAAACTGAAACTAATTGTTTTATATGTGGTGAATGTTTATATACAGACAGGGTTCGCGATCATGATCATTTAACAGGACAATATCGTGGTGCTGCTCACCAAGAATGTAATTTATATTATAGAGTAAGTAAATTCATTCCGGTCATTCTACATAACGGTAGCAAATACGATAACCACTTTATCGTTAAAGAATTTGGAGCTTCAGATGTGAAAATTGATGTGATTGCAAATAATAAGGAACAATACATATCGTTCACAAAATACATCAAAACTGACAATAAGAAAACCATTAAACTGCGATTTTTAGATTCATTCCGCTTTATGCCGAGTAGTCTTGATAAGCTTGCTAGTAATTTAAAATCAGATCAGTTTCATGAAATTCAACGTGTCTTTCCTAAAGAAGATGATTTTAATTTGATTTGTCAAAAGGGTATATTCCCTTACGAATATATTAACTGTGTGGAACGTCTTGAGGAGTGTTCTTTACCACCGAAATATGCATTTTACAGTTCCTTAAACACAAGTCATATCAGTGATCAGGAATATTTACATGCACAACGTGTATGGGCACAGTTTAACATTCAAACTTTAGGAGAATTTTCAGACATATATTTGAAGACAGATGTGTTGTTATTAGCAGATGTTTTTGAAAATTTTCGGAATGTTTGTATGAAAACTTATGACCTTGATCCTCGTCAGTATTTCACTGCTCCTGGGTTAAGTTTCAGTTCAATGTTGAAAAAAAACGAAAGTAAATTTAGAATTAATGACTGATATAGACATGATCAATTTTATAAAATCATCAATTCGAGGTGGATTAAGTCAATGTAGTGGACGGTACTCTAAAGCGAATGATAAATACATGCCTAGCTACAACCCTTGTGAAGAGTCAAAGTATATTGTCTACCTCGATGCAAATAACCAATATGGTTGGGCTATGAGTCAATATCTACCACTGAAAGATTTTCGCTGGCTGACACAACCTGAAATTGATGTCTTACATGTTGACACTCTTAATGATAACGATGATAAAGGATATATTTTAGAGGTAAATCTTGAGTACCCTAAAGACTTACATGATGATCATAATGATTTACCATTTTGTCCTGAGAATATGAAATCTCCATACATCACATCACGAACAAAAATGTTAATTGCTAATGTAAATAATAAATGTAAATATGTAATACATCATCGAAACTTGAAACAGTGTCTACAGCATGGATTGAAATTAACTAAAATTCATCACGTATTGCAATTCCATCAGTCAGCATGGCTCAAACCGTATATTGATCTAAACAATAATTTAAGAACACAGTCAACAAACGCGTTTGAAAAAGATTTTTATAAACTCATGAATAATAGTGTTTTTGGAAAGACTATGGAGAATGTTGATAAACGAGTTGATGTAAAGCTGATAACAAAGTGGGAGAATGATGGTAAAAGGTATGGTGCGAGCAACTTAATAAGCAAGCCTAACTTTCATAGCTGTTCAATTATTCATGAGGATTTAGTTGTAATACAAATGAATCGTCTTAAAGTAACTTACAACAAACCCATATATGTGGGTTACACCATTCTGGAATTATCAAAAACACTTATGTATGAATTTCACTATGATTATGTAAAGAAAAACTATCTTGATAATGCTAAATTACTCTACACAGACACAGATTCTTTTATTTATGAGTTTAAAACTGATGATTTTTATGAGGATATCAAAACTGAGCTAAATAGGTCTGATACAAGTGACTATCCCGAGGATAATATTTACCATTTACCTCTAGTAAACAAAAAGGTTCTTGGGAAATTTAAGGATGAATGTGCTGGTGTTATTATAGACACCTTTGTAGGCACAAAATCTAAATCATACAGCTATATGACAATTGATGATGTAGTAGTAAAAAAATTAAAATGAGTGAAAAAGAATGTTGTTAGTAAAGAGTTAGATATAAGTGATTATAAAAACTGTATAGTTAGTAACCCACCTGTATTATATAAGAAAATGAGCGTATTTAGAAGTAAAAATCATCAGCTACATACCAATTTGCTGAACAAAGTTGCTTTAAGTAATGAAGACAACAAACGATTCATTATACCCAACACATTTGATACTTTTGCTTGGGGAAACAGTCGCATTGACGACTATTACTTTACTTAAGTCTAATGATCACTATATTGTAATATTTGTAGTGTGTTTTATATTGTAATATTTTTTTGCAAAAAACTGTAAGTAGAATGTAGAATGTTAGGCTACTGTAGTTTAGTAAAAATAGGATAAGTAATACATTTTAGTGTAAAATGTTTGCTTTTGTATATTACGAAAAAGATTTTTAAAAAATGTACAGAATGTGTGAACTAAACAAGGGAAATGTAAAAATGTAAAGTGGAAAATTGTAAATATCCATGTGTGAAAAAGTGAAATAGTTATCACCATTTTAAAATTAAAAGACATTGTGATCTGGTAAACCTTGTTTTTATTTCACAACAACAAAAATGTACAGAATGTGTAAACTAAACAAGAAGAATGTAAAAAAATGAAAAGTGGAAATTGTAAATATTCATGTGTGAAAAAATGAAAATAAAGAAATGGCTATCACCATTTTAAAATTAAAAGACATTGTGATCTTGTAAACCTTGTTTTTATTTCACAACATATATGGCTTTACAAAATAGAATACAAAGAAATACCATTTCCTCAATCCTTTTCAATGTTCATGTCCACTCATCATTAACTTCCCTTTTATAGCAGTAATCACAATGAGGGCTGCCAACCTCTCCCCCACTGAGCCATTATAGGATGTCAAACGTTGCTTAGCTTTTCAACGATACTTTATCCACCACACGTATTAAAGCATAATGACTATGACGATAAGAAAGGTCGTGTTCTTTACATGCTTAATCCAAAGAAATAATAGGTATTTACTTAACACAGGGTCTTGAGTCCATGAGTTTGGTACATGTTGCAAGATTTCTTTCACGGCATTGACTGTCACAAAATAAATGAAAACTTGGAGAGCACCACTAATTCATCTTTGGTAAGACTATCCAGGATCTTGAGTCCATGATTTTGGTATAAGTTGCCAGATTTCTTTCACGGCATTGACTGTCACATAATAAATGAACAACTTGGAGAGCACCAATAATTCTTCTTTGGTAAAACTATCTGCATATCGATGACAGATAACCTTTTAGTTCCGCCCTTAAAACAACAACACTACCTCTTGCATAATCTGCGATGTTGATGGCTCTTGAGACGTGAAAGATGGATTAAACATAACTTTTACATCAACAGGAGTTAGACTTTGCTCAGTAAACAATGCACTGTCATGAGCCACAGTATTTTTTTTCTTGGACTTGCTTTTTTCTTTTCTTTATAAGTGTTTGAAACGGTGTATTAAAAGAGAATGATAAACATCCAAAGGGTAAATAGAGTAACAAATAAAGAGAAATAAAAATGATACTTCCATATCAATTGTCAAGCATGAACTAATCTCTAGCAAAGTTCACTCAATACTCTAAATAATAGTTTAAAGTGGGTGCAAAAGTGGGTGCAAAAGTGGGTGCAAAAGTGGGTGCAAATGTGGGTGCAAATGTGGGTGCATAAGTGGGTGAAAAAGTGGGTGCATAAGTGAATGCAATAGTGGGTGCAAAGGTAGGTACAAAAGTGGGTGCATAAGTGGGTGCAAATGTGGGTGCATAAGTGGGTGAAAAAGTGGGTGCATAAGTGAATGCAATAGTGGGTGCAAAGGTAGGTACAAAAGTGGGTGAAAAAATGCCCCCCTTTTTGAATCTCGCTAACGCCCCCTTTTTAATCTATTTTTTGAAATTTTGACAAAGGGTCTAAGTGCACTTTTGTTAATATCTCGCGAACCAGTCTCTGTTGACGGGTCCTTGTTGACGGGTCCCTGTGGACGGGTCCCTTCGGCATAATTTGGATAAAATGCATGGGCCAGTCCATAGGGATCAGTCCAAAGGACCCGCCCACAGGAACCCGTCAACAAGGACCCGTCAACAGAGACTGGTTCGCGAGATATTAACAAAAGTGCACTTAGACCCTTTGTCAAAATTTCAAAAAATAGATTAAAAAGGGGGCGTTAGCGAGATTCAAAAAGGGGGGCATTTTTTCACCCACTTTTGTACCTACCTTTGCACCCACTATTGCATTCACTTATGCACCCACTTTTTCACCCACTTATGCACCCACATTTGCACCCACTTATGCACCCACTTTTGTACCTACCTTTGCACCCACTATTGCATTCACTTATGCACCCACTTTTTCACCCACTTATGCACCCACATTTGCACCCACATTTGCACCCACTTATGCACCCACTTTTGCACCCACTTTTGCACCCACTTTTGCACCCACTTTAAACTATTATTTAGAGTATTGAGTGAACTTTGCTAGAGATTAGTTCATGCTTGACAATTGATATGGAAGTATCATTTTTATTTCTCTTTATTTGTTACTCTATTTACCCTTTGGATGTTTATCATTCTCTTTTAATACACCGTTTCAAACACTTATAAAGAAAAGAAAAAAGCAAGTCCAAGAAAGAAAATACTGTGGCTCATGACAGTGCATTGTTTACTGAGCAAAGTCTAACTCCTGTTGATGTAAAAGTTATGTTTAATCCATCTTTCACGTCTCAAGAGCCATCAACATCGCAGATTATGCAAGAGGTAGTGTTGTTGTTTTAAGGGTGGAACTAAAAGGTTATCTGTCATCGATATGCAGATAGTTTTACCAAAGAAGAATTATTGGTGCTCTCCAAGTTGTTCATTTATTATGTGACAGTCAATGCCGTGAAAGAAATCTGGCAACTTATACCAAAATCATGGACTCAAGATCCTGGATAGTCTTACCAAAGATGAATTAGTGGTGCTCTCCAAGTTTTCATTTATTTTGTGACAGTCAATGCCGTGAAAGAAATCTTGCAACATGTACCAAACTCATGGACTCAAGACCCTGTGTTAAGTAAATACCTATTATTTCTTTGGATTAAGCATGTAAAGAACACGACCTTTCTTATCGTCATAGTCATTATGCTTTAATACGTGTGGTGGATAAAGTATCGTTGAAAAGCTAAGCAACGTTTGACATCCTATAATGGCTCAGTGGGGGAGAGGTTGGCAGCCCTCATTGTGATTACTGCTATAAAAGGGAAGTTAATGATGAGTGGACATGAACATTGAAAAGGATTGAGGAAATGGTATTTCTTTGTATTCTATTTTGTAAAGCCATATATGTTGTGAAATAAAAACAAGGTTTACAAGATCACAATGTCTTTTAATTTTAAAATGGTGATAGCCATTTCTTTATTTTCATTTTTTCACACATGAATATTTACAATTTCCACTTTTCATTTTTTTACATTCTTCTTGTTTAGTTTACACATTCTGTACATTTTTGTTGTTGTGAAATAAAAACAAGGTTTACCAGATCACAATGTCTTTTAATTTTAAAATGGTGATAACTATTTCACTTTTTCACACTTGGATATTTACAATTTTCCACTTTACATTTTTACATTTCCCTTGTTAAGTTCACACATTCTGTACATTTTTTAAAAATCTTTTTCGTAATATACAAAAGCAAACATTTTACTCTAAAATGTATTACTTATCCTATTTTTACTAAACTACAGTAGCCTAACATTATACATTCTACTTACAGTTTTTTACAAAAAAATATTACAATATAAAACACACTACAAATATTACAATATAGTGATCATTAGACTTAAGTAAAGTAATAGTCGTCAATGCGACTGTTTCCCCAAGCAAAAGTATCAAATGTGTTGGGTATAATGAATCGTTTGTTGTCTTCATTACTTAAAGCAACTTTGTTATGCAAATTGGTATGTAGCTGATGATTTTTACTTCTAAATACCCTCATTTTCTTATATAATACAGGTGGGTTACTAACTATACAGTTTTTATAATCACTTATATCTAACTCTTTACTAACAACATTCTTTTTCACTCCTTTTAATTTTTTTACTACTACATCATCAATTGTCATATAGCTGTATGATTTAGATTTTGTGCCTACAAAGGTGTCTATAATAACACCAGCACATTCATCCTTAAATTTCCCAAGAACCTTTTTGTTTACTAGAGGTAAATGGTAAATATTATCCTCGGGATAGTCACTTGTATCAAACCTATTTAGCTCAGTTTTGATATCCTCATAAAAATCATCAGTTTTAAACTCATAAATAAAAGAATCTGTGTCTGTGTAGAGTAATTTAGCATTATCAAGATAGTGTTTCTTTACATAATCATAGTGAAATTCATACATAAGTGTTTTTGATAATTCCAGAATGGTGTAACCCACATATATGGGTTTGTTGTAAGTTACTTTAAGACGATTCATTTGTATTACAACTAAATCCTCATGAATAATTGAACAGCTATGAAAGTTAGGCTTGCTTATTAAGTTGCTCGCACCATACGTTTTACCATCATTCTCCCACTTTGTTATCAGCTTTACATCAACTCGTTTATCAACATTCTCCATAGTCTTTCCAAAAACACTATTATTCATGAGTTTATAAAAATCTTTTCAAACGAGTTTGTTGACTGTGTTCTTAAATTATTGTTTAGATCAATATACGGTTTGAGCCATGCTGACTGATGGAATTGCAATACGCGATGAATTTTAGTTAATTTCAATCCATGCTGTAGACACTGTTTCAAGTTTCGATAATGTATTACATATTTACATTTATTATTTACATTAGCAATTAACATTTTTGTTCGTGATTGATGTATGGAGATTTCATATTCTCAGGACAAAATGGTAAATCATTATGATCATCATGTAAGTCTTTAGGGTACTCAAGATTTACCTCTAAAATATATCCTTTATCATCGTTATCATTAAGAGTGTCAACATGTAAGACATCAATTTCAGGTTGTGTCAGCCAGCGAAAATCTTTCAGTGGTAGATATTGACTCATAGCCCAACCATATTGGTTATTTGCATCGAGGTAGACAATATACTTTGACTCTTCACAAGGGTTGTAGCTAGGCATGTATTTATTATTCGCTTTAGAGTACCGTCCACTACATTGACTTAATCCACCTCGAATTGATGATTTTATAAAATTGATCATGTCTATATCAGTCATTAATTATAAATTTACTTTCGTTTTTTTTTTTCAACATTGAACTGAAAATTAACCCAGGAGCTGTGAAATACTGACAAGGATCAAGGTCATACGTTTTCATACAAACATTCCGAAAATTTTCAAAAACATCTGCTAATAACAACACATCTGTCTTCAAATATATGTCTGAAAATTCTCCTAAAGTTTGAATGTTAAACTGTGCCCATACACGTTGTGCATGTAAATATTCCTGATCACTGATATGACTTGTGTTTAAGGAACTGTAAAATGCATATTTCGGTGGTAAAGAACACTCCTCAAGACGTTCCACACAGTTAATATATTCGTAAGGGAATATACCCTTTTGACAAATCAAATTAAAATCATCTTCTTTAGGAAAGACACGTTGAATTTCATGAAACTGATCTGATTTTAAATTACTAGCAAGCTTATCAAGACTACTCGGCATAAAGCGGAATGAATCTAAAAATCGCAGTTTAATGGTTTTCTTATTGTCAGTTTTGATGTATTTTGTGAACGATATGTATTGTTCCTTATTATTTGCAATCACATCAATTTTCACATCTGAAGCTCCAAATTCTTTAACGATAAAGTGGTTATCGTATTTGCTACCGTTATGTAGAATGACCGGAATGAATATACTTACTCTATAATTTAAATTACATTCTTGGTGAGCAGCACCACGATATTGTCCTGTTAAATGGTCATGATCGCGAACCCTGTCTGTATATAAACATTCACCACATATAAAACAATTAGTTTCAGTTTCAAAATTCATTTGCTCTAATAAAGTTAGTGGTTCCATTGGAATGATCGTATTTAAAATAGAGGATATACGGATGGCATCTTTCTCAAGCCTTTCCATAAAAACTTTAGGTGCATCAGGTCCTCTATAGAGCTCAAACTTATTTAAAGAGTCATCATAACTACATTTAATATAATATGCAAAGCTAAAAGGTTCATGAATGTGAGTAGTGTTGGTAAAAGGTTGGGCTGGATTCGATGAACATGTATTAAATGGTTTTAGCAAAGCCTCGAAGTCAGCATATATAACAAATGGTACTCGAAGCTGTTTCTCATAATCCTTAAATTTTAGAATGTTATTTTTAGGAGTCGGTAATACCGTACGAACATGATTACACCCCCATTTTTGATGTTGAGTTAGTTGGTCCTCTTTTCTGAAATATAGCAAACAGCCATCACACAACCACTTCTTATGTTCTCTTTTTGTTATCTGACTACCAACAAGTCTACTTAAATGTTTTATCCAACAATAGTGGGCATTTTCACCTTCGGTTATGTAAAGTAAATTTACATGAGCATCCTTTTTTTCCTGAGTATAATATAGAGGGCCTACTATACTCTTATTTTCAATTTCATAAACATTAATACTTACATTGTTCAGCTCTTCAAAACGTTTAATGTCTTTTATCGCCATAGGAAATTCCATTTCTTTTAAATCTAACACTGAGGAATAGTGAGGATATGATAATGTTCTCTCCACATGTCCCACTGCTGGATGGAGAGCTGAGGTTACAGCCCATGCAAAGCATGCGTCATCATTATTCATAACGTTCACAACAGCTTTCTTACGTTTGATCCATGCTGGCAAATCAATGATGCTCGAAGGGGATTATATTTATTCATGTTGGTTTCTAAATAAAGTACTTCAACCAATGCCCAGCCCGACTCCCTTTCCTGGAACTCTTCACTCTTCACGATGATAGCACTTGAAATATTTTGATATATATCACTAATATTAGTTGATTCACTAACAATTACGTTTTTTGTATTAAAAGATTTGATATCCGTAATTTCACCTTCGCTCCCAGTTTTTACATAGAGGCCAAAAAGTTCAAAATTCATTTTAGATGTTTTATGCTCTAATAAAACATTACCTACCAAGCCAAACACAGTAGGTTGAACATTTTTTAAAAATGATTCAATACTTTGAGTTTTTTCTTCACTATGAAGTCTGTAACTAGCAATTCGACTTTTAAATGCTCTACCAATTTGTTGAACATTTCCAGAATTTCTTTCATGGCAAGTGTTATTTTTATGTTGAATACTGCGTAAATGTCCATGAATGATTGAAGAAGGTATATCAATATTACATACATCACAATGTGTTATCGAAGGTTCATCATTCTTCTTTCTTTTTGATGCACAACTATTTTCACAATCTTGAGAACGTTTACGCTTTTGAGCATTACATTCATTTAAAAGTTCCGTGCTAGTTGATGGCTTTACAGTTTTTAATTCCTGTTGTTCCCCATGCACTTCAACCATGTGGGATTGATATCGCTTTACAGCAGAAAAACCAAGATCACAAACTGAACATGAAAAAGGTGCTGAACTGACATGCATTAAATTTACATGACGTGCAAGATTATCTTGTCTGTTAAATGTGGTAGCACAATGACTGCACACAAACATTTTAATGTCATGTTTAGCATTTGCGTGTCGTTGAAGGTTGTCAGGTCTTGAGAACTGTTTCTTACAGTCACCACACTTGAACATGATGATCACTTTCGAAATTACCTATAAAAGAAAGAAATCATAAATGTTAATAAAAATAAAACAAAAGTACAATATAGATAGTTTAATTATATTCCTGTCAATGGTTATAGCAGGGTATTTAAATCGATCTGTGAACTCCTAGCAAGTCTAACTTCATGTAGTTCTAACTGGGGTTACTATATACCACTGTCACTGACACCTAGCGATGAACATTGGAACTTGATAGAGTGGTAGAAACCAGCAGTCGCCAGTTAAGTGAGCTAAGTATGACGTCATAGCTAGTCTTAAAACAAGTCTAAACTTGTAGAACATATCACGTGATAGAAACCAGCGTTCACCAGTTAAGTGAGCTAAGTGTGACGTCATAGCCAGTCTTAAAACAAGTCTAAACTTGTAGAACATGTCACGTGATAGAAACCAGCGATCACCAGTTAAGTGAGCTAAGTGTGACGTCATAGCCAGTCTTAAAACAAGTCTAAACTTGTAGAACATGTCACGTGATAGAAACCAGCGATCGCCAGTTAAGTGAGCTAAGTGTGACGTCATAGCCAGTCTTAAAACAAGTTTAAACTTGTAAAACATGTCACGTGTCAAGGTTAAGTTAGGTAAAGTTAGGTTATGTTAGGTGAACTGAGGTTAAGTCTTTAAATATTCCCTCTGTCATTGACACCTAGCAATGAACATTCAGACTTAATAGAGCGGTAATCAAAATCTAACCTACAAAATTAGCTTTACACACCATGGTCAAGTAGATCCAACTTTTGACTGCCAAATATACCATTTTCACTGACATGTAGTGGTGAGCATTGGAAAATATCACTCTAACTGTTTAAAATTTATTAGAGGGGCACTTACCTTTTTATAATTTATCAACTGCTGCCACTGAATGAACAGATTGTAGGAATCTGGGAACCTACAGGTACCCAATTATCTGTAAACAAATCAATCAATCAATCAATAAATACATTCCAATCAATAACTTCAACATCAATTAGTAATAAAAGACTACAATCCATTAATAATAAGTACTTACCTTGAAAAATAATTTAATGATTTTCTACCAAAACGGCTTTTTTTTACAACTCTTGAGTAGTAATAGAGCACTGTTCACTCAAAGCGAGTAATGATGACTGACAGTAGGGAGATATATGACACCCCTCTTATATAAACTCTCATCGCTCGTGTCAGCAGTTTTTTGCAGATCATTGCAATTCCTCTCCCAATACAGCTGAGAGTCCAAAGCACACTAGGAACACCTGTGTGGTATCCAATGACTGCTGACTTTGCATAATCATCACCCATTGTCTTGATCAACACCTGAGGTTTTAAATTACTGCAGCGTCAGTCATAGCAACAACAGTGTGCGCTCTCTGCAATGTCAGCAACATGACACCGGAAGGAACACCTGTGTAATATCCAATAACTGTTAACTTTACATGATCATCACCCATTGTCTTAATGAACACTTGCGGTTTCAAATTACTGCAGCGTTAGTAATAGCAACAGATCTGTGCGCTCTCTGCCATGTCTGTAATATGACACACAGGAAATATAACAAGACGTCTTACTGCACATACCATCTCCATAGTTTTAACATCTTAAGAACATGTATTATTCTCTTTCAACTACAAATGACTCGTTAGAACACATCCATCCACCGAGTTAGATCCCTTGTATGTTCACATGTATTTCGCCACTTTCCTTTCATATCGTTATCCTATTATAGTAGTAGAGACTGGAGAACAACGTCAGTTCAACACACGCGAAATGTAGTTAGGCCCTTTGACATAATTTAAATAAATTCATGAGCCAGTCCGTAGGAACCGGTCCAAAAGGGATCAGTCCAAAGGGACTCATCAACAAGGACTCATCCACAAGGACTCGTCCACAAGGACCTGTCCACAAGGACTTGTCCACAAGGACCTGTCCACAAGGACTCGTCCACAATGACCCGGCAACAATGACCCGTCCACAGGGACCTGTCAACAAGGACCCGTCCACAGGGAACCGCTCCCCCACCCTCTTCAAAAGCCATGAGTGGGCATGCTAATTCATAGTGGCTTTCCACCGAACACATGCACTTTATGTAGAACAACGTTTCATTCCATATCGGCATTCCAACTCTCACATGTTGCAATTGGAAAGAGAGATTCTCTAAAAAATTACAATTTCACCCCCTAGTAGGGTAGATTTTATTTTTGAGGTTGAAATATGTTGTTCATAGGAAAGGGGGTGTCATCCCGAGTTCAATGACACCTCATTCGTCAAAATCCGACCACGGGTTCGGGAGTTATCGGGCTGCCGCCATCTTGTGAGGAGGGTGAGGAGGTGGAGGGGCCAGAACCGGCCAAAACACACTACTGGCATACACACAGACAGACAGACACACATTTGTCTGGACCGATCTCATAAGTCTACTTTTTCCTTATTTTTGCAAAATGTGAAAAGTAGGCTAAAAATTTCAAAAATAGGACCTCATCAACTAAGCTGATAGATAAATTTGCTTCATCCAATCACAGGAAAGGAGAATATGTTTACAAATAAGGAGCCGAGTGAGTACAGTTTTTAATGCTTGAACTATTTTCAAAATTTGTTTCAAAATTTGTGTGGAATGATGATAATGGCAATATTGGCAACAATGGTTGCGTTCACGGTAGCAAACAGTTGATCAACTGCTCCAAAGCAGATGCATCGGGAGCGGGATCAGGTTTTACGTGTACCTGTGAACGGTTTGCTCCATCTGATCTGTAGCAGCGCGCGTTGTTCGAAAGTGGACAAGGGCGATGTTGAAATTATCAGATAATCTTATGAGAGTGAATGCTGATATTAGATCAGTATCTAATTTACCTTTAGTTTTGCAACTCGGAACGAAATTGCTCTGAAACTATGTACCGAAGGCTGTGAACATGTATCAAACCATACCTTGCTCCCGATAATATTAGGCCTACGTACGTAAATTTCTTGTCTTTCTGATACGGCATTTCTTGTGTTATGCTAGTTCGGCGACGGTAAAGAATACTTGACAGTTTAACGTATGGTAGGCTACGGTATATTAAGGTGGTATATCTCAAGATTTATGATAATTGAAGTCATTTTAATCCCTTCAAATTGAACACGGTAGGTTAGGCCTACGTCTCAATAGACGAATATTTATTCAAGAATATCAATATACTTAGCTTTGATTTTATTAATGTAGGGTTATATCATATGAGAAGGGTCAAGAGTCTGTAAGTCTAGCAGTAAACCTCTTACCAGTCATCCACACATGATGACTTCATTATTTGTTAGCACTGCTTCATCTATCTAATTTGTTCCTGCTTCTTATATTTGAAGCTTTTGGATTTATTCGTCAGCTTAACTGTGCTGTACAGTTTTTAGTTACTGTACTATACAAATTAATTGTATTTACAAAAAAATCAGGTTAGATTGCAAAATTAATTTGAAACACTACAAGAATATAAAAAACACATTGTCCCTACCTGTCAACTAGGGGTATTTATCTGGATCATTACCCTTCTCCTATCCAATACGGCTCAGGACAGGGAGGCATGGAGAGCTGCATCAAACCAGTCAAAAGACTGAAGACTCAAACAACAACATCCAATAAGGTCAGATGACCTCAAGGTTCCACCCTTTAAAATTATAACCAGCATCTAGAAATAAAATTTCTGGGTCCCTCATCTAAAGCAAAGGAAATCATGGTACGAGCCTGTATTATCCTTGTTATACCGGTACCTTACTTGTTTACACCCCAATATTAGTACTTAAAGAGAAAGGCGCAACATGAACTGTTGATGGATTACCTTAAATATGAGTCTCTTACTTGGCAGTCCATTCTCCTCCTATCAATACACAACTGGTTTCCATACCATATTCCCTATAGGCTACTGTTCATCTAATGAAAATGAAAAATGTTAGGCTACAGATTTTTGGTTGAAAACAGTTGTCTAAAAGATGCTTTCACAATTGATTTTTCAATAGATCATGTCAACAAATGGTCCAGTAACGTAGAAAGAATTAAGGAAAGTAGGGCATTTTAAAATTATTGCAACCCAAGTCTGGACAGTATAGAATGAGGTAGAGGAAACTAGACTGCAAAAATATAAACTGAAAAAAATAAGATGTAAAAAGCAGGAAAGTACCAGGATGAATGACTCCTAGCAACAAATATAAATGAAGCAGTGCTAAAGAATACATTTTTCTGTGATAATTTGAAGCCATTCTTTTTTTTCAGCGTTGCCTATACAAATTGTCTTTGCTGCTTCTCAGTCGGTCAACATGGGGTACAAAATTATAAATATGTAAACACACTCCTGTAAACAATTACATGTATTAGTTGCCCATTGCCCATTTAGGTGTGATAACTAACTAATACATGTAATTTTTTCCAGGAGAGTGTTTATATATTTATAATTTTGTACCCGAAAAGCAGCGATGACTACATTTTATCTTGAATTTCAGTACATACCGGTAATCATTACCAGCTGCTTGGTGTACGATACTGGTACTTCAATAGGGCTTGGCTAGTGGGCTCGCACAATTGCATACCATTACCGGAGGTAACATTCATGACTCATCACTCTCTTAAAGATATTGATACTTGGTTACTAACAATTCCCTTTGTTGCTCAATATATGCCTGGTAGATAGATGGTTGGTAAGAATCAGCAAACTAAATGTTAAAAGAAGTAATATCTTCCATCTAGGCTCATTACCGTACCAGATTGAATACAAATGAAACTACAGTACAAAAGAACTATACCGTAGGTGTAGTTTTGTAACAAACATAGTTCATTCAGTCACCGTACAAGAACATCAGGTCTTCTGTGGTCAGCAGCAAATACTGCTGTGTGAATGAATATGCAGATTATAAAGTGAAGCATCACTGTAATGAGCTGTTAAAACTCAGGCAAGCTGCGATAAGGTAAGAAAATATTGGACAAACTGGGTAAGTGCTGTGTTGAACAGTGCTCAATCTTCTCTGCTTGTGTAAGAAGAGAAATATATTATATTTCTTGAGTTTCAGTACATGGGCCTAACCATTACCAGCTTCTTGGTAGCCTACTGCAGTGAACCTAGGCTAGTGAGCTTGCCTAATTGTAGCCTATACTGTACAGTACTAGTAGGTAATATTCATGACTCCTCACTCCCTTTAAGTTATCATTTTACTAACAATTTCCTTAGCTTGTAACTTAAAGCCTCCTTCCCAATCCTAGCCTCAGTTAAAAATGCATGTACTACTACCGACACCACAGCATTTTGAAAGGTATCCTGTACTGTTAAAATAGAGATGAATATGTACCATAACATACTGTACAGACAAGGGAGTGAGTAAAATAATTTAGCCTTATGTCACAATTTCTAAATCCATTCCCATAATTCATTTTACTTATTAGTCAGCTCATATTTGAGTACAGAGACCGAACCTGTTCCCTGAGAGAAAATCATCGCTCGTTTGACAAAAGGAAGTCATGGATGGAAATTATGGTGTTGGATTAATTGAAGCATGGACAGAATACAGTATGTGCAAACAATAACTGTTACAAAATGTTAATACTCAGGCAGGTTGAGATAAGGTAAGGAAATATTGGACAAACTGGGTAAGTGCTGTGTTGAACAGTACTCAATTTTCTCTGCTAGTGTAAGAAGAAAAATATATTATATATCTTGAGTGTCAGTACATAACCATTACCAGCTTCTTGATGTACTGGTCGCCTACTGCAGTGATCCTAGGCTAGCAAGCTTGACCAATTGTAGCCTATAGCCTACTGTACAGTACCAGTAGGTAATATTCATGACTCCTCACTCCCTTAAAGTTTTCATTTTACTAACAATTTCCTTTACAGGTTACTAAGCTTGTAACTTAAAGCCTCCTTCCCAATCCTAGCCTCAGTTAAAAATACATGCACAACTACTGACACCACAGCATTTTGAAATGTATCCTGTAGCCTAGGCTACTGTTAAAATATAGATCAATATGTAGCATACACACAAGAGAGTGAGTAAAATAAATTAGCTTTATGTCACAATTTCTAAATCCATTCTCATAATGCATTTTACTTAATAGTCAGTTCCTATTTGAGTACAGAGTCCTAACCTGTCATCAGAGAGAAAATCATCGCTCGTTTGACAAAAGGAAGTCAAGGATGGAAATTTTGGTGTTGGATTAGTTGAAGCATGGGCAAAATACAGTATGTGCATACAATAATTGTCACAAAATGTTAATACTCAGGCATGTTGAGATACCGTAAGTGAAGGAAATAAAGGACAAAGGACAAAGTGCTATGTTGAAGAGTGCTTAATTTTCTCTCCTTGTGTAAAAAGAAATTTATATACAGTATATATGTATTATATCTTGAGTTTCAGTGCATAATCATTCCCAGCTTCTTGATGTACGGTACTGGTAGCCTACTGCAGTGAACATTGGCTATTGAGCTTGCCCAATTATAGCCAATGGTACGGTACCAGTATGGTAGGTAATATTCATTAAATTGAAAGGAATGTGGATGTTTAATCTAGACCTGAACAGCAACCGAGAAGCAAGATAACTGTTAAGATAGGACTGCTAATGCCATGAAAAGAAAAGTAATGGTTACCGGTTCTTGAAATGCTTACCAAGGGAAGCTGGTTTCTTTCAAACATAGAAACATATTTATAGGCTAGGGCCTGTACAAGACCAAACTGACTTCATTCAGTCCAAGCTGAAAGCCGGGAGGGGGGGGGGGGAGGTCTTGCGGTCTGATAATGAGCTGTGTGAATTTAAAATACCGTACAATTTAGTGAAACATTTACGATTGTTTCAAGAAAAAATATTGGCCTAGTGAATAGGTTTTTCAACATTCTTGAAAGGAATGTGGATGTGTAGGCTAATCTAGACCTAAACAGCATCCAAGAAGCAAGAGAACTGTTCAGATAAATCTGATAATACCATGAAAAGAAAAATACTGATAGGCTACTAGTATTTCCCAGTCATTACATTCTGATCAGCCAAACACTTAGTTTTCTATTGGAAGAATCACCTAATAATGCAGGCACAAACAGATCTATGGTAATTCTTATATTCTATTGCATACAAATCCTTAACCCAACAAGTACCGGTAGCCTACGGTATTGAAATAATTTATTTTTGAGTCAAGACTCTTGACAATAGGTCTTAGCCTATCAGAATTTGGGGTAGGCCCAGTACAATGCAGGTGTTTTTATACAGTACTGGCAGCCTATGCTTGCTCTAAATGAAAGGTATTTTTATACAGTACCGGTAGCCTAAAAGTTTGATTCTCTCTATACTGCCTACACAACAATATATTCATCGAGATACAGTATTCATCCCAAAGCATAGGTTAAAATCGTATTTTCAGACCAAATTACCCCAGTCAAGTGATGAAAAAACGCTGAAACATCGATTTAAAAACTTTAAAAATGCACATTGCCACTAAAAATGAAACCACACACCTGAATTCATATAATTTTTAATACTTGTAACAAAAGAAAGAATGTAACATCCGATATATCAGGTTATGTTGTTTCACACATAGGTTAAAATTTGTCGCAACTGCGGTCCGTAAATCGGAATAAAGATTTATCACGAATTTAACACAATGCAGGTCATTTTATAGGCTATAGAGGGACCGTGATGTTGTGTTCTTCATTATTATTTCAGTATTCATCAGTTTAGGAACTATTTTGAGCGATTTCCACAATGTTTACATTTGTTTTTAAATCTACTTCATGCTACGCCATGTTGGATTTAAACATGTTCCGTGGATGGAGCGAAGTTTTTCTACGCTCCATAAAATGGCGTCCGCTCCATGGAACAAGTTTAGGGAGCGCTCCATCACACCGCGTTCACAGCGTACTTTCTTCAACAGTTGATCAACTGTTTGCTACCGTGAACGCAACCATGTTTAATATGAAACAACAATAATCTTATCTCGCCCACACTAAAATTTTAGTCAGGAGTCGCCTTTGATTATTATTATTATTATTATTACCGTTGCTTAAGAAGTTAAGCATCGTATTCGACATTGGTGAGGTACACACTGCACAAAGAATAGGCTCCGCTATACAGGGTCATCGAAACATAATGCCAACATTTAAAAAAATTATAGCACCGAAACCCTTTATGTTAAAAGTGTAATTCTTTCACTGAACGCCAGCTGGTTAAAGTAAGTTTTGTTTTGGAGGGGACGTGACCTTGCTATGCGCACACTAGATGCGCAGTAGCCAAGGTCGGCCGGGGGCGCGCATGGCAATGAAGTCCTGACCTCACCCGTTTCGATTTTTTTCTGGAGGTACATTATAACATTGTGTATGAAGAACAAATTCGGGATTTGGAGCACCTGCGTGAGCGAATTTTTGCCGCCATCTTGACATTTACTCCTGAAATGATTGAACTTACCAATACAGCCATTGGGAAAGAGTGCGTTCAATGCTGATGTTGGTGGTCGGCCTGGCCTAGATTTTTTCTCTACAGTCCCTGTTTCCTTAAACTGATTAAACCATCGAATGACAGCTTTGTAATCAGGTGCAGTATGTCGGGCGGTGCAGTCATTGGTGCGCGTGCCCCCGGTCGACCTTGGCTACTGCGCATCTAGTGTGCGCATAGCAAGGTCACGTCCCCTCCAAAACAAAACTTACTTTAACCAGCTGGCGTTCAGTGAAAGAATTACACGTTTAACATAAAGGGTTTCGGTGCTATCATTTTTTGAAATGCTGGCATTATTTTTCGATAACCCTGTATTAACATACTGTATGAAAGGCCGTGCTATCGTCCCGCCACACTCGCTTGGCTCGATATGTCAAGCTTACTTCTGCTCTAACACAACTGACCGATCGTCAAATGGCTCCTATTTATTAGAATCAATTTCCCGTGGAAGATACTGTTCTTTGAAATTGCCCATAATTAATCTTCAACGTCTGTTATCATCTACAGGGCTGGTCAGAAGTCTTCTATCCAGCAGTGTGTACCTTACACACCCAACGCATATTATTGTGAGACTCCTCGTGGTATGCTGGCTGTCACTCCAGAGGTGCGAGTTCGATTCCTGGCTCTGCCAAGAAATCTAATTCTGGTCTGAGGGCTGGAACGGGGTCCACTCAGCCTCGTGAGGCAAACCTGAGAAGAGATGGATTGGATTCCTACCTTAGCTATCCTATAAGTGGTTTTCCATGGTTTCCCACTTCTACTGTAGGCAAATACTAGGATGGTTCCTACCTTAATGCAACGGCCACATCCTTGCCAATCCTCACCAGATTTACAAATGCACACAATAATACAGCCATCACAATAACTCAGGTTATAAGTGCTAGATATCGGAAAAGCCCACTAAAGAGCTCAATCTCACTGCTAACGCCAATGCTCACTCTTACGTCCCTGGGCCACGTTGGTCATCAGCCCCTTGTACTTGTATAGAATCAAAATCAGGTCTGTTCCACGCCACAGGGACAGTAGTGCAAAGTTCCTATCCTTCCCTCCTTTCTTCCTTCCTTCCTTCCTTCCCTCCATCCTTCCCTCCTTCCTTCCTTCCTTCCTTCCCTCCATGCTTCCCTGCTTCCTTGCTCCTTTCTTCCTTCCTTCCTTCCTTCCTTCCTTGCTTCCTTCCCTCCTTCCTTCCCTCCTTCCTTCCTTCCTTTCTTCCTTCCTTCCTTCCCTCCTTCCTTCCTTCCCTCCTTCCCCCCTCCTTCCTTCCTTCCTTCCCTCCTTGCTTCCCTGCTTCCTTGCCTCCTTCCTTCCTTCCTTCCTTCCTTCCCTCCTTGCTTCCCTGCTTCCTTGCTCCTTCCCTCCTTCCTTCCTTCCTTTCTTCCTTCCTTCCTTCCTTCCCTCCATCCTTCCCTCCTTCCTTCCTTCCTTCCCTCCTTGCTTCCCTGCTTCCTTGCTCCTTCCTTCCTTCCTTCCTTGCTTCCTTCCCTCCTTCCTTCCCTCCTTCCATCCTTCCTTTCTTCCTTCCTTCCTTCCCTCCTTCCTTCCTTCCCTCCTTCCCCCCTCCTTCCTTCCCTCCTTGCTTCCCTGCTTCCTTGCCTCCTTCCTTCCTTCCTTCCTTGCTTCCTTCCCTCCTTCCTTCCCTCCTTCCTTCCATCCTTCCTTCCTTCCTTTCTTCCTTCCTTCACTCCTTCCCTCCTTCCCTCCCTCCTTCCTTCCCTCCGTCCTTGCTTCCTTGCCTCCTTCCCTCCTTCCTTCCTTCCCTCCTTCCTTCCCTCCTTCTTTCCTTCCTTCCCTCCTTGCTTACAACTTTCCTTGCCTCCTTCCTTCCTTGCTTCCTTCCCTCCTTCCTTCCGTCCATTCTTCCTTCCCTCCTTCCTTCCTTCCTTCCTTCCCTCCTTTCCCTCCTTCCTTCCCTCCTTCCTTCCTTCTTTCCCTCCCTCCTTCCTTCCCTCCTTCCTTCCCTCCTCCCTTCCTTCCTTCCTTCCCTCCTTCCTTGCCTCCTTCCCTCCTTCCATCCTTGCTTCCCTTCCTCCTTCCTTCCGTCCTTCCTTGCTTCCTTGCTTCCTTCCTTCCTTCCTTCCCCCCTTCATTGCTTCCTTCCCTCCTTCCTTCCTTGCCTCCTTCCCTCCTTCCTTCCCTGCTTCCCTCCCTCCTTCCTTCCGTCCTTCCTTGCTTCCTTGCTTCCTTCCTTCCCTCCCTCCTTCCTTGCTTCCTTCCCTCCTTCCTTCCTTCCTTCCTTTCTTCCATCCTTACTTCCTTCCTTCCCTCCTTCCTTACCTCCTTCCCTCCTTCCTTCCTTGCTTCCTTCCCTCATTCATTCCTTCCTTCCTTCCTTGCTACTTCCCTCCTTCCCTCCTTCCTTGCATCCTTCCCTCCCTCCTTCCTTCCCTCCTTCCTTCCCTCCTTCCTTCCCTCCTTGCTTCCCTACTTCCTTGCCTCCTTCCTTCCTCGCTTCCTTCCCTCCTTCCTTCCCTCCTTTCTTCCCTCCTTCCCTCCTTCCTTCCTTCCCTCCTTCCCTCCCTCCTTCCTTCCCTCCGTCCTTGCTTCCTTCCCTCCTTCCCTCCTTCCTTCCTTCCCTCCTTCCTTCCCTCCTTCCTTCCTTCCCTCCTTGCTTCCCTCCTGCATTGCCTCTTTCCTTTCTTCCTTCCCTCCTTACTTCCTTCCCTCCCTCCTTCCCTCCTTCCCTCCCTCCTTCCTTCCCTCCTTCCTTCCCTCCTTCCCTCCCTCCTACCTTCCCTCCTTCCTTCCCTCCTTCCTTGCTTCCTTCCCCCCTTCCTCCCGTCCTTCCTTGCTTCCTTGCTTCCTTCCTTCCCTCCTTCCTTCCCTCCTTCCTTGCTTCCTTCCCTCCTTCCTTCCGTCCTTCTTTGCTACATTCCTTCCCTGATTCCTCCCCTTCTTCTTACTTCCTTCCCTCCTTCCTTGCTTCCTTTCTTCCTTTTTTTCCTTCCTTCCTTCCCTCCTTCCTTGCCTCCTTCCCTCCTTCCTTCCTTGCTTCCTTCCTTCCCTCCTTCCTTGCCTCCTTAACTCCTTCCTTCCTTGCTTCCTTCCCCCCTTGCTTCCTTCCTTCCTTCACTCCTTCCCTCCTTCCTTCCGTGCTTCCTTCGTTCCTTCCTTCCCTCCCTCTTTCCTTCCTTGCTTCCTTCCTTCCCTCCTTCACTCCTTCCCTCCGTCCATCCTTCCTTCCCTCCTTCCTTCCTTCCTTCCTTGCTTCATTCCCTCCTTCCCTCCTTCCTTCCTTCCCCCCTTTCCTCCTTCCTTCCTTGCTTCCCTCCTTCCTTCCTTCCTTCCTTCCCTCCTTCCCAGCCTCCTTCCTTCCTTCCTTTCTTCCTTCCTTACTTCCTTCCTTCCTTCCCTCCTTCCTTGCCTACGTCCCTCCTTCCTTCCTTGCTTCCTTCCCTCATTCCTTCATTCCCTCATTCCTTCCCTCCTTCCCTCCTTCCTTCCTTCCTTCCTTCCCTCCTTCCTTCCTTGCTTCCTTCCTTCCTTGCTTCTTTCCTTCCCTCCTTCCTTCCTTCCTTCCTTCCTTGCTTAATTCCCTCCTTCCCTCCTTCCTTACCTCCTTCCCTCCTTCCTTGCTTCCTTCCCTCCTTCCCTCCTTCCCACCTTCCCTCCTTCCTTCCTTCCTTCCTTCCTTCCTTCCCTCCTTCCCACATTCCTTCCTTCCTTCCTTCCTTGCTTCCTTCCTTCTTTCCTTGCTTCCTTCCCTCCTTCCCTCCTTCCTTCCTTCCTTCCCTCCGTCCCTCATTCCCTCCTTCCTTGCTTCCTTCCCTCCTTCCTTCCCTCCTTCCATCTTTCCTTCCTTCCCTCCTTCCCTCCCTCTTTCCTTCCTTCCCTCCTTCCTTCCCTCCGTCCTTGCTTCCTTCCCTCCTTTCCTCATTCCTTCCTTCCTTCCCTCCTTCCCTCCTTCCTTCCCTCCTTCCCTCCTTCCTTGCTTCCTTCCCTCCTTCCATCCTTCCCACCTTCCCTCCTTCCTTCCCTCCTTCCCTCCTTCCTTCCTTCCTTCCTTCCTTGCTTCCTTCCTTCCTTCCTTGTTTCCATCCCTCCTTCCCTCCTTCCTTCCCTCCGTCCCTCCTTCCCTCCTTCCTTGCTTCCTTCCCTCCTTCCCTCCTTCCCTCCTTCCTTCCCTCCTTCCTTCCCTCCTTCCTTCTTTCCTTCCTTCCCTCTTTCTCTCCCTCCTTCTTTCCTTCCTTCCCTCCGTCCTTGCTTACTTCCCTCCTTCCCTCCTTCCCTCCTTCCTTCCCTCCTTCTTTCCTTCCTTCCCTCCTTGCTTACCCTTTTCCTTGCCTCCCTCCTTCCTTCCTTCCTTGCTTCCTTCCCTCCATCCTTACCTCCATCCTTACTTCCTTTCTTCCTTCCCTCCTTCCCTCCCTCCTTCCTTCCCTCCTTCCTTCCCTCCTTCCTTCCTTCCCTCCTTCCTTGCCTCCTTCGCTCCTTCCTTCCTTCCTTTCTTCCTTCCTTACCTCCTACCTTCCCTCCTTCCTTGCCTACTTCCTTCCTTCCTTCCATGCTTCCTTCCCTCATTCCTTCATTCCCTCATTCCTTCCCTCCTTCATTCCTTCCTTTCTTCCTTCCCTCCTTCCTTGCTTTCTTCCCTCCTTCCTTCCTTCCTTCCCTCCTTCCTTCCTTCCCTCCTTGCTTCCCTGCTTCCTTACCTCCTTCCTTCCTTCCTTGCTTCCTTCCCTCCTTCCTTCCCTCATTCCTTCCTTCCTTCCCTCCTTCCCTCCCTCCTTCCTTCCTTCCTTCCCTCCGTCCTTGCATCCTTCCCTCCTTCCCACCTTCTTTCCTTCCCTCCTTCCATCCTTCCTTCCCTCCTTGCTTCCCTCCTTCCTTGCCTCCTTCCTTCCTTCCTTTCTTCCTTCCCTCCTTCCTTCCTTCCTTCCCTCCTTCCCTCTCTCCTTCCTTCCATCACTCCTTCCCTCCATCCTTCCTTCCCTCCTTCCTTCCCTCCTTACCTCCCTCCTTCCTTCCTTCCTTCCTTCCTTCCCTCCTTCCTTCCCTCCTTCCTTGCTTCCTTCCGTCCTTCCTTGCTTCCTTCCCTCCTTCCTTCCCTCCTTCCTTCCCTCCTTCCTTCCCTCCTTCCTTCCCTCCTTGCTTCCCTACTTCCTTGCCTCCTTCCTTCCTTGCTTCCTTCCCTCCTTCCTTCCCTCCTTTCTTCCCTCCTTCCCTCCTTCCTTCCTTCCCTCCTTCCCTCCCTCCTTCCTTCCCTCCGTCCTTGCTTCCTTCCCTCCTTCCCTCCTTCCTTCCTTCCCTCCTTCCTTCCCTCCTTCCTTCCTTCCCTCCTTGCTTCCCTCCTGCATTGCCTCCTTCCTTTCTTCCTTCCCTCCTTACTTTCTTCCCTCCCTCCTTCCCTCCTTCCCTCCCTCCTTCCTTCCCTCCTTCCTTCCCTCCTTCCCTCCCTCCTACCTTCCCTCCTTCCTTCCCTCCTTCCTTGCTTCCTTCCCCCCTTCCTCCCGTCCTTCCTTGCTTCCTTGCTTCCTTCCTTCCCTCCTTCCTTCCCTCCTTCCTTGCTTCCTTCCCTCCTTCCTTCCGTCCTTCTTTGCTACATTCCTTCCCGGATTCCTCCCCTTCTTCTTGCTTCCTTCCCTCCTTCCTTGCTTCCTTTCTTCCTTTTTTTCCTTCCTTCCTTCCCTCTTTCCTTGCCTCCTTCCCTCCTTCCTTCCTTGCTTCCTTCCTTCCCTCCTTCCTTGCCTCCTTAACTCCTTCCTTCCTTGCTTCCTTCCCCCCTTGCTTCCTTCCTTCCTTCACTCCTTCCCTCCTTCCTTCCGTGCTTCCTTCGTTCCTTCCTTCCCTCCCTCTTTCCTTCCTTGCTTCCTTCCTTCCCTCCTTCACTCATTCCCTCCGTCCATCCTTCCTTCCCTCCTTCCTTCCTTCCTTGCTTCATTCCCTCCTTCCCTCCTTCCTTCCTTCCCTCCTTTCCTCCTTCCTTCCTTGCTTCCCTCCTTCCTTCCTTCCTTCCTTCCTTCCCTCCTTCCAAGCCTCCTTCCTTCCTTCCTTTCTTCCTTCCTTACTTCCTTCCTTCCTTCCCTCCTTCCTTGCCTACGTCCCTCCTTCCTTCCTTGCTTCCTTCCCTCATTCCTTCATTCCCTCATTCCTTCCCTCCTTCCCTCCTTCCCTCCTTCCTTCCTTCCCTCCTTCCTTCCTTGCTTCGTTCCTTCCTTGCTTCTTTCCTTCCCTCCTTCCTTCCTACCTTCCTTCCTTGCTTAATTCCCTCCTTCCCTCCTTCCTTACCTCCTTCCCTCCTTCCTTGCTTCCTTCCCTCCTTCCCTCCTTCCCACCTTCCCTCCTTCCTTCCTTCCTTCCTTCCTTCCCTCCTTCCCACATTCCTTCCTTCCTTCCTTCCTTGCTTCCTTCCTTCCTTCTTTCCTTGCTTCCTTCCCTCCTTCCCTCCTTCCTTCCTTCCTTCCCTCCGTCCCTCATTCCCTCCTTCCTTGCTTCCTTCCCTCCTTCCCTCCTTCCTTCCCTCCTTCCTTCTTTCCTTCCTTCCCTCCTTCCCTCCCTCCTTCCTTCCTTCCCTCCTTCCTTCCCTCCGTCCTTGCTTCCTTCCCTCCTTTCCTCATTCCTTCCTTCCTTCCTTCCCTCCTTCCCTCCTTCCTTCCCTCCTTCCCTCCTTCCTTGCTTCCTTCCCTCCTTCCATCCTTCCCACCTTCCCTCCTTCCTTCCCTCCTTCCCTCCTTCCTTCCTTCCTTCCTTCCTTGCTTCCTTCCTTCCTTCCTTGCTTCCATCCCTCCTTCCCTCCTTCCTTCCCTCCGTCCCTCCTTCCCTCCTTCCTTGCTTCCTTCCCTCCTTCCCTCCTTCCCTCCTTCCTTCCCTCCTTCCTTCCCTCCTTCCTTCTTTCCTTCCTTCCCTCCTTCTCTCCCTCCTTCTTTCCTTCCTTCCCTCCGTCCTTGCTTACTTCCCTCCTTCCCTCCTTCCCTCCTTCCTTCCCTCCTTCCTTCCCTCCTTCTTTCCTTCCTTCCCTCCTTGCTTACCCTTTTCCTTGCCTCCCTCCTTCCTTCCTTCCTTGCTTCCTTCCCTCCATCCTTACCTCCATCCTTACTTCCTTTCTTCCTTCCCTCCTTCCCTCCCTCCTTCCTTCCCTCCTTCCTTCCCTCCTTCCATCCTTCCCTCCTTCCTTGCCTCCTTCGCTCCTTCCTTCCTTCCTTTCTTCCTTCCTTACCTCCTACCTTCCCTCCTTCCTTGCCTACTTCCCTCCTTCCTTCCATGCTTCCTTCCCTCATTCCTTCATTCCCTCATTCCTTCCCTCCTTCCCTCCTTCCCTCCTTCCTTCCTTCCCTCCTTCCTTCCTTGCTTCGTTCCTTCCTTGCTTCTTTCCTTCCCTCCTTCCTTCCTACCTTCCTTCCTTGCTTAATTCCCTCCTTCCCTCCTTCCTTACCTCCTTCCCTCCTTCCTTGCTTCCTTCCCTCCTTCCCTCCTTCCCACCTTACCTCCTTCCTTCCTTCCTTGCTTCCTTCCCTCCTTCCTTCCCTCATTCCTTCCTTCCTTCCCTCCCTCCTTCCCTCCCTCCTTCCTTCCTTCCTTCCCTCCGTCCTTGCATCCTTCCCTCCTTCCCACCTTCTTTCCTTCCCTCCTTCCATCCTTCCTTCCCTCCTTGCTTCCCTCCTTCCTTGCCTCCTTCCTTCCTTCCTTTCTTCCTTCCCTCCTTCCTTCCTTCCTTCCCTCCTTCCCTCTCTCCTTCCTTCCATCATTCCTTCCCTCCATCCTTCCTTCCCTCCTTCCTTCCCTCCTTACCTCCCTCCTTCCTTCCTTCCTTCCTTCCCTCCTTCCTTCCCTCCTTCCTTGCTTCCTTCCGTCCTTCCTTGCTTCCTTCCCTCCTTCCTTCCCTCCTTCCTTCCCTCCTTCATTGCTCACTCCCTCCTTCCTTCCTTTCTTCCTTCTTTCCTTCCTTCCTTGCCTCCTTCCCACCTTCCTTCCTTCCTTGCTTCCTTCCTTCCCACCTTCCTTGTCTCCTTCCCTCCTTCCTTCCTTGCTTCCTTCCCTCCTTTCTTCCTTCCATCCTTCACTCCTTCCCTCCTTCCCTCCCTCCTACCTTTCTTGCTTCCTTCGTTCCTTCCCTCCTTCCCTCCTTCCCTCCCTCCTTCCTTCCTTCCCTCCTTCCATCCTTCCTTCCTTCCCTCCTTCCTTCCCTCCTTCCTTCCTTCTTTGCTTCCTTCCCTCCTTTCCTCCTTCCTTCCTTCCTTCCTTCCTTCCTTCCCTCCTCCCTTCCTCGCTTCCTTCCTTCCCTCCTTCCTTCCTTCCTTCCTTGCTTCCTTCCTTCCCTCCTTCCCTCCTTCCTTCCTTGCTTCCTTCGTTCCTTCCTTAACTCCTGCCCCCCTTCCTTCCCTCCTTCCTTCATTCCTTGCTTCCTTCCTTCCCTCCTTCCTTCCTTCCTTCCTTCCTTCCCTCCTTCCCTCCTTCTTTCCTTCCTTGCTTCCTTCCTTCCCTCCTTCCCCCCTTCCCTCCTTCCGTCGGTCCTTCCTTGCATCCTTCCTTCCCTGCTTCCCTCCCTCCCACCTTCCTTCCCTCCCTCCATCCCTCCTTCCTTCCTTCCCTCCTTCCGTCCTTCCCCCTTCCTTACTTCCCTTAATCCCTCGTTCCTTCCTCCCTTCCTTCCCTCCTTCCTTGCCTCCTTCCTTCCTTCCTTGCTTCCTTTCCTCCTTCCTTCCTTCCTTCCCCCCTTCATTGCTTCCTTCCCTCCTTCCTTCCTTGCCTCCTTCCCTCCTTCCTTCCTTGCCTCCTTCCCTCCTTCCTTCCCTGCTTCCCTCCCTCCTTCCTTCCGTCCTTCCTTGCTTCCTTGCTTCCTTCCTTCCCTCCCCCCTTCCTTGCTTCCTTCCCTCCTTCCTTCCTTCCTTTCTTCCTTCCTTACTTCCTTCCTTCCCTCCTTCCTTACCTCCTTCCCTCCTTCCTTCCTTGCTTCCTTCCCTCATTCATTCCTTCCTTCCTTGCTACTTCCCTCCTTCCCTCCTTCCTTGCTTCCTTCCCTCCCTCCTTCCTTCCCTCCTTCCTTCCCTCCTTCCTTCCCTCCTTGCTTCCCTACTTCCTTGCCTCCTTCCTTCCTCGCTTCCTTCCCTCCTTCCTTCCCTCCTTTCTTCCCTCCTTCCCTCCTCCCTTCCTTCCCTCCTTCCCTCCCTCCTTCCTTCCCTCCGTCCTTGCTTCCTTCCCTCCTTCCCTCCTTCCTTCCTTCCCTCCTTCCTTCCCTCCTTCCTTCCTTCCCTCCTTGCTTCCCTCCTTCATTGCCTCCATCCTTTCTTCCTTCCCTCCTTACTTCCTTCCCTCCCTCCTTCCCTCCTTCCCTCCCTCCTTCCTTCCCTCCTTCCTTCCCTCGTTCCCTCCCTCCTACCTTCCCTCCTTCCTTCCCTCCTTCCTTGCTTCCTTCCCCCCTTCCTCCCGTCCTTCCTTGCTTCCTTGCTTCTTTCCTTCCCTCCTTCCTTCCCTCCTTCCTTGCTTCCTTCCCTCCTTCCTTCCGTCCTTCTTTGCTACATTCCTTCCCTGATTCCTCCCCTTCTTCTTGCTTCCTTCCCTCCTTCCTTGCTTCCTTTCTTCCTTTTTTCCTTCCTTCCTTCCCTCCTTCCTTCCTTGCTTCCTTCCTTCCCTCCTTCCTTGCCTCCTTAACTCCTTCCTTCCTTGCTTCCTTCCCCCCTTGCTTCCTTCCTTCCTTCACTCCTCCCCTCCTTCCTTCCGTGCTTCCTTCGTTCCTTCCTTCCCTCCCTCTTTCCTTCCTTGCTTCCATCCTTCCCTCCTTCACTCCTTCCCTCCGTCCATCCTTCCTTCCCTCCTTCCTTCCTTCCTTGCTTCATTCCCTCCTTCCCTCCTTCCTTCCTTCCTTCCCTCCTTTCCTCCTTCCTTCCTTGCTTCCCTCCTTCCTTCCTTCCTTCCTTCCCAGCCTCCTTCCTTCCTTCCTTTCTTCCTTCCTTACTTCCTTCCTTCCCTCCTTCCTTGCCTACGTCCCTCCTTCCTTCCTTGCTTCCTTCCCTCATTCCTTCATTCCCTCATTCCTTCCCTCCTTCCCTCCTTCCTTCCTTCCTTCCTTCCCTCCTTCCTTCCTTGCTTCCTTCCTTCCTTGCTTCTTTCCTTCCCTCCTTCCTTCCTTCCTTCCTTCCTTGCTTAATTCCCTCCCTCCCTCCTTCCTTACCTCCTTCCCTCCTTCCTTCCCTCCTTCCCTCCTTCCCACCTTCCCTCCTTCCTTCCTTCCTTCCTTCCTTCCCTCCTTCCCACCTTCCTTCCTTCCTTCCTTGCTTCCTTCCTTCCTTCTTTCCTTGCTTCCTTCCCTCCTTCCCTCCTTCCTTCCTTCCTTCCCTCCGTCCCTCATTCCCTCCTTCCTTGCTTCCTTTCTTCCTTTTTTCCTTCCTTCCTTCCCTCCTTCCCTCCTTCCCTCCTTCCTTCCCTCCTTCCCTCCCTCCTTCCTTCCTTCCCTCCTTCCTTCCCTCCGTCCTTGCTTCCTTCCCTCCTTCCCTCATTCCTTCCTTCCTTCCTTCCCTCCTTCCCTCCTTCCTTCCCTCCTTCCCTCCTTCCTTGCTTCCTTCCCTCCTTCCATCCTTCCCACCTTCCCTCCTTCCTTCCCTCCTTCCCTCCTTCCTTCCTTCCTTCCTTCCTTCCTTGCTTCCTTCCTTCCTTCCTTGCTTCCATCCCTCCTTCCCTCCTTCCTTCCCTCCGTCCCTCCTTCCCTCCTTCCTTGCTTCCTTCCCTCCTTCCCTCCTTCCCTCCTTCCTTCCCTCCTTCCTTCTTTCCTTCCTTCCCTCCTTCTCTCCCTCCTTCTTTCCTTCCTTCCCTCCGTCCTTGCTTACTTCCCTCCTTCCCTCCTTCTTTCCTTCCTTCCCTCCTTGCTTACCCTTTTCCTTGCCTCCCTCCTTCCTTCCTTCCTTGCTTCCTTCCCTCCATCCTTACCTCCATCCTTACTTCCTTTCTTCCTTCCCTCCTTCCCTCCCTCCTTCCTTCCCTCCTTTCTTACCTCCTTCCTTCCTTCCTTCCCTCCTTCCTTGCCTCCTTCGCTCCTTCCTTCCTTCCTTTTTTCCTTCCTTACTTCCTACCTTCCCTCCTTCCTTGCCTACTTCCCTCCTTCCTTCCTTGCTTCCTTCCCTCATTCCTTCATTCCCTCATTCCTTCCCTCCTTCATTCCTTCCTTTCTTCCTTCCCTCCTTCCTTGCTTTCTTCCCTCCTTCCTTCCTTCCTTCCCTCCTTCCTTCCTTCCTTCCCTCCTTGCTTCCCTGCTTCCTTGCCTCCTTCCTTCCTTCCTTGCTTCCTTCCCTCCTTCCTTCCCTCATTCCTTCCTTCCTTCCCTCCTTCCTTCCCTCCCTCCTTCCTTCCTTCCTTCCCTCCGTCCTTGCATCCTTCCCTCCTTCCCACCTTCTTTCCTTCCCTCCTTCCATCCTTCCTTCCCTCCTTGCTTCCCTCCTTCCTTGCCTCCTTCCTTCCTTCCTTTCCTCCTTCCCTCCTTCCTTCCTTCCTTCCCTCCTTCCCTCCCTCCTTCCTTCCATCACTCCTTCCCTCCATCCTTCCTTCCCTCCTTCCTTCCCTCCTTACCTCCCTCCTTCATTCCTTCCTTCCTTCCTTCCCTCCTTCCTTCCCTCCTTCCTTGCTTCCTTCCGTCCTTCCTTGCTTCCTTCCCTCCTTCCTTCCCTCCTTCCTTCCCTCCTTCATTGCTCACTCCCTCCTTCCTTCCTTTCTTCCTTCTTTCCTTCCTTCCTTGCCTCCTTCCCTCCTTCCTTCCTTCCTTGCTTCCTTCCTTCCCACCTTCCTTGTCTCCTTCCCTCCTTCTTTCCTTGCTTCCTTCCCTCCTTTCTTCCTTCCATCCTTCACTCCTTCCCTCCTTCCCTCCCTCCTTCCTTTCTTGCTTCCTTCGTTCCTTCCCTCCTTCCCTCCTTCCCTCCCTCCTTCCTTCCTTCCTTCCCTCCTTCCATCCTTCCTTCCTTCCCTCCTTCCTTCCCTCCTTCCTTCCTTCTTTGCTTCCTTCCCTCCTTCCCTCCTTCCTTCCTTCCTTCCTTCCTTCCCTCCTCCCTTCCTCGCTTCCTTCCTTCCCTCCTTCCTTCCTTCCTTGCTTCCTTCCTTCCCTCCTTCCCTCCTTCCTTCCTTGCTTCCTTCGTTCCTTCCTTAACTCCTGCCCCCCTTCCTTCCCTCCTTCCTTCATTCCTTGCTTCCTTCCTTCCCTCCTTCCTTCCTTCCTTCCTTCCCTCCTTCCCTCCTTCCTTCCTTCCTTCCATGCTTCCTTCGTTCCTTCCTTCCCTCCTTCCCCCCTTCCCTCCTTCCGTCGGTCCTTCCTTGCATCCTTCCTTCCTTCCCTGCTTCCCTCCCTCCCTCCTTCCTTCCCTCCCTCCATCCCTCCTTCCTTCCTTCCCTCCTTCCGTCCTTCCCCCTTCCTTACTTCCCTTAATCCCTCCTTCCTTCCTCCCTTCCTTCCCTCCTTCCTTCCTTACCTCCTTCCCTCTTTCCCCCCTTCACCCTTCCATCCTTCACTCCTTCCTTCCTTCCCTCCTTCTCTCCTTCCTTGCTTCCTTCCTTCCTTCCTTCCTTCTTTCCTTCCTTCCTTCCCTCCGTCCCTCCTTCCTTCCTACCTTCCCTCCTTCCTTCTCTCCTTGCTTCCTTCCTTCCTTCCTTCCCTCCCTCCTTCTTTCCTTGCTTCCTTCCTTCCTTCCCTCCTTCCTTTCTTGTTTCCTTCCTTCCTTGCTTCCTTCCTTCCTTCCTTCCCTCCCTCCTTCCTTGCTTCCTTCCCTCCTTCCCTCCCTCCTTCCTTCCTTGCTTCCTTCCCTCCTTCCCTCCTTCCTTGCTTCCTTCCTACCTTCCCTCCCTCCTTCCTTCCTTGCTTCCTTCCTTCCTTCCCTCCTTCCCTCCTTCCTTCCCTCCTTCCTTCCATCCTTGCTTCCTTCCTTCCTTGCTTTCTTCCTTCCCTCCTTCCTTCCTTCCTTCCCTCCTTCCTTCCTTGATTCATTCCCTCCTTCCCTCCTTCCTTCCCTCCTTCCTTCCTTCCTTGCTTCCTTCCCTCCGCTCCTCCTTCCCTCCTTCCTTCCTTCCTTTCCTCCTTCCCTCCTTCCTTCCTCCCTTCCTTGCTTCCTTCCTTCCTTCCTTGCTTCCTTCCCTCCTTCCCTCCTTCCTTCCTTCCTTCCCTCCGTCCCTCCTTCCCTCCTTCTTTCCTTCCTTCCCTCCATCCCTCCTTCCTTCCTTGCTTCCTTCCTTCCTTCTTTCCTTCCCTCCCTCCTTCCTTCCTTTCTTGCTTCCTTCCGTCCTTCCCTCCTTCCCTCCTTCCTTCCTTCCTTCCCTCCCTCCTTCCTTGCTTCCTTCCCTCCTTCCCTCCCTCCTTCCTTCCTTGCTTCCTTCCTTCCTTCCCTCCCTCCTTCCTTCCTTCCCTCCCTCCTTCCTTCCTTGCTTCCTTCCTTCCTTCCCTCCTTCCTTCCTTCCTTCCTTGCTTCCTTCCTTCCTTCCCTCCTTCCCTCCTTCCTTCCTTCCTTCCCTCCTTCCTTCCTTCCTTGCTTCCTTCCTTCCTTGCTTTCTTCCTTCCCTCCTTCCTTCCTTCCCTCCTTCCTTCCTTGATTCATTCCCTCCTTCCTTCCCTCCTTCCCTCCTTCCTTCCTTGCTTCCTTCCCTCCTTGCTTCCTTCCCTCCTTCCCACCTTCCCTCCTTCCTCCCTTCCTTCCTTCCTTTCCTCCTTCCCTCCTTCCTTCCTCCCTTCCTTGCTTCCTTCCTTCCTTCCTTCCTTGCTTCCTTCCCTCCTTCCTTCCTTCCTTCCTTCCTTCCTTCCTTCCCTCCGTCCCTCCTTCCCTCCTTCCTTCCCTCCATCCCTCCTTCCTTCCTTGCTTCCTTCCTTCCTTCTTTCCTTCCCTCCCTCCTTCCTTCCTTTCTTGCTTCTTTCCGTCCTTCCCTCCTTCCTTCCTTCCCTCCTTCCTTCCTTGCTTCCTTCCCTCCTTACCTCCTTCCCTCCTTCCTTCCTTCCTTCCTTCCCTCATTCCTTCCTTCCTTTCCTCCTTCCTTCCCTCCCTCCTTCCTTGCTTCCTTCCTTCCCTCCTTCCTTTCTTGTTTCCTTCCTTCCTTGCTTCCTTCCTTCCTTCCTTCCCTCCCTCCTTCCTTGCTTCCTTCCCTCCTTCCCTCCCTCCTTCCTTCCTTGCTTCCTTCCCTCCTTCCCTCCTTCCTTGCTTCCTACCTTCCCTCCCTCCTTCCTTCCTTGCTTCCTTCCTTCCTTCCCTCCTTCCTTCCTTCCTTCCTTGCTTCCTTCCTTCCTTCCCTCCTTCCCTCCTTCCTTCCCTCCTTCCTTCCATCCTTGCTTCCTTCCTTCCTTGCTTTCTTCCTTCCCTCCTTCCTTCCTTCCTTCCCTCCTTCCTTCCTTGATTCATTCCCTCCTTCCCTCCTTCCTTCCCTCATTCCTTCCTTCCTTGCTTCCTTCCCTCCGCTCCTCCTTCCCTCCTTCCTTCCTTCCTTTCCTCCTTCCCTCCTTCCTTCCTCCCTTCCTTGCTTCCTTCCTTCCTTCCTTGCTTCCTTCCCTCCTTCCCTCCTTCCTTCCTTCCTTCCCTCCGTCCCTCCTTCCCTCCTTCTTTCCTTCCTTCCCTCCATCCCTCCTTCCTTCCTTGCTTCCTTCCTTCCTTCTTTCCTTCCCTCCCTCCTTCCTTCCTTTCTTGCTTCCTTCCGTCCTTCCCTCCGTCCCTCCTTCCTTCCTTCCTTCCCTCCCTCCTTCCTTGCTTCCTTCCCTCCTTCCCTCCCTCCTTCCTTCCTTGCTTCCTTCCCTCCTTCCCTCCTTTCTTGCTTCCTTCCTTCCTTCCCTCCCTCCTTCCTTCCTTCCCTCCCTCCTTCCTTCCTTGCTTCCTTCCTTCCTTCCCTCCTTCCTTCCTTCCTTGCTTCCTTCCCTCCTTCCCTCCTTCCTTCCTTCCTTCCCTCCTTCCTTCCTTCCTTGCTTCCTTCCTTCCTTGCTTTCTTCCTTCCCTCCTTCCTTCCTTCCCTCCTTCCTTCCTTGATTCATTCCCTCCTTCCTTCCCTCCTTCCCTCCTTCCTTCCTTGCTTCCTTCCCTCCTTGCTTCCTTCCCTCCTTCCCACCTTCCCTCCTTCCTCCCTTCCTTCCTTCCTTCCTTTCTTCCTTCCCTCCTTCCTTCCTCCCTTCCTTGCTTCCTTCCTTCCTTCCTTCCTTGCTTCCTTCCCTCCTTCCTTCCTTCCTTCCTTCCTTCCTTCCTTCCTTCCGTCCCTCCTTCCCTCCTTCCTTCCCTCCATCCCTCCTTCCTTCCTTCCTTCTTTCCTTCCCTCCCTCCTTCCTTCCTTTCTTGCTTCTTTCCGTCCTTCCCTCCTTCCTTCCTTCCCTCCTTCCTTCCTTGCTTCCTTCCCTCCTTACCTCCTTCCCTCCTTCCTTCCTTCCTTCCTTCCTTCCCTCATTCCTTCCTTCCTTTCCTCCTTCCTTCCCTCCCTCCTTCCTTGCTTCCTTCCTTCCCTCCTTCCTTCCTTCCCTCCTTCCCTCCTTCCTTCCCTCCATCCTTCCTTCCCTCCTTCCTTCCTTCCCTCCTTCCCTCCTTCCTTCCTTCCTTCCTTCCCTCCTTCCTTCCTTCCTTCCCTCCTTCCCTCCTTCCTTTATTCCTTGCTTCCTTCGTTCTTTCCCTGCTTCCTTCCTTCCTTCCTTCACTCCTTCCTTCCTTCCCTCCTTCCGTCCTTCCTTCCTTCCCTCCTTCCCTCCTTCCTTCCTTCCTTTGTTTACATTATTTCCGACCACGGAAGCAGGTTATCCTTGCACCTAGAAGATGAATAGGTCTAACTTGAAACGAGCTTGATTCTAATTTTCGGTCCCAGATAAATGTCCACCCTCCTCTTTGTGTTTTGATTGTTAACGCATTTCCCATGCTAATCCTGGGAGGGGATAAATAGCGCAGCGGTAACTGGAGCAGTAAATATAAACATGTTGTGTTTCTTCATGGGAACTGTGTGAGCTTCCTTGCAACGAAGAGTTGGATGTCACCTGGGAGATGGCCTCCTAGTTCCGCTCCTTAAAACCTCAATAACTAACACCTCTGTTGGCATGGTTACGGCCTTGCATTCCTTCATTAGTTTATTACCGTAAATGAAATTAGTTTTCTGTGAATATCTCAGAAGCTGTTGGTTTTAGGGCCTTAAAATGTAGTTTTCGGGGTCCCTTTAACGACTCCCAAATTTTGTTTTTCACATTGAGGGGATGAAATGAGGGGAGTTTTCTCGAACTCCTCGCTCAGTTTAATTCTTCTCCATTAACTCCTCCGGTTAGGTTGGCATCCCACCTGAAACCCCTCTATCACTTAGAAACTCTACAGTATAGAAACCAGAATAAAAAGGATGAATTCTTCACGGAGCTGAGCTTGCGGCCAACGATTAAGTTACGCCTGTGATCTCATATTCCTTGCATGCAACCGTACTTAAAGTTTTAAGCTACGTGCTCTGAATTAGTCCTGTCTTACATTAAGGTGCATAAAGATGATCTAAAAAGCTAAACACGTACACGCGATTTCACTCGCTCTAGGCCATTTCTCTCTTTAATTGTAGTGTTTGCGCAGAGACATTTAAGTTGATTCCATGCCGTCATGTTGGCAGTGTCACAGAGTAATTAAGTTCCAACGTCTTGGAACTTCTATGTTCTTCCTTAGATCATTAACGGCAAAAGTTGAGCACACAAAAAGCCAAAACTGGTGAATGATTAAATCAAAATAGCAGAATCCTCAAGATACTTAGTTGAATTACACTCACCCAGTTCCTATGAACGCAAATTATATTCATTGCTCCATATAAGATTGTCTGTTCTGCTTCGCTATTCAATCCAACACGTCACTCTTTGTCCTCTCTCGACATAATCATGGGAAATACAGTAAGTTTACAGTCGAAGATAAAGAGAACGATACTCAGGACAGAGGGCCTTGGCGAGGGCAAGTATCTAGGTAGCAGTGAAACAAACACAACGATACTCACGACAGAGGGCTTTGGTGAGGGCAAGTATCTAGGTAGCAGTGTAACAATCACAACGATACTCAGGACAGAGGGCTTTGGTGAGGGCAAGTATCTAGGTAGCAGTGAAACAAACACAACGATACTCAGGACAGAGGGCTTTGGTGAGGGCAAGCATCTAGGTAGCAGTGAAACAAACACAACGATACTCAGGACTGAAGGCTTTGGTGAGGGCAAGTATCTAGGTAGCAGTGAAACAAACACAACGATACTCAGGACAGAGGACTTTGGTGAGGGCAAGTATCTAGGTAGCAGTGAAACTAACACAACGATACTCAGGACAGAGGGCTTTGCTGAGGGCAAGTATCTAGGTAGCAGTGAAACTAACACAACGATACTCAGGACAGAGGGCTTTGGTGAGGGCAAGTATCTAGGTAGCAGTGAAGCAAAGACAACGATACTCAGGACAGAGGGCTTTGGTGAGGGCAAGTATCTAGGTAGCAGTGAAACAAAGACAACGATACTCAGGACAGAGGGCTTTGGTGAGGGCAAGTATCTAGGTAGCAGTGAAACAAACACGATACTCAGGACAGAGGGCTTTGGTGAGGGCAAGTATCTAGGTAGCAGTGAAACAAACACAACGATACTCAGGACAGAGGGCTTTGGTGGGGGCAAGTATCTAGGTAGCAGTGAAACAAACACAACGATACTCAGGAGAGAGGGCTTTGGTGAGGGCAAGTATCTAGGTAGCAGTGAAACAAACACAACGATACTCAGGACAGAGGGCTTTGGTGAGGGCAAGTATCTAGGTAGCAGTGAAACAAACACAACGATGCTCAGGACAGAGGACTTTGGCGAGGGCAAGTATCTAGGTAGCAGTGAAACAAACACAACGATACTCACGACAGAGGGCTTTGGTGAGGGCAAGTATCTAGGTAGCAGTGAAACAAACACAACGATACTCAGAACAGAGGGCTTTGGTGAGGGCAAGTATCTAGGTAGCAGTGAAACAAACACAACGATACTCAGGACTGAAGGCTTTGGTGAGGGCAAGTATCTAGGTAGCAGTGAAACTAACACAACGATACTCAGGACAGAGGGCTTTGGTGAGGGCAAGTATCTAGGTAGCAGTGAAACAAACACAACGATACTCAGGACAGAGGGCTTTGGTGAGGGCAAGTATCTAGGTAGCAGTGAAACAAACACAACGATACTCAGGACTGAAGGCTTTGGTGAGGGCAAGTATCTAGGTAGCAGTGAAACTAACACAACGATACTCAGGACAGAGGGCTTTGGTGAGGGCAAGTATCTAGTGCACCCTTCAATAAAGCATGGTTTTCTCAAGATTCATCTACGGGGTCGTGTTCAGTCCTGACTGCGTTACGCAGCAAAGTTCGCTTAAAACAAGATGCTCTAATGAATAGAAAGGTTCATGACAGAGGCTATACTAGAAATAAAATGAATAACAAGTAGAATAAAAGAAATTTAATGACTGAAAATTATGTGCTTCATAATAATAATAAATAAAAGAAATCCTCCCTGACTTTTACCCCCTTAATGAATAATAATAATAACACTGAGTGGTAGGAACTCGCTCGTCAAAACAAAACAATGTGAATACAGCTTCACTCAAAATGATAAATCTTAACATAAACTTTGAGCTGTAAGAACTCACTCGTCACAACATATGGATACAAGTCCATTTTTCCTGGTCAAGAAGTTATATAATGTGTGGTGTACTGCTCGTTAATAAGAAACTGAGTACTGATGTGAGTCCGTTTACAACTGAAACAGACTTGTTTCTCACGGAGTTGCATCTTTTAAATCACACTATGGCTATGGGACCCACCCTTAATTAATACACTATAATTACTACTGACACATGCAAGATCTAATAATACAAAAATATGACTAATCTCCCTGAGATTCCAGCTGGTGCCAGAGCACATAAATGAACAAAAAGAGCATGCCAGAAATAGGCCAAAACGCTCTCATCATAACTTGGGAACATAGCCTCGCGCACCCTAACTTGACACGGGTCATTGAACGTGTAAAATAAACACACACAAATTGAACCAACAACAACAAAATACAAGCCTAATGGCTGAAAAACTATGTTTACTTTTTTATAAAACGCCAGACAAACAGGAGTTTCGGACGCTACCTTACAACTATGGACAGCACCCATTTAATCAATCAATGCTCATTATAACCGATCAGGTTTTGTGAATTTAAACAACGTCTTAAATTGACGTACAGGATCCAAGCCTGTTACTAATGACAAGACGCGTTATCTGATTTGAGCACGCCCCTCTTGTATGAGTCACGCTGCCTCAATTATCTCGTCAGTGCTTCAAGCTAGGTGCAGTTTCCCTCTGAAAACGCCAACTATCTCACTCATCCCCTTGGAGGGCAAGAAAACACAATTATATACCACAAGTCCAGCTTCGCGAGATCATGAACTGGGCTAATGTGGAGCAAGTCAGAATAATCACAATGATATATTCTCGCTAGCACATCATAAACATAACCACACTGCGCACCAAAAGCTTGGACTGACTCTCATAAATATATCACTGGGTCGGCTCAAAACAGATCAACAATACTGCGTCCAAAGACACATTAACAAAAATACACAAAAAACACGGGTGCAAAGTGCCATCCCGTTCAGATCTGCTGAAAAGCAACTATCAAAGTAATCCTGATCCGTCATAAAATTCTACTCACAAATAATCTTTACCCTCCAAATTCTATTTTTAATCTCAAAATTAATTCAGTTCCATTTTTGTTATAAGGCATACCTCCGAATAATAATGCTTGCCCGCGATTTACGCAAGCGAACGCGAGCACGGGCTGCGTGTCGCCCCGTAAAGTTGAACAAAACACAACTCACAATATTTACAAATTACACAACGCTCGGCTTGTCCCATATTTAATGTGTCAGTAAAAACAAAAACTAATAATCTACATTACCAAACAAGCAAACAAATATCTACAAAATATGTCCCATAATACCATAGCTGATTTAATAAATAAATAAATAAATTCATTTGTACTCAATCCTTTTAAAACAGCGCCAAGGAAACGTCTGCAGCCATCTCCTTTAAGATGTTTATATCGTCATCGACATCTTCTGGCCAATGTCCTGCTGGTTCTAAGATCCGGTCTCGTTCTTAGACGTCATCTCGTGCTGAATTAAATAAAGTTTTGTCAGATACACACACGATATATTTCCTACTACATTCACCTATCAAGTACTAAATTCCTTGACAGTCTATTTGGTGAATTATTTCGATGAACTAGTCCTACTGGTAGTGCTGGGACAACAAATAAATCACTGAAGTTACACTTATAACTTGACGAAACTGTTCCATGTTCAAATAAAAATCAACGTCACGTTATCAGACGCACGAATTAAAGAGTGTGAACGTTACGTCCTCAGACGCACAAAAATAAGTGAGTGAACGTTACGTCCTCAGACGCACAAAAATGAGACAGAACGTTACGTCCTCAGACGCGCAAAAATAAGTGAGTGAACGTTACGTCCTCAGACGCACAAAAATGAGTCAGAACGTTACGTCCTCAGACGCACAAAAATAAGTCTTCTCACGAAGCTTTTTGGATCCTTATAAATGAAACTGACTAGGGTTGGTGTGGAAGGGGATTTATGAGAAAATATTCCATAATAATTATCAGACTAACATGCGATCGGTATCATTGAGTTCGTAGCGATGTGGAGGTTACGATTATTCTGTAGCCGGCTCGAATCGATCGTGGAATTAATCTGTAGATAACTCCCGCGTTAATTTACCAGGGTGCGTCCCCAAGCCGAGTTGCCGCTAAAACAAGGCGTCTTGATATTATTGGCCCAGACTCTTGTATGTCTTTGCGCGCTTTTACATGTATTTCTGCAGTAGGGAGTGGTTAACATGAAGATTGACCAATTGCCTCGTAGCATTCGATTTTCTTCTTGGCGCCAACCTTCATAGCAACAGGCCATAATGTGCGTGCCCAAGCTGTCTCCGCGCTAAAAGTTGCACCTGTCCTATGTGCCAAGAATATTTATGCTTCTTCCTAAAATACTACAGGAGCTTAAACCATTGTGTCCTCTTGGCCACTGATTTCTCAATATTTCCCAACGCCGCCTGGCTCTCATATCTGCTGTCTGTAAAAATGTATCAAAAGATTATGAATAATTATTAGAATCCTTTATACAGCCTGTGGATAAAGGGTTCACTAGGTCGCAGTGAAACAAACACAACGATACTCAGGACAGAGGGCTTTAGTGAGGGAAAGTATCTAGGTAGCAGTGAAACAATCACAACGATACTCAGGACAGAGGGCTTTGGTGAGGGCAAGTATCTAGGCAGCAGTGAAACAATCACAACGATACTCAGGACAGAGGGCTTTGGTGAGGGCAAGTATCTAGGTAGCAGTGAAACAAAGACAACGATACTCAGGACAGAGGGCTTTGGTGAGGGCAAGTATCTAGGTAGCAGTGAAACAAACACAACGATACTCAGGACTGAGGGCTTTGGTGAGGGCAAGTATCTAGGTAGCAGTGAAACAAACACAACGATACTCAGGACAGAGGGCTTTGGTGAGGGCAAGTATCTAGGTAGCAGTGAAACTAACACAACGATACTCAGGACAGAGGGCTTTGGTGAGGGCAAGTATCTAGGTAGCAGTGAAACTAACACAACGATACTCAGGACAGAGGGCTTTGGTGAGGGCAAGTATCTAGGTAGCAGTGAAACAAACACAACGATACTCACGACAGAGGGCTTTGGTGAGGGCAAGTATCTAGGTAGCAGTGAAACAAACACAACGATACTCAGGACAGAGGGCTTTGGCGAGGGCAAGTATCTAGGTAGCAGTGAAACTAACACAACGATACTCAGGACAGAGGGCTTTGGCGAGGGCAAGTATCTAGGTAGCAGTGAAACTAACACAACGATACTCAGGACAGAGGGCTTTGGTGAGGGCAAGTATCTAGGTAGCAGTGAAACAATCACAACGATACTCAGGACTGAGGGCTTTCGTGAGGGCAAGTATCTAGGTAGCAGTGAAACAATCACAACGATACTCAGGACTGAGGGCTTTGGTGAGGGCAAGTATCTAGGTAGCAGTGAAACAAACACAACGATACTCAGGACAGAGGGCTTTGGTGAGGGCAAGTATCTAGGTAGCAGTGAAACTAACACAACGATACTCAGGACAGAGGGCTTTGGCGAGGGCAAGTATCTAGGTAGCAGTGAAACTAACACAACGATACTCAGGACAGAGGGCTTTGGTGAGGGCAAGTATCTAGGTAGCAGTGAAACAATCACAACGATACTCAGGACTGAGGGCTTTCGTGAGGGCAAGTATCTAGGTAGCAGTGAAACAATCACAACGATACTCAGGACTGAGGGCTTTCGTGAGGGCAAGTATCTAGGTAGCAGTGAAACAAAGACAACGATACTCAGGACAGAGGGCTTTGGTGAGGGCAAGTATCTAGGTAGCAGTGAAACAAACACAACGATACTCACGACAGAGGGCTTTGGTGAGGGCAAGTATCTAGGTAGCAGTGAAACAAACACAACGATACTCAGGACTGAGGGTTTTGGTGAGGGCAAGTATCTAGGTAGCAGTGAAACAAACACAACGATACTCAGGACAGAGGGCTTTGGTGAGGGCAAGTATCTAGGTAGCAGTGAAACTAACACAACGATACTCAGGACAGAGGGCTTTGGTGAGGGCAAGTATCTAGGTAGCAGTGAAACTAACACAACGATACTCAGGACAGAGGGCTTTGGTGAGGGCAAGTATCTAGGTAGCAGTGAAACAAACACAACGATACTCACGACAGAGGGCTTTGGTGAGGGCAAGTATCTAGGTAGCAGTGAAACAAACACAACGATACTCAGGACAGAGGGCTTTGGCGAGGGCAAGTATCTAGGTAGCAGTGAAACTAACACAACGATACTCAGGACAGAGGGCTTTGGCGAGGGCAAGTATCTAGGTAGCAGTGAAACTAACACAACGATACTCAGGACAGAGGGCTTTGGTGAGGGCAAGTATCTAGGTAGCAGTGAAACTAACACAACGATACTCAGGACAGAGGGCTTTGGTGAGGGCAATTATCTAGGTAGCAGTGAAACAAACACAACGATACTCAGGACAGAGGGCTTTGGTGAGGGCAAGTATCTAGGTAGCAGTGAAACTAACACAACGATACTCAGGACAGAGGGCTTTGGTGAGGGCAAGTATCTAGGTAGCAGTGAAACAAACACAACGATACTCACGACAGAGGGCTTTGGAGAGGGCAAGTATCTAGGTAGCAGTGAAACAAACACAACGATACTCAGGACAGAGGGCTTTGGCGAGGGCAAGTATCTAGGTAGCAGTGAAACTAACACAACGATACTCAGGACTGAAGGCTTTGGTGAGGGCAAGTATCTAGGTAGCAGTGAAACAAACACAACGATACTCAGGACAGCGGGCTTTGGTGAGGGCAAGTATCTAGGTTTGCAGTGAAACAAACACAACGATACTCAGGACAGAGGGCTTTGGTGAGGGCAAGTATCTATGTAGCAGTGACACAAACACAACGATACTCAGGACAGAGGGCTTTGGTGAGGGCAAGTATCTAGGTAGCAGTGAAACAAACACAACGATACTCAGGACAGAGGGCTTTGGTGAGGGCAAGTATCTAGGTAGCAGTGAAACTAAGACAACGATACTCAGGACAGAGGGCTTTGGTGAGGGCAAGTATCTAGGTAGCAGTGAAACAAACACAACGATACTCAGGACTGAAGGCTTTGGTGAGGGCAAGTATCTAGGTAGCAGTGAAACAAACACAACGATACTCAGGACAGAGGACTTTGGTGAGGGCAAGTATCTAGGTAGCAGTGAAACTAACACAACGATACTCAGGACAGAGGGCTTTGCTGAGGGCAAGTATCTAGGTAGCAGTGAAACTAACACAACGATACTCAGGACAGAGGGCTTTGGTGAGGGCAAGTATCTAGGTAGCAGTGAAGCAAAGACAACGATACTCAGGACAGAGGGCTTTGGTGAGGGCAAGTATCTAGGTAGCAGTGAAACAAACACAACGATACTCAGGACAGAGGGCTTTGGTGAGGGCAAGTATCTAGGTAGCAGTGAAACTAACACAACGATACTCAGGACAGAGGGCTTTGGTGAGGGCAAGTATCTAGGTAGCAGTGAAACAATCACAACGATACTCAGGACAGAGGGCTTTGGTGAGGGCAAGTATCTAGGTAGCAGTGAAACAAACACAATGATACTCAGGACAGAGGGCTTTGGTGAGGGCAAGTATCTAGGTAGCAGTGTAACAAACACAACGATACTCAGGACTGAGGGCTTTGGTGAGGGCAAGTATCTAGGTAGCAGTGAAACAAACACAACGATACTCAGGACAGAGGGCTTTGGTGAGGGCAAGTATCTAGGTAGCAGAGAAACAAAGACAACGATACTCAGGACAGAGGGCTTTGGTAAGGGCAAGTATCTAGGTAGCAGTGAAACAAACACAACGATACTCAGGACAGAGGGCTTTGGTGAGGTCAAGTATCTAGGTAGCAGTGAAACTAACACAACGATACTCAGGACAGAGGGCTTTGGTGAGGGCAAGTATCTAGGTAGCAGTGAAACAAACACAACGATACTCAGGACAGAGGGCTTTGGTGAGGGCAAGTATCTAGGTAGCAGTGAAACTAACACAACGATACTCAGGACAGAGGGCTTTGGTGAGGGCAAGTATCTAGGTAGCAGTGAAACAAACACAATGATACTCAGGACAGAGGGCTTTGGTGAGGGCAAGTATCTAGGTAGCAGTGAAACAAACACAACGATACTCAGGACAGAGGGCTTTGGTGAGGGCAAGTATCTAGGTAGCAGTGAAACAAACACAACGATACTCAGGACAGAGGGCTTTGGCGAGGGCAAGTATCTAGGTAGCAGTGAAACAAACACAGCGATACTCAGGTCAGAGGGCTTTGGTGAGGGCAAGTATCTAGGTAGCAGTGAAACTAACACAACGATACTCAGGACAGAGGGCTTTGGTGAGGGCAAGTATCTAGGTAGCAGTGAAACAAACACAACGATACTCAGGACAGAGGGCTTTGGCGAGGGCAAGTATCTAGGTAGCAGTGAAACAAAACGAGTGCGTAAATATGTAAGTCAGTATGAGGCGAACTTCAGGGTAGCATTTGGACCTCATATCGAAGAAGCAGGTACATTCTGGTCAGAAAGCTGAGGCATCTAATAATGTGGAGGGGCTACAGAAGGAAGCAGAGTTTGATGGAGGCTAAGGAATTAAGTCATACAAATGAGGACATTTATGGAGCAATATAAGTCTGGGAGAACAGCGGGAGAAGATGGAACACGTGGAGAATTTCTAAGATAAGAATAATGGCAATCCAACAAACTGGACTGGAACAAGAAGCCATCAATGACAGGACGTACAACATCTATAATGAGAAGATCTGTTCACCTTCTCGCGCAACGAGGAAGTCCGTACACTCCTGGCTGACTGAAGCTGAGACTAACTGGGACTAACAGACCTACAAGACATACATATTCTTAAGGAAGTCCGTGGTTTTCAGGACAAACCTCTAAAGATAGGCGCTCTCTTATCGGAGGAAAGAACAGAAACAAACCCAGGAAAGATGCCTCAGTAAAGGGCAAAGCTCAAAACCTAGTAGGCGCATCCAAAAAAGGAAGAAGAAGGCGTTGAGTATAGAAGGCAAGCTTAGGCACTATAGCAAGGTTGTCTGTCTGCTTCGGAGACTTTGACTTTGTGTAGAAAAGGACGAGTCGATAAATTATTACGGAAGAGTTTAGGCAGTAGATGGGTTGATGGCCAAGTACGATTGAGATCCAATGAAGAGCTATATCATTATATTTATACTAGCAGAAGTACCCGTTCTTCGAACGGTGTTATATATTAACACCAGACATTATCAATTGAGCTACTGTTGCAATGGTTAGCGGTTTGCCATTCCTTCATAAGTTTATCAGAACGAAGTTAGTTTTCTGGGAATATCACACAACTGTTAATTTAAGGGCTTTAAAATGTGGTTTTCGGAGACCCCTTATAGACTCGCGAATTTTGTGTCTCACAATGAGAAGCGCAACATATGCTTTGATCGTCCTTCTAGGAGAATTTTTATATTTCGCCTATTTTAGCAGATATTGAGAAGTCTTTCCCTATATCCACCCTTCAACTGTATGAAAAGTACGGTGAGGAGTTTTATAAATGATTGGTGTATTGAGTCATGCTTACCATACGTAATTTTACGATGCACCAAGCATCCGAACACGATTTATAGGCGTACATAAAGATACACAGAAAGACAGACAGACAATTCTATTGTCTACAACATATCACCCAGATATCCAAATATGGGTATATCTACCATACGTATCAAACAAAATCATCCTTACGATGAACCCGTATGTCGACAAAAAAAAAAAAAGATTAGTTAAAATGTGCTCTCAAACTAAATTCACCAAACGTGTACTACCTGACGTGAAATAGATTTGAAAGCCTTGTAGACGAAACGCAATACACCTCCAATAAAAAATGACCCTCTACGTTGTGTTAGGTCCCCATGCACGGGAAGACCTCTTTCATAAATTATAATGGCTTGTGGTGCATGAAAATTCAGGTTCTTTAGCCTCAAATGACCCAAATTCCTAAAAGCAGCAAAAAATGCTGACTCAATGCAGGAATTTTTGAAAATAATGTTGCTGTTTGTAGATATAATAGACTTTCTGTACTATATGTCGCACGTGAAATGGCATGAAAAAATTCTAGGTTACCCCTTGACCCCCTTAATTACATTGACGAATTATACAGTCTACGTAGGTTCCGTGATAACCTTATAGCCATTTGCAAACTTTCACAGAAATGTAATAAATGGAGTAGCCTAATAATAATATCGTATGGCCTCGTGTGCCGGGTGCAAGCTTCGCAATTTGACACCCAGAGGGTAGCTTGCTTGTCGAAATTTCGTTGTTCCTTGAATCACTATGAAAGTCAAGGAGGGTAGATATCTAAGCTCCTTGAACACTATAGCGCTTTCTAGTAGAGAAATGAGGAACTTTGTGTTGGCGGAAACTCCTGAGGTTAATTTTGCCATTATGAACACGGCCTACTGAATTCAAATGGGTTCTTTGACATGCCAACATCGTACGACATACGAGTCGTATTTTTGCCGCCTTTCAAAAATCACGTACAGGCCGGACGTTTGTTTTAGACGATTGCCCTTGACTTTGAAGCCTGTGGGTGAGCCTGTACACAGTCACTCTCTCACCCTATCAGTTCACATTTGTCACCACCGATCTGATGTAATGGAATTCCAGACTTGAGCTGACAGTACAGTCCACGTCGAAGTATTGTGTGACACAGAAGTACACGTTACGTAGTTACGAACAGAACGTCTTGCCAGTGACTATACTTCAGCAATAGTGTGAAACAGCTTTATCAATCATCGGAGCGCTTGGGGCAGCTGATAACAACACAGGTAATGTAGTAATTCGCCTCCAGGCTTCCATTAAGATTTTTCACTCGTGTAAAACAAACGTCCGGCCTGTACCACGGCCAGGAGTTAGTAGACTGACACGCTATCCACTCACCCACCGTGGCAAGGTATAAATGGAGTGACATTGCTTCTTACAGAAATAGATGGAAAGTTGGATGTCACCCCTTGAGATAATGTTGTCATGGTTACCGATTTCCATTCCTTCATTAGTTTGTTAAATTAAATTAAATTAGTTTTCTGGAAATATTTCAGATACTGTTGGTTTTAGAGCCTTATAATGTAGTTTTAGAGGCCCCCAAGTTTTGTTTCTGGCACTGAGGGGCTTTGTCTCCTCGTTGTACGCCATAATATAATACTAATAATAATATAATAATATAGGGATATGAATATAATAGACCTGCCGTACCACACCCGCAGGTGTAACTCGCGTGAAAAAATTCTAGTGTACCCCTTGACCCCCTTAAGCGCATTATACGTATTGATGAATTTTACAGCTTAATTTGGTTCCGTGATAACCTTCTAGCCGTTTGCAAACTTTCACACCAATGTAATTAATGGAATTGCATTGCGTCTTACAGCAATAGATGGACCTCTGAGAATCTGTTGCCGGAACCGGCTTGTATTCGTTCATTAGTTTATTAAATGAAATTAGTTTTCTGGGAATATCTCAAAAATGGTTGGTTTTAGGGCCTTAAAATGTGGATTTCGGGGACTCTTTAGGGCCCCCGAGTTTTGTCTCTCACATTGAGGGGCTGAAAATGATCTTTGTCTCGTCCTTCTACTCCTATTTCAGCATGTATTTTAAGGGGGTAGGCCCTCTTTTATGAGAGGTACGGAGAAAGGTTACATCAATGATTAGTGTCGTGCCTCTGATGGATATCTGTACCAAATTTTACGTTGATACACCCAGCCGTTCTTGAGTTATAAGTGAACAAAGTTGTCCACAGACAAACCAACAAACAAGACAGACAGACCAAAAAGCTATTTTCGCGCGCATCCTTAATAAAACAATCTGAAACGCGTAAATAACTCAAATTTCTGTAGAAATTGCGAAAAATTACACAAACTTTAATTTTTATGTATTGTTACGTTTACGGTTCTTGAAATAACCGGTCAGGCATATACAAATACACTACCGTACTTCTTTATTCAGCAAACCTTACACTACTAAATATTAATGTAGTGTTCATTAATATTTAAACTGGGAACGTCGAGCTCTAGTCTTTCTGAAACTACTACACTCCAAGTCTCAACACTGCCTTTTCACCGAATCCTAAATCTCTTCTCTCGCATCGTCGCCTTCTCGATTCATCCACTGCCAGCTTGCCGGCCCAACTCACAATTGCAGCCAGCGCGCCACGCGCTCGCACGAGTCTGCCACCAGGTGCGCTCACACGTGTCTGTCACACTGTCCCCTCCTTAAGATTGTTCCGTCCCGGAGCAGACACCTCGTCTTTGGGACCAGCAGCATGCCAGAATTTCAATCCCTGTGCGCCGAAAGACTTCTTCTAGCATGCTTCTTACGATCCTCCAGTCCAATCCATCCTGCCCACAGCCCAACTTGGGCACAGCTAATCTGGATATGTTCCGCTGCAGTAGGAGCTCTCGCATCGCAAGTAGACTATCCCAGACGGCACGATAGGTCGGTTTCTGATGGGAAAGTTCTTTCGTCACTAGATAGAATAGCGATCGCTCGTTCCTGGGTAAATACAACACGTTTCCGACACGAAGCTCTTGACGCTGCAGCTCTTCAATCCCACCATACTTCCGCCGGAATACTTGAGCGATTCCTCGGCTCATCCTCAGGTCCTTAGCCACAGAGTGAGCCAAGGCATACTCACTGGAGGTTTGGAATAAATCCTGCCGAATCTCAGTACTGACGCCATAACAAACATTGCGGTCAGTACCACATTGGGACATGAATTCTTCGAACGATCGTTCCGACTCCGGGACTCGACATATACGGGCGAGTTGCCCGTGCTCCTCGTCATGGTTGTCGCCCAGGAACGATGCCAGCCGATTGAAGTGGACCACTCGGGGTTTGCCATTCGGTCTCCTCCTGATACGGTAGACGACGTCGTTAATCCTCTTCAGTACCTCATATGGTCCGTCCCAGGAGCGTTGCAGCTTTGGAGAGAACCCTCGCCGTCGTTTAGGGTCGAAAAGCCAGACTAGATCTCCTGCTTGGTACCCGCCTGATTCGGCTCTTACGTCGTATCGCTCCTTCATCCTGTCGCTCGCATTCTGAATGTTTGTGCGAACGCGGTCGTGAATGTCATCCATCCTTCGACGAAGGCCGGAGATGTAGTCCTCCCCAACGACATTATCCTCAGGTTTGCAACCGAACGCCAGGTCACACGGCAACCGCAGTTCTCGGCCAAACAGCACATTAGCTGGTGTTTGGCCTGTGGTCTCATGGATAGAAGAGCGGTATGCCAGTAGAAACAAGTGGAGAAACTTGTCCCAGTCCCGCTGGTGGTCGGAGACAATTTTCGACAGGTATTTCTCTACTGTCCTGTTCATGCGCTCCACCATTCCATCGGACTGTGGGTGCAGGGCAGTCGTTCTCGTTTTCCGGATTCCGAGAATCTGGCACATCTCCTGGAACACCGACGACTCGAAATTTCGCCCCTGATCGGAATGCAGTTCCAAGGGTACACCAAATCGGCTCACCAGCTCCTTTATTAGCGTCTCGGCAACCACCACAGCTTCTTGGTTGGGCAACGCATATGCCTCTACCCACTTGCTGAAGTAATCTATTGCCACCAAGATGTATTTATTCCCACTCTCAGTCGTAGGGAAAGGGCCCGCTACATCGATGGCGATCCGTTCAAACGGGGCACCAACGTTGTACTGTCTCATCGCTGCTCTTCCCTTCTTCTGTGGCCCGTTCGCAGTGGCACAAACCACGCACTTCCTACACCATTCACGTACGTCATCTGAGTAATTAGCCCAATAAAACCGCTCTCGAACTTTCTCCATGGTTTTTCGAACTCCAAGGTGCCCCCCAGAGGTTCCATCATGCAGCAACTGTAGTACCTCGGGCACTCTGTTTCGTGGAACAATACCCTGTAGCCTCTCCTGAGCCCCGTCCTCTCTCCCCAGTACCCTCTTTAGCACCCCGTTTTCCAAAATCACGGAATTCCATTGAGCCCAGTAGGCTTTCACAGTGCGCGTGTAGGGTGCTACCTCTTCCCAAGTCGGTCGTTGCTCAGACGTCTTCCACCGCAGTAGGTGTTTTAAGTCCGGGTCATTTTCTTGATCCTTACGGATTTCCTCATCCTTCCAGTGGTCGTCGATCACAGTGCTTCTTCTCACTGCTGCAACTTTTTCGTCAATCCGATTGCAGTGCTTGCAGTCTTGTGCGCATGGTCTCCTTGACAGAGCATCAGCATTTCGGTGCTTAAGGCCAGCCCTGTGTTCAGTGTCGAAGTCGTACTGCTCGAGCCTTTCAATCCACCTGGCTACCTGTCCCTCCGGGTTCTTGAAGCTCAGTAGCCACGTAAGCGCTGCATGATCAGTCCGTAGAAGGAACTTCCTCCCATAGAGATATTTGTGGAAATGCTCCACTGACTTCACTACAGCGAGCAATTCCCTTCTAGTTACGCAGTAGTTCCTCTCCGGTTTAGAAAGAACCTTGCTGAAGTAAGCTATCACCTTTTCTTGCCTACCTTGCAGTTGGGAAAGCACGCCACCTACTCCCACATTGCTAGCATCGGTGTCCAAAACGAATAGTCCTTCCGGTTGTGGGTAACTCAGGATAGGAGCATTGGTCAATACCTCCTTCAGTTGTTCGAAGGCTTGTTGACAGGTCGCATCCCACACAAAACTCCGACTTTCCTCGGTAAGTCTGGTCAGAGGCTTAGCAATGTTAGCATATCCTGGCACGAATCGACGGTAATAGGTGCACAGTCCGAGGTAACTCCTGACTTCTTGCTTATCTTTCGGTACTGGCCATTCCTTCACCGTGTTAATCTTTTCCGGATCCGCGGTGACTCCCTCTCCGGAAACAACATGGCCGAGGTAGTTAACTTGTTTCCGAAACAGGAAGCACTTCCTGGAGTTAAGCTTAAGGTTGGCTTGCTTAAGACGTAAGAACACCTGGTCGAGATTTCTCAGGTGATCTTCAAAAGTTCTTCCCAGAACGATGATGTCATCCAGGTAGACCAAGCATGTTTCCCAAGACAGCCCTTTTAAAACGCGATCCATCAGTCGTTCAAAGGTCGCAGGGGCATTACAGAGTCCGAATGGCATAACTGTGAAGTCCCAAAGCCCAGAACCAATCGTAAAAGCGGTCTTCTCCTTGTCCCTGGGGTCCAATCCTACCTGCCAGTATCCACTCTTGAGATCCAACGTGGAGAAGATCGTGCTCCCACCCAAGGTGTCTAGGGTGTCATCGATGCGTGGTAGTGGGTAACTGTCCTTTTTCGTCACATTGTTCAGTTGACGGTAGTCTACACAAAACCGTGTAGATCCATCTTTCTTCTTCACCAGGACCACTGGCGAAGCCCATGGGCTGCTTGAAGGTTCAATCACCCCATCGCGAGCCATATCATTTATTATCTGCTCTGCTTCCTCTCGCTTGGCTAGTGGTAATCTTCTGGGAGTCTGGCGAATTGGTCTTGAGTCACCCGTATCGATGCGATGTTGAACCACGTTCGTTCTTCCGTTACTGGTCCCGTCCTGGAAGGCATCCTTATGACGTCGAAGAAGTTCCCTCACTTCTCGGCTCTGCCCAGGATTAAGCTCTTGACACGCTGCCTCGATAAGACCGTCGAGCCACACCGAAGATATATCGGATGAGGAAGTAGCTGTTTGTACTTGGCGTACGACGGAGGACACAGACGAACAGCTTCCCAAACTGGTTCCTTTCCGAACGATTATCGAGCGATCATTAAGGTTCATTACTCGCACAGGAATTTTCGCCCCTGCACGGACCAAAGCTCTGGCTACCAGTATTCCACGTTCAGGTTCATCGTCAGCAAACCTAGGCCCTACCATGACGACACAGCCATGAGGAACTCCACCATCCAGCTTTCCTTCTACCATCACTTCACTAAGCCCAGGTAGTACAACATCTACCGCTGCGATCACCCGTACCGATGAGGCGTTCCTCCTCTGCAGCACTACTTCCTCGTTTCCGACTCTCAAAATCCCACTCTCCAGGTCCAGTCTAAATTTATACTCAGTCATGATATCCATCCCGAGAATGACGTCCTCCTCCACTTCAGCGACCAAGACACGATGGCGAAACTGGGTATCACCGATGACGAAGTTGACGTCTACCTCCCCGTGAACGTTGGCTGGTTCCCCCGTAGCCGTTCGCAGTGTCCATCTCGTGGTTGTTACTGTTCGTCTCACGATGCCTGGTCTGATTATTGTCATTGTGGCCCCTGTATCCAGCAGTAGGTCTCTGGGCTCTCCGTCCACATGGCCACTAATAAAAATAGATTTGGCTTGACAACCCAGAGACGCGACGATAGAAGTGGGGGCATTTCTGGTGTTGCCACTGGTTGACAGTCGCCCCTTTCTATCAACCCTGTTTAGTTTTCCTGTGGCTGGTGCTTCCCGTTCATAAACTTAGGGCATCGATCTCTGAGATGCCCCATCTCCCCGCAGCCCCAGCACCTCGTCCGTTTCTTCTTGGACTGCAAGGCTTGAAGTACTTTCTCCACGATTTCTTCTATGGAAGGCACTGGCTGGACCTCCTTGTCTCTCTCCAGAGCTCGAATGCGAGCCTGGCCGCGCACGGATTGTTCGACAGCCTCAAACTCAAGAGCCAGAGTCAAGGCATCATTCAATGTTTGCGGACGCGCCAGTTTCACAGCCCGCTGCGTATCAATCTCGCGGAGCCCATCGAGAAACTTCTCGGTAGCAAGACTCTCATACACATCGCTGGGCACTGTTGGATAGGCGCTCCTAACGAGACGTACTATGTCTGCTTCGAACTCCTGTAGGTTCTCGTTGGGTCTCTGACAACGGTTTCTCAACTGGGAGCGATACAGCTGTTCCATGTGACGATGACCGAACCGCATTTCAAGTTTCTGTACAAGAATGTTGTAGTTCTGCCTTTCCGACAAGGGAACAGCCTGCAGGACTCGTAGGGCCTCCCCGCGCAGCGACAAACTCATCAATGAAGCCTTCGTGGCATCCGACCATCCATTAATCATGGCAGCGGTCTCGAACAAGGTGAGGTATTCTTCCCACGCAGACTTCCCATCGAAAGTCGGCAGGTCAGTCCGACCAAACGCGGAAACAGGTATACGCTCCTTACCTTCCGATGGTCCACCAGCGGTAATGATTTCGTTTTCCTGCTTGTCTTTATTTGGAAGCACACCGCTCGCAAGCTCGTCCTCAAATTTCCGCAGGGATTCTTGAAATTCTTCCCTCAGTTTGGTTTCGGTAGTGAGCGTTACTTCTTGAAGTTTCCTCTCGAGGTTGGCAGTATTTTCCATTAACTTCCTTTCCAAATTCTCTGAGTTTTCCGCTATTTTCTTTTCCAAGTTTTCTAATACCTGACACAAACCCTCAGTCCCACCAGTAATCTCGAAAAGAAATGTTTCTGGATCCTCACCTGTGTCCACCAGTACCTGTCTTAACCTCGCTTGCAGCACAGATTTTATTCCCGTAGAATCAACTTCCCTTTCTTCCAGTTCCTGACGTAACTCCGAAACCTTCAGTGCTGAAAGTTTAACTTTCCTGGTCGTCATTTCACACTCTAAAATGCGGTACCTCAAGACTTTCACTATGTATTTACTCTATAGCCTGACCCCACACGTCTGACACCAGTTGTTACGTTTACGGTTCTTGAAATAACCGGTCAGGCATATACAAATACACTACCGTACTTCTTTATTCAGCAAACCTTACACTACTAAATATTAATGTAGTGTTCATTAATATTTAAACTGGGAACGTCGAGCTCTAGTCTTTCTGAAACTACTACACTCCAAGTCTCAACACTGCCTTTTCACCGAATCCTAAATCTCTTCTCTCGCATCGTCGCCTTCTCGATTCATCCACTGCCAGCTTGCCGGCCCAACTCACAATTGCAGCCAGCGCGCCACGCGCTCGCACGAGTCTGCCACCAGGTGCGCTCACACGTGTCTGTCACAGTATGGAGAGATTAACTGCACCGCTCGGTGTTGACCGTGTTTTACTGCACAAATTTAGGTTTTACTCGCTAACCGTTGGAGATTCACGAAAAGTGATAAGGACCTTTTGGATAGAAAATTTAATGTTAAATCTCGTGTATGCATCAAACGTTTGCTATTTCTTAGCGTTCTCTTTTTATTTGAAATGGAAATATGAAATTATGAAACCAAAGTGTGTAGTGACGTCACATATGTGGGTTTTACTCGCTAACTGTTGGAGATACACGAAAAGTGATAAGGACCTTTCGGATAGGAAATTAAATTTTGAAGCCCATATGTGCCATCAAAAGTTTGCTATTTCTTAGCGTTTTCTTTTTATTTGATATGGAAATATGAAATTTTTAAACCAAAGGGTGTAGTGACGTCACTAAAATGGTCGCCATTTTTGAATAGTTCAAAATATTGAAATTAAAAGTATCCTATATGTAAACATGGTAAATCAGATACATCCATGCAAAATTTCATTTAAATCGGACCAGTGGTTCTTGCGTTATTGAGTAACACACAGACAGACAGAAAGACAGACACACACCATCTCATTTTTATATATTAGTATTATATAAATGAAATTTTGTCTGTTTTTTCTGAATTTCTACGGAAATTTGCGTTATCTACGCGTTTCAGACTGTTTTATGACGGATGCGCGCGAAAATAAGTGTTTTGTCTGTCTGTCTGTCTGTCTGTCTGTCTGTCTGTCTGTCTGTCTGTCTGTCTGTCTGTGGACAAAGTGGTTGTTCCCTTATAACTCGAGAACGGCTGGGTGGATCAACGTAAAATTTGGTACAGATATCCATCCGAGGCACGACACTAATCATTGATGTAACTCTTCTCTGTACCTCTCATAAAAGGGGGCCTACCCCTTAAAATACTTGCTGAAATAGGCGTAGAAAGGCGAGACAAAGCTCATTTTCAGACCCTCAATGTGAAAAACGAGACTCGGGGGCCGTAATGGGACCCCGAAAACCACATTTTAAGGCCCTAAAACCAACAGTTTTTGGGATATTTCCAGAAAACTAATTTCATTTAATACAATAACGAAATAATGCGAGCCGGTAACCATGGCAACGGAATCTCACAGGTCCATCTATTGCTGTAAGACGCAATACAATTACATTTATTACATCACTGAGATAGATTGCAAACGGCTATAAGGATATAACGGAACCAAAGTAAGCTGTAAAATTCATCAATGTCATATAATGTGCTTAAGGGGGTCAAGGGGTACTCTAGATTTTTTCACACGATTTACACGTGCGGGTGTGGTACGGAAGGTCTATTATATCCCTATCCCTCCATTGTTATATTATTATTATTATACTACGGCCTACAACCACGAGACAAAGCTTATTTTCTGCCTCTTGGTGTCAGAAACAAAACTCGGTGCCCCTAAATAACTGTAAAGGGTCCCCGAAAACTACATTTTAAGGCTCTAAAACCAACAGTTTCTGAGATATTCCCACAAAACTAATTTCATTTAATAAACTGATGAAGGAATGCAAGCCAGTAACCATGACAACAGTATCTCAAAAGGTGACATCCAACTTTCCTTTTTTTTTTTTTTTTTTTTTTTAAGAAGTAAAGCCAGTCCATTTATTAAATTTCTGTGAATGTTTGCAAATGGCTATAAGGTTATTAAGGAATCAACTAAAACTGTAAAATTCATCAATACGCTTAAGGGGGCCAAGGGGTACCCTAGAATTTTCACACGACTTAAATGTGCGTTATGTCGTACAGAAGGTCTATTATATATCTCCAAACAGAAACATTATTTTCAAAAATTCCTGAATTGATTTTTTTTTATTTGGGCCATTGGAGGCTAAAATCCTGAATTTTCATGCACCACAAGCCTTTATAATTTATTAAAGGGGTCTTCTTCTGGATGGGGACTTGACACAACAGTGAAGGTCAGTTTTAATTCACGAGTATTGCGTTTCGTCTACGAGGTTTTCAATTTTATTTTCACGTCAGGAAGTACACGTTAGGAGGTGAATTAAGTTTCAGAGCATATTATTTTAACTAATCAAACAGGTTCCATTGCAACAGTGATCTCATAAGCCTATTTTAGCCTATTTTAGCCTATTTTCAATTTCGAAAAAATAGGCTTATGAGATCATCTTTTGTCCGTGTGTGTGTGCGTGTGTTTGTGTGTGAGGTGTGTGTTTGTGTCCCCCTAATAACTTCTAAACGGCAGGAGCGATTTCAATGAAACTCGGTAAGTTCATAGCACTATTCCGGACAACCCCGACCGTGCCCTTGAAATTTTGTTACGTCTGACCAATCCAACATGGCGGCTGTGCGAAATATTTCACCGGCATTCAATGTCTCCGAAACTATTCCCGATATCACCCTGGAATTTTTTACGGTGATAAAGGGAACTACTAGAAGTTCACCTACGTGACCTTTGAAAAATTTCCGCCAACACAAAAGTTTCTATAGTCTCAAGGAACTTAGGTATCTAACCTCCTTGAGTTTCATAGCGCTCCAAGGAACGACATAATTCGGCATGCAAGCTGCCCTCTGGGCGCAAACAACAAAGCCTGCACCCGGCACCCGAGGACATACGATATTATTATTATTACCACGAGATGGAGAGTAGATCTCGCTGAATCTACTCTCTGAATGACGCTGAATATCCAACAACGTACGACATGCGTGATTTTTTTTCACCTTTCAAAAATCACTTACCACGGTCAGTAGCAAACCTGCAAGCTTGGAGTTGGTAGACCGACACGATAACCACTCATCCACCGACTGTGGTGCTTGCCTAATAACAAACACTTTCAAACTCATATCGATGATTTTCACATATTAAAAGTGAATAAATTGGTCATGTTACAAACACCGACAGCAGTGGCTACGCTGGCTAAAGCGCAGCGTTAGATCATGGGGCCCAGCTCTCTGCTGACTCGGTAGACGCGTGGGTTCGAGACCCACCGTCGGCCGTCCTTGAAATGGTTTTCCATTATCAACACCAGGCAAATGCTGGGACGGTACTTTCTAACACGCCACGGCTGCTTCCTTCCACATCCTTGCCCAGTTTCATTCTTCTTCATCCATTCCATCTCTCATCTCGACGCGCAGGTCGCCCACGGGCGTCGACTAGAAAGACCTGCACTCGGCCTCTCAGGAGACCACATGAAAAAAATGTTACAAGTGCTGTATGTTTGAGCAATGTTCAGCTTCAGGATGACAGGTGACGATCGGTAAGAGTTTACTGCGTTTCGTTGTAATCAATTATAACATAAGGAAAGCAGGTTGATCCACCATATTGAATGTATACAATCGTTCTGCAGAGACTACGTACTTGCTGCACTGCATCATTGTAAAAGGTAGTCTAGTGGGTTATCGATATTAATGTTTCATATCTTCAAGATGGCGGTCGCATACATAGTACGTCATACATCTTTCTTACAAAGTTTCATATCAATGACGTGATTGGATCCTGAGCTATTGATTTTGATGTTTTAGTAGTACACCCAGCCACCATCTTGAATGTATTGAACCCTTATTGATTTGCCGATCAATAAGTCTTCATGATTTTTATTATTATTATTATTATTATTATTATTACTTATATCCAGGCAGTGCCTGTTGAAGTAGACAACGGAAGGCAGGTAGTGTGTCGCAACGCTTGCAACAGAGGTGGCGTGATAGTTATTTCTGGGGACGACCTGCTAAGCCAAGTTCAAGGATAAATTCTGAGTGAACGCGCATACAATTTGGCGTCATTATGGGCGTGCCAGAGGTGAATTTTCAACCGATACCCGATTGAATCAGCGAATCAGAAGAGAGGACGTCTGGGCCACGCAGCGAAGTGCGTGCCATAAAAAAGACGCTGAAAGCACGTGTATGAAGAACCGCCGATCGGATGGGAGTCCGCATAAGTGCATTGAGACGTTTAGATAAAAAGAAGAAGTTTGAAACTAGTCCCAAGTCGGTGAGTCGAAAATTACAGATTATTTTCTCAGATTGCCCCTACTCCACTCCATTCTGCCAGTTTCTCATAAATTGATCGGTGATGAGTAGTTTGGGACCCAATTTGATCAGGCGCCGAAAGGCTTAGTTCACGCCAGTTTGAGAAACATTCTATTGTGCTCTTGGAAGCAGAGTTCATGCCAAGCGGAGGGGAGATCTCTAGTCGAGATATGCGCTACTCGGCATAAGTAAATTGAGAGACTTTTAAAATGCCAGCTGCGTGGCTGACTAGACTGTAATATTTTCTGTAATATTTTTGTGTTATATTTTTTTTTAGTTATATGTGCTAGTGTATCAAGCAAATGCTTAGATAGGGCCAGTTCGACGTGGAATAATCGCCCAGGACTCTTGACTGAAAGTCAGGAGCTCATAGCGATTTTAGCAGGGTAGAGTTTTAATGTTAGGAACATGCATAGAATGTTGATCATACGGAAACTAGGGTTTCATGTACTGTAACTCGCATTACATAGTAATTATCTTTTTTTTTTTCTTTTTCAATTTTTGTCTTCCATAACAATAAATTACGTCACTGTCGAAATCAAAAGCAAAATACAAATCGTACATTCACACTAAATAGGCTAACGTGCGAAATAAGTTGGATCCTCTTTTAGCGTAAAGTAGCTTTCGTCCGAAGCTTTGCACGCGTGCCACTTGTAGAACTGACCGACACTGACATTAGTATGGAAATGTGAACAATTTACCCGACGAAGTGATTTTGCTGGACACACAACTCGTACAAGAAATAGGCCATCGATATACAAATCATGTGACCAGATTTCAGACAGGTTAGCAGCCAAGACTTGTCATTGATGCTTAAGGATGGTGACGACAGGGGAGGGAGGAGCACCTGTAGGGATAGAATGACCACTGACCCTTGCGTTCTACACTGTCCAGTCACATTAATGTGACCACACGTCAGTAGCCTGCATAACCACCTTTTGCAGCGCAGACCACTGCGAGACGTGCAGCAAGAGGGTCAATGAGGTTCTGGAAGCTACCGACAGAGATGTGGAGCGAGCCATGCCGACTCCAGAGCCGTGACTATCCTCCGGCCGGGACCCGTCTAATGATTGTTGCAGGGTATTTGCGTTCAGACGTTTCACGCTGTATAGGGTAACGGGCAACTGACGGACGGAGCATAAAACGTGATTCATTTGGAAAGATCACCTGTCGCCACTCAGTGGACGTCCAGTAGGGTGGTAAGGAATGTCTTCAATGGACAGGCAGGAGGACGGCGTGTGTGGTGGAGGGAGGGAGGGGGGCTAGGACCAGATGGCTGGACAACGTGGAGGAGGATCTGAGAAAGTTGGGAATCCGAAGAGGAGAAACAAAGCAGTCAACAGCCAAGGGCGCCAAGGAGTAAGTATCTTCTCTAAATTGTGAATGCGAGCTGAACTTCATATTGGTTGGATAAGTTATACACGTCCCGTCAAGTTTCCACTTCGCTATCACATGTTTGAGCACCGCGTTTCGAAAATACATTATGAATACTGCCCCTCGCTCCATTCCTACCTCTCATATTAATGAGAGGGTTTTATACGTATTCAATACCCATGACTTAAGATTCATCAACGTATACTTTATGGACATACATTATGTGAATCGCTTGATGTTAAAAGGGGACTTCTACAGATTTTACGAAATATTAGTTTTTGATGTGATACTACAGATGATTGGTAGGTCCACAGTTTAGTGTTGAAATGAGACTTCTGCAATCAACACCACGGCTGTACCGACATTGTGAAATCTCCGTGTGATATTAAATGAAGACATGTCAGTGTTTTGATTTTGCATTTTTTCATTACATTGAATTGCTAGCTAGCTAGCTAGGGATGCACAAAAAAGATTTATTTTAGTAGTTCTCGAAATTGTCCTTAAATTCAGACATATATACCGGAATATGCTGTTACGTCTAGAATATGCACTAAACCTCAAAATATGTCAAAATATGCATATGCGCATATGCATTTTAAAAAAATCCGGGGCCTAGTTATGATACATCGTGGAGGTAATGCAATCGCTGGAGCTTCCTCGCTAAAACGTGCGACTCGCGAGGGTGCTTTTAAGAAAACTTTCTTAACGCTCGCTATAAGCCTGTCTACACTGGGATAAAGAGCCCTTACTTCTTCAAAACTCTGTGCCGTCCATGGGCAAGGCATGTAACATGGACCATTTTTGAATAGTGTGCCTTCAATGAATTAGCTGCTCGTACCATACACGGTGCCACATCAGTTTAAAATAAAAGTACATCATCATGTTTGATGCCCTCAGGCCACAGGAGAAACATAGCACTATCAAACAGTTTTGATATGGTAGAATAATTGGTTTTTTCTAACACTTGGCAGTCAGTAGAAATATTTCACTTGGTGTATGCACTTCTAAAGTTCCGATCACAACGTTGGCTATATGACGCCCCAGAGCATCTAAAGTTTCGTCGATTGACACCCATGTCTTCTTCCCGCGAGTTTCAGATCCTATTTTGTTTAATGTGTCTTCGTAACACTATGGCAAATAATTCTTGCGTAAAGTTGATTCATCTGGTATTTGATTCGTATGTTTCTCCAAGAATCCACGTAATTTCTAGCTGTTGAGTTTATACAGTGGAATGTTTGCAGAAACAAATACATCACACAATTCTTTACTGAACTGTGAGGACTTGCCGGAAGTCGAAGCAACTGAAGGCAGTAAGCGCTGAGTTGCAGGTTTATTTGAAACACTCTGAAGAGCACGAATTTCTTTATTGCGACTGATATATTTAGTTACAGTAAATCTTCTTTCAGCAGCTACTTTAGTTCTACACAGATTGCAAAACAATATGCTTCCAACGGTAGAAAGCACATTGTCACCAAATTCAGATACTCGTTGTTTTAAATGCACTGACACACACTGTTTTATTTTAGGCATTTTGAAAGCTGCAATGAACGATATCTATCGCCGTGAACTATGCGGAACTGAGACAAGAATACACACCCCTTCCCCTTTCTACCCAGCCACAGCTGACCTTGGTCAACACCTTCTATATTTCTAGGTGTAGGGTCAACAGAGCAGGTAACATTCCATTCCGCTAATAAATGGTTTGCAACGAAAACAAGAGCATCTGTATACCTACAGTACCGTTCTTCTGCATCCAAGATATATATTTTTCTACTAATAGCAAACACTGTTACAAACGTCAAAAACCAATTCCCGACTACACAATCCTCCTTATTTACCTTAATACAGCCAAAATGAAACCATTTCTCACTTAGTGCAATTTTGCATACGTACCCCTTAAATTGCATTTTGTGACAATTTTGAATCTAAATTACATTTTGTAAGTATTTTCTATCTAAATTGCATTTTGTAAATATTGTCAACTCAAATAAAAGTACAGTAAGTATGTAGTTAGTTTTAGTTGTAAGTAGGGAGTTAGTTTGTCTATTAGATATGTCATTGTTCTATTAGACTGAGGTGTGTGAGTGTGTCTGGTAGCAGTTGCATTGTTTATTAGTTATAGTTCATTGTTTCAGTAGACTGTGATGTGTGAGGGTGCATGTGAGTGTGCCTGTTGACAGACTGTTTTAGTGGTAGTATTTGTTGTTGGTGGAACTTAAGTTTTTTGTTAGTAGAGTTTTGGTATTTAATTGTTAGTACGGTAGAAGGTTAGTATTTTTGTTAGTAGAATTGCTCTTTACTTATTCTGAAAGGGAGTAGCAGCCTTTCAGAATAAATCAATTCTTTACTAGTCTTATAGACGGTTAAGATATTGATAATATAAGCCAATAATGGCCACACTGCGTCCTGCTGCACGGCTGAAAGCAACGGGAAACTACAGCCGTATGCTATTCCCGAGGATATGCACCTCTCTATGCATAATTACATGTGATGATGGCCTCCTCCCTTGTAAAATTTCAATCCGGAGGTAAACTAGTCCCCCGTTCGGATCTCCGGGTGGGGACTACTCGAGAGGGGGTTAACATCACAGAAGTGACAAAGAGGAAATCTGACATTCTACGGATCGGAGCGTGGAATGTTAGAAGTCTGCTAGGAAGTGGAAGGTTAGAAAACTTAGAAAGGGAAATGGATAGGTTGAGGTTGGATTTGGTTGGGATTAGTGAAATGCGCTGGCAGGAAGAACAGGACTTTTGGTCAGGAGACTATAGGGTCATTAGCACTAAATCAAACAATGGCCAAGCAGGGGTTGGCCTCATATTGAGTAGGAAACTTGGACAGCGGGTGGAATATTATGAGCAATATAGTGAACGGATTATTGTAGCAAAAATCAATACAAAACCTACATGCACTACAGTGGTACAAGTCTATATGCCTACCAGTCAAGCTGATGATGAGGATGTTGAAAAGGTCTACGAAGAAATAGACGAAATTCTGAGGTATATCAAGGGTGATGAAAATGTTATAGTAATGGGAGATTGAAATGCTGTGGTAGGAAAAGGGAGAGAAGGGAAGATAGTAGGAGATTTCGGATTAGGTGAAAGGAATGATCGAGGAAGCAGGCTGGTAGAATTCTGCACCGAGCATGAATTGGTCATAGCTAACACCTTATTCAATAACCACAATAGAAGAATATACACATGGATGAGACCAGGAGATACAGGGCGTTACCAAATCGACTTCATTATGGTCAAGCAGAGGTTTCGAAACCAGATTTTGGATTGTAAAACATATCCTGGTGCTGACATAAACTCTGATCACAATCTGGTTGTAATGAAATGCTGATTAAAGTTGAAGAAACTGAAGAAAAGCCAAAAGCCAAAAAGGTGGGCAATAGACAGACTGAAAGAGAAGGATGTAAACGAAAGATTCAAGAAGAGTATAAAGGAAGGACTAATGAAAAACCCTAAACAAACTTCAATTGCAGACGAATGGGCACTTTTGAAGAATGAAATAACAAAATCCGCAGAAGAAAACATTGGTAGGAAAGAAAGAATAGGTAGAAAACCGTGGATCACTCAGGATATACTAGAATTGATGGACGAAAGGCGGAAACACAAGAATCTAAGAGATGAAAAGGGGAAAGCAGAATACAGACGTCTGAGAAATGAGGTTAACAAGAAGTGCAAGGAAGCGAAAGAAGAATGGTTGAAAGAGAAATGTGCAGGTATAGAAAATTGTCTGAAATTAGGAAAAGTAGACACAGCTTATCGAAGGATTAAGAATACTTTTGGGGAAAAGAAGACTAAGTGCTGTAATATTAAGGACACAAATGGAAAGCCTCTAACAGATAGGGAAGAAAAGGTTGAGAGATGGAAAGCTTGCATAGAGAGTTTGTATAAGGGAAAGGAGATTGAGAATCATGTAATGGAAAGGGAGGAGGAAATTGATGAGGATGCGAAAGGAGATTTAATATTGAGATCAGAATTTGATAGAGCTTTGGAAGACTTAAGCAGGAACAAAACACCAGGCATAGATGATATACCGATTGAGTTGCTACGCTGCATAGGAGATGAAGGTCTGATCAGGTTATTTCACTTGGTGTGTAGGATTTATGAGACAGGTGAGGTACCCCCTGATTTCAAGAAGAATGTAATCATCCCTATACCAAAGAAAGTGGGAGCTGACAGATGTGAAGATTACCGTACAATCAGCTTGATTACTCATGCTTCAAAGATCCTGTCTAGAATAATTTACAAGAGGATTGAAAGCCAGATAGAAACGGAGTTGGGTGAAGACCAGTTTGGTTTCAGGAGAAATGTAGGAACAAGGGAAGCTGTACTAAGTCTTAGGCTGATTTTAGAAGGTAGAATAAGGAAAGATAAGAGAACGTTCATGGCTTTTGTAGACTTAGAAAAGGCTTTTGATAACGTTGATTGGACTAAATTGTTTGACATTTTGAAATCAATTGGAATAAAGTACAGGGATAGGAGGGTGATATACAATCTGTACAGAAATCAGACAGCAGTCATTCGAGTTGAAGGACATGAGAGAGAAGCTGGTATTCAGAAAGGTGTAAGGCAAGGCTGCAACTTATCACCCATACTTTTCAATCTTTACATTGAACAAGCAATGAAGGAAATTAGAGAAAAATTTAAAGTGGGAGTGAAGATTCAAGGAGAATTAATTTCAACTCTGAGATTTGCTGATGACATCGTCATCTTGGCCGACAAGCCTGAGGATTTGAATGAGTTTTTGAATGGTATGGACTCCGTCTTACGGAAAGAATTCATGATGAAAATAAATAAATGTAAAACAAAAATACTGGAATGCAGCCGAAATAAATCGGAAACCTCTATGGAGATCAAATTGGCAGGTGAAAAGCTGAAGGAAGTAGTAGACTTCTGTTACTTAGGAAGCAGAATAACCAGTGATGGACGAAGCAAAGAGGATATTGAAAGTAGGTTGGCTCAGGCAAAGAAAGCATTTCTACAAAAAAGGAATCTGCTGACATCGAATATAGATTTAGGTATTAGGAAGTCATTTTTGAAAGCCTTTGTCTGGAGCGTGGCGCTCTATGGAAATGAAACTTGGACTATTGGTGCAGCAGAAAAGAGGAGAATTGAAGCATTTGAAATGTGGTGTTACAGGAGAATGATGAAGATCAGATGGGTAGATAGGGTTACAAACAAAGAGGTATTAAGACGAGTGGGAGAGGAGAGATGTTTCTGGCGACTGCTAATGAAGAGAAGAGATAGGTTGGTAGGACACATACTAAGACACCCAGGAATAGCAAGCTTAGTTATGGAAGGAAGGGTCGAGGACAAAAACTGTAGGGGTAGACCAAGGTTAGAATATGTTAAACAGATTGCCTCCGATGTAGGGTGTCGGAGCTATGTAGAGATGAAACGATTATCTCAGGACAGGGAGGCATGGAGGGCTGCATCAAACCAGTCAAAAGACTGAAGACTCAAACAACAGAGTTTTAATTTTGAACATTTCTTTTTTAAGAAGCCACGTCAAGATGTCTACAGCAAGGTCGATTGGTGGGATGATGTGCTACGCCTCTACCAGCATGTCGACGATGACGGAGTAATTTTCCCGTGGGGAATGCTCTGGGATGAAGGTTGAATTTCTGCAAGCTGGACGGTGATGTACAAACCATTGATTTATTCAATATGTAGCTAGATTAGACGCGGGAACGTGTAAATAATGTTATTCATGGTTTTCCTTGTGTTCTTTTTAGATTTCGTGCGCCGACACTCTTTTCTTTTAAATGTACGTTGGCACGTGGCCAAAATTTTGTGTGATTGAATATTTTTCTTATGAGTCATTATTAGTATGCACGGTGCGTGCATTTGGATTTTATTCATGCGAATGCGGAGTTCGTCATGGTCGATAAATGGTGCTGTATTCAAATTCATTTTTAGTAGGAGAAGGGGGTAAAAGTTGTTAGATGTTTTACGAACAGGGTTTTATTCATACTAGGGTTGCCGAGCGCGACACGTTAAGATGTCACTGTAGAACACCTTAGTTCTATATTTTTGAGGTTTTTTATATCCCTTTTCTGGTTCTTCAGTCACGGACTAGACTGGGAACGCAAGTCGGTGGAAATATTTATGTCTTTTATTTCAGGTTTCTGTCAAACCCATACGTGTGATTCTGGTGTGTGTATTGTGTCAAGGTGTGTGTATTTGATTCTTCGTGATGAGGGGTAGAATGTGCCTACTGCCCTCAAATTTTAATGGTATTTTATGGAATGGTGGAGCGCTCTTGGAGGCTACTTTACCTTGTCCGGTGCTGATTCTTGGATTTCCTTGGGAAATGCTAAGATATTTTTATTTGACACACACACGTATATTATGTGCTATTGGGAGCACGCTTCTTCGAGACTCGAGCCATTGCTACGGCAGGTCGAGGTATGTTTACACGTGGGTTGACAGATGTGCAGATTCCACCTTGCGCCTATCTATGTCTGGTGATTCATCGTTTAGGCAGTCCAGCTGACCGACTGACCCCTGTAAGCTATCTGTAGCAAACCTGTTCTTGCAATGATCTTTGGATCATAATATTAAATTGGGAGTTCGCCATGTCCGTTACGAATTACCGCATATCGTATGAAATGAAATATTTGTGTTATGATGTAAATGTTGGCTTTGAGCCAAGTGATTTCTGTGACTCATTTCATTTGCTCTTATGTTAGATTGTTGTTTGTTGTGACACCGTCGGGTGTATTTCATATTTTAATGTAAAAATGGCAAGCGGCCATGTGTGTATTTTTCTTGATTGGTCACGTGTTGATTTACTTGTGTTGATTTAAAAAGTCCTAATTTTAGGCATTAGTGTGGATTGCTACGGCAATTCTTTGATTCCAATTTCATGCGGAAATTATTCTGTCTTATTCAGTGTAGGAAGTGTCGGATTTAGTTTAATTTGTGTTTAGTTGGTTCTTCGTGTCTGTCTAGCTCTAAGACAATGCAGATTCGTCCCCTTAAGGTGTACTGGATGGTAACGGATCTCGCATTAAATTGTACACATCGTACCGCATGCAGAGAAGCCGCACACGCACATGTCATTGCAGTAATTTGGGACATTTGGTCCAGATGTTTACGATCTCTCCTGAGATCAAGCCTAGTTTGGCATTTTTATTAATTCAAGAGGGTGTCATTTGGGAGTCCTTGTGTTTTTGCTGTAAATTGTGTAAATTTGTTGATCTGTTTATTAAATTCATATGTTTTTATCCTGGTATTCACTTTTTCCTGCATGTTATTTTGTTATATGTTACCCTGCATGTTATAAGAAGCGCTTAACAACAACTTTACGATATGGACTGTTACACCCCCCGAAATTGAGTCTCATATGCTTCTTTGCAAGGGTTCGGTATAGACAGGCTGTTCTTGGATCTTGGGCATACACATACTTGGTTCTACTTAATTATTAATTTTTCGTTACTGTAGATCTAAAATATTGAGTTATTTATTTTCATATTTGATGATTTCATGATGGCCACAGCGCGCTATATTCAGGTGTGCATAATGGCACGCCTCTTTCACCATATTTCGTGGTAATTGTGCTACTATATTGAGAGTAACACCTCTTTAAAAAACCTTGGTCCAGCTGGCCCGGCTGGTAGTACCTTGTAAGGGCCCCTTACCAGGGTTACGGTAAAGTCCTCAACGACAACTGTGGTGGAGAAGGTAGCCTTTGGTACAGCATAGGTGGCGGAAGAGGCATCCCAGTGCTCGGGATAAGTAGAGCAAAAGGTATCTGTTTTGATTAAACTGATATCAGCATTTACCCGATAACGTCTGTTCCCCATGTTAGGGGCGGTTATCAAAGGCGTCTGTTCCCATATTGGGCGGCCTATTATGATCCATCTGGCGATTCGATCACAGATGTAACATCGAAGAGGAGTAAACCTCCTTCCAAAATAATCTCAACTTAAGACATGATGGTAAACCACAACGGAAAATATACTCCAGGAGGTAAACAATCCTCCATTACAAGAAACTGTGATGCAACTGGGCCTGCGGAGTCTGGAGAGCCCAAAACATCATGTGAGGAAGAGTCGGAGCTTCCTAGAACTTCACGCATAAGACCTAAGCAAAAACATCTGCTAGGCACACTGAACATCAATACGCTCATGAAAACTGGTAAACTGAAACAACTGACAGATGTGCTGAATAGACGTAATATCCTCATTCTTGCTTTACAAGAAACTCGATACACCGACGAAGATGCTTTTGAGTCTGAGGGATATAGAATTTACAAAGGGAAAGCTGGCATCAAAACCAAACAAAACAGTACTATACTTGGAACAGCTTTTATGATTAAACAAAACTTAACAGAATCAATAACAAATTTTACATCTTCATCAGAACGAATTTCACTTCTCTCATTTCGATCAGGAAACAAAGGCTATACTATAATCAATGCTCATGCTCCTACCAATGAGGACAATAAGAAAAATCCAGAAAAAGTTTGAAAAGTTTTGGGAAATGTTGGAACATGAATCATCAAAGATACCTTATCATCACGTTAAAATCTTAGTTGGTGACTTTAATGCACAGATTGGAAGAGAGAGAAAATTTAGAAACATAGTGGGTGACTTCCCAGCTCACAACCGCACTAACAGAAATGGAGAGAGACTCATAAGTTTCTGCAGACTATTTGATCTTAAATTAATGTCAACCTTTTTTAGGAAATTACCGAGGAGAAAGAAAACATGGTGCTCTCCAAATCCACATTTAGGTTCATATCAATTGGATCATGTAGCAATTACAAAACAGAACTTTAGAGAAATCATGAATGTTAGAGTAAGGAGAGGATTAAATATTGACTCTGACCATTTTTTGTCTGAGATCAAAACTAAATTCCAACCAAATAAATCCAAGCCAAAAATTCCAAAAATTCCTAAAATAGACACAAAAGTTTTATCAGAAAATAAGACTGAATTTATCAATAAACTGCATACTAAAGATAAGAGTAACTGGGAAGAGATCAGAAATGTAATGATAGAATCAGCCAAAGAATTGGGACAGCCTCCAAGGAAAAGGAATCACCGATGGTGGAATACAACATGTGATGCAGCGATCGAACGTAGATTAGCGGCTTGGCAGTTATGGAATTCCAGGAAACGAGAAGATGACTGGATTAATTTTGTAGAGATCAGAAAGCTAACATCCAAAATCATCAGGATAGAGAAACGTAATTATGATAAGAAGCGATTGGAAGAGATAGATATAGATTTTAAAAAGAACAACACCAGACAATTCTACAAAGTATTTCGAGAGGAGATCCAAGGATACAAACCAATGAACCTCCATTTCAAGGATTCAACTGGTAGACTGGTCACTAATAATAAAGACAACTGCGAGTTAATAGCTAAATACTTTGAGGAACTTCTTAATTGCGAAGAACCTTTAGAAAGACTACAGTTTACATCACCACAAAAAGAGAACCCTCCGTCAGAACCACCAACTGTCCAACAAATAGAACAATATATTGACAATCTTAAAAATAATAAGGCACCTGGTGAGGATGGGATACTAACTGAAATGTTGAAACTCGGTGGTAAATTTGCAGCTGAAGCTTTACACAAAGTTATCAAGGAATGTTGGGAAAAAGGAACAATTCCAAATGATTGGAAACAGGCAATAATCCATCCTTTGCACAAGAAAGGAGATAAGACAAACCCCAACAATTATAGAGGTATTTCCTTACAGCCAATCGCATACAAAGTTCTCTCTAAAGCATTGCTACACAATCTGGAAGAACAAGTAGAACATACTATCGGCGAATACCAAGCCGGATTTAGAAAAGGGAGATCTTGTCCAGAGCAAATTTTCAATCTCAAAACAATCCTTAGAATCAGAACAATACGTAACCTCAACACAGTTGTATCTTTCATTGATTTCAGAAAGGCTTATGATTCAATAGACAGACAGTCTGTATTCCTAACGCTAGCAGAATTAGGGATAGATAAAAATACCAGACAACTGGTTGAACAAACACTAACAAATACAACCTCAAGAGTTAAATTTCTAAACGACATTTCAGAACCCTTCCAAATCAAAACCGGAGTTAGACAAGGTGATGGGCTTTCACCACTTCTATTTAATTTGATATTAAACAAAATCATGAAGGAATGGGAACTTAAATTATGTGAAAGAAACATTGAAGGGGTCCATTTGGGGCAAGGAAAGGGAAGATTTGAGGTGAAATGTCTTGCCTTTGCTGATGACATAGCAATCATTTCAGAAAACAGATTTCAAGCACAAATAATAGTAGGGGGGTGATAGGAGTTCCAACTCACTCCAGAACCCTCCTCGACCCACTACTAAGCCTCAGCCATGTTAAATATCTCTCGAACGCATGGTCCGATTTTGACAAATGATGTGTCGTTGGACTCGAGCTGACGTCCTCTTTCCTATGGACCACTCGTTATATTTTTGAAATTTTTTTGAAAATTTTCGTTTTCGAAAATAGGTAATAGTTTGAAACCCAAACACGGTAGAACGTTGTGCTATGGCTCAAACAAATGGTCTTTATGACCTTTATTTTTCGTAATAAAACTTTTTTATTGTTTATGTTTTTTTGAAAACACTCGAATTTTGAAAATCCTATATTTTGGAAACTAGGAACTCTACAAAAAAGTTTGTATGACGTAAATCAATGTTCCATACCCCCTCTACCCCCAAAATAAATTTCAAGTCTCAAGGATGAAAACCTGCAGTAGTGTGGTAAGGAGAGAGCTGCTTACAAAAGCAAGTGGTGAGCCCCTGCGACCTTGGAATGGAAGGAGTGATGCTAGGAGGGCGTGCTTGGATTCGTTTTTTTCGTCTCGTCGTGCTCTTTACGGGAATGTAGGTGTCGAAAATGTGAAAATCTGGAAACACAGTCTTTTTGGGGTAAAAACGTGATTTTAGACTGTTTGCTATATCTCGCGAACCAATCATGCTAGAGGCGTGTACGACGGGTCCAAGGACTCGGGCTGACGTCCTCTTTGCTATAGACCAATCGTTATAATTTTTAATAAAATTGGAAACTAGATTTTGGGGTAAACACGTGTTTTTTGTGATTTTGCCAATATCTCACGAACAATAACGCTAGAGGCAGGTACGACGGGTCCAAGGACTCGGGGTGACGTCCTCTCTGCTATGGACCACCCGTTATAATTTTTAATAAAATTGGGAAACGCGATTTTGGGGGTAAACACGTGTTTTTTGTGATTTTTGCCGATATCTCACGAACCAATAACGCTAGAGACGTGTACGAGGTGTCCTAGGACTCGGGGTAACGCCCCCTTTCAAATGTGGTAGATATTTTTTTTTCCACAAAATAATTCACAAAGGGCCTAACGCCATACATGTTGAAAAAACGTTTTCTTTTTCTTTACCTGTTTATAATGTCCATGAAGCGTGGTGGTTGAGAGAGACAATACGGCTGGGTGTATGTGTGTTTCAACGAACCTGTCGCTGACCACGGTGGCTGTGTTCAATAGATCAATCGATATTTCGATGGGTCGGTTTATGACAGAGCGAGCGTGCGTTTTTTCACACATTTTACCTTTAACGTGTAAACGGTAATGAGAACTTGGTTCTATGTTGGTCGAAGCGAGTAGAGAAAACAAACTTGCCGAGGAGCAGGAGGTGAATATCAATTGAGCTTATTGGAAGGCGTTGATCTGACTTGACAACAAGTGCAATGGAAAATGACAATGACGCTTGAAGGTGAAATAATCTGACCATTATGGTGGCAGGGAAGAGCGAATACACGTGTGAGATGACATGTATACTAAACCAGTGACATCCTGTTTTGCTTCGTACGTGACAAAATGCAAGTTCATGTGAAATTTGATCTACCACAGGTGTTCGCCTGGGACGTTAGCTGTCCACGTGCATGATAACTGTTAACAAGTGACATCCTGTTTTGCTTCGTACGTGACAAAATGCAAGTTCATGTGAAATTTGATTCGCCACAGGTGTTCACTTTGGGCGTTAGCTGTCCACGTGACCGATAACAGAATGTTCAAAGCGTGGGAAAAAATGATTATACATGCAACGTAGCATATATAAAGACATATCGTTATCATTTCCACTCTCACTTGGGTGGACTACCTTTGAACACACTGCGTTGCATGAAACCCCTGGTCTTGTTTAACAGTTTTGGTGTTGGTGGAAAATACTTAACCTTGTTGTGGGGTAGGTATTTATTTATATATATTTATTGATGTTTATATAAATACATGCAATTATTTATTGATTAGGTAATTAATGATTTTATTTATTTGTTTGCAGATAACCGGCATACCTTACATATCTGAGGGAGAAGAAACCATTGCACTTTTGAGCCCACTAGAAGGGAAGAGCAACAAGTCACTGCAAGTAAAGGTGAGATGATTTTTTAAACTAACTTGTTTCATTTTTTTGTTTTATGTTTTATTTTATGAAATGTATGTATTAACCTGAATTTAGGTATTTATAGCGGTTTATTTTATTTATTTTTAGAAACTTGGAAAGAATAGCCTTACCGCCGTAGCAGTCGCTGAAAAAAACCAGAAACGCACTAAAGCGAAACCACTGCCAAAGAGTGAACTGTTTAAAACTCAGGTAAGTCCAACTTAAAAATGCTATTCCATTTTACCACTACTGAAAACTCGTAGACAAAAAAAAATTCATTACCTGTACATGACTGGGACAATGATTGCTTTCTTGATTAATGGCTATGTTGTTGTTGTTGACTGGGAAAAGTACAAGGCCATGTTGGATTTTCTAAAAATAAAATAATAAATTTAATTTATGGGTGGTTCCCTATGGACTCAACGAATATCCACAGGTTTGAACATGATAATGTGAACAAAATGACATGACATTCATTTTTGTTTATATATTGGTTAAAGGGAGGGTGGGGGAATGTAAATGACTGTAGCGTTATAAAAAAGAAAATCAGTACATGGGTTACTGTTAGTGCCAACATACAGTTTATTTTTAATGGTGTTTTGATATATTAATGCCAATTAACGTTAACGTTTTATTTACAATTATTGATTGATTGATTGATTGATTGAGTGATGGGTTATTTTGTTTGCTTTTAGGTGTCGTCATGTGCCATTAACGTAATGAACAGACAGTGAACAAGCATGCATTATGCTTTAAAGTACTCTGTGCAATGTTAATAACTTACAATAAGAAAACGTTTTATTATAACACATGGCGTTAGTACTAAATACAACAAGTGAGCAAGTTGGTTTACCACGTGGGTTAAATTTAAAATCAGAACATGATCGATGGTTAACATTTGAATCCTGGCCTGTAGGATTTTTGTCGACGCATGAACTTGCAAAAGCCGTTTTTTTTTTTACTTGAACCGAGAAGATGTGGTGCGCTGTGTGTTTGTCGTATTGAACTTTCACACTGGGAAGAAGGAGATGATCCCTTTAGAGACCATTTGCGATGGTCTCCTCACTGTCCTTACATGCTTGGAAAGCAAGTGGGTAACCTACCCGTGCATTCATTTTACCGAACCACAAGGCCTTTGGCCGCTACTTACGTTGCTGAATCACAAATAAATAATAATAATAATGATGTATTACCAGCCAACGGTAGTGTCGATATATGTGGTCCATATGCCATAGACAGTGTTGAATTGGCGTGTGCTTTTGAAAAATTGGGAGTTTGCAAGACTAAAGCACTAGCACACTCAGAGTACAGCTCTGTTGAAAAACGTTTCGAATCTTATAAAAATGTATGGCCATTAATATTAAAACACCTTACCAAACAGCTAAGTGAAGCTGGATTTTTTTTATACTGGTGAAGGGGATAAAACAATATGTTTTTATTGTGGATTTGCTTTAAAGGATTGGCAAATGACTAATGACCCTTTTGTGCAACACGCTCGTTGGTTACCAAACTGTAAATACATGGTGTTGCTTAAAGGTCAGGAATTTGTGAACACTATTCGTAAAGAAAAAGTGATTGCAGCACAAGACATAAAAGTGCCTTTAGAGTTAGAGCACGCGGAGCAAATACACAAGGCTGAAAGAAAAGACTTGTCTCGCGAACAGATACAAAAGTGTGACCAACAATTATGTAAAATTTGTTATCAAGAAGAACTAGGTGTTGTATTTTTACCCTGTGGACACATGATAGCCTGTGTCAAGTGTGCATTAGAACTTAACACTTGTGCTATATGCAGAAAAGTAGTATCTGCAACAGTTAGGGCATTTCTTGCATAACTAGTATAATTTATTCGCCATGGATAGTGCAAAATCCCTAATTGCACAATATTATTAAAGCTGTTTTACAGTGTAATAGATATGCTTTTGTTTTGTTTATAGACTACTACAATGAATGTTTTGAATGCTGTGGGACAATCATGTGGCTTAGAGACAAAGAAGCTCAGCGAATTGCCAACGCATATTCCATTCCGCATTATCAAGATTCGGAAATTGAAAACAGCATATGGTGATCGTGTACTTTGTGTATGTGAAAACTTTGAGACATTTCTGCCTATACGGTTTAATGATATGTCGGAGAGTGTTTTTGATGAAGTCAATAATGCTGTGCAACCTGTACACTTAATTTATGAAGGTTTTAAAAACAATAGGTGCATGGTTCGTTTTAATTAAATAAATAAATAATGTGAAAATATAATGGAAAATATAAGTAATGACAATATACTGAAAAAGAAAGAAAATATGTGCATAGAATAGTAATGTTTTAGTGTTTAGTGTTGTCTTTAAAAATATTATGATGAAACCAAAAAAAATGTATATAAAGTTTGTAAATAAATGCAAAATGATGTTACAATGCTGTTTTATTTTATACAAAGTTAGTATATTTAACATTGCAGAGTATACATGATTATGACAATAAATGCATACTGAATACAAGCCTTTCTCACTTTACAATAGTCTGTTATAGTTTTAAACACAAGGCTTGTTGTAGATCATTTTATAGCAATGTCCCTTCAATGTTGTTTTCGAAAAGTGGGGAAGCCGCAATGGTTGTATTGACATAAAAACCTTATGGTTATTACTATTTAGTCACTTTGATCCCCTTGCATATCAAGAGCAGATGACCTAGTTGTTCCACTCTTTAAAACGACAACAACAACACTACCTCTTGCATAGTTTGTGATGTTGATGGCTCTTGCGACGTGGAAGATGGATTAAAAATAACTTTGAGAACAGGGGTTAAACGTTGATCATTAAACAATGCACTATTTTGAGTAGCAATATAGTTTTCTTGATTTTTTGTCGACGGCAACTGTTTTTCATGCGGTACACTACATTGATGATCACTGACACTTAAAACCTCACTATTTTTACTTTTTAGGTCACCACGACAATGTTTGGAACGTTGCTTTGAACAACGCCAAATAACAGTTCCATTTTTATTGGTTCGTTTCACAATATATGAATATCCTTTATAGTATGCGTAAGGCTTACCATACCTAGTCACTGATACTTCCATATCAACTGTCAAGCATAGACTAAGCTCTAGTAAAGTCAACTTGGTAATAAGAATACTAGTTTAATGTGAGAGCAAATATGGATCCAAAGAGTTCAGGTAAAAGTGAAAGCAAATAAGCAAATATTAGAAACAAGAGTTGGGGTGAAAGTGGTCGCAAAGTGGTAGACCCATTACCCAATAATTTCAGCACGACGAAGCTCTTGTTCAATTTCTTTGATTTCCCAATCGTGACCAGTATGGCCAGCTTGACGTGAGGCATGCAACAACTGTAGCCGCTGGACGAGCTTATTGGGATTGTGCCAGTATACAAATTTAACAAATGGATTTTTAGGTGTAAACAAAGCATTACCATTATCATGATCATTATCATCATCATCATCATTATCATCATCATGATCACCATTATCATCATGACCATCATCACTGTTACTATATAGTCCTTTTTGATCCTCTTGCAATACCACTTTATTTATAGTCTGAGTTGATTTTGATAGTGTTGAAGGTTTCTTGGACGTTGACAACTGTCCTAACATGACGTTTTGAGGACATGATAAGTCCTTTTGAACAAACACTGCACTATCTTTAGCCGCAATATCGTTTTCTTGAACTTGCTTTTTAGCATTTTGATAATTGTTTGTAAACAGTAAGCGTGGTTCGTTTCGAGCACTACATTGATGAACACTCACACTTAAAACATTTCCATTTTTACTTTTCAGATTGCCTCGACATTTTGTTGACCTCTCTTTTGAGCATCGCCAGAATATTATTCCATTTACATTCTGGCGATTATAGTTATAGGAGTAGCCTTGATAGAGTGCACGTAGCCTACCTTTGTTGGTTGTAATAAGTTCCATAGTAGTAACTGACCTGTCAGTACGATGTTCACACTACAAAGGTTACAACTGTTTTGCTGATGGAGTGACCTACCATAAGCTAATATATTGGCTTATGTGTTGGCTTTTTGTGTTGGCTTTTCGTGTTGGCTTTTGTGTTGGCTTATGTGTTGGCTTTTTGTGTTGGCTTTTCGTGTTGGCTTTTGTGTTGGCTTATGTGTTGGCTTTTTGTGTTGGCTTTTTGTGTTGGCTTTTCGTGTTGGCTTTTGTGTTGGCTTTTCGTGTTGGCTTTTTGTGTTGGCTTTTCGTGTTGGCATTTCGTGTTGGCTTTTTGTGTTGGCTTTTCGTGTTGGCTTTTGTGTTGGCTTTTCGTGTTAGCTTTTTGTGTTGGCTTTTCGTGTTGGCTTTTTTGTATTGGCCTTTCATGTTGGCTTTTTGTATTGGCTTTTCGTGTTGGCTTTTCGTGTTAGCTTTTGTTGGCATTTCGTGTTGGCTTTTTTGTATTGGCCTTTCATGTTGGCTTTTTGTATTGGCTTTTCGTGTTGGCTTTTTGTGTGGGCTTTTTGTGTTGGCTTTAGTATTGGCTTTTGTATTGGCTTATTTGACAAGTTATTTGTGTCAATGTATTTAGTGGTTTTTTTCTTGGTGTTGGAAAGTAGTTGAAAGAGAGGGAATATTTAAAGACTTAACCTCAGCTCACTAACCTAACCTAACCTAACCTAACCTAACTTTACCTAACCTAACCTAACCTTTCAACTCTCAGATGTTAATTAAATTCTGTGCATAGTCGAGTTGGAACCCAAGACCTCAGGGCTAAAAAAAACAATTATTTTTGACGGCTTATTTTGGTAACTTATTTTAATGGCTAACCTAACTTTACCTAACCTAACCTAACCTCAGCTCACTTTGGATATTACTAGTAAGTGTTCATATGCTCTGCTAGGTAGCATGCTAGTAGTACAGGTAGTGCTCATATTTACCGCTAGGTAGTGGAAACATACTTTGCATGTTGCATGTGACACTTGTGAAGTTTAACCACATGCAAGACGTGCTTGTATAAGTTCTCTATTTAAATTCAATATACAATTAACCACTAAATGTTCAGAACTAACATGTATAGCCATGTTTAGGGTATATAGGAGACCCTTAGCAAGAAAGGCTGTCTAACCCACGAGTGTACAGCCTTGTCATACGCAGTAAGCACCTATTGGCAGAAAACAACAACAACAACAATTTGAGAAAGCCAACAAAAAACTGTTTCCTTTAAATACATTAATGGATAGGTTTTTGGCTTTCTCAAATTGTTGTTGTTGTTGTTTTCTGCCAACAGGTGCTTACTGCGTATGACAAGGCTGTACACTCGTGGGTTAGACAGCCTTTCTTGCTAAGGGTCTCCTATATACCCTAAACATGGCTATACATGTTAGTTCTGAACATTTAGTGGTTAATTGTATATTGAATTTAAATAGAGAACTTATACAAGCACGTCTTGCATGTGGTTAAACTTCTCAAGTGTCACATGCAACATGCAAAGTATGTTTCCGCTACCTAGTGGTAAATATGAGCACTACCTGTACTACTAGCATGCTACCTAGCAGAGCATATGAACACTTACTAGTAATATCCAAAGTGAGCTGAGGTTAGGTTAGGTTAGGAAAAGTTAGGTTAGCCATTAAAATAAGTTACCAAAATAAGCCGTCAAAAATAATTGTTTTTTTAGCCCTGAGGTCTTGGGTTCCAACTCGACTATGCACAGAATTTAATTAACATCTGAGAGTTGAAAGGTTAGGTTAGGTTAGGTAAAGTTAGGTTAGGTTAGGTTAGGTTAGGTTAGTGAGCTGAGGTTAAGTCTTTAAATATTCCCTCTCTTTCAACTACTTTCCAACACCAAGAAAAAAAACACTAAATACATTGACACAAATAACTTGTCAAATAAGCCAATACAAAAGCCAATACTAAAGCCAACACAAAAAGCCCACACAAAAAGCCAACACGAAAAGCCAATACAAAAAGCCAACATGAAAGGCCAATACAAAAATCCAACACGAAATGCCAACAAAAGCTAACACGAAAAGCCAACACGAAAAGCCAATACAAAAAGCCAACATGAAAGGCCAATACAAAAAAGCCAACACGAAAAGCCAACACAAAAAGCTAACACGAAAAGCCAACACAAAAGCCAACACGAAAAGCCAACACAAAAAGCCAACACGAAATGCCAACACGAAAAGCCAACACAAAAAGCCAACACGAAAAGCCAACACAAAAGCCAACACGAAAAGCCAACACAAAAAGCCAACACAAAAAGCCAACACATAAGCCAACACAAAAGCCAACACGAAAAGCCAACACAAAAAACCAACACATAAGCCAACACAAAAGCCAACACGAAAAGCCAACACAAAAAGCCAACACATAAGCCAATATATAAGCTTATGGTAGGTCACTCCATCAGCAAAACAGTTGTAACCTTTGTAGTGTGAACATCGTACTGACAGGTCAGTTACTACTATGGAACTTATTACAACCAACAAAGGTAGGCTACGTGCACTCTATCAAGGCTACTCCTATAACTATAATCGCCAGAATGTAAATGGAATAATATTCTGGCGATGCTCTAAAGAGAGGTCAACAAAATGTCGAGGCAATCTGAAAAGTAAAAATGGAAAGGTTTTAAGTGTGAGTGTTCATCAATGTAGTGCTCGAAACGAACCACGCTTACTGTTTACAAACAATTATCAAAATGCTAAAAAGCAAGTTCAAGAAAACGATATTGCGGCTAAAGATAGTGCAGTGTTTGTTCAAAAGGACTTATCATGTCCTCAAAACGTCATGTTAGGACAGTTGTCAACGTCCAAGAAACCTTCAACACTATCAAAATCAACTCAGACTATAAATAAAGTGGTATTGCAAGAGGATCAAAAAGGACTATATAGTAACAGTGATGATGGTCATGATGATAATGGTGATCATGATGATGATAATGATGATGATGGTGATAATGATCATGATAATGGTAATGCTTTGTTTACACCTAAAAATCCATTTGTTAAATTTGTATACTGGCACAATCCCAATAAGCTCGTCCAGCGGCTACAGTTGTTGCATGCCTCACGTCAAGCTGGCCATACTGGTCACGATTGGGAAATCAAAGAAATTGAACAAGAGCTTCGTCGTGCTGAAATTATTGTGTAATGGGTCTACCACTTTGCGACCACTTTCACCCCAACTATTGTTTCTAATATTTGCTTATTTGCTTTCACTTTTACCTGAACTCTTTGGATCCATATTTGCTCTCACATTAAACTAGTATTCTTATTACCAAGTTGACTTTACTAGAGCTTAGTCTATGCTTGACAGTTGATATGGAAGTATCAGTGACTAGGTATGGTAAGCCTTACGCATACTATCTATATATATAAAGCACAAAGTTTGTCTGTCTGTCTGTCTGTCTGTCTGTCTGTTATGTATACAAATCTACACCGTTTCACCGATCTGAACCAAAATTTGTATACTTACCCTTTGGAACCCTGCGGGTAACCCTGTCAACATTAAATTTCGGACAGACCACCCCATGCCATGCATTTAGGCCCTTTTGTCCAAATCTACACCGTTTCACCGATCTGTGCCAAAAGTTGTATATTTAACCTTTGGAACCCTGCGAGTAACACTGTCCACTTGAAATTTCGGACAGACCACCCCATTCCCTGCATTTAGGCCCTTTGGTCCAAATCCACACCGTTTCACCGATCTCAACCAGAATTTGTATATTTACCCTTTGGAACCCTGCGAGTAACACTGTCCACTTAAAATTTCGGACAGACCACCCCATTCCCTGCATTTAGGCCCTTTGGTCCAAATCTACACCGTTTCACCGATCAGAACCAAAATTCGTATTCTTACCCTTTTGTACCCTGCGAGTAACACTGTCTGCTTGAAATTGCGGACAGACCACTCCATTCCCTGTATTTAGGCCCTTTGGCCCAAATCTACACCGTTTCACCTATCTCAACCAAAATTTGTATATTTACCCTATGGAACACTGCGACTAACACTGTCTGCTTGAAATTTCGGACAGCCCACCCCATTCCCTGCATTTAGGCCCTTTGGTCCAAATCCACACCGTTTCACCGATCTCAACCAAAATTTGTATATTTACCCTTTGGAACCCTGCGAGTAACACTGTCCACTTAAAATTTCGGACAGACCACCCAATTCCCTGCATTTAGGCCCTTTGGTCCAAATCTACACCGTTTCACCGATCAGAACCAAAATTCGTATACTTACCCTTTGGAACCCTGCGAGTAACACTGTCTGCTTGAAATTGCGGACAGACCACTCCATTCCCTGCATTTAGGCCCTTTGGCCCAAATCTACACCGTTTCACCTATCTCAACCAAAATTTGTATATTTACCCTATGGAACACTGCGACTAACACTGTCTGCTTGAAATTTCGTACAGCCCACGCCATTCCCTGCATTTAGGCCCTTTTTGCACAAATCTACACCGTTTCACCGATCTGAACCAAAATGTGTATACTTACCCTTTGGAACCCTGCGAGTAACACTGTCCACTTGACCTTTCGGACAGACCACCCCATTCTCTGCATTTAGGCCCTTTGGTCCAAATCTACACCGTTTCACCGATCACAACCAAATTTCGTATTCTTACCCTTTGGTACCCTGCGAGTAACACTGTCTGCTTGAAATTGCGGACAGACCACTCCATTCCCTGCATTTAGGCCCTTTGTCCCAAATCTACTCCGTTTCACCGATCTCAACCAAAATTTGTATATTTATCCTTTGGAACACTGCGACTAACACTGTCTGCTTGAAATTGCGGCGAGGCCTCTCCATCCCTTGCATTTAGGCTGTTTGGCACAAATCTACACCATTTCACCGATCTGACCCCAATTTTATATACTTAACCGTAGGTACCCGAAAAGTAACACTGTTCACTTTAAATTTCGGACAGATCACACTATTTCCTGCTTTTTGGCCCTTTGGCAGAAAACTACACCGTTTCACCGATCTCAACCAGATTTTACATAATTACCCTTTGGAACTCGACGAGTAACACTGTCCACTCTAAATTTCGGACAGACCACTCCATTCCACGTATTTAGGCCCTTTGGCAAAAATCTACATCGTTCACCGATCGAAAACAAAATGTGTATACTTACCCTTTGGAACCCGATGAGTAACACTGTCTGTCCACTTTAAAATTTGGACAGGCCACTCCATTCCCTGCATGTTGGCCCTTTGGCATAAAACTACACCGTTTCACCGATCTCAACCAGATTTTACATAATTACCGTTTGGAACTCGACGAATAACACTGTCCACTCGAAATTTCGGACAGACCACTCCATTTCCCGCATTAAGGCCCTTTGGTACAAATCTACATCGTTCACCGATCGAAAACAAAGTGTGTATACTTACCCTTTGGAACCCGATGCGTAACACTGTCCACTTGAAATTTCTGACATACCATTCCATTCCCTGCATTTAGCTCAGGAATTCCTCGGGGTTGCCAGCTTCCTAACTCACCAGTCATGAGCCCTTGAGGGTGTACCAGAAGTGGTGGGTCTACACACACCCTGCCTCTTTGAGGGCCTTGAGCAGAACACAGGAGATATTATGAAAAGGAAAAGAAGGCAGACCCCTCGAAGAATGAGGGTATCAGGAAAGATGAGACAAAGCCAATTAAGGCGGGAAATTGAAAGACTCCCTAGCCCTCGGATACCCTAATACAGTCTGGGTCGGAAGAGAACAAGAGTTGACCAAGGGAGGCCGACAGGAAGTAGAAGCGATGCCAGACTCAGCTGGGGTCCCGTGGTCGCCAACCTACGTCCCACATGTTGTGAGACCCTGGGGGGGGGGTCAGTTGTGAGAATAGCTTGCTGATTCATCGCGACCCGCCATGTTATCTCCTGCTGTCTATGCTGATGCCAGCACAGGGCCGTTGAGAAACAGTGAGTGATTCCCGGTCAATCTAAATAGGACGGGGAACCCCGCACGTGTGTCATCATATTTCGTCATTATCTGCGATCATCTCAGGTTCGTGCAGCTTGGACCTATATTCTTTGTCTTTGCCGAGCAGTACGCTCTTTCACTAGACGCATCGAGTACAGGCCTAAGCCAGAAAATAAAGATGAGACTTTGGAAGACATCGAAGCTAGACGCCTGAATTACCTATATCAGTTTTAAAATAACACCATGTTCGTTTAGTAGTCATTTTTTCATTACCTTATTATTATCATCATAAGTGCAAATGACCTAGATGTTACGCGCATCATACCAATAATCACCGCCGCATAAAGTCTTTCTCGGCTGTGATTTTTGAAATATTTATTTTTGGTTGGTTGGTTCTTAAAATTAGGGGCTGCGACAACGCGGTCATGTAGCCCCGTGTACTTTGGGTGTGTGTAGAATCTGTCTGATAACCGGTGTTAATTGTGATGACTGCATTAGTGTGTGTTATCTGTTTTTTAATTTAAGTACCATCTGCAACTTAGAATTCATCAAATAGTTCGTACTTTTGCCGCCAAGCGCCACCGTCAACGACTACTAGGCCAAGTTCGGAACTTAGCTACTAGACGCCACTGCAGTCGGCTCTTGGCAACGGACGTAGACATCTAAGAACGTTGTTTACCTATCCAATTTAGCTTCACACAGGTGTAATTAGTGGAAGGTTCTTTAACATGCCATAAATCTGACATGGGACCGCCGGCTTTACTTCCCCTCCGAAGAAAGGCATACTGACGGATTTTAACGCTCTTAAAAAATCCGACGGCTTTGGCCGGGTTTGAACCCGCTATCTTGGGCATAGAAGCTCAGCATGCTACCGACTACGCCACCGGTATATTATACGTTGAAGTGTCAATTCAATACCGGTAGTAGTTTCCCTTATCATCCTCATCATAAGAGCAAATGACCTACAGTAGATGTTACGCCCATTACACCATTAATCAACACACACAATAAGTCTTCCTCGCCTGTGAATTTTGAAATATGTATTTCTATTACGGTAGTTTGTAAGTTTGACGTGTCAATTCAACAGTAGTTTTTATTATCATCCTTATCAAAAGGGCAAATGACCTAGATATTACTCCCTCATTGTCTTTGGGGGCAAATGACTTAGATTTTAAGTCCATTGTATTTCTAAGGAGACCTTAAAACATTATCATCATTCCACCGGGCGAAGCCGGGTACTACTGCTAGTAAAGGATATTCATATATTGTGAAACGAACCAATAAAAATGGAACTGTTATTTGGCGTTGTTCAAAGCAACGTTCCAAACATTGTCGTGGTGACCTAAAAAGTAAAAATAGTGAGGTTTTAAGTGTCAGTGATCATCAATGTAGTGTACCGCATGAAACACAGTTGCCGTCGACAAAAAATCAAGAAAACTATATTGCTACTCAAAATAGTGCATTGTTTAATGATCAACGTTTAACCCCTGTTCTCAAAGTTATTTTTAATCCATCTTCCACGTCGCAAGAGCCATCAACATCACAAACTATGCAAGAGGTAGTGTTGTTGTTGTCGTTTTAAAGAGTGGAACAACTAGGTCATCTGCTCTTGATATGCAAGGGGATCAAAGTGACTAAATAGTAATAACCATAAGGTTTTTATGTCAATACAACCATTGCGGCTTCCCCACTTTTCGAAAACAACATTGAAGGGACATTGCTATAAAATGATCTACAACAAGCCTTGTGTTTAAAACTATAACAGACTATTGTAAAGTGAGAAAGGCTTGTATTCAGTATGCATTTATTGTCATAATCATGTATACTCTGCAATGTTAAATATACTAACTTTGTATAAAATAAAACAGCATTGTAACATCATTTTGCATTTATTTACAAACTTTATATACATTTTTTTTGGTTTCATCATAATATTTTTAAAGACATCACTAAACACTAAAACATTACTATTCTATGCACATATTTTCTTTCTTTTTCAGCATATTGTCATTACTTATATTTTCCATTATTATTTCACATTATTTATTTATTTAATTAAAACGAACCATGCACCTACTGTTTTTAAAACCTTCATAAATTAAGTGTACAGGTTGCACAGCATTATTGACTTCATCAAAAACACTCTCCGACATATCATTAAACCGTATAGGCAGAAATGTCTCAAAGTTTTCACATACACAAAGTACACGATCACCATATGCTGTTTTCAATTTCCGAATCTTGATAATGCGGAATGGAATATGCGTTGGCAATTCGCTGAGCTTCTTTGTCTCTAAGCCACATGATTGTCCCACAGCATTCAAAACATTCATTGTAGTAGTCTATAAACAAAACAAAAGCATATCTATTACACTGTAAAACAGCTTTAATAATATTGTGCAATTAGGGATTTTGCACTATCCATGGCGAATAAATTATACTAGTTATGCAAGAAATGCCCTAACTGTTGCAGATACTACTTTTCTGCATATAGCACAAGTGTTAAGTTCTAATGCACACTTGACACAGGCTATCATGTGTCCACAGGGTAAAAATACAACACCTAGTTCTTCTTGATAACAAATTTTACATAATTGTTGGTCACACTTTTGTATCTGTTCGCGAGACAAGTCTTTTCTTTCAGCCTTGTGTATTTGCTCCGCGTGCTCTAACTCTAAAGGCACTTTTATGTCTTGTGCTGCAATCACTTTTTCTTTACGAATAGTGTTCACAAATTCCTGACCTTTAAGCAACACCATGTATTTACAGTTTGGTAACCAACGAGCGTGTTGCACAAAAGGGTCATTAGTCATTTGCCAATCCTTTAAAGCAAATCCACAATAAAAACATATTGTTTTATCCCCTTCACCAGTATAAAAAAATCCAGCTTCACTTAGCTGTTTGGTAAGGTGTTTTAATATTAATGACCAAACATTTTTATAAGATTCGAAACGTTTTTCAACAGAGCTGTACTCTGAGTGTGCTAGTGCTTTAGTCTCGCAAACTCCCAATTTTTCAAAAGCACACGCCAATTCAACACTGTCTATGGCATATGGACCACATATATCGACACTACCGTTGGCTGGTAATACATCATTATTATTATTATTTATTTGTGATTCAGCAACGTAAGTAGCGGCCAAAGGCCTTGTGGTTCGGTAAAGTGAATGCACGGGTAGGTTACCCACTTGCTTTCCAAGCATGTAAGGACAGTGAGGAGACCATCGCAAATGGTCTCTAAAGGGATCATCTCCTTCTTCCCAGTGTGAAAGTTCAATACGACAAAACACACAGCGCACCACATCTTCTCGGTTCAAGTAAAAAAAACGGCTTTTGCAAGTTCATGCGTCGACAAAAATCCTACAGGCCAGGATTCAAATGTTAACCATCGATCATGTTCTGATTTTAAATTTAACCCACGTGGTAAACCAACTTGCTCACTTGTTGTATTTAGTACTAACGCCATGTGTTATAATAAAACGTTTTCTTATTGTAAGTTATTAACATTGCACAGAGTACTTTAAAGCATAATGCATGCTTATTCACTGTCTGTTCATTACGTTAATGGCACATGACGACACCTAAAATCAAACAAAATAACCCATCACTCAATCAATCAATCAATCAATCAATAATTGTAAATAAAACGTTAACGTTAATTGGCATTAATATATCAAAACACCGTTAAAAATAAACTGTATGTTGGCACTAACAGTAACCCATGTACTGATTTTCTTTTTTATAACGCTACAGTCATTTACATTCCCCCACCCTCCCTTTAACCAATATATAAACAAAAATGAATGTCATGTCATTTTGTTCACATTATCATGTTCAAACCTGTGGATATTCGTTGAGTCCATAGGGAACCACCCATAAATTAAATTTATTATTTTATTTTTAGAAAATCCAATATGGCCTTGTACTTTTCCCAGTCAACAACAACAACATAGCCATTAATCAAGAAAGCAATCATTGTCCCAGTCATGTACAGGTAATGAATTTTTTTTTGTCTACGAGTTTTCAGTAGTGGTAAAATGGAATAGCATTTTTAAGTTGGACTTACCTGAGTTTTAAACAGTTCACTCTTTGGCAGTGGTTTCGCTTTAGTGCGTTTCTGGTTTTTTTCAGCGACTGCTACGGCGGTAAGGCTATTCTTTCCAAGTTTCTAAAAATAAATAAAATAAACCGCTATAAATACCTAAATTCAGGTTAATACATACATTTCATAAAATAAAACATAAAACAAAAAAATGAAACAAGTTAGTTTAAAAAATCATCTCACCTTTACTTGCAGTGACTTGTTGCTCTTCCCTTCTAGTGGGCTCAAAAGTGCAATGGTTTCTTCTCCCTCAGATATGTAAGGTATGCCGGTTATCTGCAAACAAATAAATAAAATCATTAATTACCTAATCAATAAATAATTGCATGTATTTATATAAAAATCAATAAATATATATAAATAAATACCTACCCCACAACAAGGTTAAGTATTTTCCACCAACACCAAAACTGTTAAACAAGACCAGGGGTTTCATGCAACGCAGTGTGTTCAAAGGTAGTCCACCCAAGTGAGAGTGGAAATGATAACGATATGTCTTTATATATGCTACGTTGCATGTATAATCATTTTTTCCCACGCTTTGAACATTCTGTTATCGGTCACGTGGACAGCTAACGCCCAAAGTGAACACCTGTGGCGAATCAAATTTCACATGAACTTGCATTTTGTCACGTACGAAGCAAAACAGGATGTCACTTGTTAACAGTTATCATGCACGTGGACAGCTAACGTCCCAGGCGAACACCTGTGGTAGATCAAATTTCACATAAACTTGCATTTTGTCACGTACGAAGCAAAACAGGATGTCACTGGTTTAGCATACATGTCATCTCACACGTGTATTCGCTCTTCCCTGCCACCATAATGGTCAGATTATTTCACCTTCAAGCGTCATTGTAATTTTCCATTGCACTTGTTGTCAAGTCAGATCAACGCCTTCCAATAAGCTCAATTGATATTCACCTCCTGCTCCTCGGCAAGTTTGTTTTCTCTACTCGCTTCGACCAACATAGAACCAAGTTCTCATTACCGTTTACACGTTAAAGGTAAAATGTGTGAAAAAACGCACGCTCGCTCTGTCATAAACCGACCCATCGAAATATCGATTGATCTATTGAACACAGCCACCGTGGTCAGCGACAGGTTCGTTGAAACACACATACACCCAGCCGTATTGTCTCTCTCAACCACCACGCTTCATGGACATTATAAACAGGTAAAGAAAAAGAAAACGTTTTTTCAACATGTATGGCGTTAGGCCCTTTGTGAATTATTTTGTGGAAAAAAAATATCTACCACATTTGAAAGGGGGCGTTACCCCGAGTCCTAGGACACCTCGTACACGTCTCTAGCGTTATTGGTTCGTGAGATATCGGCAAAAATCACAAAAAACATGTGTTTACCCCCAAAATCGCGTTTCCCAATTTTATTAAAAATTATAACGAGTGGTCCATAGCAGAGAGGACGTCACCCCGAGTCCTTGGACCCGTCGTACCTGCCTCTAGCGTTATTGGTTCGTGAGATATTGGCAAAATCACAAAAAACACGTGTTTACCCCAAAATCGAGTTTCCAATTTTATTAAAAATTATAACGAGTGGTCTATAGCAAAGAAGACGTCAGCCCGAGTCCTTGGACCCGTCGTACACGCCTCTAGCATGATTGGTTCGCGAGATATAGCAAAAAGTCTAAAATCACGTTTTTACCCCAAAAAGACTGTGTTTCCAGATTTTCACATTTTCGACACCTACATTCCCGTAAAGAGCACGACGAGACGAAAAAAACGAATCCAAGCACGCCCTCCTAGCATCACTCCTTCCATTCCAAGGTCGCAGGGGCTCACCACTTGCTTTTGTAAGCAGCTCTCTCCTAACCCTACTACTGCAGGTTTTCATCCTAGAGACTTGAAATTTATTTTTGGGGTAGAGGGGGTATGGACCATTGATTTACGTCAAACAAACTTTTTTGTAGAGTTCCTAGTTTCCAAAATATAGGATTTTCAAAATTCGAGTGTTTTCAAAAACATAAAAAATAAAAAAGTTTTATTACGAAAAATAAAGGTCATAAAGACCATTTGTTTGACCATAGCACAACGTTCTACCGTGTTTGGTTTTCAAACTATTACCTATTTTCGAAAACGAAAATTTTCAAAAAAATTTCAAAAATATAACGAGTGGTCCATAGGAAAGAGGACGTCAGCTCGAGTCCAACGACACATCATTTGTCAAAATCGGACCATGCGTTCGAGAGATATTTAACATGGCTTAGGCTTAGTAGTGGGTCGAGGAGGGTTCTGGAGTGAGTTGGAACTCCTATCACCCCCCTACTAATAATGGTTGAAACCCTACATGAAATAGCAATAAAAACTGGTCTTCAGATTTCATATGAAAAAAACAAATATATTGAACACAGACACAATGGAGAAAAATATCTAACAACTCAACATGGACAGATTCAAAGAGTTGATAAATTTAAATATTTGGGAGAATGGATCCAGTCAAATGGACTTGATAACACATCCTGCAAGGAGAGATTAAGAAAGATGGAAAATGCCTATAAAATCACCCAACATAGATACAACAAACGATCAATTTCATTCCAGGCAAAAATCAGGCACTACACAACTGTAATTAAACCAGAGGTATTATACGGATCAGAATGTTTAACGTTGAACAAAAGAGGTGAACAAGAGGAACTGGAAAAGAAAGAAAGGAAAATACTGAGGAAAATTTTGGGTCCCCAAAAGAATAAAGATATTTGGATGAAGAGAAAAAATGAAGACCTTTACCGTAATGTGGAAAAAATTACAGACTCAATTAAAAGACGGAGACTACGATTTTATGGTCACCTTCATAGAATGGATAGCAGCAGGCTAACTAAGAAAATTTTTGACTACATCTCCAAATTAAAAAACACCACTAGTTGGCTGGAAGAGACACGGTGTGATCTGCAAAAACTGAAGATCACAAACAACATCATTTCTAATAGGGTGGAATTCCGGCGACTGATCACTACTGCAGATTTTTCGATTCTGCAAGTTCCACATCAACCACGGAGAGTGTTATCAGCGGAACAGAGGCAGGCCATCAGCCAACATATGAAGAAGTTTTGGGAAGAAAAGAAAAAACGTAACAATGTACCGTAGTCTTAGGTTCAAAGCGGTCTATAATTGGCCAAATTCTAAATATATATATATATATATTAAGAGTTAGTGATATTCAAGTTTTAAGAATACTCCAAGCCGCCATCTTGAATGTACGGCATCGCTCTTCGATTGCTTTGGTCACGGGAAGCCACCTACCAGGTTCTACAATATAGCTAATTTTCGTTATAGTTATTCGTTATCAAATTCTATATTTTCAAGCTGGCCGCAGCGTGTTGTATTCAGTGTGTAACTCTTAAAGCGTATGTCACCCAAGTCCCTTATATTTTAATTCTTTCCTATTAGACATCGTTTTAATTGAATAATTACATTGAATAATTCATTGTTAAGTTTTAATCGTACACCCAAGCACCATGTTGAATATATTGAGAGTCTATTCATTCGCTTTGGCGATAATATGTCACCGAATGAACGGTCCTACCTCGTTATTGTAGCATTAAAGTATTTAGAGTTTACATTATTTTATACTTTCAAGGTGGCGCTGTGCGCAATATTCGCTCTCACGTTGGTAACACAGGGTCCTTGTATAAAACTAGCTGAAAGAGAACTGCTGTGTGATTTGCTCCATTGGATCACAAGTTAAACAAGTAGTTCCGTGAAGAACTATACAGCCTATTTTCATGTATCCTACTCATGTTAACTGCCTCTATCAACATACAAAATTTCAGTTTGATTGCTGTAATAGATTCGTAGATATCGAGAACCGCCTAAATATTTCGAATGGTCACCATGTTGGATTTTTATATATGTAGGCCATAGAGCTATGTACTATTCGATGACGATTATTGCGTAGGTTCATTATTCAAACATTGACATCGATCGCATGATTAGGACAAAAGAAATAACAAATTTATTTACATGAAGATTATTGTGTAGGTGTAGTATTCAAACTTCAATCGCATGATTAGGACACAAGAAATAAATACGAGATTTTACATTTCTCAAAGCCGCAATCTTATGGTTATGTAAACAAATGAAATAAATTAGATGTCAGTGGATTGAAATTTGTATAATTATTTACCGTACCAAATTTCACTGTGCTCAGATAGTTGAATCGCGAGAAACGTCGATTTAAATATTTACATTTCGCATCGCAGCCATGTTGGATTTGTGCTCCCCAGATTATTGAAAGAACCATAGGTGAACTTATGTCCATTGCCTTTATCAACATACAATATCACTGTGTGATTGCTGTCATATACGATTAGTAAATATTGAGAACCGTGTAAATATTTCGGATGGTCACCATGTTGGATTTTTATATATATAGGCCATAGAGTTATGCTCTATTCGATGACGATTATTGCGTAGGTTCATTATTCAAACATTGACATCGATCTCATGATTGGGACAAAAGAAATAAAAATTTAATTTTATAAAGTCGCACAGCCGCCATCTTGATGTATGTCAAAAATTGAACTAAATTAGATGTCAGTGCATTAGAATGTGTATAAACATTTGCTATACCGTGTTTCACTGAGCTCAAATGGTTAAATCGCGAGAAAAGTCTGTTTAAATGTTTCAACTTCGCTTGGCCGCCATGTTCTTTTGTACTTAACAGATTTATAAAAGTCTCATAGGTGAACTCATAGTGCCCTTTATGACTGTACAAAACTTTAGAGTGATATCAGTAATTGTTTCGGAGATATAGACTGGCGGTGAAATATTTCGCACAGCCGCCATGTTGTTTTGGTGAGACGTAGTAAAGTTTGAAGGGTACGGTCGGGGTCGGCCAAAATAGTACTGTACAATGACCTTACAGAGTTTCATTGAAATTGGTCCAGCCGTTAGGAATTATTAGGGAGGACACACACACGGACAGAAGGTGATCCCATAAGCCTATTATTTTCAGAAATGAAAATAGGCTAAAAGGACTATAGCTTGCTTTATACGCACGGTCACCATCTTGAAATTATTCATTTGATGACAGAGATTAGGCCCCATACAATTATTATACAAAGGTTTGTTTTTCCAAAATATGATGTGATTGAACATAAAAAGTGGTGAAAATGAGCAGAAACTTTAAACTGAATATTACGCGCATCCGCCCTCGATATTTTATTAAATTTCTAAACTTGACAGACTTACCTTACAGCAAGAACAGATATTTGTTCATCATCAAGCAATATAGCAGAAGCAGAGGAGGAGGAGGCTTGCAGACTGAAGTGAAGTCATTGTAAGCAAGTCACTGGGCTGTACGTACCTACTTTACCAGCGCCACTTGCATAATAACAACTGTACGTCAGTTATGAAGGGTTGGAACCATTCCTCCTTTCTAATATAGTAAGTAATTTGGAATTATTAAGGACTAATACCCTCGATGTTAAAAACAAATGACCTGGCAAATGATAAGGGCTGATAACCTCAATGCTAGAGCAAACGAGGCAGTGATCTGGCCAATGATAAGGGCTGATGACCTCAATGCTAGAGCAAACGACGCAGTGATCTGGCCAATGATAATGGCTGATGACCTCAACGCTAGAGCAAATGACGCAGTGATCTGGCCAATGATAAGGGCTGATGACCTCAACGCTAGAGGAAATGACGCAGTGATCTGGCCAATGATAAGGGCTGATGACCTCAAAGCTAGAGCAAATGATGCAGTGATCTGGCCAATGATAATGGCTGATGACCTCAAAGCTAGAGCAAATGACGCAGTGATCTGGCTAGTGATAAGGGCTGATGGCCTCAACGCTAGAGCAAATGACGCAGTGATCTGGCTAATGATAAGGGCAGATAACCTCAACGCTAGAGCAAATGACGCAGTGATCTGGCTAATGATAAGGGCTGATGGCCTCAATGCTAGAGGAAATGACGCAGTGATCTGGCCAATGATAAGGGCTGATGACCTCAAAGCTAGAGGAAATGACGCAGTGATCTGGTCAATGATAAGGGCTGATGACCTCAACGCTAGAGCAAATGACGCAGTGATCTGGCCAATGATAAGGGCTGATGACCTCAACGATAGAGGAAATGACGCAGTGATCTGGCTAATGATAAGGGCTGATGACCTCAACGCTAGAGCAAATGACGCAGTGACCTGGCTAATCATAAGGGCTGATGACTTCAACGCTAGAGCAAATGACGCAGTGATCTGGCTAATGATAAGGGCTGATGACCTCAACGCTAGAGCAAATGACGCAGTGATCTGGCTAATCATAACGGCTGATGACTTCAACGCTAGAGCAAATGACGCAGTGATCTGGCTAATCATAAGGGCTGATGGCCTCAACGCTAGAGCAAATGACGCAGTGACCTGGCTAATCATAAGGGCTGATGGCCTCAACGCTAGAGCAAATGACGCAGTGATCTGGCTATTGATAAGGGCTGATGACTTCAACGCTAGAGCAAATGACGCAGTGATCTGGTCAATGATAAGGGCTGATGACCTCAACGCTAGAGCAAATGACGCAGTGATCTGGCTAATGATAAGGGCTGATGACCTCAACGCTAGAGCAAATGACGCAGTGATCTGGCTAATGATAAGGGCTGATGACCTCAACGCTAGAGCAAATGACGCAGTGATCTGGTCAATGATAATGGCTGATGACCTCAAAGCTATAGGAAATGACGCAGTGATCTGGCTAATGATAAGGGCTGATGACCTCAACGCTAGAGCAAATGACGCAGTGATCTGGCTAATGATAAGGGATGATGACCTCAACGCTAGAGCAAATGACGCAGTGATCTGGCTAATCATAAGGGCTGATGGCCTCAACGCTAGAGCAAATGACGCAGTGACCTGGCTAATCATAAGGGCTGATGGCCTCAACGCTAGAGCAAATGACGCAGTGATCTGGCTAATGATAAGGGCTGATGACTTCAACGCTAGAGCAAATGACGCAGTGATCTGGTCAATGATAAGGGCTGATGACCTAAACGCTAGAGCAAATGACGCAGTGATCTGGCTAATGATAAGGGCTGATGACCTAAACGCTAGAGCAAATGACGCAGTGATCTGGCTAATGATAATGGCTGATGACCTCAACGCTAGAGCAAATGACGCAGTGATCTGGCTAATGATAAGGGCTGATGGCCTCAACGCTAGAGCAAATGACGCAGTGATCTGGCTAATGATAAGGGCTGATGACTTCAACGCTAGAGCAAATGACGCAGTGACCTGGCTAATCATAAGGGCCGATGGCCTCAATGCTAGAGCAAATGACGCAGTGATCTGGCTGATGACCTCAAAGCTAGAGGAAATGACGCAGTGATCTGGCCAATGATAATGGCCGATGGCCTCAACGCTAGAGCAAATGACGCAGTGATCTGGCCAATGATAATGGCCGATGGCCTCAACGCTAGAGCCAATGACGCAGTGATCTGGCTAATGATAAGGGCTGATGACCTCAACGCTAGAGCAAATGACTCAGTGATCTGGCTAATGATAAGGGCTGATGACCTCAACGCTAGAGCAAATGACTCAGTGATCTGGCTAATGATAAGTGCTGATGACCTCAACGCTAGAGCCGAAGACGCAGTGATCTGGCTGATGATAAGGGCTGATGACCTCAACGCTAGAGCAAATGACGCAGTGATCTGGCCAATGATAAGGGCTGATGACCTTAACGCTAGAGCAAATGACGCAGTGATCTGGCTGATGATAAGGGCTGATGACCTCAACGCTAGAGCAAATGACGCAGTGATCTGGCTAATGATAAGGGCTGATGGCCTCAACGCTAGAGCAAATGACGCAGTGATCTGGCTGATGATAAGGGCTGATGACCTCAATGCTTGAGCAAATGACGCAGTGATCTGGCTAATGATAAGGGCTGATGGCCTCAACGCTAGAGGAAATGACGCAGTGATCTGGCTGATGATAAGGGCTGATGACCTCAACGCTAGAGCAAATGACGCAGTGATCTGGCCAATGATAAGGGCTGATGACCTCAACGCTAGAGCAAATGACGCAGTGATCTGGCTGATGATAAGGGCTGATGACCTCAAAGCTAGAGCAAACGACGCAGTTATCTGGCCAATGATAAGAGCTGATGACCTCAACGCTAGAACAAATGACGCAGTGATCTGGCTAATGATAAGGGCTGATGGCCTCAACGCTAGAGCAAATGACGCAGTTATCTGGCCAATGATAATGGCCGATGGCCTCAACGCTAGAGCAAATGACGCAGTGATCTGGCTAATGATAAGGGCTGATGACCTCAACGCTAGAGCAAATGACGCAGTGATCTGGCTAATGATAAGGGCTGATGACCTCAACGCTAGAGCAAATGACGCAGTGATCTGGCCAATGATAATGGCTGATGACCTCAACGCTAGAGCAAATGACGCAGTGATCTGGCCAATGATAAGGGCTGATGACTTCAATGCTAGAGCAAATGACGCAGTGATCTGGCCAATGATAATGGCTGATGACTTCAACGCTAGAGCAAATGACGCAGTGATCTGGCTAATGATAAGGGCTGATGACCTCAACGCTAGAGCAAATGACGCAGTGATCTGGCTAATGATAAGGGCTGATGGCCTCAACGCTAGAGCAAATGACGCAGTTATCTGGCCAATGATAATGGCCGATGGCCTCAACGCTAGAGCAAATGACGCAGTGATCTGGCTAATGATAAGGGCTGATGACCTCAACGCTAGAGCAAATGACGCAGTGATCTGGCTAAAGATAAGGGCTGATGACCTCAAAGCTAGAGCAAATGACGCAGTGATCTGGCCAATGATAATGGCTGATGACCTCAACGCTAGAGCAAATGACGCAGGGATCTGGCCAATGATAAGGGCTGATGACTTCAACGCTAGAGCAAATGACGCAGTGGTCTGGCCAATGATAATGGCTGATGACTTCAACGCTAGAGCAAATGACGCAGTGATCTGGCCAATGATAAGGGCTGATGACCTCAACGCTAGAGCAAATGACGCAGTGATCTGGCTAATGATAAGGGCTGATGACCTCAACGCTAGAGCAAATGACGCAGTGATCTGGCTAATGATAAGGGCTGATGGCCTCAACGCTAGAGCAAATGACGCAGTGATCTGGCTAATGATAAGGGCTGATGACCTCAACGCTAGACCAAATGACGCAGTGATCTGGCCAATGATAAGTGCTGATGACCTCAACGCTAGAGCAAATGACGCAGTGATCTGGCTAATGATAAGGGCTGATGACTTCAACGCTAGAGCAAATGACGCAGTGACCTGGCTAATGATAAGGGCTGATGACCTCAACGCTAGAGCAAATGACGCAGTGATCTGGCTAATGATAAGGGCTGATGACCTCAACGCTAGAACAAATGACGCAGTAATCTGGCTAATGATAAGGGCTGATGACCTCAACGCTAGAGCAAATGACGCAGTGATCTGGCTAATGATAAGGGCTGATGGCCTCAACGCTAGAGGAAATGACGAAGTGATCTGGCCAATGATAAGGGCTGATGACCTCAACGCTAGAGCAAATGACGCAGTGATCTGGCTAATGATAAGGGCTGATGCCTTCAACGCTCGAGCAAATGACGCAGTGACCTGGCTAATGATAAGGGCTGATGACCTCAACGCTAGAGCAAATGACGCAGTGATCTGGCTAATGATAAGGGCTGATGACCTCAACGCTAGAGCAAATGACGCAGTGATCTGGCCAATGATAAGGGCTGATAGCCTCAACGCTAGAGCAAATGACGCAGTGATCTGGCCAATGATAAGGGGTGATGACCTCAACGCTAGAGCAAATGACCCAGTGATCTGGCTAATGATAAGGGCTGATGACCTCAACGCTAGAGCAAATGACGCAGTGATCTGGTCAATAATAAGGGCTGATGACCTCAACGCTAGAGCAAATGACCCAGTGATCTGGCTAATGATAAGGGCTGATGACCTCAACGCTAGAGCAAATGACGCAGTGATCTGGTCAATAATAAGGGCTGATGACCTCAACGCTAGAGGAAATGACGCAGTGATCTGGCTGATGACCTCAATGCTAGAGCAAATGACGCAGTGATCTGGCTAATGATAAGGGCTGATGGCCTCAACGCTAGAGCAAATGACGCAGTGATCTGGCCAATGATAAGGGGTGATGACCTCAACGCTAGAGCAAATGACCCAGTGATCTGGCTAATGATAAGGGCTGATGACCTCAACGCTAGAGCAAATGACGCAGTGATCTGGTCAATAATAAGGGCTGATGACCTCAACGCTAGAGGAAATGACGCAGTGATCTGGCTGATGACCTCAATGCTAGAGCAAATGACGCAGTGATCTGGATAATGATAAGGGCTGATGACCTCAACGCTAGAGCAAATGACGCAGTGATCTGTCTAATGATAAGGGCTGATGACCTCAACGCTAGAGCAAATGACTCAGTGATCAGGCCAATGATAAGGGCTGATGACCTCAACGCTAGAGGAAATGACGCAGTGATCTGGCTAATGATAAGGGCTGATGACCTCAACGCTAGAGGAAATGACGCAGTGATCTGGCTAATGATAAGGGCCGATGGCCTCAACGCAAGAGGAAATGACGCAGTGATCTGGCTAATGATAAGGGCTGATGACCTCAACGCTAGAAGAAATGATGCAGTGATCTGGCCAATGATAAGGGCCGATGACCTCAAAGCTAGTGGAAATGACGCAGTGATCTGGCTAATGATAAGGGCTGATGACCTCAACGCTAGAGCAAATGACGCAGTGATCTGGCTAATGATGAGGGCTGATGACCACAACGCTAGAGCAAATGACGCAGTGATCTGGTCAATGATAAGGGCTGATGACCTCAACGCTAGAGGAAATGACGCAGTGATCTGGCAGATGACCTCAATGCTAGAGCAAATGACGCAGTGATCTGGCTAATGATAAGGGCTGATGGCCTCAACGCTAGAGCAAATGATGCAGTGATCTGGCTAATGATAAGGGCTGATGGCCTCAACGCTAGAGCAAATGATGCAGTGATCTGGCTAATGATAAGGGCTGATGACCTCAACGCTAGAGCAAATGACGCAGTGATCTTGTCAATGATAAGGGCTGATGACCTCAACGCTAGAGGAAATGACGCAGTGATCTGGCTGATGACCTCAATGCTAGAGCAAATGACGCAGTGATCTGGCTAATGATAAGGGCTGATGGCCTCAACGCTAGAGCAAATGACGCAGTGATCTGGCCAATGATAAGGGGTGATGACCTCAACGCTAGAGCAAATGACGCAGTGATCTGGCTAATGATAAGGGCTGATGACCTCAACGCTAGAGCAAATGACGCAGTGATCTGGTCAATGATAAGGGCTGATGACCTCAACGCTAGAGGAAATGACGCAGTGGTCTGGCTGATGACCTCAATGCTAGAGCAAATGACGCAGTGATCTGGATAATGATAAGGGCTGATGACCTCAATGCTAGAGCAAATGACGCATTGATCTGTCTAATGATAAGGGCTGATGACCTCAACGCTAGAACAAATGACTCAGTGATCAGGCCAATGATAAGGGCTGAACACCTCAACGCTAGAGGAAATGACGCAGTGATCTGGCTAATGATAAGGGCTGATGAGCTCAACGCTAGAGGAAATGACGCAGTGATCTGGCTAATGATAAGGGCTGATGACCTCAACGCTAGAGGAAATGATGCAGTGATCTGGCCAATGATAAGGGCCGATGACCTCAAAGCTAGTGGAAATGACGCAGTGATCTGCCTAATGATAAGGGCTGATGGCCTCAACGCTAGAGCAAATGACGCAGTGATCTGGCCAATGATAATGGCTGATGACTTCAACGCTAGAGCAAATGACGCAGTGATCTGGCCAATGATAATGGCTGATGACTTCAACGCTAGAGCAAATGATGCAGTGATCTGGCTAATGATAAGGGCCGATGACCTCAAAGCTAGTGGAAATGACGCAGTGATCTGGCTAATGATAAGGGCTGATGGCCTCAACGCTAGAGCAAATGACGCAGTGATCTGGCCAATGATAATGGCTGATGACTTCAACGCTAGAGCAAATGACGCAGTGATCTGGCCAATGATAAGGTCTGATGACTTCAACGCTAGAGCAAATGACGCAGTGATCTGGCTAATGATAAGGGCTGATGACCTCAACGCTAGAGCAAATGACGCAGTGATCTGGCCAATGATAAGGGCTGATGACCTCAACGCTAGAGGAAATGACGCAGTGATCTGGCCAATGATAAGGGATGATGACCTCAACGCTAGAGGAAATGACGCAGTGATCTGGCTAATGATAAGGGCTGATGACTTCAACGCTAGAGCAAATGACGCAGTGATCTGACCAATGATAAGGGCTGATGACTTCAACGCTAGAGCAAATGACGCAGTGATCTGGCTAATGATAAGGGCTGATGACCTCAACGCTAGAGCAAATGACGCAGTGATCTGGCCAATGATAAGGGCTGATGACCTCAACGCTAGAGGAAATGACGCAGTGATCTGGCCAATGATAAGGGTTGATGACCTCAAAGCTAGAGCAAACGAAGCAGTGACCTGGCCAATGATAAGGGCTGATGACCTCAACGCTAGAGCAAATGACTCAGTGATCTGGCCAATGATAAGGGCTGATGACCTCAACGCTAGAGCAAATGACGCAGTGATCTGGCCAATGATAAGTGCTGATGACCTCAACGCTAGAGGAAATGACTCAGTGATCTGGCTAATGATAAGGGCTGATGACCTCAACGCTAGAGCAAATGTCGCAGTGATCTGGCCAATGATAAGGGCTGATGACCTCAACGCTAGAGGAAATGACGCAGTGATCTGGCCAATGATAAGGGCTGATGACCTCAACGCAAGAGGAAATGACGCAGTGATCTGGCCAATGATAAGGGCTGATGACCTCAACGCTAGAGCAAATGACACAGTGATCTGGCCAATGATAAGGGCTGATGAGCTCGACGCAAGGGGAAATGACCCAGTGATCAGGCCAATGATAAGGGCTGATGACCTCAACGCTAGAGCAAATGACTCAGTGATCTGGCCAACGATAAGGGCTGATGACCTCAACGCTAGAGGAAATGACGCAGTGATCTGGCCAATGATAAGGGCTGATGACCTCGACGCTGGAGGAAATGACTCAGTGATCAGGCCAATGATAAGGGCTGATAACCTCAACGCTAGAGGAGATAACGCAGTGATCTTGCCAATTATAAGGGCTGATGACTTCAACGCTAGAGGAAATGACGCAGTGATCTGGCTAATGATAAGGGCTGATGGCCTCAACGCTAGAGCAAATGACGCAATGATCTGGCCAATGATAAGGGCTGATGACCTCGATGCAAGAGGAAATGACGCAGTGATCAGGCCAATGATAAGGTCTGATGACCTCAACGCTAGAGCAAATGACTCAGTGATCTGACTAATGATAAGGGCTGATGACCTCGACGCAAGAGGAAATGACGCAGTGATCAGGCCAATGATAAGGGCTGATGACCTCAACGCTAGAGGTAATGACGCAGTGATCTGACCAATGATAAGGGCTGATGACCTCAACGCTAGAGGAAATGACGCAGTGATCTGGCCAATGATAAGGGCTGATGACCTCAACGCAAGAGGAAATGACGCAGTGATCTGGCCAATGATAAGGGCTGATGACCTCAACGCTAGAGCAAATGACACATTGATCTGGGCAATGATAAGGGCTGATGACCTCGACGCAAGGGGAAATGACCCAGTAATCAGGCCAATGATAAGGGCTGATGACCTCAACGCTAGAGCAATTGACTCAGTGATCTGGCCAACGATAAGGGCTGATGACCTCAACGCTAAATGACGCAGTGATCTGGCCAATGATAAGGGCTGATGACCTCGACGCTAGAGGAAATGACTCAGTGATCAGGCCAATGATAAGGGCTGATAACCTCAACGCTAGAGGAAATAACGCAGTGATCTTGCCAATGATAAGGGCTGATGACTTCAACGCTAGAGGAAATGACGCAGTGATCTGGCTAATGATAAGGGCTGATGGCCTCAACGCTAGAGCAAATGACGCAATGATCTGGCTAATGATAAGGGCTGATGACCTCGATGCAAGAGGAAATGACGCAGTGATCAGGCCAATGATAAGGTCTGATGACCTCAACGCTAGAGCAAATGACTCAGTGATCTGACTAATGATAAGGGCTGATGACCTCGACGCAAGAGGAAATGACGCAGTGATCAGGCCAATGATAAGGACTGATGACCTCAACGCTAGAGGAAATGACGCAGTGATCTGGCCTATGATAAGGGCTGATGACCTCAACGCTAGAGGAAATGACGCAGTTATCTGGCTAATGATAAGGGCTGATGGCCTCAACGCTAGAGCAAATGTCGCAGTGATCAGGCCAATGATAATGGCCGATGATCTCAACGCTAGAGCAAACGACGCAGTGACCTGGCTAATGATAAGGGCTGATGACCTCAACGCTAGAGAAAATGACTCAGTGATCAGGCCAATGATAAGGGCTGATGACCTCAACGCTAGAGCAAATGATGCAGTGATCTGGTTAATGATAAGGGCTGATGACCTCAACGCAAGAGGAAATGACGCAGTGATCTGGCCAATGATAAGGGCTGATGACCTCGACGCTAGAGGAAATGACGCAGTGATCTGGCCAATTATAAGGGCTGATGACCTCAACGCTAGTGGAAATGACGCAGTTATCTGGCCAATGATAAGGGCTGATGACCTCAACGCTAGAGCAAATGACGCAGTGATCTGGCCAATGATAATGGCTGATGACCTCAAAGCTATAGGAAATGACGCAGTGATCTGGTCAATGATAAGGGCTGATGGCCTCAAAGCTAGAGCAAATGACTCAGTGATCTGGCTAATGATAAGGGCTGATGACCTCAACGCTAGAGCAAATGACTCAGTGATCTGGCCAATGATAAGGGCTGATGACCTCAACGCTAGAGCAAATGACGCAGTGATCTGGCCAATGATAATGGCTGATGACCTCAAAGCTAGAGGAAATGACGCAGTGATCTGGTCATTGATGAGGGCTGATGACCTCAACGCTAGAGGAAATGACGCAGTGATCTGGCTAATGATAAGGGCAGATAACCTCAACGCTAGAGGAAATGACGCAGTGACGTGGCTAATGATAAGGGCTGATGACCTCAACGCTAGAGCAAATGACGCAGTGATCTGGTCAATGATAAGGGCTGATGACCTCAACGCTAGAGGAAATGACGCAGTGATCTGGCCAATGATAAGGGCTGATGACCTCAAAGTAGTAGAGTTCGCTTCACTTTGAATATTGCATCATCATGACCAGAAATTGCGTAATCCTGATGACGTCATGGGTCCTTAGAGCTAGCACGTGGTCCAGGTGGGATCAGGTGATTGGCTAATGGCTAGGATGACCACCACGCCTTGTGTTCGCACGGAGAGGACAGCAGAGGTCAGTTGTGCATCGTGGCTATTAATTATTGATTGATTATTGAATTATATTTTGGTAATTGTTCAAGGAAGTGGAGAGAGTCTTGGGTGTCATAACTTTTGAATGAGAGTGTGCGACGAGGCGGTCGACATAACCGGCTCGCTACCAGACATGTGGTGTGCATCTGTTCCGTTGTTTTTTTTTTTGCTCGCGCCGTGTGGGCGAGCCGTGAGACCAGCCCGCTCTCTCCACACATGTGACGCATGGTAGTTAAAGTTTTTTGCTCGCGCTCGTTAAATAAGTCAAGTGTTGTTGTAAAGCTCGACTCTGTTTAAGTACAGCATATATCACCAGAGCGTGGGAGTGGACTTGTGTTACTCGTTGTCGCTATGTTATGTCTGTTTAATTTAAATGATGTTAACATTTTTTGTGTTCTGGCTTGCTTCATGATCTCATTCTGGTTACAGTGTTTTATATGGCATGTTTATCTTCGAGTGTGTGAAATGAATCTTGATCTGTTTGTGTTTAGATTCCTAGACGTCATTAGTCAAGTCTGTAATTTTTAATGAGAGAACAAGATCTGAAGCCAGTTCCCAGAGCTCCATGTGAAAATGTTTAAAATAGCTTTTTGCAGTTTGATATTCACAATATATAAGAGCACATAGCTATGAAGTAACACTTAGTTTCAAAGTAACACAGTTGTCTATCATCATGACCATGTATGGAAGCCTTCTTGTCAAGCTCCAGCAGCTCTGTGAGATAAAATCTCTGAGAGAGCGAGCAGAGAGGCTTGAGTTAAACTTTACCGTGAGCGCTCTCAAAGTGGAGGAGGATGTGTGGTTTAACGGGTTGAGTAATTTACAACAAGATATGTACAATTGCGAACTCTTAGAAATCATTCGAGACCGCCAGCATTGTCGAGAGTTGACGTCGGATGGTGTAACACCCCACATATTGGGAGTAATCATTCAGCGGCTGCAAGCAATCGATTCGGACAGTATTGAGCTGCTCGATTTTCCGCCGCTGGAGGAAGAGAGTGTGGGGGGTGATGATCATGCGGGCATGGATGCCGAAGAAGGTGAAGAAGAAGAAGTCCAAATTGTAAATTAAATGGACGTTGGACAGTGGTTGTTTTTTAACGAAAAAAATAATAATTTTGTGCAGTGTAAATTTTTTTAAAAATATATTTATTTGATCATTTGTGGTTTACATTAATTATATAATATGAATTAGTGAAAAATGATATGATCTTCGTTCTTAAAGTGGTAAGTAGTTCTTTTTCCAACAAGCTGCGGAGAATTGAAGATGCTGTGTTGTTTGCAGAGTTGAAATATGCTGGTCTTGTGCACGGGTAAGTACAATCATTCTTTTCTTTCTTGCGTGTGTTGGTTTTAGTGAGCTGAAAAATATATATAGAGACACATTAATAATAATAATAATAATAATAATAATAATAATAATAATATTTTTGCGAGGAATTTAAAAAAAACTTACACTGTTGTAATTAGAAGATATTTTTGTTGGGGATCCAAGAGTTGTGAGTTGAATCGAATCCAAGCCAAGATACGAAGGCTCGGGTTCCTTTTCTACGTAGTACTTTGTCGACTAAGTAAATATTAGGATGTTTTGTTCGTTGTAACTCTGCTTCATAAAACGCTCCAAATATGTGCAAATTTTTATTATCTTTTAAAAGATATGTTCGTGGATTGGTATTTTGAACTTTATAAATTGTAAATAATTCCGTTGTCCAATTAGCTTCGTAGCCCTTAGTGAAGTGTTTCTTGATTTTTGATATTCTTACAATGTCACCGATTTTATATTTTGGTTTTCTTAAAGTTTCATTATATTGTGTTGGCACGCTGGGTGGATTGTTTCTTTTTACATCAATAGGTTTCATGCCGATGCTGCGATGTATTTTGTGATTATACTTTACTAATAACTCAGGCAAAATATGTACCCATCGGTATGAACCTCGTGTTGTGAATTCTTTCCACATCGATTCCTTAAGAGTTCGATTAAATCTTTCTACCACACTCGCTTTAATGGAGCTGCCAGTGGAATAATGCTTTAGATTTTGTTTCTGAGACCATGTTTTGAATTCACTGTTATAAAATTCCGTTCCTCGATCGGTGTGAAAATAATTGGGCAATCTTTTACTTTGAGAATAAACAAATTTTAAGCTTTTTACAATCTCACTTCCTTTTTTGGTTTTAAGAGGAATTGCCCATGCATATTTCGAGTAAACGTCAATAATGGTTAATAAATATTTAAATCCATTATTCCATTTTGCAAGTTTGGACATGTCCACAAGGTCAGCTTCATGGAGGTCATCGATTCCTTTGCTAATAACATGTCGTCTTTTAAACTTTTTTCTAAGCGGTGCGTGAAGTTCTTTTGCAATTTCTCGTCTGATTTCGTTCATAGTTATTTTCCAAACAATGTTTTATAACATACTGTGCATTGTTTTACAAACGTTTGAATTTTTATTCAATATATCCTGCATTTCTTAGTTCTTCTTCAATTGCAAAGATTTCGCTGTCGAGTCCTGTGTGACCTGCAGCTTTCGATGCAATTAATTTTTTAAGTCTTGATACCAATTTGTTTGGTTCATTCCAGTGAACGAATTCAATATTGTTTCCGCCTTCAAATTTCCAAATGGCTTGTGGCGCGATGTGTGTTTTTTTTTACCATATCCAGTATGCATCGTAGTATTTGCTTCTTCTTCATTTTCATCTGCTGTTTTTATAATTCTATCTATGTCTTCAGTGAGAAGGGGTTCAATTATATGTCTATACTTATAAGATTGCGTTCCTCTTGGAGCTGCATTGCTTGTATAATTTCTTTTGTGCACGTTTGAAACATTTAATAATTTCAAATATGAACTTAAATCACTCCTATCTATTAGAGTGGGGTCTGGTACTTTCCTTTGAATCAATTCAAGTAGACCTTCTGTTATAGGAAATTTTTCACCACCAACTTTTATCCACTTTTTATCAAAGAAAACTCGTTCACGTCCCAAGTATTGTTTATCATTTCTTATCGTTATACCATATGTTCTATCCTCGTTTTGTTTAATGAACGGATCAAAGTATCGGTTAAGTAGTGAAATTATTTTGATGCTATCTCCATCTTCTTCGTCTGAAGTAGCAGTGGATTCAGAATCATCATATTTTCCTTTTCTTTTTCGATTTTCTTTATTTTGAGTTGACGTATTAGCAATAGCTACAAGTTGATTTAATGAACTTGTTACTGGTTTAAAGTTAGTCTCTATATCTAATTATTTTCGTCTAACATCATTTTGAAGTGAAAGATACTTGTCTTTAACATCTTTTTTTAAGCGAGAAAGTTTGTCCTTTACTCGACTTTCAGCTTTAATCTTCGAGCTCTTCTCCATGACTAAACGGAAATTGTGGTTGTTTTACTTATTTATAGTATATTCAAAATCGATTTGAAGAGGAAGATCATCAGTTTTATGTTTTTTTGGGTCTCTAAGTCGAAACTGAATGTCATCTTTCTCTTCAACAACAATATCACTACCATCCAGTTCAATCTCTTGACGTATATTTAAAATTGCATACACAATTGGAGATCTTGGTGAAACAAAAATTGGTTTTAATATGCCTTTGTAGGGAAGTTGATACTGTATGTTATGATTATGAAGCGTGTATAGTGGTGAATGGATTGATGGTGTGTTGGAGAATTTCAGAATAAATTTCGATAAGTTCTTTTTCTTTACTTCATCTTTTAATATACCATATTCTTCTTTGGATGCAGTAAAACTTTCGAGTGGTTCTTTGTTAACCAATTGCTCAATTTTTTCCAGTTCAGTTTTTAACTTGTTATATTCTTCTTTGGATTCAGCAGCATAACTTTCAAGATCTTCTTTTTTAACAATATTGAGATTGTTAGCAACACCCTCAATACGAGTTTGCAAATTGCTTAAAATTTCTTTTAGTTGATTAACTTCAGTTCGTGAAGCAGCATAGTGTTCTACAAACCGTTTATTTGTCACATCTTGGTCGTTAACAGGAAACTCAACATTTGTTTGTTTTTGATGTTGTAGATTGTTTACAGTTTGTTTCAATTGAACAAATTCACGTTGGGAAGCGGCATATTGTTCAACAAACGTCTTATTTGCAACATCGTTATCGTATATGGGATTGTTTACGTGAGTAATTCGTTTACTCATCATATTTAAAGTTCCACCATCGTCTACGTTTAAAAAGTTTTGTTTATTAAATTTAGTGATTAAGTCTTCTAGATCTTTTCGAGAGGCAGCAAAGTTTTCTAAGTAATATTTGTTTATTGCATCTAACGAATCGATTGGTTGAGATATGTTTGTTATTCTTCTATTTAACATATCTACAGTTTCATCATCTCTGTTTATATTCAAAAGAGATTTTTTAATTTCATCGAGTTCATTTGTTACATGAGTTTTAAGAAAAGAATACGTTACCGCATCTTGATTTTGAATTGGATCTTTAACATTTCTTATTCTTTTGTTACCCAAGTCGAGAGTATCTTGATCATACGGAAAGTGATCTTCTGAAAATTCTCGCACTAAACCATGAATGAATTCTACTCGTTGTAACACTTCGGTTATTCGGGTCTCAAGATATTTTTTTATATTCGATGTATGTTGCTGCATTGCAATAAGGTTTACTGCATCATTTGCAGATGATGGTAAAGCTAAGCCCGCGAGACGTTTGTTTTGAAAGTCAAGTTCTTTTTTCTCTATTTTAAAAATTGAAAAAATTAAACCTTTAAGCTCGTTAAAGTTTCGTTGTATGTCTTCTTTAGACTCGATTTTATTTAGCTCATTCAATAACTTCACTACATAACCTTTGTTGCATGCATCTTCAACATGTATTGGCGTTCCAACATTTTTTAACCGTTTGCCGTTAATACTTAGATGTCCGTCGCTTGTTGTTGTTGTTAGTTGATTTCCATATTGCACTAGCTTATCATCAACATATGATTTAGTTGCAATATCATGTCGTGAAGTCGGTCGTCCGATAGACACATTATTGGTTTTGTTAAACGATGTCATAGTTAAGTTGTTAACCACGCAAAAGCTATAACATGAATGGGCATTTACCTCTTTTTGAAGTCATATTTATAACTGAAAATAAATATCAAATCCATTGCGATATCGACCATTTTGTAAATCGCTATCTTCATCGATAACCAAAAAGCCAAACTTAGAGTTTTGCCAACAATACGAACAAATATCAAAGAACTGTTCATAGCTCATATCTGTATTTACATGATCGTTATATACGTGACGCAAGTTTGTTCCGTCTTGTTTAAAAAGAATTAAAAAATTAGCGTTATCTCTAATTAGATGTTTAGGTATACAAGAATATGTTTGACAAAGATAAAATACGTCAACTTCGTGATGACGACCTCTACTGAAATAATCTTTCATGTGTTGTTGTTTATTGCTGGCTACATCATCAAAAACAAATATAGAGTTTTTTCTAGCCATTTCTGGAGGCATAACTTCATCATTATCGGGAGAAAAAAAACAATTTTTATTTCTTTTATGGAGTCCAAAAACTTTTTTAATTCAACATATTTACTTTGAGCAAGTGATTTAGAATAAATATAAACGTTTTCAAAACGAACTCCATTTTTATGACACAATAAATTTAGCATTACGTTTGTTTTGCCACAGTTCGATGGACCGCAAATGATACATCGAATTGTGTTCGGTAGTAAAACACCATGCTTTCTGTTTTCACTTTTACTCTGGTTTTCAGCATTAGTAAATGAAATTACTGGTAGAGTGTTTGACTGCTTAACAAACTTCAGCATGTCTACGTTTACGTCTGAGAATGCACACTGCACAAAAAATCACATCACATCAACATATATTGCTTCCACACGTATCATAACTGTATTATATGGAATAATAGTAGGATTTTCAGGATTTAAATCAACGTTGCCGACGTAAAACCCTCTTAAATATGGACAATATGGCGCCCATTTTTCATGATCATTTAAAGGATTATCGTTTTCCCTCCAATTTTCAATTTCAATCTTACAGAATATACAATTCACCTTATCACCATGACCAGTATAATAAAATCCTGCTGATGCTAAACAAAATTCGTTTGGACAGGGAAGAGGCCAATTTTGAAAAGTTTTAAGTCTTTCATATTCACATTTCAATTCTATGCTAGGAGAAATATTGTTTACGTAGCGGCAAGAAAAAGCCCATTTCTTATGCTCTTCAAACGGATCATCATCTTCTTCCCAATAACTAAGTTGCAGATTACAGAAAGCACACCTAACCATATCCTTATATCCATAATAGTAAAATCCTGCCGCTGCTAACCATGCAGTGTTCGTAAAACTGTCTGAAGACCAGGTCTTAAATGTTTTAGCCGATCTCTTTCAGATTTTAAATTCATTTCTTTTTGACTCAATATCATTTGCATTAACTGTTTTTTGGAATACTTTACACAATTAAAATACTTCATGATGCTGGTTTACTTCACAAAGAAAAGATGTTCACCACACAAAGCTAAATGCGAACTGAGATGAATCAACAAAACACGTTGGCTAATATGCATGATTTGCATGTGTTGGGTTGGCCGAGCGGTCTAAGGCGTTAGACTTAAGATCTAATTTTCAGAAATTGAAAGCGAGGGTTCGAATCCCTCACCTGACAATATTATTATTTAATTTACATGTAGAGTGAGGAGGTAATTGATCATTAATAAGAACTTTAATATGAAATGGTACAAAAGACCTTTTCTTCTTCGTTATTCATTTAGAATTACAATTAATACAATTTTATTTCTCTTGAAGTAATCTCATTCTTTTTTAGTTGTCCAGATGAGTGTGGGTGTGTTGAGATGATCTTCTTCTTCTTCTTCTTCTTCTTTTAAGTTGTCCAGATGATTATTTTCTGTAGACAAAAAAATATACACTGTGTTAAAAAGCAAAACTAAAACAAAATATGTATAGCGGTCAACAACACTAGTAGATTTAATTAATCACCTTTTATAGATAGCGATTACAGTTGTCACATTTGCAGGGAAGATGAAACAGTTGAAATTTCCTCTTTAGATGATCTGGTAGATGTTCCCACTCTAGACGAATTCGTTGTGGTTCATATATAGTCAGTACGTTTATAGGAAAGTAGTTCCAATCAAACTTATTAAAACCTCGAAGTCCATTGTTTCGAAACTTGTTTATTATCGAACACACGATTTTCATGATGCCATCAGAAGAATTTAACCAATGTTGAACAGCATTGACATTGAATTTAGCACAACTATTGCTTCCCATTGCTAGAGATGGTAAATGTTTTGGACAATCTGTAGGTAAACGATGGCTATGCCTCAACATTAGGTCTGACATTCCATCAATCGTATTAAGATCGAATAATGAGTCTGGGGAAAGTGCTTTTAGTGCAAACAAAGAAAATTCCTGTGGCAAATTATATACAACTAAATAATCATATTTATTCTTAATAGAGTCAAAAAAAGAAGAAAGAGATTTTTCACAATATGCTGCAACCCATGTGATCACGGGGCTGAATGAAGGTATATTGCCGTTATTTAACATACAGTAAGCAAGTTCCAAACTGCCGTTTGGTAGCTTGCGAATGTCTGCAACTATTGGTTGCTTCTTATTCCACGTGCCAGCATCAGTAGAAGGAGAGTTTGTTGTTGTCAATTCCATGATTGCAACTAAAGTGAGAATACTTATTTACTTTCTTGCTTATAACTAAGCAAATATTGGTTTAGATAATTACTTCATTCGTTAATGGTCTGTAAGATATTTGACGATCATGAATAAGAACACAATAAAGAGTTGTATCTTCAGGTATATTCTCACTTGTCTCGATTTCAATTCGCACATCGACTGAAGATGTCTTCACTGCTTCCACTTGTTCGAGACAATTAATTACAATAATCGGACAATGAGACTTAAATTCATCTCGTGAAACCAGAGTCTCTGAACGAACATCATCGATCTGATAATATACATTACGAAACTTAACAAACATGTCATATAACTCGCTGTAGTCATTTATGGCAATTTCAGAAGTTGGCATTTCATAGGGATAAAAAATTGAATTTAAAAAAACTCTTATAGATTTAATGTTACAATGGTCAAAATAGGAAGAGCATGTGTTTAGTAAATTTCTTCTAGTTTGAAAACCTAATAAACATTGACGTGGTTTTTGAGTTTCAGAAGTTGTCATTACAGTCCAACTATATTCAGTTGTTCTAGGAATAGAAGGCAAGACATGAACATCCCATGATCGAAAACCAACCTGAATGGGAATATTTTTCTGCATTAGTTTTAATCTTTTAATTTGTTCTTCGTCCGATAATAATAAAACGGGAATTTTTAGATAAACTTTAAATAACTTGACCTTAGAAAGATCGTTTTCGGTTGTCGATTGCAACGCACGTGCGTCACTTGACGATCGGAGAAGTATTACCTCATGCTTGCAGTTTAAAATCGGCTTTCTGTAATCCTCTGCTAATCCTAACAGGTTGCTTAAAGGAAGTATTATATGAAAACGTTTTGTGTTACTATCAACAATATTTGCTTCACTTGCTGGTGTTGTTAAAGAGGGAAAATAACCAGCATTTTGTAAAGCTGTATATTCGTTTTTTTAATATGATGCAAAGGTTTTTATAGAACTTGTTATACCTAGATGGCGTGTACGATCAATTTCTTTACCATTTAACGTGATGCGAATTTCGCTAAAAAGATTAGCCCCAAAATTTTGGTCAGGATGTGCTGTAGTAGAAGCAGCCGGATTTATGTTAGAAGTAATAATTTGACCTTCTAAGTGAAGAACACCTTCTGATAATAAAACTATGTTTTCTTCATTTTGAATCGGTATTCGAATTTCATCATTATTTTCGAATTTATTAGCTGAATAAGGTTGATAAACTCTTTCTTCTCGTCGCACAACTCTGTTGTCAACCTCTCTTTTATCTGTTATGTTAAACATGCTAAACATGTTAACAGCTTCAACTATAGATAGAAACTAAATAAGATTAACAATTGCATATATATTTATATTGAAATTAAAGTACGCGATAGCCTAAAGACTGTAAGAAATGTTTGTTGTTACTCGATAACTGTTTCTTAGATTTCAAGGTGCGATGTCGTTGTTTGTTTTTTTTTTTTTTTTTTTACAAATTTTAGCTGATTGATTTATATTATTTTTTCGAATCAGAGTCGACTTCTTTTTTTTTCAAACTTTGAGTATTATATAGTATAACCATATTTGTGATTGTTTTCTAGTAAGCTTACTCAAGTAGAATGAAAACATAACAGTATTTCATTACTTTATATAGCAAGATATCGTGCTGGACGAATAATTAATTCTACAGTTAAATCTTCATCTTGCAAATCAATGAGCTGTTGAAGATGATCTTCAAGTTGCACAGATACATGTTGAATAACCTTGGTGTTCATAGGCAAAAAATTAATTGTTGTTGGTTGTACAACAATCGGGTAACCAGCAGGAACATGAGCTTTAAAATTATATAAAGAATGTGTTGGTTTATGGTTCAAATAAGAACTCGTACCAAGCACAAGGTTGCAACATACTCGAATACTATTAACAGTGTTAATTTTAATCATATATTCAGAATGATGAGTTGTGTTTGCCTTGAACTTTCTATGAGAAAATCCCAACGAATCTGCAATAGAATCTGCAACACCAAAATCTATAGCAAACACTTTCGAATGTAGTTTACAATGATAAAAGACTTTATCATAATTAATATAAAATGATGGGAATTTGTCTTTGTCACCTAATAAATGTTCAACTAATAATTCATTAACCTTTTCACTTAATTGTTTTAACGTATAGCTAGCATTGGGTATTATTAAATTCGCTCTATCCGCTTCGTTCAACTTTATAGCCAAAACGTTATTATTCTCGCTAATTGTTACTTCATTATCGATTCTATTTCGATCAATTTCAATTTCACTTTTATTCTCTTTAGGGTAAAATTTCTTTTCAATACCTAAAGGCCCTGCTACACTGTTGGCTACAGTGAAATCAATATTAAACGGAGAAGACAAAACGAGACGGTTGTCTCTTTTTCCATCTATATCCTCTTCCACATACATTTTTGTTTTTTCTAAATGTTTTGGTATAAGTTTCGACAATGAGTGATAACTAAGTAAATCATCAAAAGTTGAGGCTAGATCTTCAAATTCATAAATACCCGGTGGTACCACTAAATCAATTGATAAAAAATTAGTAAAATGAATGCGAAATTTATTATTTCTGTTGGTAACATTTCGAATAGAATTAGATGTATACAATCCTGCAAGTCCTATTTCAAAAAACTCTGCTCCTACAAGATGAATCGGGTTCTCCAATGTAACATCAATCTTCGAGCCTTTACCTTCAAGAGTTATCCGTCTTTCGAAAGCCATCTTTGAAATGTTTAAAGACGGTCTGTGTTTCCCTTATTTATACAATACAAGAAGACTAAACATAAATGTCCACAAATCGAAGAAGTAATCGATTGATATGAATGAAAATTATATTGTAGATAGCAATTTTTAAGATATGTTAAAATTTCTAATGGTGGTCTTAAATTACCAATACTATCAAAATAATGCACATATTTACCACGTTTACTGAAAGCCACCCAATGTGAACCGGATTTATCCATCGGTTCAAAGTTAACAATACAGTTTTCATTTTTTCGAGGATATCTTGGTAACGTATCTCGCATAAAGACTCCTCTAAAATTTGGAATCTTTAATTGATGTGCGTATTTAGCTAAATCGAAATTACTTAATGCTTTATTTGGTATTTGGTTAATTTTCTTTTGTATGCAGGAGGATTTAAATAAATGCCTTGACCTCCTTTTCCTTGCATTGCTTCTATCATTCGATTGTGTCTTTTCATTTCTTTTAGTTCTTCTTGAGCAGCTTTCGCCTTGTTTATAGCAGACGCCACCCCTGCTGCTCCGCCTGCTAGACCCCCAAGCCCGACAAGGCTGCAAATATCGGAAGTAGGGGTAAAATACCACCTTGCTTTTTCGATGTTCTTCTTTTTTTAAATCTTTTCTTGTTTTTTTTTATTATTTAAGTTTCGCTTACCTCCTCCAATCTTAGACTTAGCTTTCATGATGCCACCCACTGTTAGTGCAGCCGCTCTCTCTCCAAATGATGCGTCACGGGATTTTACACGAGACCAAGCTTTTGAAGCTAAAATTTCATCGGCCTCTCTTCTTTTGTTTGAATCTTTATGCTTTGCGTAAGCAATGTCGTGCTCTTTGCACGCTTTATCTAATATATTTATTCCTGGATCACCACGGCTCAATCGCTTTTCTAATTTTGTTCCTGGTCCACAATATTCATATCCCGGGATGTGTAATTCCACGGGTAAATTATCAATAGTTTTATTAAGTACACGACTAATTAATGATCCACTTCCTGTTCGTTTATATTGAGTGGTAGAGTTGCTCCTCTTACAACGCACCATTACTAAATGATATGTAATATAAAGTAATTATACATATATATATTTCTGGAAAATGGGAATGGTGGGGGGAGGTGTTTTTTTTTAAATAATACACACAAAATTTGGGTTATTATTTATTCTTTTTTCATAAGCAAAGGAACATACAAAAAAATAGTATTATTAACAGCATAAAAGTGTGTGTGTGTGAAAGAAATAAAGTAAGTGAGATGAACTGCTTTAATCTCAATTTGTTTCTAATCATTTTTTCAGAGAAAAATGACCAAACGGTAAAGTATCAATTCCGTTTTCAGTTATGTGTCTTTTATCTTCGTTTGATGAAATTGCCAACTTATTTTGCCGAACAGTAAATACAGAATGAGATTTTGAAATTATACAAACTTGAACTTTGTTGACTTTATCTCTGTTATAAAGACACTTTCGATACTCATCAATATTCATACTTTTGCTCACACTCTTCTTAATGCCTTTAGCCTTACACAAGCTATTCATTTCATCACACAATTTTATTGCATACATTTTGGGTCGTAACCCCACAAATTCTTCAACAATCCTTCCAGCATTTTCATCTTTCATTAAACCAATTTCACCTTTATTTTGTCTCACAATGCCAAAAGGATTGTTTGTTTCATAGTTTCCAGTATCAAACAAATTTGAATGCTGTTTCATGAACTCATAAATATCATAATAGAATATATACATAAAACTGTCGGTGTCTGTGTATAACAACCTCACATTTGAATCAGGATTTGCTAAAATGACATTGCAATGAAAGTCATTCATTTTACATTTAGACAAATCTAATATAGATGCACCAACATATACTGGTTGATTGTGAAAAATCTTTAGTCTACTCATCTCGATGACCATACATTGTTCATCGAATATAATTCTATGTTTAAAATTAGCCTTAGCTATTAATGACCTAGCACCACGAGCTCCATGCCATTTGGTGACCCATTTGATGTCCCTTAACTTCCTCACATTCATCAGTGAACGACCAAAAATTGCATTATTCATCAATTTATAAAAATTATTTTCAAAATCATTTTTGGCATGTTTTCGTTTCTCTGTGTTCACATCAATATATGGTTTTAGCCATTGGCTCTGATTGAATTCAATTATTCTGTGAATACGATCTAATGTCATTCCTAGTTGAATACATTGCTTTAACAATCTATAATGCAAAACATAACGTTCTTTATTATCTAGGGTAGCCATTAGCTTTGTCAACTTTTCGGGACATAGAGGGTAATCTGAATGTTTGTCATGTAACTCTTGGGGATAAGTCAAATCTACTTCCAAAATATATCCAATTTCTGAAGTATCATCAATAGTTAAAACATCAAAGCCTTCAACATTTGCAACCCATTTAAAGCCACCCGTTGGAAGATATTCCATCATCGCATATCCATATAAATTATTAACGTCAAAGTACATTATGTAGGACTCTTGCTTTTTCTCATCATAAGTTTTCATATACTTATTATTAGCAATCGCATGTCGTGTTATACACTGAACATTTCCTCCTCGAATAGATCGTTCAAAAAAGTGTAACATATCAATATCTTGAAGCAATTCAAGTTGAACGTTGGTTATCTTTTTCATAGCACACCAAGACATAGATGGAGCAGTGTAAAAATGAGCTGCATCAACACCATAAGTTTCCATGCCATTCGATCTAAAATTTTCAAAGACATCCGCCAAAAGAAGTGTGTCAACTTTTAAATACAAACCGGCGTATTCTCCTAATGTTTGACAGGAAAACGTTTCCCACACCGATTGAGCAAACTCATACTCTTCATTCGATATTGTTTGATCATTAAGACTGCTATAAAACTTGGATATTTCAGGTAATTTAGTTTCGTTAAGTACATCCATACTCGTGACGTATTCATAGGGAAACACGCCTTTTCTCGCAGTAAGTCGAAACTGTGCATCATCATTAAAATAACGTCGTGTTATTTGCTTTGAATCTTCACTTAACGAAGATGAACATTGATCTAGTGAACAGGACAAGAAATTATATGTATCGAAAAATCTTAACTGAAGAATCCATTCTTAGCCCGTACATACTTTGTAATCCCTTTATAACGTTCCATATTCACCGCTAACAAACTTATATTACCAGGATTATGTAACACCTCTCCATCACGTTTCTCGCAAATTTCTTTAATTATAAAATGCCCATCATAGGCCGTTAGATTATGAAATGCTATAGGCAAAACCTTTGTTACTTTGTAATTTAAATTACAACTATTGTGTGCGCTTCCTCTATATTTTCCAGTTAAGTGACAATGATCGCGTACTTTGAGTTCATTAACTGCAATCGGTTTCTCGCAAATGTGGCACATTTTACTTGACAAAAATAATCTTTCTTCATTTTCGGTCATCTTTAACATTGGCTTAACCGATAAGTAATATGTTTGAAGTTTATCCACAATACTATAAAGTTCCTTTACAAACAATTCAATGCAATTATTTCCCCTAAAGAGTTTGAAACTGCACAATTCACTATCGAAATTACAATGAAGGTATAAAGAAATGCTGTAAGGAATATGTTTATGTGTTAAAGTAGAGTTATGATTGTCACTATTTGGAAAACAGGAGGAAATTGGAGACAAGACGCATTCAGTGTCTGCATATATTATAAATGGAACTGTATCTTTAACTCGATATTCTGTAAAATTAACAAATCTTTGTTCATCAGTCGGCATTATGCTTTTTGCAACAGGAAACTGTTTACAGTCTGCAAAGTGAACATTTAACTCATCCTCAAGAAAATAATATGACAAACATCGTCTACATATATAAATCCTTCTGCGAGTGCTAGTGACGCTTGAACGCACAAGGCGAGCAAGATTTCTAATTAAACAAAAGTGATAACTTTCACTGTTTCCAATCTGCAACATCAATAAGTCTACACTCCTTTCATATAGTTTATCTGATACATACAAAGGTACAATAGTAAAAGTTTTTTTCCCTTTTACTTCGTTTGTTCCCATGCATACCCAATTGTTTTCATCATATTGTGCTCCATACACATTTACAGAAATATTGTTTTGGTTTTCAAACTTGTTTAAATATTTCATTTCCATCGGAATTGGAATACCATCTAAATTTAAAACATCTCTGTAATTAGGATAGGAAGAAAGATGATTCACGTTTCGAGTTTTTGGATACAAACCAGCAACCACACTCCACGCAAAACAAGCTTCCTTTGTATCATACAAATTTAGCACTGCATGTTTATTGACTATTACATCAGGCAATCTACTAGTATTGGACATTCCTACTCGAAATCCAACATATTTATTTATATTAATTCTCAAACTATGAATTTTTTCTAAAGCCCACCCGGAACCATTTGCTTCAAATTCGCTCATTTTTGTCAATGTACCTTCAATGATATTCTTATTATAAAATTCATTTAAATCAGTATACTCGAAAACTACCTCATTTTTGATAGCAAAATATTTTGTTTCTGATATGTCGCGAAGCACATATTGTGCACACAAAACTGAATTCACCTTTAAAGCTTGTACAGTTAACGCTTTCTTAACATACTTTGTAAAACCAAATATTAGCATTCGCTAAAAATTCGCGAGGATCCAAAAACTCATTCTTAACATTTGATACTGCAAGTGTGTACACTCTAGAATTGAATGCCGTTTCAATTAACTCACAGCTCAAGAAAGATTCATCCTTTATTTGAATTGTAATTTCTTCGAAATTCACAGCTTGTTGCAATATGTGCTCACTAATAACTCTCCAACATTCAATCAACTCATCACTGTTCTCAATCAACTCGGTTTGACTGTTTTCCCCGATTTGGTATGATACCGAAATAGCACCGTTTAGTTCACTTCGAAAATTAGAAACACTTTCAAATGCATCGTCCAATTGGTTTGTTATATTTTCACTGTTATTATGTATTACAATATCAACCTTTCTACGTTTGCTAGGAGGCGAGGTCATTGTTGCTGTTGTCTAAGCAATTGTCCAATTTGCACTAAAGTTAATACACCACCAACAGTTGGTGTACCATCACTGATGTCTAAGCATACGTCCAATTTGCACTATTGTTAATACACCACCAGCAGTTGCTGTAACATCGGTTTACCATAAACCTATAATCTTTTAAAGTATATTCAAGCCATTGTGATAAATTACTGCCTGTAATCTCCAATGAACAATGAACAGCCTCAAAAGGAAATTCATCCTGAAGTTTACCAAGCAAATTGTTTCTATACACATTCAATTTTGTTACATCGTAACACGTCATGGAAAATTCGATTTTGAAAACTTCATCAAATGTATTGTATCCGAAGAAACAAATAAAATGTTCATCTTCACATAATTCTTTCAATAGATATCTTAGAACTGTTTCTGTCACCTCTCGCTGACTATCATCTGATTTGCTAACATTGGTAACGTAGACTGAAAATTTTGAAATTCCACTCGAAGATGTCCATTTGTTAAAACAAGCTTCTTTCTCATTACGACTCACCTCGTTATCATCTTCTTCCTCTTCTTTCGGTTGTTGAAAGCATACACGATGATACTCTATTAGCGGGTGCGATCGATGTTCAGTTCCACTCAGGAAATTAACAGTTTTCCACTTCATTATGCTGTTCGTTTTATTAGTTTTTTTTAGATGATCTGAAAAATTAAACAAATTAAGAAATAATGAGCAACTAAATATATCAATCGTTATATCAATCAATACATAAAATATATATATAATCCAATACTCACCAAAACATGTTGATGTGAGCGGTTCTTCAACCCAAAATACACCGTCATCAGTTTGCCATCGAGTACTGTTTCAAAATGACTTGATGTGAGCGGTTCTTCAACCCCAAATACACCAGCATCAGTGTGCCTCCCATTGAGTTTAGTTCATCGATCTCTGATGCGCTTAATTTTGAAAATACTGCTGGTAGAAATACACTTGTTACTTCATCTTCAATGTTAATGTCCACCACTATTTTTCTTCTAAACCTCGTCTGTACGGGGCGAATAATTTGGACCACATATGGTAAATCAATGACTAGTTCTGCTAGTTTCTTATTAGAATACTCATTACAAGATGATAAGTTATTGAACTTTGTTAGAGCTTCCATCACACAATTTGTTCCTCGTCGCTGACTTTCTTTATTTCTTTCACACACACACACTCTTCGCGCAAAAGTAAAAGTTAAACTCTTCCATGCACTCGTCCATTTATATATCCTTCACCCCCACCCACACTCCAGAAACCATATGCTGCAAACTAGCTTCTAACGCAAACATTTCTTTTTTCCGCTATTGCTTAAAGAAGTCAAAGATTACATTCTTAGCCAATGACGTTAAAGGTCAACTCTGTCTCACGCGAACACTGCAGACGAGATCAATCACACTGATGCACATGCTCAAACTTGCACGGGTGTCAAATGACGGTTAGCATCCTAAGCAAAAAACAATAACAGCTGCACACCACATGTGTGGATAGGAACCGCCTCTCCGCTCAGCCCACCCAGCGCGGACAAAAAAAAACATAACAGCTGCACACCACATGTGCGGATCGCTGGCAGTGGCATACATGCTCACACTCGCATGGGTGTCAGATGACAGTTAGCATCCTAATAAACAACCCCCATGACGTCAACACCCATTAACTTTTTATCATCATCGCACAAACAAGCCAAAAGGTCAAGCCCTTCCCACGCTAACACGTGCAGTGCACATGCTCGCTCCTGGACCACATGCTCGCTCTAAGGACCCATGACGTCATCCCATGACGTCATCAGGATTACGCAATTTCTGGTCATGATGATGCAATATTCAAAGTGAAGCGAACTCTACTACTCCTCAACGCTAGAGCACACCACGCAGTGATCTGGCTAATGATAAGGGCTGATGACCTCAATGCTTGAGCAAATGACGCAGTGATCTGGCTAATGATAAGGGCTGATGACCTCAACGCTAGAGCAAATGACGCAGTGATCTGGCCAATGATAAGGGCTGATGACCTCAACGCTAGAGGAAATGACGCAGTGATCTGGCTAATGATAAGGGCAGATAACCTCAACGCTAGAGGAAATGACGCAGTGATCTGGCTAATGATAAGGGCAGATAACCTCGACGCTAGAGCAAATGACGCAGTGATCTGGCTGATGACCTCAATGCTAGAGCAAATGACGCAGTGATCTGGCTAATGATAAGGGCTGATGACCTCGACGCTAGAGGAAATGACGCAGTGATCTGGCCAATGATAAGGGCTGATGACCTCAACGCTAGAGGAAATGACGCAGTGATCTGGCCAATGATAAGGGCTGATGACCTCAACGCAAGAGGAAATGACGCAGTGATCTGGTTAATGATAAGGGCTGATGACCTCGACGCTAGAGCAAATGACTCAGTGATCTGGCCAATGATAAGGGCTGATGACCTCGACGCTAGAGCAAATGACGCAGTGATCTGGCCAATGATAAGGGCTGATGACCTCGACGCTAGAGGAAATGACGCAGTGATCTGGCTAATGATAAGGGCTGATGACCTCAAAGCTAGTGGAAATGACGCAGTGATCTGGCTAATGATAAGGGCTGATGACCTTAACGCTAGAGCAAATGACGTAGTGATCTGGCCAATGATAAGGGCTGATGACCTCAACGCAAGAGGAAATGACGTAGTGATCTGGCCAATGATAAGGGCTGATGACCTCAAAGCTAGAGGAAATGACGCAGTGATCTGGTTAATGATAAGGGCTGATGACCTCAACGCTATAGGAAATGACGCAGTGATCTGGCTAATGATAAGGGCTGATGACCTCAACGCTAGAGCAAATGACGCAGTGATCTGGCCAATGATAAGGGCAGATGACCTCAACGCTAGAGGAAATGACGCAGTGATCTGGCTAATGATAAGGGCTGATGGCCTCAACGCTAGAGAAAATGACGCAGTGATCTGGCCAATGATAAGGGCTGATGACCTCAACGCTAGAGGAAATGACGCAGTGATCTGGCTAATGATAAGGGCTGATGACCTCAACGCTAGAAGAAATGACGCAGTGATCTAGCCAATGATAAGGGCTGATGACCTCAACGCTAGAGGAAATGACGCAGTGATCTGGCTAATGATAAGGGCTGATGACCTCAACGCTTGAGCAAATGACGCAGTGATCTGGCTAATGATAAGGGCTGATGACCTCAACGCTAGAGCAAATGACGCAGTGATCTGGCTAATGATAAGGGCTGATGACCTCAACGCTAGAGGAAATGACGCAGTGATCAGGCTAATGATAAGGGCAGAATACCTCAACGCTAGAGGAAATGACGCAGTGATCTCGCTAATGATAAGGGCTGATGGCCTCAACGCTAGAGCAAATGACGCAGTGATCTGGCCAATGATAAGGGCTGATGGCCTCAACGCTAGAGAAAATGACGCAGTGATCTGGCCAATGATAAGGGCTGATGACCTCAACGCTAGAGGAAATGACGCAGTGATCTGGCCAATGATAAGGGCTGATGACCTCAAAGCTGGAGGAAATGACGCAGTGATCTGGCTAATGATAAGGGCTGATGGCCTCAACGCTAGGGGAAATGACGCAGTGATCTGGCTAATGATAAGGGCTGATGGCCTCAACGCTAGAGCACACCACGCAGTGATCTGGCTAATGATAAGGGCTGATGGCCTCAACGCTAGAGCAAATGACGCAGTGATCTGGCTAATGATAAGGGCAGATAACCTCAAAGCTAGAGGAAATGGCGCAGTGATCTGGCCAATGATAAGGGCTGATGGCCTCAACGCTAGAGCACACCACGCAGTGATCTGGCTAATGATAAGGGCTGATGGCCTCAACGCTAGAGCAAATGACGTAGTGATCTGGCTAATGATAAGGGCAGATAACCTCAACGCTAGAGGAAATGACGCAGTGATCTGGCTAATGATAAGGGCTGATGACCTCAACGCTAGAGCAAATGACGCAGTGATCTGGCTAATGATAAGGGCTGATGGCCTCAACGCTAGAGGAAATGACGCAGTGATCTGGCTGATGATAAGGGCTGATGGCCTCAACGCTAGAGCACACCACGCAGTGATCTGGCTAATGATACGGGCTGATCGCTAGAGGAAATGACGCAGTGACCTCACCAATGTAACCGGAGAAGAGTATCGGCTCTCATTACGCCGGAGCCAATAATTGAATTGAGTGTTGAAGCTCAGGGGATGAATTGCTAATTATTCCCGATAGTCAGCTGATAATGCTCAAGTTACAAACCCCAGCTATCAAACGATAGGTTCTTCGGACAACTGAGAGAAGCTAGCTGGACCCTACGAACTGGCCTGAGTTGAATCACCTGCGCGGTAATGCAGGATGCAATTTGAACATAGGTGTTGTGGTACATCGATATTTAAATGAATTTACCGGTAAACGCATCAGAGTAATGTTCAGGCCGTGACTATGGTCATTAATTTATTATCGGGCTCATCAATCATCGTAGTGAGCAGAATTGATATATCGTAATCGAAATCGTTTATCAGCTGAAAATACACAGGCGGTATCTGCGAGTGCTAAGTCACTAACCCATGGGGCCGGGCTATTTCCAGGAAAATGTCAGGATTGTACCTTCCACTAGGCCACGGACGATCTCTTCCAAACCCCTGCCCAGTTTTCGTCATCATTAACGCCACTCATGGGGTTTGCGTCACGATGAGCATCCGGACGTAAAATCACTCCGTCGCACAGAAAGTCACACACCTGGATAATAGACACAGTGTCTGTTAGCACAGGCTACAGTAAAATGTGGCTGTGATTATATGGAAGCTACTGAGCTTTGAGCGCTTCTGTGCTGACTCAGTGCGGAAAGCAATGACAAACTACCTCATTCCTAACCTTTCTTAGTATGCCCCAAAGGCGCCAACAGGATTTTTTTAAGGGAGAGGAGCAAATAATATTTCTCATTTCATTACCTACCTGTCACTAGGTGCCCCCTCAATTTCCGTTTCATTTCTTACTTCCTTCGTGTTATTCGTATTTGGCTGCTCTAAAACCATAGTGTGCATTATCTTTATGGCATGAATGCAGGAATAGTTTAGAGCTCTTGTCCATCACTTTTCTTTGTGGATCAACGTCATAATGTTAATTTCTTAAAGACAAGTAAAAAGAAGTGGTACCACCATAATGTATCGACACAAATTAAAATCAAGCGGTTCATTAAAATGGTAATGTTAATCCAGATCACCAATTTCCTAAATAACTGGAGATAACTTCAAACAATTCTGAATTACTATGTTGAATAAAACTGAGAAATTATCCCTACATCTAAATCAGTTAACTATCAGTAACTTCAATTTATGAAATAAACTGGTGTGACAATGGACAATCGAAATTTTCAGGATTCCACGGGGCGGGAGGGAGGGGCATGGTCCCTCCTTGCACCACCCCCACCCTCCGCTCCCTGTGGGCGCCAATGGTATGCCCCATTATGGTGCTCCTTTTGGCTTTTGTGGGTTTAGTCCCACATAACCTAATAGTGAGGATCCGACCAGCCTTCGGGCTGACTACTTAACAGACAGGACTTTAAGTTAAAGGAACGAAGCCTATCTCCCGATCATGAGTCACCGAACCTCCTCTCGATCTGGAATCCGAACCACAGGATGTGACATTTCACATTCGAAAATTTCACCAGCATTAACTGGAAAACGAATCGTGTCCTCTTTGTTGAGAGACGCGGCTTTGGTGGCGTAGTGGGTAGCATGCTGAACTGCTGTGCCCAAGATCGCGGGTTCAAACCCGGCCGAAGTCGTCGGATTTTTAAGAGCGTTAAAAATTCAGTTTGCCTTCCTTCGGAGGGGAAGTAAAGCCAGCGGTCCCATGTCATAGATTTATGCCATGTAAAAGAACCTTGTACAGACTAAACTTGTGTGAAGCTAAAGTTGTTAGGTTGGATTTCGTCAGAACGCTATACCAAAGTTCCAACGTTCACCACTAGGTATCATTGAACTACTTGAAATTGAACGCAAATTGTAGCTCATCCTAAGGGTGCCCGCTGGAAGCAGCTACAGACTCAGGCGAGCCGAACATGTCCTCGGACACTCCCGGCACTAAAAGCCATGCGATAAATAAATGTTGAGAGGCAAGTAGCTTGGCCACTGCGCCATCACCATCCCAGCAGTTGCCTGGAGTAGAAGGATGGCTGAGCCGAAAATCAAACCCACTTGTTCTCAGTTTTGCCTCGCGAGGCTGAGTGATCCCAATTCCATCTCCGAGACCACAGCAGAGACCATCCATTCCTCGGGTTCCTTCGCTGGTACCGGGCACCAACCCAATGATTACAGAGGTTATAAGAAAAAGCTAGCACACGTCCAAGTTCAAGAGACTGATGACCGAAGTATCTATCCTCTAAACAGATTCAACAAGAACAACAACAAATAAAGTACGTTGATGCCTTGGGAATTCCCTCCGATATCCTAAACGGTTTGTGGTCTCCGGGGAGGAGCCTCCCGTGGCAGTATGACGTCACAAACACCTAGTCCCCAACCTGGCGGAATTAACCCAAGAGGATTGAAATTCCCACGGCGCGACTGGGAGTCAAACGCTAGCAGGCCAACTTCAGTCGGTGAACTATTTACCACTAAATTATCACACAAACAATGGGGGTGTAATTAATTGTTAGTTGGTTAGTTAGTTAGTCGGTTGGTTGGTTAGTTAGTTAGGTAATTAATTAGTTGTTTAGTTAGTCGGTTGATAAGTTAGTTGGTTAGTGACTTAGGTAATTAGTTAGTTAGTTAGTTAGTTAGTTGGTTAGTTATTCAGTTAGTTAATTAGTTAGAGTTAGTTAGTTAGTTATGAATGATTTAAGGGGTGTAACTGCGAGGTCATCTGCCCCAGCAATTAATTGGATGACATGTTTCGATCGTGCTGCGATCATTATCATAATCATAGTTCAAACCACCCAAGCTCAATGACGATGAGCACGTGACGATCGAAACATGTCACTTAATTACTGTAATTACCCCCCCCCCCCCCCACCACCTGTCTGTGTGTTAATTAAATATATTCCCTTCAGGTTAGGGTGTTCACTGCCCCCAATATCATTGGGAACTATTGTGTGGATCGACTGAAAAGCAGTCATAGATAGTAGGCAACATTAGCCTACCACTGTAGCACTTGTCAAGCCTTCCATTTCAGCATTAATGGCAGCTTACACATTGTCAGCATATTTGCTGGAAGAAACCATATACAATCGCAGATACACAGCACATCGTGAGGAGAAAATTCCCTCACTCCATCAGGCTTGGTTACCCAACAACGACCGCACTCTGCGGCACGTCCAAACTAAAGTATCACTGTCTTCTGCATAATCTTAAAAAGGTCTGGGCCTAACTTCAACTCTGCGAGAGACTCCTTTACGTTGGTCGGAATACCATCAGTGCGAGAGATGTGCCATGTGCCATTGCTTCCTGAGCAGTTGTCAAAGCTCTCTGCATTTTGACAGTTTTGTTAGCATGTTTGGGATTGCCACTTCTATGAAGGTTGCATTTGTTACCGAGGAGCAGATCAGGTCTGTTGTGTACGGCCTTACAGTAAATCCCAGTACACTTTCTCTTAGCTCAGCAGTTGAAGGTGTCTGTCCCTGCGAAATGGCGACAACCTGAAATGATATGCTGGACAGTCTCCGATGTTGGGCAACCGTATCTGCAATAGTCATCTTGCACAGACCCATCCTTGATAATGAACTTGAGGAAGTTCCTCGTGGAAACAGCCTGGTCCTGAATAGCTTCTGTTTCAGGAAACATATGGCCAGAAATCAGCCAAAACTTGTTATTATTATTAGACTGTTATTAATGTTGTTATTATTATTATAATAATAATAATTAATTACAATGTAACGTGTATAAACAAAAGCTTTAATCTGTGTGTTCTAGACGCCCTTTGCGAGTTGTGACGAGTTGCGCCGTGCGGTGAGGCGAATACTGCCAAACACGTCGCTATGCTGTGAGAGTTGCATGTCACCCAGGGGATTTCCAACGCCTGGCTTACAGCACCGACTGCCATGGGAAATGCTGCTAGCGCGCGTGTTTTGTTTTTATTTCTAAACATTGCAGTTAATCCTGACCGCTGTTCTCACTACTTTCTCAAGCTTGTGATCATAAGCCACGAGTCCACATTTCACATCGAAAATCCCATATTTATTGTGTTCTTAAGAATGGAGTTTTCTCCCGGTCCCTCCCAAGCAAATACTGAGGTAGTACCGAGGTACCCATCTCAATCCCCACCAGAAGAACAGCTCGGTTGCGCTGTCAGGACTTATGTTTCACCGCCAAAGAATCTCCTTTCTATGTTCTCTAGTCTCACTGCAGAACCAACAACCTATGAGACGATTCTCCTGAAATTGAAATTTATTATTTTACGATAATTACAATTAGGACTGCAAGCCCCTTTATCTGCCACTAGTCGTTACGCTGGGGTCTGGCGTTACGTTACGGTGACGGGACGAAATGTACCCAGATGCACTGAAGTGTGTGACGTCATAGTACTGCTTGGTGCATGTGTTTCGCGACAATCTATACTTCGTTAGTATAAGACAAAAAATTACGAGCCTTACAGTAGTCGCATATGATGTGTAACATCTGACACAGAAGAAACCTCACGTGAAATTGTTGATACACCGGTATTTACACTATCATTGGCACAAATATTAATCTATTGTAAAAGGGGGTGTTTTACAGGTATTGTAGTTTATAATACGGAACTCATTTTATTAGATGATTCGTAGCTTCCTCCAGCATTTTTTTTATTTAGTCGATTGTCTTTGTGCGCCCTGGTAATTGCTGCAAACTATGGCATCATTTGGCTGGCCAGGTGCGGAGCGAGTAGACCTCGCAATGCTCCGCTCCGCTGACTCATATTGTTAGTTCACACATGGTTTGTAATTCATATGGACGTGTATCAGCAAAGCTTAGACATTACTGTGATTGTAGGGCATTCCTAAACACCAATTCACATTGCACGAACGTGTGTATATCCATAATTAGTATATGAAAAGCAGACAGTTCTGTTCTGAAACAAGACCAAAATGTTGAATCAAGTTTCCAGGAAGACCTGTGCCTAATGCCAGTACAATTGGGAGGCTCACTAAAGGATTCAAGGAAACAGGTTCCGTAAATAATAGAAAAGTTAACAGACAACGTTGTGTTCTTACAGAACAAAAATTAGATGAGATTATTGTCTCGTATCCTTATACGTCTTTCCTGGTTCTCAGTCCCTTTCTTCTCCTTACTCCCTCTCAGGTTCATTACCAGTAATCGATGGTCGCTATCCAGGTTCTCCGATGGTATAACCTTGATGCCCGTGATGTTCTTATTTAGTTCTTTCTCATACAGTATATAGTCGACCACCACCGACTTCCTGGTCAAGTCATCACTGTACCATGTGATTGTGTGGCTCTCTCTTTTCTTAAACCAGGAGTTCCCAACTAGCAGGCTGTTCCTCTGGCAGAAGTCCAACAGTCTCTTTCCTTCCTCATTTCTTCCACCCCAACCCTCTGGTCCTAGAACACTCTCATAACCTTGTCTTTCTCTTCCTACATGGGCATTGAGGTCCCCCATAACAATCATATTTCTTCCTACCAGCTGCTTCTGCAATTCCTCTTCAAACTCCTCCTTCTCTTCAGAAGGTTCAATGGTTCTAATTGTGACTACAATGTTAACCCTTTGGATGCCGACCCCGAATAGGTCATCATATGCATATAATGCTAGGCATGTTTCAATGGATCGTGCATCACTGCATAAAAAAGTAATAAAAGCTTCAGTTTAAAAGATATGGAAATACAATTTGGTATGTTAGCTTATTAGTGATAGTGTGGATGTCATCATGACCACCCGCGAGTGGAGTTGGGGCCAGTGGCGACAGATTCTTCAACTAAGATATTTACCTGCAGTCGACATCGTTACGTTCAAAATTCTCCATGGACCATTTTGAGTTCCACACAAAATACAAATTGCAAATCAATTATGAATACATCAAATGAAAGCTTATTTTGTTGCCAACAACTTTTATAGATGACTTGTCTGTGATATTCATGATAGTTTGCCAACAAACGTCATAAAAAGAAAAACGTGGCACTTTTCTTTTAAATTTCGCGGCATTTTATAAATTTGCTGCTCGCCTCGCCAGTATACGAAATGTTATGGACTGAACGATCTAGTATCAGACGCAGATTCTCTTATGAATACACTCGTATAAAACACTGTTGCAAACGTCAAAAACCAATTCCCGACTACACAATCTTCCTTATTTACCTTAATACAGCCGAAATGAAACCATTTCTCACTTAGTGCAATTTTGCATACGTCCCCCTTAAATTGCATTTTGTGACAATTTTGAATCTAAATTACATTTTGTAAGTCTTTTCTATCTAAATTGCATTTTGTAAATATTGTCAATTCAAATAAAAGTACAGTAAGTATGTAGTTAGTTTTAGTTGTAAGTAGGTAGTTAGTTTGTCTATTAGATATATGTCATTGTTCTATTATGTTGTGGTGTGTGAGTGTGTCTGGTAGCAGTTGCATTGTTTATTAGTTATAGTTCATTGTTTCAGTAGACTGTGTTGTGTGAGGGTGCATGTGAGTGTGCCTGTTGACAGAATGTTTTAGTGGTAGTATTTGTTGTTGGTGGAACTTATGTTTTTTGTTAGTAGAGTTTTGGTATTTAATTGTTAGTACGGTAGAAGGTTAGTATTTTTGTTAGTAGAATTGCTATTTACTTATTCTGAAAGGGAGTAGCAGCCTTTCAGAATAAATCAATTCTTTACTAGTCTTATAGACGGTTAAGATATTGATAATATAAGCCAATAATGGCTACACTGCGTCCTGCTGCACGGCTGAAAGCAACGGGAAACTACAGCCGTATGCTATTCCCGAGGATATGCACCTCTCTATGCATAATTACATGTGATGATGGCCTCCTCCCTTGTAAAATTTCAATCCGGAGGTAAACTAGTCCCCCGTTCGGATCTCCGGGTGGGGACTACTCGAGAGGGGGTTAACATCACAGAAGTGACAAAGAGGAAATCTGACATTCTACGGATCGGAGCGTGGAATGTTAGAAGTCTGCTAGGAAGTGGAAGGTTAGAAAACTTAGAAAGGGAAATGGATAGGTTGAGGTTGGATTTGGTTGGGATTAGTGAAATGCGCTGGCAGGAAGAACAGGACTTTTGGTCAGGAGACTATATGGTCATTAGCACTAAATCAAACAATGGCCAAGCAGGGGTTGGCCTCCTATTGAGTAGGAAACTTGGACAGCGGGTGGAATATTATGAGCAATATAGTGAACGGATTATTGTAGCAAAAATCAATACAAAACCTACCTGCACTACAGTGGTACAAGTCTATATGCCTACCAGTCAAGCTGATGATGAGGATGTTGAAAAGGTCTACGAAGAAATAGACGAAATTCTGAGGTATATCAAGGGTGATGAAAATGTTATAGTAATGGGAGATTGGAATGCTGTGGTAGGAAAAGGGAGAGAAGGGAAGATAACCACAATAGAAGAATATACACATGGATGAGACCAGGAGATACAGGGCGTTACCAAATCGACTTCATTATGGTCAAGCAGAGGTTTCGAAACCAGATTTTGGATTGTAAAACATATCCTGGTGCTGACATAAACTCTGATCACAATCTGGTTGTAATGAAATGCAGATTAAAGTTGAAGAAACTGAAGAAAAGTCAAAAGCCAAAAAGGTGGGCAATAGACAGACTGAAAGAGAAGGATGTAAACGAAAGATTCAAGAAGAGTATAAAGGAAGGACTAATGAAAAACCCTAAACAAACTTCAATTGCAGACGAATGGGCACTTTTGAAGAATGAAATAACAAAATCCGCAGAAGAAAACATTGGTAGGAAAGAAAGAATAGGTAGAAAACCGTGGGTCACTCAGGATTTACTAGAATTGATGGATGAAAGGCGGAAACACAAGAATCTAAGAGATGAAAAGGGGAAAGCAGAATACAGACGTCTGAGAAATGAGGTTAATAAGAAGTGCAAGGAAGCGAAAGAAGAATGGTTGAAAGAGAAATGTGCAGGTATAGAAAATTGTCTGAAATTAGGAAAAGTAGACACAGCTTATCGAAGGATTAAGAATACTTTTGGGGAAAAGAAGACTAAGTGCTGTAATATTAAGGACACAAATGGAAAGCCTCTAACAGATAGGGAAGACAAGGTTGAGAGATGGAAAGCGTACATAGAGAGTTTGTATAAGGGAAAGGAGATTGAGAATCATGTAATGGAAAGGGAGGAGGAAATTGATGAGGATGCGAAAGGAGATTTAATATTGAGATCAGAATTTGATAGAGCTTTGGAAGACTTAAGCAGGAACAAAGCACCAGGCATAGATGATATACCGATTGAGTTGCTACGCTGCATAGGAGATGAAGGTCTGATCAGGTTAGTTCACTTGGTGTGTAGGATTTATGAGACAGGTGAGGTACCCCCTGATTTCAAGAGGAATGTAATCATCCCTATACCAAAGAAAGTGGGAGCTGACAGATGTGAAGATTACCGTACAATCAGCTTGATTACTCATGCTTCAAAGATCCTGTCTAGAATAATTTACAAGAGGATTGAAAGCCAGATAGAAACGGAGTTGGGTGAAGACCAGTTTGGTTTCAGGAGAAATGTAGGAACAAGGGAAGCTGTACTAAGTCTTAGGCTGATTTTAGAAGGTAGAATAAGGAAAGATAAGAGAACGTTCATGGCTTTTGTAGACTTAGAAAAGGCTTTTGATAACGTTGATTGGACTAAATTGTTTGACATTTTGAAATCAATTGGAATAAAGTACAGGGATAGGAGGGTGATATACAATCTGTACAGAAACCAGACAGCAGTCATTCGAGTTGAAGGACATGAGAGAGAAGCTGGTATTCGGAAAGGTGTAAGGCAAGGCTGCAACTTATCACCCATACTTTTCAATCTTTACATTGAACAAGCAATGAAGGAAATTAGGGAAAAATTTAAAGTGGGGGTGAAGATTCAAGGAGAATTAATTTCAACTCTGAGATTTGCTGATGACATAGTCATCTTGGCCGACAAACCTGAGGATTTGAATGAGTTTTTGAATGGTATGGACTCCGTCTTACAGAAAGAATTCATGATGAAAATTAATAAATGTAAAACAAAAATACTGGAATGCAGCCGAAATAAATCAGAAACCTCTATGGAGATCAAATTGGCAGGTGAAAAGCTGAAGGAAGTAGGAGACTTCTGTTACTTAGGAAGCAGAATAACCAGTGATGGACGAAGCAAAGAGGATATTAAAAGTAGGTTGGCTCAGGCAAAGAAAGCATTTCTACAAAAAAGGAATCTGCTGACATCGAATATAGATTTAGGTATTAGGAAGTCATTTTTGAAAGCCTTTGTCTGGAGCGTGGCGCTCTATGGAAGTGAAACTTGGACTATTGGTGCAGCAGAAAAGAGGAGAATTGAAGCATTTGAAATGTGGTGTTACAGGAGAATGATGAAGATCAGATGGGTAGATAGGGTTACAAACAATGAGGTATTAAGACGAGTGGGAGAGGAGAGATGTTTCTGGCGACTGCTAATGAAGAGAAGAGATAGGTTGGTAGGACACATACTAAGACACCCAGGAATTGCAAGCTTAGTTATGGAAGGAAGGGTCGAGGACAAAAACTGTAGGGGTAGACCAAGGTTAGAATATGTTAAACAGATTGCCTCCGATGTAGGGTGTCGGAGCTATGTAGAGATGAAACGATTAGCTCAGGACAGGGAGGCATGGAGGGCTGCATCAAACCAGTCAAAAGACTGAAGACTCAAACAACAGTCGATTTACCCTCTAGGTTGGTGGTTCCCACGGACTCAGCGAAGGAACTCACCACTACCGCCTCTACGGGCAGTGTCCTGGAGCTTGGAACATCTGGTCGGAGGGGATACAACTGGTGAGGTGTGATCAGCACCTCGCCCAGGCGGCATCACCTGCAAAGCGAACAGGGGCCTCATGAGGGAAGGAAGGAGGGGAGATTAGGATGGATAGGCAAGGAAGGGGGAAGGAGGCGGCCGTGGCCTTGAAGTAGGAACCATCCCGGCATTTGCCCGAAGACGAAGTGGGAAACCACGGAAAACCACTTCGAGGATGGCTGAGGTGGGAATCGAACCCCCTCTACTCAATTGGGCCACCCGAGGCTGAGTAGACCCCGTTCCAGTCCTCATACCACTTTTCAAATTTCGTGGCAGAGCCGGGAATCGAACCCAGGACCTCCGGGGCGGCAGCTAACCATGCTGACCGCTACGCTACGGACGCGACTAGCTTCCACCAGCACTAGCCTAAATAAAGAATACGATATGGATCAATTAGATTAATAGACGCGACACCGCTCATAACTTTAAATTCCTTATAAACAGGTCCTCTTGATTCACAGACCAACACGTAATTTCTTATGGATTCTGTTAAAATTAGTCATATTGATATGATAAATATCGTTTAAAATGATAATCTGGCAGCAAAAATATCTACCCCGACCAGGATTCGAACCCAAGATCTCTAGATTCACAGTCTTACGCAATAACCACACGGCTATTTCGACTACGCAAATATTGTGCACAAGATGGTGACTTATTTCCACGTTCCAATAATACTGCATTACGGAATTAAGTTTCATTTATATTTTGCTTGTTTCGATAATGTTCCTGCGTGAAATTGAGTTTAAAATGCCTTATGCCAATGCAATGCCGACTACTTACAATGTTTGATATTAAGGCATTTTACCATTTAAATACTGATACGAAGACTTCGAACATGTACCATGTCATTTGTTCAAATCACTTGACACCAGAGTTCGCATGAGCGTTTTCCGTTCAATATGTCATATACATTCCACATGGCCGAGAGTGTGTCATGGTATCAATTTTCGACACCGCGCGCTGATTGTTTCTCTTACCAGTACCTGCTGGATCGATCGATCGAGTTGGCAGTGCGTCTTATATTTCCGTTCGAACCACCTGACACACTCCCACAACCCATTTAACCGGAAATCACACTAAAAGACGCCACCAAAAGTTTTTTAAACAACAACAACAACAACAACAAGACGAACTGTGGAAGGGAAGCGACTGGGCCATTTTCAACCACAACCCGAGGTGTCTACCTTGAGAGCTGTCTACAGAATCCCAGACCCAGAAATGATACACACGATTCATATTTTAAAACAACACTTCTATTCATAAAACAAATTTTACAAAAATATACAGTGTAAATAAAAGAAAAGGTGTGGTACCTGACGTAGAATATAACTTACTTGTATTGGCTCCCAAAATATTTCTCTTAGGCCAAAATATTCATTCACATTAAATTATTATCAGTTGACTCGATAACATAAGGACGGAGGCCTAACCAACAAAATTCCGCATAAGCTTAATTATACAACTTTCAGTTAAAGTCGGAAAACAATCTTCAATAATATTTAATACCCGTCAATAAATAGGTAATGTCATAAGACACTAAATATATTAAATCTTGGATAATTCCTTTCTTAACCTGAGCTAACTCTGAACTAGATCTCAATTCGTCAAACCTTTTTAAACATGGAGCCTCGATTTTCATTTGTCATCTAACAGCTGACAATCATAACAAAGTTATCCAGAACACAACAACCGATTACCAAAAACAGAAGACGAACGCAATGCCAGCAAATACGAACTCCAACTCGAATAAAATAAAAGCTTTACATAATTTACACGGACCTCTATTAGGCAAACTAAACGTGGGTAAAGTGAAAGATTACATTTAAAAACCAGAAACGAATATTTAAAAGCTTTATCCACACAGCAAGATGAAAGCCTCCCAACTACGTGAGCCAATCACGGTGGTGACAATAAGTTTATAAATAACATGCACAGGGTAGATACACATGCACCCCAGAAATTTATAATAATCCACTTACTTCTCTTTGGAACATAATACCTTTTACCAAATCTTCACAACTCCATTTAACCACATTTGGCCTCTTACAGAAATCCACGACATATAGGTTTGTTTCCCTTAAAGTTGCCTCAACAACATATATAAACAATAAAAAGGAGCAACTAATATTTTTCTTGTCGACAAGACCACTTATGTATCCGTTTCAAACCGAAGTCCAGACCATCACACACTCCAGGTGTACACGAGAATCAACCTCATTTTTCTGCCACATTTTTACATGAAAAATAAATTAATTTAAAGAGAAACTATTCCATATCGATTCATATTTTGGTAGAGCCAGTTACGCCGAGCTTTACGAAGCAAGACATCCGATTGAGTAGCTAAAAGCTACTCAATATTCGTAGACTACATGATGTTATGTCTTTTCCAGATCATGTCCCAACACACAATAAATATTGCCTCGAAAAAATACTAACAGCCGTTACTAAGGGAACCATCTTCACTTGGCAAGGAGCACCACCATTCTACATGCGGATAAGGTTACTGTTCTCACCACCAGGCGAACACGACTCAGTTGTAACCTTCACCAAGGCGCTGCTGCACTCTAGCTTAGATAAAGAGCACTACCACATCTCAACTCCCAAGAATTTGCATGCAGCCGTCAAAAATCAAGTGTCCTACTGTCGAGGCGAGTTAGTATCCTTACATACTCCCTCCCTTCAACCTTGGCGCCGGTAAAGTACCAAGCCAACGTAATTGTCAAACTAAAAATGTACATGCACAAATACCAATCTTCAACAAATATCAACCTTCAATACCCAAATTCATCACTTCAAAACTGGTTTAGTTTTAGGCATGCATCAAATGAGAAGGTAGAAATAAACACTTCTTCACAAGTTCGTTCAAAATCCACCACCACAAGTTTGACTACACACAGGTCGATGATAGTTCATGCAGAAGTCAGCGTAGCTAATGGTACATCCCTTTTCATGCCAAGAAAATTGCATCTTACATGTAACATGATACATCAGATAACTTGTACAGACAATAATACATCATAGTATACATAATTCATCATTTCTTCCGAGGATAAGTGCAGATTGGCTTTAGCTTCCAGATGACAGTTCCACCATCCTGGCCACAGATAGTCTTCACAGTACATCCGAAATCTTCTACGCAGACGTATCAACGATGATAGCAGCTGAAACCAAATTCGACTAGGCGAGTATCGTTTTCATGGAATAGTTCACACAAACGTTTGATATTAAACAAATAAACAAACAAAATCATTACATATATCAAAAATATGGCAGAAATTTTCCTAACACAAAACCTATCTCAGAATATCCACACCCTTTACAAAATATTTAAGTTTACACATATTTTAAATAAACAATAGAAGTGTTGATGAGTACTCAATGCAATATAAGAAAATGTAGAATTGACAAACCAAATTCAAAACAATTACAGTGAAGCAAGCAAATCCCAGATGAAAAATGAGTTCTTTAGTATTCCCCAACCCCCCCCCCCCCCAAAAAAAAAACTAATATTCCCAAATGAACGTTGGTATAAGTCCCCTATCACACATCTGTCTCAACTCATTTAGTCTACAAGCAAGAAAAATTTACCCAAGAAAACCATTAACAGATTCGAAACCCAAGGAAAAAAAGAAAGAAAGACCAAGAAAGCAACAATAAACGAAGTATCAACTGACCACACGTGCAGACCTAAGAAAACCCCAACACATTCACACACACATCTTTGCATAACCTCTAAATTCACCAAAGAAAACAGTTACTACCCACAAATATCCCCAAAATGTTCCACCTCAATATAAATAGGAGTTCGTTAAAACGGTGACACATTACCACAAATACCCTTTAAATAAACAATTACCTTTAAGCTGTCTCGGATGAGAATTTCAACAAATTCACTTCAACGAAACAACGACCATTACCAAATTAACTTCATGACACACACCACTCACCTGTAAGTACCTACTTCCTCAGTTCAACAAGCAATAATAAGTGCACAAGGTCACTACTCGGAGAAACTATTTCGGAATGTTTAGTAAATACTTACCATTAAATACATATTCAGCTTATGCCACCTAATATTTGAGTCCCATACCTCCATATACGTTAGGATCTTAAGCTGAACAAGGATATTTTACCACAAATACCCTTTAAATAAACAATTACCTTTATGCTGTCTCGGATGAGAATTTCAACAAATTCACTTCAACGAAACAACGACCATTACCACATTAACCTCATGACACACACAACTCACCTGTAAGTATCTACTTCCTCAGTTCAATAAGCAATAATAAGTGCACAAGGTCACTACTCGGAGAAACTATTTCGGAATGTTTAGTAAATACTTACAATTAAAAACATATTCAGCTTATGCCACCTAATATTTGAGTCCCATACCTCCATATACGTTAGGATCTTAAGCTGAACAAGGATATTTTAACGACCCTATTTATATACTCGGCTACCATTGAAAACATTAAAAATAAAACATAACTTTACCCATAAAAACAAGAAACAATAACAAAATCCCTCCCCAAATTAAAGGACAATTAGTGATTCACATTCATACCAACACCATACACTAACGCACAATTATACCACCTTCCTCCAGAACCAGTATACAATTTTGAAGATTCAAATAAAGGTCACTTTACTACAAACACGCACCAAAGCATCATGTAGGTCATACACGATCTTGAAAATTCAAAATTATTACTGTGACACAAAATGAAATTCCTCTCCGTACCAACAAAATGTCAAAAGCCATTTAGAAAATTCTAACCTTTCGCCTACATACCAACTTGACGCAAAACAATGGGTCACTCTGGTTATACACAGTGCAGAAGATTCCAAATAGAGACATTTATGCACAATACTCACAAATCAATCCGTCGCTCATCAAACATACAATTCATACAGAACATACATACATACATAGCGTGTGTGGTTTCCAAAGATCAAACACAATTTTGAAAATTCAATACAGTACTGTGCCCAATTCTAGGAATGGGTATTCCAAGATTCAGACACCTAGATATCAAGGGAAAGGCTACAGCCGCTTTTGAAAGTTGAGATATTTGAATATCGCGCTCCATTACTTCTAGAATGGAATGGAAACTTTGTGCAGCCAAGAGCATGTTAAGTGACGTAGCGAGTAGTAGCAGAGGTCGAGACTATTTGTTGATTAAATAGTTAGCCATGGAGTAGAGACTTGAGACTTGGATCAGATTACTGGCATGGCCAAATGAAAGAGAATGCACTTAGTCTCAAGTGAATCGGACCAGAGACACCGGAGATATGATGATTTCCAGATTTCAGCGTGATACAGTGTGGACCCGACCGTTTTGAATAAAAGCCGACCGGCCCAAGCATCATCAGCTCACTTCGAACCAAGCTCTTGCATGACAAGGTGCTGCTGCTACGTTGAGACAAGGCACATGGTTGCCGGATCTACGCAGAAGATATCTTTAAATTTTGATAGTCACAAAAGTGCTGCGGTACATGTGGAACATAGTAAGTTTCCGGCAGAGGGAATCACTAAGGTGATAGTTATTTTTCTACGGACACTGGTGAAATATTTTATTTCTATATGGACATATGCTAGACTTTGTCTAGAAAGTACTTTGTCACAGTCCAGTAATAATAATTAAATACTTGGATATTTTAATCCAATTAGTCAGTTTCATCAATTGTAACTTGATAACCACTCCGATCTTTCAGTATATTGAAGGCCAGTCTATCACGGTGTTGTTCATTAGCCGACAAAGGGGAACTATAAGTTGCTTCGCGCATGATAGATGGTGATAAACCATGCCCAGGGAACGATCTTCAGAACAGCCGTTGATTGATTTGGACTGTCAGTGTTTTCTTGTACTGAAAAGATTACCGTGAGGTATGTTACAACTGACGTATTTGAGAATAGATCATTTAGATCTGACCCCATTTAAGCAAACTGCTATGGATTTCATTGAAGCCAATATTAAAATGGATCAGCAGTTACTTCAAACTTCAAGAAATATTTCCACTATGTCGTGTTAGACAGATTGTGGGTATATAATGGCGGCCGATACAAGGATTAGACGTGCGTGTCCAATAGGGCATGTATCTGGATAAATCTGGTACAGACCAGGTTCACTACGCTTCAAGACCAACGAGAAATGTAAGCCACATATGAATTTTATATTATGCCTAGCTAATTGGAACAAACTCATTTTCTGCAGATGACCAACACATTTGTTTTTCTTCGTATTTAAATCTTGCAATGATTTACGCAAGACATATTAGAGTTATTCCGAGTATTTTCAGCACTCAGAACAGTTTAGGATCGATGACCGAGCATAACGAGCATTTATTTGAATGTTTCATATTTTTTTGATAATCACGGTAATCAGCCGAGGTAACTGTAAAAGTTAATAATTATTTGTTGAGAAATGGATATTTTATCCATATTCAAAGAATCGAACATGTGGATTCTCACATAATGAAATAATAATTAAACACATTTACAATAATATAACTAATAATAATAATAATCCACTAATAATAATAATAATAATGATTTTCATAACTTTTCTAAATAATTCTTGGATCTTATATTTTCTAATAATCACATTCATTGAGAGAGAGCTTATGAAGTAGTTTAATCATTTCTAGTTTGGAACAGGTGATTTTCCGAAGGATAGTGGTTAGCGCAAGCCCGCATTCAACCAACATTACAGTTCTGGTTGAACAGTTAATATTTGCAATGAGCAAAGTATATTTTTCAGATAACACGGAGAGGCATGAAACGGGAAGCAAATGATATTTGTATGAATTAGGATATTTTTGTATTTATATAAAATCATGACGTAGATACACATTCGAAAGTGAAATAGAGAGTATCATAAGTGTGGTAACTTCACGATTTGAACTGAATGGTAAAATAAAATAAACTTGTAAGTTTATAAATCTTCCAGTGTTGATAATAAGCAGAGGCTTGATTTATTGTATAAATTTTGGGAAGAAAATTTATGTGTGTGGAGTAGTTGAAATGCCATTCCCAGGTGCGCATGTTTAAGTCGCAGGAATGAGGAGGTTTTTATTTGAGCATCAATCAAATAGCAGGTTCGATGACTCAGTGTTAAAGAAGGAGTATTGGAACTACACATTGCGTCGTATGAATGACCCAAAGGTTATTTCTTAAAAACCATCAGTTCTTATTTCAACCTTGTTTACGGATTCCATTAAGACTTTGATTTTGCTAGAACCCGGATTTGTCATGGTAGTATTTTATTCTTCTTCAGACCTTTACCGTTGTTGTTGGAATATTGTGTTCTTATAAAAATAATAGAATGGGCCACTGCCAATTAAAAATAATTCTATAACCACGAATAATTTGAAGGATGTTTTCAATCCTAGTGTCATGAACTAAATGAATTTATTATGAAGCTACAATTCTTATTTCCGCATTCTGTTTAAGAATTGCAAGTTGTGAAAGTTACTAAAATGGCCACAAATATAAATATTTTTCTTAATAATGATTCCAAGTGGAAAATCGAATAGTTGAATGGTCCAACAATTTATTGATCAAGTTGATGATTCAGAAATCATATATTTTATTAGGAACTTGAAGTTCATAATCGAGTCACTTCTCGAAACGTTTAATGTCAGAAGAACAATTAATTTTGTTGTGCTTCGCACAGTTCTTCGATGCTATGCTCAAAGGTCAGTTACTTTTCAGATGTTGTTATTAATATGTGTACATAATTTGTGTTGATTCAGAGATAATAATATTTTTTGACAATATTTTTTTGAAAACTGGAAAAATAAGTGAAAGTTAAAAATTCTATGAACAATTATTCTACGAGTGTTAATATTATGTAAGAATTCAACCAGTGAGCTACAGTATTTCCAGTAAAGACAATTAAATTTGAACTGGATTTAATCATAAATAATGGATATAATTTTGGAACACAGTCTACAGGACTGATAATCAGACTTGTGTCTCCAAAGATAATTGTCCAATGTGTTGGAAAATTTCTGTACATTGTGTAAATAGTAATGTGGGTCGGCACACATGAATGATGCTGCTTTGAGCATTTTATTTTGCAGTCAATTTTAAATTCAGAGTAAAATGAGATAATTTTACATGATGTGTTATGCCCAGTTGAATCTCCTTCTATCCTTATTGTTGCATTGAGCCAAAAATCAGTAAAGCATTTTTTTATTTGATGTCGTTTTTGCGATTAGCTTTAACCCATCTGGCGCCCCGGGATATTTTGGCTCTCGTGCTGACTGATTCTTGGTAAAATGCATATGTGGTCGTGCTGACTCCGGTCTAAACGGGCACAGTACGTACAAGATCACCACAACATCTTCAGGAATTATGATTCATTCTGGCATCACACCAACGTCTAAGGTGATTATACGACCCACATAAGTCGCACCGCCTACCTTGATATGTATCACTCTCAGCATATCTCCTGTTGGAACGCCCCTGGAAATTATGGTATGGACCAGAAACAGGAACAACATCTTGACATACCTCTCCCTGAAATAAAGCATTATTAAAACCCTGAACAGGATGTCTTCCTCCAGACTGAACAGCACTCGTCCACTGAAAAACAGGCTGAGAACCGATTTGCCCAAAGGTACCCTGAATAGAAGAACATGGTAGCGATGAATTTGCCATGCGAACAGCATCTGCCTTTTTAAACTTCTCAGCAGTAAGAACAAGATCATAAAACTCCTTATAAGTCTTAGGCCTAGCACACATGGTTAAACACAATCTATAAATGGGGTTAATTCCTTCGACTAATGAGGCAACGATTTGCTCCTCGGACAACTGAACAGCAAATACTTTAGCATAATACCTAACATCCACAAAATAATCGTTCAGTGTTTCATCCATTCTCTGTCCTCTGAATAAATAGCTCCGATGAAGATCAGACAAGGTGTACGGGGTAATAAAATAATTTAAAACTTCCATTTGAAAATTAATTAATGAATTTCCAGCAGACATGTTATTAATTAAGATCTGTCTAAGCATACCCAAAGTGCAAGGAAACACCATCCTAAATATTTGACGTTCGGACAGTCCAAACACCACAGCACTGTCTTTTAATTCTACAAATTTCCTAAGGAATTGCACTAATAAATCATTCTCCGTACCATTACAGATGTGAAAATTCTTTAAAATCAAGGCTATCGGATTGGGTAACGTAGCAAATCTAACATTGATATCTGACATGACATTTCCAGGGACACACACTTGAGAAGAATCTCCTAAATTCAAATTATGCTTCATCAAATTATGCTCGACAACATCAGTTACATTAATTAAACTTTCACTGGTTTGTACAGACTTCACACAACGAGAAATTCTAGAAGTTAGATTAATTGAGGCATTCGCACTATTTTCTCTCAATAAGGACCCAGATGACAAGCTGTATCCATTATTTAAATAAGCCTGGTCAATAATATTAGGCCTAGCTGAACATGAGATATTTCTCGAAGGCTGATTAGACGACCTATTCCGATGCTGCATAACAGCAGGATTACTAATTCGTAAATCATTTATTGACAACACAGATTCTACATCTTCAACGAAATTATTATCAACATTCACTGCACACAGATTACCATTCTCAGAACCTCCACCGATTGATGACGCCAAATATTCACTTTTATAATCACCGGTTACACCAGAAAACATACGTTCGTAAATAACAGCCAACCTATCACGCAAACTTGACAATTCATTAGCAAATGAAATACCGTCCTCAACTTTTGACCAGACATTAATCAAATCAGCCAATCTCAATAACCAATGTAGAGCACGCCACCTTAATTTATTTCTCTGATATTCAGACGAATCGATAACACCATCCAACGAAGCACAATCACTTAACAAGTTTGAAACAGATGTAATGACACCAGACTTACCCAGTTCCCAATATTCGCTGTTAATAGGCGGGATATTTACAGGAGCATCACGTAAAGACCTCAAGACAGCCAAGTCAGCATCCCTATTTCCCTGTGGAATCCTTCCACGAATCAAGATTTCAAACCCCAATTCATCTTTCCTCAGATAATATATGTTTGGAAGAACTCGTTTTTCCATTTCAAGGTGGGTTTGTATACATGAAACATAGAACACATAAAGATTAGTAACATTTACAGAATACAACTCTGATCATAATTTATTTTTGGTATACCACTTCTAGTTCCTAATTCTGAACAACTCTCAAAATAGACATAAATGTGTTAAACACGTAAAACCACGCTCTCGATACAAGTGACACACTCCCACGACAACAACATCAAATACGAACTGCAACTCCAATAAAATAAAAGCTTTACATAATTTACACGGACCTCTATTAGGCAAACTAAACGTGGGTAAAGTGAAAGATTACATTTAAAAACTTGGGGCCGATAACCTAGATGTTAGGCCCCTTAAAACAAAAATTATCATCATCATCATCAACATTTAAAAACCAGAAACGAATATTTAAAAGCTTTATCCACACAGCAAGATGAAAGCCTCCCAACTACGTGAGCCAATCACGGTGGTGACAATAAGTTTATAAATAACATGCACAGGGTAGATACACATGCACCCCAGAAATTTATAATAATCCACTTACTTCTCTTTGGAACATAATACCTTTTACCAAATCTTCACAACTCCATTTAACCACATTTGGCCTCTTACAGAAATCCACGACATATAGGTTTGTTTCCCTTAAAGTTGCCTCAACAACATATATAAACAATAAAAAGGAGCAACTAATATTTTTCTTGTCGACAAGACCACTTATGTATCCGTTTCAAACCGAAGTCCAGACCATCACACACTCCAGGTGTACACGAGAATCAACCTCATTTTTCTGCCACATTTTTACATGAAAAATAAATTAATTTAAAGAGAAACTATTCCATATCGATTCATATTTTGGTAGAGCCAGTTACGCCGAGCTTTACGAAGCAAGATATCCGATTGAGTAGCTAAAAGCTACTCAATATTCGTAGACTACATGATGTTATGTCTTTTCCAGATCATGTCCCAACACACAATAAATATTGCCTCGAAAAAATACTAACAGCCGTTATTAAGGGAACCATCTTCACTTGGCAAGGAGCACCTCCATTCTACATATGGATAAGGTTACTGTTCTCACCACCAGGCGAACACGACTCAGTTGTAACCTTCACCAAGGCGCTGCTGCACTCTAGCGTAGATAAAGAGCACTACCACATCTCAACTCCCAAGAATTTGCATGCAGCCGTCAAAAATCAAGTGTCCTATTTTCGAGGCGAGTTAGTATCGTTACACCACCACTGCCAGCTAGGGCACACTTCCAATCGATCGATCGAGCGGGCAGTGCATACTTCCGTTGTTCCCCACTGCCAGCTAGTACACTTCCGTTTGATCGATCGAGTGGGCAGTGCATACTTCCGTTTGATCCACCACTGCCAGCTCGATCGTTCCGATCCACTTCCGTCCCCAATTTTCAAAATCACTCCCTCAAAACTATCCAGCAACCGAGCGGAAAGTTGTTACACATCAAAAATCTCTGATTATTGGATGTCACGGGTAATCTCGAGAACCACTGGATGGATTTTGATGCGGTTTTTACCATTCTGTAAATGATAGCTCGAGGAATGATTCTATAGAAAATAATTTATGTATGATCAAAGGAAGCCAAGCTGTAACGATTTCAGTGAAAAAGTCGAAAACAAATCTGGCGTCCGTGCGCTTCTTAAGCTTACGCTGGGCAAACCGTTAAAACTATCAATATACTATGAGCGTAAGAATTGGTCAGCATGAAAAGTTCTACAAAAACGTCCGTGAGAGCATATCTCTATCTTCAATACATCGCCCACTAGTGTTTTTAGACTGGATGGAAGGGGCACGTCCCCGCGCGCTCTGATGAGCGTGACGGCATCCCGCGCGCTTGACCTTGCTTTGCCCTTGCTTTGCATTTGCCGTTCGCGAGTAATTTGAAACAAGATAAGCAAGATAAGTATTATTCAAATAATTTTCTAACATGTCAAGAGACTTTGGCTTCCAGCGAAGCGAGAAACCTCCAGCCTTTCTAGCATTTTTCAGCATTTGTAGCATTTAAAATGATACAAAGTCTAGTCTTTCAGACTGACTGCCACTTTTTAGTGGACTTATGATATCGATCCGGGCAAATTTCGGTCTGTCTGGCTGGCTGTCTGGCTGTGTGTGTGTCCCCCCCCCCCCCCCCTATCAACTCCTAAACGGCTGCAGCAATCGAATCCAAATTTGGTATGAGTAAAGATCTATACCTGAATATCTCAAGCCCATATTTCATAATTATGTCAGTGCTACTAACAGCTGAAAAATCGGAATTGAAATTTGAGCTCCATGTTGGATATCTTGGAAGGTATACATGGGAGCTATTTCAAAATTAGCACACGTATAGATAATAATATTTCAGTTTGATTTCCAAGAGACCATGCATGGCAGTATTGCCAAAATGATTCTAAGCCTGCTGATAAGTCCAAATTTTAAATGCATATGACTTCTATACTATCAATTGGATTTCAACCACATTTTGTATGTAATATGTGTACATAAACAGATATGACTGAGCGTATTCTTAAGAGCCACCAGGGCTGCCAACTGTCAATAAATGTTCTCTCTATGCTTTTATCCAAATACCAATATGTCTGAAAGTATGCAAGCCAACAGCTATAAAAATTGCACATGTATAGGACCTGATATTCTAGATTAATTTGGAGTAACTTATGTACGTCAGTGCTACCAACATGATTATAAGCCTGCTGATAGGACCAATTTTTAAATACCTGTAACTTCTATACTATCGATTGGATTTCAACCAAATTTCGTATGTGCTATGTGTACCATAACAGATATGACTATGCTTATTCTTAAGAGCAACCAGGGCTGCCAACTGTTGATAAATGCTGTCTCTATTTTTTAACCAAATATTAATATATCAGAAAGTATTTAAGCCAACAGCTTTAAAATTTGCACACGTATAGTACCTAACATTCTAGATTAATTTGGAGTAACTAATATACGTCAGTGCTGCAAACATGACTCTAAGCCTGCTGATGGGTCCAATTTTAAAATACATATATCTTCTATAGTAACAAATGGATTTCATCCAAAATTGGCACGACTAGAGATCATAATAGTTCAGATTATTTCTGACCAATGCATGCATTACATTGTTCCCAACATGACTTTAGGCGCACTGATAGATCCAATGCCTAACTGCATGTAACGTCCATGCTATCCATTAGACTTCAACCAAATATTGTATTCTGTACCTTAAGGGATGGAACTAACAATATATTCAGTCACCAGGGCTGCCAATTGTAGTGCTCTATTAGGCTACATGTATATTTCGAACTAATTAGAAATTTCGATATATTTTTTTTTTATAATCGTGTTTACCCTCCAGGGTGGTGGCTCCCAGGGACTCAGCGAGGGAACTCACCCCTACCGCCTATCCAGGCAGTGTCCTAGAGCTGGGAACATCTAATCGGAAGGGATACAACTGGTGAGGTGGGATTAGCACCTCGCCCAGGCGGCCTCACCTGCAAAGCGAACAGGGGCCTCATGAGGGAAGGGAGGGGAAGATTCGGATGGGTAGGCAAGGAAGAGGGAAGGAGGCGGCCGTGGCCTTACGTTAGGGACCATCCCGGCATTTGCCCGAAGACGAAGTGGGAAACCACGGAAAACCACTTCGAGGATGGCTGAGGGGGAATCGAACCCCCTCTACTCATTTGGGCCACCCGAGGCTGAGTAGACCCCGTTTCAGTCCTCGTACCACTTTTCAAATTTCGTGGCAGAGCCGGGAATCGAACCCAGGACCTCCGGGGCGGCAGCTAACCATGCATGCTGACCGCTACGCTACGGAGGCGACTAGAAATTTCGATATTACCAACTTAATTTCGCTATTTTTCTAGATAGGGCTATATAGATTGGCATGAATCTTAAATTTTAAGAAAAGTAGGCTCTTTAGTTTGTCACTGAATTTCTTGTTGTTTTATACATAGTCTTAAATTAACCTATTTAAACTAAATAGTATGAAAAGTCAGAAATATATAGAAAATTGTTTTAACCTACTTAGTTAATATGGAGTAATACTATTGTTACAATTTTATCATAAACTTATACCCTATGTTTTAATAATTACACAGATAATAGTAGTGAGCCTCCGCCATACTTCGCCCAGTCTTAAATTGTTACATATTTTCGAGGCATTTACCACAAATTATTTGTTACATTTGATTGTGCGATGCTGAGGGATTCGCCGAGTTGTAGCTGTGAATCTATTGTTCCGATCATGCACTTGACTCATTTGAACAAAGGATTTAGCCAGGTAAGGGGGTGTAGTTTTTAAAATTCTCAATAGTATGCAAGAAATCGAGTACGACCGTCTTTCGCTAAGCTTTAGCCAGCCAATGGTTTTATAAAATGGTCTAACATAACGAATGTTGAAGACAAAACGTAGACATGCATTCTGTACTCGCTGCAGATTCATATTGCATTTAGGCCTATCTGTATATTAATGACCAGTAATCTAGAATAGGAAATATCACGCTTTGTATCAGGGTCTTTCTTACATTGAAAGGAAGATATGGTAGATTTCGACGAAACTGCCGAAGAATGAAGATAGAAGTCAGATTATGGAGAGCTTTTCAGTCGGTCAACAACAAGTATTTACAGACCCTAGCATGAAAGAAATATTACATGAGATAGCCTATTTATTTTAGGTAGATTTCATTAGAAAGCAAACTATTGCAATGGCCACCATGTTTCGACTTCCGGCAAGTCTCGACATTTGGATGGTTAAATCGCGAGAAAAGTCTATTTAAAAGTCTCAACTTCACTTAGCCGCCATGTTGGTTTTGTATTTACCAGATTTTTGAAAGTCTCATAGGTAAACTTCTAGTAGAACCCTTTATCACCGTAAAACAAGAAGTTCCGTGAAGAACTATACAGCCTACTTTTCATGCCAATGATTATTCTACAGTATATGAACCTATCTAGAAGAATGACGAAATTAAGTTGGTAATATTGAAATATCTAATTAGTTCAAAATATACTGAACCCTTCAGAATAGCAGTGTTTTATGCAAGAATCTTGATCAAGGGGTCGCGCTCAGTTCATAGTGTGTTGTTTACGTCCGCCAAACAACATGCTTTACTGAGGCAAGGGTCATAGGATAAAAACTGTAATTAAGAAAGTAAGGAGACAAGACGTAAGATAATAACAAGATTTAATAACTAATTGTGCATAAAAGAAAATAAACAAACAATAATAAAAATATATCCTCCCTGAATTTTTCCCTGACAGGAATATCTAACACTTTGAGGAGTCAGATGGATCTCCCCCTTTATAATAAAATTGTGGATCCTAGTTCCACTACCTTGCATTTGAGTTTTATGTGCGCGTGATGACTAACTACGAGAAAATGAGTACTTGGATGACCGTTCGTTTACAACGGGTTAACAGCCACGGTGCTCACGAACAATCATCACGTAAATCAACGTTTATGGATATGGGCATGACATTAATAAAAACCCTTAAAAACTCTAGTGCTGACACACACCACAAATCTATTATTTACAGGAATCTCTCTGAGATCCTCATTAGCGCGAAGACGCACTTAACAACATGAGCTATCAACTGGCCAATTGCTCAATACACACAAGGAAAGACAGCATTGCACGTGACTCACGGGTCACAGAAATGAAAGTAAACCTGGAATAAACCAACAACAACAAAAGCCTGACCGGCTAAGATTACTTTATATGAACGAAACTGCATGTTAAGGTAACGCGTCGGAGATTATCGTGATTCGTAGGCCACTCCCATTTATTTCAACAATTCTTTTACCATTGATCAGTTCTTATCTGTAATCCAAGTAATTAGGGAGCCAACGAGCACTCCTCACTAATGACCATGCTTTGCACGTTCAGACAGCCTTGTGAAACATCTCCCCCCTTTCCTCAAATACTTGTCGTGTCCCAGTCCAGTGTATATAAATAGCCGACCAGCTGTTCCGTTACCTCACGGAATCAACAGCAACAAAAATCTCATCCAACTCAACATATGGTCAGACATAATCACATATCCACAATTGCCCTCGCAAGGATACAATATGGACCGGGTACCAAGCTGACAGAAATCAGTCTCAGCTGAAATTCCCGCTTGTAATACCACAAAAATACACACATACACACATCTGGGACTGATATGACGCTTTTCACACAGGTCTGCTGAATAGGTGCTCACACACATTTAACACAATATTTAAAACCTACGATAGAGCTGATTACTCTTCGTCACAAATTACATTGCTTCAGTCGGCAATAGTCACACTGAATCTGATCAATAATAAATCTTAAACAATTTTAATTACCCTCCAATCTACTGTATAATTACATTAATTCAGTCCTACTTCTGAAACACAACAGATCTCCGAGAGACGTTTTAACCGCATTGCGTAACATATGCAAACACGGCCGTTCACATAGCTACGTTAGTTAACACAATACAAAAACAAGAACCTTCCACTAACTACATTCGTGCGAGCTGCTTCCATACAAAAGTGTGTCAGACCAAAACTAAATATACTACGTTAATCACACAAGCAATGTATTTACAAAAATATGTCCCATAAACCATAAGTTAATTTATCAAATAATAAAGAATATTATTTTGTACTCATCTCTCTTGTAGTCACCCGTCAAAGAACGTCTGCTGCCATTTCCCAACTGAATGGTTCTATCTCATCTCAGCCATCTGGACGGAGTGTTGAGAATTCCAAACTTCCTCTGTAGTCGTCGGTGTCATCTCTGGCGCTGCTTCAAAAATTAGATTATTATACACTTGATATCTGACTACTAAATTCGCTGTTCAGGTACTACTTTCCCTGTCACAGTTCGTTGGCGAATTATCGACGATACTGCCCCTACAATATAGTACTGTGACTATCTATCACTGAATTTAACACTTTACAATAATTTCTGTGTCCAAGACACACAAAATAATAATCAACCTGTGTCCACGACACACAAAATAGAAGTCGTTCTGTCCGCAGACGAACACAGTAATAAGACGACTATGCCCGTAGACGCACAGAATAATAGTCTACGTCCTCAGACGAACAGAATAGAAGTCGATGTCTGTAGACGCACAGAATAGAAGTCAAAGTCTTGGCTCTTCATGCCACTTATAAAAGAACTGGCCCTAGGTCTCGATGGGGGGGGGGGGAATTTATGTAAAAATTTCACGAAATAATTGTGGTACAGGAATGAAATAAATATCACTGAACTCGTAACATTGCACAGGTCCAGAATATGCTCATTAATCCTAGAATCGATCGTAGAGATTTTGTCTAGGCGATTTCCCGCGTGAATGCTAGCCGAGCGTACCCACGCTAGACCTGCCGCGTTAACTAGGCATTCTTCTCTCATTGGTTCTAACATTTTCTGTAATTTGGCGGTTCATAGCAGATCTTGGCGTCGTAGGAGTGTCCAGCCTGCTCATCAGCCACTCACATTACTGCATCATATTTCTTCTAGGCGCGAATATCACAATGAACATACCAGCAGCATGTCTCACTGCGCGTCGCTTCTATTTGAGGCGGCCCACACCTGTCCTTTCTGACACATCGCTATGCTATTTCCTTTCACAGCTAATGTATTTAGCCTATTGTCAATCCGCTTCAGGTATGTCCCCGCTGTCTCCAACCAATGCTTGAAATTTCCTCATCTCCGTCTGGCTACTTTCATGATGCTGGTTGAAATATTTATTAATTGGAGAAATAAAACATAGAATCATTTATCCAACAGAGGATAAAAGGGTTCAATACCTGGTATAATGTAGCCTAATAGAGCACTACAGTTGGCAGCCCTGGTGACTGAATATATTCTTAGTTCCACCTCTTAAGGTACAGAACACAAAATTTGGTTGAAGTCCAATGGACGTTACAGGCAGTTAAACATTGGATCTAACAGCACGCGTAAAAGCATGTTGCCAACAATACCATGCGTGTGCTGGTCAGAAATAATCTGAAATATTATGATATCTTGTTGTGCCAATTGTGGATGAAATCCATTTGTTAGTATAGAAGTTACATGTATTTTAAAATTGGACATATTAGCAGGCATAGAATCATGTTGGCAGCACTGCCTTGTATTAATTACTCCAAATTAATCTAGAATGTCAGGTGCTATACGTGTGCAAAGTATAGAGCTGTTGGCTTGCATACTTTCTGATATATTGATATTAGGATAAAAAGAATATAGACAGCATTTATTAACAGTTGGCAGCCCTGATTGCTCTTAACAATACTTATAGTCATATCTGTTATGGTACACATATCACATACGAAATTTGGTTGAAATCCAACTGATAGTATAGAAGTTACATGTATTTAAAAATTGGTACTATCAGCAGGCTTATAATCATGTTGGTAGAACTGACGTATATAAGTTACCCCAAATTAATCTAAATTGTCAGAATATACGTGTGCTTAGTTTAAAGCTGTTGGCTTGAATACTTGCTGATATATTGGTATTTGGATAAAAAAAATGGAGAGAGCAATTATTAACAGTTGGTAGCCCTGGTGGCTCTTAAGAATACGCTCAGTCATATATGTTTATGTACAGATATTACATACAAAATTTGGTTGAAATCCAATTGATAGTGTAGAAGTTATATGCATTTAAACATTGGACTTATCAGAAGGCTTAAAATTATTTTGGCAACACTGTCATGATTGGCCTCCTGGAAATTAAACTGAAATAGTATTATCTACATGTGTGCCAATTTTGGAATAGCTTCCATGCATACCTTGCAAGATATCCAACATGGAGCTCAAATTTCTAGTGCGTTTTTTCAGCAGTTGGTAGCACTGACGTCATTTTCAAATATGGACGTGAGCTATTCCGGTGCACATCTTTACTCATACTAAATTTGGTTTTGATTGCTGCAGCCGTTTAGGAGTTGATAGGGGGGGACAAACACACAGCCAGACAGACAGAAGGACAGACAGACAGACAGACACACATTTTCCCGGATCGATCTCATAAGTCTACTTTTTCCTCATTTTTGCTAAATGTGAAAAGTAGGCTAAAAATCAGGATGATATCGGTAATAGTTTCGGAGATACTGAATGCTGGCGAAATATTTCACACAGCCGCCATGTTGATTGGTAAGACACAATAAAATTTGACGGGCACGGTCAAGGTCGGCCAGAATGGTGCTAATTTTACCGAGTTTAATTTAAATCGCTCCAGCCATTTAGAAGTTATTAGGGGACACACACACACACACACGAATCACACACACGCACACATGGACAAAAGTGATCTCATAAGCCTATGTTTTCATAAAATGAAAATAGGCTAATAATGGACCACAAATGATAAGAAGGTTACCGTCCACATAAGACAATAAAATGTTAAAAAATATGCACGGAAAGACAAAAAAAACAAAGTTAATTATGCTCCAATTATAAAATACTTTCTCGCAATAAATGAGGTATTCTACGAAACCTGCATATTTTGCGTATTATAGCCTACCCCTATTTTGCCCGGTGAAATCTAACTTCGCCTTCCGGCGTGCCGAGAGGAATTCTTTTTATATGTATTTATCTTCTCCAATATAATATTTTCCAATTAATTGAGCCGACAATTCAAACGACGCAGTAACTGGTTGGCGCCTGAAACAAAATTCGCACTCCATATTTCGGAAGTAGATATAGTTTTTACTCATTTCATGCAACTCAGTTAAAATATTTGTTGATATTCTGCACGTGTATTTTCTAAATTATTTAATTTTCGATAAGAATTTTTAAGTAAAAAGTCCAATATTTTATTTACACTCATTATTACAAAATGCCTTGTTTCTCTATCTGTATTTTGAAAACATTTCATGTGAAGTCCAATATTATATTTGATTTTATTTACAATTAATATTACTTTGTAAGGTTATCCATTTTTATTATTTTGCTCAATTCTTTGAATTACAATTTATCACATTTTTCCACATTAAACAAACATTAGACTTAAGTACGTCTCTAGTATTTTATTTTATTCTTAATTGAGCTGAAGAAGGCCACAATGTCAGGTCGAGACGTGTTCTAGCGAACCCCAGCTAGAACTCTCGCATAATGGGTTGTGTGCGCCCCACGTGTACAGACTACCAGCACGGCGCTAGTGCTATGTGGGCTGCAGGCGACAGAGTTCTCGCAGGGGCTATCGTCTTGTTTATTTGTTTAAAAGCACTTAATAAAACAAGTAGTTCCGTGAAGAACTATACAGCCTATTTTCATATATCCTACTCAAGTTAATTGCCTCTATCAACATACAAAATTTCAGTTTGATTGTTGTGATAGATTCTAAATATTTCAGATGGTCGCCAGGTTGGATTTTTATTTATTAACTATTACATGAAGTTTATTGTGTACGTGTGGTATTCAGACTTCAATCGCATGATTAGGACACAAGAAGTAAAAACGAGATTTTAAAATTTCGCACAGCTGCCATATTGTGGTTATAAAAACAATTGAAATAAATTATATGCCAGTGGATTAACATTTGTATAAGAATTTAACGTGCAAAGTTTCACTGCACTCGGATGGTTACGTCCATTTAAATATTTATACTTCGCGTCGCCGCCATGTTGGATTTGTGCTCACCAGGTTACTGAAAGTCATATAGGTGAACTTATGTTCATAGCCTCTATGAACATTTTAAAAAAAACAATTTGATTGCTGTAAAAGATTCGTAAATATTGAGAACCGTCTAAATATTTCGGATGATCACCATTTTGGATTGTTATGTGTATAGGCCATAGAGTTATGTACCATTAAAGGAAAGTTATTGCGTAGCTTCATTTTTCAAACTTTCACTTCGATCGCATGATTACGACATAATAAATGAAAACTTAATTTTAAAATTTGGCACAGTCGCCATCTTGAGGTTATGTAAACAATTGAACTAAATTAGATGCCAGTGCATTACAATGTGTATAATCATTTACTGTACCACATTTCACTGCGCTCAGATGGCTAAATCACGAGAAAAGTCTATTAAAATGTTTCAACTTCGCTTGGGCGCCATGTTCGTTTTGTACTTTACAGGTTTTTGAAAGTTACATAGATAAGCTTGTAGTGGTGCCCTTTATCGCCGTACAAAATTTCAGGGTGATATCATAAATAGTTTCGGAGATATTGAATGCCAGTGAAATATTTCGCACAGCCGCCATTTTGAGGTTATGTAAACAATTGAACTAAATTAGACGCCAGTGCATTACAATGTGTATAAACATTTGTTGTACCAAGTTTCATTAGGTTTGGATGGTTAAATCGCGAGAAAAGTCTATTTAAATGTCTCAACTTCGCTTGACCGCCATGTTGGTCTTTTAGTTACCAGGTTTTTAAAAGTCTCATACGTAAACTTCCAGTAGTTCCCTTTATTACCGTACAAATTTTTAGGGTGATATCGGTAATAGTTTCGGAAATACTGAATGCTGGTGAAATATTTCGCACAGCCGCCATGTTGGATTGGTGAGAGACAATAAAATTTGAAGAGCACGGTCGGGGTCGGCTAGAATGGTGCTATGATCTCACCGAGTTTCATTGAAATCGCTCCAGCCGTTTAGAATTTATTAGGGACACACACACACACCACCACACACACGCACACGCACACACAGACAAAAGGTGATCTCATAAGCCTTTTTTTTTTTTTTTCACAAAATGAAAATAGGCTAAAAATACATATAATTCTGTTGACTTTTCAAGGAATGCAAGATTTTTCCTGTACTATTGAGACGATTTGGAAGATGTTGGTACAAACCACACCTTCTAACTCCCTCTGGTTTGGGAGCTTGAGTTTTGTGAAAAAATACACCTTAGCGGCAAAAAGTGCAGGACACATTCCTCACACGTAGACGAAGACATTTTATTATATGAACATGGGTCCGGAATCGCTTTGTTTCCACGTTACAACTCATTTTCTCCAACTCATTAATCCTGGGAAACACACAGAAACAGAACGTTAGAACATGCACTCTTGGTTACGTCTGGTTACGTTGTCATTACCGTAGGTGCACCACAGGGTTTTGTTTTAGATTGCCCCGTTGCCAGGTGACTTACGGCTTTGCTTTTTTACAGCTGTGTGACAAAACATGTACTTCTAGCCCAGGCATATTAAGTTTTAACCTAAAAAAATAATGTAAAGCTGAAATTTGGCATAGATGTTCCCTAGTACCCTAGTAACAAATCCTGAAAAGTCCCCATCTCTGCGGCGTCCGCGTCATAGTTTTTAGAGAGTTCAAAAGGCTTAAATGGGGCCTAAGTGCCAAAAACAGCATTTTTGCTTCCTGCGTTCAAAATATTGATCCATAATCAGTTCTATAACGCTCTTATTGGTCGTAATTATTGCCATACATTTAAACAGATGAGTAATCAAACATTTTTACCTCAACTTTTCTCACGAAAATTTGTCATTAGCCGAGACTTATCGTGCAAACAGCTGCTGATAGCGACTAATGACCCGAAGTAAACGTTGTAAAGCACACTTGTAGCTTTAAAACGATACATTGCCCATGTGCATCCGACAAACAGCAGCAGAGATACAGTTACAAATATGAAAGTGGAAGTGTAGCAGTCGCTTTCCGAACGAACGCCCATTTACGCTGGTGGGCTCCATCTATTCACCTTCGCTGACACCATTTTGTATCTTTGCTCAAGAGCTTTTAGGATGGTATTCCATTGAATCCAGGTAAACTATCAGAAACAGTTTGCATAGAACAAAACGAGTTTAATGCAGTTGGCAGTTAAACCTACATTCATAATATGCATAATGCAAATAATAACAAAACAAAGCTTAAAGAGCTTTCTTTAGACAAAGAAAACTTGCAAAACAAAGCTTACATCGGACTCAATCGTCCTCCTCATCGTCAGAGCCATCAAATGTGACGTTGCCACACGCTTTCCCACTGCAGTGCCCACACATTAAGGAGCATTCTAAACCGGAACGTACTCACTCACACTGGCTGCCACAAGAGCTCTTGCAGTTGCAAATTGAGGAGATGATCTGGAGCAGCTGGAAGATGAGTTGTCACTGGTACTAAAGCTGAGTGTTGGATTTTCCATCCCCATTGGGTCGGGTCCAAAGAAAATCCTAACCATTCCTGAACTTGCAAATATACCCGCAGTGAATGTTGTTTGCATGCCGCCGAAGTCGGCGGAAGTGAAGCCAGCTGAAATGACGCTGTGATCGGTTGTTTGCACTCCGATTTGGCACTATCAAAGAGACAAATGGCGAACTTCTCTCCAGCTGATATTATGGCCTTTTCATCTGGAGCCGTAGAGACGAATACCTTAATTTCCTCGCGTAAAGATGCGGAATCCTTCAATATTTTCCAAGCTTGCTGTATGATGTACTCGAACCACAGCTTTCCTGTGCGAGATTTCTGGCTCATTGAAGAAAATGTGTCATGAAGCGACTCTTTGAGACGTTGAAGGCAAGGATATGATACCAAGTTGTTGGCGGTGCCTTCTTGGAATGCGGAAAAGCGCCTGAATTTCGTCCTAGTCATCCTTCAGCCCATCGTTCATGTTGAGTAACATTGTCCCGACAGCCTTTTTTGTCAGAAAATGCGCTCTGAGGTCCCTAGAACATGCACAGTTTCGCGTTATTGATACATTTAATTGAATACATAACGTAATCATTTTTAGGAGCGAGTTAATTGCAAGCCTACCTAGAATATGCGTGTCCAGATATCATGTGAGTCACTGACGATTTAGCGTATATTTCCGCCCAGGGCTCCTCCAAACCGCTTCCATTCATCACGCAGCCGATTGTCCCAAGAAACGACATTAGAATGTAAAATCCGCCTAGACGAACAACCACGTTTTTGAGTTCCTCTGAAGTGTCCGATGCGACTATCTCCGCAGCTTTCGCGTATAGGGGCTGGTCAAAGGTTTCAGTTCCACGCACTCTCTTGCGGCAAACTTCAACGCAGAATATATAGTTGATGGATTGCTCGGTTCCAAGTTAATGAACGGCAGGGTATCAACTGACGTCGTCTGGGGAGCTGGTTGAGCATGAGCAGACAGTGACGTCTTTATAAAGCCATTCCACGAGGAGCGTAAATTAATACATGAACACCGTCCAGATAACCACAAGGAGTCTATCATAGACGCAATAGCCACAGAGTTTGGAGCTTCCACAGTAAACTCCTTAATCTTGACGTCCTTTGAACCAGGAGAAGAGGGCATCCGATACCACGAAATGTTGAACTTTCCCATCGCCGCAATCACTCCAGCGTTAGGAACTTCTCGTGTACGTGGGAGTGGAGATATTTCACTGTCAGGCGCTGGACCTGTGCACTTGATGCCTCCCATGCAGTGAAATGTGTTTCGCCCGTCCAATGTCCTTATGTTAAGGGGGGGAGGTACACCTTTTAAGGTCAAAAAATTGCATTTTTTTTTTCAGATCCTAAAATGATTAATAGACTTTGCTCTTTCCAATAGTGAAATATTTTTTTAGAAATCTTTAATAGTTTCGGAGATATAACGTGAAATACAAATAGGTGTCAGCTGATCTGAAGCACTGTCAGCGTTGTCAAAGCAAAACTGCGTGAACGCTCCAGCATTCGGGATTGGACGTTCTTCACGAAGCGCTGAAACTTCGTACCTGTGGACTTCCGCCAAATTTACTGAAAATCCAAGACTGTTTAGAAGCTGAATTAATTGTTTGGAGTATTGTTGGCCTGCTCCGACAGGCCGAGCGCTGTCACCTAGAAACGCGATCGGGTGCCTTTTCAACAGCTGTTATGCTTTGGGACCGTAACTCGGTAACCGTTTCTCGCATGGACATGGGTAATGTACCAATGTAAAGCTAAAAGTATGCTTTATAACTTTCATTCTGGGTCTTTAGTCAATATCAGCAGTTGATTAAAAAATAATGCCCTGCTAATGACAAATTAACCAAATTTTCGTGTAAAAATTGTGCTAAAAATTTTAAATTAGTTTTTTTCCTTCGTCAATAGCAATAATTAGGCCTGATAAGTCCGTTATCCTACTGGTTCATTTTTATTAATTGCTAAAGCTCGCGAGAACTAAATTTGGATCAATATTTTAAACGCAGGAAGCAAAAATGCTGTTTTTGGCACTTAGGCCCTATTTAAGCACTTTTGAATCCTCCAAAAACTATGACGCGGACACCGCAAAGATGGGGACTTTTCAGGATTTGTTTCTAGGGTACTAGGGAACATCTATGCAAAATTTCAGCTTTACATTATTTTTTTTAGGTTGGCCGTGTTTTTTGCATATAATGCCTGGGGTATTCATTCATGATTGACTCCTCGTTTTAGTGTCACCTCATTTTAGTGCTAATGTCAGTTGGCTTCTAAATAACAGATTCGGTGACAGATGGATTAGTAGAGGTGGACCAATTGCCTGGCCTCCACGCTCTCCAGACCTTAAGCCACTGGAGTTTTATTTTTGGCGCCATTTGAAAGCTCTTGTGTATCGAACCCGAGTACAACGTGTTCAGAGTCTCCGTGTCCGTATTATGGAAGGCTGCGAAACCATACGCAGTAGCCTACTCCAGGGATACATCAGGGCATCCGAGATTCACTACGACGGTGGGTTGATGAATGTAATAATGCGCACGTAGGGCATATTGAACATCTCCTGTGAGAAAGAGCTGCATGTGGTATGCTGGTACGTTCTGTTCTTATGTGTTTCCCATGATTAATGAGTTGGAGACAATGAGGTATAACATAGAAACAAACCGTTTCCGGACCCATGTTCATATAACATAATTTCTTCGTCTACGTGTGAGGAATGTGTCCTGTAATTTGTGCCGCACATTATTGTTACACCCTGTATAATAAGATAGTATATATATTGATTGGCGTATATTTAGCCTATTTATCACAAAATAAGACACTTTTCTGTACAAACATTGTTTTCCCGCCCATGGGTGCAATTTGTGTTGGCAGACTGAAAAGCTCTCTTTAACATAATAATAATAATAATAATGTTATTGGTTTTACGTCCCTTTTAACAACTGTGGCTTTTAGAGACGCTGGGGTGCCAGAATTTTGCCCCGAAGTGGAGCTTTAACGTGTCAGTAAGCCTACTGACACGGCTCCCTCGCATTTGCGCACCCTCAAATGCCAGCTGACTGCGCCAGGATACGAACCTGCAACCTTGGGGCCAGCAAACGAGAACGTTACCGCTGAGCCACGCAGCCAGCCCTCTTTAACAGAACTAGGCAACACTCAAGAATAACTTCAATTGACATTTCCGGTGCTCAAAGTAGCAGCAGGTTGTCTGTGTCCCACAAAACGGAGCCATGCAAGAAGACTTGAATAATGTTGCACGATCCTTCTACTGCACTGTACAAGAGACGGCCACAATAACACATCACACGATGAAAATGAAAATCCACAGCCTGCTTCCAGTCTCCGACCGGGTCAGGAATGGAATGAATGAAGCCCCCATCTAGCGGCGAGGATATGAACTGTGTTGGCTGCCGAGGCCTGACGCACTCCTCTGGGGCAATGATTAAATGAATGACAGATGAAATGAAATGATAGTGGAGAGTGTTGCTGGAATGAAATTTTGACAGGGAAAACCGGAGTAACCGGAGAAAAACCTGTCTGCCTTCGTTTTGTCCAGCACAGATCTCACATGGAGTGACCGGGATTTGAACCACGGACCCAGCGGTGAGAGGCCGGCGTGCTGCCGCCTAAGCCACGGAGGCTTCTACACATCACACGATAAACAGTGCAAAGAGACAGGAACTGTGCATATCCAAATGTCACACGGTATACCTAAGCCATACAAACAAAATGCAGTATTAATATTCTAAATTAATTGATATACTGGCCACGGTGGCTAACGTGCTACCATCGGGAGAGCGGGGTTCCAATCCATTCTCGACCATCCTGAAACGAAACTAAATGGTCATTGGCTGCATTAGTAAAATTATTAAAGGTTGGTTGGTTCCTCAGTTTAGGGGCTGCGACAACGCGATCTTATAGCCCCGTGTACTTTGGGTGTGGGTAGAATCTGTCTGATAACCGGTGTTAATTGTAATGACTGTATTAGTGTGTGTTATCTGCTTTTTTATTCAAGTAAGGACTGCTGACTTTGAATTTTTCAAATAGTTCCTAGTTTTGCCGCTAAACGCCACCGTCAAAGACTAATAGTTCAGAACTTAGCTACTAGACGCCACCGCAGTCGGCTCTTGGCAGCGAACGTACTGTAGGAACCTAAGAGCGTTGTTTACATTCTTAACCTATATAATTTAGCTTCACACTGGTGTAATTAGTGCAAGGTTCTTTAACATGCCATAAATCTATGACATGGGACCGCCGGCTTTACTTCCCCTCCGAAGGAAGGCATAGTGAGGGATTTTTAACGCTCTTAAAAAATCCGACGACCTCGGCTGGGTTTGAACCCGCGATCTTGCGCATATAAGCTCAGCATGCTTCCAACTACGCCACCGAAGCCGCCAAAATTATTAAATTAATTAATTAATTAATTAATTTAATTGAATTAATTTAATTAATTGATATAAACAATTTCTGTCTGTCTAGATGACGTTGAGGACTCATTCAAATTCCCTGTCTTTACTATTTTTTTATTTATATTTTTATCATATGGCTTTTAGTGCCGGGAGTGTCCAAGGACATGTTCGGCTCGCCAGAGTCTGTAGCTGCTTCCAGCAGACACCCTTAGGGTGAGCTACAAGTTCCGTTCAATTTCAAGTAGTTCCAACTTTCGCTACCAGATATCAATGAAACCTAGTGGTGAACGTTGGAACTTTGATAGAGCGTTCCAACGAAATCTAATCTAACAATTTAGCTTTACACAAGTTTAGTCTGTGAAAGGATCTTTTACATGCCATAAATCTATGACATGCGACCGCCGGCTTTACTTCCCCTCCGAAGGAAGGCATACTGAAAGATTTTAACGTTCTTAAAAAATCCGACGACTTCGGCCGGGTTAGAACCCGCTATCTTTGGCACAGCAGTTCAGCATGCTACCGACTACGCCACCGAAGCCGCTGTCTTTACTGAAACGGAAATAGTGAATTGACAATCTTCCCTAGCAGTCGCGTTACAAAGACGTCTTGCCAAGGGGTCAGGGACAGCTTATGGCCTTCAAAAAATCAAATTTTCATTTTATTGTATTTTAATATATGCTCCTGTCCTTCATGAACATTGTGGCACAAGAAATATGTCATTATGCGCCGTATTATTTTAGTTATTTAGTTTTAGTTATTTATTTCGCCCTGGTTAATGGTTTGTAAGATTTATGCACAATGTTTATCGCTCACTTTCTCAGAGTTGTGATTTTGACAACTGTTAAATGATAACTCGAAACCTAATTCACATATGAAACTTCTTGTGTGTATTTTTGCTTACTCTATCTACAAAAAGATGTAAATTCATGTCTCTCTCTCAGATGTTTTTTTTAGTAAAATATAGCACAAATATTGTAAAGTATTGACATTTTCTTTTCAATACAAAAGTAAAAGTATTTTTGTTAAGATATGATGCTGAAAGTACTTGCATTTCTAGAGCAATACAATAAAATCAACACAACCTAGAAATGTTGAACATTACAGTAGTTATCACTAAAACGCTGCAGCCTTCTAAAGGTACGTCCACACCAAGATGTTTTCGTTAACTTTGTTAATGAACACTGTTCATGAACAATGTTCATGAACATTTTTGACTGTTCATAAACAAAATAGCGTGTTCATTAACTTTTCGAGCATGTTCACGAACAAAATCTCTTTAACTTTTGTGAATGAAACTTTTCATTAACTTTTCGTGTTTTCGTTAACATTTTGGTTCGCGCATGCGCAAAGACGCAAGATGCTCTTTTATTTCTCTAAAAATCGACTATCGAATCGCAAGCGACTCGTATATTGCGCGGAATTATGAAATACCAGGAAGCACATGAGAATATTAATTAACTTAATTCTAAACGCCTTTCCAATATTTTTCTTTTCCACACCTTGCGCCTGCGCTTTTCTCTAATTTTGTACTCACTAAAATAATGAAAGATGCAGCTGTAAGTACTTTCTTCCTGACCCTATCCATTATAACCTCAGAAAGAGTGTATTTAATGTTGAAGAAGTTTGTTAACAAATGTTTAGTAAACATGTTGAGAAATGTTTTCATTAACATTGTTCACTAACATTGTTCATGAACATTGTTCATTAACTTTGGTGTGGACTAGCCTTAAGATGAACAACCACCATTTTGAATTTTGAAAAAATAACCAAATTATTTTTTGACATGAATGTAATATTGTTTCTCATTTAAAATAATGCCAGTGTTTCATTGTTGTAACTGTTGTGGTTTTGAAGAGAAAAAAAAGAAGATAATTCTTAAAATGTTATCATGGTAATTTGTACCTGACCCCTTAGATCAGGGGTGCAAAACCCGCGGCCCTCATAGTCTGTTAATGCGACCCCCGGATAAATATTTTGTACTATTGAAAACGTGATTAGATATATATTGTGAATGATGAGATATTTAGCCTACTTTTCACATTTTGCAAAAATGAGGAAAAAGTAGACTTATGCGATCGGGAAAATGTGTGTCTGTCTGTCCTTCTGTCTGTCTGTCTGTCTGTCCTTCTATCTGTCTGGCTGTGTGTGTGTGTGTGTGTGTGTGTGTGTGTGTGTGTGTGTGTGTGTGTGTGTGTGTCCTATCAACTCCTAAACGGCTGCAGCAATCGAAACAAAATTTGGTACGAGTAAAGATCTATATATGAATACCTCACGGCCAGATTTGAAAATGATGTCAGTGCTACCAACTGCTGAAAAATCGCAATTGAAGGTATGAATGGGAGCTATTTCAAAATTGGCACACGTATAGATAATAATATTGCAGTTTAATTTCCAGGAGGCCATACATGGCAGTGTTGCCAAAATTATTATAAGCCTCCTGATGGGTCCAAATTAGGTAGATTTCATTAGAAAGCTAACTATTGCAATGGGTCCCATGTTTCGACTTCCGGAAAATTTCGACATATCTTCGCGTTTCACATCCCCCAGACCCCAAAACCACCGTCAGTTCAAAAGTTTATATATAATTTATGTATATATATATATATGTATATATATATGTATATCAGTTTCTTGTGGACACGATAACTGCCGTAATTTTGCACCAATTACTTCGAATTTTTTACCGAAGATGTATACCTATAAAATCTCGGTCGAGTTCGTTACTGGGCTAAATCGGTCGAAGGGGGTGAAAATGGGGGGCTTTTTTCGAAAAAGTGAAATTTCGCTATAACTCTCTTAATACGTGCAATATCGAATCCATTCAAAGTTCATAATATGTGTCGGATAAGTGCCAAAAATTTATGTAAAATAAGATTTTTGATAGCACCAACCATTGACCAAAGGGGTGGAAAAAAGTGGGTTTTTCGGGAAACATTAATCATATCTCTCTTAATAGGCACAATATCAAAACCGTACAAAATGGACAATATTCCCCTAATAATTACCTAAAACGTTTGTCTGAAAGAATTTTTGATATGACCCACCATTACGCCAAGGGACGAGAAAAATGATTTCGGAATTATAAGAAAATGCCAAGAGCTATCAGTGGTTGCCATGGCAACACTACTAAATTGATGAGGCATGGACCATCAGACGTTGCCATGACAACGCACTTGCACGAGATCAGATTCAGTATTTCCATCTGATTAAGTGGTTGGTTGGTTGGTTCTTAAGTTTAGGGGCTGCGACAACGCGGTCATGTAGCCCCGTGTACTTTGGGTGTGTGTAGAATCTGTCTGATAACCGGTGTTAATTGTGATGACTGTATTAGTGTGTGTTATCTGTTTGTTAATTTAAGTACTGCAACTAACAATTTTTCAGATAGTTCCTACTTTTGCCGCCAAGCGCCACTGTCAACGACTACGAGGCCAAGTTCAGAACTGAGCTACTAGACGCCGCCGCAGTCGGCTCTTGGCAACGAACATAGAAACCTAAGAGCGTTGTATACATTCTTAACCTATCCAATTTAGCTTCACACAGGTGCAATTAGTGGAAGGATCTTTAACATGCCATAAATCTATGACATGGGACCGCCGGCTTTACTTCCCCTCCGAAGGAAGGCATACTGAGGGATATTTAACGCTCTTAAAAATCCGACGGCTTCGGCCGGGTTTGAACCCGGTATCTTGGGCATAGAAGCTCAGCGTGTTACCGACTACGCCACCAAAGCCGCCTGATAAAGTGGGAAGCGGCTTCGGTGACGTAACTGGTAGCATGCTGAATGTCTATGCCCAATGTCGCGGTTTCAAAGCCGGCCGAAGTCGTCGGATTTTCTAAGAGCACTAGAATCCCTCAGTATGCTTTCCTTTGGAGGGGAAGTTCCAACGTTCGTTGCGAGTTGATGGTTGGGGTGGCATCTAGTAGCCAAGTTCACAGCTAGGTGTCGTTGACGGTAGTACCTGGTAGCAACATTAGGAACTACTGCTTGAAATTGACCATCTGCAGTACTTACATGAATTAAGACTAATACAGCCATTACAATTCACACCGTGTATCAGACAGATTCTACACTCACCCAAAGTACACGGGGTTAGATGACCGCGTTGTCGCAGCCCCTAAACTGAGGAACCAACCAGAGGTAGATTTCGTTAGAAAGCTAACTATTGCAATGGGTACCATGTTTCGACTTCCGGAAAATTTCGACATATCTTCGCGTTTCACATCCCCAGGCCCCAAAACCACCGTCAGTTCAAAAGTTATATATAATTTATGTATGTATATGTATATCAGTTTATTGTGGACACGATAACTGCCGTAATTTTGTACCAATCACTTTGAATTTTTTACCGAATACGTATACCTATAAAATCTCGGTCGAGTTCGTTACTGGGCTAAATCGGTCGTTGGGGGGTGAAAATGGGGGGCTTTTTTTTCGAAAAAGTGAAATATTGCTATAACTCTCTTAATATGTGAAATATCGAATCCGTTCAACATTCATACTATGTGTCGGATAAAGCCCAAAAATGTATGTTTGAAGAGTTTTTTTTATAGCACCAACCATTGACCAAAGGGGTGGGAAAAAGTGGGTTTTTCGGGAAACATTAATCATATCTCTCTTAATAGGCACAATATCAAAACCGTACAAAATGGACAATATTCCCATAATAATTACCTAAAACTTTTGTCTGAAAGAATTTTTGATATAACCCACCATTATGCCAAGGGATGAGAAAAATAATTTCGGAATTATAAGAAAATGCCAAGACCTATCAGTGGTTGCCATGGCAACACTACTAAATTGATGAGGGATGAGCCATCAGACGTTGCCAAGATAACGCACTTGCACGAGATCAGATTCAGATTTCCATCTAAGTGTGAAGCGGCTTCGGTGACGTAACTGGTAGCATGCTGAATGTTTATGCCCAAGGTCGCGAGTTCAAAGCCGGCCGAAGTCGTCGGATTTTCTAAGAGCGCCAAAAATCCCTCAGTATGCTTTCCTTTGGAAGGGAAGTTCCAACGTTCGTTGCGAGTTGCTGGTTGCGGTGGCATCTAGTAGCCAAGTTCACAGCTAGGTGTCGTTGACGGTAGTACCTGGTAGCAACATTAGTAACTACTGCTTGAAATTGACCGTCTGCAGTCCTTACCTGAATTACAGACTAATACAGCCATCCCAAAGTACACGGGGTTACATGACCGCGTTGTCGCAGCCCCTAAACTGAGGAACCAACCAAAATCTCTGCGGTAGATATAATTTTGCGTGAAGAAGTAACAGACCGTTACATAGTTGCACATCAGTGTCGAAACCTAGCATAAGGACAGTGTGACCACAAGTATAAAAATGGACCCCAAATGACAAGAAGGTTACCGTTCCCATAAGACAATAAAATGTTTAAAATAAGCATAAAATGACGAAAAACAAAGTTAATTAAGCTCCAATTATAAAATACCTTCTCGCATTAAATGAGGTCTGATCCTTCTACGAAAATCTGCATATTCTGCCTATTTTCGCCTATCCCCAAGTTTGTCCGGTGAAATCTACCTCCGCCTTCCGGCGTGCCGAGAGGACTTTTTTAAATGCATATATCTTCTACACTATCAATTGGATTTCAACCAAATTTCGTATGTGCTATGTGTACATAAACAGATATGACTGCGCGTATTTTAAGAGCCACCAGGGCTGCCAACTGTTAATAAATGCTCTCAATTTTTGTTATCCAAATACCAATATATCAGAAAGTATGCAAGCCGACAGCTTTAAACTATACACACGTATAGAACCTGACATTCTACATTAATTTGGAGTAACTTATATACATCAGTGCTGCCAACATAATGCTAAGCCTGCTGAGAGGTCCAACTTTAAATACATGTAACTTCTACACTATCATTTGGATTTCAACCAAATTTCGTGTGTGCTATGTGTACAATAACAGATATGACTATGCCGATTCACAAGAGTAACCAGGGCTGCCATCTGTTAATAAATACGGTCTCTATTTTTGTTACCCTAATATCAATATATCAGAAAGTATGCAAGCCAATAGCTCTAAACTTTGCACACGTATAGTACCCGGCATTCCAGATTAATTTGGAGTAACTAATATAGGCCTACGCCAGTGCTGCCAACATGATTCTAAGCCTGCTGATAAGTCCAATTTTAAAATGCATGTGACTTATATACTAACTAATGGATTTCATTCGTAATTGACACAACAATAGATCAGATTATTTCTGACCAATACGCGTATGTCATTGTTGCCAACATGATTTTACGCGCGCTGTTAGATCCAATGTGTAACTGCATGTAACGTCCATGCTATCCATTGGACTTCAACCAAATTTTGTGTTCTGTACCTTAAGAGATGGAACTAAGAATATATTCAGTCACCAGGGCTGCCAACTGTAGTTCTCTATTAGGCTACATTATGCCAGGTATACAGTATTTCGAACTAATTAGAAATGTCTATATTACCAACTTAATTTCGTCATTATTCTAGATAAATCCATATAGATGGCATGAATCTTAAATGTTAAGAAAAGTAGGCTCTTTAGTTCGTCACGGAACTTCTTTTTGCTATTATTTTAGGCCCTAGTTATAATGAAAACATTATAAAAATGTTTCGTTAAAAATAAATTACAAAGTACCGTAAACAATTATTGGAGAGATTTTAAGTTTTGCTTAACCTGACTGCTGCAAGGTTCAGCCTGACTGTGGAGGGGATGTGAGCACGTGACTGACACTCCGATATTGACAGACTATAGAAAAATAAACAATGCCAAGCATCACATTAGGAGTTTGATGTGATGCTCAGTTTGACGATATATTGATTTTCATTTTTTATATACTTTGTTGTTAAGAATTCTGCTTTTGTAAAAAAAGAAACTTGTGATAGTATAATTTTATTTTATACACCCCTAAACCTCTTCAAATTAGCAGTAAGTTGATTGTATATCAGCGATTAGATAACTTTAATAAGGCAATTTGTCAAAATACTTCAAAAATGGATTTAAACCATTTTTAAACCAAAATGGTATTGAAACACACTTTTTGTCCGCCGATAAAATAAGTTATTCAGACAATAGTAAAATTAGCTTTAGCGGTACGGTTTGGCAAGTGCCTATGGGGAAAGGTAACTCAGTTTTGCTATTTTAGTGTGCGGTCGGTAACTCTTTTCACGTCGCAATGTGCTTTAAATGTGCATATCTGTGTCCGTTTCGGTGAAGATAATTCGTACATGAGCAGCTTCTGCAATTTATTCCTGTCAATGAGGCAGATAAAGCCATCAAGATATTGAGAGTGAATAGTATCCTAACAACATGCAGAACATAACATTAGTTCTCTCTCACATAACATCAATATTATAAACAGTCATGTATGGACATGTTGGTACCACTGCATCATTTCAGTTTTTCCTATTAAAACGACTGCTTTCATGCAAAGAGAATGTTTATTCAGTTATTGCTTTTTTATGAAAAACAATCGAAATATCATTTCAATAATGTACACAACTATGAATGGAAAGTAATAAATCCTGCGTGCGCCAATGCGCCTGCCATGTTCGTCATCATATACAACATTTCTATCGGGACTGCCAACTTCAAAGCAGAATAATACCTTCCGTAGCCACTGCAGCACTAACTGGCAACAATATCCCGGAGAGGAATTCAATTATTGGCAAACAATTTGTGGTGGTTTCTCGTAGATTTACAGTGGGTCTTCAGATGTGGCTGTTTAGAAAAAGAAAAAAAACTAAGACAAGACTAAAGAGTCGATAACGGGATACAGCGGACCCTATTGGTAACTCAAACTATCACTTGGGGCGCTGAGGTCGGTCCAACATGGCCGGGATAAGTAGGATTGTTATGGAACACTTTCATGTTGTCCTGTTATAATTAGTGTTATTCTGTGTACAACACGTGATCTAATTTGTGTGTTCCACTGGATTCCTTGTATTGCTTGTCTGCTCGGATTTGTTTTTGTCCATTTCGAATCATGACGCTGTTACGTTTGAAAGCTATACTCGAATTTTCTAACTGCACCATAGATTCCAGATATTTTATTAGTTCATTATTATTATTATTATTATTATTATTATTTTTAATCGTTATGCCCAACTATGGAGTGCGCTTGAACTTATTTCGCACAATGTTCCTTCTTCTTTTCTTCCCAATATCTCTTCATTCGTTCACTTTGTTCCTTTCTGAGTGCTTCTGTCCAGCCTGTATTTTTTTTCCTTTTAGGTTTCTCTGCAAATGTATGTTTGTTTACTAGGCTTCTAAATTTTACTCTATCTGGAATGGTTTTCTCAGCATTACCCATTTCTTGTAGATCTTCATATATTTCTGTTAACCAATTGTTGCGGATTTTCAGGTTTAGCGCTAGATTTGGAATTCTCTTTGTCAGCCTGTCGTCATCCATTCTGTGAAGGTGTCCGTAGAAATTTAATCGTCGTTTTCTGATAGTATCTGTGATTCTTTCTGCGGATTGAAATATTGCATGTGGTTTCTTTTTCATCCAAATTCCATTTTCGAACTTTGGTCCTAGGAATTTTCTGAGAATTTTCCTCTCTTGTTTCTCGATGCTTTTCATTTGTGACCAGCCCCCAATTATCAGTGGTTCTGATGCATACAGTGCCTCTGGTTTGATGACTGTGTTGTAGTGTCGTAATTTTGCATTCTTTGAGATACATCTTTTGTTGTATCTGTTCCATGAGATTTTGTAAGCCCTTAGCAATTTAGCAGTTCTTTCTTTGTTAGCTTCCTGATTTAACCCTGCTGGTTGAATAATTTCGCCTATAATTCCCTTTTTTGACTTTAAAGTTCATAATTTCTCCTTGATTTTTCTTGGATATAGCCACATGGTCTAGTTGAAATTCTCCTAAATGCGAGTTAGGGGATCTCCATGTCATTTTCTTTCTCGGAGATGCCAAGAAATGGGTTGACATCAACTTTAGATCACAATTCTCGCAGAAGACAATTAATCTTTCCCCATTATTATTTGTTCTTTTGTGAGCAGGGTGAAGTCCTACGGTGGTCCTGTATTTCTTCTCTTTGCCAATTTGTGCATTGAAGTCCCCCGGCAGAATTTGACATGGTGTTTTGGAATCTTAGCTGTAGCCTGTTCTAGCAATTCCCAGAAGTCGTCTACCCTCTGCGGGTCTTTTTGATTATAAATGTTAGTAGGTGCATGTGCATTGATTAATATAAAAGCTTTGTTTCCTGATTTGATTGTCATTAGTAAAATTCTTTCAGAAGGTGATTTAAAGTTTCATACCGAATTCGTTACATTTTTTCTCACTTTGAAACTAGTACCAAATTGTAATATTTTGTTAGGGAGGAGGATAGCTGGCTTACCTTTATAAATTCTATAGTTCCCTGATTCAAAATGGTTTTCATCACTGTACCTAGTGCCAGAATTTGAATGTTCGGTTGGTCTAATGTATCTGATAAGTCTTGCCGACTCTGCGAAACGTGTTGATATTTAAAGTGCCAATAACATGCTTTTCCTTTGGGCGAAGAGATTTGGGAAGCTCCGATACATTCCCGCATGACGTCCTCGGTACCCCAGAATCCGATGACCGAGAAAGACTAGTATGAATACTAGGGCCTGGGGTAGTAGTATCCTTGACTGACGTTACCATCATGCAAGTAAGTTGACGATAATGGGAAGATCGATCTTGTCGATCTCATAGTTACAACTGAAGGTACTGAGCCTCAAAGGTTGCCTCAAGCTGTTTATTATTATTATTATTTATTTATTTATTTATTTGATGCGAATTCGCCCAATACATAGAAGACGTTAAGCAAATGACTCAATCAACTTTTCTTTTGGTTCCTCTTGTTGTTCAAATAGACTTTCATTCTTTCCGAGAAGGCTTGTTTGCGTTGTTCCGACCACATTGGTCTGTGCTGTTTTTGTTGTGGTTGCTCTGATATAACTTCCCTTTGTTTAACTTTGTGCCTGAAGGTATCCCTTTCTAAAATGTCAGGTGAACTTGTGTTTGCGTTTTTGAGGTCCTTTCGAAGTTCCTCTAACCAAGTTGTTGAATTCTTGAGTGTGGTCAAATAATCTATTATCCTTTTCGTCAATCGATTTTCTGGTAGTCCAGTGAGATGTCCAAAGAATTTCATTCGTCTTTTCTTAATGTCAATTTCGTTGTTTGAATACTTTTCTGTTGTTTTTATTGATTGTAGTCCGTGACCATCTTGCGTATATCTTGTCCCTAAAATTTTCCTAATGATCTTCCTCTCTTCCTTTTTTATGTCTTCAAGTTCATGTTTATTGTTAAGTGTCAGAATTTCGCTTGCGTAAAGGACTGCTGGTTTTACGACTGTGTTGTAGTGACGAATTTTTGTGTATTTTGACAAAGATTTTTTGTTGTAGATGTTTTGGACTAACCCTTATGCTTTTTTGACTTTTTGGAGACGATTTTGTTGCGAGATTTTTTCAAGGCCTGTCGGTTCGATTTTACCAATTTTGTTTTCAGGCTCGTGATATCTGTCTTTGAACAGAAGAATTATTATTATTATTAGTAGTAGTAGTAGTAGTAGTAGTAGTAGCAACCCGCCCCAGCTTCGCCCGGAAACTGAAGCATCATTTATATAATTTATGGAGGAATCATAATTCATAGCAGAATTCTCTTTATCGGACCACAGATCATGAACATTTCTTCCCTGTGTCATAGGAACTCTAGGGAGGACTCCCTTTCTGAATTATTTCTTTCTCTCTCTTGTGACAATCGAGAAATGATTTGTTGCTCAGTTTCATCGTTACGTGATAAGCGTATTTTTTTCGATTTCAATGAACTGCGACCCATATCCTTTTTCCGTCTCGGCGTGATGGGTTAAATCACTGACTGGACTGTTAATTATATTATCATGGAGATGCATGTGCAACGAATTCTTGTCAACCGTAATTTAAGAATGGCGAGGTGCATGAATCACAAATCCCCTTCCGTCCAATCTAATCTTGACTGTGTATTCTCGGGAACGAAAAGTTCACAGGTGAAGTAAGGAAAAGCCGAGTTACTCTTCCAGGGAAACTCCAAACGCCTCCACTCTTCTCTGAAGTATTAACTCGATACGGCTCAACAGCTAGCTCGTAAACTGTCTCGAAGCTAGTGATTGAATGGAGTTTGTTGGAGAAAATGAAAACGTAAAAACACTTTTAGTGGGCGGACTTTTTTTTTTAGAACTTTTCATGCTGAATAATTCTTACACTCATTGTATATAGAAATGTTTAACGATTTGCCCAGGCAAGAAAAGCATTTCTACAGAAAATGAATCTGTTGACATCGAATATAGATTTAGGTATTAGGAAGTCATTTTTGAAGGCCTTTGTCTGGAGGGTGGCGCTCTATGGAAGTGAAACTTGGACTATTGGTGCAGCAGAAAAGAGGAGAATTGAAGTGTTTGAAATGTGGTGTTACAGGACAATGATGAAGATCAGATGGGTGGATAGGGTTACTAACGAAGAGGTATTAAGACGAGTGGGAGAGGAGAGATGTTTCTGGCGACAACTAATGAAGAGAAGAGATAGGTTGGTAGGACACATACTAAGACACCCAGAAATAGCAAGCTTAGTTATGGAGGGAAGGGTCGAGTACAAGAACTGTAGGGGTAGACCAAGGTTAGAATATGTTAAACAGATTGCCTCGGACGTAGGGTGTGTTAGCTATGTAGAGATGAAACGATTAGCTCAGGACAGGGAGGCATGGAGTGCTGCATCAAACCAGTCAAAAGACTGACGACTCAACACACACAGCATAAGCTTAAGAAGCGCACAGACGCCAGGTTTTTTTTTTAACTTTTCACTGAAATCGTTACTGCTTGGCTTCCTTTGGTCATAAATAAATTATTTTCTACAGAAACCTTTCTTGAAATATTCTTTACAGAATGGTGAAAACCGCATCAAAGTCCATCCAGTGCTTCTCGAGAATATCCGTAACATCCAAGAATCGGGGACTTAGTTTTATACTGAGTAGAAATTATTACCACCTTAAGTGGCTACACTGTCCCCAAATTCCACACCAACTGTATTCGTTTCTGTTCTCCGTATTTATCATTTATCGTCACTTTTCGGCCATTGCTATTTGCATGTTTTGGAATAAAATGAAGACTTATATACGTAGCCCTCTTGTAAGCCTCCGTGGCTCAGGCGGCAGCACGCCGGCCTCTCACCACTGGGTCCGTGGTTCAAATCCCGGTCACTCCATGTGAGATCTGTGCTGGACAAAACGGAGGCAGACAGGTTTTTCTCCGGGTACTCCGGTTTTCCCTGTCAAAATTTCATTCCAGCAACACTCTCCACTATCATTTCATTTCATCTGTCATTCATTTAATCATTGCCCCAGAGGAGTGCGTCAGGCCTCGGCAGCCGGCACAGTTCATATCCTCGCCGCTAGATGGGGGCTTCATTCATTCCATTCCTGACCCGGTCGGAGACTGGAAGCAGGCTGTGGATTTTCATCTTCATCCGTAGCCCTCTTGCAGCCGTAAACTGAGCATTATTCATTTTGTATTCAAACTGAGTAAAACTCATTAATTGTGTATAAAAACACAAACAAATTAACACGCTCGGTTCACGTGTGCAGAAAACAATATAAACTGTCAACACGTGGTAAATTTATCCTACTTGGAGAGATTCTCATTCTCACCCCTAGAGGGGACATCAGATAGCTGGAGTAGCTCGACAATGCGAGAACTCACACAGCGTCAGCATATTCCCTACGTTCCCAATGCTGAAGAGGACACTAGCGCTTAGAGACAACCCAGCGGGGCTAACGAAGTGACCCGAATGCTCTCGAATATAACCGATCAGCCAACCTCTTCCACGTACTATAATATAAGACAGACCAAGCGGGGCATGATCCTTGGTCAGCCATTTTTCTTTCGTTTATCGACAGGCTACCGTATTTGTTCTGTGAATAATCGCTTGATTTGTTGTTCTGTGCGTTTATTCTTAGAGTCTCAGGCACTCACTGGACAACTGAAATAAACTAAGTACAGCCGCTCAGTCTCTCCGGTTGGGTGTCCATCCCCTTATCTCCACTAATATCTCCCTGGCCCTTTCTCAACAGCTTATGAATTGCTTGGAAAATCCGTTTCATGTACCTGACTTTCTAGTGAACAAATATATTTCACTTGCGAAAAAATATTTTTCTTTTACAGTAAGAGACAGTAAGTTATATGTAATTTTAAATAAATCAAGTAAAGTTATGTTAAATAATGTCATTTTGATCAAATATGTAAAATATGTAACAATAAAATGTAATTATATGATAGCTAAGGTTCTAATTCATGGCCATTTATCATTTTTAGATTCGGATAAGCAAAGGGAAGGAATATATATTTATATAAAAATCCTAGCTCTAATGATCGGTCTAGGTTGTGAAGTTTCGGGTACGTTAGGTTTGCCCCGCTGCGTTGGTCTGTCTCGGTGCGTGTCAAAAGATCGTGAAGGGGAATGGATGATCGGTTGCGGTCGTGAGTATTCGGGTCGCTTCGTTAGCCCCGCTGGGCTGTCTCTAAGCGCTAGTAAGAGGACACTAGAAGGTTTACCAACAGAGGCTCGTGGAGCTCACGTAGACTCGATTACATCCCACTGCCGGTCCGGAAGCGACCCTAAGAGCTTTTACTTCCAGCCACTTCGTGCTCAGGCTTCAGATCGGATCAGTCGATACATACACTCCAGGAAATTTGTAGTCAATACCGCTAAGGATTTCCACCCAGTGTTTACAAGGACTCCGCTTTGAAACGTAAGAATTCCGTTGTGACTCAAACCGCAATCCTCTGCCAAGGTAGCGCAGTTCTTATAGCACCTGAGAAGAATGTAGTTAGTTGGTCTATTCTCTAGAGTAGGCCGTTAAGAGAGCACGACCACTCTCGCTTTATGAACATTTTGCCATGGCTGCCCCGAGCTGAAGGACATGAGAGAGAAGCTGGTATTCAGAACGGTGTAAGGCAAGGGTGCAACTTATCACCCATACTTTTCAATCTTTACATTGAACAAGCAATGAAGGAAATTGGAGAAAAAATTAATGTGGGAGTGAAGATTCAAGGAGAAATAATTTCAACTTTGAGATTTTGGCCGACACGCCTGGGGATTTGAATGGTATGGACTCCGTCTTGAGAAAAATGTTCACGATGAAAAATATTAAATGTAAAACAAAAATCTTGGATTGCAGGCGAAATAAATCTGAAACCTCTATGGAGATCAAATTGGCAGGTGAAAAACTAAAGGAAGTAGGAGACTTCTGTTACTTAGGAAGCAAAATAACCAGTGATGGACGAAGCAAAGAGGGTATAAAAAGTAGGTTGGCTCAGGCAAGGAAAGCCTTTTTACAAAAAAGGAATCTGTTGACATCGAATATAGATTTAGGTATTAGGAAGTCATTTTTGAAAGCCTTTGTCTGGAGCGTGGCGCTCTATGGAAGTGAAACTTGGACTATTGGTGCAGCAGAAAAGAGGAGAATTGAAGCGTTTGAAATGTGGTGTTACAGGAGAATAATGAAGATCAGATGGGTAGATAGGGTTACAAACGAAGAGGTATTAAGACAAGTGGGAGAGGAGAGATGTTTCTGGCGAGTGCTAATGAAGAGAAGAGATAGGTTGGTAGGACACATACTAAGACACGCAGGAATAGCAAGCTTAGTTATGGAAGGAAGTTTCGAGGACAAAAACTGTAGGGGTAGACCAAGGTAAGAATATGTTAAACAGATTGCCTCGGATGTAGGGTGTGGTAGATATGTACAGATGAAACGATTAGCTCAGGACAGGGAGACATGGAGAGCAGCATCAAACCATTCAAAAGACTGAGGACTCAAACAACAACAACAACAGCCCCACCAAGTCGACCAACTCAAGTATTAATCAATGGTTAATAAGTCAGCGCAATATTTTGTTGCTGTTGATTCATTTAGGTGCTTTGCGATATCGTGCTCGTGAAGCCCCGTGCATTTGGGTGTGTGTGAAATTTGTCTGATAACCTGTGTTATTGTAATGGCTGTACTAGTGCATATGTAATTGAGATAGGATAGGGGAAGGAGACGACCGTTACCTTAATTCAGGCTCCATTCCAGCATTTGCCTGGAATAGAAGTGGGGGAACACGGACAACCACTTCTAGAATGGGAATCGAACCCTAACCTCAGGGGTGACAGCATGCTAAATATCCAAGCTCCCCAAATAAAGCAACAACAACAAAACCCAATTCATGGAATGTCGGGTGGTGATTAACATCGAGTACATTTCAGTTCCCATGAGGTCCTTTTTGTGAGATTGTTAGATAAACTCTTTTCTAGCGTCGTGTATCGGTGATTGTTTCCCGACGTTTCGGCTTTCATTGCATCATGGGTACGTGTTTGTGTCTGTACTCAAACTGACCGTTGGTTGCCAGTCGGACGTGCCTGCTTGCTCGCCATTGTTGTCACACTGCTCCCTGATTGGTCCGAGCCCCAGCCAGTCACGTGCTAACAGAACTTTCCACGTCTTGCTAAGCCTGAATCTATCTTCGCGATTGAAATTATTGGGATGCTTCACGACCTCTATTGCCTCTCTAATTAACCTGTTTTGATATCCAGGAACTTTAGCAACAGTTTCGGCCTTATCAAATTCTACGGCGTGTCACGTGACAGCATGGTCAGCTATTGCAGATCTGTAGTTTATCTGTTTTGTGTCTCGAATGTGCTCTGAAATCCTAATGGGAACGGCCTAAGTACACCAGTCCACAGGAACAGCGCACTTTGTGAACTCCTGCGTCCTGCTTTGCCTGCTTTATCTCGGTTGATTTATGCACCACTAACGTCAGCTTGTTGGATGCATCGCGTTGTCACATTGTGCTTCCTTAGCAACCTGGCGATTCGATATGTCAACCCCAGTACATACGGCAGAAAGATGGGGCTTATCTTCGTTCTTTTAAGCAGTTCTTCGGATTTGTTTTACATTCCGCATGGCCTTTGCTGTAACCATTAGCTAGGAGCGTATTCCAAACTCGTTTCTTCTCTTACGCTGTCCTTGTCGCAAATGCGGTTGGCTCTGAAATCCTAATGGAAACGCGTCTTTTTGTTTGCCCTGTGTATGCTACCCTTCTCTTCTGCGACGGTGGATTACTTCAGTTTGCAGGCAGGTACCGATCTGTATGAGTACCTTTCCTAAGGACGCTGTGTCCGAGCGAGTTATCTGTTCGTTTATTCAGTGCTTGCAGAATGTTTAGGGACAGGTCTAAATATCGTTTGATGCACATTTGTCCCTAAAGTAACAGCATTTCAGTCATGGTTTACATTATGTTATTAGACATCTATATGAGGGGTTTCATTTAAAATTTCACTGCTCTAGATCTAATACCTTTGGAGATGGAATGCTTTACCTTTTTAAACTGGGTTTTTTTTTTCTTTTTTCAAAAATCGAAAGTAGACTTATGAGATCTACACACGGCCAAAAATTGTGTGTCTGTGTGTGTGTGTGTGTGTGTGTGTGAGAGAGGGAGAGAGAGAGATCCGAATTGAACGAAATTTGGTACAGAGGTAGCACTAGCAAAGATCACCTCAGTGTCATGTTTTATATCGCCGCAATCTTGACGGAAACGTAATGGCGGCCACCAAAATGTTCAAAGCTTAAATCATATTACGTCTAACCTAATCATCCTATCCCTATCAAATTTTTCAGCAACATATACTTATATGGCGAGCGTCTTTTGACTAATCTGCAAGGTCATCAGCCCAATAGTTTGCAGATGGCGGCCATGTAGGCTATGTGTGCAAATCGATTCGCCCTATCTATTCAAACACGGTTAAACCGAATTAAACAAAATTTGGTACAGAGGTAGCACCAGCAAAGGGCACCTCAGTGCCATGTTTTATATTGCCGCCATCTTGACGAAAACGTAATGGCGGCCACCCAAATGTTAAAAGCTTAAATCCAATTACGACCAACCTGATAATCTGATCTCTACCAAATTTTGCAACAACATACCTTTTTGTGGGAAGAATCTTTTGTCTGAACTACAAGGTCATCAGGCCAATAGTTTGCAGACAGCAGCCATGTATGTGTGCAAATCGATTCCCCACATCAATTCAAACACGGTGAAACCGACTTGATTTAATTTTTTTACAGAGGTAGCACTAGCAAAGGGCACCTCATATTCATGTTTAATATCCGTATAGCACATTGTATTTCAACAAGCTACTACAACCAACATTCAATTATACTCCTTGAAAAGGACAAAGAGTTATATCAATACCCATGCATTTAGGAGAAATTAGGCTATGTGTTCTTTACTGAACATCTTGTTCCTACTAAAATGTTTCATTTTCTCAAAACCTGCTAGTCCTACAGCTATGAATTTTTTATTGCAGTTTTACTGCAACATATCAAATATTAAAAAAAAAAAGATACGAGCCTTACAGTAGTCGCATATGATGTGTAACATGTTATCCTACTATGAAATTGGGATGAAATGTATGTGAAGTTATCTGACATGTTATCCTACTCGCATACTACACAGCTTGGGCATTCGTAAAATGTTAATTTACGCTCCGTTTTCATACTGGTACTATGATGAATGTACAGGGTCTTTCATATAAAGTAAGAACGCCAAGCGGCGGGTTTGTTATCCGCTAGTGTGGTGGCCTTGACCGAGCTTGTGGCGAGCCGTGGCCCCCTGCTCTAAGCGTGTGTACAATCCTCTATGAAATATTACCTTATAAAAGTTGCTGGAAGTGTCGTCCTTCCTGGGTTATACAGGCATTGTATCTGGTAACCACATTTTGGCTGACGCGAGTGAGTCATGCCACTGTATTTTTTCTGATTTTTTATTTTGTATTTTTTATTGAGCACTGAACCAGTAGTGTCAAAGTTATTTACAATTACGTGAATCTGTGCTAGTGAAGGTGGCACTTCATCAGTAAATTGCTGAACAAATGCATCACGTACCCGCCGAGCCGACTCGTACTTAAAATACATTTTACATACAAAAATACGATGTTGCAATGATAAGTGTCTCAACATGTTAGCAGCTGTGGTCCAGACTGGCGACTGACAACACCTGCACGCTTATTGCAAGGTCAAGTTTGTACAATGCGCGCGCTTTCAATACTACAGCAGGGGGCCGTGTTGCGCCACAAGCTCGGCCAAGCTGGCTTCAGCAGCGAATGACAAAACCGCCGCTCGCCGTTCTTACTTTATATGAAAGACCCTGTATAGATTGACTTGGAGATATGCTACTGACACACTTGTTTGAACAAACATGACCTATTATAGTGTAAACTAAGAGGAGGAATGAAACCATAGTCTCTAGCCTATCTATAGACTACTAGAAATAATGTCCATTACAATCAAATTTCCCTACTCCTGCTTGGTGCAAACTATTGTAATTAAATCGTAATTTCATGTAGATTCTATTGAAATGACGCATAATGTTATGATAGATATCGCTTAAATCGATTATCTGGCAGCGAAAATAATTGCCGGGACTGGGGTTCGAACCTGAGACCTCATGATTCGCAGACCAAGACGCTATCTACGCAGCTATTACAACCACAGAAATTTAGAGTACAAGACAGTTACTTATTTTCACGTGCCGGTAATAATATGGAAGTATTTTTATGCTCCATTAATATTTTGCTGTTTTTCGATAATGTTCCTGCGTGGAATTGAGTTTTAAATTACTTATGAATACGCCTACTTGACAGTAAAGGGAATTCCTGTAGTGGCCCATGAAAGACTAGTCCAGTTCCCGTATAAAAACATCGATATATATTATATTGATCACTGCATTACCGCAATGTGGGTTAATATCTGAATAGCCATTGTGCAGAAACATAATACCGGCTTTGCCGACTAGTTATAATATTTCATATTAAAGCATATCATAATTCAAATACCACTAGGTATCATTGATATCTGGTGGCGAAAGTTTGAACTACTTGAAATTGAGCGGAACTTGTAGCTCACCCTTTAGGGTGTCCGTTGGAAGCAGCTACAGACTTAGGCGAGCCGAACATGTCCTCGGACACTCCCGGCACTAAAAGCCATACGATAAATAAATAAATAAATAAATAAATAAATAAAATTTAAATACTGATACGAAGACTTTGAACATGTGGTTTGTGTTTCAATCAGTTGACACCAGAGTTCGCATGAGCGTTTACCGTTCAGTATGAAAGTGTTGAGCAAAGTTACTCGGGGAGTGGATGCCCATCACTTTTATCCAGAGGTTGAAAAACAGACTCTTGATAAATCTTCATCGTTTTCATCAAATATGATATAATGAATATTTTACACCAAAGAACGACAACTTGAAGATGATTTATTGTAGGAATATCTGTAATGGCGCCTCCAAACCTTGAAGTAATCCGTATGAGATACACATTCCGCATGGCCGACAGTGCATCATGGTACCAATCTCCGACACCGCGCGCTCAATTTTTCCTCTTACCACTGCTAAAGCAGCCAGGAGGGATGCGATCCAGCTGGCAGTGCGTCTTACACACTACTTCCGTCCGATCCACTTCTGTCCCATTTTTCAAAATCACGTCCACAAAAATATCCAGCAACCGAGTGGGAAGATGTTACACATCAAAAATAAAAATACAACCTGGGAAAATAATTACTACTTATTTGGTCGCCTCTCAAACAAACTTTCTTCCCCGGTAATTTTGACGGCAAAATTGGTCAATTTCGTTCCGCGATAACTTCCGATTGGCAACGCTTAGAGCTATTCTGGCTGCGCAGTTGTTTTCTCCATGTCTTGTTTGTGATTGATCCGTCTCGAAGTGTTGCCAATCGGAAGTTATCGCGGAACGAAATTGACCAATTTTGCCGTCAAAATTACTGGGGAAGAATGTTTGTTTGAGAGGCGACCAAATGAGCAGTAATTATTTTACCAGGTTGAATTTTTAGCCTATTTACAGTTATGAAAAAATAGGCTTATGAGATCACCTTTTGTCCGTGTGTCTGGGGTGTGTGCGTGTGTGTGTGATGGTGTGTGTCCCCCCTAATAACTTCTCCGGACGACCCCGACTGTGCCCTTCAAATTTTGTTACGTCTCACCAATCCAACATGGCGGCTGTGCGAAATATTTAACCAGCATTCAATATCTCCGAAACTATTACCGATATCACCCTGGAATATTTTACGGTGATAAAGGGAACTACTAGAAGTTCACCTATGTGACTTTTGAAAACCTGGTAACTACAAAACCAACATGGCGGCCAAGCGAAATTGCGACATTGAAATAGACGTTTCTCGCGATTTAACCAACCAAACGCAATAAAACTTTGTACAGTATATGTTTATACACATTGTAATGCACCGACATCTAACTTCGATCAATTGTTTACATAACCACAAGATGGCGGCTGTGTGAAATATTTCACCGGCATTCTGTATCTCTGAAACTATTAGCGGTATTACCCTGAAATCTTGTACGGAGATAAAGGCACTACTGGAAGTTCATCTATAAGATTTTCAAAAAACGATTAACTACAAAACGAACATGGGGCCAGGCGAAATTGAAAATTTTAAATAGACCTTTCTCGCGATTTTATGATCCAAACGCAATGAAACTTGGTACAGGAAATGTTTATACACATTGTAATCCACTGGTATCTAATTTAGTTCAATTGTTTACATAACCTCAAGATGGCGGCTGTGCGAATTTTAAAATTAAGTCTTTATTTCTTGTGTCGTAATCATGCGATCGAAGTGAAAGTTTGAATAATGAACCTACGCAATAATTTTCCTTTAATGATACATGACTCTATGGCCTATACATATAACAATCCAACATGGTGACCATCCGAAATATTCAGTCGGTTCTCAACTTCTACGAATCTATTACAGCAATGAAACAGAAATTTTGTATGTTGATAGAGGCAATTAAGTTGAGTAGGATATATGAAAATAGGCTGTATAGTTCTTCACAGAACTACTTGTTGTTTTTATGATTGATACGTTGTAGTAAAACTGCAGTAAAAATTGCATAGCTGTAGGACTAGCAGTTGTTGAGAAAAAATACATTTTAGTAGGAAAAACAGGCTTGTTTAAAAAGGTAAAACATTCCATCTCCAAAAGTATTAGAGCTAGAACACCGAATTGTTAAATGTAAACCCCTCATATAGATGTCTAATAACATCATGTAAAACAATGACTGAAATACTGTTACTTTAGGGACAAATGTGCATCAAACGAAATTTAGACCAGTCCCTAAACTTTCTCGCCTCCGTAGCGTAGCGGTCAGCATGGTTAGCTGCCGCCCCGGAGGTCCTGGGTTCGATTCCCGGTTCTGCCACGAAATTTGAAAATTGGTATGAAGACTGGAACGGGGTCTACTCAGCCTCGGGTGGTCCAAATGAGTAGAGGGGGTTCGATTCCCACCTCAGCCATCCTCGAAGTGGTTTTTCGTGGTTTCCCACTTCGTCTTCGGGAAAATGCCGGGATGGTTCCTACTCTAAGGCCATGGCCGCCTCCTTCCCTCTTCCTTGCCTATTCATCCCAATCTCCCCCTCCCTTCCCATCCCCCATGAGGCCCCTGTTCGCTTTGCAGGTGTGCCGCCTGGGCGAAGTGCTGATCAACCTCCCCAGTTGTATCCACCCCGAGCAGATGTTCCAAGCTCCAGGACACTGCCCGTAGAGGCGGTAGTGGTGAGTTCCCTCGCTGAGTCCGTGGGAACCACCAACCTAGAGGGTAAACTGACTAAAACAAAACAAAAACAAAAACCCTAAACTTTCTGCAAGCAGAACTACTAAGGAGGCCAGCTGATTATTTTCTACTTACATTGTGAAGTCTCGAGCACATGAAGTCTAGGAAGTCCTGAAGTGTGTTGCTGCATCTTCCCATATCAAAAAAGACGTCGTCCACGAATCAGAACCAACACTTCAGCTTTAAAGCTGGGTTTTCCTAGCTCAGCAATGCGCTGCGTCTATTTCAAGTTTACAGTTGTTTCAGCTCGCGTCCTATGAGCAAGAAAAAAATAACGTTATTGATGTTATTAGAAGAGGAAGAAGAGATCGAAGATGAAATTTACTTCATTGTTGGTCGTCTTTATAAAGTGCGGAAATCTGTCAGTTCCATGTATACATCTAGTGAGCAAGAAGGAGTGTTTAAACTTGTAATCAACAGACATTTACTCGACGACGAAGTGAAGTTCAAATCTTACTTCAGAGTTACTAGGTGTCAGTTTGAATACTTGCTTAGTTTGGTAGAAAATAATCTTGCAAGCGAGTCCTGCAACAGGATTAGAAGACCGATATCAGCGACGGAGAAGCTGGTGCTTACATTGAGATAAGTTTGTGGAATTTATTTATTGGAAAATTTAAACAAGCTAATGTATTAGGCCTAAGTTACGTCTAATCAATTAACTAAATTTGTCTAATTAAATTAATGTATCATTCTATGAAAAATAGTTAATATAGCGAATCATTCTAGAAAATAGTTCTTTATTTAATAAAAATCGATAGTAACATTTAATAAAATATAAAATGGAGTTTCTTTGGACAAAGTTACTGAACTTAACTGAGAACTACTGTACACACTCAATTAGTTATTTTTGAATTTTGTGGCAAAGAAAGAAATCTACAGTACACAAGAGAAAACTGCCCGAATACTCGTCTGTTGCGTAGCGCGGTCCGCACTTGACTGCTCTCAAATGAGTCGTCCAGTTGCGCAGAGCGTACTGCGCACCGCGGAGGGGTGTAGGAAAACTATGCCGTCTGATTCCGTGTTGTTGAGTAGGCTCCGCACTACTGCGCACTGCGCACAGCTTAATGGGCTCTCCTTTATCGCTTCTTCTTCGAAGTTTGCCATAATCATGTTGGCCAATAATGTGGAGAGGGGTAATCCCATTTGTTGAAACATCTGCTCATCGAAGACGAAGACTGTGGAGTTAACTTAGTGTTCAGCTAAGTCAACTAAGTCCGTTGGACCTCCTGTGGATGTACGTTTTTCCCTGAGTATCTGTATGGTGTCAGGAACCCTTGTAAATAAGGACTCCACATCGAAGCTTGCCAGTAGATCACCGTCACTCAGGTTTATACTGTACTCGCTGTGATATCTACGAGGTGTTGCGAGTTTCTGACGTGAGAGGCTGGCGGAGGGAATAATGGCTGCAGGACCTGGTTCAAATATATATTTAGCAAGAGCGTGAGTTGGGGTCGATATGGCGCTAACTAAAGGCCTCAGAGGCACATCGGGCTTGTGTACTTTAGGTAGGCCGTTGGAGTTGTATATTAGCGATGTTCTGCATCTCTTCTAGAATAGATGACTCCTTATTAACCACGTCTATCTTCCGTATGGGGTTCCAAGAGATCGCCTTATAAGCTGGCTATGAACTTTATCCGCGTAGTGTTGGGTGTAGAATAGAACCGTAGCATTTCCTTTATAGGAAAAATCGTAATGCTTTCATTACTTCGCAGCTTTTTAGGGGCCTGACGTTGTTCTCTGCTGATGTTGCTTGATACGGGCCTCGCATGTTTGATGATCTGAGAGGCTTCTGCTCTAATTTCTTCTGCTTCTAAGGCTGCTAGATGAAGGATAGAAGCTTCTACCCCGCAGGAAGACGTCTCGGCGTGATTGCGTAATTAAGTCCTCGGCTAACAGGTTCTTGCTTGGCTCATTCAGTGGCAGGGATGACAAGTTGATCACTATGTGCGCAAGCTGGAGGGGATTTCTGCCTTTGTTGCAGCAAGTCAAATTTCTTTATAGGTGTTGCTGTTGTTTTCTGTAATATGGTGTGCGCTTGCCTTGGGGTTACGTTATCCAATATCGTCCAATCGTAAGGAGACAGTCGTAGTATTAGCTTGAAGTGGGTGTCACATAGTTCTCGCGTCACCATATCTAGTTCACGGCGGCAGTTACGTAATCGTTAACGTAATAAGGCGCTTTCAGTGCGGAGTAAAATTCTCCTCGCTGCAGGCGAAGAAATTTGATGGTTTACCTTGATAACTTAGGTGAAATGCAGTAGTCTCTGCAGCGTTTCCAAAAGGCAAGTGAGCTCAGCAAGCGCGACCGTTTCTGGCGTAGCATGTCCAACTTCCTGCCGTAGGAGTGAGTTTCCTTCCCGTAGAGGCGTAGGTTACGCGGTCCGCGTTCAGTTGGCTTAACCCTGTTAATTCATGGCGCGCCATGGTGTGCTCACCATGTATCAATAAAACTGTTTTACAACAACAGATCGCACATGATCGAAGTTTCATTATGGAATGAAATTTAATGGATTATTCGCTTGTTTACTGACGACATGGCGTCAAACAATAGGTCATTACATTACTATCGATTCTTAAAACATGGGACTAAATTGTGAGTTCTAAAGGAATTGTGAATTAATACATACATCTATAATGTCTTTATAATAATGTTACGTGCCGCCCCCTAGTTTCATTATGGAATGAAATTTAATGGATTATTCGCTTGTTTACTGACGACATGGCGTCAAACAATAGGTCATTACATTACTATCGATTCTTAAAACATGGGACTAAATTGTGAGTTCTAAAGGAATTGTGAATCAATACATACATCTATAATGTCTTTATAATAATGTTACGTGCCGCCCCCTAGTGGCACTTACGTTAACTGGATTACGGTGGGTGAAAGCACAAACACAATTGTTCCTTTAAAGAAATATAATTAGCTTTATTGGAAGTCTGAAAGATACACCACACAAATAGCAAATACAAACAATCAGTACCTCACTCCAGTTTCCTCTTGTAGGGAACTCTTGCCCTTCACTTGTCAACAGACCACAGAAGTTAATCCGTCCTAATGAGTCCGGTGGCCTTGACAGAACTACCTGCAACACTACAGTTATTTACGATAGCCGGTCACTCACCACTACACTCTGCTTCGCTGACAGCTGGCTAGGGAAACAGCCCCCGGTGCTTTCGCAATTCACCACACTAACCTCTGCCGCACTGGAAAACACACTCGTTGAAGACACAGTTCCTCTGTAGGCTTCACATTCCCTCGCTGTCAAGAGAATCAGCTTCACTAGGGTTTCGCAAGTCACGTCGCCAACAACTGTCGCTCAAGGTAAACGCTCGCACTAGCTCGAAAAAAAACACAGTCCACCCCGCTTGCCAGGTCGCCCTTATATAGCAGGCCGGTGACTCAATAAATGCTTCTAGACCCATCCAGGGTTCACGGCTTCTCGGGGTTTCCATCACTGGCTGGGTCACGAATATTCTGGACCATCCATTTGTCCTAGTAGCCCTTGTTGCGTAAGGCGCACGCAATACACTGAGGCAGAGCACAGCCCAGCCCGGGGGCAGCTGTGACTCATGCGGCGAGCGACGAAACAAACTCACAGCCGTAACAATAAACTGTACATAACCATCAGTCAGTATATGTAGTACATTAAAACCAGTCCCATTGTGTCCTTCCTCAGAGTAATTTAGGACATGTAAATGTGCAACTTAATATACATTTTGCCATAACAGAGAATTCTAAAAATACTTTTGTTCCAAAAGCTCACAAATTAAAATTTTTAAAGCAAAATGAGTTAATAAAGACATGAATAAATCTTGATAAGAACAGCGTGGAATAGAAGAGATGTGGATAAGTTGATATAGTGAGGTTATAACTGATAGTTTGGTTGTATTGGTGAGGTAGAGAAATAATGGAATGAAAACGTTGGAAATAAGTGTTACGAGGTAAGAAATATACCGTATTGTACCAAGCTATCAGTTATAACCTAACTATTTCTACTTATCTAGTTTCACATCCACGTCCCTTCTCTTCCTCACTGTTTTTATCAAGATTTTTTCATGTCTTTTTTAACACATTTTGTCACAGATCTGTTTTTTTAAATTTTAATTTGTGAGCTTTTGGAACAAGAATATCTTTAGAATACTCTGTTATGGCAAAATGTATATTAAGTGTATGTTGTTGCGCATTTACATGTCCTAAATTACTCTGAGGAAGGTCGCAATGTGACTGGTTTTAATGTTCAGCATATCCTGACTTATGGTTATATACATGGTATCCCTCCCTATATTATTCTGCTAAGATCCCATTCCAGTTTTGTACCGAAAATAAGGTCCCATTAACACCAACCTACACATATGGGATACCTACAGGTTCAGCATAACCCAATGCGTAAGCGAAACGCACTCACTTACTCTTTAAATGTCTCATCATTATATAAATACCTTAAAACATGTATATTTACAATGAAATAATGAAAGAATGCAACACGGTAACCATGGTAACAGAATCTCACAGGTCCATCTATTTCTGTAAGACGCAATGCAATTCCAATTATTACATTACTGTGAAAGTTTCCGGACGGTTATAAGGTTATCACTGAACCAAATTAAGCTGTAAAATTCATCAATACATACAGTATAATGCGCTTAAGGGGGTCAAGGGGCACTCTATAATTTGTTCTCGCAATTTTCACGTGTGAGTGTGGTACGAAAGGTCTTTTTCACACGACTATAAAGGGTCTCCGAAAACCACATTTAAAGGCCCTTAAATTAACAGTGTCTCTGATATTCCCAGAAATCTAACTTCGCTCTGATATACCTATGAAGGAATGAGACACCCCTAACCACTGCACCAGTAGCTGAATTGATAAAGTCTGATTATTCATACCAAAGATAAATCAGTCATAGCATTCATGATTGAGATTTTGCTAAGTGTACTCTTTACAACTGGAATATTTGCGGGCGAAGCCGAGACGGATGATGCTAGTTATAATTACATCGTCAATAAGAAATCGAGCTACCATGGCCATTATCATGCCATTCTCCAATGTCTGTTTGTTATTTAGAGCAACTCCACAGATCAGTAACCACAACACTTATAACAGACTAACGGAATAAACAATCATTGACTTTAAAAATCTGACTCGTTACAATAGTACATTATGCAACGAGCCTAGAATGGCAATAATTAAGACACGAGTATGTTTATAAAACGAGCGTACGCGAGTTTTATAATTTCCATACGAGTGTCTTAATTACCATTATAGGTGAGTTGCATACGACTGTTTATGTTCGACGATAATTATTAGAACTATTTTATGTTCGAACATAAATATTCATAAATATCTGTCAAGATTTCGCCAGTTTTATGTACTGAACAGAGCGCATGAGACGCAGAGAATGCCTTGTGTTTGACCATGGCCTCCTCGATTAACCTACTATGACACTAGGCCAGGCAGTGAAATTTAAATTAGAAGGCCGCGGAACTCAGCGCATCTAATTATCTAATTGGTCAAACAACTGTTTCTTGAGCTCTGATTGGTGGGAGAAACTGTTTCATAATGAAAAATAGTGTTATAATGAGCCTCATTATAGTACAGTTTTCTGACACATAATAGTGAGGGTCGAACATAAAGTTTATTAAGAGTCAGTAGCTTGTAAATAATGTTGTACATAAGTGGGAGGATCTGCGCTCGACGAAACTAGTCATCATGTTATAGTTATGATAGTTGAGGGACATCCCCACTCTTTTGGGCCACAAGTGTGATAATGACAATAATAACTGGAATATATCCAGAGTGGGTGCCAGCTCCAAACTTACGGCTTCAGAACAGAGAATTCACGTGACTTGCGGCACCAACCAGCACACATTTGTGATTGGGCAGGATTCCTTATAATGACATCGAACTAGAAGGAAAGAGTCAGAGAGAATGAATTTAATTTATTACAAATTAAACAAGTAGTTCCGTGATGAACTAAATAGCCTATTTTCATATATCCTACTTATGTTAATTGCCACTATCAACATACAAATTGTCAGTTTGATTGCTGTAAGAGATTCGTAGATATTGAGAACCGTCTAAATATTTTGGATGGTCACCATGTTGAATTTTTATATTATAGGCCTTAGAGTTATGTGCTATTACATGAAGATTATTGTGTAGGTGTTTTATTCAAGCTTCAATCGCATGATTAGGACACAAGAAACAAAAGCGGGATTTTAAAATTTTGCTCAGCCGCCATCTTGTTGTTATGAAAATAATTTAAATGAATAAGATGCCAGTCGATTAAAATTTGTATAAGCACATACCGTGTCAAGTTTCAATGCGCTCGGATGGTTAAAACGCAAGAAACGTCCATTTGAATATTTAAATATCGCGTCGCCGCCATGCTGGATTTGTGCTCGCCAGGTTATTGAACGTCCCATAGGTAAACTTATGCTTATAGCCTCTATACACTTACAAAATTTCAGTTTGATTGCTGTAGTAGATTAATAGATATTGAGAACCGTCTAAATATTTCGGATGGTCGCCATGTTGGATTTTAATATATGCAGGCCATAGAGTTATGTACTATTAGATGATGATTATTGTGTACGTTCATTATGCAAATGTTGATTTCGATCGCTTGATTAGAACACAAGAAATAAAAACTTAATTTTTGAAAATCGCACAGCCGCCATCTTGAGGTTATATAACCAATTGAACTAAATTAGATACCAGTGCATTACAATGTGTATAAACATTTGCTGTACGAAGTTTAATTGCGTTTGGATCATTAAATCGCGAGAAAATTCTATTTAAAACTTTCAAATTCGCTTGGCCGCCATGTTCGTTTTGTAGTTAACCCGTTTTTGAAAGTCTCTTAGATGAACTTCCAGTAGTGCCCTTTATCTCCGTACAAAATTTCATGGTGATACCGGTAATAGTTTCAGAGATATAGAATGCCGGTGAAATATTTCGCACAGCCGCCATCTTGAGGTTATGTAAACAATTGAACGAAGTTAGATGTCGGTGCATTACAATGTGTATAAACATATACTGTACCAAGTTTCATTGCGTTTGGTTGGTTAAATCGCCAGAAACGTCTATTTAATTGTCGCAAATTCGCTTGGCCGCCATGTTGGTTTTGTAGTTACCAGGTTTTCAAAAATCACATGGGTGGACTTCTAGTAGTTCTCTTTACACCGTACAAACTTCCAGGGAGATATCGGTAATAGTTTCGGAGATATTGAATGCTGGTGAAATATTTCGCACAGCCGCCATGTTGGATTGGTAAGACGTAACAAAATTTGAAGGGCACAGTCGGGGTCGCCTGAATAGTGCTATGAACTTACCGAGTTGCATTGAATTCGCTCCAGCCGTTTAGAAGCTATTAAGGGGGGGGGGGAGACACACACAAATCCATTACACACACCATCACACACACCTGCACAGACACACGGAAAAGAGGTGATCACTTAAGCCTTTTTTTTCATAAATGAAAATAGGCTAAAAATGGAAGTAAATATGAATTTAGGAAATTTAATTAATAAATTAATTAATTAATTAATAGAATCATGCGGTGTTTTTATTTATGTTAATAATTTCGAACACCATAATAAACAAGTAGACTATTAATTTATTTCTTGGAATAGTTCGTGTATGAACTCCATTGCGTCTGTCATTCCATGAAGAGTCTAAACAACCAACACCGGATCTTCGTGAAATGCCTTGGCTGATAATGATAAATCTTTTGTTACACCTTCTTAATGAAGAAACGCGTCAGATAGTGTAACTATCTCTTTTTACATCATATGCCGGCTTTTCATGAAGTGCCAAGCATTATCATGAAATGACGGATTTCACTATCTGACTACGGCATATAGGCCTACTGTACATATAATACAGGGTCATCAAAAAATAACGCCAACATTTCAAAAATTTATACCACCGAAACCCTTTATGTTAAACGTGCAATTCTTTCACTGAACGCCAGCTGGTTAAAGTAAGTTTTGTTTTTGAGGGGACGTGACCTTGCTATGCGCACACTAGATGCGCAGTAGCCAAGGTCGGCTTAATCAGTTTAAGGAAACAGGGACTGTAGAGAAAAAATCTAGGCCAGGCCGACCACAAACATCAGCATTGAACGCACGCTTTCCCAATGGCTGGATTGGTACGTGCAATCATTTTAGGAGTAACTGTCAAGATGGCGGCAAAAATTCGCACCCGCAGGTGCTCCAAATCCCGATTTCTTTCTAATACACAATGTTTTTAATGTACCCCCAGAAAAAAATCCAAAGGGGTGAGGTCGGGACTTCATTGACACGCGCGCCCCCGGCCGACCTTGGCTACTGCGCATCTAGTGTGCGCATAGCAAGGTCACGTCCCCTGCAATACAAAACTTACTTTAACCAGCTGGCGTTCAGTGAAAGAATTACACGTTTAACATGAAGGGTTTCGGTGCTATCATTTTTTTTAAATGTTGGCATTATTTTTCGATGACCCTGTATATTCATTTATATATGAATTAATAAATTCAGAGATAAATGTAGATATCAAATGATCAATCCGCCGCTTATAAATTAAACAATATGATGAGGAAATATCACATCGTGTTGACCGACTGAAAAGCTTCTAATAACTCTGAGAAATGGCTTGGAATATTTGAATAGAGAAGGGGCTGTGTCACTTGTGCGCTAAGATGAGCGAATACGTGATAACTGTCCCCACGATTGTGAAGATCAAGGGCAGGTCTACGCTGAAGACTCCTGCAGCCGAGAAAGTAACTGGACACCCCTGTACTTGCTGGATGAGTAGCTGAACCTCCTTGACAGCTGTGACACCGTCTGGAGGTAGGAAGAGCAAGAGACGTCCCGCCAACATAGCAGTTCGCGCTGCCTCCACCCCAGTGCTGTGGCAGCACCTTACCAAGCTCACCAGCTGAGCTACGTATAACAGAACAACCGACCAAGTTCCTGCCAATTGAGGAAACTTCAAATATTGACGTAAAGTCAGGTACATTATCATGAGAGCCACAGCGTAATAACTGGTTATCATGAGCAAGATCTTCACACCAAAGATCTTATTGACAAACTCGACTATCTTACATAACCTAGCGTGTAAAACTCGGATACTACGACATCTTGTAATTACAGCTGACTGCTCTCTGACTGAGAAACCCACAGTATTCTCCATTATATCGTCACAATCTCCAAGCTTTAAAATGTCCTCATTCAAAACCTCGAAACGATTTCTTATATATGATATGATATGCACTGTCTGCAGGTGATTGACCACAACTAAAATCGAAAGATAGATAAAGAAAACAATGTGTACTAAATCTGCGGCCCGAGAGGTTTTCCTCGTTGTAAAGACACTAACTGCAATAGTAGTCAAACCCAAGCTCCCAATCAATACAAGCAACTGCCATATTGTATTCACCATTGTCCTATGGAAGTCTATTTTCCCGCAGAGTGATTGGAAGTGATCAAGACTTGCGATCTTGTTCAGCACTTGTCTGTACGAGCTGATCCAGATGGTCATGTTCAGAACTATCGTAATGATGCCCAGGAAGTGCCACTGGAATAAAACGAACATGTGAACAACAACGAATGAGATCTCTTGATAGAAGTATTGTTTTTTCCAGAAGTCTACCAGAATGAAGATGAAACTGAATATGAGAAGGAATATTATGAGTACTGCGTAACATGTTCTCCATGTCGACCTGTGGACCTCTTTCCCTCGAACGTTCAACAAGTCAGGCATTAGACCGAGCACGGAAGATACGAGGTACAAAGGCTTATATGACAGGAACACGCTCATTTCTCTGGCTAGCTCCCTCTACGGTTCTTGGTCGAGGAAGTCTGATTCTCAAGAGTTCAAGACATCCACGGCACTTCCAAGTCGTACAATGTTGTCACGTAATAGACTTGTATCACATCATATCAGATAGACGTCCTCCAATAACTGCTACGCGGCAACGTTGTAATTGGAAAGTAGATTGCAACTGGCAAGCTTATTTCCCCGGTTCGTGCTGTACTAATCCACATTAGTAGATGCATGGCCTAGAAAGGTTGGCAGACTTGATAAATCGTCGCGCACCTTTTAGAATAATTGACCGTCATTTCAATAAGTCAGGCGCCAAACAAATTACAATAATGCCTTCTTTAGGTTAGCCTTCCCCAGGGTCACTGGCGCTCACTACTAGTGGGACGTGGCTTGGCGACCACGGAGCCCCAGCTGAGTCCGGGCTCCTCTCTGTCATATTTCCTGTCTATCTTCCTTGGTCAACTCTTGTTCTCTTCCGACCCTGACGGTCCTTGTCTCATCTTTCCTGATCCCCTCATTCGTCGAGGTGTCAGACCTCGTTTCTTTTGATGGTATCTGCTGCCTTCTGCTCAAGGCCCTGAAAGAGGCCCTATTCTGTATAGTCCTACACTCTCAAGGGCTCACTGCTGGTAACCCTGAGGAATTCCTGAACTGGGTCAGGTTTTTTCCATCTTCCATTGATTCTAGATCGGACTCGCTCCTCTTTCCCTTTCATGGCTCTCCTTCTTTCCATGTCCCTCAATCCTCAATCTTCGAGGTTTGAGGGCATGTCTTGTCTTCCGGTATTTTATTTTCCTTATTCCTTCCTTTTTGTTCTTTTCTTCTTGTAGCCCGTAAGATGTAGTGTTCTGTTCATCATCTTTCAGTAGCACCCAAACAATTAGGGGCAGATAACCTACCTGTTAGGCCCCTTAAAACAACAATTATTATCATCATCGTCCGGCAGAGTGGCCGAAGGCGCTAGATCGTGCTCCACGACTACAATGGAAAGCTGCATTTTGGAGATATAGAGTTCCAATCCCGGTCATCCTGAGTAACTTTCTTCTGCGGACTTTTCCACGGTTAAATTCCAGGATGGTTGAGCGCAATGGAGAGTTCATGTGAGTGAGAAAGGAGACAGATCCCCAGTCAGCGACCTTCCATCCGCATAATACTGCACTTGTCCCTCGTGATTTAAAGGAACTGTGGGTATGGTCTATTTGAGAGTTGTTACGTCTTTCGTAGAGTGTTTAAACATGTTAAGAGTTCATTTTCCTGATGAGCCATCAAAAAAATCACAGTATAAACAACGATGTCGAAATGTAAATATTATATGTCAGAAAACTGTGCTATAATGAAGCTCATTATGGGACAGATTCTCCCACCAATCAGAGCTCAAGAAACAGTTGTGTGACCAATTAGGCGTGGATAGCATCGCACCTGCGCTCACTTCCATGGCCTTCTAATATAAATTTCACTGAGTGGCCTAGTGTAATGGGGTAATCGAGGAGGCCATGGTCAAATACAAGGTATTCTCTGCGTCTCATGTGCACTGTTTAGTACATAAAACTGGCGAAATCTCGACAGATATTTATGAATATTTATGTTCGAACATAAAATAGTTATAATTATCGTCGAACATAAACAGTCGTATGCAACTCGCCTATAATGGTAATTAAGACACTCGTATGGAAATTATGAAACTTGCATACGCTCGTTTTATAAACATAGTCGTGTCTTAATTATTGCCATTATAGGCTCGTTGCATAATGTACTATTATGGCCAACATTGGACCAGTGCAATGCATAGCCTTAGCCAATTTAGTTCTTGTATTGTCCAGTAGGTGTTAACTTCTTGTCTGCAGCAGAGAACACCCTTCCTTTAGCTCATTATTAATTTAACATGAAGATCAATAAAAATACTCGTATGCAGTCGGAACCAGGAAGATCATAGAAGAGCAGCAGCAATTTATATCGAGAATGATAGAATACAACATGTGAAGGAATATAAGTAGCTGGGAACGTATGATGGAACAAGCAAACGAGAAATTTGAGTAGAATTATTCAGGCAAAGAACACCTTTTATAGAAAGAAGAATCTCTTCACATCCAGAAGTATAGACCTAAAAATAAGGGAAAGACTTTTGAAGACGTACGTGTGGAGTGTGGCTTTGTATGGTAGTGAGACCTGGACAATAGGGAAGTCAGAAGAGAACAAGTTTATGGCCTTTGAGGCTTGGTGCTGCAGAAGAATGCTTAAGATCAGTTGGTTACAACATATGGCAAATGAAGAGGCATTCAGAAGAGCAGGAGAAAGTAGAAGCTTTATGAAGTGTCTGAAAACAAGAAGACATATTCTCAGACATAATAGCCGGCTAGCAATAGTCATCGAAGAAAAAAAATACAGTCAGTCTCATAGACTAGACGTTATCATTTCAAATGACGCATGCTACAAATGCTACACATGTTAGAAAGGCTCAGGAGGGCTTCGAGCGAAGCAAGAAGCCCCAGAACTCTTTCAACAGACTCCATTACCCATTAACTTAGGCTTCCCGCGCGGGCACCTCTTTAATGGTCACCCTGTATTTGAGTCTGACATATTTTACAACTCTTCAAGGGTCACCCATTATTTGAATCTGATATCTTGAAAACCTCTTTAAGGGTCATCCTGTATTTGAATTGAATCTAACATACTGTACACCTCGTTAAGTGTCACCCTGTATTTTGCTCTGACATCCTGCACACCTCTTTAGGAGGCACCCTGTATTCTTATCTGGCAAATTGTACACCTCTTTATAAGTCACCCTGTATTCTTGTGTGACATCTTGTACACATCTTTAGGAGTCACCCTGAAATCGTGTCTGACATCTTGTGCACCTCTTTAGGAGTCACCCTGTATTCTTCTCTGCCATGTTGTATATCTCTTTAGGAGTCACCCTGTATTGTTCTCTGCCATGTTGTACACCTCTTTAAGAGTCACCTTGTATTCTTATCTGGCATCTTGTATATCTCTTTAGGAGTCACACTGTATTCTTCTCTGCCATGTTGTATATATCTTTAGGAGTCACCCTGTATTCTTCTCTGCCATGTTGTACACCTCTTTAAGAGTCACCTTGTATTCTTATCTGGCATCTTGTATATCTCTTTAGGAGTCACCCTGTATTCTTCTCTGCCATGTTGTACACCTCTTTAAGAGTCACCTTGTATTCTTATCTGGCATCTTGTATATCTCTTTAGGAGTCACACTGTATTCTTCTCTGCCATCTTGAACACCTCTTTAAGAGTCACCTTGTATTCTTATCTGGCATCTTGTATATCTCTTTAGGAGTCACCCTGTATTCTTATCTGGCATCTTATACACCTCTTTAGGAGTCACCCTATATTATTTTCGCTTCGCTCGAAGCCCCAGGTCGCTCGACGTCCCAGGACTCTTTCAACAGACTCCATTAACCATTAACTTAGGCTTCCCGCGTGGCTGCATGACGTAACGCACTCGCCGTCCATTATCCATTAACTTAGGCTTCCCGCGCGGCTGCATGACGTCACTTCCGTCTCCGTAACGCATAACTTTTGACTCAAGCATAACGATGAAGTGGGCAAGATAATTTGAAATGATAAAATGCAAGAGGAAGACCACCACTTGCGTACATCACACAGATGATTTATTTATTTTCCGTGTCCAAATCAAATTAGATTTCACCAGTAAGTAGCAACAGTTATAGCATTAGCATTTGCAACCAAAAGATCGTCCTTTGAACATATGTCCTCCATCAAGGGGATGATCAGCAGGTGTTCTGGGTCTTGTAAAATGCTGCTGTCACAGATCTCATCATTGTTGACGAGCATGTTCCATTTCTTGAGATTGTTCTTGCAGCGTGAAACCCCCGTCCTCAGCCTGTTCAATGATTTCCAAATTCCATATGGCAAGTTGTGACCAGGTGCCATTTTTCTGATAGAGGAATAGTTGGGTCTGTGATCTCTGCCTTCCATATCTTCACACGGGCAGCTTCTTGTGAGCCTTCGAGGGCTGTTACTCCCCTCAAAAAGCTGTTTCTGGACTTAAGTCTCTGTCGGGCTGGTTGTTGGCCGAAAAGTGGATGCCTTGAATCGGTTTCTTGCCGTTTCTTCTCAGATGCTACTGCTACCATTCTTCGGACATGAGGTGGAGAAATTCCAATAAGACAGTAGATCTTCTGAAGTGGTGTTGGTCTAAGACACGCAGATACAATCCTGGAAGTCTGATTCAGAGCTATATCCACCTCTTTGGAATGTGGAGAAGAAAGCCAATCTGGTGCTGCATATTCAGCAGCTGAGAAGCTCAGTCCAAGATGATGAGAGACACGAACACAAAATCATTTCACGAATTGAAGACGATGGCGGAGAATAGAGAAGATTGGCGAGTTGCTGCAGGGCTAAGATGTGAGTCTTGTAAAATTTAGATTGCGTCAGTTTTATTCTTCAGATCGCCAAGTGTTATTTTGAGTTCCTTAATATCATCCTTGATTTCTGTAATTCATTTAATGCTGGTATTGTTATTCCATAATGTTTCTACTAATTCTAGTTTCCGGTGTTCGAAGTCGATGTCCGTTTCTTTACTGGTTTCATTTTCCTTATAGACTGTATTATTAGATGCTATTCTCCAATGAACATTATTTACGCATGTCCTAATTATTCTTCGTTCTGTTTTAAGTATTTTATCTTTTCAACTGATCTTGTCGACTTCGTCGTTATGCTTGGGTCCAACGTTATGCGTTACGGAGACGGAAGTGACGTCATGCAGCCGCGAGGGAAGTGACGTCATGCAGCCGCGTGGGAAGCGAGGGCGTGATGTCATGCAGACACACGGGAAGCAGAAGCTAATGGTTATTGGAGTCTGTTGAAAGAGTCCTGGGGCTTCGAGCGAAGCGAGAAGCCCTCCTGGGCCTTCCTAACATGTGTAGCATTTGTAGCATGCGTCATTTGAAATGATATAACGTCTAGTCTTTCAGACTGACTGTAATTTTTATCTATTCCAGCAATATTAGCAGTAGTTTTGAAAATAGTTTCACTAGCTTAAGTCGCGTATAATGGTGCAAGCAATGTACAACAACTGTGTTAGCAGGGTACCTACTGACCCCAGTTGGAAAGACAGATTGGTTTAGGAACAAGACTGGACTAAGACAGGGGAGTGTGCTGTCACCTCTCTTGTTCATAATGGTGATGGATGAAATTGTAAAGGAAACAAAGGAAGCATATGGACATAAAGAAATGAAGTTACTATTATTTGCAGATGATATTGTGGTCTGGGGAAGGAACACCGAAGAAGTGCAAAAACAACTAGATGCACTGAACGAAAATATTCAGAAGTACGGCCTGAAAATCAGTATAGAGAAAAGCAAGACCATGGTGATGACAAGAGGGGAAAGACAAGGAAAGGGCACTGTGAAAATTGGAAGTCAGAGTTTGGAAATTGTGGACACGTTCAAATACCTAGGAAGTGAATTGATGCAAACTGGTAGGTTGGACATGGAGATTGGCAGGAGGGTACAGCAGAGCAATGCATTCTATCAAAGTGTACGAAAACATGTTTGGGATAAGGAAGTACCAAGGAAAAGCAAGGAGGTAATGTATAAAGTGTACTATGTTCCCATACTAACTTATGCAGCTGAGACTTGGACCCTGACTAGCAGGCAAGAGAGTAGAATCCAAGCCAGTGAAATGAAATTCCTAAGAAGTATGATAGGAAAGACAAGGAAAGACAGAATGAGGAATGCAGATGTTAGGAAGGAAGTTGGGATGGGAAAACTAAATGAGAGAATTGAGAAGAATAAACTACGGTGGTTTGGACATGTAAAGAGGATGGAGGAAAATAGAATACCAAGACAGATGCTGGAGGCCAAGTGCAAGGGTAAGAGAGCAAGGGGAAGACCTAGAACATGGTGGATCGATTAAGTGAAGAACAGCGTAAGAAAAAGAAATTTGGACTGGGACAAGATCGTGGAAGAGGAATGGTGGAAAGAGAGAGGAAAGTGGAGAAGTGCTATAAATACCCCGACCCGGCAGGAGCTGGATGAGGGGAATTGATGATGATGATGATGATGATGATGAAGTTGTGTATATTAATGTTAGTGTTTGTACATCACTATGAGAGGTGCGCTTAGAGGGTACAAACTTAAAGAGCCGAGTTTCTTATAACGCCCGCTATTCTCATAAAGCCGCTCCTCTGCTGAGCGAGAAACACTTGTAAGGGGCTGAGGATCACTCGCATGTCAAAACCTGTGATCACGTCATGGAGCTCATGCAACAACAACATTTAAGAAGAAGATACAGTAAGTTTATTTACAAAATGTACAATAATAATGTTGTGGCTCAGCAGACCAGGCGTGGGCAGCACTTGGGGTAGCGCTGTGTCCTGTCGGTCTCCAGTCGGCACGGAGGAGCAGGTTGCGCGATCACAGAACACCTGCAACAACACGACACAACATTGTAGTGATACAAGCCTAATTCTAAGCTTTTCAGTTGGTCAACACGAATCGTGCCCAATTAGCCTACAAGTATTTACATACCCTACAAACTAACACGCTTTTATGTAAGTATTTGTAACGTCTAAATATTTTGGATGATCGCCATGTTGGATTGATCTACAAAAATGTTTGGCACAAATTACAGGACACATTCCTCACACGTAGACGAAGAAATTATGTTATATGAACATGGGTCCGGAAACGGTTTGTTTCCATGTTATACCTCATTGTCTCCAACTCATTACGGATGAGAACACACAAGAACAGAAAGTACCAACATACCACATGCAACTCCTTCTCACAGGAAATGTTCAATATGCCCTCCGTGCATCAACCCACCACCGTAGTGAATCTCAGACGCGCTGATGTATCCCTGCAGGATCGCGTATGGTTCCTCAGCCTTCCATAATACGGGCACAGAGACTCTGAACATCTTGTACTGGGGTTCGATACACAAGAACGTTCAAATGCCCTCACAAATAAAGTTCAGGGATTTTAGGTCCGGAAAGCGTGGAGGCCAGGCAATTGGACCACATCTACCTCTCCATCTGTCACCAAATCTGTTATTTAGAAGCCGACAGACATTAACACTAAAATTAGGAGGTGCTCCATCGTGCATGAAGTACATGTTTTGTCGCACAGCTAGAGGCACGTCTGCTAAGCCGCATGGCAACGGGGCCACTGGCGGTGCACCTACGATAATGACAACGTAACCAAGAGTGCATGTTCTAACGTTCTGTTCTTGTGTTCCCATGATAAGTGACTTGGGGACAATGAGGTGTAACATGGAAACAAAGTGTTTCCGGACCCATGTTCATATAACACAATTTCTTCGTCTACGTGTGAGGAATGTGTCCTGCAATTTGTGCCGTACCTTTTTGTTACACCCTGTATATATTGACCGTAGAGTTATGAACCAATGAAATATGGCACAGCGAATCTTTATCAAGAGCTTAGTGTTCAATTGTTTTAAAAATTCAAGATGCATCTGTTCGACATTTTAAAACATTATTATTAATGTTCCTCGTATCTTATTCAGGTGATTGATAAGATGATTGGTCTATGATAACAATCATGATCTAATGGCACTAAATTCTGTAGCGTATATCATTGAAACCGTGCATTTGACTTTTCTAAAGATTAATTCCCGTGGTTCGTTGCAGAAAGACGCCATCTTGCGGGAGGCGTCTTATTCACCGATATTGAAGCTTTAGGCCTGTATTCTAGCGCATTGTAATTGTGGTGGTGAAGGCTATTTAGTATATCACAAGGAAAAACATTTTATCAGCCAGGAGAGTTCTAACGGAAGAGACCAGTGAGATATACTGTACGAAAATAGGCTCACGAAACTAAAATTTTTTTACGGAAATAAAATTTACTTCTGTCCGACGATCAGACCTAGCGTCTTTGACTGGCAAAACGTCTCGTCTAATAATTGGTGTTTTGTGGGAGAGGATTGAAGCTTGTAAAAAGCAAATTCTGATTATTAAAATTCTGACGTTCAAAAATCAGAGATAAGAAATTAATTTAGATTATTTCCTTCTCTGAATTCTCTTTATTTGTAAAATTAGGCTACTTTGTATTGCTCTGCGCTATCAATTTAACGATCGATCGAAATTTGTAAACATTACAATCTTCAAAGATTTTCAACAAATGTAAGACGCGATGCTACTTCTCGTCTGTTGTCAGAACTCATTCATGAAACACAGAACCATTTGTTACATGCAAACACCGTCCAAAGTCAAATCAATAAACCTTACTACAAAAGAGTGTCCTGAGTTACCGTCAATCGATGTTGGCCCTTTAACAACACGTTCTGCACACCCACACGGTAGTCAAAGCTTGGCCGCTCATGCCCGAATAACAGGAGACCCGGGTTCAAATCTCAATTAAGATAAGACTATCGAGGTGAAATGTCACTTTCAGTGGTTCATATTCCAAGTATAAAGGAGGTCTCGTGGATTAGTTAGTTAGTTAGCTAGTTAGTTAGATGTCTAGCTAGCTAGTTAACTAGTTGGTTAGCTAGTTAGTTAGTTCGTTAGCTAGTTAGTTAGTTCGTTAGCTAGTTAGTGAGTTAGTTGGCTCGTTAGTTAGCGAGTGAGTTAGTTAGTTAGTTCGTTAGCTACTTAGTTAGTGTGATAGTTAGTTGGATAGTTAGTTATTTCGTTAGCTAGTTAGTTAGTTCGTTAGCTACTTAGTTGGTTAGTTAGTTAGTTAGTGAGTGAGTTAGTTAGCTAGTTAGTTCATTCGTTAGCTAGTTAGTCAGTTAGTCAGTTCGTTAGCTAGTTAGTTAGTTTCGTTAGCTAGTTAGTGAGTTAGTTTTTCGTTAGTTAGTTAATTAGTTCGTTATCTAGTTAGTTAGTGAGTTATTCAGTTTGTTAGCTAGTTAGTTAGTTTAGTTTAGTTAGTTAGTTAGTTAGTTAGTTAGGTCGATAGCTAGTTATTTAGTTAGTTAGTTCATTAGTTAGTTCGTTCATTATCTAGTTAGTTGGTTCGATAGCTAGTTAGTTAGTTCGTTCGTTAGCTAGTTAGTTGGTTCGTTAGCTAGCTAGTTAGTTAATGAGTTTGTTAGTTAGCTGTCTGTTTATTGCACGAGGCTACCCCCGACGACTCATCACTCCTCTACGATCTGCTGTGACACAAACAGTCGGGACCATTATTTTACAACAACTAATCCTGTAATAATCAACTCCGCTTAGTGGGTGGATTACCTGTCCCAAGCCCGGCGAAAGGAGGAGGGTTAAATCATCTTGAGACAAACTCAGTTGTAACACTGATATCTCCATTACGTCTGATTTTTGTTTTTCGCAGCTTGAGTGGCGTAGTTGGTAGCATGCTGACCTTCTATGCCCAAGATCGCGAGTTTGTCGGATTTTTAAGAGCATTAAAAATCCCTCAGTATTCCTTCCTTCGGAGGGGAAGTAAAGCCGGCGGTCCCATGTCATAGATGTATAGCATGAAAAAGAACCTTTCACTAACTACACTTGTGGAAGCTAAAATTTGTAGATTCGTTTGATAACGCTATATTAGTTCCAACGTTCGCCACCAGGTGCTGACTGCGATGGCATTTAGTAGCCACGTCCGCAGCTAGGTGTCGTGAACGGTAGCATTTGGTAGCAAAAGTAAGAACTACTTGAAACAATGTATCGTCTGCAATCCTTCTACCTGAATCAAAGTTAACACACAATAATACAGCCATCACAATTAACACCGGTTATCAGACAGATTCTACACACACCCAAAGTACCGGGGCTACATGACCGCGTTGTCGCAGCCTCTAAACTAAGGAACCAACCAACTATCCATTACGTTTAACCTACTAGCATGATGATGTCAGCAGGCCCTAGTCATCGGATTCTGGGGACCAAGAGCATCATGCGGGATTGTATCGAACCTTCCCAAGTCTTTTCGTCCCAAACGCAAACAACGGTCAATGTTAACACACTTCTAAAATCTGGCAAACTAAAGCAATTAACACTCATGTTGGATGAACACAAAATTATGACTTTATCTCAAGAAACCAGGTACACTGACAAAAATCATTTCTAGTCAGGGAAACTAGAGAATAGACCTACACAAAGGCGATCTCAGTACCTAACAAATCTTCAAAATTTTGTGTCGGCTTTGCCGTAAGGAGGAATATAAATTCAGTACTAAGCTTCACATCTTCTTCTGAAAGAATGTCATTACTATCAATCAAATCCATTTAAAAACTCCATTAAATTGCAGACAAAACCGGGCTCCAAATCTCATACCAACAAAAAATCCAGTTCATGGAAGGATCTCGTCGGTACATGGATAAACAGCCTTGGGTAACCCGATTCGGCAAATAATCTCAGGTGTCTAATTCAAATACCTGGGAGAAATTATCCAACCCTCGGGCCTGGATCGTGATGCAAACAAGGAGTGAATCTCTAAATTGCAAAGAGCCTACAGAATCACATGGAAAAGCTATGACAAAAGTTTGGTGCTTTTCAGTCGGTCAACACGAATGTACCCAAAAAGAGCTGGGTTGTGTCCTAATCCTGAAATAAATTACATGAGATTAATAAATACACTAGGATGACCAGTTTCGATCGTCAAGCGATCATCATCAGATCCATTACACTTAGGCTATAGCATCTATGTTTGAGAATACAGGTGAAAAATATTTACAATATGTACAATTATTTAGTTGCAGTATTGGTAATGAAACTGTCAGTGTATGCTAAATGTAGTATATCTAATGTTAGGTGAAATGCTAAAATGGTGATAGAAATCCGGAGTTTGTCTGTTTGGGGTGATTACATCGTTGTAAAAATCAACTACGGTTATACTGTAAAAATACAGGCTGATACTTATCTGGTTGTCTTCCTGGCTGGGACATCGAGCAGTTTCGTGTTCACTCTAGCACCAGTTGTTGTCGACTGAACCCGGGTATTAACTGGACGAAACTAGTTTTTCCTTTCTCCTCCCTCTACGTTCCTATGTGCTGTCTGAGGTCAGTGCAATGTTTATTTGTGTGACGTTGCCAAATCTAGATAAGAATGTATGTTATTGAATACAGGAAGATCTACAACTATTAAAGACCGTGGAACTGTCCTCGCCACGCGTGGACTAAAAAGCCATTCAACTAAGCGGTACACGGTCTATTGAAGACGTCCCGGCACCTTTAATACTGCCGCGCATACCGGCCTAGGTTTATTGCAGAAAAAAGTACATAGTACACCTGATCCAAATAACATTTACCTATAATGAGAAATCTATCTCAGGTAAAGCAAAATTATGACATTACAACACGGTAATCAAACCCGAGTCACTATATGCCTCTGAAACACTGACTTAGTTATTATTGTTTTAGGGGCAGATGACCTCGTAGTTCCACCCCTTAAAACAACAACAACAACAACAACTAACTAACTAATTGTTGCTTTAAGGGGCGGAACTACGAGGTCATCTGCCCCTCTTAACACAGATTTCAGTATACAAATTTAGAATGGAATTAATAATTTAGAGGTGGACACCAAAATATGAAAAGATCGAAAATTAATAAAACAACAAATTAAATAAAACTAATAATTAAAATAATAAACAAATTTACGGAAGAACAATAAAACAGAATTAAAACAAGAACAAGTCGTTGAGTTAATGTACACTGGAATAATGAATTTAGATTGGTGGCCCTAACCCACTCTCTCTTATAAAGCGGATGACGAGATCAGCAGCCACCACGATTGAGTGTCATCTGCAAACCAAGGTTTCTTCGTAAGTCAGCAAGATCCACACACTTGGTTAAAATGTGGGCCACGGTGAAAACGGCTCCACAGGTACTAAGTGGGGTGGTCTTCCCTTCTCATTAGGTACGAGTGTATAACCTATCCTTAGCCTACTCAAAATGACGGACTCTCTCCGTGACCGGAAAGAGCTCCACCACACGCGAGTAGTTCCCTTGATCGCTCTCAGTTTACTGGGCAGTGGGTCAGCTAGCCACTGACTCTCCCAAAATGCCAGAACTTGTCGGCGTAACTGAGAGCGAATATCTTTAGCGGGTACCTCCATTGGTCGAGGTGGTAGTGATACCGCCTCTTTTGCAGCTTGATCCGCTAACTCATTTCCCGCAATTCCCATGTGGCTTGGTGATTCGAGTGTCAGCGTGGCACAGCCCGGCTAGTAGGTCGTGGATTCGCTGCACTAGCGGGTGTTGCGGGAAACATGTAGCAATTGACTGCAAGGAACTCAAAGAATCGGTACACACGAGAAAGTGGATTCGTGCATCCTGTAGTGCAAACTGCAGAGCTTCATATATGGCAACGAGCTCCGCAGTAAACACACTACAGGCCTCAGGCAAAGAGATCTTGGTATTTTCACCATCATTAACGTAAGCACAACCCACCTTATCGTCCACCTTCGAACCATCCGTGTAGAGAATGCCAGCGTCCGGAAATTGGTGAACTATGCTGTGGAACTGCCTCCGGTAAACGGAGGCATTCGTATTCACCTTAGGACCTCGGTGTAGGTCTAGATCTGGACGCGGGACTTGCCCCGGAGGCACCTCGCTAGGTGTCCGGATCATAGAGGGACCTACAGCCACGAGCTATCGAGTCTTACACCAACCGCCCGGGTGGCGCGATGCTGGTTGGCGAACCACAGGTGGTATTGGGACTGAAGCTCGTGTGTTGATCATTGGGGGCAGATCACTAATTAAAGATATATATACAAAAACAAGAAAGAACAAGTAGTTCCGTGACGAACTAAAGAGCCCTCTTTTCTTAAAATTTTAGATTCATGGCAATGAATAATCTACATATCAGAAATGAAATTATACATTGGATCTATCAGCGCTCGCAAAATAATGTTGTCAACAGTGTCATGCATGTGTTGCATAGAATTAATCTGAAACATTATGTTCTGTTATTAGCAAGCCTCCGTGGCTTAGGCGGCAGCACGTTGGTCTCTCACCGCTGGATCCGTGGTTCAAATTCCGGTCACTCCATGTGAAATTTGTGCTGGACAAAGCAGAAGGAGAAAGGTTTTTCTCCGGGTACTCCGGTTTTCTCTGTCACAATTTCATTCCAGCAACACTCTCCACTATCATTTCATTTCATCTGCCATGCATTTAAGCATTTCCCCAGGGGAGTGCAACAGGCTTCGGCAGCCGGCACAGTCCATATCCTCGCCACTAGATGGGGGCTTCATTCATTCCATTCCTGACTCGGTCGGAGACTGGAAGCAGGCTGTGGATTTTCATGTTCATGATCTGTTGGATAAAATCCATTTGTTAATATAGAGGTTACAAGTATTTAAAATGTGGACCTATCAGCAGGCTTAGAATCATGTTGGCAGCAGTTATTCCAAATTAATCTAGAATGTCAGGTAATATACCTGTGCAAAATTTAGAGCTGTTGGCTAGCATGCTTTGTGATATATTGGAATTAGAATTAAAAACATAGGGACAGCATTTATTAACAGTTGGCAGCCCTGCTGGCTCTAAAGAATACGCATAGTCATATCCGTTATGGTACACAAAGCACATATGAAATTTGGTTGAAATACCATTGATAGTATAGAAGATACATGCATTTAAATGTTGGACCTATCAGGAAGCATAGAATGATATTGGCAACACTGTCATATATGGGCTCCTGAAAATTAATCTGGTATGTCATTATCTGTGTGTGCCAATTTTGGAACAGCTCGTATGCGTAACTTCTGAGATATACCACATAGAGCTCAAATTTCAAGATCGTTACTCATACAAAATTTGGTTTTGATAGCTGCAGCCGTTTAAGAGTTGATTACACACACAGACAGACACACATTTGTCCGGATCGATCTCACAAGTCCACTTTATCCTCATTTTTACAAAATGAGAAAAGTAGGCTAAGCATCTCGAGGAAAATGCTCGGCCCAGTTTGTGCTGAGGGAATTTGGATGAAAAGGAAATCACAGGAGCTTTATTAGCATTCGGAGAAAATGTGGGACACATTCACGAAAAGACGTTTGGATATTTGGTTGATTGGTTTCTTAGTTTAGGGGCTGCGACAACGCGGTCATGTAGCCCCGAGTACTTTGGGTGTGTGTAGAATCTGTGTGATAACCGGGGTTATTGTGATAGATGTATTAGTGTGTGTTATCTGTTTTTAATTCAAGTAAGGACTGCACAGGATAATTTCAAGTACTTCCTACTTTCGCTACCAAATGCTACCGTCCACGACACCTAGCTTGCGGACTTGGCTACTACTAGAAGTCATCGGAACCAGCGCCTGGTGACGAACATTGGAACTTAGGAGCATTAATCAAACATAGCCTACAAATTTTGCTTCACACAAGTTTAGTTAGGGGAAGGTTCTTTTTCATGCTATAAATCTATGACATGGGACTGCCGGTTTCACTTCCCCCTCCGAAGGAAGGCATACTGAGGGATTTTAACGCTCTTAAAAAATCCGACGACTTTGACCGGGTTTGAACCCGCGACCTTGGGCATAGAAGCTCAGCATGCTATCTACTACGTCACCAAAGCCGCTAAAATTAAAATTAATTAATTAATAAATAGATGTTTTAAATAATAGACTAATGGTTGGTTGGTTGGTTGGTTCTTAAGTTTAGGGGCTGCGACAACGCGGTCATGTAGCCCCGTGTACTTTGGGTGTGTGTAGAATCTGTCTGATAACCGGTGTTAATTGTGATGACTGTATTAGTGTGTGTTATCTGTTATTTTAATTTAAGTACTGCAACTTAGAATTTTTCAAATAGTTCCTACTTTTGCCGCCAAGCGCCACCGTCAACGACTACTAGGCTAAGTTCACAACTCAGCTGCTAGACGCCACCGCAGTCGGCTCTTGGCAACGAACTTAGAAACCTAAGAGCGTTGTTTACAATAACCTATCCAATTTAGCTTCTCACAGGTGCAATTAGTGGAAGGTTCTTTAACATGCCATAAATCTATGACATGGGACCGCCGGCTTTACTTCCCCTCCGAAGGAAGGCATACTGAGGGATTTTTAACGCTCTTAAAAAATCCGACGGCTTCGGCCGGGTTTGAACCCGCTATCTTGGGCATAGAAGCTCAGCATGCTACCGACTACGCCACCGAAGCCGCTAATAGACTAATAATTTTGAATATTTAAAATAAAAATAAAAATTAGAGCTGAAATGAAAATTTAAATTTTAAAAAAATGAAGTTAAAATTAGAAAAACAAGATGTTCAGTAAAGAACATATAGCCTACTTTCTCCTAAATGCATGGGTATTGTTATAACTCTTTGTCCTTTTCAAGGAGTATAATTGAATGTTGGTTGTAGTAGCTTGTTGAAATACAACGTGCTATACGGATATTAAACATGAATATGAGGTGCCGTTTGCTAGTGCTACCTCTGTAAAAAAAAAAGTCATTCAATTCGGTTTCGCCTGGTTTGAACTTATATGGTGAATCGATTTGCACACATACATGGCCGCTATCTGCAAACTATTGGGCTGATGCCCGTGTTGTTCAGTCAAAAGATGCTTCCCACAAAAAGGAATGTTGTTGCAAAATTTGGTAGAGATCGGATGATTAAGTTGGTTGTAATTTGATTTAAGCTTTTAAAATTTGAGTGGCCGCCATTCCGTTTCCGTCAAGATGGCGGCGATATAAAACATGACCCTGAGGTGCCCTTTGCTAGTGCTACCTCTGTACCAAATTTCATTCAATTCGGTTTCACCGTGTTTGAATTGATATAGGAATCGATTTGCACACATACATGGCTGCTAACTACAAACTATTGGGCTGCTGACATTGTAGTTTTGATAAAAGATGCTTTCCACATAAAGGCATGTTGTTGCAAAATTTGGTAGAGATCAGATGATTAGGTTGTTCGTAATTTCATTTAAGCTTTAAACATTTGGGTGGCCGCCATCACCTTTTCGTCAAGATGGGGGCGATATAAAACATGATACTGGAGTGCCCTTTGCAAGTGCTACTTCTGTAACAAATTTCGTTGAATTCGGTTTCACCGTGTTTGAATTGATAGGGGGAATCAATTTGCATACATACATTGCCTCCATCTGCAAACTATTGGGCTGATGACCTTGTAGTTTAGGCAAAAGACGCTCGCCATATAAACTTATGTTGTTGCAAAATTGGCGGCGATATAAAACACGACACTGAGGTGAACTTTGCTAGTGCTACCTTTGTACCAAATTTCGTTCAATTCGGTGTCACCGTGTCCGAATTGATAGGGGGGGGGACAGACATTCAGAGTACACACACTAACACACAGACTCACACACACACAGACAGACACACAATTTTTCGCCCTGTGTTGATCTCATAAATCTACTTTCATTTTTTGCAAAAATCGAAAGTAGGCTAAAAATAGTCAGCCCTTGATGGTCGGTTCCTCAGTTTAGCGGCTGCGACAACGCGGTCATGTAGCCCCGTGTACTTTGGGTGTGAGTAGAATCTGTCTGATAACCGGTGTTAATTGTGATGACTGTATTAGGGTGTGTTATGTTTTTTAATTCAAGTAAGGACTGCAAACTTTGAATTTTTTAAATAGTTCCTACTTTTGCCGCCAAACGCCACCGTCAACGACTACTAGTTCAGAACTTAGCTACTAGACGCCTCCGCAGTTGGCTCGTGGCAACGAACGTAGGAACCTATACATTTTAGCTTCTCACATGTGTAATTAGTGGAAGGTTCTTTAACATGTCATAAATCTATGACATGGGACCGCCGGCTTTACTTCCCCTCCGAAGGAAGGCATACTGAGGGATTTTTAACACTTCGGCTCGGTTTGAACCCGCAACCTTCGGCATAGAGGCTTAGCATGCTACCAACTACGCCACCGAAGCTGCCATAGTGTTAAAACAATCGAAGCAAGATCAGCGCCTCTTAGACGGGCATAACGATCTAATGGCCTTAACTACCATGTTTGAGTTGGAGTCATTTAGGTTATCTACTCTCCAACTTGGACGTTCTGGTATTGGGTGACACAAGAGAGCACATGGTAGGACTGTGAGGGACGCTACCTTACCCCTGTATTTGGATGCTGTAGTTGGGACCGGCTCTTGTGCACTTGTGCTGAGAGCATTGATCTGGATACTGCCACGTGCTGCCAACATCGTATGTCTCATTAGAGTTTGCATCGTAACACTGGTCAGGATAGCCTGCAATACATATAGCACTGGTCAGCACAGCCTGCTATACATATAGCACTGGTCGGCATAGCCTGCTATACATATAGCACTGGTCAGCATATGCAATGCATATAGCACTGGTCAGCATAGCCTGCAATACATATAGCACTGGTCAGCATAGCCTGCTATATATATAGCACTGGTCATCATAGCCTGCGATACATATAGCACTGGTCAGCATAGCCTGCAATACATATAACAGTGGTCAGGATAGCCTGCAATACATATAGCACTGGTCAGGATAGCCTGCAATACATATAGCACTGGCCAGCATAGCCTGCTATACATATACACTGGTCATGATAGCCTGCAATACATATAGCACAGGTCAGGATAGCCTGCTATACATATAGCACTGGTCAGCATAGCCTGCTATACATATAACACTAGTCAGGATAGCCTGCTAAACATATAGCACTGGTCAGCATAGCCTGCAATACATATAACACCTGTCAGGATAGCCAGCAAGACATATAGCACTGGTCAGCATAGCCTGCAATACATATAGCACTGGTCAGGATAGCCTGCAATACATATAGCACTGGTCAGCATAGCATGAAATTCATATAACATCTGTCAGGATAGCCTGCAATACATATAGCACTGGTCAGCATAGCCTGCAATATATATAGCACAGGTCAGGATAGCCTTCAATACACATAGCACTGGTCAGCATAGCCTGCTATAATATACGACACTGGTCAGGATAGCCTGCAATACATGTAGCACTGGTCAGGATAGCCTGTAATACATATAGCCCTGGCCAGCATAGCCTGCTATACATATACACTGGTCATGATTGCCTGCAATATATATAGCACTGGTCAGGATAGCCTGCAATACATATAGCACTGGACAGCACAGCCTGCTATACATATAACACTGGTCAGGACAGCCTGCAATACATATAGCACTGGTCAGGATAGCCTGCAATACATAAAGCACTGGTCAGCACAGCGTGCTATACATATAGCACTGGTCAGGATAGCCTGCTATACATATAGCACTGGTCAGGATAGCCTGCAATACAAATAGCACTGGTCACGATAGCCTGCTATACATATAGCACTGCTCAGGATAGCCTGCAATACATATAGCACTGGTCAGCATAGCCTGCAATACATATAGCACTGGTCGGCATAGCCTGCAATACATATAGCACTGTCCGGCATAGCCTGCAATACATATAGCACTGGTCAGCACAGCCTGCTATACATATAGCACTAGTCGGCATAGCCTGCAATACATATAGCACTGGCCGGCATAGCCTGCAATACATATAGCACTGGTCAGCATAGCCTGCTATACATATAGCACTGGTCAGCATAGCCTGCTATACATATAGCACTGGTCAGCATAGCCTGCTATACATATAGCACTGGTCAGGAGAGCCTGCAATACATATAACACCTGTCAGGTTAGCCTGCAAGACATATAGCACTGGTCAGCATAGCCGGCAATACATATAGCACTGGTCAGGATAGCCTGCTATACATATAGCACTGGTCAGCATAGCCTGCTATACATATAACACTGGTCAGGATAGCCTGCTATACATATAGCACTCGTCAGCATAGCCTGCAATATATGTAAAACCTGTCAGGATAGCCTGCAAGACATATAGCACTGGTCAGCATAGTTTGCAATACATATAGCACTGATCAGGATAGCCTGCAATAAATATAGCACTGGTCAGCATAGCCTGCTATACATATAACACTGGTCAGGATAGCCTGCTATACATATAGCACTGGTCAGGAGAGCCTGCAATACATATAGCACTGGTCAGCACAGCCTGATATACATACAACACCTGTCAGGATAGCCTGCAAGACATATAGCACTGGTCAGCATAGCCTGCAATACATATAGCACTGGTCAGGATAGCCTGCAATACATATAGCACTGGTCAGGATAGCCTGCTATACATATAGCACTGGTCAGCATAGCCTGCTATACATATAACACTGGTCAGGATAGCCTGCTATACATATAGCACCGGTCAGCATAGCATGCAATATATGTAACACATGTCAGGATAGCCTGCAAGACATATAGCACTGGTCAGCATAGTTTGCAATACATATAGCACTGATCAGGATAGCCTGCAATACATATAGCACTGGTCAGCATAGCCTGCTATACATATACACTGGTCAGGATAGCCTGCAATGCATATAGCACTGGTCAGGATAGCCTGCAATACATATAGCACTGGTCAGCATAGCCTGCTATACATATAACACTGGTCAGGATAGCCTGCTATACATATAGCACTGGTCAGCACAGCATGTTATACATATAGCAATGGTCAGGATATCCTGCTATACATATAGCACTGGTCAGGATAGCTTGCAATACATATAACACCTGTCAGGATAGCCTGCAAGACATATAGCACTGGTCATCACAGCCTGCTATACATATAACACTGGTCAGGATAGCCTGCAACACATATAGCACTGGTCAGCACAGGCTGCAATTCATATAACACCTGTAAGGATAGCCTGCAATACATATAGCACTGGTCAGCATAGCCTGCAATATATATAGCACAGGTCAGGATAGCCTGCAATACACATAGCACTGATCAGCATAGCCTGCTATACATATAACACTGGTCAGGATAGCCTGCAATACATATAGCACTGGTCAGGATAGCCTGCAATACATATAGCACCGGTCAGCACAGCGTGCTATACATATAGGACTGGTCAGGATAGCCTGAAATACATATAGCACTGGTCAGGATACCCTGCAATACATATAGCACTGGTCGGCATAGCCTGCAATACATATAGCACTGGTCAGCATAGCCTGCTATACATATAACACTGGTCAGGATAGCCTGCAATACATATAGCACTGGTCAGCATAGCCTGCAATACATATAACACCTGTCAGGTTAGCCTGCAAGACATATAGCACTGGTCAGCATCGCCTGCAATACATATAGCACCCGTCAGGATAGCCTGCTATACATATAGCACTGGTCAGCATAGCCTGCTATACATATAACACTGGTCAGGATAGCCTGCTATACATATAGCACTGGTCAGCATAGCCTGCAATATATGTAACACCTGTCAGGATAGCCTGGAAGACATATAGCACTGGTCAGCATAGTTTGCAATACATATAGCACTGATCAGGATAGCCTGAAAAACATATAGCACTGGTCAGCATAGCCTGCTATACATATCGCACTGGTCAGGATAGCCTGCAATACATATAGCACTGGTCAGCATAGCCTGCAATACATATAGCACTGGTCAGCATAGCCTGCTATACATATAACACTGGTCAGGAGAGCCTGCAATACATACAGCACTGGTCAGCACAGCCTGCTATACATATAACACCAGTCAGGATAGCCTGCAGGACATATAGCACTGGTCAGCATAGCCTGCAATACATATAGCACTGGTCAGGATAGCCTGCAATACATATAGCACTGGTCAGGATAGCCTGCTATACATATAGCACTGGTCAGCATAGCCTGCTATACATATAACACTGGTCAGGATAGCCTGCTATACATATAGCACTGGTCAGCATAGCCTGCAATATATGTAACACATGTCAGGATAGCCTCAAGACATATAGCACTGGTCAACATAGCCTGCAATACATATAGCACTGGTCAGCATAGCCTGCTATACATATAACACTGGTCAGGATAGCCTGCAATACATATGGCACTGGTCAGATAGCCTGCAATACATATAGCACTGGTCAGCATAGCCTGCAATACATATAGCACTGGTCAACATAGCCTGCTATACATATAACACTGGTCAGGATAGCCTGCAAGACATATAGCACTGGTCAGCATAGCCTGCAATACATATAGCACTGGTCAGCATAGCCTGCAATACATATAGCACTGGTCAACATAGCCTACTATACATATAACACTGGTCAGGATAGCCTGCAATACATATGGCACTGGTCAGGATAGCCTGCTATACATATAGCACTGGTCAGCACAGCATGTTATACATATAGCACTGGTCAGGATAGCCTGCTATACATATAGCACTGGTCAGGATAGCCTGCAATACATATAACACCTGTCAGGATAGCCTGCAAGACATATAGTACTGGTCAGCACAGCCTGCTATACATATAACACTGGTCAGTATAGCCTGCAATACATACAGCACTGGTCAGGATAGCCTGCAATACATATAGCACTGGTCAACATAGCCTGCTATACATATAACACTGGTCAGGATAGCCTGCAATACATATGGCACTGGTCAGGATAGCCTGCTATACATATAGCACTGGTCAGCACAGCATGTTATACATATAGCACTGGTCAGGATAGCCTGCTATACATATAGCACTGGTCAGGAAAGCCTGCAAAACATATAGCACTGGTCAGCACAGCCTGCTATACATATAGCACTGGTCAGCACAGCCTGCTATACATATAGCACTGGTCAGGATAGCCTGCTATACATATAGCACTTGTCAGGATAGCCTGCTATACATATAACACTGGTCAGAATAGCCTCTTATACTTATAGCACTGGTCAGCACAGCCTGCTATACATATAGCACTGGTCAGGATAGCCTGCTATACATATAGCACTTGTCAGGATAGCCTGCTATACATATAACACTGGTCAGGATAGCCTGCAATACATATAGCACTGGTCAGCACAGCCTGCTATACATATTGCACTGTTTAGGATAGACTGCTATACATATAGCACTGGTCAGCATAGCCTGCTATACATCTAGCACTGGTTAGGATATCCTGCAATACATATAGCACTGGTCAGCATAGCCTGCTATACATCTAGCACTGGTCAGGATAGCCTGCAATACATATAGCACTGGTCAGCACATCCTGCTATATATATAGCATTGGTCAGGATAGCCTGCAATACATATAGCACTGGTCAGGATAGCCTGCAATACATATAGCACTGGTCAACATAGCCTGCAATACATGTAACACTGGTCAGGATAGCCTGCTATACATATAGCACTGGTCAGGATAGCCTGCAATACATAAAGCACTGGTCAGGATAGCCTGCAATACATATAGCACTGGTCAGCATAGCCTGCTATACATATAACACTGGTCAGGATAGCCTGCAATGCATATAGCACTGGTCAGCACAGCCTGCTATACATATAATACTGGTCAGGATAGCCTGCTATACATGTAGCACTGGTCAGCACAGCCTGTTATACATATAGCACTGGTCAGGATAGCCTGCAATACATATAGCACTGGTCAGCATAGCCTGCTATACATATAGCACATTGGGGCCGATAGCGTAGATTTTAGGCCCCTTAAAACAACAATTATCATCATCATCATCACATATAGCACTGGTCAGGATAGCCTGCTATACATATAGCACTGGTCAGGATAGCCTGCTATACATATAACACTGGTCAGGATAGCCTGCAATACATATAGCACTGGTCAACACAGCCTGCTATACATATAGCACTGGTCAGGATATCCTGCAATACATATAGCACTGGTCAGCATAGCCTGCTATACATATAACACTGGTCAGGATAGCCTGCAATACATAAAGCACTGGTCAGCTCAGCCTGCTTTACACATAGCATTGGTCTGGATAGCCTGCTATACATATAGCACTGGTCAGGATAGCCTGCTGTACATATAGCACTGGACAGGATAGCCTGCTATACATATAACACTGGTCAGGATAGCCTGCAATACATATAGCACTGGTCAGGATAGCCTGCTATACATATGGCACTGGTCAGGATAGCCTGCAATACATAAAGCACTGGTCAGCACAGCCTGCTATACATATAGCACTGGTCAGGATAGCCTGCTATACATATAGCACTGGTCAGCATAGCCTGCTATACATATAACACCAGTCAGGATAGCCTGCAATACATATAGCACTGGTCAGCACAGCCTGCTATACATATAACACTGGTCAGGATAGCCTGCTATACATATAGCACTGGTCAGCACAGCCTGTGATACATATAGCACTGGTCAGGATAGCCTGCAATACATATAGCACTGGTCAGCCTAGCCTGCTATACATATAGCACATTGGGGCCGATAGCCTAGATGTTAGGCCCCTTAAAACAACAATTATCATCATCATCACATATAGCACTGGTCAGGATAGCCTGCTATACATATAGCACCGGTCAGGTTAGCCTGCTATACATATAACACTGGTCAGGATAGCCTGCAATACATATAGCACTGGTCAGCACAGCCTGCTATACATATAGCACTGGTCAGGATAGCCTGTTATACATATAGCACTGGTCAGGATAGCCTGCTATACATATAGCACTGGTCAGGATAGCCTGCTATACATATAACACTGGTCAGGATAGCCTGCAATACATATAGCACTGGTCAGCACAGCCTGCTATACATATAGCACTGGTCAGGATAGCCTGCAATACATATAGCACTGGTCAGCATAGCCTGCTATACATTTAACACTGGTCAGGATAGCCTGCAATACATATAGCACTGGTCAGCACAGCCGGCTTTACATATAGCATAGGTCTGGATAGCCTGCTATACATATAGCACTGGTCAGGATAGCCTGCTGTACATATAGCACTGGACAGGATAGCCTGCTATACATATAACACTGGTCAGGATAGCCTGCAATACATATAGCACTGGTCAGGATAGCCTGCTATACATATGGCACTGGTCAGGATAGCCTGCAATACATATAGCACTGGTCAGCACAGCCTGCTATACATATAGCACTGGTCAGGATAGCCTGCTATACATATAGCACTGGTCAGGATAGCCTGCTATACATATAGCACTGGTCAGTATAGCCTGCTATAGATATGGCACTGGTCAGGATAGCCTGCAATACATATAGCACTGGTCAGCACAGCCTGCTATACATATAGCACTGGTCAGGATAGCCTGCTATACATATAGCACTGGTCAGGATAGCCTGTTATACATATCGCACTGGTCAGGATAGCCTGCTATACATATAGCAGTGGTCAGGATAGTCTGCTATACATAAAGCACTGGTCAGGATAGCCTGCTGTACATATAGCACTGGTCAGGATAGCCTGCTATACATATATCACTGGTCAGGATAGCCTGCTATACATATAGCACGGGTCAGGATAGCCTGCTATACATATAACACTGATCAGGATAGCCTGCTATACATATAGAACTGGCCAGGATAGCTTGCAATACGTTTAGCACGGGTCAGGATAGCACGCAGTACCCAAGTAGCACGGGGCAGGATAGCCTGCTGTACGTATAGCACTGGTCAGGATAGCCTGCTATACATATAGCAGTGGTCAGGATAGCCTGCAATACATATAGCACTGGTCAGGATAGCTAAAAATGGCTGAGTCAGCTGGAATTTCTTCTACATAAGTCGTGATCCTATTTGGGATGGCTGGGCGGGTTACAGACAGCGGAGGAGTGAACATCTATTACTATAACATCACCAGACACCATTACTACAGGCATTTTGGCTATTGTCAGTAATTATACGCCAAATCAATACATAAACAAATATATATTTTGTATATTAGTACATGTTCCGACCCACACTGGGGTCATCCTCAGCCTAAAAGGAAAATCAATTAAGAATTGAAAACTAAAATGGCGTATGCGACTTAAATCTAAATTAATGATAATAATTGTAATAAATAAAATATAGTAATAAAATGGATATCCTTACAAATGCAGTATTAATTAAATAAATATAAGATTGGTCTTTTAACAATAATTTTAAAAAAGTAGTTAGAAAATAAGAACTATTAACGGTGAGTGTAAAAATGTAAAGCTTTAAAAATTTATCAAAATATACACAAAATAATTTAGAAAATCAATAAAATAATTCTGTTCGGCGCTTGAGTTAAATAAGTTGAATCCTCTTCAATATTGAATGGGTGCCAACCAGTACGATGACATGAAATAACAGGAAAATAAAACATGTCAGGAAAAAATGTTATATAAGTAAACGAAACATAATTAGCCAGCGTATGAAACTGATGAAATCTACTTTATATGATTTATTATCAAAAGTTTGGTGTTTTTCAGTCGGTCAACACGAATGTACCCAAATAGAGCTGGGTTATGCCCTGATCCTGAAATAAATTACATAAGATTAATAAATACACTATCTCGACATAACTATTGAACGTAAGGACAACGAGCTTCCATACTCCATATTCCGAAAAGCCACACAAACCTCGCATGCAATCGACAATCAGTCTAATCACCCCAGTACGCATAAATAAGCGGGGTTCAATTCAATGGTGCACACAGCTTTAAACATAGGCCTACCCATGTCAACAGACAATTATAATAAGGAAATAAGAACCATTAAACAAATAGCAAAAGAAAACAATTTCCCGCCAAGCAAAATAGACCAAATTGTAGCCAAACATAAAAATAAAGATAAAATGATTCCAAAACCGGACATTAATGAGAAAAAATTCGGGCGCTTCAACTATGTGAATGAGAACACATATAAAATCACTAATCTATTCAAAAAGCAAGGCATAAAAATAGCATTCACAACGAATAATACGACCGGGAGGCACCTGCAAAATAGCAATCTAAATAAACAAGACCCGTATTCAAAGTCAGGGGTATATTCTATTACATGCCAAGACATTGGTTGTCAAGCTAATTACATTGGACAGAGCGGAAGGCGAGTAGATACACGTTATAATGAACATAGGAATGCGATAAGATACGGAACACATTCAGCCATATGCGAACATATGTGTGAGACGGGGCACAGCTTCACTAAAATCGAGACTGATCTAAAAATAATTCATCACGAATCGAAAGGCAGAGCTCTGGACATAAAAGAAGCAATCGAGATTCACCTAGCCAAACAAAACAATCCCAACAATCTAAATGAACACACTTTTATGGAGAGTTCGCCCCTTTTCGCTCTACTAAAAAACACACCCTGTCGAAAACAACACACAACTTAGCGATAAAGCCAAGCTAGATAAAAAAGGAGGGGGGAAATAGCGGTGTTTAAAGGTAAATGTTATTTGGATCAGGTGTACTATGTACATTTTTCTGCAATAAACCTAGGCCTGTATGCGCGGCAGTATTAGAGGTGCCGGGACGTCTTCAATAGACCGTGTACCGCTTAGTATAAATGGCTTTTTAGCCCATGCGTGGCGAAGATAGTTCCACGATCGTTAGTTGTTGCAGACTCCTGCATTCAATAGCATACACTTTTATCTAGATTTGTCAAAGTCACACAAATATACATGGCACTGACCTCTGGAAGAACATAGCAACTAAAGGGGGAGGAAGGGGAAAACCAGTTCCACCCAGCGAACACTCGGGGTTATAGTCGACTACAACTGGTGTCTATGGAAACACGCAACTGCTTCAAGTTCCAGTTAAAGAGACAACTCGATAAGTACAAGCTTGCATTATTTCAATATAACCATAGTTGATTTTGTAAAACCATATAATCACCCCTAACAGACAAACTCCGGATTTTCATCACTATTTTAGAAGTTTACCTAACATTAGATATACCACATTTAACATACACCGACTGTTGCATTACCAACACTGCAACTAAATAATTGTACATATTGTATGTATTTTTCACCTGTATTCTCAAACTTAGATGTTATAGCCTAAGTGTAATGGATCTGATGATGATCGCTTGACGATCGAAACTGGTCATCCTAGTGTATTTATTAATCTTATGTAATTTATTTCAGAATCAGGGCATAACCCAGCTCTATTTGGGTACATTCGTGTTGACCGACTGAAAAGCACCAAACTTTTGTTTACTTAGGCAACACTGAAAAATGGCTTCAAACCTCACAATGATTTATTATCACTTACCTCGTTGTATGGGATGGAGAAATTTGGAAATACGTACAAGAATTTGAGTTGAAATGCCCAATATGGATATGTGGCAATTCTAATAAATGTCCAAAACGTTTTAAAATTATTGTTAAAAGACCAATCTTATATTTATTTAATTAATACTACTTTTGTAAAGATATCCATTTTATTGCTATATTTTATTTATTACAATTTTTATCATTAATTTTTCATTTTAATTTAGATTTAAGTGACATATGCTATTTTAGTTTTCAATTCTTAATTGATTTTCCTTTTAGGCTGAGGATGACCCCATTGTGGGTCGAAACATGTACTAATATATAAAATATATATTTGTTTATGTATTGATTTGGCGTATAATTTAAACGTTTAATTCTAACATCAATACGGATATTTAAATGGCAAATGTGTTTGTATTCTAATTTCTGTAAAGAATTTTTTACTTCGGTTCAGGTAAACTCCACTCTTACCACATAATCCATGTGTACAAAACAAGGAGCTAGAAATAAATGTACAATTTGATAGCATTCTTACGCGGGTCAGCTGACAGGAGAAGATTCGCGACCCAGGAGAGGGCGCCCTGCAGCAGGACAGCCGACAGCATCAGCACTAGGATGAATCTCATGGCTCTGAAACACACATCAAGACACTAACCTCAACCAAGACCGACTACAATATCTCAGATCGTAACATCAAAACAAAGATGGCGGCAATCTTAGGGGAGCAGTTGTTGACGCCGGCAGCAGGACTGCCAACAGCATCAGCACTAGGATGAATCTCATGGCTCTGAAACACACATCAAGACACTAACCTCAACCAAGACCGACTACAATATCTCAGATCTTAACATCAAAACAAAGATGGCGGCAATCTTAGGGGAGCAGTTGTTGACGCCGGCAGCAGGACTGCCAACAGCATCAGCACTAGGATGAATCTCATGGCTCTGAAACACACATCAAGACACTAACCTCAACCAAGACCGACTACAATATCTCAGATCGTAACATCGAAACAAATATGGCGGCAATCTTAGGGGAGCAGTTGTTGACGCCGGCAGCAGGACTGCCAACAGCATCAGCACTAGGATGAATCTCATGGCTCTGAAACACACATCAAGACACTAACCTCAACCAAGACCGACTACAATATCTCAGATCGTAACATCAAAACAAAGATGGCGGCAATCTTAGGGGAGCAGGCATAGCGCTGTCGTGATAGCGGTAAATCCGAAGGCAGACTTGCGCAGAATTGATTAAAATGACGACTTTCGTATGAAATACCGACGATCTCCGCTACATCCAACCCGAATACAGTTGTTTCGTATGAGGGGCTTGGACATCGTGGTCATTTACCCCGTGTACTTGGGTGAGTGTGAATTTTTGTCTGATAACCTGTGTCATTGTGATGGCTGTATTAGTGTGTGTATTTGCAATTCCGGTGAGGATTGGGAAGAAGGCTACCGTGGCCCTTATTAATGAACAATCTCGGCATTTGCATGCAGTAGAAGTGGGAAACCACGAAAATCCACTTTCAGAATGACTGAGGTGGGAATCGAACCCGCCTCTTCGCAGATTTAACTCACCAGGCTGAGTGTCCTGTGGTTCGGATTCCACGTAAAAAGGAGGTCCCGTGGCTCATGATCTCGCGATTAACGGTCACGTAAAACTACAAGCTTGCTTTTTTTTTAGTGTACCCCGTTCCAGCCCTCAGACCAGAGCCAGGAGTAGTACCCAGGACCTTTGGACCCAGAGTCTCAATGCACTCCCCGAGACCACATAATGCACAACAGACTGTTACAACCTTATCATAATGATAGACTGTGTTGTTTAAGTTTTCAGTCCTTTGACTGGTTTGATGCAGCTCTCCATGCCTCCCTGCCCTGAACTAATGGTTTCATCTCTACATAGCTAACAATCTGTTTAACACATTCTAACCTTGGTCTACCCCTACAGTTCATGCCCTCGACCCTTCCTTCCATAACTAAGGCTCCTATTCCTTGGTGTCTTAGTATGTGTCCTGCCAACCTATCTCTTCTCTTCATTAGCAGTCGCCACGAACATCTCTCCTCTCCCACTCGTCTTAATACCTCGTAGTTTGTAACCAAATCTCCCCATCTGATCTTCAACATTCTCCTGTAACACCACATTTCAAACGCTTCAACTCTCCTCTTTTCTGCTGCACCACTAGTCCAAGTTTCACTTCCATAGAGCGCCACGCTCCAGACAAAGGCTTTCCAAAATGACTTCCGAATGCCTAAATCTATATTTGATGTCAACAGATTCCTTTTCTGTAGAAATGCTTTCTTTGCCTGAGCCAACCTACTTTTTATCTCCTCTTTGCTTCGTCTATCACTGGTTATTTTGCTTCCAAAGTAACAGAAGTCTCCTACTTTCTTTAGTATTCCACCTGCCATTTTGATGTCCATAGAGGTTTCTGATTTATTTCGGCTGCATTCCAATATTTTTGTTTTAAATCTATTAATTTTCATCATGAATACTTTCCGTAAGACGGAGTCCAAACCATTCAAAAACTCATTCAAATCCTCAGGCGTGTCGGCCAAGATGAGGAAGTCATCAGCAAATCTCAGAGTTGAAATTATTTCTCCTTGAATCTTCACTTCCACTTTAAATTTTTCTCTAATTTCTTCCATTGCTTGTTCAATGTAAAGATTGAAAAGTATGGGTGATAAGTTGCAGATTTGCCTTACACCTTTCTGAATACCATCTTCTCTCTCATGTCCTTCAGCTCGAATGACTGCTGTCTGGTTTCTGTATAGATTGTAGATCATTCTCCTATCCCTGTACTTTATTCCAATCATTTTCAAGATGTCAAACAATTTAGTCCAAACAACGTTGTCAAAAGCTTTTTCTAAGTCTACAAATGCCATGAACGTTCTCTTATCTTTCCTTATTCTACCTTCCAAAATCAGCCTTAGACTTAGTACAGTTTCCCTTGTTCCTCCATTTCTCCTGAAACCAAACTGGTCTTCACCCAACTCCGCTTCTATCTGGCTTTCCATCCTCTTGTAAATTATTCTAGAGAGGATCTTTGAAGCACGAGTAATCAAGCTAATTGTACGGTAATCCTCACATCTTTCAGCTCCTACTTCTTCGGTATAGGGATAATAACATTCTTCTTGAAATCAGAGGGTACCTCACCTGTCTCAGACCGTCATCACCTATGCAGCGTAACAACTCAATCGGTATATATATGCCTGGTGCTTTGTTCCTGCTTAAGTCTTCCAATGCTCTGTCAAATTCTGTTCTCAATATTAAATCTCCTTCCACTTCCTCATAAATTTCAATGATAAACTACAGGCTACAGTTTACATTTTTCCGATACGAATGAAAAATGAAAATGAAAATCCACAGCCTGCTTCCAGTCTCCGACCGGGTCAGGAATGGAATGAATGAAGCCCCCATCTAGCGGCGAGGATATGGACTGTGCCGGCTGCCGAGGCCTGACGCACTCCTCTGGGGCAATGATTAAATGAATGACAGATGAAATGAAATGATAGTGGAGAGTGTTGCTGGAATAAAATTGTGACAGGGAAAACCGGAGTACCCGGAGAAAAACCTGTCTGCCTCCGTTTTGTCCAGCACAGATCTCACATGGAGTGACCGGGATTTGAACCACGGACCCAGCGGTGAGAGGCCGGCGTGCTGCCGCCTAAGCCACGGAGGCTTCCCGATACGAATGATATTTGAGAAAACCCTATGCCACATCCTCTTAGAAATAGATCATCATCATATTTCTTTGCTTGGACTGATAAAAGCCACTTGAGAATAGCCCACGTTAAAAGCTCTAGCGAATACTGGATTTGAGTTGCAAAGAAACTTAATGCTCACTATACCAGTGTCACAATCAAGACACAAGGCTTCCCTTAAGAAAATCTACCAACACTTGAATCCTGTTAAATGTAGAAATTAATATGGTAATTGTAATTTGAAAGATGACTCACCGATTTTTCCTGTTCGGTCAACCTGTCACTGCAGTCTCTGTTTAAGTTTCTCCACATAGAGATTCTTATAGACTGCATTTGCGTTCAAAGAGTTAGACACTTTAAAAATCACACTGACGGCGTGTCTTTATACATATCATCTATTTTAAAACGAACAACACAATCAACATATTATAACTGCAAAAGGAACCATCTGACTATTATCAAGCTTACTTCTAAAGATGTCGAAAGTAGAAACTACATCATTTCACACCACTCAGCGAACTTATAAACATTCTCCCGGACATTTTCTGCCTTTGGGAAGTTTTATTGTTACTAGGCTATCACTCGTGATACAAGTATGATTGTCTTCCAAGGAACGGTTACCTTCGCTGTAAACCAATATTAGGCCTAATCATATTTCATGATTTCTTTGGTGACTGTACAGTCCACTCCGAGAACCACAGACTCTTCCACAATATTGCACACAAGGTCTTGAGCAGCCAATGGATCTTGCGGGTTGAGCATTCTGCGATTCATGCGCTCTATTCTGGCATTTCTTTTTTCAGCCTGAAGTGCAGTTGTATGATAAGACAAATTGTGCGAATGGCACAACGTGTTTTATTAATTTGATAATATTCCTGGGAATACGAATGGGTCGCATGTTCACCGACCCCACTGCACCTAAAATCTCTAACGGAACCCGGAAGCCAACCCGTGCCCAACTTACCCCACCTAGGACTCACAGCAGGGAAGCCAACCCGAGCCACCAACTCACCTCACCTAGGACTCATAGCAGGGAAGCCAACCCGGGGCCGCGGGGTGTGAGCCAAGCGCCCCCGAGCCTCCTGGATGACGTCATCGTACAGCCTCTTACGCAACAGCCCCTGCTATGACTCACCCTCGTTGCGCGTGGCGGCCATCTTGCGCATTAGCCCCTGTGCCAGAATCGGCCTATACATAACTACTCCTTTGCTACATGAAGTGGGATCGGCGAACAAGTGAATGGGTTCACCATCTTCATTTGCGGAAAGAAGTTCCCTAACACGACTATTGGCGCTTAAACTTATCCCTTATATTTCTTATCCACTTATCTTATATTCAAATGTTGAAATACCTACAACAGTATAATTCCATCTTTTCGTGGTATACCAAACCACTTATGGTACCGGTATCTCAGAATAAAAATAAGTCCCCGATTCTTGGATGTCACGAGTAATCTCGAGAACCACTGAATGGATTTTGATGCGCTTTTCACCATTCTGTAAAGCAGGACTGCCCAACCTACGGCCTGCGGGCCAGATTCGGCCCCCGAGACTAATTTGGATAGCCTGCCGCTCCGCGTTCGCGCGGTGTCTCCAAAACTTGGAAACAACTCAAGTCAACTGGACAAAGCAGTGCGCGCGCACCCCCACCCAAGGTCATTGACTCACTGATGAACACTTATTAATGATTGGTACAACTAAGTTCGATCCTAAGTGGAGATAGGCTACATTTTAAATACCGGTACAAGGCGTTTACAGTCATCGCACTAACCTAAGCTATCATCAACTTTATTTCATAATTTGATTAATAAATTGTGTCAAATGAACATAAATACTCACTCTTTGTCATTCATGGTGTACGAGTGTGTTGAATTTCATCGTACTTCTATCTTAAAGGGATTTTTAAAATATTAAATTGTTTTTAGTGTTTTATTTTTTTATCCACTATTAATAAATACAGAAAACGGCAACAGTACTAAGGAAACTAAGCTCAGACAGCCACAAAACTCACCATATTCCATACCCCCAAACCCCCCGGAGTGTTATTGGTCCGCAAGGTCCCCCTACTATTTACAATGTGGCCCTTAGTTACAAAAGGTTGGGCACTCCTGCTGTAAAGGATTTCTCGAGGAAGGTTTCTGTAATATAACATTCATTTATGACCAAAGGAAGCCGAGCAGTAACGATTTCAGTGAATAGAATCCAACAAAAATCCGCCATCCGTGCGCCTTTTGAGCTTACGCTGGGTGAACCGTTAAAAATATCTGTATATTATGAGCGTAACAAATGTTCAGCATGAGAAGTTCTACAAGAAAATCCGCGACAGTATATCTATAACTTATATTTAATACATCGCCCACTATACGTGTTTTGCGTTTCCCTTTCTTCCAACAATCTCCATTCAGTGGAAATTCAAATTACTATACTCTGTATTTCAAAAGAATGAACGTGAAGAGAAATGGCGGGAGCTTGGAACAGCTGAGCTGTGTTGCCAAGTTTTTATTGTTGATGTAGAACAGCTGATTCGAAAAATACACAGGGCTACACTTCGGATATTATTTCGGTACTATTATGCGCAATATAATGCAAATGTCGATCCTGAGTCAACACCGAGGACATTCAAATAGAGAAATACGGTATAAAATGAATAAATAACACACCGAAGCTATACAAATATAATACAAAATACAAACACAAAGTAATATGATGATAAATTTATCAACACTCAACCATGCAATGATTATATCCTTTAAGATGAAAGAAGAGTTTGGGTGAAGGTCGTTCACAGTTTACAGCAGTTAACCCTTTTAGTACCAGTCGCTTATAGGTGGTATATGTGAAGAATACCAGGCTTCTTTTCAAGAAATTGCAATATTGAACTAAAATCATTATAACTTTTGTATTTTTGAAGATATACCCCCAAAATTTTTCCTGATCATTGAAAATGAGTTGCTTTACCATTCTACCAAGTAACACACTATGTTACAATAACACTACAACATACAAAAAATATTTGTTTTATTAATGTGAAAATAAAAAGAGAAAAGTCAAAATTGAGAGAAAGGAACACAATTCAAAATGAAAATTATACCCAAACGGTTGTTATTGTCTGCAGTCACATGTTGTTGGTTTACTCTCTGGAAAGTTTCATTATCGTAGGTTCTATAGTTTCTAATTTAAAAAATATTTTAATACACCATGCACTGTACATATTTCACATTTTGTGCTGGTTCACTTTTAGCACTTGTGATACCCTATGCAGGTACCATGAAGACCTTTCATACACTTGGAACATGCAGTTCGTGACCTTCTTACTGGGCCTCCATCTATTTTGCTGCACACAATGCATCTTTTTAATAATATACCACTTAATTTCACCAAAAGTTCCCCTTCCCTTGGTGGATGAAGCTTAGCTAACATTTTGGTTTGTAGTTTTTTTCTCCTGGACCCATTCCTATTCTATGGATTTGAGCCATGTTATAACTTTACTCGAAGTAGTTTCTTTGTATATCAAATAGGCATTCAGCACCATTCGAGCAAAGATGCAAAATACAATTTCTTCCAATATTTCAGTGTTCGTCACTCAACGAAGTACGTGTACAACCTCATGTCAGATGGGTTCGAACCGACGGTCACTATCAATTGGAACTTCACTAAACCCTGTATTAAGTACACAGGCATTATTGTCATTACCGCCTACACTGTCTTTATTTGCATCACCGTCACTCACCGAATCAGTAAAATTGTTACTTTCACTAATGGCAATACCATGAGGTTTATGGTACTGTGGACTGTCATCGCTGCTCTCACTTCCTGTATCAGAAATAAAATCACCAACATCATTACTACACGACCCTGATATTGCTACATCTTCATCAGACTCGATGTAATCATCATCGGCGCACACTCTATTGATATACTCGGCTAGATCATCATCGTTTACGAACACATTCCGCGCGGCTGAGGCCATATTCGTACTAACAACGGTGCGTGGTAGACAAAACAGTGGGCGCTTTCTAAAATATCATATCTCCGTAAATAAAACTATTACCGCGATAGTTGTGGTAAATTTAGGAACTGCAGGCTTGCCGATTCTGGATCATCTGCGTTGTGCTGCGATCTGTTAGAAAACTGAGAACTACAAGCGTATATAAAACTGCCTGCATGAGGAGCGCTATTGCGTTCCTGGCTGTTTTCGCTAACACGTCGAGGAACGCTTTTGCGCTCCTTGGTATTCTAAGAGTTAACATAGAACGCAGAAATAACATGACAATACCAAGCACACTCACTCACTGTATCGCGACTCTGTTGGTTAATAATAGCCTCCACATACGTAAAGTCAAGGTAAAGTATTTAGCACCAAGCACACAAACAAGCTGTTCTGTGGCGATATTATTGCAGTGATTTTACATTGTCGATTTGTAGGTCATTGGATGACAAGCGTTAATTTGAACACTGCGGTATGCAATGAAACATTACTGGATACGTAAACATTAAGACAAAATGTACATAGCCTATTTAGTACGTCACGCATGTATTCTAAATTAAGTATATTTGAATTGAACAAACAAGGCTAACCATGAAAATAGTTTGATGTCGAAATGAACGATAGCCGGCCGTTACAGGTTGGCGCGCGCGGTCTCCAGCTGTATTTCCAGCATTTTCCCACGTTCTTCCTGCGGTACTATTTACAACTTATTGACTCGATGCTTAAAGTAAACGAAACGATGGCAATGAAACAAACTCCGACACAGTTAACAGTCGACTGAATGAATGACAATAATCTGGCAACGTATGGTATTAGTAGTCAAAATCCAGCTAATAGGAGCCCGCGGTGGTCAGCTGTTCCAAGCTCCCGCCATTTCCTTCGCGTTCATTCTTTTGAAATACGGGCAGGTTCGTATCCTGGCGCAGTCAGCTGGCATTTGAGGGTGCGCAAATGCGAGGGAGCCGTGTCCGTAGATTTACTGGCACGTTAAAGATCCCCTTCGGGGCAAACTTCCGGCACCCCGGCGTCTCTAAAAGCCAGTGTAGTTAAAAGGGACGTAAAACCAATAACATTATTATTATTGTCATTTAGACTTTCACGGCCCGTGTTACTATTCATAATGTTGAATTTTGGGCTTATGCCGTGTTTTATTATACTAAAATTCGTCGCGTTTCGAAAGAAACCATGTCTTTCATCGTCAGGAATAATCTGGAATACGACAATGTTGCTAAGAGAAAGCAACGAAGAACATATAGAAGGTGCCCAAAGATGGACGCCATTATAGCCCCATGTTAGGGACAACGGAAAGCAGCAGTGAATTACTTTCTCAGGGTTCTGATAATAGGTAGCCAGGATTCACTGAGATTGTAGCCGGTGTCACGGTTGAAATTATCTGGGTGTTTACGTATTTCAACCGCCTCCCTGATGATTCTGGGACGATATTGCTTTATACGGGCAAGAACATCCACTCCTTGGAACATGACATCATGGCCAGGTGTTAAAGCATGATCGGCAACAGCTGATTTATCAGGTTGAATGAGCCTGATACATCTATTATGTTCCTTAATGCGAGTGCATATTGTTCTCGAAGTCTGCCCGATGTAAACCTTGCCACAAGTACAGGGAACTCTGTGGATACCCGGTTGTTGCAATTTAGGCAAACTGTCCTTAGTTGGTCGCAGGAGTTGCCTAATCTTAACAGAAGTTCCAAATACAGTCCGTATGTTGTACCGACGTAGGATTTTAGCAATACGATCCGTTGTGTTATGTATGTACGGAAGGTAAGCAGTTCCTCTTACATCTCTTTTCTCAACTGACGTCCTATTATTATTTGTTGGTTTCAGAACCGTAGAAATCAAAGCCTTGCTATAACCGTTGCTCTCAAAGGTGGTTCGCAGGGTGTTAATTTATTCTTGTAAAGAAGACACTTCACAAATCCTCCTAGCCCTGGTAGTTAGAGTTGTAAGGATACCATGTTTCTGGGCAGGGTGATGGTGAGAACTTGCGTGGAGATATCTATTGGTGTGTGTTGGCTTACGAAAAACGCTGTGTCCTAAAGATCCATCCTCTTTCTTGGTGACGAGAACATCTAAAAAAGGTATTTTGCCGTCAGATTCCTTTTCCATGGTGAAACAAATAGAAGGGTGCTGGAGATTAAGGTGATCCAGGAAATGGCTAAGATTTTCCTCACCTTCCGTCCAAACAACGAACGTGTCATCCACATAACGCCACCAGATCTTCGGTTTGAAAGGAGCCGACGACAAAGCTTTCTCTTCAAAGTTCTCCATGAAGAAATTAGCCACAACAGGAGAGAGAGGACTACCCATGGCCACACCATCAGTCTGCTCATAAAAATTCCCATTCCATAGAAAGTAGGAGGAGGTCATGCAGTGATAAAAAAAAGTCTTGTGATGTCTTCAGGAAAAAAGCCATTAATGAGAGACATAACACCATCAATAGGTACTCTCGTAAACAGAGACACCACGTCGAGACTCACTAGAATATCACCCGGCTGAAGTGTTATAGCTCTTAGACCTATTGTTAGTACGATTGGTTCTCCTACATAGGCCCTTTCCAAATACTTAGGTAGACTACTTCAGCCGCTTCTGGGTAACACGCCTTCGTACATTAAGGATTCCACACACTTCGTGGAAAAGTTAAAAGCTATAACACTTCAGCCGGGTGATATTCTAGTGAGTCTCGACGTGGTGTCTCTGTTTACGAGAGTACCTATTGATGGTGTTATGTCTCTCATTAATGGCTTTTTTCCTGAAGACATCACAAGACTTTTTTATCACTGCATGACCTCCTCCTACTTTCTATGGAATGGGAATTTTTATGAGCAGACTGATGGTGTGGCCATGGGTAGTCCTCTCTCTCCTGTTGTGGCTAATTTCTTCATGGAGAACTTTGAAGAGAAAGCTTTGTCGTCGGCTCCTTTCAAACCGAAGATCTGGTGGCGTTATGTGGATGACACGTTCGTTGTTTGGACGGAAGGTGAGAAAAATCTTAGCCATTTCCTGGATCACCTTAATCTCCAGCACCCTTCTATTTGTTTCACCATGGAAAAGGAATCTGACGGCAAAATACCTTTTTTAGATGTTCTCGTCACCAAGAAAGAGGATGGATCTTTAGGACACAGCGTTTTTCGTAAGCCAACACACACCAATAGATATCTCCACGCAAGTTCTCACCATCACCCTGCCCAGAAACACGGTATCCTTACAACTCTAACTACCAGGGCTAGGAGGATTTTTGAAGTGTCTTCTTTACAAGAATAAATTAACACCCTGCGAACCACCTTTGAGAGCAACGGTTATAGCAAGGCTTTGATTTCTACGGTTCTGAAACCAACAAATAATAATAGGACGTCAGTTGAGAAAAGAGATGTAAGAGGAACTGCTTACCTTCCGTACATACATAACACAACGGATCGTATTGCTAAAATCCTACGTCGGTACAACATACGGACTGTATTTGGAACTTCTGTTAAGATTAGGCAACTCCTGCGACCAACTAAGGACAGTTTGCCTAAATTGCAACAACCGGGTATCTACAGAGTTCCCTGTACTTGTGGCAAGGTTTACATCGGGCAGACTTCGAAAACAATATGCACTCGCATTAAGGAACATAATAGATGTATCAGGCTCATTCAACCTGATAAATCAGCTGTTGCCGATCATGCTTTAACACCTGGCCATGATGTCATGTTCCAAGGAGTGGATGTTCTTGCCCGTATAAAGCAATATCGTCCCAGAATCATCAGGGAGGCGGTTGAAATACGTTAACACCCAGATAATTTCAACCGCGACACCGGCTACAATCTCAGTGAATCCTGGCTACCTATTATCAGAACCCTGAGAACATGGGGCTATAATGGCGTCCATCTTTGGGCACCATCTATATGTTCTTCGTTGCTTTCTCTTAGCAACATTGTCGTATTCCAGATTATTCCTGACGATGAAAGACATGGTTTCTTTCGAAACGCGTCGAATTTTAGTATAATAAAACACGGCATAAGCCCAAAATTCAACATTATGAATAACATTATTATTATTTTGAAATACGGAGTATAGCTTCGGAGCGACTTTACGAGCTAGCAAGCGAGCCTCAAACTGTCAAGTCGTGTCGAGTTAAGACCTCAGAGAAGGGTATATGTTTTTGGAGTTTCGTTGTTCACTTCAGCTTTTCTGAATTGCGTCTGGGACCTGCCGTCCATGCGTCTTTAAAGCTTACGCTGAGTAAACTATTAAATATACCGGGCGAAGCCGGGGCGGATTGGTACACTTCCTAAGGTACACTATTACATGATATACAGCACGAGATCACTATTTATACGAATTATTGGCAGCAGAAGCCATTCTTCTATGTCGGATCAACAAAGGTAAACAACCCGCCATTACTCCCAAGCTGCCCCCTACGATTACCACCAGATTTACTCGATCGATTGTCTCATAGCGGTCTGAGTCGGCCTCTGTGAACTGTTGTGAGCGTATTCCACATCCTAACTATGACGTCACCGATGCCTCAGCGCTGTTTCAACGAAGCCAGCGCAGCGGTCCGTGGTGATACACTAATTGTCCAATTATATCAAACAGCAGACTTCATACTGCTCGGGTCCAAGCTCTGTGAGCCTGAGAGGAATGTGGATCGAGGACTATGAGGAGTGATGGTGACGAGTGATGAGGGTTCCCGGTCCGTGTGTAATAACAGAACCAATTACATTGGTCGGTGACTCACTAACTCATTCGCAACACCACAGTGGTTTGAGTAACGGCCCTTTGTTAACAGTATTGAAATAGACAGGAATTCCAGATAACACAGCGGGCTGTTGACAGGCCCTTCTCTTCCCGCCTACCACTTCCCCTCCCCCGCAAGTTCACAGAGCTTGGACCCGAGCAGGACTTGTCTGCATGAAGACTTCATTATACTGAACAACAGAAAATAACACGACTTGGCCGCCATCTGAAGAGAAAGTTAACATCCAGCACATGAGCTTCATGGACAGTGATCCCAACATCGCAGCTTCAAGTGAAATGTTTGAAAGGTGGGAATACTTCTCAACACCCTGATAAGAATCGTACAATGTCTTTAAAGACCTCTCGTATGGCACTTGATGATTCTAATAATTAAAACTCAGCCACGGGTAGGGTTTCACTGCAAGGTGGCAGAGCAATCGGAACGTCCAACCTTGATGGTCACTGGCTTAAATGCTCCATGTCTAAACGTAGGCAGCTGAGGCCATAATTATTATTATATTAACACGTTTTGAGCAAAATACATCCAACACTGGGCACTAGGGTTCCGGTACCTTAATCCAGAGTTAAAATACAATACAGGGTGAGGCAAAAAGATGTTAACACTATATGAGAGACTACATGGTAGCCAGTCCAAGCGCAGACTTTCTATAGAAACTACCATGTTGAAAGGTCACTGGTTAGAATTCTGCATCTTGATTTAGGAATGAAGCCATACCGCTTGCTAAATGTGCAGCAGCTCACAAACGCGGACAAGCAAGCACAAATTCTCTTGAAAATGGTGCACATGGAGCCTCACATTCTGTGCATGTTTTCGTGTGAACAAGCACAGCTGTGTCATCTGAGTTAGAGAGCACATGCGAGATTCCCCGAAGGTAAACGTTTGGTGTGTTGTGAGCAAATTTTGAGTGATTGGACCCTTCTCTTTCTTAAGAACAGACCGTCTGGAGAATTACCTTGTCATGCACAGCACGTTCATGGAGGAAAACGTACCACTTGCCATTTTCCAGCGAGGGTACTTCAGCAAGACGGCGCCCCTGCCCATTACAGTCAGATGGTTCGGGATTACCTCCCATGGCCAGCACGTTCACCCGACCTGACGCCATGCGATTTTTGGCCGTGGGGCATAGTCAAGGATCGGGTCTACGCCAGCAATCCTCGCTACTTGGACGACCTGAAACACCGCATCACTCACGGCATCGCTGGAATTCCTGCGAACTGCTCGGGTCCAAGCTGCGTGAACCTGAGAGGAATGTGAATCTCGGACTATGGAATTGATGGTGACGAGCACAGAGCACCAAATATAATAGAAGTGAATGGCGCATGGTAAGGCATGGAAACAACAAACTACTGCAGCGCGTCTAGTGGTATGGCAGCCAACTACGAGTATGAAAATATTGGCTCCCAAATATGTGTTGATTTTTTGTTTTTTGTTTTTTTTAAATTTATTTTATTTAACCGGGCCACTCCAATCCGTATTTAATTTAAGGACACATTTCCATTTAAAAAAACGCACCAACTTGAGACTTTGGACTGGATGGTTTTCTTTTGAACTGTTCACACCTATGTGGTATGACCCATATTCTTTGGTGTGTGCAACACCCGCACTTGACTGATACGGTTTACGAATGAAAAGTATGGAGCACGATTATAAGCTGCAGAAATACGACAGTATCATGTTATCCAGTACCGTAACGTGCATGGCCGCCATGTTATCCAGTACCGTAACGTGCATGGCCGCCATGTTATCCAGTACCGTAACGTGCATGGCCGCCATGTTATCCAGTACCGTAACGTGCATGGCCGCCATGTTATCCAGTACCGTAACGTGCATGGCCGCCATGTTATCCAGTACCGTAACGTGCATGGCCGCCATGTTATCCAGTACCGTAACGTGCATGGCCGCCATGTTATCCAGTACCGTAACGTGCATGGCCGCCATGTTATCCAGTACCGTAACGTGCATGGCCGCCATGTTATCCAGTACCGTAACGTGCATGGCCGCCATGTTATCCAGTACCATAACGTGCATGGCCGCCATGTTATCCAGTACCGTAACGTGCATGGCCGCCATGTTATCCAGTACCGTAACGTGCATGGCCGCCATGTTATCAACAACACACAACACCAAATATACCAAATATAACCAGGACAAATCAACTAATTGCGAGACGATATTTTGCCTGGCAGTGCTCCTAGTGAGGTGGCGGTGAAGTACACAGTGTTGTCAGTTACTCGTATCGTAGCTTCATCCCCGTGGTGACGAGTGATGAGGTTTCCCAGTCCGTGCATAGTAACAGAACCAAATACAGGGTTATTCAAAATGATTGTCGGGGTTTCGTGAATTTTTTGTAGAAACAGCGGACAACTTACCATTGTTATTGTTGCAGTAACGGTTACACTAACTCTCAAAGTTTTGTTCTACATCGATTCAGTACCATGTATAACCAGCAGATGGCAGTAACAGCACTATTTGACAAAATGGCGGTCAGCGGTAAGGAGAAGGCGTTTTGTACTCTCGAATTTCATCAACACCAGTCTGTTACCATAGTCCAGCGCCATTTTTCTACGACGTACGGGAAAGACCCTCCCTCCGACAATTCTATTCGCAGATGGTATGCGCAATTCGTGAATACCGGTTGCTTGTGTAAAGGGAAAAGCCTTGACCGTCCCCACGTGTCAGAAGCAGACGTGAATGGGATCAGGTATGTTTATCTCTGTAGTACTAAGATATCGACTACAAGAGGCAGCAGGGAACTGCATGTTAGAGCATATTTAAATCAAGAACTTCCAAGACGATGGATTGGACGTGGAACGGAACATGTTCAGATGCTCTTAGCCTGGCCACCAAAGTCACCAGACTTAACACCGTATGACTTCTTCCTGTGGGGGTATGTAAAAGATCAGGTATTTCTTCCTCCTCTACCGGAGAATATTCTGCAACTGAAGCAGCGTATCTGAGCCGCCTTCAGCACCATCACGACTGACATGTTGGGGCGTGTGTGGGAAGAGATGGACTTTCGAGTTGATGTGTGTAGAGTGACCAGAGGCGCACATATCGAGCATTTGTAATGCATGTAAAAAAACTTTTTGAGTTAGAGTACACAATAAAACACGATTCATCTTCCTACGCCAATTGCACTGTGTGTTATGAATTTTTGAAACCCCGACAATCATTTTGAATAACCCTGTATATTGGTCGGTGACTCACTCACTCATTCGCAACACCACAGTGGTTTGAGCAACGGCCCTATGTTAGCAGTATTGGAATAGAAAGGAATACCAGATATCACGGCGGGCTGTTGACAGATCCTTCTCTTCTCGCCTGACCCTTCCCTGCCCCTTCCCCTCACCCCGCAAGTTCACAGAGCTTGGACCCGAGCAGTACATTACCCAGAGGGCGTTACAAACAACAATGGACAGACTCCATTGGGGTACCAAATTGAAACCCTGTAACCAAATCCCTGCCTTGGAATTTAAAGTGATGGTTGGTTGGTTCCTCAGTTTAGGGGCTGCGACAACGCGGTCATGTAGCCCCGTGTACTTTGGGTGTGTGTAGAATCTGTCTGATAACCGGTGTTAATTGTGATGACTGTATTTGTGTTTGTATCTGTTTTTTCTTAATTCAAGTATGGACTGCAACTTTGAATTTTTCAAATAGTTACTACTTTTGCCTCCAAACGCCACCGTCAACGACTACTAGGCCTAGTTCAGAACTTAGCTACTATTAATAGACGCCACCGCAGTCGACTCTTGGCAACGAACGTAGCAACCTAAGAGCGTTGTTTACATTCTTAACCTATACATTTAGCTTGCCACGGTGGGTGAGTGGATAGCGTGTCGGTCTACTAACCCCAAGATTGCAGGTTCGCTCCTGGCCGTGGGAAGTGATTTTTGAAATGCGGCAAAAGTACGACACGCATGTCATACGATGTTGGCATGTCAAAGAACCCATTTGAATCCAGTAGGCCGTGTTCATAATGGCAAAATTAATCTCGGGAGTTTCCGCCAAAACGAAGTTCCTCATTTCTCTACTAGAAAGCGCTATAGTGTTCAAGGAGCTTAGATATCTAACCTCCTTGACTTTCATAGTGATTCAAGGAACAACGAAATTCGACATGCAAGCTACCCCCTGGGTGTCAAATTACAAAGCTTGCACCCGGTACCGAGGCCATACGAGATTATTATTATTATTATTATTATTATTATTATTACCTATACAATTTAGTTTCACACAGGTGTAATTAGTGGAAAGTTCTTTAACATGCCATAAATCTATGACATACGACCGCCGGCTTTACTTCCCCTCCGAAGGAAGGCATACTGAGGGATTTTTAACGCTCTTAAAAAATCCGACGGCTTCGGCCGGGTTTGAACCCGCGATCTTGGGCATAGAAGCTCAGCATGCTACCAACTACGCCACCGAAGCCGCCTAATTTAATGTGATTAAACACGCATTTAATGTTAACATCTTTTTGCCTCACCCTGTATGTACGGTATTTGGCAGAGCTGGGAATCAAACTCGGGCTTCCGGGGCAAGCTAAGCACAACACCACGAGGCGGAAACTGTGGTGAAAATTGTGAAGACAAAAGTTGACAATGTCACCAACTCATCCATAATACAGCAATACAAGTAGCAGCAGTAGATGCAACGTTAAGTCTTTTAACTGGTGTGGCTTTACGAAGACCCGAATTTACCTTGGAAGGGACACGCTTGTCAACAGACTGAAACCCATAAAGGTCAACTAATAACCGACTGGCCAAAGAGTGCCCGCGTTGCATTTAAGGTTTCTCGACCCTGTATCCGTCCATGATATTTACACGCATAAGCAATGCAGACGTCGACAGTCACGTACCGCAATAGGATGAGTCAGTTGAAAGATCAGCTGTAGTCAAGGTCAAGGTTTCGTACCCCAGCCTTCTCCATCTTCAATCAATCATATGCATGTGAGAAGCCCCGCCGCCTTTGAAATAGTTCCAACTCCTCTGATGAGGTTGGGTTCTCTTTCTTGACAATATAATAAATGGAAGTTTTGTAGAGTGCAAGCCTTGTAGATAGAAGAAATCCACATGTTTCCATGATTCGGAGTCGCTTCGTTAACTTCCGAAGCATGGGCGCCCACAGGATTTATTCCAGTGGGGGGGGGGGGGAATGGAACTGTGGAATTATCCCTACATTTAAATAAACTGGTGTGACAATGAGCAATCATATTCTTGGGATTCCAGGGAGGAGGGCACCCCCCCCCCCCCCTTCCTCCTTATCCCTCCCCCGCCTGCGAGCGCCAATGTTCCTAAGATACACTGTACGACAACAACAACAACAACCACCACGGTCGGCCAATTTAAAATGAGTCGCGTCAGCTCACAGTTTAAAACATAATAAACTCTGATTTCCTTGGGTTCGATTCCCGGCCCAACCGCGAAATCTAAATCTGGTGTGAGGGCTGCCATAACAAACACACAACTGAGAAGAGATGGGTTCGAATCGCACCTCAACCATTCTGGAATCGGTTTTCCGTAGTTTCCCCAGTTCTACTCCAGGGAACCACAACTCTCTCCATACCAATCATCACCTGAATTACAATTACAGTCATCACAATAAAGCAGGTTATCACACACACCAAATCCACAGAGCAGCATGGCCATGATGTCGCAGCCCTACAATAAACAACCTTTCAGAAATTCTTGAAATAACATGCGACGAATGATTGGGAGGTTGGTTCCTCAGTTTAAGAGGTGTGACAAGGCGGTCATGATGTAGCCCCGTGTACTTTGGGTGTGTGTAGAATCTGTCTGATCACCGGTGTTAATTGTGATTGCTGTATTAGTGTGTCTTATCTGTTTTTAATTCAAGTAAGAACTGCAAACATTCGATTTCAAGTAGTTCCAACTTTCGCTACCAAACGCCACCGTGAACGACCAACTACTTCTGAACTAGGTTACTATATGCCACCACAGTCGGCTCTTGGCGACGAACGTTGGAACCTAAGAACGTCAGTCAAACCTAACCTATAATTTAGCTTCATACAAGTGTAATTAGTGGAAGGTTCTTTATCATGGCATAACTCTATGACATGGGACTGCCGGCTTTACTTCCCCTCCGAAGGAAGACATACTGCCGAATTTTTCCGCTCTTAAAAGTCCGACGACTTCGGCCGGGTTTGAACCCGCTATCTTGGGCATAGAAGCTCAGCATACTACCAACTACGCCACCGAAGCCACCTTAATATAATATAAGGCCCCTCTTGTCAATTAAAGTCATGAACGGACCGCTTCCTACCATTTTACAATTATCTGAAATCTCCGCGGGCCAGTCCTAACATAGGCCATGGATGGGGAAAGGAGGGAGGCTCTTCCCTCACCACTTATAGACTAGTTTACCGGATGCATTTAAACAAAAGCTACATTTCTAGATTTAGAATTTAGATTTAAAAAATTAGTAACAAATTCTCTAGGAATGTCAATCGGTAAGACCATATGTTGTATTACATTTTCTCCGTGGCGGTTTGGATGGCGTAGTTGCTAGCATGCTGAGCTTCTATGCCCAAAGTCGCGGGTTCAAACCCGGCTGAAGTCATCGGATTTTTAAGAGCGTAAAAAATCCCTCAGTATGCCTTCCTTCGGAGGGGAAGTAAGGCCGGCGGGCCCATGTCATAGATTTATGGCATGGAAACGAACCTTCCGCTAATTACACTTGTGTGAAGCCAAAATTTGTAGGTTAGGTTTGATTAATACTCTTAAGTTCCAACGTTCGTCACCGGGCGCTGATATCTAGTAGTAGCGAAGTTCACAGCTAGGTGTCGTGGACGGTAGCATTTGATAGAGAAAGTAGGAACTACTTGAAATTATCGTCTGCAGTCCATACTTGAATTAAAAACACATAACACACACTAATACAGCCATCACAATTAACACCAGTTATCAGACAGATTCTACACACACCCAAAGTACACGGGGCTACATGACGGCATTGTCGCACCTCCTAAACTAAGGAACCAACCAACCAGATTTTCTCCGGCCCCAATAAATGTTGCAAGTTCGGGCAAAATGAGGCATACTGTAATCAACGAAACCAAAATTACGGTGCCGAAAGTGCAAAACTTTTTCCGTGTTTGATTTCGAGATCATTTGAGACGTTGTATATGCATTTATCTATGTGCAATGATTTAAGCGATAAACTGGAAACGCAGGTTATTTGGTTTATTGGATGTTGCGCAAGTCCATATAAGTCACACAGTGAATTGTCAACGTTAAAGGATTCCAATAGCTCTTCTGTAAACTTTCGACTTCCAGTATCGGTTCGTAGATCACAATACAAGATGGTGTTAAATTATAAAGTCCAAAATTCGGATCTTCTTAGCGAAATCACCTAGCTCTTTCTTTTCCCCAACATTGTATAACTATTATCAACTAGTTTCCAACCACTAGGCCTAGTCATCACACTTACCAGAACAGTTAAAGATTGGTTTCTGGTGTGAGGGCTGGAACGGGGTCCACTCAGCCTTGTGAGGCAGCGAGAAACCACTTCTAGGATAGCTGAGGTGGGAATCGAATCAGGTTCTCAATACGCACCCCGAGACCACAGAATGTGGGAGAGATTTCTTATCCAGACCCAAACACAATACATGTAGGCCCTATCAGGTTTATGTTGGCCATGACAGCCAACTTTCCGCCTTTATCCATACCCAAACACAATACATGTATCAGGTTCATGTTGGCCATGACAGCCAACTTTCCGTCTATAAAGCTGTCTAAACATTTGGAATTTCCGGCTATAACTAGGCATTGAGGTGAATAATGACCAAAGATATCCTGATTTTGTCACGGGATTAAAGTCTTTAGGACTGCTCACCTAATGAGTGTAATGGAGCAAAATCCCTGCCTAGACAGGAGGCCATTGCCCTTAGGGGATTAAAGGGCTGTATTTATTATTATTATTATTATTATTATAAAGTCAAAACCACTGGAGCAAATCACATAGTAATTCGTGTGTAAGTAAAAGGTGGCCCTAAAATAAAAACTAGGATTCAAATTATTTAACAAAAGTGCCTCTTGGGGAAAAGACTGCAAACTGACGTTCCAAATATCTCCGTTTATATTAGTCTGATGATAATATTTAACATAACAAAACAATATGTTTCATCTTGCTGTTAGCTTACCACGGTGGGTGAGTGGTTATAGTGTCGGACTACCAACCCCAAGATTGCAGGTTCGCCCCTGGCCATGGTAAGTGATTTTTGAAGGCGACAAAAATCACGATACTCATGTCATACGTTGTTGGCATGTTACAGAACCCATTTGAATTCAGTAGGCCGGGTCCAATGGCAAAATTAATCTCGGGATTTTCCGCCAACACAAAGTTCCTCCATTCTCTACTGGAAAGCGCTGTAGTGTCAAGGAGTTGAGATATCTAACCTCCTTGACTTTCATAGCGTTCAAAGGAACGACGAAATTCGACATGCAAGCTACCCTCTGGGTGCCAATTAACAAAGCTTGCACCAGGCACCCGAGGCCATACGGTATTAAAATATTATTATTAATCTTGCTGTTTTATCATTCGTTACGTAATAAGAGGGATATTTATGATTTAAAATAATTATTATGTTTCAAAACGAAGAGAGACAAACTGACTTTATGTCATGAATAATCTGATTTAATTTTCTATTGGCGAGACCGACAGCGGTAGCTACGCTCGCTAAAGCGCAGCGAACTCGGTAGAGTTGGGTTCAAGCCTCATCGTCGGCCATCCATGAAATGGTTTTCCCTGGTTTATCATTTTCAACTCCAGGAAAATGCTGGGACGGTACCTCTTGACAGGCCACGGCCGCTTCCTTCCACATCCTTCCCCAGTTTCATTCACTATCATTCATTTCATCTCTCATTAACTCCTAGCATGAGGTTGGCATCAGGAAGGACATCCGGCTGTAAGAACTATCCGCCACACCGAACACTTCCATCGCATCTCATCCCCCACTTCTATGCCCAAGATCGCGAGTTCAAACTAGAGCTGGTGATAATCGATTTTCAATTAATCGATTAATTTGAAATTAATCGGAAACGATTAATCGATTAATCGAAGCTCCTTAAAACCGATTAATCTATTAACTGATTAACCGAATAATCGATTAATCGAATAATCGATTAACCGAGAAATCGATTAACTAATAGTAGACACGAGATAAGAAAATACGTTTTGGAAATGGTTTAAATGAGAAGTCATCGCTTAAGTTGAGTTACGCTTATTTTCGGAATGATGTATAGAAATCTATAAAAGTTAAATTTTGCGTAAATATACAAAGTGTCCTTCCTTGTTTATGTTAACAATAACCAAATAACAGTCAGTGACAGTGGAAGGACAAACATCAATCAAATTGGGAAGGGTTTCAGGAAAAGAAAACGAGGAGTTTTCAGCAATGCTTTTGAATCTTGTTCAATTTTTGTTGGAAAGGCTGTTTACAATTTAGGACAGGAACATTTTTGTTTTATTCTGGTTTAGCCTAATTTCCACAAAGACCTGTAGGTTGTTACTCTTCAGGCGGTCAACTTGAATTTGCCCAAAGACTGGGCGGAGTCCAATGTATAAACTATATTAATTATAAGTAAATAACACTCCTAGGAACATTACATGTGTTAGTTATGATCGCTATTACAATCACTATCACTATTACGTCGCCACACTCGAATGCTCCGAGTGGGTAAGAGATTTCACGAGCCCTTCAACCAGCAAAGTCTCCAACAGCAATGAGGTTCAGTCATGTTTTGGGGTGGAATCATGTTCGGTTGACGTACGCCTCTAATTCCTATCCACGGTAACATGACTGGTCTGGTGTATACAGACAACATCGTTACAGGATTTGCTACCACAATGGGTGAGGCCTTTACACTAGTGGACTATAATGCTCGTGCCCATCGAGCTAGGGTGGTCAATCAGTTCGTTCAGATGCATGTCATACAGAGAATGGAATGGCCTACCTATTCTGCGGACATGAACTGTAAAAAACATGCCTGGAAAGAGCCCAAGAGAGCAATTTCGCACCGTCCCAATCCTCCAACAAACAAAGAGCAACTGATTGAAGCTGCTTTCCATGAGTGGGGGAATCTGCCCCAAACCACGTTTTATTCGTTGGTGCTCAGTATGCCTCGTCATCTGCAAGCATGGATTAGAGCTCGTGGTGGCCATACATGGTATTAATATGCCCCAACATGAAAAAGACGGTTGTGTGCTCAGTCCCACATTATCACTTTTGTTATTCGTCGTGTGTTTCTGTCTCTTTTGCAAAGCAGATTGTGTGTGGTTTTTCTTTGTATGTACCCTATATTGTGTATAATATGATAACATACACATAGCAAAATAAACAAGTTACTGAATCACAATATGCGAGACCTTTTTTGAGCATTGTATAGGTTTAGTTTGTTTAATAAGGGTTTGTGAATTATTTATGAGTATTATGATCGTGCATACAAATAAGAATAACACAATATAATAAATAAAATAAAATTAGAGCATGCAATTGAATTTTATTATGCATAAGTTGATACGCTTTAGCCTGCCTACTCCCGCCGGGCTCATTGTGATCATAATTAATACGTGTAATTTTTCAAGGAGTTCATTTACTTATTACTCATATTTTATATACATTGCACCCCGCACAGTCAATGGACAAATTCATGTTGACCGACTGAAGAGTTACAACTGACAGTTTTTGTATAGGCAACACTGAAACAATGGCTTCAACAGTTCACAAACAAGATGCATTATTTTAAAAAAAAAAGTGACAATATATTTCAATAGACGGTCTGTTTTGGTGCAAGTACTCATTTTCTGGGACGAGGCAGCTCCGCTTTGCAGTCACAATGTTTCCAGCGGGGAATATCAAGTATTTTGTCGCTAGTTTAGCGGGCCTTTGATATATTGTTTATTCATTTTCCACCTGTGAAAAAGGGTGAGTATGCAAGTCAGGCGGTGAATTCCCAAGATAGACGTCCAGTTCGTATTTTGCAATGATTGCAATATTTACGCTACATCTACAAGATTTCCTATTTTTACCGCGCTTTTTATAACTGCCCTACCGTGAGATCATTGAGTTTTTATCGAACTTGCCTAAGTGTTGTCTTTAGACATACCTTCGTTCGTAAGACGTCACATTTGTATTTTTGGAGTCGAAATTTAATGTTTTTCGGACGGTCAAAGACTTTTTACATGAGATTAATAAATACAATTAGATGACCAGTTTCGATCGTCACACTTTTTAGTTGCAGTAGTAATTAATCTAGCACAAATAGTAAAGATAAGTTATTTTTTGTTGAGATACTGATAGTTGTGATTGATCTTCAAGTTTGCTTGCTTAGTGCCATTATGTGATTGTTATTAAATGGTCAGGTTATTGTGTCAGCATAATCGTCCTCACGCTGTGCACAAAAACGGACCACACATCGCTCAAACTGCGAAGTGCACCATTTAATAACTATCAGTATCTCAACAAATAGCACATATCTTTAGTTTGGTAGTTTAATTGCTACTGCAAATAAATAAGTGTATATATTGTAATTATCATTCCATACTTCTCCATATACAGTAGATTTAATAGCCTACGTGTAAATGATCTGATGATGATCACTTGACGATCGAAACTAGTCATCCAAGTGTATTTATTAACATCGTGTAGTATTTTTTCAGGATTAGCGAACAAATTTTGATTTCTAAGGCAAGCCTGAAAAAGGGCTTCCAACACGGTAATCCTTGGAGTGAAGTTAAATGAAACCTCAAAGCAGGCGTTCAGCAGTGGCTAGCATTCTTAGCTGTCACCACAGAGGTTTGGGTTCAATTCCCGTCTCTGCCAAGAAATTTAATTCTGGTGTGGGAGCTGGAACGTGTACACTCAGCCTCGTGAGGCAAAACTGATAGAGGAGGGTTTGATTCTTACCTCAGTCATCCTGGAAATGATTTTCCATGGTTTCTCATTTCTACTCCAGGCAAATGCCGGGAAGGTACCTAATTCAAGGCCACGGTCGGTTCCTACCCATATTCTACCTGAATTACAAATACACAAACTGGTACAGACATCGCAGTGACACATGTTATCAGACATGTCTTAAACACACCCCAGTACGCGGGGATACGTGACCACGATGTTGCAAAGCCCCTAAAATAATAAAAAACGTAATCCATCATGGGACTGCCCCGGCTAACCATGTCGAGTGATTGCATTAAGAAACCAAGTTGTGTCATAGTTGGTTGATTCTGTGAGAGCGTAGTTAAAAATGCGAAATACATTGATTAATCGGCAAAACAAATCAAAAACCGATTAATCGATTAATCGATTATTCGAATAATCAATTTTTCTGAAAACCGATTAATCGACTAATTGATTAATCGATTAATCGTTATTTACGATAATTAATCGATTATTCGGTTTCGATTAATCGATTAATCGAAATCTGAAATTAATCGATTAAAAGTAACAGCCCTAGTTCAAACCCGACTGAAGTCGTCGGATTTTTTAAGAGCGTTAAAAATCCCTCAGTATGCCTTCCTTCGGAGGAGAAGTAAAGCCGGCGGGCGCATGTCATAGATTTATGGCACGTAAAAGAACCTTCCACTAACTACACTTGTGGAAGCTAAAATGTGTAGGTTAGTTTGATAACGCTATATTAGTTCCAACGTTCGCCGCCAGGTGCTGACTGCGATGGCATTTAGTCGCTACGTCCTCAGCTAGATGTCATGGACGGTAGCATTTGGTAGCAAAAGTAGGAGCTACTTAAACAAATTAATCGTCTGCTGTCCCTCTACCTGAATCACAGATAATAATAATAATAATAATATCGTATGGCCTCGTGTGCCGGGTGCAAGCTTTGTTAATTGGCACCCAGAGGGTAGCTTGCATGTCGAATTTCGTCGTTCCGTTGAACGCTATGAAAGTCAAGGAGGTTAGATATCTAAACTCCTTGACACTACAGCGCTTTCAAGTAGAGAATGGAGGAACTTTGTGTTGGAGGAAAATTCCGAGATTAATTTTGCCATTGAACACGGCCTACAGAATTCAAATGGGTTCTTTAACATGCCAACAACGTAAGACATCAATGTCGTGATTTTTGTTGCCTTTCAAAAATCACTTACCACGGCCAGGGGTGAACCTGCAAGCTTGGGGTTGGTAGTCCGACACTATAACCACTCGCCCACCGTGACAAGCTGAATCACAGATAACACACACTAATCCAGCCATCACAATCAACACTGGTTATCAGACAGATTCTACACACACCCAAAGTACACGGGGCTACATGACCGCGTTGTCGCAGCCCCTAAACTAAGGAACCAACCAACCATCGCATCCCCGACCCCGTTGCAAGACGGGGCAGATATACATTGGTGTTTGTGGACGATATTGGTGAGGTGATTTTGATTCCGAGTTTATAGCCTACTCTGTGTGCGACCTTTTGCATGGGAGAGTTTGTAATATAAGCCAGAGGTGTAAAGCTAACATTCCTTTGTTTACATTCTTTGACAACAAAGCGATTCATATTGACAGTTCTGTCCTGATTTTCGTCGTTATTTCATTTTTAAGGCTTTATGTTTTTAAATTTATTTAGCGTATGGCTTTCAGTGCCGGGAGTGTCCAAGGACATGTTCGGCTCACAGAGGCTGTAGCTGCTTCAACCGGACACCCATAGGGTGAGCTACAAGTTTCGTTCAATTTCGAGTAGTCCAACTTTCGCTACCAGATATCACTGACACCTAGTGGTGAACGTTTGAACTTTGATAGAGCGTTTCAATGAAATATAACCAGCAAATTTAACTTCACACAATTTTAATTAGTGGAAAGGTCTTTCACATGCCATAAATCTATGACATGGGCCCACCGGGTTTACTTCCCCTCCGAAGGAAGGCATACTGAATGATATTAACGCTCTTAAAAAAATCCGACGACTTCAGCCGGGTTTGAACCCGCGATCTTGGGCATAGAAGATCAACATGCTACCGACTACGCCACCGAAGCCGATAATATCTAAGAGAGAAACTCGTGTATTTCTAATGGCTGAAAGGGTGGTTAACAAACCACAACTGATCGCTCAACGACGCGTACACCAAGCGGTCTATCCCCACCAGTGATTCACATCCGTCTGTTGATGGGAAGCTATCGGCTCGTGAACGCTGTCGGGACGACTGAGCACATCCTTCTGACATGCACGTGTCTCAATCATGGATTTAATAAGTCACAAGGTGTCGCTTGGCACGGACTGTGGAGTGAGCCCATAGGCTAATCCCGCTCTTCACAGCTGTTCTATGTTTATCCCGGACCGTTAGTGATGTCCTCCTTTTCTTCGGAGACGGGGGATATGCCCTAGAAGTTTTCATTTGCTCTAAGAACCCGTCAACTACGGGCAATGTGCCGCACTACTACAGATGTCATAATAACACAGGTTATCAGACAAATTCTCTCTCTCTCTCTCTCTCTCTCTCTCTCTCTCTCTATCTATCTATCTATCTATATATATATATATATATTGTATATTTATAAACACACAAGTACATGGGGCTAATATCCAAGTCCCTCTTGAAGACAATAACAAACCAGTACCTACCTTGAGAACCTGTCGTCAGACAGCCGTGTGGGACACTGAGGCATACACACCCAAGTACATGGGGCTAATATCCAAGCCCCTCTTGAAGACAATAACAAACCAGTACCTACCTTGAGAACAAGTCGTCAGACAGCCGTGTGGGACACTGAGGCATACACACCCAAGTACATGGGGCTAATATCCAAGCCCCTCTTGAAGACAATAACAAACCAGTACCTACCTTGAGAACAAGTCGTCAGACAGCCGTGTGGGACACTGAGGCATACACACCCAAGTACATGGGGCTAATATCCAAGCCCCTCTTGAAGACAATAACAAACCAGTCGTCAGACAGCCGCGAGGGTCACTGAAGCATACACACCCAAGTACATGGGGCTAATATCCAAGCCCCTCTTGAAGACAATAACAAACCAGTCGTCAGACAGCCGTGTGGGACACTGAGGCATACACACCCAAGTACATGGGGCTAATATCCAAGCCCCTCTTGAAGACAATAACAAACCAGTACCTACCTTGAGAACAAGTCGTCAGACAGCCGTGTGGGACACTGAGGCATACACACCCAAGTACATGGGGCTAATATCCAAGCCCCTCTTGAAGACAATAACGAACCAGTCGTCAGACAGCCGTGTGGGATACTGAGGCATACACACCCAAGTACATGGGGCTAATATCCAAGCCCCTCTTGAAGATAATAACAAACCAGTACCTACCTTGAGAACAAGTCGTCAGACAGCCGTGTGGGACACTGAGGCATACACACCCAAGTACATGGGGCTAATATCCAAGCCCCTCTTGAAGACAATAACAAACCAGTACCTACCTTGAGAACAAGTCGTCAGACAGCCGTGTGGGACACTGAGCCATACACACCCAAGTACATGGGGCTAATATCCAAGCCCCTCTTGAAGACAATAACGAACCAGTCGTCAGACAGCCGCGAGGGTCACTGAAGCACGCACACGTTGTCGCAGCACGGATAGCAGCTCTTGTCCTTGAACTCACTGCCAACTTTCTCACGTTCACTTCCTCATACCAGCTTAAGCGGCCATCCTGACTGTGGTCATTCACTTCCTTCAAGAAAATGCGGCGTAGGTGCCTAGATCTTAGACCCTTCAGCTTCACACACTATTACAATAACCACAAAAACACAGGTTATAAGACAAAATCAACACAGCAGTGTGTGATTGAGGCGTCAATTGGGAAGGCGGTGGCCGTGAGTTTGCTATATCGTGCCCATGTACTTGGGTGTGTGTGTGTACTTGTAACTGGGTAAGAGAAGGCTGCGACCTTGAATTACAAATCATCCCGCCATTTGTCAAGAATAGAAGTGGGAGCCCACTATTTGGCAGAGTCGGGAATCTCATCAAGGACCTTTGGATCCAAAGTCTGAACACGTACCTCGAGACCACAGCATAGTACCCGGATTCGAACCACCGATCTTGATGGTCGGCACCCTCACGTGACTTGTTTTTATCATTAATATCCCCCCTCCCTCCACCCTTTCTCCTTATTTGGACATCCTCATTCTTCGAGTAGTCTCAATTTTTCCCCCGCCCCCTTTACCTTCTCCTTCCTTACTACTCTGGTTGGTTGGTTCCTCAGTTTAGGGGCTGCGACAACGCGGTCATGTAGCCCCGTGTACTTTGGGTGTGTGTAGAATCTGCCTGATAACCGGTGTTAATTGTGATGGCTGTATTAGTGTGTGTTATCTTCAAATAAGGACTACAGACTTTTGAATTTGCCAAATAGTTCCTACTTTTGCTGCCAAACGCCACCGTCAACGACTACTAGTTCTGAACTTAGCTACCTAAGAGCGTTGTTTACATTATTAACCTAGGAAATTTAGCTTCACACAGGTGTAATTAGTGGAAGGTTCTTTAACATGCCATACATCTATGACATGGGACCGCCGGCTTTACTTCCCCTCCGAAGGAAGACATACTGAGGGATTTTAACGCTCTTAAAAAATCCAACGCCTTCGGCCGGGTTTGAACCCGCGATCTAGGGCATAGAAGCTCAGCATGCTGCCAACTACGCCACCGAAGCCCCTCTTAATACTCTGCCCGCCGTTCTAATTAATATAGCGCGTTTTCCGACCAAGGTACATACATCGTTGACATACATAGTTCCTGTCTGCTCTCTGGTGACGGAAAGGGGAATTTCACTAGTTCACTCAGTCGGCCGTGGTTCACTGGTCGCTCTGACCAGGATCAAGACATAACTTTAACCTTACTTTTGTAACACAGGCGATTGTTATCCCAGTCACGTTTTAACGACGTTTACAAAATTATATTTATTTAAATTTGTTCAAAATTCTGAAATCTCATTACAGAAGCCCCCCCCTTCTCGAATCTATAAAAGTTTGCATACTTACGAGTGGTTGAATGCCTAAACGTTAACGTAGTTTTGGTAAGATAACGAACAGAAAGGTTCTGTTGCATTGTCACTAACAGCCCACTATAGGGACGAAAGAAGAATCCGAATTTTGACAAAATATGACCAGCTTCCATGCCAAAATGCAGTCACATACACGCAGCTAATTATCAGCGATGATAAAATTAATTATTCACTGTAAAAAAAAACTAAAAAGTCCGAAAACACGGTGTTCGTTGCCTGGACTATGGCCACAATGGCCATAAATCGCGAACCCCGGAGTTACCGAATTTATCTTGTTTTTTCTTCTCTCCATAGATGCTTAGCCTTGTGTAAGACCAAAGATTTTTTCTGTTTTCTTCACTCTCCCCTCACTCACCCCCCCACCCTCTCTTCCCAATCCTTCCCCTCAACCCTGCCGCCTTTGTTCCCAACACTCAAGTCCAATCAATGTATGCTTCATACGACAATTTTATGTTAAATTTAAAAAAATGATTTCTTTTGTAGGATTCATGAAGCAAAAATACACTGAATTGTTTTAAATAGATAGCTAATATAATCAAGTTAACGTTATTTAGAAATACAAAGCTTTGTTTCATTTACATAGGCACAAAGGTGTACTACCGTAATGAGGTAGACGCTTAAAGAATTATATAATGTGGAAAGAATAACTTATGTATATACGTACATAATGTACGTCTTATACAAATTAGAGGAATGAACAAAACATATCTGTACTGGTAGCCTAAGACTAGGAACGAACAACTATAAGGAATACATAATTATCGGTGACGTCGACGCATCCTGGCGGGGCCTCCTCAGGATCGTCGATGAGCTCTGCAATTCAAAACGAGAGGTCTCAGCATTTTTTAAGACTAAAATCTACAATAAGCCTATTGAAGTTGCAAATGTTTACCTTCTGGAAAGTCCTATGTTTCTTCTTCTTCTTCTTCTTCCTCCTCCTCCTCCTCATCGGAGTCTTCTTACCGATTACTGCAGCCGTGTCCAGCACAATATGCACACATATTTGTGCAGTCAATGCGGTTCTTTCTGCAGCTGCAGTTTAATGTTTCGCATCTGGCCTCACAGTTGCATGATATAAGATGGAGCAGTTGAGACTGTGCCAGAGGCCTTGTGTTTGTAACAGCGACCAGGTTGCCGTTTCCTTCTTGCCATCCCCATTGAGGTTGTGGCAGCTCATTTCCCAACCACGCTTCGACCTGGACATATAAAGCAATAACTTAGAGAAAAGGGCACGCAAGAGAAGGAATCAATAAATAGAACACAGTTGCTGGTATGATCTCAAGATTAACGGTCACGTTAAACTACAAGCTTCCTTCCTTTTTTTACAGTTGCTGGTGAACTTAACTGATGGTAAACCCGAAATGAGTGTTGTTTGGCAGCCGAAGATGTTGGGGGGGGGGATAGATTGGCCAATTCAAATTTCTTGTTCGGTGGAGTTTTGGCTACTAATCTGGTGTACTCGTGGAATCTCTTTTGATCCAACGATCCCTTTCTGTTTCCAGGATATACGGACAGTAAGAACTTTTCGCCTGCTCTTGTGACCGCATCAGGAAATGCATCGCGGTCGTTAAAGACTTCCACTTTGCGCTATATTTTTCATCCTTGAGTAACTTTCTGAATGGTTTTATCTTGCCTATTTTAAAGATGGCTGTTGTTGTATCACAACCCGTAGCTGCATGTATGAAAAGAATGTTGCTTTTCATGTTGCCCACCTCCTCCTGGCACTGCTGACTGCTGTAAGTCTTGATAGTCTTCCCCCATCCCTGGAAATGGATATCCAAACTTGCAGGAGTGAGTGCGATAAGTAAAACTGCGAGGTCAGTATCTTGGCCAATCACGAAGGCTTCTTCTACATCTCTAGCTGCGTCAATAGCAGTTAGAACTATTGACCTTTCAGCGTCTGCCGCTGCCTGGACTGCACCAATTCCAGCTTCTTCAAGGTATCTCGAGAGGAGGCGAATGAGACGCATTTTATTTCTTCCGTTGGTGAGGAAGACGTCTTGAGCGGCTACGGCCTGAACATGCTCTTCCACGATGAGATCGACATCTGACCCTGATAACAATAGAAAGTTCCTTTAATTATTATTTCTTTCATATATTTTCGAGGCAAAACTTTTTAGAGCAATGTAGAGTTACCTACCATTAGTTGCTCGTCTAGCATGAGTTGCGTCCTTTGTTGAAGATGTTTCGTATCCATCGAAGACAATGGCCTTGGCTCGTTGAACCGTTTCCTCAGATAAGCCACGTTTTTGTTGCATATCTGGCCGTAGGTTTCGGAGCGAAACCATGGAACTTGGCGCAAGAAGAACCCTCCATCCAAGATGTACTTGGTACGATTATTCTCTGCTCTATTGCCGTCTAAAGACGGGTAGCGCTGTCATTAGTGAAGACTTGTTGCTTTGTTTTAAGGAAAAGTCGTCGAATAGGGCAGCTGGTGGCTCTCGCAGCTTGTAGGTGAGATAGTCGGCGAGTTCTTCGTCGTTTCGCTTATCACCAGCATGCGGTGGAATATATAGTTGCTCTGGATTTACATCGACAACTTTGTCCCGTACGACCAATCCACGTGCACCACCGGCGAGTGATACAACACAATCTTTTCTCTTTAAGAGAAGATCGCTGAAGGGAACCCATATCATGGCCTTCATTGCAGCTGCGCCAACAGCCCGCGCGTCGTTACAGTTGACATTTTTACTGGCGACTCGTCCGCTGTACAATGTTAATAGGAGTGGTGTGCTCTTGTTGAAGGGATTGTGAAGCTTCAGCCAATCCAGCATTTTCTGGGCATCTGCCTGATCTCGCTTTTGGTGGGACTCGCGCAAATCAAAGTGTTCGTCGGAGGATTGCTTCTAGTGTAGTAGATTATGTTATTGGGTGTGTATGTGTGTTTCTGTGTGGGAAGTAAAAGGAGGGGGAGGGGGATTGGGGGAGGGCAATTGTTAAAGGACGTAAAGAAGATGCAATATACCACAATAGTAGCGTACGTTTCAGCATATAAGACGACAATTAAAACAAACACGAGAAAGGGCGATAAATTGAGCATTTCTCGGACTTCGATTTACGTCCATTGTAGCCACATTTCAGGCAACGAACACCATGTTTTCGGACTTCTTAGGCTTTTACACAATAAAGAATTGATTTTATCATCGCTGATAATTTTTGCGTGTATGTGACTGCATTTTAGCATGGAAACAGGTCTTTTTTTGTGTAAAAATTCGGATTTTTTACTTAAAAAAGCGCAAAAATTTCAAAAGTTTAGTTTTTTTACAGTGTACCAATTTTGCTTTTCCTGGGTACCTAAAATATTATGCTTCATACGAATAAATATTAATAAGCCAAAAACAACCAGATTCTGACCACTCGTTCGTGATTTATAAACGTTCCAGGAAAATTCCAGGTTTCTCCAGGTTTTTCCATGATATTTCAGGTATCCCATCAAGGAGGCCTTGAGACTTTTAGGATTGTCTTATTTAAAGGTACTTACAACTATTTTTTCATATCCGGACTTGCTATTCTAAATTTCCGGGGTTGGCCTTTTTTTCCCTCTACTTGCACTGGGCTAACTACCACATACAACTTCTACCCGTATCCGAGTACACATGGCTGATGACAGTGATGTCCTAACCCACTCACGAAACAACAACAACAACAACAATTAGACACGGAAAGTTTTCATCCGTGATAAGAAACCAGGCTGGTAATAATTATAATGCCTATGACAGAAAAGGTTGGTTGATTGGTTCCTCAGTTTAGGGGCTGCGACAATGCGGTCATGTAGCCCCGTGTACCTTGGGTGTGTGTAGAATCTGTCTGCTAACCGGTGTTAATTGTGACGGTTGTATTAGTGTGTGTTATCTGTAATTCAGGTAAGGACTGCCGACGATCAATTTCAAGTAGTTCCTATTTTTGCTACCAAATGCTACCGTCAACGACACCTAGCTATGAACTTGGCTACTAGATGCCACCGCAACCGGCTTATGGCGGCGAACGTTGGAACTTAATAGAGCGATAATCAAATATAACCTACAAATTCAGCTTCACACAATTGTAGTTAGTGAAAGGTTCTTTTGCATGCCATAAGTCTATGACATGGGCCAGCCGGCTTTACTTCCCCTTCAAAGGAAGGCATACTGAGGGATTGTTAACGCTCTTAAAACTCCGACAACTCCGGCCGGGTTTCAACCCGCGATCTTGGTCACAGAAAAGGCTACCTACTGAAATGGAACAGAGCAGCAGTCTTAAAGAGACATGAGAACATTTACCAAAGAACAAACTTGTTGATTCATGTATAACAGGTACAGTGTCCTCAACACTTTGATGCTCATGTGCATACACTGAATGGGCATTCCGTATAAGTGCCTCAATTTCTAGCATTGCAACTAACTGTCTTGGTAAATATATGTTATTACCACGTTTCACTTCTGTATTTTATACATACAAGGAGGCACTCAAACCTTCTGTTATCTTAATGCAGCAACGCAAATGTTCATTCAAGTGTCAATTAAAATAAAATATATAGGATGCACGATTCCTCTTTAATGTAATTCCCCTCAGGATGAAGACACGCACTGTTTAACTTCACCTTCAGTTCCTGAAAGTTGCTAAATAAAACTGCTTCCAGATTCTTTGCCAATGTCTGCATACATTCAGCAAGAGCCTATGATAAACTTTGATTTTCAATCCTACATCTCCTATCATCTGGATCTTTACGGCAGACAATATTGCAGTGCCAGTTAAATACTCTGCGCAGTTGTGGAACCGAGAAGGGACTGCTCCTAGGAATTTCATTCGGACATGACGAAACAATAATTTTATCACCTCGTATTACATTAGTTACTCTATTTATTCTAAATGTATTAAATCTCAAACCTGATTCACACACCCCTCTTCCCCCGTCCCAATGATAAATGTAATGAATGAGATTAGTGGAATAGAAAAACGGATTAATCGGAACCTGCTACGGCCTACGACATAACCTGTACGGTAGCACATAATTTAGGTTAGAAAATTCTGAATTTTACAACTAAATGAGTTTTTACGAACAGAGGGGCTAGCCTGACTATCTGTTTACTAATCTTTAATCAGTCTCGGTTTATACATACCACATCCTCCCACCGTTGAGGAAAGACATCCTCAACTACTCCACATATCTTGCAGGAACGTTGACAGTTCTACCCGAACGTGTAGTCTTTGGGGGTTGAACACCAGTTCCAGTCGGCTCTCCTAAAGCAGTAGCCGTTTTCTTATTCAAGCCAGTCCTTAAAGGTGTGCTGTCTTCATCAGGTACTTCTAGTGGGTCGAGTCGCTGTATCGGTCTCAAGAGTTCTCCTTTAGATGTAACAACCCTTGCAAGTCTTGTATTACCATCAGTTCCAGGGAACAAATCCACAATTTTTCCTAGGGGCCAATCTATCCTCTTAGTGCCATCTGATCCAATTAGGACAATGCCACCTCTCTTGAACAAAAGAGTTGGTTTACAACTCGGTTTACCGAGTGCCAAAAGTCCCAGATATTCCTGCTGGAATCTTTTCTTCAATGCCATTCTTAGGTTCAGAAGATGACGATGTCTTTGATTCAGGGTTATAGCATCCAATGCATCACATTCTGGAACTCCAGTTGTCTTAATTTCTTGTAGAAAGCAGGCAGGGGTGAGTGGACTTATATCTTCACATCCATCGGTCAGATATGTTAGCGGTCTTGCATTTATGGTGGCTTCTATACTACAGAGAAGGGTAAGCATTTCTTGGTAAGTTAGACAGGCTTTACCCAAAACTCGTTTCAGAAGCTGTTTAATTAGACGTATTAACCTTTCCCAGAAGCCTCCCCACCAAGGAGCACTAGGGGAATTAAATCTCCAAGTAATACGTTCAACCGAATAGTGTTTGGAAATATTCTCCCAGTCAACACTTTGAAACGCGTTATCTGTACCCGTGAAATTTGTACCATTGTCCGAGTAAATCACAGAGGGGCGTCCTCTTCTTGCTACAAACCGCCGGAACGCTTGCACAAACGCCTCTGTGGAGAGAGAAGTAACTTTTTCGAGATGAACAGCGCGATACACCGCACATGTGAAAACTACAATCCCAGCTTTACTTTCATCCCTCAGGAACACCGGACCTGCCAAGTCCACTCCTATCACTTCAAATACACAGGCTTCCCGTATGCGATCCAGGGACAGAGGGGACTGAGCGATTTCAGTATGTTGTCCATCATGCCTCCGGCACTTGACACATTTTCTTATAATTTTTCTAACTGTCCTTCTTCCACCGATGATCCAGAAGCGTTGTCTCAGATGATTAAGAAGAAGTTGTACTCCAATGTGATTTTCTTTCACGTGCTCATCCATAATCAAGCGAGAGGTGATGACATGGTTCGCCGGGAGAATCATTGGGAACCTGAATTGCTTCAAATCTTCTCGCAGTAGTAGTCTCGTTTTAACCCTGAGAACACCATCTTCCAGGAATGGATGTAGTGAAGATAGACGTTTATCAACTAATCCATGGAAGCTTTCTCGTTGAATTATAGAAATGAGTCTAATTTCAGCCCTTTCTAACTCTTCAACTTGCAGATTTTCTTGCGAGATCCTCTCACGTCTAAGACAATTCTTACAGAAACGAAGAATCCATGCGATTAGATGAACTATTCTGTGATAGCTGGAAAAATACCTGGCATACCAGAGGGGACCTTCATTGGTTACAGTCATAGAATTCGCAGGGTTTTTCTTCATTTCCTTTGCGATACTCTCTTCGTCATACACCACTTTTGTTTCAGGCCAACAATCTGGAGATTCGTACAACCAGGCAGGTCCCTCCCACCATCGAGAGGCTACTAATTGCGAAGCAGAACAGCCACGTGACGGTAAATCAGCTGGATTCAATGAACCTGGAACATGTCGTCAACAGTTTAAATTGGTCAAATTCCTGATCTCATTCACACGATTGCGGACAAACACCGACCAGTTCTCAGTCCTGCAGATCCATGCTAGAACTGTGGACGAGTCAGACCACAGAAAAAACTCATGAACTTCCAGTGAAATAGATTCCAACACACATTTAAGCAACCGTGCACCAATTGTAGCAGCCAGCAATTCCAATCTGGGGATTGTCACTTCCTTGAGGGGGGCCACACGAGATCTTGCATCACATAACTGTACACTCACTTGATTGTTGGAATCGCATCTTATGAAGACTACTGCTGCGTATGCAAGTTGGCTGGCATCACAGAAGACATGAATTTGCACATGGTCACTTCTTCCAAACCATCGAGGAATCTTGATTTCTACCAGGTGAGGTAGATCCTTTACCCAGGCCAGAAACTCGTCTCTGGACTTCTCATCAACTGCACTATCCCATCTTATATGAGTCTTCCAGGTCCTTTGAATCAACAGTTTAACACAAAGGGTGACAGGACATGTCACACCAACTGGATCAAAAATCCGATGTGCGAGTTACAGAATTGTCCTTTTCGTCACTCCTCCCACCTGAAGGCTATTCAACCAATGCAAATTTAAAGTAAGTGTATCCTCCTGTCGATCCCATAACAGTCCCAAAACAGATGAAAGGGTAGCAGACTGGTCATCATCCTGAGAGAACTGCCATCCCCTCAAATTAAAACTGCCTTCTGATAATACCCTACTAGCTTGATTGATAAACTCGCCCACCTCCGATTCCCTGTCAAGGCTAGTGACAACGTTGTCCACGTAGAAGCTCTGTAGAAGTCTCTTGATGAATAGGGGATTGAATTGCGGGTTTTCCAAGTACTTCTTCAGGTGATACTCCAAGACAGCCACCAGGAGAAACGGACTACAAGTTAAGCCGAAAACCAGCCTGGCATGCTTGAAGATCTTGTAATTATTCCCAACGTCCTGCCACATCAGGAAGCAGATATAGTTTCGATCTTCTTTCCGTATGCTTATCTGAAGGAATGCCTTCTAAATGTCTGCAATAATTGCTACTTTCCTCTCTCGGAATCTAAGAAGAATAGCAGGGATTAGCTCAATCAGGTTGGGGCCATCATACAAACAATCGTTCAAAGCAGGGGTTCCCGCTTCCTTCGCTGAGGCGTCAAATACAGGACGAACAGGTGTCGTTGAACTACTTTCCTTCACAACAGCTCGATGCGGTAGATAGTGTCTGAAGTTTTCATCTTCCTGAACCGGTTCAATAACACCACTCCTTTCCCACTCGGTGAAAATATTTTCATACGTCTCGCCTAGTCCAAAATTTTCCACTTTCTTCCTTGTGTTGACTAACCTCTTCTCAGCCATGACCCTATTAGATACAAGAAATGATTTGTTTTCTTTCCAGGGTAAATGGACTTCATACCTAAATTCTCCATTAATAGACAAGGTTTTCTGAAAGTGCTCCATTGTTGCAAAGTTTTCTTCAGTTTTAGTTTTCCTTACGGCAGGATCGCTGATACCTAGCACGTCCAGTTCCCACAGATTTTCAACTGAAGCATCTCTGATAAAGAGAGAAGTGACAAGGTTGGTCATGCTTGATTGATCTCCAGAAACTACTTTACCCATCACAGTCCACCCCAGCAGTGTCTCAATACATACAATACCATTGCTTAGTGTACACGTTTGTCCAGTCATTAACTTTCCAGCTACATCAGCGCCTATTAATAGTTCAATGGGACCTTCAGTATCATAAATCTGTATCCCTTTTGCTCTTAGTTCTTGCAACCATGGGCCCTTTAACATAGTATTGTACCCTGTAATTACTTGTTGCCCTAAGACTTCAAAATTGCAGGCATACGGCTTTCCTAAACTCTCTATGTAGATCCTATAGCACATATGCTGGCTCTCTTCTGTGACTACCCGACCAAATAGTGAATGGCGTAGCATTTCTGTGCGATGACTAGTGTAACCTAACTTCTGCGCCACTGATTCAAGCATATAAGATCTCTGACTGCCAGTATCCAGTAGAGCCCTTACCTCCATTGCAGAGGATTCTCCAATGACCTTCACCTTTAATGTTTGCAAAATAACACCTTGCACACCACTACGTTCTTCATTTGAAATCAAAGCATGAGACTGAAGTTTCTCATTGGTAGCTTCAGAGGAATGTGTTGGACCTAGACATATTAGGCTGTTATGTTTTTTGCTACAGGAATCACATTTTAACCGACTTCTGCACATCTTTGAAACATGTCCTTTCTTCAGACAGAGAAAGCATGCTACTAGTTTTTAGGTTATGAGTGTTACTGATGCTTACTGTTGACTGGACTTCGTCTTCACGCTTTCTCTCCATTGCAAGAGCATCGGAAACAGCCGCTGCTAACATATGAAACTTGCGTTTATAGTCATCTTCTACTACTGTGATCAGGTCTTCTTCTGACACCGCATCTTCCATGAGGTGTTGGAAGATCTCCTGGTCCAGATTACTTATGAGGTTAGCCTTCTCTTCCACTAAGGCGTAATCTCCTCGGATAGCGACTATGTCCTTTATTTCTCTCTCCAACAAAACTTGAAGTGAAGCTACAATGTTCGTGAACGATGCACGGTATACACCACGTTTTCTGATCAAACTTCGAATATCGCTCATTTTCCTTTCTATATCCTGTCACGAACGCCAGATGTTACGAACAGAAACGTCACTTCGTACTTATTTGGGAAAATGAAAGATATTTATTTACAAGAAAATACACACACACATTACAAATAACACTCAAAAGACTCCATCTTGGATGCAATGTTCCTTGTCCTTCTTTTCTCACAAAAAAACAAAAATAACTGTTGCCAACTGTCTGTCACATCAATCTTCTTGAAATGGACCCAGTTTAGATGTTCCATGTGTTTTCAAGTACGGTAAATTATACTGTATAGGTTTACAAAACTACGCCAGCTATAGATAACCTATTTACACGTTGAAATTACTCGTAACAAAAATCCACGCGAACTAGGATTCAAGGATTTGTTGTGTCTTTAATAGCTGCAACGAGTACAGTAAGTTGAATTGTAGAGCCTGTGACCTTCGTTGTGAGTAACTTATGTGGACATGAGCAGTGGCATGAGTAACTTATAATTAGATCAAAGAAACTTGCAGTGAAAGTATTACTTAGTTATTGTTGTTTAAAGGGGCGGAACAGAAATTAATACGTTTATAGAAGATATCTGCGGAATACACTCGCCACCGACTAACTCATATCAATACGTTCTATGAAGACAAGTGGTAAATGAATACCAGCATTTATACAGATTCAATGATGAAGACAAGATCACTACCACACCGGCAGTAAGACGAAGACCATAGAATATTATGTTCGTGAATATCTTTCTATTACAAAAACCTTTGATACATTTATGTATATCGTTCAACTATAAGAGTTATAGCCTACATGCATACATTGTCCGGCACTAATCATAGCTTTTCATAACCTTCCTAAACGCTTTGTAACCGTCTAATAATTCCACATAATTAACAAGCTACCGCCAGGGAAAGATAACATACTTCCGAAAAGTACGTCTTGGATCAACTACAACTTAGAGTAATGTATAAATAAGAAAATTGTGGCTAAGTATTGGACTTCGTAAGACTGATCAGTGTAAGACTCGAGTTGTAATTACCATGTATGTGTTGCCAGAAGCCATGGTTGTGTTGGGTCAATGCTTTCTACAGCGTGTTTTCTGATATGATATGGATGAAGTATTCTGTGATTTCAGCATCTTGTAGACAATACGGTTTATGTTCCCGTCATACATAACCCTACCGAAAGTGGTGCACCAGCACTACATTGCTGACGTCACGAAAGCGCACTAGGGCCAGTATTTCTCGTTGGCCGTGATTCCATCCGTTTCTCGTCGGCCACGATTCAATCAATTAGCTTATCCAGCCAAGACCAACTACAATCCTCAGACCTTAATATAGAAAAAACATGGCGGCGATGGTTGCCCTACCAATAGCTAAGATCATGTCATCGGGCTTGTCACGGTTCGTGTAAATTATTATTTTTGCTCACCTAAGAGCATAAAAGATATCACAAGACGAGACTAGGTTCCGAAGAAATATGCATCAATAATTTAGACATACCTGAATTAATTTATCTATATAGTGCTGGCCTCGAATTATAGGTTTCTTCGTCTTCACCCAAGGGGCAGCTACAATAGTCTCACTGTTTCTGTAGTTGAATAAGAAGCTTTTTGGCGAGTTATCTCGATTTGTATTTAAGTTCAGTAATTATAGATTAATATTATTAGCATAAAATCAAACAGATTCTGAAGTAGGAGAGAAGAAAGTACTGTTCCTGCACATGCAGAGTATTTGTGTACACAATCGGAATGGGAATAGTTGCCTGAAATAACCGAACCAACGCTATAGATATATACGGTAATTCAATTACGAACTCTCGTGGAATTGTCTAAAATCTCGGGTAAAACATCACACCGAATTAGTGGATTGAAATATGCAGAGAAGTCGTCGTGTGGATATCTGAACATAATTATGGAGATTATCACACACAAAGGACACGATATTATGTTACCAACTAACCTATTAAACATTCGCTGTTACTGTTAGGAATGGTTGTACGTTGAAAATAGTTGATTTAGTAAAGTAATGTAGATTGGAAAGAACTATCTCCTTCTTACGGAATTATCGCGGCACACCATCTCGCAATATAAGTACATAATTGGCAAGTTACTCACAACACTTTATTACACACATCATAATTAAAAATAACTTGCAAGCTGTAAGAATCACAAAAGTATGAATAATGACGCAACACAATGAGTTCGCTGTTTGGCACAGAGGAAACATCTTAACCAATAAAAAAGTTCACTGTATTATTTGGCGTGTATACAAGGCAGTGTAGATCATCTGCCAGACTGGTAAGTATTTATGGAGACACATGCTGCTAAGCGTTCAACGTTCAACGTCAATGGTTTGGTCTAGCCGTAGATGCTCATTGCGTTTTCCCTTTACGTTCGACATTGCTCAAAACGATAATAATTTTATTTCTACAGCTACACAAACAGGCACATTTTACATTAATCAGCCAGTTCAAAACGCTCTTGAAATAGAACATCCGTATTAAATTAACTATAACAAAATATTTCGTCCATTGAATTGGTATGTGGAATAGTTCCCATAACACAGGCCGCGTTTCCCTTTTGAATCGCTATGCGGATTCTCTGCATCAAATAGATTTTGAACTGTACTAAGCTATTATTATATTGTCACTAACTAGCAAATCATTGCGGTGTATATTCTTGAGACACTTCTATTAATGCTTTAGTCTTAGGTACTTCAACATCTGCAGTAAATGACACAATGCCATCGGTCGACTGTACAATCATCACACAAACGAACTAGTTAAGCGTATTACCACATATTTACACCCGATTGCAATACATTAACGCCAACTGGACTTTACAGACATACAAAAGACACTAAAAATTACAGATGAGCGACAGTTTATCCCAACTTTCATCAAACGAAGCTAATCAAAGCTAAATAGTGTATCCCAGCAACGAATGTAAACAAACAATATGCCAGGGCTTCAGCATACGCCATTTTCACACTTTCGAGACCTGCATTAAGGTCTGAGTATTGTAGTTGGTCTTGATCCAGCCAAGACCAACTACAATCCTCAGACCTTAATGTAGAAAAAACATGGCGGCGATGGTTGCCCTACCAATAGCTAAAATCATGTCATCGGGGTTGTCACAGTTCGTGTAAATTATTATTTTTACTCACCTAAGAGCATAAAAGATATCACAAGACGTGACTAGGTTCCGAAGAAATATGCATCAATAATTTAGACTTACTGTAACGTATTTTTCGAGGGGTTTTATGCAACTGGCATAAGTCAGTAGGAAGCCATTCTATATTTATTTACGCGGCAAATTGTTCAGCCAAGAGAATTTTTCATGTTAATTTATTATTATTATTAATTTATTATAATTATTATTAAGGTATTTTCGGAGCATTTTATAAAAATTATAAGCATACAGATAGGTTTTCTATGTCTTAGAAAACGCTATCAAGCAAATTATTACGAAAGACAATATCATAGAAAATTATATGATTACGGAATTTAACGGAGTTTCGTCAGTTAGGGTATATTGAGAGACATGAGTCACTGGGAATTCAAGTACACGCTTAATCTTGTCGGGAAGTATTACGCAAGCAGGGTTGCAGCGTCAAGAAAAGGCGGATAGTTGGAACGGAACCCTCCCGCCAAGTGTAATGAGCCACAGGAGGGGAGTATAGCGCGTGGGGTGCAGCCAATCAGTGGAGACCACGTAAGCTAGAAGTCGGATGAAGAGTGGGGATGCGACGTGTGGATATATCGTTCAGCGTGCCGTGGAACGAGGACTATCTGTATAGAACTTAACGAGTACGGTTGTACGCGGGAGTCACTCCGATGTTCCGTGGAGTGGAGGACTAACTTTTGTAAAACTTAACCAGTGTGGTTGTACGAGTGTTTGGCTCCGATGTACGGACCATAGAATTATCTAATCTACCAGAATATCATCAAATATCGACAAAGATGACGACGTCCAGGAGACTGTGGGAAGCACACAGCATCATCCAGTACGAGGGAAAGGCTTCGGCCATTCCCAGTGGTAAGCGCGAATGACGCAGAAATACGCAATCTCTCATTTCTCTTTGTTTTATATTTCATATTTCAGTAACTTCATAGCTTGGGAATAAGAGTAAAATCAATAATTTATCAGACTCCGTTTTCACGTAATTTTCTATCGGTAATATTAAAATCGCAACGCTCCAATTTAAATTTTAAACTTATTATTATTATTAATTTTGCTATACTTGTTTTATATAATAAATTCAATTCTTTTACAATGCAATCTTTGCTTTCAGTAGGTAGCATTAGATATAGACCAATTCCTTCTCCTGATACAATTGTTTGTTGGGTTAATGATCAAATCATACCACGATCTGAGTGAATAGAGTCTTGAAGGTGTTCTGCCAGAGCTAGACGTTGTTAAATACAAATTTAGATTTCAACATTGCATTGAGGTCTTGGCGCCCATTAAAACAACATAGCTTAGGCAAAGGTAAACAGTTACATTTATCACCCAACAGTTAGGGGCAGTCAAACTGCTACACTTGTCGCTACCAACATGGGGCGTTAATTAACATTACACTTGTACCCTCAACGTGGAGCAAAGTGAAAACGTTACAATTGTCGCTCAACGTGTGGGCTAGCAAAACGTTACATTTGGCGCCCAACGTGGGGATGAAAACCTAATAACATTTGTGGAAGGAGAAGGGTATATATTTCTGTGCCTGTATTTTGGGGGTTATTTGTCTGTATCAGTGTATATCATTATGGGGGATGAGAAAGAAAGACAGATGAGGTTACGTAGTGGTCATCAACTGGAGAGTGATGATACGAGCAGTATGTCGAGTGATGGTAGTACCGGGGTAGCGGAGGTAAATCCCGATACTGAAACAGGGAGTGTAGGCGGCCAACCAGAATTAAAAACTTTACTTCTCGAGTTCATGTATCAGAACAAAGTTAGTAGTGATGCCTTAAATGCAAAATTAGAACAAAACAGTAGGGAAAATAAGGAAAGTACAGACGCTTTAAATGCTAAACTGGAACAAAACAACGCTAAATTAGAACAAAACAGTAGGGAAAATAAACAAAGTACAGATGCCTTAAACGCCAGATTAGAACAAAACAGTAGGGAAAATAAAGAAAGTACAGATGCCTCAAACGCCAGATTAGAACAAAACAGTAGGGAAAATAGAGAGAGTAATGAAACTTTAAACGCCAGATTAGAACAAAACAGTAAGGAAAATAGAGAGAGTACTGAAACTTTAAATGCTAAATTAGAACAAAACAGTAGGGAAATGAGTGACAAATTCGAACTGATTAGAGGTGAGATCAGGGGGGTGATGGAAGAAAAGGCTAAAGAGATTATTGCAGATGTAGACAGAAAATTAGGAAAAGTACAGGAGGAGTTGGAAATTAGAATCAGTACACAGGCTGAAAATTTAAAAGAACTAGTGCAACTGGAAACACAGCAGGTCAAAAAGCAATTGGGGGGAGAAATTGACAACATTCAGGTAGCTACTAAAGAGGTTAAGGAACAGCTGGGGGGTAGAATTGAGAAAGTCCACTCACAAATAGTTGCAGAAGTAAATGATTTAAGAGAGAGTAATAGATAGAGCATTAGCAAGATTGAGGAGAAACAAGCAAAGCTATATGATAAAGTGGAAGGATCAGAAGGAAACATTAAATTAACAGTAAACAGTATTGAGTGGAAGGCTGAGGAGAAAATCGCAGAATTAGAATTAAAATTAAAAGCTAGGATCAGGCAAGAAAATAGTCAGACTAGGCCAGTTTTTGTGAATAGCACACACAGGGAGGTAGAACTGGGTAAGTCCAGCAATCGACAGGGGTGCCCAATGGAGTTCATGAACGCTATAGAAAATAAATTCGGGGAGAGGTTGGAAAATGGTAGTATTGAGTGGTGCCAGGTAGTTGAAATTTTAGAACAAGTGTTTGTGGGGGAAACGAGGAATTGGTTTGCTGTCTACAGAGACAAGTTTACTGATATTAATGACTTTAAAATGAAATTCTGTGAAAAGTTCTGGAATGAGGTTATTCAGTCGCAGCATCGTGAGGGAGTAGTGTGTGGTAAATATAACCCTAAAGGAAGCTCCACCATGACCGAATACTTTTTAGGGCAGGTATTAGTGTGTAAATATCTGGATGGGTTGAAGGAGGAAAGTGATGTGGTGAGGTTGCTACTTAGGCACTTTCCCTATAGGATCAAGGAGGCTGCTTGTATCCAGAATGTAAAAACAATATCAAAAGTAGAAAATTTGTTAAGCACATTTGATGCACTAGGGAGAGGGGGTTATGAGGACAATTTCAATAGGAACCAGGGTCATCATCATCATCATCTTGTACAGTTTCCAGCCCCAGGCTGGGTCTGTTTGGAACATAAGCCTCGCCACTTAGTTCTTTCTTCCCACCACCTCTCCGCTGTCACTCTGGTCCAGTCCTCGCCTCTCTTCTTGACACATTCCTCCACTCCTTTCAGCCATCTATCTCTTGGTCTTCCCCTTGGTCGTTTCTTCTGCATCTGCATCTCATGTATCCTCTTGGGAATCTTCTTCTCATCCATTCTCCTTAAGTGTCCATACCACCTCAGTCTTGATGTCTCAATCCTACCTTGCAGGGGCTCCTCTTTCACCATTTCCCTGACCTTTTCATTCCTCACCCTGTCACCAGGGTAATAATAATAATAGACCTAATGAAGCCAGGCATCAAGAAGTTCAAGGGAACGGTGGCGAAGGGGCCAACGGTCAAAATAGAAATAATAATAATCAGCTAAATCAGAACAGAGGAAATGGCTATGGTAATCAGTATCAAGGGAGGAACAATGATTTCAGGGGAAATCAAGGGAGGAACAATGATTACAGGGGAAATCAAGGGAGAAACAATGATTTCAGGGGAAATCAAGGGAGAAATTATAATGACAATAATTACAACCAGAATAGGGGTCAAGGAAGAGGACAGCCTAGTGGTAGTAATATACAGCCTAACAATGACAACACAGCCCAGAACAACCAGACCAGTTCAGTAGTTAGTAGTACTACGGCCAGCTGTAGCAGTTCTTTAAACGTGAACCAGGCTGCGAAGTAAGGTCAGAATATCAGTCTGTAGCATGCCCTGTCCATACAATTATACAGGAACCCTATGACCTAAATGTAAGAAATGAATTATTACATGAACTAAATGATGAAGGTATTATTCAGGAAGTGGTTAGTAAGAGTCCCATAGTTAAATTTAACGTGTCCGAGGCGTACACAGATGTTTTAATTGATAGTGGTTGTATGAAGAGTTGCATAAGTAGTGCATTTTATGATAAAATGAAAGGAACTGGAGTAAATTTTGAGGAGATGCCAATTTAAAGCACTTTTGTTATCACAGCTGTTGGGAAGAGGTCTAAAGTAATTTCTAAGCAAGTTTTAGTAGACATTAAAATTAATAATCATGTAGAGAAGCAGATTTGCCTTGTAATTCCAAATTTAGTATTCAGTGTTATCTTGGGTTCAGAGTGGCTAAGTAGAGTGTCGGGTAACTTATGTTATGATGTAGGGAGTTTGAAATGTAAATGGGGAGAGTCTGAAGTAGAAGTAGCGTTCAATGACCATATTCAGAGGAGTAGTGTTGTAGGGGTAATTTGTACTTTAAATGAGGTATCGCCAGCCGTAGAGCGGGGTTCTCCATGTTTTGTGGGCAGTGTGATTACGAACGGTAGTCTAAAGGACTCGTTACGTGATGCTGCATTTCAGGGAAATATAGAGGATGAACAGTGTGTTCGGCTCTATGATGTGTTATTGTGTAATAGGAGAGTGTTTGAGGATCGCATTGGTATGGCCAATTGCTATACACATTCATTGAACGTTATTGATAGGTCAGTATTCACAGGACATAGATATCCTGTACCTTTCGCTTATCAAAGTGCAGTTGAGGCACAAATTAATCAGATGCTTGAAGATGGGATTACTGAGCACTCTAACAGTCCATATGTTAATTCTTTGATCACGGTACCCAAGACCGACGGCACGGTTCGTATTTGTTTAGACGCTCGTTTGGTTCACAGTAGAATTAGTTCAGATCAGCTGAAATCTATGTCAATAGAAGAATTAATGCAAACATTTGAGGGGAAGAAGTATTTCACTTGTGTAGATTTGAGTTCCAGTTTTTGGCAAGTGCCACTTATGTACAAAGATAGACCATTTACAGCTTTTAGTCATAAATATAACCTTTATCAATTTTGTAGAACACCTTATGGGTTAATGAGTAGTTCAGCAGCTTTAATTAGGGCTTTAAACATCGCATTAGGGGATGACACAGGAGAGTTTGTAACCATTTACATAGATGATATGGTAATTAGTTCACGCAGTTTTGAGGAGCAACTACGTCATTTAGATACAGTTTTTCAGAAGTTAGATCAGGCAGGGTTCACTTTGAAGCTGTCTAAGTCGTCATTCTGTCAGTCAGAAGTGACATTTTTTGGTCATAGAGTGTCGAGTAGAGGTGTGACACCAGAGGAAAGTAGGGTTAGCATGTGTGGACAGTAGCAAGAGGGCATCGTTACAGACACTGAGAAATATGCTAGGTAGAGCAACGTGATGACGTTCATTTAAAGGGAGCCACTTGCAAGGTTGGAAGCAGGTGACGCAGGAACATTTATAGTTTCCAAACGTATTGGGAAAACAGCATATGTGCTGGAGAATAGTGAGGGAAACAGATTATACGGGACGTATAATATACATAGTCTCCGAAAGTATGTGTCATAAAGTGAGGATGTTTAGCTGCCGAGCCAGCCTATCAAATGAGTAAGTGTGGTATTTGGTGCGTGGGAGGAGATGGTCTTCCAGGCAGGCGTATCAGAAGTCACACAGGGGGGTAGTATGTAAGTAAATGAGAGTTTTTAAGGTACAGGGAAATATGACGGGATTGTCGGATGCTCTTGAGCACTAAAATGTCTCGATACACCAAGGCCAGAATTTGGTAGCGCTGGTGAATTCCCATTTGCCTCCAAGAGATGGGTGAGCGCTTGAACAGGGTATTTTTGCTTAAGGCGTCCACGAGGCAAAAGATGGGCCATCAGAGGGCGAGACGGTCCTTCATGAAACTCATACATATCAGCACACGTGATTTCTGTTTACGGCCTCGCCATGTAAGATTTTTAAGTGAGTGATTTAAAGGTAATTTGTACAATGGTTTCATTTGTATGAGGAGAACTGGTCTGTGTTGAGAACTAGTATTATGTAGAATATGGTCTACGGGAACTTAACAAGACAGGGCGATTACGGCACAGAAATATTTGGTGTTATATGTAATGCGCATTTACTGTTTTTTTTTTCAGAAGTCAATATTAATTTAATCTACTTTAAAGAGAGATTAAGTATTATGGTCACGAGGCGCTGCCACAATAGTGTGAACGTGTGCTCAGTGATAAGTGAGATTAAATTTCACCATAAGGAAGGGACCTCCAGTGAAATTAGGAAGTTCTATGGAGATAAAAATATATCAGAACACCTTCAATGCGTGTGATATGACATCATAAATACATAGTGCTCACACATTAATTATGTCTATTTCTCCAACATAGAGAAATTTGAGAGGCAGAAATATCCGTGGAACACTATTCTATATGTAAAACATTGGACTGGTTGCAAAGTGCAATCCATAGTGACAACAAACTTTGACGCAAAGTGCGTGAAGATAAATTATGAGTGTATATATCTGTAATTTAGGGTGATCTCATTTATGTAATATGTATTTTGGATGGGGTTTATTAACGTGTCTGGGATAATCGGATAATGGACCGTCGTCACGGTAAATCATCCGATGATCCGAGGCGAATATGTAACGTGTTTCTCGAGGGGTTTTATGCAACTGGCATAAGTCAGTAGGAAGCCATTCTATATTTATTTACGCGGCAAATTGTTCAGCCAAGAGAATTTTTCATGTTAATTTATTATTATTATTAATTTATTATAATTATTATTAAGGTATTTTCGGAGCATTTTATAAAAATTATAAGCATACAGATAGGTTTTCTATGTCTTAGAAAACGCTATCAAGCAAATTATTACGAAAGACAATATCATAGAAAATTATATGATTACGGAATTTAACGGAGTTTCGTCAGTTAGGGTATATTGAGAGACATGAGTCACTGGGAATTCAAGTACACGCTTAATCTTGTCGGGAAGTATTACGCAAGCGGGGTTGCAGCGTCAAGAAAAGGCGGATAGTTGGAACGGAACCCTCCCGCCAAGTGTAATGAGCCAGAGGAGGGGAGTATAGCGCGTGGGGTGCAGCCAATCAGTGGAGACCACGTAAGCTAGAAGTCGGATGAAGAGTGGGGATGCGACGTGTGGATATATCGTTCAGCGCGCCGTGGAACGAGGACTATCTGTATAGAACTTAACGAGTACGGTTGTACGCGGGAGTCACTCCGATGTTCCGTGGAGTGGAGGACTAACTTTTGTAAAACTTAACCAGTGTGGTTGTACGAGTGTTTGGCTCCGATGTACGGACCATAGAATTATCTAATCTACCAGAATATCATCAAATATCGACAAAGATGACGACGTCCAGGAGACTGTGGGAAGCACACAGCATCATCCAGTACGAGGGAAAGGCTTCGGCCATTTCCAGTGGTAAGCGCGAATGACGCAGAAATACGCAACCTCTCATTTCTCTTTGTTTTATATTTCATATTTCAGTAACTTCATAGCTTGGGAATAAGAGTAAAATCAATAATTTATCAGACTCCGTTTTCACGTAATTTTCTATCGGTAATATTAAAATCGCAACGCTCCAATTTAAATTTTAAACTTATTATTATTATTATTTTTGCTATACTTGTTTTATATAATAAATTCAATTCTTTTACAATGCAATCTTTGCTTTCAGTAGGTAGCATTAGATATAGACCAATTCCTTCTCCTGATACAATTGTTTGTTGGGTTAATGATCAAATCATACCACGATCTGAGTGAATAGAGTCTTGAAGGTGTTCTGCCAGAGCTAGACGTTGTTAAATACAAATTTAGATTTCAACATTGCATTGAGGTCTTGGCGCCCATTAAAACAACATAGCTTAGGCAAAGGTAAACAGTTACATTTATCACCCAACAGTTAGGGGCAGTCAAACTGCTACACTTGTCGCTACCAACATGGGGCGTTAATTAACATTACACTTGTACGCTCAACGTGGAGCAAAGTGAAAACGTTACAATTGTCGCTCAACGTGTGGGCTAGCAAAACGTTACATTACCTGAATTAATTTATCTATATAGTGCAGGCCTCGAATTATAGGTTTCTTCATCTTCACCCAAGGGGCAGCTACAATAGTCTCACTGTTTGTGTGGTTGAATAAGAAGCATTTTGGCGAGTTATCACTATTTATATTTAAGTTCAGTAATTATAGATTAATATTATTAGCATAAATTCAAACCGATTCTGAAGTAGGAGAGAAGAAAGTACCCGGTTACTGAAGTGCTGTCCCAACACATGCCGAGTATTTGTGTACACAATCGGAATGAGAATAGTTGCCTGAAATAATCGAACCAACGCTACAGAGATACAATTCAATTAAGACCTCTCGTAGAATTGTCTAAAATCTCGGCTAAAACATCACACCGAATTAGTTGATTGAAATAATAGGCAAAGAAGTCGTCGTGTGGATATCTGAACATAATTATAGAGATTACAACACACAAAGGACACGATAATATGTTTAGCCCAGTCATATGGTAGTTTTGACAAAAAAAAATTAGGGTAGAAGGTTTCTCGACGGATTCTTATGTTTTTCGGTGTGCTGAATCCGAATCTGAAGTTTGCCAACAAAAAAAATGACGGCTTCACAGTGAAAATCGCAAAACATCCTTAAAATTTCGGATTTTATTCACAAAATCGCTTATAAGTTAAAAAATATGCAACCTAGTGAATTTCTCATTATTTACAAAATTAAAGTAGACAAAATTTCTTTCAAAATGCACTGGGCACTTTAAGTTTTTGAGTGCAGGGTATCGCCGCTAGAGTGCGCTGAAAAAGAGCGACGTTTTGGCACTTAGGCAAAAACGAGAGAAACTCAGCCCTAACTAGCCCCAGACACTTTCTAATCGTGTTTCCTCCATTAATACGTGTTTTATTCATGTTCTATGGTGGTATCATGACTGAAAGTTCGTTGGAAAAAAATTGATAAATTAATATATTCAAGTTAAGTCATCTGTACTTATCCACCTAATGGTAAAGTGTGAATGTGATGAGGTGAGTAATGTAAAACAGTTTTTGTGATTTTCACTCAACATCTCACCATGTCACACATATCTCACACATTCCTAAAGAGATATATTTAATATATTGATAGTGTGAAACCGGAGTCGTTTCCCCTTTGTGTGAAATGTTCACCCTCAAGCCCTCAATAGGAAGGGTCCCTTTTTTGCCGACACATCTGTCCTTGACAGGTCCCCCTACATGCCTCCGGCCAACTCCTCTGCCATTCGGGTTTAGTTTAGTTTGCTCTCTCCTCCTCGTGGGACTGCTAAGCGTTCTTCTTCGGATTTCTGCCGTTCGTTCAGTGTTTTCAAGTGAACTAATGTTAATATTAGTGAATATGTGAGGGACGAAAATGTTGCGTCGTGAATGTGCAATTTGTGAGGAGCCTCTGGATGATCAAACTCGAACTTTCTTTCAAACGACAAGAACAAGAGTAGATTCACAGAGCTCCTCTGAGTGAGGCAGGGATTGAATCACGACAAGCCATTGAGGATGCTGATGCCCTGATCATAAGAACGGCTCAATCCATAGCTTACACGCATGGCACAGTTGCAGTGGTGGGAGAAGATGTTGACCTTCTCGTCATCATGATAGGCATCCGCACTTCTCCTAACGTGTTCTTCCTGAAACCAGGAAAAGAAAAGTACCACTGACGCTATATAGCCCTGGCAGCTCGCTAGAGGAGCCCCTGAGCCATCATATTTTATTCCTCCACGCTGTCAGTGGTTGTGACTCCACATCCGCCATGTTCAACCAGAGTAAGACGAAATTCTTGAAGACCCTCAAGAAGAACCCAGATCTTGTAAACTACCATGAGCATTACATGGACCCACAGCACAAGTCGAGGAGCAAGTGAATGCTGGCGAAAAATTTCTAGTGGCCTTATATGGTGGTGACCACCATACCACTCGTCTAAACGAACTGAGGTACAAGCTGTACCTCAGTACAGCATATAAAGTCACCGGAAACATGGCCTCGATCCCTCCCACTGAAGCTGCAGCCCGTGAGCACTTTCTGCGAGTTTACCACCAGATCCAGCAGTGGCTGACAATCAGCTCAACCCAGAACAGTGGGGGTGGAAGTCATCGAGGAACGGCCTCACCCCCACGAGAACAGCTAAGGCCCCAGCTCCTGACAAGCTTCTCTGCAAGGTCTCTTGCAAATGCAAAGGCGACTCTCGAAGAACCTGCGGTTGTCGACGTGTGGGTCTATATTGCTCTAGGCTTTGTACCATCTGCGAGGGAAACTGTCTGAACCTTGACAACTCATGCGACATCGACAATGAAGGTGACCCTGATGACCCTTCTCCGGTTGAGTCACCACCTACAATCCTGGATACATCAGCACAAGGTAAATAGCATGTTTGTACACCACCTTATTCCAATGCGGTCTGCTTACTTCACCCTCTAATGTATTCGTACGATTTCTTTTTTAGAGTTGTCCGAGGATCCTGACGATTCCATCTCGGTCGAATCACCAACGACGATAGCGGAGACTTCAGCAGAAGGTAAACTGCCCGTTTGTAATACACCCTATTTCACTGGGTTTCGAACAGTTTTCCAACTCGACACCTGAAAGTATTGTGGACAATAATTTGTACAATTCCTTTTCCAGTGGAGTTACCGACCGGTAGCGATCAAGCGGGACCTTCTGATCGGTAACCGGAGGCTGCTCCATCAAGGCCAAAAAGGAGGAAGCTCAATTAAAGAATTGAAATCAATTGTAATGTAATAATAGTTAATTGCAATTACATTCCTTCTCATTATATTCATTTAATTTAATTTTTAAATAAATAATAAAACGGCTTGATCGGTCCTTTATGAATTCCTACCACTCCGTGGGCAATGTTTTTCAAGGGCTTCGTAATCTTGTAACCACCATAGAGCATGAATAAAACACGTATTCATGGAGGAAACATGATAAGAAAGCGTCTGGGGCTAGTTGGGCTGAGTTTCTCTCGTTTTTGCCTAAGTGCCAAAAAGTTGCTCTTTTTCAGCGCGCTCTAGCGGCGGTGGCCTGCACTCAAAAATTAAAAGTGACCAGTGAGTTTTGAAGGAAATGTTGGCTACTTTAATTTTGTAACTAATGAGAAATTCACTAGGAAGCATACTTTTCAACTTATAAGCGATTTTGTGAAAATAGCCCGAAATTTTTAGTTTTTTCTGCTATTTTCAATTGAAGCCGTCATATTTGTTGTTGGCAAACTTCAGATTCAGATTCAGCTCACCGATAAACATAAGAATCCGTCGAGAAACCTTCTACCCTAATTTTTTTTGGTCAAGACTACCATTTGACTGGGCTATTAGGAATGTGTGAGATATGTGTGACATGGTGAGATGTTGAGTGAAAAATCACAAAAACTGTTTTACATTACTCACCTCATCACTTTCACACTTTACCATTAGGTGGATAAGTTCAGATGGACTTAACTTGAATATATTAATTTATCAATTTTTTTTCCAACGAACTTTCAATCACGTTACCAGCATAGAACATGAATAAAACACGTATTAATGGAGGAAACACGAATAGAAAGTGTCTGGGCCTAGTTAGGGCTGAGTTTCTCTCGTTTTTGCCTAAGTGCCAAAACGCCGCTCTTTTTCAGCGCGCTCTAGCGGCAATACCCTGCACTCAAAAACTAAAAGTGCCCAGTGCATTTTGAAAGAAATTTTGTCTACTTTAATTTTGTAAATAATGAGAAATTCACTAGGTTGCATATTTTTCATCTTATAAGCGATTTTGTGAAAAAAAGTCCGAAATTTTTAGGATTTTTTTGCGATTTTCACAGTGAAGCCGTCATTTTTTTTGTTGGCAAACTTCAGATTCGGATTCAGCACACCGAAAAACATAAGAATCCGTCGAGAAACCTTCTACCCTAATTTTTTTTTGAAACAGGCACTCCTGAGCACCATATGACTGGGCTAGTTACCATGTAAGCTAACCTATTAAACATTCGCTGTTACCGTTTGGAATAGTTGTACGCTGGAAATATTAGATTTAGTAAAGTAATGTAGGTAGGAAAGCACCATCTCCCTCATACGGAATTATCGCGGCCCACCATCTCGTTATATAAGTACATAATTGGCTAGTTACTCACAACACTTTATTACACACATAATAAAAGTATGAATAATGACGGAAGACAATGAGTTCAATGTTTGGCACTGGGGAAACATCTTCCTTAACCAATAAAACAGAAGTTCTCAGTAATATTTGGCGTGTATACAAGGCAGTGTAGAACATCTGCTAGACTGGTAAGACTTTGCGGAGGCACATGAAGCTGAGCGTTCAAGATAACGTCAACAGTTTGGTCTTGCCATAGATGCTCATTGCGTTTTCCCTTTACGTACTTAAGTTCGACACTGCCGGTACTGAAAAGCTATTATTATATTGTCACTAACTAGCAAATCATTGCGGTGTATATTCTTGAGACACTTCTATTAATGCTTTAGTCTTAGGTACTTCAACATCTGCAGTAAATTACACAATGCCATCGGTCGACTGAACAATCATCACACAATCGAACCAGTCCATAATAAGCCTATTATCACATATTTACACACGATTGCAGTACATTAACGCGAACTGGACTTAACAGACATACTGAAGACACTAACTATTACAGATGAGCAATAGTTTATCCCAACTTTCATCAAACGAAGCTAATCAAAGCTAATATTGTATCCCAGCAACGAATGTAAACAAACAATATCTCGGGCTTCCGCATTCGCCATTTTCACACTTTCGATACCTGCATTGGGATCTGAGTGTTGTAGTTGGTCTTGATCCAGCCAAGTCATAGAGATGGGACTATCGACTACTTTTAACCATCGACTGACTAGTCATTCCTCGGAAGAAACTATCGACTAGATAGTCGACTACTTTCGGTCGAATGGTTATCTGAATATGCATAGCTCTTAAAGCGTGTCGTTTCATGTATTTCATGTATTCGACTGAAAGTAGTCGCTTCTAGGCGGCGTACAAAGCACTATAAGCCGTTACCCGCGGAGTTCTGTCGTACCAACCAGTGGCGTAGCCACTGACTGGGGGGCAGAATCCCCCCATTCTGCCTATTCGAAAATAGGCAGGTTGTGGTTTGTGTCTGTTGTGATGTACTCTTTTCGCCTTTCGGTCCGGGTCCCCATTTGTGGCTACACACGTCTTCATGACAACTTATAACCTCAGTCTACCTACAGATCGCGAAGCTTGGCTCATATTTTTCTACAGCCAGACAATAATGCTCTCATGCAGCCAGCATGAATGTGCCGACTGCGCTATATTAGAAGAAATATTTCAGTGTTGCCAAGTAACCTATATGCTCACTTTTCAGTCGGTCAACACGAGTGTACGGTACCCAATCAGATTAGGTGGGCAGTGACAATTTATCTCTTAATGCCTGAAATGTAAAATACATGAATCGTTTATACACTTAATAAAACACTTCTCACATAAGGGGGGGGGGAGGGGGGGGGGGGGTTGTATGAGAAGCGTTTTATTAAATACACAAATAATTATTGTATTATGAATTACACAGGGAAATTAATTTATACTCCTCGCCCAATCCAATTGGGTGTATTCGTGTTGACCGACTGGGAAGTCGGACTGTTCAAATAGCAAGACGACACCCGAGTTTCCAAATGACCCTAAAAGGTAAGATTTGATCTATTGATTTTAGGCTATTATTACAAAGCTTTTCAAGGGGAGCGTGATGGTGCAGTGGCTTAGCTGCTCGTCAATCACCCGGACGGCCGGAATTCCAATCCCGGTGACAGTGGGGTGGAATTTTCACCTGAAAAATTACGTGGCGTCAGGAAGGACATTCGGCCTTAAAAATCCCCGGCCAAAACAAAAATGAGCCTGATTGGCTCCGGCGACCACAATTAATTGGGATATGCAGTAGAAAGTATTATAAAGCTTTTCAATCAAACAACGAAACTAGGTTTTTAACTGGTTATAAATCAATAATAATGTTATTGGTTTTAGGTCCCGTTTAACTACTGTGGATTTTAGAGGCACAGGGGTGCCGGAAGTTTGCCCTGAAGGGGATCTTTAACGTGGCAGTAAATCTACAGACACCGTTCCCTCGCATTTATGCACCCTTAAATGCCAGCTGACTGTGCCAGGATAAGATCCTGCAACCTTGGGCACAGCAGGCGAGAACGTTTCCGCTGAGCCACGGAGCCAGTCGGTTATAAATCAGAAGCATGTCTCGGTAGAATATCTATGCATGGCTTTGATGGAGTAGTCGGTAGCATGCTGAACTGCTATGCCGAAGTTCGCGGGTTCAAACTCAGTCGAAGTCGTCGGGCCCATGTCATAGGTTTATGACACGTAAAGGAACTTAAAACTAACTTACAATTGGTAGTGTGTAACCAAAATGTGTAGGCTATTGGGTTAGACCCGGTCTATCAAGTTCAAACGTACGCCGTTGGGTCTCAGTGACAGTGGCGTCTGGTAGCTAAAATTGGAACTACTTGACATTGAAAGTGGGGAACCTACGGGCGTTCATGTGAAATGCCCTGCTATGGCCATTGGCTGAAAATCAAATATAAATATCTATGCATTTTGAAAATTAAGACATACGGTAGGCTAAGTAAACGTAAAAGATGTCATCTCAAACGCGTGCCGACGTTTTAATTTTCAGATGTAGAAAATGGCTTTTTAGTTGTCAGAGAGCTGATTTAATGAATAAAGATTTTGTACAATAATATAAACTTATTCTCGAATCCTTTGGAAGCAAAACAATTTATGTCGCCGGGATAATGCTCAGAAACTGAGATGTGGTACACTGTTTGTTAATTCTCTTATGTAATACCTGGTCTCCCACATGGCTGCTGTGAAGGTACGGTACACAATTGTTATTGCCGATGTTTTGTAAAATTGGCATTGTATTATTTTGTCAAATTCAGGAATGAAAGGTTTCAAACCCTCAGAAAAAATACGAAGTACCTACAATTGAGCCATTTAAGACCTAAGATCTTTTTATACTTTTCGTTTCACTAATCACACTGGTATTTTTACTAATCAACTATAACGTTAACGAAATAACTAGCTTTTGATAAGGTTAAGAATTTGATATTATATTATACCCATACAATCAACCCGCCCCGGCTTCGCTTGGTATCTTAAAGGGGTCACTCAGCATAAGCTTAAAAGGCGCACGGACGGTAGGTCTCAGACGCAATTCAGAAAAGCCGAGGTGAACAGCGAAACTCGAAACCCTTATAGTCTACTCTTCTCTGAAGTCTTAACTCGACACGACTCGACAGTTAATGCTGGCCGAAGCTGGGGTGATGGGCTCGCTCGATAGCGCGTAAACTCGCTCCGAAACTAGTAATTTAAATTTCCACTAAATGGAGATTGTTGGAAGAAATTAAAACGTAAAATCACTTGGCGATGTATTAAAGATAAAGATATGCTGTCGCGGACTTCCTTGTAGAACTTTTCATGCTGACCAATTCTTACACTCATAGTATATGGATATTTTTAATGGTTTACCCGGCGGAAGCTTAAAAGGCGCACGGTCGGCAGGTTTCCCTTCGACACGATTCACTGAAATCGTTACTGCTCGGCTTCCTTTGGTCATAAATGAATGTTTTCCTACAGAAACCTTCCTCGAGAAATTCTTTACTGAATGGTGAAAACCGTATCAAAATCCAATCAGTGGATTTAGAGATTACCCGTTACATCCAGGAATCGTGGACTTGGTTTTATGTAGAGAAGCCAGCGACTATCATTAAAACAAATACATGAATTTAGAACTAGTATGGACTATGAATTCTACGTAGACTCATTAAATACGTCATACAACTGTACCTAGGGATACTTATAGAGGACTGAACTAATAAAAACAAAGCATTCTTTTTATATTTCTATGAATTAAAAGTGTGCAGTATATCAACATTGTGGCTTTTTTGTGTAGTAGTTGGTGATTTAACGTGACTTATGTTTACAATGGAAATAATCACTCAGGTGAGTTAAAATTCAAAGAAACCTTGCAAAAGTGAAATCATCTGTTCCGCGAATAACCTGCTCAAGGTAGTTGCCAGCTTGCTGGCCGCAGCGAGCGCTAGTGTCGCTTCACTCACAAAGAGGATGCTATTTCGTAGCGCAGCGAGCTTCGCGACTGTGTATTTTAGACTTGGTAATACAACTCCGTCCACCCAGGGTTGCCAATCTAACTTTTCCCTCGCGAAATAACTTATAGCTTATATCAAACTGAGGCTAGCGCCAAATAATTTAGAATCCCACACAGCGGGGAAATATTAGCCTTTTTTTTCTTCTTTTCTTGGCGGGAGAGAAGTTATATGTAAATTAATCTAGTTTTTATTAAAAATAACGCGATTTAACAAAGACTTAGAAAATTCTATGGGTACTTTAACACTAATTTTGGGATTATTATTAACATCTTGAGCATTAGATAAGCGTCAGCCGAGTTGATTCATATTACGTAAATATACAGTATGTCCAGCAATTCCCCAAATTACGGTTATCTCCCAGTTACGAATGAGTGAAATTTGTCGCCTGAGTAGTGTAAGCAATTAAACCTTTTTCCGGCCGTATGTAGCATTTGTAAGGACCTTGGTAGGTGACAATAATCTTCGAAAATGATAGTTTAGGCATTCAGGGCTAATTGCAATATAAATCACAGGATCTTGTTGGAAAAACTGAATAAACATGAGAATGAGTACCGGTATTGAATTACTCATAAATCAACATGATACATCGTGAGAGGACATGCCCACTTTTGCTGAGACCTCTGTAAATAATTTCTCTTGTTGAGAGAGTTTATTTTGTTCCTGTCAGGGGAACAGGAATGTTCTAGATTTGCCACTGAGATGAGACATTTTAGTCAAAAATTAATTTAATTTTTTAAAGAACAGATTTGTTTTTGTCTTTTGAGCATATTGTATTACACGAAAAATTCGGGATTAAAATACATGAAACTTTTCTTGTGTAATAATATCTCAAAGAAATGGAAATACTTGTAGAGTTGTTGTTAATTCATTTGAGGGGCTTGAGACACCTTGGTCATCAGCCCCGAGTAGTTGGGAGTGTGTTGAAGCTGTCCGGCAACCTGTATTGCTGTGATTATTGTAGTTGTGTGTGTAAATATATCTGAGACAGGGATGGAGTAGACGCTCCGGGACTTGAGCAAGGTACTATCCCGGCAATTTCCTGTAGGGAGTGTGGCAAACCCAGGGGAAAAACACACTCAGGATAATCGCTGTCAGCACCGGGATTCGAACCTACGATATCCGTACTTACCACAGCTGCCCTCGCGGCCGTGGTGCACGTTTGACGAGCGCGCCTACGCCGCGGGACGAAATGCTTGTACAATTTGGCTTGAGTACCTATAACCCCCCATTGGCCGATCCTGGCTACGCTACTGCCTCAGACATTCCTATATTTTATTCCTTGGTACCGTAACACTATCATACTATGTTTTTTCCATGCTTCTCCATTAATTGCCAGAGGGAGAAGGTGATGTCTATCATACCTCTGTTACTTCTGAATTAATTCTGTTGTTCTCCAATTTGATTCTCTAGAATTTGCCTCAACCGCCTTTCTATGATCTTTTTCATATTTTAAGGCAATGAGTTAGTAGTGTGATTCTTCGGTTGTTGGTTCACTTCCTTTCTTGAACAGTGGCACTGTTATTCCTTTTCTCCAGTCTTCTGGCATTCTGTTCTCCTTCCATATCACTCCCAGCATCCGATGTAACCATTGTATTCCATGAATTCCAGCCGCCTTAGTCATATCCGCTGTCATCTCATCTACTCCTGTAGCCTCCCTCCCCCCCCCCCCCCCCCCCCTTCATCTGTTTCAGTGCATTTTCTGTTTCTGTCCAAGAAATTGGATACTGTTCTGAGTCTATGACTTCAGTATCACGTACTTTTTCCTTTCCCCCATTCAGTAATATAGAGAAATAGTTTTCATCTCTTTTCTAATGCCTTCCATGTCCCTGATAATATCCCCTTCTTCTGTTTCAATTGCTGTTATATCGTCTCTGCCAGATCTTTACTTTGCAACAAAGCATACAGCATTTTTTGGTTCCCTTTGCCATCTCCTTCTAGTTTCTGGGTGAATATTTCCCAACTCTTCTTTCACTACTCTCTTTGCTTCGAGTTTATTCTTGGGGCAGATGACCTCGTAGTTCCACCCCTTAAAACAAAAATAACTGACTAACTAGAGTTTTTTCTTTCGGTATTCCTGCCCCAATGTTTCCAGCTAGCGTTCATCTTTTGGCGCCAGCCCTTGATTCTGATTTTGTTTTTCAATCTCCTTGTTCTTCTTTGCTATATTGCGTTCTTTAATTACACTTTTACTCTATCATTCCACCAACTGGTTTCTTTCTCCTTCACTTTTCCTTTTGTTCGCATATTTGCACCGGACTACTTACTATTAAATGTTCTTAATAGATTCCATTCTTCATCCACACTATCAGGTTCAGTTCTTGACAATTTTTGTGCTACTAAATTTTGGACACTTTTTCTTATTTTCTTCGTCTTTCAACTTGTATTCCTTAATTTTTGGCACTTTTTGTACAGCAGTCACACGTTTAATCTTATATCCGCCACTAGTAGCCTGTGGTCACTATCCAAACACTCACTTGGTATAACTTTGGTGTCCCTGACTTTTTCTCCCCTTAATTAGTCTGTTAATACATAGTCAATAACTAATGTAGTTTTGACATCCCAGCCATATCTCGCAATCATATGGCTATCTCATTTTCTGAAGAATGTATTCATTATTAACAAATTATTCCTTATGCACAAATTCAAAATTTCTTCACCCTCAACATTTTTTTCCATATCCAAATAGGATACTCCACAATACATACTGATACATATTATAATTATATCTTTAATTTTTCTTTTCATTCATTTCTCAACCCCACAAAAGGTATGTTATTTTGTTTCCTTGCATTCTTTCCTGTGGTAAGACTTTTTTTAATTTTCATCAAAACAACAACATGGGTGGTGTCATTGAAACATGAAGTTAAATATGTGTTAAGTGTTATTTTAAATTAAAGCATATATAATAACCCCTGGCACTACAGCCCATGAAGGGCCTAGGCCTACCAAGCGACCGCTGCCCAGCCATTTAGCCTGCAGATATTGGGGTGACGCGTGGTCAGCGCATCGGGTCCCCTCGGCCGTTAATCTTGGTTTCCATGACCGGACCGCTGCCTCAATGTCAGACAGCTACTCAATTGTCCTCATGAGGCTGAGTGCACCCCGTTAAATTAAAGCATAATGTCCCCTGATAACAGGGGAAGTCCGTGTACAGTAATTTGGACCATTAACTTCAGTCGTAAATAACTTCTTTGACCGTAATTAAACTTTCTTAAATTTATGGACGAAAATTAGTACAGTGTATCAAATGATTTGGTGAAAATAAATGTTAATATTATCACAGCATATAACTTACAATTTATGTTTATATCAAAATGTAATATCATGTAATTCGGACCGATGGCGTGTAACTTGGACCAGGGCGATGTGCAATTTGGACTGGTAAATATAAACACTTGTAAGTAATTTAAGCTATTTACTAGGCAATACTAATCAATAAAACACAATACTGCGAATTATGATTGTCACTTTTGGCATGTAGACCCGGAGGTCCGGGATCGATTCCCGGCTCTGCCAAGAAATTTTAGTTCTGGTCTGAGCGCTGGAACGGGCAACACTCAGCCTTGTGAGGCAAAACTGGGAAGAGGAGGGTTCGATTCCCACTTCAGACATCCTGGAGGTGGCTTCTGTGGTTTCCCCACTTCTACTCCAGGAAAATGCTGGGATGGATCCCAACTAAAGGCCTCGGCTGTCTCCCTACCAATCTTATCACCAGTTTACAAATACCCACACACTTGTGCACCCATCACAATGACACACGTTGTCACACACCCAAATACACGGGGCTATATGACCACAATGTCGCAGCCACTAAAATAAGCAACAACAAAAACAACAACAAAGCCCTTTCAGATTATAAAGCAACTTCTTTCAGAATCAGAAATCAAACTATGAAGAAGTTGTTGTTGCTTATTTCAGGGGCTTTGCGACATCGGGGTCATGTAGCCCCATGTACTTGTGCGAGTGTGTGTGATAACCTGTGTTATTATGATGCCTGTACTAGTGTATGTATTTGTAAATTGGGGATAGGATAGGGAAGGAGGTGGCCGTGGCTCTAAGTTAGGACTCATCCCAACATTTGCCTCGTGTAAAACCACGGAAAACAACTTTCAGGATAGCCAGTGGGAATCTAACCCCGTTCCAGTTCTCCCACCAGAATTAAATTTTTCTTGAATCGAACCAGGACCTCCGGGGAGACAGCCAAGAATACTAGCCGCTACACCACGACATGGTCACTAGGAAGAAACATAATGATTACATTTGTTTCAACGGACCAAATTACACTCTCGGGCAGTCCAAATTACACGGCATGCATATATTTAATCAAATTCAAATAATATGACAATTATTTAATATTTGGTGAAAGAAGGTATATTTAAACACAAATAGTGCTAAATGTTCCGGCATAACTCAACAAAATGACAGTGTTTCGCCCCGGTGTGCGATTGGGCTCTTCCGTTGGTTAAAGCACACCTCACCAAGACACTGTCTAGTACACACTGGGAAGGCCATTGCAAGACGTATTTGATACATGTGTATCCACGTCACGAGCAAAGCCAGTGCACTATGGGAGTCGAAACTCCTCTCCAAAGCAATTATAACCTTACCTTGGCATTGAATATACAATTTTCAAAAGAAAAATATGTATTGTCCGTTGAACCACTATATATTTAAACACAAATAGTGCTAAATGTTCCGGCATAATTCAACAAAATGACAGTGTTTCGCCCCGGTGTGCAATTGGGCTCTTCAGTTGGTTAAAGCACACCTCACCAAGACACTGTCTAGTATACACTATTTGTGGTTAAATATATAGTGGCTCAACGGACAATACATATTTTTCTTTTGAAAATTGTATATTCAATGCCAAGGTAAGGTTATAATTGCTTTGGAGAGGAGTTTCGACTCCCATAGTGCACTGGCTTTGCTCGTGACGTGGATACACATGTATCAAATACGTCTTGCAATGGCCCTCCCAGTGTGTACTAGACAGTGTCTTGGTGAGGTGTGCTTTAACCAACTGAAGAGCCCAATTGCACACCGGGGCGAAACACTGTCATTTTGTTGAGTTATGCCGGAACATTTAGCACTATTTGTGTTTAAATATATAGTGGCTCAACGGACAATACATATTTTTCTTTTGAAAATTGTATATTCAATGCGAAAGAAGGTATGTTAGAACTTAACACGATGTTTCAGCAGTACTTGTGAAAGCGACACACACTCTTCGTTGAATAATTACGTCACAGCACTCTTCCTCATGGTCGTATAATCATACGGTGACAAACTTATTTTCCTAATTCCCCCTCAACCTTGAGTCCAAGATTAGAACAACTCTCAACTGTCTTGCTGACCTTGCCTGAGAAAGGGGGTGGCCAAACTTGCAAATACCAAAAGCAACATCAGTCCAAATTACACAGACTCCCCCTACTGAAAAATGATCAAGGATTTATCTTAAACTACACATGAGTCATGACTTTTTGAAAATCCATTAAAAACCCCAGTTTAGGCTGCCACTTTGTCAGACTAAGTGCCAGACTGGAAGTGTTAAGTTTTGAGAAACGTAAATATGTCATAATTAAGTACAAGTTTTTCGGTCTTGTAGGCCGTGGTCCAGACAGGATATCTCCCGACGTTTCACCGGAAACTGCGTCCGGCATTATCAAGGGTTCCGCTCCTTTCCTTGGTCAGCAGTGGAATGAGGAAGAGGCTTGAAATAATGGGTAACGGTTTGTAGTGGGGTATTGTTTGAATATGACTGTTGGTCGGGTGGATCTTGGCGATGAACTAACGGCTGGAAGGTAGTTTTGGATCTTCAAATTAGCATGGTGAGCCGAGCGTTCTCTTCGCATTCCGGCTGGATCGTCTGGTCTCACGTACATGTTGCGGGGTGCGGTGCGTGCTCCGGCTTCGGCGACCGAGCTTGTGAGGGTCAGGTGTTCCCTGGGCGACTGCCGGGCTGTAGCGGGAAGGTTCTTCAGGTTGACGTGTGAGTGATTTCTTGGCCTTGGTGTTCCTAAGGGCCGGGATCCATGTATTACGCACACGTTCAATTTCTTCCTTCCGATTGAAATTGTCAGGGTATTTGAAGATTTCTATGGCTTCCCGTTGCAGCCTGGCGTGGTAGTGTGTGGTCGTGGAGAGTATCTCCGTGTCCCCGTACTGTACATCGTGACCGGGCAAGAGAGAATGCCCAGCGACTGACGATTTATCAGTTTGACCCAGGCGGCTGTGTCTGTTATGTTCCTTGAGTCTGGTGGTCACGCTCCTCTTCGTCGTTCCTATGTACACCTTCCCTCAGGAACACGGGATTCTGTAGACACCTGCAGTGGAAAGTGGGTGGCGCTTGTCTTTAGCGGATCGCAGCAAGTTCCGGATTTTGGCGGTGGGTTATAAACCGTCTTCACCCCATAGGTCTTCAGTAATTTGCCTATCCTGTCCGTCACCTTCTTTACGTACGGCAGGAATGCGGTGGCCACCGGAGTTTCCTCAGAATCTTTCCTCGTGCTCCGGCGCCTGGGATGAGAGGCTCGCTCAATCTCCTTATTGCTGTATCCGTTGGCGCATAGGGCCCTCTTTATATGTTTCAGCTCTTGGTTGAGGTTGGATGGCTCACAGATTCTCCTAGCACGGTCTACCAATGTTTTAATAACTCCGTGTTTCTGTCGGGGGTGGTGATTGGATGTCTTGTGTAGATACCGGTCGGTGTGTGTGGGTTTCCGGTATACGGTGTGCCCCAAGCGCAGGTCATTAGTCCTGGTGATCAGCACGTCAAGAAAGGCCAGGCAGTTGTCTTTCTCCTTCTCCATTGTAAATTTTATGCTGGTGTTGAGGCTGTTAAGGTGGTCCAGGAAACGTTCCAACTCTTCCTCTCCGTGGCTCCGTGGCTCCAGACTACGAAGGTATCGTCAACATAACGTAGCCATACTTTCGGTTTGAGGGGTGCAGTCTCGATCGCCAACTGCTCGAAATTTTCCATGTAGAAGTTCGCAATCACAGGGCTTAGTGGGCTACCCATGGCAACTCCCTCTATTTGCTCGTAGATGTTCTCGCGCCATAGGAAGTAGCTCGTGGCGAGGCAGTGGCGAAACAAGTCAGTGATGTCTTCCGTGAAGAGCTCGGCAATCTGGTTTATGGATTCTATCATAGGCACCTTCGTGAAGAGGGATACGACGTCAAAGCCTCTCATCCCAGGCACCAGAGCACGAGGAAAGATTCTGAGGAAACTCCGGTGGCCACCGCATTCCTGCCGTACGTGAAGAAGGTGTCGGACAGGATAGGCAAATTACTGAAGACCTATGGGGTGAAGACGGTTTATAAACCCACCGCCAAAATCCGGGACTTGCTGCGATCCTCTAAAGACAAGCGCCACCCACACTCTACTGCAGGTGTCTACAGAATCCCGTGTTCCTGTGGGAAGGTGTACATAGGAACGACGAAGAGGAGCGTGACCACCATGTTAAAAGTGTTTTAGGTTATGGTAGTTGTAACTAAACAATTTGTTGACTCAAGTAGTACTAGCAATAAAAAAAGCCTAGCGCGATGTCCGTGAGAGAGCGCAGTATGTGTAAATGTGTTGGGTGTACTGAAGAATAAACCAGAATAAACAGTGATGTATTGTGTTATACTTTCTCGTATATGCACTAAATAACAAAAGGTTATGAGCCCAGGAACGCCGAGAAGAGAGAAAAGTGAAAAAGTTTGAGCAGTGTTAAATTTCGAGAGGTGAAAAAAGTGTTGTCGAGTTGTGAGCAGTTGATTCAAAATGTCGGAAGAAAACAAGGAACGAATGGACAAACTTTGTTTTTCGAACTATTATTCTTGGTCTAAAGTTGCCAAAGCAGAACTTATCGACAAAAACTGTTGGAACGCAATTGATCCTGGATTTAATGAAGAGGACATCAACTATTTGAATGTTGATCAAGCGCGAATTAACCGCAAGGCTCTCGCTTTCCTACTAAAAAGTGTGTCGAGAGAGTATGTAGAGGACATTGGAGAATGCGTGTTCGCGAAGGACGCTTGGACGACCTTGGAGGAAATTCACACTTCCTTCACATTGACTAAGTGCTTAAAAGTGATGAAGCAAATGATGAACATGTCTGAAATTCACGGACTTAATCGAGTGGTTGCGAGTGCGGGCTACGGATTGGAACTGAATGACAAACAGCTGGCTGGACTATTCCTGGCTGGCCTACCTGATTCACATCGTGTCACCATAGCGATCCTTGGTGGTGACAAGGACCTGACGACCAAGAGAGTGAAAGCAGTATTACTTCAAGAAGACGAGGAGATCCAAGAGAAGCTGAAACCAGTCCAGGGAGCATTGGCGTCCAACTACAAACCTGCGCCGAGAATACGTCGTGGCGGACATAACCAAACTTTTCAAACAAGAAAGCAAACGGAGCAGCAGAATAACAACTTCAGCAATGATAGGAAGTGTTTTAAGTGTGATAAGTGGGGGCATATCTCTCGAGATTGTCCTGTGATAAAAAATAAGAAATGTTTCAGATGTGGTGGTAGTGGGCATATTGCCAGAAATTGCACCGAGAATAGAGAGAAAGCTGATAATTTTAAGTCTGTATTGGCTTGTATAAGTGCAGTGAGTTTAGCAGCTATGAAAGTGAGTGATAACGAGTGGATCTTGGACAATGCATGTACAGATCACATATGTAAAGAAAAATCAGAATTCATTATGTTTCAAGCAACAACTGGTTACGTTCATATGGGTAAAGGCAGCGTTCCAGTGAAAGGTATAGGTACTGTGAGAGTAGAGCTGACACAAAAATGTGGTGATGTTATTCTAGAACTTCATGATACTTTGTATGTCTCTGACTTCAATTATAATCTAATATCTTGTTCTAGATTGGCTAAGAAAGGAATATCTGTTGAGACTTTTGATGGCTTTGCAATAGGGCGACTAAAGGGAAAAGATGTGTTCAAAGGTCTAGAAAAAAATGGACTTTATATATTAGAATCAATGTCAACCAAATCTAAAGCTACAATATCAGTTGCAAATGTTGAGGCAGAAAGTGATGATAATAGTAATATCCATAATGCAGTTGCTTTGAGGAGTGAAGTGGAGTGGCACAACAGGCTTGGCCATTGGCATTATGAGGGAATAAAAAAGATTCCTGTATTTGAGGTGAAAGGTAAAGTAGATTGTGACGTGTGTGCCTTAGGCAAGACTACTAAGCAGGGTTTCCCTAAAAAAAAAAAGTGAAAGGCAATCCACTCAACCATTAGAACTAATACACAGTGATGTCATGGGGAAATGTGTAAAGTCTATGGGAGGATCCCAATATGTTTTAACCTTTGTAGATGACTACTCGAGACACTTGAGTCTGTATTTTCTAAAAAAGAAATCGGAAGTGTTCCAGTGTTTCAAAGACTTCAAAGCATTGGTAGAAAACAACAAGGAAGGAAGAAAGATAATGGCAATTCAGACAGACGGAGGCGGAGAATATATAAGTAACGAATTCAATGATTTTTTGAGGGAGAATGGAATCCATCGTAGGAAAACTGTCAAAGAATCACCGGAACAAAATGGAATAGCTGAGAGGGTTAACTTGACTTTAGCCAATGGTGTGAGATGTATGTTGATACAGTCGGGGCTACCAGTAGGTTTTTGGGCAGAAGCTATGAATTATATGTGTGTGGTAAAAAATTTATGTCCTTCCAGGTCAATCGACAATTTAATTCCCTTGGCTTTGTGGGAGGGAAGAGATGTATCTATCAGTGACTATGAGATGTTAAAATCTTTTGGATTTAAAGGTATTACGTATGAAAAAAGTGGAGGCAAATTTGAGGCCAGAGGAATCGATTGCATTTTTGTAGGTTTTGAAAATGGAGTAAAAGGTTATAAGGTCTGGATTCCGACAAAAGGAGTGTTTGCTACTGTCCATAATGTTAAATTTAATGAACTATATTTTCCATATGCTGAGCGGGTACAAATAAAGAATGTCATTGAACCCATCATCCCTAACATTACAGTAAATGCTGAGACGAATGTTAAATTTGTAGATGAAGGAGACAAAGAAAGTATACTAGAGAGTGAAACTGGCATGCTCGTTGCAAATGAGATGTCAAATTCTATTTTTTCAGAAGAGAGTGATGAGAGTTGGTTTAGAGGCTGGGATGAGGAGGAGCTAGCAGATCATTATGTGCCATTGATTCACGATTTAAATGATGAGGATATTGAAAGTAGTGCTGATGAAAATGTTAATGAATCGGAATTACAGGTAGAAGTGAGGAGGAGTGAAAGATTGCGTAAGAACCCAGTATGTACATATTGTCAGTTATCAATGTTTATCAATGAGTGTGACTGTCTAGATTTAATGGAACCAAAAACTGCAACGGAAGCTTTACAGAGTGAACATTCTTGTAAATGGTTCGCAGCTATGCAAAATGAGACTGATCAGTTATCAAAGAAAGATGCTTTCGTATTAGTTGATAGACCAAAAATGAGTTGGTGATTGGGACGAAATGGACTTTCAAAATCAAACGAAGGTTAGACGGTTCGATCGAGCGTTTCAGAGCTAGATTAGTAGCTAGGAGATTTGCTCAAATCAAAGGGATCAACTTTGACAAGACATTTTCTCCAGTGGTAAAAAAGAAAACTGTAAGATTACTTTGTGCATTGACAGTAATCAAGGGTTGGGTAATTCACCATGTAGATGTACTAACAACATACTAAACAGTAAAATGGAGGAAACAATTTATGTTGAACAACCTGAATGTTTTTTGGAAGGGAATAGAGACAAAGTGTGGAAACTTAAAAAGAGTCTCTATGGATTAAAACAGAGTGCCAGGGAATGGTACAATATGATTGATAATACATTGAAAGAACTAGATTTGAGGAGACTGTATAAAGATAGATGTGTTTAGGTCCGTGGTTCAAATCCCGGTCACTCCATGTGAGATCTGTGCTGGACAAAACGGAGGCAGACAGGTTTTTCTCCGGGTACTCCGGTTTTCCCTGTCAAAATTTCATTCCAGCAACACTCTCCACTATCATTTCATTTCATCTGTCATTCATTTAATCATTGGTCCAGAGGAGTGCGTCAGGCCTCGGCAGCCGGCACAGTCCATATCCTCGCCGCTAGATGGGGGCTTCATTCATTCCATTCCTGACCCGGTCGGAGACTGGAAGCAGGATGTGGATTTTTTCATGTGGATAAGAATGGTGGACTTGTTGTATCTCTGTATGTTGATGATCTCGGAATATGGGGCGAAAAAGAGAAAGTTGAACTATTCAAGCTCAAATTGAGTTCCAAGCTAGAAATTAGAGATCTTGGGAGTATGACATATTTTTTGGGTATGCAAGTGACTCAAGAGAAAGGGAATGTACATGTTGATCAAAGAAAGTATATTGATGAGGTAATTACTAAGTTTAATTTCATGAAAGCGAATCCCAGATCCGCTCCTTTACCAATAAATAGTAATGATAGGACTAAGTCAGCCAATCAACCATTTGATAATGAGAAATATCAAGCAGCAGTGGGTAAACTCATGTACTTGTCTACATGTACCAGACCTGACATTAGTTATGCACTGAGTGTAGTAAGTCAATTCAATAAAGACCCAAAAATAAGAAACTGGAATGATGTTACTTATATAGTGAGATATCTGAAGGGTACCAAAGATCTAAAAATCATCTACCAAAATATTGAACATAAGATTGAGGTGTATTGCGATGCTGACTACAATAAGGTGGAAGGAGAGAGATTGTCTAGATCTGGCTATGTTGTTAAACTGGCAGGTGGACCAGTATCTTGGTTTACAAAAAAACAAACTGTGACAGTTTTGTCTACAGCCGAAGCAGAATATTATGCTATGTGTGAGGTAGCGAAAGAAGTACTATGGTTGAGAATATTTCTAAAGGAACTAAACTTGTTTGAACTTGTAGAAGGACCTACTGTAATTTATAGCGATAACCAAAGTGCCATAATGTTTGCAGAAAATGGCCTTGATTCACAAAATTCTAAACATATAGACATAAGATATTGCTTTGTTGAACAGCTCTTTAAGAAAAAAGAAATTGTGTTCATGCATGTAAAGTCGGCAGATAACATTGCAGATGTATTTACCAAACCATTGGGAGGTGTTAAGACAACCACCTTAGTGGGTAAAATGGGGTAGGTTTAATGTAAAAGTTAAGGAGGAGTGTTAAAAGTGTTTTTGGTTATGGTAGTTGTAACTAAACAATTTGTTGGCTCAAGTAGTACTAGCACTAAAAAAAAGCCTAGCGCGATGTCCGTGAGAGAGCGCAGTATGTGTAAATGGCAGTATGTGTAAATGTGTTGGGTGTACTGAAGAATAAACCAGTATAAACATTGATGTATTGTGTTATACTTTCTCGTATATGCACTAATTAACATAACAGACACAGCTGTCTGGATCAAACTGATAAATCGTCAGTCACTGAGCATTCTCTCTTGCCCGGTCACGATGTACAGCACAGGGACACGGAGATACTCTCCACGACCACACACTACCACGTCGGGCTGCAACAGGAAGCCATAGAAATCTTCAAACACCCTGACAATTTCAATCGGAAGGAAGAAATTGAACGTGTGCGTAATAAATGGATCCCGGCCCTTAGGAACACCAAGGCCAAGAAATCACTCACACGTCAACCTGAAGAACCTTCCCGCTACAGCCCGGCAGTCGCCCAGGGAACACCTGACCCTCACAAGCTCGGTCGCCGAAGCCGGAGCACGCACCGCACAACATGTGCGTGAGACCAGACGATCCAGCCGGAATGCGAAGAGAACGCTCGGCTCACCATGCTAATTTGAAGATCCAAAACTACCTTCCAGCCGTTAGTTCATCGCCAAGATCCACCCGACCAACAGTCATATTCAAACAATACCCCACTACAAACCGTTACCCATTATTTCAAGCCTCTTCCTCATTCCACTGCTGACCAAGGAAAGGAGCGGAACCCTTGATAATACCGGACGCAGTTTCCGGTGAAACGTCGGGAGATATCCTGTCTGGACCACGGCCTACAAGCCCAAAAAACTTGTACTTAATTATGAACGCCGGCCGTGAAAGCCTAAGCTGTAAATATGTCATTTTTTTAGATCCGTTTGGGCCGGCTGTGGACCACGTGGTTCTTATCTCTGGCAGCTTTCCTCCTAGCTCAGTATTCCTTCATTCTGGCACTGTGAATGTCCTTCCGCTCCTGAGTCCATTTCACACCTATTCCTGGACGCACTGCTATTGCTGTTAGTGACTGGAGAGAGTCTGATGTTCTGACTAAAGTCCTGTATTTATTCCTGTCATTGATGTTACTTGGGTCAATATCCAATTGTTCAAGGTCTTTCCTGACTAGTTTCGACCACTTGGCGTTAGTTGCTTTCCCTCTAGAGACAGTGTTGAAAATTCTGGAGGTGAGCCTCTGATTATCCATTCTCACAATATGACCATAGAAGATCAACCTCCTCTTCCTCATGGCTGTTGTAATACTCTCCACTTGTTCATAGAGTTCACTGTTGTGCCTGAGTCTATACTTGCCTTCCTCTTTAATAGGGCCCATGATTTTCCCCAGAATCTTCCGGTCCTTCAGCTCCAATTTCCGGAGTTGTCCTTTTCTGACCATATTTTGGCATTCTGAGGCATATAGTACTGATGATCTCACTACAGTACTGTAGTGTCTGAGTTTGAAATTCATTGAGAGGGATTTGGATCTGTACATATTCTTGCATAGGTGGTAGGCTCTCTCCAGTTTGATGCATCTGTCGTTCAAGGCCAGGTCTTCATTGATGTTTGGGGTTATCCATTCTCCTAGGTATTTGAAGGAGTTAGTCCTTTGTACTATTTTGTCGCCCAGTGGGATTGACTCGGGCGCATCTCTGATGTTGCTGATAAACTGTGTTTTGTTGATGGCGATCTTTAAGCCTACTTTAGCTGCTATATAGTTCAGAGAGGATAGTTGATGGTTAGCTTCCTCCACACTGGACGCTAGGAGTGCAAGGTCGTCTGCAAAGGCTAAACAGGGGACTGTTAACTTGTCCCTCTTGTAGCCTATTCTTAATCCAGAATCATCCTTCAGAGTTTTCGTCCACTCACGAATTACTTTTTCTAGTAGGCAATTGAAGAGGATCGGAGACAAGCCATCCCCTTGTCTAACACCAGTTCTGATCTCGAAGCTCTTGGACAGTTCCCCTCTGAATTTGACTGTGGTGTTGGTGAGAGTCGCTTTCACTAGATGCAGGGTCTTTTTATCTAGCCCCAATTCAGCCAGCGTCTCAAAGAGTGACTCTCTATCTACTGAGTCGCAGGCCTTTTGGAAGTCAACGAAAATTGCAACATAAGGTGAGGCACTTAGATTTTTGTAAGTGAGAATGGTTTTGAGATTCACGATCTGTTCGGTGCATGACCTTGACTTTCGAAACCCAGCTTGGTACTCTCCAATGCAGGAATCTAGTTGAACCTCTACTCTTGTGAGCAATACTTTGAAGAGTATCTTGTATGTCACTGATGACAGGGAAATCCCTCTGTAGTTGTTGAGATCTGATTTGTCATCTTTTTTATGTAGTGGGTGAATGATAGCTGAGGTCCAGTCACTAGGTAATTGTTCTGTCAACCAGATGTTAGATATGATGTCATTTTTATTTTACAAAGATGTTAATTAAAACCAAACCATTCAAAATCTGCCTAACTTGAAGCATTACTAATTCCCAAGAAATTCTAAGTTATCATTCAAAGTTCTTTACTGTTTAATTTAGAAAGTTGATTCCTATCATGAGATGATCGAGATTATAGTTCGAATTTCTCCATAAACTATCACGAGTGGTAATATTACTATAATAAACTTACCGGACCTCACTATGTATTAAAGCAGACGCAAGAAAAGCTTGCCGAAACTCAACGATGCGCAGAGACCAATATCAATAGGCGTATTTTAATGCTCATTGCGGGGCTCCTGTGTGTCCCCCGAATGCTGATTACCGGGCTCACTGCTCACTCCATTCTTCATCAATGCGGCTCGCGGTCCACAGCTGTAAAGCAAGCGTAGAGTGCAGGAGGCATCACACGTGTGCGTGTATTATTACTATTTTATGTATATTACGTAGCTGAAAATGCGTTTGTTGAATACCTAAAGCCTTGAAAATTGTGTATAATATTCAGTGTACTTAGCAATGCCACCGTTTCGCTCTAAATTAGGGAGTGCCAAAACTTTACACAGTCAAACTAGGGAAGTTATTTATAATGTGTATAAATTCATGAAAAACAAAACATATCTCGCTGGAAACATATGCGCAATTCAAAATAAAGTGGCAGAAGCAGGAGGTGTGTCGGGAAGTCGGTGCGGAATATAATACAAGGCGCCAAAAGAATTGAAAGTGGTGAGGTGGATTCATTTTCAATGCCTGGAAAGAGAAGACCAAAATCTGTCAATAAGTGTAAGTTAGACGATTTTGATAAGTGCGTGGTCAGGCGTACGATTCATAATTTTCACAATACCGAAGGCGAGAGGTCAACGCTGGTAAAGATCCGTAGGATACAAATTTTGAAGCTGGTGTACGAACATTAAGCAAGATAGTTCGAGGCCTAGGCTTTAGATGGTGGTGTATTTCTCGAAATACACGTTCAGTTAGAGTTAGCTCTTGCTGCTCTTTGTTTTTCTATATTAATTAATTTCCCTTCCCGCAGACACCAACAGCGAACCCTTACATTCTATTTTCCCCGTGCACTTGCTTATGTTTTGTATAAGTTTGTTCTAGAGGTGAATCTTCTAGGGAACCAACCTAGCAGCATCTTACAGCTACCCTCTGAAGTTCTTCAATCTCCTCAGGTCAAGAGGACTTCCTCAACACTCCACCAGGCGGCGTCGTGTTCGTCGCCAGCTAACTACTCCATGAAGAAGCCTTACTTGAACAAGAAATTTTGGTTTTGTAATGTTTCCTATGCTTGTATAAACTCTTTTGTTTCCTTCCCCTACCCCGTTGCACGCCTACCTCTGTTGTGTGCGGGATCGCTCGTTCTCACTTCTTATAGTTCGGCCGTCGAGTAGGCCTACAGTGCAAAGCCCTCCCACGGACCAGTCTCCTGTCCTCTTGAGACATTTTAAACTAGACGCCATGTCAATTTTTTAAACCAACCGTCAGCAGGAACCATCCTCTGCTCTACATGAAAAGAAAGCTAAGTACAAAACGTCAATGTTTTTAAACATATTTTAAAGGCTTTTAAAGAGCTAAATGCTTTTAAATTTATCGAGTGTGTGGAATTGCTAGCTATTGTGCAATAACCGTCTTGGAGGGATTTTTCTCGTCATGCTCTAGCTATCTAAGCTGACTTTAAAACATGAAAATTTAGTACTTCTTGTCCGAATTAAATGGGAATACCTTCCCACACCGAGGGATTCATGTTAAACTAATCAGTCTATAAAACTTAGCTTTCCACCGCGGGATCTCTCTTACCCCATTTAACTGTCGTCAATAGCTCCAGAACTTTCTATATTAACCAGTCTTTCTACTATTCAAGCAATCTAGTATTTTCCACGCCAAAATATGGGAATACTTTTCCTCACCGTGGAATTCATGTTACATTAACTGCTGGTCAACAACTAATTTGCTTTCCACCGTGGGGACTTTTTTTTACCTCATCATTCAACTGCAATCAATGAACTTTCCAACGCAATAAACTGATTCAAACTCAAATTACACTAAGTGTTCTACATAACTTTCTTTTGTTCTACGAACTCGCATACATTGTAACAGTGAAAATGTTCAACTTATTAAAAACTATCAGTGCTTCGAATTTGCATGTGTTAAATATCTTCCGCGCCACGTTCGGTTGAGAGAAAATAAATCTGGCCAGGACTTTGTCCTAAAGTTCCTATTTCCCTTTCCCCAAATACCTTTTACTAACGAAACTTAAATTTAACTATTGGGTTCTTTCTTTTTCTACGAGGCTTAGCCCATAGAGGCTCCCTCCCATTTTGTTGGATTTAACACACATTCATTCTGTATAAACTGTGGCTAGTCCACATTTTAATGTATCATTCCCTTCTAAAATTAGGGAATCATACTTTTTCTAATTATAAAGAAGTTAACTAATTGTAATCCAGGCTTCGTTAATACGACCTGTGCAATTTTTTTGTATATTACCTCAAGTAATTTCTATTTAAAAATAGCGGTAATTTCCGCTTGTGATTTGTTCTTTCTTTTCTGTTACAATGAGAAATCTAATACATTTGTTTATAGCCTTTTCGATTGCCATAAGGGCATTCTAAAAGTGCTCGAATCATACCCATTAAACCTTCAAAGTTACAATTGCTTTACAAGTATCGTTACGAACTTCAAATTTCTTAATCGTAAGCACACGTTTAAAAAAAATCTTTGTAATATTTTAGTGCTTTTATCAGGTTTGACACTTGTACTATATTTAATATTGTTCATTGTAAACCTTTTATTACAGTGAAACGTCGTTTATCCGGACGAGCAAAAATATAAAAAAATGGAGCAGCCCGCGCTTAAAAACTGTTGTGATGCAGAAGTGCGCGCTGTCTACAGTAGCGAGTCGATTCTCGTTTTCAATTATTGTCTCCTACCGTTTGTTTACTCTATAATGTTTCAACGTATTACAATATGTGAGTGTTGTGAAAATGGCTTCTATGAGTGGAAATTAGGAAAAAACGAAATCGCAATGTTTTATCCATTGAGAAGGAGGTGGAGATCATTAATAAACTGGATAAAGGTGAGAGTGTACAGTGTCTAATAAAAAATTTACAGTGTTGGAAATCCACAATTTATGATTTGAAGAACAGAAAAGGTGAAATTCTGAATCATGCATCGAAGTTAGATAGTGAAGAAGGGTCTGAAAAGAGAAAAAATTGAAGAAGTGGCGTACTTATGGTTTATTCAGACAATGAAGTAAGGGAGATCCCATTTCTGGATCTTTGTTGTGTGAGAAAGCGTTGCAGATAAATGAGAAGCTTGGTGGTTATCACCATAATGTACTGTGCTGGTTTTTTCCTATGAAATAAACGCATGTTTGATTTCCGGAACACTTTCGGTCCCAATTAGTCCGGATAAACGACGTTCCACTGTATTAGGTCCGAGACCTTGGCATTTTATAAACAATTGTTACTCTTAACAATACTTAGGTTGGTATTTAATTTGTGTTAAGTTTCTAAATTCTATACTTCTTGTTAAATAAATTATTTCTATTTTTTGCCTTATCTTTCTCGCTAGAATCACCATTAGGCAGGACCTTCTCTTCCCTGATTCTTCCTCTAAGCTTAAGTCCTCTTGACTTAAGCGGATAATTCCTCAAACAATAAAGTCCTTACTACTTGTTGCATTTAAACTAAAAATTCAAGTAACAACATTTTCAAAGTATCTCTTGGTTTTCATAGCCAATTCTAACAAGCCATTGAGGCAAGTATAGCTAGCTCCGCAAGCTTCCTACTTGTAGAGATTTTCTCTCTGACTTATGGTTTGTTTTCAAAATTGAAGTTTTGTATGAGTTAGGTTTGAAGTCTTCCTCTGTCCTAAACTTTTATTCGGCATCTTGCTGAGTAAAAGCTTAGTTCTCCTTAAGTGCAACGATTGATATTCGTGTAAGATTTTCGCAAAAAAAACCAATAACATCGCTAAAATCCTTAAAACCACTTTGTCTCTTCACTCTCTGAGAGCATTCGATTGGTTTGCCCGAGATCCAACAGTGCCCAGAAATAAAATTATCACTCCAAATTCAAATCTTTCCAGCATTTTTAAATGCATAATAAAATCTAACCCTTCTGAAGGGAAAGTTATTACATCGTTTTCCTTTTGGCTTACTTTGTCTGGTCAGACTACCACCCGTCCCCATAGTACTGGAATATCAGCTCGAGAGGGAAAGTGCACTTCCCAAGCGCATGCAGGCAACCTCTATTCATGCTGCGCTCTCCGCTTGCCTTGTGAGAGTGCGCACTAAATTTAGTCATTTCCTATGGTTTGCACGGCTAATTTCCTTTTTATATATACATTTACAAGTTTTGTGTTGGATTCTCATCCTATCTACCAATACTCGTCTCTCTGCCGAAACCTATCTCCTTTTCTCTCTTATCATCTTCCCTTAGGTAGTGTTAATCCTCAGCAAAAACCTACCAGATGAACGAAGACAGAGGACATGCGTAGAATACTTATGGAGAAGCATGACATAAGGCTCCTACGTATGCAGTACTTACAGAGCGCAAGGCGGTACCGAAAACAAGGTATTGTTCACATTGATGAGACATATTTGCATAGTTCGCACACTAAGCCAAGGGCTTGGAGTGACGGTTCTCTTCATGGACTGAAGTCACGTATCTCGAAAGGGCAAAGATTAATAGTGGTACATGCCGGTTCAGATGCAGGTTTCGTTCCAAATGCTTTTCAAATCCAACCAAAAAACAGGAGACTATCACGATGAGATGAACTATAGAAATTACGAAAAATATCTGACAAGAGAAATTAATTCGCAATTTGCAACCAATTCTGTAGTCGTGATTGACAATGCCTCGTGGCATCATGTCCAATGTGAGCGCGCACCCACATCATCTTCCCGGAAAAAAAACTGTTATGCAGGATTGGTTGACCGATAAGTAGGGGCCGTATTTTTTGGTAATAGCGATACGCGCAAAATTTTTTCATATCTCCTTTCTTGCCTATATATGACCTTGTAGGTACTTAAAGTAGCGTATTTTAGGAAAATGAACTCGCGAAATATCACGAAATCCAAATTATTGCGCGAATTGCACAAATAATCACGAAATATACTCCACTTGATATGAAAATGCTAAATATTATCGAAAAAGCTCTCCAATAAACGTTTAAATGCTTCTGAGGAATTGATCATCGTGGTTTCCGTCGTGTTTGTTTGATAGTGTCAACACCAAGTGCTGCATATTCTCTACACAACTGCCTACAAAGCCGGAAGTATGTGTATTCAGTTCCGCGATCTCTAAGGCTATCGACCAAAATCGATATCTGCTATCGATTACATCAAATAGCGTTGTGGTCGTAGATACAGCAGTGCGAGTTCGCGACTGATAAAACTATCGGCAAACATCCAGCATTTTAGTATAAAATGCCGAAAATTAAAGTCACAACAGTTTTCTCGAGGGCCGAGGAATACAAGAGTGAAGGGTTCTATGTATTTGACGCTGCAAGAAAGATTCTAATGTGTAAATACTCCAATGTTTGTATTCAGTGGGAACGAAAAGACACGTGCGATAAACACTGCAGGGATTCAGCAACGCATAAAAAGAGGAAGAAAGAAGGAAATGAACATAATTCTAAGCGGCAAATAACATTCGGCGATTCTCTACACATTGCAAAGAAGTTGAAAAACCCTCTTATCACATAATTTGTTAGATTTACCCCATTCTATAAGGAAGATTTCAGAAGAAACATTGATCATTATGACAATTTATTTCGCGAAATACCCACCGAAATAGCGTCAGTTTTAACACCGAAATCAAAGATTTTATTTCACCAAAAAATATGGCCCTTACCGATAAGGGTATTCAATTTTCTACAGATATAAAACCTCAACTGTATGCTTTAATTAAATCCCATAAACCACGCATCAAATCGATACACTGCTTGCTACCTATGGACACACGATCTTGCGTCCACCACCGTACCACCCTGACTTTAATCCTATCGAAATGATTTTTAACTCTTTAAATAAAATTTAATTGCAGCCGAATGGCCAAAATACAATATTCATGTTGGTTATTTAGTCTATAAATCTTTGCTAAACTCTAAAACTGATTTTGTCCTATTTTTGCATCGGTTGATGTGATGGCCTTCACATCCTACACCACACAATGTACACACACACTCATTTCCTACTTCATGGAAATGTGTCGTCGCACATAATTTGTGGTGATATCCATGAACTGCTAAACTTGTGATGACATGCCTAATTCTTGATTTGCCTCCGTCCAGTGTCGGTCCCACATGGCGTCTATAGAATAAAATGCAAGCCAAATATCCTCCCTTTTTTGTCTTCTCTCTTCAAGTACCTTGGCACTATTTTGAGTGGATGGTAGTAAGAACCTTGCCTTTATGTCATCGATATAGAAAGTCTTTTTGGCCATTTCATATACCAGTCTCGACATTGTGTTTATTCCAACACAGAGAGCTCTTTTAAGAAACCTTGCATTCACTTTTTCTATAGATCGGAGGTCTGCGAGTGTTAGGCGATCCCATATAATCTGTATCCCATAAGTTGCTACTGGGCTCACTACTGCATGAAACAGTTTCATTGCTGATTTTATTGATTTGGGCTCATGTTAAATATTATGTAGCTGAAAAGAATGTTACTTTCAAACTTGATGATGCAAGAACATTGCTTATGGAAATAGTTGCGTCAACTGGAGCAGAAGAATGGTCGAGTCGGTGTAGGCACGTAAGAGACATTGAGAAGAAGTACATTGACAGCCATCACATAATGGATTAAGTATCAGACTGCATAATCATTAATCTGGGGGACGATAGTGACAGTGACGGAGAGTGTGTTAGTGACTCCAGCACCAACAGCACAGATGACAGTGAAGGAGATACGAGTGGCTTTCAACCTCTTTCAGAAGAAGTGCACTAGGAATAGGCCATTAGGTAAGTTTACTGCTATTTTACGATTAGAACATTCAAGGGTGGAATTCAGAGACATTTCTTGAGGACACCTTGAGGAGACCTTGGGCTTGAGGAAGCCTTAAGGAAGCCATTTGCATTCAGCGAGCTTCCTTGAGGCTTCCTTGAGGAAGCCATTTGAAGGCTCCCTTGAGCCTTCCTTAAGGAGACCTCAAGCATTCCTTAAGGAGACCTCAAGGCTTCCTTGAGCAGAAATACTATTCAGAGACATATCTTGAGGAAGCCTTGGGCTCAAGGACTCCTTCGCGACTGCGCACGACTTGCCGAGTGCTAAGGTAGGGGACAGGCTACCTTAAGGAATCCTTATCACAAGAAAAATGGCGTATTCTTGGCGGACGACGACTATCTTGATTATACTAAAGCATTATTTGAAGACGAATACGTACGAAGACGATATATAAGAGATTTCTAGAATCCATAGAAAATATTTTCTGAGCTGCCGTTTTTCAAAACATGTTGTGACAAACGTGATTTTGCCTTTAGTTCAGTTTGAAAGCAGAAGATGACTTCCACTTTCTCCAATATTACAGATTTTAGTTATTAGTCTACGGTTTTATGCCACGATAAACTTTCAGGTATCGGTAATAGGAACATTCGAAATAAAACCAAATAGCGGTACGATAAATACGGTACCTAATTAAGGTACGGTAAAAGTCCCCATACTTTTGTTGGTTAGGTACGGTACTACAGTGTAGGTTAGTTTTTTTAGTGTAGCCTATTATTTGTTTATTTAAAGATATTAATATTTATCACCCACAATAATTTAGCTCCCGTCCGTTTGTATTTTCCACAGGAAAAGAGCCGTAATTTATATCATAGGCCTACCGGTACCGTATCGTATCAGACTGATATGTAGGCCTAGGTGTTTATTATTAATTAGGTTATACATACGTTACATGATTAGCCTGTTAGCTTATTTTGATGCAAGACGTTCATACCTCCAGTACTGATACACGGCCCTAAATAACCTACAATACCGGTAATGTAAAGTAGCCTAATAGCCCTTAGGAATACGTACGCAAGAAACACTCATTAGATGACATCTCGTAATAATCCGGTTTCCTGGCCTCATTACTGGGTTAAAAGTGATTAGATACATACATGCACACTACTGATAGGTCTAAAATACGCAATCTGCTGCACAAGGCTGATTACCAAGACCCTACAATTTTGCTTCTGACTGCATTAATTGGAGACACATCCCAGACAATAAATGGAGAGTACCAGTCTTTGAATTTCCTGTGAAAAATGAGTGTCTTAATTGCCTAATTGAAAGTCATGAAACAGGCTGTTACTATTTCATTCAGGACTTTGAACATCATGGTCATCAACCCCATGTACTTACCGGTAGGCTATGTGGATAATCTGTTTGATATCGAATGGGTTATTGTGTGTCTGTGTATTTGTAATTGATGATAAGAGTTAAGGAGAAGGTGGCTATGGTCTTATAGGAACCATGCCAGTATTTCCCTGGAATTGAATTGGAGAATCGCAGAAAACCACTTCTAAGATGGCTTACATGGGGATCGAACCCATCTCTTCTGTTCTTCCTCATAAGGCGCGAGTACCTTGTTTCAACCCACAGTCGAGAATTAGAAAGCCTTAGAAACTAGGTTCTGACCAAGTACATACCCCAAGATGTTCCAATTCATCTATACATTAAAATAGTATAACAGATGTTTTAGGCTAATCCGAAGGCCATGTTTCATATACCATAGGTCAATGGATCAATAACCTGCTCGGGTCCAAGCTCTGTGAACTTGTGGGGTGAGGGGAAAGAGCAGGGAAGGGTCAGGCGAGAAGAGAAGGGTCTGTCAACAGCCCGCCGTGATATCTGGTATTCATTTCTATTCCAATACTGCTGACGTAGGGCCGTAGCTCAAACCACTGTGGTATTACGAATGAGTGAGTGAGTCACCGACCAATGTATTTGGTACTGTACTATGCACAGACCGAGAAACCTCATCACTCGTCAACACCACATCTCATAGTCCGCGATGCACATTCCTCTCAGGTTCACGCAGCTTAGACCCGAGCAGTAGTTCAATGGGATATTTTTCTGGGGAAGATGACTTCAGTGCTCCATCAAAAAAGCTAGCCTATTTTACAGACTAGTTACATAAAACTTCCAGTTGATAATATACATTATCTGAGAAAATGAATGGGGACTCATCTTCCTTACCACAAAAATGTAACTTTCTGATTGATGACACAATAAAATTTTATTGACAATGTGTAGGCTATGCATACCAAAATGAAACCGTGTCATTAAACTCTGAATCGTACAAAAACAATACTGTAACTAGGCTCTCATCCTCTTTCTTTTTTGACTGTATGTGGTGACCTTCGCGGAGTAAGCCTATCTAGCGCATGAAAGGCTGTCTTATATCCTAGCATTTGGCAAAGCAACTTCGAACGTACAGTATGTAAGAATCCTGAACTCTCAGGAAAAATATGATAGGAGGCAGAGGAAATTCTAACAAATGGGGGCATTCAACAAATCAGAAGGTGCAACGACTGTACCCACATACCTATCAAGAACCACGGTGGACCAATGGCAGAAGTCTATAGAAACAATAAAGGTTCCTTTTCTCTAAACATTGAGCTCATGATTCGAGAATATTCAAAACAGCTTCATCAAGTTAAGATTCAATGAATGTCCAAGTAGGTCTTAGGATTCTGGGGAGCATACATCAATTAGATGCTTAGGGGAAATGAACCTTTTAGAAATTCTATGTCTAAACGTACAAAACTCAGGACGAAGCAAAAATAATACTTTGGGATACTAAACTTTAACTCACTACTCAAGTTTGGTGAGCACAAAGAACTGACGACGATGATGCAAGAACATAACATATCAATACAGGCATTGCAAGAAACACAATATCCAGACAACGATGTAATGGACACAAAAGAATATACACACATCAAAAAAAGTTTTGCATCACCTCGGTTCCAAGAGTTCCGGAACCGTTAAATACAAAGGGAATAGAGATCAACACAAACAACATTTCAGCTCGTTTTATTGCTCATGAGACCCACACATTGCATGTTGTACCATCATACAGCTAGACTTTCAGCATTTGTGGTCCAGATTGCAGTACACACCACTACCTCCAATACCCAGTAGCACGTCCTCTTGCATTGATGCATGCCTGTATTCGCCGTGGCATACTATCCACAAGTTCATCAAGACACTGTTGGTCCAAATTGTCCCACTCCTCAACGACAATTCGGCGTAAATCTCTCAGAGTGGTTGGTGGGTCAAGACGTCCATAAACAGCCCTTTTCAACATATCCCAGGCATGTTCGATAGGGTTCATGTCTGGCGAACATGCTGGCCACTGTAGTCGAGCGATGTCGTTATCTTGAAGGAACGCATTCACAAGATGTGCACGATGAGGTCGAGAATTGTCGTCCATGAAGACAAATGCCTCTCCAATATTCTGCCGATATGGTTGCACTATGGGTCGGAGGATGTCATTCAGGTATCGTAAAGCCGTTTCGGAGCCTTCCATGACCACCAGTGGCGTACGTCGGCCCCACATAATGCCACCCCAAAACATCAGGGAACCACCACCTTGCTGCACTCGCTGGACAGTGTGTCTAAGACGTTCAGCCTGACCAGGGTGCCTCCAAACACGTCTCCGACGATTGTCTGGTTGAAGGCATATGCGACACTCATCGGTGAAGAGAACGTGATGCCAATTCCGTGGGGTCCATTCAGCATGTTGTTGGGCCCATCTGTACCGCGCTGCATGGTGTCGGGGTTGCAAAGCTGGACCTCGCCATGGACGTCGGGAGTGAAGTTGCGCATCATGCAGCCTATTGCGCACAGTTTGAGTTGAAACACGACGTCCTGTGGCTGAACGAAACGCATTATTCAACATGGTGGCATTGCTGTCAGGGTTCCTCCGAGCGGCAATCCGTAAGTAGCGGTCATCCACTACAGTAGTAGCCCTTGGGCGGCCTGAGCGAGGCCTGTCATCGACAGTTCCTGTATCTCTGTACCTCCTCCATGTCCGAACAACATCGCTTTGGTTCACTCTGAGACGCCTGGAAACTTCCCTTGTTGAGAGCCCTTCTTGACACAAAGTAACAATGCGGACGCGATCGAACTGCGGTATTGACCTTCTAGGCATGGTAGAACTACAGACAACATGAGCAGCGTACCTTCGTCCTGGTGGAATGACTGGAACTGATCGGCTGTCGTACCCCCTCCGTCTAATAGGCCCTGCTCATGCATGGTTGTTTACATCTTTGAGCAGTTTTAGTGACATCTATGAACAGTCAAAGGGACTGTATCTTGGATACAATATACACAGTCAACGTCTATATGCCGGAGATCTGGGAACCGAGGTGATGCAAAACTTTTTTTGATGTGTGTAGATTCTATAATGGAGTTAGGTAAAAATATGCCGGTGTTTAGCATGGCGTTTGCTGTAAATAAGAATGTTATCAGCTCAGTGGTTAACTTCTGTAGTGCTTCAGAGATTATCTCTTCTAACCGCAGCAGAAACGCACATGCACCCAGCAATGAGGACAACAGGCTCAATCCCGAGTAAGTGTCGTTGTGTTGGCAGAATTGCCAGAATGCAACATAACCTGAGGTGGCCTCGTCTCTAGGCACGTTTTTATACAAGAGTGACCGACTGAACTAATGTCATGATCCTTGGGCAGGACAGTCGCTGCCAGAGCCAGGATCCGATCCTGGATTTAACACTTATGGAAACGCCTTAATGTTACTACAGTGAAACCTCTCTAAAAGACCACCCCTCTTAAAACCGATTTTTCTTGGAACCGATTTAAAACCACATAAGGTCTATGTATTTGTTACCTCTATTTAAGGACCCCCCCCCTCTCCCCGACCAAAGACCAGGCATTTTCTCAGTCTGACCTCTTTCAAAAGACCACTTCTCGTCTGCCTTCCCATTGGAGATGGAGATGATGTAAACAATAGTTCTGTTGGCACAGAACTGCATCAGCATAGAATGTCAATAGAGGAAGTGTTATGTTGTTTGAGTCATCAGTCTTTTGACTGGTTTGATGCAGCACTCCATGCCTTCCTGTCCTGAGCTAATAGTTTCATCTCTCCATAGCTACCACACCCTACATCCGAGGCAATCTGTTTAACATATTCTAACCTTGGTCTACCCCTACATTCCTTGTCCTCAGCCCTTCCTTCCATAACTAAGCTTGCTATTCCTGGGTGTCTTAGTATGTGTCCTACTAACCTATCTCTTCTCTTCATTAGCAGTCGCCAGAAACATCTCTCCCCTCCCACTCATCTTAATACCTCTTCGTTTGTAACCCTATCTACCCATCTGATCATCATCATTCTCCTGTAACACCACATTTCAAATGCTTCAATTCTCCTCTTTTCTGCTGCACCAATAGTCCAAGTTTCACTTCCATAGAGTGTTATGTAACGTATAAAAAATACAAAACACTGCTCTCCTAGAAGATTTTTCAAACCCAGAACAAATTAATGGACTTTCAAACTCACTCAGAGATATTCTAGAAAGTGAAATTGTTAAAAAAGATGAGCTAATCTGAAACAGAGATCAAGTGGTGACTTTTTTAAATGACAGAGCTCAGAAAATAACTAATTGTAATTAATTTGTACTAAATGTGAACCAATGCAGATAAATTGTAATCAAGTATGTGTTCCAACTGTACTTGATTAATATGCAGTATAATGTTATTTTTAATGCATATTAAGAGACCACCCCTCTAAAAGACCAGTTTTCCATGGAACCGTCACTGGTCTCTTAATAGAGGTTTCACTGTATTATCTTATTGTTAGTTTCATTTATAGTAAGTTGTTTTCTTAATTAGGCACCTGTCTCAACATTTTTAAATAATCAATATTTAAATTTAACTTGTTTCAAGGAGCAGTTTTTCGCAATGTTCTGCCTCCTAACCAATAACCATCTGTAAGTTACATGAATAAAAAAAACTCTGTATCTCAATCTCGTTTTTCTATCAACATGCTACAAAAAGGCTAGGGCCTTAATCAGTCACAGTGCAACAATGGCAAATCATCTTGGGATAAAAAATTAACTATTTGTGAGTAATCATCTTCCTATTCTGATTACTATTATTGTTTAAAGAGGTGGGACAGCAACGGGATGTGCCCCTATCTTTTTATTCTACCATCTAAGTTACATCGACAACAATAGCCTACAAGTTCAGCAGCTGTTTGCAATGTTCCATAGTTTACTTTTTATTTTAAATACATGATGCAAGGGTTCATTTTCATACGTATTTATTCACATACTGTACTGTACAATTAATAAATACATTTCATTTGGGACAGGAAGTCTGCTGTTTCAGAATTAATTCCTGCTCCTTTAACTTGATATTATTTCCCTGACTTGCTTAACATGTAATTCTTTTTCTTGCGCCAACAGGGTTTGTATCCGAAGACACCTTTCTTGTATGCTAGTTTTATCTCTAGAGCCACTGCATGAGGCTCTGAACTTTTCTTCATTGGAAATGGCTCTGAAACACATAAAACCTACATGTAACTCATTATGAACAAGGTCTGGAATTCCTTTGATAGTTCATGTAAACTATAGATTATATTAAATGGGCATTGTAATAAAGAAAACATTTTACTGTGATATAATTATAATTAATTTCATGGATATGTGGTGAAATCTTTATATGAATGTGGTGTGATGAGTCTCCTTACTGTTGAAAGAGTTTGACCTCTTCACCGCCCTTACAAAAGTAATTTAAAGGTTGCACTCCATTTAAGTTTCTGGCAAGTACAATTTATGAGAATACTCTCAAGAGGTTCATTGAATAGATTTTTTTTTGAAAATTCTCATTTCTCTAAAATACAAATCAAATAATATAATGCACAACACAGACTGCTTTGTGTGGAATTAAGCCATGAAAGGTAAAATTGTAATTACTTAATTTACAGGTAGAACTCAAATCGATTTCACTGGACAGGGAGTGGCCGTGGCCTATCAGGAAAAAAGGAAGCTTGTTGTTTTACGAGTCCACTAATTTTGTGATCATAAGCCATGTGACGTCCTTGTTATGTGGAATCCAAGCCACCACATTTCACCTCATCAGCCCCTAATTTTGAGGATGGTAACATTCCTTACCACTACCAACTACAGCATGATTCATGTAAAACGATTTTATTTGCATAGCAATACACCGAAATGTTTCATTTACGTACTTATTTATTTTTATTTATCTTATGGCTTTTAGTGCCGGGAGTGTCCGAGGACATGTTTGGCTCGCCTGAGTCTGTAGCTGCTTCCACGGGACACCCTTATTAGGGTGAGCTACAAGTTCCGTTCAAATTCAAGTAGTTCCAACTTTCGCTACCAGATATCAACCAGATATCAATGATACCTAGTACCGGCCGCGGTGGCCGAGAGCGCTAACGCGCTATCTCGTGTCTCGATGGCATCGGGAGAGCGTGGGTTCGAGTCCCACCTCGGCCGTCCTGAAAATGGCTTACGTGGTTTCCCATTTTCACCACCAGGCAAATGCCGGGACGGTTCCTTTCAATAGGTCCACGGCCGATTTCCTTCCAATATCCCTTCCCTGACCCGTCCTGAAAAGAAAAGTACATGGCCATTGGCTCCATTAAAAAAAATGATACCTAGTGGCGAGCGTTGGAACTTTGATAGAGCATTCCGATGAAATCTAACCTAACAGTTTAGCTTTACACAAGTTTAGTCTGTCAAAGGATCTTTTACATGTCATAAATCTATGACATGGGACCGCCGGCTTTACTTCCCCTCCGAAGGTAGGCATACTGAAGGATTTTTAACGGTCTTAAAAAATCCGACGACTTCGGTCGGGTTTGAACCCGCTATCTTGGGCACAGCAGTTCAGCATGCTACCAACTACGCCACTGAAGCCGCTATTTACGTACCGACAACCTTCAACGGCACAGTCATCTGCCAGATATTCTGGACATTTAGGAGGCTATAGCATGTTACTAGCATCCTCCATGTCAAAATAAACATGATCCCTCAGTATGCCTTCTTTCGGAGGGGAAGTAAAGCCTGCGGTCTCATATCATAGATTTATGGCATGAAAAGAACCTTCCACTAACTACACTTGAGGGGGTGCGTGGCGCAGCCGGTCGAGTCGCTGAGCTTCTAACTGAAAGGGAGTGGGTTCGATCCCCACCCAGGTAGTGGATTTTAGAAACAAAACTACCACTTTCGGAAACGCAAATAGCCCTGGGGTTCACTCAGCCTACACCAGAAATGAGTACCTGGGTAATTCCTGGGAGCAAAGACAGCCGGGCATGGAGCTGATACACCCTCCCTCTGGGCCTTGACTGCAGGTGAAAGTTACCATACACATGAAAAGTAGCATTTTGACAGCCACGGCTAGTAGCGATGGTTGGTCCAAACTTCACCTGCATTCACATGTGACTGTTCAGATACTTCTGTTCACATAATGTATAACCTACTGATATCTCGACAGGAGATGGCAGTTGGGTTTGAACAGCAGTTGTCTTCCCTCTCACTGCGTATCGCGCATTCCAAAAACATTAAGTTGGTCACTGTTTCTATTACTGTACCTGATACTGCTACATTATTAAAAGTAAACACAAAGACTTATAAGAATAGCCTATTGAAAGTAAGAAGGTAACAAATAAGGCTACATGGCTCTCTGTTTTACAAATCCCAGACTCCATAGAAATGAGAATAATATCGGGTAGGAGAACATTGTTCTGCAAACTGTCTTAAAACTATCTCTCTGACAAACCTGTTGGACTTTCATCATTCGATGTACTGGTGCCAGCCTTATCTGGTTCTATGACCAGCTCGATGATAGGCTCTTCTTATATTGATGCTGCCTCTTCAACCTGCCTATCTTATGTGAACGTATCACTGTCCAGGCAAACGGTATTTCGATATACACCTGCCCCAAGAGAGCATGCACCGCTGGGTCATGTTCTGTTTTTTCGTCACACAAATGCTTTTCTCGCTGTCCCAATTTTTTTTATTTGCTCAACCATTTTCTGAAAAGAAAATTCATTATGTTAAGGTAACATTCAAGAAAAAAAACACCAATTAAAAATATCAGAAAGAAAGGATAAATATTATAACCATTAACATTAACTAGTAAAAGTAGAGTCAAGTTTATGGCACTGCTTTCATAAAGCAGTAATTTCATTACAAGAAACTGGCATGGTTCTATTTTTAATCAGAATTAGAAGTCCATTACAACTTTATTTACAATAGTTCCCTCTCCTTTAATGTTAATTATAATAAATAACTATGGTATCGTTATTATTCTTTGAATGTTATAGTTATGTTTTTTTCTTTCTTTTGTGCAGTTCATGAGCTGAGAAGCTATAGTCTGCTACAATTTGTACAGTCTCATCACAATATTATGTGCATCTAGCAAATATTGTGAGTAGGCCAAGTACCCTTGGTTTTCCGATGTGTGACAGTGTGCCTACCATCGTATGTACACTTATGCAGTACAATCTGCAATCTATCCGAGTAGGAAACATTTTAATTCAGAATCCCCCTTGCAAAATGGGTCTATTTTGTCCTAACCATGCTCATGCTCCACAAGTGGATAGGCCTATGTAGTGGTTTCTCTCCACAGTGATCCCCAATACTTTCCTCTGTACTGTACTCCTGTGTTGGCTAGCCCATAGTGGCAATTAAGTTGCTCATTACTGCCACTGTCATTCGATGTCATAAATAGTCCACAGAATACTATGTTATACAATTGGGAGGCTCTCGATATGCCAGCATTCCTATCTCGGTACACTTATTACACACCTAATAAGACCGAAAATATCCAATGGAACATCGAACAATATGCTGGCAATATTATGATATAGGCAGGGGGGAACATAGGAGTCACTGTGACAGTAATTTTCAGTGGATCTTTAGTCCTCACCTAACCTGTCACTTATCAGTAATTTTTGGACAATAGTTGTTTTGGCCCCAATTTCAAATGTGTGTGTGTGTGTGTGGGGGGTAATAGTAAGATTAACTATCATGTTATGGTTTTAGTATCCACCAGACCTAACCAATCAACATTATTTAAACATTCTAAAACAATATTTATTCCATAGGCCTAAACATGTAAAACACCTGATCTACTTACTGTACATGACGACATCAGACCCATATAAACAAAATGAGTGGCAAATTGCCTGGCATGTCTTTGAACTATGCAGCTATCAAGCTGAGAAAGTACCACGTTCTTGAATGGAGATAATCATACAATGAAACAAGATTTTCATAAAAAGTAACATACTTTCAAAGTCTGTGTGCATTTCATTATATGATTTAAAACTTTGTGCATACCTCCGGATTTTGGTTGCTTATTGCGCGTAGGCCCTAATAGGTTATGGTACGGTAAGCATAAAAGTAGGCTACTACTTAACATTTTTGCTACTCTTTAATTTGTTCCTTTTAGTCAGTAGGCCCATTGGACGTATTGGTGCTTTAAAATAATCAACAGATGCGTCTTACTACAGAAATAATACGAAAATTGAGGAAATCTTACCTTGTGCTCAGGCACGCAATTGAACGCCTCCGTTATATTTTGACATGTTATCTTCTTTTTTCCACGGCAACTTCGTCCGTCTTCTTATTTTCAAGTATATTTTTATACTGGAGGACGATTTGCACAACAAAATGTATATCCTCTACACCCCACAATTTCTGTATTACTCCACTCTACACTCCATGAGGTTTGAAATACCGGGGCGCGAAGATTGCTTCATAGAGCTTACACTTTCTTTCGTTCTTTCACTTGCCATAGGACGCGCCACCGGCGTATGGTTATGCATTACCAGCTTCCGGTTTAGTAGTCAGGTAATGAAAGCAATGGGAACTGTGTACTACAATTTTCCTTGCAAGTATCTAAGCAAATTATTGTTGTTAGGAAAAATAAAAGTTGTAAAATGCATCAAGAGCGAAATGATCTTCCGCTGTGTGCAATGAGAAAGCTCTGCATGTGTTTATTTCTCATGTATTAATGATGCGAAATGTCGGCTAACGTTGTGCCGCTTACGACACTCGCAGTCTCTAAATGTTGCACATTTTCCCGTCAATTTACAACAGATTATGTTTGATTTTTTTGTTAAGATCTTGACGAAGAAAGTGTCTCTCCAATTGAATGATTATATTTAACTGTATGCACGTCGTATACTCTTGGCAAGGTTGTTTTTCTCACAGAGCAACTTTACATTGTAGTAGGCACGTAGCTCCTTGTATTTAGTTTTCTGGCAACTTGTTTTAAATTATTGACTAAACTATTTCTAAAGACAGACAATCCATGCCTCCATTCGAAGGTTTAGGGTTGAATAATTCATGCAAATTGAAGTTCATTCGTTTGTGAAATTGACCCTTTCAATGATTACCGTTTGGTACCGTTCCGTACTTTACGCAGACATTTCTTTAAAACGTTTGTCGCCAGTTGTTTGCTCTATTAACTTACAGTAATATTTTCCATAATATTGCAAACTAGGCACAGTTGGATTTTAAGGTGCAACCGAATGTGTTATCAAATATCGCTTTCTTGCAATAGGCCTAAGTACGTAGAATATGTATGTACTGTAATTATAAAATGATTATTGGTTAAATAAGTGTTAATGGGTAGGCTATTATAATTATAATGATTAAATAAATGTTAAAGAAGAAACAACGAGTTGTTAGTAAATATTAGGCCTACCGGTACGGTGAATAGCCTATCACTAGTTTCGTCACGTTTTAACATTTAATCGGGTCAAGTTAATACATAATATACCAATATAACAACCGGATAGCAAATTATTATAATATTCTCACATATAACATATTTCATTGGCACCAATTTAATACGATTGTAGTCTAAGATATGTTACACTACTGCCGTTTGACATGCGCAGATCGCACACTTTGTAACCAAGCTGTTTGTTATGGTAGTTTCTGTTGCGAATTTTTACTAATTACTCTTTTAGGAGACACTTGTTCTTGGAATATTCAAGAAATGCTAACCCTCTAGTGTATATTTCATAAGTTGAACACCTAAAAACAAAACCACAATTCGAAATAATAATGAAAATAATCACGGACGATTCATTGCCAATGAAAATCAAATGGAGATTCACGGACCGGAAGTTCGCTATGCATAAGCTTCGGTGCCATTTTAACTCGTGGAAGCTCTATAGCTTGTCTGGAAACAAAAGCTACACTGACCGTTGCCAAAAGTCTCAAAAAGTAACATTGAAATAAGTACGCTCTAATCACACATGTATCATATGTGACTAGTTGACAATCAATTATAATGTTTAACATATCAACGTTAATATCATGGAACATCAGATTATATTGTAAGACACGTCAGCTTTAATTCTTATTCGAATAACACTAGTGAAACTTTTCGTATGTGATTGGTACCAGTGAATCTTACTTTCGAGGAAGCCTTGAGCATCCCTTGAGTAAGGAGACCTTAAGGAAATGACTCTGTCGGCAAAATCAATCTCAAGGAGACCTTCAGATTGGAGGAAGCCTCAAGGCCTCCTTAGTCAAGGTCTCCTCAAGGTGTCCTCAAGAAATGTCTCTGAATTCCACCCTATTAATAATCTCTTTGTTGTTTCCTGCATCTTCAACAGTATTGTTACGTGCCACCCCCCTAGTGGCACTTTTGTTAACTGGATTACGGTGGGTAGAAAACACAACACCAATTACTGCTTTAAAGAGAAGTTAGCTTTATTGCTTGCAGGAAGATACAGCACTCATCAGTAAATACAAGCAATTATTACCTTACTCCAGTTTCCTCAAGTCTCTGCCTTTGGAGAGTTCTTGCCCCCTTTCACTTGTCAACAAGCCGCAGAAGTTAATCCCTCGTAATGAGGTGGCCCCGTGCATTGGCTGGAAATATCTGCACTCAGCCTGTCACCCTACTACACACTGTTTCACAATGCACCACAATCACTTCCTCGCTGTCAAGAGAATCAGCTTCACTAGGGGTTTCGCAAGTCACCACACTTCTGTCGCTCAGGATAAACACTCGCACTAGCTCATAAAAACACAACAACAACTGCTTGACAGGTCGCACTTATATTGACGTCAGAAAAGTTGGATGGCGCAGCCACGCGGTAGAATGTTGAAGCTGTGACATTGTGACTGGTGAGGATTATTTTCATGGTGAAACATTGATGTCGTGATGGAAACATAAAGGAATTTGTCAAATACGAGGAGGTACTGCTCTGTATACGGTTGCAAATCGTATAAAATGGGTACGAAATCTCCTCACTACATTCCTGTACAAAAAGTTCAGAGAGAAAGATGGGCTTCGGCGCTGTCAATTGGAAAACGTGTTACACGTTACATGACAGTGTGCAGTCTGCATTTTTGTGAAGACGACTTCTTTCCACTGCGGAAGCACCGGTACTGTTAATTATTGATAGTTATTGTCTCTAATTTGTATTCACAAGGATTTAGCTACATCAAAAATACTGATAAACTTGTAGCCTAATACTTCTGTGCCGTACATTGAACCGAATGTAATCCGCTCTTCGTAAACTTATTTTAGGGGTTCTTCCGATTGACGATAGTCGAATGGTTAGAAAACTTAAGAAAAATGCTGTTCCTAGCCTTAATTTGCCAGAGAATTTATATTCTTGCCTTTGAACAGCAAGTATGTAGCTCAATATTTGCAATATTTTAAGTATGATTTGGCTTAAATTGTGTTTTTGTCTATGATCTCCTTACTGTTTAATTTAGTTAATTAATGTGTAAAATCTTAGTTTTAAGTACGGTACCGGTTTGGTGACCCATCATCCGAGGCAGGCTGGTAACACCTATACTACTCATGCAGATTAGTCAATTAGTCGTAATTTAGAAGTTATAGTGATGTTAAGTATGCATATGCGGTAATGTAGCAGGAGACCTGATCGGCCTAGGCTATTCTAACTTTAATTAGTTCCCATTTCAGGGTTTTTCAGTTTTGAGTGCGAATAGTTGGTTTGAAAGTTGTACAACATTAAGGAGAGTATGTTTTGTATAGGTTTTAATTGGTATTATGGTTTATGTCGAGCTGGGGAGTGAATTTGATTTGGCTTAAGGTGTAGCTTTGGATCTGTTCCGTTTGCTTATTACAAGTTCAAATGGAGACTCCAGCTTTGTTAAATATCTGTATTTTAAATATATAATTAAATATATTGATAAAGAAGATGCCTCCATTTTAACTTGCCTGTGGCAAGAGATTAATAAATTTATATTCTTGCCTTTGAACAGCAAGTATGTAGGTCAATATTAGCAATATTGAAGTATGATTTGAGCATCCCAAGTAACGCTTCTTTGAACCCAAAACATTCATGCAAATTCAGGGTTGCTGGATTCAATTTATTATCAGGGAGTCGTCCTTTGTGTTATGTGATATTGATATACCGTATATATATTGTGATATTAATAAAAACATCGATACCGCTAGGCTCCCAAGTACAGGCTTCATATATGTAACAGCAGACAGTAAATTAACTATCTACTGGTGGGTAATATTTTAACTGGTAGTCTAGTAATTAAGCACTGCATTTAAATTGATTATAAAAACATTTCTACCAATGAAAGAAAATATGCAGTCTTTGCCATCATAAATTAGAAGCCATAACAAACGTACACCCTATCACTGTCTCGCTTACTTCTCGTCACTATCTCGCCGCCATATTGCAAACAGCTGACCGCAAGCTCCTCCCCCGTTTCGGACGTCAATAGCAGGCCGGTGACTCAATAAATGCTTCTAGATCCATCCAGGGTTCACGGCTTCTCGAGTTTTCCATCGCTGGCTCAGTCACGAATATTCTGGACTATCCCTTTGTCCTAGTAGCCCTGTTGCAATACACGAGGCAGGGCACAGCCCAGCCCTGGGGCAGTTGTGACTCATGCGGCGAGCGATGACACAAACTCACAGCCGTAAGAGTATTTTTAGGCTATTACTGTATAAAACATCACATACACGCGCTGAGATCTCACTTGAACCCCAGTCACAGTTCAGCCTGCCAAGCCTGGGCAGACGATCCGTTCAGAACTGCTGCTAGCAATCTACTGCCGCTATGTGGGAGGGGGCGTTGTTTGCCACTACCGAGCACACCCGAACATGGCCGAAGATCTGCGCAGCATTCTTCGGCAAGCTTTTCTTGCGTCTGCTATACCTCCATTAGCTAGATAAATTATCCAATCTGCGACATCTCAGCAATTGTTTGGGTTGAGTCCATTTACTGTGGTTAATCTGGGGAAAATTAAACTGCAAAGTCGTTTTTGTTGTAAAGATGCATATAATAACTTCCTTCATGTTTGGTAATACTTCACAATAAAAGACAGGCTGTGTTTGATGATGATTGTTCTTTTAAGGGGCAGAACAGCGAGGTCATCTGTCTCCTAACACAGTTTAAAGTTCCTTTTAAAATTTCGAGGTGGATACCTATAAAAACGGTGAACATTAATAAAACAAATATATACGGAATACTGAATTTAGAAAACAACCGTTTCTTTGAGTCTCGAAACACTTCAAAATATTGGAAGTGCATGGCACATTAAATTTATAAGCTGCATTGCCCAATTAATCCTTTCTTTGTTGCATTTCCAGGCATTATATCCCCAGAAATCACCCTATTATTTAGAATATGAAGTACTGTGCATATAACATTGGAACTATATACCGGTAATACAGTACATTTGAATAAAATAAAATTTTACACGTGAATTACCAACCGTCTTAGTCATAGTAAATCACACTCACCTGGGGCCCTTGGCTTGAAGTCTGCCCTCATATGATCTGGCCACATAAACAATTATGAAACTAAGTTTAAAAAAATGTGTCAGTAATGGAATTTGCGGGTAGCCTGCTCCATGTCGTTAGTTCCCGATGTCGACTCCCATCGCCAGTAAAATCATCCGGCGGAGTAAAAGGCAGGAAAGGTTGAATGCTTGGTTGTAGGCCACAATCATTTACAGTACGCTGGTTTACTATATCCTCGTCAATATCACTGTCACTATCATTTACATCTAAATCATACAGAAAATCACTTTCACACGAGCTTTCCGAATCACTAACATCGCTTCTATTCAATTCTGTTTAAGTCATTGATGTCTGAGAGACCAGCCATGTTTCCTAGCAATAACTGGGAGAAAGGTCAAGGAACAAATATTGTTACTGCTAACAGCAACACTACGCCTTCTAAATGCTGTCCTATGCCTGCCTGACATATTACCTATAGTTCACAATGAGTTTTAATTCCACACCAATATGAGAGGTGGCAGCAGAATGCCAGAACATACACGGGCGCTTTGAGAAGGAAGGGGTTAAGGGGTTTCTGATGATTGCTTATCACTAAGGTTCAGATGTTTAGGAAATGTCTTTTTTTTTTTCCTTGACTACATTTTCGTTAAAAACTGTCATTAAGCAGGAGTTCAATGTCCCTGATTCATTAGGTGGATTTTATAGAGCATATAAATGCACATTTGGGTCATTTTCACAGTTATTGTCATATTTTGGTAATATTTTAGGGGTATGATATCCGCTGGCTGCTGCAAGGTGTGCGTTAGTGGCGCTAAAAATTTTAAAACTTGCCAATTGTTGCAAACTATCAGAAACTAAACTTGGTAGTATTTTTAACTTAGGGCATTTTCTTTCTATTTACAGGAAATGTGATTTGTGTTGCAGTTTTTAAAACAAGAAAAGGTGAACAATATGCTGCTTTCCGCGAGTCTCTTGAAACATTCTGCGATAAAAATTTGAGGAAAACATTTTCATTGTAGGCTTATTCATGAAATCAGCATAGAATTTAACAATATTTTTAGGTTTGAATGTAGAATTAATAATATAAATAACATTTCACTACATTAATAACACTTGTTTTTAGAAAGCATATAAATAATGTGGGAATCTGAAGACTAACTGTTTTTGGGTTTCCTGCCAGCCTTGGCACCGCCTGGTGGTGCAGCGTAGAGGAGTCGAGGGGAAGTTGTGAGAAAGGAGACGATCAGTGTTACAGTTTAGTGTCGAGGCATGTCACGTCAAGTTCAATCTCATCTTGTGTAATCTTATGTTTAAATGCAGTTTTTATACTTAAAATTACTTCAAGACGTGTCCGGTTTATTCACTTGCCAAAATCCCTTCCCACATTAATATTGTCATTTTGTACCTCTTTTTGAATCATATTTCAGTATTTTTAAGGGCATATTTCTAGCTTCTTCTTAAGTCCTAAACATCCGAACCTTACTTATCACTATTGATCCAGATGTTCTTTTACTACTTTGCACCTCTTTAGCTATGTAATTTCTTTTTGTGGTCGTTTCTCTTGCAACTGGGAAGAGCTCTCTCCAACAGAAAATATGAAACCTGTGCATAATCAACTTGATTTATTTAATTTGTAAAGGCAACAAAATTTACATCATATTCCAACCATATAATGCAGAGCCATAAATATAAAAAGTCGATACAACAAAAAGGTATACAGGGGTATTAAGAGTTTACTAACAATGTGCTCCACGACTTTCGTCTGTTTGGAGGTGAAGATACAGGGAAGAGGTAGTATTGTCTTAATGTTATACCCAGGAGGCAAAAGAAAGTGTATGTCCATTTTTAAAGATTTCTAATCAAAACTAGTTCTGAAGTATGTGTAATCCAATGAATATAGAGCATGTTACAAATGTGGTTGGCTTTTGGGCTAGACTGTAAAACTGGAATAATGGACAAAGGCCCTTTTGCCTCTTGGGTATAGATATAACAACACAACTCATGATAGACAATACAGAGAAACCCCAATTCAATGTTTCTCGGAATGTCATAAAGACAATGTAAATTAGACTTCAGTTTAATGTTTGTTCATTTTATGTTTAACCCCTAAGGCTCAAATTTTACAGCCGCCATAACAACAACATCGAAGTCCATTTAACGTTGGTAAGTTTCGAAACAATTTACTAGCTAATATTTTTCCCCTTCCTGTGACGAAGTAACGCAATACAGTTGGCTCAACTGATATGACTGCTCAAATATCTTTACATATTACGTTACGCATGCGTAACAAGAAAACAAACTGCCTGCGAAGAGTAATAAGGAGCCTTGCATTATCGATGATTTATTAATAAAGTTATTGGTTAGTCAAGTCACAGAATTTGTCCAGCTACATGATCATTGGAGGAATTTACAGTTCCAAGTACAAGCATGACATGTATTTTTAACAACAAAATCCTGGATACTCGACTGAACCTCGTCAGGCAACCTATGCAGTTGCCCTCCTCATTAATATATCTAATAATACAGTCATATGAACTGAAAAAATATTACGCATTCAACACTTCCTTTGCAGTTACTTCGAAAAAGAGGAGGAAGTTTGTAGTTTTCTGTGACCGTTAATCTCACGATCATGAGACCTCTTTCTTTAGGTGGAATCCCGAGACACAGACCTCACAAATATTAACAGAGAATAAAACCCTGTTTGGATAGGAGCCTGAGTAAATTCAAACTTCAGATAACTTAACCATTCCTGATTTAGGCACGAGCACATCGTGCGTCGGTAGTAATATCAGGTTGCAATAATAAAAACAGATTTTCTTTGTATCTTCTCCAAAGCTTATGATTAAAAGAACTGCTTCAACAATACAGTACATACAACTGGTGCAACATAATTTCTGTTCCCATTATCATTCCTGTTCTCGCTTACTGATAACAGCTATTTACGAATCAAGTCGAGCAATGTCGCCAATTTAACAATTTTGTCGCCGTATGTTAAAAGAGAGAAAAAAATATTTTCTTTGCTAAGATAATAAAATGCCATTATTGTTTGGGTAGGAATTTTGAGACTAAATTAACTCCCTATGCATCAGAAATAAATATTTATGCATTGGTAATGGGAATCCAACGTATGTTCCTGTATGATTAGTAAGTTAGCAATTTTTAAGCCAAGACAATTCTTTATGAGCACATTGTGGCATATGTCAGTGCAGAAGGCTGCATTAAATACTTCGCTCCTGTTGAAGATTGGGATGAATTTATGACAACTTGAAATTTAACATTTTTAACGATTAATTTGTAATAACTCCTGAAAAAATTATAATATGCCTAAAATACCAGCAAGTAAAATATACATTAAATTCGCTGCAACATGCAAAAAATATTTCCTGCAAAATAAAAGTTCTACACTCTCCACCAATGAGTAAAATATGTCCAGCCCCTCAATAAAAGAATGAGCCCACTTTTGGCCTTCCCAACTGCAGGTTTACACTAGTTTTGCAGCAGTATTATAATAACGTCAGCCATCCGTTTAGGAGTGTGTAAACCACACTCTATAGACTCCCACGAGAAACTTATACACTCATTTTTTTTGAGTCATTGTACTTTTATAGTAATCTTAAAAGTATTTTGTATGCCAAGTATTAGATTGGCAGGCATGCTTAGCGAGATGACAAAAAGTACCAAATACCCACCGTAAAACATAGTGGAGGGAATATAATGCTTTTTTCCACGTAACACTGTCAGTCCTACGGTCGAGGTTAAAGGGACTATGCACCGATTCAAGCACAGTGGGATTCTGGAAAAGCAAACGGTACGTCATGTACGAAGGAACATTATAACAACCTCTGCACATGTGAAGGATTGACCTAGCCGAAGTCTAGATCTCATACCCATCCAACATCTTAGGGATGGGCTGGATGGATGTATTCGTAAAAGAAATTAATGTGAAGCGTTTTTGCAGAATACCGAGTGAGGAGTGGAAAACAATTCCTCACATGTGTCTAGCCAAACACTGTGCCATCAATATATGAAGCAACAAGTCCTGGACCTGAACAACATTCTCAGTTGTTCTGTGGCCACCAACAGGCGGAGTATTGTCTTGTCGATAAACATTGCAACTTATACTGTCAGTTGTAACTCTTCAGTTGGTCAACGCAAAGTCGTCCAATGACTGGGCGGGGTACAATGTATATAATAGGTAAATAACACTCCTGGAAAATATTACAAGTGTTAGATATGATCACCATTATCACACATTTTGACAATCAGTAGTGTCACTACACTTACTTGCAGTTAGATAATATTTGTATATAAATTTAAACCTCAACCCAGCGATCAGGTCGAAATGCATGATCCTAAAATTTCCCATTATAATGGTGATCATAACTCCAGAAGTGTTATTTACTTATTATTCATACACTATATACATTGTACTCGCCCAGTCTTTGGGCAAATTCGTGTTGACCAACTGAAGAGTTACAACTGGCAACACTGAAACAATGGCTTTACAACTTATATGTAAGATGGAATTAGTTCAAACGAGGACCTTGTTAAGTGTATTCATGTTGTTATTGTCTACAAAATACTTTGGAGCGCTACACTGTATATGCATTAATAACAGCCGTACTCGTGAAGCATCTTAATCACACATCCAACATATACTCACAACGTTTCCAGAAATGTTTTACCATAAGTCTGGTTTAATATTTTATGTACCCCCTTTTGAAAAATTATTTTAGCTATGATTTTCCAAAATTAGAAGTTATATTGTGTAAAATTATGGCAATAGTAGTATACAAGTACGCAGTACTTTGCTGTATTTACAAAACCTTCGATGTACATCCTGAGGCACATATTAAATGGGGGTTTCACTGTACTAGCTAAACACTGCATCCATCACACCAGGATTGGACATTCATACACACACAGATGCATTCATCACTTGTTCACCAATTTCAAGTCGAGAAGAATAGAGAAATTTATCAGGAAAGAAAGGGCCAGGCATTTGCTCAAGCAGTTATAAATATATAACCCTCAGTAGATGACATAACCTGGCATAGAAAAATAAAAACAAGTTTTTATAAATCTAAGAAATACTAGTTTTTGCACCTATCTAATATTTAGCAGCATTTGGTTTTTTGTTTGATTAACCTCAGAAGAAAATTCTCCATATTCTTCCGTCCTTATCTGGGGGAGAAAAGAGAAAGATACAGTTTGGAGGGAAGCATGTTTACTTCATTCACACAATCCATCGTCTCATTATTTGTGCTGCAATCCCTTCTACACCATCCACTTGCACACACAAAACAGTCTAAAAAAAAAATTAATAAATTATTAAGAATTCATTCACATCTTTGCCAAGTACTGATTCCAAATATATTCATACTGCAATTAGTTTCTCTTTGAAATTCATGTAGAGAACTTTAATGCTAATTGCAAACAACCGTTTTCCTTTCGTCAAATAAGAAGAGTATTTTTTATTTATTTCACACCATGACTGTGTATACACAAATCAGTATTGACTTTCTAGTTTACAATCTTTACCTTCTCAAAATACTGATCTGCAAAAGAGAGGGGAAAAAGTATAAATAAATATATCAAATGAAGTCACAGCAAACATTGTAAATGCATCAAAACAAGGCCCATTTTTGAAAAACTCTATTTCCATATAATATTTAAACAGATTTGTTTCACTTTCTTTGTTACTATTGTCATTTGTTAATTCAATGAATAACAGTGTTCTTTATTATTTAAAGTTCTTTACACAATTTGTCCAAACTTCACCCGAATTGACAACCCTTCAAGGTTCCTCAATTCCAGGAAGTTTGGAAAGAAAATTATTCTATTTTAAAATAATATTTATGTATGAAGTAAACTATGATTCCGTTTTTCAGTACGAAGGAACTGAATAACAAACGATCAATTAAGGCAATACGAAGCCCCTACAACATTACGTAATTCATGTGGATTTTAATTTAGTATTTTCATCATTTCATTGATTTGAACGAATGGTGCATGGCAGCAAAATAAAAAAGTATATATATATATATAGAAAAAAATATTCCTAGCACAATATCCCAGCCCTCTTCATAAGAGCTTGTTCTTTTATTTAATAGTTAACGGCTTCACTGTTCCCTTTATGTTGTTTGATCACAGATGAGGGAGACAGTTGCAAAAAGTCTCTCTATGTATAGAATTAAAAAATGTCTCCAGATCCGTTCGTTGGCGGGCTGGCTCACCACGCTGTCTCGGGCCATATGAGGGCCGGTCCACACTTTAGAGCAAGCTATGTATGGCAGCAGTCGTCTACAGAGCTTCTGGTTTTATTACTGACAAGGCTTACTGTGTGTGGGTTTACAGTCAATAGCACTTTACGTACTGAAACAGAGAAAAAACAACATTGGCTTACATAGAACTGTAACTACAGTACTTATTATTCACATAAATAGGGGCAATTCAGGATTTCATTCACTTCCACTCATCACATAATTAGGTCCTTTGTTAATGGAGGGAGGAAGAGCGGAAGCTAGACTTCACAACATCCGTCCCACGAGTAGAGAGTTGCTTTTAACTCATGTATTTCTAGATATAACATTGGGTTACATTTTACACACGGAAAATAAATTTCCGGGGGGGATAATTGAACTGGGTTTGGGTTAAGACTGCCTTGTGTACTGATTGACAACAGTTTTTCACTAGAGGTGACAAATCTGACTTTTAGGGGGGATATATATCCCCTGGGTACAGTAGACTTAAAGAATCACAACTACTTGAACTACTACTTGGTCTGTTGTCAGCCATTACAGTGCACAGAAGTCAAACTTGGCCATAACTTTAAACAAATGAATAGTGTAATTATTCGAATCTCCACAGAGAATAAAAATGTAAAGTAAAAGGTTCTATGGACTATGACAAAGGGGGCTGCGTGGCGCAGTCAGTAGAGCCGCTGATTTTCCAACTGAAAGGGAGTGGGTTCGATCCCCACCCAGGTAGTGGATTTTAGAAACAAAACTACCACTTTCGGAAATGCAAATAGCCCTGGGGTTCACTCAGCCTACACCAGAAATGAGTACCAGGGTAATTCCTGGGAGCAAAGACGGCCAGGCGTAGTGCTGACAACTCCATCCCATCTAGTGCCGATGTCGCTAAGAGTGGAAGCCTCTACCTTCCACTACTCCCATGGCCTGTACGGAGATGGCTTTGCTTTGGACTGTGACAAAAGAGCAGGTAATGCCCGTTGCTCACGGTAAAATTTTCCTTCAAATTTATTGTACAATAATTTAATTTAATTTTATAAAATTTCTGTTGCTCCCTTTGATAAAACTTTCCATAAAATAGGACATGTTCTATTCCGTAAAATTAATTTTGTGAAACGAACCAATCAGGGAAGCTGCCATGACGATGATGCTGGCGCCACATGGTGAGAAGATTGTGAAGCTTGCTTGTAAACAAACACTTCGAAAATGGCAGGCTCCGGCTGGACTAAGGAAGCTGTTACTCCGGCTGGACTAAGGAAGCTGTTAGTGTTTTACTGGACGAGTACCAGAAATATCCGTATTTGTATGAGGTTAAAACGCCCATATACCACAATCGAAATGCAAGAAGGGAGGCAGAAATCTCAATTGTCGAATATGTTTCACAAATTCGACCGAACACAAGCCAGGCTGATGTGAAGGCGAAGATCAACGGGCTTCGAACTCACTTGCAGTCTCATTTCAGGAGAAATGGCTTGCCTCATGTTAGTGTCCTGTCTTATAATTTTGGGACCAACAAGATCTAGGAGTTTTTTAAAACTGCTTTCCTCCATTCTTAGAAAATTCCTTTATGGATTCTGATCTTCTAAGCTCAACTCATTTTCGACCAAGGACAGCATTCCTCTACTCTTCTTTTTATCCATTCCCGAGTCCAGGACTTCCTAGCATTTCTTTTCATCCTTTTTTACCGTTGTACGACATATAATTGTAGCTAAAGCAGCAATTTTTGCAATTTATGCTTTGTTTGTTGGAGCCATACTCTCAAACCAATGTGTGTTGAACAGGTGATTCTTGGTTCAGAAGTTTATCGGTAGATGGCGATCCTGATACATCTACAGATTTTATAAAATAAATTTTACCATGAACAACACAGCTTGCTTTCGTCAAATTTTTATAAAATTAGTTGTAAAATAAATTTTAAGAAACGTTTTACCATGAGCAACGGGCATAAGTCTACTTTCAAAACATCGCCTCAAACAACTGGAATGTGAAACTAAAGTTACAATGAACCGTTTCGCCAACAGCACTCTGAAGGTTAAGCTAGCTTATTGCTGTATTTCATTGGTAATAATTTAATGATGTTTCTATTGAGGGGCTTGGACATCGTGGTCATTCAGTCCTGTGTAGAATTTGTCTGATAACCAGTGTTATTGTGGTGTGTATTTGTAATTCAAGATATAATCGGGAAGGAGGTGGCCACGGCCTTAAGTCGGGAACCATCTCAACACAACAACATTCTAGCTCGGACAATGCCATTGGTTATTTTGCATCATATTCAGCTACACTGCATCCCATTGGTCACAGGGATTGTTGTTGACAGTGTATGGGCCGAGTCGACATATTGTGAAAGCAAAGGGAGAGCAACTGGAACAGCAATGCTGGAAGCTTCTCTGCAGAACCTCGTACGCAATTCTTTCCAGGTCACATTCCCAAAATAAACAATAATTTATAAATAAAGATTATTATTTTAAGGAAGGCCCATTTGTCAACAGAAACAAGACTAGTAAAGATATTGCCAAACCATTCTTTTTATGTCCTCTTCACACATTCAGTTAGTTTTCTAAATAGTTACAGTGTTTGTTTCTAACATTTATCACAGTGTTCCACTCTGCCACTTGTGAGCGAAACCAATCTTCAATCATTGTTTACACTTCTTCATCCTCATCTAACCACTGACAGCGAAAAACTGCTCCAGGTAACAGAAAAGACGATAATCGCTCAGTGCACAGCGAGTGGTTCATTTGCTCCCATCCAAAAGATTGAATTACCTGAACAACAGAATGAGGACGTGCATTGTCATGCAGCAATAAAACTCGAGATGGAAGTAGGCCACGCAACTTATTCTGTATAGCATGTCAAGGCTTTTGCAAGGTCACGCAGTATGCAGCTGCCACATAAACACCATGTCTATCCCAAAGTACAGTGGCCATAATCTTGCATGTTGACATTGTCTGTTTGGCTTTTACTTGGACTGGAGATGTCATGTTGGCATTCCATCGATTGCTGCTTCCATTCTGGAGTCATGTGAGAAACCCACATTTCATCCCGTGACTATGTGGTCCAAATGTTGATCTCGTTCCTCACTGTATTAGGTCAAAAGCCATTCTCCAGTTTGTGTTCCTCAGTAAGTAGTCTGGGAACCCATCACACAGTTTTCTGAACTGCAAGGTGTCACATGATTTTGTATAGCACGGACCTTGAAACTTGTGGAAATTGCTGTGACAAAGTGGAAATCCTGAAATTCCAGTCTTCATGGATTTTTGCATCAACAGTGCGCACCAAATCGTCTGTGATTACAGATCAGCCTGATCGCGGTTCACAATGGACATTGTCCCGCCGGTCTCACCCATTTACGGTTCTATTGTCTACACCTCACACATCTGGCAAGGAATGATCGCCACCAGGACACGAGGCAGGATGCTCAAACATCTGAACTGCTCAACGCCACGACTGCAACTGGTGTGGACTCATGCCCAAGGCATGTCGGGAAACAGCGCGTGTACACAACAAACAGCCAATCGGACCTTAGTTAAGAAATAATTCTTGAACTGTACAAAATTAGATGCCAGAAGATCACAGCTTAATTTACTTGTGACAGGTTCATTCTTCATGTCCAACTCTCCTTGTCCTACCCAGGCCTTATTAAGTCTCATTATTGCCCATTGTTTCATAGTACTACAAGCTACTTAAAGGGAAACAGACTAAGCACTGTTCCCTACTCTTGCCTACAATATTTGCATATGAGGATTCTAGTACAACTTACCTGGTGAGTATGTTGGACGCCTGGGTGCTAGAACTTGTCCTGGAATAGGAACAGGTTGTTCGTTGCAGCAACAGCTATAATATTTTCCGTTGGGTGCCACGCTGTGTGAAGAATTTTCTTGTTGAAATCTAAACAATCAACACTTATCTCATCCTTCTTTCGTTTACCGCCCGTACAAACCTACAAACAAGAATTAATATATTACAGTACAATTAATCCTCAAATCTTGGAAGATCAGATTCAAATGAGGCTTGAAGTACTGTAAATACTGTAGCAATATTTATAGTAAAATAAAGACTCAGTTTCAAAATGCCTTAAAATTTTAATCATGTACCAAGCAATGAAGTATCACCGTTGGCCTTCAAAACCTTATCAATTACCAGGGTGCCCCAGCCCTAGAGCCATATTACTTTGTAACATTAACACAAATCTATGTAATTGGTAAGCCTTAATTGCCTTCTAATTGTTCTATACTGTAGATATATAATCATTTCCACTGAGAAACAATGCTTCAGTTACTGATCACCTTCCCCCACTCCCGGTTGCAGGAGAGAAATATCTATCATAAACAGGAATAAAATAAAGTCCCACAGCAAATTATTTTCTTGCATAATTCATACCCCACAAGACTTTTGGAGACAATGTTTGCATATGTCTTGCATAATGAAACATGTAAATCTTGGAAGTTTACACAAGACTATTTGGAGCAATGTTTTAAGAGGCGGAGCTGCGAGATCAAAAAGGAAGGAAGATTGTAGTTTTACGTGACCGTGAATCTTGTGATTATGAGCCACGGGACCTCCTTTTTACGTGGAATCCGAACCACAGGACATGGCATTTCACTTCGAAAATCTCACATGCATTGACCGGGAATCGAACCCGGACCGTCTTGGTGAGAGGCATACAGCTAGACCGCTGAGCCACAACGCCCCACTGCTGCTGCTGCGAGATCAGCCGTCCCTCATAACACAGTTTAGAAATAAAAATTTAGTTTAATTAAAAGTTACAGGAGAACGCCTAAAACAAAAAATAAAATAAAACTATTATTCTATCTTTTATCAACTTTATTGGTCACTTGAGTCCACATCTCTTGGATGGTTCTTCGTTTGGTTTTCTGCCCAGTATCTCATTCAGTCCAAACGCTATTTTCTCAATTCGACTGAAATCTCTATAGTCGACTGTCGACCAAAGTATTATGTGTACTCGAGTTTGAAGGTTGTTTGTGAATTAACCAATAGACCAGCATAAAATCCAATAACATCATTTTCGTCGTTCTATTTTAAGTTACTTCATGTAGGTTTGGATTTTTAAATTTATATTTTAATATTTTTTATCGCAGTTGGAACACAAAGAGTACACGTTTTTAAGAGTGTTTCAACCATGCGTCACATTTAAGAATTATTATCTCAAAAACCCGTCATCAGATCGAATCCAAATTTTAACACAATATACATTGGAATGTTGTATAACTGGTTTATTAATTTCAAAAGTGTGTGTGTGTCCAAGAAACAAAGTTATCATTTCTATAAGGTAACTTTTTCTCGGCTCGAGGTGGTTGGAAAATGTAGTTCTCGGTCGCGTTGTAATCCTTATACATCGAAAAGTTATGCTGAACGACTGTGAAATACGTAAATTAATTAATAGTTCCACCCCTTAAAACCTCAATAACTAACTTTCTCATCACTAGCTTCGTAAAATCTTCTGGCAGTCGTAAGATGTGGAGGAAATACGGCGATTCCTTTGTGCTAGTTACCGAGTCTAGCTCCAGACTACTTTGAGCTGGATCTGTGTGGTTATTGGGAGACATGTTGACCAGATTGGGCTTTTTTCATTAATTTATTTGTTCTATTTATGTAAGTTGTGATAATTTGTTGACTCATGTTGATTCTTTGATCATTTATGGAGATTTTATTTATACAGAGCTTTCATGGGCATGATCTCAGTTTTCTCAAAGGATTTATAATTCTATTTTTATGGCGATTTTTTGGACACTAGATCTTAGCATGAACTTGTCAAGGGCTAAAAGAGCTAAGTCATTATTCTTATGGCAGGTTTTGATATCCGGTGGATCTTCATGATTCTTGATGTCTTTCCTCTATTGCTTAGTCGCATTCCATCATTTGAGTTTCTTCATCATCATCATCATCATTTCCCCTTATCCAGCTCCTGCCGGGTCGGGGTATTTATGGCACTTCTCCACTTTCCTCTTTCCTTCCACAATTCTTCTTCCACGATCTTGTCCCAGTCCAGATTCCTTTTTCTCACGCTGTTCTTCACTGAATCGATCCACCTTGTTCTAGGTCTTCCCCTTGCTCTCTTACCCTTGCACTTGGCCTCCAGCACCTGTCTTGGTATTCTATTTTCCTCCATCCTCTTTACATGTCCAAACCACCTTAGTTTATTCTTCTCAATTCTCTCATTTAGTTTTGCCATCCCAACTTCCTTCCTAACATCTTCATTCCTCACTCTGTCTTTCCTTGTCTTACCTATCATACTTCTTAGGAATTTCATTTCACTGGCTTGGATTCTACTCTCTTGCCTGCTCGTCAGGGTCCAAGTCTCAGCTGCATAAGTTAATATGGGTACATAGTACATTTTATACATTACCTCCTTGCTTTTCCTTGGTACTTCCTTATCCCAAACAAGTTTTCTTACACTTTGATAGAATGCATTGCTCTGCTGTACCCTCCTGTCAATCTCCATGTCCAACCTACCAGTTTGCATCAATTCACTTCCTAGGTATTTGAACGTGTCCACAATTTCCAAACTCTGACTTCCAATTTTCACAGTGCCCTTTCCTTGTCTTTCCCCTCTTGTCATCACCATGGTCTTGCTTTTCTCTATACTGATTTTCAGGCCATACTTCTGAATATTTTCGTTCAGTGCATCTAGTTGTTTTTGCACTTCTTCAGTGTTCCTTCCCCAGACCACAATATCGTCTGCAAACAATAGTAACTTTATTTCTTTATGTCCATATGCTTCCTTTGTTTCCTTTACAATTTCATCCATCACCATTATGAACAAGAGAGGTGACAGCACACTCCCCTGTCTTAGTCCAGTCTTGTTCCTAAACCAATCTGTCTTTCCAACTGGGGTCAGTACCCTGCTAACACAGTTGTTGTACATTGCTTGCACCATTTCCAACATTTCTCTTCCCAGTCTCTTCTTAACCATGGTTTCCCATACCTTCTCTCTGGGGACACTATCATATGCCTTTTCTAGATCTATGAAAGTCATGATCAAATCCTCTCCATATTCCCAGTTCTTTTCCATCACCAGCCTCAAGCTAAAGATTGGGTCCACTGTGGATCTTCCACTCCTGAAGCCATACTGTTCCTCCTGCAACTCTCCTTCCACCTTTCTTCTCATTCTTCTTTCTAATATCCTTTCCAGTATTTTTACTATCTGTGATATGAGGGTGATCCCTCTATAGTTATCACACACTTTCTTGTCCCCTTTCTTAAACACTGGTATTATTAGCCCTTTCTCCCAGTCTTCTGGCACACATTTCCGTTTCCACACACACTTTAGCAGTCGATACAGCCATTGCATACCAACAGGTCCAGCAGCCTTTATCATCTCTACACTGATTTCATCCACCCCTGTTGCTTTTCCCATCTTCATTTTCTGAACTGCTAATTCCACCTCCAGCATTGTTATATCATCTTCTGTTATAGAGTCGTCAGGCTGTGTCACTTCGATCTCACCAGTACAATTGCTCACATTCAATAGCTTATCGAAATACTCCTTCCATCGTCCCTTTATCTCTTCTGGGTGTGTTAACAACTCTCCATCTTCCTTTTTCACCAGCTTTGTAGTAACTCTTTCTTTCCTCTTACTTCTTAGAAGCCCATACAGCATCCTTTTACTGCCACTTACATCTGTTTCCATTCTTCGTGTAAATTCTTCCCAACTTTTCTTCTTTTCTTCTCCTACCACTTTCTTACACCTCCGTTTGCTGTCGTGGTACTTCCTTTTGCTTTCTTCTGTTTGATCTCGGTTCCATTCTTTCCATGCAGACTTCTTTTCTTTCACTGCTTTCCTCACTTCCTCATTCCACCACGGTGTCTCCTTCTCTTTCACTCTTGTTGACGTCCTACCACAAGCACTCTCTGCTGCACCAGCAAATGCCTTTTTAAAGTGGGACCATTCCTTTTCTATATTTTCCACATCAGTAACTGGGATTTGTTGCTTCAATCTCTCCTGAAAATCTTCCTGTACAGCTTTGTCTTTCAATTTCCATACTTTTATTTTACTTTCTCTGATCTCCTTTAGGTTTTCCAATTTTCCCCATCTAAATTTTGCCACCACAGCTCTATGGTCCCCATCAAATGCTTCACCTGGTAAAGCTGTCACATCCATCAGCTTTCTGCGATTTGTCCTTTCCACCAGGAAGTAGTCAATTACTGATTTTGTTCTTCTATCACCCCACCCATATCTCGTAATTTTCCTGCTGTTTTTCTTCCGAAACCGTGAATTACCCACTATCAGTCCATTCCTTTCACAAAAGTTTACAAGTTCCTCTCCTTCCCGGTTCTTTTTCCCATATCCATATGGTCCAACGACTTCTTCCTTTCCTTGTCTCTCAATTCCGACTTGTGCATTCATATCTCCCATGATCACCACTTCTACATCTGAGATTACTCTTTCTACATCCTCCAGGAATACTTCAATATCTTCTTCTCTGTTTCCAGTCTGTGGTGCATACACTTGTATGAAGTCCATCACGTCGTTTTTCATCTTCATTCTAATTTTCATTATTCTGTCACTCACACACTCTACCACTTCAACATACTCCTCCAGTTGTTTCGAGGTTATCAGTCCCACGCCATTTTTTGCTCTTGGCCACCACTCCAGTATAATGTATATCCTTTCCTCAATTTCTTCCTTCCTTTACCTTTCCATTTCACTTCACTCAGCCCCATCATTCCAACCTTCTCCTTCTCCATGAAGTCTACCACCTCCTCCACCTTGCCTGTCAGGGTCATGACATTCATGATTCCCACTTTCATTTCGGTTACTGGTCGCCCATTTCTCACAGTTCCCCCAGTACCAAAGGAACTGCGCGTCGCCTGCAGGGTACGCCCTAACCTTTTCCGAATCATTGGAAGTGCCATATCCATTTTAGGCTATTATTACGATGGGGTCGCCACTCCCAAAGGCATTTTATGAAGCTACTGCCAGCTATTATTCAGGCCGCCCCTAACATGGAGAACAGACGCCCTTGCAGCCGCCCCTAACATGGGAAACAGACGCTGCCGATTGATGCTGTACTCATACTATTCCCTGAGTACTGGGTTGCCTCTTCCGCAATCTCCACCGTTCTGAAGTCCATCTTCTCCGCTGTAGATTCCGTTGAGGTCCTCGCACGTAACCCTGTGCACGGGGCCTATGTTATACCCCATAGGACTGGGTCCTCACCAGAACTTAGCCGGTACTGTAGTTCCATGGTATATTACAGTACCGTTGCCCACCCCCGCGACGTGGACGCGCCTGGCAAGAATTATCCATGTAGCCAATTAGGATTGACTCATGGACCGGGTTAAGGAGCTGTCTAAATCCAGCCTTATTGCAATTTATTAGAGCAGACACTTCTACTATCACTATTATTAGTGAGGTAGGAGTTCATAAATGCTTCCCTAGTTTTCTGTAGCTCTTATTGTTGATTGATTAATTTAGGGACTTTGCAACATCGTGGTCATGTAGTTGGGTTATGTGGAATTTGTCTGAGAACCTGTGTTATTGTGATGGCTGTGTGTTATATGATGTAATTCAGGAATTATGGAGGAGGTAGCCATGACCTTAAGTCCATCCCAGCATTTGCCTGGAATAGAATTGGGGAAACCACGGAAAACCACTTCCAAGATGGCCGATATGGGAATCGAACCCTCCTCAATTTTGCATCACGAAGCTGAGCGTACCCCGTTCCAGCCATCAAACCAGAATTATAATTTCTTTTTCTGTGGCATACCACATTCTTTTTGTTAAGGTGGTTGAAGATCTTTTTCTTAATCATCAGCATTAATTTCATTTTGATCTTTATCACATAATGATTTGACCCCGAGTCGACTCCCGCACTGGAAGCAAAATTCTATGCTGGAAATACAACTTCCACAAGGGATCCATGTTTATATCCAAGCAAGACAATTCATTCCTACAAAACTGTACACGAACAGCACGGCCCGGCCCGGCCCTCCGTCATGGGACAGTTTTCGTGGCCACCTGACGGAAGACATTAAGAAATTATTGGATACCAATTTGGTAGAGATTGCTCGTGGACTGAAATTGGTATTTCAATCCATGGACGATTCGATAAACCATTTAGGGACAATGTGTGAAAACTTATCAGTGCTGGATGGCTGAATGTGTGTACGATGTACTCCAATAGGCAAGATTCAGAAACCACCTGTGGAACTCTTTTGAAAGTGGATAGTGAGTGTGTGCTTGTGATATGATTTCTTGAAAGAGTTTCAAGATAATGGGAATCTCAAATTCATTAAGACAGGAGTGAAGACTACCTCTTATGGAGGGGTGTGAACAGTAACAGTACATCATTAATGTTGTGGGTTCTTTAGTTAATTCATATTGCTTCAGATCCTATTAACTGGATGGACAGAACCAAACAAATCGTTCTACTGCATTTGTAAGTCAATAAGGAACCAATCTTTCAAAGTAAACCATCATGGTTTATTTTAAAGCTTTTCATATCCTATTGGGAGCTCGTAATGTGGAGAATAATATCCAGGGTCCATACTTCAAACCCGATGTACTCTATATGACTGTTCAAAAGAAATTTTATCATTTTATGCCAAAAGCCGATAACTCCAAATGAGTGAATGTATACTGTGAATCCCTTGAATAATTAACATACTCAAATTTCTTGCCTGTATTTTTCATTTAAAATGTATTATTAGATGCGAGTGCCGGCGGACAAGATGGGAACTATTCATTCTTCATTTTTCCGTTCAAAATTCACAATATAACACAAGTAGCACTCAGTTTTGCTGCCATGATCAATGCTGGTGCAGCCAATTTCAGCGCCACTCGTAACTCGAAAGGCTAATAAATTCATGAGAAAATGCAATACCTATATTCAAGAATTTTTGGGTAGTTACTGTGCTTAATATCTCCTCTCCCCCTCCCCTACTAGATTGTTGATAACAATATTTATCATATCAATACGACTCATTTTAACAGAATCCATATGAAATTACGATTTATCTAATTTTCATTACAATATGTTGCAACAAGCAGGATTTGAGAAATTTGATTGTATTGGACATCATTTCTAACAGTCTATAGATGGACTATAGACAATGATATCATCCCTCACCCTCTTTACAGTATAAAATAATATGCGATGTTTGTTGAAACAAGTGTGACAGTAGCACGTCTCCAATTCATTCTATACAATCATCATACAGTCGAACTTGGATAACTCGAATTCGTAGATAACGTGAAGTTTTTCTCCGGTCCCTTGAATTTCCTATACTGACAATGCAAAAAAGTCATGGATAACTCCAAGTTTTGGTTCCGGAAGTCATAAAGATTCGTTTGGCTGAAAAACATTTTGTCAGTATCAAGCCCAGTCCCAGTTTGATTTTCGGTTCCGCTCAAGGTCAGGAAGCGCATCTCTCTTTCTCTCTCGCTTTCGCCCCTCTTGCATTGACAATGCCTCGGAAGGGAAGCAGACTTCGTAGGTCAATTTCGGTGTACGTGGACGATCGGCAAAGTTTGGATAACGTCCCCCCCCCCCCCCCACTCTGCTTCGTCAGTGTGCAGCGAGTCTTCGAGCCGGTAGCATCGTGTCTTAACAGGCAAGTGAGAGTTTGGTTACAATCACAGCCAGTGAGCCGGATTTAATTGCAAATTTCTTTGTAGGTTACCATGTCTCTTTCAAAACATAGTTGCTCAACATCGGGCTCAAGTACCGTATTAATTTCTTAAAAGAAAAAGTATTGTAATTTCATTTAAAAAGTCATTAAAAAGCATCAAATAAAAGAATTTTATGTTTTAAAGGTCGTTTTCTATTATACACTCTACCCCCTCCCAAACCACCCTTTTGGATAACTCGAAGTTTTAAGTCCCTTGAGCTTCGAGTTATCCAAATTCGACTGTAGTACGCCTACCGGTATTTAATAAGATGAAAACGGATCATAAATTCACATTCGTCACAATTTTAAGAATCCATGCTGTGTAGTAAACGAGAACTTTTGAATTTTTTTATATTCTATGGGCATGGCTGTATAATGTATACAAATAGAGTCACTTGTGTGCGTACCGAAGCTGATAATTGTAGCGCAGCCATCACAGCACTTTTCGATAAACGAAAACAAGCAAAGATTCAATACAATCAGAATACAAATCCATGATACGAAGCTGCTAGGAGACACCATACTGTGCGCCGCTACCTAGCCAGTGCAGTGCAATCATTCCTCTTAGTAGGGTGTTCTAGAAAATGACCTATACTATAAATCACATACTCAAATGTTTCATAATCTAACCTAAATCTTTCATTATACTAATATGTTAGTTCCATATGATATCGTTTGTTCTTCCTCTAAAATTTCTAGGTCAACAAATGTACAGTCATCATCACTATAAGAATCAGCTGCTCAGATTACAGTTATCACAATCGTATGTGGCTAAGTAAAAATTTAGTTCATGGTATTCCCACCAAAAATATGAATTATTATTAATATTATTAATATGAACTAATAATGAAGTGGTATACAGAGAACTGGACCCCATCACTGATACTATTCGGAAGAAACGGATTTCTTTTTTTGGTCACATCATGAGGACACCAGAAACCAGGTTATCTAGAAAAATTGTAGTGAAACTTTGGAATATGAAACAACACGTAGGACGGATTAAGGAAATTAGAGAAGATATGAAAGAATTAGAAATAACCTTGGATGACTTGCAAAACAAAACAAAAATAAATTAAAAAAACTGAGAGATATAAATGAGGCCGTAAAAGCAGAAGAAGAAGAACTAATGATATTATGGGTCATAAACTAATGATTATGATAATTGTTGTTCTAACATGTAGGTTATCGGCCCCTAATGGTTTGGGTGATAGTGAAAGATGAGATGAGAATGAAATCTATAACTAATACTAACTACAAACTTACTTACTAGAAGAAGAATTGGTAAACAAATAAGGGATAAGGCAAATAAAGGACATGATGAAAAGAAATGCCCTCAACTCTTGAAGAATGAGGGACTTGGAAGGAAGGAGAGCCATGAAAGGCAGAGGGGAAAGGGAAAGTGGAGAGGGCCTGCCCCAGGGACAGAGGAAAAAGGGTACAAACTGGCCCAGCTCAGGAATCTCTCAGGGACGCCAGCTCCCAAACTCACCAGCCGTGAGCCCTTGAGGGTGTAGCACTATCCAGGTTGCACCAGAAGTGGTGGGGCCACGCACACCCTGCCTCCTTGAGGGCCTTGAGCAGAAGGCAGGAGATAACATGAAAAGAAAAAGAAGGCTGACCCCTCGAAGAATGAGGGTATCATGAAAGATGACACTAGGCCAATTAAGGCGGGAAGGTGAAATACTCCCTAGGCCTCGGATACCCTAATACCATCGGGGTCGGAAAAGAACAAGAGTTGGTCGATAGGAAAGAGGACAGAGAGGAGCCCGGTACAAGTAAGTGGAAGTAATGCAGAACTCAGCTGGGGTCCCGTGGTCACCAACCCACGTCCCACTAGCCGTGGGCCCCTGGGGGATAAACTAATAACTAATATTATTAGCTCATAAGTGAAACAAAACTAATAACATCAGTGTAACAGGCCCCTGGGGATACAGTACTTCTACTGGCTTGGGAACTGGGTGTTGTGAAGTCACCATCATGACATACTGCTAGCTTATGGGCCAGGAGTACAGGCATGGTCTGCTATAAGCAACTAGTCTGGATTCATCCATGTTCCTCAATGTGCATGGATACAGTTCTAGAAGTTTGCCAAATATGAACATCGTAACATATTTTTGCAACTTGGTGTAACATACCATTAAAGGATTTTTTAATTTTTTTAATTTTAGTATTCGCTGTTACATCTGCCATTAACTTGACCATTGCAAACTAATTTTCTACGAATACAGGATCGAGGCTTATTAGAGACAGCTCTTGGCCACAGTGCATGGTGTGGCGCAGTGATAATTGAGTAATTTCGTAAAATTAATTTTGAAGACATACTATAGCACTTTATAGTGGTGATGGATGAAATCATACGAAAAGTGGTAAATAGCATTGGGGAAAGGAAAATGAAGGCAATGTTGTTTGCTGATGACCTTCTGGTATGGGGAGAGGATGAGGAAGAAGTACAAGAGCAATTAGATGAGTGGGAGAAGGTAGTGTTATCATATGGGATGAAGTTCTCAGCACAAAAGAGTGAAGTGGTCATCACAACGAGGAAGAAGAACAGACTGGATATGGGCATAACACTTGGAGGACAGCAGTTGCAGAAAGTAGAATGCTTCAAGTACTTGGGAAGCATAATTGAAGAAAAGGGAGGCAATAGGATGGAAATAAATGAGCGGGGAAGGTGCGCAGATGGATTTTTCAAGAGTGTTAGGGGGATGATATGGAATAAAGATGTACCACAAAAATGTAAAGGAATCATCTACAAGACCTACTTTGTGCCAATTTTGACATATGGTTCAGAAACATGGGTGATGAAGGAAAGGGACAAGAATAAAATACGAGCAGTGGAGATGAAGTTCCAGAGGAGTAGGGTAGGAGTGACAAGAATGGACAGAGTAAGGAATGAGAGAGTCAGGGAGATGGTAAGAGAGGAACCATTGCAAAATAGAATAGAGCGATCTAGGCTACAATGGTATGGACATGTGAGGAGGATGGAAGAGGAGAGGATACCGAAGATGATGTTTGGAATGGAAATGACGGGAAGGAGGCCAAGGGGAAGACCAAGGGACAGATGGACAAAAGGAGTTAAGAAGAGTGTGGAGGAAAGAGGAGTGTGCTGGGACACAGTAAATGACGAGAGATGGTGGATGGACAGGAAACGATGGAGAGGCTTATGTTCCAAGCAGACCCGACCAGCGGTTGGAAAACTGCTCAAGATGATGATGATGATGATGATGACTATAGCAAGTCAATGGATTTTATCTGCAGACGTAAACAGTGCCTACAAGCTGAGGGGAAATGCTTCCAGCACTGTACATTTCATGTCGGCCCATCCACGCCCGCAAGCAGCCAGGATACAGCAGGCCCAGCGCACATCATCACACTTTCAGGACTAAGGAAAGTAGAATTTGGTATCCATGGAGAAAGGGAAATATGATGTGTAACGAAATTTTCCCCAGATTGAATTTTTGAGTCTCTTAAATTCATATACTAGATTCTTCGATGAAACAGGATTAAGAAATGAACTTACAGTATTCTGCAGTAGTGAAGAATTCAAAGAAAAGAGCCCATTTGAGGTGCTGTCATTATGCTCATGTTTCCCTCAGCTGACCAAATTAATTACAATGATATGTACTATACTGGTGTCTACAGCTTCGGAGTAAAGGTAATTCTTGGTATTAAAACGTATTAAGACTTATTCACGAGACAGGGCCGCAGAGCTTTGCTTTGAATTGAAGCAGCTCTGCTTGATGACATCGGACAGGACACATTCTTGGAAAGAACTGTTCGCTACTCAGGAGAGGAGAATGGAGTGGTCAACCTTTCCTACCCGACAACATTTCCTGTGGTTATTATGTGAGTAGACGTTGTTCGCAATTTTATTTAGAATTTAATTGGAAGTGTGCCTTATACCTGGTTAATAAGTTTCATTTCAGTCTATTGCTTATGTTGATTTGAGAAGTTGAATATCTACGACTGTTCGTAAAGTATGCGTGGTTGCTAAGTACTGGCTCAAAGGAATTCAATGTAAGTTTTGAACAATTCTTGGAAATAAGTGAATGAACGCATGAGAAAGGGAGCGTGGAACGGGAGAGTACAGGGGGTTATATATTTACTGAGGTATTGCTTTAGGTCATTCAACCTTGGCAGGTACTGTTGTGCCAGGCACGGAAAATCCTCGACTCCTGCACAGTGTACAAAAAGTTTCGCTCGAAGCGAGACAGACTTTGGTTGAGTGTAATGGCTGGTACATTATCTATTTATATAAAACTCCAATTGTAGACGGTATCTAATTGCTATAGATTGAATAATAAGGATATTATCACAGCTAGACTTGATTTAATCCGATAGTAATCTAATGGGTTGTTTACATGAGCCAAGGGCCCCTTTAAAAACATGACTTGAATGGTTAATTCCCGTAACGATTTACACAATTGCGTAGAGGGGAGGGGATATACGTTTATTATTTACGCAGCTGGGGTAATGTACATGAACACTGCACGCCACTGTGCCAGACTCTGGTCACAACAAAATATTCATCCTTACAAGCAGGCGTGTAAAACACGGGGAGGGAGAGAGGGGGGGGGCATTGCCCTCCCTCAAGTTTTAGGTGCAAGACAAAATGTTTATGTATCCTTAAAAAAATAAAAGTGTTGTAAGATAACCTGAAACTATTCTATAAATGATTTAATACTAGGCTTGGCAGAAAATCGGAAAAGCCACCTTGCATTGCTTAGTCGTAATTTCTTTATTCTATGAACAAACAGTCAGTTCCCCCGAGACGCTATCAGCCTTGTCCCCTTACCACGACAATTCCAAAAGCTGCACTTTCGAATTATTATTTCAGAGAGCCCGTTTATAACTGAGGTGAGTCAGAGTTCGGATCCTTTGCTAGACGTTGACAAAAAGGTTTTGTGATTTGTATTCATATTCCGAATGTATTTTAATTAGAAATAACGAATAAAAATCATCTTTGTGTTTTTAATATAGCCTGCATTACCGTGTTATTTCAAGTTTTAAAACTTTAAACTAAAAAGAACTTTCTCTGGTAGGTAGGTAACCGCAGTTTATAAAATTGACCCCCCCCACGTTTGCGAGGAGTTTTATGCCCCTGCTTGGAAGCATGGAAGGAGCAAAAGGAATAAGTGGAAATTAGGTTTATGTTGTAAAGGTCAAGTTCTACGATCATAAAATACTGTATGCCTGGAAATATTGTTGGGTCTTTGAAACAACGGCATATGTCAAGGCTATGAAAATATTGTAACGGCAAAGTAGGGTGACTGCACCTATGGTTGAATGGTTACCAGTGGATGAACAGTATCAATTTAGGTGAAGTTGATAAGGTTCAGTAGGAAGGCAAGCGTGAACATAATAGGGCCTTGTGTGAAGATGCCGTAAGACTCTTCAACTACAGAAGATGTCTTTTTGCATCTTGGCACGAGGCACGTTTCATGTTCAGGTTTGCCTTCCTACTGAACCTTATCAACTTTACCTAAATGGATACTGTTCATCCACTAGAAACCATTCAACCATAGGTGCAGTCACCCTATACCTTTCTTCCAGTAAATATCAGTCAGCACTGCAACAAGAATGAACTCTGAAAGAACTGCACAACCAAGGGAGAGAGATTTCATGTCCCATTCAACTGCTGTGGACTTACGCAAGCTGAGCTGCTGCCCTTGGAGGGAAACTTAAATCTACCAACACGAGGTTGTCGCCCATAAATGTCATCGGACCAAGTCGGGATCAAACTCACTACTGCCCAGCAGCCAAGTCATTTAATAAATCTGATACAAAGCATCTTACCTTACCCTGGGAGTAACTCGACAACCAAAAGCCAAATCTTGCTGTGAATTTGCCACGATGGAAGGGTTTTTCAGGGAAGTAGGTTTCAGCAGGGTGGTGGGATGGCTGGAACAAGGAACTTGGGAAAGATAAAATGCTTTCCCTAGAATAGTATCTGTTCTGAAATAGTCCTATTATTTTTCTTTTTTACTGATTTCACAAAAATACATTTTAATATGGCTGTACAGAAATTATAACAATGTTGTTAGCGCAAATAATATACTTTCGTCTAAGTTCCTTTCCTGGAACATGTCCAGTTGATAGTTTCATTATGATTATCTAGTCACCTGTCCTGTTTATCAGTAGTCCAAAAAGCTATACTGTACAGAAGTAACATCCTCACACTGCTGTTTCAGTTTCTGTTTACAGCCTGAATATCTTGAAACTTGTACCATGACCAATGGAGGTAACAGGAGACTTCAAGCTGAAGAAAAGGAGAGGAAAAGGAGAGAAGCAGCTTTTCAGAATTAGTCAATGCTGAGTACTTGACCTTCAGACTGCGAGGGACTACAACATAGAACCTCATTGTGCGGTGAAATGAACAACAATGAACTTTTATAAAATTATAATATCCGACGGGTCACGTCCTTGAGGACAGTGTGGAAGTGGAACTGGTGAAATTGGGCCTAGTTGGAACATAAGTAACAAATCAGCCTACAACGCTTGCTCGATTCACATGGCCACCTTCAAATTATTTGCCTGATGACCTGGTAATTTTGGCAACAGATGCTTCTCACATGAAAGTATATTTTCCAAAAATGTGGTAGAGATTGGACGATTAGTTTAGCCGTAATTTGATTTAAGCCTTGAACATTTGGATGGCCACCATTTTGTTTTGGTTAAGATGGTGGCGATATAAAACATAACACTGGGGTGTCCTTTGCCAGTGCTATCTCTGTACCAAATTTAGTTCAATTTGGTTTTGTCATGTTTGAATTGATAGGAGGGGGACATACACAAACTTTTAGCCCATGTACAAATCTCGTAAGTCTACTTTCATTTTTGCTACAATCATTAGTAGGCTAACTAGAGTTGAAGCACATGAGAGAGAGGCTGGTGTAGGGCAAGGCTCCAACTTTAAGTAGGGGTAAAGGTTCAGGGTGAGAATTGCTGATGACAATGTCATCTTAGCCGATACACCTGAATTGAAGTGGCAGGGAAAAACTGAAGTAGGAGAATTCTGCTACTTGCGAAGCAAAATAAGCAAAGAGAATATAAAACTTAGTTTAGCATAGGCAAGGAAAAGTAATCTCGTGACTTTAGAAAGTTCAATGAAAGTTCAAACTTGAAGGCACTGATACCATAACACAGTCATTCCATTGCCTGGAGTTGTGAATTAGAAGAATCCACCCAACTTCAAAGGTTTGTATTGTAATAACATATCAGTGCTCGCATCGCATCTTATGATATCCCGTGGTATTATTTTGTTTGTAATTTTAACAAAAGTAAACTCTATTAGACGTGTAAGTATTAAGATTTTTTTTTAGTGCAATAACTAGTGATGTGGGACGGGTAAATACCCAGTGGGAAGGTAAATATAAATCGGGTATTTACCCAGTGGTCTTTTAAATACCCAAAATGAGGGTATTTCCAGTTTTTGAGCTTTGTACAACACTTTTTGATGTGTTGATGAAGTGTTGGACAAACAAGGACTGAAACACAGGTATTTGATGCCTTAAATTGAAATCAGGAACAATATTGATCCTTCAAAACTAAAAAAAGGAAAATGGATGTCCAGGTATTTTTGGGTATTTATATGTTATGTTTTGACACTGTAACCTTGTCTTTAATTAGTTTTTTTTTCTCCTTAAACTAAAGTAAAATATTGAATAAAACCTTTTCGTTGTTTTGTTTTTTAAATTTTTAATAAATACCAAGATATTGAGAAGGTCGAGTTTTATTACGATAATGGAAATGAGCAACAAAGATGTAGGAGGGAAAAGTTACTTTTGTAGTAATAAGAGTAAGCTATTTGCATATTAATTGAAAGTATATGCCAAAACTCAAAAGGTAATAAAATATATACAATAGTAAGGACATTCGAAGAAAAAAAAATGCTTAGTAAAAGTGCTTTTAAGTTATTTTTCATTCAATTTTAAATATTAAAAAAATATTAATTTTTTAAATCATACTCTAAATAACACAAATGCATGTCAGGAAGTTTTTGTAGTATGTGGGCTCTATAATGGGTGAAGATTTACTGTATGCCAGCAAGCATATGGGTTGGCAACACTACTTAGCTCATCCTACCCAGAATTCAAACTGACACTGTACTTCCCTTTCATTTTCTATTGTTTGTTTGATTTTCTATTTACTAGCCTTTTTGTTCATTTGATTATTTATTTTATATATGAACTAGCAACCCACCCCGGCTTCGCCCGGGAACAGTTATGAATGCAAGGTGATAGGCTACTTCTAACAGAGGTCTTATAAGATATCCTTGTATATGACATTAGTCGTTTTCCCTCCAGCAGTGAACACGAAAAGATTTCGGTTTGATGTAACAAGCCATAGAGCAACGTAAAGCTGTCCATGAGAAGAACATTCTCCATTAAGATAAACTCCAGTCACACTAAGTGTCTAATCCTGTGCTTTGTTTATCGTCATGCCAAAGCAGACTCTTACTGGAAATTGTACTCGTTTGAAACGATAAGGCAAATCTGAAGGAATCGTAGGGATTCTGGGTACTAAGACCGTTTCTCCTGTACCACAGCTAGTTAAGATAGTTAATTCAATGAAACAGTTTTTCAAAGTTTTCACTACCAATCGTGTCCCATTGCATAATTTTGGTTGTAAATTACGTAGCAATATAATAGACACTCCTACTTTTAAAATAAGCTTGTGTGGTGGCAAGCCAGAAGGAAATAAAGAATTTAGGAATTCTGTAGGGTGATGAACAGCTTCTTCACTATCGACTACTGCGTCTAGCCTACTGAGTAATATATTAGAGCCTGGGCAGTGAATTTGGAGAACACCAAGTCATTAGTTTTCACAACTTGTTCGTTTGTCGGCGATAATATTGCTCTTTCTTTAAACCATGAATTTGACCTGTTAGATAGGCCATGGATTTGAGGATCAACGCTATCAATCAATTCTTGAATACTGCTTACTAAAGCACAGAAATCGTCACTGAGGGTAATTTTCCCGCCAATGACTGGTAAATCTCCATTTCCGACTCTAAGTAACAAATTAGCAAACAAACTATTATCTTCTGAAGATAAGAGTAGCCTACTCTCATGTTAGTTTTGAGTGCCAATTTGTTATATCTGGCCAGATGTAAGATATTTTTAATGAAGTGTTCACTTCGTCGGCTCTCGTTCCTCTGGTAACAACTGGTAAGATTTGACGAAAATCTCCGGCGAACAAAAACTGTGCAGCCACCCATAGGTGTGTTCCGATTCCTTAAATCACGCAAGGTCCTGTCTACAGCTTCAACGGAAGTTTTGTGCGACATTGTAGCCTCATCCCATACAACTAAAGAACAATTTTGGATTAATCTGGCAGTGTTACTTTGTTTTGAAATATTACATACATTTCCATCATTACTGCTGACTTTCAAAGGAAGTTTAAATGTTGCATGTGTTGTTCTTCCTCCTTCCAAAAGAGTGGCTGCAATTCCAGATGATGTGACGGCAAGAGCAATATTACCACCAGACCTCACTTTGGCGAGCAACACATAAATCAAGAACGTTTTGCCTGTGCCTACAGGGACATCGAGAAAAAATATCTTACCTTCCTTAGTGTTATAAGCTTGTTTCTGATCGTGGTTCAGACGGTGTTCTTCTTGAGCAACGGTTTGAAGGTGCCGAGAACGAAGTCTTTCTTTCTCTTGTGGCAATCTAGAAATTATTTGTTGCTCTGTTTCATTGTTACGTGATAAGCACTTTTTTATTTTGTGATGTCAATGAACTATGACCTAGATCCGTTTTACATCTCGGCATGATGGCTTAACATCACTGACTGGACTATTAATTATAACGAATTCTTGTCAGACGTAATGTAAGAATGGCGAGGTGCATGAAACACAAATCTCCCTTCCGTCAAACCTTAAATTGACTGTGTATTTTGCAGAACGGAAAGTTCACAGGCGAAATGAAGAAAAACCAAGTTGAACTTCCAGGGAAACTCCAAACACAACCAGCCTTCTCTGAAGTTTTAACTCAACACGACTCGTCGGTTTGCTGCTGGCTGTATCTGGGGTAATAGGTTCGCCCGCTAGTTAGGCTGTAACAGGGGTGATAACTCGCCCTTAGCTAGCTAAACTGTCACCTCAATATTAGAATGGACATGGTTGGAAGAAATGAAAACGTAAAAATACTTATTGTGGGCGTTGTATTGAAGATCGACATATGCTCTCCTGGATTTTATGTAGAACTTTTCATGCTGAACAATTCTTACACTCCTAGTATTTAGATATGTTTCACGGTTTGCCCAAAATAAACTTAAAAAGCACTCGGACGCCAGGTTTTTTTGTTTATTTTTTCACTGAAATCGTTACTGCTCTGCTTCCTTTGATCATAAATAAATTATTTTCTACAGAAATCATCCTCGAGATATCCATTACAGAATTGTGAAACCCGCATCAAAATATATCCAGAGGTTCTTGAGATTACCCGTGACATCCAAGAATCGGGGACTTTTTATACTAAGTAGAGTTGATTTTACAAACTGTTCTGAAAAACTGTACATTACAACTTTTGTAGAACTTGGCCAATGCTCTGAATAAATTTCCCCCAACTTTTATCTCTTGTTTGCAAAAAAGCCTAGTTCAATTCTATCCCTGAGTTTTTCAGGTTATAACTATTGAATTTTATCTCCTGATCTAATTCCCAATTCTAATTCTGGTTTTAAGTCCCAATTCTAATTAAATTTTTTTTTTTAACTATCTGATGTTGCTACATTTCTAAAAAGTTAATGTAGAATAGTTTGCATAGTTTAAGGTTCAACTTACCACGAAACAGGATTTTTAATTAAAAAATCTAAAATACCCGGGTATTTACCCAAATTGGGTATTTACCCCGGTTTATAAATACCTGGGTATTTTACATCACTAGCAATAACCCATTCAAACACTGTTTTGTTTCGCTTCTTCTCACATGGAATTTATTTCAGGTTATTTTTAACATATTCCAGTAATTGGAATGATTTTTGTGTTGGCTGACTTAATAGTACATTATGCAACGAGCCTAAAATGGCTATAATTAAGACACGAGTATTTTTATAAAACGAGCGTATGTGAGTTTTATAATTTCCATACGAGTGTCTTAATTACCATTCTAGGCGAGTTGCATACGACTGTTTATGTTCGACGATAATTATAACTTTATTATATGTTTTAACATAAATATTCATAAATATCTGTTGAGAGTCAGCCACTTGAATTTTGTGATCGCAGTGCGAGCGCTGGGTATATCTGTGTCTTTCAAGATCTCTGAACGACCGACGCATGCGCTCTGTGTGCTTGCAATGCCATATGCAGGCCATATGTTTACATCTGCCGTCCCTCAGTAATATTGTCACCGGACTCGTTTGAAGGCAATGCGCTGTGTAGAAATTAGTGTTGGTGATATTAAGGTACAGTGCTATTTCTTGTCTCATGTATGTATGTATGTCTACACCTTATTATTCCCGTTTTCCAACGGGGTCGGGGATGTGATGCAATGGAAGTCTTTGTGGCGATGGTTTTTACGGCCGGATGCCCTTCCTGACACCAACCTCATGATAGGAGTTATTATTCGCCAGTTTATTTACGTGAACATATGGACGGTGTGTATTCCATGTCGGTAATTTATTATAGTTCGATGTTGTGATTATGTCCAACATGTTGAATTTTGAGCGCATGAGTGAAGGTATCATTACCTAATTGGTCAATGAACGAGCTCTGATTGGCTGGAGAAACTGTATCATAATGAAAAACAGTGTTATAATGACCATCATTATGATATAGTTTTCTGACACATAATAGTGAGGGTCGAACATAAAGCTACAATATTAATTGTTAAGAGTTCTACGCAAATATCTCTCTCAGTTTGGTGGATTATGTCATGATCTACTAATACGCAGTGAATGTGTTAGTCAAGTATAGACTTAAATAATTTTGTGAGTTGATTTAAAGATGTTAGAAGCTTCCGTGGCTAAGGCGGCAGCACGCCGGCCTCTCACCGCTGGGTCCGTGGTTCAAATCCTGGTCACTCCATGTGAGATTTGTGCTGGACAAAGCGGAGGCAGACAGGTTTCTCTCCTGATACTCCAGTTTTCCCGGTCACAACTTTTTTCATTCCAGCAACACTCTCCACTATCATTTCATTTGTCACTCATTTAGTCAGTGCGACAGGCTTCGGCAACCGGCACAGTTCATATCCTCGTCGCTAGATGAGGGCTTTATTCATTCCATTTCCTGACCCGGACGGTCGACTGGAAGCAGGCTGTGGATTTTCATTTTCATTTAAAGGTGTTAATGTTCCTTGTTCTGCGTTTAAACCATGTCTACCCAATCTACAGAATGTTATGTGAAATCCTACCTATTTAGAAGCTGAAATTCAGGGGATAACAAATGGGTGGGGGTTATAGACTAGCAAATGGGGTAATATGATGAACAGAAGAGATTGAAATGAAACATTGCACATTAGCTGCATTGACTGACATGGAGAGAAGGCTATTTTACGATATGCTATCCGTAATATTTGATACAAAAATTGTGTGCTCAGTGCCTGTTACGCAGATTTTGCATGTTTATGTCAGATTATACGAGGGCTATTATTTTTTCAACCTCCGATAGGCTATAAAAAAAAGACAGATCGAGATAACAAATCATTTGATTACTAAACGTTTAGTTGGTTTGTACTTATTTTTCAACATAATCGCCAAAACCATTGAGGCATTTGTCATATCGTGACACCAGCTTTCCAATACTCTCTGCAAAGAACTCTGCCACCAGTGAGGTGGGTCCGTCTGGACAGTCTCCTGAAGTTCTTCGTTGGTGCCAAAGCGTTGCCGCCCAACCTTACCTTCAATTCTTGAAAGAAAGAGGTGAAAATCACTCGATGCTAGGTTTAGACTAAATGGTGGAAAACAGCCAATTAAATTCATTGAGAAGGTCTTTCGTCACGTTGGCACAATGCGTTCGTGCATTGTCATGGATGAAAACAATGCCGGACGAGAACATGCTTTGAATTGCTCTGCTTGCAGAAAACATGTCATACTTGGCAGGAGTATCGATGGTAACGGTCATGTTGACTTGCCTGTACCTCGGCTATGACTAGTGCATTGGAGCCCACAATGACACAGGTTGTGCACAGACCTGGCTCCCACCTATATCTTGATTACTTATATGCATGATCGGAGGTTGAAAAAAAAAAAAAAAAAAAAATAACAGCTCCCGTCCCCTGATTTTGAAGAACAAAATTTAAAAAAAAAATTAAAAATTAACTCAAAATTATGTACAATCTTAACTAAATAAACAGAATAGCATTTATCCAAAATAGTTTCCAACAGTATTGAAGTCGTCCTAAAATAACACACATCAAAAGATTAAAAATACAAATAAAAGTACACAAACACTTCATTCATCGTCATCAGAAGTACCAACTTCGGAACTTTTATCACCATCCCACTAAATGTCGTCATCACTGACATCCATAGCATTCGAAATACTACATTTCTTGAAGCTCTTCCGTATGAGATCTCCCGAGATACGATTCCATGCCGTCAAAATGCACGAACATAGCAGCTGAACTTCCGGGCGCTGAATACGACCAGTTGGGAGTCAGTGTGTGCTTATCGGCCGCCATCTGCTCCGTATACAGCTGTTTCAAGGCTGCTTTGAACGGGCGGTTCACGCAGACATCCAGTGGTTGTAGCATAGACGTCATCCCGCTCAATCACGAATACATGACTCGTTAATATCATATTTCCTACCGGGCACGATTTCCAATAACTTCAGCTTCCAGCTTCTCACTCACGTTGAACGACCGCAAACGCTTCGTACAACTCATGTTTACACTCTGAAAACGTGCGCGACACGAGCGCGAGACTGTATGACGCCGCCTGCTTACGGTAAAACAAAGTGATAGCCGGAAGAAGGCTAGCACCATCTAGCGGATACTCGCAACACCCGATATCGCGCGTGGCGGGCAATTTAAATCTTTAAAATCAGGATGACTCAAATAAGACCCGCACCCCAATTTTTCACGTCCGATTTTGTTTAAAAATGTGCGGGTGGTATTCGAGTATATACGGTAAATTTATTGTATGGTAGTGAATATATGAGAGCAAATCAATTGATATTCCAACATTATAATTATTTAAACAAGTTCAGCCATCCTCGCAAAAAGAACTTAACACAGAAAATAACATGAATCGCACTCGGCCACAATAACTTACTTCCAACCCCTAGCTACTGACCGCCATTTGCCTTCAACCGTGAATCATTATTTCCCAGTAATAACTTGGCAATATGCAGAGACGCAGTGTGAATTTCCCGAGACCCCTGCCCTCGCCAATTGCACAGATTGTTCAGGCTGGGAAAGGGACCTCACCCAGTAGCTCTGGGGTAGATGAGAAACTGTTGTTAGGAGCAAGAAATGGCCGACAGCTGTGTGAAGTACGCTCGTGCCAGGAGTGGAACTTGGCAGCCTGGTGCACGAGGCTTCTGTCAGCAGTAATGCATGCTAATGTGTGAACCCTACTCAAATGGGAAAGCTAACAAGGAGCAGTAGAAAAAACACAGAAAGCAGCAACTTACTATTGAGAGAGAAAAATAAAGGTGTAACAAGTTGTTTGAATTCTTCTAGTGTTCTTCTCCTATTTTCTGATGAAAGATGTTCCACAAACTTTAGACAACTTGTAACAGTGTTTTTACCTGGCAAGTCATTGATTTTTTCTCCTATATTTGCATCATCATACATAACTGTTTATAACAACATCTTAGGTTTATATTAGAAGGCACACCCACATTACCTCAATATTTTAACCTTCACCCTAACTGCAACAAAGGTCCAATGCATGAGCGTGAGAGCAAATTTTGAGGTGTCAAACCGAATGGCACAGAACAACTGTTCCCAAACTTAATGAGCACTAAAATTCAAGCATTGTGTTGTGCTTTTAGCATCAGAACACTTGATATGCATGTTTTGTTAGTGATTTTGGTATTCGGACACGTGTAACAGCTTGGGCACTGTTTGAACATTCTTCTGAGTTTTGATGTAACTAAGTATTTCCAGGTAATTAACTTAAATGAATTCCATGTTGTACCACTGGCTTGTTGTGAAAAGGAATTTTCTACCTTTGTAAGTTAATGCTCTATTTCACAGTGGGACACCTGTGTGTGTTTAACTTCACTGAAACTTGTAATTTATTTTCTTTAACTTACATAATGGGAGTTTTAATCGGGCTCTCCTGGAAGCTAATACCGTATTTGCTCGCGCATATCTCGCACACCATTTTTTTATTTGAAATTTCAGGGGAAAAAAAAGTACTCGCATATATCTTGCATTCATTTCTGACGCCGTCATATAAATGACCGTAATAAGCTTGAGGTAGAAACACGTTCGATTTAGTGCACCACAACAGTCGTCATTGTCCAGGAACTTACCCGAAGCGATACTTTAGCGTGATTAGCACGCCACAACAGTCATCAATACGCCAAGTTATCGTTCGTTTTGGCGGCATAGGTTTCCTTTATTCTTGTCCGTCAGTTGCCTTGTAGACATCAGTACCGGTGGGTACTCTGGATTCGAAGATAAAGGAAATCTGCGCTATACCACTCGCGCCAACATGCTCGTATGTTTCGAATATTGCGCAAGTAGGCCTACTGTTACATCGCAGAAAAACGCAGTTCAGTCTTCTCGAATCTCAATGATTTCGTCTTTACGCATTCGTCGCATCAGAGCTCGACCGCGTGCAAGCCCGTGTAAACATGCGGTGCGGCGTGAGTGTGATAGCATGCGGTACATCGTTAGTCTTTGGCCGCAGTCGGCTAAGTTCGAGCTCGCTCGTTCATGTAGCGAGGAATCGATATGGAAAATGATAGATCGTATTGATCGCTAAACGTCTGCGCTCTAAATTCCTTTTCTGCCTTGAGTGATCTTTAACGAGCGTATGACGTCTTTTTCATAGGTTCTTAATGACGCATAACCATAACGAATAGAAATACATGGTGTCGACGGACATTGTTTCGAAGAGTTTCTTGAAGACTTGCATCGCAAATGCATTGGACGGAAGTCAGGATGAAGCCGTATGTCTTTACGCATTCGTCGCATCAGAGCTCGGCCGCGTGAGTGTTATAACACGCGGTACATCGTTAGTCTTTGGTCGTGGTCGGCTAAGTTAGAGCTCGCTCGTTCATGTAGCGAGGAATCGATATGGAAGATGATCGATCGTATCGATCGCTAAGCGTCTGAATTCCTTTTCTGCCTTGAATCATCTTTAACGAGCGTATGACGTCTTTTTCATAGGTTCTTAAGGACGCATAACCATAACGAATAGAAATACATGGTGTCGACGGACATTGTTTCGAAGAGCTTTTTGAAGGCGTGCATCGCAAACGCATTGGACGGAAGTCAGGATGAAGCCGTATGGGATGATGACCAGAATGATGCACGCGAGAGTACCTCGGAGATTGGCAGCAGTGACAGCAGTGACAATGAATAGGGCGAGTACCGTATGCCAGTTGCCTTGTTTCAATAACGCAAATTTTGTGTTTTTTTCTGGAATACGGTCATTCCCCGCGTATACCTCGCACCGAAAATTTACGCACATATTTTCGGTCAAAAAAGTGCGAGATATACTTGAGCAAATACGGTATCTGTTATTCATAGCTTGGTCCAACGGTGGGGCAGCAGCCATGTTGGACGAGTGACGTGCGGGTCCTTGTTTGCTTTCCTTATCCTGCGTTTTGCTTATTTGTGCTTTGAGAAGTACAAATTGTGGAAGCCTCTGTGAGTGTTAGCAATGGAAGTACTGTGTTTCCTCGCATAATAGCCACACCCTACTTTTCAAACACAAAAAATTGGTTTATAAAATTTCAGCGCATAATCGTCGCATGTCTCATATCGTTCAGTTGCAAATGCTGCTGCAATGATATAACCTCGTGTGACCTCGTCTGCCTGTAGGCTATGACTCACACTATGCCAGCGGCCGACATCATAGACAGCACTCGGCACCAGTCCAGGGAAGTCAAACTTGTATGAACCCATCGCTTCCGCGAGTTGACCTCGGAATGACAAGATTTAAGACGCTGCCGTACGAAGCGCTGCTAGTCCGTTGCCCCACATGAAAACAGGCCCGACTGCTATGGGTGGAAACTTGCGTACAGGACATCCCGCGCCAGTCTAGCATCAGCCACTTCCATGGAAACATCGCAACAGAGACCCGTGCGTGAAGTTACGCACTTGGTGTTCACAATTTGAAAATACAAGAATTATACAGTGATCTTGATGAAAGTGAAATGCATGGGATTACAAATTAAGCAAAGAGTGATACAGTATGAAACTATTGTTGTCTTTCTTCTCTGAACTTCCAATATTCTTTGCATAATCATCACACCCTGCTTTTCTTCCACAAATTTGATGCTATAGATATGCGATGATTATGCGAGGAGATACAGTAAATTACCGTCATATAATGGGCTGATCACACAGAAACTGCTGCTGAAAAGTATTTTCATAAGTAATGTCCCCCAGTAGACCACATGACAGAACTTGACAAACTGAACAGAAAAATCACCTCCGTGGCTTAGGCGGCAGCACGCCGGCCTCTCACCGCTGAGTCCGTGGTTCAAATCCCGGTCACTCCATGTGAGATCTGTGCTGGACAGAACGGAGGCAGACAGGTTTTTCTCCGGGTACTCCGGTTTTCCCTGTCAAAAATTTCATTCCAGCAACACTCTCCACTATCATTTCATTTCATCTGTCATTCATTTAATCATTGCCCCAGAGGAGTGCGTCAGGCCTCGGCAGCCGGCACAGTTCATATCCTCGCCGCTAGATAGGGGCTTCATTCATTCCATTCCTGACCCGGTCGGAGACTGGAAGCAGGCTGTGGATTTTCATTCAATCAATGAAAAATTTGCAAGTTGCACCCGAATTGCTATTATATTAATTTTTTTAACACTCATTCTTGAAAATAATCAACAGGGGATCAATGTTTGTTGGGACAGAATTCTGGACATCAGATGAGAAAAAACGACACATTGAGAAAAGACAGATGTGAGTTTTGTTAATCCAGCTTGGACGTAAATTGCCATGGGGATGCAATAGAATGGGGAATAGACAATGTATTACTTAAACCCCATTTATTGCTAACAATTAATACCCGCACCCGAACCTTTCACGTCCGATTTTGTATAAAAATTTGCGGGCGGTATTCAGGTATATACGGTATTGATGACAACATATCATCATCATCATCATCTACTGTCGACCAAAGTATTATGTGTACTCGAGTTTGAAGGTTGTTTGTGAAGTAACCAATAGACCTACATAAAATCCAATACCATCAACATTTTCGTTGTTCTATTTTACGTTAATTCATGTAGGTTTGGATTTTAAAATTTATATTTTAATATTTTTTATCGCAGCTGGAACACAAAAAGTGCACCATTTTAAGCGTGTTTCAACCATGCGTCACATTTAAGAATTATTATCTCAAAAGCCAGTCATCAAATCGAATCCAAATTTTAACACAATATACATTGGAATGTTGTACAACTGGTTTATTAATTTCAAAATTGTGTGTGTCCAAGAAACGAAGTTGTTATCATTTTTATAAGGTAACATTTTCTCGACTCGGGGTGGTTGGAAAATGTAGTTCTTGGTTGCGTTGTAATCGTTATACATCAAAAAGTTATGTTGTATGACTGTGAAATACGTAAATTAATTCACTTATTTTATATTGGTTTGTATTTGTACGAGGAAATAACACATGGCTCACCAGCTAGCCGCTCCGGGAAAAGCTGTACAGCGTTGCTGAGATGGAGCCCATCACTTCCGAGCGAGACGCGCCATGATGCGTGTGGGCACCATTACGGCAACGCTGTACAGCTTTTCCCGGAGCGGCTAGCTGGTGAACCATGTGTTTTTTCCTCATACAAATACAAACCGATATAAAATAAGTGAATTAATTTACGTATTTCACAGTCATACAGCATAACTTTTTGATGTATAACGAATACAACACAACCAAGAACTACACTTTCCAACCACCCCGAGCCGAGAAAAAGTTACCTTACAACAACGATAACAACTTTGTTTCATGGACACACAAAATTGTGAAATTAATAAACCAGGTATACAACATTCCAATGTATATTGTGTTAAAATTTGGATTCGATTTGATGACTGGCTTTTGAGATAATAATTCTTAAATGTGACGCATGGTTGAAACACGCTTAAAATGGTGCACTTTTTGTGTTCCAGCTGCGATAAAAAATATTAAAATATAAATTTTAAAATCCAAACCTACATGAATTAACGTAAAATAGAACAACGAAAATGTTGATGGTATTGGATTTTATGTAGGTCTATTGGTTACTTCACAAACAACCTTCAAACTCGAGTACACATAATACTTTGGTCGACAGTAGATATCCTTCCAGCAGAGTGGACAAGATGCCTCCAAACTACTTCTCTTAGTATATCTTGTAACGTAGATCTTCAGAGATTTGATCTAACCAACTTCTGGGACGTCAAACGGGTCTCTTTCCAGGTACTGTCTCAGAATTTGTGCCTCTGGCATCCTTTGCACATGGCCAAACTATTTCAGTCTTGTAATCCGCATTCTTTCTTCCATTGCTTATGTCACCTGCATATCCCTCCTCATGCAGTCATTTCTGATTCTGTCCATTATTGTCTTTTGCATAGCAGATCCTAAAATTTCGTTTCAGAAGCTTATAATTATTGTTAATGTCTCTCTTCAATAAGGCATAGCTCTGTAGCTCGTATGTCATAAATGGCAGAAGGTATGATTTGAACATCGTCTTCTTGGCTCTTATGGGAATTGCTTTATCCCAAACAGTGTTCCACAGTTGGTAAAAGACAGTAGAACCCTCAGACACACGATTTTGGACTTCTAATTTAGCACTCCTATAATTCGAGATGACACTTCCAAGACAACTAAAGCTAACTAAGCTAAATACATGTATAAAGAATAAAGAACAGCCTCGAATGTCCCTTAAAGGGCATAGGCCTCCTATAAAAGGGTAGCTCGTTTTCACTAATGTGGTGAGCTAATCACATGTAAAAAGTAAAATTCAAGTGTCCCAAATTTTTTGACCACTTTAGCCTCATATGGACATTCATGGACTAAAGATTGTTCAGTTTAATGAATGAAACCAAAGAGATTAAAGCAGCAGCCCCACTGTTTCATGCATTGACTTACCTTCCTAGGTTTCAGAATTGTTTTAGGTTTGGCAATATCTCTTGATGCTTCGAGAGTAGCATCCCTTCTGGTCGTTCGATCAAACATTCTAAAGAAATTATTGTATGAACCAGTCATAATAGCAGAGTCATTGCCATTCCAGCAGCATTCAAATTTGTCGAAGATGCAGTCATTCTCATACAGCGAACACAATTTGGAACGCAGGTATTCATGCACCTAAAATTAAAAAGTAAATAAAACAATAAGAAAAGAAACATCTATCAAGTGGAGTCAAATACTGAAACTCTGCTTCCTTCCACACGAGCACTATTTACGATAAATTACCAGACAAAACTTCTTGAACTATAAAAGGTAAGACAACAAGTACAAAAATTGAAAATTCCAAACTTGACACCTTTTGTTTAAATCTAGAATACTTCCTAACTAAAAAATGGGGAGAGAGGGGGATTTTAACTTTCAACCTCCGATGGTGCCTCCAGGAGGGCTTACCCCTCCCCAGGCCAACTCTTCAGTTAACCCTGAACCGCGTGTGTAGGCGGTGTTTGGACCGCACTTTTCAATAATTCAGTTGTATTGTTTGTTAATACGTGTGCAAACTCATTAGTCGCATTGTTAATCCTTGCTTACTTTGTTAAGCATTAGATAGCGTTAGTGGTTTGTTTTGTGTAGCATCAGATCAGCGTGGGGACGGTCATGAAGAGAGTGTCTACCCCTCAATTTGCGCCCACAAATGTAAGTAAATTGTTTAGCTTACGCTTACAGTTAGGAGTATTATACATTATTTCTGCTGTAACAACGTTTCTTCAAGAAGGTTTGAATATCTAATGGAGGTGGTTACTTCATTACGTATTTGTCGCAGGTAGAAAATATTATAACTTTATGAAAAGTAGCAATAAGTTTTATTTTATTTTACGCTACAGGGATCGAAGAAGATATATTGATCCTGAAAACATCGAACAGTGCCTTATGGAACTTTCAGACCAAGACGGAGAAGTCTGTGACTTTGACTAGGGTAGCGACATGGATTTTGAAGAAGATGCCAATCATTATAGTGATTCGGCACAATCTATTTCAAGTGATATTACAAAGTATGAGGACACCGAGTCCAACGATTTCAGATTTTATATTGGTAAAGATGGTGAAAAAATGTGGAAAAGTGTGGTACTGAATATCGGTAATTCTAAAACTCGTTTGAAAAATATTGTGTGAAGACGTTTCCCGGGCCAAAAGCAAATGCACGAAATACTGCAACACTGATTGATGCTTTCTCTTCAAATGATCGATGATATCATAAGATATACTATCATTTACGTTGCCAGCTGTCGGGCAGTGGAATCGCGAAGTAGAGACTTCAAAGATACAACACGTACCGAGATTATGGAGTTTTGGGGGCATTACTTCTTATTGCATCTAAAAAGGGCAACTTTGCTGATACATTAGAACTTTGGTCACGAGACGGTACTGGAATGGTGATCCTCAGGGCAAATTTAGCTCCAGACGCTTTCTATTTTTCAATGACGCAAGCACTAGAAATGTACGAATTGTGAGACAGGTCAGCAGCCATCAAAGAATTCCATTCGAGGTTTGTTGCTAATGTCAGGCTTCCTATTCCCCAGGGGAGTTTGTAACAGTTGATGAGATGCTGGTAGTTTGTGGATTTATACAGTATATGCCACAAAAACCAGCTAAGTATGGTCTCAAATTCTATGCTATGTGCGACAGTAGGACATTTTACACGATCAAATTGGAACTCTAATGTGGTAAACAAGCCGAAGGTCCTTACAGTTGTTCCAACAAACCGATGGACATCGTAAAAAGGCTAACCAACCCAATTTAATCACATAGGAGCGTTACCACTGATAATTATTACAGCAACATTCCATTGTCCGAATACCTATTGAAGCAAGGGTTGATATTTGTTGGTACCCTAAAAAAAGAACAAAATGGAAACACCTCCCAAATTTCTAGTGGATAAATCTCGTCAAGTTGGTTCTAGCATGTTCAGATTCCAACCCGACATGTCACTAGTGTCCTATGTGACGAAAAAGAAGACAATTGTGCTTTTATCAACTGTGCACGACACTGGTGAAATAGACCCCACAACTAATAAACCAGTCGTTATTGTGGACTATAATGGGACTAAGGGTGGCACAGATACTGTTGATCAGATGTGTTCTACATGTACAACATCAAGGAAAACAAGGTGATGGCCACTTATAGTGTTCTTCCGTGAACTTAATATTGCAGGCATAAATTCGTACAAGATATTTCTGGCCAACAACCCTTCAAGGAATTGTGTGAGAAGGAAATACCCCACTGATTAGGGAATGCATCTGATGGAAGCAAATCTCCTAGAAAGAGCTCAGCTTGTGTGACTTATGCCACCGAAATGTATGCCACAATCTCAGTAATGTTGATTATTCAGGTCCGTATTGACGTAACTATAACTATAACTTTGTTCCATACGATTAGTCGTCACATGTTTGAATTTCTTTACTTCTGTGTGTGTGTTCTCTAAAATATGTTCCATGCATATTGATATCCCGCCAGGAGATAGCAGTTCAACACGCTAAACCTAAATATATCGACTTCCTGCATGCCAATGGTTGTCATTGCAGCAGACGACAAGCAGCCAGTGAAAGAAGGAATATGCTGAGCGAGTGAAGCAAGAAGTAACCAACTTAACCCTTTTCTTCTCAAAGTGTCCGAATGCACCTGGATATGGAACTCGCAGCTCCCTTCTAAAGCGCCCGTGTATGTTCTGGCATTCTCCTGCCACCTCTCGTATTGGTGTGGAATTAAAACTAATTGTGAACTATAGGTGTCAGGCAGGCAGAGGACAGCATTCAGAAGGCATTTATTTAAATGTACTGTATTTTATAGTTCCAATGTTATGTGCAAGAGTTTATACCCATGTCCACAGTACTTCATATTCTAAAATAACAGGGTGATTTCTGGGGATATCAAACCTGGAAATGCAACAAGGAAAGGGTTAATGTTTTTGGAATGCACTATACGCAGTGAGCGGGAAGACCTCTGCAGTTCAAACCCAACTTCCATCTCCTGGCGGGATATTGATACACTGTATATATTGTTGTCTTTTTATAATAAACACTACCTTGTTCAACAATTGCCTCAACGTACATAATGATTAAGTGCAATTAGCATTCAAAAATTTGGCAAAGAACGTTGTGCGGTCCAGGGTCAAAGCTTGGATACAGGCACGTTAAGATAGACTCTCTCTTGCCAAGTTTGAGTTGCACATAGTTATTTAACTTCTACAGGCAAAGAGGTTTAATGCCGTGCATCAGGGCAATAATTAAACATATGTAGATTTTCAGGTGGAATCACATATTCGTGTTAACCGACTGAAACTTAACATTCCACTGGTGAAAACTTTACAAGTGACTCTGCTATGAGGAATTTGTGAGTGGCAGTTCACAATTTCTGAACAGTCGCTATACCATTGTTACAAAATCCAGGAACTTCATAAACAATTTTGATGAGAATTGTTGGAGTACACTCCCTACAGACAGAGGCTAACATTCCAGCAGACAAGTTGGCATATAACACAGTGCCTGACCGAGTGCTTGTCAAGTACCCCCCCCCCCCCCTGTAGTCTGTGCATATTTAATGAACACATGTAAATTGATTACAGCTGGGGTCTTATACATCTTGCCTAATATAATTGGGCATAAATGTGTTGACTGACTGAAAAGTTATAAATTAATTCTCAATAACTTGCAGAGAGTGAAATGATAGCTTCAAGACAATTCTATTGAAAAGGAGCTTGAAAGTGAATTTTCTTTCGACTTTTAGCTATTCTAGTTTAGAGTTCATGCCTTGTCGGAGGTTGAGAGAAAAAAAAAGCAACATGCACACACGATGGAAAACATTCCAAAATTAAGTTCTAACATGGGATGTAGAACGTAGGGAGCAGAGTTTCAGTACCGATCTTTTATTCCATAGGACACATAAAAACAAGAAGAAAATGCAGTCAAGCTATGAATTATAATAAATAAATCAAGAGAACACACTTCCCCATACAGAACCTAGTACTTCTACAACACCAAAAGCTTATGTACAGTACAATCAATGCAACATGATCTGAAATTACAGTTATTACTTAGTTTTTGTTGCTTTTGAACAGCCAGGTCATCTTCTACTATGAAACTATACCACCAACCAGTCCACAGTTGGCCTACACATTCCTATCCACCATACAAAGAACAGTGAAACCTGAATAAATTGGAATTCCGATTTTTCTTCTGGTTCCAGCAAAAATTGTGTGATTTTCTTCCTGGATAAGATAGAAACTGTTGTGACATAGACACACACCATCTCTGACCCTCAAATGCCAGGATTCAATCCCACAACACTGGACACAGCTTACTGCTACACCATGCAGTCTCACTGACTTTTGGTGTAGTCGCCTTACCACAGGTTAGTTGGTTTTCCTCTCTAGTTTTGCTTTCTAGATAAATAATACTATCACTTTTATGTAAACACACACAGACCAGCATAAGAGCACAATCTTCAGAGTCGGACAGGTGGGCATTCACGCCATCAATACAATCAATAGCTCCTCCATGCTATAGCCTCCAACAAGCTCATCTCGTCAAGAGGTTGCTCTAGTCTTGATGTGGATTGTGTAGGGTAGGCATTTATATACAATCACTGGGTAGGAAAAGCACACAAGAACGTTCCTCACCTACAGAAGATCGGTTTCCTGTTCACCCTCCTGAGGTATTGAAGAGCTGTTGACTGAATTGAAGATGCCAGTGAATCTGACCGTGGGGACTCTGCTCACACCTGTTTATTTTAATATAATCTGTACTTACCGGATACGATTCGATAGGTTTCGTCTCCATATGCAGATCCCACACTTTGACGGACAAGTAATCCCTGGAGATCATGTAGCGTCCTGAATTGGACAGCTTCACGTCCGATATACTCGAGATGATCTCCGAGAAGAAGCTCCTATTCGTTGGATCCTCTGGCTCTTCAAATACTGCACAGAACACACAAGTATTACTCGAGGAAGGAGACAACCATGCAGTGTATCAGTCTTACAAGGACATTCCCTTTCTCTGCATATTGCAATGAAGGAATTTGTAGATATGATCTTGATGCTTAGTTCCTCATTGGTCCAAGAAACGTGAGCACCCTTCTTCAGTACCTCATCTCAAAGGGATCTATTTCTTTGACATATCTCAGCACCATAGAGGAAGAAGGGAAACACCAATGTTCAAACCAGTCTTGATATAAAAGTGAGAGAACAATTTTTCCATAAAAGGAATAGCTGTGTGATGGCACTTTTGGTCACATTTTGTAGCAAAATAAGGATTATGTACAATATTACATATATATTAAACTTATATCATTCAATCACATTATATCCGATCATGTAATTTACAAAATACAGTATAACTGAAAATATGGAAAGGACAAGTTTTTTTTAGCGTATGGCTTTTAGTGCCAAGTGTCCGAGGACAGGTTCGGCTTGCCAGAGTTTGTAGCTGTTTATATGCAGACACCCATGAGGTGAGCTACAAATACCGTCACGTGTCGGGCGTGAAAGTAAGGACAAGGAATTGGAAGGTAGCGGCTGTGGCCTATAGTTAGGGAAGAAAGATGGGAAACCAGTGGCGCCGAATCTATTTTTTTCAGGTCTAGCAGACACCCACCACTCTCGTTCTGTGGGACCCCCCCCCGTGTTAAACCAGACCCCTACCCCAATAATTACGTTTTTACTGCTTATTTCGCACAGTTCTCCCCTTCTCTCTCCCTTCTTTCCTTTCCTCTTTTCCTTCTCCTTCCCTTTCCTCCTCTATCCGTAACCCCCCAACGGATCCCATCCCCAAAGGGGACCGGGAGACCCACCCCCTCGTCAGGACTAGCAGTCGCTAGACCTCGACCATAGAATCGGCGCCCCTGTGGGAAACCACAGAAAACCAGTTTCATGGTTGCCGGCGGAGGGATTCGAACCTCCTCGCCTCCCGAATGTGAGCGACAAACTGCAGCCAATGCCGTAACGACCACGACTAACTCACTGAGTAGGACATGAGTAAATTTACAATGTACTGTACTTATAAACATAACAGAATTGAAAAATATATTTTACAAAATACTGCTAACATCCTATTTTATGATGATGTATGATGAAAGGTAATCAGTTTGCAGAATTTAGCAATAAACTAATTATTTCTAACTTGGCATTTAATGATGAATTGAAAACCAGAAAACAGACATGAATAGATCATATAGTACATGTGTGTGTATTACAATAGAATCCTCTACTGCAGACTCAATTCATATCATCCAATCAACTTGTGCAATTACTTTTCACAGCAGAGGGTGTACATTGAAGTTCACAAGTTAAGGATTTCCAAAAATAAACTTCAATAAAAAAGGATTATCGAGCACACCATTCTGCCAATGAACAACTGATCTAATAGTAGTTTGGGGCTATTCAATTAACCAGAATAGGTAAAGGGTTCCATGGTATGAGAGTTTGTAAAGATGGGATTACATGCTGGCCATTCAGCATTTCATCGCATTTTTGTGCAGCGTCGTGGCCAAGTGAATAGCAAGCTAGACTTATGCGTTTTAACTTCATATGGCTAATTTCCCTGCGTCTTCATCTTTCATTTCATCCTCCTCACCCCACAGGAATTAATAACATAGCTAAATTATATGGTGATCCAAACCATGATTTGTGCGCCAGTCCCCATAAAATGCAAATAGAAACTATACGATCCCCACCACAGGACTGACGATCACTACAATATTCTAGTCACTCATTTTAAATCTTTTAAACCTATGGAGTATTTTATCTTAATCGACTTGCACTGACAAAGAGCACTTCTAATTGGCTACGATATGGGACAATTTTAACTTGACCGGGATCATGAATCTCATTTAAAGGAGAGTCCCGCTATTCCAAACTAATTGGGACCGAATCCTTTTCGGTTTAGCGGGAATTTGGGAATAGGCGGATTTCATTAATAATATCAACATATTAAGTGTGATCTCTGCTAGTGTCAGCTCTACACAGTATTGATCAGTCCGTGAACAGGTTTAGTGAAACTTGGAAGAGAAGGACAGTGACCTTCAACTACTCAATAGCGCAGACAAAATAGACTCGTCACCCCACCCTGCCTATCCCTCTCGTCCCGCATTCCATACACACGACTCGCTGCACTGCGTTCTGTCTAGTGCAATCCATCAGGTCAGTGTTTACTCCAGCAAAGTTTGATGAACTGTATGCGCTTCTTGCATATTTGTTGAACTGTATTCTCTAATAGCATTTATTGAATTTCCTTGTACAGTACATTATACTAACAAACTATTAATAATGTCCGTCCTCTTCAATACAGTACAGTATAACATACATGTATCATGACGAATAGAAGGACCTAGTGTGAGGACTCCGTCATTTTAGCACGGTAGTTTCTGGTCCCGCCGCTACAAGCACTGCAAGCGAGTATGTCCAACACGTGCTGTGTTTCCGTCGAGCCGGTTCATAGAAAGTGCGCGAGAAGTTACTGTGTGAGATATTTGTGTGAATTAAATTGAATTTTCTTTGCTTTCAGTTCTTAAATTCAGTTCATTGTGTCTTGTGTACATCAGCGTTTTGTGTTTTGTGTACTTCAAACATATTTCTTATGTGGCTTGGTTCATTTAATAGTTCAACATGCCTTATTGTTTTGTACCTGGCTGTAAGTCAGGGTATGGTCGAGTAGTTGACGATATACGATTTTTTTCACCACCGAAGGATACAAATCAATTTGAAAAATGGGCCAGAGCTATTCCACGAAAGGATACGAAGTTAACGCGTAGTAGTAGAATTTGTCAAATTCATTTCTCTGGTGATTTGATAGTAAAATCAGATAATTTTATAGTGAATGGTGAAGAAGTGAAAATCTCTCGTATGAGGTGGAAGTTACGTCCTGGAGCAGTGCCTCATATTTTCCCTAATTTACCGAAGTACCTGTCAAGTGAGAATAAGTCCCGTAAAGCTCCTAACAGGAAAAAGAATCTCGATACCACCAGGAAGAGAAGAAAGAAGATTGAAGATGGGAGTGAAGCAACGAATGAGGCATTAAAAGGTCAGTCTAATGTTGATAAGAATTTGGGTCATTCTAGTGTACTTACCGATGCTGAAAAGACTATAATATTGCTCAAAAGGCGCCTAAAGAATGCTAACCGTAATTTAATTCGCGTTAGATCCTGCCTCAACTCAGCAAAATCGAGAATTAATTTGCTGGAGAAGCAGGTTCGACATTCACAGGCATTTAATTACAAAGATAACAAACACCTTAGCAAGAAGGAAAAGATGATAATAGACACTATGCTCAAGAAATGCCAGGTAAAATCTCCCAATGGTATGAGGTACAGCAATGAATTCATTTTAGAGAGTTTATTGTTGAGAATAAAATCACCGAAAGGATTTCGTCATTGTCGGCGACATAATCTCTTGCCTCTGCCCTCAGAAAGTCACTTGAGAAAACTTTGTAAAGGACTTAAGTGCCCTTATGGAGTTAATACGCATAGTATAAATGCTATTTCAGACTATTTTAAGGAAGAAAAGAATGATAATTCACGTTACGGTGTTGTAATTTTCGATGAAGTGAAGCTAAGAGAAGAAATCCAGTTTAATAGTTTTTCTCATAAAGTAGATGGATTAGTTGATTTAGGTGAACACACACCTGACCTCCAGAAGAACGTACTTGCAAATCACGCTCTAGTGTTTATGTTCGTACCATTCATGCATAATTGGGTGCAGCCAGTTGCTGTTTATGCAAGCAGAAATGCTACTCCAGGGGACATTCTCGCAAAAATTTTAATACAGGTGATTTTGCAGTTAGAAGAGGCTGGGGCGAGGGTGGTTGGCTTTACTTGTGATGGTAGTCAGACAAATAAAAAGGCCTGGAGATCGTTAGGAGTTAGTGGCAAGACAAGCTCTCTACAACCTCACATCCTTAATCCTGCAGATGTTACGAGAAAGATCTGGGCTTTCTCAGACTTCGTTCATGTATTGAAATGCATAAGAAACCACTTTCATGATAAAGTAGAACTTCTCTATAATGACAAAATTATTAATTTCAATTTTTATAGGGAACTGTTCAAAGAAGATCTCTCAGGGTATGCTGGGCTTAGAGCATGCCCCAAGCTGACAGTTGCTCATTTAGACCCATCATCGTTCCAGAGAATGAACGCTAGGCTTGCATTCCAACTTTTCAGTGACAGTGTTGCCAAAGGTATTAAATTTTATCGAGGAATGGGACTGGCAGGATTACAAGGTAGTGAGGACACTGAGACATTTACCAGTGATATAAATGTTGTTGCTGATGCACTCAATGCATTCATTCCGTCTCAGGCTCTTCGTAAAGGTTCACCTTCTCATACAGCTATTGTTAATTTTCTTCAGACCGTGAGATCTACCAATAATACCTTTGCCTCCAATAGAACCTTGGAATCACTAGTAGTAACCCTACAGAGTACTTTGGAGATGTGTGAATGGCTTTGGGAGAAAGGTTATAAGTATGTGTTGACAGGAAAGCTCACCCAAGATCCCTTGGAACGGCACTTCGGAATTATGCGGTCTTTCAGTTCAGATGATCATCCATCGACAATAGATTTCCTTCATTTGCATCTACTTCAATGTATATACGTCCCTATAAAACAGGCTTTAAATGTTGGTGGAAATTGTGAACCTAAACGGGAGCAGATCTTGACCTCGTATGTTAATCAGATGCGTATATTAGCCCGGAATGCGGAAGTGCATAACAAGACAGTGAAGGAATCAGTGGAAACTTCCATTAAGGAAAAAATTGTGGTTCGAGATGCAGTAAATATCGAAGACTGGGAAAGCTCTGTACCTGAATTTGACAGCGCAGTTCGAAACTCTTCGATTGATAAGTGTTTAGTGTACCATTTGGCTGGCTATGTTGTTAAGCACTCTTCTAAATTTATTAAGTGTTCGCCTTGTGCTCATTCTCTACATGACAATAATCTAAATAAATTTTCAGTTCTTACCGAAATAAAGGACTACGGCTCAATGAACAATGAAGTGTTTCTAACACGTCCTTCGAGAAGTGTATGTGACATCCTTTTCCAGGCCGAGAAAGTAATTACCGGAAAATTAAACTCAAAATCGATGTGGAGCGAAATATTTTTTGATTGCATCGATTCCATAGAAACAATTTCAGTTGATCCTTCAGGAGCTGGCTGTTGTCTTCAGCATGTCATGAATGTTATCCCCAGACTTGTTTATCATTATATAAAGTGCCGATTTTTCTTCAGAACGAAGGAAATCCGCCGAGATTTGCAATGTCGAACATCCGCCAAGTCTTCACGCAAGCTTTCGAAAGTCCAGTAGCCGACAAAATGAATTGGTAAGTAGGGTGTTACTTTAAATAGTTTATGAGTGCTTGTTTTAATATGCTGGGGATTATGTTTTTTTTTTAATCTGTGTCTGTATACTCCAGGAATCTGTGCTTATCGTAACATGTAATGAATACCGTAGTTCTTATTTCCGTGAATTATATTTTCCATTGTGCCTTGCCGTGCTATTTTAATTGTAATCGCTAATTACTTTTTAAAAGAGTATTAGTTACAAAGTCATTCGTTTCCCTTAGCAGCATCCCTAAGACCAGCTGAGCTAACACCGGCAGCGTGGAACTAGCCCCCTCCAACGCTGCCTGGCGGGGCGCGCTTGAACTTGATGAGTCTGCTCACTTTCCCTTTCATTCGTCATGCATGTATGTTTTAAGATAAGAAACTAATGTCTTCTTGATTTCTCCTGTTTTTAAGTAAAAAAGAAGAAGTAAAAACGTAAAAATTTGTATTTTTCTGAACTCTGGTTCAAATGCAGTCACTTGTGTGCATGTACAGTAGTTCTAGGTAAGGTTGTGCAGCAGCTAGAAAATGAACTGACAACCTAAAACTTTCCAAATAAGGAACACAAAAAGTCTTAATTTCGTATGTTGGCATATGCTGACTGTCTGCATTTAGGATTGAGCCATGAGACTCATTCAAAAACCTCCAGCAAATCTTCTAGGTTTACGCCATGTCTGTGTGATATATCAGCAGGATTAAGAAAACCCCACTTAAAAAAACACCACAGTCAGTTTAATTTATTTCAGGTTTTTTTTTTCTTAATTTTCTCATATAAGAGTTTAAATATTGTACAGTTATCCCATTTAAATCATTTTATGGTTTGTAGCCAATTCAAAACATCAATATAAAGCTAATTCATGAGCAGAATCAGGTAATTTAATTTGTTACATTAAGAATGTAGGCTGCACTAGAATATTCCAGTTCTTGTGTTGGCAGTTTGCCCACTATGTTGATTTGCTGTAGTTCCTCTTTCTTTTGTTAGTGTGGAACATTTATTGAATAGAAATCAATTCAACTTGGCTAAATGGTTATTTATTCCTTAAGTTGATGGCCTCTTCAACACAAATTCATTTTAAAGCATAGCTCTGTATTCTGAGATATAAATAGGTGACTTTTATTGGGTCTTTTGATGTTAGTTTTTTCAATGGGTTTTTCAACAGCCTTGCTTTCTGTACACCCAGGAATAAAGCGTATAGGCTCGTGTGGGTCATGTTCTTGTTATGTTAAACCTTAATTGATATCTAATCAGACGGGAAGTCATGAACTGTCACTTTATGTCTCTAGGTTTTCTTGAAGAAAGTTTGGAGACCCCTGGTATAGTCTCTCGCATGAGGTGTTAAATGAAGCACAACTTACACTTTGAATGCCTGTCGCAAAGCGCAGCTGCCCGCATGTCGCATAACCGAATTGTTCCTTTGCTGCTACTGTACACGAAAAGATTGCATTCCACAGGATGGAATTCCGCTGCCGTTATAACTTCAGTCAGTTCCTCCATGTTGGTGGGCTTAATATCTACAATGTCTGAGAAACACGAGTCAAGGAAACTAAACCGGGCACATTCATAAATACAAAGCAAGAATAATTGGGCACCTGTACAAGTTAGTTAAATAATGTTGTTTTAAGGGGCAGAACTACGAGGTCATCTGCCCATCTTAACACAGATTAAAGAATACAAATTTGGAACTGAATTTAAAATTTAGAGGTGGACACCTAAACTTGAAAAGACCAAAAATGAATAAAACAAAAAATTAAATAAAAATAATAATTATAAGAATAAACAAAAATTACGGAAAAAAAAAAAATTATCATTCATAAACGAACAAGTCGTTGAGTCAATGTACTCGGGATAATTTAGATTGCTAGCCCTAACCCACTCTCACTTATAAAGCGGATAACTCAATCAGCAGCCAACGTGTCATCGGCTAATATAAGTTTGCAAACCAAGGTTTCTTCGTAAGTCAGCAAGATCCACACACTCGGTTAAAATGAGGGCCACGGAAAAAACAGCTCGACAGGTACAAAGTAGGGGGTCTTCCCTTCTCATTTGGTACGAGTGGGTGGATCTTGTATGACCTATCCTTAGCCTACAGTTAGTTATTGTTGTTTTAAGGGGCAGAACTAAGAGGTCATCTGCCCCTCTTAACACCGATTAAAGAATACAAAATGGAGAGCGGTAATACTTACAAAAGGGAATTTAGAACGAAAATACTCACAAAAGGAATAGATTGAAAAATACGCACAAAATGTAGGTTAGGTTCAAAATACGTTCGAAATACTTAAAAATGCAATTGATATTCAAAGTACGTACAAAATGCAAATAAGATTGGAAATGCGTACAAAATGCAATTGAAATTGAAAATACACAATGCAATTCAGATTTGAAAACTCACAATTCAGATCCGAAATACTCACAAAGTGCAATTGAAATTCAAAATGCTTACAAAATGCAATTGAAATTGAAAATGCTCACAAAATGTACAGTAGATTCAAACTACTCATTTGGATGGACAATACTTATAAAATGCAATTTAGATTGAAAATACTTACAAAATGTAATTTAGATTCAAGATATCCACAAAATGCAATTGAGAATCAAAAACATGCAAAATGCCCACCATACAAAATGCAATTTAGATTGAAAATACTTGCAAAAAGCAGTTTAGGTTGAAAATACTTACAAATTGCAATTGAAATTCAAAATACTCGTAAAGCTTCGTCGGATCTCCGGACTCCTGACATTATTGAAAGACTTACTAAAAAGCAATTTAGATTGTCAATCATTACAAAATGTTATTGAGGCTGAAAACACTCGCAAAATGCAATTTAGATCGAAAAAACTTACAAAATGCAACGTAGATTGAAAATACCTACAAAATAGAGTGTAGATGCAAAAAATAAATCGCTAAAGGGAATTTAGGTACACGAGGAGCCAATTAACAAAAGCCAGTGCGTGACTCTAAAAGAGAAAAGAAAATATAATGAAAAGCAAACAAGAGGTCTGACCCCTCGAAGAATGAGGGATCAGGAAAGATGAGAAAAGTGCCAACTAAGGCGGGAAAGTGGAAGACTGCCTAGCCCTCGGATACCCTAATACCGTCGGGGTCGGAAAAGAACAAGAGTTGACCAAGGGAGGTCGACAGGAAAGAAGATGGAGAGGAGTCTGGCCTAAGTAAGTGGAAGCAATGCCGGACTCAGCTGGGGTGCCACTAGATGTGAGATCCTGGGGGACACCTGTACAAGTGTAATGACAAACAATACTGTACCAATGAACCAACACAATCTGTATACTTCTCTCCACTCTTGTCCATCTGCTGCACCAACTCTCCCTTATATATGGGCATCATCTCCAGGTGGGGATGAACTTTTTGATTTAGTGACAGAAGAATCTTTAAGATGTTAGATAAGAGTCACGAGCCATCTAGAACCACCACTGTGATCTGTTGGTAGCAGGAGCCAGATGCAGACTGGACAGTTCCAGCTAGACAAAATGGTGGATATCATCGCAATATTTTGTGCTATTACCGTATTTGCTCGCGTATATCTCGCCCCAGCGTATATCTCGCACCCCATGTTTTTAGTTGAAATTTCAGGGGGGAAAAAGTACTCGCATATATCTCGCATTCATTTTTGACGCCGTCATATAAATGACCGTAATAACCTTGAGGTAGTTTAATCAGTTGAAACTTTCCGTCAAATCAATACAAAATATTTTGCGCTATTATTGCGCTAAGTTAGGTACATGTTTCGAACCTTGCAAGGCGGTCCTTCATCAGCCTCTCACACAAATGGCAACACATCAAAAAACACTGAACAAAATCCAAAAATGCATGCACACTAATAAAACACATATTAAAAACATTCCATTAAAATTTGTACGAAACATATTAAAAACACATGTTAAAAGTTCTGAGAGTCCATTTATCTTGTTCATTGCCAACGTTTAAACACATGTCGTTCTGATAGGAGATCTTGTCCTATTCTGTTATCTGCTTCTTGTCATGTGGGGAACGGAAATAGAGTAGTATTCCCATTTGAATGGTCCAAATGCAAAAGACTTTTAGGTACTCCCAGACTAAACAGGTAGTCCTCTGTTGAAAGAAAATTAAATTTATTTAGTGAATGGACTGAAGTAATGAGAATCTAATTATGATCAAAGAGAAAACGATTGCTAGAAAATTAGATTCTCATTACTTCAGTCCATTCACTAAATAAATTTAATTTTCTTTCAACAGAGGAATACCTGTTTAGTCTGGGAGTACCTAAAAGTCTTTTGCATTTGGACCATTCAAATGGGAATACTACTCTATTTCCGTTCCCCACATGACAAGAAGCAGATAACAGAATAGGACAAGATCTCCTATCAGAACGACATGTGTTTTTAATATGTTTCGTACAAATTTTAATGGAATGTTTTTAATATGTGTTTTATTAGTGTGCATGCATTTTTGGATTTTGATCAGTGTTTTTTGATGTGTTGCCATTTGTGTGAGAGGCTGATGAAGGACCGCCTTGCAAGGTTCGAAACATGTACCTAACTTAGCGCAATAATAGCGCAAAATATTTTGTATTGATTTGACGGAAAGTTTCAACTGATTAAACTATTTATATACGTCAATACGGACCAGAAATGGCAATTAGTATTCCCATTTCATAACCTTGAGGTATAAACACGTTCGATTTAGCGCGCCACAAGTCGTCATTGATAAAGACGTTATAAGCTCGTTAAGGATGATTCAAGGCAGAAAAGGAACTCCAGCATTTATATTGGATACGATCGATCATCTTCCATATCGATTCCTCACTACATGCCCGAGCGAGCTCGATCTTACCCTACCGCGGCTGAAGACACAATGTAGGCCTAAAGCGTGCTAACAGTCACGCGGGTGCCGCATTGCATGCTTGCGCGAGGTCTGTCCTAGTTTGTACGTTCGTAGAGGCACTACAGTATAGCGTCAGTTTATGCAAGTTTTAATCAGTTCGTGTGTTATGGTTATGCGACATTAAGAACCTATGAAAAAGACGTCATGAGCTCGTTAAGGATGATTCAAGGCAGAATTTAGAGCGCAGACGCGTAGCGATCGACACCTTCCATATCGATTCCTCGCTACATGCCCGAGCGAGCTCGAACTTAGCCGAGCGCGGCTGAAGCGTGCTAACACCCACGCGGCACCGCTTTACATGCTTGCACACGGCCGAGCTCTGAAGCAACGCAATACGTAAAGACGAAATCATTGACATTCGAGAAGACTGAACTGCGTTTCTCTGCGATGTAACAGTAGGCCTACTTGCGCAATCTTCGCAACATACGAGCATGTTGCCGCGAGTGGTATAGCACAGATTTCCTTATCTTCAAAGTCCGAACAATACAAGAGGAATACGGAAATTCCCCGCGTATATCTCGCACCGACAAATTTCACTCGTATTTTCGGCTCGCGTATATCTCGCACCCCATGTTTTTAGTTGAAATTTCAGGCAAAAAAGTGCGAGATATACGCGAGCAAATACGGTATTTACAGGTAAAAATCCATTAGGGTTGGTAATTACAACACCCTTATATTACACACACAACTTTCAATGTAATAAGTAAACGTGCCAACATTGATAGTTCAAGGTGTTTGTTATCTATTTGAAGAGTTGTTATATTAAAATGCAAAATGTGGAGTTTTGTATTCTTAATCTCAGGTGAAATGTTTAAATATAAGATTTCATACAAGCCCAGAAAAAGTAACATTCACCTCTTCCTTGCTTATTACGAGGGCTATTGCAAAACTAAGGTCCGGTTAAAAAAAACACATCCAAAATCAAAATTGTTTCCAAAACAATTGTTTTATTGACATTCCTTACGTCTTTCACTATTTTTTACATAATTTCCATACTTATTTACACATTTGTCACATCGTTCTACAAGCTTTCAAATGCCAAAGTCGTAGAACTCCGTCGCCTGCGAAGCTACCCAGTCTTTAACAGCTTCTTTCACTTCAACATCTGTTTCGAAGCGCTTGCCGCCAAGAAACTCCTTTAGGTAGCGGAACAGGTGGAAATCACTTGGCGACAAGTCCGGACTGTACGGTGGGTGGTCCATCTGTGCCCATTCAAATTTCTTGATTAGAGTTTGAGTGTCATTCGCAGTATGGGGTCTGGCATTGTCATGCAACAATAACACTCCAGACGACAAAAGACCACGTCGCTTATTGTGGATTGCACGTCGAAGTTCAGTCAGGGTAGGGCAGTAGGCGGCTTTATTGATCGTTGTCCCTGAAATAGTGAATCGACGGTCTTCACGAATTTTGTCGTCAACCGCATGAACCAACTCGTCTGAAATCACTGATGGTCTGCCAGAGCGGGGTTCATCGTGCACATTTTCCCGTCCTTCATTAAAGGCTCGCACCCACTCGCGCACTTTACTGTCACTAATTAGGTTAGGACCGTACACTTCAGTAATCCGCCAATGAATTTCTGTCGCAGAAATGTTTCTTGCAGACAGAAACCGTAACACTGCCCTTACTTCACAATCAGCGGATTGATTAATTGTCTTAAACATTGTGCGGCACGAATGCGTGTTTTGCCCTTGGTGCCGCTTTCAAATATTTACAGCGAATCGGACCTTACTTTTGGAATTACCCTCGTACAATGGGAACTGGCACTTTTGTTCATTCAAATGTAGAGAAAATCACCAACTCAAATACAAACTTATTTATTAATTATTAAAGATAAAGCGCACAAATTGTGCATGTTGATGATAAACTGTCATTTACAAAACATCACAATGGATGATCCCCCGATTTGCACAAGAAATTACGTGGTATCTACTACATTGCACCCCGCATAGTTTACATACGCAGGATTCAACAGGGTCATGGAAGTATTCGGTATTGCACAGTTTATGGCGACACCAATGTTCCGCCATCGAATTAAGAAAGTGTCGCAAGTTTTGATTAGTGTTCATCCATGTCCTAGTCATCATGGCCTCTGTGGTGTAAAACTCGAACCAGATTTCGTCCCCTCTCTGTATTCTTTCTAGAATTCGTTTTTTCCAGGCGTCTGTGGATGGTAGCCCTCTCTTCAACCGAAGAGAAAACAAACTTTTAGTTCATTTTGTACCTAGAATCATCAAATCTGATACTGCAATAGCTATCGCCAAAACATACTTCCTTCATAAGACTTCAAGCTGCTTTGTATTTAAGGATATATTGCAACAGCATGCTGTAAAATATGCTTCAGATAATAAAAACATCATTTTAATCTTTTGTTGTTTCCTTAGGAGCTTTGGGACATTGTGGTCCTGTAGTCCCATATACTTGGGTGTGTGTTGTGTGTATATCTGTAATTTGTGTAGGAAGTGGCCATGGGGAACCTCTTCCAGAATGGCTGCTCTACATGTTCCTTGGCAGAGTTGGGAATTGAACCCAAGCCTCCACGGTGACAGCCAAGAATGTTAGGAGCTTCTTCTTCTTCTTTTTTCCGATGAGGCCTGCTAGGGACCACGTGCCAATTTCAATTCTTCACACTTAGTTGTTTTCTCTTCCGTTCCCTCCAGTACTCCTTCATCCGTTCACTATGCTGCTTCTTTCTGTCCTCGGACCACTTCGCACCAGGTTTCTTTGGCAATCTTCCTTGGAATCCTTTCATACTTATAACCCTTTTTCTGAAGATCTCTCTGTTCACCGTTTCTTCTTCTCTTATATTATTTATTTCTAAACCTTTCTTTACTTCTTGAATCCAGCTAGTTGTTGCCCTTTTCTCCCAAAGGTACTTGAATATCCTTTTTGTTAATCTGGAATCATCCATTCTGTAAATATGTCCAAAAGATTGCAATCTCCTTTTTCTTATCGTTTCTGTTATATTTTCTATGTTCCTGTATATTTCATCATTAGATCTTAATTTCCATACTTCTGCTGTTTTCACTGGGCCTAAAATTTTCCTCATGATTCTCCTTTCTAGTACTTCAGTTTATCTAATCTCTAGTTTAGTACCAGACATTCACTTGCGTATAGGCATTCCGGTTTCACCGCTGTAGTGTAGTGCCTTATTTTAAGATTTTTAGATAAGCACTTTTTGTTATAAAAATTTTTAGTGATACCATATGCTCTTTCCATCTTGTGTACCCTTTCTTCTACTGAAGATTTTTCTAAACCATTTTCTTGAATTATTTCTCCCAGATATTTGAATTTCTTTACTTTTTCCACTGGGCCAATATCTGTTGCCAAATATTTTGAAGCGTTCTTGATGTTTGTAATAAATTTAGTTTTTTCTACGGAAATTCTTAAACCTGTTTTGTTGGCTATTTCTTCCAAGAGATTGATTTGTATTGTTGCACTTGTTAGGTTTTCTGACAATATAGCAAAATCGTCTGCAAATGCTAGGCAACTTATTTCAATGCCTTTGTTACTTCTTCCCAAAGTTACTGGCGAAATGTTAGGTTCTTTTAGCTTTAAATTCGAAATTCTTCCAATTTTCTCTAAAACACAGTTGAACAGAAGGGGTGATAAACCATCACCTTGCCGTACACCTGTATTTATCTTAATAGATTTTGATATCTCACCCATAAATTTTACTTTTGAAACTGTGTCAGTAAGGGTTTCACGTATTAGGTTTGCCAATTTAGTTTTCACTCCAAATTCACGAATTGTTTTATCTATGGTTTCTCTATCAACCGAGTCAAAGGCCTTTTTAAAATCTACAAAAGTCACAAATATGTCCTTTGAATTCAGAATCCTATGGCGAATTATGGATTTTAAGTTAAATATTTGTTCTGAACAAGATCTACCTTTTCGAAATCCAGCTTGATACTCGCCCAGTTGCTTGTCAAGTGATGTTTCTACTCTATTCAGCAATATTTTAGAAAATACCTTGTATGCAATTTGAAGAAGAGAGATGCCTCTATAGTTATCAACGTTTTGTTTGTCCCCTTTTTTATGCAATGGGTGTATTAGAGTCACTTTCCATTCCTCTGGAATCCTCTCTGTTCTCCAAATATCTTCAAAGATTAACTGCAGCTCTTCAATGATTTTTGATTGAGACCATTTCAAAAGTTCAGCTGTTATAGAGTCGCTCTCCGCTAGCTTTATTATTTTTTAGATTGTTAATTGCTTCTTTAATTTCTTCAGCATTGGGTGGTAATCTTCTTCCAGATTTTCTGTTGCTTGTGAGAATTCCAACTTATGATCTGGTTCAGGGCAGTTTAAAAGGAGCTACTTCATATATTTTATAAACCTATTTAATGAAAATGGTCAATAAATATCAATCATTTTGCATATTTTCAATTGTTTATGTATGTATGAAAACTGCTTAAAACGAATGGTAATTCACAATTTTGAAAAAACTTTTAATGTGTTTCAATTTTTTTCGTTGTATTTACAGATCAAATAAATACTTCTTTTAAATAAACTTATCATTTTTGTTTTGAAATTAAAATTGTAGCAAGTGCAAGCGCAGGTTATATATTGCCGTCCTATAAATATGATAGTGGTATCTGGCGGATTGTTCGGTTCCAGTGAGTCGTCACTACTCCAGTACAATTATAAATGATGAAACTATACAAGACAAAGCACCTACAGTATCTCGAGTGCAATAGGCCAATCTTTCTCAAAGTACGGTGTTTTGACGACAAAGTTTCAGTGGATGAAATGATGAAATATTTTGGGCGTTACAAACTAAAACAGTTTATGAACGTAAAGCCCTTACAATTTGGGCTCTGTGGTGTTAGTGGCTTCTGCTATAACTTTGATTTATATTGTGACAGAGAAATGGGTCCTACTGAGGAACTTCTTCCACTAGGAACTAGAGTAGTTCAAAATCTTTTGACCATTGTAGAAGATCCATTAAGCTATGAGGTTTATTTTGACAATTTCTTTACAAATCTTGACGTGCTCCATGAACTCTCTGAACTTGGTTTTTGTGCTAGTGGTACTATTCGGGCTGACCACAATCAATCCCAAGAGATGAAAAAGAAAGAGATAACATACCGTACCTACGGTTTTTGTTCTGACGCTTACACTAACATACAGTACTTCTCGCCCGTTGGAATGACGTCGTCACTGTTGCTACAAACTTCTATAACGTAGAACCGCTGGCTTCAGCACAGTGATACAACAAAGATCAAGAAACGAAATGTCCCATACCACTTCCCAGACTTATAAAAAACTACAGCAGCTCAATGGGAGGTGTCGAATCTACACGATTGCCTTATCTCAAAATATGGGGTAAACATGAAAGGCAAAAAATGGCACTGGCCAATTTTTATTAATCTTCTAGGCAAGTGCGTTAACGCTTGGATAGTTCACAAACTTGGAAATGGAAGGGAGATGTCATTGTTGGATTTAAGAAGGGATATAACTGTGACCTACATCAAGACAGCCATGATTAGACAAACTCTGGGACGTCCTGCTGCAAATGAAAGAAGGCAAGTTGTTCAACCGTTTCCCGATATGAGATATGACAAGAAGGATCACTTTTTGTTTCTGAGGCTAAAACAAAGAAGATGCCAAGGTACAAACTGTTCTTCAGAACCCTTGTCCTATTGCAAAAAGTGCAATGTAACATTAGGTAAAAAGTGTTTTGGACCTTATCATTCACGGCAGCTTCGGTGGAATAGTTGGCAGCATGCTGAGCTTCTAAGCCTAACATCGCGAGTTCATCCCGGCCGAAGTCGTCGGATTATTTAATAGCGTTAAAAATCCCTCAGTATGCCTTCCTTCGGAGGGGAAGTAAAGCCAGCGGTCCCATGTCATAGATTTAAGGCATGAAAAAGAACTTTTCACTAACTACACTTGTGGAAGCCAAAATTTTTAGGTTAGTTCGATAAAGCTATATTAGTGCCAACATTCGCCACCAGGTGCTGATTGCGATGGCATTTAGTAGCCACGTCCGCAGCTAGGTGTCGTGGACTGTAGCATTTGGTAGCAAAAGGAGGAACCACTTGAAAAAATTAATAGTCTGCAGTCCTTCTACCTGAATCACAGATAACACACACTAATACAGCCGTCACAATTAACACCGGTTATCAGACAGATTCTACACACACCCAAAGTACACGGGGCAACATGACCGCGTTGTCGCAGCCCCTAAACTAAGGAACCAACCTTATCATTCACAACGATGATTTTACATGAGTAAACAATGCATTAACGAACATTGGCTTCAGAATCGCAAGTCGTAGTACCGATCAAAACTATACTATTTATTGTTCTTTACATATGTTTGTTGTAAGTGTTCCCTACCTATTTCTAGCATTCTTGCATTAATATGTAAACAGTAGCTGGTAACAATTGTTACCACTGTCATATTTAGCTTAGGTTTTAACAAATACAATACTATTGACCACTGTCATATTTAGCTTAGGTTTTAACAAATACAATACTATTGACCACTGTCATATTTATAGGACAGCACATACTTCATATACATTTTATAAATTTAAAAAATACTGGTACAGATGTTCATAGAGGTCCTTTTTAAGTTTATATTCCAAAAATATTGGACTATATTTGATTTCTTAAAAGATTGGTAATGGGTTAGCAGTCGAGGATTTTTTGTTGTTGTTGTGGGGGTAACATCCAGGTCATTTTCCCAAAATGATAACAACAATTAACATGGAAACTGCTATTTACCAACTGCTGACAATTGTAGTTTACTAATGAATTGAAAAAAATTGATTAGAGGAGTCAGTGAAATAAAAGACGCTGCCTATATCTCAATCTTATTGATGCTGCCAATGGCCATTTATTTTCTATTGGCTGTTGGTAAAGTGCCATCTTTTGCTGCATAGTGCTGTAGAAAAATAATTGGAGCACTTCGAAAAACTTTGGCTGTCCCGAGCTCCTGAGAGAGCAATTGTGTCATTTCTCGCCACATAGCGCTATAAAAAAAGTGATCGGTGTAAATCAAAGAAAATTTGAAAGCACCAACACTTATTGCAGCTGATAACCTCAATGTACTGCGCCAACATCATCGCCCTTATACAGGAATCTAATATTTTCATGAAGACGTTAACTGTTTTAAGGGGCCAAGAGATCGTGTTGCACCAATTACTCTCCATGAATGCAATTTGTAAGCAGTGTAACATGTAACTATTTTATGCAATTCCGTACCAGAACACTGGTAGGGGCGGCGTTACGCAGCCCGCATTGCCAGCCAACAATTGACTCATTTAAATATTCCAATAGTTACACCTCAATTCAAGTCCAGAGTCTTGTTTGTTGCATTACGACGCTTAAATTGAGCCTCACTTAGGCTATACAAATCTACACTGTTTCACCAAACTGAAACAAATAGGATAAATCCTATTTAAAAAAATCACTCTTTCTAGAAATTTAAATTTGTTTGATATATTTAATTGTTGATCTTCCATTTCAATGATACCTTCCTGACTGAACCCATTTCTTCATACCTGTTTTTGATAGTATTTTTCAAGATCCTTTTTGCTGACATAAAATCAGTCTGACTGACAGGTTGTTGTAGTGTGGTACCTTTTTTCACTAATCTGTCTGCCTCTTCATTACCTGCTATTCCAACATGAGAAGGGATCCACTGAAATGAGATCTGTTTGTGGAGTCTTTGAAGGGGTTTTATCATACAAAAAATTTATATCAGTTCTTTATTTTGAGGCTTATAATTTGACGAGACAGCTTGGATGGCTGCTTTTGAATCTGTAATAATAACACATTTTTGATAATCAATGTTTCTGCCTAATAACTGTTGTAGAGCATATGAAATTGCTCTTCTCAGCAGGAAGTAGCAGCAACTGATTGCCAGCCGATATATTTAGGTTTGGGATAGGCGGGCCGCGTATGTGTACTGCAAGACCCCCTTACCCCGTCACAGCGTGTTGAACTGCCATCTCCTGGCGTGATGACATTACTTGTGACATTATTGCAGGTGTCCTACCATCATGATACTGACAACAGATATTGCGGAGAGGGCACTTTTCACAGGGGATGCTTTCTCCGGAAAAATGTTTGCAGACAATGAGGAAATACACTCGATATATTGCCTACTGTTGAGGTCTTTAAAAACTCGAAGTGTATTTGAGAGTATCATAAGACCAAGCTGCTAGGAAGGTAAAGTTCAGTATTGGTATTTTTGGTTTGACGTACCTTAATAGCAGTTCCAATATCTCAATCTAACAATCCAATGAACCCAATCATAAAAAGTATATTAGAAAAGGATACTAAAACTTTGATCTGTAATTTCTAGGTGCCATAAGTTGATTCGAAGGTCATCTGCTGAGAGGTAGGTTTCCTGGTCAGAGTTGACACTAATAGAATTTATATGATACGTGTGAGCATTGGCAAATATTCTTCTTGGAGATGCTTCTACCATCAACTCCATGGGTTTGATGACAGGAACCTGGAGATCAGAGATCTGAATAGGATTATTACTATACTAAGAACCCTCATAATAAATAATAATTAATTCAGTACATAAAATCGAAATTAATGCTTTTCAGTCGATCAACACGATTATACCCAATTGTAAAGGGTGTTTCCCCAATCCTGAAAAAATTAGTATGAGATTAATAAATTAGGTAAGCACCCACAACCGTGTAGACCGACTGAAAAGCATTCATTCCAATTGCTCAACACTTCCAACACGATGATAAAATCAGTGCATAAAATATTAGGATTCCAATATGAAACAAAAATTAAGAAAGTTCATGGAATTGAAAGTACAGTAAAACCTTTTCGACAAGTAAAATTACAGATAGTGAATGTATATTTTTATTTCTAAAATTGAAAGATTCAAAACTGACTCCCAAATTACATGAAAGCAGTATTTGAAAGAAAGTTGATACAATGCATACAGTAAATATTTTCACATCTATGATTCTCCATTAATTCTTTACGATGAAGTATACATATAGCCCATCAAATCAGACTAAAAAAAGGTTGGGTTTGCTGCATTAAACATGTAGTTCCAGGAATGTGTAGGGGGAACTCCCATCAACAACGCCTAATAGCGTCCAGAAGATTTCTGGTGCCGTGGAGGGTGGGGGGAAGAGGCTTAAAGGTACCTTTTTTCAGTTTTTCATGGTATCAATCTCCGCCACCGCACGCGCTAATTTTTATTGCCGTACCATCCATTTTCGTTTCATTTTTCAAAATACCCCCACAAAAAATATACAGATACCGAGTGGAAAGATGTTACACATCAAGAAAGAGATGTATGAATAAATGTTGCGCCGTATGTCGCAATGTATCGATTTGATACATACGCTCTAAGCAGCTGACAGTGTGACTGCACGAAGGCTGTGAGGTGACTGGAGAGGGAAACAGGAAGGTACTGTTGCCTAGCCAACAATGACACAAGAAAAACGCGCGCGCTTGTATCATTCTGATACACATGCGACCGACAGAAGGTTAAAGATCAGTTTGAAAGTATGGCAATTAAAACTAGTGTGGGATTTGAGGTGCGCTATAAGACATGTAGCAATATTACATGTACACTACTCAGCTTAAATAGGTTTGCTTTCTCACTTTCATCCCACGCCAGGTGAACAACTTGATTCAAAAGACCTGCCTATCTTGCTCATGTTAAATCTTCAAATTTCTGGTATACCTTACTCAAAATCGGTTTGGGTTAGCCAATTGAAATTTCGAGCGATTACTCTTTGGATATTATCTGAAATAATAAGAAGGATTATTGAAAGAAACCAAATTATCTTTCAAATTTTTGTCCGCGAAATCGTAAAATGACACCGTTCATCCGTAAAACCGTAAAATGCTACAATTTCCGTAAATTTTACGGGTAAACCGTAAAAGTTGGCAGGTATGCATGACCCTCCGAATCCCACTCTCCGGGGGTAACTTTATGACTTATCTCTGCATATGCTCCCACCTTGGACCAATTCTACAATCTGCTGAGCGCAATCATCACCAAAGTACCATCTAGAGACAAGCTCTTAATGCTTGGCGATTTCAATGCCAGAGTTGGTAAAGATTATCAATTATGGAACAATGTGATGGGAAAACAAGGACTTGGCAACTGCAATGCCAGTGGTCTATTACTCCTTGGTCTATGTGCTGAACATGAACTCTTTATTACCAACACTCAGTTCCACCTGCCGAATCGCTACAAAACCACTTGGATGCATCTTCGCTCGAAGAACTGGCATATCCTTGACTCTATCATCACCAAGCAATGTGATAAAAAGGACATCCTTGTCACCAGGATCGCAAGAAATGTCGATGACTGTTGGAAAGATCACAAGCTCCTTTTTTGCCGGTTGAGGATCTCAATCTGCCGCAAACCGAAACGATCCATCCACAACCTGTCCAGACGGAAATTTGACACTTCTAAACTCCAAGTTAAATCAATTGCTACAGATTACAGAAATGAAATCACAAATAAGCAGGCTAGTTAACCAGTTAGCACAAATAGTGTAGTACAGGAATGGGCCACGCTTCAGAAGGTCATCACTGAGTCAGCTGAGGAAACAATTGGTTTTGTGAAGAATAAAAGACAAGACTGGTTTGATGAAAATAATGATGAAATTATGTGTCTGATCAATGCCAAACGGGAAGCCCATCTATCCTTTCTTCAAGATCCATCTTCCAGTGTGCAAAAAACACATTTCATGCAACTTAAGGGGAAATTTTAGGCACAAATCAGGGAAATAAAGAGCAACTGGTGGCAGCGAAAAGCTGAACTGCAAAAACCATCTGATGCCCGCGACCTGCAAAACTTCTATGCAGGTATAAAGGAGGTATATGGCCCAATCCGATCTTCATCAGGTACATTGAAAACTGCTGACGATTCTGCCATTTTAACTGATCAAGGACAAATTTTGGAGCATTGGAAGGAACATTTCTCTGCACTTCTAAATCGTGCCTTCAATGTTGCCGAGGACTTTCTTCGCAATGTCCCTCAGCAGCCCCAACAACCATGGATGGCAGTTCCGCCGACATTCCAAGATTTCACCAAAGTGCTCAATCAACTAAAGCTGAGTAAGGCTCCTTCTGGGCCTGATAACATTCCCCTGGAGTTGTTACAAAGTGGAGGTATGGCTTTGAAGACTCGACTTTTTACACTTATCCTCATAATTTGGGAAACTTGAAAAGTACCCGGTGACTTGAAGAATGCTGCCATCATCAATAACTTCAAGAAAGGCGATCGTAGTGTGTGTGGGAACTACCATGGTATATCGCTATACAGGGCTCCCAGCGATCCGTGCTGACAAAAATATGTGAATTATGGACCTGGGACTTCAAAAATATGGACCTTTTATGGACTACTAAGGGCATGAATTATGAAACCAATAAATAGTTATATTATAGGTTAGGCCAGTATTTACGGGTTCTTTGGTATCAAAAATTTAATTTTAGCTCCAGAAGAACTGATTTTAGAATCCAGCAATTTATTTTTAGCTTTAGACTAATAAGATGTAACTAGAGTTTTATAATTCAGAAAAAAATGTGAGATTTATGATACAAAATTTTCATGTAAATTAATTTTTAAGCTAAAAATTAAATACTGGAGAAAATGCAGAAGAAAAAAATATTTTTAACAAACGCATGTCAGAGAAAAATAAACAATTTATTTATAAAATGCTAGCAACCCGCCCCGGCTTCGCCCGGGAACAGTTATGAATGCAAGGTGATAGGCTACTTTTAACCAAGGTCTTATAAGATTTCCTTGTATACAACATTAGTAGTTTTCCCTCCAGCAATGAACAAGAAAAGATTTCAGTTTGATGTAACACGCGATAGAGCCTTAAAGCTGTCCATGAGAAAAACATTCTCCACTGAGATCAACTCCAGTCACGCTAAGTGTCTGACCCTGTGCTTTGTTTATAGTGATGCCAAAGCAGACTCTTACTGGGAATTGAACTCGTTGGAAATGATAAGGCAAAATCTGAAGGAATCATAGGGATTCTGGGTACTAAGACCGTTTCTCCTGTACCACAGCCAGTTAAGATAGTTGCTTCAATGAAACAGTTTTTCAAAGTTTTCACTACCAATCGCGTCCCATTGAATAACTTTGGTGGGTGTAAATTACGTAGCAATATAATAGGCACTCCCACTTTCAAAATAAGCTTGTGTGGTGGCAAGCCAGAAGGAAGTAAAGAATTTAGGAATTCTGTAGGGTAATGAACAGCTTCTTCACTATAGACTACTGCGTCTACTCTGTTGCTCTGCATCATTGTTACGTTATAAGCGCTTTTTTTTTATGTCAATGAACTATGACCTACATCCGTTTTACATCTCGGCATGATAGCATAAAATCACTGACTGGACTATTAATTATAACTAGGGCTCGGATCGATATGCTCGATAAAATCTCCAGATATGCTCGAAAACCATGTGTTTTATGCTCGATAGATATGCTCGAAAAAAGAAAAAAAACATATGCGGTTAAATATGCAGAATATGCTCGAAAAACACCGTTAAAAACCATAGAAAGGAAAGTGAAACGAAAAAACCAATAACATACCTTTATATACAAGCTTTATTTTCTAATTGTATGTATGATACACTGCAATATACTCGCATTCAAGTTTTTCAAGTATATAAGAAACGTTTTCTTATAAAAGTTACAGTTTAAAAGTTCATTTACAAAATGATCAGAATTAGGTGAGTCGATGAAGTAGATCTGCATTGGTCTGTACAACAAGATTTTTTTCAATGTTTTCAGTTTTAAATGATTTTCTTAAATCAGTCGATAAAAGTTTCAATGACGAGAACGACCTCACTAAAGGTCAAAAACCTGCAGTTCTATTATTCCTACCAGATAGCCTTTTCAATAATTATTGTTGTTTTCGAACCTTGAGGCTGGTCAGGGCCCAAATTCAGTGGGGGGGAATTCGAAGAAAAACAAACTATTTAGACGAAAACCATAAGAATATGCATTTATATGCTTCTATTCTGAAAACCGCGGTTTTATGCATTTATTTTATGCATAAATTTCAATTCTGTTGGTCCCAGAGGGGTGAAAGTACCACCGAAAGGCTTCTTTCAATGTGTACTATTCAGGAAAAAAATATGCAAATATGCTCCAATCCGAGCCCTAATTATAACGAATTCTTGTCAGACGTAATTTAAGAATGCGAGGTGCATGAAACACAAATCCCCCTTCCGTCCAATCTTAACTTGATTGTGTATTTCGCGGAACGGAAAGTTCACATGCGAAATGAAGAAAAGCAGTTTCTGGACTTTATCGAAAGATGCGCTAAGCGAATCTTTCCAAACAGATCCCAGACTTAACCGAAGACCTCCCGCGCGCCCCAACCGCCCCTATCTACACTTGTTCGTTTTCTCCTTGTGCATCTCTCTCGCTCGCTCTTCTATCCCTTATTGATAGAAAGCAAAAAACAGAGCGGAATCACAAAATATGGACTTATGGACCAAATTGGGAAAAGTATGGACTTTTTATGGACTTAGCTGAAAATATGGACCAAATACATAATTATGGACCTGCTGGGAGTCGTGCTATTATCCATTGCAGGTAAAGTTCTCGCAAGAATTCTACCAAGCCAGCTCCAAAGTATCTCGGAGAGGATTTTGCCGTGGTTTCCGAACCTCCAGGGGCACAACAGACATGATATTCTGTGCCAGACAACTCCAGGTAAAGTGCAGGGAGCAACAGGAACCTCTGCATTTAGTTTTCTATGACCTGGAAAAAGCCTTTAGATTCAGTACCAAGATCTGCTATGTGGAAAGTATTAGCGCACTTTGGATGTCCAGATCGCTATGTGGAATTACCGTATATACCCGAATGTAAGACGAGGTTTTTTCCCACTTTTTGTGTTATAAAAATTTGGGGTCGTCTTATATTCAGGGTGTTAAAAAAAAAAATATATATATATATATTATTAGCAAAGTAGTATGTGGTGTTGGCATCTTGTAACTCACAACAAATCAATGCGTTAATGAAGATTAAAATATGGTTTGTTATGTTTAATTACCATGCATATACGAATAGCGTACATTTTGATGTTAGGATTTACGCATACACGTCATTTTAAGTGGATAAATTATATGTTCGAAAGCATACGGAATGAGTGATCAACGTATCTTAATTTAATAACGTCTCCCATTCTTGAACAAAGAAATTAGAGTATGTCTTGGAAAAGCGGGCAGAGGGATTTCCGATGACAAGAGACGTTATAAAAATGAAAGCACGACCTTGAGGGCATATATTGTGCAAGTTATGAGTTAGCGAGTATTTTTTTTGAAAAAATCTGTAAGAGGCAGTTGATAACTAAGCCTCGTCTTATATTCGGGGTCGTCTTACATTCGGGTATATACGGTAGTTCAAGCTCTTCATGATGGAATGTCTGGGAAGGTTCTTCACGGTAACTCTGTATCCAATCACTCACGGTTTGAAACAAGGCTGTGTGCTTGCTCCAACACTCTTTGCATTGTATATGACTGCCATGATGTATGAATCAACCCAGGCATAGAGATTAAGTTCACTTCGATGGAGCCTTTTCAATCTGGCAAGACTTTGTTTACAGAGACATACCCAAGTTACCCGGGTGACAGACCTGCAGTATGCCGATGACACCGCATCTCCTGCTCCTACACCTGCAGAGCTTCAACAATCGGTCAATCGCTTTAGCACTGCGTGTGATCACTTTGGTCTTACCATCAATGCAAAGAAAACTAAGGTGCTTGCACAACCTGCCCCAGGATTACCTATTCCTGAGGTCAATATATCCATCTTAGACTCAACAGTGGAGCAGGTTGATCACTTTTCATATCTTTGTAGCATCTTGTCTAAACGGTGCACTTGCGAACAGGATGTTGACAAAAGAATTGGGGCTGCCCATGCAGCATTTGGCCGCTTAATGCACAGAGTCTTCATTAATAAAGACCTAAAGATGCATACCAAACTCATGGTGTACAAAGCTGTCGTCATCTCAACGCTACTGTATGGCTGTGAAACTTGGACACTCTATCGCCGTTATATCAAGAAACTTGAGCGCTTCCACCAACAAAAGATGAGATACATCTTGAACATTAAGTGGGAGGACTACCTTACCAACACTGCAGTTCTCGAGAAAGCGCATCTCAATAGCATTGAGGCAACCATCATAGCTCATCAACTGAGATGGTTAGGCCATGTTCATCGTATGAGTGATACCAGGCTTCCACGTCAATTCCCTTATGGTGAACTTTGCTCCGGCACTAGACCTCATGGGGCCCCTCTGAAGCGTTTTAAAGACCAGTTAAAACACATCATGAAGACGACTGGTATACCTATCCACTCATGGGAAACATCTGCTGCGAACCATTTACTGTGGCGGAACACTGCATCGAACGCTGTCAACTTATTTGAAGAAGAACGTCGCAGACATGGAGAGACCAAACGACAAGCAAGGAAGCTTCGTCAATTACAACCCCGCCCTCCCCCAACCATTCAGTGCAATTTATGTGGGCACATGTTTCATGCCAGGATTGGCCTGTTTAGTCATCAGAAACACATCCACAAGCTAGTTTGAAAAGCTCTATGCAGGAAGAAGTATGTGTACTCGGAATCGATTTACAGCCGCCGCCGACTTTCTTTGTATGACAATCATGAATGTACTGTACAAGGAGATAAAAGACTAGGAAAATTCAAACTTGAAACCCGTTCTCACTCTAGTGTCTGTGCAATAGTCAATATTGTACCATAAAATGTATTCACCCTCTCTTCCTGCTCATGTTCCAGAATCTATTGAGGTTGGCAACATCATACGTTTGCCGGTGCACGAGACGCACTCAATCGCAATCTGTGAGCCTAGCAGGTGTGAGTTTATTGATTTAACCTGTTCTCAGCAACAACCAACTATCCAGACATAAAAATCAGCTACATTACATTCATTACCCGTTTGCAAAATTGTTACTCGTTACTTCCATTACCGGTAGACACACTGACACTACAGTGCAGAGAATGTGTTTGGTAAAGTGTCATTTGCACAAGAGAAAGAATCCCAGTTAAAAGCTGCCTTTGAAAATTCTGTATACCAATTTACGGTTTGGCCATACCATCAAAACTTTACGCACAACTCATTCATAAGTGGTGTAGAAGCGCAAAGGAGGACAGCTCTCACAGAGGAGAAGTTAGACGATGTACAGGCACTCCTCATAAGCTGCATCGGACAGTAGCTCAGGAAACTGGTATTTCACAGTCGTTAGCTCGTAAAGCAACGGTCTCATTCACATGGTGTCCACAGAATTTTCCATGTCAATTATCCTGACTTTTCCTGACCACTTTTCAACAAAATTCCTGACTCCTGAAGTCATCGTAACATCGGAAAAAAGGTTTATTGAGCAAGCAAATATATATATATCAAAATTGCCATTAAGGAAGTAGGAAATATCAAGTGATCGGCATTTAAATTTTCTTGTTTATGAATGTCAAGTCACAATATCTTAGAGGCTGATTGCAGACACGTAGTGCAATGTGCTGGGCGATGGGGTCGCCACATCCCAACGCCAAAAAAGCGTACAAAAAATAGGTAAAAGAGGTTTTTACTATGATGTACTGTAAAAATGGAAACTTACCATAATGTCCAGTGAATTATTGCTTTTTATCTTTAGAGATTAGTTGAACTAGTAACATCAAAATATGGCTGTAAAACACAAAATGCTGTATGGTTAAAATAAATTTCCTGACTTTCTAATACTTTTCGCCATTTTTTTCTGACCAAAAACAAAATTCCTGACTTTTCCTGACTATTCCTGGTTGTGGACACCATGCATGCAGTCCATAACATACAGCCAGCAGAATTCATTGCAGGAACAAGATTTTGCAATTGGCTAGTAAATGGTATCCACAATGGTATTGTGGTTCCAAACTTCTTTTTATGAGTGACTAGCAGAAGTACCCATTCTTCGAACGGTCTTCGGTATTAATAACCAGACGTTATCAATTGAGGTACTGTTGCAATGGTTAGGGGCTTGGAACCCGTTTGTCAACAAAGAAAAATGATTAGTTAAAAGGGGCTCTCAAACTAAATTTACCTAACGTGTTCTTCCTGACGTGAAAATAAAATTGAAAACCTCGTAGACGAAACGCATACACGTCACATACAAACTGACCCAACCATTGAGTCAAGTGCCCAACCACAGGAAGACCTCTTTTATAAATGATAAAGACTTGTGGTGCAATCAGGTTTTTTAGCCTCCAATGGCCCAAATTCCTAAAAGCAGCAAAAAACAGTCTACTATTTCAAATCAGGATTTTAGAAAATAATGTTGCTGTTTGGAAATACAATAACCCTTCTGTACGACAAATCGGACGTGTAAGTCATGTAAAAAAAATCGAGAGTACTCCTTGAACCCCTTAAGGATTGATGAATTTTACAGTTTTAGTTGGTTCCGTGATAACCTTACAGCCATTTGCAAACTTTCACAGAAATGTAATAAATGGAGTGACATTACTTCTTGCAGAAGCTTGCCACGGTGGGTGAGTGGATAGCGAGTCGGGTCTACTAACCCCAAGATCGCAGGTTCGCTTCTGGCCGTGGTAAGTGATTTTTGAAAGGCGGCAAAAATACGACACGCATGTCATACGATGTTGGCATGTCAAATAACCCATTTGAATTCAGTAGGCCGTGTTCATAATGGCAAAATTAATCTCGGGAGTTTCCGCCAACACAAAGTTCCTAATTTCTCTACTAGAAAGCGCTATAGTGTTCAAGGACCTTAGATATCTAACCTCCTTGACTTTCACAGTGCTTCAAGGAACAACAAAATTCGACATGCAAGCTACCCTCTGGGTGTCAAATTACAAAGCTTGCACCCGGCCCCCGAGGCCATACGATAATATTAATAATATCATTATTACTTCTTGCAGAAATAGATGAAAGTTGGATGTCACCTATTGAGATACTGTTGTCATGGTCACTGGCTTGCATTCCTTCATTAGTTTATTAAATGAAATTAGTTTTCTGGGAATATCTAAGTAACTGTTGGTTTTAGAACCTTAAAATGTAGTTTTCGGGGACCCTTTACGGCTCTTTAGGGGCCCAGAGTTTTGTTTGTGACACCTAGGGGTTGAAAATGAGCTTTGTCTCATCGTTGTACGCCATAATGATGATAATTATAATTATACTGAATCTTTAATATTGCTTAGAGATATGTATATACTTGTTTTGGTTAAGTGCTCCAATGAGGGCGTAACATATGTAAATAAATAAATAAATAAATAAATAAATATAACAATATAGGGATAGGGATATAATAGACCTTCCGTACCATACCCGCACGTGTAAATCGCGTGAAAAAATTCTAGAGTACCCCTTGACCTCTTAAGCTCATTATATGTATTGATGGATATTTTAGCTTAATTTGGATCCGTTATAACCTTATAGCCGTTTGCAAACCTTCACAATAATGTAATAAATGGAATTGCATTGCATCGTACAGAAATAGATGGGCCTCTGAGATTCGGTTGCCATGGTTACCGGATTGCATTCTTTCATTAATTTATTAAGTGAAATTAGTTATCTGGGAACATCTCAAAAACTGTTGGTTTTAGGGCCTTAAAATGTGATTTTCGGGGGCCCTGATTCGGTTCTCATATTGAGGGGCTGATAATGAGCTTTGTCTCACCCTTCTACGCCATTTCAGCATTTTTAGGGGATAGGCCCCCTTTTATGAGAGGTACGGAGAAGAGTTACATCAATGATTAGTGTCGTGCCTCTGATGGATATCTGTATCAAATTTTACGTTGATCCACCCAGCCGCTCTCGAGTTATAAGGACACAAAAAATTGTCAACCCAGACAAAAAATTTATTTTTGCACGCATCCGTCATAAAACAGTCTGAAACGCGCAAATATCGCAATTTTCCATGGAAGTTCAGAAAAAACAGACAAACTTTCATTTTTATATATATAGAGATGAAGCATGGTTGCATTTGAGTGGATATGTCAATTTAGAAAACAATAGGATCTGGGATAAAGAGAACCCCTACATTTTAAATCAGAGACTGCACAATGTGAAGGTGGGTGTGTAAAGTACTATTAGTTCCCGAGGAATGATCAGTCTTCGCTTCAGGACACGATTTCTTCCAACTGATATACCGTATTTACTCGCATACAAGATCAATTTTTTAATACTATTTTTAATGCTCAAAAATTGAGGAGGGTCTTATATGTGCATATCTCAAAAATTAATAGCGTATCAAGATAGCCTAACATCCTAGAAATTACATTTCAAAACAGACAATTTATTATTCAGGTTTAAAAGATATTAATGACCATTTTACAATATTAGTTTGATATAAATCTCTCGCGATCGCGGCAAATATCGGTGTGCATGCGCGATAGGGTAGGACTAATTTTGCGTTCACTGCCTCTGAAATAAACGGAAAATACCGTTAGGGATATTCTACTTTTATTCTAAATGTCAGCATTACTGTACAGTGCAATTTCTCAGATCCCAAGGTTTTTGCAAGTATGCTTGAAGCACCTCTGGCATAGGTTGAGCGTCTCGGCACATCAAAATGAACCGGAGTCTGATCCGTGTTTCCCATCTCCGATAGAGGAAACTGGTGTTCTTGCCGCTATCAAGGCACGGACCACTTAAATTCCAACATTTAATCCTTAATTCCTCCGGCAATCACTGACACAATGACGTAAGCATCCGTAAAGCCAGTTTGTATCTTCGCATGAAACGCACAGCCGATTGCGGCCCGTGGAAAGATTTAATGTTCTTTTCCATGACCATTAATTTTTCTTGTTGCTTTCGCCAATACCTGATTATGTTTGGTTGAACGACCACTGCCTGATAAGCGTATTGACAATGACAAGAGAGAGGGATGGCTAAGTATGACTGTCTGGCTAGGCATGCGGCCTTGGGGCAGGGATTTCTGTTACAACAGCTAGCCCCAAACTTTCTGCAGGTAGGATATTATGAATAAGCTTCTACTGTCACAAAGTACTGTAACAGCTATTGGTATACTTCTGATATTTACGGTAATGCAGGAACGCCCGCGGAACACGGTATCGGAAATAGGAATAGCAGGAGCTATGTAGAAAATGGGCATCGTTAGTTACCCGCATTTCGTTAATAATAGGTCCAATATGAGAGCCAGAAAGTTTTTTTTTTTTCTATCTTAAAAAAAAGCGGTGACTGTCTTATATATGAGTAAATACATCCTTGAACCATTATCCCCCCCTTGAACTGACTAAAGAAGAGAAAAGGTAAGGTTATTTCCAACAGGGTAGTGTAATAGCTCATATGGGGTAGATTTCTACGCAACAATTACCGGAAGATTTCAATCATGATCAAATCAGTCAAGGCTTATGGCCCCTTCATTCGCCCGATTTAAGTGCCTATAACTGGCAATCTCAAATGGAGGGCTTACAATAATAATCCTCAAACTGCAGAAGAATTAAAAATAGAAAGAAGGAATACACTGCATTCCATCAGTCTCCATGAACTGCAAAGAGTGTTAGAAAATCTCATTACAAGATATGAAGCTTGCACCGCAGTTCAAGGAGATCACTTTCAACATTTGTAAATACTGGCGTGTTCAGTTTCATTTACTAGTTTACAGTAGAACGTCGTTTATCCGGACTAATTGGGACCGAAAGTGTTCCGTCTAACGATTTTTCCGGATAATCAAACATGCATTTATTGGATAGGAAAAAAAAAAAAAACATACACAGTACATTATGGTGATAACCACCAAGCTTCTCATTTAGCTGAAATGCTTTCTCACATAACAAAGGTCCAGAAATGAAACTCTTTCTTGTCTGAATAAACCATAAGTACGCCGATTCTTCCATTTTTTCATCCGTAGCTGATCTCACGGGTTCTCTTATTTAGACCCTTCTTCACTATCTAACTTCGATGCAGAATTTCACCTTTTCGGTTCTTCAAATCTTAAATTATAGACTTTCCAATACTGTAAGTTTCTCACCTTTATCCAGTTTATTAATGATCTCCACTTTCTTCTCAATCAATAAAACTATGAGATTTCGTTTTTTCTTTTTGCCACTCGTAGAAGCCATTACCACAATGTAATACAGTACAGTGCGCACACTCACATACTGTAACACGTTGAAACATTATCGAGTAAACAAACGGTAGGAGACAACAATTGAAAATAAGAACTGACTCGCTACTAAAGGCAGCGCACATAACAACAGTAAGCGCGCGCTGCTCCGTCTTTTTTTTTGCTCGTCCGGTAAATTGACGTTCCGGTTGTTTGACGTCCGGATAAACGACATTCTACTGTATTTGATTTGAGCACATATCTAGATGGCGAGTTTCAATTACATTTATTTCTGTAGGCCACTTATTTGAGCCGATTACGTCTGCTCTCACTGTCTCCGCTTTCTGTGCTCCTACTCCTCCGTACTCGGTCACAAAGTTTTATACTCCCTGTACCTGGTAAGTCTGTCTCCCATGTCTGTACTATACCGGTCCGTGTTACCTTTCCTAGGCGAGTATTGAAATATTAAGAGGCTTGGCTAAGTTATCAACTCACCCGCAATGCAGTGATGCACGACGGATCTCTGACCAGACCATTTTCCTCTTTGGTGTTATATCCTTCAACTCGTTTGTCTCGTTCAGAGACCTTCCAGAGTTTGATGGTTTTATCTGAAAAGGTGAACAAATATTTGAACATAAGTTTCTCCAAGTGCAATACAGCTCTATGTAGACAAACAAATCAATATTAATTACCATTTGTTGACAAGAGGAAATGTGCCTGATTCTTTCTTTTCAGCCATCTAATCTTATTGATTTTTTCCTCAATCTCCAGGCTTTTGAGATAATCGAACTCCGGTTCGTGACTCTGAAACGTGCTGTACACATTGTACTCCCCTCGACGCGGAATGCAGTTCTTACTCTGTACAAAGAGACAACATATATTTACAGATTGCAAATTAATTATTTTTCACATGAATACTTGGAAACAGTAGAGAAATTTAAAAAAAGAATCTACTTACAATAGGGTCTCTCTGAAAAATAACAACCCGGCCCCCCTTATCCCCAGTCGCTAAAAGATCTCCATCATGATTGAATTCTACACAGGAGATTATATCCGCTGAAAGCAAGAAATAAAGAAAATAAGTTCCATAGCACATGTACTTGTAAAATAACATACTGTATACTGTTTATCAACAAGCAGTCATGAACATATTCTTATGTCAACCATTCCAAAAATAAAAAAATGTTTTTGCAGAAAACCAAACTAGGCTATTCAACAGAATGAAAAATTTTGCATTTTATTGCTAAAATCTGATAAGAGCTCATATTAACCGACAATGCTATAAGCCACAAACTCTACCTTCTTCTGTGAAACACACAACCATGGGTCAATGTCAACCATCCCAGTTTTCTGGTTTGTCAGTCAAAGAGCATGGCTGTGCTGTTTTCTTACAAATGAAAAGAACAGTTCAACATGTTTCTAACAACGCAATATGTATTGCCCGTTAATATTTGTGTTTGTATACAAGGAAACCAATTGTGGCATATAACAGTTGAAGCAGGTGCGCACTTTCCCATATTTTCCAGCAGAAAATGATGCCTATCCACTTGAACGTGATGCTCATAGATCTGACACACGAATTGGAAGAGAATATTCCTTTTCCCCAATTGTTCCTTATTCTTAGATCTGTGCAGTTGTATTGTTATTCATTAGCAATTAATCTGTGTGATAAATGTTTTAGTTTATATTTCAATGCGAGTCTCTTTTGAGGTTTCCTTGTGTGATTAGCCCAATGGATATAACTCCCAAGAAGTGTAGTGCGAATGTAGCATGGTGTTGGGTGTTGGCACAATAGAATTATTCAACAGCACAAACAAACTGGCTCGATTCCAAAGAAAAAACAAAACAGTGGCAGGAAAACAAAGGTGCGAGTAGCAGTGGACAGATCAATAACCACCACCTATATGCCTCATTTCAGAAGCATTAAGCCTATTTTCATATTTCCAAATGACTAGGGAACTCCTTTTCAATAAATGAAATTCATAAATCCAATCAGCTATATTTTAAAGGTAATATAGGGAATAGTGATTCACTTATTCCCATTCCCACAGGCGAGATGCTGACTTCATAAGGAGCAGCTGTAGTCTAACGGGAAACCATCCCAAGATGGCCGACAGTGGGGTTCCAACCCATTTGTCTCCAAGTCTGGAAATAGCTATGCACGTAGCTTTCTCTTTATTCCGTCTGCCAAACAGACTACAAAGTTGAGATAAACACATCTCCCTAATTACCAAGACAGATGATCCTAAATGTTGCCAAGTTTCTGCCAGTAAATCTCTCCCAAACAGAACTGTTACAGTACCCATCCCATAGACTGGCAATGTCTCAAAATTTAGAATCATTCACAGTGCTGAGTGATAATGCACTCATTCATGAATAAGGGCACCATTCAGTATGTTTACAAGGTGAATTCAAAACCATTTAATTTTCTTTCTTCATATTGAGTACAATACTCATTTACATGTTTAACTTGGAGGCACAAGACCTCGATGTTAATTCTCAATCACCCCACCACCACATGAGTAACTTTAGGGCTAGATGTTATACCTCTTTAAGCAACAATCGCTCTCACCGACACACACAACTTTCAGTTCATATTGAAATCAGTTTCATTACTGTATAAATCTGTTGTAAATGTTTCTCCATCAAGAAGGGCAAAGGAACATAAAAACCAATTTCACATAGAAACCCATCTCACCACATCCCATAGAAACTGCAATAATAATTATTAGGGCCCGGATGTTGATGACAAGTCATCTTTTTACTCAGCCGTCTAAAACAACATAGAAACTCCGGACGGGCCACCCCGTGTTCAAATATGTCATTCTTATTTTGCATCTTTTTGCATTTTTTGTGCTATTTTTCCATTTGAAGAGCATATTTTTAAGTTTGGTAGATTTTTTGGCTCATATTTTAGAGGAATCGGCTTTTAAGGTCTTTTTTTCTTTCAATTTAGCCATGTCACAGCTATATATGAGGGAGTTACGTCTCTTCGAGTTAGCAGCAAACGGCCTTCCTCACTTCAAGTACGCTCCGATCACATCAGTTGAGGTTGAACGCAGCTTTTCGAGATATAAAAACTTGTTGGCTGAAACCGCAGATCATTTACATTTGACAACATCACAATGACATTCGTAGTGCAGTGCAACTCTGACTAAAGTGAACATAAACTTTTTGTTAAGTGCTAGAAATCAATTTTGATTGACTTTTCAGTTTGAGCTTAAGATGTCATTTTTGAATTATTGGTGACTTTATTATTATAAGATCATTTTCTCCGTTTTATAGTGCATTTTCCAAACTTTTAGATCATTTATTACGGTCATTTTTGAAAATGTTAGGTGCATTTTTTAAACTTTTTTGCGGCATCAACATCCGGGCCCTAATAATTATATTGATAAAGGCAGAAATACCTTTTTTTTAGTTCGCAGTTTTTCTGAGACTATTTCAATGAAAATTTCCTTTAGAGTGCAATTAAAATTTAAAAAAGATATGAAATGGGATCACCCTCCGGTTTATAAGATACAGTATTCCTGTTTGAACTGGAGTTAATTAGTAATTGAGATTTTAAGGGGCAGAACAGAGAGGACATCTGCCCCTTATGATATAACCCCTGGCACTACAGCCCATGAAGAGTCAAGGCCCTCCAAGCGACCGCTGCACAGCCATTTGGCCTGCAGGTATTGGAGTGACGCGTGGTCAGCACATCGGGTCCCCTCGGCCGTTAATTTTGTCTTTCGTGACCGGGTCATCTGCCCCTTTTAACTCAGATTAAATTATACAAATTTTGAGTAGGCTACATTAAAATTTAGAGGTGGATGCCTAAATCTACTATATAAAGCTCAAATACCACTGACTCATTCATTCATCACGAAATCTCTGAAGCCACCAAATGGATTGGAATGAAATTTGGTATCCAGCTTCAAGGGCCGCAAATGCCCACTAAGAAAGGATTTTTGGATATTCAGGTTCTAAAGGGGTGTTAAGGGGGTAGACCTGCATTTCATTGAATAGCAATATACGTAATATGTCTGAGTGTAAAATTATACATGGCCTATGTTGTAGACAATAACACATTACATCTTTTTTGTCTCTTGCTATTTCATCATACGACGAATACTTACGGAGTTATTAATGATTTTGTACTTTTTGGCCGGAATTTTCTAAGTCCCAGGAATGACATAAAAATTGATTCGAATGAAATTTCAAAAAATATTTTTTTAAATACTTTTATTATATTTTTCACGTTTTTTAGGGTACGAATCCAACATGATATTTTGATGTTTTTTTTTTCGTCCCATGCATTTTTGGTTTCAGGTGATAGAATTATTTTCCACTAGGACCCATGCTTATCTATCTATATAACTAATGTTATAACGGGATTCCAAATGTGATTGCGGGCGAAGCCGCGGGTAACAGCTAGTTTGAAAATAACCTAAAAATAATACAACAAAATATAAATATAATAATTACAATAATAAATAAAAATGTACATATAGCCCGAATTAAATCCAAATCCAACCGAATTTTTGCTTTTCTCCATGAGAAAAAGACAAAGGAGGCCTGGTTCAGTGAAGTAGAGAAAGATCTGTTGGAGACTGGAATAACATGTGAAGATATCCAGGAGCATGGCCCACTTAGGGAAAAACTTCAAAAACCTCGGAGTTTTCAACCTAAGCCAAAACTAAAAACCGGGAAGGCGTCGACGACGGAGAGAAAGGTGGAACTTCGATTGCGAATGAAAGAGTACTGGGCCAACATTAAAATGCAGAAGAAACAGTTGACATGACCTAGTCCTTAGTTGGCCATAACGAAGCAAGAAGAAATAAAAATTACGGGAAAACAAAAATCAGATTTCAAAAAAGAAAAAGTTCTTTGATTAAATATTCACTTGTAAATTTATATTGCTGTCCCTAACTCACTCTCACTTTAAAAGCGGATGACGCGATCAGCAGCCTCCATGTCATCGGCTAATGTAAGTTTGAGTGTCATCTGCAAACAAGGTTTCTTCGTAAGTCAGCAAGATCCACACACTCGGTTAAAATGTGGGCCACGGTGAATACGGCTCCATACATACAAAGTGGTTTTTTTTCTCATTAGGTACAAGAGCATGACCTAACCTTGCTACAATAAATAACATCGAGGAAATCCGTCAATCAATACAAGTATTAAATTTTACACTTTAGGGAACATGTTTCAAGCTCATAAAGCCCTTCTTCAGCCCTTTCAGTCAACACATTCATGCAAAGATCACCCAAAATATCTTTGCATGAATGTATTGACGTAGAAGGGCTTTATGAGCTAGAAACATGTACCCTTAAAGTTTAAAAATTTAATAATTTTATATTGTACTGATTGACGGATTTCCTAGATATTATTTATCATAGTAATTTTACCGTCAATAACCTTAGTGTACACAAAAAATGGACTCCCTCCGTGACCGGAAAGAGCTTCGCCACACACGAGTAGTTCTCTTAATCGCTCTCAGCTTACTAGGCATTGGGTCAGCTAGCCGCCGACTCTCACAACTGAGAGTGAATATCTCTAGCAGGTACCTCTTTGGAGCTTGATCCGCTAATTCATTTCCCCCAATTCCCATGTGGCTCGGAAGCCACAGAAAAGTGGTTAGAGTGTCAGCGCGGCACAACCCAGCTGATTCGCTGATTTAGGGGGACTTGCGGGACCTCAAGGAGTCAATACACACAAGAAAGTGGATTCATGGAACCTATAAAGCAAACTGCAGAGCTTCATAGACGGCAACGAGCTACGCAGTAAAGACAATACAGGTCTCGGGCAAAGAGATTTCAGTACTTGCACCATCAATAACGTAAGCACAACCCACTTCCTCGCCCACCCTCGAACCATCTGTGTAAAGAATGCCAGTGTCCGTAAATTGGTAACTACACTCTGGAAATGCCTCCGATGTTCACCTAAGGACCTCGGTGTAGATCTAACCAAATCTCCGGATGCAGGACTTGCCACGGAGGCACCTCGCTCTCTGGAGCATACCAAGACTACAGCCACTCCCATTTCATTATACGAGCTATAGAGTCTAATACCAACTAGCCGGCTGGCGTACCACTGGTGGTATTGGGTACTGAAGAGAGCTCAATAGCTTACATGATGCGGCATTTGATGCACATTGGCAGCATATGCTGGCATCTACAATTGAGAGGTGGAACACCCGATTCGGCGAGTAGGCTGGGAATCGGGCTGGTCCAGAAGGCACTGTAAGCCAGCCTAACGAGACTATGGCGGATACTGTCCAACTTTTTCAAGGTTGGCAGCCTTGCTGAACCATAGTCAATCCAGGACAGAACGAGGGCTTGGTAAACCGTAGCAGCACCGCACAGTCAGCCCCCACGTAGTGCCACTAAGAAACTTGAGCATGTTCAGTTTCCTCACACACGTCATTGTGTCATATGGTGCTGCCACGTTAACGTGCTGTAAACGGAGCCTCAGCAGGGGATAAGTGTCAACCACCAGCAACTCGGCATCCCTGAGGTGTAGTCCAGGGTGTAAATGTAGCATCCGGAGCCGACAAAAATGACCACCTCGGACATGAGCCCACCTTTCGACTCGGTTAATAGCTGCAATTGTCGTTCCAAGATTGCCATACTTTCAGAACTGTAATGTAGAGCCATTTCGCAAGATTGGAACATTAATTTACTTCGCTTTATTTCTGGACTTCAATTTGAGATCGTATCCAAATTTAGAGATCAATAACAGAAATGAGAAGTTTCTGTTGAGTTTTGAAACATTTCGCAAATAAACATCTTGCGAAAAGTCAGGGCCCCTAATAATACAGAAAAATATTTCACACAAATCTTCTTGATGCCAAAAATATGCTAATAGATTCGTAAATATTGAGAACTGTATAAGCATTTACAAAACCAAGTTTCACTGGGCTCGGATGGTTAAATCGCAAGAAACGTCCATTCAAATATTTAAATTCCGTGTCACCCCCATGTAGGATTTGTGCTCACCAGGTTATTGAAAGTCCCATAGATGAACTTACATACCTGCCAACTTTTGAAAAGGGCTATCAGTAAAACTCACGCGCGACAAAAAAAATCTAACGATTTTCGACATACCCCGGCTTGACGAAAATAATAATACTTCTGGGCTACAAAATACAATAATTCATGCTTTAAACAGGATACTTCAATGAAATCATATCTACTTACATGATTTGTAGATGAACATAACAATCAAGAAGAAATCCATGTTAATCAGCAGCAGGCTTGGTGAATATTGGTTTGGAGCATACTTTACAGACCTTCCTTGATAAATTAGCAGATATATGATATTTGAAAAAGGCTTTACTCAATAAAACTTGTTTAACGTAACACAGGCAAGAAATAATATAATACACACTGCAAATCACATGCTAGTTCGACTTTTAAGTCATGGTTGTGGCCTTTTTAGCTTCCTGCAAACAGTCTTGAGAAAATGTTTTGTCATAACAGGGACCAGAACTCCTGGTCTTCAAAATAGAAATAGACTCCAGAGATTCATTGGACATGGATGACCTGAACTGTGTTCTATTTTTCTTCACAAAGCTAAAAAAAAACATTCACATTCTGCATAGCTATGGGGTATGGTGAGAATAGAGAGCAATACTCTAAAAATTCGGTTATACTTAAGAAGTCCATCGGCTCCACGAATTCTTGATATTTGTGCCCAACTGGAATCACTTGCAGCATCTTGATGTGCAGCCAAAGAGTCATCTACCTGAAGAGCTGTGAACTGCCTCTGAAGCACATTCACCACCTCATCTGTAGTTTCATTCTCTTCCTTGCATAACATGATAGGAAACTTTTCCAAGAAAAAACGAATGGAAGATAAGTGTGAATCTTCAATTTTGTCTAACCTAGCAACTTGAGCATTCTTTAACACGTCATCCTTGAGTGGAAACTTGTTGATGATGTAGTCACAGGCAGTATAAAAGTAGTTTCTCACTGATGAAAAGAAAAGGAATTTATCTGTATCCGGTCCGTTCTGAAGGCACTTAACAACTTCAGATGATGCATTTTTTGCCATTTTATTTACAATACATGTCGTTTTCGTGCGACCACAACTATATTTCTTTGCAACTTCTGATGTGGGAAACATCTTCTTAAATAAAGCTCCAGCATGATCAGCCGCACTTAAGGGCACATTGTGTTCCACCAAAAAGGAAGTAAACAGACACTCGGCCCTAATTACGTCACTGTAAACGTTTCCAGACTTAGCAAAAAAGGTGTTGATTTTCTTGCTATCTTCTTCGATTTAACATAACTAATGTGTTTACCGCACTTCACATGATTACTTAAATCGTTTTTTCCACCATATGCAATATTAATATCACACCCACATACCGTGCAAAAGGCAAATTTTTATCTCTTTCTTGATTTTAGTATGCACGGAAAATCAACCGAGTATGATTCTTTAAATGTCTGGAAGTACTGTTTCTTGTTGGATTTGTTCATTCTCGATATCTACTAAAACATCGAAAGGAACCTGGATCACTGAACGTCACATAAAATTATAACATAAAACAATTAAGACAGCCAACACTTCATTAAAACATGTCAAAACACACCAACCATTAAATGAACACGACGCCAACCTCGTGAAGATAGAATATGCACATGGTAGAAAAAAATAAACACACACACACGTGGAACGAATGTAATTAGTCCAAGGAATACAGGAAACTGCGAAGCACGAAGTTATAGCCAAAAACTCGAACGCTTCATTAAAATATGCCATAACCTTAAAAGACGAAAACATTCAAGGAACGCCAACTTCGCGAACAATGAACAACTAACGTGGTCAAAGAATATGGTTTAAATCGCAACGAGCGAACGGAGCGGAACAAAGAATATGCGAAGCAGAGCCTGTCAACACCTAAGATTCACATGCAAGAACGGTTATCCCGGCTTCAAATTCAATTACGATGACGACACAGCCATCACACGGTTAAAAGTACGAATCATATCAAAGAACGAGTTATCGACTATCGTGGACTTGCCTTCGACCCACGCAAACAATCGATTGTACGGAAGTGGGCGGTATTATCGAATGTAAATTATCGTTTCAAATTTTTGTCCGCGAAATCGTAAAATGACACCGTTCGTCCGTAAAACCGTAAAATGCTGCAATTTCCGTAAATTTTACGGATAAACCGTAAAAGTTGGCAGGTATGAACTTATGTTTATAGCCTTTATCAACCTACAAAATTTCAGTTTCATTGCTGTCATAGATTAGTAGATATTTGGAACTGTTTAAATATTTTGGATGATCGTCATGTTGGGTTTTTATACCGGGTGGTCCGCCAGCCCCTTGCGATCCAGTTTTATGCATCCCGTCACGTGTACTACAATTCTGGAAGAGATCGGTCCCTCTCTCTAAACTGGGGTAATGTACCGAGATGTGTGTTAACGGGCTAGAAGGCAGCTGGAATCATGAGCGCCACTATTAATTCAGTATGGCTAATATAACAGCTTAGGCTTTCACGGCCGGCGTTCATAATTAAGTACAAGTTTTTCGGGCTTGTAGGTCGTGGTCCAGACCGGATATCTCCCGACGTTTCACGGGAAACTGCGTCCGGCATTTTCAAGGGTTCCGCTCCTTTCCTTGGTCAGCAATGGAATGAGGTTGTGGCTTTAAACAATACACCACTACAAACCGTTACCCTTTGTTTCAAGCCACTTCCTCATTCCACTGCTGACCAAGGAAAGGAGCGGAACTCTTGAAAATGCCGGACGCAGTTTCCGGTGAAACGTCAGGAGATATCCTGTCTGGACCACGGCCTACAAGCCCGAAAAACTTGTACTTAATCAGTATGGGTACCTCAAATGAACCCGCGAAACGAGCACAGATATGCAGAACACGTACTTTAAAACAGGAGGTGCACGCACAGACCGAGAGCAGCGTCGCAGTAGTTCACATAGCAAGCACGCGGTAGGATGTATGATAGTTGCCAGTGCTCAAGGGTTCGAAGGTTCAACTACCACATATTTTTTTTGTTACATGCAGTTGCCTGGGATGTGGCAAGGTTGTATACTTAATAGTTTTCACAGACTGATTTGCTTATTTGGCTCTGTAAAAGACCACGTCACCGCGGAGGCCCGGGTTCGATTACCGGCTCTGCCACGAAATTTAATTCTGGTCTCGGGGGTTGATACGGGGTTCACTCAGCCACATTGGGCACACAAACCGAGTAGAGGTGGGTTCACTTCCTACCTCAGCCATCCTGGACATGGTTTTCCATGGTTTCCAACTTCTCCAGGTGATTGCTGGGACGGTTCCTTTCGACAGGTCCACGGACATCTTTCTTCTCACTCCCTTTGCTGCTCTTTCCTTCATTAGACCCAAGGTCGCGGTCACTTGGGGGAGATTGGCTTGTCACTCCCAGTTGTATCTGCTGACAAGGTATGTTCAGCTCTGAGACACAGTCCTGGAATGCGACGGTAGAGGACTGATCCCTCACAGAGCCCGAGGGTGTAGCCAAGCTTGGAGGGTAAGTGATCAAAAGAATAAAAATAAAAACAAACAAATAAAAACTGTACGTATCATTGCAAGCTATGGTGCTGGGTTGAACGAGGATGAGGAGGTGATGGTCTGTGGCCATGGCACAGGCAACCAGTTAGATATGTCGTACATGTTCCAAGCTTCGTAGACCACAGGTAGGGCAAAGTGTGCCTCATTGGAACGATAACGACATGCGATTGCAGGTCAGTATGTAGCCGAGTGAACTCCCCTCCTTCGAAGCATTTCAGAACACAAAGCTTATTCACTGCCTTGAGATGTATTCCAGCGACGAGTATGTGGATATGTTACTTATCTATGGAAAAGCTCGACAGAACGCATAGTGAATTGTTATGTACAATTATTTATTTGTTATGTATATCTAATTTGCCACCGGGGGACACACCCCCAATTGCAAATAAACGAATGAATGAATGAATACCAGTCAACACCTGTACCAAGAACGCATACCAGTCAACACCTGTACCAAGAACGCTATCTGGATAAACAACAATCAACAGGTATGGTTTTTCAGAGTGTGGAAAGACGCCTGCAAGATACTGCATTCCTGGGAAAGACACTGGCTGTTCGAGATAGTCATGTGCCATCTGTTCACAATGAAGAGGTTGTGTTTGATGCTATCCGGCGTAACACTCATACTAGCACACGAGCCATTGAGCAGCAGGCGAACATATCAGCCGAGCGTCTGTTATGCGGATATTGCATACCCACTGGTTTCAACCGTACCATCTGCACTTACACCAGGAGCTCCGTGGTCATGATTTCGATGGCCGGCTGGCGTTCAGTCAATGGATCCTACAGCATGTGGACACTGATCCTGCTTTTCTAGTGACCACCTTATTTACGGACGAAGCAAGATTCCACAATGGAACTGTTAATCGCCATAATATGCATTATTGGAGCGTGGATAATCCCCATTGGGTGCAACCGACAGCTTTTCAGGTACAATGGGGCGTAAATGTATGGTGTGGCATCATGGGTGATCACCTCATCGGCCCCCATTTCTTAGAGGGCCATCTGATGGGACAACACTATCTACGGTTTCTTCAAGACCAACAACTACCACCGTTTTTGGAACATGTGCCACTCCTTGACCACTGCAGGATGTGGTTTCAACATGAAGGAGCTCCAACGCACGCGGCGATGGTCGTCAGGAATCATCTCCATGCGACGTATCCTGAAAAATGGATAGGACGGGGTGGACCTGTCCCCTGGACCGCCAGATCGCCCGATCTTACGCCCCTAGATTTTTTTCTGTGGGGCCATTTAAAACAACTGGTGTAAGCACAGGAGCCAGCCGGTTCTGGTCACCTTAGACAGCTCATCACTGAGGCATGCCGATCCGTTTCGCCAGAGATGTTGCAACAAGCCATACGGTCCTTACAACATCGCGTGCAGCTTTGTATCGCTCACGGAGGTCGTCACTTCGAGCAGGTGCTGCGTTAAATGCCGTGGATAACTGCAATCCTGTCACATGTTTCCTAGTCTCTATCAATCCAACTCCACACCAACAGCCCTTTTCAGGGCCAAATAAACAAATCAGTCTGTGAACTATTGAGTATAAAACCTTGCAACATACCAGGCAACTGAATTTTAAAAAAAATTGCATTGGACTTGAACCTTCAAACCTTCCGAGCACTGGCAACTATCATACATCCTACCGTGCGCTTGCCATGTGAGCTACTGCGACGCTTGATCTGCAGCCCGCACTTCCCAGTCTATACAATACCTGCTCTCGGTCTGTGCGAGCACCTCCTATTTTTTTTAAGAACAGTATGTGTTCTGCATATCTATGGTCGGTTTACGGGTTCATTCGAAGTACCCAAACCGACTTAATAGTGACGCTCATGATTCCTGCTGTCTTCTAGCCCGTAAACACACATCTCGTTATATTACCCCGGTTTAGGCAGATGGACCGCTGTCTTTCAGAGTTGTAGTACATGTGACGGGATGCATAAAACTGGATCGCATGGCGAACCACCCGGTATATGTAGGCCATAGAGTTAGGTACGATAAGACGACGATTATTGCGTAGCTTCATTATTCAAACATTGACTTCAATCACATGATTAGGACACCAGAAAAAAAAAAAAAAAAAACGCACAGCTGCCATCTTGAGGTTACTCAAACAAATGAACTAAATTAGATGTTAGTGCATTACAATGGGTATAAACATCAGCTGTACCATGTTTCACTTCGCTCGGATGGTTGAATTGCGAGAAAAGTCTATTTAAATGCGAGAAAAGTCTATTTAAATGTATCAACTTTGCTAGGTCGCCATGTTCGTTTTGTACTATACAGGTGTTTGAAAGTAACATAATATAAACTTCTAGTAGTGACCTTTAACACCATACAAAAATTTCAGGGTGATTTCAGTAATAGTTTGGGAGATATAGAATGCCGGTGACATATTTCGCACATCCTCCATGTTGGATTGGTGAGACATAATAAAATTTGAAGGGCACGGTCGGGGTTGGGAGATATACAGAGAGTCCAGTTTGTATGTATCGGAGACCCTCGCTAGCCCGCTCGGCCTCGGCGCGAGCCTGTCTCCCACCAGGCACTTTGCCGTTTTGCGGCGCTCGCGCGGCATTGAGTATAGGAATTTGTACTTCAATGTGATCCTTGACCAATTTTTTTGACCAACTAACTTACGGAGAGCGATTGTCAACTTATTTTCAACAAGATTCTGCCACTGCTCACAATGACGAAGCATCCATGACAATTGCGTCGCATTTTTGGAACTAGGTATAAGTCGGAACGTGTGGCCCCCGCAAAGCCCAGACTTATCACCATGTGACCTTTATTTGTAGGGGACGCTTAAAAATAGAGTGTATGCGAGAAACCCTCACACTATAAATGAGCTTAAAGACTATATTACAACTGAAATACAGTCAATCGGTGCTGAGGAACTTCAGAGAGTAAATGCCAGTTTCATAAAAAGGTGCCAGCGATGTGTAGCAGTGAATGGCAAACATTTTCAGCACCAGCTGTGAACTAGGTAAGTACAAATTCCTATACTCAATGACTCGGCGACGTGCGGGCGCCGGATAACGGCAAAGTGCGTGGCGGGAGACAGGATCGCCCCGCGGGCGAGCGAGGGTCTCCGATACATACAAAGTGGACTCTCTGTAGTACTATGACCTTACCGAGTTTCATAGTAATCGCTCCAGCCGTTTAGATTTTATTAGGGAGGACGCACACTCACATACATGGACAAAAGGTGATCTCAAAAGCCTATTCTTTCATACATGAAAATAGGCTAAAAATGTCTGGAAAAACTCTGCATCACAATCTAAAGACCTGCTTACCTCAAGCAAACATCATTGTATTTTTCGCAAAACCAGCAATATTTTGAAAAAAGACAATTGACACACTAATAAAGCCATCACAATTAACACCGGTTATCAGACAGATTCTACACACACCCAAAGTACACGGGGCTACATGACTGCGTTGTCACAGCCCCTAAACTGAGGAACTAACCAAAATAGACAAGCAACATTTAGAAAACAATCACAATTATACTCTGTGACAACACGGGACAAGACGCCATGAAACAATAAATAAATTTCTACAGAAACCGGTATGACAAGAATCAGCAGTGATAGGATTAGGCTACACATAGCACTGGATCACAGGAAATGGCGCCTGGTTTGAAACATGGGAGTCGCTTACTGTATGTCAGTCACTACCAGAAATTTTTGGACAACAATGATTCGGGTATCAATTTCAAGAGAATGGAGATATTAGCAAGCATAGCCGCCGCGTTTCTCACAGACCTAAACCTCATTCTCCGTTCACTTTGCATGTTGGAACATTCATAGACATTTTAGTATCCACCTACCCTAATCATGGCAGAACAATGGTTTTAATATCCACCTACCCTAACCTCTGCAGACCAATAAGGGGTTTCATATAGTCAGTGGCTTCAAGAGTGTGTGGGTAAGGGTAAAACAGTGACTTCAGGGAAGAGCGGTGTTGGAAGCATAGACTCAACATAGTTAGTTGTTTTAAGGGACAGAACAAAGAGGTCATCTGCCCCTATGCCCCAACATTGCCTTCTCCAACAAGACTTAAGTTTTCGTCAGATTACAGCTCCAAAATTAAAACTTCAGTAATTTCCAGCAAATATGGTGTTTTCTGAATGTAATTAGTGTCAATAACAGTGGCAAATTAAGTAGGAACAACTTTCCCTGTGATACATGCAGAATTACAAATGTTGAAAAAAAAAAAAAAAAAAAAAACATGTTTTACATAATTATAAAACCAAGCTTAACTTGGGTCTAATGACCCAGAACTCCCTGCTTGTAGTATAAACAGTAATTTTCATCCAGAAAGTGGTCTAACCCAGTAGTGACAATGGTTTCATCCTAACAACTGCAACCTTTGAATGGAATTGAACTAGTAAAAGTAATACATAAACATTCATAAGTCACCACTGTTGAGCTTTAACACATGTGCCACATCCACATGACAGTTTTAAAACTCACACCAACATGAAAGATAACTAAAAAAGCAGTTACATAGCAGCAAATCAAGGCACTACAGCAATAGCTATCCAAGCCACTATAGACTACATTAAAAATTCCCTGGTAACACTGCATGAGCGGCGAACCTACAATAAAATTTAGCTAACAATTTAAATTAGCCAACATAACTAATGTAATGATACAAATTAAATCTCAAAATGATGTAGAAATGGATGCTTACTCCACTGTCTATAACCCACCACCATTAGATCACAACTTATATAGTAAAATTCCAGCTGTGTCTGCCATTATACGCGCAAATTATGGAAAAATACAGCATTGCCAACCCCTTAATAATCTTCAGGTTCACCAAAGGTTTTTGCCAAGACCAATATTTAATAGGTCGTTAGCTAATACAGGGTCTTTATATTTGCTTGGCAAGGACATTCTCGCTCACACGCTCCGCCAGTGACTGCTCAGTTCCCGGCTGCCGGGCGCGCATATGTACGGCAGAATACCGTGCTTAAAACCAGTATCATGCATTTTTACTCACCATGCTTACAGTAGATGCTGAAAATGTTCCCCATCTGCTGCCAAACATAATTGGCATCTTTTTATAATGTTTCTGGTTACTCCGGTTAATTTAACTTCAGTAAGGAAATAACGGTCCTTACGTCTATTTTTATTGTTTACTGAACCTGTACGGTTGAATCTCGTAGCCAGTTGTTTTATTGTGATTGTGTATAGTGCTGTAATGGCTGATGTGAAACATTCGTTACTTGAATGTGTATATCTGCACAATAAGTAACTTACATAAAGTGCAAGGAATCGTGTGCTAGAACAAGACAAAAGTTTTGAGAGAAATTTCCAGGGAGACCCATTTCTATAAATTGAACAATAAAACAACTCGCTAAGAGATTCAAACGTACAGGTTCAGTAAACAATAAAATTAGACGTGAAGGTCGTTAGGCCCATTTCCCTACTGAAGCTAAATTAACAGGAGTAACCGGAAACTTCATAAGGAGATATCGATTATGTTTGGCAGCGGATGGGGAACATTTTCAGCACCTACAGTACTGTAAACATTGTGAGTAAAAATGCACGATACCAATTTTAAGCACGGTATTCTGCCGTACATACGCACGCACGGCGGCAACTGAGCCGTCACTGGTGGAGAGAGAACGTCCTCGCTAAGCAAATATGTTATTGTTGTTTTAAGGGGCGGAACTATGAGGTCATCTGCCCCTCTTAACACAGATTAAAGAATACAAATTTTGAATTGAATTTAAAATTTTGAGGTGGACGCCTAAATTTTAAAAGACCAAAAATTAATAAAACAAAAACAAAAAATTTAAATAAAAATAAAAATTATAAAAATTAACAAAAATTACGGAAAAACAAAAACATTATCATTCAAAAACGAACAAGTCGTTGAGTCAATGTTCACTGGAAAATTTAGATTGCTGGCCCTAACCCACTCTCACTTATAAAGCGGATAACGCGAACAGCAGCCACCGCGTCATCGGCTAATATAAGTTTGAGTGTCATCGGCAAACCAAGGTTTCTTCGTAAGTCAGCAAGATCAACACACTCGGTGAAAATGTGGGCCACGGTGAAAACGGCTCCACAGGTACAAAGTGGGGGGTCTTCCCTTCTCATTAGGTACGAGTGGGTGGATCTTGTATGACCTATCCTTAGCCTACACAAAATGACGGACTCTCTCCGTGACCGGAAAGAGCTCCGCCACACGCGAGTGGTTCCCTTGATCACTCTCAGTTTACTGGGCAGTGGGTCAGCTAGCCACTGACTCTCCCAAAAAGCCAGAACTTGTAGGCGTAACTGAGAGCGAATATCTCTAGCGGGTACCACCATTGGTCGAGGTGTTAGTGATACCGCCTCTTTTGCAGCTTGATCTGCTAACTCATTTCCCACAATTCTTATGTGGCTTGGAAGCCACAGAAAGGTGATTCGAGTGTCAGCGTGGCACAGCCCGGCTAGTAGGTCGTGGATTCGCTGCACTAGGGGGTGTTGCGGGAAACATGTAGCAATTGACTGCAACGAACTCAAAGAGTCTGTACACACGAGAAAGTGGATTCGTGCATCCTGTAGTGCACACTGCAGAGCTTCATAGATGGCAACGAGCTCCGCAGTAAACACACTACAGGCCTCAGGCAAAGAGATCTTGGTATTTGCACCATCAATAACGTAAGCACAACCCACTTTCTCGTCCACCTTCGAACCATCCGTGTAGAGAACGCCAGCATCCGGAAATTGGTGAACTATGCTGTGGAACTGCCTTCGGTAAACGGACGCATCCGTGTTCAACTTAGGACCTTGGTGAAGACCTAACCGAATTTCCGGACGCGGGAATTGCCACGGAGGCACCTCGCTAGATGTCCGGACCATACAGGGACCTACAGCCACTCCTATTTCAGTACACGAGCTATCAAGTCTAATACCAACCGGCCGAGTGGCACGAGGCCGGTTGGCGTACCCCTGGTGGTTTTGGGTACCAAAGAGAGCTTGATAGGTCGGGTGTTGCGGCATTTGGCGCACATTGGCAGCATATGATAAAAGCATATGTTGGCGTCTATAATTTAAAGGTGGAACACCCGATTCGGCGAGTAGGCTGGGTATCGGGCTGGTCCGGAAAGCACCGGTAGCCAGCCTAACGCCACTATGGTGGATACTATCCAGCATTTTCAAGGTTGCCGGCCTTGCTGAACCGTATGCCGCAGAACCATAGTCTAGCCGGGACAGGACGAGGGCGTGGAAGAACCGTAGCAGCACCGCACGGTCGGCCCCCCAAGTAGTGCCACTAAGAAACTTGAGCATGTTCAGTTTCCTGAGACACGTCATTTTCAATTGCCGTCCGAAACGGGGGAGGAGCTTACGATCAGCTGTTTGCAATATGGCGGCGATATAGTGACGTGAAGTAATTGGGTGTGCGTTTGTTATGGCTTCAAATTTATGATGGTAAAATACTACATATTTCCTTTCATTGATAGAAATATTTTTATAATCAATTTAAATGCAGTGCCTAATTACTACCAGTTAAAAATATTACCCACATGTAGATAGTTAATTTACTGTCTGCTGTTACATATATGAAGCCTGTACTTGGGAGCCTAGCGGTATCGATGTTTTTATTAATTTCACAATATATATATATATATCTCACATAACACAAAGGACGACTCCCTGATAGGCTAATAAATTGAATCAAGCAACCCTGAATTTGCATGAATGTTTTGGGTTCAAAGAAGCGTTACTTGGGATGCTCAAATCATACTTCAATATTGCAAATATTGACCTAGGCCCTACATACTTGCTGTTCAAAGACAAGAATGTTAATTTTTTAATCTCTTGCCACAGGCAAGTTAAAATGGAGACATCCTCTTTATCAATATATTTAATTAAATATTTAAAATGCAGATATTTAACAAAGCTGGAGTCTCCATTTGAACTTGTCATAAGCAATCGGAACAGATCAAAAACTACACTTTAAGCCAAACCAAATTCACTCCTCAGCTCGACATAAACCATAATACCAATTAAAACCTATACAAAACATACTCTCCTTACTGTTGTACAACTTTCAAACCAACTATTCGCACTCAAAACTGTAAAACCCTGAAATGGGAACTAATTCAAGTTAGAATAGCCTAGGCCGATCCGGTCTCCTGCTACATTACCGCATATGTATACTTAACATCACTATAACTTCAAAATTACGGCCAAGTGACTTATCTGCCTGAGTAGTATAGGTGTTGCCGGCCTGCCTGGGATGATGGATCACCAAACCGGTACTTAAAACTAAGATTTTACATTTTAATTAACTAAATTCAACAGTAGGGAGATCATAGCCAAAAACACAATTTAAGCCAAATCATACTTCAATGACCTACATACTTGCTGTTCAAAGGCAAGAATATAAATTCTCTGGCAAATTAAGGCTAGGAACAGCATTTTTCTTAAGTTTTCTAACCATTCGGCTATTGTCAATCGGAAGAACCCCTAAAATAAGTTTACGAAGAGCGGATTACATTCTTTGTACGGCACAGAAGTAATAGGCTATAAGTTTATCAGTATTTTTGATGTAGCTAAATCCATGTGAATACAAATTAGAGACAACAACTATCAATAATCAACAGTACCGGTGGAAAGAAGTCGTCTTCACAAAAATGCAGACTGCACACTGTCATGTAACATGTAACACGTTTTCCAATTGACAGCGCCGAAGCCCATCTTTCTCTCGGAACTTTTTGTACAGGAAAGTAGTGAAGATATTTCGTACCCGTTTTATACGATTTGCAACCGTATACAGAGCATACCTCCTCGAATTTGACAAATTTCTTTCTGTTTCCATCACGACGTCAATGCTTCACCATCTAAATAAATCTCACCAGTCACAATGTTACAGCTTCAACATTCTGCCGCGTGGCTGCGCCATCCAACTTTTCTGACGTCAATATGGTGCTGCCACGTTAATTTGCTGTCAAAATGGAGCCCCAGGAAGCGATAAGTGTCAACCAACGGCAACGCAGCATCCCTGAGATGTAGTTCAGGGTGTAAATGTAGCCTCCGGAGTCGACAAAAATCGACAACGGAGGTTTTCGCTGATGAAAAACGAAAACCCCAGTCGTGAGCCCACCTGTCGACCCGGTTGATAGCTAGTTGCAATTGCCATTCCACGACTGCCATACTTCCAGAGCTGCAATGCAGAGCTAAATCGTCTAGATACAGCGATGGAAGTACCGCGGACCCGGCGGCGGCAACCATGCCATTTATGGCAATCGCGAACAAGGTGACACTCAGCACTGAACCCTGAGGAACTCCATTTACTTGAATATAGTATTGCGATAATGTCCTACCGACATGAAATTGCAATGAAAGTCGGCAGATTACCACGGAGTCCCCACTTGTGAAGGGTGGAAAGGATCCCGTAGCGCCATGTGGTGTCGTAGGCGAGGTCAAAGAAGACCGTAACTAGGTGCTGCTTTCGGAAAAATGCCCCCTGTATGGCACTCTCAAGTCGCACCAGATGGTCAGTATATACACCCCTGATTTTTGTCAGTCACAGTGGGGTAGTCATGCATAACGACATTTACGTCTATTTTTATTGTTTACTGAACCTGTACATTTGAATCTCTTAGCCAGTTGATTTATTGTCAGATTTATAGGAATGGGTCTCCCTGGAAATGTCATTCGAAACGTTTGTCTTGTTTAGGCGCACGTTATGAGTGGCACGTAGGCTATTGTGCAAACCTTCGCTCAACCTTGGCCGCCGGTCCCGGGCCAGGTTGGCGCTTGGTCATCAGCCGTATTCACTCGCTCTTTTGTAGAGTCCGAGCTCTGAGCTAATTGGGTGTTTCAGTCTTTCAGTTTTTTATAAAGCTACTGTGTACCGGTACTGTATATTGTATTGTGTAGTGTTTTATTGTGATTGTGTGTAGTGCTGCAATACCTTATGTAAAAAATTCATTACCTGAACGTGTATATTTACACAATACGTACATAAAGTGCAGGAAATCTTGCCCTAGAACAAGACAAAAGTTTCGAGTGAGATTTCCAGGGGGACCCATTCCTACAAATCGGACAATAAGACAACTGGCTAAGAGATTCAAATGTACAGGTTCAGTAAACAATAAAAATAGACAAATGTCCTTATTTCCTTACTGAAGCTAAATTAACCAGAGTAACCGGAAACTTCATAAGGAGATGCCGGTAATGTTTGGCAGCGGATGGGGAACATTTTCAGCATCTATTGCAGGCATGGTGAGTAAAAATGCACGATACTGATTTTCAGCACCGTATTCTGCCGTCTATAAGTGCGCGCGGTAGCCGGGAACTGAGCTGTCACTGGCGGAGCGAGAATGTCCTTGCCAAGAAAAAATAAAGACCCTGTATAAATATTATATATCATCATTTACCATCCAAGTGGAACTCTAGCCTAAAAATCAAGTCGTCGGATTTTTTAAGAGCGTTAAAAATACCTCAGAATGCGTTTCTTCGGAGGGGAGGTCAAGCTGGCGGTCCCATGTCATAGATTTATGGCATGTAGAAGAATCTTCCAATAATTACACTTGTGTGAAGCTAAATTATAGGTTAGATTTGACTAACTCTCTTAGGTTCCAACGTTCGTCGCCATGAGCCAACTGCGGTGGCATCTAGTAACCAAGTTCAGCACTAGTTGTCAGTGACAGTGGTATTTAGCAAAAATAGGAACTACTTGAAAATGTTTTGTCTGCAGTCCTTACTCGAATTTAAAAAAAAAACAGATAACACACACTAATACAACCATCACAATTCACACCGGTTATCAGACAGATTCTACACACACCCAAAGTACACGGGGCTAATGTCAGCGTTGTCACAGCTCCTAAACTGAGGAACCAACCAAAATGAAATTTCAGTTGTGTCGGCCATTGTGATTTATAATATTATTAAAGCATAATGACCTGAGTGGCACAAGTAATTGGGGAAGGAAAGATGAAAGCAATGGAGTTTGCAGATGATTTGGGGAAACTAGGAGGAGGAAGTACAGGAGCAGTTGGACGTGTGGGAAGGAATAATACAAGGATATGGGATAAAATTTAGCATAAATAAGAGGGAGATGGTGATCACAACAAGGTAGAAGGAAAGAACCACAACGGGAATAACAATTGGTGGGGAACAGCTGAAGAAAGTGGAGAGTTTCAAGTATCTCGGAAGCCTGATACAAGATAATGGAATAAAAGACAGAGAAATAAATGAGCGGGCAAGACAGGCAGAAGCATTCCGGAAGTGTGTAAGAAGCATGATATGGAGCAAGGATGTCCCTCAGAACAGCAAAAAGATCATATATCGGACGTACTATGTCCCTATCCTGACGTATGCCTCGGAGACCTGGGTTATGAGAGGAAGGGAGAAGAGCAAAACACAGGCCGGTGAGATGAGGTTCTTGAGAAGCAGTATTGGAGCTACAAAGATGGACAGAATAAGAAATGAGAGGACCAGAGAATTAATGAAGGAGGAACCAGTACAGGATGGTATAGAGAAATCTAGACTTAGACGGTATGGACATGTGAAACAAATGGAGAAGAAGAGGATGCCCAGGAGGATACACGAGGCAAAGTGGGAAGGAAAGAGACCGAGAGACAGGTGGCTGAAGGGGGTGGAAGAAAGTGTGAAGAAGAGAGGAGAAGACTGGACAAGGGTGGAGGCTGAGAGATCGTGGGAAGACAGACGACGTTGGAGAGGCTTGTGATCCAAACGGACCCGGCCAGTGGCTGGAAACTGTGCAAGAAGATGATGATTATTATTATTAAAGCAGCCTATGGCCATACATGATGCAATGGTAAAACTTCACAAGAGGGTTTCCCAATGGTTTTGCCTAGACCAATATTTTCGTCCAGACCAATGGTGGATTGATAGTGAGATAACACCCCTGGTTTTTGTCACACACAGTGGGGGAAGTCACGCATCAATATTCTTTATCCAGGCCCTAGTTTTGCCTTTTATTTCATGTCGTGTGGTGAAAGGAAACCCTCTCGTAAAGAATTAATATATTTGTTCTACGCCCCATTTAACAACTGCCGCTTTTAGAGATGCCGAGTGACTGAATGATGCCCTGAAGGGGGTCTTGAACGTGCCAGTAAATCTACTGACGCAGGTCCCTCAAATTTGCACATCCTCAAATACCATCTGACTGCGCCAGGCTTCGATCCCGCAACCTTGGACACAGCAAGCGAGAATATTACCACTGACCCACGCAGCCAGCCGTTTCAGTAGTAGTTGAGCAACAACAAGCAATGACAATTGCAATCGTTGAACGACAAAGTCACATGTTTACATAATTTAGCACACATTTCCACTGCAGTAGTCATGAAACTGACATATTATTTAAGTGCAAGTGTACGATCCCGAACAATTACCAAGGAATGTATGAAACATACACACCATTCACCAATATGGCCTTCAAAAAAAAAACAAAAAAAACCACTGCATTCACAACATCCATATCAATAATAAACCTGAATAAACTGAAAGCATGCTATTTTTTTTTTGAGAGACCAGCGGACTATGGTACTTCAAATAGTATATCCCAATGATACAAGTCTTCCTCCCTCCCATTTAAATAAAACTCTGTACAAATGTCAAGGACACAACCTCAATTTAGAAGCTTTACGTAACCTTAATTTAAGTCCTCACAATTCTTTTTAACGTTATTTCTGTCTCATGGGGAACATTTAATACAGAGCCTATGCCTATATTAACCTAATAACTTATTCATACAAGTACACTCCAACCACTTGAAAGATGAGACACGTTACCATTAGTGGTAAAAACAAACATCAGTTTACTGCAAGGGCTCGCACACAAACCGCCAAACAGCCACAGAATTCTCAAGCCTTACAACCTCCCCTTCAATCAATTACACAATAGACTAAGCCCCCTATGATATCTATTGAGGTTTAATTTGTGTCTGCTCAAACTTATACACAGGCTCTTAGCATGCAATTTCTCTGCCAAGGAGTTTACATCATCTCATGTCAAAAGTGCTTAAAATACTTCAAAACACAAGAACACTGGATAATTAATCTAAGTGATGGATATCAACAACTATTATGTAGTACACATTACTAAAATGTAACAACACTTGAATAACCCGTTACTTGATCACTTTGAAGAAAATTCGTAAATAATACCAGTTTGAAAGTCCAGGCACAAAACCATATACACCACTTTTAGGTTAATGTTCGATGATAAGATCTCACGGCAACTTACATGAACATTTAATTTGGGGAACCAATGAACACTCCATTTCATTGAGAAGCATGCTAGTAAGTGCTATTAGAGGCTATCACATGCACTAAAACAGGCTGCAATCCTCAACTGTCAACTGACAGGGGGTGGGGACAAGTGACTTCTTAGAAGTGTTGACACACGCTGAGTAGTAATTTAAGAAGCAACAAATTCCCATTCTTTACGGCAGGGATGCTCTATTATAGCATACCTTCTGTCACATCGTCGTCAAGCGTCCCTTTCACTTGAGAAAAGCACCATTGGATCTCCCCATTACCTGAAATGACAAAGACCCCTATCGTAAGAACTGACAACACACAATCCACTTTTTAGCAAGCACATACGTTTTAGGACCAACTTCATGACCATTTACACTTATTCACTATAATTCAAAATTCTAACCGTTTTCTTTCCTATGTAGGGGAACCAATTAGGTCGTCGTATACACCACTATATTCCAATTACTTACCGGCCATATCAGACACCGGGGGATCTTTTTATATATAGTGTCTTTAGTATTAAACTATATTAAATTATTATAAATGAATATAGTCAATTTGGGAAACCGATGAAATGAGATATGTCACATTTCAATATGAAATAACCAATCGCAATGGCGGCACTCACGAGTGCAAAACAACGAATGTGACGTCACACACGGTGCGAAATTTAAAGAAAAGTTGACTGACGCGGAGCGTACAGTGGCTTCAAAGAGAATATACTGTATACCCAGGGTAGTGATAGATGGGGCTCGACCACTACACCCAAGCACCCACAGCCCCGACGCAGGCAGATACGGGATATATGGACGGTTTGCCATACTCTGTCGGTGCGCTATCTCGAACTTGCAGTGATAGAAGCCATTTTTCAGTGTTGCCTAATTCTAATAAAGAAAGCTTTTCACGAATTCGTGCTGACCGACTGAAAAGCTTTCTTTATTATTATTATTACTATCTCGAACTTTCTTATACTGCTTGCTCTTTAATGCACCAGAGCGTTGACAAAACAGTGATAAACATTTAGCAATCGAAAAAGAAGCCTATGTTTTTATTATATCTATAGTCGACTAATTTGTTTTCATTCGAGAAGAACTCTTTTGAATACCGATGTCAACTAAAATTTCCAGGTTCTCCAACTTCTAGACTATTATCTCTTTGCATTTCGCTTTAAAGATTGATTGATTTGGGCTGCCAAAAAAATCGTCGTCAATAAGTCTATTCGAAAAGATCGCCCACAAAGTCATACCCCTGTACAGTTCTGTTCAGAATGCTTCGTATTTGTTCGGTTTAAGCTTTATTTGCATTTTAAACAAAATGAACCTTCAAAGAAATCAGATTTCAAAATAACGACGGGGATGTTGACATTTTAAATAGAAAATGCGATCATCGACTTTTAAATTACCGGTACCGGTACTAAACAGGTATTCACAGTTAGACTATGGGATCGCTTCGACATTAACAATAACTTTTGAGATTCCGACCGGGGATTATTCCGAATAGCATTGATGTGTTTGCCTGTTCAAATGGTAGCGGGATTTGTCGGTAGCCTAAATCTGGTACCGTACCCAGGCCAAAAAAAAACGGGGGAAATAAGCTGACAAATATGGGGAAAACTGAACAAATGATCGTGTGGCCTCCTGAGAGGCCGAGTGTAGGTCTTTCTAGTTGACGCCCGTAGACGACCTGCGCGTCGTAATGAGGAAGACCCAGTGGTGTCGTGCCCGATGCGACCCGTGCCGCAAGCTAATTTACCATCGTGCCACTAGCGACCCAAGCACTGATGTATCGGTGGAATCTGGGAATTTCTAACACATCTGTGTGTGCTAAAATTTCGCTTAGGCGCCGTAAAAATTGAAGTGCTTATTTCGAAAGTGACGTAAATCCGAAATTGACGGTCTTTTCAGTTTTTTCCCTCATAAGCAAGTTTATAGGTTCTCTCAACGTATAGCAAATGTTTTAAGTCACAATACGTCGTACATCCCATATTAATAGAGTAAGTTTGTAAGTTTATTTGCAATGTGATGTAACTCCAACGGGTATTTATTTCCAATGTGTCTTATATCCATGTTGACCAATCCGATGGCTCTCTGGACATCACGTGATCACGTGATAAATCAAGGCTTGAAAGAATATGTAGAGCAACAGTTTGTGTTTGTTGTGTTTAAACCATTTAAATATTCATAAAGGCCACTCAAAACGTATGGCAATATATGATTTATTTCCAAAACGTCCTAACTCCAACTTACAGGAGACGACTACCACAATTTCCATTGATAGGAGATTTTTAAAACACAGTGTCAGGATGTGCATAAATAGTAATGAATGAAATTACAATATATTCTTAATGGTACGAGATTTCTGAAGTTTACATTACATGGATTTACGTAAATTTGGAAATGAAAATGAAAATCCACAGCCTGCTTCCAGTCTCCGACCGGGTCAGGGATGGAATGAATGAAGCCCCCATCTAGCAGCGAGGATATGTACTGTGCCGGCAGCCGAGGCCTGACGCACTCCTCTGGGGCAATGATTAAATGAATGACAGATGAAATGAAATTATAGTGGAGAGTGTTGCTGGAATGACATTTTTGACAGGGAAAACCGGAGTACCCGGAGAAAAACCTGTCTTGAACAATGGGCCACATGGGGCACTGTGAGCTACTAGCAGGGTCGCTACAGCCACGATTTTTACTGGGTCGGATCCGGCACGGTCGCACTCGGCACGTAATCCACCCAGTCCCCGAGCCATGGGAATTAACCCAAGGAGATTAAAATCCCTGATGGCCCAGTCGGGAATCGAACCTGGGACACGTCGGGCCAAAGCCTAGCGTGCTGGGGAGGACTGGGGAAAACGATTAGGTTAGTATTTAACTGGCATACAAGGGGCACTAAGGGGAGAAAGAGGGGGATATAAGCTTGCAAATTGAAAGCAACTTCTAATGTCAGCAATTCTTCTAGGTTTGTGCCGTGTCTTGTGTGGGGTTTCGCCTAGGACACCAAGCTGGCTCATCGGCGGGCTCTTGGTGTCCCCGCCCGGACCTCCACAGGAGGAACTGCGCGATACCTCCCTTTATATAGAGTGCAACTGCACTCCGTGACTGCGAGAACCAAAAGCTCAAGCAGCCTCAACCTCCCTATGAAGGCTTCCAAAAAAGATGGTATATTGGCTTTCACGGCTAATGTGTTTTTTGAGGGGCACTAAGAGGAAAATAAGTGGCAAATTAGGAACGACTTCTAAGGTGGCTTTCGAGTGGCACCAAGAGATAAATGAAGAGGCAAATTAAGAACAACTTCTAAACTGAAAGCTGTATTTTTCACGGTCGCTTGAATAACAAATGCGCTATTCAACTAATAGGCCGTGTTTTGTACAGTGGTGGCCGGTGACAATTTAACTTTTAAGGCTAGAGACAATAATAATATCGTAATAACAAGTGTTTTGTATTTTATATCTACTTACCTACAATGCGTAGGCCCATTGCGCCCAAGACGGCTGCTACCCGGATCAAAGCCAACAGGGGAAGTGAGGTCATATGGTCAACAAAACGTTTCCCTCAGTCGCATTTCTTGGTTTCCTGGCCGGTGCTGCTACTCACTGTAGCTCCTCTAGTGGCATTATGACACTGAGCCAACGCCATTCCAGGCCTCCTTGCCAGTACTGGGAATCTATCCCAGGCCGCCTGGGCGAGGAGCTAGAACGCTGCTCCAAGACACGGTGGTGGTCATAAAAGATCTACCAAACCTATTTAGTTAAGAGTTCGTACTCACATATCGGCGATCGGCTGGTGGTTTCATGTCAACAACTTCACAATTGTATTCATTTTTGACAGAATTATTTTAGAGGAAGAAAAGGTGCATACTTGGTTGCAAACAGCGATATCTGCCATGACCGTTAATATTCCGAGTAAATTTAAATCAATACTTGAATTATATTTGACATGATCACGGAGAGGCCTGAGCGTCGTAATGAGGATGAAGTGATGATGAAGACGTCACATACAGTCAGTCCCCGAGCCACGGGAATTAATCCCAGGTGATTAAAATCCCTGATGGCTCGGCCGGGATTCGAACCCGGGGCACTTCGGGCCAAAGCCTAGCGCGCTAACCATTTAGCCACGGAGCCGGACATCTCACGGTGACCAAGCCCAATGTTGTTTAACTGTGTGTGAGATAAAGTTTAATAGAAAGAGTTTGTGGCAACATCGTAATTTAAGTGAAATATGAAATCGAGAGACCTCTAATGTGTTATCTACTATATAAAGCTCAAATACCACTGACTCATTCATTCATCACGAAATCTCTGAAACCACCAAACGGATTGGAATGAAATTTGGTATCCAGCTTCCTCAAGGGCCGCAAACGCCCACTAAGAAATGATTTTTGGATATTCAGGTTCTAAAGGGGTGTTAAGGGGGTAGACCTGCATTTCATTGAATAGCAATATTTCCCGATTGGTTTCATTGGGGATGTGATACTCGGCATAAAGTACTCAGCACAAAAAATAAGAAGACACGTGTCTGAGGGTTTTTCGATGTGGTGTATATTATGAGGTGAAAGGAGTGAAAAGTGGGGGTTGAAGGATTCCTAACGGAGCGTGTATCTCTTAAACGACATAAGCGAGGAGTTTGGAACTCAGCCGAAAAAAATGAGCATAAAAAATAACTAAACATGTGTTTGACCGTTTTTTCATAAATCCAATTTAAGGGGCCCATGGGGAGGGGTGAAATTATGGGGGTGGGGTGGAAACGTAATATGTCTGTGCGTAAAATTACACATGGCCTATGTTGTAGACAATAACACATTACATCTTTTTTGTCTCTTGCTATTTCATCATACGACGAATACTTACGGAGTTATTAATGATTTTGTACTTTTTGGCCGGAATTTTCAAAGTCCCAGGAATGACATAAAAATTGATTCGAATGAAATTTCAAAAAATAGTTTTTTTAATACTTTTATTATATTTTTCACGTCTTTTAGGGTCCAAAACCAACATGATATTTTGATGTTTTTTTCGTCCCATGCATTTTTGGTTTCAGGTGATAGAATTATTTTCCACTAGGACCCATGCTTATCTATCTATTTAACTAATGTTATAACAGGATTCCAAATGTTATTGCGGGCGAAGCCGCGGGTAACAGCTAGTTTGATATAGTAGGAGTTGAAATCATAGTATTAGGAGTAAAACCTAGAGCCTAGTAGGTTTGGCGTTGGTCGGCAATTTAAATCTCTACTTAGTATAAAACAAAGTCCTCGATTCTTGGATGTTACGGGCGGGTAATCGCGAGAACCGCTGGATGGATTTTGGTGCGGTTTTCACCATTCTGTAAAAGATATCTCGAGAAAGGTTTCTGTAGAAAATAATTTACTAATGATCAAAGGAAGCCAAAGCAGTAACGATTTCAGTGAAAACGTGGAAATAAAAAACCTGGCGTCTGTGCGCTTTTTAAGCTTACGCTGGGCAAACCGTTAAAAATATCAATATACTATGAGTGTAAGAATTGTTCAGCATGAAAAGTCCTACCAAAAAAAAAGTCTGGGAGAGCATATCTCTATCTTCAATACATCGCCCACTATAAGTGTTTTTACGTTTTCATTTCTTCCAACAATCTCCATTCAATTACTGAGGCGACAATTTACGAGGTAGTTAGGGGCGAGCCTATCACCACAGTTATAGCCTAGCTAGCGGGCGAGTCTATTACCCCAGATACAGCCAGCATCAAACTGTCGAGTCGTGTTGAGTTAAGACTTCAGAGAAGAGTTGTTGTGTTTGGAGTTTCCCTGGAAGTGCAACTCGTCTTTTCTTCATTTCACCTGTGAACTTTTCGTTCCGCAAAATACACAGTCAAGTTAAGATTGGACGGAAGGGGGATTTGTGTTTCATGTACCTAGCCATTCTTAAATTACGTCTGACAAGAGTACGTTGCACATGCATCTCCATGATAATATAATTAATAGTCCAGTCAGTGATTTTAGCCCCATCATGCCGAGACGTAAAACGGATATAGGGCGTAGTTCATTGACATAAAACAAGCGCTTATCACGTAATGCATTCATAACTACTGTTCCCGGGCGAAGCTGGGGCGGGTTGCTAGTTGCAATATAAAAAGTCCTCTTGGCACGCCGGAAGGCGGAGGTAGATTTCACCGGGCAAACTTGGGGATAGGCGGAAATAGGCAGAATATGCAGGTTTTCGTAGAAAGATCAGACCTCATTTATTGCGAGAAATATTTTTATAATTGGAGCTTAATTAACTTTGTTTTTCATCATTTTATGCATATTATAAACATTTTATTGTCTTATGGGGACGGTAACCTTCTTGTCATTTGGGGTCCATTTTTAAACTTGTGGTCACACTGTCCTGATGGAAGGTTTCGACACTGATGTGTAACTATCTAACTGTCTGTTACTTCTTCACGCAAAAATTTATCTCCCGCAGAGATTTTGGTTGGTTCCTCAGTTTAGGGGCTGCGATAACGCGGTCATGTAACCCCGTGTACTTTGGGTGAGTGTAGAATCTGCCTGATAAACGGTGTGAATTGTGATGGCTGTATTAGTCTGTAATTCAGGTAAGGATTGCAGACGGTCAATTTCAAGCAGTAGTTCCTAATGTTGCTCCAAATACTACCGTCAACGACACCTAGCTGTTAACTTGGCTTCTAGATGCCAACGCAACCAGCAACTCGCAACGAACGTTGGAACTTCCCCTCCAAAGGAAAGCATACTGAGGGATTTTTAGCGCTCTTAGAAAATTTGACGACTTCGGCCGGCTTTGAACCCGCGACCTTGGGCATAGAAGTCCAGCATGCTACCAGTTACGTCACCGAAGCCGCTTCACACTTAGTCAGATGGAAAACTGAATGTGATCTCGTGCGAGTGCGTTGTCATGGCAACGTCTGATGGCTCATCCCTCATCAATTTAGTAGTGTTGCCATGGCAACCTCTGATGGCTCTTGGCATTTTCTTATAATTCCGAAATTATTTTTCTCATCCCTTGGCGTAATGGTGGGTCATATCAAAAATTCCTTCAGACAAAAGTTTTAGGTAATTATTAAGGGACTAAGCTAGGTGCAGTCACTATGATGACCTGTATACAACACTGGACTCAAAGGAAGGAGAGAAAACTATCTTCAGGCTGACCAAAGCTAGAACAAAGTCAGTACAGGATATTGAGCACTATGTGTGCATAAAAGGCAAAGATGGTCAACGTTTACAAGACAAACAGGATATCCTCAAACGTTGGCAACAACACTTTGAAGAGATTTCCAACATTGAGTTCCCACATCCCTCTATTCCAGAAGGTACTCCAACAGCAGGTCCTATCTCACACATCACATCTGAGGAAGTCACCAGTGCCATTAGGAGTATGAAGAATCAAAAAGCACCAGGACCAGATGACCTGCCGGCAGACTTCTGGAAGTTGCAGGAATTAAAAGAACCCGCGATCAACTGGCTGACCAACTTTTTCAATGCCATAGTTGACTCTGGAACTGTTCCCAGTGATTGGGCTACAAGCATCACTGTACCTATCTTTAAACAAAAAGGTGATCCAGCAGAATGTGCAAATTATCGTCCAATTCGCCTCCTGTCGCACACAATGAAGATTTTTGAGAGAATCCTTGATCGACGACTGCGGGACATCGTCAGTATTAGTACCAACCAGTGCGGCTTCGTCAAGGGTGCGGGAACAACTGATGCAATCTTCGCTGCCAGAATGCTCATCGAAAAGCATCGCGAGAAACAACAGCCACTGCATATCGCCTTTCTTGATCTTGAAAAGGCTTTCGACCGTGTTCCACATCGTGTGATCTGGTATGCACTTCGTAACCATGGTGTACCAGAAATGCTTATCAGCTGGATCAAGATGCTATACACAAACACCACAAGTTGTGTACGTTGTGCTGTTGGCACCTCGGAGAGCTTCCCAGTGAAAGTCGGTGTACACCAAGGATCTGCACTGTCCCCATTGCTCTTTGTCCTAGTCATGGACACAGTCACACGGGATCTGCAAAGGAATGTCCCTTGGACACTCTTATATGCTGATGATGTCGCACTTGCTGATACCACCAGGATAGGATTGCAGCGTCAAGTTGAAAATTGGAACAGCCGTCTCTCACAATACGGTCTTCGACTGAACAAAAAGAAGACCGAATACCTTGAAACTGTCCCAACCAACGGATCCATCCAAGTTGATGGAGAGACATTGACGAAGACCTTAAGCTTCAGGTATCTAGGATCTCGCCTACAAGCTGATGGTGAGATAGGTGATGAAGTGCGAAGTAGGATAAAGGCTGCATGGATGAGATGGAGGGAAGTTACAGGCGTACTCTGCGACAGAAGGATGCCACTATACCTTAAGTCCAAAATATACCGCATGATAGTACGTCCTGTTGCTTTGTACAGTGCTGAATGTCGACCAGCTGACAAAGCTACGGAGCGCCAATTACATAGCATGGAAATGCGTATGCTCCGTTGGTCGATGGGCATCACACTCCTAGATCATATAAAGAATGACTCTGTTCGCCAGCAAATAGGAGTTGCACCCATCACTGAGAAGGCACGGGAAAAACGGCTTCGATGGTATGGCCACGTCTTGCGTGCTGCACCTGGAACTGTTGCCAATTCCGCTCTCTCCTTTGAAGTTAATGGGCACCGTCCACGTGGGCGCCCAAAACAGCGCTGGCATGATACAGCAAATGCGGATATGAAGGCTCTCAATCTAAGACCTCATGATGCCCAAGATCGTGCAAAATGGCGAGCCAAGGCCAAAACAGCGGACCCTGCAGCAGCGGGAAAACGCTAGGAAGAAGAAGAAGAAGAAGAATTAAGGGACTATTGTCCATTTTGTACGGTTTTGATATTGTGCCTATTAAGAGAGATATGATTAATGTTTCCCGAAAAACCCACTTTTTCTCACCCCTTTGGTCAATGGTAGGTGCTATCAAAAAACGTTTCAAACATAAAGTTTTGGGCCTTATCCGACACATAGTATGAACTTTGAATGGATTCGATATTTCAAATATTAAGAGAGTTATAGCGATATTTCACTTTTTCGAAAGAAAAAAAAAGCCCCCCATTTTTACCCCCGTCGACCGATTGTGCCCATTTACGAACTCGACCGAGATTTTATAGGGATACATATTATGTAAAAATTTCAAAGTGATTGGTGCAAAATTGCGGTAGTTATTGTGTCCACAAGAAAGTGATATATATATATATATATATATATATATATATATATATATATAAATTATATACAAACTTTTGAACTGACGGTGGTTTTGGGGTCTAGGGGATGTGAAACGCGAAGATATGTCGAAATTTTCCGGAAGTCGAAACATGGTACCCATTGCAATAGTTAGCTTTTTAATGAAATCTACCTAAAGCCTCAGGTTAGTTAGTTATTGTTGTTTTAAGGGGCGGAACTACGAGGTCATCTGCCCCTAGCCTCAGGTTAGTTTATGTGTGTATGAAATTAGTCGAGCTTTTTAGTAATGTGTGAAGCAATGAACGGAGGATTTTGAGTGTTGTAGTGGTGGTCCTGAAATGCTGGGCATTGTGAGTGTAGATGTAAAAATATATGCATTTTGTTATTTTCTGTTATTCTAAAGAAAAAAGTGACAGTCAGTCTGAAAGAGTAGACTTTGTATCATTTTAAATGCTACAAATACTGAAAAATGCTAGAAGGGCTGGAGGCTTCTCGCTTCGTTCGAAGCCAAAGACTCTTGACATGTTAGAAAATTATCTGCATAATACATATCTTGCTTATCTTGTTTCAAATTACTCGCGAAGGGCAAGTGCAAACCAAGGGCAAAGCAAGGTCAAGAGCGCGGGATGCCGTCAAGCTCACCAACGCGCGCGGGGACGTGCCCCTTCCATCCAGTCTAAAGACACTCATAGTGGGCGATGTATTGAAGATATGCTCTCGCGGACTTTTTTGTAGAACTTTTCTTGCTGTCCAATTCTTACGCTCATAGTATATTGATATTTTTAACGGTTTGCCCAGCGTAAGCTTAAGAAGCGCACGGACGCCAAGTTTGTTTTCGACTTTTTCACTGAAATCGTTACTGGTTGGCTTCCTTTGATCATACATAAATTATTTTCCACAGAATCTTTCCTCGAGATATCCTTTACAGAATGGTGAAAACCGCATCAAAATCTATCCAGTGGTTCTCGAGATTACCCGTGACATCCAAGAATCGGGGATTTTTGTCTTATACTAACGAAGTAGAGATTGTCGGGGAAGACATGCACCAAGCAGTACTAAGACGTCACACACCTCAGTGCATCTGGGTACATTTCGTCCCGTCACCGTAGCGTAACGCCAGACCCCAGCGTAACGACGAAGTCGACAAGATCATTTAAAATGATAAAAGGTTTCCATGGTATAGTGACTTAGATTCACATAGTGGCTAGTTTTTGTTTTTAGTAATTTCCATTTAAAGTTATAGACGCGAAATAGTCAGCGCTCTGATACTTACTGCTGCGCTTGCTGTTCACCGCCGTGTTGATCATCACGCCCAGCTTGGTGAGGCTGGACTGCCGGATCATGGTCGCTGACTTGACCATCGGTTTGGCGGGAAGAAGACAGCTCCGAGAGCGCTGGCCCCACACACTCACCGCCACCGTGCCTGGAACACACACCACATTTCACTTTACACCAGCCTCTATCCTGGAAAACATTGTATGGATGGATTAATTACGCATTTCTCGAAAGGGAGTTAAGTTAGCGATCATGGCCTTTCATGAAACTTTCAACGGCTTCGGTTGTGTAGTCGGTAGAATGCTGAGCTTCCATGTCTAAGGTCGCTAAGTCGTTGGATTTTTTAAGAGCGTTATAAATCCCTCAGTAGCCTATGTAGGGTTGCCAGATTTCAAGAGCGGAAAAACGGAACACACGTCCCAAAACATTGTTCTTTTAAAATCAAGGTTGTTAAATGTTGTATTAAATAATACACATCTAGTGCCCGGATGTTGATGCCATAAAAAAGTTTTAAAAATGCACTTAACATTTTGAAAAATGACTGTAATAAATGACCTAAAAATTCGAATAATGCACTATAAAATGGAGAAAATGATCTTACCTATATAATCATAAACTCACCAATATTTCAAAAATTCGAAAACTGCACTATAAAATGGAGGTGATCTTATAATAAAAAAAGACACGGATAGTCAGTCTGAAAGACTGGACTTTATATCATTTTAAATGCTAGCAGCCGAGTACCAAGAAGGCAATGTGACAACAAAGTTTCAAGATTCTATTTTGTTTCTTCACTGCCTACTTTATTGTTCTCACACTGCCTTCTTGAAACTCTGTTCTCGCACTGCCTTTTTGGTACTCGGCTGCTACATCGTACTATGACGTTACACACTTCAGTGCATTCTAAGTACATTTCGTCCCGCCACCGTAACGTAACGCCAGACCTCAGCGTAACGACGAAGTCGACAAGATCATTTAAAATGATAAAACTCACCAATATTTAAAAGATGACATCTTAAGCTCAAACTAAAAAGTCAATCAAAATAGATTTCTAGCACTTAACAAAAGTTTATGTTCACTTTAGTCCGAGTTGCACTGCACTACGAATGTCATTCTGATGTTGTCAAATGTAAATGATCTACTGTTATCAGCCAACAAGTGTTCATATCTCGAAAAGCTGCGTCCAACATCAACTGATGTGATCGGAGCGTACTTGAAGTGAGGAAGGTCGTTTGCTGCTAAATCCTCCTCAATCCCATCCATGAATAATGTTTTATACCAGGTGTTTTTGTCCAGCACTTTTTTCAGTTTTGATGCAATCCCCGCAGCATTTCGCCACGATTGTTGCTAAGACTAGTTTCCACCCGGCTGATTAAGGAAATGGAATCAATACTTCAATACTTCAATATTTTAAATTATCTTGTATCAGCTACTAGCTTCTTCTTAACTCTGAGAGACGTAACTCCCTCAAATAAAGCTGTGACATGACTAAATTGGAAAAAATAACCTTATAAGGCCGATTTCTCTAAAATAAGACCAGAAAAATCTACCAAACTTAAAAAAAAAGCTCTTAAAATGGAAAAATAGCAAATAAAAAGATGCAAAATAAAGATGACATATATGAAGACTGGATGGCCCATCTGGAGTTTCTATGTACTTCATTCAGCATTTTTTTAGACAGCTCAGTAAAAAGATGACATGTCATCAATATCCGGGCCCTACGACATAAGGTATGTATTAAATAAGCATTACATAATCAAATACACAAAATGAAAACTAGATATTGCTGACATGTCATATAGGCCTATGACACGAGCAACTTACAAATATTTTTCATTTTAACGACTCTTAGCAAGTTTTTTTTTAAATATTTGTAAGTACCTTCTGATCACTACGATTTCCGTCATAATTGTAATATGTGAACAATCCTTGTTTTATCAAACTAATGGAACTTTTGTTTCTATCATCTCTCCATTTGATTTTCATGACAGAAAAAACTCTCTCCGTAAAAGCATTGGAGGGGAAAATGCTGAGTATGAACTTCACAAGGACTAAGATATTCCTTAATGTTGTTGCCCCTAATAAATCTATAACATGTACCCATCTATCTGACACAGACATAGATCTCATACTTGCACCTTTATCACCAGAAAACAAGCTAGATATTACAATCAATTCTGAAGCGGGACATTTGAACATTGGTGCGAAATTGAATATATTATCAAATTAACCAAAAAACGGAATATTTGGCATTCCGTTCATGATTAAAACGGAACGCGGAACAAAACAAGAAAACACGGAGTTGTTCCGGATAAAACAGAACGTCTGGTAAGCCTAAGCCTATGCCTTGCTACGGAAGGGAAATAAAGCCGGCGGTCCCATGTCATAGATTTATGTCATGTAGAAGAACCTTCCACTAATTAAACTTGTGTGAAGCTAAATTTGCAGGTTAGATTTCGATGACACTCTCTATCAAAGTCCTACGTTCACCACTAGGTGTCAGTGATATCTGGTAGCGAAAGTTGGAACTACTTGAAATTGAACGCAACTTGTAGCTCACCCATGGGTGTCTGCATTAAAGCAGGTACAGCCTCTGGCGAGACGAACATGTCCTCGGACACTCCCGGCACTAATAGCCATACGCTAAATAAAAATGAAACTTTCAAGCGAATGGAAATGTACGTCACTCTTTGTATATTCTTAAATCCTACTGGGTTAAACATTTGCTTCCGAGACCCCCATTTCGGACCCGCCAAATGAGCCAGGCCCTTGGGGGTGATCTTGCGGGATTGGAACAAAATATTATTTAAGTTTCTGGGTTGCCTAGTCATATCTATTTCCATTTTTATAAATACTTCTTAGTATGCTGAGCCTCTTCCACTGGTCTCTGTTGCTAGCCATGTTCTCGTTGGCTCCCAGTGTCTCCAGGTCTTTCTTGACTCCATCCATCCACCTCAGTTTTGGTCCACCCAGGGGTCTCGTACCTTGTGGCTTCCATTCTAGCACTGTCTTCACCATTTTCTCTCTCTTCTCAGGACATGCCCCAGCCATTCAATTCTTCTGCTCTTTATTACAGCTGTCACATCTGGTTCATTAAACAGCGTGTGGATTTCAATATTTTTTCTTCTTCTAAAGATTCCATTTTCAGACACTGGCCCAACACCTTGTTTTCAAAAGATATAATTTTTCTCTCCATTTTCTTGCTCAGTGTCTATGTTTCCGCCCCATACATTAATACTGGTCGCACGATTGTCTTGTATTTATTATATATAAATAAATAAGAAAATAAATAAATAAGTGAATAAATACATAAGTAAATAAATAAATAAATAAATAGATAAATAAGTAAATAGATAAATAAATAAGAAAATAAATAAATAACCAAGTGAATGAATGAATGTCAATGTGTGGTCCAACACAGGTTCTGAGAGCTTCCAAGTCTTGGATCTGCGACACTTGAGCCAGAGGGAGCTAAACACGAGTTATTTTGGAACTGGCGTGTTCACTGAATCGAGAAATAAATGCGGCATCAATGAATGGATTGGCACGAACACACGACTGATCGATATTTGGGTAATACCTTTTATAGCGCAGTGAAAGTAAAGCGAACTAAAGCATCAATGACCGACATTCTTATCTGATGCTAACAACAATAATAATAATAATTCTTAAGGACAACATCCAAATACACAGGGATTCGTTCGACATTGCTGCGCCTGATACACCCAACAGCCAACACGAGTGCAGCAAACACAGTAAGTTGGCAGAAGAAATAAAGACCACTCCTCCTCCTGGTATAGGTGTTGTACCGACATGACATCTCTGAAGAGAGACCTGAAGGCATTGGATCTTCGCATCAGTACAGTGATGTACTCTGAACAAGATCATGAACTTGTATCAAAATACAGTTGATGGTCGTTACCCGCCTTCTGTGACAATAGGCGTGTATCAGACAATATCAATAACAATAATAATAATAATTTTCACTGCGCATATCAAAACATTCACTGCGCATGTCAAAACATTCACTGCGCATATAGAAATCTTCTCTGCGCATATCAAAATCTCACTGCGCACATCAAAATCTTCACTGCGCATATCAAAATACTCACTGCGCAAATCAAAATACTCACTGCGCGTATCGAAAATTTCACTTCGCACATCAAAACCTTCACTGCGCACATCAAAATCTTCACTGCGCATATCAAAATACTCACTGCGCAAATCAAAATACTCACTGCGCGTATCGAAAATTTCACTTCGCACATCAAAACCTTCACTGCGCATATCAAAATACTCACTGCGCATATCAAAATACTCACTGCGCATATCAAAAATCTTCACTGCGCATGTCAAAATACTCACTGCGCAAATCAAAATACTCACTGCGCATATCAAAATCTTCACTGCGCATAACAAAATACTCACTGCGCATATCAAAATACTCACTGCGCATATCAAAATACTCACTGCGCATATCAAAATCTCACTCCACACATCAAAACCTTCACTGCGCATATCAAAATCCTCACTGCGCATATCGAAAATTTCACTTCGCACATCAAAACCTTCACTGCGCATATCAAAATACTCACTGCGCATATCAAAATACTCACTGCGCATATCAAAAATCTTCACTGCGCATGTCAAAATACTCACTGCGCATATCGAAAATATCACTCCACACATCAGAACCTTCACTGCGCATATCAAAATACTCACTGCGCATATCGAAATTTTCACTCAGTTGGCAGTCAAAGTGAAAGGTCGTGTTTTTCCCGAGCTCTCAGGTGTGCTGAAATGGGTTGTTCTCTGGAGTGTTATCGGGCGAGGATCGGGCTGTGGTATGCGAAGGGTAGTCGGGATTTCCGGTGTTTGTGTGTGCGTACGGGACCTAGTAACTTGTGGTTTATAGCCCTAGTGATAGCTGCGTTGTTAGTTATTGGTGGAGTGGAAGTGAATCCAGGGCCTGTTACTCCAAATGTGAATCAGGCAAATGATCCAGTGGCATCTTTAAAGTGTTCGACGTGCAGTAAAACATTGAAGAATGGTGTTGAGTGTGGACTATGTGAGAAATGGTTTCACTTCGGCTGTATTAAGGTCAAGAAGGAGGATTGTGATGTCGGAAATTGGTTTTGTAAAGTATGTGATACGCCGGACAGTTTGAGGGTGCAAATCAAAGCAAGGGATCAAATAATACAGGAGCTTAGAGCAAAGCTTCGTGAATCAGAAGAAACGGTGAAGGATGTGACTGAACGGCTTTCTACTGGGATCATTGTGGAAGAGGGCGTGCTGGAGCAAACTGAGGATGACGTTATCATAATGGGTGATTCTATGATACGATGGAGTGCGAATATCTCGAGGAAATCAGGTGCGAAAGTGCGGTGTTACCCGGGGATTAAGATTGACCAGCTTGCCCAACAAGTGGAAGAAGCAAATGTAGAGGACTGTGACAAAGTTAAAGTGTTGTTGCTCCATGTTGGGACGAACGATTTGAAGAAGAGGGCTACAGCTGATTACATCATGGGGGAGCTCTACGAACTAGGCAGAAAAGCTAAAAGCAAGTTTAGAAATGCAAAAATTATAATGAGTGGCATTGTTCGGCGGGGAGATGTTCCGTTGAGGCGAGTTAAGACTGTAAATGACCGCATGGACTGGGTATGTGCACAACTGGGATTAGTGTACGTAGAAGCTGACTGCTGGATTGGTGGCCGTGACTTCGCCCGAGACGGGCTGCATCTAAATCGACGGGGCGCTTTCAATCTAGGGAGCCTACATGACAGGGTCATCGGTTCGTGCCGACTTTTGTGAGGAGGAGCAGGTCCAGAGGTTGCCAGCCGATGGGAACAGAAGGAGCTATTTCGAGATATTTGCTGCGGAGGTAAGACTCTAGATTACTGCAGGTTAATTGTCAGAGTTTAGGAAATAAATTAATTGAATTTTGGAATCTTGTAGAGACGTATTCTCCGGACATTGTCATTGCAACTGAATCTTGGTTATATGAGGACATAAATAGTAGCGAAATAATTCAAGGGACCTACGAAATGTACAGAAGGGATCGGGGGAAGCGAGGTGGTGGGCTATTTATTTGTGTGCGCAAAAATATAGCTAGTTTCTTAAAGTGGGCTGATATGGATCATGAAATGTTATGTGTACAAATTTCGGATAAAGGAAATAAATTCCCTCTTCAGGTGATAGGGGCGTATAGAGCACCGAAAGATAACCTTTCTCTCCTCGAAACACTGTATGATAAAACTTGTACGGGTAATGCTATGAAAAAGAGCATAATAATTGCTGGAGATTTAAACCTCCCCAAAGTAGACTGGTCTGGTGAGTCAACTAGCTGTGGTCTGGCTCAGAGGGCTGCAAATAAATTCTTAAGGGAGGGGGGATTTTCCCAAGTAGTTGACTTCCCAACTAGAGACAATAATACCTTAGATGTTTATCTCGTAAGGCCTGTAGAGCTGTATATTAACTGTCTGAAAGTACCAGGAATTAGTGACCATTCTGGGGTTGAATTAAATATTGGATATGGTGACATTACAAAATTAGACTCTGATGTAGCAAAAAGATCATATTCCAGTATCGCAGGGCGGATCAGGGCAAGTTTCAGGGGTATTTGAATGAGCTATTTGCAGGATGGGCATCGGAAGGAAATCACATTAATATCCTGTGAACTAACTTTTTGAAAATTTTAAATAGCGCTGTTGATAAATTTGTCCCATTTAAATTGCTGAAACAAAACCCAGATCCTGAGTATTACACACGAGAAATTAGGAGTCTAAAACGGAAAATTAGGAAATTATACAATAAAAGACATGATAGTGACAAGTATATGTTGAAATTTAAGTCCTTATCAAGAGAGCTCGTCTTAAAAAAGAGGCCTGCTCATGACAGTTATATGCAAGGTTTACTTGGTTCGGGAGGTGATGGGTGGAAAAAATGTTACAGTTATGTTAGGAGAAGAAAGGGAAATTCAAATAATTTGTCGATGATAATGTCCGGTGACGGTAAATTAATTACTGAGAAACAGGCCATTGCTAATGAATTAAATTTCTTTTACGGTGGTGTGTTCAATAAATCCAATAGCTGTGTGTTGGACCTTAACGACGAATCAGGGGCTCCCCTGTTCCAAATAAACCAGTCAGCAATTGTAAGGCTGGTACAAAAACTGCGTTTCAATGTATCAAAGGGTCCTGATAATATTGTTAGTGAAGTACTTAAACTGGGAGGTAGGGCCGTGGCACGATACTTGGAGGTGATGTTTAATGTGTCCATAAACAATGCGCACATCCCGGATGACTGGAAGAGATCTACGGTGGTCCCAATATTTAAGGGAGGGAGCAGACTTGAATTGGGCAACTACAGGCCGGTTAGCCTTGCGTCCGCCGTTTGTAAACAGATGGAGCATCTCATTTGCGACTACTTGAGGGAACAGTGGGAAACATTATCATGGTTTAATGATAGGCAACATGGATTTCGGAAAGGTTACTCATGCGAGAGTCAGATGCTATCACTTTTTCAAGACATTAGCGAATCGTTAGACCATGGAGTTTCAGTCGACGCCGTGGTTATAGATTTTGCGAAGGCATTTGATGTCGTTCCGCATGACATGCTACTCCATAAATTAGCTTCGACAAAGATTGATAGAAGAGTAATTTTATGGATCCAAGAATTTTTGACGGGTCGTTCCCAGAAAGTGAAAGTCGAAGGCATATTCTCGGATGAAATTAGCGTAACGTCGGGTATCCCTCAGGGCAGCGTAATCGGAACTTTGTTATTTTTGGCGTTTATAAATGACTTACCAAATGGGATTCGCAGTGACTGTCGATTGTTTGCGGATGATTGTGTAATATATCGAAAGATACATGACTCACAAGACAATGCAGTGCTTCAAGAGGACCTGAACCTGGTCTATGTGGGCGATTGTAAATAAAATGAAAATAAACACAAGAAAATGTAGTCTCTTAAAAATAGGGAAAGTGCGAAGGCAGGATTTTCAATATAACATTGGCTCGGAAATACTTGTAGAAGAAGATTCTTGCAAATATTTGGGCGTTCACGTAAGGAATGATATGAAATGGAGTAGTCATGTAGGATGTGTAGATTCAAAAGCTTACAAATCCCTGCACTTTGTAATGAGGGTATTAAAAGGAAGTAGTACCTCTGCTAAAGAATTAGGCTATTTGTCACTTGTAAGACCTATTCTGGAATATGCCTCGGCGGTTTGGGATCCATATCAAGTAGGGCTCATCAATGAGTTGGAAATGGTACAAAGAAAGGCCGCTAGATTTGTGCTCAGTGACTTTAATCCCAGGAGCAGTGTGAGTCGTATGTTAAAGAAACTTGGGTGGGAATCACTGGAGGCTAGGAGGATGAAATCTAGACTCTGCGCTATGTACAACACGTATACAAATCAACCAGCTTGGGGTGAGCTTAGCAAACGATTGGGAAAGCCCACTTACATGGGTAGGAGCGATCATCCTTTCAAAGTTAAGGGCCGACCACAGCGAACAAATTATGGTAAATATTCTTTTGTAAACCGTGCCATTGATAACTGGAACTCTCTACCTGCCGCAGTCTTAGAGCCATTTCCCAAACATATAGGTGTGTTTAAGAAAAGACTGACTATTTGTGTGGATACTCCAGTTTGGTTGTTGTATAGTTGTTGTTGAGTTGTTATGTGTAATTATTTATTTGTTATGTATATACAATTTGCCACCGGGGGACACACCCTCCATTGCAAATAAATGAATGAATGAATGAATGAACATCAAAACCTTCACTGCGCAAATCAAAATCCTCACTGCGCATATCAAAATCCTAAATGCACATATCAAAATTTTCACTGCGCACATCAAAACCTTCACTGCGCATATCAAAATACTCACTGCGCATATCAAAATGTTCATTCCGCACATCAAAACCTTCACTGCGCATATAAAAATCCTAACTGCGAATAACAAAATCCTCAATTTGCATATAAAAATCCTCACAGCACACATCCAAATCTTCACTGCGCACATCGATATCTTCATTGCGCACATCAAAATCATCACTGCGCTAAAAATGGGGTGAGAAGAGTTTCTACGTAAGCGAATAACCATTATAGCTAATGTAAAATAATAATCTGGGCCGGGTCTATATTAATATAATAAAGCTGAAGAGTTTGTGTGTGTGTTTAAACGCGCTAATCTCTGGAACTACCAGTCGGATTCGAAAAATTATTTTTGTATATGATAGCCAGATTCAAGAGGAATAGTTTAGGATATGTAGCATTATGCTACACCTCTCAGGTAACCTTAAAGATTGAGTTTTGTTCAGTAAGTCGGAAGAACAAGCGCTCCCGAACAGCTTGCTTTATCCGCGTGCGCTGGCGTTATGGTTAGTGATACATACACCGTTTTACCGATCTGAACCAAAATTTGTATACATGCCCTTTGGAACCCTGCATGAAATCTCGGACAGACCACTCCATTCCCTGCACTTAGGCCCTTTGGCACAAATTTACACCGTGTCACCGATCTGAACCAAAATTTGTATACTTACCCTTTGGAACCCTGCATGAAATCTCGGACAGATCACTCCATTCCCTGCATTTAGGCCCTTTGGCACCAATCTACACCGTTTCACCGATCTGAACCACAATTTGTATACTTACCCTTTGGAACCCTGCATGAAATTTCGGACAGATCACTCCATTCCCTGCATTTAGGTCCCTTGGCATAAATCTACACCGTTTTACCGATTTGAACAAAATTTTACATACTTACCCTTTGGAACCCGACGAGTAACAATGTCCACTTTAATTTTCGGACAGACCACTCCATTCCCTGCATTTAGGCCCTTTATCACAAATATATACCGTTTCTCCCAATTGCACCAAATTTTACATACACTTTGAAACCCTTCTGGTAACACTGTCTACTTGATATTTTGGACAAAGCTCTCCATTCCCTACATTTAGAATAACAGACAAAATGAACTTGAAAACCACGTATTAAGGCCCTAGAACCATTCATATTCGTAGTAGTGTAGGCCTAACTGTAAGAGTATTTTAATAAGTCTATTGTTGACTGGCAATTCGGGCTGCATCACGTCGCCCCTACCAGTGTTCTGGGGCAGAATTACGAAAATAGTTCAATCTTGCGCAGCTTATAAATTGCAGTCCGGGGGAGTAATTAGTGCATAGATTTCTTAGACCCCTTAAAGCAGTTATTATCATGACAAGATTACTCCTCTGTATAAGTGCAATGGTGTTGGTGCAGTACATTGAGGTTAGCAGCTGCAATATGCGTTAGTGCTTTCAAATTTACCTTCATTTATTCCGAACCTTATCGTTGAGCGCTATGTCGCGATAAACGATACTATTGCTACCTCAGGAGTTCGGGACAGCCGAAGTTTTCCAGAGTGTTCTGATAATTTTTCTACGGCGCTATGCGACAAATGACGACACTATTGGTGTCTACATTTCTAACAGCCAATGAGATATAAGCCCTAGGCAGTGTCTTTTATTTCACTTACTCTCCTTTCTAATAATTTTTTAAAATTCGTTTGTAAATTACATGCGTCAGTACTGTAGTTAGTAAATAGCCGTTTCCCTATTCATTATTTTCATTATGGGGAAATGACCTGAATGTTACGTTCATTATACTGTACTACTTATCACTCCCACAACAACCACCACCACCACCACAAAAAGTTAGATTTTTAATATTTTTTTCCGTTAGTTTGAGTATCATGTGCCAGTTCTGTAGTAGTATTCATTAAAAGTCAACCCCTGGCACTATACGGCCCATGACGGGCTAAGGCCGACCAAGCGACCACTGCCCAGCCATTCGGCCTGCAGATATTGGGGTGACGCGTGATCAGCGCGTCGGGTCCCCTCGGCCGTTAATCTTGGTTTTCGTGATCGGGGCGCTGTCTCACTGTCAGACAGCTACTCAATTGTCCTCACGAGGCTGAGTGCACCCCATTCCAACCCTCACGCCAGTTTTAAAATCCCTGACGGAGCCGGGGATCGAACCCGGGGCCCCCGGGTGAGAGGCAGGCGCGCTACCCCAACACCACGGGGCCGGCAGTAGTATTCATTATCATCAATAAAACAAATAAATCCACCGGGCGAAGACGGGCACTACTGCTAGTTAGCGATAAATGCGAAATGCAACGAGGAGATGCAACAAGAAGTTAGTTACTGTCATCTTAAGGAGCGGAACAGCGTGGTCATCTGACACTTGCAGAAAGAAGTATATGCACGATTTATTACAGGAGTGATTTATGGCTGTAATTTTGTTGCGAAGTTTTGCGAAAATTTTCATTTTTATGATTAAAACAAAAACAAAAAACAAATGACATTTTTGTAAAAACATTGTTTTGTAATTGTCAAAACATTCATACGGAAGGCTTATTATTCTCTTTAACTGCAGAACCATCGGCAACTGGGTAATTGATTCCAGTTTCTTCTTAAGGTAAGTTTGGTTCTGTAATTTGTAACATACAATGCTCGTCAGTTAACTCAGGGTGGAAATAATAAAATCATTATTATGTTAGGCAAATATCCCCCTGCAAAAGTGGACCATCCTGCAGTGAGACGTTTGAAGATAAGCTGGATGAGTCTACCAAATTGCGCCGCGGAAATGAAGACCAAATTTATTGAAAATTTTACAGACAAATCAGTCATAATATTTTGTGATCAAACAACTGATTTTAATGATAAGTGCGTATTAGCGGTCCTTATTGGAACTATAGAAGAGAAATCAGTTCAGAAACGTTATCTTGGTTCACGTTCATTTCTAGAAGTAGTTAATGCCACCACAACAAGCCAAGCGGCAGTAAAAAAAAAATATATGATTTAAAATAATAATTAGTCATCAAAGCAATTTGTGCCGACAGTGCTGAAATGTGTCAAAACTCTCAAAGTGCTAGTAGGCGATCATTTAATTGGTTTCACATGTTGGCGTCATATTTTTAAACTCTTAGCAGAAAAATGAGAAAGATCTTAATTATGCTATATCAGGCCAAAAAAATGTTTTTAGAAACGCAAGGAAAAACAAATCACATTATTAAACATCTTTCATGTTCGACCCTGACTATTATATGTCAGAAAACTGTACTATAATGAGGCTCATTTAACACTATTTTTCATTATGAAACAGTTTCTCCCACCAATCAGAGCTCAAGAAACAGTTGTTTGACCAATCAGATAATTAGATGCGCTGAGTTCCACGGCCTTCTAATTCAAATTTTACTGCGTGGTCTAGTGTCACAGTGGGGTAATCGAGGAGGCCATGGACAAATACAAGGCATTCTCTGCGTCTCATGCGCTCTGTTCAGTACATAAAACTGGCAAAATCTCAACAGATATTTATGAATATTTATGTTCGAACATAAAATAGTTATAATAAGTATCGTCGAACATAAACAGTCGTATGCAACTCGCCTATAATGGTAATTAAGACACTCGTATGTAAATTATAAAACTCGCATACGCTCGTTTTATAAACATACTCGTGCCTTAATTATTGCCATTATAGGCTCGTTGCATAATGTACTATTACGGGGAGCGTGATGGCGAAGTGGCTTAGCTGTTCGTCTCTCACCCGGACGGCCGGGGTTCGAATCCCGGTGACAGCGGGGTGGAATTTTCCCCTGAAAAATCACGTGGCGTCAGGAAGGGCATCCGGTCTTAAATCCCCGGCCAAAACCAAAATGAGCCTGGTTGGCTCTGGCAACCCCAATTAATTGGGAAAAGCCGAAGAAAGAAGAAGAAGCATAATGTACTATTGCGGAACAATATCCTGACCTCACACCAAAATTGTGCCCTGTTCCTGTTGTGACGAGATGGTCAAGTTCCTTTAATTCCAGTGATTATGTGTTTGAGTATTTTAAAGCAATTGTAAAATGTTTCAATCAGTGGCGTAGTTGGTAGCATGCTGAACTGCTGTGCCCAAGATCTCGGGTTCAAACCCGGCCAAAGTCATCGGATTTTTAAGAGCGTTAAAACCCTTCAGTATGCCTTCCTTCCGAGAGGAAGTAAAGCCGGCGGTCCCATATCATAGATTTATGGCATGTAAAAGAACCATCCACTAATTAAACTCGTGTGAAGCTCAATTTCTAGGTTATAGTTCGTTCAAACGCTCTATCAAAGTTCCAACGTTCACCACTAGGTGTCAGTGACATCCGGTAGCGAAAGTTGGAACTACTTGAAATTGAACGTAACTGGTAGCTCACCCCATGGGTGTCCGCTTGAAGCCGCTACAGCCTCTGGCGAGCCGAACATGTCCTCGGACACTCCCGGCACTAAAAGACATACGCTAAATAAATAAATAAATAAATAAATAAATAAATAAATAAATAAATAAATAAATAAATAAATAAATAAATAAATAAATAAATAAATCAGTACAATTCACTATCACCTCACTGTCAAAACTTACCATAAGAAAACTTTTGTAATTCATTTAAATGTAAAATTTTGAAAATCAAGGCTTCCTTAGTTTCTTTGAATTACAACTTGATTACAAAACCTATATTAGAATTTCAGACGCGTAAGAAACCTGTAGCACACTTATTAATGTCACGAATTGAATCTCTATAAAGCAAATCTCTGCTTAGTATAAATCAAAGTTCCCGATTCTTGGATGTTACCGGTAATCTCGAGAAGCACTGGATGGATTTTGATGCAGTTTTCACCATTCTGTAAAGGATATCTCGAGGAAGGTTTCTGTAGGAAATAATTTATTTATGATCAAAAGAAGCCAAGCAGTAACGATTTCAGTGAAAAAGTCGAAACCTGGCAACCGTGCGCTTTTTAAGCTTATGCTGGGCAAACCGTTAAACATTTCTATATACTATGAGTGTATGAATTGTTCAGTACGAAAAGTTCTACAAAAAAAAAGTCTGGGACAGCATATCTCTATCTTCAATTCATCGTCCACTATAAGTTTTTGTCACGTTTTCATTTCTTCCAACAATCTCCATTCAATTACTAGCTTCGAGACAGTTTATGAGCTAGCTGGCTAGCAAGCGAGCCTATCACCCCAGACACAAGAGTCGTGTCGAGTAACGACGTCAGAGAAGAATGGTTGTGTTTGGAGTTTCCCTAGAAGTGCAACTCGGCTTTTCTTCATTTCGCCTGTGAACGTTTCGTTCCGGAGAATACACTTTCAAGTTTAGATTGGACGGAAGGGGGATTTGTGTTTCATGCACCTCGCCATTCTTAAATTACGTCTGACAAGAATTCGTTGCACATGCATCTCCATGGTAATATAATTAATAGTTCAGTCAGTGATGTTAACCCATCATGCCGAGACGGAAAAAGGATATGGGTCATAGTTCATTGACATCGAAAAAAATACGCTTATCACGTAACAATGAAACTGAGCAACAAATACTTTCTCGATTGTCTCAAGAGAGAGAGAGAGAGAAATAATTCACAAAGGGAGTCCTCCCTAAAGTTCCTATGACACAGGGAAGAAAGTGGTTGGTTGGTTCTTAAGTTTAGGGGCTGCGACAACGCGGTCTTGTAGCCCCCTGTACTTTGGGTGTGTGTAGAATCTGTCTGATAACCGGTGTTAATTGTGATGACTGTATTTGTGTGTGTTATCTGTTTTTAATTCAAGTAAGAACTGCAGACTTTGGAATTTTTCAAATACCTATGTAGTTCTTACTTTTGCCGCCAAACGCCACCGTCAACGACTACTAGTTCAGAACTTAGCAACCAGACGCCACCGCAGTCGGCTCTTGGCAACGAACGTAGGAACCTAAGAGCGTTGTTTACATTCTTAACCCATACAATTTGGCTTCACACAAGTGTAATTAGTGGAAGGTTCTTTAACATGCCATAAATCTATGACATGGGACCGCCGGCTTTACTTCCCCTCGGAAGGAAGGCATACTGAGGGAGTTTTAACGCTCTTAAAAAATCCGACGACTTCGGCCGGATTTACAGGGAAGAAATGTTCATGGTCTGTTGTCCGATAAAGATAATTCTGCTATGAATTATGATTCCTCCATATATAAATGATGCTTTAGTTTCCGGGGGAACTAATACAGTGTGGGCAATTTGATGATAAATTTATAAATTAATAGAGACTATCGATTCTAAGATTATAGAGCACCAGTCCAGAATTTATCACAAGTATTTGCTGAATTGACACTCAAAAAACTAGAATCAATGGTCTTAGATGATGAACGGAATATTGACATACTTGATGCTTTAGATTATATTTTTGAACCAACAAATTGCTTTCCGGTGTAGGGGTGAATAATTTTGATAAACTTAAAGCAAAGTTCAGTAAATTACCCGAGTTTGTAAATGTTGGTGAACAATGTGATGCAGAGTTCAGTGATGAATCTGAGTTGGATGTGATTGACAAATTGGAAGCATTGCATGCAGGAGGTGATGCGCATAAAATGCGGTCATTGTGATTACCTCTTTCAAAGGCAGTGAACGTTTTCTTTTTCACAATACAAACTTGTAGTTTCAGATATGAGAACAAGTATGAAAAAACAAAATGTTGTCACTTGTTGTAAGTTGATATTTGATGAATGAAAATACATGAGAGAGAAAGTCTTACACACCACACGTTTAAATATATAATAGCACAAAGCTGATTTCCCAAGAAAATAATTTACAATTTCTAAGCTTTATTTTCCCATTGCAAATATTGTGTATTGACCCTTTATAGGGCAAAAGACTGGGGGTATAAAATATTTGTTTTTTACGCACATTTGTAATTGGGGGATGGTTGGTTGGTTCTTAAGTTTAGGGGCTGCGACAACGCGGTCATGTAGCCCCGTGTACTTTGGGTGTGTGTAGAATCTGTCTGATAACCGGTGTTAATTGTGATGACTGTATTAGTGTGTGTATCTGTTTTTTAATTTTAAGTACTGCAACTTATAATTTTTCAAATAGTTCCTACTTTTGCCGCCAAGCGCCACCGTCAACGACTACTAGGTCTAATTCAGAACTTAGCTACTAGACGCCACCGCAGTCAGCGCTTGGCAACGAACGTAGAAACCTAAGAGCGTTGTTTACATTCTTAACCTATCCAATTTAGCTTCACACAGGTGCAATTAGTGGAAGGATCTTTAACATGCCATAAATCTATGACATGGGACCGCCGGCTTTACTTCCCCTCCGAAGGAAGGCATACTGAGGGATTTTTAACGCTCTTAAAAAATCCGACGGCTTCGGCCGGGTTTGAACCCGCTATCTTGGGCATAGAAGCTCAGCATGCTACCAACTACGCCACCGATAATTGGGGGAGATAGATGAGTAGGAATCTGCAACAATTTGATGTGTGTGGATTCTATTTTATGAAATATAGGGTGGGAAATTATTATCCCACTGCCCACACCCGACAGTATGTTTTCTTAGATGAGCAATGGAGTAATAATCTCCCACCTCCAAATTATGATGATACTGTGTTTATCACTCAATAATGAGGTTTATTTAACAGGATATAATATATAAAAATACCCATCACGAACTATAATAAAAAAAACACGTAACTCCCACGCAATACAAGGTCAGTGACCTATATCATCTTAGCCGAAAACTGCACAAAAATTATAAAATTGATTTTGGAATGTTAAAAGTTAGTGTATTCGAATATAATTCAATAATTTCAAAATAGTATTTACTAAAAACACACAAACTTAATTGTAAAAATCTTCTATTCTATGGCAAACACCCTGAGCAGGATAATTATTTCCATTCTAGCTGAAATATATGTAATCAAGTGACCAAAACCATTATTAACATTGTATTTCAGTTATATACCAACGTTTACAAATCTCTTATCTTCAATAAACACACCTTCTTCTGTAAGACAATGCATTGCATTCACCCAATACAACCGAACTGGCGAGCATGTGCACTGTGGAGACCACTGGGATATATGCTTCCCACCTTTGGTTTCTGATGACAGTATGCATCAAATTAATGGGTTTTCAATATTTCTCAGCATCTAGCTCGTGGATGCATTTGGAACTGCTTGAAATGAATGGGGTGGGAAGATTCTCTCCCTAACACCGTTCTATAAATACATGGTGGGAAGATAGTATCCCAAGGACCTATAAAGAGACAACAAATCATTGATATGATTTCTTTTTTAGAAATAGTTCCTTGCTTATGAAAAATCTGGATTATCGAAAAAACAGTAGTCTCTTGTTGGGATGGATATAGAATAAGTATCCAAAAATATATGTCAGCCAGTCCAAACGTTGAAAATTATGGAAGGCGCTAATTGAATGGATATGAACTTATTTATTTGCGCACAACAGGATTTTCATCCCAATTACAGTGGCATAAAGAGTACACAGTATGTTATCTTATAACTTATACTCTAACTTAATGTGATCTTCTCAAATCTGGGTTAGTATTATGACATTGAAAATGATCACGAAGTTTTAGCGAAATTTCTACCTTTCTTACAATCACACCACGATATGTAATAAACCTTTCAAGAATTTTCCAAAAACACCACAAAAAGCCGGGCCTGGATACGTACTGATGTTGGGATGAAACCGCCTTAATCAATGAACACTCATCTTCAGCGGATATTGAATCATATGACGTAAGTGCCTTATTCAAAAGATAAGTTCAAAATGTACTAAAAACCTTTGCATAATTCATAGTAAATTGTTTGAAATGTAGTTCTCAATATCTCAATCACAATAACACAGGTTGACAGACGAAGTCTACAGAGTACATGTGGCTGAATGACCACCATGTCGTTGTTGCTTCTTTTGGGGTCTTGGACATTAGCCCGTGTTATTGTGTTGTCTGTAGTAGTGTGTATTTATAATTGAATCTAGCATTAGGAAGGAGGCTATCGTTGCCTTAAGTTCGGAACCATCCCGGCGTTTGTCTGGAGTAGAAGTGGGAAACCACGGAATCTCACTTTCAGAATGCCTGAGGTGAGAATTGAACACCCCCCCCCCCCCTCCCCCCGTTCCAGCCCACAGACAGAGCAGATAATCGAACCCGAACCTCAGGGGTGACAGCAATTGCGCCACCAGGTGGACAGAGCATGAGGCTCGCGAGCCAAATGCGGCCCTTGAGTCAATTTCGTGCACCTCCTTGTAAATATAGTTCAGATTTTAAAGAGTTTAAAAAGCATATAAAGTAGGCTATATAAATGGACTGGCGTTTTGGAAGAAAGTTCCAGAAAAGAAAAAAATGTGCTTATCGCAATATTTGGGACTACTTTAGTGAATCAGTGTATTCAACGCTCAGGTTCATTACCGTAAATCTAAATATCGAACTGAACTAACTGATGAACCTTGAAGGGAACTCGTGCGAACTGCTCTTACCAATTATCAGTCACATTTCAAACAACTAACAGCAAAAAGGAACACTCGAAAAAGCATTTCTCAAAAGTAAAAACCTTTATCATGTTGTATAATTGAACAATAATGTTATGTGTAATGTTAACTATATAAATGTTTCTCAATTTTTTATGAAATAAAGAACGTGTTTTTATTTTATAAATCATTATAAATTAACACGGATTCAGGAAAGGATATTCAATTGAATCGCAGGTGGTGGGGTTTTGTCAAGATATAGCAGAAGTCATGGACACAGGAGGCCAAGTGGACAGTGTAAGGCTTTTGACATGGTTCCACATGACCTCCTGTTACATAACCTTGCAAATTTGGGTCTTGATAAAAGAGTGGTATTCTGGATCCGGGACTTTCTCCAAAACAGAACCCAAACAGTCAAAGTTGGGGGAGTATTTTCGAAAGAGACAAAAAGTCACCTCTGGAATGCCACAAGGAAGTATAGTTGGGCCATTGTTGTTTCTTCTATATATAAACGACCTAGCAGAATATGTTAAATCGGAGTCAGACTATTCGCTGACGACTGTGTCATATATAGAAAAGTCAAAAACCAAGTTGACACTGCGCTCCTTCAACAAGACTTGGAACGTATAGAATGCTGGGTTATCCGAAATAACATGAGGATGTGCAGAAAAATGTAAATGCCTGTCTTTTACTAACAGCAGAAAAGGGACAATATTTGATTATAAATTAGGAAACAAAATTATTCCACGAGTGGAGTCATGCAGCTATCTCGGGATTGCCATAAATAAAAGGTTACACTGGGGTGAGCACGTTGAGAGCGTTGTAAATAAGGCGCAAAAGTCGTTATACTTCGTTAAGAGAAACATGAAGGGTAGCAGTATTCAGGCCAAAGAACTGGCTTACAAATTAATGTCTTGTGAGACCAATTCATTCCAGGCGGCTCAAAACAAGCAAACGTTTGAAAATTGGATAACATTATGATTATAATTTCGAAAAGTTAGCCCCCCAGGGGCTCACAACTTGTGGAACGTGGGTTGGCTACCACGGGACCCCAGCTGAGTCAGGCGTTGCTTCCACTTACTTGTACTGGCCTCCTCTCCGTCTTCTTTCCTGTCGACCTCTCTTAGTCAACTCTTGTTCTCTTCCGACGGTATTAGGGTATCCGAGGCCTAGGGAGTCTCTTCCTTTCCCGCCTTAATTGGCCCTTGTCTCATCTTTCCTGATACCCTCCTTCTCCGAGGGGTCAGCCTTCTTTTTCTTTTCATGTTATCTCCTGCCTTCTGCTCAAGGCCCTCAAGGAGACAGGGTGTGCGTAGCCCCACCACTTCTGGTGCACCCTGGATAGTGCTACACCCTCAAGGGCTCACGGCTGGTGAGTTCGGGAGTTGGCGACCCCGAGGGATTCCTGAGCTGTGTCCGATTTCCTCTTTTTCCACTGACTTTGGGGCGGGCCTTGTCCTCTTTCCCCTTCCTATCTGCCTTTCATGGCTCTCCTTCCTTGCAAGTCCCTCAATCCTCATTCTTCGAGGGTTGAGGGCATTTCTTTTCTTCCTGTCCTTTATTTGCCTTATCCTTTATTTGTTTACCATTTCTTCTTGTAGTATGTTAATTTGTAGTTAGTATTAGTTATAGTTTTCATTCCCATCTCATCTTTCACCATCACCCAAACCATTAGGGGCCGATAACCTAGATGTTAGGCCCCTTAAAACAACAATTATCATCATCATCATCGTAAAGTTAGGAGTTTCCTTGTACTGTGCATTGGCTGTGCAGTGTCTCTACCGGTTAGCACCTCGTTATGTCAACAGAATGGAGCAAGGTCGTCGCCAAGTAACCTTGCTGATAAACAAACGACTCGCCGTAAACATGCGACTCCTCGAGAGACACCATCAATGAAATGCGATGCGGTTAACAAGAGAACATCGCTTGCGTCAATCCATCAAAAATACTGCAACGCATCCATCGGGTCGGGAAAAGCACCGGCTCTACATATTCCGATTGTGAAACTAATTTGATTCGAACATAGGAATAGGTTGACTATTAGAATTATTTACACATTCCAAAATTTAAATACAGTATTCGCATTAGTGAAATAACCCCATTATTTAGTCAATAACACTGGTCTATAAGGTAACTGGTATGTGGATGTGGGGCCTCAAATCCGAGAAATACTGAAAGATGCAGCTTTCTTCAGTACTTTGACGGACAAAGAACAAGAAGTTCGGAAACATTTTAAATGGATTTTCAGCAACCTTTTGGTATGAAGAAGGATCATGATTTCAAAAATGGTATCCACAAATTTGTGCACGCATACAAGAAGCTTGGGTATCGTATGTCACTGAAGGTTCATCTTCTGCATTCCCATGTGGTCTTGTTCCCCGATTCTTGGTGACGTAAGTGATGAGCAGGGAGAGTTTGTGGATTGATTCCATGATGGGCGATGTTATACAGGGATGTCCCAGACACCACACTCCTTAGGAAGAGGAAACCAACTATATTTCAATAACAGACATACAACAGTGCAACCTTGCGCCATGCTATCAACTGGTAAAACCGTACGCGCTAGAACAACTTGGACAGGATCAGCGTCACAAAACGATCTATATACGCATAGTTGTATTTCTGATGATTACAACAAGTTTAATTTTTAGACCATTGTATTATAATGATTCGACGAACAAGTCCATCCATTAAATGTAGAAACATAGAAATAAAGAGATAACAAGCGATGCTTGTTTTCAAATATATTTATTTATCTATCTAGTTATGTATTTATGTACACTGTTTATTTATTTATATTTATTTGTTTATTTATTATTTAATTTGTGTATTTATTTATTTATTTAATTAATTACCTATTTATTTATTTATTTATTCATTTACTTATTTTTATTTATGTAATTATTTATTTATTTATTTATTTATTTTTATTTATTTGTTTATTTATTTATTTCTTCTTCTTCTTCTTGCTTTGTTACGGCCAACTAAGGACCACGTTATGTCAACTGTTTCTTCTGCATTTTAATGTTGGCCCGGTACTCTTTCATTCGCAATCGAAGTTGCACCCTTCTATCCGTCGCGTCGTCCACGCCTTCCCAGTTTTTAGTTTTGGCTTAGGTTGAAAACTCCCGATGTTTTTGAAGTTTTCCCTAAGTGAGCCACGCTCCTTAATATCATCACATGTTATTGTCTTTTTCTCATGGAGGAAAGCAAAAATTCGGTTGGATAGCCGTGTTGATTTCATTCGGGTTATATGTCCATAAAAGGGAGTCCTCCTTTTCCTCATCACATTAGTTATTTTCTGTACCTGTGTGGGCGTCTTCGGAACTCGCCGTGTTCTTTGACTGGACCCAGGATTTTCCTCAATATCTTCCTTTCCTTCATCTCCAGTTTTTCCATTATGCCTTTTCTATTCATGGCGAGACATTCCGCTGCATACAAAGCTTCTGGCCGAATGACCGTGCAGTAGTGCTTGCGTTTTGAATTCAGGGATATAGATCGTTTGTTGTAGTTACACCATGGTTTGTTGTACACATTCTTAGTTAGCCATTTCAATTTTATTCAAGCGTGACGCAAAAGCCTCGTATTCGGACATTGTAATATCACCACGATACTTAAATCAACTATTCAACTAATACGCCAAATCAATACTCAATGTATATATATTTATATATAAATAGGACATGTTTCGGCCTTCAATGAGGCCATCTTCAGCTAAACAAGAAATCAATTAATAATTAAGTTAAACTATTATAAAAGTATTTAAATCTAATAAGAAAAGAAATATTAACGTTAAAATTGAATAAAATGAATCGCTATTAAAATGGAATCCTTACAAATCAAATTAAATAAAATGAAAATAAAATACTTGCCATTTTTCTTAAAATGTAGTTAAAAACGAGAAAATATTATTGGCGAATGTAAACAAATATTAAACTTTATAATAATTCTTATCAAAATAATACACTAAAAATAATTTAGAAATAATGTTCTGTAACCAATAATTAATCTCGATCAGTGAAATTGAACAAGCACATGGCTAAATGCTTAAATGAATAAGTAAATCTTCTATCTTCAACATGAAGTTAAAATTCTGAATAGGTGCCAAATACTAAGTGTGCCGACATGAACGTAGTTTAGAGCTTGAAATATTAAGTAAATGGATCAGTGCTTGAGACGAATAAGGAGATCTTCACTCAAGATGGAGTTAAAATTTTGAATAGTTCCCAATAAGTAATCGGGTTGACATAAAGTGCCCTTGATGTAAGAGAACGAAGAAATTGGTGCGACAATGTTAGATAAAAGCTTCTTGTGCGCAAATGTCTGTGAAGTAATAGTGGACAATATGAAGCACATGTTTAGAAGATTGAAGAAATGTTAACTGCATTTATATATTATTATGTATTCTTATCTTCTATAGTTTTATCGTGGTATGTAAATAACATATGTAACCTATTTTACGATACTTCAATTTCACAACCCGTTTGATTTTCCCATGATTCACTTCTACAGTATATGTTTTGGAGCCGTTTTGATGTTAGTAATAAATTCTGTTTTTCTCGAAAGAGATCAGGAGGCCCGCCTTTGCCGCTTGTGTTTGAAGGTGGTTGATCTGTTTCCTGACCGTATCCAATAAATCCGCAAAAACCGCAAGGTCATCTGCAAAAGCTACACAGTCAATTGATAGGCTCTTATTATTGTGACCTAGTCTGATTCCATTTTGGACTCCTTCATCACTCATTGCTTTGTACCACTCACGGATGACTTTCTAAGAACGCAGTTTAACAGTAGTGGCGAGAGACCATCTCCCTGTCGAACTCCTGTCCTTATCTCGAAGGCATTGAAAATCTCGCCTCTAAACTAAACTTTTGAAGTGGTGATGTTGGATGATTGCTCTGGTTTTGTCGTCTAGGCCGAACTCCTTTAGAATCTGATGTAGGGTAGTCCGATCAATGGAGTCATAAGCATTCTTAAAATCAATGAAGGTTACTACAAATGTCTTGCTCCTTAATTTCAGATATGAAAGGATAGATTTGAGTTTCATGATTTGCTCCACACATGATCCTCCCTTCCTAAGACCTCCTTGATAATCACCCACTTCTGTATCTAGCTGTTCTTCAGCCTTAGCTTGAAGAGCTTTTGAGTTATTTTGTAAGTTATTTATTTATTACTTAATTTGTTTATTTATTTTTATTTATTTATTTAATTAATTAATTCCTTATCTATTTATTCTTTAATTTATCTTTATTTATTTATTTATTTATTTAATTAATTTATTTCTATTTATTTATTTAATTACTTATTTATTTATTCATTTATTTATTTATTTAATTCCTTATATATTTATTCATTAATTCATCTTTATATATATATACACCGCGGACAGGCCAACAAGGACCACGCAAATATCACTTCTTTATAGGTCTAGTTTCCTTCTTTCTCTTCCAGAAGTCTTTCATCCTGGTCGACTGTGCAGCTCTTCTTTCAGCAGTCCATTCTCCTCTGTTGAGATTTTTCTTCTCCCCGACAAGAATTTTGAGACCAAAAATTTTTTTTCTGTACTCTATTCGATTTAGACAATCTTCTTCAGTAATTTTGAATTTTTGAAGTTCTTCTTTCATTTGTTTTACATAGCCTCCTTGTCCTTTATAGTTCCAGATTTTATCAAAAATTTGTTTGTTTAACCTTGAGCAATCCATGCGGACCATATGTCCGTAGAACTGAAGTCGCCGTTTTCTGATCATCACTTCAAGGTTGTCGATTTTACTATAAATTTCTGCATTCGATCTCAGTCTATAACCTTCCTGTGTTTTCCTAGGACCATAAATCCTTCTTAAAATTCTTCTTTCTATCTTGAGCAAATTCTCCATTCCGGTTATATTTGTAGTTTCCATGCCGTACAAGATGACTGGTCTAACAACAGTATTAAAATGTCGTAATTTTGCATTGATAGACAGGTTCTTTTTATTGTATATATTTTTTGTACAAAAATTTAATCTTTCCAATTTCCCTTTTTTGTTCTCGATTGCCAATTTATCCGTCCCATTGCTACTAATTATTTCTCCAAGATATTTAAATCGGTCAGTGACCCTGGTGCTCCCATAATTTGTTTTTATCATTTTCTTAGTGTATTTCTGATCACTTGTCATCATCTCTGTTTTTACCAACGAAATCTGTAAGCCCGCTTTTTCCGCCGTTTCTTTTAACTGATCAATTTGGTTAATAGCTTCTTGTTCTGATTCAGCAAACAACGCTACGTCGTCAGCAAATGCTAAACCTTTGACTCTGAGGTTCTTATTCTTTGTACCAATTTTAGCACTTGAATCGTTCTTCTCCCAAAACGTCCTCATGACTTTATCCAAGACCAAATTGAAAAGCAGTGGTGATAGACTGTCCCCTTGTCTTAGCCCAGTTTTTACCTCGAAGGGCTCGCTAACTTCATTTAAAAATTTGACTCTGGAAATCGTATTAGTTAATGTAAGTTTTATTAAATTTATGGTTTTTTGATCAACTTGGTATTCCTTCAATGTGTCAAAAACAGTATCCCTATCCACTGAATCATACGCTTTCTGAAAATCAACGAATGAGATAAAGATATTCTTTGGCCTGTTGTTGTAATATTTTAATATCAATTTTAAACTAAGAATTTGTTCTGCACACGATCTATTCCTTCTGAAACCTCCTTGGAACTCGCCAAGCTGTGGTTCGATCTGTGGTTCAAGTCTGTTTAAAAGTAGTTTGGCAAATATTTTATATGTGACAGACAACAATGAGATCCCCCTATAACTATTGACATCAATTTTTGAGCCTTTTTTATGTAGTGGATGAATTAAGGCGATTAACCAGTCTTCTGGAATTGCTTCCTCAATCCAAATTTTCTGGAATAGATTTGTCGTCGCTATTAAAAATTCATCATCTACAAGCTTCCACATTTCTGCAATTATTCCATCTTTGCCTGAGGCTTTATTGTTTTTAAGTGAGTTGATAATACATTTAACTTCATTTACATCTGGGGGCGTAGAGTCAAAATTTTGTGTTGTAAATTTGAAACTCAACTTGTCTGTCGGTTTTGGACAATTTAACAACTTCTCAAAATACGCAGCCAAGATATCACAATTTTCCTTGTTGTTTAATGCTAGCGTACCATCTTCCCTTTTGAAATTTAAACTCGGCGCTGAATATCCAGTGATTTCATTCTTAAATGCTCTATAAAACAATCGGGTGTCATTTTTCTTAAAATTGTCGTCCATTTCCATTATTTGGTCCTTCATATATTTTCTTCGAATCGTTCTTAAAGTCTGGTGGGCCATTTTCCTTAATCTTTGTACTTCCTCTAAATTTTCTGGAGTCTTGTTCCCGTTCCACTTGTGCCAAGCACAATGTCTTTCTTTGATCACTCTTTCACATTGTTCATTCCACCAAGCATGTTTCCTATAAAAGTTCAACGGTGCAATTTCCTGAGCTGGTTCAAGAAGGTTATTAGTAACATCATTCCAATTGGTTGGTATTTTAAGTTTTCCTTGAAATTCTATCCTTTTTTCATTTGTAAGAACCTCTCTATTAATTTTCGGAATTTTAATTCTAGTTGTATTTTGTTTGCGTGTAAAAGGTATTGATTTATTTATTTAATTAATTTATTTCTATTTATTTATTTATTTAATTACTTATTTATTCATTCATTTATTTATTTAATTCCTTATCTATTTATTTATTTAATTAATTAATTACTTATTTATTTAATTAATTACTTATTTATTTATTCATTCATTTGTTTATTTATTTATTTAATTACTTAATGACTTATTTATTTATTTAATTACTTAATTACTTATTAATTTATTTATTTAATTATTTATTTATTTATAACGATATCAGGCTGAATGGGAAAGGGGTTAACACCCATGCGACCCATTGGTTTCGCTCTCCTTCGAACAAATCGTCCACTGAATATATTTCTTTATACAATTTGCTGTAATGATTTTTGGGTACTTATCGTCTTAGAATAAATCAAATATTTGAACTTTTCGAAATGCTCGATCTCTTCGAAGTATTCGGATATCCCCATTGTTTGAACATTCAAATTCCTCGAGCAATCGAATAATTCATTCCAATGACATTGTCATTCCAATGATATGAACAGTGCTGGTATATTATTTAGCCAGTATCACAATTTCCGCAGAGGGGCAAAGAAATCCACATTTTAATTAGGGAAAGGGGCGGGGGGATTTAAAGATGATCCATGGGATTCAAGGATCCTTCCTGCCTACAACCAGTGTTGCCAACTCACGGGTTCAAGAAAAACACCAAGCAGGAGTCAAGAGTTACTAGATTCCTCAGTTATCAACAGAGAAAACTATTATTATCGTAACAGGAATTCAACTAGTCGCTAAATCGTTGTCTAAATAACACCAAATGAACTACTTTCTTGCTAAAAGTCCCTAGACAAAGTCTTTACATTGGCAACACTGATTGGAACCTCTGGAAACTTTGCCGTTAGTGTGCAATGATAGTCCATTGCTGTGAAAAGGAACGTGATACAGTAAAACCTGCCTAAACCGAACCCTTTGTATACCGGAAACCTGGACAAACGGAAAACAACATTCGGAATGGAGGTATTTCCTGTGTAAAATGACACTGTAAACCGGAAAACTGCCTAACGCGGAAACGGAAAGAAATTCCGGAACTGTAGGCGTAAATAACCTGACTAAGACGGCTTATCTGATCCATAATACAAAGCTATGTACTAAATTTTGAGCGCGACTGTACTTGCACCAAAGTCCTAGGAAACATTTACTCTAAGTTTTCTTCAAGGATGCAGCAGGTTTGCTACATTTCACAACATCTGTACCATTACTTTCTCCAACCCTCTTGTGATAGACACAGCTTCCTTCTGACCAATGAGAGTAGAATAAGACAGTGGACTTGAGTGATCTTTAAAGGTGTAATTTTTACTGTGTACTGCATTTATTTACGTACTGTAATTCAGTGACAATGACTTCTAAACATAAGACACTTACACTGGAGGAGAAAATTAAAGTTCTTGAAGAACACGAGAAAAACAAACGTCCGGCTAAAGATTTATAACTGTGTTGTTTAAAGTGGGAGAAAGTCAATTTATTTCATAATAATCCTTTACGATACCACAGTATTTTATTGCAGTGTATTTTGTCATATTAATACTCAACCCTTTCTAAAGCGGAAAGCTGTGAAAACGGAAAAATAAATCCGGAACTACTGACTTCCGCTTTAGACAAGTTTTACTGTATTTCACTTCAAAAACCTCGCATGCACCATCACGTCCCCCGGATCTCGTGTTGAGATTGGAGGAAGTTACCTTCCTTGTGCGATCTAAACGAATATTTAGGTTAACAACCTGCTTCTTCAAAGCTTTCCCACACCCGGACCGATGCGCTGTCCGCCTCAGGGTCAGATCGGTTAAACTGCAAGGTCACGCTAAGGCAGTCACTGCAGCCTCGGTGTGAATTCGCACCTTTCAACACGTTACTTACAACTGGGGCACTATGTCCTCGTACACACTTTTTCCTATTGTCTTTTGTTGCTTTTCAGTTGGTCAACACGATTGGGCCCAATGAATGGGCGGGATACAAGATATAAATATGTAAACACACTCCTGGAAAAATGTACATGTATTAGTTAATTATCACTAATAAATGGGCAATTTAGGATGACGAGTTTCCACCCTCAGATCCTGTTCACTGTGTTAAAGTAACATTTTTCACCCCCCAGGGGCTCACATCTAGTGAAACGTGGGTTGGCAACTATGGGACCCCACCTGAGTCCGGCAATGCTTCCACTTACTTGTGCCGGGCTCCTCTCCGTCTTCTTTCCTGTCGATTTCTCTTGGTCAACTCTTCTTCTCTTCCGACCCCGACGGTATTAGGGTATCCGAGGCCTAGGGAGTCTCTTCCTTTCCCGCCTTAATTGGCCCTTGTCTCATCTTTCCTGATACCTTCTCTCTTCGAGGCATCACCCTTTTATTTCTTTTCATGTTATCTCCTACCTTTTGCACAAGACCCTCAAGGAGGCAGGGTGTATGTAGCCCCACCACATCTGGTGCACACCGGATAGTGCTAGGCTGGTGAGTGTAGAGTTGGCGATAACGAGGGATTCCTGAGCTGGGTCCGGTTTTTCCCCTTTTTCCACTGACCTTGGGTCGGAACCTCTCCTCTTCCCCTTTCATATCTGCCTTTCATGGCTCTCCTTCCTTCTTTCCAAGTCCCTCAATCCTCGAGGGTTGAGAGCATTCTTGTTGTCCTGTTGTTTATTTACCTTATTCTTGTTTTGTTTTTGCAGGGGGCATGGTGGCGCAGCGGTCAAGCTATTCGCCTCTCACCAAGGTGCACCGGGTTCGATTCTCGGTCAATGCATGTGAGATTTTCGAAGTAAAATGCCATGTCATGTGGTTCGGATTCCACGTAAAAAGGAGGTCCCGTGGCTCATGATCACACGATTAACGCTCACGTTAAACTACTAGCTTCCTTCCTTCCTTCTTTGTCTTCCATTTCTTCCTCTAGTAGGTAAGTGTGTAGTTCATTTTAGTTATAGTTTACATTACATCATCATTATCACTATCACCCAAACCATTAGGGGACGATAACCTAGATGTTAGGCCCCTTAAAGCAACAATTATCATCATCACTATTTTAAATTGACTACTGTAATTCAATAGCACGTGATTAGGTGATTATAGTATGATCCGTAATTTGAATCTCGTTATACTCGTACGTTAGGTGTGTTTTGTGATGGCCACATGAGGATCAAAACGCGCAATTCTAAATTGACTAATTTAATGTGATAATTAACTTTAAGGGCCTTATTTTTTGGTGAAATAAACTGTTAATTTCGGTGTTGAAACTGACGCTATTTCGGTGGGTATTTCGCGAAATAAATGGTCACAATGATCGATGTTTCTTCTGAAATCTTCCTCACAGTACGGGGTAAATCTAACAAATTAAGGGATAAGGGGATTTTTCAACTTCTTGCAATGTGTAGAGAATCGCCGAATGGTATTTGCCGCTTAGAATTATGTTCATTTCCTTCTTTTTTCCTCTTTTTATGCGTTTCTGAATCCCTGTAGTGTTTATCGCACGTGTCTTTTCGTTCCCACTGAATACGAACATTGCAGTATTTACACATTACAATCTTCCTTGCAGCGTCAAATACATAGAACTCCTCACTGTTGTGTTCCTCGGCCCTCGAGAAAACTGTTGTGACTTTAGTTTTCGGCATTTTTATACTTAGCTGGATGTTTGCCGATATTTTTATCAGTCACGAGCTCGCACTGCATTATCTACGACCACAACGCCATTTATTGTAATCGATAGCATGTATCTATTTTCATCGATACCGGGTAAGTTAGCCGTGGTCGTTACGGCATGACTGCTGGCAGTCGCTCACATCCGGGAGGCGAGGAGGTTCGAATCCCCCCGTCGGCAACCTTGAAGATGGCCTTCTGTGGTTTCCCATCTTCCTTTCAGGCAAATGCCGGGGTTGGTCCCTAACTATAGGCCACAGCCGCTACCTTCCAACTCCTCGTCCTTACATTCCAACTTTCCTCCCCAACGGTACTTGTAGCTCACCCATTGGGTGTCCGTCTCGAAGCAGCTACAAAACTGGCGAGCCAAACATGTCCTCGGACATTCCTGGCACTAAAAGCCATCCGCTAAAAAAAAAAAAAAATCATCGATAGCCTCAGAGATCGCGGAACTGAATTCACATACTTCCTGCTTTGTGGGCATTTGTGTAGAGAATATGCAGCACTGTCAATCAAACGAGAAGGAAACCACGATGGTCAATTCTTCAGAAGCATTTAAACCTGTATTGGAGAGCTTTTTCGATAATATTTAGCATTTTCGTACCAAGTGGAGTATATTTCGTGATTATTTGTGCAATTCGTGCAATAAATCAGATTTCGTGATATTTCGCGAGTTCATTTTGCTAAAATACGCTACTTTAAGTAACTACAAGGTCATATATAGGCAAGAAAGGAGATATGAAAAAAATTCGCGCGTATCGCTATTACCAAATAATACGGCCCCTATAACTGTGATATTTTCCAGGAGTGTGTTAACATATTTATAACTTGTAGCCCGCCCAATTCATGTTGACCGATTGAAAAGGAGCAAAGACAATTTGTATAGGAAAAACTGAAAAAGAATGGCTTCAAATATCTTGAGTTTTGTAACCACCAGGAATTTAGTAGTGTCTGTCTGTGTGTCTGTTATACTTTCATGCAAAAACTACTCATCCGATTTAGCTTCAATTTTGCATGAACATAGTTCATATACCAGGGGAAAATATAGTAATTTTACTGTTACCAAATGTTTTACCGTTTCAATATAGTTGCAAAAGTTACGTTTTATTTCAGTAGTGGGCGCTCCCGCGTCGAAAACTTCACCTCTCAAGAACTGATGATTCGCATTGTTTTTAAAGATTTTTTTTTAATATTTCCAATTAATAGTTGTAATTTGTAAATCCGCCCCTATTAGTCCGAGGTTATACTGTACAGAATCTATTTCCCACCATATTCAGCTGAACTCAGAAATTCACGACTTGCGGCCCACACGTCGTAAATGCTACAACATTCAATTTAAAACTCGCTCCATGCAAAGCTCGCACGTTTCCTGTTGTTGATTATCAACTCCATGTACTCGGTTGTGTTGAACTTGTCTGATAACCTGTGTTTGTGTGATGACTAGAACAGTAGTAGTGTATGCAGCTCTTTTAGCGACAGAGATGGGGTAGGCGCCCTGGGACTTGAAGTAAGGTAGCCTACTATTCCAGCATTTTCCAGCAAAGGGTGAGGGGAAATCACACTGAGGATGGCCGCTATCAGCAGGGGCGGGGTAGAAGTTGAGCACTAAACTCTGCAATACTGCAGTAAGTGAATATGTCTCTCGACACACAGACCACACCACCTACAGCTCTTAGTGAGAATTATCTTTAGCGCCAGACAATTTAATACAGCGAACCCAACTGTATAGACCACCCGCCCGGCTTTATTGGTATGCGGGCTTGACGCGATACAGTTTTCGCAGGGGCTATCGTCCTGTTTATTTGTTTAAAAGCACTTTATGAAATCAGCGGCTTCGGTGGCGTAGTGAGTAACATGCTGAACTGCTATGCCCAAGATCGCGGGTTGAAACCCGGTCGAAGTCGTCGGATTTTTTAATAGCGTTAAAATCCCTCAGAATGTCTTCCTTCAGAGGGGAAGTAAAGCCGGCGGTGCCATGTCATAGATTTATGTCATGAAAAACAACCTAACACTGAAATTGGTAGAGCGTAGCCAAATCTGTAGGTTATATTTGGCTGGTTAGGTAACGCTCTATTCAAGTTCCTACGTTCGCCGCTAGGTGTCAGTGACAGTGACATCTGGTAGCCTAAGTTGGAACTACACTACTTGAAGTTGAAGTTTCATTCATTTCATCTCTCATTAACTCCTCTCATGAGGTTGGTGTCGGGAAGGGCATCCGGCCGTAAAAACTTGAGCCACGTGGTTCATCGCATCTCATCCCCGCCTCGGTTGGGAACGGGATTAATAAGGGGTAGACATGGAATTGTGGAAAACAGAGAGCAATTCGTCGCCACTGCGGGTAATTCTGTTTGCTTTTAATGCTCATTTGTTACGTGGCGCTCGATATATATAGACCACCCACCTGGCTTATCTGTTATGCAGGCTGTACGCGACACAGTTCTGGCAGGGGCTATCGTCTTGTTTATTTGTTTCAATGCATTATAAGCAAATATATTTGCGTTGACTCTTCATGAAATGCAAGATATTGTGCCCAAATCCAGTTGCCTATATTGAAGGTTACAAGCCGTGAGCCTAAATTTGAGGGAACAGGGCACGATTCTAAGTTCGGATATGGATGTTTGAATAGCTCGCGCCAAACCTTCTTAGAAGCTTTTCGAAGGAATTTATAGCCAAGAAGTGGGCAAGTGACGTAGGAGGAGAGCATCATAGTCGAGGCTATATGTCACTAAATATTTCCCGTTGAGATGGAAACATGAAACCTATATCAGATTACTGGCAAGAACAAGAGAAGAAGAATGAGCTTTGTTTCAAAGAAATTGATCGAACAGAAGCCGAGTTATGAGCTGTTTTATTTCCAGCGTTTTCGCCGCAGTGACCTCGAGCCAGCAAGCGGATGGGTATATAAGGAGAGCCTCGCAGGCAGAGGTAGGTTCACTTCATCACAAGCACTCCGTTGACTTGGTCGTGCTACGCTACGTAAGCGCTCTAGCCGCTTGACTATCACCGAACTTCGAGCATCGTTATTATCGCCGAGCACATGGTTGCATTTAAACTTCAACTTACAACACAAGCTGTGGACTTAGAATTTTCGACAGTACATGGTTACTGAAAGTGTTAAACTATTTCGAGTGAGTTTAGAACTTTTCTTCGATTTCACAGAAGTGAAATAAGTCTGTGGCACTTGGTAATTCTTACCGCTACAACTTGGACATATGGTAGACTATGTCTACAACTTTTTCTTCAGTCCACATTCACTTATAGCTGGATTATTTATATCCAATAGTTGGACCACCCAAGATAAGTCAGTAACTTCAAAACCAGTCTTGCATATTACAATTCGAAAGCCGAATGGAAATACAGATTTAGCCTTGTGCGATCTGAAAAGTGAGAAGCTTTGCCGAGCCAACTCGACAGAATTTGTAATTGTGCTGAAAAGATTGTAAGAGTATTGGAATACTGATTGTATCACAGTGGGTCTTGGTAATTATTTCATCATGGATCGCTTAGATCAGACCCCTGTCAACTACACTTCAGCTCTTGAAGTTCCCAACATTTTTCTGCAAGACATTATAATCGCCACTATGTCTGCGTAAACAGCTTGTGGGTATAACATGAAAGCTGATACGAGAATATAAGTACACGTCCTAATGGGACAGACAACAGGAAGACTGAGTAGTCTGGTTCAGTCCAGATGTCTACCATCAAGACCTACAAGAATGTAAGCTGCAATTTACATTATTTCTAGGCGTAGTTTCTTTTCTTTTCTTAGTCGTTTACCCTCCAGGTTGGTGGAACCCACGGACTAAGCGAGGGAACTCACCACTACCGCCTCGACGGGCAGTGTCCTAGAGCTGGGAACATCTAATCTGAGTGGATACAACTGGTGAAGTGTGATTGGCACCTCGCCCAGGCGGCCTCACCTGCAGTGCGAACAGGGGCCTCATGAGGGAAGGAAGGTAATGGATGGTCAGGATGGATAGGCAAGGAAGCAAGGAAGAGGGAAGGAGGCGGCCGTGGCCTTGAAGAAGGTACCATCCCGCCATTTGCCCGAAGACGAAGTGGGAAACCACGGAAAACCACTTCGAGGATGGCTGAAGTGGGAATCGAACCCCCTCTACTCATTTGGAACACCCGAGGCTGAGTAGACCCCGTTCTAGTCCTCATACCACTTTTCAAATTTCGTGGCAGAGCCGGGAATCGAACCCAGGACCTCCGGGGCGGCAGCTAACCATGCTGACCTCTACGCTACGGAGGCGACTTCTATGCGTAGTTAGTTGGATTTTCTCGTATTTTCTACAGTCTTGCCAACACATATTTTTTTCTCTATAGTCATCGATATGTTTATTTGCTTTTGCAAATATTTTCTTTCGAAACCTGAGCTAGGACCTGAGTTGAATTTTACTCAGACTTATACGATTCGATATTTATGGACGAGCAGAACGAGCATTTATTTTATTTCAATATTTTTTCCTTATTGCTGTCATTAGCCGTCATAATTTGAGATTTAAGAATTAATCTAAGTTGAGGAATGGATAGTTATCCATCATTTTGAAGTCGAGGGTGATATTCCCCGAACAGTTTGATAACTTTAAACCTAGTTTTGAACATAATAATAATAATAATAATAATGGGATTTAATAATAATAATTATTTTTCTATTTTTCTGGAATAATAATAATAAACATTTGTGGTTTATAATAATCATTTTCTGATTGTATGATTAATACAGTTGACATCTGAAGTCATACTCTAAATCGGATATTTGTTAATTCCGAAGGTTAAATTCAGTGAAATTGTTTCACGTTTGCATTTCATATTTAAAGCTTTGATAAAGACACGGAAAGAAGTGAAATGGGAAGCTAAGCATGTATAAAGCAGGGTTTTTGCTAGAGTTTATGTAAAATAAAATCATTATGACGCAGCGTATTTCACAACGTTTGCTAATATTAACACTGTGTGGAATTTCTGATGGTGAAATTATATTGGATATTGTCGTAAACTCATTGGTGAGGTTTACTGATTTTTGAATCTTCCATTTGTCATAACAAGCAAAGGCTTGATTATTTTATATAATTTGGGAAGATGTCATTGTGTGTGTGCAGATAATGCCATTCTGAGTGCGCAATTTAAGTCGCAGGAATGAGGTTGTGTAAAATGGAGCACCAATCAAATTGTAGTTTGGAGGTTTTTGATGTAGTAGGAGAGTCGTTTTCGCCACACTTTCGTCGCAGTATTACCACAGGTTATTTTGTGAACCATCATTATTAAATTACTGTTGATCCACGTGTTTGAAAATATTTCTAGTAATTGCTTACCCGGAAAATTATTATTCTACTAGTTCCTTTCATTCAGGAAAGCTTTACCATTGTCTAAATGCTGATTTATAATTCTGTGATTTTTATCACGTGTCAATCATATGGGCCAATGCTGTTGTTTGAAATTGTTACTTATTAACAACCACTATAAGCTGAAAGGATTTTCAGATCCTATAAAAATAAATACACATTTCCTTTATAAGTTGATGCTGAACATATTTGACATTTTTCTCAAAATCACGTTGATAATAATAATAATTTGTTTCATTATAAAACATGTTAAATGATATTTCAAATTTCCTAATTAATGTTTTCAAGGAATAATTAATTAATTTGTTGACTGAATCCATGTGGAATGGAAGTTATATTTGTGATAATTATATTTTTGATTGAGTCAAAATTATTTTTGACAGACTTTGGATTGAGATCTATGTTTCAATAGATATTTTCTGTTTTTTTGAATCCACAAAAATGCTCAAGGTCCATGTAAATCATAGTGTATTTCACTTATTATGAACAACTTTGTATTTGACAAATCCTAATATTACTATTGCCTAAGAAGTGTTAGTCGAAATGCAACGATAATAGTTTTGAGAAATGAACAGTGAAAGTGATTTTCCAACCAGTGACATATTTTCTTATTGATCTTCAACGTGTGAATGCTAAATAATTTAGGGATCAGTATGGACGATTGACTTTGCGCTGATAAAACCCTACCCCTGTACATAATTATGTTGAACGAAGTCAACAGGACTGATATTCTGACCTCTCGTTTCAACTTTGTTAGTGTTCATGTGTTGGCGATATTGTATATTGTGTAAATAACTTACTCTTTTCCAGTCATCTTTTATGCCATTTTGGGCATATTTTCTTCATGTCATTTTAAAGTTTTAATAAAATGAGATAATTTTATGGTATGCAATCACCGTTTTCATGAATCTCCTTCTATCCTCATTGTTGCGTCGAGCCGAAAATCAGTTAAGCATTTTTTTTGTTGGGTCTTTGCATTCGACTTTAACCCATCTGGCGCCCCGGGATATTTTGATTCTCGTGCTGACTGATTTTTGGTGAAATGCATATGTGGTCGTCCGGACTTCGGTCCAAACGGGCACAATATATCCTGTACTACTGAGACGATTTGTAAGATTTGTCACAAACCGCACCTTCTGACTCCCTCAGAGCTTGAGTTGGGGTCTTGCCGAGTTCTCCACAACACAACTGTTAGATTAGCTGAAGCGAGCCATGTTGATAAAGTGGACCGGAGGTAAACTTCAACCCCGGGGGAAATCATAACATTGTAGAACAAGGTTTGATGGAATAATATTATTCTCAAACGAGCCTGGAGGAATATCATGTAGTAGGGTTACCAACATTTGGACATAAATACTGTAGGTCTATTACACAGGCTGGCAACTTAACATGACTTGGGAATGAAACTTTTAGGGTAAGAAAAAAGAAAAGAAGTAATAAACTTTACATCAATTTTATTTCTCCTAGAAACTTCCAACCAGATGAATATTAGGGTGCTCCACCACCATCGGACTGAGGTGAAGGAATGGTTGCGATCGTTGATACATTTGGAAACGATGCAGTGGTATCATCATGTCCATACGTGATTGCTTATAATATTGATATTATGTGAGAGAAAAAACAAGATGTTCAGTAAAGAACATATAGCCTACTTTCTCCTAAATGCATGGGTATTGGTATAACTCTTTGTCCTTTTAAAGGTGTATATTGAATGTTGGTTGTAGTAGCGTGTTGAAATACAACATGCTATACGGATATTAAACATGAATATGAGGTGCGCTTTGATAGTGCTACCTCCGTAAAAAAAAAGTTCATTCAATTCGGTTTCACCGTGTTTGAATTGATATGGGGAATCGATTTGCACACATACATGGCCACTATCTGCAAACTATTGGGCTGATGATCTTCTAGTTCCGTCAAAAGATGCTTCCCACAAAAAGGTATGTTGTTGGAAATTTTGGTAGAGATCAAATAATTAGGTTGGTCGTAATTGGATTTAAGCTCTGAACATTTGGGTGGCCGCCATTACGTTTTCGTCAAGATGGCGGCGATATAAAACATGACACTGAAGTGTCCTTTGCTAGTGCTACCTCTGTACCAAATTTCGTTCAACTCGGTTTTACCGTGTTCGAATTGATAGAGGGGACAGACATTCCGAGTACACACATACAGACACTCGATTTTTGGCCCTGTGTAGATCTCATAAGTCTACTTTCATTTTTTGCAAAAATCGAAAATATGCTAATAATGTTTTGCTGTCCATGTTCTTAGTGCCATTAATATTGGCTCTGAAAATGTTCCCATCACAATGGCTTTATCTGTATTATTAATTGGAATAAATTGCAGAAACAGCTCATGTACCGAACGAAACGGACACACAATTAAAGCGATGTGAATAAAAGTTACCGATCGCACACTTCAACAGTAAAACTGATCCATGGCTGACTCCAACGGTGGTGGAGAGTCTCGCTGCGAGTTGAGTGCAGGACATTTACCAAGTGACGAACGTGATCACTTTTAAAATAACACAGGAGTAAAGAAGATGGTAATGTAAAGCAGCTCATAGATGGGACAATATATGGATTCAAGTAAACAAATGTATCTGAGGGGGTTAAACCCTAACCTCCCCGTCGGTACGCCGCTGTACGTGAACTGTGCAAAACACAGTTAGACCACACCCTTTATAGATCGAATCTATCACTACGAGCGCTAGTGTCGTCCCATACAGGGTCAAATCAAAATCCAAATATATCCTTTCGTTTTGAGAAATTCAAATTGAAGATAAAGAATCAAGAGTAGATTAAAAGATTCAAACTTTAATTTCATTCAAATCTGTAGAACAAGTTCCATTTTAAATATAAGCGTTTTTAGCGAGTTTTATTCCGAATATCATTTAGGACGGAAGCAATTTTATTTTGAAATATGATGGAGCTCCCATTTTGACTCTTTTCCGGGTCTTGTAGCTTTTCAACTTTTGTCACAATTATGAAAATAGCTTTACTTTACGTTTTTGCTTAACTGGAGCCTGAGTGCTCCTTCAACAACGAGGCACCATTAGTTAAAAGTGCTCTTAGTGGCATTTTGAAACTGACTTCAATATTAATAGACATTAATAGACTAAACTACGACACTATCAAACAGTAATTCAACCAGAGTGCCTGTGTGCTTCGGAATGCCTAGGACTAACAACTAAAACAGTCATTGAAGAAATTGAAAAAAAAAAAACTGAAAAAAATTAAGAAACATTCTTGGATCAAAAAAATGTGCTGACACATACCGATTACGCAGTAACAAAGAAGTACATACAGCATTAAGCAGAATCTCAGGTTGGTTGGTTCCTTAGTTTAGGGGCTGCGACAACGCGGTCATGTAGCCCCGTGTACTTTGGGTGCGTGTAGAATCTGTCTGATAACCGGTGTTAATTGTAATGGCTGTATTAGTGTGTGTTATCTGTTTTAATTCAAGTGAGGACTGCAGACATTCAATTTTTCCAAGTAGTTTCCACTTTTGCCGCCAAACGCCACCGTCAACGACCAACTAGTTCAGAATTTAGTTACTAGATGCTACCGCAGTCGGCTCTTGACGACGAACGTAGGAACCTAAGAACGTTAGTCAAATGTTTAACCTATATGTAATTTAGCTTCGCACAGGTGTAATTAGTGGAAGGTTCTTTAACATGCCATAAATCTATGACATGAGACCGCCGGCTTTACTTCCCCTCCGAAGGAAGGCATATTGAGGGATTTTTAACGTTCTTAAAAAATCCGACGACTTCGGCCGGGTTTGAACCCGCGATCTTGGGCATAGAACAGCAGAATCTCAGATACCATTCGAAAACGAAGGGTTAAATTCTTTGGACATGTTTCAAGAATGCCTGACGACACATCAACAAGGCAGGTAACAAATATGATAAGGATGTGTTTAGTTGGCGGAATGTATAGAGCGCTCGGCTCTGGCACGAGAAGACCCGGGATCGAATTCCACCTCATGCATACTTTTATACTTATTAATTATTACTAGGGGAGCTGTGCGAGTAACCTCCCGCCCGGCTCTAGTGTTAAGCGGGCTTCTATAAATATGTTTATTTGTTTAAACGCACTTTTTTAAATAAATTGTCGATATTGATGAGATCAGAGTGCTATTTGTCACTGCTGCGGGTAATTCTGTTTGAATACTCTCTTCAATGCACAATGGGCTGTGTGCGACCCACCCGGCTCTAGTGTGGACGCGACACAGTTCTGCCAGGGAGTATCGTCTTGTTTATTTGTTTAAACACACTATTTAAACAAAAACATACATTTCCATTGACTTTACAAAAATGCGGGATTTTGCCTGCACTATTGAGACGATTTGGAAGATTTTGGTACAAAACGCACCTTCTAACTCCCTCTGGTTTAGGAGCTTGAGTCTTTTGTCGGATGAACTTAGCGTATTATATAAAAGATTGCAATTTTTCAACTCCTCGTACTGCAGGTCGTTCACCAAGACTTGACTCGAAAAAATATCTTCCTTGTCACGTGAGCGACCTACGTTTACTTTACCTTTCCAGTTCTTTTCCATACCGGTATTGCCCCTACAACTACCGTAATGCAGTTAAGTGAACAAGGAGCTGTCCTTCATCCATTTTGCTCATGTAGTGTAATGCTGTGATGATTGCTTTGTATCATTTTTATAAAAGTTTAGTTTTATAAACTATCTCATTACATGTCTTTGATAGTGTAATAATGTGCCTTCAATTTGTGGTGACAACCCAGCAGCATCTTTGTAGTGGTCGTGTCAAGTGAAACGTATTTAAGGTGACGCCGCACGTGTCAGGAAAGAAGACAAATCTGACAAGCTGGCACTGCAGAGGGATCCTCAGAATGAGTGATATCAACATACATGTTTGTTCAAGAACGAAGTAGTACAAAATGTTATAACCAAGTGCCCCAGTTTGATTTGAGGAATGTATTTGCCAGTTGGAGTTCACATTGTCATCATTTTATAACTACAATGAATCAATGAATCCCAGGACTCTTGTGCTGTCGCCGTGCGCCTGTAAAACCATCTCGTTCGACCAGGTGATGAAATGAACGTATCGGACTACAAATTGCTGTATCGTGAGGTCCCCTTCTCTTGGTTCACACGGAAAGGAACACTTAAAGTCAGGATAAACATGAGGCTCTGCCACCTGACGAGAAACCTCTGGCGTATTTACAAGTAGGATATAATCAATGAGGTGCGCATCAAGATCAATATAATATCAAGGTTTGAAGAAGTTATTTTTCAGTGTTGCCTTAGTAAACAAAAGTTTGATGCTTTTCAGTCAGTCAACACGATTGTACCCAAATGAGATGGGTTATTCCCTAATTCTGTAAATATTACATGAGATTAATAAATAGTCTACACTTGGGAAACCAGATCATCCATTACACTTAGGCTATGAAATCTATGTCTGAAAGTATGGGTGAAAATATTTACAACTCTCACTGTATTTGAAACGTATGGAATGTTTGTTCTTGTTGTAATTTTTAAGGACATCTTGGTCATCAGCCTCGACTTATGAAGTGGCTTTATAAAGAGCGGGAATAGTCCCCCACCATGTTGGTTCTTCCTCTAACATGAACAGCTGATCTCTTCGTGTCTTGAAGCATATGGTGCTGGTGGTTGCACCGACCAGGACCCTCTAGCAGAGCACGGCCACTTCTTGTGGAATTAAGCCCTACGGCCAAGGAAATAAGCAACAACCTCCTGTGTTCAGAACCACACAGATGCTGTCACGTTCCGTTTTATCCGGAACAATTCCGTTTTTTTTTTCTTGTTTTGTTCCGCGTTCCGTTTCAATCTTTGCGGAACGCCAAATATTCCGTTAATTTGATAATATATTCAATTTCGCACCCTTTTTAAATGTCCCGCTTCAAAATTCATTGTAATATCTCGCTTGTTTTCTGGTGATAAAGGTGCAAGTTTGAACGAGAAAATGATTTCTATGTCTGTGCCAGATAGATGGCTCCATGTTATAGATTTATTAGGGGCAATAAAATTAAGGAATATCTTAGTCCTCGTGAAGTTTATACTCAGCATTTTCCCCTCCAATGCTTTTACGGAGAGAGTTTTTTCTGTCATGAAAATCAAATGGAGAGATGATAGAAACAGAAGCTCCATTAGATTGATAAAACAAGGATTGTTCGCATATTACGATTATGACGATCATTGTAGTGAATTTTATCAGAAGGTAAGTTACTTACTAATAAAAAGTCCTTGCAATGGGTCGTTCAAAAGAAAAGTATTTGTAAGTTGCTGGTGTCAGAGGCCTATATGATATGTCAGCAATATCTAGTTTTAATTTTGTGTATTTGATTATTTAATGCTTATTTAATACAGTACATAAGTTATGTGTATTATTTATTACAATATTTAACAATCTTGAATTAAAAAAAAACTATGTTTTGGGACGTGTGTTTCGTTTTTCCATTCTTGAAATCTGGCAACCCCACTCGCGTGCGAACAACATATTCCACTTTGCAATGTCCCAAGACGGCCTGGGAAAGTGGTCTCGCACGAAAGTAGGAAACAACGTACTATTTAGCGAGCCAAAAGGCAAGAAAAGCTCCAAACCTGTAAGTGTCCACTTTAAGAATCAACCAAGGGCACATTATGCTCACATACGCATGCGCTTTCTCGCCTGCATGTGGTTGTAAATGAGGCCCTTTTCTAGTTCAAACCCTGCGGACGGCCTCAAAAATTAGCGGCTTAAAGCCAGCAAACTACGAGACTTGTTTTATTCTGGGAGCAGCAGGAATGATAAAGCGATGTAAAGTTTGTAGCTGTCTTTCACTTAGGGGCTTGTGTATGTACAATTTGCGTTATAACCAGTGTTATTGTTGTAATTGTAGCGAGAATCGGGAAGGATGCATTTGCCAGGAATGTGAGGGAGTGTGACCTATCTAAAGTTCACCCCTCATTGATTGTGCGCCTTGCTTTAGCGCAATGTCCTCGATTAAGGGGAGTTCCAATGGCCTATCTTCTTAATGTTAATATTCAATAAATTCATGTTCCTTTTTCGTAGAAACTACTGGGTAGATTTAGATGAGATTTTATTGCCGTAATTAGTGATCAATTATTAGTAGTTTAACACGGGCGTTTGGTGTTTCTACTATTGTGACCATAATATTATTTCTTTTCTTTAATCTCAAATTTTTCATTTAAAAATCTATATATATCTATTTTTTTTTTCATAATGTATTTGAGCTAGAACAAAATCCCTGTGTTAAAATCTCATTAACAAGCCAAGCTACAGGTGGTAAAAATTTGAGACTTCTGTGATAAATAACAATTGAAAAATATGGAACATTTATGTGCAAAAAGTATGTTCGGAGAAAATGCCTTTGTATGTTCTAATTCTCATTGTTTTCTACCATGCTCTGCATTATTTAAATAAATATTAGACATGTTTTGCAAATAACATATATCATTTTAAACGTCAAAGTACCAGCTTTTACATCGTATACAAATCTGAAAATGGATATTTTTTCATATTTTATCCTTTGGAAGTCCACCTTGTTCTAAGTTCCAGACCATAAATATTCCCTCAAAGGCTCACAACTACTGGGACGTGTGTTGGCGACCACGGGACCCAAGTTCTGATAATCTTGTCTGAAGGCTGGAACGGGGTTCGCTTCCTACCTCAGTCATTCTGGAAGCGGTTTTCTGCTCCAAGCAATTGTCCGGATAGTTCCCAACATACGGCCACGGCCATCTCCTTGACAATCCTCTCCTCAATCGCAGACACCACAATATCACAGGTTATTAGACAAACACACCCACATGTAGGCGGGGTTGAAATAACCACGATGCCCAAGCATTTAAATGCAACAACAACCACAGATCGACTTCCCTTGGTCAACTCTTGTTTTCTTCCCACCCACTTGTCTTTCCCGACACCCTTCTGCACCAGATCCTGTGCATATATAGCCCTACCGCACTTGAGGGCTCCGAGCTGGGTCCACCTTTTATTCTCCTTTTTATTTACAGTAAGGCGGCTTCGGTGGCGTAGTTGGTACCATGCTGAGCTTCTATGCCCAAGATCGCGGGTTCAAACCCAGCCGAAGTCGACGGATTTTAAAGAGCGTTAAAAATCCCTCAGTATTCCTTCCTTCGGTGGTGAAGTAAAGCCGGCGGGCCTATGTCATAGATTTATGGCATGTAAAAGAACCTTCCACTAATTACACTTGTGTGAAACCAATATTTGTAGGTGAGAATTGATAACGCTATGTTCGTTCCAACGTTCGCCGCCAGGTGCTGACTGCAATGGTATCTAGTAGCCAAGTCCACATGCTAGGTGACGATGCCGGTAGCAAAAATAGGAACTACTTGAAATTGATCGTCTGCAGTCCTTACCTGAATGACTGATAACACACACTAATACAGCCATCACAATTAACACCGGTTATCAGACAGATTCTACACACACCCAAAGTACACGGGGCAGCCCCTAAACTGAGGAACCCACCCACAATCTATTTCCAGTAACTTTGAGGCGAACTCTCCCCATCTCCTGTCAGCCTTTCATGGCTCTACTTCATTCCGATTGACTCAATTCTCATTCGCGGACTTTAAGTTTCCCCGTCGTATTTCTGGTTGGTTCCTCAGTTTAGGGGCTGCCCCGTGTACTTTGTGTGTGTGTAGAATCTGTCTGATAACCGGTGTTAATTGTGATGGCTGTATTAGTGTGTGTTATCAGTCATTCAGGTAAGGACTGCAGACGGTCAATTTTAAAGTAGTTCCTACTTTTGCTAGCAAATGCTACCATCAACGACACCTAGCTGCAACTTGGCTACTAGATGCCACCGCAATCTGCACCTGACGGCGATCGTTGCAACTTTATAGAGCGTTAATCAAACCTAACCTACAAATTTAGCTTCACACAAGTGTTGTTAGTGGAAGGTTCTTTTACATGCCATGACATGAGCCCGCCAGCTCTACTGTACTTCCCCTCCGAATGAAGGCATACTGAGGGATTTTAACGCTCTTAAAAAATTCGACAACTTCGGCCGGGTTTGAACCCGCGACCCTGGGCATGCTACCAACTACGCCACCGAAGCCGCCTCGTCTTATTTCTGTTTTGTTGTTGTTGTTGTTGTTGTTTTTGTTGTTGTTGTTGTTGTTGTTGTTGTTGCAATTTGAGGGGCTTGGACACCGTGATCGTTTAGGCCTTTGTACTTGGGCGTGATTGGAATTTTTGTCTAATAACCTGTGTTATTGTGATGGCTGTATTTCTATTGATTATGATGTTAGTTGTATTGAGGAGCCTAACATCTAGGTTATCAGCCGCTACTGGTTTGGACGATAATTAAAATAATCCAATAAAAACGGAACTAAAATTAACATCTAACTTACGAGCTAGACCTGACCTGACCTGACCCATGTAGCAGCCTGTCAGCCCTTTAGGGCCATGAGTGATCAAAGGGGAGTTTTGGTTAACAGAATTGTGTGAGGAAGATTGGGTAAAACTCAGCAATTCTTCTAGGTTTTTGCCGTGTCTTTGTACTCTGGGGGTCCGGGCGGGGACACCAAGAGCCCGCCGATGAGCCAGCTTGGTGTCCTAGGCGAAACCCCACACAAGACACGGCACAAACCTAGAAGAATTGCTGAGTTTTAATTCACCGGCCGTGAAAGCCAATATACCATCTTTTTGGAAGCCTTCATAGGGAGGTTGAGGCTGCTTGAGTTTTAGTTCTCGCAGTAAAGCAGTGCAGTTGCACTCTATATAAAAGGAGGTAGCGCGCAGTTCGTTACTCCTGTGGGGGTCCGGGAGGGGACACCAAGAGCGCGCCGATGAGCCAGCTTGGTGTCCTAGGCGAAACCCCTCACAAGACACGGCACAAATCTAGAAGAATTGCTGAGTTTTAATTCACCGGCCGTGAAAGCCAATATACCATGATTGGGTAAATTTCAAGGAATCAAATTGGTCAGAATATGACCTACTGTCGACCAAAATATTATGTGCACTCGAGTTTGAAGGTTGTTTGTGAAGTAACCAATAGACCTACATAAAATCGAATAACATCATCATTTTCGTCGTTCTATTGTACGTTAGTTCATGTAGGTTTGGAATTTTTAGTTTATATTTTAATATTTTTTATCGCAGTTGGAACACAAAATGTGCCCATTTTTAAGCGTGTTTCAACCATGCGTCACATTTAAGAATTATTATCTCAAAACTTCGTCATCAGATCGAATGCAAATTTTAACACAATATACAATGGAATATTGTATAACTGGTTTATTAATTTCAAAATTTTGTGTGTCCAAGAAACAGAGTTGTTATCATTTTTGTAAGGTAACTTTTTCTCGGCTGGGAGTGTTTGGAAAATATAGCTCTTGGTCGCGTTGTAATCCTTATTCATCAAGAAGTTATGGTTTATGACTGTGAAATACGCAAATTAATTCACTTATTTTATATCGGTTTGTATTTGTTCGTGGAAATAAGGCATGATTCACCAGCCAGCCGCTCAGGGATAAGCTGTACTGCGTTGCTGAGATGGAGCCCATAACTGCCGAGCGAGGCGAGGTCGTATTTCCCCGTTCAAATATAAACCGATATAAAATAAGTGAATTAATTTACGTATTTTAAAGTCATACAGCATAACTTTTTGATGTATAAGGAATATAACGCGACCAAGAACTACATATTCCAACCACTCCAAGCCGAGAAAACGTTACCTTACACAAATGATAACAACTTTGTTTCTTGGACACGAAGAAATTTGAAATTAATAAACCTGTTATACAACATTCCAATGTACATTGTGTTAAAATTTGGATTCGATCTGATGACGGGTTTGTGAGATAATAATTCTTAAATGTGACGCATGGTTGAAACACGCTTAAAAACAGGCACTTTTTGTGTTCCAACTGCGATAAAAAATATTAAAATATAAACTAATAATTTCAAACCTACATGAACTCACGTAAAATAGAACGACGAAAATGATGATGTTATTGGATTTTATGTATGTCTATTGGTTACTTCACAAACAACCTTCAAACTCGAGTACACATAATACTTTGGTCGACAGTAGGTGCAGGGAACACAGAATGTTGGGAATAGCAACGCTTGTTCGTAATTGTTTAAGTTAAAGTTTAAAAAAATCAGAGGGAGCCAGAGGGCTCGTAATTGTTGTGGAATACAAGTATTATGAAGAAAAGTGGAAAGAAGAGTTAGCGACAAGAGAGGCAAGAGGCATAGTGAGAGCTTGGTAGAAAAGAGATCGAACCCACGGCCCCCTGGATACCATCCCGAATGAGTCGGCCGAGGCTAACCACCCGAGCAGGTATTCAATGCCGCCGCGGGGCAAGGCGGGGATGATGAGTGTATTGTTGGATTGTGCGAGGGCTAATTAGAGGGTAATGGAGGCTAATTGCTGGAGTATCTGAAATATGTGCGTGAAGGCTAAGGTCTGGAGGGGAGATGGGATGTGTAACTGCCTGTGTTGGTGTTTAAGGACAGCTTTAATGAACTTTACGAGCTAGAAGAAGAACAACAAGAACAAGAAGAATATTAATGAGAAGAAGAATAAGAAGAACAAATAAAGGAAGAAGGGAAACACAATACAGGGTAAAGAAGCCCTTCGAAGAATGAGGGTAACAAGAAAGATGAGACAAGAGTTAGGTGGGAAAAGGAAAGACACCCTAGGCCTCGGATACCGTAACACCGTCGAGGTCGAAAGAGAACAAGAGTTGACCAAGGGAGGTCGACAAGACTGCATAACTGTGTCCCTTACTATTTACAGTTTATTCAACATCATCATCATCTTGCACAGTTTCCAGCCACTGGCCGGGTCTGTTTGGAACACAACCCTCTCCAACGTCGTCTGTCTTCCCATCTCTCAGCCTCCACCCTTGTCCAGTCTCCTCCTCTCTTCTTCACGCTTTCTTACACCCCCTTCAGCCACCTCTCTCTCGGTCTCTTTCCTTCCCACTTCGTCTCGTGTATCCTCCTGGGTATCCTCTTCTCCTCCAATCGTTTTACATGTCCATACCATCTAAGTCTAGATTTCTCTATACCATCCTGTAATGGTTCCTCCTTCATTAATTCTCGGGTCCTCTCATTTCTTATTCTGTCCATCTTTGTAGCTCCAATACTGCTTCTCAAGAACCTCATCTCACCGGCCTGTGCTTTGCTCTTCTCCCTTCCTTTCATAATCCAGGTCTCCGAGGCATACGTCAGGATAGCGACATAGTACGTCCGATATATGATCTTTTTGCTGTTCTGAGGGACATCCTTGCTCCATAACATGCTTCTCACACTTCTCCGGAATGCTTCTGCCTGTCTCCCCGGCTCATTTATTTCTCTATAGTTTCTTCCATTATTTACAGTTTATACAATTCGTAATTCAGGATATAAGATTGGGAAGGGTCGAACATGGCCTTAAGTTAGGAAGCAATTCGGCATTTGCCTGGAGTACAAGTTGGGAAACCACGGAAAACCATTTCCTGGATGACTAAGGTGGGAATTGAACTCACCGCTTCTCACGAGGCTGAGTGTAACCCGTTCCAGCCCTCAAACCAGAATTCAATTTCTTAGCAGGGCCGGACCTCCAAGAATGCTAGCCGCTAAAGTACGAGGGCTGTGTTTTAAGTAAAGGCCGTTTTTTTAAGCCCGTAGTTACTACGCACGCCGCAACAAGCGTGCGCGCTACCTCCCGGCATCCCTTGCGAACAAGCAGGCGTCAGTTGCAGCTGTGTAGCTAACCTGTTCGCTGAACTGTGCATCTTTACAATGTTCAAGATTATTGATTCGCCCGCCGCGTGTGAGGTACGATCTGTGATACGTATTTGAGTGCAAGAATCATGTCGGCTGCAGACATTCATCGTCAGCTTTGTGAGCTGTATGGTGATAATGCAATGAAGGAAGTTAAAGTGCGAAAATGGGTACGCGAGTTCAATAGTGGCCGTGAAAATGTTCAGATGACTTGGTGACTGCAATTGACACGAAAATTCACGAGGACCGAAAATTCATGATAACCACTCTATCAATGGATTTTCCTCAAGTGTGAATTCTTGGTTGTCGGAGCAGGAGACAAACTTTTATGCAGAGGGATTTCAGAAATTAGTTTTAAGGTATGACAAGTGCCTAAATAAACAAGACAACTATGTAAAAAAATAGAGGAAGGTATGCAAAACCTAAAAATATGTGTTTTTTTAAATAAAATGTTCGGTTAATTTATAAAAAAAAGAACGGCTCTTACTTAAAAAACAGCCCTCGTAGTAGTAGTGTAGCTATTAGAGCCCCTTAATACAACAATCTCCACCGCGAGTCTCTCCGGATCAAGAAGATGCGCGTTGTGCGAAAGCTGAAATACGGTGAGGATTTCCTCTAAACGTTCACTTCCGCACAGACCGGATGTGACGGCAAATGAAACTATTGCAAAATTAAAACCAAGAGGAAATTCCACGTTCAGTCGGAGAGGATAAATCGATAATCGACACAGTAGTCGATGTTTCTGAGTCACATTGTGATAATTTCGTTGTTGATAATGGCTTTGCGATATCGTGGCCATGTAGCCCCGTGTATGCCTATTTGGGCGTGTGTGTAGAGTTTGTCTTATAACCTGTGCTATTGTGATGGCTGTATTACTGTGTTTATTTATAACTAGCATTACCCGTCACGGCTTCGCCCGCGAATATTCTACTTGTAAAGAGTACACTTAGCAAAATTCCAATCATGAATGCCGACTGATTTATCCTTGGTATGACTAATCAGACTTTATCAATTCAGCTACTGGTGCAGTGGTTAGGGGTTTGTCATTCCTTCATAGGTATATCAGAGCGAAGTTAGTTTTCTGGGAATATCACAGACACTGTTAATTTAAGGGCCTTTAAATGTGGTTTTCGGAGACCCTTTATAGTCGGGTGAAAAATACCTTTCGTACCACACGCACACGTGAAAATTGCGTGGCAAAATTCTAGAGTGCCCCTTGACCCCCTTAAGCGCATTATACTGTATGTATTGATGAATTTTACAGCTTAATTTGGTTCTGTGATAACCTTATAACCGTCTGGAAACTTTCACAGTAATGTAATTGCATTGCGTCTTACAGAAATAGATGGACCTGTGAGATTCTGTTACCATGGTTACCGTGTTGCATTCTTTCATCATTTCATTGTAAATATACATGTTTTAAGGTATTTATTTAATTGTGAGGCATTTAAAGAGTAAGTGAGTGCGTTTCGCTTACGCATTGGGTTATGCTGAACCTGTAGGTTGGTGTTAATGGGACCTTATTTTCGGTACAAAACTGGAATGGGACCTTAGCAGAATAATATAGGGAGGGATTCTGATGAGGATTGGGAAGGAGGCGGCCGTGGCCCTAAGTTAGGAACCATCCCGGTATTTGCCTGGAGTAGAAGTAGGAAACCACTTCCAGGATGAGATGGGAATCGAACCCGCTTCTTCTTAGTTTTTCCTCACGAGGCTGAGTGTACCCCGTTCCAGTACACAGACCAGGATTAAATTTCTTGGCAGAGCCGGGAGTCGAACTCGGACCTCCAAGAGTGCTAGCCATTGCGCAACGAGGCAACATTACTCGGAAAATCCTAAGAAAAAATGAAAATGAATCCCTTTCGGCACGCCGGAAGGCGGAGGTAGATTTCACCGGGCAAACTAAGTGATAGGCGAAAATAGGCAAAATATGGAGGTTATCGTAGAAGGACCAGATCTCATTTTATACCCTCTCATGTACGCAGACAATATGGCACTTTTCTCCCAGAATTTGCAAGACTTGAAACATGCCCTAGATTCCCTGACAAAATGGGCAGATATAAATCACTTTTCAATCAATTGGACGAAAACGGTCCAAATGACCTTTAGAAATGGAGGGAAACTCAGGCCAAAGCACACATTAACCTACAAAGGTGAGCCATTACAAATCGTGAATTTCTTCAAGTACCTAGGAATCACACGGAATCACACTGCAAACATCTGCGAGATCCTTCAGAATACACATTCAAGACAGAACATCAGCAGCAATTAGAGCCATATACACCATCAAGAACGTCACTGCGCTGTCACTTGAAACTGCTTTATTCATGTTTGAAGCGAAAATAATCCCAATACTCACCTATGGACAGGAGTTAATCTGGGATAAGCTAAGTCTTAAAGACTTCAGATCAATAGAGAAAATAAAAGCGAGATTTCTGAAGGCAACCCTCGGAATCTCAAAATACGCGCCCTCCCGACTTGCATATACTCTAGCCAGAGAATCTTTCCTTCTGGAAGTCCTAAGATTGAAAATGGCCCTTCCATCGACTCCACAATGGGTCCACGTTATGGCAGAGAGGAAGGAAAAGCAAGAAGACATATGGCCTGAGTTCTATAGCACGGAAGGAATGATCGACAGAGGATGGACTAAACCGAATCAAGAACTAAGTCACCTGCTAACAAGCTTAGCTGTTCATGGCTACCATCACAAGATTTGCAGGAAGATACAATATCACACCCTGATGATGACTGTGTTTGCACGCTATGTGATGCGTTTTGTGACGGGTGCATGCCAAAAGCGACAGAAATCCTTAAAGGAATACAGTAATTCAAATTGACAATTCTATTTATGTATGCACTACTATGCGTGTTTATGCGCATTTCCTTTAGTAAATAATGAGAAAATATTTTACAATTTTGGACCTTAAAAATAAATAGAGTTATAGCGATATTTCATTTTTTCGAAAGAAAAAAATCCCCACGTTTTCACCCCCTTTGTCCGAATTTGCCCATTAACGAACTTGACCGAGATTTTGAAGGGAAATATATTATACAAAACATTCAAAGTGATTGGTGCAAAATTGCGGCAGTTATCATGTCCACAAGAGAGTGATATACTGTACATACAAACATAAATTATATATAAACTTTTGAACTACCGGTGGTTTTGGGGCCTAGTTAGTTAAGTAGTTAATGTTGTTTTAAGGGGCGTAACTATGAGGTCATCTGCTCCTCTTAACACAGATTAAAGAATACAAATTTGGAATTGAATTTTAAATTTTGAGGTGGACACCTAAATTTACAGTAAAAAGACCTAAATTTAATAAAACAAAAAATTAAATAAAAATAAAAATTATAAAAATAAACAAAAATTACGGGAAAACAAAAAAATATCATTCAAAAACGAACAAGTCGTTCAGTCAATTTACACTGGAAAATTTAGATTTCTGGCCCTAACCCATTCTCACTTATGGGGGATGTGGAACGCTAAGGTATGTAGAAATTTTCCGGAAGTCGAAACATGGTTAACATTGTTCTGAACCATTAGTTCCTCGAGTACCAGGGATTCCAGATGGCTCATGGATATTATAATCAACTTCTAACAAAACAACTGAAGAGTCCCGCGCAAGAACCAGTCAGCTCCACTCTTTGGTCAATTTCGTTTTTGTTTTCCCCTGCAAGAAGTATACTGCTCCACTGATTTTGTGCGTAGTAGGAGTGTTCAAGGAGCTGTTTCTACCGGCGCGTCAACCCAGAGGATACGGCGACAGAGAATACAGTGTGCTTCCCACAAGATTACCGTGCCCTTGTCCATGATGTTTGCACAACACAACTCACTTCAAAAGCTTCTCCCAACCAAAGGTTAGTAATCGTGTGCACAGTGTCAAAATATACACACACCAATAAAGTTTTGCGTACAGTATACTTACTACATTGAGCGCTGGTGGAACAAAACTTCCGCCATTGCTCGAATGGAATGGCCTGCGATGTCGCCGGACATGAACTGTATCGAACAATTCTGGAATATGCTGAAGCGTGCTATTGCTCAGCGACCACGCCCTCCCATAACCCACCAAGAGATCATGGAGGCTGCCGTCGAAGAGTGGGAGATCGCCTGCCTCAAGAGGACAACTTGATCTGTGGTATGCCACGGCGAATAAGAGCCCTGCTGGACGCCCGTGGTGGCCATGTTCCTTATTGAAACGTCACAGGATGGCAAGTTACAACACCTATCCGTCTCTGTTTAACAGGCCAAATGTCTTCTTGTACGTAGGTAATACAGTAGTTAGTCATTTTCTTTTCACACATGAATAAAGTGTGCAGGATTTGTCATAATGCCGTCTCGCATACATACGCTCTGAATCATGGCAAACAAGTGTTATGCAAAACTTTTTGTGATGTGTGTAGATGCGTTGAATACAAGAGCAATGGACTGTGGTGCAGAGTTACCATGGCAAGAGATGTCTTCGCTTTGGAGAAAGCCGGAGCTACTCTTCCCTTACCAGACGCATCAAATCTTCTGCATGTTAAAGTATGTTCCACCTGACTGTTTATGGTTCTACAACCACAACTGGGAGTAATGATGTTGGTGCTGAACAATGATGAACTCCCTCTGAACCTTATTTCCTTGCCGTATTGTAATAATATGTATGATCGACCCTGACTATTATAGGTCAGAGAACTGTACTATAATGAGGTTCATTATAACACTATTTTTCATTATGAAACAGTTTCTCCCACCAATCAGAGCTCAAGAAACAGTTGTTTGACCAATTAGATAATTGGATGCGCTGAGTTCCACGGCCTTCTAATTTAAATTTCACTGCCTGGCCTAGTGTCATAGTAGGGTAATCGAGGAGCCATGGTCAAATACAAGGCATTCTCTGCGTCTCATGCGTTCTGTTCAGTACATAAAACTGGCGAAATCTCGACAGATATTTATGAATATTTATGTTCGAACATAAAATAAAATAGTTATAAAATACGCTCGTTTTATAAACATACTCGTGTCTTAATTATTGCCATTATAGGCTCGTTGCATAATGTACTATTACTATGGCAGTAAGTCTGCTATGTAATGAATAGGTCTTGGATGTTTAGGAAAAATCATATATTTATCTTTGACTGTATGTTTATGCCCGATTGGTTCCTGATGCAAATCAAGTGATTAACGTCACAATAAAGCGGTTCTTATTTGTCATATAAATGCATATCTCGAACATTTTTTACCGTTAGGTCATATTTTTAGGAAGTAATTTCTTAAGACCTTTGTTTTGAAGTGGGTTGACCTATGGTTGTGAAACGTAGACACTTGGGAAAAGGCAGCTTCAGTGGCGTAGTTGGTACCATGCTGAGCTTCTATGCCCAAGATTGCGGGTTGAAACCCAGCCGAAGTCGTCAGATTTTTAATAGCGTTAAAAATCGCTCAGTTTGCCTTCCTTCGGAGGGGAAGTAAAGCCGGCGGGCCCATGTCATAGATTTATGGCATGTTAAAGAACCTTTCACTAATTACACCTGTGTGAAGCTAAATTAGGTTAAACATTTGACAAACGCTCTTAGGTTCCAGCGTTCGTCGCCAGCAGCCAACTGCGGTGGCATCTGGTAACCAAGTTCTGAACTAGTAGTCGTTGACGGTGGCGGCAAAAGTAGGAACTACTTGAAAAAAGTCAATGTCTGCAGTCCTTACTTGAATTGAAAACAGATGACACACACTAATACATCCACCACAATTAACACCGGCTATCAGACAGATTCTACACACGCCCAAAGTACACGGGGCTATATGATCCAATCATCCAACACTAGGGAAAAGAGAAGAAACAAAACTTGAGGCAGCTGAAATGTGGTTTTGGAGACGAATGACTGGATGAAAAGAAAGACAAATGAGCTTGTTCTGAACCAAATTCAAGAGAATCAATGCCGTTGATCACCGCCAAGAAAAGGAAAACAAAATTCATGGTACACAAACTCAGACGTGACACTCTCCTCCAGGAATAAACCAAGGGGACGACCAAAACAAACGCATCTCAAGAATATTGTCTAGGAAATGGAATATGAAGAGAACTGCTGAAGACCGTAAGAAATGGGTGCAATGACAAGGCTTTTAGTCTTTAGAAGCTGCTGCTGATGGTGAGGTCATATTTTGAACATTGTTTGGTAAGAACGTCATATTTCGGTAGTGTGACGGCTGCTGTAGGTGTGCAATCATCCTCAACTTACAGAAATACACTGTAAATAACCACTTAAACATGTATATTCAGAACATTCATTTATTCATGGATTTATAATAAAAAAAGAGACTGATAGTCAGTCTCAAAGACTGGACTTTATTTCATGTTAAATGCTAGCAGCCGAGCACCAAGAAGGCAGTGCGAGAACAGAGTTTCAAGATTCTATTTTGTTTCTTCACTGCCTACTTGATTGTTCTCGCACTGCCCTCTTGAAACTCTGTTCTCGCACTGTCATCTTGGTACTCGGCTGCTACATCGTATTATGAAGTCACACACCTCAGTGCATTCTCGGTACATTTCGTCCCGTCACCGTAACGTAATGCCAGACCTCAGCGTAACGACGAAGTCGACAAGATCATTTATAATGATAAAAACGGCCATATTTAAATTAGTCATTTTCAGGTCATATTTAGTCATTTAAAGGCCCATATTTGCTCGCATACTCTGGCTATTTTTAGGTCTTAAACATCCGAGCCCTAATTATAAAGTAAGAGGGCTGTTATATAATTTTAAATGATTATGTCGACTTCGCTGGGGTCTGGCGTTACGATACGGTGACTGGACGAAATGTACCGAGAATGCATTGAGGTGCGTGACGTCATAGTACTGTTTGAGCTTCCTCCTTTCCCCGCGCGCTCCGGTGAGCATGACGTCACCCAGCCAGCTACCTCCTTTGATCTTGGCTTGCACTTGCCATTTCTCTCTTTTTTTCTAACGGACTTTGAGTTCACGCAGTATTTGTAGCATTTAAAATGATATAAATATAAAGTCTAGTCTTTCAGACTGAATATCAGTGTTTTGTTTAAGTAAGGGCCTTTTTTTAATTAACCGAACATTTCATTTTGAAACCACATTTATTTGTAGGTTTTACATACGTTCCTCTATTTTTCTACATAGTTGCCTTGTTTATTTAGGCACTTGTCATACCTTAAAACTACGTTCTGAAATCCCTCTGCATAAAAGTTTGCCGCCTGCTCTGACAACCAAGAATTCACACTTGAGGAAAATCCATTGATAGAGTGGTTATCATGAATCTTCGGTCCTCGTGAATTTTCGTGTTAATTGCAGTCACCAAGTCATCTGAATATTTTCACGGCCACTTTTGAACTCATGTACCCATTTTCGCACTTTACCTTCCGTCATTGCATTGTCACCATACACCTCACGAAGCTGACGATGAATGTCTGCAGCCGACATGTTTCTTGCACTCAAAAAACGTATCACAGGTAGTACCTTACACTCGGCGGGCGAATCAATAATCTTGAACATTGTAAAGATGCACAGTTCAGCGAACAGGTTAGCTACACAGCTGCAACTGCATAGCCTGCTTGTTCGAAAAGGATACCGGGAGGTAGCGCGCACGCTTAAAAAACGGCCCTTACTTAAAAATCAGCTTTCGTATGTTACAGTATAAAATTACATAAGAATGACCATAATAGTCAGTTTCCTTGTTGACGATGTAATTATAATAAAATGTATATAACCATAATTAATATATATGTTGTACATTAAAACCAGTCACATTGTGACATTCCTCGGTATAATTAAGGACATGTAAATGTGCAAGAACATACACTTAATATACATTTTGCCATAACAGAGGATTATAAAAATATTCTTGTTCCAAAAGCTCACAAATATATATAGTTCCTTGGCGACTAAATAACCAATACATTTCTTGCTAGGAACGCAGTCTTCAGCGAAACGTCAGGACGACAAAATGTCCTTAGAACACGACCTATAAGCCCGCGAAACAGAGATTCCTATTTCAACGCCGGTCGTGAAAGTCTGAATAAGTTTTGTTTGATTTAACATTAAGAAATAATTAGTTTATATTCTATCTACAAATATGTGCTGTTTTATTTTCGGCCCACCTAGATTATTTTGTATCGCGTCTGTCCTCTTTGCCCATGTCTGATATACAGAATAATTACTGTGTCTCCTGAACAATTGCAGCTGTCTGGTTGTTGCACCGCACTCTTCAAGCGAGGCCTGCCACATGCGGAACTCAGGTCACGCAACAGTCAAGAACTCTCTGTGATGTGATTCCATATTGGTCGAAACCGGAACGAATCCTGTTGTTCGTGCCGTTGCAGCCTCTCAGACTAGAGATTACTGACAAGCATTTTGCTATAACCTCGCCTGAGGCGCCTTACGTCAACTCTCAGCTGCACGCTCTGCATAGCTGTCCCCCCAGTAGCCTATCCTCCAGGCACCACAAGAAGTGTGTCAAGATTTCTCCTGTGAGAGCAATAATTTCTGCACACATGTGGTCCGCACTTGTTACGTAATGGACATACCTGCGTGGCTCTAATGTCGGCCCTACATTCACTGCAAGCAAATGCTCTCCTGTTTCCGGGACACCCTGACACAGGTCACTACACACAACGCCAGACAGTGCATGGTTGGTTTGTTGGTTCCTCAGTTTAGGTCATGTAGTCCCGTGTACTTTGGGTGTGTGTAGAATCTCTCTGATAACCGGTGTTAATTGTGATGGCTGTATTAGTGTGTGTTATCTGTAATTCAGGTTTATTTATTTATCCGAGTCCAAAACACACACAAATTGCACTACATTTCATTTCTCCATTGTTCAACTGTTAGAATGGCACAGTCATTAACTTCTATCAAGTCCTGCATAGCACATGGTCTTGATAACATGCTGCAATTTAGAAGGTGCTCAGGGTCTTGTCTTTCACCAAAGTTCTTCAGTACTGTATCCCCACTTCATTAAATTGCTTTTGCACCGACTCACACCAGTTCTCAGTCTGTTTAGCGTCTTACAAAATTCATATTGTAGATGGTAGACTGCTGCCGGCTTCTTCTTCATTTCCCACGATCTTCGCGGTGATTTTGTTTTCCAAAGTTCAATTCGGCGAGATTCAACTGAGGAAGGAATGGATATTGTTGTTTGGAGGAAGCTCTTTCTTGACTTTAGCCTAGGTGGATGGATATCAAGTCCATACATTGGGTGTCTTGGATCTGTTTCTTGCTTTTTCTTCTCTACTTCTGCCGCTACTTGTCGTCTAACTTCTGGAGGTGCTACTCCCATAAGCGGAAAGATCTTATCGACAGAGAGGGCAACATCTACTTGGTTGGCATGAGCAGAGTTCCTCCGGACTGGGGCAGGTAAGGACTGCAGACGATCAATTTCAAGTAGTTCCTACTTTCGCTACCAAATGCTACCGTCCACGACACCTAGCTGTGAACCTGGCTACTACTAGATGCCATCGCAACCAGCACCCGGTGCCGAACGTTGGAACTTAAGAGCATTAATCAACCCTAACCTACATTTTTTCTTCACACAAGTTTAGTTTGTGGAAGGTTCTTTTACATGCCATAAATCTGTAACATGGGCCCGTCGGCTTTACTTCCCCTCCGCAGGAAGGCATACTGAGGGAATTTGAACCCGCTCAGCTACGCCACCGAGGCCAGCGTACAGTACATGGCTGATGATCTTGACGTCCCATGAAACTCTCGCACAGAAGTTGGTTACTTTGAACAAAACTTACCATTCGCTTTGGGAAATCTCGATCATCAGCCCTTGCATGTGTGTTCAATTTGCCTGATAACCTATATTTCTGTGGTGACTGTAGTGGAGTGTGTGGCTGAGGGTCTGGAATGGGGTAGGTACTATCCCAGCATTTCCCTGGAGGAAGTGCGAAGAACACACTCAGGATTGTCGCCAGGATTCGAACCCCTGATCTTCGAACTTCCCATCGCGGATGTAACGCACACGGGGAAGGAGATGATACTGGCAACATGATGATGATGATGATGATGATAATTGTTGTTTATAGGGGCCTAACATCTAGGTTATCGGCCCCTAATGGTTTGAGTGATCGTGAAGATGAAAATGAAATGTAAACTATAACTAAAACTAACTACTAACTTATATACTAGAAGAAGAAATGGAAAACAAAAGGAGAATAAGGCAAATAGAGGACAGGAGATAAAGAAATGCCCTCAACCCTCGAAGAAGGCGGATTGAGGGACTTGGAAGGAAGGAGAGCTATGAAAGACAGATAGGAAAGTGAAAGAGGAGAGGGTCCGCCCCACAGGTAATGGATAAAAGGGGGAAAACTGGACCCAGCTCAGGAATCTCTCAGGGTCGCCAGCTCCCAAACTCACCAGCCGTGAGCCCTTGAGGGTGTAGCACTATCCAGGTTGCACCAGAAGTGGTGGGGCTACACACACCCTGCCTCCTTGAGGGCCTTGAGCAGAAGGCAGGAGATAACATGAAAAGAAAACGAAGGCTGACCCCTCGAAGAATGAGGGATCAGGAAAGATGAGACAAGGGCCAAATAAGGCGGGAAAGGAAGAGACTCCCTAGGCCTCGGATACCCTAATACTGTCGGGATCGGAAAAAGACAAGGGTCATCGAGAGGAAAGATAACAGAGCGGAGCCCGGCACAAGTAAGTGGAAGTAATGCTGGACTCAGCTGGGGTCCCGTGGTCGCCAACCCAAGTCTCACAAGTTGTGAGCCCGTGGGAAGGGGGGTATTTTGATATTGATACGTTCGAGTGGGAGAGGAGAGATGTTTCTGGCGACTGCTAATGAAGAGAAGAGATAGGTTGGTAGGACACATACTAAGACACCCAGGAATAGCAAGCTTAGTGATGGAAGGAAGGGTTGAGGACAAGAACTGTAGGAGTAGACCAAGGTTAGATTATGTTAAACAGATTGCCTCGGATGTAGGGTGTGGTAACTATGTAGAGATGAAACGATTAGCACAGGACAGGGAGGCATGGACAGCTGCATCAAACCAGTCAAAAGACTGTAGACTCAAACACAACACGTTCGTAAAAATATAACAGAAACAGAATGATCTTTTAGTTGCTGTTAACGTCAACAATCAACTCAATGTATCTTGTTAATGTCCCCTTGGGGTGGTCACATCGCGCCTGGACAGCACAATCCCGACTGCGCTACATTATTCTTACTCAGCGAATATGTGTCGTCCAGTTCCATAACTCGTTATGTCCATTTACCAAAATTTTACAGGAGACACGAAAAACTCGTATCTTCTCTCCTATGAGAGATTTTTTACCGAATTTTCGTTCTAGTTATACATTAAGCCGTACAGATTTAGGCTGTCTCACTCTACAAAATGTGTACATGGAGGTTTCTGTTAAAAATGCATAATTGTGTTGGACATAACGAGTTATGGAACTGGAAAATGGACATAACGAGTTTTGGAACAGGTTTTTAGGATGGAAGTTTTTAATTTTGGTATTAATAAGATGCAAATATTGCTTTCTGTAAGGAAATGTTTTATTGTTACAATGAAATAAATGTTCATTCGGATACAATCATAAAAACGAAAAATTTAACTTGTTTTCTTTAAGTCTCAAAATCTTACAATATCAAAATGTCCTGACTGTCCATAGCAATTTCCCCAACATATTCATGAAAATGAGCAATGTAACTTGTTTTCTAAAGTCTCAACATTTTACACTCCCAAAATGTCCTCACTCTCCATAGCAATTTCCCCGACATCATCCTCCTCTTCCTGTCGAAGTGTATCACCTTGATCGACAAGAGCTTGCTGATCGGCACAAAGTTGAGAATAAAACTTAAGGGTTGGATCCATCTTCCAATCTGACCCGAAGTGGGTTTGTAGCAGTGATTTTACATCATTCAATTTTTGAGGCTTGATGAGGACACCTTTGGCTATGAGATTGGGTGTGGTTTCGGTCCAGAACTTGCCCTTTCGACAGATACTTCGGGAACTCCCGAAATTCATGTTGTAGGCTACTTCACCTCGTACTTTTATGGTTTTGTTAGACTCTTTGGTGATAATTATTCGTTTGCTGGGCTGGAACTTGAAGTGCCACTTACCTATTGGCTTGGCAGTCCCTGGGATGGCAGGGATCTCACCTTTCTTAGGAGCACCCATTGCAGCAGTTTTCCAATCATATACGTTTACATCGGTCCCAACTTTAAACACGGTCCCAATTGAGTCAAACAGGGCTTCATATTCTTCTGGAATTAAAATTGAAGCTTTGGTCTTAACTTCTTTCTCAATACGTCCGAATATTCGGTCTGGTGGAATGTAGGAGTGGCCTACTATTGGAAACAAAAGGATGACTTTCTTTACACTATCTGGAGCATTTTGTGCAAGCCAAATACAAATCATTCCAACCATGGTTGAATTTTTATTTTGTCCACCACAACCATCAGAAACTAGCTTAACGGTAGTTACTTCCTTCAAGTCAGTGTTACACAAACGGTGGTAAACTGAAGACACAATTTGGCAAGAACCTTTGGGAAATTCATGCTCGAGCCATACATAGCAAAACGTGTTATCTTTGGTTTGACTTGCAGTTGATAGACCTTCACAAACAGTAAAATTATAGTAATACAACTGTCTTAAGTAGTAGGATGACTGATCTGGTAGTTTTGGTAATATCAGATTCTTCTGACAGTCAAAACTAATAACTTTGACACCTTCTATCTCGGTTCGAAGATTATCGTAATAGGCCTTGGCCTTTGCCTTGTGAACTGTTAGTTCTGCTTGCACCGTTTGTTTTTCCTCTCCGGTAGGCAGACGTTTTAATTTTTCTTGATGCATTAGGCAAAAGGAACAAACGTCAGTTGCCGGGGACCCAAATCCAATATTGAAGTTGTTATCAAAAATGTTTCGGAAAAATTCATACTTAACTTTCAAATCCTCAGTAGCTTTTTCATTGTACATGCGATATAGTTTTGTTATTGACAGCTCACTTGGTAGATAGTACCTATGAACATTTCTGGACCTACAATAATGTTTCCCAAGCGGAGGAATTGATAGAATGAAGGATTTGACAGCATCTCGCCTACTTTGAAAGTGGCCTGATCTTGTGTCACCTCCCCGTTTTTCCACAGGTGTGGTTCCTGATTCAAAAAACATTCTGCATACATTTTGAACACGATCCCGACTAACACCAAGGATATTAATAAAGGTCTTCTTACATATCTGCAACCTCGTTACAACTCCATCTCGTTGCTTATTGCAGAAATACTTGATGGTCACATTTTTCTGTTGCATATTTACTCGTGATCTGCTGCGGTGTGGAGTTTCAACTGTTACATATTTCAAAATGTATTCATTCTGAACCTGGCGGTTTTGTGTTGAATAAAAATGTTGGTTCATTCGTCGGATGTCTTGCATTCCTAGTTCACTACATTTAAAAACTCCCCCTACATGACCACATGTAGGCATGGATGGTGGACCTTTTGAAGAATACCTGAAAGAGAAACCCCATTATTAGATTTATGAAGTAAATTAATACATTCTTTAATAAAAAGGCTCATAAATTGTCTAGGCTATAGCACTAACCTCATTTTCTTGGCTACAACTTTTGTCCATGCTTCCTGGTTTTTCTTTCTTTTCCTTGATTGACCTGGTCGTGCCGGAGTAATAACGTCACCCTCAACAATCCCTTCGTCATTCCCCATGTTTAAATTAGCCTTAAAACACTTTCAAACACTGTATAACAGAGAAAAATTAAACGTTCACAGCTGAAAACTAACACACAAGCAGAATGCCAGGTTATGGCTTTACTACAGTCCCCTTTCAAAACAAAACAAGTGTACCAACCTCCATAAAGTTCCCTAACCTCATTTGTTCAGTTGTAGAAACGGAACAACACCTTAATACCCGAAATATGTTGGCAAAACCAGCTGAATTAATTTGTCGGACATAACGATGTATGGAACTGTAACACTTGCCAAGTGTGGGAAATGAGTTGGACATGACGAGTTTTGTTTCTGTGCTCTGGTAATGGACATAACGGGTTATGGAACAGTTTCTGCTGTGGACATGACGAGTTTTGGAACAGTACTCCATTTTCAATGCTCAATTTAAGCGTGAAATAGCGACTTACGGAACAGTTTGGCATATTGAAGACATGCATATGAATGCCCTCTACAAAATGGCGCAATAAAAAGGAATTTCATTTTTTTGGACATAACGTGTTATGGAACTGGGCGACACATATAATGTTATTTATTTCCATGAATTAGGAATATCCGGCCCCATCGATGTCCCGCCACACGTAGTTATCTTGCCAAGTGCCAGATAAGAGGAACATTGATTTCTACTCCAATCCTAGACTTGTTTAAATACTTCTCATATCAGGCGTTTGATGTCTGAGGTAGAGTGTTTTAATATTCCTGCCATTTTCCTGCCGTAATAGAGATGTTTGATAGATACGCATGTATTCAATTGCGTCATTTCTGTTCCAGTCCTAATGCACAGATTCAGTCAAGTGATAATATATCTGGAGAAACGCCACCAACTTGGAGTGAAGTAGAATCAGCCCTTAAAAGAATGCGCAATGAACGAGCTACTGGCTTTGATGAACTAAGTGCAGACATGATTAAAGCTGCTGGCCCACAAGGAATGCAATGGCTATACAGGGTGATAAGGGCAATATGGAAGGATAAAATAATACCAGATGACTGGAAGAAGGGAGTTATAGTTCCCCTGTTTAAGAAAGGAGGTCGAAAAAAGTGCAACAACTATAGAGGTATTACTTTACTGTCTCATGGTTTAAAAATATTTGAGAAGATTCTTGAGAAAAGATTAAGGAAAATTATTGAACCCCAACTGCAAGAAGAACAATATGGATTTAGGAAATATAGATCAAATATAGACCTCATATTCACACTGAAAATGATATTGGAAAAGCACTGGGAGAAAGATCGTAATTTGACATTTGTGTTTTTAGACATCGAAAAAGCATTCGATAAGTGTCCCTAGAACAACTATATGGGAGTGTCTTAAAAAGAAGAATGTGACAATGGAACTCATTCAGAGAGTAAAAATGCTTTACGATGACTGCTACAGCTGTGTTAAAGTAGGAAATGGATATTCAGATTGGTTCCAGACATCGAGAGGAGTGCAACAAGGCAGTGCCCTTTCACCATTACTATTCATCACCATCATGGATGAAATCATAAAGGAAGTGAAGCAGAGCACCAATATGAATCTTCAAGCATTTGCTTTTGCAGATGATATAGTTATCTGGGGAAATAGCGAGCAGGAAAGGCGGAACGTCTGGAATGATCATTTGAAAAAATATGGACTGAAAGTATGTGCTACAAAAACTGCTGCAATGTCTGTTAACAGACAGAGAAGTAAAGATAATATAATGCTGGAGGGTGTACAATTGGAAACAGTAAACCAATATCAGTACCTTGGATGCTAAATATCAAGTGACAACAGAATACAGCTTGAATCAATGACTGTATTCAGAAATCAAGTCAATTCTATCAGCAAATTCGATATCTACTCTGAATTAGCAAGTGCCACTAAGATCAAAAAAACTCTGTTTCGAACATATTAACTTATGGATTGGAAACATGCACAACTACCAAAAAAGATGACAGCAGACTTCAGGCTACAGAAATGAAGTTTCTAAGAAGCATGCTTCAAAAAACTAGGAAAGACAAAGTAAGAAATGAGAGGATAAGAGAACAAGCTGGAATAAATCAGTCCCTGAAGGAGACCATAACTAGGGCGCGTTTGCGATAGTCAAACGTATGACAGAAGGAATAATTGCAAAACAATGGTTACATACATACTGAGATTACTGGAAAGAGGAAGATTTAGGAGGAGATTGCTGGACCAAGTGAAGGAAGATATCACATCCAAGGGAATCAACTGGGATGAAGTCTTGAAGGAGCAGTGGTACATGAATCGACCAAAATGGAGAGCGCTCGTAAACCACACCCGGGAAACTGGAGTGGAAACTTGATGATGATGAACAATCGTTTGCAGGTAGAGAAAAAAAAAAGGAAAGTTTTGTTCAAAATAGAGTCACTAGCGGTGTTGTCGAAGCGTGTCCTTCATTAAATGTCATGTTTATTAATTTGTATTATGTTTATACTATTTAACATTTCAATTGAGCCTCTCACTTGTACAAAAGATCACAATGGATGATCCCCGATCACGTGGTATCGGCAGAATTGAATATCGCACAATGTAGCCTACATAGACCGGAGTCGTCGGTGTTACACAGTTTTTGGTGGTACCATCGAGTTTACAAAGTGTTGTCGCAGGTCTTGGTTAGTGTCTGTCCAGTGCCCTGTTCATCATGGCCTCCGTTGAGTAAAACTCGAGCTATTTCTTCGCTTTGTCCTGCAGTAGTTTTTCGCAGGCGTCAGTGGATGGCAGCCCTGTCTTCCTCCGGAGGTCCTGATTGAAGAAGGACTTCTTTGTAACTTCATACGCTAATCTAGATTTTGCGTATTTCGATATTCCCAGCGTAGCTTTCAAGAAGCGCGACTTAGTGTCCTCAGGTCCGTCAGGGTCAGTTTCTCCCAGATGATTTCTAGTACGTATGTGGCGACGGGCGCTATTTTTCTGCCGAATAATCTCATAGTGATTCCCAGTGAGAGCTTCATGATTGTTTTAATAATAATAATTCTGAAAACAATAACGCGTTTGTTAGCAGCCTTTCCTGATATCTAGCAGGGAGTAGGGCCGGCAATCCCCAAGTCCACAGCTGTAACAGTTAGGAAATAATAAATGATCACTAGGGCCCGGATGTTGATGCCATTAAAAAGTTTAAAAAATGCACTTAAAATTTTCAAAAATGACTGTAATAAATGACGTAAAATTTGAAAAATGCACTATAAAATGTAGAGAGCGGTAATGAACGATATCTCTCGCCGTGAACTATGCGGAACTGAGACAAGAATACACACCCCTTCCCCTTTCTACCCCGCCACAGCTGACCTTGGTCAACAGAACAGATAACAGTCCATTCCGCCAATAACTGGTTTCCGACGAAAACGGTGCCCTTCTTCTGCGTCCAAGATATATATTATTCTACTAACAGCAATACAGAAATACTTTATTTTAATATTTTAAAGTATCTTGTATCAGCTACGAGCTTCTTCTTAACTCTGAGAGACGTAACTCTCTCATATAAAGCGGTGATATGTCTAAATTGAAAAAAAAAAAAAAAAAAAAGGGCCGATTTCTCTAAAATATGACCAAAACATCTACCAAACTTAAAAATATGCTCTTAAAATGGAAAAATAGCAACAAAAATGCAAAAAGATGCAAAATAAGAATGACATATTTGAAGACGGGGTGGCCCGTCCGGAGTTTCTATGTACTTCAGCATTGTTTTAGACAGCTCAGTAAAAAGATGACATGTCATCAACATCCGGGCCCTAATGATCACTAATGAGCGTTCCGATTGCTGTATCCAACCCCCCACCTCCAAATAAAGCCGGGGCACCTCAGCCCATTAAGGGCCCTGGTCAACCAATGCTAGTAAATTGTCACGAATATGTAAACTTCTGTTTCAACGGGCAAAAACGTTCGGTGTAGTCGTAAAATTAAGAGGCTGTATAACTCCAGACATAGCCTGATTCGTGCATCGCTTGTTGGCTAAGATCTGAACAAATCCCCGGATTTAATCGTTCCCTTGGCGCCACTGCCGATACCACAGCCTGCTGTCTACCGACAATAATTATCAGAACAGTTGAGCGTGTGCTTCGATCTGGTTGATGAACCGTTTGCTTGGTGTCATGAAAAACCTTCAAGAACGCATTGCTACTTACTAACTTACATGTCATTTACTAGAAGAAGGAAAATGGAAATAAGGATAAAAGACAGAGAAAGAGAATGCTCTCCACCCTCGAGGTATAGGATTGAGGGACTAGGATAGAAGTAGAGCCATGAAAGACCGACAGGAAACGGACAGGGACCACCCCAAAATCAATGCAAAAAGAAAAAAAAAAAACGGAGACAACTTACGAACCCCCAAGCGTCGTGGGCTACACACTCCCTTTAGGCAGAGGTCTGATCCCTCGAGAATGAGGGCACTAGCAAAAGGATCAATTGCTGCGGGAAAACGTCGGGGACGGTAGAGAACAAGAGCTGACCAAGGGAGGTCGACAGAGAGGAGTTATATTCAATTATTTATTTTTTGTTGACAGTACACAACAGGGCTCAGTTTTCACCTACACAGTAAAATACATTTCCAGGTATTTCAACATTATTAAGTATCTCCACTTAGTTTAAAACAAAGTCCCTGATTCTTGGATGTCACGGGTAATGTCGAGAACCTTTGGATGGATTTTGATGCGGTTTTCACCATTCTGTAAAGGATATCACTAGGAAGGTTTCTGTAGAAAATAATTTATTTACGATCAAAGGAAGCCAAGCGGTAACGATTTCAGTGAAATAGTAGAAAAAAAAACCTGGCGACCGTGCGCTTTTAAGCTTACGCTGGAAAAACCGTTAATATATATATATATATATATATATATATACTATGAGTGTAAGTATTGTTCAGCATGAAAAGTTCTACAGAAAAGTCCTCGAGAGCATATCTCTATCTTCAATACATCGCCCACTATAAGTGTTTTAGATTGGACGGAAGGGTGATTTGTGTTTCATGCACCTCGCCATTCCTAAATTACGTCTGACAAGAATTCGTTGCACATGCATCTCCATGATAATATAATTAATAGTCCAGTCAGTGATTTTAACACATCATGCCGAGACGTAAAACGGATATAGGCCTAGGTCGTAGTTCATTGACATCGAAAAATACGCTTATCACGTAATGCATTCATAACTGTTCCCAGGCGAAGTCGGGGCGGGTTGCTAGATAATATCTAAATGCAATTCTTAAAACGAGGAAGTTCACACACATGTAAAAGCATAGTGGCAAAACGTTAAATCTAAATTTAATATAATGTCAATTATAAACACAGGATTCGAAATTAATTATTGTACATAGAAAACTAAAAGATAACTTTAATAACTAGGGAACGCGGCTTCGGTGGCTTAGTTGGTAGCATCCTGAGCTTCTATGCCCAAGATCGCGGGTTCAAACCCGGCCGAAGTCATCGGATTTTTAAGAGCGTTAAGAATCCCTCAGTATGCCTTACTTCAGAGGGGAAGTAAAGACGGCGGTCCCATGTTATAGATTTATGGCATGTAATAGAACCTTCCACTAACTACATTTGTGTGAAGCTAAACAATTTGGAGGTTAGATTTGATAACGCTATATTAGTTCCAACGTTCATCGCCAGGCGCTGGTTGTGATTACATCTAGTAGCCAAGTTCGCAGCTAGGTGTCGTGGACGGTAGCATTTGGTAGCAAAAGCAGGAACTACTTGAAAATTAATCGTCTGCAGTCCTTACTTGAATTAAAAGAACAGATAACACACACTAATACAGCCATCACAATTAACACCGGTTATCAGACAGATTCTACACACACCATAAGTACACGGGGCTACATGACCGCGTTGTCGCAGCTCCTAATTTAACTAGGGAACATTGTTGGTTCTGTTTTGCGTGATCGATAATTTTATTTCAAATATGAATTCAGTGACTGTGTTATAATTTCCAAGAACGGTCTAATTGTGAGACAGAAATCTATTTTCCAGTTTAGACGAACTGCATCGTTGTGCGAGTTCAGTGCAATTAATTGGAATTCAGCTCGGGTCTCGTGGTAGCCAACCCACTTAACGTGCCAGTAAATCTACTGACACGGCTCCCTCGCATTTGCGCACCCTCAAATGTCAACTGACTGCACCAGGATTCGATCCTGCAACCTTGAGCATAGCAGGCGAGACGTTACCGCTGAGCCCCGCACCCAGTCAACTCAGGCACTGATACTGAAAGGAGAATACCCTTTTCTTCGAACATACACAGGATGCTTCAAAAAACATGAAAGCAACCTTTCAGGGAGTAATTTAGTCCCATACTTCGGGATACTTAAAATAAAACAGCTCATGCCATATTGAATTTTCAATTCAATTCTTTGTCTTAAAATACACACCACAATGAGCACAAGAGTTCGGAGGATTGCCCTAGAAACCGTGTCTGCAGTAAAATCTGTCTTATTATAGTATTATCATGACGAATAGAAGGAGAAAGTGAGAAGACTCCTGAAGTTCAAGCGCGCCCCGCCAGGCAGCGCTCGAGTGGTCAAGTTCCACACTGCCGGGGTCAGCTGGTCTTAGGGATTGTGCTAAGGGAAACGAATTACTTTGTAACTAATACTCTTTTAAAAAGTAATTAGCGGTTACAATTAAAATAGCATGGCAGGGCACAATGGAAAATATAATTCACGGAAATAAGAACTACGGTCTTCATTACATGTTACGGAACGCACAGATTCCTGGAGTATACAGTCGGAGAAAGCCCAGATCTTTCTCGTAACATCTGCAGGATTAAGGATGTGAGGTTGTAGAGAGCTTGTCTTGCCACTGACTCCTAACGAATTCCTGGCCTTTTTATTTGATTGACTACCATCACAAGTAAAGCCAGCCACCCTCGCCCCAGCCTCTTCTAACTGCAAAATCACCTATATTCGAATTTTTGCGAGAATGTCCCCTGGAGTAGCATTTCTGCTTGCATAAACAGCAACTGGCTGCACCCAATTATGCATGAATGGTACGAACATAAACACTAGAGCGTGATTTGCAAGTACGTTCTTCTGGAGGTCAGGTATGTGTTCACCTAAATCAACTAATCCATCTTCTTTATCAGAAAAGCTATTTAACTCGATTTCTTCTCTTAGCTTCTCTTCTTCGAAAATTACAACACCGTAACGTGAATTATCATTCTTTTCTTCCTTAAAATTGTCTGAAATAGCATTTATACTATGCGTATTAACTCCATAAGGGCACTTAAGTCCTTTACAAAGTTTCCTCAAGCGACTTTCTGAAGGCAGAGGCAAGAGATAATGTCGCCGACAATGACTGAATCCTTTCGGTGATTTTATTCTCAACAATAAACACTCTAAAATGAATTCATTGCTGTACCTCATTCCATTGGGAGATTTTTCCTGGCATTTATTGATCATAGTGTCTATTATCTTTTCCTTCTTGCTAAGGTGTTCGTTATCTTTGTAATTAAATGCCTGTGAATTTCGAACCTGCTTCTCCAGCAAATTAATTCTCGATTTTGCCGAGTTGAGGCAGGATCTAACGCGAATTAAATTACGGTTAGCATTCTTTAGGCGCTTTTTGAGCAATATTATAGTCTTTTCAGCATCAGTAAGTACACTAGAATGACCCAAATTCTTATCAACATTGGACTGACCTTTTAATGCCTCATTCGTTGCTCCACTCCCATCTTCAATCTTCTTTCTTCTTTTTCTGGTGGCGTCGAGATTCTTTTTCCTGTTGGGAGCTTTACAGGACTTATTCTCACTACTTCGGTAAATTAGGGGGGAAATGAGGCACTGCTCAGGACGTAACTTCCACCACACACGAGAGATTTCCACTTCTTCACCATTCACTATAAAATTACCTGATTTTACTATCAAATCGTCAGAGAAATGAATTTGACAAATTCTAATACTTCGCGTTAACTCCGTATACTTTCGTGGAATAGCTCTGGCCCACAAATTGATTTTTATTCTTCGCTGGTGAAAAAATCGTATATCGTCAACTACTCTATCATACCCTGGCTTACAGCCAGGCAAAAAACAGTACGGCATGTTGAACTATTAAATTAACAAAGCCGCATAAGAAATATGTTTGAAGTTCACAACACAAAACGCTGATGTACACAAGACACAATGAACCGAATTTAAGAACTGAATGCAAAGAAAATTCAATTTAATTCACACAAATATCTCACACAGTAACTTCTCGCGCACTTTTCTAAGACCCGGCTCGACCCAACAACAGGACACGTTGTTGGACATTATCGCTTGCAGTGCTTGTAGCGGCGGGACCACAAACTACCGTGCTATAATGGCGGAGTCCTCACACTAGGTCCTTCTATTCGTCATGGTATTATTATGAAATGATGGAGACGTGGGAAGCGGTCCATTTCTCCACTGTCGAGCTTACGCAGGTTGACCAACACAAAAATATCAAATTCTCCGCCACTGATTTCGGTACCAGTGAGAGAGAAGCTGGTATTCAGAAAGGTGTAAGGCAAGGCTGCAACTTGTCACCCATACTTTTCAATCTTTACATTGAACAAGCAATTAAGGAAATTCGAGAAAAAATTAAGGTGGGAGTGAAGATTCAAGGAGAAATAGTTTCAACTCTGAGATTTGCTGATGACATCTTAGCCGACACACCTGAGGATTTGAATGAGTTTTTGAATGGTATGGACTCCGTCTTCAGGAAAGAATTCATGATGAAAATTAATCAATGTAAAACAAAAATATTGGAATGCAGCAGAAATAAATCAGAAACCTCTATGGACATCAAATTGGCAGGTGAAAGCTGAAGGAAGTAGGAGACTTCTGTTACTTAGGAAGCAAAATAACCAGTGATGGACGAAGCAAAGAGGATATAAAAAGTAGGTTATCTCAGGCAAAGAAAGCATTTCTACAAAAAAGGAATTTGTTGAATTCGAATTTAGAATTAGGCATTAGGAACTCATTTTTGAAAGCCTTTGTCTGGAGCGTGGCGCTCTATGGAAATGAAACTTGGAATATTGGTGCAGCAGAAAAGAGGAGAATTGAAGCATTTGAAATGTGCTGTTACAGGAGAATTATGAAGATCAGATGGGTAGATGGGGTTACAAGAGAAGAGGTATTAAGACGAGTGGGAGAGGAGAGATGTTTCTGGCGACTGCTAATGAAGAGAAGAGATAGGTTGATAGGACTCATACCAAGACACCCAGGAATAGCAAGCTTAGTTATGGAAGGAAGGGTCGAGGGCAAGAACTGTAGGGGTAGACCAAGGTTAGAATATGTTAAACTGATTTCCTCGAATGTAGGGTGTGGTAGCTATGTAGAGATGAAACGATTAGCTCAGGACAGGGAGGCATGGAGATCTGCATCAAACCAGTCAAGAGACTGAAGACTCAAAAAACAACGACTACCAAACAATCCATAGCGCTCCGGTTGAAGACCACTGCCGCGCATCAAATACAAGCATCAGAGTCTGTTCCTGCTCGAAGATCATGACTGTAATTGCAAATAATAATCGGTCCTCCGGGTCATTTCGTTACAGATCAAGGCTCCACGACCAACCACGACCGTTCCAAATCTGAAGTTACGGCGCCACTGGGCAAAAACAGTTGACGACTAGATCGCACGCAAGGCTTGTTGCCATGGAAACCATACAGCACTGCCAAGTTGAATGATGCTATTTGGCCACGTGCTTGCCGCCGAGCAGTCGCTTGTTTGGTTGCCTCCAGTGTGTACACTGACATTGCTGCGTTTCATAATCTGTTGTTTTTATGAGTTATTTTAATTGTTTTGAATTAATTAGTTAATTACTTTTTCGTGTATGATTTATACTTATAATTCATTAGTGTCAGTTATTCATTTATGTTACAGTTGTTATTATTAGTATTAGTGTCCGTTTAAGCTTTGGTTCGTAATCATAGGCTAGAGGGAATTAGATTTAGGTTAGCTTTCGTCTTGCTTGGGAGTGAGGTGAGGTATTTTTAAGGATGACATCCAGTTCGGGAATACGGGGCCGGGACAACAATGATGATATTGATGATATGGATGGGATAGAGCCTCTTCCCAGGGATTAGCCTCTGTCTTCTGAAGGGAGAGCGTTAATAGCCTACACATTGAGCGTATATTTTGTAATAGCCTACATTTGTGTGTTTCGTGCGCCTTGAAACTTATTCTACAGGAAATATAAATAGCTAAATATCACGGAAACAATCACGTGTAGTCGTTTCGCTTTGAACATTCTTGAACATAGTATTCATAGTATCGCTATTCATTACAGTATTTTAGGCCATTCCTAAATTTGACGGGCTATTATTTTATTTTACAGTGTGCACCGAGCAGTTTTAAGCATTACATTGTTTAAGATTTTTGAAACCCTTCTGAGTAAAAATGTAATAACGGTGCTAATGATATCATGAGCATGAGGAAAAGCGCGAAGTACGCACGTGGTGACCAACAGCATTCGTGGCAACGCTGCCTTTAGTTCAACAGTTTTCCGCCGAACTGGCAGATTCCAACTCTGGATAATACACCCATAACTATCTGGCAAATTCTGGCTTCCGGTATCATTATATTGAGCTAACCTGGTCAGTAAAATGACTATTCCCATGCTATAGGCTGGTTGAGTGTAAGATTTTATTTTTGACTAGCAGAAGTATACATTCTTCGAACGGTCTTTGGTATTAATAGCCAGACGTAATCAATTGAGCTACTGTTGCAATGGTTAGATGCTTGGAACCTGTTTGTCGACAATGATAAATGATTAGTTAAAATATGCTCAGAAAATAAATTTAGCCTTCCTAACGTGTACTTCCTGACGTGAAAATAAAATTGAAAACCTCGTAGACGAAACGCAATACACGTCATGTTGCTGTTTGGAGATATAATAGACCTTCTGTACGACATATCGCACGTTTAAGTTGTGTGAAAAAAATCTAAGGTAACCCCTGACCCCCTTAAGCGCATTGATGAATTTTACAGTTTTAGTTGGTTCCGTGATAACCTTATTGCCATTTGCAAACGTTCACAGAAATTTAATAAATGGAGTGGCATTACTTCCTGCAGAAATAGATGGAAAGTTGGATATCACCTTTTGAGATGTTTTTGTCATGGCTATTGGCGTGCATTCCTTCATTAGTTTATTAAATGAAATTAGTTTTCTTAGAATATCAGAAACTGTTAGTATTAGAGGCTTAAAATGTAGTTTTCGGGAACCCTTTACGGCTATTTAGGGTCCCCGAGTTTTGTTTCTGACACCAAGGGGCAGAAAATAAGCTTTGTCTCGTCGTTGTAGGCCTTAGTATAATAATACTAATAATTATTATTATTATATAGCAATATAGAGATAGGGACGTAATAGACCTTCCGTACCACACCCGCACGTGTAAATCGCGTTTAAAAATTCTAGAGTACCCCTTGACCCACTTAAGCGCATTATACCCTATGTATTGATGAATTTTACAGCTTGATTTTGTTCCGTTATAGCCTTATAACCGTTTGCAAACTATCTCAGTAATGTAATAAATGGGATTGTATTGCGTCTTATAGCAATAGATGGACCTGTGAGTTTCTGTTGCCATGGTTACTGGATTGCATTCTTATCTTTAGAAAAATACCATCAACGATGCCTTAGGATAATTCTTGGTATTAAATGGCAAGACCGGCGCACTAACACAAGTGTTTTAGAGGAAGCTAGCACTATTAGTATAGAGGCTCTCATTATAAAACACCAACTTCGATGGACAGGACATGTAGTTCGCATGCCTGAGTCCCGCCTCCCAAAACAAATCTTATATTGCCAGCTGAATGTCGGTCAGAGAAAGCAGGGTGGGCAACAAAAACGCTACAAAGATGTTCTGAAGACCAACTTGAAGAAATGTCAAATTGATACAGGTAACTGGGAGGTTGTCGCATCCGACCGATCAGAGTGGCGCTGCAACGTCCACCAAGGCCACTTGTTCTTCGAATAAGAGAGAAGAAGGCTTCAGGCTGAAAAACGAAATGCCAGAAAAGAGCGCATGATTCGCAGAATGCTCAACCCCGAAGATCCATTGGCTGCTCAAGACCTTGTGTGCCAATATTGTGGAAGAGTCTGTGGTTCTCGGATCGGACTGTACAGTCACCAAAGAACTCACGCGATATGATTAGGCCTAATGTTGGTTTACAGCGAAGATTTACATAAATGTACCTTGGAAGACAATCATACTAGTATCACGAGTGATAGCCTAAATAATAATAATAAATAATTAAATGAAATTAGTTTTCTGGGAATATCTCAAAAACGGTTGGTTTTAGGGCCTAAAAAGGTAGTTTCATTTCTCACATTGAGGGGCTGAAAATGAGCTTTGTCTCGCCCTTCTACGCCTATTTCAGCAAGGGTTTTAAGGGGGTAGGCCCCCTTTTATTGTAGCTACAGAGAAGAGTTACATCAATGATTAGTGTCGTGCCTCTGAAGGATATATGTACCAAATTTTACGTTGATCCACCCAGCCGTTCTCGAGTTATAAGGGAACATACTTGTCCACAGACAAACAGACAGACAGACAGACAGACAAAAAAAATATTTTCGCGCGCATCCGTCATAAAACAGCCAGAAACGCGTAAATAACGCAAATTTCCGTAGAAATTCAGAAAAAACAGACAAACTTTCATTCATATATATAGAGAAGTTGTGTAACGCTCGGTTGCTGTATAGTTTTGTGGGAGTGATTTTGAAAATTGGGGACGGAAGTGGATCGAAACGATCGAGCTGGCAGTGGTGGATCAAACGGAAGTATGCACTGCCCGCTCGAACGATAGAACGGAAGTGTACTAGCTGGCAGTGGTGGAAAACGGAAGTATGCACTGCCCACTCGATCGATCGAACGGAAGTGTACTAGCTGGCAGTGGTGGATCGAACGGAAGTATAAGACGACTGCCAACTCGATCGATCCAGCGGGCAGTGGTAAGACCCAGCTGGCACTGGTAAGAGAAACAATCAGCGCGCGGTGTCGGAAATTGATACCATGACGCACTCTCGGCCATGTGGAATGTACATGACATACTGAACGGTGAACGCTCATGCGAACTCTGGTGTCAAGTGATTGAAACAAATGTCATGGTACATGTTCGAAGTCTTCGTATCAGTATTTAAATGGTAAAATGCCTTAATATCAAACATTGTAAGTAGTCGGCATTGCCGGTATTATGTTTCTGCACAATGGCTATTCAAATATTAACCCACATAACGGTAATGCAGTGATCAATATAATATAATCGTTGTGGTTATACGAGAATTGAGCAAGCCTTTATGAACTATTACTGAATACATTCTCTTTACTCACAAGAGGGCCTATTCATAAGGCATTTTAAACTCAATATTACGCAGGAACATTATCGAAACAAGCAAAATATAAATGAAACTTAATTCCGTAATGCAGTATTATTGGAACGTGGAAATAAGTCACCATCTTGTGCACAATATTTGCGTAGTCGGAATAGGCGTGGGGTTAGTGCGTATGACTGTGAATCTAGAGATCTTGGGTTCGAATCCCGGACGGGGTAGATATTTTTGCTACCAGATTATCATTTTAACGATATTTATCATATCAATATGACTCATTTTAACAGAATCCATATGAAATTACGTGTTGGTCTGTGAATGAAGAGGACCTGTTTATAAGGAATTTAAGGTTATGAGTGGTGTCGCGTCTATTAATCTAGTTGATCCATATCGTATTCTTTATTTAGGCTAGTGCTGGTGGAAGCTACAAATCATCTAATAAAATGAGTTCCGTATTATAAACTACAATATCTGTAAAACCCTCCCTTTGCAATAGATTAATATTTGTGCCAATAATAGTATAAAATACCGGTGTATCAACAATTTCACGTGAGGTTTCTTCTATGTCAGATGTTACACATCATATGCGACTATTGTAAGGCTCGTATTTTTTTAAATCGAATTTACCCTCCAGGTTGGTGGCTCCCACGGACTCAGCGAGGGAGCTCCTCTACGAGCAGTGCCCTAGAGCTGGGAACATCTGATCGGAGTGGATACAACTGGGCGCCCAGGCGGCCTCATGAGGGAAGGGAGGGGAAGATTAGGAGGGATAGGCAAGGAAGAGGGAAGGAGGCGGCCGTGGCCTTACAGGAGTTACCATCCCGGCATTTGCCCGAAGACGAAGTGGGAAATCACGAAAACCACTTCGATGATGGCTGAGGTGGGAATCGAACCCCCTCTACTCATTTGGACCACCCGAGGCTAAGTAGACCCCGTTCCAGTCCTCATACTACTTTTCAAATTTCGTGGCAGAGCCGGGAATCGAACCCAGGACCTCCGGGGCGGAAGCTAACCACGCTGACCGCTACGCTACGGAGGCGACTGAGTGTAAGATACCTGTTCTAATTCACTTAAACTGAACGTCAATTTGATAGGTCTGCCCCTCCCTCAGCCAAATCTTCGGGGAAATCGGAAACCATTGCACTCTCGTTACAGGAGAATGTTTCGCTATTCCAAAAACTAACACTAACAATTTCCTTCCAGAGATGGCGAATTCTGCTGCGTTACTCATAACACCTTCCAACTTCCAGTATGGGAAGCACAATCTTTATCGGCATGTGTTTTTAATCAAGTTTATATGACTTTATTTGTTAGCCCATACTCTACGTGCATATTTCAGAAATGTTTCCGTGAATACTTTATTTTGAGTCTGGGTAATATCCATAACATACTTTTAGTTTTGATTTTCAAGTCACGAGACAAATAACATTGTAGTCGTACCGGCAACAATGGAATTAGTTCCTACTTATGTTAATTGCCTCTAACAACATTCAAATTTTCACTTTGATTGCTGTCATAGAACAATAGATATTGAGAACCGTCTAAATATTTCGGTTGGTCGCCATGTTGGATTTTTATATATGTAGGCCATAGAGTTATGACGATTTTTGCGTAGGTTCATTATTCAAACGTTCACTTCGATCACATGATTAATACACAAGAAATAAAAAGTAATTTTAAAATTGCCCTCAGCCACCATCTCGAGATTATGTAAACAATTGAACTAAATTAGATGCCAGTTCATTACATCGTGTATAAATTTTTACTGTACCAAGTTTCATTGCGTTTGGACGGTTAAATCGCGAGAAAAGTCTATTTAAAAGTTTCAACTTCGCTTGGCCGCCATTTCCGTTTTGTAGTTTTTGAAAGTCTCATAGGTAAACTTCTGGTAGTGCCCTCTATCACCGTACAAAAGGGTGATATCTGTCAAAGTTTCGGTGATATAGAATGCCAGTGAAATATTTCACACAGCCGCCATATTGGATTGGTGAGACGTAATAAAATTTGAAGGGCACGGTCGGGGTCGGCTGAAATAGTACTAGGACCTTTCTGGACACGCACTAACAAAAGGTGATCTAATAAGCCTATTTTTTCATAAATAGCGGCTTCGGTAGCGTAGTTGGTAGCATGCTGAACTGCTGTACTCAAGATAGCTGGTTCAAACCCGGCCGCAGTCGTCGGATTTTCTAAGAGCGTTAAAAATCCTTCAGTATGTCTTCCTTCGGAGGGGAAGTAAAGCTGGCGGTCCTATGTCATAGATTTATGGCATGTAAAAGATCCTTCCACAGACTAAACATGTGTGAAGCTAAATTGTTAGGTTAGATTTCGTTGGAACGCTCTATCAAAGTTCCAACGTTCACCACTAGGTATCATTGATATCTGGTAGCGAAAGTTGGAACCACTTGAAATTGAACGGAATTTGTAGCTCACCCTAAGGGTGTCCGCTATAAGCAGCTACAAACTCAGGCGAGCCGAACATGTCCTCGGACACTCCCGGCACTAAAAGCCATAAGATAAATAAATTTAAAAAAATCATCAATGAAAATAGGCTAAAAATATGTGTGCTGATGGACTACAACGGTTATTTTTTACATACAAGTTGTTAAAATGACAGCAAGGTGTTTCTATTGGTTAAATGCTGTCCATTTTAACAAATGTTGTAATATTGTCATACGTCATGACTTTTAAGAAACTAGATGGCCTACGAGTTGAAAGCAGCAGCCTTCGCCACTGACACTTGTCATGTGGCCTCCTGAGAGGCCGAGTGCATGTGTTTCTAGTCAACGCCTGTGGGCGACCTACCCGCCGGGATGAGAGATGAATGAAACTGGGCAAGGGTGTGAAAGAAGACGGCCGTGGCCTGTCATAGCATTTCCCTGGTATTGAAAATGGAGAAACCACGGAAAATCACTTCTAGCACTGCCGACGGTGGGGCACGGACTCACGCGTCTACCGAGTCCGTAGGGAGGTTGAACCCACGACAAGGAAGGAAGCTTGTAGTTTAACGTGACCGTTAATCTCGAGATCATGAGCCACGGGACCTCCTTTTTACGTGGAATCCGAACCACAGGACATGGCATTTCACTTCGAAAATCTCACATGCATTGACCGGGAATCGAACCCGGACCGCCTTGGTGAGAGGCATACAGCTAGACCGCTGAGCCACCACGCCCCGAACCCACGACATAACGCTGCGCTTTAGCGAGCGTAGACACTGCCGAGCTGTCGGTTGCCACTGACACTATTTTTAATACTACAAAATACGCGCGTAGGCTACATAATAAGTTATATTGTAGTGGAAGATCGCAACTTCATCAGAACTTAACGTCAGACCCCAAGAGGTAAAGTGCATTTACTTACTTGCATTTCCGTCTAGTTTTCTGCTCAATTTTATAATTTACGACTGTATAATATGACGGTGTACATTGCATATTATCGTGGAGATATGAATGAAGATCAGATTGAGTGTTCTATAAGTTCCTTGGAAGATCAGGAGTCAACAGAACGTAGAACAGTAGCGCAGTTAGCGGGAGTACGCAACACTGCACCAGATGATACAGAAATAGGCCGCTAGATGGCTCTGGCAGTACAACACACGGAGTCTAGTACATCTTACGTCACCCACAGCTGACATGGGCGATGTACATTGAATAAATAAATACAAAAATACCACCCTCCGAGCAAGCGAAGATAGTATTGAAATAATCTCTTTTATGAAACCAACAGCAAGATCGAAAGATGAATGCTTTCATTTCCTGCAGAGAACATTCTCAGAGTAGGCGCAATGTGCTGGAATGCAACAATTGGTTTCTGGAGAAACCGGAAACAGTCCTCTCTGCATACCCTGCATACTAAAGAGACTAGGGCGCTAATTTAAATAAAATAACCGGGATTCTTCTACTTGAAATTAATTGGTGGTACTCGTTGTATTGTTCGGGCATCATCGTAACTTACATTCCAGAATTTTGAAACGGCATGTGTGCATAAAATGTACTGTCATTATAATTATCCTTGAAAGCATAGAGATTGGTCATCTGAAAAGTTCAATAGCCGTCATAATCACAAAATGAACGTTACCATTTCTCATCATCAGCTAAAGGCTCCGTGGTCGCCAACCACTTCATCGCATTTCATCCCCGTTGTTGTTTACGAGTTTGTAATATCGTGATCATGTAGCCCGTGTACTTGGGTGTGTGGGAATCTGTCTGATAACCTGTGACATTCCGGTGGCTGTACTACTTGTATTTGGCGCTAGGATTTGGACTGGAAGCGGTCGTGGCCCTAATTCAAGTACTGCACCATCCCAGCATTTGACTGGAGTAGAATGGGGAAAACCATGGAAAACCACTTCTGGCTGAGATGGGAATCGAACCCTCCTCTTCCCAGGAGGCAGAGTGAACACCTCGAACCAGAAGAAACCCGAAGCTGCACGGAAAATGCTAACCACTACACCACGAAGCGCAATCCCGCTGACATAGTTTATCAATTCGCAGTCATTTCCATATAGGTGCGTGGTGGTCAAGCTGTTGACCTCTCACCACGACAGACCGGGTTCGATTCCTGGTCAATGCATGCGAGATTTTCAAACAGAAATACCACGACATGTGGTTCGGATTCCACGTAAAAGGAGGTTTCGTAGCTCATGATCGCGAGATTAACGGTCACGTAAAACTACCAACTTACTGTACTTCCAGTTCCTTATGATCATTGATTTGCCAAACTATTTTTGGTTTTCTTGCTTTCTAATGCCTCTCCAATTTTATATGCCAAAGGACACTATTTTTCCCTTAATGATGATGATGCTGATGATGCTGATGATGATGATAATAATAATAATAATAATATCGTATGGCCTCGGGTGCTGGGTGCAAGCTTTATTATTTGACACCCAGAGGGTAGCTTGCTTGTCGAATTTCGTTGTTCCTTGAAGCACTAGAGAGTCAAGGAGGTTAGATATCTAAGCTCCTTGAACACTATAGCGCTTTCTAGTAGAGAAATGAGGAACTCTGTGTTGACGGAATTTCCCGAGATTAATTTTGCCACTATGAACACGGCCTACTGAATTCAAATGGGTTCTTTGACATGCCAACATCGTATGACATGCGTGTCGTAATTTTTGCCGCCTTTCAAAAATCACTTATTACGGCCAGGAGCGAACATGCAAGCTATGGGTTAGTAGACCGACACGTTAACCACTCACCCACCGTGGCAAGCTATGATGATGATGATGATGATGATGATAATAATAATTGTCTAATAATAATAATTAACGAAGAAATTTGAGTAAACGCCCAAAGAGAGAAAAAAAAGTGACAGTCAGTCTGAAAGACTAGACATTGTATCATTTTAAATGCTACAAATGCTGAAAAATGCTAGAAAGGCTGGAGACTCTTGACATGTTAGAAATTATCTGCATAATACTTATCTTGCTTATCTTGTTTCAAATTACTCGCGAACGGCAAGTGCAAACGAAGGGCAATACAAGGTCAAGCGCGCGGGATGCCGCACGCTCACCAGAGCACGCTGGGACGTGCCCCTTCCATCCAGCCTAAAAACACTTACAGTGGGCGATGTATTGAAGATAGAGATATGCTCTCGCGGACTTTTTTTTGTAGAACTTGTCATGCTGACCAATTCTTACGCTCATAATATATTGATATTTTTAACGGTTTGCCCAGCGTAAGCTTAAGAAGCGCACGGACGCCAAGTTTGTTTTCGACTTTTTCACAGAAATCGTTACTGCTTGGCTTCCTTTGATCACACAAAAATTATTTTCTACAGAAATCATCCTCGATATATCATTTACAGAATGGAGAAAACCGCATCAAAATCCATCCAGTGGTTCTCGAGATTACCCGTGACATCCAAGAATCGGGGATTTTTGTCTTATACTAACGAAGTAGAGATTGTCGGGGAACACATGCACCAAGCGGTACTATAAAGTCACACGCCTCAGTGCATCTGGGTACATTTCGTCCCGTCACCGTGACCCCAGCGTAACGACGAAGTCGACAAGATCATTTAAAATGATTTAAAAAAAACAGGAAAGAAGTGGACAGAAGAGAGAAAGAAGAAACTGTGTATGAAAGTTTTTTGCGAATAAAGAAGAAAACAGAAAAAAAAACATGGAAATTGATTGTGTTTTAACGCTCTTATAGGGCCTGTTTTTCAATCGCTGAGTAAAGTTCCGAGTAGCGTACTCCCCACATAAAACGCCATATTGTGTTTTTCAATCGTTAGGCAACGCTGCCAATGGAATAAATGTGGTGGGCAAGTAGGTCGTATTTAAGGAGGAACTAACGATAGTAATAATAATCATTGCCATCAGTAAACAACGATGGAGCCAGTCAACCTGGAAATGGTTTTCCGTGATTTCCCACTTCTACCCCAGGCAAATGACGGAATGGTTCCTCAATTAAGGCCCCGACCGCCCCTTTCCCAATCCTTACCTAATTATAAAACACACACCACCACAGACACCACAAGAACAGAGGTTATCAGACACATTCTACATGGGCCCAAATGCCCCTCAAATGAAACAACGAAACAACGATGGAGCATTGTTCTGCGTTTCATTGATGCCAACATATATTTGCTAAAATCACTAAGTTGAAGTCAATAGACGCTACATTACTCTGGTATCAACAGTTCCAGGACTTTACAAAGTAAATAAAGTTAATTATTGTCTGCCGATATCGCCCATGTAGCGATTTGCCTCTAAAGTTAGCAACACTGCTTCTCTCGAGCGCTGGGAAATCATCTCCGTGTTCTGTCTCCCTGGCGTGCTGTAAGGTATATTAGCCCCTGTTGTGTGGTCTGCCATTCAACCGTCATGGGTTCGATTCCCATCTCTGCGTTGGATAGACCTAGCAGCTTAGCAGAGTACGTTAAGCCTCGTTTGAAGACTGCAGGATATTGGCCATCATGAGTGTGACTTTCCCCTAGTTTTCACATTCACCTAAAGCAAATGCCGGGATGGTATCTTCAAATACACACACTAATACAGACACAACATTCGCATAAATACAGCAGGGGCGTATTCTTACATTGTGTTGTTTGAGTCTTCAGTCTTTCGACTGATTTGATGCAGCGCTCCATGCCTCCCTGTCCTGAGCTAATCGTGTCATCTCTACATAGCTACCACACCCTACATCCGAGGCAATCTGTTTAACATATTCTAACCTTGGTCTACCCCTACAGTTCTTGTCCTCAACACTTCCTTCTATAACTAAGCTTGCTATTCCTGGGTGTCTTAGTATGTGTTCTACCAACCTATCTCTTCTCTTCATTAGCAGTCACCAGAAACATCTCTCCTCTCCCACTCGTCTCAATACCTCTTCGTTTGTAACCCTATCTACCGATCTGATCTTCATCATTCTCCTGTAACACCACATCTCAAATGCTTCAATTCTCCTCTTTTCTGCTGCACCAATAGTCCAAGTTTCACTTCCACAGAGCGCCACGCTCCAGACAAAGGCTTTCAAAAATGACTTCCTAATACCTAAATCTATAGCCTATTCGATGTCAGCAGATTCCTTTATTTTTTTTATTTTTTTTATTTTTAGAAATGCTTTCCTTGCCTGAGCCAACCTACTTTTTATATCCTCTTTGCTTCGTCCATCACTGGTTATTTTGCTTCCTAAGTAACAGAAGTCTCCTACTTCCTTCAGCTTTTCACCTGCCAATTTGATGTCCATAGAGGTTTCTTACATTAAAAATAAATAACACTTTATGTTCGACCCTCACTATTATGTGTCAGATAACTGTATCATAATGATGGTCATTATAACACTGTTTTCCATTATGATACAGTTTCTCCAGCCAATCAGAGCTCGTTCATTGACCAATTAGGTAACGATAACTTCGCGCATGCGCTCAAAATCCAACATGTCGGACATAAACACAACATCGAACTATAATAAATTACCGACATGGAATACCCACCGTCCATATGTTCACGTAAATAAACTGGCGAATATGAGACAAGAAATAGCACTGTACCTTGAAATCACCAACACTAATTTCTACACAGCGCATTGTCTTCAAATGACTGCGGTGACAATATTACTGAGGGACGGCTGATGTAAACATATGGTTGCATATGGCATTGCAACCACACAGAGCGCATGCGTCGGTTGTTCAAAGCTCTTGAAAGACAAAGATATAACACCCAACGCTCGCTCTGCGATCACAAAATTCCAGTAGCAGACTCTCAACAGATATTTATGAATATTTATGTAAAAACATATAATAAAGTTATAATTATCGTCGAACATAAACAGTCGTATGCAACTCGCCTATAATGGTAATTAAGACACTCGTATGGAATTATAAAACTCGCATACGCTCGTTTTATAAAAAATACTCGTGTCTTAATTATAGCCATTATAGGCTCGTTGCATAATGTACTATTATTACATTTTCAACAAAGCATTCAAACAATCGTGACTTTCATGCACATTCTTCTTTATCGAAATAAATAATGGTTAGTGGGTAGTCAACGCGGCAACGCAGTAGAAACCGACCAAGAAAGCGGCAGCTTTACGCCGCTCTCCGCACCCACACTTGTTCCTTGCAGGCACAGCGCTCATAGCGAGCGAGCGAGTTGCCTCTACAGCCAGCGGTTTCCTTGAAGTTAAAAGCGTTTAAAGCAACTAATAGCATACAATAAATAATATACATTATCCTGCGCACAGTTGTGAAAATGTTTTAGAAGTTGTAGTATTTTCGATGTGTGATTTATTTAAGTGTGTGTATGCTGAAGAATCTTTATGTAGTGTTTTGTTTTAACTGCGCCAGTTGTGATTTTGTAAGACAATTATGGAACAAACACATGCGGGGGCTTTAAATGCCAATGACTGTATAATAGAGAGTTTGTTAGAAGTTCCTTTCAGCCGTCGTCCATACAGTGAGAAAGTTCATATTATATATATGACAAGGCCTACACCTGAACTGCAATTGTGTGCCAATGTATAAATCATCTACATTATGCTAGGTGGAATAGGTTATCTAGCAGTTCTAAACTGTCTAAATTGCATTGCTGGCCGTGATCGTATTTAGTCGTGAAGTTAATGTATGGTCAAAGGAAGGGTTTCCAAATATGAACTCTTTTCGCACGACAGTTCAAAAGCATGTCTTGTGTAATTTTAAGCTCAGTGGTAGCCCAGAACTTCAGACCAGTATACGACACTAAAGTACAGGATACTTCTTAATATGTTCCAATCCCTTGTTGTAGCAACAACAACAACCTCTCACGCTACAAGCACACAAAGAAGCCGTCCCATAAAGACTGATCTACGTAATACGGCTCAGTCATTCAGCAAGGAGAGCCAAGAAAGGCAGGGAGGAATGGCAAAGAGGAAAGGGACCACCACAAAGGCAATGGAAAAAGGGAGAAACGGACCCAGCTCAGGAATCCATCGGGGTCGCCAACTCCCGAGCTCACCTGCCGTAAGCCCTTGAGGGTGTAGCACTATCCAGGGTGCACCAGAAGGGGTGGGGCTAAATACACCCTGCCTCATTGAGGGCCTTGAGCAGAAGGCAGGAGATATCATTAAAAGAAAAAGAAGGCTGGCCCCCGGAAAAATGAGGGTATCAGGAAAAGTGAGACAAGGGCCAATGAAGGCGGAAAAGGAAGAGACTCCCTAGGTCTCGGATACCCTAATACCGTTGGGGTCAAAGAAAAAACGAGTTGACCAAGAGAGGTCGACAGGAAAGACGACAGAGAGGAGCCCAGCACAAGTAAGTGGAAGCAATGCCGGACTCAGCTGCGGTCCTGTGATCGCCAACCCACACCCCACTAGATGTGAGCCCTCGGGGGGCTCGACTAATGAATAGGAGAGGGGGATGGCAGATAAATCACCTCATAATGGCAGTGTCGTGAGGGCTTGTGTATAAAATATTGTAAAAAGTTCATAAAATGAGAAGAAATGGGTCACGGGATCCTAGGGGAAGCCAGGAAGCAAGAGAGTAACTCAGTTGTTAATTAATTCAGGGCCTTTGGGGCATCGTGGTCATGTAGACCCGTATATTCGGGTGTGTCTGTGTGGAATCTGTCTAATAACCAGTATCATTTTTGTGATTATACTAGTGTCCTGTTTGCCATCTCTTGATGAATGCAGTACATTTGCATTTGTCTGTTGGCACAGGCTAGAGTAAAATGTGGCTTTTCACCGATGTCTCAGTCTCACTCATGGCTGTGATTATATTGTTACGGCTGTGAGTTTGTTTTATCGCTCGCCGCATGAGTCACAACTGCCCCAGGGCTGGGCTGCTCTCCCTCAGTGTATTGCGTGCGCCTTATGCAACAGGTCTACTAGGACAAAGGGATGGTCCAGAATATTCGTGACCCAGCCAGTGTTGGAATCCTCGAGAATCCGTGGACCCTGGATGGGTCTAGAAGCATTTAATGAGTCTCCGGCCTGCTATATAAGAGCGACCTGTCAAGCATTTGTTGTTGTGTTTTACGAGCAAGTGCGAGTGTTTATCGTGAGCGACAGAAGTGTGGTGACTTGCGAAACCCCTAGTGAAGCCGTTTCTCTTGACAGCGAGGAAGTGAGAAGCATACAGGGGACTGCCTGTGCTTTCGTAAGTAGCTGTAATTTGTGTACATAGGGGAGAGTTGCATGTAGTTCTGTCAAGGCCACCAGACTCATTAGCGAGAAGATTAACAGTTGACAAGTGAAAGAGGGCAAGGGCTCTCCATAAGCAAGAGACTTGAGGAAACTGGAGTAAGGTTCCATTTGCTTGTATTTGCTGATGAGTAGTGTATCTTCCTGCAAGCAATAAAGCTAACTTCTCTTTAAAGCAGTAATTGGTGTTGTGCTTTCTACCCACCGTAATCCAGTTAACAAAAGTGCCACTAGGGGGTGGCACGTAACAACTGGTGTCAGAAGCCGGATTACGAACTCAAGCACAAGCACAACACCTGACGGTCCTGGTTTCAAAACCCAAGCAGGTCATTTTTTTAAATTTTCCTTTGAGCGCATGCCCCTTACAAGACAAACATCTAAAATGGAAGAGCAATTCGCAGCATTGCTAGAAAAGTTAAGTGGCATGGAAACCAAGATGGAAGACGGCCAGAAGAATTTAACCAAGGACCTAACTGCCAAATTAGAAGACGGCCAGAAGAAGATGGAAGACGGTCAAAATAAGTTAGCGGAGGACCTGAAGAAGATGGAGGACGGTCAGAAGAAGATGGAGGACGGCCAGAAGAAGTTGGCCGAGGACCTAACTGCCAAACTAGAAGACGGCCAGAAGAAGTTAGCCGAGGACCTAACTGCTAAATTAGAAGATGGCCAGAAGAATTTAACCAAGAAGATAGAGGACGGCCAGAAGAAGATGGAAGACGGGCAGAATAAGTTAACACAGGACCTGAAGAAATTAGAACTGGGTCTGCGTGAGGAAGTCACGGCAATGGAAAAGAAGTTCGACTCCTTAAAAGAAGAAGTTGCCGAGCTACGCCGACGCCCGCTGACAGGGGTGGAAGAGAGATTCAACGCTCTACAAAAGGAATTTGCTGAGCTGCGCCGACACCCGCCGACAGGGATGGAAGATAGATTCAAAGCCCTACAAGAGGAAGTCGCCGAGCTGCGCCGACGCCCGCCGACCGGGGTGGATGAGAGAGTCAAAGCCCTACAAGAGGAACTTGCCGAACTGCGCCAACGCCCACTCACGGGGGTGGAAGAGAAATTCAACGCTCTTCAAGAGGAAGTTGCCGAGCTGCGCCGACGCCCGCCCACAGGTACACCGGGGACATCAGGAACGGGACAGAGCAGAGTGACGCCCCCAACCTTCGACGGAAAGAACCCGTGGAGCGCCTATTTACGTCAGTTCGAGGCAGCCTGTTCCATAAACAACTGGAACAGCACGGAAAATGCTACAGCTCTCATTGTAGCGCTGAGAGGGGACGCCCTTAACGTCCTTCAGGCCATCCCGACTGGATCCCAGGACTACGCTTCACTGATCGCCCATATGGAGTCCCGATATGGGGATAGCCATCTTCAGCAGGCCTACCAGATGCAGCTCCGGACCCGGGTACAGAAGAACGCGGAAACCCTGCAGGAGTTCGAGATGGACATCGCACGCCTCGTAAGGCTCGCCTACCCAACAGCGCCGGCCGACTTTCTGGAACAGATTGCGACGCAGACCTTCACCGACGGGCTACGGGACTCGGACACTTACAGGCGCTGCGACTCGCGCGCAATAAGACCCTGGCAGATGCGCTGAGCCACGCACTGGAGTTCGAGACGGCAAAACAGGCATCTAGAATGCACGCGCGGGTGCGTCAAGTGGACGTCGACGAACCAGCAAAAACCAACAAGACCCAGCCCCTGACCGATGAACTGATGGAGGCGCTAGGCCGGTTCTTCAAGAGTCGCAGTACGACCAACAAAAACGTAGACGAAGAACATCCGGAGAGGCGGCCCGGAAGAGGACTACCGACCTGCTGGACCTGCCGTAAGAGAGGCCACCTGAGCAAGGACTGCGGTGATCGCCGCCGCCAAGGGTTTCCGTCGGGACAGTCAGTCGTAGGGAAACCGCGCGGCCCAGGAAAGCAAGTATCAGCCAGCCTTGGGGGGCAAAGGTTGGCTTGTGACAGTCGTCAAGCCCCGGCAGTCCAAGTTCGTGTGACGCAGTTACGGAGGGATAATAGCAGCCTGATGGTCGACGGAGTCGTCAACGGAGAGAGCTGGCCCATGCTAATCGACACGGGAGTATCGAGGACCATCGTCAGTCCCACCGTGATCCCGAAGTGGAGAGTGCAACCCACACAAAGGAACCTCCAGCTAATAACCGCGACCGGAGAGACCGCACCGGTACATGGCGAAGCATCACTGGAGTTCGTCATTGGTCGACGGGCGATAAAGCATCCAGTGCTTGTGGCTGACGTATCAAATGAAGTGATCATCGGACTGGACTTCCTGCACCAGAACAACATCATCTTGGATATGAGTACCAACACTCTGCACTTCGGAGGTGAGGAACTTGCTTTGCAACCAGCACACGAGGCCGTCACCGCACGACGAGTAAGGCTGAGAGAGGACGTCATCGTTCCCGCCAGGACGGAAGTCAGCGCTGGCGTAATTGTCGACGGAACAGCTGAGGGAGTGGCGGCTGTCATCGAGCCAAAATATGAGGACATCCAGACAAAAGGATTGCTAGTTGCCAAGACTCTCATCAACACGACGTCTCGGCCGTACGTCCGCCAGTCCAACCTGAACGACTACGATATTACGGTTCACCGGGACACCAATCTAGGAGTCTGCGAGCCCGTTACCTGGATTGCCCGCATCACAGACACGACGGACGGACACCCGCAGACGGACAACCGAAGAAGACGCGCCCTGCCAGAAGAACTACAGAAGCTGTACCAAGGATCCCAGGACCATTTAGACGAGGAACAATCACGCCAACTTCGGGACCTGCTACACGAATTCCAGGATGTCTTCTCCGTGGGGAGCAAAGACTTCGGCAGGACAAGCTTGGTCCAGCAGAGAATCGACGTTGGGGACAGCGCACCGATTAGGGCCCCATTCCGACGTGTTCCGCTCGCCAAGCAAGCCGAAGTCGACCGGATGGTAGAAGAGATGAAGGAGCAAGGGGTGATCGAGCTATCACATAGTCCTTGGAGTTCTCCGGTCGTGCTTGTGAAGAAGAAGGACGGTTACACCAGGTTCTGCGTGGACTACAGGCGGGAGAACGACGTCACGAAGAAGGACAGCTACCCTCTACCCCGGATTGACGACACGCTGGACACAATATCAGGATCAAGATGGTTCTCCACCTAGGACTTGAAGAGTGGCTACAGGCAGGTGGAGGTCCACCCTAAGGACCGCGAGAAAACGGCGTTCTCTGTGGGCAGCGGGCTCTGGCAGTTCACCGTCATGCCATTCGGTCTGTGCAACGCCCCTGCGACCTTCGAAAGGCTAATGGAGTCCATTCTGTGGGGACTACACTGGAAGACCTGCCGGGACTACCTAGACGACGTCATCGTTCTGGGAAGAAGCTTCGAGGAGCACTACAGCAACCTGAAGGAGATCTTGATGAAGCTACGGGCTGCCCAGCTGAAGTTGAGCCCCAAGAAGTGTCAGCTCTTCCAGAAGCAGGTCCAGTACCTTGGGCATATCGTCTCCCAGGAAGGGGTGCGCACCGACCCAGAGAAGACCGCAGCTGTGAGGGAGTGGCCAGTTCCGAAGGACAAGTCCCAACTACGAAGCTTCCTGGGACTCTGCACTTATTACCGTCGCTTCGTGAGAGGATTCGCCGACATCGCCAAACCTTTACATCGACTGACTGAGAAGGACCAACCCTTCACGTGGACAGCAGAATGCCACAATGCTTACGAACAACTCAAGCAGGCTCTGTGCACCGCGCCTATTCTGGCCTACCCCAGACCTGGAAAAAGGTTCATCGTCGATACCGATGCCAGCGACTTTGGCATAGGGGGGATCCTGTCGCAAGTAGTGGACGGCGAGGAGAGAGTAGTGGCCTACTTCAGCAAGGCCTTGTCAAAGCCAGAAAGGAACTACTGCGTCACCAGGAAGGAGCTGCTCGCCATCGTGAAGACCATTGAACACTTCCACAAGTACCTGTACGGGCAAAAATTTCTCATCAGGACCGACCATGCATCCCTGCGGTGGCTCCTGAACTTCAAGCAGCCCGAGGGCCAACTCGCGCGGTGGTTAGAGAGGCTTCAACAGTACAACTTTGAGATTCAGCACAGGAAAGGCCAACTGCATTCTAACGCCGACGCCCTGTCACGAAGACCGTGCCCCGAAGACTGCACCTTCTGTGCCCGAAGGGAGGAGAACACCGGGATACAGTGCCGACGGACTACTGTGGAACTTCAAGGGAACTGGAGCCGCGAATCTTTCACGCGGGCACAAGCAGAAGATGATGACCTGGGACTGATAGCCGAATGGAAGAGGGCCTGTGTCCCCAGACCCGGGTGGAACATTGTGAGTGACTGCAGCCCAAAGTTTAAGTCCTACTGGGCGCAGTGGGACTCGCTGATTGTAAGGGATGGCCTCATCTGCCGCGCCTGGGAGAGCACCGACGGGAAGACATCTCGGGAACAAGTCGTCGTTCCAAAGGCTATGATGGAGGAAGTCCTGAAGGAAGTCCATGGAGGATCATCTGGTGGACACCTAGGGATAAAGAAGACCCTGGAGAAGCTGAGAGAGCGGTTCTACTGGATCGGATGCCGAACCGACGTGGAGAACCACTGCGCGAGGTGCCACGATTGCGCAGCCAGCAAGGGCCCAGGACGAAGACGGCGGGGTCAACTGAAGACCTACAACGTGGGCGGCCCCATGGAGAGAGTGACCATCGATGTTGCTGGGCCATTACCGTTGAGCGAGGCAGGGAACCGCTACATATTGGTCGTCAGCGACTACTTCACCAAATGGCCGGAGGCGTATGCGCTCCCTAACCAGGAAGCCGCGACGATTGCAGAGACCCTGGTGAAGGAATTCGTCAGCCGGTACGGAGTACCCCTGGAGCTGGACTCCGACCAAGGGAGGAACTTCGAGTCGCAGGTGTTCCAGAACCTATGCCAGCAGCTGAGAATCCGGAAGACAAGGACAGCACCGCTACACCCTCAGTCCGACGGGTTGGTAGAGCGATTCAATCGCACCATCGAGAACCATCTCCGAATAGTCGTCAGCGAGCACCAGAGGGATTGGGACAAACATCTTCCACTATTTCTCCTGGCCTACCGCGCCGCCGTGCATGAAGCCACCGGGTGCACACCAGCCCGGGCCATGTTTGGGAGGGAGCTCCGTCTACCTGTCGATCTTGCCTTCGGCCGACCTGGGAATGATCCGGTCCCGGTAAACCAGTATTGTCAAGAACTGGTCGACCAACTGGAGGACGTGCACGCGTTCGCGAGGAGGAATCTGCGGATCGAGACCAACCGAATGAAGACCCGATACGACCAGCAGACGGATGCCGGCGGATTCCACGAGGACGACCTGGTCTGGCTCTTCAACCCATTACGGAAGAAAGGCCTGTCACCCAAACTGCAGAAGTCCTGGGAGGGCCCGTACCGAGTCGTGAAACGAATCAACGATGTCGTCTACAGGATCCAGCGGAGCCCGAGGGCGAAGATGAAGATCGTGCATCGAGATCGCCTGGCAGCCTACGGACGGACACAGACGGACCAATGATTGATCGGGACGATCAGCCTTTTAGGAAGGGGGTGGTGTTACGGCTGTGAGTTTGTTTCATCGCTCGCCGCATGAGTCACAACTGCCCCAGGGCTGGGCTGTTCTCCCTCAGTGTATTGCGTGCGCCTTATGCAACAGGTCTACTAGGACAAAGGGATGGTCCAGAATATTCGTGACCCAGCCAGTGTTGGAATCCTCGAGAATCCGTGGACCCTGGATGGGTCTAGAAACATTTATTGAGTCACCGGTCTGCTATATAAGAGCGACCTGTCAAGCATTTGTTGTTGTGTTTTACGAGCTAGTGCGAGTGTTCATCGTGAGCGACAGAAGTGTGGTGACTTGCGAAACCCCTAGTGAAGCCGTTTCTCTTGACAGCGAGGAAGTGAGAAGCATACAGGGGACTGCCTGTGTTTTCGTAAGTAGCTGTAATGTGTGTACATAGGGGAGAGTTGCATGTAGTTCTGTCAAGGCCACCAGACTCATTAGCGAGAAGATTAACTGTTGACAAGTGAAAGAGGGTAAGGGCTCTCCATAAGCAAGAGACTTGAGGAAACTGGAGTAAGGTTCCAATTGCTTGTATTTGCTGATGAGTAGTGTATCTTCCTGCAAGCAATAAAGCTAACTTCTCTTTAAAGCAGTAATTGGTGTTGTGATTTCTACCCACCGTAATCCAGTTAACAAAAGTGCCACTAGGGGGGTGGCACGTAACAATATGAAAGCTACTGAGGTATGGGTGGTGCTTAGGCACAGTCAGTGCCTGTGGATGCTGTGAAAGGCTCTACTCATACGGTTAGTACTGCTGTTCTGACTTAGTGAGGAAAGAAATGGCAAACTACCTCACTCCTCATCTTGCCTAGTACGCCTCAATATAGTGCTGCCTTGGGTTTTTGCGGGTATCTACCCACATAACCTAACGGCGGTACTTTTTGAGGATCCAACCAGCCTTCGGGCTGACTACCTAACGGACAGACTGGCGTGTAGTTTGGTAGGAGATGACCACGACCCTACTTTAGGTACCTTCCCAGCATTTGCTTGGAGTAGAAGGATGAATCGAACTCGCCTAGGTAAGAAACAAAAGTCTCCAGATTATTCTCAATAGAGAAATACATAGTATTTTTTAGCGCTAAAGGTAGTCTACTTTATAAATTCGCTACCAATAGTTATAGCTAGGGAATGGAAAAATTCGCGATCGCGAATTTCGTGAATTATTAAATGAAGTAATACACAAATGGTAATGTGTTTTAATAACCCTAAAAATGGCGAAAAAAATGGGTTTTGAAGTTGCGAAATTTCGCGAATTTCGCATGAAGACGCGAATTTTGCGAATTATGCATGAATTTAACACGAAAACGCGAATTTTAGCTTTTTTCGTTGTTTTCTTTACAGTGCACTTCTGATAATTCGCGGCAATCAATGCACGAATTTCCGCGAATTATCCACAGTAATGTTTTTAAGCCTAGCAAAGAGAAAAATATTGTTTAAAAATATTGAAATGTATTTTATGAACACGCAAAAAAAAACCACTTTATAACATAGTATTGTAAGACACACTATGTGGGCTTTACCAATATTAAAAACTAAGAAAAATGACTGTCATCACTTTTTGTTTCTTAGGTGGTTTATTTTTTTCAAATTTAAGATTGTACAATTCTGAAGAAAACAATATATGAGAACGAAAATTCATCTTGATTTTCTATATAAGAGATAAGTGTGACTATAGACACACTAGCTTGACTGTGGGAACTTTCGTGATTTCCGTTGCATCACTCTTTCACTCGATATGTACTGGATATCAGTTTACCTCACCGACAGTCAAATTCCATACAATATCCTCATCGCTTTCATGTCTGAAACCATGATTGTCTTTATCGAAGTCTAACTACTGAATGTCACTTTCTTCTGCATCTTGATATTCATCTAGGTTTTACCCTAATGTCATCGTAGTGAAACCACCTTGCCCGTTTAAAATATCGTCACAGAAGCCGACAAACGCTTGTTTTTGTGCGAGTGTAGTACCGGTAATCTTCTCCCATGACTTGACTGCATGGAGAGCATCCAACAAACACGGAAAGATCGGTCACTTAACGGTAGATAGTCGGCCTCGCTTTCTTTATCAATCTGGGTGGTCATCCTGGTAAGTTACTTAGTTATTGTGGTATTAAGGGCCAGAACAGCGAGGTCATCTGCCCCTTCATCCTAGAAACTACTCGCCACGTGGCGTCATATAGTGCGCCTTTCAGACATGAATATCTTGATGGCAAGTATCCAGATCAAAATGTGCCACTGTTTCCGGAACCAGAATTAACCAGGTGGTCTTCTTGGTTTCATTCTGTAGTGTGTCTGTCAGAGTACTTGAAAGATATTTTGCAATTTATGAGTGAAGTAGTAGGGACATAACTCTGGTGTTGATTTTCTCAACAATGTTTCACATGACGAAATACTTGAGATTCAAAGAATTTGGCACAGACATCACTGAACTCATCCCTTTATTAGAAGGCCAGTCTTATCAGACTGTTCACCTTCTAGATGGACATCTACGGAGAATTCAGCAAGCCCTTAAACTTGCTGTTTCTGGAAAGTACGTTACCAACATTAAGGAGCAGTTGGAAGGTTGTGGAAATGTGTTAAAAAGAGGGAAAATACATTCAGTTTTAGTGAATGCTGGGTCGCATGCTCTTGGACAGCTTGAGATCCGTTGACCCTGGGAACAGGATTTACAAATGTGTGCATTTGATCCAGCAGAAATAGTGCCAATGAACATCAATGAGGACCTTGCAAAGAAAATTAAGAAGTTGCCGGTCTGCGGAAAAATGGAAGAAAGTGAGGTGTTACGAGGATACAAAGAACTGCAAACTTTAATCAAGAAGCAGATGCATGACAGGACCAAGACAGACATTGTTGGAGTTTTGCAAGGAATTACATTTGTATTTCCAAAGTTCTCAGAATCTGTGTTGAAAACCATTTGGATCCCCTGTTCAAACGCTGTGAACTTTTGTTTTTCAGCTTACACTAGCACGTTAAAAGTGATATGCGTCACCGTTAGTCACAAGGCAATTTGGATCTCTATACTGAAGTATACTTTGAAGGATGACTGTAATGTGTTATGTTATCCATGATATTTAAAAAATCCCGCCTAAAATTCATGATTTTGAAAGTACCGAAAAGTGCACTTGAAACCACCGAATTTGACACTTTAAAATACCGCTTTCTTCACTCTGAAATCACCGAAAAATTCCAATCTCTAGTTATAGCAAGCCAAAATGTATGTAGAATTCACTATTCTAGCGACTTATCAATAAGGTTGGCAACACTTGGTTATTGAGGTTTTAAGGGGCGGAACTACGAAGTCATCTGACTCTAGGCAACACTCCAACACTCCTATGTTGTTGTTTGAGACTTCAGACTTTTGACTGGTTTGATGCAGCGCTCCATGCCTCCCTGTCCTGAGCTAATCGTTTCATCTCTACATAGCTACCACACCCTAAATCCAAGGCAATCTGTTTAACATATCTAACCTTGGTCTACCCCTATAGTTCTTGTCCTCGACCCCTCCTTCCATAACTAAGCTTGCTATTCCTGGGTGTCTTAGTATGTGTCCTACCAACCTATCTCCCCTCTTTATTAGCAGTCGCCAGAAACATTTCTCCTCTCCCACTCGTCTTAATACCTCTTCGTTTGTAACCCTATTTACCCATCTGATCTTCATCATTTTCCTGTAACACCACATTTCAAACGCTTCAATTCTCCTCTTTTCTGCTACACCAATAGTCCATGTTCACTTCTATAGAGCGCCACGCTCCAGACAAAGGCTTTCAAAAATGACTTCCTAATACCTCAATCTATATTCGAAGTCAACAGATTCCATTTTTGTAGAAATGCTTTCCTTGTCTGTGCCAACCTACTTTTTATATCCTCTTTGCTTCGTCCATCACTGGTTATTTTGCTTCCTAAGTAACAGAAGTCTCATACTTCTCCACTCCTAGGAAGACACAAGATATGTCAAAGGAAGGGAGGGAGTGGAGAACAGGCAATAACGTCTGGCATTTCCTTTTTATATTAGTTGCAGGAAATCCCAAAAATAAGCTGTAATATCGCTGACGGTCGGGAAAGTCTCCAAAATATTATGTGCACTCGAGTTTGAAGGTTGTTTGTGAAGTAACCAATAGACCTACATAGAATCCAATAACATCATCTTTTTGTCGTTCTATTTTACATTAGTTCATGTAAGTTTGGAATTTTTAATTTATATTTTAATATTTTTTATCGCATTTGGAACACAAAAAGTGCTCGTTTTTAAGCGAGTTTCAAACAGGCGTCACATTTAAGAATTATTCTCTCAAAAATCCGTCATCAGATCGATTCCAAATTTTAACACAATATACATTGGAATGTTGTATAACTGGTTCATTCGTTTCAAAATTTTGAGTGTCCAAGAAACAAAGTTGTTATCAGTTTTGTAAGGTAACTTTTTCTCGGCACGGGGTGGTTGGAAAATGTAGTTCCTGGTCGCGTTGTAATCCTTATACATCCAAAAGTTATGCTGTAAGACTGTGAAATACGTAAATTAATTCACTTATTTTATATCGGTTTGTATTTGTACAGGGAAATAAGACATGGTTCACCAGCTAGCCACTCCGGGGAAAGTTCTACAGCGTTGCTGAGATGGAGCCCATCACTTCCGAGCGAGGCGCACCTTGAAATTAATAAACCGGTTATACAACATTTCATTGTATATTGTGTTAAAATTTGGATTCGATCTGATGACGGGTTTTTGAGATAATAATTCTTAAATGTGACGCATGGTTGAAACACGCTTAAAAACGGGCACTTTTTGTGTTCCAACTGCGATAAAAAATATTAAAATATAAATTAAAAATTTCATACCTACACAAACTATTGTAAAATGGAACGACGAAAATGATGATGTTATTGGATTTTATGTAGGCCTCTTGGTTACTTCACAAACAACCTTCAAACTCGAGAGCACATAATATTTTGGTCGACAGTAGATTGTCAGAGTAACGTAAGCTATGTGTCTGTAATCTGTGACTTATAGCTGAAGATATATTCGATGTGCTGGTAACAGGAGCGAAATCTCTGTAACTAGTGGATCGCGGAGCACAATTAAGGGGCCACCTTGCGGACACCACGCCGAGTAGCGTCGCCTGTCTTGTGGACGTCACAAGCGACATGTTTACGAGACGATAGAATTAAGGTCAGTTCCACTCACATTCTCCAGGCGTCCCGACGGCGAGCGGAGCGCGGCGTCAATGCGTCGGCACGTTGTGTGTGGCGCAATAGAGCCTAATTAGTGGCGCTTCATAGAGACACGTCCTAGAAACACAAGGGCGCTTCTATAAATTAGGTGATAATCCCTCCCTATATTATTCTGCTAAGATCCCATTCCAGTTTTGTACCGAAAATAAGCTCCCATTAACACCAACCTACACATATGGGGTACCTACAGGTTCAGCATAACCCAATGCGTAAGCGAAACGCACTCACTTACTCTTTAAATGCCTCACAATTAAATAAATACCTTAAAAAATGTATATTTACAATGAAATAATGAAAGAATGCAACACGGTAACCATGGTAACAGAATGCCACAGGTCCATCTATTTCCGTAAGACGCAATGCAATTCCAATTATTACATTACTGTGAAAGTTTCCACACGGTTATAAGGTTATCACTGAACCAAATTAAGCTGTGAAATTCATCAATACATACAGTATAATGCGCTTAAGGGGGTCAAGGGGCACTCTAGAATTTTTTCACGCAATTTTCACGTGTGAGTGTGGTATGAAAGGTCTTTTTCACCCGACTATAAAGGGTCTCCGAGAACCACATTTAAAGGCCCTTAAATTAACAGTGTCTGTGATATTCCCATAAAACTAACTTCGCTCTGATATACCTATAAAGGAATGACAAACCCCTAACCACTGCACCAGTAGCTGAATTGACAAAGTCTGATCATTCATACCAAGGATAAATCAGTCATAGCATTCATGATTGAGATTTTGCTAAGTGTACTCTTTACAACTAGAACATTCGCGGGCGAAGCCGCGACGGGTAATACTAGTAATAATAACTCTTGCAACCACCCAATCGGCTTTATTGGTATGCAGGCTCGAGGCGACACAGCGCTGACAGGGGCTATCGTCGTGTTTAAACACACTTTATCAACAAATTAATATATTTCCGTTGACTTTTAACGAAATGCAACATTTCTCCTGTACTATTGAAAATATTTGCAAGATTTTGGTTGAAACACAAAGCATAAAAGTAGAAAACAACAAACACGTGAGGCAAAGTCCAGTGAAAGGTTTCTCATGAAAATGATTCTTATTCACAAGTGGATTAAACGGGGTTTGTAACTCAATTCACTTTGCTATGAGGAAGATATAATTGTATTGGTGGCGTGCAAGTAAAAAATACATAAACTCAAAAGCATTTAAGTTAATATTAAGCCTATTGTTTAAAATATATTTCAATATTGATTGTTTAATGACACAAGAGTTTGACGTTTTAGTTCACAGTTACTTACAGTAACACTTCCTTGCTCCAGAACTTCAGACATGTCAGTAAGTTGACATCCACAGAGCTAAGGGCTGCCCCTCTTAGTAACAGCGTCACTGAACACTCTCTCTCACACGGAAATGAAGTAGCCGGAATGCAAAGCAAATATCTCTCTACGCGTGCGAGATGTGGAAGTTGGACTGAATGTTTCTCCCACCATTGTGGAAGTCATCTTCTAGATATTATCTCTTGTATCTTCCTGAAGCGAAGCCTCCGTGGCTTAGGCGGCAGCACGCCGGCCTCTCACCGCTGGGTCCGTGGTTCAAATCCCGGTCACTCCATGTGAGATCTGTGCTGGACAAAACGGAGGCAGACAGGTTTTTCTCCGGGTACTCCGGTTTTCCCTGTTAGAATTTCATTCCAGCAACACTCTCCACTATCATTTCATTTCATCTGTCATTCATTTAATCATTGCCCCAGAGGAGTGCGTCAGGTCTCGGCAGCCGGCACAGTTCATATCCTCGCCGCTAGATGGGGGCTTCATTCATTCCATTCCTGACCCTGTCGGAGACTGGAAGCAGGCTGTGGATTTTCATTTTCATCTTCCTGAAGCAAAGGCTGTGTTCACAGGGAGGGGGCACGCGTGTAATTAAATGGGAAGCCTAATTTAGGACACATTCGCATGGCGCAATTCTTAATAGACTATATAAAAATAAATACTTTTCCTACACCACACTACTGTTTTAATCGGTTCGATTAATCGATTAAATCGACAGCTCTAGTACAAACCACACCTTCTAACTCCCTCTGGTTTAAGAGATTGAGTTTTGTGAAACATACACCAGAGTTTTATGATGATATAGATATATGCCTGTCATTCGTGGCCGGCCGTAAGTGCGTGAGAATTCTTCTTAAAGCCCGAGTAGACCACTGAATACGCACATTGCGCTTTATGTGCATTGATCATAAAGGTATGAAGGTTCACTGTGCGTGGTGACTGTAATATGTAGTCTACCGGTCAACAAGGATCGGCCCACTTATAATAATAATATAGCTAGCGCTGTGTTCACAGGGAGGGGGCACGCGTGTAATTAAATGGGAAGCCTAATTTAGGACACGTTCGACTGAAGGTGGCGCAACTGTGCATTAAAGGCTCCCCGAAAAATTACGTCACGCCTCACTTCCATCCCACCAATCACGTTCAGTCTGTCTTGAGAATCTGAGCTAGTGTGTTGTCAGAAAAGCGAAGTGATCCAGCGAAGATCCAGTGGAAGCGATTGTGTACAGTTTGAGTGCTATGAAAGCAGAGGAAAGTAAACGACAGGCAAGCCCGAGAAATACAGTACAGTAGTTCACAAAGTGCATGAATACTTTAATAGTACATTATGCAACAAGCCTATAATGGCAATAATTAAGACACGAGTATTTTTATAAAACGAGCGTATGCGAGTTTTATAATTTCCATACGAATGTCTTAATTACCATTATAGGCGAGTACATACGACTGTTTATGTTCGACGATAATTATTATAACTATTTTATGTTCGAACATAAATATTCATAAATATCCGTCGAGATGTCGCCAGTTTATGTACTGAACAGAGCACATGAGACGCAGAGAATGCCTTGTATTTGACCATGGCCTCCTCGATTACCCTAATATGACACTAGGCCACGCATTGAAATTTAAATTAGAAGGCCGTGGAACTCAGCGCAAGTGCGATGCTATCCTTATCTAATTGGGCAAACAACTGTTTCTTGAGCTCTGATTGGTGGGAGAAACTGTTTCATAATGACAAATAGTGTTATAATGAGCCTCATTATGATACAGTTTTCTGACATATAATAGTCAGGGTCGAACATAAAAGTGTAAAGCAGCGTGAAAGAGACGGGCTCGATGAGGTAAGCGGAACTCACGGCACCAGCTTGCGGTGTGGGGACTCAGACCTGGTGGACCTGTTGCAACAGTGGATATGTAGGCTATCTCTGTCTCTCTATGCGCAGCTCCCGGAGAGCCGGCCGCCTTCCCGGCTGACCCGAGCTTTTATTCTAGGCTTTGCCCGTGAACAGTTATGAATGCATTACGTGATAAGCACTTTTTATCCGATGTCAATGAACTACAACCTATATCCGTTTTACGTCTCGGCATGATGGGTTAAAATCACTGACTGGACTGTTAATTACATTATCATGGAGATGCATGTGCAACGAATGCTTGTCAGACGTAATTTAAGAATGGCGAGGTGCATGAAACACAAATCCCCCCTTCCGTTCAATCTTAACTTGACTGTGTATGTTGCAGAACGAAAAGTTCACAGGCGAAATGAAGAACAGCCGAGTTGCACTTCGAGGGAAACTCCAAACACAACCACTCTTCTCTGAAGTCTTAACTCAACACGACACGACAGTTTGCTGCTGGCTGTGTCTTGGGTAATAGGCTCGCCCGCTAGCTAGGCTGTAACTGGAGTGATAGGCTCACCCCTAGCTAGCTCGTAAACAGTCGCATCAGTAATTGAACGGAGAATGTAGGAAGAATGGAAACGTAAAAACATTTATAGTGGGGATGTATTGAAGATCGAGATATGCTCCCTCGGACGTTTTTGTGGAATTTTTCATGCTGAACAATTCTTGTACTCATAGTACATTGATATTTTTAATGGTTTGCCCAGCGTAAGCTTAAAAAGCGCACGAACGCAATGTGTTCCTTTTTACTTTTTCACTATAATAATAATAATAATAATAATAATAATAATAATAATAATAATATCGTATGGCCTCGGGTGCCGGGTGCAAGCTTTGTTAATTGACACCCAGAGGGCAGGTTGCATGTCGAATTTCGTCGATCCTTTGAACGCTATGAAAGTCAAGGAGTTTAGATATCTAAGCTCCTTGACACTACAGCGCTATCTAGTAGAGAATGGAGGAACTTTGTGTTGGCGGAAAATCCCCTGATTAATTTTGCCATTGAACACGGCCTACTGAATTCAAATGGGTTCTTTAACATGCCAACAACGTATGACATCCATGTCGTGATTTTTGTCGCCTTTCAAAAGTCACTTACCACGGCCAGGGGCGAACCTGCAAGCTTGGGGGTTGGTAATCCGACACGTTAACCACACACTCACCGTGGCAAGCACTTTTTCACTGAAATCGTTACTGCTTGGCTTCCTTTGATCATATATAAATTATTTTCTACAGAAACCTTCCTCGAGATATCCTTTACATATTACAGAATGGTGAAAACCGCATCAAAATCCATCGAGTGGTTCTCGAGATTACCATTGTCATCAAAGAATCGGGGACTTTATTTTATACTAAGTAGAGAAGAGATTTAACATCTCAACTAGTAAAGTAATACACAGTTTAAGGTATATCAGTCGTGACAGTTTATACATTTGGGACAGTCGAATAATATTTTTGAGACAGGTAGTTGAAACACGATAGCTTCTCATTCTTCCCTGAGGTGCCGGGACATTCTCATTAGTCCGTTTGACTTGAGGGCTTTAGCTTATGCTTAGAGGGTTTGAAACCAGGTCTTTAATAGTTGAAGATTATCCTGAAAACAGTAACATACACCATATTAGAGAGACTAGACTTGGCAACTTACAGGTACATTTGCACAAGGAACACACATCACTTAGGAATGCGACAGAGGGAATAGCGCAAGGAGATGAGGGACCCTCAGACACAGGAATTTCCCCTCAGTCGAGTGCAGACAGTGACCAAGTGAACTGCTCTCAACAGGACCGCGCAAGACTCAACCAGATAAGTAGCCTGTACAATACAATCTGTATTGAACATTTACAACAATCATATATTCACTCCAGCAAATTCCGGAGATCAATCACCACTTCCAGTATCTCAACAAAACATCACACAGACCACAACTAACAAATATTGACGAGTTGCATTATCTCAACTAATACTGCAACTAGATAAGTGTATACATTGTAAATATATTCACCCATGCTTTCAGACATAGATTTTATAGCCTAAGTGTAATGGATCTGATGATGATCGCTTGACGATCGAAACTGGTCAGCCAAGTGTATTTATTTATCTCATGAAATGTTTTCAGGATTAGGGAATAGCCCATACAATCGTGTTGACCGACTGAAAAGCACCAAACTTTTGTTTCTTCCCAGTGGAACAGTGCCGAGAGGCGTGGTTTAGCGAGCTACATGGCCTTCCAGTGTAATGGTTGTTGTTGATGATTCTTTTATGGCCCTTACGACATCGTGGTCATGTAGCGCCGTGTACTTGGGTGTGTGTAGAATGCCTGATAATCTGAGTCACTGTGATGTCTGTAAGATACCGGATTTCTAATTGAGGTAGGATTTTGGGTAGGAATCCCAGCATTTGCCTGGAGCAGTGGGAAGCCACTTCCGGGATGGCTGAGGTGGGAATCGAACCCGCCTCTACCCCGTTCCAGCTCACAGACCGGAATTAAATTAATTAAAACACATTTTTGAACAGATTAAATAAGAACTCAGGTGTGAGATCAGCCCGTGCAATGCAATGTCCTGGACTCGGCACGGGAGTTTATTGGATTCTAGTTCAATTTGGGGAACGAAAATGTGTGTTACGTCAAAGGTCAAACACAGAGAGTCATTTCCGTGCAGTCTCGCCTAGCAAATTGATTGCCAATGTCACTCATTATAAAGTTAAATATAGCTTCTAATACACTGGACATTCGCTCACCAGTGTAGCCGAGCAGATCCGGTGAGCTTCAAAATAAATGTATGTTAGTTAGTTATTGTTTTAAGGGGCGGAACTACGAGGTCATCTGCCCCTCTTAACACAGATTAAAGTATAGAAATTTGGAATGCAATTTAACATTTAGTGGTGGACACCTAAATTTGAAAAGACCGAAAATTAACAAAACAAAAAATTAAATAAAACCAAATAATTATTTAAAAAAATACGGAAAAACAAGAAAATCGGAATTCAAAAACGAACAAGTCGTTGAGTCAATGCACACTGGAAAATTTAGATTCCTGGCCCTAACCCACTCTCACTTATAAAGCGGATGACGAGATCATCAGCCACCACATCATCGGCTAATATAAGTTTGAGTGTCATCTGTAAACCAAGGTTTCTTCGTAAGTCAGCAAGATCCACACACTCGGTTAAAATGTGGGCCACGGTGAATACGGCTCCACAGGTACAAAGGGGGGGGGGTCCTTCCCTTCACATTAGGTATGAGTGGGTGGATCTTAGCCTACACAAAATCACGTACTCCCTCCGTGGCCGGAAAGAGCTCCGCCACACGCGAGTAGTTCCCTTGATCGCTCTCAGTTTACTGGGTAGTGGGTCAGCTAGCCACTGACTCTCCCAAAATGCCAGTAATTGTAAATGTCTTCAAAAATAGAAATGTATCCACATTAAACCTTAAGAGATTGAAATCGCCATCCCGAAGTTTATAAGACGTGCTTCCCAATTTACAGTAACTTGAACAATGTACACGAAGCTACGAGTGCCACAAAATCAATTCCTAAGAAGACCAAGTTGGAGCTTGTACACCTTAAAATATGCCATTTTCAGTGTTGCCACATTGACAATATTATGACTTTCAGTCGGTCAACACGATATACTGGGCGCGGGATAATCATGTATATTATTTCAGTAGTATAGATCCCTACTGCTCACAAATACATTGCCAGTGACGCATTGCCCTCTAATTTCATAAATATCTATAATTTCTTTACAAAATGACTTTTAAAAAACTGTACGAAGTGAGCGATTCGCAGTTACTGTTGCTGCAGGGAGATACGCTCCATAATTGGTGTCCACTTCACATTTTGGCCGCTGTGACGCCTGTTTCATGTCATTTTAACATTCTGAGGTCTTTCCTGTATCATTTTGCAAGGATTTCAGAAGCAGTAATTTAAAGGAATGAGTAGACTACTCAAATCGTATAATTTCATAAATGCTTGCTACGGTGGGTGTGTGGTTATAGTGTCGGACTACCAACCCCCAATCTTGCAGGTTCGCTCCTGGCCGTGGTAAGTAATTTTTGAAAGGCGACAAAAATCATACACTCATGTCATACGTTGTTGGCATGTTAAAAAAAAAACATTTGAATTCAGTAGGCCGTGTTCATAATGGCAAAATTAATCTCGGGATTTTCCGCCAACACAAAGTTCCTCATTTCTCCACCAGAAAGCGGTATAGCGTCAAGGAGCTTACATATCTAACCTCCTTGACATTCATAACGCTCCAAGGAGAATTAAATTCGTCACGCAAGCTGCCCTCTGGGTGTCAATAACAAAGCTTGCACCCGGCACCCAAGGCCTTACGATATTATTATTATTATTTCATAAATATAGAATAACCGGTGAGTGTTACGGCTAAGCTGTCAATCAATGGACTCAGCACACAAATGACATTAGCAGTGACGAATTGCATTCTAATTTCATAAATATCAATTCTTGTAAGAAGTGTGCGATTTGCAAATACAGTTGCTGTAGGAAAATACGCGACATCATTGCTATTCAGATCGCATTTTGACCATAGGGACGCCTGAAACGTAAATAGTGTTCTATAATAATTTGGTTCAAATAAAAACATAACAACCTTTCTCCATAAGTCTCTTATTATAAACCTATGGGGGAAAGTGTGGCTTATGAACATGCGAGATTTCTCGCACGGGTGTGCTAGTAATTCAAATTACTGCAATATGCAAAGAAATAGCCGACAAATATTTACATGTCATTAAGATATTATATAGCCTACTCGTATTTGTTAAGGACTATAGAAGAAGGAGAAAACTATAGGATATGTTTCGGTCGTCAAGTGAGCATCTTCAGAACCACATATTCAACACTTTGTAGGGTTGGTAGAGAAATTCCTGTGTTATTATTAAGGCTAGGATTTTTAGGTGCTAAAAATCGGGAAAATGTTTATTTTTATGTATTAAAAATACCTGAAATATGTGACAAAAAAGTTAAAATGTCTAATTATAATTTTGTTAATTAATGTGAATTTAAACAGTACGCATTACTCACGAATGCAATTTATGCTATGTCTCACTGACCGCTGAAGCATTACAATACACAACGAGATACATCTTCAGGTTGTCCATCACAAATGACCGACGATTATTGCGAAACACTTATTCTGAAGGCGCGAAACTGCGGCAATATGTTTCTTGCCCTTGAGGTGTTGTGTAACTTGAGATCGCTGTTCAGCCTAGATTGCTTTCCCACAGGGCTGGCAGAACAGAACGCCCCCATCAGAAGTAAAATTATCTTTAAATTCTGCAACAGACGATAACTTGTAGTTGTTTTTACTTTAGACATCGTAGAACTGCCTTACACTTCACAGTGCCAGAAATGAACTGCATGTGAGTGACACTGGTTCCAGGTAGCTGGGGAGGGGGTTCAATATGGCTATGGACAAGGAAATCCCCGGCTTCCACAGTGAGTGGCACGGGGCGACAAGATAAGAATAACACAGTTGCAAGCTGACATACGCTTTGCCTGAAGATTAGATAGCTCACAGGTTCTTCCCCGTTGAAGTAACACAGAACAAATAAACAATAAACTGAAAAATCTAGAATACTGATTTAAAAAAATGTAAATATTATGTCTTTTTATGGGCTAATAAGTGAAAAGCAGGAATTTATGTGTTTATAGAAAAATGCTTAAAATATGTATTTACATAAAAACAATATTTATTTACCTAAAAATTCGAGCCCTAGTTATTATTAAGAAATATGGCGTTTTTTTTTCTACCAAGGTCCATACACTAGCTTCTGGCTGCTCTCTGGTTACGAACAGAGGCACTTCTCTAGTTTCTTTGTAAGCTCACTGGCACACATTCTTTGGCCACATTGTTTTAATTCTATTGTAAAAGGAGACATGATTCATCTCGAAACGTCTAGGAATTGAAATCTTTCATTTTCACACAGCAATTTCCCCAAATCATGAATAATTTTACTAGTATTCCGGGCCGTGAAAGCCTTAATCTACAAATAATTATTATTATACCTCGAATAATGTACCAGTTCTCCTGCCAAAGCAGTGAAGACAACTGACCCTCTAAGCGCTGATGGAGTATCCTTGCTACAATAATGAAGTGTGAATAGCGCTCTGATTGCTCCCAGTTAATAATGAACCCAGGACTTGTTGCTGTACAGACGGTCTTTAATTAAAAGGAGCGCATAGAGGAAATGTGAACCTCTACACACAAGATACACAACGGATTCAACGACTCTCCTTTCATTACATGTAGCACGTATTCTGCCCAACTTCTTATGGCCTAGAGCCCGTCTTCTCAATTGACCACACTCGGCCCATTATTATTATTCATGGTGTCCACAGAATTTTCAATGCCAATTTTCCTGACTTTTCCTGACCATTTTTCAAGAAAATTCCTGACTCGCGAAGTCATCGTAACATTGGAAAAAAGGTTTATTGAACAAATATATATATATATATCTTTTTTCATTTGCAGAATTTGCCCAACGCTCGCCTTTTTATTCATTTAAAATAGAAAATAAAGTAAATTATAATCCAATATATTATATATAACAAAGTGTCCTGACTGACTGACTGACTGACTGACTGACTGACTGACTGACTGACTTATTATCGCCCAGCCAAAACTATTAAAGTTAGAAACATGAAATTTTGTAAGTCAAAACCGTCCACTAAGAAAGGATTTTTGGATATCCAGGTTCTAAAGGGGTCTTAAGGGGGTACACATGCATTTCATTGAATAGCAATATCTCCGGCTTGGTTTCATTGAGGGGCGTGATACTCGGCATATAAACTTATCATTAAAAAAAAGAAGACATGTGTCTGAGGGTTTTTCGATGTGGTGTATATTATGAGGTGAAAGGGGTCAAAAGTGGGGGTTGAAGGTCTCCTAACGGAGCGTGTATCTCTTAAACGACATAGGCGAGGAGTTTGAAACTCAGCGGGAAAAAATCAGTTTAAAAAATAAGTAAATAGGTGTTTGGCCGATTTTTCATAAATCCAATTTAAGGGGCCCATGGGGAGGGGTGCAATTCGGGGGGGGGGGGGGGGAAGACAGGAAGGAAAGTGTCCTAACTGACTGACTGACAGACTCACCCATCAAACTCAGGGGGAAAAACTGCTTTAAAAATATGTAACTAGGAGTTCGACAGTTTTTTTCATAACCCCAATTTAAGGGGTTCATGGGGAGGGGTGAAATTCTGAAAAAAGAAAATTGAAAGATACAAAGTCCTGACTCACTCACTCACTCACTCACTCATCATCGCCCAGCCTAAATTATTGAAGTTAGAAACAAGACATTTTGGGGATATGATCATTGTATGTCAAAACCGCCCCTAAGGGAGGATTTTCGGATATTCAGGTTCTAAATGGGTGTTAAGGGGATAAAACCTGCATTTCATTGAATAACAATAACTCCGGATGGGTTTCATTGGGGGGCGTGATACTCGGCATATAAACTGATCATTAAAAGCAAGAAGACACGTGTCTGAGGGTTTTTCGATGTGGTGTATATTATGAGGTGAAAGGGGTGAAAAGTGGGGGTTGAAGGATTCCTAACGGAGCGTGTATCTCTTAAACGACATAGGCGAGGAGTTTGAACTCAGCGGAAAAAAATCAGCTTAAAAAATAAGTAAATCGGTGTTCGAACGTTTTTTCATCAATTCAACTTAAGGGGCCGATGGGGTGGGGTGAAATTCTGGGGGGGAAAAGGAGAGAAAGTGTCATAACTGACTAACTCACTCACTCATCAAACTCAGGGGGAAAGAACAGCTTAAAAATAAGTAAATAGGTGTTCGACCGGTTTATTTGCTTAAATCCAATTTAAGGGGTTCATGAGAGGGGTGAAATTCTGAAAAATAAATGAAAGAAATTGTCCTGACTTACTCACTCACTCATCATCGCCCAGCAAAATTATTGAAGTTAGAAACATGAAAGTTTGGGTTTATGTTCGTTGTGTGTCGAAAACGTCCACTAAGGAAGGATTTTTGTATATTCAGGTTCTAAATTGGTGTTAAGGGGGGTAGACCTGCATTTAATTGAATAACAATATCTCCCGATTGGTTTCCTTGGGGGATGCGATACTCGGCATGTAAACTCATCATTAAGGATAAGAAGATACATGTCAGGGGTTTTCAATGTAGTGTATATTATGAGGTGTATGTGTGAAAAGTGGGGTTGAAGGATTCCTAACGAAGCAAGCATCTCTTAAAAGACAGAGGCATAAAATATGAAACTCAGGGGGGAAAATCAGCTTGAAAAATTAGTAAATAGGTGGTCGACCGTTTTTTTATAAATCCAATTTAACGGACCCATGGGGAGGGGTGAAATTCTAGGGAAAGAAGTCCACTAAGGAAGGATTTTTGGATATTCACTCATCATCCCCCAGCCAAACCTATTGCAGTTAGAAACTTGAAAGTTTGGGGATAAGTTCGTTGTATGTCGAAAGCGTCTTCTAAGGATGGATTTTTGGATATTCATGTTCTGAAGGGGGTGTTAAGGGGGTTAAACTTGCATTTCATTGATTAACAATATCCCACGAGTTGTTTCATTTGGGGATATGATATTCGGCATTAAATTAATCAATAAAAATAAGCAGACATATGTCTAAGAGTTTATCGATATGGTGTATATTATGAGGTGAAAGGGGTGAAAATTTGGGGTTGAAGGATTCTTAACGGAGCGTGTATCTCTTAAACGACATTAGCGAGAAGTTTGAAATTCAGCGGATAAAAAAATCAGCTTAAAAAATAAGTAAATAGGTGTTCGACCGTTTTCTTTTCATAAATCCCATTTAAAGGGTTCATGGGGAGGGGGGAAATTCTCTAACATAAATGAAAGAAAATGTCCTGACTGACTCACTCGCTCATCATCGCCCAGCCAAAATTATTGAAGTTAGAAACATGAAATTTTGGGGATATGTTCGTTGTATGTCGGAAACGTCCACTAAGGAAATATTTTTGGATATTCAGGTTCTAAAGGGGTGTTAAGGGGGTAAAATTGCATTTCATTGAATAACAATATCTCACGAGTGGTTTCCTTTGGGGATGTGATACTTGGCATATAAACTAATCATTAAAAACAAGAAGTTCCGTTAAGAACTATACAGCCTACTTTTCATGCCAATGATTATTCTACAGAATATGAACCTATTTAGAATAATGACGAAATTAAGTTGGTAATATCGAAATATCTAATTAGTTCAAACTACACCTGGTATAATGTAGCCTAATAGAGCACTACAGTTGGCAGCCCTGGTGACTGAATATATTCTTAGTTCCATCTCTTAAGGTAGAGAATACAAAATTTGGTTGAAGTCCAATGGACGTTACATGCAGTTAGACACTGGATCTATCAGCACGCGTAAAAGCATGTTTCCAACAATCTCATGCGTGTGCTGGTCAGAAATAATCTGAAATATTATGATATCGTGTTGTGCCAATTTCGGATGAAATCCATTTGTTAGTATAGAAGTTACATGTATATTAAAATTGGACATATCAGCAGGCATAGAATCATGTTGGCAGCACTGCCTTGTATTAATTACTCCAAATTAATCTAGAATGTCAGGTGCTATACGTGTGCAAAGTATAGAGCTGTTGGCTTGCCTACTTTCTGATATATTGATATTAGGTTAAAAAATATAGACAGCATTTATTAACAGTTGGCAGCCCTGATTGCTCCTAACAATACCTATAGTCATATCTGTTATGGTACACATAGCACATACGAAATTTGGTTGAAATCCAACTGATAGTATAGAAGTTACATGTATTTAAAAATTGGTACTATCAGCAGGCTTATAATCATGTTGGTAGAACTGACGTATATAAGTTACTCCAAATTAATCTAAAATGTCACAATATACGTGTGCATAGTTTAAAGCTATTGGCTTGCATACTTTCTGATATATTGGTATTTGGGTAAAAAATAGAGAGAGCAATTATTAACAGTTGGCAGCCCTGGTGGCTCCTAAGAATACGCTCAGTCATATCTGTTTATGTACAGATATTAAATTCAAAATTTGGTTGAAATCCAATTGATAGTGTAGAAGTTATATACATTTAAACATTGGACCTATCAGAAGGCTTAAAATTATTTTGGCAACACTGTCATGGTTGGCCTCCTGGAAATTAAACTGAAATAGTCTTATCTACATGTGTGCCAATTTTGGAATAGCTCCCATGCATATCTTGCAAGATATCCAACATGGAGCTCAAATTTCTAGTGCGTTTTTTCAGCAGTTGGTAGCACTGACATCATTTTCAAATATGGACGTGAGATATTCCGGTGCTCATCTTTCCTAATACTAAATTTGGTTTTGATTGCTGCAGCCGTTTAGGAGTTGATAGGGGGGGGGGACACAGACAGACAGACAGACAGACAGAAGGACAGACAGACAGACACACATTTTCCCGGATCGATCTCATAAGTCTACTTTTTCCTCATTTTTGCATAATGTGAAAAGTAGGCTAATAAGCTGACACATGTCTAATGGTTTTTCGAAGTGGTGTATATCATGAGTGAAAGGTGTGTAAAGTGGGGGTTGAAGGATTCCTAACGGAGCGTGCATCTCTTGAACGACATAGGCTAGGAGTTTGAAACTCAGAGGAAAACAATCAGCTTAATAATAAATTAATAAATAATTAAATAAATAGGTGTTCAACCGTTTTTTTTTTCATAAATCCAATTTAAGGGGCCCATGGGGAGGGATGAAATTCTGGAAGAAAAACGTCCACTAAGGAAGAATTTTTGGATATTCACTCTCATCGACCAACCAAAACTATTTAAGTTAGAAGAATGATATTTTGTCGAAAACGTCTACTAAGGAGGGATTTTTGGATATTCAGGATGTAAAGCGGTATTAACGGGGTTAAACCTGCATTTCATTGAATAACAATATGACACGCGAGCGAAGCCGCGGGTACCTGCTAGTAATACATAAATCAAAGTACTTATCGAAGGGCAGATGACCTCGTAGTTCCGCCCCTTAAAACAACAATAATTAACATATAACTAAAGTACTTAATAACCTAAACTATAGTGATGGGGTCACCACACCAACGCCAAAAAAGCGTACAAAAATAGGTAAAAGAGGTTTTTACTATGATGTACTGTAAAAATGGAAACTTACCATAATGTCCAGTGAGTTATTGCTTTTTATCTTCGGAGATTAGTTGAACTAGTAACATCAAAATATGGCTGTAAAACACAAAATACTGTATGGTTAATATAAAATTCCTGACTTTCTAATACTTTTTTCCTGACTCACGCCATTTTTTCACACTTTTTCCTGACTTTTACTGACCAAAAACAAAATTCCTGACTTTTCATGACTATTCCTGACTTTTCCTGCCTGTGGACACCATGTTATTATTATCTCTTTATTTACCCAACTTACAGTCGGTATCATGACTCATATCGGTACATTACGTACAAGAAAATGAGTCAAGTAACACTTAAGCCTATAGCATACATTTTCGAATAGCAGAGATGTTTGACAGTTAATTTTGTCTTCTCTTCTTATCTTCCACGTCTCTTTTTCACAAGAGGGTCCAAAGAAAAATCCTAATGTGTATTCAAAAACCCTCTAACGATGCTACAGGTTTTCAGAATTGCAGCCTTTTGTGCAATAGTATGGGTGAATATGGGAAGATTTAGTGTGGCTAGATTTACTGAAAAGGATTTAGGTGTCAGGCCAGTGGGAGAAAGGAGGAAAGGAAGAATCGTCACATTTTTTTGTCTCCAGATTCTAGCAACCTCCATAGCTAGAGGAGTATATTTTTCAATCTTTTCTCTGTATTTATGGTGGATATTATGGTCATTCGGAACAGATATGTCAATCAAGTACGTGTGATGGTTCTTTTTATCCGTTAAAGTTATTTCTGGTCTATTATGAGGAGTTGTTTTGTCTGTTTGAATAGTGCGATCCCAATACAGCTTGTAATCTTCGTTTTCCAGCACACTTTCTGGAGAGTATTTGTAATAAGGCGTCCTGTCGTGTATGAGAGATCGGGTTAGGGCTAGTTCTTGATGAATGACTTTGGCAACATCGTTATGCCTCTCAGTGTAAGATGTTGGCGCTAGAATTCTGCAGCTGCTAGTAATATGCTCTATGGTTTCTGGGCCGGTTTTGCACTTCCTGCATTCGTCATCTATATCAGTCTGATCTTTCAGGATGTGTTTCCTATAACTTTTTGTGGTGATAACTTTGTCTTGTATCGCCTGGTTAAATCCCTCAGTTTCTGAAAACAGGTCGCCCCTTGACAACCATGTGTTCGAAAGCTGTTTGTCAATATTATTGTCATTGCACTGGTTGTAGAATCTGCCATGAAGTTCTTTTCCAGCCCATCTCTGCAAAATTCTCTCTGTTCAGTGTGTTCTTGTCTTTCATGACGAAATTTCCTTCATGGAGATTCAAAGGAGTGTGGTTGACGTCAGCTTGTGCTACCGCTCGATGTAAAACACTGGCATCTTTCCGAGAATGAAAGTAATTCCTTAGATGTATAACTCGTTGATTGTGCAGAGCTATAGCGTCAAGAATACCTCTGCCTCCTTCATTTCAGGGTGTTGTTACTCTCTCTATACAAGCATTGGGATGCAACATTCTGTGTTTCGTAAGCATAGTTCTTATTGAGCGGTTAATGTTCTCTAGGTCTGTTTGAGACCATTTTAAAACACCAAACGAATACATCAGCACAGATATAGCATATTTATTGATAGCTTTTGTTAGGTTATGAGCACTAAGCTTGGTTTTCAGCAGAAGTCGAAGTCTATGATTAAATTTCTGGTAGAGGTTCTCCTCAGATTAACTGTCGATTCTAACTACTTGCTCAAATCCTAGATATTTATATGTTTCATCTTTCCCCATACTGTCTATTCGCACATCAGCTGTTATGCTTATTCCCTCTGTTCTACACCACTGTCCTTTGTTGATGCTGTTGATTTTGCATTTGCCAGTCCCAAACTCCATGCAAATGTCCTTCGGAATGTTATCTGTTATATTGATGAGTGATGTCAGTTGGTTCCTATTTGCTGCATACAATTTTATGTCATCCATATAAAAGAGGTGATTTACTTTGAGAAAATTTTGTTTATTTTCTTTTATTTGGTATCCGTAGTTGTTCATCTTTAGAATCTCTGATAAAGGGTTGAGACATAAACAAAACCACAGTGCACTTAAGGCATCACCTTGAAATATACCACGTTTGATGGGTATGACCTCTGTTTCAGTGGTAGTGATGTTAGATTTCAAGATGATTTTGGTACGCCAAAATTGCATAATGATAGCAAGGAAGTTGATGAGTGTCTTGTTTACTCGGTATATCTCAAGGGTATGGATGAGCCAGCTGTGGGGCACGGTATCGAATGCTTTTCTATAATCGATATAAGCCAAGAAGAGGATACGTAGTTGCTTCTGCGCTTGGTGTATAATCACACTGTCAAGGGTGAGCTGTTCCTTGCAGCCTTGGCCGCCTCTCTTACAACCCTTTTGCTCCTCTGTCAAGATGCTATGCTGGTACATGTGACCATAAATTACATTTGTGATGACCGAAGTGATGATCTTGTAGAGCGCCGGCAAACAGGTTATTGGTCTGTAGTTTGCTAGATTAGCTGTGTCATCACTCTTAGGCAATATGTAGGTTCGTCCCTCTGTGAGAAAGTGTGGGAACTCTTCGGGATCATAGATTACCTGAGTTACAAGATCAGATAATTTTCTGTGTGTGCTGGTAAAGATTTTGAACCAATATTTCTGAATTTTGTCTGGTCCCGGAGTTTTCCAGCTGTGTGGTTTGCTGATGGCTATTTGGATGTCCTGTTCATTAATGACTAACTCTTGCGTTTGATTAATGCGTGAGTGCTTCTCGTTGACTTTATGGATCCATTCTGCATCTTCTTTATGCTGCACTGGGTTTGACCACACATTACGCCAAAAGTTGCTTATTTCCTCCTCATTCGGTGTTTTAGAGATTGTTGGTTCACGGCTGCCATCAAGATTCGCGTAGAATGTTTTCTCATTAGCTCTGAAGGGATGATTTTGTGTTCTTCTCTGATAACGTTCCTTGTATCTCTTGAGTTTTGCTGCTTGTACTGCCAGTTTTTGCTTGTAGTCGTCCATGATATTCAGGATTTCTTACTTCCCTTTGTTTTTTATGTTCGGAATTATCCTCATGATTTTTGAAGTGATCTTTCTAGTTCTATTATCTGAAGCATATTGTGTGAGCAGACCTATTACATTGATTCGTCGTTCCCATGGAGGTAGTCTTTCTGTACGAGGACTGAAGTTTTGGTTGCTGGGCACCTGGTTATGGAGTGATCACACAGTAACAGCTGCGCAGTATATGAGCAAATGGAAGTCCGTAAGATTATCTACTGTTTCTAAGAAAGCTGCCAAGCAATTGTTTACATCCTCAATTATTTGTCTGCTATTATTTTTAAATCTTAGCTTGGTAATAATACTCCTTGAATTTGGATCACTATCTTCCCATTTCATTAATTCTGTCTGTAAAATATTCATCACATTTCTACGATCCTCGAGTGTGTTACTGTTGCCTTCAATTTCGACTACGGAAGATTTATTACTTTCTGCAGTGCCTTGACGTGGTGTGGTGTCTATGTTAACGGCAGGATGATCTTCATTATTAGTCTCCTGCATGGGTTGTAGTTCTGAGAGAACCCCATCTTTAATCTGTTGAATTTCAAATTCGCTTAGGAGACTGTTCCTTATTATGGTTCTACGCTGATCACTTACTCGCTGTTCTGTGATATTCAAATGGGAGTATTTACTTATAAACTTAGAATGGAGAGAAGTTCTATATCCAGTCAGATATCTTTCCATGTCTGTAGCTAGGAAGTAGAAACGCATGACGTCTGTATTCATTTCACGTGTCCATTGCATGCGTTGTCTACTGCGGCCAGCCTTGGTGGTTGCAAATGAATTCTGCAAAGCACTTTCGGCGGTGCTGATCTGTTGATGTTGGGTATCAGCAGAATTTTCTTTGGCAGCGGGGGTTTCTTCAGATGAAATGGCAGTTGTCCGCTGCATCCACAACCTGCCATTACTGGTGGCTTGTAAACTGTCACGTCCTGCGTCAGAACTAGACGTGCCCGGACAATCCTCCGGTAGCGGGCATTTAATTAATTCAGAATTCACCATTGTCGAAAGACACTGGGTGTTGCCTTTTATACCTATGGCAAGGTTTACAACATTCCTGTGTATGTGAATTATTATTATTATTATTATTATTATTATTATTATTATTATTATTATTATTATTATTATATAATTGCAAATGGGGGTAATTCACCGGTGGCAAATAGAGGAAATCACCAACAATAACATCAAGCACGATATACACAATTCGCAATTTAGGAACTAGAGTAATTACATCGTAGTATTTACACAAAATTTCAATCTTCTCTTAAACACACCAATATGTTTGGGGAAAGTCTCTAATAATGAGTTCCAATTATCAATAATACGGTTAATGAAAGATTATTTCCCATAATTTGTACGCTGTGGTCGGATAATCTGCCCTGCTCAGGTAGGTGGGATTTCCCAGACGTTCGCTCAGTTCTCCCCATGCTGGTCGATTAGTGTAACATAGCGTATAGTCTGGATTTTGTCCGTCCATCTTCCCGAGATTCCCACCCTAGTTTTTCTATTATTCGAGTTACACTACTTCTAGGATTAAAATCGTTGAGCACAAACCTAGCAGCTCATTGATGAGCCCTACTTGATATGGGTCCCAAACCACTGAGCCGTATTCCAAGATTGGCCTCACCAGGGTCAAATATCCTAATTCTTTTGCGGTAGAGCTGCTGCCTTTTAATGCCCGCATTATAAAATGAAGTGATGTGTAGGCTTTGGAGACGACACAACCCACATGAGCACTCCATTACATATCATTCCTTACGTCAGGCTGTTCCAAATCCACAACTTTGAGTATGCGTACACGCGAGTACTCAGCAGTGATGCTCGGAGAGGGAGTGGGGGTGATAGCCAATACGTCACTGGGCGAAGGTCATAACTAGAGCAAAGGATTTTTAGGTGCTAAAAATCGGGAAAATGTTTTTTTTATGTATTAAAAATACCTGAATTATGTGGCAAAAAGTAAAAATATTTTATTATAATTTAGATTATTAATGTAAATATAAACAATATGCAGTACTCACGAATGGATTTTATTCTATGTCAGTGACTGCTGAAGCATTCCTTGAATCACTATGAAAGTCAAGGAGGTTAATTATCTAAGGTACTTGAACACTATAGCGCTTTCTAGTAGAGAAATGAGAAACTTTGTGTTGGCGGAAACTTACTTACTTACTTACCTACTTTTTCTGCGGCTTTTCCCAATTAATTGGGGTCACCGGAGCCAACCAGGCTCATTTTGGTTTTGGCCGGAGATTTAAGGCCGGATGCCCTTCCTGACGCCACGTGATTTTTCAGGTGAAAATTCCACCCCGCTGTCACTGGGATTCGAACCCCGGCCGTCCGGGTGAAAGGCGAGCAGCTAAGCCACTGCGCCATCACGCTCCCCTTGTGTTGGCGGAAACTCCCGAGATTAATTTTGCCATTATGAACACGGCCTTTGACATGCCAACATCGTATGACATGCGTGTCGTATTTTTGCCGCCTTTCAAAAATCATTTACCACGGCCAGGAGCGAACCTGCAATCTTGGGGTTAGTAGACCGACACGCTATCCACTCACCCATCGTGGCAAGCTATTCTTGCCCTTGTGGTGTTGTGTAACTTGAGATCGCTGTTCAGCCTTTATTGCTTTCCCAAATTATCTTTAAATTCTGCAACATACTGCTGCAGACGATAACTTGTAGTCGTTTGTACTTTAGGCATCGTAGAACTGCCAGAAATGAACTGCATGTGAGTGATACTGGTTCCAGGTAGCTGGGGGGGGGGGGGAGGGGGAGGTCTAGCAGGTGGTGCATTATGGCCACGCACAAGAAAATCCCCGGCTTCCACAGTGAGTGGCACGGGGAGACAAGTTACGATTAACACAGTTGCAAGCTGACATACGCTCTGCATGAAGATTAGATAGCTCACAGGTTCTTCCCCGTTGAAGTAACACAGATCAAAAATGCAATAAACTGAAAGATCTAGTATACTGATTTTTAAAAATGTAAATATTATGTCTTTTTATGTGCTAATAAGTGAAAAGCAGGAATTTATGTATTTCTAGAAAAAATGCTTAACATATGTATTTACATTTAAAAAATATTTATTTACCTAAAAGTCCTAGCCCTAGTCGTAACAAAAGTCCATGCGCTTCCTGCCATTCTTGATGTATCCCCCACGCAGTGACGGCAGCCCCCACAGTAGAGCTGTGTTGCATGTTGCAGGTTTACTCACGCAACGCGGCGAGTACTCCATTGCTCACTGGCGAGCAGCTCGGCTGGTACAGCCTGCCTTACATGCATGCCCAAGTATTTGCACGAGTCTTCGTCTACAAGTATTTCCGAGCCGATATTATATTGGAAAGCATGCCTTCGCCCTCTCCCTATTCTCATGAGACTACATTTACTCGTATTTATCTCATTTTGTTGTCAACCGCCCATGGAGATCCGACATAAGAATATCACACACTGAAATAACTGCCAGTAAGAAGAATCTTCTATATACAGTGACGGTGGGACAAGGTAGCGTATGGATCACCAGGACAGAAAGAGTCGGAAGTCGTACGCAGTAAAAGAGCGTGTTTAATGGATGTTGTGCAGAATGCTCGGGGTTGATCTGCGTACGGCGTGTGGATCCCCACATTACTTCAATAGGGATGTATAGAACTAGCACCGACAGAGCGCACTGCTGTTGTACTGGGTAAGCGCAAGGCGCTCTTCATTTGTCTCCTGTGTTCTCATGCCGCTAATATGTACGAATTTAACCCTACCAACCTGGGCCCAATGTCTGGGAAGCCAGGCTCTGCCTGTCACAAGTCAGGACCAAAGGGGAGTGATAGAGGAGTAACACCTCTTTAAAAAACCTTGGTCCAGCTGGCTCGGCTGGTAGTACCTTGTAAGGGCCCCTTACCAGGGTTACGGTAAAGTCCTCAACGACAACTGTGGTGGAGAAGGTAGCCTTTGGTACAGTATAGGTGGCGGAAGAGGCATCCCAGTGCTCGGGATAAGTAGAGCAAAAGGTATCTGTTTTGACTAAACTGATATCAGCATTTACCCGATAACGTCTGTTCCCCATGTTAGGGGCGGTTATCAAAGGCGTCTGTTCCCATATTGGGCGGCCTATTATGATCCATCTGGCGATTCGATCACAGATGTAACATCGAAGGGGAGTAAACCTCCTTCCAAAATAATCTCAACTTAAGACATGATGGTAAACCACAACGGAAAATATACTCCAGGAGGTAAACAATCCTCCATCACAAGAAACTGTGATGCAACTGGGCCTGCGGAGTCTGGAGAGCCCAAAACATCATGTGAGGAAGAGTCGGAGCTTCCTAGAACTTCACGCATAAGACCTAAGCAAAAACATCTGCTAGGCACACTGAACATCAATACGCTCATGAAAACTGGTAAACTGAAACAACTGACAGATGTGCTGAATAGACGTAATATCCTCATTCTTGCTTTACAAGAAACTCGATACACCGACGAAGATGCTTTTGAGTCTGAGGGATATAGAATTTACAAAGGGAAAGCTGGCATCAAAACCAAACAAAACAGTACTATACTTGGAACAGCTTTTATGATTAAACAAAACTTAACAGAATCAATAACAAATTTTACATCTTCATCAGAACGAATTTCACTTCTCTCATTTCGATCAGGAAACAAAGGCTATACTATAATCAATGCTCATGCTCCTACCAATGAGGACAATAAGAAAAATCCAGAAAATGTTGAAGAGTTTTGGGAAATGTTGGAACATGAATCATCAAAGATACCTTATCATCACGTTAAAATCTTAGTTGGTGACTTTAATGCACAGATTGGAAGAGAGAGAAAATTTAGAAACATAGTGGGTGACTTCCCAGCTCACAACCGCACTAACAGAAATGGAGAGAGACTCATAAGTTTCTGCAGACTATTTGATCTTAAATTAATGTCAACCTTTTTTAGGAAATTACCGAGGAGAAAGAAAACATGGTGCTCTCCAAATCCACATTTAGGTTCATATCAATTGGATCATGTAGCAATTACAAAACAGAACTTTAGAGAAATCATGAATGTTAGAGTAAGGAGAGGATTAAATATTGACTCTGACCATTTTTTGTCTGAGATCAAAACTAAATTCCAACCAAATAAATCCAAGCCAAAAATTCCAAAAATTCCTAAAATAGACACAAAAGTTTTATCAGAAAATAAGACTGAATTTATCAATAAACTGCATACTAAAGATAAGAGTAACTGGGAAGAGATCAGAGATGTAATGATAGAATCAGCCAAAGAATTGGGACAGCCTCCAAGGAAAAGGAAACACCGATGGTGGAATACAACATGTGATGCAGCGATCGAACGTAGATTAGCGGCTTGGCAGTTATGGAATTCCAGGAAACGAGAAGATGACTGGATTAATTTTGTAGAGATCAGAAAGCTAACATCCAAAATCATCAGGATAGAGAAACGTAATTATGATAAGAAGCGATTGGAAGAGATAGATATAGATTTTAAAAAGAACAACACCAGACAATTCTACAAAGTATTTCGAGAGGAGATCCAAGGATACAAACCAATGAACCTCCATTTCAAGGATTCAACTGGTAGACTGGTCACTAATAATAAAGACAACTGCGAGTTACTAGCTAAATACTTTGAGGAACTTCTTAATTGCGAAGAACCTTTAGAAAGACTACAGTTTACATCACCACAAAAAGAGAACCCTCCGTCAGAACCACCAACTGTCCAACAAATAGAACAATATATTGACAATCTTAAAAATAATAAGGCACCTGGTGAGGATGGGATACTAACTGAAATGTTGAAACTCGGTGGTAAATTTGCAGCTGAAGCTTTACACAAAGTTATCAAGGAATGTTGGGAAAAAGGAACAATTCCAAATGATTGGAAACAGGCAATAATCCATCCTTTGCACAAGAAAGGAGATAAGACAAACCCCAACAATTATAGAGGTATTTCCTTACAGCTAATCGCATACAAAGTTCTTTCTCAAGCATTGCTACACAATCTGGAAGAACAAGCAGAACATACTATCGGCGAATACCAAGCCGGATTTAGAAAAGGGAGATCTTGTCCAGAGCAAATTTTCAATCTCAAAACAATCCTTAGAATCAGAACAATACGTAACCTCAACACAGTTGTATCTTTCATTGATTTCAGAAAGGCTTATGATTCAATAGACAGACAGTCTGTATTCCTAACGCTAGCAGAATTAGGGATAGATAAAAATACCAGACAACTGGTTGAACAAACACTAACAAATACAACCTCAAGAGTTAAATTTCTAAACGACATTTCAGAACCCTTCCAAATCAAAACCGGAGTTAGACAAGGTGATGGGCTTTCACCACTTCTATTTAATTTGATATTAAACAAAATCATGAAGGAATGGGAACTTAAATTATGCGAAAGAAACATTGAAGGGGTCCATTTGGGGCAAGGAAAGGGAAGATTTGAGGTGAAATGTCTTGCCTTTGCTGATGACATAGCAATCATTTCAGAAAACAGATTTCAAGCACAAATAATGGTTGAAACCCTACATGAAATAGCAATAAAAACTGGTCTTCAGATTTCATATGAAAAAACCAAATATATTGAACACAGACACAATGGAGAAAAATATCTAACAACTCAACATGGACAGATTCAAAGAGTTGATAAATTTAAATATTTGGGAGAATGGATCCAGTCAAATGGACTTGATAACACATCCTGCAAGGAGAGATTAAGAAAGATGGAAAATGCCTATAAACTCACCCAACATAGATACAACAAACGATCAATTTCATTCCAGGCAAAAATCAGGCACTACACAACTGTAATTAAACCAGAGGTATTATACGGATCAGAATGTTTAACGTTGAACAAAAGAGGTGAACAAGAGGAACTGGAAAAGAAAGAAAGGAAAATACTGAGGAAAATTTTGGGTCCCCAAAAGAATAAAGATATTTGGATGAAGAGAAAAAATGAAGACCTTTACCGTAATGTGGAAAAAATTACAGACTCAATTAAAAGACGGAGACTACGATTTTATGGTCACCTTCATAGAATGGATAGCAGCAGGCTAACTAAGAAAATTTTTGACTACATCTCCAAATTAAAAAACACCACTAGATGGCTGGAAGAGATACGGTGTGATCTGCAAAAACTGAAGATCACAAACAACATCATTTCTAATAGGGTGGAATTCCGGCGACTGATCACTACTGCAGATTTTTCGATTCTGCAAGTTCCACATCAACCACGGAGAGTGTTATCAGCGGAACAGAGGCAGGCCATCAGCCAACGTATGAAGAAGTTTTGGGAAGAAAAGAAAAAACGTAACAATGTACCGTAGTCTTAGGTTCAAAGCGGTCTATAATTGGCCAAATTCTAAATATATATATATGTACGAATTTAAGTTGTTTAAATTGTTATTTTCGTGACTATGCCGAGCTATTGCAGTGTTCCTCTTTGCAAAAATCAGGGAAGCCCGTTTTCGTTTCACCAATTTCCACAAAATAAAGAAATGAGGAAGAAATGGTCACATGTTATCAGAAGGAAAAATTTCGGTGAGAAAAATCTGACCGAATATATTAAAGTGTGTTTCCATCATTTACAACCCGATGACTTCACGAAAACTGTGTTGGATTAGTGTGACTTACAAAGGGAAATAATTCCTGTTTTGTACCTATAAACTGATTAGACATTTCGATAACAACCACTGAATTTATGCGTTTGTATCTGAAGGTGAGAGAGCAAGATAAAAACCGGGCGCTGTTCCATCGCTTTTTCCGTGGACCACGAACACAACAAAAATAATTATTTAGGAAGAGGCCATACACAAGAAAATTGCCGGATTATCACGATAAGAAATCGTCAATATACACGAAGAAATGAAAGTAACATTTCTGACTCCCATTTTCAAAGACATCAATAGGCTACTCGGTCAAATACTTCAAGAATAAATGTCGCAACATTAACAGTCACAAACGTATTATGGTTGGTGTTCTTTTAGTTGTAACTACACATTATCTGGAACACTTTATTGAGATTCAAAGATTTCTAACCAACTTTTATTCACAAACAAATATGCTAACACCAATTCACAGAATAGTAAAACCAAAGAGTTTTGTACATAGGAACGAAACGTTACCAACCTTAACATTTACAATTTTCTCAACATACTCCCACCTAATTTACAATTTTCTCAAAATTGGAAATTATCAAAGTGTCAAACAGGTGTACAATGTATGTCAACTGAATTCCTTCTCCTCTGTAACATGAAATCAAAGATCTAGTCTTTTAGGAGGGGCCACTTTTCTTCCTGCTCTTGTCCTCAATTCTTCAGGGGATTTGGACACATCCTTGTCATCATCGTCCATGAAGTGGGTTTTTTTTTGGTAACTCTCGGTGCAGGACTGGACCTCCAAGGGGTAGACTCTCTGTATAGGACGTACAACAGTACCACTGCTAGTCTTTAGTTGAACCACCCGGACTCTTCCATCTCGCCCTGGAATGAGCTGCTGAATTCTTGCCAAAGGCCAATCTATTCTCTTCCGATTGTCCGATCCTATTATAACCACCTCTCCAATTATAGGCTTTCTAGTTTCGCGCCGCTTGGTCCAGGTTAACTGCCCCAGATATTCTGATCGGAAGCGTCTTCTTAGCTCTTCTCTCAGTCTTTGCAGATACCGAATTTTCCGAGTGATGCTTGCTGACTCAATGCAGTCCAGGTCAGGAACTCCTGTCTCTCGTACTTCTTGCAGTAGCATGGATGGGGTCAATGGAATAGGATCTCTATTATCTTCTGCCGTATAAGTCAATGGTCTTGCATTAATCACTGCTTCACAGTCAATAAGTATGGTCTGAAGCTCATCCCAAGACAATGAAGCCTTCCCCAATGTCTTCCGTAAAATTTGCTTCACCAGGCTCACCAATCGTTCCCAGAAGCCTCCCCACCACGACGCCGTAGGCGGATTGAACCTCCAAATTATGCGTTCTCCAGTGCTGTGGGTAACGATTTTCTCCCTGTCTAACCTTTCAAGAGCATTACACGTTCCTCGAAAATTTGTTCCATTATCACAGATGATCACTTTAGGTCGACCACGCCGTGCGATAAAACGCCTCAGTGCTCTTATGAATGCTTCAGTTGACAGAGACGGAACTAGTTCCAGATGTACAGCTCGGTAGCAAGCACAAGTTAATAGAGCAACCCAAGTCTTCGATGAATCACGAATATACAAGGGTCCTGCCAAATCTATTCCAATGACTTCGAATATGGCCGCATCGTTAACTCGAAGATCTGGCAAAGGAGGAGACTGAGTGTCTAAGTTTTTTGCTTGAAAACGTCGGCAAACAACACATCTCTTGACTGTTCCCTTCGCCAACTGGCGTCCTTTAAGGATCCAGAATCTCTCGCGTAACAAACCTAGGAGAGTTGCTGGACCGGGGTGATTGTTTTTACAATGCACTTCTTCTGCATACCTCTTGACCAACGGATGTTCGGAAGGTAGCACGGCTGGTAGTTTGAACGGACCCTTATCCACACGTTCGACTATCCGTGTCTTGAGTCTAATTATGCCCTTTTGATCTTGGAATACTTCAAAGCTCTTAAGTCTCTGATCGTCTGGGAATTCGAAGGACTCTTTTTGAATGAACAAAACAATTTTGTCTTCGGCTGTAGCCACCTCATTTGTCGATAACGGACCACTTCTTTTAACTTCATTGCGTCGACAGTTGTTGAGAAATCTGTAGATCCATCCCACCATCCGCACAATTTGTTCATATTTACTGAACCGGTGATACAGCCATGTCGTATTATGAGTGATGGCAATAAGGTTATGTTCGTTTACCACTTCATAGCGTATAGAAGATTCAGGCCAGTTTTCTTCTCCTTCAACAAGCCACTTAGGCCCTTCCCACCATTTGGATTCGATTAGTTGTGCGACAGTACATCCTCTTGAGGGTAGGTCTGCGGGGTTCAAATCCCCTGATATGTGTCTCCAGCTTCGTGCATCAGTGAGCTCCCTTATCTCCTTCACTCGGTTCCTAACAAATACTGTCTTGTCTCCGTTGCCAAGAATCCAGGCTAGTACAGTACTTGAGTCGGTCCAACAATAAACAGCTACTTCTTTCCAACCTAGACTTTCTTGAACTGATTTCAGCAGACGCGCTCCAATAAGAGTTCCTAATAATTCCACTTGAGGGATGGTCAGGGGCTTAAGCGGTGTTACTCTTGCTTTAGCTACTGCTAACCGAAGATGTGCCTCTCCCTGATAACTGCTCCTGATAAAGACAACAGCTGCATAGGCGTTTTGACTTCCATCACAAAATACGTGTAGTGAGATGTCCTCCTCATTGCCAAGGTGACGTATCGCCTCAATTTCTCTTAAGTGAGGCAAGTCCTTTAGCCACTTCTCCAACCGCCGTCGAGTATCTTTGTCGATAGGCTCGTCCCATCCCAACTTTCTGGTCCATAACTCTTGAATTAACAGTTTCAGCCTAATCGTTACTGGAATGGTTAGTCCAATCGGATCGAAAATGCGGTGGATTATTGAAAGAATAGTCCTCTTCGTCAAATCTCCTATTTCACACGATCTCTCCCACCAATCCATATTGATCTTCAGAGTATCGTCTTGGCGATTCCACCTAATGCCAAGCAGTGAAGACTCCTGAGAAGATCCGTCTCCGGTTGACTCCCATCCCCGAAGGTCGAACCCGGCCCTCGCCATGATAGTCCTTGAAAGGTAAACGAATTCCTCAACTTCTTCTGCTCGATCGAGGCTTGTCACCAGATTGTCAACATAAAAATTGTTCTTCAATGATGATGCAATTTTAGCCTCCTTTGGATCAGTTGATTCCATATATTTTTCCAGGTGGTAGCCAATTACTGCTCCAAGAAGAAACGGGCTACTGGTAACACCGAACACCACTCTGGCATGACGAAGGACTTGTAGGTCTTTCTCACTATTATTACCATACCACAGGAACTTCAGGTAGTCTCTCTCCTCTGGGTGTACACTTATCTGTAAAAATGCCTTCTTGATATCAGCTGTGATGCCTATCTTTCGTTGCCGAAACCTCAAGAGTAGTTCGGGTATGATTTCAATAAGGTTAGGTCCTTCTTCAAGGCAGTCGTTCAGTGATGGCAAACCTCTCTCCTTCGCCGATGCGTCGAACACGGGACGCACTTTCGTAGTTGTACTATTTTCCTTCAGCACTGGACGGTGAGGAAGATAGTGTCCAGTAGATAGATCCCTCGCCATTTCCACAATGCCTTCTTTCACCCAATCACGTAAAATAGTGTCATATTCTTCATAGAGACCAGGCTTTGCCTTTAATTTTCGGGTCATTCGAATCAATCTGCCTTCTGCAATCCCTCGATTGGTTGGAAGGTCTGGAGCATCTCTCCCCCATGGAAGACGTACCTCGTATCTGCCATCTACAAAAGCAACCGTATTTTTGAAATACCTCAGTGCTGACATCCTCTTCTCCTCCTTTGTGGTGTTCACTACAGGATCGGTTATCCCAATGGTCTCCATTTTCCACAGATCAGATACGGGTAGCTGAGTAATACTGAGTGCAGTGACTGCATTCGCAATACTTGCATGCTTCGCTAGCTCCTTTTTTCCCACGGTGTCTACTACCTTCTTCTTCCCCGTTACCGTCCATCCTAAACAGGTTTCAATGGCTACCAGTCCAGAAGGTAGAGTCTTAATTTTACCTGTCCACAACTTTCCCGCAATGTCAGATCCTATCAAGATGTCAATAGGAGCTACAGAATCTCTGCACATCGGAATGTGTTCTCTTAGTAATTCTTCCCTCATTTCTTTCCTGACTTCTACTGATGGAATCGTAGCTGTAATTGTCCTTTGGTCTAACGCTACGAAATTGCATGCAAAGTCGTTATTCAAGCTGAGTAAGTGCACCTTGTAACATCGGTGCTTAACTACCCCTGTTGGCTTACCACCAAAAAGAGAGTGGATAATGCTCTCTTCCCCAATCGGAGAGTAGTTCATTTCTTCAGCCAAACTACTAGAAATATACGAACGTTGGGATCCACTGTCTATCAGTAACCTGGCCTTCCTGATTTTGTCACCATTCTTAACGTAAACTAACAGAGTCTGGAGATAGACCTCCGTTTGAGAGCTGACAAATTGCTGTCAATAGATGAAGTATTAGACAAGGAAACCTCTTCTCTTTTGATCTCAGAATTCTTCCCCTCAACACAACCTTTCTCTTCTGCTTGATACTTCTGAACAGCTGGACATAATAATGGTACATGTCGTCCACGACAAATAACACATCGTGCTCGACACTGCTGTGCAGAATGGCCTGCTTTGGTACAAGAAAAACAGCACTTATCTTTATACAGAACATCTTTTCGGTTTTCAAGGGACATTTTTTGTGCATGGAGACATTCTGTGGAACAATGATTCACCCCTTTACAAAATACACACTTCTGAGTGTCAGATTCAATGCTCAGACTGGCAAGATCGATCGCAGAAGCAAAATTAACTTTGTCCATATCATGCGATTTTCCTGGACTCTTAGCCTGGTTGTAGGAAAGGGACTGATTATTTGCCATTGCAACTCTCTCCTCCCCTTCTACTTCTCTCTTCAAAAACAACATTAAATTATCCATCTGTTCCTTCAGTGTCCTATTGGGTTCATTGGAACGTTGCCACACCTTCAGTATGTCTGCGGGCAGACACGATTCTATTAGCGGAAACAATAATGCGGCATAATTATTCGAGAACACATTTAATGACTCTAGTGCCCGTAATTGAGTTTCTAGTTTGTCATACAAAATGCTGATCTTGACCGTCTTCCTTTCCATAACTAAACTCAGTAGTTCCCGTACATAATACTCGATAAGGAGATCATTACGTCCAAATCTGTCCTTAAGTGTTTGAATGGCCTTTCCGTAATTTTCGCCTGAGGGAGGGAAACTCACAACAACCGCGCGTGCTCGAGAGTTCTCTTTCGTGGCTTGAATCAAGTACTGAAATTTTTCCTCCTTACTTAACGACTGACACTCGTCAATTTGTGAGAACTGTGACCAGAATGAGATCCAACCGGCTATTTCCCCGTCATACTTATTCAATTCTAATTTCGGTAGGCGAAGAGATATTTCGTTTCCCGAACGATCGCCAACACAACTAGATGAAGTATGAGCAGCGCTATTCCTTGTTATCAGATCAGAGGCCTTACCTTTAATGCTGTGGTAACGTAAGGTATACTCCTCTGCTTTCTCCATTTCCGCCATCAGTACTTCTTCGATCTCCTCTTCCTTTGTTTCAGCACAGATGTTTTCACAAATCTGACTGTCCAGCTCCGATAACTCGTGTCTTCTTTCTTCGAGCACTAATAAACACGCACTTATTAATTGTAAATCTGCATCTCTCTGCGTCAGTAGTTCGTCTAAAGCACTGCAAGCTTTCGTGAACAATGTGCGGATAACCGCTCTCCTCTTAGTTATTTGTGTACCCGCCATAATTACGGGCTACGGATGTAAACAACAGGATACGGTATACTGGATTATACAGGCACAGTTATACTCGCTACTATCAAATTGTAATTCAACAAAGTTTATACACGCTTGTTAAAGTCCTGTCACGGTCGCCATATGTTCTTTTAGTTGTAACTACACATTATCTGGAACACTTTATTGAGATTCAAAGATTTCTAACCAACTTTTATTCACAAACAAATATGCTAACACCAATTCACAGAATAGTAAAACCAAAGAGTTTTGTACATAGGAACGAAACGTTACCAACCTTAACATTTACAATTTTCTCAACAGTTGGTTTCTTGAAATCAGAATTAATCGTCAACTTCCATCTGCCCGACGGAGAATGTGGTAGCGACTGACTTCTACTGTACATTCTTGAGACATAGTCAGATGAATGGAAACAGTTCGTGGCTCTAAAGCAGGTATTCTCAAACTATAAAAAAAATTGTAACCCCAAGTCCTTTTCCAGGGGTAAGGGAACGATTCTTATTGAGAAATTGACAAAATTACATAAGAACCATACGTTGCGATGCATTTTCGAGGTACACATTACCGGTATCAACTTTCTTTCATTACTGTATGTTTACCTTAAAACACGACAGTTTCATGTAAGCTATCAACCTAAAGAAATACATGATTCGAAGTCTGTAAGCAGGGGGAACAAGTGAATATTTAAATCTCTGTTCATGATTTAAGTCTTATGGAGATATATTTATCAATATAGGCCTACAATACTCTAGTAATTGTAATCTTTAGGAGAAAGCATGCTGACTTATATTCATTATTTGAATAATAAAGCGTGTTAGAATTTTGTTATTACCGCTGTAGGCCATTAATTCTTCCTTCCTCCCGCTAGTTTTAGTGTCTCTAGTCCGTAGCTCATTTTGCAGCTGTTTAACGTTTAAACGCCGAAAATCGTCCATAATATATTAGGAGATATACCTATAGAATTAATTAATATAGTCTTGGAGTAAAATTAGATAAGATATAATTTACTTTAGCTTAGAAAACTCGGTCAGAATTTATACATTCCTCGCAGCTGACTGGGAGAAACATAAGACGATCGCCTTGCGCTTACCCAGTACTACACGAGCGCTATCTGGCGCGAACTTTCTCCCGCTACATCCCTGCAACAAGGGTCACGTGTAAACCAGTTGGACAGTTGGCTCTTGAGTTTTGAGACTGGCGCAGGTACAGAAAACAGTTAGAACCTACTTTTATTAATCCTCATCCTGAAATTCGTGAATTTTAAGACTCGTGAGCTTTGAGACAATACGTTTTCTCAGTTCTCATGCCGATGCCGAAAGGCGTAACTTAAAAAAAACCTGGAAGTACAAACTGTGTTTGTTTGCATAACATAGGCTACAGCGACATCTCGTTTCAAGTAAGCACACCAGACGATATGGCAATATCTAAATGCACGGTATTAATAATTGTTTTAAAATACTGAACAAAATACTGTACATCTCTTTTATACCACAAGTACACCTCCACTAGAGCCATAATATTGATTCGTCTTGAGGGAAGATCATATCCTGCTAATCAAAACACTCCCCAGCAGACAGCGTCGAAGCCAGATGAGTAAATAATCCCTGTTTGTATTACAGTGCAATGTAATGGAGAGGTATCCTGATTCCAAGAGGATACATACACAACCAATCAGTGGCCAACGCTATTTCGATTACAATACACTTTATGCGATCCAAGGCTAAACATGACATTACGAGCTAATCATATTTCTGATGGAAAGGATCTTCAGGAGGGTCAATCATGCATCAGCACATGTTGTAGAATTGATCAAGTAATAATAATAACTAGCGGACCCGTGCGAGAACTCTTGTATAATGGTTTGTGTGCGCCCCATGTGTACAGACTACCCGCCCAGCTCTAGTGCTATGCGGGCTTTACGCGACACAGTTCTTCCAGGGGCTATCGTCTTGTTTAATTTTTTAAAAGCACCTTATGAACAAATAAATATATTTCCGTTGACTTTTCAAGAAATGCAATATTTTTCCTGTACTATTGAGACGATTTGGAAGGTTTTGGTACAAACCACAACTTCTAACTCCCTCTGGTGTAGGAGCTTGAGTTTTGTGAAACATACACCTTAACGTATTATACTGTATAATAAGTTAATAACGCTGTTGTCAAGGCAGATGATAAATGCACACCACTGCATCTTCTTCACGTAAGCGAGATACAATTAGCCACCGATGAGGAACGTACAGCCATCAAGCTTCAGGAATGGATGCAAAAAGTGAAACGCGAAGCATGTTGTCACATACAGATCTAATTACCAAGATTAAACGATTCATGGTTCCAATCCAGGGTCAAGTTGCGGCTACCAAAATATATCTTAAATATATTGTTAAGGAAAATATGCAGGACCAGAAACCATCGCAAGATATGATAGGAGGTGGAAAAGCAATTTCTTCCACTGATTATATAAGAAGGTACAACTTACATCTTGCACTAAAGTATTTATCTGAAAATCAGTCCGGTATGTCCCTGGCGCCTTCTCGGCAAGGTGTTCTGGGACTGATATAACAACTCCCATAATCTTCAACAAACCTGATGTGAAAATGTTACAAAGTATCTGCCCTTGGCTGAGGAAATACGGCAAATGTGGAGACAGGAAAGTGTAGTGGTGATCTCTTTTACCAGCATCATCCCTAAATCAGCTTGCCACGGTGGGTGCCCCAAGATTTCAGATTCACTCCTGGTCCTGGTAAGTGTGATTTTTGAAAGGCAGCAAAAATACGACACGCATGTCATACGATGTTGGAATGTCAAAGAACCCATTTGAATTCAGTAGGCTGTATTCATAATGGAAAAATTAATCTCGGGAGTTTCCGCCAATACAAAGTTTCTCATTTCTCTACTAGAAAGCGCTATAGTGTTCAAGGAGCTTAGATATCTAACCTCCTTGACTTTCATAGTCCTTCAAGGAACAACGAAATTCGGCATGCAAGCTACCATCTGGGTGTCAAATTACAAAGCTTGCACTCGGCATCCGAGGCCATACGATATTATTATTATTATTATTATTATTATTATTATTATTATCCCTAAATCATTGGCTACCAATCTAGAAACATTGAGAATACATCCTGGCCTACATGAAGCATGAAGCAGCCATCTGTTCCATTGTTCGCTCATTTTTCAATTTACTACCAGTAAAGAAGTTTGTTTGTTAGTTTGGTTGGTTGGTTCCTCAGTTTAGGGGCACGACAACGCGGTCATGTAGCCCCGTGTACTTTGGGTGTGTGTAGAATCTGTCTGATAACCGGTGTTAATTGTGATTCAGGTAGAAGGACTGCAGACGATTATTTTTTCAAGTAGTTCCTACTTTTGCTACCAAATGCTACCGTCCACGACACCTAGCTGCCGACGTGGCTACTAAATGCCATCGCAGTCAGCACTTGGCGGCGAACGTTGGAAGTAATAGAGCGTTATCCAACTAACCTACAAATTTTAGCTTCCACAAGTGTAGTTATTGGAAGGTTCTTTAACATGCCATAAATCTATGACATGGGACCGCCAGCTTTACTTCCCCTCCCTCCCGAAGGAAGGCATACTGCGGGATTTTTAACGCTCTTAAAAAATCCGACGACTTCGACCGGTTTGAACCCGCGATCTTGGGGTAAAGAAGTTTCCATACCGTCTGAGCAACGAGGACAACTTTATGTTCATTTGTACTCACAGATGTAGTGAGATAAATAGGTAATACTAATAATAATTCTAATAGAGGCCCGAGCATTTCAGCCTGATGACGGTTGTTTCATAAAGCCTATGGAAGGTAATGAGACCTACAAATATCTTGACCTCCTGCAATCTAATCGAATTGATCATAAAGGCATTAAAGATAGAACCGTAGCTGTCTACAATTAACGCCTTAACAAGATTTTAAAATCAAAGTTGAATGGAAAGAACACCTTTAAGGCTATTATTAATACCTATGCTATTCCTGCTCTGACATACACTTTCGGTATTATCAAATGGACGCAAACTGATTTGGAGAACATCCTAATTAGGACACGTACCATCTTAACAAAACACAGATGTCTCCACCCTAAGTCAGCTGTTGAGCGATTGACAATCCCGCGTCTAAGAGGTGGACGAGGGCTCACGGACATTATCCAATTGCATGCAAGGCAAGTGAGGAACCTTCAGAGATACTTTCTGGGCAGACATGATTCTCCCATACATCAAGCCGATGTGAAGGCAGATGTCAAGTGCACACCGCTGGATCTTCTTCACGTAAGGGATATAGAGTTAGCAACTGATGAGGAATGTTCAGCCATCAAGCTTCAGCAGTGGACGCAGAAAGCTCTGTATGGTCGTTATCCGTATGATCTCAACCAGAAACATGTCGATATTGGTGCGTCGAACAGCTGGTTGACTCATGCGGACCTATTCACGGAGACTGAAGGATTCATGGTTGCAATCCAGGATCAAGTTGTGGCTACCAAAAACTATCTTAAATATATAGTTAAGGCAAATATTCAGGATGATAAATGCAAAAGATGCCAACTAGAACCGGAAACAATTCAACATATCACAGGGGGCTGCCAAGCAATCTCCTGTACTGATTACATGAAAAGGCACAACCAAGTGGCCAAAATAATGCACCTACACCTTGCACAAAAGCACTTACTATCTGAAAATACTTTGCCTTACTATCAGTATGTTCCTGATGCCGTTTTGGAAAATCCTAGCCACAAGTTGTTATAGGACTGATCAGTTATTACTGATAAAACCATACCAGCAAACCGGCCGGATATCGTTCTCGTGGACATTTCTTCATTTCTTCTACCGGCATCATCCCTAAATCATTGGCTCGCAATCTACAAACATTGGGAATACATCCTGGTCTTCTTATCACCATGCAAAAGGCCGTCATCTTGGAGACCTGTTCCATTGTTCGCTCGTTTCTCAATGTGCCACCTTAAGAGAATTAGCCATACCGTCTTGCAAACAAGCCGATGATATGTTGATATATCCCACTTATGTTGTGAAAAGAATGAGATAATAATAATAATAATAATAATAATAATAATAATAATAATAATAATAATAATAATAATAATAATAATAATAGAGAAAGACAAAGGGGGCGAGGTTCAGTGAGACCCACACGAGATTGGGATCTCACGTGAAGATATCCAGGAGCGAACATCGGAGTTTCCAACCCAAGCCGACGCTGATAACTGGACAGGAGTGGACAAAAGAGAGAAAGGAACAATACCGTCTACGAATTAAGAAATACTGGGCTAGTCTTAAAGCTAAAAGGAAACCGTTGCAATTTGGCCGAAACAAACCAAGAAGAATAATGGCGGAGTGCCTGCTTGTCGTGATGAGATTGATAAGACGTCACCAGCCCCGGGACAGCCGGGGATCCAATCCGGTGCCTTTGGGACCAAATGGGCCAGCGGGCACGGGGAACAAATGATGCACGATCCATTAGCAAGTGCAGTATGCCATGGTGGCAACAGCTGAAATAGTAGCAGTGTTGTGAGTACTTGTCCTTGCTCCCAGTCGAGCCCCGTCTCAAATGCTCCCAAAATTCCTTATTACAATGGTAAGTTTTGGCATTTCAGAGCAAATATAGTTATCGATAATAGATAACCTACTAATGTATCTGAGTGGTCCACGGCTGGAGGTCCGAGGTTCGAATCCCACCGCTGACAGGAGTCATCCTGAGTGTAGACTGACTCTCCGAGTGGTACCTACTCCGGACCAAGAGCAGACCACATCAAGCTTAAGTACAGCAGTTGACCAGGAGAAAAATATAATTATGGAGATTGCTTTGTGAGGTTTGAAGCCATTTTTCAGTGTTGCCTAAGTAAACAAAAGTTTGGTGCTTTTCAGTCGGTCAACACGAATGTACCCAAATAGAGCTGGGTTATGCCCTAATCCTGAAATAAATTACATGAGATTAATAAATACACTAGGATGACCAGTTTCGATCGTCAGGCGATCATCATCAGATCCATTACACTTAGGCTATAACACCTTTGTTTGAGAATACAGGTGAAAAATATATACAATATGTACAATTATTTAGTTGCAGTGTTGGTAATGCAACTGTCGGTGTATGCTAAATGTAGTATATCAAATGTTAGGTGAACTTCTAAAATGGTGATAAAATCCGGAGTTTGTCTGTTTGGGGTGATTATATGGTTATACAAAATCAACTATGGTTATACTGTAATAATACAGGCTGATACTTATCTGGTTGTCTTCCACTGGAACTTCAAGAAGTTTCGTGTTCACTCTAGCACCAGTTATAGTCGACTAACCCGTGTGTTAACTGGACGGAACTAGGGGAGATAGGGAAAAACCGTGATCGATACATCGATACAGGAATCGCATCTTCTATTATCTGGTTTGTTACTTGGTGCCAGGGACACTTTCTATCGAAAAGTTACGGAAATCGTCCAGAAGCTCGGCTTAGGACTCCGTGGCCACATTCTTGCATCACAACTACAGAATGGTAACGCCTGACATTTCTAATGAATAGTTTACAGTAACTATCTATGTCGACCCCTTATGAATTCCCGGGGTCGGGGATGAGTTAATGAGTTAATGAGAGATGAAATGAATGAAGATAAATGAAAGTTCAATTTCAAGTAGTTCCAACTTTGGCTACCAGACGGCACTGTCACTGACACCTTGCGGCGAACGTTGGAACTGATAGAGGGTTTATAAACCAAATTTAGCAACACACTACCAATTGCAGTGCCATAAATCTATGACAAGGGCCCACCAGCTTTACTTCCCCTCCGAAGGGCTCCAGGTTTGAACCCACGACCTTGGGCATGGCAGTTCAGCATGCTACAGACTACGCCACCGAAGCCGCTCATTGTTGTACTAAAAGTACCTAATCACTAGGGCTCGGATTCGAGCATATTTGCATGTATTTTTCCTGAATAGTACACATTGAAAAAAAAAATGAAAAAAAAAAAGCCTTTCGGTGGTATTTTCACCTCTCTGGGACCAACAGAATTGAAATTCACCGTACATATAAATGCATAAAACCGCTGTTTTCAGAATAGAAGCATATATATGCATAATCTTGAGGTTTTCGTCTAAATAGTTTGTTTTTCTTCGAATCCCCCCCGAATTCGGGCCCTGCCTATCCTTAAGGTTCGAAAACAGAAATAATTATTGAAAAGCCTATCTGGTGCGCATAATAAAACCGCAGGTTTTTAACCTTTAGTGAGGTCGATTTATTGACTGATTTAAGAAAATCATTCAAAACTGAAAACTGAAAACATAGAGAAATTTCTTGTTGTACAGACCAATGCAGATCTACTTCATTGACTCGCCTAATTCTGAACATTTTGTAAATGAACTTCTAAACTGTAACTTTTATAAGAAAACTTCTCTTGTATATACTTGAAAAACTTGAATGCGAGTGTATCGCAGTATATCATACATACAATTAGAAAATAAAGCCCGTATATAAAGGTATGTTATTGTTTTTTTCGTTTCACTTTCCTTTCTATAGTTTTTAACGGCTTTTTTCGAGCATATTCTGCATATTTAACCGCATATAATGGGGGTTTCGAGCATATCTATCGAGCATAAAACACATGGTTTTCGAGCATATCTTGAGATTTTATCGAGCATATCGATCCGAGCCCTACTAATCACTATTGAAAAGTAGACGCTATTTCAATCTTCTGTGTCAGTTACAAACAAGATGTTCAGCAAAGAACATATAGCCTACTTTCTCCTAAATGTATGGGTATCTTTATGACTCTTTGTCCTCATCCCTAAAACAATCACCCCAACCACAATGTATTGTTTGTTTTCTTTTATATTGTTAATAAGCCAGTAAGTGTCAAGATCAATATTATATACTTTATGATGATTGAATAACAAAACTACTAACTTATTGTAATGCATTCACGTCCGTTAATCTCTATATTAAGCCAGCCTGCAAAATTAAGAATCTTCCGCCCCAATCATCTTCCGCCCCAATCACAGTAGGTGGTGCTGCGACCTATCAGTGAATTAATCTTTATCTTGTACGCCTATGCACTGCCATCGTAATGTACTACGATGGCAGTGTTCTATGGGTGTTGAATGAGTAGGCAGTTTAAAGTAGCCAAGAGGGAGGCGATCCAGCTGGCAGTGTTTAAAGGTATTCGGAGCGCGATCGTGGCTAATAGTTGAACTACCAGTATTACAAAATTGCCATACTTCAGGAGGCCAGCTCAGGCATTTACACAGCGTTATGTTTGGAACAATATTACCCACATAACCCACAAGAGGACAGCACCGTACAGAGGCATTAAGAAGGCTGTGGTTAATGACAACGTGTATCTAGTTCTTCTATTCTCCTTTTTCTAATGTCTTCTGTTTATGTGCGATGCTGGGACTGTGATTTTATTAATATACGAGTGTATACTTTATCCTCTCCTTTGAGCTAAATGACATTTTATTCAGTATCTGTGGGAAAAGCTCGTGCACATCATTTGTAAAAGAATTCAAGAAAAAAAAACTAACTGTAGCAGTATTCGATCCCCAGTCAACTGCGTGTCAGACTAACATGCTAGCCCAGAGCTAACCGTATCCATGACATCAGGTGTTCTTAACTGACATATTAGATACAAACTGTTGGCAAATAATGACTTTAAATAAACGATTTCTTCACTGCAGTACATCTTCATTAAAGATCATTTCATACAAAGTTTATATTATTGTATCAGTACGGTATATCACATACAACATACTAAAACTACTGAAATATAAGACAGGCACATGAGGACAGCTGCCATCTTGTCGTGTGACACAAACGGCTCAGCTCTTTTAAGCCACTCATACTGTATAATATTATAATATTAAATTATAATAAATAACGGATCACGACCTTCAGGATAGCTTAAACCCCCCTAGGCTCGATAATCGGAATTGGTGGGTCTTAAGCTATTTATTAAAATGGTTGCATAATTCACACGGCCGCCATCCTGAAATGGCATGGCCGATGACCTTGAATTTTGGGTGAAAGACGCGTCCTATATAAAGGTATGTTGTCACCAAATTTGGTAGAGATCGGATGATTAGTTTAGCCGTAATTTGATTTTACGTTTTGAACATTTGAGTGGCCGCCATTCTGTTTTGGTAAAGATGGCGGCGATATAAAGTATGACACTGAGGTGTCCTTTACTAGTGCTACCTCTGTACCAAATTTCGTTCAATTCGGTTTCACCGTGTTCGAATTGATAGGGGGGGACAGACATTCAGAGTACACACACACACAGACACACACACACACACACACACACACACACACACACACACACACACAGACTCACACACACACATACACACACACACACAGACTCACACACACACATACACACACACAGACAGACACACTTTTTTCGCCCTGTGTTGATCTCATAAGTCTACTTTCATTTTTTGCAAAAATCGAAAGTAGGCTAAAAAGATGGCTCAGTTTATGGGCTGCGGAAACGCGGCCACGCAGCCCCGTGCGCGTACAGAATCCGTCCGACAACCGGTTTTAATTATTGTGATGGCTGCACTAGTGTGTGCTATCTGTTCTTTTAATTCAAGCAAGGACTACAGACATTAGATCTTCAAATAGTTCCAACCCCTGCCACTAAACGACACCGCCAACGACCAACCAGTCCCGAACTTCGCTACCAGATGCCACCGCAGTGGGCTCCCGGCGACGAACGCTGGAACTCAAGAGCGTTAGTCAAAACTAACCCATAATCTAGCCTCACACAAGTGTAATCAGTGGAAGGTTCCTTATCATGCCACAAATCCATGATGTGGGACCGCCGACCCCACTAATTTGCAAATATTATCTTAAACAGTAATTCTATTATGACCGACAATTTCAGTTCTGAGGAAAGTGAAATACTGGTTTGTCAACTTCAAGGCATATCATAAAGCGATTTTTTTAAACAAAACATAAGAACCTGAAAAGTGAATTCCCAACGAATTCCGAACTAAGGAGACACGTCAATGCAACGAACTATTATACAGTTAGTTCAGCAATCAAGTGCTACGACAACAGCTTCTTGTTTTACCACGTGTTATAAGACGGAAGCTTCAAATGGCCACATGAAAATGTTTGGGCAGCCCTGGGCTAGGAACCTAAACTCCATTCTATTATTAAAATGTGCATAGCATGACAGTTAACGAGACTAGGGCGTGCGGCACGCTCCGTAGTGTAGTGGCTTGCGCTCTTAGCTCGAGCGATATCGTCAGCACGGGAAGTGTAGTGCACTAGCGGAATGTTCAAACGTTGAGCGTTAAGCATCATAAATCAGTGGCGTGTTAGATCTGGGGCTCAACTTAATTTGTGGCATTATTATTATCATTATTATTAGTAGTAGTATTATTATGCCGTTTACCTTCCACTAACTACAATTGTGTGAAGCTAAATTGTAGGTTAGATTTCGTTGAAACACTCTATCAAAGTTCCAACGTTCACAACTAGGTGTCAGCGACAACTGTTAGCGAAACTTGGAACTACTTGAAATTGGACTTGTAGCTCACCCCATGGTTGTCTCCGTATCGAAGCAGCTACAAACTCTGGCGAGCCGAACATGTCACCGGACACTCCCGGCACTAAAAGCCATTCGCTAAATAAACAACCTGAATTACAGATATCACACACTAATACAGCCATCACAACTAACACCGGTTACCAAACAGATTCTACACACACCCAAAGTACACGGGGCTACATGACCGCGTTGTGGGAGCCCCTAAACTGAGGAACCAACCAACCAACCAACCAACCAACCAACAGAAGTGCTGTAAACCAAGTTTATATTTAATCGCTTGAATGGAATATGAGAAATGAAAATGCACAGTCGCCATCTTGAAATGTTAATGGACTCCTCATATGCCAATAAACGGTATTTAGCTCTAAATGAAGATTCCCTTCGCTCGGATTATTAGAACGACAGAAAAGCCAATGTACATACACACAGGATATGTAGGCTACTGGTAATGGGTCCATTGAGTGACGGTCTGCAGCAGGGTGACTCCTTGGCTTCCCTGACAGCTACTCAATTAACCTCATGAGGCTGAGTGCAACTTGTTCCATCCCACACACCAGTTATAAAATCCGTCACGGAGCCGGAAATCGAACCCGGGACCTCCTAAATAAGAAGCAAGTTACACATGAATGATTTTGTTTTCTAATGTTATCAGTATGAAAGAACTCACCTTGGAATTGGAGCAAGTGTTTGAAGAGAAACACGACCTCATGTAGTGAGCTGTCTGAAACACACAGAACAGACAGGCATTAGTATTTTTTTAAACCTGTCTAAAGCGGAACGCAATAGTTCCGGATTTATTTTTCCGTTTTCACAGGTTTCCCTTTTATAAAGGGCTGAGTTTTAATAAGACAAAATACACTACAACAAAATATCGCATAGGATTACAAGGAAATAATAATTTAAAGTAAATAAAAAAGAAATTAGGTTCACATTTGAGTCGTCCAGTTGCAAAACTCGTTTAGTCCACTTGTGAATAAGGATCATGTCGTAAAATTATTTATGTTCGACACTGACAATTATGTGTCAGAAAACTGTATCATAATGATGGTCGTTATAACACTATTTTTCATTATGAAACAGTTTCTTCCACCAATCACAGCTCAAGAAACAGTTGTTTGACCAATTAGATAAGGTTAGCATCGCACCTGCGTGGAGTTCCAAGGCCTACTAAAGTGCGTTGCCTAGTGTCATAGTAGGGTAATCGAGGAGGCCATGGTCAAATACAAGGCATTCTCTGCGTCTCATGCGCTCTGTTCAGTACATACAACTGGCGAAATCTCGACCGATATTTATGAATATTTATGTTCGAACATAAAATAGTTATAATTATTATCATCGAACATAAACAGTCGTATGCAACTCGCCAATAATGGTAATTAAGACACTCGTATGAAAATTATAAAACTCTCATACGCTCGTTTTATGAACATACTCGTGTCTTAATTTTGCCATTAGAGGCTCGTTGCATCATGTACTATTATATAATTATTTTATTTTATTTTGTTGTACTTTATTTTGTTTTAAATTGTTTTGTTTTATTTTGATTTTGTTTTGTTTATTTTGTTTTATTTTCTTTTATTTTATTTTTCTCTCTTTTTTTAGTCGTTTACCCTCCAGGTTGGTGGAACCCACGGACTCAGCGAGGGAACTCACCACTACCGCCTCTACGGGCAGTGTCCTAGAGCTGGGAACATCTAATCGGAGTGGATACAACTGGTGAGGTGTGATTGGCACCTCGCCCAGGCGGCCTCACCTGCAAAGTGAACAGGGGCCTCATGAGGGAAGGTAATGGATGGTCAGGATGGATAGGCAAGGAAGAGGGAAGGAGGCGGCCGTGGCCTTGAAGAAGGTACCATCCCGGCATTTGCCCGAAGACGAAGTGGGAAACCACGGAAAACCACTTCAAGGATGGCTGAGGAGGGAATCAAACCCCCTCTACTCATTTGGAACACCCGAGGCTGAGTAGACCCCGTTCCAGTCCTCATACCACTTTTCAAATTTCGTGGCCGAGCCGGGAATCGAACCCAGGACCTCCGGGGCGGCAGCTAACCATGCTGACCTCTACGCTACGGAGGCGACCTTTTGTTTTATTTCGTTTTATTTTCTTTTGTTTTAGCCCATTTTGATTTTCCAACAAACACAAAACCAAAACAAAACAAAAAAACATGAAAGAAAAATCAAAATTCAAACACAAAAGCAAAAGCAGAAAACAAAAAACAAGAAACATAAAGCAAAAAGTAGAAACAACATGCACAAAAGATACGTGAGGCAAAGTCCAGAGAAACGTTTCTCATGAAAATGATTCTTATTCACAAGGGGATTAAACGAGTTTTGTAACTGGACGACTCATGTATTACACTGTATTTTCAACTTACATGAAACAAAATCAGTTTCTTTGCTCGTTTCTATGTTTCCACGTGTCTTTCAAAGTGCATTGTCGCGACTTCTTTACGTTGTATGATCTCCAGGAGTTCTGGATCATTCTTGGAAGCTGGAAATTCCTGAAGGTCGCACTCCCTTTCGTTGCCTTCATCGTCCATTTCCTCCATGACTCCACACCTGCTGTTTTCGGCAGCAATATCAGTCGTTAATGTTTCCTAGAACGTTGATGCAAGTACAGTCGCGCTCAAAATTTAGCACTGTACATAGCTTTGTGTTATGGATAAGATAATCCGTCGTAGTCTGGTTAATTACACCTACAGTTCCCGAATTGCTTTCAGTTTCCGCGTTAGGCAGTTTTCCGGTTTATAGTGTCATTTTACATAGGAAATACCTCCGTTCCGAATGTTGTTTTCCGTTTGTCCAGGTTTCCGGTATATAGAGGGTCCGGTTTAGTCAGGTTTCACTGTACTGTAGTTTTATATTGTGGATTAGATTAGATTTTTAGCCTATTTTCAATTTTGAAAAAATAGGCTTATGAGATCACCTTTTGTCCGTGTGTGTGTGCGTGTGTGTGTGTGTGTGATTCGTGTGTGTGTGTCCCCCTAATAAAATCTAAACGGCTGGAGCGATTTCAATGAAACTCGGAAAGTTCATAGCACTATTCCCGGCGACCTCGTCCGTGCCCTTCAAATTTTGTTACGACTCACCAATCCAACATGGCGGCTGTGCGAAATATTTCACCAGCATTCAATATCTCCGAAACTATTACCGACATTTCCCTGACATTTTCTATGGTGATAGAGGGAACTACTATAAGTTCACTTATGTGACCTTTGAAAACCTGGTAACTACAAAACCAACATGGCGGCCAAGCGAATTTGCAACTTTTAAATAGACGTTTCTCGCGATTTGACCAACCAAACCCAATGAAACTTGGTACAGTATATGTTTATATACATTGTAATGCACCGACATCTAACTTCGTTCAATTATTTACATAATCACAAGATGGCGGATGTGCGAAATATTTCACCGGCATTCTATATCTCTGAAACTATTAGCGGTAAAACCCTGAAATTTTGTACGGAGATAAAGGGCACTACTGGAAGTCCATCTATAAGACTTTCAAAAACCGGTTAACTACAAAACGAACATGGCGGCCAAGCGAATTTGAAAATTTTAAATAGACCTTTCTCGCGATTTAATGTTCCAAGCGCACTGAAACCTGGCACAGGAAATATTTATACACATTGTAATCCACTGGTATCTAATTTAGTTCAATTGTTTACATAACCTCAAGATGGCGGCAGGGCGAATTTTGAAATTAAGATTTTATTCATTGTGATGTAGTCATGCGATCGAAGTGAAAGTTTGAATAATGAACCTACGCAATAATTTTCCTTTAATGGTACATGACTCTATGGCCTATACATTTAACAATCCAACATGGCGACCAACCGAAATATTTAGACGATACTGAATATCTACGAATATATTTTAGCAATCAAACTGCATTTTTAATGTTCATAGGGGCTATGAACTTAAGTTCACCTATAGGACTTTAAATAACCTGGAGATCACAAATCCAACATGGCGGTGACGCGAATTATAAATATTCACATGGACGTTTCTCGCAATTTAACCATCCGCGTGCAGTGAAACTTGGTACAGTAAATCCTTATACGAATGTTAATCCACTGGCATCTAATTTATTTCAATTGTTTCCATAACCTCAAGATGGCAGCTGTGAAAAATTTTAAAATCTCCTTGTTTTTTCTTGTGTCCTAACTATGCGATTGAAGTTTGAATACTACACGTTCACAATAATCTGCATGTAACAGTACATAACTCTAGGACCTACATATATATAAAATCCAACATGGCGACCATCCGAAATATTTAGTCGGTTCTCAATATCTACGAATCTATTACAGCATTCAAACTGAAATTGTGTATGTTGATAGTGGCAATTAACATAAGTAGAATATATGAAAATAGGCTGTATAGTTCTTCACGGAACTACTTGTTATTAATCCATTTGATCAATTAGCCTACATGTATACAATACATTTTTGATATAGGACACGTCAGTAATTACATCTATAAAATAGAAGAACTTACAGGTATATATTACTAATACTATAACTATTTATAACTTATTATAATAACAGATCTTAAGAGATACAATCTTATTGGACAACTATTTACACCTTACTCTATTATTACAATACAAAATAAAATTAATTGGTATTCTGCCCGAAGGCAGGTCCGAGCCTCCGAAGAGGCTATCCCCAGCCGGAGTATACTTGCGGTAGGGTGGCCAGGGCCTTTCCGCTCCTCCTTATGTTGGCCACCAGTGCGCAGTGCCAAGAACCGGCACACCATCCAAGCTCCGATTGCGCCCAATGTTGCTTAACTACGGAGATCTCATGGGATCCGGTGTTTCAACACGGCTAGCCCGTTGGTCATTATTACAATATGAAAACTTAATTCTATAAATACAACAACTTACAGCTAGGTATTACAATTAAAATAGAAAAGTAAAATATAATTATAGATTCCATCACTCCTATACGCTAAGATATTCAACTGCAGAGTAAAAACAATGGCACTGCAGATAAGCTTTCAACATTCTTTCAAAGGTTTTTATTTTTGGGGCAAATTTTATATACTGGGGTAGTTTATTGTATAATTTAACTCCTGTGTGAAAAGTCCATTTTTGATATATGCTTGTGTGTGTGTGTGAGATTGAATGTTTTGATTTTGTCTTGTCTTATGCCTATGAACAACATTGTTTGTTTAAAGAAAAACGTCTTTATTCATTAAATTATTTAAAAAAAACATAATACTTTCAAAGATATGAATGCAGGGCAGTGGGAGAATTTTTAACTCTTTAAACAAAGGTTTGCATGATTCTCTAGTGTTTACATTTGCCATCATTCTAATCGCCCTCTTTTGTATCCTAAACGTGCTTAGTACATCTGGCGACATACCCCAAAATATGACCCCATATCTTAAGTATGAATGGAAATAAGCAAAATAAGTATTTCTTAATGTGTGCATGCTAGTGCAGGTTTTCAAAATGAAAAATGAAAATCCACAGCCTGCTTCCAGTCTCCGACCGGGTCAGGAATGGAATGAATGAAGCCCCCATCTAGCGGCGAGGATATCAACTGTGCCGGCTGCCGAGGCCTGACGCACTCCTCTGGGGCAATGATTAAATGAATGACAGATGAAATGATAGTGGAGAGTGTTGCTGGAATGAAATTTTGAAAGGGAAAACCGGAGTACCCGGAGAAAAACCTGTCTGCCTCCGTTTTGTCCAGCACGGATCTCACATGGAGTGACCGGGATTAGAACCACGGACCCAGCGGTGAGAGGCCGGCGTGCTGCCGCCTAAGCCACGGAGGCTTACAGGTTTTCAAAATACGTAACGCAAAGCACATCGAGTTCAGTTCAGTATTCAGATATTGTATACGTTTATTCCATTTCAAGTCATGTTGTATGCATAGTACTAAAAACTTTGTTTCTGATTTATTTTCTATATGATGACCAATTAATGTTATATTTGGCTTCGCAGGAATCCTATTCTGTGTAGTGTGGAAATTTAGAGATACGTTTTTTTTTTATAGTTTAGTATGAGACGATTATCTTGTGACCATTTGGTTAACTCTTCTCTGACGGAGTCAGCAGACTGCTGTAAGACCTGCTTAGTTTCACCTTTTATTACAAGTGTTGTATCGTCCGTAAACAAAATTTCCTTATGAGAACGAACGTTCTGTGTTATATCATTGATATATAGAAGAAAGAGTAGTGGGCCCAAAACCGATTCCTGGGGTACTCCAAATTTAATAATTCCCTCGTTGGACAATGTTTCATTAAGTAATTTGTTTCCATCATCCCTGTGTCTCAAGCTTACTATTTGTTTACGCCTAGTTAAGTAGGACTCTATCCATTTATTAGCTAGACCTCTAATACCATATTGATTTAGTTTTGTAAGGAGGATTTTATGGTCAACAACATCAAATGCTTTCGATAAATCCAAGAATAGGCCAGTTGCATGTTCCTTATTGTCAATTAATTTCAGTATAATATTATGACATTCATAAATTGCTGTCTGTGTAGATCTTTCCGCTCTGAATCCATGTTGTGAGTTTGATAGTATATCATTTTTTTTCTATAAAACATATCAGTCTCTTATACATGATTTTTTCCACAATTTTTGCAATACCGGTTGGTAAGGTAATAGGACGATAGTTATCTAATTCATCTTTTGAGCCGTTTCTGTGCACTGGAATTACTTTTGATAACTTCAAAATATCCGGGTAAGTTCCTGAGAGAATTGAACTGTTTATTAAGCGCGTAAGAGGATTTATTATATTTTCTGCACATTTCTTTAAAATTGCATCAGGGATGCCATCAATGCCAGCACATAATTTAGTTTTTAGCTCTTTTATAACTATTCTTACCTCTTCAATTGTGACATGAGTTATAAATAAAGAATCACTGAATATATTTATTTTATTATTAGAATTTAGTGTATTTACCTATGATTTATTTAATATTTTTTGCGGAATTTCCAGAAAAATAGCCATAGACCCTTTACCGACGTGATCTTAGGAAGCTTGAGCGCTTCCACCAACAAAAACTTCGATCAATCCTGAGGATTAAATGGGAAGACCGCATCACCAATATTGCTGTTCTTGAAAAGGCTCAAATCAACAGCATAGAATCACCCATAATAGGTCACCAATATAAATGGATTGGTCATGTCCATCGGATGGATGATGTGAGATTACCTCGTCAAATGCTATATGGTGAGCTATGCTATGGCACCAGATCTCATGGTGGTCCTAAGAGGCACTACAAGGACCAATTTAAGCAGACCCTGAAATTGACAGGTCTTGATTCACAAACCTGGGACATGCTGGCTGAAGACCGCTCAACTTGGCGCAGTACCATCTCGGATACTGTAAAAACGTATGAAAGGGATCGACGCACAAATGAAGAGGCCAAGCGTCAAGCTAGGAAACTTCGAGCAGCCCAACCACGTCCTCCTCCAGCAATACTATGTGACTTGTGTGGTCGCTTGTTCTATGCCAGGATTGGACTCTTTAGTCACCGTAAGCACATCCACAAACTGGACTGAAGGAAGAAGATTTATACTCGGATTCTAGTTAAAGCCGATGATGAGTATTTCCTCATGGATATGGTGATACGGACTTTACCCCTAATAATATTACTGGGATAAAATAATCGGACAATGTGACATGTACACTGCCTTCTACATTCTGGCAATCAGATGTTCCATTTCTAGTTCCTCCAGAGTTCTGTCACGTTTGGGAATTCCCTTCATTTGTTCTTACACCATTTAAGGGTTAATGTACCCTCAAAGAGCGAACAGACTTACAGTGCCTGGGGCCCACTTAAAACTCATTAAAATAGCGCCCGTCACCAGCTCTTATTGATCTCACCACATCTCAGACAATGTGCGGGGTTTTTCCACCTAAATTGTTTTAATAAATACATCCCTTCATATGTATAAGGTTATTGAAATGAAACGTATACAAAACTGCAGTTGGTAGCATGCCCAAGATCGCGGGTTCAAACCCGGACGAAGTCGTCGGATATTTTAAGATCGTTCAACTCCCTCAGTATGCCTTCCTTTGGAGGGGAAGTAAACCCGGCGGTCCCTCATACTTAAATTACATGTAAAAGAACGTTCCACTAACTAACCTTTTGTGAAGCTAAATTTGTAGGTTATGTTTAATTAATGCTCTTAAGTTCCAACGTTCGTCACCAGGCGCTAGTTGCGATGTCATCTAGTAGTAGCCAAGTTCATAGCTAGGTGTCGTGGAAGGTAGCATTTGGTAGCGAAACTAGGAACTACTTGAAATTATCGTCTGCAGTCCTTACTTGAATTAAAAACAGTTACACACACCACAGCCATCACAATTAACACCGGTTATCAGACAGATTCTACACACACCCAAAGTACACGGAGCTACATGGCCGCGTTGTCGCAGCCCCTAAACTAAGGAACCATCCAACCAACCATCACTGCAATAAATAGTGGATTATCGGTTTAATATCTTATATTTTCAAAATAGCGGTTGCATGCTATATGCCAAGTGATAGTCTTAAGAGCAATGTTAGCGAGGTCTTTTATATGGTACACCTCTCTCATCAAATTTCCCGTTAATAAGAATAACACACTGAATACAACGTGCAGCGGCCATCTAGAATATAGTATATAGTACGGTATATTATAATGAATAACACAACCTGTTTAGAAACTACAATAACGAAATTTAGTAGTTTAGTAATGTAGGTCTTGCAATTGGCTTCCTATGACCTAGTCTAAGAACAGCGACTTCATACGTTCACGATGGCGGCTGGGCGTAACTTGAATAGCATTAACTCATGATTTACTACGCCTATTGGACACTGTTGTACAAGTACTGTATATGCCTGTTTTTACGACGCTTATAGAACTAAATATTGTTAGGGCCCATGGGGACCCTACACCCCTTCGGGACCCTACGCACCCTCCAGGAGAAAGATAGCCCCACGTCACTGGATCCACACTCACCTATACAAATCTACAACTACTCACACATCTATAATCTATAACTACCCCGTAAAACACGTCTATGCATCTGGCCTACCCACTACACCAATTTCACCCCAAAACTACCCTCAGGCTGTAACGTGTTTTTCGAGGGTATTTTACGCCACTGACATAAGTCAGTAGGAAGCCATTCAATGTTTATTTACGCGGCAACTTGTTAAGCCAAGATATGTTTGATGTAACTTATTATTATTATTAAGGTATTTTTTGGAGCGCTTTTTATAAGATTATAAGTATACAGTTAGGTTTTCGATGTTATAGAAAACACTATCAAGCGAATTATTACGAACAACATTATCGCGGAAAATTATATGATTACGGAATTTTACGGATTTTTGTCAGTTAGAGTTTATTGTGAGAGAGATGAGTCATTGGGAATTCAGCTACAGGTATATTCTTGTCGAGAAGCGTGACGCAACCCGTGGGGAACTTCCAGCAGGCTGCATCGAGAAAAGGCGAAATGGCCTGGACCGGAAATCGACATCGTCGCGCCGAGTATATTGACCCTTATATCGGGAGTATCGCGTGGTGTCTCAGCCAATCATAGGAGACCGGGCGACTTGGAGACGGCTCCGGAGAGGGGGTTGGGCGAGTGCATATATTGTTTGCGCGCCGAGAAGGGAGGACGATTATCATTGTAAAACTTGACCGTTGTGGTTGCTCGTTGGGTTAGTTCCGGTGTGATCGGACCATAAATTTACATTTCTACAACAATCTCCACAAGTGACGAAGAAGATGGCGACGTCCAGAAGGCTGAGGGAAGCTCTCTTCAGCATCAAGTACGAGGGAAATGCCACGGCAATTTCCAATGGTAAGCGCGAATGGCTCAGAACTACATAATCTCTCGCTTCATTGCTTCATATTCAAAATTTCAGTAACTTCTTAGCTTGGGAATAATAGTAAAATCAGTAATTCATCCGACTCCGTTTTCACGTAATTCTCTAGTGGTAAATTCAAATCGTTACGCTCCAATTTAAATTTATTATTATTATTATTATTATTATTAAAATTGCCACTACTTGTTTTTTATATAATAAATTCATTTCTTATACTATGCAATCTTTGCTTTCAGTAGGTAGCATTAGATATAGACCAAATTCCTTCTCCTGATACAATTGTTAGTTGGGTTAATGATCAAATCATACCACGATCTGAGTGTGAAGATTCTTAAAGGTGTTCTGCCTGAGCTAGGTGTTGTTAAATATAAATTTAGATTTCAACATAGCGTTGAGGTATTGGCGCCCATTAATACAACGTATCTTAGTCAGAGTAAACATTACATTTATCACCTCAAACGAGGGACGTGTTGTGGTTTTTCCACACTCTCACCAGGAAAACAGTTACACTTGTCACCCAACAGAGGGGTCACTAGTAAACCAGTTACAATTGTACGCTCAACGTGGAGCAAAGAAACCGTTACACTTGTCGCTACCAACGTGAGGCCGAAAACCTAATAACAGTTGTGGAAGGAGAAGGGTATATATTTCTGTGCCTGTATTTTTTTTTTCATTTATCGGTGTGTATCAGCATGGGTAGTGATGAGGAAGAGATGAAGTTGCGTAGTGGTCACCAGTTGGATAGTGAAGATACGAGCAGTATGGCTAGTCTTGAAAATGAAAGCAGTACAGGGATGTCGGAGGTAAATCCCGATACTGAGGGGGGTAATCAAAACAGTCAAGCAGGGTTAGAGAGTTTGCTTCTTCAGTTTATGCAACAGAATAAAATTAGCGCAGATGCTTTAAATGCTAGACTCGAACAAAACAGTAGGGAAAATAAAGAGAGTACTTAAACATTAAATGCTAAACTTGAACAAAACAGTAGAGAAAATAGAGAGAGTACTGAAACTTTAAATACTAAACTTGAAAAAAATAATGCTAAATTAGAACAAAGCAGTAGGGAAATTAGTGATAAATTTGAGCTGATTAGAGGTGAGATCAGAGGGGTGATGGAAGAGAAGGCTAAAGAGATTATTGCAGATGTAGACAGAAACTTAGGAAAAGTACAGGAGGAGTTAGAAATTAGAATCAGTACACAGGCTGAAAATTTAAAAGAACTAGTGCAACTTGAAACACAGCAGGTCAAAAAGCAATTGGGGGGAGAAATTGACAAAATTCAGGTAGCAACTAAAGAGGTTAAAGAACAGCTGGGGGGAAGAATTGATAAAGTTCATGCAGAAATAATCACTGAAGTTAATGATTTAAGGGAGAGGAATAAGGAAAGCATTAATGAGATTAATGAGAAACAAGCTGAGTTAAGTGGTAAAGTTGAAGCATCGGAAGGGAGCATTAGGTTAACTGTAACTAATATTGAAAGAAAAGCTGAGGAGAAAATTGCTGAATTAGAACAGAAGTTGAAAGCTAGAATTAGGCAGGAAAATAGTCAGAGTAGGCCAGTTTATGTGAATAGCACACAAAGGGAAATAGAACTAGGCAAATTCAGTAATCGGCAGGGTTGTCCAATGGAGTTCATGAATGCAATAGAAAGTACATTCTGGGAGAGGTTGGAAGATGGTAGTATTGAGTGGTGCCAGGTAGTTGAGATTTTAGAGCAAGCGTTTGTAGGGGAGACAAGAAACTGGTTTGCTGTCTACAGAGACAATTTCGAGAATATTTCAGATGTTAAAGTTAAATTTTGTGAGAAATTTTGGAATGAGGTAATTCAGTCTCAGCATCGTGAGGGAATTGTGTGTGGGAAATATAACCCGAGAGGAAATTACACTATGGCCGAGTACTTTTTAGGACAGGTATTGACGTGTAAATATCTGGATGGTTTGAGGGAGGAAAGTGATGTAGTCAGGCTATTACTAAGACATTTTCTATATAGAATCAAAGAAGCTGCCTGTATCCAAAATGTTAAATCTATTTCACAAGTGGAAAATGTATTAAGTACATTGGATGCTCTGGGAAGAGGTGGTTACGAGGAGAATTTCGGTAGGAACCAGGGTAACCATAATAACAGGCCTAATGAGAATAGGAATCAGGAAGTTCAAGGGAACAGTGGCGAAGGGGCCAACGTCCAAAATAGGGGGAACCAGAATAATAATAATAATCAGCAAAATCAGTACAGAGGAAACGGGTATGGTACGCAGTACCAAGGTAGAAATAATGATTTCAGGGGAAATCAAGGCCGAAATAATGATTTTAGAGGTAACCAAGGAAGGAATAATAACAATAATATTTATAACCAGAACAGGGGTCAAGGAGGTAATAACGGACAGAGAAATACCGTTAACACAGGCCCTAACAACCAGACCAGTGCAGTAGTGAGTAGTACTACCCCAAGCGGTAGCGGTACTTTAAACACGAACCAGGATGCGATGTAAGGTCAGAATCTCAGTCTGTAACATGCCCTGTCCATACACTTATACAGGAACCCTATGACCTAAATATAAGAAATGAATTATTACGTGAACTAAATGATGAAGGTATTATTCAGGAGGTGGCTAGTAAGAGCCCCATAGTTAAATTTAACGTGTCCGAGGCGTACACAGATGTTTTAATTGATAGTGGTTGTATGAAGAGTTGCATAAGTAGTGCATTTTATGATAAAATGAAAGGAACTGGAGTAAATTTTGAGGAGATGCCAATTAAAAGCACTTTTGTTATCACAGCTGTTGGGAAGAGGTCTAAAGTAATTTCTAAGCAAGTTTTAGTAGACATTAAAATTAATAACCATGTAGAAAAGCAGATTTGTCTTGTAATTCCAAATTTAGTATTCAGTGTTACCTTGGGTTCAGAGTGGCTAAGTAGAGTGTCTGGTAACTTATGTTATGATGTAGGGAGTATGAAATTTAAATGGGGTGATTCTGAAGTAGAAGTAGCGTTCAATGACCATATTCAGAGAAGTAGTGTTGTAGGTGTGATTTGTACTTTAAATGAGATATCGCCAGCCGTAGAGCGGGATTCTCCATGTTTTGTGGGCAGTGTGATTACGAACGGTAGTCTAGAGGACTCGTTACGTAATGCTGCATTTCAGGGAAATATAGAGGAAGAACAGTGTGTTCGGCTCTATGATGTGTTATTGTGTAATAGGAGAGTTTTTGAGGATCGCATTGGTATGGCCATTTGCTATATACATTCATTGAACGTTATTGATAGGACAGTATTCACAGGACATAGATATCCTGTACCTTTCGCTGATCAGAGTGCAGTTGAGGCACAAATTAACCAGATGCTTGAAGATGGGATTATTGAGCACTCTAACAGTCAATATATTAATTCTTTGATCACCGTGCCCAAGGCCGACGGCACAGTTCGTATTTGTTTAGACGCTCGTTTGGTTAACAGTAGAATTAGTTCAGATCAGCTGAAATCCATGTCAATAGAGGAATTAATGCAAACATTTGAGGGGAAGAAGTATTTCACTTGTGTAGATTTGAGTTCCAGTTTCTGGCAAGTGCCACTTATGTACGAAGATAGACTATTTACAGCTTTTAGTCATAAATATAACCTTTATCAATTTTGTAGAACACCTTATGGGTTAAAGAGTAGTTCAGCAGCTTTAATTAGGGCTTTAAACATCGCATTAGGGGATGACACAGGAGAGTTTGTAACCATTTACATTGATGATATGGTAATTAGTTCACGCAGTTTTGAGGAGCATCTACGTCATTCAGATGTAGTTTTTCAGAAGTTAGATCAGGCAGGGTTCACTTTGAAGCTGTCTAAGTCGACATTCTGTTAGTCAGAAGTGACATTTTTAGGTCATAGAGTGTCGAGTAGAGGTGTGACACCAGAGGAAAGTAGGGTTAGCATGTGTGGACAGTAGCAACAGGGCATCGTTACAGACAGTGAGAAATATGCTAGTGGAGCAACGTGATGACATTAAGTATGTGTCATGAAGTGAGTGTGTTTAGCTGGCGAGCCAGCCTATCAAATGAGTAAGTGTGGTATTTGGTGCGTGGGAGATCTGGTCTTCCAGGCAGGCGTATCAGAAGTCACAAAGGGGGGTAGTATATAAGTAATTGAGAGTTTTTAAGGTACAGGGAAATATGACGGGACTCCTGGATGCTCTTGAGCACTAAAATGTCTCGATACACCAAGGCCAGAATTTGGTAGCGCTGGTGAATTCCCATTTGTCTCCTAGAGATGGGTGAGCGCTTGTACAGGGTATTTTTGCTTAAGGCGTCCACGAGACAAAAGATGGGCCACCAGAAGGCGAGACAGTCCTTCATGAAACTTATACATAACAGCACACGTGATTTCTGTTAACGGCCTCGCCATGTAAGAGCTGTAGGTGTGTAATTTAAGGTAATTAGTACAAAGGTATTATTTGAGTGAGGAAAACTGGTCTGAGTTGTGAACTGGTATTAAGTAGAATATGGTCTACGGGAACTTAGTAAGACAGGGCGATTACGGCACAGAAATATTTGGTGTTATATGTAATGCGCACTTACTGTTTTTTTTTTTCAGAAATCAATATTAATTTTATCTAATACACAGAGAGATTAAGTATTATGGTCACGATGCGCAGCCACAATAGTGTGATCGTGTGCTCAGTGAGATCAGTGAGATTAAGTTTCACCAGAAGGAAGCGACCTCTAGTGATATTAGGAAGTTCTGTGGTGATATATATATCAGAACACCTTTGATGCGTGTGACGTGACATCATATATACACAGTGCTCACACATTATTTTTGTATATCTTTCCCAACATAGAGATATTTGAGAGGCGGAAATATCCGTGGAACATTAATCAAAATGAAAAACATTGGACTGATTGCACAGGGCAATCCAATATAACAACAGACTTTGACGCAAAGTGCGTAAAGAAAATTATGAGTGTATATATATGTAATTTAGGGTGATTTAATTGGTGTAATATGTATTTTGGATGGGGATTTTATTAACGTGTCTGGGATAATCGCATGATGTACCGTCATCACGGTAAATCATCCGATGATCCGAGGCGAATATGTAACGTGTTTTTCGAGGGTATTTTACGCCACTGACATAAGTCAGTAGGAAGCCATTCAATGTTTATTTACGCGGCAACTTGTTAAGCCAAGATATGTTTGATGTAACTTATTATTATTATTAAGGTATTTTTGGAGCGTTTTTTATAAGATTATAAGTATACAGTTAGGTTTTCGATGTTATAGAAAACACTATCAAGCAAATTATTACGAACAACATTATCGCGGAAAATTATATGATTACGGAATTTTACGGATTTTTGTCAGTTAGAGTTTATTGTGAGAGAGATGAGTCATTGGGAATTCAGCTACAGGTATATTCTTGTCGAGAAGCGTGACGCAAGCCGCGGGGCACTTCAAGCTGGCTGCATCGAGAAAAGGCGAAATGGCCTGGACCGGAAATCGACATCGTCGCGCCGAGTATATTGACCCTTATATCGGGAGTATCGCGTGGTGTCTCAGCCAATCATAGGAGACCGGGCGACTTGGAGACGGCTCCGGAGAGGGGGGTTCGGCGAGTGCATATATTGTTTGCGCACCGAGAAGGGAGGACGATTATCATTGTAAAACTTGACCGTTGTGGTTGCTCGTTTGGTTGGTTCCGGTGTGATCGGACCATAATTTTACATTTCTACAACAATCTCCACAACTGACGAAGAAGATGGCGACGTCCAGAAGGCTGAGGGAAGCTCTCTTCAGCATCAAGTACGAGGGAAATGCCACGGCAATTTCCAATGGTAAGCGCGAATGACTCAGAACTACATAATCTCTCGCTTCATTGCTTCATATTCAAAATTTCAGTAACTTCTTAGCTTGGGAATAATAGTAAAATCAGTAATTCATCCGACTCCGTTTTCACGTAATTCTCTAGGGGTAAATTCAAATCGTTACGCTCCAATTTAAATTTATTATTATTATTATTATTATTAAAATTGCCACTACTTGTTTCTTATATAATAAATTCATTTCTTATACTATGCAATCTTTGCTTTCAGTAGGTAGCATTAGATATAGACCAAATTCCTTCTCCTGATACAATTGTTAGTTGGGTTAATGATCAAATCATACCACGATCTGAGTGTGAAGATTCTTAAAGGTGTTCTGCCTGAGCTAGGTGTTGTTAAATATAAATTTAGATTTCAACATAGCGTTGAGGTATTGGCGCCCATTAATACAACGTATCTTAGTCAGAGTAAACATTACATTTATCACCTCAAACGAGGGACGTATTGTGGTTTTTCCACACTCTCACCAGGAAAACAGTTACACTTGTCACCCAACAGAGGGGTCACTAGTAAACCAGTTACAATTGTACGCTCAACGTGGAGCAAAGAAAACGTTACAAGGCCGGAACCAGCAACAACAACCGGCACACAGTTCTTTTACACACAGCCAGCAGAGTTGAAGACTCAGCTCTTGCTCAAGGCTTGCATCATTCACATACACGCACACTGGGGCTAACTGGAACAGCAACAGAGTGAGGAAACACTCGACTCTGCAGTTCCAAAAGGTTTAAGAAGACCGACCACAAGGGACTAATTGTCTGTCTTTGCCGGAGGCTCTGTCCAACTGTTACGACGTCACGAGGTAAGTGTGTATCTCAGATTCCTGAACTTTACAAGTTACAGTCCTTCCCCTTTGAAACCTGAATTACTTTAGTGTAACATTTACATTGTGCTACACCGTCCCTAAACAGAGGGACACATTCATTACATTTCTGGTCCAATGAATAAGTGACCACAAACACCACACATCCATTGTAACATTTATTCACAAACATCGTCTTTACCGCCCGACTCCCTACCTTACACCTTGAACTGCCAGTGTCATTAATTATAGAACCGCTGTGCAAGCAGTATAGACTTTTTCATGTCACAGCCTTGAAGTACTTGGTCTCGTGCCTGCCGAGCGTACCGTTGCGAGCTCAGCAGATAGTTGAATTACTCACTAGTAGTATTTGCTTTACAAGCAAAGTGTTCCCCATCAAGAGCGTCTCCCTTACATTTACGACCCTAGCCAATTAGAGCTCGTTTCCGTCACCCAACACTCTATCACACACACATTCGGAGTTTCAGCACTTTCGTTGAAGCTCACAATAATTAAACACCATCCTCTAAACTCACCCCCAGTATTATTTGTTCTACCAACCCCCGTTCAGGGTACAAAACAATATCTATGTTGGCAGCACTGTCTCCCTTCAAAGAATAAACAAGTAGCTTTGTACTGACTTCCATAACCTGTGTGTTCTAAACAAACCATCTGAGGGACTTGGCTAGCACAACACGTGTTCATTCATTCAGTCGCTCTTTAGTCATTCAAACATTACAACTCGATAAAGCAGAAATACACCAACAATATCGTCACAGGTTAACATTTCAGTACTTGTGTATGGTCATGACTTCTTCCGTCTTGACCGATAATTAATCCCTGCTTATTGCATCAGATTACTTGGTTGGCTGGTTCCTTCGTTTCGGGGCTGCGACAACGCGGTCAAGTATCCCCGTGTACTTTGGGTGTGTGTAGAATCTGTTTGATAACCGGTGTTAATTATGATGGCTGTATTAGTGTGTGTTATCTGTTTAATTCAGTTAATGACTGCAGACGATCAATTAGCTACCAAATGCTACCGTCAACGACACCTAGCTGTGAACTTGGCTACTAGATGCAACCGCAACCGTCACTTGGCGGAATCGTTGGAACTTAATAGAGCGCTAATCAAATCTTACCTACAAATATAGCGTCACCCAATTGTAGTTACTTTTTTATAATATTTGCAAATGGGGGTAAGTCCCCGGTGGCAAAATGTACAAATACTGTACAGAAAATCACCAAGAATAACATCAAACACGATATACACAATTCGCAATTTAGGAACTAGAGTAATTACATCGTAGTATTTACACAACATTGCAATCTTCTCTTAAGCATAACATGTTTGGGGAAATGCTCTAATAATGAGTTCCAATTATCAATAATACGGTTAATGAAAGAATATTTCCCATAAATTGTACGATGTAGTCGGGCCTTAAATTTAAGTGGATGATCTGCCCTGTTCAGGTAGATGAGATTTCCCAGACGTTTGCTTAGTTCTCCCCATGCTGGTCGATTAGTGTAAGTGTTAAACATAGCGTATAGTCTATCTTCCAGAGATTCCCACCCTAGTTTTTCTATCATTCGAGTTACACTACTTGTAGGATTAAAATCGTTGAGCACAAACCTAGCAGTCTTCCTTTGTACCATCTCCAGCTCACTGATGAGCCCTACCTGATGTGGGTCCCAAACCACTGAGCAGTATTCCAAGATTCCTTTTAATGCCCGCATTACAAAATGAAGTGATGTGTACGCTTTGGAGAAAACACAATCCACATGAGTACTCCATTTCATATAATTCCTTCCATGGATGCCCAAGTATTTGCACGAGTCTTCTTCTACAAGTATTTCCGAGCGGATATTATATTGAAAATCATGCCTTCGCCCTCTCCCTATTCTCATGAGACTACTTTTACTCGTATTTATCTTCATTTTGTGGTCCGCCAATTTATGGACCAGGTCAGTTTGTAACTGAGCGTTGTCTTGTGATGTTTGAATTTTTCGGTATATTACACAATCATCGGCAAACAATCGGCAGTCACTTTGAATCCCATTCGGTAGGTCGTTAATCAGTGCCAGAAATAACAGGGGCCCAATCACACCACCCTGAGGGACACCCGACGTTATCAAAATGTCCTCTGATAATACATGACCTACTTTAACCTTTTGCGAGCGACCAGTCAAGAACCCTTGAATCCATAAAATTACTCTTTTATCAACCTTCGTTGCCGCTAATTTACCGAGCAGTATGCCATGTGGGACGACATCAAATGCCTTCGCATTACAGCGTCAACTTGCTCTCCGCTATCTAGCGAGTCATTAATATCCTGAAAGAGTGATAACATTTAGCTCTCACATGAGTACCCTTGCCTAAAGTGGAAGGTTCTTTTACATGCCATAAATCTATGACATGGGCTTTACTTCCCCTCCGAAGGAAGGCATACTGAGGGATTTTTAACGCTCTTAAAAAATCCGCCACCGAAGCCGCCTCAGGTTACTTTGCATTAGCTGTTTGCCCTCTTTGTCGTATTTATTGAATTGAATACAGGTGATAAAGAAGGGTATGGCGTCGGCCCTTATCTCTGCCTAACCTCATGGCTTGCTGTAAGCCAGTCTACATTTCCAAACGACCAAAAGTACATTAATATACAAAAAACTGACTCATTATCCTTTATGAGGTTTACAGCTCAATACCAAGGACCTAAAACAAGAGAGAGAAAGCAATGTACAATTGCTGTTGAAAACTTGCAGTGAGCGGTTTATAGAGGGAACACACGTTATGTTCACAATAGGCTTCTTTTAAGCAATGGCAAAGGAGTGCTTCTTCCATAAAACTGCGACTCAAATAGCATTTAAAAAATGAAATAGCTCGCAAAATGAGAATTTTTCAGCCATGATAGTGAATATCGAAAATATCAAAATACTGGGAAGTTTTAAATAATATTCATGGGTATTCGAAATGTAATGTTTTTCAGTCGGTCAACACGATTGTACGCAAATGAGATGGGTTATTTCCTCCCTAAGATTAATAAATACACTTCGATGACCAGTTTCGATCGTCAAGCGATCATCATCAGATCCATTACACTTAGGCTACAAGTATGGGTGATTGATTTACATATATTTACAGTTATTTAGTTGCAGCAGTAATTAAACAAGCGCAACTAGCCAAGATATGTGATTATTTGTGGTGATTAACCTTCAAGTGTTCTTGCTTAGTTTGATTATGTGATTGTTATTAAATGGTCAGGTTATTGTGGACTTAGCTATTTGAGTGATGTGTGGTCCGTATCCGCACAGCTGCCGCCTGCCACCTCCGGCTCCTGCACTGAACTGGAAGGAATTTCCTGTCTTGCTACGTCACGTTCACCATAGGCTCCAGTGTAAGATGTGTGTGCCGAATTTTGAGCCTACTCAATTCTTAACTGGTCACGGGTGATTAAATCCTAGTTCGAACCTTTTAAAATTAATATTGTAGATGGTTATTCCTGTGTTTGTGATTCTCCACAAACAATAGATCAGCTGTTGTTTGAATGTTCTGTGTTTGGTAAAGCCAGATACAACTTGAACTGTCACTTAAATTTCTGCAACATGAAATTTTCAAAACCACTTTATCACATATTCACGAAATAATGTTGTTATAAGCAGTTTTTAGCTTTTATCCATCTTTTTTTCTTCAAAAATTAGTGTCATAACGTAATTTATTTTTCATTTTGTAACAAACTACAACCCTAATATACTATGTGTAATAGGGTTCCATTTACTGTAATGGATATTCAATAATAATAATAATAATAATAATAATAATAATAATAATAATAATAATACGTTATCTCCTAACCTTCCTAACTGCCTGCATTTGTCGAGCAATGTAACATATTGTGTGTTGCCAAGTGTAGAACATCCTAATATGGTGTATATTACTGTATACTGCACATCTTCAACTATTAAAGGCCAGTTTACATTCTCGTCACGCGTAATCTGAAAAGCCCTATAAAAGCTACCCGGTCTATTGAGAATGTCCCTGAACCTTTAAGACTGCCGTTAATGCCGACCTTGGTTTATAGAAGATATGATCCAGCGACATGTTTCCCTATGTTGCTCCCCTATCTAGCTTGACTGAGACGTTATATTGTTCCTCGTTTCCAACGCGGGGTAGTTTCTAGTAGTGTGAAGTGGGGTGAACTCTCTAATGATGTGTGTTCGTGTAAATTATTTAAGTTAGGCTATTTATTTTAGCTAAGTGTATCTTGATTGCTTCCTTTATGTCAAGAGCTCGGCCTTTCGGTTCGTGATGAATTATTTTTAAGTCGGTTTCGATGTTAGTGAAACTGTATCCCGCGTCGCACATGTGTTAGTATACGGCTGAATGTTTCCCATTATTTTATCGCATTTTGCATTTCTGGGTGGTTAATTGATTGTAAAAATAAAACGGTCATGCTAATGACCTGGCTACGTATCTTCTCAACTTTAGGAAACAGGGCCTATTTCTTGAGAGCAGCAGAGTTTGAGAGGTGTCAAAGCAGAAGAATCGATGAATGGTTGATGAAGTAATTCTGTATTATTTAAGGTTCACTGTCGCAGTGAGGTGGGTGTCGTATCTAAGCCCCCTGAGGCGAGCTCATTAGCGTGAGACGCTGTCTGCACAAGTCACAGAGGGCTTTGGAGACTCTTGTCATCCACACCACTCATTAGTGGAGTTGTTCCTCGAGAAACACCGCATCTTCAATGTCCGGTGCGTAGGCCGCGGCCAGTCTTAGCAGGAGGGTCGCATTTCTCCCAGGTACCTGTTAAACCTCGTCCACACCGGCAGACGGTTTTCCAAATGTTTCTCATTTGTATGCGGAAAGTTTGCAGACGTTTTGAAAACAATCTACATTCGATCGGGAGACACATTTCATACTCGAGTGACGTTTGGAAACAGTCTGCATATAATTGGCATACAAATGACAAACAAATCTCGTGTTTCTAGAGACAAGATAAAATGTTTTCCGTTTTCCAACGAAATGGAAAACACGCATCCAAGAAACAAGTGTTTTGTCTCAAGTCTTCCTGTGTGGGCGTGTTTTGAAACTGGAGACCGGATACAAACCACAGACGCATCCAGTAGCCAGTTGCCTTTCGAGCGGATCACAGTGCGGATAAAGTCACACTGCTGAGCTAATTGTTCGTGAATTCTGCGTGGCAAAAGTAGATATTTGGATTTTTGTTTTAAAATTTGATAGGAAAACTGTGCTCCTGGTGATAGTCCCAAAATAACTTCTTGGAATCAGGAACAGACAATCAAATTAATTGAAGAGCACTCTTCGTGTCCAACACCTCCTCTTCCTTGGTAGAGTAGACACATAATTAAGCGATACAAAGCACAAGCCAAAAGTACGTCTTCTTCACTCGGCATCGCTAGAAGCACTGACTGTGTGGACTAGAGGTCTAATTCTGGTGTAGACGCAAACCAAGTAACATACTTGTATCGGATACAATGTTTCTAAACAGTCTGCAGACTGTATGCAGACTTGTATAGAGACTGTTTGTAGACTGTTTCCAGGCTCCAAAGTAGTATACATACAGTCTTCATACAGTTTTCAAACATTTTGCATACAGTCTGCAAACAAATCTGCCGGTGTGGACGAGGCTTTAGTACAGTTGACCAATACTACTCTATAAAAATCAATGTTACGCGATAGTTTGTCTGTCTGTATGTCCCATATGCGTTCATATACCATTCATCCGATTGCGATGAAATTTGGATTAGCTGTCGTTAGTACTCCAGGGAAGGTTTCTGGCTACAAATTATTTACGTAACACAAAAGAGTGAGGGACTTAACAGGAACTCTTAAATCCCACAGTAACCTAATTGCACAATCTGTATACTTTACTCACCGCAATGCTATGCGTGAGAATGGCTTACTGATTCATCGCGAGGTGACATGAGGAGACTGTCTATTCCAATACAGTTCATGCCACGGGTTTTGGTCGGGGGTTCTTAAGACTGAACTCAAGCTTGGAAAACTAATAACATTATTATTATCCTCCTATTTTACTATCAGTGTGTCTTTGATTGGCATTGCAACGCATGCCGGGTATAGCCTAGCTAGTACCTTATAAACGATGAAGTTATGACATAAAAACTTCAAAAAATTATCTTAAAATAGTTTTTGACGTGGGAACTTCAAATAAGTTGTTGGAATACACTGACGTTCGTGAAAACGTGTTACAGTGAAAGGTGATGATATCATTTATCTCACTTTTGCTGCAACGCTCTCTCTCTCTCTCTCCTCTGTTGCTGCGCTCGAGTGTCGCTACTGAACCTCTGGATGGATTTTGATGCGGTTTTCACCATTCTGTAAAGGATATCTCGAGGAAACTTTCTGTAGAAAATAATTTATTTATTCTCAAAGGAAGCCGAGCAGTAAGGATTTCAGTGGAAAAGAAACCCGGCGCCCGTGCGCTTTTAAGCTCACGCTTGGCAAACCGTTAAAAATATCAATATACTGTGAGTGTAAGAATTGTTCAGCATTAAAAGTTCTACAAAAAAGTCCGCAAGAGCATATCTCGATCTTAAATATATCGCCCACTAAAAGTGATTTACGTTTTCATTTCTTCCAACAATTTCCATTTAAATACTGAGGCGACAGTCTACGAGCTAGATAGGGGCGAGCCTATCACCCCAGTTGAAGCCTAGCTAGCGGGAGAGCCTATTAACCCAGATACACCCAGCAGCAAACTGTCGAGTCGTGTTGAGTTAAGACTTCAGAGAAGAGTGGTTGTGTTTGGAGTTTCCCTAGAAGTGCAACTCGGCTTTTCTTAATTTCGCCAGTGAACTTTCCGTTCCGCAAAATACATAATTAAAAAATATACGAAGCTGAAATTTCGCGAGAGCGACAGTTAAAACAAATCAGTCCGAGAATAAGTTGTCACGCTTAAACATCGTCACGCATCGTAGTTGCACACACCCAATATTTTTTCTCCTTGATTGAACATGTTGAAAATAAATAATTTGAACCAATAAGGTAACGATTCTGTTTTCCACATAAATCACCTAATTTTTCCCTAAATATGTGTGGCCTGTACCTTCATTGCACGGTCCCCTGAAGGTGTGACAGTTCATTGCCAGGAAGGTGTGTTTCAGAACTAGGGAAGTGTTTTACTGAACCCTGCAATGCCCCCATGAATCCATCGTACACCCCTTAATTGCTCACAAACCTAAGCAGCGCACTAATTACAGTTAACTACAATCAATTAAATTAACAAATGGCGGCTTCTGTGGCGTAGTCGGTAGCATGCTGAGCTTCTATGCCCAAGATAGCGGGTTCAAACCCCGCCGAAGCCGTCGGATTTTTTAAGAGCGTTAAAAATCCCTCAGTATGCCTTCCTTCGGAGGGAAAGTAAAGCCGGTGGTCCCATGTCATAGATTTATGGCATGTTAAAGAACCTTCCACTAATTACACCTGTGTGAAGCTAAATTGTATAGGTTAAGATTGTAAACAACGGTCTTAGGTTTTTACGTTCGTTGCCAAGAGCCGACTGCGGTGGCGTCTAGTAGCTAAGTTCTGAACTAGGCCTGGTAGTCGTTGACGGTGGCGTTTGGCGGCAAAAGTAGGAACTATTTGAAAAATTCAAAGTTGCAGTCCTTACTTGAATTAAAAACAGATACACACACTAATGCAGCCATCACAATTAACACCGGTTATCAGACAGATTCTACACACACCCTAAGTACACGGGGCTACATGACCACGTTGTCGCAGCCCCTAAACTGAGGAACCAACCAACCAAATTAACAAATCAATTATATTATTGTGAGACAAAAATAACAAGAGACAATTTTAAAATTAGTCCATAAAAATAACGAATAAATAATTCAATGTCAATTATCTTCAGTAATTAGTGAATAACTACAACATTAACTTTCAGTCGGTGAACATGAGTGTGCGGGGAGTTACAATATTACTCTCCTAGATCTTAAATACATGCATTATTTATACACTTAATAAAGCACTTCTCACGCAAATGGCGGGGGGGTGGGGTAAGTTTCGTTCGTCAAGCCAACATCATCAGAACCTGCACACCCAGTGGATGTGTGTATAACACAACAGTATTTCGATGATTAAGCTAGAGGAATTTTTAATTAAACTTTGTAACGAGTCGATTTTTTTAACCAACTGTGGGAGTGAAGTGGACGTTATTACAAGACCTTCTAGGAATCAGCTAAATCCAAACAACCACGGTTTGCTCACGTGATTAACCTAACTAACCAATTACATAAGCTCATTTGGTAAATAGTAACGGTTACTAACAAAACAGTTAGGGACGTAATCACTTCAAAACCTCCCCAAGTTAACGATTCAAAGTGTTTCACACTTCAACACATAGGAAGCACTAACACCACGAGCATACGCTCGTTTTATAAACATACTCGTGTCTTAATTACCATTATAGGCGAGTTGCATACGATTGTTTATGTTCGACGATAATTATTATAACTAATTTATGTTCGAACATATATATGCATATATACTGAACAGAGCGCATGAGACACAGAGAATGCCTTGTATTTGACCATGGCCTCCTCGATTACCTACCATGACACTAGGCCACGCAGTGAAATTTAAATTAGAAGTCCGTGGAACTCAGTGCAGGTGCGATGCTATCATTATGTTATTGGTCAAACAACTGTTTCCTGAGCTCTGATTGGTGGGAGAAACTGTACCATAATGAAAAATAGTGTTATAATGAGCATCATTATAGTACAATTTTCTGACATATAATAGTCAGGGTCGAACATAAAGATTATTTCATCACACTAATACGTTCGTTAATATCTGTTTATTTAAGAGCTTAAATTGGAGTTCGGAAAACATATTAGAAACGCATAAAGACAGCTATAAGTTAGACAACGATAAATTGCTACATGTTTCATATAAGATGGACTCTTTAAGTTATTTCTGGCAGCTTCGGTGCCGTAGTTGGTAGCATGCTGAGCTTCTATGCTCAAAATCGCGGTTTCAAACCCGGCCGAAGTCGTCGGAATTATTACGTGCGATTAAAACCCTCAGTAGGCATATGTCTTCCTTCGGAGGGGAAGTAAAGCCGGCGGGCCCATGTCATAGAGTAACCTTCCACTAACTACAATGGTGTGAAGCTAAATTTGTAGGTTAGATTTGATAACGCTATTAGATCCAACGTTTGTCGCCTGGTGTGGGTTGTGCTGGCATCTAGTAGCCAAGTTCACAGCTAGGTGTCGTTGACGGTAGGATTTGATAGCAAAAGTAGGAACTACTTGAAATTCATCGTCTGCAGCCCTTACATGAATCACAGACACACACTAATCCAGCCATCACAATTAACACCGGTTATCAGACAAATTCTACACACACCCAAAGTACACGGGGCTACATGACCGCGTTGTCGCAGCCCCTAAACTTAGGAAACAAACAACCAACCAAATGCACACATATTATGTTTAGAGTGTGAATATTATATTCGTAAAACTCTAACACAAATTGTGATTTTTTTCTGATGAATTAAACAAAAAAATACATAAATGAAAATTAATTCAATTAAGTAACAACATATTCATTTGGATTCACCAGTGGTAGATGTGTAGGGGATCGACGGTTCGAGCTGCGAAAGTTCGAATTTTGAGGGCGGAAACAATTTACGCCAGCCGCTTATTGAAAGTGCGTTTGGAAATGAACTTCCCGCGAAATATTGTCTCCAAGTGATGATACTAGTTCAGTCCTGTACTTGGACATTCATTGTGAATCGGAGACCCTGGCCGATATAGGCTACTGCTACTTTTATGACGCAAAAACAATCATTAATAATTAATGGACTGGTAATTATCACATTAAGAGTGTGCGTTGATCTTATACGAGCGTAGTAAATCTCCGTTAATGGTCTCCGCTTACGACATCAATTACTTGGAGGAATTCTGTAATTGCACGAAACGAAGAGTATTGAAGTCGGGTCAAGGTGTACTTTATGTGTGTAAAAGGTAGGTCTAGAAAGTGTCTATGACGTCTGGTACGTGCGTACATGAGAACTAGGGCGCCTTGAAGCTAACAAGACCATCCCACAGCATCAACAAGGCTCTGAGGAGCTTTACCGCAGTGGTTTGGTCACGTTCAACGGTCTGGAAAACCAGATACATCCTAGATTCTAGAGCCTGCTAGATCTGCATACCGTCTGGCTGCGTGGCTCAGGGGTAACGTTCTCGCTTGCTGAGCCCAAGGTTGCAGGTTCGAAACCTGGCGCAGTCAGCTGGCATTTGAGGGTGCGCAAATGCGAGGGAGCCGTGTCAGTACATTTACTGGCACGTTTAAGATCCCCTTCGGGGAAAAATTCCGGCACCCCGGCGTCTCTAAAAGCCAGGGTAGTTAAAAGGGACGTAAAACGAATAACATTATTATTATTATAGATGTGCATACCAACGCAGGTTGCACCAATCTTCGCCCTTTATTTTGAAGCGAGCGTACCAACACAGGTTGCACAATCTTCGCTTGTTATTTTGAAGCGAGCGTACCAACACAGGTTGCACCAATCTTCGCTTGTTACTTTGAAGCGAGCGTACCAACACAGGTTGCACAATCTTCGCTTGTTATTTTGAAGCGAGCGTACCAACGTAGTGTGCACCAATCTTCGCCCTTTATTTTGAAGCGAGCGTACCAACACAGGTTGCACAATCTTCCCATGTTACTTTGAAGCGAGCGTACCAACACAGGTTGCACAATCTTCGCTTGTTATTTTCAAGCGAGCGTACCAACGCAGGTTGCACCAATCTTCGCTTGTTATTTTGAAGCGAGCGTACCAACGCAGGTTGCACAATCTTCGCTTGTTATTTTGAAGCGAGCGTACCAACACAGGTTGCACAATCTTCGCTTGTTATTTTGAAGCGAGCGTACCAACACAGGTTGCACAATCTTCGCTTGTTATTTTGAAGCGAGCGTACCAACGCAGGTTGCACCAATCTTCGCTTGTTATTTTGAAGCGAGCGTACCAACGCAGGTTGCACCAATCTTCGCTTGTTATTTTGAAGCGAGCGTACCAACACAGGTTGCACAATCTTCGCTTGTTATTTTGAAGCGAGCGTACCAACGCAGGTTGCACCAATCTTCGCTTGTTATTTTGAAGCGAGCGTACCAACGCAGGTTGCACCAAACTTCGCTTGTTATTTTGAAGCGAGCGTACCAACACAGGTTGCACAATCTTCGCTTGTTATTTTGAAGCGAGCGTACCAACACAGGTTGCACCAAACTTCGCTTGTTATTTTGAAGCGAGCGTACCAACACAGGTTGCACAATCTTCGCTTGTTATTTTGAAGCGAGCGTACCAACGCAGGTTGCACCAATCTTCGCTTGTTATTTTGAAGCGAGCGTACCAACGCAGGTTGCACCAATCTTCGCTTGTTATTTTGAAGCGAGCGTACCAACACAGGTTGCACAATCTTCGCTTGTTATTTTGAAGCGAGCGTACCAACGCAGGTTGCACCAATCTTCGCTTGTTATTTTGAAGCGAGCGTACCAACGCAGGTTGCACCAATCTTCGCTTGTTATTTTGAAGCGAGCGTACCAACGCAGGTTGCACCAATCTTCGCTTGTTATTTTGAAGCGAGCGTACCAACGCAGGTTGCACCAATCTTCGCTTGTTATTTTGAAGCGAGCGTACCAACGCAGGTTGCACCAATCTTCGCTTGTTATTTTGAAGCGAGCGTACCAACGCAGGTTGCACCCATCTTCGCTTGTTATTTTGAAGCGAGCGTACCAACACAGGTTGCACAATCTTCGCTTGTTATTTTGAAGCGAGCGTACCAACGCAGGTTGCACCCATCTTCGCTTGTTATTTTGAAGCGAGCGTACCAACGCAGGTTGCACCCATCTTCGCTTGTTATTTTGAAGCGAGCGTACCAACGCAGGTTGCACCCATCTTCGCTTGTTATTTTGAAGCGAGCGTACCAACACAGGTTGCACCAATCTTCGCTTGTTATTTTCAAGCGAGCGTACCAACACAGGTTGCACCCATCTTCGCTTGTTATTTTCAAGCGAGCGTACCAACGCAGGTTGCACCAATCTTCGCTTGTTATTTTGAAGCGAGCGTACCAACACAGGTTGCACCCATCTTCGCTTGTTATTTTGAAGCGAGCGTACCAACGCAGGTTGCACCAATCTTCGCTTGTTATTTTCAAGCGAGCGTACCAACACAGGTTGCACCCATCTTCGCTTGTTATTTTGAAGCGAGCGTACCAACACAGGTTGCACCCATCTTCGCTTGTTATTTTCAAGCGAGCGTACCAACACAGGTTGCACCCATCTTCGCTTGTTATTTTGAAGCGAGCGTACCAACGCAGGTTGCACCCATCTTCGCTTGTTATTTTGAAGCGAGCGTACCAACACAGGTTGCACCAATCTTCGCTTGTTATTTTGAAGCGAGCGTACCAACACAGGTTGCACCCATCTTCGCTTGTTATTTTGAAGCGAGCGTACCAACGCAGGTTGCACCAATCTTCGCTTGTTATTTTCAAGCGAGCGTACCAACGCAGGTTGCACCAATCTTCGCTTGTTATTTTGAAGCGAGCGTACCAACGCAGGTTGCACCAATCTTCGCTTGTTATTTTCAAGCGAGCGTACCAACGCAGGTTGCACCAATCTTCGCTTGTTATTTTCAAGCGAGCGTACCAACGCAGGTTGCACAATCTTCGCTTGTTATTTTGAAGCGAGCGTACCAACGCAGGTTGCACCAATCTTCGCTTGTTATTTTCAAGCGAGCGTACCAACACAGGTTGCACCAATCTTCGCTTGTTATTTTGAAGCGAGCGTACCAACACAGGTTGCACCAATCTTCGCTTGTTATTTTCAAGCGAGCGTACCAACACAGGTTGCACCAATCTTCGCTTGTTATTTTGAAGCGAGCGTACCAACGCAGGTTGCACCCATCTTCGCTTGTTATTTTGAAGCGAGCGTACCAACGCAGGTTGCACCAATCTTCGCTTGTTATTTTGAAGCGAGCGTACCAACGCAGGTTGCACCAATCTTCGCTTGTTATTTTGAAGCGAGCGTACCAACACAGGTTGCACCAATCTTCGCTTGTTATTTTGAAGCGAGCGTACCAACGCAGGTTGCACCAATCTTCGCTTGTTATTTTGAAGCGAGCGTACCAACACAGGTTGCACCAATCTTCGCTTGTTATTTTGAAGCGAGCGTACCAACACAGGTTGCACCAATCTTCGCTTGTTATTTTGAAGCGAGCGTACCAACACAGGTTGCACCAATCTTCGCTTGTTATTTTGAAGCGAGCGTACCAACGCAGGTTGCACCAATCTTCGCTTGTTATTTTGAAGCGAGCGTACCAACTCAGGTTGCACCAATCTTCGCTTGTTATTTTGAAGCGAGCGTACCAACACAGGTTGCACCAATCTTCGCTTGTTATTTTGAAGCGAGCGTACCAACGCAGGTTGCACCAATCTTCGCTTGTTATTTTGAAGCGAGCGTACCAACGCAGGTTGCACCAATCTTCGCTTGTTATTTTGAAGCGAGCGTACCAACACAGGTTGCACCAATCTTCGCTTGTTATTTTGAAGCGAGCGTACCAACACAGGTTGCACCAATCTTCGCTTGTTATTTTGAAGCGAGCGTACCAACGCAGGTTGCACCCATCTTCGCTTGTTATTTTGAAGCGAGCGTACCAACGCAGGTTGCACCCATCTTCGCTTGTTATTTTGAAGCGAGCGTACCAACACAGGTTGCACCAATCTTCGCTTGTTATTTTGAAGCGAGCGTACCAACACAGGTTGCACCAATCTTCGCTTGTTATTTTGAAGCGAGCGTACCAACGCAGGTTGCACCAATCTTCGCTTGTTATTTTGAAGCGAGCGTACCAACACAGGTTGCACCAATCTTCGCTTGTTATTTTGAAGCGAGCGTACCAACACAGGTTGCACCAATCTTCGCTTGTTATTTTGAAGCGAGCGTACCAACGCAGGTTGTACTCATCTTCGCTTGTTATTTTGAAGCGAGCGTACCAACACAGGTTGCACAATCTTCGCTTGTTATTTTGAAGCGAGCGTACCAACGCAGGTTGCACCCATCTTCGCTTGTTATTTTGAAGCGAGCGTACCAACGCAGGTTGCACAATCTTCGCTTGTTATTTTGAAGCGAGCGTACCAACGCAGGTTGCACAATCTTCGCTTGTTATTTTGAAGCGAGCGTACCAACGCAGGTTGCACAATCTTCGCTTGTTATTTTGAAGCGAGCGTACCAACGCAGGTTGCACAATCTTCGCTTGTTATTTTGAAGCGAGCGTACCAACGCAGGTTGCACAATCTTCGCTTGTTATTTTGAAGCGAGCGTACCAACGCAGGTTGCACCCATCTTCGCTTGTTATTTTGAAGCGAGCGTACCAACGCAGGTTGCACAATCTTCGCTTGTTATTTTGAAGCGAGCGTACCAACGCAGGTTGCACAATCTTCGCTTGTTATTTTGAAGCGAGCGTACCAACGCAGGTTGCACCCATCTTCGCTTGTTATTTTGAAGCGAGCGTACCAACGCAGGTTGCACAATCTTCGCTTGTTATTTTGAAGCGAGCGTACCAACGCAGGTTGCACAATCTTCGCTTGTTATTTTGAAGCGAGCGTACCAACACAGGTTGCACAATCTTCGCTTGTTATTTTGAAGCGAGCGTACCAACGCAGGTTGCACAATCTTCGCTTGTTATTTTGAAGCGAGCGTACCAACGCAGGTTGCACCAATCTTCGCTTGTTATTTTGAAGCGAGCGTACCAACGCAGGTTGCACAATCTTCGCTTGTTATTTTGAAGCGAGCGTACCAACGCAGGTTGCACCCATCTTCGCTTGTTATTTTGAAGCGAGCGTACCAACGCAGGTTGCACCAATCTTCGCTTGTTATTTTGAAGCGAGCGTACCAACGCAGGTTGCACAATCTTCGCTTGTTATTTTGAAGCGAGCGTACCAACGCAGGTTGCACAATCTTCGCTTGTTATTTTGAAGCGAGCGTACCAACGCAGGTTGCACCCATCTTCGCTTGTTATTTTGAAGCGAGCGTACCAACACAGGTTGCACCCATCTTCGCTTGTTATTTTGAAGCGAGCGTACCAACGCAGGTTGCACCAATCTTCGCTTGTTATTTTGAAGCGAGCGTACCAACGCAGGTTGCACCAATCTTCGCTTGTTATTTTGAAGCGAGCGTACCAACACAGGTTGCACCCATCTTCGCTTGTTATTTTGAAGCGAGCGTACCAACGCAGGTTGCACCAATCTTCGCTTGTTATTTTCAAGCGAGCGTACCAACGCAGGTTGCACCCATCTTCGCTTGTTATTTTGAAGCGAGCGTACCAACACAGGTTGCACCCATCTTCGCTTGTTATTTTGAAGCGAGCGCACCAACGCAGGTTGCACCAATCTTCGCTTGTTATTTTGAAGCGAGCGTACCAACACAGGTTGCACCCATCTTCGCTTGTTATTTTGAAGCGAGCGTACCAACACAGGTTGCACAATCTTCGCTTGTTATTTTGAAGCGAGCGTACCAACGCAGGTTGCACCAATCTTCGCTTGTTATTTTGAAGCGAGCGTACCAACGCAGGTTGCACCAATCTTCGCTTGTTATTTTGAAGCGAGCGTACCAACGCAGGTTGCACCAATCTTCGCTTGTTATTTTGAAGCGAGCGTACCAACGCAGGTTGCACCAATCTTCGCTTGTTATTTTGAAGCGAGCGTACCAACACAGGTTGCACAATCTTCGCTTGTTATTTTGAAGCGAGCGTCGCGACACTCACGACTGGTAATTACAAGCCATTAATCAAGTTGGGATGAATGAGAGCCGATCTAGCGGCAATTACACCTCCCAAAGGTAAACCAATTATTTCCCTCCTGCTCCAGATCTCGCGCGACCTGCAGCGCACAGTCGGTACAGTAACTTGAAGTTATCATATTTTATTTGAAATTTTAAATTCTAACTTTTTTTCTTTAATTTCACATGAAATAAATAAAAAAATTGATGCTTTTCAGTCGGTGAACAAGAGTGTACCCAAATGAGATGGGTTATTCCTAAACCCGAAAACAATTTACATGAGGTTAATAACCACACTTGGATGCAGGCCCGACGAGAGGGAGGGGCAAACGGGGCTGTAGCCCGGTCTTGCTGAGAGCCCCGCGAAATTAGAAAACCCCAGAGTAGACAAATTTACGTATTTATCAACAAATTTGACATTTTGTGACATTCCGTGTATCTGTATCAATTGAATATGCTACAAAATACTACCAAGAAAACATGCAAATAACCATTATCGTCATATTTACGCGGCCAGGGAAATAGTCAAGTTTTCACTGTTTAAAGGGAGGAAAGTTACTTAACATTTCAACTCGACCTAATTGCCGGTATGGTACATTAATGTACCTTCGCAAAGTGCGAATTATAGTGCATAAAATTGTGAAGGGCGTTGAACTATAGTAGTTCTTGTGATGAGAGAGAGTAAAATTTTCGGTCAGATGCAACAGAAACGACATTGCAAATTTACAATCAACAAAATTAGTACGTTCCAAAAAAAAATTAAAGAAATTCACAAAGTTATTTAGGGGGCTTTAAAAATAAAAAAGCAAATTTGATATTTACACGATGTCATGGGTCGACAAATATGGAGGGGGCCCGTAAGTGATAGCCCTAGGGCTCGTACTCCCTTTCCACGGCACTGCTTGGATGACCAATTTGATCGTCAAGCGATCATCATCAGATCTATTACACTTACACTCTAAAATCTATGTCTGAAAGTATGGTGAAAGTATTTACAATATATACACTTATTTAGTTTCAGTATGAGTTGAGATAATGCAGCTCATCAATATTTGTTAGTTATAGACTAACTATGTGATGTTTTGTTGAGATACTGGAAGTGGTGATTGACCTCCAGAATTTGCTTGTTTGGAGTGAATATGTGGTTGTTGTAAATAGTCAATTCAGATTGTATTGTACAAGCTACTTATCTGGTTGAGTCTTGCACGGTCCTGTTGAGAGCAGTTAACTTCATCACTGTCTGCACTCAAATAACTCATCTCATTTGGGTACAATCGTGTTGACCGACTGAAAAGCACCAAACTTTTGTTTACTGAGGCAACACTGAAAAATGGCTTCAAACACCATAATGTTCACTTGAAATGTATTTAACTATTATTATTATCATCATTGTTTCAAGCCCACCAAGGACTACAGTTCTTCGATGCTCCATATCGTTCCCAATATCTCTGCTAGATTTTCCTTCCTCTCCTGCGCGAGACACTTTGGGAGGCGGGGACCAATAGTTAACCATATCAGCGAATTTGGAACGTTGTTGGACATCAAGGTGAGAAAACCCTTTTGGACTTCATTGAGCCACAGGCTTCCAGTCTTGTAGCCTTTAAACATGGAGAAAATCCGCTTGGTAAGCCTGTTGTTGTCCATACGCAGAAGTGCCGCCTACGTCACAAGCTGGTATTGGTCGTTTCCAACCGTCGATACTGCTGTCAGTCCATCTGGAAGCAATCTCGGTCCATGGATTTTCCTGAGGATACGTCTTTCAACCTTCTCCAGATCATCCATGGTGCCTTAACTATATGTTTCAGTTTATTTCATTTTTAGCCTACTTTTCACATTTTGCAAAAATGAGGAAAAAGTAGTCTTATGAGATCGGGCAAATGTGTGTCTGTCTGTCTGTCTGTCTGTCTGTCCTTCTGTCTGTCTGTCTGGCTGTGTGTGTGTCCCCCCCTATCAACTCCTAAACGGCTGCAGTAATCAAAACCAAATTTAGTATGAGTAAAGATGTGCACCGGAATAGCTCACGTCCATATTTGAAAATGATGTCAGTGCTACCAACTGCTGAAAAAAAAGCACTAGAAATTTGAGCTCCATGTTGGATATCCTGCAAGGTATGCATAGGAGCTATTCCAAAATTGGCACACATATAGATAATACTATTTCAGTTTAATTTCCAGGAGGCCAACCATGACAGTGTTGCCAAAATAATTAAAAGCCTCCTGATAAGTCCAATGTTTAAATGCATATAACTTCTACACTATCAACTGGATTTCAACCAAATTTTGTATGTAATATCTGTATATAAACAGATATGACTGAGCGTATTCTTAAGAGCCACCAGGGCTGCCAACTGTTAATAATTGCTCTCTCTATTTTTTTTATCCAAATACCAATATATCAGAATGTGTGCAAGCCGACAGCTTTAAACTATGCACACGTATAGTACCTGACATGTTTGATTAATTTTGGAGTAACTTATATACGTCAGTTCTACCAACATGATTCTAAGCCTGCTGATAGGGCCAATTTTTAAATACATGTAACTTCTATACTATCAGTAGGATTTCATCCAAATTTCGCATGTGCAATGTGTAACATATCAGATATGACTATAAGTATTCTTCAGTGCAATCAGGGCTGCCAACTGTTAATAAATGCTGTCTATATTTTTTACCCTAATATCAATATATCAAAAAGTATGCAAGCCAACAGCTCTATACTTTGCACACGTATAGCACCTGACATTCTAGATTAATTTGGAGTAATTAATACAAGGCAGTGCTGACAACATGATTCTATGCCTGCTAATATGTCCAATTTTAAAATACATGTAACTTCTATACTAACAAATGGATTTCATCCAAAATTGGCACAACAAGATATCATAATATTTCAGATTATTTCTGACCAGCACACGCATGGTATTGTTGGCAACATGCTTTTACGCGTGCTGTTAGATCCAGTGTCTAACTGCATGTAACGTCCATTGGACTTCAACCAAATTTTGTATTCTGTACCTTAAGAGGTGGAACTAAGAATATATTCAGTCACCAGGGCTGCCAACTGTAGTGCTCTATTAGGCTACATTATACCAGGTATATTTTGAACTAATTAGATATTTCGATATTACCAACTTAATTTCGTCATTCTTCTAGATAGGTTCATATACTGTAGATTAATCATTGGCATGAAAAGTAGGCTGTATAGTTCTTCACGGAACTTCTTGTTTAGATGTGAAATTGTCATTATCCATTGCACTGTGATTTGCCTTTTTCACTATCTTAAATCTGTATCTTTTGCCTATTTTCATTTATGAGACCACCTTTTGTCCGTGTGTGTGTCACCCCCTAATAACTTCGAAACGGCTGGAGCGATTTAAATGAAACTCGGTAAGGTCATAGTACCATTTTGGCCGATCCCGACTGTGCCCTTCAAATTTTATTACGTCTCACCAATCCAACATGGCGGCTGTGCGAAATATTTCACCGGCATTCTGTATCTCCGAAACTATCACTAATATCACCATGAAAGTGTGCACTACTAGACGTTCACGTGAACATGCGAGATTCTATAATAATTTGGTTCAAATAAAAACATAACCTTCCCCCTTAAGTCTCTCATTATAAACCTATTGGGGAAAGTGCAGCTTATGAACATCGAGATTTCTCGCACGGGCCCGCTAGTATATAAAAATCCAACATGGCGACCATCCGAAATATTAAGACGGTTCTCAATATCTACGAATCTATTACAGCAATCAAACTGAAATGTTGTATGTTGATAGAGACAATTAATATAAGTAGGATATATGAAAATAGGCTGTTTAGTTCTTCACGGAACTACTCTTAAGAATATAATATATACTAAATATGAAAAAGTATATATTTTACATTTAATTATGCACCAATGTGAGAAATATGTAAAATAAATGTGTTTAATTTGAACAGAGGACAACACAATAGATGGAGATAAGTTAAAATAATATGTAAACACACATAAACCCTATCCACGGTGATCACTTGAGGTGTGTAACAGGTGTTCGCATTCACATAACTCGAGTAAAGAGTATTGAACTGCCCCTGGCGCAAGGTCGCATAGATAACCAAACAAGGGAAATAAGTCCAACATTTCAAAATGGAGCTGCAAGGATTTTTATGACCTGCTTCAGAGGATAAAAATAACAGTCGCCCTCCGCAATCTCAGCTCTGTTAAGAGTTTTATGCGAATCTGTTCAATCTGCGGTTTATTTGCTATACCTCTAGTCACCTCAAGACCTAAGCGGTCCCTTTTATGATCTGGTCAGTGAAGAGGCTAACGCGCCAGGAAATAGTACCCACGTTCACTGCATTTTGGCGCACTAGATTTTCCAGCACATGTTGCTATGTTTCCATAAGCTGGCTGGATAACTTTTCAGAATTCCCTTTGTAAAACTAATTTTCACAATTGGGAGTGTTGCCAACTTTGCTTTTTATGTGATGAATTGTGTGTGTGAACACTGTTTTTAGTGGTATTTGGAACGATAGGCAGAGTAATTCAGTACTAATTTGATATTATATTAGGCTACATTTAGTTGTGTACAAACCTTGTTTGAGCGGCAAAAGAGCACCCGAGTAATTCGATCCTCCATGCGATTGCACAACGTTCCTCAAGTAGACAAAGTGTTCAAACTTCAGCTGTAATGCTTGAATCACCAATAAAACACTTCAAATGTAATAAAAGTGGAGAGAAGTTGATTGCAAGGTGCAAACAAATCATTTTGAATGTATATACTGTTCAATAGTAGGTTGAGAGTTGACAATCTCGAGTTTCCATGTCGGAAAAAAGAAGAAACAGTGAGAGGAGATACGCGGAGGAATATTTTCCTCAGGACTTGACCTGACGTCTGGTATAGACAAGTATATCGAGCCACATTTTGCACGAAATATTCTGTAACATGGAAAAGCTTAAGGTCTTAAATAAGTTTCAAGTATCAGTTAACCAACGTTTGTCACTGAAAGCATAGCGTATGGAAGAGGAAGTGTGCACTCCTCTCTTTACACCCAGAGAGTGCTGTCTTCCCACCAGCAGCAGCACCAGCGATTGAGGCGGCAACAGACGATACTTGCCATTAGTGCGCGTTACATTTGTGTCAAGTTATCGGAATTTTAATTCTCGCCATTGTCACTGTTAGGCAGTTTATATTGAAGTGTTCATGAGTGAGTTGTGTGAGTTACCGTCTATATTGCTACATACCTATTGTGCCTTGAGACAACGTGTTTCAGCGCAATATGCCCACGTATTTCGGACCGGCTGTAGATCTAGATATCAATCGTCTTCAGTTAAGCAAAGAATGTTTAGTGTTTCATTTAGCTGGATATATCGTGCGAAATATTTCAAAAGTGACGCAGTATTAATTATGGCCACCATTCCTCCGCGGAAAACCAACTGATAATGTAGCTGCTTCGCTAAAACTTCTTAAAGATTACGGTTCTACACAAAGCGCCACATATCTAACCGCGAAGGGCCGGGTTGGATTCCCGGCTCGGCTAAGAAATTTAATTCTGATATGAGGGCTGGAACGGGGTACACTGAGGAGAGGCGGGTTCGTTTCCCAACTCAGCCATCCTAAAAGTGGTATTCCGTGGTTTCTCACTTCTACTCCTGGCAAATGCCGAAATGGTTCCTAAATAAGGCCAGGGCCGCCTCCTTCCCAATCCGTATCTGAATTACAACTAACCTACACACATTAATACAGGCACCACAATAACACAGGTTGTATGTATGTCTATCCCTTATTATTCCCGGGGTCGGGGATGAGATGCGATAAATTTCTATGTGGAGGTTGGTTTTTACGGCCGGATGCCCTTCATGACGCCAACCTCATGAGAGGAGTTAATGAGAGATGAAATTAATGAAACTGGGCAAGGATGTGGAAGGAAGCGGCTGTGGCCTATTAGAAGGTACCGTACCAGCATTTGAAGTTGAAAATGGGGGAAACCACGGAAAACCATTTCAAAAATGGCCTACGGTGAGGCTCGAACTCACGTTTACCGAGTCCGCAGAGAGCTTGACCATGGCCTAGCGCTGTGCTTTAGCGAGCGTAACTACCGCAGTCAGTTACAATAACACAGGTTATCATACAAATTCCATACACACCCAACTATACGGGGCTATATGACCACGATGAAGCAAAGACCCTACATGAATCAACAACAACGTATCTAATGTACCGTATGCATCAGAAAGTGTTTATAACGTGTTGTTTCGAGTGGAAAAGATTGTACAGGAAAAATTATCGTGTCCTAATAGTTTATAGGCCAGTCATCTAAAACATTCTAGGTCGCAAAAAATTGCAAGGTTCTGATTTTTTAGGACGTTGTTAGGATAGATACCAACAGTGTAAAACCAAGTTTGCAACTTCGAAAGACCTGTGCTAACTTTGTGGTAATCGAAAAACCTCGAACTTTTCAGACTATTTTCAGTGTTCCGCTTCTAACTTCTAAAATATGCATTCTACGGAAAAGCCATTCAAGACACTTGTAAAGAAGACAAAACTAGTGACAATTTGAGCGAAATTTCAGCTCTGTATGTCTTATAGATCTCGAGGTACAACACTTCGAAAATGGGCCATTTCTTCCAATAAGTTAGAAATTTGTAGTAAGCTAGTCTTTCGAACACAATACCGTCTATAATACTCATTCGACGAGGGAAGTCTTAAGAAGTAAAGACTAGCTTACTACAAATGTCTAACTCTTTGAAAAAAAAAATGGCCCATTTTCGAAGTGTTGTATCTCAAGAACTATAAGGCATAGAGAGCTGGGGTTGCGCTCAAATTATCGCTAATTTTGTCTTCTTTAAAAGTATCATGGATGACTTTGCCGTCGAATGCATTTGTTTAGACGTTGTAAGCCAGAACCTGAAAATAGTCTGAAAATTTCAAGGTTTTTCGAGCACCACTAAGTTAGCACAGGTCTTTCGAAGTTGCAAACTTGGTTTTACACTATTGGTATCTATCCTAACAACATCCCAAAAAATCAGAACCTTGCAATTTTTTGCGACCTAACGCGATTTTTTGTCTCTACGGTGACTGGCCTATTTTGAGTGTTCAGATAGTTTAGAATCTATTAAAGTGAAGTCGTGAGATCATTGTGTTGTTTATGTTACCTAAACTAACTTGTACTGTATTCCACTACTTCAAATGTCGATTCTACTTCCGCACAAAGGAGATACGGAGAGAGCTGGCTACGTCCAAATCAGCAAAATCATATAGAAAATACTCCAAAGTGTCCAGTTGCTGAAATCATCTTTCAACGTGAGTTGTATGTTTCGGTTTCTTACGTAGCCAGAACCAGTAGTACTGCACATGCCTCTGTTGATCGCGGGACTGGGCGGCACAAGAGTTACCTGTGCTATCTGTGCGGCGGTCACTGCTGGATTACCCATTAGGCCCAGGCCTAGGGCCTCCAATTATCTGCCCCCCCCCCCCCCCCCCCCAAGCAATTTCTAATTTAAATCAATTTTATTCCGAAGATTTAGAAAAAAATTATCCGGAACTGAGACAGTTCCAGCGTTATATTAAATTACAGTGTCCTTTAAAAACTGAATTCACTCATTCTGAACTTAACACAATTCTTATTCGAGACAAGCTTGAGTCTGTTTTTCCGAACGTTGAAATTGCTTTTCGCATTTTCCTGACCCTCATGATAACGAATTGTTCTGTGGAGCGCTCATTTTCAAAATTGAAACGGATCAAAAGTGCGCTAAGAAGCATCATGTCACAGGAACGATTAGACATGCTAAGTTTAATGTATATCGAGTCAGATGTTCTGCGGGAAATTGATTTTGATGACATTGTAGAAGATTTCATTGACCGAAAGAACAGGAAAAAAATGATTACATTTTACAGAAGTAAAAAATAGTGTAATCTGTTAAATTGTTCATCAAATCATCTGAAATGTTTTCAAATAATGATGATCGTTTCAATTGAAATGTATGTATATATGATTTAATATAAAGTGTATTATTCATCTTGAAAAAAAAAAAACTCTTGTAAATACTTTATTAAATGTACACTACAAATGCTAAAAAATAAAAATAATTAAAAAAAATAAAGGGGCCCCAAATATCTGAGGTACTTGGGCCTTAATCCAGCACTCGTGAAGATCCAACACTTCCTCTTCTATACGCTATGGTTGTACTATAAGAGGACAATCAGCTGCCAGATTGAACTGCAGGGCTCCGAAATCTTACCTGACATCCTGGTACGCAGGCATGACAACTGGAGGAGCTGGACATCCCTGTGGCACCCGGAGTAGTAGCTAGGTGGGGCGTTATGCTGACTGGAGCGTGCGGCTGCTTCCCAATGGCCTTGAGTGCTTGGGCGGTCAGGACTGTCCATTCCATATTCGTTACCTCCCATTGATTTATATGAGAGATTCGCCACATGATTTCGGAGCCTTGCAGTTCAATCTGGCGGCTGATTTTCCGCACGTTGTCCTCTTATAGCACAAAGTTTCAAGATAGGTTTCGACCTGTCTTACCGGATACTTCCCTTGTAAATATACTTCACGCTTTCCAATGTACAGAACGTGACGTACAAATATCTAAAACATGAAAAAAATGAAAATCCACAGCCTGCTTCCAGTCTCCGACCGGGTCAGGAATGGAATGAATGAAGCCCCCATCTAGCGGCGAGGATATGAATTGTGCCGGCTGCCGAGGCCTGACGCACTCCTCTGGGGCAATGATTAAATGAATGACAGATGAAATGAAATGATAGTGGAGAGTGTTGCTGGAATGAAATGTTGACAGGGGAAACCGGAGTACCCGGAGAAAAACCTGTCTGCCTCCGTTTTGTCCAGCACAGATCTCACATGGAGTGACCGGGATTTGAACCACGGACCCAGCGGTGAGAGGCCGGCGTGCTGCCGCCTAAGCCACGGAGGCTTCAAATATCTAAAACATATGTACTGTAAATTAAATCATGCCTTGAAATGAGCTACTGACTGCTAATTGTCTTATCTGTAGCAGAAACGCAGTGGGCCCCAATTATTATAGATGATGATGATGATGATGATAATTGTTCTTTCAAGGGGCCTAACATCTAGGTTATCGGCCCCTAATGGTTTGGGTGATCGTGAAGAGGATAATGAAATGTGAACTACAACTAAAACTAACTACTAACCTACATACTAGAAGAAGAAATGGAAAACAAAAGGAGAATAAGGTAAATAAAGGACAGGAGGAAAAGAAATGCCCTCAACCCTCGAAGAATGTGGATTGAGGGACTTGGAAGGTAGGAGAGCCATGACAGGCAGATAGGAATGTGAAAGAGGAGAGGGTCCGCCCCAGAGGTAATGGAAGAAAGGGGAAACCCGTACCCAGCTCAGGAATCCCCCTGGGTCGCCAACTCCCGAACCCACCAGCCATGTGCCCCTGAGGGTGTAGCAATATCCAGGGTGCACCAGAAGTGGTGGGGCTACATACACCCTGCCTCCTTGAGGGCCTTGAGCAGCCGGCAGGAGATAACATGAAACGGAAAAGAAGGCTCACACCTCGCAGAAGGAGGGTATCAGAATAGATGGGAAAAGGGCCAATTAAGGCGGGAAAGGAACAGACTCCTTAGGTCTCGGATACCCAAATACCGTCGGGGTCGGAAGAGAACAAGAGTTGACCAAGTGATGTCGACAGGAAAGAAGACGGAGAGGAGCCCGGCACAAGTAAGTGGAAGCAATGCCCGACTCAGCTGGGGCCCCGTGGTTGCCAACCCACGTCCCACTAGATGTGAGCCCCTGGGGGGTATTATTATAGAAAACCTATAATATGTGATCACATTCTTTTTCGTTATCATAATTTCCGAAATGAATATTGGTTTATTGGTTAATTGTATGGCTTACATTCCCTTGTAATGTGTACGAATTCGAACATTCTGTACATCACATTGCTTTCGCCAACAGTTGATCGTCATGCGGAAGAATCCCATTCAAACAACTTGTCTTAAAGGGAAAATTGATGGAAGAAGTGATTCGGGACACAGAAGATCAGAAGTCAACAATTGAAACAACTAGGCCACATTACAAAACCCACCAACACTATCAGCAAAAAAAAAAAAAAACTCAGTGGTCCCATGTTATAGATTTATGGCATGTTAAATAGCCTTCCACTAACTACACTTGTGTGAAGACATAATGTGTAGGTTAGAATTGATAACGCTGTATTAGTTCCATGGCTAACCGTCAGGTGCTGACTGCGATGGCATCTAGTAGCCAATTCCGCAAGCTAGGTGTCGTGGACGGTAGCATTTGGTTGCAGAAGTAGGAACTACTTTAAAATTATCGTCTGCAGTCCTTACTTGAATTAAAACAGATAACACACACTAATACAGTAATAATAATAATAATAATAATAATAATAATAATAATAATAATAATAATAATAATAATAATAATAATAATATCGGATGGCCTCGGATGCCGGGTGCAAGTTTTGTATTTTGACACCCAGAGGGTAGCTTGCATGTCGAATTTCGTTGTTCCTTGAATCACTATGAAAGTCAAGGACGTTAGATATCTAAGCTCCTTGAACACTATAGCGCTTTCTAGTAGAGAAATGAGGAACTTTGTGTTGGCGGAAACTCCCGAGATTAATTTTGCCATTATGAACACGGCCTACTGAATTCAAATGGGTTCTCTGACATGCCAACATCGTATGACATGCGTGTCGTATTTTTGCCGCCTTTCAAAAATCACTTCCCACGGCCAGGAGCGAACCTGGAATCTTGGGGTTAGTGGACCGACGCGCTATCCACTCACCCACCGTGGCAAGCTACTAATACAGTCATCCCAATTAACACCGGTTATCAGACAGATTCTACACACACAAAGTACACTAACCAACCAACCAACCAACCAACCAACCAAAAAGAACCTTCTACGAACTACAATTATGTGAAGCAAAATTTGTAGGTTAGATCTGATTAAAGCTCTATAAGTTCCAACGTTCGTCGCCAGGTGCCGGTTGTGGTGGCATCTAGTAGCCAAGTTCACAGTTAGGTGCCGTTGACGGTAGCATTTGGTAGCAAAAGTGGGAACTACTTGAAATTGATCTTCTGCGGTCCTTACCTAAATAACAGATAATACACACTAATACAGCAATTAACAGCGGTCATCAGACAGATTCTACATACATCCAAAGTACACGGGGCTACATGACCGCTTTTGTGCAGCCCCTAAACTAAGGAACCAACCAACTATCAGCAAAATCTCTAACGTAATATTTTAATTACATCCCCACTGGGCATTTGCCTGGAGTAGAAGTGGGAACCACTGCTAGGTCGAACCCACCTCCTTTTAGTTATTCTCGCCCAGTGTCGGAGCCCCGTATCGAACCCAGGACCTCAATACGTGCCCCGAGTCGTAAGGATTCCAAGTTGATGGAAAACTGTGCCAAGGAAGAACACATCACGCGTGCACAATCAATTAACCTTGATGTGACGTGAAGGCCTTATCTCAGGGGAGAGCAATGGGTGTGACAGCTCAACATCCTGTCACTTTGAGCTAGGGGAATGGAAGATCATTGTACAACCCTAATGTTTTATAACCCCTGGCACTACAGCCCATGAAGGGCCTAGGCCTACCAAGCGACCGCTGCCCATCCATTTGGCCTGCAGATATTGGGGTAACGCGTGATCAGCGCTTCGGATCCCCTCGGTCGTTAATCTTGGTTTTCTTGATCGGGGCGCAGCCTCACTGTCAGACAGCTACTCAATTGTCCTCACGAGGCTGAGTGCACCCCGTTCCAGCCCTCAAGTCAGTTTCTAAAATCCTTGACGGAGCTGGGAATCGAACCCGAGGCCTCCGGGTGAGAGGCAGGTGCGATATCCCAACACCACGGGACCGGAAAAACCCTAATGTTACCAGTGTCAAAAGAGAGGCCTGGTATAAGTTGTGGGTCCCAAAGCGGTAACCAAGACTAAAAGCGCTTGTCCTCAGCTCCATAGCGAGCGCTCCTGGCGGTAGACCATTAAAAGCTTGAAGCAAATCCCTAAATCCCAGCGAAGAATAATTCCCAGAGCATAATCCGCTTAATCCCGCATTTCTCATGACGTCAGAAGGCTGCAGGTGCTATCTAACTTCCTCGCATGAATTCAGTAGAAATGTTGTGTTTTTGCTGTAAACCTTTCTGATAATGATGACCGCTATTTAGACACTCATCTCACTCATCTGATTTAATTTCTGCCCTCGCAGACAAGGGCTGGACTCCTCCAATCAGCGGCTTCGGTGGCGTAGTGGGTAGCATACTGAGCATCTATGCCCAAGATCGCGGGTTAAAACCCATCCGAAGTCGTGTTAAAAATCTCTCAGTATGCCTTCCTTCGGAGGGGAAGTAAAGCCGGCGGTCCCATGTCATAGATTTATAGCACGTAAAAGAACCTTTCACTAACTACAACTGTGAAAGCTAAAATTTAATAATTTTATTAATGCAGCCAATGGCCATGTACTTTTCTTTTCAGGACGGGTCAGGGAAGGGATATTGGAAGGAAATCGGCCGTGGACCTATTGAAAGGAACCGTCCCGGCATTTGCCTGGTGGTGAAAATGGGAGAGAAAGCTAAAATTTGTAGGTTAGTTTGATTACGGTATATTAGTTCCAACGTTCGCTACCAGGTGCTGACTGCAATGGCATTTAGTTGCCATGTTCGCAGCTAGGTGTCGTGGACGGTGGCATTTGGTAGCTAAAGTTGGAACTACTTGGAAAAAAATAATCGTCTGCAGTCCTCAGTTGAATCACAGATAACACACACTAATACAGCCATCACAATTAACACCGCTTAGCAGGCAGATTCTACACACACCCAAAGTACACGGCGTTACATGACCGCGTTTTCGCAGCCCCTAAACTGAGGAACCAACCAACCAACCAACTCTTCCATTCAAGCCAAGAGCAAGTTGATTTATTAACATGTGAACGACAGGAAGGAAGAAAGAAAACCGCCTTCTTACATGGTTGGTTGGGTCCTCAGTTTAGGGACTGCGAAAATGTGGTCATGTAGCCCCGTGTACTTTGGGTGTGTGTAGAATCTGTCTGATAACCGGTGTTAATTGTGATGGCTGTATTAGTGAGTGTTATCTGTAATTCAGGTTTTGTTTTAGCGAATGGCTTTTGGTGCCAGGAGTATCCGAGGACATGTTCTATGCTTCTATGCGGACACCCATGAGGTGAGCTGCAAGTACCGTCGCGTGTGGAGATTTGTCTGGGGAGGAATGTGTGAATGTAAGGACGAGTAATTGGAAGGTAGTGACCTATAGTTAGAGACCAACCCCGGCATTTGCCTGGAAGGAAGATGGGTCAACCACAGAAAACCATCTTTTAGGTTGCCGGCACGGCAGGGGGATTCGAACCTCCTCGCCTCCCGGATGTGAGCGACTGCCTGCAGCCACGCCGTAACGACCACGGCTAACTCACCCGGTTGTAATTCAGGTAAGGACTGCAGACGATCAATTTCAAGTAGTTCCTACTTTAGCTACCAAACGCTACCGTCAACGACATCTAGCCGTAAACTTCGCTACTAGATGCCACCGCAACCGGCACCTGGCCACGAACGTTGGAACATAATAGAGCGTTAATCAAATCTAACCTACAAATTTAGCTTCACACAATTGTAGTTAGTGGAAGGTTCTTTTACATGACAAACATCTATTACATCAGTCCGCCAGTTTTACTTCCCCTCCGAAGGAAGGCATACTGAGGGATTTTTAACGCTCATAAAATCCTGTTTTGAACCCGCCATCTTGGGCATAGTAGCTCAGCATTCTACCAACTACGCCACCGAAGCCACCTCCTTCTTACGTGGAATATGAAACACAGAAAGTGACATTTCACTTAGAAAATTCATGCAGTAAGCGAGAATCCAACCCGGCCCACCTTGATGCAAGGCAAGCAGCTTGATCACTGCGCCATCACGCTCCATAGAGATGAAATGAACAAAGATTACTACACTCACCAGAAGAAGAAAAAACGCAACACTTGATTTTTAAAATTTAAATTTACGTATTAGCTGCATACTGTCTCAATTACAGACGAGAAGAGATTCGGTCTCAGATCGCCTGACGGAAGAGAAAGAGTGTGGAGGAGGGTTGGAGAAAGGTTTTCTCCTGTAACTTTTTCCTCCAGGACTGCATTCGACGGGGATTCTGTCATGGGCTGGCCCGGGGTCAGTATGGATGTCAGGACTGAACTTTACCTAATTGAGAATGGGACTCTCCCAGCTGACCGGTACATCATGGAAGTCCTTGAAAACCATGTTGTACCATTTGCTGCACAACGCACGAGCACGCACTGCCCGATGTGTCCAGCAGTACCTGCATGTGGTTGGAATCTACGCACTGGACTGGCCAGCTAGGAGCTCTGACCTCAATCCAATTGAACATGTTTGGGATATGTTGGCCAGAAATGTTCGGCAACGTGCTCCTGGGACTCACCAGCAACTTTGGGTGATGCTGTATGAGGAGTGGGAACGCATCCCACAGGAAAGCATTTGACGAATCATGATAAGGATGGCAGAGAGGTTACGCGAGGTGATTCGTGCTAGGGGTGGAAATACCCGTTTTTAAGTCTTCAGTTCTTGTGTCAGTACCCAAAGGAATGGATTAATTCTGTAATGATACATTTTGGAACTCAGATTAACATTTTTAAACGACTACGTAACTTACTCAAAATTTAAGACATTTTCACTTTTTTTCCTTTTTCTAGAAAATTAAACATAGACTATTTTCTTATTTGAAGCAATTCTTTGTATGTGAAATGGTTTTCAAATTTTTAAAATACAATTAATTTACATAAGAATAATTTCAGTGAAATAAATTATGAGAATAATTAAAAAATACAAACGTAGCGTTGTTTTTTTTTAATTTACTTTTTGGCGATGAGGGTATTATACATTTATCTGCAATGCCCAGGAGGCAAGATCTACAACAATTACACTCTTGCGTGGGCAACAGGAATTAAAGCAACTTAATGCACGTCGCCAATGAAGTAATTCCAGATGCGACAATCCCACCACGCACACTGTTTCTCTGATAATCGTGATTTCACAAATATGTCTTTCTAATAGCGGTTTTAGGTTATTCGTGCAGATCTGGGCACGACGTTTGGGATATACAGCAAACCGAGAGGCATGAGTTTTTCGCATTAACGATAAATGCGACGAAAAATATTTTGAAGCAATTTTGCGATATCTTCACGAATGATATGTTTCTGGTAAAGAAAATAAGGATATTTTGTTCGCGTATTAAAGCGATAAGGCCATATTAAAGTGAAATTCAATTATTTCGCGATAAGCGCTATATTACAGCGAAATCAGTAGTGAATAACGTGCTTGAAATAATTTTGTTTCCAAATTATGTGTGAAATGAAAGGGAATAGCGAACAAAGACTCTTCAAGTTGAAATGATTCAGTCACTGCTAGCATTAAAATTAATGCAAAATCTGGAATATAATAAAATAATATTGGATGCTACTAGTAATTTATAGTAAGCCTCCGTGGCTTAGGCGGCAGCACGCCGGCCTCTCACCGCTGGGTCCGTGGTTCAAATCCCGGTCACCCCACGTGAGATCTGTGCTGGATAAAACGGAGGCAGACAGGTTTTTCTCCGGGTACTCCGGTTTTCCCTGTCAAAATTTCATTCCAGCAACACTCTCCACTATCATTTCATTTCATCTGTCATTCATTCAATCATTGGCCCAGAGGAGTGCGTCAGGCCTCGGCAGCCGGCACAGTTCACATCCTCGCCGCTAGATGGGGGGCTTCATTCATTCCATTCCTGACCCGGTCGGAGACTGGAAGCAGGCTGTGGATTTTCATTCACTAGTAATTTATACATCTACCATTCGTATAAATAATTCAGAACCACAATTATGATACCTTTAATGATTAATTTTTGAATTTCATTGAAGCGATACAGAAATATATATTTCGCGAAGTAATGCGAATATTAGTATCCTTCTCGCGAAATCGTTCAAAAATTAGTGCGAAAAATCATGCCTCTAAACATATCTGAGCGCCACATCAGAACATCTAGCTGGCATTGTGGCACATTCTTTGGCCAATAACCGCGATTGTTACAGACTGCGAACAGATGAAGAGCGACGTGCCCTGGTCTTTGCTTTGAAGTATTTATAACAGCGTTCTGTTTAATGTATTACTAAAAACGACCACAAAAATGTCAAGTCTAAGAATAAGCCAGGCCTGCAGTTTGTAGAAATACACGAAAAGCGCGCAGAGTCAAGTGCTCAGTTTAATGTAAGTAGGGGGGTAGTGGGTGTTCTCCTTCACTTGACGCCGCTGTGCCCAACAAACCAACATGGCCGCCGCGCGAAGTTGAAACATTTAAATAGACTTTTCTCTCGAACCCATGGTCGGAGTTTCACGAATGAGGTGTCATAGGACTCGGGCTGACGTCTTTTTTGCTATGGACCACTCGTTATATTTTTGAAATTTTTGTGATTTTTTTTGTTTTCGAAAATAGGCGATAGTTTGAAAACCAAACAGGATAGAACGTTGTGCCATGGCTCAAACGAATGGTCTTTATGACCTTTATTTTCTATAGTAAAACTTTTTTAATTTTTATGTTTTTTTGAAAAAACTCGAATTTTGAAAATTCTATATTTCGGAAACTAGGAACTCTACAAAAACAATTGTTTGACGTAAATCAATGGTCCCTATCCCCTCTACCCCCAAAATAAATGTCAAGTCTCTAGGATGAAAACCTGTAGGTAGTAGTGGGATGACACGGGAGCTGCTTCCAAAAGCAAGTGGTGAGCCCCTGCGACCTTGGAATGGAAGGAGTCATGCTAGGAAGGCGTGCTTGGATTCGTTTTTTTCGTCTCGTTGCGCTCTTTACGGAAATGTAGATGTCGAAAAGGTGAAATGCTGGAAACACGGTTTTTTTGGGGGGAAAACCATGATTTTGAACTTTTTGCTATATCTCGCGAACCAATCACGCTAGAGGTGTGTTCGACAGGTCCAAGTACTCGGGGTGATGTCCTCTTTGCTATGGACTACTCATTTTAATTTTAAAAAATTTGGGAAACTCGATTTTGGGGTAAACACGTGTTTTTTGTGATTTTTGCCGATATCTCACGAACCAATAACGTTAGAGACGTGTACGAGGTGTCCTAGGACTCGGGCTAACGCCCCCTTTCAAATGTGGTAGATATTTTTTCCAAAAAGATAATTCACAAAGGGCCTAACGCCATACATGTTGAAATAACGTTTTCTTTTCTTTGCCTGTTTATAATGTCCATGAAGCGTGGCGGTTGAGAGAGACGATACGGCTGGGTGTGTGTGTGTGTTTCAACGAACCTGTCGCTAACCACAAGGACCATGCTTAATAGAACAATCGCTATTTCGACGGGTCGGTTTATGACAGAGCGAGGATGCGTTTTTCTGATATTTTAGCTTTGACGTGTAAACGGTGATGAGAACTTGATTCTATGTTGGTCGAAGCGAGTACAGAAAACAAACTTGCCGAGGAGCAGGAGGTGAATGTCAATTGAGCTTATTGGAAGGCATTGATCTGACTTGACAACAAGTGCAATGGAAAATGACAATGACGCTTGAAGGTGAAATAATCTTACCATCGTGGTGGCAGGGGAGTGTGAAAGGCATGCACACACATTTGTGAAACCACATGTATGCTAAACCAGTGACATCCTGTTTTGCTTCGTACGTGACAAAATGCAAGTTCATGTGAAATTTGATCTTCCACAGGTGTTCGCTTGGGTGTTATCTGTCCACGTGCGCGATAACTGTTAACAAGTCACATCCTGTTTTGCTTTGTACGTGACAAAATGCAAGTTGACGTGAAATTTGATCTGCCACAGGTGTTCACCTTGGACGTTAGCTGTCCACGTGCCTGATAACAGAATGTTCAAAGCGTGGGAATCGCTGAATCAGTAAAAAGTATGATGCAACTTGTGGGAATGATGTCACAACCAATAGATAGGCAAGAGCTGCGAACAGCAGTGGTGGGAGGTGGAGGGGGGAGAGGGGGAGGGGTAATGTAAGAGAGAACACAGGTGGAAAGAGAAAGAAATATGTGGAGCTGAGGACTGTACACATAGAGCTATAGGTGGTGTACAACATGTGTGAATAAATAAATTAAAAATTGCACAGGTTCACACAACATGTAATTTATTGATCCAAGAATTAAACGTAGAGTTAAACCCTAACCATTTGACGTAGAGTTTATTTCCTTTTTGTTTCAACACTTTTTCCACAAGATAATGCTGAGGAAATGCTGTTTTCTGAAGTTCATGGAGATAAAATCTACCTTTTATGGGTTGATGGTTGAGGTCCTCGAGTAAATAGGTGACTGGAGTGTCCAAGTTGACTCGACGAATTCGAAATAGTTCAGTCCCCCACTGAGGCGTGTAGCCCTTATTGAAGGCAGACTTAAATTTGCTCACACGAACAAAATCCCCAATTTTCAGTCGGTGACGTTTAGGATCAGCTGCTTTTATGGGGTTAAACAGTTTATCCAATTGCTGAATATTTTTAGTCACGAGGCGTGGCTTGGTCCCAATCGTTCTATGTTTGGTGTCATTGTAACGTGACACTAGCTCAGGTAACATGTCCAACCAGCGATAACTGCCCTGAGCGGTAAACGCTTTCCACATATGGGTTTTCAATGTTCGGTTGAACCGCTCGACCACACTGGCTTTGAGATTGCTGTACGTGGTGTAATGGTGAATATCCTTAGATTTGAGAAAACTGGAGAAGTCCTTGTTGAAAAATTCTTTCCCCTGGTCGGTTTGTAGCAGCTGAGGTTGACGTTTGGAGTGTTGAATAATATGTTGAAAGGCCTTGGTAACTAGTGGACCAGACTTGCGACGCACAGGTTCAACAAAGGCCATTTTCGAATAGACATCAATGACGGTCAACATATAGCGTACACCGTCGTTAACGCCAGCATAGGGTATCATTTCAACTAAGTCAGCCTGCCAAAGTTCATCCACACCTCGTGAAATCACCTTGAGTCGTGGATAGTGACGCCTAGCTGGGCGATGCAACTCGTGAGCAATACCCATTTTAATGGGTGAGAGCTTAAACAATAATTTTGGCATTTCGAAGTTCTTGTTCAATTTCTTGAATTTCCCAATCGTGACCGGTATGGCCAGCTTGACGTGAAGCATGCAACAACTGTAGCCGCTGGACGAGCTTATTGGGATTGTGCCAGTAGGTAACATCCACAAGGGGTTTTAATGGTTTAAATGTCAATCCCGAAGCGGACGCTTTACGACGAGTACTTTGACAGGTGGGAAACATTTTTGCAATGATGGTTTTATATTTTTGAGATATATTGGCATTCACTTGTTGAGCAGGATCATACTGTCTTTTGTGAGCATGGGTATCCAATAAAATGGATTTATATTTGTCAAGGTCCTCTGACGTATAATCATGGGGAGAGGGGGTCCGAGAAAAGAGCAGCTTTAACAGTCCTGGCGTTAATTTATAGTTGATGTTTTTAATGACAGCTTTAGTACGAGCAAATTTAATGGATGAATCGCCAATTTTAAAACTATCATCCTCAGAGCGAACACCATACGTGGTATCTGTGTTTCCAATAAATAGATCGGTGAAATAGGGTTCCAATGTTGATCCATAATATTTTATTAAAATGGTTTTCAGTTGAGCTTTGTGTTGAGGGGTGGCCAAGAGTTGTGAAAACGGAGACGCTCTGGAAGGGCAAGGTGTTTCGACCCTGGCCAAGGATTTCTTTTTTCTCAAAAACTCTGCAAGGGGTGCGGCCTTTTTTTGAGGCGTAAACACTTGTTCCTCCTCATCCTCAACCTCGCTAACACTAGTCAAATCTTCCACTTCCTCTTCCTCAGGGTCCTCGTGCAGCGTCTGCGTGGCTTGTGAAACGGTGGGTAGCGTTTCAGATGGCTTGAAAGAGGGTTTCAACATGGCTTTTAGCGGAGGTGCTAAATGTTGTTGAATAAACAAAGCATGATTTGCACGTGATTGTTTCAATTGACGAAACTTTTGGTGAATAGTATTTTTTGTTCTAATAATATGCTTTTTCAATTGACTCTCTGCTAACGCCATGGTGTCTTGACAAATGACTTGCCGGGGAATGAGACAGGGCCTTAAATAGCAATAAAATGATCAAACCCTAAGCGATACCGTCCTTGGTTGAGTTCACTTTGTTTGTCAATTACTAAACAGGCATGACGTTGAGTGTTCCAGCACTTAGCACACAATTCAGTAAACATTTGAAAGGTCATATCCGGATTCACATGTTCATTATAAATGTGACGACTGTTCCTCTCGTCCTGACGAAATAAAACAATGACATTGGCATTGTCACGAATCAACTGTTTGGACATTTTAGAATACGTTTGTCCAAGATAGAAGCAATGTTTGTGACGACCCATGCTGAAATAGCTTTGAATGATACCTTGACGTTCAGTGGATACATCATCGAAAATCATGAGTGAATCAGGCTTTACCTCATCAGGTGAAATCACATTTTCTTGCATGGAAAATGTAAAATAACCCATATTCTCTTTTTGTAATCCAGACATGACTTGATCCAGAAACACGTAGAGGGGCTGGTAGAGAGATTTTGCAAAAATATAAATATTTTGAAAACGCAGACCATTAGGCGCTGTGATGAGCGTTAGCAAAAGATTTGTCTTTCCACAGCCGGAAGGCCCCACAATGATGCAGCGAATGGAAGATGGAAACAGTGAACCATGGCGTTGTTCACGTGATGTGGGACAGAGATGGGAAACCATGTCCCCCACGGGGAATGACTCTTGCTGCTTAATAATCTTCATGTCAACTAAGGCTTAGACAGGCTAGCCGGCTGTCTATATACAGGACACCGAACCTTGTCATAGAAACAGTAGACTGGTACTACAGGTTGACGATGGATGTCTTTGGACGTGCGTTGATGGCCAAAGCTAGGCCTGTCCCCATACATGATCCTAAACAGGAAACAGATCCTGCTAATAAACACTATGTAGATAGGTCAGTAGTGCCACGCACAAAACAGGGAGATTATGACTTTAAGGGAAAGCGGTTAACCCATGTAAAACATCCTCAAGTGTCTACAGACGTTACTACGAAAAAGTATGTGGATAACAAAGTGTATGAGTTTTATGACAAAGTGCCCCAGCTTACGGTGAATGGCTATAGCGCTAATCACCATCGGATTATTCACGTGGAAGACCCGCAAGACGAAGACGATGTTTGTACCAAGCGTTACGTGACCCATGAAATGAAAAGGCTTTATAAAGTATACCATCTGTATTTTTAGTGTATCTGACAAATGAACAAGAAGTTCCGTTAAGAACTATACAGCCTACTTTTCATGCCAATGATTATTCTACAGAATATGAACCTATCTAGAATAATGACGAAATTAAGTTGCTAATATCGAAATTTCCAATTAGTTCGAAATACTGTATACCTGGCATAATGTATCCTAATAGAGCACTACAGTTGGCAGCCCTGATGACTGAATATATTCTTAGTTCCGTCTCTTACGGTACTAAATACAAAATTTGGTTGAAGTCCACTGGATAGCATGGACGTTACATGCAGTTAAACATTGGATCTAACAGCGCGCGTAAAATCATGTTGGCAACAATGTCATGCATGTATTGGTCAGAAATAATCTGAAATAATATGATCTATTGTTGTGCCAATTTTGAATGAAATCCATTAGTTAGTATAGAAGTTACATGCATTTTAAAATTGGACCTATCAGCAGGCTTAGAATCATGTTGGCAGCACTGACGTATATTAGTTACTCCAAATTCTTCTAGAATGCCAGGTAATATACGTGTGCAAAGTTTAGAGCTATTGGCATGCATACTTTCTGATATATTGATATTAGGGTAACAAAAATAGGGACAGCACATATTAACAGTTGGCAGCCCTGGTTGCTCCTTAGAATACGCATAGTCATATCTGTTATGGTACACATAGCACATACGAAATTTGGTTGAAATCCAAATGATAGTATGGAAGTTACATGTATTTAAAGTTGGACCTGTCAGCAGGCTTAGAATCATGTTGGTAGCACTGACGTATATAAGTTACTCCAAATTAATATAGAATGTTAGGTACTATACGTGTGCATAGTTTAAAGCTGTCGGCTTGCATACTTTCTGATATATTGGTATTTGGATAAAATAAATTAGGAGCATTTATTAACAGTTGGCAGCCCTGGTAGGTCTTAAGAATACGCTCAGTCATATCTGGTTATGTACACATACAACATACGAAATTTGGTTGAATTCCGCTTGATAGTGTAGAAGTTATATGCATTTAAAAATTGGACCTATCAGGAGGCTTATAATCATTTTGGCAACACTGCCATGTTTGGCCTCCTGGAAATTAAACTGAAATATTATGATCTGTACGTGTGCCAATTTTGAAATAGCTCCCATTCATACTTTCCAAGATATCCAACATGGAGCTCAAATTTCAATTGCGATTTTTTAGCAGTTGGTAGCACTGACATCATTTTCAAATATGGCCGTGAGATATTCAGGTATAGATCTTTACTCCTACCAAATTTTGTTTCGATTGCTGCAGCCGTTTAGGAGTTGATAGGGGGGGACACACACACAGCCAGACAGACAGAAGGACAGACAGACAGACAGACAGACAGACAGACAGACACACATTTGCCCGATCTCATAAGTCTACTTTTTCCTCATTTTTGCAAAATGTGAAAAGTAGGCTAAAAAAACCTTTGAATGACAGAAACCATTTATCGTTAGTCCATGATCAGCACTTGACCTATGTGCTTGCTTCGGGTTTAAGCCACTATCGATTACACTATGATGGAACCATTCACATCAAATATGCCATACCTGATGAGAACCATTTACAAATAAAGATAAATGGTCATAGGATGTTGGTCCATAAGCATGAAATGGTCAATGCTGGTGACGAATTATCCTTTCACCTCATGTTGACATGGGATGAAAAGCAAGCGGGAAAAACCATAAACGATTTCCCACTTTATGTGGAATTGGAATATACAGCCATGAAATAACCATCTAACGTTAGTTGTGATTTAAACTTTCTTGTGAAAGGTTGTGGGTCATTATCATCATGGTGAAACAAAGGTATGCAGTGAGAAAGACTAAAAAAAGGACTTTGTCCTTGGCAAATCCTGGGCTTACAACATTCGTGGACAAGCCCTTGCGAAAGAAAAAAAGAAAAAATAATATATTGACCATAAGGAAAGCCTTTCGAGCAGCACAGAGACATGTTATTCCAAAACGTCGGCGACAGAGTTCAAACCAAGGGCGAGTGATTCCCGTCCCCAAACGAGCCGGATTTTTACCTGCATTATTTGCCGGTTTGGCTGCTCTGGGCTCACTTTTGGGCGGTGCCAGTGCAGTGGCGAAAACCATTAAAGCCGCGCAGCAGGGCAAGCAACAACTCAAAGAAAGTTAGCGACATAATGAAACGATGGAAGCGATTGCCATGGGGGCTAGAAATGCCAATTTAAAGCCAGCCTTTTATCAACAAGGATATGGGATTTCACCATTTCGAAATATTAAAAAAAAAAAAAAACTCAGCCATAGCAAAACATGCCCTGACGCATCAACAAGTGGAAAGCTATGCTAAACAACTAAAGCTTTCTCATTTTCGAGGTGTGTTTATGCGAAACCAATTACCCCCACGACCCTGGAAACAGGAATGTGCTGTTGTCAATTTGGATGATCACCGAGGACCAGGAACGCATTATGTAGCTTATGTCAAAGAGGGATCCACGGTATGTTACTTTGACAGTTTTGGGAATTTGCCTCCGCCCATGGAACTAGTGACCTATTTTGGAAACAGGATCAAGATATATTATAATGTGAAACGAGAGCAAACGTTTAACAGCCAACAGTGTGGACGTTTGTGTTTAATTTTTTTATATAAGACGCAGCGTAAGCAAAAACGTCACCAGTATGTCGGCAGAAAGTAAAACGTTTACACTGCATGGACGTGGACCTGAAGTCAGCCTAGACTTTTACCCGCCTATCGAATTGAGTGAAAAACCCTATGGTTTAGGACTTGTTTCTCTTGAAACGTACAATCGAATATACAACATACGTGAAAATGTGAACAACAAGTTTTACTATGATGATTCTGTGCTCACCTTGAACTCTGGTGGATACACGATCGATGACATTTATGAACACATTTATGTGGTGTTGATCAATCAATATGGTTTAAAGTCATTTCTCGACGGAACGCACAAGTTTGAACTTGTAGGCAATACCAACACTCATCGCTGCAGTATTTTCTCTACCTTCAACATTGACTTTAAAACACACCCCGATTCCATTGGCCCATTACTAGGATTTAAACCACGTGTGTTGGAGCCCAACAAAAAACATGAATCAGACCATGAAGTGAAATTCATTGAGGACCATCATGTGTCGGTGACGTGTAATATTATTAGCCAAGTGTACACCAATCAAGAACCATCGCATTCACTTTATGACTTTATTGTAACATCGCCCAATGGGTATATTATTCGTGAAAACCCTCCAGTGGTGCTTTTTCATTCTGTGGCTGTCGATAGTATTAGTAATATAACATTAAGACTAATCAATTGAGATCAACAACTCATTGATCTAGATTCTACCACACCGGTGACTTACAAGTTGGTGCTAAAGCCACTATGAAGTTTGTGTATAAAACAACAACACCGTCTAGGAATGGTGTTAGTTGTTTGCCACGTGAATACACGTTAACATCTCAAGGCAAGCAGATTTTACAGCATTTGGGTTACCACGTCAACCCTCATAATGAATTCTATCCTAGAGATAGCGAACCGCATCGAGGAACAACCTGGAGTGGTAAGAATTGATCTCCATTCCTATCAAGCTCAAACACCTGGACTCAATAACAATGATGAAATTCAATTTGTTATCAACAACCAAGATATTTACACCCTACCGCATGAAAGTGTCATTCAGATTGAAGGTCGGCTCACCAAAGCCGATGGCTCTACACCCACCACATCCAAGTTGGCCCACCATGGTTTAGCCTTTCTGTTTTCTGAAGTGCGGTATGTCATTAACGATATCGTGGTGGATAGCACTCGAAATGTGGGCATTTCCAGTGTCATGAAACTATACCCCTCTTATAGTGAGGAAGAAGGTAAAACACTTTGCATGGCAGGTTGGTGTCCTGACTCGACCAATGATTGGATGGTACACACTGATGGGACCTTTACTGGATATTTACCTCTTAAACTGATTTTAGGCTTTGCCGAAGATCACCAACGCATTGTGGTCAACGCAAGGCAAGTGCTTTACCTAGTGAGAGACAGGAGTGATAATAATGCACTCAAGGGAGCCGACAATGCCCCCATCGATTCAAAAATTCAACTACAACGCTTGCTATGGAAAGTCCCCCATGTGACCCTTGAAGATAGCAAAAAACTGGACATACTCAAAATGGTAAAGAGAGATATGCCTCTACCCATGGAATTTAGAAGCTGGGCACTCCATGAGTATCCGCTATTGCCCACCACCAACACACACAGTTGGTCTGTAAAAACAGCTCGCTATACAGAGATACCTCTCTACCTGATCGTGGGTTTTCAAACGAATCGCATGTATCAACAAACCAAAGATGCCACGCAATTTGATCATCTGCAATTGAGAAATGCACGTCTTTTCCTCAACGGAGCCGTGTTTCCCTATGAAGGACTGGATTTGGATTTTTCAAAAAATAAGTTTGGCCCTCTGTACGACTTGTTTTCTAAATTTCGATGGTCGTATTATCAAAAAGAGAACGGCCCCATGCTACTACCCCAAGCGTTTAAGGCAAGAGCACCACTGATTGTCTTTGACTGTTCTTACCTGGAAGAGTCTGTCAAGCCATCCAATATCGACATTCGACTAGATTTTGAAACGCATGACAATGTACCAGCCAATACCATGGCCTACTGTTTGATTAATCATCACAAACAAGTCAACTATTATCCACTGTCCAACCAAGTGACGAGTGTATAAATAACAGCTCAACCCACGTCAAGCCGCTCAGTCATGTCTTGCTTTAAAGCCTCAAGAGACGTTACATCCATGAATTTAAACTCTGAGGAACAACGTTTCAAGACTTTTGCCACATGGCCAGTGCCTTTCATAAACCCTCAAGCCTTGGCGGCCGCTGGATTCTACTATTTAAAAACAAGAGATGAAGTGAAATGTGCCTTTTGTCCCATCATCATAGACCAATGGCAGGAGGGCGATGAACCCATGCAGGAACATCAGCGCTGGTCACCCACCTGCCCCTACCTGTGTAGAATGAAAGTGGGAAATATACCCTGTCATTCAAGCTATCCCTCACTTGTGTCTCTGGGTGATGAAAAAAAAACAAGTTACGATACATGTGGGCCCTATGGTATCCATGGTGCTTCGGTGAGCAGCTCACCAGCAAAAACGCCTAGTTTAGAGACATTGGGACATCATCGGTGTTATGGACGTTACAAACACAAGAGACTATATTGTTGTATCAGTTGCTATCGTCCTTATCCTAAAATGAGAAAAGCCTGTAAGACGTGTTATGATAATAAAATGATGTAATTCTTAAATTCTTATTTTTGCATGTCTCCTGTCCTACCCTAACCTTAATTTGAAACTAGCATGGCAGGTAAGTCCATGTCATGATCACACCTGATCGTCAGTCAGTCGTCAGTTGAACTTGGTCCAGGCAAGCGTTAACATGTTGCGCACACTCATTGTGGATTGCCAAGGGTTTAAAATTGGTGACAACAAATTTATATTTAAACAAGTGGCCATGATCGATTGTACCACGTTTTGGATATCGCAAGCTACGCATTTGCTATTTAAACCACCCCATGCTTTTGATTTGTTGTGTGAAAAAGACCGTAAACAAACCCAGAGGATTGAAAATCATAGGCAACTAGACTGGAATCAGGGAACCATTTCCTATAAATATTTGGACGTGGTCATGAAAGCACACTTGTCCTCGGCCAATGTGGTATTTGTGAAAGGTAATGAAAAACGTCAATGGTTGCAACCATTTTTGGCGTCTTACTGCCAATGTATCGACCTCATGGAGTTGGGCTGCCCCTCCCTGCAAACGCTCATGGATACTTGTTCCTGTGGCAACATTACCCATACAGCCCTATCACATGCGTGGCATCTCTTTCATTGGTTAACCACCCATGCCTGCTGGGAGTTGTTAAACAAAATTATAACCCATGATTTACCTGTGAATGACGCCAGTGAGATTTCTACAAGCGACGTGTAAACATCTACAGCACGTGATACCATGGAGAAAGACAATGCTACGGACAAAGCCATTGGCAAGTTCTTTGTGTGCAAAAAGAAACTAGACAGTTTTACCAAAGAGGAACTCTTGGCGCTGCCCAAGTCGTTCATTTATTATGTGGCCGCCAACGCGGTCAAAGAAATCTGGCAACATGTACCAAAATCATGGACTCAAGACCCTGTGTTGAGTGAATTGCAACCCTGTACGGATTACGATCACCATAAGCAAGTGGCCATGGCAAAAATACCGCGTATGCGTCAGTGTGCGACTTGCCAGCTAGTGAAACTGTATCACGGTCATAAAAGTCCGTGTAAAGACTTTGTTGAATCATTCCACGGGTGTCATGGCGAGAAAAAGCAACAACAACAACAACAACAAACACAAACATCGTCCACAGAAGAGGAGGAAGACCAAACCTTTTTACCATCGATGGAAAAGGATATGCCAGACCTGTACTGGCAATGGCGTCATTGACAAAGTGATTCAATACCTACCTTTCGAAATCCATCTTCCAGGTTATCGTTTTTGCGGCCCTGGAACTCGTCTCGAAAAACGTTTACAACGTGGTGACGTACCCATTAATCTTTTGGATCAAGCATGCAAGGAACATGACCTTTCTTATCGCCATAGTCATCCTGGTTTAAGACATGTGGCAGATAAATTGTTATTAAAGAAAGCTAAACAACGTTTCACATCCAGTGATGCCTCAGTGGGTGAAAGGATGGCAGCCCTGATTGTCATGAGTGCTATGAAAGGAAAGTTGATGATGCATGGACATAAACATTGAGGAGTGAGGAATTGGGATGTGTTTGTATTCTATTTTTCTTTTGTCAATTCACTATGACTATGAAATAAAAACAAAGGTTTACCAGAGCACAATGATTTGTTATTTTTAATTTTAAGAAATTGTGATGTTGATGGCTGATTTTTTCATTTTATACATTTCACACATGATGAATTCCACACACTGTCATTTGCCAATTTGCAATTTACAGTTTTTGAAAACGTTCGTTTTGATGATATGGATTTTTCCATTTTGCTGATGACACTTTTTAAACAATGTCCGTTTGAAGTTTTTGAATTTTCATATTTCACATATGGCCATTTCCAGTTTTTTTTAATGTCCGTTTTAAGTTTTGCGTTTTTGGTGATATGGAAAGATGGATTTTCCTTTTTGCTGTTTTCACATTTTTCCATTTAGTGTATGTCGAAAGTTGAGATTTGACAATCATGTTGATGCGAGTGCTTGACCTTGATAATACTGCAATGTGCTGATGCGTGTTTGGAGAAACGTCGAGGTCTACGACTACTGCAGGTAAGACTGTTTTTACAAAAATAATGTCTATTGTCTGCCACATTTCAATGAAAAAACGAAACTATTTAAAACAAAATGAGTATATAAGTGACCATTTACCCCCTCCCCACCCACCCACCCTACCTCATCGTGTTTGCTCTGGTCAATCATACACACCAGTTTTCTCTCTCCACTCATACATTCACACCTGTCTTTGGGAACAAACACAACCACTTTATTTATTCCCAAAAGCACATTCTCGACATGCTCACTCATCCCAAAAGAACTTTTTAGTTTATCATTTACATTACGAAAAATAATTAAATACTAGTTATTAAAGTTACTAAAAAATCTTACTTATTTCATATTTACAAAAAAAACTCAACTTTGTACAGCGTTAAAAGAATCAGACTATTTACCAATCAAAAAATTTAAAAAAAATAAGGTTGCATAGAACTTTTTTTAAAGAGCAAAAGGTCCAAGTGGGTTGTCACTATTTACAAAATCTACTATTTACAATGACAGAAACCAATATTTACAAAATTCTAAATCTACAAGTTACAAAAAGCCATGTCCCATAAACGATTAAACAGTGAAATCACACCTCCTCCTCGTTGTGATCATAACCCCAGGGCAGGCTAGTGAGCAGGTCATCAGCCCACACACGCTTGTTATCCATGGAGGCGAGGGTGCGTTTTATCTGTTCCACAAGATACAAATGATGGTTGCTGGATTGTATCCTGCACTGTGTATGAGACATAGCTTTGCCAGTGCGTAAAACCGCTAGATAGTCATCAACACGTAGCGATTTTACCACTGCCCTACCTACACCTTTTGCTCTTTTGGCTTCCTTACAGTCGAGTGTGCGATAAGCATACATTTTGAGGCCAAACCTACGAATTCCGTCATAATGGAATAACCGCATTCATCTTTTAAAACGCCCATTTCCTTCTTGTTTTTTATGGGCAGCTGAAACACGTTGTCAGCGCTATAGCAAGAGGTGTCGAACCAGTCACTATGTTGCCTCATGACGTCATAGGGGTTGCAGTGGCGAATGTGGTAAATGAATGAGTCCGTGTCCATATACAAAAGAGAGACGTCCTCAAAATGGCGTTTGGCAAACTCATAGTGGAATCGATACATGACCGATTTAGAAAAGTCTAAAATGACTTGACCCAAGTAAATGGGCTTATCCATGGTCACGCTGGTCTTACTCATTTCAATAGTAGCCAAATCCTCATCGATAATTTTGATCGATTTGAAATTTGGCTTGGCAATGCACCGCCGGGCACCCCACCGCCCCTCCCAGACATTCACCAATTTAATGTCACGGTATTTGCGGACATTCTCCATGGACTTGCCATAGATGCAGTTGTTCATTAATTTAAAAAAATTAATTTCAAACTGCTGTGTTGCCATTTGTCGGTGCTCTGTGTTGAGTCGCATGTATGGCTCAAGCCATGCTTTTTGAGCAAAAGAAATACCCCTGTGGATTTTCTTCAACACCAAGCCTTGGGCGAGGCATTGCACCAACATTTGGATATGTAGCACATACCGATTTTTGTTGTAAAGTGTGCCCATGAGTTTTTCAATTTTCACTTTACTGTCAGGGGGAACCATTTGCTCAAGACAGAATGGGAAATCGGCATGTTCATCATACAAGGATGAGGGATATTCAATATCCACTTCTAGCACATATCCATGGCCTGTTTCTTGGCTAGCCTTCATTACATCAAATTCTAACACTTGTTTCTCTGTCAGCCAAGCAAACTTCCCATAGGGCAAAGGCTGACTCATGGCGTAACCGTACAAATTATTCACGTCATAGTACATTAAGTACGATTCTGGTTTGTCTGGTGAATAATCAGGCATGTAGACATTGTTCGCTTCAGCATGGCGTTGGTTAAGCGACACAAAGCCGCCACGAATGCCCTTTTCAAAAAATAGAACCATGTCTACATCAGTGAGTAAATCCAATTCCACTTGAGTGTATTTCAAAGCAGCATCAAACGAGAGTCCAGGACTCGTATAATAGTGAGCCGGGTCAAGACCGTAAATGTGTTGACACAAGTTACGGAATTTTTCAAACACATCAGTGAGCAGCAATACATCCAGTTTTAGGTAATGCAAAGCATATTCACTTAGCGTGTTCATGCCAAACACTCGCCAAACTTGACATGCATGTGCATAGTCTTCATCGGAAACGGTACTGCATGTTAGTTTCGAGTAAAATTTCTCTTGTGGTGGGAGTTTTCTTTGCTTTAACACATCCTAGCTGTTGCAGAAATCATACGGGAATATACCTTTCCGAATGCACAATTGAAATTGCTCTGGATCATTAAAATGCATTCTAGTATTTTTTAATTCCTCCTCATTCAAGCCATTCACAAGGCTGTCTAGCGAGGATGTCATAAACTTAAAGGAATCCAAAAATCGAATGCTAAAGTCGCCCAACCTCCATGTCAGGGCTGTAAAACGCTCATGGTTTTGAGGAATAATGGTAAACGAGCCCTTGTTGACATGGCCCAATTCACGAATCAAAAACTGAATGTCATAATTCGCCAGATTGTGGAAAAAGACACTGATGAAACGAGGAGCTGGAAAGTTCAAGTTGCATTTGCTGTGCGCAGCTCCACGAAACTCCCCTGTAAAGTGCGAGTGGTCTCTGACTTTTTCCTCTCCACTTAAAATAGGCTTTTCGCAAATATGGCATGTCGTGGCATGCTCATACTGCTGCTGTTGTTCTGGAGATAGGCTCATGGGTACTGGGTGGTCCAGTAATTCCTGTACATGGTCGGCCAACTTGACAAGTTAATCCAAGAACCATTTGGCACAATCTGGCCCCTCGCGGTATTTGTAAACGGATTGTGTGGGGTCATAGGCACACATCACATTAAATCCTATGGCAAAAGGTTCATGTTTTTGAATGGGTGTGGTTGAGCTCATGCAGGGATCTGGCTCACATCCCGCCATGGGTGTAGTGAGAGCTTCGAAATCTGCATACACCACATAGGGGACAGTGTCACGCTTGTGAATGTCCTTAAACTTTAACACAGCCTTGTCCCCTTGTGGCAATATCAATCTCACCGCTTCCTGAGAAACGCAATCTACCCTATGACGTTCCAAAAGCGTAGGGGTTTTAAAATATTGCAAGCAACGATCACAAATATATTTTGAACGCTTGTCCTTAGACATTTGACTGCTTAGCAATCTACTTAAGCTTTTAATCAGGCAATAGTGATTCACTTCTCCGTAAGACAGATATAAAAGATGAATATGGTGTCGTTTCGGTTCTTTTGTGGCATAAAGAGGACCCACAATCTCATCACCATTAAGGCCATAGACCATGAACGAAAAGTCCTGGTTATCTTGTTCAAACCTATGGATCTCGGTTAAGTCCATAGGGAACGACAATCGAGTTAAATTTAAAGTTTGTTTCAATTCATCAAACTTGGCCTTGTACTTTCCTGGTCTGTTAACATGACGATCTTGAGCTGGCTGCAAATACGCGGCCACAGACCACAGGAAGCAATCATTGTCATAATTTTCAATATTCACCACAGCCTTTTTCAATGCTATTGCTGGTGGTGTTTTAATATAGCTAGACCCAGCATTCAACGGGTTGAAATGACAAATGTTGATTTGTAAATGATGAATTTTGTCTAACGCTAAACCACTGGGTCCTTGTTGAAGTTTATCAAATTTTGATAGCAAGGCATTCACCACGTGGGTTTCATACCACTGTTCCAAATTATGGGCTATGAATAGCTCTTGCATTTTACTGCAAATATAAAATGTCTCTTTATGCTCCACGTCCTTCTTTTTATATATGAAATCGCACACCAGTTCTGTATTCACCTTTAAAACTGTATGCAACCTTTGCGCTGTACAAATTTCAATTTTAAAAATTTCAAAACAAGATTGTAAAAATTCTTTGGGAATCAAACTTTTTCTAACATTGACCACACGACCAGAGCACACACGCGATTTGAAACAACTGTTTAGGGGTTCCCAAGTTAGGCTATCGGTAGCAGTGGCAAAAGACATTATTTTGAAAGAACACTCTCACCTGAGTTTAGAAATGTAGACTGTCTGACAATGGTCGCAAACTAGAGCCTCTTGGATTTTAGCCGTATTTGCTATAGCGGTAAACCTTTTATTCCAAATATCTAAAAAGAAATAAAATAAACCACCATAAGTATATCCATTCGGGCAAAATCAAACAGGTTATATTATATAATAAAACAAATCTCACCTTAACGTGTAATGCTTTGCTATATTCCCGTCTCGTGGGCTAGTGTGGAAATGGTTTCCTTTTCTAGCTGTCTGTCTTTCTCCCTTTCTTTAATATCGTTCTCACACACACTCACACAACAGGCAGGCTATACCGGTTATCTGCAAACAAATAAATAAACATTTATTTATAACTTTAACAATCAATAAATAATTGCATGTAAATAAATATATATATAAATCAATAAATATATAAATGAATGAATAAACACCTACCTCACAACAAGGTTAAGTATTTTCCACCAACACCAAAACTGTTAAACAAGACCAGGGGTTTCATGCAACGCAGTGTGTTCAAAGGTAGTTACCTAAGTGAGAGTGGAAATGATAACGACATGTCTTTATATATGTTACCTTGCATGTATAATCTTTTTTTCCCCCACGCTTTGACCATTCTCTTATCGTGCACGTGGACAGCTAACGTCCAAGGTGAACACCTGTGCCGGATCAAATTTCACATGAACTTGCATTTTGTCACGTACGAAGCAAAACAGGATGTGACTTGTTAACAGTTATCATGCACGTGGATAGATAACGTCCAAGGTGAACACCTGGGGTAGATCAAATTTCACATGAACTTGCATTTTGTCACGTACGAAGCAAGACAGAATGTCACTGGTTTAGCGTGCATGTGGTTTCACACCTGTTCACATGCCTTTCGCTCTTCCCTGCCACCACGATGGTCAGATTATTTCACCTTCAAGCGTCATGGTCATTTTTCCATTGCACCTGTTGTCAAGGCAGATCAGTGCCTTCCAATAAGCTCAAATGACATTCACCTCCTGTAAGTTTGTTTTCTGTACTCGCTTCGACCAACATAGAACCAAGTTCTCATTACCGTTTACACGTCAAAGGTAAAATATCAGAAAAACGCACCCTCGCTCTGTCATAAACCGACCCGTCGAAATAGCAATTAATCTATTGAACACAGCCACCGTGGTCAGCGACAGGTTCGTTGAAACACACACACCCAGCAGTATCGTCTCTCTCAACCACCACGCTTCATGGACTTTATAAACAGGTAAAGAAAAAGAAAACGTTTTTTCAACATGTATGGCGTTAGGCCCTTTGTGAATTATTTTTTGGAAAAAAATATCTACCACATTTGAAAGGGGGCGTTAGCCCGAGTCCTAGGACACCTCGTACATGTCTCTAGCGTTATTGGTTCGTGAGATATCGGCAAAAATCACAAAAAACACGTGTTTACCCCAAAATCGCGTTTCCCAAATTTTTTAAAATTACAATGAGTGGTCCATAGCAAAGAGGACATCACCCCGAGTACTTGGACCTGTCGAACACACCTCTAGCATGATTGGTTCGCGAGATATAGCAAAAAGTTCAAAATCATGTTTTTCCCCCAAAAAACCGTGTTTCCAGCATTTCACCTTTTCGACATCTACATTTCCGTAAAGAGCGCAACGAGACGAAAAAAACGAATCCAAGCACGCCCTCCTAGCATGACTCCTTCCATTCCAAGGTCGCAGGGGCTCACCACTTGCTTTTGGAAGCAGCTCCCCTCATCCCACTACTACCTACAGGTATTCATCCTAGAGACTTGACATTTATTTTGGGGGTAGAGGGGATAGGGACCATTGATTTACGTCAAACATTTTTTTTGTAGAGTTCCTAGTTTCCGAAATATAGAATTTTCAAAATTCGAGTTTTTTTCAAAAAAAACATAAAAATTAAAAAAGTTTTACTATAGAAAATAAAGGTCATAAAGACCATTCGTTTGAGCCATGGCACAACGTTCTATCCTGTTTGGTTTTCAAACTATCGCCTATTTTCGAAAACAAAAAAAAAATCACAAAAATTTCAAAAATATAACGAGTGGTCCATAGCAAAAAAGACGTCAGCCCGAGTCCTATGACACCTCATTCGTGAAACTCCGACCATGGGTTCGAGAGAAAAGTCTATTTAAATGTTTCAACTTCGCGCGGCGGCCATGTTGGTTTGTTGGGCACAGCGGCGTCAAGTGAAGCAGAACACCCACTACCCCCCTACTAATGTATTGTAATCGAAGCTTTCATGAACTACAACCAAAGGTTTTGAACAATACTATGATAGACTCCCAAACTGAATGGTCTCAACTATCAGCAGCTTACGGGCGGAACAGCAAGGTCATCTGCCCATTACTAACAATACAAACATAAATTCAGCACGAGTAAAGGTCGCACGAATTGTCAAAGTCTCACGCAGAATACTATTCCTTAACAAGTAGTTCCGTGAAGAACTAAATCGCTTATTTTCATATATCCTACTCATATTAATTGCCTCTATCAACATAGGCTACACATTTTCAGTTTGTTTGCTGTAATAGATTCGTAGATATTGAGAACCGTTTAAATATTTCGGATGGTCGCCATGTTGAATTCTAATATAATATAATTATGTAGGCCATCGAGTTATGAGGAATATTGTGTACGTTCATTATTCATACGCTGATTTCGATCGCATGATTAGAACACAAGAAATGAAACGAAAATCCACAGCCTGCTTCCAGTCGACAGACCGGGTCAGGGAATGGAATGAATGAAGATCTAGCGGCGAGGATATGAACTGTGCTGTCGCACTTCCCTGGAGCAATGATTAAATGAATGACAGATGAAATGAAATTGCAGTGGATAGAGTTGTTGGAATGAAATTTGTGATAGGGAAAACCGGAGTACCCGGAGAAAAACCTCTCTGCCTCAGATGGGATTTGAACCACGGACTCAGCGGTGAGAGGCCAGAATGCTGCGGCCTAAGCCACAGAGGCTCAACACTAGAAATAAAAACTTAATTTTAAAATTTCTCACAGCCGCCATGTTGGATTGGTGATAGATAATAAAATTAAAGGGCACAGTCGGGGTCGGCCATAATAGTACTATGACCTTACCGAGTTTCATTGAAATCGCTCCAGCCGTTTAGAAGTTATTAGGGGCGGGAGGGAGGGGTGGACACACACGGACGCACACACACAGACAAAAGGTGATCTCCAAAGGCTTTTTTTTTTCTTCAAAAAACGAAAATAGGCTAACAATGAAATATGTCAGATAGAGATACAGGTCCGACATTACGGTATTGTTTAATTTTGAAGATTGGAACATCGTAGTCATCAGCCACGACAACTTGAGTGTATGTGTGTAGGTGCCTGATGTCAAGCTGAAAGAAGCCCGAGGAAAAGCACTGTCATCACCCAGACTAGGCTGACCATTTCAGCCGTGGAGCAAGGCAAGTGGATCGTCTGAACCTGACTAGATTCGGGGATGTCCCGAAAGTGCCCGCCCAACCTTGACTACTGCTGCCTCCGCATGCTTTACAAACAGTCGAAATTCGCGAAAAATATTAAAACAAATAAACATTGAGTTTAGTACATGTTTTATATAAAGAACAAGAAGTTCCGTGAAGAACTATACAGCCTACTTTTCATGCCAATGATTATTCTACAGTATATGAACCTATCTAGAATAATGACAAAATTAAGTTCGTAATATCGAAATATCAAATTAGTTCAAAATATACCTGGTATAATGTAGCCTAATAGAGCACTACAGTTGGCAGCCCTGGTGACTGAATATATTCTTAGTTCCATCTCTTAAGGTACAGAATACAAAATTAGGTTGAAGTCCAATGGACGTTACATGCAGTTAGACACTGGATCTAACAGCACGCGTAAAAGCATATTGCCAACAATACCATGCATGTGCTGGTCAGAAATAATCTGAAATATTATGATATCTTGTTGTGCCAATTTTGGATGAAATCCACTTGTTAGTATAGAAGTTACATGTATTTTAAAATTGGACATATCAGCAGGCATAGAATCATGTTGGCAGCACTGCCTTGTATTAATTACTCCAAATTAATCTAGAATGTCAGGTGCTATACGTGTGCAAAGTATAGAGCTGTTGGCTTGCATACTTTCTGATATATTGATATTAGGGTAAAAAAAATATAGACAGCATTTATTAACAGTTGGCAGCCCTGATTGCTCCTAACAATACTTACAGTCATTCTGTTATGGTACACATAGCACATACGAAATTTGGTTGTAATCCAACTGATAGTATAGAAGTTACATGTATTTAAAATTGGTACTATCAGCAGGCTTATAATCATGTTGGTAGAACTGACGTATATAAGTTACTCAAAATTAATCTAAAATGTCAGAATATACGTGTGCATAGTTTAAAGCTGTTGGCTTGCATACTTTCTGATATATTGGTATTTGGATAAAAAAAATTGAGAGAGCAATTATTAACAGTTGGCAGCCCTGGTGGCTCTTAAGAATACGCTCAATCATATCTGTTTATGTACAAATATTACATACAAAATTTGGTTGAAATCCAATTGATAGTGTAGAAGTTATATGCATTTAAACATTGGACCTATCAGAAGGCTTAAAATTATTTTGGCAACACTGTCATTGTTGGCCTCCTGGAAATTAAACTGGCTCCCATACATACCTTGCGAGATATCCAACATGGAGCTCAAATTTCTAGTGCGTTTTTTCAGCAGTTGGTAGCACTGACATCATTTTCAAATATGGACGTGAGATATTCCGGTGCACATCTTTACTCATACTAAATTTGGTTTTGATTGCTGCAGCCGTTTAGGAGTTGATAGGGGGGGGGGGGTGGACACACACACAGCTAGACAGACAGACAGACACACATTTTCCCGGATCGATCTCACAAGTCTACTTTTTCCTCATTTTTGCAAAATGTGAAAAGTAGGCTAAAAATTACTGGGTGTGTGCAACTACGATGCGCGACGATATTTGAGCATGACAACGTATTTTCAGACATTTTTCTTTTCAGCTTCGTATACTTTTTAGCCTATAGGCTTATGGGATCACCTTTTGTCCGTGTGTCTGCGTGTACGTGATGGTGTGTGTCCCCCTAATAACTTCTAAACGGATGGAGAGATTTCAATGAAACTCTGTAAGGTCATAGCACTATTCCGGACCACCCCGACCGTGCCCTTCAAATTTTGTTACGTCTCACCAATCCAACATGGCGGCTGTGCGATATATTTCACCAGCATTCAATATCTCCGAAACTATTACCGATATCACGCTGTAATATTTTACGGTGATAAAGCGAACTACTACCTATGTGACTTTTGAAAACATGGTAACTACAAAAGCAACATGGCGGCCAAGCGAAGTTGCGACTTTTAAATCGACGTTTCTCGCGATTTAACCAAGCAAACGCAATAAAACTTGGTACAGTATATGTTTATACGCATTGTAATGCACCGACATCTAACTTCGTTCAATTGTTTACATAACCTCAAGATGTCGGCTGTGCGAAATATTTCACCGGCATTCTATATCTCTGAAACTGTTATCGGTATCACCCTGAAATTTTTTACGGAGATAAAGAGTACTACTGGAAGTTTATTTATAAGACTTTCAAAAACCGGTTAACTACAAAACGAATATGGCTTGGGGTGATAGACTCGCATCTACCCAGCTCGTAAACTGTTGCCTCAGTATTTGAATGAAGATTGTTGGAAGAAATGAAAACGAAAAAACACTTATAGTGGGCGATGTATTGGAGATAGAGATATGCTCTCCGGGGCATTTTTGTAGAACTTTTCATGCTGAACAATTCTTACACTCAAAGTATATAGATATTTTTAATGGTTTGCCCAGCGTAAGCTTAAAAAGCACACGGACGCTATGTGGTTTTTTTCCTTCGAATTTTTCACTGAAATCGTTACTGCTCGGCTTCCTTTCATCATAAATAAATTATTTTCTATAGAACTCTTCCTCGAGATATCCTTTACAGAAAGGTGAAAACCGCATCAAAATCCATCCAGAGGTTCACCCGTGACATCCAAAAACGACAGTAGCGACACTCGAGCGCAGCAACAGAAGAGAGAGAGAGAGCGTTGCAGCAAAAGAGAGATGAAACGATATCATCACCTTTCACTGTAACACGAACGTCACTGCATCCCAAGAATTTATTGGCGTCGCCCCGTCAAAAATATAATATAATTACACGTTTCAACAGGCGGAACACTCGCGAAAGAACTCAAAATATCTATGACTTGCGAATTTAGCACCTTCTTATTTGTCGTTATTCGCGAAAAAACGCAATTAATAAATTAAGTAAATTTGAAAGTTTTAGATTGTTTCTTTCATAATATTTATTGACCATGTTCCAAAACAGAACTTAACTGTTTTCTGCCTTGTCATAATGTGAAAAAATCCAAAAGTTTTGGAATGTTGCTTCAGGTGGTTTGAGTTGAAATGGTTCGTTAACGACTCGATAGGTGGCAGACGCTATATATTTACAGTTCTCGTACGTGCTGACAAATAGAAGGTTGGTTGGTTCCTCAGTTTATGGGCTGCGACAACGCGGTCATGTAGCCCCGTGTACTTTGGGTGTGTGTAGAATCTGCCTGATAACCGTTGTTAATTGTGATGGCTGTATTAGTGTGTGTATCTGTTTTTTAATTCAAGGAAAGACTGCAACTTTGAATTTATCAAATAGTTCCTACTTTTGCCGCCAAACGCCACCGTCAACGAATATTAGGCCTAGTTCAGAACTTAGCTACTAGACGCCTTCGCAGTCGGCTATTGGCAACGAACGTAGGGACCTAAGAGCGTTGTTTACATTCTTAACCTATACAATTTAGCTTCACACAGGTGTAATTAGTGGAAGTTTCTTTAACATGCCATAAATCTATGACATGGGACCGCCGGGTTTACTTACCCTCCGAAGGAAGGCATACTGAGGGATTTTTAACGCTCTTAAAAAATCCGACGGCTTCGGCCGGGTTTGAACCCGCTATCTTGGGCATAGAAGCTCAGCATGCTACCAACTACGCTGACAAATAGAAGAACAAACTTGTCTGCGTACACTCTCAATAGCTATTACTGATAAATTCACTCAAAAATTTTACCCTCATTAAGCGAGAATTTTAGCCCCTTTCATTCAAGAATTTTGACTCTCAATAGACTAATGATAAAGTCGAAGAAACAGATGAGGGTGCGATGAGCCTGAACTCTGGTTGGTAGGTTGGTTGGATCCTCGGTTTAGGGGCTGCGACAACGCGGCCATGTAACCCCGTGTTCTCTGGGTGTGTGTAGAATTTGTCTGATAGACTATTAGTGTGTGTAATTCAAGTAAGGACTGCAGATGTTCCTACTTTTGCTACCAATGCTACCGTTAACGACACATAGTTGTAAACTTGGCTAATAGATGCCACCACAACCAGCACTTGGCGACGAACGTTAGAAATTACAGAGCGTTTATCAAGTCTAACCCAGAGATTTAGCTTCACACAATTGTAGTTAGTGGAAGGTTCTTTCACATGCCATAAATCAATGACATGGGACCACCGGCTTTAATTCCCCTCCGATGGAAGGCATACTGTGGGATTTTTAACGCTCTTAAAAATCCCACGACATCGGCCGGGTTTGAACCCGCGTTCTTGGGCATAGAAGCTCAGCATGCCACCCAAGCCACCATTGCAATATTAATTAGTGGGCCATGAATGGGGGAGGGTGTCAGCTGTGATGCAATAGCCTGCCTGGGACACGCATACCGCACCTCGCGACATGCAGAACAAGAGAAGGGTGTAGGGACCTGCGAATTCCAGACGAGTCTCCCTTATGGGAGTCCATTGTTCTCAGTGTGGTTTGGTGTTGAATCACCGACCTTTGTTTCTTGAACCTGTGGAGCTTATCAGGTAATATTACCCTGAGGAAATGTTGAGAGTGTTAAAATATCCTTCAGTATGCCTTCCTTCGGAGGAGAAGTAAAGCCGGCTGTCCCATGTCATAGATTTGTTCTTGTTTAAGTCTTCAGTCTTTTGACTGGTTTGATGCAGATCTCCATGCCTCCCTGTCCTGAGCTAATCGTTTCATCTCTACATAGCTACCACACCCTACATCCGAGGCAATCTGTTTAACATATTCTAACCTTGGTCTACCCCTACAGTTCTTGTCCTCGACCCTTCCTTCCATAACTAAGCTTGCTATTCCTGGGTGTCTTAGTATGTGTCCTACCAACCTATCTCTACTCTTCATTAGCAGTCGCCAGAAACATCTCTCCTCTCCCACTCGTCCTAATACCTCTTCGTTTGTAACCCCATCTACCCATCTGATCTTCATCATTCCCCTGTAACAGCACATTTCAAACGCTGGAATTCTCCTCTTTTCTGCTGCACCAATAGTCCAAGTTTCACTTCCATAGAGCGCCACGCTCCAGACAATGGCTTTCAAAAATGACTTCCTAATACCTAAATCTATATTCGATGTCAACAGATTCCTTTTCTGTAGAAATGCTTTCCTTGCCTGAGCCAACCTACTTTTATATCCTCTTTGCTTCGTCCATCACTGGTTATTTTGCTTCCTAAGGAACAGAAGTCTCCTACTTCCTTTAGTTTCTCCCCTACCCTTGTGATGTCCATAGAGGTTTCTGATTTATTGCGGCTGCATTTATGGCATGAAAAAGAACCTTCGACTAATTAAACTTGTGTGAAGCTATATTTCTAGTTTATAATTAGTTGAAACGCTTTATCATAGTTCCAACGTTCACCACTAGGTGTCAGTGACATCCGGTAGCGATATGTGGAACTACTTGAAATTGAATGGAACTTGTAGCTGCCTGAACATGTCTTCGGACACTCCCGGTACTAAAAGCCCTACGCAAAATAAGTAAATAAATACCCTGAGGCAACAATTCTGAACGTACCTGTTCACAAAGCGAAGGCTACGGTTTGATGAAAAGGGAGCATCGCTGGGAAGAGTTACACCACCGTCCCAAGTACACTAAAAGCTTTAGTACGCTATCATTTGAGAAAAGTCGACCCCGAGGAGTAAGGGTAACTAGCTTGCCTCTTACCTACGAGGCTATGATGATGATGATAATTGTTGTTTTAAGGGGCCTAACATCCAGGTTATCGACCCCTAATGGTCTGGGTGATAGCGAACATGGCAATGAAATGGAAACCAGAAAGAAAATTAAGTGAGACGGAACTCAGATTGAAACTACTCACAAAATGGAGAGCGGTAATACTTACAAAAGGGAATATAGAACGAAAATACTCACAAAAGGAATAGATTGAAAAATACGCACAAAATGTAGGCTAGGTTAAAAATACGTACAAAATGCAAAGTAGAGTCGAAATACTTACAAAATGCAATTGAAATCCAAAATACTTACAAAATGCAAATGAGATTGAAAATACGTAGAAAATGCAATTGAAGTTCAAAATACTTACAAAATGCAATTTAAATTGAAAATACACAATGCAATTTAGATTGAAAAACGCCCATTTCAGATTCTAAATACACGCAAAGTGCAATTGAAATTCAAAATACTTACAAAATGTACGATAGATTCAAACTACCGGTACTCATTTGGATTGACAATACTTAAAAAATGCAATTTAGATTGAAAATACTTACAAAATGTAATTTAGATTCAAAATACCCACAAAATGCAATTGAGAATCAAAATACCTGTAAAATGCCCACCATACAAAATGCAATTTAGATTTAAAATTCTTGCGAAATGCGGTTTAGGTTGAAAATACATTGCATTTCATTTCAAAACAAGAAGTTCCGTTAAGAACTATACAGCCTACTTTTCATGCCAATGATTATTCTACAGAATATGAACCTATCTAGAATAATGACGAAATTAAGTTGCTAATATCGAAATTTCCAATTAGTTCGAAATACTGTATACCTGGCATAATGTATCCTAATAGAGCACTACAGTTGGCAGCCCTGATGACTTAATATATTCTTAGATCCATCTCTTAAGGTACAAAATACAAAATTTGGTTGAAGTCCAATGAATCGCATGGACGTTACATGCAGTTAAACATTGGATCTAACAGCGCGCGTGAAATCATGTTGGCAACAATGTCATGCATGTATTGGTCAGAAATAATCTGAAATAATGTGATCTATTGTTGTGCCAATTTTGAATGAAATCCATTAGTTAGTATAGAAGTTACATGCATTTTAAAATTGGACCTAACAGCAGGCTTAGAATCATGTTGGCAGCACTGACGTATATTAGTTACTCCAAATTCGTCTAGAATGCCAGGTACTATACGTGTGCAAATTTTAGAGCTATTGGCTTGCATACTTTCTGATATATTGATATTAGGGTAACAAAAATAGGGACAGCACATATTAACAGTTGGCAGCCCTGGTTGCTCCTTAGAATACGCATAGTCATATCTGTTATGGTACACATAACACATACGAAATTTGGTTGAAATCCAAATGATAGTATGGAAGTTGCATATATTTATAGTTGGACCTGTCAGCAGGCTTAGAATCATGTTGGTAGCACTGACGTATATAAGTTACTCCAAATTAATATAGAATGTCAGGTACTATACGTGTGCATAGTTTAAAGCTGTCGGCTTGCATACTTTCTGATATATTGGTATTTTGATAAAATAAATTAGGAGCATTTATTAACAGTTGGCAGCCCTGGTAGGTCTTAAGAATACGCTCAGTCATATCTGGTTATGTACACATACAACATACGAAATTTGGTTGAATTCCAATTGATAGTGTAGAAGTTATATGCATTTAAAAATTGGACCTATCAGGAGGCTTATAATCATTTTGGCAACACTGCCATGTTTGGCCTCCTGGAAACTAAACTGAAATATTATGGTCTGTACGTGTGCCATTTTTGAAATAGCTCCCATTCATACTTTCCAAGATATCCAACATGGAGCTCAAATTTCAATTGCGATTTTTTAGCAGTTGGTAGCACTGACATCATTTTCAAATATGGCCGTGAGATATTCAGGTGTAGATCTTTACTCCTACCAAATTTTGTTTCGATTGCTGCAGCCGTTTAGGAGTTGATAGGGGGGGACACACACACAGCCAGACAGACAGACAGACAGAAGGACAGACAGACAGACAGACTAACAGACAGACGGACAGACAGACAGACAGACAGACAGACATTTGCCCGATCTCATAAGACTACTTTTTTCTCATTTTTGCAAAATGTGAAAAGTAGGCTAAAAACGCTAAAGGGAAATTAGATACACGGGGAGCTAATTAACAAAAACAGCGCGGGAATCTTCGAGAGAAAAGGAAATATAATGAAAAGAAAACAAGAGGTCTGACACCTCGAAGAATGAGGGATCAGGAAAGATGAGACAAGGGCCAATTAAGGCGGGAAAGTGAAAGACTCCCTAGGCCTCGGATACCCTAATACCGTCGGAGTCGGAAAAGAACAAGAGTAGACCAAGGGAGGTCGAGAGGAAATAAGACGGAGAGGAGCCCGGCACAAGTAAGTGGAAGCAATGCCGGACTCAGCTGGGGTCCTGTGGTCGCCAACCCACGTCCCACTAGATGGGAGCCCCTGGGGGGACGAGGCTATGAGCTGGGCGGTAGTCCTCTAGCATTGGCGCGGTCAGAAGTTGTTCGATACGATACACTACACTCGCCCTTGGCTTACAGATAGCATTGGCGCGGTCAGAAGTTGTTCGATACGATACACTACACTCGCCCTTGGCTTACAGATAGCATTGGCGCGGTCAGAAGCTGTTCGATACGATACACTACACTCGCCCTTGGCTTACAGATAGCATTGGCGCGGTCAGAAGTTGTTCGATACGATACACTACACTCGCCCTTGGCTTACAGATAGCATTGGCGCGGTCAGAAGTTGTTCGATACGATACACTACACTCGCCCTTGGCTTACAGATAGCATTGGCGCGGTCAGAAGCTGTTCGATACGATACACTACACTCGCCCTTGGCTTACAGATAGCATTGGCGCGGTCAGAAGCTGTTCGATACGATACACTACACTCGCCCTTGGCTTACAGATAGCATTGGCGCGGTCAGAAGTTGTTCGATACGATACACTACACTCGCCCTTGGCTTACAGATAGCATTGGCGCGGTCAGAAGCTGTTCGATACGATACACTACACTCGCCCTTGGCTTACAGATAGCATTGGCGCGGTCAGAAGTTGTTCGATACGATACACTACACTCGCCCTTGGCTTACAGATAGCATTGGCGCGGTCAGAAGCTGTTCGATACGATACACTACACTCGCCCTTGGCTTACAGATAGCATTGGCGCGGTCAGAAGCTGTTCGATACGATACACTACACTCGCCCTTGGCTTACAGATAGCATTGGCGCGGTCAGAAGTTGTTCGATACGATACACTACACTCGCCCTTGGCTTACAGATAGCATTGGCGCGGTCAGAAGTTGTTCGATACGATACACTACACTCGCCCTTGGCTTACAGATAGCATTGGCGCGGTCAGAAGTTGTTCGATACGATACACTACACTCGCCCTTGGCTTACAGATAGCATTGGCGCGGTCAGAAGCTGTTCGATACGATACACTACACTCGCCCTTGGCTTACAGATAGCATTGGCGCGGTCAGAAGTTGTTCGATACGATACACTACACTCGCCCTTGGCTTACAGATAGCATTGGCGCGGTCAGAAGCTGTTCGATACGATACACTACACTCGCCCTTGGCTTACAGATAGCATTGGCGCGGTCAGAAGCTGTTCGATACGATACACTACACTCGCCCTTGGCTTACAGACAGTGTTGCCACATTGGGCTCAGTGACTTACACTGCTTTTCAGTCGGTCAACATGAGTTGGGTGGGGTACAAGATATACATATGTAAAAACACTCCTAGAAACAATTACAGGTATTAGTTAGTTATCACATTGTAAGTGAGCATCGCTGTGTGGAGAACAATACCAAGGTAAGTGTATCTAGTGCATGCTAAAATGTTATTGATTTATTATTATTATTACAGTGTGTATTCTTAACGTACACACGCGCATATACACCGTTACTGACGTAATTCACAAAACACACCTAACGTATGACGAGATTCAAACCGCGAATCAACAAAAAAGTAAACATTATAATTTAGTTTATTAATGTGAATATAAACAATATGCAGCACTATTTCTCACTGGCTGCTGAAGCATTACAATACACAACGAGATACATCTTCAGGTTGTCCATCACAAATGACCGCGAAACTGCGGCAATATGTTTCTTGCCCTTGAGTTGTCGTGTAAATTGAGATCGCTGTTCAGCCTAGATTGCTTTCCCACATGATTGGCAACACAGAACGCCCCCAGCAGAAGTAAAATTACCTTTAAATTCTGCAACAGACGATAATTTGTAGTCGTTTTTACTTTAGGCATCGTAGAACTGCCTTATACTTCACAGTGCCAGAAATGAATTGCATGTGAGTGACACTGGTTCCATGTAGCTGGGGAGGGGGAGGTCTAGCACGTGGTGCAATATGGCTATGGACAAGGAAATCCCCTGCTTCCACAGTGAGTGGCACGGTGCGACAAGTTAGAAATAACACAGTTACAAGCTGACATACGCTCTGCATGAAGATTACATAGCCCACAGGTTCTTCCCCGTTGAAGTATCACAGAACAAAAATGCAATAAACTGAAAGATAGCATACTGATTATAAACATGTAAATATTATGTCTTTTTATGAGCTAATAAGTGAAAAGCAGAAATGTATGCATTTATAGAAGTAATGTTTAACATATGTATTTACATAAAAAATATTTGTTTATTACCCCTTCACGAATTGATTGCCGGCGGTCAAGATGGGAACTATTCTCTGTTTGCTTGTGTCACAAGTCAGCCTGCTTCGTTGATAGGTACAGTAGCGCGAATAGGATATGACTCAGCTCCAGTACCTGTTCGTGGTGACATGACGCTTATCAGCGCATCTAAGAAAGGTAGCGCGCGCAATGCTGCTTGACTTATGTGCGGACTGCAGTGTGTCCTTCTCCTTACCCCGCGGGGCTCCTGCTACAATAATCAACAAACTGTGGCGCAGCCAGGCTCAGCGGCAATCAAATGTTAAATGGCTAATACCTAAAAATCGGAGCCCTAATAATCATCTAACGACGTGCTATTGAACCACAGTGAAAATTAACCTTGAACAGGATCTGATGATGGCCACTTAAGGCTGGAAACGTGTAATCCTAAATTGCTCCATTTAAGTGTGATAACTAATGCATGTAGCCGGCCCCGTGGTGTTGGCGTAGCGCGTCTGCCTCTCACCCGGCGGCCCCGGGTTCGATTCCCGGCTCCGTCAGGGATTTTAGAAACTGACGAGTGGGCTGGAACGGGGTGCACTCAGCCTCGTGAGGACAATTGAGTAGCTGTCTAACAGTGAGGCAGCGTCCCGATCAAGAAAACTAAGATTAACGGCCGAGGGGACCCGATGCGCTGATCACGCGTCACCCCAATAACTGCAGGCCAAATGGCTGGGCAGCGGTCGTTTGGTAGGCCTAGGCCCTTAATGGGCTGTGTTGTGCCTGGGGGGGTTATTAACTAATACATGTAATGTTTTCCAGGAGTGTGTTTACATATTCATTGGGCACAATCGTGTTGACTGAAAAGGAGCAAAAGACAATTTCTATAGGCAACAAATCTCTACATTTCACATTATTAATCGTTTATTATCCCAGCTCCGCTTCACCCACGAGCAAAGACAACTGGGGATGGTGACTGGCCAAGCGACCGCTAACTTGGGTCTAATAAAGTAAGAGTCACGGAAGGATGCTGGCCGTGGACCCGTGAAAACGGGAAACTACAGAAAACCATGTTCAGGGCGGCCGAGGTGGGATTCGAAGTCACGCTCTGCCGATGCCAGCGCAGCTCTTAATAGAGATAAAATATTATACATTTTGTATAGTCCAGATATTTAGTAACAATTTGAAAAGCTGTCTCTATCTCTCGGGGCGTGATGCAGAGGTCAATCTGCTTGCCTCTCACCAAGGAGAACTGGGCTCGATTCCCGGTCAATGCATGTCAGATATCCCCTCCTGTGGTTCGGATTTCACGTAAAAATGGATGTCCTGTGATCGCCAGAATAACGGTCACGTAAAACTACGAACTTCTTTCCTTCCTTCCTTATCTCTTTTAATAACATAGCAATGTGCAGCGATGTTTGACTGCTACTGAGCGATTTGAGAGGATACCAGTTGGTGACACTGCTGCATGAAACGGTTTTATCCCACCCCTCCTAGGTTTGATCTCCTCCCCGTGAAAAGGCGCGAGACTCTCTCCCCATCCAGCTACTACAGTCAATACGCAGTACAGTATTTGTAAATGCCGATCAACATTGTTGAGACAGTAGAAGCTTTAAAATTCCCATTCTTCCCCGAGTAGCAGCCAAGGCTCAAGCAGTCAGAGCCTACACGTGTCTTGCCAACCTTCTGCAGAGTGCTCAATGATGTAAAGGAGGCTCCATTGTCCGATGTTTCCAGAATCATTCTTAAAATCTTATATATAAAAGTGAAAGTCTGTATGTATGTGGGTGGGTCTGTTCCGTATACAAATCTACACCGTTCCACCAATCTCAACCACATTTTGCATACACATAGTTTAGGACCCAGAAGGAACCGCTGGCTACATGAATTTTCAATAGTCTTTCTCATTCTTCTGATTTCGACCCTTTTGCACTCCAGCACAGGCTAATCAAATCATAAAATATTGACGTCCGAAACGGGGGAGGAGCTTACGGTCAGCCGTTTGCAATATGGCGGCGAGATAGTGATGAGAAGTAAGCAAGAAAGTAATTGGGTGTGCGTTTGTTATGGATTCTAATTTATGATGGCAAAATACTACAAATTTTCTTTCATTGATAGCAATATTTTTATAATCAATTTAAATCACAGTGCTTAATTACTAGATTACCAGTTTAAAATGTTACCCACATGTAGATAGTTAATTTACTGTCTGCTGTTACATATATGAAGCCTGTACTTGGGAGCCTAGCGGTATCGATGTTTTTATTAATTTCACAAGTATATATCACATAACACAAAGGACGACTCCCTGATAATAAATTGAATCCAGCAACCCTGAATTTGCATGAATGTTTTGGGTTCAAAGAAGCGTTAGTTGGGATGTTCAAATCATACTTCAATATTGCTAATATTGACCTACATACTTGCTGTTCAAAGGCAAGAATATAAATTCTCTGGCAAATTAAGGCTAGGAACAGCATTTTTCTTAAGTTTTCTAACCATTCGGCTATTGTCAATGGGAAGAACCCCTAAAATAAGTTTACGAAGAGCGGATTAAATTCGGTTCTATGTACGGCACAGAAGTATTAGGCTACAAGTTTATCAGTATTTCTGATGTAGCTAAATCCTTGTGAATACAAATTAGAGACAATAACTATCAATAATCAACAGTACCGGTGCTTACGCTGCAGAAAGAAGTCATCATCACAAAAATGCAGACTGCACACTGTCATGTAACGTGTGACACGTTTTCCAATTGACAGCGCCGAAGCCCATCTTTCTCTCTGAACTTTTTGTACAGGAAAGTAGTGAAGAGATTTCTTACCCATTTTATACGATATACAACCGTATACAGAGCAGTACCTCCTCGAATTTGACAAATTCCTTTCTGTTTCCATCACGACATCAATGCTTCACCATGAAAATAAACCTCACCAGTCACAATGTTACAGCTTCAACATTCTACCGCATGGCTGCGCCATCCAACTTTTCTGACGTCAATACTCATGAAGGAATGGCAAGCCAGATAGTTTCCATGGCAACATAGCTCAAGTCGAGACACGGCCAGTTCTGCTCTGCACTACCGGTATAGAAAAAGAGGATCTTTACTTGAAATCCCGTTAGTTACTCAACTACTCACACAGCACTGTCAACCGAGTTTAGCATAACAAAGACTTGACACTATCATCTACTATATATATTTGTCAAATACCACTCACTCACTCATTCATTCATCACGAAATCTCAGAAACCACCGACGTATTGGAATTAAATTTGGTATGCAGCTTCCCAAAGGGCCGCAATTGCCCACTAAGAGAGGATTTTTGGATATTCAGGTTCTAAAGGGGTGTTAAGGGTGTAGACCTGCATTTCATTGAATTACAATATCTCCCGATTGGTATCATTGGGGGATGTGACACTCGGCACATAAACTCATCATTAAAAATAAGAAGACACGAGTCTCAGGGTTTTGGATGTGGTGTATATCATGAGGTGAAAGGGGTGAAAAGTGGGGATTGAAAGATTGAAAGATTCCTAACGGATCGTGTATCTCTTAAACGACATAGGTGAGGAGTTTGAAACTCAGCGGAAAACAATCAGCATACAAAATACGTAAATACGTGTTTGACCGTTTATTCATAAATCCAATTTAAGGGGTCCATGGGGAGGGGTGAAATTCTAGGGGGGGGGGGGACAGGAAGAAAGTGTCCTAACTGATTGACTGACTCACTCACTCATCAAACTCAGGGGAAAAAACTGCTTTAAAGTAAGTAAATAGCTGTTCGACAGTTTTTTTTATTAAATCAAATTTAAGGGGTTCATGGGGAGGGGTGAAATTCTGAAAAAAGAAAATTGAAAGATAATGTCCTGACTCACTCACTCTCTCACACACTCATCATCGCCCAGCCAAAATTATTGAAGTTAGAAACATGACAGTTTGGGGATATGTTCATTGTATGTCAAAACCGTCTACTAAGGGAGGATTTTCGGATATTCAGGTTCTGAAGGGGTCTTAAGGGGGTTAAACCTGCATTCCATTGAATAACAATATCTCCCGATTGGTTTCATTGGGGGATGTGATACACGGCATATAAACTCATCATTAAAAATGAAGAAGACATGTGTCTGAGGGTTTTTCGATGTGGTGTATATTATGAGGTGAAAGGGGTGAAAAGTAAGAATTGAAAGATTCCTAACGGAGCGTGTATCTCTTAAACGACATAGGCGAGGAGTTTGAAACTCAGCGGAAAAAATCAGCATAAGAAATAAGTAAATATGTGTTTGACCGTTTTTTCATAAATCAAATTTAAGGGGCCCATGGGGAGGGGTGAAATTCTGGGGGTGGGGGGTGGGGGGAAACAGGAAATAAAGTGTCCTAACTGATTGACTGACTGACTCACTCATCAAACTCAGGGGGGGGGGGGGGGGACTGCTTTAAAGTAAGAAATAGCTGTTCGACAGTTTTTTTTTGATCAATCATATTGAAGGGGTTCATCGGGAGGGATGAAATTCTGAAGGAAACAAGATGTTCAGTAAAGAACATATAGCCTACTTTCTCCTAAATGCATCGGTATTGTTATAACTCTTTGTCTTTTTCAAGGAGTATGATTGAATATTGGTTGTAGTAGCTTGTTGAAATACAACATGCTATAGGGATATTAAACATGAATATGAGGTGCCCTTTGCTAGTGCTACCTCTGTACCAAATTTCGTTCAATTCGGTTTCACCGTGTTTGAATTGATAGGGGGAATCGATTTGCACACATACTTGGCCACCATCTGCAAACTATTGGGCTGATGTTCTTGCAATTTGGTCTGAATATGTTTCCCACATAAAGATATGGTGTTGCAAAATTTGGTAGAGACTAGATTATTAGGTTGGTCGTAATTACATTTTAGCTTTTAACATTTGGGTGGCCGCGATTACGTTTCCGTCAAGATAGCGGTGATATAAAACATGACACTGAGGTGCCCTATGCTAGTGCTACCTCTGTACCAAATTTCGTTCCATTCGGTTTCACCGTATTCGAATTGATAAGGGGAATCGATTTCCACACAAAGATGGCCGCCATCCGCAAAATATTAGGCTGATGACCTATTAGTTTGGTCAAAGGATGCTCCCTCCATAAAGGTATGTTGTTGCTAAATTTGCTAGAGATCGGATGATTAGGCTAATCGTAATTTGATTTAAGCTTTGAACATTTGTGTGGCCGCCATTACGTTTCCGTCAAGATGGCGGCGATATAAAACATGACACTGAGGTGCCCTCTGCTAGTGCTACCTCTGTACCAAATTTCGTTCATTCGGTTCCACCGTGTTCGAATTAATAGGGGGAATCAATTTTGACATAAAGATGGCCGCCATCCGCAAACTATTAGGCTAATGGCCTATTAGATTGGTCGAAGGATGCTCCCTCCATAAAGGTATGTTGTTGCAAAGTTTGGTAGAGATCGGATGGTTATGTTAGTCGTAATTTGATTTAAGCTTTAAACATTTGTGTGGCCGCCATTACGTTTCTGTCAATATGGCGGCGATATAAATCATGACACTGAGATGCCCTTTGCTAGTGCTATCTCTGTACCAAATTTCGTTCCATTCAGTTTCACCGTGTTTGAATTAATAGGGGGAATCGATTTTGACACAAAGATGGCCGCCATCCGCAAACTATTAGGCGAATGACCTATTAGATAGGTCAAAGGATGCTCCCTCCATGAAGGTATGTAGTTGCAAAATTTGGTAGAGATCGGATGATTAGGTTAATCGTAATTTGATTTAAGCTTTGAACATTCGTGTGGCCGCCATTACGTTTCAATCAAGATGGCGGCGATATAAAATACGACACTGAGGTGCCCTTTGCTAGTGCTACCTCTGTACCAAATTTCGTTCCATTCGGTTCCACCGTGTTCGAATTAATAGGGGGAATCAATTTTGACATAAAGATGGCCGCCACCCGCAAACTATTAGGCTAATAACCTATTAGATTGGTCAAAGGATGCTCCCTCCATAAAGGAATGTTGATGCAAAGTTTGGTAGAGATCGGATGGTTATGTTAGTCGTAATTTAACTTAAGCTTTGAACATTTGTGTGGCCGCCATTACGTTTCTGTCAAGATGGCGGCGATATAAAACATGACACTGAGGTGCCCTTTGCTAGTGCTACCTCTGTACCGAATTTCGTTCATTCGGTTCCACCGTGTTCGAATTAATAGGGGGAATCAATTTTGACATAAAGATGGCCGCCATCCACAAACTATTAGGCTAATAACCTATTAGATTGGTCAAAGGATGCTCCCTCCATAAAGGAATGTTGTTGCAAAGTTTGGTAGAGATCGGATGGTTATGTTAGTCGTAATTTAACTTTAGCTTTGAACATTTGTGTGGCCGCCATTACGTTTCTGTCAAGATGGCGGCGATATAAAACATGACACTGAGGTGCCTTTTGTTAGTGCTACCTCTGTACCAAATTTCGTTCCATTCGGTTGCACCGTGTTCGAATTAATAGGGGGAATCGATTTTCACACAAAGATGGCCGCCATCCGCAAACTATTAGGCTAATGACCTAGTCATTTGGTCAAAGGATGCTTCCTCTATAAAGGTATGTTGTTGCAAAATTTGGTAGAGATCGGATGATAAGGTTAATCGTAATTTGATTTAAGCTTTGAACATTTGTGTGGCCGCCATTACGATTCCGTCAAGATGGCGGCGATATAAAACATGACACTGAGGTGCCTTTTGTTAGTGCTACCTCTGTACCAAATTTCGTTCCATTCGGTTGCACCGTGTTCGAATTAATAGGGGGAATCGATTTTCACACAAAGATGGCCGCCATCCGCAAACTATTACGCTGATGACCTATTAGTTTCGTCAAAGGATGCTCCCCCCAAAAAGGTATGTTGTTGCGAAATTTGGTAGAGATCGGATGATTAGGTTAGTCGTAATTTGATTTAAGCTTTGAACATTTGTGTGGCCGCCATTACGTTTCCGTCAAGATGGCGGCGATATAAAACATGACACTGAGGTGCCTTTTGTTAGTAGTACCTCTGTACCAAATTTCGTTCCATTCGGTTGCACCGTGTTCGAATTAATAGGGGAATCGATTTTCACACAAAGATGGCCATCATCCGCATACTATTACGCTGATGGCCTATATGTTCGGTCAAAGGATGCTCCCTCCATAAAGGTATGTTGTTGCAAAATTTGGTAGAGATCGGATGATTAGGTTAGTCGTAATTTGATTTAAGCTTTGAACATTTGTGTGGCCGCCATTACGTTTCCGTCAAGATGGCGGCGATATAAAACATGACACTGAGGTGTCCTTTGCTAGTGCTACCTTTGTACCAAATTTCGTTCAATTCGCATTCACCGTGTTCGAATTGATAGGGGGGGACAGACATTCAGAGTACACACACTCACACACACACAGACACACACACACACACACACACACACAGACTCACACACACACATACACACACACACAGACTCACACACACACATACACACACACAGACAGACACACTTTTTTCGCCCTGTGTTGATCTCATAAGTCTACTTTCATTTTTTGCAAAAATCGAAAGTAGGCTAAAAAAAAAATGAAAGAAAATGTCCTGACTCATTCACTCATGATCGGCCAGTCAAAAATATTGAAGTTGGAACCATGGCATTCTGGGGATATGTTCGTTGTATCTCAAAACCGTACACTAAGGGAGGATTTTTTGATATTCAGGCTCTAAAGGGGTCTTAAGGGGGTTAAACCTGCATTTCATTGAATAACAATATCTCACGAGTGGTTTCATTTGTGGATGTGATACTCGGCATATAAACTAATCATTAAAAATAAGCAGACATGTGTCTAAGGGTTTTTCGATGTGGTGTATTATTATGAGGTGAAAGGGGTGAAAATTGGGGGTTGAAGGATTCCTAACGGAGCGTGTAGGCCTATCTCTTAAACGACATAGGCGAGAAATTTGAAACTCAGCGAAAAAAAATAAGCTAAAAATTAAGTAAATCGGTGTTCGACCGATTTTTCATAAATTAATTTAAGGGGCCAATGGGGTGGGGTGAAATTCTGGGGGAAAAAAGGAGGGAAAGTGTCCTAACTGACTAACTCACTCATCAAACTCAGGGGAAAAAGACAGCTAAACAAAATAAGTTAATAGGTGTTCAAGCGTTTTTTCATCAATCCAATTTAAGGGGCCCATGGGGAGGGGTGAAATTCTGGTAAAAATAATTGAAAGAAAATGTCCTGTCTGACTCACTCACTCATCACGCCCAGCGAAAACTATTAATGTTGGAAAAATGAAATTTTGGGAATATGTTCGCTGTATGTCAAAACGTCAACTAAGGAATGATTTTTCTTTATTCGGGTTTTAAAGAGATGTTAAGGGGGTAAACGTGCATTTCATTGAATAACGATATCTCATGAGTTGTTTCTTTGGGAATGTGATATTCGGTATATAAACTAATCATTAAAAATAATCAGACATATATCTAAAGGTTTATCGATGTCGTGTATTTTATGAGGTGAAAGGGGTGAAAATTGGGGATTGAGGGATTCTTAACGGAGCGTGTATCTCTTAAACGACATAGGCGAGAAGTTTGAAATTCGGCGGGATAAATCATCTTAAAATACAAGTAAATATATGTTCGACCGTTTTTTCATAAATCCAATTTAAGGGGCCCTTGGAGAGGGGTGAAATTCTGGGGGGATAAAACAGGAAAGAAAGTGTCCTAACTGATTGACTCACTTACTCATCAAATTCAGGGGGAAATCAGCTTTAAATAAGTAAATAGGTGTTCGACCGTTTGTTTCATAAATCCAATTTAAGGGGTTCATGAGGGGGGGGGGGGGGTGAAATTATCAAATATAAATGAAAGAAAATGTCCTGACTGACTCACTCACTCATCATCGCCCAGCCAAAATTATTGAAGTTGGAAACATGAAATTTTGGGGATATGTTCGTTTTATGTCGAAAACCTCCACTAAGGTAAGAGTGTTGAATATTCAGGTTCTAAATAGGTGTTAAGGGGGTAAACGTGCATTTCATTGAATAACAATATCTCACGAGTGGTTTCATTTGGGGATTGATACTTGGCATATATACTAATCATTAAAAATAAGCTGACACATGTCTAATGGTTTTTCGATATAGTGTATATTATGAGGTGAAAGGGATGAAAAGTGGGGGTTGAAAGATTCTTAACGGAGCGTGTATCTCTTAAACGACATAGGCGAGGAGTTTGAAACTCGGAGGAAATCAATCAGCTTAAAATAAATAAATAAATAAATAAATAAATAAATAAAATAAATAGGTGTTCGACCGTCTTTTCATAAATCCAATTTAAGGGGCCTATGGGGAGGGGTGAAATTCTGGAAGAAAAACGTCCACTAAGGAAGGATTTTGGATGTTCACTCTCATCGACCAACCAAAACTATTAATGTTAGAAGAATGATATTTTGAGGATATGTTTGTCGTGTGTCGGAAACATCTACTAAGGAGGGATTTTTGGATATTCAGGTTCTAAAGGGGTGTTAACGGGGTTAAACCTGCATTTCATTGAATAACAATATGACACGACTATGACGCGAGCGAAGCGAGACTAAAAATGAGATGGTGTGTGTCTGTGTATTACTCAATCACGCAAGTACCACTGGTCCGATTTACATGAATTTTACATGGAAGTAGCAGATTTACCTGGTTAACATACAGGTTACTTTTGATTTCAATACTCTGCACTAATTAAATATGGCGACCATTTTAGTGACGTCACTCTACCCTTTGGTTTTAAACTTTCAAATTTCCATTTCAAATAAAAAGAGAACGCTAAGAAATAGCAAACTTTTGATGGCATGTACGAGGTTAAAAATTGCATTTTCTATCCGAAATGTATCTCCAACCGTTAGCGAGTAAAACCTAAATGTGTGCTATAAAACACGGTCAAGGCAGAGCGGTGTAGTTGGACAAAATGTTCCATCCTTAATCTCCCTCTGCGCAGCACCTCGCCTATCCCCTGTTTTAACTGTCACCTTCACATTTTAATTTATTTACGACCCGTAGCGAAGCACGGGTACTTCAGCTAGTACAGTATAAAGAAATTATGTTTATTTGTTTACTCAAATGGTGGTGTCATCTACCGGCAAGAAGTACAACCTCGAATATACAAGAAAGTTGAAATGTTGAGGTGTTGTCATTCAGTTAGGGATATAGGACATTTTAGATCGTCAGCCCCGTGCACTTGTGTGTGTATTGCATTTGCTGACAACCTGTGCTATTGTGACTATTAAAGCAGTGTGCAAATTGGTACAAATATTCACAAGTAAGAGCATGTAATTTTCCAGACTAATTAACATAAAACATATTTAGACCACAAAACGTGTCAGCCATATTATATAATTGTCGAATCGTCAAAACATTAACTTACCATAATTAACAGACACTTGACAAAAACTACAGTGGGCCTACTGTATATAAACACGGGCACTTTTGCATCCCATATACAAAGCACCTTGATTTCCCCAGCAAATAAGCACAAGGTTCACTACACAACTTTGTACACCTCGCAGAAAACTCGATGGTTGGTTGGTTCCTTAGTTTAAGCAGGCGCGGATCTAGAGTTTGGCTTTGGGGGGGGGGGGGGGGGTCAGAGAATCGGAATTGTTAAGAAAAATGGTATCACTAAAAACGCAATCACAAAATAACCAAACGTACAAAACCAGACCAATTTTTTTTCAAGCTACATGGATAGAAATTTGATGCGTTTAGCGCACCAAAAATATTCGTACAAATTGCAACGGCGTGTTTTGCGACTTTTACATCGAGCTTCGAGAAAAGTATCAAGGTACGTTACAGTTTCGGCAAGTCGAGTTGGTACCGACAAAGGGAGAAAGTCACAGCTTAAATTGCCAACCAAGCTTGCAGTTAGGACGTCGGCAAAAATTTTTGGTTGCGAAAAAAGCCCCAAATTCCTATCCGTGCATTGCTGCACATTCATCGTGACATCACTATAAACATCGATTCGGTTAATCACAAGGTTTGCTAAACAAAATAGACGAGTTGATTTTGTTATATAAATAATCGTTTTTATATAAGAGGTATGAAGTTGTAAATATGTACAGTTGTAACAGAACATAATAATTCCAATAAAATTATTTCAGTATTGAATAAAATGAAAAAAAACCTGTTTTTCAGTTAAAATTCGTTAAGTTTTATTTGTCTGGTTATTGTGTTTTCGTTTTTTGAGTTGCCAAAAAAATGGTCTCCGTTTGGGGGGGGGGGTCATGATCCCTTTGACCCCCCCCCCCCCCTTGAATCCGCGACTGAGTTTAAGGGCTGCGACAACGCGGTCATGTAGTACCGTGTACTTTGGGTGTGTGTAGAATCTGTATGATAACCGGAGTTAATTGTGATTGCTGTATTATTGTGTGTTATCTGCTTTTAATTCAAGTAAGGACTGCAGGAACTAATTTCGCTACCAAATGCTACCGTCCACGACATCTAGCTGTGAACTTGGCTACTACTAGTGAACCCATGTACCATTGGTTCAAGGGGTCGAATCCATGTATTATGGTAAAAAGAAGGAAGGAAATATACAGTCTTCAGAGGAACATAGAAAGATTTTATACAAGAGGGCAAGCATAACGTTGTGAAATAAACTAAAGCCAGGTGGCCAGGAAATGAGATCATGCCTGACGCATTGATAAGGAGCCAGTCACGAATATAAATAGAACGAGTGGAACTTTCCAAGCGAGTGACAAAGAGCGTGTTTCGGAAATTGCCCTTACGTTGCAGTTAAATGGCAACCGCGCAGCTGTGCCAGAAGAAGAATAATTAGATTTAACTCATTTGCAAGAATAAAATTAACTAAACAAATACAGCATTGTGAATCATTTCAGAATAGAGATTTTTGTGTGGAGAAAGATGTTATAATAAATGCCCAGGAAAGAAGTGCCGACGTGGTCATACGTCATTGGGAGTTCCCCGAGACCCGAGGAGGGGGGAATTAAAAATCAACTTTAACACCCACACAGCTGAAGACTAAATTTTATTTAATATCTCAGAACTGCACGATCGATTTGCAGGTGCAAAGAAGTCAGTTTACGTTTAGAAAACGAGCTGTCCAGAGATATAATTTTTAAAAGTGTGCGACCATTACTTCAAAAGTTGGTTCTGGAAAAGACGTGGATTTTATCTTTTTTTAGCCAAAGAGTATAAAAGTCCTGGCAGAGCCAAGCCAATCATGCAGTTATTGTCAGCCTGCGGGCGTGACACTGTGTCACTATCATCGTTAACGCAGTATTAGTCCGTCCAGGGGGCGTGACGTTGAAGCATCACATCGAATGCAGTACTTACTAGACCTCGAGAGGTCGTGATACTCTGTATCGACAACCAGCGTGCACCTGAAGGGAGTGGCCGAGAAGTATCATCAAAGTATCGCCGTGTGAAGACTTAGAAAAATCCTAATATAGGATTTAGTTCCGCCAATATCAGTCTTACAGTGAAAAGTTCAGTATTATAGTCAAAGTAGGCTGCGAACTTAAAGAACAGGCGATAGGTCTTCAAATAACAGTTCATTTAAACGACCGAAAGTGTCGTAACGTTTTGAAGTACCATAATAGCGAAACAAACATTCTATCAACGTTAAAGAACCCGATCAGGGTCGGACAAAATAAGGTTCGCATAGTATTTTGAAAAGATAGGAATTAGAGAACAGGAGAATTGAATTCAAGACGTTGTTTCAAGGAAACAAACGAACTATAAAAAGCACTAAGTTACGAGGAGTATTAGATGCTAGAAAATAATAGGTCACCGATAGAGTATCTGGGAGACCGTGAACAAGACAGACTTTCGCTAAACAAACTAATAGGGTCTAGAAAGAAGCAGTTCGAGCTAATAATAATAATAATAGCCGATCGTCAGGAAACCGGATTTGAAGAAGTACCATTCCAGGGAGGGGTAGAGTGTTCGAGACTCTCATATTCTGGTCAGATAGGAAGCCGACATCTACTAGTTTCACCCTTGGAGACGGGAATCAAGAAATCACGTGTGCAAGGCCTAATCAAAGCCTCGGTGATTAGAATCAGTGTAGTGTAAATATATAAAATTTGTGTTAGATAGTAATTTTTCAGTGATTTTATTGTGTGTAATAGAAGAATACACAATTGTATTTTAAAATGCTACCAGTGTTTAAGGTATATAAATTATATGTGTGTCAAGATATGTCAGTGTATGATATGAATTTGAGCAAGATGGTTTAATCACAAATAGTGGGCAAAATGAAACATCGTTGGAAAGCACGGTAGTGGACCGTCTGAACATGTAAGTAACCATTTTCATTATGTTATGTGTTGGGAGATATTTGTGTGCAATCCACCTGAGTTTGAGAAATAGGGATGTTTTTGAATAACAAATAACATAATAAGAGCGCGATCTGAACAAATAAAAATTGAGAAATTATAAAATAATTATGTGAAATGAATAAATCCCTTAGAGGGAATGTATGAAATAAAATATCAGTGTATTTGATAAAATGTTATGAAAGCAAGCGGAATATAATAATGACAAAAATTATATAAATGAAGATTCAGTTGAATTATATGAAAGTAGTAGCTGTTGAGCTCCTGTAAAAGTATAAAGACATGGTGTGAATACATGTTCTTAAAGTATAGCGATTATTGTCACGGGAGAGGATTAATATAAAAATTGAGATGTAGATCAAATGTTGATTTTGAATTTATCAGTTCTTTGGAAGACGCTAGGCCTTAAAGTAATGTATAGCGCATTGTCGCGCCTTAAAGTAAATTGTCACGCTAGGAAGGCGTTGAATCTAAATATACTTGGTAAATTAATTGTGAGGGACAGTTGATTGCGGTAATTGAGCTATAATAAGTCCTCCATCGAGTGATGTAGATCACGAGGCCATGTGTTTTATGTTGTGTTAAAATAGGGAGCAAATTTATTGTATTATGAGCGCAGGTTAGACCGAGGTCGCCCTAAGCCGCTAATTGTTGTAAAGTCCTCCAGTATGGGATTGGTTCCCGAGGCAGTTGAGAGAGTCGAACCCAGACTCGTCTAGTTGTTGAAGCCCCTAAATATTGTTGTTGTATTGAATTATTCTTACCCATCAATGATGACACTTCATAATTAATAAATGCCAAGGTTACGAAAGTGGTCTATGAACCTAAATAATGTTGTTAAAATGAATGAAAGAAACGCCAGGTCTGTTCAGAGAACTGTGTTTAAGAAATAGCTGTTTTAAAGCATGAGTGTAGCCGTCTCGTGTGGGCGATACTTAGGGTCTCCCTCCCGGGTAATAAATCAAGCTGAGTGTTACGGTCCAACCCCTCGCTATTGAAAGTGTGGTAGGTCAGGGGAACCGTCTGTTTGAAGTAATAATACACCATGAGTGTTTAGAGTTTGTTAATGACCCGGGATTTGAACCGAGGTTCTTGTAGATGAAAGTTACCGCTTGCAAGTTCAGATCGTTTGCTTTCTTATGAGATGATGGTCTTTTAAGACAAAATATAATAAATATAAATCCCTAATGCAATGGTATATGAATGTAGGATTTCACGAGTTTAGTGAAGACAATTAGATTTCGGGAGTGATCTTAATTTTTGACTTTGTTCAAGTAGTCTTCTATAACTCGGGAGTGCACAAGTATTTTTCCCGATCACTGTAGTGAATTTGTTAACTTGAGAGAGGTGGTAACATGAGAACATTGTGAAGTGCCCAAAAATTTAAGTAAAGGAGTAACATTGACGTTAAATAAGATTATATATTGTTGTGATTATAAGAAACTCATAAAATAGATATTGAGATGTGTAAAGAATAACACAGTTTATATTGGAAAGTATCGAGCCATTGGAGCTCGTGATTGTAGTGAATTTTAAAAGGGATACTTTATGGAAGTGAAAGGAATTATAAGTTTGTTGGTTTGAAGGAAACCATGTATTTTAATATAATATTTGTTTGATTTTATGTATTCCTTGTTCACTTTGAACAAGTTAGAAGGATTGGTCAGTAGTTAATTTGTTTAATTTGTTTGTAGCGCCATATATTTGGTTAATTAAATGTTTTATAATAGGAGTTGATTTTGTTTATATTTTGAAAGTGTATCCTCTATTTAATCCAAAATGTGTAAGTCACAGATGGGAGAACATACCATAATCCCGAAAATCCCGATTTGAGCATTGCTGGCATACTGTGATTTGCATATTTCTTGTTAAAAGGGCACACTACATGCCATCGCAACCAAGTTTAGTTATTGGAAGGTTCTTTTACATGCCTTAAATCAATGACATGGCCCGCCGGCCTTACTTCCCCTCCGATGGAAGGCATACGCTGTTAAAAAATCCGACGACTTCGGCCGGGTTTGAACCCGCGACCTTGTTAATGGAGGTGAAACTCAGCAGATCGATGTAGGTTCCCAGGGACTTGAAAATAAGGTACCATTTCGGCATTTTCCTAGTGGGACTGTGACAAATCGCCTTTGCGAGAATGGACCGCAGAATGTAAGCAAGGCTGTAATCAGAGTCGTCACGAACTCTTATAAATTGCCATCCATTTGATACATCGTGAAGGAAATGGGACCAAGGATGTTCGCACGAATAACAACAAGATGTATGAAGGCCACAATTACATTGTAACACAATATTGTTGTGATGCTCGAAGTACCTACAGTACGTTCCACCCGCCCGTCCGCCCATCCCCATTACATGATGCTCGTTATTTCATTCGAGGAGCCTGCTCAGTTAGCTTGTCTGATAACCTGTGTTGTTGTGGTGTCTGTACTAAACAGGCACCACATGAAGGGAAGTGTGGTCTTAGGTGTCTCAGTAGCACGGACATAGTCTGAGAAATTTCTTCACAGTATGTAACCTTGCCACACCGCAGAAAAAAAAACAGGAATAAACAGGAAAAAGCACCTCATGTAAGGTGGAATTCGAATCTGTGTTCCCTCGGCCCTTGTCTTCCATCTCTCATGGTGTAGCGACTAGCATTCTTGGCTGTCGCCCTGGAAGTTCAGGTTCGATTCACACCTCAGCCATCCTGGAAGTGGTTATCCACGGTTTCCCTCTTCAGGCAAATGCCGTTATCGTGCTTAACTTAAACTACGGCCGCCTCCTTCCCAATTTTCATCTGAATTACACACACTAGTACAGACATCACAATAATACAGGTTATCAGACAAAATTACACAGACAACAGCGGAGAGATGTTGTCGATCCTAAACCACCCAATATCTCGCGAACCAATCATTGGAGATGGGCGTGTGAGGTGTCAAATGACTCGGGATAAAGCCCCCTTTCCTATGGACTACCTATGTACACCCCAAAATAAAAACTAACCTTACCCGGGGGGTTAAACGGGAGTGCTGAGGGGGCTTGAGCACCCCTCCCCCGAAAATAGCCAATAAAAATTAAGAAAGTGTTGCTTTGGTAAGAGCATAAAATAATTGTAAATTTGGTTGTACCCTAATCTCAACTTATTGGCTACGTTATAAATAATATTAAGATTGAAATTAGACTACCTCGTGGTGTAGTGGCTAGAATTCTTGCCTGCCGCCACGGAGGTCAGTATTCGATTCCCGGCTCTGCCAAGAAATTTTAATTCTGGTCTGTGGGCTGGAACGGGGTACACACACCTTGTCACGCAAAACTGTGAATTACACAGTACGGTACTTTTGAGAAATAAATTATCAACTTGAAAAAAAAAAAAAGAACAGTTTACCTTTCTGCTTAGTAAAAACAAATATTTAGATATTTGCCATTCATACTCCATAGATCATAATAGAAAATTCATTACGTATAACATTTTATTTGTGTGTTGTATTTTACAACTTTTTTGAATTACGGTACCAGTAATTGTAGACTATATAAACTTTGAAACTTATCTAAAATAAATCACACAAAGTTACTCGTATATGCTCTAAGATATTGGTTGATATTTCTGGGTATTTTGCGGTGACAAACCCCTGAGAATACTCTCAATTTTTCCGGATAGTCACCCCCCCCCCCGGAAAAATTGTATATACGCCCTGAGATGGTGAGCTTTTTAAATGATTATTTATGGATTTTTTTTAAATTTATCCAAAGGATCCAAATCCAGTAGGTCATCGGCCTGTTATATTTCGTGAACCAATAAACGTACAGACTTGTGTGAGGTATTGAATTACTCTTTACTATAGGCCATTGATTTTACAAACATTTGGCCAAAGGACCTGTAACTGCATGGGATGGACCCATTTTATTTATACGTGACTACACCTTGTTGTATGAACATGACTAGTGGTATGACTCTGGCGGGCTCTTTAATTGATTATTTATGGATTATTTTCTCTTGATTTAACTAAAGGACCCAAAACGAGTAGGTCATCGGTCCATTATATCCCGCGAACCAGTAAACGTACAAACTTGTGCAAGATGTTGAATGAATTGGCATGTTACCCCCTTTACTGCAGACCACTGATTTAGCCAAATTTTGCCAAAGGGCCTAAGTACATGGGAGGGATTCATTGTATTCGAACCCGACTATACCTTACTGTTTGTTTTTATCAACAACTCGCGAACCAATTATTGTACAAGGTTGTGTAAGGGGTCCTGTTAAATGGCGTGACAGCTCCTTTTCTATGGTCTATTTATTTCCTCAAATTTAGCCAAGGACTCAAATTAGTAAGTTATTATTATTATTAGGTAATTATTTGATTGTCTTGTATAGGTAGCTAGCCCAAGAGGGTACCTGAGCTATAATTTATATTTTACATTTAATTTTAGATTTTGTTAAAGGTTCTTTAGTCGATTAACCATAAATATCATTATTATTTAACTTGTACATACGCTTTAACATGCATGGCCACACAGGCAACGGGTTTGCATTATCGTTTAAATAAGAAAAATCTTGTCGCGGGACGTAAGAGTCGAGCTGAAAGTCCAGAGATCGAAGGTTCGAATCCCGGTGCTGACAGAAGCCATCGTAAGTGTGGTTTACCACACTTCCTCCAGACGAATCAGTAACGTATTTCAAACGCCGGGGCACCTACGCTAATAATTACCGTCACACACACTATTACAGCCACCACAGAAACACAGGTTATCAGGCTAATTCAACACACACGGGGTTGATGACCTAGCTCCTAAAATTATTGATCAAGGACAACAAATGAAGCGATAGCAGTGGCTATGCTCGCTAGGCCATGAGGCAAAGCAGACTCGGTATACGTGGGTTCGAACCCCAATGTGGGCTATATTTGCAATGGCTTACCGCGGCTTCCCATTTTTAAATCCAGGCGAATGCTGAGGTGGCACCTTCTGCCAACTCCTTCTCCATACATAGGGACCCTGATTTATGGTAATATAAAAGGCATCAAAGCAGCGAAATAAAGAAAAGTGAGGTGTGAGTGTAACTATGGGTACGGTGCGTGGATTTGGTTAGATATCGAACACAATAGAAACATTTGGAGGAATAACAAACAATTTATTCTAGTTTTTTGTTGTTGTTGATGAAGTAATACTCAAATGAATTATATTATCTGTGTTTAAGACCTAACCTAACAACTTCAACCAATATTCTCCAATGACTACCATAGCGCACTTCTCACTAACTAGTGAAACTTTTGTTGTCCCCAGAGTATTGTGTCCATTATTACAGGACTTAACCAATGAAGCTCGAGAAGGAACTTCGTTTTCCCGTTTCTTAAGAAACATTTATGTTCGACCCTGACTATTATATATCTGAAAACTGTATCATAATGATGGTCATTATAACACTATTTTTCATTATGAAACAGTTTCTCCCACCAATCACAGCTCAAGAAACAGTTGTTTGACCAATTAGATAAGGATACCTTCGCGCATGCCCTCAAAATCCAACATGTCTGTATAAATTACCGAAAGAGCATCGTCCATATGTTCGCGTAAATAAACTGGTGAATATGAGACAAGAAATAGCACTGTACCTTAATATCTGCAAACCCAATTTCTACACAGCGCGTTGTTTTCAAACGCATTCGGTGACATTTTTACTGAATACTGGTGTTCAATCTGCACATATGGCATTGAAGCACACAGAGCGCATGCGTCGGTCGGTCAAAGAGCTTGTAAATCAGAGATATCCTATACTCAGCGCAGCACACGATCACAAAATTCTAGTGACAATCTCAACAGATATTTATGAATATTTATGTTAAAACATATAATAAAGTTATAATTATCGTCGAACATAAACAGTCGTATGCAACTCGCCTATAATGGTAATTAAGACACTCGTATGGAAATTATAAAACTCGCATACGCTCGTTTTATAAAGATACTCGTGTCTTAATTATAGGCTCGTTGCATAATGTACTATTATATTTTCAAACAACAGACAGTGGAACTATTTTAATTAATTTTAAATTAATTAGTTAAAAAATAAATCAGATTAAAGGCATTTCGTTGGTGTTTAGCATTTTAGGGTGAAAATAATAAATTTCGCAAGATAACTTTATTTCGCGGTATTTCGCGGCTTCAATATCGAAACATATGGCATATTTGGAGTAAATATATCGTTGTGATAACATAAATATGTATGCTGAAATATTTCGCGGATATTGTAAAAACAAAAAATCCGGGACTCGATCCATACATTATTTTTCACCTCTTATTAGCACCTTTCACAAGGTTGGTGTTAGGAAGGCCATCCAGTGGTAAAAACCACCGTATCCCCGACTCTGTTGAAATAGTAAGGGTTGACGTACGCACATTCTGTTGAGCTGGGGTGTGGTGATCTAATGGGAGGATGGGCGAACTAGACTGCGCCCTCCAAGATGACAGGAAGTAAGCTACAACTGAGCTTTACTATAGGAATATTAAGTACCATCCTCGCTGGGCAGATCCTAACATCGCGCGTTCCATTCCCGGCTGAAGTTGAGATGCATCGTCATTCTATGTCTAACAGACCACTGTAATAGACCAATAATGGAGGGGTATTCCCGCCCGTTGCTGTCCTTAATGTCAAGCGAATACCTGTCTTCAAATAAGATACAGAGACAAGGCGCATTGACGAAATAGAGAAGACAATTGCTAGAATTCCCGAAACTAAAATACGGACAGAAGATGTCTAAGAAGTAGAACATATCGTGTAATATAGAAAATATCTACTTATGAATAAATATGCCAGAATATGTATTTAATAATAATAATTTTATTAATGCAGCCAATGGCCATGCACTTTTCTTTTCAGGACGGGTCAGGGAAGGGATATTGGATATTTAATAATAAAAACTTCAAAAATACGGTATGTAGATAAATAATAATATTTAGTAAAATATGAAATACTAGCATTACCCGTCTCGGCTTCGCCCGCGAATATTCTAGTTATAAAGAGTACACTTAGCAAAATCTCAATCATGAATGCTATGACTGTTTTATCCTTGGCATGAATAATCAGACTTTATCCATTCAGCTACTGGTGCAGTGGTTAGGGATTTGTCATTCCTTCATAGGTATATCAAAGCGAAGTTAGTTTTCTACAAATATCACAGACACTGTTAATTTAAGGACCTTTAAATGTGGTTTTCGGAGACCCTTTATAGTCGGGTGAAAAAGACCTTTCGTACCACACTCAAACGTGAAAATTGCGTGAAAAAATTCTAGAGTGCCCCTTGACCCCTTTAAGCGCATTATACTGTATGTATTGATGAATTTTACAGCTTAATTTGGTTCAGTAATAACCTTATAACCGTCTGGAAACGTTCACAGTAATGTAATAATTGGAACTGCATTGCGTCTTACAGAAATAGATGGACATGTGAGATTCTGTTACCATGGTTACCGTGTTGCATTCTTTCATTATTTTATTGTAAATATACATGTTTTAAGGTATTTATTTAATTGTGAGGCATTTAAAGAGCAAGTGAGTGCGTTTCGCCTACGCATTAGGTTATGCTGAACCTGTAGGTACCCCATATGCGTAGGTTGGTGTTAATGGGACCTTATTTTCGGTACAAAACTGGAATGGGACCTTAGCAGAATAATATAGGGAGGGATTCAAACACATAAGCTAACTAACCGGGCCCCAAAATGAGTTTCCAGTGATATTGGAAAGAAATTAGGTCCTACCCACAAAAGAGGTGGACAATCAAGAAGGTGTCGTAAATTATTATACTCAATTATTAAAACACATATGCTATAGGTTTACATGGCGACGAGTTGGTAGATAAACTAGCACAGAAAGCAACAAAAATAACTCAAATCTGATACGACAAATCACCTCTCTCAGCACTAAAAAATTGCCTCAGGAGAGAATCTAGTAATGAATGGCAGCAGAAATCGGAAGATCTTCAAAAGGAATTATCACAAAGGAATTCTTTCCAACAGTAGAAAGCAGATTAACAAGCAAAATTAACCTCGCGTCAAATTTCACAACAGGACATGGAAATATCAATTAATATCTACACAGACTTAAAGTTGTACGCAGCCCAAAGTGTTCCCGTAATGAAGGACCCCATACAGTGGACCATATAATATTTCAGTGCAGTGAAGTGAATAGCGAGTGAAACATTTTATTAAACAGTATTTCCATAGAAGGATACTGGCCGATTCATAAGTCTGTTTTAATCAGAAAATATATTAAACCTTTTTCAAAATACGTGAACTCTTTGGACTTTACAGCAATGAAAGAAAATCAAGATCATCAGCAAATAATATATAGAACAAATATACCGTATACTATAATTACACAATTGTATGACGATAGTGGAGCATCAGAGAGTATATTAATGAAAATAATTTAAAAACTCAACAATGGATGTTACTTCCGTTTAAGGGTAATATTATCATTGAAGTATTGAATACGGTAATACTGTGTTGAACGCTGATTGTGAACTCATCCGGAAGTAGCCTGATGACTTACATATCTTCTCAACTTGACGGAAATTCATTGCCTATTATTTCCGTAAAAACGACAAAGACAACAGTTTTATAAATAATTATGTAGTGTAGTGTGTCAGACCTAGGGTGTGAATCCGCACATTTCACAAGCGCTCACCACGGAGCTGAAAGTCCGGAAATCAAAGGATCGAATCCCGGTGCTGACAGGAGCCGTTCTATAAATGGTTTTCGCCATTTTCAACTCCAGGCAAATGCTGGGACGGTACCCTCTAACAGGCCACGGCCGCTTCTTTCCACAACTATGCCCAGTTTCATTCATTGATTTCATCTCTCATTAAGGCTTTTCATAAGGTTGGCGTCAGGAAGGGCATCCGACCGTAAAAACCACCCGCCACATATACCTTTTTTTTTATCGCATCTCATCCCTCATACATTGAATTTCAGGCGGAAAGTACATTAGTGTCCAAAGTTAAGCATAAGTTATGAATAAGCAGGGCAACAGGAAATAGACCGCAAATCGCACGACATATGCACCTACCAAACTTACGTGTTCGCTCTGTATAGGAAAGGAGTATTCCCTGCTTTGATTAGCGGTCTAACCGCAAGGTAAACACAGGCAGTGCCTGCACCCCATATTCCCACAGTCGTGTTCGCCCTGTTATAGTGTGCGGAGTGTAGCCTCGTGGTGAACGTGACAACATAATGGCACAACGACGCCATTTGGACCCAGTTTTGCAGGATAGAATACTCGGCCGCCTGGAAGCAGGCCAGACACAGACCGTATCCTTGAATGTGCCACCATGTGTCATTTCCAGGCTTTGGAAACGATTTCGAGACACAGGAGATGTTAGTCGTAGGCCAGTACCAGGTCGACCAAGAGTAACCAACCCACAGCAGGACCGATATCTGGCCTTAGCCGCCCGACGAAATCGGAGTGTACCTGCAAGACAATTGTCTGCGGAGCTTGCAGCCGTCTCACGGGTTGCCATTTCCCGGCAAACTGTGTACCGGAGGCTCAGAACAGCAGAGCTGTTAGCCAGACGTCCAGCGGTGTGCGACCCGCTCACTCCAGCACAGAGACGGGCCTGTTTACTGTGGAGCCGTCAACGTCGAAACTGGACCATGAATGAATCGAGGCATGTGCTCTTCACAGATGAATCCCGCTTCAGTTTGCAGAACGATTCCCGTCGCACATTAATCTGGAGAGAACTGGGTAGCCGATACAACCACAGGAACATCGTGGAACGGGACCAGCATGTTGGTGGTGGCGTCATGGAGTGGGGCGGCATCATGTTGAATGGCCGTACGGACCTGCACATCTTCATGGGTGGTCCGAGGAACACCGTGAACGCTCGGAGATACAGGGATGAGGTACTGAGACCACATGTTCGACTCTTCAGCGGTGCGGTTGGTCCAGACTTCCTCTTAATGGACGATAATGCCCTATCGCACCGCGCTGCTCTGGTGGATGAATTTCTGGCTGGGGAAGACACTCATCGAATGAACTGGCCAGCGAGGTCTGCGGATCTGAATCCTATAGAACATGCCTGGGATGCATTGGGGAGGCGAATTGCATCCCGTCAGCCTCCACCAAGGACCTTGCAAGACTTTCGAATTGCTCTTCCGGAGGAATGGAATCGACTGCCACAAGAGCTCTTGGACCATGTGATAAGAGTGCAAGCCACGTCACTGCGAAGCATGTGTGGCCATTAGGGGCACCATACACCCTATTAACAGCATATTTTGTTGTGGACTTCATTGTCAAGTTTTGTTAGTTGTTGTCAAAGGTGTTCCTAAGCTATCAGAACCTTTCTGACACTGTTTGTTTCCACAAGTTGTGTGACATATGGTGTGTGATTCAGCTTCTGTTTGTTCAGCAATCCGTCTGACATTCCTCGTTTAGTGATTATGCTTAACTTTTGGACACTAGTGTATTATCATAAGCTTTACCTGCATTCAGAGTACGCACGTGGGAGCCAATTCCATCAATTTGCTGTATTCACGAGTGAGAAGAAACATTTTGACATATCTATACAACAATCGGCATTAAAATGTTATTAATGTTGTAGATATGTTGCATTTATTATTACATTTCAGATAGTAATTACGATAAGTTTTGAGTTATTTTCAATGATAGTTACGAGATCAATTAGATCGTGTATTTTTAGGAATGGTAAATTTCATTTTAAGTGCAAAATTTACTATACTGCATGTATGGTACTTATTAGATTTGTAGGTCACGCATATTGTTGTAATGAAATCCTTAAAATGACCAACAGCTGACTTTCAGAAACAGTACAAGAATTCGTTGAAATTGTTTACGAGAATTCAAAAATAATCAAAAACTACCATGAAATACCAGAAGGAGAGTCGTCCATTGCAGGTAAAATAAAATAAATAAACATGAAGCAACAACAATTCCATTCATAACACCGTTCACTCTCTGAAGAGGAAGATGGCACCACACTCTTTATTCTTGAAACACTATTAATATAGAGCACAGTAAGTGGGCTACAGCTGCTAGGTGATGTGATGGATCATCCGTGCGTGACCTTAATACAGCGCTCCGTATTCATCTCCACCGCTCCAACTAGCAACCTGTGTTAGTGTCTGCTCAAGTCAATGAAAAATCCACAGCCTGCTTCCAGTCTCCGACCGGGCCAGGAATGGAATGAATGAAGCCCCCAACTAGCGGCGAGGATATGAACTGTGCCGGCTGTCGAAGCCTGTCGCACTCCTCCGGGGCAATGATTCAATGAATGACAGATGAAATGAAATGATAGTGGAGAGTGTTGCTGGAATGAAATTTTTGACAGGGAAAACCGGAGTACCCGGAGAAAAACCTGTCTGCCTCCGTTTTGTCCAGCACAGATCTCACATGGAGTGACCGGGATTTGAACCACGGACCCAGCGGTGAGAGGCCGGCGTGCTGCCGCCTTAGCCACGGAGGCTCGCTCAAGTCAATAATGCAGTAATAATTAGGGCTCGGATCGATATGCTCGAAAAAAAAATCCAGATATGCTCGAAAACCATGTGTTTTATGCTCGATAGATATGCTCGAAAAAACCATTATATGCTCGATAGATATGCTCGAAAAAACCATTATATGCAGTTAAATATGCAGAATATGCTCGAAAAACACCGATAAAAAATATAGAAAGGAAAGTGAAATGAAAAAACCAATAACTTATCTTTATATACGGGCTTTACTTTCCAATTGTATGTATGATACACTGCGATATACACGCATTCAAGTTTCAAGTCTACAGGGTCTTTCATATAAAGTAAGAACGGCGAGCGGCGGTTTTGTCATTCGCTGCTGAAGCCGGCTTGGCCGAGCTTGTGACGCACCACGGCCCCCTGCTGTAGTATTGAAAGCGCGCGCATTGTACAAACTTGACCTTGCAATAAGCGTGCAGGTGTTGTCAGTCGCCAGTTAACCTCAGCTGCTAACATGTTGAGACAGTTATCATTGCAACATCGTATTTTTGTATGTAAAATTTATTTTAATTACGATTCGGCTCGGCGGGTACGTGATGCATTTGTTCAGCAATTTCCTGATGAAGTGCCACCTTCACTAGCACAGATTCACGTAATTGTAAATAACTTTGACACTACTGGTTCAGGGCTCAATAAAAACACAAAATAAAAAATCAGAAAAACTACAGTGGCATGACTCACTCGCGTCAGCCAAAATGTGGTTACCAGATACAATGCCTGTATGACCCAGGAAGGACGACACTTCCAGCAACTTTTATAAGGTAATATTTCATAAAGGATTGTACACACGCTTAGAGCAGGGGGCCACGGCTCGCCACAAACTCGGTCAAGGCCACCACACTAGCGGATAACAAACCCGCCGCTTGGCGTTCTTACTTTATATGAAAGACCCTGTATATAGGAGAAGTTCATTTACAAAATGTTCAAAATTAGGCGAGTCAATTAAGTATATCTGCATTGGTCTGTACAACAAGAATTTTCTCTATGGTTTTCAGTTTTGAATGATTTTCTTAAATCAGTCAATAAAAGTTTCAATGACGAGAACGACCTCACTAAAGGTTAAAAACCTGCGGTTTTATTATGCGCACCAGATAGGCTTTTCAATAATTATTTCTGTTTTCGAACCTTAAGGATGGCCAGGGTCCGAATTCAAGGAGGGGGGATGGAGGAATTCGAAGGAAAACAAACTATTTAGACAAAAACAACAAAAATATGCATGTATATGCTTCTATTCTGAAAACCGCGGTTTTATGCATTTATATGCTCGATAAATTTCAATTCTGTTGGTCCCAGAGAGGTGAAAATACCACCGAAAGGCTTCTTTCAATGTGTACTATTCTGGAAAAAAATATGCAAATATGCTCGAATCCGAGCCCTATTAATAATAGCCAGTGAATGCGCGAATATTGGGCAGACATCAAGTTACACGCCAAGCTGAAAAGTTTTACATCGCGGTCTTAAGCTGGGTCATCCGAAAGAAGGAGAACAACCATCTTATGAGAAAAGTCCTGGAACATGTAAATATTTTATATGCGGTAAATTGATCAACAATGTTATGCTGAGCTTCAATACCCAAGGTCGCGGGTTCAAACCCGGCCGAAGTCGTCGGATTTTTTAAGAGCGTTAAAAATCCCTCTGCCTTCCTTTGGAGGGGAAGTAAAGCCGGCGGTCCCATGTCATAGATTTATGGCATGATAAAGAACCTTCCACTAATTACACTTGTGTGAAGCTAAATTATAGGTTAGATTTGACTAACGCTCTTAGTTTCCAACGTTCGTCGCCAGGAGCCAACTGCGGTGGCATCTAGTAACCAAGTACAAAACTAGTTGGTCGTTGACGGTGGCGTTTTGTAGCAAAAGTTGGAATTATTTGAAAATCGAATATCTGCAGTCCTTACTTGAATTAAAAACAGATAGCACACACTAATACAGCCATCACAATTATCACCGGTTATCAGACAGATTCCACACACACCCAAAGTGCATCGGGCTACATGACTACGTTGTCGGAGCCCCTGAACTACGGTGCCAACCAACCGTCAACAATATTACAGTGAATTTTTATTTTGATTGACCTAGATACATAGGCCTAATGCATCTGAGTTGTATGAATTTAATTACGTTCTGTGTGCTATCATAGTCAAATACGAATGACACTTACTAAGACTGCTATTTTTTTTCGTTGAGATGCATTGTTTATGATAAGAGTAGGATAATCTTTGATAAATTCAAAAGGCTGACTTAAACACATCACAGCCCTATGGATCGCAGAAGTGCGTTTCTTCTTCTTTATTTATAAATAAAAATGTGAGCTATTTTATCATTTCAAATGATCTTGTCGACTTCATCGTTATGCTTAACTCAAAAGTTATGCGTTACGGAGACGGAGACGGTAACGTCATGCAGCCGCGCGGGAAGCCTAAGTTAATGGGTAATGGAGTCTGTTGAAAGAGTCCTGGCGCGTCGAGCGACCTGGGGCTTCGAGCGAAGCGAAAAGAATACAGGGTGACTCCTAAAGAGGTGTACAAGATGCCAGATAAGAATACAGGGTGACTCCTAAAGAGATATACAAGATGCCAGATAAGAATACAGGGTGACTCCTAAAGAGATATACAAGATGCCAGATAAGAATACAGGGTGACTCCTAAAGAGATATACAAGATGCCAGATAAGAATACAGGGTGACTCCTAAAGAGATATACAAGATGCCAGATAAGAATAAGAGGTGTACAAGATGTCAGACAAGAATACAGGGTGACTCCTAAAGAGATATACAAGATGCAAGATAAGAATACAGGGTGACTCCTAAAGAGATATACAAGATGCCAGATAAGAATAAGAGGTGTACAAGATGTCAGACAAGAATACAGGGTGACTCCTAAAGAGATGTACGAGATGTCACACAAGAATACAGGGTGGCTTCTAAAGAGATATACAAGATGCCAGATAAGAATACAGGGTGCCTCCTAAAGCTGTGTGCAGGATGTCAGAGCAAAATACAGGGTGACACTTAACGAGGTGTACAGTATGTTAGATTAAATTCAAATACAGGGTGACCCTTAAAGAGGTTTGCAAGATATCAGATTCAAATAATGGGTGACCCTTAAAGAGTTGTAAAAGATGTCAGACTCAAATACAGGGTGGCCCTTAAAGAGGTGCCCGCGCGGGAAGCCGAAGTTAATGGGTAATGGAGTCTGTTGAAAGAGTCCTGGGAAGCCCTCCTGAGCCTTTCTAACATGTGTAGCATTTGTAGCCTGCGTCATTTGAAATGAAATAACGTCTAGTCTTTCAGACTGACTATAATTTTTTTAAATGTTGGGTTGTGTTTGATGTTTTGAAAAATGTCTCTCTTATCCTTCACGTGGGACATGAGGACAACTCGGATACAGGTCCCGTATTTCGCTACCGAGCACTGGTGGACGGACGGGCACAGTATAGAGCTTCCACGAGTTAAAATGGCACCGAAGCTTATGCATAGCGAACTTCCGGTCCGCGAATCTTCATTCGATTTGCATTGGCAATGAATCATCCGTGATTATGTTCATTATTATTTCGGATTGTGGTTTTGTTTTTAGGCGTTCAACTTATGAAATAAGAACTAGGGGAATGGCCTTTCTTGAATATTCCAGAGATAAGTGTCTTCTAAAAGAGTAATTAGTAAAACTTCGCAACACAAACGACCATAACAAACAGCTTGCCTACAAAGTGTGCGATTTGTAAATTTCAAGCGGCAGTGGTCTAAAATATCTTGGACTAATTAAGTTGGTGCCAATTAAATATGTCATATGTGAGAATATTATAATCAGTTGCTATCCGGTTGTTATATTATGCATTAACTTGACCCGTTTAAATGCTAAAATGAGACGAAAGTACGAGTTATGGGTTATACGCCGTACCGGTAGCATTTTACTAATAGCTCATCTTTTCTTCTTTAATATTTATTTAATCCTTATAATAGCCTATTAACACTTATTTAACCAATACTTATTTTATAATTATATACAGTACATATTCCAGGTACCGTATTCCAAGAAAGCGATATTTGATAGCACATGCGGTTCTATCTTAAAATCTAGCCGTGCCTAGTTTTCAGTACGGTATGGAAAATATGGAAAATTTTAAGTAACTAGACCAAAAACCTGGCAACAAAATGTAAGAAAATGCTCAATTACATCTTCACCCTAGTCTACGTAAAGTAGGCCTACCATACGGCAATCACTGAAAGGGGAATGGGTTAAAAATCAATCATCCAATTGGAGAAACACTTTCTTCATCACGATCTTAAAACAATTTCAAACAGAATCTGTTGTAAATTGAGGGGAAAATATGCTACATATAGAGACTACTAGAGCCGGTTTCACCAAGCTTTGTTTATGATTTAACGGCACGTTAAAGTAATTAAATGTAAATGTTAGCAAAATAGTGTCCATCAACCAATTTTATTTTAAAAAATAATACCCATAACACATTTACTCTAACGTCATGTTAAATCTTAACGAAGGTTGATGAAAGCGGCCCTACGAGTGTTGTATGCGGCACAACGTTAGCTGACGTTTCGCATCATCTATAGCCTAGTAATATATAAAAATGAGATGGTGTGTGTCTGTGTATTATTCAATCACGCAAGAACCATTGGTCCTATTTACATTACATTTTACATGGAAGTAGCTGATTTACCTGGTGAACATATAGTCTACTTTTGATTTCGATACTTTGCACTATTTAAAGATGGTGACCATTTTAGTGACGTCACTACACCCTTTGGTTTCAAACTTTCATATTTCCATTTCAAATTAAAGGAGAACGCTAAGAAATAGCAAACTTTTGATGGCATATACGAGGTTTAAAATTTAATTTTCTATCCAAAAGGTCCTTATCACTTTTCGTGTATCTCCAACGGTTAGCGAGTAAAACCTAAGTTTGTGCTATAGAACACGGTTAACGCCGAGCGGTGTAGCTGGACAAAATGCTCCATCCATACTCTCCCTCCGCGCAGCACCTCGCCTATCCCCTGTTTTAACTGTCACCTTCACATTTTAATTTATTTATGACCCGTAGCGAAGCACGGGTACTTCAGTTGGTTAATACATAAGGAATAAACACATGCCGAGCTTTCTCATTGTACACAGCTGAAGATCATATCATTCTTGGTGGAAGCCAATATACCATCTTTTTGGAAGCCTTCATAGGGAGGTTCAGGCTGCTTGAGCTTTTAGTTCTCGCAGTAAAGTGGTGCAGTTGCACTCTATATAAAGGGAGGTAGCGTGCAGTTCGTTACTCCTGTAGGGGTCCGGGCGGGGACACCAAGAGCCCGCCAATGAGCCAGCTTGGTGTCCTAGGCGAAACCCCACACAGGACACGGCACCAACCTAGAAGAATTGCTGAGTTTTAATTCTTGGTGCATTTTACAAATGTAATTTCTCCTAACAACAATAATTTGCTTAGTTACATGCAGGGAAATTGTAGTACACAGTTCCCATTGCTTCCATTACCCGACTACGGTTGGGCTTCGTTGTCTACTCTCCCCAGGAGTAGATAGATGAGGAGAACCGAGTTCGATCAATTCTGCTTTTTCTTTAGATATTTTGCAGACAGAACTCCTGCTTATCTGCAGTTCTCTCCACAACTTGATGGAACGGAATCAGGGGAGAATTCAAAGTCGAGAAATCATATCTCAAACAGAAATAACTACAGCACTTATCTACCTAAAACCTATAACCTACCTATAATAATTAACAAACTAACTAGCTAACTAACTAAGAACTAAGAACACGATGAAACTAGAAAATAATAATAATAATAATAATAATAATAATAATAAAAGAAATAACGAAGTAAAATGGAAAAAAAAATATTAAAACTCGATGCTAAAAGTAAACGAAACGATGACAATGAAAGTAAGTCAGACACAGACAGCGGCTAACAAGCGACTGAATCGTGAGCAATGCGCTGGCAACGTGTCGTGCTAATTGTCAAAATCTAGCCAAAAGGATCCCGCAGCGGGCCATTTTACTATCGTTCCCGCCAAACATGCCAGGTTCTTACTCTGGAAATATAGACTATAAACCGGAAGCTGGTTATGCATAACCATACGCCGGTGGCGCGTCCTATGGTAAGTGAAAGAACGAAATAATGTGTAAGCTTTATAGTGTCACTGGTCGGCTAACACATTGACATATAGTCAGTCATTTGGGAACGGCAGTCAATTATATATAGTCCAACTTCGATATCTCCAAGTACTTTCGGACATAGACATTTCTTCGAGTTATCTAAAATTCCAGATACACGAAACCATGAAAGAAAGGTGCTCTATTATCATTAGTACATAAATATTCAACCGTTGCTACTGTTGTTAGCTAACCTCAACCCGTTCCCGCCTTAATAGGCTACTCACAGAAATACACAGTGCTACACAAATGAATCCATATTGTAATTCTCATGTTACATCTCAAGAACGTAATTCAACAGTATTTTCACCCCAACTTCGGAATGAAGACAGATTTCATGTCTGGGGAACAAATTATCATCGAGTTATCGAAATATGCCAGTAATACTACTGGAAAGTATAGAAAAAGTATGACATATAAATTGTGTACAACTTCTCCCGGAAATTAAAATTACCTCAAGATATCAAAAGTTCGAGATATACGATTTAAAAATTATACAACACGAACCAAAAGGAAATGTTCTTGGCATAAAGGAAACAATCGAGATACATTTACCTAAAATATACAAGCCTAATAATTTAAACGAACACACTCTCATGGAGAATATACCCTCGTTTGGAAAGAAGGTAGGCAAGCTTGATAAGGGATTAATAATGGAAACATGCTATTGGATCAGGATGTACGAAGTATCTTTTCTTCAATAAACCAAGACCGGCATTAAAGGCAATATTAAAGGTTCCGGGACATTCTCAATTGACCATTTGCGCTTGTATATGGTTATTTAGCTTATGCGCGGCGAATGAAAACTGGTCATTAATAGTTGAAGATGTCCAGTATTCAGTAACATATACCACAGTAGGAGGACTAGACTTGGCAGCATACAGTAACATTTGTTCGATGAGTACAGGCACTTGGGAATGCGAGAGGAAAATAGGAGATCCTCGGGCAGAGGAAACTCCCCGCGGTTGAGAGCAGACAGTGACGAAGTTAACTGCTCTCATCCGTACCGCGTATGACTCAACCAGTCGAGTAACCTGTACAATACAATCTGAACTGACCATTTAACAACAATCACATATTCACACTAAGCAAGCAAATTTGTAGGTCAATCACAACTTTCAGTATTTAAATATAACATCACATAAAACTATAACATGCAGTACATTTGCATTCGTCTGTTGGCACATGCTACAGTAAAATGTGGCTTGTCTCAGTCTCACTCATGGCTGTGATTATTTGGAAGCTACTGAGATAAGGGTGGTGCTTAGTAATGACATTCAGGGCACAGCTAGTGTCTGTTGGCACAGGCTAGAGTATCACCGCTGTCTCAGTCTCACTCATAGCTGTGATTATTTGGAAGCTACTGAGATAAGGGTGGTGCTTAGTAATGCCATTCAGGGCACAGTGAGTGCCTGTGGATGCTGTGAAAGGTTCTACTCGTAGGGTTAGTACTGCTGTTCTGACTCAGTGAGGAAAGCAATGTCAAACTACCTCACTCCTCATCTTGCCTAGTACGCCTCAATATAGCGCTGCCTTAGGTTTTTGTGTGTATCTACCCACGTAACCTGACGGCGGTACTTTTTGAGGACCCAACCAGCCTTCGGGCTGACTACCTAACAGACAGACACTGTAACTAACAAATATTGACGAGTTGCATTATCTAAACTAATATTGCAACTAAATGAGTGTATTTATTGTAAATACTTTCACCCATAGCTTTAGACATTAGATTTAATAGCCTAAGTGTAATGTATCTGATGATGATCGCCTGACGATCGAAACTGATAATCCAAGTGTATTTATTCATCGCATGTAATTCTTTTTTCAGGATTGGGAATAACCCATCACTATTGGATACAATCGTGTTGACCGACCGAAAAACATGAAATTTCGAATACTAAAGCAACACTGAAAATGGCTTCAAACACCATAACGCCATTCCATGCTGCAATAAATACATTCACAAATACACAGGTTGATGTTGAACACAATTGCTTATGTTTCCTGCCTTCGTGTCTGTAAAAATACGTTTACAATATTTATTGTTTCAGACATATTGCAGGGAAGGGTTTCTGTGGGCCACATGCGACAGACACATGAAACTATTTTGATGTACACCCCTTGTCCGCCCTCACCTGGTCCACCGCTCCTGTTGATCCGACCGTCCACGAGCCGAACTTGCCCCAACTCACTACCCGTTGCGCCATTGTTGTTTACAGCTACTTGTTATCGCTTGTCTGTTTTAGTGATCCGTTATTTTCTCGTATCGTTTCTGTCGTCCGTGATTTGCAGAGTACTTACTGCACGGTGAAGGTTTTAGTACTTACTGATTATTGGTCTTACGGCATTGTTCTTCTGTGTTCGTTACAGTTCTGTACTAGTACATTATGCAACGAGCCTATAACGGCAATAATTAAGACACGAGTATGTTTATAAAGCGAGCGTAGCGAGTTTTATAATTCTCATACGAGTGCCTTAATTACCATTTTAGGCGAGTTGCATACGACTGTCTATGTTCGACGATAATTATAACTTTATTATATGTTTTAATATAAATATTCATAAATATCTGTGGGATTCAGTTACTTCAGTTAGTGAACAGGGCGCGCTGGGTGGTTTGCCGACTGTACAGAGCGCATGCGTGGGTCAAAGCACTTCGAAAGCAGAGAACTACAAGCTCGCTATGCTCTTTGTCACACTGACTGACGGAGCTAGCGCTCATACAGGGTCACACTTCAAGTTTCTGAGCTCTACTTTGCTTGGCAATGCTATTGTTTACAGCCTGCATGATGACTAGTGCCGTCCAGCTCTAGCATTCACTAATATTGTCATCGAAGTCGTTTGAAAGCAATGAGCTGTGTAGAAATTGGTGTTGGGGATATTAAGGTACAGTGCTATTTCTTGTCTCATATTCGCCAGATTATTTACGCGAACATATGGACGGTGCACTTTCCATGTCGGTAATTTATATAAAAGGATGCTGTGTTGCTAACTTCTGGTCGTGAATTCATACATTTCTTGCATATGTCATAGTATTTTCTTGTAACCGTAAAGGTTCGTGCTGATTTTGTCTTTGTGTTTGGGATTGTAACTACAATGGTTGATCCGATATCCAATTTGAACTTTCAAATCATGTAATTTAGGTCCGACATGTTGGATTTTGAGCGCATGCGCGAAGGTATCCTTACCTAATTGGTCAACGAATGAGCTCTGATTGGCTGGATAAACTGTCTCATAATGAAAAACAGTACTATAATGACCATCATTATGATCAAGTTTTCTGACGTATAATATTTACATTTCGACATCGTCGAACATAAAGTAATTTATTTACCGTAAATTGTGTGTGCTGTACAGTTGTGTGTCCTGTACAGTTGTGTGTGCTGTACAGTTGTGTGTGCTGTACAGTTGTGTGTACTGTACAGTTGTGTGTCCTGTACAGTTGTGTGTCCTGTACAGTTGTGTGTCCTGTACAGTTGTGTGTGCTGTACAGTTGTGTGTCCTGTACAGTTGTGTGTCCTGTACAGTTGTGTGTCCTGTACAGTTGTGTGTCCTGTACAGTTGTGTGTCCTGTACAGTTGTGTGTCCTGTACAGTTGTGTGTCCTGTACAGTTGTGTGTACTGTACAGTTGTGTGTGCTGTACAGTTGTGTGTGCTGTACAGTTGTGTGTGCTGTACAGTTGTGTGTGCTGTACAGTTGTGTGTACTGTACAGTTGTGTGTGCTGTACAGTTGTGTGTGCTGTACAGTTGTGCGTGCTGTACAGTTGTGCGTGCTGTACAGTTGTGCGTGCTGTACAGTTGTGTGTGCTGTACAGTTGTGTGTCCTGTACAGTTGTGTGTCCTGTACAGTTGTGTGTGCTGTACAGTTGTGTGTCCTGTACAGTTGTGTGTGCTGTACAGTTGTGTGTCCTGTACAGTTGTGTGTCCTGTACAGTTGTGTGTCCTGTACAGTTGTGTGTGCTGTACAGTTGTGTGTCCTGTACAGTTGTGTGTGCTGTACAGTTGTGTGTCCTGTACAGTTGTGTGTCCTGTACAGTTGTGTGTCCTGTACAGTTGTGTGTGCTGTACAGTTGTGTGTGCTGTACAGTTGTGTGTACTGTACAGTTGTGTGTGCTGTACAGTTGTGTGTGCTGTACAGTTGTGTGTCCTGTACAGTTGTGTGTACTGTACAGTTGTGTGTGCTGTTCAGTTGTGTGTGCTGTACAGTTGTGTGTCCTGTACAGTTGTGTGTCCTGTACAGTTGTGTGTGCTGTACAGTTGTGTGTGCTGTACAGTTGTGTGTGCTGTACAGTTGTGTGTCCTGTACAGTTGTGTGTCCTGTACAGTTGTGTGTGCTGTACAGTTGTGTGTGCTGTACAGTTGTGTGTACTGTACAGTTGTGTGTACTGTACAGTTGTGTGTACTGTACAGTTGTGTGTACTGTACAGTTGTGTGTGCTGTACAGTTGTGTGTACTGTACAGTTGTGTGTACTGTACAGTTGTGTGTCCTGTACAGTTGTGTGTACTGTACAGTTGTGTGTACTGTACAGTTGTGTGTACTGTACAGTTGTGTGTCCTGTACAGTTGTGCGTACTGTACAGTTGTGCGTACTGTACAGTTGTGCGTGCTGTACAGTTGTGCGTGCTGTACAGTTGTGCGTCCTGTACAGTTGTGTGTGCTGTACAGTTGTGTGTGCTGTACAGTTGTGTGTGCTGTACAGTTGTGTGTGCTGTACAGTTGTGTGTGCTGTACAGTTGTGTGTGCTGTACAGTTGTGTGTGCTGTACAGTTGTGTGTGCTGTACAGTTGTGCGTGCTGTACAGTTGTGCGTACTGTACAGATGTGCGTACTGTACAGATGTGTGTACTGTACAGTTGTGTGTGCTGTACAGTTGTGTGTGCTGTACAGTTGTGTGTGCTGTACAGTTGTGCGTGCTGTACAGTTGTGCGTGCTGTACAGTTGTGTGTACTGTACAGTTGTGTGTACTGTACAGTTGTGCGTGCTGTACAGTTGTGCGTGCTGTACAGTTGTGGGTGCTGTACAGTTGTGTGTCCTGTACAGTTGTGTGTACTGTACAGTTGTGTGTGCTGTACAGTTGTGTGTGCTGTACAGTTGTGTGTACTGTACAGTTGTGTGTCCTGTACAGTTGTGTGTACTGTACAGTTGTGTGTACTGTACAGTTGTGTGTGCTGTACAGTTGTGCGTGCTGTACAGTTGTGTGTACTGTACAGTTGTGTGTGCTGTACAGTTGTGTGTCCTGTACAGTTGTGCGTGCTGTACAGTTGTGCGTGCTGTACAGTTGTGTGTCCTGTACAGTTGTGTGTGCTGTACAGTTGTGCGTGCTGTACAGTTGTGGGTGCTGTACAGTTGTGTGTCCTGTACAGTTGTGTGTGCTGTACAGTTGTGTGTGCTGTACAGTTGTGTGTGCTGTACAGTTGTGCGTGCTGTACAGTTGTGCGTGCTGTACAGTTGTGTGTCCTGTACAGTTGTGTGTACTGTACAGTTGTGTGTCCTGTACAGTTGTGTGTCCTGTACAGTTGTGTGTCCTGTACAGTTGTGCGTGCTGTACAGTTGTGTGTACTGTACAGTTGTGCGTGCTGTACAGTTGTGTGTCCTGTAGAGTTGTGTGTGCTGTACAGTTGTGTGTCCTGTACAGTTGTGTGTGCTGAACAGTTGTGTGTGCTGTACAGTTGTGCGTGCTGTACAGTTGTGCGTGCTGTACAGTTGTGTGTCCTGTACAGTTGTGTGTCCTGTACAGTTGTGTGTCCTGTACAGTTGTGTGTGCTGTACAGTTGTGTGTCCTGTACAGTTGTGCGTGCTGTACAGTTGTGTGTCCTGTACAGTTGTGCGTGCTCAGGAGTGAAACGTTAACACGTTACACTTTCATAAAATGAAAAATTAGCAGTGCTACGAAGACTGGACAAAGGGGAATCCCTCCAAATATTTGCCAACAAACTCAATGTAGGCGTTGCGACAATTAAAGATTGGAGAAGAAATCGGACAGACATTGAATCATATACAGTGACAATAGATGATGAAAATGCTCTTAAGAATCGCAAAACATTGAAAAAGACTGCTTAACAACGCATTGTGGATGTGGCTCTAACAAGAAAGAAGGAAAGGAACCCCGATATCTTGAGTTCAGAGATTGTTTATTTTAATGTAAATCCGTATTTTCCTGTACTTTCTGAAAATCCGACCTTTTCTGCGTTCCGACCATACGCTCAGTCCCCAAGGTGACGGATTATAGGGGTTGTAGTGTAGTTGGAAGTTCAACTGCCGCTCTAAATTACAAAATGAACCTGAAGGAATTTTCCATGAGTAGCAAAGCACGGATATTACATTCAGTAATTAAATATAGGATAGGGGATTTACTCGTGCGGTGTGCAAATCATTTGCACGTTAGCCACAAGCACGCTAATCACTGCGACTTGCATCCCTAATGCAAATGTTATCGCTTTCCGTTCATAACGACACATCGCTGTTCAGAGTTTGTGGACCACCTCCTAGTGTAGTTGCTAGTACTCTTGGCTATCGTTCCAAGGGTCCATCCGGGATCTGCCCATTATGGTGTGAGGGCTGGAACGGGGTACACTCAGCCTCGTGAGGGAAAACTGAACAGAGGGGGGTTTGGTTCCTGGAAGTGGTTTTCCACACTTACGTCAGCAAATGCTGGGATGGTCCCCAATTTAAGGCCACGGCTGGTTACATCCCAATCCTCGCTTCACTAATACAGACACCACACGTTCTCCATCTGTATCAAAAGCCCAAGGGTTGGTTAAGAGAGGGTATAACATTTCATCAGAATGGCAACACGAGTGGAACAACGCAGCTCCGACACCCACCGGCAGGTTTTGATTTGCCACGTAACACATGGGTTGCCCTCAACAGGGTACAAACCAACCATGTGCGGTAGGGCTCGTTGCTACATAAGCGGGGCACGAGAAAGACGCCTGTGGTGCGCCAAGACAAACCATCCGTCGCATCGTTACAGGGCATCGCTGGAAGACAAAGGCAGAACAATTTCGATTGAAAACTCAATGTATCATGTGCCCAGTTGATTGTTTTATAGATGTGCGTTATGTTATCTCTATAGCCTATACATATTGTGTACTGTACTTTGTCATAAGCTTAATAATAATAATAATAATAACTACAACAACACAGGTTATGAGACAAATCTTATATATCTCTACTTAGTATAAAACAAAGTCCCCGATTCTTGGATGTTACGGGTAAACTCGAGAACCACTGGATGGATTTTGATGCGGTTTTCACCATTCTGTAAAGGATATCTCGGGGAAGGTTTCAGTAGAAAATAATTTATTTATGATCAAAGGAAGCCACGCAGTAACGTTTTCAGTGAAAAATTCGAAAAAAAAAACTGGAGTCCGTGCGCGATTTTATCTCACGCTGGGCAAACCGTTAAAAATATCTATATCCTATGAGTGTAAGAATTGTTCAGTATGAAAAGTTCTACAAAAAAGTCCGCGAGAGCATATCTCTATCTTCAATACATCGCCCACTATTAGTGTTTTTACGTTTTCATTTCTTCCAACAATCTCCATTCAAATACTGAGGCGACAGTTTACGAGCTAGCTAGGGGCGAGCCTATCACCCCAGTTACAGCCTAGCTAGCGGGCGGGCCTATTACCCCAGATACAGCCCAGCGGCAAACTGTCGAGTCATGTTGAGTTAAAATTTCAGAGAAGTGTGGTTGTGTTTGGGTTACCCTGGAAGGGGAACTCGGCTTTTCTTCATTTCGCCTGTGAACTTCCCGTTCCGCAAAATACATAATTTAAAAAATATACGAAGCTGAAATTTCGCAAGAGCGACAGTTTAAACAAATCTGTCCGAGAATACGTTGTCACGCCCAAATATCGTCACGCATCGTGGTTGCACATACCCTACAATTCATTTCTTCGACTTTCTTCACTAAATATTGCTCGTATGAATGTTTCCTCTCGCAATGTCACGAGATTTCCTCATCGCGCTAACTCTGGTTTCATATCCGGTGTGCGAGCGAGCCTTTCCCAGAGTAAGACAGCCAAATTCAAGTGAAGACTTCAGAGTAGAGTAGGAAGTGGTTCCGTGCAATCCCGGGGCGAGTGTCTCGTGTATCTCTAAATAACCCTTTTATCAATCAGCCCAGTAAAACAAAGGTAACTTCCTCTCTAGCCCTTCAATGCGATACCCTGCAACATGCCAGATGTGTAGGAGAAGGCCGCTTTTCTTGATGTGCGTGACGGAGCACTCTACTGGTCAAGTAGATGATCCACCTCAAGCGTGCCAACAATTCCCTCTCAGGAATAACAGTGAGCCAGACAACGGTTGGATGCGTTGGAAATAAGCCGTCTCTTGGGCAGTCCAGGACGATAATGATGATCCAGAAACCTTCCACGACAATAATGTCACAATACTGCTCCTGTGAGGGAATTACTGGCACAATGAAGGTGGAATAACCGCCCTATTCACCGGATATGAGCTCTTGTAACTTCGATCTATTCCCAAAATTGAAAAGAACCACTCAGAGGGAAGCGTTTCTAAGCACGAGACGCCACATTTCAAGCGGTAGATCGCTCAATAGGAAAGTGGAACTGGTTTTAGAATGCTATGCCTCCTACACTTCTGACAACGGGTGTAATATGTTGCAAGGAATTGCACTGAAGGCCTGTAGAGCTATGGTGCGTCTACAGTATTATGCTGTCAACACTTTGAGCACATCACTCGTACAGCAGTAATGTCCACTGAGGTGTTTAAAATGTAAATGTATTCAACATCGAGTGCCTAGATCGAAACGTGAAACAAGTGTAAATATTCATTCTGCCTCATTTGACAATCTGTTTATATCCTCATTCATTTCAATTATGCATGCGGGCTAATTATTTTCCGGTATGGATATCATTACTTTTCAAATTATTCGACCAATTGTATAGCGAGATGGTTCGCTGACCATGAATCAGGAATCAAGGAGAGTTGTCCAATCTCCACGGCTCCTTCAAGCCCCCACTCACCGTCACAATCCACCATGTTTATTGAGTAAGAAAACTTTCCTACAAGAAGAAATAAGGAGCTTTATAGATTAAGAAGTCTTCAGAAATAGCTTTCTTCCGTTTGAGGTTCATGTGATGAGACACACTAAAAGAATTGTGATGCAAATAGTCGCGGTAGTGTTTGAGATTGTTGGGTTTTAGTGGGAATGTGTAAGAACACACAGCACTCGGATTCCATCCCGCAACCTTACTCTCTTCCTCAAAATCATCCATCAATTGTTCTATGGGATTCAGATCTGGTGAATTGCCAGGCCAAACAGTGATGTGACATCTTTTGGCATACATAGGAATTCTTTGACCATCTTTGCGCGATGGAAGAATGCGGAATCGTCCTGAAAAAGGACTTGGCCGAAGTCGTCGGATTTTTTAAGAGCGTTAAAAATCCCTTAGTATGCCTTCCTTCGGAGGGGGAGTAAAGCCGGCGGTCCCATGTCATAGAGTTATGTCATGATAAAGAACCTAAGAGCGTTAGTCAAATATAACATATAATTTAGCTTCACACAAGTGTAATTCCAACGTTCGTCACGTTCTGGTCGTTGACGGTGGCGTATGGTAGCAAAAGTTGGAACTACTTCGAAATCAAATATCTGCAGTCCTTACTTGAATTGAAAACAGATAACACACAGTAAGTTAATACAACCATCACAATTAACACCGGTTATCAGACAGATTCTACACACATCCAAAGTACACGGGGCTACATGACAGCGTTGTCGCAGCCCCTAAACTGAGAAACCAACCAATCAACAAACAGATTTCTTCAAAGTACAGTACTGTATATTCAGTGGACACACATTATTCGTCTTAGATACACACACTAATACAGTCATCACAATTAACACCGGTTATCAGACAGATTCTACACACACCCAAAGTACACGGGGCTACATGACCGCGTTGTCGCAGCCCCTAAACTAAGGAACCAACCAACCAACCATTATTCGTCTTAGGTCTGAAACATGTGAACTCCGTTTGTCGCTAGTGTCTATGCTGCCCTTGGAGAACATCACGGCAAAGAAACCATAGAATCCCTGCAGCAGTGCCATGCCCCGCCGTATGTAGAGTGTTTGGGCGTGAACTAGTTCTGAACTTTGTTACTAGATGCCACCGCAGTCGGCTCCTGGCGACCCTGGCCCACAGTTGAGTGTAGATAGTGACGAAGTCAACTGCTCTCACCAGGATACGCAAGACTGTAGCCTGTACAATACAACCTGACACGTATTCACTCTAAACAAGCAAGCAAGTTTGGAGATCAATCACCACTTTCACCACAAAACATCGCATAGACTATAACTAACAAACATTGACGAGTTGAACTTTCTCAACTAATAACGCAACTAACGAAGTATACATACTTTAAATATTTTCACTCATATTTTCAGAAATTAATTTTAAAGCCTAACCGTAATGGATCTGATGATGATCGCTTGACGATCGAAACTGGTCATCCAAGTGTATTTATTATTCTCATGTAAATTGTTTTCAGCATTAGGAAATGACGCATCTCATTTGGGTACAATCGTGTTGACCGACTGTAAGGCACCAAACATTAATCTAACAGCCAACATTATTTGTGATCATTGCGGTCGTAATCATCCAATTCTAGAATTATTGTTTTTGGGACATCATGGTCATCAACCCTATCTACTTGGGTATGTGTGGAATCTGTCTGACAAGCTGTGTTATTATAATGGTTATCCTTGTGTATCCCGTGAGATCTCCGCAGTAGATAGGTGAGCACGTACTGTTGGCGGGGGACCACCCTACCGCAAGTAAACTCTGGCATAGACATAAACTTTGTGTAATACCGTTTCTCGAATTGATTGCCGGTGGTCGAGATGGGAACTATTCTTTGTTTACTTGTGTCACACGTCAGCCTGCTTCGTTGACAGGCACAGTTGCGCGAGTAGGATATGAGTCAGCTCCAGTAGCTTCAGTCATCGTTTAACAGTCCGTGGTAACATGAGCTCCTGTAACGCGCAATGCTGATTGACTTATGTGCAGACTGCACTCTGTCATCGCTGTGTCCTCCACTTCACCCCGCGGGGCTCCTGCTACAATAATCAGCTACGCTCAGCGGCAATCAAATCTTAGATGGGTAATAAAAGCGAAAGGTGCTCATTTCCAGAGAAAGCAGGTACTGTAATGGTTACAGAACCACTCTGCCTCCAGCTGACCGAGGGGTGAGCACACGCCGTGCTATGACGTCACGGCCGTGTTTGGGTCGATACCAGCCGCGTGCTGTCGGAACGTAACGCACGAAAGAAGGTCAGCAGGCTCAACTAGCCAAGTCACCCACTCACACAAATATATGTACCATATTGTTTTGCACTTTATTATTTTCTACCCAAATGAAGTACATTACACATCAGTTGTTCTCAACATAATCTCCTTGTAACTTAATGCACTTTTGCCATCGATGTGTCAGTCTCTCCAGACCTTCCTGAAACCATTGTTTCGGATTGTTGCGTACCCGTGCCTTGACAGCTGTGTCCAGTTCTGCAAAACGGCGACCACGCAGGTGATAATCACTTGATGCCAAGTCGGGAGAGTATAGTGGATGTGGCAGCACCGTGAATCCCATTTGATCAATGACAGCGGTGGTCTCTCGGCTAGAGTGGGGGCGGGCATTGTCATGTTGCAGAAGCACACCATTAGCCCATTTTCCTGGCCGGTTGTTTTGAATGGCACGACGTAAGCGCTTAAGGGTTGCCACAAATGTTGCACTGTTAATCGTGGCCCCCAATTCCAGCCAGTCAATGAGGATGATGCCCTTTGTGTCCCAGAACACTGTCGCCATTCGCTTGCCAACTGATGACACTGTTGGACATTTCTTTGGCGGTGGACTGTCCATATGGATGGTGGGGACCAAGAGTTACACTATCACAACATTTGGAACGGTCAAGAATATCACAGTCTAAACTGTCAGTGTTATTCAAGTCTTGTTCCACTTCATTAAGCCACAAGCTGCCAGTCTTGTAGCCATTGATCAAGTTGAAGATCTTCTTGGTGATTCTATCGTTCCCCATCCGGAAGAGGTGCCTCAGTCGCCACTGTCGCATGAACAATAGCGACGTATGGAATCCACATAATTTGGGACAAACTAAAATAGAACGACCTATTAACATTAGAGAAAGTCAAAGCCCGCGATATGATAAGAGTCTTGGGTATCGGGAAGACAGCGCTGTCAAGACTTACTTATGTCTTCACAAAATAAATTTTCTTCGTGGACGACATTAGACTGCAGATGCTACAGCCGCGCACCGAGGCCTATGAGAATGCCCTTCAAATACTCAACGAAACGCTATCTGGGATGATTTCTACTCAACTGACGCCATAATGTCTGACGAATGGAAACAGGCAAACTATGAACTCCGACACGTAATGACACGATACGCTACGCATGGCTTTCACTATACGTTCTGCCAAAACAAGAGATTCCACCAACCAACTGCAGAATGTGTGTGTGATCTATGCAGTGAATGCTGTTCTCGATATCATGAAAAATATTGCCGATAAAGACAGACAACAATAACCCAATTGGGATTGGAATAATGTACAGTAGGTTACTCGGTGTTGTATTTTGCACATTGTGCGCTTCTTCAAGAAGAATAATAATAACAGATCTTAGAAAAATATTCGGCCCTACATAAGAAAATGGACTTTGCCTCAAGAGACTAACTGAAGACCTCTATAGTTTCTGTACGCAGGAGACGGTTGGGCACACGTGGATAACAATAGAGTAGCAAAAATATTATTCAATATCACGGTAACTTCATTAGGGGAGGGTGGGCCACAGTGAGACAGAAAAAATATATATTTTAGTATACTGTCTTATTTTTTAATATATGAGAATGTCTTTATATACTGAAATATAAGTTGATTATTGCTCATCAATTTCATAACCTTAGAATTTCCAAAACATTCACACTTTTCTGTAAAAATATTAAATTGTGAACATGTTGCAGCCGTCTCACTGTAGCCCACCCGTGGGCCACACTGATTGTGAGACAGATGATGGTCCATACTGAGACACAATGAAAAGAATTTATTTTGACTGGTTAAATACAAAGATAAACACTAAAACAAAGAATTAATGACAGAAAACTCTACAGCACATTCAGATTCCCTAAATTTAAAGAAAATTTGAGATATGACTTTTGTCTTTTTGTTTTGCAATATGCACAGGGAACCGACAACAGTGATCTGCTGTCTTTCGCGAGGACTGAAGCAATATCTGCAACCTCTGGGTGAAAAAAAGAACTGCCTATCATTTTTGCACTTTTTCTTAAGAATTTTACTTCATAATTTTCATCATCTAAATCTCATTTCACTTCCCCGATTTAAAATCTTGACTGTTTCCCTGAAAACTCGACCAGAACGAAGTCACCTTCCTTAGGTTTGCGAGCAAGTTGATGAAATGTTAGGAGCACGATTTCTTCATTATCTAATGAGCTGTCTGAAATAGAAGAATCATCAACATCATTATCCATGGAAATGTCTGTAGCTAGGGCTGCCTTCTTGAATTTCAAGTTCTTTTGGCTGAACAAAGGCTTCTTGAAGCTCTTTTTTTTAATATTTTTTTTGTGGACTTAAGAGCAAGTTTTTTTTCTTTCTGGGGTGTCAGTTGGAATGAAAGATCTCCCCTTTTCTCTCCTAAAAGTTGACTCTGCCCTCTCCTCAGCTTTGGAGTAGCTCATTAAATCAATTTTTTGAAAGAGGGAATTTTTTATATATATCTTAGAGCTTGGCTCTCCTGGTAGCAGACGTTTTGATCCTGTTTACACTTTGAAAGAAGCATGTCTGACTGTAGCCCATGTCTCACTGTGGCCCACCTTCCCCTAATACACAAAATACTAGGATAAATTGGCTGGAGGGAACAAAGGGGGACCTGAATGAGATGAACATCATGAAAAGTCCAGAAATCTTGAGAACCTCTGTAAACAAGCACACATTTAGGGTGAGGACTGGTACAAGATGGATATACGAACGCAAGAAGCAAAACAGTGAGTTAAGGGATTTTGGGAGAAGTGGATTTATTTATTTAGCGTATGGCATAATTACAAGCTAAGGAACACGATAAACATATAAATTAGAACAATAAATATAAACATCAAGTTTGATGAGAAGACACAATTATAAAATGTTCAGGTTTACAGGTTAATGTTTAAATTTGAAATCGAATCAAGAGCAGGCTGCGTTGCATCATGTAAGTCTTTCAGGTTCCCATAATAGGCTCGAAGGCTGCAGTCCTCCTCAATATGCTGGATGGTCTGTTTTTCAAATCCACAGTCGCACTGAGATGAGGAAGCCTTATTCCACTTGTATAAGCTGTCTGTGCAGACCCCATGTTCCGTTCGAATTCTGTTGAGTGATTTCCATGTAAGGCGAGGTTGTTCCATGCCAACTGGTTTCTTGATGGGATCAATGAAGTTTCTATATTCTTCATGGAATAAATTATTCCATACTTCAGACTACTTGTTGTCAATCTGAAAATTATTTAATTGTAGAAATTTCGCTGTTAGGATGGGTGGTCGGCGGGATTTCCAGCGGAAAGCCAACTAACGTGCTCTACGATTGGGCAAGATCATGGTCTCAGCTACCCTAGTAGATGTTTTGGGTTGGAGCCATTGAGGTGCACTGACACTGACAGTGGGCGACCTTTGTGTAGCCACCACCACATTTGATACGAGAAACCTTTTGCAAGCGGATATGGTACGCCATGAAGTGCCACCCTAGAAACATCCAAATTTCTCGGCCAGGAATCGACCCACGATCTCGGAATCATGATGAATCTACCGAAGAAGCACCGAGAGGGAGATCCTATTGCCACTCCGTGTGATCGGTCTTAACCACACAACAAACATGGACATGAGAATGTAACTAAAACGTGTGTGAATGTTGGTAGGCCTGCCTGGAATTGCGCGGAAAACGCATCACTATTAAGTGATTAGAAAATCACTATGCTTTAAGTAAGTAAACATTGCACACAAAGTTTTAAGAAAATCAGATTACACCATGTCGTGAAGAAAATGTTATAAATGTGTAACTACAGTACATGTATAAATAAATTAATAAATAAATAATGAAATAATCAAATAAATAAAATAATGAATAAATAAATGCATAAGTATTGAGAAATCAGGGAAGAAAGAGAGAAAAATCTTGCGGAAGATAGGCTACTGAAAACCGCAACGATGGTACATGGAGAAAGAGCAGAAATGAGGATCTATACAGACAGGCAGAGAAGATCACGGACACCATGCGTAAGAGTAGACTGGAGTTTTATGGGCACCTCATAAGAAGGGACGAGAATCGAATAACGAAAAGAATCTTTAATTGCAATACCAAGCTAAAGGCGACTACAATGTGGGTAGAAGAAACGAGAAAACACATGGAGGAAGTTGGCGTACATCCAAAATACATCTGGAATAGGACTGTGTTTCGAGCTGAAATTGATAACTTGAAGGGGTTCAAGGAAAGACCCAATAGAACGACCAAGAGCATCTGGTCAGAGAAAAGGAGGAGAAACCACAGCGCAGAAAAAGGAACTAACTAGCAAATCAATTGTTTCCCGTGGGCCAAATACGAAGAAAGAAGAAGAAGAAATAAATAAGTAAATGTATGAATAAATACATAAATACGAGGGACGTACTATACTGTTTTACACTGTATATTTCCTACCCAAATGAAGTACATTATACATCAGTTGTTACGTCCACCTTCTCAACATAATCTCCTTGTAACTTTACATACTGTACTTGACCTTCCAATAAACGTGCAGGTGTTCAGTAGCCAGATGAACCTCAGATGTTAACATGAGACAGTTATCATTGCAACATCCTATTTTTGTCTGTAAAACGTATTTTAAGTACGAGTCGGCTTGGGTACGTGATGCATTTGTTCAGCAATTTCCTGATGAAGTGCCACCTCCACTAGCACATATTCACGTAATATTGTAAATAAGTTTGACACTACTGACTCAGTGCTCAATAAAAAGCATAAAATTAAAAGTCAGAAACAATACTGTGGCAGAACTCACTCGCGTCAGCCAGAATGTGGTTACCAGATACTATACCTGTATAACCCAGGATGGCCGACACTTTCAGCATCTTTTATAAGGTGATATTTCATACAGGATTGTACACACGCTTAATGCAGGGGGTCGTGGCGCGCCACAAGCTCGGCCAATGCCACCGCAGTAGCGGATAACAAAACCGCCGCTTGCCGTTCTTACTTTATATGAAAGACCCTGTATAGAGCTTCTGGGATGACAACGGTTCTGTAATGATTCAATGTTGCATTACGTGACGTCACTCTTTTCTTGTAGTGATTCCTAGTTAGTCTGACTTCCCTTTGGAGTCTCGAGACCCTTTCCGTGTTGGCCAAACTGTCCGATCCTGAAGTTAGAATTATTTCTTCAAGGTATTTATACCAGAATACATGTGAGATCGACCCATGTGCTGTTTCTTACACTTTTGCCGAAAGTTCTTCTTACACTTGGTTTCCTCGAATGATATATGAAGGCGTGTACAATGTAACCTCGTAGTTGTTCTTAGTGATGATCGCTAGGTCTTCTGTAAACGCTAATCTCTTCACGATGGTTTTGTTCGTAACAGTCCCAATGTTTATTCCTTTGATGACTTTTTCCCATTCTCTGGTAACTTTATCTAAAACCAAATTAAACGGAAGAGGAGAGAGTCCTAGGCTAACACCTGTGTGTACTTCAAAATTGTGAGAAATTTCCCAAAAAAAATTCACTTTAGAGTTTGTGTTTGTGAGGGTTTGACGGATTCTTCTTCTGCTTTTACGGATAGCGAACAAAACCATCGTGAAGAGATTAGCGTTTGCAGATGACCTAGCGATCATCACTAAGAACAACTAGGAGGTTACATTGTACAGGCCTTCATATATAATTGGACCACTTTAGTCAATCATTTCTTGGTCCTCTTCTTCAGTTAAGTTTTCTTTCCGAGTTGCCCAGTAGCTTTTCATTCGCTCTGATCTTCTCAAGCGTTCCTCAACTGTAAATACCCATTTTACCCCTTTTTACTGTAAGACGTTTGTCTATGTTTGGTTGAAATCTTATTTTTATGTCTTTCAGTTGTTTTTTTTGTGCAAGTTATCCAAGGTTATTTCTAAATCTTTCATATCTTCTCTAATTTCCTTAATCCATCCTACTTGTTTCATATTCCAAAGTTTCTCAACAATTTTTCTAGATAATCTGGTTTCCGGTGTCCTCATAAGGTGACCAAAAAGAAATCCAATTCTTCCGAATAGTATCAGTGATGGGTTGCAGTTCTCTATATAGTTTTACGGATTATTATTATTATTAATATGATCTCAAATTTTATAATTAATAGTTTAACATTGCAAGCAATAAAACATAACTAAAAAGAAAGAATGGTTGCAGCGAGAATCGAACCCGAGTTTCCAGACAGTGCGCCACGCCACTGACTTGAGACTTACTGAAAGCAGATCCCTCAAACTCTACTTGAAAATGTTTAGAGAGCGCTTTATGGCTCACTCCGGCAAGATAGTCCACTCACACAGCGTTAGTGATGCAGTTGATTCTTTTCTTCAGACTACTCTAGCTTATTCTGGTGAGGTGTACTGTATGATGACTGCAATCTTCTCCACCTGTCTGCACGGATCTTAATTTTCGTACATATTTTCAATATTGAGGTCCTTGGATCTTCTTTCATGGTCTTTCCTTTTTTCTTTACTCCATATAGCAGCGATACAAACACTTTCAATTTGTATATTTTTAAAGAATGTTGTGTGAATTCATTTGACAAAGGCACCTGGTCAGCTCAGTCATTTGATTTTTAGCCTAGTTTCATTTATGAAAAAAAAAGGCTTATGAGATCACCCTTTGTCCGCGCTCGCGCGTGTGTGTGTGTATGTGTATGTGTGTCCTCTTAATAACTTCTAAACGGGTGGAGCGATTTCAATGAAACTCGGTAAGGTCATAGTACCATTTTGGCCGACTCCGACCGTGCCCTTCAAATATTATTACGTCTCACCAATCCAACATGGTGGCTGTGCGAAATATTTCACCGTCATTACATATCTCCGAACCTATTACTCATGCCACCCTGAAATTTTGTATGGTGATACAAGGCACTACTAGAAGTTCACATATGAGACGATAAGAAACCTGTTAACTACAAATCCAACATGGCAGCCAAGCGAAGTTGAAACTTTTAAATAGACTTTTCTCACGCCTTAGCCATCCAATCGCAATGAAACTTGGTACAGCAAATTTGTATACACATTGCAATGCACTGGCATCTAATTTAAATCAATTGTTCACATAACCTCAAGATGGCGGATGTGCTAAATTTTAAAATTAAGGTTTCATTTCTTGTGTATTAATCATGCAATCGAATTGAACGTTTGAATAATGAACCTACGCAATAATCGTCATCTAATAGTACATAAATCTATTGCCTACATTTATTAAAATCCAACATGGCGATCATGTGAAATATTTAGACGGTTCTCAATATCTATTAACCTATGACAGCAATCAAACTGAAATTTTGTATGTTGATAGTGGCTATAAACATATGTTCACCAATGGATGAGCACAAATACAACATGGACGTTTCTCACGATTCAACCATCCGCGCAGTGAAACTTGGTACGGTAAATACTTATACAAATTTTAATCCACTGGCATCTAATTTATTTCAATTGTTTTCATAACCACAAGATGGCAGCAGTACGAAATTTTAAAATCTCGTTTTTATTTATTGTGTGCTATTCATGCGATTGAAGTTTGAATACTACACCAACATAATAATCTTCATCTAATAGTACATAACTCTAAGAACAACATAGGCAATATAAAAATCCAACAAGGCGACCATCTGAAATATTTAGACGGTTCTCAATATCTACGAATCTATTACAGCAATCAAACTCAAATTTTGTATGTTAATAGAGGCAATTAACATAAGTATGATATATGAAAATAGGCTTTAGTTCTTCATGGAACGACTTGTTAAAGTCTTGTAGTCACGGTTAAAACACAGCTTTGTTGTCCATCCACCTTAAGTGGCCGAAAGTATGGGATAGAAATGGCATTAAACTCCTCCTTGAAATCATTCCGCGAGGCTATTTTGTCCTCGGGGGAAATCAGAACAAGTGCAATATGTTGAAAGCTTACAAGCTTGTTGCTATCCTCCTCTAACGTATGTTGTTCTTCTCTTGATTGATACAATGTTGCCAGGTCACGACACTTACGGTGATCGATGGCTCACTTTGTTATTTATCCTGCCAGCATTCCTAAATCACACAGCAATAACATAGCTTGTTCAGACTGTCCACCTCAAAATCACGGGTTCTATTTTCGGACGTGAAGGGCGACAAAAATCCACAGCACTCCTAGTCTTAAGATATCAGCTCGTGAAAGATATCTCGTATCACATGTGGTGGTTACAAGACTCAGTCACGTATAAAACAAAAAGTTGTAGTGTAAATCGGCTGAATGGCTCCAACTGTATAAAGATCCACGGCACGGCCATTATTATTATTATTTATATTATTAGGGCTCGGATGTTTAGGTAAATAAATATCTTTTTATGTAAATACATATTTAAGCATATTTCCTGTAAATACATAAACTCCTGCTTTTCACTTAATAGCACACAAAAAGACATAATATTTACATTTTAAAATCAGTATCCTAGATCTTTCAGTTTATTGTACATTTGTTCTGTGTTACTTCAATGGGGAAGAACCTGTGAGCTATCTAATCCTCATGCAGAGCTTGCAACTGTGTTATTCTTAACTTGTCGCCCCGCCCAACTCACTGTGGAAGCCGGGGATTTCCTTGTCCATAGCCATATTTCACCACGTGCTGGATCCCCACTAGCTACCTGGAACCAGTGTCACTCACATGCAGTTCATTTCTGGCACTGTGAAGTGTAAGGCAGTTCTACGATGCCTAAAGTAAAAACAACTACAAGTTATCGTCTGTTGCAGAATTTAATGATAATTTAACTGCTGATGGGGGCGTTCTGTTCCAACAACCATGTGGGAAAGCAATCAATCTCAAGTTATGCCACACCTCGAGGGCAAGGAACATATTGCCGCAGTTTCGCGCCTTCAAAAGAAGTGTTTCGCGATAATTGTCGGGCATTTGTGATGGACAGCCTGAAGTTGCATCTCGTTGTGTATTGTAATGCTTCAGCAGTCAGTGCGACTGCATATTGTTTATATTCACATTAATAAACTAAATTATAATTAAATATTTTTACTTTTTTGTCACATATTTGAGGTATTTTTAATACATAAAAATAAATATTTTCCCGATTTTTAGCACCTAAAAAATCCGAGCCCTAATTATCATATACACATTTTCATTGGAGATGTTTTGCCTTTCAGCGTCCAGTCTAGTCTGCATTATCCCCTATTAGCACTGCTTCTACACCTCTCATTTTTAAGTCGTTCAACACTGAATCAAACTATCGCCTTCTAGGTGTACTTCTATTTCTCTTACCCTCTACAGCCGAACTCATTAACCTCTTATGTAATCTCTCCTCCCCACATGGTCCCACCATCTGAGTCGGCTTCATCTGGCGAGTTCATTTCTAACTTAGCCTCAGTACGAGCACCTTCCTGCCATTGCTCTCATCTATTTGTCCCAGCATTAAGGAAAGAATTCATGATGAAAATAAATAAATAAATAAATGTAAAACAAAAATACTGGAATGCATCCGCAATAAATCAGAAACCTCTAAGGACATCAAATTGCCAGGGGGAAAACTAAAGGAAGTAGGAGACTTCTGTTACTTAGGAAGCAAAGTAACCAGTGATGGACGAAGCAAAGAGGATATAAAAAGTAGGTTGGCTCAGGCAAGGAAAGTATTTCTACAGAAAAGGAATCTGTTGACACCGAATATAGATTTAGGTATTAGAAAGACATTTTTGAAAGCCTTTGTCTGGAGCGTGGTGTTCTATGGAAGTGAAATTTGGACTATTGGTGCAGCAGAAAAGAGGAGAATTGAAGCATTTGAAATGTGGTGTTACAGGAGAACTATGAAGATCAGATGGGTAGATAGGGTTACAAACGAAGAGGTATTAAGACGAGTGGGTAAGTAGAGATGTTTCTGGCGACTACTAATGAAGAGAAGAGATAGGTTGGTAGGACACATACTAAGACACCCAGGAATAGCAAGCTTAGTTATGGAAGGAAGTTTCGAGGACAAGAACTGTAGGGGTAGACCAACGTTAGAGTATGTTAAACAGATTGCCTCTGACGTAGGGTGTGCTAGCTATGTAGAGATGAAACGATTAGCTCAGGACAGGGAGGCATGGAAATCTGCATCAAACCCGTAAAAAGACTGAAGACTCAAACAACAACAACAACAACCCTCATATCAGCTCTCACATCCATACAGCAAGGTTAGTCTAAATACTGTGCAATAATAATAATAATAATAATAATAATAATAATAATAATAATAATAATAATAATAATAATTGTAATTAGTATAATCTTGTGCCAATGATGCACTTTGGAAGGGAAGGTAGGAGGGAAGAGGGAAATGTTACAGGTTTTTTGATAGAAAACACAGATCAGTGAGCAGCAGTAAACAACTCCTTAGGTTAAGTTCGCTTGAGTTGATTTAGAATGTTTGGTAGCGGCTTCGGTGCGTTGGTGGTATCATGCTGAACTGCTGTGCCCAAGATAGCGGGTTCAAACCCGGCCGAAGTCGTAGGATTTTTTAAGAGCGTTAAAAAATCCTTCAGTATGCCTACCTTCGGAGGGGAAGTAAAGCCGGCGGTCCCATGTCATAGATTTATGGCATGTAAATGATCCTTCCACAGACTAAACTTGTGTGAAGCTAAGTTGTTAGGTTAGATTTCATCGGAACGCTCTATCAAAGTTCCAACGTTCACTTCTAGGTATCATTGATATCTGGTAGCGAAAGTTGGAACTACTTGAAATTGAACGGAACTTGTAGCTCACCCTAAGGTTGTCCTTTGGAAGCAGCTACAGCCTCAGGCGAGCCGAACATGTCCTCGGACATTACCGGCACTAAAACCCATACGATAAATAAGATTGTCTGGTTTAACAAGGTGCCTTAGAGAAGGGCTAAATAAAGACATTAAGAACACTGTTTAATTTAGAAATATTAGTCATAACAGATGTGTACCAACTTGGCGAAGAGAAATCTAAGATATGGAGAATACATGTGGTGATGTATAGACAAACTTTATAGTCAGTCCAGTAATTTCCCCCAAACATTTCGTTCTCAGTTTTCATACTTGTTCACGTATGAAACACATAATACAACTTATTCAAGCAAATATGTTGACTTGTTTATTGTGACCAATCGTGTTTTTGAGATGTCATAGCATCATTCTTGCTTGAAGGAATGGTTACCAGCCACCGACATCGTAACAAGTTTATTGCGAAACCGTACTCTGTCGCTCCTCCTCGTTTCATGTAGAGACGACACTTCTGCTATCAGTGGTCGGCCAGACCATGCGGTCTAAATCGTGTGCTTTTTACATTTCAGGTACCGAGAAAGATGATTGTCTATCAAAGCACCCTAAGTATTTCCATCGCTTGCAACAGATGGTCTATACAGATAGTCATAAATTGGTGTTACTGTGAGAACTGCACAGACTATCAGCAATCAGGTCTGCACTTTGAACAAACTCCGTACAAATGAGCAATCTAGCGTTTTAAAATGTTGAAGAAAGCGGACTGTTGCCCGGTTTCACATGGATTGGCCCTCAAGCTGCTGACTGTAAACATTATGAAAGTACACAATATTCACTTGCTCTATATCGATACAAATATTCACTTTTTAAATTGAAAGCAAGGACGCACGATCAATGGAGCACTATCAAATAATAACGAGGCTTTTGTAGTCGAATGACAACGGAAGTACCAAGGAGGAATGCAAAACAGCTGTTGTTTCCTTAGTGGCTAGGTTGATAATGATGATAATTGTTGCTTTAAGGGGCCTAACATCTAGGTTATCGGCCCCTAATTGTTTGGGTGATGGTGAAAGATGAGATGAGAATGAAAACTATAACTAATACTAACTACAAATTTACATACTAGAAGAAGGAATGGTAAACAAATAAAGGACAGGAAGAAAAGAAATGCCCTCGACCCTCGAAGAATGGGGATTGAGGGACTTGGAAGGAAGGAGAGCCATGAAAGGCAGAGAGGAAAGGGAAGGAGGAGAGGGTCCGCCCCAAGGTCAGAGGAAAAAGGGGAAAAAACGGACCCAGTTCAGGAATCCCTCGGGGTCGCCAAATCCCGAACTCACCAGCCTGAGCCTCTGAGGGTGTAGCACTATCCAGGGTGCACCAGAAGAGGTGGGGCTACATTCACCCTGCCTCCTTGAGGGCCTTGTGCAGAAGGCAGGAGATAACATGAAAAGAAAAAGAAGACTGACCCCTCAATGAATGAGGGATCAAGAAAGATGAGACAAGGGCGGGAAAGAGACTCCCTAGGACTCAGATACCCTAATACCTCGGGGTCGGAAGAGAACAAGAGTTGACCGAGAGAGGTCGACAGGAAAAAAGACGGAGAGGAGCCCGGCACAAGTAAGTTGAAATAATGCCTGACTCAGCTGGTCGCCAACCCACGTCCAACTAGATATGAGTCCCTGGGAGGGGGGGGGGGGGTTAGTGGCTAGGGACTCCTCAGTCAGGTCATCAGCTCCATCAGCTCATCAATAAGCTGGAGATGGTACAAAGGAAGGTTGCTATGTTTGTGCTCAACGATTTTAATCCTAGAAGTAGTGTAACTCGAATTATAGAAAAACTAAGGTGGGAATCACTGGAAGATAGACTGTACACTACGTTTAACACTTACACTAATCGGCCAGCTTGGGGAGAACTGAGCAAACGTCTGGGAACTCCCACCTACCTGAGCAGAGCAGATCATCCACATAAGGTCAAGAGTCGTCACTGAATGAGCAGAAGAAGCCACAGTGACATTTGGGGGAGAGGAGAAAGCTCATACAAATGCATTTGTGAAATAGGTTCAATCGGGCTCATTAATAATGCATCCTATCCCACTATATTATTTACTGTATATGATTTGTAAAAGTTAATGTATCATCTAATTAAACACCCAAGTCACTAAATAACAAAGCACCATCCATGGAATAGGCTACCTGTAATTGTGATATAACACTGCACTTGCCAATATTAAAGGGAAGCTTGTTTTCCGGAGACCATTGCCAGCAAGTGTCTAAACAGTCCACTGCGTTATTAATGCTTCTGTAGATGTTTAAATCCTCTGAAAATAATAAACTGAAAGAAATAATACAATGAGGCAAGTCAGAAATAACAATGGACCTAGTACGAACCTTGTGGTACACTCGAAGTACCTTACCTTAACATACTGTTTTCTTTCAAATATGATGTAGGATTGAGAATGGTGACACGATTAGAAGTATAATAATAATAATAATAATAATAATAATAATAATAATAATAATAATAATAATAATATCGTATGGCCTCAATGCCGGGTGCAAGCTTTGTTATTTGACACCCAGAGGGTAGCTTGCATGTCGAATTTCGTTGTTCCGTGATTCACTATGAAAGTCAAGGAGGTTAGATATCTAAGCGATTAGAAGTGAGAGTGTGGATAGAAGAAATGTTAGACTCAAGGTAACTATTGCCAATGTGCAGTATCATGTTTAACTTTGTATCTTCCCCAGCAAATGGGAAAACGTTGATGCCAGTTCTAACCTAGGTTTATCTCCGCCCTGTGGTAACTGTGACAGCCCTGGGATTCAATACTGGCCGAGGAGCCGAGAGAGTGCACTCAGCTCTGACGGTAATCAAATCCAGGAGAGAACCGTGCAACTGTCTTATCAAACAGGACGAGACTCACTTTTCTCATATCACTAGCCAGGTTTGATGCAGCGCCCCACGACCCCTATCATAAGCAGGGCAGGAAACTTGAAGCGGTTGCTTGTACATTTGACATTACCAGTGCATGAGATAGGAACCTGGCTTTTACAGTTTCAGTTAGATGGTAAATGATAATATATGATTTTCATACCGTTTCAGGGCTTCCAGGGGACAATATCTATTGAAATTCCCGTGGAAATAAGTGCTAAATTAAGTAATTATGTGTGTTTCTTTCTTGTTTAATTGGAACTACGGCAGCCATGTTCCTAACTCCAGCCGGGCGAGACATGACGAGCATAACGAGAAATTGATGTCACGGCAGTGTGCCCAACATGTAACAAATTAAATACACCACCACTAGAAGAATCTGGAGGTGTAGGCTGTAACCATTGTCAAAACTATTGATCTGGACGCGTTAGGCTGTAACTATTGTCAAAAACCATTGGATTGAACCAAACGAAGGTTAGAATGGTCGGGTGTAGGTGCGGCCTAGCTAGCGGGGCAAGGCCATTAGACTGAACGTTTAGAGATTTGTGTTCCTTTGATTTACAAAACCGCCTATATCAGTACCGTATGCGTGGGGTTGCCAATACTTTTCTAACGCCGAAAATGGCCGACACAGCTGGAATTTTTACTGTATAAGTCGTGTTATAATTTGGGATCGCAGGCGGGTTATAGACAGTCGAGGAGTGAACTACATCATTCCCAGATCAATTTTGAATCTTTAGAAAAGGTATTTAATTCAAATTTCAGAAGTTATTATTATATTTTTCTCACTGGGTTCATATCTCCTGCACTGTTACCAACTTGACAACATAGTAGGGTATTGGCGTGCTTAGCTGAGACATATTCGTCCAGACAGCATATAGGAAATGATACATTATTACCAATATAGGCTCACTCACTCCCATGCACTGCCTGTGTTGCTGTGACTACTGGTAGCGTAACATTGCGCTGTTACACTTTTCGCTCTGCACTTCTTCACATTCTCAGCACTGATCATGAGCTAATCGTTCAGCTACCACACCCCAAACCTCTTTAACATATTCTAACCTTGGCCTGCCCCTATAGTTTCGTCCTCCGCCCTTCCTTCCATAAATAAGCTATTACTGGGTGCTTTATTGCGTCTGTCTCTTCTTTTCATTAGCACTCGCCAGATGTACCAATACAACCCCACTCTATACTTCTCCTGTAACACCACATTGCAAGTGATTGAGCCGCAGCAGAGCGCCAATCTCCAGACAAAGGTTCGACTTTCCAATAGGCCTACGTAAATCTGTATCTAAAGTCAGTAGGATAACTTTCCTTGGCTGTGTGATGGATTACTGTAGGTTACCCTTTGCTTCGCCTTCAGCTTTTCTCCAGCCAATTATATGTCGGCCAACACATCAGCTAAGCAGGTTCAATCGTACGCATGAGTAGGGAATAACGATGTAAAAACATTATGATAATTGGACACAAATTCAGGATGGACAACAATAGACTAACAAGTAGTTCCGTGAAGAACTAAAGCCTATTTTCATATATCCAACTTATGTTAATTGCCTCTAGCAGCATACAAACTTTCAGTTTGATTGCTCTAATAGATTCGTAGATATTGAAAAGGAAGATTGTAGTTTAACGTGACCGTGAATCTGGTGATTATGAGCCACGGGACCTCCTTTTTACGTGGAATCCGAACCACAGGACATGGCATTTCACTTCGAAAATCTCACATGCATTGACCGGGACGTAGATATTGAGAACCGTCTAATATTACGGATGGTCGCCATGTTGAATGTTTATATATGTAAGCCATAGAGTTATTTACTATTAGAATACGATGTATACGTAGGTTCATTATTCAAACGTTCACTTCGATCGCATGATTCATACACAAGAAATAATAACTCAATTTTAAAATTGCGCACATCCGCCATATTTAGGTTATGTGAACAATGGAACTAAATTAGATGCGAGTGCATCACAATGTGTATAAACATTTTCTGTACCATATTTCACTGCATACAGATGGTTAAATCGCGAGAAACGTCTAATAAAATTTTAAACATTCGCTTGGCCACCATGTTCGTTTTGTACTAAACAGGTTTTTGGAAGTCACATAGGTGAACTTCTAGTAGAGCCCTTTATCACCGTACACAATTTCAGGGTGATATCAGTAACAGTTCCGGAGATATAGAATGCCGGTGAAATATTTCGCACAGCCGCCATCTTGAGGTTATGTAAACAATTGAACTAAATTAGATGCCAGTGCATTTAACATTTGCTGAACCAAGTTCCATTGTCTTTGGATGTTTAAATCTATTTAAATGTTTCAACTTCGCTTGGCCGCCATGTTTGTTTTGTAGATAAGAGATTTTTGAAAGTCTCATAAGTAAACTTTTAGTAGTGGCCTTTATCTCCGTACAAAATTTCAGGGTGATACCGGTAATAGTTTCGGAGATATAGAATTCCGGAGAAATATTTCGCACAGCCACCATCTTGAGGTTATGTAAACAATTGAACTCAATTAGATGTTACTGCATTGCAATATGCATAAACATTTGCTGTACCAAGTTTCATTGCGATTGGATGGTTAAATCGCGAGAAAAAGCAATTTAAAAGTTTCAAATTAGCTTGGTCGCCATGTTCGTTTTGTAGTTACCAGGTTTTTGATAGTCACATAGTGAACTTCTAGTAGTGCCCTTTATCACGTACAAAATGACATGAGTAATAGGTTCTGAGATATATAATGCCGGTGAAATATTTCGCACAGCCACCATGTTGGATTGGGGAGACGTAATAACATTTGAAGGGCGGCCAAAATAGTACTATGAACTTACCGAGTTTCATTGAAATCGCTCCAGCTGTTTAGCGATTATTAGGGGCACACACATACATACACACACACACACACACGCGGACAAAAGGTGATCTCATAAGCCTATTTTTTGTTCATAACATGAAAATAGGCTAAAAATAGATTAGTTAGTTATTGTTGTTTTAAGGGGCGGAACTACGAGGACATCTGCCCCTAAAAATAGATTATTCAATGTAATTAATGCACAAAATACTAGGATAAATTTTCTGGAGAAAACAAGGGAGGGAGCTGAATGAGTTGAATGAGAAAACATCATGGAAAAGCAAGAAATCTTCAGAACTTCAGTAAATAAACACCAAAACTTAAAGGCATAGAATTAGACTGTTTGGCATTTGCTGATGACATGGCATTAATTGCCCAAAACATCTCTGATGCGCAATACCAACTTGAACTTCTACAAGAACAAGCAAAGAAAATTGGATTGCAAATCTCATTTGATAAAACAAAATTTATGACAGATATAAAGAATGCCCCATCTGAAATTGAAATTGGTACTGACCATATATCTCGTGTGAAGGAATTTAAATATTTGGGTGAATGGATTACCGACAATTGTAATGAGAAGAGGTCCATTACAACAAGAATTCAAAAAATGGAAACTGCTTTTCAGTTAACGAAAAATACTTACAACAAAAAGAGCCTTTCCTGGAAATGCAAAATTCAACATTATACAACAGTGATCGGGCCCGAAGCTCTCTACGCTTCAGAAACTCTCACTCTTCAACATAGAACACTTCGAGATCAGTTGGAAGTGAAGGAACGTAAAATAATGAGGAAAATCTTAGGGCCGAGAATCAAAGATAGTGTTCATCTTCCAAAGCCAAATGCTGAAATATATAAAACCATCTCCAAAATCACAGACAAAATGCGTATGCGACGAATCCAATTCTTGGGGCACCTGGAAAGAATGGACCCAAATAGACTAACTCACAAAATTCACACATACTTGAAAAACAAAACAACTAGATCAAATTGGTACAAACAGACTGAAAAAGACTTGCAAGAATTAGGATCGCCAAATCTCCTAGACCGAAATGTCATCAGAACACTTGCACTCACACGGGGTTTCGAGGAGGAAGAAAGACGGCCATACCACCATATCTGGTCTGCACAACGGAAGCAAACCCATTCGTTGCGTATGAAGGAATACTGGGCTGCAAGAAAGGCTAACCATTGTTGATTCCGCGTGGTCCTAAGAGACCCATTCGCGACGAAGAAGAAACACATACTTAGGGTGAGATATGGCAACAGGACTGGCACAAGAGGCAACACAGTGAGTTCATGAACAGATTGAGAGAAGAGGAAGCCAACTAACGCGCTCTATGACAGAAAGAAGGAACAATGGGATGGTCTAAATGCAGATATTCTGATGCCGAGCCATTTAGGCGACATTGCCCTTCCACTACTAACTAGCTACGGCGGCGTATTCTGCCGAACCAACGACTCTGCGTTCTGTGAATTTTCCTGTCCGAAAACCCGAATTCCTCGGTCGGGTATCAAACCCACGATCTTGGAATCATGGGATGGATATTCTCCCGATGATCTACTGAAAGCCCTGCCAACATCCACTTAATTAAAGTGTAATTGACGCGTGTGTAGGGAATAAATGACTACACCCACTTTTAGCGCCCCAGTTCACATTCCCGTGCTCTTTATTCTTTGGGAAACATTTGTCGACCGGGATGATGCTTCCAACATACAAATTTACTTTCACACTGCACTAAAATATCAGGAGGTCGATGATCAAACATAACGCAGATTTCATAGGCCAAGTTATGTTTTGTTACTTGACAACGATGTCAGAATTGATAATATTATACTAGACTGACGACGATCAACTCGTGCTGCCAACCTCCAAGTTTCAATGTTTGCAAACATAAGTGGTGACAGTGAATAAGTAAGTTGTTTGACATTTTGAAAACGATTGGAATAAAGTACAGGGATAGGTGGGTACGCCATAATCTATAAAGAAACCAGACAGCAGTTATTCGAGCTGAAGGACATGCGAGAGAAGCTGGTATTCAGAAAGGTGCAAGGCAAGGCTGCAACTTATCGCCCATACTTTCCAATCTTTACATTGAACAAACAATGAAGGAAATTAGATAAAAATTCATAGGACTAAAGATCCAAGGAGAAATAATTTTAACTCTGAGATTTGCTGATGACATCGTCATCTTGGCCGAAACGCCTGAGGATTTAAATGAGTTTCTAAGTGGTATGGACTCCGTCTTGAGGAAAGAGTTCATGATGAAATTTTATAAATGTTAAACAACAATTATGGAATGCAGCCGAATAAATCAGAATCCTCTATGGACATCAAATTGGCAGGTGAAGGGCTAAAGGAAGTAGTCGACTTCTGTTACTTACGAAGCAAACTAACCAGTGATGGACGAAGCAAGGAAGATATAAACAGTAGGTTGGCTCAGACAAGGAAAGCATTTCTACAGAAAAGAAATCTGTTGACATCGAATATAGATTTAGGTATTAGGAAGTCATTTTTGAAGGCCTTTGTATGGATCGTGGCGCTTTATGGAAGTGAAACTTGGGCTGTTAAAGCAGCAGAAAAGAGGAGAATTTAAGTGTTTGAAATGTGGTGTTACAGGAGAATGATGAAGATCAGTTGGGTAGATAGGGTTACAAGCGAAGATGTATTCAGACGATTGGAAGATGAGAGATGGTTGTGGCGACTGCTAATGAAGAGAAGAGATAGGTTGGTAACACACTTACTAAGACACCCAGGAATAGCAAGCTTAGTTATGGAAGGAAGGGCCGAGGACAAGAACTGTAGGGGTAGACCAACGTTAGATGTTAAACAGATTGCCTCGGATGTAGGGTGTGATAGGTATGAAGAGATGAAACGATTAGCTCAGGACAGGGAAGCAAGGAGGGCTGCATGAAACCAGTGGAAATACGGAAGACTCAAACAAACAAACAAAAACAACAACGACAGTGAATACAACCCAACAGTAAGAAAATTACAGGGGTGATTGTGGTGGTGTGTAGGGGCAGATGACCTGGTAGTTCCGCCCCTTAAAACAACAATAACTAAACTAACTTTGTGGTGGTGAAGGATAAGTGGTGGTTACAGAGTGTTATAGTAGACGTGAGGAAAGGAGGCTCACGTATTGTGACGTCACGTCACGAGCTGGCATAGCTCAGTGGGTACGAAGTGTAGACAACCTCCAAGATGGTGTACCCTGGGCAAGGGACTGCAAGGGCAGGACGGCAGAAAGTCTACACAAGCGGTAACCGAACTAGATCTCGTATCTCTCCCGGTTTTTATGATCTACAACATTTTCCAAAAGGTTCTTTTAAGAGCCAAAGCACACACAACTCAAAATACATTGGGCCTTGTGCTCCGTGTCCTACAGCTGAACATTGAAGGTATATCCAAAGATAAATGTGAGTACCTAATTAAGTTATCCAAAGAGCATCAAATTGATCTCATTGCTCTTCAAGAAACCCACCTACTAGAAGATCAGGTAGACTCTAGAGCCAAAATTTCCGGATATAAAATTGTAGGCATGCTTGGATCAGAGATGTATGGTTCTATCATGTAAATTCGCCAGGAAATTTCCAACTACAGTGTTAATTCTTGCTGTCGTCAAGGTAATATTGAAATCATCTCTGTCAACTTAATGGCAACAACAGTATCTACAGTGTATAAACCACCACATGATCATTGGCCAGATCCCCCTCTTCCAGCCATACGTCATCCAGGTGTCTACCTTGGTGATTTCAATAGGCATCACACTTCATGGGGGTATGGCAAAAATGATGAAAATTGAGAGAAGCTGTCAGAGTGGATGGACCAGATCCAGCTTCACCTATCCTATGATGCAAAAGACAAAAAATCATTCCATTCCGCCAGATGGCAAAAAGACACCAATCCTGATCTCTGCCTAAAAACAATGGATGCTAACCATATTCCTTTACCTCACACAAGAACTTGACTATCAGGTTTTCCACTCAGCCAGCAACGTCCAACTATTTTAACCATCGGTTTACAAGTCCCATTAATCAGAACAAAACAGAAACCCAGATGAAACTTCAAGAAAGCACAATGGATTAAGTACTCTTATGAGGTTAATTCTCATCTTCGTTGGATACCACCTAAACTAGAGAATTATAAGCGATTTGTTGGGACAATTATTGGAGCAGCAAAACGTAGCATAACTCGTGGGTATAGAAGGGATTACATTCCTTGCTGGAATGAAGAGACTGAAGAGCTTGCTAAAGCATACGAAGAAAGCGGAGATCCTGCCTTGGGCAGTCAGATTATTCAATCCTTGAACACTCAAAGAAGGGAACACTGGCATAGCACAACAAATGGTCTTGATTTTACTCACTCCAGTCGCAAAGGTTGGTCACTTCTCAGAAAGCTTGGAGCAGCAACACCACTGCCGAATACCGGACCTGAACTTAATCCATCTTCTATCACACAACACATTAAAAAGAGGTCAGAAGATGTTCCAATAGATGCCTGCCAAAAGAAAAATGTGCAAGAAAGTCTTAAAGCAACCAGCGATCAGTTGGATGATAACCCGTTCTATTCATCCCCTTTAACGAGTGCTGAACATAATCAAGCAATTAGATCTCTGAAAACTGGAAAAGCAGCTGGTCAGGATGGTATATTTCCGGAATTTATAACTCACCTAGGAAGAAATGGCAGGAAGTGGCTCAGGATTTTTTTCTCAGATATCCTAGCCAAAGGACAAATACCACCAGAATTCAAAATAGCAAAAAACATCGCAATCCTTAAGCCTGGGAATCCAGCAGATGACCCAGCAAGTTATCGTCCGATTTCACTCCTCAATGTTTGCTATAAAATTCTGGAACGCCTAATTTACAATAGAATTTACTGCACATTAGACAGCAGAATACCACCAGAACAGGCTGGATTCAGGGAAAAACGAAGCTGTTGTGAGCAAGTCTTAGCTCTAACATCCTTTATAGAAGCAGGATTCCAAAGAGGACTAAAACATCTGTGGCTTTCCTCGACTTAACTGTTGCCTATGATACAGTGTGGATTGATGGGTTAATGCTGAAGTTAAAACAAGCACTACCATGCAGAAGACTCACTGCCCTGTTATTCACCATGTTAAGGAATTGTTATTTCAGAGTGTGCTCAGGCGACAAGATGAGTAAGTCGTACACCATCAAGAACGGCCTCCCTCAGGGATATGTCTTAGCCCCTTTATTGTTCAACCTATATACAAGCGATGTACCAGCAACAGTGTCCCTTAAGTTCTGCTATGCTGATGACTCTGCCATAGCAATCCAAACCAAATATCTGGACGACGGGGAAAAAATCCTGACACAGGACCTGCAAAAACTTGAAAACTATTTCAAACAGTGGAGGCTTTGCCCAAACCCATCAAAAACTAAGGTCACAGCTTTTCACCTTAATAGTAGAATCTCCAAACTAGAGCTGAACATTACATTCTGTGGAAGGAAGCTGAGAAACAATCCCAACCCCAAATACCTAGGAGTAACTCTGGACCGTTCTCTGATCTACAATAAACACCTTGAGAATACTGCAGGAAAACTTAAGACCAGGAACAATATCATCCGCAAACTGGCTGGCACAACATGGGGTGCCCATGCAAGTACTCTTCGTATGGCAAGCCTTGCGCTAGTCTACTCTGTTGCCGAATATTGTGCACAGGTATGGTACAGAAGTGCTCATGTCCACAGAGTGGATACTCAGCTCAATGAGTCCTTAAGGATTATAACGGGCATAATAAGATCAACCACTGTGTCATGGTTGCACGTCCTGGCAGGCATTCCTCCTCCACTGAGACGACAACAAGCAGCTGCCCACGCTTGGAAAACATACATCTGTTATGACTTCAAGCACATTCCGGTTCACTCAGTACTGAGTAATCCTCCAGCCATGCGCCTGAAATCCAGGAATCCTATTTGGAGTGATGACATTAACTAATGAACGAATGCAAGCCAGTAACCATGGCAACAGATTCTCAGTGATCCATCTATTGCTGTAAGACGCAATGCAATTCCATTAATTACATTAGTGTAAAAGTTCGCAAACGACTAGAATGTTATCACGGAACCAAATTAAGCCGTAAAATTCATCAATACGTATAACGGGCTTAAGGAGATCAAGGGGTACTCTAGAATTTTTCACGCGATTTACACCTGCGGGTGTGGTACGGCAGGTCTATTATATTCCTATCCCCATATTATTCATTCATTCATTTCGTATAGGCCATCTATGGACCGCGTCATTCCCACTGTCTCCTACTGTCTTTGATGTTTGCCCAGGACGCCCGCATTCGTTCTCGGTGGACTTCCTTCCGTTCCTGGGTCCAAATCTTTCCCGTTTTCAGCTTCGGTTTTTCTTGGAAACCTTTGCAAGCTTGAAGTTTCCTTTTGAGTGGGGCGCGCTCCTGAATGTCTATTGGTGAAATCCCCACTTCTTTCAGATCTTTATCCAGTTCTATGAACCAGGCCCATTTTGTTTTCCTCTCCTGAAAGTAAGTTATGTTGCGGTTGGTCAGTCTCGCTGGTCTCATTCGTTTCACATGCCCAAAAAATTGTATCCTTCTCTTCCGGATGACGTTACTTATCTTCTCCACATGTTTATATAGTTCATGGTTATGCCGTCTTCTGTATTCCCCATTGTCTTTGATGAAACCCAATATCTTTCTCAAAATGTTTCTTTCTTTGGCCTCCAGTTTCTCGACCAAGCCATTTTTGTTCATCGTGAGGCATTCAGAAGCATGCAAGACCTCCGGACGGATGACACTGCAGTAATGTTTTAGTTTTGCGTTGAAGGATATTGACCTTTTCTTATAGATGCCCTTAGTTAAATGGTAGGCCATTTCCATTTTGCTCATGCGTGATTGAATGCTTCTTTCTCTGATAATATCCCTTCCCTGACCCGTCCTGAAAAGAAAAGTACATGGCCATTGGCTGCATTAATAATTTAAAAAAATAGGTGTTATAATTTCTTCCTATTGTACAGCCCGGGGGCAGTACCCCCTAAGACCCACCCCTCCATCTTTCATCAAAACCACCCTCATAGGCATACCATAAGCCTCATGTACTTCTTCAAACACAAGCAGGCCCGACATACCGCTGACAGCCACGCTTACATAATACAAACACAAACACAATAACTGGAGCGACAGCAATGAGGAAATGCTGACCAGGCAGTGGTGGAAGGCCTTAAAGGCTAGGCCCGGAAGAGCCCCATTATCTGTTCTTGGCCAGCGGCCCTGCCCCGACGAGGTCCGTTCCAGCTCTTCACCAGGTGAGATCTAGCCGTGTGCTCAGATTCCTTATCTTTGTAAACACCTACCCTAAACATTTGTGCACTTTACAACTTGTACTTCATTTTATATCTGTTTAACTCCCAAAAGGGACATCACATCACAGCTACTGGCCAATAAATACTTGGTCAGTAAATACACACGTTTATCACTAATTACACCTCATTTTACATCCTTATACCCAACCTGACCTTAGTCATAATTGCCCCTGACCGCAGAGACCCGGAACTGCATCGTCAGGAGTCTTATTGTACTCGAGCAAGCGGCCCGACTGCAGAGTGTCAAGTCACCGACTCTGCACGCTCGCTGAATTGCACACTCTACTTAATTGGCAGGCTAGATTAGCAGCCCAGACTTAGACATTCATCCCCTAGCAGGTGAACGCATCCTGCAGGGACGCCCCCAATAGATTAAGTACTCACGCCAACACACTACACTGGTAGTCTTTCCCAATTACGGGAAACTACCCTCAATCGGAAACAGCCCTTAAAATTAACACACCTACACTACCCTGTTTATCCCACCCCCAACAAAGGGATGAAACACTATATTATATTATTATTAGTATTATATTATGGCGTACAACGACGAGACAAATCCCCTCGGTGCCAGAAACAAAACTCGGGGGCCCTAAAGGGTCCTCGAAAACTACATTCTAAGGCTCTAAATCCAACAGTTTTTGAAATATTCCCAGAAAATTAATTTAATTTAATTTAACAAACTAATGAAGGAATGCAAATCGGTAACCATGAGAACATTATATCAAGGGGTGGCTTACAACTTTCCTTCTATTTCTGTAAGAAGCAATGTCAGTCCATTTATTACATTTCTGTGAAAGTTTGCAAAGGGCTATAAGGTTATCACGGAACTAACGTAGACTGTACAATTCATCAATGCAATTAAGGGGGCCAAGGGGTAACTTAGAATTTTTTCATGCAATTTTCACGTTCGACATATAGTACAGAAGGTCTATTATATCTCCAAACAGCAACATTATTTTCAAAAATTCTTGAATTGAACAAGCATTTTTTTTGCGGCTTTTAGGAATTTGGGCAATTTGAGGCTAAAGAACCTGAATTTTCATGCACCACTAGCCGTTATAATTTATGAAAGGGGTCTTTCTGTGTATGGGGACCTAGCACAACGTAGAGGGTCAGTTTTTATGTGACGTGTTGTAACCTATATTTTATGAGTCCCCCATGACAGTTTTAATGTAGGCTAGTAGGTTTGTTATTTCTTTATATCATGTTATCGTGTTGGCAACGTGTTCAATTGCATTGGACACGTCTGCAGTAGACGCAGTGTCATTATTATTATTATTACTATTATCATATACGAATGCTTTTTATTATTAATTATTCAATGTATTTTAGGCCACTTTTGACAAGATTCTGAAGCTAGCTCTAATCATATGTTGTCTAAGAAAGTTTATTAATATTGTTCGGACCACTGAACCAGGAGTCAGGTTCATGTTTTGGTCACACGTACAGGAGGCAGCATTTATGGACACTATTGTCTCGAGCAGGTATGCTCGCTTACCCCGGGGAGGGTGATGAGGAAGCAGCCAGGGGGCCTTGCTAGGAGTGGAATGGACAAACAGGCGTATGACAATAAGACTTCCTGGAAGGAGCTGTGGGTTTCAGACGTGTGGTAGCAAGCTACTGGATGCACTGCGGAAGGGATTGTCTCTCTGGACATTGAGATGACTGGTGCGTGTCTGTCGTGAGCTGAGTGCTTCGTGTTTATACGGAAAGAAAAAAGCTTGAAGACTCCGATTTGTTTTAGTATGGAGGGCACCAGGTGATTGGGTTCTGGCTGTTATGCCACAATGACAGTAGGCCTAATAACTGTGCTAAGTTGAAGAAGACCTTCATGGCGGTAAACCATAATGGCATGGCTGACCAGCTTCAAAGTGGTGACGAAACTAGAAATATACGGCAGACGACGGCATTACCGGTAATGTGAAAACAAATAATAAATCTTTAAAGGCCTAAATATTATTATTATTATTATTATTATTATTATTATATTATTATATTATATAGTTTTAATTGCATTTCTTGTGTGTCACTCTTTTTCTTATATTAATCAATTTCTTGCATGATGCAGCTTCAGAATATAAAGTAAATTTAAATTGGATAGTTTCTTTTTAGTTAGATGCATGTAAACCTTCCTTCACCTTTATTAATTTATAGGAGGTTTTGGTAAGGCCTATGTACGAGCCAGTCCTTTCAGAATATCTGCACACGCCCGGAGATAAGAAGAGTTTCGATAAGGTGGATTTGTTTAATTATAATACCAATTATGTCAGTTGCTTAAATTTTAAAGAAAGGCCATTTATGAGGCAGAATATTCATTTTTATTTAAATTTTGTATCTTCAAAGTTACAAATGGCTTCTCTGGGTGAAGCCATCTTGTGGCAAGAATTGATAGATTACAAATGGCGCCCAACTATGGAGTGTGAATAAGGCTGGCTGGTGCATAGTATGGCAGTACGCACAGGTAATTTGTGAAATCTGATCGGGTATTTTAGGAAGGGTATATATGTTCAGTGATTTTGGAGGGTATGCTAAGTAATAAGAGTGAGCCTGATTTATTAAAGTTGCGATCCAGAAGTGTTGACCGAAGCACTCTTGGTCATTCTAGAAGAGGCAGGAGTCAGTCAAACAGGCAGACCAATAAGCGGTCAGATTCCACAAATTCGAGAGTAGTTCTTAGTAAAATGGCAGATAAGGATGTGATTTCTGGTACGTTGGAGGGACGTGAGGGGGCCGAGAAAGATGATGTTGCAACTGGCAAGGAGTTAGGAATGGGAGTGAATAGTGACGAGGAAAATGTAGGGCTGGGGGAAAACTCACAGATGATCAAGTTAATGGAGCAGATGATGTCAAAATTCAGTAGTAAACTAAGTGATTTAAGTAATAAAATGGATACTCAGAGTAGTGATTTAAGTACTCAAATTAATAATCAAAGTAGTGAATTTAGTACTAAGATAGACATTCAAAGTACGGATTTAGAGAGCAAAATTAATAAGATTGTAGAAAGTATGAGTAAAGGCTATAAGGAAATTCGTCAGGAAATTGCCAGTAGAATTGAGATGGTAGATAAAAGATTCGAGCAAGTTGAGGAGAAGATGAGCTTACAGAGGCAGGGCATTATGGATACTATTGATAAGCAGATAGGCGAGGTGAGTAATGAGGTAGCCATTGTCAAGAAAGAAGTTAGTGAGAGGTTGATAATTGTAGAGGAAGAAATGAAGGATATAACTGAGATTAGAAATAAGCAGGTGTCTTTCGAACAGGAGCTAGCGGTTTCTTCAGCCAGAGTAACGATGGTAGATAAGAGTGTAAAAAGGGAGATTAGTGAACTGAAATCCTTTAATGAGAGCGAAAATTTGAAATTAAGAAGAGAGCTGAATCAGGCCAAGTCAAATAAGGAAAATTGTAATCACTCTGTAGGACATAGTAACTTCTATAGGGAATCTGACTTACCTAAATTTAGTGGAAGGCAGTTTAACCCTATGGAGTTTGTTAAAGTTGTTCAGAAGAGGTTTTCGAAAGTGTTAGAAGATGGGACTTTAGACTGGGATATTGTTGAGGAAATCATATCATTAGCTTTTGTGGGGGAGGCTAAATCTTGGTATCAAGTTTTTAGGGGAGGTTTTCAGGGATTGGAAGATTTTAAGCAGAAGTTTGAGGGAAAGTTCTGGAACGAACAGACTAAAGGAAGAGAAAGAGACAAGATTTCTTTTGGGAGGTATCAGTCGAATCAGGGGGTGAGCATGACGGAGTATTTCCTCACACATGTCCTTATCAGTCAGAATTTAGACACTAGTTCTTCTGAAGGTGATATTGTTAGGCGTATGGCCCGTCATTTTTCTGATGAGGTGAAGATGGCCGTAGTCATGCAGGATGTAAATACGATTAAGGACATGGAACGTGTGTTAGAAAGGTTTGATACTTTGGGTAGAATGGGAGGCAAAAGGCAAGAACAGGAAAGGGAAGGAAATTACGATCAGGGGTATCAGGAGGAAGGGAATAGGCATTATGAGCGTAGGAATATTGATAGGCCAGGTAACTTTGTGAGGAATGATAGAGGAAATTTGGTAAATAGGGATAGGGGTGACCAAGGGAATTTTCGGAATAGGGGGCGCGGAGAACAGAGGCAGGCAGAAAATCGGGGACCTGGGGAACAAAGGCAGTTAGAGAATAGGGGGCGTGAAGAAGAGAGACAGCCAGCTCAGCCGAGTAATTTAAACGGGAACAGGGCTCTTTAAGACGGTCAGATAGAGGGTCCCATCCCAGTATTCCAGTTCATGTGTTGAAGAAGATAGAATACGACCTTGATGTTAGAAAGGAATTGTTAGATGACCAGGTTGAGGTTATGCAGGAGAGATGTGAGCCTACGTTGATCAGTCCTGTGATTAAGGTGAAGATATGGGGTCAAGTCGTCGATGCCTTATTGGACTCAGGGAGCATGTGTTCTTGCATTAAGGCAGGCTTTTATGATGAGGTTAAGAGTAAAGGAGAAGTCATAGAGGAGATTCCTGTGTCCAATATATTTATATTGTCTGCTGTTGGGACTAAGTCACAGAGAGTGCGTAGACAGGTTGTCGCACCTATGTACATTGATGAGAAATGTGGTCGTCAGAGTTTTCTAGTGGTCGCGAATTTAGTGTATCCTGTCATATTGGGTGCGGATTGGCTAAGCAGTCAGATGTGTAAGCTTGATTATGGCGAATCTAAGGTGAGATTCAAGTGGGGTGAGAATTTTGATACGATTAGTCTGAGTTATCAGGTGGACTCGGGAACCTTTGTGAGTATATCAGTGTGTGTCCAGGTTTTAAATGAAGAGGAAGAAGTCAGTGAGGTTAGTAGCGACATGGTATCAGAGGATATTCAAAGTTGTAGTATGGTAGTGGAAGAGGAGCGTGAAGGCGAATTTTCAAGTGTTGTGGAAGATACCATGTTGGAGGTAGAGCAGAAGGCTCAGTTGTTAGAAGTCTTGAGAGAGCACAGTGAGGTGTTCTCTGACAAACCTGGTAGGACACATGTGTACGAGCATAGTTTCGAGATCACCGATAGGTCTAGTTTTAATGGTGTTAGATACCCGATACCACACGCCCATGTCAAAGCAGTAGATGATGTCATTTCGCAGATGCTAGACGATGAGGTGATCGAATTCAGTAGGAGCCAGTATGTCAATCCGTTGGTAGTAGTGATTAAGAAGGATGGGTCAGTTAAGCTATGTTTGGATGCAAGACAAGCTAATAAACGCATTGCGCCGGATCATCAGCGACCGGAAACTACTGAGGATTTAGTTCAGAGATTTGGGGGTAAGGAACGGCAGAAGCAGCAAGGGAAGCGGGCAGGAGATAGGTTAGATGTAGGTGACCTTGTGCTTTTGAGGGTGCCTCATGTTTTGTCCGCAGACCAGAAATTGGTGAGTAAATGTTTTCATTTGTATGAAGGACCGTATGAAATTGCACGGAAATTAGGGGCCTGTGCGTACGAGCTCCTTACAAAGGACGGCAGGGTGCTAGGGATTTACAATATTTCCAATCTGAGGATGTACATATCCTAGTAGCCCTGTTGATTGTGTATATATTTGTGGGAGGAAGGAGTTAGGATTTTGGAAGGGAAGTCATGCCTAAAAGGATTGCTTTTTATTCTATGGTATAGGACCAAATGAATGAAAAGCAAGGGGGCGTTCTGTAACCTATATTTTATGAGTCCCCCATGACAGTTTTAATGTAGGCTAGTAGGTTTGTTATTTCTTTATATCATGTTATCGTGTTGGCAACGTGTTCAATTGCATTGGACACGTCTGCAGTAGACGCAGTGTCATTATTATTATTATTACTATTATCATATACGAATGCTTTTTATTATTAATTATTCAATGTATTTTAGGTCACTTTTGACAAGATTCTGAAGCTAGCTCTAATCATATGTTGTCTAAGAAAGTTTATTAATATTGTTCGGACCACTGAACCAGGAGTCAGGTTCATGTTTTGGTCACACGTACAGGAGGCAGCATTTATGGACACTATTGTCTCGAGCAGGTATGCTCGCTTACCCCGGGGAGGGTGATGAGGAAGCAGCCAGGGGGCCTTGCTAGGAGTGGAATGGACAAACAGGCGTATGACAATAAGACTTCCTGGAAGGAGCTGTGGGTTTCAGACGTGTGGTAGCAAGCTACTGGATGCACTGCGGAAGGGATTGTCTCTCTGGACATTGAGATGACTGGTGCGTGTCTGTCGTGAGCTGAGTGCTTCGTGTTTATACGGAAAGAAAAAAGCTTGAAGACTCCGATTTGTTTTAGTATGGAGGGCACCAGGTGATTGGGTTCTGGCTGTTATGCCACAATGACAGTAGGCCTAATAACTGTGCTAAGTTGAAGAAGACCTTCATGGCGGTAAACCATAATGGCATGGCTGACCAGCTTCAAAGTGGTGACGAAACTAGAAATATACGGCAGACGACGGCATTACCGGTAATGTGAAAACAAATAATAAATCTTTAAAGGCCTAAATATTATTATTATTATTATTATTATTATTATTATTATTATTATATTATTATATTATATAGTTTTAATTGCATTTCTTGTGTGTCACTCTTTTTCTTATATTAATCAATTTCTTGCATGATGCAGCTTCAGAATATAAAGTAAATTTAAATTGGATAGTTTCTTTTTAGTTAGATGCATGTAAACCTTCCTTCACCTTTATTAATTTATAGGAGGTTTTGGTAAGGCCTATGTACGAGCCAGTCCTTTCAGAATATCTGCACACGCCCGGAGATAAGAAGAGTTTCGATAAGGTGGATTTGTTTAATTATAATACCAATTATGTCAGTTGCTTAAATTTTAAAGAAAGGCCATTTATGAGGCAGAATATTCATTTTTATTTAAATTTTGTATCTTCAAAGTTACAAATGGCTTCTCTGGGTGAAGCCATCTTGTGGCAAGAATTGATAGATTACAGTGTATTGCGTTTCGTCTACAAGGCTTTCAATTCTATTTCACGTCAGGAAGTACACGTTAGGTGAATTTAGTCTGAGAGCACATTTTAACTTTTTTTTTTGTCGACAAACGGGTTCATCGTAATGATGATTTTGTTTGATACTGTGTGGTAGATATACCCATATGTGGATATCTCGGTAATATGTTGTAGACAATAGAATTGTCTGTCTGTCTTTCTTTGTATCTTGATGTAGCCTACGCCTAGAACTCGTGTTCGGATGCTTGGAGCATCGTAAAATTAGGTTTGGTAACCATGAGAGTCAATACACCAATCATTTATAAAACTCTTCACCACACTTTTCATACAGTAGAAGGGTGGATATAGAGAAAAACTTCTCAATACATGCTAAAATAGGCGAAATATAAAAATTATCCTAGAAGGACGACCGAAGCATATGTTGCGCTTCTCAATGTGAGACACAAAATTCGGGAATCTATAAAGGGTCTCCGAAAACTACATTTTAAGGGCCTTAAATTAACCGTGTGTGTGATATTCCCAGAAAACTAACTTCGTTCTGATAAACTTGAAGGAATGACAAACCGCTAACCATTGCAACAGTAGCTCAATTGATAATGTCTGGTGTTAACAACGAACACCGTTCGAAGAACGGGTACTTCTGCTAGTATTTGTATATATTTGTAGATCACTTGTACCATACGAAAAATAAATAAATAGCTCAGTGATGCGATTTTCAAAGGGAACAGCAAACATGGCGGACACGTGAACATCTCCTACATTAGTTGGAGCAAATCGATATGTTATTGGACTGGGGGTTTATCCGTGATTAGCGTGGAGAGTGAGTATTGCGTCGACTAATGTCGTGAGAGCTCGCCCCGTGTGGTAACCACCCGCAGAGCTGATAAGTCACCAGACGTTGCCTCAGTCACAGGGGCAAGGAGAGGGCAGCTCAAGGTTGACGAGACTAGTAATAATAATTTTATTAATGCAGCCAATGGCCATGTACTTTTCTTTTCAGGACGGGTCAGGGAAGGGATATTGGAAGGAAATCGGCCGTGGACCTATTGGAAGGAACCGTCCCGGCATTTGCCTGGTGGTGAAAATGGGAAACCACGAAAACCATTTTCAGGACGGCCGAGGTGGGATTCGAACCCACGCTCTCCCGATACCAGCGAGGCACGAGATAGCGCGTTAGCGCTCTCGGCCACCGCGGACGTATAGACATAGGTCTCCTAGAGACTTGAGGTGGTCTAACATATGGGCTATCCATTGCATGAGGCCATATCTGGTAGCAACGAGCGCTAAGGCACAGAGCTAGATGACCAGGCTATCCCCGAACTCTGAAGGCGAGTGGGTTTCCTGTATGTCGGATGTTTTAATGGCAGGACACCCTACCTCATCGGGCGGATTTAATGAGAAATTAAATATGGCAATGACTTGAAAGGAAGTGGCCGCGGCTTGCTAGAAGGTACAGCAGTCCCGCCCTTTCTCTGACGCTTTCCCCACAGCTGTTAAAATTGACATCATCTTACCTTAAAGGTAGAAAGCAATTTGTAATGTATCATCCATCATACCAAATCATACTCTTATGTCGTGAACTCAGTAGTGCCAAAAGGGTCAAACCAAGGACCATTATACTTTCTTTTGCATATTAATGATTTACCGCAAGTTGTAAGACACTCAGAATGCTTGCTGTATGCAGACGATGTTAAACTGAATAAAATAATTAATAACGTGGGTGATATGTCAGATTTACAAGATAATTTGAATAGAGCTTGTGTTTGGGGCATAGAGAATGGACTTAACTTTAACATTACGAAGTGCTGTTACATGATAATGTCTCGGAAATTTGACAGTCCGATACAGCCCTATATTATTAACAAAGATGTCATTGAAAGAGTATATGAATATAACGATTTAGGAGTAACAATTTCTTACAATCTCTCTTTTAGGCAACATGTTGATAGAATAGTGCTACAATCGTATAGAAACCTAGGCTTCCTGTTTAGAAATGCTAGAGACTTCCGAAATATAACATCACTGTCAGTATTATATCAATCCTTTGTTTGAAGCAAACTTGAAGATGCATCTTCTGTCTGGCTTCCTAGTTATTTTACTTATAAGAATCATACTGAAAAAAAATCAGAAGAAGTTCATTAGGTATCTCTATTATAGAAAACATGGAACGTTTGCAATATCAGATGGAATCTCTTACACTGAAATGCTTCATGAGTTTAATTTTAAGTAGGGAACTATCCCAAAAGAAATTTCTTTATAAGCTTATAAATAATATTATTGATAATACCGAATTTCTAAATTACATCAGTTTTAATACCCGGAGGATGAATCTCAGACAACGTGCTTTGCTAGTCGTCCCCAAACCAAGAACGTGCTCTCAACAAAACTCGTCACTTCATACAGTGTGCCGGACAGCTAATCTCATCACATCAGAGTGCATTTCGAAATGTTTGATTTCACTTTATCTTTGCAACTGGTTAAAAAAAAATACCTACATAAATGAATAACACAAATACATCTTGGAAAGTGTCAGATAAAATGTCAAAATCTATGCATCATATTTTATGCAACTGTAGAATGAACCCTGCTGTTAGTCAAATCTAGACCATCTGCACAATAGTATCAATTGATAATCACCAGGTATTAATACATTTAATAATTCGTTGTTTTCATCCATTACTAATCACAACGTATTGATTTCTGTAATATTTAATTTAATTTAATTACAGTTTATCAAGTTAGCAATCAGCCTATACGGTATTTGTGTTAAGAATTGTTAAACTCGAGTATTGTACAATGTGAACTGTATTATTATTGTTTGTGTTGTTTTTTGTTTGTTTTTTATTTTATTCAACATGTGATTGTGAAAATGCTATGTAAAATTGGTCAGTCTACAGTACAGTGGAACGTGGCTAATTCGAACTTCTATAATTGGAAATCTTCTTTAATTCAAATTTTTTTCTTGGTCCCTAGCATTTTATATACAATCAATGCTAAAAAAATCGTGGTTAATTCGAATTATATTTTGGATAATTCGAAGTTTTTACGTGTAAAAATTCCGAAAAACAAGATGGTTCCCGAAAAAACTGTTCCGAGTGCAGTCCAAGCAACGAACCACATCACAGAATTTAGGCGTTTTTTTAATGTAGAACTGACGTAGGTGATTCTTTTTTACGTTTCTTTTAAATTTGTTAGATTCTTTTGTGATGGCCGAGAGACTTAACTGTAGGAAACCGGTAATAATCTCACATTTTTTGAAAAACAGTACATTCCTCTAGGACTTAACTAGATTGCTGGATTACTACTGTCGTTAAATATGTGAATAGTACATTTTGGTTTTATTTTATCATTTGAAACTTTTGAGGTTATTCACGATACAGTTATTATACAGTGCCGTTGTCTGTTAATCTGCTTTGTTGAACGTAAATCATTATGTAAACGTAGTACAATATATTTAATATCCACCCTTTTCAAAGAACTTTCTTAATTCGAATGTTTGGATAATTCGAATTTTCTTACTGGTCCCTCGAGGTTCGAATTATCCAAGTTCCACTGTAATTGGAATTGTATTCTGTTGGAGGCAATAAATAAATAAATAGTGGGAAACACAGAAACAATTTTAAGGATGACTGACGATGGGGTTCGAACTCACGTCGCCCAAGCTCTTGGTTTTGAGTGTTTAAGTACACAACGTGGTCTTGGTCTTGAAACACCCTCGTATCAGGGGCGTATGTACAATTTCTTTCGGAGGGGGGAGGGGGGGGGGGGTCTGACTATCCTGTAAAATTGCGAGTATCCTCAGGGGATTGTCACCGCAAATTACCCATATCTTAGAGCATATAACTTTGTGTAATTAGTTTAGATAATTAGTTAATTGTAAAATTCTAAGTTTATATGGCCTACAATTAGTGGCAAGCCAAAAAAAAGTTGTAAAATACAACACAACACACAAATAAAATTGTTTACTTAATGAATTTTCTATTATGTCCTTTGGAGTATGAATGGCAAATATTTAAATATTTGTCAGTTTACTAAGCCGAAAGGTAAACATTTTTTTTTTTTACAAATTGTTAATTTATTTCTCAAATGTACCGTACTGTGAAATTCTCAGTTTTGCCTCACAAGGCTGAGTGTACCCCGTTCCAGCCCTCAGACCAGACTTAAAATTTCTTGCCACAGCCGAGAATCGAATGCGGACCTCCGGGACGGCAGCCAAGAATGCTAGTCACTACACCACGAGGTAGTCTAATTTCTATCATAATATTGTTTATAACTGAGCCAATAAGTTAAGATTAGGGTACAACCAAATTTACAATTATTTTATGCTTTTACCAAAGCAACACTTTCTTAATTTTATTGGCTTTTTCGGGGGGGGGGGTCTTGAGCCCTCACAGCTCCCCCCCCCCCCCCCGTTACATACCCCCTGCCTCGTATTACTACATCCTGTTCGCCCACGATATAATCAAACATTAAAACAACATGGCGCAAGGTCAATGATAAAACTAGGTAGGGAACGATAATACTGCTGTACAGACAGGTCCACAGAAAATGGCGTTCTAGATCGCGATAGGCCAGTATCACGTTCCCCCAAGCCGACCCTGTGTACGTACCATGGTGGCTACAGTATGGTAGATTTGGGTTCAGCGTAATGATTGAATATTACAGCTCATGAAGGACCCTGGACTCGTGAATCGTGGTCAGTGTGGCATGTCCCATAGGTCGTTATTCTTGACTTCCTTACTGGGAGCGCGGTTTTTCTGATCAGACAGCTACTCAATTGTCCTCACAAGGCTGTGTTCACCCCGTTCGTTTCAGCTTTCGCGTCAGTTTCTGAAATCCCTGACGGATCTGGAAATCGAACTCGGGTAGAACACAACAGGGCAAGCTGACTTACCGTAAGTTAGACAACTCACCGAGATGAACACGGCTCTTCTGTCCTGAAACAGAAACATTTGAACATATATTATCGTGACTAGAGAAGGTGCATATGAAATGGGAAATTTCAAAACAAAAATATGCAAATAAACACCCTTTTATAGCTGACATGATTACGTTCCATGGACTGCATTTTCACCACGGCGTGCAACACAGAAGCTTTGTAAGGAGAAGCTAGAGTGTTCTGTAGCAGAGACCTTAATTTACATCTAAAAATTAGACTTCGGAAATGTTATGTCTTCTCCGCCTTGTTCTATGGAGTTGAGACCTGGACCATAAAGAAAAGAGAAATGGACAGATTGGAGGCATTTGAGCTAGGGACCTACAGAAGGATACTGAGGCTGAGGTGAAAAGATAAGGGCACAAACGATGAGGTGATGAGGTGGATGGGAAAGAGAAAGGAAATATTAAATACTGTCAAAAGTAGAAAACTGCAGTATCTGGGTCATGTGATGAGAGGAGAGAAATATAATCTGCTGCAGCTGGTCATTCAAGGAAAGTTACAAGGCAAAAGAAGACCAGGAAGAAGACGCACTTCTTGGATCGAAAATCTGAAAACTTGGTTCAATTGTTCCACTATTGAGCTATTTCGCGCTGCATGATCTAAAGCAAGAGTCTCTATGATGGCTGGCAACTTCTTGAGAGGAGATGACACATAAAGAAGAAGGAGAAGCTTGTAGTTTACGTAACCCTTAACCTGCCGGTCATAAGTAAAGCCATGTGCGGATAGCGGATATGCTGTGGATAATGTTTGGTGTAAATTTGCGGATAGCTTTTTGAATACAATCCGAACTTGTTTAATATCATTACAGTATTAGGACCCGGATGTTTATGAGATATATTTTTCCGTTATGTTTTCTTTCTTCATGACAAATGTAAGATGATTGTCGCTAATCTCATGCGAATTATGTCATTAAGCATAATTAACACTCCGAACTGTACAGGGTTGCAATTCTGGCTGTATAACATTTATTTTAAACATGGAAATTGACATAGCCTACAAAGCCTAAGGGAACGACTTACTCCTCAAAACTAAATGTGTTGCTTTAATATTTTATTTTATTGAAAATATTATTGTAATGTCGTGCGGATAACGTTTTGTTTATCCTCGCAGGGCTCTCGTTATAAGCCACGGTATCCTAACTGTAGTTGCTGGGGCATCTTGGTCATTAACACGGTGTAGTTGTGCGTGTGTTTCTGTGGGGATTACCGTAGGTGCCTCAGACTTGGTGTAAGGTACATAATAATAATGCTACTGATTTTACGTCCCTTTTAGCTACTGTCGATTTTAAGGACGGCGGGGTGCCAGTAAATCTACTGACACAGCTCCGTCAAATGCCAACTGACTGCGCCACGCTATAAGGTACCATCTCAGCATTTACCACGAGGAAATGTAAAATAAGTGCGAGCGAAATCTTCACCAAGGATTGCCGCTGTCAGCGCTGGGATTCGAACCACCAACCTTGGACTTGCTGCAGCTCTTCGTGGTGCGCGTGCTTAGTTGTATCAGTGTGCCTTAAGGCACGCACGCGAAGCAATGCAAACAGAGCTGTTATCGGGTAATTTACATATCAGGCTGAGGAAAAATATTATGGTGTTGTTAATTCGTCTAAGAGCCTGGAGCTCGTTGTCATCAGCCCCGTGCACTTTGGTGTGGCTGCAACAGCTAGGATTGGAGACACCATCCCACATGTGTTTCAAGTGAGAGGGGAGGAAAAAACACAATAAGAATGTCTCCACTCAGAGAGGGCATTAGAACCCTCGATCACCAGTCTGCAGTCGTGAAGAATGCAAAGAAGCTCACGGCTACGATGCGGGATTCGGCAATCTGATGTCTCAAAGCTGACTCGAAGAGGACTCCAATCCTTTTAAGACAGGCTGAAGAAGCATTGCTCGGAGTGGAAACTTGCAGTTGGAGGTGCCGCATTTGCATAATGCCAAGATTTATTAAGTGATCAGTTATTGACATTAAATAAACGGTGCCACTAATCCATTAGCTGGCTAATGCTAATCTCTATCGGTCCCGACCCTGTGGGGAGGTGAAGGATCCCCCCACTTACCCAGGATGGGGCAGCGTCACCCTTAGCGTTTGTCTCCCATCACTACGGACATATAGTAGAGCCCCCTGTGAAAAACCCCGATTCATAAAACATTAAATTAAATAAGCGTTTTCTAGAGAAACTTTTAAACGTGTTTTAACAAACCGTTTCCTAATTAAACGTTTACGTATTTAAAGATAAATCGATTTTTATTCCGTTTTCGCGTAATGTGTTTAATTCCCTGCATAGCACGGAAACTGTCTTACGCGGACACGAGAAACGAAAATACGCATTTTAACGGAAAAATGTCAAGTTCCGGAATGGAGTGTTAAGAGGCATGTGCAAATAGGTCTTCCTTCTTTTGTTCTCCAACTTCAAAGTGTTTCCTGTTCCACCAGCCCTTTCACAATGCTCGCTTTAATGAGCTGTCGATCAACAAATGCCTGTCTTTGTCAATCAGCTTAGAATGTAATTCTTAACTGAGCACATCACTGGCACAGTTCGACAGCAAGAGTTGAGCTTGGTCTTTACACAGTGACAGGCTATAGTGCTCTGACAGAAATGTGTAAATACAACACTGAATAAGATATGAACATAATTTTATATTTCCTCAGTATGCCCATAGTTTACTGATGATGATGATAATCGTTGTTTTAAGGGGCCTAACATCTAGGTTATCGGCCCCTAATGGTTTGGGCGATAGTGAAAGATGAGAATGAAAACTATAACTAATACTAACTACAAACTTTCATACTATTATACAAGAAGAAATGGTAAACAAATTACGGATAAGACAAATAAAGGACAGGAAGAAAAGAAATGCCCTCAACCCTCGAAGAATGAGGATGGAGGGACTTGGAACGAAGAAGCGCCATGAAAGGCAGATAGGAAAGGGAAAGAGGAGAGGGCCTGCCCCAAAGTCAGTGAAAAAGGCGACAAAACGGACACAGCTCAGGAATCCCTCGGGGTCACCAACTCCCAAACTCACCAGCCGTGAGCCCTTGAGGGTGTAACATTATCCAGGGTGCACCAGAAGTGGTGGGGCTACATACACCCTGCTTCTTTGAGAGCCTTGTGCAGAAGGCAGGAGATAACATGAAAAGAAAACAAGAGGTCTGACCCCTCGACGAATAAGGGTATCGGGAAAGATGAGACAAGGGCCAATTAAGGCGGGAAAGGAAAAGACTCCCTAGACCTCAGATACCCTAATACTGTCGGGGTCGGAAGAGAACAAGAGTTGACCAAGAGAGGTCGACAGGAAAGAAGACAGAGAGGACCCCGGCACAAGTAAGTGGAAGCAATGTCAGACTCAGCTGGGGTCCCGTGGTCGCCAACTCACATCCCACTAGATATGAGCCCCTGGGGGACATAGTTTACTTTCTTTTAGCAAAGACCTACGTCTATTAACCAGAAAAGGTTACGAGTCCCGTTCGATTTCATGTAAGGCAGGTTTTACTCCAAAATATGAGTAATCTCGATGCCAAGGGGGCAAGGAATAGGAAATGGAGCAGTCAGCTTCATGGTTCACGTAACACTAAACGATTTTAAATAAGGAGGGAGAAATTCTCGCTAATTTTCTTACGAGCACGAAATGAATATAAATTAAGAATAAATCGCAAATAAATCGTCAATATACTGTTAAAATAACCTACTGAAGTAAACACAAAGCCGTGAGGTGAGGCCCGCGTTCTATGGGTGTTGTTTGGGAGAGACGGAATGCCAAATGTAATCCTGGGACAATAGCGTGCGTTATCGCCAAGCCTCAGCCCTCTGTACCACACACTAATCTCCATGCGAGATTTTGATTGTTTCCTTGGAAAGTAAAGTTCATGGAGTAAAGAATATAGGGACCTGCCCTCACCATTACTTGACCACGCCCCTTTGGTACTGTTGTGTGAACTTTGAATAACATTGAAACTCAGACCAAAGACCGTCACTGAACTACGGCTTTATTTTCTCTGCTTACACATCATAAACATGTCGCTTAGCAACCGTTGCTATGTACATCTTGGTTGCCAAGGCAGTGCCTCCTTTTATCCAACAGGAACCGTACTTTCACATTAGAAAACTAAGGGCCGGTTTCACCAGCTCCGCTTAATGAACTAAGGGTTGTTTAAACTATCCTCAAGGATGTGGCCCGTTGCACCAGACCACAAGCAATGGCTTAAACTAGGCTTAGATTGAGCGGCCGTGCTCGGTGGTTTAAGACTTACGGAAGGTTTAATCCGTTCACTCATACGCCAAAATGGCTGCCGGCCCCATTGTGTCTGATCCATATCTCAGTAGGTTGGAGGTGTTGTTATATAATGTAGTGAACGAAATAATAAAAAATATATATTATTAAATGGTTTATAATTACGGCACAATACACTGAAGAGATATTTTCTTCCGTGTGCTCATTTGCTAAGCATTAGTATCTATACCTGTTGATAAAGGCGTAACGTATATCGTCATTTGTGGTTGAGTGGATAACATTGCAGGCTCCCGCCCGGAGTGCCGGAGTTCGATTACCAGCGGGGAGGAATATTTTTGCTTGACTTTTATTGTTTTTATTGTTTTATAATTACTCAGTCGTTATAATATAAAGCATACATAGTGTGCATTTTGCGATGCAAATTAAATATATACGTATAACATTCTTTCAACGCGTTGCCACAGGGATTTCCTTCACGTTCCTAATAAAATCGCGGTAGCTTGTACTACAGATATCATAGCTTTTGACAACGTAAAATGAAATACTCTTCTTTATTGGCAGTAACGCAATGTAAATTTTTGGTTGTTAAACTAAATATTAGCCCAGGGACGGATGTAGAAATCCTTAACCAATGACGAACTAGCCTATTGTGCATGCTTGCAATACAACATGCTGTGTCATTCGTATACATACTGTATATATATATATATATATATATATATATATATATATATATATATCATTAGAAAATACGCACTATATGTGCTTAATGCTATAATATATGCGTATTTATAAACAAGCGGTATAATGAAAACCAAGTAAGAAAACATAACCTTCGCAAGATGCGACCACCTCAATGTGGGGTGTAGTCAATAACATGTTCAGGAAGTAGGCTACCGTAATGATAAGGAAAATATACTGCATTGTATTTCAACAACGGTTTTCCCAGCGTCTACTACAGCTGATGCTCACGTCTCGCAAACACAGTAGCAATTCTTTCTACAACTAGTAATGTATTTTTGGTCGCCAACCCCAAAAGTAGAACAGCTGTAGTCGTGGAAAATAATTGCGACGGTTAGAAGCAAATGATAACCGTGACCAACATAACAAACAAAATCAATCTCGGAGGATCAATACTGCCGAAATTATTTCATATTATATGTATGATGCGAATACAATAATAGCGTTCAAATAGCTCCCTAGATACTTAAGTTGTAATTCTTTCCTTATATTGCATATGATCGTTACGCAAGTAATTCAGCACGTCTGGGATTATGTTGGTATAACGGTAAGACTACGTATTCTTTGCTGCAGGGAGCATTACTCACGCAACGAAGATCTTTGACTCCCACCGTAAACTCAGTTCACCTAAGCGAAGTACGAGACGAGTGGGTGCAACACCCAGCCTTAAGCCGTCGTATTTAAGATCGCATAACAGTGAACCACCCTTAGCAAAGCAGGGTTTAAGCGGCCTCGTGGTGCAACCGGCCCTAAGAAGCTTACTCGCATTCTTGAGGCTGTCTGGCCAATAGCAGTGAGCAACAGAACAACCACTTTACAAACATGTTTATGCATTAGAATTTCATTTGGAATCATTTCAGTAAATAGCGCGCCAGGGATGGGGTTCTTACAATCTCGGGGGTTATGAAGGATCGTTGCTAGGTGGAGTTTCCTCAAGATAAACCCAACAATGCATAAACTTGAGTCTCAAACCCACTGCCGGCTGGATCGCAACACTCCTGGTTGCTTTAAACTGCCTGCCCATTCGACGATTACAGCATTGTTTTGAGCGTACAACCTCGTTTCCAAATAAAGGCGCTAGGAAGCAGCACCAAGGCTCTGTAGCAGACATAAGTTTTGTATTGATGTTAATGGCGAATTCGTGTTTTGGAATGCTTTTTGTGTGATTTTATAATGGTGTACTGCTGCGTGCCCTTTTGTAAATCGGAACGGGGCAAGCTAGAATACCGGGGAATATCATTTTATTACCATAACACTTGAAGGTTACATAAATTATTATATAGTTTAATGTTTCTTTTCATGTCCCACCACCAGGGGCTTACAACTAGTAGGATGTGGGTTGGCTCCTCTCTTTCATCTTTCCTGCCAACTCTTGTTCCCCAACGTTATTAGGGTATTGGAGGCCTGTGATGTCTTTCATTTCCCTGCCTTAATTGGCTCTTGTCTTTTTCTTTCCTATTTTTTGTGGGATCAGAATCTTTGAAGAATGAGTATTGAGTATTTGGAAACTACTAGAGCCATAAAAGGCAGATAGAAAAGGGAAAGAGGAGAGGGTCCACCCCAAAGTCAATAAAAAGGGGAAAATGGATACAGCTCTGGAACCCCTCACAGTCGCTGACTTCCGAGCTCAAAAGCTGACGGTGTAGACTTAGCCATGTGCTGACCCTTCGAAGAAGGAGGGTATCAGGATAGATGATGTTAGGGCCAGTTAAGGCAGAAAAATGAAAAACTCCCTAGATTTCGGATACCCTAATACAGTCGGGGTTGGAAGAGAACAAGAGCTCGCTAGGGGAGGTCGACAGGTAGATGACAGAGAGGAGCCTGGCACAAGTAAGTGGAAATAATAACGGACAAGGCTGGGGTCCAGTGGTCTCGAAGCCAAGTCCCACTAGTTGTGATCCCTGGGGTTGGGGATATACCCTCAAGGGCTCATGGATAGTGAGGTTGGTAATAGGCATCTCGGAAGAATTTCTGAGCTGGGTTCGGTTTTCTCCTTTTCCCGTGACGGGGCTAACCCCTCTATCCGTTATTGTTTTAAGGGGCGGAAATACGAGGTCATCTCTCCCACACCCTTTTCTATCTGCCTTTCATAGCTTTACTTCCTTTCAAGTCCCTCAATCCTTCTCTCGTGGTTTAGCAGCTAGGATGCTTGGCGCTAGCCCCGGAGGTAGAATTCAATTCCCTGTCTGCCAAGAAATTTAATTCTGGTTTGAGTGCTGGAACGGGGTACATTCGTCATCGCGAGGCAAAAATGAGTGGATGTGGGTTCGAATCCCACCTCAGCCATCCTCGAAGTGGTTTTCCGTGGTTTCCCCACTTCTACTCTGGGAAAATGCCGGGATGGTTCCTAATTTAAGGCCGCGGTCGTCTCCTTCCCAATCCTCACTTGACTTAAAAATACACACACTAATACAGTCATCACAATACGATGGGTTATCAAACAAATTCAACACACATCTAAGTACATGGTGCTACATGACCACGATGTCGCAAAGCCCCTGAATAAATGAACATCCCATTTTTCGGCGGCCATTTTTTGATCTTTTATTGCCCTTATTCTTTATTTTCATCTCTAGTATACCGACAGTAGTGGCTACGCGGGCTAAAGCGCTACGTTAGGTCAAGAGGCCAAGCTCTCTGCTGACTCGGTAGACGCGTGGGATCGAGCCCCACCGTCGGCTGTCCTTGAAATGGTTTTCCGTGGTTTCCCATTTTCAACACCAGGCAAATGCTGGGACAGTACCCTCTGACAGGCCACGGCCGCTTCCTTCCACATCCTTGCCCAGTTTCATTCATCTTCATCCATTCCATCTCTCATCCCGACGCGCAGGTCGCCCACGGGCGTCGACTAGAAAGACCTGCACTCGGCCTCTCAGGAGGCTACACGACAAAAAATAAATCTCTAGTATGTAAGTTAGATTTAAATCAGTTGGAAGTAGCCTAATTGTATTTTATTACCATCCGTATAATTACGGGCAAATGAGCTAGACATTTCGCCCCTTAAAAACAATCGCCACCACCACCATGCATTTTTGCTTTTCTTAATACTGAAAATTTGCCCATAAGTATGTGTCTGAATACTTTTAGATGATTGAATAACAAGAGAACTAACTTATTGTAAAGTTTTCACGTCCGTCAATTTCGATATTGATCCTCCAAACATAGAAATTCTTCGTTTCAGGTATCTTCCTCTTTAAAAAGCCGCGAAAATTCCAGTGCCTTAGTGCTGCACCTAGCGGTGAATTAATGCATATATCTTGTACGCCTGTGAGTGTCGAATGGGCAGGCAGTTTAAAGCAACCAGGAGTGTTGCGATCCAGCCGGCAGTGCTCAAACCAATTACGCAGGATCTGATTACTATCAAGAAAAACCACCATCTTACTTTTCTTATAAAACACTCCTAAAAATCCTACTCCAACGTTACGCAACAATTTAACTATTATTCTCCTACTGCTGTTTGATAAAAGTAACAATATTATGTTGGCTAGTCTAACGCATGTCCTGTGCTGTCAATATTACTAGAGGGATTAAATATATGAAATGTCATATTCTAAACTATAAAGAGTAGGCTACTTAAGTGGGAACCAGGGGCGACGCGAGATATAAGCGAACTACGCGGCCGTGGGTGGCGCCGTGAGAAGGGGGGCGCCGCAGCGCGCCGAAATATCAAGTTAGGGGCGCCCGGAGCTAGTTTGTAATTTTGTAAACATTCCAATTTTTACAACATTAACAAACTGTAATGTTTACATTATAAACAATGTAACCAGATAACATAACCATTCTGTCTATGTTTCAGTTTTACTTTACTATTTCACTAACAAACAAAACGAAATAATATTCGAAATATTCAGCATAACCAGTTCAAAGAGTCGCCGCTTTACGGGTGATGCTACTTATGAAACATACTTAGAACTATTACGGAGTGCCTGGAGCCATTCACGAACACCCCTTCGACTCGTCCGCGTGACTCATACGTCTCTTATCTTTATCCGCTCAGTATTGCCAGCTAGCTGACAGCCATCACTCATCATTGTAGTTTGTAGTGTGTTGATGTATTGACGTAAGCTGCACTGTGTTATTGCCCCTTATTACTTGAGGAGATGATTTTTAGACACACGAAATGTCCAGTAATGAAAAGCCATCAGGTGCATTTCACCGTAAAAGACAGTTGCAGCATTCTAAAGAAGATGAGAAGCAATCTAAAGCGCTGAAAAGATATTTTGCGCCTTCGGCTTCACCGTCATGTGCAAAAATGATCGACGAAACAACTAAGTTAACTGAATCCGTTTATAACGATGAGGATGACGACAAGTTACCAATATCAGAGCTGCCTGGACCATCAATGAGTGAAGAATCCTCAAAAAGTAAGTGTAAGTGTAAATAATTTTAAGTTATATTTTTTTTATGCTAATGACTCTAAATGCCTAAATTAATTTAATAGAAATTGATGAGCATTTGTATAAACAATTAACCTTATAACGTAAATTATAATAATATTATTGATTTAATAGCAGTACCTTACTGAATACTGTCGTAATTTACTTAAAGTATTATAGCACTAATCCTTAAAAAGTATTAATTTATACTTAAGTTGTATATTTAGTAAATACATTTAGGAATTGAGGGTAGCTTTAGAAGATATATTGGTGCCTAAGTATACTTGGCCAACAGCTATTTTTATTGCAGGATGAGGGTCTGACACTGACTACAGGAACACCATTGGCACTACCAATTGGCTATGACATAACCGGGACCGAAAGTGTTGACGAGGATTCATCAGAACTTACAGACCTGGCGTCTACAAGTCAACAACCATTGAAACTGAAACTGTAAGTTTATGTTGATACAATACAATGGGTTATTTATTAGGTATCTTTAAAAATTACAATTTACAATGGTGTAAATTGAATCTTAGTTAACGGAGTACAGGTTTTGTTAAAATATAACTAGGCCTAGTAGTCCATAGTTAGTTTAGCCTTTGTTAGGTTGAGGGAGGAAAGAAGGCAGATATGGAAAAGAGGCACCTTATATTTTTTGTATTAAGGGGAGACTGTACCTTTTCCGATTCAAGCTTTTTAATGAAGATTTCTTCAAAGTTTAAGTACATATCAAATAAAACCACTGAACCTATTATTCCAAAATTGTATGTACTTATTAACTTACTACATCCATATCTTCCTGATAAACGAAAATTGTTACAAAAGTTTATACATACTACTTATTTTTAACAGTTTGAAAATGTTCAATTTTTTTACCATTTTTTAGAAATAAAAATATTTTTTGAAAATAGAAATATTTATTAATATTAATAAAAATTTGGTTTAATGTACTCATAAAGTACCCATAATTATGAATGCAAAGTTTAAGGTTTCTATGTATTACGGATGTTAAACTATGTATAGCTAAAGATAAAAGTTTTAAGGTCGGTGGTTTATTTGCAGAAACTGAGCGCAGAAACGTCGTCATTTTTTTTTCAAATGACTGTGGAGAATGGCCACCCAAAATAAACGATGATGTACGAAAAATTCTTGTTGAGCGAGGACCACAGCAGGTCACAGACCAAGAATTTCCTGTGGACCTTAAAGGTAGGCAATTTTCCTCAAAGCATTACACAAGGAAGCTTTGCAACGGAGAGCAAGTCCGCAGGATTTGGTTAATATATTCCATATTGAAAAACGCAGTATTTTGTTTTGGTTGCAAACTTTTTGGAAATGATAATTCTATTCTTGCTGGTGGCCAAGCGTATTCTGACTGGCAAAACTTTGACCAGTCATGAGAAATCCCCTATTCATATTCAAAACTGCAAATGTTGGCTCGAACTCTCTTTACGTTTACGTTTAAAAAAACTATTGTCGAGGAAAATGAAAGACTTATTCGTGCTGAAACTGAACATTGGAATCAAGTTCTAAAACGCCTACTATGTATTGTACAATTTTTGGGAACTCAAGGATTGGCCTTTAGAGAAAAAAAAAGACACCCTATTTGAACGTAATAATGGAAATTTCTTAAAGCTGGTAGAAAACATAGCTAAAATTGATGGTTTTATGGCTGAACATGTGAGAAGGATAAGTTCAAAAGAAACACACGTACACTACTTGAACAAGAGTATCCAAAATGAGTTTGTGTTTCTTGTCGGCCAAGATCCAAGCTAACATTTTACAACAGATACAGCAAGCAACGTACTATACTATTATATTAGACTGTACTCCAGACATTAGCAACACCGAGCAAATGACTCTTGTTGTAAGATTTGTAAAAATTTTAGCAAATGAGGATATTTGAATTAAGGAACATTTTTTGGGCTTTGTTCCCATTACAGATTCTTCAGGTGAAGGCCTCACAGAGGTATTGCTCAAACAGTTAGAAGCACGAGGCATTCCTTTAAAAGCCATGAGAGGCCAGGGGTACGACAAAGGTTCCGCAATGAAGGGAAACCATGTTGGAGTCCAGAAGAAGATCCTTGATTTAAATCCTAGAGCTTTTTATGTACCGTGTGGGAACCACTCCTTGAACTTGGTCATTAATGATGCAGTTCTGTCGTGCAACATTGCTGTGGACTGTTTCAGCACTATACAATAAATGTTTAATTTTTTTCCAGCTCTACTCAAAGATGGAATATTTTGCTGAAACATGTTTCAAGTCTGACAGTGAAAACACTCTGCAATAGTAGATGGGAAAGTAGAATTGAGACATTGTTGCCTTTGAGGTACCACATTGAAGAAGTGTATGATGTCTTATATGAAGCTTCTCAAGATTAGAAACTTGATGCATTTGGTAGGAACACTGCCGTAGGACTAAAAAATACTGCATAACTTCAAGTTTCCATGCTGCTTAGTGACATGGCATGATATCCTGCATAAAACCAATATGGTTAGTAAACTGTTGCAAAAAGTCACAAATGACCTACAAACTTCAATGGATCTCATTAAAAGTGTAAAATCATTGCTAAAAAACATGTGATCAGATCAAGGACTAAACAGCGTCATTACAGATGCAAAAGAACTTGCAGAAAAAATCGAGGTTGACGCTAACTTTGGAAAAGAAACCCTACTTCGGCCAAGAAAGGTAAAAAAAAAACAATTCTCCTATGGGAGTGAAGATGAAGCTGTACGTTCAGGAAAAATGCATTTAAAGTTAACTTCTTCTTTGTCGTACTTGACACGGCAATAGCCTCATAAGGGAGATATTTGAGCTAATGGAACACCATAGTGAAAGTTTCAAATTTCGTTATGACAAATTCGAGAAGAATTTGAACGAACAAGAGTTGAAGGAAGCCTGTAAGCTCCTTCAAACCGTTTTGTGTGATGGAGGAGACTGTGATGTGAACGGAGATGATCTGTTCGAAGAACTGCAAATTTTTTCGCCAATGCTACCCATGGAAGTCACCCAGCTGGAGCCTTGTCTTTTACAACCTACGTGGTTATGTGGACATTTTTCCAAATGTTTTGTTGCATTGAGGATTCGGCTAACGCTCCCGGTAGCAGTGGCCAGCGGAGAAAGAAGTTTTTCGAAGTTAAAACTTATAAAAACATACTTGCGATCAACTTTAAGCCAAGAGCACTTGAGTGAACTAGCTACTTTGGCCATTGAAATGATTTGTTAAATGAAATGGAAACATATTTGCTGCTGAACGAGTTTTCTAAAGTAAAAGCCAGGAAAATCTCGTTTTAATTTTAAAAGATTTCAACAGTGTGCAAAAAATCAACAATAATTGACATTCTATGTAATAATAATAACCTGTAAATTAATGTTTCGTTTTAAATTATTTTTTGTGTATCCCTTTGCCTTTTACCTTTTGGCCATATAACACGTTTAGTAAAAATAGTAAAGATACTCTGATGAGTATAGGGGTGGGGAAGGGGGGGGGGGGCGCTAAAATGTTCTTTGCTTACACTACAAAAAGACCTAGGGCCGGCCCTGGTGGGAACCAGATATCTTGAAGCTTTATGCAACCAGGAATAAAAATCCACCAATAAAGAATGTCATAATATTTTGATAAAATCTTTATATTTTACGAAAAGTTTCATATTTATGCAAATCTGTATAATTATACCAGGTCCGTGAGCAATACAAGGAACTAGCAACAACTTTTTCTCATATACTCGATTGTGAAGCCATCTTTATTCTTACGGTGGAGGCTGTAACGTTCTCGCCTACTGAGCCCAAGGTTGCAGGATCGAATCCTGGCGCAGTCAGTTGACATTATATTGAGGGAGACGTGTCAGCAGATTTATTACCACGTTAAAGATACCCTTCGGGGCAAAATTCGGCACCCCGGCGTCTCTAAAACCCTCAGCAGTTAACCCTTTATAGGATAGCGGTCTGTATATTAACCAAAGAGTTTGTAGGCTATTACCAAAGGTGCTAATAGTTGAAACTTGCAGCATAATTACAACGACATTTCTTGTGGATGTAATATTTCTGATGAGCAAATATTATATCTGTCTAGTTTTATAAAAAAAAAAAGCAGACTCAAGAATGAAAATAGTGGTGGGCTAGAAAACACTACAAAATGTTCAAGAATTTAAATATCTCGGAAGCAAAATTACCAAAGATGGAACAAGCAAGAAAGAAATCAAATGTAGAATTTTACAAGCTAAATTAGCATTTCACAAAAAGAAACGTTTATTCACTACAAATTCCATTAATCTTAAAACCAGAAAAAGATTATTAAAAGCGTATGTTTGGAACATTGCCCTTTATGGTTGCGAAACGTTGACAATTAGAAAAGAAGAAAAAAGGAGGTTAAATTCTTTTGAACAATGGTGTTATAGAAGAATGCTAAAAATTACCTGGGCAGAAAAAATAACGAATGCTGAAGTATTTAAAAAGGTGGAGGAAAATTATACCTTATGGAAAAGCATAAAGAGGAGTAGGACTAGACTGATAGGACATATTTTGAGACACGATAGCCGGCTGAAAACGGTATTGGAGGGAATGGTTGAAGGCAAAAGATGCCGAGGAAGACCACGCCTAAAATATGTACAGCAAATCGTGTCTGATGTAGGATGCAGAAACTATGAAGAGATGAAGAGGAAAGCTATAAATAGAGCCGACTGGAGAACTGCCGCAGACCAATACATGGATTGAATACTTAAGAAGAAGTTTTATGGTGGTGGATAAAATTTCAACTGGTAAAAATAAACAAAAATATTAAAGTTAAACAATAAAATAAAACATAAATATACAAATTAAAATAAAGCACACTAAAAATTAAAATTAAATTAAGATTATAAAATCAAAAAGTTAAAATTATATAATACAAAATTTGATAATTTTAAAATGTATTAAAAATGAATATTAAAACAAATAGAGCTGAAATGAACATTTTAATTTAAAAAAAGTTAAAAATTCGAAAAAAAAAATAGTTTGCCCTATAAAGGGTTAAAAGGGACGTAAAACCAATAAGGTCACGAGAGGAAGCGGTCATGGCCTATTAGAAGGTCCTGTCCCAGCATTTTCCTGGAGTTGTAAATAGGAATGCATTTCAAGAACGGTCGACGGTGGGGATCGAACCAACTCCAGTCTGCAGATAGCCTGGCCCCATGTGCTTGGGGTTTATCAGGGGTAGGTTGGACACCCTGCTCTGTTTATAAACCATACTTCCTTTCAGAAAATAGCTGATGTTTACATCCACCTCTCGAGGTTAATTGATTCTCCTTGTCGGGGACAACCAGGGTGTTAAAGATGCAACACAGTTTTATGTGCGAAGTGTGAAATGCCGCAGTGCGAACACAGGCTCAACCTTGCATAATAAAACAGTTTTCCCTTTCTTATTTACAACCACACGGCCACTTCCTACCAACTCATCTTCAATCGACCCATTTCTCATGACGTTGACATCAGGTCGCAAAGCAGCTCATCTCATCACCGACCTCATACAAATTGGAAATTATTGTTATTATTATTATTATATGGATATAAAACATAAGTGTAATGGATCTGATGATGATCGCTTGACGATCGAAACTGGTCATCCAAGTGTATTTTTTGTCGCGGGTTCAAACCCCGGCCGAAGTCGTCGAATTTTTTAAGAGCGTTAATAATCCCTCAGTATGCCTTCCTTCGGAGGGGAAGTAAAGCCGGCGGTCCCATGTCATAGATTTATGGCATGAAAAAGAACCTTCCTCTAATTACACTTGAGTGAAGCTAAATTATAGGTTAGATTTGACTAACGCTTTTAGGTTGCAACGTTCGTCACCAGGAACCGACTGCGGTAGAATCTGGTAACCAAGTTCAGAACTAGTTTCATTGACGGTAGCGAAAGAAGGAACTACTTGAAAATTGAATGTCTGCAGTCCTTACTTGAATTAAAACAGATAACACACACTAATACAGCCACCACAATTAACACCGGTTATCAGACATTCTACACACACCCAAGTACACGGGGAAGGCCCTAAACTGAGGAACCAACCAAGTGTATTTATTAATCTATTGTAATTGTTTTTTAGAATTAGGGAATAACCCATCTCATTTGGGTACAATCGTGTTGACCGACCGAAAAACATCAAATTTCGATATACTGTAGATATGAAATTAATCATATATGTTTTTTTTATTTATTAAAGGAAATGCGCATAAACATGCATAGTAGTACATACATAATATGTACAGAAGTGTCAATTTGAATAACTGTATTCATTTAAGGTTGGTTCTACACGAGCGGGTAAACTGCCGCGTTTCGCCCGCCTCCTTCGGCGCCAAAATGTTTCAATCTACACGTGACCGTCAAAACGCGGCGTGTGACCCACCTAGAGCAGACCGCACCAAAATTGTGCAATCTGAACAGAAGCGCCTTCTATTCTATTCTATCGAAGTGCAAATTGGCACACTGGATTTGAGCAGCGGCGTTCAAATCATAGTTTATAATTTACTCCAGCATTTTACAATTTCATCAGCAAACACTCCAGGCAACGTAGGAATTCAGTATATTAATTCCGACTACTAACAATAATTGAAACTGAAACAAAACTTCGTTGTTCTAAACGTAACACAGTGAGAAACACACTGCGCAGCTGTTTACTAATCGCGCCTGTACATGGGCTGGGGATGCCCTCTGTCGGCAAATAGAGGAAATTTGCCAATTAAACGTTATACATGGATTCTAACTGGGAATGTCAAGGCCAGTATAGAGAGCGCAGCTCGCATCCAGTAGGCCATGCGGTTACTGACGCGTGTAAGCTGCTTGCAAAACGCCACGTGTAGTTTCGTACGCGGGTCTCCCGCTAGCGGGCAGGCCGCCTCCAGAGGCATGCTTCCCGCCCGACGCGTCCTCAACGCCTCCTCCCACGACCAGCAAAACGCTCGTGTAGACAGTCCAATTCATTACTGGAGGTTCCGTCCGATGGCGCGGTAGGAGGCGGGCGAAACGCGGCAGTTTACCCGCTCGTGAAGAATGCCCCTACGGGTTTCAGTCGCTTTTGGCATGCAAGTATAATTATGGTACCCGTCACAACACTCATCACATTGTGTAGTGTGCAAACACAGTCATCACCAGGGGTGTGATATTGTGTCTTCCCGCAAATCTTGTGATGGTAGCTAAGTAGGGGAGAGCGAGGGGTTCTAAATAGTGTCATGGCCGCCGCGTGAGTCCAAGCCAATATCTCGTGAACCCATGGTCAGATGTTGACAAATGAGATGTCGTTGGACTCGAGCTGACGGGGGCTTTGCTATGGACCACTTGTTATATATATTTTTTTAAATTGAAAATTTTTTGTTATTGAAAATAGGCGATAGTTAAAAAACCAAACGTGATAGAACGTTGTGCAATAGCTTAAACGAACGATCCTTATGTCCTTTATTTTTTATAATAAAACTTTTAATTTTTTATGTTTTTTTGAAAAAAGTGTAATTTTGAAATTCTTATATTTTGTAAACTAAAGAGTTTACAAAAAAAATTGTTTGACATAAATGAATGGCCCTGACCCCCTCTACCCGCAAAATAAAAGTCAAGCCTCTAGGACTAAATCTGTGCAGTACTGCTAGAATGGGGGTGCTGCCTCACCCCCTACTTTCATATAAACGTTGGGCGATATCTCCCGAACGCGTGGTCGTATTTTAATGAACGAGGTATTGTTGGCGTTGGGATGACGTTCTCTTGGCTAAGCATGTGTGTTGGTTTAAAAAAATGAAAATTGTTGTTTTTTGGATTGGCACTATTTCGAAAACGGTGAATTGGAAAAAAAGTTTGTTTGACGTTAATGAAAGGTGGGTATGCCCTCTAGGCGGGCAGCAAGTTTCAAGGGTGTAGGAGGGAAAAAAATGATAGCCTACTTTCTCGCGAACATTGGTGATCATTGGCGAACGGATGGTCGGATTTTAACAAATGAGGTGTTGTTGGACTCGAGCTGACGTCCTCTTTCCTATAGACCACTCGTTATATTTTCAATTTTTTTTGAAAAATTTTGTTTTTAAATGTAGGCGATAGTTTGAAAACCAAACATGATAGAATTTTGTGCCATAGTTCAAACCAATGGTCTCTATGATCTTTATGTTTTATAATAAACCTTTTTTATTTTTTATGTTTTTTTGAAAACACTTATTTTTTTATTTTTTTATTCTGGAAACTAACACGTTGGCAAATAAGTTTGATTGACATAAATGAAAGTTCCCTACCCCCTCTACCATGAAAATAAATGTCAAGTCTCTAGGACAAAAAATGCTAGGCATTTTAATTTTTTTTTTTTTAAATAAAAGCGAACCAATGGAATCACAAGGGTATAGAATTTACAAGGGAATACCAGGAAAAAGAGTAATGAAGCAATGTCCACAATTCGGAACAGGATTTGTAGTCAATCTCAAAATAATTGAATCCATCATAGAATTTAAAGCATTATCCCCTAGGCTCTCGACACTAACACTAAAAGTTGCAAATAGAACATATGCCATTCTAAATGCCCATGCCCCAACTAATGATAAAAATAATAAGAAAGAACACAAAGATGTTGTGGAGGGATTTTGGGAGCTTTTAGATCAGACAGCAACAAACATAAATAAAAGTCACACCAAAATTTTAATTGGAGACTTTAATGCCCAGTTAGGAAAAGAAAAAAAGATATAGAGACATAATAGGAAAATGGCCAGCACAGTGAAGAACAAACAGGAATGGCATAAGACTGGTGGAATTTTGCAGGAACCATGATATGATCTCCAAATCAACTTACTTCAAGAGAAGACCAAATAAACTCAAAACTTGGAAACATCCAGATAGGAAAAAAGGTGAATGGCAACTAGATCATGTTTGTATGGATAAGAACTATCACAGGGAGATATACAATGTGAAAGTTCTGAGAGGAACAGATACTGGATCGGATCATTACATGATAAAGATCAAAATTAAATTTACCCCGTTGAAAAAGAAAAAAAAACTCACCTAAAAAGAAGAGAACATACGACCCTCATAAACTAATAAATAACAAGGGATACAAAGAACGAACTAGATATATTAAAATAACAGATGATCTAGAGGAAATAGTTCCCAAATTGAAACAAATAGCTGAGTAGCCCCAATAAATCCAAGGAAGAAACACCAATTGTGGAACGATGAGTGTGATAATACAGTGGAAGATAGACATCAAGCCTGGTTACGGTATCAGAGTCAAAAAACAGATGAATCACACTTGGATCTCATAAAACAAAGGAAGATAACTCAAAAAATAATACGAGGGGTTAAACGGCTATACCTAAAGGATTTACTTCTGATGATCGAAACAAATAGCGCTAAAACAAACTCAAGAGATTACTACAAAATGTTTAGCAAACAACTACAAAGATATGAACCTCCAACATTAATGTTAAAAGACAAAAATGGCGAGTTAGCTCATAGTAATAAAAGAAACACAGAAATTTTAGCAGAAACATTCAACAAGTTGCTAAATTGCGAAGATCCACCAGAACTGCTTCAAATAAATACAGACACCACTATTAAAACACCATCAGAAAACATAAATCCACCCACAATCCAAGAAGTCTACAAAGTGCTGAGAGAGCTCAAAAACTACAAAGCGAGTGGAGAAGATAAAACATTTGCAGAATTGTGGAAATATGCAGCAGAACCAGTAAAGATTTCATTACACCAATGCATAGTGAAGATTTGGATCAAAGAAGAACTGCCAGACCATTGGACTACTGCTATAATACATCCATTACACAAGAAAGGAGAAAAATCAAATCCTGACAACTATCGAGGAATTTCCATTTTGGATATCACATATAAAATCATGTCACGAATTATATATAATCGTTGTAAAGATCAATTAGAACTGGAAATAGTAGAAGCTGCCCTGAACAGATAATCACCTTCAAATTAGTAATGGACTACTACAAACGTAAACAAAAACAGCAAGTCATAACCTTCGTAGACTTCAAAAAAGCTTATGATTGTATACATAGATCTTAATTGCTGAAAATACTAAGGAATTTCGGACTTCATCCCAAATTAATAAAAATTATAAAACTAACTCTAACAAACACCAAATCTAAAGTAAAATTCATATGAGAAATATCTGAACCGTTTACGATTAAAACAGGATTAAGACAAGGAGATGGTTTATCGCCTCTACTTTTCAATTGTGCTTTGGAATATGTAATGAGGGAATGGTACAGGGAAAATCCTAGGAACATAAGAATTGGAACCAAGAAAGATCAAATAGACTTAAATTGCTTGGGATTCGCAGATGACTTAGCGTTACTGGCTAATAATATTCAAGAAGCCAGAAATCAAATAATAAGCCTACAAAATATAGCACAAAAAATTGGACTTCAGATATCATTTGAAAAGACAGAGATAATGGTAGCAAATCCATTTGTAATCAATCACATAACAGTAAATAACAAGAAAGTTAAAATAGTGAAGCAATGTAAATACTTAAGAGAAATTATAACTCACAACTTGGATGAGAAACCTGCATGGCAAGAAAGAACTAATAAAATGGTAAAAGCCCAAAAATTAACATGGTCTACATATAAAAGAAAATGTCTATCAATCGCAACAAAATTAAAACATTACAAGACGGTGGTTCAACCAGAGGTGACCCATGGAAGTGAAACTCTTTTTAAAGTTACTCAGAAAAACAGAATCGACAATTTTTTTAAAGTAGAAAGATGAATAGCTAGAACCTGCATAAATAAAAAATATCAGAAAGATGGACAGTGGCGGATAGTACCAAATGAAGTGGTATACAGAGAACTGGAGCCCATCACTGATACTATTCGGAAGAAACGGCTTTCTTTCTTTGGTCACATCATGAGGACACCTGAAACCAGGTTATCTAGAAAAATTGTAGTGAAACTTTGGAATATGAATATGAAACAACAAGTAGGATGGATTAAAGAAATTAGAGAAGATAGGAAAGAATTGGAAATAACCTTGGATGACTTGCAAAACAAAACAACAAAATTAAAAAACTGAGAGATATAAAAATAAGATTTCAGGCTAAAATAGACAAACGTAATACAGTAAAAAGGGTATTTACAGATGAGGAACGCCTAAGAAGATCAGAGCGAATGAAGAGCTACTGGGCGACTCGGAAAGGAAACTTACTGAAGAAGAGGATCAAGAAATGATGGACTGAAGTGGTCCAATGAGGCCGTAAAAGAAGAAGAAGAAGAAGAAAAGCGTGTTTGTAGACAGAGAGGTGGTAGCGCTGGACACATGTTCCAACGAGGCTATGACTGGCCATGGTGGATACGGGAAATGGCTATTTCGACGGCGCGATGTATGGCAAAACGAGGGGTCGCTTTTCGATATTTTCCTATGACGGATGAATGAAGGCGAATATTTCAAAAATCCCTCATGACGATCTTTAAACAGGTTGGTAAACACTGACCAGTAACCAGGCAAAATTCATAATGCTATGAGACGAATAAAAATAGTCGACAACAACAGAACTTTTTTTTATGTGCAGCCAGAATGGAAAAACAGAATATCTGCTCGTGAGGCCAGCTTGGAGCCTGGCTGGCTGGGTGACAGGATGTAACATGTTATCGCGATTCAGGAATGTAAGCGGACGGGACAACAGGCCAATGGAAAATTACTGTGACGTAGAGGTGAGTTGGAGGTCGAACAATATCGCAACGACGTCAGAAATATAATGCAGTAACTGAGTATAACTCCTCCCCCTATCATTGCCATAGCCAATTACAGGGCAAGAGCAATGTTAACAGCTGTGGCAAGAGGGACACAAGGCGAGGGGCTGGACGAGGAGAGGAGGGCAGGAGATATTAGAGTGTTGATCATGTTATGACACACAGTCAGTCATTACTGTTTTAAACGTTGTAGTGTAAACATTGGTTGTGTCTTATGTGTATAAAATTAATTGCATTCGTGTGCTGAACTCTAATTAGTGACCCTATTGGATACATTGTATATTTGAGGTAAGTGTTGGAATAACACTGGTTATTTTATTTTATGCTAATCAATGATTAAATGATTATTGGTTTACCATTCGATTGATTGATTGTTTTGTTTTTGTTTTAGATAATTGGCATACCTGGTGTTGGGAGACTGAAACCCCATTCCACTCGAACCTAGGGAAAGGCAAAAGCAGGGCTTTTACAAAGCAAGGTAAGATTTTTTTGTTATATATAAAAAACCTGTTTTATTTTTATTTTTTTATTTTTTTATGATAAATGCTATTTGAAATGGATATACTCATGGTGGTTTATTTTATTTCTTTTTAGTGTGTTGGAAAACGCTTGACCACTACAACCACTGCTGTGTGTTGGTGACCAGTGTTTACCGAGCAGTCTACGGCTGAAAACTGTGGTGAGATTATTCCTTTTATAAAAATCATGTCTTTTGCCACTGCTACCGATAGCTTAACTTGGGAACCCCTTGACTCTTGTTTTAAAAAGCGTGTTTGCACTGGCCGCGTAGCGAATGTTAGAGAGAGTTTAATCCCAAAAGACTTTATCCAATCATGTTTTGACATTTTTAAAGAACAAATTTGTACAGCGCAAAGGTTTCATACGGCTTTAAAGGTCAATACACAGCTCGTGTGCGATTTCGTTTACAAAAACAAGGACGGTGAGCATAAAAACCATTTTATATTGGCAGTAAATGCAAGAGCTTTTGATAGCCGATAATCTGAACGAGTGGTATCAATCCCATGTGGTCAATGCCTCGATATCAAAATTTGATAAACTGCAACAAGGACCAAGTGGTTTAGCGTTAGACAAAATCCATTACCTGCAAATCAACATTTGTCATTTCAACCCGTTGAATGCTGGGTCTAGCTATATTAAAACACCACCAGCAATAGCTTCGAAAAAGGCTGTGGTCAATATAAAGAATCGTGACAATGATTGCTTCCTGTGGTCTGTGGCTGCCTATTTGCAGCCGGTACAACATCATGGTTGTTGGCCGGGAAAGTACAAGGCCAAGTTTAATGAATTAAAACAAACATTAAATTTTACTAGATTATCGTTCCCTATGGACTTAACAGAAATCTATAGGTTTGAACAAGACAACCAGGACTTTTCGTTCATGGTGTATGGCCTTAATGGTAATGAGATTGTGGGTCCTCTTTATGCCACAAAAGAACCGAAACGACACCATATTCATCTTTTATATGTGTCTGAGGGAGAGGTGAATCACTATTGCCTCATTAAAAGCCTGAGTAGATTGCTAAGCAGTCAAATGTCTAAGAGAAAGTGAGCAAAACATATTTGTGATCGTTGTCTGCAATACTTTTGGACGCCTAACTCTTTGGAACGTCATAGGATAGATTGTGTTTCTCAGGAGATTGATATTGCCACAAGGGGACAAGGCTGTGTTAAAGTTTAAGGACATTCATAAGCGTGACACTGTTCCCTATGTAGTGTATGCAGATTTCGAAGCACTCACTACACCCATGGCGGGATGTGAACCAGATCCCACCATTAGCTCAACCACACCCATTCAAAAACATGAACCTTTTGCCATAGGATTTAATGTGGTGTGTGCCTATGACCCCACACAATCCGTTTACAAATACCGTGAGGGGCCAGATTGTGCCAGATGGTTTTTGGATGAACTTGTAAAGTTGGCCGAACATGTACAGGGATAACTGGACCACCCAGTACCCATGAACCTATCTCCAGAACAGCAGCAGCAGTATGTGCATGCCACGACATGCCATATTTGCGAAAAGCCACTGATCAGTGCTGAAGACACCGTTCGTGATCACTCGCACTTTACGGGAGAGTTTCGTGGAGCTGCGCATAGTAAATGTAATTTGAACTTTTCAGCTCCTCGTTTCATCAGTGTCTTTTTCCACAATCTGGCAAATTATGACATTCAGTTTTTGATTCGTAAATTGGGTCATGTCAACAAGGGCTCGTTTACCATTATCCCCCAAAACCATGAGCGTTTTACAGCCCTGACATGGCGGTTGAGCAACTTTAGGATTCGATTTTTGGATTCCTTCAAGTTTATGGCATCCTCGCTAGACAGTCTTGTGAATGGCTTTAATGAAAAGGAATTTAAAAAAATACTAGAATGCAGTTCAATGATCCCAAGCAATTTCAATTGTGCATTCGGAAAGGTATATTCCCGTATGATTTCTGCAACAGCTGGGACGTGTTAAAACAAACAAAACTCCCACAAGAGAAATTTTACTCAAAACTAACACGCAGTACCGTTTCCGATGAAGACTATGCACATGCATGTCAAGTTTGGCGAGTGTTTGCCATTAAGACGCTAAGTGAATATGCTATGCATTACCTAAAACTGGATGTATTGCTGCTCACTGATGTGTTTGAAAAATTTCGTGAGTTTTGTCAGCACATTTATGGTCTTGACCCGGCTCACTATTATACGAGTCCTGGGCTCTCGTTCGATGCCGCTTTAAAATACACTCAAGTGGAATTGGATTTACTCACTGATGTGGACATGGTTCTAATTTTTGAAAAGGGCATTCGCGGTGGCTTTGTGTCGCTTAACCAGCGCCATGCCGAAGCGAACAATGTCTACATGCCCGATTATTCACCAGACAAAACAGAATCGTACTTAATGTACTATGACGTGAATAATTTGTATGATTACGCCATGAGTCAGCCTTTGCCCTATGGGAAGTTTGCTTGGCTGACAGAGAAACAAGTGTCAGAATTTCATGTGATCAAGGCTAGCCAAGGAACAGGCTGTGGATATGTCTTATAAGTGGATATTGAATATCCCTCATCCTTGTATGATGAACATGCCGATTTCCCATTCTGCCTTGAGCAAATGGTCCCCCCTGACAGTAAAGTGAAAATTGAAAAACTCATGGGCACACTTTACAACAAAAATCGGTATGTGCTGCATATCCAAATGTTGGTGCAATGCCTCGCCCAAGGCTTAGTGTTGAAGAAAATCCATAGGGGTATTTCATTTGCTCAAAAAGCATGGCTCAAGCCATACATGCAACTCAACACAGAGCACCGACAAATGGCAACACAGCAGTTTGAATTTTTTTTAAATTAATGAACAACTGCATCTATGGCAAGTCCATGGAGAATGTCCGAAAATACCGCAACATTAAATTGGTGAATGTCTGGGAGGGGCAGTGGGGTGCCCGGCGGTACATTGCCAAGCCAAATTTCAAATCGATCAAAATTATCGATGAGGATTTGGCCACTATTGAAATGAGTAGGACCAGCGTGACCATGGATAAGCCCATTTACTTGGGCCAAGTCATTTTAGACTTTTCTAAATCGGTCATGTATCGATTCCACTATGAGTTTGCCAAACGCCATTTTGAGGACGTATCTCTTTTGTATATGGATACGGTCTCATTCATTTACCACATTCGCCACTGCAACCCCTATGACGTCATGAGGCAGCATAGTGACTGGTTCGACACCTCTTCGTATAGTGCTGACAATATGTTTCAACTGCCCATGAAAAACAAGAAGGAAATGGGTGTTTTAAAAGATGAATGCGGTGATTCCATTATGACGGAATTCGTAGGTTTGGCTTCGAAAATGTATGCTTATCGCACACTAGACTGTAAGGAAGCCAAAATAGCAAAAGGTGTAGGTAGGGCAGTGGTAAAATCGCTACGTGTAGACGATTACTTAGCGGTTTTACGCACTGGCAAAGCTATGTCCCATACACAGTGCAGGATACAATCCAGCAACCATCATTTGTATCTTGTAGAACAGAGAAAACGCACCCTCGCCTCCATGGATAACAAACCTGTGTGGGCTAATAACTTGCTCACGAGCCTGCCCTGGGGTTATGACCGCAAGGAGGAGGAGGTGTGATTTTTCGGTTTGTTCGTTTAGGGGCATGGCTTTTTGTAACTCGTTGATTTAGTATTTTGTATTTTGTAAATATTGGTTTTTGCCATTGTAAATAGTAGATTTTGTAAATAGTGGCAGCCCACTTGAACCTTTTGCTCTTTAAAAAAAGTTCTATGCAACCTTATTTTCATTTTAATTTTAAATTTAACCTAGTTGGGAATTGGAAAATGGTATATAGTGTGATTTTTTAAGCTGTACAAAGTTGCAGTGTTTCTGAATATGAAATGAGTAATAGTATTTTTAGTAACTTTAATGACTAGTATTTATATTGTTTTTGTAATGTAAATCGTAAATGGAAAACTAAAAAAAGTTATTTTGGGATGAGTGTGCATGTGGAGAATGTGCTTTTGGGAATAAATAAAGTGGTTGTGTTTGTTCCCAAAAAATACAGGTAGGGTTGTGTGAGTAGAGAGAGAGAGCTGGTGTGTATGTATGACCAGAGCAAACACGGTGAGGTAGGGTGGGTGGGGAGGGGGAACTTTTCACTTATATACTCATTTTGTTTTGTCGAAAGTTTTTTTTCTTTGAAATGTAGCGGTGAATAGACATTATTTTTGTAAAAAAAAAAACAGTCTTACCTGCAGTAGTCGTAGACCTCAATGTTTCTCAAAACACATGTTAACTCACTGCATCATCATCATCATGGTCAAGCACTCGCATTGACATCATTGACAAATCTCAACTTTCGACATACACCGAATGGAAAAATGACAAAACAATAAAATGGAAAATCCATACTTCGATATCACCAAAAACGCAAATCTTAAAACACACATTTTCTAAAACTGGAAAAGCTCATGTGTGAAATATAAAAATTCAAAAAATAAAACAGACATTTTTAAAAAGTGTCATCAACAAAATAGAGAATCCATATCATCAAAAACGCAAAACTTGAAACAGACATTTTTAAAAACTGTAAATTGCAAATTGGCAAATGACAATGTGTGAAAATTTGAAAATGTAAAAATCAGCCCATCAACATCATGATTTCTTTTAAATTAAAATGAAACATTGTGTTCCGGTAAACCTTTGTTTTTTTATTTCATAATCATAGGGATTGACAAAAGAAAAATAGTATACAAACACATCCCAATTCCTCACTCCTCAATTCCTTAATGTTCATGTCCATGCATCATCAACTTTCCTTTCATAGCACTCATCACAATCAGGGCTGCCATCCTTTCACCCACTGAGGCATCACAGGATATGAAACGTTGTTTAGCTTTTCTTAATAACAATTTATCTGCCACATGTCTTAAACCAGGATGACTATGGCGATAAGAAAGGTCATGTTCCTTGCATGCTTGATCCAAAAGATTAATGGGTACATCACCACGCTGCAAACGTTTTTCAAGATGAGTTCCAGGACCACAAAAACGATTACCTGGAAGATGGATTTCGAAAGGTAAGTATTGAATCACTTTGTCAATGAAGCCATTGCCAGTACAGGTCTGGCATATCCTTTTCCATCGATGGTGAAAAGGTTTGGTCTTCCTCCTCCTCTGTGGACGATGTTTGTGTTTGTTGTTGTTGCTTTTCTCGCCATGACACCCGTGGAATGATTCAACAAAGTCTTTACACGGACGTTTATGACCGTGATACAGTTTCACTAGCTGACAAGCCGCGCACTGACGCATAGAGGGTATTTTGCCATGGCCACTTGCTTATGGTGATCGTAATCCGTACAGGGTTGCAATTCACTCAACACAGGGTCTTGAGTCCATTATTTTGGTACATGTTGCCAGATTTCTTTCACCGCGTTGGCAGCCACATAATAAATGAACGACTTGGGCAACGCTAAGAGTTCCTCTTTGATAAAATTGTCTAGTTTCTTTTTGCACACAAAAAACTTTCCGATGGCTTTGTCTGTAGCATTGCCTTTCTCCATGGTATCACGTGTTGTAGATGTTTACACGTCGCTTGTAGAAATCTCACTGGCGTCATTCACAGGTAAATCTTGAGTTATAATTTTGTTCAACAACTCCCAGCAGGCATGGGTGGTTAACCAATGAAAGAGATGCCACGCATGCGCTAGGGCTGTATGGATAATGTTGCCACAGGAACAAGTATCCATCAGCATTTGCAGGGAGGGGCAGCCCAACTCCATGAGGTCGATACATTGACAGTAAGACGCCAAAAATGGTTGCAACCATTCACGTTTTTAATTACCTTTCACAAATACCACACTGGCCGAGGACAAGTGTGCTTTCATGACCACGTCCAAATATTTATAGGAAATGGTTCCTTGATTCCAGTCTAGTTGCTTATGATTTTCAATCCACTAGGTTTGTTTGCGGTCTTTTTCACACAACAAATCAAAAGCATGGGGCGGTTTAAATAGCAAATGCGTAGCTTGCGATATCCAAAACGTGGTACAATCGATAATGGCCACTTGTTTAAATATAAATTTGTTGTCACCAATTTTAAACCCTTGGCAATCCACAATGAGTGTGCGCAACATGTTGCCGCTTGCCTGGACCAAGTGCAACTGACGACCGACTAACCATTGGCCACTAAGGTGTGGTCATGATATGGACTTACCTGCCATGCTAGTTTGAAAAAAAAATTGAGGTTAGGGTAGGACAGGGGGACATGAAAAAAAATAAGAATTTAAGAATTACATCATTTTATTATCATAACACGTCTTACAGGCTTTTGTCATTTTGGGATAAGGACGATACCAACTGATACAACAATATAGTCTCTTGTGTTTGTAACGTCCATAACACCGATGATGTCCCAATGTCTCTAAACTAGCCGTTTTCGATGGTGAACTGCTTACTGAAGCACCATGGACACCATACGGTCCACACGTATCGTAACTTGTTTTTTCATCACTCAGGGACACGAGTGAGGGATAGCTTGAATGACAGGGTATATTTCCCACCTCCATTCTGCATAGGTGGGGGCAGGCAGGTGACCAGCGCTGATGTTCCTGCATGGGTTCATCGCCCTCCTGCCATTTGTCTATGATGATGGGACAAAAGGCACATTTCACTTCATCTTTTGTTTTTAAATAGTAGAATACAGCGGCCGCCAAGGCTTGAGGGTTTATGAAAGGCACTGGCCATGTTGCAAAAGTCTTGAAACGTTGTTCCTCAGAGTTTAAATTCATGGATGTGATTTCTCTTTATGCTTTAAAGCAAGACATGACTGAGCGGCTTAACGTGGGTTGACCTGTTATTTATACACTCGTCACTTGGTTGGACAGTGGATAATAGTTGACTTGTTTGTGATGAATAATCAAACAGTAGGCTGTCGTATTGGCTGGTACATTGTCATGCGTTTCAAAATCTAGTCGAATGTCAATATTGGATGGCTTGACAGACTCTTCCAGGTAAGAACAGTCAAAAACAATCAGTGGCGCCCTTGCCTTAAACGCTTGGGGTAGCAGCATGGGGCCGTTCTCTTTTTGATAATACGACCATTGAAATTTAGAAAACAGGTCGTACAGGGGGCCAAACTTATTTGTTGAAAAATACAAATCCAGTCCTTCGTAGGGAAACACAGCTCCGTTGAGGAAAAGACGTGCATTTCTCAATTGCAGGTGACCAAATTGCGTGGCATCTTTGGTTTGTTGATACTTGCGATTCATTTGAAAACCCACGATCATGTAGAGAGGTCTCTTTGTATAGCGAGCTGTTTTACAGACCAACTGTGTGTGTTGGTGGTGGGCAATAGCGGGTACTCGTGGAGTGCCCAGCTTCTAAATTCCATGGGTAGAGGCATATCTCTCTTTACCATCTTGAGTATGTCCAGTTTTTTTGCTATCGTCAAGGATCACATGGGGCACTTTCCATAGCAAGCGTTGTAGTTGAATTTTTGAATCTATGGGGGCATTGTCAGCTCCCTTGAGTGCATTATTATCACTCGTGTCTCTCACCAGATAAAGCACTTGCCTTGCGTTGACCACAATGCGCTGGTGGTCTTCGGCAAAGCCTAAAATCAGTTTAATAGGTAAATATCCAGTAAAGGTTCCATCGGTGTGTACCATCCAGTCATTGGTCGAGTCAGGGCACCAACCTGCCATGCAAAGCGTTTTACCTTCTTCCTCACTGTAAGAGGGATATAGTTTCATGACACGGGAAATACCCACATTTCGAGTGCTATCCACCACGATATCGTTAATGACATACCGCACCTCAGCAAAGAGAAAGGCCAAACCATGGTTGGCCAACTTGGATGTGGTGGGTGTAGAGCCATCGGCTTTGGTGAGCCGAACTTCGATCTGAATGACACTTTCATGCGGTAGGGTTTAAATATCTTGGTTGTTGATAACAAATTGAATTTCATCATTGTTATTGAGTCCAGGTGTTTGAGCTTGATAGGAATGGAGATCAATTCTTACCACTCCTGGTTGCTCCTCGATGTGGTTCGCTACCTCTAGGATAGAATTCATCATGGGGGTTGACGTTGTAACCCAAATGCTGTAAAATCTGCTTGTCCTGAGATGTTAACGTGTATTCACATGGCAAACAACTAACACCATTCTTAGACGGTGTCGTTGCTTTATATACAAACTTCATAGTGGCTTTAGCATCAACTGGTGTGGTAGAATCTAGATCAATGAGTTGTTGCTCTCTATTGATCAGTCTTAATGTTATATTACTAATACCATCGACAGCCACAGAATGAAAAAGCACCACTGGAGGGTTTTCACGAATAATATAGCCATTGGGCGATGTCACTATAAAGTCATAAAGCGAATGCGATGGTTCTTGATTGGTGTACACTTGGCTAATAATATTACACGTTACCGACACAAGATGGACCTCAATGAATTTCACTTCATGATCCGATTCATGTTTCTTGTTGGACTCCAACACGCGTGGTTTAAATCCTAGTAATGGACCAATGGAATCGGGACGTGTTTTAAAGTCAATTTTGAATGTGGAGAAAATACTGCAGCGATGAGTGTTGGTATTTCCTACAAGTTCAAACTTGCGCATTCCATCGATAAATGACTTTAAACCATATTCATTGATCAACACCACATAAATGTGTTCATAAATGTCATCGATCGTGTATCCACCAGAGTTCAGGGTGAGCACAGAATCATCATAGTAAAACTTGTTGTTCACATTTTCACGTATGTTGTATATTCGATTGTACGTTTCAAGAGAAACAAGTCCCAAACCATAGGGTTTTTCACTCAATTCGATAGGCGGGTAAAAGTCTAGGCTGACTTCAGGTCCACGTCCATGCAGTGTAAACGTTTTACTTTCTGCCGACATACTGTTGACGTTTTTGCCTATGCTGCGTCTTATATAAAAAAATTAAACACAAACGTCCACACTGTTGGCTGTTAAACGTTTGCTCACGTTTCACATTATAATATATCTTGATCCTGTTTCCGAAATAGGTCACTAGTTCCATGGGCGGGGGCAAATTCCCAAAACTGTCAAAGTATCATACGGTGGATTCCTCTTTGACATAAGCTACATAATGCGTTCCTGGTCCTTGGTGATCATCCAAATTGACAACAGCACATTCCTGTTTCCAGGGTCGTGGGGGTAATTGGTTTCGCATAAACACACCTCGAAAATGAGAAAGCTTTATTTGTTTAGCATAGCTTTCCACTTGCTGATGCGTCAGGGCATGTCTTGCTATGGCTGAGGTTAATATTTTTTTTTATATTTCGAAATGGTCAAAATCCCAAATCCTTGTTGATAAAAGGCTGGCTTTAAATTGGCATTTCTACCCCCATTGCAATCGCTTCTATCGTTTCTTTGTGTTGCTGACTTTCTTTGAGTTGTTGCTTGCCCTGCTGCGCGGCTTTAATGGTTTTCGCCACTGCACTGGCACCGCCCCAAAGTGAACCCAGAGCAGCCAGACCGGCAAATAAAGCAGGTAAAATCCCGCTCGTTTGGGGACGGAAATCACTCGTCCTTGTTTTGAACCCTGTCGCCGACGTTTTGGAATAACATGTCTCTGTGCTGCTCGAAGGGCTTCCTTATGTTCAATACATTATTTTTTCTTTTTTTTCTTTCGCAACGGCTTGACCACGAATGTCGTAAGCCCAGGCTTTGCCAAGGACAAAGTCCTGTTTTTAGTCTTTCTCACCACATACCTTTGTTTCACCATGATGATAATGACCAACAACCTTTCACAAGAAAGTTTAAATCACAACTAACGTCAGATTGTTATTTCATGGCTGTATATTCCAATTCCACATATAGTGGGAAATCGTTTATGGTTTTTCCCGCTTGCTTTTCATCCCATGTCAACATGAGATGAAAGGATAATTCGTCACCTGCATTGACCATTTCATGGTTATGGACCAACATCCTATGATCGTTTATCTGTATTTGTAAATGGTTCTCATCCGGTATGGCGTATTTGATGTGAATGGTTCCATCATACTGTAATCGATAGTGGCTTAAACCCGAAGCAAGCACATAGGTCAAGTGCTAATCATGGACTAGCGGTAAATGGTTTCTGTCATTCACAGGTTTTTCATTTGTCAGATACACTAAAAATACAGATGGGATAAATTTGTAAAGCCTTTTCATTTCATAGGTCATGTAACGCTTGGTACAAACTTCGTCTTCGTCTTGTGGGTCTTCCACGTGAATAATCCGATGGTGATTAGCGCTATAGCCATTCTCCGTAAGCTGAGGCACTTTGTCATAAAACTCATACACTTTGTTATCCACATACTTTTTGTAGTAACGTCTGTAGACACTTGAGGATGTTTTACATGGGTTAACCGCTTTCCCTTAAAGTCATAATCTCCCTGTTTTGTGCGTGGCACTACTGACCTATCCACATAGTGTTTATTAGCAGGATCTGTTTCTTGTTTAGGATCATGTATGGGGACAGACCTAGCTTTGGCCATCAACGCACGTCCAAAGACATCCATCGCCAACCTGTAGTATGAGTCTACTGTTTCTATGACAAGGCTCGGTGTCCCTGGCGCGGATTCAAGAGGGGGGTCACGGGGGTCATGACCCCCCCCCCCCAAACGGAGACCAATTTTTTTTGCAAACTCAAAAAACGAAAACACAATTACCAGACAAATAAAACTTAACGAATTTTAACTGAAAAACAGTTTTTTTTTTTCATTTTATTCAATACTGAATTATCTTTATTGGAATTATTATGTTCCGTTACAACTGTACATATTTACAACTTCAAACCTCTTGTATAAAAACTATTAGTTATACAACAAAATCAACTCGTCTATTTTGTTTAGCAAACCTTGTGATCACCGAATCGATGTTTATAGTGATGTCACGATGAATATGCAGCAATGCACGGATAGGAAACTGGGGCTTTTTTCGCACCAAAAATTTTTGCCGACGTCCAAACCGCAAGCTTGGTTGGCAATTTAAGCTGTGACTTTCTCCATTTGTCGGTACCAACTCGACTTGCCGGAACTGTAACGTACCTTGATCCTTTTCTCGAAGCTCGATGTAAAGGTCGCAAAACACGCCGTTGCAATTTGTACGAATATTTTTGGTGCGCCAAACGCATCAAATTTCTATCCATGTAACTTGCAAAAAAATTGGTCCGGTTTTGTACGTTTGGTTATTTTGTGATTGCGTTTTTAGTGATACCATTTTTCTTAACAATTTCGATTCTCTGACCCCCCCCCCCAAAACCAAACTCTAGATCCGCGCCTGCGGTGTCCTGTATATAGACAGCCTGCTAGCCTGTCTAAAGCCTTAGTTGATATGAAGATTATTAAGAAGCAAGAGTCATTCCCCGTGGGGGACATGGTTTCCCATCTCTGTCCCACATCACGTGAACAACGCCATGGTTCACTGTTTCCATCTTCCATTCGCTGCATCATTGTGGGACCCTCCGGCTGTGGAAAGACCAATCTTTTGCTAACGCTCATCACAGCGCCCAATGGTCTGCGTTTTCAAAATATTTATATTTTTGCAAAATCTCTCTACCAACCCCTCTACGTGTTTCTGGATCAAGTCATGTCTGGGTTACAAAAAGAGAATATGGGTTATTTCACATTTTCCACGCAAGAAAATGTTATTTCACCGGATGAGGTAAAGCCTGATTCACTCATGATTTTCGATGATGTATCCACTGAACGTCAAGGCATTATTCAAAGCTATTTCAGCATGGGTCGACACAAACATATCGATTGCTTTTATCTTGGACAAACGTATTCTAAAATGTCCAGACAGTTGATTCGTGGAACAGTCTTCACATTTATAATGAACATGTGAATCCGGATATGACCTTTCAAATGTTTACTGAATTGTGTGGCAAGTGCTGGAACACTCAACGTCATGCCTGTTTAGTGATTGACAAACAAAGTGAACTCAACCAAGGACGATATCGCTTAGGGTTTGATCATTTTATTGCTATTTAAGGCACTGACTCATTCCCTGTCAAGTCATTTGTCAAGACACCATGGCGGTAGCAGAGAGTCAATTGAAAAAGCATATTATTAGAGCAAAAAATACTATTCGCCAAAAGTTTCGTCAATTGAAACGATCACGTGCAGATCATGCTTTGTTTATTCAACATCATTTAGCACCTCCGCTAAAAGCCATGTTGAAACCCTCTTTCAAGCCATCTGAAACGCTACCCACCGTTTCACAATCCACGCAGACGCTGCACGAGGACCCCGAGGAAGAGGAAGAGGAACATGAACAGGAAGATTTGACTAGTGTTAGCGAAGTTGAGGATGACGAGGAACAAGTGTTTACACCTCAAAAAAGGCCGCACCCCTTGCAGAGTTTTTGAGAAAAAAGAAATCCTTGGCCATGGTCGAAACACCTTGCCCTTCCAGATCGTCTCCGTTTTCACAAGTCTTGGCCACTCCTCAAAATAAAGCTCAAATTAAAAACAGTTTAATAAAATATTATGGATCAACACTAGAACCCTATCTCACTGATCTATTTATTGGAAACACAGATACCACGTATAGTGTTCGCTGAATGATAGTTTTAAAATTGGTGATTCATCCATTAAATTTGCTCGTACTAAAGCTGTCGTTAAGAACATGAACTGTAAAAGCTGCTCTTTTCTCGAACACCCGCATTCCATGATTATACGTCAGAGGACCTTGGCAAATATAAATCCATTTTATTGGAAACCCATGCCCACAAAAGACAGTATGATCCAGCTCAACAAGTGAATGCCAATATATCTCAAAAATATAAAACCATAATTGCAAAAATGTTTCCCACCAGTCAAAGTACTCGTCGTAAAGTGTCAGCTTCGGGAGTGACGTTTAAACCATTAAAACCCCTTGTGGATGTTACCTACTGGCACAATCCCAATAAGCTCGTCCAGCGGCTACAGTTGTTGCATGCTTCACGTCAAGCCGGCCATACCGGTCACGATTGGGAAATTCAAGAAATTGAACAAGAACTTCGAAATGCTAAAATTATTGTTTAAGCCCTCACCCATTAAAATGGGTATTGCTCACGAGTTGCATCGCCCAGCTAGTCGTCACTATCCGCGACTCAAGGTGATTTCACGGGGTGTGGATGAACTTTGGCAGGCTGACTTGGTTGAAATGATACCCTATGCTGGCGTTAACGACGGTGTACGCTATATGTTGACCGTCATTGATGTCTATTCCAAAATGGCCTTTGTTTAACCTGTGCGTCGCAAGTCTGGTCCACTGGTCACCAAGGCCTTTCAACATATTATTCAACACTCCAAACGTCAACCTCAGTTGCTACAAACCGACCAGGGGAAAGAATTTTTCAACAAGGATTTCTCCAGTTTTCTCAAATCTAAGGATATTCACCATTACACCACATACAGCAATCTCAAAGCCAGCGTGGTCGAACGGTTTAACCGAACATTGGTTGCGTTCACGGTAGCAAACAGTTGATCAACAGCTCCAAAGCTGATGCATCGGGAGCGGGATCAGGTTTTACGTGTATCTGTGAACGGTTTGCTCCATCTGATCTGTAGCAGCGCGCGTTGTTCGAAAGTGGACAAGGGCGATGTACTATCCTCGAGCCTGCGATGTTGAAATGATCAGATAATCTTGTGAGAGTGAATGCTGATATTAGATCAGTATCTAATTTACCTTTAGTTTTGCAACACGGAACGAAATTGCTTTGAAACTATGTACCGAAAGCTGTGAACATGTATCAAACCATACCTTGCCCCCACTGATCTCTATAGAGATAAAGATCAGTGCTTGCTCCCGATAATATTAGGCCTAAGTACGTAAATTCCTTGCCTTTCTGATACAGCATTTATTGTGTTATGCTAGTTCGGCTACGGTAAAGAAAACTTAACAGTTTAACGTATGGTACGGTATATTAAGGTGGTATAACCCAAGACATGATAATTGAAGTCATTTTAATCCCTTCAAATTGAACAAGGTAGGTTAGGCCTACGTCTCAATAGACGAATATTTATTCAAGAATATCAATATAGCTTTGATTTTATTAATGTAGGGTTATATCCTATGAGAAGGGTCAAGAGTCTGTAAGTCTAGCAGTAAACCCCTTACCAGTCATCCACACATGATGACTTCATTATTTGTTAGCACTGCTTCATCTATCTAATTTGTTCCTAGGTATCCTTCATGCTGATACTTTCCTGCTTCTTATAGGCCTATCTTTTCTTTTTCACTCTAGTTTTCTTCTCAAGTATTCGAAGCTTTTGGATTTATTCATCAGCTTAACTGTGCTGTACAGTTTTTAGTTACTGTACCGTACTATACAAATTAATTGGATTTACAAAAAATCAGGTTAGATTGCAAAATTAATTTGAAACACTACAAGAATATACATCACATTGTCCCTACCTGTCAACTAGAGGTATTTATCTGGATCATTACCCTTTCCCTATCTAATAAGGTCAGATGACCTCAAGGTTCCACCCTTTAAAATTATAACCAGCATCTAGAAATAAAATTTCTGGGTCCCTCATCTAAAGCAAAGGAAATCATGATACGAGCCTGTATTATCCTTGTTATACCGGTACCTTGCTTGTTTACCCCCAATATTAGTACCGTACTTAAAGAGAAAGGCACAACATGAATTGTTGATGGATTAACTTAGTCTCTTACTTGGCAGTCCATTCTCCTCCTATCAATACACAACTGGTTTCCATACCATATTCCCTATAGGCTACTGTTCTTCTAATGAAAATGAAAAATGTTAGGCTACAGATTTTTGGTTGAAAACAGTTGTCTAAAAGATGCTTTCACAATAGTTCATGTCAACAAATGGTCCAGTAACATAGAAAGAATTAAGGAAAATAGGGCATTTTAAAATTATTGCTACCCAAGTCTGGACAGTACAGAATGAGGTAGGCTTGAGGAAACTAAAAAAAAAAAAAAAAAAAAAAGAAGCTCCTAAGCAGTCGGTCAACATGGGGTACAAAATTATAAATATGTAAACACACTCCTGGAAACAATTACATGTATTAGTTGCCCATTGCCCATTTAAGTGTGATAACTAACTAATACATGTAATTTTTTCCAGGAGTGTGTTTATAGATTTATAATTTTGTACCCGAAAAGCAGCAATAACTACATTTTATCTTGAATTTCAGCACATACCGGTAATCATTACCAGCTGCTTGATGTACGATACTGGTACTTCAATGGGGCTTGGCTAGTGGGCTCGCACAATTACATACCATTACCGAAGGTAACATTCATGACTCATCACTCTCTTAAAGATATTGATACTTGGTTACTAACGATTCCCTTTGTTGCTCAATATGTGCCTGGTAGAGAGATGGTTGGGACGAATCAGCAAACTAAATGTTAAAAGAAGTAATATCTTCCACCTAGGCTCATTACCAGATTGAATACAAATGAAACTACAATACAGCAGACCTATAGGTGTAGTTTTGTTACAAACATAGTTCAGTCACCGTACAAGAACATCAGGTCTTCTGTGGTCAGCAGCAAATACTGCTGTGTGATAGAATATGCAGATTATAAAGTGAAGCATCACTGTAATGAGGTGTTAAAACTCAGGCAAGCTGCGATAAGGTAAGAAAATATTGGACAAACTGGGTAAGTGCTGTGTTGAACAGTGATCAATCTTCTCTGCTTGTGTAAGAAGAGAAATATATTATATTTCTTGAGTTTCAGTACATAAGCCTAACCATTACCAGCTTCTTGGTAGCCTACTGCAGTGAACCTAGGCTAGTGAGCTTGCCTAATTGTAGCCTATACTGTAAAGTACTAGTAGGTAATATTCATGACTCCTTACTCCCTTTAAGTTATCATTTTACTAACAATTTCCTTTACAGGTTACTAAGCTTGTAACTTAAAGACTCCTTCCCAATCCTAGCCTTAGTTAAAAATGCATGCACTACTGCTGCCACCACAGCATTTTGAAAGGTATCCTGTACTGTTAAAATAGAGATGAATATGTACCATAACATACAGACAAGGGAGTGAGTAAAATAATTTAGCCTTATGTCACCATTTCTAAATCCATTCCCATAATTCATTTTACTTATTAGTCAGCTCATATTTGAGTACAAAGACCTAACCTGTTCCCTGAGAGTAAATCATCGCTCGTTTGACAAAAGGAAGTCATGGATGGAAATTATGGTGTTGGATTAGTTGAAGCATGGACAGAATACAGTATGTGCAAACAATAACTGTTACAAAATGTTAATACTCAGGCAGGTTGAGATAAGGTAAGGAAATATTGGACAAACTGGGTAAGTGCTGTGTTGAACAGTGGTCAATTTTCTCTGCTAGTGTAAGAAGAAAAATATATTATATATCTTGAGTTTCAGTACATAACCATTGCCAGCGTCTTGATGTACTGGTCGCCTACTGCAGTGAACCTAGGCTAGCAAGCTTGACCAATTATAGCCTACTGTACAGTACCAGTAGCTAACATTCATGACTCCTCACTCCCTTACAGTTTTCATTTTACTAACAATTTCCTTTACAGGTTACTAAGCTTGTAGCATAAAGCCTCCTTCCCAATCCTAGCCTCAGTTAAAAATACATGCACTACTACTGACACCACAGCATTTGGAAATGAATCCTGTAGCCTAGGCTACTGTTAAAATATGTAGCATACACACAAGAGAGTGAGTAAAATAAATTAGCCTTATGTCACAATTTCTAAATCCATTCTCATAATGCATTTTACTTAATAGTCAGTTCTTATTTGAGTACAGAGACCTAACCTGTCCCCTGAGAGAAAATCATCGCTCGTATGACAAAAGGACGTCAAGGATGGAAATTTTGGTGTTGGATTAGTTGAAGCATGGACAAAATACAGTATGTGCATACAATAATTGTCACAAAATGTTAATACTCAGGCATGTTGAGATACCGAAAGTGAAGGAAATAAAGGACAAACTGGGTAAGTGCTATGTTGAAGAGTGCTTAATTTTCTCTCCTTGTGTAAGAAAAGAAATGTGTATACAGTATTTATATATATATTATATCTTGAGTTTCAGTGCATAATCATTCTCAGCTTCTTGATGTACGGTACTGGTATCCTACTGCAGTGAACATTGGCTATTGATCTTGTCCAATTATAGCCAATGGTACCAGTATGGTAGGTAATATTCATTACATTGAAAGGAATGTGGATGTTTAATCTAGACCTGAACAGCAACCGAGAAGCAAGATAACTTTTAAGATAAGACTGCTAATGCCATGAAAAGAAAAGTAATGGTTACCGGCACTTGAAATGCTTACCAAGGGAAGCTGGTTTCTTTCAAACATAGAAACATATTTATAAGCTAGGGCCTATACAAGACCAAATTGACTTCATTCAGTCCAAGCTGAAAGCCCGTTTGGGGGGGGGGGGGGGGGGAGGTCTCGCGGTCAGATAATGAGCTGTGTGAATTTAAAATACCGTACAATTTAGTGAAACATTTACGACTGTTTCAAGAAAAAATATTGGCGTAGTGAATAGGTTTTTCAGCATTCTTGAAAGGAATGTGGATGTGTAGGCTAATCTAGACCTAAACAGCATCCAAGAAGCAAGAGAACTGTTCAGATAAGTCTGATAAAGCATGAAAAGAAAAATACTGATAGGCTACTAGTATTTCCCAGTCATTACATTCTGATCAGCCAAACACTCAGTTTTCTATTGGAAGAATCACCTAATAATGCAGGCACAAACAGACCTACGGTAATTCTTATATCCTATTGCATACAAATCCTTAACCCAACAAGTACCGGTAGCCTACGGTATTGAAATAATTTATTTTTGAGTCAAGACTCTTGACAATAGGCCTTAGCCTATCAGAATTTGGGGTAGGCCCAGTACAATGCAGGTATTTTTCATACAGTAGGCCTACCGGTAGCCTATGCTTGCTCCAAATGAAATGTATTTGTATACAGTACCGGTAGCCTAGAAGTTTGATTCTCTCTATACTGCCTACACAACAATAAGTTCGTCGAGGTACAGTATTCAGCCCAAAGCGTAGGTTAAAATTGTATTTTCAGACCAAATTACCCCAGACAAGTGATGAAAAAACGCTGAAACATCGATTTAAAAACGTTAAAAATGCACATTGCAACTAAAAAGGAAACCACACACATGAATTCATATAATTTTTAATACTTGGAACAAAAGAAAGGATGTATCATCCGATATATCAGGTTATGTTGTTTCACACATAGGTTAAAATTTGTCGCAACTGCGGTCCGTAAATCGGAATAAAGATATATCACGAATTTAACACAATGCAGGCCATTTTATTGGCTATAGAGGGACCGTGATGTTGTATTCTTCATTATTATTTCAGTATTCATCAGTTTAGGAACTATTTTGAGCGATTTCCACAATGTTTACATTTGTTTTTAAATCTACTTCCAGTTACGCCATGTTGGATTAAAACATGTTCCGTGGATGGAGCGAAGTTTTTCTCCGCTCCATAAAATGGCGTTCGCTCCATGGAACATGTTTAGGGAGCGCTCCATCACACCGCGTTCACAGCGTACTTTCTTCAACAGTTGATCAACTGTTTGCTACCGTGAACGCAACCATTGAAAACCCATATGTGGAAAGCGTTTACCGCTCAGGGCACTTATCGCTGGTTGGACATGTTACCTGAGCTAGTGTCACGTTACAATGACAGCAAACATAGAACCATTGGGACCAAGCCACGTCTCGTAACCAAAAATATTCAGCGACTGGATAAACTGTTTAACCCCATAAAAACAGCAGATCCTAAACGTCACCGACTGAAAATAGGGGATTTTGTTCGTGTGAGCAAATTTAAGTCTGCCTTCAATAAGGGCTACACGCCTCAGTGGGGGACTGAACTATTTCGAATTCGTCAAGTCAACTTGGACAGTCCAGTCACCTATTTACTCCAAGACCTCAACCATCAACCCATAAAAGGTAGATTTTATCTCTATGAACTTCAGAAAACAGCATTTCCGAAACATTACCTCGTGGAAAAAGTGTTGAAACAAAAAGGAAATAAACTATATGTCAAATGTTTAGGATTTAACTCAACGTTTAATTCTTGGATCAATAAATTACATGTTGTGTGAACCTGTGTACTTTTTTATTTATTGAATTATGTTGTACGAGAGCCCTGTGTTCAGCGCTCCGCGCTTCGTGCATGTCCATATATGTTTCTCTTTCTCTCTCCACACCTGCGACTCACTCCTTGACTGCATGTTGACATACTACTCGTTCAACTATTGGCTGTCATGGGTTCTCCCACTCCCCCCTCACCTCTCCCCCGGCTCTCTAGCCCCGCCCCCTCACCACTCTGCAGTGGTCACGTGATTACCTGTTGTGTAGAGGTTTCCCTCCTTTCCCCCCTCTCTCTCCCCCTTTCCTCTCTGCGAGGCCCCTGCCTGCTGCTACTGCTCAGCTCGCCTGGCTGGCCGTTATCACCTTTTTTACGGAGTTGCCTCATGGTTGCAACCTGTCATCATCTTACAGCAATGTTGTCAGCTCTCACCCACATTCCATTCTCTTAGCTGGCTAACCAGGCACTAAGCGGGTCTCTCGAGCAGATATTCTGTTTTCCCATTCTGGCTGCCAGTTAGACATACATAGAAAAACAAGTTCTGTTGTTAACTATAAAAAGCCTTGCTTTTCATTCGTCTCATAGCATTATGAATTTTGTCTGGTTACTGGTCAGTGTTTACCAACCAATCGTCATGAGGGATTTTTGAAATATTCGCCTTCATTCATCTGTCATAGGAAAATATCGAAAAGCGACCCCTCGTTTTGCCATACATCGCCCCGTCGAAATAGCCATTTCCCGTATCCACCATGGCCAGTCATAGCCTCATTGGAACATGTGTCAAGCGCTACCGCCTCTCTGTATGCAAACACGCTTTTATTTAAAAAAATAATTAAAATGCCTAGTTTTTTGGTCCTAGAGACTTGACATTTATCTCCATGGTAGAGGGGGTAGGAAACTTTCATTTATGTCAAACAAACTTATTTGTCAACGTGTTAGTTTCCAAAATAAAAAATAAAAATTTAAGTGTTTTCAAAAAAACATAAAAAATAAAAAAAGGTTTATTATAAAACATAAAGATCATAGAGACCATTGGTTTGAACTATGGCACAACATTCTATCATGTTTGGTTTTCAAACTATCGCCTACTTTTAAAAACAAAATTTTTCAAAAAAAATTGAAAAATATAACGAGTGGTCTATAGGAAAGAGGACGTCAGCTCGAGTCCAACACCTCATTTGTTAAAATCCGACCATCCGTTCGCCAATGATCACCAATGTTCGCGAGAAAGTAGGCTATTTTTTTTTCCTCCTACACCCTTGAAACTTGCTGCCCGCATAGAGGGCATACCCACCTTTCATTAACGTCAAACAAACTTTTTTTCCAATTCACCGTTTTCAAAATAGTGCCAATCCAAAAAACAACAATTTTCATTTTTTTTTAAAATACCAACACACATGCTTAGCCAAGAGAACGTCATCCCAACGCCAACAATACTTCGTTAAAATCCGACCACGCGTTCGGGAGATATCGCCCAAAGTTTATATGAAAGTAGGGGGTGAGGCAGAACCCCCATTCTAGCACTACTGCACAGTTTTAGTCCTAGAGGCTTGAAATTTATTTTGCGGTTAGAGGGGGTCGGGGCCATTCATTTATGTCAAACAATTTTTTTTGTAAACTCTTTAGTTTCCAAAATATAAGAATTTCAAAATTACATTTTTTCAAAAAAACATAAAAAATTAAAAAGTGTTATTATAAAAAACAAAGGTCATAAGGATCGTTCGTTTAAGCTATTGCACAACGTTCTATCACGTTTGGTTTTTTAACTATCGCCTATTTTCAATAACATTTTAATATAACAAGTGGTCCATAGCAAAGCCCCCGTCAGCTCGAGTTCAACGACATTTCATGTGTCAACATCTGACCATGGGTTCACGAGATATTGGCTTGGACTCACGCGGCGGCCATGACACTATTTAGAACCCCTCGCTCTCCCCTACTTAGCTAGTTACCAGGTGACTTAGTTCTTGATTCGGTTTAGTCCATCCTCTGTTAATCATTCCTTCCGTCCTATAGAACTCAGGCCATATATGTATTCTTGTTTTCCTTTCCTCTCTGGCATAACGTTATGTTTCCCTTACCGACAGTTTAATTCAAATTGGAAGATTGAGTGCAAAAGCCAATCGGATTGCTTTTCTCGTTGTAGTCAAAATCCTAGAGGAAACGTTACATGGGTAGGCCCACGATATTATATTTCCTCTAACGGCGTCTGAGAGAAAACCCTTTGCTGTGTACAGAATGTGGCATCTTACTTAAATACTGGTTGCACGACGTAACCTACTCTTAAATGTAGAATTTGGCTATGCATTTAATTTTGTCTAAACGCGCTGCAGATTTTCCAATCTGTGACAATGCTATGCCCTCTGAATCACACATTATATACACACACAAATGCAGGTTCAACATTAGTGGAATGTTCTGGAAGACACGTTTACCATGCCCTTCATATTATATACACTACGTGTGTCTTGTGCGAAATTAGAACGTCTCTGAGAGGATTCCATATGACATTTGATTTCAATGAATTTCGAATATTAATTAAGAGTAGTTACTGTAATTGTGCAACCATGACTACTCAAAGCGGCCGATGACCACGATTTCCTTGGCCTATGTGAACACAGATCCACCGCTGAATATTCATGTGCACTAGAAACATGAACGGATACGGTGGGTGAGTGGTTATCGTGTTGGACTACCAACCCCAAGCTTGCAGGTTCGCTCCTGGCCATGGTAAGTAATTTTTGAAAGGCGTCAACAATCTAGGCACGGATGTCATACGTTGTTGGCATGTTGAAGAACCCATTTGAATTCAGTAGGCTTGTTCATAATGGCAAAATTAATCTCGGGATTTTCCGCCAACACAAAGTTCCTCCTTTCTCTACTAGAAAGCGCTATAGTGTCAAAGAGCTTAGATATCTAACCTCCTTGACTTTCATAGCGCTCCAAGGAACAACAAAATTCGACATGCAAGCTGCCCTATGGTCGTCAAATAACAAAGCTTGCACCCGGCAACCGAGGCCATACGATATTATTATTATGTATTCGCTAGGGCCATCTAGGACCACCTTAAGTCTTGTCACATTTAGCTTTCCTTTGCCCTCAGAATTCCCACATCCTTTGGGAAAGAGTCTGCTTGCATTACTCTGAACAAGGGGCACCTTGTCTTCGTTTTGGAGGCAAGACTCCGTTAAGCCCGTTCGTCACTATCTTTTGGCGGAAGAGATCCCTGTCCAAGCCGTCATCGGGATTGGTTTGGAGCATCTGGAGGTCTACTTTGGTGTTTCTAGACCAGGGCATCGTGGTTTTGTGGTTGGAATAGAAAAAGTGAAAGATCTTGTTTGTTAATCTATTGCGGTCCATACGTCTGTGGTGGCCATAAAATGGTGCCTGTCTTTGTGTCTGTAAGCTTCTCTATTTTACTATAGTCTTCCATGTTGGATCTGGTTTGGTGGATGCCATTCTTGTAGTTGGATCCCGTGATTCCTCGAATGATGCTGTGCTCTTTCTTCTCTAGTTCACCAAGGAGCCCTTTATCGGCATTTAGGGACAGCGTTCCATCTGCATACACAATACCGGCTTCAGAACCGTTTCATAGTGACGTATCTCACTGTTTTGGGAAAGGCACTTTTTGTTATAAATCGTGCTTGATGCTTGGCATTATTATTATTATTATTATTATTATTATTATTATTATTATTATTATTATTATTAAAAAGAAAAAAGAGAACCTAACTACAGTCAAATGTCTCGTTTTTGCAGACGATATTGCAATTGTCGCGGACAACAGATCAGAAACGACTTACGCAGTGGAAAAGCTCCATGAGATTGCACAAAACACCGAATTACATATCTCTTACGGCAAGACCAAATATATGGAGAGAAGGCCAGAAAATAAGTCCCCTTTAAACACCAAATATGGTAAAATTGCCCAAGTCTGCACTTTTAAATACCTTGGCGAAATTATACAGCCCTCAGGACTTAATCGAATCGCCAATGAAGACAAATCACTAAGCTCCAGAAGGCCTACAGGCTAACGTGGGCCCATTATAACAAGAAATGCATTTCGACGAACGCCAAATTACGACATTATAAAACAGTTATTCTTCCGGAAGCAACATATCTCGATGACACAATAGAAATCGATGGTCATTCCAAGATTAGGGAACTGGAAAAGCAGGAGCGAAAAATTATCCGGAAGATCTACGGAGCAATCAACAGAAACGGCATTTGGATGAAGAGACCTAGTACAGAACTCTATCAAAACACCATTACGATAACAGAAGAAATAAAAAAAAATTACACTCACATCCACAGGATGGCCACCCCTAGATTACCAAAGAAACTACTTGGTATCATAAAACAGAATAAATGCGGCACAGAATGGCTTAAAGAGGTACAGAGGGACTTACAAGTTATCAGTATACAAAATTTCGAAGACCGAACTGAGTGCCAGACGAAAATCGCGAATGTTAAGTTTGAACCAAGATCATTACGACAACCTAGAAAAAAGTGGACGGATGAGAGGAAGAGGGAGAATTCCGCGAAAATGAAGAGATTTTGGGAGGAGCGGAGGAGACACACCTCAAATGACATCATGTTATCAAGTTTAATCGCTCTCCTGTAGGGGAATTTTCGCTTAAATAAATAATAATTAGTCATTCTGGGCAGTTGTCCTGGATGTTCCGCCCCACCACTACTGAGCGATGGCTGGTGGTGAGACTCAACTCCGTGGATCGAGGCCACCGTGGAGGAAATGGGAAATGTGACGAAACATTTAATGAGCTTGCTAATGAAATGTTCTCGAGTGCGCTTCAATTAGTACGCGCCAGTTAGATTACACATTAGCGCTGTCGGTAAATGATCGGCGCACATCAACAAACACAAGCCATGAGTTATTGAGCTGGACAAGGTTCTCGCATCACAGCTGCTGTGATTCTACCTTTCCATACGACTCACGGAATTGAATCGTTTATTTTAGAAAGAGGTCCAATGACAAAAATGCCATTTCGAGAAGAGCAAAGCAAACTTAAAATCTCATACAAGGAATTATTTACGGATCTTAAAACTTACCACATGTGTTATGTATTTGTAACGTAATAACACAAATTATACTTGTTTTGCGTTTTTGTATCGTGCAAACAATAACTTAAAAACTTTGTACTTACAGCTTCTTGCAATAAAGAAATAGAACGAATTGAATGCAAAACAGTTTATTTATATGTGTATTAGATCGCATTATTAATGCAAGAAAACCATTCTCGTAACTAACGAAACCAATTTAAAATGGCTGGTATTTTCTTTTAACCTGATCAGTCTCAAAATTCAAAGCCATACATTATCTGGTTGGTAGTACTGTACACTGATTTATTCGTCTTCTAACTCCACAGCACATTTTGTTCCGTAGTAGGCCATTGCAATATATCGTTGTAGAACTCATCATACCCAACAAGGTAAGGGGACTCTGAAAGAGAAGCTGTTTGTAGGTCCTTGACCAAAACTAGACATAGGGTATAAGAAGTACGAGTTGTAATATTACGACAGAGTCAAACAGCGTCCCTTGTACCCACGACGCAATTCTTAACATAATGCCTTACTGTAATAACAGGCTGGAACTTGACCCCTTTCTGCACTAAAATATGCGTCTACCCCTGCAGAACATGTTGCCAGAAATAACTCGTTTCATCATATTTTGTCACTTGACCTCTTTCTGACATAAACGATTCAATTGACCAAGTGCCATTTTTCCCAGCAGTTTGAGTACAAGAGCCAATGGGATTGACTTTCTCGTTCTAGTCAAAATCCTAGAGGCAACGTTATATGGGTAGGCCCACGATATTATACAGTATTTCCTCTAAAGGCGTCTGTGGCAAAGCCCTTTGCTGTGTACAATAAATACAGACCTACTGTTAAATGACAAATTTGGTTATGTATTTAATTTTCTTTAAACGTTTTCAGGGCAGATGACTTCACTGTTCCGCCCCTTAAAACTACAAATTAATTTAATTTTGCGTATGGCTTTTAGTGCAGGGAGTGTCCGAGGACATGTTCGGCTCGCCAGAGGCTGTATGTAGCTGCTTCAAGCGGACACCTATGGGATGAGCTACACGTTCCGTGCAATTACAAGTAGTTCCAACTTTCACCACCAGATGTCACTGACACCTAGTGGTGAACGTAGGAAATTTGATAGAGCGTTTCAACGAAATCTAACCTAGAAATTTAGCTTCACACAACTTTAGTTAGTGGAAGGATCTTTTACATGGCATAAATGTATGACATGGGACCTCCGGCTTTACTTCCCCTCCGAACGAAGACATACGCTCTTAAAAAATCCGACGACTTCAATCGGGTTTGAACCCGCGATCTTGGGAACAGCAGTTCAACATGCTACCAACTACACCACCCAAGTCGCTAAAACTACAATAACTAAATAAATGTTGATAAGTACGCTGCATATTTTCCAATCTATGTCCCGGTATTCGCCGGAAAGTGAGAACTGATGTGATCGCGCTGCGCCCAAACGCTAACAAATGTAAAACACAAAAATCTCACACATTAATGTAGTATCGTAGTGCATAAAACAGAGTCGTAAATGTAAGAAAAGTGTTCTTATTATTTTGTGCAATTAAGAAAAAGATATTACAGGATGTCTACCAAAACCAACTAACAGATTTCCTTGGCAATTCCCTGATATTTCCAGGATGGATCAGAAAATTCCCTCAGTAACAGTAGTGGCCATAATCAATATATAAAACAGTTCGTACTTGAGTATTTCAAAAAGTGCTCGAATAATAACTGGTAGCATGACAAAGTTGTAAATATATACTGTATATATTGTTATACCCTGGGGTTCCTACAGGGTATAACCACCCCCTATCAGACCCCTTTCACCACTCTTCACCCCATTTTACGCATAAACCATAAAGGAACCAACAACAGCAAACCATCTAGCCATCTCAGTTATACTCAAGCTTAGCAAACTACTTCCTCATACCTAACACATGGAATGTGTCGACTTGACTTTGTACGCAGCATAGAACATAGACCTTTCTAAGTAATTAGGAGTGTGTACTTTCGGTTTTTTATCCTACACAATCCTTTCTAAAAGTCCAAACCTCTGAACTTGTTATCATCACATTCATCATTGTACATTGCACTCCGTTAACTTTAACTAGCGAGTTTTTACGCAGTCCACACTAAACAGTAATTAAATCATTTACATGCTTTTAAATTACTCTGTTGTATTTCTTGCATCCTTGTTTGTACGCCGATCGTCAACCAGCGAATCCTACTCCGCTGCGCCGCAGTGCCCGATCAAGACGTGGCCATTATCGTCTCTGTAACCTAGTTAACAGCTCTCAGCATTAAGTAGCCGATACTTCCTGCCAAGTAGCCTGTCTGCGCTCTCTATTCACTTAACACTATCTCTCTCCAAAACTACACGTCACACACACGTCTTGCCCTGCAAACAATTACAACCGTCCTTCAGACGAAATCACCCCCAACTGAGCTAACAACCCCAGGGCAAAACATTATATTTTCTTAATTTTTCCAATTTCTAAATTTTTCATTCAGAAAAACTATTGTACTTGCGAGTATTGAAAGTAGCTCGTCAATAATAATGCTCTCATCAGTTACATATTTATATACAAATACACAGTCTACACGTGTAATTCGTGTGCTCTATCTTGCAAGAAATGAGAGCTTACTGATTTAACGTCAGTACAAACATACAACTACAGCAATCATCACCAGAATATACTTTTCCCCCATCAAAAATTAATTGCTTAATTTCGTATTATTCAAGGTTGAACCTTGTAAAACTAAAATTCCCTGAGTCATTAAAATACCCTGATAATTCCCTGAGTTTTCCGGGATTAAAAATTCCCTGAGTATTCCCTGTTTTCCTGACTAGTAGACACCCTGTGTTACAACTTATGTTAATAGATTATATAACATGTATTTGTTTTTAGTTCTTTTCGGATTATCCAGATCAGTTCCGACACCACTTAATACGGATAAACGAGGTTCTTGTGTACTTACCACGCCCAATGTTCTTACCTACCGTTGATTACTTATCTGATCCGTACGAAGAGCTACACTATTGGGCTCCAACTTACTGTTATCGTATGCAAATCATGAATCGAGATGGGGCTTGGGACATGTTGGTCATCAGCCCTGTGTACTTGAGTGTATGTATATAACTTGTGTGCAACTGTACTAGGGACAGGTGCCCCGGGACTTGGTCATAGGAAAGCCACTTACTGTATTTGTTATTGAAGGTTGAAGCTCCAAAATACCTTGAGTTATTCATTATCATCAGGGCGTCCGTAGCATTCCTTAAGCTACACGTGGCCCTTGGGTGGTGCTAAAGAACGGTCACTCCGTGGGAAACATCTACACCAAGGAGTTTAGGCAGCCAGACAATTCCACTGATCTCCTGGCTCAAAATATCGCTTGATGTCACAAAACGTGAATACAAATAGCCCTTCTCAGTGCTTTCCAGCTAAGAACCAAAGAAGGCATACGTAGATCAAAATGGCAAGTAACTTACTACAAAATATCCTATTACAAAATGAAATCGAATATTTGTATATCTATTTATGTAGGCCGAGATAGTTGTACTTTAATAAATGGAATTTGTTTCAAATTTCATGAATGTGATAATTTAATGTTTTAATGTGCCATACGCTAAATAAATAAAAGGGCGCGGATAATTATGTGCTAACCTTTTGAGAAATATGTATTCAGTTATGAGCTTAAAAGTGGGAAGTATATGATTAAGTTTTCAAAATATGTTCTTAAATTTGTTTCATACTGTATTTATGTTCCCCAGTTACTCAAAACTTAGTTGAAACGTCCAGCTGCTTGAATAATCCAGACAAATGTTCCCGCTTAACAGGCCGGGGCTAGCCTCACTTTCCGAATCCTATAATATTTACGGCACATGCGCGATACGAAATCATATCATCAATTTCATTCTAGCGAGCGGAAGAAATTATCACTTCAAAAACTTTCATAGCACTGATTGTTTTGTCTTATACTGCTATTTTAGTGCGTAAATTTGCTCGATTGCTATGGGAAATAAATCGCCCCCGGCGAAAACACAAACACGCACAATTAAACACAGAAACGCCTCAGATGCATCAATACTCACTGTTTGTTTTCATCAGCAACTTATAATTATACAGAAATAATACTACAACAGTTTCTTTTTCATGTGCAACACACCACCAAATATAGAAAATATGTACTTATGAGTAAATACGCCAGAATATGTATTAATTTATTCAAACGGCAAAAATATGTAAATAAATAGAAAATATTTAGTTAAATAAAATATTTAAACACATAACTATCTATAGGCTATTTCCAAGATGGCCGCAGGGCGTTGTATTCAGTGTGTGATTCTTGACTTACCTCAGAAGGAACAAACTATCCGGCTTCTCTAGGGGGACAGGCGATGCTACAATAGAGAGTTCCACTTCTTCCAATTCACCTTACAGACTCAACATGGAAGTCGTCTCCCACCCTTCTTGCAACAGTAGGACTCCTCTTGTAATGGGCTGTAAAGCATTCTAGCCTATTTTCCCCATAAAATGAGTAGAAAGTAGGATACTAACAAGGAGACCGCGCCTACTCGTCCAAATGTATGGCCTAGTAAATGCAGGGCTTGGCCAGAAATTCCTGCTTAGAATTAGCGGTTTCAGTAACTGAAGCCCGCATAGCCATGTACCAGCAATATGTAAACGTTATTGGTATTCTGCCGGAGGGCAGGTTCGAGCCTCCAAAGAGGCTATCCTCAGCCGGAGTTTACGTGTGGTAGGGTGGCCACGGCCTTTCCGCTCCTCCTTATGTCTTGCCAACAGCGCGCAGTACCTAGAACCGGCTTACATCCAAGTTCCGAACACAGTCAATGCTGCTTAACTCCGAGTTCTCATGGGATCCGGTGTTTAACATGGCCAGGCCGTTGGATCAGCAATATGTAGGCCTATACCGTATTATGGTAATAATTGTTGTTGTTGTTGTAACCAACGTGTCTCGTAACTCTTGTCTGGTCACCCCTACCGGTGTTGCAGCTCGCTTCTAGTCCCTTGTTCGTCCCAGGTAGTCACATGAATAAGTTATGCCTTTGGCGTTACCTGCTCTTGTCTAAAATGTATATCTCTGTGTAATGTTTAACCACCTCATGGCGGAGTGGTTAGCCTTATTGGCTGTCGCCTCGGAGGTCTGGCTTCGATTCCCGGCTCTGGCAGCGTGGTTTACCTTACTTCAAGGTCCAAAGCACCTACCGTAACCCTAGGCATTGTATCATCAGGTCCAGGACAATATGACCAAATATACAAGACATCGCACTCATCTCATTTTTAGGGTTAATATTCAGATCCTCAATTTTTAACTTAATTTTTTTAAGTCAACTAAACTAATATCATTCAAAGCTATAAATAAAATATACATTTTAAACCTTAGTAGTTTTCCTACTCCTTTATAATTGTAGTCTAATATCATTACATGGCTATAAAGTTTTGATAAAAGAGATAAATCTCCTAAATAAATTAACAATTTATCGCCTATAACTCAGCCATTTTACCGCAACAACGACTCTTTTCAACTAATGATAAGGATATTGAAACTCTACATTTCATTTTCGGGGCTTGATCAGGAATAGTAGGAACTTCATTACGGTAAGTATATTAATTCGTGCTGCATTATCGGGTTGACCACGCGGTTATTTAATTGGTGAGGATCAAATGTATAATGTTCCTAGCAACCCGCCCCGGCTTCGCCCGGGAACATTTATGAATGCATTGCGTGATAAGCGTATTTTTTCTATGTCAATGAACTACGACCTAGGCCTATATCTGTTTTACGTCTCGGCATGATGGGTTAAAATCACTGACTGGACTATTAATTATATTATCATGGAGAAGCATGTGCAACGAATTCTTGTCAGACGTAATTTAAGAATGGCAAGGTGCATGCAACACAAATCCCCCTTCCGTCCGTTTCTCATTACTTTTACATACATTTTAGACATAACTTTACTATGCCTATCAGTACAGATTATGAAACATCTATTCAATTTCTGTACACGTTTCGGTCTACGGTGAGACCATCTTCAGCAAAATATACACACATCAAAAAAAGTTTTGCATCACCTCGGTTCCAAGAGTTCCGGAACCGTTAAATACAAAGGGAATAGAGATCAACACAAACAACATTTCAGCTCGTTTTATTGCTCATGAGACCCACACATTGCATGTTGTACCATCATACAGCTAGACTTTCAGCATTTGTGGTCCAGATTGCAGTACACACCACTACCTCTAATACCCAGTAGCACGTCCTCTTGCATTGATGCATGCCTGTATTCGCCGTGGCATACTATCCACAAGTTCATCAAGACACTGTTGGTCCAAATTGTCCCACTCCTCAACGACAATTCGGTGTAAATCTCTCAGAGTGGTTGGTGGGTCAAGACGTCCATAAACAGCCCTTTTCAACATATCCCAGGCATGTTCGATAGGGTTCATGTCTGGCGAACATGCTGGCCACTGTAGTCGAGCGATGTCGTTATCTTGAAGGAACGCATTCACAAGATGTGCACGATGAGGTCGAGAATTGTCGTCCATGAAGACAAATGCCTCTCCAATATTCTGCCGATATGGTTGCACTATGGGTCGGAGGATGTCATTCAGGTATCGTAAAGCCGTTTCGGAGCCTTCCATGACCACCAGTGGCGTACGTCGGCCCCACATAATGCCACCCCAAAACATCAGGGAACCACCACCTTGCTGCACTCGCTGGACAGTGTGTCTAAGACGTTCAGCCTGACCAGGGTGCCTCCAAACACGTCTCCGACGATTGTCTGGTTGAAGGCATATGCGACACTCATCGGTGAAGAGAACGTGATGCCAATTCCGTGGGGTCCATTCAGCATGTTGTTGGGCCCATCTGTACCGCGCTGCATGGTGTCGGGGTTGCAAAGCTGGACCTCGCCATGGACGTCGGGAGTGAAGTTGCGCATCATGCAGCCTATTGCGCACAGTTTGAGTTGAAACACGACGTCCTGTGGCTGAACGAAACGCATTATTCAACATGGTGGCATTGCTGTCAGGGTTCCTCCGAGCGGCAATCCGTAAGTAGCGGTCATCCACTACAGTAGTAGCCCTTGGGCGGCCTGAGCGAGGCCTGTCATCGACAGTTCCTGTATCTCTGTACCTCCTCCATGTCCGAACAACATCGCTTTGGTTCACTCTGAGACGCCTGGAAACTTCCCTTGTTGAGAGCCCTTCTTGACACAAAGTAACAATGCGGACGCGATCGAACTGCGGTATTGACCTTCTAGGCATGGTAGAACTACAGACAACATGAGCAGCGTACCTTCGTCCTGGTGGAATGACTGGAACTGATCGGCTGTCGTACCCCCTCCGTCTAATAGGCCCTGCTCATGCATGGTTGTTTACATCTTTGAGCAGTTTTAGTGACATTTATGAACAGTCAAAGGGACTGTATCTTGGATACAATATACACAGTCAACGTCTATATGCCGGAGATCTGGGAACCGAGGTGATGCAAAACTTTTTTTGATGTGTGTATATATTCTTTATCTAAGTTTTGCTACCGATGGTCTCCACGTAGACCGAAACGTGTGCAATAATTGAATAGATGTTATTATATTTGCATTGATTGGCGTAGTATTATTGAGAATTACCTATTAATCAATATATCTTACATTACCTAGCATGGTGAATGTTATTGCTATTTACATTGTATACGTCATATATTTGCATGTTTCTTGGTTATGGTTGGTTGGTTGGTTCCTTAGTTTAGGGTCTGCGACAACGCAGTCATGTAGCCCCGTGTACTTTGTGTGTGTGTAGAATCTATCTGATAACTGGTGTTAATCGTGATGACTGTACTAGTGTGTGTTATCTGTTTTAATTCAAGTAAGGACTGCAGACAATAATTTCAAGTAATTCCTACATTCGCTACCAAATGCTACCATCCACGACACCTAGCTGTGAACTTGGCTACTACTAGATGCCATCGCAACCAGCACCTGGCGACGAACGTTGGAACTTAAGAGCATTAATAAAATCTAACCTACAAAGTTTGCTTCACACAATTGAAGTTAGTGGAATGTTCTTTTACAGGCCATAAATCTATGACATGGGCCCGCCGGCTTTACTTCCCCTCTGAAGGAAGGCATACTGAGGGATTTTTAACTCTCTTAAAAATCCGACGACTTCGGGTGGGTTTGAACCCACGATCTTTTTCTTGGTGATATTTGCGGACATGTTCTTATATTCATACGCCTATACTCGGAGAATGGCTGGACTGTGCAAATGTAACTAATGCAGGTTATGTGATCGGAGTAAAGAAACTACATCTTTGACATGGAACCTTAAAATATTATGTTATTGTTGTTGAACTGTGAGATAACCTATGCCATTGTGATGGCTTGTAGTGACCCAATGGTGGCCTTTGTAGGTCGCCTGTTGCTAGTGGAGGTTGGCTCACGACGGGCTCCTGTATCGCGTTGTTGGCTCGTGAAGACAGCTCAAATGAGAAGACCAGTCGCTGCAGTGTATATAGTCCATTCCTCCCCTCCTCCTATACAGATGGTAGAATGTTGGCTCCTCTCAGCGACTCGTCTGTGTTCTCGTGTTCTACTGCTTACTGCTTCCTAAGTCCCTCTCGAGGCTCGAACTAGCGCGCCAGAAGAGATTCCCCCGAGAGCGGTAATGCCACCCTTTATAAACTCTGGTACTCATCTAGGATCATGTGACTGCGGACTGTTGCCTAGGCCAGCGAAGGTTCCCAGAGAGCGGTAATGTCACCCTTTATAAACTCTGGTACCCATCAAGGGTCATGTGATTGGCCCTTTTAAATGTCATTGCCGATATTAGTACTACAACCGAACCATTTCATATTCCAGGCCCACAGGCTGGCCAATAAGGCTCCGTCGCGCCCTTCAGTCATTCCAGAAGTTCAACTACGCAATAGCCTACTTGACGTCTGGCGCCATCCAAGCGAGGGCCCGGGGTGCTTACTCGACTGTAAGCTCTAATTATCACCTCTATTATTATTGCACCTAAGCTCTTCCTGGGCGTTATTCTGACCCAATACTTCCCTCGAGAACAACCATAACATTTAACAATTATATAACATAAGCTACATCTCTACTTAGCCCTAGAACACTAACCCTTCGTAATTTTTACGACGGTAGGTAGCAGCAGGGTATAGTTTATTGCCTTCCGCGCATGCGTGCCTGCCGCCAATTTGTGTAGCTGAATTTCTCGAGCAGTTGTTGGCTGTGGCGGGTGCGATTGTTGATATATTTGCTCATTCTTATAATAATTGGATGGGTGTCGTCATACTGACGAACTGTTAGTGATAGTGCAATACTTAGTCTACAAGTACAGTATAATATGTCTTAATACTTTCTTACATTTATACTTATTTCATTTAATTTCATGGTAGTTTAGGTTTCTTTGTGGTATAAAGAAGCCACATTTATAGTTTTAAGGGCTTATTTTAATACCTAGTATAATAAAATTAAGTTCGTATAAAACGTGTTGATGTAATGTAGCAAGTTTGCTGTATTTAACAAATAATCATATCAAATGTATTCATATCTACGTATTTTGATTCATGACCTGTTTATGAATCTATAAGAACTCGAAATATCAAAAATCTCGCCAAATATCAACTGTAACGTAGTAAATATAACAATTATAAGTTGGAGTAGTCAAATTTACGAAGGGTTAGTAATAATGAGCGGCGAAAGATGATTGGTGTTCTAGGGTTAGTATAAAACTAAGTCCCCGATTCTTGGATGTCACGGGTAATCTCAAGAACCACTGGATGGATTTTGGTGCGGTTTTCAGCATTCTGTAAAGGATATCTCGAGGAAGGTTTCTGTAGAAAATAATTTATTTATGATTTATGGGAACTTCAGTCATTCCATCCCTGACCCGGTCGGTCGACTGGAAGCAGGCTCTGGAATTGCATTTCAATATGTGGCTATTTTGAAAGGTCACGTTTGTTTACCTTATTTCTCAGTGGTGGCTCATGCTGCAGAGGTTGGGGAGAATAGTTGGGTGGTGTAAATGACCAGCTTAGCTCAACGCGTACAGGCCAATGTTGATTTAATGTACTGTATACGACACGCGTTTGCAGAATTTTGAATGGGGAACATATTTTAAGGGGATGGGGCGGGGGTCCGGAATATGCTTCTTGTTGGTAAATGGATTGGTAATATGTGACTAGCCTCCGTTGTTTAGGCGGCAACACGCCGGCCTCTCGCCGCTGTTTTATGAACCGATGGATTTTTAATTTTCTATTTAAATGGATTGACCTACCTAGTTTCGTAATTCTAATTTAACCTGCTCCCCATCTTAATGAGAGGAGGTCTGGTTGTATCCTACAACACTACCAGCTAGAGATCTCATCTGCAACATGATCCGCGAGTCAAACCGAACTTGAGGGATACAAACACACCAAGCATGGCCGGATTTAAAACTGAATACTTCCCTTAAGTCTCGGTAGATGGTACTGTTACCTCTGTCACGGAGGCCCAGGTTCGATTCCCGGCTCTGCCAAGGAATTTAATTCTAGTTTGAGGGCTGGAACGGGGCACACTCAGCCTCATGAGGCAAAAGTGAGGAGAGGTGCATTCAATTCTAATCACAGCCATCCTGGAAGTGGTTATAGACTTCTTCCACGCCTCTATCGATGCCTCCCATAGTCTTTGAAACAAGTGTTTGTACAAGAATGGTGGCTAACAGTGCCCCTCTACTGTGTATCCTTATATCTGCCCTTAGAAATATAGTTTCATCGTGCGAACTCTCGTAGTTCCAGTATACATCAGGCTGAATACATTAATTATGAGTGAATGGCTTGTGGGAAAGTAGAAATAAATGCTCAGGAGGCAGAAGAAGTAGGGACTAATCCCAGCACTGTCGGGTGGATTTCGAAACATCGTGTAGTCTCAGAATGTGTATCCGGCAATATTCTCTCAGTATTCGACGATTTTATCCTTATTATTGTTGCTTACGTAACCCCCAGTGGCTTACTTCAAAGTTATGCAATCTGTTTCTCTCTCCTCAACGAAATTACTAGCCTATGCAGGGTGAAACTAAATACGTGGGAAGGCTCGGGGTATTCGATGATAGAGGACCTGACAACAAGCAAGACATGTCCTGTAAACATATGGTGTATGTGCGATCGTTGCCGTGTTACAAGCATTGTTTGTGGTTTTTTTTGTGTGTGTGTGTTTTCTTTTGTCGTGTAGCCTCCTGAGAGACCGAGTGCAGATCTTCCAAGTCGACGCCCGTGGGCGACCTGCGCGTCGGAAGGAGAGATGGAAAGGATGAAGATGAATGAAACTAGGTAAGGATGTGGAAGGAAGCGGCCGTGGCCTGTCAGAAGGTACCGTCCCTGCATTTGCCTGGTGTTGAAAATAAGGAAACCACGGAAAACCATTTCAAGGGGCGGAACTACGAGAATAACTAACTAACTAACTAACTAAGGACGGCCGACGATGGGGCTCGAGCCCACGCGTCTACCGAGTCAGCAGAGAGCTTGGTCCAATGACATAACGCTGCGCTTTAGTCAGCGTAGCTACTGCTGTCGGTATTGTTTGTGGTGTAGGCCTATATAACACAGACCACTTCACTATGTAGGTTGGTCATTTCTGTTGATAAAGTGTACGTTACTACTTACAGTTCTATACAGAAGGTGCACAAAATGGCTACCAAGAGCTGTAATGCAGGCATCTATGACTGTCTCACACGCTCCCATATTCCCGGCATCTGTCGTATCTGCTGACATCCGTGCTCTATTCGCTACGCAGCATGTCCACGTTATGAATAGTTGAAGCGTACACATGACCCTATAACTACAAGCCAAATGGTTGAGATCGAGAAAACGAGCAGGCCACGGTATCGGTCCCTGACGCCCTATCCATTTGTTTGGGAACGCACACAGACTTGGATAGCGACGAAACGTATAAATGGCCTGTGTGCATCGTGGCGTCGTCTGTGTTATGCACACCACAAACAATACTTATAACATGGCAATGAAAGCATATACACCATATGTTTACTGGACATGTCTTGCTTGTTGTCAGATCCTCTATCGAATTCCCGGAGCTTTCCCACATATTTAATTACACCCTGTACTCTATAATGATTGGAACTAAACAAACACGTATTGATAGGGCGTCAGGGACCGACACCGTGGCCTGCTCGTTCTCCCGATCTTAACCCATTAGACTTCTACTTTAAAGGCCTGTTGACATTGAAATGCGATGTAGGACGTGGAGATGGATCGGGCACACGCTAAGACAACATCGCCAGACAAGCACTGGAATAGAACCCACGAGGCACTAGAAGAAGAGGAACACCTGGAGGAGGAGTGTGGAGGTGGGGGGGGGGGGGGGGGGGGGCATTGGGAATGGTGGGAAGACCTGGACGGAGATCAAGACCGAGTCCGATGGCGGAAATGCTCCACTTAGGAATTACAGGAAATAAGTCAAGTGTATATTGACAGAACCGTGCGTGACTGCTTCATAATACAAATAATGCTGAGGGTTACTTCCACGGAGCGTTGTGGCTCGTGACTGTAGGGAAGGAGAACTCCCACCACCAACGATAGATATTCCAGCCGTAAGTTCATATTCCATGTGTAGCGAGAGCTCATTTCACATGGAGGAACTTTATTTTTCCGCCAGATATAAGGATACACATTACCAGGGCTCGGATTTTTAGGTGCAAAAAATCGGGAAAATATTTATTTTTATGTATTAAAATGCTTGATATATGTGGCAAAAAAGTAAAACTATTTAATTATAATTTAGTTTAGTAATGTGCAGTAGTCACGAATGAAATTTATTCTATGCCTCACTGACTGCTGAAGAATTAGAATACACAACGAGATACATCTTTAGGTTGTCCATCACAAATGACCGACGATTATCGCGAAACACTTATTCTGAAGGCGCGAAACTGCGGCAATATGTTTCTTGTACTTGAGGGGTTGTGTAACTTGAGATCGCTGTTCAGCCATGATTGCTTTCCCACATGGTTGGAAGAACAGAACGTCCACATGAGAAGTAAAATTATCTTTGAATTATGCAACAGACGATAACTTGTAATTGTTTTTACAACTAGAACTACCTTACACTTCACAATGCCAGAAATGAACTGCATATGAGTAACACTGGTTCCAGGTAGCTGGGGGAAGGTCTAGCACGTGGTGCAATGTGGCTATGGACAAGGAAATTCCCGGCTTCAACAGTGAGTGGCACGGGGCGACAAGTTAAGAATAACACAGTTGCAAGCTGACATACGCTCTGCATGAAGATTACATAGCCCACAGGTTCTTCCCCGTTGAAGTAACACAGAACAAAAATGCAATAAACTAAAAATAAACATACTGATTTTTTAAAATATAAATATAATGTATTTTTATGTGTTAATAAGTGAAAAGCAGGAATTTATGTGTTTATAGAAACAATGCTTAAAATATGTATTTACATAAAAAATATTTATTTACCTGAAAAGCCGAGCCCTACTCATTACATAGTCACCATTCTTGTCTAAACACTTGTTCCAACGACTATGGGAGGCATAGATGCAGGCATGGAAACTACGCTGAACGGGTATCTGGATGTTAAAGTGTATTACTGTCGCTCGTTTGTTCAGGAATTCAACCAGAAGCGCGTCTTAGGGTCACAAAAGACCGTCGCTGTTACCTTCTTCGTGCATAGGGCTGTTCGAACCATAGGCACGTGGAATGTTTCGTGATTCGAGTCCGGTGTCCCATGATGCACCCATGTTTCCGTGCGTGCACCGCCTAACGACTGAATGATGAATATTTGAACACGAGGGGAAGTATGTGACCTACCTTGCTCCATTAGATTGATGAAAGTATGTGAAATTGTGACTTGCATGTAAAAGATACCCTCCAGCACTTCAAGCAGACATGAAATTTCTTGGTAGAACTTGGAATCGAGATCAGGCTTTCGGGGCAGTAACCAATTACGCTAACCACTACACTACGACGTGTACATGAATGGTAATGAGGCTGATATTATTGGTCACTGAGTTAATGGTGTTTAATTATCAGAGGGACATTTGATGTACTTTTGTACGGACAACGTCTTGTAGCTGAGGCAGTTGCTTCATATGAGCCAAGTCTCTGGACTGAAGATGACGGCGTAATACGCGATGAAGCTAGACGACGAGCAGATTAAAGGATTGCTGCTAGGAGACGAATGGCAGGGATAATTAAGTTTCTAAATCCTGCTCACAAGATCAGCGCTACCAGATGAATGAACACGAGGTCGGGTATAATATGAATTCTATAATCGTCTTATTCCTGACTTATTACATTAGAGAAGATCAGATGGGTAGATAAAGTAACAAATGAAGAGGTATTAAGACGAGTGGGAGAGGAGAGGTGTTTCTGGCGACTGTTAGTGAAGAGAAGAGATCCTGGTAGGATACATTAAGACCCCAGGAATATCAAACTTAGTTATGGAAGGAAGGGTGGAGGACAAGAACTGTAAGGGTAGAACAAGGTTAGGATATGTTAAACAGATTGCCTCGGATGTAGGGTGTGGTAGCTATGTAGAGATGAAACTATTCGGTCAGGACAGGGAGGCGTGGAGAGCTGCATCAAACCAGTCAAAAGACTGAAGACTCAAACAACAACATTACATTAGAGAATATGGTCGTGACTGTCTGACACTAAGATAATAATAAAAATAATAATATTTTTCATACGAAAAAGCACAATTCATGGACACAAAATCTACAGACAGACACCCTCTGGAAGCCATGTATGGAAAAATAACGCAAGTGGAAAGTTCTTAATACCTGGGAGAGATTATACAGAAAACAGGACTGAACTTGGCATTCAATAAAGAAAGGATCACAAGATTACAGAAAGCATAGAGACTTACATGGGACCACTACAACATCTCCATCACTGCCAAACTACGACACTACAGTGAAGTCTTACCAGAAGCCTTAGACGCTTCACAAACGACAGCAATCACGGAAGAACAAACATCAAGGAAGTAGCAAAACAAGAGAGAAAAATACTGAGAAAGATCTACGGGCCAGTTGAGAAAGAGGGAATATGGATAAAGATACCGACAATAGAACTGTACAAACAGACAGAGACGATTACAAAGAACATCAGGAAAAGAAAGGCATGATATTATGGACACATACAGTACTGTACATAGGATGAACGAAGACAGACTGACCAAGAAGATGTTTAATATACAGTAGTTATGAATAGTACTCTGAAAACCAATTGGGGAAAGAAACCGTGGCAGACCTCGTGAAACTAAAAATCTCTACAGAAGACAGGAAAATATACAGAGAAAAACATCAGTAAACTGAAATTTGAGCAAACGCCCAAAGAGAGAGAGAGAAAAAAGGAAAGAAGTGGACGGAAGAGAGAAAGAGGCAGTAAACAAAGTGAAGAAAGAAGAAAGGGACAGAAAATAAAAACCATGAAAATTGATTGTGTTGTAACGCTCTCCTTAGGCGGGAATTACCGAGAATAATAATATTTTAGGCAGCAGATGGGTTGAGGGGTAGGCACTATTGACAGGCTGCGCTAAGGTAGAACCAATAATGTCGTCCATCAAAGGGCACCTCTTCCGTATGACTGCCGACCGACTGAGTGAATACATCCCTGATTCAACCTAACAGCAAGAAATCTCTACTTAGTATAGAACAAAGTCCCAGATTCTTGGATGTTACGGGTAATCTCGAGAACCACTTGATGGATTTTGATGCGGTTTTCACCATTCTGTAAAGGATATCTCGAGGAAGGTTTCTGTAGAAAATAATTTATTAATGACCAAAGGAAGTCAAGCAGTAACGATTTCAGTTAAAAGGTCGAAAAAAAAACCTGCCGTCCGTGCGCTTTCTAAGATTACGCCGGACAAACCGCTAAAAGCATCTATATACTATGAGTGTATGAATTGTTCAGCATGAAAAGATCTACAAAAAAGTCCGCGAGTGCATATCTCTATCTTCAATATATCGCCCACTATAAGTGTTTTTACGTTTTCATGTCTTCCAACAATCTCCATTCAATTACTGAGGCGACAGTTTACGAGCTAGCTAGGGGCGAGCCTTATCACCCCAGTTACAGCCTAGCTAGCGGGCGAGCCTATTACCCCAGATACAGCCAGCGGCAAACTGTCGAGTTGTGTTAAGACTTCGGAGAAGAGTGGTTGTGTTTGGAGTTTCCCTGGAAGTGCAACTCAGCTTTTCTTCATTTCACCTGTGAACTTTCCGTTCCGCAAAATACACAGTCAAGTTAAGATTGGACGGAAGGGGAATTTGTGTTTCATGCACCTCGCCATTCTTAAATTCGTTGCACATGCATCTCCATGATAATAGAATTAATAGCCCAGTGAGTGATTTTAACCCATAATGCCGAGATGTAAAACGGATATAGGTCGTAGTTCATTGACATCGAAAAAAAACCGCGCTTATCACGGAATTCATTCATAACTGTTCCCGGGCGAAGCCGGGGCGGGTTGCTAGTAATAATAATAAATTCTCGTGCATAGGCCTACACAGTTACAGACATGAGCCACTGTCAGTGCTTTCTCCGAGGTCTGATATAGGTCATCTTCCGTACAGGATGTTGGACACAGTGGACAGTGGCGCATGTGTTTTGTGGTCTGATTACGCTTGATGCTGGCTCCATGTTGCCAGATTAACTCTGGATCTGCCTACTTCTCTTGTCTTAGCCAGGCGGCTTCGGTGGCGTAGTTGGTAGCATGCTGAGCCTGTATGCCCAAGGTCGCGGGTTCAAACCCGGCCGAAGTTGTCGGATTTTTAAGATAGTTTAAAATCTTTCAGTATGCCTTCCTTCGGAGGGGAAGTAAAGCCGGCGGTTCTATATCATAGATTTATGACATGTAAAAGAATCTTCCACTAATTGCACTTGTGTGAAGCTAAATGATAGGTTATATTTGACTAACTTAGGTTCCAATGTTCGTCGCCAGGAGCCGACTGCGGTGGCATCTAGTAACCAACTTCAGAACTAGTTGTCGCTGACGGTAGCGTTTGGTAGCAAAAGTAGGAACTACTTGGAAATTTAATGTCTGCAGTCCTTACTTGAATTAAAAACAGATAACACTCACTAATACAACCATCACAATTAACACCGGTTATCAGACAGATTCTACACACACCCAGAGTACATGACCGCGTTGTCGCAGCCCCTAAACTGAGGAACCAAACAGCCAACCAAAGTGACTCAGCCAGAGGAAAGAGGGGCTTGAGCTGTCCACAATTCCAACCTCGCCCTTCCATCGGTGGTTTGAAGTGCTGTTGATGTTCTCTTCGCTCGTGGGGTTTACGCCCATATAACAGATGAGTTCTTCCTTTCCTTGTTCGCCGACATCTCTCTTTGAACAAGAGTCCATAGATGACCAGGCCCCATTGTCTATTGAGTCTCCGAATGTAGAGGAACTTGGTTCGATTCTCGGGTCTGCCAAGAAATGTATTTTTGAATTGATGGTTGGAACGGAGTGCACGCTGTCCCGTGAGAGAAAATTGGGAAATTATGGCATCGATTTCCACCTCAGCTGTCCTCAGCAACCGAGGTCATACGATATTATCATTATTCTCTAGAAATCTGAAAGTCACTTTGCAATTCTGCAAGGAGGAGAAATGTTCAGAAATAACTTCTTGACCTCTACCAGCTACCGGAAACGGGAATCAAACACTGGCTTGTTTTATTTAGAAACGTGTAGGCTGCAGATCGCGAGCTTGTGGAATAAAGCGACACTCTTCATTCGAGTCCAGCCTCGGGAACGGAGTTAATTTTGTATCGTATATTTCAATGATCACGTTTCACAGTTAATGGTATAAATCCCCTGCCTTCAACATAAATTGATGAATGAATGATTCCACGAATAAAATAATTAAATGGATTTAAGAATGCCTAAAAATATAATTACATACATGGATGAAAGAATGAATAATATAAAACAAAGTCTCCGATTCTTGGATGTCACGGGTAATCTCGCGAACAGGCGGCTTCCGTGGTGTAAGTGGTAGCAGGCTGACCTTCTATGCCCAAGGTCGCGGCTTCAAACCCAGCCGAGTCGTCGGGTTTTATAAGAGCGTTAAAAATCCCTCAGTGTGCCTTCCTTCGGAGGGGAAGTAAAGCCGGCGGGCTCATGCCATTGATTTGCGGCATGTAAAAGAACCTTACACTAACTACTATTGTGTGAAGCTACATTATACAGTAGGTTAGATTTGACTAACGCTCTTAAGTTCGATCTTCGTCGCCAGGAGCCGATTCCGGTGGCATCTAGTAACCAAGTTTACAACTAGTTGTCGTTGACAGTAGCATTTGGTATAAAAAGTAGGAACTACTTGAAAATTCAATGTCTGCAGTCCTTACTTGAATTAAAACAGATAACACACACTAATACAGTCATGGCAATTAACACCGGTTATCAGACAGATTCTACACACGCCCAAAGTACACGGGGATACATGACCGCGTTGTCACAGCCACTAAACTGAGGAACTAACCAACCAACCAATCTAGTGAACCACTGGATGGATTTTGATGCAATTTTCACCATTCTGTAAAGGATTTCCTGTGGAAGCTCTCTGTAGGAAAACATTCATTTATGACCAAAGGAAGCCGAGCAGTAACGATTTCAATGAATCGAGTCGAAGAAAAACCTGCCGCCCGTGCGCCTTTTAAGCTTACGCTTGGTGAACCGTTAAACATATCTATATAGGCTACTACTGTATGTGTGTAAGGATTGTTCAGCATGAAAAGTTTTACAAAGACAGAATATCTATATCTTTAATACATCGCCCACTATAAGTGTTTTTACTTTTTCATTTCTTCCAACAGTCTCCATTCAGTGGAAATTTAAATTACTAGTTTCGGAGCGAGTTTACGAGTTAGCGAGCGAGCCTACTACGCCAGCTTCGCCCAGCATCAAACTGTCGAGTCTTGTCAAGATAAGACTTCAGAGAAGAGTGTATGTGTTTGGAGCTCCGTTGTTCACCTCGGCTTTTCTGAATTGTGTCTGGGTTCTGATGTCCGTGCGCCTTTTAAGCTTACGCTGAGTAAACCACCGGGCGAAACCGGGGCGGGTTGCTAGTAAATACATAAATTGATGAATGATTAAATAATTCAACGAATAATATAATTAAATGAATTAAAGAAAGTCTGTTGTTTGAGTCTTCAGTCATTTGACTGGCTTGATGCAACCCTCTACGCCTCCCTGTCCTGAGCTAATTGTTTCATCTCTACATAGCTACCACACCGTACATACGAGGCAATCTATTTAACATATTTTAACCTTGGTCTACCCCTACAGTTCTTGTCCTCGACCATTCCTTCCATAACTAGGCTTGCTATTCCTGGGTGTCTTAGTATGTGTCCTACCAACCTATCTCTTATCTTCATTAGCAGTCGCCAGAAACACCTCTCCTCTCCCAATCGTCTTAATACATCTTCGTCTGTTACCCTATCTACCCATCTGATCTTCATCATTCTCCTGTAACACCACATTTCAAACGTTCTTTTCTTCTGCTCCAACAGTCCAAGTTTCACTTCCATAGAGCGCCACGCTCCAGACAAAGGCTGTCAAAAATGTTTTCCTAATACCTAAATCTATATTCGATGTCAACAGATTCCTTTTCTGTATAAATGCTTTCCTTTCCTGAGCCAACCAACTTTTTATATCCTCTTTTCTTTGTCCATCACTGGTTATTTTGCTTCCTAAGTAACATATGTCTCCTACTTCCAGTAGCGTTTCGCCTGACAATTTGATCTCCATAGAGGTTTCTGATTTATTTCGGCTGCATTCCAATATTTTTGTTTTACATTTATTGATGTTCCTCATGAATTCTTTCCTCAAGACCATTCAAAAACTCATTCAAATCGTCTGGCGTGTCGGCCAAGATGACGAAGTCATCAACAAATCTCAGAGTTGAAATTATTTTTACTCTGAGATTTGCTGATGCCTATGTACTGCATATTCGCTATTGTAGTTGGGACTTCCTGATAGACTCTAACTCTGCGAAATCAAATATTATCGAAATGAAACGAGATGCGAAAAATCTACTTGCGCAGGAATGTAGCCACGTCAGGGGGTCACACAATGGGAGGATATGCACAATCCAGGAAATTATAACAATATCGCTTTCAACGCAAAGTTACCTTTTTTAAAATGGAACATACATGTTTTTTCTAGCAAAATTAAAAGTAAACATACAATTATTGATAACAGAATTGGTTTCACTTCTCTAAACCTCGTAACTTCTGAAATAACTAACGTTGTAGAGGGTGGTAAAGGAACACTGTTCGTGACGTTTAACAACAGTGTAGTGCACGTCGTTGGCCTACACACAGCTGGATTATTTGCAGACACGTTACCCCTCCTCGTGGAGGACGTGGGATTGAAAACTCGTGTATCAATGTAGTTCCAGCATGATGGGCGCCCCGCACATTTCATACGTGTTGCCTGAGATGTAATGGATGCGAAGTTTCCAAATCGGTGGATAGGTCGTGGTGGTCCCCTGAGATGGCCAGCACGTTCCCCCGACTTGACGCCATTAGACTACTTTCTCTGGGGCGCATTGAAAGATAGTCTATCAGGAAGTCCCAACTACAATAGCGAATATGCAACAGCGTATTACTGCGGCGTGTGCGGAAATATCTGTGAAAACACTGGGATCAGTACAACGCTCTCTTGGTCACCGTCTACAGAAGAGCATTGATGCAAACGGTGGTCACATTGAACATCTGCTGAAGTGACACAGTGTCGTCAGTTAAGATGTTACTGCTTCCTTGTAAATGCCTTTTCCGTGCTGGATATAATTTACAAACATGACGTTTCTTTAATCTATAGGCCACAAGTTTGTTTAGGAAATCGGTAATTGTACCTTTTGTGCTATGTGTACAGTTCTACACTTGTGTTAAACGTGACAAACAGTGTCTCCATGCCATCCTCTACAACGTTAGTTATTTCAGAAGGTGCGAGGTTTAGAGAAGTGAAACCAATTCTGTTATCAGTAATTGTATGTTTACTTTTGATTTTGCTAGAAAAAACATGTATGTTCCATTTTAAAAAAGGTAACTTTGCGTTGAAAGCGATATTGGTATAATTTCCTGGATTGTGCATTTCCTCCCATTGTGTGACCCCCTGACGTGGCTACATTCCTGTGCAAGTAGATTTTTCACATCTGGTTTCATTTCGATAATATTTGATTTCGCAGAGTTAGGTGGGACACCCTGTATATATATATATATATATATATATATATATATATATATATATATATATATATATATATACACTAGTGGTACCGGTAGACCTTGTCCTATAGAGCGGGGTCAGCAAACATATTTGAATTTTCCATGAACTAAATACTAAGTGATATTTGACATTTGTTTTTTAAGAAAAACAAGTAGTTCCGTGAAGAACTATACAGCCTATTTTCATATATCCTACTTATGTCAACTGCCTCTATCTTCATACAAAATTTCAGTTTGATTGCTGTAATAAATTCATAGATATTGAGAACCGACTAAATATTTCGGATGGTTGCCATGTTGGATTTTATATAAGTAGGTCGTAGAGTTATGTACTGTTACATGAAGATTATTGTGTACGTGTAGCCTTCAAACTTCAATCGCATGATTAGAACACAAGAAGTAAGAAGGATATTTTAAAATTTCGCACAGCTACCATCTTGGGGTTATGGAAACAATTGAAATAAATTAGATGCCAGTGGATTAACATTCGTATAAGGATTTACTGTACCAAGTTTCACTGCACTCGGATGGTTAAATTGCGAGAAACGTCCATGTGAATAAATATACTTCGCGTCGCCGCCATGTTGGATTTGTGATCACCAGGTTATTTAAAGTCCTATAGGTGAACTTAAGGTCATAGCCTCTAAGAACATTAAAAAAATCAGTTTGATTGCTATAATAGATTCGTAGATATTCAGAGCCGTCTAAATGGTCGCCATGTTGGATTGTTAAATGTATAGGCCATAGAGTCATATACCATTAAAGGAAAATTATTGCGTAGGTTCATTATTCAAACTTTCATTTCGATCGCATGATTACGACACAAGAAATAAAAACTTAATTTTAAAATTCGCACTGCCGCCATCTTGAGGTTATGTAAACAATTGAACTAAATTAGATACCAGTGCATTACAATGTGTATAAATATTGCCTGTACCAGATTTCATTGCGTTTGCAACATTAAATCTCGAGACCGGTCTATTTAAAATTTTCAAATTCGCTTGGCCACCATGTTCGTTTTGTAGTTAACCGGTTTTTAAAAGTCTTATAGATGAACTTCCAGTAGTGCCGTTTATCTCCGTACAAAATTTCAGGGTGATACCGCTAATAGTTTCAGAGATATAGAATGCCGGTGAAATATTTCGCACATCCGCCAACTTGTGGTTATGTAAACAATTGAACGAAGTTAGAAGTCGGTGCATTACAATGTGTATAAAAATATACTGTACCAAGTTTTATTGCGTTTGGTTGGTTATATCGCGAGAAACGTCTATTTAAAAGTCGCAAATTCGCGTGGCCGCCATGTTGGTTTTGTAGTTACCAGTTTTTCAAAAGTCACATAGGTGAACTTTTAGTAGTTCCCTTCATCACCGTAATAAATTCCAGGGTGATATCGGGAATAGTTTCGGAGATATTGAATGCTGGTGAAATATTTCGCACAGCCGCCATGTTGGATTGGTGAGACGTAATAAAATTTGAAGGGCACGGTCGGGGTCGCCCGGAATAGTGCTATGAACTTACCGAGTTTCATTGAAATCGCTCCAGCCGTTTGGAAGTTATTAGGGACACACACACACACACCTCACACACACGCACACACACACACACACACACACACACACACACACGGACAAAAGGTGATCTCATAAGCCTTTTTTCAAAATTGAAAATAGACTAAAAAACTGAAATCATTTCCATAGAAGCCTATGTCAAATACCAAGAATTCAACATCACCGCCACCTACTGTATGTTACAAAAACATAGCTATGAATTATTCTCAGAAAGTCAATGAACTTCTCAAAATAAACCACTGCCAATGGAACGGGCTTGGGAGAATTAGTGGGGAAAGAAGACCCTGTTGAACTGAGACTTAAGTTTTCACTAAGGCTAGCGGTTTCCATGGCGACAGTTTTTGTTTTGTTGACTGTATCTTGTGGTCCTAAAAGGGTGTTCATCCTACATTTTGGTCGCTAAGCCACCTACCGGGTCCAATTGTGAATTTAACCATACAGGGATCTATTCAAACATACGTTAAAAAATCAACAAAATCGGTCCAGCCGTTTAGGAGGAGTTTAGTGACATACACATCTCGGCAAGAAAAGTCTTAAATCTACATCGGAACGAATTAAATGGTGGAAATTAAAACAACATCACATCCAGCTGAAAACATCTATAGGTTCTTTATCTATGCCAGAACAAGGTCAACACGTTGATGAAATCTGGGCAAAGGCCTCCACACATATTACGACTTGTGCTACTGACATCATGGGTAAATCAAAACCTGGACGCAGTTTTATCAATAAAGAGATATGGTGGTGGAATTCTCATGTCCAAGATGCCATCAGGATGAAGAAGTTAGCGTATAAGACCTGGCTCCAATCGGGACTGGATCTTGATCGTCAGCAGATTGAAGTCGGTGGCAAAACAGGAAGTGGCAAAGGCTAAAGCAGACCATTACAAGAGCATGTACGAAGAGCTCAACACACCAGAAGGAGCAAATAAAATCTACAGACTAGCGAAGAATCGCCATCGTTCCACTCAAGATGTTGGACATGTTATGATCATTAAGAATGAAAATCAACAACCTCTACGGAAACCTAATGAGATCCTTAACCGATGGAAACAGCACTTCGAAAATATTAGCAACGAAGAATTTCCGCATCCGCCACTACCAGCTGTGGATCCTGTACTTGGTCCAGTACCAGCCATCACGGTTTCCGAAGTGGAGACCGCTATGAAGAAAATGAAAAATGGAAAGGCAACTGGACCGGATGATCTCCCATCGGAGGTGTGGAAGATGCTTGGATCACAAGCAGCTCAGTTTCTAGCAGATCTCTTCAACAAGATCATCAATGAAAACGAAGCTCCTCTTACTTGGCTCAGCAGTGTAACAATACCAATATGGAAAGGTAAAGGAGATGTGCACAACTGCTCAAATTATCGACCGATTCGCCTGCTTTGCCACACTATGAAGATATTTGAGCGTATCGTGGATACACGCCTTCGTGACATAATCAAGATTGCCTCAAACCAGTGTGGTTTTATGAAAGGTACAGGGACAATCGATGCTATTCACGCCGCTCGTCTTTTGATGGAAAGGCACCTAGAAAAGCGGAAACCACTCCATATAGCCTTCTTGGATCTTGAAAAGGCCTTCGACAGGGTACCTCGTGATCTAATATGGTATGCACTACGACAGCATGGGGTACCAGAAGCATATGTTCAATGGGTTCAGCTTCTTTATCGGAATGTCACCAGCTATGTCCGATGTGCTTCAGGAAACTCCGCAACTTTTCCCATCCGAGTTGGTGTTCATCAGGGGTCAGCTTTGTCCCCGCTCCTGTTCATCATCTGTCTTGACACCATCGCAGCCGAACTACTGCAACCACATCCCTGGACCTTGCTCTATGCTGACGATATCATTGTAGCCTGCAAGTCTCGCCAAGAATTGGAACTACATGTTCAATGTTGGAAAACTGCGCTAGACACCCATGGCCTACGACTTAATATTGGGAAGACAGAGTATATGGAGTGTGGAGTACCAAGTGAAGGATCTATTCACATTGATGGCACTGAACTCCGAAAATCATCTGCATTCAAATACTTGGGTACGCTAATCTGTTCAGATGGCCGAACACTCCCAGATGTCCGAAACAGAGTCAACGCTGCATGGCTGAAATGGCGCCAAGTTACTGGAGTCCTTTTTGACCGGAATGTGCCACTATATCTGAAGTCGAAAATTTACAGAACCATCGTTCGACCAGTAGCACTGTACGGTACTGAATGCTGGCCAGTAACGAAGAGACATGAACAACAACTACATGTCGTGGAGATGAAGATGATTCGCTCGACACAGGGACTTACTAGACTGGACCACATCGGGAATGACAATGTTCGAGCTACATTTGGTGTGGCTCCAATCCATGAAAAAATGCGGGAGAGCCGTCTGCGTTGGTATGGCCATGTACTGCGTAGCAATCACTCTTCAGTCGCGAGAACTGCACTTGACATCAGTCCAGAAGGCCGACGACCACGAGGGCGACCGAGAAAGCGCTGGCTGGATACTATGCGGGAGGACATGCGACTAGTGAATGCCACAACTAGAGACGCTCAAGATCGAGCAGTATGGAAGAAAAAGTGCAGAAAAGCAGACCCTGCAATAAAGCGGGATTAATGCTAGGAAGATGATGATGACACGTACAGAAGAAATTTTACAGTATATAAAGATGTGTATATATACTACTGTAGCTGACCCGGCAGACGTTGTCCTGCCAATCAAAGAAAGTGTTGTAACTTTGTTTCTTGAAGTGCTTTTGGATACACAATATTTTTTTCGATTTCTGTTAACTGCCTCTAAACTATCGTGAAATGAATTAACTAATCTAGAAACATTCGTGAGAGCGTGCACAACAACTCTCCAAAGTTTCATCGCAATCGGATAAATGGCATATAACGCATACGGGATTTTGTTTAAATGATTCGTGCGCAGTCACTCATTTGTTGAATCTACTCGTGCTCTACCAACTGTGAAATGGATTTACTAAATTAGAAAGCTTCACGTAAGTGTACACAACAACTCATCAAAGTATCATCGCAATCGATGAATAGTATATGAACGCATACAGGATTTTGTTGGAACGCTTCGCGCGTCGTCACTCATTTGTTACATCTACTCGTGCGCTACCAATATTGTAAAATGGATTTACCAAGTTGAACACATTCCCTGGCGTGTACCCAACAACTCATCAATGTTTCATCGGAATCGGATGAATGACATATGAACGCATACACGGGATTTTCTTTAAACGATTCGCATGCCATCACTCATTTGTTGAATCTACTCATGCGCTACTTATTAAAAACTGGATTTACTAAGCCAGAAACCTATCCTGGAGTGTACACAACATCTCACACAAGTTTCATCGCGATCGGACGAATGGTATTTGAACGCATACGGGACCTTGTTGAAACGCTTCGCACCTCGTCGCACATTTGTTGAATCTACTCGTGCGCAACCTCCTGTGAAATGGATTTACTAAGCTACAAACCTTCAGGTAAGTGTACACAACAACTAAATCAAAGTTTCATCTCAATCGATGAATGGTATATAAACGTATACGGTATTTTGTTGAAACGCTTCGCGCGTCGTCGCTCATTTGTTGAATCTACTCGTGCGCTACCTATTGTAAAATGAATTTACTAAGTCAGAAGCCTTCCCTGGAGTGTACACAACATCTCACCCAAGTTTCATCGCTATCGGACGAATGGTATTTGAACGCATACGGGACCTTCTTGAAACGCTTCGTGCGTCGTCGCTCATTTGTTGAATCTAGTCGTGCGCTATCAATTGTAAAATAATTTACTAAGCCAAACACCTTCCCTGGAGAACACTCAATATCTCACCCACGTTTCATCGCAATGGGCTGAATAGTATATGAACGCATACGTGACTTTGAAACGCTCCAACATGCATAGACAAACAGTAGAATTCGACATCACTGCCACCTTTGGTATAAAACACAACTTTCCGCCACGGGCGGAGTGTATGTAATGGCGGTAGTTACACAGGTTGCGACCAGGTGGCTCTAACGCGCAGAGACAAACCGTCCAAAGACATCAGCTTTCACCAAGGCCAAGGCTAGTGGTTTCCATGACGACTGTTTTTGACTGTATATTGTGGTTCTAAAATTGTGTGTAAATTGTGGTTCTAAAATTGTGTTCATTCCACCTACCGGGTCAGATTGTGAATCTAAACCATACATGGACCCACCCTAATGTACATACCAAATTTCATCAAAATCAGTCCAGTCGTTTAGGAGGAGTTCAGTGACATACACACGTGTCGAAGAATTATATATATAAAGAATAGTGTGCCCAAATCCAGTTGCCTGGATTGAAGGGTACAAGCCGTGAGCCTAGATTTGAGGGAACAGGCCACGATTCTAAGTTCGGATATGGATGTTTGAATAGCCCGCTCCAAACCTTCTTAGAAGTTTTCGAAGGAATTTACAGCCAAGAAGTGGGTAAGTGACGTAAGAGGAGAGCGTCATAGTCGAGGCTATATGTCACTAAATATTTCCCGTTGAGATGGAAACATGAAACCTATATCAGATTACTGGCAAGAACAAGAGAAGAAGAATGAGCTTTGTTTCAAAGAAATTGATCGAACAGAAGCCGAGTTATGAGCTGTTTTATTTCCTGCGTTTTCGCCGCAGTGACCTCGAGTCAACAAGCGCATGGGTATATAACGTGAGCCTCGCAGGCAGAGGTAGGTTCACTTCATCACAATCACTCCGTTGACTTGGTCGTGCTACGCTACGCAAGCGCTCTAGCCGCTTGACTATCACCGAACTTCGAACATCGTTATTATCGCCGAGCACATGGTTGCATTTAAACTTCAACTTACAGCACAAGCTGTGGACTTAGAATTTTCGACAGTACATGGTTACTGAAAGTGTTAAACTATTTCGAGTGAGTTTAGAACTTTTCTTCGATTTCACAGAAGTGAAATAAGTCCGTGGCACTTGGTAATTCTTACCGCTACAACTTGGACATATGGTCGACTGTCTACAACCGTTTCTTCAGTCCACATTCACTTATAGCTGGATTATTTATATCCAATAGTTGGACCAGCCAAGATAAGTCAATAACTTCAAAACCAGTCTTGCATATTACAATTCGAAAGCCGAATGGGAATACAGGTTTAGCATTGTGAAATCTGAAAAGTGAGAAGCTTTGCCGAGCCAACTCGACAGAATTTGTAATTGTGCTGAAAAGATTGTAAGAGTATTGGAATACTGATTGTATCACAGTGGGTCTTGGTAATTATTTCATCATGGATCGCTTAGATCAGACCCCTGTCAACTACACTTCAGCTCTTGAAGTTGCCAACATTTTTCTGCAAGACATTATAATCGCCACTAAGTCTGCGTAAACAGCATGTGGGTATAACACGGAAGCTGATACGAGAATATAAGTACGCGTCCTAATGGGACAGACAACAGGAAGACTGAGTAGTCTGGTTCAGTCCAGATTTCTACCATCAAGACCTACAAGAATGTAAGCTGCAATTTACATGATTTCTATGCGTAGTTAGTTGGATTTTCTCTTATTTTCTACAGTCTTGCCAACACATTTTTTTTTCTCTATAGTCATCGATATGTTTATTTGCTTTTGCAAATATTTTCTTTCGAAACCTGAGCTAGGACCTGAGTTGATTTTTACTCAGACTTATACGATTCGATATTTATGGACGAGCAGAACGAGCATTTATTTTTGTTCAATATTTTTTTTTCTTATTGCTGTCATTAGCCATCATAATTTGAGATTTAAGAATTAATCTAAGTTGAGGAATGGATAGTTATCCATCATTATGAAGTCGAGGGTGACATTCCCCGAACAGTTTGATAACTTTAAACCTAGTTTGAACATAATAATAATAATAATAATAATAATAATAATAATAATAATAATAATAATAATAATAATAATAATAATAATAATAATAATAATGGGATTTAATAATAATAATTATTTTTCTATTTTTCTGGAATAATAATAATAAGCATTTGTGGTTTATAATAATCATTTTCTGATTGTATGATTAATACAGTTGACATTTGAAGTCATACTCTAAATCGGATATTTGTTAATTCCGAAGGTTAGTGGTTAACACATGCCCACTTATAATGAACAGTTAAATTCAGTGAAATTGTTTCACGTTTGCATTTCATATTTAAAGCTTTGATAAAGACACGGAAAGAAGTGAAATGGGAAGCTAAGCATGTATAAAGCAGGGTTTTTGCTAGAGTTTATATAAAATAAAATCATTATGACGCAGCGTCATTCACAACGTTTGCTAATATTAACACTGTGTGGAATTTCTGATGGTGAAATTATATTGGATATTGTCGTAAACTCATTGGTGAGGTTTACTGATTTTTGAATCTTCCATTTGTCATAACAAGCAAATAATTTGGGAAGATGTCATTGTGTGTGTGCAGATAATTATATGCCATTCTGAGTGCGCAATTTAAGTCGCAGGAATGAGGTTGTGTAAAATGGAGCACCAATCAAATTGTAGGTTGGATGTGTTTGATGTAGTAGGAGAGTCGTTTTTCGCCACACTTTCGTCGTAATATAACCACAGGTTATTTTGTGAACCATCATTATTAAATTATTGTTGATCCACGTGTTTGAAAATATTTCTAGTAATTGCTTACCCGGAAAATTATTATTCTACTAGTTCCTTTCATTCAGGAAAGCTTTACCGTTGTCTAAATGCTGATTTATAATTCTGTGATTTTTATCACGTGTCAATCATATGGGCCAATGCTGTTGTTTGAAATTGTTACTTATTAACAACCACTATAAGCTGAAAGGATTTTCAGATCCTATAAAAATAAATACACATTTTCTTTAATAAGTTGATGCTGAACATAATTGACATTTTGTCAAAAATCACTTTGATGATAATAACAATAATTTGTTTCATTATAAAACATGTTAAATGATATTTCAAATTTCCTAATTATTGTTTTCAAGGAATAATTTAATTAATTTGTTGACTGAATCCATATGGAATGGAAGTTATATTTGGGATAATTATATTTTTGATTAAGTCAAAATTATTTTTGACAGACTTTGGATTGAGATCTATCTTTCAATAGATATTTTCTGTTTTTTTTTTGAATCCACAAAAATGCTCAAGGTCCATGTAAATCATAGTGTATTTCACTTATTATGAACAATTTTGTACCTGATAAATCCTAATATCACTATTGCCTAAGAAGTGTTAGTCGAAATGCTACGATAATAGTTTTGAGAAATGAACAGTGAAAGTGATTTTCCAACCAGTGATAAATTTTCTTATTGATCTTCAACGTGTGAATGCTAAATAATTTAGGGATCAGTATGGACGATTGACTTTGCGCTGATAAAACCCTACCCCTGTACATAATTATGTTGAACGAAGTCAACAGGACTGATATTCTGACCTATCGTTTCAACTTTGTTAGTGTTCATGTGTTGGCGATATTGTATATTGTGTAAATAATTTATTCTTTTCCAGTCATCTTTTATGCCATCTTGGGCATATTTTCTTCATGTCATTTTAAAGTTTTAATAAAATGAGAAGATTTTATGGTATGCAATCACCGTTTTCATGAATCTCCTTCTATCCTTATTGTTGCGTCGAGCCGAAAATCAGTTGAGCATTTTTTTTTTTTTTTTTTTTTGGGTCATTGCATTCGACTTTAACCCATCTGGCGCCCCGGGATATTTTGATTCTCGTGCTGACTGATTTTTGGTGAAATGCATATGTGGTCGTCCGGACTTTGGTCCAAACCGGCACATAAAATAAGATAGAAGAGAGAAATGGCTTCGAACGTGGGTCGCGATTTTTATACGGTTGGTTGTACGCCGATTTGATTTTGCAATAGATATTTTGGGAATAGGAAAATGTCTGGTTCGGGCAAATAAATTCAGAGGAAACCCAATTAGTGGGGAAACTTAATTTAAATTAAATATTCAAATAGTTAGAGTGGGATTTGTTTTGTTGTATAATGGCTTATCCATTAGGGTGTCAAGTAAAATTTTAGTATACGTTCGATGGTCAGAAAGATTGTATTACATTAGAATCCAGGTGGAGAATATTGACTTTGTATTTTCTTATATTGTTGTTTAAATCTAACTGTTAATAGTAGAGATTTTTTCCATCACGTCGATATTAGGGAATATCTCATTTTATTCTGAGAAATCCAAGTAGCTACGAATAATTCTTGTTTTAGATTTAAGTCTCTGTGTCTGCTTACATTTATAACCCTAATTTTGAATTGTGTTCTGATAAATCATGCATGAGATCATGAGGATATTGAAACGTATGGAGGAAAGCTCCAAGAGCGCTGCACTGCAAATGGCAGAAATTATTGACAAAACTGATCAAATGGAGGTTAAGCTTAAAGAAAACTCTGAAACTTTAAAAGAAAAATTAATGGAAAATTCCGATACCCTAGAAGATAGGTTAACCGCTTCTTTAAAAATTAATCTAGAGAATTTAATGGAATGTAAATTTAAAGAAAACTCTGATTCTTTAGAAAATAAACTTCAAGAAAACACTGATTCTTTAAAATTTTCGTTAGAAAATAAACTTAAAGAAAACTCTGATGTTTTAGAAAACAAATTAAAAGTAAATCTTGAAACGTCATTAGAGGAAAACTCAGTAAATTTGAAAGCTAAAATGAGGGAAAATTCCGATTCTTTAGGAGCTTCTTTAGAAACCAAAATGTCTAAACTGTTCGAGAAACTCATGAACTCGAAACTTCTTTAGCTTTAAACACTAGTAAAATGGAAGATAAATTTCGCGATGCCGACCAAAAATCTCAGTCATTAGCTGATAGGATCGAGCGAGGTATCAGGAAAGTAGGAGAAGACATGGTAAACTTAGAAATTCGCGTTCAGAAAGAAAATACTGATATGGCAAATAACGTCATACAACGTTTAACTGAACAATTTCAAGAACTGGTAGTAGGAGAGATTCAGCAGAGTGTAGTCAAGGAGTTGACAACTGAGATCAAGACAACAGTTATCCAGGAGGTCAAAGACGCACTTAAGACGGAAACTCAAGACGGAATCAAAGATATTAGGGAAACTTTAACGTCACATGTGCAGGTCATTACGAAAGATATCCAGATAGCTCAAAAATACATCGTGGATATGACAAGTTCACTGAAAAATCATGAAAAGATGATGAACCAAATTTCCAATAACTTGAAGGAGAATTGTAAGGAAACAGAAGGAATCAAAAGGGATACCGAAGAGATCAGAAAGAAGTCCGAAGAAAATCAGAAGGAGATCGAGGACATCAAGAATCAATTTAAAGAGAAAATTCAGGGTGATTATTTTCATAGCAAGGATGATAGCGAGGAGATAAAGAGATTAGTAGGTGAGGAGAATGCCGAACTTAAGGAAACCATAAAAGCCCTTAATGACAAATTTTTGAATTATCAAAAACAAACGAAGAGCATTGTAGAACCTCAGAGTAAAACTACAGCTACAAGTAGAGATAAAGACATTGAGGAAATAAATAGAATAGGAAATCCCCATAGACCAGAGGAGGTTAGGACGATGATGCAATCAGCACCGATGACCTTCTATAAAAATGTAGAAGATAAACCTTCAAAATTCTCTGGAACCGGAAGTATGACGCCTGTAGAATTTCTGAGAGAAGTAGGAGACTACCTTAAAGATTCCAAAATTGGGAAGGAAAGAGAGATTAGAGTGATAGGAAAATTTCTGGAAGGATCCGCCTTCACGTGGTTTAGAGCTTTTAGATCCACTCTAACCAATTTCGAAGAATTTTCTAGAGGATTATTAAAGAAATTCTGGTCCCCGGAAACCCAACAGCAATTGAGAGCAGAGTTGTACTCGAAAAGATATTCCACTTCACAACCTACTCGTTACTCAACTTATTTCTCAGGACAGTTGTCCAAACTCCAACATTTAGATCCGCCGATGCCCTACAATGAAGTGATTACTGTTTTGATCAGGCAATTTCCTGCACATGTCCAGAGAACACTGATAGCAGCGGACATATACAGCATGGAGCAATTCGACGAAATTTTACAGGGACTGGATCACACGAACGCCCAATACTTTCATCAGAAGGCTGGAAAGAACAACACGGTATTTACGGTGATGGCCGACCGATATTCTCAGACACCTCGCAACGGAAGGGAAGAGAAAACGCCGAGGGATGATCCAAAACAAGAAAGATGGAACCAGAGCAATTCTAGGTCATACGAAAATAGACCTTATGCAAGACCTGGAAACAACTACCGAAATCATTGGGAAGACAAAGAGGAAATCAAGGGCGATATCAAGAGAAAAGATACTTTGGGAGAAGTAATGGATATTACCCAAGGAATGAAAATCCAAGCGAATCCAACGAAGAGTTCAAGCAGGAGGCAAGGAAGAACATGGAAGAACGACACCAGGAAAACAAACAATACCTGGAACAATGAGGCAGAGTGAACCCGGTACTTCAGAGACTTCACAAAATAAGGGTAAAGATGAAAAAAACTCCAAATGTGCAGTAGCAAATGGCTTCACTAAGACTTTCACTTATAGAATTACCAAATGGCAGGTAGAGGACGAGGATTTAATACAAAATAATGATGAACGCAAGGAGATGGAAACAAGGATCAAATTGCCAATTATTGTATGTGAAGTATTCGGCAAGCCTGTCGATACACTGATTGACACTGGGGCGATGTTATGCTTGATAAGTGAGAAATTGTATGCCTTATGGAAACTCACTGAGAATCTTGAAGAAATTCCTGTGTCCGGAATCAAGATCCAAGGAATCATTCCCAATAAGACATCCCTGTGTAAAACTCAGCTATACTTATGCATCAGGATAGGAGGACATGATTTTCGACATGTATTTGTGATTATGAAGGACATGGATTTCGACATGATCTTAGGGAGAGATTTCATCCAGAAATATAAAGCTGTGATTGATATGAGTGCCGAAACGTTAAGATATCAAAATACCGAGGAAATAAACTTCGCGGGAAACGAAGAAGAAGACGTCGAGGGAGATGCCCAATGGTCCTTGATATTTCGCGAGTCCTCAGAAGATAGCAAGTCAGAGAGATTGTCAGAGTTAGAAAATGTTCTTGACGAGTTCAAGGATATATTTGATATTCGACCTGGGGAAATTAAGGATTTCGAATACCAGATTCGAGTCACTGATGACGCACCCTACCACGCAAAATTGTATCCAGTAGCCGAGAAGCATCGAGACAAGGTGAAGGTTCTGATCAAAGACATGGGAAATAACAATGTTATTTAAAAAATTCACAACTTCTTATGTGAATCCTTTGACAGTGGTGTCCAAACCAGATGGCAGTTTGCGGCTATGTTTAGACGCGCGGAATTTGAATTTGAGATTATTACCTGAATACGACAGACCACCTATTATTAGGGAATTACTCCGGAAATTCCAAGGCAAGAGTTGATTTTCAAATATTGATCTCACTTCGTCCTACCATCATATTAGGCTTAGTGAAGACTCGAAAAAATATACAGGGTTTAAACCAACAAACCTATGTTTTTCGACGTCTATCATTTGGAATCAAAACGTCTGGATCTGTTTTGATTAGAGCTCTTAAACAGAATTTGAGTCCAGTAGTAAAGGAAATAGCAGTCCGATATATAGATGATATTCTCATTGCATCTGAGAGCAAAGAAGAACATTTATTACATCTCCGAATGTTGTTCGAAGATTTGAGGAAGGCAAATTTTAAGGTCAACCTTCGAAAGTGTCAGTTTTTTCAGAAAGAGATCAAATTTCTGGGACACATATTGGATGGTGAGGGCTACCGCCCAAATGAGAAGAAAATCCAAGCTATTGCGAATTTTCCCAGACCTACTAGAGTGAAGCATGTTCGCAGTTTTCTAGGCACATGCCAATTCTTCGCAGGGCATTGTCCTAAGTACACTGAGACAGTCGCACCTCTCCAGGAATTGTTGAAAAAGGATAATAAATGGAAATGGAATGAAGATTGTGAGCAGTCGTTTCAAGATGCCAAGAGTCTATTGGTAAATAGCATCAAGTTAGAGTATCCTGATTTCACGAATAATTTTATTATAGAATCTGATGCGTCCACCGTAGGGATTGGAGCGATTCTTTTTCAAGAAGACGACGATCATAGAAGACATTATCTGCCTTTTATAAGTAGGAAACTCCGTCCTTCAGAGAGGAACTATTATACTACCGAGCTAGAAGCACTCGCAGTCATATTTGCTTTGGAAACATGGAAGAAGATTTTGATAGGACATTCGGTTATTGTTAGAACCGATCACCATGCTCTAGAATTTATTCTGAGAACAAACTTTGCAAGTGAAAGGATAACGAGATGGTCGCTCTTCATACAGAAATTCAACTTAGTCATTGAACACACTCCAGGGAAGTTGAATATAGGAGCAGATTTACTGAGCAGAGCAGTGGAATCTACACCGAAAGTTTTGCAAGTGACTTTAACCTTGGAAGATGAAGAAACCTTGAGGAAGCTCAAACTTTTGCCTTTATCTCAGAGGAGAAATAGACCACTTAGGAACATTTATCGTTTTCTTCAGGGTGACATGGATCCAGCAGATGCTGATTTTGTTACAACGGAAAGAATTTCCGGGGATTTTTTGGTATTGGATGGTCTGATTTATAAGTTTGTGGATCCAGACCATACCAAGTTGAGAGTTGTTGTACCTCCACGCATGCAAGTCCCCATCATCTGGATGGCACATCGCATGTCAGGTCACGCTGGAGTAGACAAAACCATTAAAGTGATTCAAGAAAGATTTTCGTGGGAACTGTTGAGAAAGTCTGTTACAAACACCATACGTGAATGCGACTTATGCCAGAGAAGTAAGCATAATTCCAAATTGTTAAGGGAAGCCCCGAGGCCTATTATTCCTACAAAGCCTTGTGAAATCTTTGCTACCGATATTCATGGTCCAATTCCAAAATCGAAGAGAGGAAATCGGTACATTCTTGTGACAATTGATGTTTTCACCAAGTACACTATGTTGCATCCTATGCAGAAGGCGAATGCAAAACATTGTGCAAACAGGATCAAGAATAACATAATACCGGAAGCAGGCAAACCGGAATTCCTTTTGTCAGACCATGGATCCCAATTTACATCTTTGGAATTCAGGATCGCCGTGGATAATTTAGGCATCAAACAACTTCTATGTTCAATTAGACATCCAGAGAGCAATCCTGCTGAACGCGTTATGGCTGAAATATACAAATTTTGCCGATTGTATTGTCCAAACGAGCATTGGAAATGGATGGATGTGATTCCTTTAGCAGCCGAATCCATAAATTCTACGGTCCATGAGAGTACTGGACAGATACCCATGTTGCTTCACCATGGAATCAAGCCAACGAGTCTTTGGGATCGGATAATCTCAATTCCACCCGAGATCGAACCCAGTCGTCAAAGGAGGAAAATTCTAGCTTTAGACAGTTTGAGAAGCAGAGCTTTTAAGAGAGAGCGCAGAATCAGAGGGAGACAATTCCGCAGACCCTTGCGTGTAGGAACCCTTGTTTTGGAGAGAAGACCAGTACCCTCTGATGTCCAAAACTATATCTTTTCCAAATGTGCGAGTTAATACTCCGGACCCTACCGAATTCATGAGTGTAACAGCAACGGTAGTTACAAGATAGCCAATACACGAACTGGTATAATCGTGGGAACTTTTAATTCTGCAAGTTTGAAGATCTATCCTTCAAGAGAGCTTGACGTGAAAAAAAAAATACTTCCAATATATTTTTTTTTGGCTATGTGTGGGGTGGATGTGCCCAAATCCAGTTACCTAGATTGAAGGGTACAAGCCATGAGCCTAGATTTGAGGGAACAGGCCACGATTCTAAGTTCGGATATGGATGTTTGAATAGTGCGCTCCAAACCTTCTTAGAAGCTTTTCGAAGGAGTTTACAGCCAAGAAGTGGGTAAGTGACGTAAGAGGAGAGCGTCATAGTCGAGGCTATATGCCACTAAATATTTCCCGTTGAGATGGAAACATGAAACCTATATCAGATTACTGGCAAGAACAAGAGAAGAAGAATGAGCTTTGTTTCAAAGAAATTGATCGAACAGAAGCCGAGTTATGAGCTGTTTTAGTTCCAGCGTTTTCGCCGCAGTGACCTCGAGTCAACAAGCGCATGGGTATATAACGTGAGCCTCGCAGGCAGAGGTAGGTTCACTTCATCACAATCACTCCGTTGACTTGGTCGTGCTACGCTACGCAAGCGCTCTAGCCGCTTGACTATCACCGAACTTCCGAACATCGTTATTATCGCCGAGCACATGGTTGCATTTAAACTTCAACATACAGCACAAGCTATGTACTTAGAATTTTCGACAGTACATGGTTACTGAAAGTGTTAAACTATTTCGAGTGAGTTTAGAACTTTTCTTCGATTTCACAGAAGTGAAATAAGTCTGTGGCACTTGGTAATTCTTACCGCTACAACTTGGACATATGGTAGACTGTCTACAACCGTTTCTTCAGTCCACATTCACTTATAGCTGGATTATTTATATCCAATAGTTGGACCAGCCAAGATAAGTCAGTAACTTCAAAACCAGTCTTGCATATTACAATTCGAAAGCCGAATGGGAATACAGGTTTAGCCTTGTGCGATCTGAAAAGTGAGAAGCTTTGCCTAGCCAACTCGACAGAATTTGTAATTGTGCTGAAAAGATTGTAAGAGTATTGGAATACTGATTGTATCACAGTGGGTCTTGGTAATTATTTCATCATGGATCGCTTAGATCAGACCCCTGTCAACTACACTTCAGCTCTTGAAGTTGCCAACATTTTTCTGCAAGACATTATAATCGCCACTAAGTCTGCGTAAACAGCATGTGGGTATAACACGGAAGCTGATACGAGAATATAAGTACGCGTCCTAATGGGACAGACAACAGGAAGACTGAGTAGTCTGGTTCAGTCCAGATTTCTACCATCAAGACCTACAAGAATGTAAGCTGCAATTTACATGATTTCTATGCGTAGTTAGTTGGATTTTCTCGTATTTTCTACAGTCTTGCCAACACATTTTTTTCTCTATAGTCATCGATATGTTTATTTGCTTTTCCAAATATTTTCTTTCGAAACCTGAGCTAGGACCTGAGTTGATTTTTACTCAGGCTTATACGATTCGATATTTATGGACGAGCAGAACGAGCATTTATTTTAGTTCATTTTTTTTTTCTTTTTGCTGTCATTAGCCGTCATAATTTGAGATTTAAGAATTAATCTAAGTTGAGGAATGGATAGTTAGCCATCATTATGAAGTCGAGGGTGACATTCCCCGAACAGTTTGATAACTTTAAACCTAGTTTGAACATAATAACAATAATAATAATAATTATTATTATTATTATTTTTCTATTTTTCTAGAATAATAATAATAAACATTTGTGGTTTATAATAATCATTTTCTGATTGTATGATTAATACAGTTGACATTTGAAGTCATACTCTAAATCGGATATTTGTTAATTCCGAAGGTTAGTGGTTAACACTCGCCCACTTATAATGAACAGTTAAATTCAGTGAAATTGTTTCACGTTTGCATTTCATATTTAAAGCTTTGATAAAGACACGGAAAGAAGTGAAATGGGAAGCTAAGCATGTATAAAGCAGAGTTTTTGCTAGAGTTTATATAAAATAAAATCAGTATGACGCAGCGTCTTTCACAACGTTTGCTAATATTAACACTGTGTGGAATTTCTGATGGTGAAATTATATTGGATATTGCCGTAAACTAATTGGTGAGGTTTACTGATTTTTGAATCTTCCATTTGTCATAACAAGCAAAGGCTTGATTATTTTGTATAATTTGGGAAGATGTCATTGTGTATGTGCAGATAATTATATGCCATTCTGAGTGCGCAATTTAAGTCGCAGGAATGAGGTTGTGTAAAATGGAGCACCAATCAAATTGTAGGTTGGATGTGTTTGATGTAGTAGGAGAGCCGTTTTTCGCCACACTTTCGTCGTAATATAACCACAGGTTATTTTGTGAACCATCATTATTAAATTACTGTTGATCCACGTGTTTGAAAATATTTCTAGTAATTGCTTACCCGGAAAATTATTATTCTACTAGTTCCTTTCATTCAGGAAAGCTTTACCGTTGTCTAAATGCTGATTTATAATTCTGTGATTTTTATCACGTGTCAATCATATGGGCCAATGCTGTTGTTTGAAATTGTTACTTATTAACAACCACCATAAGCTGAAAGGATTTTCAGATCCTATAAAAATAAATACACATTTCCTTTAATAAGTTGATGCTGAACATATTTCACATTTTGTCAAAAATCACTTTGATTTTAATAATAATAATAATTTGTTTCATTATAAAACATGTTAAATGATATTTCAAATTTCCTAATTAATGTTTTCAAGGAATAATTTAATTAATTTTTTGACTGAATCCATATGGAATGGAAGTTATATTTGGGATAATTATATTTTTGATTAAGTCAAAATTATTTTTGACAGACTTTGGATTGAGATCTATCTTTCAATAGATATTTTCTGTTTTTTTTTGAATCCACAAAAATGCTCAAGGTCCATGTAAATCATAGTGTATTTCACTTATTATGAACAATTTTGTACCTGACAAATCCTAATATTACTATTGCGTAAGAAGTTTAGTCGAAATGCTACGATAATAGTTTTGGGAAATGAACAGTGAAAGTGATTTTCCAACCAGTGATAAATTTTCTTATTGATCTTCAACGTGTGAATGCTAAATAATTTAGGGATCAGTATGGACGATTGACTTTGCGCTGATAAAACCCTACCCCTGTACATAATTATGTTGAACGAAGTCAACAGGACTGATATTCTGACCTATCGTTTCAACTTTGTTAGTGTTCATGTGTTGGCGATATTGTATATTGTGTAAATAATTTATTCTTTTCCAGTCATCTTTTATGCCATCTTGGGCATATTTTCTTCATGTCATTTTAAAGTTTTAATAAAATGAGATAATTTTATGGTATGCAATCACCGTTTTCATGAATCTCCTTCTATCCGTATTGTTGCGTCGAGCCGAAAATCAGTTAAGCATTTCTTTTGTTGGGTCTTTGCAATCGACTTTACCCCATCTGGCGCCCCGGGATATTTTGATTCTCGTGCTGACTGATTTTTGGTGAAATGCATATGTGGTCGTCCGGACTTCGGTCCAAACGGGCACAATATATATACTGAACCTTTATTGATTTGCCGATCAATGAGTCTTCATGATTTTTATTATTATTATTACTTATATCCAGGCAGTGCCTGTTGAAGTAGACAACGGAAGGCAGGTAGTGTGTCGCAACGCTTGCAACAGAGGTGGCGTGATAGTTATTTCTTTGGACGACCTGCTAAGCCAAGTTCAAGGACACATTTTGAGTGAACGCTCATACAATTTTGCGTCATTATGGGCGTGCCAGAGGTGAATTTCCAACCGATACCCGATTGAATCAGCGAATCAGAAGAGAGGGCGCCTGGACCACGCAGCGAAGTGCGTGCCATAAAAAAGACGCTGAAAGCACGTGTATGAAGGACCGCCGAACGGATGGGAGTCCGCATAAGTGCATTGAGACGTTTAGATAAAAAGAATAAGTTTGATACTAGTCCCAAGTCTGTGAGTCGAAAATTACAGATTATTTTCTCAGATTGCCCCTACTCCACTCCATTCTGCCAGTTTCTCATAAATTGATCGGTGATGAGTAGTTTGCGACCCAATTTGATCAGGCGCCGAAAGGCTTAGTTCACGCCAGTTTGAGAAACATTCTATTGTGCTCTTGGGAGCAGAGTTCATGCCAAGCGGAGGGGAGATCTCTAGTTGAGATATGCGCTACTCGGCATAAATAATTTGAGAGACTTTTAAATGCCAGCTACGTGGCTGACTAGACTGTAATATTTTTCTGTAATATTTTTGTGTTATATTTTGTGATGTATATGTGCGTGTGAATTAAGCAAATGCTTAGTTAGGGCCAGTTCGACGTGGAATAATCGCCCAGGACTCTTGAGTGAAAGTTAGTAGCTCATAGCGATTCTAGCAGGGTAGAATTTTAATTTTGAACATTTGTTTTTAAGAAGCCACGCCAAGATGTCTACAGCAAGGTCGATTGGTGGGATGATGTGCTACGCCTCTACCAGAATGTCGACGATGACGGAGTAACTTTCCCGTGGGGAATGCTCTGGGATGGAGGTTGATTTCCTGCAAGCTGGACGGTGATGTACAAACCATTGATTTATTCAATATGTAGCTAGATTAGACGCGGGAACGTGTAAATAATTTTATTCATGGTTTTTCTTGTGTATTTTAGATTTCGTGCACCGACACTCTTCTCTTTTAAATGTACGTTGGCACGTTGCCAAAATTTTGTGTAATTGTATATTTTTCTTACGAGTCATTATTAGTTTGGATTTTATTTATGCGAATGCGGAGCTCGTCATGGTCGATAAATGGTGCTGTATTCAAATTCATTTTTAATAGGAGAAGGGGGTAAAAGTTGTTAGATGTTTTACGAACAGGGTTTTATTCATACTAGGGTTGCCGAGCGCAACACGTTAAGATGTCACTGTAGAACACCTTAGTTCTATATTTTTGAGTTTTTTTTATATATCCCTTTTCAGGTTCTTCAGTCACGGACTAGACTGGGAACGCAAGTCGGTGGAAATATTTATGTCTTTTATTTCAGGTTTCTGTCAAACCCATACGTGTGATTCTGGTGTGTGTATTGTGTCAAGGTGTGTATATTTGATTCTTCGTGGTGAGGGGTAGAATGTGTCTACTGCCCTCAAATTTTGATGGTATTTTATGGAAAGGCGGAGCGCTCTTGGAGGCTACTTTACCTTGTCCTGTGCTGATTCTTGGATTTCCTTGGGAAATGCTAAGATATTTTTATTTGACACACACACGTATATTATGTGCTAAAGGGAGCACGCTTCTTCGAGACTCGAGCCATTGCTACGGCAGGTCGAGGTATGTTTACACGTGGGTTGACACATGTGCAGATTCCACCTTGCGCCCGTCTATGTCTGGTGATTCATCGTTTAGGCAGTCCAGCTGACCGACTGACCCCAGTAAGCTATCTGTAGCAAACCTGTTCTTGCAATGATCTTTGGATCATAATATTAAATTGAGAGTTCGCCATGTCCGTTACGAATTACCGCATATCGTATGAAATGAAATATTTGTCTTATGATGTAAATGTTGGCTTTGAGCCTAGTGACTTCTGTGACTCATTTCATTTGCTTATATGTTAGATTGTTGTTTGTTGTGACACCGTTGGGTGCATTTCGTATTTTCATGTAAAAATGGCAAGCGGCCATGTGTGTATTTTTCTTGATTGGTCACGTGTTGATTTACTTGTGTTGATTTAAAAAATCCTAATTTTAGGCGTTAATGTGGATTGCTACGGAAATTCTTTGATTCCAATTTCATGCGGAAATTATTTTTGTCTTATTCAGTGTAGGAAGTGTCGGATTTAGTTTAATTAGTGTTTAGTTGGTTCCTCGTGTCTGTCTAGCTCTAAGACAATGCAAATTCGTCCCCTGAAGGTTTACTGGATGGTAACGGATCTCGCATTAAATTGTACATATCGTACCGCATGCAGAGAAGCCGCACACGCACATGTCATTGCAGTAATTTGGGACATTTGGTCCAGATGTTTACGATCTCTCCTGAGATCAGGCCTAGTTTGGCATTTTTATTAATTCAATAGGGTGTCATTTGGGAGTCCCTGTGTTTTTGCTGTAAATAGTGTAAATTTGTTAATCTGTTTATTAAATTCATATGTTTTAATCCTGGTATTCACTTTTTCCTGCATGTTATTTTGTTATATGTTACTCTGCATGTTATAAGAAGCGCTTAACAACAACTTTACGAAATGGACTGTTACACCCCCCGAAATTGAGTCTCATATGTTTCTTTGCAAGGGTTCAATACATTGATGAAAGAATGAATAAAATAGATTGATGAATGAATGAATGACTGAATGAATGAATGACTGGAAGAAAATAAATAAATAAGGAACTACTAGATAGTCTGAGAAATATGTAACAAGAGAAAGCTTTTTGAGAGTACAGTGTCCCTCCTCAGAGAAATCGCTATGTCAACACAACTGTCACGTTGCAAGGCTCTAGGGAATAGATATCAGTTACAGCCTTCCTTGGCGGCGGTGCCGCCTATTCTATTGGCTGGACTTGTTGTTTAATAATAATAACTAGCGGACCCGTGCGAGAACCACCCTCCTGGCTTACTGTTATGCGGGTTTCTATAAATATGCTTATTTGTTTAAACGCACTTTTTAAACAAATTGTCGATATTATGAAATCAGAGAGCAATTGAGTCGTCAAGTTACAAAACTCGTCCACTCGTGAATACGAATCATTTTCATGAGAAACGTTTCTCTGGACTTTGCCTCACGTATCTTTTGTGTTTGTTGTTTTCTACTTTTTGCTTTGTGTTTTTGGTTTTGTGTTTGCTTTGTGCTTTTGCATTTGACTTTTTGCATTTCTCTCTTGGATTTTTGTTTATTTTCTGCGTTTGCTTTTTGAATTTTGCTTTTTGCTTTAGCCTATGTTTCTTGTTTTTTTTTTTTGTTTTCTGCTTTTGCTTTTGTTTTTGAATTTTGCTTTTTGCTTCGTCTTTTTTGTTTTGGTTTTCGTTTTGTGTTTGTTTTCTGCTTTAGCTGTTTTTGAATTTTGCTTTGTGTTTCTTTTGTTTTTGTTTTATGCTTTTGCTTTTGTGTTTGCATTTTGCTTCGTGTTTTTTGTTTTTGATTTTCTGGAAAATCAAAATAAGAAAAAACAAAATAAAACAAAATAAACAAAACAAAAAGAAATTAAACAAAATAAAACGAAATAAAGTAAAACAAAACAAAATAAAAAGAACAAAACATAATAAAATAAAATTAAACAAAACAAAATAAAACCAAATAAAATAACAATTCATCACTGCTGCTGGTTGCACAATGGGTTGTGTGCGCCCCATGTGTACAGACTACCCGCCCGGCCCTAGTGCTATGCGGGCTGGACGCGTCACAGTTCTGTCAGGGGCTATCGTCTTGTTTATTTGTTTAAAAGCACTTTATAAATAATAAATATATTTCCGTTGACTTTTCAAGAAATGCAAGAGCTTTCCTGTACTATTGAGACGTCTTCTAACTCCCTCTGGTTGAGTTTTGTGAAACACACACCTTAGCGTATTATAGATGCTAATGATTGCTATTCATGCAGCAGGGAATAAGATAGTTGTGATGCGCTGCGAGGGAATGCGGGACTTAACCGGATTTGTGGAGCCCGTCTGCGGTAATCCTGACGGCTTTATTAGTCGGTGCTGCGAGCTGGAAGCTCTATGAAGAAGCAGAGCGCATAGAGCTACCACAAGTCCTCTAACCATTCCAGTTGTCACTGCAAACATAGCCTAGTGATTTTTAGTATAATTTCTTGCTGTTACGTTAAATCAGGTTTTAAAGTCACCATCTCTGAAACTGTGACCTAAGTTGTCGGCATGGGCTGTTGATAGTCGTCTGAAGTCATTCAGGGTCTCACATTGCTGTCTACTCTAGGTAACAACACATGACATAACCTATAAAGCACAAGTTCGCGGGTTCAAACCCGGCCAAAGTCATCGAATTTTTTAAGAGCGTTAAAAATCCCTCAGTATGCCTTCCATCAGCAGCCTCCGTGGCTTAGGCGGTAGCACGCCGGCCTCTCACCGCTGGGTCCGTGGTTCAAATCCCGGTCACTCCATGTGAGATCTGTGCTGGACAAAACGGAGGTAGACAGGTTTTTCTCCGGGTACTCCGGTATTCCCTGTCAACATTTCATTCCAGCAACACTCTCCACTATCATTTCATTTCATCTGTCATTCATTTAATCATTGCCCCAGAGGAGTGCGTCAGGCCTCGGCAGCCGGCACAGTTCATATCCTCGCCGCTAGATGGGGGCTTCATTCATTCCATTCCTGACGCGGTCGGAGACTGGAAGCAGGCTGTGGATTTTCATTCATTTTCATGCCTTCCATCAGAGGGGAAGTAAAGCCATGTCATAGATTTATGGCATGTAAAAGAACCTTCCACTAACTGCACTTGTGTGAAGCAAAACTTTGTAGGTTAGATTTGATAACGCTCTATTAGTTCCAACGTTCACTGCCAGGTGCTGGTTGCGATGGCATCTAGTAGCCAAGTTCGCAGCTAGATGTCGTTGACGGTAGCATTTGGTAGCAAAGGTAGGAACTACTTGAGAATTGATCGTCTACAGTTCTTACCTGAATTACAGATAACACACACTAATACATCCATGACAATTAACACCGGTCATCAGAGAGATTTTACACACACCCAAAGTACACGGGGCTCCATGTCGCAGCCCCTAAACTGAGGAACCAACCAAATATAAAATTAATATTGATACAATATCGGGGAATAGAAAAAGTCAGATCATTTCGCTAAGAAATAGTTAGTTAATTATTGTTGTTTGAAGGGGAGGAACTACGAGGTCATCTGCTATGAAAACCGGACTTTAAAATTTAATATCAACAAAACTGTTAATTTTCAAGCATTGACAACTGCAAATATAACGTAGGCCTATCAAATGCTAATGAAACCAAACATGAAAAAATATAGATATGAGGTTTTGTAACTTCGGGATCGTCATGTCGGAACGCCTTCAGAAGCAACCCCTAGTTACACCACTGGCTTTGCGTGGATCTTAACCTCGCAAACGTAAGCCACGAGATATCCGTATCACGTAGAATCCGAACTATTCGAGGCGGCATTTTGAATATTTCACATGTATTAACAAGGAATCACGAACCTCATGACCACAATGTCAATGTCGTGTGCAGGTCTTTCTCGACGCCACTGGGCGACCTGTGCGCCAGGGTGAGAGATGGATGAATGAAACTGGGCAAGGATGTGGAAGAAGGTACCGTCGCAGCATTTGCCTGTTTTGAAAATGGGGAAACCACAGAAAACCATTTACAAGGACGGCGGTGGGCTCGAACCCATGCGTTAACCGAGTCCGCAGATCGCTTGGCCCCATGACCTACCGCTGTCGGTAAAAGCCCCTAAACACGGTACGGGTACATCCACATATGAAGGCACAACCGGTATGCATTAAGCCAGAGAAGGAAAAAACTTGATCTGAACGGAAACAGAGGTGTTGTCTGCGTCCTTGACCATGTCGCTCGTACTGAGGCCGGGCACCATCCGCTATCATTGGTTAGCTCCAGCTAAATACAGTAGGCCTACCACCTGCCTAAAGCAGAACGCGATCGTTCCGGATTTATTTTTCCGTTTTCTCAGGTTTCCGTTTTACAAAGGGGTTGAGTTTTAATAAGACAAAATACACTAGAAATTATTACTGTATTATCGCATAGGATTACTATGAAATAATTTGAGTTTTTCCCACTTTAAACAACACAATTAATTCTTTAGCCCGACGTTTGTTTTTCTCGTGTTCTTCAATAACGTTAATTTTCTCCTCCAGTGTAAGTGTGTTATGTTAAGAAGGCATTGTCACTGAATTACAGTACGTAAATAAATGCAGTGCACAGTAAAAAGATCACCTTTAAACCTAATATGGTACACCATAAAATTTAGGTTATGAAATGAAATAGATGGTGACGGTGATCAGCTGCTCATGACAAATAGTAGTTCCGTATTGAAGCTTGAAATGGTAGATATGGAGCACCAATACTTCACCAAACCGTGTAGGTCTATAATAAATGAAGAGCCTGTATGCTTAAAGATCCAATTTTAGCCTTTTCAAAACAAAGCGGCTTCAAGAAACCCGACGTGATGGAATGTGATCTCTTGGTAAAGATAGGTTAGTTCAAAGCATAGGTGTATGAGGTTAGGACAAAGTTACATTTAGAACATCATTTTCTAAGCTTCAATACGGAACTACTATTTGTCATAAGCACCTGCAAGCTGATTAGCGTCACCTTCTATTTCATTTCATTGTATTCTGTTCTTATAACCTAAATTTTATAGTGCACCATATTAGGTTTAAATACGTATCTTATTACTGTGCTACGCTTTTTTTTTTCAATAGCTGATGAAGGGGATAAAATGTAATTAATCCTCGAAACATGTACTGAAAGCAAGTTAAATAATTATTTTTTTCTTTATAGTATTGATTCAGGCGGATGTACTTTTCTTTTTAATAACTATTATAACAACAGTATTCTCTAAAATTGTCGGCGAAATCTTACGAATATGTAGAAATTGGAGTTGTGGATATTAAGGTACAGTGCTATTTCTGTAGCAATATCGCCCAGTTTGTTTATGCATTGTAAGTACAATGGTTGATCCAATATAGGCTACATTGTCAACTTTCAAATCATGTAATTCATGTCCGACATGTTGGATTTTGAGTGCATGTCAGAAGCTATCCTTATCTAATTGGTCAATGAATGAAAATATTGAGCTCTAATTGGTTGGAGAAACTGTGTTATAATGAAAATTAGTACCGGGTCTTTATATTTGCTTGGCTAGTACTTCCTCGCGCATGCGCTCTGCCAGTGACGTCTCAGTTGCCGGCTGCCGCGTGCGCGTGTGTACGGCAGAGTTGGTGCTTAAAATCAGTACCATGCATTTTTACTCACTATGTTTATAGTAGATGCTGAAAATGTTCCCCATCTGCTGCCAAACATAAACGGCATCTTCGTATGAAGTTTCCGGTTATTCCGGTTAATTGAACTTCACTAAGGAAATAACGACTTCTACGTCTACTTTTATCGTTTACTGAACCTTTACGTTTGAATCTCTCAGCCAGTTGTTTTATTGTGATAGTGTATAGTGCTGTAATGCTTTATGTGAAATATTCGTTACGCGAACAATACGTACATAAAGAAATCGTGCGCTAGATCAGAACAAGAAAAAAGTTTCGAGTGAAATTTCCAGGGAGACCCATTCCTATAAATCGGACAATAAAACAACTGGCTAAGAGATTCAAACGTTCACGGTGGGTGAGTGGATAGCGTGTTGGTCTATTAACTTCAAGATTGCAGGTTTGCTCCTGGCCATGGTAAGTGATTTTTGAAAGGCGGCAAAAATACGACACGCATGTCATACGATGTTGGCATGTCAAAGACCCATTTGAATTCAGTAGGCCGTGTTCATAATGGCAAAATTAATCTCGGGAGTTCCCGCCAACACAAAGTTCCTCATTTCTCTACTAGAAAGCGCTATAGTGTTCAAGGAGCTTACAGTTAGATGTCTAACCTCCTTGACTTTCATAGTGATTCAAGGAACAACAAATTTCGACATGCAAGCTACCCTCTGGGTGTCAAATTACAAATATTGCACCCGGCACCCGAGGCCATACGATATTGTTATTAGTAAACGATAAAAGTAGACGTAAAGGTCGTCATTTCCTTACTGAACCTAAATTAACCGGATTAACCGGAAACTTCATACGAAGATGCCGATTATGTTTGGCAGCGGATGCCGAATATTTTCAGCATCTGCTGTAAACATAGTGAGTAAAAATGCATGATACTGATTTTAAGCACCGTATTCTGCCGAACATGCGCGCGCGCGGCAGCCGGCAACTGAGCCGTCACCGGCGGAGCGCGTGAGCAGGAATGTCCTTGCCAAGCAAATATGAAGACCCTGTTCTTTAATGACCCCCATTATGAAACAGTTTTCTGACATATAATATTTACATTTCGACATCGTTGAACATAAGGTACATTATTACTTCCTTCCCGTGAGCAACATTACTGTGATGTTGCTGTTGCTAGTCACCAAAAGAATGACGCAACGCTGTTACCAACGTAAGCTCATAGTAACTAGCGCTGATACTCTTAATCGATTGATTTCACATATCGAGTAATCGAAATCAAAAAATCGATTAATAGCCACAAATAACGATTAATGTGTTAATCGATTAATTTTGTATGTTTACAGATGCCATTAACATGGATCATTCAATAACCTGGTGAGCACAAAACCAATATGGCGGCGACGCGAAATTTAAATATTTAAATGGATTTTTCTCGCGACTTTTCATCCAAGCACTGTGAAACTCGGCACGGGGGCAGATGACCACCTAGTTCCGCCCCTTGAAACCTCAATAACTAACTAAACTTGGCACTGTATATCTTCATACAAAGCGGCTTCGGTGGCGTAGTTGGTAGCATACTGAGCTTCTATGCTCAAGATCGCGGGTTCAAACCCTCCCGAAGTCGTCGGAATTTTTAAGAGCGTTAAAAATCCCTCAGTATGCCTTCCTTCGGACGGGAAGTAAAGCCGGCCGTCCCATGTCATAGATTTACGGTATGGTAAAGAACCTTCCACTAATTACAGCTGTGTGAAGCTAAATTAATTATAGGTTAATCAACGCTCCTAGGATTCCTACGTTCGTCAGGAGCTGACTACGGTGGCGTCTAGTAGCCAAGTTCCGAACTAGTAGTTGTTGACGGCGGCGTTTGGCGGCAAAAATGGGAACTACAGTACTTGAAATTCAATGTCTGCAGTCCTTCCTTGAATTAAAAACAGATAACACACACTAATACAGACATCACAATTAACACCGGTTATCAGACGGATTCTACACACATCCAAAGTACACGGGGCTACATGACTGCGTTGTCGCAGCCCCTAAACTGAGGGACCAACCAACCAACTATCTTCATACAACCTTAATATACTGACGTCTAATTTAATGGAATTTTTTGAGAACATAATAATGGCGGCTGTGCAATGTTTTAAAATCTCGTTTGCATTTCTGGTTGGCTAGTTGTTCAGTGTTGCCGTAGTAATCGAAATGTAATGATTTTCAGTCGGTCTACACGATGGTGCCCTAATCCTGAAAAAAATGTTTACATTGTAAATACATAGTAGGCCTAAATACTTTAGACATAGATTGTATAGCCTAAGTGTATTGGATCTAATGATGATCGCTTGACGAAACTGGTCATTTAAATGTGTTTATTAATCTCATGTAGAACTTATTTAGGGAATAACCTATCACAATTGGGTACAATCGTGTTGACAGACTGAAAACATCAAATTTCGATTACTAAGGCAACACTGTAAATGGCTTCAAACTCCAGAATAAACTTAACATAATCACGAAAGAATAATGAGTTCATGGTCTCCAAAATCTCGTAGTAATTGCCCAGCTATATGTCTATTTTTATCTATACTAATATAATAAAGCTGAAGAGTGTGTGTGTTTAAACACGCTAATCTCTGGAACTACCAGTTGGATTCGAAAAAATCTTTTTGAATATGATAGCCTGATTCAAGAGGAATAGTTTAGGCTATGTGTTACTAGGCTGTACCTCTCAGGAAACCTTAAAGATTGCTTTTTGTTCAGTAAGTCGGAAGAACAAGCGCTCCAGAACGGCTTCAATAATACCGAAGTCTATTGTTGCCATGTAATGCGGGCTGCATCACGTCGCCCTTACTAATGTTCTGGTGCAGAATTGCGAGCTGCTTATAAATTGCAGTCACGGGGAGTAATTAGTGCAAAATATTTCTTAGGCCCCTTAAAACAGTTATCATCATGACAATATTATGCCTCTGTATAAGTGCGATGGTGTTGGTGCAGTATACTGAGGTTATCAGCTGCAATAAGCGTTGGTGCTTTCAAATTTACTTTCATTTATTCCGATCCTTTTCCTTGAGCGCTTCAGTTCTGTAAAACAAATAAATCCACAGGGCGAAGCCGGGCACTACTGCTAGTTTGTAATATTACGCATGGCCGCCATCTTTAACTACACTACCTTCTTGCTAATTTTGAAGATTGTGTAAGTTATATTATATTTCCGTATCCACATACATTGTTAAATAATGTTCAGCTACAAGAACAGCTTTATCATTGGCCTGCAAAACATCTTCTTTTGTGCATGGTGATGGTAAATTCTGGCAAACCAGAAGGTGCTCTTCATTCTGTAGTAGTCCACAATCACAGACTATTTCTCCTTGCACGTAGCCCCACTTCACAAGGTTGGATTTGCATTTCGAAACACTTGTGCGAAGTCGGTTGAGGGTTTTCCAGATGGGATAGCGAAGGTGAAAACCTGCAGAAGGTTCTTCCTTTAGACTCAGGGATGGATTAGGCACTTGTTGTTCCCACAGTTCACGCCTACGTTTTCCTGCCGTATGAACAAGGGGTGCAGCTGTTCTTAAAAACCTCTTCCTTGAACTGAGTCGAACGGACTGTATGTGATGACCATAAAGGGGGTGACGTGGATCGGTTGTTCGCTTCCAACGTTCAACTTCTGCAGCTACTTGCCTTTTTACGGGAGGAGGAGCGATTCCTGCGATAGGATAGAGTTTTTCCTTTGGTGTTGGTCTCAGACACCCTGTAATTATACGACTGGTCTCGTTCACAGCAACATCTACTTGTTTAGCATATGCAGAGTTTCTCGATACGGGGGATGCATATTCTGCAGCTGATAGGCAGAGAGTCAGAGCAGATGTGCGTAGGACATGAGGGTGAGCACCCCAAGATGTGCCTGTTTTTCTGATAATATTATATTTGGCTGGTTAGAAACGCTCCATCAAGTTCCAACGTTCGACGCTAGGTGTCAGTGACAGTGGCATCTGATAGCCAAAGTTGGAACTACTTGAAATTGAACTTCCATTCATTTCATTTCTCATTAACTCCTCTAATCAGTTTGGCGTCATGAAGGGCATCCGGTCGTAAAAACTATCCATCACATAGAATTTCATCGCATCTCATCCCCGAGCCTGTTGGAAACAGGGTTAATAAGGGGTACACATACGTACATACATATAAGTTGCGTTGAAAACGTAATGAGCCGGAGGCTGTAATGCGCAAACCGGTGACGACACCGGCTAATCGTGGCGTGTGTAACGAGGTGTGGTTCCGACCAGAGCGTGGAAGGTCACAGCCCGTCGCTACAGGGCACACGTTCACGCCACGTGACGATACAAAGCGAGCAGCAGCATGCATCAATCGTCCAACGCTGCCAGTCGCATTGCAAACAGTGACATGGAGGTGTCAAACGAAGAGCAAAGAGGTGTTGTTCGGTTTCTGACAGTGAAAGGAGTAGGGGGAACGGACATTCATCGCCGAATGTCACAAGTGTACGGCGAACACTGCATGTCCCTTGCAAGGGTCCAGGCATGGCACAAGCGCTTCAGGGAAGGACGAGTGTCGTTAGCCGACGATGCCCGATCTGGGGCACCCCTCTGCATTACCGATGACAACGTCCAGCTGGTTGATGCACTCATTACCCAGGATCGCCGAGTGACAGTGAACGCCATAGCCGCCGTGGTCGCTCCACGACAATGCACGACCTCATACGGCCAACACAGTCGCGGCACTCCTGCAGAAATTCAAATGGCAGGTTCTCGGGCACCGTCCATACAGTTCAGACCTCTCTCCCTGTGATTACGCCATGTTTGGTCCCCTGAAAAGGGCTTTACGGGGCCAACGATTCACCTCGGACGCCGACGTCCATCTGTACGTGCGGAACTGGTTCAGATCGCAACCCAGGGAATTTTATGAGACAGCCATTCACCACCTCGTGTGACAGTGGGACAAGTGCCTCAACAGCCAGGGCCAATACTTCTAACATACAGGTATTGGTTTCTGTAATCATGCCTCCAGCTCGTTACTTTTTGAACGCACCTTATACATACATACATGCTTACATACATACATATGCAGTTGAAAGTAGGATAAATTAGTTGGAATCCCGTGGGCGCCAGATATAATTTGCAATTTGTGACAGGAGGCTCGCAGTTACCAATAGAGACGCCAAAATACAAGAGACTCCTCTCAGTAAACCTCTAAACGTCTCATTGCAGCAAACGTAAACAGATGTGACCGCAAGGGATATCAGCGGTTTTGTCGTTTCCTGCGCATCAGTGTTATGATGGAGTAAGGCTCTTGTTGGTATATTGACATTCACGGTCAGTGAATTAAAATTTAGCAATCCTTCTATGTTTGTGCCGGGTCTTGTGTGGGGTTTCAGAAGCCTCCGTGGCTTAGGCGGCAGCATGCCGGCCTCTTACCGCTGGGTCCGTGGTTCAAATCCCGGTCACTCCATGTGAGATCTGTGCTGGACAAAACGGAGGCAGACAGGTTTTTCTCCGGGTACTCCGGTTTTCCCTGTCAAAATTTCATTCCAGCAACACTCTCCACTATCATTTCATTTCATCTGTCATTCATTTAATCATTGTCCCAGAGGAGTGCGTCAGGCCTCGGCAGCCGGCACAGTCCATATCCTCGCCGCTAGATGGGGGCTTCATTCATTCCATTCCTGACCCGGTCGGAGACTGGAAGCAGGCTGTGCATTTTCATTCTTGTGTGGGGTTTCACCTAGGACACTAAGCTGGCTCATTTTTTGGAAGCCTTCATAGGGAGGTTATGGCTGCTTGAGCTTTTAGTTCTCACAGTAAAGAGGCGCAGGTGCGCTTCATAAAAAGAGAGGTAGTGCGCAGTTCGCTACTCCTGTGGGGGTCCAGGCGGGGACACCAAGAGCACGCTGATGAGCCAGCTTGGTGTCCTAGGCGAAACACAAGACACGGCAGAAACCTAGAAGAATTGCTGAGTTTTAAGGCTCTTGTGCCACAACATTTACACTGTGGCTTGCGACATATAGGCCCGTGTATTAGGTTGTGTGTGTGGCTAGAATTTGGAAGGAGACAGCCATGGCCTGTTAAATGGTGCAATTGCTCTCGTTTTAAGATTTAATATTGCCTTTGGATCCAGAGTCTCAACACGAACACAAGACCTCAGAAAGCGGTAATTCATTTGTAAAAGTATAAATAATTCCAAAAAATAGTCATTAATATGATATGGAACCAGTATTTCTCTGTAACAGTTCATCTCAGAACAAAGGCTCAGCCTCGTGAGGCAAAACAGCGTTCCATTTCCACGTCAGCCATCTTGGAAAGCATCGAGGCTAATGCTGGGATGATTCCTAAATTCACGCTATGTACGTCTCCTTCCCAATTCTCATCTGAATAAGAAACAAGAAGTTCCGTGACGAACTAAAGAGCCTACTTTTCTTAAAATTTAAGATTCATGCCAATGATTAATCTATATGGATCTCTCTAGAATAATGACGAAATTAAGTTGGTAATATCGAAATATCTAATTAGTTCGAAATATACCTGGTATAATGTAGCCTAATAGAGCACTACAGTTGGCAGCCCTGGTGACTGAATATATTCTTAGTTCCATCTCTTAAGCAAGGAACAGAATAAAAAATGTGGTTGAAGTCCAATGGACGTTACATGCAGTTAGACATTGGATCTATCAGCACGCGTAAAAGCATGTTGGCAACAATGTCATGCGTGTGCTGGTCAGAAATAATCTGAAATATTATGATATCTTGTTGTGCCAATTTTTGATGAAATCCATTTGTTAGTATACAAGTATTTTAAAATTAGACCTATCAGCAGGCAAAGAATCATGTTGGCAGCACTGACTTATACCAATTACTCCAAATTAATCTAGAATGCCAGGTGCTATACATGTGCAAAGTATAGAGCTATTGGCTTGCATACTTTCTGATATATTGATATTAGGGTTTAAAAAAATATAGACAGCATTTATTAACAGTTGGCAGCCCTGATTGCTCTTAAGAATACTTACAGTCATATCTGTTATGGTACACATAGCACATACGAAAGTTGGTTGAAATCCAACTGATAGTATCAAGTATTTAAAAATTGGTCCTATCAGCAGGCTTAGAATCATGTTGGAAGAACTGACATATATAAGTTACTCCAAATTAATCTAAAATGTCAGGTACTATACGTGTGCATAGTTTAAAGCTGTCGGATTGCATACTTTCTGATATATTGGCATTTGGATAAAAACAATAGAGAGAGCAATTATTAACAGTTGGCAGCCCTGGTGGCTCTTAAGAATACGCTCAGTCATATCTATGTATGTACACATATTGCATACAAAATTTGGTTGAAATCCAATTGATAGTGCAGAAGTTATATGCATTTAAAAATCGGACTTATCAGAAGGCTTAAAATTATTTTGGCAACATTGTCATGTATGGCCTCCTGGAAATTAAACTGAAATAGTATTATCTACATGTGTGTCAATTTTGGAATAGCTCCCATGCATACCTTCCAAGATATCCAACATGGAGCTCAAATTTCTGGTGCGTTTTCTCTGCTGTTGGTAGCACTGACATCATTTTCAAATATAGGCTTGAGATATTCCGGTATACTTCTTTACTCATACTGAATTTGGTTTCGATTGCTGCAGCCGTTTAGGAGTTGATAGGGACACACACACACACACAGGCAGGCGGGCAGGCAGACAGACAGACAGACAGACAAAAGAACAGACACACACACATTTTCCCGGATCGATCTCATAAGTCTACTTTTAACTCATTTTTGCAAAATGTCAAAAGTAGGCTAATAACAGTCGTCACAATAACATAGGTTATCAAACAAAATTACACACACCCAAGTACACGGGGCTGAAGGACCACGATATCCAAGCCCCTTGAATGAAACAACAGCAGCAATATCAGAATAAAGGATGACTATTATAGGCTTTACGGCTGGATACCCTTCCTCACGCCAGCCCTATGGGAAGAGTTAAAGGAGAAATGAAATTAATGAATCAAACTGGACACGGAGATGGAAGGAAGCGGCTGTGGCCTATTAGAAGGTACCGACCCAGCATTTGCCTGAATTTGAAAATGGGGAAACCACGAAAAAACATTTCAAGGACGACTGACGGTGGAGTTCGAACCACAGAGCTGTCGGTAAACACATAATGGAATGGTTTGCGAAGGGATAAACAGTGACCCCGCCAGGAGTCGTGACTGCGTGTGTCATGTGCAATATAAATTGATTAGCACAGTCCAAGAAGGCGTGAAATTAATATAATCACATTTTTCCCAGCGTAGCGCGGCGCTGAGCGCGAGGCCGGCGCACAAGGATTGTGTTTTTTTAACTCTATTATATAAGGTGCGTTCAAAAAGTAACGAGCCGGAGGCTGGAATGCGCAAACCGGTGACAACATCGGCTAATCGTGGCGTGTGTAACGAGGTGTGGTTCCGACCAGAGCGGGGAAGGTCACATCCCGTCGCTAGAGGGCACGCGTGCACGTCACGTGACGATACAAAGCGAGCAGCATGCATCAATCGTCCAACCAAGACCAAGGCAGTAGGACATTCGACATGCTTCTTGGTGTGGTTGAAGACTGTGGGGCACCCATTGGGCACACACTTGGCGCAAGTGCAGTCGTTCCTTCATGATGGTGTGCACACTTCCGACGCTCAATCCGACCACGGTGGCTATGGCGTTCACTGTCACTCGGCGGTCCTGGGTAATGAGTGCATCAACCAGCTGGACGTTGTCATTGGTAATGCAGGGGGGTGCCCTAGACACCCGTCCTTCCCTGAAGCGCTTGTGCCACGCCTTGACCCTTGCAAGGGACATTGAGTATTCACCGTACACTTATGACATTCGGCGTTCCCCCTACTCCTTTCGCTGTCAGAAACCCAACAACACCTATTTGCTCTTCGTTTGGCGCCTCAATGCACTGTTTGCAATGCGACTGGCAGCGTTGGACGATTGATGCATGCTGCTGCTCGCTTTGTATCGTCACGTGACGGGCTGTGACCTTTCATGCTCTGGTCGGAACCACACCTCGTTACACACACCACGATTAGCCGATATCGCTAGATTTTGGCCCGAAGTGCGCCGGGTTCGATTACCCGCCGAGACATCAAGGATTTTAATCGCCTGGGGTTACTTCCCGTGGCTCGGGGTCTGGGTGTACGTGACGTCTTCATCATCACTCCATCCTCATTACGACGTCAACTAGAAAGACCTCCACTCGGCCTCTCCGGAGGCCACGCGATCATCATCATCATCATCACATCAATAACTAAACGTCAATCTCAACCTAATCACTTCTCTTCATTAGCAGTCGCTAGAACCATCTCTCCTCTCCCACTCGTCTTAAAACCTCTTTGTTTGTAACCCTATCTATCCATCTGATCTTCATCATTCTCCTGTAACACCACATTTCAAACGGTTCAATTCTCCTCTTTTCTGCTGCCCCAACAGGCCAAGTTTCACTTCCATATAGCGTCACGCTCCAGAAGCCTCCGTGGCTTAGGCGGCAGCACGCCGGCCTCTCACCGCTGGGTCCGTGGTTCATATCCCGGTCACTCCATGTGAGATCTGTGCTGGACAAAACGGAGGCAGACAGGTTTTTCTCCGGGTACTCTGGTTTTCCCTGTCAAAATTTCATTCCAGCAACACTCTCCACTATCATTTCATTTCATCTGTCATTCATTTAATCACTGCCCCAGAGGAGTGCGTCAGGCCTCGGCAGCCGGCACAGTTGATATCCTCGCCGCTAGATGGGGGCTTCATTCATTCCATTCCTGACCCGGTCGGAGACTGGAAGCAGGCTGTGGATTTTCATTTCACAGCGTCACGCTCCAAACAAAAGCTTTCAAAAATTACTTCCAAATACCTAAATCTATATTCGATGTCAACAGATTCCTTTTCTGTAGAAATGCTTCCCTTGTCTGAGCCAACCTACTTTTTATACACACCATTCGCTGTAAAACTATTGATATTGTTCATATTATTATTTTTGTACATTACATGGAAATTAATATTCACTTGTGCTCATACATGCGTGCACCGCGCAATATTTTGTAACTATAACCCTCCCCCCATTGCTCGTTCTTGACTACGCCATTGTCCAATATTGAAGTGTATGAGACAATCATCACGTTCCTTTACAACATATCTACTAAGCAACGCGTAGGCGTTGTTCAAAGGAACGACGGTAAGCAAAGAGGAAGGTTAGATGTGCGCTCGGTTGAAGCAAGCATGGTGTTTTGTTATTAAGATGGCTGATTTAGTCACATTCTTACACGTCATTGGTCCAAAGCAAGAGAGTTGAGGCAATGGGCCTGTGGGTCCAGATTCAGTTCATTACCACCTTCATGAGGAACATGACACAGCATTGCGTGCCAGCTGTTGCTACTTGCTTCTCGGATGACAAGTCTGAATGTCTTAATGTAACTACTGACTCTTCCTGCTTTGGAGCTGTTTTAAACTCAGACAAGTGCCAGTCACTCCTTCCCACAAGCATTTCCTTACAGCGTGCGCCTTTAGTTCTCTGTACAAGAGGGATAGTCTACGGGAGAAGTCAGCAACTGTCGACCGCGAGCTACATGTAGTTTACTGACTGGCTAGGTAGGCTCAACTGTATGTCAGTTAATTACAGTCTATTATTTAATTTCCCATTGCATGGATATAATCCTCCTCAGCAACGGCTGAGGTCCCGAAACAGCTTCCTGAGGACATCTGAGATGCTTACCGTCTCACCGGTGAAGGCAAGGTTGGATGAATGGAAGAAGACGAACCCTGACCCCTGCGGTTGGATGCCAGTAGCTGAAGAACTACCACCCGGACACAACGAAAGCTGGTTGGTGTGGAAGTCTCTGAACAGGTTACGATCAGGAGTTGGAAGATCCCGAGACAATCTGAGGAGATGGGGCCTCAGTACAGGTGACACGTCTTGCGAATGTGGACAAGAACAAAGCACAAGCTTCATTGCCCTCTGTGCCCTTCATCTTGTGCAGAGGAAGATCTCCTGCAAGCCACTCCGAGCGCCTTGGGTGTTGCTCAGTATTGGGCACGTGCTATATAAAGTCCCAAACTGTACATTTGTATGTTTCTCATACCAGAATAAATAAAATTTACTTTCCTCTTGTTCAGTTGCAAAGTTTCATACATTTTGGGATAATTTCAATAATATTGGAGATAATAATAATAAAGCACAATGTCCCAAAAGGCTTGATAAACAAGATCAAAACACAAGGGCATGTGTAAGAATAGGTAATGGGGAAAGCAGATGGTTCACAACAAAACAAGGAGTCCAACAAGGAAGTTCACTGTCTCCATTACTATTCATCACAGTGATGGGCATAATCCTCAAGAAAATAAAAAGAAGAACAGGGTAATGAAACAAATGCCCTTGTCTTTGCAGATGACGTCATGATTTGGGGAGAATGTGCCAGAGAGGTACAAGAAAAATTGGATTCATGGGACAAGCTGTTCAAGGAGTATGGGTTGAAAATAAGCCAAAGTAAGACAGTGGTGATGACAACAGGACTGTCTAATGCAACCATTTACTTGAGTAATCAGCCTCTACAAATTGTTGATCAATTTAAATATCTTGGTAGCACAGTGTGTAAGGATAACAACAACAACAGTGAAGTAACAAATAGAACTAGTAATGCAGCCTCCTTCTATGCACAAGTTAGAACACTACTGTGGGATAATAAAGTGCCCAGGAAGTGTAAACATTTATACTGTTTAAGATATACTACATCACGATAGAAACATGCACCCCGTCCAGAAGAGAAGAAAGTAGGATTCAGGCATCCGAAATGAGGTTTATAAGAACAACGCTTCAAAGGACAAGGAGAGACAAAGTAAGGAACGAAACAAACAGGGCAGAGGCTGGCATAGATATCAGTGCTACAAAATATTTGCAGAAGCAACTATTAGGATGGTACGGGCATCTTCAAAGAATGGGAGATGAGAGGACACCAAAAGCTTATTTCAACAAGATTATCCCAGGAAAAAGACCAGTAGGTAGACCAAAGCAGAAATGGTTGGACCAAATCAAGGATGATCTTGAAGACAAAGTGGAGAAGGACAGGAGAAGGTGGCGAGGGCTCGTTAACAGCACCCGGGCCACAGGAGCTGGAATTTAATGACGATGATGAATAATAAAATAATAATAATTTATTTATTTCATATTTTATGGCCAACATGGGACGACTAAAATCAATTATACAAAGATTCTTTCTGTTTTCTATGCTTCCAATATTTCTTCATCCTCTGAAGATGTCAAGATTCTTTCTTCGGAGAACACCCATCCTTTTGTCCTTTTAATAAATAAAAATATAATAGAGTGGAACCGCCCTAATCCGCACTAATTAGAACCAGGACAAAAAAATCGGATTAATTTAATTAATATAATAAGGCGAGGAGAAAGACTAATACAGTTTGCACTGGGACAAAGACTTAAAATTGTGAACACATTTTACAAGAAAAACCCAGAAAGCAAATGGACATGGAAATCTCCGAATGGGAAAATCAAAAACGAAATAGACTTCATCCTAACCAATAGACTAACAGAGGTGAAAAACATACAAGTGATAAATGGTCTGAAGTTTGACACAGATCACAGAATGGTACGATTGAAAGTGAGAATAAAGAAGAAAAGGAGACACTACTTCAACAACAAAACTACACATCCAGGATGCATAGACAGGGCGGAGTATGTAAAAGCACTACAAAACCTACGAGACTTCAACCAACAAACGGAGCAAAAAGTCCAACAACACTATACAGAGCTCGTAAATTGCATATCCCGCGCAGCCAAACAATCGTCAACACCTGGAAACAGTATGAAAAATAGAATAAAACTTAAGGATAGCACCAAATGTTTGATCGAAGAAAGAGAACGCCTAAAATCACAAGCCATAGAAAACGAACACAAAAAGCTGGAATATGCGGAAGTCAATAAACAATCAAAAAGGGAAATCCGAAGAGACATCAGAGAACACAACACTAAGTGGTCAAAGAAATCATGGATACCACAAAATCAATAAAGAAGATTAGAAAAGAATTAACTCCAGGCAAACATTGGATGCTGGGAGTAAAAGACAACAACGAAAAAAGACAAGCCTCAAGAGAAGAGATAATGATGCAAGCGACAGAGTTCTATAGAACACTATACTCGAGTAACTCTCAAAGATCCAACTTGCATCAGGACCAGAATACATCAGAAGAAAACCTAGAGGAAGAAACACCTCCAATACTACCCAGTGAAGTAAGAGCAGCCATTCGACAAACGAAAACCGAAAAATGCCCAGGTGAAGATGGAATTTACAATGAATTTCTAAAATGGGGTGAAGAAGACCTAATCCCAGTCATCACAACATTATTTAATTCCATACTCACATCAGAAGACATACCAATGCAGTGGAAACAAAGCATTATCATACTTCTACACAAAAAGGGAGCCAAGGACGACATAAACAACTACAGACCGATCAACCTAATTGTAAACCTCTACAAGCTATTTATGAAGATCCTAACCAATAGAATGACAAAGGCACTGGACGAACAGCAACCGATAGAGCAAGCAGGATTCAGAAAGAGTTTCAGTACATCAGACCACTTGCAAACAATAAATCAACTCATGGAGAAAGTTCAGGAATTTAATCTAGAGGTGTATATCGCATTTGTGGATTACAACAAAGCATTTGACTCCGTAGAACAGGGAAGCGTCTTAGAAGCACTGGATAAACAAGGCATCCCAATCAAATTCGTTAGACTCCTTGGCAAACTCTACGACGGTAACCAAGCCAGAATAAAGACAGAAAGAGAAGGATGTAACATCATGATAGAAAGGGGAGTAAAACAGGGAGACCCCCTCTCACCAAAATTATTCACCTGTTTGCTGGAAAATCAGTTTAGAAAACTAGACTGGGAAGAAAAATATGGCATCAGAATCGATGGGACAAGACTAACCCATTTACGGTTCGCAGACGACATTGTTTTGGTGGCTGAATCAGCGAAAGAGCTGGGATAAATGATAAAAGAATTAGACAAAACAAGTAAAGAAGTGGGCCTTACAATGAACCCGAAGAAAACGAAGCTGATGACCAATGCGTTAGAAGCCCCAATTAATGTGAACGGAGAAACACTGGAATATGTTGAAGAATATGTATATCTCGGTCAGAACATGTCATTTTCAAGTCGTTCAGAGAAAGAGGTCAAACGAAGAATAGGACAAGCATGGAAGAGCTTTTGGTCCCTAAAGTTTATACTGGCTAACAAGACCCAAAAACACACTTTAAAGGCTGAAGTTCTGGAAAAATGCGTTATACCGGTGTTACTATATGATTGCCAAACTTGGGCATTAACATCGAAACAAAGACAAATGATCCAGAGATGTCAACGGAAAATGGAAAGGAAGATACTTCATGTCTCATTGAGAGATAGAATACGGAACGAAGATTTAAGAAGGAGAACCGGCATGAAAGACGCTATGACATCAGCAGACCAGCTCAAATGGAGATGGGGTGGACATGTAGCGAGATTAGATCCTAACCGATGGACGTACAAAATGACGATGTGGGACCCAAGAACAGGAAGACGAAACGTTGGGAGACAAAGAATCAGATGGGCAGACTGGTTCGTAAAATGGGGAGGAAAACAATGGACAAGAACAGCGAAGATGAGGCAGGAGTGGAAAGACCTAGGGAGACTCGCATGCAGTGACCAATAAAACAATGCATCAACTAGAAAGACACCGTTCAGTGGGCATGCAGCAAAGCGGTACATATCTCTGGTGTGCAATAAAGGCTTCTCACAGAGCGGTGACCTCAAGAAGCACACTGTTGTTCATACTGGAGTGAAGTAATACACTTGTAGCACATGTGAGAAGTCATTTGCATGGCGGACAGAACTAATGGAACATTGTCTCGCGCTCTAATTTGAGGAAACATCATCGTGTTCACTAGGGAAAATAACCTTACTGCATCACAAGGAATTCAATAGGTTCAACTATCTTGCGAAACACTTGTTAATTCGTTCCGGGACCACATGTGCACAACATAGTGAATGATTTGTGGGATGTTAAAGAACGTGTATAGGTATCTGCATCCAAACTAGATGTTAAAACTCCACCGGTAAGGTTTTGTATTGCATTTTAAAAAGACCTATTTGAAACGGTTCAATATACGTAGATTTTACTGAAGAGTGAAGACTTGGCAGTTTCTGTCATTGCTCAAGTGCTTAGACAGGGTAAGCTTTGTGCTTAGTGGCAATGGGAAGCTCCCAGATATTGGTTGATGGCTATTATGATTTCCGTAATACTAATGGATATTTGAGGCCTTGATATCGCCAGACTCAGAAATGAAGATTGTTGTAGCGAATGTTATGCCATCGTAATATAATTTACTTAATCTTTAATCAGCTGCACATCTATATAGAAGGCCCAATCAGAAAGAATAACCCCGAATGCTCCTCAGGACTTGCTCACCTGATGAGTTAAAACTGAGCAATTCCCTGCAAAGCAGGAGGCCATAGCCCTTATGGGATTTGTAATGCTATTTATTTATTTATTTATTTTAATAAGGCTTATAAAAAGTTGCTCTTGAAATACTTAATCGAAAATGAAGACACTTCTAAAACCATTGTCGATGTCCTAAAACAAAGGCGTGGCTGAGGCATCGGAAAATGTCACAAAGCAATAATTATTAGAAAGTTCTGTAAGTTAATTATTCTCAGTTGGTGCAACGTGCAGTGTTTTTTTATTTCATTTTTTTGTATTATTTTATAGGACTGTAGATTTGATGTTCTAAAATTTAGTCTGAAATTTCTTTAATAATTTTCAATTCCCCTTTAACAATTTTTTGGGTTCGGGTTAGCGTGGCTTCAGTACCCCTGGAGCTGCACTCCGACCAAGGGAGAAACTTCGAGTCGCAGGTGTTCCAGAACCTATGCCAGCTGCTGGGAATCCGGAAGACGAGGACAACGCCGCTATACCCTCAGTCCGACGGGATGGTAGAGCGATTCAATCGCACCATCGAGAACCATCTCCGAATAATCGTCAGCGAGCACCAGAGGCATTGGGACAAACATCTTCCACTATTTCTTCTGGCCTACCGCGCCGCCGTGCGTGAAGCCACCGGGTGCACACCAGCCCGGGCCATGTTTGGGAGGGAGCTCCGTCTACCTGTCGATCTTGCCTTCGGCCGACCTGGGAATGATCCGGTCCCGGTAAGCCAGTATTGTCAAGAACTGGTTGACCAACTGGAGGACGTGCACGCGTTCGCGAGGAGGAAACTGCGGATCGAGACCGACCGAATGAAGACCCGATACGACCAACAGACGGATGCCGGCGGATTCCACGAGGACGACCTGGTCTGGCTCTTCAACCCATTACGGAAGAAAGGCCTGTCACCCAAACTGCAGAAGCCCTGGGAGGGCCCTACCAAGTCGTGAAACGGATCAACGATGTCATCTACAGGATCCAGCGGAGCCCAAGGGCGAAGATGAAGATCGTGCATCGAGATCGCCTGGCAGCCTACGGAGGGACACAGACGGACCAATGATTGATCGGGACGATCACCCTTTTAGGAAGGGGGTGGTGTTACGGCTGTGAGTTTGTTTCATCGCTCGCCGCATGAGTCACAACTGCCCCTGGGCTGGGCTGTGCTCTGCCTCAGTGTATTGCGTGCGCCTTACGCAACAGGACCTCTAGAACAAAGGGATGGTCCAGAATATTCGTGACCCAGCCAGTGATGGAAACCTCGAGAAGCCGTGAATCCTGGATGGGTCTAGAAGCATTTATTGAGTCACCGGCCTGCTATATAATAGCGACCTGTCAAGCAGTGGGTGTGTGTTTTTCGAGCTAGTGCGAGCGTTTACCTTGAGCGACAGTTGTTGGCGACGTGACTTGCGAAACCCCTAGTGAAGCTGATTCTCTTGACAGCGAGGGAGTGAGAAGCCTACAGAGGAACTGTGTCTTGAAGAGTGTGTGCTTACCTAGGGCGACAGAGACATTGTGGTGAATTGCGAAACAGTGAGTGACAGACTTAGTGCAGCTGATTCCAGCCAGCGAACGGGACCACCTCATTAGCGAGAGGATTAACTGCAAGGCCGAGTGAAAGGGTGAGTCGAACTCCATACAGACGGGAGCTTCTGTAAGACAGCTAATTGTTTCTATCTGCTTATTGTACGGTGTATATTTCTGACCTGCAAGCAATAAAGCTAACTTCTCTTTAAAGGAACAATTGTGTTTGTGCTTTCACCCACCGTAATCCAGTTAACGGAACTTGCCACTAGGGGGTGGCACGTAACAATATTTAGTTCATGGTACTGGTTCATGTGAGCAGTTCAATACAATACGACATTCACAACATCCTTTCGCTTTATAGGATATTGTTGCGTGTTGCCGCGGGGCGGCAGGAGGCTCCCGGGGGGAGGGGCAGTGTGACAGTCTAGTGGCCTTGGACAAACCCCGCAGGGGAAGGGAGAGAGTGCCCACACCCTCTCGGTTCCTCCCACGGCCATACATTAACAAAGCACTTGTGAGTAAGTGCGAGCCGGCCAGAGAATACGCGAAAATTCTGGATGTGGAACCAACCGGAACAGACTCAATGCGGCAATGGGTTGTGACATTCGAACTTTCCAGGCCAGGGACTGATCCCATATAAACCAGCGAGCCGCGGCGAGGAGGCAGTGTGTATTGCAGAGTGTATTGGACAGTGTATTGGTCAGCATTAGTGTGTATTGAAGTGTGGCCGAGTGAGTGAGTGCGCAGCAGTACAGCGATTACTACTGGACGTCTACGGTAACAGAGTGGAAGCCTGCCTGCCAGGGCGCAACTTTGAGTCAGGACTGTGAGTGCTTGGAGGTGTCGCGGTGCTTCGTGGAATACGTGGTCGTGGGATCGACACGGGACGAGCAAGAGCGCACAAGGAGCAGCAAGAGGACTCTGGAAGTAAGTGAAGTGGCAGTGGCAAGGCTGTAGAGTACCTGTGTAGACTGCACGTGTGAGTGTAAGCTGGAACACTGTAACGCCTCACGGACAGGGAGAGCATAAATACCGAGGACAGTGGTAGATTGTAAATGTGGAAACTAATAGTGACTAGTAGTGTTTTCTGAGGTTAGACTCAGTGTATGTATATGTGTGCACGGTGTATGTTTGTGGGCTGCAATAAAATTATATTTCTTTAAAGCAGTAATTGGTGTTTGTGCTTTCGCCCACCGTAATCCAGTTAACGTAAGTGCCACTAGGGGGGTGGCACGTAACAACTGGTGTCAGAAGTCGGATTACGAACCCAAGCACAAACACAACACCTGAAGGTCCTGGTTTCATAACTCGTACAGGTCATTAGTTCACTAATTTTCCTGAGAGTGCATGCCTTTCACAAGTCAGACAATTAAAATGGATGCGAAAATAAAACTCCTGTTAGAAAAGTTAACTTCCAAGATAGACGATGTCCAGAAGAAGATGGAAGACGGCCAGAAGAGGATGGAAGAGCATTTCGAAAACTTTGGAAAGAAAATGACGGAACATTTTGAAAACCTGGGAAAGAAAATGGTGATATATTCGGAAAATTTGGAAAAGAAAATTGGGGAAAGTTCCGAAAATTCTGAAAAGAAAGTAGAGCATGGAACTAGTCAGGACGAGCTGAAATCAGACCTGAAATCAATACCAGAGTATAACAAGCTTGGAAGTGATATGGAAAGTGGCGCGGCAGAGGACGCTGATGCCCAAGACAAACAGTTCGGAATGCTCAGCGAGTCAGGGACGAGCCACTGGGAAGCATCACGGGCATGGAAATCGGGCCAAGGCTTAGCAGCTCTGATGGCAGGAACAGCGTCACGAGTGTGAGGACGCCGCACGTCGATGAGGCTTCATCATGGCAGATCTTCGGGACCGGGTTCGATACTGTGGCGAACCATGCCAGGTGCACGCTGCAGGACGGAGCCGTTCAGCTCATCACAGGACTTCGCCTGGTGGATGTCCTACACGACGTCCGGACGGGGACTGGGTACAACGGGATCGTCGCGACGCTGGAGGAGCATCGTGGGGACTACCAGCTACCTGCCATGTACCACCTACGGCTAGAAGGGAGGAACGGGCGCGCGAGTAAGTCAATTGAAGAGCTCGCGCTGGCCGGCTCGCCTCCCGAGCATGTGCACCGAGAGGCGGCGTACATCTTCGTGGATGGGCATTGCGACGCCATGGTACGTGAGTATTCGATGCTCAGTGGAAAGCGCTACCCAAGGCAGGTAAAGACCATCGTGTTGGGAATGGCGGCGGCGAAGAGGACAGCATGGGTGACGCCACCGAGGAGTAACGCCGCTGGAGACGAAGAGACGGTGGAGGTTGGCTACCCTCCACCAAAGCAGCGTAAACCACCACTGGGACGCCGTTGCAGCAGGAAAGTCACCTGTCGGCTACGGAGTGAAAGAGGCCATCTAATTAGCAGCTGTCGGCGAGGAACAGCCTCGCGGTTAGAAAAGCGAGTGACGGCCAGCCTAAACAGGGGCTTGTCAGCGCCGTCAATGCCACCCCCTCAGACCTTGGACAGCCTTTACGATGAACAACTCGAGGCGAGTTGCTTTAAGGAGGGGAGCAGTGTTGCGTGTTGCCGCGGGGCGGCAGGAGGCTCCCGGGGGGAGGGGCAGTGTGACAGTCTAGTGGCCTTGGACAAACCCCGCAGGGGAAGGGAGAGAGTGCCCACACCCTCTCGGTTCCTCCCACGGCCATACATTAACAAAGCACTGGTGAGTCAGTGCGAGCCGGCCAGAGAATACGCGAAAATTCTGGATGCGGAACCAACCAGAACAGACTCAATGCGGCAATGGGTTGTGACATTCGAACTTTCCAGGCCAGGGACTGATCCCATATAAACCAGCGAGCCGCGGCGAGGAGGCAGTGTGTATTGCAGAGTGTATTGGACAGTGTATTGGTCAGCATTAGTGTGTATTGAAGTGTGGCCGAGTGAGTGAGTGCGCAGCAGTACAGCGATTACTACTGGACGTCTACGGTAACAGAGTGGAAGCCTGCCTGCCAGGGCGCAACTTTGAGTCAGGACTGTGAGTGCTTGGAGGTGTCGCGGTGCTTCGTGGAATACGTGGTCGTGGGATCGACACGGGACGAGCAAGAGCGCACAAGGAGCAGCAAGAGGACTCTGGAAGTAAGTGAAGTGGCAGTGGCAAGGCTGTAGAGTACCTGTGTAGACTGCACGTGTGAGTGTAAGCTGGAACACTGTAACGCCTCACGGACAGGGAGAGCATAACTACCGAGGACAGTGGTAGATTGTAAATGTGGAAACTAATAGTGACTAGTAGTGTTTTCTGAGGTTAGACTCAGTGTATGTGTGTATATGTGTGCACGGTGTATGTTTGTAGGCCTGTAATAAATTATATTTCGTTAAAGGAACAATTGTGTTTGTGCTTTCGCCCACCGTAATCCAGTTACCAAAAGTGTCACTAGGGGGGTGGCACGTAACAATATATTATCCACCTGTCATAAGGACAGTTTATGCTTTCAAAGATGCTGATAGCTGAACCTTTCAGTCAAATTTTGGAGAATTTTCATGCCGAACTGCTATTATTTCTATAAATCAAATGTTATAGGCTATACGTATCTACTTGTCGTAATGTGTTGGATAAATTTAAGAAAAAATAAAACTAAAAACATTAACAATTAAAGTGTAAAAATAAAATATAAATCTATATATATATATATATATAAATCAATGTTACGTGATAGTTTGTCTGTCTGTGGGTGGGTGTGTCTCCTATGCGTTCATATACCATTCATCCGATTACGATGAAACTTGGGTGAAATGTTGAGTACACTCCAAGGAAGGTTTCTGGCTTAGTAAATCCATCTTACAATAGGTAGCGCATGAGTAGATTCAACAAATGATCGACGGCGCGCGATGCGTTTCAACAAAGTCCCGTATGCGTTCATACAGCATTCGTCCGACAGCGATGGAAATTGGGTGAGATATTGAGAACACGCCAAGGAAGGATTCTGGCTTAGTAAATCCACTATACAATAGGTAGCGCACGAGTAAATTCAACAAATGAGTGACGACGCCCGAAGCGTTTCAAAAAGACCCGTGTGCGTTCATATACCATCCGTCAGATAGCGATGAAAATTGGGTGAGATGTTGAGTATACTCCAAGCAAGGTTTCTGGCTTTGTAAATCCTCTTTGCAATAGGTGGCGCACGAGTAGATTCAACAAATGAGCGACGGCGCGCGAAGTCCTTCAACAAAGTCCCGTATGCGTTCATATTCCATTCGTCCAATAGCGATGAAGCTTGGGTGAGATATTGAGTACACTCCAAGGAAGGATTCTGGCTTAGTAAATGCACGATACAATAGGTAGCGCACGAGTAAATTCAACAAATGAGCGGCGACGCACGAAGCGTTTCAACAAAGACCCGTATGCGTTCATATACCATCCGTCAGATGATGAAAATTGGGTGAGATGTTGAGTACACTCCAAGGGAGTGACGACGCGCGAAGGGTTTCAACAAAGTTCCATCTTCGTTCATATACTATTCATCCGATTGCGAAGAAGCTTTGTTGAGTTGTTGTGCACGCTCCCACGAACGTTTCTAAATTAGTAAATCAATTTTACGATAGCTTAGAGGCAGTTAACGAAAATTGAACAAAATATTGTGTATCCAAATGCTTTTCAAGAAACAAAATTACAACGACAACACTTTCTTTGTTTGGCATTGCAAGTCATGCCGGGTTCAGCTTGTAAGGAAATAAAAATCACAAAAAGAAAATTACAATAATAAAATAAATATAGAAATTAAAATAATAAACATAGCTATAAAATATATGAAAATTATTGTAAAAATAAATTCGAAATTAGTTAATTAATTAATTCAGTTAAAATATCAAAATTAAATCTATAAGAACATAAATTGAAAATAAATATGTATATGTCGTAGTCAGATAGTGAAATCCGACATTTCATGAAGATCCTAGGCACTTCATGAAAAGCCGGCATATGATGTAAAATGGGATAGTTACACTATCTGACGCGTGGTTTCATGAAATGACTAAATTTAGCCGTCACATAGTGTAATTCTTTTTTACAATATCTGACGGGAAGTCCAGCCCGTCACTTCATGAAGAAGCGGTAGCGTTGCCCTCGTGGTGAGATAAGTGTGCTTTCCAAGAATAAATAGTGGCAATATAAGATATGGAAGATACCGTGGAAGTACATAGGCAGTTGTTTCTTCAGAAAGTTAATGAGTATTATGAAGAAATATAAAAACCTTGATCTTAAGAAGAAATGGATAAGGTAAGAATGACTTGTTTGGTATATTTTAGGTTATGTCACTTGTAGCCAGCCTGTTTTAATCATTTACAAGAGTGTTCCATTCGTCTCATTTGGATGAACATGATACTGGTGGCTGATTAACAGAGGATTAATGGGTGTTTACGCAAATACCAGTAGCATCACAAGTCAGAATGAACGGCATATTTAACAATACTTAAGTACAGGCATAAGCCCAATTACGTTCATTCTTGACATATTAAGTTCAAAAATACGAAATACATCAATGAGGAAAAGAGAGAGAGAGAGAGAGAGAGAGAGAAATAAATAAAGAGAAAGGGTACACATTTTAGGAAATAAAGATAAACCACAAAATAAATTATGAAAATATACATTAAGAAAAAGTATATTGCACAAATTGGGGAAAAAATATAAGCTTCTACAAAAAGAAGACAGAGAGAGAAAAGTGTACCTAGTATTCCACGATTAGGTTTTCAGTCTTACATGGAAATTAATTACAAACATCATAATAAACGAGCATCAATTTATGACACAGAAAAAATTATGTACGACTCCACTGCGGCGGTCATTTAATTCTGATTAGAAAAGGATTAATGCAGGTTTACAAATAGAAAAAAATATAAACTTATACAGAAGAGAAAACAGGATAAAAGCTTACCCAGTGTTCCAGGATTAGATTTTAGGTTGTACGTGGAAATTGATTTCGAATTCCACAGTAAACAAGCATTAATTTATTTCTTGTAATAGAACAATTAAAGGAATTAATGTACGACTTCGTTGCGTCAGTCATTTCATGAAGAGCCGAATCAAAAAATGCCGGATCTTCATGAAGTGCCTCGGCAGATAATGTAAAATGATTTCTTACACCATCTGCCTAAGGCAGTCCGTCACTTCATGAAGAAACGCGTCAGATTGTGTAACTATCCCATTTTACATCATATGTCGGCTTTTCATGAAGTGCCTAGGATCTTCATGAAATGTCGGATTTCACTATCTGACTACGACATATACATTAAAATTAGAGAATCAGAAAAAAACACATTATTTATAATTATAATAATTAAAACACATAAAAGTATAAAATAGTTTTGTACTACAAAGGGTTAATAATGTTTGCCAGAGTAGAAGTGGGAAACTACGATAAACAACTTTTAGGACGGCTGAGGCGAGGATCGAACACAGCTCTTGTCACGGCGCTTAACATATCGCGCTACAGTCCTTCGACCAGAGCCGAGAGTCCAACCCGGATCTTGGGATTAAGCAGACAATGACTGATATCAACATTGTACATTTATTTCGATATCCGGTAATTATATTATTCATGTGCAATCATTGAGAAGTAACGACCCCTCCCCCTAAATACGCGCCTCAGCGAAGAATTGCCACGTTTAGCTACCGTGGTTCTCATTACAGAAATAACATTTGGCGCCTGAGGAGACGTCAAACGCACTTTACAACACTGGCAACTCGCTGCGCCGACCATGGACAATATCGCGTCCGATACACAACAGTAGCTTTGTTAACCGCTATCGCTTGCCAAGCGCTCAGCTTATGTTTTCCATGCACAGGTAACTGGTATGTTGGGACAAATGGCAGGAAGGTAAAGGTAAAGGTCAAGTTAGACGTCATACACGCTATATGAAGGTGTTAGTATGAGGCAACTCAGATGGTGGGGTCATGTGGAGAGATGATGATGATAATTGTTGTTTTAAGGGGCCTAACATCTAGGCTATCGGCCCCTAATAATTTGCGTGATAGTGAAAGATGAGATGAGAATGAAAACTATAACTAATACTAACTACAGACTTACATACTAGAAGAAGAAATGGTAAACTAATCAAGGATAAGGACAGGAAGAAAAGGAATGCCCTCAACCCACGAAGAATGAAGATTGAGGGACTTGGAAGGAAGGAGAGCCATAAAAGGCAGATAGGAGAGGGAAAGAGGAAAGGAACCGCCCCGAAGTCAGTGGAATCCCTCTGGGTCATCAACTCCCGAACACACCAGACATGAGGCCTAGAGGGTGTAGCACTATCCAGGGTGCACCAGAAGTGGTGGGGCTACACACACCCTGCCTCCTTGAGGGCCTTGAGCAGAAGGCAGGAGATAACATGAAAGGAAGGCTGACCCCTCGCAGAAGGAGGGTATCAGGAAAGATGAGACAGGGACCAACTAAGGCGGGAAAGGAAGAGACTCCCTAGGCCTCAGATACCCTAATACCGTCGGGGTCGGAAGAGAACAAGAGTTGACCAAGAAAGGTCGACAGGAAAGAAGACGGAGAGGAGCCGGGCACAAGTAAGTGGAAGCCATGCCGGACTCAGCTGGGGTCCCGTGGTCGCCAAGCCACGTCCCACTAGATGTCAGCCCCTGGGGGCTATCTAGAGATGAAATGATTAGCTGAGGACACGGAGGCATGGAGAGCTGCATCAAACCAGTCGAAAGACTCAAACAATAACAAGCACACGGCGATGGTGACCAATTTGACATTAGTTTCTAAACTGAGCAACTGCAACTTGTCAGGGCTGTCTCGCCAAACATTCGGCAGCCAGGGACGCCAACTGTTCTCTTCAGAGCCTGGCCGATGAGCAGTTTAATCAATCAATCCCACTCACTCCCTCCCTCTGCCGATAGATATGACGATAAGCCCTCCAATTTGGCGGCACCGGTATTCCTGACAGTCAAAGCTCACTTGGACTTTTGGAAATTAAACTGTCCGCATTGAAACACAATCAATATACACAGACATCAGTGGTGGACTATGAACCCAAATACTGGGGACACCAGACCCATCTCCTACGGTGTGCAAGCGTTTACTGAATAATAATAATAATAATTTAAACTCACTCCTTCTTGAAAAGAAAATTAATTACATCCTCATTACTAGACGTAAAATCAGCACAATTTATGAGCAAGACAGATCACTGCACAACAGCTATTCGTCACTTTACATTGCATGCTTATTATTAAGTTATCGTATGGCACTTAGTGCCGGGAGTGTCCGAGGACATGTTTGGCTCGCGAGAGTCTGTAGCTGCTTCAATGCGGACACCCGTGGGTGAGCTACAACTTCCGTTCAATTCCAGGTAGTTCCAAGTTTCGCTACAGATGTTACTGACACCTAATGGTGAACGTTGGAACTTTGATAGAGCGTTTTAAAGAATTCTAACCTAGAAATGCGATGGAAGCTTCACACAAGTTTAGTTAGTGGAAGAATCTTTTACATGCCATATATATATATATATATATATAAGACATGTGCCCGCCGGCTTTACTTCCCCTCCGAAGGAAGGCATACTGGGGGATTTTTAACGCTTTTAAAATATTCGATGACTTCGGCCGGGTTTGAACCGACGACCTTGGGCATAGAAGCTCAGCATGCTACCAACTACGCCACCGAAGCCGTTATAGGGGGGAGTGCGGTGTGCTATAAGGATGGGACGCAGTGCACGATGCGCTACCCTGGCCGTGGTCCGGGCACGGTGCACCAAGTGCTCGCTGATGAGCCTGACCTGGTGCATCTAGGCAAACCGCCACAACAAACCCGGCAAACACCTACAAGGATTGCTATAACATAATAATAAATGTCCATTGTGTTGCGGTTCAGATTACATGGAAACCATATTAGTGACAATAGAATGGATTGGAAGATAAAAGCACTAGACATTCATTCATTTCAATTTGATACAGCTTTGTCCAGTCTGCAAGCGTCTGTTTGCGAACAAGTCGCCTCTATGATGCCCTATTAGCAGTTAGCACTGGGACCTCCTCTGCTCCTGGGGACAGGTGGCGCAGCGGTCAAGCTATTGGCCTCTCACCAAGGTGGACTGGATTCGATTTCCGTTCAATGCATGTGAGATTTTCGAAGTGAAATTCCCCGTCCTGAGGTGCGGAGTTCACGTAAAAAGGAGGTCCCATGTCTCATAATCACTAGATTCACGGTCACGTAAAACTACAAGCTTCCTGTTCCCCTACTTCTACACCTCTCACTTCGAAATCGTTCAACACTGATTCTAACAATCCTCTCCTAGGTCTACCTCTGCTTCTCTTACCCTCTACACGACCCCGCCAACCGATCTTCTCGTTTAGTGTATTGTTTCTACTTTAGATGTGTGGACACATCATATTGCCTTGAGTACCTTAAAGGATTTGTTTGGCTTCTTGATTGCCGCTTGTTCGCGAATGTATTGTTTGCTCGTCCAACACCCTCCCATTCATTGAGAGGCGGACAGATACAATGTGTGTAAGACGCATCCAAAAAGGGTTGTGATCCAGCTGGCAGTGATACCATGTGGAATGTTTATCACATACGGATTACTTTGTAACAGCAGAGTATCAAGAAAAGAGAGTAGAAATATCAAGTAGGCAGTGAAGAAAAAAGTCACACTCACAGGTTGAAATATTGTTTGGGATTCCCCTCACGACGTCACGCATGGCCACCATCTTGCTCATGACGTCGCACTTGCAGGTACCGGTATCCTACTAGTTAGAGACATTGAGTGTTCTTCGGTCCTATGAGAAGCAATATTATGCAGGTTTTGTTATTTCTATTCGTGTGGCTTCCTGAGAGGCCGAGTGCAGGTCCTTCTAGTTGGGAGCGCCCTGCGCGTCGAAATGAGGATGAAATGATGGTGATGACGTCACATACACCCAGTCCCCGGGCCACGGGAATTAACCCCAGGAGATTAAAATCCCTAATGGCCCGGCCGGGAATCGAACCCGGGACCATTCTGCCCAAAGCCTAGCACGCTAACCAATTAGCCATGAGCCGCACATTATGCAGTAAAACAAGTGAATTGCAAGGGGTAACGCCCATGGATACGTAGCCTACTGATCGAATATTTGCGCCACATGCACTTTTCGTCCCCTCAAATTACAGTATAATCAAGGAGCATGATCGTACTGCCCTCTAGGGCTGGCTCCTGGGGATGGAATTAACTTCCTCGACAAGTCGCTCATATCTTTCATCTTGTTGTTAATGGCGCATATGAACGCGGGATTTCATCCATCAAAGCCAGGAGATCTTCTGTGCAGCGCTCTACAAATAGCCGGCAGACACGAGTCAGCGAACTACAGTATTTGGCATCGCCTCATGCTCTTCACTTGATTTCATAACCTCGTCACGGTGACTGCGTGACGGGCAAAAAATAGTTACAAAACAATACAAGGTCGAGCAGCGGACTTCTGGCTAAAATTCTCCTTAACCGGTCTGCGACATTTTGATCGTCAACAAGTCAGAATTCGGCCGTCTACTGTATGGTGAAGGGGACACGTCCCACCCCAGTGATAGCTTCATACAACCTAACCCCCGCACTCAGAAATACAGTACATAGGGGCTTTGGTGGCGTAGTTGGTAGCACGCTGAGCTTCTATGCCCAAGGTCGCGGGTTCAAACCCAGCCGAAGTCAACGGATTTTTTAAGAGCGTTAAATATCCCTCAGTATGCCTTCCTTTGGAGGGGAAGTAAAGCCTGCGGGCCCAATATTTATTTATTTATTTATTTATTTATTTATTTATTTATTTATCGTATGGCATTTAGTGCCGGGAGTGACCGAGGGCATGTTCGGCTCGCCAGAGGCTGTAGCTGTTTCAAGCGGACACCCATAGTGTGAGCTACAAGTTCCGTTCAATTTCAAGTAGTTCCAACTTTCGCTACCAGATATCAATGATACCAAGTGGTGAACGTTGGAACTTTGATAGAGCGTTACAACGAAATCTAACATAGAAATTTAGCTCCACACAAGTTTAGTCTGTGGAAGGATTTTTTACATGCCATAAATCTATGACATGGGACCACCGGCTTTACATCCCCTCCGAAGGAAGGCATACTGAAGGATTTTAACGCTCTTAAAAATCCGACGACTCGGTCGGGTTTGAACCTGCTATCTTGGGCGCAGCAGTTCAGCATGCTACCAACTACGCCACCGAAGCGGGCCCATGTCATAAATGTATGGCGTGTAAAATAACCTTCCACTAACAAAACTTGTGTGAAGCAAAATTTGTAGGTTAGGTTTGATTAGGCTAATGCTCTTAAGTTCTAACGTTCGTCACCATGCGCTGGTTGCGATGGCATCTAGCCAAGTAGCCAAGTTCAAAGCTAGGTGTCGTGGACGGTAGCATTTGGTAGCGAAAGTAGGAATTACTTGAAATTAACGTCTGCAGTCCTTACCCGAATTACAGTTAAGACACACTAATACAGCCATTACAATTAACACCGGTTATCAGACAGATTCTACACACAACCAAAGTACACGGGGCTACATGATAACGTTGTCGCAGCCCCTAAACTGAGCAACCAACCAACCAAATCGAAAGCTTTATTTGCAGCCAAGGATACAGAGTAGTAGGGCACTGATACACATTACTATCCGATTTGAAAAGGTAAGACAAGGCATCGATGCATACATGGAATAAATCTGCTCCCAGTCTCTGAAGTCACGACATGACGGCATTCTGAACTTACTAAGCAGGTGCCGGCCATATCGTACCAACCAATCACAACGTACACCTCCCGCATTTCTACCAATATTAACGTTTTAAATTATAAAACGTTTTACGCGGTCCATGGCATTCATGGATATGAAAACACAATATCGAATTCAAAATGTAGAATGTTTGTTGATTTGTGAAAAACATCTAATCTATTCACAGTATCAAATACAGTCGTCTGTTTGGGCTAAACTCGAGAACTAGTGGACAAACACACATACCGAATGTATTCCATTCATAGCATACTGTATTGTGTACATTAACCTGCCTCGTAAGAATTGATATTGGACGAGATATTCGCAATGAACTAAATGGCCGAGTTTTGATGCATTTCAAATTTTAATACGTACATTAAGTCACTGTGGCAAGTTCGCCAGTACTAAAACATTCCGTACTTATTATTTATCCTCTTCATTGAGGTGTTTTCAGATATTTCTGCTAGGATTCAGGACGAGATGGAGAGGGTGAAAGGCACGCGTACATAAGAGACTGGACTTTGTAAATGTACACATCACAGTATGCATGGAATGGAATACATTTGGTTTGTGAGTTTGTCAACAAGGATTGGGTCACGCAAGAGAATCATACACTCGCCATTCCAGCGGCTGGCACATCGATGTCTAATACCGACACATTATGGAAACCTTAAATATCTCAAAACGTCCTCGCCGGATTTGCAAAATAAGCACATCACTTAACTCTCCACACGATTCTTAGTTGTTCAAGTGGTTGAAATTAGTAAAGTCCCATTTAAAAAACCAAAGTTGCTCCCGGGTTTTCGGCAATAACGTGTGGGGTGAAGACGAAACTGACCGTGTTGTATCTTCCCCTTAATACGATTTAAGAATTTTAAAACAGAATGTGGACATCTTAAGGGGAGGTATAACTAAATTTGTCAACTTTTACAGTTTTCATCACAACATGAGCAAACACTTATAATGTATAACTAAGTAGCTTCATTAGTTTTTGAGTTATGAACATTTTTTGATTAAAAAAGTGGTCCCATAAAATAAGTCGTTTGCATCGGAGTTTTTGTTTGACGAAGCTGTTCTTTTCTACTTATAGTTAAGATGTATATAAACAATAATTAAAAATCTTTAAGCTCTAGTTTTAAATATTTTTGAAAATTCAGCAATATTAATTTAAATCTACCCATCAAAATTTATATTAAAAGTGAAATCAGATGAAAACCCAGAGCAAATTTACATTCCTGTACCTTTATCAACTATTCTACCAAGTTACAACGATATCTGACAAGAAGCATTTTGCACACAGCACTGTGGCAAGTTAATACTTATTTAGGCCTACTCACTGAGAACTGCCCTGCTCTTCACATGTCCTCGCTCTTTCTTCCTTAGAAATGTTCTGTCACGGCCCCTCTTCTGTATTATTATTATTAATAAGTTCTGAATATTAAAACCTTAAGTCAATGTTAATTAGTACTTGTTATTGTACCGGTTTCCTTCCCCAGCGCAAATAATAATACGAATAGAGAAGCAAGACTTGCGGTACATTAACAATTTTACCATAAAAGAAGGTCGTTCTCAAAACTATTTAAAAAAAATGATTCGTCTAAAAGCTAAAAAACACCTTCTTTTATGGTAAAATGTTTTCATGTACTGTAAGTCTTGCATTTCTATTCATAATATTATTGGCACTGAGGAAGGAAACAATGTGGTACAATAAAAAGTACAAATTATTATTGACCCAAGATTTTAATCTTCAGGACTCATTATACTTTGTTAATAAGGACCAGGGCTAACATGGGCATTTTCATGTCACATTATTATTATCTCAAATGTTTAAATGTCATTATTATTATTATTATTATTATTATTATTATTATTTGTTATTTATCGTATAGCTTTTAGTGCCGGGAGTGTCCGAAGACATGTTCGGCTCGCCAGAGGCTGTAGCTGCTTCCAGCGGACACCCAGATGGTGAGCTACAAGTTCCGTTCAATTTCAAGTGACTTAGTTCCAACTTTCGGTACCAGATGTCACTAATACCTAGTGATGAAGGTTGGAACTTTGATAGAGTGTTCCGACGAAATCTAACCTAGAAATTTAGCTCCACACAAGTTTAGTCTGTGGAAGGATCTTTGACATGGGACCGCCGGCTTTACTTCCCCTCCAAAGGATTTTTAACGCTCTTAAAAAATCTGACGACTTTGGCCGGATTTGAACCCGCTATCTTGGGCACAGCAGTTCAGCATGCTACCAACTACGCCACCGCATCCGCTTTAAAACGTCATGCAGGCCTCTACAAGATTAACAGCAGCCAGAATGTCTAAAATAAAATAATTTTCTGAAGACCGGCCGGATCAGCAGACGAATGCTCAATTACCAACCTAGAGGCAGAGGCAGAGAAATGGAACGAGACCGTAACAGGCCACCTGACGTAACAATTGATAGGAAGAAGAAGAAGAAGAAGAATAAGAAGAAGAAGAAGAAGAAGGAAGAATTGGGCTGTTTATGCGTGAATAAAACAAAGAGAGCCTATTTGCTTCAAAATCAGTTATACCTCCCCTTAAAGGGTTCGTAGATAATTGAGGTGGCCCTCGTAGCTCAATAACCTTGTATATTTTTTTAGTCGTTTACCCTCGAGGGTTGGCTTTTCCCTTCGACGCACCTTTACCGTCTCCAGGGCAGTGTCCTGGAGCTTGAAACATCGGGTCGGGGGATACAACTGGGGAGGTGCCTCACCTGCAAAGCGAACATGGGCCTTATGAGGGATGAAAAAATTGGGAGGGATAGGCAAGGGAGAGGGAAGGAGGCGGCCGTGGCTTTACGTTAGGTACCATCCTGGCATTTGCGTGGAGACCAAATGGGGAAATCCCCTCTACTCATTTTCGCCCCCCCCCCCCGCTCCGAGACTGAGTAGACCCCGTTCCAGTCCTCATGCCACTTTTCAAATTTCGTGCCAGATCCGGGAATCGAATCTCGGACCTCCGGGGTGGCAGCTGACTACTACACCACGGAGGCGACTGTATCAATAAATATTTAAATAAATAATTAATTAAATGTATGTCTACTTATTATTCCCGTTTTCCAACAAGGTCGGGGATGAGATGCGACGGAAGTCTTTGTGGTGGATGGATTTTACGGCCGGGTGCCCTTCCTGACGCCAACCTCATGAGAGGAATTAATGAGAAATGATATGAATGATGGTGAATGAAACTGGGCAAGGATGTGGAAGGAAGCGGCCGTGGCCTGTCAGAAGGTACCATCCCAGCATTTGCCTGGTGTTGAAAATGGGGAAACCATGGAAAACCATTTCAAGGACGGCTGACGGTGGGGCTCGAACCCACCTATATCGAATCAGGAGAGAGGTTGGCCCCATGACCTAACGCTGCGCTTTAGTGAGCATAGACACCACTGATGGTAAATAAAATTAATAAATTGGTACTAATCCAGCATTTGCCCGGAGAGGGAGTGTAGAAAAAAAGAAACAGAAAAACAACACTCAAGGTAGCCGCTGTCAGCGTTTGGATTCGAACCTCGAACTTGCTGGTTCCCCATCGCAATGGCAAGCGATGTAAGGCGCACGGCTACGCCACGAGGTGCTAATTTATTTAATGTATACTGTAGTTGTTTTATTGTCCTTGTTGTACAGCCACTTGCTTCTTCCTTGACGAGACTTTAATTGAGCACGCGCGTGTAGAATATGCGTTGGATAGGTCTCTGTATTTTGCTACGGGCGAATGTTACGTACCTCCAAATCCTAGCTCCAACTACAAAATTGTCTTAAAAGTACGCCCAGTCACCATGTTGAAAGATCCCTGTTCTTTTCCCTAAGGCACTTATACAGTCCTAACTTGTTAATAATGTTCGTCATTGTACCTCTTATATATTCAGGATTGCTTAGGCGGCTTTGGTCGCGTAGTTGGTAGCATGCTGAGCTTCTATGCTCAAGGTCGCGGGTTCAGACCCGGCCGAAAGTCGTCGGATTTTTTAAGAGCGTTAAACATCCCTCAGAATGCATCAGTAAAGTAAAGCCGGCGGTCCCATGTCATAGATTTATGGCAAGTAAAAGAAACTTCCTCTAACTAAACTTGCTAGGTGTCGTGGACGGTAGCATTTGGTAGCAAAAGTATGAACTACTTGAAATTGATCGTCTGCAGTCCCTACCTGAATTACAGATAACACACACTAATACAGCCATCACAATTAACACCGGTTATCAGACAGATTCTACACACACCCAAAGGACACGGTGCTACATGACCGCGTTGTCGCAGGCCCTAAACTAAGGAACCAACCAACCCAATGTTTGCCTATTTTATAACTTCAAGATGGCGGCTGCACGTAATACTCAGTCTCGAAAAGTCATTACTTTGGAAACGCAGGTTCTTTATTTAAAACTACCAAAATGCCAACTAGTTTGAGTATATGCGGGGCAGATGACCTCGTAGTTCCGCCCCTTAAAACAACAATAACTAACTAACTAGTTTGAGTATTGATCATTGGAGCATAAGTTATGGTTTATATTAACATCTGCATGCTACTCACGGACACTATTTTGAAATTATTCAGCTGATGACCTTGTAATTTAAGACTCTGACGGTTCTCATACGAAGGTTTATTATTCCAAAATTTTGTGGATATCGAATGTTTAGTTGTTTTTTTTATTAAAGAATTAAATACTTGGGTGGCAATCATTTTGTTTTCGTTATAATGGCGGCGACATTAAACATGACATTGAGGTGATTTGATTCCCTTTTTCGTTTGGGCAAATTTCAACTTACAACTTATTTTCAAAATTCATCCGAATTCATATTTTAATATAATGAATTGTTTGTATTCAGTGCTGGTTTGGACTATACGGCAGATGGTCCAAAACTTCACGCATGAATTCTTTGAAAAAGTCTATCGTAACGTTGGCACAGTGCGGTCCTGAATGATTTTCACCTTTTCCGAGAATGAAAGTTGTGCGCAAATCCAGTTGCCTAGATTTGAGAGCACAGGCCACGATGCTAAGTCCAGAATTGAAAGTTTGAATAGCGCGCGCCGATCCTTCTAAGAAGGAATTGCAAGCTTTGAGCAGCCAAGAAATGGTTAAGTGACGTAGGCGAGAGCGTCATAGTCGAGGCTAAATTGACATTAAATATTTCCCGATGGAGTAGAATCTTTAGACTAACATCAGATTACTGGCACGGACAAGGGAGGAAGAATGTCTTTTATTTCGAGGAAATTGATTGAGCGGAAGCTGAGATATGAGATGTTTTAGTTTCAGCATATTTCACGCATTGACCTCGAGAAGTCCGCTTGAGGAGTATATAAGGCACGAATGTCCGAGCTAAGTATGTTCATTCCTTCGTAAGCGCTCAGCCGGTAAACACTCTATGTCGCTCCGAACACTGTTATAATCTTCGTGCACATGGTTGCAAAATCTACGTTATTACCAGCACAGTCGCTGGGACTTCGTGATTTCGACAGTACATGGTTACTGGTCTTATAAAAGTGTTTAACATTATAGTGATCTTCGAACTTTTCAAAAGTTATCACCGAGGTGATAAACTTTGTGGCATCGGTAATTATTTACTGCTACAATGGGCATATGAATAGACTTAGTCTATATTTTGCTTTCCATTGTCCACTAAAATTTAACTTGGATTATTTCATCGAAACAACCAGAATAAGTCTTGGGCTTAATAACTTTCGACCAACCAAAATAGTTCATTACTGTTCACCTACCAGTCTTGCACAGTTCAGTTCACTAGCCGACATAGGGAATACCAGCATGCTTGCATTGTCTGGAGAGTGAGAAGCTCTGCCCAGGGAACAGATCTTCAGAACTCGAACATGTGTTGCATAAGATTGTAAGAGTAGTGACAGTATTGAAGGCATTACAGTTGGCTCGAGTTAAAACTGGTAATTTTTCATCATGGATCTTTTCGATCTAACCCCATTCAAGATTACTTCAGCTGTTGAAGCAGCATATTTTACGAACTATTTTCATCAAGATATTCAGGCTACAAGTATGAATACCGCTATGTCTGACTAAGACCATTGCGGGTATAAAATGGAGGCCGATACAAGATTATAAATACGTGTCCTAGTGGGGACAAGAAGACTGAAATAATCTGGTTCAGACCAGATAACAAGCATCAAGATCTACAGGAATGTAAGCTACAATTTGCATTATTTTTATGCGTAGTTAGCTGGAATTTCTCAATTTTTCTACAGTCTTACCAACACATATTTTCTTTTCATCGATGTTTTTGCTGTTGCAAATATTTTCTTTTTGCAATAGAAGCTTTGATCTGAGCAGTTTTTACAATCAGAAGTCAATGATTCGAAATTTATGGACGAGCAGAACGAGCATTTATTTAATTTTGATATTTTTCTAATCACGGTCATCAGCCGTCGTAACTGAATATTTAATAATAAATTTGTTGAGGAATGGATATTTATCCATTAGTAAGAAGTCGAGGATGATATTCCCCGAACAGTTTAACAACTTTAAATCCTTTTGTTGAGGAAATAATAATAATAATAATTATGTTGATTTAATCATAATAATTATTTTCAATTTTCTGAGATAATAATAATATTTGTGATTTCTAATAATCATTATCATGTAGTGTGATATATACATTTGACATTTAAAACAATTTTCTAAGATCGGATACATGTTGATTCCGAAGGTTAGTGGTTTACGCATGCCCACAAACAAACAACATATTAATTCAGTGGAAGTATGTCATACTTGCATTATGCATTTAAATCTTTGAGAAGACACGGAAAGTAATGATACGGGAAGCCAAAAGCATGTATAAAACAGGGTTTTTGCTAGAGTTTGTATAAAAACAAAATCATTATTGAGCAACGTCTTTTGATAAAACGTTTGGCTAAAAATAGACACGGTGTGGAGTTATTCATGTTTTAAACTGATGGTAATATTATTATTGTAAACTCATTGGTGGAGTTTACTAACTTATAAATCTTCCAGTTGTCGTAACAAGCAAAGGCTTGATTATTCTGTATAATTTGGGAAGAAATAATTGTTGGGTGTGCAAATAGTTAAATATGCCATTCTGATTGTGCAATTAAGTCGCAGGAATGAGGATGTTGAAATGAAGCATGAACCATATTGTAGGTTGGATGTCTTTGAATTTAGTGGAGGAGTTGAATTTAGCCACACCTTCGTCGAGATATAACCAAAGGTTATTTTGTTGAGCCATCATTGTCAATTAACAGTTTACCCACGTGTTCTAGAAGTATTCCTTTAATTGTTTGCCCGAGAATTGTTATTGTTAAACTTGTACCTTTCATTATGAAAAGACTTTACCGTTGTCTAGATGCTAATTATGATTACGTGATTTTTGACGCATCTAAATCGAATGGGCCGATGCTGTAAATTATTTAAAACTGTTACTTCTTAATAACCACTACAAACTGAGAGGATTTTGTGATCCTGTAAAAATATATAAACATTTTTCAAATAAATTTTATGATTAACATATTTGACATTTTGTCAAATAAATGTAATTTTGATAACAACAAATGAAATTGTTTCATGATAAATTTTCTAAATAATATTTCCAAGTGATAGTTAATTGATTAAATGGTTGAATCCATATTGAATTGAATTTATATTTTGTTGATGATAATATTTTTACCATTATATTGATGATTGAGTCAAAAGCTCTGAATAGATTTTGGATCGAGAACAGATGATTCAATAAATATTTTCTGTTTATCGAAGTTCGTCGAATTCAAATGCTCGAATGTCCATGTAAATGATATTGTGTTGTATTCCTCGTTAATAACTTTGTATTTGAACAAATCTTGAGATAACTGAATCCTGAAGTGTTAGTTAATTTGCTACGATAATTTTGAAAAAGTGAATCAGTGATAATTTTTACTACGAGTGATAATTTTTTTAATTTCAATATGTGAATACTCAAATAATATAGGAATCAGGAAGGACAATTACATTTGCACTGACAAAACCCTACTACTGTAAATAATTCTGTTGAGCGTAGTCAACAGGACTATTAATTTGACCTTCGTCTCAATTGCCAAGTGTTCATGTGTTGGTGGAATTGTAAATCTTGTATATAACGTATGATTCGTCATGCATCTATTATGCTATTTTTGGCATACCTTCAGTAATTTTTAACGTTTTAAATAAAATGAGATAATTTTACAGGTTGTATTATTTTCAGAAAATCTCCTTCTATCCTTATTGTTGCATCGAGTCGAAAATCAGTAAAGCACTTTTTTTGTTGAGTTATTGTAGTCACTTTAACCCATCTGGCGCCCCGGGATATTTTGATTCTCGTGCTGACTGATTTTTGGTGAAATGCATATGTGGTCGTCCGGACTTCGGTCTAAACGGGCACAAGGTATGGTTGGGCGGCAACACCTAGCCAAAAAGGAAACACTTCAGGAGACTGTCTAGACGTACCCAACTCAGTGGCGGCAGAATAATAAGCTGGTGTAACGATACGACAAATGTTTCAATCGTTTTGGCGATTATGTTGAGACATAAGAATAAAACAAGCAATCAGTAAGGTATGGCAATACAGTCCATCGGAACTTGAAAGAAAAAGAACGCTACAACAGATACCACATTGTCAGACAGACATACTCATACACCAGCGCAAGGAGCTGATGGCCGTGATAGCACTTGTGACCGTATGTCTAATATATTTGCGGAGAATAGGAGTGCTGTATGCGGTTCGCGTGTCGCAATGCGTGGAGGTGGCGGCCGCTAAGTGACACATCCCGTGCTCTATTGCTTCACGCCCTCCACCTGCTCTTAGCCTTCCCGGCACAGAAATTCGCATTTTAACGTGCTAGAAAAGGCCACGGGTCGTAGATTTAAATCGCTCGTTGTTGAAAGGCATCAAGTCCAATTTTTAAAGTTTTGAGATAAACACAAAAAACTGTTTTCAGCTCTTGTACAGAAATATGAGACGTAGTTTTTGTGTGTGGAAAATGCACACACACGCAGATATACTAAAACCAAAATAGCATTGTTCTGTATATTACTAACACTTTTATTGACAAAATACGCAACTGGACTTAGTCCATTTCAACATGGAACCTTTGAGCGAGGAATATCATTCACATTCTGAGTTTATTTCCTTTATCTCTAAATGAACACATGTGTCCGGAAGCTTGAAAAAAAGGGTAACATGAATTCAATAACTGTTATTTTGTTATCATGAAACGCACGAACTGCTGGACTAACAAGGAGAGGTCGCCATGTGGTTTACTACAAAAGCGTTCAAATTTGGAGGGTTTTCTCTTCATAAAAAATATTTTGCCCCTCTTCGGGCGATTTTGCCAATGGGCCTTAGTGTGTTCAAAACTGAACGTTTAAAATCAATCCTCAAACTTTTCTAGTCCTATTCCTGCACACGTTCCCGGCTCTTCTCCGTGGCGTAGTCGGTAGCACTTTGGCGTGGGGAATTAAAAGTTTCGAGTTCGAGTCAGACATTGCTCAGCACTTTCTTTTTATTTTACTGATACATCCCTTATTGTCTTTTGTGTTTTCTATAATGTATTTGCTGTGGTCTCTTCGGTTTTGGAGCTATGTACAATATTTTAACATCATTATTCGTCCGTGACGTTTGAACGTGTTGTAAGTTTTATTCCTTAGAATTTAAATGCAGCGTGGCCGGCGATGCTACGTTCAATCGCACTGCGCCGAGTCTAATTCAGAAACGCAGAGCCCTTCCCTCTGTTTCACCCTGCTCCACCATCAAGCTAAAATTTCTGTGTGTTAACAATAACGTAAATATTAATTTATTAATATTGTAAATAGAAAAACCAACAACAAATAATAACGTACTTGATGTAAATATTGTACCACAAACATAAAATAGGGGCAGATGACCTCGTAGTTCCGTCCCTTAAAACAACAATAACTAACTAACAAACATAAAATAAAAATGTCAAAGAAAATAATTTAAAAAGATCAAGAGAGAATCCGATCACGGTAACTACCATTTCCAACGCCAACACGCTAGCGACTACGCCACGGAGACGATCCGGGAACGTGAGCGGGAATAAGACTACAAAAGTTTGAGGATTGATTTTAAACTTTGAAGTTTGAACACACCAAGGCCCATTGGCAAAAACGCACAAACAGGGCTAAAATATTTTTTTATGAAGAGCAAACCCACCAAATATGAACCCTTTTCTAGTAAACCACATGGCGACCTCTCCTTGTAAGTTCCTTTCAACATGAAATAACTAACTTGGCGGCTGTGGTAATGGCACAAGCGCAGCCTGGACATGGTTCCATTCAACACAAAAACACGCATCTTGCTTCCTAGGACGCAAAATTGTGGTAAAAAGGATTTGTCAAAAATGTGGACTTAGTGCCTTTCAACAACGAGCGATTCAGTTATCGTACCACATTTGGTGACTACATATGCTAATAATATGTTAGCCTCAAGGCGACCAAAGGAATTCGGGTTTCGCTTGAGAGCTGCCAGAACAAGCAGAGATGGCTTCAAATGGTTAAATGGTAGATGGAGCCAAGCCATATCCCAAGAATAAGATAGTTTACAAAAGGAGGCTCTCAGCGATCAGATCGTGCAATGCGCAAATATTGCAAGCCATATCTATGGAAGTTGTGGAATAAAAATGTCTGGCCTCAATGGGACATAGCGGCAGATGACCACCCTGTTCCATCCATACAGTGCCATGCAGTATAGTCTGTAGTGCCAGACGAATTATGTACAAAACTACTTGTTGCAATAATAATTAATATACATATAAAGGAGAGACTTGTTGCGGCTATAAAAAGCATAAGTGATGTGCGCAACATATCTCGAATGTCAGCAACCACGGCTATGAAGCTTTTCCAAGCAAATGTCAAGCCAGTGCTTACATATGGATTGGAACTAGTCTGGGCACATCTATCGAAAAAGCAATTAGGGGAAATAGAAAGTCCAAAGCCGAGATTCCTGAAAAGGGTACTTGGGCTCTCGAAATATACTAAGTCCCGATACACTTACGTTCTAGTCAGAGAAACGTTTCTAATAAATGATCTGTGACTGCAAATGCTGCTGCCATCTATAGCAGCCTACAATGAATTGGCACTGGAACTACAAGCGAAGAGGGATAGCATAAAAGAGGATTTCTACGCCAGTACGGCTATGCAAACCAGAGATTGGATGCAGGCAGAATATGAGCTGAGACATATAGTGACGCGCCTGGCAACACATGGATTCCACCACCGCGTTTGTAGACTGAAGACCTTTCATGAAGCAACAGAAGAGTGCATTTGTGAGCTATGAAGAAAAGTGTGTGATGTTCTAACGTGCTCTAACAGAACTGTATCACTGACTCAGTTTTGTTTAGATATCTGAACTATATAGTGTAATGTATATATTTATGTATATCCATGCACAGTGTGCGCATTATTATCAATTATTATAATAATTAATATTAGTCACTTTTAATGGGCACAATTTTATAAATGATACAGCATTTTAAAGAGGAAGGTTTGTGCATTATTTGCTACATAAATACAAGATATAGCCTATATTTCAAAACATTTTGACAGAAGTCTCCTTTTTATATCTATTTTTGGCTCTCGTGTACTGTCCGTTGCCCGTTTCAAAGTGCGTTATTTTGGTTAGTAGTGCTCTGAAAATTGTTTGTACTTACTGTGCCACGTTATTGAAGCCAACCACCACGTTTACACTTTCAAAATAAGGAAATTGTCAACATTAACTTTCAAGTAATAAACTTACCAAAAAACGCCGTTGATTAGATAATGATGCCAACTTCACTTCCCCGGCGACTCTCTGGACGAAATTATTGGTGAAAATTACTGATTTAGGCAAAACCATTGGCCTGGATAAAGATTATTGATGCGTGAATACCGCCACTGTGAGTGAGAAAAAACAGGGGTTTAGGCGAAAACCATTGGTCTGGATGAAAATATTGGTCTGGAAACAATAATGTTGACACTCTGAAAAAATGCAATAACACCCTCTAGCGGTAAAATATTTCTATAGAATTTCTTCGGATTTTAATTGCGGCGGGCAGCGGACACTACAAGAGTTCCCTATTTTTCATTTTTAGATTCAAAGTTTGAGGTGTTTTTGTGAAAACAATTGCCTAGAAAGTAAATACTTTTCGAATATAGCCTACAATTTGTTGAAAATATCATGAACTAACATCACACAGTCCCTATGTCCTGAACACTGCAATGTTTCCATTTTAATAAAGGAACTGCGCACAAATGTGCATTACATTTTCGAGTAATCCAATAAGGACATTTTTCTCTTAGAGCATTTACTAAAATGGTATCGACCACACTGTTTATCACATAATATGCACACACACTGTTCAGAAGGTTCATGAAAGCCACGTCGCACGAATGTTCCCATTTTGGTCAGCCATATTTGTTTACAATGACCACATGCCTGGCCAACCTGGCCCATATACCTTCAACGAGTAAATACAACAGAAATACGTATTCGAGTACCAACTTAATTAAACGCAATCACGAAACTTCCTCGTCACCGCCTGCTTCCAAGAATTGCGAAAAGATTTCGCTATATGTCTGAAAACACGCACGTAGTCAGAGTCGATTTTTTCGGCCCTGGCACTACAAAGCAAACGGAAGAGTCGAAAAAATCGACTCTTGGCACTTGTAAGATTAGACAACAATAACTAACTATACTTGGGACAAATAATTATTTTGATACTCAGCAAATTTTCTAGGTCTATGCCGTGTCTTGTGTTGGTTTCGCCTAGGAAACATGTCGAAAGAATTTAACCCTCCGTTTTTGTATGGTATCTGAGATTCTTATGCATGTTTTACATACTTCTTTGTTACTGCGTAATTGGTTTGTGTCAGCAGATTTTTTGGTCCGAGAATTGTTCTTAAAATTTTTCGTTCCCTTTTTTTTTCAGTTTCTTCAATTTATTTTTTAATTGTTAGTCCTAGGCATTTCAAAGCATAAAGGCTCTCTGGTTGAATTACTGTTTGATAGTGCCGTAGTTTAGTCCTTTTCTTATTTTTTATTTTTAGCGTATGACTTTTAGTGCCGGGAGTGTCCGAGGAATGTTCGGTTCGCCAGAGTTTTATAGCTACTTCTATGCGGACACCCATGGGGTGAGCTACAAGTATAGTCGCGTGTAGAGTGTTGTCTGGGGTGGAAGGTGTGAATGTAAGGACGAGGAGTTGGAAGGTATCGGCTGTAGCCTATAGTTAGGGACCAACCCCGGCATTTGCCTGGAAGGAAGATGGGAAACCACAGAAAACCATCTTCAAGGTTGCCGGCAGGGGGATTCGAACCTCCTCGCCTCCCGGATAAGAGCGACTGCCTTCAGTCACGCCGTAACGACCACGGCTAACTCACCCGGTTAGTCCTAATAGAAATCGCTTTCTTGTTTTTCGTAAGGTGGAAGGTTAATATGGACTAGAATGCATAATTTTCATTTACACTGCTGCCGCCCGGAAGTTAGCAACCTCTGATGCACGTACCAAGTCTTCCAAGGTGCAAATTGTTGGGGAGTGGCTACACTGGAACAGGTGGGGGGAAGTCAGCATTACACCACATTGAAACCCCATTTGCATTTAGTAACTCCTGACCGTAGTCTGTTGAGCGATCTCTGAGTAGCCTGCATGTAACTTTTCACATGGTGAGAGCCAACCCTCAGGGCTGTTAAACCTTGCACGCCATAGATCAGTTCCGGATTGCTGTGGTGCCCCGACAAGAGCCTAAACTTCGGTAACCATTGGGAACACTGCAAGCTGAAACATCTTTAAATATTTGTAAAGTTTTGCTGTATGAAGGTAAATAATGCACATTGCTTGGTGCGGAAAGCAAAGCAAAGCAAACAGGCTGTCTTCCCGCGGGGAAGGTTTGGGAACTGATTTAGACTCACAGCACTGAGGCACGAGTTACTTGAATATTAATGAAGAAACACGTTTTTGATTTCGTTTGCAATTCTGCTACAAATTTCGGTACATGACATTTCTTAATTTTCTGTTCTATTAAATGTTTCATTTGGTTTAGCACCCCACCAAGATCAGCTGCTAGTGTACTCACTACAACCAGCAGTCCGTGAGATGTGCGCAATGTCACGTCGGGTCGGGTCGGGTCGGGTCGGGTCGGGTTGGGGCGAAATGCTCACAATTGTTTGACGAGTTGACGTAATTCCTATGAAGACAAATTTTATTGTGCATTTTTTAAAATGAAATTATGCAAAATATTTCATGTATCTGGACAATTTTAAGGTTACTGTCGACCAAAATATTATGCACACTCGAGTTTAAAGGTTGTTTGTGAAGTAACCAATAAACCTACATAAAATCCAGTATCATCATCATTTTCGTCGTTCTATTTTACGTTAGATAATGTAAGTTTGGAATTTTTAATTTTATTTTAATATTTTTTATCGCAGTTGGAACACAAAAAATGCCCGTTTATAAGCGTGTTTCAACCATGCGTCACACTTAAGAACTATATCTCACTAACCCGTCATCAGATCGAATCCAAATTTTAACACAATATACATTGGAATGTTGTATAACTGGTTTATTAATTTCAAAATTGTGTGTGTCCAAGAAACAAAGTTGTTATCATTTTCGTGAGGTAACTTTTTCTCGGCTTGGAGTGGTTGGAAAATGTAGTCCTTGGTCGCGTTGTAATCCTTATACATCAAAAAGGTATGCTGTATGACTGTGAAATACGTAAATTAATTCCCTTATTTTATATCGGTTTGTATTTGCACGGGGAAATAAGACATGGTTCAGAAGCTAGCCGCTCCGGGGAAAGCTGTACAACGTTGCTGAGATGAAGCTCATCACTTCCAAGCGAGGCACGCCATGACGCGTGATGGGCTCCATCTTGGCAACGCTGTACAGCTTTCCCCGGAGCGGCTAGCTGGTGAACCATGTATTATTTCCCCGTACAAATACAAACCGATATAAAATAAGTGAATTAATTTACGTATTTCGCAGTCATACAGCATAACTTTTTGATGTATAAGGATTACAACGCGACCAAGAACTACATTTTCCAACTACCCAGAGCCGAGAAAAAGTTACCTTACAAAAATGATAACAACTTTCTTTCTTGGACACACAAAATGTTGAAATTAATAAACCAGTGAGTTATACAACATTCCAATGTGTATTGTGTTAAAATTTGGATTCGATCTGATGACGGGTTTGTGAGATAATAATTCTTAAATGTGTCGCATGGTTGAAAAACGATTAAAAACGGGCACTTTTTGCGTTCCAACTGCGGTAAAAAATATTAAAATATAAATTAAAAATTCCAAACCTACATGGACTAGCGTAAAATAGAACGACGAAAATGATGATGATACTGGATTTTATGTAGGTCTATTGATTACTTCACAAACAACCTTCAAACTCGAGTGCACATAATATTTTGGTCGACAGTAGTATTTATGTATCAGTTTTTGATAAGATTTAGATAATTATTTCATTGCATTATATTCTACTAACAGTAAAATATTTTAAGTAACTTTCATGGTCAAACAATCCGATCATGCAAAGTTAAACCACAAAAAATACATTGAAAATAACTCCGATCCCGAGTACAACGCTGCAAAAATTAGGCGCTTACATAGACAGATAAACTAGAGCAGCTTTTAATATGTGTCTTGGTACAGCTTCCTGACTTGGTACACCTAGACGAAACCAAATAGCTTATAAGCTATTTGACGAAACTCCAAAACAGACACGACAAAAAGATAGAAGCTTTGCTGAAGTTCAAACACTTGACTGTGAGTGTTAACATAATTCACGTAATGTAATATAATTTAACTTCATTCTAAATGTAGGGAATGGAGAGGGTTGTCCAAAATACCAAGTGGACAGTGTTACCCGCAGGGTTTCAAAGGGTAAGTATCTACAATTTGATGCAATTGAGTGAAACGGTGTAGATTTGTACCGAAGGATCTAAGTGCAGGGAATGGAGTGGTTTGTCCGAAATTTCAAGTAGATAGTGTTACTCGTTGGGTTCCAAAGGGTGATTAGGCCATGTAAAATTTGGTTCAGATCTGTCAAACGATGTAGATTTGTGCCAAAGGGCCTAAATGCAGGAAATGGAGTGGCCTGTCCGAAATTTAAAGTGGACAGTGTTACCTGCAGGGTTCCAAAGGGTAAGTATACACATTTTGGTAACTTTCACAAACCTATAATAGTACAAAACGGATATGGCCAAGTGAATTTGAAACATTTTAATAGACTTTTCTCGCGATTTAACCATCTGAGCGGAATGAAATATGGCACAGTAAACGTGTATACTGTAACGTAATCTTGATTAAGGTACAAATTATTATTATTATTATTATTATTATTATTGAAATATCAAAGTTATATCGTTTTATTCACCCATTAATATCAAGGGAGGGGCCATACCATATTCACGTCATTACCATAGTCATATATAATATTGTCAAGTGCTTAGATTAAGAAACAGGGTTTTTATAGAGGTCTAGGGCTGTTTTATTAGTTAAATTGTAAAGACAGGACGGGCATGGTTGGAAGAAGTTACGGACGGTGAAGCAACATATTGCAAGAAAATGTATTTCTGGAACGAAGCCACGCTGACTGGAGACAAGGGCTTGGAGAAAGATTTCGGCGGAATATATAAATGCGCAACGAGAGGAATAGCGGGTTCTGAGTGGAATATTTGAAGTACGCGGGCCTGTATTCCCGCTCGGAGAAGTTACAGCGTCGCTTGAAGACTGAGAAATGCTTTGCTATAATTGGTCTGATGGGTCGCGGGCAAATTTATGCCGCGAAACATCGGGACCATTCAGAGTGTATAAAAGCCCAGCGCGACTTCAGCACTGGCCATTCAATTCTATAGATTCTATTCTGTCATTCACATATTCGATCACGCACTCACTCACTGACTTTGTGAGTCGTAGACTCTGCCAGTCCCTCAGTAAGATGGGACTTAGTGAATTCAATTAGCCTGGTTTGTTCAAATTTGCTTACCATGGTGATCAAACTCAGAAACAAGCAGCAACAACAACAACAAGAAGAAGAAAACATATGTTTTCAAAGGTCAATAAACGTGTGTTGGCGTAAGATCTCAAATTAGACTGCAAGCAGACCAACGAGATGGACTTTGAACCACAAGGCACCAGGTATGTGGACCGAGTTATTATCAACACAGAAGATCAGCGCTAGCGAGAAGACAGTCAATATTGCCCCGCAATTAGGGAATATTAATGCACATATTGTACACAGCTCGAAACCTCAGATCAAATGTTAATAATTTTGTTGTAAATAAACCAGTATTAGTTAAAATGTCTTGTTCATTGGGAGTTGAATATATAGGATAGTTGGAATGCAAAGAGTATCTCATAGAGCAAGTTTATTGCCCTACGCTCCGATGATAGATCTTGGCTCAAGGAAGGGAGCGGCCGTGGCTAAATAAAATTTTAATGTGTTATCTTTACGATAACTGGCGCCCAGTAAATCTAAATTAATAAAGTGTATGTCGTCTGTCTAGACAGGCCAATGCTAAATAAGAACGATGAGGTGGTTTTAAGGAGTCTTGAGTGTAATATCTGTAGAAACGTTATAAATGATCGCCCAACTTGTAGAGCGATATCCAACGACAAAGGTAGCCGTTACAAATGGCGCCGTTACAAATGGCACAACCAATGTGGGGCTACGAAATATCGTACTGAAGTGAATGGATATTATGTATAAATCCAGTTTATTTCAAGTATGTTAAAGTTTAAAGTTGTTTTCATGTACGATATAAACGAGTACTCTTTGCATTCATTCCGAGTTTTTCAATAAAGAGGCATATATCAAGTTAGGGAACTACGGTTATAAATTAGGAGTGTTCTTTTGATGAGTTGTTTTTTGGGTAATGAGTAACAGGGATAATTTGGGGAATATACATTTGAGAAACCGTAGTATTATAAGATCAGTTAAAATGTCAAAATTAGATGTGCAGGGTACCAATGATGAGATGTCAAAAGTAAGCGAAAATCAGGAAACTGAGGAAAATAAACAAGACGGGGCTACAACCATCCAGAGTAATGAGGGGGAGAATCCTTCCTGGCTTCGAAACCTGACGATGCTCATAACTGAACAGAGTAAGAAGTTAGAGGAACAGAGTAAGAAATTTGACGTGCGTAGCGATCAACTAGAAAAAGCAATAGATCTTAAGTTCTCTGAGCAGAGTAAGAAGCTAGATGAACAAGGTAAGAGGTTTGATGAAGCCACAGAGAACTTCAATAGACAAATTAAAGAAGTAGGCCGAGAATTTCACAATAAGTTAGAAAACAGGATTAGTGAGGTGGAGGAATCATGGTCACTTAAGGTTGATGCCAGAATGCAACAAGTGTCGGAGCGAGTTGACAAAATTGACGAGGAAGTGAAAATTAAATGTAGTAAAGTTAGGGTTGACTTAGAAGGCGAAGTCAACAGTATGAAGGTCAAGTGTGATAATAATATTGCTAAAATAGGTAATTTAGAAAATAAACTAGAGAGCGATAATCAAGAAATTAGGGAAGAGGTTAACAGTAAATTTAACAGTATCAGTGAAGAAGTAGCGAGTAAAACAGATAAAATGGAGGAGAAATTGCAGAGATGTCAGAAGCAAATAGCAACAAATAGCGGTAATGTACAAATAGGAAATTTAAGTAGATTTCTAACTAAAGAGGCAGATTTGCCAGTATTCACAGGCAAGGCATATAACCCAATGGAATTCTTAAAAACAGTAGAAAAGAAGTTCGCTAAAGATTTAGAAGAGGGGATCGTTCAATGGGAACAAGTACTTGAGATGCTAGATAAATCTTTTGTTAGGGATTCAAGGTCATGGTTCAGTGTGTATAAATACCAGATGACTAGTTTTAGAAAATTTAAAGAGAAGTTCATAGCCAAGTACTGGAATGAAAATGTGCAAGAAAGAGAAAGATGTAACATTATTTTTGGGAAGTACCAAAGGAGAGATGGTGTTTCGTACACAGAGTATTTCTTAGCGCATGTACTTATATGCCAGAATTTAGAAGGTTTAGAGACTGAATCACAGGTAATTAAAACATTATTAAGGCATTTTCCTGATATAATTAAAGAAGCATTCTTCATGCAGAATATTACTACTATTGACGGGTTCGAGAAGCTATTGGAAAACTTTGACTCTCTTGAAAATAGTAGGACCGAACGCAAGCCAATAAGTATAGGAGATAATTTCGGGCAGGGTGAGAGAGAGAGGGGAAGAGAACAAGGCAGGAATGCGAATTACGAAAGACGACTTGACAATGGGGGACGCACAGCAAATACGAGGAACGAGAATTTGAACAGAGTAGGGGAAGGTACTAAGCCAGACAGACGTACAGGTCAACAACAACAACAATCTACATCAGGGGCAGGTAGGCCTAATTTAAACGAATAACGGGTTGCAGTGAGGTCAACAGACAGCCCGAAGTGATTGCAGTTCAATGTCCTAGGAATATTGAGTATTTAGGAGATTTTAATATAGATGTTAGAGAAGAACTGCTTTATGACCTAAATGGTGGAAATTTAGACAATATTGAGAATGAGATTATGTCACCAGTAATTAAACTTAATGTGTGGGGTAAAGAAGTTGATGTTTTATTGGACAGTGGAAGCGAAAACTCTTGTATAAATTTAAGATTTTTGGAAGATGTAATGAGAGAAGGTATTCATGTTGATATAATTCCAGTTAAGTCCACTTTCATTGTCACAGCTGTAGGTAGTAGGTCTCAGAAAATATCTAAGCAAGTCGCAGTTCCAATTAACATTAGTGAGTTAGTTAAATTTCAGCCCTGTTTGGCAGAATGGTTATCATTACATCAAGTTAAATTAGATTTTCATTTTGGCAGGATATGTTTATTTTGGCAGGATAAAGAAGTTCAGGTTACGTATAAGGTGTCTAAGACTGACAAACAGATGACAGTGTGTATGTTTGAGGAAGAAAGCAACGTGGTTGTGAGTGATGAGTTTCCTGAAGTATATGAGGTAGACCGCGGAGATGCTAGTGAGAGCAAAGTTTTTAAGGTGTGTCAGGTTGCAATGGAGTCTGAACTTGAGAGTAAGATCCATGATGCATTGTCACAGTGTAAGCTGGATGAGGTGCAAGGTCATCAGTTACATGAGGTATTAATAAAATATAAGGAAATTTTCAGCTCAAAACCCGGAGCAACACACTTATATGAGCATAGTTTTGTCGTTAAAGACACAAGTAGTTTCGTAGGGCCTAGGTATCCTGTCGCAACTAAATATATGAAAGCCGTCGAAGAACAGATAGAATTAATGTTGGAAAACGACATAATTGAGCCTTCAGCTAGCCATTGTTTAAATCCATTAGTTGTAGTAGCCAAGAAAGACAATTCAGTGAGACTGTGCATAGACGGCAGAATGTTAAATACTAGGGTCGAAAGCGACCAGCTGAGAACTGAAGCAGTGGAGGATTTAGTTCAACGTTTTCAGGGGCGGAAGTGGTTCTCAACAGTATATTTTAGTAGTAGTTGCTCAACGTTAGTGAGGAAATTAGTTAGGACACTAGGTAGTTATTTCAGGTATGTATTGTTGACTCATGTGATGTTATTCAGGCTAGCCAGTGTTTTGTTAAGAGGTAGGAAGAACATGGAAGTTTGTAGCAACGATTTTTACGTAAGCCGTTGCCATCTTGTGCATTGGAAGGGAAAATGTCAAAGCTGTTTTTATTGTTTACTGGACCTTATGTCGTTTCGAAGAGGATAGGAAAGAATGCCTACTTATTGAAAGATCAGGAAAATTGTGTCATTGGTACATATAACATTTACAATCTGAGGAAATATCATAGAAAAGAGCAAGTGCTGCAAGAAGGGCAGACTGCCGTGTGTTTATAATTAGAGTCGTGTCGTGGCTCTAAGGAATTGGTGGAAGTGAGATAAATCACTTGTGTTGCGTGAAACAAGAAGCAATATATATTGTGTTCTGTTATTGTAAGGGACTACAAGAACAAATGTAGCATGTAAATCCTGTATGACTGCACAGGACAATCAGAATGTTTATGTAACATTGCAAGAAGAGTGCAGATCAATCAAGGAAAATGAAAAGGGTATAATCATTATGTATGTAATTTGAAGGGTCATATATGTATATTCAGTGTATTTCCTGTTAAGTTTTAAAGGGAAGATTTGTGATTTCATCATTCATTACATTCTTTATGAAACCATGGGGACGTTTTGTAACGTAATCTTGATTAAGGTACAAATTATTATTATTATTATTATTATTATTATTGAAATATCAAAGTTATATCGTTTTATTCACCCATTAATATCAAGGGAGGGGCCATACCATATTCACGTCATTACCATAGTCATATATAATATTGTCAAGTGCTTAGATTAAGAAACAGGGTTTTTATAGAGGTCTAGGGCTGTTTTATTAGTTAAATTGTAAAGACAGGACGGGCATGGTTGGAAGAAGTTACGGACGGTGAAGCAACATATTGCAAGAAAATGTATTTCTGGAACGAAGCCACGCTGACTGGAGACAAGGGCTTGGAGAAAGATTTCGGCGGAATATATAAATGCGCAACGAGAGGAATAGCGGGTTCTGAGTGGAATATTTGAAGTACGCGGGCCTGTATTCCCGCTCGGAGAAGTTACAGCGTCGCTTGAAGACTGAGAAATGCTTTGCTATAATTGGTCTGATGGGTCGCGGGCAAATTTATGCCGCGAAACATCGGGACCATTCAGAGTGTATAAAAGCCCAGCGCGACTTCAGCACTGGCCATTCAATTCTATAGATTCTATTCTGTCATTCACATATTCGATCACGCACTCACTCACTGACTTTGTGAGTCGTAGACTCTGCCAGTCCCTCAGTAAGATGGGACTTAGTGAATTCAATTAGCCTGGTTTGTTCAAATTTGCTTACCATGGTGATCAAACTCAGAAACAAGCAGCAACAACAACAACAAGAAGAAGAAAACATATGTTTTCAAAGGTCAATAAACGTGTGTTGGCGTAAGATCTCAAATTAGACTGCAAGCAGACCAACGAGATGGACTTTGAACCACAAGGCACCAGGTATGTGGACCGAGTTATTATCAACACAGAAGATCAGCGCTAGCGAGAAGACAGTCAATATTGCCCCGCAATTAGGGAATATTAATGCACATATTGTACACAGCTCGAAACCTCAGATCAAATGTTAATAATTTTGTTGTAAATAAACCAGTATTAGTTAAAATGTCTTGTTCATTGGGAGTTGAATATATAGGATAGTTGGAATGCAAAGAGTATCTCATAGAGCAAGTTTATTGCCCTACGCTCCGATGATAGATCTTGGCTCAAGGAAGGGAGCGGCCGTGGCTAAATAAAATTTTAATGTGTTATCTTTACGATAACTGGCGCCCAGTAAATCTAAATTAATAAAGTGTATGTCGTCTGTCTAGACAGGCCAATGCTAAATAAGAACGATGAGGTGGTTTTAAGGAGTCTTGAGTGTAATATCTGTAGAAACGTTATAAATGATCGCCCAACTTGTAGAGCGATATCCAACGACAAAGGTAGCCGTTACAAATGGCGCCGTTACAATACACATTGTAATGCACTGGCACCTAATTTAGTTTCAATTGTTTAGATAACCTCAAGATGGCGGCCGTGCGAAATTTTAAAAGTAAGTTTTTATATTTTGTGTTGTAATCATGTGATCGAAGTGAAAGTTTGAATAATGAACCTACGCAATAATTTTCATTTAATGCTACATAACTCTATGGCCTATACAATCCAACATGCCAACCAACCGAAATATTTAGACGGTTCTCAATATCAATTAATCTATGACAGTAATCAAACTGAAATTTTGTACGTTCATAGAGGCTATGAATAAAAGCTCACCTGTGGGACTTTCAATAATCTGGTGAGCACAAATCCAACATGGCGGCGAAGCGAAATATAAATATTTAAATGGACGTTTCTCGCAATTCAACCATCCCAGTGCAGTGAAAGTTGGTGCGGTAAATGCTTATACAAATTTTAATCGACTGGCATATAATTTATTTCTATTGTTTTCACAACCACAAGATGCCGGCTGTACGAAATTTTAAAAACTCATTTTAATTGCTTGTGTCCTAAGCATGCGGTTGATGTTTGAATAATACACCTGCACAATAATATTCTTCTGCGCTCTAAGGCCTACATATGTAAACATCCAACATGGCGACCATCCGAAATATTTAGACGGTTCTCAATATCTACGAATCTATTACAGCAATAAAACTGAAATTTTGTATGTTGAGAGAGGCAATTAACATACGTAGGATATATGAAAATACAGGACGCCCGAGAATGTTCTCCGCAGTGGGCACGTGCAGCTGTGAGTGGTTGAGTCATGAGTTATAGTTGGATGCACTGCACTGCACTGTGTCCTTCAAAGCGGGACTTCCCAGTGTGAGTTGTCGATGTGCATCGCGATAAGCGCGCGAGCCTGCAGGTCTTCAGCGTGTATTACAGTCAGCGAGCGTTCGGATAGATTATTATTGGAAGAGTGCAACAGTATACAGGCGGTAATGTTTACTACTGACGAGAGAGGTTTTTTTGGTGGAATACGTTTTTTGCAAAGGCGATCGGTTTACAGAAAATGTAAAATTAAGATTTCAGGCGCGGTTTCCTAATTCAAAGTGTCCAAACCGAGATACCATTCGGGATTTGGTAAGTAAATTTCGTGTGACTGGCTCAGTTCACGATGTACCGGGAACAGGCAGGCCTACGCTTTTAACAGATGAAAAACTTGATGAAATCTCCGATATAATGCTGCGAAGCCCAAGTAAATCAACACGAAAATTAGCTCAACAAACAGGAATCTCCAAGTCGACAGCACATAAAGCTGTAAGAGACAAGCTTCAATTGTTCCCTTATAGTGGGCGATGTATGGAAGACAGGCACATGCTCTCGCGGACTTTTTTGTAGAACTTTTCATGCTGAACAATTCTTACACTCATAGTATTTAGATATTTTTAACGGTTTGCCCAGCATAAGCTTACAAAGCGCTCGGACGCCAGGTTTTTTATCGACTGTTCCACTAAAATCGTTACTGCTCGGCTTCCTTTGATCATAAATAAATTATTTTCTACAGAAATCATACTCGATATATCCTTTACAGAATGGTGAAAACCGCATCAAAATCTATCCAGTGGTTCTTGAGATTGCCAGTAACATCCAAGAAACGGGGACTTTGTTTTATACTAAGTAGAGATGATGCAAGCGGCAGCCGTGCTACCAACGTAACTGCTGTAGCTAGCTCTCCCAGACGCATGTAGGCGCTGCGGAGAACGTTCCCGGACTCACTGTAGGATTTAGTTCTTCACGGAACTATTTGTTACAAAATGTGAAAAGTGGGATAAAAATTGAATTTTTAAATAGTTTTTATTCAACTCGAATATAAAAATCTCGAAAAATCGGTAAATTTGTCAACTTTGGTTTGAAGTGACACTTCCCAGAGCCATAAATAACATTGATGACTCAACTTGTCAACCACCTGGATGATTGAGTGGTTCCGTGTGTCGTGTCATGAGCATTATTGTTCATAATTCATTCTAGGGACTTGGGACATCTTGGTCATCAGCCCCGTACACTTGGGTGCTTCAGTACGTCGCTCTCTCGATTCGGACCAACAGCGTGTAAGGATTTCATTGAAATCTGCCAATGATAGAGCTCTATATCCATAACAAACCGTGGCTGTTACAACAACTTCATTTTCATTTACCTCCTTTTTACAAAATACACTAACTAAACCTCTATGGACATCAAATTGACAACTGAAAAGCTAAAGGAAGTAGGAGACTTCTGTTACTTAGGAAGCAAAATAACCAGTGATGGACGAAGCAAGGGGGATGTAAAAAGTAGGTTGGCTCAGGCAATGAAAGCATTTCTACAAAAAAGGAATCTGTTGACATCGAATATAGATGTAAGTATTAGGAAGTCATTTTTGAAAGCCTTTGAGACACCCAGGAATAGCAAGCTTAGTTATGGAAGGAAGGGTCGAGGACAAGAATTGTAGGGGTAGACCAAGGTTAGAATATGTTAAACAGATTGCCTCGGATGTAGGGTGTGGTAGCTATGTGGAGATGAAACGATTAGCTCAGGACAGGGAGGCATGGAGGGCAGCATCAGACCAGTCAAAAGACTGAAGACTCAAACAACAACTAACTCGTACTTCTAAAAGTGTCTTGTACTCATGTTACGGTACCTCTGATAACCTGTATTCATATGCTGACTGCATAGTGTGCGAAACTGAAATTATGAGCCTCTAGAGTCAAGAATATTAGAAGAGGAGACTCGTGACTTGAAATATGGTACCATCCCTCAATTTATGTGGACAGGTCGGGATAATGGTTGCCGTCAGTACCGGGAATTTTGTAGTCGTGATGCGGACTTAACACGCACGACTTGGCTACCACAGACCCTTTGAAGGGCAACACTGAAAAAAAAAGTCAAACTCGGTGACAAATCATATAAATAACAAAGCAATAATTAGCGTGATGAACATTGAACATAACGAGAAATTATGAACAGCTGTTTAAACAAGATTTCTGGATCAGTTACAGTCCAAAATAATTAATAGAATCTCAAACCGACAAGCAATTTAAATACACTGGACCTTGCATTTTGTCAGGGGAGAGGAAGCACCTGCATTTGCTGTGACGAAGACTATGACGTAGAGAAGAACTAACAGCGAGAAGGAAATGATCCAGCACTAACTATGACGAAGGTAGTGACGTAGAGAGGAACGAACAGCGAGAAGTAAATGGCCCAGCGCTTGCTGTGATGAAGGTAGTGACGTAGTCATGACGTAGAGAGGAACGAACAGCGAGAAGGAAATGACCCAGCGCTTGCTGTGATGAAGGTAGTGACGTAGAGAGGAACGAACAGCGAGAAGGAAATGGCCCAGCGCTTGCTATGACGTAGTGACGTAGTCATGACGTAGAGAGGAACGAACAGCGAGAAGGAAATGACCCAGCGCTTGCTGTGATGAAGGTAGTGACGTAGAGAGGAACTAACAGCGAGAAGGAAATGATCCAGCACTTGCTATGACGAAGGTAGTTACGTAGAGAGGAACGAACAGCGAGAAGGAAATGACCCAGCGCTTGCTGTGATGAAGGTAGTGACGTAGAGAGGAACTAACAGCGAGAAGGAAATGATCCAGCACTTGCTATGACGAAGGTAGTGACGTAGAGAGGAACGAACAGCGAGAAGGAAATGACCCAGCGCTTGCTGTGATGAAGGTTGTTGGGAATTGACTTCCAACCTGGCCACAGATGGGCCACCTCCCAAGCTCCATAGCCATTGACATTATGTTGGACTGCAGTGTGTGTGTGTTATATCTATCCCTCTCTGTTCTTTGTATTTTGTTACTCTGTATTCTGTGGTGTGCAATACAAGATGGCGAGTTTAGAATAGTGACCAGTGTGTGTTATCTGTTTACACCCCTCTATCCCTCCACATTTGGTGCCGAAACACTCGGGAAGACAGGATAAACTTCTTCAACGGATTTGTATCTATAGACGAGCTTTCTACACTACAGGAAGCTCCACGACGAGGGAAAGAGGATACTCCACGCCAGACGCTGAGACGCTGAGACGCCACCATTAGTCTACACTGCACTCTCAGATAAGTCAACTTCAATACGAAAGGAAATAGCATGTTGAAACAACTGATATTTCTTCATTATTATCATTTGGATTGATGAAGCTAATATAAGACTGCTATTACACGAACAGGAACTGCGTATTGTCAATCAAGAAGCACGCATCCTGTCTACTGTATTTGTTTATTATTATTATTAGCGAGATAGACATAACTGGCCCTCGCTAAACAGAAACTGTATGCACGGATGTTGTATTATTATGAAATGCCTGCATGAATTGTGCATGACTTATTAAGGAATCCAGTGTTCCTTTAATCTACAGTATTCCAAAGTAGTAGAATATCTTTCCTCCGCTGGACTTTGCAACGGGTCACGCATGTGTAGTTCCGTTCAGTTCCGTGCGATCTGAGCGCACATGCCTAAATCAACTCAACAGCGCCATCTATTAACTCACGCGCCCTACCAGTCATTCTCCAGCGCACTCTGTTAACAAGGTCTTAAGATCTTCCACGGACCTAGCACGCCCTCTGTTAGCCCTTGAAGGTACCGGTGCGGTACGGATCACCCCTACCCGCCCGTAAGCTCACCGCTCACTACGTCACGTCTGGAGGGAGGCCTGTCAGTCAAGCTTAAGATTTATTGCACCCATTATGCCGACGGAACAAGAGACCGCTACTGCAGCAAGCCTGCACAATCTGAAAAGTAAAAGAACACGTGAGAGAGCAAATGCCACACGCTTCATTACAGCCATTAACAGCCTTACAGAAAACACAGCATTGGAAGACTTTACTTTCCACCGCGACAGACTACAGGAAACACTCTCTAGCCTAACCCAACTGGACGATGCTATTCACGATCTACTATCTGACACAGAATACAATGCTGACATTACTGTATGTGACGAATATATTGACAATGCAAAGCGCGCCATACAGAAAGCTACTATTGGAGCGGACAAGAAGCTTTACTCTGTCACCTCTACCTTGACCATAAACGAAGCTCCCACCACTCCCACTGCCATGCCCACGTCACAACCAATTAAGTTACCCACCATAAAACTTAGCCCCTTCACGGGAGATATAGAAGAATGGTCTCGCTTTTGGGAGCAGTTCACTACTTCCATTGACCAGAATCCTACAGTATCGCAGGTCGACAAACACGTCTTTCTGAGAGGTTATTTAGAAGGGGAACCCAAGCATCTCGTCGACGGTATTGCCATCACAGCTGGCACTTATAATAACACAAAGAAAATTCTCATTTCCAAGTACGGAGATGAAAATAGAATTATCCAGGCGCACTTAGACTATCTGGAAAATATACCACCGATACACTCCACCACCCCAGAGTCCCTGAATCACACTTATGTTGAGTGTAACAGACGTATTCAAGCACTGCAGGCTCTGGGGGAAAATATTTCCAACTACGGTCGCGTGTTAGCCCCCAAGATACTAAGAGCGTTCCCAGACGATATCTGCCGGCGTTGGATCATCCACACGCGGAGAGACAACGTTAGTGAAGGTGACATAATCAAACTCATGTGTTTTTTGAACGAAGAGGTTGAAGGTGCCCTCATCAGTCAAAAGATTCGGGGGGAATCTTATCAGCAACCGGCTTCTATCTATCAGCACCCGGCTTCTGTCCCAGCAACAGCGGCGTTCCAGATTGACACTCACGCAAAGAAAGGGAAGAAGAGAGAGAAGGAAAGACTACAGCCATTCTGCGTCTTTTGTGAGGGAAGAGGACACTGGGCTCAGGATTGTACTAAGGTAACCGGGATTGACGCTCGAACTCAGAAATTGAAACAATCATCGCGTTGTTTCCTCTGTCTTAAACGAGGCCATCACACAAAGGACTGTAGCAGGAAAGGAAGAGCTTCGTGTTCCCAGTGTGGGAAAGGTCACCATAGAGCGATTTGCAGCAACTTAAATCATTCCCCTGTCGCGAATTGCACAGAAACAACCGCCGTTTGTAAAATAAACGTCACTACTCCGGGATTTACCCATCTCCAGACTGCTAGAATATGGATCTCGGGACCAACGGGTTCGAGTAAGCTGAAGAGGTGCGTTCTCGACGGAGGTAGTCAATCCAGTTTCGTCAAAAGTTCTTTGGTCGATGAGCTGGGTCTGGAAGTCATTGGAGACGCATCATTAAAGGTCCACGCGTTTGAAACACCATCCAACACATCACATTCACGTAGGTTCGTTCGCCTGAAGACGAGAGGATTTTGGGACAATACCCAAGTAACATTGACGGCATTTGAAACCACCCACTCCTTTTCTCACCACCCAGCAGTACCACGAGATATCACGATGACCGGACAAACGCGGAAACTGCAATTGGCTGACCCTACAGATGATTCAGCTGACCTTCCAATCGAGCTGTTAATCGGAGGAGATCAGTATTGGACAATCGTCAGTGACTCTGCCCCGATACGACTCTCCTCGTCAGTTGTGTTAATTCCATCGAAATTTGGATGGATATTCACCGGAAACCGCTCAGGTGTATCAGCTACTAACACGGTTGTAAACTTCATCGATGCATGTCACTCCATGCCCTGTGACGACTCTCTTCGACGTTTTTGGGATCTGGAGTCCGTTGGGATCGCAGCTGAACAAGACCGAGCAATGAGCGCTAAAGACACCTCACTTCTAACACAATTTCACGCGTCTTACAGTATTGAGGACCAAAGAAGAGTCGTACGATTGCCACGCAAGGAAACTATGGAACTTGTCAACAACTATCACGTTGCAGAAAAACTATTTCAATCACTGGAAACCCGTTTCCGGAAGAACGAAGCCCTGAAACAAACATATACGAACCACATGATGGACTACATAAGGAAAGGCCACGTGGAACTAGCTCCAGAGGAAACCCGTACGGATGAGTTTTATCTTCCTCATCACTTGGTAAAGAAAGAGAAACATGGAACCATTAAATGGCGTATAGTCTTCGACGCATCGTCACACGAAGATAACGTGCGCCCACTCAACGAGACCCTGGAAATGGGACCAAACCTACTCCCCGAACTGTTTGCAGTATTGTTGCGGTTCCGTTCATTCCCGTACGGTGTGATAGGAGACATCAGCCAAGTGTTTCTTCAGTTGTCCCTTCACGAAGAGGATAGAGACTTGACCAGATTCCTGTGGTACCGTGTTGTCGAAGATGAGAGTGGTGCTGAAGTGGCTTCCAACGAGCAAGCGATTTTTCGCTTCACAAGACTCCCATTCGGACTGACTTGCAGCCCATTTCTCCTTTCAGCTACGCTGAGAGAACTAGCCACTAGAAACAGATCTCAGTTTCCTTCCGCGGCTTCACTCATAGATGAAAACACATTCATGGACGACATTATCGCAGGTGCCCGAGGAGAAAATGAAGCGATCGCAATTTACTATGAACTCACCTCTCTCATGAAGAAGATAAGTCTACCCATGTCGAAATGGGCCACGAGTTCCCAACAGCTGATCCAGATATGGAAGGCCGAAGGAAGAGAGATCAGCACGGAAACACACGTTCTTGGCGTTCCATGGAACACAGTAACAGACTCGCTCACTATAGATGTTACAGAAATCACAACGAGACTGAAGGACCGCCCCGCTACGAAACGACACCTGCTCCAAGCGACTGCTAGTTTCTACGACCCATTGGGCTTAATGACGCCGGTGTCAATACTGGGGAAAATCCTATTTCAGGACACATGGCATAGAGGACTAACATGGGATGAACTCCTACCACAGGACCTTGCCAGTCGCTGGCACAGCTGGACCTCAAGTCTACCCCAACTCTCGCAGATCACCGTCCCAAGATGGGCAGGAATGCCCGAACGCGACATCACAGATGTCCATGTGTTCTGCGACGCTTCAGAGCGAGCGTATGGAGCTGTTTTGTATATACGATCTCTCTGCAATGGCACCACATCTGCCCACATGTTGTGCAGTAAAAGTAGACTTGCGCCAGTCAAGAAGGTGACACTACCACGTTTAGAGTTGCTAGCAGCGGTGATCGGCGTTCGACTCTTGAATTACTGCGCTAAAGCGCTGACCTTCGACACAAGCAGAGGGACCCTGTGGACGGATTCAAGAGTAACCCTAGGATGGATTCAGAATGATCCGAGTCGTTGGAAGACGTTCGTCTGCAACCGCGTGACCGAGATTCAATCCTCTACCACTCCGTCACAATGGAGACATTGTCCAGGCAGGGACAATCCAGCAGATCACTTGTCACGAGGATTGACGGCAGAGAAGATCAAAACTCTTCAAGCCTGGTGGAAAGGACCTTCATGGCTATCTCTCGACCAATGCCATTGGCCACACAGCTCACCCGTCTCTACGCCCCTCCCTGAAGCAAGAACTCGCGCTCAGGATGTGCTCCAAATTCAATCGCCAGACCCAGTAATTGAAGCTACCAGATACAGCTCCTATATCAAACTTCTTCGTGTAACCGCATGGGTTCTTCGCTTCGTACGCCTACTTAGACATGAGGACCAACCAACGGGGGAACTGACAGCAGAAGACATAAATGGAGCCCTCCGCTATTGGATAAAGGCAGTGCAAATGGAATGTTTCCCTGCCGAAATTGCAGCTCTCGAATGGAAGACCCCTCTGCCTGAGAAATCGAAGATCAAATGTTTCAATCCATTTCTCGACAATGGCATACTTCGCCTCGGTGGACGCCTACAATATGCTGCGGTTACAGAGAGTGAACGGCATCCAATCATCATGGAAGGACGACATCATTTCACACAACTGCTAATAAGAGACAAGCACATACGGCTCCATCATCTCGGAGTACAGATTGTTGTCTCTGATCTCCGAAGCACCTACTGGATCCTTGGTGCTCGCCGTGCCATCAAACACGTCCTTCACCAATGTTTACCCTGCAAGATGGTAAAAAATGTTGGCGGCCAGGCAATAGAGGCGCCACTGCCCTCACAACTAGTGACCCCAAGCAAGCCATTCGCTGTCACAGGTATCGACTTCGCGGGCCCGCTGTACGTCAGGGCAGGAACATCAGCCAAAAAGTGTTATATCACCCTCTTTACGTGTGCCACTACACGGGCCCTACATTTGGAATTGAGTGGTGATATGAGCGCCGACAGATTCATGCAAGCACTACAGAGATTCGTCGGTAGGCGCGGTCTGCCACACACTATTTATTCGGACAACGCCCAGACCTTTCACGCGGCTAACAAGGAACTGAGTGGCATTTGGGCTTCACTGTCTGCGGCAAAGACTCACCGCTACCTCTCCGAGCACGGTTGCACCGCCCTATTAAAATAAACATATTCTTGGCGTGCCTCCTAGCTGCATCACTGGAACCAACTAGAAAAGAAAGGAGTACGCAGTGGAAATGGATGTTAATTTCTGACCTGTGCTGGGCCCGTACTTGCAGGCCAGATGTGCCGAGCGACTCCAGACTCCGTGAAGGTGGTCCCACGACGAGTGGTAGGAATACCCTCCTGGAGCTAGAAAGCTAGAATAAGTTAGGCCTAGGTTTGAAGAGAGAGAGAGAGAGAGAGAGAGAGCGAGCAGCCCGATCGCCCAACACTACTAAATGAGACACATGGGTAAAGAAATGGAAATTTAATGAATTGAAACCGAACACACAAAGAAACCCGGCCAGAAAAAAACACACAAAAAGAATACCCTTCACCTAGGGGTCAAATAAAGTCACTTTCAAACGGGGAAGATAAATATAAATAACAATAAATAACTTACGATAGTAAATAACGTTAACAAATTAAATTCATACCTGTGCTCACTTCGGTGAAAACGATGTAAAAAGGGAGGAAGTAAAAGATCAAGAGGCAATCGAGCCGGTCGCTGGTCAACAACAATCACTTCTCAGCCTAGAGATGGATGGTTGTCATGACGACCACAAATAACAAGCATAGCAAAGATAAAACAAGAGGCTGTGTGCGTGTCGCAGAGGCTGTGGCGAGCAATGGGGATGCGATCGAGCTGGCAGTCCCCAGAGCAAAGAAAAGCAAAACCAAAGATACTATAAGAAGAAACAAATGACGTCAGGTGTCCGTGAAATTTATCAAGATACATACACGCAGTCAAACACACAAAATGCCAGCCGACGATGCAGAAATAAAACTCAAAGCAACTCGTGCTTGTAGGTAGTCTAGCAAAACATGCTAAACCTATATGGTCCCCAACTTACGTTCCGAGTTCGAGCTGAATACGGTAAGGCCTACTTAAAGTTACCGCCGTGATCCAGTTGCCCGAAGCATGGAATGAAGGGAAAACATAAGGGCTAAAATATATGGTGTCATGCCTCGTGTTGGGAGAATGGTCGAAACGCCAACGTCCACAAACCACGGGAGACCCATTCGAAGATATGCCCAATCAAAACAGCATCAATGCACCTGGCAGCAAGAAAAACATACACTCACAAAATCACTCGCAGATATATTTCACGGCACAAATAAAAGGTTAAACGAAGACTCAAACAAAATAAAACAGGAGACCGCCATTACGATTGGTTCCACAGCAAATCCAAGCACACGACGAAGATCAAAAAGAAAGGTTAAATTTAGGAAATGAGCATAGTGGACACAAGGTTAGATGTATTACTTACATGAGTAAATGGAAGGCTTCGGCATAATAACAATGTTAAATAAAAAGGAAAAACATTACATTTTAAATAATAAGGCGGAGAGCCTCAAGGCACGTCCGGACAGAAAGTATCTCACATGGCGTCTGAGTCTACCGGGACGGCCGCCAAAGAAAATAAAGAAATGAGAGATGTTAAACATGGCTCAGGATCCACACCACCCCCCAAAAGAAAAATTATTTATAATAATAAAAGATTTTTATTTTTACATCACTAAGCACCACCGCTTTGAAATCAATCATGTCCCAAGTGTTCCAAAATACACAACATCCTTATCACACAGGTGGTTTGTCAACAACTATAACAGTACACAAAATATGAGGGGGGAGGGTGATCGATATAACAATCACTTAAGCAATTGAGCCATATCAGAAAGAATACAGTTATAAAATGAAGTAATATATAAAAATAATCAGATCGCTTCGGCGATCGCAATAACAGGACAGAACTCCTTCGGGGTCCCCAAAGGCGCGCGTTCCTTTGACGATCCCTGGGCTTGTCATAATGGTATTACGGTTCACCTGAGCGTTACAATGACAAGAAAAGTAGATAGAGACACGGACGAAAATCATAAACAAAAGACTCTCGCCCTTTGACGCCGAAGTCTGCCATTCTCCTTATACCCATCATGAAAGTGACGTATTAAATAACAAAGAAGCGATATAATGTGTCCATTATTTATAGAATGTAAATTCTCTACTGGCCGAATTCGCAAAAATACATATTTTTACAATAAATATTAAGTTACACAGAGTATGTAGGCCTATTTCTTCATGTATTATTTTCTTTCTTGAGCTCGTAAATTTGTACTTGACTCTGCCTCGGTCAAAATTGGTTCAATAATAGGCAGGTCAAGGAGACGCCATATGAATACTAGCTTCCTTGGATAACATAAGCAAATTATGATTGGCTAACCTACGCAGAAAAAGGACAACATTAATCACAGCAAATAAGAAGGTTACACAATAAATGGTTTCAATTGAGATATGTGAGCTCTGGATACGTCGGTGGGATTCTCCTTGGAGATCAATTCAACAGTGACAGGTGTTAAAAATCTAGTGATAGTTTTGGGCGTGCTCCAGCGAAGCATTAGCTTTGCTGACTCCTTATTCTTGGCCGAACTCTGTGGGTGCAGGCGCACTAGCACGTCGTCATTCACCTGAAAACAAACAGGTTGCCTACCCTTGTTATAGCGAGACGCCACGCGATCTCGTGCCCTTTTCAGATGCCGTACAGCAACTTCCCATTTTTCTTTGACTGAGGTACGGCGGGATGGCGCAGCCAGATAATCTATTTTCCACTGAAGCTGAAGTGGATCAACAATACGCCTTCCTAAAAACAATTCCAAAGGGGTAGAATTCGTCGATTTATGAAGAGCAGTGTTAAATCCTAAGGAGAAAAACTGAAGATTTGCGTCCCAACGTGACTGATCTGCGTTGTGGAACGCACTCAAGCAAGCCTTCAAGTTACGATGAAACCTTTCAACGTGATTTGGCTGAGGGTGGTAGGGTGCCAAAAAGACATGATCAATTCCCCAAGAAAAACACATTGATCTAAAAGACTTGGACCGGAAAACACTCGCGTTATCGGACACTAAAAACTTTGGAGGACCAAAAACACCAAAAATATGATTGGTCAAAAGCCTAACAGTGGTACGTGTCGTGATTTCCCTGACAGGAAATAACCATACAAATTTTGAAAATCCATCAACGACAGTAAGTATAGCTTGATGACCAGAAGATGACCTAACTAGGGGACCAAAATAATCTATAAACAGGCGCTCATTAGGATATGACATCGTGTCAGCGTGGTGAAGTCCAATGCGAGAATTCTTTGCTGGCTTAGAAGGTTGACACGTAACACATTTTCGGACGAAAGCAAAAGCATCCGCTTTCAAATGAGGCCAGAAGAATTCCTGAGAGATTTTATGGAAAGTCTTCGTCATACCTAAATGTAATCCAAAACAGGATTCATGGAAATACGCCAAGAGCATACTTCGTATATTCTCTGGCACGAAAATCCTACATTTCGAAGATCGAGGAGCGGTATGCACTATAACATCATTGCGCAATGAAAACTCAGATACACCAGGATCTTTCCCGAGATTTTTTTCACGCAATGTGACACAAAATGGGTCATCTGCTTGGTACGTACGGATGTCAGTAAAAGACCATGGAATGTGTTGGAGAAGATTCACTGGCTCGGGGATCTCAACAATGGGAGGAGGTTCCTCAAACATGCGTGACAAACAATCCGCTACAACATTTTCACTGCCTCTGACGTGAATGATGTCAAAGCTGAAAGAGGATAGACGAAGAATCCAACGATTTATACGTCCCAATTTTTTGACATGCGAGCGCATCCAGGACAGAGCTTCATTGTCGGTATACACTATGAAATGCCGATGTTCTAGAAAAGATCTGAAACGTTCACAGCCGAATACGACAGCCAGACTTTCTTTCTCGAAAGTGGAATACCGGCGTTCGCAATCATTAAGCATCCGACTGGCAAAAGCGATGGGTGCCAAATTACCATTCACCTGCTGACTAAGCACACAAGAAACTGCGACATCACTCGCATCACAATGTAACATAAAATCTTTCCCAAAATCCGGAGTTCGAAGGACGGGAGCAGAAGAAAGACATTCTTTCAATTTCTCAAAGGCGAGGCACTGGTCGGGGCCCCACACGAATCGTACATTCTTCTTCTTCAAATAATTCAGGGGCGCTGAAATGTCCGAAAAGCCCTTAATGAACCTACTGTAAAAGCCTGCCATTCCCAAAAAACGTCGGTCTGCTTTCACATTCGTGGGAGTAGGGAACTCTTGGATACATTGCACACGCTCAGGGTTCACTTCTATGCCCACATCCGAAAGAATGTGACCTAAAAATTTGATTTGCTTCGAAGCCAAAGAGATTTTGTCCGGGTTAACAGTGAGTCCGGCTCTGCGAAGACGACATAGGACTTCACGTAAATGGATCAGGTGATCCTCAAAAGACTGACTGTAAATCACGAGGTCATCTAAATAGTTAAACACAGATGAATACTTTAAATCTCCAAATAACTCGTCCAAAACCCTACTCAATACTTGTCCGCCGATAGAAATGCCCATGGGTAACTTATTGAACTCAAAAAGGCCGAACGGAGTGGAGAACGCAGTTACCTTACGGCTCTCGGGATCGAGAGGAATTTGATAATATGCACAATTCAAATCTAGGACGGAATAGTACTTCGCCCCGTGAAAATGCTGAAAAGCGCTCTCCAGAGTTGGAAGGGGAAAGTTGTCGAACACCACCTTAGAATTGAGTCGACGATAATCAACTACTAAACGAAAAGTACCCTCTTTCTTAGGCACCAGGAATGCTGGACTACCATAAGAAGACTTAGAAGGACTCACAACACCGCGTGCCTTAAGATCATCTATATATTCTATCATGGCAATGAGTTTGGGTGGAGAGCACGAAAATGGCGCCGACCTAACTGGAACCTCATCAGTTAAATCAATATGACACTCGTAGCCGATAGCGGAACCCAGTTCCGACGTGAGAACATCTGGAAATTCATTCACCAAATCAGATAAAGCGTCACGTTGACTCGTGAATAAAGTAGGAGGGCTTAGAACAGCAGAGATACCAGAAAAATTACAAGGAACACTCGCTTCACAAGTATTAAAATGAAACCGCTCCTTGGATTTAAACAAAAAACTGAAGGAATGATCCGAAAAATCAAGCCTCAACCCTGCTTTGTGCATAAAATCAGAACCTAAGATCATAGGCGTAGATAAGTCATCCACTACATGGAAGTTCCAATCCCAAGAATAACCACATATCTTAATATGACATGTTACAACGCTAGAAACAGAAATAGATGACTTCACCGCAGAATAAAATTTCAAACCCCCATCTTGTGGACAAATCTGAGTAACAGGAAGCTGTTCCGCGATGGAGCGCTGAATAAATGAACGTGAAGCACCAGAATCCAGTAAAGCGGGTATCGACAATTTCTTAACACTTATAGGGACCCAAGGACAGAAGTTTCCAGTCGTGGAAATGTTCATTTCCCGGCGAACTTCATTGCATGGCCACTCCGGCGGGTCTAATCCGGGGAGCCATGCTCGTTTCCCTAAAGCGAAGCACATCTAGGACAGGCTATGTGCGTCACGTCACGAAGACCACATGTGTGACAAAACACACGAGAGGGCGCACGGCAGGAATTAAAATGATGCCCCAAACGATCACAATTCCAACATTTTATACGGTTATACATGTTCGGGTTTCGAGGTAACTGTTGATCCTGAGGAGCGGGATTCGCAGAAGAAGTAGCATTGGGAATACTCCCGACAATATGCGAGTGGGGACGGTTAACTGCCCGGTCCTCCTGACGAGATATTGAAGATGGGTGCGCAGTCCTCTGAATCTGGGATTGCGCGCATGCAGTCTCTGGAAACAAACTGTCAGAGGGGAGGGGTGGGGGTACATATGACTTGCGCAGGCGCCGATTGAACTCGCATTCACGTCCTTGATCAACAATGTCAGCCACACTATACACACTGGACCGGCGTATGAAAGACTTGTACTCAGGTGCTAGATTTCTATACACAATATCAACAGTTTCAATAAGGGGAAGGGGCTGCGACAACCTACTTATTAAAGTCATTAGCCCAGTAACAAAATCGTCTACAGGCTCTTCCAAACCCTGGGTACGGCGATGAATTTCAGCCTTCAAGTCATGTTCAAAATCATAAGTCGTAAACCGCTCCTTTATTGACTTACAGAAATCAACCCACGAGATGAAAGATCTGTTGGTAAGTCGATACCATTTTAAAGCTAAACCACTCAACAATAACGGTAGGCAGACAACAATGTCGTCTGGTTCGAGGTCATAACAATGGCAGAGTTCACTGACCCTGTCTAAGAACTCAAATACAGACGAAACTCCCAGTTCACCAGAAAATGAAATTCCCCACTTGGACACTATATTGGCTACGCCTCCCTTGCGATGGCCTTTCACCTCAGTCAATGGATTAGTGTCTTTCCCACAGACACTTTCAAACGATAGCAGATCATCGTCAGACTGGATGAGCTCCTTCTTCACGTTACAACCAGGGAGAGAATACATGGCTAAACTACATAAGTACTGCTAGCTACAATTCAAAACAATAACTACAAATGTCTTGCCTCCGTCCTGCGCCTGAAATGAGTACGAAACAAGAAGTAGGGTTGATTAGTACATTACCAATGCTGGGGTTCGTTGATAGGGTCCAACGCATTGCACTCTCCTTACAGTTTGTTATTTTTATGGTCCATACTCCTTGGAAGTTCACATTGACTCTCAATATTTGTTTGCATAGTATGCAATAGGGAACATGAAACAGAATAAAAACAACATTGAAAAATATGCAGCGAAATATTAAAATCCAATGGATATGGCTAAGCGACCAGGAGACTTAACCTCGCAACTGATACCATCTGCACCGCCCTCTTAAATTAAACATATTCTTGGCGTGCCTCCTAGCTGCATCACTGGAACCAACTAGAAAAGAAAGGAGTACGCAGTGGAAATGGATGTTAATTTCTGACCTGTGCTGGGCCCGTACTTGCAGGCCAGATGTGCCGAGCGACTCCAGACACCGTGAAGGTGGTCCCACGACGAGTGGTAGGAATACCCTCCTGGAGCTAGAAAGCTAGAATAAGTTAGGCCTAGGTTTGAAGAGAGAGAGAGAGAGAGAGAGAGAGAGAGAGAGAGCAGCCCGATCGCCCAACACTACTAAATGAGACACATGGGTAAAGAAATGGAAATTTAATGAATTGAAACCGAACACACAAAGAAACCCGGCCAGAAAAACACACACAAAAAGAATACCCTTCACCTAGGGGTCAAATAAAGTCACTTTCAAACGGGGAAGATAAATATAAATAACAATAAATAACTTACGATAGTAAATAACGTTAACAAATTAAATTCATACCTGTGCTCACTTCGGTGAAAACGATGTAAAAAGGGAGGAAGTAAAAGATCAAGAGGCAATCGAGCCGGTCGCTGGTCAACAACAATCACTTCTCAGCATAGAGATGGATGGTTGTCATGACGACCACAAATAACAAGCATAGCAAAGATAAAACAAGAGGCTGTGTGCGTGTCGCAGAGGCTGTGGCGAGCAATGGGGATGCGATCGAGCTGGCAGTCCCCAGAGCAAAGAAAAGCAAAACCAAAGATACTATAAGAAGAAACAAATGACGTCAGGTGTCCGTGAAATTTATCAAGATACATACACGCAGTCAAACACACAAAATGCCAGCCGACGATGCAGAAATAAAACTCAAAGCAACTCGTGCTTGTAGGTAGTCTAGCAAAACATGCTAAACCTATATGGTCCCCAACTTACGTTCCGAGTTCGAGCTGAATACGGTAAGGCCTACTTAAAGTTACCGCCGTGATCCAGTTGCCCGAAGCATGGAATGAAGGGAAAACATAAGGGCTAAAATATATGGTGTCATGCCTCGTGTTGGGAGAATGGTCGAAACGCCAACGTCCACAAACCACGGGAGACCCATTCGAAGATATGCCCAATCAAAACAGCATCAATGCACCTGGCAGCAAGAAAAACATACACTCACAAAATCACTCGCAGATATATTTCACGGCACAAATAAAAGGTTAAACGAAGACTCAAACAAAATAAAACAGGAGACCGCCATTACGATTGGTTCCACAGCAAATCCAAGCACACGACGAAGATCAAAAAGAAAGGTTAAATTTAGGAAATGAGCATAGTGGACACAAGGTTAGATGTATTACTTACATGAGTAAATGGAAGGCTTCGGCATAATAACAATGTTAAATAAAAAGGAAAAACATTACATTTTAAATAATAAGGCGGAGAGCCTCAAGGCACGTCCGGACAGAAAGTATCTCACATGGCGTCTGAGTCTACCGGGACGGCCGCCAAAGAAAATAAAGAAATGAGAGATGTTAAACATGGCTCACGGTGTAACTTGGAAATTCATCGCCCCACGCGCGGCTTGGTGGGGAGGATGGTGGGAGAGGATGGTTGGATCGACGAAGCGGTGTCTACGGAAGGTACTAGGACGCTCCAGCATCGACGAAGAAGGACTTCAAACAGTACTGGTCAGCATCGAAGCCGCACTGAATTCTAGACCCTTGACTCGCAATGGAGACACCGGCGATGTGTTGACTCCCGCACACTTCCTTGTGGGAGAGAAACTCACTACAGTTCCATCTGGGCCTGAACCACAAACGGGAGTTCCTGTTCGAGAATTCCGACTGCGTCAACAACTGGCAGACGACGTCTGGAAGCGCTGGAGTAAGGAGTACCTACTGTTGCTGCAGAGCTTCCATCAAGTCCAGCAGCCCAAGAAGAACTCCACGCTGAGGGTAGGCGACGTCGCGCTCCTTCAAAGTGACCTTCAGCCGAGACATCTCTGGAGAAAGGTCCGGATCCACGAGCTGCGTACTGGAAGGGACGGGATTGTAAGGACTGTAATCCTTTCCACAGCAGATGGAAAACAGCTGGCCCGACCCGTTCAGCTGGTCGTACCTCTAGAGGTAGACCAGGGTGGGGAGGATGTTGGGAATTGACTTCCAACCTGGCCACAGATGGTGCCACCTCCCAAGCTCCATAGCCATTGACATTATGTTGGACTGCAGTGTGTGTGTGTTATATCTATCCCTCTCTGTTCTTTGTATTTTGTTACTCTGTATTCTGTGGTGTGCAATACAATATGGCGAGTTTAGAATAGTGACCAGTGTGTGTTATCTGTTTACATCCCTCTATCCCTCCACAAAGGTAGTGACGTAGAGAGGAACGAACAGCGAGAAGGAAAAGACCCAGCGCTTGACTTCAAGAAGACAGTGATGTAGCCGTGACCGAGTTGTTCGCAAGAAACAACCCAGCCCTGATCAGTGTGAGGACCACGATGAGCCAGCTGAGCAGGCGTGCTACAAGTGCGCTGGACCATCACGTACCATCCCCAGCACAATCAATATCAGCTGAGGCCTCATCTGAAGCCTCGCTGCACTCAGTGACACGGTCTCTATTTACCAATATTGTCCATCGACCGCCAAATGAGCCTGAGAGTCGCTTAACATGCACACTGTTGTACCAGTCCGTGGCCCGCCTCGGACATTGATAACTCTCCGGAGTGGGTAGCATTAGATTCCTACTCTTCATTTTATATACAGTAACTACTAACTAGCAACCCGCCCCCGCGTCGCCCGGGAACAGTTATGAATGCATTACGTGCTAGCTCGTAAACTGTCGCTTCAGTAATTAAATGGAGATTGTTGGAAGAAATGAAAACATAAAAACACATAGTGGGTGGTGTAATGAAGATAGAGATATGTTCTCGCGGACTCTTGTAGAACTTTTCATGCTGAACAATTCTTACACTCATAGTATATAAATATTTTTAACGGTTACAAATACTTGGCCACCGTGCTACATAGCGCTGTATCCCTGCGCTGGTGGGCGACTTGTAACAGAGAGAGCAACAGTCGTTAGCCGATGTTTGCTTATGCCAAGGAAACACATCTACTTATTACAGATGTTGTTGATTGGCGTGAGACATGTTGGTATTCTGAGAAAGTGAGATCCCTGCTGGTGGATTGAGAACAGTATGCACGTCAAGACCTGTTTACTTTGGCTCTCGACATTTTTCTACCTTTCATGGGATTAATTCATTTCTGCGACTCTCATTGCTGCAGGTCAGGTGCCAAGAAGTCACTGTCATTCCATACCTCAGCAAGTTGTTTGAACATCTAGATCAGGGGTTCCCACCCTGTGATACGCGTACCATTGGTGGTACGATTATTCACAAATACAGGAGGAGAATTTATCTGCATTTTTTAGCCAATCGTCATATTTTGAAGAACATGAAATATCTCCAATGCCAGATGTGGTTGATGATATAATTGTTCACTTGGAAACCTTTCAAGAAAGTTTTAATAAATATTTCTCCGAAGATTATTCCAAATTTGACTGGATCAGAAATCCTTTTTCGGCAACCTCATCAAATAAGTTGAAATTAAAAGAAAGTTTTGTCGATCTAACAGAAGATAGTTCCATTAAAGACAGTTTTAAAGAGAAATCTTTCATTAACTTCTGGATCGGATGTAAAACCCAGCTCCGTTATTTTTATATGCGACTTTTTACAAGTTACTTGTCAGAGTGGATTTTCTGAACCTTTGTACTAATTATATAAAATTGTATGTAAGAAATAAATCGTAACAGATGCCGAGGGGAAAATTAAAATTAACACCATTCTTAAAACTTACAAATTTTCTGCAGAAATGACAAAGAAAACCTATGGAGATTTCAAATGAGTTGAGAAAATCCCGATCTGAAAGAATGAAGAAGTACTGGAATGAGCGCAAGAACCAAGCAGTACTATCTTCAAAGAAGAAGTGATTGTGTAACGACTCAAGTGGTCCAATGTGACCAATCAAGATTAATAATAATAATAATAATAAATAAATCGTAATTTGCATTAATCGTTTTACTTTTTCCATTATTATAAAAATGTTGTTAATATACATACGGATCTTTATATAATTTTAAATAAAATTAGCAAGAAAAAGGAAGTTGGTTAGTTAGTTATTGTTGTTTTAAGGGGCGTAACTACGAAAGAAAAAAGGAGAAAAAAATATTTAAAAAATGTTGTGTTGATAAAGGGTTGAAAAAATAATTAATAATAAATATGAAGTTTTCTCAGCTATTTAGTTAAAATGAAACAAGCCATTGGGCATTTTTCCGACAGTAAATGTATGTTTCTAAAAAAATACAGGACTGTTGGTACGCAGTGTTGGGCACTCCTGATCTAGATCATCTGCCCCTAATGATAATGAAAATGAAAACAACTTGTACTAACTATCAACATGTAACGTACAGTCGCCGGCAGACGCTCTACGGATACCCACCGGCGAGCAAAGGGAGCGGAGTGGTCCGTGTTTCATTTTTCATACCCTTAGACGAGCACACACTTGCGAGCTGAGCGGCTCATGAGCCGCTCACACTATCAGCCTCGTCAGTGAGTAACGGGCTTCTGAGCCTAGTTCGAGCCGACCATGAGCCGCTCAATCTGAGCCGGCTGAAGTCGGTTTTTACAGCGAGCACAAAGGAATCCTCAGTGTCAGTGTGGACGGCAGAGATACGTGATCGCAAGTCTGTACCAGCTTCCGTGAGCCTGTCTTGAACCGAAATCGGGGAGCGAACATATGTTTCCCGTTTCGAGATTTTGTGACCTATTCTGCTTAGTCAAGTCTCAAAGTCAGTAGGCGACTTCCGTGTGAATATTTTATACTGACCACTAACGATCTGGAACTTCATGTCCAACAATAATTCCGACCCACTTTGTCTTTTGTACAGTTCATTGCGCCAACACCGACGGGGTTTCTTTTCATTTTCATTTAATTTGGCCATCATCATAGCGCAACCATCACAGCAAGCAGAGTTTCTTGTTCGCAAGACATCCGTTTTGCACGTGCAAACAACACACAATGACTGATTCTGCTCGCGAGCATTATGGCTGAAATAATGCTAATAGAAGGCTCGGGCATTTCCTTTTTCCTCGAGCGCAGGCTGTTCCAAATCCACGAGTTTGAGTATGCGTACACGCGAGTACTCAGCAGTAATGCTCGGAGCAAGGTTTGAGAGGGACTGGGGGTGATAGCCAATACGTCACTGGGCGAAGGTCATAGCACAAGTCCATGTGCTTCCTGCCACTCTTGATGTATCCACCGCTTAGTAACGGCCGCCCCTACAGCAGAGCTGTATTGCATATTGCAGGTTTACTCAGCTGCTCACAGGCGAGCTACTCGCCTGGAACAGTCTGCTCTAGCGGATCATGAGCCGCTCGGCTCGCAAGTGTGTACCCGCCTTCTACAAGGGCTTCCCGCCCAGCAGGAGCGCTATTTTATGAGGGTAGTGGAGGTTGTGTTTCAAGTAGCCAGTACCCAATACAAATCCTTGCTACAATGTTGGAAATATAAGACTGCGTTTTATTTGTCTAATTATTTAATTTATTTTTTATTTATTTTTTATTTTTATTTATTTATTTATTTATTTATTTATTTATTTATTTATTTCGGACTATGCTTGGGCCCAACACACATGAGCGGTAGAGAGAATGGATATCTTTTAACAACGGAATTAGTTGAATTGAAAAATCTATCAATTCTTCTAGGTTATTGTTGTGACTTTCGCGGATTTAATTTCAGATAAAACCACAGCCCAAAGATACATATCCATGAAAGGAAAAGAAAAAAAAACGATCGAGCTCAGGAATCCCTCATTGTCGCCAACTCCCGAAGTCACCAGCCATGGGCCTTATACGTGGTGGGCTACACACATCCTGCCCCTTTTAGGGCCTCTTCCTGTGGGCAGGAGATACAGCGATAGGACTGAGAGGTCTATCTGCTATAGACGCATAAATGTTCAATTACCGATATGAGCAGTTGTGCATTGCTTACAGACCACCTCTTGGCGAAGTGCCTGAGGTCCGGGTTCGTTTCCCAGCTCAGCCTAGATATTGGGTACACTCTGCCTTGTGAGGAAAAACTGAGAAGAGGTGGGTTCGATTCCCAGCTCAGTCATTCTACAAGTGATTTTCCACTTCTACTCCAGGCAAATGCCAAGATGGTACCTAATTGAAACCACGGCCGACTTCTTCGCAGATCCTCGTCTCAATCAGAATAAACACAGTAACATAGCAGTCACAATACAGTGCTTTCCACGGTGGGAGAGTGGTTATCGTGTCGGACTACCAACGCCAGGCTTGTAGGTTCGCTCCTGGCCGTGGTAAGTGCTTTTTGAAAGGCGCAAAAATCACGGTACGCCTGTCATACGATGTTGGCATGTTAAATAACCCATTTGAATTCAGTAGGTTGTGTTCATAATGGCAAAATTAATCTCGGGATTTTCGTCCAAGAGAAAGTTCCTCATTTCTCTACTAGAAAGCGCTATAGTGTCAAGGAGCTTAGATATCTAACCTCCTTGACTTCCATAGCGTTCCAAGTAACAACGAAATTCAACATGCAAGCTGCCCTCTGCGTGTCAAATTACAAAGCTTGCACTGGCACCCGAGGCCATACGATATTATAATAATAATAATAATTATTATTATAACAATACAGTTTCGCAAAATAACATTCATACTTTTCGCGGCGTAATGCACTAAATATGTTTGCAAGGCGGTGAAATTACTTTCAATGTTTAACCAAGAGTCTAGGGGCAGATGACCCCTTAAAACAACAATAACTAACTAACTAAGAGTCTAAATTATATTTTCATTTAGGGAACTCAAAGTAATTTTTATTAGTCTATTATTAATATTATTATTATTATTATTATTATTATTATTATTATTATTATTATTAGAATTTCCTATAACAGAGAAGCTTTGCTACTGCAAAATGCCACACGTTTTGTTTTAATTACTTCACTCTACTTTTCGTGTGGATTTAGAGCTGAGTGTTTTGGAGTCATTTTACTGATGATCCTCTCTTTAACTATTCAAAGATTCATGAACTATGGATTGAAACCACCTGACTTAGAGGGTATATTCCAAAGTCGGTGGAAAAAATAGAAAACTTGCCCAGCTCAGGTATCCCTCGGAATACCCAATTCTGAAAGTTTCCAGACACAATTCCTTATGGGAAAATGTGTAAGTCCGCGGGGAAGGAAACATTACTAAGTAGCGTAACAGGAGACGTCAATAAAATGGTTTTGAATAAAAATTGGGACTGATTTAAATTCTTTATTTGATTCTAATAATTTTCACTCCTCTGTAACACAGGTTATCAAATAAATACCACACACATCTAAGTACACGTGGTTGCATAACCACGATGTGGCAAAGCTCCTAAATAACAAAAGCATTGCTTACATCTCAACTAAAATACATAGACATATTGAAGGCGACAAATTGGGAATCGGCAGATTCAACTTTTTGAAATTGTATGCGCTGTTCCGTATCATTAGTCCGATAGACAGACCATTAAGGTAGATTTACATTAACTTTTAATCTTCTTATTTTATGTATTTTCTATTTTTTTTTGTAAGGATATCCATTTTCTCTTTGTATTTGTTAACATAGTTTTTAAGATTCTTTTATTTAATCTACACTGACATGTACTTTTTAATTTAATTATTCAACTTCTTAGTGTTTGACAATCCGAATTTTATAATTGGAGATTACCAGTAGGGCGGAGTGGATACGTGCTCTAGCGGGAGATGGCGACGCTATTGCGTCATATTCACATCTAGAATATTCGCGCCACTTCCTGAAGACGAGAATAGCTCACCAGCTGCAAAGTGAACCGGAGTAAAGATGTTAGACCGGCAGAATTAACGTTATTGATTGGTCATCGGCGGAGAGGACATCATTAGCCAGCGAAAGAAAGGACTAAATCTTAACGCACACCAAATTAAGCAGTCGTCACAAATCAGCGCAGAATTTTCAAAATGACCACTCACAGAAGCTTACGAACAGTCCGTGAACACATTATGGGAGGCCAGTTATCGTGCGCAAGGGTTTCACACTTTCATGACCAATGGGCGCATTGCTTGTTTGCGCGCTTATAACCGGTTGGATAAATGTAATATTTGAATTATGTGTTTACATGTTGAGAAATCGTTAGTTACTCTCGTGGTGATGGTTGTGATCACATGCCCTAAATTAGGTAATTAATTTAACGAACCAGAGTATATTTAATGAAGAATTCATGATGAAAATCAATAAATTTAAAACAAAAGGATTGGAATGCAGCTGAAATAAATCAGAAACCTCTATGGAAATCAAATTGGCAGGTCAAAAGCTAAAGGAAGTAGGAGACTTCTGTTACTTAGGAAGCAAAATAACCAGTGATGGACGAAGCAAAGAGGATATAAAAATAGGTTGGCTCAGGCAAGGAAAGCATTTCTACAGTAAATGAATCTGTTCACATCGAATATACATTTAGGTATTAGGAAGTCATTTTGGAAAGCATTTGTCTGGAGCGTGGCACTATATGGAAGTGAAACTTGGACTATTGGTGCAGTAGAGAAGAGGAGAATTGAAGCGTTTGAAAGGTGGTGTTACAGAAGAATGATGAACATCAGATGGGTAGATTGGGTTACATACGAAAGAGGTATTAAGACGAGTGGGAGAGGAGACATGTTTCTGGCGACTGCTAATGAAGAGAAGGGATAGGTTGGTAGGACACATACTAAGACACCCAGGAATAGAAAGCTTAGTTGTGGAAGGAAGGGTCACGTACAAGAACTGTAGGGGTAGACCAAGGTTAGAATATGTCAAACAGATTGCTTCGGATGTAGGGTGTGGTAGCTATGTAGAGATGAAACGATTAGCTCAGGACAGGGAAGACATGGAGGGCTGCATCAAACCAGTCAAAGGACCGAAGACTCAAACAACACGAGTATATTTAACGATTCTTCAAGTCAAAAGTGTCTCTCTACCGGTGCTGGGACACCCATGCTTTCCATAACAATAATGTCGCGTGAGATACTATTTTAATGGCATAAAGAAAGAAATTATATGTCGCTTCCAGTCAGCTGAATTATGTTGCCAAGACCGAAGATGATTGGTTGGTTCCACAGTTTAGGGGCTGCGACAACGCGGTCATGTAGCCCCGTGTACTTTGGGTGTGTGTAAAATCTGTCTGATAACCGGTATTAATTGTGATGGCTGTATTAGTGTGTGTTATCTGTTTTTAATTTAAGTAAGGACTGCATACATTCGATTTTTCAAGTAGTTCCAACTTTTGCTACTAAACGCCACCGTCAACGACCAACTAGTTCTGCACTTTGTTACTAGATGCCATCGCAGTCGGCTCCTGGCGACGAACGTTGGAACCTAAGAGCGTTAGTCAAATCTAACATATTTATTTATTTATCGTATGTCCGAGGACATGTTCGGCTCGCCTGAGTCTGTAGCTGTTTCCAGCGTACATCCTTAGGGTGAGCTACAAGTTCTGTTCAATTTCAAGTAATTCCAACTTTCACTACCAGATGTCAATAATACCTAGTGGTGAACATTGGAACTTTGATAGAGCGTTCCGACGAAATCTAACCAACAATTTAGCTTCACACAGGTTTAGTCTGTGGAAGGATCATTTACATACCATAAATCTATGGCATGGGACCGCCGGCTTTACTTCCCCTCCGAAGGAAGGCATACTGAAGGATTTTTAACTCTCTTAAAAAATCCGACGACTTCGGCCGGGTTTGAACCCGCGACCTTGTGCAAAGAAGCTCAGCGTGCTAAAAGACCACGGAGATGAGTAGGTTACGTAAATGCTAAAATTGATGAAAAGTTATTTGTGACTGAAAAATAGATCGAAGGGGTTGAAACATTTGTGAGTGGAGTGACAAGAGGAAGATGTGAAAGTTAGACTTAGGAACCTTCGTGGAGTTCAAGAACAGCTCAAAGAAGACGAAAATAAGAATTTCTAATACGAATGTTTAATCAGTTTTCCTGTATGCGTTGTTTTTGTTGTTGTTGACTTTTAGGGGCTTTGTGACATCGTGTTCATGTAGCCCCATGTACTTGGGTGTGTGTAGAATTTGTCTGATAACCCGTGTCATTGTGATGTCTGTACTAGCGTGTGTAATTGTAATTGAGGTAGGATTTGGGCAGGAAGCGGCCGTGGCCTTAAGTTAGGTAGCATCCCAGCATTTACCTGGAGTAGAAGTGGGGAAACCACGGAAAACCACTACCAGGATGGCTGAGGTAGGAATACAGCCCGCTTCTTCTCAAGTTTGTCTCACGAGGCTGCGGCGTGAACCCCGTTCCAGCCCTCAGACCAGAATTAAATGTCTTGGCAGGGCCGGGAATCAAACCCGGGCCTCCGCGGTAACAGACTTCTGTAAACCTGCGGAACCTGGAAGATTACACGAATTATCACTAATCTCTTGCAGACATTTATAAATCGTAGTCTGCGACGAGTCGTAAACATCACAAGGTGCGAAATCATATGTATTTACTTATTTATTTTATTGATGTAGAGATTATGTATGTGTGTATATACATTTTATCGGACAATACCATACATCAAGAGATTACCAACAGAATACAGAAAGCTTCCAATTTCGATCAGGCAGTGCGTCAGCTAGTTTGGGACGAAACATTTCCACAAGCTTGCAAGATTAGTTTGTTCAAGATATACTTAATACCTATACTAAAGATGGACTGGAAGCAGCAACCCTTACTGGACCAACAAACAGTCGTCTCGAGGCAGTAGGAATGAAGTTCCTCCGTTCTTGCCTTCAACAGACGAAAATGGGCATAATAAGGAATGAGGATATCCGACAACAACTGGGATTGGAAAGGAGCCTGCTGGAGACACTCGTACTCAAGAGATTGAGATGGTATGGTCACATGAAGAGGATACCTCGAGTGTTCCCGGGAAGAGACCAAGAGGAAAACCTCGCTATGTGTGGGAAAAGCAAATTTATAAGGACCTTGAAGCTAGAAAGAACAACTGGCATCAAATAAAGGAACAACAGTTATGGATGGACAGGACAAGTTGGAGACGGTTCATTTATAACCGCACCCGGCTTGCTGGAGCGAACAAACGACGATGATGATGATATGCATTTTTACTTACGTACGGTAATTCATAAAACCTTGAAGACAAAACAAACCTAACATATAACGAGATTCAATCACGAGTCGTAAATTATACACCAAAAACATACTGTAGTAGCGTAATTTATTATTTTAGTGTTAAGTTGAACCTTAACACAGTGATGGCCACTTGAGGGTAGAAACACGTAAACACGTGATAACTAACTAATCCATGTAACTTTTTCTGGGAGTGTGTTTACATATTCATAATTTGATTGGGCACAATCGTGTTGACCGACTGAAAAGATACTAATGACAATTATTTTATTGATCGATGTATTTATTTAAGTACACAGGCCATGATATTTGTAATAACTAGAGCCCTGGGCGGATAAACAAAATGTTATCCGTATCCGTATCTACTGGCATTACAATAATATTTTAATTAAAGCATAAATTACTAAAGCAACATATTTAGACATTTGAGGAAAAAGTCGTTCGCTTAGGCTTTGTGTGTCACGTGCTATGTTACACAGCCAGAATTGCAACCCTTTCCGGTTCGGGGTGTTAATTATGCTTAATGACATAATTTGAAGAAGATTAGCTTACATTTGTCATGGAAAGAACATTGGAAAAATACGATATGTCATAAACATCCGGGTCCTAGTAATGATATTAAACAAGTTCGGATTGTTTTATAAAAACTATCCACAAATTTACTCCAAACATAATCCGCTATCCGCACAGACATACAAACTATATCCGCAAGGCGAACATTTATCCGCGAATATCCGCAGGGCTTTAGTGATAACAATCGTAAAAAAAAGAAAGCAAAAGGAATTTTAACTACAAAATATAGTAAAGACTCCGAAAATTAATTAGTTACTCATACAGGTTTTATAAAGTTACAAAACACTAACAGATACAGTACCGTATTATTAAACAAAACATGAACACCTTGACGAATCATGTGCAGTGTCCAAGAGAGAGGAACATGGTTACACAATAACCTTGAAGATTGAGGCACTTGTCATATCCCCTGCTCGTCATTTAGACCAGGCATGGGCAAGGGGCAGGACCAGATCAAACACAACATAATCTAGGCGGACCGAACAACACGTGTTTATAGTTTATAAACTTTTTATTTCTGAATTTTATGTCAAACTAAACTTACAGGCTACAAATGGTAGAAAACTTAGGAAAAGGGAACATTATTTGTTATAAGAGGAAGGTGTATGTGACAAGTGAAACTGTGACTGTGCTTCTAAAAGTTTCTCATAATCTGGTTGAAACTGGGATGAGCTGATTCTTAGTAGCGCAGCTAAATGGTGGTCTGTTAATCTATTTCTGACGCTATTTTTGCGAAGCTTCATTCTAGAAAACACCTGTTCACAGATATAGTAAGATGCCAACATGGCAGTTATCTTTTGTGCATGAGATTTCAAGTTTGAGAAGCTTGATTTTGGCAGGGCCTTGTAGAACTCAATTTTCGAAACGTTGAGAAATAGTTGTTACATTGTAACTCAATGCGTTCTAGCTGCAACTCTGATTTTACTGTTTCACAGTTAACATTAAATGGCATGCTGAAAACGTTCCAAGTCCTGTTGAATAACTTTGTAGTTCTGAAATCTTCATTCGTCGTGGAGATTTCTCGCACAAAAAGATATTACACAAAACTCATAAACACTATGAGAAGGAAACAGTTTTTCACTTCTAGGTACACAGAACAGGAAATATGACCTATGTGTAATTGTAGGTGGTATAATGTCGCGGGCAGGATTAGACTAGTTCTTGACCCGCGGGCCGTACTTCGCCCATGACTGATTTACACACAAAGACTGTTGTCTGATTCAGAAAACATGTCAATGACTGTGGAAAATGTATTGCAATATCCCGTGAAGAACTCTTGACGAACAACAAATCCACTTCCAATCACGACGGAAATTAAGAGGAGGAAATGGAGAGGGCTAAACCATAGCTTGAGGAAGCCAGTGGGAACTGCAAGGTGCACGGAGGAGAGGAAAGATGCCCCATGTTCCAGTAGGAACAAGAGAAATGAAGTCATTTCATCCCGAATGCACAATCATGTGAGAGAAATATTATATTATCAAACTATAAAGCCGCCTTGTCAATCACTAGAAAGTAGTTTAATAATTAAATTAACACGTACATGTTTCGTTATATCAATGATACCTTCGTCAGCGTGAAAAATCTAAGAAACTATCTTAACAAAAACCAAAAAGAAAATGGATATCTTTACAAAAAGTCATTAATTTAAATAAATGAAGGTCACAAAAAAAAAGAATGAATAAATAATAATTATAGGATGTGAGAAATACTTGGACATTGATATTCCAGCTTTTTGTCAGGAAGGTATTTTTCAACTTCAAGCAGCCAGTTGCTCTTAGCGTTCATTGACAGAATTCATGTAGTCAGCCTGTGATAACTCATTCTGAGAATGATGATGTTGTTGTTGTTGTTGTTTGAGTCTTCAGTCTCTTGACTGGTTTGATGCAGCGCTCTATGCCTCCCTGTCCTGAGCTAATCGGTTCATATCTACATAGCTACCACACCCTAAATTTTTCATACTACCAAAACGAACCTACTACAAGGTCATTCTTACTTCAAATAGCAATTTAACGCAAAAATTTCAACCATCCTTATAATTATTATCAAACTATTAAATTGCTGAAGCTGCTGCGACAACAACAATTAATAACACCTTGTCCCTCAGGGAATGGACGGTCTACCTTGACTCGCATGTCCAGCAACTGAGGGGCAAAGCCATGGCGAAGAACGAAAACAGAGATAATCTAAATTCATCATATAATTAAAATCAAGCAAAAATTCAACGCAATCATACTTTGCACCCGCTACTGACATATATCACTAAGGTGCAAAAAACATCTAAAATCAAAAAAACGCACTACAAAATAAAACAAAGCCGAAAATTCAATTTAAAAAGGGACATAAGGAGCACATTTAAAGCACCAGGTTCCCGCATTTTTCAAAGGCATACTTACTGTATTATGTCTCCAAGCAATCTGTTTAACATATTCTAACCTTGGTCTACCCCTACAGTTCTTGTCCTCGACCGTCCTTCTATAACTAAAGCTTGCTATTCCTGGGTGTCTTAGTATGTGTCCTACCAACCTATCTCTTCTCTTCATTAGCAGTCGCCAGACACCTCTCACTCGTCGTAATACCTCTTCATGTGTTACCCTATCTACCCATCTGATCTTCATCATTCTCCTGTAACACCACATTTCAGTCGCTTCAATTCTCCTCTTTTCTGCTGCACCAACAGTCCAAGTTTCACTTCCATAGAGCGCCACGCTCCAGACAAAGGCCTTAAAAAATTACTTCCTAATACCTAAATTTATATTCGATGTCAACAGATTCCTTTTCTGTAGAAATGCTTTCCTTGCCTGAGCTAACCTACTTTTTATATCCTCTTTGCTTCGTCCATCACTGGTTATTTTCCTTCCTAAGTAACGGAAGAGGATCTTGATTTATTTCGGCTGCATTCCAATATTTTTGTTTTACGTTTTATTGATTTTCATCATGAATTCTGAGAGTATGCTCACTCGGAATGTTGATGAAGCTCCTGGGATTTCCCTCAAAACAAACTGGGCCAACAATGTTCCTTTCTTGTTTTTGTTTACGTTTAATTAGTGATCTGCCCCCAAAGATCAGTGTTTCAGAGTCGTACAGTGTCTCGGGGTTGATTACCGTGTTGTAATGTGTTTTGTGTTCGACTATGGCGAAATGTAAATATTATATGTCAGAAAACTGTACTATAACGAGGCTCATTATAGTGCAAGTTTTCATTATGGTACAGTTTCTCCAACCAATCAGAGCACATGATGTGTGACCAATAAGGTACTTGATAGCTTCGCACTTGAACACAGAATCCAACATGTCGGACATGAAATACATGATTTGAAAGTTGACAATGTAAAATATATCCCATCAACCATTGCAGTTATAATGGCAAACACAAAGACAAATTCACCGACATGGAAAGTGAACCGTCCCATAACTTCGCGTAAATAAACTGGCGAATATGAGAAAAGAAATAGCACTGTACCTTAATATCCTCAACTACAATTTCTACACAGGCCATTCTTTCATACGGCAGGCTGTATTCATATGGAATTGCCAAGCAGACAGAGCGCATGCGTGATGCGTGAGTCAGCTCACTTGGAAAGGAAGAGAGCAAACGCAGCGCTTGCACTCCGATCACTAAATTCAAGTGACTGAATCTCGACAGATATTTATGAATATTTCTGTTCGAATATAAAATTAAATAAAATAAAGTTATAATTATCGTAGAACATAAACAGTCGTATGCAACTCGCATATAATGATAATTAAGACACTCGTATGAAAATTATGAAACTCACTACGCTCGTTTCATAAACATACTCGTGTCTTAATTATTGCCTTTAGAGGCTCGTTGCATAATGTACTATTGCTTTACAGGAGATGGATTTCTTATTGTACCTGTTCCATGTGATTCTGTGGGCCTAGTATCTTTGATTGCATCACGATCCAGGCCTTAAAGTTGGATATTAGTATTACCATGTACCGTGTATTTATTTCTTGAGTGTGTTTATTCAAAATCAACTGCCAATAATACTGTATTCGGATTTCCGTAGCTTGTTGACCAACAGGAAAGGTTTTCAATAATCTTGGGAGGATTTCTCGATAGAGGCAGCGCCAATTCCCTTAATTTGGCGCGTGCCACTGTTTTTGTCATTTACTGTATTTCGCAGGCTAATGGTGTAGGACGGGGTAAATCTGACTCTTCTCTCTTCCAATTACCGATCATATTTACCTGCTGGCTAATGAGGACGCTCGAGGACCGCATTTGAACTCTGAGGAGGTTCCCGAATCGACTCTTCTTTCACCACACATCTAGCGCATCGAAGTGATGGCTGCTTTTATTATTTTTCTCTTGTGTTTGTTTTATTTTTTAATTTATTTAATTTTGGTAGCCTATCCGGAGGGCAAAATGTATTTAGTACGATCATTTATGCATTTTACTAGCTGAAGTGGCTTGCCACGGTGGGTGAGTGGTTATAGTGTCGGACTACCAACCCCAAGATTGCAGGTTCGCCCCTGGCCATGGTAAGTGATTTTTGAAGGCGACAAAAATCACGACACTCATGTCATACGTTGTTGGCATGTTAAAGAACCCATTTGAATTCAGTAGGCCGTGTTCAATGGCAAAATTAATCTCGGGATTTTCCGCCAACACAAAGTTCCTCCATTCTCTACTTGAAAGCGCTGTAGTGTCAAGGAGTTTAGATAACTAACCTCCTTGACTTTCATAGCGTTCAAAGGAACGACGAAATTCGACATGCAAGCTACCCTCTGGGTGTCAATTAACAAAGCTTGCACCAGGCACCCGAGGCCATACGATATTATTATTATTATTATTATTATTACTAGCTGAAGTACCCGTGCTTCGCTACGCGTCATAAATAAATTAAAATGTGAAGGTGACAGTTAAAACAGGGGATAGGCGAGGTGCTGCGCAGAGGGAGATTAAGGATGGAACATTTTGTCCAACTACACCGCTCGGCGTTGACCGTGTTTTATAGCACAAATTTAGGGTTTACTCGCTAACAGTTGCAGATACCTTTCGGATAGAAAATGTAATTTTAAACCTCGCATATGCCATCAAAAGTTTGCTATTTCTTAGCGTTCTCTTTTTATTTGAAATGGAAATATGAAAGTTTGAAACCAAAGGGTGTAGTGACGTCACTAAAATGGTCGCCATTTTAAATAGTGCAAAGTATTGAAATCAAAAGTAACCTATATGTTAACCAGGTAAATCAGCTACTTCCATGTAAAATTCACGTAAATCGGACCAGTGGTACTTGCGAGATTGAGTAATACACAGACACACACCATCTCAATTTTAGCCTCGCATCGCTCGCGTCATAGTCGTATCATATTGTTTTTCAATGAAATGCAGGTTTAACCCCGTTAACACCACTTTAGAACCTGAATACCCAAAAATCCCTCCTTAGTAGACGTTTTCGACACACAACAAACAAACATATCCCCAAAATATCATTCTTCTAACTTTAATAGTTTTGGTTGGTCGATGAGAGCAAACATCCAAAAATCCTTCCTTAGTGGACGTTTTTCTTCCAGAAGTTCACCCCTCCCCATAGGCCCCTTAAATTGCATTTATGAAAACACGGTCGAACACCTATTTATTTTATTTATGTATTCATTTGTTTATTTATTTTTAAGCTGATAGATTTCCTCCGAGTTTCAGACTCCTCCCTATGTCGTTTAAGAGATACACGCTCAGTTAGGAATCTTTCAACCCCCACTTTTCATCCCTTTCACCTCATAATATACACTACATCGAAAAACCATTAGACATGTGTCAGCTTATTTTTAATGATTAGTATATGTGCCAAGTATCACATCCCCAAATGAAACCACTCGTGAGATATTGTTATTCAATGGAAAGCACGTTTACCCCCTTAACACCTCTTTAGAACCTGAATATCCAAAACTCTTTCCTTAGTGGACGTTTTCGACATACAACGAACATATCCCCAAAATTTCATGTTTCTAACTTCAATAATTTTGGCTGGGCGATGATGAGTGAGTGAGTCAGTCAGGACATTTTCTTTCATTTATTTTTGATAATTTCACCCCTCCCCATGAACCCCTTAAATTGGATTTATGAAACAAACCGCCAAACACCTATTTACTTATTTAAAGCTGTTTTTCCCCTGAGTTTGATGAGTGAGTAAGTGAGTCAATCAGTTAGGACATTTTCTTTCCTGTTTTTCCCCCCAGAATTTCACCCCTCTCCAAGGGCCCCTTAAATTGGATTTATGAAAAAACGTTCGAACACCTATTTACCTGTGTTTTAAGCTGCTTTTTTTCCACCGAATTTCAAACTTCACGCCTATGTCGTTTCAGAGATACACGCTCCGTCAAGAATCCCTCAACCCCCAATTTTCACCCCTTTCACCTCATAATATACACCACATCGATAAACCCTTAGACATATGTCTGATTATTTTTAATGATTAGTTTATATACCGAATATCACATCCCCAAACAAACAACTCATGAGATATCGTTATTCAATGAAATGCACGTTTACCCCCTTGACACGTCTCTAAAACCCGAATAAACAAAAATCATTCCTTAGTTAACGTTTTCGACATACAGCGAACATCTTCCCAAAATTTCATGTTTCCAACTTTAATAGTTTTCGCTGGGCGTGATGAGTGAGTGAGTCAGACAAGACATTTTCTTTCATTTATTTTACCAGAATTTCACCCCTCCCCATGGGCCCCTTAAATTGGATTGATTAAAAAACGCTTGAACACCTATTAACTTATTTCTTAAGCTGTCTTTTTCCCCTGAGTCAGTCGGTTAGGACACTTTCTCTCCTTTTTCCCAAGAATTTCACCCCACCCCATTGGCCCCTTAAATTAATTTATGAAAAAACAGTCGAAAACCGATTTACTTACTTTTTAAGCTGATTTTTTTTCGCTGAGTTTCAAATTTCTCGCCTATGTCGTTTAAGAGATAGGCCTACACGCTCCATTAGGAATCCTTCAACCCCCAATTTTCAGCCCTTTCACCTCATAATAATACACCACATCGAAAAACGCTTAGACACATGTCTGCGTATTTTTAATGATTAGTTTATATGCCGAGTATCACATCCACAAATGAAACCACTCGTGAGATATTGATATTCAATGAAATGCAGGTTTAACCCCCTTATGACCCCTTTAGAACCCGAATATCCAAAAAACCTCCCTTAGTGTACGGTTTTGACATAGGCTACAACGAACATATCCCCGAAATGTCATGTTTCCAACTTCAATATTTTTGGCTGGGCGATGATGAGTGAGTGAATGAGTCAGGAAATTTCCTTTCAATTTTTTTTTCTTCAGAATTTCACCCCTCCCGATGAACCCCTTCAATTTGATTGAAAAACAAACTGTCGAAAAGCTATTTACTTACTTTAAAGCAGTTTTTTCCCGTGAGTTTGATGAGTGAGTCAGTCAGTCAATCAGTTAGAACACTTTCTTTCCTGTCCCTCCCCATGGGCCCCTTAAATTGGATTTATGGAAAAGCGGTCAAACACATATTTACTTATTTTTATGCTGATTTTTTTCCCGCTGAGTTTCAAACTCCTCGCCTATGTCGTTTAAGAGATACACGCTCCGTTAGGAATCTCTCAATCCCCACTTTTCACCCCTTTAACCTCATAAACACATCGAAAAACCCTCAGACACGTGTCTTGTTACTTTTTAATGATAAGTTTATATGCCGTGTATCACATCCCCCAATGAAACCAATCGGGAGATATAGTTATTCAATGAAATGCAGGTTTAACCCCCTTAAGAACCCTTTAGAACCTGAATATCCGAAAATCCTCCCTTAGTAGACGGTTTTGACATACAATGAACATATCCCCAAACTGTCATGTTTCTAACTTCAATAATTTTGGCTAGGCGATGATGAGTGAGTGAGTAAGTGAGTGAGACTGGACATTTTCTTTCAATTTTCTTTTTTCAGAATTTCACCCCTCCCCATGAACCCCTTAAATTTGATTTATGAAAAAAAAACTGTCGAACAGCTATTTACTTACTTTAAAGCAGTTTTTTCCCCCTGAGTTTGATGAGTGAGCCAGTCAGTCAATCAGTTAGGACACTTTCTTTCCTGTCCCCCCCCCAGAATTTCATCTCTCCCCATGGGCCCCTTAAATTGGATTTATGAAAAAACTGTCAAACACATATTTACTTCTTTTTTATGTTGATCTTTTTCGCTGTGTTTCAAACTCCTCGCCTATGTCGTTTAAGAGACACACGCTCCGTTAAGAATCTTTTAATCCCCACTTTTCACCCCTTTCACCTCATAATATACACCACATCGAAAAACCCTCAGACACATGTCTTCTTATTTTTAATGGTGAGTTTATATGCCGAGTATCACATCCCCCCATGAAACCAATCGGGAGATATTGCTATTCAATTAAATGCAGGTCCCCCCCCCTTAACACCCCTTTAGAACCTGAATAGCCAAAATTCCTCTCTTAGTGGGCATTTGCGGCCCTCGAGGAAGCTGCATACCAGATTTCATTCCAATCCGTTCGGTGGTTTCTGAGATTTCGTGATGAATAAATGAATGAGTGAGTGAGTGAGTGGTATTTGAAAAATATATAGTAGAAAGAAGATAGTGTCAAGTCTTTGTTATGCTAAACTCGGTTGACAGTGCTGTGTGATCAGTTGAGTAACTAACGGGATTTCAAGTAAAGATCCTCATTTTCTATACCGGTAGTGCTGAGCGCAATTGGCATCAAGTCGGCCGTGTCTCGACTTGAGCTATGTTGCCATGGAAACTATCTGCCTTGCCATTCCTTCATGAGTATATTTTATGATTTGACTAGCAGGTACCCGCGGCTTCGCTCGCGTCATAGTCGTGTCATATTGTTATTCAATGAAATGCAGGTATACCCCCTTAACACCCCTTTAGAAACTGAATATCCAAAAACCCTTCCTTAGTGGACGTTTTCGACTTACAACGATCATATTCCCAAAATTTCATGTTTCTAGCTTTAATAGTTTTGGCTGGGCGATGATGAGTCAGTCAGTCAGTCAGTCAGGACACTTGTTTTTATATAAGAGATAAGCAACGGTCCTAGTGGAAAATAATTCAATCACCTGAAACCAAAAATGCATGGGACGAAAAAAAAACATCAAAATATCATGTTGGTTCCGGACCCTAAAAGACGTGAAAAATATAATAAAAGTATTAAAAAAAACTATTTTTCGAAATTTCATTCGAATCAATTTTTATGCCATTCCTGGGACTTAGAAAATTCCGGCCAAAAAGTACAAAATCATTAATAACTCCCTAAGTATTCGTCGTATGATGAAATAGCAAGAGACAAAAAAGATGTAATGTGTTATTGTCTACAACATAGGCCATGCAAAATTTTACACTCAGACATATTACGTTCCCCCCCCCCATATTTTCACCCCTCCCCATGGGCCCCTTATATTGGATTTATGAAAAAACGGTCAAACACCTATTTTGTTATTTTTTATGCTGATTTTTTTCCGCTGAATTCCAAACTCCTCGCCTATGTCGTTTAAGAGATACACGCTCGGTTAGGAAACCTTCAACCCCCACTTTTCACCCCTTTCACCTCAAAATATACACCACATCGAAAAACCCTCAGACATGTATCTTCTTATTTTTAATGATGAGTTTATATGCCGAGTATCAAATCCCCCAATGAAAGCAATCTGGAGATATTGTTATTCAATGAAATGCAGGTGTACCCCCTTAACACCCCTTTAGAAACTAAATATCCAAAAACCCTTCCTTAGTGGGCGTTTTCGACTTACAACGAACATATTCCCAAAATTTCATGTTTCTAACTTTAATAGTTTTGGCTGGCCGATGATGAGTCAGTCAGTCAGTCAGTCAGTCAGTCAGGACACTTGTTTTTATATAAGAGATAAGCATCGGTCCAAGTGGAAAATAATTCAATCACCTGAAACCAAAAATGCATGGGACGAAAAAAAACAACAAAATATCATATTGGTTCCGGACCCTAAAAGACGTGAAAAATATAATAAAAGTATTAAAAAAAACTATTTTTCGAAATTTCATTCGAATCAATTTTTATGCCATTCCTGGGACTTAGAAAATTCCGGCCAAAAAGTACAAAATCATTAATAACTCCCTAAGTATTCGTCGTATGATGAAATAGCAAGAGACAAAAAAGATGTAATGTGTTATTGTCTACAACATAGGCCATGCAAAATTTTACACTCAGACATATTACGTTCCCCCCCCCCCCCATATTTTCACCCCTCCCCATGGGCCCCTTATATTGGATTTATGAAAAAACGGTCAAACACCTATTTTGTTATTTTTTATGCTGATTTTTTTCCGCTGAATTCCAAACTCCTCGCCTATGTCGTTTAAGAGATACACGCTCGGTTAGGAAACCTTCAACCCCCACTTTTCACCCCTTTCACCTCAAAATATACACCACATCGAAAAACCCTCAGACATGTATCTTCTTATTTTTAATGATGAGTTTATATGCCGAGTATCAAATCCCCCAATGAAAGCAATCTGGAGATATTGTTATTGAATGAAATGCAGGTGTACCCCCTTAACACCCCTTTAGAAACTAAATATCCAAAAACCCTTCCTTAGTGGGCGTTTTCGACTTACAACGAACATATTCCCAAAATTTCATGTTTCTAACTTTAATAGTTTTGGCTGGCCGATGATGAGTCAGTCAGTCAGTCAGTTAGTCAGTCAGTCAGTCAGGACACTAGTTTTTATATAAGAGATAAGCATCGGTCCTAGTGGAAAATAATTCAATCACCTGAAACCAAAAATGCATGGGACGAAAAAAACAACAAAATATCATATTGGTTCCGGACCCTAAAAGACGTGAAAAATATAATAAAAGTATTAAAAAAAACTATTTTTCGAAATTTCATTCGAATCAATTTTTATGCCATTCCTGGGACTTAGAAAATTCCGGCCAAAAAGTACAAAATCATTAATAACTCCCTAAGTATTCGTCGTATGATGAAATAGCAAGAGACAAAAAAGATGTAATGTGTTATTGTCTACAACATAGGCCATGCAAAATTTTACACTCAGACATATTACGTTCCCCCCCCCCCCCCCATATTTTCACCCCTCCCCATGGGCCCCTTATATTGGATTTATGAAAAAACGGTCAAACACCTATTTTGTTATTTTTTATGCTGATTTTTTCCGCTGAATTCCAAACTCCTCGCCTATGTCGTTTAAGAGATACACGCTCGGTTAGGAAACCTTCAACCCCCACTTTTCACCCCTTTCACCTCAAAATATACACCACATCGAAAAACCCTCAGACATGTATCTTCTTATTTTTAATGATGAGTTTATATGCCGAGTATCAAATCCCCCAATGAAAGCAATCTGGAGATATTGTTATTCAATGAAATGCAGGTGTACCCCCTTAACACCCCTTTAGAAACTAAATATCCAAAAACCCTTCCTTAGTGGGCGTTTTCGACTTACAACGAACATATTCCCAAAATTTCATGTTTCTAACTTTAATAGTTTTGGCTGGCCGATGATGAGTCAGTCAGTCAGTCAGTCAGTCAGTCAGTCAGGACACTTGTTTTTATATAAGAGACAAGCTGTACCCGGCATGCGTTGCAATGCCAATCAAAGAAAGTGTTGGCGTTGAAATTCTGTTTCTTGAAGTGCTTTTGGGTACACAACATGGTTTTCAATTTCCGTTAACTGCCTCTAAGTTATCGTAAAATGGATTTTCTAATTTAGAATCATTCGTGGGAGCGTGCACAACAACTTTCAAAAGTTTCATCGCAATCGGATGAATGGCATATGAACGTATACGGAATTTTGTTTGAACGATTCGTGCGCTGTCACTCATTTGTTGATTCTACTCGTACGCACCTATTGAGAAATGTATTACTAAGTGGAAGCCCTTCCCTGGCGTGTACACTATAACTCATCAAGGTTTAATCGCAATCGAAGAAGGTTATATGAACGCAATAGGGGATTTTCTTGAAACGCTTCGCGCATCGTCACACATTTGTTGCATCTACTCTTGCGCTACTTATTGTGAAATGGATTTACTAAGTCGAAACCCTTCCCTGGCGTGTACACAATAACTGATCAATGTTTCATCGCAATCGGATTAATAGTATATGAATGCAAACAGGGTTTTATTTAAACGATTCGCGCCCCGTCACTCATTTGTTGAATCTACTCGTGCGCTACCTACTGTAAAATGTATTTACTAAGTTAGAAACCGTCACGTAAGTGTCCACAACATCTCACCCAAGTTTCATCGCTATCGGACTAATGGCATATGAAGACATAGGGGACTGTATTGAAACGCACCGCGTGTCGTCGTTCATTTGTCGAATCTACTCGTGTTTTACCTACTGTGAAATGTATTTACTAAGCCAGAAACATTCTTTGGAGTGTCCAACATATTTCACCCAAGTTTCACCGCTAACGGCAGAATGGTATATGACCTTATATGGGACTTTGTTGAAACGTTTCGCGCGTCGTCTCCCATTTGTTGAATCTACTTGTGCGCTGCCTATTGTGTAGTGGATTTACTAAGCCATAAACCTTCCATGAATTGTACACAACATCTCACCAAAGTTTCATAGCTATCGGAAGAATGGTATATGAATGCATACGGGACTTGTTTGAAACGCTTCGCGTGTCGTCGCTCATTTGTTGATTCTACTCTTGCGCTACGTATTGTAATATGGATGTACTCAGCCAGAAACCGTCCCTGGAGTGTACACAACATCTCACCCAAGTTTCATCGCAATCGGATGAATGGTATGTGAACGTATACGGGACGTTTTCGAAACGCTTCGCGCGTAGACACTCATTTGTTGAATCTAAACGTGCGCTTCGTATTGTAAAATGGATTTACTAAGCCAGAAACCTTTCCTGAAGTGTACACAACAATTCACCAAACATTCATCACTATCAGACGAATGGTATATGACCTTACACGGGACTTGGTTGAAACGCTTCGCGTGTCATCGCTCATTTGTTGTATCTACTGGTACGCTACCTATTGTAAAATGGATGTACTAAGCCAGAAACCTTCCCTGGAGTGTACACAACATCTCACCCAAGTTTCATGGCTATCGGATGAATGGTATATGACCTTATATGGGACTTTGTTGAAACGCTTCGCGCGTTGTCGCTCATTTGTTGATTCTACTCATGCTCTACCTATTTTTAAAGGGATTTACTAAGCTAGAAACCTTCCCTGGAGTGCACACAAAATCTCAACCTAGTTTCATCGCTATCGGACGAATGGTATATGAACGCAAACGTGACTTTGTTGAAATGCTTCGCGCGTCGTAGCTCATTTGTTGAATCTACTCGTGCGCTGCCTATTGTAAAGTGGATGTACTAAGCCAGAAAATTTCCCTGCAGTGTGCACAACATTTTACGCAAGTTTTATAGCTATCGGACGAATGGTATATGAATGCATACGGGACTTTGTTGAAACGCTTTGCGTGTCGTCGCTCATTTGTTGAATCTACTCGTGCGCTATCTACTGTGAAATGTATTCACTAATTTTGAAACCTTCACGTAAGTGTGCACAACATCTCACCCAAGTTTCATCGCTATCGGACGAATGGTACATGAACACATACGGGACTTTGTTTGAACGATTCGTGCGCTGTCACTAATTTGTTGATTCTACTCGTACGCTACCTATTGAGAAATGCATTTGCTAAGTCGAAACCCTACCCTGGCGTGTACACAATAACTCATCAAGGTTTCATCACAATCGAAGAAGGTTATATGAACCCAATATGGGATTTTGTTGAAACGCTTCGCGCGTCGGCACCCATTTGTTGCATCTACTCTTGCGCTACTTATTGTGAAATGGATTTACTAAGTCGAAACCCTTCCCTGGCGTGTACACAATAACTGATCAATGTTTCATCGCAATCGGATGAATAGTATATGAACGCATACCGGATTTTGTTTAAACGATTCACGCTCCGTCACTCATGTGTTGAATCTACTCGTGCGCTACCTGCTGTAAAATGTATTTACCAAGTTAGAAACCGTCACGTAAGTGTCCACAACATCTCACCCAAGTTTCATCGCTATCGGACTAATGGGATATGAAGACATAGGGGAGTGTATTGAAACGCTCCGCGTGTCGTCGTTCATTTGTCGAATCTACTCGTGTGCTACCTACTGTGAAATATATTTACTAAGCCAGAAACCTTCCTTGGAGTGTCCACCATATTTCACCCAAGTTTCACCGCTAACGGCAGAATGGTATATGACCTTATACGGGACTTTGTTGAAACGCTTCGCGCGTCGTCCCTCATTTGTTTAATCTACTTGTGCGCTGCCTGTTGTATAGTGGATTTACTAAGCCAGAAACCTTCCATGAAGTGTACACAACATCTCACCCAAGTTTCATAGCTATCGGACGAATGGTATATGAATGCAGACGGGACATGGTTGAAACGCTTCGCGTGTCGTCGCTCATTTGTTGATTCTACTTGCGCTACTTATTGTAATATGGATGTACTCAGCCAGAAACCTTCCCTGGAGTGTACACAACATCTCACCCAAGTTTCATCGCAATCGGATGAATGGTATGTGAACGTATACGGGACGTTGTTGAAACGCTTCGCGCGTAGTCACTCATTTGTTGAATCTAAACGTGCGCTTCGTATTGTAAAATGGATTAACTAAGCCAGAAACCTTTCCTGTAGTGTACACAACAATTCACCAAACATTTATCACTGTCAGACGAATAGTATATGACCTTTTACGGGACTTTGTTGAAACGCTTCGCGTGTCATCGCTCATTTGTTGAATCTACTGCTGCGCTACCTATTGTAAAATGGATGTACTAAGCCAGAAACCTTCCCTGGAGTGTACACAACAGCTCACCCAAGTTTCATCGCTATCGGATGAATGGTATATGACCTTATATGGGACTTTGATGAAAAACTTCGCGCGTCGTCGCTCATTTGTTGATTCTGCTCCTGCTCTTCCTATTTTTAAAGGGATTTACTAAGCCAGAAACCTTCCCTGGAGTGCACACATCTCAGCCTAGTTTCATCGCTATCGGACGAATGGTATATGAACGCATACGTGACTTTGTTGAAATGCTTCACGCGTCGTAGCTCATTTGTTGAATCTACTCGTGCGCTGCCTATTGTAAAGTGGATTTAATAAGCCAGAAAATTTCCCTGCAGTGTACACAACATGTTACGCAAGTTTCATAGCTATCGGACGAATGGTATATGAATGCATACGGGACATTTTTGAAACTGACTTTGTTGAAATGCTTCGCGCGTCGTAGCTCATTTGTTGAATCTACTCGTGCGCTGCCTATTGTAAAGTGGATTTACTAAGCCAGAAAATTTCCCTGAAGTGTACACAACATTTTACGCAAGTTTCATAGCTATCGGACGAATGGTATATGAATGCATACGGGACATTTTTGAAACACTTTGCGTGTCGTCGCTCATTTGTTGAATCTACTCGTGCTCTATCTACTGTGAAATGTACTCACTAATTTGGAAACCTTCACGTAAGTGTATACAACATCTCACCCAAGTTTCATCGCTATCGGACGAATGGTATATGAACACATACGGGACTTGTTTGAAACGCTTCGCGCATCGTCACTCATTTGTTGGATTTACTAAGTCAGAAACCTTCCTTAGAGTGTACTCAACATCTCACCCAAGTTTCATCGCAATCGGTTGAGTGGTATATGAATGCATAGGAGACATACACACCCACAGACAAACTATCACGTAAGATTGATTTTTATATATATAGATAAGCATCGGTCCAAGTGGAAAATAATTCAATCACCTGAAACCAAAAATGCATGGGACGAAAAAAAACAACAAAATATCATATTGGTTCCGGACCCTAAAAGACGTGAAAAATATAATAAAAGTATTAAAAAAAACTATTTTTCGAAATTTCATTCGAATCAATTTTTATGCCATTCCTGGGACTTAGAAAATTCCGGCCAAAAAGTACAAAATCATTAATAACTCCCTAAGTATTCGTCGTATGATGAAATAGCAAGAGACAAAAAAGATGTAATGTGTTATTGTCTACAACATAGGCCATGCAAAATTTTACACTCAGACATATTACGTTCCCCCCCCCCATATTTTCACCCCTCCCCATTGGCCCCTTATATTGGATTTATGAAAAAACGGTCAAACACCTATTTTGTTATTTTTTATGCTGATTTTTTTCCGCTGAATTCCAAACTCCTCGCCTATGTAGTTTAAGAGATACACGCTCGGTTAGGAAACCTTCAACCCCCACTTTTCACCCCTTTCACCTCAAAATATACACCACATCGAAAAATCCTCAGACATGTATCTTCTTATTTTTAATGATGAGTTTATATGCCGAGTATCAAATCCCCCAATGAAAGCAATCTGGAGATATTGTTATTCAATGAAATGCAGGTGTACCCCCTTAACACCCCTTTAGAAACGAAATATCCAAAAACCCTTCCTTAGTGGGCGTTTTCGACTTACAACGAACATATTCCCAAAATTTCATGTTTCTAACTTTAATAGTTTTGGCTGGCCGATGATGAGTCAGTCAGTCAGTCAGTTAGTCAGTCAGTCAGTCAGGACACTTGTTTTTATATAAGAGATAAACATCGGTCCTAGTGGAAAATAATTCAATCACCTGAAACCAAAAATGCATGGGACGAAAAAAAACAACAAAATATCATATTGGTTCCGGACCCTAAAAGACGTGAAAAATATAATAAAAGTATTAAAAAAAACTATTTTTCGAAATTTCATTCGAATCAATTTTTATGCCATTCCTGGGACTTAGAAAATTCCGGCCAAAAAGTACAAAATCATTAATAACTCCCTAAGTATTCGTCGTATGATGAAATAGCAAGAGACAAAAAAGATGTAATGTGTTATTGTCTACAACATAGGCCATGTATAACTTTACACTCAGACATATTACGTTTCCTCCCCCCTCCCCATATTTTCACCCCTCCCCATGGGCCCCTTATATTGGATTTATGAAAAAACGGTCAAACACCTATTTTTTTTTTTTTGCTGATTTTTTTCCGCTGAGGTCCAAACTCCTCGCCTATGTCGTTTAAGAGATACACGCTCGGTTAGGAAACCTTCAACCCCCACTTTTCACCCCTTTCACCTCAAAATATACACCACATCGAAAAACCCTCAGACATGTATCTTCTTATTTTTAATGATGAGTTTACATGCCGAGTATCAAATCCCCCAATGAAAGCAATCTGGAGATATTGTCATTCAATGAAATGCAGGTGTACCCCCTTAAAACCCCTTTAGAAACTGAATATCCAAAAACCCTTCCTTAGTGGGCGTTTTCGACTTACAACGAACATATTCCCAAAATTTCATGTTTCTAACTTTAATAGTTTTGGCTGGCCGATGATGAGTCAGTCAGTCAGTCAGTCAGTCAGGACACTTGTTTTTATATAAGAGATAAGCAACGGTCCTAGTGGAAAATAATTCAATCACCTGAAACCAAAAATGCATGGGACGAAAAAAAAAACATCAAAATATCATGTTGGTTCCGGACCCTAAAAGACGTGAAAAATATAATAAAAGTATTAAAAAAACTATTTTTCGAAATTTCATTCGAATCAATTTTTATGTCATTCCTGGGACTTAGAAAATTCCGGCCAAAAAGTACAAAATCATTAATAACTCCCTAAGTATTCGTCGTATGATGAAATAGCAACAGACAAAAAAGATGTAATGTGTTATTGTCTACAACATAGGCCATGTATAACTTTACACACTGACATATTACGTTTCCTCCCCCCTCCCCATATTTTCACCCCTCCCCATGGGCCCCTTATATTGGATTTATGAAAAAACGGTCAAACACCTATTTTGTTATTTTTTATGCTTATTTTTTTCCGCTGAGGTCCAAACTCCTCGCCTATGACGTTTAAGAGATACACGCTCGGTTAGGAAACCTTCAACCCCCACTTTTCACCCCTTTCACCTCAAAATATACACCACATCGAAAAACCCTCAGACACTTATCTTCTTATTTTTAATGATGAGTTTATATGCCGAGTATCAAATCCCCCAATGAAAGCAATCTGGAGATATAGTTATTCAATGAAATGCAAGTGTACCCCCTTAACACCCCTTTAGAAACTGAATATCCAAAACCCCTTCCTTAGTGGGCGTTTTCGACTTACAACGAACATATTCCCAAAATTTCATGTTTCTAACTTTAATAGTTTTGGCTGGCCGATGATGAGTCAGTCAGTCAGTCAGTCAGGACACTTCTTTTTATATAAGAGACTAGCAGGTACCCGCGGCTTCGCTCGCGTCATAGTCGTGTCATATTGTTATTCAATGAAATGCAGGTATACCCCCTTAACACCCCTTTAGAAACTGAATATCCAAAAACCCTTCCTTAGTGGACGTTTTCGACTTACAACGATCATATTCCCAAAATTTCATGTTTCTAGCTTTAATAGTTTTGGCTGGGCGATGATGAGTCAGTCAGTCAGTCAGGACACTTAGTTTTATATAATAGATAAGCATCGGTCCTAGTGGAAAATAATTCTATCACCTGAAACCAAAAATGCATGGGACGAAAAAAAAAAAAATATATATATCATATTGGTTCCGGACCCTAAAAGACGTGAAAAATATAATAAAAGTATTAAAAAAAACTATTTTTCGAAATTTCATTCGAATCAATTTTTATGCCATTCCTGGGACTTAGAAAATTCCGGCCAAAAAGTACAAAATCATTAATAACTCCCTAAGTATTCGTCGTATGATGAAATAGCAAGAGACAAAAAAGATGTAATGTGTTATTGTCTACAACATAGGCCATGCAAAATTTTACACTCAGACATATTACGTTCCCCCCCCCCATATTTTCACCCCTCCCCATGGGCCCCTTATATTGGATTTATGAAAAAACGGTCAAACACCTATTTTGTTATTTTTTATGCTGATTTTTTTCCGCTGAATTCCAAACTCCTCGCCTATGTCGTTTAAGAGATACACGCTCGGTTAGGAAACCTTCAACCCCCACTTTTCACCCCTTTCACCTCAAAATATACACCACATCGAAAAACCCTCAGACATGTATCTTCTTATTTTTAATGATGAGTTTATATGCCGAGTATCAAATCCCCCAATGAAAGCAATCTGGAGATATTGTTATTCAATGAAATGCAGGTGTACCCCCTTAACACCCCTTTAGAAACTAAATATCCAAAAACCCTTCCTTAGTGGGCGTTTTCGACTTACAACGAACATATTCCCAAAATTTCATGTTTCTAACTTTAATAGTTTTGGCTGGCCGATGATGAGTCAGTCAGTCAGTCAGTCAGTCAGTCAGGACACTTGTTTTTATATAAGAGATAAGCATCGGTCCTAGTGGAAAATAATTCAATCACCTGAAACCAAAAATGCATGGGACGAAAAAAAACAACAAAATATCATATTGGTTCCGGACCCTAAAAGACGTGAAAAATATAATAAAAGTATTAAAAAAAACTATTTTTCGAAATTTCATTCGAATCAATTTTTATGCCATTCCTGGGACTTAGAAAATTCCGGCCAAAAAGTACAAAATCATTAATAACTCCCTAAGTATTCGTCGTATGATGAAATAGCAAGAGACAAAAAAGATGTAATGTGTTATTGTCTACAACATAGGCCATGTATAACTTTACACTCAGACATATTACGTTTCCTCCCCCCTCCCCATATTTTCACCCCTCCCCATGGGCCCCTTATATTGGATTTATGAAAAAACGGTCAAACACCTATTTTTTTTTTTTTTTGCTGATTTTTTTCCGCTGAGGTCCAAACTCCTCGCCTATGTCGTTTAAGAGATACACGCTCGGTTAGGAAACCTTCAACCCCCACTTTTCACCCCTTTCACCTCAAAATATACACCACATCGAAAAACCCTCAGACATGTATCTTCTTATTTTTAATGATGAGTTTATATGCCGAGTATCAAATCCCCCAATGAAAGCAATCTGGAGATATTGTTATTCAATGAAATGCAGGTGTACCCCCTTAACACCCCTTTAGAAACTAAATATCCAAAAACCCTTCCTTAGTGGGCGTTTTCGACTTACAACGAACATATTCCCAAAATTTCATGTTTCTAACTTTAATAGTTTTGGCTGGCCGATGATGAGTCAGTCAGTCAGTCAGTCAGTCAGTCAGTCAGGACACTTGTTTTTATATAAGAGATAAGCATCGGTCCAAGTGGAAAATAATTCAATCACCTGAAACCAAAAATGCATGGGACGAAAAAAAACAACAAAATATCATATTGGTTCCGGACCCTAAAAGACGTGAAAAATATAATAAAAGTATTAAAAAAAACTATTTTTCGAAATTTCATTCGAATCAATTTTTATGCCATTCCTGGGACTTAGAAAATTCCGGCCAAAAAGTACAAAATCATTAATAACTCCCTAAGTATTCGTCGTATGATGAAATAGCAAGAGACAAAAAAGATGTAATGTGTTATTGTCTACAACATAGGCCATGTATAACTTTACACTCAGACATATTACGTTTCCTCCCCCCTCCCCATATTTTCACCCCTCCCCATGGGCCCCTTATATTGGATTTATGAAAAAACGGTCAAACACCTATTTTTTTTTTTTTTTTTTTTTGCTGATTTTTTTCCGCTGAGGTCCAAACTCCTCGCCTATGTCGTTTAAGAGATACACGCTCGGTTAGGAAACCTTCAACCCCCACTTTTCACCCCTTTCACCTCAAAATATACACCACATCGAAAAACCCTCAGACATATATCTTCTTATTTTTAATGATGAGTTTACATGCCGAGTATCAAATCCCCCAATGAAAGCAATCTGGAGATATTGTCATTCAATGAAATGCAGGTGTACCCCCTTAACACCCCTTTAGAAACTGAATATCCAAAAACCCTTCCTTAGTGGGCGTTTTCGACTTACAACGAACATATTCCCAAAATTTCATGTTTCTAACTTTAATAGTTTTGGCTGGCCGATGATGAGTCAGTCAGTCAGTCAGTCAGTCAGGACACTTGTTTTTATATAAGAGATTAGCCTGTTTTTGAGTGAAATAGGGCCAAAATCAGAAGAATGAGAAAGACTATCGAAAATTCATGTAGCCAGCGGTTCCTTCTGGGTCCTAAACTATGTGTATGCAAAATATGGTTGAGATTGGTTGAACGGTGTAGATTTGTATACGGAACCAACATATATACATACATACATACAGACTTTCACTTTTATATATTAGATTTATCGTATGGCTTTTAGTGCCGGGAGTGTCTGAGGACATGTTCGGTTCCCCTGAGTCTGTAGCTGCTTCCAGCGGACACCCTTAGGGTGAGCGACAAGTTCCGTTCAATTTCAAGTAGTTCCAAATTTCACTACCAGATATCAATGATACCTAGTGGTGAACGTTGGAACTTGGATAGGGCGTTCCGATGAAATCTAACCTAACAATTTAGCTGCACACACGTTTAGTCTGTGGAAGGATCTTTTACATGCCATAAATCTATGACATGGGACCGCCGGCTTTACGTCCCCTCCGAAGGAAGGCATACTGAGGGATTTTTAACGCTCTTAAAAATCCGAGGACTTCGGCCGGGTTTGAATCCACTATCTTGGGCACAGCAGTTCAGCATGCTACCAACTACGCCACCGAAGCCGCTACATCATTTATGCAGTATTTCATACACTCCGCGGCGTAGCTATGCGCGTTAAAACGCTCAGCACGACTGCAGCGTCCAGAGATTAGGGGTTCGAATCCCGGCGCTGACAGCGGTCTTCCACATTCCCTCCAGACAAATGCTGGGTCAGTACGCGGGGCGCCTACCCAATATCCGACCCTAATAATTATAGTTACGTATACTACTACTGTCACTACTAGGGGCAGATGACCTAGCTGTTTCGCCCCTTAAAACTCCAATAATTAACTAACAGTCATGGACAGATGACCTCGTAGTTCCATCCCTTGAAACCTCAATAACTAACTAACAGTCAGTACAGAAGCACGTAAATGATGGGACATGTTGTTACCATGGTAACGTCTGTGTCCACCCTAATCACAGATAGACCCCAGCACTGAAATCTTACGCATGCGCTTCTTAATAGATGAGTACATTCTAAATAGAAAATATTGTTAGATTATGGAGGAAGAGGTTTTTCACCCAACAATGGAACCCTTTTAGACAATATAAAATATTAAGTAGCACAAATTACACACGCATCAGTGACTAAAATTAATTTTATGACAACACAAGTTAATTATGGTTACAAATACTTAATGAAATGGGATATTTTTGATGTGTAACATCTTTCCACTCGGTTGCTGGATATTTTTGTAGGAGTGATTTTGAAAAATGGGACGGAAGTGGATCGGAACGATCGAGCTGGCAGTGGTGGATCCAACGGAAGTGTAAGACGCACTGCCAACTCGATCGATCGATCGATCCAGCTGGCAGTGGTAAGAGAAACAACGAGAGCGCGGTGTCGGAAATTGATACCATGACGCACTCTCGGCCATGTGGAATGTATATGACATACTGAACGGTAAACACTCATGCGAACTCTGGTGTCAAGTGATTGAAACAAAGCACATGGTACATGTTCAAAATCAGTATTTAAATGGTAAAATGCCTTAATATCAAACATTGTAAGTAGTCGGCATTGCCGGTATTATGTTTCTGCACAATGGCTATTCAAATATTAACCCACATAACGGTAATGCAGTCATCAATATAATATAATCGTTGTGGTTATACGAGAATTGAGCAAGCCTTCATGAACTATTGCTGAATACATTCTCTTTACTCACAAGAGGGCCTATTCATAAGGCATTTTAAACTCAATTTCACGCAGGAACATTATCGAAACAAGCAAAATATAAATGAAACTTAATTCCGTAATGCAGTATTATTGGAACGTGGAAATAAGTCACCATCTTGTGCACAATATTTGCGTAGTCAAAATACCCGTGGGGTTAGCGCCTATGACTGTGAATCTAGAGATCACGGGTTCGAATCCCGGACGGGGTAGATATTTTTGCAACCAGATTATCATTTTAAACGATATTTATCATAACAACAGAATCCATATGAAAATACGTGTTGGTCTGTGAATCAGGAGGACCTGTTTATAAGGAATTTAAGGTTATGAGCGGTGTCGCGTCTATTAATCTAGTTGATCCATGTCGTATTCTTTATTTAGGCTAGTGCTGTTGGAAGCTACAAATCATCTAATAAAATGAGTTCCGTATTATAAACTACAATATCTGTAAAACACTCCCTTTTACAATAGATTAATATTTGTGCCAATAATACTATAAAATACCGGTGTATCAACAATTTCACGTGTGGTTTCTTCTATGTCAGATGTTACACATCATATGCGACTACTGTAAGGCTCGTAATTTTTATTTTTATTCTATAGCATATGGAATTGATAACCACGATGTCACGAAACTCCTAAATGAATCACCAATTAAAATGGTTTTCCAAACTGCCCGCAAGTTGACAAGCTACAAGTTGTGATGTTTAATCTCCGCTCTACTGTACCGTAAGATGCGCGGACAAAACCAGTTTGTGGTACTTTTACATTCCGTTAAAAACTTCACACTTTAATGCTGTCCTCTCGCACCTGTGTCATTTTCTTTAGTGGCTTTCATGCTTGAGAGCACTTAGTGATGCTTCGGCGTGATTGTGTTACTGTTAGCTCGTGTAATGCACAAGTGTTGCCAACATACTGTTAGCTCGTGTATTGCACGAATGTTACCAACATACTGTTAGCTCGTGTAATGCACAAGTGTTGCCAACATACTGTTCGCTCGTGTAATGCACAAGTGTTGCCAACATACTGTTCGCTTTAAGCTGTTAGGTTGTGTCGCGCAGGTCAACGTCATAGATGTAGCCTATCATTGCCAAGTTAGAATTAAAGTGTATTTGTGGTCAGACCACCGGCGTACAAAGCCAAAGGTCGCGGGTTACAGTAGTTAGTTATACTTGGGGCATCGTTACTTCTGACTTGACGTTTTAAGTGCTACGCTAGAGCTACATAGCGGTCACAAGTGAAATAATTCCAACCAACCAATCAAATATGGATATAGCAAATTCGTGAACGAAAATCGATCAGTCGTGATATATCGATATGATTGGCTGCCCGTGATTGGGTTGTTAGTGATTTCACTCCCGACCTAGGTAGCACTAGCGTAACTCTTAAACGTCAAATCAAAAGTAATAATGCATCTCTGTATGAAATCTTTCTTGCCAGACAGATATAATCCACGAGTAACAATATACTAATTAACAATAACATTTAAAAGTATAAACAAAAACAAGAAACACGAACACAACACGCACTCAAACATCCTGGACTGGTTGCGTGGCTCAGCGGTAACGTTCTCGCCTGCTGTGCCCAAGGTTTCAGGATCGAATCCTAGCGCAGTCAGTTGTATTTGAGGGTGCGGGAATGCGAGGGAGCCGTGTCAGTAGATTTACTGGCACGTTAAAGATCCCCTTCAGGGCGAAATTCCGGCACCCCAGCGTCTCTAAAAGCCACAGTAGTTATAACCAATAACACTATTATTATTATTATTATGAAACATCGAGAGAGAAAATAACCACACAACGCGAAATATTCAAGATCATTGAAATAATTGGTGTATTGGCTTTCACGGCCAGTGAATTAAAAGTCAGCAATTTCTCTAGGTTTATGCCGTGTCTTGTGTGGGGTTTCGCCCAGGACACCAAGCTGGTTCACCCCCAGAGGTTTGTTAACATTTAGACGAACCCGGCCCTATTTACGGTACCGTAATCATGGCATTGTTGCTTTAAATTTCACTAATAATAATAATGTTTGCTTCTTTCTTGTAATTGAGAACTAACAACAGGAACTGTCCCCTGATCACTGGAAAATGCTACTGTATGTGATAACGAAAGCCCACCTGGAGGTTATGGGGGACGCTCATCATGAGCGCCCGCAGGGAGGGATAAGGTGGGGCCGTCCCCCCCTGGAATTCTGAGAATGTTGATATTCGATTGGTCATTGTCAACAGTTTATTTCATAAATTGAAGTTTCTGATAATCAACTGACAAATGTTACAATAGAAAACGTCTTGTTTATAAGTACGTATATTCAGAAATATATAGTTCTAATGATGTCATGCACTAGACCACCAATGGAAACATGGCTCCATTTTTCAATATGGTTATGCCTAGTGTATGTTTACCCAATACTATCTAAAGTGATTAGGCTGGCTACTATTTTCGCCACCTCACTTTGGCAGTGACGATATGAAAGCACGTTCTGGAGATATTTTTATACATTCCAACACCGATAGCGGATTTCAGCCCCTAAAACGAGGTTTTCTTTGATGACTAGTAAAACACTTAAGGTCGTGCTTACAATATTGAGTCATTTGCTGTATTCAGGCCCGTAATGACGGGGGCACAAACAGGGCAGGTTGCCAGGGTGGCAGGTTTTAGGGGCGGAAAGAAATCTGGAAACTGTACAAATCCGCTTGGGCATTAAAAGCCAAGTTATTAAAGTTTAACCCCACCCCTCCACACACACACACACACAAGAGAATTATTCATTGTCACAGATTTGCAATGTTGATTATTTAAAGACACACAAAACGGGATTGTGTTAGTCATCTTGGTGTTCTTGCTTTTGAATCTGACTTGAAAGTGACCTTGGACTAATGATATCCTAATCTTGTTTGCAAATGACAAGGCAAGAAGGAAGCCCCTTGTTATTTAAATAATTGGTGTTTTTGCAATTGGTTGTGTATATCTCTTAAAATTTAAATTTAAATTCTTTGTAATAAGTTAGCTTTCTATTTGTAATTTTAGTAAACACATATTTATAGTTAAAACTCAGCAATTCTTCTAGGTTTGTGCCGTGTCCCGTGTGGGGTTTCGCCTAGGACACCAAGCTAGGCTCATCGGCGGGCTCTTGGTGTCCCTGCCCGGACCCCCACAGGAGTATCGAACCGCGCGATACCTCCCTTCGATACTCCTGTGGGGGTCCGGGCAGGGACACCAAGAGCCCGCCGATGAGCCTAGCTTGGTGTCCTAGGCGAAACCCCACACGGGACACGGCACAAACCTAGAAGAATTGCTGAGTTTTAATTCACCGGCCGTGAAAGCCAATACACCACATATTTATAGTGTTTGCCACCCATAGTTAAATACACGCTCAGTGAAGAAACAGTCCCATATGTTAAGGAAACTTTAATAAATCTACATATTTTAAGTCGGGGGTAGCAATTTATTTTTTTCTTTCTGGGGATTCAAGAGCCATAAATACGAGCCTGACTGTGTTGTACACTCGTCTAATTTTGCGCCGTTCTGCCTTACTGCGATCGTTATTGGTGCTGCGAAATGCCGTTTAGTTTTATTCAAGGTGTGCCATAGTACTGTGGTCCATTTCTCGAGAACAGAGCAATTATTGCTATAAATGAACAGCAATCTACCATTGTTGTAGATTCTTAACCTGTAGCGTTAAATCTTCTACGATCGAAGCAATTTATAGGCTAATGGTTAAATTGTTCTGCGGTGTTTTTGTGCCGTTATCAAAGCGACTGAGATTCGCACTCTCAATCGAATGTAGCCGGTAGATCACTTGAGGCAAAATGGTGAATTCAATACTGATAGAGTTCGTAATGTTGTAGGCTCTATGATGCCAATGGAATCTTCTTGCAAGGCAATTTTCCATGCGCAACATGTAGCCGACTTATATGAGCGGAGAAGCTAATTTAATCCTAATTTAATTGGGCTTATAGTCATATTGACCGACTGAAAGTTACAATTCAATATATATCAATTAGGTGAGAAAGCCAAAGTTTAAGGGGGATTGAAATTGATGTGATTCTGAAAGAAGAAAACTACAGAACAGACATTGGCAGGCTCTTAACTCAAGGAACATTTATGTGACATTTTTAAGTACGAATGTATAATAGTCAGGCTAAATGATCCTGCGATATTTGTCGTTATCTAAGCGACTAAGTAAGAAGTACGTGATTTAGTGAGTATTATATATTTTACTTAACGGTCAGCAATAATCAAATGAAATAATTTCTTTCTAAAACGAAAATTTGTTAAAACAATGGGCGTCACAAGTACGAGTAACGTACAACACGAATTTATCACTTCCTACAACATTCATGAGGAAAGGAAGCTTGCAGTTTAACGTGACCGTTAATCATGCGATCATGAGCCACGGTACCTCCTTTTAACGTGGAATCCGAACCACAGGACATGGCATTTCACTTCGAAAATCTTACATGCATCGACCGGGAATCGAACCTGGTCCACCTTGGTGAGAGGCCAACAGCTTGACCGCTGCGCCACCACGCCCAAAAATTCATTACGCTAAGAAGAGCAATGCGAAGTATTCCTGATAGCTTGTGAAGAAGAGGAATAACTTGATGGATCCGCTGTAACGGCCAGTACAAACTAGATATTTGGAAATATCTGAAAATATGTCCTCCAGTTACCGTGTTTAGAAAATAGGCGAACTGGATTTACATTAGCATTTTAATGTACTGCTTTTTTACATGTTTTTAAGACCTCAACATTATGACAATGTAACACAAAAGAAGAAACGCGAACCTTCATGGACAAAAACTGTGAACTAAAAACAAAACATTCATCCCAATCTTGCCATGAGGTAGCTGAGAGCTGTCAAATAATGAATTTCACGAAGCAAGTAAGAAATAATGTCGCCTCCGTAGCGTTGCGGTCAGAATGGTTAGCTGCCGCCCCGGAGGTCCTGGGTTCGATTCCCGGCTCTGACACAAAATTTGAAAAGTGGTATGAGGACTGGAACGGGGTCTACTCAGCCTCGGGTGGTCCAAATGAGTAGAGGGGGTTCGACTCCCACCTTAGCCATCCTCGAAGTGGTTTTCCATGGTTTCCCACTTCGTCTTCGGGCAAATGCCGGGATGGTATCTACTGTAAGGCCACGGCCGCCTCCTTCCCCCTTCCTTGCCTATCCATCCCAATCTTCTCTACCCTCATAAAGCCCCTGTTCGCTTTTGCAGGTGAGGCCGCCTGGGCGAAGTGTTGATCACATCTCTCCAGTTGTATCCACTCTGACCAAGTGTTCCCAATTCTAGGAGACTGCCCGTAGAGGCGGTAGTGGTGAGTTCCCTCGCTGAGTCCGTGGGAAACACCAACCTGTAGGGTAAAATTAACTAAAAAAAGTAAGAAATAAAACAAAAATGGGGGGGGGGGGGTTGTAATGAAATTAAAATTATAATCCCCCCTCCCCTCTGGAAAAAATCCTGCGGGCACCCATCACGCTCATACTACGCCCAGATATGAACGGTGTGTTTATGCTTGGTAATATGATTTTATTATGTAGGCTTCTGTTGCCGTCGAGAGATCTGACCTGGGGCTGTAAGACAGATCTTGGCCCTGCTGCCAAGCATCTGTTCGTGCTCGTTATTGCAAGGCGAGCTTTATGAGTTCCGCGTCGACCTGCCAAAACTCCGACACAGTCGCTAAACAGTGATTACAAACAGAGTTATTTGTTCAAAGTTGTACCTATACACTGTGTGACACGCATTCTTAACAACCGTCATTTTAAAAAATAAAATTGACATTATTTTGTACACACCTTAAACCGCTTCTCCAACTGTTATTAAGGTAGTGTTGAGAGGTTAACAGGCTACACACCATGGTACGAGCCCCCTTTGCAAGCATCCACAACGATAATAATTATTATGACATTTATGGAAATTAATCGGTGAAATTAAGAAAGTTTCCCGATAACCGTACTTTTGAGAAGCCGATAAAAACTCCATAGCACCAAACTAAAAGTCAGATGAAGAAACCTATAATTATTAACTCATTCATTATAATCATAGGGTCAATACCCTGCAGTTTCTTATTTTTGGAATCGATATTATGACTCTGATATTTGTTCAAAATTGGTGGAATCTTTCCCTTTCAAAAACACATAACTGTAGTCTATTGTTTTAAAACACAGAGAATTGATTATTTAGCTGATATTTTCAGCAGCTTCGGTGGCGTAGCCGGTAACATGCTGAACTGCTGTGCCCAAGATAGCGGGTTCAAACCCGGCCAAAGTCGTCGGATTTTAAGAACGTTAAAAATCCATCAGTATGCCTTCCTTCGGAGGGAAAGTAAAGCCGGCGGTCCCATGTCATAGATTTATGGCATGTAAAAGATCCTTCCACAGACTAAACTTGTGTGAAGCTAAATTGTAAGGTTGTGAAGCTAAATTGTTAAGTTGAATTTCGTCAGAACGCTCTATCAAAGTTCCAACGCTCACCACTAGGTATCATTGATATCTGGTAGCGAAAGTTGGAACTACTTGAAACTGAACGGAACTTGTAGCTCACCCTAAGCAGCTACAAAATCAGGCGAGCCGAACATGTCCCCGGACACTCCCGGCACAAAAAGCCATACGATAAATAAATAAATAAATAAATAAATAAGTAAATATATAAATTATAAAACTTTCTGAAAGTATTACTTTCGGCATTATCTTCTCTTTATGGGAGCAGCAGGCAGGCATTTATTGTGCCCGCCGCTGTAAACTGTTCTTTTTGCTGCTTCGTAAGTTGAACAGTGCACATCTTCCTGCAATCACATTGGAGCCCAACTAACCTGCCACCTGTTGTCACGATCTTCTGTGCAAGTTGTTTTGTTCTTTTCATAAAATGTTCTCTTTATAATAGCAGTTTCTTTAGACATTGTTTAAAACTCTTTAACTTGTAATAAATCAATCATCACTGAAAGACTAAACAGTCAGTTAGTTAGTTAGTTAGTTAGTTAGTTAGTTAGTTATTGTTGTTTTAAGGGGCGGAACTACGAGGTCACCTGCCCCTCAGATTAAAGAATACAAATTTGGAATTGAATTTATAATTTTGAGGTGGACACCTAAATTTAAAAAGACCTAAAATTAATAAAACAAAAACAAAAAATTAAATAAAAATAAAAAAATATAAAAATAAACAAAATTTACGGAAAAACAAAAAATTATCATTCAAAAACGAACAAGTCGTTGAGTCAATTTACACTGGAACATTTAGATTGCTGGCCCTGACCCACTCTCACTTATAAAGCGGATAACGCGATCAGCAGCAACCACGTCATCGGCTAATATAAGTTTGAATGTCATCTGCAAACCAAGGTTTCTTCGTAAGTCTGCAAGATCCATACATTCGGTTAAAATGTGGGCCACGGTGAAAACGGCTCCACAGCTACAAAGTGAGGGGGTCTTCCCTTCTCATTAGGTACGAGTGGGTGGATCTTGTATGACCTATCCTTAGCCTACACAAAATGACGGACTCTCTCCGTGACCGGAAAGAGCTCCGCCACACGCGAGTAGTTCCCTTGATCGCTCTCAGTTTAAAGACTAAACAATTTATTACATTCAACACATTTCAAAGCAGAGCAAACTGAATATGAGAACATTCCAGCACCTGAGGAAACGATTCAATCAATTACTGCAGCATGGAATGTTCCCTTTGTGATGCCAATCCATAGAACAAAATGGCTACCTCATCTCATTTCACCCAAATCGTGGAATCTTTCCCTTCTTGGTCTCACGAAGTCAGTGAACATTACTAACTTGGGCCTGAATGCCACCAAAACATTGCGGCTTTGGTGGCGTAGTCGGTAGCATGCTGAGCTTCTATGCCCAAGGTCGCGGGTTCAAACCCGGCCGAAGTCATCGGATTTTTTAAGAGCTTTAAAAGTCCCTCAGTATGTCTTCCTTCGAAGGGGAAGTAAAGCCGGCGGTCCCATGTCATAGATTTATGGCATGTAAAAGAAACTTCCACTAACTACACTTGAGTGAAGCCAAAATTTGTAAGTTAGAATTGATAACGTTCTATTAGTTCCAACGTTCGCCACCAGGTACTGACTGCGATGACATCTAGTAGCCAAGTCCGCAAGCTAGGGGACGTGAACGGTAGCATTTGGTGACAAAACTAGGAACTACTTGAAATTATTGTCTACAGTCCTTACTTGAATTTAAAACAGATAACACACACTAATAAAGCCATCACAATTAACACCGGTTATCAGACAGATTCTACACACATCCAAAATACACGGGGCTACATGACCGCGTTGTCGCAGCCCCTAAACTAAGGAACCAACCAACCACTAGAACGTTATTTATATAGGACTGAGGGTCTCACTGTGATTAGTGTGGACACGGTGGTTACCATGGCAACAAGTGTTCCTCATCTAGCTCAGTAGAGACATCTACATATTGCTATAAGAACGTCTTACTAACTGTTAGTACGCCTATCGGTCGCGAGATAGCACCAACACGTAGTGGACTAATACTAGTCATTTAATATTCCATTTTTTATTTCTTGCAGCGTCTTCGAGTGTCGTTTTAAATTTTAAAAATCAGTGCCACCAACATAAAATTTTAGTGTCAGTAAACATAACTTCCTAAAAAGTTACTAAATTCAAATTTCTTCGAAAGTGTTAGCCCATTTTAAGTGCGCGAGTTATCTTGGCCTATATGGTTACCATGACAACAAGGCTCTCAAACTGGGCCATTGTTATGGATTACATCAAGTGTTGCCATATGGAGGAGATAGGCTATGTAGGAAAACACGAACATGTTCTCAATCCTGAGCGTAACACAAATGAAAGAAAATATTTAATAATAATATCATATGGCCTTGGGTGCAAGCTTTGTTATTTGACACCCAGAGGGTAGTTTGCATGTCGAATTCCGTTGTTCCTTGTAGCACTATGAAAGTCAAGGAGGTTAGATATCCAAGCTCCTTGAACACTAAAGCGCTTTCTAGTAGAGAAATGAGGAACTTTGTGATGGCGGAAACTCCCGAGATTAATTTTGCCATTATGAACACGGCCTACTGAATTCAAACGGGTTCTTTGACATGCCAACATCGTATGACATGCGTGTCGTAATTTTTCCGCCTTTCAAAAATCACTTACTACGGCCAGGAGCGAACCTGCAGTCTTGGGATTAGTAAACCGACGCGCTATCCACTCACCCACCGTGGCAAGCCAATAATAATAATAATATACGGTATCCATGACGCGATAAGTCCACCTCTCGGTGAGACTGCTTTCCCAAGGCTTGTTGGTCTCCCTTGGAACATTGTAGAATGAAATACCCTACGTTCTTGGAATCACCGAGGCATTTCTCTCAGTTTTACAGATGGCAACGGGCTTTGCTTTTTGAATGAAATAAAGCAATGTAGTGTAAACGTAAACTATAAACTCTGATGACCTCTAGAAAGTATTCCCACAACTTAGATGTCTTGCCTAGGGCCACTCCTCGGCGCTACCGTTCATGCAGGACCAGGACCTTAGCCTCTCCAACAATCGTTGCCCAATCCTGACGATCTTATGTACGTTTCCACCATCTTATTACTCCCATCTTGCGTAAGTCGCCCTCCACGTCATCCAACTATCGTTTCCTAGGTCTTCCTTTGCATCTTCTTTCACCTGGATTTCCTCTATAGGTCTTTTTAACCACTCTATCACCTGCCAATCTCTCCACATACCCCCAACCATCTAATTAGTCTATTACTCTTTACTACCGAAACTATATCAGGATGACCAAATAGTTCCTCCAATTCTTTGTTTTTCCGTATTCTCCACCTCCCTGCCTCATTCATTGCTCCATAAATCTTCCTCAGTATTTTCCTTTCCCATCTTCTCAAAATTTCCTCTTCTGTCCCGGTCATAGTCCATGTTTCCGAGCCGCACATTACCACTGATACAATAACAGTTCGGTACACTGTCACCTTTGATCTTCTACTGAGTCTGCGAGCTTTGAGGATTTTTATCAGTGCCCAATAAGCTCTATTACCGGCTGCGATTCTTGCTTTTATTTCTTCTCTTGTGCTATTATCTTCAGTAACCAGTACTCCCAAATACTTGAAACGTACACACCTCACATAATTCACCCCATTTAGGTTTATAAATAAATGTATATATTTATCTTTCACAGCAATATTTCTCCTAGATAATAATACATACTGAGTTGTGTTGTGGTTCACTCGTAATCCTACTTCTTCTGATTGTTTTTGTAACCGACAGACAATATAATGGCGTTACATATTATAGCCTACCGTGTTATGTCAGGCGTTTTTTTCTGGATTTAAGCACTGAGAGAAGCGAAGCTGATGGATCGCTTATATACAATAGAATATTCGTGGCATTTAGTCGTGAGAAATGCTTGACGCGACGGTATATAATAGTCTAAGCTACCGGTTCGATCTCGTGCAATATACCTGAAAAGTATCTCCTCATATATGTTCCATCTGGTCCGTGATCTGCTCGAGTGGAAATGAGGATGTCATAATCTTCTCCGACCTCGACCAAAATAACTAGCAGCAATATGCTCGTTGGCGGGGTATTTATTGAGTTCCAATCCACTCGCAATGAACTTCAGACGCGAGACGTGCCATAAACCCGGAGTGGAACAGCACGGCCGTCGCGCTGCTCTTAAAGGGAATGGTGAGGTCTGGCCTTGACTGGCAAGTCACTACGTCCCCGCTTAAACATTCATCATATGTTGTTGCCAATCATGGTGGCGCATGAGTAACTCACACTAATTTGCATCGTAAATTCCTGAAATTGCTTGTATACATTTTATTTGAACACGTGTGGCCTCTATTACGCTGTATGTGTGCTATGTTTGTTTCGTAGTTTATGCTTCTCTCGCTAGAGCTGCACATGAAGATAAACTACCCTCAGTAGTGCGAACTTTAAACTATATCGTCGTGAAATTTCAACATTCCATTATGCGTTACTTTCCGATGTGCCCTCGTAGAAATCAACTTGTATGTTTAAAGTAAAACCGTTCCTTGGAGCATAGCCTGGCAATGTGAGTGTCATGTAATGTCAAGATTTCACAAGTGTCAGAAACAGGCGACCAGACCAGTGCAATAACAAATTAAGTGGTGGCGTAGTAGGTAGCATGCTGAGCTTCTATGTCCAAGGTCGCAGGCTCAAACCCGGCCGAATTTTTTAAGAGCGTTCAAAATCCGTCACTATGCCTTCCTTCGGAGGGGAAGTAAAGCCGGCGGTCCCATGTCATAGATGTATGGCATGTAAAAGAACCTTCCACTAATTACACTAGTGTGAAGCTAAATTATAGGTTAGATTTGACAAACGCTCTAAGGCTCCAACGTTCGTCGCCAGGAGCCGAGGCATCTAGTAAACAAGTTCAGAACTAGTTGTCGTTGACGGTGGCATTTGGTAGCAAAAGTAGGAACTACTTGAAAAATCATTGTCTGCAGTCCATACTTGAATTAAAAACAGATAACACACACTAATACAGTCATCACAATTAACACCGGTTATCAGACAGATTCTACACACACCCAAAGTACACGGGGCTACATCACCGCGTTGTTGCAGCCCCTAAACTGAGGAACCAACCAACCAACCAACTGTTCTGAGTTTTGAAACACCGTAAATGTCTGAATTTTTCATTTATAATCCTCAATGTGTTATTTCGTTATGGCAACGCTAGATGGCTCCTGCATTATTAAGTTCATTCGCCGGAAAAACGACTTAATTGTTTATTGCACCCATCGCCTCGTGTTAAGAAAAGGAATGATTCCTTTGCTATTGTGTCTAGAGTAGGATCCGGGTCCCCAAGATGTAGCCTATCACTGCCATCGTAATGTACAGGCCATCATGCAGCGACTCTTAACGATTGATCAGCTGATCGGTAGGGGGTAGAGATGGCGACCATTTTGCTTTGTGCTGAGTTGTTTATATCTTTTATGAATGAGTATCCGCGTGAAAAGTGATACTTGAGAACGCTTCTACTTACGTCATCTAGAATGAGGATTATTTATTTTCTGAAACAAATGTTCATTTTGTAGGTAGGCCTAGGTTATTGTATCTACGCTAATTTTGCGTTGCATGTTTGTCATCACACTGAAGGTTATGTTTTAGTTAGGACCTCTATATCACTTATTATTTCGACTCATAAAAGGTTTTTTGGATGGTAATAAAATGTTGTTAGTTCAGGAAACCTCCTTCCCAGGTCACAGGTGTGTCAAAAGTTTGTTTATAGCAACTACCGGTATTATGAAAGAAATGATATGTGGCTTGCTTCTCCTTCCCCACCACGACAATTTAAGAAAGCAATGCATACACAACATTCCTAGAGTGGTTATCGTGTCGGACTACCAACCCCAAGCTTGTGGGTTCCCTCCTGGCCGTGGTAAGTGATTTTTGGAAGGCGCCAAAAATCACGGTACGCATGCCATACGTTGTTGGCATGTTAAAGAACGCATTTGAATTCAGTAGGCCGTGTTCACAATGGCAACATTAATCTCGGGATTTTCCGCAACACAAAAGTTCCTCCTTTCTCTACTAGAAAGCGCTATGGAGCCCAGGAGCTTAGATATCTAACTTCCGTAGCGTCCCAAGGAACGACTAAATTCGACATGCAAGCTGCCCTCTGGGCGTCAAATAACAAAGCTTGCACCCTAGGCCGTAAGATATTATTATTATTATTATTATTATTATTATTATTGAAGCGGTACGCCGAACAGGGATCTAACGTCAGAAACTGTATAATGAGTTAATTGCAATAAACGTAGTTACACGAAATGTAGGTATAATTTGTGCCATTATGTGCAGATTGATAACTATTATGACGACTGAGGCAATGAAACAGCCTACGAACTACGTACAAAAGAAATTATTTACAACCTTGTAAACCTTCAAAAGTGAAGTGACAAGCATGTCAGGAAGAAAAACATTCGCTGTTGACGTCCTTCCACTCATTACGTTTGCATTATCATGCTTTAATGCACTGGTTGTGAACTATGTTCCGTCTTCTGAAGTACTGGAGTTAGATCCCCATCACACGTGCCACTCCCTAGCACCGCAACAAGTGCGAATTCTTCCACATTTCAACGCCACATTGCAGGAACGTTCATATATAAGTTATCGTTATTCCAATGTACATCATTTTCGGGGAAATGGCGGTTAGATCCCTTTTCGGCGCATCGCTTCAATTGCTCATAATTAAATGTTAAATGCACATTGATAGCGCTGACTGGAAGCGATGTTAATGCTTAGAAGTCAAATGACAATGCTTAGTCATAATAACAGTAAAATGAATGTTAATAAGCACAGTAATACCAACTGGGGCGAATATAATGAAGTTAAAAGATTTCATTAAAGGTCTAGAAGGCTTACAAAGTAAAAGAAAGGGCTAAGCTAAAGTAAGAAGTAAAATGTCCTGGCACTATACAGCCCATGTCGGGCTAAGGCCGACCAAGCGACCGCTGCCCAGCCATTTGGCCTGCAGATATTGGGGTGACGCGTGATCAGCGCGTCGGGTTCCCTCCAGTGGCGAATTCTCCCATACACCGCATATACCGGCGGTATACCACCCGAGATTTTAAAAATGTAAAAATATTTTCTTGTCACTTTTTAGACATGTTGCAGTCATGAAAATCGTTCTTGTCATATATTTTCAGCAGATTGTTGTCACGAAAGTCGGCGGTCATAGCAGCGTACCATACTTATTTTTATTTGTGGTGTACAGTTTTAGTTATGAGTGACTGTACTGAGTTACCGCAAGGGTCTCCCGGTGGCGCTCGCTGGCTCGTCATAGGCACGAGGGGAAGGGGAGGGGTAGCATAAGCCCAGCAAATTTCAACCCGAGGTATCGCGCAAGGACCATGCGGTTCAACTATGCCTAATGCTGATTGGCTGTTTCAAGGGGAAGTTGTTGACCAGCGGAACATTGCAAGCGCTCAGCTTCTTCAGTTATTTGCGAGAGTGTTGTTGTATGTTTGTTTTAAGTCAGTCTTGAAGTGATTTAGTCAACAGTGAATTAATATAGAAATGTGTAGTGTGAATGAAGCACCGGAAGTGGATTGTGGGTGCGTCATTGAGGACGTGCTAACCAAGGGATTTAATTTAATTGGATTCCCTCAGAAAGTGGAAATTAAGGAGAAAGGAAGGCCGGTGTGGCGGGAAAGCTCTTTTCGTGGGAGTTTTAACACAGTTTACGGATGAATTACCAAATTTTTTCAATACTGAAATGAAGGTATAATCGAGCGGCTCTCGGCAAGTAACTTATAAAATTCGCATCTCAAAAGGCTCCGTCCGTAGGACGCATTTGAGTCCATTGGTCTGCACACTCCTGAGCTTCCAAATTTAATTTCAACTTGTGTAGACCGAAAGCGAGAGTATACTAGACATTTTTGTTCCTCGAACTATTACGCCATCGGAGGTTAACTGGATGCAAAAAACTTAACTAACTATTCTGCTGGCTTTGTCTCCTTTTCAGTCGTGAAGGAACGGCGCGGCGTGGTCAAAAGATGGATTTGACAACATTGCTGGTCTTACTAGTAGCTTAAAGAAACATGAAAAATCGAGGAGTCATATCGCGTGTGCTTTTGCATTGTGTAAATTCGGCACCTCGCGAATAGATGTTCAGTTGAATGCTCAGAAAGCAATGGAGGTCTCAAAGCACAATGAAATTGTAAAAAAGAATAGGCAGGTTTTATCTAGGCTAATAGATGTCGTTTGTCATTTAGGCAAGCAAGAACAGACGCTACGAGGACATGAGTCAGACCAGTCACTGAACAGAGGTAACTACATAGAAACCTTAGATTTCCTGAGCACGTATGACCTTTTGCTACATGACCATTTACTTAATTCTACTATATTTCGAGGTACGTCATCTACCATTCAGAACGATTTAATAGAAGCCATTAGAGCTGTAATGGTAGATGCTATTGCGAAGAAACTTGACAGAACAAAATGTGTGGCAATCTTGTCGATGAATGTTCTGATGTGATTAATAAATCACAGTTATCCACAATTTTGCGCTATGTTGACTGTACTGGAGAAGTTCAAGAACGATTCATTGGCTTCACGGACGTTAGTGCTAACAGGTCGGCTGAGGCTCTGTTCGCCCACGTTTCATGAGTATTAGAAGAGTTCGGATTAGGTAACAAGCTTATAGCACAGACGTACGATGGCGCGAGTGTCATGGCTGGTCATTTAGGAGGACTGCAGGCTAGAGTAAAACAAACATTTCCACGAGCTCTGTTCGTTCATTGCTACTGTCATGTGTTGAACTTAGTATTGCAACAGGCAGCTATGGGAATAACAAAAAGTCGAGTATTTTTCTTATCTCTTTCCGGAATGTCTAATTACTTTTCCCATTCTTACAAGAGAACTGAATATCTCCGAAACTTTGTAGAAAAAAAAAATACCGAGAACTGCACCAACTCGCTGGAACTTCAACTCCAGACTTGTTAACACAGTTCAAGAGCAGAAAGACAACCTACTCATGTTTTTCGAAAGCTTAACGGACAATGAAAATAGTGGAAACTGGGAAAACGATGCTTACAGGCTCAAGGATTTTTGTATTTTGTGGGGGAAAAAAATGATACAATTTTTCTTCTTAATGTATACTCATTCATTTTCTGCCACATCTATGTTCTTTTTAACATTCTGCAAAACAAGGCTATGGATATTGCTTTCTGCCACTCAAAGATAATTGAGACCATAGACAGGAGGGAAGGCTTCCAAATTGTCAGGGAAATAACATGTTCTAGCGCAGCCGATGAACCAGCACAGAAGAGAATTAAAGGCAATGGATCACCCGAAGAGGGTTTTAGGAGACTCTTCTGTGAAATTCTGGATAATGTAATTTGCCCGATAAATGACAGATTCTGTGATATGGAGCGTTTTAACTTCTTTTCCCTCCTGGATTTAGAGAATTTGGCATTTCGTTCTCAAACAAATTGTTTTTAAATCTCTTAGAAAACTACGGGTCAAGTTTCGATCAAGTAGGTCTGGAAAACGAACTGATAGTGCTCTATGCGGCTAATGATCAAGAATTTTACGAGAAATCAGTGGCCGAAATCTAAGAATTATGAACCGAATGCAGTTAGTTAATGCTATGCCTGAACTGTACAATTTAGCGTGTTTAATACTTACGATACCATCTACTACAGCCTCTGTCCAACGTACCTTCTCAACACTCAAACGAGTGAAGTCACACTGCAGGTCCACTATGGGTCAAGAGAGACTTACCGTACTTCCCTATCAATGATGACAATTGAAAAGCAGCTGCTTTGTTCACTCAGGAAGCACCCAAACGGTAATTTTACTGATGCTGTCATACAAGTGTCCTTGAAGAAATCCAGGTGAATGGAACTTACCTTCAAATAGATTATTCCTGGTTTTGCCAGAAGACGGTTGGAATATAGATAGAGAGGCGAGTTATCGCTCGAATTACTTTATTGATTTCGACCATTTTTTTTTAATCTTAGAAGTACCCCCACTTTTATTGTATTAATACCTTGGCTATGAATGTTTTAGTAATCTTTGGATATGTCTAACGATGTGCAAATGGTTTAGATCGTTGTTGTTAATAGGGGTCGATAACCTAGATGTTAGGCCCCTTAAAACCACAATTATCATCATCATTGTTGTTGTTAATAGTTCATTTTAGGGGCTTGCGTTGAACTTGTATAATAAGCTTCTATGATGAACTGAGGTACTATCGCTGCATTTGCCTGGAAATAGTGTAGGAAAACTCGGACAAAAAACACGCGTAGCCTCTATCAGCGTCGAGATTCGAACCCGATATGCGGACTTGCTGAAGCTCCCCATGGGGTGATTTAACGTGCACGGCTATGCCACGGGGTGTTCATCGAACGCAAATACAGGTGGCCAATGTCATATTTCCAAGAAAAAATACGACACTTGTCTGGAGCGGAGAGAGAAGGTGGAAGTGCGAAGATGAAAAGAGCCGCTTGAAAGATGTAACCAAAATAAACTGGGGAATGAGGGGATGTGGCAAGTGTTCAGGAGTGAAACAGAAATTCTTTAGGTATATAGACATAATCTTTCTTACAAATGATGGATACGTTTTTCTCCAACTCTAATAATAATAATAATAATTTTGACTTATTATTATTATTATTATTATTGGGCATATTGATATTGGTTGCAAGGGGTGAGTCAAGAGGAAGGGTGCACATGCGGTATACCAGGTACGGAGACCAGCAGTCGCCACTGGTTCCCTCGGCCGTTAATCTTGGTATTCGAGATCGGGGCGCTGTCTCACTGTCAGACAGCTACGCAATTGTCCTCACGAGGCTGAGTGCACCCCGTTCCAACCCTCACGTCAGTTTTAAAATCCCTGACGGAGCCGGGGATCGAACCCGGGGCCTCCGGGTGAGAGGCAAGCGCGCTACCCCAACACCACGGGGCCGGCAGAAGTAAAATGTGCAGAGCATAATAGTGATAGGACGTTTATTGGCATTTATGTGTCAGAAGGTTGTTGTTGTTGATTCTTCTAGGGCCTTTGCCACATCGTGGTGATGTAGCCCCGTGTACTTGGGTGTGTGTAGATAACCTGTGTCACCGTCATGTTTATATTAGTGTGTGTATTTGCAGTGTAGGTAGGGTTTGGGTAGGAAGAGGCCGTGGCCTCATTTAGGTAACAACCCGGCATTTGCCTGGAGTAGAAGTGGGAAACCACGGAAAACCACTTTCAGGATAGCTGAGGTGAGAAACGAACTCTCCCTCTCCTCAATTTTTCCCCACGAGGCTGAGTGTACCCCGTTCCAGCCCTCAGACCTGAATTAAATGTCTTGGCAGAGCCAGGTATCAAACCCAGACCACCGAAGTGACAGCCAAGAATGCTAGTCACTACACCACGAGGCAGTAAAGCCTATTCAAGAGTAACCCTAAAATTGGTACCGATACCTATAGTAACTGTGACCCCTTCAGATCACTGGACACCAACATGCGGCTTATGGAACGCTGTAATACTCTACTGAAAGGCTTTGCCGCTAGGAACGCTGGGACTGTAAGACTTTGCCGCTAGGAACGCTGGAGCTGTAAGACCCAGCCGTTAGAAACGCTGGAACTGTAAGGCACTGCACTAGGAACGCTGGAGCTGTAAGGCTCAGCCGCTAGGAACGCTGGAGCTGTAAGGCTCTGCCACTAGGGGTGTGTTTCTATCTCCCAAAATTTTAATAATGGCACCCCGTGGCGTTAACGAACAGCTGATTCTTCACCTCAAGTTAAAACGCAATGAGAGTGAAACGCGAATTATGATCCGCGTCATCCTGGCTTGTTATTGGCTGGCAATTATCACCAGCCATTGGCTGCCCGCTGGCTTGTTTACAATTATCACCAACATGGCGGCGAGAGGAATAGATTTCTACATCAATTAAATTTGTAGAAATCTATCCCAGTTCATGACAGTATGAAGTGCAAATCACTTATTGATGAATAATTGTATGTACGTTTATATTTAAATTGCAGCGTGACACTGTTCATCAAAATTTGTGAAAATAAAAGTACGAATCAACACTCTTGCTGATCAACTGAAAGTTTCTACTACTTTGGATGTAAATCAATTGGCTGTCGTTCCACCCGTTTTATTCATCAGTTCGAAGTACATTCAGTACAATAACCTTTTGTGCACTATAAAACTACATTATTGACCATTGCGTATTGATGTTGCTGTCTGAATATATGACATGTAATTTGTAGGTAATGCCTAAGGCATATAATTTAAGTGGCCGTTTGTAATGTGAAGTCCTTACTGTATTTATGTACAAATAGTATGGTTTAACTAATGAAGCAAGGATTAAAAGTGCAGTTTGCATCGCCACCTTTTTTTTTTTTTTTTAATATTGATATGTAGTTTCTCAGTCTGGTAACTTCTTGGATTTGCTTGAGATAGATTTATAGTAATATACTACCTTATTAACCTGCAGGCTGAGTTTTATTTAAAACATGCCCAGGTGCATACAGTAGCATAAGACCTACTGCAGGCTATGTCGATCCTAAATGTAGGCCTATTATAGTGCTCATGTCAAAGGTCGTCCTAAAGCTTTAACTATTGAGGCTTTATTTGCATCAAAGATAACTTCAGCTGAGTCTGGCAAGGCTTTGTAAACTTGGGCGTGACTTCACATTTTCATTTTTCCTATACAGCTTTTGATACCAACCACTTAAATCACTGTGTTTCAAGATTTGCTCTAATTAAATATCACCACCAAGTTGCCCCCCTCCCCCGGTGGTAGGCTGTGTTGAAGTCTACAGAAAATAAAGTTGAGAAATAAAAATACATCTTAGCTTTCCATGACACAGTTGCATTTTATCCTACTATATCTCCACTCAATATACCAATTCTACCAATGCTTCCTAATTCCTCATGCTGCATAAATAAACTTGACAGATTACAGCATTAGCAATGATGACAGTAACTTATATGCTAAAATGTTTTTAAAAGATGCATAGAAAGTGGCTTGATAAACCCTGTATCATCAATCCATTTTAAACATTCCCACAGAGCTCTAATCAGAAGCTCATTTTATGTGCAACAGGTATGTAGAATAAACCTCCCTCCCAATAACTTGTAGGCCTAACCTGAACATAATCCACGTTAAGAGCTGTTTCTTGTTTCACCAAAAAAACTACCATTTAAAATTTTGCACATAGGCTACTAATCACATTATGGTGCAATTACCTATGGTAATTTTAAAAATCCTGGCTATCAGCTACTGATTTAAATATTCCAGACATCTTTCTTAACTCCACTTTTACTGACAGCATGTAAGTCCTTACTACTGTCTTTCAAGCCATTAACCAGTTATTTTTTTCATGAGGAACTATTTTAGTCATTCTTCTCTGCAAATAATAAAAACATTTCCCATCCAATACAGGCCTATTCATGTTGAACGAGAGAAAGTTATCAACCTTTATTAAGGCAACACTGAAAAATGTTCATTTTGATCTAGCCTACTTACTCGGAGTCATCTGCATCAATGTCCCTAGAGGTTCAGTTTTTTTAATTCTCCCTTTCCTATGATCAAATAACACATGGATGTTCCCTATTTTTCTTAAGGGGATTCAATGATCTTATGCTGAACTAATTAAGAATAGGACATGTACCCCAACCCCTTAAAATATGAAGTTATCAGGATAAAAATAATGTCCATAACCATCAGAAACTTGAGAACACAGATCAGGAGAATGTTGATCGACCATGGATGCAAGACCAGAAAGTCTTAAAGAGGAGTGTTTCATTTAGAGGCTTGGAACATCATGGTCAAGACCCCTGTACTTGGGTGTGTGCTCAATTTGTTTGAAAACCCGTTGTCAGATCAAAAGTTAATCTGTGGCTGGAATCCACTCGGTCCTATGCTAAGCTGTGAGTACTGGGCACCATTAGTGTTTTGTGACTACTGTATCTATTTCTGAAAATTGTGTCATAGGCCTATGCATAGACAAGTCGCTGAGAATGTTCTCTGAATGGTGAATACCAGTAGGCTAGCCTACTTAGCTGCCTCCTTCACTAGCATTTCCAGGCACCTGGTTAGTTGGTAAAATGAAATAGAAAAATTATTTGCAGAGAAGAATGACTAAAATAGTTCCTCATGAAAAAAATAACTGGTTAATGGCTTGAAAGACATTAGTAAGGACTTACATGCTGTCAGTAAAAGTGGAGTTAAGAAAGATGTCTGGAATATTTAAATCAGTAGCTGATAGCCAGGATTTTTAAAATTACTGTGGGTAATTGCACCATAATATGATTAGTAGCCCATGTGAAAGATTTTAAATGGTAGGTTTTCCTGTGAACCAAAAAACAACTCTTAACATGGATTATGTTCAGGTTAGGCTTACAAGTTATTGGGAGGGAGGTTTATTCTACATACCTGTTGCACATAAAATGAGCTTCTGATTAGAGCTCTGTGGGAATGTTTAAAATGGATTGATGATACAGGGTTTATCAAGCCACTTTCTATGCATCTTTTAAAAACATTTTAGCAATTCATAAATTAGTCATCATTGCTAATGCTGTAATCTGTCATGTATATTTATGCAGCATGAGGAATTAGGAAACATTGGTAGGATTGGTATATCGAGTGGAGATATAGTAGGATAAAATGCAACTGTCTCATGGAAACCTAAGATGTATTTTTATTTCTCAACTTTATTTTCTGTAGACTCCAACACAGCCCACCACCAGGGGAAAAAAAGTGTTGGTGATGTTTAATGAGAGCAAATCTTGAAACACTGTGATTTAAGTGGTTGGTATCAAAAGCTGTGTAGGAAAAATGAAAATGTGAAGTCACGCCCAAGTTTATGAAGCCTTGCCAGACTCAGCTGAAATTATCTTCGATGCAAATCAAGTCTCAATAGTTAAAACTTTAGGACGACCTTCCACATGAGCACTATAATAGGCCTACATTTAGGATCGACATAGCCTGCAGTAGGTCTTGTGCTACTGTATGCACCTGGGCATGTTTTAAAAAAAACTCAGCCTGCAGGTTAATAAGGTAGTATATTACTATAAATCTATCTCAAGCAAATCCAAGAAGTTACCAGACTGAGAAACTACATAAGTTATGGTATCAATATTTAAAAAAAAGGGTGGCAGTGCAAACTGCATTTTTAATCCTTGCTTCATTAGTTAAACCATAATATTTGTACATAAATACAGTAAGGACTTCACATTACAAACGGCCACTTAAATTATATGCCTTATTAGGCATAACCTACGAATTACATCTCATGAAATTGGTAAATATAAGCAGACAGCAACATCAATATGCAATGGTCTATAATGTAGTTTTATAGTGCACAAAAGGTTATTGTACTGAATGCATTTCGAACTGATGAATAAAACTGGTGAAAACGACAGCCAATTGATTTACATCCAAAGTAGTAGAAACTTTCAGTTGATTGGCAAGAGTGTTGATTTGTACTTTTATTTTCACAAATTTTGATGAATAGTGTCACGCTTCAATTTAAATATAAACGTACATACAATTCCTCATCAATAAGTGATTTGCACTTCATACTGTCATGAACTGGAATAGATTTCTAGCAATTTATTTTACAATCGATGTAGAAATCTATTCCTCTCGCCGCCATGTTGGTGATAATTGTAAACAAACCCGCGGGCAGCCAATGGCCGGTAATAATTGCCAGCCAGTAACAAGTCAGGATGACGCGAATCATAACTCGCGTTTCACTCTCATTGCGTTTTAACTTGAGGTGAGGAATCAGCTGTTCGTTAACGCCACGGGGTGCCATTATTAAAATTTTGGGAGATAGAAACACACCCTAAGTGCTCAGCCAGTCAGGGACGTTTTGACTTGGACACCATGCTCGGAAAAATTTTAGATAGTTTTGATTCACTCCTCTTCGTTAAGCCCCCACCCTAGGCCGTGACAGCGAACAAAATGGCGGCTTAACGAACACGACGGGGTGCCATTATTAAAATTTTGGGAGATAGAAACACAGCCTAGGAACGCTGGAGCTGTAAGGCTCAGTCGCTAGGAACGCTGGAACAGTAAGGCTCAGCCGCTAGGAACGCTGGAGCTGTAAGGCTCTGCCACTAGGAACTGTAAGGCTCAGCCACTAGGAACGCTGGAGCTGTAAGACCTAGCCGCTAGGAACTGTAAGGCTCAGCCGCTAGGAACGCTGGAGCTGTAAGGCTCTGCCACTAGGAACTGTAAGGCTCAGCCACTAGGAACGCTGGAGCTGTAAGACCTAGCCGCTAGGAACTGTAAGGCTCAGCCGCTAGGAACGCTGGAGCTGTAAGGCTCTGCCACTAGGAACTGTAAGGCTCAGCCACTAGGAACGCTGGAGCTGTAAGACCTAGCCGCTAGGAACTGTAAGGCTCAGCCGCTAGGAACGCTGGAGCTGTAAGGCTCTGCCACTAGGAACTGTAAGGCTCAGCCACTAGGAACGCTGGAGCTGTAAGACCTAGCCGCTAGGAACTGTAAGGCTCAGCCGCTAGGAACGCTGGAGCTGTAAGGCTCTGCCACTAGGAACTGTAAGGCTCAGCCACTAGGAACGCTGGAGCTGTAAGACCTAGCCGCTAGGAACTGTAAGGCTCAGCCGCTAGGAACGCTGGAGCTGTAAGGCTCTGCCACTAGGAACTGTAAGGCTCAGCCACTAGGAACGCTGGAGCTGTAAGGCCTAGCCACTAGGAACTGTAAGGCTCAGCCGCTAGGAACGCTGGAGCTGTAAGGCCTAGCCGCTAGGAACGCTGGAGCTGTAAGACCTAGCCGCTAGGAACTGTAAGGCTCAGCCGCTAGGAACGCTGGAGCTGTAAGGCTCTGCCACTAGGAACTGTAAGGCTCAGCCGCTAGGAACGCTGGAGCTGTAAGGCCTAGCCGCTAGGAACTGTAAGGCTCAGCCGCTAGGAACGCTGGAGCTGTAAGGCCTAGCCGCTAGGAACGCAGGAGCTGAAAGGCTCCGTCCCTAGGAACGCGACTCCATGGATGCCACCTGTTTTATCGAGGAGCATTTTGTTGTAGCCGAAACTTCAACATGTACAAACACACGAACAGGAGACGATTCACGCTGAAGATGTAACATGTCGGGAAATGTGTTTTGCTTGTTTACATCCGATGAAGACTGAAAGCCTCAGGAATCGTATATCAAAGAACAAGATGCTAACGAAACCTCCGGCCACAGAATAAACAAACCGCGCTTCGCAGGAGCATCGTTCAAATAAACATTTTGACTACTCTAACATGTTACAAGCTCGACTCAAACAATATCGTTTTCTCTTTGATTTATAATATTTTTATATTGTAATAACTTCAACTCTGACCTTTCTGTAATATTTGAGCAGTTAAGCCGAGCGCGCTGAGTCACGCTCCAAGACTGTCTTGAGCCAGTCAGAAGATGCCATCCTGGGCGTGGTTAAGGAGACAGTTCCACGATAAACGCATGGAATGGAGCGCGTTTATTAAAAAAGATGTATGTGGTGACTTGGTGTGACTGTAAATCTCCCATTGCGAGCAGATCAAGACCAATCAACTTGAAACCTATCGCAGATGAATTACAATTCTGTAGACTACATCTCTTAGAAAACAAACTGCATTAATTAATTATTTTATCCATCGTATGGCATACATGAACATCATTTATAAGTCGACATAAAGATGAGAAACACAATGAAGTGCCTGTGGTGTCCCTAGGAAGAAGTCGCTGAATTCACCACTGTAAGATGTTTGTGGGCATTCTTGAACTAGATGCCGAACAGTCGGTCTTCCAGCACCGCACTCGCAACATGATGAAGATCTTTTCCTCCACTTGTACAGGATATCCCCGCATACACTTTGATTGGTCCGGATACTATTTAATTTTGGCCAGGTCTTGCTAGGCTGAGTGAACCCTGGCACCTTCTCAGTTATACATGGCATTACTGAACTCAACACGAATGTACCCAAATAGAGCTGGGTTATGCCCTAATCCTGAAACAAACTACATGTACCACTAGGTTAGTCGACCATAACTGGTGCCAGAGTGAACACGAAACTGCTTGAAGTTCCAGTTAGGGAGACAACCGGTTAAGTATCAGCCTGTATTATTACAGTATAACCATAGTTGATTTTGTATAACCATATAATCACCCCAAACAGACACATTCCGGATTTTTTATCACCATTTTAGAAATTCACCTAACATTAGATATACTACATTTAGCATACACCGACAGTTGCATTACCAACACTGCAACTAAATAATTGTACATATTGTATATATTTTTCACCTGTATTCTCAAACATAGATGTTTTAGCCTAAGTGTAATGGATCTGATGATGATCGCTTGACGATCGAAACTGGTCATCCTAGTGTATTTGTTGATCTCATGTAATTTATTTCAGGATTAGGGCACAACCCAGCTCTATTTGGGTACATTCGTGTTGACCGACTGAAAAGCACCAAACTTTTGTTTACTTAGGCAACACTGAAAAATGGCTTCAAACCTCACAATTACTGAACTCTCTGGAGGGGCAAACGAATTCCAATCAGAATACCATCTCTCAGTCAGGTTGAATTTGTTGGTTGCAAGATTCTCCGCTGTGCAGATAGGTGGATGTCTTGAACGTAATCGTTTCACATGTAGATCAGCAATATCTCCATGGATAGGTAGTTGCTTGTTGGTCTGGATCTTTCTATATTCTCTTATCAAAATGTTGCAACGCCGCAAATGAGGTGGTGGGATGTGGCTGAGAATAGGAGCCATTGTGTAGGAGTTGACATAATTGTTCCTGTTCTCATGCGCATGGTGTTATTCAATTGTATGTCTACCTGTATTAATCTTACATGCGGACTATTTATCCACACCGGAGCACAATACTCAGCATCAGAATAAACTAATCCTAGAGCTGAGCAACGGAGAGTAGTTTCATTGGCACCCCAAGTGGTGCTTCATAATTTCCGCAAGATGATGTTTCTTGTCTTCATTTTGGGAGAAGTCATTCGTAGGTGTTCTTTGAATGTCAATGTTCTATCCAGTGGTATACTCAAATACTTGGGATGTCTGTTATGGCGAAGGAGGATGATATTGAAGTAAACTGTAAGTTCCCTTGTTGCAATTTTATTGTTCAGGTGGAAGCAAGCAACTTCGGTCTTAGTTGTGCTTGGCTGAAGTCTCCATTTTCGAAAATAATCTCCCAGTGCAGAAAAATCATTTGTCAGCGTCTCTTCTGCATTATAGAAGAACATTACTGGAATAGTGCGTTAGACGGTGTGCCGTAGCGCTTGTAAAAAGACAGGTTGAATAATATTGAAGGAGGGGAGCAGGAACTACCCGAAACTGAGCAATGGCATGATCCATGATCCAAGACATGTGTGCATTGAAGACGCTTCCTCATGTCCATGTTACTGGTAATGGAGACCTCTGCGAACACAGGATAGAGTACGGACAGGTATGTTGTGAGGCTTCAAGGTAAAGCTGACTGCTCTGGGAGGACAGATTTCCAGCCTCGTTTCAGTAGTGGGGAAACAGCAACATCAGTCACTCGTCGTCTGCCGTGTTGTCGACATCGCGTGTTAATGCTTAAAATGTGTGCATGGAATCGTCTAGAGCTCGGCTCAGTTACGTGAGGGATGTCTCCTCCAGCGCTCTGGGCCTCAACCACTCATACTATACAGCGACCTTGAAGCCTCACTATATACCGTCCGTACTCTACTTGTCTTACCTCGCCATCCCCATCAATCTCCAGCCCAACCGATCGAGCTTATAGCTCTACGCTCAGTGTAAACTAACCATAATTATTATTTCTGAAATCCGCACAGTGCGTGTGAGCTGAGAGCTCTTCATTGCATTGCGCATGAAACCGTCACAGGTGGTTATCGAGAAGTATTTACTTATCTTGTTCTGCCTGTATCTGTCACATCTTCCGAAAGGTCTTGAAGAGAGTTCAAAGCCATGACCTTGGAATGTTAGCAATCAATCCTGTGGAAGCATCAGCCTTCGATAACAGAGCACTGATAAGGGACTTCGCCCACATGAAATCAAGGAAGAAGATTTTCCTGTCAGAGACAGTATTGCGGTATTAAAGCTATTTGAATGATTCTAATATATGATCAGTTTGTATCTGGCGTTATTCGAATTTGAAGACACTGTGCTTTTGTAACAATGTACAGTCGACAATGATATTGTAACTTTCAGCTTCCTTCTTAAGAAGTCCATAACAATCTTAGTCACGTGCAATTTATTTCAGGTTCTTTTTAGCCTATTTTCAATTTTGAAAAAAAAAAAAAAAAGGCTTATGAGATCACATTTTGTCCGTGTGTGTGTGTGTCAATAACTTCTAAACGGCTGGAGCGATTTCAATGAAACTCGGTAACATCATAGCACCATTCCCGACCGTGCCCTTCAAATTTTATTGTGTCTCACCAATCCAATATGGCGGCTGTGCGAAATATTTCACCAGCATTTAGCATCTCCGAAACTATTACCGATATCACCCAGAAATTTTGTACGGTGATAGAGGGCACTACTACAAGTTCACCTTTGAGACCTTCAAAAACCTGCAAAACCAACATGGCGGCCAAGCGAATTTGAGACATTTAAATAGACTTTTATCGCGATTTAGACATCCAAACGTAAAGAATATTGGCACAGCAAATGTTTATACACATTGTAATGCACTCGCGTGTAATTTAGTTCAATTGTTTACATAACCTCAAAATGGCGGCTGTGCGAAATATTTCACTGGCATTTTATATCTCCGAAACTATTACAGATATCACCCTGAAATTTTGTACGGTGATAAAGGGAACTGCTGCAAGTATATATATGTAACTTTCAAAAATCTGTAAAGTACAAAACGAACATGGCGGCCAAGCAAAGTTGAAACATTTTAATAGACGTTTCTCGTGATTTAATCATCTGAACGCAGAGAAATGTGGTACAGTAAATAATTATACGTATTGTAATGCACTGGCAACTAATTTAGTTCAATTCTTTACATAACCTCAAAATGGCGGCTGTGCGAAATTTTAAAATTATTTTTTTATTTCTTGTATCGTAATCATGCGATCGAAGTGAAAGTTTGAATAATGAAGCTACGCAATAATTTTCCTTTAATGGTACATAACTCGATGGCCTATACATATAACAATCCAAAATGGCGAGCATCCGAATTACAGTTGACTGTTCTCAATATCTACGAATCTTTTACAGCAATCAACCTGATTTTTTAAATTTACATAGAGGCCATGAACGTAAGTTCGCCTATTGGACTTTCAGTAACCTGGTGAGCACAAATCCAACATGGCGGGGACGCGAAGTATAAATATTTCAATGGACGTTTCTCGCGATATAACTATCCGAGTGCAGTGAAACTTTGCACGTTAAATGCTTATATAAATTTTAATACACTGGCATGTAATTTATTTCAATTGTTTTCATAACCACAAGATGGCAGCTGTGCGAAATTTTAAAATTTATTTTTTACTTCTTGTGTCCTAATCATGTGATTGAAGTTTGAATACCACACGTACACAATAATCTTCATGCAATAGTACATAAATAAAAATAGAACCTGGCGACCGTCTGAAATATTTAGACGGTTTTCAATATCTACGAATCTATCACAACCTTCAAACTGAAATTTTGTATGTTGATAGAGGCAATTAACATAAGTAGGATATATGAAAATAGGCTGTCTAGTTCTTCACGGAACTACTTGTTTCACTTGCCATATTCCAGTAATTGGAATGATTATGTGTGACCGACTGATAGTTACAATATTAACATTGAACAAGTAGTTCCGTGAAGGACTAAAGCCTATTTTCATATATCCTACTTACATTAATTGCTTCTATCAACATACAACATTTCAGTTAGATTGCTGTAATATACATTGTGAGGTTTGAAGCCATTTTTCAGTGTTGTCTAAATAAACAAAAGTTTGGTGCCTTTCAATCAGTCAACACGAATGTACCCAAAAAGAGCTGGGTTATGTCCTAATCCTGAAATAAATTACATGGGATTAATAAATACACTAGGATGACCAGTTTCGATCGTCAAGCGATCATCATCAGAACCATTACACTTAGGCTATAACAACTATGTTTGAGAATACAGGTGAAAATTATTTACAATACGTACAATTATTCAGTTGCAGTATTGGTAATGCAACCAGCTTCGTCCAGTCAACACCCGGGTTCAGTCGACCAAAACTGGTGCTAGAGTGAACACGAAACTGCTCGAAGTTCCAGTCAGGAAGACAACCGGATAAGTATCAGCCTGTATTATTACAGTATAACCATAGTTGATTTTTTATAACCATATAATCACTCCAAATAGACAAACTCCGGATTTGTATCACCATTTTAGCATTTCACCTAACATTAGATATACTACATTTAGCATACACCGACAGTTGCATTACCAATACTGCAACTAAATAATTGTACATATTGTAAATATTTTTCACCTGTCTTCTCAAACATAGTTGTTATAACCTAAGTGTAATGGATCTGATGATGATCGCTTGACGATCGAATCTGGTCATCCTAGTGTATTTATTAATCTCATGTAATTTATTTCAGGATTAGGGCATAACCCAGCTCTTTTTGGGTACATTAGTGTTGACCGACTGAAAAGCACCAAACTTTTGTGCTGTAATATATTCGTAGATATTGAGAACCGTCTAAATATTTCAGATGATCGCCATGTTGCATTTATATATACGTAGGCCATAGAGTTATGTACGATTAGATGACAATTTTAGCATAGGTTCATTATTCAAACGTTCACTTCGATTGCAAGATTAATACACAAGAAATAATAATAATAATATCGTATGGCCTCGGTGCCGGGTGCAAGCTTTGTAATTTGACACCCAGAGGGTAGCTTGCATGTCGAATTTCGTTGTTCCTTGAATCACTATGAAAGTCAAGGAGGTTAGATATCTAAACTCCTTGAACACTATAGCGCTTTCTAGTAGAGAAATGAGTAACTTTGTGTTGGCGGAAACTCCCGAGATTAATTTTGCCATTATGAACACGGCCTACTGAATTCAAATGGGTTCTTTGACATGCCAACATCGTATGACATGCGTGTCGTATTTTTGCCGCCTTTCAAAAATCACTTACCACGGCCAGGAGAGAACCTGCAATCTTGGGGTTAGTAGACTGACACGCTATCCACTCACCCACCGTGGCAAGCTACACAAGAAATGAAACCTTAATTTTAAAGTTTCGCACAGCCGCCATCTTGAGGTGATGTGAAGAATTGAACTAAATTAGATGTCAGTGCATTCCAATGTGTTTCATCATTTGCTGTACCAAGTTTCACTGCACTCGAATGGTTAAATCGCGAGAAAAGTCTATTTAAATGTTTCAACTTCGCCTGGCCGCCATGTTCGATTTGTAGTTAGCAGGGTTTTAAAAATCTCATAGGTAATCTTCGAGTAGTGCCCTTTATCACCGTACAAAACTTCAGGGTGATATCAGTAATAGTTTCAGAGATATAGAATGCCGGTGAAATATTTCGTACAGCCGCCATCTTGAGGTTATGTAAACAATTGAACTAAATTAGATGCCAATACAGTACAATGTGCATAAACATTTGCTGCACCAGGTTTCATTGTATTTGGATGGTTAAATCAAGAGAAAAGTCTATTTAAAAGTTTCAACTTGGCTTGGCCGCCATGTTTGTTTTGTAGTTAACAGGTTTATAAAAGTTTCATAGATGAACTTCTGGTAGTGCCCTTTATCACCGTACAAAATTTCAGGGTGATATCAGTAATAGTTTCGGAGATACAGAATGCCGGAGAAATATTTCGCACAGCCGCCATGTTGTATTTGAAAGACGTATTAAAATTTGAAGGCCACGGCCAGGGTCTGCCAAAATAGTACTATGACCTTACCGAGTTTCATTGAAATCGCTCCAGCTGTTTAGTTATTAGGGGAGGTGGGACACACACACACGCGCGCGCGCACCCACACATACACGGACAAAAGGTGATGTCATAAGTTTTTCTTTCATAAAATGAAAATAGGCTAAAAATGGTTTCAAAGCTATATTTACTTTTCAGTCGGTCAACATGTCTTTGCCCAATTAAATTAGGTGGGGTAACTTAGTATATAACACACTTTCCTGAAAAATATATATGTACGTTACCTTAATATTATTCACAGATAAAGGGGGAGTTTTAGGATTACGCGTTTCGACCGTCACGCGATCATCATCAGATCCTGTTCATTGGGGGGTGAAGTTTAACATTATACACATTTTTAGCCTACTTCTCACATTTTGCAAAAATGAGGAAAAAGTAGACTTATGAGATCGATCCGGGAAAATGTGTGTCTGTCTGTCTGTCTGTCATTCTGTCTGTCTGTCTGTCCTTCTGTCTGTCTGGCTGTGTGTGTGTGTCCCCCTATCAACTCCTAAACGGCTGCAGCAATCAAAACCAAATTTAGTATGAGTAAAGATGTGCACCGGAATAGCTCACGTCCATATTTGAAAATGATGTCAGTGCTACCAACTGCTGAAAAAACGCACTAGAAATTTGAGCTCCATGTTGGATATCTTGCATGGTATGCATGGGAGCTATTCCAAAATTGGCACACATGTAGATAATACTATTTCAGTTTAATTTCCAGAAGGCCAACCATGACAGTGTTGCCAAAATAATTTTAAGCCTTCTGATAGGTCCAATGTTTAAATGCATATAACTTCTACACTATCAATTGGATTTCAACCAAATTTTGTATGTAATATCTGTACATAAACAGATATGACTGAGCGTATTCTTAAGAGCCACCAGGGCTGCCAACTGTTAATAATTGCTCTCTCGATTTTTTTAAAATCCAAATACCAATATACCAGAAAGTATGCAAGCCAACAGCTTTAAACTATGCACACGTATATTCTGACATTTTAGATTAATTTGGAGTAACTTATATACGTCAGTTCTACCAACATGATTATAAGCCTGCTGATAGTACCAATTTTTAAATACATGTAACTTCTATACTATCAGTTGGATTTCAACCAAATTTCGTATGTGATATGTGTACCATAACAGATATGACTATAGGTATTGTTAAGAGCAATCAGGGCTGCCAACTGTTAATAAATGCTGTCTATATTCTTTTTACCCTAATATCTATATATCAGAAAGTATGCAAGCCAACAGCTCTATACTTTACACACGTATAGCACCTGACATTCTAGATTAATTTGGAGTAATTAATACAAGGCAGTGCTGCCAACATGATTCTATGCCTGCTGATATGTCCAATTTTAAAATACATGTAACTTCTATACTAACAAATGGATTTCATCCAAAATTGGCACAACAAGATATCATAATAATTCAGATTATTTCTGACCAGCACACGCATGGTATTGTTGGCAACATGCTTTTACGCGTGCTGATAGATCCAGTGTCTAACTGCATGTAACGTCCATTGGACTTCAACCAAATTTTGTATTCTGTACCTTAAGAGGTGGAACTAAGAATATATTCAGTCACCAGGGCTGCCAACTGTAGTGCTCTATTAGGCTACATTATACCAGGTATATTTTGAACTAATTAGATATTTCGATATTACCAAATTAATTTCGTCATTATTCTAGACAGGTTCATATACTGAAGAATAATCATTGGCATGAAAAGTAGGCTGTATAGTTCTTCACGGAACTTCTTGTTAGAAATATAGTTTGCTGCACTTTGTATAGTTTGTGTAGTTAATGTTGGTATTTATGTTTCGCAGTGAATCTCGCTATTTGAAAAGGTTAGTTTCTTCTATGTTATATTACATGTTTGCGATCTTCGTGTGCACATGTAAATAGTTAGGCTATACAACTTTGTTAGAGCTTGCACACTTAAGTTTATGAGTAAGATACTTAACCGTGACAGTTCGAGTCATCACACAGGTGTTCAAACTTGACTAGCTTGCACGTGACTAATGAGTAGAGCCTACGTCTTCCCGTCTTGACATGCACGCGATAACCGGTAATAATAATAATAATAATAATAATAATAATAATAATAATAATAATAATAATAATATCGTATGGCCTCAGAAGCCGGGTGCAAGCTTTGTAATTTGAAATCCAGAGGGTAGCTTGCATGTCGAATTTCGTTGTTCCTTGAATCACTATGAAAGTCAAGGAGGTTAGACATCTAAGCTCCTTGAACACTACAGCGCTTTCTAGTAGAGAAATGAGGAACTTTGTGTTGGCGGAAACTCCCGAGATTAATTTTGCCATTATGAACACGGTCTACTGAATTCAAATGGGTTCTTTGACATGCCAACATCGTATGACATGGTGTCGTGATTTTTTCCGCCTTTCAAAAAAAAATCACTTACGACGGCCAGGAGCGAACCTGCAATCTTGGGTTTAGTAGACCGACACGCTATCCACTCACCCACCGTGGCAAGCTGCGATAACCGGTTATGTAGTTCATTCTACGAAAGTGTGTTAGTTATTCCTCTTGGCCATGTTGACCAACTGAAAAGTATGAATTGATAGTTTTTACGGGTAACACTGAAACAATGGCTTCTAACTTCATATATTGTGCTTTTCAGTGGAACTGTAAATAAAGTTCTGAGTGATTTCAACATTTTTAATTCCAGTTCCAAGTTTCCGGTAAATGAGCCGTCATTCGGTACAAATTGAAGGAGTCGGGGCAAAACAGTGCCAAGCAACATTTTTCTCATTTTAAAGCAGAGCAGTTTGAAAGTTTGTTTAAATCGTGAAATCGTACTAATCATGGGAATGCTGAACTATTACCTTTCATTCCTTGTACTCAATGTACAGCCATAATTTCATTTGGGATGCTATCCTTAGGCCCAAAGTGATTACTTATTTAATGCCTTATCACAGAATATTGTGGCTTGGCACTTTATTGTACCGTTGCGAGTGACGCTTGAAGTTAGGAATATTAAAAGGTACCGTAATCAAACAATGTATTTCAATTATTTAGTCAGAAACTAAAACTAATAGCAGTCGTCAGTTAAAATGACATTTCTATCAATAATCTTTAAATGGCGGCATTCAAAATTGGGGTAGAACTGGTGGCTAAAAAGAATGGAATCATCATAAATCAGTCATGGAAAGGATCTGTTTGCATCTTTTCACTTTTTTTTTTTACATTAGGAACTTGAATGCCCTGCACAGCATTAAAGCTGACAGATCAACTGCTTCTTGTTTACTTTTGTTCAACTTCATTATTGTTCTCTTAGCTTGCCACGGTGGGTGAGTGGATAGCGTGTCGGTCTACTAACCCCAATATTTCAGGTTCGCCCCTGGCCGTGGTAAGTGATTTTTGAAAGGCGGCAAAAATACGATACGCATGTCATACGATGTTGGCATGTCAAGGAAACCATTTGAATTCAGTAGGCCGAGTTCATAATGGCAAAATTAATCTCGGGAGTTTCCGCCAACACAAAGTTCTTAATTTCTCTACTAGAAAGCGCTATAATGTTCAAGTAGCTTAGATATATACCTTATTGTCTAATCTCCTTGACTTTCATAGTGATTCAAGGAACAACGAAATCCGACATGCAAGCTACCCTCTGGGTGTCAAATTTCAAAGTTTGCACCAGGCACCCGAGGCCATACGATATTATTATTATTATTATTATTATTGTTCTCTTCATTGAAAATTCGTCTGTGGTTATCCTCTGACACAGCTGGGACTTTTCTTTCAGCAGCAAAGTCCCATCCTAAACAATGTAAAACAACAAGCCTCGATACGTGATATAGACCTACATAAATGTTATGTAACTAGTAACTTAAGAGTGCTGGAAAGGTACGCACTATTTTCTCTGTGACTCGTTTAAACCACAAATCACGAGTGGCAATATAATATTTCTGGTAAACATTTTGTCTTGTAATCAGCAAATGTGATACGAGAGATATTTTACGAGCCGATAACTCGGAGCGCCCTATGAACCCACGATCTTGGAATCTGGAGCCGGGAATGACAGTTAGGAGCCCGACAGATTGTGACAAACGATGGCTTGTGGTTACTAATGAAGCCATTAGCCAATGTAGGCCGGAGCCCTAACAGGGATGTAAGGGGTACATTCACAAAGTAGGTCGGTATAAAACAGTTCGTGATTCAAAGAAATATGAAGCACGCATTAAAATGTAGGCTATTTTAGAACGGTCTGTGGCCTACATGGCTGCGACAGCCGGATTAAATTAGGTATCCCTGCTCGGAACATTTGATTCTGTTTAGCCATTACAAAGAGAGCTCTCAAGGAGGAGGGCGCCATACCCACGACAATTAGCCCACTGTTGTTAATGCGTTCAATTTGTCACATAACCTACTGTATGATGGCAAGAAGTTAGACATGGCTGGGAAGAAGGAATGGCGGGAGGTACAATATAAAGAAAAATGTCAACAACAATATATTAAGTGTGTGCAACTACGATGCGTGACGATGTTTAAGCGTGACAACGTGTCCTCGGACTGATTTGTTTAAACTGTCGCTCTTGCGAAATTTCAGCTTCGTATATTTTTAGCCTAATTTTCACATTTTGCAAAAATGAGGAAAAAGTGGACTTATGAGATCGGGCAAATGTGTGTCTGTCTGTCTGTCCTTCTGTCTGTCTGTCTGGCTGTGTGTGTGTGTCCCCCTATCAACTCCTAAACGGCCAGAGCAATCGAAACAAAATTTGGCAGGAGTAAAGATCTATACCGGAATAGCTCACGGCCATATTTGAAAATGATGTCAGTGCTACCAACTGCTAAAAAATCGCAATTGAAATTTGAGCTCCATGTTGGATATCTTGGAAGGTATGAATGGGAGCTATTTCAAAATTGGTACACGTATAGATAATAATATTGCAGTTTAATTTCCAGGAGGCCATACATGGCAGTGTTGCCAAAATGATTATAAGCCTGCTGATAGGTCCAATTTTAAATGCATATAACTTCTACACTATCAATTGGAATTCAACCAAATTTCATACGTTGTATGTGTACATAATCAGATATGACTCAGCGTATTCTTAAGACCCACCAGGGCTGCCAACTGTCAATAAATGCTCTATCTCTATTTTCCTATCCAAATACCAATATATCAGAAAGTATGCAAGCCGACAGCTTTAAACTATGCACACGTATAGTACCTGACATTCTATATTAATTTGGAGTAACTTATATACGTCAATGCTACCAACATGATTCTAAGCCTGCTGAGAGGTCCAACTTTAAATACACGTAACTTCTATACTATCATTTGGATTTCAACCAAATTTCGTGTGTGCTATGTGTACCATAACAGATACCGGGTGAGTTAGCCGAGGTCGTTGCGGCATGACTGTTGGCAGTCGCTCACATCCGGGAGGCGAGGAGGTTCGAATCCCCCCGCCGGCAACCTTGAAGATGGTCTTCTGTGGTTTCCCATCTTCCTTCCAGGCAAATGCCGGGGTTGGTCCCTAACTATAGGCCACAGCCGCTACCTTCCAACTCCTCGACCCTCCCATCCAACATTCCTCCCCAACGGTACTTGTAGCTCACCCATTGGGTGTCCGTCTCGAAGCAGCTACAAAACTGGCGAGCCGAACATGTCCTCGGACACTCCCGGCACTAAAAGCCATACGAAAAAAAAAAAAAAAAAAACATAACAGATATGACTATGCTGATTCTTAATAGTAACCAGGGCTGCCAACTGTTAATAAATACGGTCTCTATTTGTGTTACCCTAATATCAATATATCATAAAGTATGCAATCCAATAGCTCTAAACTTTGCACACGTATAGTACCTGGCATTATAGATGAATTTGGAGTAACTGATATACGTCAGTGCTGCCAACATGATTCTAAGCCTGCTGATAGGTCCAATTTTAAAATGCATGTAACTTCTATACTAACTAATGGATTTCATTCAAAATTGGCACAACAATAGACCATATTATTTCAGATTATTTCTGACCAATACATGCATGACATTGTTGCCAACATGTTTTTACGCGCGCTGTTAAATCCAATGTTTAACTGCATGTAACGTCCATTCTATTCATTGGACTTCAACCAAATTTTGTATTCTGTACCTTAAGAGATGGAACTAAGAATATATTCAGTCACCAGGGCTGCCAACTGTAGTGCTCTATTACTCTACATTATGCCAGGTATACAGTATTTCTAACTAATTAGAAATTTCGATATTAGCAACTTAATTTCGTCATTTATAGATTAATCATTGGCATGAATCTTAAATTTTAAGAAAAGTAGGCTCTTTAGTTCGTCACGGAACTTCTTGTTTAATTGTGTATTTTGCGGAACGGAAAGCTCACAGGCGAAATGAAGAAAAGCCGAGTTGCACTTCCAGAGAAACTCCAAACACAGCCACTCTTTTCTGAAGTCTTAACTCTACACGACTCGACAGTTTGCTGCTGGCTGTATCTGGGGTAATAGGCTCGCCCGATAGCTAGGCTGTAACTGGGGTGATAGGCTCGCCCCTAGCCAGCTCGTAAACTGTCGCCTCAGTAATTGAATGGAGATTGTTGGAAGAAATGAAAACGTAGAAACACTTACAGTGGGCGATGTATTGAAGATAGAGATATACTCTCGCGGACTTTTTTGTAGAACTTTTCATGCTGAACAATTCTTACATTCATAGTATATAGATATTTTAACGGTTTGACCCGCGTAAACTTAAAAAGCGCACGGACGCAATTTTTTTTTCACTGAAATCGTTACTGCTTGGCTTCCTTTGATCATAAATAAATTATTTTCTACAGTTAAGACTTCCTTGAGATATCCTTTACAGAATGGTGAAAACCGCATCAAAATTCATCCAGTGGTTCTCGAGATTACCCGTGACATCCGAGAATCGGGGACTTCGTTACTGTATATACTAAGTGGAGATAGTTATCACGAATAGTATGCATTCATGATTTTGATCAGGAAATAGGAAATTCGAATGAGAGAAGAGAACAATTTCCCTTGCCAATGTTTATCATTTAAATCTCCTACGTGCAGTAAGTTAGATCATGTGAATAAATTGTTCTAGTAAATTAACTTCGAATCGAAAGCAAACATTTAGCAGCAAGAGTTAGCCACCATGGTTTTGCGTGAAAGAGTAACCGACACCACTTTTAGAAGTATAGATGATTGGCAGTATATGCCATCTACTGTATAACTGACGTACTGTTATGCTCTTGGAGCGTGATCTTGCGGCTGTTTCGGAAGTAAATATGTCGGCTACATTACCTCGGCCGACAAATTTTCTTAAAAAAAAAAAAACTTTCTTTGTGGTTAAAGTAAGCTGTCTCCTACTACGACGTGCAGAAAAGTCCGTTACTTGGAAAAACACAACGCGCTCTAGGGGGGAAAAGACCTGTTTGAGAATTCCTGATTTGCTGTATTATTATGCACAAGTGGTTATAGGTATTTCTCGTGGATAGACGAAAGTTATCCATCCCCTTCCGCATGTTTTTTCTCGTTCCATTATTGAACCGTTTCTTTTTGAATAACTGACATGTGTACACAGTAGCGACCAATGGGAGGGGTTATAGTTAACTGGGGGATAACCGTAACATGTAGCAACTCTGCTATCTCACACTCAAAAAGTTAAGGGTCTCCAAATTAGTGATAATGCATTTTCTAGGTCCTTATTGAAACATTTTATTTTTAATTAATTAAAACTATATTAATTTATGTGTAACGTCCCTCCCGCTAAGAAAAGAAAGAAAGCGGATTTCCTCGCTAGGTTGGATTTAAAATCTGTGGCTAGGTTCAGTTTGAAAAAAAATAAAGCTATAGACTATTTAGCGGGGCAGAAAGCTGCCAGTCGCATTGCAAACAGTGACATGGAGGAGTCAACCGAAGAGCAAAGAGGTGTTGTTCGGTTCCTGACAGCGGAAGGAGTAGGGGGAACGGACATTCATCGCCTAATGTCACAAGTGTATGGCGAACACTACCTGTCCCTTGCAAGGGTCCAGGCATGGCACAAGCGCTTCAAGGAAGGACGGGTGTCGTTAGCCGATGATGCCCGGTCTGGAGCAGCCCCCTGCATTACCGATGACAACGTCCAGCTGGTTAATGCACTCATTACCCAGGACCGCCGAGTGACAGTGAACGCCATAGCCACCGTGGTCGCTCCACGACCTCATACGGCCAACACACTCGCGGCACTCCTGCAGAAATTCAAATAGGAGGTTCTCGGCCACCCTCCATACAGTCCAGACCTCTCTCTCTGTGATTACGCCATGTTTGGTCCCCTGAAAAGGGCTCTGCGGGGCCAACGATTCACCTCGGACGCCGACGTCCAGCTGTACGTGCGGAACTGGTTCACATCGCAGCCCAGGGAATTTTATGAGACAGCCATTCACCGCCTCGAGTCACAGTGGGACAAGTGCCTCAACAGCCAGGGCCAATACTTCTAACATACAGGTACTGGTTTCTGTAATTATGCCTCCGCCTCGTTACTTTTTGAACGCACCTTATATTATCCATACATTGAGAGTAAGGACACCGGTTTGTGACAATGGCTTATTTTAAACAATTAAATGAGCAAATTTTAAAAACAAATTTCTGTTATTTCCGTTTGTTCAATGGTTGTTAGTTTTACACTAAACAAAGATCTAACCTTTCTAAGCCACCTGCTAACAATAAATATGAAATATTATTGTATGATTTTGTACAGGGTGTTCAAAAACAAGGTCACACAAAACAATTCTAGTGTTATATTTCCATAAGTTTGCTACTCTTTTCTTGAAACTTTCTAGTCATGGATACTTAATGTTTTATTGGAATGTAAAGAACATGTGGTTTGACAAAATGAACGGATTGTATTTTCTAGAATAATTATTTTGAGCCGTTTAAAAATTAACAAACTCAAAAAATATTTTTGCCTATTAAAATGTATGATTTTTTAATTTATAAATTGAAAAGACAAAGATTATTTTAAATATATTTTGGTTCATTCTATAAAACTACATGGTTACCAAAATATTATAAAAGATCAGGCCTGTAACTTAAGTAGTCCCTGAGAAAATTGTACCAGAATCTCTAAACTCTTAACTTGCGGGATTGTTTTGTGTGACCTTGTTTTTGAACACCCTGTACAAAATCATACAATAATATTTCATATTTATTGTTAGCAGGTGGCTTAGAAAGGTTAGATCTTTGTTCAGTGTAAAACTAACAACCATTGAACAAACGGAATTAACCAAAAATAATTTTAAAATTTGGTCATTTAATTGTGTAAAATAAGCCATTTTCACAACCCAGTGTCCTTAACAAAACATCCCATCTTATTTTTGTCGATTTTAACAAGGCGATAGTGTGGAAATACATGCAGCGGAATGGAATACCAGAAAAACTTATCAGTATGGCAAAACTGTGCACAGAAGGGTCGAAATGCAAAATTAGAATCAATAATGAATATACCGAAGAATTGTCAACACTGGAATAAGACAGGGAGATAGACTCTCGCCCTTATTATTTAATTTAGCTTTAGAAGAAACACTGAAACGAGTAAACCAGCTCCACTCAAGCCTTGAAGTGGGAAACAAAATAAACATATTAGCTTATGCTGATGACATAACACTCTTGGCAGAAAACCAACAATATCTAAAAATACTCACAGAAACCCTTATTGAAGAAGCCAAGGAGGTAAGTCTGATGATAAATGAACAAAAAACAAAATATCTAGTTGTAGGAAGGAATTCAGCACAAGTACAAAACCCCTTAACAGTTGCTTGATACGCTTTTTCTCACAGATGTACTGAGTTCAAATATCTGGGAATTATCATAGACCAGAATAATATGGAAGAAACAGAAATAAAATCAAGAATTCTCAGTGGCAACAAAAGCTACTGGTCTCTGCAAAATACTAATACAATCATCACAATTAACACAGGTTATCAGACAGATTCTACACACACTCAAAGTACACGGGGCTACATGACCGCGTTGTCGCAGCCCCTAAACTTAAGAACCAACCAACCATCTCTGCAAAATCTCCTAAAGAGTAAAATTATATCTAGAAAAACTAAAGTGAGAATTTATAAAAGCATTATACTTCCTGTTGTCACGTATGGCTCAGAAACCTCGGTATCGTCCAAGCAAACTGAAAGGAAATTAGTAACTTTTTAAAATAGAATACTACGACGCATTTTCGGACCGAGAGTAGAAAATGGCCAGTGGAGAATTAGAACAAATAAGGAATTGCGGTATCTCTACAAAGAATCGGATATCGTGGCCAGTGCCAAAAGCCAAAAACTGCGCTGGGCCAGTCATGTACGGTACATAAAAGAAGTACATACCTGCCAACTTTTGAAAAGGGCTATCAGTAAAACTCACGCGCGACAAAAAAATCTAACGATTTTCGACATACCCCGGCTTGACGAATTAATAATAATACTTCTGGGCTACAAAATACAATAATTCATGCTTTAAAACAGGATACTTCAATGAAATCATATCTACTTACATGATTTGTAGATGAACATAACAATCAAGAAGAAATCCATGTTAATCAGCAACAGGCGTGGTGAATATTGGTTTGGAGCAGACATAACAGGACTTCCTTGATAGATTAAGCTGATATACGATAATTGAAAAAGGCTTTAAACAATAAAACTTGTTTAACGTAACACAGGCAAGAAATAATATAATACACACTGCAAATCACATGCTAGTTCGACTTTTAAGTCAGGGTTGTGGCCTTTTTAGCTTCCTGCAAACAGTCTTGAGAAAATGTTATGTCATAACAGGGACCAGAACTCCTGGTCTTCAAAGTAGAAATAGACTCCAGAGATTCATTGGACATGGATGACCTGAACTGTGTTCTGTTTTTATTCATAAGGCTAAAAAAACGTTCACATTCTGCATTGCTATGGGGTTTGGTGAGAATAGTGAGCAATACTCTAGAAATTCGGTTATACTTAAGAAGTCCATCGGCTCCTCGAATTCTTGATATTTGTGCCCAACTGGAATCACTTGCAGCATCTTGATGTGCAGCCAAAGTGTCATCTACCAGAAGAGCTGTGAACTGCCTCTGAAGCTCATTCACCACCTCATCTGTAGTTTCATTCTCTTCCTTGCATAACATGATAGGAAACTTTTCCAAGAAAAAACGAATGGAAGATAACTGTGCATCTTCAATTTTGTCTAACCTAGCAACTTGAGCATTCTTTAACACGTCATCCTTGAGTGGAAACTTGTTGATGATGTAGTCACAGGCAGTATAAAAGTAGTTTCTCACTGATGAAAGGAAAAGGGATTTATCTGTATCCGGTCCGTTCTGATGGCACTTAACAACTTCAGAAGATGCATTTTTTGCCATTTTATTTACAATACATGTCGTTTTCGTGCGACCACAACTATATTTCTTTGCAACTTCTGATGTGGGAAACATCTTCTTAAATAAAGCACCAGCATGATCAGCCGCACTTAAGGGCCCTAATTACGTCACTGTCAACGTTTCCAGACTTAGCAAAAAAGGTGTTGATTTTCTTGCAATCTTCCTTCGTTTTAACATAACTAATGTGTTTACCGCACTTCACATGATTACTTAAATCGTTTTTTCCACCATGTGCAATATTAATATCACACCCACATACCGTGCAAAAGGCAAATTTTTCTCCCTTTCTTGATTTTAGTATGCACGGAAAATCAACCGAGTATGATTCTTTAAATGTCTGGAAGTACTGTTTCTTGTTGGATTTGTTCATTCTCGATATCTACTAAAACATCGAAAGGAACCTGGATCACTGAACGTCACATAAAATTATAACATAAAACACTTAAGACAGCCAACACTTCATTAAAACATGTCAAAACACACAAAGTCTTAAACCATTAAATGAACACGACGCCAACATCGTGAAGAAAGAATATGCACATGGTAGAAAAAAAACCACACACACACACGTGGAACGAATGTAATTAGTCCAAGGAATACAGGAAACTACGAAGCACGAAGTTATAGCACAAAAACTCGAACGCTTCATTAACATATGCCATAACCTTAAAAGACGAAAACATTCAAGGAACGCCAAATTCGCGAACAATGAACAACTAACGTGGTCAAAGAATATGGTTTAAATCGCAACGAGCGAACGGAGCGGAACAAAGAATATGCCTGTCGACACATGGAAGAACGGTTATCCCGGCTTCAAATTCAATTACAATGACGACACAACCATCACACGGTTATAAGTACGAATCATATCAAAGAACGAGTTATCGACTATCGTGGACTTGCCTTCGACCCACGCAAACAATCGATTGTACGGAAGTGGGCGGTATTATCGAATGAAAATTACCGTTTCAAATTTTTGTCCGCGAAATCGTAAAATGACACCGTTCATCCGTAAAACCGTAAAATGCTGCAATTTCCGTAAATTTTACGGATAAACCGTAAAGGTTGGCAGGTATGGAAGTAGAGAATTGTATTTAAGAGCAGTTTTGAAAGGTGCACCCAGAGGCAGGCGACCATTGGGACGACCAAGTTCAACAAAATATGAGTAAAATCGGAGTCACAGAGCATGATGGATGATCGAGAAAGATGGCGCCGTGCCGTTGGCGAGGCCAAAAACCTGCTTAGGTTTGAGTGGCCATCTAGGTCAGGTAAGGTAAGGTAATGTTTCGGTTACTATTCACTGGTTCGTTTACACCAAATTAAGTCAATTAAGAATATTTCAAAATGGAAGTTATGTTGCCCATTCTTAGTCATTTTCCCGCGTCGGGCCTCTCAGCATATCCGGGCCTTGGGGCCACAGCCCCGCTTGCCCCTCCCTCTCGTCGGGCCTGGATCCGGTCCAACAGCCATACTCATTCCGCAATAACAGTTTCGGCTAGACGGTCACTCTCAAACGCCACATCTAGATTCTAATTACAAGAATAAGTCCTGGCTCACAGGCCGCACTCACAATTTACAGCACAGTAAAAGTCTTGGCTCGACAGCCATGCACACAAAACCGAAGTACAGAGAAAAAGTCTTCAAGTAAGTTCCCCAAATAAGTTCTCCAGTTACATATGACGCAGTCTTATACAGGATGAGGCACTAAAAACTGTTCTTCGAAATATTTGGAAAAATACAAATCGGATTGAAAATAAGTTGCAACAAAAGTTGTTCATTAACATAAAGTTCGACCCCCCTGCATCACCCCCGGAGGCAGGAGATGGGACTTTGAAATCTTAAATAGGAACCCCTATTTTTTTTATTGTAGACTAGCTGAACCCGGCATGCGTTGCAACGCCAATCAAAGAAAGTGTTGGCGTTGTAATTTTGTTTCTTGAAGTGCTTTTGGATACACAATTATTTTTTCAATTTGCGCTAACTGCCTCCAAACTATCGTAAAATGGATTAACAAATTTATAAACATTCGCGGGAACGTCCACAACAACTCAACAAAGTTTCATTGCAATCGGATGAATGGCATATGAATGCATACGGAATTTCGTTTATACAATTCGTGCGCTGTCAATCGTTTGTTGAATCAACTCGTTCGCTACCCGCTTTGAAATGGATTTACTCAGTTTGAAACCTACATGTAAGTGCACACAACAACTCATCAAAGTTTCACCACAATCGATGAATGGTATATGAACGCAAACAGGATTTTGTTGAAACGCTTCAGCGTCATCACTCATTTGTTGCATCTACTCCTGCGCTAAATATTGTAAAATGGATTTACTAAGTCGAAAACCTTCCCTGGCGTGTACACTATAACTCATCAAAGTTCATCGCAATCCGAAGAATGAAATATGAACGCATACGGGATTTTGTTTAAACAATTCGCATGCCGTCACTCATTTGTTGAATCTAATCGTACGCTACATATTGCAAAATGGATTGACTAAGCCTGAAACCTTCCCTGGACTGTACTCACAGATCCACCAAAGTTTCATCGCAGTCGGGACTTAGTTGAAACGATTCGCGTGCCGTCGCTCATTTGTTGAATCTACTCGTGCGCCACCTATTGTAAAATGCATGTACTAAGCCAGAAACCTTCCCTGGAGTGTACTCAACATCTCACCCAAGTTTCATCGGTATCGGACGAATGGTATATGAACGCATACGGAACTTTGTTGAAACGCTGCGCGCCTCTTTGCTCATTTGTTGAATCTACTCGTGCGCTACCTATAGTAAAATGGATTGACTAAGCCTGAAACCTTCTCTGGACTGTACTCACAGATCCACCAAAGTTTCATCGCAGTCGGGACTTAGTTGAAACGATTCGCGTGCCGTCGCTCATTTGTTGAATCTACTCGTGCGCCACCTATTGTAAAATGCATGTACTAAGCCAGAAACCTTCCCTGGAGTGTACTCAACATCTCACCCAAGTTTCATCGGTATCGGACGAATGGTATATGAACGCATACGGAACTTTGTTGAAACGCTGCGCGCCTCTTTGCTCATTTGTTGAATCTACTCGTGCGCTACCTATAGTAAAATGGATTTACTAAGCCTGAAACCTTCCATGGAGTGTACATAATAGCTCACCCAAGTTTCATCGCTATCGGACGAATGGTATATGAACGCATAAGGGACTTTGTTGAATCACTTCGCGCGTCGTCGCTCATTTGTTGAATCAACACGTGCGCTTCCCATTGTAAAGTGGTTTACTAAGCCAGAATCATTCCCTGAAGAATACAAAACATCTCACCCAAGTTTCATCGCAATGGGATGAATGGTCTATGAATGCATGTGGGACTTTGTTGAAACGAATCGCACGCCATTTTGTTGAAGCTACTCGCGCGCTATCTATTTTAAATTGGATTTACTATGCCTATAACTTTCCCGGGTGTGTGCACATCAACTCACCAAAATTGGATCGCAATCGGATGAATTGTATATGAACGCATAGCCAACACCCATTTGTTTAAACTACTCGCGTGCTATATATTGTACATTGGATTAACTATGTCTATAACCATCCCGGAAGGGTTCACAACAACTCACCAATATTTGATCGAAATCGGATGAATGGTTTATGAACGCATAAAAGACGAACAAACGAACATTCTTTTATATATATATTGAACCCAACGGGGTTAGGCTGACTGGTGTCGAACGTGGATCTCAGAGATAGATGAGCTCAGAATAGAGGTTCCAGCAAGGAACGAACACGAGATCTTTTGAGAGAGTTTAAGTTATAAAAACCCCTAAAGAAAATACATATTAAATCATTGTTGTGATATGAACTGATGCTGACATTATTTATTAATATAATGCAGGGAATATTAGTAGAATACTGCATTAGTGGGCTGTATGGGGCATACAATTCTGGACTTGAGCACAGAAGTTGGAGCGCTTGACGTTTGGCTAATGACTCTGGAAAAGGGGCGTAGTTTCTTGGAGCCGTGTCACTCTATGTGACCTACTTAAGTCGTCTGGAGCAGGTCAAGAGGCTAAATTATTGTCAAGTTATTCCCAGTTTCAGAATAGAGAGGCTAGTGGAGTGAGGAGATACCAGCGTAATTAAATGATTACTCGTGATTGGAGCAACGCAGTGACATGAGGTTTGCACCTATGCGAATGTTTAGCCGGGAGGCTAATTATCAAGCCATTAAACATTGAAATCGAGGCAGATTTAATGGAACGCGCAGTAACACAGTAATTGGAGGTTAGCGGAGAGATCTAACCATGGTTTCGGGGATTTTTAGGTGACGCCGCGTGGGCACGCGCTGGCAAAGGCAATTAATATTAATTAATTGGCCGATCGATCCTCGAGCACGCATACAGATCTGTGATCAGCGAGGAAAAAGGAACCATATAAACGTTAATTCAAGACCAGAATCATACTGTGAGAAAAGATGACACTGCAGGGAAATTCTCGGTCTACTTTTTCTCTCCAAACGGATATAAGGCTGAACGAATGACAGAGGCGGTCAGTCGAACCATACTTGAGAGCGAGGAGCACGTCATCCTAGCTCAGAGAAGAAAGGCGCGGACTGTAACATTCTAAGTGCAGCAACATATAATCATGCATTAAGTCATGAATTAATAACGAGTAATGCAATCAGTTGAACCGCAGTCTAGTGCGAAGTGCGCGTTACCGAAGTCGAGAAGGGATGCTCGGACTTCAACGTGAATTTTTATAGTCGGCATTACGAGCGATTGTTATTGTGCACGTAGGAAATGTACCGTGTGATATACAAAGTAGGACAATTGAGAGTGATAATTTATACAAGTACAATGCACAATGGTTGAGCGCAGTATGTAAACTATTGGTTAGATAGATCGTAGGATGTTGGACTGCGCAGAGATAAACTTTATTATGCGATTGGTGAAATTTCATAAGAATACCAATATAATTAACGCTCAGGACGATATGCAAGCATATTTATGTGATATCAGGAATTTTTTCTATGACCAGAAATTGATAGACAGTTTGGGGAATCGTTAGGAATCCTTAGGCAGAGAATCGAGACTTTCAATCAGGATGCGGATAGCAGCGAGGAGGAGATCTTCAACGTCTGCATTTCTGATATCTTGCCAGGAAAAGTCAACCAGTAAGAAATGTAAATAGTGAGCGTGTGATTGTAGTGATGATCTGTTAAATATCTGTAAAATTAATAGTGTCACAAGTGCTATAAAGTGTTGTGTGAATAAGGAGGCAACAGCTCCAATATGGAAAGGAAAAGTGCCGTGTGTCTTGTAAGGCAAAAGTTATGTAAAATGTGTGTTATAAGTATAAGAATGCCTTGATAATTTTGCAAATAATGGCGGGCATTACTGGAAGAAATGCGTGGTTGGAGCCACCAGACTAGCCGATGTAAGTACCCAAAAACCATGATTTTATAGCAGTTATAGTCCACTGTATGTTGAGTGATTTCAAAATTATAGAATATGCCAATAAGAGTCAGTTTTAGGAGGTAGAGCCTCAAATTAGTATTGTTGTGTTGATTTTAGTAAAGTTGAGATGTCTTTGTGCATCATTGAGTGGATAAATCGTTACCACTATTGTAAAATGGCAATTCAGTTATATAAAAACTTAACGTAACGAACACGGATGTTCGGTTATTAAAATGGTTACGTTGTGTCGGGTTATTGTAATTCATATCAGTAATAATAATAATAATAAAGAATAAATGAATACACATCAGGGAAAAATGGTTGTAAGCAAAATATATATGCTAATTGGAATATTTATCTATCCAAGCAGTAATATCATACATGAAGGGCTAAGAAAAGCAATTTAATATCAGAGTATATTATGATAATGGGAATAAATATGCAAGAATCTAGGGAATGGAAGAGTTTAATAGAGAATTGAATTTTCAGCTTGTGAATAAGCTTGTAAGAGTAATTGATAGATTTATCTTACTAATTAAAGGACGAGATCATAGCACCATGGTCACGGAAGCCAGGTAATCAATTCGACGTGTGAAATCTCGTATAGCCTAGGGCGTACAGAGATATTTATTATGGCCAGAGCGTATTTTAGTGATTGACCCTAGCTCTGTGGATTGCCATGAAATGTTCCGGGTTCGAATCCTGTGGTGTATGAGAGGATAACAAGGGAAACCTCTGCATGATACCTGATGTCGACCGAGAACTAGTTATTGAAATAATTCAGCTCCTGGGAAGTGAATTTAATTGGCGGCAGGATGTGCCTGACCGTAGCATTTAATGAGATGCCGGCTAGCCAGTTCGACCAGTGATCGATGAATCTCGTTCCTTCATATAATGAAATGGACCTATTGAGGCCAGTTATTAATATCCTAAGGTTATGAATAAATATTTAAACACGCCCATAACCTGTCTTGCATACAATTTAGTTGAAATCATATGGGATATGTGGGTCATTGAGACTGCACTATTGTATTTAAAATCTTGTTACTGCTTGGAGATAAAGCAGGCGGGAGTCAGGAAGGGACAGCGCACGTGTTGTGACCGCTCGACTCAGTCCCATTGTATACAAGTAGCTCCTAGGGGGAGATTTTTAAACGACCTTTGATGGTTGACATTTAGAATGGACAGACTTTGAAACCCTGTTTGTAATGAAAAGAGTCATTGTTGTATTGTATAATGAATTTGTGTGGTTTGAAACACATTGTTAATTAAGGATCGTTCTTATAACGTAATACTTGGCAAACTTATGGGTCGTTGGAAGTTACATTTTTTACTGACAGTGTTAATTAGCTCTAAAGGTCAACACCAGATGCCATAGGCTATGCCCACGCAAGGGTAGCATAATATACCATCCGACACAGCAGTAACGGAATCTTTGAAATTGAAATCACAACGGCATACAGTGGAATTGTAGAAAAGGGGACTGCAGAAGCCAACTGCAGAACGGGGTACGTTTACATATAATTGTGGAGTTGCAAGTAAATTTGATGTGCAACCCATAAATTGGTTAATGCATGGTAAAGCATTTTGGTGGGAAAAGAGATACAAAACACAAGTGTACGCATAATGTAAATTAAGATGTGTTGAGAGTAAACAATTAAGATTGTGAAATGAAAGAGGTCACAACAGGTGACATAAGATTATAAGTACAGTTTATGTGTAATTTACATGTGCATCAGCGCACTTGAGAATGATTGTTGATGTCAATCTCAGGGTAAATGAATGAATAATCATCTGGATTTGCAAGGATAAAGTGTGAATATTAGTGGATTGTAGGAGTAATTTTGCTTTGTTTTGTGTTATATTATTGGGATTGTGTTTTTGTGTGTTTGAAGCCATGATTTAGAGCTGAATAGAGTTGAATAGAGTTGTGTTTTATCATTGTAGAGTTGATACCTTTTAGTCTCAGATCAAAAATATGCAACTGCTCAGTGGGTGGACGGTACACGCCTGAGGACTGATGCTGGCTGCAGGCAGAAGCATGTTTTCCATGGAAATTACTCACATGGGTACAATATATATATAAGATTTGGATTCCCGTGAAAAAATATGTAACTTTTGTATGAAACTTTTTTTTTCGCTTTATGATAGAAGGCGTTGTAATCAACAATCTCCTTGTAACAAAGCACCCCGAGATAGTGAGAGGCAAGGGGAATCACTAAAATCAAGCACCCCGAAGGGAACAAATAACTATTACGTCCACGTCATTGTTCCTGGCTAACGCTAAAATTAGTCTAAGAATGCATTGTGGGAGGATTGAAAGTGTCACATGATACTATTTTCAAAATATCAAAAAATATACTTTGATTTTCCTAATCTGATGTGCATTTCTTTGAGATATTACCATTTTTCAACAATTTTCACCTAATTTTCATTTTGCCGATTATAGCGCTATCTATCATGAAACGAAAAAAAACATCATACAAAAGTTATATATTTTTTCACGGAGAATCCAAATCTGCAATAAAAAATAGGGGTTCCGCCCCGGGGGTGGTCGAGCTTGTTGTTATTGGATGTCCCTCTTTGAGGTGAACAACTTTTATTGCAACTTTTTTTAATCCAATTTGTATTTTTCCAAATATTCCTAAAAACAGTTTTAAGTGTCTCACACTGTATACCCGACGAACTACTTTCCTCCGACTCTTGTACAAAACGTAATTCCTGGCTACAGACAACCAATCGCGGCTCGGGGGTTATATTCTCTGATCTCCCAAACTGATGTCCAGCAAGTACACAGTCCAGATTCAAAATTATGTCCACCAACCAAAGAGACAAACGTTCAATGGGCGACACCCGGTGAAGCCAGCGCTGCTATCTCTAGACCAATGAGTCACGGAACAGCCCCATGCGTCATTCGTAATAACTCAAGTTCTCAAATTTCCATCTAGGAATAACACTCTTTCTTAACAAGCTACTGTACAGCCTGCCAGGCTTAAATAAATTTAGCATTTGAAATAGGCCTACAAACTGAAACAGAGACTCAAATTAAGCTTCAGAATATCGTCAAATAAAAATATGCAGTATCCCGGACACAACCTTAAATAACAATTTGATAAAATAGTGACACTCTATCTACTGCGAACGGATCAACGCATTTAGACACGTTGTCAACACAATAAAATACTGATATAGGATTTATATGAAGAAATCAATCCCTCCCTATATTAATCTGCTAAGGTCCCATTCCAGTTTTGTACCGAAAATAAGGTCCCATTAACACCAACCTACACATATGGGGTGCCTACAGGTTCAGCATAACCCAATGCGTAAGCGAAACGCACTCACTTACTCTTTAAATGCCTCACAATTAAATAAATACCTTAAAACATGTATATTTACAATGAAATAATGCGACACGGTAACCATGGTATCAGAATCTCACAGGTCCATCTATTTCTGTAAGACGCAATGCAATTCCAATTACTTCATTACTGTGAACGTTTCCAGACGGTTATATGGTTATCACTGAACCAAATTAAGCTGTAACACTCATCAATACATACAGTATAATGCGCTTAAGGGGGTCAAGGGGCACTCTAGATTTTTTTCACTCAATTTTCACGTGTGCTGTGATACGAAAGGTCTTTTTCACCCGACTATAAAGGGTCTCCGAAAACCACATTTAACGGCCCTTAAATTAACAGTGTCTGTGATATTCCCAGAAAACTAACTTCGCTCTGATATACCTATGAAGGAATTACAAACCACTGCACCAGTAGCTGAATTGATAAAGTCTGATTATTCATACCAAGGATAAATCAGTCATAGCATTCATGATTGAGATTTTGCTACTTAAGTGTACTCTTTAGGAGAAAATCTGGTAGCCCCGGACATTTTCATATTTTGTTTGCTGTCCGTACCAATTCATCGAATTTTAGGCAATATTTACATTATCACGCAGTTTATATACAGTAGCACCCTGTTTAAGGCAATATTAGTAATTTGAAAACTTTTTGAAGGAGTTGTGGGTTTGATAAATTTATTCACAATTCGTATATTAAATCAACCTGTCTGGTACCCCCGGACACACAAATAACTGCTCTAAGATTTTCACAAAGACTGAACTTAACCCAAAAATCATCAACATGCATATGTCACATATACAGTATAATTATCATTATGAGTTGTTTCTAACTCAGCACAACCCTCATGAGCCCTACCCTCGCACCCACAACACTGTATCCAGTTTGTGGGTCGTATGAGAAGGAGTGCTCAAAATATGCACATGGTGAGAACGCGCAAATAAGATCTCTTGCAAGTCTTTGTGACTGCATTGTTCATCAACTATCAGGAGGACATGGCTTTCCTCTGTAGGATGCACATGCTTCAAAATTTTTTCATCCATATTAAGAAATTCTCTGAATTTTGCTGCATCACTGCAGTAGATTCAGCAGGTGAATTTATCATAAGCCTGTCATTGATCCAGTCTTTTATATGTTGCACCATCTCATACTCCAGTTGTTCCGAAAATATGTTTTCGAACCTATCCAACGTCGGAGTATTCGATAATTCAACTTCACAGCCTTTTATTTTCTTAATTTTATCATGCAAAGAACATTTTGGCAAGCCAAAAACTTGAGCAGCTTCTCTACATGATATTGTATTCCCTAACACCCTTTCTATCGCTTGTTTCATCGCATCTTCACTACGGGTACCTCCATTGGTATTCCTGCCTTTAAACTTCAGCAATTTTTAAGCCCAGAAATTACCTGCAACCAAATAAAAACATTGTCACTCTGTCCGGGGCTACCATCACGACTGGTGTCCGGGGCTACCAGATTGTTTATGTAAGAGAAATACATTCATATCCCCTCAACTACATATACTTTCGTTATGAAATATGTTGGCTGTGTTTTTTAATGTATTTTGAATAATTAGGATAAGTGCCAAGTGGGTGCTTTCCCTGCAAAGTCTGATACAGAGCTTCAAATTTAAGTTCTGTTGGCGAGTATTGCGCGCCAAAACGACATGTGTTCACAGGATGTATGCTTGCCAACTTACAAAAATAAAACTATTCACAAATGTACGTGGATGGTATCTAGCAAGCAGCAGCAGCAGCAATTGCATGCTGCTCTATCTGGTGAGTAGGTATGAAAATAAGCCATGTCCGGAGCTACCATCCGTCAACGGCTACCGGACCTTCCCCTACAACTAGAATATTCGCGGGCAAAGCCACGACGGGTAATGCTAGTAGTTATTAATAGCCTGAATCAAACTGTCATGGGGGACTAATAATAATATTGGTTACAACACTAAACTGACTTTAAAGCTATATTTCTCGTGAGTTTGGCGTCAGGAAGGCCAAAAGGTGGTAAAGCCAATTGCCTAGTGATAATAGCGAAAGCTCTCTTCATTGGCAAGTCGAACTGCTATAGATAGAGCGTTGCAGCACGTGCCGGTATGATTTCAACTGAAACTAGACTTCGTACTGTACCCGTATTCCTGGAATGATCCACCAAAATCCGCAGCTGGAAAATGGATCGTAGCATCGTGAAGTTCCCGGCTAGAAAAACTACACAGTGCTACTGGCGAATACACTCCGGGAATTAATTGAATGTGCTAACTAACTACAAAACGCAAGGGTACTCAACACTACTCGGGAATACGAGAATCAAAATCTCGGGCGTAAGGATACGGATCAGGCCCTGGGAAAAACCTCCACCTTATAGCACATTCCTCTACCAATAAACTACAAAAGACAATGCCAAATTTCTATAAAAATATCAGGTAAACTTAAGTCACGTGCCTGTCATTTATTAACGACACGTAGACATGAAATATAAATTCATGTTTCATTTAAGAATCTTACGATCTTGATAAAATATTACGTAAATGGCTTCATAATAATTACAAATTGTTTATAAGTTTCCCTTGGAAACACTCAACAAAAGAAAATACTTATGCAAGCTCAAATAAAATAATTCCCGTCGGAATCTGGCAAACGACTGCTGTGCCCTAAATAACGGGAGTTAACAACAAAAATCAAATTAATGTCGTTAAATATAAAACACCCCGCAAAATAAATGAATTTACCCATGACGTAGGCCTCCGCCATTGCAATAACAATTTATTAATCTATACAATATAACTACTGTCTCCTATTTTCGTAAAATCCTTCCTTAGTATTATATTTTGAATAAAGCACATTATAGCTATTATGTTTTGAATAAAGGATATTATAGCACTTTAATATACACACACAACTCAATCTACATCTTAACACAATGAACAAATTACAACTAACATCGCAACAGAGTAAAAGCATATATACACTCCGACCAAGTTCCATAGAGGACATAAACTAGATACATAATAGTCTCCCCCATTTATATACAAACAAATAAAAGGAACTATGCGTATTCATTTGGGCACATAGTATTGCAGATACTGAGGAGGTCGCCTGTCTCTGGCTGATCATCTTAAATAATTATCAGCAGGTGGTGGAAGGCTGTTTCGATCAGGCGCGGATTCAAGGGGGGGGGGGGGTCACGGGGGTCATGACCCCACCCCCCCAAACGGAGACCAAATTTTTTTGCAAACTCAAAAAACGAAAACACAATTACCAGACAAATAAAACTTAACGAATTTTAACTGAAAAACAGGTTTTTTTTCCATTTTATTCAATACTGAATTATCTTTATTGGAATTATTATGTTCTGTTACAACTGTACATATTTACAACTTCAAACCTCTTGCATAATAACTATTAGTTTTACAACAAAATCAACTCGTCTATTTTGTTTAGCAAACCTTGTGATCACCGAATCGATGTTTATAGTGATGTCACGATGAATGTGCAGCAATGCACGGGTAGGAAACTGGGACTTTTTTCGCACCAAAAATTTTTGCCGACGTCCAAACCGCAAGCTTGGTTGGCAATTTAAGCTGTGACTTTCTCCCTTTGTCGGTACCAACTCGACTTGCCGAAACTGTAACGTACCTTCATCGTTTTCTCGAAGCTCGATGTAAAAGTTGCAAAACACGCCGTTTCAATTTGTACGAATATTTTTGGTGCGCTAAACGCATCAAATTTCTATCCATGTAGCTTGCAAAAGAATTGGTCTGATTTTGTACGTTTGGTTATTTTGTGATTGCGTTTTTAGTGATACCATTTTTCTTAACAATTTCGATTCTCTGCCCCCCCCCCCCCCGCAAAGCCAAACTCTAGATCGATTCTCTGACCCCCCCCCCCCAAAACCAAACTCTAGATCCGCGCCTGGTTTCAATCAGGGCGTTCATCTGGTTGCAGGACGGTCTGCCTTGTATCATCTGAAGTGTGGGTTGCAGGAGGAATATCATCATTTTCTAGTCTTGACTGGGTTGGTGTTGGTTTATTTGGAACACCACTCACTGGAGGATTTGTTGGAGCAAAAGTAACATGCTTATCTTTCTTTGGCACGAGAGTCGATAATAACTGGTCAACATGCCGCTTTAAAATTCGTCCCGAATTCAATTTCACATCATAGTGACGCTGGCCGAGTTTAGTTTGTATAACACCAAACTGCCAAATATCACGGTTTTTCTGGTGAATCCGGACTTGCACTCTCTCTCCCACTTTGAAAGAGCGAACAGGGGGTGAGAAACTGGATGTAGTCAAGCTCTTTTGGTTTGGAAGTAGAGCATCCAACCGGATACGTAGCCGACGTTTCAAATATAGTTCAGCAGGAGACTGTCCACATGCCAATGGCGTTGCTCTGTATTGAAACAAGACGTTCTGTAACTTAGTCGATAATGATGTCGGGTCATTTACAGCAGCACGAAGTCGCCTCTGCAAAGTTTGGATGTTTCTCTCGGCTAGCCCATTGGTTGCTGGGTGCCCTGGTGCAATATATTTCTGAAAAATCCCTCTCTCCTTGCAATAGGATCTGAATACATCACTCGTGAAGATAGTTGCATTATCTGACACAAGGACATTCGGGTACCCATGTACGGTAAAGATATTGTCAAGCAGACTGATAGTAGTTGCAGTGGATGGAGCGTCTTTCACCATTCGTACTTCGGCCCACTTGGATTTCGCGTCAACACACATCAAGAAATGGTGGTTATCAAATGGCCCCGCATAGTCAATGTGTATGCGTTCCCAATTTTCTTCTGGTTCATCCCAGGGGTGTATTGGAGCTTTTGGTGGATTTGAACGAGTCTGCGCGCACTCTTCACAAGATTTGATAAGCTTCTCAATGTCTTTGTCTAATTGCGGCCAGTAGACATATCGTCTTGCTAACTGTTTTGTTTTCACAATGCCGAGATGTGTTATATGTAACTCTTCCAAAAAATTTCTTTGTAGTTTCTTAGGGATAACAATTCGGTCTTGACGGAATAGAATACCATTTTCAACTGTATATGATTCATCCAAGGATTGAGTTTGAAGACGTTGCAGGGTGGCACTAAGTTCTGGGTCTAACATAGTCTCATCACGGATAGTTTCGTACGTAATGGCTTCACTTGACACTTGAAGAATCGTTTCAACACAGAGTTGTGAAACTTCTGCGTTTATTGATATTTCAAAGTTTGGCGAGGTAGATGCAACAGGGGCTCGGGATAGGCAATCGACATTTTCGTTATCTTTCCCTTTTTTCACTCTTACCGTGTAGTCAAACCAGGAGAGAAACGATGCATATCTTAGGAGCCTTGCGGATATCATTTGTGGCAGGCCCTTGTTCTGATGAAAAATACGAGACAGAGGTTCATTGTCTGTCACAAGAATGAAATTTCTTGCAAAAATATAGTTGTAGAAGTGTGTGATGGCGAAAAAGTAGGACTGGCATCGGTAGACAAGATGATAGGCAGTGATGGGTTGAATGGGGTAAGGATACGTTCACTACATAACTAGGACTTGAGATTCAAGAAAGCTGCTTCACAGGCTGCAGACCAGAAAAAACGTTCACCTTTCCGCAATAACTGCCGTAATGGGTGGGACTTCGTTGAAAAATTAGGAATGAACTTTGCATAATAAGTCACCATACCAAGGAAGCGTCTCACTCCTTCATTATTTTTAGGGCGTGTCATTTGTGACACAGCTTGAACTTTCTCTGGTGACTTGCGGATCTCATTATATGTTACAATATGCCCTAGGTAGTCTACGTTTTCCTTGAAAAATGAGCATTTGCTTTTGTTCAAATGCAGATTATTTTTTGAAAGCCGTTCTAGACAAGCTATTAAGTTCTTGGTGCACTCCTCCTTCGTTGTACCATGTATTATGATGTCGTCAATATAAGCTTCAGCTTTTGGAAGACCATGAAGGATCTGTGATAATATCCTATTAAATTCTGAGGGTGCAGTTTTGATGCCAAAACTCAGTCGGTGCATCCTGAAGGTTCCTTTGTGAGTGGATATAGTTCGAATCATACTACCTTCTTCATCAACCTTCAGATGTAGATATGCCTTGTATAAGTCTAACTTGCAGAAAAATTTTGAGTTTCTAAGACTATGTAGAACATCATTAACTGGTCTTATGGGATGGTTTGCAGAAATCAACCTTGAATTTACTCCACATGTGTAGTCAACACATAACCTAACTCCCCCATCCGGTTTTGGGATAACAACAAGAGGCGATCCCCAATCACTTAAAACTGTGGGAGAAATAACTCCTTCTGATTCCAATGAAGCGAGTTCCTTTTCAACGCGTTCCCGAAGAGCAAAAGCGACATCACATTCACGATTGAAGACAGGTTTCACCCCCTCTCTGAGTTGCAGTTTTACTTCAATATTGGGAACGCATCCAATTTTTTCTTCAAAGATTGTATTATACTGACGTAAAATATCCTGAATTGACTGCACTGAGTTGACAGATTCAGTGTGAAGTGATTGATTTGTGTCTTTGTCAATTTCCTTCAGATCAAGGCCGAGGCCCCTGATCCAAACACGACCAAGCAATGCGGCATGACCTTGCGGAACTACAAAAAGATCTGCAACAATTTCTGTGCCTTTGTATGATACTGTGACAACAATTTTTCCTCTGGGTTTGATAACATGATCAGAATATGATCGAAAACCGACATTTGTTGGCTGCAATGGCAAACCAAGACCCAAGGTTGAACATTCGTTCTCTGGGATGAGTGAATATTTTGCTCCCGTGTCGACTTCAAATCTTTGTGATTTATTCTTGAGTTTAACAGTGATAAAATATGTATCTGATTCTTGTCCTACTTCAAAGAGATCTTCGATGCATTCCAGTTGTGCTATCCCGAAATTGGTTTCAGGGTGGTCATGCAAGTTGTCATCTATATTCTCAGTTGCAATGTTGTGTGTATTTGACTGTTGAAGAAGTGTAGTGATACAAACTTTTGCAACATGTCCCACTTTCCTACATGACCTACATTTAAGAGAGTTTCTGTTTGTGCGACAATCTCTTGACCTGTGGTTTGAATTTCCACAATTCAGGCATAATCCATCAATACCTAGTGCTCTATAATTGACAGAACTACGGCGGCCCCTGGACTGTGAAAGTGAGTGAGAGCCTGGGTTAGGCTGTTGAACAAAACGTGACGGAGTATCACTGCTATATTGATTCATACTTCGGTCATTATATGAACCTGTGGCTTTTGTTACTTTGTTTGTGTCCTCTACAGTGTCTGACGGTGCAGTGAGCTGTTTTGACAGCTGATTACTCTCATACCACGATGCTTCCAAGGCTATAGCCTTCTTCAGGAGATCATCAAATTTCGTGTCATTAGACTGGAGAAGTTTCTCTCTGATCCAATTATCTCGCAAGCCACGTATAAATTGTGCACGAAGAAAAACATCCGCGATTGAAATTCTGGCGTCACATGTACACTGAATATAAAAGTCACAGTCTAGTAAGTGGCTTCTAAGAGTGGCAACAAATCCTGCAATATTTTGACTTTCTTTCTGATTGACGTTCAAGAAATAGTGTTGGGAAACTACGGTTGAGACTTGAGGTGACAGTATTTGCTTGAAATGCTTTACTAGGTCATTATAACCGAGAGACTTGATTGGTTTATCAGGGCCTAAAAGTGCAGAAGATTGTTATAATGAATTGCCCCTATTGATGTACACAAGAGTTGGGCTTTCTTTGTTGGATCGGTGGCATTGTTGAAGTTTGCGTAATTTTCAAATCGTTCTAAATACGACACAAATTTTTCCGTTTCAGAATCAAAATTTTCAAAAGGTGTGATGTTAGTGGCTTGTGGGGTTATGACGGACTGGTGAGCTTGATACCTTTCAATTAACTTCTCTTGAGACTCAGTAAAAATGTTCAGTAATTGTTGAAACTGATTTGCGTCCATCTTGACGGAACTTCGAAATAATTTTAAAAATCACAGTTCAAATATAATAAAATGTTTCAAGATAACCGATTTAAAACACACTGGGTAGTGATCGATGACCGAATATTGTCCTGGGCTTGAGAAAAAATAAAAATACATTGCATAACCTCAAAGTTCTAACTGCGATAAATATTATGTTGAATATGTGGCATGGAGGCACACGCAGCTGAATACGATGAGTTGCTTAGGATCGTTTACAAGTACTCTGTGTACATTTCATGTCGATTTGCCTGATTCTTGATTTTACTCACGTGGCCGTTGAAACAGACGACGTAAATACCGTACTTCATTGATGTAGGCTATATCTGTAATGGAGAATCAAGTCCCAATAGGGATGTATAGAACTAGCACCGATAGAGCGCACTGCTGTTGTACTGGGTAAGCGCAAGGCGCTCTTTATTTGTCTCCTATGTTCTCATGCCGCTAATATCCACGAATTTAAGTTGTTTAAATTGTTATTTTCGTAACTACGCCGAGCTATTGCAGTGTTCCTCTTTGTAAAAATCAGGGAAGCCCGTTTTCGTTTCACCAATTTCCACAAAATAAAGAAATGAGGAAGAAAAGGTCACATGCTCTTAGGAAACATTTCGGTGAGAAAAATCTGACCGTATATATTAAAGTGTGTTTCCATCATTTACAACCCGATGACTTCACGAAAACTGTGTTGGATAAGTGTGACTTACAATGGAAAATAATTCCTATTTTGTACCTATAAACTGATTAGACATTTCGATAACATCCACTGCATTTATGCGTTTGTAGGCCTATTTGAAGGTGAGGGAGCAAGATAAAACCGGGCGCTGTTCTACCGCTTTTTCCGTGGACCACGACCACAACAAAAGTAATTATTTAGGAAGAGACCATACACAAGAAAATTGCCGGATTATTACGATAAGCCTACAATATCGGAATCTGCAGAAATCATCTCCATTGAAGTACGGGAAGAAATCGTCAATATACACGAAGAAATGCAAGTAACATTTCTGACTCCCATTTTCAAAGACATCAATATGCTACTCGGTCAAATACTTCAAGAATAAATGTCGCAACATTAACAGTCACAAACGTATTATGGTTGGTTTCTTGAAATCGGAATTAATCGTCAACTTTCATCTGCCTGACGGAGAATGTGGTAGCGACTGACTTCTACATTCTTGAGACATAGTCAGATGAATGGAAACAGTTCGTGGCCCTAAAGCAGGGATTTTCAAACTTTAAAAAAAATGGTACCCTCAAGTCCTTTCCCAGGGGTAAGGGAACGATTCTTATTGCGAAATTGACAAAATTACATAAGAACCAAACGTTGCGATGCATTTTCGAGGTACACATTTAATTACCGGTATCAACATTCTTTGATTATGTTTACCTTAAAACACGACAGTTTCATGTAAGCTATCAACCTAAAAAAATACATGAATCGAAGTCTGTAAGCAGGGGGAGCAAGTGAATATTTAAATCTCAATTTATGATTTAAGTCTTTTGGAGATATATTTATCAATATAGGCCTACAATACTCTAGTAATTGTAATCTTTAGGAGAAAGCATGCTGTCTCATATTCATTATTTGAATAATAAAGCGTGTTAGAATTTTGTTATTACCGCTGTAGGCTATTAATTCTTCCTTCCTCCCGTTGGTTTTAGTGCCTCTAGTCCGTAGCTCATTTTGCAGCTGTTGAAGGCTTAAATGCTGAAAATCGTTTATCATATATTAGGAGATATACCTATAGAATTAATTAATATAGTCTTGGAGTAAAATTAGAGAAGCTATAATTTACTTTAGCTTAGAAAACTCGGTCACAATTTACACTTTCGTCGCTGCTGACTGGGAGAAACATATGACGATCGCCTTGCGCTTACCCAGTACTACACGAGCGCTATCTGGCGCGAACTTTCTCCCGCTACATCCCTATTCCTCGTCGCCAACTATTATATTTTGAATAAAGCACATTATAGCTATTATGTTTTGAATAAAGGATATTATAGCACTTTATTATGCACACACATCTCAATCTACATCTTAACACAATGAACAAATTACAACTAACATCGTCACAGAGTAAAAGCATATATACACTCCGACCAAGTTCCATAGAGGACATAAACTAGATACATAATACTTAGAAGCGATAAAAACTTCTACAATTAATTCTAATCAAATACGCTTTAAATTATGTTAAGAAAATTCCCTATAACTATCAAACACGTTTATATATATCACAAATGTCTACGACGTATTTCGTCAACTACCATCTTGAACAAATTATTTACAAATGGTAAGAAACTTGAAAATGTTACACTGTCTCTCCTCCTTATCTCAACTTAATTCTTTTAGAATATTGAAAATCTCCATTTTGCTATGTCTTTTCAGTATTCAAAGTTTCAATTCAGGATTCTATAATCCGTACGGTACTACACACGAAATAAAAACTTAATTTTAAAATTTCGCACAACCGCCATCTTGAGGTTATGTAAACAATTGAACTAACATGGATGCCAGTGCATTACAATGTGCATAAACATTTACTGTACCATATTTCACTGCACTCAGATGGTTAAATCGCGAGAAAAGTGAATTAAAATGGTTGAACTTCGCTTGGCCGCCATGTTCGTTTTGTACTTTACAGGTTTTTGAAAGTTACATACATGAACTTTTAGTAGTTTTCTTTATCACCGTACAAAATTTCAGGGTGATATCAGTAATACTGTAGTATCGGATATAGAATGCCGGTGAAATATTTCGCACAACCGCCATCGTGAAGTTATGTAAACAATTGAACTAAATTCGATGCCAGTGCATTACAATATGTACCGTATAAACATTTGCTGTGCCAAGTTTCATTAAGACGAGTGGGAGAGGAGAGATGTTTCTGGCGACTGCTAATGAAGAGAAGGGATAGGTTGGTAGGACACATACTAAGACACCCAGGAATAGCAAGCTTAGTTATAGAAGGAAGGGTCGAGGAGAAGAACTGTAGGGGTAGACCAAGGTTAGAATCTGTTAAACAGATTGCCTCGGATTTAGGGCGTGGTTGCTATGTAGAGGTGAAACGATTAGCTCAGGACAGGGAGGTATGGAGCGCTGCATCAAACCAATCAAAAGACTGAATACTCCAACAACAACAACAGTTCCATTGCGTTTGGATGGTCAAAACGCGAGAAAAGTCTATTTAAAAGTCTCAACTTCGCTTGGCTGCCATGTTCGTTTTGCAGTTAACAGGTATTTGGAAGTCTCATAGCTGAACTTCTAGTATTACCTTTATCACCGTACAAAATTTCAAGGTGATATTAGTAATAGTTTCGGAGATATAGAATGTCGGTGAAATATTTCGCACAGACGCCATGTTGGATTGTCGAGACATAATAAAATTTGAAGGGTACGGCCAGAGTCGGCCAAAATATTACTATGACCATACCGAGTTTCATTGAAATCACTCCAGCCGTTTAGAAGTTATTATGGGGACACACACACGGACAAAAGGTGATCTCATAAGCCTATTTATGTTCGACCATGCCGAAATGTAAATATTATATGTCAGAAAACTGTACTATAATGAGGCTCGTTATAATACAAGTTTTCATTATGATACAGTTTCTCCAACCAATCAGAGCTCAAGAAACAGTTGAGTGATCAATTAGGTAAGGATAGCATCGCATCTGACCTGACTTGCACGGCCTTCCTATTTTAAATTTCACTGCGTGCCTAGTGTCAAAGTGGGGGTATCCCAGGAGGCCATGGTCAAATACAAGGTATCCTCTGCGTCCCATGCGCTTTGTTCAGTACATAAAACTGGCGAAATCTCGACAGATATTGATAAATATTTATGTTCGAACATTAAATAGTTATAATTATCGTCGAACATAAACAGTCGTATGCAACTCGCCTATAATGGTAATTAAGACACTCGCTACGCTCGTGTTATAAACAAGGTATTCTCTGCGACCCACGCGCTCTGTTCAGTACATAAAACTGGCGAAATCTCGACAGATATTGATAAATATTTATGTTCGAACATAAAATAGTTATAATTATCGTCGAACATAAGCAGTCGTATGAAACTCGCTCGTTTTATAAACATACCCGGGTCTTAATTATTGCCATTATAGGCTCGTTGCATAATGTTTTTTTTTTTTTTTTTTTTTCATAAATGAAAATAGGCTAAAATATGATAGTCTACTTTATGTCATAAACATCGGGGTCCTAGTAATGATATTCACAAATTACGGATTGTATTCTATAAATTATCCGCAAATTAACTCCAAACAGTATCCGCTATCCGCTCAGCTTTGCAAACTGTATCCCCATAGCGAAACAATTTGCGAATATCCGCGGGCGCTCAGGGCTTTAATTATAGTCACCATGTGCATTGGGTGCACACGATGAGGTCGACTACTGCCCGGTGAGCCAGAATTTAAAAAAAAAAAGTTCCATTCCCGGTTTTAATTTTCGAGCCCACGATTACAGGCCCGAGTCAAACCCATCGCATCCTGATTACATATTCTCAGAACTAATTAGCCACTACCACACTGACCGCAAGTCGCAACTTCCCTCCCGGCAAGACTAAAGGGACTGATCGCATTACTGCAGGATCAATTCGCGCAACACGTTGCAGTGACGTATTAATGGGGCGAAGGGCTTCCAGACCTGTCAAATCGAGAAGCAGGATAGTCCTTGGAGCTTAATGGCCATACATATAAACAATGTGGTCTCAGGGAAGTCGATTCATAGCTCACACACACACACACACACACACACACACACACACAAAAAAAAAAAAAAGATCTGAGGGTTGGAACAGGGGCCCACTTGCCACGTTAGACAAGTATCATTAAACATAATGTAAACATGTCTGGAAATGTAAACACAGGATTCAAATATAATTAAATAGGCTATGAAACAAACGTTTAAATTATTTTTCAAAAATATGACGCACGACACTCGTAGTCTACTCGCAGACGCAATTCAGAAGTTGCTTTCCCACTTCTACTCGAGGCAAATGCCGGTGTGATTCCTAAAAGTCACAGCCCCTAATTGCATATCCCAACCTCAGAGCTTTATCAGACAAATTATACACAGCCTCGTGTATGGTGCTCAAGGCCACGATCCCCAAGCCCCTAAATGAAAACAATTTGTTAAGTCCCGACAACCAGTTGCTGATGATAATCATTCAAATGATCGAAAGCGCTTCAATTCTTTTGCCTAATTAAGTTCAGTGTTGACGCAACATCAGTCAAGTAGGCTACAGTTTAGGATAGTTCCATAAAGAATAGCCTAATATTTCATTGATTTCGTGCAGAATGGCAAAATATTAAGTTGCATTGCTGCCAAATGGCCTTATTAGTTTAAAAAAAAACACTAGATAATATTTTAATTTCCTCGACATAGGTAAGCCCTATAATACAGTAGGTTACATTGCGTTAGAATTTTGGTTTTTCAAAACAGGTCTGGCTGTTTGTGTGTAGTTTAAGATACAATACATCGTAACTGACATTTTCCTAATCACCCAGCGTCCTCAAGGACGACAGACAGATTTTTAGTTAGTTAGACGACTGACACAAGGGATTTAAAAATTTCAGTAGGCCTAATGAAGTGACAAAATATTACTTGGGTGATTTAATTTTCAGACGAAGCTAGAAAGCCAATACCAGAAAAGTCCTTAAAACACAGGGTACATGAATAATAATAATATTTAAAAAAAGTATTGTTGACTTACCAGATGGTTTGGCCCGCCAGAGAATAAACAAGTTGTCAAAACAATTATCACTGCACACGGAAGTTCAACAATGTGAAATATGTATCATTAAACATACCAATAATTTAATCTAATAATGTCAACATATCTGGAAATGTCAACACACACACGATTTATATCTAATTAAATACGCAACATACGCCTAAATTATTATTCAAAGATGTGACGTAGGCCTACGGCAGATCACTCGCAGACGCAATTCATCGCTATGAATTTTAATCTTATTGCATATTTATAATAGACAGCAAGAGAGAAAAAAACACTAATAATAGAATGCACTAATCACAAATACTCAACTAGTTTTTCACTGTTATAAGAACATAATAACACGTATGTCACACCGCACCTCCTTTCAGATGAGTTCAACAATGACCGTATCAGCTCAAAGTCCCGCGCATTCTGCCGTCGCAAAGTAGAGCAGATGGAACCATTCGTTCCGCAAAACTGAAAAGCAATTACACGACTTGACGCATACGCTAGCGGCATCTACATTTCATACGTGCAACTTCTTAGCTACAGCAGTGCTATCTAGCGAGCAATATTACAACTGCAAACTGCGTGCTAGTCTATAGTGATCCATATCACTCGCGCCTTATGAATATAACTTAATGCAAATAATAGGGACGCAGGTCAAAGGCGCACACTTCTTTCAAATATGCTATCTGGGGATATTACATTTTGTTATAATTATTACAGGTTATTAATGATGATAGAACACTGTAGAAGCATTCACTTACTGTACCATTGGGGGGCAGATGACCTCGTAGTTCCACCCCTTTAAACCGCAATAACTAACTATTACTATAGCCTATATACCGGTACCATTTCAATCTCAATTCGGAAAAATGTATGATGAAATTCAAAAACGACTTTTTAAAATTAGGAATACCCGTAACTTCTAAATTTCTGAAATAGTTTGTTAGGTAGTCAGCCCAGAGGCTGATTGGATCATCAAAAACTACCGCCGTATGTTATTTGATTTGATAAGGGCCAATAAAACCCGAAGGGAACACTATAATGAGGTGCACTAAGCAAGGTGAGGGGTGAGGTAGCTTGTGATTGCTTTCCTCACTGGCTCAGTGAAGCAGTACTCACCTTACGAGTAGAATTTTTCAGAACATCCATAGGTACTGTCATTACTCAACACCACTCATACCGTACTTCAGTAGCTTTGATACAATCACAGCTATCGGTGTATATACTATATTTCACTCTAGCCTGTACCAACAGACAAATGGAAAAAATACTGGTAAGCAGGGCCGGTCTTAGGGGTGTGCGACATGTGCGGTCGCACAGGGCGCCAACGGTTTGGGGGGCGCCGAAGGCGTCCCCCAAAGATAGGCAAATTTTGATTTATTTCCTATTGAACAAATGGCAAGATAGGTAAATGCGATTTCGTCAAACAAATAATGGAATATATATTTTTTTTAAAGTTCAACCGGTGTTATCTCTCACGACAGAAAACCCTACCCGCACATTAGACAGTGACGTACCGAAGTTACACTCAGTGAAATAGTGATTAGCAAACTATATCTTTCTCTCCCTAGCCTTGCCTTTTCATGGGCCCGGGACCAACCAAATCCCCCTTCGGCAGTGCTTGAGCATTTCCGTGATATTTCGGTTCGGTTAGCTGTTGTAGCAGAGCTGTAGCAAGGCGAAGGAGAGAGAAAGAAAGTGAGGAAGACAGGGAGAAAGAGGAGTGAGGTTGGAGAATGGGGTGTGGGTGTGGCACGAGCTGGATACAGAGGTAAGGAAAAAGAAATCATAACAAACGGCACGTGTTGGGCGAAGTCAGCATCGACCTGCTCGTAGATGGCAGGACGTATTAGCACAATACACAGGAGTGTTATGGTCTTTGCTAATTGTCGTTCATTCGAGTGCGTGGCGCGGATGGTGTAAAGTTGGGACGAAGAACGAGAAACCCTACAACAATGACCTCCTCCGGTAAAGCTAGTGGAGCTGCAATCAAACGAAGGTTGCATCATGCAGAAGGAGACAAGAAGGCAGCAGAAGCATTAAAAAAAAATCGTCCGACCTTCAACATCAATAGACGGGAGATCTTCTCAAACAAATCCTACTGATCAGTCCAATAATGTACCAGTCAAAGTTGCAGAACAACATGAAGGTAAATATTTTAATCTCAACAAGAACATTTTCTTACTCTCATAAAAGCGTGTTACACTGTATATTTTCCTTAAAGCACATTCTACATTGGTCGTAGTCTAGGTCATAAGGTCGCAAAGACTGTTTTAAGCACTGCTTGTGCGGATAACGCAGACCGCTATGTTATTTACCTTCTAAAGTGTGCTATTTTAGATTTATTTGGTAATTCTTGTTTAAGCAATCATAAAAACAAACTAAAATTATGTTTTTAGACCGGTCCTTAAAATCGGAAACACGTCCCTTATTACCACTAAAACCTCCAATGTAGAATGGGCTTAATAATCCGTGTAGGCAGAAATGCGTTTTGACTTGGTGCTGGCCTGATTGTTGATCTCTTTACAGGTTCGGTGAAGGGTGCGAGCACCTTCATAGGAATTGGCACTGACTGTGGCAATGCTGGTGGTGGGGATGGTGTTGGATCTTGTGACAGGGGTGAAGGCGGGAGGGATTTGAGGAAACCTTTCGACTCTGGTGATTGACACATAGTCGAAACTGGTGAACGTGGTAGTTGCGGTGCTGATTTAACTTGTGACGGTGAAGTCGGTGAAGGTTCTGGTGTCGGTACTGGCGCTGGGAATGGATTATGCATTGTGCCCTTCATTAGTGATAGCAGCCAACTTCAAGACCCTGCCTATTGGCCTCTGGTCCGAAGCACGGAATGTACTGATAAAATTATCGTTCAAGGGCCAGTTAAAATAAAAGATTGGAACTTTATAAAAGATGCTAGAGGTGGCCGTCATTTTATTATGTTTCATTGTTATCACGAGTTGCCGAATGGCGAAAAAGTACTAAGTCGTTGGCTTCAATATTCTGACTCTTTAAAAAAATAATTTGCTTTTTATTGTGAGCTCTTTGACAGAAAGTCCACAGTTGCTCTCGTCTCTTCGGGATTCTGTGACTGGTCACATCTTTCGCAAGCCTTAGAGTCTCATGAAAGATCCCCTTCTCATTTTAAATGTTCTCAATTATGGGCCGAAACAGAGTTGTGTTTATCCTCGAAAAAGGGCGCTGATGATGCTAATCAACGAATTATATGTGCTGAGGTAGAACATTGGAGATCCGTACTCGTACGATTGTTATCGATAACAATGTTTCTAAGTAAAAACAATTTGTCATTCAGGGGTTTATCTGACAAATTTTTCGAGAAAAACAATTGTAATTTCCTTCAACTTGTTGAACTTTTGGGCAAATACGATCCGATTATGAAGGAGCACTTACGAAGAGTGATGGGTTCTGAAACAAGTGATCACCACTGCAGTAAAATAATCCAGAACGAGCTCATAAATTTGCTAGGTGATGCGATTTTGTCGGATATTTTAGCTCAAGTGTCTAAAGCTAAATATTTCTCGGTTATTGCCGATTGCACACCAGCTCTTTCTAAAAATTAACAAATGTCGATCACTTTACAGTTCGTTCAAAAATCTGACGACGGTGTAAATCCGACCAAACACTTCGTTGGTTTTGTGATGGCCGAAAAAACTGATAGTGAGGCGCTTGCCGATCTGATCATTAATTCTTTGACAAAAATTGGGTTAAAGCTACCTTAGAGGTCAAGGCTTTGACAACGGCGCGAATATGAAAGGTAAACATAAAGGAGTTCAAGCTCGCATTGTTAAATAGTTCCCGCGCGCAAATATGTTCCATGTGGTAGCCATTCCTTAAACCTAGTTTTATCTGACTCAGCCGAACACTGTCCTTACTGCGTTACTCTATTTGGCATTATTCAACGCATATATGTTTTATTTTCGTCGTCTCCTGGCTGGTGTTCTATTTTGTTGCCTCACATTCATAATTTGACTCTAAAAGATTTGAGTGACACTCGCTGGGAGTGTCGCATAGATGCAGTGAGGCCTATTAGATACGATATGAATGGGGTAGTGGCAGCCTTAAAGGCCATTAAGGAGAACCCTGCTTTTGATTCGGGGCTACGCCATGAAGCTAAATACTTGTCGAAAAAAATTTGACATTCGAATTTGTCGTTGCTGTTGTAGTATGGCACGACATTTTGTTTCAAGTAAACATAGTTAGCAAAGCCATGCAAGCAGAAGCAATTGCTATACAAAAGGCGCCTTCTCTCGCGGAAGGTTGTATCGCGTGCCTAGAAAAATATTCCCAGGAAAGCTAATGACAGCGCTATAACTTCGGCTAAAGAAATCATTGCGTCTGTGTCTCTTGAGGTCGAAGAAGGTAGACGGAAAAGGAAGACTAGACCCCCTAAACGGTTGATTGAGGAAGATGACTCGGACTCGGACCGAGTCATCGAGTCAGGCACTGAGAGTGACAGTTCTGAGTCAGAGTCGGAGCTGACAGAGGCTGAAGCTCAGGCTAAGGTTAAGCGCAAACAAGTGAAGCTACAACGACGCTTCAAAAAAGGTTTCTTTGACAAACTCCTAACAGTAGCTTTAAGGTCTGTAAGGAAGAGATTCATTTTTTTTTAAGAGTATTCCGATACATGGGGATTCTTGTACGATCTAAAGGCACTGCCTGGGTCTATTAGAGATAGTAGTCCACTCATGGATCGTTGCTTGAACTTGCAAAAGCAACTTTCCAGTGAAAATAATGAGTCTGACATAAGTGGGATGGGTCTATGTTCTGAGCTGCAACATTTCAGCCCATGCCTACCACCAAACGCAAAAAAAAAACCTCGCGCTGCGTTGCAGTTCATTTACAGCACGAATATGATTAACGTTTTTCCAAACGTCGATGTAGCTTTGCGAATTCTCGTAACCTTGCCGGTAACTCTCGCTTCGGGTGAACGTATCCTTTCAAAATTGAAGTTGATTAAAACCTACCTGCGTGCTACAATGGGCCAAGAGAGACTGGCAAAACTTGCTTTAATTTCAATAGAGAACGATGTTGCGCGTTCACTCGATTTAGCTCAGTTAGTAAAACAGTTTGCTTCAGTCAAAGCACGGAAAGCTCCATTCTCATAAGGTTTTGGGTTTTAGTGTGTTTTTTCCTGGGTGTCGTAGTTGTTCAAATTAGTAAAGCTTAATTCCTGTAAGTGTATTTTTCCAGTGATTTTGTTATGTTGACATTTTGCATCACAACTGAAAAAAATAGTTATTGTAATATGTTACGCATCACCTATTAGATAGTCAAGTCCAGTATTTTTGCATCATGCGAGCGTACAGCCGATATTCTGTATGTTACCTTGACTATCCCCTTACTACAACGCAAGTAAAGCATGTTCAAGTAATATAGTAAATGGGTAAATGTACTTTAGGTTCATTTTATTTAATTTCATCCGATAACTCGGTGCCTTGCCTTTGCCTGCATTTTCTACTTTATATTTTCATGATTCCTCTTTATGATACCGTACCGCATAATTTTTGCCAGAGGTAGGCAACCTGCCTCGCACAGAGGGGCGCAAAATCGAATTTCTCACAGGGCGCTGAAACTCCTAAGACCGGCCCTGCTGGTAAACAGACAAGAATTTAATTTATGAAATAGTAATTTCAAATTTAGAAATTGTGAATGCAGTTTGCTTAGAATGCATGGATTACCGAATACAGTAAACCCTGCCTAAACCGGTCCCTTTATAAACTGGAAACCTGGACAAATCGGAGGTATTTCTTACGTAAAATGACACTTTAAACTGGAAAACTGGCTAACGCGGAAACGGAAAGAAATTCCGGAACTGTAGGCGTAAATAACCTGACTAAGACGGATAATCTTATGCATAATACAGGGTTATTATGTGTGTGCACGCCAGTAAACACGGCAAGCTAAGCCGGCTGTGACTAGCGCAGATCGCGGCCGCGCACATCTGGTCCAGCCGGCGGTCGGTGCCCACTATCACACGTTTACCAAACATGTTCAATAATGTGTACTTACAGAGCTCATAGGCAATGCTGAAAATGTTCTCCCTCTCTTGTAACACTCTCCTGACATCTTTTGATGAAAGAATGTCTGTCAACTCTTTTATTATTTACGGAGCCCATTTCCTTGAATCGTTTAGCGAGCCTCGTAATTGTACTGGCATTAGGCACAGGTCTTCCTGGAAACTTAATTCGTCATTTTCGTCTGGTTTCAAAACAAGATTTTCTGCTTTTCATATACGAATTATGGATATACTCACGTTCGCGCAATGTGAATTGGTGTCTAGGCATGACCAACAATCACAGTAATCACAATAGGCCTACTCACTAAACGTGCAACACAAACTTCTAAGCTTTGCAAATACACACCCATATGAATGACAAAACACATGTGTACTAACGATATGAGTCAGCGGAGCGCGCCTGCCGCCGGCTGGACCGGGTGAGTGAGGCCGCGATCTACGCTAGTCACAGTTGGCTTAGCTTGCCGTATTTACTGGTGCGCACACTCATAATGACCCTGTACAAAGCTATGTACTAAATTTTGAGTGCAACTGTACTTTCACCAAAGTCATAGGAAGCATTAACTCTTACGCAGCATGTTTGCTACATTTCACAACATCTGTACCATCACTTCCTCCAACCCTCTCGTGATACAAACAGCTTCCTTCTGATAAATGAGAGTAGAAGAAAACAGTGAACTGGAGTGATCTTTAAAGGTGTTCTTTTTACTGTGTCCTGTGTTTATTTACGTACTGTAATTCAGTGACAATGACTTCTAAACATAACACACTTACACTGCAGGAGAAAATTAAAGTTATTGAAGAACACGAGAAAAACAAATGTCCGGCTAAAGAATAAACTGTGTTGTTCAAAGTGAAAAAACTCAAATTATTTCATAGTAATCCTATGCGATAACACAGTATTTCTTTGTAGTGTAATTTGTCTTATTTACACTCAACCCTTTGTAAAGCGGAAACCTGCGAAAACGGAAAAATAAATCCACAACAATTGCGTTCCGCTTTAGGCAGGTTACACATCAAGGCAGTGGCGAATCGTGACTGGGAATCCAACAGAGAAGAATAGCCTACTCATCTCAATCCCAATCTTCTGACTAAGTTTTGTACATATAGAAATAAACCTCACAATGAGAGTTTCCTAATATTGCGTGATCAAGTTATTTGTCTCGAATAGGATTCAAATCCTAGATTAGCAGATTTAGTAAAGGATAAATTGTTACCGTTCCTGAGAATGTTACTAACTTGGGTCTGAGAAAACAGTAGAACTCAGGTGGCACACCCCTTTCTGTTATTCCAACAGTTATATTACTTGGTAACTGATTCATTTTCTTGTTTCGTTGTTGCTTATTTTAGGGGCTGCAACATCTTGGTCATATAGTAGCCCCATGTATTTGGGTGTGTGTGCAATTTGTGTAATAACCTCTGGAATGCGAGGCTCTGTGAATTTGGACTACGGCTCAACCTCACTAAGACTGAGTACCTTGAATGTGGTTCCCAGACAGATAGTAGGTGGCATAGTAGATGGCACCCCACTACCAAAGGCTTCACATCTCCGATACCTTGGCTCCGTTTGAGACCTGATGGTGACACAGTCTCGGATGCCCGTGCAAGAGTGAATGCTGCATGGATGAAGTGGCGCCAGGTCACAGGCGTTCTCTGTGACCGCAAGATCCCTTTGCGCCTCAAAACTAAGATCTATCAATCAGTCGTCCGCCCAGTTGCTTTGTATGGAGCTGAATGCTGGCCTAATACAAAGAAACATGAACAAGCCTTGCACTCAATGGAGATGTGGATGCTACGATGGTCCTTGGGAATTACACGGCTGGATCATATTAAGAACGAAGACGTCCGCAATACTCTTGGAATTGCCACTATTCCTGCCAAAATGAGGGAGACTCGGTTGCGTTGGTACGGGCATGTAGCCCGAGCAAATACAGAGTCCATTGTAAGCAAGTCACTTGCTCTCGAGCCTGATGGACAAAGACCTCCAGGATGACCAAAGGCGTTGGATGGATACCCTACACGACGATATGCGCATCGTAGGTCTTCATCCTATAGATGCAGCAAACCGCAACTAATGGAGAGCGAGGTGCAGAGTGGCGGACCCCAAAAAATAATTGGGAACAACGCCAGGAAGGAGAGTAAAGGATAAATTGTTACCGTTCCTGAGAATGTTACTAACTTTGTAACAGTCCGAATACTTCCCCTTAATTTATATGTTTTATAAGCAGCAAAATTAATTTATTATTATTATTATTATTATTATTATTATGTATATTTTAATTATCATATCGATTCTAGATTTATTCCATAATTTCTTTATATATATATATAAGGGGTTTAATTATTGTTTGGCGGAAGTTATAAAATGGAGATTTTATTTAGATTCGTTATAGGTTATATTTTATACAAGACTTGATTGGGAAATATTTCGTTCAACGTGTCGTCAGTTTCGCCACGGGTAGTCCGCCAAAAATAGACTTGACTTTCGAGATATATGTACAAACATTCCGGGGACGCGAGGCTTCAAGACAAAGCAAGTTGGTCAGTTAGCGCTGACGTCACGAATTCTCGGAAGAACATCGCATCAGGACGCTGATTTAAAATTACTTCAGAAGCAACCCCACGTGGTTAACCCAACTAATGAAGAGGCATGATCAGAACTTAGGGATCTGGAGTGGGGAGCTACGTCATCAGGATACCTAATTGATTGGTCGAGAAATACTGCAGAGTGGGGAAGTTCATCTTCCATAAAAACCAATGGTCATCTACTCTCAAACTCCCAATCTTCTGAGATTTTCTGAATCTTCACGTCTATCAGATATCTTCGCTGCGAGATCGCAACTTATCAGTTCAAGAAGTTTTAAAATTAATACTACTGACGTGAATATGATCGTGTCCTTGATCATATTCACAAAAGTGAATTTTGGAGCAAAGCCATTCACATATGTCAGTCGGGAGACGGGACAAATTGGTTCCCTGCCCGTATCAAGATAAGGATCTATACAATATTGAGGCAGAACCAAACAACATCCGCCAGCAAGATCAGAGGGAAAACCAGACTACCACTATGAAGAAGACGGCCGTGAGTTCCTTTACTAAATCCAATCAAGTCTCTGTAATTCTGTTTATGGCAAATTAGAATCCAGCTTTTGTTTAAATTTAATTCATATTCCATTTTGTAACTCTCGCCAATTTAATATAACTTCCAGATTTTTTTAAAATTCATTTGTTTCTCTTTTTACGTCTTTTGCTGCTTTAAATTTTGATCAATTAAATTTTGTTCTTAAGTAATGGTAGGACTTTCATTTCCAGTAGCTAGCTTTAGACATAATGCATACCTTCTCCCAGTAGCGATAAGACAATTGGTTAATGGCTCAGCTATACCACGGCTTGAGAGAAAGACGTTTCGAGTGCTCTATCACTATTTCAATTAAATACTTTGGCACATCTAAAGTAAGTGTTAGGTGTCCTGGCGCCCAGCTGATTATAATCATTGCTAATGAACATGTAAGAGGTAAGTATGCTATTGGTGGTGTGAGTAAAGCGGTGCTTGTTCTTGTTGCGATTCTTCTACTGTACTCCAGGAGAACGCAATATTGGAGCCCCGCCAGGAACGTAACCTTTGGTCACTTAGAAGGACCGGAAACGTTACATTTGGCGCCACAAGCGTAGGCCCGAAAACCAATTGTTTGTCGTGAAGGGAAAAGGATATATTTCAGTTCAAGTATTTTTGGGGGTGATAATAAGTTTTTTGTGTGTGTCGGTATGGCGGATAAAGATAAGATGAAGCTGCGAAGTGGTATAGAGGTGACGGGAGATGGTGAAGAGAATGGTAGTAGCGTGAATCTGGAGATGGAGATAGACGAAGCTAGGAATTTAGCGGAGGTAAATTCTAATGCGACTAGTGTAGAGGGTAGTTCATCGGAGATGTCAGCACAGGATAGCATTTTGAGTATATTAGTTCAAATGAGACAGGAAAATAATAATAAATTTGAGCAACTAAATAAAGAATTAAAACATGAAATGGAAAGTAATAATCAAAAATTAAATAAAGAATTAAAACATGAAATGGAAAGTAATAATCAAAAATTAAATAAAGAATTAAAACATGAAATGGAAAGTAATAATCAAAAATTAAATAAAGAATTAAAACAGGAGATGGAAAGTAATAATCAAAAATTAAATAAAGAATTAAAACAGGAGATGACGAAATTAAATCAGGGACTAAAGCATAATAGTCAGAAAGTAGATAAGGTCGTCAAAGAGACAGAGAGGTTAGGTAAGATGTATGAGCAGCTTGAAGTAGATATTATAACATTTAAAGAAACAGTGAAGGAAGACATTCAGAGGTACATGAAGGTGGAAGCAGGTCAAATAAGGGTAGAAATTGAACAAAAGTTACAGGTGGTAGGAAATGAAATTAGGGAGCTTAACCAGCAGATAGGGGAGAAAGTTAAGGAAGTAACGGTTGAGATAAAAGAGCATAGTAAGAGAGAGGAGAAGAGAATTAATGAAAAGATAAGAGTAGAAATAACGAGGATAAGGAAAGTAGTAAATACTCAGGAGATGAAAATGCAGAAAGCCATTGATGAAGAAAATAGACGGATGAAAGAAGAATTCAATGTTAGCATAAAGGAATCACAGCAGGAGATGAGGAAGAGCTTTCAGAGAATGGTAGATGAAAGAATGAACATTAAATTAGCTGGGATGGAGAAACGTATGTTGGATCGAATGCAACAAGGGGTCTCAGACAAGCACGAAAAACAGAAGGTGGAAGGGGGGAAGGCCAGGAAGGGAAGGAAGGAGAAAAAGCAGAATATTACTGTAGAGAAGACATTAGTTGAAAATAGAATAGATGTTGAGGAGGGGCAGGAAATAGATGAGAGTAGAGAAAAAGAGCAGCAGTTAACGAAGACGTTAGAGAAAAATCGTGTAGAGGATGAAGAAATGCTGGATGTAGGAAAGAGGAGTTTAGAGGTAAGTAACGAGCAGATTATCGAAGTTAGAAGTCCTAGGAGTAGAAAGGAAGTAGAGAAACAGATTACGATGCTAGAAGAAATGGAAGGAAGATTGAAAGAAAGAGATAAAGAATATAGAATGCAATGGCTTACAGTAGTGGCTACGGTAGGTGAAACTAGGGGAGAGGGGAAGTGTAGTTTTGTGGTTGATAAGAGTAGTACTGAGGAGGGAGAAACTATCGTTCTTAGAAGAGAAGAAATAATTACAGTGAAACGAGAGAAAGAAAAAGAGGAGGATGATAAAAAGTTAGGAAGGCACGGTAGGGCATTCATGTAATGCGAGGTCAGATTTCCAGTCGTTGATATTCCCAGCCAATACTCTATTTAGTGGTTATGACCTAAATGTAAGAGATGATCTCTTGTGCGATTATGATGAAAAGGTGACAAAACCTAGTGATATTGAAAATTTAAATTCCGTCATTAGCATAAATGTGTTGAGGGCGCGTATAGATACGCTTATAGATACAGGGTGTGTCAAGAGTTGCATTAGCTTGTCATTTTATAATAGGATGAGAGACGAAGGTGTAATATTTCAAGAAATCCCTATCAAATCAACTTTTGTAATAACAGCTGTAGGTAAAAAGTCTCATGTCATTTCTAAGCAGGTTCTGGTGGAAATTTGTATTAATAATGTAATAGGTATGCAGGTATGTTTGGTGATCCCAAACCTTGTATTTTCCTTGATATTGGGTACTGATTGGTTGTCTGCTAATCAGGTTCAGGTATGTTACGATGAGAGGTGTATTAGAATGAAATGGGGGAAGAAAGCTGTGATTATTGCATTTAATGAGCCAGGTAAGAGTGATTATTCTCAAAGAGTGTGCGTTATTAAAGTGATTTTGTCAGGTGACAATAAGGTGGGAAGTAGTGACGATGGTTTTAATTTTATTGGCAGTTTGCATCTAGAGGATGCATTATGTCAGGCTGTGGAAGAAAGTTCTTTAGGCATTGATCAGAGGTTTGATCAATTGAGCATTGATCATGTGTCAATGCCCTGGTATACAATTAGTAGTTTTAAAGAGATAGGTAACTAAGTTTACAAGAGGCATATCCGACTGTTGACACATATACTGGAACGAGTGAGTTATCTGAATCAGATAAGCGAAGGGTGACCTAGTACCTTATATTTTGGAATTAATGGGGTAACTTGCACTCAAATATTATGCCTATGTATAAAACTATGCTTTCTTGTTTTATGTGATATAGGTAAAATTTTGTAAATTCATTACAGAGTACTTGCGAGGAATCAAGTATGCAGGATTATCACATGCGTGTGATGTGTCGTGTGATGAATTAGTGAAGGCAATATTTATTATAATTATTCTGGAGACAAGAAAAATAACGATTTGAATTAAAACGATACAAGTCTCTCAGAATATCTGCCTAACAAACGAGTGTTAGTATGAATGAAATCATACATATCAAGAAGAAAGAAATGAACATTGACGCTTTAAAGCATCAACAAAGTATTCATTGTTGTAAATATTGAAGGGTATATATATGTGTATATTTTTAGTGTTGAAGGGTATAATTTTGTATGATGCTGTTAATTGTTAGGTTAAATGTGTATATAATTTGTTCGCCCAAATCTAAGATTGGACAAAAAATTCTAAGGGCGATGTAACAGTCCGAATACTTCCCCTTAATTTATATGTTTTATAAGCAGCAAAATTAATTTATTATTATTATTATTATTATTATGTATATTTTAATTATCATATCGATTCTAGATTTATTCCATAATTTCTTTATATATATATATAAGGGGTTTAATTATTGTTTGGCGGAAGTTATAAAATGGAGATTTTAGTTAGATTCGTTATAGGTTATATTTTATACAAGACTTGATTGGGAAATATTTCGTTCAACGTGTCGTCAGTTTCGCCACGGGTAGTCCGCCAAAAATAGACTTGACTTTCGAGATATATGTACAAACATTCCGGGGACGCGAGGCTTCAAGACAAAGCAAGTTGGTCAGTTAGCGCTGACGTCACGAATTCTCGGAAGAACATCGCATCAGGACGCTGATTTAAAATTACTTCAGAAGCAACCCCACGTGGTTAACCCAACTAATGAAGAGGCATGATCAGAACTTAGGGATCTGGAGTGGGGAGCTACGTCATCAGGATACCTAATTGATTGGTCGAGAAATACTGCAGAGTGGGGAAGTTCATCTTCCATAAAAACCAATGGTCATCTACTCTCAAACCCCCAATCTTCTGAGATTTTCTGAATCTTCAAGTCTATCAGATATCTTCGCTGCGAGATCGCAACTTATCAGTTCAAGAAGTTTTAAAATTAATACTACTGACGTGAATATGATCGTGTCCTTGATCATATTCACAAAAGTGAATTTTGGAGCAAAGCCATTCACATATGTCAGTCGGGAGACGGGACAAATTGGTTCCCTGCCCGTATCAAGATAAGGATCTATACAATATTGAGGCAGAACCAAACAACATCCGCCAGCAAGATCAGAGGGAAAACCAGACTACCACTATGAAGAAGACAGCCGTGAGTTCCTTTACTAAATCCAATCAAGTCTCTGTAATTCTGTTTATGGCAAATTAGAATCCAGCTTTTGTTTAAATTTAATTCATATTCCATTTTGTAACTCTCGCCAATTTAATATAACTTCCAGATTTTTTTAAAATTCATTTGTTTCTCTTTTTACGTCTTTTGCTGCTTTAAATTTTGATCAATTAAATTTTGTTCTTAAGTAATGGTAGGACTTTCATTTCCAGTAGCTAGCTTTAGACATAATGCATACCTTCTCCCAGTAGCGATAAGACAATTGGTTAATGGCTCAGCTATACCACGGCTTGAGAGAAAGACGTTTCGAGTGCTCTATCACTATTTTAATTAAATACTTTGGCACATCTAAAGTAAGTGTTAGGTGTCCTGGCGCCCAGCTGATTATAATCATTGCTAATGAACAGGTAAGAGGTAAGTATGCTATTGGTGGTGTGAGTAAAGCGGTGCTTGTTCTTGTTGCGATTCTTCTACTGTACTCCAGGAGAACGCAATATTGGAGCCCCGCCAGGAACGTAACCTTTGGTCACTTAGAAGGACCGGGAACGTTACATTTGTGCACTCAACGGGGAGCAAAAACGTTACATTTGCCGCCCAACTGTGGAGATTTAGATATATGTATATTTTCGTGCAAGGTTAGTAACAAAACGTTACAACTTGGGTCTGAGAAAACAGTAGAACTCAGGTGGCACACCCTTTTCTGTTATTTCATCAGTTATATTACTTGGTATCTGATTCATTTTCTTGTTTCGTTGTTGCTTATTTTAGGGGCTGCAACATCTTGGTCATATAGCCCCATGATTTGGGTGTGTGTGCAATTTGTGTAATAACCTGTGTTATTGTGATGGCTGTACTAGTGTGTGCATTTGTAAATTGCAGATAGGATTGGGAACGAGGCAGCTGTGACATTAAGTTAGGAACCAACCCCCGCATTTGCCTGGAGTAGAAGTGGGAAACCACGTAAAACCACTTCCAGGATGGCTCAGGTGGCAATCGAACCTTCCTGTTCTCAGTTTTGCGTCACAATGCTGAGTGTACTCCGTTCCAGCCCTCACATCGGAATTGAATTTCTTGGCAGAGCCAGGAATCTAACCCAAACCTCCAGGGCGACAGACAAGAATGCCAGCCATGAGATAGTGTAGAATAAGCCTTCAAATACAACAAATACCGGTAATATTCAAATCCATACATTGAAGGGCATACCGGTCGGAATACAGGCTAACGAGAATTGAAGTATTGGAAGCCATTTTTCAGTGTTGCCTAGTATCTATTAGAGAATGCTTTTCAGTTGGTCAACACAAGTGTACTCAATTATAGGGTCATTATCTTTGTGTGCCCCGATAAACACGGCAAGCTAAGCCGGCATTGACTGGCACAAATCGTGGGCGCGCATACACGGTTCAGTCGGTGGTTGGCGCGCACTTTTACACTTTTACCAAACATGTTCAATAATGTGTACTTACAGAGCTCATAGTCGATGCTGATAATGTCCTCAATCTCAATCTCATCTGATTTTTGTTGTCTGTTAACTTTTTTTATGATTTAAGGAGCCAGTTTTCTTGAATCGTTTAGCGAGCTTCCTAAATTTACCGGCATTAGGCATAGGCCTTCCTGGAAACATGATTCGAAATTTTCGTCTTGTTTCAAACAACTCACTAAATGATATGAGTCACTGGAGTGGGGTATTGCGAGATCCACACCTGGCCAGCCAAATGATGGAATAGTTTGCCGCTGTCCACTCATTTGGCTGGCCAGGTGCGCAGCGAGTGGACCTCGCAATACCACACTGCACTGACTCATATCGTTAGTTCACACGTGTTTTGTCATTCATGTGGTCAAAGCTTAGACGTTAGTGTTGCAAGTTAAGTGAGTATTGTGATTGCTGTGAACTGAACTTAAACAGTACATAAGAGATGAAATCGAAGCCATCACTGCTGTGGAACTTCAGATTGTTGTCCGTTCTTTCATCAGAAAATGTTAGGTGTGTGTTACAAGAGAGGGAGGACTATGAGCTCTGTAAGTACACATTATTGAACATGTTTGGTAAAAGTGTAAAAGTGCGCGCCAACCACCGACTGAAGCGTGAACACGCGCGCGCAATCTGCGCCAGTCAAAGCCGGCTTAGTTTCGTGTTTATGGGGGCGCACAAAGATAATGACCCTGTATATTAGGCAGAAGTACCAACATTAAAACACCCTAACCTGAAAGATAATAATAATGACGCTATTGGTTTTACGTCCCTGTTAACTACTGTGGCGTTTAGAGTTTAACGTGCCAGTAAATCTACTGACATGGCTCCCTCCATCCTGCAACGTTGGGAACAGCAGGCAAGAATGTTACTGCTGAGCAACACAGCCAGTCTAACCAGAAAGAAATATTACATTAATTATTTGGAGGCTTCAAACCAGAATGCACCGACTAAACATTCTCATTTTTCTCTTCTTTTTAAAATGGGCCACGTGGTAGTTTTAGGAGTTGTGAAGGAAATATAAATCGTTAGTAAATGTGGCAGCTTTGAAACCCCTCACTCTTAGGTGTTCCTTCTTACATTCCTAAAACACCAAGAGACAACACAGATGATCATATTCTCTGCCACCCTGAAGAAATAAGGAAATAATGCAGAAATTTTAACATACATGCGAGTAGCAAGGCTTGCATGTGCCTGTCCCAACCCCCCGGCATTCTTCCATGCCCCAAGACTTGTCATCCACTCCCTCTCTTTGCTCCCCTGCACAAAGGCTGGACAAACACCACAATATGCAGAAACTAAACATTCTTTTTGTTTTCTTTTTGAGTCAGATTTTGGTACATTTAGGAGTTGTGGAGAAAAGCAGGCAAGCAATTAGTTTTCTAGAATACAGACAGATTAAAGGCTGAATGTACAGGGTCTTTCATATAAATTAAGAACGTTGAGCGGCGGCTTTGTTATCCGGTGCTCCAGTGGACTTGGCCGAGGTTGTGGCGCGCCACGGCCCCCTGCTGTAGTATTGAAAGTGCGCGCATAGTACATACTGTACTTGACCTTCCAATAAACGTGCAGGTGTTCAGTCGCCAGTCTGAACCTCGGATGTTAACACGAGACAGTTATCATTACAACATCGTATTTTTGTCTGTAAAACTTATTTTAAGTAAGAGTCGGCTCGGGTACGTGATGCATTGTTCAGCAATTTGCTGATGAAGTGCCACCTTCACTTGCACAGATTCACGTAATTGTAAATAAGTTTGACACTACTGATTCGATGCTCAATAAAAAGCATAAAATTAAAAATCATAAACATTACAGTGGCAGAACTCAGAATATGGTTAGCAGATACAATGCCTGTATAACCCAGGAAGGACGACACTTCCAGCATCTTTTATAAGGTAATATTTCATGCAGGATTGTACACACACTTACAACAGGGGGCCGTGGCGCGTCACAAGCTCGGCCAAGGCCACCACAGTAGCGGATAACAAAACCGCCGCTTGCCGTTCTTACTTTATATGAAAGACCCTGTATTGACATATAGTGGAGGTTTATTGCACCATAGCAGAAGCCACTGCTGGTTAAAAGTCTTATTTAACACATTTATTTAGATATTCAGTAAGTGAGTCAATAAATAGTTGTACTTTAATCACAGTACACATTGCGACCTTCTTCAGCGTTATTTTATAAAGTATGGAATGAAGCAAGACTTGCATACAATACAAAAATATCCTTATCAAAATTGTTATCAAAAATAATTACTTAAATTGCTAATAGCCTAAGGGCTGAAAAACACTTTAAAATTTTATAAAACCAGATCTGTTAAAACAGTGTTATAAAATGAAAGATACACATCTTGATAAAAATCAGCTTGACGTTAGAACAGTGATGTGGTTATTATATGTGCATGGAGAATTTGTAGGTTATACGACTGACGTGAACATGTATGTGAGTGACAGTAAATATAATGTGACTGTGAAATTATTAGAGAAGATATTGAGCTATCCAATGTACACTGAAGAAAATAGAAATTGCAACACCATGAAGGCATTGGTCGTTTGTGTTGATTTTCAAGATATGAAACGATGCCATGTAGGTATGTTAACGATCAAAGTCTCAGAACCATTGGATTGTTGCTACAGGTCTCCCCACGTGATTGGTCGTGGAGGAATCAACTCCAGTATACGGACTCTGGTGTAGCGTAGTTGACTTGCAGTCTGTGCAGTGAAGTGTTCCCCGTCAAACATGCCTCGACGACAGAGAAGAGCACACTATCAACAACTGTCGCCGTTTGAGAGGGCTCAGATAATTGGGTTGTGTGAGGCTGGATTATCGCTAAGGACTGTCGCTGCACGTATTGGCCGACAGGCATCAATGGTACAACGTGTATGGCAGCAGTGATCAAATGAAGGTACCCACACTCGAAGACCTGGCACATGCCCAGGGCGCAACAGACAACTGTCAGAGAGGATCGCCGCATCATTCGAATGGCCCGGATGGAACCCCATGCAACAGCAGCGCAAATTAGAGCAACTGTGGCACCCCACGTTACACTACAAACAGCTGCATGCAGCTGGCTTACGATCCCATGTCCCTGCAGAAGGTGTTCCATTGACCCCACAACAGCGACATGTAAGGCTGGCCTGGTGTCGAGAACGATCCACGTGGGTCGACGAATGGCATAGGGTCGTCTTTAGTGATGAATCGCGCTTCTGTCTTGCCCGCAGTGATCGCCGGAATCGTGTGCGCCGACGTACCGGGGAGAGGGGCCGCCCAGACCTTATTGTCGAGAGGCACACAGGGCCAACACCAAGCATTATGGTCTGGGGAGCTATTGGTTTTAATGTGAAATCACAATTAGTGCTTGTTGAGGGCACTATGACTGCTCGACAGTACGTTGATAGGGTACTCAATCCAGTGGTTGTCCCTATGATGGCAAACATTGCTTGCTAATGGGATGTTTCAGCAGGACAATGCCCGGGTTCACACTGCACGCATCTCCAGAGAAGCTCTCCACGACATCACAACCTTAGAATGGCCCGCCAGATCCCCGGACCTCAGTCCTATTAAGCATGTGTGGGACATGATGGGTCGACAACTGGCCAACCGTCCTCAGCCACCCACAACTCTGGAACAACTGACCCGTGCAGTGCAGCAAGCATGGGCCACAATTCCTCAGGAAGCGATCCAGGGCCTTATTGACTCCATGCCTCGCGGAATTCATCAATGTATTGCAGCTTGTGGTGGGCACATCCTGTATTGATCATTGTCCAAACTTGCGGTCAGAGGGACCTGAAAGTGTAATCATCGAATCCCAACCGAACACTCGTCCTGCATGTTCAATTGCAGCAATGTAGCACCACTCTTTCTGGGTGTTGCAATTTCCATTTTCTTCAGTGTATATTTACGGCAAGAAATCTATTCCTTGCTTCCTTTTGTATTTTACATAATGCTGAAGAAGGTCACAATGTGTACTGTGATTAAAGTACAACTTTTTATTGACTTAAGGTTTCAACTTACCGAATATTTAAACTTCTTCAAATAAGGACAAGGGCTGCCATGATTATATTCTTCACTTTTCACATTTATTTAGTTATCTCTATAAATAAAATAAGCCGTCTGCATTTTCACTAAAATTTTGTATTTATCCCTTGTGAGGTGTTTAATGACCAAACATAACCTCAGCAATTGACATGAAAACTCATATCTGAGTACAGGTAGAAGGTTGTGCCACAAATTGGTCATGCAACACAAAGTGATGAGATTAAGAGAAATCCCTTGTGGGCTTGTGCTCGTTTCATCATCATCATCATGAATCGACTCCAGTTTCCCGGGTGCGGTGAATGAGCGCTCTCCATTTCGTTCTCTCCAAGAATTTCTCCCCCTCCACGACCTGCTGCAAATCCAGACCTCTCCCTGCAAGATCATTTCTAACCTGGTCGATCCATCTCTTCCTCGGTCGACCTCTTGGTCTCTTGCCTTTCAGTTCTTTCTCAAACCACAGTCTAGCTGTTCTTTGTGTGTCCATTCTTTTGAGATCACCGAACCATTTCAGCCTGGCTTCAATACAGCTTTTAATTGTTCTGTTAAGCCACATGTAGCCTACTATCTTCTAAGGGGTTTGTTAGAAGCCATTTCAGTGTTACCTGTATCAACAGAATTGCTCTTCAGTTGGTCAACAACATCCATATATGGAGGGAGACTGTCTTGCAACCTCGTAGATATTCCTTTAGTATTTATTAGCAGTATTACACATTTGAGATTTGATTGCCGCTGAGCGTGTCGGCACTAGTGTTTGTGGTTTAATGTAGCAACTGCCCTGCGGGGTGAAGCGGGGAACACAGCAATGACATTCTGCTCATATCACCACGGACAGTTAAACGATGACAGGTTACTGGAACTGAGTCATATCCTACTCTCGCAACTGTACCTGTCAAAGAAGCAGGCTGACGTGTGACACAAGTAAACACAGAATAGTTCCCATCTCGACCGCCAGCAATCAATTCATGAAAGGGTAATAGTAGCTGCACTTTCTAAGAATGTGTCATGCTTCAAGCAGATTTTTGTTGTAGGGCAGCGACCGTTTGTGGGTTGTCTTGTATAGGGTTATGGTACTATATATCGAACACCTTTTAAGTATCAAACACATCATACATTTCGTTGCAAAATAAGGATATCGATAATTTTACACAGCATCTTAGAGTTCTGAATTCACCCCACCAAACTTCTCTTTATGTCAATCGATAGGTCGAAGTCGTTACTATGTTGGTGAGCGTGAGAAAGTGTCAGAACCTTGTTGTTAGCAGGATATTGATTACAGCGTTGGATTGTTAGTAAGGTGGCGTGTCCTTGTGATTATTATTTCTGCTGGTAAAATAGTGTCTTCAGAAGTATCCTTTAAATAATATGTTGTGTTAACATAAATACATGTTTATTAATTTCTTATGTTCTGGGTTTTAACCTATCTTAATATTTATTCCTAAAATAAAATAGTGTTCGATATTTGAATCCCGTTTTATAATATCGAAATGTCGTTCGATAAAAGAGGTTCATGCATACAAAAATAACCCTTAATATCGAACGACACTAAAATTAATGGGCTGCTACTATTTATTTATCGTATGGCTTTTAGTGCCGGGAGTGTCCGAGGACATGTTCGGCTCGCCTGAGTCTGTAGCTGCTTCCAGCGGTCACCCTAAAGGGTGAGCTACAAGTTCTGTTCAATTTCAAGTAGTTCCAACTTTCGCCACCAGATATCAATGATACCTAGTGGTGAACGTTGGAACTTTGATAGAGCATTCTGACGAAATCTAACCTAACAATTTTGCTTTACACAAGTTTAGTCTGTGAAAGGATCTTTCACATGCCATAAATCTATGACATGGGACTGCCGGCTTTACTTCTCCTCCGAAGGAAGGCATACTGAAGGATTTTTAACGCTCTTAAAAAATCCGACGACTTCGGCCCGGTTTGAACCCGCTATCTTGGGCACAGCAGTTCAGCATGATACCGACTACGCCACCGAAGCTGCTACTGATTTTAATTTACAGTATTGTTTTCTTTTGCGCCAAAGTCCGCATTTCTGTGGTCTTGACTGATGAGGCGTCTATCTGTAAATTGAGAGGGCCTGAATTTGAACCCGCATCAGGTATAGTTACATTTCTTTTATGTTGCCTTATGTCGGTTTGATGCCGTACGTTGTGCTAATCACTTTATTTGACAATCGTGTCAATTTCCAGGGTTCACATCATCGGCAAATACTGTACAGTGGCGGCGACGAGAGGGGACCTTCGGGGGAAGATTTTGTGCCTCAATTTCTTCAATTTTATACTCTAACAGCCCTATAACCATGACCCCTTGTAGTTCATGTCGTCATCATCATCTTGCACAGTTTCCAGCCACTGGCCGGGTCTGTTTGGAACACAATCCTCTCCAACGTCTTCTGTCTTCCCACCATCTCTCAGCCTCCACCCTTGTCCAGTCTTCTCCTCTCTTCTTCACGCTTTCTTCCACCCCCTTCAGCCACCTGTCTCTCGGTCTCTTTCCTTCCCACTTCGTCTTATGTACTCTCCTGGGTATCCTCTTCTCCTCCATTCGTTTTACATGTCCAAACCATCTAAGTCTAGATTTCTCTATACCATCCTGTAATAGTTCCTCCTTCATTAACCCCTCAAGCTGGTTGGCCGTACACTGTACGTCCGCTGGATTCTACTCGTTCAGCCGGTTCGACGTACCACAAACGGCCGGTGCAGGCGGAAGTTAGAATGCCTATTACACATGAACCATTGCTGCTTCGCGGATCTTCTTGCACGTTATGAACCGAGATGTTGTGTACTTTCATGCCATCTCTGTTTCATAATTAGAACTAATATGAAGTTCGATATCCGTTGCTTTTTACGACTAATATCGATCAGCGAAAGAACTTGAAACGTGCTCTATTGAGTTTCAAATTAGTTGCTTAAAAGGTATCACGGTCTCTCCTGCCATCTCGAGAATGTTTTGTGAACTATGTCTAACTTGACAATTTTTGACACTTATGAAGGGGAAGCACCGAAAGCAAATACTATGTAGTTAATTTTTTGCTTCGTAGGCTAGAGGCTACTCAGTCGCAGATAAATAATTGCCGGGCTGTCTCATTATCTTACAGGTGCAGAGATTATTCGTTTGATAGATGACAGTAGTGGAAGTGATGTACAGGGAGGTGATATTTTCGGTAGTGATACGGACTATGCACACACAGCATGATGTTATTGCGGAAGTGGCAGACAGCGCTGATGATGAAGAAATAGCTTCAGCTGTAATAACAACGACCGCTGTTCAGTGTTTGTGGCGAGAGGTTCACGGGTATGCCGGGAACAGGAAAGCATTTCACGTCTGTTTTAGATTCTATTTTGCTGTTTTTCGATGACAAATTGATTGAACTAATTGTTTCAGAAACAAACATGTACGTGACAGAATGTATAGTTGGCGCGCCCTTGAAACCAAGGTCGCGCGCTAGGAAGTGGGAGTCAGTGACAGGGGGCAACATTTATGTGTTCTAGGGGCTTGTAATGTTGATGGGGAAAATGCAGAAACCTACCCTAAAGAGGTATTTCACCAGGGATGAATTTTTAGAAACCCCTAGCCTATATTCCCTCAAACAATGCCAAGTGACAGGTTTGAACTTGCCAAGTGACAGGTTTGAACTAATATTGCGATATTTACATTTTGTTGACAATTCTACACGGGATACATATACGGGGCCTAAAAACTTTTCAAAATTCAGCTTTTCCTGGAAATTATACCCGAAAATTATGTAGATTGAGCATTATCATATCTTGTTTTCAATGTAAATATACCTGAAACAAATACCAAAAGTGGAACTTATCAAATTATTATATTTTTGTAAATATTGCATGTGATCATGGACAACCCTGAAAAGCAGTCGTTACATATATTACTGAGAAACATTGGACATGTTATCGGTAAGTATTCCTAAAATTTTCATTACGTTATATTTCGTAGATTTTGCATTATTAATTTTTTACCTTGTTGGTGTCTACACCTCTGCTGAGCTTCAATTTAAATACCGCCGGAGAAGGGAACACCTCCAGATTAAATAGCCGGCCTGAAGGGTTAATTCTCTGGTCCTCTCATTTCTTATTTTGTCCATCTTTGTAGCTCCAATACTGCTCCTCAAGAACCTCATCTCACAGGCCTGTATTTTGCTCTTCTCCCTTCCTTTCATAACCCAGGTCTCCGAGGCATACGTCAGGATAGGGACATAGTACGTCCGATATATGATCTTTTTGCTGTTCTGAGGGACATCCTTGCTCCATAACATGCTTCTCACACTCCTCCGGAATGCTTCTGCCTGTCTCCCCCGCTCATTTATTTCTCTATCGTTTCTTCCATTATCTCGTATCAGGCTTCCCAGATACTTGAAACTCTCCACTTTCTTCAGCTGTTCCCCACCAATTGTTATTCCTGTTGTGGTTCTTTCCTTCTTCCTTGTTGTGATCACCATCTCACTCTTATTTATGCTAAATTTCATCCCATATCCTTGTATTATTCCTTCCCACACGTCCAACTGTTCCTGTACCTCCTCCTCCTTGTTGCCCCAAATCATCATATCATCTGCAAACACCATTGCTTTCATGTAGTGCATAAAATTGTCCCCTTCACGTCTAACTCCCAACCGCCGCTAATGGGTAAATATTGTGCAATAAACAGAGTAGAGGATTAGAAGTAGAAAATTATTATTTTTGCAGTTCTTTTGCAGTTAGTTTCCTTAACTAGTGCTTACAGCTTGACAATGGTCAAAATTAAGACACCCAAGGGGGGAAATGTCCCAATATCAAGAGTTAAACCGGTTGAAAAAATTAAACAGTGTCAGTATTCGTTACCTGCCTTGACTGAAGCTGTTCAACAGGTTAAGTCCGGTATGATGTCACAAAGGCAGGCATCTAAAACATACCAGGTCCCTTTAACAACGTTAAACGACAAAGCCGTTCCCAAGTCCATGAGAAGAAGAGGGCATTAGTGAATGGGTGATCAATATGGCTAAGAGAGGATTTCCGTTGAAGAGACAGAATTTACTTGACACTGTACAGCAAATTGTTCAGTCATCAGCAAGAAGCACACCATTTAAGCACGGAAGACCTGGGAAAACCTGGTTCAAGTGTTTCATGGGACGGCATCCTTCCCTGTCTCAGAAGAAGGCTGAAACCATTAGCAAGGGCACGGCTGCTGTGTCGGAAGAGAGAATACGTGGTTGGTTTGCTGGACTATCGTGCTACCTGGAATCTGAGGGTGTAAGATCAATTATGGAAGATCCAAGCAGGATCTTCAATGCAGACGAGACAAATTTTCTTTTCCATAAGGTTTCAGGAAAGTACCTTGGAGTCAGAGGGGAACAGCTTCAAATTACGGCAACCTCTAAAGAGAAAGAAGGCATAACAGTGCTCGGAAATTTCTGTGCCGATGGGCGTTGTGCCCCAACAATGATTGTCTACAGCAACATACGACTTCAGCAACTTATCAAAGATAGTGTACCAGAGCCATGGATCTACGAGAAAACAGAGAGTGGCTGGATGAAGGCCCCTACGTTTCTGAACTACCTTCAACACTTTAGATCATGGTTCGAGCTTAAGAAAGTTACACTTCCTGTTATTCTTTTTCTTGATGGACACAGAAGTCATTTATCCCTTCAAGTCACTGAATATTGTCATGACCATGGAATAATATTGTACTGCCTTTTCCCTAAGCCACCCATCTTCTGCAGCCAGCAGATGTGGGGGTATTTGCATCTATCAAGAGAGCATGGGAAAATGCTCTTCAAGATGAAAAAATACAAACTCTCGGGGCATTAGTAACAAAGGTAAATTTTGCATCCATGTTGAGGAAGGAATGGGAAAATGTTCTTCAAGATGAAAAAATACGAACTCTCGGGGCATCAGTAACAAAGGTAAATTTTGCGCCCATGTTGAGGAAGGAATGGGAAAATGCTCTTCAAGATGAAAAAATACGAACTCTCGGGGCATCAGTAACAAAGGTAAATTTTGCACCCATGTTGAGGAAGGTATGGGATGATGCTGTTAGGCCAGATATCGTAAAAAGCGCCTTCCGTAAGTGTGGTCTCTATCCACTAGATCCCAACGCTGTGGACTACTCAAAATTGCAACCATTCTGATTGCAAGGCTCAGCTCTTTTGGGTTTGTATGGTAAGGAGAGGGGAGTTTGCATCTCTGTGTGGCAGGGCAGGTGGCCTTGCCAATGAAGTTTCTTTTATATGTTCCTTTTCTTTGATGCTATTTTGTTTATATATACATCTATGTCTATTCTTGTTAAAGTCCATACTGCTAGATTTTGTATTAGAGTATCTGTCTGTATTATCTATGGAGATTGTAGCAAGGCATGTTAGTATCTGTTGTGATGGTTAGATGATAAAAAGAAATTGGGTTAGGTTTAGTGTGTCAGAGGTCAGATTATATGTGTTTGTAGAAAGGTAGGAGTAGGAAGAATTGAGATGATTTTTGTGTTTTTGGTCTTGGAAGTAGATAAGGTTTTGTGTGAAAAGATCCCGAGAAGTGAAATGTTAGTGATTGATGCTTAGTGTTAAATGAAAAGGAATAAATGGAAGAGATGTTTCTTTTTAATTGCTCTCCCTCATTGTGAGTATAATCAACCACAACCCCGGTATAGTGAGAAAGAACGGTTACAAAATGTGTTGCAGATATTTTGAAGACCTCAGTCGGAAGTCAACAACAAGAGAGTGGAGAAGGCAGCCCTTCATCCCCTTCCACTTCCAATCATATGTTAAAGTTTGTACTTAATGACCTCGAAGAATTCTTGCCTCGTTGTATTCTCGATACGTTCAAGGAAAAACTAAGATTTGATGGAGAAAATCAAAATGATGGTGAACCAGATTTGTATGCTTACTGGAAGAGTGTTACAACTCGGTACAATGCAACACATGCAACTATATCGGCAAATGAAACTATGACGGATAGTTCATCAGAAGAAAGAAGAAATAAATGATGACCAGGGCATTGATAATCGTGATTTCACGTGGAATGAATAACGTTTAGAGGTGTTTGTACCATCTCCCAAGAAGGATCTTCCTGGTTCCGCCATTTTGAAGAGTGGAGTAAAAGTTCACAAGCCGAAACTATTGAATGAGGATGAAATCTATTCGGAGCTTGCTTGCTCACCCACCTCAAGTACCGGTACCCGTAGTAGCGAGGATTCATTCAAAGATTTTCTCAAAGTTCCTGAAGTACCAGAAAAAAAACCATCAGTTTAGATTGAGGAAAACATACGCGATATCTCTTCAAAGGAGTACCACGAAGAATGAAGAAAAGGAAAAGAAAGAAATAGGACTAAAGACATGTTCCACTCTGTGGACTTATGGAAATAAGAAACTGATTTTTTTGTGTTTCTCAGGATATTTTTAATATTATTAATTGCTTTTGTGAGTTGTAATTAAGAATCCTTCTGTTTTGTTCTTGTTATTACAACCATAATAATGTCTAAAGGTTGCATGATTCATAATAAATAGTTCTGTTCGGTATTTAAAACCTTGCCATTCGATATAAAAAAATCATGTTCGATAATTACAACTTCACTGATCGATACATAATGCAGACCGATCGATATATGGAGGAATACAGCTGTTGCATTTAAAGACGCCTGGAACCTATAAATTATATATTTTAAAGGTCAGAACAAGCTAGTTGCAACCAACGGATGTTCCATTAAGGTTTCATCTCTTCTTCAGATGTCTGTTCTTCACTGGCAAAAACTACTGATCAATTATTCGTAGAGATGACCTTAAGTGTTCGATATATAGTGCCATAACCCTATTTAGATCTGATGATGCTCGCTTGACGAGCAAAACCCCCACCATTTGTGACTTAGAATTCATGGAACATTTCTTTCAGATTGCACTTCGTGCCCAATCTTGTGTTGACCTGAGCAATTCTGTTGATTGAGGTAACATTGATGCGTTCGAGCTATGATGCTAGCCAAAAACTTGACATTTACCTTGGACGGCCAAGAAGACAAACAAGAGGGTGATTGAGATCTCTCGCTTGAGGTATTCATTTCCACATTACAGTTGCCATATCGTGAGATGGTACAATACCTTAAAATAAAAAAACCTTGGAAAGGTGGAGGGGACTGAGGAGGGTCACCTCCATCAACGGTACAATGAATATCTCGCTGAACATCTGAGAGACGTCGTGGAAAATAGAAACACTTGGAGGCAGTCGCAAGGAGTTGAAAACTTGATGTTGAATTTGAATAAAATACCTAACAGTTGTAGTTTGTCTGATAACCTGTGTTTCTGTGGTGACTGTAGTAGTGTGAAGGGGCCCCAGAACTTGTTATTAGGTAAAATCCCAGCATTCGCCAGGCGAGAATAAGGAATAATACTCAGGATGGTGCTGTTAGCGCCGAGCCCCACCACGATCACAAGGCAAAGCTGGAGTGACGGGGGGTCCTTCAAACACTGAACACATCGCCACAACACATAAGAAAATAAATATTTTTATTATGTTCAATCAAAATTGTACACTTGTCATATGAACATACAACTATGTTGTGGATTTTAAAAAAAGTCAAAACAAAATGTTTATCAAAGTTTTACATTCTGCATTTGTTATAGTAACAAAACTACTTGTAAACACTAAACTAATACAGACACAACACTCACTATGTGAACAGTTATACTGGAATATCCTTGCTATGTACTCCAGAAGGAATAACCTTTATCAAAGGAATGCCTTTTTTATACATTAAAGCCAATTACTCATTATTTTTCTATTGTTAATTAACCGAAAAAACCTTGTTATGTGACCAAATACTGGGCAAGCAAAACAAAGCGGAACCTGCCCCGCAGCACACAGTAAATACATTGTTGCGTATTATTGTCACAAACGTTCAACAAAGAGTGAAACCTCGTGTGGTAGCGCAGCCTTGGGTACACCCAGCCGGCTCTGTATTGCGCCACCGGCTTACTCACTCACGAATTCCCGCGCACAGGCTGGAGCGGTTCCGCTTTATTCTACTCACCCAGTCCAATCGCATATGTTCAAAAGATAGAACTTTATGTTAGCGACCTAATATCCGAGCACACATAGTTTCGACAATAGACACTTCGTGGTACAATTCCTTCTTAGATATCTCAAGCATCTCAGCACATTCCGCAAGAAGCCAAGAGAACGAAAGGGGAAGTTTCCTCAAGACTTTGCTCTCAAACATATTTTCATCCATCTGCTCGGCGTAACGTTCCAGAATCCAGTACTGTGGATAGGGACAATTTAACACGACTTTCTCCCGAGATTTGTCACTGGTTTCTCCTTCATGAGACACCCCTAGGTACTTACACAGGAGCGCCCTAGCTTCATCTGGGAGATCAGTTAATTTCTCACTCACCCCTCCTTCCGACTGCCCTGTTTCCGCATCTTCACGCTCCCGTCTCCCACTTTTATAGGCAGCACTGTTTAGGTGTGAGGATTTTCCTTCTTGCTTCTTCTTAATCCTGTTACTAACTTTCTCGTTTCCTTTTACAGTGTGAATTACAACTAGTCTTCTATTGTAACTCATGTTGTTAACTACAGGCTTCCTCAATATTTTCTTCACAGTCTTCGAGAGAGGCTGAGCAGATTCTTTTTTAACACAGATCTTGATAAGTTTGGATTCAGCAAGGTTCTTATATCTACAGGGAAAATAAAAAGAACATGAAACGTCAAAAAAACTATTGCTTTGAAACCTATTCATAATTTCTTTTTTAAATCACACAAGGAAAATTATGAACTATGTGATATTGGAGGGGTTATATGTTGGTCGGGGTGCAAATAAACCTAACTTCTACCCCACAAAATAGATTTCACAAAGCATTGCAAGATACACATACAATTTCTAACAACACAATATTAACCGTATTTAATAGGTTAGAGCCCCCCCCCATAATTTTCAAAAGTCAAAATACAAAATTTATGGAAATCACTTAAAGTACCCCCCTCCTTAATTATTGAGAGTCAAAATACAATATTCTTGGAAATTGACTGATTCTTAAACATTTTTTAAATTATAACTGAAATTCATCCTCTTTTACGACAAACATATTTTTCTTGTTACATTAATTTGTTTTTCAGACGAAAACGACCGCCATTTTGCGTACATGTACTGAGTAGAATGCAAACACATTTGCCATTGTAAACACAACTGTTTTAAAGATCCGTATTGATATTGTTACGGCTGTGAGTTTGTGTCATCACTCGCCGCATGAGTCACAACTGCCCCAGGGCTGGGCTGTGGCCTGCCTCCTGTATTGCGCGCGCCTTATGCAACAGGGCTACTACAGACAAAGGGATAGTCCAGAAGATTCGTGACTGGACCAGCGATGGAAACCTCGAGAAGCCGTGGACCCTGGATGGATCTAGAACCATTTATTGAGTCACCGGCCTGCTATATAAGAGTGACCCGTGAAGCAGTTGTTGTTGTTGTGTTTTACGAGCTAGTGCGAGCGATTATCTTGTGCGACAGAAGTGTGGTGACGAAGTGCTGTGCGAGTTACGAAATCCAGTGACATTGTTTCTCCAGCTTGTGGACAGCGAAATAGCCTGCAGCAAGTGATCGTAAGTAATTTTGGACGGTGAACATAAAGGAGAGGAGCAGATAGTTTCTGTCAAGGCCACCGTACTCATTAGGACGGATTAACTTCTGTGATCTGTTGACAAGTGGAAGGGCCAAGAGCGCTCAAGGAAGAGACTTGAGGAAACTGGAATAAGGCTCCTAATTGCTTGTATTTGCTGACTAGTGTAATTTTCTGGCCACAATAAAGTTAATTATTTCTTTAAGCAGTAATTGGTGTTGTGCTTTGTACCCCCACCGTAATCCAGTTAACAAAAGTGCCACTAGGGGGTGGCACGTAACAATATTATACTTAAACGTTTAAAATTATACACCAAATCAATCCTTAACAAATATAAATTTTATATATTGGGACATGTTTCGACCTTCAATGAGGTTATCTTGAGCTTAAAGTGAAAATCAATTAAAAATTTAAAATAGTATATATGACTTAAATCTAAATAAGAAATGAAAAGTCTTCAGTCTTGTGACTGGTTTGATGCAGCTCTCCATGCCTCCCTGTCTTGAGCTAATCGTTTCATCTCTACATAGCTACCACACCCTATATCCGAGACAATCTGTTTAACATATTCCAACCTTGGTCTACCCCTACAGTTCTTGTCCTCGACCCTTCCTTCCATAACTAGGCTTGCTATTCCTGGGTGTCTTAGTATGTGTCCTACCAACCTATCTCTTCTCTTCATTAGCAGTCGCCAGAAACATCTCTCCTCTCCCACTCGTCTTAATACCTCTTCGTTTGTCACCCTATCTACCCATCTGATCTTCATCATTCTCCTGTAACACCACATTTCAAATGCTTCAATTCTCCTCTTTTCTGCTGCACCAATAGTCCAAGTTTCACTTCCATATAGTGCCACGCTCCAGACAAAGGCTTTCAAAAATGACTTCCTAATACCTAAATCTACATTCGATGTCAACAGATTCCTTTTTTGTAGAAAGGCTTTCCTTGCCTGAGCCAACCTACTTTTTATATCCTCTTTGCTTCGTCCATCACTGGTTATTTTGCTTCCTGAGTAACAGAAGTCTCCTACTTCCTTCAGCTTTTCACCTGCCAATTTGCTGTCCATAGAGGTTTCTGATTTATTTCGACTGCATTCCAGTATTTTTGTTTTACATTTATAAATTTTCATCATGTATTCATTCCGTAAGACGGAGTCCATACCATTCAAAAACTCATTCAAATCCTCAGGCGTATCGGCCAAGATGACGATGTCATCAGCAAATTATTTCTCCTTGAATCTTCACTCCCACTTTAAATTTTTCTCCAATTTCCTTCATTGCTTGTTCAATGTAAAGATTGAAAAGTATGGGTGATAAGTTGCAGCCTTGCCTTACACCTTTCTGAATACCAGCTTCTCTCTCATGTCCTTCAACTCGAATGACTGCTGTCTGGTTTTTGTATAGATTGTATATCACCCTCCTATCCCTGTACTTTATTCCAATAGATTTCAAAATGTCAAACAATTTAGTCCAATCAACGTTATCAAAAGCCTTTTCTAAGTCTACAAATGCCATGAACGTTCTCTTATTTTTCCTTATTCTACCTTCCAAATTCAGCCTAAGACTTAGTACAACTTCCCTTGTTCCTACATTTCTCCTGAAACCAAACTGGTCTTCACCCAACTCCATTTCTATCTGGCTTTCCATCCTCTTGTAAATTATTCTAGACAGGATTTTTGAAGCATGAGTAATCAAGCTGATTGTACGGTAATCTTCACCTCTGTCAGCTCCCACTTTCTTTGGTATAGGGATGATTACATTCTTCTTGAAATCAGGGGGTACCTCACCTGTCTCATAAATCCTACACACCAAGTGAAATAACCTGATCAGACCTTCATCTCCTATGCAGCGTAGCAACTCAATCGGTATATCATCTATGCCTGGTGCTTTGTTCCTGCTTAAGTCCTCCAATGCTCTGTCAAATTCTGATCTCAATATTAAATCTCCTTTTGCATCCTCATCAATTTCCTCCTCCCTTTCCATAACATGATTCTCAATCTCGTTTCCCTTATACAAACACTCTATGTAAGCTTTCCATCTCTCAACCTTTTCTTCCCTATCTGTTAGAGGCTTTCCATTTGTGTCCTTAATATTACAGCACTTAGTCTTCTTTTCCCCAAAAGTATTCTTAATCCTTCGATAAGTGTGACGTGTTTCACGCCACTTAGCTAACATAAAAATATACCTAACCTAAGATATTCTTTCCTGCCAAATTTACCCGTCCCTGAATTTCCAGTTGGAGCGAACGCTTCATAAATTCCTTCACTTACCCAAAAATCTGAAGAACATTGTGGCCTATGCCAACTGTTGCAAATTCGAACTGTGGACACCTCGTCGACGAAATTTTCCTGCATATAACGTCGCACTCGCAGTCTAAACACGCGAGGTATACTCTGGACCTGATGTGCACTGGTTCTGGAATTAATGTGTTCCCTAACCTCAAAATAACTATGGATTTACGCATTTATGAAATCAACATCGCCTGTATCGATTGTTCTGGCCACAACCATCGCGAGATGTATCGACTGCCGAGTGATGACAAGTGACGAGCGCACAGTGACCGACCAGTGTGGCCAACTCTCACGGAAGCGAACACGGAAGTGTCTTATGGACTACGTTCAAGAAAGCCAGGGGATTCTAGTGTGCGTGTGTGCTACTACTGCTCTTTAGAAATTATCGTGCCATTTTGATATATGTTGAATGTTTGCGTGCGAACTACCCCTCTTGGTGCCTGACTTTCAAAAGGAAACATCTCCCGGGGATTCGGATACCCCGGGCCTATAGGACAGGTATCAGCTTCCTCGTGGGGCGATATTATTTATTTAGTTTTCTTCACATGTAGTGGCACAGGTAAGTTCCAAGAAGTGTGATATTGTGTTTGTTGTTTATCTACCTATCTTCGGGGCCTTGTTTTTTTTTCCTTCTGTGTAATAGCGTCGTGGAATTACGTACCTCGTGGGTACGGCGCAACTGGTTGAACTTCGGCCGATTTTATGAGTTGATTTCTCCCTCTGTATAATATCTGAATTGTTTATCAATTTTCCCTTCTTCGGAAGTAGTTTTCATGGTGGGGAGTCTCTCTTGTTTTGAGCGAGGATTTACCTTGTTGTGCAACCATGTGCGTCCTTTAGTTTGGGTAAAAATTTATTCATTTATTTTCTGTGATCACGCTTCTTGGAGTTTTCCCGTTTTCAGCCATGTAGAATTTTTATTATTTTAGTTTTATGGGGGCCCTGTTCCTAAAGTTGCATCTCCTTACGTCCACGTGCTAGTTGTAGTTTATGTGACGCTTTTGCTTTGGTTTACCTCCCTTACGCCCCTAGCGCGTTTCATTTTTGCGTTTCCCATTTTGTTGTATTTCTGTTTAACCTATGGGATTGGTTCAAATCTCAACTTTTGGGAGTAGCGCCTTATGGTGCAATCGTACCTTGGTGTTCCGTTAGCTTCCGCCATTTTTAAGAGTAGAGTCTAGTTCGCGTCGGGTCCTTGGCGGTCGTGTGATACCTTCCGGTCCGCTTTTAGTAATGTAGCTTTTCATTTAATTTCTATTTCTTTACTTTTACGTTTATTCCCTGGTATGTTCGTGCGTGTTAGTTGATCTTTTACGTGTGTAACTTGTAATTTGTCCTCTCATTTGTGTAACCTCACGGTGGCATTTTCAGTTATGTTTCGTTCAGGGGATTTGTGTGCACGTGTTCCCAGTTCGATTCGCCTGTCATTCCATATTGCTAGGGATAGCTTCCTCTTGTGTTTTAATTAATTGTAAGATTTTACCTTTGGTGTACCTGTTGATCTCGTATTTTCCGTTGGCGTCTTAAAGCATGTTAAGTGGTCTGCCGTGCCACAGTGTTACTGACCTTGTGACTTTCCTTTCGAGGGAAATTATTTCTTTCATGATAAAAACTGTTTGTAATTGAAATATGTCCCTAAAGAATGTAGTTCCTATTTTTATATTTTTTTGATATTTTATAATACAGACCCCTTTTATATTTTGGACTTCAACTTTACTTGCCCTTTAACGTCCCAACCCCCACCCTCAAGACAGCTGCAGTGGAATGATCCTCACCAGGTAAGTCTTCCACTTTTCAAGCTTGTGGATAAAACGACGTATTTTCCTCTCTTGTCCATCTGAGGGTGTCACCCAAATACGTCGTCAACACCGGCCGCCGAGGCAAAACCCATGAAGTCCCGTAAAGGATGTCTTGGGGTCGCCGTTGGTAAGTTTCCTTCAGGTTGGCAGGCCCTCTAGGGAGTCTGTCGAGCTGAGCGAGATAGTGTAGTGAGTAGGAAGGGGGGTTACATTTGGTAGCAGAGCGTGGTTCACGGTTTTCCACTTTGCTGCTGTCTAGGGGGGAGGGTTGGCTGTAAATTCCCCTGTCAATGTAAAGATGTCCCACCTATAACCTGTCTAAATTGCCCTGTTAATCTGTTTCATGCAAAAATGTCTGCTGCGAGAAATGTGCAGTTTGCGGCTCGTCTGACACGAGATGAGGCGAATTACGAGTTGACCATACGTGGCCTGCAGTCTTCAGGCGATCTAAGCCAAGACCAGAAAATGCTGGAAGGAGCTTCAGAAATTCCAGTGTGCCCTCCGGAACACACAGATGAAGAGCTTGATCGGGGTAAGTCCCTGATTGAACTTAAAGTGTCCCATCTAATTAATATGTGTAACTACTTGCAAATTCATTGCTCTAGTAAGGGCGAATTAGCCCAAGTGCGCGCCTCTGTCCAGCATCTGTTTGGGAGGGTATCCGATATGATTTCAGTCACTGGTAACCGCAGCGTTACAATTTTGGGAGAATTGATTGGCCTTCAGACTTCTCTTTGCGAATGTACCGTGAAGGTACGTGATTGTGAAATGTACTTTGAAGCCATGTCAGGGGAAAGTCCCCATTCAGTTTCTGTACCGTTGAATAATAGCGCATGTAACGTAACTGCCGTATCAAGTCCTGCGTCTCTGCATGTAAGCATCCCGAACGACTTGGCTCGAGGGCAACAGAGTGATGGTGCAATGGCCATGTTAAGTTTATTGGGCGAGTATCCTTCTGGTTCACGTCACCATGAGTGCTCTGACGTTAATTGTCCTCTGTGTAATCCCTTCCAAAATTTAACATTGCGAGAGCTGCCTGCAGTGCAATCCGGTAATCTGTCATTAACCCACCCTGATAATGCCCACGATGTCCTTCATGTGACAGATATGTCTTTGGCCATCCCTGTGTGTGGCGGATCCATGTCCAGCGTATCCCTGCCTAGTGCGTATCTAGGAGGAAATATAGGGACGTCTGCCGCGGCATTGGTTCCTATGTGCCATCCGTCCGCACCGGTCTTGCCCACTGCGCCCATCATGTCCACTGGGTTCGAACAGTATGTGGCCTCTCAGTGTCAGCCTTTCAGTGCTAGTAACGTAGCCTCATTGTCTAACTTGCCTATTTCTTCAACATTTAACGTCAATGCGACCCTGAATGGGCAACGCATGTCGAGTACCAATTCCGCACCCTAGTACTCTCATTGTATGTCTCGAGTGCCTGTCGCCGTTTCCTGCGCTTCACGCTTTGTTAATTCTGCTGCAAACCCTGTTGGTCACGAAACCCTCGCCATGCCTCGTTCTGAAAGGAACTTGGCAGTTCAACAGAATTTTAATTTACCTGCTTCTCGCCCCCATGGCCACGTAGCGATTTCAGAACCTGTATCCAGGGCCAGATGCCCATCTTGTGAATGTGCGCATTCTTGTCATTCTTTGGCTGCTGCGCCAAACAACTTAATCGCTTTGTCCGACATCTAAATTGTCGCTGCTCCCCGACCTGCGCCTGCCATTTCCGAGCGCTCAATTCACCCAATTGGTGGTCTTGGCAACCTAAATCATCCATTGAGTGCATCGCTCGCAAAACTGAAGGAGTTCAACACTGATAGTGTGGATGGAGTCGTCCAATTTTTGAGAGAGTTAGTTAGGATTAACGAGTATGCAGCAGTGTTCGCCTTATCTGAAGGCCAGGTGTTTCAGTTACTGTTCCCTCACACGTCAGGTACCATGCGCGACAAGGTGGTCGAGGCCATGTCATCCACTGTTTCTATCCAAAGTTTTCTGTGCGACGTTTTGGTCTCTTTTATTCCTGCCCGTCTCATGGGTTCGCTCACTCAAAGATATTTTTACCGTGTTCAGCGCTTCGATGAGAGTCTGAACGCTTATATTCAGGACATCAGGAACTATGCGAAGGTCTTCGCGCTCGACTTCTCCGAAGGTTATATTGTGTCTTCCATTGTCGACGGAATATCGCCCGAATTCCGGTCCTATCTGAGTATGCAGACCCGTCCAACCACTTATAGGGAGTTAGGTGCTCTTGCCATATCTGCCGAATCTGTTCGTCACGGTGACTTACAGCGTGTCGTTAGTGTTCCTCCACCTGCGCCCCGCTTCGTGCGTCCCGCTCGTCCTGCCGGGTCCGGCAATAGTCGCTGCTATAATTGTAACGGCGTGGGCCACGTCGCTAGGTATTGCGGCCAGCCTAAACGTACCTCTAATTGACTGCCATTTGCCAGGAGTGGGGATGAGCCCTCAGAAGGCTGTACCGAAGGTCAACCTGTGGATGAGGTCCCGCATCCTGGCCCAAGTAATTCTGTGTCCGTTGAGTGTAACCTTCCGTTACCTGTCAATGTCGTTTGCGAAGGCGGTGAGCCTGCTGTGCCCAATTTAATTTTTCCCATGAGTAATGTCTGTGAAAGTAACGAACGTGATGAAAGGAGTTGTTCCGAGCCTGCAAATGATTTTCGTGATGGCGACGAACCTGGTTGTGTTTCATTTGGTGTAGACCAAGATCCCGTAGGAAATGTTCTGTGTATTGATACGTGTAACAGGGTCTCTTCAGTTTCTCATTCTTCTCCGATCATAGGTGTTTTGATAAATAACGAGCCAGTCTGTGGCATTCTTGACTCCGGAAGTGTCGTGTCACTATTGAGCGAAAAGTCTGTAATTTTCCTGAATTGAATCCGTTGCAAACCCACCTGGTGTCAGCAAATTGCTCGCCTTTAGATGTCCTTGGTAGTATTTCGGTTAAATTCAGGATCCAAGGTTTCACTTGGAAATTTCCGGTGTGGGTAATTAGAAATCTCTCTTGTCCCCTTCTCATCGGGACCAATTTCATGTCATCCGTTGGCTTGATCCTTGACCTCCAAGCGAGGACTTTCAAATTCAGATTTCGACCTAAACTTAAATTTAATTTCATTGAACCTTATCCCCAGCCGTTGGGTAGTTCAGTCAATCAGACTTCTGATCCCGTCACCATTGATACACTTGATTTGAGTAACTTAAGCGATTCCCAGGCTGATATGATACGGAACTTGTGCCGGGAGTATCCAGGTGTTCACTGATGAGTTGGGTGTGACCAAACTGCTTGAGTATAAGATCGAAGTCACCGACAATATCCCTGTCAGACATCCTCCCTATCGCTTGGCTCCGCCCAGGATGAAGGCTCTTAAGGAAATTATCGACCGAATGCTTGCTGATGGTGTCATTAGCCCTTCTACTTCTGCCTATTCATCCCCGATGTTTCTTGTACCCAAGCCTAATGGTGGTTTTCGACCAGTCGTTGACTATAGGAGACTGAATCAGAAGGTTGTACTTCAATCTATTTCCTTGCCTGACCTCCATTCTTGTTTTTCGTGGTTCCACAAGGCTAAATTCTTCACACTCCTCGATTTAACCCAGGCCTATTACCAAATTCCCTTGGCCGAGGAATCAAAACCCATGACTGCGTTTGCCACCGATTGGAATTTGTATCAATTCAATCGCGTACCGTTCGGTTTGTCAACAGGTAGAGCTGTGTAGAGCCGCCTGCTTGATAATGTCTTCTCAGGTATCAAATTTGAATTTCTGTACCATTATTTGGACGATAGGCCCAGCAAGCCAGTAGTGGATTAAACCAAATGCTTTCAAAAATGGAACGAGCCTCGGACAGGATGGATTTAATAGACGACGACACGGCTGTACACACGGACTAAGATTTGGAACTTTAAACCTAAGAACGCTGACGGGGAAGGTGGAGGAGATAGTGGATATGATGGAAAGAAGGAAGTTGGATTTATTGGGATTGGCAGAAACAAAGTGGAAAGGGGAAGGAAGGAGAGTACTGAGAAAAGGCTATAGACTGTACTGGAGTGGGAACGAAGAGGGAAAGAGGAATGGAGTGGGAGTAGTAGTACGAGATGGTTTGAAAGAAGAAGTGAGGAGAATAAGTGATAGGATGATAAAAGTGAAAGTAGCACTGAGGGGAGAGACCGTAGAAATAGTGCAAGTATATGCTGCGCTTCTGAAGAGAAGGAGGAGTTTGAAGAGGAATTGCAGAAGCAGCTGGTAGGAAGAAATATGATTGTTATGGGGGACCTCAATGCCCATGTAGGAAGAGAAAGACAAGGTTATGAGAGTGTTCTAGGACCAGAGGGTTGGGGTGGAAGAAATGAGGAAGGAAAGAGACTGTTGGACTTCTGCCAGAGGAACAGCCTGCTAGTTGGGAACTCCTGGTTTAAGAAAAGAGAGAGCCACACAATCACATGGTACAGTGATGACTTGACCAGGAAGTCGGTGGTCGACTATATACTGTATGAGAAAGAACTAAATAAGAACATCACGGACATCAAGGTTATACCATCGGAGAACCTGGATAGCGACCATCGATTACTGGTAATGAACCTGAGAGGGAGTAAGGAGAAGAAAGGGACTGAGAACCAGGAAAGACGTATAAGGATATGGAAACTGAAAGAAGGGGATAGAAGGGTCGAGTACCTCAAAATAGTAAAGGAAGGAATTCCAACAGATGAAGAAAGAGGGGTGGAAGAGGAATGGGCTAGATTTAAGAAGACACTAGTGGGTGCAGCAGAAGCAGTATGTGGGAGGACAAGTAGTAAGAAGAGGTGGAAGGAAACACCATGGTGGAATGAGAAGACAAAAGATATAGTAAGGGAAAAGAATAGAGCCTTTAGGAGGTGGTATCAAAATAGGACGGTAGAGACAAGGGAAGAGTACCAGGAAAGAAAGAAGGAGGCGAAGAGAGTGGTGGCTGAGGAGAGAAGGAAGTGGATGGAAGAGTGGACAAAGATGATGGAGGAGGATAGTGAAGGTACAAAAAAGGTCCTGTATGGGATGGTGAAAGATAAGAGGCGGAAGGATCCTACGGATTATGTTAGAATGGTGAACAAAAGGGGACAAGAGATAGAAAATAGGGAAGAACTGAAGAAAATGTGGAAAGAATATTTTGAAGAACTTCTGAACCCAAATGGAAAAGATGGTGAGGAGGAAGAAATCGGGGAAGAGGAAGATGAACTGCAAACAGAAAAGGACTTAACATGGAAAGAAGTGGAAGATGCAGTGAACAAGATGAAAGGAGGGAAGGCACCGGGTGTGGATGAGTTGAGTGTGGAGATGGTGAGAGCAGCAGGAGAGGTGGGGATACAGTGGCTGTACCGAGTGATGAGGACAGCATGGAAGGAAAGGAAGACCCCAGAGGACTGGAAAAAAGGAATCATTGTCCCGATCTTCAAGAAAGGTAGTAGAACAGATTGCAGAAACTATCGGGGAATAACACTGATGAGTCATTGTGCAAAGATCTTCGAGAAAGTTTTGGAAAAGAGAATTAGGACAAGGATAGAAGGAGGGATGAGGGAAGAACAACATGGCTTCAGAGCAGGAAGGTCCACAGTGGATTTGATTTTTGCTGTAAGGCAGTTACAAGTACAGCACTATGAATATGGAACAGATCTACTGATGGCCTTCCTGGACATTGAGAAAGCATATGACAGTGTATGCAGAAACAAAGTATGGAAGTCCCTGGAGGATAGAGGAGTAGAGAAATGGACTATAAAGAGGATAAAGGAGATGTACAAGGGAAGCGTGAGCTGTGTGAAAGTGGGAGGAGAGAGATCTGACTGGTTGGAACAAAGAAACGGCCTGAAACAAGGAAGTGCACTGTCACCGTTACTTTTCATTGTGGTGATGGATGACATAATGACCCGAGTGGCACAAGTAATTGGGGACGGAAAGATGAAAGCAATGGTGTTTGCAGATGATTTGATGATTTGGGGAAACAAGGAGGAGGAGGTACAGGAACAGTTGGACGTGTGGGAAGGAGTAATACAAGGATATGGGATGAAATTTAGCATAAATAAGAGTGAGATGGTGATCACAACAAGGAAGAAGGAAAGAACCACAACGGGAATAACAATTGGTGGGGAACAGCTGAAGAAAGTGGAGAGTTTTAAGTATCTGGGAAGCCTGATACAAGATAATGGAAGAAACGATAGAGAAATAAATGAGCGGGGGAGGCAGGCAGAAGCATTTCGGAGGAGTGTGAGAAGCATGTTATGGAGCAAGGATGTCCCTCAGAACAGCAAAAAGATCATATATCGGACGTACTATGTCCCTATCCTGACGTATGCCTCGGAGACCTGGGTTATGAAAGGAAGGGAGAGGAGCAAAATACAGGCCAGTGAGATGAGGTTCTTGAGAAGCAGTATTGGAGCTACAAAGATGGACAGAATAAGAAATGAGAGGACCAGAGAATTAATGAAGGAGGAACCATTACAGGATGGTATAGAGAAATCTAGACTTAGATGGTATGGACATGTAAAACGAATGGAGGAGAAGAGGATACCCAGGAGAGTACATGAGACGAAGTGGGAAGGAAAGAGACCGAGGGGAAGACCGAGAGACAGGTGGCTGAAAGGGGTGGAAGAAAGCGTGAAGAAGAGAGGAGAAGACTGGACAAGGGTGGAGGCTGAGAGATGGTGGGAAGACAGAAGAAGTTGGAGAGGCTTGTGTTCCAAACAGACCCGGCCAGTGGCTGGAAACTGTGCAAGATGATGATTTGGACGATGTTGTGATCTACAGCGAGACGTTCGACGAACATGTGAAGCACATTCAGGAAGTCTTGGAAAGACTGAAGCGTGCTGGTCTTACTGTGAAACTATCCAAGGTTTCATTCGCGAAACCAGAAATCTCCTTCCTTGGTCATATTGTGTCAGCTGCCGGTGTGTCCATAGATCAGTCGAGGACTCAGGGTATCCGTGATTTCAAACCTCCCACTAATGTCAAGGGCGTAGCCCGTTTCGTCGGGATGGTGAACTTCTTCCGGAAATTTATCCCCAATTTTGCACAGCGTGCAGCTCCGTTGAACTCTCTCCGTCGTAAAGACCAGAAATTTAGTTGGGGTCCTTCTCAGAAGGCTGCTTTCGAAGACCTCAAACTTGCTTTATGTAACGCTCCCGTTCTTGCCATCCCTGATTTGCTCAAATATCAGTAAACCCGCCGTAAATACTCGTGTTGGATTATTGTCTTCCGAGCCTGCCTCCCGCCCCATGGAGAGGATTTTTATCGACTTCGTCGGGCCGTTCCCTCGGTCGAAGTTAGGAAACCGGTTTGTACTGGTTTGTGTTGATGGGTTCACCCGTTTCAGCTGAATTTTCCCAACTAGATTGTCGACGACCCACACAGTCATCAGATGTCTAAATTCTATCTTTACTTCATTTGGTCCATGCCAGTTCCTGGTATCGGACAATGCCAAAACCTTCACGTCTCACCTGTTCCGTAAGTTTTGTTTCGAATATGGTATCTCCCATGTGACCATGAGTCCATATTACCCCAACCTGTCGTTGGCCGAGCGTGTCAATCGGAACCTGCGTTCCGCGTTGATCGCATACCACCATGATGATCACGCCAAGTTGGATTCATCGGTCCATTGGCTAGCTTTTGCGTTCAACACTGCTGTCCACGAAACACATAACACTACTCCATTTTCTCTGATGTTTGCTTATGTACCTAATTCTCCGTTGACGAACTTGTGGTCGATTCATGACCTGTTGCCTGATCAGCCGTCTGCCGACAAGGTGAAGCAGATCTGGAAGGAGGCCCGCAAGTCCATTCAGGTTTCTCATGAGCGACTCGCTCAAAGGTACAATCAGGGACGGAAGCCCGTCAACCTCGACGTGGGAGACATGATATATGTCCAGGACCATTCACCTAAGCTTCTAGGAAACAAAGTGTCAGGAAAATTGCGGCCGCGATACCGCGGCCCATTTAAAATTTTATCCTTTGTCAGTCCTGTTTCAGTGCTGGTGAGCGACCCTGAAAGGAAGAGGATCTTCAGGACTCACCTCTCACAGTGCAAGCCCGCACACGAGACGCCCAAGCGAGTCTCGGGTTAGTCGACAACTAAAACTGGTGGTATCTTTGTTTTATTTCATGCCCCTTTTCTTTCATAACTGGTCATGTGATCTTTTGTAAAGTTTCCCCCCAAATCTACAGAGAACTTGCGTCTCTGGAGGCGTTGCTTACCCAAAATGTTGTGAGAAGCGTGTTGCACCTTGTTGTAGGAGCAAACGGATCGTTTATCGGTTTTTATGACGTGTGACAGGCTTTTCCCAAGATTGGTAACACTTAGTTAATAGTAGAACTCTGTGTTGGTTATTTGAAGCTAAGGTGACCTCGATGTGGAGGTGATAAGTGGTTATGCCTGCTTTGTCGAGGCAATATTGTGTAAGGGGTAGGATTTAGAATGGCTTGGATACGGTAACTTCCCGTTTGGTTAACGTAAGGTGATTTCTTGGGTAACGGGGGCCCTGCCTTTAAAAGGAATAAAATTGTATGTTTCTTTTTTTTTCAAAATCAAATCTTTGATGTACCACGTCTGATACCTGATGAAAACTTAAATAACCCGTAAGATGAACTATAACTGCCCTTCTGGCAACTAGTATTGCACCATGAACTGTGTCTGTCACTCTGGTATGTCCTGCTACTCGTGTGCTTAGCATTTTAGTGCTTGGCCCATTGGAAATGGAGCTCCCTGTGGATGTGTCGGACTGTGCTGTTTCTCCGCGGGATCCAGTGCAGCTCAGGGCGTCCAAGATACCCTGGTGGACATGTGGATGGTGGCGTGACTGGGAAACTGCTGGCGGGGACCTGGGGTCGTCATCGGCCCGTTCTCCATCTGTAACTGGGTCATCAGGACATTTCTACCTAGACCTTTCCAGCTAACATGAGGAGCGGAACTATCACCGAGACATTGCCATCAACTCAGCTTGTCGCTGTGTGAATTCGAAACTTGAACATTCTGCCTGCCATTCAATGAAGTCTATGCCAAAAATTCCTTCGAACGTGTTTGGACATATGTAAATCTGCAGCCGTACATAAGAGGTGATCCACTCCAGATCTGTCACATCTACTTACGCAAATGCTGTCCACCCCGCAGTTTGCTTTGGGGGGAGGAGGATGTGACGTGTTTCACGCCACTTAGCTAACATAAAAATATACCTAACCTAAGATATTCTTTCCTGCCAAATTTACCCGTCCCTGAATTTCCAGTTGGAGCGAACGCTTCATAAATTCCTTCACTTACCCAAAAATCTGAAGAACATTGTGGCCTATGCCAACTGTTGCAAATTCGAACTGTGGACACCTTGTCGACGAAATTTTACTGCATATAACGTCGCACTCGCAGTCTAAACACGCGAGGTATACTCTGGACCTGATGTGCACTGGTTCTGGAATTAATGTGTTCCCTAACCTCAAAATAACTTTGGATTTACGCATTTATGAAATCAACATCGCCTGTATCGATTGTTCTGGCCACAACAATCGCGAGATGTATCGACTGCCGAGTGATGACAAGTGACGAGCGCACAGCGACCGACCAGTGTGGCCAACTCTCACGGAAGCGAACTCGGAAGTGTCTTATGGACTACGTTCAAGAAAGCCAGGGGATTCTAGTGTGCGTGTGTGCTACTACTGCTCTTTAGAAATTATCGTGCCATTTTGATATATGTTGAATGTTTGCGTGCGAACTACCCCTCTTGGTGCCTGACTTTCAAAAGGAAACATCTCCCGGGGATTCGGATACCCCGGGCCTATAGGACAGGTATCAGCTTCCTCGTGGGGCGATATTATTTATTTAGTTTTTTCGTTTTCTTCACATGTAGTGGCACAGGTAAGTTCCAAGAAGTGTGATATTGTGTTTGTTGTTTATCTACCTATCTTCGGGGCCTTGTTTTTTTTCCTTCTGTGTAATAGCGTCGTGGAATTACGTACCTCGTGGGTACGGCGCAACTGGTTGAACTTCGGCCGATTTTATGAGTTGATTTCTCCCTCTGTTTAATATCTGAATTGTTTATCAATTTTCCCTTCTTCGGAAGTAGTTTTCATGGTGGGGAGTCTCTCTTGTTTTGGGCGAGGATTTACCTTGTTGTGCAACCATGTGCGTCCTTTAGTTTGGGTAAAAATTTATTCATTTATTTTCTGTGATCACGCTTCTTGGAGTTTTCCCGTTTTCAGCCATGTAGAATTTTTATTATTTTAGTTTTATGGGGGCCCTGTTCCTAAAGTTGCATCTCCTTACGTCCACGTGCTAGTTGTAGTTTATGTGACGCTTTTGCTTTGGTTTTCCTCCCTTACGCGTTTCATTTTTGGGTTTCCCATTTTGTTGTATTTCTGTTTAACCTATGGGATTGGTTCAAATCTCAACTTTTGGGAGTAGCGCCTTATGGTGCAATCGTACCTTGGTGTTCCGTTAGCTTCCGCCATTTTTAAGAGTAGAGTCTATTTCGCGTCGGGTCCTTGGCGGTTGTGTGATACCTTCCGGTCCGCTTTTAGTAATGTATCTTTTCATTTAATTTCTATTTATTTACTTTTACGTTTATTCCCTGGTATGTTCGTGCGTGTTAGTTGATCCTAATTTTCTTTTACGTGTGTAACTTGTAATTTGTCCTCTCATTTGTGTAACCTCACGGTGGCATTTTCAGTTATGTTTCGTTCAGGGGATTTGTGTGCACGTGTTCCCAGTTCGATTCGCCTGTCATTCCATATTGCTAGGGATAGCTTCCTCTTGTGTTTTAATTAATTGTAAGATTTTACCTTTGGTGTACCTGTTGATCTCGTATTTTCCGTTGGCGTCTTAAAGCATGTTAAGTGGTCTGCCGTGCCACAGTGTTACTGACCTTGTGACTTTCCTTTCGAGGGAAATTATTTCTTTCATGATAAAAACTGTTTGTAATTGAAATATGTCCCTAAAGAATGTAGTTCCTATTTTTATATTTTTTTGATATTTTATAATACAGACCCCTTTTATATTTTGGACTTCGACTTTACTTGCCCTTTAACGTCCCAACCCCCACCCTCAAGACAGCTGCAGTGGAATGATCCTCACCAGGTAAGTCTTCCACTTTTCAAGCTTGTGGATAAAACGACGTATTTTCCTCTCTTGTCCATCTGAGGGTGTCACCCGAATACGTCGTCAACACCGGCCGCCGAGGCAAAACCCATGAAGTCCCGTAAAGGATGTCTTGGGGTCGCCGTTGGTAAGTTTCCTTCAGGTTGGCAGGCCCTCTAGGGAGTCTGTCGAGCTGAACGAGATAGTGTAGTGAGTAGGAAGGGGGGTTACAATAAGCTGAGTCTCATCATCATCATCTTGTACAGTTTCCAGCCCCAGGCTGGGTCTGTTTGGAACATAAGCCTCGCCACTTAGTCCTTTCTTCCCACCACCTCTCCGCTGTCACTCTGGTCCAGTCATCGCCTCTCTTCTTGACACATTCCTCCACTCCTTTCAGCCATCTATCTCTTGGTCTTCCCCTTGGTCGTTTCTTCTGCATCTGCATCTCATGTATCCTCTTGGGAATCTTCTTCTCATCCATTCTCTTTAAGTGTCCATACCACCTCAGTCTTGATGTCCCAATCCTACCTTGCAAGGGCTCCTCTTTCACCATTTCCCTGACCTTTTCATTCCTCACCCTGTCTCTTCTTGTTACTCCGATCCTACTTCGCAGGAACTTCATTTCACCTGCCTGTATTCTGCTTATGTCTCTTTTCTTCATTGTCCACGTTTCTGAAGCATAGGTCAGTATCGGGATATAGTAGCTTCTGTATAACACTTCCTTGCTTTTTTGTGGGACATCTTTATTCCACACTAAGCTCCTAATGCTTCTCAGGAATGCTTCTGCCTGTCTGCCACGTTCCGCAATCTCTTTGTCATTTCTCCCATTTTCCTCCACTATACTTCCCAAGTACTTGAGACTTTCCACCTTCTTCAGCTGTCCACCTCCAAGTGTTATCCCACTCATTGGTCTGTCCTTTTTCCTGGTCGTTAACAGGATCTCACATTTACTGATGTTGAACTTCCATCCGTACTCTCCCACTGTTTCTTCCCAAGCGTTCAGTTGCTCCTGAATTTCCTCCTCCCTGTTTTCCCAGACCATGAGATCATCTGCAAACACCATTGCTTTCATCTTATCTTCTCCTATCTTTCCTGCTATCCGTGTCATTACCTCATCCATAATCACAATAAAGAGAAGGGGTGACAGCGCACTACCCTGTTTCAGGGTTTGTCTGAACCAGTCTGTTCTTTCCCCTCCAACTTTCACACAACTCACACTTCCACAATACATCTCCTTCACTCTGCCTACAGTCCCTTTTTCCACTCCCATGTTTTCCAATGCTTTCCAAACCTTCTCCCTACACACACTATCATAGGCCTTTTCGATGTCCAGGAAGGCCATCAACAGATCCTCTCCAAATTCGTAGTGGTGTTCCTGGAGCTGTCTCACTGAAAATATGAGATCCACTGTTGATCTCCCAGGTCTGAAACCATACTGCTCCTCTCTCAATTTTCTCTCCACTTTGGCTCGTATTCTACTTTCTAACATCTTTTCATATATCTTGGCACAGTGAGGTATGAGTGTGACTCCCCTGTAATTTCTGCACTCCTTTCTGCTTCCTTTCTTAAATATTGGGACAATTAATCCTTTCTTCCAATCTTCTGGGGTCTTTTTCTCCTTCCATATCACCCTCATCACACGGTACAGCCACTGTTTCCCAACCTCCCCTGCTGCCTTCACCATTTCAACACTCACTTCATCCACACCCGGTGCCCTTCCTCCTTTCATCTTGTCTATAGCCATCTCCAGTTCTCTCCAATTCAGGTCCTTTTCCATTCCTGTGTTGTCTTCTCCATCTTCCAATACATTGTCTTCCTCCCTATGACCATTTGGATTCAGCAAATCCTCAAAGTACTCTTTCCACACTGTCTTGAGTGTTTCTTTGTTGTGTACCTCATTTCCGTTTTTGTCCATCATTACCACATCCTCTCGCAGACCTCTTCTCTTACTTTTGACCATCCCATAAAGTACTTTCTTATTTCCTCTGCTGTCTTCCTCCATCATCTCTGTCTACTTTACCATCCACTTCTTCCTCTCCTCTGCGACAATCTTGTTTGCTTCTTTCTTCTTTATCTTATAATCATCCCTTGCCAGATCAGTTCTTTCCTGGAACCACACTCTGAAAGCCATGTTCTTCCTTCCCACAGCTTCTTTTACTCTCTCATTCCACCATGGTGTCTCTTTACACCGCTTTCTGTTGCTAGTTCTTCCACAAACTGCCACTGCAGCTTCCACCATTGTGTTCTTGAATTGCTTCCATTCCTCTTCCCCTGTTTTAGGATTGTCTGTTGGCATCCTTTCCCTTATTATCTTCTGGAATTCTTCCTTGACTTCCTTTTCCTTGAGTTTCCATACTTTGATTCTCCTTTCCTGGTACTCTGTCCTCTTGCTATCCTTAACAACTCCCAGGTTCATTACAAGTATTCTGTGGTCGCTATCTAAGGCCTCTGATGGTATTACCTTTATATCTCTGACACTTCTCTTCATTTCCCAGTCATACAGCATGTAATCTACCAAAGATTTCTTTGTTAAATCACTGCTGTACCACATTACCTTGTGGCTTTCTTTCTTCCGGAACCAGGAGTTTCCTACCACTAAACCGTTTCTCTTGCAAAAATCCAGCAACTTTCTCCCTTCTTCATTCCTGCTACCCCATCCTTCTGCTCCCAATACATTTTCATATCCTTGCCTTTGACTTCCTACATGTGCATTCAAATCTCCCATGACAATGATGCTCTGCCCATTCAACTGCTGTTGTAGCTCCTCCTCAAAGTCTTCCTTCTCTTGAGCTGTACATCCAACTTGAAGGGCATATACCTGGGCTATCTCCAGGCTTCTTCCCTTTACAGTTACTCTGATCTTCATGATCCTGTCACTTATTCCCTTTACCTATTCCTTCATTCCATCTCTCACAACTACTCCTACTCTGCTGCTCCTTCCTTCACTGTTCCCACTCCAGTACAACCGGTACCCTTTCCTCAGTTCTCTGCGACCTTATCCTTTCCATCTTGTTTCTGCCAAGCCCAGTATATCCAGTTTTCTTCTCTCCATCACATCGACAATCTCCTCCACCTTTCCTGTCAGTGTCTGTATGTTTAATGTCCCAACTCGTAGTCCATTAGCATATCCGGGTCGTCGTCGTTTGCATCCGTCCTTTCCGAGGCCTGTTCCTGTTTTGAAAGCAAATATGATATCCACTACTGGCTTGCTAGGCCTATCGTAGCTTCACCAGAGCCCCATCAGCCGTCACTTTTCAGAGTTCCCGTAGAGCCTTCACAGCTACCGCAGCGGTCCCAGGGCATACAAAGTCCCCACTGTACTTCACCCCTACAGGCAATCCCCTACTTCATGCCGTTGCCCGTCTCCCACCACTTGGAGGAGGGGTTGGACTTGGACTTTTCCTAATTTCAGACAATTTTCTATACCTGCACATTTCTCTTTCAACCACTCTTCTTTCGCTTCCTTGCACTTCTTGTTAACCTCATTTCTCAGACGTCTGTATTCTGCTTTCCCCTTTTCATCTCTTACATTCTTGTGTTTCCGCCTTTCATCCATTAATTCTAGTATATCCTGAGTGATCCACTGTTTTTTACCTATTCTTTCTTTCCTACCAATGTTTTCTTCTGCGGATTTTGCTATTTCATTCTTCAAAAGTGCCCATTCGTCTGCAGTTGAAGTTGGTTTAGGGTTTTTCATTAGTCCTTCCTTTATACTCTTCTTGAATCTTTCATTTACATCCTTCACTTTCAGTCTGTCTATTGCCCACCTTTTTGGCTTTTGACTTTTCTTCAGTTTCTTCAACTTTAATCTGCATTTCATAATAACCAGATTGTGGTCAGAGTTTATGTCAGCACCAGGATATGTTTTGCAATCCAAAATCTGGTTTCGAAACCTCTGCTTGTCCATAATGAAGTCGATTTGGTAACGCCCTGTATCTCCTGGTCTCATCCATGTGTATATTCGTCTATTGTGGTTATTGAATAAGGTGTTAGCTATGGCCAACTCATGCTCGGTGCAGAATTCCATCAGCCTGCTTCCTCGATCATTCCTTTCACCTAATCCGAAATCTCCTACTATCTTCCCTTCTCTGCCTTTTCCTACCACAGCATTCCAATCTCCCATTACTATAACATTTTCATCACCCTTGATATACCTCAGAATTTCATCAATTTCTTCGTAGACCTTTTCAACATCCTCATCATCAGCTTGACTGGTAGGCATATAGACTTGTACCACTGTAGTGCAGGTAGGTTTTGTATTGATTTTTGCTACAATAATCCGTTCACTATATTGCTCATAATATTTCACCCGCTGTCTGAGTTTCCAACTCAATAAGAGACCTACCCCTGCTTGTCCATTGTTTGATTTAGTGCTAATGACCCTATAGTCACCTGACCAGAAGTCCTGTTCTTCCTGCCAGCGCATTTCACTAATCCCAACCAAATCCAACCTCAACCTATCCATTTCCCTTTCTAAGTTTTCTAACCTTTCATCTCCTAGCAGACTTCTAACATTCCACGCTCCGATCCGTAGAATGTCAGATTTCCTCTTTGTCACTTCTGTGATGTTAACCTCCTCTCGAGTAGTCCCCACCCGGAGATCCAAACGGAGGACTAGTTTACCTCCGGATTGAAATTTTACAAGGGAGGAGGCCATCATCACAAGTAATTATGCATAGAGAGGTGCATATCCTCGGGAAGAGCATTACGGCTGTAGTTTCCCGTTGCTTTCAGCCGTGCAGCAGAACGCAGTGTAGCCATTAGTTGGCTGATATTATCAAATCTTAACCGTCTGTAAGACAAGTAAAGAACTGATTTATTCTGAAAGGCTGCTACTCCCTTTCAGAATAAGTAAAGAGGAATTCTACTAAAAATACTAACCTTCTACTAACAATTAAATACCAAAATTCTATTACTAAAGTTCCACCAACAACAAGTGAAATGAAAATCCACAGCCTGCTTCCAGTCTCCGACCGGGTCAGGAATGGAATGAATGAAGCCCCCATCTAGCGGCGAGGATATGAACTGTGCCGGCTGCCGAGGCCTGACGCACTCCTCTGGGGCAATGATTAAATGAATGACAGATGAAATGAAATGATAGTGGAGAGTGTTGCTGGAATGAAATTTTGACAGGGAAAACCGGAGTACCCGGAGAAAAACCTGTCTGTCTCCGTTTTGTCCAGCACAGATCTCACATGGAGTGACCGGGATTTGAACCACGGACTCAGTGGTGAGATGCCGGCGTGCTGCCGCCTAAGCCACTGAGGCTTCACCAACAACAAGTACTACCACTAAAACAGTCCGTCACCAGGCACACTCACATGCACCCTCACACACCACAGTCTAATAGGTGATGATGATGATAATTGTTGTACAGAAGATGATAAGCAGACCTGACTACATGGTCATTGGCCCAGATGATGATGAAAAAACAGACCTGACTTGTTGGTCATAGGCCCAGATGATGATGAAAAAAAAAATGAAATATAGTAATAAAATGGATATCCTTACAAATGTAATATTAAATAAAATAAATATTCTTTTTTTTACAATAATTTTCAAAAGTAGTATAATTTTAAACATTTAATTATAATACCAATACGGATATTTACAACATTTGTGTTTACAATGGCAAATGTGTTTGCATTCTATGAAGAAGCCAGCCAGGCTTATAAAACACTTAATAGATTTAGTCAATTAAGAATTGAAATTTCTACCTTATTAAGAGATATTTATTTCATTAAACAATGTTTATTATTATCATTAACTTTTCGAAGAAGATTCAGCTTACTTAGTCAAGCACTGAACTGAATTATTTTATTGATTTTAGAACTTGATTTTCTAGATTATTTTGATTTTAAAAAATTAATGCTTAACATTTTTACACTCACCATTAATATTTATTATTTTCTAACTACTTTTGAAAATTATTGTAAAAAAACCAATATTTATTTTATTTAATACTACATTTGTAAGGATATCCATTTTATTACTATATTTCAATTATTATCATTTACTTTTCATTTCTTGTTTAGATTTAAGTCATATATGAAAAATGAAAATCCACAGCCTGCTTCCAGTCTCCGACCGGGTCAGGAATTTAAGTCATATATACTATTTTCAATTTTTAATTCTTAAATGATTTTCATTTTAAGCTGAAGATGACCTCATCGAAGGTCGAAATAAGTCCTAATATATAAAATATATATTTGTTAAGTATTGATTTGGCGTATAATTCTAAACGTTTAATGTACTGAGTACGCGATTGGGCAGGATATCGAATTGTGTAGCCAATAGGCTTCACCCAATATCCAATAGAAGATGCCACACTATTGGCCGAGTAGAAGCGCCAAGTTTAAAATCTGCCAATGAAAGTTATGGTTTCATATGTTGCCTGCATTCTTTTGTTTGTATTCTTAGCATTGTGCTTCGAAGTGGAGTTTGCGGCAGCCTTCTTCTCAGTTTTATTTTAAACACATTTCATTTGTTGCAAGAACCGTCGTGTTTGTGCATCACGTTATTGGTATATTAATGTGAATAACATATACTTGGTTGTGTTTACAAATGTTAGTGAGATGTGATCACTCATTCCCTAATTGATGCATTCTCCCTCCCTATGTTCAAATAAAAATAAAGTTTGCATTTCCATGTCTGATACTTTGTCCATTCCATTCTATTTCTTTGATACTAAGATTTTTGCTTAGCAAGGGATAGTAGTGAAAGTCATTGGGGGATAGCCGGGATAAGTGAGGTTATGGCAGTCTCATAATGGGCTGATTAAACATGTAAACTTCGTTTATTTGGATTAAATATATCCTACTATGTAGCATCAAAATAAAATAGCTTATTTTTACTCTCTCCCTTTCCCAAAATAATGTTTCTTTGGAAACTTCGTGTCTAAAGTACCCCCCTCAACTTCGGAACTAAAAATTTAGAAAAAAAAGGGGGTCCTATAGCCGAGTAAAAATGGTAATCCCCACATGGCACCAGTCATGTTTTGTAATGCGCTTTGGCCTACTCTGTCTTTAAGTGAAGAACTACACAACGTACCCACACTGAGAATTCATACATTCATGTCTAATGCTTTATTTTGATGAAGAGAGAATTATGCCACCATGAGAATCAACACACTGAAACAGTTTAGACTAGAACTCACACAGATGGTCTCAGCAAGTATTCCAAGTCAGTAGTAGTGAAGTCCTGCTCAATGATGACCCTGGATTCGGCTTCCTCCCCATGTGGTAGGAATGATAAGATTTCATTGGCATAGGAGTGGTATGGAGTCAACGAAGGGGGCAGATACAACGCCCCATGCTGTCTGTTATCCAAGTCTGCCAGCTTTAGAAATGGGTGCTTCATAGAATCCACTCGAACCGTCTTGATACCTGTAAGATGACATCAAGTGAACAACTCCAAAATGTGTAATAGTTGAATTCTAATACAAAAGAGATGATGGGCATGGATTCTTCTGTCCACTGAAATTAGTCATGGTTTTCTGAATTAAATTTTGAGTTTGTGTTATGAGAATATTACAATACATGTCCTTGTGTGGAGGGGCTGATGACCTCGCTGCTCTGCTCAGTCAACCCTTGTGTGGTCAAATGTTTTATATTCTTTGTTTCTTCGTAATATATCTACTGTATAATTGGCAGAAACTTCAAACGTTTCTTTAACATTGTTTGAACCTTATAAATGCTACTTTCCCCCAGGGGCTCACAACTTGTGGGAAGTGGGTCAGCTGAGTCCGGCATTGCTTCCACTTACTTGTGCTGGGCTCCTTTCAGTTAACTTTCCTGTCGGCCTCCCTTGGTCAACACTTGTTCTCTTCCGACCCCGACGGTAGTAGGGTATCCGAGGCCTAGGGAGTTGGCCCTTGTCTACCTTTGGTTGTGGCGAACATCGTACAAATAGCCTAAATATGATAGTGTGCGAGTCGAGGCCTCGCATGGAGGTCCTTGATTCACGCCCCGACCCAGATCACTGGAACTGGGAAATGAAGAAGAAGTGCTACTTGTGATGGGTGGACTCCTATGGCTTCTGTTTGGATGCCAGGACAGAGTGGAGCGCATTATGGACAGTTCATGTCAAGGTGTTCTAAACTAAATATTAAAACTGAAACGATGCAGTGGTATCATCAAGACCTTAGTTACGTGGTTGCTTAAAATATTGATACTGTGAAAGAAAAATGTTTTGCTCTCCGTGTTCCTAGTGCCATTACTATTGACTATCTTGATGACTTTATCCGTATCATTAACATACCTGCCAACTTTTACGGTTTATCCGTAAAATTTACGGAAATTGCAGCATTTTACGGTTTTACGGATGAACGGTGTCATTTTACGATTTCGCGGACAAAAATTTGAAAAGATAATTTACATTCGATAATACCGCTTACTTCCGTACAATCGATTGTTTGCGTGGGTCGAAGGCAAGTCCACGATAGTCGATAACTCGTTCTTTGATATGATTCGTACTTTTAACCGTGTGATGTTTGTGTCTTCATTGTAATTGAATTTGAAGCCGGGATAACCGTTCTTCCATGTGAATCTTAGGTGTCGACAGGCTCTGCTTCGCATATTCTTTGTTCCGTTCCGTTCGCTCGTTGCGATTTAAACCATATTCTTTGACCACGTTAGTTGTTCATTGTTCGCGAAGTTGGCGTTCCTTGAATGCTTTCGTCTTTTAAGGTTATGGCATATTTTAATGAAGCGTTCGAGTTTTTGTGCTATAACTTCGTGCTTCGCAGTTTCCTGTATTCCTTGGACTAATTACATTCGTTCCACGTGTGTGTGTTTTTTTTCTACCATGTGCATATTCTTTCTTCACGAGGTTGGCGTCGTATTCATTTAATGGTTTAAGACTGTGTGTTTTGACATGTTTTAATGAAGTGTTGGCTGTCTTAAGTGTTTTATGTTATAATTTTATGTGACGTTCAGTGATCCAGGTTCCTTTCGATGTTTTAGTAGATATCGAGAATGAACAAATCCAACAAGAAACAGTACTTCCAGACATTTAAAGAATCATACTCGGTTGATTTTCCGTGCATACTAAAATCAAGAAAGGGAGAAAAATTTGCCTTTTGCACGGTATATGGGTGTGATATTAATATTGCACATGGTGGAAAAAACGATTTAAGTAATCATGTGAAGTGCGGTAAACACATTAGTTATGTTAAATCGAAGGAAGATAGCAAGAAAATCAACACCTTTTTTGCTAAGTCTGGAAACGTTGACAGTGACGTAATTAGGGCCGAGTGTCTGTTTACTTCCTTTTTGGTGGAACACCATGTGCCCTTAAGTGCGGCTGATCATGCTGGTGCTTTATTTAAGAAGATGTTTCCCACATCAGAAGTTGCAAAGAAATATAGTTGTGGTCGCACGAAAACGACATGTATTGTAAATAAAATGGCAAAAAATGCATCATCTGAAGTTGTTAAGTGCCTTCAGAACGGACCGGATACAGATAAATCCCTTTTCTTTTCATCAGTGAGAAACTACTTTTATACTGCCTGTGACTACATCAACAAGTTTCCACTCAAGGATGACGTGTTAAAGAATGCTCAAGTTGCTAGGTTAGACAAAATTGAAGATGTACAGTTAACTTCCATTCGTTTTTTCTTGGAAAAGTTTTTAATTAAGTATAACAAATTTAAAGTTTCCGCCTAATCAACACTCATTTATTATTAAGTTAGCTTATGGGTACATGTTTCGGAATCAGTACAATTCCTTCTTCAGCCCTTCATAATTCATATTCGGAAACATCATAGACTAAAAAGACTAAAAAGACCACGTCCATGTGAGAAACATAACACACTGATATTAAAATACTATAAAAACTAATTAAACACTTTAAAACATGACAACCTTATGGACATTCCATACAATAAAGCAATAAAAACATTCCTGCTGTTAACAGTCAAATTGATTAATAATCACTATTATGCACATTCTTGAAAGGTATGCGAAGGTCAAACTGTGCAGTCGTTAATTTCTTTTTGTAAATGAAAACAAAGAGTACATTTCATTTGTGTTCAGGACACAAATAACTTGCTGTACTGATAAATGTTGACACAAGTGGAAACTTTGTTCGGCACTTTATTGAAAGTGCGCTGAAATGTGCTTAGTAGTTGCAAAACGGAGAAAACCTTCCGATTATTAAACTTGTATTTTGCACATTAACTGAGTGTGTTTATCTTGAGCCGAAAGCTCACACTAGTGGATTAGCCTGTATACACATCGGACCGCAAACAGCCAGGCACTTGACCTTACCTACATCGCTTCGCATTAGCAGTCACGCCGATGTGGGAGCCTACTACCCAGCACCATATTCATTGACATTGGCGTTTTGCTCTTAAACGTTGCACGTCCGTGGAGCTTTCGGCTCAAGATAAACACACTCAGTTAATGTGCAAAATACAAGTTTAATAATCGGAAGGTTTTCTCCGTTTTGCCTCTACTAAGCACATGTCAGCGCACTTTCAATAAAGTGCCGAACAAAGTTTCCACTTGTGTCAACATTTATCAGTACAGCAAGTTATTTGTGTCCTGAACACTAATGAAATGTACTCTTTGTTTTCATTTACAAAAAGAAATTAACGACTGCACAGTTTGACCTTCGCATACCTTTCAAGAATGTGCATAATAGTGATTATTAATCAATTTGACTGTTAACAGCAGGAATGTTTTTATTGCTTTATTGTATGGAATGTCCAAAAGGTTGTCATGTTTTAAAGTGTTTAATTAGTTTTTATAGTATTTTAATATCAGTGTGTTATGTTTCTCACATGGACGTGGTCTTTTTAGTCTTTTTAGTCTATGATGTTTCCGAATATGAATTATGAAGGGCTGAAGAAGGAATTGTACTGATTCCGAAACATGTACCCATAAGCTAACTAAATAATAAATGAGTGTTGATTAGGCGGAAACTTTAAATTTGTTATACTTAATTACAAAACGTCAACACGGAACCTGCAATGGACTCTTTTTTGGAAAAGTTTCCTATCATGTTATGCAAGGAAGAGAACGAAACTACAGATGAGGTGGTGAATGAGCTTCAGAGGCAGTTCACAGCTCTTCAGGTAGATGACACTTTGGCTGCACATCAAGATGCTGCAAGTGATTCCAGGTGGGCACAAATATCAAGAATTCGTGGAGCCGATGGACTTCTTAAGTATAACCGAATTTCTAGAGTATTGCTCTCTATTCTCACCATACCCCATAGCAATGCAGAATGTGAACGTTTTTTTTAGCCTTGTGAAGAAAAATAGAACACAGTTCAGGTCATCCATGCCCAATGAATCTCTGGGGTCTATTTATATTTTGAAGACCAGGAGTTCTGGTCCCTGTTATGACAAAACATTTTCTCAAGACTGTTTGCAGGAAGCCAAAAAGGCCACAACCATGACTTAAAAGTCGAACTAGCATGTGATTTGCAGTGTGTATTATATTATTTCTTGCCTGTGTTACGTTAAACAAGTTTTATTGTTTAAAGCCTTTTTCAATTATCGTATATCAGCTTAATCTATCAAGGAAGTCCTGTTATGTCTGCTCCAAACCAATATTCACCACGCCTGCTGCTGATTAACATGGATTTCTTCTTGATTGTTATGTTCATCTACAAATCATGTAAGTAGATATGATTTCATTGAAGTATCCTGTTTAAAGCATGAATTATTGTATTTTGTAGCCCAGAAGTATTATTATTTTCGTCAAGCCGGGGTATGTCGAAAATCGTTAGATTTTTTGTCGCGCGTGAGTTTTACTGATAGCCCTTTTCAAAAGTTGGCAGGTATGCATTAATTGGAGTTAATTGCAGAAACTCCTCATGTACTGAATTATCTTTAACGAAACAGACACACAATTAAAGCAACCAGAAAGCGACGTGGAAAAGGTTACCAATCGCACAATTCAACAGTAAAACGGATCCATGGCTAGCTCCAATACTCAAGGAGAGTCTCACCGAGAGTTGAGTGAAGGGCATTTACCAAGTGACGAACGTGATCACTTTTAAAATATATACAGGAGTAAGAAACCTCAATAGCGGTAGCGTAAACCAGGTGATAGATGGGACGATATAAAGTTTCAAGCAAAGAAATGGCTCTGGGGGGAGAGGGGGTTAACCCCTAAACCCCCCCTGTTGGTACGCAACTGGATGTAACACCACGAGAACATGATTGGGTGCAAATTGGGAGCATACAACAACCTTCATCAAGGGAATGACTGTGATACCAGCCCAAAGTGCCATTGTCTAGTCACAGGAATTAAAGAATCAGGGCTTCAAAACAAATTCTGCTCAATTTATTTATTTATCGTATGGCTTTTAGTGCCGGGAGTGTCCGAGGACAAGTTCGGCTCACCAGAGGGTGTAGCTGCTTCTAACGGACACCACTAGGGTGAGCTACAAGTTCCGTTCAATTTCAAGTAGTTCCAACTTTCGCTACTAGATATTAATGATACCTAGTGTTGAACGTTGGAACTTGGATAGAGCGTTACAACGAAATCTAACCAAGAAATTTAGCTCCACACAAGTTTAGTCTGTGGAAGGACCTTTTACATGCCATAATTCTAAGACATGGGACCGCCGGCTTTACTTCCTCTCCGAAGGAAGGCATACTGAAGGATTTTAACGCTCTTAAAAAATCCGACGACTTCAGCCGGGTTTGAACCTGCTAACTTGGGCACAGCAGTTCAGCATGCTACCAGCTACACCACCGAAGCCGCTGCTCAAATTCGTAGTGAAAAGTGAATACTTTACATACCTGTAACATTTCCAGGAACTCATGATGTTGCCAGCAAGTGTCATATTTTCTCCCATGTTTACCGAGATATGTTCAATTGAGTTTATTACTGCGAAGCTAGAGTCAGCCAAAGTCTTGGTGTTTGAAACCCTTTTTCAGTGTTGCCTTAGTAAACAAAACTTTGATGGGAATAACACATCACATTTGGGTAATCGTGTTGACCGACTGAAAAGCATCAAACTTTTGTCACTAAACTAGAGCCACCTTTACTTCCGACTTGAAGTTTCAGTGCTACGTCACAGCTACTCTCTAACCAGCCAATTAGAGGCAGCCATTCAAATTGATATATCGAGATAAATCGAGTTTCGCTGACGATGTTGCCAGCTAACAATTTGTGTTCACACATGTGCTCGGTTAGTTTCATTGGCGGTCTTTGTGCATTCTCGTATTTATCGTACTGGTATATTTTTCTTTTTGATATTATTCTAGTCTGTTGTTATTTAGTAGCATAGTATTTGTTTGTCGTTTGACATAGTGCAGTATAATTACGTGTAGTTGTAGGTTAGCTTTAGGTCAGTGAGTGTTTGTGTTTTTTCTGCCGTGCGTGTGTGTGATAGTGTCATGCCGGGGTGTAGCACGAGGAAGACAAGCGCCAAGAGAGGAAATGGTTTGAAGAAATATTGCTGAACAACTTGCCTGAGAAGAGCACAATATTGTTATGGACAATGTCCCGTGTCATAGTGTCATTCAGCTCCAACAATGGCAGCTAGAAAGAATGTGCTCATTGAGTGGCTGACGAGCTACAACATTCCTTTACGTGACGACATGACTCCGGAATGAGTGGTGTGTTCCCTTTAAAGGTTTTATAATACATTTTCTCGAACTCTGAACATCTTCGACTCCGGACGTGAGGCGGTAATGGTGAGCAATTTATTTATTTATTTATTTTAATTTTTTTAGCCAACATAGGACTACATTAGTCAGGTTTATGGAGGTTTTTCTTCTTTTCGTCAGCCCAATATTTCTTCATCCTTTCTGAACGTAATTTTCTTTCTGCTTCAGGAATGACTTCCTATTCTCTGCTTGTTGATTTTTGTCTGTAGTCTAGTATGTTTGTCTTTCAGAATCTTGAGTGTGTCTGTCTTGTTATTATTATTATTATTAATCGTATGGCAATTACACATCACTTTTTGGAACACGGAGAAAATATAACCATAATTTACAAATTTACAGACATATTATTTACATAGTATAACACATTTGCTGTAGAAAACAAAAAGTCAAAGTGGTTTCCAGGATATAAGTTCTGAGGGCACTCTTCAACTATATGCTTGATGGTCTGACACTGGAAGCCACACGTGCACTCTGGAGAGGTGATCTTTCCCCATTTGTATAGTAGATCACCACATCTCCCATGGTTGGTGCGTATCCTGTTCAGTGTACACCATGTCCTACGGGGCAGATCAAGTTCCCATGGACTGTTGTTACTATGGAGAAAACTATGTAGCTCTGGTGGAGTGTTTGTGTACCAATTTTCTGCCCAGGCTTCATGAAGATTGAAGTTATGGTCTGCCAGGTTGTTGGCTGTTCTGATTGCAGGGTGTCTGGAGTGGAGTCTATTGATTTGGATTGCAGGTATGTCCTCATGGATTGACAGCTGTTGGTTGTTGCAGATTTTGTTAAATTCTCTCAGGAGGATAGTCTTTCTTCTCAGCGTAGGAGGTGGAATACGGCTCAGGACAGGTAGCCAGAAAACTGGTGTGGACTTGATTGTACCAGTAATTATCCGCATAGTTTGGTTTAGTTGAACATCTACTAGCTTCGTGTGACTACTGTTTAGCCAAACAGGGCTGCAATATTCTGCTGCTGAGTATACAAGACCTTGTATTTTAAATCTTCTATTGTAATATGTAACTCTCTCATGTCTTCTTTAAGTTCTGTGATCCATCTAATATTGTTCTTACTCTTACTCGTCCATAATTTTTCTATTATTTTTCTACTGATTCTATTTTCTGGTGACCGTATTAGATGCCCTAAGAATGATATTCGTTTCTTTTTCATTGTGCTTGTCACTGGTTCTATTTCTTTATAAACTGTGAGCAATTTATTTGTTACAATTTTTTTCTGCTTCATTATCGGAAATATTCTGTTAACCACAGTATATGTGTAATTTCTGCTACTATGTACTTAATCACGAGTATGATGTTGTGTGTAAACATGTCGGTTCACATTACGAGTATTTTGTTAACTTTACGGCTATGAATCATGTACGTCAGATGATTCGTGTTAGTGGACTGGCAACACCGTATCGGCAGCCGGTGAACTGTCAAGTTGGGAGTAACGATGGCGGCACTATAGAAAGTAGTTCAATAATTAAATTAACACGTACATGTTTCGTTATATCAATGATACCTTCGTCAGCGTGAAATATTCTTAGAAAAGTGGATTCGGTGGCGTAGTTGGTAGCATGCCGAACTGCCCTGCCCAAGATAATGGGTTCAAACCCTGCCGAAGACGTCGGATTTTTTAAGAGTGTTAAAAATCCTTCAGTATGCCTTTCTTCGGAGGGGAACTAAAGCCGGCGGTCCCATGTCATAGGTTTATGGCATGTAAAAGATCCTTCCACAGACTAAACTTGTGTGCAAGTAAATTGTTAGGTTAGATTTCGCCTTTCAATACTATTTATTGATTACTACTTACAGGGACAAGTTTCGAGGACTATCAAACTCCCAATTCATCAGACTGTCCAATAAAACTTCAAATAAAACCTTCCTTATTCACAAGTATATGCAAATCACATGAAGAGTTTCTACAGAATAATAAAAATGTTTTCCAATCCATTGTTTTCAACTCCCATTCAACGCTCCACAGAAGATCTTCTTAATGGATTTCTAGGCCTGTGCGCATCAAACACACTGAATTGGGCCGGTGCAGCGGGCCGCTGTCCGACTGCATCATCGTGGGACCACTCCAGTCCCCATGCTACTCCTGGCAAACATCAAGGCGGAGAACCGAGAGAACCCTTGTAGCCGCGCCATGCGCCACTGATTGCAGTGTGCTCGGGCGCGAACACAAGCAGACCGAATGCGCCTTGCAAAGATCCTTTCAGCTAGGTGTCAGTAACGTGCTTGGGGAGAAGGGTGGTGGTGAGGGTTGGGGGAGGGGGGAATGAGAATTGGTGAGGTTTATGACGCGACGTGGATTGCTATTGTGGGGATTGATTACTGCGTAGAATGAGAGTTGTCATCTTAAGTACATTATGAAAAATAATGGGTATGAATAGTGGAATATAGCGGGAAAGTTTTATCTATTACTATATAATGCGTCTATTAGTGTGCCGTATAAAATGCTGGTTTCGAAAATTATTTCATTGAGATTTTGTGAAGGGTTAAATCTCTGTGCTTTATCAATTTCTATTTGTTCCAGAATATTCATAAGCGTACCTTTATTTTCCTGATGTAAAATTTCTAAATCATTATCTATGGTTGTGAATTTATGTCCTGTTTCTGCCATATGGTTGCCCATCGCTGAAAATTTATTATGTTTGATAGCATTGATATGCTCCATCAGGTGTTGAACCCTCTCCCCGTTTGTCCCACATAATCAGCATTACATTCATTACATTTAATCCTGTAGACACCAGAATTGCTGTATTTGTTGGTTTTGTTGAGAATATGTGAGTTGAAAAATGTATTATGATTAGTGTTGTTGGCTCTGAACGCTATTTTTATTTTATATTTTTTGAGTACACTAGTAACATTGTATGTGGATTGGTTCACAAAAGTAAACTTTGCGTATGTGTAAGGTTCTTTGTCCTCTTTTGCTAATCTGGATAAGAGTTTGTTCTTAATTTTGTTAATTATATTGTTAACATAGTTTCTACTGAATCCATTAGCTTCGGCAATTTGGTGAATTATTGAAATTTCTTTACGATACTCTACATCAGACAGTGGGATGTTCAAGGCTCTATTGATAAAACATGTGAGTGCTGCTCTTTTATGGGAAGCTGGATGATTAGAATCTTGTCTAATGACAGTACTAGTTTGAGTTGGTTTTCTAAATATTTGATAGCATAGGTGATCTTTATCATGCATGACTAGTCATCGTTGGCTTTAACAGACTGGCATGACAAGTAGATCTAGGTAGTTTATAATAGTGATCTATCACAAGTTGAGATCTCGGAATTTTTAAACATCTTAACGCTCATCCTAAAAAACAACCAATTCAGTTTTAATGAGAAAATCTATAAACAAAAAGAAGGCCTCGCCATGGGTTCTCCTTTGTCAGGAATAGTAGCTAACATAGTCTAAGATAATCTGGAATACGAATCAATCATAAACAAAAAAGATGGTTTGTTCTTTTGGGGAAGATATGTTGATGACGTTTTCGTAATCCTTGATAACTCTAAAACGAAAATAGAACAACTTTTGCACCAAATAAATAGCAACATTAAATTCACGTCAGAAAACGAAATAAACAGTTTCTGGCTTTGCAACATGTAGCCCTGTGTACTTGGGTGTGATAAGTTATGTCATTGTGATGTCAGTACTAGTGTGTGTACTTGTAATCGAGGTAGGATTTCGGCCTTAAGTTAGGTACCATCCCAGCATTTGTCTGGAATAGAAGTGGAGAAACCATGGAAAACCACTTCCAGGGTGGCTGAGATGGGAATCGACCCCGCCTCTTCTCAGTTTTTCATCAGTGGTGACAAAGGTAATTTGTATATTGTGAGTCAATATAGATGCAAATAAGAAACAGTTAATTTAGATCGTAGGCTTTCGCGGCCGGTGTCTAGTTTATCATCTAGGCTTACAGGATGAAGCCGCGTTGTGTGTCGGTGATTGTTCCCAACGTCTCAGCTGTCATTACAGGAAACACAATGTGACAACAACGGTGATGCATCCAATAAACAAGCTGACGCAAGTGGTGCGTAAATCAAGCGAGATAAAGCAGCCAAACCAGGTTGCAGGAGTTTACAAAGTGTCTTGCTCCTGTGGTTAGGTTTGCATAGGGCAAACAAAAAGACACGTTTCCATTAGAATTTCAGAGCACATTCGAGACACAAAACAACAGATCTGCAATAGCTGAACATACTGACGTCACGTGACACACCATAGAATTTGATAAGGCCGAAACTGTTGCTAAAATTCCCGGTTATCAAAACAGGTTAATTAGAGAGGCAATAGAGGTCGTGAAGCATCCCAATAATTTCAATCGCGAAGATGATTTCAGACTTAGCAACACTTGGAAAGTTCCCTTAGGGCGACTGGCAGGGGCGCGCACCAATCAGAGAGCAGCGTGATGTCAATGCAGGACAAGCAGGCACGTCTGGCTGGCAACAACTATCAGCTTGAGAACGGACACCAACTCGTATCTATCCATGATTAAGGCTGCTGCAATGACAGCCGAAACATCAGGAAACAATCACCGATACACGACGCGACTCCACCCTGTAAGCCTAGATGATAAAAAAAGAAACAGTTAAATTCATGACACACCATGATGGGATCCTGCTGAAATGTAGAGAAAGTTGAATGGGGAGTCTTTCTTCATACAGTTTCTCTGTCATAATGGCATGTATCTATCAACGGCTCCTCAGTCCAGACCTGAAGATAAGAGCTGATTTTTTAGAGGAAAAGCTCCTTTTCACTGATGATTCCTGTTGCTGGAAAGCTTGTTCACAGAAGAAGAATAAAATACTTACTCCTCTTGGGTATTACTTTGCTGGGGCCATGCTTGCTTCTCAGCTGCTCCCAGCAGTCCGTGTAGACCCGAGGGTCTAGACACACATCAGGGGCAGCGTTGTCTCTAGTGGGAAAGTGGTGCCGCACCACTAAAACCTTACGACACACCATGTACTGCACCCAGTCGCTCCACACGAACAGTCTCTGACTGGTCTGCAGCCTGAAGGAGGGACAAACAGGACAAGTTTGCATTTTCGTCTTTAGCTGAAGCCGAGACATATTTACCATGATATCTATCAGTCGGTCAATACAAATTTTATTAGGCGGGTTTAATTGTTATTTGCACAGATTACAAGCGAACATCGTCAGGTCCAGGTCAATCAAAACAAGTTTGCTCTACCAAACAAAATGCCAATCACAAACAGTTACGACGGACCAACACTAATCCACTAAGGAGGTACAAATGTGCGGCAAGTACTGCTGCGATAATCCCCCAAACTAGAAATGTAGAATGGAGACGGAAGAAGGAGTCCAACGCAAATCCTGAGGCAAGCTATGGATTGGAACCCACAAGGCAGCCGGAAAAGAGGGAGACCAAAGAAAACCTGGAGAAGAAATGTGGAAGAAGAACTTTCCACCATTGGGAGGTCCAGGAATGAGGTGAAGAAGACTGCTGTCAACAGAGTTCGCTGGAAAGCTCTTGTGGAAGCCCTTTGCTCCTTGGGGGAGCTTAAGAGGACATAGGTCAAGTAAGTCAAGTAATCACATAGTCAAACAGTAGATCAATATAGGTTACCAAGGCAACAAAAGGAATACACCTGACATCAAGGACAAAGAATGAGGATGTGACGGGAGAGGTGAAAAAGGTTTACACAAAGGAAACAGGGATGTAAAAAAAATAATTGAAGTCCCTCCGTTACACGGAAAATGGATATGTTTCTTCAGATCTAGATGATGAATACTTGTTGCCTTGGTAGCCATATAGGAGGCCTAGATGGCCTTTACACCTCAGGTTTAGATGATGACTAGCAGAGGTACCTGTTCTTCGAATGGCCTTCGGTATTAATAACCAGACGTTATCAATTGAGCTACTGTTGCAATGGTTAAGGGGTTGTCATTACTTCATAAGTTTATCAGAGCGAAATTAGTTTTCTGGGAATATCACACACACTGTTAATTTAAGGGCCTTAAAATGTGGTTTTCGGAGAACCTTTATAGAGTTTTGTGTCTCACATTGAGAAGCGCAACATATGCTTTGGTTGTCCTTTTAGGATAAATTTTATATTTCGCCTATTTGAACATGTATTTTGAAAAGTTTTCCCATATAGGCGCTTTTCTATGAGAAGTATGGTGAAGATTTATATAAATGATTTGTGTATTGACTCTTATTGATACCATACCTAATTTTACGATGCTATAAGCACCCGAACACAAGTTGTACGTGTACATAAAGATACGCAGAAAGACAGACAAAATCAATTTCTGCTTGCATCAGTCAGAAAACATTCTGAAACGCGTAAAAAAATTGATAAACAAACAATCAAATATTTATAGATAAGTGTATGTAGTATATCTACATGCAAGACCAAAGGCACCTTGTGGCCAAAAAGCAAACTAACTCTATTGACTACAACATATCATTGAAATGAAAATCCACAGCCTGCTTCCAGTCACCCGACCGGGTCAGGAATGAAATGAAATGAATGAAGCCCCCATCTAGCGGCGAGGATATGAACTGTGCCGGCTGCCGAAGTCTATCGCACTCCTTTGAGGCAATGATTAAATGAATGACAGATGAAATGAAATGATAGTGGAGAGTGTTGCTGGAATGAAATTTTGACAGGGAAAACCGGAGTACCCGGACAAAAACCTGTCTGCCTCCGTTTTGTCCAGCACAGATCTCACATGGAGTGACCAGGATTTGAGCCAGAGACCCAGCGGTGAGAGGCCAGAGTGCTGCCACCTAAGCCACGGAGGCTCAACAACATATCATTCAGATATCCAAATAAGGATATGTTAACCACACAGTATCAAACAAAAACATCCTTATGATAAACTCGGTTGAAAGAGCAACAGGGGGACTAGAGTGGTCCCACGATGACACAGTGGGGACAGCGTACCGCAGCACCGGCCCAATTCAGAAGTTCTGGTGCGCCTAGGCCTTAGTGATCCAATAATAGTATCTTCTTTGGAGCGTCGAGCGGGAATTGCAAATAATTATTATTTCATTATTCATTATTCTTCATATGTTTTGTATGTGCTTATACAAGGAAAGTTTTTCCTGTGTGAAGTTTTGTTGGACAGGCTGAGGAAGGGGGAGTATTAGCCCCCGAAACATGTCCCTGTAAGTAATTAGAAATAAACAGTATTGAAGGCGGAAAATCTATTATTCTTTCAAAGTTATAGTTACGTCAATATGGACCTGAATAATCGACATTATGAATCGACATTATGAATTATAAACTCGTTTGTCGACAACAACAACAACAACAACAAAAAAGATTAGTTAAAATGTGCTCTCAAACTAAATTCACCTAACATGTCCTTCTTGATGTGAAAATAAGATTGAAAACCTCATAGATGAAACGGAATTCACGTCACATAAAAACTGACCCTCACCGTTGTGTCAAGTCCCCATCCACAGGGAGACCCCTTTGATAAATTGTGGTACATGAAAATTACGGTTTTTATCCTCCAATGGCCCAAATTTCTAAAGGCCGCAAAAAAGTACTACCGTATTACCTCGCATAATCGTCGCACATTCGGGAAAAAGGTAGGGTGCGACGATTATGCGAAAAATGTTTAAGTTCAAAGAAGAAAAACACAATTTTTAAATATATACTATATCATTATTTGCTGCATGCTTGCACGCTTTCTTAATATTATTTGTTTATTATGTAATGTACTGCTCTATGCAAGCAGTGGTGGAATGGTATGACGAATTGAAAAGGTAGGGAATGAAGAGAAAAGTAAAGTAATGGGGGGTCACAAACAGGATAAACGGGAAGAAGAGCTCAGTATCCTCTGTGATGGAAAGCCTCTTGAGAAAGTAGAAACTTTTGAATATCTAAGAACCATATTAAGTAATGATGGAAAAAAAAAGAACCCGAGATACTAAATATATAACACTGGTCAACAGTGATTTTTTTAAGCTGATTTTATATAAATTTGATGCCCTGAATTCAAATATGCCATTAGTTTTTGCCTAGCAGCACTAGTTTCTGAGATATTATATTTTTGTGAAATATACATTACACTATCGTATGGTAATAAAAAAACTAAACACGGAATTTTCATTGTCATATTATACAAATATTATTATATACAAACATAGAGGAAGAAGTGATGAATGAAACCAACACACTGGACACTTCGGAAGCTTTTTTTTCGTGACATTCCTGAAAGTATTTTGGAACAGTCCCTTTTTAACTCCAGCTCAGTAATCTGCCATCATGTGCATGTCCCATCTTCCTTGGTGGCGATCCTCCACAGTTTAATATCCTGGTGAAATCGTTCACCTTGTTCCTCACTGGTGTCTGCTAAATTTTCAGGAAAACGGTCTAAGTGGCTGTGTAAATAGTGCACCTTAATACTCATTTTGCACCCAACGGATTTGAAACTGTTAAGCAACTTGTTTACCAGTTCGACATAGTTTTCAGCTTAGCGTTTACCTAGAAAATGTTTGACAACTGACACAAATGAAGTAAAGGCTTTTAGCTCAGATTCATTCATCGAACTTACGAAGTCAGGATCCTTAATGAGTTGTCTTATTTGTGGACCATCAAATATCCCTGCTTTAAGTTTTTCCACACTCAACTGAGGCATTTATTTCCTATAAATGCAAAGCATGATCCGTTCTTATCAAGAGCCTTCACAAACTGCTTCATACGGCTGATATGTAGTGGAAGAAATATGATTTTCTCTCGTTCAACTAAGGGGTTCCCCAACATCCATGTTTTATATTCTTCTTCTTCCGCACGAATGGGCTCCTAGGACCACACGGAATCAACACTTATTGGCCTTGATGTATATTATTATTGACAATTGAACAAAATGGACTTAGAACTGTATATTTCGTGTAAAATTACACATAAACGCAACACAGATCTAAAAAAAATAGAGATATAGAGGAAAACTTATATTTAAAAAATAGAGCTGTTAGAGGAAACTCGATTTCATATTTAGATTCAGCGACCGAAGTATACCTAAAATCAGTTACAAAATCCCCGGCACCAACAAAAAAATTTTTTTTTGTAGGCCTGTGTAATTTATTGCAGCCAATGGCCATACAGGAAGTACGATCATGTTACATAATATAGCAACCGTTCAGTATTTTGCATAGTGGGACAGAAGTAATGTTCTTTGTGTGCACTTAATCAGGTGATACCGTGGGCAGTGTACACACACACAGTCTATGGATGGTTCATGAAAGCCCTTCCTGTTACAGATTGGATGAAACCCAGGTATTACGCCTCACGTGTAGATGTGGCGTAGCTCAAAGTTTGCTTCTCTCCATTCTTGGTTGATCATAGCCAGGGTTCGATAGAACTCCGGGTTTATTTCTTCTGTTTTCAGGAGTTGTTTCTCTAGGAATTTTGTGGAGGCTGGGGTTGATGCCAGGTTGTGGGTAGTCATTACATCTTCAATATTATAGATCTAGTACCTGCTAGCTGGTACGCAAGTCGGGTTGGCGCAAATTTGGATATGCAGAGAGCTCGCTTTACGTATCTGGCCTTGGCCCTGTCGAGAGACTGTAGGTTTTTGTGGCTTAGGTGTGGCCATATCATCTCGATGGCATATTACACCACTGGGCCGACTTTTAGCTTAAATAGTGCCATTGTGGTTCTAAGGGAGAGGGTTTTCAGGTTTCGGATTTCCATTGTGGCCTTTATCGCAACAACGATTTTGTCCTCTATGTGTCTGGTGAAAGTCAATCCGGAGACATGTAGGGTCACTCCTAGGTATTTGAACGAGTTTACTATTTCCAACGTATGATTTCCGCGAGTGAAGATGTCCTTGTACGATAGTTTCCCTCCCTTGCGGAACTTCATAATCTTGCTTTTATCCTGGTTTATGTGCATGTCGTTGTCTTTTGACCACTTCTCTAGTTTGAAGAGTGCTTCTTGTAGTGATGCCCAGTTGTTGCTTAGTAAGACCATGTCATCTGCATAGAAGACTAACTTCACGTTTGGTGTTGTTACCATTTGGGCGACGTCGTGCCTGAACATATTGAACAATATCGGGCTCATGGGGTCGCCTTGCAATACGCCGTTCGTTTGGATGATATCGGTTGATTCCAGAAGACCATCGCTGAATCTTATTACATTCATTTCCATGATGTTGGGTATGAATCTGAGGAGCTGGTCTTCGGGGCCTAGGACTACTTTGAGCTTCAGGACGAGTATGTTTCGGTTTATTCCATCAAAGGCTTTTGTGTAGTCAATGACGGCTGCAAGGGCATACCCTTTTGGGTTGCTTATCGAGTTCATTATATACTCCAGTACGTTTTGCACTGCCTGTACTGCGGACCTCCCAGGTATGAAGCCGTATTGCTCTGATGGCATGACCTCCAGTTATCGATCAAAAATCCTGCTCCAGATTATATTGGACAACATCTTGAATGCGGCGCATTCTAATGCTATACCCCTGTATGAATCGGGAGAGTCCTGAGGACCTTTGCCTTTATAGTTGACCTTCTCCAAGTGTTTGGGATAGTTTGGAGCTCGATGCCCTTGTTGAACAGTGCTGTCGAGATACTGGTGGTGTAGGAAATGGATTCTTTGATTAATTCATTTGTAATGTTGTCTGGTCCTGCCGCTTTGCGGGGACTACTTCTTGTGCTGTGTGCCACACTTCCTCTTCAGTTATATACCCGAGTGTCTCAGTTTTGTGGTCATTGGTTGTTGTATCTTGTGCAAGCTTCGTTTTCTGTAATAGTTCAGAAAAGTGGGCTTCCCAGGTTTCCATTGGTATTTTGGCTACCACGTTGGTTTTTTCTGGTGTCTAGAGCTCTATAGGGTTCGTATTCCGCTTCTTTAATTAGTTGTCGTTCCGTCCTGCATGTGTATTCCTTTCTCTTTATACGGAGTAAGTTTTTGTATACCAGCCTTTCCTGATTATATTTTCTCCGTGTGCCAGTTTGTTACTGACACACATTTCTCTTCACCCCTACTCCCCCTTGGGCCCTGCTGTCCCGGGCGGGAGCCCTCTGAACTGATGAACAATTCTTGTGTATTTTCAAATTCCCACTTATCTCCCCTGCCATGCCAAGTGTACTTCCGGCCACGGAAGGTACGAAAAACCACGAGGCGCTCCCTGAACATTCTGGGCCTTTCCAGGAACGATTCATAATACTCGCCGCGCGGCAAGTTGCCGAGAGTTCATTGGTTGATGTGCGCGCGCATGTGCGAGAGCCTATGTGAGCTCTAGTGTCTAACGGACACTATCTTTCTGCTTGGGGTTGTTGAGGTGAACAGTTGTGTGAAAATAAGGTGCGATGCAACCTTTGGAGAAAGCATAGCGCGGGGCCCTTGGCCCGAGCTAACTTCATCACGGCAAGTTTGCTGTATATATGTGAACAGGTACATTATAACTATCGCTTGAGTTGTGTTTTTATATTTTATTTTTACTCGCGTTCGAGTCTGGTTATTTTAGATTTTGATGCTCCAGTGCGGTTTGACGGAGTTTTTGATGTGTTCTTGAACTTGAACCTACGTGAACTTTGGGCACCCACATACTAGTTATTCTACATTAATTCATTTAATTATTTACTGGAAGCACTGTTTTCCTAATATGGTCATTATCTCGGGTTTCCGCTATATCGCCGCCTGAGCGAACCTGCATTTTCAAACCATGTGGCCAGCCCAAACAACTTTTCATGATACAATGCCAACATAATTAGTTTAACTGTCTCATCTCTTTTATAAGGACAAACCACCATAATATTTAATTCAGCTTGTAATTTTGGAAAGTGGGAAATTATTTAATTCTCGTGCGGCATCCCCTTGTATTGCCGTACTGGCCATTACATTGTTTGGCGTTTGAAGACGCATGGCCGTGGTAGGCCTAATTTTCCTTATCTTGCTTCATATGCAAATTGTGTAATTGGACGAGCCACGTGGTGCTCTATTTGAAGTATTTTCCCTTGTGTTGGAAGCACGTGCTGTGGTGTCACATGCCACCTTGCCTGGTTTGTTCCACACTCCTGTGCCTTGTAGTATCCCATTTATTGTCATATTTCTGGGGCCTGTGTTCCCCTATCATGGCCATTCAGGGGTACCTCCACCATTTCTATAGGAACCAGTGTATCTTTCACTTGTGCCCCAGTCCAGTGTAACCCCACTTGATTAAGAATATATTATTTTGTTACCTTGTTTTTAAACATGACTATTATTTGTGAAGGGCAACCAGCAGTACAAACCCACCCCCTGGATACGTCCAGAGCTCCTCTCCATGGTCATTCTGACCACTGCGGCGAAATACGCTAGAGGAAGCGAATGACGCTACACTCAAGTTTTCTTGGTCTGGATTACTGTTGAAAACATGGAACCTTTAGAGGACCCTATTTCTCGATGTGAAGCACTCTGAGTCAAACCAAGGTTTACTTCTCTTTCTAGTTGATGGGCCAATTCCGTTGGCTAGGAGGCAGTCTTGGAGTGACGCTAGTGCAGTGTCGAATTGCTCTGCTTATATCTGGCTAACTACCAGATCCTGGTCGAAGGTCTGGTAAAGGACATTACGTCTAATGAGCTCGGCATCCATCTCTGTGCGACGTGGGGTCTTGTTCAGTGTTTTACTGTATTTGGAAAGCTGTATTAACTGGTAGGTGCTTTTGAGAAGGAAGCCCAAGAGTTTGTCTCTAGGACTGAGTGTGTTTTCATTTTCATGTTTTCACAACGGCTGAGAATCAAATCGATGGTGCTAGTCCCACTGTGTGCTATATAAGTGGGATGTTCGGCTCTGCTGACCACCTGTAATCCCTCTTCTTCTATTAGTTCCAGGTACTAAATAGAACTAAGAAAGCAGTATCAGCTTATTATCAGATGAATCCGTTGAAGACTGCTCAAACACTCGATGAGAGCAACTTTAACTTGCTTGATCGTTGGAAAGCAATGTGGAATTCATCTGCTCCACCAGAGCAGCTTATCATGCCGTGTATTATGACCAAACTGAATCGGAAAATTTGGTCTTCCTTAAACAGAGCAAGGACTAACTGTGGCAGATGTGCAGATTTGATGCATAAATGGGACAAAGTTCAATCATCCAATCTTGTCCACTGTCAGCCTTCCCCGGAGACCCTTCTGAGTCCCTGTTGGCGACTGATCGAGTTGTTGACTATCTACAGACATTGAAAGTTTCATTATGATCTATTGTATTGTAAATATTGTAATATTGTATCTGATATTATCTTGTTATAGTTGTTTATTGTTCCATGATGTGATGATAAGCAAATGCTAAATAAATAATCAGATGAATACCACAATAGTAGGGAAGAAGGAGATAAGTCTTAAAACCAAAGAGCACATCTATAAAGCAATCATGGCACCAATATGGAGAGTTTGGGATTACAGGATAAACATCTAAGTAGGATTATTGCCACAGAAATGAAGTTTCTGAGGAGAGCAGAATGAAACACAAGAAGAGATCGAGTTCGAAATTAGAGAATTAGAGAGGAATTAGGACAAAAAGCAATGAGGAACATCAGTTGAGATGGTAGGGACATGTTACGAGAGTGGAAGAAGAAAGAGAGGTAAAACAACTACATGAAACAAAAGTTTGGTGCTTTTCAGTCGGTCAACATGAATGTACCCAAAAAGAGCTGGGTAATGCCCATATCCTGAAATAAATTACAGTAGAATCTCGTTAGCACATTCTCGGTTACGACGTTTTCCCGTTTAACGCGATGATTTTCTCACGTTTTCTATTCCCGCTTACGACGATCAAATTTCCGGTGCACTATTTTATTCTTATTTCATTAGAAAATTCGGCATCTTGAAAACACGACGCGATATTGCTTCCTATTCTCTGATAGTTATTGACAGTGTAGACGATTAGTGTGTTTTGACGGTGTGGAAGTGGCGTGAGGTAAGACGCAACACAGAAGATAGCTGACGGTGTAGAAGTCACTTGAGAGCTATGACGTAACACGGAAGATAGCCGACGTGTCTCTCTCGCGCCAGTAGAACGTGCTATTATACTTGTAACAAGTTCTTTGTTTCGAAATACACCACAGATCGGCGTGCGTATGCCGGCCGACCACTAGTGTCTCGTCCTTCCATGAATGCGGCAGCGTGTGTTTAACGACCGGCCGCCCCGTCATCTGTGCATAGCGTGAGTTATATAGCCCGTGAGCACAGAACTTTTAAACAAGATCACGTTGCATATTTTGCCGTGCATCGCTTTAGTACAATCGCTTTTTCGTCTGCGCGCAGAATCGATTTCAATACGATACGCGTTTATATGTTCCTGAACACCGGTATGGACACGACCCGATCCCACAATTTTACCGTATAGACCTTGAAACTCAATACGATCTGATTCACGCAAATACGCATTACACCACCGAAGAAGTGGTGAAACCTAGTGATAATTTTGTTGCGTTGTATTGAAATAATGGAGGTGGCGCTCCAAAGTAGGAGAACCTTTGTATAATCCTCACCTTAAGCGCGTGGAGTTTTTTTTTCGGTACACGCGCGAGCATGTCTAACCTCAAAAAAACTTCCGGTTATATTTAATCGTTCACGCCAAAGAGTACGGCACTTCTTTTCCACAGAATATCAAGAAAAACATGTATTTAAGCCGAAATCAATTATAGAAAACTAAATATTTCAAATCGAACTACAGTACTTCAATTACGAGTACGGTACCCGTATACGGTAGTACATTTTTCTCTTGTTTTCATTGCTCTCGTTTCTCTGTGCTGTATAAACTAGTTCTGTAATACAATAATTCTGTAGTTTGTTTAAAATTGTATATTCGATAGTACGTACTTCCGATTATCACGTTTTTTACTTTTCCCTCACTGAAACAAGTTAATGAGGTTTAATTATCATTTTTCATTAATACGTTTTCCCGCTTTTTACGTTAAATTTTTTCAGTCCCTTGAAAAACGTACTAACGAGGTTCCACTGTACATGAGATTAATAAATACACTAGGATGACCAGTTTCGATTGTCAAGTGATCATCATCAGATCCATTACACTTAGGCTATAACATCTATGTTTGAGAAGACAGGTGAAAAATATTTACAATATGTAAATTATTTAGTTGCAGTATTGGTAATGCAACTGTCGGTGTATGCTAAATGTAGTATATCTAATGTTAGGTGAAATGCTAAAATGGTGATAGAAATCTGGACTTGTCTGTTTGGGGTGATTATATTGTTGTAAAAAATCAACTATGGTTATACTGTAATAATACAGGCTGATACTTATCCGGTTGTCTTCCTGGCTGGAACTTCGAGCAGTTTCGTGTTCACTCTAGCACCAGTTGTGGTCGACTGAACCCGGTGTTAACTGGATGAAACTGGTTTTTCCTTTCTCCCCCCTTTGTTCTGTCTGAGGTCAGTGGAATGTTTATTTGTGTGACGTTGCCAAATCTAGATAAGAATGTATGTTATTGCATACAGTAAGATCTACAACTATTAAAGACCGTGGAACTGTCTTCGCCACACGTGGACTAAGAAGTCATTCGAACTAAGCGCTGTCCGGTCTATTGAAGACGTCCCGGCACCTTTAATACTGCCGCGCATACCGGCCCAGGTTTATTGCAGAAAAAAGTACATAGTACACCTGATCCAGATAACATTTACCTATTAACCACCGCTATTCCCCCCCTTTTTATCTAGCTTGGCTGTATCGCTAAGTTGTGTCTTGTTTCCGACAGGGTGTGTTTTTAGTAGAGTGAAAAGGGGTGAACTCTCCATAAAAGTGTGTTCATTTAGATTGTTGGGATTGTTTCGTTTGGCTAGGTGAATCTCGATTGCTTCCTTTATGTCAATAGCTCTGCCTTTCAATTCGTGATGAATTATTTTTAGGTCAGTCTCGATTTTAGTAAATTAATAATGTTATTGGTTTTACGTCCCTTTTAACTACCCTGGCTTTTAGAGACGCCGGGGTGCCGGAATTTTGCCCCGAAGGGGATCTTTAACGTGCCAGTAAATGTACTGACACGGCTCCCTCGCATTTGCGCACCCTCAAATGCCAGCTGACTGTGCCCCGTGTCACACATATGTTCGCATACGGCTGAATGTGATCCGTATCTTTTCGCATTCCTATGTTCATTATAACGTGTATCTACTCGTCTTCCGCTCTGTCCAATGTAATTAGCTTGACAACCAGTGTCTTGGCATGTAATAGAATATACCCCTGACTTTGAATACGGGTCTTGTTTATTTAAATTACTATTTTGCAGGTGCCTACCAGTTGTATTGTTCGTTGTGAATGCTATTTTTATGCCTTGCAACTACATGAAATGCGAGTTGAAGGAGGAGCTGGACGAGGTAGACCCCCCATTATATGGGATAATAGGATTGAGAGATTGGGACAAAAAAAGGGACAAAACTGTTGTGGGAATGAAGGAAAGAAAATGTGCAGAAATAGAGCGGAATGGCAGAAATGGCTCAAACGAAGCTACCCCGACGCTTGAAGGCATAAGGGAATTGAAGAAGAAGATGTAATTCCGTGTATTTCACTTTCATCAAGATCACCGTACAATTTTTGTATTTTCTCAATGTAACATCACACACGGGTCTCTGTTGTGATGTTTCCATGGAAGTGTCTGATGCTAGACTGGCACGAGGTCTCCCTTGCGTAAGATTCTGCCAATAGGAGTCAGGCCTGTTTTAACATCAGTGAACTAGGGCTAGCAGGGCTTCGTACGGGGGCTTATCGAATCTCGTCATTCCGAGGCCAACTCAAGGAAGCGACAGGTCCACACAAGTTTCACTCCACTGGAGTGGCGTTGAGCGCGAACAACGATTAGCATGGTGTGGGCCACCCGTTCGCATATCGTGAGTCATAGCCCGTGCACACAGAGGAAAGACAGAGACTTTTCTTTCCTCAAACAAGGTCACGGCTGGTTAACAACAGAGCTCGCATACGATTGTACTACGGCAGCTTGTGTACGGACTGGCACGCAAATACTAATACAATGTGCTATGAGCTGAGTACGCCATAAAATGTTATGAACCAAATTTTTATTCGAAAGGTAGCGTGCGACGATTATGCGATTAAATTTTATAAACCAAATTTTTATTCGAAAGGTAGGGGTGCGACGATTATGCAAGGAAATACGGTATTTCAATTCAGGAATTTATGAAAATAATGTTGCTGTTTGGAGATATAATAGACGTTCTGTACGACATATTGCAAGTGTAATTCGCATGAAAAAATTCTAGGGTACCCCTTGACACCCTAAAACGCATTGATGAATTTTACAGCCAAGTTGGTTCCCTGATAACCTTATAGCCATTTGCAAACTTTCACAGAAATGTAATAAATGGAGTGGCATTGTTTCTTACAGAAATAGATGGAAAGTTGGATGACACCTCTTGAGATACTGTTTTCATGGTTACCGGCTTGCATTCCTTGATTAATTTATTAAATAAAATTAGTTTTCTGGGGTTATCTCAGAAACTGTTGGTTTTAGAGCCTTAAAATGTGGTTTTGGGGCCCGAAATTTGTTTCCGACACCGAGGGGCTGAAAATGAGCCTTGTCTTGTCTTTGTATGCCTACTTCAGCATGTTTTTTAAGGAGGTAGGCCCCCTTTTATCAGAGGTACGGAGAAGAGTTATATACATGATTGGTGTCGTGTCTCAGATGGATATCTGTACCAAATACTACGGTCATCCATTCAGCTGTTCACGAATGATGCGTGCACAAAATTGTACACAGGCAGACAGACAAAAATTTTGTTTTTGCGCGCAACCATCATAAAACAGTCTGAAACGCATATATAATAATGTGCAAAAAACTACTTAAGTGTTATGTCTGAATATTTTTACTCTCGGCACTTCCAGAATAGTTCCACCAGATTTTAAAAAATATTGTTCTTCACTGGAAGGTATGTGAAACTATTGTGTGTAGTCACTAGATCTGTATGAGTAATACAACATGAGAAAAAAATCCGAAATATTTAGTCCGGTGACTTCACGAACACCCTGTATATATTATAATACTAGCAACCCGCCCCGGCTTCGACCGGGAATAGTTATGAATGCATTACGTGATAAGCGCTTTTTATCGATGTCTATGATATACGACCTACATCCATTTTAAAATACCAGTCGCCTCCGTGGGGTAGTGGTCAGCGTGCTTAGCTGCCACCCCGGAGGCCCGAGGTTTGATTCCCGGCTCTGCCACGAAACTTAAAAAGTGATATGAGGACTGGAACGGGGTCTACTCAGCCTCGGGTGGTCCAAATGACTAGAGGGGGTTCGATTCCCACCTCAGCCAACCTCGAAGTCTTCTGGCAAATGCTGGGCCACTTTCTTGTCTATCCCTCCCATTCTTTCCATCCCGTTCCATCTTCATGAGGCCCCCTGTTCGCCTCAGGGTGAGGTGAGGCCACCTGGGCGAGGCGTTTTTCCCACCTCCCCAGTTGTATCCCCCGACCCCATGTCAAGCTCCCGTAGAAGCGGTAAAGGTGAGATCCCTCGCCGAGTCCGTGGAAAAAGCCTACCTGGAGGATAAACTGACTACGAAAAAAAAAAAAAAAAATTAAAAACAATTAAAATACCAAAGATAACATGTGCAAGTCCATGAGATCGAATTACTGTCTGGGCTACATACAGTATGTAACATTGTATTTATTGGTAGCGCAAATGTCCGAGGGTCAGGTTCTGTCGAGATGTCCTATTCCCTCTCATCTCATATGACCACACCAAGGTTGTGGAGACGTTTCATTACCTGTTGATTTTTGACGCTGAGGAAGAAATGTCATCTTCAGTCTTTCCATCCAGCCCCAATAACAGCTTGAGAATCACAATGATGATGGCCACAACTCTGCCTTCACAGTTTGGAGGCTCTGGGCGATCCCAGACGTTCAAGAAGGGAGCCGTAACCAGGAAACGTTCAATCAGCATCGCCAACATGGCTATGGAAACAGAACACAAGCATTCCTCAACCAAACATAATCTACATTAAACTTCAGCACATGCTTGGTGTTTGCGCCGTCTCAAGTGAGTCCTCCCCATACGAGTACCATGTACCAGTGCCATACGCAGGGGGGGGAATAGGGTAATTGTGTATACATTATTAAAGGGGCAGATAACATTGCTGTTCTGTCCCATAAATCGACACTCATCATTATAATTAAAATGATATTTCGATTAGTATTCATAAAAAACAATAATTAAATAACCGTTCTATTTGCATGAAAACTTTTTTAGGCATTATTATTTTTTCGACACAATAAAAAAATGAAAACAAAATATAAAAAATATGGACGACAGTAACTAAATATTAAAACTGGAACGATGCAGTGGTATCATGATGAACATCCTTTGTAATTATATAAAAACTCACCTAGCTATCTTCTTTCAGCCCCAACGTTGGGCAACAATGTAATATATTAATATAACCAACCTGTTAGCCACCTCAGGTTGTGGGGCAATATTCATGCTTGAATGCACACAAAGACTAGGAGACCAACATTACAAAATACACACCATTTATTTAATATAGGCAAGCTTCCAGTACCTATGCCTTGGCATCATACACCCAATCAACACTGTCACCATTTCACATTACATTTTCTAAAAAAAAACTTCAGCTCCCATCTTGCCTCAAATTCCACTGCAAACAACCCATGTCCATACTCCATATATCAAAACTCAGAGTTATTCATTCTTTGATTTATCAAAACAAACAAAATAACTATGTTTCATACACAAATATTCACCAACTGTCCTCCATCTTGACACAAAACTCTCCTTAAACAAACTCATCGCCATGGCAACCAAAACCAAGTCAAGGAATACCTTCATGCTATCAGCCAAGGCCACCTAGTCACACCACTTGGCTACCCACCAGCAAAAAGTCCCAAGGCACAGCACACAAGATTTTCGATAGCGGCCTACCAACCGTGGCCATGACTGGCAACAAGATAAAATAAAACAAACTAAAATACCTAAAAGAGTCTCTGTAACTTAACCTACAATTGTTAGGTTACAGACGCCCCCTTTGAGAGAGAATTTCTAATTGAAGGTTAGAAATTCACTCTCAACCCTCAAAACAAAACATAAATGAAATACATGAAGCAAACACTAACAAAAACAAAATCACATACAGAGAAACAAATCACGCATCAAAGTCAGAAAAACCATTGGCACAATCATCACAGAAACAACCATTCAAAGTTCACCAGAATCATCAGCATAAATACTTTCTTCTGATCGAGTAGCCGAAACTACCTGATCGAGTCTATCAGACCTTCCTGCAGCATCGGAAAAATCCTACAACAACATCATAGTCAGAAGGAACGGCAGAATCTTCATCATACCAGTCTGTGCCGTTTTCATAAACATCTTCATCATCATCATTAAGTCTTGCCCTTTCTTCTTCTTTCCCTTATGCTTTCGGTCTTCCTCATCAGCTTCACTGTCTTCCGACTGTGTCTCGCCTGTTCCTTCAGTCTTCTTGGCTGCCTCCTTCTCCTCCTTGTGTTCCATGCTGCCCTCAGATGGCAGGGGGACCTGGTCCACCATCTCCACCTCCACCTTCTGTTCTTCTTGCTTCTGCTTGGTCTTGTTGGACCGTATCCTGGTGCTGGGTCGAGGAAACTTGCGGTCGTCCGCCACAGGCAGCTTCATGCCATGGGCCATGCGAGCCTGAGCACGCGCACAGTCTGTCTTCTGCTTGTGCGTCAGCCACTTGCCTTTCTCCATCATTCTCTCCTTTCCCTTCTTTTTCTTCATCTGCCTTATCATGCGTAGCAATTCCTTTCTTCTCATCTTTTCTTTTCTCTTTGCCTTAATCCCTTTTATCTTCTCCCTTTTTCTTCTTCTGATCCTTCAGTCTCTTATCTCGATCTGCCTGACACCCCTTCCTCTTCTTACTCCTTCTCTCCGCCTTCCATCTGGTCCATTTCTTCCTCCAACTTGTTCTCCTGCGTATCCTCATCTTTCTCCTCCTACGCTTCTTCACGTTATTTTCTATCTCATCTTCCTCCATGTCTTTAGTTTTATTCTCGTCCTCCATTTGACGTACTCTTCTGTTACGTCGGTGGCGACCTCTGTGTCTACCCCCACAATTGCTCTCTCTTCTTCGCCTGCTATGGTCTCTCCGATATATACCACTACAACATCGTCTTATCTTTTTCACTTCTTGATTATTTTTCATACGCCCCCTAGCATCAAGTACTTCATAGATCTTCTCCTCATCCTCTACAGACACACTCACAGATTCTACTATTTCAACTTACTCATCTACAATGCATATGCTAATCACCTGCTCTTTGACCTTGTCAAGCTTCTCAGACATATGCTCACTGACCTCATCAAGGATCTCACCAAGCTTGCTAGACCTTATCTTTTCCACTTGTTCACGCCCTCTAGCATCACGTACTTCACATTTCTTCTCCTCCTTCACAGACACACTCACAAATTCCACCACTTCAACTTTCTCTTCAACAACACATATGCTAGCCACCTGCTCTTGGACCTTGTCAAGCTTCTCAGATATTCTCGCCTCCATACCATCCATCCGGCTGGTCATCCTCTCTTCCATGCTATTCATCTGGCTTGTAATCCTCTCCTCCATCTTATTACTCCTCTCATATCGGACCAGAAGCGTCTCCAACATGGCCATCATTGAAAGTTCCTTATATCTACCACCTTCGGCCATCCCCACTCCTGCCTTTGTGTAATTCATTTTCTTCTTGCTTACACGTTGGGCGCCATTGTAATTATATAAAAACTCACCTAGCTATCTTCTTTCAGCCCCTACGTTGGGCGACAATATAATATATTAATATAACCAACCTGTTAGCCACCTCAGGTTGTGGGGCAATAATCTTGCTTGAATGCACACAAAGACTAGGAGACCAACATTACAAAATACACACCATTTATTTAATATAGGCAAGCTTCCAGTACCTATGCCTTGGCATCATACACCCAATCAACACTGTCACCATATCACATTACATTTTCTAAAAAAAACTTCAGCTCCCGTCTTGCCTCAAATTCCACTGCAAACAACCCATGTCCATACTCCATATATCAAAACTCAGAGTTATTCATTCTTTGATTTATCAAAACAAACAAAATAACTATGTTTCATACACAAATATTCACCAACTGTCCTCCATCTTGACACAAAACTCTCCTTAAACAAACTCATCGCCATGGCAACCAAAACCAAGTCAAGGAATACCTTCATGCTATCAGCCAAGGCCACCTAGTCACACCACTTGGCTACCCACCAGCAAAAAGTCCCAAGGCACAGCACACAAGATTTTCGATAGCGGCCTACCAACCGTGGCCATGACTGGCAACAAGATAAAATAAAACAAACTAAAATACCTAAAAGAGTCTCTGTAACTGTAACCTACAATTGTTAGGTTACAACTTACGTGGTTGCTTAAACTATTGATATTGTGAGAGAAAAATAATGGTTTACTCTCCGTGTTCCTAGTGCCATTACTATTGACTCTCTTGATGACTTTATCCGTATCATTAATTGGAGTTAATTGCAGAAACTCCTCATGTACTGAATTATCTTTAACGAAACAGACACACAATTAAAGCAACCCGAAGCGAAGTGAAAAGGTTACCAATCGCACACTTAAACAGCAACACTGAAGGAGGAGTCTCGCTGCGAGTAGAGTGCAGGACATTTGCCAAGTGAGGAACGTGATCACATTTAAAATACAGTATATACGGGAGTAAGAAACCTCAATAGCTGTTGCCAGGTGATAGATGGGGCAATATAAGATTCAAGTAAAGAGATGTCTCTGGGGGGGTTTAAACGCCACTGCCATGCACCTATATATTACAGTACTTATACTGCAGGTTAGATAACGAGGCTTTGGGCAAAGAACCTACAGTATCAGAAGAAGTCTAATTATGTAGCCATGGAACCAATCATCATCATCATCTTGAACAGTTTCCAGCCACTGGCCGGGTCTGTTTGGAACACAAGCCTCTCCAACGTCTTCTGTCTTCCCACCATCTCTCAGCCTCCACCCTTGTCCAGTCTTCTCCTCTCTTCTTCACGCTTTCTTCCACCCCCTTCAGCCACCTGTCTCTCGGTCTCTTTCCTTCCCAGTTCGTCTCGTGTACTCTCCTGGGTATCCTCTTCTCCGCCATTCGTTTTACATGTCCATACCATCTAAGTCTAGATTTCTCTATGCCATCCTGTAATGGTTCCTCCTTCATTAATTCTCTGGTCCTCTCATTTCTTTTTCTGTCCATCTTTGTAGCTCCAATACTGCTTCTCAAGAACCTCATCTCACTGGCCTGTATTTTGCTCTTCTCCCTTCCTTTCATAACCCAGGTCTCCGAGGCATATGTCAGGATAGGGACATAATACGTCCGATATATGATCTTTTTGCTGTTCTGAGGAACATCCTTGCTCCATAACATGCTTCTCACACTCCTCCGGAATGCTTCTGCTTGTCTCCCCCGCTCATTTATTTCTCTATCGTTTCTTCCATTATCTTGTATCAGGCTTCCCAGATACTTGAAACTCTCCACTTTCTTCAGCTGTTCCCCACCAATTGTTATTCCCGTTGTGGTTCTTTTCTTCTTCCTTGTTGTGTTCACCATCTCACTCTTATTTATGCTAAATTTCATCACTAATTTTTCAGGGTGTCTACCAACTCATCTTAAAAGAATTCCCTGAATATTCCCTGATTTTTCCAGGATTAATGAGAGAGTTCCCTGAGTAAAGACTGCTACACATTCGCCCGGGAACAGGAAGTGTGATGAAATGCACGCTATTTTTGGGTTCGTTTTAAGCGCTGTCCAGGAACAAGAAGCAAAATGTAATCCAGGAAAGCAAATGGAAAATAGGATTAAGTTTTATGTTTCCTGTTCTCGGAAATTCCAGGAGCCAAGCAGATGTGAGCAATGGCGGCACAAGGGAAACAGTTGTGAAAATAAATGTATTTCAATAGAATATTATAAGTGAACTTATTGTCCAGTCAAATAAGAAAGGTTTATGAAGTCATGCTGCTTTCACTACGGTAAATCCCCCCCAATAAAAGGGACAACGGGAGGTTGAATACACACATCAAGGTGTGCATCATATGAGTGTGATCATCTTAGACCAATATTTAATTTGTAAAACCATTCATTACCATTGAAATCACTGATCCTACTTCGCAGGAATGATGCTATTCGGTAGCATAAGTCTGAATATAGGCCTACACAGTAATTTACACGTATCCAAGGGACGAAGGGAGGCATATCCCAAGTTCTCACTCTCAATTAGGTCCAGCCCGTCATGACAGAAGTAATTGAGTTAATCAATTTATTAATTTATAAATACATTTAAATGAAGGAAATCGTTATGAATGATATTTCTACAGGCCAGAACAAACCATTATCAGTCTAAAATAATTTAGGTTGGTTGGTTCCTCAGTTTAGGGGCTGTGACAATGCGGTCCTGTAGCCCCGTGTACTTTGGGTGTGTGTAGAATCTGTCTGATAACCGGTGTTAATTGTGATGACTGTATTAGTGTTTGATTCTGCTTCTTAATTCAAGTAAGGACTGCATACTTTGAATTTTTCAAGTAGTTCCTACTTTTGCCGCCAAACACCACCGTCAACAACTACTAGTTCAGAACTTGGCTACTAGACTCCACCGCAGTCAGCTCCTGGCGACGAACGTAGGAACCTGAGCATTGTTTACATTTTTAACCTAATTTAGATTCACACAGGTGTAATTAGTGGAAGGTTCTTTAACATGCCATAAATCTATGACAGGGGACCGCCGGCTTTACTTCCCCTCCAAAGGAAGGCATACAGAGGGATTTTTAACGCTCTTAAAAAATCCGACGACTTCGGCTGGATTTGAACCCGCGATCTTGGGCATAGAAGCTCAGCATGCTACCAACTTCGCCACCGAAGCCGCTAAAAATAATTTAACCAAGTCTGCTTGATAATACAAGGTAGACTTTGAAAGGTGTTGCAAAAACATTTCCTGGGCACAATTAAAAACAAAATTGGAGATAAGTTCTAGCCTAGCTAAGGAACGTACGAGCAGACAATAATCAAAGAAAACCCGGGATGGAAAAGCCGCGCAAACAGTATTGTCAACCCAGGTCTAACACATTGTTACCCGGACGCACGCTACTCTATTCCTTACTGCGGACCGGGCAACTGAAGTACACCTAGCATGAGAAGTAAGATGGAACATAAATACGTATAATTTTACCTACTTGTCCATCCATCAACCTCATCGTCACTACTTTCACTGCTATCATTGTCGATTTCACTCGTATTATCGTCAACAGACTCGTCTGAACTGATTATCGCACTGTCAGTTCCGCACGCGCCATGCTAGCACTTGACAATACACGCGGTAACTGAGTGTTATAAAACCTCACTTCCAGTACCGAAAGCATTATCAAGACAACAATATACCTATCTGCATTTCGTTGAACAAAGACCTTAGTTCGTAAATAACACGTAGTATTTTGATTAATGAACGGCGGAGGAGAAAATTACACAAGAATGAAGCACTGTAAGAAAACGTTTATTTACGTAGCCGGTCGTCCGCGCACCAATACAAAACTACGTAAATTAACGTAGCCCTTCATCACCCAGTAGTAGTCAGAATTCGATCGCTAACGGGAGTTTAAATAGTCCCTAAAACTTTACTTAGTATAAAAAGAAAATAATTTATTCATGTTCAAAGGAAGCCAAGCAGTAACAATGTCAGTGAAAAAGTCGAGAAAAAAACAGGTGTCTGTGCGCTTTTTAAGCTTACGCTGGGCAAACCGTTAAAATTATCAATAAACTATGAGTGTAAGAATTGTTCAGCATGAAAATTTCTACAAAAAAGTCCGCGAGAGCATATCTCTATCTTCAATACATCGCCCACTATACGTGTTTTTAGATTGGACGGGAGGGTGATTTGTATTGCATGCACCTCGCCATTCTTAAATTACGTCTGACAAGAATTCGTTGCTCATGCTATCTCCATGATAATATAATGGATAGTCCAGTCAGTGATTTTAACCCATCATGCAGAGACGTAAAACGGATATAGGCCTAGGTCGTAGTTCATTGACATTGGGCGGAAAAAAAAAAAACGCTCGTCACGAAATGCATTCATAACTGTTTCCGAGCGAAGCTAGTACAAACAATACTAAATTTAAAATATTTTGTCGCCATAGTTACTACATCTACCGATAAAATCCCTAAATTGGCAATACTGATCACAACGAACAAAATGCTCAAGGCCCAATAAAATGGCGTAGTTGGCTCCTGCGCAGAAGGCGAACGGAAAGGTTGCCACAGCAAGTGTTCAGTTGAGCTTGAGAAGGCACTGCTCATTGGCTGAGCACTGTCATCAGTAGCGAGCGATAACTTCCCGCGAAATTCGAAAGTATTACTTTCACTTTTACGGGATATAGCCAAACTGAGAAAAATCCCTGATTAACCAAGAAATTCCCTGATTTTTCCAGAAATTCATAAGTCCCTGAGAATTCCCGGTTTTTCCGGGTCGTAGACACCCTGATTTATGTAATGGAGCATCAAACCTCCATTCCCCCAGATCGAACCCTTGTCTTCTGAAAGCAATGGGAATGTACGTGAATTCAAAGCCGTGCCCAGTAGTAGACTTGGGGAGTGAAATTACGGTACTAGTGCGGAATTGCTGGAACATCATTTAGGTGCCTCTAGTTGGTCACGATAAACCTTCTGTGCCCTCGGGCTGTCTTCGTAAATGCGTACTTGGCTGAGTTTTCCTTACTTGTGAAACGGAGTGTACTCGACCACCCCCAGCAATTCCCATCCTTTCAACTGGACACCAGAAACAGATGTATCCGCCCTTCCAAATCCTACGCGTCCACACCACCCTGGAAGTTCCGTTCATATAATTATTTTGTCTTAGCGTAATGGGAGGGGATTGAAGGTTAGGTTGTTTACTAACACTGATTAGGCACCATTCTATCCTTGTGAACGCTATGTACTGTAGTTTGGTGTCAGCTTCCTAGTCACGACCTTGGATAGGGCCCACCTTCCATCCAACAGGCTAGTCCTGGTATTTTCTTATTCCAGCCTCAATCTCATAGCAGAGTAACCTTTGGGGTTAGGAATTGGGGGGTTCAATTACCAGCTGGGATGTAAGGTATGATGCAGTTATTCAACCATTTTAAGCTAAGTTGTTTAATTGGTTTAAACAGTTGGACGTGTGGGAAGGAATAATACAAGGATATGGGATGAAATTTAGCATACTTAAGAGTGAGAAGGTGATCACAACAAGGAAGAAGGAAAGAACCACAACGGGAATAACAATTGGTGGGGAACAGCTGAAGAAAGTGGAGAGTTTCAAGTATCTGGGAAGCCTGATACAAGATATGGAAGAAACGATAGAGAAATAAATGAGCGGGGGAGACACGCAGAAGCATTCCGGAGAAGTGTGAGAAGCATGTTATGGAGCAAGGATGTCCCTCAGAACAGCAAAAAGATCATATATCGGACTTACTATGTCCCTATCCTGACGTATGCCTTGGAGACCTGGGTTATGAAAGGAAGGGAGAAGAGCAAAATACAGGCCAGTGAGATGAGGTTCTTGAGAAGCAGTATTGGAGCTACAAAGATGGACAGAAAAAGAAATGAGAGGACCAGAGAATTAATGAAGGAGGAACCATTACAGGATGGTATAGAGAAATCTAGACTTAGATGGTATGGACATGTAAAACGAATGGAGGAGCAGAGGATACCCAGGAGGATACACGAGACGAAGTGGGAAGGAAAGAGAGAGAGACACAGGTGGCTGAAGGGGGTGGAAGAAAGCGTGAAGAAGAGAGGAGAAGACTGGACAAGGGTGGAGGCCGAGAGATGGTGGGAAGACAGAAGACGTTGGAGAGGCTTGTGTTCCAAACAGACCCGGCCAGTGGCTGGAAACTGTGCAAGACGATGATGTTTAATTGCTGTGGAGTCTTACTCATTACTAGCACACAGTACACAGTACGGCATGGGAAAAGGATGAAGTGCTCATCGAAGTCACCGGTGAGAGATAAATACACTACAGTAGACTCCTTTTGCTCGGCACAGCCAGGGACCTTCCCATCTTGTGTTCAGTGTTGGCATAAGGTTATCAAGAGAAAAGTTTGAAATGCAGGACATGGTTTAGCAAAAAAGCAGTACCATATTACACAATACACATTAATTACATCCTCTGGGCTGTATTTGTCAACAGAACCTAAGAATTAATTACTTCAACCACTAGTATATATTTGTAAAATTATTCACATGATGTATTCTTGAAATTAGACTCAACCTTTCACAGACTATCAACAAACGGTTCCTTTCTTATGTCATTGAACTCTTATGAAAGAAAACACAAGGTTTTGATGCCTGGAACCGCAAAAGTTTCTGATCATGAAGGTGAAAATGTACTCTGCAGATGGTGACTGCATTGAGCTTGGTACATTGAATATTAGTGCAGTGAAACCTGTATTAACCCGGGAGAGGTGGTGCTTACTTGAGCAACGTTAGAGGTGGCGCTTACTTGAGCAACGTTAGAGGTGTAATAACGACAATTATTTCGTTAATGCTACTGATATGGCATGAAAACTTTCACTGAACTAATGAGCAAGTGCATTTGTCTAAAATGAAAATCATGCACATACATTACAAACGGGTATTTACACTATAGTAGAAATGGTTTGGATCTGATAGGTAATCATCTAGTTTTATGAAATATCTGATAATTCTTACTTCAGTTTGCCTATTAACAATTTCAAAATGAATGATTAGATAAGTTTTAGATAATCTAGGATTCTAGTTTTTCACCAATGACATATTTTAGAGAAGTCTCTTGTTGTATTGTATTGGTGTTGTATTGTACTCCATTTTTTTTGGCTGTAAGGGTACACATCCGCTGAGAAAGAGGCATATCATCGTCACTTTCTTAATTTTCTTCTTCATATGCACTCTGCTCAGTATCACTGCAAGATTCTGCTATTTCTAGTTCATCTTCAGTATCACTGTTTACACCTCCTAATAGTTCTTCCTCTTTGACGTCTTGCAGAAGAGATAACTCCCTGGATTCTCGCTCTTCGTAGCTCAGACGATTCATAATGTTTTATTTTTACTCCGAACTACAATCAATTCTATTTCGCGATCAGACAGCTACATTCTCATGGAGTACGCGTAAGACTGGAACAGCTGTTCACTCTGCCAGCGGGACTGGTGGCGCGGGATCTTTCGGAACACATTGCAACATGGCTCGACAAAAATACATTTGTCTCGGCCCTCATCCCTTCAACTAATAGGTTACTGCCCTCAGACAATAGATAAGGAATGTGGGGAAATGTATGTGGCAGGTTTAGTCTGTGTGTAGTAAAATGTAGAAACCCCAGCTTAACGAAACTGCGTGGGGTCACAAAGTCCCCCGCCCCACTTCTCCCGTGTTAAGTGACCAGCCACAATTCCACAAAATAAAGGTTCTCTTGACAGGGAAGGCAATTTAATTACTGAACATAATCACTGGCAGGCAGTCCATTGACTGAACAGGACAAGTCACCTCAGCCATCCTACAAGTGGTTTCTCATTTATATCGAGATTGCAGGCATGGGACTGTTGTGTCTCACCTGGTAGCTGAAGCTCCTTGAGAAATCTTGCAGCAACAACCAAGAGGTTAGGTTTGGCCCACTGTGTGATCTCCAGCATCTTGGCCATGTTCTTAGCAGTAGTCTGGAAGGTGGCGCGTGAAGGTAAAAAAATGTCCGGAGAGAAAATGCATTGATCCTTCCCCTTGATGCAATAGTTGATCGGTAACAAGTGGGATATCTCGAAGTAAGCCAAGTTCCCTTCCCGTGCCCACCTGAAAACATAAAATTAGTTCCCTGCTATACAAGTTTCACAGTTCAGTTATCCGTCGTTAATGCTACCGAGACTGTGACATGTACAGTAGGTTCCTCCCTGGAAGGGTGAACAATTCCTCTGAACCCCCTCGCCCTGTTTGCATTACATAAATAATTTGTAGCCTATTTCTATTTAGATTGTAGGCTTTCGCGGCCGGTATCTAGTTTATCATCTAGGCTTACAGGTTGAAGCTGCGTCGTATATCGGTGATTGTCTCCCGACGTTTCAGCTGTCATTGCAGCAGCCTTAATTATGGGTAGGTACGAGTTGGAGTGTCTCCCACAAATCCAACCCCTCGTCCTCGTCGTGGGAGATGGGCAACATAATGAAGTAGGGGATTGCCTGTAGGGGTGAAGTACAGTGCAGACTTTGTGTGCCTCAAGACAGCTACGGTAGCTGTGAAGGCCCTACAGGAACCCTGAAGAAATTACGGCTAACGGGGCTCTGATGAAACAACTGCTGCCTTGTAGTTTGGAGTTGGCTCTTCAAAGGCTAAGGGAAGAAACCCTGACAGAAAATCAGCCTGGTACCTCAGGCTTAAGGTGGCAGCCCCTCCAAGGCACTCGGAGGTAGTGGGTTAATCACTCGCTCCTCTTAAATAAACTGATTCCGGAAACTGAAGCGAACTTACAAAGCCGGACGGATAACCTGATGACGACTTTTGGCATGAAGAGGACTACGAAAATCGGTTTCTGGAATGTGAGGATCTCGATGGAGAAAACCAGAGTGAAACAAGTGACATTTCCAAGAAGACCAAGCTCCGCCTTTTCAATAGCAACGTAAAGTCTATTCTTCTCTACAGCTGTGAAACATGGAAAGTCACAAAAACGATCAACAACCAGCTGCAGGTGTTCATTAACAGATGTCTGAGCCGCATCATGAATGTGAGGTGGCCTGACACAATCTCAAATGAATATCTTTCGACCATCACCAATCAACAACCAATTACACACTACGGAAGCCGGACAGAGCTGTTGAGAGGGCGGCGCTAGACTGGAATTCTCAAGGCGCCAGGAAGCGAGGTCGACCTAAGAAGACCTGGAAGAGGACGATCGAAAAAGAAATTGTGGAGGTGGACAAGACCTGGAGTGAAGTGAAGAGAATGGCCAGGAACCATACAGCCTGGAGAAATTTTGCCAAGGCCCAAAGAAGGAGCGACAGGAATTAAAGAAGAAGAAAGAAAAAAGACGAGTTGGTGTCCGTACTCAAGCTGACGGTCATTGCCAGCCAGAGGTGCTTGTTTGCCCTGCATTGACGTCACGCTGCTCCCTGATTGGTCTGCGCCTCCGCCAGTCGTGCGCTAGGAGAACTTTCCAAGTGTTGCTAAGTCTGAAACCATCTTAGCGATTGAAATTATTGGGATGCTTCAAGACCTCTATTGTCTCCCTAATTAACCCGTTTTGATATCCAGAAATTTTAGCAACAGTTTCGGCCTTATCAAATTCAATGGCGTGTCTCGTCACATCAGCATGTTCAGCTATTGCAGATCTGTTGTTTTGTGTCTCGAATGTGCTCTGAAATTCTAATGGAAATGAGTCTTTTTGTTTGCCCTAGGCAAACTTAACCACAGGAGCAAGACACTTTGTAAACTCCTGCGTCCTGGTTTGGCTGCTTTATCTCGGTTGATTTACGCACCCCTTGCGTTAGCTTGTTTATTGGATGCATCAGTGACAGCCGAAACGTTGGAAACAATCACCGATACACGACACGGCTCCATCTTGTGAGCCTAGATGATAATCTATTTCTATTGTAAGGATGTCTCCTCACTCCAGAATTTTGATGCCAGCCCATAACCAATTGAGAGTATACAAATATAAAGTTTGAGCCAAGGAAGATTACTCTATCCATGAACAAGTCAGAAAACTATGCCTTACGTAACCTTCGTCAACACAATATTTGTTCAATTACACTCACTTTTATTGCTCTACCATGTTTACGACTTCTTTATACATTTTATACACCTTTGAATATTTACTAAGACAATTAAATGCTTTTTAAAATTAATTTCCCTTCTCTTCTTCCACCGGGGTGGGTTAGTGGACGCAAAGGTTAAAACACTCACTGCTCACTACTGAATTTTGTCTTAAAAGGTTTTTATGAATTACGTGACAGGGCGGGGTGGCCAGTCAACACTGCTGGAGAGTAGCACATTACAAATAGTTTCATAGTGCATGCTAAATGTGTTAATTTATCTATTCTTCTTCTTCTTCTTCTTCTTCTTCAAGTGCCGTGTACTCTCAGGAAGTTGGCGATCAGTAGCATGATGTGTTTTTTGTCCATAGCTCTTCTGAATAGTTCGAGTCTTGTCAGCCCAAACCACTGGCTTAAGTTGTCGAGCCACGTCATCTTCCTTCGCCCCGGACCATGCCTTCCATTGATTTTCCCTTGGAATATTAATTAAAGGAGTTGGTATTTACTGTTTCGCATCATATGACCAAAGTATTCTAGCTTTCTTCTCTTGATGGTATTGAGAGTTTCAGGTTTTTTGTTCACATGCTGCAAAACTTCAACATTAGTAATTTTGGCCGTCAAAGGTATCTTCAGCATCCTTCGGTACGTCCACATTTCAAATGCTTGTAGCTTCTTGCACATGGTTTCAGTCAATGTCCATGCTTCAACGCCGTACAGTTATTCTAATTTGTATACACGTGCATATACACCTTTACTCACGTAATTCATAAAACCCTTTTAGACAAAAATTAAACATAGCGTATAATGAGATTCAAATTGCGAATCGTATTAAAAAACACCCTTACTGTTCATTGTTGTAATGGATGACATCTTGAAGAAACTTAAAGAAGAATTGCATGGAAATGATACCAAAGCCCTGGTATTCGCAGATGATATGATTTGGGGTAAAAGTGCAGAAGAGGTGAAAAAAATCTAGAGATTAGGAACAAGTTGTTTGAGGAATATGGGCTTAAAATTAGTCAAGATAAGACTGTGGCTATGGCAAAAGGATCAGGGTGTACTAGTGCAAGCATCTACCTGAACAACCATCAACTTCAAAATATTGACCAATTCAAATATCTTGGCAGCACTTGGAGTTTGGACAATAGCAGTAAATGTGAGATAACCAACAGAACAAATAATGCAGCAATCTTCTACAACCAAGTCAGAATACTACTGTGGGATAACAAAGTACCTATACAGTGTAAACCAATATTATTTAAAACATACTACATACCCATACTGACTTACGCACTTGTAAAAGAGATAACAGTAGACTTCAGGCATCCGAAATGAAGTTCGTGCGTACCATGCCTCAGAGGACAAGAAAGGATAAAGTAAGAAATGAAATAAATCGTGTAGAAGCAGGCATCAACATCACTGTAATGGAGACCTTACAGTGGTCTCGTATGAGGTGGTATGGACATATCCAACAGATGAAAGATGAACAAAAGGCAAAGGCATACTTCAATGTGAACATCAAAGGAAGAAGATGTGTTAGAAGACCTAAAAGGAAATGGATAGACCAGATTAAGGGTGACTTGGCAGGCAAAGGGCTGGATTGGGAGAGCACTCATGAAGACCAACTATTCATGGATAGAAAGAAATGGAGAGGGCTCGTTCACAGCACCCGGGTGACTGGAGCTGTTTATGATGATGATGATGATGATTAAAAAACACCAAGGGCAATAATATTAGTGAATATTTAAACCTCAACATAGTGATTTGATGATGGCCACTTGAGGGTCGAAACGTTGCCCCATTATTTAATAGCGATTACACAGGCCTGTGAAATTTAAGTTTTTGAAAAATACAAGAGAAGTTTTCGCTAATTTTTATAATATTTGGTGTGCTTATTTCGAAAATGACCTCCATTTTTTTCCATCACGTCAGTGTTTTTTTTTTGTCAAACCAATACCGATATTTTTACTAAAATCGAGAGCACAAAATATACCTCTAGTTTAAACTTCTTACATCAAATTATGGTGCAGTACCGGGTGAGTTAGCCGTGATCGTTACGGCAAGACTGTTGGCAGTCGCTCACATCCGGGAGGCGAGGAGGTTCGAATCCCCTCGCCGGCAACCTTGAAGATGGTCTTCTGTGGTTTCCCATCTTCCTTCCAGGCAAATGCCGGGGTTGGTCCCTAACTATAGGCCACAGCCGCTACCTTCCAGCTCCTCGTTCTTCCATTCCTACTTCCCTTCCCAACGGTACTCGTAGCTCACCCATTGGGTGTCCGTCTCGAAGCAGCTACAAAACTGGCGAGCCGAACATGTCCTCGGACACTCCCGGCACTAAAAGCCATACGCTAAAAAAAAAATGGTGCAGTTTCTAGAAGAAACTAACATAAAATAGATGATTGATCAATAGGAACAAATGAACGTTCAGAACAGATTTTTTTTCCTTTGAAACTTCTTCTTGACGTTCTTCTATTATGTTCAATCTCAGGTAAATGTTCATAAAAATCCAAGTACAATTGAACTCCTCAAGAAATCGTCACGTGATAGAACTTTTCGAAATCAGCACCGAAAGATACATACAGTTTAGATATCACTTCTCTTGTATAATACAGGAGTGTATTTACATATTTATATTTTGTGCCTCGCCCATTCAATTGATCGACTGAAGTGCTAATGACAGTTTGTGTAGGCACAAAGGTGAGAGGACTGAAGGAAAACAGGAGAACACAGAACCAAGAAAGAAGAATAAGGACGTGGAAGCTGAAGGAGGATGGAAATAAGGAGAAGTTCCAGATATTAGGGAGAAACAAATTACGGAAGGATGATCCGAGAACAGGTGAAGAAGAATGGAATAGGTTCAGGGACGTGTTGATAGAAGCAGTGGAAATCGTGTGTGGCAGAACTAGTGGAAAGAAAATATGGAAGGAAACACCATGGTGGAACCCCAGAACTAAGGAAGCAGTGAAAAAGAAAAATGAAGCATTCAGGAAATGGTTCGAACAGAGGACAGACAGAACAAGAGAAGAATACCAAGAGCAGAAGAAAGAAGCAGGAGAAGTAGTGAAGGAAGAGAAAAAGAAATGGCTGGAGAAATGGACAGAAATGATGGAGGAGGACTGTGATGGCAGTAAGAAAGTGTTGTATGGAATGATAAAGGCAAAGAGAAGAGATACAGGGGGAAATGTCAGAATGGTGGACAGGAATGGAAAGGAGGTCGAAAATATGGAAGAAGTAAAGGATATCTGGAGAGAATACTTCAAGGAACTCCTAAATCCAACTAAAACCAGCGTAGTGGACATTGTGGAGGAAGAAACAGACAGTGACCAAAACATTTCAGAGAAGGAATTGACATGGAAAGAAGTGGAGGAAGCATTAAAGAAGATGAAAGGGGGAAAGGCACCGGGAATAGACGAAGTGAGTGTGGAGATGGTGAGAGCAGCAGGGGTGATGGGAACACAGTGGCTCTTTAGAGTAATGAAAGGGATATGGAGGGAGAAGAAAATACCAGAGGACTGGAGAAGAGGGATAATAATACCCATATTAAAAAGGGAAGTAGGAAGGAATGCAAGAACTGCAGGGGAATTACACTCATGTGCCACCGTGCCAAAATATTTGAGAAGGTACAAAAACAAAAAAACAAAACAAAAATTATTACATACACTACACAAATATGCTTATACCGTTTATATACCGGTAATTGATATGATGGAATTATGATATAATTTCCTACAGCTTTAATTCAGTTGATTGAAGGATTTGCGAGTAACATTCATGCAATTAGTGAACATGACATAAATATGAATTAAGATATTTTTGAGGATAGTGAATGCTATAATGAGAATAATTAGATAGTCAAAGTTGTATGACATTGTTCTGAATGTAATGTTCTAGTTAAGACATGCTAGGTTTGAATATTGATTGTGATAATGCACAAATGATGAAATGAGGCACGAATATGCAAGACACAATGGTGTAGTCTGATATGGTTGAATATGATCAGTGTGACCCCTCTCGTCAGCCCTGGGCTGGTTGATCCAACCGTGCTCGACCCGAACTTGTGCCGACTCATTACCCATCAGGCCATTGTTATTTACTGTATTGGTTGTTATCGGTTGTCCAGTATAATGTTCCACCGTCATCTCTCGTATCATTTCTGTCGTCCATGTTTTGTACAGTACGTACCCAAATACTTGGCATACTCTTGCACTGGATCGTCCTCACTGGCGTGCTTCCAACTCAGCTGCAGTTGCACAGTTTGAGCAGGAACGTCGAAGACAGGAAGAGGAAGTTCACCAGAGAAAGAACATACGTCAAACACTACCACGTCATCCACCCTCCATCGGAAGCAACATATGTTGTCGCATGTTCTATGCAAGAATTGGCCTGATAAGCCATCAGCACCATCTTCATCGCTTGGACTAAAGATTATGGAACTGCAGGCGAGAAGCGTAAACTTGGATACGAGTACCGGCCGACGACTCCACTGTGAAGTTTTTAGTGCTTACTGTTCGTCGGTTTATCTGGATCAAGAAATGGAGGGACACTGCAGTTAAGATGTTGGGGTGACGCGTGATCAGCGCGTCGGGTCCCCTCGGCCGTTATTCTTGGTTTTCGTGATCGGGGCGCTGACTCACTGTCAGACAGCTACTCAATTGTCCTCACGAGACTGAGTGCACCCCGTTCCAACCCTCACGTCAGTTTTAAAATCCCTGACGGAGCCGGGGATCGAACCCGGGGCCTCCGGGTGAGAGGCAGGCGCGCTACCCCAACACCACGGGGCCGGCAGAATGTTATCTTCTAAACAAAAATCTATAACTGACTTTCTTCGTAAGTATTTTTTCCTAGTGTACAGGCTACCTTCAATTTTTTTAGAGTAGGCCACTGCACAGTGGGTCAAAATCGAAGTCTAGGGGGACAAAAATATTTTTACGTTTTAATCATGATTTAGAGTGAAAGCAACGTACATAATTTGTTTACTTCATAATAAACATCATTCAAGACCATTTTTAAGCTACGTCTACACATGCACAAATGTCTATGACTAGGAGTTGGATAGAGCATTCAGTTACGGTATCTCATCAGATTCTGCCCCTAAATTACTTTTAACAAAGTCACAAAGTTCCACTTTTGACAAAATCATCGAACCCAGTGCTTCAAACAGTTGTAAACGTGTGAGAACTGGTTGCGCGGCATCTTCTAAAACGTAAAATAACTAAGTAAGTTGCAAAAAGATGCAAAAAATCTTATAAACAGACGAAAACTACAAGACTTTATCTACATTTTAACATTAAGTAGAAAGTGACGCAGAGTGACGCGACATACTAAAAATCTAAGTGAAAATATAATTTTAAAAATAATAGTTAAATACTATATAATGCAAATATAGCTAAAATTACGTAACAATTACGCCCATTAATAACTGAAACACATTACACAGATCATACCTTCAGCTGCATGTTCCATCTTAAAGCATCACACTAACCACAAAGACAACCAAACCACAGCCACTTACATTCACCCTCCAATTCCAGAATCCCAGAATAGTGAGCGGCAATTATATGAGAATGCTGTAGAAATAATAAATTTTGATTTTTTAATTATGAAAATATATAATTTTGTCCTCCTAGATTTTGATTTTGACCCACTGTGCACTGTAAATACATACTGTGCAGTATTGCTTTTCTTCAATATGTAATATTAACAGCTTTTGTGTGGTTTACTTTATTGCAATGCTTTTACTGTAGACAACAATATGCATACGTACAGCAGTCATTTTTGAGTTCAGAGATTGTTTATTTTAATGAAAATACGTATTTTTCTGTACTTTCTGATAATCCGACCTTTTTGCATTCCGACCATACCCTCAGTCCCAAAGATGACGGATTAAAGGGGCTGTACTGTAGTTGCCACGTTGTAAGTGACAAGGTCACCTTATGAAATGATAGTACTGTATTGGTGAATGTGAGATTCTCCACATTTCACCTCCAAGATGGTAAACTATTTGAAGATGATCTTAAATGAAGATTTCTATTAAGTTTAGAAAGCATTCAATATGACATGAACGTTTAGATGGAGGATTATTCCACAACTTTAACTCAATTTAATTCAATTATGAATGAAATATGTTAACCAACACTTGAAGAGGAACAACATGGATTTCGACCACACAGATCAACTTTTGCAACCTGAATGCTCTACCAAAAGTACTGGGAGAAAAATACAACACTTATAACTGTTTTTCTAGACACCGAGAAAGCATGTGACCATGTACCACGCATGCATATATGGGAATGTTTGAGACGTAAGAAAGTGCCCAAGGACATCATAGCACGGGTACAACGATTATACGATGAAACCAAGAGCTGTGAACAGGTCCAGGATGGAAAGTCAGGTTGGTTCGAAACAAAGAGCGGAGTCCAACAGGGAAATTGCCTTTCACCGCTTCTCTTCATTATCATAATGGATGAAGTCTTAAAAGCAGTTAAAAGCAAGGATCACGAAACGAATGCCTTAGTTTTCGCCGATAATGTCTTGGTGTGGGGCGAGTCAGAAGAGGAGGTGCAAGCTAGACTAGATCTTTGGCAGAATGAATTTGTGAACATGGGTCTTAAAATCAGCAAAACCAAGACAGTTGGTTTGGTGATGAGTAGAAATCCTTCAACGGCCCATCTAAGACTTGGAGATGAGGAGATAAATGTTGTAGACAAATTCCAGTATTTAGGTAGTATTCTTTACTCAGACAATACCATACATCAAGAGATTTACAACAGAATACAGAAAGCTTCAATTTCTATCAGGCAGTGCGTCAGCTACTTTGGGACGAAACATTTCCACAAGTTTCCAAGATTAGTTTGTTCAAGATATACCGGTACTTAATACCTATACTAATAGATGGACTGGAAGCAGCAACCCTTACTGGACCAACGAACAGTCGTCTCCAGGCAGTAGAAATGAAGTTCCTCCGTTCTTGCCTTCAAAAGACGAAAATGGACAAAATAAGGAATGAGGATATCCGACAACAACTGGGATTGGAAAGGAGCCTGTTGGAGACACTCGTACTCAAGAGATTGAGATGGTATGGTCACATGAAGAGGATAGCTCCCCATAGGATACCTCGAGTGTACTTTGGCTAGAGTGTCCCCGGGAAGAGACCTCGAGATGTGTGGGAGAAGCAAATTTATAAGGACCTTGAAGCTAGAGATAAGAACTGGCATCGGATACAAAAACAACAGTTATGGATGGACAGGACAAATTGGAGACGGCTCATTTATAACCGCATCCGGCTTGCTGGAGCGAAGAAACGATGATGATGATGATGATGAATGAAAGCCATCAAATCTATCCTCAATGTAATATTAACTTATTGATATGCTTGTACCTGCTGGCATCACAATAGGGAGACAACATAAAGTCTTTGCATATACGGATATAATAATAATAATATCGTATGGCCTCGGCTGCCGGGTGTAAGCTTTGTTATTTGTGCCCAAAGGGCAGCTTGAATGTCGAATTTTGTTGTTCCTTGGAACACTATGAAAGTCAAGGATGTTAGATATCTCAGCTCCTTGACACTATAGTGCTTTCTAGTAGGGAAAGGAGGAACTTTTTTGTGTTGGCGGAAAATCCAGAGATTAATTTTGACATTATGAACACGGCCTACTGATTTCAAATGGGTTCTTTAACATGCCCACAACGTATGACATACGTGTCGTGATTTTTGTCGCCTTACAAAAATCACTTACCACGGCCAGGAGCGAACCTGCAAGCATGGGTTGGTAGTCCGACACGATAACCACTCACCCACCGTGGCGAGCTGCATGTGCGGATGATATTGTTCTTATTGGCCGCAATGAATTAGAAATTGGCAGTTATTTGTGGAACTAGAGAAAATGGCAGCACAGTACATAGGTGTACAGAAACCGACTCATGAGGAGGTTGACAGATTGCCTTTGAGGATTGGGGAATATATATTTAAAAGCGTAGAGGAGTTTGGAGTATTAATCGATGATCAAAACCACAGGCAACAAGAGCACCAAGCTAGAATTAAGAATGCCAATAAGGCTCCACATATTTAACAAGTAGGAGTCCACGCAGCACGACCTGCTTTTGATGAGACGCTGGCGCAGCAGCAAGAGGGGTTATAATCTCAAACAACAACTTCGTTGGCGGCAAGGCCTGCGGAATTGCATTTCGGACCATCGACCCGATTGCGAGGAAATGTAGGAAAATTATAAAATATTCTTGGCAATGCTGACACCATCTCATGGTTATGAAAGCCGGACGTCCTCGGAAGTGGAAAATATCTTACTGCTGTAAATACATGATTCAACTTATTGAAAAGGTTAAAACGAGTTATTATAGATAATTTTCCGTAGAATTCAATTAGACCATCAGATGAATTGTTACCAGTTATTATATACATTTGGGCCCCATTTTTTTTTTCAAAAACAAAAAACATTTAATAACATCAAAACGGTGAGAGATATCAAAATATGATAAGGGGTAGAAAAGTTGCAAATTACTGAGATCTTACACCTGTAGACTTAACTTTTTTCGATAGGATCGACGCTTTCCGAGATATAACGATTCGAAAAAAAGAATGAAATTCACGGCCCCCAAAAAAGGAAAATGGTGAGAGATATCAAAAAATCATAAGAGTTAAAAAAGTTGCTAATCGCTGAGGTCCTATATCTGTAGATTTTACTTTGTTCGATACGGCCAACCGTTTCCCAAATATAACGGTTCAAAAAAAAGGAAGAAATTCAGGGCTGCAGAAAATCAAAACGGTGAGAGATATCAAAAAATCTTAAGGGTTGAAAAAGTTGCTAATCACTGAGATCTTACACCTGTAGATTTAACTTTGTTAGATACGGCCAACCGTTTCCCAGATATAACGGTTCGAAAAAAAAGGAAGACATTCAGGGCCCCAGAAAAAGAAAACGGTGAGAGATATCAAAACATCATCAGGGGTAAAAAAAAAAGGATGAAATTCAGGGCCCCAAAGAAAGGTCCGGCCCTGCACCAATTTTAACGGCCGACAACCGAGTTCCTCGCAGGCCCGATTTCTTTCCCCGTACCACATTTCAGCTCGATATCTTGAAAATTCCGACCTTTAGTTTGCTAAACGTAAAAACGTCACGCACATACGTACATTTTCAGGGCCCCAAAAAAAGACAACACTGACAGATATCAAAAAATCGTTATGGGTAAGAAAGTTGCATACCGCGGCGATTTTACACCCGTGTATTTAACTTTTTTCGATATGACCAACCGTCTCCGAGATATATCGATTCCAAAAGTGTTTCAAATTCAGGGCCCCCCAAAAAGATCCGGCCCTGCACCGTTTTTAACGCCCGACAATTGGTTTCCTCACAGGGTCTAACTCTTTCACCGCTCCAAATTTCAGCTCGATATCACGAAAATTGCGACCTGTACTTCGCTCAACCCAAAAATGTCACGCACAATGGACTTTAGGGCCCCAAAAAAGAAAACGGTGAGAGATATCAAAAAATCGTTTTGCGTAAAAAAGTTGTATACCGCGGAGATCTTACAAATGTACACTTAACGTTTTTGGATACGACCAACTGTTTCCGAGATATATCGATTCCAAAAAAAGGTTTGAAATTTAGGGTCCCCAAAAAAGATCCGGCTCTGCACCGATTTTAAAGCCCAACAATAGGGTTCTTCATAGGCACTAACTCTTTCACCGTACCAAATTTCAGCTTGAGATCTTGAAAATGGCGACCAGTACTTTGCTAAACGCAAAAATGTCACACACAATGGACATTTTCAGGCCCCCCCCCCCCCCCAAAAAAAAAACGGTGAGAGATATCAAAAAATCGTTTTGAGTAAAAAAGTTGCATACCGCGGAGATCTTACACCTGTACATTTAACGTTTTTCGATACGATCAACCGTTTCCGAGATATAACGATTCCAAAAAAAAGTTTGAAATTCAGGGCCCACCAAAAAGTTCCGGCCCTGCACCGTTTTTAACGCCCGACAACAGGTTTCCTCGCAGGGTCCAACTCTTTCACAGCTCCGAATTTCAGCTCGATATCTTGAAAATTGCGACCTGTACTTTGCTAAACCCAGAAATTTCACGCACAATGGATATTTTCAGGGCCCCAAAAAACGAAAACGGTGAGGGATATCAAAAAATCATTTTGAGTAAAAAAGTTACATACCACGGAGATCTTACACCTGTACATATAACGGTTTTCGATACGACCAACCGTTTGCGAGATATAACGATTCCAAAAAAAAGTTTGAAATTCAGGGCCCCCAAAAAAGATCCGGCTCTGCACCGTTTTTAACGCCCGACAATAGGTTTCCTCACAGGGTCTAACTCTTTCACCGCACCAAATTTCAGTTCGATATCTTGAATATTGCGACCTGTACTTCGCTAAACACAAATATGTCACACACAATGGACATCTTCAGGGCCCCAAAAAAAGAAAACGGTGAGAGATATCAAAAAATCGATACGAGTAAAAAAGTTGCATACCGCGGAGATCTTACACCTGTACATTTAACGTTTTTCGATACGACCAGCCGTTTCCGACATATATCGATTCAAAAAAATAGGATGAAATTCAGGGCCCCAAAATAAGGTCCGGCCCTGCACCGATTTTAACGCCCAACAATGGGGTTTGTCACAGGCCCCAACTCTTTCACCGTACCAAATTTCAGCTCGATATCTTGAAAATTGCAACCTGTACTTTGCTAAACGCAAAAACGTCACGCACATACGTACATACATTCATACAGACAGGATTTTTAATCCTACCAGCCTACCACGGCTATATGAAAGTCTATAGGATCTAGATCCGGCTTTCATAACAAGGAATGCAAAATTGATTATCAATCAATCAAATCAATATTTATTGTCATTTAACAACTTACCGTTGTATTAGACTACGTCACATTGTTAAAAAAAAAATTTCAATTTACAATAAAATCACAAAGGTATGTATAATATATTACAAGTATTATTACCAGCTTACTGAATTCTATGAAATAAAATAAGAATAAAATAATACGAATACAGTAAGAAGTTGATCTTCTATAGTCCATCTGGGTAGAGTGTAATTTTCTCTTCAAATTCGACCAAAGTGTAAATACTGCTGTTAATGAGCCATCGCTTAATGGAAGCTTTGAAAATGTTTATAGACTCCTGCTGTAGTTGTGTTGGTAGTTTGTTGAAGATTTTAATTCCATAGTATTTGTAGTGGTCTTGTGTTTTCTTTAACTTGACATGAGGTGTATCTAACTGGTTTCTTATTTTTGTGGTGTGTGAATGCACATCCCTTCGATTTTTATATACACTGAGATTTTCTTTAATATACACTAAGCTATGGAATATGTATATTGATGTAAGAGTCATAATTCCAAGTTCTTGGAAGTGATTTCTGCAGGATTCTGTACTAGGCTTGCCTTGTAGACATCTTATTGCCTTCTTCTGCCATCTGAAAACATCTTGTGCCCCTGTTGAGTTTCCCCACAATATTATACCATAAGTTAAATGTGAATGGAAAAATGCATAGTATGCGAGAATCACCTGATTAGCACTAACTGATTGTTTGAGTCTTCGCAATAAAAATAAGACTCGTGCTAATTTTGTACATAATTTTTGTGTGTGAATGTCCCAGTTTAATTTAGAGTCTAAATGGATTCCCAACAACTTAACAGAGCTGCATTCATGACTACTTGAAGCCAATTTGACTAAGTGAAAATAGATTTCTTCTGTTTTGTTACTGTTTAGAAATAGTTTGTTTACCTTTAGCCAAGAAGTTGATTCACCTAATAATTTGTTATTAGAGATATTATACATTTCAGGTTCCGTATTGACAGTAATCATTAAAATTAAAACTTACAATTTCCGCCTAGTATAGTATAGTATTGACTAGGCGGAAATTATAAGTTTTAATTTTAATAATAATTTGTTTCTTTTCTCTTCAAGGCAAGTTAGGTCTATATCACTTGTTATTACAGTGATGTCATCAGCATACAGTATTGACTTGGCATTTATATTACTAACAATGTCGTTTATATAGACCAGGAAGAAAAAGGCTCCAATGTCTGAACCTTGGGCTACACCTGTATTTACAATGAGCGGAGCAGATTTTTGGTTGTCTATTACAACTATTTGCCTTCTCTTATGGAGATAGGAGGTAATTAATGATAATTCACAATCTTTGACTCCATAATAGTGACGTTTTTGTATTAATATATCATGATCCACAGAATCGAAAGCTTTACTTAGGTCTAAGAGTGTGACAGATGTAATAAGTTGAGATTCAAATCCAGCAATCACTTCATCAACAACAGCTTCAACAGCTTGAACCATTGTCTTACCAGTTCTGAAACCAAATTGGGTACTATTAAACAACTCGTGCTCCTCAAAGAATGCTGATAATTGTTCTTTCATACACTGTCCTATTATTTTGGAAATAATTGGGACAATTGAGATTGGCCTCTAGTTCCTGGGGTCCATCATATCTCCTTTTTTATGGACTGGAATTGTGATTTTCAGACACTCAGGAAAAACTCCAGTAGTAAATATCCAGTTTATTAGATAAGTTGAAGGTAATACTATGATGTCTATTATTTGTTTTAGAATAAAATTCGACATTCCATAATAATCCTCACATTTTGAATTGTTTAGTTCTGAAACTATTTTTAGAACCTTCTCATATGTTATTTGTCTCCATCTGAAGGATGGTGTGGGATTTTCATCTACCTTATGGTTTTCCAATTTTTCCATAAACTTTGTATAATGATTTTCATATTCCAAACTTTTGACCATATTTTCAACAGAATTTATAAAATATTCATTTAACACATTTGGCGTTATTGGTGTAGTGTCCTTACTTTTATTTTTACCCAGTTCCTTGTTTATGATTAACCAAGCAGCTTTACATTTATTCTTTGCATTATTAATGAACTCATCATTCACTCTCTTTTTTTCTGCTTTAATTTCCCCCCGATATAATTTTTTAATGTGATTATAGTTTTCTATATCCTGTGGGTCTCCTTTCTATGCTTTAGTGTAATAAATGAGTCGTCTAGTATCAAAACCGGCCAAGTCACTGAAGGCATATTTTTCAGTATGGATGAAAAACCTCTAGAGACAAAGCAATGGTGGTCACAAAAGATTTTATTGCATAGTTATATCCGTAATGGTTTAATATTTAAGTTCTGCTATTTTGAGAAATCTGATTCATAATTAACCCATCTTTTTTGCTAATATTAATTTTGACTTGGCCGTTTTTGTTGCAATTTTGTATAATTTTAGTCTTTTCTTGTAAAACTTTTCTTTCTAAATTCCAAACTCCAGTGAAAAAGGCAATTAAATTAAAATAAATTGACATTGTAATTACCTATCTTTATTGCAATAAAAACGAAAGCATTCTGCTTAAATTGGATAGTAATATATGAAGATGAACATCAGAAAGCTGAGGAGAATACAAAATAGGTATTACCGGTATATCAATAAAAGTTAGTAGTTCAATTAGATCTTGAACACAGTAAAATAAAATGAGTCACTTATTAAAATAGGAACAATATACACGTTACACTACACAATAATGACAAAATACGAGCACACAGGATATACGATTGCTTTCGCGCCAATGCGGTAAGAAGCCCGCGAATACGGAAGTCAGTGTTGCAAGCGAACAAAATACAAATTATTATGACTTCAAAGAGTATACAATATAAGGAACAATGTTGCCTACTGATATTATCACATTCTTGCATAATCTAACAACGCAAGGTTCCAAACAATAATGCTGCGACATGAAGATTGCTACTCGTTCTTTGACATGGCCGGTTTTGAAAGCACTGCCTGCATGACTTGGCCCATTTTGTTGCACGACCAAGAATTCATTGCTCTGTAACATGAAAACATGGACGATTTTGAAGCATATTCTTGTTTCGCCTGATAGTGCCATACTTCTACTTCAAATTGATAACCTTAACTCATTTTCGTAAATTTTGTGACTTGGCCGGTTTTGATACTAGACGACTCAAATGATCTTTAGCTTCCTAATAACATCATGGTAAGGCGTATACCATTTGGTATTATTTTTACTTTGTTTTTGATCTGGACTGTTAATTATTACTGTATTACTATACAATCATTCGACCAGTACCTGGATGTGGGGCTAGACCGATCTGGTATGGTAAAACCGATCATCGTTACGATTTATTTAATTTCGCGCCCCACCATCTGATACAAACTTGTGGGAAAGCTTTCATTGATATATTTCTGGCGTGCAGAGTCACGTCTACAATGCTCGGGCAACATCTGTATTCCGATAACAAGTCGTTAAGTCGCCAGGAGCATTCGGCCGGGTTTGAACCCGCGACCTTGGGCATAGAAGCTCAGCATGCTACCAACTACGCCCTTCTATTGTTAGTATGCTGTGTTATAATTTCATGTTTCCTAAGTTTCCCTCTTTTTCTGTACTGAGTTTAGATACTTGGGTGTCAAATTTTGTTTCGTAACAATCGATCTTGTGACATCATTCCACAATGCGAATTCCTAAGAGAAACACGTACATTTCTTGGCCAGCAAAATTGCGATGTTTTATAACCAATGCGTCTGTTTCTGACTCTTTCGTGTTCTTTCATTTACAGATGAATTGAATGTAAGTTCATGTGTCTTTTATGAAACCCGTATTCAAAGATTGCCAATAACATCACCTAAAATGAATAAATATGGTGTTTGAAATCCTGCTTTTTAAAGACAACTTCTGTGTAGGACTACTCGGTTTTTTTGTTTTTTTTCAAATACGAGAAATGGAGCGAGTTCTGATATTTAAATTACGGTATTGTACCAGTACGTACGAATGCCAAACGCGATCTGTGGCTGCGCCAACCGACTTTCATTGTTAAATTTGTCTTGTTTTCATGGAATTCTCGACCAAAGTGTTTTGGCCATGACGTGGTTGCAATATACTCTCTTTATGGCAAGTCGTGAATTTTATGAACCTTGTTTAGGCTTTATCTAAAGTTCAGCCCATTCTTAATGATTTACCATGGTCAAATAAAGTCTAAACCCAGATTGTGACCGGACTTCATCGCAAAAGCATGCCTTGAAACCTATATATTTAACTCTAAGGTCGTGGGGCGAAGTATTGGCTTCGGTACATAAACTTCACAATAGGAAAGTAACTTTACTAACATACATTTAATTTATTGACAACTTACACGCGTGGTGGTAGTGGGATTCGGAATTAAAACAGATGATTGTGGCTCTGACAGGAATGTGAAATCATTCTCAATAAAGCAATTATCAAAAGGAAATGCTTAGAACTATAGAGGAAACATTCAATCAGCATGAAACAAGAGACTATTACAAAACATTCAAACAATATCAATCTAAGTTTACCCCTCCCACACTTATGTTAAGAAATAAAAATGGAAAAATGGCACACAATAATCAAGATAATGCTAACATCCTCGCAGAATACTTTTAAGAGTTACTCAATTGTGAGGATCCTGCGGAACATCTAGAATTTAACCATAACCCAAAAAATAAAACTCCATTACAAAAGATTATACCACCAGTTTACAACGAAGTGTTAACAGCAATTAATGCACTTAAAAACTACAAAGCAGCAGGAGAGAATCAAATAGTAGAAGAAATATGGAAGAATGCTAATGATAAGACTATTCAAAACCTACATAAATACATCATTGATATTTGGAACACGGAGAAGCTTCCCGAGGAATGGAATACAGCGATAATTCACCCGCTGCATAAGAAAGGTGATCGCTCCGATCCAAATAATTATCGGGAGATATCCTTGCTTGATATTACATACAAGATTTTATCTAAGATTATATACACAAGAATCCAAGAACAACTCGACCAAGAACTTGGAGAATATCAGGGAGGATTTCGACCAGGTAGAGGCTGTCTGGATCAAATCATTAGTTTAAAATGGATAATGAAGCACCAAAGAGTTCGAAATAAGGGTCTAGTCATCACGTTTGTAGATTTACGAAAGCATACGACAGTATCCATCGTGAATCATTACTGAAAAGCCTTAAAGAATTTGGCTTACACCAAAAACTCGTTAACCTCATTAGTATGACTTTCAAAAATACGAAGGCAAAAGTTAAATTTAGAGGTGAATTATCAGAATCATTCACTATAAGAACTGGACTCCGACAAGGAGACGCACTTTCACCATTGTTGTTTAATTGTGCATTGGAGAAGGTTATGCGTGAATGGAACAAGAAATGTCAACCAACTATCAAGATCGGTAGAAATATTAAACTCAACTGTCTTGCTTTTGCGGACGATTTAGCATTACTTGCAAATACAATAGAAGAGGCTAAATTTCAAATTGAACAACTAGAAATTATAGTAAAAAAAAAATGGGATTACAAATTTCATTTGAAAAAAACAGAAATGATGCCAACTTTTAAAGTTGATCTACCAGTCGTTCAACTGAACAATAATAAAGAGATTAAAATTGTTCAGAAATTCAAATATCTTGGGGAAATAATAACATGGAACACAAATGAAAAAGAAGCAATAGAATACAGAACAACTAAATTTAAACAAGCACAAAGACTTACCCGGCCAACCTACAAAAAGAAATCTCCTTCGATAAACACTAAGCTGAAACACTATAATTCCATAGTTAAACCAGAGGCAACTTATGCTAGTGAAACTTTATTCAAATTGAATGTAAAATCTACAACAGACAAATTACAGAAAACTGACAGAGGAATTATTAGAACAATTCTTAAGAAAAAACACCAAGTTGATGGACAGTGGAGATTGTTGCCTAACAACATCGTCTATCCTGAACGTGAATCAATAATAACTACAATGCGTAAAAGAAGAATTTCCTTTTTCTGTCACATATCAAGACTGCCAGAAACCAGGATATTGAAACAACTATTTGATTACTTTTTGAAAAATAAAATCAATAATAATTTGTTCAAAGAAGTTCAGGATGATTTGGAAGAATTGGGTATAACTCGGCAACAAATCAACGACCGAGAAGATAAGAGGATTTTGAAGAACAAAAGTCTCAAACTAATAACAGTTGAACGGAAACAATATACTATATCGGACACACAAAGGCTTCCAGGTCGGAGAGGATGAGAAAGTTCTGGGAGGAGAAAAAGAAGAAATTTACTCAAATGTATTGATTTAAATGCTCCAATGTGGGTGTAAAATATGTAAATAATAATAATAAAGCAGCATATAACCCACTCCATGGGACAATGGCTCTGGTATGGACATACTCTCTTTTATAGATGTAACTTCTAAAGCACCTTATATTGTCGATTGTCTACGCTTCTTTTATATTTTCTTGCAACTCATTTCCGATCTCTCCATATCAGTAGTTTTCTTTGACTGTCCTCACATTCCCCCAACTCAAAAAATCATCTACATCTTACTTTTCATTGTCATCTCTATCTTCTCCCCGAGTAAACAGTTAGAGTAGGTCTCCTTGCTTTTTATGACGATCTAGTTCAATAGTTCATAATATCAACACTGTTACAAATTCAAAGCTGCAGCATCCATCTTGCACGTCAGGCAGCTTCGGTGGCGTAGTCGGTAGCATGCTGAGCTTCTATGCCCAAGATCGCGGGTTCAAACCCGGCCAAAGTCGTCGGATTTTTTAAGAGCGTTACAAATCCCTCAGTATGCCTTCCTTCGGAGGGGAAGTAAAGCCGGTGGTCCCTTGTCATAGATTTATGACATGTTAATGAACCTTTAACTAATTACACCTGTGTGAAGCTAAATTAGGTTAAGTTAAACATTTGACAAACGCTCTTAGGTTCCGACGTTTGTCGCCGGGAGCTGACTGCAGTGGCGTTTGGTGGCAAAAGTAGGAACTACTTGAAATTCAATGTCTGCAGTCCTCACTTGAATTGAAAACAGATACACACACTAATACAGTCATCATAATTAACACCGGTTATCAGACAGATTCTATACACACCCAAAGTACACGGGGCTACATGACCGCATTGTCGCAGCCCCTAAACTGAGGAACCAACCATCTTGCACGTCACCACTACAAGGTTCAAAGTTCCAGGGCCGTATCAGCCATCTTGCACGTCACCAATATACAGTCTGTTTAGTTCTGCATTTCACCACTACCAAAGAACATAATGCATACAGTAGACTGCCGTTGCATAACATTCAATCACGTTTGACTTTTATCGTGAAGAAACATAATACAGGAATACAAAACCAATGCGACGTAGTAAAAGCGACAGAAACTCAAAATCTCCAACCTCCCCATGGACACTCCTCTTCCATATTCACAGCTGGACAGTGTGGAAAGCAAGTGTAAAATGTTTTGTCTCTGGCAACAAGGCCACGCTCCCACTTGACTCACCACGATGCTAGCATATGCATTTAACCCTTAGCACTCACGCGGCGGGGGAGCCCCGACAACGAAAATATCTCGCATAGATCCTTTGTCGGGTCACACCCGACATCGATTTGTTCCGCCTATAACATCGCTGTCGAGGTACACCCAACAAAATATCAGCAATACTGGGCTTCTCCTATCTTCCGGCGATACTATGCACTACCGTTACGCTATATTCTCTTTGGAAACAGGCCGTATGTTGAGGTATTTTGAAGGCCATGCAAGTTTGAAATGAACTGTTGCGTATCAACATGACGACGTAAGAAGATCACGAGAAGCAAAGAGACGTTGATTTTAGGGATAGTGGAACTGATACTGAATTAAGTGGTGCGGAAGATCATGCAGAATTAGATGGTGTTAGTGAATTTAGTGTCGAAGAGTTCGTTCATGATGAAACATTTCATAACGACAGTGCTGGTACCTCAATTGACGGTCGCTTTTGGAGTTTAGGTCATACGGATTTTTTTTCTCTAAATGTGAATTTTACATCAATTATGGGTAAATCGAGGGTGCTGATCACGAATATACTATTAGTTTTGCACCCAAACCTAACGCCCTTGAGGGACGAGGGTTCGATTCCCCTCCCAGGAACTCGGTCATAAATTCGAATTTGCGGCATGTAACCCGGGAAGTTACGGTATTGTGTTCATAAAAATAGTATGGATACAATTTTTACATTGGCTGTGCAAAAAGTCACACCTAACGCCCTTGAGGGTTGAGGGTTCGATTCCTCTCACAGATACCAAGTCATAAATTCGAATTTGCGATGAATGGCCCGGATTAGTATTGACTAGGTGGCTCCATAATAAAAGGGTAATTATCTAATCATATGATATTGACACAATACCGTTCCGATCCGGGCCAGAGATCGCGAATTCGATTATTCCACTGAGTACTTGGGAGGGGAACCGAACTCCGACACTCAAGGGCGCTACGGATGACTTTTCGCATATCCGAAGTAAGAAAGGTTTTCATACAATTTATATCGACGCAATGCCGTACAGATACGGGTTATATGTAGCAAATTCAAATTTACGACTTAGTACCCGGGAGGGGAATCGAACTTTCGACCCTCAAGGGCGATAGGGTTACTTTTCGCACATCCGATGTAAGAAACGTTTTCATACAATTTATATCGACGCAATACTGTACCATTCCAGGTCATTCATCAGATATTCGAATTTATGACTTGGTACTGTACCCGAAACACCGGAAAGGAGCCTGTTGGAATATCCATTGCCCCAGCTGGATTGCCTATTTCTAACAGCACCGGCTAATTACTACATTAGAAATCGCTCCCAACATGGCCTTTAGGGATTTACATACAGCAGTTACAAGAATATTGTGGATCAACAACCAACTACACAGGGCACACCTACCTTTACTTACCTTCTCGGGGACTGGGAATTCAGCTTCGCCTACAATACATCCACAATACTCCAGTTCTTATATTTAAAATGAATCACATGCCAACAACAACAAATAACCAACTGAACAAAATGTATTAACAATGGTGTAAACTAACCTAGTATAAACAAAATAACAATAAACTAATTTAAAATCTAATTCAAATAAAAACACGCAATCATTCACACTTCCTTTCAACTCCACATCTTACTACAATGCTGTGTAAAAAAAAAAATTATGTGCATAAGATTCTTGGCTTGTTTTAGGCCTACATTGTGTAAAAATAAAACCGTTTAATGAAGGCTCTTACATTCGTGGCATTCCTGACACATGGTTTCATTCTCTAGCCTGCGTTTGTAGAACGCACATGCACTGGCCTTGTTTCATCAATGAAACACCAGCACCACGCTGCACTCGGAACTGTTTTACTATTTTATACAAGGCAGTGAGTCTACACCTGCTTATATTATGTCACACCGTTCTCCAACTCTAACAGTGAATCATTCTAGCCAGCCCACATCAAGACTGCTTTTGAGTGTGTTTATAATACGCGTAAAATTAACATTTAGATCTTACAAAAGTGCACATAACTTCTATGTTTCTTAAACAATCATACTGAAAATTTTTATACACTCTTTCATTCGCACCCCGCAATTGTTCATGACCAATTCGGTTCGACAATTACTCTTAACAGTGAACAATCATTCATACCAGAAACATCCGCTCATAAAACACACGCTATTCCAAAACAATTGATTAATAAATCCTACTAAATTATTTAACTAATTAAATCATTTCCAAAGAAAATATTTACATGTAATATGTTCATAATAATATATATTAATTTAGTGTTGCTAACACGATACTTTCGAGATTCTGGCTTCTCGGTTACAATACAATTCTCAACTAGTTATATACACTGGTTTTCCACATAACCATCCTCTAACGTTCCGTAGTTTTGATATACTGCTTACACATCGTCTTATATATGGGTTTCAATACATTGTCGGTATAATACAGTCGACTAATTAAAGTTAACTGTACGTAATTTCATAACTTCGGGTTTAATAAAATATAATAATTGTATTATAGACATGAGTAGACAATCTTTCTCTAGTTGTATTTCCGCTAAAACCCTCCTGTCAACACAGCTAAATCGTTACTTCACAAGAACTGGACTACTTGTATACAACAACTCTTATCATGATCCATCCCTTCTTATCAAAGAACAATAATACTTTGACTTCCCTTAAAATGCGGAACCTTCTTCGCACGAGCATTCTTCATAACCCTACAAATCCTCATATAACAGTATATATGGCATAAACAATTATCATCCACTATGTTAAACAATAACCAAAAGGATTAATTGTTATTAACATACCGTATCTTCTGTAGGAACTTCTCTCAAATAATGGCATGACCCTCAGTATCATTCCACATGACTACTGAACTACAATTATACATGCTTAAGTTCTTCAAACGAAACTTCCAATTGTAATGAACGATATTAGACAGTCGTGATTAACCTCCTAAACTTTACTCCACAACAAGATAATTAACTGTTAACTCGTCTGTCGCAAAATCATCATCATCATCATTTCCCCTTATCCAGCTCCTGCCGGGTCGGGGTATTTATGGCACTTCTCCATTTTCCTCTTTCCTTCCACCATTCTTCTTCCACGATCTTGTCCCAGTCCAGATTTCTTTTTCTTACGCTGTTCTTCACTGAATCAATCCACCTTGTTCTAGGTCTTCCTCTTGCTCTCTTACCCTTGGACTTTGCCTCCAGCATCTGTCTTGGTATTCTATTTTCCTCCATCCACTTTACATGTCCAAACCACCTTAGTTTATTCTTCTCAATTCTCTCATTTAGTTTTCCCATGTCGCAAAAATAATGTAATAAAAATAATACTCCTGTCTCACCTCACTTGTTAAGCTTTAAATTGTTTATCGTTGTAATATCAGGTCCCCAAATGATGTGATGTTACACAAATAGTGTAAAATAACACACATGTTATTTATAGTGTCAAATAGAATTCAATCTTGACCGGGATAAACTAGCTTTGAATTCCTAGCCAAAGATTTGAATAATCTTCTATCAAAAGGTAATTCTTCTAACATATTCAATGAGCAAAGCTCTCAGCAAAGGTTTGTCAATGTCGTAATGTTTTTCCACTACACAAAGAATGTTTATATGAATTAAGACTTCGGTCTTATCAAACGACTAGTATTTCTTAGATCGTCGACAGGTTATGTACAATAATGATATAACAATATCATTCGATGTTTCTTCTGTTCTTGAAGTTAGATGTTGTTACATTAAAGCGCTCAAATTAAATTTAATAAGAGTTTAATTTGAAGCTATGACACTATGTCAGAATACTTGGTTTAAATCAAATGATTAAAATTCGAGAGTCGAAACGACTAGTCTTCTATGAAGCCATATGATTCCTCAAACAAAATTTTAATGTCAGTTCCACAACTGATCCGTAGAATAAAATTGAAAAATAGATGAAAGGCAATCATCTCCTAAATAATCTTGAAGTATAAAAAACTTAACACACATCTGAAGTGTAAAATACATGAAAACACTGAAATACATGAAATGTGAAAATATGGAAATATGGAGATATGGAAATACAGTATGAAAAAATGGAGTAAGATCGTTGGCTCAGAATGTCACTAATCAAGCTCTATACTATAAATGAGAAACACTACTACCTTATTTGGACGAAAACTTGAAGATCTATGTAAGTATTCCCACAATACTTTAGATCTTTCCTCGGTACAAGATACTGAGATGGATCTGCATTCGAACCTCGGATCTGAACCTCAGAGATAGGAAACGTCCCTCTCTGGAATTCACCAACATTCGCCTGGGCTCGAACGACATCCTTCTGGCAAATTCTTCTGTGTTGCTGGGCTACCCCTAGCATCTTGACAAATCTCTTCTGTGGAATCTTCATTCTCCGTCGTAAATATGTATCAGCCTCATCATTGGAATATTTTATAGAAATATTCATATAAATGGTGAATGAAATTTTTCCATTGCTAATTGATGTTACATTAGTGTTCGTAGACTGACGAAAATGTACAAGATGGACCGTACACTACGTCTGTATTCAAGAATAGGTTGTCTAACGAAGCTCCATCGTTGTATCTTAACTCCTGTTATCAAATATGTCTCTGGCGCATGACTATTTAGTTCATCATATCAAAAATGTTAATTATGTTGAATGAAAACTCTTGAAGAATAATAATAGTCATTCTGTTACTGTTTATATACTGCGCCAATGTTACAAGTTCTTCGCTACTGTTCACTTGAACTGCGTTCGCCAACTTCCCGCTGCAATCTAAAATGATATTTAGCTTTATTTCCAACACATTTGAAAATCTGACTTAACAGGCTTATATTGTCGAAACGGTGAGTTTTAGAACACTCGACTTATCACAGAATGTAGTATTCAACCTGTTCTTTATATATATTCGCTTAGTTACATTCAGATAAGAGATATAATTAATTCAATGTTCCTCACAACTTCACGTAAAATGGAAGTGCGGTAATCTCCTACGTTCCACCTAGCTATCCTCGCGTCTCCACAAGTCGACAGTCGTCGCACTCGGACAAAGCCTTGGGATCTCTGTTAACCCAGTAAAAACACTTCCTCACTCTTCAAAGACTGCTGGAATAAGAACCTCGATCCTTGGATCTCCCCCTCCAAGTCGAAATTTTGATGGCCATATAAATCTCCCCCCATAATTTTAGCGCGTAGATTACTAATGCTTATTACTGCGTAGAGTAACCGATCTGCGGTTTTTAAAGTATCAGACATATTTTCTTTTCATTTTCTCTTCATTACCAAATAAGAAAATCTTCTTCTAAGGGCCTAAATGCATAATTTCATCACATTATGTAATTGAAGTTGATCCCGTCTTCAATAAGACCTCTTCTCATTGGCTCTGGGCTGGGATCCAATAGCATAGTTTATAACAATATTTATAATATTCATTTCCAAACTCGCTGTTGCTATGCTAATTATAGCCTTCTAGAAGCGTGCAATATATCACGTGATTGGGCTCTCCCACAGCCTCGAGCTTCTAACACTACCCTCCTGTGTCACACTTCCAGAAATTATATTTGCTGGTTAAATTTTATCATGGGGACGGAAAATACTCTCATTTTGTCCCAAAATAATTCAATTTCCGGGGGCAGTACCTGTGAGGAGAATCGAACCCTCGACCCTCAAGAGCGTTAGGCGTGACTTTTCGCACTACCAATGTAAGAAACATATCCATACTATTTTTATGAACACAACACCGTAATTTTCGGGGTGACACGCCGCAAATTCGATTTTATGACTTACTACCTGGGAGGGGAATCGAATCCTCGTTTCTCGAGGGCGTTAGGTGAGGGTGCAAAACTAATAGTATATTCGTGATCAGCACCCTCGATTTACCCATAATTAATGTAAAATAATCACATTTCGAGAAAAAATATCCGTACCACCTGAACTTAATAATTGCCGCCGGTTCAGAAGGTTAAGCAATTACCGCTAAGTACAGCTAATTACAGGTACATCCTGAGTGTAAAATACAGAACAGTGTGCCTGATATATTGTATTATGTTATAGTTTATTGTAGTAATTGATTGTATTGTATTATATTACATTAAACTATTAAATTCACATCGCAAACATGCATGTGGTCTGATGACCTGCCACAAGCATACATTTAAATGGAGCTGAAGAGGAAATACTGTTCACAAATAATGGAGTGCTAAGGGTTAAATAAAATGAAGTCAAAGAAAAGTTTAAGAAAACAATAATAATATTTTGCAAATGAGACAATTAAGAAATAAAGATAATACAGTTACTTTTATAGATTTTGCAAAAGCCTATGATTCCATTGACAGAGAATCTCTCATTAACATTCTAAAAGAATTTGGTTTGGATCCTAAATCAACTAACATTATTCAGGACACACTAACAAATACCACGTCCAAAGTCCGATTTCGTGGGGAGTTCTCCAAGGCTTTTGAAATAAACATAGGAGTCAGACAAGGTGATGGATTGTCACCATTACTTTTTAACTGTGCTTTGGAGAAGGTGATCCGAGAGTGGAGGAAAACAGTCACCAAAGGGGTTAAATTAGGATATCAACGAGATAACATCTATATAGATTATTTGGCTTTTGCTGACGACATTGCCCTAATTACTGATACACCGGAAAATGCCAAAATACAAATTGATAATTTAATACAACAAGCAAATAAAATAGGTCTATAATTTCCTTCACAAAGACAGAATTTATATCCAATGTCAAAAACAGTCCTGATAAATTATGTATTCAACAAAACGAAATCAAAAGAGTGAATTCTTTCAAATATCTCGGTGAATGAATTACAATAAATAATAATGAGAAAAACAGCTTAACAGTTAGAACAAAGAAAATGAATATAGCTTTCCAGCTCACCAGGAACATTTATTAAAAAAAAGCATTACCTAATTCTATTACAATTAAGCATTATAATACTCTTGTGAAACCAGAGGCCTTATATGGATCTGAAACGCTCAAATTAATGAATGAAGGCGAAATTAACCAAATTATGGTCATGGAAAGGAAAATAATTAGAAGTATACTTGGTCCTAGAAAAGTAGGAGCAGATTATAACAGACCTAGACCAAATGTTGAAATTTATGAGCATGTAGAAAACATGCTACATACCATGAGAAGAAAAAGATTATCCTTTTTTGGACATTTACAAAGAATGAACGATGATAGATTGACAAAGAAAATTTTCAATAAAATTATGAAACATAAGATGCAGCCAGCTTGGTTTCAACAGACCTTGAATGACCTTAAAGAGGCCAATATACAAATTGAAGACATACCTAATAGACAACTCTTTCGGAACAAAATTAAAACAGTCACCTTTAAGGCGGAACTAGAGAGGAGCAGGAAACAGCCACACAACATTGAGGAGCTCCGGCAACAACAATCTGAAAGAATGAAGCAATTTTGGGTGACCAAGAAGAAATCATATAGCAAAACTTGATGTATTGATTTAACGTACTCTAGAAGTGAAATATATGTGAAGAAAGATAAAAACCTAAATTAAACTATCATGGGGACTCCAGTCTGCGCAGTAAAGTAGCATTTATAATCCGAATGAAATACACAGACACAACAAGGGCACACTAGAAGAGAGTAGGTACTACACTGTGATCAGGGATGCTTGCAAGCTTCTAATGCACATCCTGATTTCCGACAAATAATTTGCCCCCCCCAAGGGGCGTATTACACTCGAGTAAATACGGTACGTTACTATGTAGCATGTGCTCCTTTACTGATCCCCTATCATCATAATCATCATCAGTTTATCTGCCTGATGGCAGGTTTCCTCAGGGTCGGTCTCTCCACCTTATCCGGTCTTCAGCAGCTCGTTTCATCAGCTCATAATATTTATCAATCTTGATGGAATCCAGCATCTGAAACCTCCTTCTTCCTCTTCGGATTCTCCCTTGGACTGTCCCTTCACCAAACCATCTCCTCTTATGCAGTGTCCAATCCAATTCATTGCTCTTTTCCTTATCTTCTCTAGCATCATTCTTTCTTCTTCTACTTCCTTTAATACTTCCTCATTTCTCACTTTGTCCTTCCAACTTATTATCCTCAAGAGCCACATTTCGAAAGCCTCTATTCTTCTCTCGTCTTTTCCTAAGTGTCCGAGTTTCCGCTCCATACATTGCTACACTCCAAACAGAACATTTCACTAATCTCTTCCTTAGGCTTACTTTCATTGCTCCACAAAATAATATTCCTTTCTTACTGAAGGCTTCTTTTGCTATTGCAATCCTTGTTTTTATTTCTTTAGTGCATATCATTTCTTGCATAACCCAACTTCCTAGGTATTTAAAACTAACTCAATTTCATCTTCTAATTTCATTGTAATTTTTTCACTTATTCCACCTATGACCATATATTTTGTTTTTTTCTTATTTATTTTCATCCCATATATTTTACAAATTTTATCCAAGTCTTTCAACATTTGTGTTGCTTGTCTCTCACTCTCACCCATAACCACCATATCATCTGCTAAACGAACACACTCAAATCTTTTACCTCCTAAGCAAACACCTCTTTTTCCATCAAAACATTCTTTAATAATTTCTTCTAAATATATATTAAATAGAATAGGTGACAAACAACATCCTTGTCTCACTCCTCTCCCCAGTCCTATTTCTTCTGTCAATTCTTTGCCAATTTCAACTTTTTGGTTTAAGTAAAGATCTTTAATAATACTTAGGAGAAATTATAACTTACAACTTGGATGAGAAACCTGCATGGCAAGAAAGAACTAATAAAATGATAAAAGCCCAAAAATTAACATGGTCTACATATAAAAGAAAATGTCTATCAATCGCAACAAAATTAAAACATTACAAGACGGTGGTTCAACCAGAGATGACATATGGAAGTGAAACTCTTTTTAAAGTTACTCAGAAAAACAGAATCGACAAAATTTTAAAAGTAGAAAGAAGAATAGCTAGAACATGCATAAATAAAAAATATCAGAAAGATGGACAGTGGCGGATAGTACCAAATGAAGTGGACCCCATCACTGATACTATTCGGAAGAAAGGGATTTCCCTTTTTGGTCACATCATGAGGACACCAGAAACCAGGTTATCTAGAAAAATTGTAGTGAAACTTTGGAATATGAAACAACAAGTAGGATGGATTAAGGAAATTGGAGAAAATATGAAATAATTAGAAATTACCTTGGATGACTTGCAAAACAAAACAAAAAAATTTAAAAAAACTGAGAGATATAAAAATAAGATTTCAGGCTAAAATAGGCAAACGTAATAGAGTAAAAAGGGTATTTACAGATGAGGAACGCCTGAGAAGATGAGAGCGAATGAAAAGCTACTGGGAAACTCGGAAAGGAAACTTACTGAAGAAGAGGACCAAGAAATGATTGACTGAAGTGGTCCAATGAGGCCATAAAAGCAGAAGAAGAAGAAGGTTTCTTTCATTCCAATTAACTTGAGTATTATCATTAATCAGGATGTCTACCAAAACCAACTGCCAGATTTCCCTGACAATTCCCTGATTTTTCCAGGATAAATCAGAAAATTCCCTCAATACCATGATAAAAATATATAAAACTGAGTTTGTACTTGAAGAGCATTTCAAAAAGTGCCTGAACAATAAAGGGTAGCATGGCAAAGTTGACAAGACAAATAAAGAAACAGAAAAATATATTCTTCTATATTTTTCCAATTTCTAAATTTGTCATCGAGAAAAACTATTGTACCTGCGAGTATTGAAAGTAGCTCGTCAATAGTAATGCTCTCATCAGTTACACATTCAGTAAAACTTCGTTTAACCGTCACTCTTTAAACCGTTAGTTTCTGTTAACCGTCATTGCTGTCAGTGTCAAATCTAAAGAACGGCTGGAATAAACTTTGGCCTCAACCTGGAGGTGAAGAATCTGAGGAACCTGAGAGTGTGACAGTTGACGTGATGGTCAATTTGTGCAATAATTTATAAATCAGTACAAATTTGACGTCAGAAGAAGTATCAGAGTGGTTAGAGTGTGACAAAGCAGACGGGGGGTTTCAAATTTTGACTGATGACGAAATTGTTGCCAGCGTAAGTGCCACCGAAGGAGAAGAAGGGCTGATGAAGACGAGTGTTCAAACAATGACGAAAAACAAACGATTAGCCACTCAGAGGCTGAAACAATGCTGTCCAAGTGTATAGAATGGTTTGAAGGTCAAGAAGAGGCCAATGCAACGCAGACACTACTGCTCCGAAAAATACGAAATATTGCCGCGGTGAATGCTCGAGCAACAAAGAGGCAGAAGAAAATGACTGACTATTTTAAAGCTACATGAACTATATCACCTGTAAGTTTATATTACTGTACTGTACATTATTTTGTCACATTTGTAGCTACTGTACGGATGTTTTTATCATGTAATATATAGTTATATTTGCTATTACAATCGTGTTTAATTTCTTTTCGCTCCGAAATATATTACATTACTGTGAGAGTGATATCTGTCTATGATATATTTGATTGAGGTCATGTTTTGGAGGAATAATAGTGTGTTTCTGTTATCCGTCTATCCACTCAACCGACACGACCACGGTCCCGACGATGACGGTTAATCGAGTTTTTACTGTATATACAAATACACAGCCTACACATGTAATTTGTGGGCTCTATCTTGCAAGAAATGAGAGCTTACTGATTTAACGTCAGTACAAACACACAACTACAACAATCAACACCGGAATATTCTTTTCTCCATCAAAATATAAATGCCTAATTTCCAATTATTCAAGGTTGGACCTTGTAAAACTAAAATTCCCTGAGTGTGATCAAAATAATTTGATAATTCCCTGAGTTTTCCAGGATTTAAAAATTCCCTGAGTATTCCCTGTTTTCCAGAGTAGTAGATATCCCATCTCACACGAGATCCCCTATCAATACTGACCTGAGAATGTCGCTCAATTGAATGTTCTCTCCGGTACACAGGAGGGCTACGTACAACAGCACCAGCAGTCGGAAGCGAGACAGAGTTTTTGGACTGGTTTGGTGGAACAATTTCGCCCTCTTTAGCACTTTCTTAGCACTAAGCTTCCTGTTCGTCTTCTCGCGTCTCAACTTCAAAAGTCTCAGAGCCTCACGGTTGAACTGAGTCCTGAAACAAGTAGAGAGGACCCATGTTTCTCAACCTGACCCCAGTGATACGAACTACTAGATGACATTAACTAACCTGTGTGCGGAACGACCAGTCAAAGCTGTTGTGCCAGAAGAGTCCGAGTCAGATACATCGAAAACACTCGAATGCTCTCTTGAAGATTCCATAACCTGCGACTGCTCTTCTCTTTCCAGCTGCATCAAAGCACGCTGCAGACAAAACAACACTGCTAGAGTCAAAACTTTCAACAACTGATGAGTTATACACTAGTGTCCACAAGTTGAGCATAATCACTAAACGAGGCCATACCGCCTGATAGGAATGTCAGACGGATTGCTGAACAAACGGAAGCTGAATCACACACCATAGGTCACACAACTTGTCCAATAAAACAGTGTTAGAAAGGGTCTGATAGCTAAGGAACACCTTGGACAACAACTAACAAAACTTGGCAATGTCTTCCACAACAAAATATGCTGTTAATAGGGTGTATGGTTTCCCCTAATGGCCACACATGCTTTGCAGTGACGTGGCTTGCACTCTATCAGACGGTCCAAGAGCACTTGTGGTAATCGATTCCATTCCTCCGGAAGGGCAATGCAAACGTCTTGGAGGGTCCTTGGTGGAGGCTGACGAGATGCAATTCACCTCCCCAATGCATTCCAGGCATGTTCTATAGGATTGAGATCCGCAGACCTCACTGGCCAGTCCATGCGATGAATGTATTCCCCAGCCATAAATTCATCCACCAGAACAGCGCTGTGCGGTCGGGCGTTATCGTCCACTAAGAGGCAGTCTGGACCAATCGCACCTCTGAAGTGTCGAACATGTGGTCTCAATACCTCATCTCTGTATCTCCGAGTGTTCACAGTGTTCCTCGGACCACCCATGAAGGTGTGCAGGTCCGTAAGGCCATTCAACTTGATGCCGCCCCACACCATGACACCACCCACTTTAGGCGAAGGTACAATTTCAAGAAGGCAGACTGGCAAAAATTCACCACAATGCTTGATGAGAGGATTACAACAATTGATCCCATCCCAGAGGAATATGAAGAGTTCCTGGAAGTCGTTCAGTATTGCTCCAGAAAAACTATTCCTAGAGGATGTAGGACTAGTTACATTCAAGGTCTTACTTCTGAAACATCCACTCTGTTGAAAGAATATCAAGACCTATTCAAAAAAGATCCTTTCAGTGACGAAACTATCCACAGCGGGCAGCGTGTTATTTCCTCCATCTCAGAATCCAAACGTAACCAGTGGATTAAATTAATGGAAGAGCTGGATATGGGAAGAAACAGTTACAACGCGTGGAGGTTACTTAGACACCTCAGTAATGATACAACTAAGACCTCAGTACACAGCAACGTTTCTGCAAATCAAATAGCTAGTCAGCTCGTGGAGAGCAGCAAACCAAATCAAGCTGGAAGAGGATCAAAACAAAAAGCAGAAAAGCCGACTAATCAGGAGAACAGCATTCTCTCTAACCACTTTGCTGTAGAAGATCTAAATATAGCGCTGAATAAATGCAAAAATGGTAAGGCGGCAGGTCTTGATGACATTTGTGTTGAGCAACTGAAAAGATTTGGTCCTGTCAGTAAGCAGTGGCTCTTGGACTTATTCAACAACTGCATCAACTACTGCACAATTCCTAAACTGTGGAGAAAAGCAAGATTTATAGCAATACTTAAACCTGGAAAGAGCGCAAGTGATCCGAAGAACTACCGACCAATCTCTTTGTTGTGTCATTTATACAAAATCTTAGAAAGAATGATTTTGGACAGACTATCTGACGTGGTAGACCCATTACTCATACCAGAACAAGCCGGCTTTCGACCAGGGAGAAGTTGTACTTCCCAAGTACTGCACCTCACACAATATATAGAAGACGGCTATGAAAACAACAAAGTCACTGGAGTAGTTTTCGTTGACTTGACATCAGCCTACGACACAGTTAACCACCGTATACTGCTTCGTAAAGTGCACAGTATAACTAAGGACTATAAACTCACCCAAATGATTGAGTGCTTTCTTCAGAACAGAAGGTTTTTTGTTGAATTCCAAGGTCAGAGGAGTAGATGGAGGAATTTGAAGAACGGCCTTCCACAAGGGAGTGTGCTAGCTCCTATACTTTTCAACATCTACACCAATGATCAGCCTCGCCCGCAAGGGACAAAGAGCTTTATTTATGCAGATGATGTCGCTCTAGCAGCTCAAGAGGAAACGTTTGAACTTGCTGAAGAAAAGCTCTCCCATGCTTTACAAATTCTAAGTGGTTATTACCAAGAGAACCAACTACAGCCAAATGCATCAAAAACACAAGTCTGTGCCTTCCACCTCAAAAATCGACAGGCAGCTAGAAAATTGCAAGTAATTTGGGAAGGTAAACAATTAGAACACTGCTTCACTCCCAAATATCTAGGAGTAACTCTTGACCGATCACTAACCTATAGAACACACTGTCTGAACACCAAAAGAAAAGTATCTGCACGGAACAATATTCTCCGGAAATTATCGGGTTCAACCTGGGTGACGCATCCTTCCCTCTTGAGAACTTCGGCAATTGCCCTTTGTTATTCAGCTGCAGAATACGCCTGCCCTGTCTGGTGTAGATCTAGTCATGCTAATCAAGTGGATGTTGCCTTAAATGAGACCTGCAGACTCATTACAGGATGTTTGAGATCTACACCACTTGATAAAGTTTATTGTCTAGCAGGTATCCCACCCCCAGTTATTCGCCGTGAGTGTGCATCCAGACTGGAGAAATCTAAAGCACTGAACCTGAGGACCCATACTTTATATGGGTATCAATCAGCAACCCAAAGGCTGAAGTCAAGAAGAAGCTTTCTTCATGCAACAGAAAGCCTCACTGAACCACCATCGAATTTTAGAATGAATTCATGGCGTTCAAGATCCAGCCACCTTGCAGGATGGATGATGCCTTCCGAAAGCCTTCCTTCAGGCCATGAGGAAAGTTGGTCAACATGGAAGACACTCAACAGGTTGCGCTCAGGAGTTGGAAGAACGAAGACCAACATGAGAAAGTGGGGATTTGTCTGCGAATCTACACTATGCGAATGCGGTGAAGAACAGACAATGAACCATCTCCTTGTATGCAACTTGTGTCCAACTACATGCTCTCCCCAGAACGTGATTGACGCTACTAAAGAAGCATGTGAACTAGCTGCATATTGGTCAAGCCACATTTGATTAAATTTGTACTTGTGTAGAGCTTAATCGCATTGCTACCTGCCATCAAAAATGATTAATGCTTATAGTACCAGGTTTGAAGTTATATCTTGTAAGTTATAATGTATGTTTCTGACACGATTAAATAAATGACACCACCACCAACATACTGGTCCCGTTCCTGTGGTTATATCGGCTACCCGGTTCTCTCCAAATTAATGTGCGACGGGAATCGTTCTGCAAACTGAAGCAGGATTCATCTGTGAAGAGCACATGCCTCCATTCATTCATGGCCCAGTTTCGACGTTGACGGCTCCTCAGTAAAGGGGCCCGTCTCTGTGCTAGAGTGAGCGAGATGCACACCACTGGCCGTCTGGCAAATAGCCCAACTGTTCCGAGCCTCCGGTACACAGTTTGCCGAAAAACGGCAACCCCTGAGACGGCTGCAAGCTCCGCTGACAATTGCCTTGCAGGTGCACTCCGATTTCATCGCGCGGTTAAGGCCAGATATCGGTCCTGCTGTGTGGTGGTTACTCTTGGTCGACCTGGTACTGGCCTACGACTAACATCTCCTGTGTCTCAAAATAGTTTCCAAAGCCTGAAAATGACACTTAGTGGCACATTCAAGGATACGGCGACTTCGGTGTGTGTGTCTGGCCTGCTTCCAGGCGGCCAAGTATTCTACCCTGCAAAACGGGGTTCAAATGGCGTCCTGTTGTCACGTTCACCACGAGGCTACACTCCGCACACTATAACAGGGCAAACACGACTGAGGGAATATAGGGTGCAGGCACCGGCTGTGTTTACCTTGTGGTTAAACCGCTAGTCAGAGCAGGAAACCTTTCATATACAGAGCGAACACGTAAGGTTGGTAGGTGCATATGTCGTGCGATTTGCGGTCAATTTCCTGTTGCCCTGCGTATTCGTAAGTTATGCTTAACTTTTGGACACTAATGTATTATTAAGAGGGCGGGAACACCTTTGAAGAAAAAGCATATTTGTTAGTTCCATTTCACTGGAGATATCTTTTTATTAAGTTCCAAAATTACTGCCCTTTGATGACACCATGTGCTATGGAGAAGTTAGATTCTGAAATAAGGATGTTCATTATTGCATAGTTCACTGCCTTCATATTCGTCATATCGCTCATATTGGCCCGTATTGACGCAAATTGAATTCAGTAAAGTTTATTTAGGGTTGGCGACCACAGGGCCCCAGCTGAGTCCAGCATAGGGCGCAATAAAATAAACTTGACTGAATTCTGCCTTCATATCTCTTCATTTACTTTCAGTGCCAGTTAAAGTTTTAGATTGTTCTCTTTCTCCTAGGATATTACTGGCCAGAATAACTGAGCAGATTGGTGGGCAATTCTGTGATTAGTCTCAGTAACTTGTGATTGGTGGCCCCTCTCCTTCTAGTCACTTAGTAACTCCCGTTTGCCGTGACAACGTTTAATTTTTCTCATGGCTCCACTTTTCTATTTCTTATGTAGAGTACACGTACTTTTGGAGCTTCCATTATGGTAAGCCTTGCTACTTTTCTGTTTATTTTTATCATCGTGCATCAAGAGACACTTGTATGTTCAGTACATCTCCCTTTTATCTCTCACCCTTCTTTATTCACCTTCTCCATGTTCTGTCTCGGGCCCAGCACTAGCTTCCACTGCTTTTTACAAGAGATTAATAAATACACTTGGATGACCAGTTTCCATTGTCAAGCGATCATAGGCTATAAAATCTATGTCTGAAAGTATGGGTGAAAGTATTTACAATATGTACACTTATGTAGTTGCAGTATTAGTTTTTAAAAAAATTACGAGCCTTACAGTAGTCGCATATGATGTGTAACATCTGACATAGAAGAAACCTCACGTGAAATTGTTGATACACCGGTATTTAATACTATTATTGGCACAAATATTAATCTATTATATTGTAAAAGGGAGTGTTTTACAGATATTGTAGTTTATAATACAGAAGTCATTTGATAGATGATCTGTAGTTTCCACCAGCACTAGCCTAAATAAAGAATACGATATGGAACAACTATAATAATAGACGCGACACCGCTCATAACATTAAATTCCTTATAAACAGGTCCTCTTGATTCACAGACCAACACGTAATTTCATATGGATTCTGTTAAAATGAGTCATATTGATATGACAAATATCGTTTAAAATGATAATCTGGTAGCAAAAATATCTATCCCGTCCGGGATTCGAACCCAAGATCTCTAGATTCACAGTCATAAGCACTAACCCTACGGCTATCTCGACTACGCAAATTTTGTGCACAAGATGGTGACTTATTTACACGTTCCAATAATACTGCATTACGGAATAAAGTTTCATTTATATTTTGCTTGTTTTGATAATGTTCCTGCGTGAAATTAGTTTAAAATGCCTTATGAATAGGCCCTCTTGTGAGTAAAGAGAATGTATTGAGTAATAGTTCATGAAGGCTTGCTCAATTCTCTCATAACCACAACGATTATATTATATTGATGACTGCATTACCGTTATGTGGGTTAATATTTGAATAGTCATTGTGCAGAAACATAATACCGGCAATGCCGACTACTTACAATGTTTGATATTAAGGCATTTATCCATTTAAATACTGATACGAAGACTTCGAACATGTACCATGTCATTTGTTTAAATCACTTGACACCAGAGTTCGCTTGAGCGTTTTCCGTTCAGTATGTCATATACATTCTACATGGCCAAGAGTACGTCATGGTATCAATTTCCGACACCGCGCGCTCATTGTTTCTCGTGCCACTGCCAGCTGAGTCTTACCACTGCCCGCTGGATCGATCGATCGGACAGTGCATACTTCCGTTTTCCACCACTCCCAGCTAGTACACTTCCGTTCGATCGATCGAGGGGGCAGTGCATACTTCCGTTTTCCACCACTGCCAGCTAGTACACTTCCGTTCGATCGGGCAGTAAATACTTCCGTTCGATCCACCACTGCCAGCTCGATCTTTCCAATCCACTTCCGTGCCCAATTTTCAAAATCACTCCCACAAAACTATCCAGCAACCGAGCGGAAAGATGTTACACATCAACAATCTCCCCCCAGGGGCTCACATCTCGTGGGAAGTGGGTTGGCGACCACAGGGCCCCAGCTGAGTCCAGCATTGCTTCCACTTACTTGTGCCGGGCCCCTCTCCGCCTTCTTTCCTGTCGACCTCACTTGGTCAACTCTTGTTCTCTTCCGACCCCGACGGTATTAGGGTTTCCGAGGCCTAGGGACGCTCTTCCTTTCCCTCCTTAATTGGCCCTTGTCTCATCTTTTCTGATACCTTCCTTTTGCGAGGGGTCAGCCTTCTTTTTCTTTTCATGTTATCTCCTGCCTTCTGTTCAAGGCCCTCACGGATGCAGGGTGTATGTAGCCCCACCACTTCTGGTGCACCCTGGATAATGCTACACCCTCAGGGGCTCACGGCTGGTGAGTTCGGGAGTTGGCGACCCCGAGGGATTCCTGAGCTAGGTCTGGTTTTCCCCCTTTTATCCATTAACTCTTTCACTTTCCTATCTGCCTTTCATGGCTCTCCTACCTTCCAAGTCCCTCAATCCGCATTCTTCGAGGGTTGAGGGCATTTCTTTTCCTCCTGTCCTTTATTTGCCTTAATCTCCTTTTGTTTTCCATTTCTTCTTCTAGTATATAAGTTAGTAGTTAGTCTTAGTTATGGCTTACATTTCATTATCATCTACACGATCACCCAAACCATTAGGGGCCGATAACCTAAATGTTAGGCCCCTTAAAACAACAATTATCATCATCATCATCATCGTCATCATAAAATAATCCAACTGGTCAATATTTAAAACTCAGTAATTCTTCTAGGTTTGTGCTGTGTCTTGTGTGGGGTTTCACCTAGGACACCAAGATGGCTCATCAGCGGGCTCTTGGGAGTCCCCCACAGGCCGTTGGAAGCCTTCATAGGGAGGGTATGGTTGCTTCTGCTTTTAATTCTCGCTGTAAAGAGGCGCAGGTGCGCTTCGTAACAAGTGAGGTAGCGCGCAGTTCGCTACTCCTGTGGTCCGGGCAGACACAAGGCACGGCACAAACCCAGAAGAATTGCTGAGTTTTAATTCACGGGCCGTGAAAGCAATATACTATCTTTTTAGTCAATATTTGCTAGTTATAGTTTATGTGATGTTTAGTCGAGACACTAAAAGTGGGGTTGATCTCCAAACTTGCTTGCTTAGTGTGAATATGTGATTGTTGTTAAATGGGCAGGTCAGGTTGTATGGTACAGGTTACTTATCTGGTCGAGTCGAACGCGGTCCGGTTGAGAGCAGTTAACTTCGTCACTCTCCTCCAGGGGTGAACAGAGAATGCTTTCAGGGCTGACAAAAATGCGATCATATTAAGCGATAAGTGGCAAATTATGCAACGTGATAACTGAGGTACTTACACATTATTTTCGTTAGATAAGAAATCGGACTTCAGAATTACAACGTGATATGCGATAAAACGTACTAATGAGGGAGGTGTTAACGATATTCTACGGAACATGGTTTCTCCGCTGCTTCAGAAAGGGCAATTGAAGGGTAGGGTGGAAGAAGGGCGTAACTCGAATTACGGCGTTTATCCTTCTTCTGAGTTGCGTCGTCGTAATAGATACCGGTATAATACTTGGAGCTAGACTCCTCAGGTTCGTGGGGCAATATACTTGCTTAAAGAAAAGAAAAAAAAATGATCTCACAAAGAACAGGTTAACTTACTATCTTCCCAAAATCCACTATTTTTTTAAATTTATAAAATGCAAGCTCCATTACCTGCATCTGTTGTGCAGCATTAACTATTATATTTCTTCTCCGCCACACATTTTTTTAGACAACCTCTTTATTTCTTCATCATCATCATCTTGCAGAGTTTCCAGCCACTGGCTGGGTCTGTTTGGAACACAAGCCTCTCCAACGTCTTCTGTCTTCCCACCATCTCTCAGCCTCCACCCTTGTCCAGTCTTCTCCTCTCTTCTTCACGCTTTCTTCCACCCCCTTCAGCCACCGGTCTCTCGGTCTTCCTCTCGGTCTCTTTCCTTCCCACTTCGTCTCGTGTATCCTCTTCTCCTCCATTCGTTTTACATGTCCATACCATCTAAGTCTAGATTTCTCTATACCATCCTGTAATGGTTCCTCCTTCATTAATTCTCTGGTCCTCTCATTTCTTATTCTGTCCATCTTTGTAGCTCCAATACTGCTTCTCAGGAACCTCATCTCACTGGCCTGTATTTTGCTCTTCTCCCTTCCTTTCATAACCCAGGTCTCCGAGGCATACGTCAGGATAGGGACATAGTACGTCCGATATATGATCTTTTTTCTGTTCTGAGGGACATCCTTGCTCCCTAACATGCTTCTCACACTCCTCTGAAATGCTTCTGCCTGCCTCCCCCACTCATTTATTTCTCTATCGTTTCCTCCATTATCTTGTATCAGGCTTCCCAGATACTTGAAACTCTCCACTTTCTTCAGCTGTTCCCCACCAATTGTTATTCCCGTTGTGGTTCTTTCCTTCTTCCTTGTTGTGATCACCATCTCACTCTTATTTATGCTAAATTTCATAGGGGGCGTGGTGGCGCAGCGGTCAAGCTCTATGCCTCTCACCAAGGCGGACCGGGTTCGATTCCCGGTCAATGCATGTGAGATTTTCGATGTGAAATGCCATGTCCCGTGGTTCGGATTCCACGTAAAACGGAGGTCCCGAGGCTTATGATCGCGAGATTAACGGTCACGTTAAACTACAAGCTTCCTTTTGCTAAATTTCATTCCATATCCTTGTATTATTCCTTCCCACACGTCCAACTGTTCCTGTACCTCCTCCTCCTTGTTTCCCCAAATCATCAAATCATCTGCAAACACCATTGCTTTCATCTTTCCTTCCCCAATTACTTGTGCCACTCGGGTCATTATGTCATCCATCACCACAATGAAAAGTAACGGTGCCAGTGCACTTCCTTGTTTCAGGCCGTTTCTCTGTTCCACCCAGTCCGATCTCTCTCCTCCCACTTTCACACAGCTCACGCTCCCCTTGTACATCTCCTTTATCCTCTTTATAGTCCATTTCTCTACTCCTCTATCCTCCAGGGACTTCCATACTTTGTTTCTGCATACACTGTCATATGCTTTCTCAATGTCCAGGAAGGCCATCAGTAGATCTGTTCCATACTCATAGTGCTGTTCTTGTAACTGCCTTACAGCAAAAATCAAATCCACTGTGGACCTTCCTGCTCTGAAGCCATGTTGTTCTTCCCTCATCCCTCCTTCTATCCTTGTCCTAATTGAATGAAAATCCACAGCCTGCTTCCAGTCTCCGACCGGGTCAGGAATGGAATGAATGAAGCCCCGATCTAGCGGCGAGGATATGGACTGTGCCGGCTGCCGAGGCCTGACGCACTCCTCTGGGGCAATGATTAAATGAATGGGAGATGAAATGAAATGATAGTGGAGAGTGTTGCTGGAATGAAATTTTCGACAGGGAAAACCAGAGTACCAGGAGAAAAACCTGTCTGCCTCCGTTTTGTCCAGCACAGATCTCACATGGAGTGACCAGGATTTGAACCACGGACCCAGCGGTGAGAGGCCGGCGTGCTGCCGCCTAAGCCACGGAGGCTTCACCTTGTCCTAATTCTCTTTTCCAAAACTTTCTCGAAGATCTTTGCACAATGACTCATCAGTGTTATTCCCCGATAGTTTCTGCAATCTGTTCTACTACCTTTCTTGAAGATCGGGACAATTATTCCTTTTTTCCAGTCCTCTGGGGTCTTCCTTTCCTTCCATGCTGTCCTCATCACTCGGTACAACCACTGTATCCCCACCACTCCTGCTGCTCTCACCATCTCCACACTCAACTCATCCACACCCGGTGCCTTCCCTCCTTTCATCTTGTTCACTCCATCTTCCACTTCTTTCCATGTTAAGTCCTTTTCTGTTTGCAGTTCATCTTCCTCTTCCCCGATTTCTTCCTCCTCACCATCTTTTCCATTTGGGTTCAGAAGTTCTTCAAAATATTCTTTCCACATTTTCTTCAGTTCTTCCCTATTTTCTATCTCTTGTCCCATTTTGTTCACCATTCTAACATAATCCGTAGGATCCTTCCGCCTCTTATTTTTTACCATCCCATACAGGACCTTTTTGTACCTTCACTATCCTCCTTCATCATCTTTGTCCACTCTTCCATCCACTTTCTTCTCTCCTCAGCCACTACTCTCTTTGCCTCCTTCTTTCTTTCCTGGTACTCTTCCCTTGTCTCTACCGTCCTATTTTGATACCACCTCCTAAAGGCTCTATTCTTTTCCCTTATTATATCTTTTGTCTTCTCATTCCACCATGGTGTTTCCTTCCACCTCTTCTTACTACTTGTCCTCCCACATACTGCTTCTGCTGCACCTACTAGTGTCTTCTTAAATCTAGCCCATTCCTCTTCCTCCACCCCTCTTTCTTCATCTGTTGGAATTCCTTCCTTTACCATTTTGAGGTACTCGACCCTTTTATCCCCTTCTTTCCGTTTCCATATCCTTATACGTCTTTCCTGGTTCTCAGTCCCTTTCTTCTCCTTACTCCCTCTCAGGTTCATTACCAGTAATCGATGGTCGCTATCCAGGTTCTCCGATGGTATAACCTTGATGTCCGTGATGTTCTTATTTAGTTCTTTCTCATACAGTATATAGTCGACCACCGACTTCCTGGTCAAGTCATCACTGTACCATGTGATTGTGTGGCTCTCTCTTTTCTTAAACCAAGAGTTCCCAACTAGCAGGCTGTTCCTCTGGCAGAAGTCCAACAGTCTCTTTCCTTCCTCATTTCTTCCGCCCCAACCCTCTGGTCCTAGAACACTCTCATAACCTTGTCTTTCTCTTCCTACATGGGCATTCAGATCCCCCATAACAATCATATTTCTTCCTACCAGCAGCTTCTGCAATTCCTCTTCAAACTCCTCCTTCTCTTCAGAGGCGCAGCCTACTTGTGGAGCATACACTTGCACTATTTCTACGGTCTCTCCCCTCAGTGCTACTTTCACTTTCATCATCCTATCACTTATTCTCCTCACTTCTTCTTTTAAACCATCTCGTGCTACTACTCCCACTCCATTCCTCTTTCCCTCTTCGTTCCCACTCCAGTACAGTCTATAGCCTTTTCTCAGTTCTCTCCTTCCTTCCCCTTTCCACTTTGTTTCTGCCAATCCCAATAAATCCAACTTTCTTCTTTCCATCATATCCACTATCTGCACCACCTTCCCCGTCAGCGTTCTTAGGTTTAAAGTTCCAAATCTTAGTCCGTGTGTACAGCCGTGTCATCGTCTATTAAATCCATCATGTCCGAGGCTCGTTCCATTTTTGAAAGCATTTGGTTCCATCCACTACTGGCTTGCTGGGCCTATCGTAGCTTCACCAGAGTCCCGTTAGCCGTCACTTTTCAGGGTTCCTATAGGACCTTCACAGCTACCGTAACGGTCCCGGGGCACACAAAGTCCCCACTGTACTTCGCCCCTACAGGCGATCCCCTACTTTGTGCCGTTGCCCATCTCCCACAACGTGGACGAGGGGTTGGACTTATGGGACTTTATTTCTTCATCAGTTTCAATTTTCAGATCAGAGAGCATCACACTTAAAAACAACCAGCCTCCATTTTTCCTGGCAGCAACCACATCAACAAAATCTCCATGGTTACCTTCTGCCATGCCAGAAACCTTTTCAATAACAGCCAAGGCCACCTGGTTACATACAAAACCACATACTAGCAATAGCCAGACCACCACCGAGAATCTCTATGGCCAGAACATATAAGACACTCTGCGGTGGTCTGCCATTGTGGCCATGGCTGGCAACCCGATAAAAAAAAACAAATAAATAAATAAATTGAAAGAAACTAGAAGGAGTCCCTGTAACCTACAAATGTTAGGTTACAGAATCGCCCCCTCGATAAAAATATGTAACTGAAAGTTGCAGATTCTTTCTCGATCAAGACACAAAATAGCTAAATAAAATACATGAAACCAACACTAACAAAAAAACACAAAGTTACAAATATACATCATCTTCTATACAACAAAATAACAGGATCATATTCGCCAATAGTGGAATCACCAACTTCCATTTCAATGGCGATATCATCTTCAGAAAGACCATTGGCACCATCATCGCCGAAACAACCATTTCTAAGTTCACCAGAACCATCAGCACAAATATTCTCCTCTGATAGAGCAGCCGAAGCTATCTCATCGAGTCCGTCAGACACTCCCGCTCCATCGGAAAAATCCATCAACAATATCGTTGTCAGAAGGAACGGCAGAATCGTCATCAGACCTGTCTGTGCCGTCATCATAATCATCTTCGTCTTCATCATCATCATTAAGTCTTTTCCTTTCATCTTCTTCCTCTTATGCTTTCGGTCTTCCTCATCTGCTACACTGTCTTCCGACTGTGTCTCGCCTGCTCCTTCAGTCTTCTTGGCTGCCTCCTTCTTCTGTTCCAGTTTCTTCTGCTCCTCCTTTTCCTCCTTCTCTCTCTTCTTCTGCGCCTCAGATTTCATGCTACTTCCTTCCACTTCATCACCCTTCTTGTGTTCCGTGCTGCTTGGTCTTGTTGGGCCGTATCCTGGTGCCAGGTCAAGGAAACTTGCGGTCGTCCGCCGCAGGCAGATTCATGCCTTGGGCCATGCGAGCCTGCAGCAGGGCCTGCGCACGCGCACGGTCTGCTTTGTGCTTGGGCGTCAGCCACTTGCCTTCCGCCCTCATTCTCTCCTTCTTCTCCTTTCCCTTCCATCTGGTCCAATTCTTCCTCCAACTTGTTCTCCTGCATATCCTCATCTTTCTCCTCCTACGCTTCTTCACGTTATGTTCTATCTCATCTTCCTCCTTGTCTTCAGTTTTATTCTCCTCCATTTGAAGTCCTCTTCTGTTACGTCGGCGGCGACTTGTGTGTCTACCACCGCAACTTCTCTCTCTTCTTCGCCTGCAATGGTCTCTCCGATATATATACCTCTACAATCTCGCCTTATCTTTTCCACTTCTTCAAATTACTTCTATACGCCCCCTAGCTTCACGTACTTCACTTTTCTCCTCCTCTTCCTCTTCCTTTACAGACACACTCTCATATTTGACCATATCAACTTTCTCTTCAACAATGCATATGATCTGCACTCCGTGTACTTCCGTGATCAAGATCTCTAGGTGACATATAACTTGAGATTGGCAATATTGTATGTACCTAGGACCTGGTCATCGTTTGTTTTTAACCTGTAGGCACAAGCACCTATCCTACGGTCTACCAAATAAGGACCGGAATAAAGTTGGAAAAACTTCTCCATACATTTCTGCTCTGCTGACGAAAGATGCGGCTCACGCAACAACACCAGATCTCTTTTAACTTATCCCCCTCCCTTCCCTGCTGTTTCAAACGTTTCTTACCTGTAGCTATAAGATTTTCCCTAACTAATTTAATTGTTATATCTCTGGGTACAGCTTCCCCTGTCGATAAACCCAAAATCCTAGCTAGTTCACTGGTAGGCTTCCTTCCCAGCTGGACTTCTATGGGAGTGAGTCCTGTGCTATCGTGTTTGGTGACATTGATCCATCGCTCAATATCAAAAAAAAAGGAAGGAAGCTTGTAGTTTAACGTGACCGTCAATCTTGAGATCATGAGCCACGGGACCTCCTTTTTACGTGGAATCCGAACCACAGGACATGGCATTTCACTTCGAAAATCTCACATGCATTGACCGGGAATCGAACCCGGACCGCCTTGGTGATAGGCATACAGCTAGACCGCTGAGCCACCACGCCCCAGCATCGCTCAATATCACCAAGCACTGAAGACCATGAATTATGACTGTCACTCACATAGGTCCTGAAGATGCGACCCATTTCCCGCTTAATTCTCTCCGACATATTCCCTTGTGGATACCTAATAGAGGAATATACACACTGGGTGCCAACTTCACTGAGCTTGGAACTCCATATTTTTGCTGTGAATTGGATCCCGTGGTCAGAGAGTATCTGGAGTGGCCTTCCAAACTCCGGTATGTACTTGAGTACAATGCAGTTCACACAAGCTCTGGCGGTAGCTTTCCTCAGAGGGTAAAGCCTGACATACTTCGAAAATGCATCCACCACCACAAACACATACAGGAACCCTAACCTAGAGCTCACCAGAGGACCATAGAGGTCGACACAGACCAGTTCCCCCGGCTCCTGTGCCAACACAGCCTGCCTAGGTCCCTCCAAGTAGCGTGTGGGGTGTTTACATTTTTGGCAAAGCTCACACGTAGCCAGAATCTTCCTCACCATGCGCTGCATGTCTTTCCAATAGAAATGTCTCTTCAGAGCGGCCAAAACCTTTTCCGCACCAAAGTGCCCAAGCTCCTTGTGAGTGTACCACGTAATATCTTCCACCAGCACACGAGGAACACACACACACCACACATTCCCATGACACTTCATGGCCACCATGCGGTTCACCCATTTGAACTGCTTGGTGCCCATGACCACAATGTCATTATCACCACCAGCTTCCAAGTGTACAACAACATTACCAAGCTGCTTGTCCCTTCTCTGTTCCTCACGTATCTTCCTCACACGTGCACCCTCAACTGACCTATCACTTGTTCTGGCAGCACACACCAGAACATTCCCTACACTATCTACCCCCACCCCATCACCTGCGATTTCTGGATGGCGACTGACAAAATCAGCAAGTAAATTCTCTGAACCTCTTACATGAAATATGTCAAAAGAATACTCCTGAATTGCCAATATCCATCTAGAAATCCTATTTGAGGTGATCCTACATGATAAAATGAATGTCAGCGCATTATGGTCAGTGTAGATTTTGAACCGGTAGCCTAATATATACATCCGGAACTTTCCCAGCGCATATACAATAGCTAGCAGTTCTTTCTCACTAGTAGTGTATCTCCTTTCCGCGGGATTCAGACCCCTACTAGCAAGTGACACAATACCAAGGTGACCATCATCATCATGCTGACATAACGCTCCAGCAATCCCCACATCACTGGCGTCAGTCATAACAATGTATTCCCTATCAGGACTCGGATAGCTCAGAGTAACAGCCTTCCTAAACCCTTCCTTTAATTTTATGAAAGCCTCATCCATTTCCTTTCCCCAAACCCATTTAGCCCCTTTCTGTAACAAATCCCTGAAAGCCCCAGTAAGATATGAATACCTCAATACAAATCTCCTAAAATACCCACAAACCCCGAGAAAAGACCTAAGCTGCTTAACATTACGCGGTGTCTTTGTGTTCCCAATGGTGTCTAATCTCGATTGTTCTGGTCTAACCCCTGTGGTGAAATTGTATGACCTAGAAATGTAATCTGTTGAGTGCAGAAAGTGGATTTCTTAAGTTTCAGTGTAAAACCTGCATGAATGAGCTTCCCAAAAACTGTACTAAGATGTTGCAAGTGTTCCCTGAATTTGTGAGAGGCAATCACAAGATCGTCAATGTAGGCTGTAGTGTATTCCCTTGTTTCAGGTCCGAGTGCAATGTTAAGGCCCTTAATTAACCCCTGACTCGAAGTCCTCATACCGAAAGGCACCCTACAAAACTGATAAAAGCTATTTCAGGAACAAAAAGCAGTGAAAGGCCTGTCCTCCTTACGTAGTGGTATCTGCCAAAACGAAGAACTCAGATCTATAGTTGACAGAAACTTTCTACCCCTTTGCACTAGATCTTCAGTAAATTCAGGACGCTGAATGGTCTGGTGCAATCCTCTTATTGGCCTGTCTCGCATCCAAGCACAACCTGATGGAACCATCCTTCTTGGTTACCACCACCAAAGGATTAACGTATTGGCTGTTGCTATTCTCAATGATGCCAACATTAAGCATTTGATCGATCACCTCACCAACTGCCTGCATGTGAGAGTGAGCTATAGGCAACGTACATTCTGCAGGGTGCTGCTGCGGGTGGATACTACGTGAACTACTCACGGTCTTGTTTATCAACAGCTGATCGTAAGACGATGCAATAAGAGTGAAATTTTACATGTGTTTATTCAATATTTTATAGTATTGTCTTCAGATTATTATTTAAAAAATGTCAAAACGTTCTGGCAATGTTATGTGCTGTGTTGTTGGCTGCAATAATAGATACTGCAATACAGAGCAAAGTGTGAAATTTTTTAGTTTTCCATCACGAGCTCACGAAATGGATTTGAAAAGACAGTGGATTTTAGCAGTAAATCGCAAGAAGTAAGTAATGGGGAATTTCAATATTTTAATTAATACTAAATTACACAGTACAGAACCTATACTAACCATGACTTTTACAAATAGGTTAACAGTAACAACCAAAATAATTACAGTAATGCTATACTTCCAAGGTAAGGTCCGCACCAGTAGGCCATATTTTTAAAGCACAAACATCATAATAGAGATATTCTATCACACAGTAGTCTTAATGATAGCCTTAATAATTAAATAACAGATACCTTAATACCGAGCAAAGTGTGAATTTTTTTAGATTTCCTCCCCGACCTCACGAAGTGGATTCGAAAGGCTAGTGGATTAATATTATATTTACAGAAATAGGCCCTGGTACATGACAAAAAATAGGAACAAAATATTAATAGCCTACAGAAATATATTAGAAGTGTGTAGTTATACATAAATGAAATCCAAATCCACAGCCTGCTTCCAGTCTCCGACCGGGTCAGGAAAGTTATACATAAACATTAAATAAAAAAGCATTACAGTATTTTAAATAGTCCTACAAACATATTATTATGAAACCAGATAGTCACAAAATAATTTGAACTCATTACAATAGAAATTCAAATAAATATAGGCCTAATACAGATCCAAGTCAAATTTTACAAAATGTGTTCAAAATAATATTTGCATTTACAGATTGCCCATACTTTAAAAGGTATGTTTACATAAATTTGCCACATTTACACAATTTGTTATATAGGGCAGATGGTACTTTGTGGACACCTTCAAAATCATCTAGAATCTGCAGTACACATTTCATAGGAGGGTGTAAATCTCAACATCCTGCTAGTCCAGCATATGTACTGCCCCCGTAATTGAATTATGTAGAGACCACGGTGGCTATATTTGAAATTATAATGAGAGTTATGGTTGTCATAGTTATGACGTGGGTAGTCATGACGTAAGCACGGATGACGAAAATGTTATGCCAGCAAGCTACTTGAGCCGAGATTCTCAGTGACGTCAGCATTTTAGTCCAGAATGTTCCAAGATTTACGACGCAGTCGCAGGAAACGAGGAATTCTGCTGAGGAAGAAACTATGCTATTGGAGGAGAGGCATGAACCAATGAACGATAGTTTAAAGGAAGACGGAGATTGCTGAAACTATGGTATTTTTATTACTTTTGGAATGCAGAATTGTGGAAATCCATTTGCAGTAAAAGCATTGATTTGGAATTTTGGTGAAATTTATTTTCTGTTTTTGAATTTTGAAAATCCGTCATGTATTAACGAAGTTGGAAGTTCTAGCGATGACGCAGTATCACGCTATGGAAGGGATGGAAACGCCCCTCGGGAAGTTCATAAAAGGGCTTGCGCAGAAGAGAGGAGCCTCTTTCGTTCTCTGATCATTCTGAGATCTCATTCTCAGATCATCGAAGTCTATTGTGAAAGTTCTTTTCTTATACATTCATTATAGTGAGACGTCGAAGTGAACAGCAGTGAAAAGAATCGTCTTTATAACGCGTGGCGAGGCCACTATATTAACGAGATACGAGTCAAACTAGGTGAAGTTGAAACGGACCTTAGAAAGCTTCTACAAGTTTAGCTTCGAACAGTTAGCGGTCACCGATAAGCTAATTGTATTGTGCATTGCTACATGCAGTTATAGAGAAAAGCTGAACAATTTCGACCGATTAGTTTAAAAGATATTAGCAGTTTTATACGACTGACAAAAGTGATTATCTCGCCACTAGAGAAACACTTTTGTATAGCCAGAATCAACGCAAAGGCTGACGCTGCGAGTGGAGTAGAAAGACTTCAGATTGCTTGGTTACACAACGATACCTGTATAATGGAGCAATTGAATACGGCAGTTTGTTCTTCTGACACTACAACCGAAGAGCAGATGGAAGGCTAAAAGGGCTTATTGCAATTGGGACATACTTCAATGGAGTAAGATAGCGACATGGAACTTCGCTAATTGCTATTCCACACAAGCGAACATGCGGTGAATACCATCTACACCCATGTTTCGTAATTAAAGGCTGAATACCATCGAACAGCCATAGAAACAATTTCATACTCTGAATATGAATAATTTCTTCGGAAATTTCTACAAAACTTCATGACGATTGTCTACTGGAACTTCAGGGAATTTTTCAAGAGAGGTCAGGGATATCCCGACTCACAAAGAAGATTATTGCCGGAAGGATGTCTATTCGTCTTCGAGGAGCAGAGCGATTCACGGAGAAGGAAGCAGTTCGATTCTCCGAGGGTGCTATTTCCTATTTCGAGGATGGAGCTCAACTTTAACGTGGTGAAATGGATCCATCAGCAGTCTTCTTTGGGGAATTTTCCTCTGGAACGTCAATCGGCAGATAAGGTAGTCGTGAACGTTTATTGTATTTGAGTTTACTAATAATGTTTGAGCAACCATTTTTCCCATATTTTTATCCTAATGTTTTTTGCCCTATTTTCTTGTTGAGATTCTTATTCTCAGTACACCTTGATGAGTTATGCCTTTTTCGACGATTTATTAAGACATTGTTATGTCATGGGCATAGTTAATGATTTTGAATCAGTTGAGACTGATATTTAGATTTTTCAGTAATTAATATTTTTTGTAGTCACGATTTGACTGTAAGTTAATGATTTTTATGGCAGATTTAAATTCAGACAGCGTGTCACTTTATTAAAGTAATTCTACCCCAGTTTAATTACTTTGAACAATTTTCTGTCATCATCAAGAATGAAGAACATTTAAATGATTTTAGAGCGTTAAAATCTCTTACGTTGTCGACGATCTTGGAAATACTAGTCGTTATTTGAATTGATTGCAACACAGACATTTATTGTCAGTTATGAATGAGCATTGCATCATAGACACTTTTGTGAAAGATTAACTTTAATAATGAATTATTGAATGCATTAAAGTCAAGTACTTTTGTTAGGAGTTTTTTTTTCTCAATTAGAGATTTATAGAACGATGTTTGCATTTCCCAGTCTAATTGGATTCTATTCGACTACTTTGCATTTTAGTCGCACTTTATTTGAAGATAGTATTTTTATACTACATTTTTTTTAAGATGTTAATCTTAAATTTTGATAGATCAGACAGGCGTATATAAGCGTATTCACTATTAAATTTGTTTGTGATTGGCAAGTTTTGACTTCATTTCGGTTCATGAATGAAATCCACGAGGGTTATAGAAAAACAGTTTTGAAACTATTTATGATTATAAAAATTTTTAAGTGGAACTATGAATGTATAATCGCTAGTGCAGCGCGTGTTGAAAGTCGCTGAGATATAATGCCCTTGAATATGAAGGAAGTTCCCACAGGAATAAATGTTAAAGAATTATTTGTGGAAGTTTTGTAAGTGATGTGAAAGTTTTTAATGCCATATAGATTAATATATGATGATTTTGGGCATATTTTTAATGCAGATTGTGCATTAACTTGTTAGCGAAGGATTTTCCGCTGGAGTAAGATTGTTATAGTTCGTTGAAAATTAATCAAGTGATTTACTGTTATAATTAACACGAGTTTTGAAAGAATTTGAGATAAGATTTTGAATGAAGGTTGCCGTCACAAATCATTATTAAAACCTTTATTAAACCAGATTGTGACATTAACATGTATAACTAACCTTCATTGGTCGATTATATTAAACAGGATTATAAAATTATCAACCGAATGAACATGTGGCTAATGTATTTATTAAATTAATAATTTAAACAATTTAAATGTTAATATTGTAAATAATTGCTGTAAATATTTTTGAAAATAATGTGGAACGAGAGTGATGTTAAAGGCGTGCTTATAATATTTGTATTGCCTTTGACAAATATTATAAACAATTTCTAATTGTTATAAATAATTTATGTGATTTTGTTATAAACATTTAAGAGCTAATTAAACATTTGGATTGAAGTTAACAAGTTTAAGAAATTAACATAACGATCCAATAGGAAGTGAGTAAAGTACTTGAAAGATTTGCGTAAATATAATGTGAGTTGTCTTATAGACATTTACAAGCTTGAGAGTGCAGGCTGTATTCTTACGTAACATAGCATGTGAGAAGGGAGTGCATTTGACCAGTATGCAACAGGCTGGAAGGTAGCCCGCAGCTGTGCCAACATATGGTTCTCAGAGAGTGAGGTCGTACACACTCTGGCCTTGCGACTATAAATACCATTCTAATGTTTATTAAAAGGAAACCAAATGCTCTATATATGTCACACCCTGACGTCCTTCTCCAATCCAATAGTGTTATGAATATTACGTTATTTGGAGCTCTTGGGAGCTAAAATGTTTTATATCATGTTGTATGATAATTTTTGCAAGTCCTACTGGAGGACGTAGTCAGATTGACTTGGGCTACTGATAGCCACGTTGTTTTTGTTGTGTTAGTAAAATCATACCCTTTATTAGAAATAAAGCTTTTGTACAGTTCAAAGTTCTCGTCTTCGTTTCTGGTTCATTTTTAAATGTCATGGTGGAGGTTATTGTGTGAACAGACTTTTAGTGATCCTGTTGTCAACTCAAACCCCGAGATAATTAAGAGGTAAGTAACGGTAAGTATGAACCCCCGTCTATTTTGGTGTGTTCCACAATGATTTCCTGTGAACTTCTGTGCTCTTATCTCGATAGTATCTGTCAGTGCCATTTTCATTGATGTAACTGTGCCGGTGCGATTGATAATTGGCAATCCGATTGAGGGGGCGGATATCTGACAGCCTACTATCCAGGTAAACGGGGACAGTACCAAGTATCTTTCCTGAATGTTACAGAAGAAAGTCAACAGGAACAGGCTCTCTCAGCAGATTTATGAGATTGAAGAAGAGAAGTGTAAATAGAAATCTAGTCATTTCAACACCTGATATATTAGATCTGCAAACTAGTGAGCCTGCTCTAGTGTCCATGAAAGCTGATGCCCAAACTCAGACAAACAAACATTGTGATGTAGAAAGCAATATTGAATTCAGTTGTGTTTTGGATGGAAACAGTGTCAGCACACAAGCAAATATATCATCCCTTCACACATTACATGCTAAACCTAGACATGTTAGTAAATTGTCTGGGCCTGACTTCCCATATGAAGAAAGAGGATTTTTTGGTTATAGTTCAGTTTCTGATGAATCACAATTAAATGTTCTGGCTGGTGTCAACAAAGAAATTTTTAATATATTTTTAAACTTGCTGCCAGACACTAATACACGCAAAATTAGTAAAGAAAATAGACTCTTGGTATTCTTAATGAAAATGAAGTTAGCCTTACCATTTGCTGCCCTTGCTGTTATTTTCAATATTCACCGTAGTAATATTTCTAGGATATTTCAATCTGTTTTACCTGTACTGGCACAAGCAACAAAAAAGTGGGTTTTCTGGCCTAGCAAGGATACTGTTAATGCTAAATTGCCTTCTGTTTTCAAAGATAACTATCCAAATTGTAGAGCTATTATAGACTGCACTGAAATTAAAACAGAACAGCCTCCTGAGATCAGCCAGCATGTGTATATGTACTCTAATTATAAGTCTACATATACTGCTAAGGTCCTTACTGCAATTGCACCTTGTGGTATGGTGACATTTGTTTCCAAATGTTACGGTGGTCGAGCTAGTGACAGTTTTATCACAAATGACTGTGGAATTTTGAAATTGATAGAATCAGGAGATCAAATAATGGCTGATAAAGGTTTCCCTGGTATAAAAACTATATTGGAGGACAGCAATGCAATTTTAGTAATGCCACCCTTCATGCATGAAGGTCATTTGACACCTGAAGAAGTTGATGACACTTACAATATTGCTAGTGTGCGAATTCATGTTGAACGGTGCATTCAAAGAGTGAAAGTATATAACATACTTCAAAAAATTCCAAGTGAGCTATTATGTAGTGTTGATGACATTGTGCATATGTGTTGTGTTATGACAAATGTACAACCTCCCTTGATGTCTGAAGCCCATTATTAAATCTGCACGTTAGTTCCCTTAAATAGTGTGTGAAGAAAAACTGTTGCAACTTTTCAATACAGACCTTTAAGAACATATCATTTCTTTGAATTTCTAAAAGAATGGAACTATGGTTGTCTGTATAAATGAAAAAGTCACAAGCATCAAGCCCACAACAGTACATCAACAACTGGCATTGAGTGAAATATGCATGATTTGGTTTCAGTTCCAAATTTCCTTCTGAATTTCTTATAAGATAGGGCACATTAATCTCCTCATTTTCACCTATGATTGGTTTGTCTTTACATGAAATAGGACACTTAATTTCCAGTACCCTTTCTGGCTTCCCATTCACCATTACTATACCATCAGGACTAGCACACAACCAAGGATGGGTGAGATGAATTATGAGACCACTCTCAACAACTGTTTTACCACATAAATTTGTGTATTTGGCAAGTGCAGTTTTTTCTAACTTTTTTCCAAATGTGACATTTCTAAGACCCCTACCATTAAGACATTTAGGGTTCAAGAGTGTATTTACCAACTTCTCATGATCTTTTCTCCTAGTTTTAATTGAATGAGCCTTACTTGCAGAGATCCTTTTCTTCCTTTCTGAAAACCAGAGGTCAGACTTCGATTGATGTAAGGTTTTTACACAAATGTCAGCTGCTTGAGTCTTATTAATTACAACATGAGTGTTATAAAAATAACTTGCTAGTGCAGAATTGCTAACACTACACACATCAATTACCGTTATTACAGATGTAGTCTCCTGTTTCATTAATACCGTATTTCCTCGCATAATCGTCGCCACCGCGTAATCGTCGCACCACACTTTTCAAACACTAAAATAGGTTTATAAAATTTCATCGCATAATCGTCGCATAGCATGTTCGTATTTGTGCGCCAGTCAGTTGCACATGCTGCCGCGACTCGTCTTTATGCTTGCGGGCAATGAACTGTGACGCGAGCGGCAAGCTTCGTCACTTAGCACATTCCGCGAGCGTATAATCTGGCGTGATCTTGTCAGGAGAAAGTAATCTTGTCTTTATTCCTGCCGGCTATGAACCGCGACGCGAACGGCCAGCGCACATTCCGCGAACTTATAGACCTAATCTAGCGATATCTTGTCAGCAAAAAGTTATCTCGTCTTTGTGCCTGCCGGCTATGAACCGCGACGCGTACGGTCAACGCACATTCCGCGAGCTTATAGGCCTAATCTGGCGTGATCTTGTCAGGAGAAAGTACTGTAATATCGTATTTATGCCTGCGGGCTATGAAGCGCGACGCGAATGGTCAGTGCACATTCCGCGAGCTTATAGGCCTAATCTGGCGTGATCTTGTCAGCAGAAAGTACTCTCGTCTTTATGCCTGCGGGCTATGAACTGTGACGCGAACGGCCAGCGCACATTCCGCGAGCTTATAGGCCTAATCTGTCGTGATCCTGTCAGGAGAAAGTAATACCGTATCGTCTTTATGCCTGCCGGCTATGAACCGCGACGCGAACGGCCAGTGCACATTCCGCGAGTTTATAGGCCTAATCTGGCGTGATCTTGACAGCACAAAGTAATTCGTCTTTATGCCTGCGGGCTATAAACTGTGACGCGAACGGCCAGCGCACATTCCGCGATCTTATAGGCCTAATGTGGCGTGATCTTGACAGCAGAAAGTAATTCGTCTCTATGCCTGAGGGCTATGAACCACGACGCGAATGGCCAGCTTCGTCAGCACATTCCGCGAGCGTTAACCTGTCGTGAACTTGTTAGAAGAAAGAAGCCTGTCACTGACTGCAGGCTATGACTCACGCCAGACTCACGCTACGCGAATGACTGGCCCGTGCAGCAAATAATGATACAGTATATTCTTTGAACTTAAATATTCTTCGCATAATCGTCGCACCCTGCTTTTTTCCACGAATTTTTTGCAAAAAAAGTGCGACGATTATGCGAGGAAATACGGTAATGTTGTTATTACATTTTTACATGCATTATTCTGAACCATAACTGTGACATCTGTTATTAAATTTCCTAGCAATTCATTGGCAACTTTAACTGATTCTGACTTTTTCTCCTCATTTAAAATTTTGGATAGTATACATGGGGTTTTCAAATCGGGAATTTCAGCTGGTTTTACATCAAGCCTCTGCCTTTTTGTGGGAAAAAGTTCTTCTAACCTCTTCCCCTTGTTATATTTCTCTTTCCCCGCGTTTGAGATTCGAGGTCTAGACCATTCACAGGGTTGATCGGTTCGCGAAGTTACATGCTCTGAATTAACTGCATGAATAACTGCTGAAATATGCTTGCACTTCTCTGACGATCCAGCTGGGCATTCACAGGAACATGCAATCGTCTCTTTAGTAGCATTAACCTACGATAACATTATATCGTATTAGAAATTGCGTGTACATGAACATTAATGCCGCTGTCACCCCAGTTAGTTAGTTATTGATGTTTTAAGGGGCGGAACTACGTGGTCATCTGCCCCTGCTGTCACCCATAACTAATGCATAAAATGAATAGATACGTTACCTCTATTGTGACATGATAAGGTTTCTGGCGAACTGATGTTTCTCTTATCACATTAGCAGTTATTACACTGTTGGTATTTCCTGCAAACTGCTTTTCTACTAAATTTAAAACATGCCCACTTTCTGCAAGTAGACGGCCTTTCTTTGAAGAATTGGGCCGATTATTGTCAGATAAAATACTCTGAAATCCTACAGTTATTATCAAGTCTGCCATGGCAACACGCTGTGTGATGACAGCTGATATTTCTGCGGTCCGCGGTAAACCGCAACAGCTTACAATTCCGGTCACTCGTAGCATGGCGGAGCATTTCTCCCTCTAACGCACGGAGCCTATAGGGTACCTAGGACCGCTAAAGCTTGACCTATCCGTGATGTCAAAACTATGCTCGTACACGTTAGTACATCCAGGTTTATCCGAGAACACCTCCCTGTGTTCCCTCAGAACGTCAAGCAACTGTGACTTCTGACCCTCGTCCAACATGGTATCTTTAACAACTGCCTCAAACTCATCTACACATTGATCAACATCACTCAATTCATGATCATCTCTCATGACCAAATTACACACAGGAAGACTGGACACCATGCCGACACCTAACTCTTTCTCCTGAAAAACCTCCTCAATAACCAGAATGCCCCCAGCGACACTAACAGAGTCACTACCATCAACCTGATAACTCAACCTAACCCAATCCTGTTGTTCACCCCACCTGAACTTCACTTGCGCTTTGCTGCAATCTAACTTACAGCTCTGGTCCTCTAACCAATCGGATCCTAAAATGACTTTATGCACTAAATTAGGCACAACTAACAGCACATGATTCTTACTCCACCCGTTGATCCTAATGGGTGCACAAACCCGAGTCCTAATCCTCTGCGACTTAGTACCTACAGCTGACACAATGTGCACATTTGAAATTGGGATTTGTTCCATGTGTATCTCTTCATCGTAGAACTCTCTACTCACACAGCTGCACATGCTTCCAGTATCTAATAATACCTCGGCCTCCTGGCCCCAAATCTCGAGCTTAACAACAGGATGGACATATGTTCGCTTCCTTCTTTCCCTACAGCTAATTCCTCGTCTAATAAGTCCTCCTTGACATCCAAATTATATTTAACCTCCATAGCGTGAGCAGGAATGCTATGAAAGGACTCTCCCCCTGCCCTATTTAGTGAGTCCCGTTGGTGTTTAAACCTCCTGGCCTATTGCTGCTCTCAACTTGCCTTTCATTGCCACCCCCCCCCCCCCCCCCCCCCCATTTCCCTGCTCTACCTCACGAGGCCTGTTCCCTGGTTGATTGTTCTCCCTGTACCCCTGATTCTCATTCCTATTTCTTCCTCTTGCATAATCCTCATGCCTGACATCCCTGTCTCCTCTACCTTGATTATAATTTCCTTCCCTTTGATTTCTCCCATTGAAATTACCTTCCCTTTGGTTACCTACATTTCCCTGATGTTGCCTACCTGTCCTTCTCAAAGCATCAAACCTCCCAAGCAATTTTTCCATGCCCTTAATTGTAACTATATTCTGCATGCAAACTGCAGTCCTAATGTCATCAGAGAAGTGACGTACTAATTTTCTGACAAGATCTTCTTCACTACCGCCTAACTCTAAATTTTGACCTATAAGGACATGGTTCAAGAAATACTCTGTCAGAGTGACCCCTTCGTTTCCTTGAAATTTGCCAAATAAAATCCTGTCTCTTTCCCTCCCTTTAATATTATCATCCCAAAACTTATCCATAAACTTTTCCCTGAAATCCTGTAAGCCACTGAACCCTTCCCTGAATACTTGGTACCAAGACCTACCTTCCCCAACAAATGCAGCTGAAATTAGTTCCTCCACCCAATCCCACTCTAAGTATCCTTCATCTAACCCCCTAGTAAACTTCTTTTCGACTAACTTCACAAATTCCATAGGATTGAACGTCCTACCATTGAACTTGGGCACCTCATAATCTTGACTATGGCTACAGTGCCTTGAAAACTGAATCGGATGACCCTTGTTTGCCTTCAACTTCTTCACTTCACGTTCAATTTCTTCCTCCATCCTAGCCACTCTCTCTCTGACCTCACTAATATTCTCATCAACCTTCTTCCCTAATAAAGCAAACTCACCACTATTTGCTACTAGCTTCTGCTCAACTATAGCCTGCTTATCCCTAACCTGTTCTACCTTCCTGCTACTCTCCTTCATAACCACCTGAGCTTTCTCTTCCACGATGCCTATGATCTCCTTTCTCTGTTCTTCCAGCTTCCCTTCTGCTCTGGAAAATTTCTGGCTAGTCTACAGTGCCTGACTAGAAATTTCCCCAGCCAACTTCTCCTGCTTGGCATCTAACTTGTCTAACTCAGAGTCTAACCTCTGTTCCTGAGCAGCAATCCGACTACCTAGCTTAATTTCCAGATTAGTGATTTCTACTCTGACTTCACTAATCTCGCGAGTAACATGGCTGTCTAGGCTATTCACCTGCTCTTTGACCTCATCTAGCTTCGCTGACATTTCCTCTTTAAAACTAGTCATCTGGTAGGTAACCTGGGAGGTGATCCTCTCCTCCATCCCTTCGGAACTGTTGCTACGAAACAGGAGCTTCTCCAACATGGCTCTCATTGAAACTGGATCATCACTCTCTGCCATAGAAGTATCGCCATCCTTCACCTCTGAACTACTACTACCTACAGAGCCTGTGCTCTGACGTCCTAAACCCACATTTAATTCATCTTCCCCTTGCCCTAATAAATCTCCCATGATTCTACTATTTTCCCCCATCCCTATAACAAATTGCCTATCAGAACCCATTTGGTCCTGCTGCCCACCAACACCGTCCGCCAACAAACCAGAATTGCATTCTGGCTTTAACATAGCCATCCCTAATTTAAATATCTAACCTTTGAAAATATGCCTACAGTTAACTCCTGTCTTTGTGAGATTCATGAATTCTTCGTGCTGAAACGTTGGGCGCCATTGTAATAGATATAATACTTGGAGCTAGTCACCTCAGGTTCGTGGGGCAATATACTTCTTGCTTAAAGAAAAAAAAAAATATATATATGATCTCACAAAGAACAGGTTAACTTACTATCTTCCCAAAATCCACTATTTTTTTAAATTTATAAAAAGCAAGATCCAAGATCTGTTGTGCAGCATTAACTATTATATTTCTTCTCCGCCACACTTTTTTTTAGACAACCTCTTTATTTCTTCATAAGTTTCAATTTTCAGATCAGAGAGCATCACATTTTACTTAAAAACAACCAGCCTCCATTTTTCCTGGCAGCAACCACATCAACAAAATCTCCATGGTTACCTTCTGCCATGCCAGAAACCTTTTCAATAACAGCCAAGGCCACCTGGTTACATACAAAGCCACATACCAGCAATAGCCAGACCACCACCGAGAATCTCTATGGCCAGAACATATAAGACACTCTGTGGTGGTCTACCATTGTGGCCATGGCTGGCAACCCGATAAAAAAACAAATAAATAAATAAATTGAAAGAAGGTCATCAAAGAATGGAGAAATGAACTGAGGAGTCGGAATACCTGGAAGCCCGTCATGCTAGGAAGGCAAACGGATAATATCGACGTGACATGCTTCGCTTTCGCGGATGATCTTGCAATCCTCTCCGCAGATGAACGAACGGCAATTCTTCAGATTGAGGTCTTAAAAGAGTGTGCTGAAAAGGTCGGACTACAAATTTCCTTCACAAAGACCGAGTTTATATCGACAAAACATATTCAAACACAAAATTTACTCACAGAGTACGGTATGATAAACAGGGTTAATCAATTCAAGTATTTGGGTGAAATTATTGAACCCACAGGTATGGAAAGAGTGGCGCAAAAATCTCGTGAACTTAAATTGCGGAAAGCATACGGAAAAATCGCAAATATTTACAACAAGAAATGCATGAGCATCAACACCAAAATTCAACACTACACGACTGTCATCAAACCTGAGACACTTTACGCCAGCGAGACACTAAACCTCAACTACAAAGGGGATCTTGAGAACATCAAGAAGGCTGAGAGAAAAATCATTCGTAAAATATTGGGCCCTAAACTCACAGATGATGGATATCGTCTGCAATCACACACAATCACAGAGAGATACTCTAACATCGAGTCAGATTTCCGCAAGCGACGACTGAGATTCTACGGCCACATTATGAGACTGAATGACGACCGGCTAACAAAGAGAATATTGACTTACTTACGAAAACTTAAAGTGACAACAGTCTGGGTTACCCAAGTCCAAATTGATCTGGAAAGTGCCAACATCATACCAATAGACATAGACGATCGAATGACATTCCGACATAAGATCCACAGTTGGGAAGTCACACATGAAGATCGACCAAGGAGACCAGGGAAAGGATGGACGGAGGAACGTCGAGTCCGACACAGTGAGATGATGAAGGAGTTCTGGAAGAACAAGAAGAACAGCACCAGAACATAATTTGCTTAATGTGATCCTTTGGGTCTAAACAATGTAAATAAATAAATAAATTGAAAGAAACTAGAAGGAGTCTCTGTAACCTACAAATGTTAGGTTACAAAGGGCGCAACTCGAATTACGGCGTTATTCTTAAAATGGCTCTATATGCTCTCTGGTAGTGTCTGCAGGAACCAGTGAAAGCGCCTTCTGAGTTGCGTCGTCTTCCAGATCGCGGCTCTCTTGGGCAAGACGGGCGTAGGTAATCGCAACACGCAAGTTCCGATGAAAGTTAATACAACTCTTCTGACGATGAAAATAGTAGTGAAAACAATTTATATTATAAGAAAAAGAAGAACACGAGTCGGAAACGAAAAGGTTTTTAGGAAATTGTGGAAGAAAGAGATCATTAAGTGCCGACGAAATATTGTATTATAATGTTCTATGCAAATAGAAACATCACAGCTTCAACATACAATAAAATACGTAGCTCTGATTTCACTGTTTTAAAATCCACGGGGTTGTACGGGGAATTAAGACATGGTTCACCAGTTAGCCACTCCGGTGAACGTTGTACAACGTTGCCAAGATGGGCTCCATCACGCGTCATGGCGCGCCTAGCTTGGAAGTGATGGGCTCCATATCAGCAACGCTGTACAGCATTTCTCGGAGCGGCTAGCTGGTGAACCATGTCTTAATTCCCCGTACAAATACAAACCGATATAAAATAAGTGAATTAATTTACGTATTTCACAATCATACAGCATAACCTTTTGATGTATAAGGATTACAACGCGACCAAGAACTACATTTTCCAACCACCCCGAGCCGAGAAAAAGTTACCTTACAAAAATGATAACTTTCATTCTTGAACACACAAAATTTTGAAATTAATAAAGCAGTTTTACAACATTCCAATGCATATTGTGTTAAAATTTGGATTCGATCTGAAGACAGGTTTGTGAGATAATAATTCTTAAATGTGACGCATGGTTGAAACACGCTTAAAAACTGGCACTCTTTGTGTTCCAACTGCGATAAAAAATATTAAAATATAAATTAAAAATTCCAAACCGACATGAACTGATGTAAAATAGAACGACGAAAATGATGTTGTTATAGGATTTTATGTAGGTCTATTGGTTACTTCACAAACAACCTTCAAACTCGAGTGCACATAATATTTTGGTCGACAGTAATTACCTTGGGAAGGCTTACATGGTACTGATGACCAACTCGCAATATGCTACACCGACTGAACTAAACATTCCCATGGAAACATCGCAAACAATGATTAGTGCTGCACTCTTCTTGTTCTGCCCAGCATGTTTCTCTGGGCGAAACCACGTGAGAGTTGTATAGCGCATTTATGTAATTACGAACCCTAATGGCCTGGTGAAATGCATCGACGATAACCATGCATTAACTCTCGTATTTATGTTAAATAGCAATTAACTAATCGTTAATAAAAATATAAACATATGAAAACCTTTCTGCTAGGACAGACGAAACATGTTTTATTGCAGGTGTTTGAGTATATTAACCACCCAGGACAATGTTTTGACCAACTGAAGAACAATCACCTTACTCTGTCGGAATAGCTTCCTACCAGTCGACGTTTCACCGAAGGACGATGCTGAGAGAGAGGAGGCGCTGGTCCTTGATCGATTCCTCTTCTTCATGTTCTTCTGTAGTTCCTTGGCACTTGTTCCATATACCAGTCTACGATCCCTGCAGAGGACAACAAACAATTACAATCAAACTAGAGATGGTCAAAATTTGCTACTGGCACATTAGCAAAATAATTTCAAAAATACATAAGGAAATACGATACATAGGCTACAATAAACTCTATATAACCATAAGTCAATATATGTTGCACATTAAAACTGTTGTAACCTAACATTTGTGGGTTACAGAGACTCCTTCTAGTTTCTTTCAATTTAGTTACTTTATTTTTATCTGGTTGCCAGCCGTGGCCACCTGTTGGTGGGGCACCAAGCAGAATCTTATGTGTTGTGGCACCAAGCAGAATCTTATGTGTTGTGGCACCGAGATTCTTTGTGTTGTTCCATCGGTGGGTGGCAGGTGGCTTTGATCTTAGAGTGAGGTCAAAAGGTTCCTTGACATGGCATGGTTGCCATGGGAATGTTGTTGTGAATTGCCATGCAAAATTGAGTTTCATGTCTGTAAATATTCTCTTTTTATGATGATGTATTGTTTTTTTATTCTATGTTCTTTGTATGAGTGTTAGGTCTCATGATTGTTTTACTATAGAGATTGTAGGAAGATAGTTAGTTTTTTTTGGTGATATGAAAAAAGACAGGTTTTCTATATGATGAATGAGGAATGATAAATAGAAGGATGGGCTATGGTGTTGGCTGTTGATAGGATGAAGAAAGTTGCAGATTATGAAGGGAAGTTGGTTTACTTTAGATGTTGAATTGAGAACTTGATGTGGAAAGAAAAATGAGAATGGGAATGAATTATTATGGAGTGTTGATTTGTTATGGTATGGAGGCTGACTTTTGGAAGAGATAATGTTGTATGTTGACAATCTGGAGAAGTGGAACTGGTGTCTGGCAAGAAGAAGGACAGAAAGGGACTTTTAAGTAAATGCAAGAAGAAAGGTAGGGAGTAGAGAAATATTATAATATTGTGAAAAGCCCCTTTTCCTAATGAATTATTGATAGTGTGGAGGATATAGTATGCAAGCTGGCTGATCTTGACAAACAAGGTATTGCTAATTAATGATTGCTAGAGATCAACTCAATCTGGAGAAGGATTATTATTAATAAATTGTGTGTGAATTGGGAAGTTGGTGTACTGTCTTTGTGGATTCATTTAAAGCTAGCATTATAGCCCCTAAACCCTGAGGAGTACCAGTTTCAGTCCCATTGTGATCTTCCTCAGTGTAATTTAGGACATGTAAATGTGCAAGAACATACACTTAATATACATTTTGCCATAACAGAGGATTCTAAAAATATTCTTGTTCCAAAAGCTCACAAATCAAAATAAAATAAAAATGATCTGTTACAAAATTTGTTAAGAAAAACATGAAAAAGTCTTGATAAATAGAGCGTGGAATAAAAGAGATGTGGATATGAAACTAGATAAGTTGAAATAGCTTATAACTGATAGTTTGCTTGTATTTGCGAGATAGAGAAATAATGGAATGAAAACGTTGGAAATAAGTGTTACGAGGCCATGGATTCCGGCAGAGCGCGAGAGGTCTGGTATGTAGCAGGGACGTACCCCAGGTATTATGTCCCAATACTCAGCTACGCATCAGAAACATGGGTTATGGAGAAGAGACAGGTGAGCAGGATCCAGGCTTGCAAAATGAAAACTCAGAGAAGCAGATTAGGAATAACAAGAAGGGATAGAGTAAGAGAGTGAGAGAGATTGTGGAAGGGAATCCCTTACAACAGATCATACAGAAGTCAAGAATGAATTGGTACGGACATGTTAGAAGAATGCAGGAGGGCGAGAGACCAAGAGAGAGGTGGATTGTGGGTGTGAAGGAAGGAAAGGAGTGGGATAGAGTGAGGAGTGAAAGGTGGTGGGAGGATAGAAAACAATGGAGAGGCTTAGGAACCAAGGAGACTATAGAAGATGATGATGATGAATGAAGAATGATAAAAACAGAATCCTGCAACTCATCATGCAGGGTGTAGAAGTCCTGGCCAACAACAAATCCGGCAGCTGTAGAAACTCACTGGTACAGATTAGTTGCTTCATCACCAATCACAACAAAAACTTACTTTTCATGGTAAGATGGTCCAATCTTGGGTAGGGCAAATTCTCTTGTAAATGCCACTTCCAGTTTTTTAAGGTAGTGTGCCCAAAGCTGAAGAACCGTGTATTTAAATCTTTCAGAGGCACCCATACTCATAAGCTCCTCCACTTGTCCTCGTAGAATGAAATTGTATGCTTCCCATGTTGTCCAGGTATTGCCAGCATCTAAAACTACAAGGAAATAATTGGATCTTGGAAGTTCATGAATAGGAGAATGATAAAATATGCATTTAAATCACCTACAAAAAAAAAATGATGTCCAAAAACTTCCACCGACTAGGCTTACACACAAGATCATGATCTACGCAGAAAAACTCAAGAATATACCATGGATTCAGCAAGTCAAGCAGGACTTTGAGAAGGCCCAAGTAAGAACAGTGGAAGTTTTTGACAGGAACCTATTCCAATGTAGAGTAAATGGATGGAATGTAACACCAGAGAATGATGCTCCAAAGAGACCAGGAACCAAATGGACTGAGGAAAGGAAGATGGCCCAAGTAAGAACAGGGGAAGTTTTTGACAGGAACCTATTCCGATGCAGGGTAAATGGATGGAATGTAACACCAGAGAATGATGCTCCAAAGAGACCAGGAACCAAATGGACTGAGGAAAGGAAGATGGCCCAAGTAAGAACAGGGGAAGTTTTTGACAGGAACCTATTCCGATGCAGGGTAAATGGATGGAATGTAACACCAGAGAATGACGCTCCAAAGAGACAAGGAATCAAGTGGACTGAGGAAAGGAAGATGGCCCAAGTAAGAACAGTGGAAGTTTTTGACAGGAACCTATTCCGATGCAGGGTAAATGGATGGAATGTAACACCAGAGAATGACGCTCCAAAGAGACAAGGAACCAAGTGGACTGAGGAAAGGAAGATGCCCACGGAGAGAGAGTGAGAGCCATATGGAAGATCGGAAAAGTACTGCGTGATCCATCTGGGTCCATTCGCACATAATAATAATAAACTACTAGCAAGTAATGTGGAAGAGGCTAAATTTCAAATCGATAACTCGAAAAAATTGCAGCAAAAGTTGGTCTACAAATCTCGTTTGAAAAGACTGATGTGATGCCGACCTTCAGAATTGAAACACCAGCAATTCAACAAAACAATGGTAAACAAATTAAGATTGTGAATAAGTTCAAATATCTTGGGGAATTATAACCTGGAACACAAACGAGAAACCATCGATAGACAGCAGAACGTCCAAACTGAAACAAGCACAACAATCACCTGGCCAACCTACAAAAAGAAATCTCTCTCAATGAATGCCAAATTTTGGCATTACAATCCCGTTGTTAAACCTGAGGCAAGTTACGTTAGTGAAACAATCTTTAAGTTGAACATCAAATCAACAACTGACAAATTGCAGAAAGCAGACAGAAGAATCAGCAGAACAATCATTGACAAAAAACACCAAGTAAATGGCCAATGGAGATTACTGCAATATAAAGTGCTATATCGAGATACAATGCGGAAAAGGAGAATCTCTTTTTTCTGCCATATCTCACGCCTACCAGAAACCAGACTTAAAAACAGCTATTTAGTTACTTCTGGAAGATTAAAACGAAGAACAATTGGTTCAAAGAGATCCAGCATGATTTAGAAGAATTAAATTTAACGACGCTCCAAATTAAAGGTAGAGAAGAGAAAAGTATTCTAAGGAATAAATACTTACGATTCACATTAACAATATTGGAACGGAAAAACTACAGTAGAACGTCGTTTATCCGGACGTCAATTATCCGTACGAGCAAAAAAAGGATAGAGCAGCACGCACTTACTGTTGTTACGCGCAAGTGTGCGCTGTTTACGGTAGTGAGTCGGTTCTCGTTTTCAATTGCTGTCTCCTACCGTTTGTTTATCTATAATGTTTCAACGTGTTACAGTATGTGAGTGTGCGCACTGTACTGTATTACGTTGTGTAAAGGGCTTCTACAAGTGGCAAAAGGGAAAAACGAAATCGCAATGTTTTATCGATTGAGAAAAAGGTGGAGATCATTAATAAACTGGATAAAGGTGAGAGTGTGCAGTGTCTAATGAAAACTTACAGTGTTGGAAAATCCACATTTTATAATTTGAAGGACCGAAAAGGTGAAATTCTGAATTATGCATCAGAGTGATAGTGAAGAAGGGTCTAAAAAGATAAACCAGCTACGGATGAAAACTTGGAAGAAGCGGTGTACTTATGGTTTATTCAGAAAAGAAGTAAAGGGAGATCCCATTTCTGGACCTTAGTTATGTGAGAAAGCGTTGCAGCTAAATGAGAAGCTTGGTGGTCATCACCATAATGTACTCTGCATAGTTTTTCCTATGTAATAAACGTATGTTTGATTATCTGGAAAAATCGTTATCCGGAACACTTTCAGCCCCAATTAGTCCAGATAAACGACGCTCTACTGTATACCATAACAGATGAACAAAGGGCAGCCAGGTCAGATAGAATGAATAAATTTTGGGCGCAGAAGAAGAAGCCGAATAGCTATCTCTAAATACTGTTATTAGACTTAATTGTATATGGGTTGATTATAGTGCTCCAATGACTATGTAGAAAAATTATTGGGTGTGTGCAACTACGCTGCGCGACGATATTTGAGCGTGACAACGTATTCTCGGGCTGATTTGTTTAAACTGTCACTCTTGCGAAATTTTAGCTTCGTATACTTTTAGCCTATTTTCAATTTTGAAAAAATAGGCTTATGAGATCACCTTTTGTCCGTGTGTGTGTCCCCCTAATAACTTTTAAACAGCTGGAGCGATTTCAATGAAACTCGGTAAGTTCATAGCACTATTCCCCTGCGACCCCGACCGTGCCCTTCAAATTTTGTTACGTCTCACCAATCCAACATGGCGGCTGTGCGAAATATTTCACCAGCATTCAATATCTCCGAAACTATTCCCGATATCACCCTGGATTTTTTTTTACGGGGATAAAGGGAACTACTAGAAGTTCACCTATGTGACTTTTGAAAAACTGGTAACTACAAAACCAACATGGCGGCCACGCGAATTTGCTACATTTAAATAGACGTTTCTCGCGATTTAACCAACCAAACGCAATAAAACTTGGTACGGTATATGTTTATACACATTGTAATGCACTGACATCTAACTTCGTTCAATTGTTTACATAACCACAAGATGGCGGATGTACGAAATATTTCACCGGCATTCTATATCGCTGAAACTATTAGCGGTATCACCCTGAAATATTGTACGGAGATAAAGGGCACTACTGGAAGTTCATCTATAAGACTTTCAAAAACCGGTTAACTACAAAACGAACATGGCGGCCAAGTGAATTTGAAAAGTTTAAATAGACCTTTCTCGCGATTTAATGTTCCAAACGCAATGAAATCTGGTACAGGTAATGTTTATACACATTGTAATGCACTGGTATATAATTTAGATCAATTGTTTACATAACCTCAAGATGGCGGCTGTGCAAAATTTAAAATTAAAATCATGCGATCGAAGTGAAAGTTTGAATAATGAACCTACGCAATAATTTTCCTTTAATGGTACATGACTTTATGGCCTATACATTTAACAATCCAACATGGCGACCTTCCGAAATATTTAGACGGTTCTCAATATCTACGAATCTGTTATAGCAATAAAACTGAATTTTTTTATGTTCATAGGGGCTATGAACTTAAGTTCACCTACAGGTAGAGGTGTTAGTTTTTGTTAATTCGCGATAAAACGAAAAGTCATATTTAGAGGTTAGGATGTTTTATTTTCACGTATTTACATGTTTCGTGCCGCCCAGGAGTGAAATTAAATCGCGAAATAACGCGAATTTTGTGAATAACACCACAAATACCGCAATCTGCGAAATAAAAACAAATTTTCATATTTTTTCCCCACACCAATCCGAACATTTTTGTCCACAAGCCGATAATCAAATTTGGTTGGTGTTCAATTCGAGAGAATGATCGATTGTATAGTTTCGCGAGGGGTAATACTACGATATACGTCATATTACGATATACTGTCGATATTCTCGTTACTCGTTGGATTTTAGCGCTGTGGTAAACAGCTGTTATATCGCGGCGTGAATAGTTTGGCCGACTACCTCCAAAAGGTTATGTGATAGTTGTTCATAATGTAAACTATGTTTGCCTCCTGTTACATCGGTAGCGAGTGTAAATTATAGTAGAGAATTCTATATAATTTAATAAAAAGTGCGCAAATTGTGCGTTATCATCGAAGCTAGTGTGTTATTTGCGTGAATCAGTTGGCGACCACGTGTTCGTCGTATTAGTTCCGAACTTAGCAGTACAGGAAGATGAGACGCGACGTAATTTAAATATTATGACACGAATTCAGAAATAAATTTTGCGTGTGGTTACGAATTTATACTGGCGTGTGACTACAGTCAACCGTGTGATAACAGTGTTTGTTACTGTGCATCGCTCAGTTGAGTTTAAAAATGCCTAAGGTAGCTGTTTCTGCCACAGACAGTCTTAAAGAATATAAGAATGAAGGATTTATAATTTCTTGTGGCATTCTTATGTGCAAATATTGTGATTGTCGGTTAGATTATCGCAGGAAAGATGCATTAGACAAACATTGCAAATCGGAGAAGCATTCAAAACGCCGAGAAAATTCACGTCTTGAAGTTAGTGTTCCTAGAGTGGCCACCTTGAAAGAAACATTATCAAATGCTAGTCGTGTGAAGGATATGAAAGAAGAGTTTATTTTGGACACTACTACTGCGTTTGTGAAAGCTAATATACCAGTAGAGAAACTAGACAATCCTGCTATCCGTACTTGGTTTAATAAGTACGTTCGCGGAAGTGGAGATTTACCATCAGCAAATCAGATTCGTCAGAAATACATCCCCATGATTGGCGAAAGAAGGAGGGAAGAAATTAGGGAAGATATAAAAAACAAAGATGTGTTTCTGCTATGTGACGAAACAACTGACAAGAATGGTAGGTGTGTTTTCAACATTCTTTTTCGTCCATCAGTACCATCAACTGAAATGAACACCCATCTGGCTGCCTCTGTTGTTCTAGATTCTGCCAATAGCGTAAATTGCTCCAATGCGATATTCGCCATCTTGAATTCCTATGAAATTGAACGGGAGCGGGTAGTGGCAGTAGTTACGGACTCAGCACGCTACATGACAAAATGTGTAACTACTCTTCAAGGATTGATTGAAGAATTAAGTCATGTCCAGTGCTGGGCTCATAAAGTCAATCTTATCGGCTGAGTATTTGAAAACGAGCTGGACGAATTGAACATGTCTATAGTAAAGACAAAGAATGCCTTTTTAAATACGTGAAAAAGAAAAAGCAATTACGTTGCATTTCTAAGGGAGAAATATGAAAACACAGAAAAAGAGAATAAAATTCTAGCTTTCCCAATGCCTGTATGTACAAGATGGAATTCATGGTTTAAGGCTGCAATGTATATGGCCACGCATGTGGAAGATCTGGTAGAATTTTTCAAAACATTGGAAGATTCAAATTCTGGGGTCAAATTTTTCCAACAAGCATCGACTTCAACAATACAATTTATACAATTACAAGCATTGTATGTTTCTGTTGTTGATGCCTCTCTTATGGACTTGCTTAATTTCTTGGAGGGATCTAAGTACCCAACAATTCACTTACTGGCTGGGAAGCTAGATGACCTTGAGGTAAAGCTCAAGCTATTAGGCGATGGTGGAATGTTCAATCATACGATCCTCCAGAAATTGGAACAGCTTCCTCAAAAGATGCAGATAAAGGTTAAGTCCAATCTTACGTGTGTTGTCCAGTCAGCTCTAGTGAAAGTCAGGACTTTAAGGACCACGGATCCAGCCAGGAAGACTGTAGAAGCCATCGGGTCATTGTTTGATCCTCGGCATGCACCTAAGAACGTATCTCCCACAGAACTGCTCCAATTTAAGAAGAATGCCCCATTTCTTACGAAGATGGAGTCTCAACAGTTTTTAGAGGCTCACAGCATTTACCTGACTGCAATCAAGAACCAACTGCGTCATGAAGATAATGTGAATGTTCCAGAGATCCTCAAGGGATTAAGGCCTGCTCACCGAGACTATGCAACAGCTGCATTAAAGTGTGTGTGGTATCCTTGTTCAAATGTGGATTCTGAAAGGTCATTTTCGAAATACAGTCTCATAGTAAGTGATAGGAGGCGAAAATTGACAGCTGCAAATGCTGAGACTTTAACCATGATCCACTTCCAGTGATTTCACCGCAGTATTTGGATAAAACTGAAGAAGGTATTCACTGAAATGTGTTTCGAGATGGTGAATGTAAAATAAAAATGTGACTTCCATATAAGTATTATCTCATTCTTCCATAGCCATGTTTAACGTTTTACCCTGCTGTTTTGTTTTTTACTTTGTTTAATTAATTGTTTATATTTTTAAATGCACTTATTGTACAAACCTTATCGCTTTCCAAATTTTAACATGTCATCCCCCGAAAAAATAATAAAAACACAAAACACCACCTTTTGAATTTTAAATCAACAAATCTTCAAAAAAATAACAACACTTTCTAACACCTCTACCTATAGGACTTTCAATAACCTGGTGATCACAAATCCAACATGGCGGCGACGCGAAGTATAAATATTCACAAGGTTGTTTCTCGCAATTTAACCATCCGAGTGCAGTGAAACTTGGTACAGTAAATCCTTATACGAATGTTAATCCACTGGCATCTAATTTATTTCAATTGTTTCCATAACAACAAGATGGCAGCTGTGCGAAATTTTAAAATCTCCTTGTTACTTCTTGTGTCCTAATCATGCGATTGAAGTTTGAATGCTACACGTACACAATAATCTTCATGTAACAGTACATAACTCTAGGAGCTACATATATAAAATCCAACATGGCGACCATCCGAAATATTTAGTCGGTTCTCAATATCTACGAACCTATTACAGCAATCAAACTGAAATGTTGTATGTTGATAGTGGCAGTTTACATAACTGGGATATATGAAAATAGGCTGTATAGTTCTTCACAGAACTACTTGTTTAATTATGTATTTTGCGGAAAGTACACAGGCAAAATGAAGAAAAGTCAAGTTGCACTTCCAGGAAAACTCCAAACACAACCACCCTTCTCTGAAGTTTTAGCTCAACACGACTCGACAGTTTGCTGCTGGCTGTATCTGGGGTAATATGTTCACCTGCAAGCTAGGTCATAACTGGGATGATAGACTCGCCCCATATCTAGCTCGTAGACTGTCAACTCAGTAATTGAATGGAGATTGACGGAAGAAATGAAAACGTAAAAACACTTATAGTGGACGAAGTATTGAAGATACAGATATGCTCTCCGGGACATTTTTGTAGAACTTTTCATGCTGAACAATTCTTACCCTCAAAGTATATAGATATTTTTAATGGTTTGCCCAGCATAAGCTTAAAAAGCACACGGGCGCCATGTGGTTTTTTTTTTTCGACTTTTTCACTGAAACCGTTACTGCTCGGCTTCCTTTGATCTTAAATAAATTATTTTCAACAGAAATCTTTCTCGAGATATCCTTTACAGAAAAGTGAAAATCGCATCATAATCCATCCAGACGTTCACCCGTGACATCCAAAAACGACAGTAGCGACACTCGAGCGCAACAACAGAGGAGAGAGAGAGAGCATTGCAGCAGAAGAGAGATAAAACGATATCATCACCTTTCACTGTAACACTTTTTCACGAACGTCACTGTATTCGAACAATTTATTTGACGTTGTTACGTCAAAAAAAAAAACCATTCATTGGCTTAAATCTCAATGAATGTTAATGTTATTGACCCAAGACCCGTATCAAATATTTTAAAATTTCGCAAGAACCAACAGCGCTAGTTAAGTGGAGCCAAACTATCTATGTACTCGGTAGACCCTCCTGGCAATGGTTTTCCAATTTCAACTCCAGGCATATGGGTCTAAAATGCAAATCCCTAGCCTAGTTTCACCCATTAGGGCGATATTACACCACATATGACAGAAGATCAGAGCATCACATACTAGCTGTTATACCTGGTGTTGGTCTTGTCTACCCAAATTAAGTGGTTATCTCAAAAATACTTATTGCAGACAGAAGTTGAAGATCGGCTTGATGCAAGGCACAAATCCACTTTTAGTTTTTATTAAAGAGAAGATAATTGAATGGGTGAAAATCATAACGGTATAAGTGACATTAAAAAAAAAAAAGTGTTAAGTGCAAGATGTAACTCAGGAAGGATGTATCTTTTGAATAGCAGAGAGGGACAAGTGATTGCGGTATTTTTCTGCCCTCTAGTGATAGGTGGTATAACTACAAATAGCCTGCTTTATATGAGTGTTACAATGTTTAAATGGCTTTTTCTTTGAATGAACAAAATGTTACTTATACCGTTATGGTTTTCATCCATTCAATTAATACGAGTTTATACACTGATTAATTTACAATTATCATAATATATGGGCGGAGCATGAATGGACCCAGCTCGATCTCACCACACTTCTCTCAATAATGTCACATTCTGTGCTTCACTCTTACAATGGACACCCACTCCCTGGAGTTCAGCATGGTTGCCAAGCCGAGGCGCAGTCAAGAAATACACAGTCATCGACTGTAAACACTAGTCTTTCCTTTCGTTGAGGAAAAGCAAATGTTGCATCCCAGCACACAACACGTTTGTCCCATCTTACAGGAACACTCACTCAGAAGACTTCTATGGGACAAGAAGATCCCGCACCGATCACACAAAATGCCTTCGATGAACTCTGTTTTGGGCAAGATCTTGCCAGTTGTTCTCATTCAGATATCTACAAAGTTTGGAGATTTCTTTTTTCCAGGAACTTCGTGGTCTTCCCACTGGTCTTTTTCCTCTTGGTTCTTCTTTGAAGATTTGTAAGATCATCCTATCGTCTCCCATCCTTAGTAAATGACCAGTCCATTGAAGTTAATGATGTTGAGTATTGGTGCTTGTGTGCTAGTGACTGTATGTCTTTATTTGATCTTTTTCTCCTGCTTTGAGAAGCAGAGTCAAAAAATGGTCCAACACCAACACCATGGGTCCCTGGAGGGCCCCGGGTTCCATTCCCGGCTCCGTCAGGGATTTTAGAAACTGACGTAAGGGCTGGAACAGGGTGCCCCCAGCCTCGTGAGGACAATTAAGTAGCTGTCTGACAGTGAGGCAGCACCCCGATCACGAAAACCAAGATTAACGGCCGAGGGGACCCGATGTGTTGACCACGCGTCACCCCAATATCTGCAGGCCAAATGGCTGAGTAGCGGTCGCTTGGTAGGCCTAGGCCCTTAACGGGCTGTAGTGCCAGGGGTTATTATTATTATTCCAATGGTCTGCTGTTAAGACCTTTCAGCACTTCTGTGTTTCATCTTAATAATAATATTATTAAAAAATCTAACAACAAATGGATTGTGTCAATTAAGTCAGATATGGAACAACTAGAGATCCCACTGGAACAAACTCGTGACCGTCTGATGTTCCGTCAGGTCATCCGACAGGGCGTTTTCCCAACGTAGACTACAGGAGCTAAGTGGACAGAAGAAAAAAGACTGAATCATAGTCAGAAAATGAGGGACTATTGGAAGAAGACGAAGAAGAAAGCAACAACTTTACCGAAGAGTAGATACGAGCCCCGTGGTCCTAAGTAGGCCTAAACGATAGATATAAAAAGAAAGGAATATTATTAATAATAATAATAACTAGAAGACCCGTGCTGCTCCACAACAATCCTACATCACTTCTTTCCATATGACATTTGCTGTTCGCATGTCTTCATACTTGTGACCTGAACAGACAGTTACGGTACTGTCGCCTTTCATTTTTAACCTACTTTTCACATTTACAACACCCGGGTGACTGGAGTTGGACACGGATGATGATGCTGATGATGATGAAAAAGTAGACTTGTGAGACCTGTCTGTCCTTCCCTATTTTGAGTGTCCTACTCTGTCAACTCCTAAATGGCTGCACCTATCGAAACCAAACTTGGTATGAGTCAATATCTCTACCAGAAAATCTCCAGGCCATATTTGAAAATAATGTCAGTGCTATCAAATACTAAACAATTACAGTTGAAATTCGAACTATAAGTTGGATATCTCAGAAGATATTCATGGGAACTGTTCTCCTGCCCATTTGATGTCCATAGGGGTTTTGATTTATTTTGGCTGCATTCCATTATTTTTGTTCCATGTAGGCAATATGAAATTGCACGGAATAAACAATTACATCGGTAACAATGCATATCACTTCGAAACCTTTGTATTTGAAGAACCACATTCCATCAGATCAGCATCTGTCTGAGGAATTTTTGTTTACTTCATTTGCACTGTTCGCATCGACGTTTTTCACATATTCGGTGAGCACGTTCGGTTTTCCTGCCAAGACCAATAATTAACAACACTCCAGTATCTTCCTTCCACACTTGTCCTAACTTTCACAAAAAAATAATACTTTAACTTGGCGCCATTCACGCCTTCCTTTCTACTTTTTCCTACAAAGTCGGGGCTCTCTGTTAGTCCGTAGATATTCCAGCAACGTTGACATTACTCGCTCTGTCAGTTCCTCAGTTGCCTGCTAAGGTTTGTGGCAGCTGGCAGAAGCATGGGTACATAGTTTGAGTTGTATGCTACCACAGAACTTTACTCAGACGCAACCGATTTGAGTGGTCAATAGCATGAAAGACAGATCTTGATTTATTAATTATTTTAATACATAAACCAACGGCGTACAGCAATTACAACCTAAGATATAGTCGCAAACCTTTTCACTGTTAATATTGTGAGAGACTATCAAACCCCTCCATGCTGAATACATTTTTAAAAGTATGTTATTCAGATGAAGTTGCAGATGAGATATCTCAGGCGCAGCAAGGATGTGACATTCTACCGCACCTGAGATATCTCGGGCGTAGCAGTGTAAAGGTTAAATGGAAGATACTCTCGGAAAAAGCATACACTGATTTGGTTGTTACCTCAGAACTTCACTCAGACACAGCCGATTACAGTGACCAACTGTGCAAAATAGAGCCCTTGATCCCTGAAATGTTTTGAGATATAAACCAAAGGTGCACAGCAATTACAACCTGAGATATAGTTGCTTAAATGGAAGAAACTCTCGAAAAGAGCATACGCTGATTTGGTTGTTACCTCAGAACTATACTCAGATGCAACCGATTTGAGTCGTCATTAGCACGAAAGACGGATCTTGATTTATTAAATATTTTAATACTTAAACCAATGGTGTACAGCAACTACATCGAGATATAGTAGCTGAAATGGAAGATACTCTCGGAAAAAGCATACACTGATTTGGTTGTTACCTCAGAACTTCACTCAGACACAGCCGATTACAGTGACCAACTGTGAAAAATAGAACCCTTGATCCCTGGAGTGTTTTGAGACATTCACCAATGGTGTAAAGCAATTACAGCCTGAGATATAGGTGATTGAATGAAGAAGAAAGTAGAAAATATCAGGGGAAAATGTGTATTAATATAACTCAAGTAAAGTGAGAGGTAGGTTGTTTTATATGACCGATGACATATCTGGGCATATATTTCAAAAAAGCAATTGAGCAAATCGGCCCAGTAGAACATCTGGAATTACTAACTTTAGTTTTCATAAATTCTTTTTAATATATAGATAATAACGTTATTGGTTTTAGGTCCCTAACTACTGTGGCTTTTAGAGATGCCGGGGTACCAGAACCTGGCCCCGAAAGGGACTTTTAACATGATATTAAATCAACTGACAACTGCTTCCTCACAATTGCGCACCGTCAGATGCCAACTGACTGCACCAGGATTCGATCCTGCAACCTTGGAGACAGCAGGTAAGAACATCACGGCTGTGCCAGGCAGCCAGTCTCTTTCTTATTGGGGCATTTTTCCGTAAAGTGAAGGGTACAGTAGAACCTTGTTCATCTAAACTAGCTGGGAACGAAGGTCGCCCGGAAGTTTTAAAATCCTGATAAGCCGGAAATTAAGAGATTACAATATTGAATAATACAAATTCAATACTGAATGCTAACAACTTACCCTTTATTTTCAAATGTAATCGAATTATAGACACATAATTCATGTGTCTTTCGAGACTGATTTATATGTTCTTTACATGCAGAACAAACCAGTGGCATTTCTCCAGTGAATCGCCACTTCACCTGCTTATTTACAAAATAAGTAATGATTCAAAAATAAATATTTTGACATTCATTAGGTTTTTTAAACATGATGTTTACTGCATTAGATGTTACCAATTAAGGCATGAACTTCGACCTTCAAACGGCATGGTGGCAAATCTACAGCCGTGTTGCTCAACTAGCCTGATGCGACAGGAATGTGCTGACAAGAACGTCCCTGCCTTGATGATTGAGTAAGGCCGGAGGGGGAATGGAAGTCAGTGGTAACCATGGCAACAGGAGTTCCGTGATGCAAATTCAGCCAGCAAGTGAGTCGTCTCTCACTAGTGATTGCTCATCCTCATTGCTCTCATTTCAAGCAATCTTGTGCTATAACAGTTCCTGTGCAGTTTGTATATTAGATAGCGACGTGTTGCGTGTGTAATATGTTAGTGTAATGACAATTAGGCTTAAACAAGTGAAAAGTGGAATGAAATCGTGTATATGAGCTCCCAATATAATTGTGTTTAAACAACGTTTAAAGTGTATATATATAATTTCGTGCAGTGTACATTTAGTGTCTAAGTAAGTAATTGAATAATCAAGTTCATATAGGTTTGAAATAGCTCCTTATAGAGCAGTGGTACTGAACCCGTAGAAGTCTGCGGACCACTCAGCCTGAAATTGAATCATGTACGGACCCCCCCCCCTTTAATACACCTAATCAGTTGTAACCTTTCCTCAATAACACTTATTTTAAAGATATTTCAATTCAAAATCTGATAGTTATCGCCGCAAATACTTTCGGACGATTCTCGTTCAACGCACATCGTTTTCGAAATCCCCATTTATTGGCCACTTTTTTATACGTGCTGGTGGATCCTTTTCTCCCGCGGACCACCAGTTAAGAACCACTGTTATAGAGAAATATCCATTCTCCTGAATATCCTTTCAAAGGTTAGATAAACCTAAGTCAAAGAAAATATAGCAAATATATCTCATATGTTCATAGAAGACATGTCTCAGATGAGAAACTCAGTCTTGTCAACAGGAGCAGATGCCCATTGCGACATCTGTAGTAGACAAGTACACGATTCTGAAGAAGTAATACAATGTGAAAACTGCACTTACTGGCAGCATCGCATATGTATGTGCTGAGATAACCAAAGGAGAATATGAAATATTGAAGAGGAGTAATTGTAAACTAGCATGGTTATGTTTAACATGCAAACCGAATATACGAAAATCAACCGATCTTGAAGAACGGATAATTACAGTAATAGATACAAAAATAGAAAATGCTCTGGTTTCAATGAAGAATAGCCTACAAGCACAAATGAATGATGAATTCCAATGTATATTGCGAAATGAATTGCAAGCACACAGAACAACTGTATTCAAATATAAAGCTCCAACTATTCCAGCAAATAAAGAAACTAACATCTTAGATATTGCAAATGAATGTGACCCTCAAGAGAAAGGAGAAATTGTAGAAATTGATATCAACGAGGAAAAAATAAAGCAGGGAGTCTTCTCTCAGAAAGATAAACGTAAAAATAAGGAGATACAAAATGCAGACACATGGGACGCAGGAAGAAAAGAGGAATCTGGACAGGTAGTAAGGAAAAGGGATTGTAAAATAATAGGGCTAAAAAATACAACACAAGGTCAATATCGAGCAGGCATCTGTAAAGCTTGGCTTTACGTAGGAAAGGTTGATGCACCTGTGACGGTGGATGATGTGACTAATTTTATGACCAATGGAGGAAAGAAGGTGTTATTGACTGTAAAGAACTAGAAACAAATGGGCAGAACACACCATTCATGGTAGGTTTCAACTTTGAAGAAAAAGTAAAGATAGACAACCCCGAATTCTGGCCCAAGAATGTAATGGTAAGGCAATATCGTTTTCGCTTCCAACAACGACGAGGTGCACATTCAATAGAATTGATAAACAATAGATATGCTGAGACAAAAGAGTTGTCCGCCCTGCTCTGGAATATTGAAGGATTAATAAACGCCATGAGACTAATTACAGATCAGCTAACATTTAGAGAAGATATAGTAATTTTGACTGAAACTTTCTTAACAAAAGCAGTAGACGAACAAGGTTATTATGGAGTGCATTCATTAGCCATTCAGAGGGGAAAAGGAAGGCCAATAAGGGGTGTGACATGCCTGTTCAAAGACAAAATTGGCAAGGTTAAGAAAACCATCCAAGAAGAAAATTTGGTAATTATTTACACTTCGCAGATCGTAATTGCAGGAGCATACATACAACCGCACATATCGACCAAGGACACCTCGGAAATAATATCAAAGATCTACAATCTCATTGGAAACGCGGAAAATGTAATAATAGCTGGGGACCTAAACTGTCGCATAGACAAACCACACCACAAAAGCTTAACGATCATGACTCAAATGGAGGAAGAAGGATATAAATTAATCAATAGAAAGGACCTTATAACTTATATTGCATGCAATGGATCCAGTGCAATAGACCTAGTGTTCATAAAAGGAAGAGGCATCCAACCTAAGACGCAGTATGGAGCATGGACCTTGGCACTTGCCCCTATAAGAAAACATATACCGATTAAAACAATCGTAGAAACAAAACAAGGAGACGAAGGATCAAGAAGACATCATGAGGAGCGGAAGTTTACAAGAAAAATAAATCTCGATAACCTGGAAATTTTGAGGGACGAAGTATATGAAGCTACAAACCAAATACAGCAAAATCGTATTGACACAGACGTTAATATAATAACTGACGTTATCAGAATGGCTGCAGAACCATACAGAGAAAGAAAGGCAAAAATATGGTTTGACCAAGAATGCTTTCAACTAAGGAAAATAACGTTGCACACACTCCAGAAAGTCAGAAGTAACAATAAATTAGAAGAGCTGGAAGAATATTCAAAAATAAGGAAGACATATAAACAACTCATTAAGGAAAAAAAGAAAACAACTCTTAGAAAGGGAAGCAGAAAAGACAGCTGAAAAAGCAAATAAGGACCCATTCATCGCTTACGAAAGAAAAAGAGTACTCCTATCACAGAAATTCAAATGGACACATGGAAAAGGCATTTTGAGAAGATTCTGAACATGAAGAAATTATTGCCAGACATTCACTATGTCTCAACAACGGAATCCCAAATAAAACACATACAAATAACCCAAGAAGAGGTGAAAAGTGCAATTGCAAGAATAAGAAGGCAGCGGGTCCAAACGGAATATTCAATGAGCACATTAAAGGAACTGCAACCCTACTTTTTAATCATTGTTTGAACACAGGCCAAATACCTGAATCATGGAGACAATCAGTCATAAAAGTATTGTATAAAGGGAAAGGGGACTCTTCCAACACACACTCCTACAGAGGTATTGCACTTGAAAACAACGATTTCAAAATATTTACAAGAGTGATTACGGACCATCTAGTTAAGGAAATAGATCACCTTCTTCCTGGTCAGCAATAAGGATTCAGGAAACGAGGCACCAAGCAGTTAGAAACCTTGTGAGTGAAATAGAACAGACATTGCGATTTCCAAGAGGAAAATATTATGAATATTTATAGATTACACAAGCTGTACCCGGCATGCGTTGCAATGCCAATCAAAGAAAGTGTTGGCGTTGAAATTCTGTTTCTTGAAGTGCTTTTGGATACACAACATGTTAACTGCCTCTAAGCTATCGTAAAATGGATTTTCTAATTTAGAACCATTCGTGGAAGCGTGCACAACAACTTTCAAAAGTTTCATCGCTGTCACTCATTTGTTGAATCTACTCGTACGCTACCTGTTGTGAAATGGATTTACTAAGTCGAAACCCTTCCCTGGCGTGTACACAATAACTCATCAATGATTCATCGCAATCGGATGAATTGTATATGCACGTATACGGGGTTTTGTTTAAACGATTCGTGCGCTGTCACTCATTTGTTGAATCTACTCGTGCGCTACCTATTGAGAAATGTATTACTAAGTCGAAGCCCTTCCCTGGCGTGTACACAATAACTCATCAAGGTTTCATCGCAATCGAAGAATGTTATATGAACGCAATAGGGGATTTTGTTGAAACGCTTCGCGCGTCGTCACCCATTTGTTGCATCTACTCTTGCGCTACTTATTGTGAAATGGATTTACTAAGTCCCCTTCCCTGGCGGGTACACAATAACTGATCAATGTTTCATCGCAATCGGATGAATAGTATATGAACGCATACCTGATTTTGTTTAAACGATTCGCGCTCCGTCACTCATTTGTTGAATCTACTCGTGCGCTACCTACTGTAAAATGTATTTACTAAGTTAGAAACCGGCACGTAAGTGTCCACAACATCTCACCCAAGTTTCATCGCTATCGGACTAATGGGATATGAAGACATAGGGGACTGTATTGAAACGTTCCGCATGTCGTCGTTCATTTGTCGAATCTACTCGTGTGCTACCTACTGTGAAATGTATTTACTAAGCCAGAAACCTTCCTTGGAGTGTCCACCATATTTCACCCAAGTTTCACCGCTAACGGCAGAATGGTATATGACCTTATACGGGACTTTGTTGAAACGCTTTGCGCGTCGTCCCTCATTTGTTGAATCAACTTGTGCGCTGCATATTGTATAGTGGATTTACTAAGCCAGAAATTTTCCAAGACGTGTACACAACATCTCACCCAAGTTTCATAGCTACGGACGAATGGTACATGAATGCATACGGGACTTGGTTGAAACGCTTCGCGTGTCGTCGCTCATTTGTTGATTCTACTCTTGCGCTACATACTGTAATATGGATGTACTCAGCCAGAAACCTTCCCTGGAGTGTACACAACATCTCACCCAAGTTTCATCGCAATCGGATGAATGGTATGTGAACGTATACGGGACGTTGTCGAAACGCTTCGCGCGTAGTCACTCATTTGTTGAATATAAACGTGCGCTTCGTATTGTAAAATGGATTTACTTAGCCAGAAACCTTTCCTGGAGTGTACACAACAATTCACCAAACATTTATCACTATCAGACGACTGGTATATGACTTTATACGGGACTTTGTTGAAACGCTTCGCGTGTCATCGCTCATTTGTTGAATCTACTGGTGCGATACCTATTGTAAAATGTATGTACTAAGCCAGAAACCTTCCCTGGAGAGTACACAACATCTCACCCAAGTTTCATCGCTATCGGATGAATGGTATATGAAATTATATGGGACTTTGTTGAAACGCTTCGCGCGCCGTTGCTCATTGTTGATTTTACTCGTGCTCTACCTATTTTTAAAGGGATTTACTAAGCTAGAAACCTTCCCTGAAGTGCACACAAAATCTCAGCCTAGTTTCATCGCTATCGGACGAATGGTATATGAACGCATACGTGACTTTGTTGAAACGCTTCGCGCGTCGTAGCTCATTTGTTGAATATACTCGCGCGCTGCCTATTGTAAAGTGGATGTACTAAGCCAGAAAATTTCCCTGCAGTGTACACAACATTTTACGCAAGTTTCATAGCTATCGGACGAATGGTATATGAATGCATACGGGACTTTGTTGAAACGCATTGCGTGTCGTCGCTCATTTGTTGAATCTACTTGTGCGCTATCTACTGTGAAATGTATTCACTAATTTTGAAATCTTCACGTAAGTGTACACAACATCTCACCCAAGTTTCATCGCTATCGGACGAATGGTATATGAACACATACGGGACTTTGTTGAAATGCTTCGCGCATCGTTGCTCATTTGTTGAATCTACGCGTGCGCTACCCATTGTAAAATGTATTTACTAAGTCAGAAACCTTCCTTGGAGTGTACTCAACATCTCACCCAAGTTTCATCGCAATCGGACGAATGGTATATGAACGCATAGGAGACATACCCACAGACATACCCACAGACAAACTATCACGTTACATTGATTTTTATATATATAGATGACATGGTACTGAGCTCAACTAATCTAATACACCTGCAGGAAGCAGTGAACAAGCTGACGGTATGGGCAGATAAAAATTGTCTTCAAATTAACACAAACACGACCATGCAAATGACTTCTAGAAAAGGAGGAAGGCCTGCAAAAGACGACCACATCAAGATAAGAGGGGAAAATGTTCCAATCGTTCGTGTATTCACATATCTCGGGATTACTTTACAATCACTGATACAGACTTCACGTAAAAGAAAGAGTCTCAGCTGCAATTAGAGCAATATATACCAAAGATCTACGGAATGTATTAATAAAAACAGCAATGAAACCGCTTCATGCAGTAGTGAGCCCAGTAGCAACTTTGGGATATAGATTATATGGGATCACCAAACACTCGCAGACCTCCGATCCATAGAAAAAGAGCTCTCTGTGTTGGAATAAACTCAAAGTCCAGACTGGTATATGAAATGGCCAAAGAGACTTTCTATATCGATGACATAAAGGAAAGATTCTTACTACCATCCACTCAAAATAGTGTCACGGTACTTGAAGAGAGAAGACATAAAAGGGAGGATATTTGGCTTGGCTTGAATTTTATTGAACAGACGCCATGCGGGACCGACACTGGACGAAGGCAAATCAAGAATTAAGGCATGTCATCACAAGTTTAGCGGTTCATGGATATTTCCACAAACTATGTGCGACGACACATTTCCATGAAGTAGGAAATGAGTGTGTGTGTACTTTGTGTGGTGAAGGATGTGAACGCTATCACATCAACCGATGCAAAAATAGGACAAAATCAGTTTTAGAGTATAGCAAAGATCTGTAGACTAAATAACCAACATCCATTGTATTTTGGCCATTCGGCTGCAATTAAATTTTATTAATAATGAAACCTACAAGACTTAGTGTGCAGTTTATTGGAAACTCCATTTTCATGCTGGAAAGATGAAGATAAGAGGGATTTACCGGTACTTAACGAAGGTAGGCCTAAGCCATTACTTTCTCTGGAAAAAGCATATGGTGATAAAAACAACGTCAATTCGCAAGTTTTCGTTTGAAAATTCAAATCTCGATGGTGTGATGAACATGGTCGTCTGGTAGTAGTTACACACAAAAATTATATTGTTGGCCATGTTTATTGATTGGAATAAAAGCAGGAGTGTGGAACAACAATGGGGTTGGAGAACTAAATAAAAGTGTAACTCATGCATTTCGGAAACATGAGTCTTCAATTGAACATTCAAGGAATTCAATTGGCATTAAGGAGTTAGGAAAAAACATGAACAAAATTGTGGACGCCGGCCCTGTCAATATAACGACAAGTTGCTTTTTAATTTTTTTTGCGTATGTCAACGTGTCACCTTCCGATTCACTCCGGAGCCACCACTGGAACAAACATGCTTACAAGTTAATCTGGACATTAATAAGAGGTTACAATGAATTTTATCAATCATTTCAACATTATCAAGCTAGAAAAGGATATGTGGAGTAAGTGAACTCTCTGCTCTTATTGTGTGCTACCGTGTTACTCTCAATCCTTGATGATGACTAAAAGTCAAAATTTTATTTTTCTTGCGACATAATACTCTTAGGATTGCCAACTGTCTTGAATTATGGGCCAATAACCTAGATGTTAGGCCCCTTAAAACAATAATTATCATCATGTCTCGAATTAGGTGAGGCATCCCAAATATTCTGAAAATTTCCAGTGTATCAAATTACATGGAAATGGGACATCTTATATGGTGAAACTCCGAATTATCCAAAAGGCTTACAAAACATGCGACAAATTATGCTTCAATCTCTGCTAATAGTATAAAAAATATTGTTTTTATCACATTTACAGCATTGAAATCTCTGCCCTTGATGTTAGTCAGTCAATGCACAAACTTCGCATTGAGTTTGAAGTTTCACTGTTTAAAAGAGAAGTTATGGTTTCCTTAATGTTACAATTACATATTTAGTTTTGTTTTTCTTAACGAAAGTTTTTTTTATTCCTCTTTCTAGTATTTTTTCAGAAATAAGGAGGTGATGTAGACTTGCCAAACAGTGGCAACTTACTCACCCCAACCCACACCAAGACTACAGACTCATCATCATCATCATCTTGCAGAGTTTCCAGCCACTGGCCGGGTCTGTTTGGAACACAAGCCTCTCCAACGTCTTCTGTCTTCCCACCATCTGTCAGCCTCCATCCTTGTCCAGTCTCCTCCTCTCTCCTTCACACTTTCTTCCACCCCCTTCAGCCACCTGTCTCTCGGTCTCTTTCCTTCCCACTTCGTCTCGTGTATCCTCTTCTCCGCCATTCGTTTTACATGCCCATACCATCTAAGTCTAGATTTCTCTATACCATCCTGTAATGGTTCCTCCTTCATTAATTCTCTGGTCCTCTCATTTCTTATTCTGTCCATCTTTGTAGCTCCAATACTGCTTCTCAAGAACCTCATCTCACTGGCCTGTATTTTGCTCTTCTCCCTTCCTTTCATAACCCAGGTCTCCGAGGCATACGTCAGGATAGGGACATAGTACGTCCGATATATGATCTTTTTGCTGTTCTGAGGGACATCCTTGCTCCATAACAGGCTTCTCACACTCTTCCGGAATGCTTCTGCCTGTCTCCCCCACTCATTTATTTCTCTATCGTATCTTCCATTATCTTGTATCAGGCTTCCCAGATACTTGAAACTCTCCACTTTCTTCAGCTGTTCCCCACCAATTGTTATTCCCGTTGTGGTTCTTTCCTTCTTCCTTGTTGTGATCACCATCTCACTCTTATTTATGCTAAATTTCATCCCATATCCTTGTATTATTCCTTCCCACATGTCCAACTGTTCCTGTACCTCCTCCTCCTTGTTTCCCCAAATCATCAAATCATCTGCAAACACCATTGCTTTCATCTTTCCTTCCCCAATTACTTGTGCCACTCGGGTCATTATGTCATCCATTACCACAATGAAAAGTAATGGTGACAGTGCACTTCCCTACCAAGACTACAGACTAAATGATTAAATTCTGGTTCTGACAGAGTCCATCCTGAGTATGATTCCCCCCTTCAGGCAAATGCTGGGGTGATAGCCTACCTTATTTAAAGTCCCCTACCTAAATCCTAGACTATTATAGTCACCCCAGAAACACAGGTTACCAGACATGGGGATACTGACAAAGATGGCCCAAGGCTTCTATTTCTCTTTATTTATTTATTTATTTATTTACATATGTTACGCCCGCATTGGAGCACTTAACCAAAACAAGTATATACATATCTCAAAAACAATATTAGAGATTCAGCTTCTTATTTTTCTTCTTTTCCCAAAACATTTTCATTCTAGTTGACCTTGCCGCTCTCTCTGCATCGCTTATGGTGTAAGTTTTGCGGGTAAAGGTTTTTAAGGGAAGTCGTATGTTTTTGTTTTTCAAGATATTCTTCTCATCTTTGTTAGCAATTTGGGACATTGTCAAGCCGAGTTCATCCAGATCATTTTGAATTTCCATAAACCAAGAGTTCTTTGTTTTATTATTATTTCCGATTATTCCCCTTCAGGAGAGCGTGAGAACTTGAGCCAATCACAGCTTCACTTCCTTTTCCTCTCTTCTTTTCTTCCCAAAACCTCTTCATTAGTTCACTGTGCTTTTTCTTCCTTTCCTCTGTCCATTTTTTCCCTGATGTATCTTTCCTTGAAACTTGTACAATTTTCGTGTTTCTGATTTTATTTCTAAATTGTTCTCTGTTCTTAATGTCGTCTTCAGAGATTTTAAGTAATTCCATGTCTTCATGTACTTCTTTAATCCAACTGGTCTTTAATTTACTTGCATTCACGATATTGAAAATCTTCTTAGTGAGTCTGTTCTCATCCATCCTATATATGTGTCCATAGAACTGCAGACGTCTCTTCCTAAATTTATCTACAATGGTGTCTGTATTTTCATAAAGTTCCTTTGTTGGTCTCCTGACCCAAATTCCATTACGGAAAACAGCGCCATGGATTTTCCTAAGAATTTTTCGTTCCTGTTTCTCAATATCATGAATTCTTGTCATTCCTCTAATGACGGTTGTTTCTGCCGCGTACAAGGCTTCAGGCAAGACAACTGTGTTATAATGGCGCAATTTTGCATTGCGAGATACTGCTCTTTTGTTATAATGATTCCATGTCAGCTTGTACGCCTTCTGCAATTTTACTATTCTATCTGCATTAGAAATTGTGTTCAATCCTGTGGGTTGGATGGCTTCTCCTAAATATTTGAAGTGAGTGACCTGCGAGATTTTTCCATATTGCGTTCGCAAGGTGATGTTTCCTGTTGATTTGGTATCCATATACTGTGTTTTTTCATAGGAAATATCAAGTCCCGTTTTACTGGAGATTTCATGTAGTTTCTCTAGCGCTAATATGGCTTCATCCTTGTTGTTTGTTAAGATGGCCAGATCATCTGCAAAGGCCAAGCATTTCACAGTGACTCTTTTCCCTTTCTCCTTTCCAATTTGGATACCTTTCACATGCTTTTCCCATTCTGTGATGATTTTGTCCAGTACGATGTTGAACAAGAGTGGTGATAAACCATCCCCTTGTCGAACTCCAGTATGTATTGCAAAAGAATTAGAGATTTCTCCCATGAATTTCACCTTTGAGGTAGTTCCCAATAATGTTTCCTGGATGATGGCCCTCGTCTTCCTGTCAACTCCTAATTCTTCTAGTCTGTTAAACAAGGTTTGTCTGTCAACCGAATCGTAAGCCTTTTTGAAATCCACAAATGTGACTGTAGTGTTCCTGCATCGTCGGATGTGCAGTATGGTCTTGAGGTTCCAGATCTGCTCAATACAGGACCTTCCCTTCCTGAAACCTGCCTGATATTCTCCAATATGGTGGTCCACCTGTGGCTCGAGTCGATTCAGCAAAGCTTTAGAGAGAATTTTATAAGCGACTGGAAGAAGCGAAATTCCTCTATAATTATTCGGATCAGTTTTGCTTCCCTTCTTATGGAGTGGGTGTATCAAAGCACTCTTCCATTCTTTTGGGATTTTCTCTGTTTTCCAGACATCTGATATTATTCTGTGAATTTTTGGTGTTATGTGTTCATGATCCAATTTCCAAACTTCTGCAATAAGTCCATCTTCACCAGGGGCTCTATTGTTTTTTAATGACTTGATTATGTCCACTATTTCTTCATGTGATGGTGGAAGTGAATCAAGGTTGGGCACTGGTTTTGCAAATTGAAGTTGTTCAGAAGGTGCTTCGCAATTAAGGAGTGTACTGAAATATTTAGCTAGAATTTCACAATTATTGCTCGTATTTGTTTCCAGAGATCCATCAGGTCGTTGGAAGCATAAACTAGGGGGTTGAAAGCCTGCTATATTTTCTCTAAAGGTCTTGTAAAAATTTCTGGTGTTGTTCTTAGTGAAGTCCTGTTCTATTTCATTTAGCCTATTATTATCATAATTGCGCTTTTCTCGGCGAATAATTTTAGAAGTGTTTTTCCGAACCTGCACAAATTCTTGCCATTTTGCTGTTGTTTTATGGCTATTGAAATTATTCCATGCTTTAAACCTATATTCAATAGCATGATCACATGTGATGTTCCACCACCTATGTTTTCTCTTTCTCGGAGGTTGACCGAATATTATTGCTTGTTTCATTTTCTCTGCAAGTTCAGACCAGCTCGTGGTATCCATTTGACGGATTTCTTCAATGATGTTCATCTTGTTGAATTCAAGGTATTCTGGATCAGTTCGGAAAAGCTGGGTTCCCCTTATCCTTTGTCTGTTGGGTTGAAATTTTACCTTGATTTGTAGTAAATGATGATCTGAGTCAAAGAATCCTCTCCTGGTTTTCACATTAAGGACTTCTTTAGCGTTCCTTCTAGAGATAGCAACGTGGTCAATCTGGAATTCTCCAAGTGTTTCATTGGGGGATATCCATGTTGTTAATTTACGCGTAGGCTTCTGGAATTGTGTTGACATAATTTGGAGATTGAAATTTTGACAGAGGCTTATAAGGTGTTCACCATTTTTATTGGTTCTGCTATGAGCAGTGTATGGTCCTGTAATTCTCCTATATTTCTTTTCTTTTCCTAACTGACCATTAAAATCCCCCAGTAGAATCTTGACATGATGTTTGGGAATTTTGTTCGTGATTTCCTCCAGAAGTTCCCAGAAGTCTTCTATTACCTGAGGGTCTTTCCTGTTGTAGTCATTCGTTGGTGCATGCACGTTAATCAGTGTGTATACCTTGTTTCCCGATTTTATTGAGAGTGTTGAGAGTCTTTCTGATGGTGAAGTAAAATGGACTTCAGTACAGCGTATGAGGCGGAGGAGGCACCCCAGTGCTCGGGGTTGATAAGAGTAAAAGGTATATGGATGTCCATATATCCAACTCACTAGTGTCTGTTCTGGCATCCAGCGGCTAGTGAGCAGCGTCTGTTCACCTAGTTGGTGCGGCTGTTCGAAGTACGGCTTAATCTCAACAATTAAGTCTTAAAATCTTGTGATCTCCATCGGAGATCACCACAAACAATCTTCAACTTGAAGCAACCATGGCAGAACGACAGGAAAAGATTCCACTACCCCAGGCCCCAGTCAATAGATTGGATCCCTGTTCTGGTCATAGGATTCTGGGGGACCAGACATGTCATGTAGAGAAGGATCGGAGCTTCTCAAAACCTCTTCGACCTAAACGAAAGTGTTTCATAGGTACACTTAATGTGAACACTTTGCTTAAGCCTGGGAAACTCAAACATCTAACGAACACGCTTGATAAATTCAGCATCAAAATTTTGGCATTGCAGGAAACACGATTTACAGATGAAAATCACTTTGATTCTGAGAATTACAGGCTCTATAAAGGAAAACCTGCAGTGCAGATCAACACAGGACCAAGACAATTTGGCACAGGTTTTGCGGTTAGCAAGTCCGTTACAGATTCAGTTCTTTGTTTTACTTTTGAAAAAATAATTAAATAATACTTTTAATTGTCTGGTATCCGGCAGGCGTGAGATATGACAAAAAAAGGCAATTCGCCTTTTTCGAATAGTATCGACTATAGACTCAGTTTCTTTATAAACCACTTCATTTGGTAATAGACGCCATTGACCATCCACCTGATGTTTTTTATTAATTATAGTCCTGAGAATTCTTCTATCAATCTTCTGTAATGTGTCAGTAACTGATCGAGTGTTTAACTTGAAAAGTGTTTCAAAAGCATATATTGCTTCCGGTTTAATAACTGATTCGTAATGTCGTAATTTGGCATTTATGGAGAGTGTTTTTTTTTTGTAACTAGACCAAGTAATATATTGCGCTTGTCTTAACTTTGTTGTTCTATTTTCGATTGACGCTTTCTCATTCAAATTCCATGTTATAATCTCCCCTAAATATTTAAATTTATGTACAACTTTAATTTCTTTATTGTTGATCAATGTAATAGCTTGTGTTTCCACATCAAAGGATGCCATTATTTCAGTCTTTTCAAATGAAATTTGAAGTCCTACTTTTGCTGAAATAGACCCAAGTTCTTCAATTTGGTGTTTAGCCTCATCTATACTGGTTGCAAGCAGTGCAAGGTCATCCGCAAAGGCCAAGCAATTCAGTTTTATATTAGTACCAATCTTTACATTTGGAGGACAAGTTTTGTTCCACTCACGCATGATCTTTTCAAGAACACAATTAAATAATAACGGTGATAGACCATCTCCCTGTCGAAGTCCAGTCCGGATATCAAATGGTTCAGACAAGGTGCCTCGAAATTTAACCTTTGATTTAGTATCTTTCAAAGTAACGCCGATGAGGTTGATAAGCTTTTGATGTAACCCAAATTCCCTAAGGATATTAAGTAATGACCCTCGATGGATACTGTCATAAGCTTTCTTAAAATCCACAAAAGTAATTACCAAATCCTTTTGTCTCATTCTATGATATTTCATTATCCATTTCAGACTGATGATCTGATCCGGACAGCTGCGACCTGGTCGGAACCCTCCTTGATATTCTCCTAGTTCTTGATCGAGTTGTTGTTGAATTCTTGTCAAGATAATTCTAGATAGAATCTTGTATGTTACATCAAGCAAAGAAATCCCACGGTAGTTGTTCGGGTCTGATCTATCACCCTTTTTATGAATTGGGTGAATTACAGCCATTCTCCATTCCTCTGGTATTTGTTCCGAATTCCATACATCGATGAGGCGTTTATGGAGGTTGGAGATGGTTTGTTCATTTGCATATTTCCATAGTTCTGCTACCAATGAATTTTCTCCTGCTGCTCTATAATTTTTGAGCCAATTAATCGCTGCACATACTTCAGTCAAGTCAGGAGGAATAATGTTCTGTAAATTTGTTTTATTTTTTGGATTAGGCTCAAAATCAAGATATTCCTTAGGTTCATCAGCATTTAGTAGTTCTCTAAAATAATCTGCTAGAATTTTAGCATTATCAGTATCATTGTGGGCTAGTTTACCTGATTTATCTTTCATTAATAGTGTAGGAGGGCTATATTTAGAATGATATTGACGAAATGTCCTGTAATAGTCCCTTGTTTTGTGTTGCTTAAAGGAATCATCAATAATTTGTATGGACTTTTTTTGATTTTCTCTTTTAATTCTCCTAATTTCTTTGGCAGTTTCCCTTCGAACAATGGTTAATTCTTCTCGCGATTGTGTGGTCCTCTTTTGCTGATCATTGAGCCATGCTGTGGGTCTTTTCCGAATTGCAGCATCACATTCCGCATTCCACCATGCATGCTTTTTCCTTTTCCTAATAGGGGCAATTTCGACAGCAACGGTTTTCAGTGTGTCAACCATCGTTTCTAGCTTGTCACTTAAGAGAGTTTTAGACTTTTCCTTATAGGACACATTATTTATTAAATAACTAGGGTCATATTGCCTTTGCATGGTCGAGTTTGACGATTTTTGTTTACGTCGTGGAGTTAACTTGATCTTTATCTTGGATATATAATGATCAGAGTCAACATCGACCCCACGTAGTACCTTCACGTTATATATTTCTTTGTAGAACTTTTTATCCATTGCAACATGGTCTATCTGGAATTCCCCTAGTGCACTGTTAGGGCATTTCCAGGTCATAAGTTTGTGTGGTCTTCGCTTAAATCTAGTAGTTTTGAGACGTAGGCCATGTTCTTCACAAAGGGTGATTAATCTTTGACCATTCTTGTTAGTGAATTTGTGAGCTGGCCACTTACCTACTATTGGACGAAATTTTCTTTCTTGACCAATTTTTGCATTAAAATCCCCAAGCAAGATTTTTAACATGAGTGTCTGGAATGTTTGATATTAGTAAGGCAAGTTCTTCCCAAAAATTGTCCGTTTCATCTCTAAATTTTTTGACATTCTTGTCATTAGTTGGGGCATGAACGTTTATCAAAGAGTATATTTTGTTTCCTGTCCTAATTGTTAAAGTTGCTAACCTTGATGAGTTCGACGAAAAGTCTTCCACTGAATCAATAATACTGGTATGTACTAAAAATCCCATACCAAATTGGGGGACATTTTTCATAACTCGTGGTCCTGGAGGTCCCTTGTAGAGACGGTATCCTCCAGATTCAATGGGGTCTTGACCTGTGTTTCTAAGTTCTTGAAGTGCTGTTATTAAGATCTTGTGTTGGTCCAATATATCGGTTAAATGCCTAAGTTTTCCAATTTTAATTAACGAATTTATGTTTAATGTTGCAAAGAATGAAAATTCCCCATGTTTGTTAATTTTGAGTTTGTATTTGGACTTTCGGGTTTCCAGGCGCTCCGACTCACCTGACTCTTCTACGCGGCACCCCACCGTATCCGAATGGTGCCTTGCGGTGGAAGAGTTCATTAGAAGACTGTTCATACTTGAGTTGATTGTCTGGTCTAGGACCCATGATCTGACCGTAGTCAGGGATTACAATTCCAGATGTGATCTGGAAAGGTGAAGAATGGAATATGATAGGATGATTGATGAGAAATGGGTGTGTGTTTGGTCCGCGAGAGCTATTTTATTTCGCTCAAGTCCGCCAGCAAAACTGGTGAGGACCCCCCTATCCGCCACCTGGGACGCGCCACGTCGGAGTATCACCTCTCTGCCTTCCTCTTTAATAATGTTGCCTGTATTTTTGCCTATTTTAGGTGCAATACCTGAACTCCCTTTGGACTTGTCCTGCGTTGCATTAGGAAGTGTTTTCTGGGCGCTCAAATTAAGCGAACCATAAAACCTCTCCTCGATTACTTCTTCACGCACCTCCTAAAATAAAAGAAACAGATAAACAAATTATGATTAGCTTTAAGCTGATGGTCAACAAGTATTGGGAAACCCAGTTAATGCTAATATATTCTCCAGTAATACAAATTATGTAAGCTTTAACACTGATGGTCAACACGCAATGCTAGTGCTCCGCCACAAACCTGAGCAGGCGACTCTGGAACGGACAGAGAAAGTAATGTCATCGTTGCTGGAATATCTATGGACAAACAGAGAGCCCAGACTTTGTAGGAAAAAATAAAAAGGAGTCCGTGAATGGCGCTAGGTTAAAGTTTTGTTTTCTTTGTGAAAGTTAAGACGAGTGTGAAAAAAAGATCCTGGGGTGTTGTTAACTACCTAGTCTTAAATACTGTCACAAAGTTTCCAAAAATGGTTTGAGATATTTTAATATCTGAATGATGTAGATAAATGGATGTGTAATAAATCAAAATCACATGTAATTATTCAAAATGGCCACCTTTGGCACTAACACAGTCCTTAAGTCTTTGTGGCCACTCATCAATTGAATTACGCACCACTTCCATCGGAAAATCTGCTGCTGCCTTCAAAAAAGAACACTTTACACTTTCAATAATTGTATGTCTCTTCTTGCAAGCCATATCCTGAAGCTTGGATCACAATTTGTAGTCCAGGGGGTTTAGGTCTGGACTTGCAGAAGGCCAATCCGAGGTCGAAATAAAGTCCGGAACATTGGCCCCAAGCCACTACAGTACTGAGATGTGCGACCTTATGTGCTGCGGCCGAAATCTGCTGGAAGCTCCAGCGTTCTCCATGGAAGAGTGTGTTGTTGAGTTTCTTGACCAGTGGCACTAACTCTTGATACACTTTGGCCAACGTTTTGACCCCTTTCTCACAGAAATGGAGGTCCGTGGTACCTTCGTAGCTCACGTGTCACCACATCGTGACAGATGAACAATGATGGCCCCTCTGGATCCTTGGAGCCTTTACAGCAGTTTGTGCAGAGCATGTGGCATATACCCTCTCATTTTAGGCATTAAAAGTCTCCTCAACACTGAAAACTTTTTATCAGTAAAAAGGATTTTTCGGTGACCATTTGCTGCGTAACGCGACAGTAAGCATTTTGATTTTAAGAGCCTCTGTTCCTTCAGCGCATTTGTGAGATGTCCTTTCCTTTCCGTTGTTTGTAAGCACGAAGTCCCAGGTCACTGCTCAACGTGCGAGACTAAGACATTTTGGAAATTTTCAGCTCATAAGCCATCACAGACCGTCCCGCACCGGATTTCTTCGCACACAAGCCGCCACTGCCTTCACCAATTCTGGAGTCTGCACATTGCGTGGTCATCCTACTCTGTCTCAGTCTTCCACAGTTCCAGTCTCGAGGAAGCGCTGGATAGTGCGGTACACGAACCTTTTGCTTACTTTGAGTTTCTGGAGAAATTTGAAAATCTCACCTGGGGATTTGCCTACCTTGTGCAACGCGACCACAGCTACACGATTTTCGTGATCACTCCATTCCATCTTAAAAACGAACACACAGAACTTTCCACTACTGCAGCTGTACTCGGAATGACTCACAGCTGGTGCTATAACACAGCAATGTAGAGGCCCTTATAGGGGGGAAAGTACAGCCATCCTCAAAGGTTGTGACAGTATATATGGTAAGACTAGGTAGCTATAGGTCTTGGCAGTAAAACCAAAGGAAAACGACAATATGAAATGCACGAGAGTAACAAACAACTAATATTGTCTGGAAGGAAATGTTATGATATTTGTACTGCCTAACTTTAGATTGTCTTCTGTATCACTCACTACAAGTATCAGTTCATTACGTGTAGATAACCAATATTATTTAAGTGGAAAACTATAAATAGTAACTGAGTTAGGTTACGTATTACTCATAATGAAAATTGATAAGTTATATTCGAATCCCAATGTCGACTGATGCTGCCTTTCTTCTTCTTCTTTAGTGTTTGACCCACCTAGTGGTAGAGTCTGCTGTGAGATCAGTCGGTCTTGAGCCATGTCTGGATGAAGATTGTGTTGCCACAGCTGGTGTGTAAGCTGCTCTCTGCAAGCAGCACATGTCCTAACCATCTCAGACAGTTTTCCTGCATCTTTTCCCCCCTGATTGGTGCAACACCAAAGCGATTTCTGATATCATTGTTTGAAATATGATCCAGTCTAGTGAAACCTGCCGGCCATCTAAGCATCTTCATCTCCATGAAACATAGGCGACATAGGGGCAGATGACCTCGTAGTTCCGCCCCTTAAAACAACGATAACTAACTAACATAGGCGACGTTCTGCTTCCTCAGTATCTGACCAGCACGCCGTGCCGTGGAGAGCACAGGACGAATGACAGTCCGGTAGATCTTAAGATTTCAGATGATCATTCAACCTACGGTCACAGGTGACGCCAGTTATCATTCGCCACTTCGTCCAGGCTGCACGTATCCTTGTATTGACCTCATCAGTAAGTCGCCCATCATCAGAGATCGTAGAGCCAAGATAGCCTACTTAAATTTCGCTACACATGGTAGATCTTCTCCGTCAATAGTAATGGTTTAAACACAAATAGTGCTAAATGTTCCGGCATAACTCAACAAGATGACAGTGTTTCGCCCCGGTGTGCTATTGGGCTCTTCAGTTGGTTAAAGCACACCTCACGTTACAGGATATGGTCCCAACTTCTTGTATATCGGACCTCATGTATTCAGTCTTCGATTTGTTGAGGCGCAGACCATATTGCGCAAGTCGATTGTACCACTCTTGTGTTTGACTCTGGAGATCAAGTTTCCTCTCAGCAGCCAATATGACGTCATCTGCATAGAGAAGTGTCCATGGTAGCGGATGGTGCAGGTCTTGTTGGAGTTGGTAGTTAACAATTTAAGTTGGCAGCATTGATTTTATATTTTAGTATTCCTTGAGTTGTTTGTGCCTTGTAGCGTGATGGACGTGTAAATATACGATCTACTATTTCGTCAACAAACTCTCGTTATTTCCACTGAAACTTGAAGATTAGTTAACAACAGGTTATGAGCCCAGAGCTGTGCGAAGTACGTAGATCAGAGCGTGAATTACGGATTGTTGAGATTGAGATGAAATCTGAATTAAAAAAAAACAGATAGTGAGTGTTTGTGACTGAACCGGCGAACGTTACAGCGACAGTACCAAGATGGCTGACGGAGATGACAAAGACCTCGTTTCCATTCCAAAGCTAGCAAATGGAAACTACTTCGCCTGGAAACTGAGAGTGAAGGCGCATATGATCGATAAGAACTGTTGGGTGGCGATTGAACCAGGCTTCGATGAGAACGAGTTGAATGTGGATCAGGCACGCTTAAATAGGAAAGCTTTGTCGGTATTATACAAATCCGTTGGGGATGATTTCTTGTTAGATGTGGAAGATTGTATTAGAGCGAAGCATGCTTGGGAAATTCTGGAAGAAATTCACGTCTCTTCTACCAAGTTTAATGCACTTCAGTCCTTGAAAGAAATGACAAATATTTCGAAGACCCCAAATATGTCGATGCAAGAGTATGCGGCCAGTATCCAGAGATTGAACAAAAAAATTGCCAGGGGTGGCATAATATTCGACAATGAGATGATGGCCAACTTCCTGCTAGTCGGGCTACCGATGGAGGAGTACGAGACCTTCGTCCAAAATCTACTGAGGGAGCCGGATCTTACAACACGGAAGGTTAAAGGACGACTTCTAGACGAGGAGCGACGCCGGACCCAGTTAGAAGCCGCGCTGGAGACTTCCGCATCAAGTGCACTCATCTCCAAGAAAGGCAAGAATGACAAGTTAGTGTACAACAACAGTAAGAAGAATAGTGTGCAGAGTGGAAAAAGTGGTGATAGTAATAGTGTTAAATGTTACAAATGTCAGAGGTTAGGGCATATTAGCAAGTTTTGTCCAGAAGTTAAATGTTTTAACTGTCACGAGTATGGTCATTGGGCATCAGATTGTACCAAAATGAAATCAAATAATGGAAAAAGGGACGACAATGGAAATTCCAATAAAACGGGGAAGACTATAGCCTGTATCAGTGTGTTCGCAATGGTGTCAATGAACAGTTCTGATGTTTGATACCTTGACTCGGCAGCGTCAGAACATATGACGTCTAAAAGAGAGTTGTTTTCCTCCTATTCAGAGTGTAAGGGCAATGTTAAGATTGGACAAGGGCAACTCCCAGTTAGTGGAAAAGATATTGTCAAACTTGCATTATCTGATAAGTGTGGTGGTAATGTGCTTGAGATGAGAAATGTTTTGCACGTTCCAGATTTAGCATTCAATTTGATTTCAGTTGGGCGCTTAGCCAAGAATGATGTATTTGTTCACTTTAACAAAGAAGGTGCTAAAGGTATGTATAATGATGAGTGCGTGTTTACAAGTCTAGAATCAAATGGGTTGTATTTGTTGGAACCTAATCACAGTGTAGCTTGTATATCGAATGCTGATGTCAGTGAAGATGAGATGAGTGATGAAATTGAAGCTGTAGCCTTGCGAGCAGTGAGTTCAGATTTGTGGCATGTAAGGTTAGGGCATCCACATGAAGCTGCTATGCAGAAAATTCCATATTTGTCAGGTTTAAAGAGTGAGAATAAGAGTTGTGATGTGTGTGTTCTGGGGAAGATGACTAGATGTAGTTTCCCGCAGAAGAGTGAACGCCAATGCAGTAAACCACTGGAATTGGTACATAGTGATTTGTTAACATCTCCTGTTAAATCAAATGGTGGTCATAAATACATGATGAGTTTTGTGGATGATTATTCCAGATTTACAGTTGTTAAATTCTTGAAAAGTAAAGGTGAGGCTTTCTCAAAGTTTTTGGAGTATCAAGCTGAAGTAGAAAAAATGCATGACTTGAAACTTAAATGCTTTCAAACAGATGGAGGTGGCGAATATTGTGGTAATAAATTCGAGACCTATTTGAAAGCGAATGGGATAGGTCATAGAAAGACGGTAGCTTATACTCCAGAACAAAATGGTATAGCTGAGAGGTTTAATAGGATTGCAGAAGATAAGATAAGGTGTTTGTTAGTGGCAGTCAGGTTTGTCAGATTCGTTTTGGGCTGAAGCAGCCAACACTGCTTGCCTTACTAGGAATCTATGTCCATCTAGGGCTATTGGGAATCAGATCCCATATGAAATGTGGAAGGGAGAGAGTGCTGAAAAAGAATATCCAAGGTTAAGTGCATTTGGTTGTAAAGCTTGGTTATTTCAGAAAGTAGGTAAATTTCAGCCCCGAGCAGTGAGATGTGTATTCATAGGTTATGAAAACAATGTGAAAGGGTATAAATTGTTTAATCTTGAGACTAAATCATTTGTGATTGGATATCATGTAAAATTTGATGAAAGTATATTTCCCATGGTAGAACAGGTTAGGCCTACTATTAAGCATGTTCAAACTGATGTTATGATAAGAAATTATTGTAGTGATGAGTCAGAGATTGAGATTGAAAGCAATGTCCAAGAGAATGATAAAAATGTGATTGAGGCTGAAAATAATGAGAACGTTTTGAGAAGGAGTGAAAGGTTAAGGAAGCGTAAAGAATGTTCTTGCTGTAATTTGTCGGTATATGTTGCTGATTATATCGAAGAACCATTGAGTGTGAGTGCGGCATTGAATGGGGAGTTCTCTGATGAATGGAGAGATGCAATGAAAAGCGAGTTAGACAGTATCCAACGTAAAGGGACATTTATTTTGGTTGACAGGCCTTCTGGTAGAAATGTGTTGGGTTGTAAGTGGGTTTTGAAACTTAAGAGAAATCCAGATGGTAGGCTACTGTTAATAGATTTAAGGCGAGATTGGTAGCACAAGGTTTTTCCCAAGTGCCAGGGGTAGACTTTAATGAAACTTATGCTCCAGTAATTAAAAGAAAAACGATTCGACTGATGATGGCCATAACTGTCATTAATGGGTGGGTTCAGGAACATATTGATGTGCTCACAGCATATTTGCACAGTGAGTTGAATGAGGAAGTTTTCATGGAACAACCTAAATATTTTGAGGTGGATAAAAATAAAGTGTGTAAATTGCTCAAAAGCTTGTATGGGCTTAAACAAAGTGCTATGGAATGGCATTCGACCTTGTATATGAATTTGTCAGAATTAGGTTTGAAACCTCTGGTGAAGGATCCATGTGTGTTTGTTAACAAAGATAAGGATCTGTTCATTGGTGTTTATGTTGATGACTTGGCATGCTGGGGAAAAAGAGAACGGGTTGAATGGTTCAAAGAAGAGTTGGACATTAGATTGGAGATTAAGAAGTTAGGAAATATGACCAACTTACTCCTTTAGAAATAAATAGAGATGACGGAAAATTGTCAGGTGATGAGAAACATGATGAGTACGAGTACAGAAAAGCAGTAGGTATGTTACTATATATGGCTACAACGACTAGGCCAGACATAACTTTTGCAGTGTGTAAAGTGAGCAAGAAAAATTGTTCACCTACAAAGAGAGATTGGCAAGATGTAAAGCACATTATGTTGTACTTGAAGAAAACATGTAATGTAAAATTGTTTTTTGAGAAATGTGATGTAGGCCTACATGTCCGAATGTATTGTGATGCAGATTTTGCTAATGCCAAAGACAGGAAATCTGTGAGTGGATATGTTGCAATCTTAGCAAATGTACCAATTAGCTGGAACACGAGGTTACCAAAGAAACGTGACACGGTTGCCACATCTACAACCGAGTCAGAGTATGATTCCATGTTCCATGCTGCTAAGGAGGCATTATGGCTAGGACAGATAATAAACGAGTTGGGTCAGGAAGCGGTTTTGCCAAAACCAATTGTCATCAGAGGTGACAATCAAAGTGCCATTAAGCTCACCAGAAACAGTGGTGATTCTGAATTGACAAAGCACTTTGATATTACGTATCAGTTTTGTAGGGACCATGTAAGTAAGAGGAACATTATTTTCGAATATGTTCCAAGTAACGAGAATGTTGCAGACTTGTTTACGAAGTCATTGAATGGGCCAAAGACCCAGAGTTTCATAAAGATCCTCAATTTGGTTTAGTTTATAACAGGAACTGAATTTTTTTTGGTATTATTGTTGAATTAAATGATTGTCATTGTTTGAGGTTAACTACCAGGGGAAGTGTTGGAGTTTGTAGTTAACAATTTAAGTTGGCAGCATTGATTTTATATTTTAGTATTCCTTGAGTTGTTTGTGCCTTGTAGCGTGATGGACGTGTAAATATACGATCTACTATTTCGTCAACAAACTCTCGTTATTTCCACTGAAACTTGAAGATTAGTTAACAACAGGTCTGACGTTACAGTGTCCATCACAAGAATGAACAGCAGTGATGACAAGGCAGAGCCCTGGTGGACACCTACGGTGATCCGGAAGTCATTAGACGCTCCCGCGGCAGCTAGAACATAGCTCCTTGGTTCTGCGTAAAGCAGCAGCACCCACTTAAAGTGTTCTGGGATGCCGTGTTGACGGAGCGCTAACCAGATTAGGTCATGTGGTACCTGCTCAAAAGCCTTCTCAAGGTCGAGGAAAGCAAGATGCAAAGGCTTATTTCTCAACCAGTAGCCGTACAGCGAAGATTGCATCTGTTGTGCCGCAGTTCTTCACAAAGCCTGCTTGGTTCCTTGTGATTTTGGCAATCGCATGAATTCTTTTATCAAGCATACGCTCAAAAACTTTCATCGCATGACACAGAAGTCTGATCAGGCGGCACAGATTATCTAGTAGTAATTTAAATTAAAAAATACCAGTACTTAGTTGTAGCACTTCGACTGTGTCATTGGAGTTGCAATGGACTGTGGTGAAATTGTTAACATCGATAGAGGGAATTGAGATTTCTCAGCTTTATTCGACTCCATAATGGAATCCATTAGGTCCATATTGACAAGAAACGTTATGCCACAATTCGAGGAAAAACTTTCTCAATCAATACCTTTTATTTTTCAAAACAGTTAGATGGGGACATGTTTCGAGCTATTTTTCTTAGCCCTTCTTCAGCCCTGACTTAAGTACAGAGAGTTTAGTTTGGATGTATTGGAGACCCTCGCTAGCCCGCTCGCCCACGGCGCGAGCCTGTCTCCCGCCAGGCACTTTGCCGTTATAGGAATTTGTACTTCAATGTGAACCTTGACCAATGTTTTGACGAACTGACTTACGGAGAGCGATTTTCAACTTATTTTCAACAAGATTCTGCCACTGCTCACACTGACGAAGCATCCATGACAGAACTGCGTCGCATTTTTGGTACTAGGATTATAAGTCGGAACGTGTGGCCCCAGCGAAGCCCAGACTTATCACCATGTGACTTTTATTTGTGGGGGACGCTTAAAAATATAGTAAAGCCACCATAACTTCCGACTTGACGTTTCAGTGTTAGGCTAGAGTTTCGTTCGCTAAATCGCGACATCACGAACAAAACTCAATATATCGTGATAAATCGATTTGAATGGATGCCCGTGATTGTCTAGTTAAATTGATTTTCCTTCTGACCGCTGGACAACACTAGGCTAACATTGAAACGTAAAGTCAGAAGTTATGATGGCTTTACTATAGAGTGTATGCGAGAAACCCTCCACTATAAATGAGCTTAAAGACTATATTACAGCTGAAATACAGTCAATCGGTGCTGAGGAACTTCAGAGAGTACATGCCAGTTTCATAAAAAGGTGCCAGCGATGTGTAGCAGTGAATGGCGAACATTTTCAGCACCAGCTGTGAACTAGGTAAGTACAAATTCCTATACTCAATGACTCAGTGCCGCATAACGGCAAAGTGCGTGGCGGGAGACAGGCTCGCGCCGCGGGCGAGCGGGGGTCTCCGATACATCCAAAGTAAACTGTAGTATTAGACAATCAATCTTTGTACATCTCCTTTCAGCAACTAAAAACATGCAAAAATACACTGCACACAAACATGTAAAAAAAACACACTAAAAACACCGTGAAATAACTCTGTATAAATGCTGTGTCAAGTTTGAGGAAGCCTGTTTCAAACATGACTTGTTACAATGCAAGCAAATTGTATGTTATGTCATTGATTATGCCATTTCCTATATGACATTTTCCTTGATGGGGCAGTTTTGCCACGTAAAAATATTACAAACACTAACAGCACTATAAAACATCTATTGTAACTATTGCGTCATGTAAATTCATACAGATTGTCACTTTGTTCATATCGATGCGAGCTTGATTATGTGACCTGATTTTTATTGAGGATTATTGAGATTTCTACGTTCGGCATTTGCCAATGTCGAACCATTACTTGCTAGCTTATTCTCGTTGTAGTTGGTCAAATAGCTTCAAAAGAAATATTTATACAATCCACAAAGGTCTTGATCATTTTGTGTTGTTTTATGAATGATTCGTTGTACTAAAGTTTCACTCGTGTCCAGCAGGTTATATCGGCATTGGAGTTCCAATGTTAGTTGAGAATCACCTGTTGCTGGTGGTGTTACAATGTATAGATGATTGTGAGACCAATACCTTTAAACTCATCATGTTATGTGTACTGCTCGAGCCCAAGCTCTGTGGCTCTGAGAGGAATACGGATCGTGGGAGATGAGGAGAGACGTGGGGGGTTCCCGGTCCGTGCATGGTAACAGAAACAAATACATTGGTCAGTCCCTCACTCGCTCATTTGCAACACCACACTGGTATAGGCAACGGCCCTATGTTAGCAATTGGAATAGACAGGAATTCCCGATAACACGGCGAGCTGTTGACAGACTCCTCTCTTCCCGCCTGCCGCGTCACCTCACCCCGCAAGTTCACAGAGCTTGGAAATGAGCAGTAGAACTACTTACAAATGCACATGTTGGTTGTAACATTAAAATGTGACGTTTAGTAAACTTTTGTGTGCTTTGCTTTTTGAGATACTTGTAATAACTTACTGTGATCAGAACGTTGTGATATTGGCTAATTTCAGTAGTTTGTAGTAGCTACACCTCTCCTTAAGTGTTATAATAATGTTATTGGATTTACGTCCCTTTTAACTACTACGGCTTTAAGAGACGCCATGGTGCCGGAATTATGCCCCCAAGGGATCTTTATCGTGCCAGTAAATCTACTGTCACAGCTCCCTTGCATCTGCTTAGCCTCAAATGCCAGCTGACTGTGCCAGGATTCAATCCTGCAAACTTGGGCACAGCAGGCGAGGAGTACGTTGCCGCTGAGCCACGCAGCCAGCCTCCTGAACTGTTACCGATGGTCTCAATGTGCAGTATGTGTATAATCTTGTAATCATGAGCCACAGGATGAACGTGTGTGCATACAGCTCTGTTTACTATACTTGGGGCTCTAATCCGTTAGAAGTTATCAGCTGGCAACTATGACCAGCTTATCGAGGAACTGTCAAATAGAAGGTTTAATTGCTGTTGTCCATTAATTTTAGAGCCTTGGGACATCTTTGTGAGCTGAATTCGTCTCATAATCTGTATTTCTGTGGCGACTGCAGTATACGTGTAACTTAATAATTCATTTGAACCGGCCGCGGTGGCCGAGAGCGCTAAGGCGCTACCTCGTGCCTCGCTGGCATCGGGAGAGCGTGGGTTCGATTCCCACCTCGGCCGTCCTGAAAATGGTTTTCGTGGTTTCCCATTTTCATCACCAGGCAAATGCCGGGACGGTTCCTTTCAATAGGTCCACGGCCGATTTCCTTTCAATATCCCTTCCCTGACCCGTCCTGAAAGAAAAGTACATGGCCATTGGCTGCATTAATATCATTTGATAAATCGTATAATAACAAAGTTTATAGCGACCAATGACCATAATATAAAATTGAAATAATGACGAACGGTAGGCCTACACAACTTTCCTACAACAAACGTAAAAAAAAAAAAAAAAAAAAAAAAATAGCATACCTGCGACTGGGTCTGGCACTCGATACAGTAATAATACCCGCTTTCCTTGGCATATTCAGTGCCTCCGCATACACTGCATCGGATGTTCTTTTTCTCCAAATCCATCACTTAAAACTTAAAGTTCCATCTACATATATCAACATACATATTTGCATTTAAAAAAACAACTTGACAGTTTTGTAGCATAAACAGTCAACATACACGCCTGGGACACGCACGTGGGTGACCTTCTTCTCACGTCGGTTTTTGGGCACAGTCGAAGCATGTAACCCAACCATACACAGAACAAACAGAGAGAAAGGTATTTACACCCCGATTCTGTAACTTCACTCGTTAACAACCCACCAACATGGTTACGACGGAATCGTAACCATTTATTTATTTATTTATTTACATGGGTCCCAATGAGCCTGAGCTCGTGTTAGGGACAATCAAGTAACATAGTTGCAGCATGGCATATATATAATTTTTGTAACATTATATAGTTTAGTTTAATAATAACTTATATTAGATTGCTGGTGAAGCCTCCGTGGCTTAGGCGGCAGCACGCCGGCCTCTCACCGCTGGATCCGTGGTTCAAATCCCGGTCACTCCATGTGAGATCTGTGCTGGACAAAACGGAGGCAGACAGGTTTTTCTCCGGGTACTCCGGTTTTCCCTGTCAAGATTTCATTCCAGCAACACTCTCCACTATCATTTCATCTGTCATTCATTTAATCATTGCCCCAGAGGAGTGCGTCAGGCCTCGGCAGCCGGCACATTTCGTATCCTCGCCGCTAGATGGGGGCTTCATTCATTCCATTCCTGACCCAGTCGGAGACTGGAAGCAGGCTGTGGATTATCATTATCATTAGATTGTTAGTGACTAACTTTACAGAGATGATTCGGTATGAACATTGTATTGCTATTGTACATGGGCTATTCATTCCTTAATAGGAAGTCTTTTGTTTTCCTCTTAAATGTTTTTATAGGGAAACTCTCCCTTATGCCTAATGGTAGCGAGTTGTATTCCTTTATTATAGAGGACATAATTCCTTTAGTTCCAAATTTAATGGATTGGGAATGGCTGGTGAATATTCGATTTACTCCTCTTGTTGCATAATGATGAATGTCATTTGCATGGGTAAAATGGTTTTCTAATTTGTATACAAATACTGTTGCTGACATAGCTATTTGTTTTGCAGGGGCATAATTTTAGTTCTTGACTATAATTCATTTGAGGGTGGGAGCCAAGGAAATCCAAAGATAGATTTTATAGCACGTTTCTGGAGTATCTCAAGTTCTTTTATCAGCTCCTTCTTACAATACCCCCATATGAAATTCATGTTCATTAGATGTGAATGTATCAGAGCAAAGTATATATTTTTCAATTGTTGGCTAGTAAGACAGCTATATCTTAATCTGAAAATAATACCAATTATAGGGCTGATTTTATGTTTTACATTTTCTACATGATTTTCCAAGGTTAGTGTACTATCTAGCAAGAGTTTAGTGCTTTTCAGTCGGTCAACACGAATGTACCCAAAAGAGATGGGTTATGCCCTAATCCTGAAATAAATTACATGAGATTAATAAAACACTAGGATGACCAGTTTCGATCGTCAAGCGATCATCATCAGATCCAATACACTTAGGCTATAAAATCTATGTTTGAAATACAGGTGAAAATATTTACAATATGTACAATTATTTAGTTGCAGTATTGGTACTGCAACTGTCAGTGTATGCTAAATGCAGTATATATGTTAGGTGAAATGCTAAATGGTGATGGCTATCCGGAGATTGTACTTTAGAGAGATTATATGGTTGTAAACTATGGTTAAACTATAAAATTTTAGGCTAACTACTTATCTGATTGTCTTCCGTACTACAGCTATTCGCAGTTTCCGTGCTCACTTGAACTCGCTGTGCGGTCGACTGCGGTGGTTATCTTAACGACTGGTTTTTTCCCTGCCTTCCCCCCCTGTCCCTACGTGCTGTGGGGAGTGATCGCGATGTGTTTATGTGAGGTGTTGCCAACCTAGATAAGATGTATGTTATTGAATGAGGTGGATCTACAACTATTAAAGACCGTGGATTAGTCCTCGCCACGCGTGGAGCATAACCCATTCGAACTAAGCGTTGACGGTCTTATGAGGACGTCCCGGCACCTTTAATACTGCCTCTAATATGGGCCTTGGTTTATTGCAGAAGAAAAGTACATCGTACACCTGATCCAGATAACATTTACCTATTAAAAACCCCCTAATTTCCCCCCTTTTTTATCTAGCTTGGCTGTGTCGCTAAATTGTGTTTTGTTTCCGACAGGGTGTGTTTTTTAGTAGCGTGAAGAGGGGTGAGCTCTCCATGAACGTGGAAATTAGGGGAAATTAGGGGTTTTTTAATAGGTAAATGTTATCTGGATCAGGTGTACGATGTACTTTTCTTCTGCAATAAACCAAGGCCCATATTAGAGGCAGTATTAAAGGTGCCGGGACGTCCTCATAAGACCGTCAACGCTTAGTTCGAATGGGTTATGCTCCACGCGTGGCGAGGACTAATCCACGGTCTTTAATAGTTGTAGATCCACCTCATTCAATAACATACATCTTATCTAGGTTGGCAACACCTCACATAAACACATCGCGATCACTCCCCACAGCACGTAGGGACAGGGGGGGAAGGCAGGGAAAAACCAGTCGTTAAGATAACCACCGCAGTCGACCGCACAGCGAGTTCAAGTGAGCACGGAAACTGCGAATAGCTGTAGTACGGAAGACAATCAGATAAGTAGTTAGCCTAAAATGTTATAGTTTAACCATAGTTTACAACCATATAATCTCTCTAAAGTACAATCTCCGGATAGCCATCACCATTTAGCATTTCACCTAACATATATACTGCATTTAGCATACACTGACAGTTGCAGTACCAATACTGCAACTAAATAATTGTACATATTGTAAATATTTTCACCTGTATTTCAAACATAGATTTTATAGCCTAAGTGTATTGGATCTGATGATGATCGCTTGACGATCGAAACTGGTCATCCTAGTGTTTTATTAATCTCATGTAATTTATTTCAGGATTAGGGCATAACCCATCTCTTTTGGGTACATTCGTGTTGACCGACTGAAAAGCACTAAACTCTTGTTTACTAAGGCAACACTGAAAATATGGCTTCAAACACCACAATGTACTATCTAGTGTGATACCTAAGTATGTTGCCGATTTAACCCTTTCTATTTCTTTGTTGACTATGTTTGTGGTCTCAATCTTGTATGATGGTTTATGGAAGAATAAACCATAGGCATAACAACAAATGGCTAGTGAGGCACAAAGTGGTATTCTGTAAGGCATCTTGTTATGACGCTTGTTACGAGTTCAGGATCAGGATTTCATAGCCATCTTCATAGAACGAAAGCTTTCCACTAGATAGATAGATAGATAGATTTTTATTAATTCCATTTGATCAAATACATGCATTCAATACATTTTTGATATAGGACACGTCAGAATTTACATGCATAAAATAAAAGAACTAACAGGTATATATTACTAAGATTAAAACTATTTATAACTTATTATAATAGCAAATCTTAATAGATACAATCTTATTGCACAACTATTTACACCTCACTCTATTATCATAATATGAAAACTTAATTCTATAAATACAACAACATACAGCTAGGTATTAAAATTAAATTAAAAAAGTAGAATATAGTTATAGATTCCATCACTCCTATACGCTAAAATATTCAACTACTGAGTAAAAACAATGGCACTGCAGATAAGCTTTCAACATTCTATCAAAGGTTTTTATTTTTGGGGCCAGTTTTATATACTGGGGTAGTTTATTGTATAATTTAACTCCAGTGTGAAAAGTTCCTTTTTGATATATGCTTGTGTGTGTGTGTGAAATATGAATGTTTTGATTTTGTCTTGTGTTATGCCTATGAACATCATTGTTTGTTTTAAGAAAAACATCTTTATTCATTAAATTCTTTTTAAAAAACATAATACTTTCAAAGATATATATGCAGGGCAGTGGGAGAATGTTTAAATCTTTAAACAGAGGTCTACATGATTCTCTAGAGTGTACATTTGCCATAATTCTAATCGCTCTCTTTTGTATCCTAAACGTGCTTAGTACATCTGGCGACATACCCCAAAATATGATCCCATATCTTAAGTATGAATGGAAATAAGCAAAATAAGTATTTCTTAATGTGTGCATGCTAGTGCAGGTTTTCAAAATACGTAACGCAAAGCACATCGAGTTCAGTTTAGTATTCAGATATTGTATATGTTTATTCCATTTCAAGTCTTGTTGTATCCATAGTCCTAAAAACTTTGTTTCTGATTTATTTTCTATTTGATGACCATTTAATGTTATATTGGGCATCGCAGGATTCCTATTCTGTATAGTGTGGAAATTTAGACATACTGTTTTTTTATAGTTTATTATGAGGCGATTATCTTGTGACCATTTGGTTAACTCTCCTGTAACGGAGTCAGCAGACTGCTGTATGACCTGTTTAGTTTCACCTTTTATTACGAGTGTTGTATCGTCCGCAAACAAAATTTCCTTATGTGAATGAACGTTCTGTGTTATATCATTGATATATAGAAGAAAGAGTAGTGGGCCCAAAACCGATCCCTGGGGTACTCCAAATTCAATAATTCCCTCATTGGACAATGTTTCATTAAGTAATTTGGTTCCATCATCCTTGTGTCTCAAGCTTACTATTTGTTTACGCCTTGTTAAGTAAGACTCTATCCATTTATTAGCTAGACCTCTAACACCATATTGATTTAGTTTGGTAAGGAGGATTTTATGGTCAACTACATCAAATGCTTTCGATAAATCCAAGAATAGGCCAGTTACATGTTCCTTATTGTCAATTAATTTCAGTATACTATTACTACATTCGTAAATTGCTGTCTGTGTAGATTTTTCCGTTCTAAATCCATGTTGTGAGTTTGATAATATTTTATTTTTTTCTATGAAACTTATCAGTCTCTTATACATAATTTTTTCCACAATTTTTGCAATACCAGTTGGTAAGGTAATAGGACGATAGTTATCTAATTCATCTTTTGAACCATTTTTGTGCACTGGAATTACTTTTGATAACTTCAAAATATCCGGGTAAGTTCCTGAGAGAATTGAACTGTTTATTAAGTGCGTAAGTGGATTTATTATATTTTCTGCACATTTCTTTAAAATTGCATCAGGGATGCCATCAATGCCAGCACAGAATTTATTTTTTAGCTCTTTTATAACTATTCTTACCTCTTCACTTGTGACATGATTTATAAATAAAGAATCACTGCATATATTTATTTTATTATTAGAATTTAGTGTATTTACCTGTGATTTATTTAATAATTTTTGCGGAATTTCCAGAAAATAGTCATTAAAAGTGTTTGCTATTTCCTCTGGATTATTAATCACTTTATTATTTCTGGTCAGTGTAATGTTCCTTTGTATTTTAGCAGATTTTCCAGTTTCTTTCTTTATTACAGACCACATAGCCCTGTTTTTATTAGATGATTGGGAAATAAAATTATCATTATGCATTTTCTTTGCTAGTCTTATTACCTTATTTAATATGCTAGTGTTTTTTTTTGTAGTATAAATTGAATTCAGGTGTTGTGTGGTATTGTTTATATAATTTGTGTAGAAATTTCTTTCTTTGACATGAATTTATAATCCCTGTTGTTATCCAATTGCTAGTTTTGTTATTTTGAACAGTTCATCGTTTAAAGGGGAATGCTATTTCAAAATAGTGTTTTAGGGTACTGTTAAATGCATTAAATTTATCATTTACATTTTCTAGTTCATAAATTTCTGACCATGTTTCCTTATTTAATAAGTCATTGAAATATGTAACATTTGATTCAGTGAATGACCTGCACTTTGATTTTACTCCATTATCATTATTATTGATTACTTCGGATACTTCAAAACTCAGTATTTGTCCATGGTGGTCACTAAAACCCGGACAATAGACTTCTATTGGCAACTCCAGCTATCTGATATGACATCTAGCGGTAAAAATGAGAAACTTACCAAGTAGGGTACATTTGTCACGTGGTGACTGTTTGTATATGGTTTCTTGTATTGGTAAACAGATCGTGGTAAAATATTCGTGTCTTTATACATAAGTAATAAGTTTTACTCGTTGATAGAGTGAAAAATGAGTAAAAGCAAAGTGTATTGCTCAGTTTACGGCTGTAAGTCGATGTATAAGAGGGCTGCGGATAAACGTATTCATCACTTTCCAAAAGATGCAAATAGCAATAGCCGAAATGTGAGGATACCTAATAATACCTAATACCTAATAATAATACCTTTCCACCCCGGGAAGGATCTAACACTTGTCGAGGTAGACCTTAGACAGAAGACCTGCGACGTAAAGCCAGCGAAGGTTATTCAGTTTAAAAACAGCTGTTACGATGGGCGCGCTGGTAAGATTGAAGTTACTTGAATAATTAATTAAATAATTAATTAAATAATTAATTAATTATTGGCTGCTTGGTAGGGAGAAGGGATGAGTTTAACTTGTATTAATACTCGGGGGGGGGGGGGGGGGGCGACAGGAATTGCTTGATTTGGATGGTTAAAAGGTGGGTTTGGTGTTGAATATTTGAATGGTAGCGGAATCACTCATTCTACAGTGCCCACGGGGAGGCAAATTAGGCCTATATGACTCGTAGTGGAATAGCTCGAATATCGAAGAACTTAGCGATTACGAGGTGTAGGCTTGGCGGAAAGGCTGGCGGATCATCAGTTTGACATCAATTCACGATATAAGTCGGAGCTTGGAACAGTGGCGTCTGGTTTGCGTGGATGCTAGTCTCGGAATGATAAAAGTAGCACAGCTTCGGTGTGTTATTTATTTGTTTATGTACCGTATTTCTCTATTTGAATGTCCTCGGCGTTGACTCAGGATCGACATTTACATTATATTGCGCATAATAGTACCGAAATAATGTCCGAAGTGTAGCCCTGTATAAATTTGAATCAGCTGATCTACGTCAACCATAAAAACTGATGCTTGATAATATGCAAATGACACCAAAAAATCCAGTGGAACACACAAATTAGATCACGTGTATCGCACAGTTATACATATATACAATTAAAAATAACACTGTCATTACTTTAGAGACCACATTTACTGATTATAACCGAAAAATAAGAAGTGTTCCATATCAAACGCGTGTTATTGAGTATTTTAAACCCTACTTATCCAGACCGACCGCAGCGCTCCAAGTGTTAGTTTGAGTTGCCAATTGAATCGTGATATTTATCTGTATTTATAAAAATTTGATCAGGAGTGGTTTTACTAAATTTTGTTATTCTTGTTGGTGTATTTACTGTAGGTTTCAGTCCATAGGAAATTAGTAACTGGTTTAATAATTCACAATTTCTATCAAGTTTTAAGAAATCCACATTTACATCCCCACAAATTATTATATCGAAATTTACTTTGCTCATGTTATTGAGTAACAATTCTAGTTTATCTATAAATAGAGGAAACTTTCCTGACGGAGAACGGTATACGCATACAATTATTAACTTAAACTGCTGAATTTTTACGGCAGAGAATTCAAAATCCTGTTCCATAATTAGATAATCATAAGCTGTTATCTGTTCATGATCTAAATTATTTCTTAAGAAGATGCAAGTACCACCATGGCTAATATTAGATCTAGAGTATTTACTAGCTTGTATAAACCCTGGGAATTGAATTAATTCGAGTTGTTCCTCTTTCAGCCAATGTTCTGAAATACATAGTGCTGAGATGTCTTTAAGTTCATTTTTAAGCATTAGATTTATGTAATCAATTTTATTATAAAGAGACTGGACATTCTGGTGGTAAATTTTAAATTTGTTACTTTTGCAAGCTTGTGTTGGTGATTTATTTACATTATTATTATCATAATTGTTATTATTATTGTTGCTAGACAAATCCGAAATACCATTGTTGCACTCCGTTAAATTTGACTTCAAAAGATGTGAATGCCAAACCTCACGTTTGGCTTCTTCTACCAGTTTCCCTGCTTCCACTCTAATGATATTACTCTTGAATTATTCTTACCATTTGAATTTACAATTTTGCAGATTTCATCACTAAGATACTCTTTTCCTAATCTATTTAAGTGTAGGCCATGCCGAGTGTGGAACTTCCTGTCTAATTTACTTACATCTAGATGACGGGTAAATCGATTGGCGCGGTATTTCAACGTATTTCATACCATTCTATATCGCAATTAGTTTGTATCATTTTTTAAAACTATTTCCTATGTTCCATATTGCCTTAATCCATACTTTCGCCTATTATGGTGTTTTATTTATCGTATGCATTGACCATTCATACGGATTACTTCAACCTGATAAGATACACCTAACCCCATTTGCAAAAACATTTACGCTGTCTGCTCACATGAATATCTATTTCAGTTAGGGGTTTCTTTAGCTATTGCCTTAATTAATACCTTATTTTATTTCGGAGTACTGGTATCTTATTTATAGTACGGTATTCAACGGATACTGTATTCCAGCGGATCATGTCAACCTTATACACCCAACTCCCTTCCGAAGAGAAATTACATTGCCTGTCCACATAAATATTCATTTTAGTTTAGTAGGAATCAAATAGTGTGTTGTCTGGTTTATTACAACATGAACTGTATCAGAAACCTAAGTTAAGATAAATGTTTTATGTGACCAGTAAGCTATTGGGCAACTTAGGCCTACCTGTTGGCCTAGGCCTAATTAACTACTGAGGGCAGTTTAACACATGAACGACAATACCGTTAAGAATAGGTGTATAAATTTAGAATAATGTTCAAAAATCTCCAAGAATGAGGTATTAACTCTTTGGGCAGTAACACAATAGAAGTTAATGGGGGGCGATGGTCCAGTCTAGTATGCCAGTTTTTCTTCACGGTAGGCCTAGTGTAGTGTTAATATGAAATCATCGGTTCTAGTCAGAACACCACATTGCTCCTCTGACTGCAGCCAAGAAAGTCAAAGAGTGATTTAATGATCCATCGTAATACCAGCCTTCAATAATAAACCAGAGCAAGTGCCCTGCAGGTAAAACTGAGGTGGCAAGAGGTCCATGGAAATTGTAGGAAGCTAAGATCAGGATCATTTAGACTGCAGTTTAGTATTGTTCACCTTAAAGGTACTTCTCACATTAAGAACTTTGATCTAATCGTAAGCAGTATGTTGAAATAAATGGCTACAGAAGTGAGGAGGTAAATATTACCCATGGTGTGCCCCAAGGATCAATACTGGGTCCTTCCCTCTTCTTAGTATATATTAATGACATAGCAACACTCAGTTTTCATGGTAATATAACGTTGTTTGCAGATGACTTAAGCATCTTTTACAATGCGTACACCACCAACACGCTGATTACACACGTGCAGGAGGACATGAATACAATACTTGGCTGGACCCAGTCAAATATATGAACAATAAATGAAGGTAAAACAAATTATTTAATAATATCTAAGCGTAGAACAAAGTTAGACATCACTCAGAATATAATGCTGAATGGAAAGGCAGTTAAAAGGGTCTCATCTGTCAAATACCTAGGCCTGATAATAGATGAAAATCTCTCCTGGCAAAAGCACATTGATGCATTAGTTAAAAAAATATCACCTGCTGCTGGGATGATAAAAAAATTGAGCTACTATATCCCAAAATATCTACTCAGGAAAGTGTATTTTTCCTTAATCCATAGCCACTTACAATATTTGAATACAATTTGGATAAAATGCTCAAATTACCTAAAAAAGGAAATTGAGGTAATTCAGAATAGAGCCATAAGAAATATATATAACTACCCTTTTTTAACACCTACCAAACACCTTTATATTACGAGTAAAATTCAACCTGTAGCCCTAAATGCAGAAATCAAATCAAATGTCCTGATGTACCAAATCCTACACAAAGGTATCCACACAAATTTAAACTTCACTAAACAATCTGATTTACACGCTTACAAAACTAGACATGCAGATGACATATCACTTTTCCATATCAATTCCAAACAATATGGCAGTAATAGCATTAAGTATAGTGCCTTTGTAAAGTTCAATAGACTACCAGAAAATATAAAAATTGCACCTAGCCTACCAATCTTTAAAAGTAGGCTAAAACAGTTTATGTGGAATGATTATAAAATGTCAGTTTAAGAAATTCCAAAATCTGAGAAGACAAAAGAAGTCTACATTGTGTACAAAAACTTATGAAAGCTACAAAATGTTGTATATATTTTCATACTGAAAACTTGTAAACTAAACATTGAATTGTAATTTGTCGCCAACAAGATAAAACTGTACGATTCCCTTGTATATGAGTCCTTGACTCGTTAAGGGATTAATAAAATGCATTATTATTATTATATTATAGAAAGGAGTGGGGCATGGGTGCATTATGTGGATCTGTTGCACCTGGAATGATGAAGAGCAGCTCATGCCACTGGAACTAACCATAGAATCCGTTACATCCGTCAATTTATAAGTCTAGGACTGTTGCGTACGATAGGTCTACATGTTAAGTTACAAGTTTGCAAATTAGTAGAAAGAAAGTATCAGTAGGTCATTGATGTGCTTCTAACTCCTTATCCTAGAATAAAACTACTTTCTACATTTTAGCAATATTTATCACTTAATGGAATGTATTCCAGTTTTCTTCAGATGAAGTTATTTATTAGCCTTCTTTAAAATTCAGTATATTCTACCTAGCCTAATCCCTTCGTCTTTATATGCCCCTAGGGCATAGCAATCACAATAATTCAATGCTCCTCCGAGATTCTACACAGAAGGGAGGAGGCACTCATCTAAGAGTATGAAGTATGAAGGGGGAGAGAGAAAACAGAGGTTTGTATCAGCACCATGCAGATTAAAAAATCTCTGGGGAGTAGGGGGCAGGGGTAGACCCATCCCTCGCGTGTCCCCACAGGCAACACCTTGTCCCTAAATAATACTACTACTACTACTACTGGGAATAAAACTAACTACATTGAAATACTATGTGGATAACATAACTCTCATCTGAATTCTTGACATTCTTATCACATACAGTAGTATGAAAAAGTCTACTTTCTAATTGCACAATCTTCATAAGGACATAAAGGAGGTAAACACAAACCTCATGAATTAGGAAGAATGCCTACTGGTTCTGGTGGGATCAGTTGGTGTTAGGATTGCAGCAGTTCATGAAGCAAGGCTCAAATCATACACAATGTTTTCTTTAACAAATTATTATTCAAACAGAACACTTAATTTGTAACATAAAATTAAACATTTGAAAATACAGCAGTTTGCACAGCAATGCACCTGTGGAATGTGTCCCATTATCAAATTCATTTTCTTTCTTCGTCTTCTCATGCAGACTAGGTCACTGGAAGGTGTATCACAGATTTTTTTTGGCAGAGAATCCTGGAAAATTGAAAATCAATCCCTTATATTGTTACCAGTACTGTGACAAACAAATATAAACAAATTTCTAGATTAATTTTGTATCATGACCTGGAGATGTGCTCGTGTAGCCTATACGCTACATTCTTAAACTCAAGTTAGCCATTAGTGTAACAAAACAATTTAAACCGGCTACATCCTTATGCGAAAACAAGAATAATTATTTTAAATAATAATGTTTTTTTTCTTCTTTTATTTCCTTTGAGGAGCAGTCTTGTGTAGTATTTTACTAAATTTCCATGCTGGGAAGTGTCTGGAAATACTCTCAATAAATGAGAAAACTGCCCTTCCTATACTACTGAGCAAGACCAATAAATGCCATCACTTATCAGACTCAATCGTCACAAATGGACAACACACTAAGGAAAGCCTAACCTCATGTCAACCATCTCCAGCTTACAGATTAAAAATTTCATTTATTACCCAGTCAGGCAGATGACCTTGAAGTAGTCTGTCATTTCGATCACCACTAAAAATAAAATAAAGTTACCCAGCAAATAATACAAGTGTACATTAATTTGGTAGACCAGCAAATAAAAGCCTCCAAATGAACCTCGCATTTCGCATGATAGACCGACCAGCAAATAAAAGCCTCCAAATGAACCTCGCATTTCGCATGATAGACCGACCAGCATATAAAAGCCTCCAAATGAACCTCGCATTTCGCATGATAGACCGACCAGCATATAAAAGCCTCCAAATGAACCTCGTATTTCGCATTATAGACCGGAGTTTGAGAGTCAGAGTAATAAAGTCGTTGACATAAGCGAACAGCTGACGTGTCATACCTCTCGTTAAGAATGCACTACCAAGTGCTTAGTCACAGAATGATGGTGTTGCATGTGATATGAAACGGCGATTCCCAAAGACTGTGTTCAGACGTTGTTGAACAGCCACTGCGAAGTAAGCCGTCACCCTATCGTGTTGAAACCAAACACTGTTTAAGATTCCCAAATTTTGCAGCTGCGGGATGAGCCAGTCATTAGAACGATCAAAAAAATATGGTTCAAACAGATGCGTTTGTATCATGCCGGCCCAGATCATGACGTGAGGTGGGTTCCCTTGATTTCTTCATCTGTGCAGAGACCATGGACGGACAAATATGATGTTTTAAATTCCTAAGATGTAAGTACAAATCTATATGTAGGCTACTGACAATAGAAATAAATAATAATGAGTAGGGGTATACGGACTTTGTGCGCACACTGTAAGATTTTCGTGCATTGTTTCGTCTTCTTGGGGACATCGCCAATTGATATTACTAACCACGGTCAATACAGCTCCAGAAATATGTGTTAATATTTATTGCTCATTCAACGATGGCAGCCATGTTCGATAGTGCATGAGGTCTCTTCAACTGTTAATAAGACGCATACTTTGACATCACCACAGGTGACGAATTGACGTATTGACGAATGATAGTTTAAAATTTGAAATACACTTATGTTCCGTCTGGTCAATGTCCTAGGGCGTAAATAAACACAAGAAAAAGTATTGACTAGACGGAAGATAAGTGTATTTCAAATTTTAAACTATCACCACAGTTGCCAACATGTGGGATACAAAATACACCACTCAGGTCTAGTCTGGATAAAGATTATTGATGCACGATTACCCCACTGTGCATGACAGAAACCAGGTGTGTATATATGGCTAACGGATATCTAGCAATTATTGGTATAGGCAATGCCCATTGGAGTGGATTTAAGAAATTTCACTCTCACAAAAAACATTAATTACAGCAGTGCACAACGAACATTACTGTGCGAGACAAAAACCAGGGGTGTATTCGTGTAAATGGCTAACGCAGCCCTCCACTTAATAATTATTGGCCCAGGCAAAAGCCATTGGTCTGCATTTAAAAAAATACTATTACAAATTACTTTTATTGATCTAGAAAAGGCCTATGATAGCATCCCTAGAACAAAAGTTTGGGAAAGCTTAACAAATAGGGGGATAGGCAAGGAACTGAGAGACATGATAAAAGGAATGTGCATGGAGTGCTACAGTAGTGTGACGACTAGAGTCGGGACATCGGAATGGTTTAAAATTGACACTGGACTAAAGCAAGGAAGTGTGGTGATGGATGACATCATGAAGGTAGCAATGAATGAATATAGTAGGGCAAAGATGAAAGTAATGTTGTTTGCAGACGACGTTGTGATCTGGGACGAGGATGAGAGGGAGGTACAAGAACAGTTAGACGTAATAAATGAAAAGATTGAGCAATGGGGATTGAAGATAAATGTGGAGAAGAGTAAAACTGTGGTGATGAGTAGGGATAAGAAAGAAGGAAAAGGAGTAATCAACGTATGAGATAAGGAATTGGAAGTAGTGAAACACTTCAAATACTTGGGAAGATGGAAGACTAGATTTGGAAATTAGCAGAAGAATACAACTCGGGAGTGACTCTATCAACAGGTACGGGGACTAGTATGGAACAAGGATATACCAATTAAGTCTAAAGAAGTTATGTACAAAGCATGTTAGGTTCCTATAATGACATATGCAGCAGAAACTTGGGCAATGACTAAGAGGGATGAGAGCAGAGTACAAGCAGCTGAGATGAGATTCCTAAGAAGTATGGTCCAGAAAACGAGGAGGGACAGAGTGAGAAATGAAGATACACGAAAAGAACTGGGAGTACAGAAACTAAATGACAAACTGGAGCAAAACAGATTGAGATGGTTTGGACATGTCAAACGGATGAATGAAGTAAGGTTACCAAGACGAGCACTGGAACGACGGATGACAGGGAAGAGAGGACGAGGAAGACCAAGAATGCGTTGGATAGACTCGGTGGAAAATAGTATAAAAAACTGAACCTGGATTGGAACACCGTGTCGGAAGAGGAATGGTGGAACGACATAACAAAGTGGAGAGGAACCATATTTGCCCCCACCCAGTGTCAAGTGGAAAAGGGGAAATGAAGATGATGATGATGATGATGATGATGATGATGACTATTACAAAACGCACTATACAGATTCCGGCGTTTAGCTGTACACTTGACTTTGAGAGCTCAGCGGTAGGAGAGAAAAGGTATTTTAGCTTAATTTCAGACGCTATTTGATGCCGAGCAATTTTTTCCTTTAAAATAAGGTGTAATATTGCGTATTTTGCACCACATAACACATGATCCAGGTATGCAAGGTATCGATAAACCTTATTTCCTACATTTGGTGGTAATCATCAGCTCCCACTTAGAATTTGGTCTCCGCAGTACCAGCTCATTAGAGATGTGAATAGAGTAGATTAGGGGGGAGGGCCAATGGCCTTGTAGTTCCACCCATTAAAACAATAACTATCACTGCTGCACAATAAAAATACTGTCAAATATCACTAATATACTGTCAAATATAATAATATTGGTTAAATGAAGGTTTTTATTTGTAGCTTGGTCAACGACGGCAGATGTTTGTGGCCGACAAATTGACGTCATATTACGTTGCCATCATTTCCGATACAAAATGCACCACATGACACCTTTGTAATTATGTGAAAAAAGAACTCCAATATCATCACGTCATCAAGGTAACTAAGAATTCCCCTAAACGCCAGTGCATCGCAAGGTATAGATGAACCTTATTGGTCTAGGCGAAAACCATTGGTCTGCCGGATGCGATATATAGTATCGAATGTGTGTGGTTGGCAATACTGTACATCGTGCTAAAAATGGCAGAGTCACCTGGAATTTCATCTATATAAGTCGTGATCCTATTTGGGATGGCTGGGTGGGTTACAGACAGCGGAGAAGTAAACATCTATTACTATATTGTCTCAAGATACCATTATTGCAGGTATTTTGACTAATTTCAGTAGTAGTTTAAGAATTTTTTACTTCGGTTCAGGTAAACTCCACTCTTGGAAAGCTTTACGCCTTTCTGCATGTAGTTAGTTCTCAAATGATAACGCAATGAAATGAGGAAAATTAACGTACCTTTATGTTAGACATAAACTCCCAAAGCACCATGTTGTGATTTTTCTTTCTCATCTGATCCATTTAGATGACCAAGCTGTGTCATACCAGGTTATTAAAACTGTGAGCAACTACGTGTATCCAGTGCTAAGGTTTTAGTTTCCAGTAGATGCATGCAATGTAATCTTTTACATGAAAGTCCTTCCTTCGAAATGACAACTTGCCAAGCAGACTGACCACATACTTTAGTTCATTTGGGGTCTGATATTATATCTTATTTCTCCCCTACACTGTTAATCGACTGCATGCATTACATGTAACATTAACTTCCCTCATTAGTTCAATATGAAAGCATAGTACAATACTGGTACTCTTTATGTTCCAGCTGCCTACTAAGGCTATTTGCCAAGGTCTTAAATGATAGCCTATTGTTTATATACTTACGGGATCAGGACTGAATGCTTTGACACTACCAGTTCTGACGATGGGGATAACAATTCCTCTCATTCTCTTAGGTAAATGAGTTAATTTCAGTTTGTGAAAGTCCATTATGATGATCATGTTGTCATGTCTCTTCACCACAATTAAGTTAATTATAATTTACCAAAGGCATAGGCCAAGGCCGTGAAGTAATGTGAACATTTGCAGCCTTAATTTAAATAATTAAAAGCACAATTGCCGCACATTAGGTAGGTATTCGTCTTCAAACTTCTCACAGCACTTATTTCCATAACCAAGAAACAAGCTTGGAGGACTATTGACTACAAGCTTCCGCAAATATGATTCGAATTCTACAATTAAAATGAAAGCTAATTATTTCCAAAGTAGTAAAATTGCACTTAAGTTTCTTCCCCATCAAATAATCGTTTTAGATCGCTTACGGCATCTGAAAACAAAAATAAAAGTGTAAGTTACTAACAATATTACTCGGGACGACATTATTCGTATTAAGTATACTATTTACCATAATCGTCAAAGAAAGATACTTGCACAACTTGAAGAATCAAAAATATATTGTTTTGTACTTACCTTAGCCCATATTCAATGAATAAATTAATATTCAAGCCATTAAGTGATAACATACATATCAACTGTTCGCTTCCATCTTTGATTTTTCATTACAAATTAGCTAACCATGGACTAAAACACGGCTAACAAGTGCTCGGAACATGCCTTTACGGTGGATGGTTCTGCGGTAAGACCTACGTCACATCATGGATGCGATTTTGCGTTACAGAATACCAATTCGACTGCTAACCAGTCTTTAGGGGTCCTAAAGACTTGTTGTAGCTTAACCATTTCTTACAGAATCGGGGTGTCATTAGTCGTCATTTTAAAAATGTTTTTGAAATGCTTTTGGATACACAACATGTTTTTATTTTTCCCGTTTGTTGCATATATGAATAAATCAAAGGCTTTTGGACGCCTGAGCAAATCAATCCTCAAGTGGAATGGATGATATACCTAGCGGCTAGCAGTATACTAAAATTATGTAAACACTACATCCTTGCGCCTGTAACGGACAAAATAAATAGCGTTTTCTCTCAAGGAGAATTCCCATCATTGTTAGAAATACGTAACGCAACAACTGGTCTTTGGTTTAAATTTAGCGCCAAGAAGCACAACACCCTTGGTGGCGGTTTTACTTACTAAAATATTCTTGTTGATTCTTTTGTCTTCCTTTTTATATTCCGCCTGTATGTGACCTAGTACGTTCGTTCATATAAAAGTTTATCCTGCATAAAAGCCCAGTCGTCATTCTCCTGCCATTTACTCCAACAGGTTATGGGCCCAGAATCATTGACATGTGTATAGTTTTCTGACCAGTGTGATTCTAGAGGCTAAAAATGAAAAAATTAATAAAATTTGTAAGAGTTTTCCAAATGTCCAATTTATAGATGTAAGTAAATTAGACAGGAAATTCCACACTTGGCATGACCTACACTTAAATGGGTTAGGAAAGATTAGATACGATTATATTTTAATTAAATCCATTTGATCAATTACATGTATACATGCATGCGGCAAGATGGCGTCACAGTGAAAGTGTAGTGAAATAGCAGCTACAGTTGTATTATCCAGAGTTGGAATCTGACATTTCGGCGCCACTATGCAAAAACAGTTGACGGCTAGATCGCACGCAAGGCTTGTTGCCATGGAAACCATACAGCGCTGCCAATTTGAATGACGCTCTTTGGCCACGTGTTTGTCGTTTGACCAGTCGCTTGTTTGGTTGCTTCCAGAGTGCACACATTGACCTTGCTGCGTTAAAATTGTTTTGAATTAATTAGTTAATTACTTTTTCGTGTAGGATTTATACTTATTTATACTTTATACTTATATTTATAATTCATTAGTGTCAGTTTAAGCTTAGGTCCGTGTGAATTAGATTAAGGTTAGCTTTGTTTTTGTTTGCGAGTGGTGATGTTTTTAAGGATGACTTCTCGTAGAGGAAGACCGAGGATACATCCAGTTCAGGAATCGTCAAGAACTATTCGAAGCCATGGGCGGAAGATGATTATCGCCGCGCGGGATTTTTTTTTGAAAGGGAGGGAGAAAATATCCGAGCATCAGGTGAACCATTAATTCCATTCAGTCGCGTGCAGGAGCGTACTGCCTCTGCTCTTGGAATTAGTAAGACTAGTGACGGAGAGGACCGGGATGATGATGATGATGATGATGACATGGATGGGATAGATCCTCTTCCCAGTAATTAGCTTCTGTCTTCAAAAGGGTGAGTTAATAGCCTATACAATGAACGTAGGCCTATTTGTTTGTTTCTTGTGCCTTGAAACTTATTCTACAGGAGATATAAATTGCTAAATAACACGGAAACAATCACGGGTTGTCGTTTTGCTTGGAACATTTTTGCTCTATGATAGTAGGCTGTTCGTAATATTGCTATTGCTATTCATTACAATATTTTAGGCCTCTCCTCAATTTGACGTGCTATTATTTTATTTTACAGTGTGAACCGAACAGTTTTAAGCATCGCTTTGTTTAAGATTTTTGAAAACCATCTGAGTAAAATTGTAATAAATGTAATAACGGTGCTAATGATATTATGAGCATGAGGAAAAGAACGGGAGGGTGAAAGTACGCACGTGGTGGCGAGTAGCATACGTGGCAACGCTGCCTTTAAATCAACGGTTGTCCGCCGAACTGTCAGATTCCAACTCTGGAAAATACACCTGTAGTGTAAATATTTGATAAAAGTGGTAAAATATTATAACAGTGGTTTAAAATCTATAAAGTTACCTTCCTTAGGTCAAGTGAAATATGGAATATTGTAGGGTACCTACAATGTGTGTTAAAAGGGGGATGAAAGGAGAGTAGCTGAAGGCTGCTCAGGGCTCTAGTGTAAAAAGTGTAGGTTTGAGCGGTTCGGGCGTGAACGCAGCTCGACGGGAGAACTCCCAAATGTACAGTCTGCTTGGGTAGTTCAAAGGGATGATGGCAAGGGATGGTTTACTAATTGAGTGTCGGAGCAGCTATGCTGCCGCTCGGGTTCCTGCTGATGTGGACTGACTGGCCGCGCTACTAAAGAATAGCGCGCACGCAAGCAATGTGACGTGATGCAAGTGGCTGACTACGGTAGCCAATTAACAATTAACTAAGTGCTATTAGGATCCTACCGGGAGTTGGTTTAAGGGAAAGGATCTTATCAACTAGATAAATAAATAAACCAAATGACCAGTTAGTTTTTAGATTTTAAGGTTTAATGCGTACTCCCAATGTGGAGTACTATAGAACTTTGCAGAGCAGATACTATTAACACAGATGCTTGTTGTCTTTACAATAATTAAGGGGATGAGGGTGTAAGTGTTTGTGTGTTAGTGTGTTAGCTCGCTGGACACTCACCAATCTGGACGTTGACGACTTTGGGCAGCGTCCCGGCACCTGGTTGCACTGTGAAAGACTGACCTCTAGTCACCTCACCTCTGCTGTTTTATAGAGGCCACCTGTTGAGTTTGCAAAGTTGCGGATTCCTTAGGAAGTGAGTTGCTGGCCGGGGTCGCTGGAGGACAAGTATGGGGTTACTGAAGGTTATTTTAAGTACTAGGCCTTTGGATTTGTAGTGAATTTGTAGAAGTCGTTTGGGAGTTTTATCTGTATGGCTATAATGCATGAAATATAAGGGATGTAGGGGGTGGCCTACCCCAGGTATGCAACAACTCCCCTTTGGGAGATAGTTATCGTCCTCGATAACTGGACGAAGACGTGGGGGTGTTTTTTAATATGGTTCTTCTTCTTCTTTCTTGATAATCTTCTCTCCTCTGCTCCTCTTTGATGATAATTTGGAAATATGTTGGTAGTGTCGTCGGGGGTGTGGAAGAAGCCTCGTGGTAGGCGAGTCGTAGAAGGGTGAGTAATTTGTGAGATAGAGAAGGTGTAGTGTGGAATCCAGCGTCGAAGGCGTAGGGTGCGTAGACGTAGACGTACCTCTTGGATCGTGTGCAGCGAGAAAGTGTATATGTGTGGGTTATGGGAACAATTGTTATTACATTATATCTTTCATCGTCTTGAATTCACAACAAAAAACAGTGGTAATATACATACTCATGAAGATAACAATAGTACAACATAAAACACAGTAGCATGTGTACATAAATCAACAGAATTAATTGAGCAAACTGCTACTCCTGGTTCATACATATAAAAATAACACATGGTGTGAAAACATTAACATTTATCATACAGGATTGGGATATATAGAACAACAAATAATGTGAAGGGTACATGGCCATCTCGGAAGGAAAAAACCATCCTGCTGTGGCAAAAAAATGCATTGTGACAATATATAACTGTGACGGATGAAAAACTGCTCCCGAGTGCCATGCACGTGAAAAATAGGGATAGAATGGAGAAAAAGATAGAAATAAATGTCTCGGGGTGTAAGTTAGGGGTATATATATATATAAATAGTTTATTTGTGCGGGAAAAAACGAGACATTTGTACAATTGTGGACGTTAAAAGAGAGGAAAGGAAAAGCAACGTGTGGAAAGTAACGTGTATAAGTGATATATAATGTAGAGATTATACAGTTTAATATGTAATTTCGATACGCGCATATATTAATATCAGTGAACACCATTTATCCCCTTCGCAGACAATGTGGGGGTGCGAAGTACCATCTAAACATTTATGGAAGAACAAATGCCCGTGGGCGCATTACTACGTGCTAATTTACAACCTTCTTATGGACTAACTAAGCGCGCTAAATATCTGTTAACCTAGTCTATGAGGTACCTCGTTGTCATTATTTCCACCTAACTTATGCTAAATAGCGTTGCCCCCTGTGGGTCGGCGCAACTATCATGGCGGCACAACCCGTCCTTTACATTAGGAGTCCGCGTTGTGTGGCCGTAGGTCACCTCTCATATTAGGTGAACTATCCATTAAATGTTGATCCGACCTGCGGTGGGGTATATCCCACAGGCATATCACCCCCGTGGTGAGGATTTATTATCTGTGAGAACAGTTGTGAAGCGTATAGAGGGGGAAATTGTGTATGTAAGTAGGGGTAGGAGACGTGTATGGGCATTGGCAAAATATTTACAAAGGGCTATATACAATGTCGCCACCTGTTGGGAAAGAAAAGAAATCATTGAACATGTATGTATGTATGTATTGTTACGTGCCACCCCCCTGGTGGCACTTTTGTTAACTGGATTACGGTGGGGGTACAAAGCACAACACTAATTACTGCTTAAAGAAATAATTAACTTTATTGTGGCCAGAAAATTACACTAATCAGCAAATACAAGCAATTAGGAGCCTTCTCCAGTTTCCTCAGGTCTCTTCCTTATGCGCCCTTGGCCCCTTTCACTTGCAACAGACCACAGAAGTTAATCCGTCCTAATGAGTCCGGTGGCCTTGGCAGAAGCTACCTGCCCCTCTTCCTCAGGTACAACAAATACAGTTACTTACGAGCACTTGATGTTCGCTGTTCACAAGCTGGGAGAAACAATGTCACAGGATTTCGTAACTCGCACAGCACTTCGTCACCACACTTCTGTCGCACAAGATAATCGCTCGCACTAGCTCGTAAAACACAACGACAACTGCTTCACGGGTCACTCTTATATAGCAGGCCGGTGACTCAATAAATGGTTCTAGATCCATCCAGAGTCCACGGCTTCTCGAGGTTTCCACCGCTGGTCCAGTCACGAATCTTCTGGACTATCCCTTTGTCTGTAGTAGCCCTGTTGCATAAGGCGCGCGCAATACAGGAGGCAAGCCACAGCCCAGCCCCTGGGGCAGTTGTGACTCAAACGGCGAGCGATGTCACAAACTCACAGCCGTAACACCACCCCCTTCCTAAAAAGGCTGATCGTCCCGATCAATCATTGGTCCGTCTGTGTCCCTCCGTAGGCTGCCAGGCGATCTCGATGCACGATCTTCATCTTCGCCCTCGGGCTCCGCTGGATCCTGTAGACGACATCGTTGATCCGTTTCACGACTCGGTACGGGCCCTCCCAGGACTTCTGCAGTTTGGGTGACAGGCCTTTCTTCCGTAATGGGTTGAAGAGCCAGACCAGGTCGTCCTCGTGGAATCCGCCGGCATCCGTCTGCTGGTCGTATCGGGTCTTCATTCTGTCGGTCTCGATCCGCAGTTTCCTCCTCGCGAACGCGTGCACGTCCTCCAGTTGGTCGACCAGTTCTTGACAATACTGGCTTACCGGGATCGGATCATTCCCAGGTCGGCCAAAGGCAAGATCGACAGGTAGACGGAGCTCCCTCCCAAACATGGCCCGGGCTGGTGTGCACCCGGTGGCTTCATGCACGGCGGCGCGGTAGGCCAGGAGAAATAGTGGAAGATGTTTGTCCCAATCCCTCTGGTGCTCGCTGACGACTATTCGGAGATGGTTCTCGATGGTGCGATTGAATCGCTCTACCATCCCGTCGGACTGAGGGTGTAGCGGCGTTGTCCTTGTCTTCCGGATTCCCAGCAGCTGGCATAGGTTCTGGAACACCTGCGACTCGAAGTTCCTCCCTTGGTCGGAGTGCAGCTCCAGGGGTACTCCGTACCGGCTGACGAATTCCTTCACCAGGGTCTCTGCGATCGTCGCGGCTTCTTGGTTAGGGAGCGCATACGCCTCCGGCCATTTGGTAAAGTAGTCGCTGACGACTAATATGTAGCGGTTCCCTGCCTCGCTTAACGGGAATGGCCCAGCAACATCGATGGCCACTCTCTCCATGGGGCCGCCCACGTTGTAGGTCTTCAGTGGACCCCGTCGTCTTCGTCCTGGGCCCTTGCTGGCTGCGCAATCGTGGCACCTCGCGCAGTGGTTCTCCACGTCTGTTCGGCATCCGATCCAGTAGAACCGCTCTCTCAGCTTCTCCAGGGTCTTCTTTATCCCTAGGTGTCCACCAGATGATCCTCCATGAACTTCCTTCAGGACTTCCTCCGTCATAGCCTTTGGAACGACGACTTGTTCCCGAGATGTCTTCCCGTCGGTGCTCTCCCAGGTACGGCAGATGAGGCCATCCCTTACAATCAGCGAGTCCCACTGTGCCCAGTAGGACTTAAACTTTGGGCTGCAGTCACTCACAATGTTCCACCCGGGTCTGGGGACACAGGCCTTCTTCCATTCGGCTATCGGTCCCAGGTCATCATCTTCTGCTTGTGCCCGCGTGAAAGATTCGCGGCTCCAGTTCCCTTGAAGTTCCACAGTAGTCCGTCGGCACAGTATCCCGGTGTTCTCCTCCCTCCTAGTACAGAAGGTGCAGTCTTCGGGGCACGGTCTTCGTGACAGGGCGTCGGCGTTAGAATGCAGTTGGCCTTTCCTGTGCTGAATCTCAAAGTTGTATTGTTGAAGCCTCTCTAACCACCGCGCGAGTTGACCCTCGGGCTGCTTGAAGTTCAGGAGCCACCGCAGGGATGCATGGTCGGTCCTGATGAGAAATTCTTGCCCGTACAGGTACTTGTGGAAGTGTTCAATGGTCTTCACGATGGCGAGCAGCTCCTTCCTGGTGACGCAGTAGTTCCTTTCTGGCTTTGACAAGGCCTTGCTGAAGTAGGCCACTACTCTTTCCTCGCCGTCCACTACTTGCGACAGGATTCCCCCTATGCCAAAGTCGCTGGCATCGGTATCGACGATGAACCTTGTTCCAGGTCTGGGGTAGGCCAAAATAGGCGCGGTGCACAGAGCCTGCTTGAGTTGTTCGAAGGCACTGTGGCATTCTGCTGTCCACGTGAAGAGTTGGTCCTTCTCAGTCAGTCGATGTAAAGGTTTGGCGATGTCGGCGAATCCCCTCACGAAGCGACGGTAATAAGTGCAGAGCCCCAGGAAGCTTCGTAGTTGGGACTTGTCCTTCGGAACTGGCCACTCCCTCACAGCTGCGGTCTTCTCTGGGTCGGTGCGCACCCCTTCCTCGGAGACGATATGCCCAAGGTACTGGACCCGCTTCTGGAAGAGCTGACACTTCTTGGGGCTCAACTTCAGCTGGGCAGCCCGTAGCTTCAACAAGATCTCCTTCAGGTTGCTGTAGTGCTCCTCGAAGCTTCTCCCCAGAACGATGACGTCGTCTAGGTAGACCAGGCAGGTCTTCCAGTGTAGTCCCCTCAGAATGGACTCCATTAGCCTTTCTGGTCGCAGGGGCGTTGCACAGACCGAATGGCATGACGGTGAACTGCCAGAGCCCGCTGCCCACAGAGAACGCCGTTTTCTCGCGGTCCTTAGGGTGGACCTCCACCTGCCAGTAGCCACTCTTCAAATCCAAGGTGGAGAACCATCTTGACCCTGATATGGTGTCCAGCGTGTCGTCGATCCGGGGTAGAGGGTAGCTGTCCTTCTTCGTGACGTCGTTCACCCGCCTGTAGTCCACGCAGAACCTGGTGGAACCGTCCTTCTTCTTCACAAGCACGACCGGAGAACTCCAAGGGCTATGTGATGGCTCGATCACCCCTTGCTCCTTCATCTCTTCTACCATCCGGTCGACTTCGGCTTGCTTGGTGAGCGGGACACGTCGGAATGGGGCCCTAATCGGTGCGCTGTCCCCAACGTCGATTCTGTGCTGGACCAAGCTTGTCCTGCCGAAGTCTTTGCTCCCCACGGAGAAGACATCCTGGAATTCGCGTAGCAGGTCCTGAAGTTGGCGTGATTGCTCTTCGTCTAAATGGTCCTGGGATCCTTGGTACAGCTTCTGTAGTTCTTCTGGCAGTGTGCGTCTTCTTCGGTTGTCCGTCTGCAGGTGTCCGTCTGTCGTATCTGTGATGCGGGCAATCCAGGTAACGGGCTCGCAGACTCCTAGGTTGGTGTCCCGGTGAACCGTAATGTCGTAGTCGTTCAGGTTGGACAGGCGTACGTACGGCCGAGACGTCGTGTTGATGAGAGTCTTGGCAACTAGCAATCCTTTTGTCTGGATGTCCTCATATTTTGGCTCGATGACAGCCGCCACTCCCTCAGCAGTTCCGTCGACAATTACGGCGGCGCTGACCTCCGTCCTGGCAGGAACGATGACGTCCTCTCTCAGCCTTACTCGTCGTGCGGTGACGGCCTCGTGTGCTGGTTGCAAAGCAAGTTCCTCACCTCCGAAGTGCAGAGTGTTGGTACTCAGGTCCAAGATGATGTTGTTCTGGTCCAGGAAGTCCAGTCCGATGATCACTTCGTTTGATACGTCAGCCACAAGCACTGGATGCTTTATCACCCGTCGACCAATGACGAACTCCAGTGGTGCTTCGCCATGTACCGGTGCGGTCTCTCCGGTCGCGGTTATTAGCTGGAGGTTCCTTTGTGTGGGTTGCACTCTCCACTTCGGGATCACAGTGGGATTGACGATGGTCCTCGATGCTCCCGTGTCGATCAGCATGGGCCAGCTCACTCCGTTGATGACTCCGTCGACCATCAGGCTGCTATTGTCCCTCCGTAACTTCGTCACACGCACGTGGACTGCCGGGGCTTGACGACTGTCACAAGCCAACCTTTGCCCCCCAAGGTTGGCTGATACTTGCTTTCCTGGGCCGCGCGGTTTCCCTACGACTGACTGTCCCGACGGAAACCCTTGGCGGCGGCGATCACCGCAGTCCTTGCTCAGGTGGCCTCTCTTACGGCAGGTCCAGCAGGTCGGTAGTCCTCTTCCGGGCCGCCTCTCCGGATGTCCTTCGGCTACGTTTTTATTGGTGGTACTGCGATTCTTGAAGAAACGGCTTAGCGCCTCCATCAATTCGTCGGCCAGGGGCTTGGTCTCGTTGGTTTTTACTGGTTCGTCGACGTCCACTTGACGCACCCGCGCGTGCATTCTGGATGCCTGTTTTGCCGTCTCGAACTCAAGTGCGTGGCTCAGCGCATCTGCCAGGGTCTTATTGCGCGCGAGACGCAGCGCCTGTTGAGTGTCCGAGTCCCGTAGCCCGTCGGTGAAAGTCTGCGTCGCTATCTGCTCCAGAAAGTCGGCCGGCGCTGTTGGGTAGGCGAGCCTTACGAGACGTGCGATGTCCATCTCGAACTCCTGCAGGGTTTCCGCGTTCTTCTGTACCCGGATCCGGAGCTGCATCTGATAGGCCTGTTGAAGATGGCTATCTCCATATCGGGACTCCATATGGGCGATCAGGGAAGCGTAGTCTTGGGATCCAGTCGGGATGGCCTGAAGGACGTTAAGGGCGTCACCTCTCAGCGCTACAATTAGAGCTGTTGCCTTTTCTATGTTGTTCCAGTTATTTATGGAACAGGCCGCCTCGAACTGACGTAAGTAGGTGCTCCACGGGACCTTTCCGTCGAAGGTTGGGGGCGTCACTCTGCTATGTCCCGTTCCTGATATTCCCGGTGTAACGGTGGGCGGGCGTTGGCGCAGCTCGGCAACTTCCTCTCGTAGAGCGTTGAATTCCTCTTCCACCCCCGTCAGTGGGCGTTGGCGCAGCTCGGCAACTTCTTTTTGTAAGGCGTTGAATTTCTCCTCCACCCCCATCAGCGGGCGTTGGCGCAGCTCGGCAACTTCCACTTGTAAGGCGTCGAACTTCTTTTCCACTGCTGCGACTTCCTCACGTAGGCCCTGTTCTAATTTCCTTTGGCTCTCCTCTAATTTCGTCAGCAGGCACTCTTCCAGATTTTTCTGGCCATCCTGAAATTTGGCGGTTAGGTCCTCTGCTAACTTATTCTGGCTGTCCTTCAGGTCCTCTGCTAACTTCTTCTGGCCATCATCTATCTTCTTCTGGCCGTTCTCCATCTTCTTCAGGTCCTCCGCTAACTTATTTTGACCGTCTTCCATCTTCTTCTGGCCGTCTTCTAATTTGGCAGTTAGGTCCTTGGTTAAATTCTTCTGGCCGTCTTCTAATTTGGTTTCCATGCCATTTAACTTTTCTAGCAATGCTGCCAATTTCTCCTCCATTTTAGTTGTTTGTCTTGTAAAGGGCATGCACTCACAGGAAAATTAGAGAAAATGACCTGCTCGGGTTTTGAAACCAGGACCGTCAGGTGTTGTGCTTGAGTTCGTAATCCCACTTCTGACACCAGTTGTTACGTGCCACCCCCCTGGTGGCACTTTTGTTAACTGGATTACGGTGGGGGTACAAAGCACAACACTAATTACTGCTTAAAGAAATAATTAACTTTATTGTGGCCAGAAAATTACACTAATCAGCAAATACAAGCAATTAGGAGCCTTCTCCAGTTTCCTCAGGTCTCTTCCTTATGCGCCCTTGGCCCCTTTCACTTGCAACAGACCACAGAAGTTAATCCGTCCTAATGAGTCCGGTGGCCTTGGCAGAAGCTACCTGCCCCTCTTCCTCAGGTACAACAAATACAGTTACTTACGAGCACTTGATGTTCGCTGTTCACAAGCTGGGAGAAACAATGTCACAGGATTTCGTAACTCGCACAGCACTTCGTCACCACACTTCTGTCGCACAAGATAATCGCTCGCACTAGCTCGTAAAACACAACGACAACTGCTTCACGGGTCACTCTTATATAGCAGGCCGGTGACTCAATAAATGGTTCTAGATCCATCCAGAGTCCACGGCTTCTCGAGGTTTCCACCGCTGGTCCAGTCACGAATCTTCTGGACTATCCCTTTGTCTGTAGTAGCCCTGTTGCATAAGGCGCGCGCAATACAGGAGGCAAGCCACAGCCCAGCCCCTGGGGCAGTTGTGACTCAAACGGCGAGCGATGTCACAAACTCACAGCCGTAACAGTATGTATAGGGTGTTCACCCTTGTCATCCTGTGTCTTGGCCTGCAAAACATGCTAGTATGAGCATAGTGATCAACAATGGGTTGATACATGGTAGGTGTTGCCTGTACCCTATGGGCGGTTGTCGGTGCTGGACCTATACCTGGAGGGGTACAAGAAAATATACCACAATACGTAAGCAGACGATAATAATGATCACATTGCCATATAAAACTGGAGAGGACCCATATTGGCGCCACTCTCTATGCAGACATAAATAAACATCCATGAATATGGAGCACCCTGTATTGGGAGCAGGTGTCCCATGTTGGAACTCACTGCTGCAAAGTAAGCATATATGATTAGTACAACTGTCCATATGTACGTATGCTCCTGACTCTCAAGCTGATACATATCCATCGGATAACGCGCATGTATATCATCCGTTAGAGTTTTCTTCTGACCGATATAGACCGTATTATTCGGGCTCACGCGACTGCGTAAGACCGCAGTCGGCAAATCATATCTCGCCGTCCAGGCAAGATCAATGTGTTCCCCTCCCTGGGGCACGACCAGAGTGACAAACGGTGATCGTTACCTCGGCCAGGAAGAGGAACGGAGGCACGTCGTTAGTCGGAGGGGATCGTCCTCGGGGGTATGGACAGAGGGGAACTCCGGTGCCCAGTACTTCGGCACGGGAGATCATATATTCATTATAATCATTATATTCATTATATTCATTATTTCTTCTTTCTTCTTTCTTCACCTGTGTACGAAAACAGGACTTGCTTCCGCAATGAAGCTATTACTTATCCTTACAGACTAACTAAAGACAATTAAAGTGGGTCGTCTCTGGGTGGAGGGTCTATCCTGTCCGGTGCGGAGTTGGTCAATCCCCTCACCGAACTATTCAAGAATCCGCCCGCAGGCCTAACTTCGTCGATATTCGTGCAAATGGGTGTAGCCACCTTCGCTTTCGGGGAAGGCTAGGCACACCGTCAGCTTGGGTGCTTGCCCGCACTAACCCGACGCTGCTTCGACCGTCCGTTGTTCGTCGTCGTCCATTTCATGTCATGTCATGTCAAGTCAAGGGCTATGTTTGCCCTCTATCGATGGCAAGTCTTATCATCTGCCATCTTTCAAAAAAATATGTGTTCACCTTTCACAACCTGTACCAGATGCCTATACCATATGGGTATAGTGTAGAGCGAGTTTTGTTTGTGTGGGGACCAATGTGTGCTTTGCACAGGGGGTAGGGGGAGGGGAATTGGCACAGTGCGCAATTCATTGCGCCTAGCGGGCGGATTCCCAGCCAATGCAGTGAATGTCATTTATATTTATCCACAGTTAGTAGGTGTAGATGGGATTAGGAAGGTACGTCCCATGTTATTAGGTATGTTGATATGTTAATAATAGTTATTTCGGGGTAAAAGGATGGTTAGAATCGGAGGGTGCACGTGGTGCTAGAAGGATGTAGGAAGTCGTTAAAGGGTGAGGAACATTTTACTGGACGGGTGTTAATTATCTCCATGCAGGTAAAAATATCACATGCGGGTGAAAAATATAAATAAATATAGTGATAATACCATTGTTGGCAGGGGAATGTATGCTACTATCCACTGTTGGCTTTCGTTTCCGCAGTGTTCCATCTCAACACTTAGCTAAGAGCGATATAGCATGGTGCACACCTTTGGTATGGCATTAATACTGTCCCCGTTTACCTGGATAGTAGGCTGTCAGATATCCGCCCCCTCAATCGGATTGCCAACAGTCAAACGCACCGGCTCAGCTACATCAATGAAAATGGCACTGACAGATACTATCGAGATAAGAGCACAGAAGTTCACAGGAAATCATTGTGGAACACACCAAAATAGACGGGGGTTCATACTTACCGTTACTTACCTCTTAATTATCTCGGGGATTGAGTTGACAACAGGATCACTAAAGTCTGTTCACACAATAACCTCCACCATGACATTTAAAAATGAACCAGAACGAAGAAGAGAACTTTGAACTGTACAAAAGCTTTACTTCAAATAAAGGGTAAGATTTTACTAACACAACAAAATAAACGTGGCTATCAGTAGCCCATGTCAATCTGACTACGTCCTCCTGTAGGACTTGCAAATTTATCATACAACATGATATAGAACATATTAGCTCTCACGAGCTCCAAATAACGTAATATTCATAACATAATTGGATTGGAAAAGGACGTCAGGGTGTGACATATATAGAGCATTTGGTTTCCTTTTAATAAACATTACAATGGTATTTATAGTCGCAAGGCCAGAGTGTAGACGACCTAGCCCGCTGATAACCAGATGTTGGCACAGCTGCAAGCTACCCTCCAACCTGTTGCATACTGGTCAAATGGACTCCCTTCTCACATGTTACGTAAGAATACAGCTTGCTCTCTCAAGCTTTTAAATGTCTACAAGACAACTCACATTTATTTACGCAAATCTTTCAAGTACTTTACTCACATCCTATTGGATCATTATGTTAATTCCTTAAACTTGTTAAGTTCAATCCAAATGTTTAATTAGCTCTAAAATGTTTATAACAAAATTACATAAATTATTTATAACAATTAGAAATTGTTTATAATATTTGTCAAAGACAATCAAAATATTATAAGCACGCCTTTAACATCACTCTCGTTCCACATTATTTTCAAAAATATTTACAGCAATTATTTACAATATTAACATTTAAATTGTTTAAATTATTAATTTAAGAAATACATTAACCACATGTTCATCCGGTTGGTAATTTTATAATCGTGTTTAATATAATCGACCAATGAAGGTTAGTTATACATATTAATGTCACAATCTGGTTTAATAAAGGTTTTAATAATGATTTGTGACGGTAATCTTCATTCAAAATCTTATCTCAAATTCTTTCAAAACTCGTGTTAATTATAACAGTTAATTCACTTGATTAATTTTCAACGAACTATGACAATCTTACTCCAGCGGAAAATCCTTCGCTAACAAGTTAATGCACAAACTGCATTAAAATTAGGCCCAAAATTCATCATATATTAATCTATATGGCATTAAAAACTTCCACATAACTTACAAAAACTTCCACAAATAATTCTTTAACATTAATTTCTGTGGGAACTTCCTTCATATTCAAGGGCATTATACATCAGCGACTTTCAACACGCGCTGCACTAGCGATTATACATTTATAGTTCCACTTAAAAATTTTAATAATCATTAATTGTTTCAAAACTGTTTTTATTTAACCTTCGTGGATTTCATTCATGAACCGAAATGAAGTCAAAACTTGCCAATCACAAACAAATTTAATAGTGAATACGCTTATATACGCCTGTCTGGTCTATCAAAATTTAAGATTAACATCTTAAAAGAAATTGTAGTATGAAAATACTATCATCAAATAAAGTGCGACTAAAACTGCAAAGTAGTCGAATAGAATCCAATTAGACTGGGGAATGCAAACATCGTTATAGAAATCTCTAATTGAGAAAAACTCCTAACAAAAGTTCTTGACTTTAATGCATTCAATAATTCCTTATTAAAGTTACTTTTTCACAAAAGTGTCTATGATGCAATGATCATTCATAACTGACGATAAATGTCTGTGTTGCAATCAATTCAAATAACGACTAGTATTTCCAAGATCGTCGACAACGTAATGGATTTTAACGCTCTAAAATCATTTAAATGTTCTTCCTTCTTGATGATGACAGAAAATTGGTCAAAGTAATTAAACTGGGGTAGAATTACTTTAATAAAGTGACACGCTGTCTGAATTTAAATCTGCCATAAAAATCATTAACTTACAGTCAAATCGTGACTACAAAAATATTAATTACTGAAAAATCTAAATATCTGTCTCAACTGATTCAAAATCATTTACTATGCCCATGACATAACAATGTCTTAATAAATCGTCGAAAAAAGCATAACTCATCAAGGTGTACTGAGAATAAGAATCTCAAACAAGAAAATAGGGCAAAAACATGAGGACAAAAATATGGGGAAAATGGTTGCTCAAACATCATTAATAAACTCAAATACAATAAACGTTCACGACTACCTTATCTGCCGATTGACGTTCCAGAGGAAAATTCCCCAAAGAAGACTGCTGATGGATTCATTTCACCAAGTTAAAGCTGAGCTCCATCCTCGAAATAGGAAATAGCACCCTCGGAGAATCGAACTGCTTCCTTCTCCGTGAATCGCTCTGCTCCTCGAAGACGAATAGACATCCTTCCGGCAATAATCTTCTTTGTGAGTCAGGATATCCCTGACCTCTCTTGAAAAATTCCCTGAAGTTCCAGTAGACAATCGTCATGAAGTTTTGTAGAAATTTCCGAAGAAATTTTCATGTTGAAAGAGTATGAAATCATTTTCATGGCTGTTCGATGGTATTCAGCCTTTAATCACGAAACATGGGTGTAGATGGTATTCACCACATGTTCGCTTGTGTGGAATAGCAATTAGCGAAGTTCCATGTTGCTATCTTACTCCGTTGAAATATGTCCCAATTGCATTAAGTCCTTTAGCCTTCCATCTGCTCTTCGGTTGTAGTCATAGAAGAACAAACTGCCGTATTAAATTGCTCCATTATACTGTAGCGTTGTGTAACAAAGCAATCTGAAGTCTTTCTATTCCACTAGCAGCGTTAGCCGTGGCGTTGATTCTGGCTATACAATAGTGCTTCTCTTGTGGCGAGATAATCACTTTTGCCAGTCGTATAAAACTGCTAATATCCTTCAAACTAATCGGTCGAAATTGTTCAGCTTTTCTCTACTACTTTATGTAGCACTGCACAATACAATTAGCTTATCGGCGACCGCTAACTGTTCAAAACTAAACTTGCAGAAGCGTTCTAAGGTCCGTCTCAACTTCACCTAGTTTGACATGGATCTCGTTAATATAGTGGCTTCCCCACGCGTTATAAAGTCGACTCTTTTCACTACTGTTCACTTCGACGTCTCACTAAAATGAATGTATAAGAAAAGAACTTTCACAATTATACTTCGATGATCTGAGAATGAGATCTGAGAATGATCGGAGAATGAAAGAGACTCCTCTCTTCTGCGCAAGCCCTTTTATTAACTTCACGAGGGGCGTTTCCATCCCTTCCAGAGCGTGATACTGCGTCATCGCTAAAAGTTCCAACTTCGTTAATACAAGACGGATTTTCAAAATTCAAAAACTGAAAATAAATTTCACCAAAATTCCAAATCAATGCTTCTACTGCAAATGGATTTCCACAATTCTGCATTCCAAAAGTAATAAAAATACCATAGTTTCAGCAATCTCCGTCTTCCTTTAAACTATCGTTGATTGGTTCAAGCCTCCCTCCAATAGCATAGTTTCTTCCTCAGCAGAATTCCTCGTTTCCTGCGACTGCGTCGTAAATCTTGGAACATTCTCGACTAAATGCTGACGTCACTGAGAATCTCAGCTCAAGTAGCTTGCTGGCATAACATTTGCGTCATCCGTGCTTACGTCATGACTACCCACGTCATAACTATGACAGCCATAACTCTCCTTATATTTTCCAATATAGCCACCGTGGTCTCAACATAATTCAATTACGGGGGCAATACCAAGTGCCTCGCATGAACAGGGGAATGGAGAACAACGTGTAAAAATGTAGAAGTGTATATGGTGTTTCAATGGGGGTGGGGGAGTAATGTTGACCTGACCTGGTGTCAAGTTGTTATAAATTCTGGCATCTGCGGCCGTGAAACCTAGTACACTGCTGTCTGCGAAGAACAAGATACAACCTGTACTTATATGCTAAAAACTTATATACTAACATGGTCAATAAATAAATAATCACCTATACTATAGACACTTAGTTTAACTTTCTGGGACTGTCCCGGGGATGCGTGAATATACCCGCCGATCGATATATTCTGCTAGTGGCATATTGCCGTCAGCGTCCTTTCATACTATAGCAACGAATATTATAAAGGCTGGCTGTATCTATACATGTAACTAATCCCGAGACAAAAAATATAGTGCGCGAGTTATGTATTCCGTCTAGGGTCGAACTCCAGACCCCATTCTAAACTAAGACTTATGATTATTATTACTGCAGATGTGTATCTGTCATTCTGTATGTTCACCCCACTATCTATGAGTGTGCACTTCATGGAATTCCTGTTATCGGAACCATGAATCAATATCCTGTATGACACACATGGCTCTCTCCCTTGTGAAGGGAGGATTTGTATAAAAGCCCCTATTCAGAGAATTCTTATTCTCGGAACCAAGGAAATGACACACTGCATATGAGTGTTCGTTTGTATTCAATTCAGAGAATTCTTATTCTCGGAACCAAGGAAATGACACACTGTTTATGAGTGTTCACTTCACAGAATTCCTGTTATAGGAACCATGAGTCCATATGCTGTATGACGCACATTGTCCTCCCCCTTGTGAAGGGTGAGTCCATATTCTGTATGACGCACATTGTTCTCCCCCTTGTGAAGGAACTGTATAAAAGCTCTGCGCTGAGGAGCACACTGACTCTTCCAGTTACAGCAGCGACTAAACAGGTTGACTGTCTGGTGTTAACTTGTATATATTGGATTGTCAAAGATTAATAAATACTTCTACAAACTAACCAACGAGTTCTCATTCATAGAAAGCAGATACTACTCATCAGAAGTAAGAACCACGAGACCTACTGACTTAGCAGTAGCGACAACTTCTTAGTACATCACTAAAGAAGACTGTTAAGCGACAAACTTAACTGGGGGCCCCGTCCGGGATAGGTAACGATTATCCTTGCCAGATAATCTACGAGTAAGTTAGTACAGTGTTCTGACAAACCTCACAAGGAGGCATTTCGTCACTATACTAGCGACACCAAGGTACCTATCTTCAGTACTAGATGCAGTCGTCGTTTCTATGAATCAGCCAGCAAGCCAGGAGTGGTACTGACAACCTCAGGGAGGCCTTTCGTCCACAAACGACTTCGCCAGCTTGAAGGAAGCAAGTTAGAAGTGGAACTGACAACGTACCAAGAAGCAAACGCTCCAAGAAACGCCTTTGGTCCACAACCAACTTTGCTAACTTAACGGAAGGAAGGAAGTTCGCCGACAAACGTTCCAAGAAGCTCACGCTCCAAGAAAACGCCTTTCGCAACAACCGACCGCCATCGCCGTACGTGCCGACAACGCTCCAGAAGCGCTTTCCGACCACACGACGACACAAGAGAACCAACCGACTCCGCAGTTCCAAGAGGATGCAGCCAGCACTGATCATCTTTTCTTGTCTGTAAGTCAAGCTCCAAATAATACCTTATTTGTGAACTAGAGTATTATTAGTAAAGCATGGTTCAATATTTCAAGTAACATATTGAGAGAGCAACAATAATAATAATAAAACCTAAATAATACATTCTTTCCCTTTCAAACGAAAACAAATTACAGTTAACTTTAACTAGTAGAGTTTGCCTTGTCATTTCGATTTGAATTAAAATTAATAAACTTAAAACAAATAATAAATACATAATAATAAATATTTGTACTTTCAAGAGGAAATAATTTAGTGGGTTCTAATTAGCAGACCTTACACTCTTTATTTACTTTTGAATTAATATTGTAACTAAACAATTAAAACAAAAATAATAATAAAGTTATATCATTTCCTAACAAAAGTGAGTTAGTGCAGCCCATATTGGTCTTTCGCTTGTCACTATTAAAGGAATTAATAAAATAATTAAATATTTATTATCATCATCAATCATCATCCTCATTTCAGAAGACATATAATTAATTTTATCATTTTACTAGTTCATATTGTGGAGAATCTAAACGAGATATCCACATATCATTAATTTTAGATTAATAATAATAATAACTTATTTCCTTTATTGTGAAAACCTAACCGGGGCTCTTTCACATATATTTTGATTAATAATAATAATAAGTTATTTCTTTTATTGTGAAAACCTAACCGGGGCTCTTTCACATATATTTTGATCAATAATAATAATAAGTTATTTCCTTTATTGTGAAAACCTAACCGGGGCTCTTTCACATATATTTTGATTAATAATAATAATAAGTTATTTCCTTTATTGTGAAAACCTAACCGGGGCTCTTTCGCATATATTTTGATCAATATTAACACTTATAAGTAAGTAATTAACCTTTAAAAGTAATCCATTTAAATTTATTTAATTTTCATTAACTTTTAATTATTTAATTTCATAAACTATAATAATCTATATTAGCTGAGACAAACTCATCATTAAGGTTTTAGTTAAACCTAAAAACGTTTTGTACAAGATTTGGAACCCTACCATTCTTATTTGAGATAACAGGTTTCCAAACATCTTGACCACTAAGCTACTCAGCATAAACTCCATATAAAGAAAATATGGATCTAATAGAGACCATAAAGTTCTATCAAAACCGATTGGAAGAAAGCGTAGGAAATCCAAGAGAAATGTACCGATGCATCAAAAAGTTATACAACTTGCCAATCTACACACCAGAGTTACAAGAAACTCTTGTAGGCAGAACGGTAAGTGCTTTCCGACGCTATGAAGGAGAAGTAGGAGCCGCGGCAAGATTATTAATACTCAAGTGGAGGATGATAATAGTCTCAGAAATGTCAGACGATGAAGCAGAAGCAGATTTCAGAGATAGGAGAAGAGGATAAGAAATTAACGTAACAATTTATTCATATTTTAAAACATATCAAAATATCTTCCCAACAACATTACCAGTCAGAAAATGTATCCACCAACGAACAAATTCAAGATTTTCGCTTGGCCCAGCCATCAAAATCTAAGATTTAAATAATTTAGGTAACGCTCCTCAATTATCAATTATCACACTATTTGGACTAAAAACTTAATTTACAGCGCTGCTTGCAATTCAATTATGAACCCTGAATTCGCACACTCATTGTTCGCAGAGTATATGTTTAAAGAACCATTTTGTATCCAATCAATCCACTCGCAAACAATAGGAAAAGATAATATCCAATTCCCTATTTTTCCGAATACAACGTAGATTCACCTATAACATTCAGAGTTATGCAATGGCATAATTACTTCGACGCATTAATTGGTAGCGCAGCTTTTGCTCAGCTAGGTGCAAAGATTGACTACGCCTCGAACCTAGTCACTCTCAACAGCACAGACATACCGTTTCACTTTCATTCTTCACATAATCAAGTGAATCATTTTCAACCCACGGTAGATACAGCTAACACTGCGATTCCCGTCAATATCGAAAAAGAAGAAGAGTATGTTCTGAATTTTAAATATGGTGAAATGTATCTCTTAGATGCCAAAACTCACCAAGCCATACAGCCCACAGAGGGACAAATAAAACAAGAGTTAAGGAACCAATTTTAGTTGAGCCACTGGAAATAAATTCCATTACATACGGTAATATTCAAGAATATCCCCACACAAAACTAGGAGAGTCTGATTACGTCAAAGACAAAACTAACTATGTCACAGACGCACTCTCTAGAGTAGAGATTAACATGGCTGATGAAACAGCTTCAATCATTGCCATCCCCGGAGATGACACCTACCAAAATGATATGGATAATGAAACTGTCCATTCAAACCAAGCAGACCCCATATTCACATTGAAAATATCTGAACGGAACTTAGACCAAAACCGCAATCAGATTATTGTAAAATATGGTAATTATCCCAAGGTACTTAAACAAAACCTGTTTAAAAAATGTACCAGACACATAATGATTGTCACAAAGAAGAATCTTCAGGAAGATTTAGCAAATCACCTCCTCAAAATAATAGTAACCTCAAACAAGTACGCTACTTATTTTGACGATATCACTCTCGAGATCCCATTCATCAGGGCATGCCAGAAGCTATTTACTTCTGAACTAATCATTATCAGGTCATCCAAATTCTTGGAAGATATTGAAAGCCCCGAAACTCAGAGACAGCTGATTTCACACTATCATTCTGAAAACCACAATGGTATAGTAGAAACTTACGAACATATTAAGACCAAATACTACTGGCCTCATTTAAGAGAACAAATTAGGACAATCATCAATCAATGTAACCTCTGTCAAAGAAACAAATACGAGAGACACCCTAACGAGGTATCGAACCAAGGTCCCATCACCGCCGATCACCCTTTCTCTCAAATTCACATCGACACGTTTCACTTCGAGCAAAGTCGCATATTAACTATAATTGACATTTTCTCAAAATATGGATAAGCCTACATTTTACCAAATGGTACAGGTCTGGCCACACTAAGCCAATTACAAGTTTACTTTTCTCACCATGGATTCCCAAGGAAAATCACACATGACCAAGGAGGAGAGTTCGAAAACAATGTCATAAAAGAATATTGTAAAGCCACGAACATCGAATATCACGCTACTACCCCTTTGAATTCTTCATCTAATTCTCCAGTAGAAAGACTGAATTCGACCCTTCTAGAGAAACTTCGTATCTCCAGAGATTACGATAAGTTCACTCCGCTCTCAGAGCTCGTGACCACCATAATCACGAATTACAATTCTTCAATACATTCCACTACTAAACAACCTCCTTTCAACGTTCTATATGGGCCATACTATAAAGCTTTAGACCATGTCTTCTCGCCATGTCCCAAAATCAACGAATACATTGAAAGACAAGGAAATCAGTTGAAAATTGTAAAAGAGTCATACTAAACCGAACACCGACACTTTCAATCATAATTACCAAATTAATGAAACTGTCTACGTATTAGATCCCCTCACCAGAAACAAGAAATCAAAAAACCTGTACAACGAAGGTATCATTACCAAAATTGAAGAAAACAGGGTATACTGTAAAATGAGAAACGGTAAAACTCATGTAAGGAATTTTCGGGACATTAAACCAAAAAGAAAATTTCTTATTCTAGATTTCTCCCCGGATGTGGCACCATCATCACACAGCCCATCCAGACACAAGGATTCTATGCCGACTCATTAGGACCAGCCTTAATAATTAATGATTATCACCGGTTCATGTTTCATTTCAATTTAACGAGTTTAAAATAATCTTATAATAATATTCAAGACACTATCTCAAGTCTCGTATCACGAAGCAATAATACTTTTCCTTATCTAATATCAGAATTAAGAGAATCAATTAAAGAAACAAAAAAGGAATTAAATAAGTTGCTACCTGCTACACCTAGAAGTAAGAGAGGTCTTATAAATGGTTTAGGTAGTATAATTAAATTCATATCAGGTAATCTAGACCAAGATGATCTAGACAACCTACAAGAACAATTAAACGCATTAAAACAAAGTAACGCCAAAGAAATTAAACATATTAATAAATTAGTATCATTCAGTAACTCCATTGCTCAAAAGTTCTATAATGAAATGAACCATGTAAAACTATAATATGAAGGTAATTAAAGGTATTTTACAAGAAGACTTCAAGATTAACCTTCTGGAACATCAACAATATGTGCCCTTGTGTACGAACAAATTAGATAAAATCATACAAGTGATGCAAGATACTATTAGCTTGTCATTTAATGAAATGACAAATATCAAGATGTTCTCCCAAAAGGACTTAACAAATGTTGTAAAACATTTACAACTAATCTACCCAACAAAAACTATAATTCATACTGACCAGTATCATCAATTTGAGAACCTTAAACTGTCAAAAACGCAAGTTCTCATGATGAACGAAGAAATGGTTGTAATATTATATATGCCAATCACTGATGCTAAAACGTATACACTGTATAAAATTTCTCCTGTACCTAGCAATAATCTAATATTAATCCTCCGGAAAAATATTACTTGCAAGGACCTACCTTAAGATGGTCTAACGCACCTTGTATTAAAATTACTCAATATTACGCATGTATACTCTTTAATACTAAAATGAAGACTTTTGTGTCTGTGAACACAAGTATTATAATACTTATTTTCTGTGTTATCCTGTTAATATATAGAACTAGGATAAATCAATGTATTAAATCTGTTCAAGATAGATTTAAGAAAAATGTTATCGAGGACGATAACGATCAACAAAGGGTGGAGGAGTTATGTATTCCGTCTAGGGTCGAACTCCAGACCCCATTCTAAACTAAGACTTATGATTATTATTACTGCAGATGTGTATCTGTCATTCTGTATGTTCACCCCACTATCTATGAGTGTGCACTTCATGGAATTCCTGTTATCGGAACCATGAATCAATATCCTGTATGACACACATGGCTCTCTCCCTTGTGAAGGGAGGATTTGTATAAAATCCCCTATTCAGAGAATTCTTATTCTCAGAACCAAGGAAATTACACACTGCATATGAGTGTTCGTTTGTATTCAATTCAGAGAATTCTTATTCTCGGAACCAAGGAAATGACACACTGTTTATGAGTGTTCACTTCACAGAATTCCTGTTATAGGAACCATGAGTCCATATGCTGTATGACGCACATTGTCCTCCCCCTTGTGAAGGGTGAGTCCATATTCTGTATGACGCACATTGTTCTCCCCCTTGTGAAGGAACTGTATAAAAGCTCTGCGCTGAGGAGCACACTGACTCTTCCAGTTACAGCAGCGACTAAACAGGTTGACTGTCTGGTGTTAACTTGTATATATTGGATTGTCAAAGATTAATAAATACTTCTACAAACTAACCAACGAGTTCTCATTCATAGAAAGCAGATACTACTCATCAGAAGTAAGAACCACGAGACCTACTGACTTAGCAGTAGCGACAACTTCTTAGTACATCACTAAAGAAGACTGTTAAGCGACAAACTTAACTCGCATAGTGTGAAAAGTCGCACTCGAGAATATCCTATCGTTGTCGGTACTGCCGACTCTCGTTGTGTGGTTAAATACATTTATGTGGGATTGTAGGCTGCACGTCTGTGCGCCGGGTCGCTCCTAACAAATCGTAACATCTATGTATAAGGCATCTAAATTGCCGCCTCTGCGGGCTCTATTGAGTACCGCTCTCCGTCGGCTATAGTCACCATTAAGGGAGGGGGAGATAGTGTTCAAAACTATTATCAGTCGCTATGTGGACATGTGTGGGGGAATAAATGTGTGTTTAACCACCCTAATCTGGGGGGTGAATATAAATGCGACACATGTTGCAATGGGAGAAAAAAATCCCAAAGATGTAAGTGCGTAAACCACTGATCGGTGAGGGGGTAAGAGGTTTGTGTCGGAGCACATGGCTGGATCACTGTAGTGACGGATTCTCCTCGATCCTGACTGCAATAAATTGGTATTAGCAAAATTAGTTATGCTTCGAAAAAAAAATACCAATCGGTGCGGCTTTCTATCTAGTGACGTATATGGGGGAACGCGCGTGGTGGCTTATAGCGGAGGGCGTTTCCTGTACAATGGTGTAGGAAACATCAAGTGTTGTTTGATAACGGCCCAAAAATATAAGGGTAATAGCGGACGTATGCGCTCCGTGTTTGGCACCGAAAACAATGGCAGTTTGCCGTGAAAAAGACGCTCACTGTGTCAGGTAAGGGGTGCGTGAGGAGATGAATTCCATCACAAGGGTGGGTGCACCCTAATAGGCAGTGCGTGTGGATTTAAACAGGTGTCCTGAGTGCAATGGCGTTTGAATCTCGCGCATGGATGTGATTGGACGGTGTGTGGCAATATAATGGCTGCTTGGTGTTGTTAAAATACGAGGATGAGTGACGTCTGAGATAAGACGTATGTGCGGAGTGTGAGATAACGTTTGTCGCTGGGCGGTGTAGGAGCTAGGTACGCGGCGCTGATCGGTGGCTGCGTTCCTTAGAGGTAGTGTCTGCCCGCGCGCAATGCTGATTGGGCAAGAGCGCTGTGAATGATTGTAGCACAGGGCGGTTTGTTGACATGCGGTGATTGAAATGTCAAACGCACGTGTTGGCCGTCAGCCGGAGTGTGTGTCATGTAGTCACGGTCATATGTAAGACAGCCTGTGTATGACATAACGTGGGTGGGAGTCAATGAATTCCCGTCTGTGTAGTTGGAAATCAAAGCATTTCCCTCACGGGGGGAATATTTGTAGGACTATGCTGTCATCACATCGTGATTAAATATGGCAAATGCTAGGTAAAACTCTGGGCTTTTGTGCCTAATGCCTGTAGTGTACCGGGAGTGTGCTGGTAGTGTACTGAGGCCTGTTGCGACTCCATGCGCGTGTAAAGCTTGTTGTGTGGCATCTCGTAGGAAAAGACTTTCTGTGGTCTAATCCCACTTACTTCGGGATAATGAAAAAAAATATGTGTGGCTGTGTAATAATTCCTTCTGGATGTGGATTGTAGTCCGCTCATGTCGGAATGTCCGCGTGGGAGTGTAAGGATCTATGTCCGTCGGACAATCTGCTGTACAGAAGTGGCAGCTGAATGCCGTAGCACTTTAAGGCAATGTATTGATATGGGGTATGCACTCCTAGTGTGTATAACATGTTCGCATAGACAAGTGGCCATTTAGTGTTGATAGGAAATAAAATCATGGGGCCTTTGTTAACCGTTTTCAACAAATTTCAGCATTCATATGCCCATGGTCGATACTTATTCTATATCGTGGACCTAGGAGGGTAGAAATTAATTTACCCTGGGCGTAACTCGCCTAGGAACACTTAGGACAGCTATGGACCATCGACGTAGTGGCTGCCTGAATACACATATGGGCTCATGGCTGATATGTATCCTTGATTGTGGACCTAGGAGGGTAGAAATTAATTTACCCTGGGCGTAACTCGCTAGGAACACTTAGGACATTTATGGACCATGGCGTTAATGTGACACTGATGGACATATGGTGATATGTACCACGTTGTGCAACGACGCCGAAAAATGAAAATACGAAATTGAAATGTGGCCAACCTATGATCATGACGACAAATGTGCGTAACTAAGGGGTGTATATAAATTGAAAGGGATCTGTAGAAGGACTTGTGGGTCCCAGAGTAGCCTTGTGGTTTAACTTAAGTTATTTCGTTAAGTGATTATTGAATATAATTTCGGCATATGGTAGACTATGACCAACAGTTCATAACTCAGCATAGGGATGATAAAACGGGGCCCTGGGCAGCCAGTTAGAGGAATTGCCCCCAGCAAGTGGTTGTTTTGCCGCAAGTCCTGGATTCGTCGGCTAAGTATGGATGATAGAATTAAATTGTGAGTGCTTTTCGCTGAACGTCGGCTAATTATGATGACGCCTCGTTGGAGAACTGTTTATCAGGTCTGTCCCTATGACGGTATGGTGTGGGCAATGCCACCGTTCAACAGAAAATAAAAGTTAAGGATCCCATGTAAAAAATATATATATAAGATGGGCAGTGTGGATAGTAATAGTGCCACATTTGGCCTGTCCGTACTGGACGCCCTGCTCGTGGCAGGTCGCGCTGCTGTATATGCAAGTCTGCATCCGGTCGCGTCTGTGGAGCGTGCAGTCCCGTGTGTATGGAACTAGTGGAATATACTGAATAAAGTATAATGGATTTACAGTGTATTCTATGATGTGATGTTAAGTATATCCTTATCCCAATGTTCCTATGAGCGTGTGGTCCTGATGACCTATGGAGTCCGACCTGCGGAGTGTATAATAACTTGTGTAATTGAATTAAATTATAGCCGGTCGTGGCAGTGGCAACCAACCTGTGTTATTGTGAGATTGTGTGCGGAATTGTACTGAATGTCGCTACACTGTGTTATTTGTACTAGTACGCCTTTGCATGAGCGGAAGGCAACCAACCTGTGTTAGTGTTGATAATAAGCCTCTGCCTGTGCGGAAGGCCGCTAACCTGTGTTAGTGTATTGTCCGTGGATTGAATTGTAAACGGCGTTTGGTATATTATGTAAAGACGGTGTATGGTATAAATCCTATTAGAGGACCACCGTATTTGGCGAAAATGAAATGAAAGGAGGTCGCAATCTCTCCTAAGCTGGAGGTGGCGTTCGAAATTCGTAAACAGCGGTCGTGTGTGGAAAGAATGGCTATGCATCCTATCATCTTTCGTGGTACTCTAGTTTAGATGTGTGTTTGCCTAAAAAGTGGCTGTTGCTATGTAGCGCGGTGCCAGTAATTATGAGCCTATGGTATTTTAATCTTCAATCGGTCAACTCGCTAGTGTATAGACGATTATGTCGCATGTGTAACTTCATAAGTATAGAGGTATTGTGTTAAAGTATGTGTACTCCACGTATCCTACTGTAATGGAATTAATCTATCGTCGGTCAATTAAAGGAGTGTAAATATGTGATTGGGCTAGGCCCCTCGTTTAACTAATTTGCGATTAGTGTGGTATGTGTGGGCACTTACTATAAGTAAGTCTTGCCGCGTTCTCACGCGTGGCCTCCTTGTGAATGTATTGGAGCACGGCTGGCTATGCAGGCATGTACGGTGGCCCGTGTCGGCCTGGTACATCTGTCGCTATGGACGTGTAACTTGCTGACTCAATGTGCTGTGCCGTCTAAGAGCATCCGGTCGAGTGTGATTGACCTACGTTGTCAGCTGATACGGATACATGTGTTAAATTGTTGAGCTACTCCTTAAACTAGTGTTTGCTACCAGAACCAAGTATCATATAAACACATAAGACATAAGAAACATAATACGGCACATAGTATTACATTGGTTATAACTAAACATGCAATCTTAAAACTAGGAATCGTGTCTAGGCACTGTGGGGAACTGGCGTCGACATGCAGCCGTGAGCATGGCTACCAGATGCCATATTGTGTCTGACGCACTTTCTACTTGTAGGGTCCTGGGTTTGACGTACGTGGGACATATATAATTCTATACCCTACTCGGGTGATTTAACGCCTTCGTTTCTTGGCTACGGAGGGTCGAGTTGTAGGGGCGGTTTCCCGGGAATGGTAGGGTTTCATGCGCCGTACATGAACAGTGTCCTTAATAATTTTATGGTTATACCGGATGTTGACGAGGTAGTTCAGGTCCGAAATCTTTCTCTGGATTCTGAACGGACCTGTCCATTTCGGGATGAGGAATTCCGACACGTTTTTATGCGCGTGGGCGACCAGATCATAATGAGCTGTCCGGGTTTGTATTCCTGGTGTTTGTGGGCCCTATCATACGTGAGTTTCTGCCTCTTTTGTGCAGTGCGGATATTACGTCGCGCAGTGTCACGGGCTGTGCATAAATATTGCAACTGTTCAGCGTTGCTGGGGAGCGTGTCCTGTGGGATGTAAATGTTGTCGATCGGACTGTGCGGATGGTAGCCATGTAAAAGAAAGTGCGGGGTGTGTTTGGTCGCCTGCGACACGGATGTATTGTAACTAAATGTTACAGCTGGGAGGTAACCATCCCAATCGGTGCCCTCATCGCTAGTAAATCGAGCTAGAGCACCGCCGAGGATTTTGTTCATAGCCTCCGTTAATCCGTTTGTCTGAGGGCTGAAACTAGTGGTCGTGTAGGCTTTAATTCTAAGCAGTGTAAGGAGCTGCGTAATAACATTGGAGGTGGAAACTGATCCCCTGTCGGATAATAAGGTATGGAAAATACCATATTTGGTAATGATTTCCATCAAGAATTCCGCGATCTGGTGCGCGCTGGCTTTCGGGACCCCTTTGGTGATAATGTACCGGGTGAGGTATTCGGTAGCTACCAGTATATATTTGTTACCTTTGTCGGACGTGGTAATGGGACCCTTGACGTCAATACCTATGCGGTGGAAGAGTTCACCTACGGGGATGGGGTGGAGTAAGCCATGGGGTTTACCAGGCCGGTGTTTATACCTCTGGCATGTGTGACAAGTTTTAAGGAACTCTATAATGTCACTTTTCATGTTTTCCCAATAGTACTTAGTCTGGATGCGCAGATATGTTTTGTGGACTCCAAAGTGTGCGCCATTAAGGGGTGGGCAGTGATACTCTGTCATTATGTGATTTTGGAGTGTAGTGGGAAGGAAACGGGTGTGACGTCATGCGTGGCCGTGGATTTGTACCTAAGGATATCGTCCTTATCAAGAAAAAATCTGCGTGATAAGCGGCCAGTTTTACTATCTACCTGGTCGCGATTATGTAATGCAATCCTAATCTGTCCCAGCTGGGAACGTTTAATTGCTCCTGTCTCATATCAATGTGTGAGACCGCAAATGTGGGTAATGAATCCCAGGCATGATCGACATCCTCGTCAGGCGTGTCGAGGACAGGTAGTCTCGATAGGCCGTCTGCATCAAGGTGTGCACTACCCTTCTTGTGCTTAACATCGAAGGTGTAATCATATAGTCTGAATATAAACCTATTAAGCCGCGAATTGGGGTTCTTGAATTTATCCTAGTAAAGAAGGCTGGCGTGATCCGTAACTACCGTAAAGTGGATACCATAGAGATATGTTCGGAAGTGATTTACGGCCCAAGAGAATGCGAGCATCTCTCTTTCGGTCGCGGAATATCTAGTTTCGACCGGTGTAAGTTTACGGCTCGCGAAAGTAATGGGGTGCTGTTTGCCATCATTGGCCTCCTATAACAGGGCTGCACCTATGCCGAATTGGCTGGCATCCACACGTACGAAGGTGGGCCTATCTTCCTGAAAATGTTGGAGCAGTGGCGGTGTAGTGAGCAAGTGTTTGAGTGTGTTGAAAGCCTCTCTATGTAATTCTATAACGATAAAGGGCGTTTTCTCGTGTGTGAGCTCGGTGAGGGGGTTAGCTATCTGTGCAAATCTGTGAATAAAACGACGATAATAACTCACGAGACCCAAAAGAGAACGTAGCTGTTTATTGTTTTCTGGCATGGGAATATCGGTGATGGCGGCTATTTTGGCAGGATCAGATGTGATGCCGTCTCGGCTAACAATGTGACCGAGAATGTGGACCTTCGTTTTCGCAAACTGGCATTTGGATGGTTTTAGTTTTAATTTAGCGTGCCAAATCCTGTCAAAAGCTTCTTTCAAATTTATCATATGTTCTTCGAATGTCTGCGAAAAGATGGTTATGTCGTCTAAGTAAGTTAATACCGAGCGGTATTTGAGGCCCGCGAATGCCTTATCTACCAATTTCTGAAATGTCTGACTGGCATTTATTAAACCCATCGGTAATGTATTATATCCGAACAGGCCGTTTTCGGTGACGAATGCCAGCTTGTGTCTATCGGGCTCATAGACAGGTATAGAATAAAAACCGGAAAAGCAATCCATTATTGAAAAGTACTTAGCTCAGCTAAGTGTCTCTAAATAGGTGTCTGTTCGCGGTAACGGGTAGTTATCATTCTTAATTAATCTATTGAGGCGCCGATAATCGGTGCAAAATCTGTGTGATCCGTCGGGCTTACGGGTGAGGATGACCGGGGCACTATAGTTAGACACTATGGGTTGGATAATCCTGGCTTCTAACATCTCCTGAATCTGTGTTTCTATGGCTTATCTTTCTTTAGCGCTAACTTTATAGGGCGCTTGGTGAACCGAAGCATCACTGGTCAATTCGACACGGTGTTGGATTAAGTCGGTCACCTCTAAATCGGCAAGGGAATGTGCGAAAATATCCTTATACTCCTCCAAGAGGTTAGTAAGTGTTTGATCCTGCTCGGGGGTCAGTGTTTGCGTGGGCGCGTGTTCCTCCTTTGTTTGTGTGGCGTCTGAGTCAGGCTGTGGAGGTATTGTGACCAATGGAGAGACCTGGTGCGGGCGTGTGTCTCGCTGCGCTCGCGGATTATATGTATACCGCGCGTATGTTATTGGATGCGAAGTAATCATGTCTCCGTTTACTAATCGTATTTCATTAGTGACGAAGCTAATGTTAGCATCGAACTTGGCAAGGAAGTTCGTACCAGTTATGCCTGGGACTGCCAGATCCTTAATAATAAACATGGGATGGCTAGCTTGGAATGAACCTATCTGAATATGTATATCAGTAATCCCTAGGCAGTGAATGGTTTGCGAGTTAGCAGCCACGAGGCGGGTGTTGGTAAGCACTCTGTGTACGCGCTCGTTGGTAATATATTTACTGCTGATGCAAGAAATGGCGGACCCTGTATCCAATAACATTTGGATATTATATCCATTGACTTTGGCAGGGATGGAGAGGGCTGTAATATTGTGTCCGTCTTGTGCAGTGTGCATGTTGTTAAGGGCATACGTAATGAGCGGTTTTGCGGGATTTCGGGACGGTGAATAATGTTTACCGCTCTGTGTTGCGGGCTGTGAAAATGTGTTTTCTGCTGGCTTGGTAGTTTTGTCTAGCGAGCTCGGAGCGGTAGGCTGAGTACTGAACCTGACACGTTTTGCTGATTCTTGTAAAGCTGGGAGCCGTGATTCAGCTGTGTCATTCCCGGCAGCCTAAGCTTTCTCTTGAGCTGCCGGTGAATTGCAAAATACTTGGAACGGTTTTTAATGTCACGGGATGTAAACCCTGGTCTTGGCTGAGGCGTCCTATAGGGCCGATGTGTCTGAGCGGGTGTGGGTTCGCAGCCGGCTTTCTGTGGAGCTTTCTTATCCGCTAGAGTGTTGATGCTTGTGACCGGCTTCGCCGCGCCTGATTTAGTGGTCGGGACGCTTGGACCCGTGGGTTGAGCTAATGTGGGTGGGTTTATAAAGTGTGGCCTAACTGCGCCCGGTGTGCTAACGTCCTTAGGGGATGTTACGTTGTCGCCTGTTTTTAAGGTTACCGTGCTGTCCTCTTTGTCATTCTGAGGGGCGGAGGGTTTAGGTGTGTGAGGCGATTTGAGAGTGAGAGGGCTGTAATGGCCCGCATTTGGATTGCCCGTGAACAATAGGTAAAGATGTTTGTTATAGCCTACTGTGGAAAAAGTGGGCGCCATCTTATCCATCGTATAGACATGGATGTTGTGTTCTGTGATATGACCTAGAGCGGCAACCTCCGTCGCTCCGGCGTATGTGCCACTCCTATTCATGTAATGCCCATACGCATATTTATTAGGGAATAAGGCATTATTCCCTTCGGCCAGGAAATATTGATACTCGTCCCAGTGTGCCATGACTTACATGACCAGCTGTATTCGGAGGTCTTTATGTCGATCCTCATCTTTATGGAGCAGGAAACAGGCAATTACCGTATGTGCTTGGAGCTGCGATGGGGGAGGTATTTCCTGCGCCGTGTTCTGGCGGGCGGGAGTCGGGGGAATTTGTAGCCTACTGGGCTGGATAGGGCATTTGTTCTGCGGGGGTTGATTGGAGTGTTTAGTGACTACCGGGGGAGGGTTATCCGATTTAGTGGGTGCTGGCCCTCCCCTAGCTAATAGTTTTTTTTTTTGCTGGGCATAACCTCGGTTGTCTGTGTAGCGAGGCTGCCCCCCTGGGCGCATTGCCTCGCCAGTTGTTTGGCTGAGGCTGATATTCGGGGTCGGGGCGTATTACCCTTCTATCGCGTGGGGGAGAATGCCTTCGTGAATCCCGTGGAGGGTGGTCAGGCAGTGGCTAGTCCTCTGGTCCCCTTTCTCGTTGGACAGGGGCGTATTGAGGGTACGCTGGGGGAGGCCTTCCGTAATGAGGCTCATATCGCTCATGCTGCGGGGGAGTGTTCGGCCGACGGTGGGGAGGGGTATAAGCCGGTCGTGTATAATCCGTGTACTGTTCGCGATGCCATGTTCGATCGTCCCTATATTGGGGATGATGGTTTGGTGGATGATCTGGGGGTGGATTGCCGCGTGGGCGGGTATCTTCCCGATACTGTGTCTACCGGAAGGGATGTGATTCGTTTTGGCGTGGCAGTTCCTCCCGTTATTGCGAGAAAAAGTTCGCTTCTCTCACCGGGGGTGAATTACGCCAATGGGGATGGGTGGGTCGATATTGATCCTGGTGATCTCCCCGTGGCGATCGCCATTGATCTTGTGGATCCTCCCTACGACGGCGGTTTTATTGCTAGCGTGGATGGCCGTGATCTGCATATCCGGCATCTGTTTTGTCAGATCGCGGAGTTGCTGATGCAGATCACCGTTGTCAGTGCGGATGTGCTGGTCCACGGTTTTTTGTGTTATTTTGTTACCCTCTTCGATAAATCTAACGTTTTGCTGGAGTTCTAACACTGTGTTAATGTGCAAGGTGCATAGCTTGTCTACTAGAGACGGCCGCATTCCCTGCATAAGTAGACGCACTTTCTGCCTGTCTGGCATCGCCCTATTATATTTATCACACATTAATAATTTGGCATTAATGTATGCCTGTGTGATTGCTGTGGGCCCCTGGGTACGGGCGCGGATTTGGTCGTACGAATCATCCTCATCAGGGGTGAGTTGAAATGTATGAGTAAGGGAGGCTGTAAATTGGTCCCAGGTGGCGTCGGCTAAGGTGGCTTCGTAGAGCTCGTACCACGTTAGGGCCGATTTAGTGAGGTATGCCGGTAGGAGGCGTTTCTTGTCCTCAAATGACCAGCTGTTAATTTTAGCCGTTCGATTGAAGGCTTTCATGTATTCCTCGGGGTCCTGCTTGTCCTTTATTTATAGATAAATTAGAATTGTTACTCAATAACATGAGCAAAGTAAATTTCGATATAATAATTTGTGGGGATGTAAATGTGGATTTCTTAAAATTTGATAGAAATTGTGAATTATTAACACAGTTACTAATTTCCTATGGACTGAAACCTACAGTAAATACCCCAACAAGAATAACAAAATTTAGTGAAACCACTCCTGATCAATTTTTTTAAAATACAGATAAATATCACCATTCAATAGAAGTCTATTGTCCGGGTTTTAGTGACCACCATGGACAAATACTGAGTTTTGAAGTACCCGAAACAATCAATAATAATGATAATGGAGTAAAATCAAAGTGCAGGTCATTCACTGAAACAAATGTTACATAGTTCAGTGACTTATTAAATAAGGAAACATGGTCAGAAATTTATAAACTAGAAAATGTAAATGATAAATTTAATGCATTTAACAGTACCCTAAACACTATTTTGAAACAGCATTCCCCCTTAGACAAAGAACTGTTCAAAATAACAAAACTAACAATTGGATAACAACAGGGATTATAAATTCATGTCAAAGAAAGAAATTTCTACACAAATTATATAAACAATACCACACAATAAGACTAGCAAAGAAAATGCATAATGATAATTTTATTTCCCAATCATCTAATAAAAACAGGGCTATGTGGTCCGTGATAAAGAAAGAAACTGAAAAATCTGCTAAAATACAAAGCAACATTACACTGACCAGAAATAATAAAGTGATAAATAATCCAGAGGAAATAGCAAACACTTTCAATGACTATTTTCTGGAAATTCCACAAAAGTTATTAAATAAATCACAGGTAAATACACTAAATTCGAATAATAAAATAAATATATGTAGTGATTCTTTATTTATAAATCATGTCACAAGTGAAGAGGTAAGAATAGTTATAAAAGAGCTAAAAAATAAATTTTGTGCTGGCATTGATGGCATCCCAGATGTAATTTTAAAGAAATGTGCAGAAAATATAATAAATCCACGTACACACTTAATAAACAGTTCAATTCTCTCAGGAACTTACCCGGATATTTTGAAGTTATCAAAAGAAATTCCAGTGCACAAAAACATTTCAAAAGATGAATTAGATAACAATCGTCCTATTACCTTACCAACTGGTATTGCAAAAATTGTGGAAAAAATCATGTGTAAGAGACTGATAAGTTTTATAGAAAAAAATAAAATATTATCAAACTCACAGCATGGATTCAGAACGGAAAAATCTACACAGACAGCAATTTATGAATGTATTAATAGTATACTGAAATTAATTGACAATAAGGAACATGTAACTGGCCTATTATTACATTACATTATTATTATTTATTAAATCGTTACAAATACACACATTTTACAAAATTCATAATATCTGTACACATTTTATGAATTTCCTTACACTTCCTACTCATAGTTTAACCTGTAAATTTATAATTATTAAATTATATTGTTACAATATGATAAAGACAGATCGAAATAGGATATCAAATTCATACAGAGCAGGAAGAGATATCACATATGCCACTAAAAGGTGCAACCTTGTGTGTGGCATGCATATCGTTGATTACTATTTCTAAAAATTGTATAATGGCTTAGCCGAATAACACGTTCTATGAAAATGATGTATACACAAAAAAATAATGAATAAGAAGGAAAATTGAATTTGTGTTTTATAAACTTGTAGGCTCAACTAATTATATTTTCAATTTTAATTTTTTTTTTCTCTGAGAAAATGTTTTATTTGCATCTTCAGGTTTGCATGATTTCCTTTAAATTTTTTAAATTTAATTGGGAGAATGTTATATAATTTTGGTGAGAAATACAGAAAGTTACGTTTGGCTATACCTAACTTAGGTTGATATAAAATAGAGTGATTCTCTGTAATACTTCTGGTTTCATACCCGTGGCTAACAACTTGAATTCTATTTCTAACTTTAAAAATGTATTTATATATTTCAAAAGCATACAATTGTTTAATGTTGAAGACCCTTGTCTCAACATACAGTCTCATAGTCGGATATAATCTATCTTTCTTCAACATTATTCGTAATATGAGATTCTGCACTATCTGAACACTTTTTAGTACATTTTCATAGGCACCTCCCCAGGCAAGAATACCATATGTAAGAACTGACTGGACTAGAGCATGGTAGATGTCTCTTATTAATTTGTAATTGACAATATGTTTTAAATTGTGAAATATATAGATTGTTCTTCTTATTTTACTTGTAAGGTGTTTGCATTGGCTTTTCCATTTCATGTCACTATCTATAAATAATCCCAGATATTTAACTGTATCCACTTTAGCTATTTTAGGACAGTCACAGTTCTGATTACAGTTCAAAGTGTGTATTTTTAGTTCATTAAAATTATCTTCAACTGCTTTTAAACTGAATCTTACGAACTTTGATTTATTTATATTTAAAAATAGTTCGTTACCATCTAACCATACCTTTAACAATTTCAATGCCGCAGTTGCAATTTGTTTTACATTTCCCCATGTTCTACCTTCAACACAAACTACCGTATCATCTGCGTATGATATGACATTAACATTTTCAATTCCATGTATAGATGATTCAATATCGTTGATAAAAATCAAAAATAATAATGGACCCAGCACTGTGCCTTGTGGTATTCCTCTTTTCACTCTTAAAGGTAGACTTGTAGTTCCATTTATTCTAACGTATTGAATCCTTTCAGTCAAATAGCTTTCTATCAATTTCAGTGCTATGCCTCTGATGCCATATCTTTCCATCTTCTGAAGGAGAATATGGTGAGGTTTGGTGTCAAAAGCCTTCTCTAAGTCGAGAAATATGCCCAAGGTCGGTTTCATACTGTTCATATTTTCATAAATTCGCCTAGTTAATTCCCCAATAGCATCAGTGGTGCTGACATTTTTTATAAAGCCAAATTGTCTAGTTGATAGTAGATTGTGTTTCTTCAAAAACTGATAAATATGATTTTTTATACATTTTTCAAATAATTTTGATATGACTGTCGTTAACGATATCGGTCGATAGTTCTTTAGTTCTGAAGGATTGCCTGCTTTATGTAGCGGTTTTACAATTGTAATTTTTAATTGCTTTGGGAAGTATCCAACTGAAAGTGACTCGTTTATTATTGTTAGTAAAGGACTCTTTAAAGAATTAAAATTCTGCTTAATAATTTGAGCTGAGATATTATCTATTCCCATTGCTTTAGTGTCGCTTATTTCGTGTAGGTACTTATGTAAATCCGCTTCGGTAATCGGAATAAAAACAGGAATATGTGTTTCTGTTGATTTTCAAGGAAAAATCTGGATTGTTCTTAATATTTTTAGACATATCAGTAGTTTTGTTAATAAAATAATCATTGAATGTATTAGCTATAGTGAAATCATCATCGTAAACATGATTTTGAGATCTTATTTTTGTTATTTTTTCTTTATGACTTATTCTTTGTGTTATTTCATTGACAATGCCCCATACTTTTCTTGGATTATTAGAATTGGAATTTATTAATTGTTTATAGTGGTCAGTTTTAGCTTTATTAAGCAATTCGTTTAATTTATTTCTATACCGCTTATATTTCTCCTTCATGGCATTGTTCTCTTTATTTGCAATATATTCCTGATACAACCTATCTCTGGTGTGAATGGACTTAATTAGCGCGTGCGTGATCCACTCCTTTCTCTTTCGTTGCTTTGAATTTAATTGTATTGAAGTATTCTTGGATGTATCGAAAGTATTTGATGTTGTTGACCATAAAATCCTCCTTACAAAACTAAATCAATATGGTATTAGAGGTCTAGCTAATAAATGGATAGAGTCTTACTTAACGAGGCGTAAACAAATAGTAAGCTTGAGACACAAGGATGCTGGAACCAAATTACTTACTGAAACATAGTCCAATGAGGGAATTATTAAATTTGGAGTACCCCAGGGATCGGTCTTTGGCCCACTACTCTTTCTTCTTTATATCAATGATATAACACAGAACGTTCATTCACATAAGGAAATTTTGTTTGCGGACGATACAACACTCGTAATGCAAGGTGAAACTAAACAGGTCATACAGCAGTCTGCTGACTCCGTTACAGGATAGTTAACCAAATGGTCACAAGATGATCGCCTCATAATCAACGATAAAAAATAGTATGTCTAAATTTCCACGCTATACAGAATAGGAATCCTGCGAAGCCCAATATAACATTAAATGGTCATCAAATAGAAAATAAATCAGAAACAAAGTTTTTAGGACTATGGATACAACATGACTTGAAATGGAATAAACATATACAATATCTGAATACTAAACTGAACTCGATGTGCTTTGCGTTACGTATTCTGAGAACGTGCACTAGCATCACACATTAAGAAATACTTATTTTGCTTACTTCCATTCATACTTAAGATATGGGGTCATATTTTGGGGTATGTCGCCAGATGTACTAAGCACGTTTAGGATACAAAAGAGGGCGATTAGAATTATGGGAAATGTAAACGCTAGAGAATCATGTAGACCTCTGTTTAAAGATTTAAACATTCTCCCAATGTATTGTATACATGTATTTGATCAAATGGAATTAATAAAATCTATCTATCTATCTACAATACATTTTGATATAGGACACGTCACAAATTACATATATAAAATAAAAGAACTAACAGGTATACATTACTAATACTATAACTATTTATAACTTATTATAATAACAGATCTTAAGATATACAATATTATTGGACAACTATTTACACCTTGCTCTATTATCATAATATGAAAACTTAATTCTATAAATACAACAACTTACAGCTAGGTTTTACAATTAAAATAGAATAGTAAAATATAATTATAGATATCATCGCTCCTATACGCTAAGATATTCAACTACAGAATAAAAACAATGGCATTGCAGATAAGCTTTCAACATTCTATCAAAGGTTTTTTTATTTTTGGGGCAAGTTTTATATACTGGGGTAGTTTATTGTATAATTTAACTCCTGTGTGAAAAGTTCCTGTTTGATATAGACTTGGGCGTGTGTCTGAAATATGAATGTATTGATTTTGTCTTGTGTTATGCCTATGAACATCATTGTTTGTTTTAAGAAAAACAACTTTATTCATTAATTTTTTCTTAAAAACATAATACTTTCAAAGATATATATGCAGGGCAGTGGGAGAATGTTTAAATCTTTAAACGGAGGTCAACATGATTCTCTTGTGTTTACATTTGCCATAATTCTAATCGCCCTCTTTTGTATCCTAAACGTGCTTAGTACATCTGGTGACATACCCCAAAATATGACCCCATATCTTAAGTATGAATGGAAATAAGCAAAATAAGTATTTCTTAATGTGTGCATGCTGGTGCAGGTTTTCAAAATACGTAACGTAAAGTACATCGAGTTCAGTTCAATAATCAGATATTGTATATGTTTATTCCATTTCAAGTCATGTTGTATCCATAGTCCTAAAAACGTTGTTTCTGATTTATTTTCTATTTGATGACCATTTAATGTTATATTGGGCTTCGCAGGATTCCTTCTCTGTATAGTGTGGAAATTTAGACATACTGTTTTTTTATGGTTGATTATGAGGCGATTATCTTGTGACCATTTGGTTAACTCTCCTGTAACGGAGTCAGCAGACTGCTGTCTTTTATTGCGAGTGTTGTATCGTCCGCAAACAAAATTTCCTTATGTGAATGAACGTTCTGTGTTATATCATTGATATATATAGAAGAAAGAGTAGTGGGCCCAAAACAGAGAAGTGGGCCCAAAACCGATCCCTGGGGTACTCCAAATTTAATAATTCCCTCATTGGACAATGTTTCATTAAGTAATTTGGTTCCATCATCCTGGTGTCTCAAGCTTACTATTTGTTTGCACCTCGTTAAGTAAGACTTTATCCATTTATTAGCTAGACCTCTAATACCATATTGATTTAGTTTTGTAAGAAGGATTTTATGGTCAACAACGTCAAATGCTTTCGATAAATCCAAGAATAGGCCAGTTAGATGTTCCTTATTGTCAATTAATTTCAGTATACTTTTAATACATTCATAAATTGATGTCTGTGTAGATTTTTCCTTTCTGAATCCATGTGAGTTTGATAATATTTTATTTTTTTCTATAAAACTTATCAGTCTCTTATACATGATTTTTTCCACAATTTTTGCAATACCAGTTGGTAAGGTAATAGGACGATAGTTATCTAATTCATATTTTGAACCGTTTTTGTGCACTGGAATTACTTTTGATAACTTCAAAATATCCGGGTAAGTTCCTGAGAGAATTGAACTGTGTATTAAGTGTGTAAGTGGATTTATTATATTTTCTGCACATTTCTTTAAAATTTCATCAGGGATGTCATCAGTGCCAGCACAAAATTTATTTTTAGCTCTTTTATAACTATTCTTACCTCTTCACTTGTGACATGATTTATAAATAAAGAATCGCTACATATATTTATTTTATTATTTGAATCTAGTGTATTTACCTGTGATTTATTTAATAATGTTTGTGGAATTTCCAGATACTAGTCATTGAAAGTGTTTGCTATTTCCTCTGGATTATTAATCACTTTATTATTTCTGGTCAGTGTAATGTTGCTTTGTATTTTAGCAGATTTTCCAGTTTCTTTCTATATCACGGACCACATAGCCCTGTTTTTATTAGGTGATTGGGAAATAAAATTATCATTATGCATTTTCTTTGCTAGTCTTATTACCTTATTTAATATGCTAGTGTATTCTTTGTAGTATAAATTGAATTCAGGTGTTGTGTGGTATTGTTTATATAATTTGTGTAGAAATTCCTTTCTTTGACATGAATTTATAATCCCTGTTGTTATCCAATTGCTAGTTTTGTTATTTTGAACAGTTCATCATTTAAAGGGGAATGCTATTTCAAAATAGTGTTTTAGGGTACTGTTAAATGCATTAAATTTATCATTTACATTTTCTAGTTCATAAATTTCTGACCATGTTTCCTTATTTAATAAGTCATTGAAATAAGTAACATTTGTTTCAGTGAATGACCTGCACTTTGATTTTACTCCATTATCATTATTATTGATTGTTTCGGGTACTTCAAAACTCAGTATTTGTCCATTGTGGTCACTAAAACCCGGACAATAGACTTCTATTGAATGGTGATATTTATCTGTATTTATAAAAATTTGATCAGGAGTGGATTTACTATTTTTTTTAAAATTCTTGTTGGGGTATTTACTGTAGGTTTCAGTCCATAGGAAATTAGTAACTGTGTTAATAATTCACAATTTCTATCAACTTTTAAGAAATCCACATTTACATCCCCACAAATTATTATATCGAAATTTACTTTGCTCAAGTTATTGAGTAACAATTCTAATTTATCTATAAATAAAGGAAACATTCCTGACGCAGAACGGTATACGCATACAATTATTAACTTAAACTGCTGTATTTTTACGGCAGAGAATTCAAAATCCTGTTCCGTAATTAGATAATCATAAGCTGTTAACTGTTCATGATTTAAATTCTTTCTTAAGAAGATACAAGTACCACCATGGCTAATATTAGTTCTAGAGTATTTACTAGCTTGTATAAACCCTGGGAATTGAATTAATTCGAGTTGTTCCTCTTTCAGCCAATGTTCTGAAATTCATAGTGCTGAGATGTCATTAAGTTCATTTTTAAACATTAGATTTATGTAATCAATTTTATTATAGAGAGACTGAACATTCTGGTGGTAAATTTTAAATTTGTTACCTTTGCAAGCTTCTGTTGGTGATTTATTTACATTATTACTATCATAATTGTTATTATTATTGTTGCTAGACAAATCCGAAATACCATTGTTCCACTCAGTTAAATTTGACATCGAAAGATCTGAATGCCAAACCTCACGTTTGGCTTCTTAAACAAGTTTCCCCGCTTCCACTCTAAAGATCTTACTGTTGAACTATTCTTATCATTTGAATTTACAATTTTGCAGATTTCATCACTAAAATGCTCTTTTCCTAACCTATTTAAGTGTAGGCCATTTCGAGTGTGGAACTTCCTGTCTAATTTACTTACATCTATAATTTGGACATTTGGAAAACTCTTAAAAATTTTACGAATTTTTCCATTTGTAGCCTATATTTCTACATTTACACATGATTTGGGAATTAAATCGTATCTCTGCGGAATGTTTACAATAATAACATTTGTGTTAAGCATGGATGGCAATTTACTGCACCCGAATTCCGCATAGTCATAGCCTATATCCGCAAAGATAGAAAAGGATTGTAGGGAGGTCGATACCCAGCCAGGTTAACCAACACCACCCTACTAGGATAATGACTAGGGAACCCTCGATGCATACCGGCCATGCAACAACACTACCGATTAGTTACACATTTACAAAGAAATTAAACTATCCTTAACACAAAATGGTAGGACGAGAATCTCGGATCTCGGGCGTGAACGGTGAAAGTTGTGACTAACATGAATTCTAGTAACTAATTCGCAGTATTATCGCATGTCGATTGAAAGAATTAAATGATGATCAGATTTATAAAAAACGAACAGGCAAACAAAAACTAGTGCCTGGGATTTATTTCCAAACAAATTACAAATAAGAAAAATAATCTCTATTACCATTAAAATGAACAAACAAGTTAAAATTAACTGTTACACACGTCAGATAGTTCTACTATCTGTAGAATAAATGTTTCTGAACATTCTCGTTACAACAATGTAATTATATTAAGTTTCATAAAATATTTACGTAATTGACAGTCACCCTTACATTACATAACAAAAACCCTACATTATACACGGGCGTACGTGAAATGTAACTATCAACTCTAATAATACGGTTATAAATTATATAAGTTTTAAATATTTACATTATCTACAGTTCTCGGGCTTCACACGGTTTAAAAATTATACTATTAGCACTATCAGTCGCGATCTGACAGCTTCATAGTGTCTCTGTTACATTAACAGTTCTTTGAACAATGTTTCAACCAACGATCAAATTCTCAGGTACTTCTAGTGGTATGTCATAATAAATAAGCTTTAAATATCAAACACTTAAGTTAAATACAGCTTAGAATGTCGTGTCAATAAACAATAGGATAAAGAGCGATGCGAAACTACCGTACTTAAAGACTCTATACATTTCGTGGATCAAATACAAATATTCCCTGGCATAAACAATTCAAACATTAACCTTTGTGTTAGCGCTTCTTACTCAACCTGTAACAATTCGTTGCTCCACATAGCAATATATTCCTTCCTTCCGCAATACAGTGAAAAATACTTATCAATGGCGTCTTACTACGCTCCAAACAAGTCATACTTCCTTCCTTTCCTTACTATAAACAATCTCCAAAACTCCGCACGGCATTACTTCCATGAAAAACCCATCTTGCTACAGACTTGTAGAAGAATTAGTGATTTTACTAGGTAACTACGCTAGAGTATATTACCGTTCAGAATTCACTCCTAACAACCAACTCTACTCTAAATTATTAAACCTCGTGCATCAATTACAAGAATTACACGTTCGTTCAAAATAATACATTTCACAAAGCACTTCTTATTCCTTTAATTAGCGCTATTTGTTCTCTTTGATCCAAAACAAACTTGTTCTTCCATTCCACCAAACGTTAACAATGTTAATTTGTAGTTCGCTAGTCTTTTAGTTGTTAATAAAAATAAATACATATCCTCACGCTTCTGGTGTACATTTAAATATATGAACAATTCATATTTAAGTTGTTTTTAACATACTAGACCGCAGGTAGACTAACATAACCCCTGGCCTATTCGTCTCAGTTAAACAATGTTTCTACGTCAATTGTTGATAAATATAGGCATCATTTGACCTCAATTGTCACTACCATGATCCTATATTATAGCGTATATTCGTAATATAAATAGTCCAAGACTATTTAGTTGTCTAATTAGTTGTATTCCGCTATTGGAATTTTATAACATTCAAATTGTTATAAATAAATATAACAGATGTATATTAACATCAAAATGTTTGTTAAATAATATTACAGCATCTCACAATAATGCTTTACTTGATAACTATGCATTATAGACATATAAATGTATACTTTCGCTGTTACGCATAGAAATTGTTAATAACAATTATAATGTTTAAATGTTCTTACAATTTGTCATTATTGACGCTCTCCTCTCCAAAATACAATGTAATCGAAGCCTTCTCTCCGAGATACAATATTACCGAAGCATTCCTTTTATAAAACGAGTATCGAAAGTGAGTATTAAAAGACACACGAAGACGTATCAAAAATTACAATGAAACTCTAAATTTTAAGCTATTAAAAACAAAGACTAATGATAAAAATTTCTACAAATGTAGTTGGTCACTCCAAAAATTGATTTCTACTATTACAACAAAACTACCGATATTAGAGCAAACGGTTGTTCTACCTTGAAATGACTTCTACAGCCAAGAAATACCTCTATCAGCTGTTCTTGATATTCCGTCGAAGCTGCAATCGCTCGCCTCCTCGAGAAATCAGTTACAGCCAAGCACGTGCAAATCAGCTGTGAGCGACCCCATCTCAGTCGGGCTGCAATCACCTGCTCTGCGTCTCGGCTGGAGCTGCTAACGGTGAATCTTCCATCTTCACTGTCAGCGACCGGGGAACTGCGTTTCTTGGTTCGTCTGGCTGCAAACGGTCTTCTGCTTCTTATCTCTGAACTGCAGAGTGGTCTCGCCATCGTAGATCCGCAAGTCCTGAATTGACATCTCGTCCTGATGTTGTTGGACATCTTGCTTGTAGTGTAGAAACTCATATTGGAATACTGCAAGTTTTTGCGCAGTTGTAGCTGTGTTGATCCTTGATTTTCCAAGTCACTCTGACTTCCCAATCCATGGTATAGATTAACCTCCTTTCATTTATTTAGTTCTCCATGAAGCTTCCGTATACGTAGAATAAGCTTTTCCTCCCCGACTTAAATTCGCTATCATCATGTAGACTATAATGTAGACTGTGATGTAATAATATTGAATTATATAGTTGAATTCGTTGTAGCAATATTGTAGCTTGCAATAGACAATACTGTTAGTTATTGCTTCTCTGTAAAGTGCTGTTTTATATGCGAAGTCTCGTTCTGATGATGTTATACTTTCATAAACGCTGGTCTCTCCAATACTAATGCAATTTCATTTTGCCGGCTCCTCTTTTAAACTTCCTCGGCGATTCCTCGGTCATTCGACAGTACAGCAGTGCTTGTCGACCGGGCTTATGTTGCGTGCAATAACTGCTTCTCTTCTGTGCGCGTGCGTCAAACGCGTCAGCTCGTGTCAAGTAGCTGCGAGAGAGTCACGCCACGCTTCTCTGCTCGGCGGCGCGTGTCACCACTAGCCTTCCTCCTAGCATCACACTCATGCATTTTAATAGAAATATACTCATATTTGCTCTATTATTCAATAATTTATATTTCTTTTCAACCAAATAAATTTCATATTGCATTCTACACCCATAGATGTGCTTATTTCGCTTTATATGTGCCAAATTTATATAAAAGCGATTCCCACAAAAATTATGTGCTTTTATTTGATTGGCTACTGAAATATTCTGATAAAGGCTCCTGGATCTAGCCTCTTATCCACGGGTCGTGTGCATCGCTTTGTTATGATCGCCTTGCTAACCGAAACTGGTTTTCTGGTGCCAAACATGAAGCTTTGTACAATTTCCAGCTTCGAATGATCGAACTCTTCCTTAGTTAAAATCTCATTCACCAGAATATTTCCAAATAATAAATTCCTCAAAATGCTTAGAAATTCTCCAAAATACTTTCATTATACATCATTTGCATCCCATAATACATATATAATTATTAAATTATTTTAATTTCAAATTTCCAATTTTTCCTTCCAATGGTGCACAAGTCGTTCGAACCACGGCTCAGTCAATGGTCCTAAGCTGGGCTGAATTCGAGTTCAGATCCTCACCCGACTTATAAATAAAGTATAAAACAAACTTTATTTAACACTTGACTTGTTAAATACTGGAAATCGAATTCATCCTTAATGAATCCTTGGATAAAATCTTTTCAATTTTGAATGGTTGTACTTTCCAATGGATCGTTCGCCTTCTATCCTGATAAACTCATAACAATTGTTGTTGAAAACTCTGCCAACCTTGAACGGGCCTTTGAACACATTGGCAAATTTGACATATGTCTTCTTCAGAACGTCAGCTTTGACGGGCATCCTAACTAGGACTAATTCTCCGGGTATCAGTGGTCTGCTGTACCTCTTTCCAAAGACTCTCTTCAGCCGTTTCTCCGCTTGTTTATTCAAGTGCTCTATAGCGATTTCTATTGGTTGTTCCAACGATGGTTCGTCATCTTCCGGAAGATTGAAGATTCCGTCCCACGGCCTAACTGTTTTTTCATCGAAATGAAGTGTCACTGGAACTTGGTTCGTGCTCTCATGCCTTGTGTTATTTATGCAAAACTCCATAAGTGGAACTACGCTTACCCAATTAGAGTGGTTTTCTGAACTCTAGAGGCGTATGTATTTCGAGGCCTCTAACATAGTCCTCTCAATCGGATTTGTCTGTGTGCTACGGATGGAACTAAATATATGTCCAATCTCGAGTCTTTCCATAGCCTGTTGAAATTCCGTAGAAGTGTACTGTGTTCCATGGTCGGTCAATAATCGTTCGGGTTTTCCTAACTTAGGAATTATGTTTTTCTCTAAGTGGTACAATACAGTTTTCGTAGTTGCCTTCTGCATTTTAGAGAAAACATCCTTTGTGAATAGCAAGTATTTCTTACCCCTGCTACCCTTAGGAACTGGGCCGAACATATCTTTACTGAATAATTCCAAAGGTAAGTGGGTATTATGGCTTTTGGCTTCTCCTTCAAAAGCTCAGAATTATACTTATTTTTCTGGCATAGTTCACATGTTCTGATAATGACAGAAATGGATTCCCGCATGTTGCTCCAATAGAACTTCTCCTGTGCAGTACTGTACGTCTTGTCTACACCTCCGTGACCAATAGATTTGTGAACCAACCAAACAATAGGCACTCTCAACCTAGGTGGAATTACAATTCTCACCTTCTTGTGGTCAGTGTCTACGTACTTGCATACAATGCCTTCTACTAATACATACTGAGTAGCTTTCTTCCGTGTTTCCTCATATGCTTCATCGTCATTCTGCATCTTTCCTGACAAGAATCTGAACAAATTTCTCAAACTAGTATCCCTCTTCTGACTAATGGCTATCCTCCTCAGACGTTCTATTGCTGCCTGATCTTCATCGTCCAGTTCTATTACATTGGCATTCACACTCCTCTCTGCAGTTGGATTTCTGGATAGAATGTCTGCCAACAAGTTTTCCTTACCAGGAACATGAACTATTGTGGCGTTAAATTGTTGCAGAAACAACGTCCATCTAGTAATCCTGTCACTAGATAAATATGACTTGAGCATGAATTCCAAAGCTTTGTGATCTGTCCTAATAATGATCTGGTGTCCAATTAAGATCTTCTTCCCGTGATGAAGAGCGTTTATCACTGCTAAAGCCTGCAGCTCTGTTGTGAAATAATTTATTTCATGAGGTTTCAGTTTCCTACTGTTAAAGGAAATATAATGGTTGTTTCCCTCTTGATCCTTCTGGTACAGAATTGCGCTGATTCCGACTTTTGAAGCGTCCGTATCAACAATAAACAAACGTTCAAAGTCCGGATACTCGAGCTTGATATTATCTCTGAGCATCTGCTTTGGCAAAATAAATGCATTCTCAGCTTCAATTCCCCATTTCCATCGGTTGTTCTTCTTCAATAACTCGTGCAATGGTGCCATAACTTCGGAATAACGAGGACAATTGCTGCTAAAAAATTGCCATAGACCTGCGAAAGCTCGCACGTCTCGGATCTTCTTCGGTCGAGGAAATATTAAAATAGCACCAATTTTGTCTTGGTTTGGATGGTAGCCATGTTGATCAATTGTATGCCCCTGGAAATTAATCTTCTGTTGGAAGAAGTGACATTTACTGTACTTAACTTTCATGTTGACCTCTCTCAAGTTCTCCAATAGTTTCTTTAAATGAAGTAGGTGTTGCTCGGGATTTTCTGATAAAACAATTAAATCATCCACATAACATATAACATTAGCTTTCACTTCGTCTGTGAGCTTGCTATCCAATGCTCTAATTAAAGCACGCCTCGAATTTATAAGTCCAAACGGAACGCGTTCTAAACAGAAGCTACTCTGCTCGGACAAGGAGCCTGTATAGCATTTGCTATTCTCAGTTAGTTCAATCTGATAAAAGGACGAAGTTAGGTCCAATACACTGAAGCTTGACTTCCCCTTGAACTTCCTTAATAGTTCTCTGATCTAGGCGGTCGGTCGTGTTCCTTTTCCAAGACACTGTTGAGACCCATAGCATCTAGGCAAACCCGCAGACTCCCATCTGCTTTCTTCACTGCTGTGATTGGGTTCAAGTAAGGTGTCGCCTGTTTTCGGATTATCCCATCCTTTTCCATTCCTCTTATGAGATTAGCAACCTCTGCTTGATATTTCTCAGGAATAGTGTATAGCTTCTTCTGAAATGGTGTATTGTCCTTCAGCTTAATTTCATATTTAAAACCCTTTATAAGACCTGGCTTATCATTGAAGACGTCGGAATATTCCTGGATTAATGCTTCCAATCTACCTTCATAGACCTCAAAATCGTCTATCTTCAAACCATAATGTCCTGTCTTTTCTAATTCTACTTCCGAAATAATCTTCTCCAAATATTTGTCCGTAGCTTCCTTTTCTATGACGTATTCATTTCTTTCTTCATCTTCTTCGCCGTTGTTCCCCTCGTTAAACTTCACTATGCCATTCTTTAGGTCTATCACTGCACCTGTCTTAGTGATGAAATCTATCCCCAGTATAGCATCAAAATTAATTTTATTCAGAACTATAAAAATTTGTTCATAAACATGACCGTTTATAGTGAACTTCATAAGTGCTTGTATTCTACATTTCATCGTCTTATCGTTGAATATGCCACGAACTTTAATAGATGAAACTGGCATTGACTTTCCATTTTTCAACTTGTTATAGCATCTTTCTGACAAGATAATGCATTCGCTCCCGTATCTAGGAGTGTCCTTAAATTCTCTCCTTCCGTCGTAATTTGTAAAATAGGTAAACTAGCTATATTTCCTCTTTCTGGCTCCTCTCTTTCATACAATAAATCTTCATCTTGTACCTGATAGAAATCGTTCACGGCGATCTCATGCCTATCGTTGGTGAACACTGGTCCTCCCTCTACTTCCGTTTTCCTATCGGAGTTTTTTTTTGTGCCCCACTCAGGTTCTGTTCCTGTGTTCCTGAGTTCGAGGCTTCAGGTTGTACCTCTTATCTTCCTTGACTATTTCTTGCCTCATTTTCTCTGTGGCTGTTTATATAGTCTTGACTTTCCCTGTCTCGATCTTGGTAATACTGCCTAACGTTTTCGTTACTACGCCAACCTCTCTGTTGTTGTTGTTGCCTTGGATGTTGTTGCTGATGCTGCTGTTGTTGTTGTTGTTGGCGGGCATAATTACCGTCGTTCCAATTTTTATATCGGCGATAACCTCCTGCTGTGCCTCTATTGCTCCGGTCGTAATAGTCGTACCTCCGTGCATCATTGCTCCTGTGGTAACCTGTCCTTCTCTGACCATTATTCCAGATTTTGCCTGGTATGGCCTTCCATCTCGAAATCTGCGATACGGCGGTTCATAGCGGTTCCTCCCATATGTATTGTTTCTACTAGGACCTGGTCTACTACGGTTCCCCTCCGTCTGCTGTGTCTGATCTACCAGCACGGTGTGAACTTCTCTATGATCCGGTCTTCCTCTAGTATTGTTACTAGGCATTGCATTCGGCGTGGAACTAGCATGATCTAGTTTTCTTAATATTTCTGCCATGCCTTCCAGAGATTTCACATCTGCCGTGATTAAATGTATTCTGACATCATTTGGCATCGGTCTCGATATTGCATGAATCAGTTCTGTCTCAGCCAATGGTGGATCCAAATACTGAAGCCTTGCGAGTTGTGATGTAAAGAACGTTGCATAACGCGTAGGGGTAGAGTGCGCATGCTGTTTTAGAGTATACCTCAGCCCTAATGTCCTGCTGCATCTCTAAACTCCAACATCTGCGTTGTAAAGCATCCGCAAACTCTTCGAAATTGGCGTATGTGTACTTAAAAGCTCTGTGCCAATTCTGGGCCTCAGATTCAAGATACTTTTCAACTACACTCATTTCTCGGTCCCTCGGTATGCGATTATCATCGAGATAATGTCTCATGTCTCTAAGATATTCGACTCCTATGGTGTTGTTTACTACTCCGCTGAAACGAGTTGGCTTATCGTCAATATTCCTTATTACGATAACGTTCTGGTTATTTCTATGGCATCCTTGGTCATAAAATCCTCCCAGTCCTGCATATTCCCTCTGAATACGCTCCGGTTTTTGCATCATATGTGGCCGCTCCTGTCTCTGACTAAAAATGCTTTCTGTGTCTTCTTCAATTCTTTCCTCTGGTTTACTAAGTCTTCCTAATTCTTCTTTGTATCTCTCCTCTCTACTTAGGAAAAATTGAGTAATATCCCGTTGCATTCCTAAACTTATCTCTTCCTTCAAACCTTCATGGTCGCATGGTTCTGCCAAAGTAAGTGCGTTAAGTGTGCTACTAATATCGCATAGTTCGCTTTCCTGACTGGATTTTACTTTCGCGAGATCAAGATTTATTTCGTTAACTGTCGCGCGGATAACGTTCAATTCCTCACTTTTTTTCCGATTCCGTTTTATTTACAATACCTCTCATTTCGGTAAAGCTCGATTTTCTACTTTCCTCTATATGCTTATACAGTTCTAATTTCAAATTATCCCTGTGAGTCAGTAGGTAACATAAGCCGAAGCTGGGACAGGGGCTAATGTGTAAGTCGGCCGCCGCGCGCAACTACGCCATGTTATTCTTATGGAGGGGACAGTCATAGCTGGGCCAGGGGCTAATGCGCAACATGGCCGCCACGCCCTGAGAACGTGAATGACGTCACAGGGACAGTTTCGCCGTGTAGTTGCTAAATGAAATATTTATTATTATTATTATTATTATTATTATTATTATTATTATTATTAGGTAATCATGGATTGATTATGTACAATCAAGACCAGCCTTATATTGTCCACTTTTTGGTGTAGTGGATAGCATTTTAGCTGCTACTGTGGAGGCCAGGGTTCGAGTCTTGGCTCTGTCAAGATTTTTAATTTTGGGCTGAGGGTTGGAACGGGGTACACTCTGCCTCATGAGGTGAAAGTGTGAAAATATGGTTCCATTTATACCTCAACTTTTACTCTTGTCAAATGCAGGGGTATATCTTAACTTAAGGCCACGGCAGCCTCTTTTCTAATCCTTATTTTATTACAAATACACAAACTAATACAGTCATTACAATAACACAGGTTATTATATAAATTCCACACTCAACCAAGTACGCGAGGCTATTTGTCAATAATGTCACAAAACCCTAAAAAAGCAACAAAAAACAAGGTCTGGGTTTGATTCCCACATTAACCAAGAAATTTTATTCTGGGCTGAGGGTTGGAACGGGGTACACTCAGCCTTGTGAGGCAAAACTAAAAATAGGTGGGTTTAATTCTCACCTCAACCATTTTGCCGAACCCAACTACACCTAACCTCGACTAAACTAACCTAATCTAACCTAACCTTACCTAACCTAACATAACCTCAGTTCACCGAACCAAGCATTTCCTCACCTAACTTTACCTAACCTAACCTAACCTATTTTTACCTAACCTAACTTTACCTAACCTAACCTTTAAAGCTAAGCCAAAGGCTAATCAACACACCCAAAGTATATAAGGCACATGCAACTTTCTTTTTGCTAGTCTTATAGAGAGTAAGGTAAAGCTAACACTTGCACTGTGCCTACTGTGCAAGATGTTCGCTACACACAGCCAGCTTAGGATTACAAAGTCAGTTAAGTTTTAAAAAGTAAAAGCTTTTATTCATTTTTTTCATATTTTACACATTGCAATTTATCAATTTTTATTTTACAGTTTTTAAAATTTTAGTTTTAAGTTTTTGAATTTTGTCAGTATGGAAACATGGATTTTTCAATTTTGTTGTTTATATGTTTTTGATTTAGTCCATGACGAAAAGTTCATATTTGCGAAACACGATTTTTCATTACATAAAACAACGCTGTATACCTTATCCCAAAGCATATAGGTAATACATGGGTTATACTATACTTTTGGCTACCTAGTTTTAGCTACCTAAGGGTAGTTTCTCAACATTACTAGGGGTTAACAGTAGGATTGGGAGTGGGAAGTGTAAAGTAATTAGAAAAGTACAAGCAGTGTCCATACAATATTTTTTATTCATTTTAAATACATTTACAATATTTACTCATAATACATTTTTTCTTGTTTTAGGATTTTCATATCCATAACGTAGCCCTTTAAGCATGGTCAACGGCTGGGTAATGACCATAGGCATGTGTACCTATACCATCCGAATCAATTACTCTTTTATCATCACTAGGACACAAAGCAATTTTGTTTAGTCTTATAGATGATATGTCATGTTGCTTAGAAGCGATAATGTTCATTGGTATTCTTTTTACATTGCTTTTCATGACACAATACTTATAATCTTGAAAGCTTATACAATTGTTGACAACACCTCTGTTAATACCTTTAATCTTTTTGATTTCTTTACCATTTATGTCTAAAGCGTACATTTTAGCTCTAAGTCCAACAAATGCTTTTATAATTTGTCCACAAGCCTCGTCTTTAAATTTCCCCAACGATTTCTTGTTTGATGTAGAGTAACATATGATTAGTAGGATAATCAGATGTGTCCAGGTGTTCTAGGAAATCTAACTTGTCTTGATATACATCTTGGGTGTTAACCAAATAAATGAACGTGTCGGTATCCATATACATGAGTTTAAAATTATCCATGCCATAATAGGGTAGCAGGACATCATAGTGGTGGGAATACATGAGAATTTTTGAAATATCCAGTATACACATTCCAATATATATATATATATAGGCTTATTGAGTACAATGTTACGTTTAGCCACGTGGAAAGCAGCTAGGTTAGGACCATAAATTGTTCTGTCAATAAATGTCGGCTTTGCTATTAGCTTTTCTGCCTGTTTGCTGTCAGTCACAAGACGTATGTCTATTATTTTTCGAATATTTTCCATTGTTTTTCCAAAAATGGCATTGTTGAATAATTTGTATTTTTTTTTCAAAATCCCTTTTGGCTAGTTTTCGAAGGTTGTTATTAAAATCAACGTATGCCTTTAGCCAAGGTCTTTGTTTAAACTTTAACACACGATGAATTTTTACCAATTTTAGTCCATGATCTAGAGCCTGTTTAAGTGCCATGTAATGAACAACGTACCGCCTTCGATTTCCAAGATGAGGAATTAGTTTTTTCAAAGACGAATCCTTAGGTTGTGTACACTCTGGTAGGAAAGGTAAATCGTTGTGTAGATCATGAAGGTCAGATGCGTAATAAACATCAACGTCTAGAATGTATCCCACAGGATCGTCTTCCTTTAACGTTCCTAGATCAACAGTATCTGGAGAAACCCACTGAAATCTATCTTAAGGAAGAGAGTGACACATAGCCCACCCATATTGGTTGTTGGCATCATCATAGGTAATAAACTGTGACGGTTTCTCAGAATCATAGGTTTCCATGTATTTATTGTTAGCTTCAGCATACCGATGAGACAACTGGCATATGCCTCCACGTATTCCAGACTCTATTAAAAGAATCTGATTATAATCCTGTAGCAATTCCAGTTCAATTCCAGTGTAAAGGAGCATTGCCTCGAAACTTAAACCAGGCGAAGTAAAGAAGTGTTCAGCATCCACTCGATGTGATTCTAGTGTTTTGTTTCGAAAAGTTTCAAAGCTGTCTGCATGAAGAAGTACACCTGAAGTTAGGTAAAGGCCGCTCTATTATCTAGAGTTTTAATGTTGAACTGGTTCCAGACTTTTTAGCATGCTCATAGTCATCTTTACTAACATCTTCTTGACTTAATTTGTTCAAGAATGCCTCTTTTGGAGGTAAACACGTTTCACTTAACTTTTCCCATGAATCAATGTAATCATACCAAAATACACGTTTTCGAGTCATGATCGTTGCATTTTCTTTTCCAAAGTACTTGTCTGTTTCAGGGTATAATGTTAAGTTGGTAACTAAGTTTTCCAAACTACTAGGCATTAACCGAAACGTATCCACAAATCGAAGCTTGACATTTCCAACATATTTGGTGAAAGAGATGTACTTTTTTTTGGAGTTAGGGATAACGTCCACTCTCTCAGTAGTACACCCCAATTGCTTTACAATGAAATTTGCGTCGTAGCCTCTCATATTATGTAGAAATACAGGATCGGGGTTACTTTTTTACACCTCAAATTACAGTTATTGAGAGCACTTCCACGGTATTCCCCTGTAATATGACAATGGTCTCGAACTTTCCAGTTCTCTTTGGTAAATGGTTTATGACACAAATAACAGGTTTCAGAAGATTGGAACTCTGCTTCTTGATGCTCAGTTAAAGCCTTTGGAACATTTAAGCTGTAAAGACGATCAATTTCATTAGCTATTGAGATCAAACAGTCCATAAACTTTTCTGCGGCGTCAGGTCCACGATAAATAACAGGTTGGCTCGGAAGGTTTGTCTTTATGTGTTCCACAGCTGGTGAGGGTTTAACATATATACCGAAGCTCATAGGAACATGACTCTGGTATGGCACTGTATAACTTGCCTCAGGATTAGGTAGACATGTTTGATATGGTAACAGTATACTTTCAAAATCTGCATAGATAACGTAAGGTATTCTGAGCATTTTTTCCACATTTACGAATTTCACAATTGGGTTTTTAATAGGCATTTCAACCCTAGCAATGTCATGTTGGACACCCACAGCTCTATGTTCTTTTAATGTTTCCATTCTTTGTTGCCCATATTGATTATCGAAGTGAGTAAAACACCGTTTACACGTATATATCTTATGTCCATGGCGGGTAATCTGATGTCCTACTAGTTTATCAAAATATTTGATAAAGACGTAGTGGTTCTGGCCGGATGAAGTACTTAGCAGAAGGAGGTCACGATGGTCTTGTAACTTTTGATCCACAACCTTTAGAGGAAATAGTTTGTTGTCTTCTTTCAGTCCAAATACATTGGTGGATATGTCGTTGGCTTTCTCAAATTTGGAAATGTCAGCTAGCGATGTAGGAAACGATATTACTGAAAAATCATACTTGTTTTCAAGGTCCTTGTATTTACTAATGCGTTCAGCTTCCGTTTTAACCAGATTTGCTAAAATGGCGTACATAAAACACCTCTCATCCTTAAAGTTTTGAGAATTAATGCAGGCTTTTCTTGCTTTTATAGCTGCTGGTAATGGAATATATGTGCTACCACGCAAGGGATTTTACTTATTTATTTTCAATCGTACTCCTTCCACTGCTAACAAAGCCCAATTACTGCCTTCGGCTTCGGTGGCGTAGTTGGTAGCATGCTGAACTGCTATGCCCAAGATAGCGGGTTCAAACCCGGCCGAAGTCGTCGGATTTTTAAGAGCGTTAAAAGTCCATTAGTATGCCTTCCTTCGGAGGGGAAGTAAAGCCGGCGGTCCCATGTCATAGATTTATGGCATGTAAAAGATCCTTTCACAGACTAAACTCGTGTAACGCAAAATTTGTTAGGTTAGATTTTGTCAGAACGCTCTATCAAAGTTCCAACGTTGACCAATAGGTATCATTGATATCTGGTGGCGAAAGTTGGAACTACTTGAAATTGAACGGAACTTGTAGCTCACCCTTTAGGGTGTCCGCTGGAAGCAGCTACAGACTCAGGCGAGCCGAACATGTCCTCGGACACTCCCGGCACTAAAAGCCATACGATAGAGACTGCCTCTTAGCTCAGATTCTTCCATTTCAGTAGTTAACTTTGTAAATTGTGTTTCCAAGAAACTACTTAAGTCTGTTTCCAAAAATAGGGCCTGATTTCGTGTTTTAAAAGCACGATCTGTAATTTCGTTAGTGGACGTATGAATGAATCTACATTAGTAGGTTATAAAGGCAGGTTCTAGCACAGGGGCTAATGGGCAAGATGGCCGCCGCGCGCAATTAGCCCTATGTTATTCTTATGGTGGGGTCATTCAGAGCTGGCACAGGGGCTAATGGGCCAGATGGCTGCCAAGCCCTGAGACCGTGCATGACGTCACAGGGAGAGGTCGGCCGTGTAGTTGTTAAATGGAATATTTATTATTATTATTATTATTATTATTATTATTATTATTATTATTATTATTATTATTATTATTATTATTATTATTAATATAATTAATAATTTTATTAGGTAATTATTGATTGATAGCTTGCCACGGTAGGTGAGTGGTTATCGTGTCGGACTACCAACCCCAAGCTTGCAGGTACGCTCTTGCAAGTGGTAAGTGATTTTTGAAAGGCAGCAAAAATTATGACACGCATGTCATACGATGTTGGCATGAAAAAGAACCCAGGAGAGGTCTGCTATGTAGTTGCTAAATGGAATATTTATTATTATTATTATTTATTATTATTATTATTACTATTTTCTTTAGCGTATAGCTTTTAGCGCCGGGAGTGTCCGAGGACATGTTCGGCTCGCCAGTTTTGTAGCTGCTTCGAGACGGACACCCAATGGGTGAGCTACAAGTACCGTTGGGGAGGAAAGTTGGAAGGGAGGGTCGAGGAGTTGGAAGGTAGCGGCTGTGGCCTATAGTTAAGGACCAACCCCGGCATTTGCCTGGAAGGAAGATGGGAACCCACAGAAGACCATCTTCAAGGTTGCTGGCGGGGGGATTCGAACCTCCTCGCCTCCCGGATGTGAGCGACTGCCAACAGTCATGCCGCAACGACCTCGGCTAACTCACCCGGTATTACTATTATTATTAGGTAATTATTGATTGATCATGTACAATCAAGACCAGCCTTATATTGCCCCCAATTTATGGTGTAGTGGTTAGCATTCTTGGCTGTTACTGTGGAGGCTCGGGTTCGAGTCCTGGCTCTGTCAAGATTTTAAATTCTAGGCTGAGGGTTGGAATGGGGTACACTCAACCTTGTGAGGCAAAACTGACAGGAGCTGGCTTTTGATTCATACCGCTGACATTCTGCCTAACCCAACTTCACCTAACCTAACCTAACCTAACCTTACCTAACCTAACCAGATCCCACCTTACCTTACCTAACCTAACCTAACCTAACTTAACTTCAAAGTCAAAAGGTACAATTCATTTATTGTTTTTTTATACCCTCATAAATTAGATATAGAGAATGTCCACCACGATTTAGATCCTCGAGCACACTTTTCTGACATATATCATTAATACGTGTAGAAAGGAATGTCTGATAATTTTCACTAACACATAATACAAGTTCACCATACATTGTGTCCACTTTTTGAATGTTAATGATACGAAAAAGAGTATGCATTGGTAATTCAGTGAGCTTTTTTTCTCTCTAATCAACAGTTCTACCCCCATAGCATTGTGAATATTTATTGTAGTAGCCTATAAAGAAACAAAAAAAAATCATATCTATTACAGTTTAGCTATAATTGACCAGAACCACTATAACATATTTATTCTAATAAGGAGATTTCCATAATGATAAGAAAAAAAGCTTACCATAATGATGGATTGTGTGTAAGTAAACGTCTTTTGCTGCTTGATGCCACTACTAAACTGATGCTCATACAACAGACAAGTGAGTTCATGTTTCGCTGACGTAATCGTATGTTCCCACGCACTTCCTGTGTGTTGCACACGCCGTAGTGGCTAAATTTGAAACTAGATGAGATGATTTGCTGATGTAATCGTATGTTCCCCCGCACGCACACGCAGGCCCCTGTGGACAGGTCATTGTTGACGGGTCCTTGTTGATGAGCCCCTGTGGACGGGTCCTTGTTGACGGGTCCTTTTTGACTAATCCCTTTAGACCGGTTCCTTTTGACTGGCTCATGACCCCTAATGCTATAATAAAATTAAACGTTGTTCCACATGATACGCAAGCAAAGAGCCGATCGCTACTATGAATTAACATGTTTGTTTTTGTTTTGTTTTTACGCATATGCACTTGTTTTTTTGTAAGAGGGTGGGCTTTTGAATACAGATTTATAGATGAGTTATTTTTTTTATTACCAAAAGATCCAAAACTAATAGGTAATTAGCTTTTTAACATCTCATGAACCAATAAGGCTATGGGACTTGTATTAGAGGTCGTTGGACTTGAGGTGACATTTTGTTTTTGAATGCATTATTTATTTATTTTTTGTTAAAAGGGCCTAACTGCACTTTTGTTAATATCTCGGTAACTAATAATCAGAGAGGGTCAAGTGAGGTGTCATGGGACTCAGAATGGTGAACCCTTTTCCATGACCGAAGAATTTACCCAAAAGATTCAAAAGAGCAAGGTCATTGACCTAAGATTTTATAAACTAATGATTGAATATTAACATGTGAGGTGTCATAGGACTTAGAATGGTCAACCCTTTCCCATGGCCAATGCATTTACCAAAAATACCCAATACATCAAGGTCATTGACCTGAGATTTTATAAACTAATAATCGGGTACGAACATGTGAGATGTTTACCATGTGTGATGAAACATAGCTAGGTAGAGAAAGAATTAGTGTAGGCTACATGTATGGTGACTGACAAGTCTTTTACCATTGAAACTTGTTTTCAGATCAAACTGCAGTATAGAGAGAGTATAGGTTGCAGGTATGGGTTAATAAATGAGAAACGGTGTACGCAAACTCTGATTTATCAAGAATTAAGAGTAGACTATCTTTATTTGATTGGTTATTGAGGATAGCTAAAACACAAAAATGCTCAGTGGTTACCGAGACAAAATGATCGCTACACACAACAAGCTTTAAATACTTGAGGCTAATAATCAATACACACACACACTCGCTTGATCTAAACTAAACTGTGTTGCTGTCAGTGCTCAGACAGTAGGCTGATGACGAAATGCATTGCTAACAGAAATATAATCATTTCCGGTTGTCTAATGTTACCAGCTATCCATTTATTTATTTATTTTTGTGTTGCAGTGGTAAGCACTTTTAGCTCTTGTATTGGTAGTCTTAACTCGATTTCCAGGTCTGAGGCCTAGAACGAGTCGAACTAAGAAACAAGGGCATGGTGGAGCAGTGGTTAAGCTGTTAGCCTTTCACCAGAGGGTTCGATTTCAGGTTAATATGCATGTCATAAACATATTAAACAAAACAAAACAGAGATAACGTTTAAAACTGATTACATTTGTGACTTTTCAAATTATTACTTGGATTACAAATACAAAGGTGAACTGGGTTTGATATACAGTTAATGCTGTCTATCACACACTCGACTGTAAGAAAGCCAAAAGAGCAGAAGGCTTAGGTAGAGCAGTGGTAAAATTGCTATATGTAGAGAACTACCTGGCAAAGCTATATCGCATAAACAGTGCAGGATACAATCCAGCAATCAAATTTGTATCTTGTGGAACAGAGAAATGCACTTACGTGAGAAAATGCAAGTTCATGTGTAATATGACCTAACACACAAGTGTTCACCTGTGCACGTGCACAATAAGAGCTAACAAGTCACATTCTGTTTAGTTCGTATGTAACGTTAGGTTAGGGCTAATGCACACACCCTAGTACACGAGGCACATGCCATTTGAGAGCAGGTCAAGGGATCTAACTTAGTGGATGGATGTGTTCTAACGAGTCATTTGTAGTTGAAAGAGAATAATACTTGTTCTTAAGATGTTAAAACTGAGGAGATGGTATGTACAGTAAGACGTCTTGTTATTTCCTGTGTAATATTACAGACATGGGAGAGAGCACACAGTTCTGTTGCTATGACTACGCTGCAGTAATTTGAAACCCTACGTGTTCATTAAGACAATGGGTGATGATTATACAAAGTTAGCAGTCATTGGATATTACACAGGTGTTCCTTCCGGTTTCATATTGCTGACATGACAGAGAGCGCACAGTTCTATTGCTACAACTAACGCTGCAGTAATTTGAAACCCAAGGTGTTGATCAAGACAATGGGTGATCATGCAAAGTCAGCAGTAATTGGATACCACACATCAACATTGACTAAATCATAAATGTGTCATAACCCGCAGAAACCTCTTTTAAAGATTTTAGATTCTACATTTTAACATTTAAGATTTTTTTGATTTTTAGATTTTACTTTTTTACATTTTCCTAAAAGAGTTAACAACAAGGTCACATACCTAACCTCAATAAACCTAACTTTACCAAACCTAACTTAAGCTAATCCAAAGGCTAATGCACATACCCAAAGCATATAAGGCACATGCAACTATCCTTATGCTTGTCTTACAGGTTACGGTACAACATGATCACCACCCAAACGGATTTTTTTTCATTTTGTTGTTTACACATATGTCAACTTTCCAATTTCCCATTTTCAGTTTTTTTAATGTCAGTTTTTAGTTTTTTTCAATTTCATAATATGGGAAACATGGATTTTTGCATTTTGTTGTTTACACATTTATTAATTTCACAATTTCCCATTTTCAGTTCTTAAAATGTTAGTTTAAAGTTTTTCAATTTCATGATTTAGAATCATGGATTTTCCAATTTGTTGTTTTCACATTTGTCAATTTACCAAATTCCCATTTACAGTTTTTTAAATTTCAGTTTAGTGTTTTTTGTTCTATTCGTTAATATGAAAACATGTTTTTTTTTACAATTTGTGTTTTACATGTCATGCAACTATCCTTATGCTAGTCTTATAGGTTACTGTACAACATGATCACTACCCCCCCCCCCCACTGGATTTTTTTCCATTTTAGTTGTTTACACATATGCCAATTTTACAATTTACCATTTTCAGTTTTTTTAATGTCAGTTTTTAGTTTTTTCAATTTCATAATATGGAAAACATGGATTTTTGCATTTTGTTGTTTACACATTTATTAATTTCACAATTTCCCATTTTCAGTTCTTAAAATGTTAGTTTAAAGTTTTTCAATTTCTTGATATTGAAACATAGATTTTCCAATTTGTTGTTTTCACATTTGTCAATTTACCAAATTCACATTTACATTTTTTTAAAATTTTAGTTTTATGTTTTCTGTTCTATTTGTTAATATGAAAACATGGATTTTTTTACAATTTGTGTTTTTTACATGTCATGCAACTATCCTTATGCTAGTCTTATAGGTTACTGTACAACATGATCACTACCCCACTGTTTTTTTTTCATTTTGTTGTTTACACATATGCCAATTTTCCAATTCCCTATTTTCAGTTTTTTAATATCAGTTTTAAGTTTTTCAATTTCATAATATGGAAACATGGATTTTGCTTTTTGTTGTTTACACATTTATTAATTTCACAATTTCCCATTTACAGTTCTTAAAATGTCAGTTTAAAGTTTTTCAATTTCATGATATAGAAACATGGATTTTCCAATTTGTTGTTTTCACATTTATTAATTTACTAAATTCCCATTTACAGTTTTTAAAATTTCAGTTTAATGTTGTTGTTTTTTCTATTTGTCAATATGGAAACATGGATTTTTCCAATTTGTGTTTTACATGTTCATTTTGCATTAGGAGTTGAGATAGGTGGGTAGTAATTAAAAATGTGCAAGAAGTGTCCATTGTTGACAGGTCATTGTTGACGAGTCCTTTTCATACAACAGAAAAGTGAGTTCATGTTTCGCATGCATTACCTAAAATGTAATACCATGCAAGTGTTTAACATTTTACAACTAACCTGTTATTATGATTTGCACACTAGAAAGGTTATATCTGTTCTGGTAATAGAATTATTTAGCGTTGGCTTTTATATTTAATATGTACAGTTTAAAGTGATAGCAAAGTGGTAGAAATGTGGTAGCAAAGTGATAGACAAGTGGTAGACAATTGGTAACAAAGTGGTAGAAAAGTGGTAGCAAAGTGGTAGAAAAGTGATAGAAAAGGGGCAGAAAAGTGGTAGCAAAGTGGTAGAAAAGTGGTAGCAAACTAGAAAAGTGGTAGCAAAGTGGTAGCAAAGTGGCAGAAAAGTGGTAGAAAAGTGGCAGAAAAGTGGTAGCAAAGTGGTAGAAAAGTGGTAGCAAACTAGAAAAGTTGTAGCATAGTGGTAGCAAAGTGGTAGTAAATATCACATGTATTGTTAAGAAATAGTTTAAGCAGTTACATGGATTCATTCCACAATAATTTCAGCATGACAAAGCTCATTTTCTATATCCAATAGTTCTTCCTCATATTTAGTATGACCAGTTTACACATTTAAACATTTTACAAATTAGCTTATGTGTTAGTTTATGTGTGGGGGTCTTATGTTGGGCATTTTGTGTTGGCTTATTTAACAAGTTATTTTGTCAATGCATTTAGTGGATTTTTCTCTTGGTCTTGGAATGTATATCAGTCCATTATATTACAACATAATGCTTACTGCCATGTTTGTAAGCAACAACAACACACAAAACTTTCAAAAAAATCTAAAGTACTCTAAGGTACTCTCAACTCGTACTCTTACCTCTATCCCATGCCAAGTCAAGAACATTATTTTTTTTTCAAAAAAAAAGGTGAATGGGGAAAGTAGACTATATGTTTAAACTAAAAAAATCATATAAAGTCATATGTTAACTCTAACACCTACGTTTATCCCATTCTTAGTCGAAAAATTTTATATTTTTTATATTTTTCTAAAAAATATTTGGAAAGTAGGCTATATTTTTGAAAACTAATCATTCTATAAAGTCATATATAGACTCAAACCAATGGCTTTTATATCCTTAATCGTTAGAACAAAATATGGAATTTTTGACATTTTTTAAAATGGACTATATTTTGGAAACTAGGAATTTTACAAAAACGTATGTTTGACATAAATGACAGGTATTTACCCCCTCTACCCACAAACCAAGTCCCAGACCTCTGGGACAAAATCCAAAAATGTTTAATTGTGAAAGTAGGCGATATCTTGAAAAGGTATCATTCTAAAAAGTCATATATAGACTCAAACAAATGTTCTTTAAGTTATTTAACGTTAAAACAAAACTTAACATTTTTTTCATTTTCCGTAAAAAGTCCAATTTTCAAAATTGTCTATATTTTGGAAACTAAGAATTTTACAAAAATGTTTGTTTAACGTAAATAAAAGGTCTTTACCCCCTCTACCACAAAATCAATTTCAGGACCCTAGGACAAAAACTGTGCAGTAGTGTGTTTGTAACAGTTCTATACCCACCGCCACCGCTCCACCGCCAAGATGGCGGCCGTAGCTTAACTTAACCTAGCCTAACCTAACAAGATGGTGGCCGTAGCTTTACTTAACCTAGCCTAACCTAACAAGATGGCGGCCGTAGCCTAACCTAACCTACGAGGTGTGATTAAAAAGTTCCAAAATGTGGCTGCGACTTAACCTATCCTAGCCTAACCTAACCTAACCTAACCTACAAGGTGTGTTCAAAAAGTTTCAAAATGGCGGCCGTAGATTTACTTAACCTAACCTAACCTAACTTAACCTAAACCTACGAAAAGTGATCAAAAAATGTTCAAGATAGTGGTCATAGCATAACTGAGCCTAACCTAACCTAAAACTTAAAACTGATATTAAAAAAACTGAAAATAGGGAATTGGAAAATTGGCCTATGTGTAAACAACAAAATGAAAAAAAACAGTGGGGTAGTGATCATGTTGTACAGTAACCTATAAGAATAGCATAAGGATAGTTGCATGACATGTAAAAAACACAAATTGTAAAAAATCTATGTTTCCATATTAACAAATAGAACAAAAAACTTAAAACTGAAATTTAAAAAAACTGTAAATGTGAATTTGGTAAATTGACAAGTGTGAAAACAACAAATTGGAAAATCCATGTTTGAATATCGTGAAATTGAAAAACTTTAAACTGACATTTTAAGAACTGAAAATGGGAAATTGTGAAATTAATAAATGTGTAAACAGCAAAATGCAAAATCCATGTTTTCCATATTACCAAATTGAAAAAACTAAAAACTGACATTAAAAAAACTGAAAATGGTAAATTGGAAAATTGGCATATGTGTAAACAACAAAAATGAAAAAAAAATCCAGTGGGGGGGGGGGGGGGGGGTAGCGATCATGTTGTACAGTAACCTATAAGACTAGCATAAGGATAGTTGCATGACATGTAAAACACAAATTGTAAAAAAATCCATGTTTCCATATTAACAAATAGAACAAAAAACACTAAACTGAAATTTAAAAAACTGTAAATGAGAATTTGGTAAATTGACAAATGTGAAAACATCAAATTGGAAAATCCATGGGTCCATATCATGAAATTTAAAAACTTCAAAATAACATTTTAAGAACTGAAAATGGGAAATTGTGAAATTAATAAATGTGTAAACAACAAAATGCAAAAATCCATGTTTTCCATACTATGAAATTGATAAAAACTAAAAACTGACATAAAAAACTGAAAATGGGAAATTGGAAAATTGACACATGTGTAAACAACAAAATGAAAAAAATATCCGTTTGGGTAGTGATCATGTTGTACAGTAACCTGTAAGACTAGCATAAGGATAGTTGCATGTACCTTATATGCTTTGGGTATGTGCATTAGCCTTTGGATTAGCTTAAGTTAGGTTTGGTAAAGTTAGGTTTATTGAGGTTAGGTATGTGACCTTGTTGTTTACTCTTTTAGGAAAATATAAAAAAGTAAAATCTAAAAATAAAAAAAATCTTAAATTTAAAATGTAAAATCTAAAATCTTTAAATGAAGTTTCTGCTGGTTATGACAACACGTTTATGATTTAGTCAAAGTTGATGTGTGGTATCCAATTACTGCTGACTTTGCATGATCACCCATTGTCTTGATCAACACCTTGGGTTTCAAATTACTGCAGCGCTAGTTGTAGCAATATAACTGTGCTCTCTCTGCCATGTCAGCAACATGACACCGGAAGGAACACCTGTGTAATATCCAATGACTGCTAACTTTGTATAATCATCACCCATTGTCTTAATGAACACGTAGGGTTTCAAATTACTGCAGCGTAGTCATAGCAACAGAACTGTGTGCTCTCTGCCATGTCTGTAATATTACACAGGATATAAAAAGACGTCTTACTGTACATACCTTCTCCTCGGTTTTAACATCTTAAGAACAAGTATTATTCTCTTTCAACTACAAATGACTCGTTAGAACACATCCATCCACCAAGTTAGATCCCTTGACCTGCTCTCAAATGGCATGTGCCTAGTGTACTAGGGTGTGTGCATTAGCCCTAACCTAACGTTACGTACGAACTAAACAGAATGGGACTTGTTAGCTCTTATTGTGCACGTGCACAGGTGAACACTTGTGTGTTAGGTCATATTACTCATGAACTTGCATTTTCTCACGTAAGTGCATTTCTCTGTTCCACAAGATACAAATTTGATTGCTGGATTGTATCCTGCACTGTTTATGCGATATAGCTTTGCCAGGTAGTTCTCTACATATAGCAATTTTACCACTGCTCTACCTAAGCCTTTTGCTCTTTTGGCTTTCTTACAGTCGAGTGTGTGATAGACAGCATTAACTGTATATCAAACCCAGTTCACCTTTGTATTTGTAATCCAAGTAATAATTTGAAAAGTCACAAATGTAATCAGTTTTAAACGTTATCTCTGTTTTGTTTTGTTTAATATGTTTATGACATGCATATTAACCTGAAATCGAACCCTCTGGTGAAATGCTAACAGCTTAATCACTGCTCCACCATGCCCTTGTTTCTTAGTTCGACTCGTTCTAGGCCTCAGACCTGGAAATCGAGTTAAGACTACCAATACAAGAGCTAAAAGTGCTTACCACTGCAACACAAAAATAAATAAATAAATGGATAGCTGGTAACATTAGACAACCGGAAATGATTATATTTCTGTTAGCAATGCATTTCGTCATCAGCCTACTGTCTGAGCACTGACAGCAACACAGTTTAGTTTAGAACAAGCGAGTGTGTGTGTGTGTGTATTGATTATTAGCCTCAAGTATTTAAAGCTTGTTGTGTGTAGCGATCATTTTGTCTCGGTAACCCCTGAGCACTTTTGTGTTTTAGCTATCCTCTTTAACCAATCAAATAAAGATAGTCTACTATTAATTCTTGATAAATCAGAGTTTGCGTACGCCGTTTCTCATTTATTAACCCATACCTGCAACCTATACTCTCTCTATACTGCAGTTTGATCTGAAAACAAGTTTCAATTGTAAAAGACTTGTCAGTCACCATACATGTAGCCTACACTAATTCTTTCTCTACCTAGCTATGTTTCATCACACATGGTAAACATTTCACATGTTCGTACCCGATTATTAGTTTATAAAATCTCAGGTCAATGACCTTGATGTATTGGGTATTTTTGGTAAATGCATTGGCCATGGGAAAGGGTTGACCATTCTAAGTCCTATGACACCTCACATGTTAATATTCAATTATTAGTTTATAAAATCTTAGGTCAATGACCTTGCTCTTTTGAATCTTTTGGGTAAATTCGTTGGTCATGGAAAAGGGTTGACCATCCTGAGTCCCATGACACCTCACTTGACCCTCTCTGATTATTAGTTAGCGAGATATTAACAAAAGTGTAGTTAGGCCCTTTTAACAAAAATAAATAAATAAATAAATAATACATTCAAAAACAAAATGTCACCTCAAGTCCAACGACCTCTAATACAAATCCCATAGCCTTATTGGTTCATGAGATGTTAAAAAGCTAATTACCTATTAGTTTTGATCTTTTGGTAATAAAAAAACTCATCTATAAATCTGTATTCAAAAGCCCGCCCTCTTACATAACACCCAAGTGCACATGCGTAAAAACAAAACAAAAACAAAACATGTTAATTAATAGTAGCGATCGGCTCTTTGCTTGCGTATCATGTGGAACAACGTTTAGTTTCATTATAGTATTAGGGGTCATGAGCCAGTCAAAAGGAACCGGTCTAAAGGGATTCGTCAAAAAGGACCCGTCAACAAAGACCCGTCCACAGGGGCTCGTCAAAAAGGACCCGTCAACAAGGACCCGTCAACAATGACCCGTCAACAATAACCCGTTCACAGGGATTCGTCCACAGGGACTCGTCCACAATGACCCGTCCACAGGGGCCTGCGTGTGCGTGCGGGGGAACATACGATTACATCAGCAAATCATCTCATCTAGTTTCAAATTTAGCCACTACGGCGCGTGCAACACACAGGAAGTGCGTGGGAACATACGATTACGTCAGCGAAACATGAACTCACTTGTCTGTTGTATGAGCATCAGTTTAGTAGTGGCATCAAGCAGCAAAAGACGTTTACTTACACACAATCCATCATTATGGTAAGCTTTTTTTTCTTATCATTATGGAAATCTCCTTATTAGAATAAATATGTTATAGTGGTTCTGGTCACTTATAGCTAAACTGTAATAGATATGATTTTTTTTGTTTCTTTATAGGCTACTACAATAAATATTCACAATGCTATGGGGGTAGAACTGTTGATTAGAGAGAAAAAAGCTCACTGAATTACCAATGCATACTCTTTTCCGTATCATTAACATTCAAAAAGTGGACACAATGTATGGTGAACTTGTATTATGTGTTAGTGAAAATTATCAGACATTCCTTTCTACACGTATTAATGATATATGTCAGAAAAGTGTGCTCGAGGATCTAAATCGTGGTGGACATTCTCTATATCTAATTTATGAGGGTATAAAAAAACAATAAATGTATTGTACCTTTTGACTTTGAAGTTAAGTTATGTTAGGTTAGGTTAGGTAAGGTAAGGTGGGATCTGGTTAGGTTAGGTAAGGTTAGGTTAGGTTAGGTTAGGTGAAGTTGGGTTAGGCAGAATGTCAGCGGTATGAATCAAAAGCCAGCTCCTGTCAGTTTTGCCTCACAAGGTTGAGTGTACCCCATTCCAACCCTCAGCCTAGAATTTAAAATCTTGACAGAGCCAGGACTCGAACCCGAGCCTCCACAGTAACAGCCAAGAATGCTAACCAGTACACCATAAATTGGGGGCAATATAAGGCTGGTCAGGATTGTACATGATCAATCAATAATTACCTAAGAATTATAGTAATAATAAATAATAATAATAATAAATATTCCATTTAGCAACTACATAGCAGACCTCTCCTGGGTTCTTTTACATGCCAACATCGTATGACATGCGTGTCTTAATTTTTGCCGCCTTTCAAAAATCACTTACCACTTGCAAGAGCGAACCTGCAAGCTTTGGATTGGTAGTCCGACACGATAACCACTCACCCACCGTGGCAAGCTATCAATCAATAATTACCTAATAAAATTATTAATTATATTAATAATAATAATAATATTAATAATAATAAATATTCCATTTAACAACTAGACGGCCGACCTCTCCCTGTGACGTCATGCACGGTCTCAAAGCTTGGCAGCCGTCTTGCCCATTAGCCCCTGTGCCAGCTCTGAATGACCCCTCCATAAGAATAACATAGGGCTAATTGCGCGCGGCGGCGATCTTGCCCATTAACCCCTGTGCTAGAACCGGCCTTTATAACCTACTTACATTCAGCCACAAGATTAACTTTGATTGACTTGTGTTTTGCTAGTTCTTTCTGCATAGCTTGTATTATTTGCTGTTTGGATTCTTTAAGGTATGAATTTAAATCCTTACACGTATCACAAAGTATAAAATAGGATTTAAGACGACCTTCAAAACAAGTTTCATATTCAGTAAGTCCATTTTTGTCTGGAACCATTGAGAGCAGGTAATGCTTTGTAGGCTCAGTTTTTTGTCTTTTAGCTGGTGACACAACCTTACAACATTCTTCATGGCGACGTCCGTTGTAAGCATTGTTAAATTTACTACCACAGGTCTTGCACTCATAAAATTTACCACACGATACCTCATGTCGCTTTTTATCATAGTCTCGAAGAAAAGTCTTTCCACACTCTTTACACACATAGCTAGGCATGGATTCTTCCAACATGGATGTTGATTTCTGCAAACAGCTGCTTACTGCGTATCACAAGGCTAGAGGCTGGTCAGTGAGACGGTCTTTCACGATGTGAACACTGCAAAAGGTAGTAATCAACTGATTGTATTCCTGCTAAGAGACCTCTTATATACCCTTATCAAGACCAACAGCTACTTACCACGTAATACACGGCTAGAGCCTAGTGGGTGAGACGATCTTTCACAATGTGATCACTGTCAAATGTAGTAGTCAACTGAAAATATTCTCACACCATACTGAAGGTTATCAGGTACTTACTGCATACCAAAAGGCTGCACACTCGTGGGTTTGACAGTCTTCCTTGCTAAGGACCCCTTATATTCCCTACACAAGGCTATACATGTTAGTTCTAAACACTTAGTAGTTAATTGTATATTAAATTTATATACACAGCTTATACACGCACGTTTTCACGCGGTAAAACTTTACCAGATAGTCAAATGCGACACGCAAAGTATGTTTCCGCTATCTAGCGGTGACTATGAGAACTACATGAACGACCAGCATGGTACCTAGCGCTCCATATCAACATTACTGAACGACCAGCATGCTATCTAGCTGTCGATATCAACAATCACTCAACTACCAGCATTCTGCCTACCGGTCAATATGACAACTCAATCAACTACTAGCATGCAGTCCAAAAATGAACACATTTGTTCATATCCACTAACAATACACACAGCGGGTTTGCTTTATCGTTTAATACAAATATATCTTGTTTAAATAATGTAACATAAAGTCCAATGGCGCAATTGTATGGGAATGTTGCATTACCTAAAATGTAATACTATGCAAGTGTTTAACATTTTACAATCGGCTGATGTATTTTTTGTTTTATGTGTTGGCTATTATGTTGGCTTTTGTATTGGCTTTTATGTTGGCTTTTTGTATTGGCTTTTATGTTGGTTTTAGTATTGGCTTTTATGTTAGCTTTTTGTGTTGGCTTTTATGATGGCTTATTTGACAAGTTATTTTTGTCAATGTATTTAGTGGATTTTTCTCTTGGTCTTGGAAAGTATCTCAGTCCTTTTTATCTAAGCATAATGCTTAACGCCATGTTTGTAAGCAACACCAACAACAACACAATAAAATTCCCCCGAAAAATAATCGACAGTACTCTAAGGTTAATCATGTACTCTCAACTCTTACTCTTATCTCTAACCCAAACGCCTAGTCAAAAACAGTATATTTTTCATATGTTTCAAAGAAAGGTAAATTGGGAAAGTAGACTATTAGCTTGAACTAAAAATTATATAAAATCAAATGCTAACTCCAACACCTACGTCTATCCCACTCTCAGTCAAAAAATATTATATACTTTAAATTTTTTCAAAAAATATTTGGATAGTAGACTAAATTTTGAAAACTTATCATCCTAAAAAGTCATATCAAGACTCAAACCAATGTCTTTTTTATCCTTAATCGTTAGAACAAAATATGGATTTTTTGACATTTTTTCCTAAAATGTTCATTTTAAAAAATGGGCTATATTTTGGAAACTATGAATTTTAGAAAAAAGGTGTGTTTGACATAAATGATAGGTATGTACCCCCTCTACCAAGAGACCAAGTTCCAGGTATCTGGGCAAAATTCAGAAAGGTTTAATTGTGAAAGTAGGCGATATTTTGAAAACGTATCATTCTAAAAAGTAATATATAGACTCAAACAAATGTTATTTAAGTCCTTTAACGTTGAAACAAAACTTAATATTTTTTTCATTTTTTCCAAAAAAAGTCCAATTTTCAAAATTGTCTATATTTCGGAAACTAAGAATTTTACAAAAATGTTTGTTTAACGTAAATGAAAGGCCTTTACCCCCTCTACCCCAAAAATAAATTTCAGATTCTTAGGACAAAAACTGTGCAGTAGTTGTTTTGTGTCGGTTAAGCATTATGCTTAGATAAAAAGGACTGAGATACTTTCCAAAACCAAGAGAAAAATCCACTAAATACATTGACAAAAATCACTTGTCAAATAAGCCAACATAAAAGCCAACACAAAAAGCCAACATAAAAGCCAATACTAAAGCCAACATAAAGGCCAATACAAAAAGCCAACATAAAAGCCAATACAAAAGCCAACATAAAAGCCAACACATAAAACAAAAATACATCAGCCGATTGTAAAATGTTAAACACTTGCATAGTATTACATTTTAGGTAATGCAACATTCCCATACAATTGCGCCATTGGACTTTATGTTACATTATTTAAACAAGATATATTTGTATTAAACGATAAAGCAAACACGCTGTGTGTATTGTTAGTGGATATGAACAAATGTGTTCATTATTGGAATGCATGCTAGTAGTTGAATGAGTTGTCATATTGACCGGTAGGCAGAATGCTGGTAGTTGAGTGATTGTGGATATCGACTGCTAGATAGCATGCTGGTCGTTCAGTAATGTTGATATGGAGTGCTAGGTACCATGCTGGTCGTTCATGTAGTTCTCATAGTCACCGCTAGATAGCGGAAACATACTTTGCGTGTCGCATTTGACTATCTGGTAAAGTTTTACCGCGTGAAAACGTGCGTGTATAAGCTATGTATATAAATTTAATATACAATTAACTACTAAGTGTTTAGAACTAACATGTATAGCCTTGTGTAGGGAATATAAGGGGTCCTTAGCACGGAAGACTGTCAAACCCACGAGTGTGCAGCCTTTTGGTATGCAGTAAGTACCTGATAACCTTCACGAAATCAGGACCTATTTTTGGAAACGGACTTAAGTAGCTTCTTGGAAAATATACAAAGTTAACTACTGAAATGGAAGAATCTGAGCTAAAAGGCAGTAATTGGGCTTTGTTAGCAGTGGAAGGAGTACGATTGAAAATAAAAAGTACAATCCCTTGCGTGGTAGCACATTTATTCCATTACCAGCAGCTATCAAAGCAAGAAAAGCCTGCATTAATCCTCAAAACTTTAAGGATAAGAGGTGTTTTATGTACGCCATTTTAGCAAAACTGGTTAAAACGAAAGCTGAACGCATTAGTAAATACAAGGACCTTGAAAACAAGTATGATTTTTCAGTAATATCGTTTCCTACATCGCTAGCTGACATTTCCAAATTTGAGAAAGCCAACGACATATCCATCAAAGTATTTGGACTGAAAGAAGACAACAAACTATTTCCTCTAAAGGTTGTAGATCAAGAGTTAAAAGACCATCGTGACCTCCTTCTGCTAAGTTCTTCATTCGGCCAGAACCACTACGTCTTTATCAAAGATTTTGATAAACTAGTAGGACATCAGATTACCCGCCATGGACATAAGATATATACGTGTAAACGGTGTTTTACTCACTTCGATAATCAATATGGGCAACAAGGAATGGAAAAATTAAAAGAACATAGAGCTTTGTTTGTCCAGCATGCCATTGCTAGGGTTGAAATGCCTATTAAAAACCCAATTGTGAAATTCGTAAATGTGGAAAAATGCTCAGAATACCTTACGTTATCTATGCAGATTTTGAAAGTATACTGTTACCATATCAAACATGTCTACCTAATCCTGAGGCAAGTTATACAGTGCCATACCAGAGTCATGTTCCTATGAGCTTTGGTATATATGTTAAACCCTCACCAGCTGCGGAACACATAAAGACAAACCCTCCGAGCCAACCTGTTATTTATCGTGGACCTGACGCTGCAGAAAAGTTTATGGACTGTTTGATCTCAATAGCTAATGAAATTGATCGTCTTAACAGCTTAAATGTTCCAACGGCTTTAACTGAGCATCAAGAAACAGAGTTCCAATCTTCTGAAACCTGTTATTTGTGTCATAAACCATTTACCAAAGAGGACTGGAAAGTTCGAGACCATTGTCATATTACAGGGGAATACCGTGGAAGTGCTCTCAATAACTGTAATTTGAGGTGTAAAAAAGTAACCCCGTTCCTGTATTTCTACATAATATGAGTGGCTACGACGCAAATTTCATTGTAAAACAATTGGGGTGTACTACTGAGAGAGTGGACGTTATCCCTAACTCCAAAGGAAAGTACATCTCTTTCACCAAATATGTTGGAAATGTCAAGCTTCGATTTGTGGATACGTTTCGATTAATGCCAAGTAGTTTGGAAAACTTAGTTACCAACTTAACATTATACAATGAAACAGACAAGTACTTTGGAAAGAAAATGCAACGCTCATGACTCGTAAAGGTGTATTTTGGTATGATTTACATTGATTCATGGGAAAAGTTAAGTGAAACGTGTTTACCTCCAAAAGAGGCATTCTTCAACAAATTAAGTCAAGAAGATGTTAGTAAAGATGACTATGAGCATGCTAAAAAGTCTGGAACCAGTTCAACATTAAAACTCTAGATACTAGAGCGGCCTTTACCTAACTTCAGGTGTACTTCTTCTTGCAGACAGCTTTGAAACTTTTCGAAACAAAACACTAGAATCACATCGAGTGGATGCTGAACACTTCTTTACTTCGCCTGGTTTAAGTTTCGAGGCAATGCTCCTTTACACTGGAATTGAACTGGAATTGCTACAGGATTATAATCAGATTCTTTTAATAGAGTCTGGAATACGTGGAGGCATATGCCAGTTGTCTCATCGGTATGCTGAAGCTAACAATAAATACATGGAAATCTATGATTCTGAGAAACCGTCACAGTTTATTACCTATGATGATGCCAACAACCAATATGGGTGGGCTATGTGTCACTCTCTTCCTTAAGATAGATTTCAGTGGGTTTCTCCAGATACTGTTGATCTAGGAACGTTAAAGGAAGACGATCCTGTGGGATACATTCTAGACGTTAATGTTGATTACCCATCTGACCTTCATGATCTACACAACGATTTACCTTTCCTACCAGAGTGTACACAACCTAAGGATTCGTCTTTGAAAAAACTAATTCCTCATCTTGGAAATCGAAGGCGGTACGTTGTTCATTATATGGCACTTAAACAGGCTCTAGATCATGGACTAAAATTGGTAAAAATTCATCGTGTGTTAAAGTTTAAACAAAGACCTTGGCTAAAGGCATACGTTGATTTTAATAACAACCTTCGAAAACTAGCTTAAAGGGATTTTGAAAAAAATCTGTACAAATTATTCAACAATGCCATTTTTGGAAAAACAATGGGAAATATTCGTAAAATAATAGACATACGTCTTGTGGCTGACAGCAAACAGGCAGAAAAGCTAATAGCAAAGCCGACATTTATTGACAGAACAATTAATGGTCCTAACCTAGCTGCTTTCCACATGGCTAAACGTAACATTGTATTCAATAAGCCTATATATATATATATATTGGAATGTGTATACTGGATATTTCAAAAATTCTCATGTATTCCCACCACTATGATGTCCTGCTACCCTATTATGGCATGGATAATTTTAAACTCATGTATATGGATACCGACTCGTTCATTTATTTGGTTAACACCCAAGATGTATATCAAGACAAGTTGGATTTCCTAGAACACCTGGACACATCTGATTATCCTACTAATCATATGTTACTCTACATCAAACAAGAAATCGTTGGGGAAATTTAAAGACGAGGCTTGTGGACAAATTATAAAAGCATTTGTTGGACTTAGAGCTAAAATGTACGCTTTAGACATAAATGGTAAAGAAATCAAAAAGATTAAAGGTATTAACAGAGGTGTTGTCAACAATTGTATAAGCTTTCAAGATTATAAGGATTGTGTCATGAAAAACAATGTAAAAAGAATACCAATGAACATTATCGCTTCTAAGCAACATGACATATCATCTATAAGACTAAACAAAATTGCTTTGTGTCCTAGTGATGATAAAAGAGTAATTGATTCGGATGGTATAGGTACACATGCCTATGGTCATTACCCAGCCATTGACCATGCTTAAAGGGCTACGTTATGGATATGAAAATCCTAAAACAAGAAAAAAATGTATTATGTGTAAATATTGTAAATGTATTTAAAATGAATAAAAAATATTGTATGGACACTGCTTGTACTTTTCTAATTACTTTACACTTCCCACTCCCAATCCTACTGTTAACCCCTAGTAATGTTGAGAAACTACCCTTAGGTAGCTAAAACTAGGTAGCCAAAATTATAGTATAACCCATGTGTTACCTATATGCTTTGGGATAAGGTATACAGCCTTGTTATATGTAATGAAAAATCGTGTTTCGCAAATATGAACTTTTCGACATGGACTAAATCAAAAACATGTAAACAACAAAATTGAAAAATCCATGTTTCCATACTGACAAAATTCAAAAACTTAAAACTAAAACTTAAAAAACTGTAAAATTAAAAATTGATAAATTGCAATGTGTGAAATATGAAAAAATTAATAAAAGCTTTTACTTTTTAAAACTTAACTGACTTTGTAATCCTAAGCTGGCTGTGTGTAGCGAACATCTTGCACAGTAGCCACAGTGCATGTGTTAGCTTTACCTTACTCTCTATAAGACTAGCAAAAAGAAAGTTGCATGTGCCTTATATACTTTGGGTGTGTTGATTAGCCTTTGGCTTAGCTTTAAAGGTTAGGTAAAGTTAGGTTAGGTAAAAATAGGTTAGGTTAGGTTAGGTAAAGTTAGGTGAGGAAATGCTTGGTTCAGTGTACTGAGGTTATGTTAGGTTAGGTAAGGTTAGGTTAGGTGAGGTTAGTCGAGGTTAGGTGTAGGTGGGTTTGGCAAAATGGTTGAGGTAAGAGTTAAACCCACCTATTTTTAGTTTTGCCTCACAAGGCTGAGTGTACCCCGTTCCAACCCTCAGCCTAGAATTAAATTTCTTGGTTAATGTGGGAATCAAACCCAGACCTCGTTTTTTGTTGCTTTTTAGGGTTTCGTGACATTATTGACAAATAGCCTCGCGTACTTGGTTGAGTGTGGAATTTGTCTAATAACCTGTGTTATTGTAATGGCTGTATTAGTGTGTGTATTTGTAATAAAATAAGGATTAGAAAAGAGGCTGCCGTGGCCTTAAGTTAAGATATACCCCTGCATTTGACAAGAGTAAAAGTTGAGGTATAAATGAAACCACATTTTCACACTTTCACCTCATGAGGCAGAGTGTGCCCCGTTCCAACCCTCAGCCCAAAATTAAAAATCGTGACAGTGCCAAAACTCGAACCCAGGCCTCCACAGTAACAGCTAAAATGCTATCCACTACACCAAAAAGTGGACAATATAAGGCTGGTCTTGATTGTACATAATCAATCCATGATTACCTAATAATAATAATAATAATAAATATTCCATTTAGCAACTACACGGCGAAACTGTCCCTGTGACGGCATTCACGGTCTCAGGGCGTGGCGGCCATGTTGCGCATTAGCCCCTGGCCCAGCTATGACTGTCCCCTCCATAAGAATAACATGGGGTAGTTGCGCGCGGCGGCCGACTTACGCATTAGCCCCTGTCCCAGTTTCGGCTTATATTACCTACTTGAGTCTTAGCATTTTTCTCTATTTCATTAACATCCTGAAATATTTTACCATGCAGTTCCTGCATGTAATCCCTATTAGATTTAATAACCTCATCTCTTAAATCACTAACAGATTTAGTTATACAAGAAGCAATGTCAACATTTATACCCTCTGTTATCAGCGTTTGTTGGTCTTTCAACTTACCTTCTAAGTTACCAACAGTGATGTTCAGGTCACTGAGCTTATCAGTGATTTTTTTCTGGGAACCTAACATGGAATCATTGTATTTAAGCTGCTCTATTGTGGCTTTCCCTATGCTTTCCTGTATCTTTCCTTCTAGCTTAATAATGTTGTCATTACATTGAACTCTAGCTTCTACTACTTTTTGGCTAACTTCCTCTCTAAGTGAGCTTATTTCCATATTGGTAGAGGCCACATCTTCTTTCACCTGATTGAAAGCTGATTTGGTCTCTCTCAAAGCTCTCCTACTTTGGTCTACAGATATTTTACTTTCGGTCTGAGCTAGTTTGCTTTGCTCCTGAGCTAATCTTCCTAACTCCTGGGCTTTCTCTAAGGCTCTCTTAATTTCTTCCTCTGTTTGTTTCGCCTCCTCTTTGGCCTCTTCTTGTGCTAACCTGGCCTCTTCTTGGGCTTTTCTTATAGCTTCTTGCACCTTTCTAGCTTCCTCTCGAACTGCTCTATCTTCATCTCTGGCCTTCCTTTCTTCCTCTCGTGCCTTTATATTTTCTTCTAAAATTCTCTCTTGAGTCTTCCTACACTCCTCCTGCACTAAGGTTATACTAGCTTTAGTAACTGACTGAGCTAATGCTAACTCTCCTTTCATCTCAGACTTAACTGTAGCTGCTGACTGCTTTATCTCTCTATCTAACTTCTTAGTACTATCGTGTGTGGATTTGTGGAGGACATCTACATCTCCTGTTAACTGGTTCTGACTTTCCTGGATCTTTTCCTGGATGGCCCTGATATGGCTCATATCTCCCGACGACATAATAATTTCACACTTGAGAAATAAGGAGGTATCATCTATATTACTTCATGGACATGTCAGAGTGACCAACTCATTTAAATTCTACAAAGGAATACTTCGATATACGTATTAAAATTCAATAACTTAACGTCTACAATCTTGTCTAGCCTTAATCTAATAAACTGATCTTCCTTCACTTCGCAATCCCTAACTAATATTAAGAGGCGGTCGTACTCAGATCCTATTTCACCTTTCATTTCAAAACATTGCCACTAGTTTCGTTGTAGTCGCTCTCGCCTATTAGTTACATGGCCTGTACCAAGACCAACTACAATACTCAGACCTTAATGTAGAAAAAACATGGCGGCGATGGTTGCCCTACGAATAGCTAAGATCATGTCATCGGGGTTGTCACAGTTCGTGTAAATTATTATTTTTACTCACCTAAGAGCATAAACGATATCACAAGACGAGACTAGGTTCCGAAGAAATATGCATCAATAATTTAGACTTACCTGAATTAATTTATCTATATAGTGCTGGCCTCGAATTATAGGTTTCTTCGTCTTCACCCAAGGGGCAGCTACAATAGTCTCACTGTTTCTGTGGTTCAATAAGAAGCTTTTTGGCGAGTTATCACGATATGTGTTTAAGTTCAGTAATTATAGATTAATATTATTAGCATAAAATCAAACAGATTCTGAAGTAGGAGAGAAGAAAGTACCCGGTTACTGAAGTGCTGTCCCAGCACATGCCAAGTATTTGTGTACACAATCGGAATGAGAATAGTTGCCTGAAATAATCGAACCAACGCTATAGAGATACAATTCAATTAAGACCTCTCGTAGAATTGTCTAAAATCTCGGCTAAAACATCACACCGAATTAGTTGATTGAAATATGCAAAGAAGTCGTCGTGTGGATATCTGAACACAATTATGGAGATTACCACACACAAGGACACGATAATATGTTACCATCTAACCTATTAAACATTCGCTGTTACCGTTTGGAAAAGCTGTACGCTGGAAATAGTAGATTCAGTAAGTAATGTAGGTAGGAAAGCACCATCTCCCTCTTACGGAATTATCGCGGCACACCATCTCGCAATATAAGTACATTATTGGCAAGTTACTCACAACACTTTATTACACACATCATAATAAAAGAATAACTTGCAAGCTGTAAGAATCACAAAGGTATGAATAATGACGGAACATAATGAGTTCACTGTTTGGACAGGGGGAACATATTCCTTAACCAATAAAACAGAAGTTCACTGTAATTTTTGGCGTGTATACAAGGCAGTGTAGAACATCTGCTAGTCTGGTAAGGATTTACGAGGCACATGAAGCCGAGCGTTGATTACGTCAACGGTTTGATCTTGCCGTAGATGCTCATTGCGTTTTCCCTTTACGTACTTAAGTTCGACACTACCGGTACTGAAGTGTACGAAGCTATTATTATATTGTCACTAACTAGGAAATCATTGCGGTGTATATTCTTGAGACACTACTATTAAAGCTTTAGTCTTAGGTACTTCAACATCTGCAGCAAGTGACACAATGCCATCGGTCGACTGAACAATCATCACACAATCGAACCAGTCCATAATAAGCGTATTATCACATATTTACCCACGATTGCAATACATTAACGCGAACTGGACTCAACAGACACACTGAAGACACTAAAAATTACAGATGATCAATAGTTTATCCCAACTTTCATCAAACGAAGCTAATCAAAGCTAATATTGTATCCCAGCAACGAATGTAAACAAACAATATCTCGGGCTTCCGCATGCGCCATTTTCACACTTTCGATACCTGCATTAAGGTCTGTGTATTGTAGTTGGTCTTGCCTGTACATAGGTATCAGAACGGACTACCCCCACCCCCTAACAGTGAGGGTGTTTCAAGGTCGCGCGTTCAAGAAAGTCCAAACTGCTTGAGTCCGAACACTGGGGAATTATTGCAGTCTCGTGGCATTGTGCCTCAAGAATATCACGACTTGAAAGTTCGAAGTGATTGTATAGGCTACTTTCAATTGAATGGCCGAAATATTTTGCCATAGATAAGCTAAGTGACTGAAATATGCTTAGTCTTCCTCGTGAGCGGGCGTCGTGGCTCAGCGGTCAAGCTGTGTGCCTCTTACCAAGGCGGACCGGGTTCGATTCCCAGTCAATGCATGTGAGATTTTCAAAGTGAAATGCCATGTCCTGTGGTTCGGATTCCACGTAAAAAGGAGGTCTCGTGGCTCATGATCTAGAGATTGCCGGTCACGTTAAACTACAAGCTTCCTTCCTTCCTTCTTCCTCGTGATGTACCGGCTAGTATTCTTGGCTGTCGCCCCGGAGGTTCGGGGTCGATTCCCGGTGCTGACAAAAAATTCGATTCATTCTTGTCTGAGGGCTGAAATTCCCCGTGAGGCAAAACTGAAAAGGTGTGGTTTCGATTCCCATCTCAGCCATTTTGGAAGTGGTTTTCCATGGTTTCTCAATTCTACTCGGCTGACTGCGTGGATCAGGGGTAACGTTCTCGCTTGCTGTGCCCAAGGTTACAGGATCGATTCCTGACACAGTCAGCTGGCATTTGAGGGTGCGCATATGCGAGGGAGCCGTGTCAGTGAATTTACTGGCACGTTAAAGATACCCTCTGTGGCAAACTTCCGGCACCCCAGTGTCTCCTAAAACTGCAGATGGTAAAAGTGACGTAAAACAATACAATTATTATTATTATTATTATTATTATTATTATTATTATTATTATTATTATTATTATTATTATTATTATCACTTCTACTCCAGGCAAATTCAGCTGACTCCTTCACAATCCTCATCTGAATCACAAATACACACACTAATACAGCCATCACAATAAGACGGGTAATTAGACAAATTCCAAACACACGCCAAGTACACGGGGCTAGATGACCATGATGCGCAACAACTAGTTTGAAATGCGCTAATGAGTTTCAAAAAATACGGGAACTAGTCCTCGCACGGAGAAACGTGTTTTACAGGTGGTTATAAAGATGCGCAGTGACCGACCGCAGTAGCTACACTTGCTAAGGTCATGGGTCCCAAGCTATCTCCGAACTCGGTAAACAAGTGGGTTCGAACCCGTGGGCTTTTGTTTCAATGTTGAACTCCATTCCTATTATGTAGTCTATATTTTATATTATCTTGGTAAGTCTTTATTATTAAAATAATAATTATTATTGTTATAATTATTATTATCATCGGGTTCTTGCCCGGTGTGGACCCGTCTGTTCAGCCCTATATTATTATTAATGAAAAAAATCCACAGCCTGCTTCCAGTCTCCGACCGGGTCAGGAATGGAATGAATGAAGCCCCTATCTAGCGGCGAGGATATGAACTGTGCCGGCTGCCGAGGCCTGACGCACTCCCCTGGGGCAATGATTAAATGAATGACAGATGAAAGGAAATGATTGTGGAGAGTGTTGCTGGAAATGAAATTTTTGACAGGGAAAACCGGAGTACCCGGAGAAAAACCTGTCTGCCTCCGTTCTGTCCAGCACAGATCTCACATGGAGTGACCGGGATTTGAACCACGGACTCAGCGGTGAGAGGCCGGCATGCTGCCGCCTGAGCCACGGAGGCATTATTATTAATAATATTTCTAAAATTACTATCAGTTTCTGCAAATATAGGAGGATTATAAATGAATATTACTTAACTCGGCAATAGAGGTGGGGGTGGGATGGGGAGGGGGGGGGGGGGGGGGGCGGCCAGGAAACTCCAGCCCCAGGGCCCATCACCGCTCTCCAAGGCCTTGCCTCCGGGGTGACACACAAGAACGCTACACCACGATATAGTCTTTAAAACAGTATGTTATGCTTAATGTGATAACGCAGAAAGAAATTAAAATGATATCCTCTAAGCTCTACAATTTCCCTACAGACCTCCCTTACATAAAACTGCCTATGTTGCGAAGTTCGAAACGGTAACACAATAAGGTTTCATGCCGTCGTAGTTGTTGCTTATGCTCCATTAGATTGTGTATATTCAATCATTTACTTTCATAAACATCTTCATACTAACCTCAATTGTGATTAAGAATCGTCCAGACTAAACTAATTCCTGAAAACAGTTGAAAAATAAATTTTCAACAACTTTTTTTTTAATATTTCAAAATATAACTCATCGTGTTTACGATAACATCGAAGAGATACGTAAGGAATCCTACCCCCTAGTATACCTGTAACTTAGTATTATGGAGAAAAACTGCTGTTGATTTCCTAGAATTAAATTTACGTGTTGTTGTCACAATGACAAGTTATTTTTTCTTTTATTCTTAACAAAGAAGATATTTAAACAAAATGTAGAATTTATTTTTTGAAATTACATTTCTCAACACAAAGGATTAACTTCAACGATAAGCTATAGCATATTATTATCAGGACTGAGTTGCTTCAGCTCTTCCATTCGCATTGCCTCTTCCTCACCAACAATCAAGAAATGTGTATAAACTACAAATTCAGTTGCTCTAGGGAAAGAAAACTAAAATCTGTTTCCCACGATTATCACATCACTATTAATTAACAAGTATGGTGCGATTGTGATAATTATGCTAACTAATACATGTATTTTTTCCAGTAGTGTTTTTGCTTATTTATATCTTGTATCCTGCCCAACAATCGTGTTGACCGACTGAAAAGCTACAAAAGACAAGTATAGCCTATATTAAAAAAAACAATAGTGGTGAAAGATTTCAATCTATTCCTGTAACAACTTAGACCAAGAACTCATCATACCATCAACTTTCACCGCAGTTTCATTATAAACACAAATACGGTACTTTTGATTGCGTGTAGCAGCCATCCCTGGATACCATAATCCCTCAGAATCCTCAGTTTTTTTCCCCTTGGTACTCTTTCTTACGCCTTCTCTAGATCTACAAAACACAAAAGTCTATTCCTCTCGTAGTATTCCTCAATCACTTGGTGAATACTAAAAAAAATATCCTGACATCCTCGTTGTAGTCTAAAGCCACACTGGTTTTCATCCATCTTACTCTCGGCCAATGATTATGCCTGAGTATACTTCAACCTGACCGCGTTGCCTCCTAAAGTAAAGAACCTCAAGACCATAACATTTGTGAGATGAAGTAGGCATTTGGGTCATACACATTTTATCCCCCAATAAATGGTCTGAATAATGAAGAATTATTTATATACCTCAAGAACAATGAGTGACATATCCACAAGGGATATACAGTAGATACCCAATTAGAGTTCCTGGCTGTATCAAGGGACAACTAACAGGCGTCCTGAGCCACAGCGTCTGGCTGCGTGGCTCAGCGGTAACGTTCTCACCTGCTGTGTGCAAGGTAGTGGGATCGAACCCCGGCTCAGTCAGTTGGCGTTTGAGGGTGCGCAAATGCGAAGGAGACGTGTCAGTAGATTTACTGGCACGTTAAAAATCCTCTTCGGAGCAAAATTCCGGCACCCCGTCATCTCTAAAAGCCACAGTTGTTAAAAAGGCCGTAAAACCAATATTATAAATATGAGCCACAGCATCCGGCAGGCTCCCACTTAGCATCACGTACTGGGAGACCCCGCACCAGACCATACCAATGCTTTTAAATTCTTCGCAAAGCCGGGAATCAAACCCGGGACCTCTGAGGTAGCAGCCAACAATGCTGGCCACTGTGCCACGAGCTGGTTTATCCATAGCACAGTATGTATTAAAAGGGGATATCAAGAAACAGTATAGCTGTAAAAATTATGCTATACGCGTCTAGACTCCACCCCCGCCCCACCAATTTCATAGACATGGAGAATGAATGAAGCTTGTAGTTTTACGTGACCGTTAATCTCGCGATCAGAGCTACGGAACCTTCATTTTTACGTGGAATCTGAACCACAGGACGTGATATTCCACTTCGAAAATCTCATTCGCCGGGAATCGAACCTTGGTGAAAGTCAAGCAGCTTGACCACTGCACCATTACGTTCCCCAAAGAAATGAAGTAACGTCGGAATCGTATAGTCCCCGACTAGATACGTAGACGTTATGGACAGATAATGAATTAGAATAAACCATTTATGTTTAAAAATAATGCCGGGATAGATCTTTGGTTTCTTAATATACGTACTGTATTTGGGCCATAATATATTTTGAAATATATAAAAATCTGAACTCAAGTCCTAACAATCTTCAGAAAGCTATACCACACAGAAGTGAGGAATTGATTTCGGGAGTGAATACACCTTGCGCAATAATTGTCGTGCATCTTTCTAGAGCATATAAACACACCACTCCGGCAGCGCCTGGAACATTACCAGTACTCAGTAAAATAGAGGGTGTTTAATAATGTAAACCGAGTTTCATATTGGCATACATCTACTCTGTCTTGAGTCCTTAATCTCGGGAAGGATGACATGTTTGTAAGACCGGTCAAGTAACGGGGAAGAATACTCTCCCAAAATTAATCATCACACTGTATGAGTTCCGTTGTAATTTTTTTGGGTTCCATAGTGCAAACAGACAACATTGTCTTCTTGTAGTATGAAGCTGCCCTTGAGGCTGGTAGTAAAAATTGTGTTTGATGTCGAAGTTTCTTATTTTTCCTTTTCCCCACTTTAATTGTATAGCCTCATCCGGGATAAAATTGTTCGTGTATGATGGGCATTTGATTTTTTTTTTAAGGCCTCTCGGCACGCCGGAAGGTGGAGGTAGATTTCACCGGGCAAACTAGGAGATAGGCTATAATAGGCAAAATGTGCAGTTTTTCGCAGACGATCAGACCTCATTTAGCCTTCCTTCGGAGGGGAAGTAAAGCCGGCGGTCCCATGTCATAGATTTATGGTATGTTAAAGAACCTTCCACTAATTACACCTGTGTGAGGCTAAATTAGGTTAAAAATGTAAACAACGCTCCGGTTCCTACGTTCGTCACCAGGAGCCGACTGCGGTGGCGTCTAGTAGCCAAGTTCTGAACTAGTAGTTGTTGACGGTGGTGGCAAAAGTAGGAACTACTTGAAAATTCAAAGTCTGCAGTCCTTACTTGAATTATGAAACAGAAACACACACTAATACAGTCATCACAATTAACACCGGTTATCAGACAGATTCTACACACACCCAAAGTACACGGGGCTACATGGCCGCGTTGTCGCAGCCCCTAAACTGAGGAATCAACCAATCAGACCTCATTTGTTGCGAGAAAGTATTTTAAAATTGGAGCTTCATTAACTTTTTTTTCGTCTTTCCATGCATATTTTTAACATTTTATTATCTTATGGGCACGGTAATCTTCTTGTCATTTGGGGTCCATTTTTATACTTGTGGTCACACTGTCCTTATGCAAGGTTTCGACACTGATGTGTAACTATCTAACAGTCTGTTACTTCATCAGGCAAAATTTTATCTCCCGCAGAGATGTTGGTTAGTTCCTCAGTTTAGGGGCTGCGACAACGCGGTCATGTAACCCCGTGTACTTTAGGTGGGTGTAGAATCTGTCTGATAAACGGTGTTAATTGTGATGGCTGTATTAGTCTGTAATTCCGGTAAGGACTGCAGACAATCAATTTCAAGTAGTAGTTCGCAATTTTGCTACCACTACCGTCAACGACACCTAGCTGTGAACTTGGCTACTATATGCCACGCAACCAGCAACGTTGGAACTTACCCTCCCAAGGAAAGCATACTGAGGGATTTTTAGCACTCTTAGAAAATCCGATGATTTCGGCCGGCTTTGAACTCGCGACCTTGGGCATAGAAGTTCAGCATGCTACCGTTACGTCACCTATTGTCGGGGAAATAAGTATAGATACTCGAGTTTAGAGGTCAATAAAACCTTTACCCTTAGTCTTACATAAGAACAACCTACACCAACATTTTCCTTGTTTTATTTGTCGTTTAATGATATATAGTAAATATTTGCATTGTATCTCGTTAAAATTTTATAGCAGATTGAACAAAAAAGTACCGGTTTTTCTTACCAAGTTTTCGGAGCGCTCACTTAGAAAGATCATTACGTTATAAGTATTGATCTGATAGTAACGAAACTTTAATACGTCTTAAAGGAACTTATTGTTAACGCGTATATGAAGTTTTAATCTGAGCTGATGTTTTTTAAAATAGTTGTTGTGAATTTTGTAAAACAACTTTTTCTCGGGTCTGGGTGGTCATAGCAGTATGAAATATGGCTTGTTATGAGGCTCATAGCAATGCAAGGCTTAACGTAATACTACATTTTATCTACTTGTGATTATCGATTTTATATGGATTGATATTTAATCGGACCATTGAGGGCGGCGATAGTACCGTACCAGCCTGGCAATGTTGCCAGTTGACTACCGTATTTCGAACTCGCTGAGCGCTCGTTCCTACGCACACCGAACTCTGACCTTTGTTCTTCGTCGAGTCATTAGCAACAAGCACCAACTATCACTGTCTGTATTATCTACTGTTTGCACATCGATCAAGATGCCAGCTAATCCGCAGTTAACGGAGGGAGAATTTGCCATGATTATAAGTGCAATATGTTTTTTTAGATGCGAGAGAGAAAGTAATAATGATAAGAGGGTTTAGCAAAAAGTATCCAAGTGTATTGGAAGGTCGATAGCCACGGTGATGAGATGTGCCGCTGCAATGAATCCAAAAGTATGAAAGTATGACGAAAGCAGAGCTAATTGTTCACGCCAAACCTCACTTCAGCGCACCGAAAAAGAAGCTGGAACAGATAATCAAGAATGTTCGTCCTGACGTCGAACTCGTCTAGTTGCCAGTTGCTCATTGTGAGCTCAACCCCATAGAGCTGGTTTGGTCCTACTTGAAAAATAAAATAGCTAAAGTGAATATGAGTTACCAGGCGGAGAGAGGAAGATCAATGGAGGTGATGCGAGATCTCTGTAAAGAAGCCTTGAGGTCTGTAACCCCGGAGCTATGGAAAAAATGCATCGAACACACCAAAAAATAGAGAAACATTACTGGGAAAAGGATTGGCTAACAGGAGACGTCCCCGTTGTTGAGCCACTTGTTATAAACTTAAATGACAGTTCATCTGATTCATTGGGCAGTGATTTTTCAGACGGTTAATAAGGGAGCAGTTTTATAATCTTATAATCTCAAAGTGTAAATTACTTCAAACAATTAATCTTATAATAATAGCTTTTCAGCTGACACACCATTTTTAAACCTGCCAATGGAGGTCCAAAGCCCTCATTAAAAAGGTGTTGGGAAATGTTTAACTTCTTGCGGAAATGAATTAAGACACGTTTCTCTAACTTGTAGGTAAAATTAGCAGAGGATATTAGCGCTGTACATAAGGGACGCATATTTCAGGATATAAAGAAGAATTAAATAGTTAAGTTAAATAGACGTGAATGATAGTGGATTTTATTTATTTATTTTTCTTAGTCGTATTTCCCTCCAGGGTTGGTTATTCCCTCGGACTCAGCGATGGATCCCACAATTACCGCCTCCATTTTGAATCTTCGGGATCGGGGATACAACTGGGATGTGTGACCAGCACCTCGCCCAGGCGGCCGCACCTGCAAAGCGAACAGGGACCTTATGAGGGATGGGAAGATTGGGAGGGATAGGCAGGGAAGAGGGAATGAGGCGGCCGTGGCCTTACGTTAGGTATCATCCCGGCATTTGCCTGGAGACGAAGTGGGAAACCACGAAAACCACTTCAAGGGTGGCTAAGGTGGGAATCGAACCCCCCTCCACTCATTTGGAGCACCCGAGGCTGAGTAGACCCCGTTCCAATCCTCATACCACTTTTCAAATTTCGTGGCAGAGCTGGGAATCGAACCACGGACCTCCGGGGTGGCAACTAAGCACGCTGACCACTACACCACGGAGGCGAATATATATTATAATATTTGTATTATAATTCGTCAATTTCACGTATGGTTGTTTTTTTAATGTCATTTTTCAAGTCCTCGTACTGCAGCTCCCTCACCAAGATTTTACTCGCATAAAATAATATCTTCCTTGTCACGTGAGCGACCCATGGTTTAACCCATAGACATTCACTTTAACTTTCCGTTTCTTTTATATACCGGTATTGCCACCACAGAATTTCAACTACCATAATATAGATAAGTGAACACGGAACTGTCCTTCATCCATTTTGCTGAACTATGATAAAATATTTGATCTAGTGTAATGGTGTGATGATTGCTTTGTATAACTTTGATAAATGTTCAGTTTTATAAAATATTTTATAAAATATTTGATAAAATGTATTTGACACATTTCTTTGGAAGTGTAATACCGGCCTAACACAAATTACAAAACAACAACAACAGAAATTCACAGACCTTACGGCTTGGAACGCGCGCGTATTATGTTTCACAGGGCAACGTCGCACGAGTTTCCTCGACCGAGCGCATTGTTCCCGTCGCTTGCTGCGATACATTCTTCTCACATAACCACCTGATTAAATATCAATCGATAGAAAAGCAATTATCAAAAGTAGATAAACTGTAGTTTTACGTTAAGCCTTGCATTGCTATGAGCCTCATAACAAGCCATATGTCATACTGCTATGACCACCCAGGCCCGAGAAACAGATGTTTTACAGAATGCACAACAACTACTTAAAGAAACGTCAGATCAGATTAAAACTTCATACACGCGTTAACAATAAGTTCCTTTAAGACGTATTAGAGTTTCGTTACGATCCGATCAATACTTTTAACGTAATGATCCCTCTAAGTGAGCGCTCCGTGAACTTGGTAAGAAAAACCGGTACTTTTTTTGTTCAATCTGCTATAAAATTTTAACGAAATACAATGCAAAAATATTTACTCTATATCGTTAAACGACAAATAAAACAAGGAAAATTTTGATGTAGGTTGTTCTTATGTAAGACTAAGGGTAAAGGTTTTATTGACCTCTAAACTCGAGTATCTATTCTTATTTCCCCGACAGAAAGCCGCTTCCACAGAGTCAGATGGGAAACTGAATGTGATCTCGTGCAATGGCGTTGTCATGGCAACCTCAGATAGCTCATCCCTTATCAATCTAGAAGCGTTGTCATGGTAACCTCTGATAGCTCTTGGCATTTTCTTATAATTCCGAAATCATTTTTCTCATCTCTTGGCGTAATGGTGGGTCATATCAAAAATTCTTTCAAAAAAGTTTTAGGAAATTATTAGGGGAATATTGTCCATTTTGTACGGTTTTGATAGTGTGCCTATTAAGAGAGATATGATTAATGTTTCCCGAAAAACCCATTTTTCCCACCCGTTTGGTAAATGGTTGATGCTATCAAAAAACTTTTTAAACATAAATGTTTGGCCCTTATCCGACACATAGTATGTACTTTTAATGGATTCGATATTTCACGTATTAAGAGAGTTATGGCGATATTTCACTTTTTCGAAAAAAAAATCACCCCCTTCGACCGATTTTGCCCGTTAACGAACTCGACCGAGATTCTAAAGTGGTACATATTACGTAAAATATTCAAAGTGATTGGTGCAAAATTACGGCAGTTATCGTGCCCACAAAAAGCTGATATATATATTGTGCCCGTTGGACGGGGTTATCTGGTTACCACCAACCGTAACGTGGCCTCCCAGATGACCTCTACCTCGAGACACATTGCCGGAGAGGATCGGAATGCACTTCTTGGGACTAGCCGGTACAAGACTCTGCTTCCCTAAGGATCAGGTTCCTATCACAGTGATTGTCATAGACGCCCAAAGAAAATGCACCCCCAAAAGGTCAAAACGACTAAATAATTAAAATCCAGACATAAGACATACTCATGGTTGGTTTATTTGGAAGGTCAAACCCCTGTCCTACGGTCGGAGGGTTTGATAAAACGGCTATTCCGTAGCTAAAAAGCAAAGACAAAAAATAAAATAAACAACTCCTAAAATTAACGTAGAATCCCCTCGACAGGTCCTAAATACAGCCAAACAAAGCAACACTGGGGAAATGGTAATGCAAGAAAAATCGTTATACAAAAACTGATGCTTCTAGGAAGAAGGCATCATGGCATCAAAACATGTCAAACAGGACAGCAAAGTTAAAGGACTGGTACCATCCCATATTTACATTTATACTATAATTATTTGAACTACTCCTGCTTTAATCTGATCAACGGCGTTAGACGTCCGTGATACACAAACTACACAAAAAATAATTATTGTCAGTCATCATTTTTACAGTACACTGGTACAATTATATACAAACAACAAAGATGTTTTATATTACAAGAGACAGTAGGGTAATAGTGGGAAACACATCAGTAAATAAATAAGTGGTGCACACAAATAGTCATCTTATTAATCCTGCCTGCAACAGATGAACAACTGTTTGTTGTCCACCGTCATCTATCAGGATGTCTAAACTTGAGAATCAAACTGTGCAAGAACAGCATTCCCCTGATCGGGTCACGACCCACGAGTTCTGAACTTGGGGTTCGTGCGATCTCTGTCAAAGTCTATCAGTGTTAGCTACTAATCTTACTAGTAAGAACGAACGAAGGCGCAATGCATTGGTCTGCTCGACTACAGGTGGTATATTCTTGGAATACACGGTAAGATAGAGTATATTTTAATACTCTTTGCTAGTTCATTCCTTCCTTTCTCTCAAACACCAACAGTGATCTTCTAGTTTCTCATTGGTGGTCATGTCTCTTATGTTACTTGTGAGTCTGTTCTAGATATATATCTTCCATGACTCACCTAGCGTCATCTAGCAGCGAACCTATGAAGTTCCTCAATTCTTCCCGGTGCAAGAGGACTTCCTTATCCATCTGGCCACCAGATCTCGTCGCCATCGCCAGCTATCATCTCCGTGATCAAGTGAACTTCGTCTACTTTTTCACCCACCAGGCTGCGATAACGTCGCCTACTATCAACTCTTTGAAGACCATTCATCAAGAAAAACATTTATTTTTTCAAGGTTGTCTATTCTGATATGTATTCCTTTTGTCTCCTACCCCCACTCTTTTCCCTTTCCTGGTCCCTCTGCGCTTCGCTGAGTGGGTCTCACTTGTACGTCGGCCGTCGACTCAGTCAAAGCTCAACCAGAGCTAGCCTCCTCAAACAAAGAGGCATTCTCTTCATTCCACGCCATGTTGGAACTTTAATCGTCAAAGGAAACTTCACCATCTCCATGCAGCAAAGATAAGTACAGACTTCAAGTTTTACCTCATCTTCATCGGTTTTAAAATCTACATGCTTTTAATAATCATTTATAGGCAGTGTGAGATTACTTATTTGTGGCAATAATCATCCTTCGCGAGATTTTCCATATTGAGCTTTGTCTAAGCCAATCTTCGTAAAAAGAAACACTTCTTATGCTTGTTAAATGAGAGATCTTCTCACAACGTGGGATATTATTGAATACCCACTGTCTATAAAACATTAAGCTCGTTCCACCGCTGGAATAACTTTGCCCTATTCTTCTATTAGGATCGTTCTGGATCCTTCCAGAATCTGCACTCTATCTACCAGTCTCGCCGTCATGTATTTTCCACTCACATGTGGGGATACTATTTTAAATTAAGGAATCTTCCTTATAAATTACTGCAATAGCTAAATTTTCTTCCACCGTTGGGATTTTCTATGGTGCATTTAGTTGTAATCCGCAACTTTCTCAAGCAATAGACTTTCGCCTACTTAGTGCAACTAGTTATTTTCCATAATTGCAATAACTTTCTTTGCCATAAACTTTTGCGCTACTACAGTGAACTTTTCATCCATTTCAACAGACTATAGTGAAAAACAGAGTTCTTTCAGTATTTCTTCCGCGTCGCGCTCGTCCGATTATTATAAATACGGCCATAAACATTTACCTTCCATCCCAGTTGATCTTTCCTAAACCTCTTACTAACAAACCATAATAAAATTGTTACTTAAGGTCTTTTTCAATGAGGTGTCACTCTAACGGCGTGCCCTCCCACTTTTTCTTACATGTAATTAATTAACTTCTGCATAACTACGTGTCTTCTACACGTCTAAAATTATCTTGTTTCTCCATTCTAATTAGGAAATACTATTCTTTTAACTCATAAGTGAGTTATTTCTAGGTTTCACGAAAAGGAATCTTGCCCCATTTGGCTCGTGATCCCTACTTAATCATAGGAGGTCTAGAACCTTCCTGTCGACTTTCTCTTCAGGTTTCACATTAAGTGACCTGCCCTCTTTGTGTAATTTCTAAAGGTAATCCAGCTTAAATATAAGAAGTTGGGAACTTCTATTTTATTCTTCCTGTTTTTGTTATTGTTATTTTCAAAGTTGTTACTCTTTCTAGAATATTTTCTCAGAAATTTCTAGAAGTACACACCTTGTACTCTATTTACTGTCTAACTTTAATCACTTTAATTGTTCTTAACTTTGTACTTTATCCTCTCTATTTTAAAATCTTGCGAGGATTTTATAAAGGTTTGAAACCCAATGAATTGTTAATTGCCTGGCGCAAACTTTAAATGTTTTTTCGGAGGTCTGTGACCCCATTTGTTATAAAGTCTAAATTATATATTTGGCAAAAAACTACTATTTATTTGTTAAATTCGTTACGCTCTTTTGCATTGTTAAAATAAATTAAGAGTTCCTTTTCGCTTTTTCATTTTTTCTAGTATAACAGTTAGGCAAGATCCTGTCTTCCTTGACTTTTCCCACTTAATGCCATTAAATCTATATATAGGGCTTTCACCACTCGTTGCATTTGAGCAAGAACTCTCAGTGGTTATCTTGGTAAAGTCTCTCTTAGCTTTAATAGCTAATTCTAACTGGCCAGTAAGGCAAGTACAGTTCGTTACGCCAGCTTCCTGCTTGTGGAGATCCTCTCCAAAAAACTTATGGTTGGTTTTCCAAAAGATAAGTGTTTCTCTTTGCCTAAACTTTTAGTCGGCTCCTTGCTGGGTAAAAGCTTAGCCATTTCCAAATGCAACTATTGGTTCACTTACCAAAATTATTCCCAAAGTTATAATTCCTTTATCACTATCCTTCTTGGAAGCACTTGGTCGCTTTGTAGTAACTCTACAACTTCGAAAACTGGAAATATTGAAATCGATTCAAATTATTGGCTTTCTTCGAATCACTTGTTCAAAAACTAATTCCTTTGAACAGACATACAATAAGTCTGTTACTCTTTTCTTGCCAGACCATCACCCTTCTCCATAGTAGGCATATGCATGCTTGAGAGGGAATACGCTAAAACCATTCTCTTGCAAACCGCCCAAGTCCTAGCTGCGTTTCCCGTTAGCTTCGACCAGGTCCTTACCCACTTTAGGTATCAGAGAGCGGATTTGCAGTGGCAACCGCCTTTGAGTGCATTTAAAGTTAAATTTATAACTTTGGTGGGACTCTCCTCCTATTTCTCCATCCTTTTTCTCAAGTCCGAAACCCACCTCCTTTTCTTTATCATCTTCCCTTGGTGGTTAGGTTATTCCTCAGCCAATAATCTACCCAAAATTTGGTCCCAGAAACCCGGGAGAGTTCATTTGTCATTTGTTATTCTTTTTCAAAGGTTATTTGACAACACCTTGCAAATTATTAATACCTGCTTTGGATCTTTCAGCTATAACTACATCGTGCAAAGCCTGTGATGGGGAAAGAGGCCGCTCCTGTCCCCTTTGGTGTGTCCCTTTCTTTCAACTTATTTGCTGCTGCCAGCCTGACAGCATTTCCAAGGTTTTACAGTTTCGTAAGTTGCACTTAAGTCTACCTACTTTGTCATGGCTTCTACTGAAAAGGATGAAACTCTCATTGCCAGACGTTCTTCCTACAAAGGCCAACTCACCAGATTTAGAAATTTCATTAACAAAATAAATCCCGCCGAGTGTGATCTAGACATCTTGACACAACGCCTTAAGTTGTACGAACGTTCCTATGATTATTACGATCAAATTCAAACCGAGATTGAATCTGCTTGCACAGAACTTCAATCGGATCGGGACGAGGTCGAACCCTTGTATTTTGAAGGGATTGCCAAGGCCCACAAACTGATCCGCAGTATCTCAGAACCGTACACTAGGGTCATCAATCCGGCCCAGTTCGCACCCGCTTCAGTTCACAAGGATAAACCGAAACCGTTACTTCCAAAGGTAAGCCTACCTCACTTCTCAGGCCAGGAAGGTGAATGGTATTCCTTTTATGAACTTTACTGCTCCCTCATTCATGAAAATAATGACATTCTCGACATTCATAAATTCTACTTCTTGCGTACGTCCTTGGAAGGACAGGCCTTGGCCTTGGTTGAGTCACTGCCTTTAAGCGCAGATAACTACCACATCGCCTTTAATCTCCTTAAAGAGAGATATGGTAATTTACGTTTGTGTGTCGCTCGCCACATCCGCTGTCTGTTCAACCTGCCAGCCGTCAGACCTAATGACGTCACCTCTTTAAGAGACCTGTTAGACTCCATGCAATTAAATGTTAGAGCATTATATCAACTCAAGCAGCCAATCCAAACTTGGGACACCGTCCTTATTCATCTAGCTACATCCAGATACGATTTTTCGACATTAAAGGCTTGGGAAATCGAACTCACTCGCAAGGAGGAATACTCGTTCGAACACCTCATTTCGTTTCTCAACAGCCGGTTCCAAGTCCTTACAGCACTCTCATTTCAGTGCGAAAATGTCGAAACGAGTCATCAGTGTCACATTTTTTAGAAAAAACTTGTCTCTTCAAATGGTCATCAGCCTCCATCTGTCGAGAACAAGCAAACCCGTTCTGCTTCTTTCAACCATCCAAGAGAACATATCAGGCCGCTCAACAAATCTTTAAAATGCACGCTCTGTAAAAAGTTTCACACTTTGTACTCCTGCAAATCTTTTAAAGTATTGTCTGTCGAAGACCGAAGGAAGTTTGTCTTCAATAGTAAACATTGCTTCAACTGCTTGTCACCTAAGCATTCTTCTTCTAACTGTACGTCTTCCAACCTCTGTTTCCATTGCAAAAAACCGCACCATTCTTTATTGCACGTTCATGATCAATCGAGGCCACTAGTACCCTCTTCTTTAAACTCCATGCAGAGCAGCTCCGAACAAACTAATGCTTCTTCCTGCATTTCTAACACCTAAACTTCTCACAGTGCGCAAGCCCTTTTGTCCACTGTACAATTCGAAATCCAAGATAAGTTTGGAAATTGATTTCGAACCTGCGGTCTTCTCGATTCCGCTTCAACTCACAACTTTGTTTCGCAATCGTTGATTAAAAAACTAGGTCTTTCTTCATCGTATACTTCCATCAACGTATCCGGCATTGACAATTTGAAAACTCAAGCCTTGCATTCTTCAAAATTGAAAATCAGAGACATTTGTCAAAGAAACACCAATCTTAACTTAAACTGTCTCATTCTTACCAGTATTGGCAAGGACACTCCTAGCAGCTCTATTAATACTTCCGGTTTAAAGATTCCTTCGCACTTAAGGTTAGCTGATCCTCAGTTTAATGCTCAAGGTCCCATTGATGTACTTTTCAGTGCTAATGTTTTCTGGAATTGCCTTCGTAAACAGGTTCGCAAGTTATCCTCAAGCGTGGTCGCCAGAGACACCGATTTTGGATGGATTATTACTGGTGAAATCCAACATCCCAGTCTTCAAACCAAATCGCAATGTCATTTCGTTACTGCTGATATAAATCCCCTTTCTGAAAAAGAGAACACTTATGGTTTCGATCTCAATACTTTTGAAAAACACTTGCCGAAACGATGTCTTATTTTAAACAACTACGCCACCTTTGTAAGTTGTTTAAATGGTTTTGCGTTATTCCCGCATAAAATGGCAATTCAAGTTCGCCTCGCCTTGTGTTACTTAGTTTACTTTCTCATGTCATTTTTATAGCAGGTAATTGCTTAAACTTTCTATCGAAAACTATCTTCCCCTTGTGTAAAGCCAAGGCTATCAGTCACCATCATTTCGCTGTAAGCTATGTTTCACTTCATTCGCTATTTAGTAGGATGGCCACGGCCGGCTCCTTCCCCCTTCCTCACAATTGGAAGCCGCTTGAAAATCTGAATTCTCTAGCATCTAGAATAACTATTCTTACGTATAAACTCCTTCTCAATGTCCCAGCTTCTCTTCTTTGTTCGGAAGAATTAAGCTTTTTTCTGTTGAAAATTGTCGGATTCCGTGATCCTCAAAATTATGCGAAATTGATTACTTACTTTGTTTCATATGTCTCTAAATTGGTTTTTCACGTCCAAGCCACGAATGACTGCATGTCGTGTCACTTGAATATCCGCTTTAAGTCACAGCTGATTGCACTTGTTTTGTTTGTCTCTTTCTAACTGCTTGTTTGTCAATCTTGTTTGTATACAAGCTCGGGTAAGGCCAAGCTGCCGTTTACTTTCTCTATGCTTGACAAAGGTCAGAGAAAGTTTTCCTTATCTCAACTCTGGCTGACTGCCAACCATTGTCTTGCGAGTTGCTTCCGTAAGTTCAGAAGCTGCTCACCTCATTACCAAAATAAACTTGTTCCTGTCAAGGACTCTTTCAGCTATTTATATTCGTTATCTCGCTGTACTATGTGGGTCAAGGTCGTTCATGCCTATGTCTCCCACTTACTCCCGCTCGTATCCTATAGCTGCTTCGATTCCTGTTTCATAACATCGTTGCATATTTTTACGCGCTCATGTATTGCACCTTGCTTACATATTTTGCACCTTTATTGTTCATTGATGAACAAACTTGTTTTTTCTCGTCGTTTCATTCGATGTGTTTTTGTATTTATGCTTGTCACGTCACGTTTCTCGCTGACTTAAGTATTTTTCTGATTGACCCCTTTGATGCTTATTATAACTTGAGGTCATTGATTATGGCTACTAGATTGTTGTTACCTATAGCGTTCTTGCCTCCTACTCGCACAGTTTCTTTGTTTATTTGGTATATTCTTATCCTTAATCGATGTACTTGTTTCTATACGCTTTGTTTAAACTTGTTAATTCTCCTTTCGCATCTTATCGCAATCTTTACTAGAGCTATATTTCCCTCAGCTTCTAGCTACTTTGTGATTGAAGATGTTGTCAATTCTCGTCCTTTAACTCCGCATTCCAATGACCCTGATGACCTGCTTCCACTCACACCTGGTCAATTCCTTATAGGCACTTCTCTTTCTGCCCCTCCTCCCCTTTCCAGCTCTTACAGGGATTCTAATCTACCTATTGTTTGGCGTAAACTTGAAGCCCTCCGCAATTCTTTCTGGAAGAGGTGGAACTTGGAATATTTAACTTCCTTGCAACGGAGACAGAAGTGGTTTCTTTCCAGTCCCGACATTAAAGTGGGGGACTTGGTCCTGGTTAGGGATGTTTCTCCTCCCCTTGTCTGGATTTCTGGTAGAGTGACCAAGTGTTATCCTGGAAGGGATGGTAGAGTCAGGGTGGCCAGAATCTTGACCACTAACGGTCAGATCACAAGACCACTGTCTTTAATTGCTCCATTACCTTTAAATGTTTAATTGTTTTTCCTGCTCTCTTTTGGTGTATGCCCCTCCCAGCTTGGTGTATTATTGGAATACACGGTAAGATAAAGTATATTTTTTAATACTCTTTGCTTGTTCATTCCTTCCTTTTTCTCAAACACCAACAGTGATCTTCTAGTTTCTCTTTGGTGGTCATGTCTCTTATGTTACTTGTGAGTCTGTTCTAGATATATATCTTCCATGACTCACCTAGTGTCATCTAGCAGCGAATATTTGAAGTTCCTCAATTCTTCCCGGTGCAAGAGGACTTCCTTATCCATCTGGCCACCAGATCTCGTCGCCATCGCCAGCTATCATCTCCGTGATCAAGTGAACTTCGTCTACTTTTTCACCCACCAGGCTGCGATAGCGTCGCCTACTATCAACTCTTTGAAGACCATTCATCAAGAAAAACATTTATTTTTTCAAGGTTGTCTATTCTGATATGTATTCCTTTTGTCTCCTACCCCCACTCTTTTCCCTTTCCTGGTCCCTCTGCGCTTCGCTGAGTGGGTCTCACTTGTACGTCGGCCGTCGACTCAGTCAAAGCTCAACCAGAGCTAGTCTCCTCAAACAAAGAGGCATTCTCTTCATTCCACGCCATGTTGGAACTTTAATCGTCAAAGGGAACTTCACCATCTCCATGCAGCAAAGATAAGTACAGACTTCAAGTTTTACCTCATCTTCATCGGTTTTAAAATCTACATGCTTTTAATAATCATTTATAGGCAGTGTGAGATTGCTTATTTGTGGCAATAATCATCCTTCGCGGGATTTTCCATATTGAGCTTTGTCTGTCTAAGCCAATCTTCGTAAAAAGCAACACTTCTTATGCTTGTTAAATGAGAGATCTTCTCACAACGTCGGATATTATTGAATACCCACTGTCTATAAAACATTAAGCTCGTTCCACCGCTGGAATAACTTTGCCCTATTCTTCTATTAGGATCGTTCTGGAACCTTCCAGAATCTGCACTCTATCTACCAGTCTCGCCGTCATGTATTTTCCACTCACATGTGGGGATACTATTTTAAATTAAGGAATCTTCCTTATAAATTACTGCAATAGCTAAATTTTCTTCCACCGTTGGGATTTCCTATGGCGCATTTAATTGTAATCCACAACTTTCTCAAGCAATAGACTTTCGCCTACTTAGTGCAACTAGTTATTTTCCATAATTGCAATAACTTTCTTTGCCATAAACTTTTGCGCTACTACAGTGAACTTTTCATCCATTTCAACAGACTATAGTGAAAAACAGTGTTCTTTCAGTATTTCTTCCGCGTCGCGCTCGTCCGATTATTATAAATACGGCCATAAACATTTACCTTCCATCCCAGTTGATCTTTCCTAAACCTCTTACTAACAAACCATAATAAAATTGTTACTTTAGGTCTTTTTCAATGAGGTGTCACTCTAACGGCGTGCCCTCCCACTTTTTCTTACATGTAATTAATTAACTTCTGCATAACTACGTGTCTTCTACACGTCTAAAATTATCTTGTTTCTCCCTTCTAATTAGGAAATACTATTCTTTTAACTCATAAGTGAGTTATTTCTAGGTTTCACGAAAAGGAATCTTGCCCCATTTGGCTCGTGATCCCTACTTAAACATAGGAGGTCTAGAACCTTCCTGTCGACTTTCTCTTCAGGTTTCACATTAAGTGACCTGCCCTCTTTGTGTAATTTCTAAAGGTAATCCAGCTTAAATATAAGAAGTTAGGAACTTCTATTTTATTCTACCTGTTTTTGTTATTGTTATTTTCAGAGTTGTTACTCTTTCTAGAATATTTTCTCAGAAATTTCTAGAAGTACACACCTTGTACTCTATTTACTGTCTAACTTTAATCACTTTAATTGTTCTTAACTTTGTACTTTATCCTCTCTATTTTAAAATCTTGCGAGGATTTTATAAAGGTTTGAAACCCAATGAATTGTTAATTGCCTGGCGCAAACTTTAAATGTTTTTTCGGAGGTCTGTGACCCCATTTGTTATAAAGTCTAAATTATATATTTGGCAAAAAACTACTATTTATTTGTTAAATTCGTTACGCTCTTTTGCATTGTTAAAATAAATTAAGAGTTCCTTTTCGCTTTTTCATTTTTTTCTAGTATAACAGTTAGGCAAGATCCTGGATTTCCTAACTCTTCCTAGGTTCATGCCCTACTTAATGCAAACAAATCTATTTATAGGGTTTTCACCACTTGTTGCATTTGAACAGGAACTCTTAGGCATAACTGATGTCAAACTCTCCTCCTATTTCTTCATCCTTTTTCTCCAGTCCGAAACCCACCTCCTTATCTTTATCATCTTCCCTTGGTGGTTAGGTTATTCCTCAGCCAATAATCTACCCAACAGTTACAAGATCAAAATTTAACAACGATTAAGGTTTAACTGTATTATTAGCATCGCCGGTTTAGGAAATAAATTGATGATTCACGATTTAGTCCTAAGTTTAATGTCGTAGATTTATGAGTCCATTGATTATTAAGATAGTTGACCATATGCAAGGCGTCGCAAGAGCGTGCTACCAACACGTGGTACACCTCAACAAAGAATACGTGGCTCCCACGTTAACAATAACACAATCGGTACTCGAAAGAGACCATACCTTTTCCTCCTCGGTCCAAACTTGTTCTGTAACATAGATCTGGCCGGCTTTCTCTAATAAACGTGATAACCAACCCTGCGCGTATTAAAAACACGGTAAATAATCATTCACTTACAAGTGAGAATACATAATAGCCTTAGGGGTCCAACTTATCAAATGGTTGCTCAAATCCATTATAAATCATGACAAAACATATTGGGGCTCGCTCACAAATACCTGCGATTATATTAAAAATTTAGCATTACTTATCAGTACACCTGTACCAGAAAAACTTTACAAAAATCGATACTGAATCAAGGTCAATAGCATGAGCATAAACAAAGCATCGCCCGTAAGAACATTCCTAGCAAGGTCTAGAAATAAAGAAAATAAAAATGAAGTCGATAGTCAATTGTCTCACAAGAGAGATCGTAAGTAACCTTGGGCAATGTCATTGGCGTGGACTGGACAAGCACCTGTCATTGTGCTCCCAGCGCTTGGCACTAAGCATCATAGCGCGTCAGTGAATCTCAAAGATAATGTCTATCACTGATCTTTCAACACATTAAATCTCAGTAAATGTAGACTGAGTGTTCTTAGCAATCACTCTAAAGGATTATACACATGTAAAGGAAGTTACTATAACGTTAAAGACGAATCAATTACAAGTAGAATGATATGTTTGTCTTCTGAAAACCAAATAGACGTAACAGAAAGATATTCCTCTCTCTTTGAAAGGCTTTGACATTGTGTAGCGCCACTGAAGCTCACAGCGAATGAGTGCTGCGTACAAAACATGTTTAAATGATAATAAAATACTGGTTCACACCTTAACCTTCGGTTGAACTAATCGAAATGATACGAATCGTGTAACATAAACTTTATGAGTAAGTTCATAACATTACTTGACTCATGTACAGCGATGTGAATTATCTGAATCCTAGTGGCGAACTGCTCATTCTTTAAAAATGTACATTACAATAACAACAGGCTGGATCCCTTCCATACCTAAACGATACACTATAATGTTAAATAAAGACGTCAGTGGCGTACAAAAATAATAGAAATGGGGACTTCAAAAACTTTGACCAAATATCAGCTGGAGCTGAATTAAAAACATGCTCCTGTCACAAATGACTAAATTGATGTTCCGTCATGCGTAATTACCTTCTAAGAACAATATTTCACCGTGTGGACACACACAATCTGGTGACTAACTCAGTGTCGAGTAACGAAATGCAAAGAGAAGCATTCAGAAGCGTGAAAAATCACCTTAAGGAGGTGGTCAAAAAGAATGAAAGAAGCCTACCTTGATGACTGACAAGGAGTTACGGATGCTACAGAATAATCCACCCATGACCATCCACCGTACATAAATAGATTAGGAAATCATGACTCACAGCTATTGCAGATAATTATCCAGACACGAGGATTGAGGATTTTGCCTTTCATCCAGACAAACCACAAATATCTTCTCTGCTCGGCCACAAGCATGGTTATCCTCCGGTGGTCATCCATTGTTGTAGTGTGGCTTAGGTGTTCAGCGTTCCTCCCATTCGAATGTTTAAGCCATAGCCCTCTTCTTCATAGATACAGGATTATTATGCCTCAGCACGTGGTGAAATGAAGGCATCTTGTAGAGTCGTTGAAATTCTTATAATAATGGACACAGCTTCAAGCGTGTTGAAATTCACAGATTTTCCACCTTTTTCCACCAGCAGACTACCGGTATATTTAAAAAGGCATTGTCTGCTATAACACATAAACTGGCTTTGACACTAGACACGTGTCTTTCCACTGAAGCTAAACAACTTCACACGCTTTAGATATCATATCGAAGCATATCAGCTTAATCTTATTTGTTTTACAGTCAGCCTTTGCACGGCGCGTAAATATTTCACTATATCTGTTGAATATGACGACCAGATTCTCCACTCGGGTCTTACTGGTTCACAACTTATTTGTCACTGGTCAGCCATTGAAGCACGCTGTAACCATGTGGTCAACACTTCACTGAATAGAAATATAATAAGATTCACAATCTTGGAGGAACTTTTCGCGTCACCAGCACACTTCGTGCTATAATTAAAACTTTCAGTCGTATTCACTTTACACAATTTGAACGTCGATGATACTTTAGACTTGGTCACCTGGGGCCTTCACAATTTCACATCCGCTCGCCATGCAAGCGCGGATTAAAGCATTCCTTCACGGAAGTAGGTGTGCTCAGTTCGATCACCTTCCGAGTCATTTAGCATCTAAGTTCATTCCTTCCATGTATCGGCGGTGTTATACCTTCGGTCGTAAACCATAAATAAAATATATTATTAGCCCATGAAAAATGTGGATAGTTAAGCTGAATGACTGATTATTTTAAATTCAGGTTGCACATCAAAGAGAACTTCTTTTATCATGTAGGGTAATTTTATACTGCTTCTTAATGAAGTCAAAAGAAATCTAATGTAGTGGCATGCTGCTGTGGGTGCTTTCACAATTCTTGAGCATTATAAATTCGATGGTTCGTGTACAAGCTATCACCGGCATGAGCTATTCGGGCTCAATATATAATTATACATTATATATAAACTTTTGAACTGACGGTGGTTTTGGGGTCTGGGAGATGTGAAACGCGAAGATATGTCGAAATGTTTCGGATGTCGAAACATCCATTGCAATAGTTAGCTTTCTAATGAAATCTACCTAACACCGTATTCACCAATAAGTCCAACCGGGCACATTACACAGTGTTTCTATTTTTTTTTTAGTCACTGTACTATTAATACATGTTGAACGGTAAAAGGTATAACGTGTACATCAAAATTCTATTAGTAGAGTACAGCTGAAATGGTTTTGTTCCAAAAACTCTGCTATGGTTGGCTTTTTGTAAATCGTTAGAAAAGCACAAAAAAAGCTTAACTCAAAATTTTAGAATAATTTTCACGATCATTTTGTCGGAAAACTCAAAAAAACATTGAAAAGCGTTTTTCTCTGAATCGACGTATTTTAAAGAAAAGATTTTTAAACAAAAATGTAGAGGACATTGTCGCCTACAATTCGTCTCATGGAGGTCATGTCATACGTTTTGAAATGCAGAAGCTAGGTGGCGCCAACTTTTCCAAAAAAGTGTTTTTTCAATTTTTTACCTAGAAAAAAATGTTTTTTTTTTACAAAAGAGTGAATCAGAAATTTGTTCCTCTCAAAATTGTCTGCAACATTTATTTAAACGTTTGTTTCTTCCGACTTACCGTTCCAAAGTTAGAGTGCAGCAAATGCAACGCTGCGTAGTCAAGGCTACTATTGTTACTGCGGAGAGAGCGGAGGGCATAATTTAGACAGGGACCGGTGTCGGACAGCTGCCATAAGGCTCGGTGAAACAGGACGCGGGCTGTGTTTGTTAATTAGCTCAAACAATCATATCTATTTCAATTGCAACGCATCAATCATAACTGTACACATATTAACCTTTGTGCCATCCGAATAGTACAATTTTCACACTTCGGCAGACTATAACTTTGGAATGGTAAGGCGGAGGAAAAAAATGTTTCAATAAATGTTGTATACAATGTTGAGAGGAACAAATTTCTGATTCGCTCTTTTGTGGACAAAACATTGTTTCTAGGACAAAAAGTGAAGAAACATTTTTTGGAAAGTTTGGCGCCCCCTAGCTTCTGCATTTCAAAACGTATGACGACCTTGATGAGACGAATTGTAGGTGACAATGTCCTCTACATTTTTTGTTTAAAAAACTTTTCTTTAAAATACGTCGATTCAGAGAAAAACGCTTTTAAATGTGTTTTTGAGTTTTCCGACAAAATGATCGTGCAAATTATTCTACAATTCAGAGTTAAGCTTTCTTTGAGCTTTTCTAACGATTTACAAAACGCCAACCATAGCACAGTTTTTGGAACAAAAGTTTTTTTTTCTGTGCAGATGTCCTGTACTATATTGCACCTTCTAAGGCAATAGCAATACTGTCGTGGAATGAACTTGTCCGCTGCTCGTTGTAAAAGAGAGGCGTGTGGTGATTTACCCACTCCCCTGCACGAGGGAAAGCCTGAGATGGCCTGAGACAAACTCTCTCAGTCCCTGTCTTCACCCTGTTTCAAGTACAGGATTTGGCGACGCGACATCTGACGGAATCCGGATGAACTACCAGCACTCAACATTGGCTAGCATTAAGGAGTCTATATGCTTATCTTTAAAAAATCACGATTAAACGTAATACAGAGTTCTTAATTTTAAAATATGTTTCAGTAGCGTTCTAGAGAAAACTATAAGCTGTCTTGCAGTGGGGTTTGTTTCTGTTTTCAACATCATCTGAAGACATAGTAGAGTTTAGGAAAAACGCAGTTCAGAACTCTATTTTATATGGAGAATTGTGATTTTAACTACACTTTTTATAACTATCTTTGTATTCCTGTTCGATATGCTTTTGCACTGATTAAGAGTGTATAAAATACTACAGTACGCTATAGAAACAAAATAATTTTACCTTGTCCCGTTTCTTTATAAATCGTTTCACAAATTTTGACCCATGTTACAACAAGAGCTGGGCTGGCGGCCGGCCGTCCCAACTCAGGCCGGCTCTTAAGTTTCGACAACAAGAATTTAACTAAATTTGACTGTAATATGACCAAAATGTCATTAGCTGGATAAACAAACATGCCTCTAACAAACTGTACTCCTCAAATTTGGCAGTGTTTATTCATTTAAACAACTTTCCAAAAATTTGAGATCGGCATTTCTAAACAAATACAAAATCTAACAAATATCTTGTACGGTTGTCGTTGCAGACTACACTGTCTCAACACAATCGATGCCAAAACACGTTTCGGCGCCAAGAAATTACCACCTATATGCACCCGAATCCCGAATAGTCATAGCCTATATCCGCAAAGATAGAAAAGGATTGTAGGGAGGTCGATACCCAGCCAGGTTAACCAACACTACCCTACTAGGATAATGATTAGGGAACCCTCGATGCATACCGGCCATGCAACAACACTACCGATTAGTTACACATTTACAAAGATATTAAACTATCCTAAACACAAAATGGTAGGACGAGAATCTCGGATCTCGGGTGTGAACGGTGGAAGTTGAGACTAACATGAATTCTAGTAACTAATTCGCAGTATTATCGCATGTCGATTGCAAGAATGAAATGATGAACAGATTTATAAAAAACGAACAGGTAAACAAAAGCTAGTGCCTGGGATTTATTTCCAAACAAATTACAAATAAGAAAAATAATCCCTATTACTATTAAAATGAACAAACAAGTTAAAATTAACTGTTACACACGTCAGATAGTTCTACTATCTGTAGAATAAATGTTTCTGAACATTCTCGTTACAACAATGTAATTATATTAAGTTTCATAAAATATTTACGTAATGACAGGCACCCTGTGGCTGTCATTGAAATAGTCTGATTGAAAATTGAAATTAGCTGTTCAATCATAACAATGAAGTTAACATTGCAAAAACCCTACATTATACACGGGCGTACGTGAAATGTAACTATCAACTCTAATAATGAAATGAAAATCCACAGCCTGCTTCCCGTCTCCGACCGGGTCAGGAATGGAATGAATGAAGCCCCCATCTAGCGGCGAGGATATGGACTGTGCCGCCTGCCGAGGCCTGATGCACTCCTCTGGGGCAATGATTAAATGAATGACAGATGAAATGAAATGATAGTGGAGAGTGTTGCTGGAATGAAATTTTGACAGGTAAAACCGGAGTACCCGGAGAAAGACCTGTCTGCCTCCGTTTTGTCCAGCACAGATCTCACATGGAGTGACCGGGATTTGAACCACGGACTCAGCGGTGAGAGGCCGGCGTGTTGCCGCCTAAGCCACGGGGGCTTAACTCTCTAATAATACTGTTATAAATTATATAAGTTTTAAATATTTACATTATCTACAATTCTCGTGCTTCACACGGATAAAAAATTATACTATTAGCACTATCAGTCGCGATCTGACAGCTCCATAGTGTCTCTGTTACATTAACAGTTCTTTGAACAATGTTTCAACCAACGATCAAATTCTCAGGTACTTCCAGTGGTATGTCATAATAAATAAGCTTTAAATATCAAACACTTAAGTTAAATACAGCTTAGAATGTCGTGTCAATAAATAAACAATAGGATAAAGTGCGATGCGAAACTACTTAAAGACTCTATACATTTCGTGGATCAAATACAAATATTCTCTGGCATAAACAATTCAAACATTAACCTTTGTGTTAGCGCATCTTACTCAACCTCTAACAATTCGTTGCTCCACATAGCAATATATTCCTTCCTTCCGCAATACAGTGAAAAATACTAATCAATGGCGTCTCACTACGCTCCAAACATGTCATACTTCCTTCCTTTCTATAAACAATCTTCAAAACTCCATACGGCATTACTTCCATGAAAACCCCATCTTGCTACAGACTTGTAGAATAATTAGTGATTTTACTAGATAACTACGCTAGAGTATATTACCGTTCAGAATGCACTCCTAACTACCAACTCTACTCTAAATTACTAAACCTCGTGCATCTATTACAACAATTACACGTTCGTTCACAATAATACATTTCACAAAGTACTTCTTATTCCTTTGATTAGCGCTATTCGTTCTCTTTGATCCATAACAAACTTGTTCTTCCATGCCACCAAACATTAACAATGTTAATTTGTAGTTCGCTCGTCTTTTAGTTGTTATTAAAAATAAATACATATCCTCACGCTTCTGGTGTACATTTAAATATATGAACAATTCATATTTAAGTTGTTTTTAACATACTAGACCGCAGGTAGACTAACATAACCCCTGGTCTATTCGTCTCAGTTAAACAATGTTTCTACGTCAATTGTTGATAAATATAGGCATCATTTGACCTCAATTGTCACTACCATGATCCTATATTATAGCGTATATTCGTAATATAAATAGTCCAAAACTATTTAGTTGTCTAATTAGTTGTATTCCGCTATTAGAATTTTATAACATTCAAATTGTTATAAATAAATATAACAGATGTATATTAACATCAAAATGTTTGTTAAATAATATTACAGCATCTCACAATAATGCTTTACTTGATAACTATGCATTATAGACATATAAATGTATACTTTCGCTGTTACGCATAGAAATTGTTAATAACAATTATAATGTTTAAATGTTCTTACAATTTGTCATTATTGACGCTCTCCTCTCCAAAATACAATGTAATCGAAGCCTTCTCTCCGAGATACAATATTACCGAAGCATTCCTTTTATAAAACGAGTATCGTTCGAAAGTGAGTATCTTACAATGTTTCCTTTAAAATAAAATAAAATACGAGAAACGCAAATCTAAGTTAAATATGTATGAAATAACGTATTAAAAGACACACGAAGACGTATCAAATATTACAATGAAACTCTAAATTTTAAGCTATTAAAAACAAAGACTAAAGACAAAAATTTCTACAAATGTAGTTGGTCACTCCAAAAATTGATTTCTACTATTACAACAAAACTACCGATATTAGAGCAAACGGTTGTTCTACCTTGAGATGTCTTCTACAGCCAAGAAATACCTCTATCAGCTGTTCTTGATATTCCGTTGAAGCTGCAATCGCTCGCCTCCTCGAGAAATCAGTTACAGCCAAGCACGTGCAAATCAGCTGTGAGCGAGCCCATCTCAGTCGGGCTGCAATAACCTGCTCTGCGTCTCGGCTGGAGCTGCTAACGGTGAATCTTCCATCTTCACTGTCAGCGACCTGGGAACTGCGTTTCTTGGTTCGTCTGGCTGCAAACGGTCTTCTGCTTCTTATCACTGAACTGCAGAGTGGTCTCGCCATCGTAGATCCGCAAGTCCTGAGTTGACATCTCGTCCTGGTGTTGTTGGACATCTTGCTTGTAGTGTAGAAACACATATTGGAATACTGCAAGTTTCTGCGCAGTTGTAGCTGTGTTGATCCTTGATTTTCCAAGTCACTCTGACTTCCCAATCCATGGTATATGATACAATACTATTTTATGATTCTAATTTCGACGCTATTTCCATCTAGCGGTAAGTGCTTGATATACTAAGAGATTGTATTTACCGGCTATCTCTCGTAAATATTAAATGCGCCCCAATGAGGATGCTAGCTTGACCAAAGGAACTTGCAACAACAATATAGAGATCGGTGATTGTCACTACGAGAAGATGACTGAGAGCCATGATGTCCGGTTTACAATCTAGAAGATATTAAAATGTTTTGGAATTACCTTGTTACGATCTAAAGCTTCTCCTTATGGATATCCGTGTTCTTCGTGCTCGTTTGAAAAGACGCCGAGATTGAGCATCGATATATATATATATATATTGAAGCTGTCGCCTAGAACGTCTAGTCATCTCATCAAAGCTAAGTCCTTTACTGTTTGAAGTATCATGCATGAAAATATTATTAGAAGTTGCCAACTAAGAAAAATATCCTCCAATCTTTGGTGTTAGCATGACCCTTTATTATATAAATAGGTTCGGAGATCTTTCTGGTTAGAGGTTAAGTTGATAACTTGTGAAATTGTCCCCTTGTAATTATATAAACGTAGTGGGCGATTGCGTTGATTCTATTTTAAGGTGTTTGTATCTTTCCGGTTCTTGTAATATTGCCTTTTCTCTCGTGTGTTGTTGCGTTTTGTTATGCTGGATAATGGAATGTTTAAGAGTGAATGCCTAGTGTTTTATTTAGGCGTCCTACCATGGGGTTAGCTCGCTGTTTACGTGGATCTACCATGGGGGTTGTTCCACGTGATGTCGGTTTCGCTGGATGATTATTGAGGGTTATTTTGTTGTTTCATGTATTTGTGTTTTGTGTATTTAATTTAAGACTACGTATTCCTCCTTAACATTCCATTATAAGCTCGTGTTCTTTCCTTGTGGGTGGGTAGATATTGTTTGTTTAATGTGGGTCTTGACTGGACAGTGGTTCCTTGTATATGTTTCCTTTTGTTTTTTTTAGTTCAGTCAAGAAACGACGCGAGAGCTCGTTATGTTATAAAATGAGATCTATCGGTTATTATTTCGGGTGGTAGTATGTGTACTTCTTACATCTGTCCGGAGGTTGTGATTGGTGCTCATATCGCCTCAAGTTATGTAACTGAATCTTATACTTCATTCGAGAAGAAGTCTTATTCTGGAAGTTCATGAAATCATTTTCGTTGGTTATTAATTTTGGGATTGTTATTTGTTGTCTCTTATCGTGGTAAATGTTTGAAGTGATCTATGTTTCGTAAGGGGTTGGTATGTCATGTCATGTTTTAGTGAAGTTCGGGTACGTTTTGTTATGTTCTGTGTGATGTCGTTTGTTCTTGTACTGTTTTGTTTCTTGGGTTGTTTGTATATGATGTGACATACGTTATAGTATGGGTGGTCGGATAGACAGTTCATGGGATATGTGATTTCTTAAACCTCTCAGAATATTCCTTCTAAATACATTTATGTAGTTAGCCTGTGGTGGAACGAATGTATTATTTAAACTATTGTTAACTTGTTATTCTTTATCCCCCTTTTCTTAGGTTGAGTATTTAAGAAAGATCTCCAGCCTTCCGGTATCTTGAGTCATCTCTCAGTCACAGTCTTATTTTGATATGTTTTGTTGTTTTATTTGTTTTTGATAATATGTGTACTTTATTCCAGCCCCATCACAACTCATTATATCATTTCATGCGCTTCTCACGTTCCCCGTTTTGATATGCCTCTTTCATTAAATGCTAATTTGCAGTTTTCAAACGATACTTTAAACGTGTTTTCATTTCATGATTCGTCACCATCTAATTCTAAATGTGAATATACTCGACACTGGTTGAGAGGTCCATGGTTCCCTCTGAGTGGCAGTTCCCATCCTGCGCACATGTGGGAGCTTTTCGTTCCCTCTGTCCCGACACCGATTGTGTGCGTGGGTGGTAACATCACGCCTGCACATTGGTAGCAGAGCGTGGTTGAGTCCCTGTCACATTTTGAATATTGGGAGATTAGTTGTGTGATGACTGCATTTTTCTTGGATCATTTGTTTTGACCTTTTGAATCTTACATTTATTATTAGTAAGTTTCCTTCTATTCAGAGATGTACTCAGTTACCCAATTTTCTTGGTTCCCTACTTGTGTGAAATGTATTATTATATCGGCTTGCTGAAAATGAGCACTTTTACTGGCAAGCGTAGTTAGAGACTTAACTACTAAACTACGTAATAACTGTTAGACGCGAACATCTTCGATTTGGTATCAGATATTTCTACGAACTTCAAACGTTTAACGGACTGAATTATCATTTTTCTGTTACTTCTAATATGCACGTCATCTTCTCTTCCGTATAACCAGAAATTGCAAGCTATTGTTAATCAGCTGTGACTTTACCCTTCGTCTTACCATTGGTAAAACCCACAATGCTCTGCTCCATAGTGTCAGCGCGCCATACCACGTGGCGAACCCAATTGACGATCGCCATATCAGCTGTTATATGTCAACACAAACTAGGTACATTTGACATTTTCATTTTGACTTGGACTTGCAAGCTACGTCCAAGAATTGGAGGTCGGAGAGATGATACAATACTATTTTATGATACTAATTTCGACACTATTTCCATCTAGAGGTAATTGCTTGATATACTAAGAGATTGTATTTACCGGCTATCTCTCGTAAATATGAAATGCGCCCCAATGAGAATGTTAGCTTGACCAAAGGAACTTGCAACAACAATATAGAGATCGGTGATTGTCACTACGAAAAGATGACTGAGAGCAATGATGTCCGGTTTACAATCTAGAATATATTAAAATGTTTTGAAATTAAGTTGGAATTACCTTGTTACGATCTAAACCTTCTCCTTTTGGATATCCATGTTCTTCGTGCTCGTTTGAAAAGACACCAAGATTGAGCATGTATATATATATATATATTGAAGCTGTCGCCTAGAACGTCTAGTCATCTCATCAAAGCTAAGTCCTTTACTGTTTGAAGTATCATGCATGAAAATATAATTAGAAGTTGCCAACTAAGAAAAATATCCTCCAATCTTTGGTGTTAGCATGACCCTTTATTATATAAATAGGTTCGGAGATCTTTCTGGTTTGAGGTTAAGTTGATAACTTGTGTAATTGTCCCCTTGTAATTATATAAACGTAGTGGGCGATCGCGTTGGTTTTTATTTTAAGGGGTTTGTATCTTTCCGGTTCTTGTAATATTGCCTTTTCTCTCGCGTGTTGTTGCGTTTTGTTATGCTGGATAATGGAATGTTTAAGAGTGAATGCCTAGTGTTTTATTTAGGCGTCCTACCATGGGGTTAGCTCGCTGTTTACGTGGATCTACCACGGGGTTAGTTCCACGTGATGTCGGTTTCGCTGGATGATTATTGAGGGTTATTTTGTTGTTTCATGTATTTGTGTTTTGTGTATTTAATTTAAGACTACGTATTCCTCCTTAACATTCCATTATTACACTAATACAGTCATCACAATTAACACCGGTTATCAGACAGATTCTACACACACCCAAAGTACACGGGGCTACATGACCGCGTTGTCGCAGCCCCTAAACTAAGGAACCAACCAACCAACATTCCATTATAAGCTCGTGTTCTTTCCTTGTGGGTGGGTAGATATTGTTTGTTTAATGTGGGTCTTGACTGCACAGTGGTTCCTTGTATATGTTTCCTTTTGTTTCTTTTAGTCCAGTCAAGAAACGACGCGAGAGCTCGTTATGTTATTAAATGAGATCTTTCGGTTATTATTTCGGGTGGTAGTATGTGTACTTCTTACATCTGTCCGGAGGTTGTGATTGGTGCTCATATCACCTCAAGTTATGTAACTGAATCTTATATTTCGTTCGAGAAGAAGTCTTATTCTGGAAGTTCATGAAATCATTTTCGTTGGTTATTAATTTTGGGATTGTTATTTGTTGTTTCTTATCGTGGTAAATGTTTGAAGTGATCTATGTTTCGTTGGGGTTGGTATGTCATGTCATATCATGTTTTAGTGAAGTTCGGGTACGGTTTGTTATGTTCTGTGTGATGTCATTTGTTCTTGTACTGTTTTGTTTCTTGGGTTGTTTGTATATGATGTGACATACGTTATAGTATGGGTGGTCGGATAGACAGTTCTTGGGATATATGATTTCTTAAACCTCTCAGAATATTCCTTCTAACTACAATTTCCAGCTTCGAATGATCGAACTCTTCCTTAGTTAAAATCTCATTCACCAGAATATTTCCAAATAATAAATTCCTCAAAATGCTTCAAAATTCTCCAAAATGCCTTCATTATGCATCATTTGCATGCCATAATACATATATAATTATTAAATTATTTTAATTTCAAATTTCCAATTTTTCCTTCCAATGGTGCACAAGTCGTTCGAACCTCGGCTCAGTCAAAGGTCCTAAGCTGGGCTGAATTCGAGTTCAGTACCCCTTAAATCTTTGATTACCTTTTTACTCTCGTTTCTATAGATGTCGTTTGCTCCAGCGATGATTACTGCACAGTCCTTTGAAGTGAGGGTTGCACACTCTCCTAACATCCCGACCGTTGCAATGGGTGCTCCTGGTTTTACTGTCGAAGTGACCTCCATTTCTCCGCTTCTCTCCAATACGCTTGCTGCTACATCTCGCCCGTGGCTATCCGCAAATATCCGCATCTTCCTGGATTTTCTCTTTATCACTTTCTTCTTTTCTTCTTGTAGAAGGTCATCATTTTCTTCGACGAGCGCTCCAAATGAATTTGAGACGGGAATTTCAGTTACATGTACCGGTACTCCATTTATAGGCCTAGGCATATTTAATCTTACCTTACCAGTGACCACTTTTGACCAAGTTTCCTTGCTTTCCTCTCTGTTTTCTTTTAATTTATTCAACTCTTCCATTAACTTTTAGCAGCTTTTTAATTTGATCTTTTGAGGACAGTTCGTTTCTCAGGTTATGACATTCGCAGGATGGTTCCGGTAGGCCTACATTACGACAATCGGTTTCACTTTTCTCCTCACTCAATTTTACCTGAGATCTTGTGATGATTTTATTTGCATTTTCTACTTTTATTTTGCACGACGAGCATAAATCCATAACGGTTACATTACCTGACGAGACACTAACACTGTTTACTGCCGACATACTAGAGATCTAAGTTAGCCTTGATGTTTACACCAAATTACACTAAATTTATGTTAATTATTACTACCTAAATGAATTAATCTAATTACCTACCAATAAAGAAGAATGTGAAATACGTATATCTTCCAATCAGGTGAAAACTCGTAAAAGCACCACTGCTCTACTTGGTTCAAACAGTGATTGAAGAAGTCACCGAATCTTTGGATACATGTTCCCACAACTTAGTTTAAGTTTATTAAATTATCAATAAGAATTTCTAAATACTATCAATATTACATATTTCACTTGACCTAAGGAAAGTAACTTCATAGATTTTAAACCTCTGTTATAATATTTTACCACTTTTATCAAATATTCACACTAGCTGCTATTGCACTACACTCTCACTGTGACGCCATCTTGCCGCAGGCAAGAAGGATGTAAAGTGTTTCAAGACAATGACCGTCAAGTTACAGGTGATGTGCAATTATTAACTGAAGAGTCAAATGGGCTTTATATCTTAAACAACTCAGGTTCTGTAAGTGCAAATGGATCATCAGTGTCTTGTTTAACTGATGCTAAAAATGTTTGTTCAAGAAGTTCTAATTCCAGAGAATTGTGGCACAAAAGGTTAGGCCATCTCAATCATGTGGGGATGGACTTGTTAAAAAATGATTTGGCTACTGGCATTGATTTTTCGTGTGAAAAGCAGCTCTGTGTTCCATGTATAGATGGGAAACAAGCTCGACAGCCCTTGAAAACCACTAAGTACCAAGAACCGACTGGACCTGTTGCACAGTGACCTGTGCGGACCGATGCCTGAGGAATCCTGGGGAGGAGCCAGATATGTTCTCACCTTTATCGATTACCATACAAGGAATGTTTTTGTCTTTTTTCTAAAAAATAAAAGTGAGTTAAGAGAAGTCTTTGAACAATTTGCGAATTCTGTTGAAATTGAGTGTGAAAGGAAAAACAAGGTCATACGCTCTGACAATGGTGGGGAGTATTGTAATAAAGCTATGGATGAGTTTTTCAAACAGCGTGGCATCAAGCATCAGCTAACAGTAAGGTACACTCCCGAGCAAAATGAAAATGCAGAACGCATGAACAGAACTCTGAATAAAAGAGCACTCGCCATGATGCAAGGTGCAGCTTATGACAATTGGATGTGAGCAGAAGCTGTCAATACAGCTGCATATCTTGTCAGCAGGTCTCCTGCACGGAAAACACCAGATTCAACACCAGAACAAATGTGGACTGGAGAGAAAGTTGACCTGACGCACTTAAAAGTGTTTGGTTGTAATGCCTACGTTCATGTTCCACATCAGCTGAGAAGAAAACTTGATCCCCAGACTGAGAGAATGGTATTTGTTGGGTACTCGGATGAGAAAATGGCGTACCGGCTCCTGCATCCAGTAACCCATCAATTAATCACAGCGGGAGATGTGATTTTTGATGAGATGTCTTTCTCTGCTCTAACAGATCCTCCAGTGGTACCAGGGAATACAATAATACCCCTAACCACTGAAGTCCGTAAACCACTATTGACTGCTTGTGATAGGGATGTTCCAGATCCATCTCCACAGCATAATGAAAAAGTGGAAGTTGAGCCTGATCATCAAGATAATCCATCACAGCACAATTATTTATTTATTTAGCGTATGATGAATACAATATTATATACAATATATACAGTACAACTACCATCTCAAGTTCATAACTAGAGTTCTATGTTTAAATTTGAGAGCCAGAGAAGGGCTTCGCTTGAGACACAGTGTAAGTCTTCTATAGAGCCTCTATATGCACGTAAAGGACACTCGAATGTAATGTGGTCCACTATCTGTTCCTCTTCTCCGCAGTCGCATTGAGGTGATGCCTTCCATCCCCATTTGAAGAGAGTGGCTCCACATCTACCTTGGCCGGTCCTAATACGGTTTAGCGTCCTCCACTGTCGTCTAGGAAGGGAAAATCCATCAGGGCACTTGCAGGGGTTCTTAATGATGTGATGGTTTGGTAACGAGGATTGCAGATGCCATTGTTCTCTCCAGGCGTCCGATACATTAAAGGAGGTGTCCTGTAGAATCATTGCAGTACGCCAAGAAGGGTGTCTTGATTTCAGTCGTTTGGTTGGAGAAGCTGCTATATCAGAATGAATAGGGAGTTGAGGATTGTTTTCTATTTTCTTCCATAAGTTAAGCAGTGACTGTGATCTTCTTAGGGATGGAGGTGGTATGTGGCTTAGGGTGTGAAGCCAGTGTGTGTTAGTAGGTCGGATGCACCCTGTAATGATACGAATTGCCTGGTTCAGCTGGGTGTCTACTAGTCCAATGTGAGCACTGTTAAGCCAAGTTGAGCAACAATATTCAGCGACGGAATAAGAAAGTGCAAGAGCAGTGGATCTCAGGACTTGAGCATTAGCACCCCAGGATGTACCCGCCAGCTTTTGAAGGATGTTATTCCTGGTCTTGATCTTGGCTGACACATTGCAGAGGTGATTCTTGTAAGTCAACGACCTGTCCAGGGTGACTCCCAGGTATTTTGGGTTACTACAGTATTGTAGATTCTCTCCTCTGAATGGTATGGTTGGTTTGTACCCAGAACTTCAATTCCGCAAGTGGAAGGTAGACACAACAGTTTTCTGAGGGTTTGGTCTAAGGTTGTTCTGACGAAAGTAGCTGTCTAGGATCTTTAAGTCTGATGTAAGCATCGACTCAGGCTCGTCGAAGCGTTGGTGTTGGGCGACCAATGCGATGTCATCTGCATAGATGATTTTTTTGGATTTCGTTGCTGGGAGATCATATGAGTACAGGTTGAATAGTAGAGGGGCCAATACAGAGCCCTGAGGGAGTCCACCATTTATCCTATGTACTTTACTCCTGGAGTCTTCTGAAAATATCTGAAAGTACCTATTACTCAGCATGTTACTGAGTAATGTGGTGAGTTTCAGGCAAGGGATGATACTGATAAATTTAAGAAGGAGCTTATCTTGCCACACGGTGTCATATGCAGCTGTCAGATCTAAGAAAACACCCGTGCTTACCATTTTGTTCTCAAAGCCATTTTCAATATGGGTAACTAGTGCTAAAACCTGTTCATCACATCCACGTCCAGGTCTGAATCCAGCCTGCTCGACTGGAATATGCTGATTGATTGTCGCAGAGATCCTGTTATGTATCAGCTTTTCCAGAAGCTTCATTGTGACACTAAGGAGTGCTATTGGCCGGTAACTCTCAACTTTTGTTGGGTCCTTAGATGTTTTTAATACAGCTACTATTTTTGTCTTCTTGAAGAGTGAAGGTAGGTGACCTGTCTCTAGAATGTTCGTGAGGAAGTTAGTAAGCCATTTGACAGCAGCTGGTCCAAGATGTAGAATGAACTCTGGATATATTCCATCAGCACCTGCCGCTTTCCCGGGTTTTAAACTTTCTATGGCCTGCTTAGTTTCTTGTGGTTGAAATGGGACAGAGAATTCAGAGGATCGCAGAGCCAAACGTTTCTTTTCCTTGAAGAGTTGCTTTACGTGCTTCTATGATGCTTTTCAACTGAAACCTTTGAGGTAGAGATCATATGCTTGGCCATGTCATTTAGACTGATGCTTGTTTTTGGTCTAATTTTGCTGTTTGATGTGTCCAATTTCCTGATCAGGCTCCAAGCTTCCCTGCTGGAGTGAGTGAAGTCTAGTGACTCAACAGTTTCTTGCCAAATTTTCTTCCTGTTTTCATCTAGGGATTGTAAAAGTTCAGAAGCCGTATTTGGATCACCATTGGCCTCAAATTCTTTGAAGAGCCTTTCACTTTCCTCGTTCCAGCCGGGGATGTATTGTTTACGATATCCTCTTGGGATACATCGTTTTGCTGCACTTTTAACTACACCGATGCATCTGCTGTAGTTGCTATGGATAGGTCTTATCCATCGCAGGTTGGAGTCAATCTGTTTAGAAAATTCATCCCAATTGGCTTTTTTAAAATTCCATCTCTGTTTCGGCAGGAGTGAACAATAGGCACAAGCAATCCAGACTGGAGAATTATTGGTCTGTGCTGACTGTGAGGATATTTGTTGAGCACTGTGCGTCGTATGTTGCTAAGTGGGTGTTGTGACTGTGTTACAAAACAGAGATCCGGGGTGTATTCTTTGTTCCATCGTGCAGAAGAGAAGGAAGCCTTATCCTTGGCATCATAGATAAGTTTAAGGTTTTCAGTTTCCATCCAGTCAGTAAGCTTTTCCCCATTTCTGTCGTTCTCCTTGTATCCCCATAGTGTGTGATGGCTGTTAAAGTCCCCTGCAATTATACTTGGATTTTGCATAGTTGGAATTGGCGGAGATGGCCAGGAAGTTCCAGGAGGTTTATATACGTTGACTACTGTCAAATCACAGACTTTGATTGAGGTAGTAAATATTTCATTATCTGAGGAAGATGGCAAGACTTGATAGTGTATGATATCGCTCCTCACATAGGTGGCAATCCCGTACTTCGCATGGTTAATTGCGGACACTAATTTAAATCCTGGAATCTTCCCTCTGGACTGCAGTTGGAGATCATTTTCGGTGTGGGTTTCTTGAAGCAGGATACACAATGAGGAAGCGCGTCGCTACCCCCAGCGAGAAAGAAGACCAAGACAATATCCTGATTACATTCTGCATTACACTCATTGTTCTGATCCAAATGAACCATGTACAGTAAGTGAAGCCTTGTCATCACCTAACTCTAATGAATGGCATAAAGCCATGAAGTACGAAAAGGATTCTATGATGGTTAATAAGGCGTGGGTTTTAGTTCCTAAGCCAGAAGGTAAAAACATTGTACAGAATAAGTGGGTGTTTAAAGCTAAGCGTAATCCAAATTGGGATGTTGTAAAATATAAAGCAAGGTTGGTTGGAAAGGTATTTACACAGCAATTTGTCATTGACTTTGTTGAGACATTCTCACCAGTTGTGCGGCGTGGCACACTCAGAATTTTGTTTGCTTCAGCGGTTGAATTAAATTTACAGATTGTTCATCTAGACATTGAGACTGCTTTTCTCAATGGAGAGTTACAGGAGGACGTATTTATGTGTCAGCCAGAGGGCTTCCAAGTAAAGGGAAAGGAAGACCAGGTTTGTTTGCTCAAAAGGGTCATTTATGGACTAAAGCAGGCTGCACATATGTGGCACAGAAAGGCTCATACAGTTCTGTCTACTTTGGGCTATACAAACAGTCATAATGCGGCATGTGTTTATAAAAAGAGTATCGGCAATACTCTAATTCTTGTTGCTCTGTACGTTGATGATTTCTTTGTGTTCCACAATAATCCACAGGAAGTTAGTAAACTAAAATATGTCTTAAAACAAAATTTCATAATGAAAGATCTTGGACCTGCTGCTCAGATTCTTGGAATGCAAATAAAAAGGGACACGGATAGCAATAAAATCAACATTTCTCAGACGCAGTTCATAAACAATCTGCTCAATAAGTTTGAGATGACTGATGTTAATCCCATCGGTAGGCCTACTCCTATGGATGTGAATATGAAATTGTCTAAGGCTAAAGTCAGAGGCTGCGAAGGAAGCAGTTCATCGTAAGAATCTGATGTTTGATTAGATTGGTTCTAATCAAGGTCCAAAAAATTGAATTTGTTATAGGTGAATGTGTTTTGCAGTGTGTGTTGATGGATTGTAATCAAGAAATTGATTTGTATAAAAAATCCTGTTTTTCATAGGCGCACTAAACACTTCAACACCAAACATCATTGCATTAAGGAAAAGGTTCAAGAGAGAATAATTTCATTGCACTATTTGCCACACAAGAAATGATTGCAGATATTCTCACCAAACCTTTACCTAAAACAAAACATGTGTATTGTACCCAAGGAATGGGATTGAATTGTTAATTACGGTAGTACTTTAAGTACGGTAGCCTATACATTGTGTTCAAAAATGTTTTCAGAAATTGTATTATGTTTGGTTGGTTCTTAGTATAGGGGCTGCGACAACGCGGTCATGTAGCCCCGTGTACTTTGGGAGTGTGTAGAATCTGTCTGATAACCGGTGTTAATTATGATGACTGTATTAGTGTGTGTATCTGTTTTTCTTAATTCAAGTAAGGACTGCAACTTTGAATTTTTCAAATAGTTCCTACTTTTGCCACCAAGCGCCACCGTCAACGACTACTAGGCCAAGTTCAGCTACTAGACGCCACCGCAGTCGGCTCTTGGCAACGAACGTAGAAACCTAAGAGCGTTGTTTACATTCTTAACCTATCCGGCTCCTGCATCCAGTAACCCATCAATTAATCACAGCGGGAGATGTGATTTTTGATGAGATGTCTTTCTCTGCTCTAACAGATCCTCCAGTGGTACCAGGTAATACAATAATACCCCTAACCACTGAAGTCCGTAAACCACTATTGACTGCTTGTGATAGGGATGTTCTAGATCCATCTCCACAGCATAATGAAAAAGTGGAAGTTGAGCCTGATCATCAAGATAATCCATCACAGCACAATGAGGAAGCGCGTCGCTACCCCCAGCGAGAAAGAAGACCAAGACAATATCCTGATTACATTCTGCATTACACTCATTGTTCTGATCCAAATGAACCATGCACAGTAAGTGAAGCCTTGTCATCACCTTACTCTAATGAATGGCATAAAGCCATGAAGTACGAAAAGGAATCTATGATGGTTAATAAGGGGTGGGTTTTAGTTCCTAAGCCAGAAGGTAAAAACATTGTACAGAATAAGTGGGTGTTTAAAGCTATGCTTCACACAGGTGCAATTAGTGGAAGGTTCTTTAACATGCCATAAATCTATGACATGGGACCGCCGGCTTTACTTCCCCTACGAAGGAAGGCATACTGAGGAATTTTAACGCTCTTAAAAAATCCGACGGCTTCGGCCTGACCTCACCTCTTTGGATTTTTTTCTGGGGGTATATTAAAAACATTGGGTAAGCAGGGAAAAAATCGGGATTTGGAGCACCTGCGGGAGCGAATTTCTGCCGCAATCTTGACATTTACTCCTGAAATGATTGCACGTACCAATCCAGCCATTGGGAAAGCGTGCGTTCAATGCTGATGTTGGTGGTCGGCATGGCCTAGAGTTTTTCTCTGCAGTCCCTGTTTCCTTAAACTGATTAAACCATCGAATGACAGCTTTGTAACCAGGTGCAGTTTGTCGGGCGGTGCAGTCATTGGCGCGCGCGCCCCAGGCCAACCTTGGATACTGCGCATCTAGTGTGCGCATAGCAAGGTCACGTCGCCTCCAAAACAAAACTTACTTTAACCAGCTGGCGTTCAGTGAAAGAATTACACGTTTAACATAAAGGGTTTCGGTGCTATCATTTTCTTAAATGTTTGCATTATTTTTCGATGAATTTGTATTGCGCCCATTGACGCATGTTTGCTCAGGCAACAGAGACTAAAACTTATGCTGAAATGTAACTGAACATACCCTGCGAGTGGCGGGAAGAAGCTGAATCAATATCGCTTATGATTATATTTTTACTTATTTTTCACATTCCAAAAAATCAACTATAATTATAACCAAGTAATTCTGCATATTTGAAGTACAGCATACTTCGTAAATCGAAGAAACTATCAATTTACGCGGCCAGCTCATGTACTGAGAGCACGCCATATTTGGTAACAGAAGTTCCTTTTTGTCTGTGGAAGAGACAACATGTGCATGATGGAGCACAAGTGAAAGGAAACCATGTGGCAGGAAAAATCTACGAATAGCTTTCTTATGGATAGCCATCATCGCATTGTGTAATAGTTTATGGATTGAAGACATTCACCACTACGAAAACTGTGAAATATTTTTATTATTATCCGAGGTGAAATGATGGACTTGTGTGAAGAAAACTTTGCTACCGCATGGTCTCATTCTCACGCACACACACATATTTCAGTGTTCTATATACTGTGTATTTAACTAACTTTATAACTGTACAAAATCTACAAGTACAATCTTTATTTGCCGGATGGGCAGTGATTTTTTTTATTTAATTGTGTTAATATTTTCTTGTGTAAATATCAGTGCAAGTCACGAGTGAGTATCACACAAGCGACGGAGACTAGAGCCAGTGGCGGAGTTAAAATGGGCAATTTTTTTTTTTACCGCATATTAGCTGCAGTGCGCGACAGTTTTATTTAATTATGTGCTACATTTTTACCAACGCTAACATTACAATAATGATAAACCAGCAGATCTTCAGATACAACTCCAACTCGCGATGGCATGTGATTGCTAAATCATGCGTGGGGAATTGGCGACGGAGGATGTCCAGACTCAATGGAATGGTAATCTAAAGCCATACACGAGACCGCATACAACATATCATAGCGGGACTCGAACCAAGTGACGCTGAATCTGTAAGTCAGATCAAATATTTATAGCGTATTGTAAGAGTGGAAAATAGTAGACTTAGTTTATTTTGGTTTCATTTATTTAGTGCACAATGCAGGTAGCTAATTATAAGACGCGTGTGGAAAATATAAGTTTTATTAAACATTTATAGAAGCCAGGAAGGCTGGATTTTCAATGTTCATTCGTATCATTTAAAAACGGGTATTATCAACTTTTATTTTTGTCAGGCTGATGACAAATAAACTAATTTGACAATGTTAAATCAAGGCCAAGGTTACGAGCCAAGTTCACTACACAGCACACTCGATTCTAGGCAGTGGATTAATATTTTGTTTTAGAAGGCTGTGAGATTCTTGACATTATTACAAGTGGAATGCAGGGTTCCGTTATTCACATTTATTGGCCAGATCAATACTTGATAACAGGTTTATTATTTTTAAAGAAGCCACACAGGCAATGAATGCAATTGTATTTTGTAACCAAATGAACGCAGGTTCAATTTATTCAGGGAGGAGGCAATTTTATAAACGCACACACACAGTTAGCTTGTATCAGAAGCATTTATGTTTGTTTAAATCGTTGTCAGGATGTGTTTTTGTACACATAATCTTTATTACCAGTAATTCAAACGTGTATCAATTAGGATTCCACACTTTTGTAAATTAAGAGTATTATATGAGTCGTGACGGTGGATGAATACCTCCGACATTGTTATTGTGGTTATATCGGTGGTAATGAACTACCCGTACCGAAACCGAAGGCGCCTGGATCAAAGGATCCGAAATAAGAGTAAAGTAATTGGTGAAGACTTAGGATGTCTAATAAGTGTGATGAAATATTGGTGAAGACACAGGGTGTCTCGTAAACTATTGAACTATTGAGTTATTTGCTTAAGTTGGATACAAACGTTACCTGAATACACTGAACGCTTTTAAAGGTCCTTAAACTGAACAACAATACTGGCAGGAATAAATAATTGTGTGAAACTTTAATAATCAAAAATAGGGTTTTGAAAACTAACAAATCTTATAATTCCCCCTGAACCTAAATAAAATTTATAAACATTAAAAATAAACTATTTTTTCTGGACCAAATGTTAACACTTAGGTATTGTTAAGCTATTGTAGATACATTTTGATACATTTTCACATGATTAGTCGACCACTAATTGGTGATGTGATAACTGAAGCACACACATCAGATTAGTAGCAATATGAGTCGATGTAATTGTTTAATTACTATCGCATTTGCAGGCTTTCCTATATGTTCTATTTTCTTAACACTTTGACACTATGATCGTTTGTTACAAACAGTAACAAATCGAGTACGTAGGCAGTGCCAATTGCACAACCATAGGAGTGCTGAATTATTGTATGCATTTGTGTTGTATTGTCATAGTTTTTTTATTCAGCAACATTGTGCTCATAGCTTGATTTTCTTAGTAATAAACGCATCTCGTTTATTAATTAATGCTATTTAGGACTAGCTAAAATCTTAAATCTAAAGATAAATGTTAGAGATGGCACCATCATAGCATAGGACAAATTTTCCCCTTGTTACTAAAAGTAAATGTTCTAGTATTTGTAAACAAGTAAATGTCTTGCTTTGCTGTAAATTCTTTTGATGTTTGATCCACCCGTAAGTTATTTCGATGTAATTGCTTAGGGCCGATCTTACGTGCCATTCTCTTAGCTTGTTCATTTTGTCGAATTTTGTATTAGGACCATGAGAGTAAATTTAGATCTTGTTTAGGACTTTTTTATATTTCTTTCAGGGCAGAATAGTATCGGACTAGCCGTTTGCAACTCTCATGCTAGGCTAGGGATCTATTCTGAATAAAATGTATTTGTGATTTTAACCTAAGACTGACCTCTCTTTTCTTGTTTAGTTTTGTTATCGATGCATTCCTCTGAGCTGGTTAAAGATCGAACCTCACTAATTCCCGACACCCCCGAGTGCAGACTTCTGTGCTACACCAGCCTATGAATGTATCGCCCCCCATAATTGTGTGTTAACTGGAAGAGAGTCTCGGAAGGGTCATTTGAAACCGGTGGCTCCCCGAAACCTTCGGCCAGCCAGGCGCGGATCTAGAGTTTGGCTTTGTGGGGGGGGGGGGGGGGTCACAGAATTGAAATTGTTAAGAAAAATTGTATCACTAACAACGCAATCACAAAATAACCAAACGTACAAAACCAGAACGGCGTGTTTTGCGACTTTTACATCGAGCTTCGAGAAAAGTATCAAGGTACGTTACAGTTTCGGCAAGTCGAGTTGGTACCGACAAAGGGAGAAAGTCACAGCTTAAATTGCCAACCTAGCTTGCAGTTTGGACGTCGGCAAAATTTTTGGTGCGAAAAAAGCCCCAAATTCCTATCCGTGCATTGCTACACATTCATCGTGACATCACTATAGACATCGATTCGGTAATCACAAGGTTTGCTAAACAAAATAGACAAGTTGATTTTGTTACATAAATAATCGTTTTTGTATAACAGTTATGAAGTTGTAAATATGTGCAGTTGTAACAGAACATAATTATTGCAATAAAGATATTTTCAGTATTGAATAAAATGAAAAAACTGTTTTTCAGTTAAAATTCGCTAAGTTTTATTTGTCTGGTTATTGTGTTTTCGTTTTTTGAGTTTGCAAAAAAATGTGGTAACCGTTTGAGAGGGGTCATGACCCCCGTGACCCCCCCCCCCGAATCCGCGCCTGCGGCCAGCGGGCACAGTATATACGCCCAGTCGTCATTCCCCTGCCACATACTTCTACAAGGATTAGGAAGAAACATCCCGGCCAGGGTAATCTGTGATCCCAGAGTAGAAGTGGTACACCACAGGATGACTGAGGTCGGATTCGAGCACAGCTCTTCTCAGTTTTGCCTCATGAGGCTGAGTGGGCCTCAGACCAGACTTAAATTCCTTGGCAGAGCCGGGAATCGAACCCGGACCTCCGGGACGACAGCCAAGAATGCTAGCCTCTACAACAGGAGGTGGACGTTCGTGAAAAAGAGTTCACCCAGGGGTCGCCTCTAGACATTTGAGCTATTGTTGCTGATTTGGATACACTGTCCAGAATACAAATGCCATTTTGTGTTAGAATATCTGGTTTAAAGCAGTATCCTCTCCATTGAGTCTTTCTGGTTTAGTCACTGTTTACTGTACCGGTGTCGAAAGCTTTTCAGAAGTCTATAAATATATCGTTCCGTTTTCATCGTAGAGACCTCAGCGCCTTTTTTGAGGCCTTGGCTATGGCTAAGGCATTATTTATAAATTGATATGGTCACTTGGCTGCAATAAAGATTATATTTTTTATATTTATTATTAATACATGCAGTGATGCACGTTCGCGAGTTTTAGCAAATGCCGTTGCAGTCGAATGTTCTAACCAGTATTTTTATTTAATAAAAGATCGTACAATGTACATAAACCAGTATTTTGTATTGTTTTACTTAGTTCTCCATCTTTGAAAAAATAAATGAAGAGAGCAGGTTAAGAAACTGTAATCGTGATAAATTCTTCGTATCTTTATACATAAGTAATAAGTTTTACTCGTTGATAGAGTGCAAAATGAGTAATAGCAAAGAATATTGCTCAGTTTACGGCTGTAAGTCGATGTATAATAGGGCTGCGGATATAAGTTTTCATCACTTTCCCAAAGATGCAAATAGCAATAGCTGAAAGGTGACGATACCAAATAAATATGGGCAACAGGAGCGGGTTGGACCACTCACCACTACACACACTTACAACAGGACGGGTTGTTCACTGTTACTCCGAGCCAAGAGCACCTAGACAGCCAAGCACAGTCTCGCCGAGCCTAGCCCTAGCTAGGCCCTAGCCGTACCAAGACAGCCAAGCCTACACCAGCCGAGAACAGCCAAGCTTCATCAGTTAGGTATACTTCCCCGCTCCCTAGTTCATTTCCAATAACCCTGCCAACCGCCATCACCTCACTCTGCGATATCCGAGTCATACAGGCCTAATTTGACTTCGCGAGAACCTGCTACCAGTCCGATATTCAACACAAACCCACCTGCTACCCGTCCAAATCAAGCATTTCCGGCTCCCCCGAGTTTTAATTCAAGTTAAATTCAACCCGTCGCCCTACCAAGCAGCAAATAATTTTTAGAGTCTATGGTACAGTGAGCAAACTTAAATATAGTTTTTAAACGTAACAGCGCCATGACTCGCACTGACTCGAACTGCTCAAAAACAAATACCGGCAGACAACCGATCCTTGATGCAATTGAAACATAAAATAACGTGGAACACACAAATTAGATCTCGTGTGTCGTTCAGTTATAAATATATACAATTAAAAATAACTATGTCATTATTTTAGGGAAAGCCTCCGTGGCTTAGGCGGCAGCACGCTGGCCTCTCACCGCTGGGTCCGTGGTTCAAATCCCGGTCACTCCATGTGAGATCTGTGCTGGACAAAACGGAGGCAGACAGGTTTTTCTCCGGGTACTCCGGTTTTCCCTGTCAAAATTTCATTCCAGCAACACTCTCCACTATCATTTCATTTGTCATTCATTTAATCATTGCCCCGGAGGAGTGCGTCAGGCCTCGGCAGCCGGCACAGTTCATATCCTCGCCGCTAGATAGGGGCTTCATTCATTCCATTCCTGACCCGGTCGGAGACTGGAAGCAGGCTGTGGATTTTCGTGCATTATTTTAGGGACCACATTTACTGATTATAACCGAAAAATAAAAAGTGTTCCATATCAAACGCGTGTTATTGAGTATTTTTACCCTACTTATCCAGACCGACCGCAGCGCCCCAGGTGTTAGTTTGACTTGCCAATTTTAATGTAAATTTACCAGCATCGCGGCTACTCTGTAAATAGAAATGAAATTCGTCATCACTGGCTGGCACGCCTGGAAACTACTATAGATCCTTCGCTTCCAAAGTCTCTCGGCCAACTGACAGGTTCACTGCCTGAGCACTCGCTGCGCTGCCGTAGCGCTGCTGTCCAACTCGATTGCTATTGGTTGAAGCTCATCCGGGGTGGAAACGCCGGTTATATTCAAACATGTCGGATGTCGCTGGCAACTGGCTATCTTACTCACGATCGTGTGTGTTTGTGCTTTTGATGCTTCCAACAAGATATTCCTTCGTAGGATATTGCATTAATACGGCAGGTATTTATCTATTTTAATAGTTATTTTGCAGTTTTGCTGCCAGGATATGATTTTAATATCTCGACCCATTATGATAGTGTTTCTGTTTACAAATTGTGGGCTTTATTGTGATTACTTCGTTCAGTGCAGTATTTTCAATTCAAAATGATTTTAGCTAGATGCCATATTAGAATGATCTTGTGAAGTATTGTGAGTAGTGTCCAACTATATGAATGGCTTTACATAGCCTAACCCTACTTTATTGAAACAGAGCTAGGCCTATATGCAGAATGGTTGTGAACTGGTTGCCTTATTGTGTTTCTTTTCTCTTCTCAGGTAATGAGGCACTTCAAGGAAGGCAGATTATATACTACATTTGTCCAATAGCCTATAGACAGGAGTTGCCTGATTCTGTTGTCCGAACAGTTGTATACTAATCCTATGTCAGCAAAGGTAAGTTACCATATTGATGAAACTTTGATCTATTAATTTTACACCAGTATATGGATAGGCCCAGATGCTATGTAGGTTTTGATTAGCAATACACTTAGGTCATGCCCTCCTCTGATAAATTCACATAGCCTTTTGGGTAGCAGTGAATGAAGGTAGAACGCGCGATAAAATTCTCTACAATACATGAATTAGCCAAAATACAAAACGGAGGCAGACAGGTTTTTCTCCGGGCACTCCGGTTTTCCCTGTCAAAATTTCATTCCAGCAACACTCTCCACTATCATTTCATTTCATCTGTCATTCATTTAGTCATTGCCCCAGAGGAGTGTGTCAGGCCTCGGCAGCCGGCATAGTCCATATCCTCGCCACTAGATGGGGGCTTCATTCATTCCATTCCTGACCCGGTCGGAGACTGGAAGCAGGCTGTGGATTTTCATTTTTTTCACATGAATTAGCCAAAATACCTTATGAAACGCTGGGAAATAAATCAGGGAGCAATGTTTTAGTAGATATTCCCACCTCTGATATCTGTGACCCACCCAGCCATCCCAAATAAGTACACGACTTATATAGCGAAAATTACAGCTCTCAGCGCCATTATTCTCATCGATCGTTATCAAAACAGTACCATGACAGTACTGCCAACCTCGTGCTTACGGTACGGTACTATGAAAAACAAAGAAGCGCCCAATTGAATTGTTTAGTGATCATGGATTGTGGAAATTGCCTCCCTAAGGCCGCACCTGCCCCCGACCTTCTAACCTTTGTTTTGTCCAATCCAGTGGTTTTTGACAATGGTTACAGCCTAACATGCCCAGATCAATGGTTTTGAGTCAACCGTGCCCCGCCAGCTGCATACTGTTAGATGTGTGAGAAAGTCACTCGAGGAACTGGAGTGTGCCCTACTTATTTTGACACGTGTACTTATCTGTGAATGGCATACAGTAAACCGAACGGGAGTCATGACACTATTGCAGTCTTTACTTCATTTAGGGCTTTTAGACATAGTGGACATCAGCCTCGTATACTGCTTGATTGTGTGTAATCTGCCTGATAATATGTGTAATGATGATGAGATAAAGACTAGGTTGGAAATGAAATGCTAGATGAAGCTGTTCGTATGAGCAAACTCTGATGGTGGGGTCATGCAATGAGAATGGGGGAGGAGAGATTACCTAAGAGGTTAATGAGCTCGGAGGTATAGGGTACGAGAAGAAGAGATAGACGTAGGAGGTTGGTTCTTAATTTTAGGGGCTGCGACAACGTGGTCATGTAGCCCCATGTACTTTGGGTGTGTGTAGAATCTGTCTGATAACCGGTGTTAATTGTGATGACTGTATTAGTGTGTGTATCTGTTTTAATTCAAGTAAGGACTGCAGACGATCAATTTTCAAGTAGTTCCTACTTTTGCCGCCACCGTCAACGACTACTAGTTCAGAACTTAGCTACCAGACGTCACCGCAGTCGGCTCTTGGCAACGAGCATAGGAACCTAAGAGCGTTGTTTACATTCTTAACCTATACAATTAGCTTCACACAGGTGTAATTAGTGGAAGGTTCTTTAACATGCCATAAATCTATGACATGGGACCGCTGGCTTTACTTCCCCTCCGAAGGAAGGTATCCCTGGCTATGGTTAGTTAGTTTCAGTGTTTAACGATTTTAAGTGAGAGGTGTAGGAGCAGGGGGTCATAGAGGTGACTTGTTTTCAAACACAGGCTTGCAGACTAGACTGGACTATAAAATGCTACATGTATATAGCCTATATAACATTACAGTGAATATAATGACTGCCTATTGTTAAGGATAAGTGCGCACAATGTGCATTACATTAATTATTTACAAAATTCTGTAAGCGATGACAACCTTTTAGTACTCATGAGAGCGTGGTATTTGTGACTTTTGACACAATTTACAAATGCACTCTGGTCTGGGCACATGGAACACCTCAGTCTCACAAATCCTGTGGTGAAAACCGTGCACCGCGAATCAGGTCACTGTGTGTCTCAACTCATAGGCAGTGCCCTTTCATTCTGTTGACGTCATGGCAGTCGTGGAGTAAAAACCAATTGGGATCTTCTTTTTTTTTCAAGTAGTTCTTGTAGCAAATCGTATTGTCTTGTGAATGGTAGTTGGTGAACCAGTCGGAGTTCTTCTATACAGAAAAGTTCCCCTGCTAGTTCATACGCCAGTCTCGATGGGGTATATTTTGACAAACAAAGCAGTCTTTTTAGGAATAAGGCCTTCACTTTCGCTAAGTCTTAAATTAACTCATATTATATCCAATCCATACGTTGCAAAGTAATTCCTAGATTGATTCCCCTTAAGACAATCACAAATTTGAATTCAATGCTTGTTGCATCAAGAAATGCTTCAATCGGTTTACTGATTGGTAGGCAGTTTGTGTAACAAATGAATTAATGCACAAATTAATATTGTTCATTTGAGTTCTTTTTTCTTGTTTTTTTCTTTCTTCTATGGATGTTTTTAGTTGGGCTACAGTATATAATATCACAGTAAGAGGGTGGGGGGCATACACACAGATCTTTCTGCTTACTGTTTATATATTTATTCTAAATGCACTTCTGTGCATTCATTAAAGCAGCATTATCCTAATATCGAGGCAACAGTGGCATTCACCCAGGGGATGAGGCCAGTTACACACATCCAGGCCAATTAGGAAAGTAATAATATTGTATTATTAGTATTAATAAACTGGAATTAAAGTGATCGGGTAACTTAGTTTATCCACACTGCACTTGTCCCCTCCTTCCATGAGCAGCAAAAGTTCTATATGTGCATGCTTAACATTGTAACCCAGAGAGTAGCTGTTTACTGTCCTTGTCACAAGTTGTTGCTTCATCATCTTTATTATGAGATGTATATGTAACGACTATTTAGGTACACAATGTAATTTGTTGTAAGGAATTCACCTTCTGTGGTCTCGGGGTATAGATGTGCCGTGCGAGCCATAGAGTAGCAGCGCTGCACAGTCAATTGGCTACACCTGTTCATATTGATACTTCATATCCCGAGGTCCTGGCTCTGCCAAGATGTTTAATTTTAGTCTCAGGGTTAAAACGGGATACACTCAGCCTCGTGAGGCAGAGCTGAGGAGAGAAGTGTTCAAAGTCTCATCTCAACCATCCTAGAAATGGTTTTCTGTGGTTTCCCTCTTCTACCCCAGGCAAATGTTAGGATATTTCCTAAATTAAGGTCACAGCTGCCTGCTTCCAAATTCTAGTCTCCATTACAAATACACACACACCTACAGCCATCACAATGTCATGGATAATCATACATATCCCATATACACTTCCCAAGTACCATAAAGCCACATGACCACGATGTCGCAAGCCCCTACAACATTATTAGGATTTTAATTGTATTTTTCTCTTACAGATTTGCAATATGCGTGGCTCTACCGTGTGATGACAATTATCTACTGGGACAATGACCTGATGAAATTAAATATTACTCTTTTCATGAAAATGTTCTGTGGATTTTATATCTGTAAACGCTAAGAAAGAAGAATATAATATGTACATATGAACATACGTATTTTTGTCCTCATTTCTTCCTTCAGAATTCTGTTTCCTTCCAGTATCGTACCTCATTCAACAGCGGTTAATAAGTTCATATTTTATAGGTTATGCATGGTTTGTATTAGTTTATTACATTCTTCTTAGTTTGCTGTGCTCCCACAACACTGGTGGCAACTAAACCTCTCTTCTATCTGTGTGATATTATAACTTATAGTACTGTGTAGTAGGTGAATGACTTTCTAGTGTTACAAGGCCATAGGTTCAAAGGCCGTCCGCAGCTGAGACTTATGGAAGGAAATCCCGAAGACACCAGTTCATCTCGCATGACATCCTCTGCAAAAGTAACCTTTAAGCACTGCCATTAAAAAATTATAAACTATTTTTAGAAAAGAAATGTTAATGATAGAAAAACTATCATGAATAAAACATATAATACCAGAAAAATTAAGAGAGGGGACATGGGGAGAAAAGTGGGGGGAGTACTATGCACTTATTTTTGTCCTCATTTCTTCCTTCAGAATTCTGTTTCCTTCCAGTATAATAATAATAAAGGATATCCTGCTTCCTACCCTTCCCCCTGACCCTGTATCTCTCTTTGTAACTACATGTAGTAATATGATTTACCGTATGTCAATGAAATGTATTTATTTACTGTTCCTATTGTTCTGTTTTACGCAAGATCAGATATCAAAACTATAGATTTCAGGCTGGTATTTTCTACTATATTAATAGTAATGATCCATTATTATGAGCCTTTGGTTGATATCTGCTCTTAAATAAAATAGAACAAAAGGAACATGAATAAATAAATTAACGCCGACATAAATCATATTACTAAATGTAGCTACAAAGGGAGCGGTGCAGGGTCAGAGGAGGAGCGGGGTACCAGTACGCGATTAAATAATTTCAAATCGCCCGCGCTTGAAATTTAGTACGCTGCCTCACCACCAGGTAGCAGGCAAGGCTGGTGGATGACTTAATCCTGGCGGTTGTAATCGGAATCAAATTATAAGCCTGAGCACAGTATAGATATCAATACAGTAAGGACACATCAGGCCTTTACCATGTAATTTTTTCGTCATGGTTTTGAATCGGCCGGTTCCGGAAGCTCCGCACGCACGCACGCACGCACGCATGGCGGCGACGGTTCACCATGTATCCGCGAGAGAGCAGTCTACCCGTATTCATTGAGTGCGGCCTGTCGATTTTGTCTGAAGAAAACATTGTTTGTAATTATAAAAATCAACTCAGAACTATAATTTTGCATTTTAACCAATGGCAGAAATGTGGGAAACCAACATCTGTGCGGTAATTTTTTGCGCAGTTCTTGTCACACTGGACATAACAGCATTCCGGTTTCCTCGTGCATTGGAGCGGTAAATACAAATATCACACGTTTCATCGAATAATTCTGGTTTTAATACCCATGAGATGTCAGTCCCTCAAACACCTATCCATTAATTCACAAATTCCACATTCCTAATCCAGATATAATGACTGGATAAAGGCCTGTAATCAGGATGATTTACTGGCATACGTGGCAAATCTACACGTCAATATATAGGGTATGTAGCCTTTATTTCTCAAAGGAAGTGTTTTAAACCACAAGGAGGGCAGTGCTAGGCTGAGATTAGGTAATAATGCCCAACAAACATTAAATCTCCACCCTAGAGAAGCTATTGTCTCCTTTAAAGTGTCCGTTTTCTAACCCCAATTAGCCTAGGAGGCAAATGGTTTCCTGACTGAAGTTAGTTGATGTGTTTTATTAAATGTAATTTGTTAAGCTGCAGCCCTTTACAGTGAATTAAGTGCTTTAATTACAATCTACAATGCAAATCAGATTTAACATTTGCTCCCTCACCTATGGGACTTTGTGCTGTTCCTGAAGAGTTCTGGAGAAGTTTGGATTGTCGTGTACCCAAAGCTACAATCCCATGAAATGACTGAAGGTACTCCAGTCCCTCAAAATTGTAAATAGTGTTGCTTTCAGAGACAAACTATTGAGGTTAGCAACCCCTCACTACGCTCGGCATGGCATTAAGGCTGTGTGACTTAAAAACCAGGGCTGTTAACCTTGATGTTCCTAGCTCATAGACATATCACAATGCCCTTAATTTTATTTAATTCTGTGAGACCACTAAAAGTTTGCCCACTCATGTAACTGATAAGTCCACCCAATTTCTTCTCAAGTGATACCTCCCTCTCATTCCACACACGCCCAAATACACGGGGATATATGACCACGATGTCTCAGCCCTTAAAATAAGCAACAACAACTGTATCTTCGATACACACTAATCAAATTCCTGGATACTTCTATACTTTCAGCAACGATCCTAGGGATGATTTTTCTTCACTATGTCACATGCAGAACATGGTGCCACTAAAGTAATACCGTAAAGGTCCATGTTATTTGAAAATGAATACCGGTACATAATAATCATACAAGAGTGGAGCCTTGCATAAGTGAGGAGATGTAACACCAAACTGGGTGTCAACAAGCCGTACACTATCACTCGGGAATTGAGAAATTGGGTGGGCATATTGTGTGATAACCCGTGTTACTGTGGTGGCTGTGTGTGTATTTGTAAATTGGGGATAGGATTGAGAAGGAGGTGGCTGTGTCCTTAAGTTAACAACCATCCCAGCATTTGCCTTGAGTAGGGAAACCACTTCCAGGATGGCCGAGGTGGGAATCGAACCCTCCTCTTCTCAGTTTTGCCTCACGAGGCTGACTGTAACCCATTCCAGCCCTAAGGCCAGAATCAAAATTTCTTGGCAAAGCCGGGAGTCAAACCCAGATCTACGGGGGTGACAGCCAAGAAAGCTATCTGCTGCACCACGAGAGGGTCTCGCGAAAATGTAATGTATTGGTCATAAATATAGGCTATATAAATCTACATGAAAATAGCCTACTGCCTATCCAAACATTTTCATAAATTTGAGTTTCATATACCATTTTAAAGCTCAATGGTTTTAAAATTTACAGTTATCTTAAGACATAGCAACAGATTTCAATGTTTACATTAAGCCACATTGTTCAAACCTGTTCAGGGATGTTGGAAATTCCTCAGATAAAGTCAAGCTGCAACTCACATCCTATTCTATTGTTGGGCAAGGACTTGATTCTCGTCATTGCAGAAATAATCTGTTTAATACTAGCTGTAAACACGGCCAAGGTTTCATGTGATACAAGCTAAAGGTGTAGCATTTGGTATAAATGTTTATCACAAGTATCCAGTACCAGTACCTCTATGTCAATGTTACATAGACATTGTGCTTGCTACACTTGTCATAGTATGTGGTACGGTATAAATTTCAGAATGTGCATCAATTTTAATTTCTACCCTTGATTATTCATATTTATGTGGGGGTCAGTAATCGTATGGATTGTGAAGTGATGCTAAGAAAAGTTGTCTCCTTTCTTTTTAAGGATGTGTGAAGGACTGAGTGGTGTGTCTTTATAATGACATACTAAAATTGTAATGGCTGCTGAAGGATGTAATTACTATCCAGAACATGTCCTATATTTGCACATTATTTATTCATTTAAGGGTTGATTAGGCAGAAAGATTTACAGAAGATTACATTTCAAGAAATATTATACACATCAGAGTTAATTACAGATGAATGAAACTGGACAAGGTACTGGAAAAGCCTGTGACCTATTAAAAGGAAAGGTCCCAGCAGATTTCCCCTATATTGTTCAACCAGCCACATCTGGTTACGACCACTATTCTTCCTGAAATAACTCCACAGAGAAAATGAAAAGTGTCAAGAACAAACTTCTGCTTGCAATCGCACATTTTTTCTGCATTACAGTATTACTTGTTTACATGGTTTATGTAGAAACAACTCGTACAAATATTACAGTGAATTCTTCTAGGTATTACGCCATGTCTGTGCCCCATCATATCCATAGTACCGTACCTAGAAGAATTTGCAGTAATTTATTTTCTGGCCATGAAAGCCTAAACATTCTAACTCAACAGGCATATTTTTCTGCAAATGTTTGGGTATTCTGATATATTTTCATGGAAACATTTGACTTTTTTTTAAAGAAACATTATTTTTTCCTGTTTTCAATTTTCAGAGGCGAAGTTCACCAATTTTGTGACTATATCCTGAAGTGGCTTGGCCTAGAAGCCTACAGTATATAAAATATGGTAGCGAGTGTTTAATCGTAAAGAGGTTTTCTCAATAGTATTTTTAATGCCCTGGCATTGTCATTGAGGAGCAAATTTAACTTCCTAAATACTGTAACATTTAAGTTGGTCTAACACGAAAGAAATTTAATAATACTATACCTGCAAGGTTTTAGCTACCTACTAAGAAAAGTAATGTGCAATTTTTGAATGGAGCTACCTAGGCAAATCTTTACACCAAAAACCAACATATTGCTTATCGCTACCTTTTAGTAGAGAAACTAGAATTCATGTCAGATAACCTGCAGCTTCTGTGACTGATAACTATAGTTTTGTCTTGTTGTCAACAAATGTGATAGACAGGTCTGAAGCAGTTCATTATTTCAAAAACTGACTCTCTCTATCAGAAATCAAATCAGTGATCTGAGATCATGGCGATATCAGGAATGTTTGTTTACTGCATTACAACAAAGGATTTGGAAGTAATCTCATAAAGCAATAACTTCTAAATCAGAATAACTTAAAATTTTATTGTTGGACAGCCAAAGGACTTAACATAATCCTCCATGGTTTTAGACAGGTGCAACGAACCATTAGTTCTGGGTTATCCCATCCCGTTAGAAAAAGGAAGGATTGGGGTTTGAGACCTAAGGATGTTGTACAACATTAACTGAAAATCACATCACCACACTGAAGACCTGGTTTGTGAAATAAGTTGGTTCATGTCCCTTCACCTGTCATTTCAAGTTAGCTTCCTTGTTTCTCATCTCAAAATGCTGAGATGGTGGCTTTCCCATAGACCACAGTCACTTCCCAATTCCTTTCTTAGCCTCTTCTACTTTCCATCTACGTTGAGGCTGCATGGATGATCCTTTTCTCTAGAATGAAAGGGCTCCATGACACTGTCAATTAGGATGAAAAAGACTTTGGGAGTGAAGTAAGGGGATAAAAGAAATATTCATATCCAAGAAATAAAAATAGCCAATCATATAAGCCCATTGTTTCCACAGCTACTGCCATGGTCTAGAAGTAAGCATAGCTGCCTTCTAACTGGTTGGCCCAGTTTTGAATCCTAGTTTTGCCAAGGAGAATTTAAATTTTGGCCTGTAGTCATGTGTACTTGGATGTGTGTATCATTTGTCTCATAAACTCCCTTATTGTGATGGCTGTATTAGTGTGTGCATTTATAATTTTAGGTGAGGATAGGGAAGGAGGCGACTATGGCCTTACGTTAGGGGTAGCCTACCGTCTCGGCATTTACCTGCAGTAGAAGTGGGAAACCAAGGAAAACCACTTACAAGATGGCCGAGATGGGAATAAAAATCACCTCTTCTCAGTTTTGCCTCACAAAGCTGAGTGTACCCCATTCCAGCCCTCAGACCAGAATGCTAGTTGCTACACCACGAGGTGATCTAAGTGAAAAGGGATGGATTCTAATCCACCTCTTGGTCCTAATAGAAGTGCATTTCTATGGTTTCTAATTCCCCTTCCCCCCTTCCAGAATGCTCCATGCACCAAACATTCCATCTTCAAATTATTTTGCATGCCCAATTAAATGGAGTAACATAGCTCGGGAGGTGTTGGGGTAGCGCGCCTGCCTCACACCAGGAGACCTCGGGTTCGATTCCAGGCTCCGTCAGGGATTTCAGAAACTGGCGCGAGGGCTGGAACTGGGTGTACACAGCCTCGCAAGGACAATTGAATACCTGTCTGACAATGAGGCAGCGCCACGCTCATGGAGACCAAGATTAACGGCCGAGGGGATCCGAGGCGCTCACCACGCGTCACCACATAATCTGCAGGCCAAATGGCTGGGTGGCGATCGCTTGGTAGGCCTAGGCCCTTCATGGACTGTAGTGCCACGGGGTTTGTTGTTTGTTTCGTTTTAATGGTAGTTCGGAGACTACGGTTTCAATAGTCTTCTTAGAATGTACAGTATATGGGTGTTAACTTTAAAAATACCCGCACGAGTCTCTCTGGAGGACTCACACATTATTACAATTACGTAAACATATCTTGCATAAGAATCATGGCCATACTAATAATATAGTTCATCGTATCTTGGTGAGAAAAATACTGTACCTGTATGTGCATTTGCTCAAAGAACTTTTTCTTTTCTGAATTTTTATTCCATACATATTATTTTTGTTTGTTTTATTAATATTAGGCATCCACCTATAAATTTTAATTCAACTAAAATTTGTATTATTTTGTGTTAAGAGGGACAGATGACCTTGCCAGCCCCTTAAACAACAATAACTATCCATACTATGTGTGATGTTAATGAGCAATTCTGAGATTATTTACAGCGGATCTAGATTGCAGTCATGGACCACCTTGTGGCGTAGTGACTACCATTCTTGGCTGTTGCCCCAGAGGTCTGGGTTTGATTCCCGGCTCTGCCAAGAAATGTAATTCTGGTCTGAGGGCTGCAACAGGGCACACTCAGTCTCGTGAGGCACAACTGAGAAGAGGAGGGTTTGATTCCCACCTCAGCCATTTTGGAAGTGGTCTTCCGAGATTTCCCACTTCTACTGTAGGCAAATGCTGTAATGGTTCCTAAGTTAAAGCCAATGCCGCCTCCTTACCAATCCTCACCGGAATTGCAAATACACATACTAAGACAGGCATCACAATAACACATGTTATCAATCAAAATTCCATACTCGCCCAAGTACACGGGGCTAAATGACCACGATGTCCAGGCCCCTGAAATGAAACAACAGATTGCAGTCGATGTACAGAAGTTGTCTAACATTGTGGCCAGATTGCTCCTTAGTGCCTCTTGGTCTATTGGAATGGCTGTAACATCTGGTGCATTATCATACCATAGTCAAACTGTTCCTCTATTGGAGCACGAAGATTGGGATTCTCTGCCGTCACTGTCTCATGAAGCCATAGCCAGGTGGCTATGCTAATGCTTGTTGTTTCATGTAGGAGGTTGTACATCATGGTCGTCAGCCCTGTGTACTTGGGCGTGAGAAGAAACACATACAACAGGAGCAATCGAGTGTGGCAACGGGTGGGTGAGAGATTTCACAAGCTCTTCATCCAGGAACGCCTCCAACAGCAAGGAAATTGTCATGTTTTGTGGTGGGATCATGTTTGGTCGACGTACGCCTCTAATTCCTATCCACGGTAACAGGACCAGTCTGGTATACAGAGACAACATCCTCAAACCTGTCGTTACAGGATTCGCTGCCACAATGGGTAAGGGCTTTACACTAGTGGACGATAATGCCCATCGAGCTAGGGTGGTCATCAGTTCCTTCAGATGCAAGGCATACGGAGAATGGAGTGGCCTGCATATTCTGCGGACATGAACAGTATCGAACATGCATGGGAAATGATTAAGAGTAAAGTTTCGCACTGTCCCAATCCTCTAACAAACAAACAAACATTCAGCAACTGATTGAAGCTGCTTTCCAAGAGTGGGATAATCTGCCCTAAACCAGGTTGGTTCGTTGGTTCTCAGTACGGTGTGCCTCTTTGTCGGCAAGCATGCCTTAGGGCTCGTGGTGGCCATACATGGTATTGATATGCCCCAACATGAAAAAGATTGCCACTTTTGTTATGCTTTTAGTGTTTGTCTCTTTTGCACAGCATATTGTGTGTTGTTTTTCTTTGTATGTCATTATATACTACCTTACTAGGGAATTGTTACTGCTAGACGTGGAGCACGGCTGTTGTGTATACATTACGTCAGCTCGCCTCGTTATGGCTGCCGCGAGCGGTTGCTGGGCAAGAGGGGGAACGCATGCACAGTCGTACAATGAGAACACACCGCACAGCGCACGACCCAGCACGAATCATGCACACAAATGACATGCGATGAGGTTTCGCTGGCGACAACTGCACGTCTATCGCAGGCGTGTGGCTGGGCGGAGCGCATTAGTTCCGATTTCCGCCACCGGTAACAATTCGCTGGTAGGATAGTACACATAGCAAAACACTAAATCGCGATATGCAAAACCTTTTTTTGAGTACTGTTCAAGTTACAAACACTGCTAGTCACCACAACACTCTAGGGGCATATGACATCGAAGTTCCGCCCCTTAAAACAACAATTACATTACATTCACCACAACACTGATTATCAAATACCATGCACACACAAGTACACAGGTCATAGACCAAAGAGGTCCTAATTGGAACTATAATAATGTATACAGTACTGGTATGTCAAAAAATATGGTTATATAAATGACTCCAGATTATAGCTTACCAAGAGGCATACATACTTTGAACCGGCCTTGGTGGCCGAGAGCGCTAATGTGCTGCCTCGTGCCTCGCTGGCATCGGGAGAGCGTGAGTTCGAATCACACCTCCTCCGTCCTGAAAATGGTTTTCGTGGTTTCCCATTTTCACTACCAGGCAAGTGCCGGGACGGTTCCTTTCAATAAATCCAAGGCCAATTTCCCTCCAATATCCCTTCCCTGACCCGTCCTGAAAATAAAAGTACATGGCCATTGGCTGCATTAATAAAATTATACATACTTTGAAACTTTAGTGTTTAAAATAAGACTGCTGTTGCGACATGAAACTGAATCCCAGCACTCTGCGCAGAGTGTGAACTGATAACACCACGATAGCCCTTTGTTAACTCTTGGGCCTAGTAACTGAAGCTATGGCATGTAGTTAGGCCTCCTAATGACCAGTATTAATTCTGCTATGATGTACATGTCGCTTACAGGTACCAACTGGAAAGACCTGCCCCAGGCCTCTCCAAAAGCAACACAGCATTATGAACCTAACACTTCTCTCATCCAGGTGTAAAAACCATCCATCGCATGGAAAACTCATCCTACATTATCTCCAATTCTGCAGAATGGGAAGAATAAGGAGTTACATACCACTGACAAGTAAAACGTGCGGTACGGTTAGATGGCAAGTTATTAGTCGTGACGAGGTTAAAGTTAGGTCTGATTGGTGTTAAGCTATGGTTAGAGCAAGTTTAGGACTGAGCGTTTTACTTGATTGATTGGCGACACCATTGCACATAGTGTTATTTACCAGTTATATTACTTTATTACATTCACTAGCGACAGAAAGCAAAGCAAACTTGTAGCTTCACGTGGCTCTCGTGATCATAAGCTACAGAACATTTCTTTTTTATATTTGGAATTTGAACCACTGGATGCAACTCTGAAATTCTAACATGCATTAACCAAGAATCAAAACCCAATCCAAAACTATAATACGACGACTTTAGGATCTCCAAATGGAGATCTGGGTGTGACCTTGGCTTCTAGGATTAAAGAAGCAGGCCTCTGTACGAAGGGTGGTTGGCCGGTTTACTTACTGTAAGCCCTGAGCTTGTATTTCAGCTTTACTTTACTTATTTTTAGGCCATCTGTAGGCTAAACAAAACAATCTACCAGTTAATGTATAGTCTATTTGTTGAATCTGAAAGCTACTTGTTGCTCCTATAATAGCCATACAAAGACGTGGAACTAATAAAGGTAATGAAAAGAGATTCCTTAGCACATGACTTACAGTACCGGTATTGAATTCTTCTTGGAACACAAGATAATGAACGGAAGTGTGAGTAGGCTAAGAAATGAGGAGTAAGAAGTAGCCTAGGCATATCATGAAATGTGAAAATAACACTGCATAATAAGGCTGTCCCCACCCATCAACATGACTTTTTTATTGACTAAATAAATTTCCGGGTATTTACGTTAGGAAGCTAAGAACATTAAAAATTAGCACTTATTTACAGTTACTGTAGAAAACTTGAATTGCATTATCTCAGACTACAAAAGTTTAAGAAACAAAATCCACATTTCCCCCACACTTTTCAATATATCGTGTGTTAATTTAATCATTAAAAACATATCATAACCTTTCATCGTTACGATGCAATCACAATGCGACACCACAGGACTGGAAGAATGTGGTGTTAACAACGAGCTAGAGAAAGGTATATAGAGTGGAAATGGTGCCGCCATTTTAGAAGCGGGTTGAACTGGCAGCCGCCATGATATACTATGTCAAGAGGGCGGGAGGCAGGGAGGGAGAGGCGTGACTAACGAGGCGTAATATAAGATTAGGCCTACGTAAGGCCTGACAATTTAATTTGTACATTGAACGAAAACTAACACAATCATCTTACAAGACAATAAGCTACGTTGCTTATGCAAAGTACATCGCATTATTTCATTGTCCTTTAAAAAGAATGAGTTTTGTGTACAACTGACGCACCTGTTGGCCTCTCTCACGTTGAGCTGTATTTCTGCAGAAGTGGTGAAGCCTGCATGTATAGTACTGTTTCACAATTAGCTCGATGAGTGAAGCATAGTGAGACTTTTCCCCAGGTTCAGTAGCTGTAAATAGATGGTCAGATTTCTGAAACAGATAACCCGGCAGCATAGCATAGACATCTGTCTGCAACTTCAGCATGAGATTCTTCGTGTTCTTTCGCAACATACAGTCATTCTTCCTGATGACACTTTCAGCTGTCTTGCATAACTTCACTACATCATTTGATGGATTCAAAAGGCCATCTTTCACGTCTTTCTCTTTAATCAGTCCCTCTTTCTCAACATCTTGACCCGATAAAAGCACTTCTAGGCATTCAATACAAGTTAATTTTTTAGACACTTGGCGAACGACACTTCCTGCTATGTACTGAACAACATTGTCTACATACAAGCTCAGTGAATTATAATCTGCAGAGTATCCATGAGCTGTACTCCCAGAATTGTCTGTCAGCATAGTATCGTCCTTCCCATTGACACCATGAATATCTGCAGTTGCAGTTGTCACAAGTAGGTCACACTCAATAGGCTTACAGTTGGAATTCATGGATGGGTCTACCCTCGCAATTAAACACTTCCTATAAGCTGATTTAAATTGTACTGCATTTGGATTATTTCTATTCCCACCTCTGGAGCGAATAGAAGAAAAAAACAGCTCTAAGTGATCCTGACTCAATCTGCGTGTTAATAAGTATCTCAATACAGAATTTTGTCCCCACACGTATGTTTCTGCTAGTTGTATCACACTTAATAGGTCAATTATCAAACCGTATATTGGCATCTTTCTGCTGGAATCGCAAATAAGCTTTCCATCTGAAAGTTTCAGCTTCTTGAGGTAGTCAACACAATTGGCTACTTGGTTACAAACCGTGGCTCGGTTCTTCTTCGATACTGGTGTCTTTGTACCTTTTCCCAAAGGATGACAGGAATTCAGTATGTCGAATATAACATCTATCATTTTTAAAAATTTCACAGTACACTCACAGTCATTGAACTCCGTAAATCCTATTTCTTTACAAAATACTATGGCACAAGCAACAGATCTGCTAAGTGTTTCTGCTGCTAAAGCAACCTTCATTTTTTGAGAGTGATACTGTATGTGCTGTTTCTTTAACTTATTAGCAGCACATAAACCTTCCTTTTCCTGTATGTTATGCAATTCTTCCAGATAAACCCACTTGATACTAGTGTTTTCAGTCTCTGTACCATCTCGAAGAATCTTCTTATCAGCTAATAAATTGCGGGCCAATTTTAACATGTGGGCAGCATCAAAAAAGCAACACACTTTTAGTTTAGTATCTGAAGGGTGGGGGAACCAGCACTGAATACTATCTATATTAAATGACACTCCTAGCTTCTCCATGACAGATCTATTTGTTGCAGTGCCATCACATACCACAGCAACAATGTTTATCTCGATCTCATGCAGTTTTCTTAAATATTGTTCTACTAAATTTACTTTCATAGATGCAGACATACCACTTATTAGACAATAACCCACCGGTATTTTCCAGCTGCGATTCAAACATGTGACCATAAAAACCAGAGCTTCTCTAGCTAGTGGACAGTCATCATTTTCTATGCATCCCTGACCTAAATCTACGTAACCACGAATTTGATTTCCGTCCCATACTAAATCCTTCTTTATGGCCATTTCATCGAACATCAGCGAAGCCAGTATTGGCTCTGTACTTGCTTGCGCCTCCTGCTGCAATTTCAAAAAACTCTCCTCCGTAAATCCAGGATTTCCATCGAGAACAGAAGCCCAATAACGTAGGGTCCTTGGATGTGGTAATTTGATGAATTTTCTAAGATATCTATAAGCCTGGGCTGAATAAAAATGAAGAGTCAACGCAAATTTTCGCACTTCAGTACTATATCTTTGCACACCACCATTCTGGGTAACCTGTACTAGTTCCTTCAGAACACCTTCAAAACACTTAGTTATCACTTCAGATCCTGCTTCACATAACCTGTTATTTAGTCCTTTCATAAGTTTCTGATAATTAATTATTTTCTGTTCTTTTCGGATAACAGCCTGCTTAGCAGTTTTGAGTTTCCTCTTTAACTCTGTATTTTTGTCCACTACACGATCGAACATTTTCTTCATCTTCCGTGGGCTAGGGACAGAATATGTGTGATCATGGCTAGATCCTGCACCTTGCTGTAGAATTTCTGAGAAAAATAAAAAAATAAAAGATTAGTAAAGCCTGATACGTTTCCAAAATGAGTTCAAAACAACGGACTAGAGAAAGTATACCCCGTTGGCTTACGATGATTGATATTTGAACAATATATTTTACTTTATAGCTATTATTATTATGGCTCACAACTATCTTTCCTTAAATTCAACTATCTTTCCTTAAATTTTCAGACAGCCGAATATATTTACTTACTGATATCAAGGTCTTCTGCAACAATGCTATCTGATTGCGAGTGTTCTGTAGTTTCCTGGAAACTTCGCTTCTTCGGCGAAGATCTACAGGCCTGCTTCTTCTGCAGATGTGCAGGAAAATTGAAAATTGTAGGTACTGCATTGGCTAGTAGACGTCGCCTGTCATTTGCTACATACATATATTTATCTTCAAAGAGTAGAGAACAAATAAAGCTGTATCTCGTGGGGTACCATTTATCTCTTTTCATGTTGACAACCCATTGTTTTGTTAGTTCCTGGTTCTGCAAAGGGAATCTGAAATGTAAATATCACACAAACTTAAACTGCTGCATCAAGTTTTCGTAAAGAGTCTACCTCATTAATTTATGAATTTGGATGACATTTCTTACCTGAAATACGACACTCCTGTTGTCTTATTACTTCTATTTGTACAATTGAATGACGAACACACTGACGGCATGGTCTATGTATTTTTAAATAAATTTCATTCAACGCATGTTCCCGCACAGCCCGAACAATCACAACAAGCTCTTGTCAGACGACGTGTTGCATCATGGCCGCCTTAACTCAGGTTGCCTCCGCCCAGAGCGCTGCTACGCGGCTCCTTGCCTCTCTATATACCTTTCTCTAGCTCGTTGGGTGTTAAACATTAAATTCCACACTTCTTAGAATTAAAACACAGTAGTATTAACAGGAAAGAGCAATGACGCCAGAAATCTGGCCAGAACGCATACTGGTTAAACGTTTTTCCTTTCGTCGCCCCTTTTTCGAGGGAGCACGTCTCGCATAATGAAGTGCGAAAAAATGAGTGCCCAGAACAAGAAATTAGAACTTCTAGTAATAATATAGCAGAAAGGCAACATAAATTAAGGATTATTCTATGGAACATTGAAGGTATAAAGAACGCGTTACAACTAGCTCCAAATAATATTTTTGATGATTATGACATAGTACTGTTAACAGAGACTTTTCTTACAGAAGACTGGGGAGCAAAAGATTTTTACTGCATCCATAATACCGCCATCAAAAGTAACATTGGAAGGCCTAAAGGAGGTATCTCTTGTCTGCTGAAACCCAGCCTATCTCCTTTTACAGTGAAGCACCGGACTAACAACATACTAATCGTGAAGACACCAATTTTATACATAATTTGTGCGTACTTTCAACCAGATTTTCGAGAAGAAGATTTAATAGACGATCTAACTGTAGCGTTAAGTCATGTAGCGAGGAATGATGCGCTAATAGTAGCTGGTGACTTCAACTGTCGCATTGATGTACCTTCTCGAAAGACGTCCACACTTCTGCATTACATGGAACAAGAAGGCCTAACACTGACTAACAATAAAGAAACAAAAACATACATATGTCAAAATGGGTCAAGTACAATTGACCTCGTATTCATTAATAAGGGTTTCACCGTTCTCCAACAGCGTGCAATTGACAATGTCACCGTAAGAAAACACCTACCCATTGCCACAGTTCTCTACCAGGGAATACAGATAACTCCTTCGCTAAGAAGCAAAAGCAAAGTATCGAGGAAATTGGATCTCACCAAATTGCAAACAATTAGGGTCTCAGACATACATGATAACATAATTGCAGGAAACATTGATGAAGCACTATGGAATTTAGAGAATTCCATGCGGAATTCTGTGCTTTCAGTTAAAGAAAGACCAAGGAAAGCCAAGCCATGGTTTAATGAAGAATGCTTTCAAATAAGGAAACGAACAATCAATGCTCTTCACGCTGTGAGAAAGCAGGAAACGGAAACAACACTGAAGACATATGCAGATCTACGGAAACACTATAAGATCATCATCAAAAAGGCTAAGAAAGTATTTTTAGAAAAGAAGGAGAAAATACTAATTGAAGAAATTGAACAGGATCCCTTCAGAGCACTGAAACCTATACAACCGAAATTTCCTAAGGACATACCAATTGAAACATGGGAACAACACCTTGGTCACGTTTTGCAAGAAAAAGACACCAGACCAGATACTGACCCTCACACAAGTGCTTTCGATCCCATCACAGTAGAGGAACTTTCACTTGCAATAAAAAGCAGTAAAGATAGAAAGGCCTGTGGGCCAGACTCGATTTATAATGAACATCTTAAAGAAGCCGCACCGATGCTCATAGGAACGTGGACCGATCTTATGAACGAATGCTTACGTCAGGGAAGGATCCCAGACTCATGGAGACGATCCAGAATAAAAATGCTGTATAAAGGGAAAGGTGACTCCAGTGATCCTAATGCATATAGAGGCATTGCATTGGAAGATACTCTCTTCAAACTTATGATGAAATTACTCACAACAAGACTGACACAACTGATAGACGATAAAATTCCGGAAGAGCAGTTTGGCTTCCGCAAGCAGAGATCGTCACTGCAAGCTGTCAATTACTTGCTCGACATAATACAGGACACTTTAAGGCTTCCAAAACAGAAAGTATATGCAGTCTTCATAGACTTCTCTAAGGCCTTCGACCGCATTAATAGAAGCATACTAGTAAAGAAACTCACCGAAATGATTGGTCTGGAGCACCACTACATCACCAGATTGATTAAGGATATTCTACATAACAACCAGGTAGAAATAGATAACGGAATAACTATATCTAATCCAATCGATCAAACAATGGGAGTACTTCAGGGTGACCCTCTAAGCCCTCTTCTATTTAATGTCGCGACTGCTGATGTGGTATGTCTCTTACGTTCCCAGAAAGTCAAAATCATCGTATATGCCGATGATATGGTTCTGACCTCGTCGTCAAGAGAAGAGCTACAAGACAGCTTGAATCAACTTGCAATATGGGCCCAAATCAACGATCTTGAAATAAACCTTCAGAAAACGGTAGCAATGATATTCAGAAAGGGCGGAAGAACTGCCAAAGATGACATTCTTTACCTCAGAGATGAACCTTTGCTTCAAACCAGTCATTACAAATATCTAGGAATTACTTTGCAAATACAAGGGAAATTATTTACACGTCACATCAAAGATAAAATGATCTGTGCTGTCAGATCAATGAACGACATTAGTCATCTCAGGGATATGTCCCTGCAATCGGCACTGAGACTCTTTAAAGCAAAAGTTACACCAATTGCAACGTATGGATTGGATATAATATGGGTTAATTTAAGCAAAAATAACCTGAAAGACTTAGAGAAAGTGAAAACCTTATTCTTAAAAAGACTGCTTTGTTTGTCAAAATTCACCCCATCGAGACTGGCGTATGAACTAGCGGGGGAACCTTTCTTTATAGAAGAACTCCGACTGGTTCACCAACTACCATCCACAAGACAATACAACGATTTGCTACAAGAACTACTTGCAAAAAAGAAGGATATCCCAATTGATTTCTACTCCACTACGGCCATGACGTCAACAGAATGGAAGGGCACTGCCTATGATTTGAGACACACAGTGACCCGATTCGCGGTGCACGGTTTTCACCACAAGATTTGTGAGACTGAGGTGTTCCATGTGCCCAGACCAAAGTGCATTTGTAAATTGTGTCAAAAGTCATGCGATACTTACCACGCTCTCGTGTGTAGTAAAAGGTTGTCATCGCTTACAGAATTTTGTAAATAATTATTGTAATGCACATTGTGCGCACTTATCCTTAATAATAATTAACACTTTCTATTTTCTTGTTATTTATTTTCTTAAAATATCTGATTATAAAGAGAGCTAGTGTGTTGAAATAGAGTTAAATAAATGACATAAAATAAAAAAATATACATTCATCAATCAGCTGTTTATCATGTGTTTGTCCATAAGTGGTGCTACCTAGCGGCTTACAGGTGTATTGGTGCTCCCCCTTATCAATTGTTTTTTTGAAAATCCGTTCTTCCGGTTTTGCCGAAGTGTCCATACTGTATTGGTATCTATACTGTGGCCTGAGTAACCTTTCTCCCCTATATTCTTTGCCTGGCACCCGTGTGTTATTTGAATTTCGTGAAGGCTTGTTGCTGTGAGTCCCAATACGGGGAATATTATACTAATGGTCTCAATAATATTATTTCTTATGTATTTTGTATGTTGATTAGTAGTGGTTTTGACTTATAGTTATATTTATCTTGTTGAGCATTTTTGTAAATGTATTTGTGGAAGTTCAGTACCTGTATGAAGTTTACATAACCTCTCCGATGTGAAGGATTTAAAATCGTATTAATGTATATAATATTGCAAGAAGAACTGAATTGATTTTTTTTAAATATATGGTATTCGAATTTCATTTTGTTTAAGCTTGATTCATATGCAGTTTGCAATCTGACGTTGGTAGTTGACGGATAATTCACCAGCTTAGTTTCATACGCATCTTTAGGCTAGTCCACACCAAAGTTAATGAACAATGTTAATGAACAAAGTTCATGAACAATGTTAATGAAAACATTTCTCAACATGTTTACTAAACATTTGTTAACAAACTTCTTCAACATTATGTCCACACCAAATAAACTTTTGTTAACAAACATCTTCAACATTAAATAAACTGTTTGTGAGGTTATAATGGATAGGGTCAGGAAGAAGAAAGTACTTACAGCTGCAGCTTTCATTATTTTAGTGAGAACAATTAGAGAAAAGCACAGACGCAAGGTGTGGCAAAGAAAAATATTGGAAAGGTGTTTAGAATTAAGTTTGGAGAGAACACTTATGTCAGAACTATTAATTCATCATGCAGCAGGCTTTCAAAACTTTCTGAGAATGTCTCCACATGACTTTTAGTTCTTGTTGAAAGTAAATGGGCCTGAAATTGTAAGAAATGACACAAATTATCGGCAAGCCATATCCATTAATGGCAGGCTAGGTATAACATTAAGATTCCTAGCAACTGGTATGGTGGACCATACAAGATTCAATTAAGGCGATTTTTAAGTGCTACGCAAAATATTCTTGTATCGTTCTCTGTCATATCGGCTGATGAAGGGGCCAAAACTATTAATTAGCTCTCGAAACATGTCCCATTAATGACCATACAGAGATCTTAATTAATAAAAGTATTGATCAGGCGGAACTTTTAACCTGTTTATACTAATTAGTTTATCAATACGGAACCAGAATGAACCTTGTCTAGAGTATCAAAACAAGCAATTTCAGTTATGGTGCCTTAATTGCGTCTTTGCGCATGCGCGAACCAAAATGTTAACGAAAACACGAAAAGTTAATGAAAAGTTTCATTCACAAAAGTTAAAGAGATTTTGTTCATGAACATGCTCGAAAAGTTAATGAACACGCTATTTTGTTTATGAACAGTCAAAAATGTTAATGAACATTGTTCATTAACAAAGTTAACGAAAACATCTTGGTGTGGACTAGCCTTTATGGGAAATAGCGATGAGCGCAGGATGTGTTTTCGAAGTATCCGTTTCTTTGTCCACCAGAAATAATTGAGGATGTTGGTCCGAATAGTTTAGAAGGAAGGACACTTGTAGTTTTACGTGACCGTTAATCTCGCGATCATGAGCCATGTGGAATCCGAACCACAGGACGTGATTTTTCACTTCGAAAAATCTCACATGTATTGACCGGGAATCGAACCCGGTCCGCCCAGGTGCGAGTCAAGGGTAACACTATAGTAGGCCCAAGCAATCTGTAACATTTTCTACACTACTGCAGTTAGCTGAAATACCTTTTGTAATGATGGATAATAGGCATAGTTATGGAAATGATGTAGTAAGATGTTATCGCCTCTGCTGTCTATAACCAACCCATCGTTCCCTTTTTGGATCACAACTTATATAGTAAAATTCCAACTGTGTCTGCCATATGTGTTGTGAATTATGGGACAAGTACCATATTGCTAATCCATCACATACCCTCTTGCCTTAGTACAAGCAGTAATTTTTGGCCAGACAGTGGCTAACCAAGTTGTTGTTGTTGTTGTTGTCTTCAGTCTCTTGACTAGTTTGATACAGCAAGATGAGTAAGAAATAAAGACTAAAGAGACATAATTACATAATTTTACAAGTTTAGTAGTGATAATGTACAGTATTTTCAATTGGTAATGAATGACTCCAAGAATATGAAATAAGATATGAAAATCATATATTTTCCATTGCAAGTGTGAAATCCTTGTTTGGGTCTCTCATAGTTTTAATAGGGGCAAGCAGCTTGACCACTGCATCATCACGTCCCCTCCGAATAGTTTAGTAGGCACGGGTTTTGTAGGCCCCTTTAGGGCAAAATTCCAGCACCCTGGCATCTCCGAAACCCACAGTTTAGTTAAAGGGGATGTAAAACAAATAACATAATTATTATATCTGTTAAGCAAATTATACTGTAATCTCACATTTGGGTAACAAGAACTGCTAACCCATTGGCCTGCTGTAATTGGGTCACTTCTCTGTAGTTGACTTTCTGGTAGTCCACAGTTGAAGATAAATTTTGTGACCTCCGATTCCCAGCTACCGACTGCAACTGCAGGTTGCGTATGGTGCCATTAATTAACACAAACCTGATTGCAACTACCAACTGCGTACTCGGTTCAGCCGGTGGTTGGTGCGCATTTTCACACTTTTACCAAACATGTTCAATAATGTGTACTTAACAGTGCTCATAGGCGATGCTGAAAATGTTCTCCCTCTCTTGTAACACACACTTGACATCTTCTGATAAAAGAATGGCTGTCAACTCTTTTATTATTTATGGAGCCTGTTTCCTTGAATCGTTTAGCAAGCCTCCTAATTTTACTGGCATTAGACATAGGTCTTCCTGGAAACTTGATTCGAAATTTTCGTCTCATTTCAGAACAAGATTTTCTGCTTTTCATGTACGAATTATGGATATACACACGTTCGCGCAATGTGAATTGGTGTCTAGGCATGACCAACAATCACAGTAATCACAATAGGCCTACTCACTAAACGTCTAAGCTTTGCAGATACACGTCCATATGAATGACAAAACACGTGTGAACTAACAATATGAGTCAGCGGAGCACCAACCACCGGCTGAACCGTGTACGCGTACCCGCAATCTTCGCCACTCAAAGCTGGCTTAGCTTGCCATGTTTATCGGGGCGCACATAGATAATGACCCTGTAGTTGAAGATAGATTTCTGGACTGTCGACTAGCTCATCAACTTGAAGTGCAACCCTGTGAGGTGCTAGCTCCTTCAGCCAGTGTGACAAACAGGACAGTTGGAGGTGCTGAGCTCTACCAGCCACACACTTGTGTATTGTGTGTTGATTTCTGTCCACGTAGGCTAGGCCTAACTTAAGTAGGTTGTGATATTTTAATGTGGAATGTTTACATTTTCTATTTATTGTAAGTTCAATGAAAGCCTATGCTGATGTAGTTTGCAAAATCTTACCAGTTAATTCATTGTTCGTTTTTGTTTAAGGAGAATTTGCACAAACCTAAAAACACCATGGCTGTTAGAAAGGTAAACTTGAAGAGAAGGTCTTCGAAGATATCGGTTGCTGGTTCACTTTACAAGGCTAAAAGGACTAAGAGTGAGTTGAAGTTTCTCTCAATAACATGAAAGTATAGACATACTATTAATTGTGTATAATAAGAGCTTTAGTACACAACATGGTTGTAATTTAGAGTACCGAGCCGGCCCCGTGGTGTTGGGGTAGCGCGCCTGCCTCTCACCCGGAGGCCCCGGGTTCGATCCCCGGCTCCTTCAGTGATTTTAAAACTGACGTGAGGGTTGGAACGGGGTGCACTCAGCCTCGTGAGGACAATTGAGTAGCTGTCTGACAGTGAGACAGCGCCCCGATCACGAAATCCAAGATTAACGGCCGAGGGGACCCGATGCGCTGATCACGCGTCACCCCAATATCTGCAGGCCAAATGGCTGGGCAACGGTTGCTTGGTCGGCCTTAGCCCGTCATGGGCTGTATAGTGCCAGGGGTTGATTATTTATTTGATTTTGTTGTAAAAGTTCAGAAGAGGTACTTTTCGCTTCAAAATTCTTGAAGTACTGAAATTAACCAAATTATCAGAATTAATAGCCGGGAGATGATGTAGTAATAAATGTTTACTCCTCCGCTGTCTGTGACCCACCCAGCCATCCCAAGTATGAACACGACTTATACAGGCAAAATTCCAGCTGATTCAGCAATTTTAAGCATCATGTACCATATTGCCAATCCCACGCATTCGGTATTATATCCCATCCGGCAGACCAATGGTTTTCTCCTAGACCAATAATGGTTTTTGTCACACACAGTGAGGTAGTCACGCATCAATAATCCTTATCCTGGCCATTGGTTTTGCCTTTTATTATTCACGTGTCATGTGGTGTATTTTGTTGGCAACGGGTATGACGTCTTGTAGGACGTCAATGTGTCATGGCTGCGGTCGTCAAATGAACAACAAGGAAAATGATTTATTTACGTAATGAAATAAATATTTCCGCCGCAGCAGTGACAATTCGAATTGAAATGAACTTCTAATGACTCCCAGAAAGGTGTGTGATTCATAAATAACACATTTCCAATAATCTGCCAAGTTGTAAAAGTTGTGAAAACAGAAAAGTACCTCTTTTGAACAATTAATTCATTTATTATCTATGCAACATACTTTATTGAGGCAATGAAATGTGAAAGATACATAAGCTATTTGTTAGAGTTATATAGCTTGACCAGAGTGTATTGAGCTGATAAAATTCAATTGAGCTAGTAGTCTGTGTGATAACTCTTTAGTTGGTCAACATGAATTTGCCCAATGACTGGGCAATGTATATATCTCTATAAAAATCCATTGCCGTGCATTAGTCTCGCAAAATCTCAAACTACTGCTCCGATTTTGCAGAAAATTTTTCAATTTGTTCTCATTATGGCAAACAGTGTTTAGAAAGTGTTTTAAAAGAAATCAAATGGGTAGTTTTTAGCCTACTTTCGTTTTTTGCAAAAAATGAAAGTAGACTTATGAGATCTACACAGGGCCAAAAATTATGTGTGTGTGTGTGAGTGTGTGTACTCTGAATGTCTGTCCCCCCTATCAATTCGAACACAGTGAAACCGAATTGAACAAAATTTGGAACAGAGGTAGCACTAGCAAAGGGCACTCCAATGTTTTATATCTCCGCCATCTTGACGAAAATGTAATGGCGGCCACCCAAATGTTAAAAGCTTGAATCAACTTACGACCAACCTAATCATCTGACCTGTACCAAATTTTGCAACAACATACCTTTATGTATGAAGAATATTTTGAACAATCTAAAAGTTCATCAGCCCAATACTTTGCGGATGGCGGCCATGTATGTGTGCCAATCGATTCCCCCTATCTATTCAAACACGGTGAAACCTAATTGAACAAAATTTGGTACAGAGGCAGCACTAGTAAAGGGTACCTCAGTGTCATGTATTATATTGCAGCTATCTTGACGGAAACGTAATGGCGTCCACCCAAATGTTAAAAGCTTAAATCAAATTACGACCATCCTAATAATCTGATCTATATAAAATTTTGCAACAACATACCTTTATGTGGGAAGCATATTTTGACCAAACTACAAGGTCATCAGCACAATAATTTGCAGATGGCGGCCATGTATGTGTGCAAATCGATTCTCCCTATCAATTCAAACACGGGGAACCCGAATTCAACGAAATTTGGTACAGAGGTAGCACTAGCAAACGGCACCTCAGTGTCATATTTTATATCGCCGCCATCTTGACGGAAACGAAATGGCGGCCACCCAAATATTAAAAGATAAATCAAATTGCAACCAACCTAATCATTTGATCTCTACCAAATTTTGCAACATACATTTTTGTGGGAAGCATCTTTTGACTGAACTACACGGTCATCAGCCCAATAGTTTGCAGATAGCGGCCATGTATGTGTGCAAATCGATTCCCCATATCAATTCAAACTCAGTGAAACTGAATTGAATTTAATTTTTTACAGAGGTAGCACTAGCAACTCAGGGCACCTCATATTCATGTTTAATATCCATATAGCACGTTGTATTTCAACAAGCTACTTCAACCAACATTCAATTATATTCCTTGAAAAGGACAAAGAGTTATAACAATACCTATGCATTTAGGAGAAAGTAGGCTATATGTTCTTTACTGAACATCTTGTTTAAAATTAATTTAAATTACAAAGCTACACCAATATTGAATCTAATAACTTGATGGTCAGATGGCGACTTCAAAATCTTCTATGAGCAAAGAAAACATCCTATACTATAATCCCTTTCATCAATACATGCAATGAAATAATACTTAACGTAACAGAATCATTCATATCTCCATATACTGTATAATCCAATTCGTTGTCGGCCAATAGTTGTATCCGAGTGTATGTTTCTTTCCTGCATTACTAATTTGTATTCACTCGATGGTGATATCGCTGGTGACTCAACAGACCAATTCTGGCATATAACATTCAGCCGCAGATGATGGAAGGTGGAGGAAGTGGCAATATCTGGCGCAGCTTTCTCCTCTGACGAGTTTCCATTTCCTGCCTTCGGCTTTCTTCTTCAAAATGTGAAGAGGTGGCTGCACGCCAACGAGCACGATCTTCCGCAAGTAGTATGCCAATTATCAGGATCAATGACTACACTCCTCAAGGTTTGTTTAAGCTGGTCTTTAAAATATTAAAGGGACAGCAATTCCGCCTGATCAATACACAATTTTTCACAGTCAAAGGGCTATATTAGACCCATTTGGTACATGTTTCGAAGCCTTCCATAATGGCCCCTTCATCAGCCATACACAGAAACATATTGTCAGTATAATCAAGGAAATACATTAAAAAGGTTAAAACTAACATGAGAAAACTTTATGAAAATGAGACATAAAAATCTTGAGGACAGTTATGGTACAAATACATTGAATAAAACTTGTCCTGAGAAAACCTTACAAATATTACAAACAAATGGAAAAACACATTAAAAATAGCATATTAAAATGCAAACTTAAAGTGCAAGTTATATGACTCTTGCAATAATATTATAGAGTTCTCATAAAAATATAATAGCAGGATTCCTTGTCCAAATAACCTAGCGAGTTCGACCCATAATAAGAGTTAAAAGTATGTTAAAAAATTCTTGGTCATATTAGACTTTGTTGACTTCATACGAAGGAGGGATCGTTGGTAATGAAAAGATCATTATTGTCAATGACAACATCCAGAGTATTGACCAAATTTTCAATGATTTAAATAGCATAGACCCCAGCATTAAATTCACTTTGGAGTCAGCAATCGACAATAAGATTAATTTTCTAGACACCTCTGTTGCCAAAGTGAACAACAGGCTTCAATATAAAATTTCCATAAAGCCTACGCAAGCGCACACCACCATCAGGCACGATTCTACCCACCCAGGTTCCCATAAAAAAGCAACCTTTTTCAGTTTTGTTTACAGGGCCCTCAAGTTACCCCTATCCAGGGCCGGTCTTAGGGGTTTCAACGCCCTGTGCGAAATTCAATTTTGAGCCCTCTGTGCGAGGCGGGTTGCCTAACTGTGGCAAAAATTATGTGGTATCATGAAGAGGAATCATGAAAATATGCTTTTCTTGCGTCGTAGTAAGTGGATGGTCAAGGTAACATGCAAAATATCGGCTCTACGCTCGCATGATGCAAAAGTACTGGACTTTATTATCTAATATGTGAGGCGTAACATATTACAATAACTATTTTTTCAGTTGTGATGCAAAGTGTCAACATAACAAAATCACTGGAAAAATACACTTACAGGAATCAAGCTTTACTAATTCAAACGACTACGACACACAGGAAGAAACGCACTAAAACCCAAAACCTTATGAGAAGGGAGCTTTCCGTGCTTTGAATGAAGCAAACTGTTTGACTAACTGGGGTAAATCGAGTGAACGCACAACATCGTTCTCGATTGAAATTAAAGCAAGTTTTGCCAGTCTCTCTTGGCCCATTGTAGTACGAAGGTTGGTTTTAATCAACTTCAATTTTGAAAAGCTACATTCACCCGAAGCGATAACAATCGTTCGAGTACGGACCTCCAATGTTCTACCTCAGCAGACATAATTCGTTGATTAGCATCATCAACACAATTTTTCGAGGATAAACGCAACTCTGTTTCGGCCCATAATTGAGAACATTTAAAATGAGAAGTGGATCTTTCATGAGACTCGAAGGCTTGCGAAAAATGTGTCCAATCACAGAATCTCAGAGTGACGAGAGCTGCTGTGGTCTTTCTGTCAAAGAGCTTACTCAAAAGCAAAATATTTCTTTAGAGAGTCAGAATATGGAGCCAACTTCTTGGTACTTTTTCGCCATTCCGCAACTCGCGATAACAATGAAACATAGTAAAATGACGGCCACCTCCAGCATCGTTTTTGAAGTTCTGATCTTTTATTTTTACTGGCCCTTAAACGATAATTTTATCAGTACATTCCGTGCTTCGGACCGGAGGCCAGTAGGCAGGGTCTTGAAGTTGGCTGCATTCACTAAAGAAGGGCACATTGCATAATCCATTCCCAGCACCAGTACCGACACCAGAACCTTCACCGACTTCATCGTCACAAGTTAAATCAGCACCACATCTACCACGTTCACCACTTTCGACTGTATGTCCATCACCAGCAAAATCACCAGAGTCGAAAGGTTTCCACAAATCCTTCCCGCCTTCACCCCTGTCACAAGATCCAACACTGTCCCACCACCAGCAGGGCTACAGTCAGAGTCAATTCCTATTAAGGTGCTCGCACCCGTCACCGCACCTGAAGAGATAAAAAAAATCAGGCCGGCACCAAGTCAAAACGCATTTCTGCCTACACGGATTATTAAGCCCATTCTACATTGGAGGTTTTAGTGATAATAAGGGAACTGTTTCCGATTTTAAGGACCTGTCTATAAACGTAATTTTACTTCGTTTTTATGATAGTTTAAACAAGAATTACCAAATAAATCTAAAATAGCACACTTAAGAAGGTAAAGATCATAGCGGTCTGCGTTTACTTAGCGTTATTCGCACAAGCACTGCTTAAAACAATCTTTGCGACCTTACGACCATGACCTAGACTTCGATCAATGTAGAACATGCTTTAAGCAAAATATAGCCTACAGTTTAACACGCTTTTATGAGAGTAAGAAAATGTTCTTGTTGAGATTAAAATATATACCTTCATCTTGCTCTGCAACTTTGACAGGTACATTATTGGACTGATCAGTAGGATTTGTTTGAGAAGAACACCAGTCTATTGATGTTGAAGGTCAGATGAAATTTTTAAAAGCTTCCGCTGCCTTCTAGTCTTCTTCTGCATGTTGCAACCTTCGTTTTTTGTTTGCAGCTCCACTAGTTTTACCGGAGGAGGCCATTGTTGTAGGGTTTCTCGTTCTTCGTCCCGACTTTACACCATCCGCACCACGTGCTCGAATGAACGTCAATTAGCAAGGGCCATAACTCCCGTGTATTGTGCTAATACGTCCTGCCATCTACGAGTGGGTCGAAGCCGACTTCGCCCAGAAAGACGTGCCGTTTGTTATGATTTCTTTTTCCTTACCTCTGTATCCAGCTCGTACCACACCCACACCCCTTTCTCCAACCTCACTCCCCTCTCTCCCTGCCTTCCAAGCTTGTTTTCTTTCCCTCTACTTCGCCTTGCGACAGCTCTGCTACAACAGCTAACCGAACCGAAATATCACGGAAATGCCCGAGCGCTGCCGAAGGGCGATTTGTTTGGCCCCGGGCAGAGGAGTCGAGCCAGGTTGTTTTTCCGCGATAGTGAAAAGGCAAGGCAAGGGAGAGAAAGATATAGTGTTTGCTAATCACTATCCCACTGCGTTTAACTTCAGTCCGTCACAGCCTAAGGTGCGCGTAGGGTTTCCAGAAGTGAGAGATAGCACCAGTTGAACTTCTTTTAAAAAATGATTCCCTTATTTGTTTGACGAACTCGCATTTACCTGTCTTGCCATTTGTTCCATAGGAAATAATTTGAAAATTGCCTATTTTTGGGGAACGCCTTCGGCGCCCCCCAAACCGTTGGCGTCCTGTGCGACCGCACATGTCGCACACCCCTAAGACCGGCCCTGCCCCTATCTAAGCTGGACCGTAATACAGAAATTAAAATTATCTATCAAATAGCCGAAATTAATGGTTTCAATCGGAATTATGTAAACGGCATCATCAGGAAATTTAAAAATAAACCAGCCACCCACCTAATTCCAGATAAAGCCAAAAAGCCTTTGTATGCAGTTTTCACCTATCTTAACAATTCCGTTTACAGTATCACTACCATAACTACCATCTTCAAAAAATGCAATATGAAAATAGCCTATAAAACCTGTCTTACTAATAGTAACTTGTTTTTAATTCACACACTTAGAACCGCAAAGATAAAAACAGTGCTTCTGGCATTTATAAATTAAGTTTTAATGACTGCATACCCAATTACATTGGTCAAACGGGGAGAAGTTTCACTACCAGATTTCCTGAGCATGTCAACGCTACCAAATACAGAAGATTTTTAGCCATGGCTTCTCACATGAGTGAGATGAACCATATATTCACCAACATTGACAATGACCTCGAAATTCTCCATCTTGTTAACAAGGGTTCTCTAATGAACATCCTAGAGTCCATTGAAATTAACTCCGCACAGAGAATTTTCAATCCCCCCAACTTAAATGAAATATGCTTTGACCCAAATGTTTTATTTGACACCTTGTCAGATTTTATCATAACAGTAAACAAAGGTTATAATAAACCGCCCTAAGCTCTCTTACGCAGCTGGCTTCCCTCCCTCATCTCCCTTCTTCCCTCCCTTATTTCCCCACCTCCGCCACTCCACAGCAGCGCTCCTGCACCTCCACTCCCCCGTCCATCACTCTGCCTTTGTTTGCTTGCTCAGCTGTTACTTTCACTCTTTTAAGCTGGCCTGACACTTTGCGTTTTCCTGCGTCGGAAGTCACGTTCTCTCCGTTATGACGTAAGTTTGTTATTTTTCTGTTAAACAGCTCTCTTCCTTTCTATGCTTTTCGTTTGTCCCAATTTTTTGTTTGCTGTTTATTTAAATGCTTTTAATTTTTCTTAATACTAGATTCATCTCCCCAATTAGGTTTCTCCTAAGGCCCATATGTCTCTTAGAAGAGAAATTTGGTTTCCCTAATCACCAGATGTTCAGCTTTCCTTTCGTCTCCGTTTTCAAGAGGCTGTCATCAAGCTTGGCCGATTTGACTTTCATCACATGGCGATGTATTGATCTTTCTACCAACGATCCCTCCTTCGTATGAAGTCAACAAAGTCTAATATGACCAAGAATTTTTTAACATACTTTTAACTCTTATTATGGGTCGAACTCGCTAGGTTATTTGGACATGGAATCCTGCTATTATATTTTTATGAGAACTCTATAATATTATTGCAAGAGTCATATAACTTGCACTTTAAGTTTGCATTTTAATATGCTATTTTTAATGTGTTTTTCCATTTGTTTGTAATATTTGTAAGGTTTTCTCAGGACAAGTTTTATTCAATTTTTTTTGCACCATAACTGTCCTCAAGATTTTTATGTCTCATTTTCATCAAGTTTTTTCATGTTAGTTTTAACCTTTTTAATGTATTTCCTTGATTATACTGACAATATGTTTCTGTATATGGCTGATGAAGGGGTCATTATGGAAGACTTCGAAACATGTACCAAATGGGTATAATATAGCCCTCTGACTGTGAAAAATTGTGTATTGATCGGGCAGAATTCTTGTCCCTTTAATATTTTTGATTTTTAATCAATACAGAACCATGATTGTTTCTACTAAGCTGATCTTTGTAACGCTTCCGAGGTGCTCCTAGAGGTCTCTTGCCCGTGCTGAGCTCGCTGTATAGGATTTTCCGTAGGAGTCTCGTCATTCATGCGTTGGACATGACCGATCCCTCTAAGCTCTTCATCTCTGCTCTCTCGAGAACCGCAGCATTCATTATATAGTCATTCCCATTTGATGTGCATAATGGAACGGAGTTTCTGCAGGTGAAAGCATACCAGTTTTTTGATGGTCTGGCGGTATAGGGTCCAGGTCTCGCATCCATAGAGCAACGTAGAAATGACAACAGCTTGGTATACCATTAGTAGGGGCCGTATTTTTTGGTAATAGCGATACGCGCGAAATTTTTTCATATCTCCTTTCTTGCCTATATATGCCCTTGTGGGTACTTAAAGTAGCGTATTTTAGCAAAATGAACTCACGAATTGCACAAATAATCACGAAATATAGTCCACTTGGTACGAAAATGCTAAATATTGTCGAAAAAGCTCTCCAATACACGTTTAAATGCTTCTTGGGAATTGACCGCCTTGGTTTCCTTCTCGTTTGATAGTGCTGCATGTTCTCTACACAAATGCCCACAAAGCCGGAAGTATGTGTATTCAGTTCCGCGATATCCAAGGCTATCGATTACATCTAATGGCGTTGTGGTCGTAGATACAGCAGTGCAAGTTCGCGACTGATAAAACTATCGGCAAACATCCAGCATTTAAGTATAAAAATACCGAAAATTAAAGTCACAACAGTTTTCTCGAGGGCCGAGGAATACAACAGTGAGGGGTTCTATGTATTTGACGCTGCAGGAAAGATTCTAATCTGTAAATACTCCAATGTTCGTATTCAGTGGGAACGAAAAGACACGTGCGATAAACACTGCAGGGATTCAGCAACGCATAAAAAGAGGACAAAAGAAGGAAATGAACATACTTCTAAGCGGCAAATAACATTTGGCGATACTCTACACATTGAAAAGAAGTTTTAAAACCCCCTATACACATAATCTGTTAGATTTATCCCATAATATAAGGAAGATTTCAGAAGAAACATCGATCATTATGACAATTTATTTCGCGAAATACCCACCGAAATAGCGACAGTTTTAACACCAAAATCAACGGTTTTATTTCACCAAAAAATAAGGCCCTTAACCATTAGTTTTGTACAGACTCTTAGATATTTACTCTGGAATACACGTCGCTGCATGCGCAGCACGGATTCTGTTATCCACGTCCTTCTCAACAGTACATTGCATAGACAGAATACTCCCAAATTATGAGAAGTGATCGACTTGGTCCAAAGATGTGCCAGAGATAGTAATGTCAAACCCAGGGATAGAGGTTCCAGGAACAGGTTGAGCTAATACTTTGGTCTTCTGAATGTTTATGGTAAGGCCAAAACGTTCATATGCACTCCTGAAACAGTTGACAGACTGTTGCAGCTCTTCAGATGTATGGGCTGGTGTGGCATTGTCATCAGATATTGCAATTCTGTAACCTGGTGAATATTGGTTAATCTTTTGGAACGAAGTCTGGTCTGGTTGAATAGCCCTCCATCATAGCGATATTTAATTTCCACACCTGTGTTGTTTACAGATGCTATCTCATAGAGCATGGCCGTCAGGTATAGCGCAAAAAGAGTAGGTGCAAGAACACAGCCTTGCTTCAGCCCATTTGTGATCGGAAATTCTTCTGATACAGCACCTGCCTGACCATACCATCATGAAGAGCCGCAATCAATCCAACGAAATGTTCCGGACATCCAAAACGCCCAAAAACCAACCACATTGCATTTCTGGGAACAGTATCAAAGGCTATTTCAAGATCGTAAAAGACTAAGAAGAGAGGTGTCATTTGTTCTCTGCATTTCTCTTGCAGTTGTCTTATACAAAACTGTTCCTCGGGAAGTACAGAATCCACACTGTGATTCAGGAAGTATTCTCTCTGAGATAGTTTGGAGTCGATTCAGTAGGATTCTGGCGAAAACTTTTCCTACTATGGAAAGGAGGGAAATACCTCGGTAGTTTCCACAGAAACTGCGATCGCCTTTCTTGAAGATAGTAACAATGGTGGCGTTCTTCCGGTCCACAGGTATTTTTTGGGTTTCCCAGATTAAGAGGATTAGGTAAAAGAGCCTGGTTTTTAGGGGTAAGCCTCCATTTTGAATGAGTTCCAGAGGGATGTTGTCTGGACCTGGAGCCTTCCTTGGTTTCAGGCTACTGCAAGCTTTGTCAAATTCACGGAAAGTTGGACTATGTGGAATGGCAGGAAAGGGTGCCACAGGCGTGACTTTGTTTAAGGTGGATCTCTACTTATAACCCAATTACAGCATATTAAAATATGTTATAATATTATTACCTTTCACGTTCAAGTGTTTAGACCAACATCTCTAATGTGAGAACGTACCGGTAGTACTAATGGAAAGAATGTCACTATTGTAAAGTTCTCGAGGTAAGTTTTGGCTCTCATATCTATGTTTCATCTGGGGAAGGGCTTCACAAACTAATTTGAGATTCTACAAAATAGGGCTCTTAGGTCAATGTAATGATTTCATTGTTTATACCCTCGCTGTAGAACGTACACTGAAACTAATATATTGCCTTTGAAACTGCTTGTAGCTTTCAATTCCACTTTAATTATTTATAAAATATTGCATAGTCTCATGACCACAAACACTACATTCTCTTTCGTTAACGAAATTCACATGCACTGTACAACACAAGAAAATAAGTTACAACCATGCAGTCAGCAATAGAACGACTAAATTTGGAGTCGATGCACTGCAGCACTCTCTCATCTCTGTATACAACCATGTACCACTTGATCTAGCAAGAATCTCTAAAATTGACCATTTCGCAAAAAGTTGAAAAAGTACTATTTGTTGACTCTGAATGTATAATAATTTACTCTTGTGATACCACATTCTTCCAAATTCTTTTTACGTTTATCAGTATTTTGTATCATGTCTCCAAAGCATCAGAATGCTGGTTTGTTTGCACTCTCATTTTCTCGATTTATATTGTAACACTTTTTCCTTATTCATGTATTGTGAAAATATAATTTGTCAAAAGCATCGCTCCAATTGCATATTTGTATACTGTAAATGTATTATAATTTAGCCTATGTATAGTTATTCCATCGTCTGTGTAATGAACTGCGTACTGTTCCCCACGACAGAGCTCTGCTCTCGGGAATCTTCTTCTAGACAAACAAATGAGTTCAATAGATTTGAATTACTGTACTAGGAAAACAATTCCGTGTGGTTTTACAGTGTTCATTATAATGCCAAGGAGAGGACGAGCTGACATAGGTCGTCGAAGTCAGTCAAATGCGCGGCGAGCTACTTCACGTGCAAACCACACTGATGTCCAACGAGCGACGGATAGTGAAAATAGTCGTATTGGCATGTCTGATTTACAGTACGTTCGAGAGAGGCTGACAATGAACGACAAGCGAACAGATTCAGAATGCAACGAGTTCGTGAACACCAAACACAACGCCAGCGAGCACGACACAATGAACATGACCGATTGTGCCGACGCGATGCTCCTGTGAACCTGGAACGTCAGTTGACCATATCAAAGGAGGAGCTAATTCGGCATGTTGCGCAGAACTTCAAAAACCATAATTGGCTGCATCAAAGGAGGATCTCATTCGGCGTGTTTTACCGAACTTAGCTCAGAACTTAAGAAACCATAATTGGCTGAGCAAACGACCCATATTGGCAGCAGAAAACAAAGATTGGCAGCAAAAAACAAACATCTCAACGAGCCCATTCAAAATTTCATTCCGGGACTGTTTTCCTTCAAATCGGTTGACACAGTTATCAACCAGGATGAGGCAGTGAACTATCCCACAGAATTTTTGAATTTGCTGGAATTTCCTGGATTACCACCTCACAATTTGTAATTGAAAGTAGACTCAGTCATCGTCATGTTGCGTAACATCCATCAACCTCAACTATGCAATGGAACGAGACTGACTGTGAAAAAGCTTGTGAACAATGTCATCAAGGTACAAAGTACAAAGGAGAGGATGTTTTCATTCCACACAACCCGATGATTCCAACGGACATGCCATACGATTTTAAACGGTTGCAATTCTCTGTGCGTCTGGCCTTCGCAATGACCAACAACAAATCACAAGGATAGTCATTGGAAGTTTGCAGAATTAACTTGGAGTTTCTGTCTTTTGCGCATGTACAACTGTGTGTCACGTATTCGCATGTCGGAAAGCCGGCATCTTTGTTTATTTACGTGCCGGAAGCTTTCAGTACAGGTCACACGGCGCATGTTTGTAACGTGGAATGTTTTCCTTTCACAACGCATCTACACCATGTGCGAGGGCAACCACTTTCAAAGATCTCTAAAAACATGATAATCAGGAATTTTAATTATTTAGAGAGGCATGTGAGGCAAAAGGAATGTTGGAGAAATACAATCCCTGGAATGTAACACTGGAAGAGGCTGCACAATGTACATCAGCAGCCAAGGTGAGAGGTATTTTAGCTATTGGTCTATTAATAGCGACATATTGATATTCAAATCATCAATAATTGTGGGAAAAGTACACCTTGAATAGCTTAAGGAAAAATATTTTTAATTCCCCATATTCCGATTATTCAGATTTGCCATTCCAGTGTGCAAGAGTGCAGTTCCCTCTTCAAACAGTATTCGCAATTATTATTAACAAAGTGCAATGACACAACGTAACAGCAGCAGATACAGCCAGCAGCAAACTGTCGAGTCTTGTCGAGTTAAGACTTCAGAGAAGAGTGGTTGTGTTTGGAGTTAGCCTGGAGGTGCAACTCGGCTTTTCTTCATTTCCCCTGTGAACTTTTCGTTCCGCAAACAACACAATTAAGATCGGACGGAAGGGGGATTTGTGTTTCATGCACCTTGTCGTTCTTAAATTACGTCTGACAAGAATTCATTGTTCATGCATCTCCATGATAATATAATTAATAGTCCAGTCAGTGATTTTAATCCATCATGCCGAGACGTAAAACGGATATAGGTCGTAGTTCATTGACATCGAAAAAAAGCGCTTATCATGTAATGCATTCATAACTGTTCCCGGGCGAAGCCGGAGTGGGTTGCTAGTAAATAATAAATAACTAATTAACACTCCTGGAAAAGTCACACGTCAGTGGTGGTGGGTGGTAATTCTCTTGGTGGTGCCAGCGAACTTGAAATTTGCAATCAAATCGTTCATTAATTCTTGCCTTGACCAGATCCTGGCTTTTTACACTTTATAGTTCATCTACTGTAAGTTTGCACTTTTTTACAGTTCTCGAGAGAAAACGAATACTCCTACAGAACATATCAATCCGCCTCTACCACGTGCATTCCAGCCAATGAGCTATCACCCACGTGGCAGCCAGCAATGGCCGCTGTATTCCATCAAGGTGTCAGCAGCTGTTATGAGTTGCCTAAACCTACATTCATCTCACAATATCAGTTCATTGCCCTTTTTAAAGAAAACTTGTATTTCTTTGTGACATTTATCAAATAATTGTTCTAACAGCACACCCACGGACGTCTCGCTGACAGAATAATGTTACATCATTGGACGCGCTATGACCAAGACCTTGGCTATGACACAGCAGCTGATAACTTACATGTGAGAGTGGAATTATTTTAGGCCCATCATTTCACAGTTCGAGGAAAATGCTTACTAAGGTATGGTGTAAGATGTACTTAAGACGATACGATCATTACTTGACCTGTTGGATTGATATTAAAATAAAACTTACGAAACATTTCACCATCGAAGTTAACTCATATTTTAGGCCAACTTTTTTTTGCACAAATCATGCCATATGAAAATTATTCACCAGGCCAATGTCCTTGGGGAAATAAATAGTTCTGCTGACTTTTACTTTACCTTTAAAAAGAAGGAAATAAAATAAATATCTTGAACAAGAAATTCCATATCTGCTTCAGACTCGATATTAAAAACAAAGATGTCCGACCTGGAGACATCTCACTGCTCAACATTTAAGATAACCACTATATATTTATCTGAAAAATGAATACGCGTTCAAATGGAAATAATACTTTCAGACGACTTTGCGCAATATTATCAATTATAATTATTATAAATTATTATAAATAAGAGGCGGAAGGATCCTACGGATTATGTTAGAATGGTGAACAAAAGGGGACAGGAGATAGAAAATAGGGAAGAACTGAAGAAAATGTGGAAAGAATATTTTGAAGAACTTCTGAACCCAAATGGAAACCACGGCGAGGAGGAAGAAATCGTGGAAGAGGAAGATGAACAGCAAACAGAAAAGGACTTAACATGGAAAGAAGTGAAAGATGCAGTGAGGAAGATGAAAGGAGTTAAGGCACCGGGTGTGGATGAGTTGAGTGTGGAGATGGTGAGAGCAGCAGGAGAGGTGGGGATACAATGGTTGTACCGAGTGATGAGGACAGCATGGAAGGAAAGGAAGACCCCAGAGGACTGAAAAAAAGGAATAATTGTCCCGATCTTCAAGAAAGGTAGTAGAACTGAATGTAGAAACTATCGGGGAATAACACTGATGAGTCATTGTGCAAAGATGTTTGAGAAAGTTTTGTAAAGGAGAATTAGGACTAGGATAGAAGGATGGATGAGGGAAGAGCAACATGGCTTCTGAGGAGGAAGGTCCACAGTGGATTTGATTTTTGCTGTAAGGCAGTTACGAGAACAGCACTATGAGTATGGAACAGATCTACTGATGGCCTTCCTGGACATTGAGAACGCATATGACAGTGTATGCAGAAACAAAGTATGGAAGTCCCTGGAGGATAGAGGAGTAGAGAAATGGACTATAAAGAGGATAAAGGAGATGTACAAGGGAAGCGTGAGCTGTGTGAAAGTGGGAGGAGAGAGCTCGGACTGGTTGGAACAGAGAAACGGCCTGAAACAAGGAAGTGCGCTGTCACCGTTACTTTTCATTGTGGTGATGGATGACATAATGACCCAAGTGGCACAAGTAATTGGGGAAGGAAAGAAGAAAGCAATGGTGTTTGCAGATGATTTGATGATTTGGGGAAACAAGGAGGAGGAGGTACAGGAACAGTTGGACATGTGGGAAGGAATAATACAAGGATATGGGATGAAATTTAGCATAAATAAGAGTGAGATGGTGATCACAACCAGGAAGAAGGAAAGAACCATAACGGGAATAACAATTGGTGGGGAACAGCTGAAGAAAGTGGAGAGTTTCAAGTATCTGGGAAGCCTGATACAAGATAATGGAAGAAACGATAGAGAAGTATCTGGGAAGCCTGATACAAGATAATGGAAGAATTGATAGAGAAATAAATGAGCGGGGGAGACAGGCAGAAGCATTCCGGAGGAGTGTGAGAAGCATGTTATGGAGCAAGGATGTCCCTCAGATCTGCAAAAAGATCATATATCGGACGTACTGTGTCCCTATCCTGACGTATGCCTCGAAGACCTGGGTTATGAAAGGAAGGGAGAAGAGCAAAATACAGGCCAGTGAGATGAGGTTCCTGAGAAGCAGTACTGAAGCTACAAAGATGGACAGAATAAGAAATGAGAGGACCAGAGAATTAATGAAGGAGGAACCATTACAGGACGGTATGGAGAGATCTAGACTTGGATGGTATGGATATGTAAAACGAATGGAGGAGAAGAGGATACCCAGGAGGGTACACGAGACGAAGTGGGAAGGAAAGAGACCGAGAGACGGGTGGCTGAAGGGGGTGGAGGAAGGCGTGAAGAAGAGAGAAGACTGGACAATGGTGGAGGCTGAGAGATGGTGGGAAGACAGAAGACGTTGGAGAGGCTTGTGTTCCAAACAGACCCGGCCAGTGGCTGGAAACTGTGCAAGATGATGATTATTTAATATAATTAACACGTTATTTTCTCAGACGAATGAACACAGAAAAGCGTCCATTACCAACCGCACGCCCATCCCACAAGCACGTGGTAGTTCAGTTGGATAATGCTACTTTTCAGTCTGGCCGACAGAATATGTTGCCAATATATTCACAGTTACTGGGACAAGCGAAAAAATAACCTGAAAAATCTCACATGTGAATAAGACATGTATATATTTGTTATGGACTACAGGTTATAAATTGAGTCTTTCCTTATGAAGGTTGGCAACCCTAGCTGTCAAAAAAGTGCAAACTTACAGTAGATGAACTATACCTGGAAGATTATTGAAAATGTATTATTCACATACCTTTCTAGGAGTCGTTAGGAATTGGAGATACACGTCAGTGGCGGCGGGTGGTAATTCTCTTGGTGGTGCCAGCGAACTTTAAATTTGCAATCAAATCGTTCCATTAATTCTTGCCTTGACCAGATCCTGGCTTTTTACACTTGTACCTGGAAGATTATTGAAAATGTACTATTCACAAACCTTTCTAGGAGTCGTTAGGAATTGGAGATCACTGCTGAACAGGAAATATTTGTTATATTGCATAAATAAATGTTTTTACTTCTTGCTCATTCAACGACGGCAGCCATGTTTGACAACATGTCCATATACCACACGACACACGTAACATAATTATGTATGAAAAGAAATAATTGGCTTGGATAAAATTATTGATGCCTAACATTCATAATTCCCATGGCATATGGAGAGAACTGGAACAGGCCACAGACTCGAGCTGGCCAAACCCAAATAACAAGGATTAATATTTATAGACATAAGTAGCAACCGGCCCTGGCTTCGCCCGGGAACAGTTATGAATGCATTACGTGATAAGCTTTCCCCCACCCCGATGTCGATGAACCACGACCTATATCCGTTTTTCGTCTCGGCATGATGGTTTAAAATCACTGACTGGACTATTAATTATAGTATCATGGAGATGCATGTGCAACGAATTCTTGCCAGAGATAATTTAAGAATGACGAGGTGCATGAAACACAAATCCTCCTTCCGTCCAATCTTAACTTGACTGTGTATTTTGCGGAACGAAAAGTTCAAGGGCGAAATGAAGAAAAGCCGAGTTGCACTTCCAGGGAAACTTCAAACATAACCACTCTTCTCTGAAGTCTTAACTCAAGACGACTCTACAGTTTGCTTCTGGCTGTATCTGTGGTAATAGGCTTGCCCACTATGTAGGCTGTAGCTGGGGTGATAGGCTCGCCCCTAGCTAGCTCGTAAACTATCGCCCCAGTAATTGAATGGAGATTGTTGGAAGAAATGATAACGTAAAATCACTTACAAAGGGCGATGTATAGAAGATATAGATATGCTCTCGTGATCTTATTTGTAGAACTTTTCATGCTGAACACTTCTTACACTCAAAGTATTTTGATACTTTTAACGGTTTACACAGCGGAAGCTTGAAAAGCGCACGGACGCCAGGGTTTTTTCGACTTTTTCACTGAAATCGTTACTGCTTGGCTTTCTTTGATTATAAATAAGTTATTTTCAACAGAAACCTTCCTCGAAATATCCTTTACAGAATGATGAAAACAGCATCAAAATCCATCCAGTGGTTCTCGAGATTACGCGTAACATCCAAAAACCGGGGACTTTGTTTTATACTAAGTAGAGATATATTACAAATTGACCTAATGGCCATTTATGAATAATTAAAATGCAATCAATTTCCACTTACAAAGTGCGAAACTTGGCAGGAGTATTTGCCCTGACATTCATTTCATTTCTCATAATGGAATTTGGTGCAGCCAATTCAAATAGAATTCATGAATAACACTCTTACTACTGTGCCAAAAACGTTAGTGATCTGCTGTTCTCTAAGATCCAAAACATGTACATCTTGTAAAATCAAATGGTATTGACCAGAAGGAAAAATAACTGTAAATAGGACTCAACCAAAATGATTCCTAACTAATTATCTGCCTCCATTTCCAGTGACTGTATCCACTGATGAGCTTCGTCACGGGAGCAAGCCAGGCGTAGTTCTCACTTTTGGCCAGGGTGACGTTGGGCAACTGGGACTGGGAGAAGACATATTAGAGCGCAGCCGACCTACCCTGGTGCCCAACCTCGACAACATTGTGGATGTTTGTGCTGGTGGGATGCACACTGTGTGCCTCACATCCGAAGGAGAGGTATGTTTGCATGTTTGTCTTCTAATTCATGATTATACCCCCCCAGTGGCTTACATCTAGTGGGACGTGGGTTGGCGACCACGGGACCCCAGCTGAGTCCGGCATTGCTTTCTGGGCTCCTCTCCGTCTTCTTTCTTATCAACCTCTCTTGGTCAACTCTTGTCCTCCTCCAACCCCTTCGGTATTAGGGTATCCGAGGCATAGGAAGTCTCTTTCCCGCCTTAATTGGTCCTTGTCTCATCTTTCCTGATACCCTCCTCCTGTGAGGGGTCAGCCTTCTTTTTCTTTTCATGTTATCTCCTGCCCCTTGCTCAAGACCCTCAAGGAGGCAGGGTGTGTGTAGTCCCACCACTTCTGGTGCACCCTGGATGTTGCTACACCCTCAGGGGCTCATGGTTGGTGAGTTCGGGAGTTGGCGATCCCGAGGGATTCATGAGATGGGTCCGTTTTTTCCCCTTTTTCTACTGACTTTGGGGCGGGCCCTCTCCTCTTTCCCTTTCCTATCTGCCTTTCATGGCTCTCCTTCCTTCCATGTCCCTCAACCCTCATTCTTCAGGATTGAGGGCATTTCTTTTCTTCCTGTCCTTTATTTGCCTTATCCTTTATTTGTTCTCTATTTCTTCTTCCCCCCTCCCCCCTCAAATTCATGAATGTTTTTTAAACTGATGAAAGCAGTAGGACCTGCTGAAAAGAAATGTTTTGTGTGAACTTTCCATTTGTGTGTGCTCTTCTGTACTGGAAATTACCATAATTACTGGCATAATTTTTCGGTGGCGTATTTGATGCAGCCAGATATATATATATTTTTTTTTTTTTTTCAATATTTAAGTTAAATAAACCTTACAGATCAAATATAAGAAACTGGATGCCAGCCTTATAAAAACAAAAATAATATGAAATATTGAGTTAAAGAAGCCTCGGTGGCTTAGGCGGCAGCACGCCAGCCTCTCACCGCTGGTTCCATGGTTCAAATCCTGGTCACTCCATGCGAGATCTGTGCTGGACAAAACGGAGGCAGACAGGTTTTTCTCCGGGTACTCTGGTTTTCCCTGTCACAATTTCATTCCAGCAACACTCTCCACTATCATTTCATCTGTCATTCATTTAATCATTGCCCCAGAGGAGTGCGTCAGGCTTCGGCAGCCGGCACAGTTCATATCCTCGCCGCTAGATGGGGGCTTCATTCATTCCATACCTGACCCGGTCGGAGACTGGAAGCAGGCTGTGGATTTTTTTCATTGAGTTAAAGGTTTATTTCATTTGTCAATATGGACCATAACTGTGACGTGTGCCACTCCACTTTTAGCTGACATAAAAATAAAACCCTAACCTAAGATATTGTTACGGCTGTGAGTTCGTTTCATCGCTCGCTGCATGAGTCACAACTGCCCCAGGGCTGGGCTGCTCTGCCTCAGTGCGCCTTATGCAATAGTACTACTAGGACAAAGGGATGGTCCAGAATATTCGTGACTCAGCCAGTGACGGAAGCCTCGAGAAGCCGTGAACCCTGGATGGGTTTAGGAGCATTTATTGAGTCACCGGCCTGCTATATAAGAGCGACCTCTCAACCAGTGCGGGAGTGTTTTTCGAGCTAGTGCGAGTGTTTATCCTGAGCGACAGAAGTGTGGTGACGTAACTTGCGAAACCCCTAGTGAAGCTGATTCTCTTGCCAGTGAAGGAGTGTGAATCATACGGAGAGGCTGGGTATTGAAGAGTGTGTGCTTACCTAGTGCGACAGAGGTCATTGTGGTGAGTTGCAAAACAGTGAGTGATAGACTTAGTGCAGCTATTTCCAGCCAGCGTACGGGACCGGACTCATTAGGAGGGATTAACTTGTGTGGCTCATTGACAAGTGAAAGGGTGAGTCAAGCCCCATGCTGAGGGAGCTTCTGTAACACAGCTAATTGTTTCTATCTGCTTATTGTACGGTGTATATTTCTGACCTGCAAGCAATAAAGCTAATTTCTCTTTAAAGCAGTAATTGGTGTTGTGCTTTCTACCCACCGTAATCCAGTTAGCGGAATTGCTACTAGGGGGTGGCACGTAACAGTATTCATTCCTGCCAAAATTTACCCATCCCTGTATTTCCAGTTGAAGCGAACGCTTCATATTTTCCTTCTTGGCCTAAATCTCTTATTGCACTGTTTCTTGAACTATCATAATTCTTTCCGGAGATCATTTTAGGGAGATTGGAAGTGTAGGGGACTGGTGACCACGATGTCCACCATGTTGTGTTTTAGCATCAGTGTTTTTTTTGTTTCTTTCTTTTAATGCAGTGCTGGTAATTGTGTTGTGCATACGGTAGGCCTAGGATTATAGGTTATGTAATCCGGTCAGCTGCTTTCGGGCTGGTGTTGATCTTCTGTGGTTTTCGTGTGTGATAAATCTGTTTCCGATTAATTTGCAAGTGTCAAGTGTCATCAGGTCTCGTACAGTTGTCCCGCGTGTGTGTAGTTTCATTTAAGGTGCATATCACAGCTCCTTGGCAAAATCCCTATCCTGTTTAATGTCGACGTGTGCTTAAGTAAGTTTAATTAAGAGGCCGTCCCTTTAGTTAATGTGTTTTTCGATTCGAAGCCTGTTAACATGTCAATTCATTTGTGCTCGGCCAATTGGTCGCAGCAGACTTCTTTAAATTTCTGTCCTGTTGGTATTCGTTGGGTTGGTCTCCCTGGTTTATCTGTTCATCGTGGCTCGATATAATCTGTCAGGTTTCCCGTTATTCAAAATTTGGTCTGCGTGAGTGAGTGTGCTGTGCTGTAGGTTATGTATTAAGTTTGTGGGTGGGGTCATGCAGCATGGTTGTTGTGCTGATTACGTTCAGGTTAGGTCGGATATTTTGAAGATGCATTTTAGTTCACCGTTGGCAGAGGCCAAGTATGCAGGCTTGGATTACGCTGGGACACCTACCAGCCAGAGCTCGATTTGGTTGTAATGTGAGGATGCTGGCTTTAGGTCGGTTTTGCGATCCTCGGAGGTGCTGTTATTCCCTTATGGTTCATCAGTAAGGCGGACTTAATGTTCGTTTCTCCTTTCTTCGTCTGGGCCGGGTAAGCAAGTGTGATGGGAAGGGACTGGGTCGAGCGAAGGTTGGGGTGCATATAGGTCCTTCCGATGTCAACTTCGCTTGGTATGGAACAGCGAAGCAGTGATTCGGTAGGGCGACAATTTTGTAAGCTTTTTTTTTTAAGGGAACACTCTGCTCACCTTAGTTGTGGAGAGTCGGGATGCATTTGTTGTTATCCGTCATGGTAAGATCCCTATATTTTTTGCTTCTGTTATGGTATATCTTGTATTATGGTGTCTTGGTGACTGCTTATTTTGCATACTTGTGCGTAGATGGGGAAATATATTATATGGGGTGGGTGTGTTTATTGGGGATGTGTGATGGATGACTGTCGTGTGTGTTTCTGGTTTGTCCTTCTCATTTCGGTCTATTGATCTGGAAATTTTGGTCTGTAAAATTTACGGATGGTGATATTCGTATCGTGGTCTGGTACTGTAGGCATTGTAGCGTTGGTGAATCTGCCGACGAGGTGAAGCAGATCTGGAAGGAGGCCCGCAAGTCCATTCAGGTTTCTCACGAGCGACTCGCTCAAAGGTACAATCAGGGACGGAAGCCCGTCAACCTCGACGTAGGAGGCATGATATATGTCCAGGACCATTCACCTAAGCTTCTAGGAAACCAAGTGTCAGGAAAATTACGCCCGCGTTTTCGCGGACCATTTAAAATTTTATCCTTTGTCAGTCCTGTTTCAGTGCTGGTGAGCGACCCTGAACGGAAGAGGATCTTCAGGACTCACCTCTCACAGTGCAAGCCCGCAAGCGAGTCTCGGGTTAGTCGACAACTAAACTGGTGGTATCTTTGGTTTTTTTTTTCTTGCCCCTTTTCTTTCTTAACTGGTAATGTGATCTTTTGTAAAGTTTTCCCCCCAAATCTACAGAGAACTTGCGTCTCTGGAGGCGTTGCTTACCCAAAATGTTGTGAGAAGCGTGTTGCACCTTGTTATATGAGCAAACGGATCGTTTATCGGTCTTTATGACGTGTGACAGGCTTTTTCCAAGATTGGTAAGACTTAGTTAATATGTAGAATTTTATGTTGGTGACCTCGATGTGAAGGTGATAAGTGGTTATGCCTGCATTGTCGTGGCAATATGATGTAAAGCATAGGATTCGGGATTGCTTTGGATGTGGTAACTTCCTTGTTTGTAAACGTAAGGTGATTCGAGGATAACAGGGGGCCCCCCTTTTAAAGGAATAAAATTAGTATGTTGTAGAATGTTGATGTTTTTTAAATCAATCTCTGATGTACCACATCTGATACCTGGATGAAAACTTAAACAACCCGTGTAATGAACTGTACCTGCCTTTATGGTGAAAACTTTAATAACCTTCGTGAAATGAAACTGCAACTGCCCTTCTGGTAACTGGTAAATTCTGTGCCATGAACTGTGTCTGTCACTCTGGTATGTCCTGCTACTCGTGTTTGGCCCGTTGGAAATGGAGCTTCCTGTGGATGTGTCGGACTGTGCTGTTTCTCTGCGGGATCCAGTGCAGCTCGGGGCATCAAAGATACCCTGGTGGACATGTGGATGGTGGCGTGACTGGGGAACTGCTGGCGGGGACCTGGGCTCGTCATCGCCCGTTCTCCATCTGTAACTGGGTCATCAGGACATTTCTACCTAGACCCTTCCAGCTAACATGAGGCGCGGAACTATCACCGAGACCGTGCCATCAACTCAGCTTGTCGATGTGTGAATTTGAACCTTGAACATTCTGCCTGCCATTCTATGAAGTCTATGCCAAAATTCCTTCGAACATGTTTGGACATATGTAAATCTGCAGCCGTACATAAGAGGTGATTCACTCCAGGTCTCTCACATCTACATACGCACAAACCGTCCACCCCGCAGTTTGCTTTCGGGGGAGGAGGATGTGACGTGTGCCACGCCACTTTTAGCTGACATAAAAATAAAACCCTAACCTAAGATATTCATTCCTGCCAAAATTTACCCATCCCTGTATTTCCAGTTGAAGCGAACGCTTCATATTTTCCTTCACTTACCTAAATCTCTGAAGAACATTGTGGCCTATGCCGACAGTTGCAAATTTGGACTATGAACACCTTGTAGACGAAATCTTCCAGGATATAACATCGCGAGGTATAACTCCGGACCTGATGTGCACTGGTTCTGGAATTTAGTGTTTCCTAACCTCAAAGATAAACTTGTAGAATTACGCATTTAAAACGTCAATATCACCTGTATCGATTGTTCCGACCACGACCATCGCGAGATGTATCGACCGCCGGGAGATGACACGAGACGAGCGCATAGCGACCGACCAGTGTGACCAACTCTCACGAAAGTGAACACGGAAGTGTCTTACGGACTACGTTCAAGAAGCCAGGGGATTCTGGTGTGCGGGTGTGCTACGACTGATTTATTAAAATTATCGTGCCATTTTGATATATGTTGAACGTTCGGCGTTAGGACTCTCTCTCTTCTTGCCTGACTGTGATACGAGAAACATCACCGGGGGATTTTGGATACCCCCGGCATATAGGACAGGTACCAACCTCCTCGTGGGGCGGTTTTATTTTTAGTTTTGGCTAGTTTTACTTAACATGTAGTGATGTAAGTTCCAGGAAGTGTGATGTTTCTTTATTGTTCATCTGCTTATTTGGGTTGTCTTTGTATTTTCTTTCTGCGTAACTGCGTCGTGGAAATATTTTACCTCATGGTAATGGCGCAACACTTTGAGCTTCGGCCGGATAATGGGTTGATGTCCCCCACTGTTTATTTCTGAATTGTTTATCAATTTTTCTACTTCGGAAACTAGTTTTTCATAGTTGGAAATCTTTCTTGTTTTTGGGCGAGGGTTTTCCTTGTTGCGCAACCATAGGCGTCCTTCTGGTTTGGTTCCAAATTTATTTATTATTTTCCTGTGACATCACGCTTCTTGGAATTTTCTCAATTGCAGCCATGTAGAGTTTTTTAATTTTAGTTTTAAGGGGTCCCTGTCCTTTCTTTCGTCACCTTACGTCCACGTGGTGTTTGTAGGTTACGTGACATTTTTCTCTTGGTTTTCCTTCTTTGCGCCTCATGTGCTTTTATAACACATCTGTAGTTCAGTTATAAGTCGATTTAGTTTAAATCTTAGTATTTCCAGGGTGGCATCATATTGTTCAACGGTACCTTGGGGTACCGTTATCCTCCGCCATTTTAAGAGAGTCTTGTTCGTGTCGGGCCCCATGGCGGTCGTGTGATACCGTCCGCTCCCTTTTTCTGGAGTCTGTCATTTGTAATTTAGTCTTTTCATTTTATTTCGTTTTCTTTTCCTTTTACGTTGTTCAGGATGTGTTCATACGTGTGTTTGTAACACATTTCCTTTCCGTGAGTAATTTGTAAATTCATCCTGGTATTGCGCAACCATCGCGGTGGCATTTCATGTTCTTATGTTTGTTCTGGGGATTTGTGCGCATGTGTTCCCAAGTTCAAATCTTGTGTCAATCCATTTGGCTGGGGATAGCTTTCTCTTGTGTACCTGATTACTAATTGTAAGATATTACCATTCCGTGTACCTGCTCATTTCATAATCCGGTTGGTGTCCTAAAGCATGTTAAGTGGCGTGCCGTGCCACTGACCTTGTGACCGTCCTTTCAAGGACAATTAATTCATGTGTGATAAAATCAGTTTGATAGGGTGATCTCTTGTGCCTAAAGAGTGTAGTTCCTAATATTTGTAATTTACCCTTTTATTGTTAATACATACCCCTCTGGTTATGTGAAGAACAGCCCAAGTTCCCTCTCATAAACGGGAGAAAGCATCAGGCAAAATGCCTGGACAAAATAACTACTGTGAAAGGAGCTATTAGATTGAATATTTTGGGCTAGGGGAGTGCGGCCTGGTTCTTTATCCTCAACTTTAAATTCAATTTTAACACTGAACATTTAAGCATTAATATAATATAAACTTTATTTGTTGTTTGAAACAGGTGATAAATACTATACATTACTGGAAACCCTTTGGGTTTAAAAATTAGTAGGTTGGCACAACTTGGTGCTATTTACAAGAGTTCATTTGAAAGACACAATATTTTTGGAAATAATTGCACTTGCAAGCAATATTAAAACCATTTAAAACATAGAAGATAAGTGATAAAATAGAAAATAAAAGAATGTAACTTATCTTCCGTTGCTATTTATGTTGACTAGAGAGGTTTCAGTGCTGCAGGTCGGCCGTGGCCAGAGCTTGATGGTTTGGCAGCTGTAGTTTGTAGTTTAAGAACACTATACTTAGTGATTGCGATGTCCAGCATCTCAAAATAAAGTATCTGCTTGAAGAAAGTTTCTTCCTTAGAACCAAAGTACATTTTTTAGCATATCACTGAAGAGCGAAAGTAATAAGCAAGCTTTCATCTTGCGTAGCGATGAGAACTGTGATCTGAGCCTTGCAACAGCTCATCTAGTTGTGACATTGATGCGTAGTAATCTCCAGCGTATCGGTGTGACGTGCTGATTACACCGTCTTACTGTAGAAGCGTACCGTCAGGTATTTGCCCCATGGAACGAAGCTTTGGAAGACTCCATGAAGTGATGCGGTAATGCCGTACAGGATCTTGAAGAGGAGAACCGCTGCTTAAATAGGGCGTAGAACCATCGAGAAATCCCACTGGCTGGCGGCGTCTGATTGGCCGAAGCGGAGATGTGACGACAGTCCTTCACGTAGCGGCTAGCGAGAAGCAGCACCTTGCAGTAGTGAACTTGTGGTTCGGAGAGTCAACATCTATGAACAGGATGAGGTATGTGTCTTAGAAATTTTGTTTGTTACGAGTAATCACTCGAGAATTACATTATATATTATAAACATAAATGTGATTAAATACATTAATAGTTCGGTGGTCTCAAAAGCATTTGACCGACAAATGCGGCAAAAAAAAACCACTATAAACATCACAAAAGTGATCACCCTCTATTTTGGTAATTACTACTTTATTTGGCCTTTAACGTCCCATCCCCAACCTCAAGACAGCTGCCGTGGATAGATCCTCACCAGGTAAGTCTTCCACATTCCAAGCTTGTGGATAAAACGACGTACTTCCTCTCTTGTACATCTGAGAGTGTCACCCGAGTGCGTTGTCAACACCGGCCGCCGAGCCAAGGCCATCAAGTCCCGTAAAGGATGTCTTGGGGTCGCCGTTGGTAAGTTTCCTTCGGGTTAGCAGGCCCTCTAGGGAGTTTGTCGAGCTGGAGGTAAGAAGAAGGGAAGCGAGAGAAAGAGGGGGGTGACAATAACGGCAGATTTCTTGGCATTGAAATACGGGAAGAAAAAAAACTACAATCATCATCATCATTTCCCCTTATCCAGCTCCTGCCGGGTCGGGGTATATATGGCACTTCTCCACTTTCCTCTTTCCTTCCACCATTCTTCTTCCACGATCTTGTCCCAGTCCAGATTTATTTTTCTCACGCTGTTCTTCACTGAATCAATCCACCTTGTTCTAGGTCTTCCTCTTGCTCTCTTACCCTTGCACTTCGCCTCCAGCATCTGTCTTGGTATTCTATTTTCCCCCATCCTCTTTACATGTCCAAACCACCGTAGTTTATTCTTCTCAATTCTCTCATTTAGTTTTCCCATCCCAACTTCCTTCCTAACATCTTCATTCCTCACTCTGTCTTTCCTATCATACTTCTTAGGAATTTCATTTCACTGGCTTGGATTCTACTCTCTTGCCTGCTTGTCAGGGTCCAAGTCTCAGCTGCATAAGTTAATATGGGAACATAGTACACTTTATACATTACCTCCTTGCTTTTCCTTGGTACTTCCTTATCCCAAACAAGTTTTCTTACACTTTGATAGAATGCGTTGCTCTGCTGTACCCTCCTGCCAATCTCCATGTCCAACCTACCAGTTTGCATCAATTCACTTCCTAGGTATTTGAACGTGTCCATAATTTCCAAACTCGGACTTCCAATTTTCACAGTGCTCTTTCCTTGTCTTTCCCCTCTTGTCATCACCATGGTCTTGCTTTTCTCTATACTGATTTTCAGGCCGTACTTCTGAATATTTTCGTTCAGTGCATCTAGTTGTTTTTGCACTTCTTCGGTGTTCCTTCCCCAGACCACAATATAATCTGCAAATAACAGTAACTTCATTTCTTTATGTCCATATGCTTCCTCTGTTTCCTTTACAATTTCATCCATCACCATTATGAACAAGAGAGGTGACAGCACACTCCCCTGTCTTAGTCCAGTCTTGTTCCTAAACCAATCTGTCTTTCCAACTGGGGTCAGTACCCTGCTAACACAGTTGTTGTACATTGCTTGCACCATTTCCAACATTTCTCTTCCCAGTCTCTTCTTAACCATGGTTTCCCATACCTTCTCTCTGGGGACACTATCATATGCCTTTTCTAGATCTATGAAAGTCATGATCAAATCCTCTCCATATTCCCAGTTCTTTTCCATCACCTGCCTCAAGCTAAAGATTGGGTCCACTGTGGATCTTCCACTCCTGAAGCCATACTGTTCCTCTTGCAACTCTCCTTCCACCTATAAGAGGGTGATCCCTCTATAGTTATCACACACCTTCTTGTCCCCCTTCTTAAACACTGGTATTAATAGCCCTTTCTCCCAGTCTTCTGGTACACATTTCCGTTTCCACACACACTTTAGCAGTCGATACAACCATTGCATACCAACAGGTCCAGCAGCCTTTATCATTTCTACACTGATTTCATCCACCCCTGTTGCTTTTCCCATCTTCATTTTCTGTACTGCTAATTCCACCTCCAGCATTGTTATATCATCTTCTGTTATAGAGTCGTCAGGTTGTGTCACTTCCATCTCACCAGTACAATTGCTCACATTCAATAGCTTATCGAAATACTCCTTCCATCGTCCCTTTATCTCTTCTGGGTGTGTTAACAACTCTCCATCTTCCTTTTTCACCAGCTTTGTGGTAACTCTTTCTTTCCTCTTACTTCTTAGAAGGCCATACAGCATCCTTTTACTGCCACTTACATCTGTTTCCATTCTTCGTGTGAATTCTTCCCAACTTTTCTTCTTTTCTTCTCCTACCACTTTCTTACACCTCCGTTTGCTGTCGTGGTACTTCCTTTTGCTTTCTTCTGTTTGATCTCGGTTCCATTCTTTCCATGCCTGTTGTTTAATGAGGTTCTGGTCTACTATCCTGATATGCGGTTCAAGATCATTCTTTCCAACAGTTTGTAGAGATGACAGAGAAGCGAGACTGGTCGAAAATTCTTGGGGTCTGTCGGATCTTTTCCAGGTTTTAATATGGCCACCACTTTAGCTTTACGCCAGATTTTGGGTATCTGTAACATGGAGATGCAGTTGTTAATTAGATTTAAAACCCACTTTTTAGTACCTGGTCCGAATCTCTTTATTTGTTCTACTCGTAGATGGCAACGTCTAGTTCCACTAAAGTGAAAGGGCAAGCAATAAAATAATTTTCTTCAGCATATCTTTGGAGCTTGGTCCTCTCAGATCACCTTTTGGTTTTGCCATTTAGTAGCAGATGATGAGCTATTTGTTCAGGAGTTACATTTGACATTTCAGAAGAAACTCTAGTGTGGTCACTGCTAAGGTTTTTCAGCAGTTTCCATGCTTTATTACTGCTATGCTTCATGTCTGTGTTACCAGATTGCACCACTTTTCTCTTCTGGAAGCTGATATGGTAGACATCAGCAGTTCACCTGTTTGAATTGTTTCTTCAGAGAAAGGATCTTCATTGAATAGTTGTTCGTACTTCTCCAGCAGTACTTTTGAATCTTTGTCAAGTCCTGGAATGTATGTAGTTCTACAGCCTTCGTGAAATGGTTTTCACTAAGTCGACAAACTGATCATACTTTTCTGGGAGAGGTTCCACATTTTCCTGCATAATAAACCCTCAAAATGAACCTCTTATTTCACAAGTTAGACTGGAGTTTGACAGCCACTGAGATAGGGAACATCTCTCCTGTAGCTCAAGTATTTGGTTGCAGAATGATATTGCAGGCTCTTCACCAAGAGATAGTAGGTTTGAGCGCCACTTTAATCAGTGGCATTTTAAGATGGTTGAAATAAAATTACTCTCCATTCGTCGGCATCTGTTGAGACCGTTAGCTGTTCGAATTTCACTGAAGGATGTGTAAATCTACTACTTGTTACTCCCACTTTTTAACACAATCTACTTTGTATGAGGCGTTATATTCTCTTCCGGTACATGCATGGTGGCCACTACTCCTGGAAAACTCCTGGATTTTTAATAGGTCTCGAAAACTCCTGGGAATTGACTAAAAATTTGAAAACTCGTGGAAAATAGCCTCTGTTAATTAATTATAAAAATCCTTCCATCTTAAATCATACTCCCGCTGCGGTTTTGGGTGAGCACTCTATGGTTAACGAAATAAATTTCCTCAGGCTACCTGTTTCTGTGTGAGAGAACACGCGATAGTATTTTTGTAAAACATATTTAGTATAGACAACTTCACCGCAATAAAATTGCAGGCAGCATTCTTTTCTTTTTAAAGAGGGACAGATGACCTCATAGTTCCGCCCCTTTAAACAACAATAACTAACATTTTAAAGGGGATATTTGAGTCTCAAAGGCTTTTTAAAACAATGAAATCATTTGTGTGTAGGCTTGCGTATCAATAACGCAATCACCACTAATTTTTGTCAACATCTGTATAAGTAAACCAAACACAACTGCTTTATTTTCGTCTTGAAGTAGGCAACCGATAAAGCCCGCAACTCGCGCTTATTTTTAAATCTGGAAAAATGAGAATTACTCCTAGAAAATTCCTGGAAAACACCTGGGAAATCGTTGACCGATTTGAGTGGCCACCCTGTACATGTTTCAGACCAAAAGCGGTCCTTCTTCAGCCTATTCAGCAAGGTCTCGGTCTAAAAAATCACCGTGCTGGGGAAAGTCAATCACGTTAAAATACATAAATAATGAAGATGAAATGACACTGGGATGACAGCAATTGTTTTTTTTAACTAGTTAAAAAGTTTTAAACATTATGTCGCTTTAATTGTTGTGTAATCATGGACTGGAAAATGAGGATTAGGAAGAAAGGCAGGCCTGTGCGAGTCTTAACAAAAATTATGTGGTGGAGATTAAATGTAGAGGCGTTGAAGGACCAGTTTAAAGAGGAAAGTACTCAATGGAGTGGTTCCTTGCAATGATGTGCAGGAGTGGTGGGCGCACAGCAGCAGTTTGATAAGGAGGATAGGAACTGAAGTGCTAGGGAGAACTTCACTAGCTGACAAAGAAACATGGTGGTGGAATGAGGAGGTACATAAGATCATGAAAGCCAAAAGTAATGCAAAGAAGTTATGGGATAAGTCAGGTAGACAAGAGGAAGGAAGCTTGTAGTTTAACGTGACCGTTAATCTCGCGATCATAAGCCACGGGACCTCCGTTTTACGTGGAATCCGAACCACAGGACATGGATAGACAAGAGGATAAAGTGAACTACACGAGATGTAATAAGGAAGCTAAGAAGGCAGTAGCACAGTCAAAGGCACAAATGATGGATCGGCTGTATGAAGAATTGGAAACTACAGAAGGTGAAAGAAAAATTTTCAGAATAGTGCAGGCGAGAGATAAAGACGAGAAGGACTACACCCAAATAAAGCAGATCAAAGATGAAAATGGTCTAGTATTAACGGACATTCCGACATCAAGTGCAGATGGAGAAACTACTATGGAAAACTTCTCAATGAAGAGAACTCGAGGGTATATTTAGGAGAACAACGCCAGGGTCTGACGATGGATATTAGAAGAGAAGAAGTAGCATTAGCACTTTGGAAAATGAAAAACGGAAAGGCAACAGGGCCCGATGAAATACCAGTTGAAGTGTGGAAGTATCTGGAGAAAGATGGGATAGACATGTTGCTGGATTTAATGCAAAAAATGTACTCTCAGGAAACAATACCTGATGAATGGAGAGAAAGTATTTTAGTGCCTATATATATAAAGAGAAGGGGATATTCAGGATTGTGCTAACTACAAGGGCATTAAGTTGATGTCCCATACCATGAAAATCTGGGAAAGAGTGATAGACAAGAGGATCCGGGATGAGACTAGCATTGGCAAGGAACAATTTGGCTTCATGCCAGGAAAAGGGACCACAGACGCAGTGTTTGCCCTGAGACAAGTAATGGAAAAGTATCGTGAAAGACAGAAGGGATTACACTTCGCATTCATGGACCTAGAGAAAGCATATGACCCGGTGCCCCGGGGAGAAGTCTGGAGATGTTTACGAGCGAAGGGAGTCCCAGAGAAGTACGTGCAGTTGGTTCAGGAAATGTACAAAGAAGCAAGAACACAGGTTAGAAGCAGCGTTGGACTTACAGATTGGATTCCGGTTCGAGTAGGTTTACACCAAGGTTCGGCTTTAAGTCCATATCTGTTTGACCTAATTCTGGACAAAATGTCTTGTGCATTACGAGACCAAGCTCCCGTGTGCATAATGTTTGCGGACGACATTGTATTGTGTAGTACCAGCAAAGATATCATAGAGGGCAAACTGGAACAGTGGAGGGCAGCCTTGGAAGACAGAGGACTCAGGATTAGCAGGAAGTAGACAGAGTATATGAGGTTCAATACAGATCAAGACTGTGAGATCAGAATGCAAGGGGAAACGTTAAATAGAGTGGATGAGTTCAAATACCGGGTTCGGTGGTGACTGGAGCTGGAAATTTGGATGAGGAAGTGTCGCACAGGATTCAGGTAGAATGGATGAACTGGAGGAAAATGTCAGGAGTGCTCTGTGACCGCAGGATCAAGCCTAAGGTTAAGGGGAAAATATATAAAAACTGGCGTAAGACCTGCATTGCTGTATGGCTCTGAAACATGGCCTCCATGCAAAACGCACACAAACAGGCTGGACGTCACGGAAATGAAAATGCTCAGGTGGATGAGTGGAGTGACTAAGCGTGATAGAGTGGAAAATGTCAAAATAAGAGGAACATTGAAGGTTGTGGAAATATCTAAGGAGATACAAGAAAAGCGACTACAATGGTATTCATTCATTAGTTTATTTGCAATTGGGGGTGTGTCCCCCGGTGGCAAATTAGATATACATAACAAATAAATAACAATTAAACTGGAGTATTTACACAAATAGTCAGTCTTTTCTTAAACACACCTGTATGTTTGGGAAAAGGCTCTAAGACTGCGGCAGGTTGAGAGTTCCAATTATCAATGGCATGGTTTACGAAAGAATATTTACCATAATTTGTTCGCTGTGGTCGGCCCTTAACTTTGAAAGGATAATCGCTCCTACCCATGTGAGTAGGCTTTTCCATACGTTTGCTAAGCTCACCCAATGCTGGTTGATTTGCATATGTGTTGTGCATAGCGCAGAGTCTAGATTTCATCCTCCTAGCCTCGAGTGATTCCCACCCAAGTTTCTTTAACATACGGCTCACACTGCTCCTGGGATTAAAGTCACTGAGCACAAATCTAGCGGCCTTTCTTTGTACCATTTCCAACTCATTTATGAGCCCTACTTGATATGGATCCCAAACCGCCGAGGCGTATTCCAGAATAGGTCTTACAAGTGACAAATATCCTAATTCTTTAGCAGAGGTACTACTTCCTTTTAATACCCTCATTACAAAGTGCAGGGATTTGTAAGCTTTAGAAACTACACATCCTATATGACTACTCCATTTCATATCATTTCTTACGTGAACGCCCAAATATTTGCAAGAATCTTCTTCTACAAGTATTTCCGAGCCAATGTTATATTGAAAATCTTGCCTTCGCACTTTCCCTATTTTTATTAGACTACATTTTCTTGTGTTTATTTTCATTTTATTTTCAATCACCCATTTATAGACCTGGTTCAGGTCATCTTGAAGTATTGCATTGTCTTGTGTGTCATGTATCTTTCGATATATTACACAATCATAGGCGGAAAATCTATTATTCTTTCAAAGTTATAGTTACGTCAATACGGACCTGAATAATCGACATTATGAAAAATAACGAAGTTCCTATTACGCTGCCCTGAGGGTTACCCGACGTTACGGTAATTTCATCCGAGAATCGGCCTTCAACTTTCACTTTCTGGGAACGACCCGTCAAAAATTCTCGGATCCATAAAATTACTCTTCTATCAATCTTCGTCGAAGCTAATTTATGGAGTAGCATGTCATGCGGCACAACATCAAATGCCTTTGCAAAATCTAAAACTACGGTGTCGACTGAAACTCCATCGTCTAACGATTTGCTAATATCTTGAAAAAGTGATAGCATCTGACTCTCGCATGAGAAACCTTTCCGAAATCCATGTTCCCTATCATTAAACCATGATAATGTTTCCCACTGTTCCCTCAAGTAGTCGCAAATGAGATGCTCCATCTGTTTACAAACGATGGACGTAAGACAAACCGGCCTGTAGTTGCCCAATTCAAGTCTGCTCCCTCCCTTAAATATTGGGACTACTTTAGCTCTTTTCCAGTCATCCGGGATTTGCGCATTGTTTATGGACACATTAAACATCACCTCTAAGTATCGTGCCACGGCCCTACCTCCTAGTTTAAGTAGTTCACTGACAATATTATCAGGACCCTTCGATATATTATAACGTAATTTTTGTATTAGCTTTACAATTGCTGACTGGTTTATTTGGAGAAGTGGAGCCCCTGATTCACCGTTAAGGTCCAACACACAGCTATTGGATTTATTGAACACGCTGCCATAAAAGACATTTAATTCATTAGCAATGGCCTGCTTCTCAATAATTAATTTACCATCACCGGACATATCATCGACAAATTATTTGAATTTCCCTTTCTTCTCCTAACATAACTGTAAATTTTTTTCCACCCATCGCCATGTGAGAAGAAGGGAGGAATCCTACGTGGGGAGGAAGATGCTAGACATGCAAATACAGGGATTGAGAATGTGAGGCAGACCTAAACGAAGATGGATGGATTGTGTATGGGAGGACCTCAGAGAAAAACAGTTGTCAGAAGAGGATGTGCATGGCCGGGTTAAATGGAGGAGAGCTGTCAGAAACATCGTTCCCACATAGGAGTGGGAATGATGTAAAGTAAATGAAGAAGAATTGTTGTGTTGTTCGGCGACTACTCTCTATTTGACGTTTGGATGTTCTTGTGTAAACAATGAACCATTGTGAGTTGATGGACAAGTACAAGGTCATTATATACAGTATGTGCGCGCGAGTAAACACGGCAAGCTAAGCCGGCTGTGACTGGCGCAGATTGCGGGCGCGTTTACCCGGTGGTTGGTGCGGACTTTCAAACCTAACCTACGTTCCAATCTTGACGTATGCCTCAGAGACCTGGGTTATGAAAGGAAGGGAGCAAAGCAGATACAGGCTAGTGAGATGAAATTCTTGAGAAACAGTATTGAAGTGACAAAGGAGGACAGGTTAAGAAATGAGAAGATCAGAGAATTAGTCTAGGAGGGAGCATTACAGGATAGGATAGAGGAATCAAGGCCGAAATTGTATGGGCATATTAAGCGAATGGATGGGAGGAGGATACCCAGGAAGATACACGAGATGAAAATAGAGGCAAAGAGACCAAGAGGAACGCCAAGCGATAGGTGGCTGAAGGGTGTGGAGGACTGTGTGCGAAAGGAAGGAGAAGACTGGACCAAGGTGGTGACGTGGGAGGACAGAAGACGATGGAGAGGCGTATTTTCCAAACAGACCCAGCCAGTGGCTGGAAACTGTGCAAGATGATGATGATGACGACCTAACCTTACATTTACTTCAACAAATATTCTCCATGACTACCGTAGTCCATTTATCACTAACTCGTGAAACTTATGTTGTCCGCAAAGTATAAGCAGATCATGATTTCAAGACTTGAACCAATCAAGCTCGAGAAGGGACTCCTTAACCCCGTATCATAAGAAGCATTTATATTTAATATTTCTTATTTTCTATCAAAGTACAGTTAGTGGAACTACTTCAATTCATTTTAAACATTTAAAGAAAACTTGTATTTTAGGTTGGAAGTAACACATTTCGCAAAATGACTTTATTTCGCGTATTCAGTATAGAAAAAAATGGCATATTAGGGGTAAATATCATTGTGATGACGTATATATGTTTGCTGAAATATTTCACGGATATCGTTAAAACCAAAAATCCGGGACTCTAGACACATACAGCTATAGCATGCTCACTAGTTTATGAAAGCTTTTGATACTGTGTGAAGGGATGTAAAGCAGACTGACAGCAAGGAGAGGAAGCTTGGCTCAATATAACCTTCCATTAACCGCACAGCACAAAGAAATGAAGTCTGAGAATACATTGGTAATAGCTTGGTCCATGCTGGAGATCTCTTTTAAGAAATGGAAACTCTGTCCTACCACAGTAAAAACTGAGGTGGCATATTTTGACATGAATAAACAAAAAACAAACATTAGTTTTGCCAATTGAGTTGTTAGACACAGCTGGTTCTCAAAGTACTTTAGAGATGTTATATCCTACAATCTCTTTCAACTTCTGAACTTGTCTAAGAAATTGAAAACATATAGCATTATTCAGAAGCTGAGCAGAACCACGTGGGGCCTGCGCTCTTCTGCCCTCTGAGTATTGTGCACTTATACAAGCCACATCAACTTGCAGCTTAACACCAGTATGCAATTAGTAACAGGAACTGTGCACCTGCTCCCAGTGTTCACTATAATTATGCCACCAAATTTTTGTGGGTCTGCAGCTCCTTTTAAGGAGCACAACACCATGTGTTATAATCCTCAACTAGCCATTCTGGAGTACGTCCCTGAGACTAGCCCATAGTCGCCCACATCCGCATGATGCTGTCGACAGGGCCATTGGTAAATCACTTGGAGCTAAATTTCCTACCTTGCAAAACCGGATGGCTCAAAACAGCTCACGGCTGAGAGACTAGACTGTGAGCTGAGGGCTGTACGCAACGTAAATGAAGTAATAGTAATAAACATATACTTACGTATGCAGCAGACGTCGGTGGAAACGAAGCTGAAGCTCTTCCCCTATCCCCGAAGAAATATAAAATAAAATAGAAGAAAGAAAAACGGGGAGATCGCAGTCTTGTTTGGCTTTCGCTGGGCCCAAATTTTAAAAGGCAAACCAGAAAGCAATCCCAAAAGGAAGGGGGAAAGCTAAATAAAATTAAACTACAGTAAAATCCAAAGATGAACAAATTTAAATCAGAGGCCGTGTTGGTCGTATTAACGTCACAAGTACGCTAATAAGACCGACAAACCAAAATATAGCAAAAACCAGACAAAACTCGAAGAAACGCAAAAGCAGAGATACTTAGGCAAAGATAAAATGTATTAAAATAACAACCACAATGTACAACGATCCCAGAGATGTTAAAAGCAAGAAGAGAAATGACCAACAAATTAACCACAAAATTAGTTTACCGCAAGAAAAATACAAATTAGGAATAAAATCGAAAATATACTAAATTAAATTATATTAAAATGAAATAAAATAAGTTAAGGTAACGTGTTCAAGGCAAGATGAAACGATGACTAAATGTAAGTATGTCGCAATTAGATAAAAAGACAAATCTCAGAAACGACTACACTCAACGAAGTCAAGATACGTTCTAAAAATTTAGACAAAGCATGTCAAAGGGATGAAGAAAATAGGAGGGGGTACAATGGTTCAGAATGGGGCGGAGAGGGAGGGGAGGCATGAGGAAAAAAGATGCGGAAGCACATGCAAGATTGAGTGAGTTACGAGAAAAATAGGAATTTAGACAAAAGGAAAAATTACATTAAATTATCGGCAAAACCAAAAATATACTTTAAAAATTGAAAGTATGCGTAGGAGATAAGGGCACACAATGACGACAAAAATACGTGATGCGCAAAAATATGGGCATGCACAGATACAAGAATATCACTAGTTAGGTCACCAGCAAATAGCAATGGTGAGACCTCCTTTTGTGAACTCTTTAAGATAAAGAACAAAGCATTACGGGAAGCAAGAAAAATAATCTCCAATCCCGTTATGTTGTTCTACGATAAGATACACTCTGGATGACAGACTCAAAGGTGCCCCCTACAAGGTAGACAAACCCACCGTCACGCACTCCAGAGTAAAACGAAGACAGCCCACATACATAACTTTCAACCCTTAAAGTACAAAAACTATGTTATCAAAATAAATGAAAATAACACTACCATACAAAACAAAAACTCACCAGCAATTACATGCACACAAAGGGCGGAGGGAAAATATCGGGAGGGGGGCAAGTACACGCGACCAAAAGAAAAATAACACAGAATAAGAGTTTTAAATTGCCGAAATATGAAACTGAACTACAGTAAAGCAATATTGATTACGACATACGGACACCTCGCCATGGTTTCACCTTGAACACGGGCACTTCCCCTAGAATATGGGAATACGTCTAGCCTACTTGGCTGCAAGAAAGAAATGCATGCCACGAGACAAAGCAAATGACGACGCAACACAAAGGTAACTGCGTGGTAAAATTTGATTGGTCACGACCCCTTCCAATATATAAATCACTGGCCAATAAGGGGACAAGATGTAGATATGTCCATATATGGTATTAAGGCATTAGAGGGCTATTAATAGGTCGTAAGACCTGCATTGCTGTATGGCTCTGAAACATGGCCTGCACGCAAAACGCACACACACAGGCTTGACGTCACGGAAATGAAAATGCTCAGGTGGATGAGTGGAGTGACTAAGCGTGATAGAGTGGAAAATGTCAAAATAAGAGGAACATTGAAGGTTGTGGAAATATCTAAGAAGATACAAGAAAAGCGACTTCAATGGTACGGGCATGTGAGAAGAAGGGAGAAATCCTACGTGGGGAGGAAGATGCTAGACAGGGAGTGAGAATGCGAGGCAGACCTAAACGAAGATGGATGGATTGTGTACAGGAGGACGTCAGAGAAAAACAGTTGTCAGAAGAGGATGTGCATGACTGGGCTAAATGGAGGAGAGCTGTCAGAAACATCGACCCCACATAGGAGTGGGAATGATGTAAAGAGAAAGAAGAAGAATAGCTTCACAGACCAAGGTTTCACGCACCACAAAGGCGTAGATTCATCAGATAAAAATGGCACAAAGAAGTAAATCATAGTTCTCATAAAAATGGCTCAGGGCTTATCAAGGAAGCTGGACTGATTTTCTGCAACCCACCAATGATCTAGATGTCCAGTTGTGCTCAACATCTAATTATATTCTCCCAGGGGCTCTCACGGCTAGTTGGACGTGGGTTGGCGACCACGGAGCGCCAGCTGAGTTCGGCGTTACTTGCACTTACTAGTGCCGGGCTCTTTTCCGTCTTCTATCCTGTCGACCTCTCTTGGTCAACTCTTGTTCTCTTCCGACCCCGACGGTATCAGGGTATCCGAGGCCTAGGGAGTCTCTTCCTTTCCCACCTTAATTGGCCCTTGTCTCATCTTTCCTAATACCCTCCTTCTGCGAAGGGTCGGCCTTCTTTTTCTTTTCATGTTATCTCCTGCCTTCTGCTCAAGGCCCTCAAGGAGGCAGGGTGTATGTAGCCCCACCACTTCTGGTGCACCCTGGATATTGCTACACCCTCAAGGGCTCACGGCTGGTGAGTTCAGGAGTTGGAGATTCCAAGGGAATCCTGAGCTGGGTCCATTTTCCCCCTTTTCCACTGACTTTGGGGCTGGCCCTCTCCTCTTTCCCTTTCCTATCTGTCTCTCCCTCCTTCCAAGACCCTCATTCTTCTAGGGGAGGACATTTCTTTTCTTCCTGTCATTTATTTGCTTTATCCTTTATTTGTTTACCATTTCTTCTTCTAGTATGTAAGTTTGTAGTTAGTATTAGGTATAGTTTTCTTTCTCATCTCATCTTTCACTATCGCCCAAACCATTAGGGGCCGATAACCTAGGTGTTAGGCCCCTTAAAACGATTATCATCATCATCATCTAATTAATAATGAAGAAAAGGGACATAAGCAGAATACAGGCAAGTGAAATGAAGTTCCTACGAAGTAGGATCGGAGTAACAAGAAGAGACAGGGTGAGGAATGAAAAGGTCAGAGAAATAGTGAAAGAGGAGCCCTTGCAGGTACGATTGAGACATCAAGACTGAGGTGGTATGGACATTTAAAAGAGAATGGAAGAGAAGAAGATTCCCAAGAGGATACATGAGATGCAGATGCAGAAGAAACGACCAAGGGGAAGACCAAGATATAGATGGCTGGAAGGAGTGCAGGAATGTGTCTAGAAGAGAGGCGAGGACTGGACTAGAGTGACAGCGTAGAGGTGGTGGGAAGATAGGACTAAGTGGCGAGGCGTTTGTTCCAAACAGACCCAGCCTGGGGCTGGAAACTGTACAAGATGATCATCATCATCTAATTATAGGTACTTTATGCCATACACTGAGTTGTGGCATTTTTTCTAGCCTGATCCAAATAGTGAAGACCAAGATCAGTTGTGAATCACTATCCATGCACTCTGTGAACATATTTTAGTGTTTTGTGTGGTTACAATGTTGCAGGTGATCACTTTCGGCTGCAATGATGAGGGAGCCCTGGGAAGAGACACGAGCAGGTCCGGCTCCGAGATGGAACCCGGCAATGTCAAGTTAGAAGGTCGTGTGGTCCAGGTTTCTGCAGGCGATTCTCATTCTGCCGCTCTACTCGACAGTGGGAGAGTCTTTGCTTGGGGATCATTCCGGGTGAGTAGAATCAGTTACAGTCCACATGTGATGAGATGAGTTCACTTCGGTAGGAAAATTCTGGAGACCATTGCACCGTGGGTCAAAATCAAAATGTATTACTTGTAGAGCATTCTCATATAATTGCTGCTCACTATTCTGGGATATAAACGCACCTTAGTGTAAATCTGTCACCACTGTTGGAGCAGTCTGAATTGGAGGGTGAATGTAAGTGGCTGTGGTTTGGTTGTCTTTGTGGTTAGTGTGAAGCTTTAAGATGGAACATGCAGCTGAAGGTATGATCTTTGTAACGTGTTTCAGTTATTAATGGGCGTAATTGTTACGTAATTTTAGCTATATTTGCATTATATAATATTTAACTATTATTTTTAAAATTATATTTTCACTTATATTTTTAGTATGTCGCGTCACTTAATGTTAAAATGTAGATAAAGTCTTGTAGTTTACGCCTGTTATAAGATTTTTTGCATCTTTTTGCAACTTACTTAGTTATTTTACGTTTTAGAAGATGCCGCGCAACCAGTTCTCACACGTTTACGACTGTTTGAAGCACTGGGTTCGACGATTATGTCAAAAGTGGACCTTAGTGACTTTGTTAAAAGTAAATTAGGGGTAGAAAATTGTTCTGAAGAGATAACTGAATGCTCTATCTTAACTCCTAGTCATACACAATTTCTTGCATGTGTGGACGAAGCTTAAAAAAGGTATTAACTGATGTTTATTATTTAGTAAACAAATTATATACGTTGCTTTCACTCTAAATTCATGATTAAAACAAAAAAATAATTTTGTCCCCCTAGATTTCGATTTTGACCCACTGTGCATTGGTGGAAAAGTCCTTGGAACATGATTCCATCACGCATTGTTAAGAACACTTACAAGAAAGTGGAGATATGCCACAGTCCTCATCACTGATGTGGCTGCTGTCTTCTTCATTTAAGGAAATTATCAACTGTTCCACACGCAATTCTTCCATACCTGGAATAAGGGGCTCCTCCATTGTCTCTATCCTTTTCAAAGTACAATAAAACCTCGATAATTCGAAACTGGTTTGTTCAAAATTCATCCATTTTCAAGAAATATTAATTCCCAGTCCTTTCATGTTATTTAATCTGTTTAATTGGAAGTACGGATAAATAGTGACAAAAGAGGGATGCCGATGCCGAAGACATGTTTCAGGGTACCTTAATCTCCCATCATCAGCCTGTACATACATTTCCATATTAACATTATAAATGCATGGATTTTTCTAAAATGACACACATTAAAATATTACAGACTAAAACATGCTTTTTAAGTTCAATGATTGTTGAAATGTTTCATTTTCTGTACATTACAAACAGTTTAGCATATTATGGTCAGTGATGCATGTTTTTATATTACTAGACCATTATTTTAAAGATATTTAGCTTTATCCTTTTATTATCCTTTTTGCTGTGTAGATTTAGAGGTTAAGGCTGAACCTCCATTTACTGTATGAACAACAGGTAATGAAAGTGTGCAGAGAATAGACTCCACAATCTTTGCTCTAATCCCCCTCTGATGATATTAAGAACTACCACCACGACTCACTCACTAAAAAAAATATAGACTCCACAACCAAAGGGTGGGGAATAGATTACAAGGGAATAATGGATTACAAGGGTAAGTAATAGATTACAAGGGGATAATGGATTACAAGGGTAAACAATAGATTACAAGGGGATAATGGATTGCAAGGGTAAGCAATAGATTACAAGGGGATAATGGATTACAAGGGTAAGCAATAGATTACAAGGGGATAATGGATTACAAGGGTAAGCAACAGATTACAAGGGAATAATGGATTACAAGGGTAAGCAACAGATTACAAGGGAATAATGGATTACAAGGGTAAGCAATAGATTACAAGGGGATAATGGATTACAAGGGTAAGCAATAGATTACAAGGGTAAACAATAGATTACAAGGGTAAACAATAGATTACAAGGGTAAACAACAGATTACAAGGGGATAATGGATTACGAGGGGATAATGGATTACAAGGGAATAATGGATTACAAGGGTAAGCAATAGATTACAAGGGGATAATGGATTACAAGGGTAAGCAATAGATTACAAGGGGATAATGGATTACAAGGGTAAGCAATAGATTACAAGGGGATATTGGATTACAAGGGTAAGCAATAGATTACAAGGGGGATAATGGATTACAAGGGTAAGCAACAGATTACAAGGGGATAATGGATTACAAGGGTAAGCAATAGATTACAAGGGTAAGCAATAGATTACAAGGGGATAATGGATTACAAGGGTAAGCAATAGATTACAAGGGTAAGCAACAGATTACAAGGGGATAATGTATTACAAGGGTAAGCAATAGATTACAAGGGTAAGCAATAGATTACAAGGGTATAATGGATTATAAGGGTAAGCAATAGATTACAAGGGGATAATGGATTACAAGGGTAAGCAATAGATTACAAGGGAATAATGGATTACAAGGGTAAGCAATAGATTACAAGGGTAAACAATAGATTACAAGGGTAAGCAACAGATTACAAGGGGATAATGGATTACAAGGATAAGCAATAGATTACAAGGGTAAGCAACAGATTACAAGGATAAGCAATAGATTACAAGGGTAAGCAACAGATTACAAGGGAATAATGGATTACAAGGGTAAGCAATAGATTACAAGGGTAAGCAACAGATTACAAGGGCATAATGGATTACAAGGGTAAGCAATAGATTACAAGGGGATAATGGATTACAAGGGTATAATGGATTACAAGGGTAAGCAATAGATTACAAGGGGATAATGGATTACAAGGGTAAGCAATAGATTACAACGGGATAATGGATTATAAGGGTAAGCAATAGATTACAAGGGGATAATGGATTACAAGGGTAAACAATAGATTACATGGGTAAGCAATAGATTACAAGGGTAAACAATAGATTACAAGGGTAAGCAATAGATTACAAGGGTGGGCAAATAGATTACAAGGGGATAATGGATTGCAAGGGTAAGCAATAGATTACAAGGGGGATAATGGATTATGACACACTGGTAGAACTGAGAGCTAACTAATTTACAAATAAAATAAGGAAGACCCCCAAAATACCAGAGACGAAAGTAGAAGATGTTGAACAAACCATTTACCCAGGCAGTTAAATAGCATGAACATAAGAGAATAACTAAGCCTATGATACAAGAACACAGAGGTCACTTTTGATCTATATATATAATTGACAATCAAGAATATTACATAGATTACAAGAAGGGAATAATATTTAAAAGGAAATTAATTCCTAGTATAAACAGCTAAGGAATTATAAGCAAGGAATTCCATCGATTGAGGAGGAAAAGGGTTGAATTAATTATATTAAATTGGCAAATGAAAAGTCAAAGACCAACGAATATTATCCCACGTTAAATAAAAGATCAATTTCCTTTAAACGATTCACAAGGTATGAACCGAAACTAGTTTATTTCAAATCCGGTCTCAACTCGATGCAATCAATTAAGTTTGTCCTTTGAACAGGAGCAAATTCTAGGTACGTGTGATCGCAATCAAATCCTTAACATGTCTCCCTTTTATCGACACGAAAACAAAAACCTATTGTTTTAACTGCAAAGAAGAAACGATAACAATAGCTAGGTTGCCACCAAGCAACACATTACTCAGAATAAAATAAGTGCCATAATCTTCGACACAAGTTACAGTGCCTATATGAGGCATACTATGTAGATGCAAGGAGATAAAGAAAATTTACATAAAGGTATTTAGGTTAAGAAAGTCCTTGCTCTTGGCCAAGATGAAGACTGAATTATACATGGTTTGTAGCTCAGAAAATAAATTACATAACCATATTCCCCCAAAAGATACATAGTAAAGAAATAGATAATTGGAAACTATTTTAAATATATCGACAAATACCTTACCGAAACTCCGACCACAAGGCTAGGCTAAAACCCCGAGTGAGAACAACAGACCGCCAACATAAAAAATAACACAAGGTTAAGAAATTACAATACGTCCAAGATAATAAAACATATCGACAGAAATAAAACAGTTTCCAAAGTATCTCACAATATTTACAAACCTTTTCTAAAACATACTGGTTGAGATGCCAGAATATATTATTACACCAAGTAAGTCAAAATATCTTTTGCGAGATGTCGGAAATACTTCAGAATCAAGTAGGATATGAACATATTCCAGAATAGAGGCTAAGTTATCGGAGTTATAAATTTTGCATCTTGCTTGTAAGGATTCCAATAGAGAACAACTCTTCTTATTATAGCTGTATCCTAGGTAACAGCCTTTTGTTGACTTCGGCAGATATCGGAAAGGGACGAGAGTCCTAGAGACACAGCCCTCCAAACAGTAATCGTAGACGTAGTACTGACTTACTCCGCCAGATGATAGCATCGCACGGCGACAAACGAGTTTCTACTCGTGCTCAACAGGGAGCGTGGCAAGTCTGTTTATCTCAATCACATGGACGGCAGCTAGACCAACTCGGTACATATTAGTAACGATAAAGTTAACGTCATGCAAATTAAAACGCGTCAGATTACAAGGGTAAGCAATAGATTACAAGGGGATAATGGATTACAAGGGTAAGCAATAGATTACAAGGGTAAACAATAGATTACAAGGGGATAATGGATTACAAGGATAAGCAATAGATTACAAGGGGATAATGGATTACAAGGGTAAGCAATAGATTACAAGGGTAAACAATAGATTACAAGGGGATAATGGATTACAAGGATAAGCAATAGATTACAAGGGGACAATGGATTACAAGGGTAAACAATAGATTACAAGGGGATAATGGATTACGAAGGTGGGCAAATAGATAACAAGGGTAAGCTATAGATTACAAGGGAGATAATGGATTACAAGGGTAAGCAACAGATTACAAGGGGATAATGGATTACAAGGGTAAACAACAGATTACAAGGGTAAGCAATAGATTACAAGGGGATAATGGATTACAAGGGTAAGCAATAGATTACAAGGGTAAACAATAGATTACAAGGGGATAATGGATTACAAGGGTAAGCAATAGATTACAAGGGGATAATGGATTACAAGGGTAAACAACAGATTACAAGGGGATAATGGATTACAAGGGTAAGCAATAGATTACAAGGGGGATAATGGATTACAAGGGTAAACAACAGATTAAAAGGGGATAATGGATTACAAGGGTAAGCAATAGATTACAAGGGGATAATGGATTACAAGGGTAAGCAATAGATTACAAGGGGGATAATGGATTACAAGGGTAAGCAATAGATTACAAGGGGATAATGGATTACAAGTGTAAACAATGGATTACAAGGGTAAACAACAGATTACAAGGGTAAGCAATAGATTACAAGGGGATAATGGATTACAAGGGTAAGCAATAGGATACACGGGGGATAATGGATTACAAGGGTAAACAACAGATTACAAGGGTAAGCAATAGATTACAAGGGGATAATGGATTACAAGGGTAAGCAATAGATTACAAGGGGATAATGGATTGCAAGGGTAAGCAATAGATTACAAGGGGATAATGCATTACAAGGGCAAGCAATAGTTTACAAGGGGATAATGGATTACAAGGGTAAGCAATAGATTACAAGGGGATAATGGATTACAAGGGTAAGCAATAGATTACAAGGGGATAATGGATTACAAGGGTAAGCAGTAGATTACAAGGGGATAATGGATTACAAGGGTAAGCAATAGATTACAAGGGGGATAATGGATTACAAGGGTAAACAACAGATTACAAGGGGATAATGGATTACAAGGGTAAGCAATAGATTACAAGGGGGATAATGGATTACAAGGGTAAGCAATAGATTACAAGGGTAAGCAGTAGATTACAAGGGGATAATGGATTACAAGGGTAAGCAACAGATTACAATGGTAAGCAATAGATTACAAGGGGATAATGGATTACAAGGGTAAACAACAGATTACAAGGGGATAATGGATAACAAGGCTAAGCAATAGATTACAAGGGTAAGCAATAGATTACAGGGGTAAACAATAGATTACAAGGGTAAGCAACAGATTACAAGGGTAAGCAATAGATTACAAGGGGATAATGGATTACAAGGGTAAACAACAGATTACAAGGGGATAATGGATTACAAGTGTAAACAATAGATTACCAGGGGATAATGGATTACACGGGTAAGCAATAGATTACAAGGGGATAATGGATTACAAGGGCAAGCAATAGTTTGCAAGGGGATAATGGATTACAAGGGTAAACAACAGATTACAAGGGGATAATGGATTACAAGTGTAAACAATAGATTACAAGGGGATAATGGATTACAAGGGTAAGCAATAGATTACAAGGGGGATAATGGATTACAAGGGTAAGCAACAGATTACAAGGGGATAATGGATTACAAGGGTAAACAACAGATTACAAGGGGATAATGGAGTACAAGTGTAAACAATAGATTACAAGGGGATAATGGATTACCAGGGTGTCTACCGGTAACGAAAGTAACGAATTTTACAAACGGGTAACGAAAATTTTCTGAAGGCGGGTTGAATCATTTAAACTAGCGCCGCTAGGCTCAGAGATTGGGAGTTTCACGCATGCGGCGCCGTGCCTATTGCATAGTACTAAGCTATATGTCTCCATGCCCGACCTCAAGGAAATACATACCAAGGATACCCTGAGCGGTATACATCGGTTCAACGTATATTTTCGGCATCAAGAAGTCTTACGTTTCGTGTGAAATATTTTTCTGTTTTACTGTATTAGGAAACCTGACTTTTCGTGAGACGTTTATTCGCGAATACTTTCGAAACTAAAAAGAAATCTCTCATTTCTGTTATTTGGAAACTATGTCAAATTGAAGTCCAGAAATAACGCGAAACAATTTAATGTCGCAATCTTGCAAAATGTTACCGTTTCGAAAAAATGCGAAAAATCTTCGAAATACATATAACTTATATAAAAAATATGTCAAGTAAATTTGCGACATTCAGTATGGTTAATTCGAAATTCCGTTATAAGTCGATTTTCCTTCGAACTTTCGTTCCATCGGATATATAATCTAACCGATTATTTCGCTAACTTGTTGATAATTCGTGGTTCTCAATCGAAATAAAACTTGCCCTCTTGTCGTATTATTCGTGCAATCCTCTGAGAACAATTCGTAATATTCGATACCGTACCTACTTCGAACGTTCATCCTCCAAAATCGCATCCTCAAGACGGCCGGCTGACCACACGACTTGCCTGCGGGAATCTCGTCAAACGGACCGAGATCGACGTCAGTTGCGTAAAATCATAAAACCCGTCCCCTACCGTGAACTTGTGACCACGAGGACTGCGGGAATCCTGTCAAAGGTGATTGGGCACCCATTACGGGGCACCCATCACGAAACCTACTTGCCACTTTTCCCATGACCGTATACTTAAAAGCGTGCGGGGAGCGAGAAGTGCATCAACCCACTTAAATATGGCAGCCTACGTAGCATCGAAATACTAAATCCTCCTCGTGATCCACCCTGAACTCATGAACTCCCAACTACAGCATAGGGACAAATGGCATGGCGCCGACCGAACAACATGTTCATAACTAAGCGTGAATTTTAACCATGCCCAACCTTGAGCTTGCCTCCGCCATTCTATCAGGACAGATAGACAGGCAGACGATCGTTGAACGGCCGGGTGCGGCGACGTTTGCATAATATCTCGAGGACAACGTAAAACGGCCGAGAGTGGCAGCGATTGCGATACATCGCGATATTTCTCCGCATTCAATGACGAGGGCAACTTTATTCTTGTCAAACGGACAGCAAGTGGCGCCGATTGCGTAATAATGCTATATTTTCTTGTGCCCGAACTCAAGGACAATGGAAATCTCGTCGAATGACTAAAAGTGATGCTGATTATCTAAATCGCGATTTTTCTCAGTGTTCTCTCGTGAAAACTACGGGAAGCTCACCAAACAACTGAGACCAGCGCCGATCGTGTAACATCTCGATATTTTTCCGCATTTGACTGCGAAGACAGAATTCGGTGACGATCGTGTAACATCGCATGCATTTCTTCGCGACCTACCGCGGGGACGAAGGAAATCTCGCCAAATGGTCAAGAGCTGAGCAACCTCTTGGTACCGTAATAATAACAACATATTGTGGACAAGACGACATATTAGCTGAAACAACTCATTGGATATTAAATATCTAGTATATATTTATTATTTTTTAAATTTTTATAACATGATGTGAATTTCATTTAAAGCGGCTTTGGTGGTGTAGTTGGTAGCATGCTGAACTGCTGTGCCCAAGATAGCGGGTTCAAACCCGGCCGAGGTCGTCGGATTTTTTTAAAGCGTTAAAAGGATGTAAAGCATGTAAAGGATTCTTCCACAGACTAAACTTGTTTGAAGCTAAATTTTTAGGTTATATTTCGTCGGAACGCTCTATCAAAGTTCCAACGTTCACCACTAGGTATCATTGATATCTGGTAGCAACTTGAAATTGAACGGAACTTGTAGCTCACCCTAAGGGTGTCCGTTGGAAGCAGCTACAGACTCAGACGAGCTGAACATGTCCTCGGACACTCACGGCTCTAAAAGCCATACGATAAATAAAAAACTTCTTTAAAAACAGTTCATTGTTGTTTTTCTTCACCGCGTGATGAGCGCCTATGCTTGTAGACTGAAGACATAACTTGAATTCAAAGGTAACTAAAAGTTAACTAAAAGGTACCTAAAAAGTAACTAATTTTTACCTCATCCTTACAGTAGACACCCTGATTACAAGGGTAAGCAATAGATTACAAGAGGATAATGGATTACAAGGGTAAGCAATAGATTACAAGGGGATAATGGATTACAAGTGTGAACAATAGATTACAAGGGGACAATGGATTACAAGGGTAAGCAATAGATTACAAGGGGATAATGGATTACAAGTGTGAACAATAGATTACAAGGGTAAGCAATAGATTACAAGGGGATAATGCATTACAAGGGCAAGCAATAGTTTACAAGGGAATAATAGATTACAAGGGTAAGCAATAGATTACAAGGGGATAATGCATTACAAGGGCAAGCAATAGTTTACAAGGGGATAATGGATTACAAGGGTAAGCAATAGATTACAAGGGGATAATGGATTACAAGGGTAAGCAATAGATTACAAGGGGATAATGGATTACAAGGGTAAGCAATAGATTACAAGGGGATAATGGATTACAAGGGTAAGCAATAGATTACAAGGGGATAATGGATTACAAGTGTGAACAATGGATTACAAGGGTAAGCAATAGATTACAAGGGGACAATGGATTACAAGGGTAAGCAATAGATTACAAGGGGATAATGGATTACAAGTGTGAACAATGGATTACAAGGGTAAGCAATAGATTACAAGGGGACAATGGATTACAAGGGTAAGCAATAGATTACAAGGGGATAATGGATTACAAGTGTGAACAATGGATTACAAGGGTAAGCAATAGATTACAAGGGGACAATGGATTACAAGGGTAAGCAATAGATTACAAGGGGATAATGGATTACAAGTGTGAACAATGGATTACAAGGGTAAGGAATAGATTACAAGGGGACAATGCATTACAAGGGCAAGCAATAGTTTACAAGGGGATAATGGATTACAAGGGTAAGCAATAGATTACGAGGGGATAATGGATTACAAGGGTAAGCAGTATATTACAAGGGGATAATGGATTACAAGGGTAAGCGATAGATTACAAGGGGATAATGGATTACAAGTGTGAACAATAGATTACAAGGGTAAGCAATAGATTACAAGGGGATAATGCATTACAAGGGTGGGCAATAGATTACAAGGTTAAGCAATAGATTACAAGGGTAAGCAATAGATTACAAGGGTGGGCAATGGATTACAAGTGTGAACAATAGATTACAAGGGTAAGCGATAGATTACAAGGGGATAATGGATTACAAGTGTGAACAATAGATTACAAGGGTAAGCAATAGATTACAAGGGGATAATGCATTACAGGGGTGGGCAATAGATTACAAGGAGATAATCTGTTTAAGTTATTAATCAGATCTAGATTTTCTCTGGTGGAATCTCATATATCCTGCTGGTGTTGATGAACTGAAAGTTTATCTATCCGTGGTTAATAAGGCAACACCGTCTACCGATAGAATAATGTCCTTGATATTCGCCAAATAAGGAAGTGTTCACGGTGTATTTAGGCTATTTGATATATTGGCCCCGGCATGCCACACTGTTGCTGTATTGCTTTAGTACCAAAACACTCGGAATACAGTGACCTTGAAGGAACACAAAAACTTAAAATTAAGGTGCTGAGATTATTCGCAAAATTTGTGCAGATGTTTACAGATTCGAAAACATAACGACTGAGATTACTTTCTTTAAAAACATTCCAGGACTCGAGTGGCACAATGGGTCTCACGGTGAAGGGTATCGAGCAGTCGCCACTGGAGATGTTGCCAGGTATCACCGTGGTGAAGATAGCATCCGGTGCAGACCATCTTGTGATGCTTAGCGACGAGGGGCATCTGTTCACATGTGGTTGTGCTGAGCAGGGGCAGCTGGGGCGAATCTCAGAGCGAGGGGCAAATCGAGGGTGTCGGCAGGGGATGGGTAAGTATCATAATATGAGATAACTAATGATAAGGCTGCTAATTGGGAAGTAAAATAAGCTGTGATGGATGAAGCAAAGAGAATGTAGAAAGTAGGTTAGCACAGACAAGTATAGCTTTTTTAATTAATTAATTAATTTATCATATATACTCGAGCATTCGATAAGTAGTGGCAAAACTGTAGCCAATTAGCGATCCTAGTGGTGACTGTTGTAATCTTTTAGTATATTGTTGAGCCGTCTTTGTTGTATAAATCTGTAATATCAAAAGTCTCGAAATATCTGATATTTGTGAATACATTAACTGATTCTCACATTCAGTAAGTAATACCACCCTAAAAAGATGTTCAGTAGAAATGAACAAAGTTGCTTCATCAAGATCCAAGTTGCAAGAGAAAAAGTGCAACTCAGTGCTCTAGAGCATTGCAAGAAGCTTGCGAGAGAGAAGTCCTACCTTATCGAACTATTGCAAGATGGGTGGAAGAGAGGAATGTCAACATTGAACACGTTGCTGCAACTGACGGTCTCCCATGTTCATGCTGAAAGGGCATTGTTGGAAGAAGACGGGCACTGGGCATGTGTGGAGATTTTCAAGGAACTTAGTATTGCAGCATCGTATGTCCCTCACATTTTAGGAAAAAAGCTGAAAATGCGAAAAGTTTGTGCCCACTGGGTTTCGCACACTCTAACCGAAATTGGAAAGGGGCAGAGAATGGAGAGACCAAGAATACATTTCGAGCGATATGAACATGAAGGTAAGGCCTTTCTTCGTTGCGTTATCACAATGGATGAGACATGGGTACGTTTATACACACCTGAGCTGAAACGACAATCAAGCGATTAGGGACATACAGAATCACCACGCCCAAAAGGATGTCGAGCATTGCAGGTTCCTTTGAAACTGATGATTATTGTGTGTTATAATCTTGGTGCGTACTGTACCTCATGGTATAAAAGTAAATTCAGACTACTACTTGCGTTACTTGGAACATGATTTGCGCCCACCATGGCGTCGGAAACGACTCCAGGCCATTGGGAGTCGTATTGTGGTACATGACTATGCTCGTTGCCATGTAGCCGCAACAGCGAGGAATTTGTTTACAAGGTGGATCTGGGAAGTACTCGAACATTCACCAAATTCACTTGTGATTATGACTTATTCAATTTTAATTAACACATTGGGGACCTGATGCTTGAGCTTGCCACATACCCTGTGGACTGGACATTTTTCTACTGAGCATACTAGAGTGCCCTTGATTATAAAAATGTACATAAATCTTAAACTAGTCAAGATGTTATCTTCAAATTTGGTATGAGTAGTCACCAATGCTCCTAGTAGCACTCGAGTGTGTGGTGACTGTTTATACTTGTGAATGTTTTGATCATGCTAGAGGTTAGATTGGTCTACAAGCAAGGTCACTTGAATAAATAGGCACATTAGGTAAATTATGGCATGTAGGGGCTTGAATATCACTTCCACTATCACATTCACTTTCTACTAATTCAATATCACTATTTCCATTTGAACGATCGTCGGCATACAATTCTTCTAAAATATCGTCGTCAGCTAACACTGAATTACGCGAGCGCTCCATCTTACCATCGACTGAACCAGCAGAAAGGAAGTCGACGTTCGAAACTAAATCAAAGAATAAATGAAGGCTGTGAATAAAAGAAAAGTGGCAGATATACATCTACGATTTATTCTAATCAATGTGCAGTCCGAAATAGTTCAATACATGGTCAACAGATGTCGCAAGAAGACCGAAAACAATGATGTGTATAAAACCAAGATTTCTCGGGGCCCGACTTCCATGTGTGACATCCAGAGAGCTCTAGATTGATCAGTGAGAGAGATATCCAGAAGTGGTGCGTCGTATTGTTGACATGGCAGGACAATATAATGACGTTCGTAATGTGAAAATTAACCAAATAATATTCTTTGTGATGTTATAGCAGTGTTGCCATTACTTATTGAATGCCCTAGTATAAAAAAGAAAAGAAATCTTTTGACATACATTTAGCTATTAGAAAATCTGTTTTGAGGTTGGTTTAGGGCATGGTGCTGAATGGAAGTGAAATTTGGATGTTGGTGCAGCAGAAAAGGGGACAATAGAAGCATTTGAAATTGTGTATAACTGAAGATTAGATGGGTAGATAGAGTAACACATGAAGAGGAGAGATATCTGTGGTGAGTGCTGATGAAAAGACTGAATAGGTTGGTTAGCACATATAGTCTTTCTGTTTGGCCATGATACCCAGAGGATTAAGGGCCTTTTCGGAACTCGACTGACATCACTCGCCCTCCCGGCCCGCTCGCCGGACCAGCCGGTGGCGAACAATGACTCACCTACTGGCACTGTACCACAGCACTAAAACTTTTTTTATTTCAAGTTTAAATTTACAATTTTCAAGTTTTTTGAATTCTACATAAAATTCTAAAGAGAATGTGTCCAAAGGCGACTGAAGTGCTTCATATCCTTGGTCTGATAGTCGGTCAAACCTTAATGACGGCACGAAATACGTCATCTGAGTTCCTTTTTGTCAGTATTTTCAGTCTAACTTAATTTTCGTTACAGTTTCCATTTCATTGTAATTTTTGCTATGACCCAGACCATTAGGGGCTGATAACCTAGATGTTATGCCCCTTAAAACAACTATCATCATCATCGTCAACCTTCTTAAGATTGGTTCTCATTCACTTGACACAAACATTCTTGCAAAGTAAACACGACAGAGTTGATTCCAATACAAATCCTCATTTCCAGCTCACATGCTCATACCTGCAGCAGTGCCCTTCAAACCAAGATTGAGGACGGAGTTCGAGGACATCTGGGCAGGCTCCTATTGTTCCTATGCCAGGGAGAAATCTCAAGGTCGAATATATGTATTCGGTCTCAATAATTACAAGCAATTGGGTGAGTACATGTCTAAATATAAGCATAGTTTCTGATGGGACCCTGAAGTAAAATGCGATGGGCACGAAAATCAAATAAATGAGGGATTGTGTTAAAAACCCTTAATAATTCTGTTACTGTTCTGCACCTTACAACAATCAATCATCGTGTGTAGGGGGAAAATGTATCAGGCTCTGGCCAGAATATGTGAGGTTAAAGTGTTCAACATCATGTTCTAATGAAATGAATATTAGATTATTTTCAGAAATTTTACCAACTCTACCTGGATATCAGAGGGTTTTTTTTTTTTTTTTTTTTTAGCGTATGGCTTTTAGTGCCGGGAGTGTCCGAGGACATGTTCGGCTCGCCAGTTTTAGGTAGATTTCATTAGAAAGCTAACTATTGCAATGGGTCCCATGTTTCGACTTCCGGAAAATTTCGACATATCTTCGCGTTTCACATCCCCCAGACCCCAAAACCACCGTCAGTTCAAAAGTTTATATATAATTTATGTAATATATGTATATATGTATATCAGTTTCTTGTGGACACGATAACTGCCGTAATTTTGCACCAATCACTTTGAATTTTTTACCGAATAAGTATACCCATAAAATCTCGGACAAGTTCGTTACTGGGCTAAATCGGTCGAAGGGGATGAAAATGGGGGATTTTTTTTTTTTTTTTTCGAAAAAATGAAATATTGCTATAACTCTCTTAATATTTGACATATCGAATCCGTTCAAAGTTCATACTATGTGTCGGATAAAGCCCAAAATTTATGTTTGAAGAGTTTTTTATAGCACCAACCATTGACCAAAGGGGTGGGAAAAAGTGGGTTTTTCGGGAAACATTAATCATATCTCTCTTAATAGGCACAATATCAAAACCGTACAAAATGGACAATATTCCTCTAATAATTACCTAAAACGTTTGTCTGAAAGAATTTTTGATATGACCCACCATTATGCCAAGGGATGAGAAAAATGATTTCGGAATTATAAGAAAATGCCAAGAGCTATCAGTGGTTGCCATGGCAACACTACTAAATCGATGAGGGATGAGAAATCAGACGTTGCCAAGATAACGCACTTGCACGAGATCAGATTCAGATTTTCATCTGACTAAGTGTGAAGCGACTTCGGTGACGTAACTGGTAGCATGCTGAATGTCTATGCCCAAGGTCGCGAGTTCAAAGCCGGCCGAAGTCGTCGGATTTTCTAAGAGCGCTAAAATCCCTCAGTATGCTTTCCTTTGGAGGGGAAGTTCCAACGTTCGTTGCGAATTGCTGGTTGCGGTGGCATCTAGTAGCCAAGTTCACAGCTAGGTGTCGTTGACGGTAGTACCTGGTACCAACATTAGGAACTACTGCTTGAAATTGACCGTCTGCAGTCCTTACCTGAATTACAGACTAATACAGCCATCCCTAAGTACACGGGGTTACATGACCGTGTTGTCGCAGCCCCTAAACTGAGCAACCAACCAAAATCTCTGCGGGAGATATAATTTTTCGTGAAGAAGTAACAGACCGTTACATAGTTACACATCAGTGTCGAAACCTTGCATAAGGACAGTGTGACCACAAGTATAAAAATGGACCCCAAATTACAAGAAGGTTACCGTTCCCATAAGACAATAAAATGTTTAAAATAAGCATAAAATGACGAAAAACAAAGTTAATTAAGCTCCAATTATAAAATATCTTCTCGCAATAAATGAGGTCTGATCCTTCTACGAAAACCTGCATATTCTGCCTATTTTCGCCTATCCCCAAGTTTGTCCGGTGAAATCTACCTCCGCCTTCCGGCGTGCCGAGAGGACTTTTTTTTTTGTAGCTGCTTCGAGAAGGACACCCAATGGGTGAGCTACAAGTACCGTTGGGGAGGAATGTTGGATGGGAGGGTCGAGGAGTTGGAAGGTAGCGGCTGTGGCCTATAGTTAGGGACCAACCCCGGTATTTGCCTGGAAGGAAGATGGGAAACCACAGAAGATCATCTTCAAGGTTGCCGGCGGGGGGATTCGAAACTCCTCGCCTCCCGGATGTGAGCGACTGACAACAGTCATGTCGCAACGACCTCGGCTAACTCACCCGGTAGAGGGGTATTATGAAATGAAATAATTGGCCAAGATCTTAAAAGCACCAATTCTCAATGTCCGTGGGAAGCGAGTGGCAAGTTGAGAAGAATCGTGATTGTCAACTGTTCGATTTCGATCGGTTGTTAGCTTTAATCACCGAGGCAATGAATATTTATATTTTTTCAAAGTTTTTATTAGTTCACGTTTCGGGAACTTTAACTTTCCCTTCTTCAGCTCCGAATCATACACGTTTTAAAAAGACATATAAAATGATTTCTTATTTACAAAGCACAATGAGCACTTAAGACTCGTTTACACGAATGTATAGGTAATTGGCGAGTGTAATTGTTCTTTTCGGGCAGTTCTTCAGGTGGTACTGCGTACATTCAATCCACACAGTTGGCATTTGCAGTTGTCATCCGGTGTGTGGTGGCTGTCAGTCATGCAGATTTTCCAGTGAAAGCCGTGGGCGGCAAATCTTTATACATGTCTGAGCTCGAAGTTCGGACCTTTCCATGTGTCTGTAGTGCTTCCGTGGAGCGGATATCCGCTGGAATCTGCCGTGTCTTTTCTCTTCTCTCTTCGAGGATGCAGATGGAGGCATATAAAATTACATATAAGAAACGGCGCATGTTAAACACGTCAAAACAAAAACATAGGCCTAACAGGATCCTGAGCATAAAAACATTAAATTAAAATGTTCAGCACTAGAATGTAATAGAGTTGATGATCCAGGGAGCCCATAGCGAATCCTTCTTTTTGTTTAAAAATATTTTATTGCTGAAATAGTTGTTATCGAGCATGCGAGCATGAAACTAAGGATGGTCATGAACTCTCCATTGTTCAACTAATGGGAATATTTATATACATATCTTGTATGTCAACTGTATGTAAAGAGTTACCTTGTTCACTTTTTATGGTCATGGTCAATGGCAAATATCTAAAGTATGAGGGATGCTTCTTTTTTTCTTCCAGTGTTTGATCGTACACGAAATGAAAACCACAGTGAAAATCATAAATGTTTTATTTGCAATATTTAGCTACACTTTCCAGCCACTTCTCTACATAGTCGCCACTCCGACATAGGCATTTGTCGTAGCTTGGTACCAACTTACTGTACCGCCTGCCGCCACTACTACTTCACGGGGCCTTAGTCGAGACGAGCTCGGGGATGGACGGGGACCTCGTACGCAGAGGCTGCAATTAGGAATAGGTTACCTAAGGTTTCGTATGCTAAGAGAAAGAAGTTGCATTTATGGGAATAACTACTGTATATAATTTCAAGCAATACAGACAAGGTAAATCAAAACCCATTACGCCTCATTACATAGATTAAGCAAGGCGCCAAGCAATAAAATAGACACTAAATCACTAGACTAACATGGTACATAAGCACAAACTTATAGGCTAAACACAATGGTTACACCATTCACCTCGGGTGAAATGGTCACAGGATAAAATACAGAATTACATGAATAATTAAAAATCCAAGTAGGGACGGCCCCTTTACTAGAACATCGCGTAAAACAAATATCCAACCGAATGAGGTTAGGTGACCTCCCAAACTAATACAGAACTACGAATAGTATAATCAGAAGTGGATGAATCCTTTAATGAAAATTCATATTAACGCTCCCTTCCGAACAAAGGGGTGAAATCGCCAAACGAGGGTAAAATAATGGCAACACGAGATTGAAGCAAAAACCAAGAAGCGGAATATCACATAACCCCATGATGATGCAAAATAATTAAATGAACAAACTAAAGAGACAACCGGTAGGCCTAAGCATCGAACCGGACGAATGACAAATTACGTCTTAATACGACAGAGCTCAAGTACTGACTGCAAAGAATACTGATTACTCCGGGGCAGTAAGGTCCCGCGAGGCAATAACCCCCACTCCAATTACTTACGTGAAAGAACCATTTGAAATTTTGTGGGTGGAGAACCCGAACATGAAACAATAATACAACTTAAATAAACTTAACTCAACACAACTAAGGTGACTTCACGGCCGCGCATGTGATACCATCTTAAGCGTGAACACAAGGACGCCATGTTGTCATATAACAAAGGACACACGGTCCATAGACAAATGAGTTACCACAAACAAAGGAATAACGCAAAGCAAAAATCGTACTAGGCCATGCTGCCCTTAAAAATACACTACATTAAAAACAGTCAAGCTGTCCGGATCAGACACTAATAAAAGCCAAAAATGCTTCCCTAATCTCCCTCACAGTGCTTTGCATAAACACAAATCTTACAAAACTGGTCCCCCGGATAATTACATGAATTAATCGACACCGGATTCACACGGGGTGACAGAACCATACCACTTGCGTGTTCGTACATGAACAAAACTGGAATAGAAGCCCTTGTGCGCAAAAGAATATCACGCGCGCTGCCAACAAGATGTATTCCCTAACCACCCAAAATAATAATATCAAATGTTACTTCTCAGTACGGTAGTTCTTATTATGGCACACGGTTACTTCAAACATTTGTAGGTTGGTTGGTTAACTGGCCGGGTGGAAGAGTTGATATCTTCGCACCCGGCCGCTGACGCACACGTTACACACGTCTGCAAGCTTCGAAGTCGGTATTCAGAATCACAAGCGTCAGCCTGCCAAGACACTCGCACACTTCACACTTGCTGGAAAATCATCCAGGCTCGCCACACGAAACACTGCCGAGATTCTTAAATTTGCGTGTCTTTTTCGTCACTCTTCTTGCCGCGATGTTGGTACCTCCGAGCCCGCAGTTGCTAGGCAGAGTTCAAACTAAAACGCGGAAGATTCCTGCGATGTTGTTGAAATTGACGCCAAACACCGATATGCGAGCCGGTTGGCTTATTTCGGAAAAGGCGAAATGTCAGTGCACGGAAATGGGCGGTAACCCAAGCGAGACGCTTTAAGTCACATCTGGAAACACTCCAGTTCTGGCCACCCGCCGATTGGAATTTTAATTGGATACTGGGTGGCCATTGGGTAAATATCCACAGAGGCAAACATCTTCAGAAGTAAACATCTTCAAGGGGACCGGCTTGACTGGACGAGGGAGTAGAAACTGATAGGGTGGGCTCGCATTTAGCGAGGGTAAATTAGTTAGGAATTGCATAGTTCACTCGCTGACCCAAATGATTATTTCCCAGAGTCTTTAAGTTCAGGGACCAAGGTTTGATGCCAAGGTAGGCTCACATCTCTCCCACAGGCTAGGGATCGATGCCAGACTAGGGAATTTAGACGTGGAGATCTGTGCCGATTGGCACACTTACCATTACCCTCGCCATAGAAGGCAGCCATCTGTTCTCTCAGCCTCTTCTCTGTGCTGTTCTGCAGCTCGTCTGTGCCAAAATGCTGTCCTAGCCAGCATTTCATGCGAGCTAAGAGATGGAAATCGGAGGGAGCCAAGTCTAGACTGTATGGTGGGGTGATTAAACAATTCCCATCGAAAACGCTGCAGTGTGCGGGCAAGCATTGTCATGAAGAAGGACAATGCTAATGACAACATTCCTCTTTGCATGTTCTGAATTGCCCTTGGTAGACATTGTATGGTCGTGTCATGTTCCATGAATTCCACCAACAAACTTCCTTTTCTGCCCCAGAGCACAGTAGCCATACACTTTCTGATGAAGGTTCGCTTGCATTTCTTTGGTTTACTCGGGGAATGAGAATGCATCCACCGTTTGGATTGCTCTTTTGTTTCTTCATTTTCGTAATGGACCCATGTCTCGTCCCCTGTGACAATTTTGTGCAAAAGATCTCCTCCTTCATCATGGTAGCGCTGGAGAAACGCCCATTCCCTGTGTTTTGTGATGGTTAGATGGCATCTTGGGAACCTATCTCACACAGAGTACTGAAGTCTCTCTCTCAACACAGACATTGTGAACCGACGATTGTCTTGAATCGCCTCATCCACTCGCTGAACAAGTACTTCGGTTGACACTCGTTTCCTTCCCTGACCGCCCGCATCATGAACGTCTGTACGTCCTGCTTCAAAGTTTCTGCACCATTGCCTCACTTTGCTGTCACTCGTGAAAGTTTTACCGTACAGTACTGTACCCGTAATTACCTACCATTACCTGCTGCATCCCACGAAGACTGCCGGATCGTAGAACCTGAAAATTCCCGGCTATAAAAACCCACAGGTCCTACTCACAGATGAATGGGATAATAGGGTACAAATACAACTAACAAGGGGGCATTACGAAAGACCAGGACCGGTCTTAGGGGTGTGCAACATGTGCGGTCGCACAGGGCGCCAACGGCTTGGGGGGCGCCGAAGGCGTCCCCCAAAAATAGGCAAATTTCGATTTATTTCCTATTGCACAAATGGCAAGATAGGTAAATGCGAGTTCGTCAAACAGATATGGGAATCAGTTTTTTTTTTAAAGTTCAACCGGTGTTATCTCCCACGACTGAAAACCCTACGCGCACCTTAGACCGTGACGGAATGAAGTTATACTCAGTGAAATAGTGATTAGCAAACACTATATCTTTCTCTCCCATGCCTTGCCTTTTCACTATCTTGGAAACGCAACCCGGCTCGACACCCGGGCCCGGGATCAACCAAATCGCCCTTCGGCAGCGCTCGGACATTTCCGTGATATTTCGGTTCGGTTCGCTGTTGTAGCAGAGCTGTAGCAAGGCGAAGGAGCGAGATAGGAAGCGAGGATGCATGGAGAGAGGGGAGTGAGGTTGGAGAAAGGGGTGCGGGTGTGACACGAGCTGGAGACAGAGTCAAAGAGAAAGAAATCCTAACAAACGGCACGTGTGGCTGGGCGAAGTCGGCGTCGACCCGCTCGTAGATGGTAGGACGTTTTAGCACAATACACGGGGGTGTTATGGCCCTTGCTAATTGTCGTTCATGGTGCGGATGGTGTTAAGTCGGGACGAAGAACGAGAAACCCTACAACAATGGCCTCCTCCGGTAAAGCTTGTGGAGCTGCAAACAAAGAACGAAGGTTGCAGAATGCAGAAGAAGACAAGAAGGCAGCAGAAGCTTTTAAAAAATTCGTCCGACCTTCAACATCAATAGACGGGAGATCTTCTCAAACAAATCCTACTGATCAGTCCAATAATGTGCCGATCTGATCATTAATACTTTGACAGAAATGGGGCTAAAGCTAGAAGACCTTAGAGGTCAAGGCTTTGACAACGGCGCGAATATGAAAGGTAAACTTAAAGGAGTTCAAGCTCGCGTTGTAAAACAGTTCCCGCACTCAAATGATGTTCCATATGGTAGCCATTCCTTAAACCTAGTTTTATCTGACTCAGCCGAATGCTGTCCTTACTGTGTTACTCTATTTGGCATTATTCAACGCATATATGTTTTATTTTCGTCGTCTCCTGGCCGGTGGTCTATTTCGTTGGCTCACATTTGTAATTTGACTCTAAAAGATTTGAGCGACACTCGTTGGGAGTGTCGCATAGATGCAGTGAGACTTTTTAGTTACGATACGAATGGGGTAGTGGCAGCCTTAAAGGCCATTAAGGAGAATCCTGCTTTTGATTCGGGGCTACGCCATGAAGCTGAATACTTGGCGAAAAAAATTGTGACATTCGAATTTGTCGTTGCTGTTGTAGTATGGCACGACATTTTGTTTCAAGTAAACACAGTTAGCAAAGCCATGCAAGCAGAAGCAATTGATATAGGCCTACAAAAGGCGTCTTCTTTCGCGGAAGGTTGTATCGCATACCTTGAAAAATATTCCCATGAAGGCTCTGAAAGCGCTGTAATATCGGCTAAAGAAATCATTGCGTCTGTGTCTCTTGAGGTCGAAGAAGGTAGAGGAAAAGGAAGACTAGACGCCCTAAACGGTTGATTGAGGAAGATGACTCCGACTCGGACCAAGTCATCGAGTCAGGCACTGAGAGTGAGAGTTCTGAGTCAGAGTTGGAGTCGGAGCTGACGGAGGCTGAAGCTCAGGCTAAGGTTAAGTGCAAACAAGTGAAGAAGCCACAACGACTCTTCCAAAAAAGTTTCTATGACAATCTCCTAACAGTAGCTTTTAAGTCTGTAAGGAAGAGATTATTTTTCCTTAAAGAGCATTACGATATATTATACAAATATCCACTTTACAATACATTTTTTTATTCTTTCTATAATATATCATAATCAATACGGGAAAATTTAGAATTATGACTGAAGTTATAGATATTCAGCATTCCGATACATGGGGATTTTTGTACGATCTAAAGGTACTGCCTAGCTCTATTAAAAATATTAGTTCACTCATGGATCGTTGCTCGAACATGCAAAAGCAGCTTTCTAGTGGAAATAATGAGTCTGACATAAGTGCGATGGATCTATGTTCTGAGCTGCAACATTTGAGCCCATGCCTACCACCAAACGCAAAAAACCATCGCGCTGCGTTGCAGTTTATTTACAGCACGAATATAATTGACGTTTTTCCAAACGTCGATGTAGCTTTGCGAATTCTCTTAACCTTGCCGGTAACTGTCGCTTCGCGTGAACGTAGTAGCTTTTCAAAATTGAAGTTGATTAAAACCTACCTGCGTGCTACAATTGGCCAAGAGAGACTGTCAAAACTTGCTTTAATTTCAATATAGAACGATGTTGCGCGTTCACTCGATTTAGCCCAGTTAGTAAAACAGTTTGCTTCAGTCGCAGTACTCATAAGGTTTTGGGTTTTAGTGTGTTTTTTTCCTGTGTGTCGAAGTCGTTTGAATTAGTAAAGCTTGATTCCTGTAAGTGCATTTTTCCAGTGAGTTTGTTATGTTGACACTTTGCATCACAACTGAAAAATAGTTATTGTAATATGATACGCATCACCTATTAGTTAATAAAGTCCAGTATTTTTGCATCATGCGAGCGTACAGCCGATATTTTGTGTGTTACCTTGACTATCCCCTTACTACAACGCAAGTAAAGCATGTTCAAGTAATATAGTAAATGGGTAAATGTACTTTAGGTTCATTTTATTTAATTTCATCCGATAATTCGGTGCATGCATTTTTGACTTTATATTTTCATGATTCTTCTTTATGATACCTCATAATTTTTGCCAGAGTTAGGCAACCCGCCTCGCACAGAGGGGCGCAAAATCGAATTTCGCACAGGGCGCTGAAACCCCTAAGACCGGCCCTGCGAAAGACCATGGCCGCAAAAGCAAACTAGGGTCAGAGAGCAAGAAATTCCTATGAAGGAATATCTCGGAGGCGTGGAATACCCCGAAATACCCAGCGATGGCCTTCCTAATACACCCTTCCCTCACCTCTCCAAAAGACCATGCCAATTATACAGTTAACTAAAAATATAATTTATTCAGAAAAATGTGAACAAACAAGAAAGTTTCAACCCTAAAAAGAAGCTCACAAAAAAAACTTCCCTATGGGTGCTCAAAACGAAGTATTTACAACAGAAACTCGTGTCCAGAGTGACATATAAACAAAACAAAAATTATATTGGATTTGTCGTACACCCTAGCATATTATAACTCAATCGCCAAAGTGTAAGATATATATATATTTACAACATATTAAATCATTAAAGTTCCAGCTATATTACAACACTAATAATTTCATAAATGCATCTCTTATGCATTTTTCATCATAATAACTATGTGTAAACATTTTCAATTCAATGTTTTCTTGGACCAAAGTATTTTCCAATAATTTGTTTTCGTTTCTTTTAACTTGGCTTAATGCAACCTAACCATTCGATTTAAAATTCATGTTATGGTGTTTTACATGTGTCATAATCATATTTAAATTCAACGAGCGATGAAGCTAATTGATAGTTTCAAAGTAATCCTTCCAGTGAAATTAACTGATGATGTAAGCATATATTAATCTCAATCGCAGATAAATTACCCATTTGAAATAGTTTCAACATAGTCAATTACTTCGAGTGAGTATGGTAGTGGTGTATTACATGGCTGAACACACAACTGATCCAACATCCTATCACAAGAATCTATCCAACAAAGTTTCGGCAACATGGATTTTCAGAAAGAAAATCTCAAATACATGGCTTTCAAAAGCTCAATACCAACAAATAAAATCACCATGAAACGAATTCATGTCTAATATCTATCATGATAATCTTGACAATACCCACAGGTATAAAGATTCATCTAATACACCAAAATGGCAATCTCCTACTCAAAATATCAATTAATAACCTCTCAGCCTCGCATGTATACCGCACATACTGAAATTCACTCTCACTATTGAATTGGAGTTCATTAACTTTGCTGAAACATACTCGGAGTGGTATAAAAATATCTCTCCTGCATTAAAGTCGTGCCTCACAATATTTTATTACATGATCTTTTCCATTACTTATTATGTAGATTTTCTTAATGTCACTTCTGAGAAATTGTGTATAAAAAATATTTGTTGCTCATCAGAATATCTTTAATCAACTGAGAAATTTATACCGGTAATTAAACTATTATTAAGTCTTAAGTTACGATTCTGCACACTAAATATGTGACTTACTCAATAAGAAAAGTTATCTAATCCAAAATATAGTTCAACACTCATTCTGATGGACTCAACATGCTTAACAATGCCCCCTACGCCATGAATCTTGGTTAACACAGTTAAGTTAATTCCAAATGAATTATTAGGGAACACTGCAAACATATCTTGCCTCTCGGAAATTAAGTGAAGTCCCTATTTGAATATTTAAACAATATCTTCATAATACCTGATTTTCTAAACACCCTGTATCTATAACGTTCGAAGAAAATTCTTTAAGGTGCACTCATTCAAATACTGAATCATTTCAATGTCAGCGCAGAGTGTATGAAAGTATATCACTCTATTGAATTACATAAAAGAAATTAATTTATAGTCCAGTCACGCTTAACCAAGACGCGTAAACATACAAAATATTTCCAAAGAAAAAAAAATTGGAAATAAACAACTATCTTCTCCTATGTACTCCACTTCTCGACAATGAAAGTAAGCAAAAACAACTACATATAAATCCAAAATGTAATTATCATGACATTTAAACAACTGGATGCATTTATTTAATATAAATCAAAATCCGGGTAGGCCAAAGTCAAAATTGACAAAATGTCGAATTTAGGCTTCTGTCTTACCATACTATCTAATGCAACTAACCATGATAATGATAATGGTTACTAGGAAATGCTTCTATTCCACTACAAAACAAACTGGATGGCATCTACCTTGAGTCATGTTCTGATGAAGTAATAAAAAAGGATATATCCATATGCTGAGGTAACGACCCAAGAACTCCTCCCAAGCACAAACTCCAACTTCAGTGGACTCGAACCAGGACCACAAATATGTCCATGTCCCCTCACGCTATCTCGAGCATACGCCACTGTCGAGTAATAGGAATCCGCACCACGAAAACGAGCAAGCGACTTTAGGTTGAAGAACAGCAGTATGCAGCAGAATGAGAGCATTTGCTTCGAACCGTTTGTAATACCCATCTCAATCGGATATTGGTAATACATTTTCACACTATGAACTAGCCTGGCACATAAATATGTGTCTTCAGACCCTCAGTTGTGATACGGTTTACATTCGAATTTCCTACTGCATTGCAAATGCAGTGCAAGTATCACCGGCCTAGCCTGACATGACTAACCACATATTACAGTCTTTAAATGTTCCCCCCGATGTCTGAGAATGCAACATCGTAAACGAGAATAATGTTCCTCCTGCCACAGAGCTAAGCAAGTCTTACTGTTCGTGATAATGACCCACCTTACACGAGTACAATGAGACACAGTTCACGCTCAAGCGGGTTATACACACTCGCTGCGATCGACACAAGTTAAAATGCAGCTGCAAGGAACCTTTCACTTGTAGATAAAATTGTGAACTGTTCTGTCTCCCTTTTATATAACGGAGCCTTGCGAGAAATATGTCCTTGCTCGGTCCCCAGGTTCGTGTGCTTTACGGTACACACTTCGCCTTTGTGCAGCTATCCCTGAATCCGATACTTTATAATTACACACGAGACTATCACCTTTAGTTCCACATTGAATTCACATATCAATCTGCGCTTTTCGTAATTGCTGCAAAACGCGAGCGCTCCTCCTACCCCCTCCAAACGGGTATCTGAGTTGGACTTAATTCTCCGCTAGGGCGCAGTATAAACATTTTTTCCAAAAATACAAGCTTCTTAATACTTTCATACATGTATATAAGCATTCAAGACTTGATTTTATAACACAATGCTCCACTTAGCCTTAATGTTATAATTCATGTTCTTTATGCAGATGTAGAGAGTTCTTTCACGTCACAAACATCACCTGTTGTCTTTCAATGACTCCATTTTCCTCCTCTTCGATCTTCGGTGAGACTCGCGCATCCCTGTCAACCTTCGGCAGCAAGCACTCCCGAACAGTAAATACCACATGTTCGTAAACCGAGTACTGCTCTAGGTTTGTCACCTAGTGGCGCGCGAGCCATGAAATAAATGGTACAGTATGCACTTTACATTTGGAGGGAGCTCTATTGTTCTAGGCATGTTTAAGTGCTCACCGCGTGCTCAGAACTGACACGTGCAACGTGATGCGATCGACGGGCTTACTAGAGACACTGGGCAAAACATTTTCAATGTGGTTTTAATTTCACGACCGATCGGACCTTGAAAAAAAAAAACACACACATCCCTCGTATATACAAAACTCAAACGGTGAGAAAGAAGGCAATACTGAACAAAGAAGTGAGTGTACAGAAAATCCAAGAATTGAACACCTGAAGAGCGTTCTCATCCATTTTTCCAAACTCAAAATACCAGAGACCAATTTTACAGAATGGGCATTTTTCCAAATTGATATCCCAAACCTATTTTCCCTAATCCAGCTTCCTGGAAGATAAAATTTGCCATGAATCCATGTGTTCCTGCCAAACCAAAGTCAGGACCTGCATGTGCATGTTCTCAGAGTAAATATGAATGCCGTCTGCAGGCCCAGTGTTAACATTGTGATGGACTTAATGTAGCTTATTCCAGTGACAAGTGCTGCTTACTAAACAGTGCTTATCCTGGGTATCTACTACCCTGGAAAACAGAGAATAATCGGGGAATTATCAGGGAATTTTAGTTTTACAAGGTCCAACCTTCAATAGTTGGAATTTAAGCATTTAAATTTTGATGGGGAAAAGTATATTCTGGTGATGATTGTTGTAGATACCGTATTTACTCGGCTATAAGACCCCCCCCCCCCCCCTTAATTTTCGAGAGCATTAAAAAATTCTTGAAAATCGCTTATAGTACCCCCCTCCTTAATTATTAAGAGTCAAAATACAACATTCTTGGAAATTTACGAATTCTTACAAAATTTATAATTAAAACAGAAATTCATTCCCTTTTATGACCACAGGGTGTCGAGCGATACGGGAATTTTAGTGACCCGGGAAAAATACGTGAATTATACGGGAAATTCGCACTTGATACGGGAAATCTTGAAAAGTCTCATAATGCCTGACTTCTTAGCCCCCGAACTCTCGGTAGAGTCCTCCCGCTCTGTCTTCTATTTCGCCTGCAGACCGCGCTGCCACCCGCAATTTGCGCCAACGATAGAGCGCTAAGCGGGATGAGAACCCAGCCAACATCGAATGCATGCTTTGCCTGGCCGACCGCCGGCCGTACCCTCTCCACGCTCGTTGCTGATAATGACATACCGGAATCAGTCCGCATTGTTATTCACAGAGGAGACCTGTGTTTCTCGACAAGAGCAGCCCTTACAGAAGCTGACAGCTCAAGCTCTCGGAAAATTCCAGATGCGGATATGCTGCAATTTCGCACCAACTGCCGAAAATTGTACATTCATATCCTATGGCTGAAAAAAATCAAGAGAGGTCAACTCTTGCTCACAAGAGACCCGTGCTATTTCCTTCCTAGACCCTATAGGGGTCGCTGAGACTCCTAAGTTGGAAGAAGTTAGGATCGTCATTGCCCTGGAAATTCTTTGTAATCAGAAGAATATGCTTTATGGCGCAATGGCTGACCGCATCAAGAGCAGCTACTCCGCACATCTGAGACTGCGCTCCATCACTGCGCGTTTGAAGCAGTTCGACGGAAAAGAGCCACGGATCGACATGCTGTTGTCTGAATTAGTGGCTTCAGCACCTTCCTCAGTTCCTGCCAAAAACGATCTCACAAGCTTCGTTAAAATGATACCGATTTTGTATCACAACAATGCAGCTCTAGACAGAGGTTTCTCCCTAAACAAGGAGTGCATGATCATCAATCACAAAGAAGCAAGTCTGATTGGCATGCATACTGTTCAGGACGCTGTGATGGCAGCTGGTGCAGTAGAAAAGACAACCGTGAGCAAGAGTCCATACTGCACGAAACTCCTACGCCATGTTCAAGGAAGCAAAACGGGTGCGAAGCGACGGCTAAGGTGGCAGTCGAAAGAAAAGCCACGAAAGATCTCCAGGAATTGGAAAAAAAAAGTACTGTCAAAAGAACTTAATTTTGTGCTGTGTATAACTGAAGTTCCTAGTAACACTCTTGTATTTGTCAGACTTACTTAATTTTGTTTTGCATTATTTTATTTTCTATTATCTACTTTGATAAAATACATCTAAATTAAAAAGTATTCGCGGCGTGTCATGTGGAATTTTACTGTTTTAGGCTTTCCATGGTCTTCTTTCGCAGGGGAGATGCACATACCAAATTGTTTCAAAGTCCGTTCAAACACTCAAAGCAAATGCGTCACACATGCATAAATTTCAAAAACTACAAACAATATCTCACAGCTCTCGACATTTTACTATCTAACACCCGTCACCAACATGTGGCTACAAAATACACCACACAAGTGACAGAATTCTTCTCGTATGGGCAGGCATTGTTTCAGTCGCTTGTTAACCACTGTCTGTGTCGGATTTCCTTTCATTGTAATTGTTTCGTTGCTTTTACTTCGCCGAAGTTCGACCCGAGGACTGGACACATCCCGTACAGCATGTACAGAAAGAAATACTGAAGGCGGTCTGGATATCGCGGTGGATGAAATGATTATTAACCTTGGCAATTCATCAAGCTCTGACGAAGACAATGATGGTGGTGATGATGATAGGAACAGTGAAGGGATGGAGGGTGTCAAAGAAATCTTGCCAAGTGACTGAGAATAATGTATTTATTGGTGTCAGTGTTATCTGTCAACTACTGCACTGTAAGCTGTGAACGACCTCCACCCAGACTCTTGTTTCATCTTAAAGGATAATCATTGCATGGTGAGTGTTTTTATATTCATTAGCTGTAGAGTGTTTGCCCTCTTTGTCATATTTATTGAATTGAATACAGATGATAAAGGTATCATAGCTTCGGGGTGTAATTTATTAATTAATCTAAAAATATCGTATTTCTCTGTTTGAATGTCCTCGGAGTTGACTTGGGATCTTTTTTAAAAATATATTGCGTATAATTGTTCAGAATTCTGCACCGAGCATGAATTGGTCATAGCTAACACCTTATTTAATAACCACAATAGAAGAATATACACATGGATGAGACCAGGAGATACAGGGCGTTACCAAATCGACTTCATTATGGTCAAGCAGAGGTTTCGGAACCAGATTTTGGATTGTAAAACATATCCTGGTGCTGACATAAACTCTGATCACAATCTGGTTGTAATGAAATGCAGATTAAAGTTGAAGAAACTGAAGAAAAGTCAAAAGCCAAAAAGGTGGGCAATAGACAGACTGAAAGAGAAGGATGTAAACGAAAGATTCAAGAAGAGTATAAAGGAAGGACTAATGAAAAACCCTAAACAAACTTCAATTGCAGACGAATGGGCACTTTTGAAGAATGAAATAACAAAATCCGCAGAAGAAAACATTGGTAGGAAAGAAAGAATAGGTAGAAAACCGTGGATCACTCAGGATATACTAGAATTGATGGATGAAAGGCGGAAACACAAGAATCTAAGAGATGAAAAGGGGAAAGCAGAATACAGACGTCTGAGAAATGAGGTTAACAAGAAGTGCAAGGAAGCGAAAGAAGAATGGTTGAAAGAGAAATGTGCAGGTATAGAAAATTGTCTGAAATTAGGAAAAGTAGACACAGCTTATCGAAGGATTAAGAATACTTTTGGGGAAAAGAAGACTAAGTGCTGTAATATTAAGGACACAAATGGAAAGCCTCTAACAGATAGGGAAGAAAAGGTTGACAGATGGAAAGCTTACATAGAGAGTTTGTATAAGGGAAAGGAGATTGAGAATCATGTAATGGAGAGGGAGGAGGAAATTGATGAGGATGCGAAAGGAGATTTAATATTGAGATCAGAATTTGATAGAGCTTTGGAAGACTTAAGCAGGAACAAAGCACCAGGCATAGATGATATACCGATTGAGTTGCTACGCTGCATAGGAGATGAAGGTCTGATCAGGTTATTTCACTTGGTGTGTAGGATTTATGAGACAGGTGAGGTACCCCCTGATTTCAAGAAGAATGTAATCATCCCTATACCAAAGAAAGTGGGAGCTGACAGATGTGAAGATTACCGTACAATCAGCTTGATTACTCATGCTTCAAAGATCCTGTCTAGAATAATTTACAAGAGGATTGAAAGCCAGATAGAAACGGAGTTGGGTGAGGACCAGTTTGGTTTCAGGAGAAATGTACTAAGTCTTAGGCTGATTTTAGAAGGTAGAATAAGGAAAGATAAGAGAACGTTCATGGCTTTTGTAGACTTAGAAAAGGCTTTTGATAACGTTGATTGGACTAAATTGTTTGACATTTTGAAATCAATTGGAATAAAGTACAGGGATAGGAGGGTGATATACAATCTGTACAGAAACCAGACAGCAGTCATTCGAGTTGAAGGACATGAGAGAGAAGCTGGTATTCAGAAAGGTGTAAGGCAAGGCTGCAACTTATCACCCATACTTTTCAATCTTTACATTGAACAAGCAATGAAGGAAATTAGAGAAAAATTTAAAGTGGGAGTGAAGATTCAAGGAGAAATAATTTCAACTCTGAGATTTGCTGATGACATCGTCATCTTGGCCGACAAGCCTGAGGATTTGAATGAGTTTTTGAATGGTATGGACTCCGTCTTACGGAAAGAATTCATGATGAAAATAAATAAATGTAAAACAAAAATACTGGAATGCAGCCGAAATATATCAGAAACCTCTATGGAGATCAAATTGGCAGGTGAAAAGCTGAAGGAAGTAGGAGACTTCTGTTACTTAGGAAGCAGAATAACCAGTGATGGACGAAGCAAAGAGGATATTAAAAGTAGGTTGGCTCAGGCAAAGAAAGCATTTCTACAAAAAAGGAATCTGCTGACATCGAATATAGATTTAGGTATTAGGAAGTCATTTTTGAAAGCCTTTGTCTGGAGCGTGGCGCTCTATGGAAGTGAAACTTGGACTATTGGTGCAGCAGAAAAGAGGAGACTTGAAGCATTTGAAATGTGGTGTTACAGGAGAATGATGAAGATCAGATGGGTAGATAGGGTTACAAACAAAGAGGTATTAAGACGAGTGGGAGAGGAGAGATGTTTCTGGCGACTGCTAATGAAGAGAAGAGATAGGTTGGTAGGACACATACTAAGACACCCAGGAATAGCAAGCTTAGTTATGGAAGGAAGGGTCGAGGACAAAAACTGTAGGGGTAGACCAAGGTTAGAATATGTTAAACAGATTGCCTCCGATGTAGGGTGTCGGAGCTATGTAGAGATGAAACGATTAGCTCAGGACAGGGAGGCATGGAGAGCTGCATCAAACCAGTCAAAAGACTGAAGACTCAAACAACAATTGTTCAGAAATAATATCTGAAGTGTAGCGCTATGTATTATTTGAATTGGTTGATATACAACAACACTAAAAACTTGGCAACACAGCTCAGCTGTTCCAAACTCTCGACATATCCTTCGCGTTGTTTCCTTCGAAATACAGGGTGTAGGTGAGAAGCATGCTTAGAATTCTTGCCCTGTGGCGGTGGGACGTAGGGTCTTGTTATGTGGCGACCGTGGGTTGCGGGGGAAAAGCGAGGCAAAGTGACAGAAAGACTGTCAGTACCGAATGCGCGAGGTTAGCAATACTGTATTTGTCCCATAAATTACGCGTGTAATAGCGGATACACCTCCAATTTTACTATAAAAGTCGTGATCTAAAAAGGGATAGAGGGTGGGTAACATCTATTACTACATGGCCCCAAAAATTATTATTCATTATTACAAAGGGTATTTTGACTATTTTCAGTAGTGTAGAAAATTGTATCGCCTTGTTCCGGGCTCCTATAGAGCTTACATTTTCTTTCGATCTTTCATTTGCCATAGGACGCGCCACCGGTGTATGGTTATCCATTACCAGCTTCTGGTTTAGTAGTCAGGTAATGGAAGCAATGGGAACTGTGTACTACAATTTTCCTTGCATGTAACTAAGCAAATTATTGTTGTTAAGATAACGTAAAATGCACTAAGAATGATATGATCTTCAGCTGTGTGCAGTGAGAAAGCTTTGCATGTGTTCATTCCTTATGCATTAATGATGCGAAATGTCAGCTAACGTTGTGCCACATACAACACTCATAGTCTCTAAATGTTGCACATTTTCCCGTAAATTACATCAGTTTATGTTTGAATTGCTTATAAGATCGTGACAAGGAAAGTGCTTCTCCAATTGGATGATTGTATTTAACTGTATGCACATCTTATAATCTTGGCGAGGTGTATTTTGTTTTTTTGTTTCACGGAGAAACTTTACACTGTAGTAGGCACGCAGCTTTCTGTATTTAGTTTCCTGGCATCTTGTTTTAAATTATTGACTAACATATTTCTAAATGCAGACAATCTATACCTCCATCAGGATTCGGGTTCCATAATTCATGCAAAATGAGGTTCTTCCGTTTGTGAAATTGAGGTCATATCCCCACTACCCTTTCAGTGATTACCGTATGGTACTTTACGTAGACTAGGCTGAAGATGTAAATGAGCATTTCAAAAAAAAAAAAAATGTCGCCAGTTGTTTGGTTTATTAACTTACGATAATATTTTTCATAGGACCGAAAACTGGGCACGGTTGGATTTTAAGGTGGAACCGCGTGTGCTATCAAATATCGCTTTCTTGCAATACCTGGAATATGTATAGAATTATAAAATGATTATTGGTTAAATAAGTGTTAATAGATAGGCTATTATTATTATTATTATTAATCTTGATTGGTCACATTGGACCACTTGAGTCGTTCCACAATCACTTCTTCTTTGAAGGTAGTACTGCTTGGTTCTTGCGCTCTTTCCAGTAATTTTTCATTCTTTCAGATCGGGATTTTCTCAACTCATCTGAAATCTCCATAGGCTTTCTGTGTGTCATTTCTGCAGAAAATTTGTGAGTTTTAAGAATGGTGTTAATTTTATTTTTCTCCTCGGCATCTGTTATCTTGAGTCCAACTGCTTTGAGATCTTGTTGGATTTCTTGGATCCATTTTCCTCCAGTTTTCTTTCCTAGATTTCTCATCACCAGTTGGCATACAATTCTGTTTTCTGGAAGCCGTAAGATGTGAAAAAAATATGAAATTCTTTTCTTCTTCATTGTGCTGGTGATTGGATCAATCTCACGATAGACAGTTTCATTTGGGAGAATCCTCCAGACTCCCTCAACCTGATACTTTTTATTTATGCACGATCTAATGATTCTTCTTTCCGTTTTGAGGAGCTGATCAGTTCTTTGTTCATTTTTAATTTGGAACAGTGTTTCACAAGCATAAGTGGCTTCAGGGAGAGTTACAGTTTTATAATGTTGGATCTTAGTAGCTATTGATAGGCATTTTTTATTATATGTTGACCAGGTTAGAGATTGTGCCTTTTTCATTTTATTTGTTCTATTTATCCAAGTTACTTTTTCGTTTAAGTTATGTGTTATAATTTCTCCAAGATACTTAAATTGAGGAACTAGGTTAATTTTATGATCATTTATATAGACTTCCTTTATATCTAAGGGTTTCATAGGCATGATCTCAGTTTTTTCAAAGGATATCTGTAATCCTATCCCTTGAGCAATTTCTTGGAGACTAGTGATCTGAGTACAAACCTCTTCCTTGCTAAAAGAGCCAAGTCATCTGCAAATCCTAAGCAGTTTATTTTTATTGATGGTTTTGTTCCAATTTTGATGTTAGGAGGGTTTTCCTTTTGCCAAACCTTCATGATATAATCAAGAGCCACATTGAAAAGCAGAGGGGATAATCCATCACCTTGTCTGAGACCAGTTTTTACTGTGAAAGCTGTTGATATTTCTCCCCTAAATTTAACTTTCGAATTTGTGTTTGTTTATGTTAATTGAATGATTTTTATCAATTTAGGATGGAGACCGTATGATCTGAGGATTTTTAGCAGTGTCAGTCTATGAATACTATCATAGGCTTTCTTGAAATCTATAAAAGAGATAAAGAGTTGCTTATTTCTGTTTTTGTAATATTCCATTATTAATTTCAGGCTAAGGATTTGGTCTGGACAACTTCTGTAAGGGCAAAATCCTCCTTGATATTCTCCAAGTTGTGGTTCCAGAATGTTTTTGATCCTGTTGTAAATTATACGAGAGAAAATTTTATATGTGCAGTCCAGAAGGGTAATTCCTCTGTAGTTATCTGGGTTCGTTTTGTCTCCTTTCTTAAATAATGGATGGATTATTCCTGTGGTCCAGTGTGCAGGAATTTCTTCAGTAATCCACATTTTAACTAGATGTTGATGAAGATTTATAATCGCAGGTTTACCAGCATTTTTCCAGATTTCAGCAAAGACTAAGTCTTCGCCACAAGTTTTGTAATTTTTTTGTTCTTTAATTGCGAGTTCTACTTCATTAATGTTTGGAGGATTTATTAAATCAGGTGAAGTTAAAATAGGTGTATCAGTGTTTACTTGCAGGGTTTCCAGTGGATCATCACAATTTAACAGTTTCTCGAATGCTTCTGCAAGGATCTCTGTATTTTCTTGGTTAGAATGTGCTAACTTTCCTGTTTGATTTTTCAACATTAATGTTGGAGCTTCAAATTTTTTTAGATATTTACCAAATGTTTTGTAATAATCTCGAGATTGCTTTTTCTTGAAATCGTCTTCTATCTTTTCCAGTGTATTTTTAAGATGATTACATTTCGTTTGTCTGATGATTTTATGGGTTAATTTTCTTTGTATAGTTAGTTCTAAATTTGATTCTTCTGACTTTAGAGCTTGATGTTTTATCCATGCTTGGTGTCTTTTCTCTATTGCTTGATCACAATCTACATTCCACCATTCATGTTTTTTCCTTGGATTTATTGGTGCTAACTCCTCTGCTATTGATTTTAATTTAGTGATTAATTCGTCCAATGTTTTACTGTTGAGAGATTCTTCTCCTGTTCTTTCACAGTTCTCTATATTTTTTATTAAGGTAGATGGATCAAATTTCCTCCTATTGTTATTATTAGGTTTTTTCTTGGCCATTGGAGTTAGTTTTATTTTTATCTTTACCACATAGTGGTCTGATCCTGAGTCAACTCCCCTTAGAACCTTGACATTGTGAATTATCTTTACCACATAGTGGTCTGATCCTGAGTCAACTCCCCTTAGAACCTTGACATTGGGAATTTCGCGATGGTGAAATTTATCCATGCAGACATGATCCAACTGCCATTCACCCCTTCTGAAGTCAGGATGTTTCCAAGTTTTCAATTTATGGGGCTGTCTTTTAAAACATGTTGATTTAGAGATTAATTTGTGGTTTCTACAAATTTCGACTAATCTTTGACCATTTTTATTGGTTCGTTTATGTGCTGCCCATTTTCCAATTATATCTCTATATCTTCTTTCTTGTCCAAGTTGCGCATTGAAATCACCAAGGAGAATTTTGATGTTTGATGAAGGGATGTTTATTAAAGTTTGATCCAAAAGATCCCAGAATTTTTGTACTTCTTCTCTGTCCTTAATGGTGTTGTTTTTTGATTAGTAGGAGCATGTGCATTAATAATTGTATATGTTTTATTTGCCGATTTCAAAGTTAAGGTCGTAAGTCTGGAGGATTGAGATTTAAATTCTGTTATCGAGTCAATGATTCTGAGATCTATTAAGAATCCGTTACCAAATTGTGGACAATTTTTCATAACTCGTTTTCCTGGAATTCCTTTATATAGTCTATATCCTTGTGATTCCAGATGGCCTTGATCACTATTTCTAATTTCCTGAAGGGCCATAATTAGAATTTTATGACTTCTCATGTTATCCGTGATGATCTTCAATTTTCCAGTTTGAACCAGAGAGTTAACATTATGTGTAGAAAAGAATGAGACTTGTTTAGGTTTGATTTGTATTGTATTGTATTGTATTGTATTTTTTATTCATCCATTCAATCATATAGTGTACATTGTACAATGATATAGGACACGTCAATTCACAAATTATACTAATACTAATTTACAATCACAATAATAATATAGGCCTACACAAGGATAACCTTACATCATTTAGTCCTATGAATACATAACTATTGATATTCTAAAAACTCTTGAACTGAGTAGAAGCAGTGCTCCAGCAAGAACTCTTTAGTTTTTATTTTGAACTTTATGTAATTTGCTGTACTTTTAATATTATTTGGCAAATGATTATACAGCGTTATAGCTGCATGGAATACACCATTTTTACATAGTGTTGTATTTGCAGCATGTACATGAAGAATGTTCTTTTGTCTGGTCTGGTAGTTATGTATATTTGAATTCATCTCAAAGATATCCTCATTTCCTAAGCTTTGTTTCACAAATAATAGAAGTTCAAAGATGTAAATACATGGCAAAGGTAAAATTTTCAGTTGTTTAAACAGAGGCTTACATGTATGCAATCTAGTAGTTCCTTTCATTGTTCTAATTATTCTTTTCTGGATAATAAAGATTTGGTGAGCAGCAGGTGAATTTCCCCAAAATATGATTCCATATTTCATAAGCTAATAGCAATAAGCAAAATAAGTACTAAGAACAGTTCTCCAGCTAGTCGATTGTCTTAATACTCTTAATGCATAACAACTTGAGCTTAGTTTCTTGGCAAGTTTAGTGGTATGAGAGTTCCATTTTAGGTCATCCTGCAACCAAAGGCCTAAGAATTTAGTAGAAGAGGCGTTACCAATTTTTAGGTCATTTAAGATTATGGAGGGAGAATTAATACTTTTATTCTGAGCTGTGTGAAAGTTAAGAGCCACTGTTTTACTAGTGTTGATAAGGAATCCATTATTGTTGAACCATAAGGACAGCTGACCTGTTACTTCCTCTACTGATTTTTGAAGTTCAGTGTCATTTTCAGCCCTCATCAAAACACTTGTATCATCTGCGAATAGTACAGTTTTAAATGCAGGTATCTGAGATGGCAAGTCATTTACGTAAAGGAGAAAAAGTAGTGGCCCTAGAACGGACCCCTGCGGAATGCCATACTTCAAAAACATAGGATCTGAGTGGTAATATTTAAATATGTTTGTGGTATTTTCTAAACTTTTTTGTTCGACGATCTGTTGGCGATTATTTAAATATGACTGAAACCACTTACTAGCGATACCCCTGATACCATATTGATGGAGTTTATCAATTAGTATCTGATGATTTATCACATCAAAAGCTTTAGACAGGTCCAAAAACAGGCCACATACTCTCTTCCTTTCATCAAGTGACTCAAAAGCAGGATTTAAAAATTCATAAATTGCTGACATTGTTGATTTTCCTTCTCTAAAGCCATGTTGAGAGTCAGTTAACAATTTATATTTGTTTATGAAGCTAATTAGATGGTTGTACATTAACTTCTCTAAAATTTTTGAAAATACTGACAATAAAGAAATAGGTCTATAATTGGTTACGTTTTCTCTATCTCCCCCTTTAAATAATGGAATTACTTTTGCAATTTTAAAGATATCTGGAAATATTCCTGACATGAGAGATTGGTTACAGAGGTGTGTTAAGGGGGTAATTATATTTTGGATACATTTTTTAATGTTATCAACTCCTGAGCAATGTTTATTCTGTAGGTTCTTTACAATATTGAGGATTTCTGCTTCTGTAACATTTTCAACAAACATTGATTTTCCATTAAATGTTATATTCGCGAGTGTTGATTTTATTGCTTGTATATTGTTGGTATGCAATGGCTGTATCGACTGCTAAAGTGTGTGTGGAAATGGAAATGTGTACCAGAAGACTGGAAGAAAGGGCTAATAATACCAGTGTTTAAGAAGGGGGACAAGAAGGTGTGTGATAACTATAGAGGGATCACCCTCATATCACAGATAGTAAAAATACTGGAAAGGATATTAGAAAGAAGAATGAGAAGAAAGGTGGAAGGAGAGTTGCAAGAGGAACAGTATGGCTTCAGGAGTGGAAGATCCACAGTGGACCCAATCTTTAGCTTGAGGCAGGGGATGGAAAAGAACTGGGAATATGGAGAGGATTTGATCATGACTTTCATAGATCTAGAAAAGGCATATGATAGTGTCCCCAGAGAGAAGGTATGGGAAACCATGGTTAAGAAGAGACTGGGAAGAGAAATGTTGGAAATGGTGCAAGCAATGTACAACAACTGTGTTAGCAGGGTACTGACCCCAGTTGGAAAGACAGATTGGTTTAGGAACAAGACTGGACTAAGACAGGGGAGTGTGCTGTCACCTCTCTTGTTCATAATGGTGATGGATGAAATAGTAAAGGAAACAAAGGAAGCATATGAACATAAAGAAATGAAGTTACTGTTATTTGCAGATGATATTGTGGTCTGGGGAAGGAACACCGAAGAAGTGCAAAAACAACTAGATGCACTGAACGAAAATATTGAGAAGTATGGCCTGAAAATCAGTATAGAGAAAAGCAAGACCATGGTGATGACAAGAGGGGAAAGACAAGGAAAGGGCACTGTGAAAATTGGAAGTCAGAGTTTGGAAATTGTGGACACGTTCAAATACCTAGGAAGTGAATTGATGCAAACTGGTAGGTTGGACATGGAGATTGGCAGGAGGGTACAGCAGAGCAATGCATTCTATCAAAGTGTAAGAAAACTTGTTTGGGATAAGGAAGTACCAAGGAAAAGCAAGGAGGTAATGTATAAAGTGTACTATGTACCCATATTAACTTATGCAGCTGAGACTTGGACCCTGACAAGCAGGCAAGAGAGTAGAATCCAAGCCAGTGAAATGAAATTCCTAAGAAGTATGATAGGAAAGACAAGGAAAGACAGAGTGAGGAATGAAGATGTTAGGAAGGAAGTTGGGATGGGAAAACTAAATGAGAGAATTGAGAAGAATAAACTAAGGTGGTTTGGACATGTAAAGAGGATGGAGGAAAATAGAATACCAAGACAGATGCTGGAGGCGAAGTGCAAGGGTAAGAGACCAAGAGGAAGACCTAGAACAAGGTGGATGGATTCAGTGAAGAACGGCGTAAGAAAAAGAAATCTGGACTGGGACAAGATCGTGGAAGAAGAATGGTGGAAGGAAAGAGGAGAAGTGCCATAAATACCCCGACCCGGCAGGAGCTGGATAAGGGGAAATGATGATGATGATGATGATGATGATTGTTTACATTTAGTAGTTTTTCAGCTATGGTAGCAAAATGCTCATTAAAAATTCTTGAGACATTTTGTGGGTCATTGCTCTTCTTGGAGTCTTCTGATAACGTTATGTTATTTACTGCCGGTTTTGTTTGCCTGGTTTCATTTTTTATGATATTCCACATAGCCTTAGTTTTATTTTTAGATTCCAGGATATAATTATCATTTGACATTCTCTTTGCTAATTTTATAACTTTGTTAAGTATGGTCTTATAGGTCTTGAAATACATGTTAAATTCATTGGAGGTTACGTGCGTACTTTGAAAATCGTGGAGGAAACGCTTTCTTTTGCATGAAGTAATTATTCCAAGAGTAAGCCATTGTTTTGATGGAGAAGAAACTTTCAGTCTGATACTCTTCAAAGGAAATGCAATATCAAAATAATACATGAAAATATTAATGAATTCCTGGAATTTTTTGTTTGTATCTATTGACTTGTACACACCTTCCCAAGTTTCTCCTTTAATAAGTTGTAGTATTTTCCGTAGTATTTGTTTGTTTGCTACTTGATGAGTTTTCAGACGCTCTATCTTCCGCATGACAGCCCACCGTATCCGAATGCTGTCTTTTCTGTAATCTATCATTACAGACGGCGGAATTATTCTTCAAATGACTTTTCATGGTCGACTATCTAAGGTTTCACCTTGAGGGGAGGATAAATCCTCGAATTACAATCCTGAATAACATTCAGAAAGGTGAAAGAACTGAGAAAAGAATTCTCAGTCCCCCCCAACACTAGTCTGTTCACTGACCCAGTTTCCCGTTGGGATTGATTACCCAACCTTCCACTGGGTTGCTCAGCTTAGAAGGGGACACCACGTGCAGGTCAGTGTTGGGAGTTGGAGTGGAGAGGTTATGAGGATTCTCTTCTGCTGAATCCTTGTATTACTGATTTTGTTGGTTAGTATCATCACATCACACTCCCTTTGTCCAGGTCTACATATTTATAGACCTCCCCAGGTTGATTCCTAGGGCCCAGATAGGCTATTATAATTATAATGATTAAATAAATATTAAAGAAGAAACGATGCGTTGTTAGTAAATATTAGGCCTACCGGTACGGCGAATAGCCTATAACTCGTAGCATCCGTCACAATTTAGCATTTAAACGGGCCACATTAATGCATTATATACTAATATAACAACCGGATAGCAAATTATAATAATATTCTCGCATATAACATATTTAATTTGCACCAATTAATTATTGTAGTCTTAAGATATGTTAGACCGCTGCCGTTTGAAATGTGCAAATCGCACACTTTGTAGGCAAGCTGTTTGTTATGGTCGTCTCTAATTACTAATTACTCTTTTAGGAGACACTTGTCTTTGGAATATTCATGAAAGGCCAACCCTCTAGTTCTTATTTCATAAGTTGAATGCCTAAAAACAAAACCACAATCCGAAATAATAAAGAAGATAATCACGAACGAACGATTCACTGCCAATGAAAATCAAATGGAGATTCGCGGACCGGAAGATCGCTATGCATAAGCTTTGGTGCCATTTTAACTCATGGAAGCTCTATACGGTTACGGTATCATACAATTCAGTCACTTATTATGCCACAATTCGAGGAAAAAACTCCGTCAATCAATACCTTTTATTTTTAAAACAGTTAGATAGGGGACATGTTTCGAGCTACTCTTCTTAGCCCTTCATCAGCCCTGACTTTAGTATTAGACAATCAATCCTTGTACATCTCATTACATCAAATAAAAAAATGCAAACATACTGCCAACAAACATGTTAAAAACAATATAAAACATTAAAACACACTAAAAAACACTGAAATAACTCTGTAAAAGCTGCGTCAAGTTTGAGGAAGCTTGTTTCAAACATTTCAGACAACAATCAATGTTTGAAACAAGCTTCCTCAAACTTGACGCAGCTTTTACAGAGTTATTTCAGTGTTTTTTAGTGTGTTTTAATGTTTTATAGTGTTTTTTAACATGTTTGTTTGCAGTATGTTTGCATGTTTTTTATTTGATGTAATGAGATGTACAAGGATTGATTGTCTAATACTAAAGTCAGGGCTGATGAAGGGCTAAGAAGAGTAGCTCGAAACATGTCCCCTATCTAACTGTTTTAAAAATAAAAGGTATTGATTGGCGGAGTTTTTTCCTCGAATTGTGGCATAACATTTCTTGTCAATACGGACCTAATGGATTCCATTATGGAGTCGAATAAAGCTGAGATTCAGTCACTTCCCGTAAACATTTATTATGTGACACTCCTATTCTCTACTCTCTCAACCCTCCTCAGTAAAACAGCCATTTATATCAGCTCTCCCCAGGTAAATGGTATTTTATTTGTGTTCGTAGCCCCTCATCCCATCTGCGAGAGAGTTCACTCGCGCGCGCTTTGCTCACGCTACGGATTAGGCTTAAATCTCGCCATCACCCGTGGGCTGCGGAAGTGTTTCCAAAAATGCAGTTTCACTTACACCAGAAAATCTTGATTCGCGCTTTAAGATTCATTTTTCAGCCATTCGGTATGTGAACTCTAGTCTTAGAAGATTCTAAAATATACGGGAATTTGGTGGATTTTCGTACGGGAAATACGGGAATTTGAAAAAATGTCATCGCTTGACACCCCGGACCAAAATATTTTTCTTGTTACGGTATATTAGTTTGTTATTCAGACGATATGACCGCCATTTTGCATACCGCATACGCGATTGGGCAGGATATCGAATTGTGTAGCCAATGCCTTCACCCGATATCCAATAGAAGATGCCACACTATTGGCCGAGAAGAAGCGCCATCCACCAATGAAAGTTATGGTTTCATATCTTGCCTGCATTCTTCTGTTTAGTATTATTTATGTTGCGATTCGATTGTGTTTACGACAGTCTCCTTAGTTTTATTTTAAACACATTTTATTTGTTGCAATAACCGCCGGCGTTTGTGTGAAACTTGATTGGTATAGTAATGTGAAATATGTGAATAATACGTGCTCGGTTATGTTTACAAATGTTATTGAGATGTGATCACTCATTCCCTAATTGATGCATTCTCCCTCCTTATGTTCACATAAAAATAAAGTTTGGATTTCCATGTCTGATACTTGGTCCATTTCATTCTATTTCTTTGATACTAAGATTTTTGCTTGGCAAGGGATAGCAGTGAAAGTGAGGTTATGGCAGTCTCATAATGGGCTGATAAAAGATGTAAACTTTGTTTATTTTGATTACATATATCCTACTATGTAGCATCAAAATAAAATACTCTTTTTTACTCACTCCCTTTCCCAAAATAATGGATTTTTGTGAAGTTCGCGTCTACAGTAACCCCCCTATATTTCAGAACTAAAAATTTAGAGAAAAAAAAGGCGTTTTTATAGCCGAGTAAATATGGTATATGTTCGTACTGACGTTAAATCAGTAAGCTCTCATTTCTTGCAAGATAGAGCACACAAATTACATGTATAGGCTGTGTATTTGTATATAAATGTGTATGATTTATGAGAGCTAGTTTCAATACTTGCAAGTACAATAGTTTTTCTCGATGACAAATTTAGAAATTGGCAAAATATAGCAAATATATATTTCTGTTGTTGTCTTTTTGCCATGCTACCCTTTATAAAATGCATGGACATTAACCATTATGAAGATGGTAATAAATATTATCCGTGCTCAATGATATTCATCTCAAATTATAATAGCTATCCTTTAATGTTCGAGCACTTTTTGAAATGCTCTCAAGTCATCATCATCATCTGGTACAGTTTCCAGCCCCAGGCTGGGTCTGTTTGGAACATAAGCCTCGCCACTTAGTCCTTTCTTCCCACCACCTCTCCGCTGTCACTCTGGTCCAGTCCTCGCCTCTCTTCTTGACACATTCCTCCACTCCTTTCAGCCATCTATCTCTTGGTCTTCCCCTTGTTCGTTTCTTCTGCATCTGCATCTCATGTATCCTCTTGGGAATCTTCTTCTCATCCATTCTCTTTAAGTGTCCATACCACCTCAGTCTTGATGTCTCAATCCTACCTTGCAAGGGCTCCTCTTTCACCATTTCCCTGACCTTTTCATTCCTCACCCTGTCTCTCCTTGTTACTCCGATCCTACTTCGCAGGAACTTCATTTCACCTGCCTGTATTCTGCTTATGTCTCTTTTCTTCATTGCCCACGTTTCTGAAGCATAGGTCAGTATCGGGATATAGTAGCTTCTGTATAACACTTCCTTGCTTTTTTGTGGGACATCTTTATTCCACACTAAGCTCCTAATGCTTCTCAGAAATGCTTCTGCCTGTCTGCCACGTTCCGTAATCTCTCTGTCATTTCTCCCATTTTCCTCCACTATACTTCCCAAGTACTTGAGACTTTCCACCTTCTTCAGCTGTCCACCTCCAAGTGTTATCCCACTCATTGGTCTGTCCTTTTTCCTGGTCGTTAACAGGATCTCACATTTACTGATGTTGAACTTCCATCCGTACTCTCCCACTGTTTCTTCCCAAGCGTTCAATTGCTCCTGAATTTCCTCCTCCCTGTTTCCCCAGACCATGAGATCATCTGCAAACACCATTGCTTTCATCTTATCTTCTCCTATCTTTCCTGCTATCCGTGTCATTACCTCGTCCATAACCACAATAAAGAGAAGGGGTGACAGCGCACTACCCTGTTTCAGGCCACTCATTTGTCTGAACCAGTCTGTTCTTTCCCCTCCAACTTTCACACAACTCACACTTCCGCAATACATCTCCTTCACTCTGCCAACAGTCCCTTTTTCCACTCCCATGTTTTCCATTGCTTTCCAAACCTTCTCCCTACACACACTATTATAGGCCTTTTCGATGTCCAGGAAGGCCATCAACAGATCCTCTCCAAATTCGTAGTGGTGTTCCTGGAGCTGTCTCACTGAAAATATGAGATCCACTGTTGATCTCCTAGGTCTGAAACCATACTGCTCCTCCCTCAATTTTCTCTCCACTTTGGCTCGAATTCTACTTTCTAATATCTTTTCATATATCTTGGCACAGTGAGGTATGAGTGTGACTCCCCTGTAATTTCTGCACTCCTTTCTGCTTCCTTTCTTAAATATTGGGACAATTAATCCTTTCTTCCAATCTTCTGGGGTATTTTTCTCCTTGCATATCACCCTCATCACACGGTACAGCCACTGTTTCCCAACCTCCCCTGCTGCCTTCACCATTTCAACACTCACTTCATCCACACCTGGTGCCCTTCCTCCTTTCATCTTGTCTATAGCCATCTCCAGTTCTCTCCAATTCAGGTCCTTTTCCATTCCTGTGTTGTCTTCTCCATCTTCCAATACATGTCTTCCTCCCTATGACCATTTGGATTCAGCAAATCCTCAAAGTACTCTTTCCACACTGTCTTGAGTGTTTCTTTGTTGTGTACCTCATTTCCGTTTCCATCATTACCACATCCTCTCGCAGACCTCTTCTCTTACTTTTAACCATCCCATAAAGTACTTTCTTATTTCCTCTGCTGTCTTCCTCCATCATCTCTGTCCACTTTACCATCCACTTCTTCCTCTCCTCTGCGACAATCTTGTTTGCTTCTTTCTTCTTTATCTTATAATCTTCCCTTGCCAGATCAGTTCTTTCCTGGAACCACACTCTGAAAGCCTTGTTCTTCCTTCCCACAGCTTCTTTTACTCTCTCATTCCACCATGGTGTCTCTTTACACCTCTTTCTGTTGCTAGTTCTTCCACATACTGCCACTGCAGCTTCCACCATTGTGTTTTTGAATTGCTTCCATTCCTCTTCCCCTGTTTTAGGATTGTCTGTTGGCATCCTTTCCCTTATTAACTTCTGGAATTCTTCCTTGACTTCCTTTTCCTTGAGATTCCATACTTTGATTCTCCTTTCCTGGTACTCTGTCCTCTTGCTATCCTTAACAACTCCCAGGTTCATTACAAGTATTCTGTGGTCGCTATCTAAGGCCTCTGATGGTATTACCTTTATATCTCTGACACTTCTCTTCATTTCCCAGTCGTACAGCATGTAATCTACCAAAGATTTCTTTGTTAAATCACTGCTGTACCACGTTACCTTGTGGCTTTCTTTCTTCCGGAACCAGGAGTTGCCTACCACTAAACCGTTTCTCTTGCAAAAATCCAGCAACTTTCTCCCTTCTTCATTCTTGCTACCCCGTCCTTCTGCTCCCAATGCATTTTCATATCCTTGCCTTTCACTTCCTACATGTGCATTCAAATCTCCCATGACAATGATGCTCTGACCATTCAACTGCTGTTGTAGCTCCTCCTCAAAGTCTTCCTTCTCTTGAGCTGTACATCCAACTTGAGGGGCATATACCTGGGCTATCTCCAGGCTTCTTCCCTTTACAGTTACTCTGATCTTCATGATCCTGTCACTTATTCCCTTTACCTCTTCCTTCATTCCATCTCTCACAACTACTCCTACTCCGCTGCTCCTTCCTTCACTGTTCCCACTCCAGTACAACCGGTACCCTTTCCTCAGTTCTCTGCGACCTTCTCCTTTCCATCTTGTTTCTGCCAAGCCCAGTACATCCAGTTTTCTTCTCTCCATCACATCTACAATCTCCTCCACATTTCCTGTCAGTGTCTGTATGTTTAATGTCCCAACTCGTAGTCCATTAGCATATCCGGGTCGTCGTCATTTGCATCCGTCCTTTCCGAGGCCTGTTCCTGTTTTGAAAGCAAATATTATATCCACTACTGGCTTGCGAGGCCTATCGTAGCTTCACCAGAGCCCCGTCAGCCGTCACTTTTCAGGGTTCCCATAGAGCCTTCACAGCTACCGCAGCGGTCCCGGGGCACACAAAGTCCCCACTGTACTTCACCCCTACAGGCAATCCCCTACTTCATGCCGTTGCCCGTCTCTCACCACGTGGAGGAGGGGTTGGACTTGTACAAACTCTATTTTATATATATATATTTTATATATTTATTACGGCCGCTACTGTTATTCGGGGAATTTTATGTTTTTTTCCTGGAAAAATCGGGGAATTATCAGGAAAATCTGTTGATTTTGGTAGGCATCTTGTTATCAAAGGAAAACTAATGTTGTTGTTGTTGTTGCAGACTTGGATATTCATAACCATATGTTTGTCTTTAGGAGTCCCAACTGAAAAGTGTGAGTTCCATCCTGTCGTGTCTGAGGCTTTGTCTGAAAAACAGTGGTTGGAAATCTGTGGAGGTCAGCATCATACATTAGCACTGGATAGAGATGGTAAGTTGCATTTTACAGTATTACTTGAAGTTAAGACACCTGTTTAGAGTGTCGGCATTCTCTTTCTTGGAAGCATTTTGCAGATCGTATGATTTGAAAAATATGTTTACATACCTTAAAGTTTGCTTTAAATGAAGCTAAAAATAGTTTACTAGAGCTCGAGCCAGCCGGGGAGGCGGTGCGCAGAACACAACGCTACCATTACATCATGCCTCACTTCCATCCCACCAATCACAGTCAGTCTGTCTTGAGAATCTGAGCTAGTGTGTTGTCAGGAAAGCCAAGTGTAAAGCATTGTGAAAGAGACAGGCTCGATGAGCTAAGCGATGGTGCTGCCACACTGCAGGAACTCATGGCAGCAGCCTGCGGTGTGGGCCTCGGACATGGTGGACCTGTTGCAACAGTGGGCATATATCTCTTTCTCACTCTGCGCAAATCCCAGAGAGCCGGCCGCCTTCCGGGCTGACGCAAGCTCTAATATTATCTCTGCCCTTTTGAACATTATAAATATTTCACTCATGTAAAACATTAGAAAAGAGAGATTTCAGTAGGCGGCTTCGGTGGCGTAGTTGGTAGCATGCTGAGGTTCTATGTCCAAGGTCGCGGGTTCAAACCCGGCCGAAGTCGTTGGATGGTTTTAAGAGCGTTAAAAATCCCTTAATATGCCTTCTTTCGGAGGAGAGGTAAAGCTGGTGGTTATGTGGAGAACAGCCCAGATTCATCAACATAAACGGGAGGACAGCATCAGGCTTAAGGCCTGGACAAAATAACTTCCTTGAGAGAAGATTAGACTGAAAGGATTGGGCTAAGGAAATGCGGCCTGGTTCTTTCAATACTAGACTGAACATTGAGAGTAAATACAATACTTTTATTTTTAGGGTGAAACTTGCAAACACATTAATAAAGCCTTAATTAAAAAATTAGTTATGCTGGCCCGCCTGGGGCAGTTTCAAATGTTCATTAATTTTAATTAGGTTGGCCCAGCCATGGGCTATTACTCAAAAGTTCATTCTGCTTGATGCACACACAAATTTAATATTCTTGCACTTGCTAGCAAACACTTAAAACGAAGATGATTAAGATAATAATAAAAAAGGCACAAACTTATCTTTAGTGGCGATGACTAGAAGCATGCTGACGGAGACTGCCGTGGCCAACACTAGATTTTTTGGTAGTAGAATTTGAAATGTCCAGCATCAGGAAAATAACTTCGCCAGGGCGACCAGCGCTGTACATTGGCTAACATCGTTAGGTTTTGATGCTATTTCTTGAATGCCAAATAACATGGCATTTAGAACTGCGATTTGATGCAGCTTCTTGCGGTTTGGAGTAAAAACGTAGAATGCACTTTCTCAGTGCTGAAGCTCTCTGCTGTTGCGTTTCCTGGTAGTTTCACTCATAAATGCAGATTAGGCCTGAAGTTTAGAAGGCCCCGGAGAAGGGCGGAAGGCACGAATGCCTCTCGCTAGTTGAAGAAGACCGTAGAAGGTTTGAAGAAGGAATGCTGATGGAGAGCAAAACGCCGCCACTTAAATAATAACATCATGGAAACGTCTGGAAGCCAAGCTGGCGGGCGATGATTGGCCAGGGCAAGCTGTGACGTCAGTCATACAGGAAGGCAGCAAGCAAGTCGACACCCTTTTCAGTATGCGATCGTAAGCTGGAGGCGCATGACCTATTAACACGCTGAGGTAAGAGTCTTAGATATATATATAGAGAGAGATTAAACACTAGTAATAAACATTATAATGTTAACAGAAATGAATAAGTACATATGTTTTCGTTCGGTGGTCTCAAAAGCATTTAACTGACAAATGCGGCACAAAAGAAAAACGCACTATAAACATCACGAAAGTGATCATGCTCCGAGACCCCCGAAAGAAAACAATCAAAGAATCAGTTACAAAAACGTGAACAACAATAAAGAAGATGACACTAAGCCTCAACAGGCAAGATAGCAACCATAGAAATTGGTCTAGTATAGACACCCTTACTAGTGAGAACATCTACAACTCTCACATGATTATCACGTCCCAAATGGCAGTGAGTTACCCTACCAATATTCCATACGAGAGGGGGACTTGGATCTCGCAAAAGAACCATATCTCCCACTCGCACATCAGGCTGGGAAAGCCGCCACTTCTCTCTTCTGTTAAGTGAGCCAATATTTCTCGCGAATTAAACAAAGCAAAGTGCGGGTGCCAGCGTGCAAATTCTGATAATGAAATTTCTTTACGATAAGAGTAGTAATAGGATGTCTAGAAGGGAGAATAATGGGATGTTTTTTCTCATCTGAGTAACTAGAATATTCTAGCCTACCCCCCACTCTTATTAATCCATCTTGGTCCAAAAAAGGGGTGAGAGGTAACAGCCTACTAGACTTTGGTAAAGCTTTTTTGCTTAAAAGCGTCTGATACTCAAGAAAGAATACTTCTTGTTGCATGAGAAACAAGATTCTACGAGTAGCAAATTCCAATTCCATTTTAGTGAGAAAGGGTTGCGGTTTCACAGGCTGATCAAGAACAAGAAATTTCCATCGAAATAAATATGCTACCACACGAATTAATTTATTAAATGAAGAGTAACGCTGAAACAGACTAGTAGCAATAGAAGTTAGAAAAAGGGAAGCGGTAACAATGCGAGCATCAGGAACATCTTCTGCGAGTGGATTAGATGAACGAGGCCAACAAGAGAAATCCTGACTGAGCCACGCCGGACCATTCCAGTATAATTTAAGAGAAATTAATTTCTTGGGCAAGCAGCCACGTGAAATTATATCAGCGGGGTTTTCTTTTCCCGGAACATGATTCCATTGGTCAAAATGAGACAACTCTTGTATTTTAGAAACGCGATTAGCCACAAAAGTGGTCCAATGCGAAGAAGGTTTTGAAAGCCAAGCTAACACGATGGAAGAATCACTCCAAAACCATGTGGTCGAAAATTTCAAATTTAAACTGATTTTTAATTTGCTGGCTAATTCCACAGCCATTACAGCAGAACATAATTCCAATCTAGGCAAAGATATGGATTTGAGTGGGGCTACCTTTGATTTTGCGCAAATTAAATTGGAAAATCCGGGTAAAGTATTGGAAGAGCGGCCTACTAAATAGGCGCAGCAACCGTATGCCTTTTCAGAACTATCTGCAAATACGTGCAAATCGAAATACTGACATGAAAGGTCCGAAATTAAAGTGCGGGGAATAGAAATTTGAGAAAGATCTAACAAACTCTTGCGGTATTTCAACCACTCATCCAAAAGGGGGGAGGGTACCTCCTCATCCCAACCAATTTTCAATAACCAAAGTTTTTGCAAGAAAATTTTTGCAGTAATAACCACCGGAGCAATGTACTGCAAGGGATCAAAAACTTTTGCCATTTCTGATAATAATTGCCTTTTCGTTTGAGGGTGAAACTCAGATAAGTGTACCTGATAGGAAAAGGTATCTGAAGAAGGAGACCAAAAAACACCCAAGGTTTTAATAGCTGATTCCTCAGTAGGAAGCGCAACACATTTGTCAACAGGAATTACTTGTGAAAAGTTAGATAAAAATTCGGTTGAGTTCGAGTTCCACTTATGAAGGGTAAACCCACCACCGGAAAGAAGAGAGTTTAAATCTTCACAAACAAGAAGTGCGTCAGAGATACTAGGAAAGGAATACAGAAAATCATCTACATAAAATGCAGTTTTCAAAACTTCAGAAGCTAGAGGATGAAAAAGATGACCATCTTGTTCGGCCAACATGTGAAGAGATCGTATTGCGAGAAAGGCAGACGGCTTAAGACCGTATGTCACTGTTCTTAAACGAAATATTTTTATAGGTTTTGCATTGTCGTCTCGCCACAAAATTCTTTGCAAATTACGTTGTTCTGAATTTACTAGAATTTGCCTATACATTTGCTTGATGTCAGCAAGGACAGCAATGGGGAATAGACGAAAGTTAAGTAAAACGGAAGTAAGATCTGTCTGAATAGCGGGTCCAGAATGCAGAGTGTCATTGAGAGAAACACCATTAGCATCTGGAGATGACCCATTAAAAACCACTCTTATCTGTTCTCGGGTGGAAGAATTTTTCCAAACCGGATGATGATTAAGATATACTATTTCTTTAGGAGGATTACTAATTTCTTCAGATTTTGGAACTACTTCCATGTGATTCGCTGATTCGTATTCTTCCATGAAGGAAGTATACTGAGTTTTTAAGAGAGCATCTTTTTTAAAGCGATTTTCAATTGCGAATAAAGCTTTGAGAGCTCTGGAATGTGATTCTGTAATAACAGGGGGGTTAAAAATGCGAGGAAGAGTAACCACGAATCTGCCTTCAGTAGTGCGAACAGTGGTTCTACGTAGTGTGTTTCACAGATATCATTATTGCGAGAATGAGGTGAGGTGACTTGAATATCCTCAATGTCCCAGAACTTAATTAATTCTTGATTTAAATCAGCACCAACAAAATAACAATGAGATTTTTGTTGAACGGGGTTGCGGTATATTTGCCCAGTGGCAATCCAACCAAAATCAGTTCTACGAAAGAAAACATCACGGGCAACTTTAACCTTTTCCGGATGTAAACATTGCCAAAAAATGCTGGCACTTAAAAGAATTTCTACAGATGAAGCTCTGTTGAAATTCGGATCTGCAAGTTGCAAATGATGCGGAATATTCCAACCCTGGACTTGAAAGGAAGTAATGGGGGTGTCATTACCTATGGAATTTATAATTAAAAAATCTAAATTTAAATGAATGCCAAGATTATTGGAATCTTTTACATCCACTTTAGCATAACTCAGAGATTGCGATTTGGAACCATTAATTCCTGTAACTTCTATAGAAGTAGGGCATATTTGTAGACCTAACTTGCGAACTAGCGATTCACTGATAAAATTGTTAGTTGCAGCATTATCTAACAATCCCCTTACAGAAACCCATTTTCCGTGAACATTCTTCACTAGAATTTGGACAGTGGACAATAAAACTTGAGTTTTACTGAACGAAACAGAGCTTTGAGTAAAAGACTGAGCGTTATTCGGCAAAGTCTCAGAATGAGATTTAGCGGATGAACTATTGGTTGCTGATGACCGCGATCTTTCATGCCTATGCAGGAGAGTATGATGCTTTGCTTTACAGTGAAAACATAACCGTTCAGAACGACAATTGCTTATCATATGTGTCGCTGATAGGCAATTAAAGCAGTGCTTGTGGGTGGTAATTAATTTGCGTCTTTCATCCACAGATAAAGATTTGAATTGAGCGCATTGGTACAAGTTATGTGGTTGTTGACACAAAACACAAGCTTGTGCTTGATTGGAAGACCGAATATTGGTAGAAAAGACATGTGACCTTAGTACTCTCTGAGTGGGGCTGATGTCCTTACTATTAGAGGGAGGTTTGAAGGTAGCGCTACTCTTTTGACTGGCTACAGCAGAGAGAATTTGGCATTTCGCCTTTAAGAATTTAATAATAGCTTCATAGGTACACAATGAATGTTGCGACAGAGCTGCTTCCCAATCTTTTAAAGTTTTAGTGTCTAATTTAACAGAAATAAGATGAATCAAAAATAGATCCCAATGGTCAACTGGTTGGTCCAAATTTGCAAGCGCACGAATATGAAGTTCCGCAGCATCGATCAGATTACGAAGCGAGGCAAGATTATCAGCTTGAACAATAGGTAAATTGAATAAACCCTGTATGTGACGTTGAGTTTTTAAACGAGTGTTCCCAAACCGATCTCTGAGAAGTGCCAAAGCTACTTCATAATTTTCATTTGTCAACGTAAGCTCTTGGATGAGTTTAAGTGCGTTGCCTTGCAAGGACAAACGCAAATAATGAAACTTCTGTATTGAAGGAAGAGAATCGTTTTCGTGAATCAATGAATTGAATAATTCAAAAAATGGTTCCCATGTAGCTTCATCTCCGGTAAATTTAGGTAATTCTATTTTCGGTAATATAACACGGGAAGGAAAAGAAGAAGATTCTGAAGGAATTTTCTCCTGCTTTTCCTGCAATGTTAAACTTCTTAAAAGCTGCTTCGCGTCTGCGAACCCCTTATAATATAGATTTTCAACCTCACAACGGTCACTTTGCTGGTCGGGATCCTTGGTCTCAATATTACTTTGGATCTCATCATATTTTTCAAAGGCCTGTTCATAACCTTTCAGTCTTTGAGAAATTATGTCACTATTACGTTCTTTTTCCGGGAGCTCATCTAGAAAAGTGCGAAAACGCGTTAACTTGCCTTTGACAGAAGCTCTGGCATTAATGAGTTTCTCGTCAATCGGCATTATGAAAGTTTGTTGTGTACTCACGACTATACTGTGAGCTGGTACACCTTGCTTCGGAAGAAGTTGACAGTCTGCCAGAAAAGAGAGTGCGGCTTCCCCTGCGGTGAAATACGGGCCTGCTGTTTGTCTCCCTTCTCAGTGCCAACCATATACACTCGAGCTGAAACTTTCGAAGTAGATTAGAAAACACAATTTTTAAAATATTAACACACTCAATGTTCAGTATGGCATTTAAATTTTGAATTAGTTCCAACATTAAGAAATTTGAAGATTTGGTTAAACAGAATGTTTACAAGCATCCCGGGTTTCGGCACCAAAATGGTTATGTGGAGAACAGCCCAGATTCATCAACATAAACGGGAGGACAGCATCAGGCTTAAGGCCTGGACAAAATAACTTCCTTGAGAGAAGATTAGACTGAAAGGATTGGGCTAAGGAAATGCGGCCTGGTTCTTTCAATACTAGACTGAACATTGAGAGTAAATACAATACTTTTATTTTTAGGGTGAAACTTGCAAACACATTAATAAAGCCTTAATTAAAAAATTAGTTATGCTGGCCCGCCTGGGGCAGTTTCAAATGTTCATTAATTTTAATTAGGTTGGCCCAGCCATGGGCTATTACTCAAAAGTTCATTCTGCTTGATGCACACACAAATTTAATATTCTTGCACTTGCTAGCAAACACTTAAAACGAAGATGATTAAGATAATAATAAAAAAGGCACAAACTTATCTTTAGTGGCGATGACTAGAAGCATGCTGACGGAGACTGCCGTGGCCAACACTAGATTTTTTGGTAGTAGAATTTGAAATGTCCAGCATCAGGAAAATAACTTCGCCAGGGCGACCAGCGCTGTACATTGGCTAACATCGTTAGGTTTTGATGCTATTTCTTGAATGCCAAATAACATGGCATTTAGAACTGCGATTTGATGCAGCTTCTTGCGGTTTGGAGTAAAAACGTAGAATGCACTTTCTCAGTGCTGAAGCTCTCTGCTGTTGCGTTTCCTGGTAGTTTCACTCATAAATGCAGATTAGGCCTGAAGTTTAGAAGGCCCCGGAGAAGGGCGGAAGGCACGAATGCCTCTCGCTAGTTGAAGAAGACCGTAGAAGGTTTGAAGAAGGAATGCTGATGGAGAGCAAAACGCCGCCACTTAAATAATAACATCATGGAAACGTCTGGAAGCCAAGCTGGCGGGCGATGATTGGCCAGGGCAAGCTGTGACGTCAGTCATACAGGAAGGCAGCAAGCAAGTCGACACCCTTTTCAGTATGCGATCGTAAGCTGGAGGCGCATGACCTATTAACACGCTGAGGTAAGAGTCTTAGATATATATATAGAGAGAGATTAAACACTAGTAATAAACATTATAATGTTAACAGAAATGAATAAGTACATATGTTTTCGTTCGGTGGTCTCAAAAGCATTTAACTGACAAATGCGGCACAAAAGAAAAACGCACTATAAACATCACGAAAGTGATCAGCTGGCGGTCCCATGTCATAGATGTATGGCATGTAGAAAAACCTTCCACACTACACTTGTGTGAAGCCAAAATTTGTAGGTTAGAATCTCTATATTAGTTCCAACGTTCGCCGCCGGGTACTAACTGTGATGCCATCTAGTAGCCAAGTCTGCAAGCTAGGTGCCGTGGACGGTAGCATTTGGTAGCAATGAAATTACAGTCTGCAGTCCGTACTTGAATTGAACAGTTAACACACTAATACAGTCATCACAATTAACACCGGTTATTAGACGGATTCTACACACACCCAAAGTACATGGGGCTACATGTCTGCGTTGTCGCAGCCCCTAAACTGTGGAACCAACCAAGAGATTTCATTGGCTTCTGACCCAATTGCACCATTTTCCCCAATGTGCCATTGGCCTCAACAGATGGTATGGCTCATCTCATGGCTCCAATGTGTCGTTGGTGGCACGATTCTATTGTCTGCCAGAATGATTGATTTGTTAAGGAGCTGTTTGTATTTACAGTCGGTATAACTAAGTTATTTAGTAGTTTCAATTGGTTGTGTTAATGAAAGGAAAGTTCTAAGTGTTTGCATATATTCCTTTTGTTTGTAGTCTTTTTATCCAGTGAGAGTTAATGTTTATATCACATCGGAGAGAGAGAAGGGGCGTGGGGGCGCAGCGGTCAAGCTGTTGGCCTCTCGCCCAGGTGGGCCGGTTTCGATTCCCGGTCAATGCATGTGAGATTTTTGAAGTGAAACGCCAGGTCCCGTGGCTCATGATCGTGAGATTAACGGTCACGTAAAACTAAAAGCTTCCTTCCTTCACATCGGAGACTTATTTCTTCTTTTCATTTGACAATGATAATAATTACAATTATTTATTGAGAAATATTGTTCATGGTAAGAATAAAACAATGCTTATTGTGCATATTTTTCACAATGTGTTATAGCTTATGTTTCACGTTGTCCAAAGAATTTTCCTAATATACTATTTGAATAATGATTTGGATACTGTTGGATAGATTGTCAATCCAGAGTTGGAAAAAGGCAAGTTTCCATTGATTGCAAGGTTTGAGTAGAGTCTGTCCCCAAACTGTAAAAGTTTTTCTGTATGACTGCATGAAGCGCAAATTTTAGGTAGAGAATGTAGAACAGTTTACATATCTAGGTAGCACTATAAATGGAAGTAATGACAATAACGTTGAAATTAATAACAGACTAAGTCAAGGCACAACATTTTATCACCAAGTCAGAGAACTTTTATGGGATGACAAAGTACCCAAGAGAACGAAATTAACACTATATAAACAGTATTTCATACCAATTGTAACATATGGACTGGAAACACTGGTAACGAATAAAAGGCAAAATATACAAGCAGTAGAAATGAAATTTTTAAGAACTTCAGCTAAAAAGACAAGAAGGGATAGAATTCAAAATATTAAAATCAGAGAACAGTTAAATATGGAACCGTTAAATTAGAAGATACAGAAAGGAAGGTTACGTTGGTTCGGACATGTAAAAAGAATGGGTAAAGAAAGAGTAGCAAGAAGGGAATTAGAAAGAGACGTTAAGGAAAAGAGACCAGTTGGAAGACCGAGAAGAAGGTGGTTGGACCAAATTTTGAAGGACATTGGAGAAGCTGGATTGGATGTGGCAGAAGTGCTGGAACAGGAAAAATGGAAGGACAGAAAGGAGTGGAGGAGGCTTGTAAACCACACCCGGGTGACTGGAGTAAATTTAGTAAATATATTTAATAAACAGTGTGGGAGTGTGTAGAGAAGAGAGGAGGAAAACCTGAAGAAGTACTAAAAACAGGAGAGGAGTGGTGGAGAGACAGGAAACGTTGGAGGTCCTTAATTCACAACCCGACCCAGGAAGCTGGAAACGGGAAATGAAGATGATGATGATGATTGAAGAGAGAAAGTACGAACTGTATTTTAAATTTTGGTTAGGATTTCGATGTCAGATGATGTTTCACACCAACATATGGGCCGAAGAAGGAAACACATCAAGTTTCCTAAACATGTACTGCCCCTGTAAATTGAATTATTTAGGGACAAAATGAGAGTATTTTCCGTCCCCATGATAAAATTTAACTAGCAAATATAATTTCTGGAAGTGTGACACGAGAGTGTAGTGTTACAAGCTCGAGACTGTGGGAGAGCCTGATCACGTGATATATTGCACAATGGACGCTTCTAGAAGGCTATATTTAGCATAGCAACAGCGAGTTTGGAGATTAATATTATAAATATTGTTATAAATTATGCTATTGGATCCCAGCCCAGAGCCTATGAGAACAGGTCTTATTGAAGACGGGATCAACTTTAATTACACAATATGATGAAATTATGCATTTAGGCCCTTAGAAGAAGATTTTCTTATTTGGTAATGAAGAGAACATTAAAAGAAATTATGTCTGATACTTTAAAAACCACAGATCGGTTAATCTACGCAGTAATCAGCATTAGTAATCTAAGCGCTAAAATTATGGTGGGAGTTTGATATGGCCGCCAAAAATTCGACTTGGAGGGGGAGATCCAAGGATCGAGGTTCTTATTCCAGCAGACTTTGAAGAGTGAGGAAGTGTTTTTACTGGGTTAACGGAGATCCCAAAGCTTAGTCCGAGTGCGACGACTGTCGACTTGTGGAGACGCGAGGATAGCTAGGTGGAGCGTAGGAGGTCACCGCACTTCCATTCTACGTGAAGTTGCGAGGAACATTGAATTGATTATATCTTTTATATAATTGAGATCTGAAGTTAAATAAGCATATATATATATAAAGAACAGGTCGCATACTATATATTGTGAAAAGTCGAGTGCTTTAAAAATTCACCGTTTCGACAATATAAGCCTGTCAAGTTAGATTTCCAAATGTGTTGGAAATAAAGCTGAATATCATTATAAATTGCAACGTGAAGTTGGCGAACGCAGTTCAAGTGAACAGTAGCGGAGAACTTTTAATATTGGCGCAACACATAAACATTAACAGAATGACTATTATTATTTTTCAAACCTTATCATTCAGTATAATTAACATTGTTGATATGATGAACTAAATAGTCGTGCGCCAGAGACATATTCGATAACTGGAGTTAAGATACAACGATGGAGCTTCGTTAGACAACGTATTCTTGAATACAGACGTAGTGTACGGTCCATCTTGTGCATTTTCGTCAGTCTACGAACACTAATATAACATCAATTAGCAATGGAAATATTTCATTCACCATTTATATGAATATTTCCATAATTATATTCCAATGATGAAGCTGATACATATTTACGACGGAGAATGAAGACTTTACAGAAGAGATTTGTCAAGATGCTAGGGAAAGGTAGCCCAGCAACACAGAAGAATTTGCCAGAAGGATGTCGTTCGAGCCCAGACGAATGTTGGTGAATTCCAGAGAGGGACGTTTCTTATCTCTGAGGTCGCAGATCCGAGGTTTGAATGCAGATCCATCTCAGTGTCTTGTACTGAGGAAACATCTAAAGTATTGTGGGAATACTTGCATAGATCTTCAAGTTTTCGTCCTAATAAGGTATTAGTGTATCTCAATTGTTATATAGAGCTTTATTAGTAACATTCTGAGCCAGCGATCTTATTCCATATTTCTATATTTTCACATTTCATGTATTTCAGTGCTTTTATGTATTTTACACTTCAGATGTGTGTTAAGATTTTTATACTTCAAGATTATTTAGAAGATGATTGCATTTCATCTATTTTTCAATTTTATTCTACGGATCAGTTGTGGAACTGACATTAAAATTTTGTTTGAGGAATCATATTGCCTCATGGGAGACTAGTCGTTTCGACTCTCGAATTTTAATAATTTCATTTAAACCAAGTATTCTATCCAAGTGTAAGAAAACTTGTTTGGGATAAGGAAGTACCAAGGAAAAGCAAGGAGGTAATGTATAAAGTGTACTATGTTCCCATATTAACTTATGCAGCTGAGACTTGGACCCTGACAAGCAGGCAAGAGAGTAGAATCCAAGCCAGTGAAATGAAATTCCTAAGAAGTATGATAGGAAAGACAAGGAATGAAGATGTTAGGAAGGAAGTTGGAATGGGAAAACTAAATGAGAGAATTGAGAAGAATAAACTAAGGTGGTTTGGACATGTAAAGAGGATGGAGGAAAATAGAATACCAAGACAGATGCTGGAGGCGAAGTGCAAGGGTAAGAGAGCAAGAGGAAGACCTAGAACAAGGTGGATTGATTCAGTGAAGAACAGCGTAAGAAAAAGAAATCTGGACTGGGACAAGATCGTGGAAGAAGAATGGTGGAAGGAAAGAGGAAAGTGGAGAAGTGCCATAAATACTAGGGGTCGACGGTGCACCGATTTTTCGGTTTCGGTACGGTACAAAGGAAATTACCGACCTCGGTTCGAGACGATAAAAAAAACGGTAAAAAGTTCGGTTCGGTTCAAGAGACATAAATACTGTAATTTAAGGAAACCTTTTTTTAGACATCCAAAGTATTGTCCTTTATCATCAATGTTTTACTTCAATAGTTAGTTAAATACAGTAAAACTTCTTGTATACGGTTCATATTTATACGTTTTCTATACGATTTTTTCCTGGTCCCGGCAAGCCTATATTTTCCATGTTAATTTATCTCCGATATACGTTTTACATTTATTCGTTTTTCACGCTTATACGATAATATTTTAAGTCCCTTGCAATATAAAGCATCATTTATACGTTGCGTGTTCTGAGGAAGTACGTATGTTCGAATGCAAACTTTTGTTACCGCCTGTACTTCCGTTCGGAAGGATGCACCGCGTGCTATATTATGTTACGATGGCCTTGAGCGACACCGGTGGTCACGGCGACACTCGCTTGCCAGAGTGTCGTAACAAGGAAGAACAGCTTGCGTAATAAGCAAGCGCTATTATTGTGTTAGCCTTTCAAAATAACAGGAAGCAGCCATAAAACACAGTTAGACAGCATCTGAAGCTTATGTTAAGATGAGCGGAAGTGTTTTACGATCGCCGATATATTAAAAAATATATTATTTCCGCTTTTATAATTTTCATTCGTGTCTTTTTTTAGGACTTCTCGTCAACCCATTAAAAATACGCGATTGATTCTGTGTTCTAATAATCTTGCGTCTTCAGACAAATGAAAATCCATTAATTTAGGCCTACACTACGGCATTTTATTAATGACGATGAAGAGCCGCAGAATAATACAGTGGATTTTAATGATGCTGTCAATGCTCTATGGACTATCAAACATTTTGTGACGCACCATAACGTTTCTGAGGAAATAATGGCCGAATTATATCGGTTTGAAAATACTGTTCACGCCGTGGCCTCGGCCAACAAAAAACAAGTCAAGATAACAGACTACTTCGTAAAGTGACTCAATTTTCTTTGTTTTGTTATATCTGGGTGCATTTCTCTTGTAGTTGTTTTGTTACATATTGCCTATTATAGTTAAACAATCGTATTATTATTTCTTGTTTTTCACTTCTTAACGGAAACCCTCGCTCGCCTGCCGCCCGCGTTGCTAGCCTGTCTCCCGCCAGGCACTTGCCGTAATGCGTAGCTCGCGCGGCACAGTCATTGAGTAGACTATAGCCTATAGTTCACAGCTGGTGCTGAAAATGTTCGCCATTCATTGCTACACATCGCTGGCACCTCTTCATGAAGTTGTCATTTACGTTCTGAAGTTCCTCAGCACCGATTGACTCTATTTCAGCTGTAATATACCTTAGTCCAAAGAATATGGACAGTTAAAGCCGTGGCGTCAAGAAGCGCATACGGCAAAGTGCTTGGCGAGAACCGGCTCGCGGCGCGAGTGAGGGTCCCTGTCGCTTTTAAAACAAAGTCCCTGTATAACCCATATTGTCACATACATTTTGCAGTTTTTATTTACCGACTTTCATTTACGCGTTTTTCACATTTATGCGTGTTTTTTTTTCCTTTGGTCCCCTGGAAATCGTATAAGTGAAGTTCTACTACTAGAGCACAATAACTCTTCTGATTAATAAAATTAAATTATGGACTTAAGTGTTCCAGTGTGAGCCTAATGTCTATTTAATGTGTGCATCAATTGGCTTACTCCACTCCAAAAGGGCAAGTTTGAAAGTTAATGGAACATTGTATGAGATTATTAGCTGTACATTTTTTCTGTATTTTAAATAAAAATTGTGCTATTTGGCAAGTATTTGGTTTACTGTATAATCATTAGAACTCATGTGTTACTTTTTTCTTAATGGTTTACAAATTACTCTAATTTAACATGTTAAAATCAGCCGAGCTGTACCGAACCGATTTTGTACCGAGAACCGAAGTACAATTTTTTTTACCGAACCGAACCGTACCGAACCCGAATTTTCAGTACCGAAGACCCCTAATAAATACCCCAACCCGGCAGGAGCTGGATAAGGGGAAATGATGATAATTAAATACAAGTTTTTCGGGCTTGTAGGCCGTGGTCCAGACAGGATATCTCCCGACGTTTCACCGGACGCAGTTTCCGGTGAAACGTCGGGAGATATCCTGCGCTGACCAAGGAAAGGAGCGGAACCCTTGATAATGCCGGACGCAGTTTCCGGTGAAACGTCGGGAGATATCCTGTCTGGACCACGGCCTACAACCCCGAAAAACTTGTATTTAATTATGAACGCCGGCCGTGAAAGCCTAAGCGGAAATGATGATGATGATTCTGACATTGTCTCATAGCTTCAAATTAAATTCTTATTAAATTTAATTTGAGCACTTTAATGTAACAACATATAACTCAAGAACAGAAGAAACATCGAATGATATTGTTATATCATTATTGTACATAAACTATCGACGATCTAAGAAATACTAGTCGTTTGATAAGACCGAAGTCTTAATCCCTATGAACATTCTTTGTGTGGAGTGGAAAAACATTGCGACATTGACAAACCTTTCTTATTATTTGTAAAGCTAAGAGCTTTGTTCATTTAATATGCTAGAGGAAATACCTTTTGATAGAAGATTATTCAAATCTTTGGCTAGGAATTCAAAGCTAGTTTATCCCGGTCAAGATTGAATTCTATCTGACACTATAAATAACATGTGTGTTATTTTATGCTATTTGTGTAACATCACGTCATTTGTGGACATGATATTACAACGATAAACAATTTAAAGCTTGACAAGTGAGATGAGACAGGAGTATTATTTTTATTACATGTATTTGCGACAGACGAGTTAACAGTTAATTATCTTGTTGTGGAGTAAACTTTAGGAGGTTAATCACGACTGTCTAATATCGTTCATTACAATTGGAAGTTTCGTTTGAAGAACTTATGCATGTATAATTGTAGTCCAGTAGTCATGTGCAATGATACTGAGGGTCATGCCATTATTTGAGAGAAGTTCCTACATAAGATATGTTAATAACAATTAATCCTTTTTGGTTATTGTTTAACATAGTAGATGATAATTGTTTATGCCATATATACTGTTATATGAGGATTTGTAGAGCTATGAAGAGTGCTCATGCAAGGGAATTCCGCATTTTAAGGAAGTCAAAGTATTGTTGTTCTTTGATAAAAAGGCATGTATCATGATAAGAGCCGTTGTATACAAGTAGTCCAGTTCTTGTGAATTAACGATTTAGCTGCGTTAACAGGAGGGTTTCAGCGGAAATGCAACTTGAGAAAGATTGTCTACTCATGTCTATAATAAAACTTTCTTCGGCTTATCCCAATTAATTGGGGTCGCCGGAGCCAACCAGGCTCATTTTGGTTTTGGCCGGGGATTTAAAGCCGGATGCCCTTCCTGACGCCACGTGATTTTTCAGGTGAAAATTCCACCCCGCTGTCACCGGGATTCGAACCCCGGCCGTCCGGGTGAAAGACGAGCAGCTAAGCCACTGCGCCATCACGCTCCCCTACTCATGTCTATAATACGATTATTAAATTTTATTAAACCTGAAGTTATGTAATTACGTACAGTTTCCCTTAATTAGTCGACTGTATTATACCGACAGTGTAATGAAACCTATATAAGACGATGTGTAAGCAGTATATCAAAACTACAGAACGTTAGAGAAGGATGGTTATGTGAAAAACCAGTATATATATTTAGTTAAGAATTATATTGTAACCGAGAAGTTAGAATCTCGAAAGTGTCGCGTTAGCAACACTAGATAATGGACATTATTATAAACATATTACATGTAAATATTTTGTGGAAATGATTTAATTAGTTAAATAATTTAGTAGGATTTATTAATCAATTGTTTTGAAATAGCGTGTATTTTATGAGCGGATGTTTTTGGGTATGAATGATTGTTCATTATTAAGAGCAAATGTGGAACCGGATTGGTCTAGAACAATTGCGGGGTGCGAATGAAAGAGTGTATAAAAATTTTTAGTATGATTGTTTAAGAAACAGAGTAGTTATATGAACTTTTGTAAGATCTAAATGTTAATTTTACGTGTTTTTAATAAACGCACACACAAGCAGTCTCTGTGGACTAGCGAGAATGATACACCGTTATATTGGAGAGCGATGACATAATATGAACAGGTGTAGGCTCACCGCCTTCTATATAAATTGTATAAACCAGTTTCGAGTACGGCGTGGTGCCGGTATTTCATTGATGAAACAAAGTTAATGCACGTGCGTTCTGCAAACGCAGGCTTGTGAATGAAATCAGGTGTCTGGAATGCCATTAAGAGATTTCATTAAACGTTTTTATTTTTACGCATTGTAGGCTTAAGACCAAGCCAAGATTTTATACTCATAATTTTTAATACAGCATTGTAGTAAGATGTAGAGTTGAAAGGAGGTGTGAATGTTTGCATGTTTTTAATTTTAATTTCTATTGTTAAATTCGTTTATTGTTATTTTGTTTATACTAGATTAGTTTACCCTATTGTTAATAAATTTTGTTCAAATTGTTTTCCATCGTTGTTGGAGTGTGATTCATTTTAAATATAAGGAGCAGAGTATTGTGGATGTAGTGTAGGCAAGCTGAATTCCCAGTCCCCGAGGTAAGTAAAGGTGAGTGCCCCGTGTAGTTCACCCGTTCATCCGAGGTATGCGATGACCCATCTGCCATTACATCGCATACCTGGCTTCCCAGGCCAGAGTGGAGTTAAATGAACATGAAATTAAATAAGGAATGAGTCGGAAATTCAGTTGAAATATCACAAAAGCAGAGGGTAACACGAGATAAAGTATCTCCAGGGTCGTTACGGGCTTAAATTTAATCAAAATAACAAATAGAAATGGGCGCCATCAACTGAACCCCTAGCAAACCACATCCTTTCTGGTTAAGCCTTAATTAAGACAAAGGAAAGGATTGGGAAAACAACACCATCATCAGATCACAACTAAGATAAAACCAAATTTATTTAAACTTAAATAGTCAGACAGAAAAATAAACACAAACCCTGCCTAAGAGTATGGTCGAATGTAAACGTTAGGTTGTTATAGTCCTCAAAAATCGAACCATCTCTGTGCTATTTCAAAGTATTTTTCATCCACATAAAATATAAAAATTTACTAAAGTTCGCTTGAGTTCTCAGGGCCACCGTAGCACTATGTCTTTGCGTCACTGACATTTCGTGATCCCGGAGACCTAACCTTTCTTTAATTTAACATCTGTAATGTGGATATCAAGAAATATGAATCTGTCTAACACAAAATATTCTAAAAACACATATATTCAAATATTCACTCATTTCTATGGCTTAAATGGCACTAATCAATGCTGGAAATCCCAACAATTGCTCCTCAAAATCTAACAATTAATTTATACACCATATTTACACTATCACTGATTATTGCTTGGTTGTGAATCACAGAAAATTTCACTATTCATTGGTTATCACCATCATTATCATATCAAAATTAAATATTTCTCACATTAGTTCTCATCTCAGTATTCGTTATATTCAAGTCAGAATAATTAATTTATTACCATCAAATCATTTAAATGAATATTATATTCATCAATTCATTATATTATTCAATTATCCACACACTCTCATTTCATTATCTCATTCAGATTAAATTATCTCAATTCATCCATTTAAATTGTTTAATGCATTAATTCAAGTTGCAATTCATCAATTTATTTAAATCATATTTCTTATTTAAACTTATTTAAATTCATTTAAATTTTATTAGTCATCAGCTCCTTTAATTAATTATCACCCTTTAATTCAGTTATTCATCAGCTGTTTAATCACCTATTAATTTATTTAATTCAATTAATTTATTCAACCTTTAATTCATCAATTTATTTAATTCATCGATTTATTCAAATTTTAATTTATCAATTTATTCAAATTTTAATTCATCGGGTCAGATCATTAATATGCTTAAATTTCAGATTATTATTTCATAAAGTATTATTATCAGAAAATCTTGGATTATCAAAATTATTTATTTAATTTCCTAAAAAATTGTTTAATATAGATTATAGAACGTTGTCTTACAGTTTTACCAGTTCCAAGTTATACTTTGTATTTAATTATCATGCCAAAATAATACGTTGCCTTCACAAAATCACGTTGGATCTCACTATCCAAAACTTCACCATTTAATCTCACTTTGTCAAATACCATATTTGAATACCATAATTATTCCATATAACACCATAATTATTCCATCTAACACCATAATTATTCAGCGCACAGCACGAATCTCCAAAAATATGCTAGACTGGGTTCAACAACCTCATGTCTTCCTCAAAATTATCATTGGCAACATTGCAAACTTCCACTTGGCAACCTCCAGAAATACCTATCAAAAATACTTCACATAATTACGTTGCATGATCCACAAAAATACATAACTGGCTTCAAATGATTAACGCACACAATCTACAAGAACTGTAATTGATCTGGTCATATCTAGACAACTTCTTAAACAATATGAAAATTACCTTAGTAATCGTAATCCAATTCAAGATCTGCTTTAAATTTAGAGCATAAATTCTCTTAAGATCCTCAAGATTTACTTCAAAGAAAAACACCAATGTGTTATATTACCTCACATCAAGAATATCTAATAATGATCTGCCTCAAAATAAATTCTGACCATAAATGATTCATCTTACAAGATTCAATTACTTGAAATCCTTCTCAAAGGTATCAAATCACTCACAAAGAGTATCAAAAGCATCAGCTGTTAAATGAATATACTCTCAAAAGAGTATTGCAACAAAATATTGGATTGGCAAAACAAGAATTACAAAATGTAACCCTGCTGACATTTATTTTTAATTTATTTAACAAAATTCGATTAATATGTGACTGGTAGTTTATTGTTTAATCCTCTTACGATCATAAGTACACTCGGATGATAAAATGAGACCCTCGACTGGCAGGTAAGGTGAGTGCCACCACGCAATTGCTTAGAGCAACAGGCCCCGCCTCATAGACTATGATGATAATGCCCTAGAATGATAGGTCAGGTGAGTGCCACCACACAATTGCTTAGAGCAACAGGCCCCATCTCGTGGACTAGTGAGTGAGTGTACATGATTGGAATCAACAAGACTCTATTTGTCACATAAAAGCGATATGCATTTACTTGAGTGAATAAAATTTTAATATCACCAAACAATCCAATAAAAAAATCCCTACTGATGAATTATACATACTCGCTAGTATGCAATGAACTGACGAAATAATTCAAATTATCCAATTGCAGATCACGAGTTCGAAACACTCGCTAAAAATATCCATAATCAAGAAATACTATCCTCACAGAAAAATATAAAGACCAAAATCCTGTCTAATAAAGTCAACCAATGGTGAGAACGTCGTTTAAATGTGCCTGCCATATCATATGGTAACACCATATTTTAGCAAATGGAGCAATAAAATATTTAAGCCATGTTGAAAAATAATAGTAGCACTTCTACTAGAAATATATACAAGTATGCCCAGTGTTCATGAAAAATCATATCAGGAATGCCATAACTCTTACAATACCTTCATATTTCCGATGTTAATATAATTCAAAGATCGTCGGTAATCCAAGTGATTGTCACAGATTTCTCGCTAGATCGACGAAAACGCTGTATCACCCACTGAACTAACGCTTGACTCCATCCAAGTGAATTTGATGTCATATTTGTCCTCTTCGTCAGGAACCGAATCCATCGCTCTGAGGTGCCATCACGCCTCTGTATCCGCCTAGCCCGACATGATGAACTGAAGATTATCCATCATGGATATTGTCCAAACTCTTCCACAAAAGTTCAAAAATACAGAGTACCCCATACTCTTCGAATATGCCACGCCACTGTTCCATAAACTATTCGGTTGGCATTCGATAAAAATGTTAGTCTCCACAGCGGCTGAATTTCACTAGTAGAAAAATGAAGTATCTTGAAAAGTGTACTGATTTGTCAGACACCCTGTATCTGTGTTCGTAACTGAGATATTTCATAATTGTTCATGATATGTAACTATTATGCTGCACGTGCCACTATTCACAAAGTGCATACGCTTATAAATTTTCACTTGCCAAAAGCAGTAATGTTGGAACGGCCCCATGGTCGCCTTAAATATTTCGGTCCAAATGCATCATGAAATATGCCGTAATACCGCTGAAATAAGTTCAAGTCCATCTAAATGTCCATAATAGAAGTGTATAATTGTAATTGGACTGCACAATTGGACTGTCGAAACACAAGTCCAAACGTTAGCTTGACAAAATGTCAGAGTAATGTTCAACTGCTTGACTATCGCATGATTATAAAATGTCGCCCACAGCACGACACGTTCCGCCTCACTGTCCTTGTATAATATGAGGTTGAACACTGGCCTCATTATACTGCTTCGCTGTGCTATTGTACACTGAGAATGTAGCTCAAATAATGTTTCTCGATTCTAGTATAATCCTGCGTATTGCTTCGGTAAATTGTAAGCTTGGAAAAGCATTGCTGTTTCACGTGAATACTACTGCGATGTTGAAATGACATGTGTCTGAACACCGGCTTCCTCACTCAAGTTCACGGCCTGTATAACCTGCCTTATGGACAGCGTGTGCTCCAACAACTAACTCCGAATACTGCGTTGCAGGCCTCGCCTAGCGACTATCTCCCGCACGTAACTTTCTGTATCGCACTGCCTTGTAAAACTGTTCTCTTATCGCACGATGTGATCCGCTCAGCTTGACTGCTGGAGTAATTCTTTTTGCTGGTGTCACTGCGCTCGGCCGTCTCGCCCTGCTCTACCACGTGACTTCCCCCTTCCTTCCGCTGTCTGACGTCACAGCTGTAACCTCGACCACACTATTTCGGCTATGAAGTTATAACATAACTTAAGGAGTTGTCTGCCTTTCTTCAAGTTATTACCAATAAGATTTCTTGATATTTCCTTCCCTTCTGAGGTTAGATAAGGTTTTATTCCACATTAATCTTTATAATTATCCAGTATTTCTCCCATAATTCCATATGCTTGAGGGGTAGTGCCTCCTTCTCCCTCGGCCTCTTACGTCATTTCCTACCATTCTTCTGACTCGATCTGAGCGCTATCTTTTCTCTCCTTGCCCACAAATCTCAACTATGGCTCGATCACAACTGGCGTAGCCGATAGCCTCAACTAGGTATCGGGTACAGTAGTTGGTTGTTGATCCACAATATTCTTGTAACTGCTGTCTGTAAATCCCTAAAGGCCATGTTGGAAGCGATTTCTAATATTTCTAGTATTTGCCGGTGCAGTTAGAAATAGGCAATCCAGCGGGGGCAATGGATATTCCGACAGGTTCCTTTCCGGATTATCGGGTACAGTACCTATAGTATTTTTAGTAAAGTAAAGTATTGATTTGGCGAGTGAAAATTGTGTTATACTTCTTGTAAACATTTGAGGGCGACAAAATGTGTAAATTTTGATCTTAGGAATTGAAATGAAATGTCTGCTGGTGTCCTTGAGATCTCTCGCATTGAAGCAAGAGTAGTGACTGCCCGCACTGGCCTGTGCTCGTGTCCTGGGCCCACTGGCACAGAATGGTGGGGTGCGCTGTACCAACCTACAGATCCCATTCTCACCACTTTTGTGGCCATTGCAATCATCTGTGTTTTCCTGCATTGCGTGAGTGAAGTAGGCAGTGGATGTTGACCATGATTGTTGTTGGTTGATATCAGATATATGGAGATGAAGGAAAACAAACATACCAGTATTTAAACCCAGTCTTTCAAGACTCAGTGTATTTATTGTCATAGACATTCAGACAGAACTTAATGACTGGCCGATGAAAAAATTATTATGTTTCTAGACCTATGTCTAATTTTTTATCCATGCCAGGAGTATACCTTACTCACATATCTGCTCAGGCTATTGAAATGAATGATAATATGCATTAGCAGGTTGAATTCTTAAAAAAATAACTCATTTTATTTCAAAACTGGAAGATCATGAACATAAATTTCCACACCATTGCTCTCTGTCTTCAGCACCTCGTTTCATCTCACAGTAGGAACCATAATGAAGAGTTAGTGTGATGTCTTACAGGAAAAATTTTCTCGGTCGACCTCGGCATTTCTTCCCTGTGATTTTCCCTTCCAGGAGATTAGTTAGGAAAGCGTCATGTCACAAGATGTGGCCTGTGAATTTAGCTTTTCTCTTATGAATAGTTGGTCTCAGTTCTCTCATTCTCTGCCAGACCCAAATCTCAAACGCTTCCAATCCTGACCTCTGAAACAAACAAATATTAATTCCTATTACAATACACTTGAAATTCAAAAGTTAGCAAAACATAGTGATAGTTCAGGGCTGCCACCATTGTATGTTAAAATCCTGGTCAAGTACCTGGAAATTCTGTGAAAATTATGAATTTACGAAAGAATAAAAAAAGACTTGCTAATACGGGTGAGAAAAAATTTGTGTTTGTTGCCAATATGTTGAATTTCTAAACATGTTTATTTAGACTAAACATTAATCACTCAGTTTCATTGTTCAGTTAGTAAAATAATGTGATGGTGAAATTCCACGAGAAAAGATGCAAAATCATTACCATTGTATAAGATGTTCCAAAAATTGTTTGTATAAAAAATGTATAAAATTGAAGTGCTAGGAAACAATCTCAGTATACTAGCACTGAGCATCTTTTCCAACTTTTCCCAGAAAAAATATGACTTCTCTTGAAAACCCTTGACCTAGTTATTACCTCGTGAGCTTTTATATCATGTTGAATGGCGCAGCACTTGAGTGTGGAACCATTGATGTACACTTTGTCCAGTGCGGCAGATCATAATTCTGGGAAGTCTTTAAATAAATAGATAAATAAATTATACCTTTTTCCTCAATAAGTAACATATTTGTTTAGCTAGAGAGTAATTGTATTTCTTGTGTTGCGTTTGACAGGTGTAATCTATGCACTCGGCCGGAAGGAATATGGCCGTTTGGGGCTAGGTGAGAAGTGTGAAGATGCTTTAGTTCCGACTGTTATTCCCAAGTTGAAAGACGTCAAATGCGTGAATGTGGCCTGTGGGACTGCCGTCTCCTTTGCAGTGAGTGATAAAGGTGAGAAAATCATTGCCAATTCTTTCTGTGACTAATAATTCATCCAATGTCGTCTGGTCAGACGCTCAGTATTGCAGCATTCTCATTCACTGCGTCTGCTGCTTGTCTGTAACATAAACTGCTAGCTGCAAGCTGAATGCTGAATTTGTCGCATTATTGTGTCTGCAAGCTCAATGTTCTTGCTTTAACCGAAACTGTGGCTACATTAGCTCACCCTCAGGTTTTTGCCTTGTGCGGTTTGTTTTGTATTTTTTATTTTTTAGGTTACCTACCATGGCCACCTATTGGTGAGGACCACAGAGAGTCTGGTGTCTCGTGCCTTGAGATTCTTTGGTGGTGGTCAGCCAGGTGGACCAGGTGGCTTTGCTAATGGCAAGGTATCGATGGTGATTATTATTGATAGTTAGGATGCCATGCAGAATGGAGGCTGGCTTTTTATGTAAATGGTGATGTTGGGAATTATATTATGCTCTAGTCTGGCAAATGGTTTTGCATGTTGAAGAAGAAATCCTGCTTATATGTCTGACAAACAGGTATTGTTAGTTTTGATTGCCAGAGATCAACCCCTTGGAGAAGAATTAATATTAGTAAATACCGTATATACCCGAATACCACCCGCACATTTTTATACAAAATCGGACATGAAAAATTCGGGTGCGGGTATTACAGTAATTGAGTCATCCAAATTTTAAAGATTTAAATTGCCCACCACGCGCGAGTATCCGCTATTATGGTGCTTGTTCGGGTGTACTTGTTTATTTCCATCTAATGGCTTGACCGGTCACGCAAGCCAAACACCTGCGTCAGTTTCGTTAGTTGCGTGATAGCATGGCATCAGTAAAGGCTTGGTCAAACAGGAAGCGGGCTGACCGCGCAAACTCGGCCACTCGACCTCTGCGAACTCTGTATCGTGTAATATTGCATCATCCTGGTTAAACAGCAGGCGATCTACCGCGGCGGGTAAGTGAGCAGTTGTGATTTTCCACAAAGTCCGCGCCTGGACTTGTCCGTATTCAGTTTGACCACCCCAGTCCACGACGGGCTGCGGTCGTTCGTTCGCGCGAGCAGCCCGTGTCCTGTTTGACCAAGCCGAACTCGGCACACGCACTGGAATGTTTAAACTCGCGCCGCTGTTTAAACCATACCAGCAGATCTTGTTCTACGTCGTCGTATTTCCCGATTTTAATTTTCTTGCAGTTTGCGGAAGTATTCCCGGCAGAAGCCAGTGATTTTCATATCTCTTCACACATGTTTCAAGGTTAACACTGTCCAATGAGCTGCTGCTGTCATGGCGTGACGTCCTGTAGCCTTGACGTATTTCGCCCGGTCAGATGATTCACTGGAGACCTGCGGACACTCGGAACTGCTGTGTTCTTTCACTCGGAACACCGGAAGCAACTTTCGTGGAGATTGGCGAGATTTGATTCAATCGCGGGACCGAGAATATCGGACGTCTTAAGTGGAAAAACTTTTTATGCGGGAACTTCTTAACCGAGTTTTACTGTATTACAGTGTTAATAGTATACATTTTTTGTTTGAAATAAAGTGTCAAAAACAAACAAAAAAGTTTTTTTTTTTAAATTTCCATACAAAAATGAGGGTGCGGAGATGATTCGGGTATATACGGTAGTGTATTTTTGTGAAGTTGGTACTGAGTCTTTGTGTGATGTCATTTATGCTAGTATTATAGCCCCTCTATCCTGAGGCGGCTAGCTCGGATTATCATATTAATTACTACAATGGCAAGCTTGGTGAATTTTATATTTATTACAATGACGTACCAGCGTGTGGCTAGATGAAGGACGTACCAATAAGTAAGAAGATAAGTTTATCGATTTAAATATCAATATTGGAACAGAATAGTTAAAATAACGCCCAAGTGTGGAACATGTTGTTTGTTGACTGAGACCACTACAGGGAAAGTATCATATTTATTACATTGCCATCTTTAACATTAATATTGCCCATCATGTGACTGTGCTCATTTGTTGCCTGTTACTAAGCAGCTACATTATTTATACAACAATCTTCCGAAGCAAAACCCTTTTGATATCTTTGGGAAAACCAACTACAATTAATGTATCTTGGGGTCACTTCTTAGCGTGTGCACTCATTTTCATATATTTCTTTTTACAGGTATGGGTTTAACGGTTTGCCCAGCGTAAGCTTAAAAAGCGCACGGACACCGTGTGTTTTTATCGACTTTTTCACTAAAATCGTTACTTCTCGGCTTCCTTTGATCGTGAATAAATTATTTTCTACAGAAATCGTCCTCGAGATATCCTTTACAGAATGGTGAAAACCGCATCAAAATCCATCCAGAGGTTCACCCGTGACATCCAAGAAGGACAGTAGCGACACTCGAGCGCAACAACAGAAGAGAGAGCGTTGCAGCAGAAGAGAGATAAAACGATATCATCACCTTTCACTGTAACACTTTTACACGAACGTCACTGTTGGTATTCCAACAATTTATTTGACGTCGCCACGTCAAAAAAAAATATGTTTGAGTTCGTTTCAACCACATTTCCCCTCATATTTAACACAATCAATTTGACGGCACATACAGTGTTATTTGCTTGGTTGTTAGAAGCGATGATAACAACACTCAAAGAAAAAAAAAGATTATCTAAATAATTTTCAACTAAACTTTTTTGTTTCCGAAGAAACTTTTTTTACTTTGATTGAGTTGGTCATTAATCAAATTTCTTTGCATATTAGCTGCACCCCCTATTTTCGGAGCCAGAACTGCAACTGATAATGGGCAATATACAATGAAAGCTAACACACAGGGATATTTGCCAGGTCCGTGTACCAGTCAATGCTGGGCCTGAGGGAAACCATAACATTCAGCAGTAAGAAATTCTCTTACCTGTACTGTTCTTCAGTTGTGTTGCCACGGACCTGGCTGCATTGCGTTAAATTCTCTCTTGTTCTCTGCTCCATCCAAAGAATTATCACTCCACCAAACACTTGGCAGGGCCAATAATTCACATCACATCGAATTACTAACATAACATTACCATTTGGCCCCCATCACTACAAACATGGTTTCTTGGGTAGTACTCACTTTTACCACTCATTTTTAAAAGTCACCGTGTTTGCAGACCACTAAGATTGGTATTTATAATGCAAATTGAAAGTTGGCAGCATGAGCTGGTCATCGTCTTTCTAGTGGGACATGATTTCAGTCCTCATGTCCAGTGCATAACTAACCCATAATGCAACTCCTATTGAAGAACAATGGTTAGAGGAAGAGGGCCCGGTTTGGCATCCCTCTGTTTTACTGCCCAAATTTCATTACAACATTTCTGGACCGTACCTGATGAACGGGAGGGTGCCATGGCAAGCGGTCATCAAATTTCTGCAACAAATTTTACACATGCAAGCGCAATAGAGAGCAATTAATACCTGATGGCGCAGACCTCGGAGGGGAAGGTAGTGGAGGGGGTCACTGCTACTGTGCTACTGGGAGCAGAACAAAACATCTTATCTACAGATGTTGCCTCACCAAGTTCATTTCAAATCTTATGTGGTGTTAATATGAATTGAGAAAGGACTGTAGATAGTCTGTAACAGATACAATTACGTAATATTAAAATATTGACTAGGCGGAAAAAAAATCAATAAAATTTGTATAATTTACTGTCATTTTATACACACTCTGAGCCTAAAAAGTATAAAACACTTGAAACAAAAGCTTGTTACTGACATATCACTTTGGAATTCACTGATATTTTGTATCAGCATAGTTATTTAGTTCTCGAGGGCCTCCAGAGTGCAATATATCGTGGTATCCTTCACAAACAACAAAATTGTGTGCGTTTCACGTGCATTTCAGGGTACTGCCCTTTTAAAGAAGTTACCCTGTTAAGAAGTCCCCACACCATATAGGCCTATTCCAGCAAACTACAATCATAGACACATTTTAGAATGTAAATAAACAACAATTAAGACTGTACTGAATTGAAAACTGTTTTTTTGTCCGTCCTGAAAAATTTTCTCGTTGTGGCTTGCGCCAATTGGCCTCTACACCATCGAAAATGCTGTATTTCTCACCACAGAAATATAGGCCTCTACTTGGGAAAGAAGTTGCCAAGTGTAGATTGTTTGAGCTTTTTGCTGCTTTCTACTTCTATAAACTTCTCCATTTCCCACACGGCTCTGAGTCACTCCAGCACCACCTTCTATGAATCTCCGCAATTGTCCAAGATGAACACTTGGCTCACTACAAGAAGGTCTTGGAGAATTCTCCTCCTCCTGTTCTTCTTCAACATCTTCTGTCTGAATGTTCTTGCATATGTTGTCAATGGTCTGCTGGTTATCTCCATCTTCTCCTGCACGGCTCGTCATCGCAGACGTGCATACAAATGCTGCTACTCGTAACACTGCCAAATACAGCTTTCTTGAAGACATTTTCGATGAGTGTTGACTCCATGGAATCCCAAGATGATGCAATTAAATGCATGGAGTCCAAAAGAGATGGGTCCACCTGCTTCCATGCGTGACAGCATATGGCACACTTCTGCTTCAGTACCTCCATGGGCTGCAGTATCGATGTAATGTTTGGGATGAGCAGGGCACCACAATCTTCCTCTAGTGCCCGCATGTACTCTTCAAATAGGGAGCTTGTCTTCCATGCTGACTTATTGCTTTTGTAATTACTTGGCAAAGCCCTGACACTTTTTAAACACCGCAGCTTTCTAGACTTTCCTATCATCAGTAGTGGTAGCTTACCACGGAGGGTGAGTGGTTATCGTGTCGGACTACCAACCCCAAGGTTGCAGGTTCGCTCCTGGCCATGGTAAGTGAATTTTGAAAGGCGACAAAAATCACGGTACGCATGTCATACGTTGTTGGCATGTTAAAGAACCCATTTGAATTCAGTAGGCCGTGTTCGTTCATAATGGCAAAATTAATCTCGGGAGTTTCCGTCAACACAAAGTTCCTCGTTTCTCTGCTAATTTATTTATCGTATGACTTTTAGTGATGGGAGTGTCCGAGGACATGTTCGGCTCGCCTGAGTCTATAGCTGCTTCAAGCGGACACCCATAGGGTGAGCTACAAGTTCTGTTCAATTTCAAGTAGTTCCAACTTTCGCCACCAGATATCAATGATACCTAGTAGTGAACGTTGGAACTTTGATAGAATGTTCCGACGTAATCTAACCTAACAATTTAGCTTCACATAAGTTTAGTCTGTGGAAGGATCTTTTACATGCCATAAATCTATGACATGGGACCGCCGGCTTTACTTCCCTTCCGAAGGAAGGCATACTGAAGGATTTTTAACGCTCTTTAAAAATCCGACGACTTGGGCCGGGTTTGAACACGCGACCTTGGGCACAGCAGTTCAGCATGCTACCAACTATGCCACCGAATCAATTTAATAGGAATAGTATGGAAAACCATCCAGATAATCTTTATGCCACCGAAGCCGCTAAACATTTATCCGGATCAACCTGGTTTCTCGCTTCGCTCGAAGCCAAACACTCTTGACATGTTGTAACGTGTTTTTCGAGGGGTTTTCATGCCACTGGCATAAGTCAGTAGGAAGCCATTCTCTATTTATTTACGCGGCAAATTGTTCAGCCAAGGGAATTTTTCATGTTAATTTATTATTATTATTAAGTTATTATAATTATTATTAAGGGATTTTTTCGGAGCATTTTATAAAATTATAAGCATACAGATAGGTTTTCTATGTCTTAGAAAACACTATCAAGCAAATTATTACGAACGACAATATCATAGAAAATTATGTGATTACGGAATTTAACGGAGTTTCGTCAGTTAGGGTATATTGAGAGACTTGAGTCACTGGGAATTCAAGTACAGGCTTAATCTTGTCGGGAAGCATGACGCAATCCTGCGTTGCAGCTTAACGAAAAGGCGGATGTATGGAACGGAAAACGACTTCAGCCTCCCGCCGAGTGTAGTGAGCCAGAGTGGGGATCTAGCGCGTAGGGAGCAGCCAATCAGTGGAGACCACGTAAGCTGGAAGTCGGCTGAAGAGTGGGGATGCGGAGGTGTGCATATATTGTTCGGTGCGCCGTGGAACGAGGACAATCTGTGTAGAACTTGCCGAGTATGTTTGCACGCGGGAGTCGCTCCGATGTTCGGTGGAGTGGGGGACAATCTGTGAAAGACTTGACTAGTTCGGTTGCAAGTGTGTGTCGCTCCAATGTTCCGTGGAGTGGAGAACTATCTGTTTAAAACTTAACCAGTTTGGTTGTACGAGGGTATGGCTCCGAGGTTAGGACCATAAAGTCACCAAATCTACAAGTATATCATCAAATATCGACAAAGATGACGACGTCCAGGAGACTGTGGGAAGCACACAGCATCATCCAGTACGAGGGAAATGCTTTGGCAATTTCCAGTGGTAAGCGCGAATGACGCAGAAATACGCAATCTCTCATTTCTCTTTGTTTTATATTTCATATTTCAGTAACTTCATAGCTTGGGAATAAGAGTAAAATCAATAATTTATCAGACTCCGTTTTCACGTAATTTTCTACCGGTAATATTAAAATCCCAACGCTCCAATTTAAATTTTAAACTTATTATTATTATTAATTTTGCTATTCTTGTTTTATATAATAAATTCATTTCTTTTACAATGCAATCTTTGCTTTCAGTAGGTAGCATTAGATATAGACCAATTCCTTCTCCTGATACAATTGTTTGTTGGGTTAATGATCAAATCATACCACCATCTGAGTGAATAGATTCTTGAAGGTGTTCTACCAAAGCTAGACGTTGTTAAATACAAATTTAGATTTCAACATTGCGTTGAGGTCTTGGCGCCCATTAAAACAACATAGCTTAGGCAAAGGTAAACAGTTACATTTATCACCCAACAGTTAGGGGCAGCCAAACCATTACACTTGTTGCTACCAACATGGGGCAATAATTAACGTTACACTTGTCGCTACCAACCTGGGGCGTTAATAACTGCTACACTTGTCGCTCAACGTGTGGGCTAGCAAAACGTTACACTTGTACGCTCAACGTGAGGGCCCAAAACGATTACATTTGTTGCCGACAACTTGGGGCTGAAAACCTAATAACATTTGTGGAAGGAGAAGGGTATATATTTCTGTGCCTGTATTTTGGGGGTTATTTGTCTGTATCAGTGTATATCATTATGGGGGATGAGAAAGAAAGACAGATGAGGTTACGTAGTGGTCATCAACGGGAGAGTGATGATACGAGCAGTATGTCGAGTGATGGTAGTACCGGGGTAGCGGAGGTAAATCCCGATACTGAAACAGGGAGTGTAGGCGGCCAACCAGAATTAAAAACTTTACTTCTCGAGTTTATGTATCAGAACAAAGTTAGTAGTGAGGCCTTAAATGCTAAATTAGAACAAAACAGTAGGGAAAATAAAGAAAGTACAGATGCCTTAAACGCTAAACTGGAACAAAACAACGCTAAATTAGAACAAAACAGTAGGGAAAATAAAGAAAGTACAGAAGCTTTAAATAAAAAATTAGAACAGAATAATGCAAAATTAGATAAGAACAACAAGGAAATTAGTGTGAAAATGGAGCAGATTAGAGGAGAAATCAGAGGAGTAATGGAAGAGAAGGTTAAAGAGATCATTGCAGATGTAGACAAGAAATTAGGAAAAGTACAGGAGGAGTTAGAAATTAGAATCAGTACACAGGCTGAAAATTTAAAAGAACTAGTGCAACTGGAAACACAGCAGGTCAAAAAGCAATTGGGGGGAGAAATTGACAAGATTCAAGTATCAACTAAAGAGGTTAAGGAACAGCTGGGGGGTAGAATTGAGAAAGTCCACTCACAAATAGTTGCAGAAGAGTAATAGAGTAATAGAGAGAGCATTAGCAAGATTGAGGAGAAACAAGCAAAGCTATATGATAAAGTAGAAGAATCAGAAGGAAACATTAAATTAACAGTAAACAGTATTGAGAGGAAGGCTGAGGAGAAAATCGCAGAATTAGAATTAAAATTAAAAGCTAGGATCAGGCAAGAAAATAGTCAGAATAGGCCAGTTTTTGTGAATAGCACACACAGGGAGGTAGAACTGGGCAAGTTCAGCAATCGACAGGGGTGCCCAATGGAGTTCATGAATTCTATAGAAAATAAATTTGGGGAGAGGTTGGAAGATGGTAGTATTGAGTGGTGCCAGGTAGTTGAAATTTTAGAACAAGTGTTTGTGGGGGAAACGAGGAATTGGTTTGCTGTCTACAGAGACAAGTTTACTGATATTAAGGACTTTAAAATGAAATTCTGTGAAAAGTTCTGGAATGAGGTTATTCAGTCGCAGCATCGTGAGGGAGTAGTGTGTGGTAAATATAACCCTAAAGGAAGCTCCACCATGACCGAATACTTTTTAGGGCAGGTATTAGTGTGTAAATATCTGGATGGCTTGAAGGAGGAAAGTGATGTGGTGAGGTTGCTACTTAGGCACTTTCCCTATAGGATCAAGGAGGCTGCTTGTATCTAGAATGTAAAGACAATATCACAAGTAGAAAATTTGTTAAGCACATTTGATGCACTAGGGAGAGGGGGTTATGAGGACAATTTCAATCGGAACCAGGTAATAATAATAATAGACCTAATGAAGCCAGGCATCAAGAAGTTCAAGGGAACGGTGGCGAAGGGGCCAACGCTCAAAATAGAAATAATAATAATCAGCTAAATCAGAACAGAGGAAATGGCTATGGTAATCAGTATCAAGGGAGGAACAATGATTTCAGGGGAAATCAAGGGAGAAACAATGATTTCAGGGGAAATCAAGGGAGAAATTATAATGACAATAATTACAACCAGAATAGGGGTCAAGGAAGAGGACAGCCTAGTGGTAGTAATATACAGCCAAACAATGACAACACAGCCCAGAACAACCAGACCAGTTAAGTAGTTAGTTGTACTACGGCCAGCTGTAGCGGTTCTTTAAACGCGAACCAGGCTGCGAAGTAAGGTCAGAATCTCAGTCTGTAGCATGCCCTGTCCATACAATTATACAGGAACCCTATGACCTAAATGTAAGAAATGAATTATTACATGAACTAAATGATGAAGGTATTATTCAGGAAGTGGTTAGTAAGAGCCCCATAGTTAAATTTAACGTGTCCGAGGCCAGGGTGTCTACCGGTAACGAAAGTAACGAAAAAGTAACGAATTTTACAAATGGGTAACGAAAGTAACGAAAACGTAACGAATTTCACAAACGGGTAACGAAAATTTTCTGAAGGTGGGTTGAATCATTTAAGCTCGCGCCGCTAGGCTCAGAGATTGCGAGTTTCACGCAAGCGGCGCCGTGCCTATTGCATAGTACTAAGCTATATGTCTCCGTGCCCGACCTCAAGGAAATACATACCGAGGATACCTTGAGCGGTATACATCGGTTCAACGTATATTTTCGGCATCAAGAAGTCTTAAGTTTCGTGTGAAATATTTTTCTGTGTTACTGTATTAGGAAACCTGACTTTTCGCGAGACGTTTATTTGCGAATACTTCCGAAACTAAAAAGAAGTCTCTCATTTCTGTTATTTGGAAACTATGTCAAATTGAAGTCCAGAAATAACGCGAAACAATTTAATGTCGCAATCTTGCAAAATGTTACCGTTTCGAAAAAAATGCGAAAAATCTTCGATATACATATAACTTATTTAAAAAATATGTCAAGTAAATTTGCGACATTCAGTATGGTTAATTCGAAATTCCGTTATAAGTCGATTTTTCCTTCGGACTTTCGTTCCATCGGATATATAATCTAACCGATTATTTCGATAACTTGTTGATAATTCGTGGTTCTCAATCGAAATAAAACTTGCCCTCTTGTCGTATTATTCGTGCAATCCTCTCAGAACAATTCGTAATATTCGATACCGTACCTACTTCGAACGTTCATCCTCCAAAATCGCATCCTTAAGACGGCCGGCTGACCGCACGACTTGCCTGCGGGAATCTCGTCAAACGGACCGAGATCGACGTCAGTTGCATAAAATCATAAAACCCGTCCCCTATCGTGAACTTGTGACCACGAGTACTGCGGGAATCCTGTCAAAGGTGATTGGGCACCCATCACGGGGCACCCATCACGGGGCACCCATCACGAAACCTACTTGCCACTTTTCCCATGACCGTATACTTAAAAGCGTGCGGGGAGCGAGAAGTGCATCAACCCACTTAAAAATGGCAGCCTACGTAGCATCGAAATACTAAATCCTCCTCGTGATCCACCCTGAACTCATGAACTCCCAACTACAGCATAGGGACAAAGGGAATCACGGCGCCGACCGAACAACATGTTCATAACTACGGGTGAATTTTAACCATGCCCAACCTTGAGCTTGCCTCCGCCATTCTATCAGGACAGATAGACAGGCCGGGTGCGGCGACGATTGCATAATATCTCGAGGACAACGTAAAACGGCCGAGAGCGGCAGCGATTGCGATACATCGCGATATTTCTCCGCATTCAATGACGAGGACAACTGTATTCTTGTCAAACGGACAGCAAGTGGCGCCGATTGCGTAATAATGCTATATTTTCTTGTGCCCGAACTCAAGGACAATGGAAATCTCGACGAATGACTAAAAGTGACGCTGATGATCTAAATCGCGATTTTTCTCCGTGTTCTATCGTGAAAACTGCGGGAAGCTCACCAAACAACTGAGACCAGCGCCGATCGTGTAACATCTCGATATTTCTCCGCATTTGACTGCGAAGACAGGATTCGGTGACGATCGCGTAACAACGCATACATTTCTTCGCGACCTACCGCGGGGACGAAGGAAATCTCGCCAAATGGTCAAGAGCTGAGCAACCTCTTGGTACCGTAATAATAACAACATATTGTGGACAAGACGACATATTAGCTGAAACAACTCATTGGATATTAAATATCTAGTATATATTTATTATTTTTTAAATTTTTATAACATCATGTGAATTTCATTTAAAGAGGCTTCGGTGGTGTAGTTGGCAGCATGCTGAACTGCTGTGCCCAATATAGCGGGTTCAAACCCGGCCGAAGTCGTCGGATTTTTTAAAAGCGTTAAAAATCCTTCAGTATGCCTTCCTTCGGAGGGGAAGTAAAGCCAGCGGTCCCATGTCATGGATTTATGGCATGTAAAGGATTCTTCCACAGACAAAACTTGTGTGAAGCTAAATTGTTAGGTTATATTTCGTCGGAACGCTCTATCAAAGTTCCAACGTTCACCACTAGGTATCATTGATATCTGGTAGCAACTTGAAATTGAACGGAACTTGTAGCTAACCCTAAGGGTGTCCGTTGGAAGCAGCTACAGACTCAGACGAGCTGAACATGTCCTCGGACACTCCCGGCACTAAAAGCCATACGATAAATAAAAAACTTCTTTAAAAACAGTTCATTGTTGTTTTTCTTCACAGCGTATTGAGCGCCTATGCTTGTAGACCGCAGACGTAACTTGAATTCAAAGGTAACTAAAATGAACTAAAAGGTAACTAAAAGGTACCTAAAAAGTAACTAATTTTTACTTCATCCTTACAGTGGACACCCTGGAGGCATACACAGATGTTTTAATTGATAGTGGTTGTATGAAGAGTTGCATAAGTAGTGCATTTTATGATAAAATGAAAGGAACTGGAGTAAATTTTGAGGAGATGCCAATTAAAAGCACTTTTGTTATCACAGCTGTTGGGAAGAGGTCTAAAGTAATTTCTAAGCAAGTTTTAGTTGACATTAAAATTAATAATCATGTAGAGAAGCAGATTTGCCTTGTAATTCCAAATTTAGTATTCAGTGTTATCTTGGGTTCAGAGTGGCTAAGTAGAGTGTCTGGTAACTTATGTTATGATGTAGAGAGTTTGAAATTTAAATGGGGTAATTCTGAAGTAGAAGTAGCGTTCAATGACCATATTCAGAAGAGTAGTATTGTAGGTGTGATTTGTTCTTTAAATGAGATATCGCCAGCCGTAGAGCGGGGTTCTCCATGTTTTGTGGGCAGTGTGATTACGAACGGAAGTCTAGAGGACTCGTTACGTGATGCTGCATTTCAGGGAAATATAGAGGATGAACAGTGTGTTCGGCTCTATGATGTGTTATGGTGTAATAGGAGAGTTTTTGAGGATCGCATTGGTATGGCCAATTGCTATACACATTCATTGAACGTTATTGATAGGTCAGTATTCACAGGACATAGATATCCTGTACCTTTTGCTTATCAGAGTGCAGTTGAGGCACAAATTAATCAGATGCTTGAAGATGGGATTATTGAGCACTCTAACAGTCCATATGTTAATTCTTTGATCACGGTACCCAAGACCGACGGCACTGTTCGTATTTGTTTAGACGCTCGTTTGGTTAACAGTAGAATTAGTTCAGATCAGCTGAAATCTATGTCAATAGAGGAATTAATGCAAACATTTGAGGGGAAGAAGTATTTCACTTGTGTAGATTTGAGTTCCAGTTTTTGGCAAGTGCCACTTATGTACGAAGATAGACCATTTACAGCTTTTAGTCATAAATATAACCTTTATCAATTTTGTAGAACACCTTATGGGTTAAAGAGTAGTTCAGCAGTTTTAATTAGGGCTTTAAACATCGCATTAGGGGATGCCACAGGAGAGTTTGTAACCATTTACATAGATGATATGGTAATTAGTTCACGCAGTTTTGAGGAGCATCTACGTCATTTAAATATAGTTTTTCAGAAGTTAGATCAGGCAGGGTTCACTTTGAAGCTGTCTAAGTCGTCATTCTGTCAGTCAGAAGTGACATTTTTAGGTCATAGAGTGTCGAGTAGAGGTGTAACACCAGAAGAAAGTAGGGTTAATAAGATACTTAACGCAGAGGTGCCACAGAATGTTAAACAGTTAAAAACTTACCTGGGAATTTGCAACTTTTTCAGGAGGTTCGTTCTTAAATACTCAGGGTTGGTAGAACCATTCAGGGAATTGCTTAAAAGTGGGACTCGGTGGAGATGGGAGTCCAAGCATGATCAGGCTTTTAGAGCGCTGATGGAAGGTAGTGCTGAAATATCCGTTAAAAGATAAGGAATATGTGCTTATGACAGATGCTTCACATATAGGCATTGCTGGAGTATTATGTCAGAAAGATGATGAGGGTAATCTGTGCATTGTATCTTTAGCCTCGCGAGGACTGACAGCAGCAGAGAAAAGATACACGATTACTGAGTTAGAGCTTTTAAGTATTGTTTTCAGTTTAGGGAAATTTAGAATGTATTTAGTAGGGGGGAAATTTGAGATCCACACAGATCACCATGCATTACTGTATATGAGAACTTGTAAACTCAGTTCTAACAGAGTTAGTAGGTGGATTCTTGCTCTGCAGGAATACGAATTCACAGTAAAATATATTAAAGGTAAAGATAACATTCTTGCAGACATGCTATCGAGGGACACTAATTTATGTAGGGATTATCCTGTGGTTAAAGCAGAGGACGGTATTTTAATATGTGCATGTGTGGACAGTAGCAACAGGGCATCGTTACAGACACTGAGAAATATGCTAGTAGAGCAACGTGAGGACGTTCATTTAAGGGAGCCACTTGCAAGGTTGGAAGCAGGTGACGCAGGAACATTTATAGTTTCCAAACGTATTGGGAAAACAGCATATGTGCTGGAGAATAGTGAGGGAAACAGATTATACGGAATGTATAATATACATAGTCTACGAAAATATGTGTCATAAAGTGAGTGTGTTTAGCTGGCGAGCCAGCCTATCAAATGAGTAAGTGTGGTGTTTGGTGCGTGGAAGATCTGGTCTTCAAGGCAGGCGTATCAGAAGTCGCACAGGGGGGTAGTATGTAAGTAAATGAGAGTTTTTAAGGTACAGGGAAATATGACGGGATTCTCGGATGCTCTTGAGCACTAAAATGTCTCGATACACCAAGGCCAGAATTTGGTAGCGCTGGTGAATTCCCATTTGCCTCCAAGAGATGGGTGAGCGCTTGAACAGGGTATTTTTGCTTAAGGCGTCCACGAGGCAAAAGATGGGCCATCAGAAGGCGAGACAGTCCTTCATGAAACTCATACATATCAGCACACGTGATTTCTGTTTACGACCTCGCCAGTACAGTCTTAATCTTGTCGGGAAGCATGACGCAATCCTGCGTTGCAGCTTAACGAAAAGGCGGATGTATGGAACGGAAAACGACTTCAGCCTCCCGCCGAGTGTAGTGAGCCAGAGTGGGGATCTAGCGCGTAGGGAGCAGCCAATCAGTGGAGACCACGTAAGCTGGAAGTCGGCTGAAGAGTGGGGATGCGGAGGTGTGCATATATCGTTCGGTGCGCCGTGGAACGAGGACAATCTGTGTAGAACTTGCCGAGTATGTTTGCACGCGGGAGTCGCTCCGATGTTCGGTGGAGTGGGGGACAATCTGTGAAAGACTTGACTAGTTCGGTTGCAAGTGTGTGTCGCTCCAATGTTCCGTGGAGTGGAGAACTATCTGTTTAAAACTTAACCAGTTTGGTTGTACGAGGGTATGGCTCCGAGGTTAGGACCATAAAGTCACCAAATCTACAAGTATATCATCAAATATCGACAAAGATGACGACGTCCAGGAGACTGTGGGAAGCACACAGCATCATCCAGTACGAGGGAAATGCTTTGGCAATTTCCAGTGGTAAGCGCGAATGACGCAGAAATACGCAATCTCTCATTTCTCTTTGTTTTATATTTCATATTTCAGTAACTTCATAGCTTGGGAATAAGAGTAAAATCAATAATTTATCAGACTCCGTTTTCACGTAATTTTCTACCGGTAATATTAAAATCGCAACGCTCCAATTTAAATTTTAAACTTATTATTATTATTATTAATTTTGCTATTCTTGTTTTATATAATAAATTCATTTCTTTTACAATGCAATCTTTGCTTTCAGTAGGTAGCATTAGATATAGACCAATTCCTCCTCCTGATACAATTGTTTGTTGGGTTAATGATCAAATCATACCACGATCTGAGTGAATAGATTCTTGAAGGTGTTCTACCAGAGCTAGACGTTGTTAAATACAAATTTAGATTTCAACATTGCGTTGAGGTCTTGGCGCCCATTAAAACAACATAGCTTAGGCAAAGGTAAACAGTTACATTTATCACCCAACAGTTAGGGGCAGCCAAACCGTTACACTTGTTGCTACCAACATGGGGCAATAATTAACGTTACACTTGTCGCTACCAGCCTGGGGCGTTAATAACTGCTACACTTGTCGCTCAACGTGTGGGCTAGCAAAACGTTACACTTGTACGCTCAACGTGAGGGCCCAAAACGATTACAATGTTAGAAAATTATCTGCATAATACTTATCTTGCTTATCTTGTTTCAGATTACTCGCGAATGGCAAGTGCAACCCAAGGGCAAAGCAAGGACAAGCGCACGGGAAGCCGCACGCTCACCGGAGCGCGCGGGGACGTGACCTTTCCATCCTGTCTAAAAACACTTATAGTGGGCGATGTATTGAAGATAGAGATATGCTCTCGCAGACTTTTTTGTAGAACTTCTCATGCTGACCATTCTTGCGCTCATAGTATATTGATATTTTTAAAGGTTTGCCCAGCGTAAGCTTAAGAAGCGCACGGATGCCAAGTTTGTTTTCGACTTTTCCACTGAAATTGTTACTGCTTGGCTTCCTTTGATCATACATAAATTATTTTCTACAGAATCTTTCCTCGAGATATCCTTTACAGAATGGTGAAAACCGCATCAAAATCCATCCAGTGGTTCTCGAGATTATCCGTGACATCCAAGAATCGGGGATTTTTGTCTTATACTAACGGAGTAGAGATACTATGACGTCACACACCTCAGTGCATCTGGGTACATTTCGTCCCGTCAACGTAACGCCAGACCCCAGCGTAACGAAGAAGTCGACAAGATCATTTAAAATGATAAAACTCCGAATTCTATTGATGATTTTCATCTGAGTGCCACTCATTTTCACAATGTTTGCACAAAGATTTGAAAACTTTACTTCTCTGACGCAATTCTCGTAATTTCAATGTTATGCTACGCTTGGCCATGTTTGGCTTACAAGTTAGAACACACAGAACAAGGATGGCTATTCAATGTTTTCCATCCCCCTCATACATGTTTCAAGGTTAACACTGTCGTATGAGAACTTAAGTTGGTGACTTCATGTAGCCTTGACATAGCTCGCCCGGTCAGATGATACAAGGGAGACCCTTGATAACTCTGAACTGCTGTATTCTTTCACTCAGAACACCGCAAGTATCTTCGGCAAAGATGGCGAGTTTTGATTCTAACCGTCGGTTGTCTTCAGTGAATGTCTTTAAGGGGATAAAAAATCTGAACTATTTAACTTGGAAAACCTCTTATGCAGGAACACTTTATACGGGGAAAAATATACATGTATCCTACGGGACCGAGAATATCGGACGTCTTAAGCGGAAGAACTTTTTATGTGAGAACTTCTTAATTGAGTTTCACTGTATTTAAAATCGCTGTCTTCTCTTTATATTCGCTGGTCTACTAGGTGTAAATTGCGGGTAACTTAAAAATTCATTGACGTAAAACAGGGACCAGATTGCATTGGAAACATAGGAAAATTGAAGAAACCAAAAAGAAATGTTGTAAATGGCGGGAAAACTTTAATTGTGGGAACGTAAAAGCATGGTTATACTGTATTAATACGTACAGTAACTTCCAATTTGTCGGAACTTCAGTTGCTGATTTCTCATATTTTTTTTAGCATGTCTTCACATGCAAAATGCTTCTCGTGTCACAGATCTCAAACTTTCAGTAAAACTTCCTGTGTGTGTAAGAATTAAGAGTTACTTTGCATTATGTCAGTCTAATATTACTACCATTATTTTCCCATTTAAATAGCAAAGAACTGTTTTTTTTATTATTATTTTTTTATTTAAAAAAGAAAAGTTTGTATTTGCTGCATGTTGTGTAACAACAAAAGTGAATAGCAACAATTGTGTGTATTTAGTGCTTGTTCTGTAAATTTCAGCTTCAAAAACAAGAAACAGTGTTGCATGGTGAAAAGTAACTACGGTAAAACCTGCCTAAACCGGTCCCTTTAAATACCGGAAACCTGGAGAAACGGAAAACAAAATTCGGAAAGAAGGTATTTCCTATGTAAAATGTAAAACTGCCTAACGTGGAAAAGGAAATAAATATTGGAACTGTAGGCGTAATTAACCTGACTGGTGGATCATCTGATCCATAATACAAAGCTATGTACTAAATTTTGAGCGTGACTCTACTTGCACCATAGTCCTAGGAAACATTAACTCTAACTTTTCCTCAATGATGCAGCAGGTATGCAGTGTACCGTTACTTCCCCCAACCCTCTTGTAATACACACAGTTTCCTTCTGACAAATGAGAGTAGAAGTACGAGTGAACGGGAGTAATCGTTAAAGGTGTTCTTTTTACTGTGTACTGCATTTATTTACGTACTGTAATTCAGTGACAATGACTTTCTTTGTAGTGTATTTTATATTATTAAAACTCAACCTTTTTTAAAACGGAAACCTGCGAAAACGGAAAAATAAATCCGGAATGATTACGTTCCCCTTTAGGTAATTAGCTGATTTTCTCAACACTTTGAGTGATGGGTGGATGATGTGTGTGTTGCAGGTGACACATACGCCTGGGGAATGGGCACCAATGGGCAGCTGGGCACGGGAGAGGAGGACGACGTGTTCGAGCCTGTGCTAGTGAAAGGCAAGCAACTGGAGTCTCGGTTCGTGATGAAGGTCACTGCTGGGGGTCAACACACAGCTCTGCTAGCAAGAGATGAACCATGATATCTCCATCCACATTTCTTCATTGTTGTGGCTTTTAAAATGTTGTTATGAATGGTCGGGGGGCAACATCTGGGTCCTGAGCTGGATATAATCATTGTTATGAAATGTGCCATGAGTAATTGTTTTATTTTAATTTATAGTTCAGTCAAAGTGTTCTTCAATAAAATATTTGTTTCATTAAGTCGAAAACATAATAAGAATTCAGCTTGTATATTTTCTCTCGAGTATTATTACGATTAGTAAGGAAAAATATGACATTGAATAGCATCATTTTGAATACACCGTCGCAAACCACCTCACCACCCTGGCTGGCTACACAGGAAAAACCAGTGCAGCCCACAGAAAATTTTGGTTATTAATTATTTTGAAACTCGTGAAACTAAAATTACATTCAATGTCCGTTCATGAGTTAGAAAGACTGTGTGAAATATAACTGAAGTTACATTGTGCAAAATACTTAGAGCACAATACAGTGAAGTCTCGAGTCATCGTGTTTGGCAGAATCCCAAGAAGGAATAAAACATAGACTTAGGAAAACGCTTAATAATCCTGTTCCTTATTATCATGTTGAAAACCATTTTTCAATGAAGCCTTAGTAAACAAAATGTTAATGCTTTTCAGTTGGTCAACATGTTTGTACCCAGTTGTAATGAGTATTATTTATTTATGATTTATTAATCTGGTGTCATTTATTTCAGGATTAGGGAACAATCCCCATTACAATTGACTACAATCGTGTTGACCAGCAGAAAAGCATTTACATTTCTAATAAATTCTTGCTCTTTTAGGAAAGAGGTATTAGGCCCCAGCCAAAATATGAAAGGTTCAAGTTTTCTACTTGGCCTTCTTCTGATGCTGTCTGGTTGGCGAGCATGTATCCTGTTGGTACCAATCGAGCATGTTATGCAACCATGGCCGTCTCCGTGTGCCATCCATCTTCTGGCACAACTAACTCCAAAATTCTACATTTATTTATTTATTTATTTATTTTGTGTCTAGTGGCAAAGTTAGGGCTCTCTTACAATTAACCACGCAATATGCTACCAGCACATATGGGACAGTTTTGGAAATAAAAAAGATAATTATGATGATAAATAAGGAGTAAATTAATTATGCTAGTACTAATACATAGGTTGGTTTTTTAGTTTTGGCACCTTAGTTATAACTGGATTAATAACTCACTTAGATGGTTCCAAGTTTCACAGGCTCTCGATGTAGTCCCCTCCGTTGCGTACAACGTGTTCCCAGCTATGCGGAAGTCGTTGGATCCCGTTGGCACTGCCCAATCTATTGATGGTACGAAGAGAGCGCTCGGCAGCCTGCTTAACGTCATTGTCATCTTCATCTTCGGGATGAGATCATAGTCGCAGGGACTGATGTCGGGAGAATATGGGGGGTGATAGAGGACCTCCCAGCCCCAGCGATCCAACTATGCCGACACAACGCCTGCTGTGTGTGCCCTAGCATTGTCATGCAGAACGATAGGTGGTGTAACCATGTGGTGGCACCGTTTCCTCCTCAGAGCTCCTCGGAGATGGTCTTGCAGAAAAGAACAATAGTACGCCGCACTAATGGTTTGCCCTCGGGAAACAGTATGGCAGCGCTTCCGTACCATTGAAGACGTTAAGCAGGCTGCCGAGCGCTCTCTTCGTACCATCAATAGATTGGGCAGTGCCAACGGGATCCAACGACTTCCACATCGCTGGGAACACGTTGTACGCCACGGTGGGGACTACATCGAGGGCCTGTGAAACTTGAAACCATCTAAATGAGTTATTAATCCAGTTATAACTAAGGTGCCAAAACTAAAAAACCAACCCATGTGTTAATGAAAAAGGCATATGAATAATGATAATTCTTCTTCTTCTTCTTCTTCTGCTTTTATGGCCTCATTGGACCACTTAAGTCAATCATTTCTTGGTCCTCTTCTTCAGTAACAATAAAAATAATAATAATCACAATAAGAAATTGAAGGAGCAGAATATATCACCTATAACACTAGGGAGAAAAAACAGTGGTGTTAAAGTACTGTATTTGCTCGCGTATATCTCACCCCCGCGTATATCTCACACCCCATTTTTTTATTTGAAATTTCAGGGGGAAAAAGTACTCGCATATATCTCGCATTCATTACTGACGCCACCATATAAATGACCGTAATAACCTTGAGGTAGAAACACGTTCGCTTTAGCGCGCCACAACAGTCGTCATTGTCCAGGAACTTACCCGGAGCGTTACTAACAGGAAGAGCGAGCAACAACGAGTTGATCCGAACTTCGATTCGAGCCGATTAGGGATCCAGGCACCGTGTGCAAGCATACGGCGCAGCGTGAGTGTTAGCACGCTGTACATCGTTCGCAGCGTCTTCGGCCGCAGTTGGTTAAATTCGCCGCCTTGAGACACGTTCGAATTAGCGATTAGCGTGCCACGTCAGTTGTGGAAGTAGGCCTACTGTTACATCGCAGAGAAACGCAGTTCAGTCTCCTCGAATCTCAATGATTTCGTCTTTATGCATTGCGTCGCATCAGAGCTCGGCCGCATGCAATCATACGGCGCAGCGTGAGTGTTAGCACGCTGTACATCGTTCGCCGCGTCTTCGGCCGTGGTTGGCTAAATTCACTGCCTTGAGACACTTCGAATTAGCGATTAGCGCGCCACAACAGTTGCGCAAGTAGGCCTACTGTTACATCGCAAATTTTGTGTTTTTTCGGGAATACGGTCATTCCCCGCGTATATCTCGCACCGAAAATTTTCACACATATTTTCGGTCAAAAAAGTGCCAGATATACGCGAGCAAATACGGTAAATTGTCTGGCATTTGCTAATGATTTTGCCATACTGACAACTTAGCTCATGCAGCAGTACAAATCAATCTATTACAAGAGGTAGCCAATAAAACAGGTTTAAAGATTTCTGTAGAAAAAACAAAATTTATGACACATATTAAAAATGCTCCAGAAGCTCTAATAACAAAAATTGGTCAAATTAAGAGGGTAGATAAGTTCAAATATTTGGGGGAAATAATTCAGAAGAATGGCTTAGAAAAACCGCTGTAGAAGAAAGAGTGCACAAGATTCAAAGAGCATCTGGTATAACCAGGAATATCTATAACAAGAAATGTTTATCTAAGAAATTGAAAATGCAGCTCTATAGAACAGTAATTAAACCAGAATGCTTATTTGCCAATGAATGTCTAACACTAAATTATAAATTGGATAAATTAGAAGTATCAGAAAGAAAAATTATACGCAAAATTCTCGGTCCATTAAGAACTACAGAGTTTTGGAAATTAAGAAGTAATGCACATTGAAAACATAACGGATACAATAAAGAAGAGGTGATGTTATTTATCGGACATTTATATAGAATGAATGATGGCAGGTTAACCAAACAGATTTTTAAATATCTTTGGAAAATGAAATCGACAACAGCCTGGTTTCAAGAAGTAATGAAAGATTCAGAAAGAAACAATGCAAGAGAAGAAGATGCACTAGAGAGAGACATTTTCAAAAAGAAAAGGTATTGGAAATAGAAGGACTCCAAGGTAGGGAATATAAGAAAACAGGCTCAAAATGGCCGGAAGAGAGAAAGAAGACACACAGCGAAAAGATGAAGGAGCACTGGAGGAAGAAGAAAGAACAACAAAGGACTAAACATTGAAATTGGTTCGTGGTCCTCAGAAGACCCCAACGGAGAAAGAAAGAAAAAGAATAACAACAATGTCACAGACCTTTCTATAATATCCTAGCTCAGTCATACGTCCTACCATCCATCACCATTTCTCACGGGGCAATCAGCATTATTCAACAGGTAATCTCGGCATGCGGCCTTAAATTTATTTTTTGTTGTAGAATTTCTGATATAAAGGTACCACACTACAACAACCTGTCAGTCAGACTGATTTTATGTCAGATAAAAGGATTTTGAAAAATACTATCAAAAACAGGTATGAAGAAATGGCAAAGAAAACAGCAGAAACCAAATTATGGAAGGACATTGATGCTAAATGGGATCATTATAAATTAACACCAAGAAGAGATTTGTAGCCTTCTTCAGACTTAACACTGGCCATGACTGCCTTGCAGCTCATCTGAAACGAATCAACATCCTGAGATCTGAAGAATGCACACTTTGTCATGAACCTGGAAGTAAAATGGATAAGGGGCACCTGCTACATTGCAACAAACTTGATGTGACTGCTAGAACTTCAGGAAACCTCACACAACTCTATTGGAACGCAAGAAAGCTGATGGATTGGAATCCGGGCTAGCCATAACAAACAACAGAATTTCTGATATCAGCAGGAGTTGAATCCCATAGTCGAGACCCAGCTACAGCAAAAGAACGGTTGCTGGGGATGGCGAGGGAAGAGCCAGATCAAGTGCTTCGGTTATGATATGAGGACAAGTTACTAAATTGATGACATGTACGTGGGGGTGTTTTCATGCATAAATGGAAGGATGGATGTCATCAGGTTTAAGCCACGCTTGATGTTCCAAAGTACTCTTAATTTCCATTTCTTAATTGTCATCAGAACTTCTACCTGCTTATTGATACGAGCAGTTGTAATGAGATATACTCGATAGGTCGGTTGGTTCCTCAGTTTAGGGACTGCGACAACGCGGTCATGTAGCCCCGTGTACTTAGGGTGTGTGTAGAATCTGTCCGATAATTTATTTTTATTTATTTATGTAATAATTATTAGATACAACCATGAATAGGTCATTTTACACTGATATTTTAACAATTTTAAATAATATTAACAAAAACAACAACAATAACAGGTAACAAATGGCAGTGATGGCAGCAAGGGACAAATATCGGTAAAGACGCAGGGAATGATTGGGGTAGTGGGTGATTAGGAGGGTGAGGAGGTAGGGATTGAGGATGAAAGGGATCTTCTAATGTTATGTTTGAATGTTCTATAGGGAGAGAATATGTCAATATTTGGAAGGGAGTTGCTAAGGGTTGGCAGACGGTGGAAGATAGAGCGCTTCTGTACTTCAAGACGTGGGCGAGGTATGTGGTGTAAATGGTTCTGGCGTGTTGAACGGGAGGGAACATGAAGTGGGAAGTAGCTTAAGAGCATGTTACATTTTGTGTAACCATTCATAATTTTATGTAAGAAACACAGGTCAGTAAATTGTAAGCGGCTTCTCAGGTCGAGTACATTGAGCTGATTTAAAATGTCGAATTTGGCAAAGTGCCTTAGTGAAGGATTGCGAGCTTTGACTATTGATATGAAGAAATTAAAGACACTGTTTAATTTAGAAATATTGGTTATAGCCGAAGCAGACCAAATTGGAGAAGAGAAATCTAGGATAGGGAGAACATATGTGGTGAAGTATAATTTAAGTGCAGTGAGGTCTTTAATTTCTGTGAATCTGTATAGAATGCCGAGACTGCGCATTGCGCGAGATTTGATGTGGTCAATGTGGGGAGAGAATGTCAGTTTATCATCGTGAATAATACCTAAATCTCTTACCTGAGAAGCCGTATCCAATTTATTTCCACAAATTTTATAGTCGGCCTGATTACCAGATTTCAGTAGTGAAAAAGACACACTGAAGCATTTTTGGGGATTTGGAGATAACCTCCATTTGTTGAACCAATCAGTACATGCATTCACTGCTTCCTGGAGCTCAGCGCGGTCGTCAGAACTGGAAATTTTTCTGAATACATTGTGGTCATCAGCGTACAGAAGAATGGAACACGGAGAATTTTGCACACATGTGTTTATATCGTCCATATACAGCACGAAGAGAAGGGGTCCCAGGATACTACCCTGAGTTATTCCTGATAAGACTGGGAGCCAGGACGATACAGACCCTGGAAGCACTACCCGTTGTTGCCTATTGGACAGGAAACTTTGTATTAGGGACAGGAAGGATCCATGTACGTTGTATCGTGAAGCAAGCTTGTGGAGGAGAAGGAAATGGTTCACGGAATCAAATGCTTTGGCCAGGTCAACGTAGATTACATATAGCTGAGATTTTTGATCAATTGCAGAAATTATGTGATGGTTCAGAACAGTCAGATTTGTTAAACATGATTTTCCAGGGACGAAGCCGTGTTGTTCTTCTGAGAGGTGGGGTTTGGTGAAAGTGAGGAGACGGCAATGTATTATTCTTTCGAAGACTGAAGAGAGTATAGGGACGATAGATATAGGTCTGTATGAGAAAATTTCGTGCTTGCTGCCTGATTTAAAGACAGGTGTGACATCAGCTCTTTTCCATGAGTCAGGAAAAGTGCCGGATGTCATGCACCAGTTGAGTATTATGGACAAGGGGATGCTGAGAGATGCACAGGTGTTTTTCAGGAATATAGGGCTTATGTCTGATGGCCCGGTAGATCGGTTTGCGGGCAGACTTTTTAAGGTATTTTGGATTTCATCGGGGGTCGTTGAAATTTGAGACAGTGAATCAGAACAGACGCTAGTAAGTTGAGGGGGACTGGGGATTGGTACGGGAACTGAAAAGGTTGAGTGTAAATATTCATTGAAATGTGTGGACCTCAATTCAAATGGGATTTCTTCATTATGGAGTTTAGGCTAAGTGGAATTCTAGGAGTCATTCTACGGGATGATATAAGTGTTCAGAACTTCTTCGGGTTATTCTTGAGATTTCCAGTTATGGAAGAAATGTAGCGGTTGTAATTTTCTGTCATCTGTCATCTGAACTTCTACCTGCTTATTGATACGAGCAGTTGTAATGAGATATACTCGATAGGTCGGTTGGTTCCTCAGTTTAGGGACTGCGACAACGCGGTCATGTAGCCCCGTGTACTTAGGGTGTGTGTAGAATCTGTCCGATAATTTATTTTTATTTATTGTCATCTGTCTTCTGTCATATGAACTCTTGAAATTTTCAGTAGGTGAGTAAAAACATTGCGAATATGAGGATTAGGAACTGATTTCCACAGTGACCATGCACGAGTTTTGTTTTGGAGAAGGAGTTTGGTGTTTTCACTTAGCCAGTGCCGATATTTGTTGGATTTGGGAACGGAGAAAGGCACGTGTTGTTTAATGGCCGAGTAGAGTAAATCCTCAAACAAGGCCACTGCGCTATTTACATCTCTCGCAGCTCTTAGCAGGCTCCAAGGAAGAGATGATAAATCTTGATTGACAGCTTGCCAGTCGACCTTTCTCCAGAGAGGGAATGTTTTGTTCTTGGCGGGTGGGCTGTTTTTATGTCTGCAGGCTGGGACGGGGAGGGAGGCGTCTATTGAACTGTGGTCAGTGTTCAGGATATTTCTTCCAACTGCCACGGTCACATCACGCAGTGTTGAAATATGAGGTCCAGTGTTTCAGATTTCCTTGTAGGGTATAGATTGAACTGTTTCAGGTCAAGACCGTTTATAAAATTAGATAAGATGAAAGTATCAATTGGGGGAGAGTTTATGGTACCATTGTCTATTGATGTCCAGGAGATATGTGAATTAAAATCACCTAGTAACACTATTTCATTTTCTTGGTTGAGGGCAAGAACAGTAGAGTTGAAACATTCTTCTAAGGTGTCAATTTTGCTGGTAGGTGGGCGGTAGAAGCAGCCTACGAGTAAATTCTTCCTTTTTGGGATATTAATCTCGACCCATATGATTTCGCAGGAAGTTTCTAAGTCAGGCCGATGTTTTGCCTTCAGTTTGTTATGAACTGCGATTGCAACACCGCCACCCCTTGAGGACCTATCGCGCCGAAACACATTGAACTCGGATGAAAACGGAAGTTCCCCACATGAGACAAAGTCTGACAACCATGTTTCTGAGAGGCAGAGGATATCGAATTGGTTAATTTCTAATGAATTTGCTATACAGTCGGTTAATTTATTTTTGATGCTCTGTGCGTTCTGATAATAGAGGTTAAGGGGTTCTGGGTTTAAGTGAATGTCACCTGATAGTAGAAGAAGTATGAAGTACACTGCACTGGAGGAAGCACGGCAACCTTGTACTGGTCCACGAGGTGTGGCGGAAACATGGCGGAGCACTGGTAGGTTACAAGCTGCCGCGGTTGAGAAAGTAAAGTGTCTATCTGCACAGAACCACTGAATTTCCTGGTCACACGACACATCACTATGATTGGAAATGTTTTTAGATACAGTTGCGCACCATATAGTACACTTGAACATGCAAATTATCACTAAAATACAGTAATATGCAAGAGCTGCTAACACACGAGATCGGTCACTTGCCGCCATCTTCAACCGGTGTTATTAGTGATGGCTGTAATAGTGTGCGTTATCAGTAATTCAGGCAGGGACTGCAGACGTTCAATTTTAACCCTTACCCATCGTCTGTCGTCCCTGCCCCGACAAATTATCCGTTCCTATTTTGTGCTGCTGTTAGTCGCGTGACGAATGTTGTGTAATTTTGATATGGCAAAGCAAGGAACCGTTAAACTATTATTTAGAAGGCCGTGCGGCCTGTCAGCTGTTCCTCAGTGATCCCCAGAATGGTAGTAAACAAACATGGTGGATATTGACAGAGCTGTGGGGAAAGTTAGGAGAATTTTAAGTCGAGGGGTAAGGGTTAGGTAGTTCCTACTTTTGTTACCAAATGCTACCATCAACGACACCTAGCAGTGAACTTGGCTACTAGATACCATTGCAACCGGCACCTGGCGGCGAACATTGGAATTTAATAGAGCATTAATCAAATCTAACCTATAAATTTAGCTTCACACAATTGTAGTTAGTGGAAGGTTTTTTACATGCCATAAATGTATGACATGAGCACGCCGGCTTTACTTCCCCTCCGAAGGAAGGCATACTGAGGGATTTTTAACGCTCTGAAAAAAATCCGATGACTTCGGCCGGGTTTGAACCCGCGATCTTGGTCATAGAAGCTCAGCATGCTACCCACTACGCCACCAAAGCCACAAGTTGCAAGTGAGTGTCCATCCTATCGTAACAAGCGAAGCTTGAGTTCTTTATCTACTATATAAAGCTCAAATACCACTCATTCATTCATCACGAAATCTCAGAAACCACCGAACGGATTGGAATGAAATTTGGTATGCAGCTTCCTCAAGGGCCGCAAACGCCCACTAAGAAAGGATTTTTGGATATTTAGGTTCTAAAGGGGTGTTAAGGGGGTAGACCTGCATTTCATTGAATAGCAATATCTCCCGATTGGTGTCATTGGGGGATGTGATACTCGGCATATAAACTCATCATTAAAAATAAGAAGACACGTGTCTGAGGGTTTTTCGATGTGGTGTATATTATAAGGTGAAAAGTGGGGTTTGAAGGATTCCTAACGGAGCGTGTATCTTTTAAACGACATAGGTGAGGAGTTTGGAACTCAGCGGAAAAAAATCAGCATAAAAAATAAGTAAATAGGTGTTTGACCGTTTTTTCATAAATCCAATTTAAGGGGCCCATGGGGAGGGGTGAAATTATGGGGGGGGGGGGAACATAATATGTCGGAGTGTTAAGTCCCAGGAATGACATACAAATTGATTTGAATGAAATTTCAAAAAATAGCTTTTTTAATACTTTTATTATATTTTTCACGTCTTTTAGGGTCCGAAACCAACATGATATTTTGATGTTTTTTTCGTCCCATGCATTTTTTGGTTTCAGGTGATAGAATTATTTTCCACTAGGACCGATGCTTATCTACTTTATAAAGCTCAAATACCACTCACTGACTGACTGATTCATTCATCACGAAATCTCAGAAACCACCGAACGGATTGGATGAAATTTGGTATGCAGCTTCCTCAAGGGCCGCAAATGCCCAATAAGAAAGGATTTTTGGATATTTAGGTTCTAAAGGAGTGTTAAGGGGGTAGACCTGCGTTTCCCGATTGGTTTCATTGGGGATGTGATACTCGGCATATAAACTCATCATAAAATAAGAAGACACATGTCTGAGGGTTTTTCGATGTGGTGTATGTTATGAGGTGAAAGGGGTGAAAAGTGGGGGTTGAAGGATTCCTAACGGGGAGTGTATCTCTTAAACGACATAGGTGAGGAGTTTGAAACTCAGTGGAAAAATCAGCATTAAAAAATAAGTAAATAGGTGTTTGACAGTTTTTTCATAAATCCAATTTAAGGGGCCCATGGGGAGTGGTGAAATACTGGGGAAAAAACAGGTAATATGTCTGAGTGGAAAATTATACATGGCCTATGTTGTAGACAATAACACATTACATCTTTTTTGTCTCCTGCTATTTCATCATACGACGAATACTTAGAGAGTTATTAATGATTTTGTACTTTTTGGCTGGAATTTTCTAAGTCCCAGGAATGACATAAAAATTGATTCGAATGAAATTTCAAAAAATAGTTTTTTTTAAATTCTTTTATTATATTTTTCACGTCTTTTAGGGTCCGAAACCAACATGATATTTTGATGTTTTTTCTCGTCCCATGCATTTTTGGTTTCAGGTGATACAATTATTTTCCACTAGGACCCATGCTTATCTATCTATATAACTAATGTTATAACGGGATTCCAAATGTGATTGCAGGCGAAGCCGCGGGTAACAGCTAGTTGCTTAATAAAGTCCTCAATTTGTCAAAGGTGTTCCTTGCTTGTTCAAGAACTCCCATTGAGAATTTGGAAGACGTCCGAGGTGTCTATAGGATTTAGTACATTCGATACACAAATTCTACAGAATCAATATTCAATCATTTTTGGCGCAAGTTATGAAATTAATTGACAGCCAGACCACCTCCATTTGTCAACTTCAGTGTCAGTGGGAAACTAGAAGTGAGTTGTAAGAATGAGGAGTGCACTACAAAGCTACTACTTTGCCGAAACGTTTTATAGCCTGTTCCGACAAATTAAATGGATATTTTTCATAATGATATTTTAAGACTTTTTTTTTTTACAGGAGTTGGCAAAAAATTATTGTTTAAAATCAAAAATTATCAGTCAGCAGCTCATCACAAGTTTCGAATCGCGAAATATTATAAATGCTACCTTTTATGCTGACGTATGCCGCAATGATCTTGGAACTAAACGTCTTGGCTTCAGAGTTGTTAACTCTATTATATGAAAAATTACTAATCACACTGGATTTCTATTAGCATTGCAGAAATATTTATTTCCATCGCTTAGGGAGTTGATTACATCCTGAAAATCAGTCAACAATAATTGTTTTGTTTCAGTGCAAAAACACTCGTCAAACTCGCAGTATTTGGCGACATTATATAAAATAACCCTTGGCACTGCAGCCCATGAAGAGCCTAGGCCTACCAAGCGACCGCTGCCCAACCATTTGGCCTGCAGATATTGGGGTGACGCGTTGTGACTGTTCCGGTCACAATGTTCCCAAACCCTTATTTGGTTGACTGCAAGAGAAGTCAGGTTAGGGTAATTTGTTCATACCATTTCTTTTCTTGTTCATCATCATCATTTAGGTTGTAGAATTTCATTTTATTTAGTGTATATATATCTTGTGTATCTCGGGGACTCAGTCAGGAATATTTCATTTAATTTGTATGGGAGATGTCAGTATACAAGACAGCGGATTGTGTAGGTAAGCTACAAGATGTTGCAACAGCAGGAAACTCTAGGCCAAATTTAGATTGGGCCGAGAATAACTTCCCTTGTCTTGAAGAAAGCTTTGTGTAAATTGTGTAAGGTTCTGACGTCAGAGAAGAGTTTCGCGCCACGAGTTGTAAGAAATATACATGGGTTCGAGATTATTGGTGTATTTTGTATGGGTTGGAGGGTATCATGACCCTGGCGGAGAAAGACGAAAACATGTGTTTACAAGATGAGAGGTGGGATTTTCGTGTATAGCGGGGCTTCACTTCTATTGTAGCGTCTGATTGGAAAGGTCGCGTTCTCGTAATTTGGCGTAGGCCTATTTGGAGAAACAGTTTTGTTGAAAGCATGGCTTGTGAATGTACTCGAAACGGCTACATATCACAACGATGTTATCTCTGTTAGCACAATTCAAGTTGGGTACGGAAGCACATTCATTTCTCTCGCAGAGATGTGGCTATGTAAACCAGTAAACATCTCTAACCTCAAACCACGTGTGGAAAATCTTAGAAATGCTGGGGAGAACTGATCTATCGAGCATGTCTCGTAGATTATCTGCTAGATCGTCGATGAGTGAGTAACAAACATCTTTATATTCCAACATTCATTTTGGGTCACATGTTTTCGTCATTGCCGAGGAGAGAAGATAGTAAACCATAGTCTGTTCGACGAGAGTCCCCGCCATATGTTTAAAGTTGATATTAATACACATATTTTGAAGGTTATAATTAGTTTTCTTTATAGGGAATTACACCTAATAGTTGAACGCCCAAATGATACCAGTTAGGTTGACCAAATGTGTGTCCAACACTCCACGACCCTGCCATTTCAATTGTGTGGTATATGATGAAGTACTTCCGATCAAAAATAGGAGGATGATTTTGGGAAGTTTTAAATCAGTCGCCCAAGAAGGGCTGGTAAAAAGTAACAACATAGCACCTCAACGTGGGGCAAGAGTAGGGAAACCTAGCAGGTATCATTAGGGCACATATGCACACAGCCGATAGACACCTTAGGAGTATTAGGGTTCACAGTAATTTGTTTTGTTTTAAGGGGTATGTCCACATCAGACAATTTAGAATTAAGGTCAAGGGTTGTGTGTAAATCAAACAGTAAAATGTCAGGTAATCAGGAAACTGGGGGAAGTGGCAGTGAGGAAGATGTGGAAAAGACAGTGGGAACATATGTTACCATTGTTACTACTGAGTCGCAGCTGATCGCTGAAGGTAGTAACTTAAATGTAAATGGGGGGGTTATGAACGATAGTTTGATCCAAATGCTACTGAGTGAAATAAAAGAGATTAAGAAGCAAGGAGAATCTATGAGTAAGGAAATTAAGGAGCAGGTAGGCTCTGTAAATGAGAAGGTAGAGTCAGTGACCAAACAGATAGTAGAAGTGAAGGAATTTGTAAGTAAGGAAATTCAGGAGAGCAACAGGGCCACGAACACAAGGATAGAGAGTCTCAGCAAAGAAATACGGGACCATAAGTCTGTCCTTAATAGTAGAATGGAGAGTATGAACCTGGAATTAAGTGGGAAAATTAGCAAACAGGGAGAGGAAATCAGGGCAGAAATGCAGGGGAATCAGGCTGGGATCACAAGTAGGCTAGAAGGAATGGAAGGCCATCAGAACCAGCAAGATGTGGAAATAACGAAAATTAAGTCAGAGATAGCTAGTTCAAGGGCAGAAGTACAGAATGTAACGGGAAAGTGTGATGAGATATGCAACACTGTAAGTGGGAATAAGAGGGAATATTTAGATAGAGTAGGTGCCGTTGAAAATAAGTTGGGAGAGATTGAGGGTCTGAGAGGGAAGCAGGTGGCATTGACCGAGAAAAACGAAAAGCTGCAGGAAGAGCTGATAAAGGTCAGGAGAGAGTTGAAAGAGCGACCGATGAGTCAAAGGGTTGTGATGCCATCTAGTTTGCTACTCAGGGACCCTGGTCTGCCACAATTTAACTCAAGGCAGTTCAACCCTATGGAGTTTTTAAAAACCATTGAGAAGAAATTCAGCAAGGATCTAGAAGACGGGGTTGTCGAATGGGAAACAGTGTTGGAGATCTTGTCTAACTCATTTCAAGGGGATGTGAAAGCATGGTTCCAAATATACAGGCCTAACATGAATAGTTTAAGGGAATTCAGGGATAAATTCAAAGCTAAGTTCTGGGGGGAGGGGGTACAGTCCAGGGAAAGGGAAAAATTAACTTTTGGGAAATATAAGGAGAGAGAAGGGGTATCCCTGACAGAATATTTTTTGGCACATGTACTTATTTGGAAGAATTTGGATGGGCTGACCTCTGACAGTGATGTGGTTAGGGTCATGTTGAAGCACTTCCCACCTAGAATTCAGGAGGCAGCTTGTATGCAGAAGGTAAGGACGGTAGAAGAGTTGGAAGAGCTTCTTACGAGCTTTGACGTTTTAGGCAAGCAGCACATGGAGAGGCCAGAGGTCAAACAGGAATTTAGGGGCAATAGGGGGAATAATCAGGAGTTTAATAGGGGTAGATTTAATCAGGAGCAAAGAGATTATCAGCAGAGGCAGGAAAACTATCAGAGAGGTGGGGGGCGTCAGGATAATTCACAGCGACAGGAAGGTAACTATCAGAGAGGTGGGGGGCGTCAGGAAGGTGGTAACGAAAGAGTACAGGTGAACCAGAGGAGACAAGAACAAGGTGGTCAAGGAGCTTTAAACTCCGAACGGGCTGTGCAGGGAGGTCAGTCAGGCAGTCCGTAAGAAATGAAGTCAAGCAGTGTGTTATTGTGGGTGAGGAGGATTTTATGCCTATGAGTCGGGAGGATCTGCTAGCTGACCAGCAGGAGTTCTCATGTATCGGGGAGAAGGAGGCTTTTATGTCAACTGTTGAGTTGAGCATACTAGGTAAGAGAGTGCAGGCATTGGTGGATTCGGGGAGTGAGAGAAGTGTCATCAGTAAGGGATTTTATGATACTTTAATCAAGGACGGTGGTAAGTTGGAAGAAATTCCAGTTAAGTCGACATATGTGGTAACTGCTGTTGGTAATAAATCCCAAAGAGTGGGAAAGCAGGTATTGTTGCCCATGAGGTTTGGTAATGAAGTTGACCACAAGACTTGCTTGGTAATTCCTAACCTAATTTATGAAATGATTTTGGGGATAGACTGGCTTAACGAGCATAGTGCTGTTATTGATTTTGACCGGGGTGTCATCAACTTTGTGAGGGGGAATATAAGCCAGGAGATGAGAATGAAATGCAAGAGTGTAGATAAGACAGTAAAGGCATGTGTTACTGAGGTCACTGTAGGGGATATGGCAGAAGGTAAGGCTGACGATGAGGAGGAAGTTGTGGATTTATGTCACATTGCTGTGGAGGGTGATAAGTGTGATCAACTCCAGCAGGCTGTGGATAAGAGTGGTTTAAGTGTTGAGGAGAGGGATAAGTTGTTAGAGGTTTTAGAGCTAAACCAAGAAGTTTTCAGTGACAAGCCAGGGCTAACACATGTCTATACGCATCAGTTCGAAATTGTAGATCATTCTCCATTTTCAGGACCCAAGTACCCGATACCTCACAAATTTGCTGATGCTGTGGAGAAAGAAATAGGCATTATGCTGAATCAGGGTATTATTGAGCCTTCAACTAGTGCATATCTGAATCCCTTAGTTGTGGTTGGGAAGAGTGATGGCTCGGTCAGGTTGTGTATTGATGCCAGGCAGCTCAATTGTAGGATATCTGGGGACCAACAGAGGCCAGAATGTGTTGAGGAACTGGTTCAGAAATTCAATGGTAAGCAATGGTTTTCCACTATGGATCTGAGTGCATCATTTTGGCAGGTACCGTTGAGAGAACAGGACAGGAAGTTGACTGCGTTTAGCTTTAAGAGTGGTTTGTACCAATTCAGGGTCGTTCCTTTCGGAACAAAGACCAGCAGTTCAGCGTTGATTAGGGCCTTAAATCTAGTGTTAGGGAGGGACACACACGAGTTTGTGACAATGTACATAGATGATTTAATTGTTGCATCTTACACATTAAAGGAACACCTGGATCACTTAGACATTGTTTTGGGGAAATTAAGGGACGGGGGATTTACAATTAAACTTAAGAAGTCTCTGTTTTGCACAACATCAATCACATTTTTAGGGCATACTATCACAACACAAGGGGTGTCTCCCGAACAGTCACGATTAGACAAGATTCACAACACTGCTACACCACGTAACGCCAAACAATTGAGGTCAATATTAGGGGTTTTCAATTATTTTCGTAGATTCGTAGTTAAATATTCCTGTCTTGTAGAACCGTTTAGGGAATTGCTGAAGCAGGGTACTAAGTGGGTATGGACCCAGGTGCACGATGAGGCTTTTAAGGAGTTGAAGAGAGGCTTTGTAGAGACTGTCATGCTTAGGTATCCTCGTCTGGATTGTCCCTACATTTTGATGACTGATGCGAGCATGCAAGGCATCTCAGGCATTTTGTGTCAGGAGGATAGTGAGGGCAATCTAGGGATTGTCTCATTAGCAAGCAGAGGGCTAAGCATGGCGGAGAAGAGATATACAATTACTGAAATAGAGATGTTAGCAATCGTATACTCTCTAGGGAAGTTTAGGAGTTATGTGTTGGGCAGTAAGTTGCAGATACTGACTGACCATCATGCATTACTTTTTATTGGATCCTGCAAGCTCACTTCGAACAGGATGTCAAGGTGGATATTGGCTATAAGTGAATATAACTTTGAGGTAAGGCATATTAAGGGTACTGAGAACATTGTGGCTGACTTCATGAGTAGAAACATTGGGGGTGATGAGGGTCATCAGGTACTGGAGGTACAGGAAGGTGTTGTTATCTGCGTAACCAAGGTAAGCGAGTGTGATTATGAGATACGCTGCTTAAGGAATCTGCTTGTAGAGCAGGAGAAGGATGAGGTCTTAGGTGATATCTTGACTCAGTTGAGAGGTATGGATGTGGATAGTAGAATTAAGGTTGGAAAGTATTGGTACAAGTTGGAGTGTGGTTTCTTGGCTAGGCTGTGCCATGAAGGTGCCTGGAGAGTGTGTGTGCCAAGCTCATTGCAGGTAACGATGATTTGGTATCATCACAAGGCTTTAGGGCATTTTGGATCAAGCAAGGTTCTTTTTGCTGTTCAGCAGCATTTCATTTGGAAGAACATGGGAAGGCAGATTAGGAAAGTTCTGGCAAGTTGTGACTCGTGTCAACGGTGTAAATGCCCAACGAGGTTTCTTGAGGGACCTCGGCAAATGGTGATCACAGAAAAACCAAGGGATTTACTCTGTGTCGATCTGTATGGTCCATTGGTTAAAGCTCAGTTTGGATATCAGTATATCTTCGTGGTTGTTGACGCATTCAGTAAACTCGTCAAACTGTATCCCCTGAGAAAAGCGACCGGGAAGGGTTGTGTCCTACAGATCACTGATAAGTATGTACCTGAGTTTGGGGTGCCTCTCAGGATACTATCAGACCACGGTAGTCAATTCACCTCAAAGATCTGGGAAACCAAGTTGAGTGAATTGGGTATCAAGCACATATTCTCATCTATTCGATATCCTCAAGGGAATTTGTCCGAACGAGTTATGAGAGAATTAGGGAGAGTATTTCGCACCTATGTGAGCAATCGCCACAATGCGTGGTTCTCCAAGTTAGGAGATATTGAACGATGGTTCAATAGTACGTTCCATGAGAGTGTAAAATGCACTCCCTATGAAATTCAGTATGGTAGGAAGCCTACCAATGAGCTTGCTAGAATGCTAGGTTTGGTCACGGGAGAGGAGATTGGGAAGGATGTTTGTATCCAGCTGGCTAGGGACAACTTAATCAAGGCAGGGAATAAGCGTAGGCGCCAGCAGAAGCGGGTAAAGTTTGATTCTTTTGAAGTAGGCGATCAGGTGCTTCTGAGGGTTCCATATCCGTCTTCAGCTGTAGATAAGGAGATAGGGAAGTTTTTTCATCTATTTCAGGGGCCTTTTAAGGTGGTTAAACGTATTGGTGAGTGTGCCTATAGTTTAACGGACCAGGATGGTAAGTCTGTCAGTACACATAATATTAGGAATCTCCGTAGATATCACTCTGTAAAATAATATGGCATGGACTCTTAGAGAATCAGTCAACATAACGTGATGGCATGACAAAACTCAAGAGATGTGACGAAGAATGCTAACCAGCAAAGTGGCATCGAGTGTTAGATGGATAGATGGTATGATAAGGCCTGTGCAGGCAAATACCATGGCTTGTGAAGCGATAGGGTCTCATGATGAGACGAAGAAAATGAAGTGGTAGACCTAAGACACTTGAGAGAAATCAGTGAGGCTAGGAAATGGACACAATAAGACATTCGAGAGAGTGAGAATGTGTGAAAATTTGACAAGTGTGTATGTATATATGTCTTCCAGGGTTTATTTATGTAATAGTGTAATTCTTTGTGTTTTCAGTGCGTTGCTTGTTTGAGTGTTTGTGATCCACACTTGTTTCACCCGTGTGAATCACATGGGGGCGTATTGTGACTGTTCCGGTCACAATGTTCCCAAACCCTTATTTGGTTGACTGCAAGAGAAGTCAGGTTAGGGTAATTTGTTCATACCATTTCTTTTCTTGTTCATCATCATCATTTAGGTTGTAGAATTTCATTTTATTTAGTGTATATATATCTTGTGTATCTCGGGGACTCAGTCAGGAATATTTCATTTAATTTGTATGGGAGATGTCAGTATACAAGACAGCGGATTGTGTAGGTAAGCTACAAGATGTTGCAACAGCAGGAAACTCTAGGCCAAATTTAGATTGGGCCGAGAATAACTTCCCTTGTCTTGAAGAAAGCTTTGTGTAAATTGTGTAAGGTTCTGACGTCAGAGAAGAGTTTCGCGCCACGAGTTGTAAGAAATATACATGGGTTCGAGATTATTGGTGTATTTTGTATGGGTTGGAGGGTATCATGACCCTGGCGGAGAAAGACGAAAACATGTGTTTACAAGATGAGAGGTGGGATTTTCGTGTATAGCGGGGCTTCACTTCTATTGTAGCGTCTGATTGGAAAGGTCGCGTTCTCGTAATTTGGCGTAGGCCTATTTGGAGAAACAGTTTTGTTGAAAGCATGGCTTGTGAATGTACTCGAAACGGCTACATATCACAACGATGTTATCTCTGTTAGCACAATTCAAGTTGGGTACGGAAGCACATTCATTTCTCTCGCAGAGATGTGGCTATGTAAACCAGTAAACATCTCTAACCTCAAACCACGTGTGGAAAATCTTAGAAATGCTGGGGAGAACTGATCTATCGAGCATGTCTCGTAGATTATCTGCTAGATCGTCGATGAGTGAGTAACAAACATCTTTATATTCCAACATTCATTTTGGGTCACATGTTTTCGTCATTGCCGAGGAGAGAAGATAGTAAACCATAGTCTGTTCGACGAGAGTCCCCGCCATATGTTTAAAGTTGATATTAATACACATATTTTGAAGGTTATAATTAGTTTTCTTTATAGGGAATTACACCTAATAGTTGAACGCCCAAATGATACCAGTTAGGTTGACCAAATGTGTGTCCAACACTCCACGACCCTGCCATTTCAATTGTGTGGTATATGATGAAGTACTTCCGATCAAAAATAGGAGGATGATTTTGGGAAGTTTTAAATCAGTCGCCCAAGAAGGGCTGGTAAAAAGTAACAGCGTGGTCAGCGCATCGGGTCCCTTCAGCTGTTAATCTTGGTTTTCGTGACTGGGGCGCTACCTCATTGTCTGACAGCTACTCAATTGTCCTCACGAGGCTGAGTGCACCCCGTTCCAGCCCTCACGTCTGTTTCTAAAATACCCGACGGAACCGGGAATCAAACCCGAGGCCTCCGGGTGAGAGGCAGGCACGCTATCCCAACACCACGGGGCGGGCTATTTGGTGACATTGCTCGACTTGATTCGTAAATAGCAGTTATCAGTAATGGAGAGTGGAATGAAAGCAATAATGGGAACGGAAACATTGTTTCACTGGTCGTCGTGTGGTGTTGATAGTTCTTGTAATCCTAGGACGTACTTGAATGCTCCATAGTTAGCTTTGGAGAAAATACGAAGAAAACCTGTTTTTATTACAGCTACCTGACAAATATGTTGATGTAGTTACAACCGATGTGCAATGTGTTCCCATCCAAAAGACTCGTGAGCAAGAAAGTTAGGTTAATCTGACGTTTGAGTTTTCTGCAACTTTCTAACAGAAGAGGTTGTAACTAGAAAGGAAATGTTGAATACCTAATGGTTTTTCTATTTGATAAGACGGCATTAATCTATACAATCATGGGACAGATGAATTCATAGGTTGCCGGACTACGTCCAGTCGAAGTAGCCTACTCATGGTTCGAAACAAGCAATTGTGCAAGATACGCTTATCGTTAAAAATATGTGTTGTGCTTTTGCGTGGAACTGTAAATCTACAAATTCTGAGATCTTTGGATGGCTGCATGGCTCAGCGGTGACGTTCTCGCTTGCTGTGTCCAAGGTTGCAGGATCGAATCCTGGCGCAGTCTGCTAGCATTGGAGGGTGCGCAAATACGAGGGAGTGTCAGTAATTTACTGGCACGTTCAAGATCCCCTTCGGGGAGAAATTCTGGCACCTCGACGACTCTAAAAGCCTCAGATGTTAAAAGGGACGTAAAACAAATAAATTATAAATTCTGAGAATTTACTAGCCGATAATATTATCAACAAAGGCACACATCTGCTCCTTTTTACTGTTCACGGACAGTTTGTTTTCCTGTTGCTCACACGTAACGTCTCGTGAGAGTGGTCCTAAGTATTGAGCAAGACTTGTTTTAAGGGGCAGAACTACGAGGCCATCTGCTCCTATTTGATGGAAGTAAACATATTTGTCAGAAACTGTACGAACAAAAGCAAATCAGTTTACAGTGTCTAATTTAAATAAAGCTTAAATACTCTTTCCACCAAGCACACACCCAGAGATGCGTTTGGTCTAGAATAAGCTAGGACAGGTTGCTCCGAAAATATCACACATTGCATACGAATTGATATCGCTTGAATTTTTAATACTCTTACTTGAAATCGTTCTATAGGGAATTAATGTTTGTTGGGACCAGGTTTTCTGTAAGACAGGCACAGGAAAACGAAAGTTTGGTGAGCGATAAGATGCAGGTTTTGTTAGCCCAGGTTGAATAGGAAAAAGCTTGGGACTGTAAAATTTGAATGATGAATCCAGAAAAAATATATTTCTGAGAATAATCGAGTTTCTATCACCCGAAGCAGAGAAAAAAACTCACAAAAAAAAGAAAGCAAAATAACATTATGGTTCTCGACCTCATCATCATCATCTTGCATAGTTTCCAGCCACTGGCCTGGTCTGTTTGGAACACAAGCCTCTCCAACATCTTCTGTCTTCCCACCATCTCTCAGCCTCCACCCTTGTCCAGTCTTCTCCTCTCTTCTTCACGCTTTCTTCCACCCCCTTCAGCCACCTGTCTCTCGGCCTTCCTCTCGGTCTCTTTCCTTCCCACTTCGTCTCGTGTATCCTCCTGGGTATCCTCTTCTCTTCAAAAAGACCAAATAAATCGAATAAAAGTATTCCTAAATTCACAAATTATGAAAAATTATTCGGCTCAAACAGCTCGAAAACTTTGAAAAATTGCGGCCAGAATCTAAAATCGTGAATTTCTCCCTTATGCGTTACAGTAGCTCCATTCTGTCAAGTGATTATTAACCAGCACCTCGCGTTTCACTGTATGATTTTCCTTCAAAACTTTTTTTTTCTTTTCGGCAGTAACGAAGAGCATATTCGATAAGTATGGACACAAGAACAAGAACATGATTTATAAAACCAGATGAAGCTAATTGTTTTAATAAATTATAGAAAAAATTGATGGTTCAGAATTGGGGAAATCTTCACATTAGGTGGGATTTTTAATTAATGAGATGTTATTGTTAGTGGTTTGCACCAGAAGAAAGGGCAAGGACTAATCAGAGACTGAAATTTAATGCTTTTCAGTCGGTCAACACTATTGTACCCAATTGTAATGGTTGTTTCCCTAATCCTGGAAAAAATTTACATGAGATTAATAAATTGTACATTTTTTAATTATTATTATTATTATTATTTTATTTTTATTTTTTTCTTCAGGATTAGGGAACCATCAATTTTTACAATTGTGTTGACAGACTGAAAAACATTAAATTTCGATTACTAAGAGAACACTGAAAAATGGCTTCCAACATGATAATAGCTAAGGAAAGGTGAAGTCTAATGAACTGAGGTGTTATTTGTTTATTAAGTCTTGTGTAGTGAATGAAGTTGTGTGAGTGAACTTGATCTAAGCAACAATTCTATGGAGCTGAGAAATATGTCCCTGGAGAAATAGGATAGAATTGTACTGTTGCACCCAGGTCCACAATGTGAAAGAGGGGGATCAACTTAGCCATTTGAGGCTTTTATGGGCCTCGCTGTTAGGCCTCTTATAACATAAATCAATACAAATCACACCCTTATTGGTGCTCTTTTAATCATCCTGTAATATCAATGTACATTTGTAAGTCGCACAATAACAGAACGAGATCAATGTTTCACTTGGTAATGAAGTGTCCTGGCCATACTTGTAGTTAATAACAACAACAACAACAATGTTTTTATTAAAGTAGCTTTTAATCTGCATTGAGTAGCAATGATTCAGTTTGTTGGAGGGAATTTTTATTATATCAGGGTAAGATTAAATTATTGAAAATAAGATGATACATGTTTTGGCTTATTTTCCCAAGCTGTCTTTTTAAAGGGAAGATAACAAACTTCCATCTATTCTTGGGATGTTAGCTTCAGTGTCTACATTGCAAGCACACATTATATAAGCAAATTGCCACACAATATTACCAAGTGCACCTGCAGGATGGTGTTCCCCAGTAGGTTGTGGGGGGATGTTCCGTGCACCTACACTGGACGCCACGAACAAGAAAACCCACCTAAACTAATAAAACACTGGTTAAAAAGAACTGAATTTTAAAAAAGACCCCAAATATTATACACCAAACTCAGCCTATGTACAAGCTAGGAACGAAGGGTAATTCAAGTGTTAGGCGTCTCACGCTTTGCAAAATAAAAAGGGAAGTCAGCGTTTATGAAATGTTTACAGTAATTAATATTTGCTCACCCCACAACAGACACAACCTGTGTATAATCTTATGGTTTGTAATAGTTGCTCCCAGTTCCCAATTTAGGTTGTGCGCTTAAAGCCCTCTCGCTGTCAGCAAGTGGCCAGCTTTGCAAACATTGCTGGGTACAGTAGATGGGTAGCAGTTTGATATGCAGTACAAACTCGTCATATTATTTACAAATAAAAAATCGTACATAAATGAACATAATGTTCGAATATAATGATAAAAATTATGCAAAATGGCACCGTGCTTGTATATACAAACATTGTTTACTACAAATGGTCGTTGGCTCTGAAAGAAATCCCTTCCATTGAAAAATTCCAAACAGTCCACCGTAAAGAGAGTTAATTTTAGCTAATGAATAACTCTTTCACTGCCCTTGCAATGGTATACACCACTGTTCGTTTAAAATTTGTTAAATTTTCAATATCGAGAATATCTCGTTTATTTTGCAGGAAAACTAATAATTTGGCTAATTAAATATTGTACTGCTTAAAACCACAGCACATGACTAAACTGTAAACTGATCAGGTTTAGTTATATTCTTTGACCAACACCCCAACTGTAGAAAGCAAGTGGTTTTATTTTAACACAACGTCTGTCTACATTTAAAAGACAAATTCATGCTAAAACTATACAAATGTTATAATATTTTGCCAGTAAGAAATATTTACAAGTCGTTTGATGTAGCAAGAGTGACTGCAAAACACAAATAACTAGCAAGAAGCTTGAAAGAAGTGACGGATAACATGCATGGGCGTGCATATCTCGCAGGCCAGTGTAGCCATCTCCTCGCCTTAAATGCAGAATTTGCTGAAAGTTCAGTAACACCACACTATCACAACAAACTGTATACTAGCGACAAACCAGAAAATCTGAACTCGCACGCTAGTTCCATCTAGTGAATACTTGCTATACAATATCACATGTGGCGAATAAATGAGTTAGTGAGATTCGGTGGGAGGGTTTCAATACCGAAGTAATGCCCACATCCCAATTTGGGTGGCAGTTCAATACCCAAATTGGGTGGCAGTTCAATACCGAAATAATGCCCTCATCCCAATTTGGGTGGCAGTTCAATACCGAAATAATGCCCTCACCCCAAATTGGGTGGCAGTTCAATACCGAAATAATGCCCACATCCCAATTTGGGTGGCAGTTCAGTACCGAAATAATGCCCACATCCCAATTTGGGTGGCAGTTCAATACTGAAATAATGCCCACATCCCAATTTGGGTGGCAGTTCAATACCGAAATAATGCCCACATCCCAATTTGGATGGCAGTTCAATACCGAAATAATGCCCACATCCCATTTTAGGTGGCAGTTCCCACATCCCAATTTGGGTGGCAGTTCAATACCAAGATAATGCCCACATCCCAATTTGGGTGGCAGTTCAATGCCAAAATAATGCCCACATCCCCATTTGGGTGGCAGTTCAATACCAAAATAATGCTCTCATCCCTATTTGGGTGGCAGTTCAATACCAAAATAATGCCCACATCCCAATTTGGGTGGCAGTTCAATACCAAAATAATGCCCACATCCCAATTTGGGTGGCAGTTCAATAGCAAAATAATGCTCTCATCCCAATTTGGGTGGCAGTTCATTACCAAAATAATGCCCACATCCCAATTTGGGTGGCAGTTCAATACAAAATAATGCTCTCATCCTAATTTGGGTGGCAGTTCAACCAAAATAATGTCCACATCCCAATTTGGGTGGCAGTTCAATACCAAAATAATGCCCACATCCCAATTTGGGTGGCAGTTCAATACCAAAATAATGCCCACATCCCAATTTGGGTGGCAGTTCGATAGCAAAATAATGCTCTCATCCCAATTTGGGTGGCAGTTCAATAGCAAAATAATGCTCTCATCCCAATTTGGGTGGCAGTTCATTACCAAAATAATGCCCACATCCCAATTTGGGTGTCAGTTCAATAGCAAAATAATGCTCTCATCCTAATTTGGGTGGCAGTTCAACCAAAATAATGTCCACATCGCAATTTGGGTGGCAGTTCAATACCAAAATAATGCCCACATCCCAATTTGGGTGGCAGTTCAATACCAAAATAATGCCCACACCCCAATTTGGGTGGCAGTTCAATAGCAAAATAATGCTCTCATCCCAATTTGGGTGGCAGTTCATTACCAAAATAATGCCCACATCCCAATTTGGGTGGCAGTTCAATACAAAATAATGCTCTCATCCTAATTTGGGTGGCAGTTCAACCAAAATAATGTCCACATCCCAATTTGGGTGGCAGTTCAATACCAAAATAATGCCCACATCCCAATTTGGGTGGCAGTTCAATACCAAAATAATGCCCACATCCCAATTTGGGTGGCAGTTCGATAGCAAAATAATGCTCTCATCCCAATTTGGGTGGCAGTTCAATAGCAAAATAATGCTCTCATCCCAATTTGGGTGGCAGTTCATTACCAAAATAATGCCCACATCCCAATTTGGGTGTCAGTTCAATAGCAAAATAATGCTCTCATCCTAATTTGGGTGGCAGTTCAACCAAAATAATGTCCACATCGCAATTTGGGTGGCAGTTCAATACCAAAATAATGCCCACATCCCAATTTGGGTGGCAGTTCAATACCAAAATAATGCCCACACCCCAATTTGGGTGGCAGTTCAATAGCAAAATAATGCTCTCATCCCAATTTGGGTGGCAGTTCAATAGCAAAATAATGCCCACATCCCAATTTGGGTGGCAGTTCAATAGTAAAATAATGCTCTCATCCCAATTTGGGTGGCAGTTCTATACCAAAATAATGCCCAAATCCCAAATTGGGTGACAGTTCAATAGCTAAATAATGCTCTAATCCCAATTTGGGTGGCAGTTTAATACCAAAATAATGCCCACATCAAAATTTTGGTGGCAGTTCAATAGCAAAATAATGCTCTCATCCCAATTTGGGTGGCAGTTCAATACCAAAATAATGCCCACATCCCAATTTGGGTGGCAGTTCAATACTAAATAATGCCCACATCCCAATTTGGGTGGCAGTTCAATAGCAAAATAATGCCCACATCCCAATTTGGGTGGCAGTTCAATACCAAGATAATGCCCACATCCCAATTAGGGTGGCAGTTCAATAGCAAAATAATGCCCACATCCCAATTTGGGTGGCAGTTCAATAGCAAAATAATGCCCACATCCCAATTAGGGTGGCAGTTCAATACCAAATAATGCCCACATCCCAATTTGGGTGACAGTTCAATACCAGAATAATGCTCTCATCCCAATTTGGGTGGCAGTTCAATACCAAAATAATGCCCACATCCCAATTAGGGTGTCAGTTCAATAGCACAATAATGCCCACATCCCAATTAGGGTGGCAGTTCAATACCAAAATAATGCCCACATCCCAATTAGGGTGGCAGTTCAATACCGAAATAATGCCCACATCCCAATTTGGGTGGCAGTTCAATACCAAAATAATGCCCACATCCCAATTTGGGTGGCAGTTCAATACCAAATAATGCCCACATCCCAATTTGGGTGGCAGTTCAATACCAAAATAATGCCCACATCCCAATTAGGGTGGCAGTTCAATACCAAATAATGCCCACATCCCAATTTGGGTGGCAGTTCAATAGCAAAATAATGCCCACATCCCAATTAGGGTGGCAATTCATTACCAAAATAATGCCCACATCCCAATTAGGGTGGCAGTTCAATACCGAAATAATGCCCACATCCCAATTTGGGTGGCAGTTCAATACCAAAATAATGCCCACATCCCAATTTGGGTGGCAGTTCAATACCAAAATAATGCCCACATCCCAATTTGGGTGGCAGTTCAATACAATGATAATGCCCTCATCCCAATTTGGGTGGGAATTCAGTACCCCCACGCCAATGCAGGCGGGAGTCCAGTGCCAAAATAATGATAAAACCAGATCTGTTACAATTTTGATTAATATGGCAAATTATTTGCTGAAAACAGCTTGGCGTAGGGAATGCCGAGGTTGTGAACATCAATAGTCAAAACTTTCACTAGACCAATACATCATGTCCACAACATTGGCATTCCCTACGCCAAGCTCTTTCCAACAAAAATTTTGCCATATTCATTAAAATTGTAACAGATCTGGTTTTATTAGTATTTTCATATATTTTTAGCCTACTTTTCACATTTTGCAAATATGAGGAAAAAGTAGACTTATGAGATCGATCCGGGAAAATGTGTGTCTGTCTGTGTGTGTGTCCCCCCACTATCAACTCCTAAACGGCTGCAGCAATCAAAACCAAATTTAGTATGAGTAAAGATGTACACCGGAATATCTCACGTCCATATTTGAAAATGATGTCAGTGCTACCAACTGCTGAAAAAATGCACTAGAAATTTGAGCTCCATGTTGGAAATCTTGCAAGGTATGTATGGGAGCTATTCCGAAATTGGCACACATGTAGATAAGGCTATTTCAGTTTAATTTCCAAGAGGCCAACCATGACAGTGTTGCCAAAATAATTTTAAGCCTTCTGATACCGTAGGTCCAATGTTTAATTGCATATAACTTCTGCACTATCAATTGGATTTCAACCAAATTTTGTATGAAATATCTGTACATAGACAGATATGACTGAGCGTATTCTTAAGAGCCACCAGGGCTGCCATCATCATCATCTTGTACAGTTTCCAGCCCCAGGCTGGGTCTGTTTGGAACATAAGCCTCGCCACTTATTTCTTTCTTCCCACCATCTCTCCGCTGTCACTCTGGTCCAGTCCTCGCCTCTCTTCTTGACACATTCCTCCACTCCTTTCAGCCCTGATCTCTTGGTCTTCCCCTTGGTCGTTTCTTCTGCATCCGCATCTCATGTAACCTCTTGGGAATCTTCTTCTCATCCATTCTCTTTAAGTGTCCATACCACCTCAGTCTTGATGTCTCAATCCTACCTTGCAAGGGCTCCTCTTTCACCATTTCCCTGACCTTTTCATTCCTCACCCTGTCTCTTCTTGTTACTCCGATCCTACTTCGCAGGAACTTCATTTCACCTGCCTGTATTCTGCTTATGTCTCTTTTCTTCATAGTCCACGTTTCTGAAGCATAGGTCAGTATCGGGATATAGTAGCTTCTGTATAACACTTCCTTGCTTTTTTGTGGGACATCTTTATTCCACACTAAGCTCCTAATGCTTCTCAGAAATGCTTCTGCCTGTCTGCCACGTTCCGTAATCTCTTTGTCATTTCTCCCATTTTCCTCCACTATACTTCCCAAGTACTTGAGACTTTCCACCTTCTTCAGCTGTCCACCTCCAAGTGTTATCCCACTCATTGGTCTGTCCTTTTTCCTGGTCGTTAACAGGATCTCACATTTACTGATGTTGAACTTCCATCCGTACTCTCCCACTGTTTCTTCCCAAGCCTTCAGTTGCTCCTGGATTTCCTCCTCCTTGTTTCCCCAGACCATGAGATCATCTGCAAACACCATTGCCTTCATCTTATCTTCTCCTATCTTTCCTGCTATCCGTGTCATTACCTCGTCCATAACCACAATAAAGAGAAGGGGTGAAAGCGCACTACCCTGTTTCAGGCCACTTATTTGTCTGAACCAGTCTGTTCTTTCTCCTCCAACTTTCACACAACTCACACTTCCACAATACATCTCCTTCACTCTGCCTACAGTCTACAGGGCTGCCAACTGTTAATAATTGCTCTCTCATTTTTTTTATCCAAATACCAATATATCAGAAAGTATGCAAGCCAACAGCTTTAAACTATGCACACGTATATTCTGACATTTTAGATTAATTTGGAGTAACTTATATACGTCAGTTCTACCAACATGATTATAAGCCTGCTGATAGTACCAATTTATAAATACATGTAACTTCTATACTATCAGTTGGATTTCAACCAAATTTCGTATGTGCTATGTGTACCATAACAGATATATGACTATAAGTATTGTTAAGAGCAATCAGGGCTGCCAACTGTTAATAAATGCTGTCTATATTTTTTTTACCCTAATATCAATATATCAGAAAGTATGCAAGCCAACAGCTCTATACTTTGCACACGTATAGCACCTGACATTCTAGATTAATTTGGAGTAATTAATACAAGGCAGTGCTGCCAACATGATTCTATGCCTGCTGATAGGTCCAATTTTAAAATACATGTAACTTCTATACTAACAAATGGATTTCATCCAAAATTGGCACAACAAGATATCATAATATTTCAGATTAGGCTATTTCTGACCAGCCCACGCATGACATTGTTGGCAATATGCTTTTACGCGTGCTGATAGATCCAGTGTCTAACTGCATGTAACGTCCATTGGACTTCAAACAAATTTTGTATTCTGTACCTTAAGAGATGGAACTAAGAATATATTCAGTCACCAGGGCTGCCAACTGTAGTGCTCTATTAGGCTACATTATACCAGGTATATTTTGAACTAATTAGATATTTCGATATTACCAACTTAATTTCGTCATTATTCTAGATAGGTTCATATTCTGTAGAATAATCATTGGCATGAAAAGTAGGCTGTATAGTTCTTCACGGAACTTCTTGTTAATAATTTAGATAACCTTTTTAAAAATGTAAGTATCACACAGACTTGCAACTTCATTTTCTAATTACATTTACTGACAAAGGTCATAACGTGAACAAAACCGGTTCATTGAATTACATGAATATAACATTTAATTGACTAACGGTATTATTTTTCGTTATCTATTAAACTTTTATAATGTCGCTTCTTGTGGTCTGTATTGACGTAAATATATTTTGAAATGAATATGAAAATATCCGCCTTTTAATACAATTTAAATTGTCATCATCATCATGCACAGTTTCCAGCCACTGACCGTGTCTGATTGGAACACAAGCCTCTCCAACGTCTTCTGTCTTCCCACCATCTCTCAGCCTCCACCCTTGTCCAGTCTTCTCCTCTCTTCTTCACGCTTTCTTCCACCCCCTTCAGCCACCTGTCTCTCGGTCTTCCTCTCGGTCTCTTTTCTTCCCACTTTGTCTCGTGTACTCTCCTGGGTATCCTCTTCTCCTCCATTCACTTTACATGTCCATACCATTTAAGTCTAGATTTCTCTATATCATCCTGTAATGGTTCCTCCTTCATTAATTCTCTGGTCCTCTCATTTCTTATTCTGTCCATCTTTGTAGCTCCAATACTGCTTCTCAAGAACCTCATCTCACTGGCCTGTATTTTGCTCTTCACCCTTCCTTTCATAACCCAGGTCTCCGAGGCATACGTCAGGATAGGGACATAGTACGTCCGATATATGATCTTTTTGCTGTTCTGAGGGAGATCCTTGCTCCATAACATGCTTCTCACACTCCTCCGAAATGCTTCTGCCTGCCTCCCCCGCTCATTTATTTCTCTATCGTTTCCTCCATTATCTTGTATCAGGCCTCCCAGATACTTGAATCTCTCCACTTTCTTCAGCTGTTCCCCACCAATTGTTATTCCCGTTGTGGTTCTTTCCTTCTTCCTTGTTGTGATCACCATCTCACTCTTATTTATGCTAAATTGTATTGTATTTAAACTTTGTCAATAAGGAACACTTTATAGACTTCGTACTGCTGTGAACTTAACTACTGTAGAATAGTAAATTAATGCAGAAATGTCCGGCGAGTACTCGGCTGAATTGATGATGAACTGCAATAAACAGTGTTTGTCCACTAATAATGTGGAAACTTACCTGAATTGTGGAATGTCTGCACGCTGCTAACATGATGTAAATAATATCTGTATGTAGAAACAGTCTGAAGATTAATTCTTTGAATTTGTGGAGCTGTTATAAAAGCAGTTACTGGTTAGTTACTGATAACTTTTCAGATTATGTAAGAAATCTTCAAACTAATAATATGGAAGTGCTTCTACATACAGATCTTATTTACATCAGAAAAGTGATTGATCTTAATGACATGTAATCTTTTGAGTAATTAATAGGTTAAAAGTTCTGCCTCATCAATACTTTTTATTAAATATGATCACTGTGTGGTCATTGGTGGGTCATGTTTTGAGGCCTAATTATTTTTTGGCCTCTTCATCAGCCGATATGAATGTCCAAGACACAAGATAATTGTATAGCGTAACACTCATATCGGCTTTTAACCTATTTATTACTCAATTAGTTCATTGATACGGAACCAGAATGAATCTTTCCCCCCCGCATATTCCAGTAGTAGTGTGTTGACCCACTGAAAGTTAGTAATTGTGCTGTTATTAGTGCATTAAAATAGTTCTTTGTTTATCCTTGGGCAATTTGCCCAAATGTTTTACTTGAGTGGCAAGTGGTGTTTTATTTTTTTTAAGAGTAAATATGAAATCGTGATGGGAGGTGATCTGTTGGAATATTGACTGGCAGGATTGTTGTGCCTGTAGAACTGAATAAAGAAATATGCTCAATAAATTATGGTAGAATCTTATTTCCTTCATGGTGTGCATGTTACCTACCCTCTATTACCATATATACTCGGCTATAGTAACCCACCTTAAATTTTGGAGAGCCATAATACAAAATTCTTGGAGATTGCTTATAGTGTCGCTCCTTAATTATTGAGAGTCCTGTAACCGAAACTTTAGTAGGTTACAGAGCTTGCTTTTAGTTTCTTTCTGTTGGTGGTACTTATTTTTGTTCTGAGGTTACTAACCATGGCCATCTATTGCTGGGCCACCATGGAGAGTCTTGTGCTTTGATTGATTCTTTGTGGGCCCAGCAGTGGGTAGCAGGTGGCTTTAATCTAAGGGCAAGGTAACTATGGGGATGTGTTATTTTGATCGTGGAATGGAGGTGATTGATATATAGTTTATGCTATGGAGAATTCGGAGGCTATCTGGTATGGCAATTGGTTTTTTGGAGAAGAATTATTATAGAGAACATCTAGTAAGAAGCAGAAGTTTAATAAAACGCAAGAAGAAAAGAAATGAAGCATAAGAATACTAAGAATTGTGTGAGGGGTACACTATGAAGATAGTTGTGCATACTGTGAGAGATGCAGGCAGAGGAAACCTGCTTATATGTTGTTAGTTTTGATTGCCAGAGATCAACCTGAAAATAATAATTATTATTAATAAATAGTGTGTTTTTGTGATACATTTAGCGAGTATATCGCCCCGCTTGGATTTTATATTTATTACAATGGTAGCCCAAGTTAGGGGCAGTATTATATCTATATTACAATGACGCACTAACGTGTGGCTAGATGAATGAAGTACAGTAAAACTAGTGATGTGGGCCGGGCATATGACCAGTGGGCAGGACATCTATAAATGGACATTTGCCCAAAGCAGTTTTAAGCACCCAAAATCTGGGCATTTAAGAAAACTTCTTTTTTTACTTTTTACTACTTGTGATTGTCACTAGAGCAACCAAAACATAATAAAAACCCATTAATTAAGGTACATTTCATGGATAAACTAGTAATGCCTGAATATTGCTAATAATAATTTAATTATCCTGTGTCAATGTTGTCAATAACATATAAATGTGAATTACGTATATCTGGTTTGAATAAAACATTGTATTACTGAGTTAGGCTGGCAGGCCTACTCATTTATATTTAGGAAAATTAGGTAGGAGTTTGATTATGGTGTGAATAGTGGCTTTGGGAGGAGGGTGGATGGGCTAGGCCCTGGGCAGCCATTGTGGTATGATCTTGGAGTGGGGGTAGGGTCGTTGTGGCCTTGAGATTGGCGAGGCATTGTACCACCAGCAGCCCAGCCCATTTAGTTGTGAATTAGAGCTGTCTGTTGAGTCTGAGATTTCTTAGGCTATTTATATTTTTAAGTGTTAGATTAAATCATTACAAAATGCTTAGGAAAAAAGGATCTATTTGGAACTTTTTTAATTTGAAAGAGAAAGGAGTATCTTGTAAATATTGTAATAAGGACTATTAACAGTCACATTGTAACAAAATGGAAAAGCACATAAGGAAGTGTTTTACGTGCCCTCGGGATCTAAAAAAAAGAGTGCTTCGGTTAGGTACAATAACAGTGGTTGAAAAACCTTTTCGAAAGAAAATCCCCTTATTAACCTTTACTAATTGAAGTGAATGATTTCAACAAATCTGCAGTACCAAGCACAAGCTCAGCCTCTGAACCAAAATCAAGTTCTTTCAGTGAATTCCTATAACAACTTCCGCAGCCTATTTTGGCCTCAACTCCTATTTTTATGGATAAATATATAGAATACATATATGTAGATACATATATGGCTAAAACAATATTTATATAAGCATTGCATTATGAATTTATGAATATGTTTTTAAAATAGGTAAATGCCCAAAATGCCTGGGCATTTATGGGTTTTGGGCATTTGCCCTGGCATTTATCCTGGACATTTGCCCCGACTTATAAATGCCTAGACATTTTTCATCACTAACCGTCACTCTTTAAAGCGTCAGTTTCTGTTAACCGTCATTGCTGTAATAGCATAATGATACTGTAATATCAAAGTGCTTTAAGGTGCAGTGACGTGTTCGCTTTGTTTACTTACTCTATTTTAGGGGTAAGTGAGTGTACCTGCCGCCCTAGTGTTCAAACCATGATGAAAAACAAACCATTAACCACTCAGAGGCTGAAACAATGCTGTCCAAGTGTATAGAATGGTTTGAAGAAGCCAATTCAACGCAGACACTACTGTACTGCTCTGAAAAATACGAAATATTGCCACGGTGAAAGCTCGAGCATCAAAGAGGCAGAAGAAAATGACTATTTTCAAGCTACATGAACTATTTCATCTGTAGGTTTATATTACTGTACTGTACATTATTTTTCCACATTTGTAGCTACTGTACGGATGTTTATATCGGGTAATAAATACAGTAGTTTTATTTGCTATTACAATCGTGCTTAATTTCTTTTCGAACGAAATATATTACATTACTGTGAGAGTGATATCTGTCTATAATATAATTGATTAAGGTCATGTTTTGGAGGAATAATACAATGTTTCTGTTATCCGTCTATCCGCTCAACCGTCACGACGACGGTTAATCGAGATTTTACTGTACCAATAACAATCACGACTTTAAATACAAGTATTATATATGTTAAAAAAAAAAAGGAAGCTTGTAGTTTAACGTGACCGTTAATCTCGAGATCATGAGCCACGGGACCTCCTTTTTACGTGGAATCCGAACCACAGGTCATGGCATTTCACATCGAAAATCTCACATGCATTGACCGGGAAACGAACCCGGACCGCCTTGGTGAGAGGCATTCAGCTAGACCGCTGAGCCACCACGCCCCCCGTTTTATATATGTTACAGTCCTGTCCGTCATTGTCTAGCAACGTGCGTGGAGACGGCCGGCGGTTGGTCAGGCAAAACAATCTCGGGGAAAGTATGATATCTTTTCAGAGGTGGTTGGGTATAATCATGGAATATACTTGTCTTTGTATACCAGATGTTGGATCATTGTTGGCTGCTTGAGCCACACCATACCAGCTCTGTTGGTAACAAGGCGTGACCTTGTTTGAAGAAGGAAGTCTCTGTCTGTCCTTCTGTGTATACGGGCTATGACTCACGCTATACGACAGGTGGCTAGTCGTCCGCAAGTGCGGTGCTGCCGCATTCACGTAAGGACAAGACGTAGGTGGCCGGCCGACATACGCACTTCGTTTATTTTGATTAAAAATGTAGCATCAAAATAAAATAGCTTATTCTTACTCTCTCCTTTTCCCAAAATAATGGACTTTAGCAAAGTTCGCATCTATAGTACCTCCCCCCAATTCCGGAACTAAAAATTTAAGAAAAAAAGAGGGTTCTATAGTCGAGTAAATACGGTATATTATTACTGGAGGTGCTCAGCAGAAGTTATCTGTGGCGTCGCACAGAATGAGCGTTCTGCCACTCATGTCCTGTTAAGTTCTGTTTACGGACACAGACAGGATACAATACACTTCACTCACGTTATTCAATACGAAGATAGTGCTCTGACTGCACCGTTGAAAGCAGACGTAGGGTATGCAAACCAAAACCACCTCGCATCCAGTGGCAATGATATTGTGGCAGACAACGACCAGAAACAAACATTTCTGTCCTTCGGATTTTTCATTCTTTATAAACTAGTCAACCAGTATATTCTGAGTACTCAAGGCCTTCTGAAAATCCAATAACACCATTTTCCGTGTACTATTTAATGCTAGGTCCTGTAGGTTTGCAATTTTTAATATAGGTTTTAATATTTTTTATCAGAGGTGGAACGCAAAAAAGGCTCGTTTTTAAAAGGGTTTCAACCATGCATCAAGTTAAAGAATTAGTTTCTTAAAACCTCGTCTAATACAAATTTTAACACTATATACAGTACATTGGAATGATTTGTAAATTTCAGAATTTTAACCCCCTCAGTGCCAAGCGCCGATCAGATCGGCTGTTGCTGCTCGCGCTAAAAGTGCCATAGCCGATTCAATCTGCGCACTGTTTATCTTCTATTTTGTAGATTTCTGTAGGCATGTCCGTGATTATTTCATACTGTTGGAAAGGTGAGGTTTCAAGCTTGCCTGGGCGGTGTCTACTTTTTTCCTTCGAAGTGCGTTACGCGATAGGTGTGAGTTTGTATTCACGCCCTCCCTTAGCGCTCAGCCAATCACGTGCGTTCCTGCCAAAATTGTGGTGCAGTTGTTTTCTTCTTGTTGAATTTTTCTGCTTACAGTTGTATCTAACAACTTTCTACAGCTGGAAACGTAGTGTTTATTTAATGTGACTCTTAGGTGTCATTAATTTAGGAACAAAACTGATGTTCTACAAACAAAATATTGAAAAATTGTACAATTATCAGAATAACCTCAATTAAAAAGGTTTAGATGCCGTATTTACTTTTATGAAAATAATGTCTGACAGAAGGAGGTATTGGTTATAATGCAAAGCAAAATTAATGATTCTATCGTTGGAAATGTGGAAGTTATGATCTTTTTTCGAATAGTCTGCATGACCATTGAAAATGGCTTGGCATTCTTGGCAAGTATTTCAGGAAATGGCTTGGCACTATGAGGGTTAAGTCTCGTAGAAAGAAAGCTATTATCAATTTTGTAAGGTTATGTATCCTCGGCTCAGGGTGGTTGGAAAATTATTTTCTTGATTGTATTGTAATTTTTAGATATCGAATATATTTAATCACTGTGAAATATTCAAGTTTTTTTTGTCAGTTTGCATTTGTATGGGATAGAATGATATGGATACAGGGAAAGCCTGGATAGTGCCATGCCTCACTCGGAGTTGAATCACTGGAACAAAATGCTGGCAACACTGGTTTCAGCTACCTGGATCAATTTTTAAAAATAATTGAAATTTTATACTGTATAACCTCTTGATAGCGTTTGATTCAATTAATGAAGCTAATCACAGGTGTTAATTTTAAACAGCGAAGGAAAGTTTTAAGCAAATGTTCCAGGCCATTTGTGATCAGTAGATTCAACTCTGAGTACGGCGTGGCGTGGCATGGGGCTCCATTTATTTGAGCCCTTGAGTTCAAAATTGCATTGATGAAACAAACCAAAATCTTATTTTTATCAGCTTAATGTATTCTTTGAATAAAACTTGTCGACAATGGTGCCAACATTGGTATTTATTTTCTCCAATAACATAACAATCATATAGATAGAAATTGCAGTGTTATGTGTTGCTAATGGTGTGGCGCTGGTAGTGTCTGCAACCCAACGGAATGAAATCACCGTGTGGGAACAAATGAATAAGGTTGCATTGTTAGTGAAATGTGGTTTTGGAGACAAATGACCTGAACAAGCTGGATGGAAAGAAAGACAAATGAGCTTGTTCTGAACCAAATTCAGGAGAATCAATACCGTTGAACACCATCAAAAAAGGAACGCAACATTCATGGGATACGTACTTAGACATGACACTCTCCTTCAGGTAATCTTTGAAGGAAAAATTTTGGGGAAGAAACCAAGGGGACGACCAAAACAATCGTATCTCAAGAACTTGATTGAATAGGCGGTAAGATTGAAAATTCTTATTCTTCATAATTACTGTCAATACGGAACCTGAAATGAATAATATTTCTAATAATCTCAAGAACATTGTCAAGGAGATGGAATGTGACTCGTATATCAATATGAAGAGAACTGCTGAAGACCGTAAGAAATGGCTGCAAGCCTTCAGAAGCTGATGATGATGTTAGTGATGTGGAATATAATAAGATTAATTACTAAGGCCCGGAAGTTTGTGCTTATTTTGGTTGTTTTGCCACAATGCACCATATTTTTCTCCTTTGCCTGTTTAAGTGCATATTTCTGCTTCAGAAGGGCGTATATTCTAATTTCTTAATGTTTTAAGCGCTCTTTGTTACTTAATGTTCTTAAAGTCACACATTTCAATTCGGAATCCGAGAGTCTATCACCGAATAATACTCATCATCATCATCCTTTCATGTGTTAGTCCTAGAAGAACTGTTACGTCTACACAAAAGATTTCAATTTTCACGCCATCTTTTCCTGGGGCGACCTAGAGATCTCTTCCCACCGGGGCAGTAGTTGACGACTGCTTTAGGGAGCTTCTGTCCATCCTGTTGAGGTGTCTTAGCCAATTAATTTGGTATTCATGGATGTATTCCAATATAGGTCTGCTTCTACAGACGAGGCTCTGGGGACCGAGTCATGGTGGTATAACCATTCCATTCTTGTACTGAGGAAATGCAGTATCATGCAGTGGGTCCAGATGAAGGTGGCAGCCCACTGGACTTACCTCCTTCTTGCCAGCAACTAGTTGGAGGGACATTTCATATGCTTTCAAGTCTCACAAAGATAGAATAATACTCAAATTATTTTAATACCTACGTTTGAGTCCTTTTTGCAAGCTACTGTAATATCAATTATTTTTATATGTATGTAAATATTGTAAAATTATGTTTATTTAAAAAAATGCAGTGGCTATATCAGTTATACTTAAATATTAACATAATAAAATAATTATTGATGGTCGACACCGCTTGAAAGATGGTATAATGGCTTTCACAGCCAGTCAATTAAAACTCAGCAATTCTTCTAGGTTTGTGCCATGTCTTGTGTGGGGTCTTGAAGTTCCATAAAATAATATTTGCTACTGTTTAGATCTGTTCCTAGTTGAGATATTTTAAAAGAGGTGTAGTTATGTGTCCGTCTGTTAATATTTTCTTTATATTCAAAATAGAAACGCTAAATAATCCGGAGTGTTCGTAATTGTCGTAGTTATTTCATAGTGCATATTTTTTGGAACGGGGTGCATATTTGATCAATAATTAGTGCATTTTTGCATGCATATTTATTCATTTATTAGTGCATGAGCTTCCGGGCCTTACTACGAGGGCTGTTTTTAAGGGCCGCAACAAGCGTGCGCGCAACCTCCCGGCATCCTTTGCGAATAAGCAGGCGTCAGTTGCAGCTGTGTAGCTAACCTGTATGCTGAACTGTGCATCTTTACAATGTTAAAGATTATTGATTCGCCCACCGTGAGTGAGGTACATTCTATGATACGTTTTTTGAGTGCAAGAAACATGTCGGCTGCAGACATTCATCATCAGCTTTGTGAGGTGTGTTGTTAGGTTCACTTCTTAATAAATCACATAGACTCCTCTAGAATGCATATTTTATTATTTGTTGTGGAGTCTATGTGATTTATTAAGAAGTGAACCTAACATTTTATGGCGACCGTGACAGGATTCATTCATAGTAAAAGGCTCCCGCGAAGAAAGAAGATGGAAAGACTCGCTAAAGAAAGAACCGTAAAGCGGCGGTTATTTACGCGCTCACACAATCAACTAATGGCGTTGTTAGAAGATGATCAAACTGAAACGGAAAAAGTGCAAGTGCAACTTGAAATCCTTCAAGAAAAGTATGATGATATCTCTAATTTAGATGGATTAATATTTCAACAGATGATAGACGACGAGTGTGAGGATGACGAAATAGAAACGGAATGTGAATCAGCTGATGATTACAAACACAAATTCCTTAGCTGTAGAACAGAAGCAACACGTTTTATGAATCCCGTTGTTTCCATTACCCCTCCACAAAGTGTAGTGAATGACAATGTTTGTGATAAAAAGAAATATAGACTTCCAAGAATAGAATTTAAGAAATTTTCTGGTGAAATAATTGATTGGTTATATTTTTGGAGCCAGTTCCGTAAAATTCACGAGGATGAGGACATTGGGAAGGAAGATAAATTCCAATATTTAATTCAGGCTATGACAGAAGGTTCCAGAGCATATGAATTAGTTACTAGTTTTCCACCCACTGCCGAGAATTATGACAAAGCTATAGAGAGTCTTCAAGCTCGATTTGGTAGAGAGGACTTGCAGGTGGAAGTTTATGTTCGTGAATTGCTAAAACTAGTATTGACGAATGCAGTCAATTCCAAAGAAAGGCCAACACTGAGTAGCTTGTATGATAAATTAGAGTCACATCTCAGATCGCTGGAAAGTTTAGGCGTTACTACAGAAAAATGTACTGCAATGCTGTATCCCCTAATTGAATCATCTTTGCCAGAAGACCTATTAAGAGCATGGCAGAGGAATACTTCCTTCAGGTGTGATTCCGTATCCAAAGATCGTTTGCAGCAGCTTATGGCTTTTCTTCAAAATGAAGTAGTAAGTGAAGAAAGAATTTCATTGGCTATGAAAGGGTTTAGTATTAGCACATCCCAAGGATCTAAGATTAAGGGAGACAAGAAACCAAGGGATGTCATTGAACCAAATATACCTACTGCTTCTGCTTTGTTTGCTGATGTTTCTAAGAGACAGGAGTGTGTTTTTTGTCTTAAACCTCATTCGAGCCCAGAGTGCATTAAAGCTCAAAAAATGACTGTAGGGGAGAAAAGGAAAATCTTAACTGATAAACACTGTTGCTTCAATTGTTTAAAGAAGGGCCATGCAAGTAGAGCTTGTAAATCGATTGTCAGGTGCATTGTTTGTGGTGGTAAACATGTGGTATTAATGTGTTATAAGCTCCGTGACAAAGAAAATGAAAGTGTGTCCAAACAGAATTACGAGGGAGACAGGAATTTGGTTCTCCAAGATGTCAATAATGTGGATAAGGCTTTAGCTAATGTGTCTTGTTCTCCTGAGGTGTACTTGCAAACCCTGGCAGTTGTCGTTAAAGGAAAGGGTAAACAAAAAACTGTACGAGCTGTCATTGATACTGGGTCTACTAAATCCTACATTGCACGTGACCTAGCCGAAGAAATGGGGTATCAGTCAATCAGGAAGGAAACGTTAATACATTCCTTGTTTGGTGGAGTACGTTCTCGAGAAGCAAAACACGACTGTTACAGAATAAGTTTAAAGCGATTGGAGGGAAACTATTCCAAGGAGCTGGAAGTTTTAAGCCAAGAGATAATTTGTGAAGATGTCCCATATATTAAGAATGGTTCTTGGAGTGAGGAGATAAGGGATCTGAAAATATGTTTAACTGATGTACGAGAGAGAGGGCCTGTGCAGATTCTGATTGGGGCCGATAAGGCGGGTGAACTGCTCACTGGGAGGAAACATCAACTAAAATGTGGCCTAGTTTTGGTGGAGACTTCCCTAGGGTGGACACTAATGGGAAAAGTCATAGGTAACAAGGCCCAAAGGGATTCGGCATCATTATTAGTGTCATCATTGTTTTCCCAACATACAAGAATTTCTGATCTCTGGGACTTAGAAATTCTTGGAATTACTGACCCTGTTGTGAAAGAATCTATCGTCGAGAGGAATGAGCGTGTTAGAAATAACTTCCTTGAGACTGCACGACTGAATGAAGATAACAGATATGAAGTGTGTCTGCCTTGGAGTGAACAACATCCACCTCTCCCTGACAACAGAGAAATTGCTCAGCACAGATTAGAAATCACTACAAAGAAACTACAAGCTGAACAACATTATCAGGAGTATGATAATGTCTTACGAAGTTGGTTGGAGCAAGGAATCATCGAGAGGGTACCTGAAGAAGAACTGAAGAATAGTGGACACTATCTACCTCACCGACCTGTCTTCAAAGAAAACAGCACCACCAAGATCAGGCCTGTTTTTGATGCCTCGGCGAAGCAGAGAAACGCTCCATCTCTGAACGAATGTATTGAGAAAGGGCCTAACTTCATAGAGTTGATCCCTAGTTCGCTACTGAAGTTCAGAGAAAATGAGATCGGTGTGACGGCTGATGTAGAAAAAGCATTTCTTCAAATAAGTGTAAATCCTAGAGACCGTGATTTTCTGAGATTCCTTGGGTGGGAGGAGGAATGTACAGGGAAGGTAGAAGTGTTCCGTCACAATAGAGTTGTCTTTGGACTTGCATGTTCTCCGTTCCTATTGTCGGCAACCATCAAACTCCACTTGAACGAGTTGAAGAGACAAACAGTCGATAATAGTTCCTACTCAACTTCAACAATAGAAAGATTGGAAGAATGTTTTTATGTGGATAACTGTGCTATTAGTGTTAACAACAGAAATGACCTTCATTCATTCATGCGAGAGGCAAGCATAATAATGAATAAGGCATCTTTCATTCTCCGAGGGTGGGAGTATTCTCATGATGGTACAGCTGAAAATCTTACTCATGTGCTAGGGCTCATTTGGAATAAAGAAGAAGATACCATTGAACTGAATCTAACTCAAGTTAACGATTTCAAATATGATGTAATCACCAAAAGAGCTATACTAGGAGCTGCACATAAGGTGTTTGACCCTATTGGCTTCTCATGTCCGGTATTTCTCTGTCCAAAATTAATCTTGCAAGAACTATGGGCCACTGACTTGGGTTGGGACACCAGAGTAGACGAAACAACAAAGAGAAGATTCATGAAGTGGTTGGCAGAACTACCTCAGCTGTCTGAGATTAAGATTCCTAGATGTTTGATCGGTAGTGTCCAGTCGGTTGAAGATATATCTCTTCACGTGTTCTGCGACGCCAGTCAAACTGCGTATGCTGCAGTCATATTCTTACGAATACAGAGGGTTGACAATATAGAGCTACGATTTGTACAAGCCAAGACAAGAGTGGCACCCAAGAAGAGTATCACCATACCACGCCTGGAATTATTAGCAGCTACAATAGGGGTTCGACTAGTGACGTCAGTACTGCCAGCATTAACTGCAAAAGAAATCATTACTTATTATTGGAGTGACTCGTCGACTGTGTTGTCCTGGATCAAGTTAGACGAACCTTGGGGGACCTTCGTGTGGAACAGAGTGCAAGAAATTCGAAGACTGTCCAGAATAGAACAGTGGCGGCATGTTCCAGGAACCATGAATCCGGCTGACCTGGCATCAAGGGGATGTAGCACAAAACAGTTACTTCAACAGAGATGGTGGGAAGGGCCAAAATGGCTAAAACAATCTACTACACAATGGCCTAGCCTCGAAATTCCAACAAACGATGATGAAGTCTTCCAAGAAAGAAAAAAGAAAGTCAACACTATGACGGTGTTAGAAGACAAGTCCAATACCCAAGAATGGCACCTTGACTATTTCTCAAGTTTCCGTAGAACAGTTCGTATGATAGGATGGATCTTGAGGTTTCTGTATAATTGTCGACAGAAAAATAATAGAAGAACTACCGAACTATCCATTGAAGAAACCACAGAAGCAGAAAAAGTCGTAATGAAGTTCATACAAAAGGAGTGTTTTGTTGGTGAAAAGGATGAAAGATTCAACTCACTATGTGTTTTCATGGATGATGAGGGAGTGATGAGACTGAAAACAAAAATTATATCGCGCAAAGATGATTATGCTTTCCGTTGTCCTGCTATCCTTCCTGCGAAGCATACGGCAGTTCACGCTCTCATTAGGGAGAAGCACAAAGACTTATGTCATGCTGGAACCCAGATTCTGCTCAGTGGGCTCAGACAGAAATATTGGATCCTTGGAGGAAGGAGAACGGTGAAGGGTGCAATTAAAACATGTGTTGTCTGCAGGAGGTACCATGGAAAACATCTTGAAGCAGAACAAACTCATCTCCCCATAGACAGAGTAAGAGAAGCCTCAATTTTTGAAATAACAGGGGTCGACTTTGCCGGGCCTCTGATTTTGAAAGGTGGAGAGAAAGCCTGGGTCTGTCTGTTCACGTGTGCGGTTTTTCGTGCAGTACACCTGGAGCTAGTAACATCTTTGGCTACTGCAACATTCCTCGAAGCTTTTCGGCGCTTCGTGTCCAGACGTGGAAGGCCAATGATTGTCTATAGTGACAATGGGACAAACTTTCAAGGCACCTGCAATATGTTGGAGACAATTCAGTGGGATAAAATTGCTGAATATAGTTCTGTACACCAAATAAAATGGAAATTCAATCCTCCCACTGCAGCATGGTGGGGAGGATGGTGGGAGAGGCTGATTGGTGTCCTCAAACAAATGCTCAGGAAAGTTCTGGGAAAGTCATGTCTGTCGTACCAAGAAATGATGACTGTTCTGTGTGACATTGAAGCTGTCATGAATTCACGACCACTTACTTACCTGTCCAATGATGGAGAAGACTTGATGGCTATCACCCCTACAATGTTCCTACAGGAAGTCAAGGAGATTGGAATGCCCGATATCGACATGATAGAGGACATAAAACTTGACAGAAGATTCAGGTACAGACAGAAAGTAAAGGAAACATTAAGGGTAAGATTCAGGAATGAATATCTTGGACAGCTAATACAGAAGAACCACATTAGGAAAAGTCATCACAAACCCTGCGTAGGTGAAGTAGTACTGGTAGCCAGTGACAACACGAAGAGACTAGACTGGCCGCTGGCAAGAGTGACGGAGGTCATCCCTGGCAAAGGTGGTGTCGTGAGAGTTGTTCGCTTGGCGACTACAAAAGGAGAGCTACTGAGGCCAGTACAGAGGGTGTATCCACTTGAAGTGACATCTGGAGAAGAGCATGCTTTAAGACTGCAAGTTGAGCGGAATGAAAATGAGAAGAAGGAGAAAAATCCAAAGACGGTTAAACCATCTACTAATACTTCTGATCTCATCAAAACCAGTAGTGGGAGAGTGGTGGTTAAACCAAAGAGATATTTTGAGTGACTTATTTATTTCTGTGTTCATTTATTTTGTGAAAATATATGTGTTATGTTATTTTATTGTTTTGTTGAGTTGTTTCCACAACTCAAGGTGGGAGAATGTTGTGATGGCAGCAAGCACAAGAGTGTAGTGCAGTATCTTTGACATAGTCTTTGATATCAGTGAAGTTCAGTGTCAAAAACAATATGGTGTGTGTCGTGTGAATTGTGAATCTTTCCACAACAAATAATAAAATATGCATTCTAGAGGAGTCTATGTGATTTATTAAGAAGTGAACCTAACATGTGTGGTGATAATGCAATGACGGAAGGTAAAGTGAAAATGTTCATGACGATGAACGCTCAGGTCTGTGATCACAGATGACTTGGTGACTGCAATTGACACGAAAATTCACGAGGACCGAAGATTCATGATAACCACTCTATCAATGGATTTTCCTCAAGGGTGAATTCTTGGTTGTCAGAGCAGGCGGCAAACTTTTATGCAGAGGGATTCCAGAACTTGGTTTTAAGGTATGACAAGTGCCTAAATAAACAAGGCAACTACAGTATGTAGAAAAATAGAGGAAGGTATGTAAAACCTAAAAATAAATGTGGTTTCAATATAAAATGTTCGGTTAATTTAAAAAAAAAACGGCCCATACTTAAAAAACAGCCCTCGTAATTACACTCGCCAAGCTCATTGAACAATTTGGCTTAGTTTCTAGACTTTTTCTAAAATTGGTTTAGGAAGACTTGAGCTGTCACCATCATAACTTCCAGACATACTGAACACTAGGATATTTTGTACCGAGTGACAGATCAAACAAGTATGGCATCGTGGACCAAATATGAGCTTGATAGTCACGATAGAGTACAACAACCCAGATAGCTGCTTCTCTCCACAAACAAGAAGCCTGAGACAAAACTTTTTATTTTCTGATAACATTGGTCCAGCATTAACATCCAGAAAGGGCAAATCTTGATACTTCTGGTAGTGACATCACTGCTATATCGTTGTTTTCATGGTCATCTTCAGAGGTCTCACTCATGTCAATTTCACTACTTGGAATAGAATCTTCCCAGTCTTCAGATTCGCTGTCGGAAGGAGCTTGAGGGGCTGCTTCACCGTCCACCAGTAAGTTGGGGAACTTCTGGAAACACCAAAAATACCGTATTCTCATTGTTACATCAATTAGGGGCATGTGTGTATTGTACTGTATTTGATGAAAATGAAAATTCACAGCCTGCTTCCAGTCTCCGACCGGGTCAGGAATGGAATGAATGAAGCCCCCATCTAGCGGCGAGGATATGAACTGTGCCGGCTGCCGAGGCCTGACGCACTCCTCTGGGGCAATGATTAATGAATGACAGGTGAAATGAAATGATTGTGGAGAGTGTTGCTGGAATGAAATGTTGACAGGGAAAACCGGAGTACCCGGAGAAAAACCTGTCTGCCTCCGTTTTGTCCAGCACAGATCTCACATGGAGTGACCGGGATTTGAACCACGGATCCAGCGGTGAGAGGCCGGCGTGCTGCCGTCTAAGCCACGGAGGCTTTTACTGTATTTGATAACCTATGTTATTATGATGATTGTCGTAGTGTCTAAGACTGCATGGAGTTTACCACTGTTATGATGTAATGCGCTCAACTAGACTGCTGGAGAGTGTGAAGGTTGCTACAGCTATTAGCATGGTAGGCTTTGGCCCGAAGAATCTGGGCCTTCATTCGTGGCTGGTCTTTGGGGATTTTAATCTCCAAGGGTTGATTCCCCAGACTCAGGAACTGAGTGTTTGCGTCACACTAGCTCCCCATAGACCTACACCAGCCTTACCGAAGGCCACATGTCATTAATTTTAAAATAACTTTTAAGATCTTAAAACTATGTTTTTATCAGTAATTTCCTCTTTTTAGGCTGTTGGACACGCATCTTACTGTAAACAAGATGTTCAGTAAAGAACATATAGCCTACTTTCTCCTAAATGTATGGGTATATTTACAACTCTTTGTCCTTATCACCTCCTATTTTCTTCCTATTCGAAGTGCAAATTGGCACACTGGATTTGTAGCAGCGGTGTTCAAACCATAAGTTTATGGTTTACCCCAGTATTTTGCAATTGCATCAACAAACACTCCAAACAACATAGGAATTCAGTATATTAACACCAACTACTAACAATAATTCAAACTTTATTGGTCTAAACGTATCACTGGGAGAAACACATTTAATATACCTACTGCGCACCTAATTTTTTATCGTGCTTCTACTTAGCAATGCTCTCTATCGGCAACACGAGGACATTTCCAATAACACCGTAGGCAGCTCGCATCTAGTAGGCAGTGGATAGCTCCCGCATGCTGTAGTTCAACTGGTTGCTAATAGATGTCACTCCCGCAGATCCATTGGAGAACTTTGTTTTAATTAAAATTTAATATATATTTTCCATTGCAAATGCACAATATAATGCTCAATTGTATAACGCCTCAGTACTCAAAAAACAATAAATATTAAAAAAAACAAGCAAAAATACAACTCTGTTAGGATTAGAACCCCAGACCTAAATATGTCCTCCCAAGTTCAATGTTATCAATTTAGATACGTCTTACCAAATAATGACTTTGACTAAACGATTTCTTCACTGGAGTATATTTCAAACAAAGTTCATATTATTTCTATCAGTAGGCTATATTGCAAACAACATACTCAAATTAGTGAAATATAGGTCAGAATGAGAGATCGGCTGCCATCTTGTCTAGTAACAGAGACGGCTCAGCATTTTAAAGCCACTTCTGCACTATAATATTACAATATAAACTTTTAATTTCGAACGGGCCACATCCTTTAGAACACTTTAAACAATTCTCGGTTCGATTAAATCCGGCCGAAGCCGTCGGATTTTTTAAGAGCGTTAAAAATCCCTCAGTATGCCTTCCTTCGGAGGGGAAGTAAAGCCGGCGGTCCCATGTCATAGATTTATGGCATGTTAAAGAACCTTCCACTAATTACACCTGTGTGAAGCTAATTTGGAAAGATTAAGAATGTAAACAACACTCTTATTAGGTTTCTACGTTCTACGTTCGTTGCCAAGAGCCGACTGCGGTGGCGTCTAGTAGCTAAGTTCTGAACTTGGCCTAGTAGTCATTCATTGACTAGAATTGAAAAATTCTAAGTTGCAGTCTGTACTTAAATTAAAAAACAGATAACACACACTAATACAGTCATCACAATTAACACTGGTTATCAGACAGATTCTACACACACCCAAAGTACACGGGGCTACATAACCGCATTGTCGCAGCCCATAAGTTTATGGTTTAACCCAGTATTTTGTAATTGCATCAACAAACACTCCAAACAACATAGGAATTCAGTATATTAACACCGACTACTAACAATAATTGTAACTTTGTTGGTCTAAACGTATCACTGCGAGAAACACATTTAATATACCTGCTGCACACCTAATTTTTAATCGCGCCTATAATTGGCAGTGTGCTCTATCGGCAACAAGAGGACATTTCCAATAACACAGTAGGCATGGGTTCACTAACTGGCCGGTATAGAGCACAGGTCGCATCTAGTAAGCAGTGGATAGCTCCCGCATGCTGTAGTTCAACTGGTTGGTATTAGATGTCACTTCTGCAGATCCATTGGAGAACTTTGTTATAATTAAAATTTAATATATATTTTCCATTGCAAAATGCACAATATAACGCCTCAGTACTCAAAAAACAATAAATATAAAAAATCGAGCAAAAAAAATACAACTCTGTGAGGATTGGAACCCCAGCTGGCCGGGTGAGAGACCAACACTGTAACCACAGACCTAAATATGTCCTCCCAGGTTCAATGTTATCAATTGATTTAGATACGTCTTAGCAAATAATGACTTTCACTAAACGATTTCTTCACTGGAGTGTATTTCAAACAAAGTTCATATTATTTCTATCAGTAGGCCATATTGCAAACAACATGCTCAAATTAGTGAAATATAGGTCAGAACGAGAGATCGGCTGCCATCTTGTCTAGTAACAGAGACGGCTCAGCATTTTAAAGCCACTTCTGCAGTACAATATTACAATATAAACTTTTAATTTTGAACGGGCCACGTCCTTTAGAACAGTTTAAACGATTCTCGGTTCGATAATCGGAACTGGTGGGTCCCATGTTATGGATTATAAAGTTTGCATAATTCACACGGCCGCCATCCTGAAATGGTACGGCTGATGACCTTGTTGATTGGGCACAAGACGCGTCCCATATGAAGGTATTTTGTTACCAAATTTGGTAAAGATCCGATGATTAGTTTGGTCGTAATTTAATTTTAAGTTTTGACCATTTGAGTGGCCGCCATTACGTTTTGGTAAAGATGGCGGCAATATAAAACACGACACTGAAGTACCCTTTGCTAGTGCTACCTCTGTACCAAATTTTGTTCAATTTGGTTTTAGCCGTGTTTGAATTATTAGGGGGGGACACAGACAGACACACAAAGTTTTGGCCCTGTGTAGATCTCATAAGTCCACTTTCATTTTTCTGCAAAAATCGAAAGTAGGCTAATACAAATCCAAGATTATTGACTCTAAGGCATTTAAGGACGTTAAAACGTGACTCATCTGAGCAGACCCACTGCTACACTAACGATCTCCAGCAGCTAAATATATATCGTTATTACAAGGATATTTCACTAAGGTAGGCAACCTGTGCTGTTGTGGCGGTCATATACAGGCTGGGGAACATTAAAACATAATAATAATAAGAAGAAGAGTTATCCATATTATAAGGATAGGGCACTTGAAGATGCGCCTGATCTACTGCCTGGGATGTAAAGAATTAAGTCAGTTTTCACTACTTTTCAGCAGACAGACTTAACAAACACACTATATTAGTCACCTATTTTGAGAAGGAACTATTCAAGTTATATTTGTGTTAGCGGAATATCAATTTTAATTTAATAAACATATTTTTCTTATCAATTTTGCCAGCGTGACTTAATGCCTTTCAGCTCCGTGGTCAGCTAGTGTGGCATAAACCAGTTCTTGTGTCGCACAAAGGGGGCATTTTGCAATGAGATCTTGAGGCAAACACAGACTGTGAAAGTAAGAAGGTAGACAGGGCCGTGAGGTTAGTGGTGGCACTCAGACTGAGAACAGCGAGAACTTGGGAGGCTTCACAGATCCCGTCCAGCGTTGCTTCAAGGACATGTTGACAGCATGAGAATGGTATATTGAACCTAGTGGAGATGTTAGAGAACGCCTTGAATAGCAGTTGTCACCTTTTCTCCAGTCTGTTGTGACGTCAATTCAAGGGTATTTTTTGACCATAGCTATGAAACAAGACTAATCAGTCACCACCAGTATCCTTGAATTCACTAATCTCAAGCCACTCTGTTGATTGGCTAATTTAGTACTTAAATATCCTAAATGTTTATATTTTTAATACACCTTTTTGTAAAGTAAACTGTCTGAACATTTTGTAACTTCGAGTTGACATTGAAACCACTGGAGTGAAAGCTATGAAAATTGGTAGAAGAAATCCCTAAAATAAAACTAGGGTGCAAACCCTTGAAATGAAAATCCACAGCCTGCTTCCAGTCTCCGACCGGGTCAGGAATGGAATGAATGAAGCCCCCATCTAGCGGCGAGGATATTAACTGTGCCGGCTGCCGAGGCCTGACGCACTCCTCTGGGGCAATGATTAAATGAATGACAGATGAAATGAAATGATAGTGGAGAGTGTTGCTGGAATGAAATTTTGACAGGGAAATCCGGAGTACCCTGATAAAAACCTGTCTGCCTCCGTTTTGTCCAGCACAGATCTCACATGGAGTGACCGGGATTTGAACCACGGACCCAGCGGAGAGAGGCCGGCGTGCTGCCGCCTAAGCCACGGAGGCTTGTCGGTGCAAACCCTTCCATAATGCAATAAGATATGTCCAGGGTTGGAGCAGTGGCTTGACAGCCAATGTTTGAATCCCGGTAAAGTGAAATTTTCACCTAAGAAATCACATGGTATCAGGAACGACCTCTGGTTCACGTTGGTACTATTGACCTCAACAATTGGGATACGCCAAAGAAAGTTTTAACCAATCGGGGTTATTACGCAGATCACCGTGCAAGGTCATGGACCAAGTTATCTCCGGACTCGAAATACTTTTAATCAACACCATTTTTCTAACAAAACTAGATGCGGAGCAGGAGCTAAGCTACAGTATATTATGGGCCAGCTAAGGCACATTGATGTTTACCCAGTAGTCTTGCTTACCTGGAACCATTCTTCAAACAGGAGTGGATTTTCTCTCAAATCTAATTTCTTTGCATGAAGCAGCTGTTCCAGTTGGATTTCAGTGATTTCTGAGATGCTATTTTGAGTCAGGAAACAAAACTGCAGAGTCTGGAACAAAGCACAGATCAAAATAATTAACTCTGTTTATACTGGCTCTATTTTAGATTTTACTTGTGATGCATTAAAGAGCTAGAGGCCATTTTCAGTGGAATCTAAATATCTATCCAGCCTTGACTTCAGTTGCATTAAATGATTATGAATCAGTGGTTATATTTTGTTACTAATTGGACATTTAGATGTCAATGGAAACATCTCAAAATTGCTTTAATTTGTTTTCCTCAACCCAGTGGCATACGCAGGATTTCCTTCTGGGGGGGGGTTTCATTAATATAATAGGGTAATTGTGTACATTACCGGTATTACAGGGACAGATGACCTGGCTGTTCCGCCCCTTAAAACGACAGTCATCATCATAATTAAAATGATACTTTGATTAATATTCATTAAAAAAAACAATTCAATAACTGCTCTCTTTGCATGAAAAATATTTTAGGTCTCATTTTTTCGACACAATAAAAAATTGAAAAGAAATTCTAAAAAATATGGAAAACAGTAACTAAATATTGAGACTGAAACGATGCAGTGGTATAATCATGACCATAGTGACGTGGTTGCTTAAAATATTGATATTATGTGAGAGAAAAAATGTTTTGCTCTCCGTGTTCCCACTGCAATTACTATTGACTCTCAAAATCTGCCATCTTGATTATTTTATCTGTATCATTAATTGGAATAAATTGCAGAAACTCCTCTTTTACTGAATTATCTTAAGGAAACGAGCACACACAATTAAAGCAACCCGAAGCGACGTGAAAAGAGTTACCGATCGCACACTTCAACAGCAAAACTGATCCATGGGCAGCGTCAACACTGCGAGTAGAGTGCAGGGCATTTACTAAGTGAGGAACCTGACCACACCTAAAGTGTATACGGGAGTTAAGACGCCTAACGAGCGATACCGTAAAACAGGTGATAGATGGGACAATATATAGATTCAAGTAAAGGAATATCTCTGGGGGGGTTCAACCCTGACCCCCCCCCCTCCGTCGGTACGCCACTGCCTCAACCATACACCGACTTTGTCCCTTAAAGCGGCAATTTTGTCTGTACCGGTAAGGAGCTTTGCACTCATCCTTTGTAGACCAGCATTCGTTTTGTTGAGTATTTCAAAAATATCAGAAAGGAAAGCTAACTTTGTTTACTATTTTCTCACAGGATCTTTATTTCGTTTTCTATCCTGAATTTATAAGTACGACGAATCTCATGACATCCTGTTTGGAAATCACTGTGGTCGAGTTTTGTCTTGTATAGATTTGGATCTGATGATGCTCGCTGGATGAGGGAAACATTTGATCCCTTAGTTTTCTCCCTCTTCTGTAGTCCATAACAAACATAGGCTGTATAGAGTACCGGTATATACATACGTATGCTAGTCTCATGTAATTTTTTTCTGATTTATTTTTCGCCTTTACAGGCCGGACGCTTGTTTAGATGAATGAAAACTCTTAATGGAAGCCTGGAGGCGAGTTACTACGGTATCCGTGTTGTCGTCAGCTGCCCCATGCGGTCAGAAGATTGACAAAGCTATCTCACACTACTGCTGAAGTACAGTCATTGGCAAATATTGGCGTTCTGTTCGTCACTATGTAATGTGTACTTCCGCGTAACACAATACTTCGACATGGACTGTACTGTCTGTACGGTGGTGTCGTTACGTGCTCAAGTCTGGAATTCCATTACATCAGACCGGTGGTGACAAATGTGAGCGATAGGGCTAGAGAGTGACTTTGTACAGGCTCACCCACGAGCTTCAAGGTCAAGGGCAATTGTCTGGCTTGTACCAGTAATTGGGATTACATTGTGTTATCAGACTGAAGGTAACAATATCAATTGTCAATAAGGCAAGTTATTTATTTATCCGAGTCCATAACACATATAAATTGCACTAAATGTCATTTCTCCAGTGTTCAACTGTTAGAATGGCACAGTCATTAGCTTCTATCAAGTCCTGCATATCACATGGTCTTGATAACATGCTGCAATTCAGAAGGTGCTCAGGGTCTTGCTTTTCACCACATTTACAAAGTTGGGCGTAGACAGCCTGTCACAATGCCCGTCTCATGGAGGGCAACATAAACTGTGTTGGCATGAGCAGAGTTCCTCCAGACTGGGACAGCATATTCTGCAGCAGAAAACCTCACAGCAAAGGCAGTTGTATGCAGGACACTATGTGGTGTTTGTGAGTTTCCGAATGATGTTGTTCCGATTGGTGTCCATGCAATGCTATTATTTTATAAGTTAGCGCACGATCCAGCTTTACTCCTAAGTATTTAGGATGAACACAATGTTTCCAGGTGACGTTCAGCAATAAGGCAACTCTTCATTTATTTATCGTATGGCATATATACACAAAAACAGGAAAGCAAGTACATTATATTTTAATGTCCAATGTTCTTATCGAATCCAGAGCCTCTGTAGTGGCCTCTAGAAAATCAAACCAATCTCCAGGGTAGACTCTTCTACTACACCCCCTTACAATGTGCTCGATGGTTTGAAGAGGGGCACCACAGTCACACTTGGGGGATTGTATCTTTCCCCATTTGTAAAGAGACGCAACACAGACTCCATGACCTGTTGAGGAAGGTCCAAGTTCTTCTTGGGAGATCAAACCTTGAATTAGATGTGAACAAAGACCAGGGATGTTCATCTGTTTTTAAGATCTATTCTTCCTTCCATTGGGCATAGGGATCGAAATTATCTTCCGTGAGCTTCTGAGCAAACTTAACTGGTGGATGTCTAGATTTCAACCGGTTCCTCTGAAGGTCAGGAATATTGGAGTGGATGGGCAAGTCAGGGTTCTCATGTATTTTGGAGTATTCTCTTAGCAGTGCTTGTGCTCTAAGGAATGAAGGAGGCATGATGTTGCTCAGGACAGGAAGCCAGTGGATAGGGGTCGATCTTATTACACCTGAAATAATCCTCATAGTGTTGTTGAGCTGAGTGTCCTATAGTTTCACATGACAGCTGTTGATCCACATAGGAGTGCAATACTCTGCCGCAGAGAAAACTAAACCAAGGGCAGAACATCTCAAGGTAGTTGCAGAAGCACCCCAGGTTGTACCACACAACTTCTGAAGAATGTTGCTACGACTCCTAATCTTTGCTGCTGTATTTACTAGATGTTGCCTGAAGGAGAAGGTCCGATCTAATGTTATACCTGAGTACTTCGGGTAGTTATTGTGTCTGAGGACCTTACCATTAAAAGACACTTGGAGAGTACAGCTTGCCATTTTGTTGTTTAGATGAAAGCAGGACACCTAAGTTTTGCTGGTGTTTGGTTGGAGTCTCCATTTCCGAAAATAGTCACTAAGAATAAAAAGGTCATCAGTTAAAATATTCTCCGTTTCTTTCAGTTGGCTATGACTTGTAACTAAAGCTATATCATCTTCTTCTTCTTAGCGTCATCCCGTAGGAACGGGGTCCGCTTTTTGGATCAATGCACGTCATTTCTTGAGATCTAATGCTTCGCGCGATTTCAAGTTTCTTGATCGTAAATCTGCGTTAATAGTGTCCAGACACCGCAATTTTGGTCTCCCACGCTGTCTCTGGCCGTCGACCGTTAGCTGGTAGGCCGAGCCGATGACTGAACTTTGTGGTGCACGGACAACGTGCCCATACCAACAGAGTCTCCATTCCTGCATTTTCTCATTGATTGGAGCCATGCCAGCTGTATGTCGAATCGTTGTGTTGGGGATATGGTCGAGCAGAGAAATGTCTTAAGATCTTCGCAGCATCCGCATTTCCATGACATGAAGTGAGTGCTCAGCACTTCTAGGTGCTGGCCAACACTCGGTACCATATAATGCAACTGGTCTCACCATTGTGCGGTATATCTTTGATTTTAGGTGGATAGGAATCTTCTTATCACAAAGAACACCGGTGACATTTCTGAATCGCATCCAAGTAGCATTGATTCGTGCTAGCACATCTTCATTCACAGAGCTGTCGCCATTCAATCATGAGCCTAGGTATCGAAATGTATTTACCTCGATAAGAGGAGCTCCATTAATACCTATAGTTCCAGGGGATGGAATCGTTCCGAGGTATTCAGTCTTGTGGATGTTCAAACGAAGACCAAATCCTTGCAGACGATCATGCCATGTCTGCACTTGGGTTTCAAGATCCTTCCTGGAGTCTGCCGCAAGCATCACATCATCAGCATATAGCAATGTCCATGGGACACACTTCTGCAGGTCTCGCGTTATGGAATTCATGACGATAACAAAGAGCAGGGGAGACAGAGCTGAGCCTTGATGAACCCCAACTGTCACAGGGAAGCTGTCAGTCAGTCCTGCAGGGCATCGCACGTGGCTTTTGGTGTTGTTGTACAGCATTTTTACCCAGTTTATACACATTTCTGGAACTTGATGATCTCGGAGAGCGTACCAAATCATCTGGTGTGGTACTCGATCAAATGCCTTCTCGAGGTCAAGGAAAGCAAGATGTAGTGGCCTCATCTTCTCGCGGAATTTCTCCATCAGCTGGCGCACAGCAAAGATTGCGTCTATCGTGCCACATCCCTTGACAAACCCACATTGATTTGCTGAGAGCTGTACGATGTTCCTCAGCCTATTGTCTAGGATACGTTCGAATATTTTCATAGTGTGGGAGAGGAGTCTGATTGGACGGTAATTGGTACATTCAGCTGGGTCACCCTTACCCTTAAAGATAGGTACTGTGATACTAGTTGACCAATCTGTAGGTATTTGACCACAGAGAATAATTGAATTGAAGAACTCTGTCAGCCAGGTGGTCGTGTTGTCAGTAAGTTCCTCAATTTTCCAGATGTCTGCAGGAAGGTCATCTAGCCCTGGGGCCTTTCCATTTTTCATGCTACAAATGGCAACTTTGACTTCATCTTCAGTGATACAAGGTACTGGTCCAGCTGTAACATTGTTGTCTGGTATTTGTGGGTGAGGGAATTCAGTGTTGAATACTTCACTAAAATACTCTCGCCAATGGTGCAGAATCATCTTGCTATCGTGAAGTCGTCGACCATTCTTATCCTTCACACACATATAGTGTTTTATATCCTGACCTGCTCTACACCGTGCTCGGGCTAGTCGATAGATAATTTTGTCTCCGTCTTTAGTTGATCATATAAATGTTTGTAGTGATCTACTTTAGCCTCAGCAACTGCTCTTTTTTGCCTCCTTCTTGGTGGCTTTGTGTTTCAGAAGATTCTCCTATATCATCAGCATAGCAAAATTTTCTGGATTTCGTTGGTGGCAAACCTGATATATACAGATTGAACAGGAGCAGAGCCTAGATTGATCTTCTCACTTTGCTAGTCTCATTGCCTACAACAACCTGAAAGCATGTTTCCAATTAATTGTACTGTGATTATGCATGGTAATACCTGAATAAGTTTCTACAGCAACCCTTCTCTCCAAACTGTGTCATAAGCAGCGGAAAGATCCAAAAAGACAGCAGAGGATTTCAACTGTTTCTGGAAGCCTGCTTCAATGCATGTTGTGAGTGCAAGGACTTGATCACAGCAGCTACGATTCTGCCTAAAACCAGCTTGGTCAATGGGAATATGTTGATTAATTACAATGCTGATTCTGTTGTATAATAATCTTTCAAGGAGTTTGAAGCAACAGCTGAGGAGAGCGATTAGTCTGTAGCTTTGAGGGATATCTTTTGGTTTGCCAGGTTTCAATATGGCAAGGATGAAAATCAATATATCGTCAAACTGTCCATCAAATCAAGTAGTAGCCTAATGCTTCTAATGTGATGCTTGGCATTGTTTATTTTTCTATAGACTGTCAATATCGGAGTGTCAGTCACGTGCTCACAGTCAGCCTGAACCTTGCGGCAGTCTGGTTGTGCAATCTGTCCAATAATTGTTTACTTTTTAATTTATTTTTAATGAAACATTTTTATAATTTCCTTATTTCAACTAGGGCCTACAATAATGGGAACAATCTCATCATTCACAATATATATACACGTTTTCAATGGTATAAAATATTTCTCCGCGGGCCGCATAAACTGACTTTGAGGGCGGGTTGTGCACTGCTGGGTTAGACGATATACAGACTGCACGTCAGTCCTCATAAGTTGCTTCGGACAGTAGCTCAGGAAACTTCAGCTTTCAATGCAATGGTCTCATTCAATCCATAACATACAGCCTGTAGATTTCATTGCAACAATAAGGTTTTGCACTTGGCTAATGAATGGTGTCCATGACAGTTTGAGCGACATGGCGTGGTTCCATTTGAGCAGATATGTCAATTCACAAAATAATAGGATGTGGGTAGAGAGAACCTGCACATTTTACATACGAGACCTGTGCACAATGAGAAGATTTGTGTATGGCTATTAGAGCCCGACAAATTATCAGGCCGATATATTTTCAGGACATGATTACCTGCAATCGATGTATTCACAATATTCTCGAACCTTTTATTTGCTGAACTGACTGAAGAAGAGAAAAAGTACTGCTATTTCCAGCAGAAGATTGCGACAGCCCATACGGCGCATAAATGATTATCAAATCATCAGTAAAGGCTTTTGGCCCCCTCGTTCGCCTGATTTAACTGCAGGAATAATCCTCAAACTGTGGAAGATTTAAGAATCAAAATTAGGAACACAGTGCCCATGAACTGCAAAGAGTGTTTCGAAACCTTCCTCCTTCCAGAGCACGTACATAGTTTCATTTAGTTTCTATAGACACGGTGTAATAATTGTGCCTGAGCTAATAACGCCCACTCGCCTCATGGGCTCCTACACCTTGGTGCTGCCTGTATTACTGTAGTAGTTAGCAGTGAAACGTTAGGCCAAGGACCGATCTGAGCAACAACATTAAACATATAGAATGACATAAAAATGACCATATAGCCCGATTCCTTATTGACGATGTAATTATTATTATTATTTCCGACTATTCCCCTTCAGGAAAGCGTGAGAACATGAGCCAATCACAGCTTCACTTCCCTTTCCTCTCTTCTTTTCTTCCCAAAACCTCTTCATTAGTTCACTGTGCTTTTTCTTCCTTTCCTCTGACCATTTTTTTCCTGATGTGTCCTTCCTTGAAACTTGTACAATTTTCGTGTTTCTAATTTTATTTCTGAATTGTTCTCTGTCCTTAATGTCGTCTTCAGAGATTTTAAGTAATTCCATGTCTTCATGTACTTCTTTCATCCAAATGGTCTTGAATTTACTTGCATTCACGATATTGAAAATCTTCTTAGTGAGTCTGTTCTCATCCATCCTATACAGTATATATGTCCATAGAACTGCAGACGTCTCTTCCTAACTTTATCTATAATGGTGTCTGTATTTTCATAAAGTTCCTTTGTTGGTCTCCTGACCCAAATTCCATCACGGAAAACAGCGCCATGGATTTCCCTAAGAATTTTTCGTTCCTGTTTCCCAATACCATGAATTCTCGTCATTCCTCTAATGACTGTGGTTTCTGCCGCGTACAAGGCTTCAGGCGAAACAACTGTGTTGTAATGGCGTAGTTTTGCATTACTAGATACTGCTCTTTTGTTATAATGATTCCATGTCAGCTTGTACGCCTTCTGCAGTTTTACTATTCTCTCTGCATTACAAATTGTGTTCAATCCTGTAATTATAATAACATTTATATAACAATAACTCAATATATGTTGTACATTAAAACCAATACATTTCTTGCCCATTCATAACATTACCTCCAACGTTTTCATTACATAAGTTCTCTACCTCGCAAATACAAACCAAACTATCAGTTATAACCTAACTATTTCAACTTATCTAGTTTCACATCCACAGCTCTTCTATTCCACGCTGTTTTTATCAAGACTTTTTCATGTGTTTCTTAACAAATTTCTTAACAGATCTGTTTTTTTTTTTTTTATTTGTGAGCTTTTGGAAGAAGAATATTTTTAGGATCCTCTGTTATGGCAAAATGTATATTAAGTGTAATGTTCTTGCACATTTACATGTCCTAAATTATGCTGAGGAAGATCACAATGTGACTGGTTTTAATGTACAGCATATACTGACTTATGGTTATATACATTTTATTAAGATTTATTATGCTTATTGTCCAGAATGTCTTGGAACTGACAGTAACATTTCATGATTTTTCTGCCTCAACAAGAGTGACTGACATTTTAAGGCATCACATTTAAAAAAAAAATTGGATTTAACACTCAGAATATGCTACATTGTACAGTACATACCTTGATCTCGGATAATGGTGCCGGTAATCTTTCAAGATTATTTTTCTTCAAATTTAGGTGAATAAGGTTGCTTAATTTGCTGAAACTTTCAGGAATGCCACTTAGTTGATTGGATTCAAGAGTTAACCACCTAGAAATCAAACATTCATAATATCATTCATATTCTTTCTGATGAATCTCATTTACGACCTGAGAAAACTGGTTGGGATATTTCTACAGACCGGCACAGGAGCATTTGTAGATATATTAAAATAATGAGGAACCAGTAGAATATGTCGACTCTTATTTTCCTTTCTAAACAACATTGTTTCTATGTAGACAACTCATTTAAAATATTTCCGGTCTCAGCCATTCTGTGGAAATTCCTCAAGTTTTGCTCTGGTTGCAATCTCCGGCATCAGTAAGGTTCTATAAAGCATTGCTAAATGAAGATTTATGAATATAGGAGAAATGATTACTTTGCAAACTACCAATATGGATTTATTCCAAATAGAGGATCTGATAGTGGTGTATGTGAAGTACGGACCATTATCTATGTGTGCCCCGATAAACACTGCAAGCTAAGCCGGCTGTGACTGGCGCAGATCGCGGACGCGCGTACACGGTTCAGTCAGTGGTTGGCGTGCACTCTTACACTTTTACCAAACATGTTCAATTATGTGTGCCTACAGTGCTCATAGTCGATGCTGAAAATGTCCTCCCTCTCTTGTAACACACACCTGACATCTAATTTAGTTCAATTGTTTACATAACCTCAAGATGGCGGCTGTGCAGAATTTTAAAATTAAGTTTTTATTTTATTTCTTGTGTTCTAATCATGTGATCGAAATTAACGTTTGAATAATGAACGTACACAACAATCCTCATCTAATAGTATACAACTCTATGGCTTACATACAGTATATTAAAATCCAACACGGCGACCATCCGAAATATTTAGACGGTTCTCAATATCTATTAATCTATGACAACAATCAAACTGACATTTTGTATGTGTATAGAGGCTATAAACATAAGTTCACCTATGGGACGTTCAATAACCTGGTGAGCACAAGTCCAACATGGCGGTGATGCACAATTTAAATATTCAAATGGACGTTTCTCGCGATTTAACCATCCGAGCGCAGTGAAACTTGGTACGGTATATGCTTATATAAATTTTAATCCACTGGCATCTAATTCTTTTAAATTATTTTCATAACCACAAGATGGCGGCTGAGCGAAATTTTAAAATCTTGTTTTTATTTCTTGTGTCCTAATCATGCGATTGAAGTTTGAATAAAACACCTACACAATAATCTTCATATAATAGTACATAACTCTAAGGCCTATATATAAAAATTCAACATGGCGACCATCCAAAATATTTAGACGGTTCTCAATATCTACGAATCTATTACAGCAATCAAACTGAATATTTGTATGTTGATAGAGGCAATTAATATAAGTAGGATATATGAAAATAGGCTGTTTAATTCTTCACGGAACTAGTTATTAGAAATAAGAACGAAAAAGTTCAAACTTCGAGCAAGATAGGTTATAATTATGAAGTTTCACACTCATGTTACATCCTAAAGATTTGAAGTTAGTTAACATTTCCTCAGCAATTTCCTTGTGATTGATAATGAAATGGTTATGTTGCTCTAACAATGCTTCCCTCGACTTAACCTGCTATGGCGGTGCAGTTCAACAAGAAGTGACCCCACTTAACCTTCTCAGATCCACTAAAAGAGAACAACATATTTTCTGAACACTCTCTATTTACTCCGCTGGTTATATGACACACAAAATTAACACACAAAAATCCCGAAAGGCGGAGGTAGATCTCACAACTGACGACCGACCAATCAGGAGTTGCAGATAACACTATCTTTGGCCCGTCTGTCAAAACAGCAATATTGCTTTGATGGCATCCGTTGTACAGTCAGCAATAGTTTGTGATACCTACGAAGGCTTCCAAAAAGATGGAGGTGAAAGGCTGCTTGAGCTCTTAGCTCTCGCCAGTGGCGGCTGGCAAATACGAGGGTAATTCTAAAAGTAAGGTCCGATTGGCCGTAAATATTTGAAAGCGGCGCCAAGGGCAAAAGACTCATGCGCGCCGACGCCTGGCAAGCCTTGCGTAGCAATAGCCGCCAGTAGCATTGTTACTGTTGCTGTGTGCTGTTGATAGTGTCAGTTCACAATGTTTAAGATAATTAATCAGCCCGCCGATTGTGAAGTAAGGGCAGTGATACGGTTTCTGTATGCAAGAAACATTTCTGCGGCAGAAATTCATCGGCAGATTACTGAAGTGTACGGTCCTAACATAATGAGTGACAGTAAAGTGCCCAAGTGGGTGCGAGCCTTTAATGAAGGACGGGAAAATGTGCACGATGAACCCTGTTCTGGCAGACCATCAGTGATTTCAGAAGAGTTGGTTCATGCGGTTGACGACAAAATTCGTGAAGAGCGACGCTTCACTATTTCAGGGACAACGATCAATAAAGCCGCCTACTGCGCTACCCTGACTAACTTCGACGTACAATCCAGAATAAGCGACGTGGTCTTTTGTCGTCTGGAGTGTTGTTGTTGCATGACAATGCCAGACCCCATACTGCGAATGACACGCAAACTGTAATCAAGAAATTTGGATGGGAACAGATGGACCACCCACTGTACAGCCCGGACTTGTCGCCAAGTGATTTCCACCTGTTCCGCTACCTAAAGGAGTTTCTTGGCGGCAAGCGCTTCGACACAGATGATGAAGTGAAAGAAGCTGTTCAAGACTGGTTAGCTTTGCAGGCGGCCGAGTTTTACGATTTAGGCATTCAAAAGCTTGTGGAACGATGTGACAAATGTGTAAATAAGTATGAAAATTAAGTAGAAAAATAGAGAAAGACGTAAGGAATGTCAATAAAACAATTGTTTTGGAAACAATTTTGATTTTGGATGTTTTTTTTTAACCGGACCTTAGTTTTGGAATAGCCCTTGTAATTGTTCTGGGTGTTGCAATACTTCCATTAAGGGGTAGGGTAAAAGACAGCTTGATATCAGAGAAAACTGTATTCAATTGCGCGGTAAAACGGATATACAGGGTCTTTCATATGAAGTAAGAACGGCAAGTGGCAGTTTTGTTATCTGCTCCTACCGTGGCCTTGGCCGAGATTGTGGTGCGCCACGGCCCCCTGCTGTAGTATAGAAAGCGCGCGCATAGTACATACTTGAATAACAATTCTAATGGGTTGAGGGGGTCTCCGCCCATTAGAATTGTTATTGTACACGTCAATACGGACCTTGTGAAATGGATAATCCTCCAATTAATCTTAGTACATACTTGACCTTGCAATAAGCGTGCAGGTGTTCAGTCGCTAACATGGTGAGACAGTTATCACTGCAACATCTTTTTTTTTTAATGTAAAACTTATTTTAACAAAACTCAGCAATTTTTCTAGGTTTATGCCGTGTCTTGTGTGGGGTTTAACGTAGGAACACCAAGTTGGCTCATCAGCGGGCTCTTGGTGTCCCCGCCTAGAAAAATTGCTGAGTTTTAACTCACTGGCCATTAAAACCAATATACCATCCTCACACATTGGAGGAACCGAAAGGAAACATGACGCATACAATCAGAAACATTACAGTAGGAGAACTCGCTCGCGTCAGCCAGAATATGGTTACCAGATACAATGCCTGTATAACCCAGGAAGGACGACACTTCCAGCATCTTTTATAAGGTAATATTTCATATAGGATTGTACACACGCTTACAACAGGGGGCTGTGGCGCTCAACAAGCTCGGCCAAGGTCACCGCAGCATCGGATAACAATACTGCCACTTGCCGATCTTACTTTATATGAAAGACCCTGTACTTCATTCATCGCGAATGCTGCATTTCAGAGAACATCACATTGTCATCGGATTAAATGGGTCTACATGAAAACCTTGACGAGAACAAAACAACGTAAGTTATACACGAGGGCAGGAAAGAACCGCGTGTGTCACAAGTACGCGCAAATTACATTGCAAGACATAGTATCTGCGCCTCGGCTCCCTTGTTGCAATCAGCGGGCAACGACCAGCCGAGTTAAGTGTTGGGATAGGACTTACTCTGCCATACCCTTCACTATTGAGATCTGGTCGGTGCTTGGGCCTGGCAACGACCAAACGGACGAGCGTTCCTAGACGGTTGGCAGGCTTCGATTTCTTAGGCAGTTCACAGTAACTTACTATAGCCTAACATTTCCTGAATTATTGAGGAACAACATTATGAATTCCTATACTTATAAAAGAAAACATACAGATTTTATTACTAAAATAGTACATTATGCAACGAGCCTACAATGGCAATAATTAAGACACGAGTATGTTTATAAAACAAGCGTATGCGAGTGTCTTAATTACCATTATAGGCGAGTTACATACGACTGTTTATATTCGACGATAATTATTATAACTATTTTATGTTCGAACATAAATATTCATAAATATCTGTCGAGATTTCGCCAGTTTTATGTACTGAACAGAGCGCATGGGACGCAGAGAATGCCTTGTATTTGACCATGGCCTCCTTGATTACCCTACTATGGCACTAGGCCACGCAGTGAAATTTAAATTAGAAGGCCTTGGAACTCAGTGCAGGTGCGATGATATCCTTATCTAATTGGTCAAACAACTGTTTCTTGAGCTGTGATTGGTGGGAGAAACTGTTTCATAATGAAAAATAGTGTTATAATGACCATCATTATGATACAGTTTTCTGACATATAATAGTCAGGGTCGAACATAAATATTATTATGGTATTAATTGTTTTTCTTGGGTTAATCTGATTGTTGTTCAACACTGGAACCTTATTATCGGCCGCCACTGGCTCTCGCAATAAAGAAGTGCACACGCGCTTCATAAGAAGGGAGGTACTGCACAGTTTGCGACTTCTGTGGGGGTCTGGGGACGGACACCAAGAGCCTGCTGATGAGCCAGCTTGGTCCTAGGCGAAACCCCACACAAGACAGAGCATAAACCTAGAAAAATTACTGAGTTTTAACTCCTTGGCCGTGAAAGCCAATATACCATTAAATTAAGATCTTTCTAGCAATGCATTTTGAATGTAGTTGTGTAGTTATAACAAAGCACAAGGAGTTGAAAGCATGCCAATGTTATTGTACAATACGAACCTTAGTCTATCCAGCTGGCCAACTTCTGCAGGCAGTTCTTTGAGCTGGTTTCCTCTGGCTCCAAAAGTATCTAAATTCTTCAATTTACCGATCTCAGAAGGCAAACTCTCGAGCTGAGTGCAGTTCAGCCAGAGAACTTCCAATTTTTGCAGCTCCCCAATTTCAGGGCCAAGAGTTTTCAGAGGGTTGTAACTCAAATTGAGGCAAACTAACTCTTTGAGGGCACCAAGATTACGTGGCAGTTTTGTCAAGCTATTGTAGTCTAAGGCCAGAGTCTGAAGTGATTTCAAAAGAATGATCCCCTCAGGAAGATTCTCTAACTTGTTATTGTTGAGGTACAACTTGGTAAGGTCCTTTAACTTGAGCAATGAGTCAGGTACAGAAGTGATTTCGTAACGGCTCAGGTTTATGGTGTTGTTGTGCTTGCGATAAGCCTCTTCGATCATGCACAGCATTTGTTGGTGGAACACATACTCATAAAAGCTGCCCATTTCAGATCTGGAAAGAAAATGCATTTTATAAGACCAACCTGGTTCTAAGAATCGGAGTAAAATGGGTCTTAAAATTCCCACTGCCACTCAAACGGAACATAGTTCCATGATCAGCCACTATGTTTAGCATCCCAAGACATGGTTACGGTATGTGTTACAGGAGAGAAATTAACTTATTACCGAACCAGTACATAACTGGAACATCGGGATTTTTCGGATTTTATGGCAATGTCATTGGGTTTTTGGTAATCTTTAGGATAAAAATGGACGATAGTTGAAGATAAATTAGTTTAGTTAGTTAGTTATTGTTGTTTTAAGGGGCAGAACTACGAGGTCATCTGCCCCTATAAATTAGTTTAATTGTTATGTTCAGTATATCTTTTAACCCTTTATAAGGCAAAACTATTTTTTAGCCTACTTTTCATATTTTGCAAAAATGAGGAAAAAGTAGACTTATGAGATCGATCCGGACAAATGTATGTCTGTCTCCGTATGTGTGTCCTCCCCCTATCAACTCCTAAACGACTGCAGCAATCGAAACAAAATTTGGCAGAAGTAAAGATCTATACCTGAATATCTCAATGCTGTATTTGAAAATGATGTCAATGATACCAACTGCTGAAAATTCGCAATTTAAATTTGAGCTCAATGTTGGATATCTGGGATGGTATGAATGGGAGCTATTTCAAAATTGGCACACGTATAGATAATAATATTTCAGTTTAATTTCCAGTAGGCCATACATGGCAGTGTTGCCAAAATGATTCTAAGCCTGCTGATAGGTCCAATTTTTAAATGCATATAACTTCTACACTATCAATTGGAATTCAACCAAATTTCGTATGTGCTATGTGTACATAACCAGATATGACTGAGCGTATTCTTAAGAGCCATCAGGGCTGCCAACTGTTAATAAATGCTCTTAATTTCTTTTATCCAAATACCAATGTATCAGAAAGTATGCAAGTCGACAGCTTTAAACTATGCACACATATAGTACCTGATATTCTATATTAATTTGGAGTAACTTGTATACGTCATTGCTGCCAACTCGATTCTACTGTAAGCCTGCTGATAGGTCCAATTTTAAAATGCATGTAACTTCTATACTAACTAATGGATTTCATTCAAAATTGGCACAACAATAGATCAGATTATTTCTGACCGATACATGCATGACATTGTTGCCAACATGATTTTCCGCATGCTGTTAGATTCAATGTTTAACTGCATGTAATGTCCATGCTATCCATTGGACTTCAACCAAATTTTGTATTCTGTACCCTAGGAGATGGAACTATGAATATATTCAGTCACCAGGGCTGCCAACTGTAGTGCTCTATTAGGCTACATTATGACAGGTATACAGTATTTCGAACTAATTAGAAATTTCGATATTACCAATTTAATTTTGTCATTATTCTAGATAGATCCATTTAGATCATTGGCATGAATCTTAAATTTTAGGCTCTTTAGTTCGTCACGGAACTTCTTGTTACTTTTATGTGTTTCTACATTTTAATTCATTATAATTATAAATAATGTTATTCTCTGTTTCTCTAATTTGACTGTGATACGTTTTTTTGAGTGCAAGAAACATGTCGGCTGCAGACATTCAACGTCAGCTTTGTGAGGTGTATGGTGATAATGCAATGACGGAAGGTAAAGTGAAAATGTTCATGACGATGAACGCTCAGGTCTGTGATCACAGATGACTTGGTGACTGCAATTGACACGAAAATTCACGAGGACCGAAGATTCATGATAACCACTCTATCAGTGGATTTTCCTCAAGTGTGAATTCTTGGTTGTCAGAGCAGGCGGCAAACTTTTATGCAGAGGACTTAGTTTTAAGGTATGACAAGTGCCTAAATAAACAAGGCAACTATGTAGAATTTAGAGGAAGGTATGTAAAACCTAAAAATAAATGTGGTTTCAAAATAAAATGTTTGGTTAACTTTTTAAAATAAAACGTCCCTTACTTAAAAAACAGACCTCATAATTAATTAACTAATTTCGACTTGATTTTTACAATTATTTTCATAATATTTTTATGGTTATGTTTATTATTTTAATCTTCATATTTCTTTAGTTATTTTTATGATTTTAATTCTATATTTATATTTTAATTTTACACTTTAATTGTTAATGTTTTTAGTTTAATTTTTTTTTAAATTTTATTCAACTAGATACGTAGGTACCGTATATTTGATTTATAGAAATAGTAGCTCTTTGGCATGAAAATTCTCATTAGGAACAGCACTCATTCCAGGTTCTGTATTGACCATGTTTACATGAAGTATAACATAATGAGAGAATAAGTGTGAACTGTGTTTTTTGTTATTTGGTGAGGATTTCGACATTGTATGATGTTTTACACCAAAAAGTGGGCTGAGGAAGGAAACAAAATAGGTTTCCGAAACATGTACCTGTAGAATTTTTATGTAAGTAATTTTTATGGCGAGAAAATTATGTTATACTTCATGAAAATTCTCGTAAATTTGGCTGATAGATTCAACTATCAGCATCTTTGAAAGTTTAAACTGTCCTTATGACAGGTGGTTAATATAGAGACCACTATCCCATAAAGGGATGCACATTTACAATGGGTCTTTTGTAATAGCTCAGTGCAAGCAATGCAACTCTCTGAAGAGGAACTGGTAGCGGTAAAAACACTTTGAAACATGTTAACACCTGTTAAAGTATTGACTGGGTGCAATCTCAATTTAATCATTATCATCGTTGACCAATTCCAGTTTCCCGGGTGTGTTGTACGAGCCCTCTCCATCTCTGGTGATCCATGAACCATTCTTCGTTCACAATCCTCTGTCAATCCTGGCCTCTCTCCTGTACACCCTTCTTCACCAGATCTGTGCATCTGCCAACTGTCCTCCTCCCTCCTAGGTCTCTTTCATACTGCCTTCTTGCAGTGTTATTGGCACTCATTCTCTTGACGTGGCCGAACCACTTCATTCTAGCCTTCTGGATCTCTTGTAGGATAGAGTCTTCTATTCTCACCTCTTCTCTGATTTTTTCATTCCTGGTCTTCTGGATCATAGTACTGTTACAGCCCCAGCCATTAAAAGGCTGTAACCCACAAAAACCCTCAATAAATCTAATCATAAAATGTTATAGAGGGACTCCTTCGCCAAACCAATGCACACATGAAGCAACTATAACTTCACACAATGTGTAACACAGCACCAGCTTACAATCAAACTTCCGCTGACAGGCGACGCCAATACGGGTAAATGAATAAGTAGTGGCGGGGAAAGGACCTCAGGGTCAGTTGCTACCAATCTTGCAGCCGCCCGTATCTCCGACACTGCCACTCTACATGACAACACCATCTCTGGGTAAGTGTGCACTTATGTTATTCCTTGCTCCTTCCCATAGTCAAACCTTCATAACTTTTGTCATTTCGAGTTGCATTGTTGAACACCAGAATAAAACCCCTGATACACTGCCTCCACTATTTACACACAATCAGCTGTTTACTACTAGTGCAAGCAGCAGTTCCCCTCAATCCTCACTGCCCGCTTATACTCTGAAACACGTTATTGCTCACACAACACATTTTTAACTAAGCCAAGGCCGCTTCCCTGACTACAGTGCATTCACTGACCAACCTCTTTCAAATGAACACATACATCTCGTTCTGTCCTCTCAGCTCCTCACAAACTTCCCCTCACTTGCCAAGCCAGTGCTAACCCCTAGGAGCATCGCGAGGGGAGGCAGAACAGTACGCAGGAACTTCATTTCTACTGCATGGAGTTTCTTGTTGTCTGTCCTGGTTAGTGTGGTGTATGTGAGGATTGGTGTGTACTATGATTTGTACAATGTCACCTTGGTTTTGAGTAGCACTTGTTTATCCCAGAGTAGTTGTCTTACTTGGTGGTAAAAGTGCATCGCTTTGCTGATTCGATTGTTCTCAAATTAATATGCCTACTTCTTGGTCAGCACTACGGATCACGCACCTCCTTGATCACCTGCTTCCATTATTTGCGGTCCTCAGCTTTCTCAAATAGTTTTTAACATTGTCGAGCCAACTTTTCCTGGATCTTCCTCATCTCCTTGTCCCATGTTTTTTTTGACGGAGCTGGTTTCTGGCATTATCTACACATGACCAGCCCACCTGATTTTCACTACAATATCTGGCTGACCAAACAATCCTTGTAACTCCATATTTGTCCTAATTCTCCATCCAAATATCTTTCTCAAAATCTTCCTTTCCCATTGTAATAGCCAATATTCTTCTCTGGTGGTCGTTATTGATCCTAGATACAGTCGAACCTCCCTTCTGCGGACACCGTCGGTTCCGAGGGAAAATGTCCGTTACGAGAGGTGTCAGCTGAAACAAGTTTGTAAAAATAATCGAACATTTTAACGGCAAAGTACATCCTCCTTAAACATAAACATATCTTTATTTTGATAATTCTAAGTCATTACTTCGTCATATCGCTCATATTGGCCCGTATTGACGCAAATTGAATTCAGTAGAGTTTATTTTGTTCCGCCCTATTCAATACAATTGAATAGGGCGGAACAAAATAAACTCTACTGAATTCAAGTCATTACTTGACGACTGAAATGCTACGGTATTTCTGTCTCACTAATTAGCACATGTACTGCAAGTCTTTTCCTTCTCAAGTTGACTACCTGAGCTCGACCTTATCGGTGGCAATCTGAGTTATGAATAGAATGATGCAAGGAGGGAAGAAAATCCCCAGGTAACTCATGAGTAAACAGTCACTGGCAGCAATCCTGGACAATTAGAATTCTCGGAATGTACACCAGTAGGTAGAACACCATAACGAAAGGTTTGGAAAGAGGAATGTATAGAAGAATTAACTTTATGGCTACTACAGCATTGCGATGTAGCCTGCATTTTACTCTCTCTCTCCTTTGACTCGAAATAGTACAGACATTCAAGAGGGATGTCCGTATATCTGCAGTATGTATGTCTACCCCTTATTATTCCCGTTTTCCAACGGGGTCGGGGATGAGATGCGATGGAGGTCTTTGTGGCGATGGTTTTTACGGCCGGATGCCCTTCCTGACGCCAACCTCATGAGAGGAGTTAATGAGAGATGAAATGAATGATGGTGAATGAAACTGGGCAAGGATGTGGAAGGAAGCGGCCGTGGCCTGTCAGAAGGTACCGTCCCAGCATTTGCCTGGTGTGGAAAATGGGAAACTACGGAAAACCATTTCAAGGACGGCCGATGGTGGGGCTCGAACCCACGCGTCTACCGAGTCAGCCGAGAGCTTGGCCCCATGACCTAATGCTGCGCGTTAGCCAGCGTAGCCACTACTGTCGGTCGTATGTCTGCAGAATGGTTTTAAAAGAAAGGATGACATGGTCCGGTGTATAAAATGCCCTGCAGCGTGTGAAGTGTCCGCTTAAGTCAAGTGGACGGGACAGATGGCGATGTCCGCTGTCCGGACTTCAAGGTGTCCGCTGAAATGAGGCTAATTTAACACTTGTCTTATGTAAAATAAAATCGGTTCCAAGGAAAAATGTCCATATAGGCAGGTGTCCGCTGAATAAGGGTGTCCGTTAGGGCAGGTTCGACTGTATTTGAATGCTTCAACTCTCTGATATTCCTTTCCATGTAATCTTACATCTTCTTGCTCCCTCAGCATCTCCCATCTTCATATATTATGTTATGGTGTTTGAAGCCATTTTTCAGTGTTGCCTTAGTAAACAAAAGTTTGGTGCTTTCCAGTTGGTCAACACGATTGTACCCAATTGGGATGGGTTATTCCCTAATCCTGAAAAAAAAATTACATGGCATTAATAAATACACTTGGATGATCAGTTTCGAAAGTCAAGCGATCATCATCAGATCCATTACACTTAGCTTATGCGTGGAGAGTTTGAAACCAGTTCTTTAAGGCAGGCTGCACACCGGTACGATGCGACATATGTCGTAAGACAAGTGCGGTACGCGATAATTGTATAAGAAGATAGACATCGCTCGTGCACGTTCAATCTATTGGGAAATGAGCCAAAAGGTGCACACCAGTACGACTACGACATCTATCGAAAGACATGTGTATTAAGCGACACGCTCTGCTAGTCTCTTCGCCGCAGTATCGTACGACATTTCAGGTAGTAAACATGAATAAAAGTGGAGCAAACAAGGTTGAAGATATAACATTCTTAATTTCTTTCATTAATAGTGTTGAAAAGTATCCTTGTTTATGTTTATGAAAGAGTACAGTAAATCAGAGGTGACGAGTTTGGCCTGGAAGGCAATTGCAGTTGAATTTAAAGACACAGATTCTAGCCATCCATGGCTTTCACCAGAAGTTATGTAGCAATAGGAAATTTCATCTACCTAACGAAAACTGCTTGTGGTCACTCTGTGGAAAATGCTGCGGAAAATATCATATTGCGTTTTGTTTAAAATGGACCAAAAGCATACCTCAAATTAGCAAAGAATTGTTTGATGTAACTTACATATTGTATATTGTATAAGCCCTTTCGCGTGCTATTCCTATTAATAATAATAAAGACACAGGTTAGTGACCTAGTGACTAACATAGATTTTATTTACCAGTGTCAAGTATCGGCTACAATTAATTTAATTATGGTTTACACTAGCAAATTTCCATTGAATGGGGATTGCTCCTCCTGGCTTTAAAAAGTAATTCAGTAGTCTATTTCGCATTCTTATGCCTGGTGATCTAGTAGTATTATCCACTTCGTTATTGGCTAATATGGGCACATCGTCACATGATTTAAAATCAGTCTCATCATAGCGCTTTCCTTCTCGTAAACGGGTAAAATTATGCAGGACGCATGCTGCATTCACGATGTTCACTGCACACTGCTCGTTAGAAGAAATTGGTCGCTCAAATACACGAAATTTTGATGTCAACATTCCAAATGCGCATTCCACGCTTTTTCTAGCTCTAGACAACCGAAAATTGAAAATTCTTTTTGCATCTGTCAACACTCTTCTGGGATACGTTCGCATAAAGTATGGCAACAAAGGCAAGGCTTCGCCACCGATGACGTAGTGGGGAAATAGACTAATATTCTCATCACCCGGCAGAGGAGTAATAAAAATTGAAAACTGTCGGGGCTCATCCTAAAAAATTCCTTGAATTTTTCTTCGTGTTGAGATAACCCTCTTGCAACTACTGCGGAACTGTGTCATACATTCATGATGTTCTACGGATGTACCCAATACTTTCTTCTCTGCTTTAATACAAATTCATCGCGACTACGTCATCTTCACTCGACGAGCTCATTATTGAAACTCACTAGGAAGTGCGTCATGCAGAGATCGCATCGCTCTGGTGTGCAGCAAAGTTATCTTACGACAATTATCGCGTGCCGCGCTTACCTTACGACATATATCGTGTCGTACCGGTGTGCAGCCTGCCTAATAGTTAAAGATTATCCTGAATACAGTAACATACACCACATTAGAGAGACTAGACTTCGCAACTCACTACAGGTACACTTGCACGAGGAACACACAGCACTTGGGCAAATTCTGGAGGTCAATCACCAGTTCCAGTATCTCAACAAAACTTCACATAGACCACCACTATCAAATATTGACGAGTTGCATTATCTCAACTAATACTGCAACAAAATAAGTGTATATATTGTAAATATTTTCACCCTTACTTATAGACATCAATTTTATAGCCTAAGTGTAATGGAACTGATGACGATCGAAACTGGTCATCCAAGTGTATTTATTAATCTCATGTAATTTTTTTCAGGATTAGGGAATAACCCAGCTCATTTGGGTACAGTCGTGTTGACCAACTGAAAAGCACCAAACTTTTGTTTTACTTATGTTCACTTCCAAGCCTAGGTCCTGTGCTTTCTCTTCCAACAAGGCATAGCTTTCTTCAAGAGCTCTTTCATTCCATGCAATAATAGCCACTTCGTCAGCACATGCTACTGGGATTGATGAGCAATTGGTGAATTACTTTTTCCAGTGCTAAATCGAAAAGCACATCTCCTTCTCTCAAGTCCTGTTCTATTTTGACCTTGTACCTAACTTCTTCTTCTCTCTAATTGGCCGACTTAGGACCACGTTTATTCAATTGGAGGGTCTCGATCTTCGCCCAGTATTGACGCATTTCCTGCCGGTCTAAACTCTTTCTTTCAGTAGTCCAGGGGGCACCTTTCTTCCGAGGTTTCTCCTGAAAATCATGGACTTCCTTCAAAGCACACCTCACAGCCTGTCTGTCATGCAAATCTGATATTTCCAGTTCGTTAATATCCTTCTCGGTATGAGTGCCACGTTCTTCACGAAGGCAAATTAACAGAAAAGATAAATGTCAGTTCCGGAGCGACACAGGGGTGTGTCCTTTCCCCCACTCTGTTCCTGTTGGTCCTGGGTAGTGTGATGAAGAAGGTAATGGGAGGACGGAAGAGGGGTATTCAATGGGGTATAAATGAAAGGCTTGAAGATCTGGATTCCGCAGACGACATTTGTCTTATGGCACAATGGTACCAAGACATAGAAGATGAGCTGAGGAGGTTGCAGAGAGAAGCAGAATGTGCAGGACTAATGATCAACACCAACAAGACCAAAGAGATGAGGATACATTCTGATGTCACGACTAGCTTGACAGTCAACGGAAAGGAAATTGAACAAGTTGAGTCCTTCCTCTACCTTGGAAGTACAGTCACAAAAGATGGGGGAGCAGAGTAAGATGTTCGAAGCCATATCAGGAAGGCAAATGGTGCGTTTGTCCAGCTCTACCCCATCTAGAGAAATAGAAACATTTCCAGGAAGACCAAGCTCTGCCTTTTCAATAGCAACGTAAAGCCGAATCTTCTCTTTCTCTGTGAAACATGGAAAGTCTCAAAACCGATCAACAACCAGCTACAGGTGTTCATTAACAGATGTCTGCGTCACATCATGAATGTGTGAGGTGGCCGGACACAATCTCAAATGACTATCTTTCGACCATCACCAATCAACAACCGATTACACACTACGGAAGTCGGATGGAGCTGTTGAGAGTGCGGCGCTAGGCTGGAATCCTCAAGGCGCCAGGAAGCGAGGTCGACCTAAGAAGACCTGGAAGAGGACGATCGAAAATGAAATTGCAGAGGTGGACAAGAACTGGAGTCAAGTGAAGAGAATGGCCAGGAACCGTAATGCGTGGAGAAATTTCGCCAAGGCCCTATGCTCCGGAAGGAGCGACAGGAATTAAGTTAAGTAAGTAATATTCTTCTCAGGTTCCGTCAACCATGTGGTACCAACATTCTTATTGTGCCAGAAACTGAGCAAACGATTGGTCAATCTTGTGGAAGGTAATCTCGCGATATGGCCATGAAAGGCTATTCTCTTTTTTCTCGCACAATCAGATAGTTTCTCTATATGTTCCTAGAGCTCGGAGTTATGTCGCCTACGAAATTCTTCATCTACCTTTACAGGACCGAGGATCTTCCGGAGAATTCTCCTCTCTCTAATTTCCATCTTCTCCATCAGACCCCTTCGGTTTAAAGAAATGTGAGACAGCAAGGCATACAAGGCTTCTGATCTTATGACTGACTTATAATGTTTCAATTTGAAGTTACGAGATAAGCACTTCTTGTTGTAACTGATCTTCATCAACCGATAGGCCATTTCTAATTTATTGACTCTCTTGGATAACGCCGCCCTTTCAGAGAAGTTGGATTCAGTCCATTCTCCGAGATACTTACATTTTTCAGTCCTCTTCTCTCCCTGCTCCAAGAGCATCTCACCGCTCGCTTCTTTTATGCCAGTGAAGAACTCGGTCTTCTCCAGTGACACTTGAAGACCTACTTAGGCTGCCTGTCTCCAGAGGCAATTTATCTGGATTGATGCTGTATCCTTGTTGTTTGAGTCTTCAGTCTTTTGACTGGTTTGATGTAGCTCTCCATGCCTCCCTGTCTTGAGCTAATCGTTTCATCTCTACATAGCTACCACACCCTACATCAGAGGCAATCTGTTTAACATATTCTAACCTTGGTCTACCCCTACAGTTCTTGTCCTCGACCCTTCCTTCCATAACTAATCTTGCTATTCCTGGGTGTCTTAGTATGTGTCCTACCAACCTATCTCTTCTCTTCATTAGCAGTCGCCAGAAACATCTCTCCTCTTCGTTTGTAACCCTATCCACCCATCTGATCTTCATCATTGTCCTGTAACACCACATTTCAAACACTTCAATTCTCCTCTCCTGCTGCACCAATAGTCCAAGTTTCACTTCTATAAAGCGCCACGCTCCAGACAAAGGCCTTCAAAAATGACTTCCAAACACCTAAATCTATATTCGATGTCAAAAGATTTATTTTCTGTAGAAATGCTTTCCTTGCCTGAGCCAACCTATTTTTATATCCTCTTTGCTTCGTCCATCACTGGTTATTTTGCTTCATAAGTAACAGAAGTCTTCTACTTCCTTCAGCTTTTCACCTGCCAATTTGATGTCCATAGAGGATTCTGATTTATTTCGGCTGCATCCTAATATTTTTGTTTTACATTTATTAATTTTCATCATGAATTCTTTACTCAAAACGGAGTCCATACCATTAAAAAACTCATTCAAATCCTCAGGCGTGTCGGCCAAGATGACTATGTCATCGGCAAATCTCAGAGTTGTAATTATTTCTCCTTGGATCTTCACTCCCACTTTAAATTTTTCTACAATTTCCTTCATTGCTTGTTCAATGTAAAGATTGAAAAGTATGGGTGATAAGTTGCAGCCTTGCCTTACACCTTTCTGAATATCATGTTCTCTCTAATGTCCTTCAGCTCGAATGACTGCTGTCTGGTTTCTGTATAGATTGTATATCACCCTCCTATCCCTGTACTTTATTCCAATTGTTTTCAAAATGTCAAACAATTTAGTCCAATCAACGTTATCAAAAGCCTTTTCTAAGTCTACTGTATACTGTTGATTCCATGGTCATTTTTGTCAATTTAACCAATTTCCATGGGATTCCAAACTCTCTCTATTTTGTAGATCTTACTCCTGTCTACACTAAACTCTACATACAGCCCATGGAGCTGTTTGTCATAGCCTACTCATAAAACTTCTCTAATACTTGTCGTAATATACAGATCTGGTCCAGGGTGCAGATGTTTCCGAAAGCTTGTAACGCGTTTTTCGAGGGGTTTTTATGCCACTGGCATAAGTCAGTAGGAAGCCATTCTATATTTATTTACGCGGCAAATTGTTCAGCCAAGAGAATTTTTCATGTTAATTTATTATTATTATTAATTTATTATAATTATTATTAAGATATTTTCGGAGCATTTTATAAAAATTATAAGCATACAGATAGGTTTTCTATGTCTTAGAAAACGCTATCAAGCAAATTATTACGAACGACAATATCATAGAAAATTATCTGATTACGGAAATTTACGGAGTTTCGTCAGTTAGGGTATTTGAGAGACGTGACTCACTGGGAATTCAAGTACACGCTTAATCTTGTCGGAAAGCATGACACAATCCTGGGTCGCATCGTCAAGGAAAGGCGAATTGTTGGAACGGAACCCTCCCGCCGAGTGTAATGACCCGGAGGAGGGGAAGATCGCGTGGTGGGTCAGCCAATCAGGGGAGACCACGTAAACTCGAAGTCGGATGAAGAGTGGGAAGCCGGCGTGTGGATATATCGCTTGACGCGCCGTGGAACGTGGACTATCTGTGTAGAACTTAACGAGTACGGTTACTCGCGGGAGTCGCTCCGATGTTCCGTGGAGTGGAAGACTAACTTTGGTAAAACTTAACCAGTGTGGTTATACGAGTGTTTGGGTCCGATGTACGGACCATAGAATTATCTAATCTACCAGTATATCATCAAACATCGACGAAGATGACGACATCCAGGAGACTGTGGGAAGCTCACAGCATCATCAAGTACGAGGGAAATGCTTTGGCAATTTCCAGTGGTAAGCGCAAATGACGCAGAAATACGCAATCTCTCATTTTTCTTTGTTTTACATTTCATATTTCAGTAACTTCATAGCTTGGAAATAAGAGTAAAATCAATTTATCAGACTCCGTTTTCACGTAATTTTCTATCGGTAATATTCAAATCACAACGCTCCAATTTAAATTTTATACTTATTATTATTATTATTAATTTTGCTATACTTGTTTTATATAATAAATTCATTTCTTTTACAATGCAATCTTTGCTTTCAGTAGGTAGCATTAGATATAGTCCAATTCCTTCTCCTGATACAATTGTTTGTTGGGTTAATGATCAAATCATACCACGATCTGAGTGAATAGAGTCTTGAAGGTGTTCTGCCAGAGCTAGACGTTGTTAAATACAAATTTAGATTTCAACATTGCATTGAGGTCTTGGCGCCCATTAAAACAACATAGCTTAGGCAAAGGTAAACAGTTACATTTATCTCCCAACAGTTTGGGGCAGCAAAACTGTTACATTTGTATGCTCAACGTGTGGGCAGTCAAAATGTTACACTTGTCGCCGACAACCTAATAACATTTGTGGAAGGAGAAGGGTATATATTTCTGTGCCTGTATTTTGGGGGTTATTTGTCTTTATCAGTGTATATCATTATGGGGGATGAGAAAGAAAGACAGATGAGGTTACGTAGTGGTCATCAACTGGAGAATGATGATACGAGCAGTATGTCGAGTGATGGTAGTACCGGGGTAGCGGAGGTAAATCCCGATACTGAAACAGGGAGTGTAGGCGGCCAACCAGAATTAAAAACTTTACTTCTCGAGTTCATGTATCAGAACAAAGTTAGTAGTGATGCCTTAAATGCAAAATTAGAACAGAATTATGCAAAATTAGAACAGAATAATGCAAAATTAGAACAAAACAGTAGGGAAAATAAAGAAAGTACAGAAGCTTTAAATGCAAAATTAGAACAGAATAATGCAAAATTAGAACAAAACAGTAGGGAAAATAGAGAGAGTAATGAAACTTTAAACGCCAGATTAGAACAAAACAGTAAGGAAAATAGAGAGAGTACTGAAACTTTAAATGCTAAACTGGAACAAAACAGTAAGGAAAATAGAGAGAGTACTGAAACTTTAAATGCTAAATTAGAACAAAACAGTAGGGAAATGAGTGACAAATTCGAACTGATTAGAGGTGAGATCAGGGGGGGTGATGGAAGAAAAGGCTAAAGAGATTATTGCAGATGTAGACAGAAAATTAGGAAAAGTACAGGAGGAGTTGGAAATTAGAATCAGTACACAGGCTGAAAATTTAAAAGAACTAGTGCAACTGGAAACACAGCAGGTCAAAAAGCAATTGGGGGGAGAAATTGACAAAATTCAGGTAGCTACTAAAGAGGTTAAGGAACAGCTGGGGGGTAGAATTGAGAAAGTCCACTCACAAATAGTTGCAGAAGTAAATGATTTAAGAGAGAGTAATAGAGAGAGCATTAGCAAGATTGAGGAGAAACAAGCAAAGCTATATGATAAAGTAGAAGAATCAGAAGGAAACATTAAATTAACAGTAAACAGTATTGAGAGGAAGGCTGAGGAGAAAATCGCAGAATTCGAGTTAAAATTAAAAGCTAGGATCAGGCAAGAAAATATTCAGAATAGGCCAGTTTTTGTGAATAGCACACACAGGGAGGTAGAACTGGGTAAGTTCAGCAATCGACAGGGGTGCCCAATGGAGTTCATGAACACTATAGAAAATAAATTCGGGGAGAGGTTGGAAAATGGTAGTATTGAGTGGTGCCAGGTAGTTGAAATTTTAGAACAAGTGTTTGTGGGGGAAACGAGGAATTGGTTTGCTGTCTACAGAGACAAGTTTACTGATATCAATGATTTTAAAATGAAATTCTGTGAAAAGTTCTGGAATGAGGTTATTCAGTCGCAGCATCGTGAGGGAGTAGTGTGTGGTAAATATAACCCTAAAGGAAGCTCCACCATGACCGAATACTTTTTAGGGCAGGTATTAGTGTGTAAATATCTGGATGGCTTGAAGGAGGAAAGTGATGTGGTGAGGTTGCTACTTAGGCACTTTCCCTATAGGATCAAGGAGGCTGCTTGTATCCAGAATGTAAAGACTATATCACAAGTAGAAAATTTGTTAAGCACATTTGATGCACTAGGGAGAGGGGGTTATGAGGACAATTTCAATCGGAACCAGGGTAATAATAATAATAGACCTAATGAAGCCAGGCATCAAGAAGTTCAAGGGAACGGTGGCGAAGGGGCCAACGCTCAAAATAGAAATAATAATAATCAGCTAAATCAGAACAGAGGAAATGGCTATGGTAATCAGTATCAAGGGAGGAACAATGATTTCAGGGGAAATCAAGGGAGGAACAATGATTACAGGGGAAATCAAGGGAGAAATTATAATGACAATAATTACAACCAGAATAGGGGTCAAGGAAGAGGACAGCCTAGTGGTAGTAATATACAGCCAAACAATGACAACACAGGCCAGAACAACCAGACCAGTTCAGTAGTTAGTAGTACTACGGCCAGCTGTAGCGGTTCTTTAAACGCGAACCAGGCTGCGAAGTAAGGTCAGAATCTCAGTCTGTAGCATGCCCTGTCCATACAATTATACAGGAACCCTATGACCTAAATGTAAGAAATGAATTATTACATGAACTAAATGATGAAGGTATTATTCAGGAAGTGGTTAGTAAGAGCCCCATAGTTAAATTTAACGTGTCCGAGGCGTACACAGATGTTTTAATTGATAGTGGTTGTATGAAGAGTTGCATAAGTAGTGCATTTTATGATAAAATGAAAGGAACTGGAGTAAATTTTGAGGAGATGCCAATTAAAAGCACTTTTGTTATCACAGCTGTTGGGAAGAGGTCTAAAGTAATTTTTAAGCAAGTTTTAGTAGACATTAAAATTAATAATCATGTAGAGAAGCAGATTTGCCTTGTAATTCCAAATTTAGTATTCAGTGTTATCTTGGGTTCAGAGTGGCTAAGTAGAGTGTCTGGTAACTTATGTTATGATGTAGGGAGTTTGAAATTTAAATGGGGAGATTCTGAAGTAGAAGTAGCATTCAATGACCATATTCAGAGGAGTAGTATTGTAGGTGTGATTTGTACTTTAAATGAGATATCGCCAGCCGTAGAGCGGGGTTTTCCATGTTTTGTGGGCAGTGTGATTACGAACGGAAGTCTAGAGGACTCGTTACGTGAGGCTGCATTTCAGGGAAATATAGAGGTGGAACATTGTGTTCGGCTCTATGATGTGTTATGGTGTAATAGGAGAGTTTTTGAGGATCGCATTGGTATGGCCAATTGCTATACACATTCATTGAACGTTATTGATAGGTCAGTATTCACAGGACATAGATATCCTGTACCTTTCGCTTATCAGAGTGCAGTTGAGGCACAAATTAACCAGATGCTTGAAGATGGGATTATTGAGCATTCTAACAGTCCATATGTTAATTCTTTGATCACGGTACCCAAGACCGACGGCACTGTTCGTATTTGTTTAGACGCTCGTTTGGTTAACAGTAGAATTAGTTCAGATCAGCTGAAATCTATGTCAATAGAGGAATTAATGCAAACATTTGAGGGGAAGAAGTATTTCACTTGTGTAGATTTGAGTTCCAGTTTTTGGCAAGTGCCACTTATGTACGAAGATAGACCATTTACAGCTTTTAGTCATAAATATAACCTTTATCAATTTTGTAGAACACCTTATGGGTTAAAGAGTAGTTCAGCAGCTTTAATTAGGGCTTTAAACATCGCATTAGGGGATGACACAGGAGAGTTTGTAACCATTTACATAGATGATATGGTAATTAGTTCACGCAGTTTTGAGGAGCATCTACGTCATTTAGATATAGTTTTTCAGAAGTTAGATCAGGCAGGGTTCACTTTGAAGCTGTCTAAGTCGTCATTCTGTCAGTCAGAAGTGACATTTTTAGGTCATAGAGTGTCGAGTAGAGGTGTAACACCAGAAGAAAGTAGGGTTAATAAGATACTTAACGCAGAGGTGCCACAGAATGTTAAACAGTTAAAAACTTACCTGGGAATTTGCAACTTTTTCAGGAGGTTCGTTCTTAAATACTCAGGGTTGGTAGAACCATTCAGGGAATTGCTTAAAAGTGGGACTCGGTGGAGATGGGAGTCCAAGCATGATCAGGCTTTTAGAGCGCTGAAGGAAGGTTTTGAGAAAGCTGTAGTGCTGAAATATCCTTTAAAAGATAAGGAATATGTGGTTATGACAGATGCTTCACATATAGGCATTGCTGGAGTATTATGTCAGAAAGATGATGAGGGTAATCTGTGCATTGTATCTTTAGCCTCGCGAGGACTGACTGCAGCAGAGAAAAGATACACGATTACTGAGTTAGAGCTTTTAGGTATTGTTTTCAGTTTAGGGAAATTTAGAATGTATTTAGTAGGGGGGAAATTTGAGATCCACACAGATCACCATGCATTACTGTATATGAGGACTTGTAAACTCAGTTCTAACAGAGTTAGTAGGTGGATTCTTGCTCTGCAGGAATACGAATTCACAGTAAAATATATTAAAGGTAAAGATAACATTCTTGCAGACATGCTATCGAGGGACACTAATTTTTGTAGGGATTATCCTGTGGTTAAAGCAGAGGACGGTATTTTAATATGTGCATGTGTGGACAGTAGCAACAGGGCATCGTTACAGACACTGAGAAATATGCTAGTGGAGCAACGTGATGACGTTAAGTTAAAGGAGCCACTGGCTAGGTTGGAAATAGGTGAAGAAGAGTATGTGAAAGTAGGACGGTTCACGTACAAGATGCAGGAAGCTGGTATAACACACGTTCATTCCTCTGTAAGGTACCCTCAGGGTAACTCTGCAGAGCGTCCATTAAGGGAAGTGGCTCGTCTTTTTCGGACTCTAGTGCATGACAAGTATGCGGCCTGGGTTGGACATCTTCCCAAGGTCGAGACTTGGCTGAATTCTGTCCAGCATGAGAGCACAAAATTGACGCCATACGAAGTTCACTTCGGAAAAAGACCACAAAATGAACTAGCGAGGGTGTTGGGATTAAATGAGGGTAAGCAACCGGGGATGGATTACACTGTCCAGTTGGCGAAACAGAATTTATCTAAGTCAGCACAAAAGAGAATTCGCCAACAAAAAGAAACTACATTTGACCTATTCGAGCCGGGAGACAGAGTCTTACTTAGAGTGCCGAAACAGTCAAATAAGCTAGAGAAAGTCATGTCCAAGTTCTTTTATCTCTACGAGGGCCCATTTATAGTTTCCAAACGTATTGGGAAAACAGCATATGTGCTGGAGAATAGTGAGGGAAACAGATTATACGGAACGTATAATATACATAGTCTACGAAAATATGTGTCATAAAGTGAGTGTGTTTAGCTGGCGAGCCACCCTATCAAATGAGTAAGTGTGGTATTTGGTGCGTGGGAGGAGTTGGTCTTCCAGGCAGGCGTATCAGAAGTCACACAGGGGGGTAGTATGTAAGTAAATGAGAGTTTTTAAGGTACAGGGAAATATGACGGGATTGTCGGATGCTCTTGAGCACTAAAATGTCTCGATACACCAAGGCCAGAATTTGGTAGCACTGGTGAATTCCCATTTGCCTCCAAGAGATGGGTGAGCGCTTGGACAGGGTATTTTTGCTTAAGGCGTCCACGAGGCAAAAGATGGGCCATCAGAATGCGAGACAGTCCTTCATGAAACTCATACATATCAGCACACGTGATTTCTGTTTACGGCCTCGCCATGTAAGATTTGTAAGTGTGTAATTTAAGATAATTTGTACACAGGTATTATTTGTGTGAGAAGAACTGACCTGTGTTGAGAACTAGTATTAAGTAGAATATGGTCTACGGGAACTTAACAAGACAGGGCGATTACGGCACAGAAATATTTGGTGTTATATGTAATGCGCATTTACTGTTTTTTTTTTTCAGAAGTCAATCTTAATTTAATCTACTTTAAAGAGAGATTAAGTATTATGGTCACGAGGCGCTGCCACAATAGTGTGATCCTGTGCTCAGTGATAAGTGAGATTAAATTTCACCATAAGGAAGGGACCTCCAGTGAAATTAGGAAGTTCTATTGTGATATAAATATATCAGAACACCTTCAATGCGTGTGATATGACATCATAAATACATAGTGCTCACACATTAATTATGTCTATTTTTTCGACATAGAGAAATTTGAGAGGCGGAAATATCCGTGGAACACTATTCTATATGTAAAGCATTGGACTGGTTGCAAAGTGCAATCCATAGTGACAACAAACTTTGACGCAAAGTGCATGAAGAAAAATTATGAGTGTATATATCTGTAATATAGGGTGATTTCATTTATGTAATATGTATTTTGGATGGGGTTTATTAACGTGTCTGGAATAATCGGATAATGGACCGTTGTCACGGTAAATCATCCGATGATCCGAGGCGAATATGTAACGTGTTTTTCGAGGGGTTTTTATGCCACTGGCATAAGTCAGTAGGAAGCCATTCTATATTTATTTACGCGGCAAATTGTTCAGCCAAGAGAATTTTTCATGTTAATTTATTATTATTATTAATTTATTATAATTATTATTAAGATATTTTCGGAGCATTTTATAAAAATTATAAGCATACAGATAGGTTTTCTATGTCTTAGAAAACGCTATCAAGCAAATTATTACGAACGACAATATCATAGAAAATTATCTGATTACGGAAATTTACGGAGTTTCGTCAGTTAGGGTATTTGAGAGACGTGACTCACTGGGAATTCAAGTACACGCTTAATCTTGTCGGAAAGCATGATGCAATCCTGGGTCGCATCGTCAAGGAAAGGCGAATTGTTGGAACGGAACCCTCCCGCCGAGTGTAATGACCCGGAGGAGGGGAAGATCGTGTGGTGGGTCAGCCAATCAGGGGAGACCACGTAAACTCGAAGTCGGATGAAGAGTGGGGAGCCGGCGTGTGGATATATCGTTCGACGCGCCGTGGAACGTGGACTATCTGTGTAGAACTTAACGAGTACGGTTACTCGCGGGAGTCGCTCCGATGTTCCGTGGAGTGGAAGACTAACTTTGGTAAAACTTAACCAGTGTGGTTATACGAGTGTTTGGGTCCGATGTACGGACCATAGAATTATCTAATCTACCAGTATATCATCAAACATCGACGAAGATGACGACATCCAGGAGACTGTGGGAAGCTCACAGCATCATCAAGTACGAGGGAAATGCTTTGGCAATTTCCAGTGGTAAGCGCAAATGACGCAGAAATACGCAATCTCTCATTTTTCTTTGTTTTACATTTCATATTTCAGTAACTTCATAGCTTGGAAATAAGAGTAAAATCAATTTATCAGACTCCGTTTTCACGTAATTTTCTATCGGTAATATTCAAATCACAACGCTCCAATTTAAATTTTATACTTATTATTATTATTAATTTTGCTATACTTGTTTTATATAATAAATTCATTTCTTTTACAATGCAATCTTTGCTTTCAGTAGGTAGCATTAGATATAGTCCAATTCCTTCTCCTGATACAATTGTTTGTTGGGTTAATGATCAAATCATACCACGATCTGAGTGAATAGAGTCTTGAAGGTGTTCTGCCAGAGCTAGACGTTGTTAAATACAAATTTAGATTTCAACATTGCATTGAGGTCTTGGCGCCCATTAAAACAACATAGCTTAGGCAAAGGTAAACAGTTACATTTATCTCCCAACAGTTTGGGGCAGCAAAACTGTTACATTTGTACGCTCAACGTGTGGGCAGTCAAAATGTTACAAGCTTGCTTGGTAATCCCCATCCAGTGCTCCAATCGTGATGCTAATATCTTACCAAAAACTTTATAAGTTCCATCTAGCAAAGTGATCCCATGGTAATTTCCACACACTGTCTTACCGGTATCTCCTTTTTTATGTATTGTACAGCGTCTCTAAAAGCCAGTGTAGTTAAAAGGGACGTAAAACCAATAACATTATTATTATTTATGTATTGTACAAATTATGCCCACTGTCCAAACTTCATTTATTAGTTCATAAACGACCTTCTCTATTCTTTCTCCCCCATATCTTAGTGGAGCAGACACAAGAAAAGCTTACCAAAACTCAACGATGCGCAGAGACCAATATCAATCGGCGTATTTTAATGCCCATTGCGGGGCTCCTGTGTGTCCCCTGAATGCTGATTATCGGGCTCACTGCTCACTCCATTCTTCAACAACGCGGCTCGCTCTGAGACGCGGTCCACAGCTGTAAAGCAAGCGTAAACCCAGTCACAGTTCAGCCTGCCAAGCCTGGGCAGGCGATCCATTCAGAACTGCTGCTAGCGTGGGAGGGGCGTTGTATGCCATTACCGAGCACACCCGAACCCCCGAACATGGCCGAAGATCTGTGCAGCATTCTTCGGCAAGCTTTTCTTGCGTCTCCTCTAACTCCGACTCTATTCCATCTCCTCGTGCAGCTTTATTATTCTTTACTGCTATGATTGCCATCCAGACTTCTTCTAAGTCTGGTTGATCTACTTCATCCAGTTCCCTTTCTTCCACATCCTCATTCATGTTTTCCTCTTCTCTATCATCCTCATTATTTCTACTGAGTAACTAATAGAAGTACTCCTGCCACCTTTGTCCGTTAAGGTTTCCATCCTCAACCTTAATGAAAACAGCTCTTGGTTGAAATCCTCTCTTGAGGTCTTTTGTTCCCACATAGGACTTTTGTACTTCATTTCATTTCCCTCTGTGTATTGTTCTCCCTTGTTCATTCCTCTCTTGGATTAGAGCTAAGCATTCCTCATAAAACCATTCTGATCTCTTAGTATGTTTTATCTGCACTTCACTGAGGGTTGTTCTCAGTATCTTCCACTTCTTCTTTCTCCCACAAATCCTTTATAGCTTCAAGTGTCACTGTCAGCTTATTCTCTCGCTATTCTTCATTTTTTAAGGTCCTCAACATTGTGTTTTGTCCTCCTCCTTTCCTTTTCAGTTCTTGCCAAAACAATTCTAACAAGATAGTGGTCAGAATCACCATCAGCACCTCTGCAACTCCTTACATCCGATGCATGCCTCCTATCTTCTTCCTCTGCGCAAATGGGTCTCCTAGAACCATATGGATTCAACCTTATTGGCCTTGATGTTTGCCCAATAACTCTTCATGTGCAACGATTGAGTGAGTCTTTGTTGCTGCGACCAGACGTGTCTGGTAGGTCTTCTCTCTTCTCCCTCAAAACCCCGTGTTTGAGTAATTTTCCTAATTTCTTCTCGATCCTTGTGATTGGGAAAACCTAATTCAGCCAAGTCCTTTTCTGCCTGTTTGTACCAATTGAACCTTATTACCTTTTTCTGCAAAAACGTATAGATTTTATTTGTTAACCTAGTTGGGTCCATTCTGTCCAAATGTTCCATGAATTGGAACCTTCTCATATGGATTGTGTCTGTGATTTTAGTAATTTTTAAAAATACATCAGCATTAGGTTTCGGAAGGTGAATTCCATCTTTGATTCTTGGCCCCAAAATGTTTCGCACGATTTTGTGTTCTTATCTATTATAACATAATCTAATTGGTTCCTTGTAATCAGTGGCGGTTGTAACCCATCGCCCCTCCGAAGAATAACAATATTTAGAAACATAATTTATGGAAACTCTCACGCAGTAACACTTAAGAGGCTCTTTACTGAGTTTTCCATATTGAACAAACTATAGATCACCAATTTACAATGTGGCTATAGGATAGGTAAGTTGGGAGTATTAAAAGACCTTCTGGCGTAAACAGCTGATAGCTTCTTCTATTTTTCCCACCGTTTGCTTTGAGTGATTCCCTCTAAAATGCTACCGCAGAGTCTAGAAGAGCCATCTGCTACATTCTCATTCCGTATGACCAGTGCTGCCGCTGTGTGGTCGAACGAAGAATTGCTGTGATGTCTCGCCATGTGGTCTTCGCTGTTGTCGCAACAGCACAACGGGAAAGGCGGGCACGCATGCGCAAAATGCAGAGTTCATGTTTGCTGGCCATAAAGGTAGAAATTTGCGCAGAGCTGCGATCAACACAGCCAGTGCCAGACGGGGAATGGAGCGCACGACTAGTTCATATATTTCCAATTATTTTACTGACATCTTTTTAATGCACTGTATTTGATTGTAGATAATATTACTAAAAGGACCGGGAATTAGTTTTCAAATAAGACAATGTGCTGCAGCCGCCCCTGCTTGTAATACCAACTGGTGATATCCAGGTGTCTTGTCTTTCCGTGGATGCCAAGTACATCTCAACCCCTTGTCATTGCTAACTTCGTGCAACCTTTCTTTCCTTATTATGGGTTTATACACCTCGTCTCTTCCAACTTTTGCATTTAAGTCTCCAGGGATCATTTTTATATCATGGCTTTGAACTTTGTTAATTTCTTCCTCTAATCGTGAGTAAAATTCACCCTCTTCCTCTTCTTCTACCTCCTCTGTAGGGGTGTAGACCCAAAACACTGTTACATTGAAGAACATTGCCCCGAGTCTCAGAGAACACATCCTGTTATTGATTGCTGTAAAATTAATTGCTTTATAGACTCCTCCGTGGCTTAGGCGGTAGCACGCTGGCCTCTCACCGCTGGGTCTGTGGTTTAAATCCCTGTCACTCCATGTGAGATCTGTGCTGGACAAAACAGAGGCAGACAAGTTTTTCCCTGGGTACTCCGGTTTTAGTTAGTTATTTTAAGGGGCGGAACTACGAGGTCAACTGCCATTCCAGCAACACTCTTCCCTGTCATTCATTTAATCATTGCCTCAGAGGAGTGCAACAGGCTTCGGAACCAGCACAGTTCATATCCTCGCCGCTAGATGGGGCCTTCATTCATTCCATTCCCTAACCCGGTCGGTCGACTGGAAGCAGGCTGTGGATTTTCATTTTCATAGACTTTTGTAAGGAATCTCGTACCATTACTGAAGGCATCTCCTCCGCTGTACATCAGGATATGGTTTCCAGAAACTATTCTTCCATCTTACTTCCTGCAATGCTCCTAATTTCACTCCATAGTTATTCCTTCAACATGGCAGGTCTCTTCAATGTCCTCACGTTCCAAGTAGTTGATACCATACCGGAATCAGTTTTCCTTTGCGTTAGGCTTTTTTTGCCAAGTCGTCTTCAAATTATCCGATGTTTTTCCAAGTCAATCTTGATGTATTCGTAACATATCTCTTTTTATGAGGTGGGGGAGTTAACCCTATGCCCAACCTGGAAGACTATAACGTGTTTTTCGAGGGGTTTTTATGCCACTGGCATAAGTCAGTAGGAAGCCAGTCTATATTTATTTACGCGGCAAATTGTTCAGCCAAGAGAATTTTTCATGTTAATTTATTATTATTATTAATTTATTATAATTATTATTAAGATATTTTCGGAGCATTTTATAAAAATTATAAGCATACAGATAGGTTTTCTATGTCTTAGAAAACACTATCAAGCAAATTATTACGAACGACAATATCATAGAAAATTATGTGATTACGGAATTTTACGGAGTTTCGTCAGTTAGGATATTATGAGAGACATGACTCACTGGAAATTCAGGTACAGGCTGATTCTTGTCAAGAAGTCTTACGCAAGCGTGGGTCGCAGCATCAAGAAAAGGCGGATAGTTGGAACGGAAATCGACTTCATCATCCGCGCGCCGTGTGTAATGAGCCAGAGAAGGGGAAGTAGCACGTGGGCGCAGCCAATCAGTGGAGACCACGTCAGCTGGAAGTTGGTACCGAGGTGGGGAGCCGACGGGTGCATATATCGTTCGGCGCGCCGTGGAACGAGGACAATCTGTGTAGAACTTGCCGAGTATGGTTGCACGCGGGAGTCGCTCCGATGTTCCGTGGAACGGGGACAATCTGAGAAAGACTTGACTAGTTCGGTTGCAAGTGTGTGTCGCTCCAATGTTCGGTGGAGTGGAGAACCATCTGTTTAAAACTTAACCAGTATGGTTGTACGAGGGTATGGCTCCGATATTAGGACCATAAAGTCACCAAATCTACAAGTATATCATCAAATATCGACGGAGATGACGACATCCAGGAGACTGTGGGAAGCACACAGCATCATCCAGTACGAGGGAAATGCTTTGGCAATTTCGAGTGGTAAGCGCAAATGACGCAGAAATACGCAATCTCTCATTTCTCTTTGTTTTATATTTCATATTTCAGTAACTTCATAGCTTGGGAATAAGAGTAAAATCAATAATTTATCAGACTCCGTTTTCACGTAATTTTCTATCGGTAATATTAAAATCGCAACGCTCCAATTTAAATTTTAATCTTATTATTATAATTATTAATTTTGCAATACTTGTTTTATATAATAAATTCATTTCTTTTACAATGCAATCTTTGCTTTCAGTAGGTAGCATTAGATATAGACCAATTCCTTCTCCTGATACAATTGTTTGTTGGGTTAATGATCAAATCATACCACGATCTGAGTGAATAGATTCTTGAAGGTGTTCTACCAGAGCTAGACGTTGTTAAATACAAATTTAGATTTCAGCATTGCGTTGAGGTCTTGGCGCCCATTAAAACAACATAGCTTGGGCAAAGGTAAACAGTTACATTTATCACCCAACAGTTAGGGGCAGCCAAACCGTTACACTTGTCGCTCAACGTGTGGGCTAGCGAAACTGTTACATTTGTCGCTACCAACATGGGGCAATAATTAAAGTTACACTTGTCGCCGACAACTTGGGGCTGAATACCTAATAACATTTGTGGAAGGAGAACGGTATATATTTCTGTGCCTGTATTTTGGGGGTTATTTGTCTGTATCAGTGTATATCATTATGGGGGATGAGAAAGAAAGACAGATGAGGTTACGTAGTGGTCATCAACGGGAGAGTGATGATACGAGCAGTATGTCGAGTGATGGTAGTACCGGGGTAGCGGAGGTAAATCCCGATACTGAAACAGGGAGTGTAGGCGGCCAACCAGAATTAAAAACTTTACTTCTCGAGTTTATGTATCAGAACAAAGTTAGTAGTGATGCCTTAAATGCAAAGTTAGAACAGTATAATGCAAGATTAGAACAAAACAGTAGGGAAAATAAAGAAAGTACAGATGCCTTAAACGCCAGATTAGAACAAAACAGTAGGGAAAATAAAGAAAGTACAGACGCTTTAAATGCTAAACTGGAACAAAACAACGCTAAATTAGAACAAAACAGTAGGGACAATAAAGAAAGTACAGAAGCTTTAAATAAAAAATTAGAACAGAATAATGCAAAATTAGATAAGAACAACAAGGAAATTAGTGTGAAAATGGAGCAGATTAGAGGAAAAATCAGAGGAGTAATGGAAGAGAAGGTTAAAGAGATCATTGCAGATGTAGACAAGAAATTAGGAAAAGTACAGGAGGAGTTAGAAATTAGAATCAGTACACAGGCTGAAAATTTAAAAGAACTAGTGCAACTGGAAACACAGCAGGTCAAAAAGCAATTGGGGGGAGAAATTGACAAAATTCAGGTAGCTACTAAAGAGGTTAAGGAACAGCTGGGGGGTAGAATTGAGAAAGTCCACTCACAAATAGTTGCAGAAGTAAATGATTTAAGAGAGAGTAATAGAGAGAGGATTAGCAAGATTGAGGAGAAACAAGCAAAGCTATATGATAAAGTAGAAGAATCAGAAGGAAACATTAAATTAACAGTAAACAGTATTGAGAGGAAGGCTGAGGAGAAAATCGCAGAATTAGAATTAAAATTAAAAGCTAGGATCAGGCAAGAAAATAGTCAGAATAGGCCAGTTTTTGTGAATAGCACACACAGGGAGGTAGAATTGGGGAAGTTCAGCAATCGACAAGGGTGCCCAATGGAGTTCATGAATTCTATAGAAAATAAATTTGGGGAGAGGTTGGAAGATGGTAGTATTGAGTGGTGCCAGGTAGTTGAAATTTTAGAACAAGTGTTTGTGGGGGAAACGAGGAATTGGTTTGCTGTCTACAGAGACAAGTTTATTGATATTAATGACTTTAAAATGAAATTCTGTGAAAAGTTCTGGAATGAGGTTATTCAGTCGCAGCATCGTGAGGGAGTAGTGTGTGGTAAATATAACCCTAAAGGAAGCTCCACCATGACCGAATACATTTTAGGGCAGGTATTAGTGTGTAAATATCTGGATGGCTTGAAGGAGGAAAGTGATGTGGTAAGGTTGCTACTTAGGCACTTTCCCTATAGGATCAAGGAGGCTGCTTGTATCCAGAATGTAAAGACTATATCACAAGTAGAAAATTTGTTAAGCACATTTGATGCACTAGGGAGAGGGGGTTATGAGGACAATTTCAATCGGAACCAGGGTAATAATAATAATGGACCTAATGAAGCCAGGCATCAAGAAGTTCAAGGGAACGGTGGCGAAGGGGCCAACGCTCAAAATAGAAATAATAATAATCAGCTAAATCAGAACAGAGGAAATGGCTATGGTAATCAGTATCAAGGGAGGAACAATGATTTCAGGGGAAATCAAGGGAGGAACAATGATTACAGGGGAAATCAAGGGAGAAACAATGATTTCAGGGGAAATCAAGGGAGAAATTATGACAACAATTACAACCAGAATAGGGGTCAAGGAAGAGGACAGCCTAGTGGTAGTAATATACAGCCTAACAATGACAACACAGCCCAGAACAACCAGACCAGTTCAGTAGTTAGTAGTACTACGGCCAGCTGTAGCGGTTCTTTAAACGCGAACCAGGCTGCGAAGTAAGGTCAGAATCTCATACAATTATACAGGAACCCTATGACCTAAATGTAAGAAATGAATTATTACATGAACTAAATGATGAAGGTATTATTCAGGAAGTGGTTAGTAAGAGCCCCATAGTTAAATTTAACGTGTCCGAGGCGTACACAGATGTTTTAATTGATAGTGGTTGTATGAAGAGTTGCATAAGTAGTGCATTTTATGATAAAATGAAAGGAACTGGAGTAAATTTTGAGGAGATGCCAATTAAAAGCACTTTTGTTATCACAGCTGTTGGGAAGAGGTCTAAAGTAATTTCTAAGCAAGTTTTAGTAGACATTAAAATTAATAATCATGTAGAGAAGCAGATTTGCCTTGTAATTCCAAATTTAGTATTCAGTGTTATCTTGGGTTCAGAGTGGCTAAGTAGAGTGTCTGGTAACTTATGTTATGATGTAGGGAGTTTGAAATTTAAATGGGGAGATTCTGAAGTAGAAGTAGCGTTCAATGACCATATTCAGAGGAGTAGTATTGTAGGTGTGATTTGTACTTTAAATGAGATATCGCCAGCCGTAGAGCGGGGTTCTCCATGTTTTGTGGGCAGTGTGATTACGAACGGATGTCTAGAGGACTCGTTACGTGATGCTGCATTTCAGGGAAATATAGAGGATGAACAATGTATTCGGCTCTATGATGTGTTATGGTGTAATAGGAGAGTTTTTGAGGATCGCATTGGTATGGCCAATTGCTATACACATTCATTGAACGTTATTGATAGGTCAGTATTCACAGGACATAGATATCCTGTACCTTTCGCTTATCAGAGTGCAGTTGAGGCACAAATTAATCAGATGCTTGAAGATGGGATTATTGAGCACTCTAACAGTTCATATGTTAATTCTTTGATCACGGTACCCAAGACCGACGGCACTGTTCGTATTTGTTTAGATGCTCGTTTGGTTAACAGTAGAATTAGTTCAGATCAGCTGAAATCTATGTCAATAGAGGAATTAATGCAAACATTTGAGGGGAAGAAGTATTTCACTTGTGTAGATTTGAGTTCCAGTTTTTGGCAAGTGCCACTTATGTACGAAGATACACCATTTACAGCTTTTAGTCATAAATATAACCTTTATCAATTTTGTAGAACACCTTATGGGTTAAAGAGTAGTTCAGCAGCTTTAATTAGGGCTTTAAACATCGCATTAGGGGATGACACAGGAGAGTTTGTAACCATTTACATAGATGATATGGTAATTAGTTCACGCAGTTTTGAGGAGCATCTACGTCATTTAGATAAAGTTTTTCAGAAGTTAGATCAGGCAGGGTTCACTTTGAAGCTGTCTAAGTCGTCATTCTGTCAGTCAGAAGTGACATTTTTAGGTCATAGAGTGTCGAGTAGAAGTGTGACACCATAGGAAAGTAGGGTTAGCATGTGTGGACAGTAGCAACAGGGCATCGTTACAGATACTGAGAAATATGTAGGTAGAGCAACGTGATGACGTTCATTTAAGGGAGCCACTTGCAAGGTTGGAAGCAGGGGACGAGGGCCATTTATAGTTTCCAAACGTATTGGGAAAACAGCATATGTGCTGGAGAATAGTGAGGGAAACAGATTATACGGGACGTATAATATACATAGTCTCCGAAAGTATGTGTCATAAAGTGAGGATGTTTAGCTGGCGAGCCAGCCTATCAAATGAGTAAGTTTGGTATTTGGTGCGTGGGAGGAGATGGTCTTCCAGGCAGGCGTATCAGAAGTCACACAGGGGGGTAGTATGTAAGTAAATGAGAGTTTTTAAGGTACAGGGAAATATGACGGGATTGTCGGATGCTCTTGACCACTAAAATGTCTCGATACACCAAGGCCAGAATTTGGTAGCCCTGGTGAATTCCCATTTGTCCCCAAGAGATGGGTGAGCGCTTGGACAGGGTATTTTTGCTTAAGGCGTCCACGGGACAAAAGATGGGCCATCAGAATGCGAGACAGTCCTTCATGAAACTCATACATAACGGCACACATGATTTCTATTTACGGCATTGCCATGTAAGATTTTTAAGTGAGTAATTTAAGGTAATTTGTACAATGGTTTCATTTGTGTGAAGAGAACTGGTCTGTGTTGAGAACTAGTATTAAGTAGAATATGGTCTACGGGAACTTAACAAGACAGGGCGATTACGGCACAGAAATATTTGGTGTTATATGTAATGCGCATTTACTGTTTTTTTTTCAGAAGTCAATATTAATTTCATCTTTTATATAGAGAGATCAAGTATTATGGTCACGAGGCGCTGCCACAATAGTGTGATCGTGTGCTCAGTGATAAGTGAGATTAAATTTCACCATTAGGAAGGGACCTCCAGTGAAATTAGGAAGTTCTATGGTGATATAAATATATCAGAACACCTTCAATGCGTGTGTTATGACATCATGAATACATAGTGCTCACACATTAATTATGTGTATTTCTCCAACATAGAGAAATTTGAGAGGCGGAAATATCCGTGGAACACTATTCTATATGTAAAACATTGGACTGGTTGCAAAGTGCAATCCATAGTGACAACAAACTTTGACGCAAAGTGCGTGAAGAAAAATTATGAGTGTATATATCTGTAATTTAGGGTGATTTCATTTATGTAATATGTATTTTGGATGGGGTTTATTAACGTGTCTGGGATAATCGGATAATGGACCGCCGTCACGGTAAATCATCCGATGATCCGAGGCGAATATGTAACGTGTTTTTCGAGGGGTTTTTATTCCACTGGCATAAGTCAGTAGGAAGCCAGTCTATATTTATTTACGCGGTAAATTGTTCAGCTAAGAGAATTTTTCATGTTAATTTATTATTATTATTAATTTATTATAATTATTATTAAGATATTTTCGGAGCATTTTATAAAAATTATAAGCATACAGATAGGTTTTCTATGTCTTAGAAAACACTATCAAGCAAATTATTACGAACGACAATATCATAGAAAATTATGTGATTACGGAATTTTACGGAGTTTCGTCAGTTAGGATATTATGAGAGACATGACTCACTGGAAATTCAGGTACAGGCTGATTCTTGTCAAGAAGTCTTACGCAAGCATGGGTCGCAGCGTCAAGGAAAGGCGGATAGTTGGAACGGAAATCGACTTCATCATCCGCGCGCCGTGTGTAATGAGCCAGAGAAGGGGAAGTAGCACGTGGGCGCAGCCAATCAGTGGAGACCACGTAAGCTGGAAGTCGGTACCGAGGTGAGGAGCCGACGGGTGCATATATCGTTCGGCGCGCCGTGGAACGAGGACAATCTGTGTAGAACTTGCCGAGTATGGTTGCACGCGGGAGTCGCTCCGATGTTCCGTGGAACGGGGACAATCTGTGAAAGAATTGACTAGTTCAGTTGCAAGTGTGTGTCGCTCCAATGTTCGGTGGAGTGGAGAACTATCTGTTTAAAACTTAACCAGTGTGGTTGTACGAGGGTATGGCTCCGATATTAGGACCATAAAGTCACCAAATCTACAAGTATATCATCAAATATCGACGGAGATGACGACGTCCAGGAGACTGTGGGAAGCACACAGCATCATCCAGTACGAGGGAAATGCTTTGGCAATTTCGAGTGGTAAGCGCAAATGACGCAGAAATACGCAATCTCTCATTTCTCTTTGTTTTATATTTCATATTTCAGTAACTTCATAGCTTGGGAATAAGAGTAAAATCAATAATTTATCAGACTCCGTGTTCACGTAATTTTCTATCGGTAATATTAAAATCCCAACGCTCCAATTTAAATTGTAATCTTATTATTATAATTATTAATTTTGCAATACTTGTTTTATATAATAAATTCATTTCTTTTACAATGCAATCTTTGCTTTCAGTAGGTAGCATTAGATATAGACCAATTCCTTCTCCTGATACAATTGTTTGTTGGGTTAATGATCAAATCATACCACGATCTGAGTGAATAGATTCTTGAAGGTGTTCTACCAGAGCTAGACGTTGTTAAATACAAATTTAGATTTCAGCATTGCGTTGAGGTCTTGGTGCCCATTAAAACACCATAGCTTAGGCAAAGGTAAACAGTTACATTTATCACCCAACAGTTAGGGGCAGCCAAACCGTTACACTTGTCGCTCAACGTGTGGGCTAGCGAAACTGTTACATTTGTCGCTACCAACATGGGGCAATAATTAACGCTACAAGACCAGGGACTCTTCTGTCAGGGTTACCATACCTTAGCCAAGAAAACCGCGTTTTAGGGCGCCAGGCACTCGCCTTCACCCTCTCAATTAGGAGTAGGATTTGCTGGTATCACTGACCATCTGGCAGCTAAATAATTTCTTAGGATTTTATAGATGCACCTGCTCGACATAAGTGCATCCCCTAAGGCTCCTCATCCTTTAACCAGGCTTGGGCCTGGCACTAGCAGATACGACAGTAACCACTAAAGGCGGAGTTAAAATTAATATAAAATTCTTGTTTTTGCAACTACTAATTCAATCTGATCAAGTTATGTCTTTTGAAATGACTTAAGTGTGAAATTAATTTGTACTTTTATTTTAAATGAATTAGGTTAAAGTGGAATATAATTCCAATTACTGGGACATGTGGGGAAAAAAACACCTGAAAAAAATTACATGTGATTAAGAATATTTATGTAATTTTTGCAGGTTATTTCCATGCATAGGGTTGCCAAATTTCAAGAATGGAAAAACGGAACACACATCCCAAACATTGTTCTTTTAAAATCAAGGTTGTAATAAATAATACACATAACTTATGTATTAAATAAGCATTACATAATTAAATACACACAATTAAAACTAGATATTGCTGACATATCATATAGGCCTCTGACACCAGCAACTTACAAATACTTTTATTTTGAACGACCCATTGCAAGGATTTTTTATTTGTAATTGTACCTTCTGATAAAATTCACTACAATTTCCGTCATAATTGTAATATGTGAACAATGGAACTTCTGTTTCTATCATCTCTCCATTTGATATTCATGACAGAAAAATCTCTCTCCGTAAAAGCATTGGAGGGGAAAATACTGAGTATGAACTTCACAAGGAATAAGATATTCCTTAATTTTGTTGCCCCTAATAAATCTTATAACATGTACCCATTTATCTGACACAGACATAGAAATCATTTCCTCTTTCAAACTTGCACCTTTATCACCAGAAAACAAGCTAGATATTACAATCAATTCTGAAGCGGGACATTTAAAAATTGGTGCGAAATTAAATATATTATCAATTAACCAAAAAACGGAATATTTGGCACCCGTTAAATATTGTAACAGAACGCAGAACAAAACAAGAAAAAACGGAATTGTTCCGGATAATACGGAACGTCTGGCAAGCCTACCCATGAAGGGCCTAGACCTACCAAGCGACTGCTGCCCAGCCATTTGGCCTACATACGCGTGGTCGGCGCGTCGGGTACCCTCGCCCGTTAATCTTGGTCTCTGTCTCACTGTCAGACAGCTACTCAACTCCAGCCCTCACGCACCTTCTAACATCCCTGACAATCATCTGCCCCTATTTCTACATTGCAATACTGTAACTTAAGGCCATGGCCACCTCCTGCCCAATCCTATCCCCAGTTTATAAATACACTAGTACAGGTTATCACCATGATCTCGCAGTCCCTAAATTAGGCAACATAACTTATAAAATGAATTTCATGTTACTTACATCATCATTGTAGACCGGTGTATGGCAGCAACTTCAAGGATACCAGGTGTAATAAATAATTCCTTGATTATATCAACATTTAAACAAAGTGAAAGTGGTCTGTACTCCAGAAACTTGCCTGTGCATGATCCCAATAAGGAACAAGAATGAATGAGGAGTTATTATAAAAGTATCAAATAGGAATTCATATTACACTATAAAATAAAAAAGCTAGGCATGCTGTGCCTATTTCAATATTAAACTGAGTTTCCATAGAAATGAGCAATGTGTTAAGGCCTGCAGTAAAATAAAATGGGTATTATCTAGCATTTCCATGATGAAACAGGCCCCTCTGCTTCTGCTTAACTTTCCTCAACTTATTTTCTAAAATTTCACTAATGATCTTCATCTTAAAACAGGGTGAAGAAATAATTATTCAATGTCCTGAGGAGACACCAGGTAGAAGCTTCACTGTCATGGTTCTGGCTTCAGCTACAACAATGGCAATGCTCTTGGCTTGTATCAAATAAACAACTAGGCTACAATGCAAAACAGGGTTCAGTGAGAAAAATAAACCCCATTGCTCACCTCGCTTAGTATGTCTTTCTACGCAGCAGCTAAGGACAAGGGGGCAAAGGATTAGGTGACAATCATCATCAACAACTTGCACAGTTTCCAGCCACTGGCCGGGTCTGTTTGGAACACAAGCCTCTCCAACGTCTTCTGTCTTCCCACCATCTCTCAGCCTCCACCCTTGTCCAGTCTTCTCCTCTCTTCTTCCACCCACTTCAGCCACCTGTCTCTCGGTCTCTATCCTTCCCACTTCGTCTCGTGTATCCTCTTCTCCTCCATTTGTTTTACATGTCCATACCATCTAAGTCTAGATTTCTCTATACCATTCTGTAATGGTTCCTCCTTCATTAATTCTCTGGTCCTCTCATTTCTTATTCTGTCCATCTTTGTAGCTCCAATACTGCTTCTCAAGAACCTCATCTCACTGGCCTGTATTTTGCTCTTCTCCCTTCTTTCCATAACCCAGGTCTCCGAGGCATACGTCAGGATAGGGACATAGTACGTCCGATAAATGATCTTTTTGCAGTTCTGAGGGACATCCTTGCTCCATAACATGCTTCTCACACTCCTCCGGAATGCTTCTGCCTGTCTGCCCCGCTCATTTATTTCTCTATCGTTTCTTCCATTATCTTGTATCAGGCTACCCAGATACTTGAAACTCTCCACTTTCTTCAGCTGTTCCCCATCAATTGTTATTCCCATTGTGGTTCTTTCCTTCTTCCTTGTTGTGATCACCATCTCACTCTTATTTATGCTAAATTTCATCCCATATCCTTGTATTATTCCTTCCCACACGTCCAACTTTTCCTGTACCTCCTCCTCCTTGTTTCCCCAGATCATCAAATCATCTGCAAACACCATTGCTTTCATCTTTCCGTCCCCAAGTACTTGTGACACTCGGGTCATTATGTCATCCATCACCACAATGAAAAGTAACTGTGACAGTGCACTTCCTTGTTTCTCTGTTCCAACCAGTCTGATCTCTTAGGTGACAATAAGGTGACATATTAGGAACAGCTTCAGGATGTCTACCAAAACCAACTAACAGATTTCCAAGATTTTTCCAGAGTACGACCATAATAAATATATAAAACAGAGTTTGTACTTAAAGAGCATTTCAAAAAGTGCTTGAACAACAAAGGATAGCATGACAAAGTTGAAAAGACAGAAAAAAATTTTTTTTCTATATTTTGCCAATTTCTATTTTTCATCCAGAAAAACTATTGTACTTGCGAGTATTGAAAGTAGCACGTCAATAATAATGCTCTCATCAGCCACACATTTATATACAAATACACAGTCTACACATGTAATATGTGTGCTCTATCTTGCAAGAAATGAGAGCTTACTGATATAATGTCAGTACAAACATATATCCTGCATGAGAGAGAATTGAATAAGAACATCATCCGAACTAACAATGGTGGGTGTGCAGATGTGCTATACAAATGGAGGAAAAAGTCATCATCTTGTTGCGACTGTGGTGCTGAGAGGCAAACTGTGAAGCACATCACCCAAGAATGCCCACTGAGCCGTTTCGACGGAGATAGAAGAGAATTTTTCCTGGGTACGCCACAAGCGATTAACTATGTAAATAGTGTAAATATAGATCTGTAGCTCATGTATACGCCATACGATAAATAAAATAAAATAAATAAATCACAGATATCAAGGTTATACCATCGGAGAACGTGGATAGCGACCATCGACTGCTGGTAATGAACCAGAGAGGGAATAAGGAGAAGAAAGGGACTGAGAACCAGGAAAGACGTATAGGATATGGAAGCTGAAAGAAGGAGATAGAAGGGTCGAGTACCTCAAAATGATAAAGGAAGGAATTTCAACAGATGAAGAAAGACGGGTGGAAGAGGAATGGGCTATATTTAAGAAGACACTAGTAGGTGCAGCAGAAACAGTATGTGGGAGGACAAGTAGTAAGAAGAGCTGGAAGGAAACTCCATGGTGGAATGAGAAGACAAAAGATATAGTAAGGGAAAAGAATAGAGCCTTTAGGAGGTGGTATCAAAATAGGACGGTAGAGACAAGGGAAGAGTACCAGGAAAGAAAGAAGGAGGCAAAGAGAGTAGTGGCTGAGGAGAGAAGAAAGAGGATGGAACAGTGGACCAAGATGATGGAGGATAGTGAAGGTACAAAAAAGGTCCTGTATGGGATGGTAAAAAATAAGAGGTGGAAGGATCTGACGGATTATGTTAGAATGGTGAACAAAAGGGGACAAGAGATAGAAAATAGGGAAGAACTGAAGAAAATGTGGAAAGAATATTTTGAAACCCCGGCGAGGAGGAAGAAATCAGGGAAGAGGAAGATGGACTGCAAACAGAAAAGGACTTAACATGGAAAGAAGTGGAAGATGCAGTGAGGAAGATGAAAGGAGGGAAGGCACCGGATGTGGATGAGTTGAGTGTGGAGATGGTGAGAGCAGCAGGAGAGGTGGGGATACAATGGTTGTACCGAGTGATGAAGACAGCATGGAAGGAAAGGAAGACCCCAGAGGACTGGAAAAAGGGAATAGTTGTCCCGATCTTCAAGAAAGGTAGTAGAATAGAATGCAGAAACTATCGGGGAATAACACTGATGAGACATTGTGCAAAGATATTTGAGAAAGTTTTGGAAAGGAGAATTAGGACAAGGATAGAAGGAGGGATGAGGGAAGAACAACATGGCTTCAGAGCAGGAAGGTCCACAGTGGATTTGATTTTTGCTGTAAGGCAGTTACAAGAACAGCACTATGAGTATGGAACAGATCTACTGATGGCCTTCCTGGACATTGAGAAAGCATATGATAGTGTTTGCAGAAACAAAGTATGGAAGTTCCTGGAGGACAGAGGAGTAGAAAAATGGACTATACGGTGGATAAAGGAGATGTACAAGGGAAGCGTGAGCTATGTGAAAGTGGGAGGAGAGAGATCAGACTGGTTGCAACAAAGAAACGGCCTGAAACAAGGAAGTGCACTGTCACCGTTACTTTTCATTGAGGTGATGGATGACATAATGACCCAAGTGGCACAAGTAATTGGCGAAGGAAAGATGAAAGCAATGGTGTTTGCAGATGATTTGGGGAAACAAAGAGGAGGAAGTACAGGAACAGTTGGACGTGTGGGAAGGAATAATCCAAGGATATGGGATGAAATTTAGCATAAATAAGAGTGAGATGGTGATCACAACAAGGAAGAAGGAAAGAACCACAACGGGAATAACAATTGGTGGGGAACAGCTGAAGAAAGTGGAGAGTTTCAAGTATCAGGGAAGCCTGATACAAGATAATGGAAGAAACGATAGGGAAATAAATGAGCAGGGGAGACAAGCAGAAGCATTCCGGAGGAGTGTGAGAAGCATGTTATGGAGCAAGGATGTCCCTCAGAACAGCAAAAGGATCATATATCGGACGTACTATGTCCCTATCCTGACATATGCCTCGGAGACCTGGGTTATGAAAGGAAGGGAGAAGAGCAAAATACAGGCCAGGGAGATGAGGTTCTTGAGAAGCAGTATTGGAGCTACAAAGAGGGACAGTATAAGAAATGGGAGGACCAGAGAATGAATGAAGGAGGAACCAATACAGGATGGTATAGAGAAATCTAGACTTAGATGGTATGGACATGTAAAACTAATGGAGGAGAACAGGATACCCAGGAGGGTACACGAGACGAAGTGGGAAGGAAAGAGACCAAGAGGGAGACCGAGAGACAGGTGGCTGAAGGGGGTGGAAGAAAGCGTGACGAAGAGAGCAGAAGACAGAAGACGTTGGAGAGGCTTGTGTTCCAAACAGACCTGGCCAGTGGCTGGTAACTGTGCAAGATGATGATGATTAACATACATCTACAACAGTCATCACCAAAATATATGTACTTTTCCCCCCATCAAAATTTAAATGGTTAATTTCCAATTACTCGAGGTTGGGCCTTGTAAAACTAAAATTGCTGCGTTTTCCACGATTTTAAAATTCCCTGAGTATTCCCTGTTTTCCAGAGTAGTACCGGTAGACAACCTGACAGCTTCTAAGGTGGTATTTGAGTGGCACAAACTGTGAAATAAGGTGGCATATTAGGAACAGCTTCTAAGGAGGTATTTGAGTGGCACAAAGTGGGAAATAAGGTGGCATATTAGGAACAGCCTCTAAGGTGGTATTTGAGTGGCATAAAGGGGGAAATAAGGTGGCATATTAGGAACAGCTTCTAAGGTGGTATTTGAGTGGCACAAAGGGGGAAATAAGGTGGCATATTAGGAACAGCTTCAAGGTGGTATTTGAGTGGCACAAAGGGGGAAATAAGGTGGCATATTAGAAACAGTCTGTACGGTGGTATTTGAGTGGCACAAAGGGGGAAATAAGGTGGCATATTAGGAACAGCTTCTAAGGTGGTATTTGAGTGGCACAAAGGGGGAAATACGGTGGCATATTAGGAACAGCTTCTAAGGTGGTATTTGAGGGCACAAAGGGGGAAATAAGGTGGCATATTCAGAACAGCTTCTAAGGTGGTATTTGAGTGGCACAAAGGGGGAAATAAGGTGGCATATTAGGAACAGCTTCTAAGGTGGTATTTGAGTGGCACAAAGGGGGAGGCTGGATTTAGACAGCTCCTTAACCCGGTCCATGAGTCAATTAAAATTGGCTACATGGATAATTCTTGCCAGGCACGTCCACGTCGTGGGGGTGGGCAACGGTACTGTAATATACCATGGAACTACAGTAACGGCTAAGTTCTGGTGAGGACCCAGTCCTATGGGGTATAACAGGGGTGTAAGGGGTAGGCTTTCTACTCAAATGTCAACCTCACCTGCACGTGGTGCACCCTGCTTTAGACTAACGAGGCTCTGACGACCGAGTGACTCCCGGGACAAGGAGTCCCCCACTATCATGTCACCGGCTCCCCAGGGTGGCGAATGAGCTGGTAGTGGTTAGGGCACTCTCTTGCCCTTGGGACAGGAAACTTTCCCTTTAGGCGGATGAACCACCTGTGGTCAACGGCTGAGGAAGGTCAGTTGAATGAGCAAGGTGCAGGGTACAGCTTCTTTTGGAAGGGTAAACGTGAGGACGAACACAGAATACATGGAGTTGGCTTTGCCATTAAGAGCAAGCTTCTCAAGGATCTGTCAGATCTTCCAACTGGGTATAATGAACGCCTCATGACACTAAGACTTCGGTTATATAACAACCAGCGTGCCACGGTGATCAGCGCATACGCCCCCACACTAGATGCTGATGATGACATTAAGGAAAGGTTCTATTCAGATCTGGATACCGTCCTATCGAACATCAACCGTGAAGATAGGATCATCTTACTCGGAGATTTTAACGCTAGAGTGGGCAGGGACTACAATGTTTGGAATGGTGTCATTGGTAAGGAGGGAGTTGGGAGTGAAAACTCCAATGGTATCAGACTGCTCTCCAAATGCACTGAACATGAATTGGTAATCACCAATACTATCTTTCGCCAAAAGAATCGCTTTAAAACATCATGGCAGCACCCTAGATCGAAGCACTGGCATCTTATTGACTATGTGATTGTACGCAAGAAAGATTTATGAGATGTTCTTATCACCAAAGCAATGACAGGAGCCGATGACTGTTGGACAGATCACCGGCTTATCAGATCAGTTGTGCGTATACCATTATCCACACAGAGGAGGAAGCAACAGAAGAGCTGTAGGCATATTTTTGATACCGAGAAGTTTGGTAAGTCAGAGCATATCTCCCAATATAAAGAGTTGCTTAGCCAGACACTGCCACAGGAATACCATCCAGATGTAACACTGCACTGGGAGAGTCTGAAGACCGCTATTCAGAATGCTTGCAAGGAAACGCTGGGATATAAGACCAGGAAACATCAAGACTGGTTTGATGAAAATGATAAAGAAATTGAAGCATTAATCTCAGAAAAGAGAAAAGCCTTGCAAACTTGGAGAAAATATATGAACTCCCGTACTAAGAAAGAAGCATTTTGTCTTGCGAAGGCAAATGTCCAAAGAGGAACTCGTGCGCTCAAAAATGCATGGTGGACATCCAAAGCTAAAGAGCTGCAATATCTAGCAGACAAAGATTCGCGACAGTTCTTCCAAGCCACAAAAGCGATTTATGGCCCCTCCACGTTTGGTAGAAATCCACTTTGGTCCAGTGACAAAAGTACACTTCTAAAAGATCAATACTCCATCATGAATAGGTGGAAGGAGCATTTTGAAGACCTCTTGAACCAGGACTCAGTTATTGATGAGCAGGTGTATGATATTTTAGAACAAGCACCCATCAAGGAAGAACTCGGTACCCTGCCAACACTAGATGAGGTTCAGTGTGCTATTAATCAAGCAAAGCGACACAAAGCCACTGGATGTGAGGGAATACCAGCGGAAGCTCTCAAAGAAGGAGGTGAGGAACTCATAAGCCACATACATGATCTTATCATTAAAATTTGGAGAACTGAAAAAATGCCTGCTGATTTCAGAGATAGTCTGATAGTTCCCATATTTAAGAAAGGTGATCGTGCAGACTGCAACAACTATCGTGGTATATCTTTGTTATCATGCCTTGGAAAGCTTATTGCTCGTATTTTGGCGAATCGTATTCTATCCCTGGTGGAGAAAATACTCCCAGAGAGCCAATGTGGTTTCAGGCCTTCTAGAGGAACTGCAGATATGATATTCACTGTTCGTCAGCTTCAGGAGAAATGTAAAGAGCAAAATAGACCTCTTTATATTGCCTTTATAGACCTCAGTAAGGCATTTGACTCGGTAAACCGTGAAGCCTTGTGGAAGATTTTAGCATTGTATGGTTTTCCACTGAAATTTATTACCATCTTAAGACTACTCCACACTGATATGAAGGCAAATGTCATTGGTAACGACTCTATTGGAGAACCATTTCATATAAATACCGGCGTTAAACAAGGCTGTGTGATTGCCCCTACATTGTTTTTTCTGTACGTTGCCACTGTCATGCAGTTAGTCAAAGATGATCTTCCTACAGGCATACAGATAACTTACAGGATGGATGGGAAGATCTTTAATTTGAGCCGTCTAAAGGCAAGGACTCGAACATCTCCTGCTGCATTGGTTGAGTTACAGTACGCTGATGATAATGCAGTAGTAGCTCAATCAGAGGACGAACTTAGGAAAATCCTGAATGCTTTTTCTTCAGCATACAAAAAGATTGGGCTGAAACTCAACACCAGTAAAACCCAAGTCCTCTACCAACCAGCCCCTGGACAAGGACAAAGAAACATCAATGTCACCATCGACGGAGCGAAGCTTCAAGAAGTTAACACCTTTTCTTATCTTGGCAGCACCCTGTCATCAAGTGCAAATATAGATTCCGAAATCCAACACAGGATTAACCGTGCTGGGGCATCCTTTGCAAGATTGAGGTCTCGAGTTTTTGACAACCATGATATCAATGCTGCAACGAAGATCCTTGTGTACAACTCAGTTGTAGTTCCCACCTTACTTTACGGATCTGAATCCTGGACATGCTACAGACGTCATTTTAAAAAGCTGGAGCAATATCACCAGCGTTGTTTGAGGAGAATTCTTCGTGTCACATGGCAAGACAAACGCACAAACACCAGCATTCTCGAAGAAGCACAGACTACCAGTGTTGAAGCCATGCTTTTAAAACGTCAGCTGCGATGGACAGGACACGTAATCCGCATGCCCAATAATCGCATTCCCAAGCAAGTGTTTTGCTCTGAACTAACTGAGGGCAAGCTCTGTGTGGGAGGTCCGAGGAAGCGATTCAAAGACGTACTAAAGGCTAATATGCAAATGTGCCATATTGATATCAACAACTGGGAGACCTTAGCTCTTGATCGCTCATCCTGGAGATCAATTGTTCATCGTGGTGCGATACTTTTTGAAGAAAACCGCCGATGTATGATAGAAGATCGGAGGCAACGCAGAAAGAACAGTGTGTTCATTAGAAGACAGGGAATGAATGCGGATGTCTCATCTGGACCTGATACTACCTGTCATCACTGCGGGAAACTGTGTCTCTCCCGCATTGGGCTTTTTAGTCACCTCCGGACTCATCGATGAAGAGTCATTCAGCATTGGAAGGCCAACCTACTCGAGACGAGTGTTTGGTATCATCATCAACAGGCCCCGTGCACAGGGTTACGTGCGAAGACCTCAACGGCATCTGCAGTGGAGAAGATGGACTTTGGTACAGTGAAGATGGCGGAAGAGGCAACCCAGTACTCAGGGGTTAAATATGAGTACAACCTGCTGCCTTGTAGGTTTGGTAGTGGATTACCAAAGGCTAAGGGAGACAACCCTGACAGAAAATCCTCCAATATGTTAGGACTAGCAAGCCAATAAAGGAGTAAATAGTTATGCGCTTTCAATGTTAAAACGAGCCTCGGAAAGAAGAATACCCAAAATGGACAGCTCACACGCCTTACAGTTGACAGGAATGATGGCATCCAGCCTGATGTTATGCAATGTAAGGCTGTGGGAAAAAACAGAATAAAGAAAGATAAACCCAAAATGAGAATAGGAACACTGAATGTAATGACATTAACTGGAAAATGTGAAGAACTTGTAGATCTGATGGAAAGAAGGCAACTGGATGTATTAGGTCTGAGCGAAACCAAATGGAAAAGGAAAGGGAAGAAAATTTTAAGAGGAGGATATACCCTTTACTGGTGTGGTAAAAGGAAAGGGTCACATAATGGAGTGGGCTTTATTCTAAGTAAGAAAGTAGATGCTGTTGCAGATATTAAATATATTAGCGACAGAATCATTAGATTAGAGGTACCATCAAACGAAAAAATACCAACCCTAGTGCAGGTTTATGCCCCACAAACGGGGTGCAAGGATGAAGAGAAACAGAAGTTCTTGGAACAGCTTGAGAACCAATTGGATAAGGAGAACATTATGATAATAGGTGACTTAAATGCTCAGGTGGGATGCAAAAGGGAGGGTGTAGAAAGAGTGATTGGCCCATTTGGTTATGGAAACAGAAATCTAGTAGGGGACCTGCTTGATATGTGCAGTCGAAATAGTCTTCAAATTCAAAATACCTGGTTTAAGAAGAGAGAAAGCCATAAAGTAACTAGATACAGCTGGGATGGAAGCCATAGATCAATGATAGACCTTGTAATAACAGCGGGTAAAGCAGGAAAACAAGTTGTGGATGTCAAAGTCGTTCCCAGTGAAAGTCTCGACAGTGACCATAGGCTTGTTGTAGTTAGTATAACTGGTGTTAAACTGATTAATTATAAGATGGAAAAGAAACAAAAGATCAAGGTCTGGGAGCTGGAGAAATCTGATAAACGTGAGGAATTTCAGAGAAGAATTTTAGGAAAAGTTCCAAAAACTGATACCAAAAGTGCAGAGGAAGAGTGGCAAAATTTTCGAAATGTCTTAGTTGAAGAAGCTAGAGAATTATGTGGTGAAACAAGTAGTCAAGTTCAGCATAAAGAGACTGCCTGGTGGAATAAGGAAGTCAAGACAATAATTCAATTAAGGAACAAAGTAAAGAGAAAATTAGAAGTGGAGAGACAAAAGAATGACAGAAATGAGGATAAAATCAGATCACTTGCTCAAGAATATCGAGAGCACAAATTAAGAGTTAAACGCATAATTAATGAAGAGAAGGATAAGATTTGGGATGAATTTGCAAAGAAACTGGAGGAAGATACACAAGGTAATAAGAAATTACTATATAAAACTGAAAAACAATAAAAGACAAAAGGAATCAGTTACAGCTTTGGAAGGAAATAATGGAGAAGTGATAAGAAGCATAAATGAAATCAGGAAATTAATGGGACAGTATTTTGATCAACTGTTAAATGATGCATCTAATAATGACAGTGGGGACACGAACATCAATTTAGGGGCCAATGATGAAAACCACCAAGAACCACCCCCAACCTGGTCTGAAGTGGAAGAAGCTTTAAAAGCCATAATCAAAGGGAAATCCACTGGAGTTGATGAAGTAAGTTCAGACATGATAAAAGCAGCAGGAATTAATGGGATACATTGGTTGTACAGAGTATTACATGCTATATGGAAGGACAATAAGATCCCTGATGACTGGTCTAAAGGTGTAATAGTGCCATTGTTTAAAAAAGGAAACTGGAAAAAGTGTGAGAACTATCGTGGAATTACTTTGTTATCCCATGGTCTAAAGATCTTGGAAAAAATAATTGCGAAAAGACTACGCAGACACTTAGAAAAGGCTTTAGAAGAAGAACAACATGGCTTTAGACCAGGAAGGAGTACTATTGACTTAATCTTTGCTGCAAGAATGCTTATTGAGAAACATCTTGAAAAAGGGAAAGAATTAGTAATGGTATTTCTAGATATAGAAAAAGCTTATAATAGCATTGCAAGATCAAAAATTTGGGAATGTTTAGAAAGGCACAATGTCCCAAAAGGCTTGATAAACAAGATCAAAATGCTGTATGAGAACACAAGGGCATGTGTAAGAATAGGTAATGGGGAAAGCAGATGGTTCACAACAAAACAAGGAGTCCAACAAGGAAGTTCACTGTCTCCATTACTATTCATCACAGTGATGGACATAATCCTGAAGAGAATAGAAGAAGAACAGGGTAATGAAACAAATGCTCTTGTCTTTGCAGATGACGTCATGATTTGGGGAGAAAGTGCCAGAGAGGTACAAGAAAAACTGGATTCATGGGACAAGCTGTTCAAGGAGTATGGGTTGAAAATAAGCCAAAGTAAGACAGTAGTGATGACAACAGGACTGTCTAATGCAACCATTTACCTGAATAATCAGCCTCTATAAATTGTTGATCAATTTAAATATATTGGTAGCACAGTGTGTAAGGATAACAACAACAACAGTAAAGTAACAAATAGAACTAGTAAAGCAGCCTCCTTCTATGCACAAGTTAGAACACTACTGTGGGATAATAAAGTGCCCAGGAAGTGTAAACATATACTGTTTAAGACATACTACATCCCAATTCTAACTTAGAGAGTAGAAACGTGCACCCTGTCCAGAAGAGAAGAAAGTAGGGTTCAGGCATCCAAAATGAAGTTTATAAGAACAATGCTTCAAAGGACAAGGAGAGACGAAGTAAGGAACAAAACAAACAGGACAGAGGCTGGCATAGATATCAGTGCTACAAAATATTTGCAGAAGCAACGATTAGGATGGTATGGGCATCTTCAAAGAATGGGAGATGAGAGGACACCAAAAGCTTATTTCAACAAGATTATCCCAGGAAAAAGACCAGTAGGAAGACCAAAGAAGAAATGGTTGGACCAAATCAAGGATGATCTTGAAGACAAAGGGCTAGACTGGAGAAGGACCCATGAAGACCAACTATTCATGGACAGGAAAAGGTGGCGAGGGCTCGTTAACAGCACCCGGGCGACTGGAGCTGGAATTTGATGATGATGAAAGGGGGAAATAAGGTGACATATTAGGAACAGCTTCTAAGGAGGTATTTGAGTGGCACAAAGGGGGAAATAAGGTGGCATATCAGGAACAGCCTCTAAGGTGGTATTTGAGTGGCACAAAGGGGGAAATAAGGTGGCATATCAGGAACAGCCTCTAAGGTGGTATTTGAGTGGCACAAAGGGGGAAATAAGGTGGCATATCAGGAACAGCTTCTAAGGTGGTATTTGAGTGGCATAAAGGGGGAAATAAGGTGGCATATCAGGAACAGCCTCTAAGGAGGTATTTGAGTGGCACAAAGGGGGAAATAAGGTGGCATATCAGGAACAGCCTCTAAGGTGGTATTTGAGTGGCACAAAGGGGGAAATAAGGTGGCATATTAGGAACAGCCTGTAAGGTGGTATTTGAGTGGCACAAAGGGGGAAATAAGGTGGCATATTAGGAACAGCCTGTAAGGTGGTATTTGAGTGGCACAAAGGGGGAAATAAGGTGGCATATTAGGAACAGCTTCTAAGGAGGTATTTGAGTGGCACAAAGGGGGAAATAAGGTGGCATATCAGGAACAGCCTCTAAGGTGGTATTTGAGTGGCACAAAGGGGGAAATAAGGTGGCATATTAGGAACAGCCTGTAAGGTGGTATTTGAGTGGCACAAAGGGGGAAATAAGGTGGCATATTAGGAACAGCTTCTAAGGAGGTATTTGAGTGGCACAAAGGGGGAAATAAGGTGGCATATCAGGAACAGCCTCTAAGGTGGTATTTGAGTGGCACAAAGGGGGAAATAAGGTGGCATATTAGGAACAGCCTGTAAGGTGGTATTTGAGTGGCACAAAGGGGGAAATAAGGTGGCATATTAGGAACAGCTTCTAAGGTGGTATTTGAGTGGCACAAAGGGGGAAATAAGGTGGCATATTAGGAACAGCCTGTAAGGTGGTATTTGAGTGGCACAAAGGGGGAAATAAGGTGGCATATTAGGAACAGCCTGTAAGGTGGTATTTGAGTGGCACAAAGGGGGAAATAAGGTGGCATATTAGGAACAGCCTCTAAGGTGGTATTTGAGTGGCACAAAGGGGGAAATAAGGTGGCATATTAGGAACAGCTTCTAAGGAGGTATTTGAGTGGCACAAAGGGGGAAATAAGGTGGCATATCAGGAACAGCCTCTAAGGTGGTATTTGAGTGGCACAAAGGGGGAAATAAGGTGGCATATTAGGAACAGCCTGTAAGGTGGTATTTGAGTGGCACAAAGGGGGAAATAAGGTGGCATATTAGGAACAGCCTCTAAGGTGGTATTTGAGTGGCACAAAGGGGGAAATAAGGTGGCATATTAGGAACAGCTTCTAAGGTGGTATTTGAGTGGCACAAAGGGGGAATTAAGGTGGCATATTAGGAACAGCTTCTAAGGTGGTATTTGAGTGGCACAAAGGGGGAAATAAGGTGGCATATTAGGAACAGCTTCTAAGGTGGTATTTGAGTGGCACAAAGGGGGAAATAAGGTGGCATATTAGGAACAGCTTCTAAGGTGGTATTTGATTGGCACAAAGGGGGAAATAAGGTGGCATATTAGGAACAGCTTCTAAGGAGGTATTTGAGTGGCACAAAGGGGGAAATAAGGTGGCATATCAGGAACAGCCTCTAAGGTGGTATTTGAGTGGCACAAAGGGGAAAATAAGGTGGCATATTAGGAACAGCTTCTAAGGTGGTATTTGAGTGGCACAAAGGGGGAAATAAGGTGGCATATTAGGAACAGCTTCTAAGGTGGTATTTGATTGGCACAAAGGGGGAAATAAGGTGGCATATTAGGAACAGCTTTTAAGGTGGTATTTGAGTGGCACACAGGGGGAAATAAGGTGGCATATTAGGAACAGCTTCTAAGGTGGTATTTGAGTGGCACAAAGGGGGAAATAAGGTGGCATATTAGGAACAGCTTCTAAGGTGGTATTTGAGTGGCACACAGGGGGAAATAAGGTGGCATATTAGGAACAGCTTCTAAGGTGGTATTTGAGTGGCACAAAGGGGGAAATAAGGTGGCATATTAGGAACAGCTTCTAAGGTGGTATTTGATTGGCACAAAGGGGGAAATAAGGTGGCATATTAGGAACAGCTTCTAAGGTGGTATTTGAGTGGCACAAAGGGGGAAATAAGGTGGCATATTAGGAACAGCTTCTAAGGTGGTATTTGAGTGGCACAAAGGGGGAAATAAGGTGGCATATTAGGAACAGCTTCTAAGGTGGTATTTGAGTGGCACAAAGGGGGAAATAAGGTGGCATATTAGGAACAGCTTCTAAGGTGGTATTTGAGTGGCACAAAGGGGGAAATAAGGTGGCATATTAGGAACAGCCTCTAAGGTGGTATTTGAGTGGCACAAAGGGGGAAATAAGGTGGCATATTAGGAACAACTTCTAAGGAGGTATTTGAGTGGCACAAAGGGTGAAGGAAGTAAGTCGCAATGAAAATCAACAGTTTGTGCCATATTTGGAGTTGCTTAGTGAGGATATTCAGTTGTCACTTTTGCCAACTCGCCTGCAGAATAAGCTGTCGAGTGCCACAAAACAAGACCAAGCCCTTTTGCTATGAAATAGTTAGAACATGTAATGAATTATTCGCCCGTCATTGATTTTTCCCCCAATAGAAATGTAGCTTAATGGTCTCAAACTTTACAAGTATTTTTTTGTACACAGGGGCGGCTCCTAACTAGGGTGGGCCAGATGATATTATTGTTGTCTCATATTAAACATTGCTTTATATTTGGCGTAAATAGTTGATGCACTAAAAACTGTGCTCACCTGGCTCCTTATTTGTAAATATTCTCCTCTCCAGTGCTTGGATGAAGCAAATTTATCTATCAGCTTAGTTGATGAGGTCCTATTTTAAAAAGAATTAACTTCGTGTTCAGAGGTAAAGAAGAAAATGGATTTGTTAATAAAAATTGCACTTTATTCATTTTCCTTTTTCGCACACAATCAGCATGTTACATAACTGCGTACCGTACCACAAAAGTTAAAAACACATTAATTTACAGAAATTAGCTTCATTCACAGAGCTCTTTAACACACCTGTACTGGGCGGCTTTAGTGGCGTAGTTGTTAGCATGCTGAGCTTCTATGCCCAAGGTCGCAGGTTCAAACCCGGCCGAAGTCGCCGGATTTTTAAGAGCGTTAAAAATCCCTCAGAATGTCTTCCTTTGGAGGGGAAGTAAAGCCGGCGGTCCCATGTCAGATTTATGGCATGAAAAGAACCTTCCACTAACTACACTTGTGTGAAGCCAAAATTTTTAGGTTAGAATTGATAACACTCTATTAGTACCAACGTTCGCTGCCAGGTGCTGACTACGATGCCATCTAGTAGCCAAGTCCACAAGCAAGGTGTCATGGATGGTAGCAAAAGTAGGAACTAATTGAAATCGAAGTCTGCAGTCCTTATTTACATATGTTACGCCCTCATTGGAGCACTTAACCAAAACAAGTATATACATATCTCAAAAACAATATTAAAGATTCAGCTTCTTATTGTTCTTCTTTTCCCAAAACATTTTCATTCTAGTCGACCTTGCCGCTCTCTCTGCATCGCTTATGGTGTAAGTTTTGCGGGTAAAGGTTTTTAAGGGAAGTCGGATGTTCTTGTTTTTCAAGATATTCTTCTCATCTTTGTTAGCAATTTGGGACATTGTCAAGCCGAGTTCATCCAGATCATTTTGAATTTCCATAAACCACGAGTTCTTTGTTTTACTTTTGAAAAAATAATTAAATAATACTTTTAATTGTCTGGTATCCGGCAGGCGTGAGATATGACCAAAAAAAGCAATTCGCCTTTTTCGCATAGTATCGACTATAGACTCAGTTTCTTTATAAACCACTTCATTTGGTAATAGACGCCATTGACCATCCACCTGATGTTTTTTATTAATTATAGTTCTGAGAATTCTTCTATCAATCTTCTCTAATGTGTCAGTAACTGATCGAGTGTTTAACTTGAAAAGTGTTTCACAAGCATATATTGCTTCCGGTTTAATAACTGATTCGTAATGTCGTAATTTGGCATTTATGGAGTGATTTTTTTTTGTAACTAGACCAAGTAATATATTGTGCTTGTCTTAACTTTGTTGTTCTATTTTCGATTGACGCTTTCTCATTCAAATTCCATGTTATAATCTCCCCTAAATATTTAAATTTATGTACAACTTTAATTTCTTTATTGTTGATCAATGTAATAGCTTGTGTTTCCACATCAAAGGATGCCATTATTTCAGTCTTTTCAAAATAAATTTGAAGTCCTACTTTTGCTGCAATAGACCCAAGTTCTTCAATTTGGTGTTTAGCCTCATCTATACTGGTTGCAAGCAGTGCATGGTCATCCGCAAAGTTTTATATTAGTACCAATCTTTACATTTGGAGGACAAGTTTTGTTCCACTCACGCATGATCTTTTCAAGAACACAATTAAACAATAACGGTGATAGACCATCTCCCTGTCGAAGTCCAGTCTGGATATCAAATGGTTCAGACAAGGCGCCTCGAAATTTAACCTTTGATTTAGTATCTTTCAAAGTAACGCCGATGATGTTGATAAGCTTTTGATGTAACCCAAATTCCCTAAGGATGTTAAGTAATGACCCTCGATGGATACTGTCACAAGCTTTCTTAAAATCCACAAAAGTAATGACCAAATCCTTTTGTCTCATTCTATGATATTTCATTATCCATTTCAGACTGATGATCTGATGTGGACAGCCGCGACCTGGTCGGAACCCTCCTTGATATTCTCCTAGTTCTTGATCGAGTTGTTGTTGAATTCTTGTCAAGATAATTCTAGATATAATCTTGTATGTTACATCAAGCAAAGAAATCCCACGGTAGTTGTTCGGGTCTGATCTATCACCCTTTTTATGAATTGGGTGGATTACAGCCATTCTCCATTCCTCTGGTATTTGTTCCGAATTCCATACATCGATGAGGCGTTTATGGAGGTTGGAGATGGTTTGTTCATTTGCATATTTCCATAGTTCTGCTACCAATGAATTCTCTCCTGCTGCTCTATAATTTTTGAGCCAATTAATCGCTGCACATACTTCAGTCAAGTCAGGAGGAATAATGTTCTGTAAATTTGTTTTATTTTTTGGATTAGGCTCAAAATCAAGATATTCCTTAGGTTCATCAGCATTTAGTAGTTCTCTAAAATAATCTGCTAGAATTTTAGCATTATCAGTATCATTGTGGGCTAGTTTACCCGATTTATCTTTCATTAATAGTGTAGGAGGGCTGTATTTAGAATGATATTGATGAAATGTCCTGTAATAGTCCCTTGTTTTGTGTTGCTTAAAGGAATCATCAATAATTTGTATGGACTTTTTTTGATTTTCTCTTTTAATTCTCCTAATTTCTTTGGCAGTTTCCCTTCGAACAATGGTTAATTCTTCTCGCGATTGTGTGGTCCTCTTTTGCTGATCATTGAGCCATGCTGTGTGTCTTTTCCGAATTGCAGCATCACATTCCGCATTCCACCATGCATGCTTTTTCCTTTTCCTAATAGGGGCAATTTCGACAGCAACGGTTTTCAGTGTGTCAACCATCGTTTCTAGCTTGTCACTTAAGAGAGTTTTAGACTTTTCCTTATAGGACACATTATTTATGAAATAACTAGGGTCATATTGCCTTTGCATGGTCGAGTTTGACGATTTTTGTTTACGTCGTGGAGTTAACTTGATCTTTATCTTGGATATATAATGATCAGAGTCAACATCGACCCCACGTAGTACCTTCACGTTATATATTTCTTTGTAGAACTTTTTATCCATTGCAACATGGTCTATCTGGAATTCCCCTAGTGCACTATTAGGGCATTTCCAGGTCATAAGTTTGTGTGGCCTTCACTTAAATCAAGTAGTTTCGAGACGTAGGCCATGTTCTTCACAAAGGGTGATTAATCTTTGACCATTCTTGTTAGTGAATTTGTGAGCTGGCCACTTACCTACTATTGGACGAAATTTTCTTTCTTGACCAATTTTTGCATTAAAATCCCCAAGCAAGATTTTAACATGAGTGTCTGGAATGTTTGATATTAGTAAGGCAAGTTCTTCCCAAAAATTGTCCGTTTCATCTCTAAATTTTTTGACATTCTTGTCATTAGTTGGGGCATGAACGTTTATCAAAGAGTATATTTTGTTTCCTGTCCTAATTGTTAAAGTTGCTAACCTTGATGAGTTCGACGAAAAGTCTTCCACTGAATCAATAATACTGGTATGTACTAAAAATCCCATACCAAATTGGGGGACATTTTTCATAACTCGTGGTCCTGGAGGTCCCTTGTAGAGACGGTATCCTCCAGATTCAATGGGGTCTTGATCTGTGTTTCTAAGTTCTTGAAGTGCTGTTATTAAGATCTTGTGTTGGTCCAATATATCGGTTAAATGCTTAAGTCTGCAGTCCTTACTTGAATTAAAACATATAACACACACAAATACAGCCATCACAATTAACACCGGTTGTCAGACAGATTGTAAACACACCCAAAGTACATGGGGGCTACATAAAATAATGTTCATTTATAATCAAAAATACTATCTAATTTGATAACAGTATTTGAAGCGACCATCACACCTCATTACCTACAGTAGTGGTGGAAGAAATACGCAGATTGATTATTGGCTGGTACGAAGGAGTGATCTGAAGTTTGTCACTGATGTAAAAGTCATACCATCAGACATTATTGCACCCCAACATCATCTGCTTCTCCTCAATTTTAGGATTCGCCTTGATCTCGGCAAGAAAAGTCTTAAATCTACATCGGAACAAATTAAATGGTGGAAATTAAAACAACATCACATCCAGCTGAAAACAACTATAGGTTCTTTATCTATGCCAGAACAAGGTCAACACGTTGATGAAATCTGGGCAAAGGCCTCCACACATATTACGACTTGTGCTACTGACATCATGGGTAAATCAAAACCTGGACGCAGTTTTATCAATAAAGAGATATGGTGGTGGAATTCTCATGTCCAAGATGCCATCAGGATGAAGAAGTTAGTGTATAAGACCTGGCTCCAATCGGGACTGGATCTTGATCGTCAGCAATATAGAAGATTGAAGTCGGTGGCAAAACAGGAAGTGGCAAAGGCTAAAGCAGACCATTACAAGAGCATGTACAAAGAGCTCAACACAGCAGAAGGAGCAAATAATATCTACAGGCTAGCGAAGAATCGCCATCGTTCCACTCAAGATGTTGGACATGTTATGATCATTAAGAATGAAAATCAACAACCTCTACGGAAACCTAATGAGATCCTTAACTGATGGAAACAGCACTTCGAAAATATTAGCAACGAAGAATTTCCGCATCCGCCACTACCAGCTGCGGATCCTGTACTTGGTCCAGTACCAGCCATCACGGTTGCCGAAGTGGAGACCGCTATGAAGAAAATGAAAAATGGAAAGGCAACTGGACCGGATGATCTCCCATCGGAGGTGTGGAAGATGCTTGGATCACAAGCAGCTCAGTTTCTAGCAGATCTCTTCAACAAGATCATCAATGAAAACGAAGCTCCTCTTACTTGGCTCAGCAGTGTAACAATACCAATATGGAAAGGTAAAGGAGATGTGCACAACTGCTCAAATTATCGACCGATTCGCCTGCTTTGCCACACTATGAAGATATTTGAGCGTATCGTGGATACACGCCTTCGTGACATAATCAAGATTGCCTCAAACCAGTGTGGTTTTATGAAAGGTACAGGGACAATCGATGCTATTCACGCCGCTCGTCTTTTCATGGAAAGGCACCTAGAAAAGCGGAAACCACTCCATATAGCCTTCTTGGATCTTGAAAAGGCCTTCGACAGGGTACCTCGTGATCTAATATGGTATGCACTACGACAGCATGGGGTACCAGAAGCATATGTTCAATGAGTTCAGCTTCTTTATCGGAATGTCACCAGCTATGTCCGATGTGCTTCAGGAAATTCCGCAACTTTTCCCATCAGAGTTGGTGTTCATCAGGGGTCAGCTTTGTCCCCGCTCCTGTTCATCATCTGTCTTGACACCTTCGCAGCCGAACTACTGCAACCACATCCCTGGACCTTGCTCTATGCTGACGATATCATTGTAGCCTGCAAGTCTCGCCAAGAATTGGAACAACATGTTCAATGTTGGAAAACTGCACTAGACACCCATGGCCTACGACTTAATATTGGGAAGACAGAGTATATGGAGTGTGGAGTACCAAGTGAAGGATCTATTCACATTGATGGCACTGAACTCCGAAAATCATCTGCATTCAAATACTTTGGTACGCTAATCTGTTCAGATGGCCGAACACTCCCAGATGTCCGAAACAGAGTCAACGCTGCATGGCTGAAATGGCGCCAAGTTACTGGAGTCCTTTTTGACCGGAATGTGCCACTATATCTGAAGTCGAAAATTTACAGAACCATCGTTCGACCAGTAGCACTGTACGGTACTGAATGCTGGCCAGTAACGAAGAGACATGAACAACAACTACATGTCATGGAGAAGAAGATGATTCGCTGGACGCAGGGACTTACTAGACTGGACCGCATCAGGAATGACAATGTTCGAGCTACATTTGGTGTGGCTCAAATCCATGAAAAAATGTGGGAGAGCCGTCTGTGTTGGTATGGCCATGTACTGCGTAGCAATCACTCTTCAGTCGCGAGAACTGCACTTGACATCAGTCCAGAAGGCCGACGACCACGAGGGCGACCGAGAAAGCGCTGGCTGGATACTATGCGGGAGGACATGCAACTAGTGAATGCCACAACTTGAGACGCTCAAGATCGAGCAGTATGGAAGAAAAAGAGCAGAAAAGCAGACCCTGCAATAAAGAGGGATTAATGCTAGGAAGATGATGATGATTTGAAGAAATAGTAAAGAATATGGTAAAATACAATGCAAAACACAGGCGGAAAATGTGAAAACATCGGGGACGTTCCAATAACATTTCTACCTCCATAGCCGCATCAATTTCATCGTTACTCAAAACAAGGTGCAAATCACCAAAATTTAAACAACCATTTTATTGGATAATGATAATATTTGAAAAACATAAGGGACGTTTTCGCTACCGTATCCTACCCCATAGAAGCAGATTTCTCTGTTTTTGAACTTCAGAATATTTTATAGGCATTTTTAAATTTTATTTTCATTAATACTTCAAATGTGAGAGATCTGATTTTTTAAAACAAATTAACATTGTATTTTACCATATTCTTAACGACTTCTTCAAATAATGTTATCAAATTAGACAGTATTTTTGATTATTCATTAACATTATTTTAAACAGAACTCTTAATATTTTGGAAGGTTATTTAATGATTACTGAGAAAAAAAACAACAAAGTGAATATTTTTTTTTCGAATGCTTATTTTTGTTCATAGAATGTTAATGTTTGGATTAGTGATGGTCTTAGTTTAATTTTAATTACAACTGAGGAAGGTTACAAGTGAACCAAAACTACAGTACGGTATAGCATTAGTTTCAATATCATCGTCGGCTGTAACTTGATTCTGAGTACACATACTTCTTCCTACATAGAGATGTGTTTCCGATGACTAAACAGGCCAACCCTGACATAGTATTCACTTAAAGGTGGCTTATTTTTATTTTACCTATATCATAGGTTTAATTTAATGCCTTCAAGTTCTTCTACATGAAATTCGACTTCTTCTATTATCATTGGTTGGTTCAGGGGCTGCAACAATGCGGTCATGTAGCCCCATGTACTTTGGGTGTGTGTACAGGGTCTTTCATATAAATTAAGAACGGTGAGCGGCAGCTTTGTCATCCGCTGCTGCAGTGGCCTTGGCTGAGCTTGTAGTGCGCCACGGCCCCCTGCTGTAGTATTGAAAGCGCGCGCATAGTATATACTGTACTCGACCTTGCAATAAACGTGCAGGTGTTCAGTCGCCAGTCTAAACCTCAGATCATAACGAATCTATATATATAAAAATCAATGTTACGTGATACACACATAAAAAAAAAGTTTTGCATCACCTCGGTTCCCAGATCTCCGGCATATAGACGTTGACTGTGTATATTGTATCCAAGATACAGTCCCTTTGACTGTTCACAGATGTCACTAAAACTGCTCAAAGATGTAAACAACCATGCATGAGCAGGGCCTATTAGACGGAGGGGGTACGACAGCCGATCAGTTCCAGTCATTCCACCAAGACGAAGGTACGCTGCTCATGTTGTCTGTAGTTCTACCATGCCTAGAAGGTCAATACCGCAGTTCGATCGCGTCCGCATTGTTACTTTGTGTCAAGAAGGGCTCTCAACAAGGGAAGTTTCCAGGCGTCTCAGAGTGAACCAAAGCGATGTTGTTCGGACATGGAGGAGGTACAGAGATACAGGAACTGTCGATGACAGGCCTCGCTCAGGCCGCCCAAGGGCTACTACTGTAGTGGATGACCGCTACTTACGGATTGCCGCTCGGAGGAACCCTGACAGCAATGCCACCATGTTGAATAATGCGTTCCGTTCAGCCACAGGACGTCGTGTTTCAACTCAAACTGTGCGCAATAGGCTGCATGATGCGCAACTTCACTCCCGACGTCCATGGCGAGGTCCAGCTTTGCAACCCCGACACCATGCAGCGCGGTACAGATGGGCCCAACAACATGCTGAATGGACCCCACGGAATTGGCATCACGTTCTCTTCACCGATGAGTGTCGCATATGCCTTCAACCAGACAATCGTCGGAGACGTGTTTGGAGGCACCCTGGTCAGGCTGAACGTCTTAGACACACTGTCCAGCGAGTGCAGCAAGGTGGTGGTTCCCTGATGTTTTGGGGTGGCATTATGTGGGGCCGACGTACGCCACTGGTGGTCATGGAAGGCTCCGAAACGGCTTTACGATACCTGAATGACATCCTCCGACCCATAGTGCAACCATATCGGCAGAATATTGGAGAGGCATTTGTCTTCATGGACGACAATTCTCGACCTCATCATGCACATCTTGTGAATGCGTTCCTTCAAGATAACGACATCGCTCGACTACAGTGGCCAGCATGTTCGCCAGACATGAACCCTATCGAACATGCCTGGGATATGTTGAAAAGGGCTGTTTATGGACGTCTTGACCCACCAACCACTCTGAGAGATTTACGCCGAATTGTCGTTGAGGAGTGGGACAATTTGGACCAACAGTGTCTTGATGAACTTGTGGATAGTATGCCACGGCGAATACAGGCATGCATCAATGCAAGAGGACGTGCTACTGGGTATTAGAGGTAGTGGTGTGTACTGCAATCTGGACCACAAATGCTGAAAGTCTAGCTGTATGATGGTACAACATGCAATGTGTGGGTCTCATGAGCAATAAAACGAGCTGAAATGTTGTTTGTGTTGATCTCTATTCCCTTTGTATTTAACGGTTCCGGAACTCTTGGAACCGAGGTGATGCAAAACTTTTTTTGATGTGTGTAGTTTGTCTGTCTGTGGGTATGTCTCCTATGCGTTCATATACCATTCGTCCGATTGCGATGAAACTTGGGTGAGATGTTGAGTACACTCCAAGGAAGGTTTCTGACTTAGTAAATCCATTTTACAATAGGTAGCGCACGCGTAGATTCAACAATTGACCGACGATGCGCGAAGCATTTCAACAAAGTCCCGTATGTGTTCATATATCATTCGTCCGATAGCGATGAAACTTGGGTGAGATGTTGTGTACACTTACGTGAAGGTTTCAAAATTAGTGAATACATTTCACAGTAGATAGCGCACAAGTAGTTTCAACAAATGAGCGACGACACGCAATGCGTTTCAACAAAGTCCCGTATGCATTCATATACCATTCGTCCGATAGCTATGAAACTTGCGTAAAATGTTGTGTACACTGCAGGGAAATTTTCTGGCTTAGTACATCCACTTTACAATAGGCAGCGCACGAGTAGATTCAACAAATGAGCTACGACGCGCGAAGCATTTCAACAAAGTCACGTTTGCGTTCATATACCATTCGTCCGATAGCGATGAAACTAGGCTGAGATTTTGTGTGCACTCCAGGGAAGGTTTCTAGCTTAGTAAATCCCTTTAAAAATAGGTAGAGCACGAGTAGAATCAACAAATGAGCAATGGCGCGCGAAGCGTTTCAACAAAGTGCCATATAATTTCATATACCATTCATCCGATAGCGATGAAACTTGGGTGAGATGTTGTGTACACTCCAGGGAAGGTTTCTGGCTTAGTACATACATTTTACAATGGGTAGCGCACCGGTAGATTCAACAAATGAGCGATGACACGCGAAGCGTTTCAAGAAAGTCCCGTATAAAGTCATATACCAGTCGTCTGATAGTGATAAATGTTTTGTGAATTGTTGTGTACACTCCAGGAAAGGTTTCTGGCTAAGTGAATCCATTTTACAATACGAAGCGCACGTTTATATTCAACAAATGAGTGACTACGCGCGAAGCGTTTCGACAACGTCCCGTATACGTTCACATACCATTCATCCGATTGCGATGAAACTTGGGTGAGATATTGTGTACACTCCAGGGAAGGTTTCTGGCTGAGTACATCCATATTACAATATGTAGCGCAAGAGTAGAATCAACAAATGAGCGACGACACGCGAAGCGTTTCAACCAAGTCCCGTATGGATTCATGTACCATTCGTCCGTAGCTATGAAACTTGGGTGAGATGTTGTGTACACGTCATGGAAAATTTCTGGCTTAGTAAATCCACTATACAATATGCAGCGCACAAGTTGATTCAACAAATGAGGTACGACGCGCGAAGCGTTTCAACAAAGTCCCGTATAAGGTCATATACCATTCTGCCGTTAGCGGTGAAACTTGGGTGAAATATGGTGGACACTCCAAGGAACGTTTCTGGCTTAGTAAATACATTTCACAGAAGGTAGCACACGAGTAGATTCGACAAATGAACGAAGACACGCGGAGCGTTTCAATACAGTCCCCTATGTCTTCATATCCCATTAGTCCGATAGCGATGAAACTTGGGTGAGATGTTGTGGACACTTACGTGACGGTTTTTAACTTAGTAAATACATTTTACAGTAGGTAGCGCACGAGTAGATTCAACAAATAAGTGACGGAGCGCGAATCGTTTAGACAAAATCAGGTATGCGTTCATATACTATTCATCCGATTGCGATGAAACATTGATCAGTTTTTGTGTACACGCCAGGGAAGGGTTTCGACTTAGTAAATCCATTTCACAATAGGTAGCGCAAGAGTAGATGCAACAAATAGGTGACGACGCGCGAAGCGTTTCAACAAAATCCCCTATTGCGTTCATATAACATTCTTCGATTGCGATGAAACCTTGATGAGTTATTGTGTACACGCCAGGGAAGGGCTTCGACTTCGTAATACATTTCTCAATAGGTAGCGCACGTGTAGATTCAACAAATGAGTGACAGCGCACAAATCGTTTAAACAAAAACCCCTATACGTGCATATACCATTCATCCGATTGCGATGAATCATTGATGAGTTATTCTGTACACGCCAGGGAAGGGTTTCGACTTAGTAAATCCATTTCACAATAGGTAGCGTACGAGTAGATTCAACAAATGAGTGACAGCGATGAAGCTTTTGAAAGTTGTTGTGCACGCTCCCACGAATGGTTCTAAATTAGGAAATCCATTTTACGATAGCTTAGAGGCAGTTAACATGTTGTGTATCCAAAAGCACTTCAAGAAACAGAATTTCAACGCCAACACTTTCTTTGATTGGCATTGCAACGCATGCCGGGTACAGCTTGTAGAATATAAAGTGTGATCTCTTCTCCCTCAATAGCATGTAATGAATACGGATCGGGTTGGCACTCGCCGCTACGCAGCGCTACAGTCGACTTGAGATTGTTGATTTCCACATATGTTTATGTGCGATATATTAAGTATTTAATCGGTCGGAGTGTTCTGTCTGTGCAAACGTTTATTGATATACAAGTGCTTACACTATTACTTCATAGTATTAATACCTGAAATGCTATTGTAGGAAGCATTAACTGAAATGGAATTTAATTTCTTGTCGTGTGTTGACATTATCTTCGTGTGTTAATTTTATTGTTATTTAATGTAAGTAAACAGCAGTTTAATCCTTACATTTTCATGAGTGCTTAATGTGAGTAGTGAAGATGCCATGCTCTTTTGTACCAGGATGCAGATTTAGCTATGGGGACTGTTAAGAGGTCAGACGGTTTTTCAAACCTCCTAAAGATGAGGAACGTTTTATCAAGTGCAAAGGGGCCATACCAGTGAAGGATAGGGAACTTACTGAAAAGTCCTACATCTGTGATGCTCACTTTTCAGAAGATTTAATTGTTAAATTTGACAAATTTGTGATAGAAGGGAAGGAAGTATTACTTCTCTCAAGAACCAACTAGCGATTGAAAGACTATTCTGTTCCACATATATTTCATAATTTGCCTAAGTATTTGTCCAGTATGGTGTAAATAAAAATGCTCTTGATGCCCTTAAAGACTACTTCTGTGAAGAAAGGGATGAGAATAAAAAGACAATGAGTTAAAAACATATACGGTATGTACCGCAATGCTGAAGGAGGCGTGATCAGTTTTAGACAATAGCCTACTCTATGAAGGGGTCTGTTTAATGTTAAGTTCTTCTGAAATCATGGTTGGTTAGGATCTGTCAATGCGAGACCTCCTTTTTCGGGAAGGACTAGAAGTGAAGCTTCTAGTCTAATAAGAAAATGAACTTTACTAAGTAGGAACAGATTGAACATTGATGAGTAAATAGGAATGGAAACAGTTTGCCAATAACAGTGGTATTTTATTCAAAAACCAACTTTAAAAAGATTAACAATAAATAAATATATAAACATGTAATGGAAATGTGACCTTTGACAGGCCAACAACAAGCGAACAAGATTTCAAAAGTTTGAAAAGGATTAACAATAAATATATAAATATGTAAGGGAAATGTGACCTTTGACAGGCCAACAACAAGCGAACAAGATTTCATAAGTTTGAAATGCCAAGAACCCTGAGAATAAGTAACCACTTTGTGGCCAGTTAGTCTGAAGTAGAACTATGCAGGGTAAAATAGTGAGTAACTATAGTGCTCAAATGAAGGCTTAAAATTTAGCCTAGGACTGCACACAGAGAGTAGGCTAGTTTATTTACAGAAAAATCAATATTTACATGCCAGTAGGGATAGCATCCCACTAGTTGCCTGATAGTTACAAGGCGAGGTTGTTTACAATTGAAATGGGAGCATTCCCAAGAACACGTTGATAGATTAAATGAAGAACAAGCCATTCACTTCGTCAGATAGGTGAACTGGTGTTAAGCCCAATAGTTTGTACAAAAATAGAGAAAAGAATGATTTGTTTTGAAGGAAAGTTAACATGCGAAAGAGAGAGAACAGCCGTTTTCTCATAGCCTACAATTTAAAGGCATAATACATGCTTAAACCACTTAATAGAAAGAAATAAGTTGAGTTTGGCATAGTTTGACAAGTTGTTTAAGTCGGGTAACATAACCCTAAAAAGAAAGATACATTTTTAAGATTTAGAAATTTTTGAGGTTATAATAAACACTTAGCTTGTTGGCGTTGGTGTAGAAGAATTTCCACATAATATAAATAGAGGAAGAGCGTGATGATCACTTTTTTCCGTCTTGGAAATGTTGAAGACTTCGTGCCCAGCACAAAACTGACGTAGGCCAATCATCGATGTAAACTTATATAGACTTGGTAGAACTCGGTTTTGATCACTTTTTTCCGTCTTGGAAATGTTGAAGACTTCGTGCCCAGCACAGAAGAAAATTTGTTTATCGTTTTTTGCTCACGACAAACTGACGTAGGCCAAGTATCGATGTTAACTTAAATAGATTTCGTAGATTTTAGAATGCACTGCTGGTTTGACTAGAAGCATTTTGCGATGTATTAGCACACAGCGTTGAGACACATTCAAGCGTTGTGCAAACAGCGTGAAGACAGCTGACGACGAGTGATTGGCATTGTGACTTGCTGGAGACAGACGAGACAGGTAGTTGATGTAGGCAGGGCAGGCTATTGACGTCAGAAAAGTTGGATGGCGCAGCCACGCGGCAGAATGTTGAAGCTGTAACATTGTGACTGGTGAGATTTATTTAGATGGTGAAGCATTGACGTCGTGATGGAAACCGAAAGAAATTTGTCAAATTCTAGGAGGTACTGCTCTGTATACGGTTGCAAATCATATAAAACGGCTACGAAATATCTTCACTACTTTCCTGTACAAAAAGTTCAGAGAGAAAGGTGGGCTTCGGCGCTGTCAATTGGAAAACGTGTTACATGTTACATGACAGTGTGAAGTCTGCATTTTTGTGAAGACGACTTCTTTCCACCGGTACTGTTGATTATTGTTAGTTATTGTCTCTAATTTGTATTCACATGGATTTACCTACATCAAAAATACTGATAAACTTATAGCCTATTGCTTCTGTGCCGTACAATGAATGTAATCCGCTCTTCGTAAACTTATTTTAGGGGTTCTTCCGATTGACAATAGCCGAATGGTTAGAAAACTTAACAAAAATGCTGTTCCTAGCCTTAATTTGCCAGAGAATTTATATTCTTGCCTTTGAACAGCAAGTATGTAGGTCATTGAAGTATGATTTTGCTTAAATTGTGTTTTTGGCTATTATCTCCCTACTGTTGAATTTAGTTAATTAAAATGTAAAATCTTAGTTTTAAGTACCGGTTTGGTGACCCATCATCCCAGGCAGGCCGGTAACACCTATACTACTCAGGCAGATAGGTCACTTAGCCGCAATTTTGAAGTTATAGTGATGTTAAGTATGCATATGCGGTAATGTAGCAGGAGACCGGATCTGCCTAGGCTATTCTAACTTTAATTAGTTCCCATTTCAAGGTTTTACAGTTTTGAGTGCGAATAGTTGGTTTGAAAGTTGTACAACAGTAAGGAGAGTATGTTTTGTATAGGTTTTAATTGGTATTATGGTTTATGTCGAGCTGAGGAGTGAATTTGTTTTGGCTTAAATTGTAGTTTTTGATCTGTTCCGTTTGCTTATGACAAGTTCAAATGGAGACTCCAGCTATGTTAAATGTCTGTATTTTAAATATTTAATTAAATATATTGATAAAGAGGATGTCTCCATTGCCTGTGGCAAGAGATTAATAAATTAACATTCTTGCCTTTGAACAGCAAGTATGTAGGTCAATATTTGCAATATTGAAGTATGATTTGAGCATCCCAAGAAACGCTTCTTTGAACCCAAAACATTCATGCAAATTCAGGGTTGCTTGATTCAATTTATGATCAGGGAGTCGTCCTTTGTGTTATGTGAGATATATATATTGTGAAATTAATAAAAACATCGATACCGCTAGGCTCCCAAGTACAGGCTTCATATAGGCCTATGTAACAGCAGACAGTAAATTAACCATCTACATGTGGGTAATATTTTTAACTGGTAGTAATTAGGCACTGCATTTAAATTGATTATAAAAATATTTCTATCAATGAAAGGAAATTTGTAGTATTTTGCCATCATAAATTTGAAGCCATAACAAACGCACACCCAATTACTTCACGTCACTATATCGCCGCCATATTGCAAACAGCTGACCGTAAGCTCCTCCCCCGTTTCGGACGTCATACCGGAGATCACGCGGAATGCTTGACGCGGACAGGTGGCGTCGGCCAATCCGAGAGCATGGAAGATTCTCGAAAACTGCTGAGGCCAATCAGAGCAAGGGGCCAACTGAAAATGAACCTCGTGACCAACATTAGTTCCGGAAATCATTACAGTGTCATGGAACACGTGCTGGCAAGAACAGATTGAAGAAAAAATGGAATGACATGACAGGTTATGTTATAATAAAAATAAGTGAACTTTGTAAATTTCACTGAAAAGTGAACAATGGTAGTTAACTGATTTTGGTGTTTGTGGAGTGAAATTTATGGTTATTATTGAATTTTATAGTAATCTACGGTAAAGTTGTGTTCGTACGGCTTTTTTTTTCTGTGTCGCAAGTCCGTTAAGGGAATGTAAAATGTGTAACAATGTGAAGAAATCCTTTCTGATAGCGAGGTTATTTTTTCCGTTATTTTTTTTAAATTTACCGATAGCTGGCAAAACTAATTGCATTTTGAACTTGCTCTCTGTCTTCGCTTATTGTCGAAACTGGACTATTAGAGGAGACGACTTATTAAATTATAATTGGGCACAGTAAAGTAAGTGGAGATGTCGAACTTACTAGCGCCTATGAGGATATCTTGCGGTGTTTTAACATGTAAAACAGGTCGCAAGGTTTTAAAAGTCTCGTAAACACCAATACTAACTTACATCACAGATCGGAGCCAGCGCTGCGGCGGACCAGGCCAGTGATATCACTTCTTATTCTATTCGTTATGCCTCAGATGTTAACATGAGACAGTTATCATTACAACATCGTATTTTTGTATGTAAAACTTATTTTAAGGAAGGGTCGGCTTGGGTACGTGATGCATTGTTCAGCAATTTCCTGATGAAGTGCCACCTTCACTTGCACAGATTCACGTAATTGTAAATACGTTTGACACTACTGATTCGATGCTCAATAAAAAGCATAAAATTAAAAATCATAAACATTACAGTGGCAGAACTCAGAATATGGTTAGCAGATACAATGCCTGTATAACCCAGGAAGGACGACACTTCCAGCATCTTTTATAAGGTAATATTTCATGCAGGATTGTACACACACTTACAGCAGGGGGCCGTGGCGCGTCACAAGCTCGGCCAAGGCTACCGCAGTAGCGAATAACAAAACTGCCGCTTGCTGTTCTTAGGCTACTTTATATGAAAGACCCTGTAGAATCTGTCTGATGACCGGTGTTAATTGTGATGGCTGTATTAGTGTGTGTTATCTGTTTTTAATTCATGCAAGGACTGCAGACATTCAATTTTCAAGCAGTTCCTAATTTTACTACCAAACGCCACTGTCAACTGGGTCTGAACTTGGTTACTAGATGGCACCGCAGTCGGCTCCTGGCGACAAACGTTGGACCCTAACTTAGTTTGTCAAATCTAACCTATAATTTAGCTTCACACAAGTGTAATTAGTGGAAGGTTCTTTACCATGCCATTTATTATTTATCATATGGCTTTTATCGCCGGGAGTGGTCCGAGGACATGTTCGGCTCGCCTGAGTCTGTAGCTGCTTCCAGCGGACACCCTTAATAGGGTGAGCTACATGTTCCGTTCAATTTCAAATAGTTCCAACTTTCGCTACCAGATATCAATGATACCTAGTGGTGAACGTTGGAACTTTGATAGAGCGTTCCGACGAAATCTAACCTAACAATTTAGCTTTACACAAGTTTAGTCTGTGAAAGGATCTTTTACATGCCATAAATCTATGACATGGGACCGCCGGCTTTACTTCCCCTCCAAACGAAAGCATACTGAGGGATTCTTAAAAAATCAGACGACTTCGGCCGGGTTTGAACCCGCTATCTTGGGCACAGCAGTTCAGCATGCTACCAACTACGCCACCGAAGCTGCTCTTCTAGATCATCTGCAAATGCTGAGCAATTTACTTTTATTTATTTGCCAATCTTGGTGTACGGTTGACATATCTTAGTCCATTCTTGCATGATCTTTTCCAACACACAATTGAACAATAATGGCGAGAGTCCATCTTCCTGTCAAAGTCCAGTTTTAATTTCAAATGGTTCAGAGAAATCATTTCTGAATCTAACTTTAGATATAGTATTGTTACGGCTGTGAGTTTGTGTCATCACTCGCCGCATGAGTCACAACTGCCCCAGGGCTGGGCTGTGCCCTGCCTCCTGTATTGCGTGCACCTTATGCAACAGGGCTACTAGGACAAAGGGATAGTCCAGAATATTCGTGACTGGACCAGCGATGGAAACCTCGAGAAGCCGTGAACCCTGGATGGATCTAGAAGCATTTATTGAGTCACCGGCCTGCTATATATGTGCGACCTGTCAAGCAGTTGTGGTTGTTGTGTTTTATGAGCTAGTGCGAGTGTTTATCCTGGGCGACAGAAGTGTGGTGACTTGCGAAATCCCTAGTGAAGCTGATTCTCTTGACACCGAGGAAGTGATTGTGGTGCTTGTGAAACAGTGTATAGTACAGTGACAGACCTAGTGCAGCTATTTCCAGCTAGCGTACGGGACCGGACTCATTAGCGAAGAGGATTAACTGTGGTCTGTTGACAAGTGAAAGGGAAAGTATTCTCGACGTGAGGAAACTGGAGTAAGGTAATAATTGCTGTTGAGTAGTGTATTTTTCTGGCTGCAATAAAATTAATTATTTCTTTAAGCAGTAATTGGTGTTGTGCTTTATACCCACCGTAATCCAGTTAACAAAGGTGCCACTAGGGGGGTGGAACGTAACAACTGGTGTCAGAAGCCGGATTACGAACTCAAGCACAACACCTGACGGTCCTGGTTTCAAAACCCGAGCAGGTCATTTTCTCTAATTTTCCTGTGAGTGCATGCCCTTTACAAGACAAACAACTAAAATGGAGGAGTAATTGGCAGCATTGCTAGAAAAGTTAAATGGCATGGAAACCAAGATGGAGGACGGCCAGAAGAATTTAACCAAGGAGCTAACTGCCAAATTAGAAGACGGCCAGAAGAAGCTAGAAGATGGAAGACGGTCAAAATAAGTTAGCGGAGGACCTGAAGAAGATGGAGGACGGCCAGAAGAAGTTAGCCGAGGACCTAACTGCCAAACTAGAAGACGGCCAGAAGAAGATGGAAGACTGTCAAAATAAGCTAGCGGAGGACCTGAAGAGCATAGAGGACGGCCAGAAGAAGATGGAAGACGGTCAGAATAAGTTGATACAGGACCTGAAGAAATTAAAACTGGGTCAGCGTGAAGAAGTCACGGCAGTGGAAAAGAAGTTCGACGCCTTACAAAAAGAAGTTGCCGAGCTGCGCCAACGCCCACTGACGGGGGTGGAGAATAAATTCAACGCCTTGCAAGTGGAAGTTGCCGAGCTGTGCCAATGACCGCTGATGGGGGTGGAGGAGAAATTCAACGCCTTACAAGTGGAAGTTGCCGAGCTGTGCCAACGCCCGCTGATGGGGGTGGAGGAGAAATTCAACGCCTTACAAAAGGAAGTTGCTGAGCTGCGCCAACGCCCACCGACGGGGGTGGAGGAGAAATTCAACGCTCTACGAGAGGAAGTTGCCGAGCTGCGCCAACGCCCGCCCACCGTTACACCGGGAATATCAGGAACGGGACATAGAGTGACGCCCCCAACCTTTGACGGAAAGGTCCCGTGGAGCACCTACTTACGTCAGTTCGAGGCGGCCTGTTCCATAAATAACTGGAACAACACAGAAAAGGCTACAGCTCTCATTGTAGCGCTGAGAGGTGACGCCCTTAACGTCCTTCAGGCCATCCCGACTGGATCCCAGGACTACGCTTCCCTGATCGCCCATATGGAGTCCCGATATGGAGATAGCCATCTTCAGCAGGCCTATCAGATGCAGCTCCGGACCCGGGTACAGAAGAACGCGGAAACCCCGCAGGAGTTCGAGATGACATCGCCCGCCTCGTAAGGCTCGCCTACCCAACAGCGCTGGCCGACTTTCTGGAGCAGATAGCGACGCAGACTTTCACCGACGGGCTACGGGACTCGGACACTCAACAGGCGCTGCGTCTCGTGCGCAATAAGACCCTGGCAGATGCGCTGAGCCACGCACTTGAGTTCGAGACGGCAAAACAGGCATCCAGAATGCACGCGCGGGTGCGTCAAGTGGACATCGACGAACCAGTAAAAACCAACGAGACCAAGCCCCTGGCCGACGAAATAATGGAGGCGCTAAGCCGTTTCTTCGATAGTCGCGGTACCACCAGCAACGACACAGCCGGAAGACAACCGGAGAGGCGGCCCGGAAGAGGAATACCGACCTGCTGGGCCTGCGGTAAGAAAGGCCACCTGAGCAAGGACTGCGGTGATCGCCGCCGCAGAGGGTATCCGACGGGAAATCAGTCGTCTGAAAACCGCGCGGCCCAGGGAAAACGAGTATTAGCCAGCCTTGGGGGGCAAAGGTTGGCTTGTGACAGTCGTCAAGCCCCAGCAGTCCAAGTGCGTGTGACGAAGTTACGGAGGGACAATAGCAGCCTGATGGTCGACGGAGTCGTCAACGGAGTGAGCTGGCCCATGCTGATCGACATGGGAGCGTCGAGGACCATCGTCAATCCCACCGAGATCCTGAAGTGGAGAGTGCAACCCACACAAAGGAACCTCCAGCTAATAACCGCGACCGGAGAGACCGCACCGGTACATGTCGAAGCATCACTGGAGCTCGTCATTGGTCGACGGGTGGTGAAGCATCCAGTGCTTGTGGCTGACGTATCAAACGAAGTGATCATCGGACTGGACTTCCTGGACCAGAACAACATCATCTTGAACTTGAGTACCAACACTTTGCACTTCGGAGGTGAGGAACTTGCTTTGCAACCAGCACACGAGGCCTTCACCGCACGACGAGTAAGGCTGAGAGAGGACGTCATCGTTCCTGCCAGGACGGAGGTCAGCGCCGCCGTAATTGTCGACGGAACTGCTGAGGGAGTGGCGGCTGTCATCGAGCCAAAATATGAAGACATCCAGACAAAACGATCGCTAGTTGCCAAGACCCTCATCAACACGACGCCTCGGCCGTACGTCCGCCTGTCCAACCTGAACGACTACGATATTATGGTTCACCGGGACACCAACCTAGGAGTCTGCGAGCCCGTTACCTGGATTGCCCGCATCACAGAAACGACGAACGGACACCTGCAGACGGACAACCGAAGAAGATGCGCCCTGCCAGAAGAACTACAGAAGCTGTACCAAGGATCCCAGGACCATTTAGACGAAGAGCAATCACGCCAACTTCAGGCCCTGCTACGCGAATTCCAGGATGTCTTCTCCGCGGGGAGCAAAGACTTCGGCAGGACAAGCTTGGTCCAGCACAGAATCGACGTTGGGGACAGCGCACCGATTAGGGCCCCATTCCGACATGTCCCGCTCACCAAGCAAGCCGAAGTCGACCGGATGGTAGAAGAGATGAAGGAGCAAGGGGTGATCGAGCCATCACATAGTCCTTGGAGTTCTCCGGTCGTGCTTGTGAAGAAGAAGGACGGTTCCACCAGGTTCTGCGTGGACTACAGGCGGGTGAACGACGTCACGAAGAAGGACAGCTACCCTCTACCCCGGATCGACGACACGCTGGACACCATATCAGGGTCAAGATGGTTCTCCACCTTGGATTTGAAGAGTGGCTACTGGCAGGTGGAGGTCCACCCTAAGGACCGCGAGAAAACGGCGTTCTCTGTGTGCAGCGGGCTCTGGCAGTTCACCGTCATGCCATTCGGTCTGTGCAACGCCCCTGCGACCTTCGAAAGGCTAATGGAGTCCATTCTGAGGGGACTACACTGGAAGACCTGCCTGGTATACCTAGACGACGTCATCGTTCTGGGGAGGAGCTTCGAGGAGCACTACAGCAACCTGAAGGAGATCTTGTTGAAGCTACGGGCTGCCCGGCTGAAGTTGAGCCCCAAGAAGTGTCAGCTCTTCCAGAAGCGGGTCCAGTACCTTGGGCATATCGTCTCCGAGGAAGGGGTGCGCACCGACCCAGAGAAGACCGCAGCTGTGAGGGAGTGGCCAGTTCCGAAGGACAAGTCCCAACTACGAAGCTTCCTGGGACTCTGCACTTATTACCGTCGCTTCGTGAGAGGATTCGCCGACATCGCCAAACCTTTACATCGAATGACTCAGAAGGACCAACTCTTCACGTGGACAGCAGAATGCCACAGTGCCTTCGAACAACTCAAGCAGGCTCTGTGCACCGCACCTATTCTGGCCTACCCCAGACCTGGAACAAGGTTCATCGTCGATACCGATGCCAGCGACTTTGGCATAGGGGGAATCCTGTCGCAAGTAGTGGACGGCGAGGAGAGAGTAGTGGCCTACTTCAGCAAGGCCTTGTCAAAGCCAGAAAGGAACTACTGCGTCACCAGGAAGGAGCTGCTCGCCATCGTGTAGACCATTGAACACTTCCACAAGTACCTGTACGGGCAAGAATTTCTCATCAGGACCGACCATGCATCCCTGCGGTGGCTCCTGAACTTCAAGCAGCCCGAGGGTCAACTCGCGCAGTGGTTAGAGAGGATTCAACAGTACAACTTTGAGATTCAGCACAGGAAAGGTCAGCTGCATTCTAACGCCGACGCCCTGTCACGAAGACCGTGCCCCGAAGACTGCATCTTCTGTGCCCGAAGGGAGAACACCGGGATACAGTGCCGAAGGACTACCGTGGAACTTCAAGGGAGCTGGAGCCGCGAATCTTTCACGCGGGCACAAGCAGAAGATGATGACCTGGGACTGATAGCCGAATGGAAGGGGGCCTGTGTCCCCAGACCCGGGTGGAACATTGTGAGTGACTGCAGCCCAAAGTTTAAGTCCTACTGGGCGCAATGGGACTCGCTGATTGTAAGGGATGGCCTCATCTGCCGCGCCTGGGAGAGCACCGACGGGAAGACATATCGGGAACAAGTCGTCGTTCCAAAGGCTATGACGGAGGAAGTTCATGGAGGATCATCTGGTGGACACCTAGGGATAAAGAAGACCCTGGAGAAGCTGAGAGAGCAGTTCTACTGGATCGGATGCCGAACAGACGTGGAGAACCACTGCGTGAGGTGCCACGATTGCGTAGCCAGGAAGGGCCCAGGACGAAGACGACGGGGTCCACTGAAGACCTACAACGTGGGCGGCCCCATGGAGAGAGTGGCCATCGATGTTGCTGGGCCATTCACGTTAAGCGAGGCAGGGAACCTCTACATATTAGTCGTCAGCGACTACTTTACCAAATGGCCGGAGGCGTATGCGCTCCCTAACCAAGAAGCCGCGACGATCGCAGAGACCCTGGTGAAGGAATTCGTCAGCCGGTACGGAGTACCCCTGGAGCTGCACTCCGACCAAGGGAGGAACTTCGAGTCGCAGGTGTTCCAGAAACTATGCCAGCTGCTGGGAATGCGGAAGACAAGGACAACGCCGCTACACCCTCAGTCCGACGGGATGGTAGAGCGATTCAATCGCACCATCGAGAACCATCTCCGAATAGTTGTCAGCGAGCACCAGAGGGATTGGGACAAGCATCTTCCACTATTTCTCCTGGCCTACCGCGCCGCCGTGCATGAAGCCACCGGATGCACACCAGCCCTGGCCATGTTTGGGAGGGAGCTCCGTCTACCTGTCGATCTTGCCTTCGGCCGACCTGGGAATGATCCGATCCCGGTAAGCCAGTATTGTCAAGAACTGGTCGACCAACTGGAGGACGTGCACGCGTTCGCGAGGAGGAAACTGCGGATCGAGACCGACCGAATGAAGACCCGATATGACCAGCAGACGGATGCCGGAGGATTCCACGAGGACGACCTGGTCTGGCTCTTCAACCCATTACGGAAGAAAGGCCTGTCACCCAAACTGCAGAAGTCCTGGGAGGGCCCGTACCGAGTCGTGAAACGGATCAACGATGTCGTCTACAGGATCCAGCGGAGCCCGAGGGCGAAGATGAAGATCGTGCATCGAGATCGCCTGGCAGCCTACGGGGGGACACAGACGGACCAATGATTGATCGGGACGATCAGCTTTTTTAGGAAGGGGGTGGTGTTACGGCTGTGAGTTTGTGTCATCACTCGCCGCATGAGTCACAACTGCCCCAGGGCTGGGCTGTGCCCTGCCTCCTGTATTGCGTGCGCCTTATGCAACAGGGCTACTAGGACAAAGGGATAGTCCAGAATATTCGTGACTGGACCAGCGATGGAAACCTCGAGAAGCCGTGAACCCTGGATGGATCTAGAAGCATTTATTGAGTCACCGGCCTGCTATATATGTGCGACCTGTCAAGCAGCTGTGGTTGTTGTGTTTTATGAGCTAGTGCGAGTGTTTATCCTGGGCGACAGAAGTGTGGTGACTTGCGAAATCCCTAGTGAAGCTGATTCTCTTGACACCGAGGAAGTGATTGTGGTGCTTGTGAAACAGTGTATAGTACAGTGACAGACCTAGTGCAGCTATTTCCAGCTAGCGTACGGGACCGGACTCATTAGCGAAGAGGATTAACTGTGGTCTGTTGACAAGTGAAAGGGAAAGTATTCTCGACGTGAGGAAACTGGAGTAAGGTAATAATTGCTGTTGAGTAGTGTATTTTTCTGGCTGCAATAAAATTAATTATTTCTTTAAGCAGTAATTGGTGTTGTGCTTTATACCCACCGTAATCCAGTTAACAAAGGTGCCACTAGGGGGGTGGAACGTAACAGTATTCTTAAGGGTGATTCCAATGAAAATCCACAGCCTGCTTCCAGTCTCCGACCGGGTCAGGAATGGAATGAATGATGCCCCCATCTAGCGGCGAGGATATGATCTGTGCCGGCTGCCGAGGCCTGACGCACTCCTCTGGGGCAATGATTAAATGAATGATAGTGGAGAGTGTTGCTGAAATTAAATGTTGACAGGGAAAACAGGAGTACCCGGAGAAAAACCTGTCTGCCTCAGTTTTGTCCAGCACAGATCTCACATGGAGTGACCGGGATTTGAACCACGGACCCAGTGGTGAGAGGCCGGCGTGCTGCCGCCTAAGCCACGGAGGCTTAAAGGGGTGATTCCAATAAGGCTAATAAGTGTTTGATGTAAACCAAATTCCTTAAGGACATTCAATAATGACTCACGATGGATACAGTCAGTCGTTTTTTAAATAAAAAAAACTGATGACTAAATTTTTGTTTCTAACTCTATGATGTTTCATAATCCACTTTAAACTGATAATTTGATCTGGACAAAATCCTGCAATTTTGCAGTCAAGGTGTTCCTGAATTCTTGTATATACAATCTTGTAAAGGCCCGTATACACTTCTGCATTGCCCCAAATGAGCAAGCGTTGCCGATGGAGTGGTGCGCACAATCACGCTCCGCATGAGCAAGGAACCACTGTGTTCTGACCTTGCGAGGATTGATTAGCAGGCTGTGTAGATGTAATGTATTGTCTCTCTTGCCTGACCCGTTCCATTGATGATGCTTTTTTATATGCTTACCATTTCCCTCCGGTAGGAACCCTTGAGGCTTTCAATTTTCCAGCGGCACCAATGTTTTGTCCATCTTTTCTTAAAGTATTGTAATAGTACTCATCCCTGGGATTTCACGGTGCGGGATACTTGTAATAATACCCCTGGAGGGCAATGGAATCATCCTTTCATTTCAAGATGAAACAATCTTTCATTTTCTTCACTTGCACGAGCAAGGTTGCATGTGCATCGAGAGCAGAGGCAGTCGGCTCATACTGCTCGGTCCTTCCCCACTGAGCACTGCTCACTTTAATGTACCGAGAACAGTTGGATCAGGCTGAGGCATACAGATCTATTCGGTTCACCCTGTACACATCCGAGTTAAACAGGGCAAACGTATGTACATTAGGGACCAATGCTCAAGTGTATATGCACCATAAGTGATATCCAGCAGAGATATTCCCCGATAATTGTTTGGATATGATCTATCACCTTTTTTAATGTAATTGGTGTATTATCGCCATGTTCCTTTGTTTCAGTATTCCAAAGGTCTATGTATTAAGTGAATAAATAATTGATATAATTTACTTTTTTGGCACTAGGAAATGAATTGTAATTTTCCACTCGAATTGACCGACTGCTAGGCAAGGTGGGAAGGGGACAAGTTGAGTGGAACTGTTGACCAGGGCACATCCAGTCAACATAAGAAAGTTTCAGTACCGTAGTTGTTCAGGCAATGGCAATACGGAGAGCTCTTCAATGGACCGCTGCTACCATCTGGTGTTCATTTTACTACCTGCTATGGTATTGAAGGGAAAGAGTTATCGATTGGATTGATGGCGTGGACGATAGTGGTGCATCAGGCTGTGGAAATTGCCCTCGACTGCACATGCCTGTCACTGTATTTGTCCCTCGATTGGCCAATAGTTTATTTTGCTTATGGGATTTGAATGCCTTCAACTTTTCCACATATTTATGCTTCTCTCGAGCCAACTCTCTCTTCAACACAAGAATTTCAAGTATAATGTTTCTCAGGCACAAACATTTCTACGTCTTTGGCGTAGGGAGACTAGATTTAGAAAATTGAAACATTTTTGTGGTAGTTTCATGCTTGTTATAAAGGACTCTTGTCATATTGACATTATTGTACACGAGATAATGAACCATATAATAAACAAATAAAATAGTGGAACAAGGCAACCAAAATGGGACATCAGGTCATACGGGAACAAGTCAACAATTTCAAGGTCTTTGCAATAGGAGTCCCGAGGTAGAATTATTGCTGGCATGTCAACTCCTGAATAACAAGAACAAAGGCATTTCTTACTGTGTGTCAATATGGGAAACACACAGATGTTAGCTGCTAGTAAACTACAACTCGATTTCAGCAAACTGTTCGGTTTTATCAACTTTGATGTGTGTAGAATAAGAATTTGATAATTTTGTAAAAAGAAAATATGTATTCAGCCATTGGAAGGGAGGAGTAAATGCTTTTCTGTTTATGATGGCAAGTTGCGTCTGGCCCACGAGAATAATAACAAACGAATAAATGCTTACCACATATCCACAGGTTGCCATCAGGCAAAGCGTACAACATGGGTAATTTTGCTTAAGAATGAATACCATAAAACTCACCAATTTTTCTAGGTTTGTGCCGTGTCTTGTGTGGGTTTTCGCCTGGGACACCTACCTCCCTTTTTATGAAGCGCACCTGTGCCTCTTCACTGCGAGAACTAAAAGCTCAAGCAGCCATAACCTCACTATGAAGGCTTCCAAGAGCATGCTGATGAGCCAGCTTGGGTGTCCTAGGCGAAACCCCCCACACAAACCTAGAAAAATTGCAAAGCTTTAATTCACTGGCCGTGAAAGCCAATATACCATAATTTATAATCCTCAGAATTGAAGGATGTATGCATTGTAGTTTTGACTGATAAAGCTAGTTCTTTTGTGGCTTGCACATCTTCTAATTGAGATGGACTTCCAAGACTGTGATGAAGGTACAAGCATAATTTCTTCCTCGTAGCGGTGAGTTAATGTTGGACATAATAAATGAACCCACCAAGCTAGCTGCATGGTGCTAATATAACTGAGAAGGGGGGTGCTGTGTCTTCATGTACTTACCCTTTTGAGACTGGAAACATTTAAACTATGATTTTTCCTCAAATAGAAATCTCAGTCTTTTTTACCAAAACTCATGTCCATGTTATCTTCTCAAAGCATGTATACTTCAATCTTCTTTCCCCCAAGATGACAGTCACAGCCCACTTGTACCGAATGTATATTTCATGAGCTCATTACGAAACGAGTCAATACATTTTTTAAAGCTAGTTGTTCTAAGGCTGCTTCTAATGATCACAACTTCCAATATAAGAAGACAAAAACATGTAAGGTAATATAAGAGAGAGAATCGCCCTCAACCAGTGGCAGATGGCGTTGTTCTTCTCCCTCAAAAAAAATTTAATAATCGCTGGTAGGATTGAGGAACATGGAAGTACTCCACACACCCTTACTCTTTAGGCCATGGTACTACCACTACCACCGTGAATAAACTAAATTTAGCCAAAGGTTCTTGAGGATGTACCATTGATGTTTCTTTTCTTGTTGCTTATGGCTTTTAGTGCCGGGAGTGTCCAAGGACATGTTCGGCTTGCCAGAGTTTGTAGCTGCTTCTATGCGGACACACATGGGGTGAGCTACAAGTACCGTCACATTTGGAGTGTTGTCTGGGGAGGAAAGCGTGAATGGAAGGAGGAGGAATTGGAAGGTAGCGGCTGTGGCCTATAGTTAGGGACCAACCCCGGCATTTGCTTGGAAGGAAGATGGGAAACCACAGAAGAACATCTTGCTGGCGGCCGGCGGGGGGATTCGAACCACCTCGCCTCCTGGATGTGAGCGACTGCCTGCAACCACGGCTAACTCACCCAGTACCATTGATGGTGAGCTACACACACTGGGGCCATGGTAAAAAAACTAAGTAAGAGGTTTGACCCCTTTAAAATTGAGGGTGTAGGGAATAGATAAAGGCCGGTAAAGGCAGACAAATGAAAGACACCTAGTGTTTTAATAATGTTGAGGATAAAAAGAACAAGAGTTTCCCCGAGGGAGGTCAATAGGAAAGATGAAAGAGAAGATTCAGGGCAAACAAGTGAAAGCAATGCTGAGCTTATCTGAAGTATTAATCAATGATCCATTTCTTGTGAGCTCCTGGGGATGAGTATCTTACCTTGCTGGGGCAGAACACATCTCTTTCAGTCTGCACATTTTGAAATTATGTGTATACTGACCAAACATGAGTTGGCATCAAAACTACTCGAATGAAACAAAGCAAATCACTAAATTGCTTCTCGCTCCTTTCTTTAAAACATTTTATTTAAGTTTCAAATTGGATCAAAAGTTCCTGGAAATTTAGTTACGAACATAAAAAGAAAATGATGGAATGAGCCCTACCCGAGATAATGGATAGAGCTTTCCTTCCTTCAGAGATGAACATATGCACACATTCAGTCAGCACATGATGAGACTAGTGTCCCAAGTTATATGATTGTTTCTCTTAACAACTGTTTAATGGGCTGAATCGTTTTGTATTTTAGTGATGGAATAAACAAAGAGAGTAAAAAGTTATTGTCACCTTATATTTTCTTTAACCTTGTGAACAGTGCAATATGAACCCAACATTAAGTTCAGCAATTATTTCGTATCAAAGCTTCTTCTTAATTCATTTTAGGGATTGGGACATCGTGGTCATCAGCCAAGGAACTATCAACGCATGAAAAATTAGAACTTATCTGGCCATGTTGTCCTTTGTTCTTTCGACATCATTTCTAAGCCTGTTCAAGGCCTTCCATATTGTCCATCCTAGGTGGTAAGGTCTCCGATTGAATCAAGGGCTATTTGTGCTCTCTTTGGTGTGTGTGGGGGGCACAACTTAAGACTTCTGTTGTCTGTCATAGTTGGTTGCCATGTCTTAGGTGGAGTGACACCAGCCTTGAGACACCCTGTACATTTCACAGAGTGCCACATCCACCTGTTTGGAATGTGCACTCTAGTACCTTGCATATTCCGCAGCAGAATAGCACACTGCAATAGCGCATTGGGTTAGCATTCCAAACACCACCAGCAAGTTTCCTAAAGATAATATTCCGTGATCATGCAGTGTCTCTTATAACTGCCTCCTGTTTGCTTCCTTATTTCACATGTCCGTATTTGCGTTTTTTGAAGGATTTAGTTTTAGATAATATATTGAGAGTACACGCAAGGCCTGAGCGACGTGTCCTTCTACTGTGTTAAAATCATTGGTCTGCACAACTGAGCCAAGAACATCAGCTTACTTCTGCTCTCTGGAGGTTGCGTCTGGTCATTAATGTATACATTAAAAAAAAAAAGAAAGTAGTAATGATGAAGTAAATATTAGCTACCTTTTACCTACCTTTTAATTCAAGATGCATCTGCAGTCTGCAAGCATAGAAGCTCATCACGTGGTGAAAAGAAAACCAACAATGAACAGTGCTTAAAACAGTAAATAAAATTCCCTCGTTGTGTTATAAAACTTAAATAAATAATAGATGACCCGTTTTTAAATTCCCATATTTTCTGAACGAAAATCGACCAAATTCCCGTATATTTTAGAACTCTGACCAGAGTTCTCATACCGAATGGCTGAAAAATGAATTTTAAAGTGCGAATCAAGTTTTCTAGCCTAAAAGTAACAGTGTGTTGTTTCATGATGTATACATACATGATGAGACGTCTGAACATGTACTAGAAACAAGTCTCGAGGAGGCCGTGAGGACAACTGAAATCTTGTTGATTGCGTAACATCGGGATATTTATCCGTGCCTGACCGCGAGAACAACAGGAGTCTCTTCAAACAGACCATAGATGGCGCCGATTGCATAACATCGTAACATTTCTCTGTGTATGATCGAGAGAACGGGAATCTTGTCACATGGACCACGAACGGCACCCATTGCGTAACATCACAATATTTATCAATATTCGGCCGCGAAAATAAAGTGGCCGAGAGCAGTGTTAATTGTGTAACATTGCAATACAGTAACTTCCCACATTGTTCCCTAGTACCCAGCCATAGAAACAGTAGATACCTCGTTAAAGTGGCGGACGGCGACGTAACATAATGGTTCCTACTTCTGTTCAATATCCTTACCCTTGCAAAGATTGGCAAACGTACCCATTGACACAAAAATATCAGCTTGGCTGAAAAAAGAAATCTGGTCTCCTCTGTGAATAACAATGCAGGTCGAGTCCTGTCCGTCATTGTCAAGTAACGAGCCCGAGCGGAGGGGGTACGGCCAGGCAAAGCGACAACGTTGTCTGGGCTCTCAGCCAACTTAGCGCTCTAATAAGTGACGATGGCGCAATATTCAGGTGGTGGAACGGTCTTCAGGCGAAATGGAAGGCCGAGCGGCATGACTCTACTGAGCGTTTGGAGGCTAAGAGGTCAAGCATTAGGAGACTTTTCAAGATTTCCTGGATCAAATGCGAAACTCACGGATATTTCCTGGGTCACTAAAATTCCCGTACATTTCCTGCATATCCCGTATTGCTCGACACCGTCCACCCCCCCCCCCCCCCCTCTCCCAGCTAATAAGTCGTCTTGTGTACGGGTACAAGAAGTTATGATTACCAAGAGGTTGCTCTGCTCTTGGCCATTTGAAGAGATTTCCTTCGTCCCTGCGGCAGAGCACGAAAAAATGTATGGGACGTTATGTGATCGTCACAGAATTCTGTCTTCGCAGCCAAGTATGGAAAAATATTGAAATGTTACATGATAAGCGCTGCTCTCATCCGTTTGAGGAAATTCCTGCAGTCTTTACGGTAGAACACAGAGAAATATAGCGATTTACACAATCGATGCCACTTTTAGTCGTTTGACGAGATTTCAATTGTCCTTGAGGTCAGGCATGCAAACGGCGCCGCTTCCTGTCCGTTTGACAAGAATCCAGTTGTCCTCGTTATCGAATGCGGAGACATATCACGATGTTACACAATCGCCGCCGCTCTCTGCCATTTTATGAGATCCTATTGTCTTCGCGGTTGGACACTGAGAAACGCGATAATCTGCTCCACACCTGGTCGTTTAACTATTGTCTGCCTGTCTATCAGTCCTTGCAGAATGGCGGAGGCAAGTTTGAGGTTGGGCATGGCTAAAATTCACAAACAGTCATGGATATGTATGGCCGGCGCTGTCCTTTAAGTGGGGTGCCGTGATTCCCGCTGTCCCTATGCTGTGGTTCGGCGTTTGCGGTGGATCTGCAGAGTAAACATCTATTACTACATCATTTTCTGATTTATTTGTCATCATTAGAAAAGGTATTTTGGCTAATTTCAGTACTTAAGAAAATGTTATTGTACAAGGTAGCGATGTCTCATTCAGTGTTGCCAATAGATCTACCCTGCACATCATTTCTTTGTAGTGTTATTTTGTACAAACACCTTTACCATACATTTTACAAGTCTTTTGGTGCCTTCTAACATGGGGATTCGTATGTTACCAGCTGCCTGCTTATATCGCATCCACTCATATTTGGTTAAATTTCTTTAAACAAACAAGTGTTGCAAGTAGTAGTATATGCTCCCTCACATTCTACCATAAAGCAATAACCTCCTTCTGATTGGAAGTGTGTTGGTTGGCTGGATAACATCGTATTTTGGCTATTTTAAAAAAAAATCACACAAACACCAAGTATAATTAACAAGACAAAGACAAAACTAAGTGAAAATTTTGCCTAAAACTACAGCAAACCATTTAGGTTTCTTTTGAAAAATTGAAGCTGAAGACAGCAAAACATTTGGAAAACATGAGCAACAAAACAGGGGGAAAAAAGGAAACTATTCATTCACTGGGACGTGGATTGAGGATAGAGTAAGGTTTAATGGATTTAAGTTGAACACAACGGTCAACTAATTCATGACTATAATTCTTTAGGAAATACCACAGGTAAATTCTTGACTATAACATCAGTAGGAATCTGTCAAGCTGTGACAACCAAGTACTAGAACTGGAGTCAATTACAATCCGGAATGTTCAAGACAGCTTCAACAAGATTTGACTACAACTACGGCAGTATGGAACTTATCCATATCATATAACTAACACTATGTCTTTTGATCAGCTTGAATTTTCTTCATAAAATCTTCATCTTGCATTGATAACTGGGTAAGTTTCTTTCCAATTCGCTCATGAATGTCAAGATACTTGGCTATACAACGATCAAGACACACAGCTTCACCTTTTCCTAAATCTGCTTCTCTATATTTAGGAGGAATACATTTTTTATGGCATGCAGCAGTCATACGAGTATACATGTCTGACATCATCTCGATCTCCAGTTCCTGAACCAACTGCAACTTGGCATTATCCAGTTGAGGAATGTTAGCAGCCATTGCAGCAAACAAATGTTAACACTCACTCAAAAACTAGCCTGTAAACTTCCGATAGCTGGGGTCGTAGTCTCCTTCGTTAGCTTTACGCATCCGTTCCCTCACTTTCATACTCTCGTAGCGATTATTGTCGATAGATTTCTTCGATAGTACAAATCCGGATACACCACTTGCAGTGAGAATGGCCCTGAAAAGAGGAGACAAAACAATTCAACAACTACAGCCCCGTAAAAGGGATAAGCCTAAATAACATCAAATATTGACATATATGCATATTAATTATATAGGAACTGCAGCCAATGGCCATAGCAGGGCCTTTTAATTGAACACCCGAAGGGTCCCAGCAAGTTCAATTTCAAGTACTTCCAACTTTGGCTACCAGATGCCACTGTCACTGACACCTAGCGGCGAACGTTGGAACTTTATAGAGCATTTCTAACCAACCAACTATAACCTACAATTTTGGCTAAACACTACCAATTGTAGTGGTAAGTTATTTTACATGCCACTAATTTATGACATGGCCCCGCCTGCTTTACTTCCCCTCTGAAGGAAGGCATACTAAAGGATTTTAACGCTCTTAAAAATCTGATGACTTAGGCCGGGTTTGAACCCACAATCTTGGGATTAGCAGTTCAGCATACTAACGACTACGCCACCTAAGCCGATACAAATATGCCTGTTAAGCAGTGTTGCCAACCGTATGAAAGGAAAGAAACATGTAGTTTTACAAGATCGTTAATTTTTGTGATAATTAGCCATGGGAACTCCTTTTTATGTTGAACCCGAACCACAGGATGCGACATATTAACTGGGAACTGAATCCTGTCTGCCATTTTGGCTAAAAGCAAAATAACGATAATTATAACATCAATGTGACTGATAATCCTCTTGCGATAACTGTTCAATGATAATTTTCAAAAGAAAGGATTTAAAATATAAATTTCAATAGGCTATTTTAATTGGGCTACTTTTTGTGCATTTTTATTAACAATGTTAAAAACTTAATTTCTAAATTCTTAGCTCTCCGAGTCAGTGTGGCCAACTCAAATTTAGTTATGTTCTTACAGAACACTTGAAATGTCCCTACATTCTCATAGTGTGTCCCTGAAGAAGTGAAAAATTAAATCAACAACTGACCAGACTTAGTAGATGGATGCAAAAATATTGATCAGGAAGTAATGGTAAGACATTACTCAAATTGGCACATCGACAATAGCGTGGCAAGCAATAATGAGTGTGCCGACTGCATTATGCTTAGTCGGCCGTCAGAACTCCCGAGCCCCACACTGTGAGGAGTTGACGGCTTGAATTCTCAGAAATACAATGGTCGTCAGAGGCAGAGATATAATGTGAGGACAGTAATATTGTAGACAGTTAGCTGTGTGGTTAGGGGCGCGCAGCTGTGAGCTTGCATTCGGGAGATAGTGGGTTCGAATCCCACAGTCGGCAGCCCTGATTCAATCGAACAGAAAATAAAATAAAAGACACACAACAGTAACACCAATGACGGATAGTGCTTCAGAACTTATGATGACAGCGGAACTATGCACGTGCTCCACTCCGGGCGAGCATGCAGCACTGGACGAGGCTCTTCTTTCCTGCTTGCTAACCTCGAAAATTCTTAAATTACTACGAGGTAATATAAATGATACTTGTATGCAATAACGAAGGTAATCAATTGGCAGATAACTGTAGGAAGCTATAATGACAAAAAAAAAAAGTTCCATGTTCCTTCATGATAAAAGGTGAGGTAACAAAACAAGTGTAGGGGGTTTTTCCGTTAAAAGTAAAAGCCCGTACGACCCATGCTCTTTTCTCAACGCTGGATGCTCTGTAGCAAGAGGATTTCTCACAGTCATTTGACACTTAGGCCACTCCAGGGTGTCGAGCGATGACCTTTTTTCAAATTCCCGTATAATTCCCGTATTTCCCGTACGAAAATCCACCAAATTCCCGTATACTTTAGAACTCTCTAAGACTTCGAGTTCGCATACCGAATGGCTGGAAAATGAATCTTAAAGCGCGAATCAAGATTTTCTGGCGTAAGTGTAACTGCATTTTTGGAGATACTTCCGCAGCCCACGGGTTATGTCGAGATTTAGGTCTAATCCGTAGCGTGAGCAAAGCGCGCGCGCGCGAGTGAATTCTCTCGCAGATACCGTTTATCTGAGGAGAGCTGATATAAATGAATGTTTTACTGAGGAGGGTTGAGAGAGTAGAGAATAGAAGTGTCACATAATAAATGTTTACGGGAAGTGACTGAATTGTATGTTACCGTAACCGTATAGAGCTTCCACGAGTTCAAATGACACCGAAGCTTATGCATAGGGAACTTCCGGTCCGCGAATCTCCATTTGATTTTCATTGGCAGTGAATCGTTCGTTCACGATTATCTTCTTTATTATTTCGGATAGTGGTTTTGTTTTTAGGCGTTCAACTTATGAAATAAGAACTGGAGGGTTGGCCTTTCATGAATATTCCTAAAAGAGTAATTAGTAAAACTTCGCATCAGAGACGACCATAACAAACAGCTTGCCTACAAAGTGTGCGATTTGCACATTTCAAACGGCATTTCTTAGACTACAATATTTAAGTTGGTGCAAATTAAATATGTTATATGTGAGAATATTATTATAATTTGATATCCGGTTGTTATATTACTATATTATGCATTAACGTGACCCGTTTAAATGCTAAATTGTGACGGAAGCTACGAGTTATAGGCTATTCGCCGTACCGGTAGGCCTAATATTTACTAACGCATCGTTTCTTCTTTAATATTTATTTAATCATTATAATTATAATAGCCTATCTTCAACACTCATTTAACCAAAAATCAGTTTATAATTCTATACATATTCCAGGTATTTCAAGAAAGCGATATTTGATAGCACATGCGGTTCCACCTTAAAATCCAACCGTGCCTAGTTTTCAGTATCTATGGAAAATATTACCGTAAGTTAATAAATCAAACAACTGGCGACAATTTTTTTTAAATGCTCATTTACATCTTCACCCTAGTCTACGTAAAGTACCATACGGTAATCACTGAAAGGGTAGGGGGGTTATGACCTCAATTTCACAAACGAACGAACCTCATTTTGCATGAATTATGGAACCCGAATCCTAATGGAGGTATGGATTGTCTGCATTTAGAAATATGTTAGTCAATAATTTAAAACAAGATGCCAGAAAACTAAATACAAAAATCTGCGTGTCTACTACGGTGTAAAGTTGCTCCGTGAAAAAAATACACCTCGCCAAGATTACACGACGTGCATACAGTTAAATACTATCATCCAATTGGAGAAACACTTTCTCTGTCACGATCTTATAAGCAATTCAAACATAAACTGCTGTAATTTACGGGAAAATGGGCAACATTTAGAGACTACGAGTGTTGTATGTGGCACAACGTTAGCTAACATTTCGCGTCATTAATACATAAGGAATGAACACATGCAGAGCTTTCTCACTGCACACAGCTGAAGATCATATTCTTGGTGCATTTTACGTTCTCTTAATAACAATAATTTGCTTAGTTACATGCAACGAAAATTGTAGTACACAGTTCCCATTGCTTCCAATACCTGACTACTAAACCAGAAAATGGTAATGCATAAACATACGCCAGTGGCGCGTCCTATGGCAAATGAAAGATCGAAAGAAAATGTAAGCTCTATAGGAGCACGGAACAAGACGATAAGATTTTCTACTCTACTGAAAATAGTCAAAATTCCCTTTGTAATAATGACTAATAATCCTGGGGTTATGTAGTAATAATAATGATCGTGTGGCCTCCGGAGGGACCTAGTGCAGATCTTTCTAGTTGACGCCCGTCGGCGACCTGCGCGTCGTAATGAGGATGAAATGATGACGAAGACGGCACATACACCCAGTCCCCGAGACACGGTCATTAACCCCAGGAGATTAAAATCCCTGATGGCTCGGCCGGGAATCGAACCCGAGGCACTTTGGGCCAAAGCCTAGCGCGCTAACCATTTAGCCACAGAGCCGGACGGGTCATGTAGTAATAAGATGTAACCCACCCACTATCCCTTTTTAGATCACGACTTTTATAGTAAAAGTGTGTCCGCTATTACACGCGTAAATTATGGGACAAACACAGTATTGCTAACCCCATGAATTCAGTACTGACAGCCTTCCTGTCACTATGCCCCGCTTTTCCTCTCCGCAAACCACGGTCGCCACATAACAAGACCCTACGTCCAACCGCCACACGGCAAGAATTCTGAGCATGCTTCTCACCTACACCCTGTATTTCGAAGGAAACAACGCGAAGGATATGCCGGTATATTTAATATATTTTAAAAGACGATCCTGAGTCAACGCCGAGGACATTCATACAGAGAAATACGATACTTTTAGCTGAATAAATAAATTACACACCGAAGCTATGATACCTTTATCATCGGTATCGGTACCAATTCAATAAATACGACAAATAGGGCAAACACTCTACAGCTAATGAATGTAAAAACACTCACCATGCAATGATTATCCTTTAATATGAAACAAGAGTCTGAGCGGAGGTCGTTCACAGCTTACTACAGTAGTTGACAGATGCACACTCTCTGAATCGCGACTCTCTACGGTTAATATTAGCTTTTGTGATAATACAAAAGTAAAGTTAAGGTAACTACATATTTAGCACTGAGCACTCAAACAAGCCGCTCAGTGGCGATATTATTGCCGTGGTTTTATATTGTCGAGTTGTAGGCTATTGAATGGCAGACGGTATTTTGAACACTATGATGGGAAACAATAGCATGTGGTCTATTATCGATTGACGCAAGCGAACTGACGCCAATAAATAACTTATCCTCAGTCACTTGGCAAGGATTTCTTTGACACCCTCCATCCCTTCACTGTCCCTATCATCATCACCACCATCATTGTCTTCGTCAGAGCTTGATGAATTGCCAATGTTAATAATCATTTCATCCACCGCGATATCCAGATCGCCTTCAGTATTTCTTTCTGCACATGCTGTACGGGATGTATCCAGTCCTCGGGTCGAACTTCGGCGAAGTAAAAGTAAGGAAACAGGCAGTGGTTAATAAGCGACTGAAACAATGTCTGCCCATACGAGAAGAATTCTGTCACGTGTTTTGTGTATTTTGTAGCCACATGTTGGTGACGGGTGTTTGATAGTAAAATGTCGAGAGCTGTGAGATATTGTTTGTAGTTTTTGAAATTTATGCATGTGTGACGCATTTGGATTGAGTGTTTGCACGGACTTGAAAACAATTTGGTAGGCTATGTGCATCTCCCCTGCGAAAGAAGATCATGGAAAGGCTAAAAACAGTAACATTCCACACGCGACACGCCGCGAATACTTTTTAATTCAGATTTATTTTATCAAAGTAGATAATAGAAAATAAAATAATGCAAAACGAAATTAAATAAGTCACTTTGACAAATACAAGATTGTTACTAGGAACTTCAGTTATACACAGCACAAAATTAAGTTCTTTTGACAGTACTATTTTTTTTCTCCAATTCCTGGAGATCTTTCGTGGCTTTTCTTTCGACTGCCACCTTAGCCGTCGATTTGCACCTGTTTTGCTTCCTTGAACACGGCGTAGGAGTTTCGGGCAGTATGGACTCTTGCTCACGGTATCTTTTCTACTCCACCAGCTGCCATCACAGCGTCCTGAACAGTATACGCATGACAATCAGACTTGCTTCTTTGTGATTGACGATCATGCACTCCTTGTTCAGGGAGAAACCTCTGTCTAGAGCTGCATTGTTGTGATACAAAATCAGTATCATTTTAACGAAGCTTGAGAGATCGTTTTTTTTTTTTTTTGGCAGGAACTGCTGAAGCCACTATTTCAGACCACAGCACGTCGAGCCGTGGCTCTTTTCCGTCGAACTGCTTCAAACGCGCAGTGACGGAGGGCAGTCTCAGAAGTGCGGAGAAGCTGCTCTTGAAGCGGTCAGCCATTGCGCCAGAAAGCAACTTCTTCTGATTACAAAGAATTTCCAGGGCAATGACGATCCTAACTTCTTCCAACTTAAGAGTCTCAGCGACCCCTATACGGTCCAGGCAGGAAATAGTACGGGTCTCTTGTGAGCAAGAGTTGACCTCTCTGATTTTTTCAGCCATATGATACCAATGTACAATTTTCGGCAGTTGGTGCGAAATTGCAGCACATACGCGTTTGGAATTTTCTGAGATCTTAAGCTGTTAACTTCTTTAAGGGCTGCTCTTGTCGGGAAACCCAGGTCTCCTCTGAATAACAATGCGGACTAACTCCTGCATGTCATTGTCAGCAACCAGCGCGGCGCGCGGAGAGGGTACGGCCGGCGGTCGGCCAGGCAAAGCATGCATTCGACGTTGGCTGGGTTCTCATCCCGCTTAGTGCTCTATCGGTGACGCAAATTGCGGGTGGCAGCGCAGTCTGCTGGCGAAATAGAAGACTGAGCGGGAGGACTCTACCGAGCGTTCGGGGGCTAAGAAGTCAGGCATTATGAGACTTTTGAAGATTTCCCGTATCAAGTGCGAATTTCCCGTATAATTCCCGTATTTTTCCCGGGTCACTAAAATTCCCGTATTTCCCGTATCGCTCGACACCCTGCCACTCTATACTAATAAAGGAGTTTGGCATTAGACTGGTTCAAATCGCAAACCACATTTATGCAACAGTATGTTCAGGTAAATAATACATCAATGTTTGTGAAAATCGCAACACCAGGAAAGAATAGCCTACATGACCCCAAGTGTAGAACAGTGTACCAGCAATAAGAGATTAAGATTGCAGAAAATGAGGAGGAAGAATGGTTTGGAAACAGAACGAGATGGAGGGGGCTCATATACTACACCCGGGCAACTGGAGATGGTTTTGGACGATGATGATGACGTAGACCCAGCAGCGCCCACTCTCATGACTGTTACGCCAAGCTCAGTCACTGAAGAGGTGTCAAACAACTTGAAAGCAAGTGCTAGTATGCCTAGATATCAAAGGGTGCAATGCTAACATGTGAGCGAGTTACAACAGAGGACATGTTTGGTCTCTGGGAAACGGGTTTGTCATACCACGACTTTGATTGTCCAGGAACCACAAACGCCTCAGAATACAATGGGCATGTGAACTCTGTTGCTGACGTGTTGAGGGCAAAATATAGCGTTTTCGGACGAGTCCTACTTCAACTGGTTCTACAGCGATGGCCACATTCATGTTAGAGGCTACCATGGTGAATACAAATAGAGAGCCAGCATTTTTCAGTGGCATGGCGAACAAACGCAAAGTGTAAAAGTTTCAGGCGTAATTGAATACAACATGACCTCTCGACTCTTACATACTGAGGAAAATCCGAACATCAACTGCTACATCAGAGAGGTTTGGGAATACAAAGTACTTCAGGCAACACCACATACCATATTTCAGCAAGACAATGTCCGCCCACATGTGCCTGACATGTAGCCCGATGAACATGTCTGGGATAGGGTCGAACAGAACTCGTTCGTAACAGTCCTCTAGCAACCACTGTTACTGCTGATGCTTTGTGGTTTAGTATACAAACCGCGTGGAGAGATATTTCCCATGAACACATCCAGACTCTCCGATTCCATTCCAGAGACTCGTAGGGGGTTCACACCATACTGAATTCTCATTTCTGCGATCCTTAGCATTTATGTATTGTCTTGTACCTAATCTGTGTCATCAAGTTCACTTTAATCACATTTATTGTTCTTGGTGTTGCAATTTTCAATTAGAATGAAAAATATGTTAAGGAGTACCCTAAGGAAGTGTTTTGTTCCTTAATATTATTTTAAATTTTAATTGAATAGATAGGGTCACTCTTTAGACTTTCTTATAGCTTACAACTAGATCTAATGAACAAGCCTGCAATATATTAAGCATGCAAAACATCCTGGACGTTCTCATGAAGTGGTTTTACTTTCAGGAAACTGCTTTAATTACCGAACACCTGCAATTTTAATGTAACTTTGACCTATTGAATATAGTAGTGCAGAAAAATGTAAGGTACACAAAATGAACAGAAGTACCAGGAATGCAAATTAATGAAATTCCACTTCTTGTTCACATTAATATGCACAAAGGTATATAATCTGCTTCAGCTAACTCAAACACTAATAAAAGAGGAAATTATCTCATATATTTTTTAATATCGTATGGCCTCGGGTGCCGGATGCAAGCTTTGTTATTTGACACCCAGAGGGTAGCTTGCATGTCGAATTTCGTTGTTCCTTGACTATGACAGTCAAGGAGGTTAGATGTTAGATATCTAAGCTCCTTGAACACTATAGCGCTTTCTAGTAGAGAAATGAGGAACTTTGTGTTGGCGGAAACTCCCGAGATTAATTTTGCCATTATGAACACGGCCTACTGAATTCAAATGGGTTCTTTGACATGCCAACATCGTATGACATGCGTATCGTATTTTTGCTGTCTTTCAAAAATCACTTACCACGGCCAGGAGCGAACCTGCAATCTTGGGGTTAGTAGACAGACACGATATCCACTCAGTCATTAAAAGAGTATACGTCTTGGTTTAATTTTAGATACCACATCGAGCTAGGCTATTATGTAGGTCTCTATATATCGGTAGGCCTAACAGGAGTTAAGTGCATCGTGATGCTGCTTAATTATTAAAACTATTCTTCACTAGGCTAAGTCTGTATTGTCGACTTCAATATGATAAATTGTATCATTTAGATCAATACGGCTAGGAAAAAAATTACACAACTTGAGCGATTTCAATGAAACTTGGTAAGGATATACTATTTTTTCCGACCGACCCCGACCTTCAAATTTAAATACATTTCACCAATCCAACAAGGCAGCTACGTAAAATACTTCACAGGCACTCTATATCTCCGAAACAATTACTGATATCACCCTAAAATGTAGTATGGAGATATACTAAGGTACGTTCAGTGTTAAGTACAGAACCAAAGCGGCGGCCAAGTGAACTACAAATATTTAAATGGCATTTTCTCGAGATTAAATCAACCGAGCACAGTGAAACCCTAACAGCTTATACGTCTTTGCCAGATTCAATCTACTGGCATCCCATTAGAGCAAGATGGTGGCAGTGCGAAATTTTAAAATTAAGTTTTTATTTTTTTGTGACCTAATCATGCGATCAAATTAAACATTTGAAAACTCAACCTACGCAATAATCTTCATCTAATGGTACATATCTCCATGGCCTACATAGAACAATCCAATATGGCGATCATCCAAAATATTTAGACGGTTCTCAATATCTGTGAACCTATTACAGCAATCAAACTGAAATTTTGTATGTTGATAGAGGTTATTAACATAAGTTCACCTATGGACCTTTCAATAACCTGATGAACACAAATCCAACATGGCGGCAATGCGAATAGTAAAATTTTATATGGATTTTTCTCGCAACTTAATTATCCGAGCGCAGTGAAACTCAGCACGGTAAGGGTTCATACAAGGCTTAATATATTGGCGTCTAATATAATTAATTTCTATGAATAATCAAAAATGGCAGCTGTACAAAATTCACAAAATTATGTTTATATTATATTTCTCGTGTCTTAAACAAGCGATAGAAATGTAGGTTGGTACAATGAGGAGAATTCTCCGGAAGCTCCTCGGTCCTGTACAGGTAGATGAAGAATTAAGTAGGAGACATAACTCCGAGCTCTACGAACATATAGAGAAACTATCTAATTGTGCAAGAAAAAAGAGAATAGCCTTTTATGGCCATATCGTGAGATTACCAATCTTTTGCTCAGTTTCTGGCGCAATTAGAATGTTCGTACCACGTGGTTGAAGGAAACTGAGAAGGATATTAACGAACTGGAAATATCAGATCTGCATGACAGACAGGCTGTGAGGCGTGCTTTGAAGGAAGTCCATGGTTTTCAGGAGAAACCTTGGAAAAAAGGTACCTCCAGGACTACCGAAAGAAAGGAGGAACTCCGGCAGAAAATACGTCAATTCTGGGCGAAGATCAAGACCCTACAGTCGAATAAACGTGGTCCTAAGTAGGCCAATTCGAGAGAAGAAGAAGAAGCCACGATTATAATATTCATCTGCTGGCATTGTAACGTGTTTTTCGAGGGGATTTTATGCCACTGACATAAGTCAGTAGGAAGCCATTCTATATTTATTTACGTGGCAAATTGTTCAGCCAAGAGAAGTTTTCATGTTAATTTATTATTATTATTATTAACTTATTATTATTATTAAGGTATTTTTTTTGGAGCATTTTTATAAAATTTTAAGCATTCAGACAGGTTTTCTATGTCATAGAAAACACTATCAATCAAATTATTACGAACAACATTATCATAGAAAATTATATGATTACGGAATTTTACGGAGTTTTGTCAGTTAGGGTATTATGAGAGAGATGAGTCACGGGGAATTCGGCTACAGGCTTATTCTTGTCAAGAAGCATGACGCAAGCCTGGGTTGCTGCTTCAAGAAAAGGCGAAATAGTCTGGAACGGTAATCGACATCATCCTCGCGCCGAGTGTAATGACCCTGAGGAGGGGGGTAGCGCGTGGTGGCTCAGCCAAATCAGAGGAGAGCGGGCGAGAAGAAGCCGGGTCCAGAGAGGGGAGGCGACGAGTGCATATATGGTTTGCGCGCCGTGGAGGCTAGGCGACTATCGTTGTAAAACCTAACCAGTGTGGTTGTACGTGTGATTGGCTCCGATGTTCGGACCATAAAGTTATCATATCTACAAGTATCTCATCAACTAACGAAGAAGATGACGACGTCCAGGAGGCTTGGGAAGCTCTCTTCAACATCCAGTACGAGGGAAATGCTTCGGCAATTTCTAGTGGTAAGCGCGAATGACTCAGAACTACGTAATCTCTCGTCTTTTTTTTTTCATTTTCAGTATTTCAGTAACTTCATAGCTTGGGAATAAGAGTACAATCAGTAATTTATCCGACTCCGTTTTCACGTAATTTTCTAGCGGTAATATTCAAATCGCAACGCTCCACTTTAAATTCAGAATATATTATTATTACTATTAATTTTGCCATACTTGTTTTATATAATAAATTCATTTCTTTTAACCATGCAATCTTTGCTTTCAGTAGGTAGCATTAGATATAGACCAATTCCTTCTCCTGATACAATTGTTTGTTGGGTTAATGATCAAATCATACCACGATCTGAGTGAATAGATTCTTGAAGGTGTTCTACCAGAGCTAGGTGTTGTTAAATATAAATTTAGATTTCAACATAGCGTTGAGGTCTTGGCGCCCATTAAAACAACATATCTTAGGCAGAGTAAATATTTCAAAGTGCAAGGCAGGGCCAGTAGAAGCATTACATTTGTCACGCAAAAGTGAGGGCTAAAGAAACCGTTACACTTGTCGCTACCAACTTGGGGCTGAAAACCTAATAACATTTGTGGAAGGAGAAGGGTGTATATTTCTGTGCCTGTATTTTGGGGGTTTTTCATTTATCGGTGTGTATCAGCATGGGTAGTGCTGAGGAAGAGATGAAGTTGCGTAGTGGTCACCAGTTGGATAGTGAAGATACGAGCAGTATGGCTAGTCTTGGAAATGAAAGCAGTACAGGGATGTCGGAGGTAAATCCCGATAGGCCTACTGAGGGGGGTAATCAATACAGTCGAGCAGGGTTAGAGAGTTTGCTTCTTCAGTTTATGCAACAAAATAAAAATAAGTACAGATGCTTTAAACGCTAAACTTGAACAAAATAGTAGGGAAAATAAAGAAGAGTAATAGGGAATTGAGCGATAGTTTAAATGCTAAACTTGAACAAAACAGTAGGGAAATTAGTGATAAGTTCGAACTGAATAGAGGTGAGATCAGAGGGGTGATGGAAGAGAAGGCTAAAGAGAATATTGCAGATGTAGACAGAAAATTAGGAAAAGTACAGGAGGAGTTAGAAATTAGAATCAGTACACAGGCTGAAAATTTAAAAGAACTAGTGCAACTTGAAACACAGCAGGTCAAAAAGCAATTGGGGGGAGAAATTGACAAAATTCAGGTAGCAACTAAAGATGTTAAAGAACAGCTGGGGGGAAGAATTGATAAAGTTCATGCAGAAATAATCACTGAAGTTAATGATTTAAGGGAGAGGAATAAGGAAAGCATTAATGAGAAACAAGCTAAATTAAGTGGTAAAGTTGAAGCATCAGAAGGGAGCATTAGGTTAACTGTAACTAATATTGAAAGAAAAGCTGAGGAGAAAATTGCTGAATTAGAACAGAAGTTGAAAGCTAGAATTAGGCAGGAAAATAGAGTAGGCCAGTTTATGTGAATAGCACACACAGGGAAATAGAACTAGGCAAATCTAGTAATCGGCAGGGTTGTCCAATGGAGTTCATGAACACAATAGAAAATAAATTCGGGGAGAGGTTGGAAGATGGTAGTATTGAGTGGTGCCAGGTTGTTGAAATTTTAGAGCAAGTGTTTGTAGGGGAGACAAGAAACTGGTTTGCTGTCTACAGAGACAATTTCGAGAATATTTCAGATTTTAAAGTTAAATTTTGTGAGAAGTTTTGGAATGTGGTAATTCAGTCTCAGCATCGTGAGGGAATTGTGTGTGGGAAATATAACCCGAGAGGCAACTACACTATGACCGAGTACTTTTTAGGACAGGTATTAACGTGCAAATATCTGGATGGTTTGAAGGAGGAAAGTGATGTAGTCAGGCTATTACTAAGACATTTTCCATATAGAATCAAGGAAGCTGCCTGTATCCAAAATGTTAAATCTATTTCACAAGTGGAAAATTTATTAAGTACATTCGATGCTCTGGGAAGAGGTGGTTATGAGGAGAATTTTGGTAGGAACCAGGGTAACCATAATAACAGGCCTAATGAGTATAGGAACCAGGAAGTTCAAGGGAACAGTGGCGAAGGGGCCAAAGTTCAAAATAGGGGGAACCAAAATAATAATAATAATAATAATCAGCAAAACCAGTACAGAGGAAATGGGTATGGTACGTACTACCAAGGTAGAAATAATGATTTCAGGGGAAATCAAGGCCGAAATAATGATTTTAGGGGTAACCAAGGCAGGTATAATAACAATAATAATTATAACCAGAACAGGGGTCAAGGAGGGAATCAGCCCAATGGTAATAACGGACAGAGAGATACCGTTAATACAACCCAGAACAACCAGACCAGTGCAGTAGTGAGTAGTACTACACCAAGCGGTAGTAATGCTTTAAACACGCACCAGGCTGCGATGTAAGGTCAGAATCTCAGTCTGTAACATGCCCTGTCCATACACTTATACAGGAACCCTATGACCTAAATGTAAGAAATGAATTATTACGTGAACTAAATGATGAAGGTATTATTCAGGAGGTGGTTAGTAAGAGCCCCATAGTTAAATTTAACGTGTCCGAGGCGTACACAGATGTTTTAATTGATAGTGGTTGTATGAACAGTTGCATAAGTAGTGCATTTTATGATAAAATGAAAGGAACTGGAGTAAATTTTGAGGAGATGCCAATTAAAAGCACTTTTGTTATCACAGCTGTTGGGAAGAGGTCTAAAGTAATTTCTAAGCAAGTTTTAGTAGACATTAAAATTAATAATCATGTAGAGAAGCAGATTTGTCTTGTAATTCCAAATTTAGTATTCAGTGTTATCTTGGGTTCAGAGTGGCTAAGTAGAGTGTCTGGTAACTTATGTTATGATGTAGGGAGTTTGAAATTTAAATGGGGTAATTCTGAAGTAGAAGTAGCGTTCAATGACCATATTCAGAGAAGTAGTGTTGTAGGTGTGATAAATGAGATATCGCCAGCCGTAGAGTGGGGTTCTCCATGTTTTGTGGGCAGTGTGATTACGAGCGGTAGTCTAGAGGACTCGTTACGTGATGCTGCATTTCAGGGAAATATAGAGATGGAACAATATGTTCGGCTCTATGATGTGTTATTGTGTAATAGAGTTTTTGAGGATCGCATTGGTATGGCCAATTGCTATACACATTCATTGAACGTTATTGATAGGTCAGTATTCACAGGACATAGATATCCTGTACCTTTCGCTTATCAGAGTGCAGTTGAGGCACAAATTAACCAGATGCTTGAAGATGGGATTATTGAGCACTCTAACAGTCCATATGTTAATTCTTTGATCACGGTACCCAAGGCCGACGGCACTGTTCGTATTTGTTTAGACGCTCGTTTAGTTAACAGTAGAATTAGTTCAGATCAGCTGAAATCTATGTCAATAGAGGAATTAATGCAAACATTTGAGGGGAAGAAGTATTTCACTTGTGTAGATTTGAGTTCCCGTTTTTGGCAAGTGCCACTTATGTACGAAGATAGACCATTTACAGCTTTTAGTCATAAATATAACCTTTATCAATTTTGTAGAACACCTTATAGGTTAAAGAGTAGTTCAGCAGCTTTAATTAGGGCTTTAAACATCGCATTAGGGGATGACACAGGAGAGTTTGTAACCATTTACATTGATGATATGGTAATTAGTTCACGCAGTTTTGAGGAGCATCTACGTCATTTAGATATAGTTTTTCAGAAGTTAGATCAGGCAGGGTTCACTTTGAAGCTGTCTAAGTCGTCATTCTGTCAGTCAGAAGTGACATTTTTAGGTCATAGAGTGTCGAGTAGAGGTGTGACACCAGAGGAAAGTAGGGTTAGCATGTGTGGACAGTAGCAACAGGGCATCGTTACAGACACTGAGAAATAGGATAGTGGAGCAACGTGATGACATTAAGGATGTGTCATAAAGTGAGTTTGTTTAGCTGGCAAGCCAGCCTATCAAATGAGTAAGTGTGGTATTTGGTGCGTGGAAGATCTGGTCTTCCAGGCAGGCGTATCAGAAGTCACACAGGGGGGTAGTATGTAAGTAATTGAGTGTTTTTAAGGTACAGGGAAATATGACGGGATTGTCGGATGCTCTTGAGCACTAAAATGTCTCGATACACCAAGGCCAGAATTTGGTAGCGCTGGTGAATTCCCATTTGTCTCCTAGAGATGGGTGAGCGCTTGAACAGGGTATTTTTGCTTAAGGCGTCCACGAGACAAAAGATGGGCCATCAGAAGGCGAGACAGTCCTTCATGAAACTCATACATAACAGCACACGTGATTTCTGTTTACCGTCTCGCCATGTAAGATTTGTAAGTGTGTAATTTAAGGTAATTTGTACAAAGGTATTATTTGTGTGAGGAGAACTGGTATTAAGTAGAATATGGTCTACGGGAACTTATTACGGCACATAAATATTTGGTGTTATATGTAATGCGCATTTACTGTTTTTTTTTTCAGAAGTCAATATTAATTTAGTCTATTATAAAGAGGGAATAACCCTTGGCAGACTACTCAAAGATAGAATTCATGTACATTGTTTGGCCTTTGCTGATGACATAGCAATCCTTTCTAATAACAGGCAAGAAGCAATTCATTCCATTGAAAAATTACATGAAATTGCCATGAAAACGGGACTTCAAATTTCTTATGAGAAAACTCAGTACATGGAAGGAGCCTCACGATACTTAGACGGACAACCTATGAGAACTAAATTCGGCAAAATCTTTCAAGTGAACGAATTCAAATATCTGGGAGAAATTATTCAGCCCTCTGGTTTAAACCGTGAAGCAAATAAAGAGAGAATTTCCAAATTACAGGAAGCTTACAGGATCACTTGGAATAGGTATAACAAAAAATCAATATCTCGGAAAGCAAAACTTAGACATTATAATACAGTAATCAAACCGGAGGCGTTATATGCATCAGAAACCTTAATCATTGGTGGCAAATCTTTAACCAAAGAGATTGAAAAACAAGAAAGGAAAATTTTACGAAAAATTTTTGGCCCAGTTTTTATAGAGGGAATCTGGAGGAAAAAGTCATCCCAGGAAATATATCGCCAATGTGAAAAAATGTCTCATACTTTTCGGAAAAGATGATTGAAATTTTACGGGCACATTATCAGAATGAACAATGGCAGATTGACTAAAAGAATTCTCAACTTGGCCCTCTCACTAAAAACCAAGAACAGCTGGCTACGTGAAATTGAAACAGATCTCCAGGAAATCAACATTTCAGACAATATTATACAGGACAGATGCAAATTCAGAACCCTAATCGACAATCACCAATTTGAAGACAAACCCAACACCAGGGCCACCATAACTTGAACAGAAGACCGAAGAAAGGCGCTCAGCGAGAGGATGAAGAGATTTTGGAAGGAAAAGAAGGCCAACACATCAGCTAAACAGGTTCAACCGTGCTCCTGAGTCGGGCATAACGATGCAAGAAGAAAGAGAGATTAAGTATTATGGTCACGATGTGCTGCCACAATAGTGTGATCGTGTGTTCAGTGAGATCAGTGAGATTAAATTTCACCATAAGGAAGGGACCTCCAGTGAAATTAGGAAGTTCTGTGGTGATAAATATATCAGAACACCTTTGATGCATGTGATGTGACATCTTATATACATAGTGCTCACACATTATTTATGTCTATTTTTCCAACATAGAGAAATTTGAGAGGCGGAAATATCCGTGGAACATTATTCTATATGAAAAATATTGGACTGGTTGCTAAGTGCAATCCATAGTGACAACAAACTTTGATGCAAAGTGCGTAAAGAAAAGTTATGAGTGTATATATATGTAATTTAGGGTGATTTCATTTATGTAATATGTATTTTGGATGGAGATTATTAACGTGTCTGGGATAATCGGATAATGGACTGTCATCACGGTAAATCATCCGATGATCCAAGGCGAATATGTAACGTGTTTTTCGAGGGGATTTTATGCCACTGACATAAGTCAGTAGGAAGCCATTCTATATTTATTTACGCGGCAAATTGTTCAGCCAAGAGAAGTTTTCATGTTAATTTATTATGATTATTAACTTATTATTATTAAGGTATTTTTTTGGAGCATTTTTATAAAATTATAAGCATACAGATAGGTTTTCTATGTCTTAGAAAACATTATCAAGCAAATTATTACGAACAACATTATCATAGAAAATTATATGATTACGGAATTTTACGGAGTTTTGTCAGTTGGGTATTGTGAGAGAGATGACTCACGGGGAATTCGGCTACAGGCTTATTCTTGTCAAGAAGCATGACGCAAGCCTGGGTTGCTGCTTCAAAAAAAAGGCGAAATAGTCTGGAACGGTAATCGACATCATCCTCGCGCCGAGTGTAATGACCCTGAGGAGGGGGGTAGCGCGTGGTGGCTCAGCCAAATCAGAGGAGAGCGGGCGAGAAGAAGCCGGGTCCAGAGAGGGGAGGCGACGAGTGCATATATGGTTTGCGCGCCGTGGAGGCCAGGCGACTATCGTTGTAAAACTTAACCAGTGTGGTTGTACGTGTGATTGGCTCCGATGTTCGGACCATAAAGTTATCATATCTACAAGTATCTCATCAACTAACGAAGAAGATAACGACGTCCAGTAGGCTGTGGGAAGCTCTCTTCAACATCCAGTACGAGGGAAATGCTTCGGCAATTCCCAGTGGTAAGCGCGATTGCCTCAGAACTACGTAATCTCTCGTCTTTTTTTTTTCCATTTTCAGTATTTCAGTAACTTCATAGCTTGGGAATAAGAGTACAATCAGTAATTTATCCGACTCAGTTTTCACGTAATTTTCTAGCGGTAATATTCAAATCGCAACGCTCCAATTTAAATTCAGAATATATTATTATTACTATTAATTTTGCCATACTTGTTTTATATAATAAATTCATTTCTTTTAACCATGCAATCTTTGCTTTCAGTAGGTAGCATTAAATATAGGCCAATTCCTTCTCCTGATACAATTGTTTGTTGGGTTAATGATCAAATCATACCACGATCTGAGTGAATAGATTCTTGAAGGTGTTCTACCAGAGCTAGGGGTTGTTAAATATAAATTTAGATTTCAACATAGCGTTAAGGTCTTGGTGCCCATTAAAACAACATATCTTAGGCAGAGTAAATATTTCAAAGTGCAAGGCAGGGCCAGTAAAAGCCTTACATTTGTCACGCAAAAGTGAGGGCTAAAGAAACCGTTACAGCATATAATTCTATACAATATAAAACAATCCAACAAGGCGTCCATACGATACATTTCACAGGTTCTCAATATCTCCGAAGCTATTTAAGCAATCAAACTGAAATTTTGTACGGTGTTAGAGAACTGTTAAGTGAGGGTAACTTTCGAAACCCTGAGAAACACAAAAACATCACGGCGGCCAAGTGATTTTCAAACATTTCAAATAAATTTTCTAGCGACCTAATCACCCGAGTGCAATGAAAAACTGCACAGCAAATCCTTATTCAGAGCATAACAACAGCTATTTTTTTGGAAAAAGAATAAGAATAAAAATAAAAAATCTTTAAGTACTGAAATTAAACAAAATACCTGAATTAATAGTTGGGGAAAAATCTGGAGATGATGTAGTTATAGATGTTTACACCTCCGCTGTCTGTAACCCACCCAGCCATCCCAAATATGATCTTGACTTATATAAATGAAATTCCAGCAGACTCAGCCATTTTTGGCAACGTACAGTATTGCCAACTCCACGCATTCGGTACTATATGAAAGTGCACCAATTTTCATTGAAATGGTGAATTTTCGTCCAGACAGTCATCTAACCAAGTATATTGTATTGGACATGTTGGCAACGGTGATAGGACATGATACGTCAATGTGAATGAGCAAGAAGTAAAAACATTTATTTACAAAAGTTTGATGCTTTTCAGTCGGTCAACACGATTGTACCCAAATGAGATGGATTATTCCCTAATCCTGAAAGAAGTTACATGAGATTAATAAATACACTTGGATGACCAGTTTCGACCGTCAAGCGATCATCAGATCCATTACATTTTGAGATAGTGCAACTAAATCAGTGTATATATTGTAAATGTTTTCACCCATATTCTCAGACCTCGATTCTATAGCCTAAGTGCAATGGATCTGATGATGATCGCTTGTCGATCAAACTGGTCATCCAAGTGTATTTATTAATCTCGTGTAACTTTTTCAGGATTAGGGAATAATCCATCTCATTTGGGTACAATCGTGTTGACCGACTGAAGAGCCTAGTCCACACCGGCAGATTTGTTTGCAGACTGTATGCAAACTGTATGAAGACTGTATGTAAACTACTTTGGAGTCTGGAAACAGTCTCCATACAAGTCTGCATACAGTACACAGACTGTTTAGAAACATTGTATCCGATACAAGTATGTTACTTGGTTTGCGTCCACACCAGAATTAGACCTCTAGTCCACACAGTCAGTGCTTCTAGCGATGCCGAGTGAAGAAGAAGTACTTTTGGCTTGTGCGTGTTTTGTATTGCTTAATTATGTGTCTACTCTACCAAGGAAGAGGTGGTGTTGGACACCCTGCCGGTAGCCCCACTAAACTACATTTTGTGGCAATATAATGAGATCACTGTGTGGTCACTGATGGGACATGTTTCAAGGCCTAATTAGTTTTGGTCCCTTCATCAGCCGATATGAATTAATAAATGTCAAAGACACACGAAATAAATAGCGTAACAACAAAAAGGCCCTTGTTATTAAACCTTATATGGTGCACCATAAAGAAGGATGGGAATTGAAACTAAATCAACACAATATGATGTGGAAAAACGTGTCTAGCTGGATGTGTCTGCGGTTTGTATCCGGTCTACAGTTCCAAAACACGTCCACACAGGAAGACTTGAGACAAAATACTTGTTTCTTGTATGAGTGTTTTCCATTTAGTTGGAAAACAGAAAACATTGTATCTTGTCTCTTGAAACACGAGATTTGTTTGTCATTTGAATGCAAACTGTATGCAGACTGTTTCCAAACATCACTCGAGTCTCCCGATTGTATGCAAACATTCCGCATACAAATGAGAAACATTTGGGAAACAGACTGCATACAGTGTTTCTGGAAACAAATCTGCCAGTGTGGACCAGGCTTCAAGCATCAAACTTTTGTTTACTAAGGCAACACTGAAAAATGGCTTCAAACACCAAAACATTTATATACATAATAAAACAAATGGTTCCAGTGCAGCAGTGACAACTCCCAGAAAGGTATGTGAATCATAAATCATAGAATATTTTCAATAATCTGCCATGTAAAAGTTAAAAAGCCAAAAATAGCTGTTGTCAAGCTTTGATGAAACTTCTAACGATGTTCATTTCCACATACATCAGTTCGAAATTTAAAAACCTTATATTTTATTTCTCTTATCTTATTCAGGCGATTGAAGAGAAGATTTGTATGATCATCATCATCTTGCACAGTTTCCCGCCACTGGCCGGGTCTGTTTGGAACACAAGCCTCTCCAACGTCTTCTGTCTTCCCACCATCTCTCAGCTTACACCCTTGTCCAGTCTTCTCCTCTCTTCTTCACGCTTTCTTCCACCCCCTTCAGCCACCTGTCTCTCGGTCTCTTTCCTTCCCACTTCGTCTCGTGTATCCTCTTCTCCTCCATTCGCTTTACATGTCCATACCATTTAAGTCTAGATTTCTCTATACCATCCTGTAATGGTTCCTCCTTCATTAATTCTCTGGTCCTCTCATTTCTTATTCTGTCCATCTTTGTAGCTCCAATACTGCTTCTCAAGAACCTCATCTCACTGGCCTGTATTTTGCTCTTCTCCCTTCCTTTCATAACCCAGGTCTCCGAGGCATACGTCAGGATAGGGACATAGTACGTCCGATATATGATCTTTTTGCAGTTCTGAGGGACATCCTTGCTCCATAACATGCTTCTCACACTCCTCCGAAATGCTTCTGCCTGCCTCCCCCCCTCATTTATTTCTCTATCGTTTCTTCCATTATCTTGTATCAGGCTTCCCAGATACTTGAAAATCTCCACTTTCTTCAGCTGTTCCCCACCAATTGTTATTCCCGTTGTGGTTCTTTCCTTCTTCCTTGTTGTGATCACCATCTCACTCTTATTTATGCTAAATTTAATCCCATATCCTTGTATTATTCCTTCCCACATGTCCAACTGTTCCTGTACCTCCTCCTCATTTCCCCAAATCATCAAATCATCTGCAAACACCATTGCTTTCATCTTTCCTTCCCCAATTACTTGTGCCACTCGGGTCATTATGTCATCCATCACCACAATGAAAAGTAACTGTGACAGTGCACTTCCTTGTTTCAGGCCGTTTCTCTGTTCCAACCAGTCCGATCTCTCTCCTCCCACTTTCACACAGCTCACGCTTCCCTTGTACATCTCCTTTATCCTCTTTATAGTCCATCTCTCTACTCCTCTATCCTCCAGGGACTTCCATACTTTGTTTCTGCATACACTGTCATATGCTTTCTCAATGTCCGGTAAGGCCATCAGTAGATCTGTTCCATACTCATAGTGCTGTTCTTGTAACTGCCTTACAGCAAAAATCAAATCCACTGTGGACCTTCCTGCTCTGAAGCCATGTTGTTCTTCCCTCATCCCTCCTTCTATCCTTGTCCTAATTCTCCTTTCCAAAACTTTCTCGAAGATCTTTGCACAATGACTCATCAGTGTTATTCCCCGATAGTTTCTGCAATCTGTTCTACTACCTTTCTTAAAGATAGGGGCAATTATTCCTTTTTTCCAGTCCTCTGGGGTCTTCCTTTCCTTCCATGCTGTCCTCATCACTCGGTACAACCATTGTATCCCCACCTCTCCTGCTGCTCTCACCATCTCCACACTCAACTCATCCACTCCCGGTGCCTTCCCTCCCTTCATCTTTTTCACAGCATGTTCCACTTCTTTCCATGTTAAGTCCTTTTCTGTTTGCAGTTCATCTTCCTCTTCCCCGATTTCTTCCTCCTCACCATCATTTCCATTTGGGTTCAGCAGTTCTTCAAAATATTCTTTCCACATTTTCTTCACTTCTTCCCTATTTTCTATCTCTTGTCCCCTTTTGTTCATCATTCTAACATAATCCGTAGGATCCTTCCGCCTCTTATTTTTTACCATCCCAAACAGGACCTTTTTTGTACCTTCACTATCCTCCATCATCTTTGTCCACTCTTCCATCCACTTTCTTCTCTCCTCAGCCACTACTCTCTTCGCCTCCTTCTTTCTTTCCTGGTACTCTTCCCTTGTCTCTACCGTCCTATTTTGATACCACCTCCTAAAGGCTCTATTCTTTTCCCTTACTATATCTTTTGTCTTCTCATTCCACCATGGTGTTTCCTTCCACCTCTTCTTACTACGGTACTTGTCCTCCCACATACTGCTTCTGCTGCACCTACTAGTGTCTTCTTAAATCTAGCCGATTCCTCTTCCACCCCTCTTTCTTCATCTGTTGGAATTCCTTCCTTTGCCATTTTGAGGTACTCGAACCTTCTATCCCCTTCTTTCAATTTCCATATCCTTATACGTCTTTCCTGGATCTCAGTCCCTTTCTTCTCCTCACTCCCTCTAAGGTTCATTACCAGCAATCGATGGTCGCTACCCAGGTTCTCCGATGGTATAACCTTGATGTCCGTGATGTTCTTATTTAGTTCTCTCTCATGCAGTATGTAATCGACCACCGACTTCCTGGTCAAGTCATCACTGTACCATGTGATTGTGTGGCTCTCCCTTTTCTTACCGTAAACCAGGAGTTCCCAACTAGCAGGCTGTTCCTTTGGCAGAAGTCCAACAGTCTCTTTCCTTCCTCATTTCTGGTCCTAGAACACTCTCATAACCTTGTCTTTCTCTTCCTACATGGGCATTCAGATCCCCCATAACTATCATATTTCTTCCTACCAGCTGCTTCTGCAATTCCTCTTCAAACTCCTCCTCCTCTTCAGAGGCGCAGCCTACTTGTGGAGCATACACTTGCACTATTTCTACGGTCTCTCCCCTCAGTGCTACTTTCACTTTCATCATCCTATCAGTTATTCTCCTCACTTCTTCTTTCAAACCAGCTCGTACTACTACTCCCACTCCATTCCTCTTTCCCTCTTCATTCCCACTCCAGTACAGCCTATAGCCCTTTCTCAGTTCTCTCCTTCCTTCCCCTTTCCACTTTGTTTCTGCCAATCCCAATAAATCCAACTTCCTTCTTTCCATCATATCCACTATCTCCTCCACCTTCCCCGTCAGCGTTCTTATGTTTCAAGTTCCAAATCTTAGTCCGTGTGTTCAGCCGTGTCGTCGTCTATTATGTCCATCATGTCTGAGGCTCGTTCCATTCTTGAAAGCATTTGGTTTCATCCACTACTGGCTTGCTGGGCCTATCGTAGCTTCACCAGAGCCCCGTTAGCCGTCACTTTTCAGGGCTCCTGTAGGATGTTCACAGCTACCGTAACGGCCCCGGGGCACACGAAGTCCCCACTGTACTGCGCCCCTACAGGTGATCCCCTACTTTGTGCCGTTGCCCGTCTCCCACGATGTGGACGAGGGGTTGGACTTATGGGATAACAAACATAATTTAATGGCACTAAATTCTTTAGCTTACTCTTCGTAAATCTTAGAAGCTGTGCATTTGAAATTTCTAAAAATTAATTCCAGTGATTCGTTAGATAGATGCCATCTCGCGGGAAGAGTCTTAAATCACAGATATCGAAAGCTATAATCTAGAACATAACTTCTCATTGTAATGGTATTGGTGAAGATATAGGTCATGAACCAACAGCTATTTAGTAGATCACATTGAAAAATCACGTTTAATAGGCAGGAGAGATTCAATGAAAAAGACGTGGGATAGGCTATTTAGTTCATTAATTCTGAATGAAGTATCACTCTTTTTCTTTTTCACTTTCATTTCGATAATATATGATTTTAATTTAATAAGTGCAGCTAACTGCCAAAAGAAATATATACATGACTGTGCATACAATAACCTAAATAAGACCACACATTCAGTCATTGCAGAAATCTGTCAACGAGACTTTCCTTTTGGAGTACAAAAGTAGGTGATAACGGTCACAGGTTGACCCACACAGTTTACACCTGCAGTTATCGTCCGGGTCATGGAAATTCTCAGTCTGGCATATCCGGTGGTGGAAACCATGCACGGCGTATCGCGTCACTACATGCCGTAGTTCATATCCAACTTGAGTCCATTCTCTGTAAATCATGGCGTCTGTTGAAAATAAACGTTGGCCATATGTCTTGCCGTTTTGCATTGAGTTCTTGTACAAGTTCTGTGTAGGCGGTGGTTGATGGTAGTAAAAGGTTAAGGCGAAGATCTTCGATGAAAAATTGCTCTCTTGCTAGCACGTAGGTGAGGCGAGACCATGTGAATTTCGACAGGCACAATGTTCTTTTCAGGAAAGTGGCTTTGACTCTTTCTATTTCTTCCAAATTTCTCTTCGTCAGTTGTAGCCAAATTGTCTCTAGTCCATAAGTTATGATTGGGGTAATTTTAAGGCGAAACAGGGTGATAGCTGTGGCTAAAGATAGCTCTCTCAGATTCCTTATAGTGTGAATAGCAATCTTTGCCGCGGCGACTCTTTCCTTGACGTGTAGGCTATAGACATCTCCTCGTCTGAAAAGTGATTCCCAAGTACTTGAAGTGTGATACATTCTGCAGCGGGACATTCTTATACATAATGAAGTCATTTGTTGAAAGTCTACCTCCTTTTCTGAATGTCATTTTCACAGTTTTAGTACCGTTCAGTGTTAATTCATTGTTTTCGGCCCATGTTGAGAGTTTATCAAAAGCAGATTGAATGCAATCTAAGTTTCGAGAAGTGAGGACCATGTCATCTGCGTAAGCGTATATTTTAACGTTGTCAACTGCAATTTCTCCAGGTATTTCCGCAGTGGCTATGATGAAAAGCAGTGGACTCAGAGGGTCTCCCTGCAGTACTCCGTTGGTTTGGGTCATCGGGTTTGACTTACCGCCGGTTCTACCACATCCGGGCAAAGGGGCCGATAACTTGCCCGTCGGAATAAGTAAGAATTTCCGTTCGACCATCAACGGGTAGCGCTATCGGCGGTATAAACTTAGTCTACCCGGAGTGTAAATTTTCGGGAGCTTCGAGAGGCCGATAAAGCATTACCAGCCAGATTTGAACCATGCGTAAGGGTTTCTTTGCATCATCTGTTGTTGTTTGAGTCTTCAGTCTTTTGACTGGTTTGATGCAGCTCTCCATGCCTCCCTGTCCTGAGCTAATCGTTTCATCTCAACATAGCTATCACACCCTACATCCGAGGCAATCTGTTTAACATATTCTAACCTTGGTCTACCCCTACAGTTCTTGTCCTCGACCCTTCCTTCCATAACTAAGTTTGCTATTCCTGGGTGTCTTAGTATGTGTCCTACCAACCTATCTCTTCTCTTCATTAGCAGTCGCCAGAAACATCTCTCCTCTCCCACTCGTCTTAATACCTCTTTGTTTGTAACCCTATCTACCCATCTGATCTTCATCATTCTCCTGTAACACCACATTTCAAATGCTTCAATTCTCCTCTTTTCTGCTGCACCAATAGTCCAAGTTTCACTTCCATAGAGCGCCACGCTCCAGACAAAGGCTTTCAAAAATGACTTCCTAATACCTAAATCTATATTCGATGTCAGCAGATTCCTTTTTTGTAGAAATGCTTTTCTTGTCTGAGCCAACCTACTTTTTATATCCTCTTTGCTTCGTCCATCACTGGTTATTCTGCTTCCTAAGTAACAGAAATCTCCTACTTCCTTCAGCTTTTCACCTGCCAATTTGATCTCCATAGAGGTTTCTGATTTATTTCGGCTGCATTCCAGTATTTTTGTTTTACATTTATTAATTTTCATCATGAATTCTTTCCGTAAGACGGAGTCCATACCATTCAAAAACTCATTCAAATCCTCAGGCTTGTTGGCCAAGATGACGATGTCATCAGCAAATCTCAGAGTTGAAATTATTTCTCCTTGAATCTTCACTCCCACTTCAAATTTTTCTCGAATTTCCTTCATTGCTTGTTCAATGTAAAGATTGAAAAGTATGGGTGATAAGTTGCAGCCTTGCCTTACACCTTTCTGAATACCAGCTTCTATCTCATGTCCTTCAACTCGAATGACTGCTGTCTGGTTTCTGTATAGATTGTATATCACCTTCCTATCCCTGTACTTTATTCCAATCGATTTCAAAATGTCAAACAATTTAGTCCAATCAACGTTATCAAAAGCCTTTTCTAAGTCTACAAAAGCCATGAACGTTCTCTTAACTTTCCTTATTCTACCTTCCAAAATCAGCCTAAGACTTAGTACAGCTTCCCTCGTTCCTACATTTCTCCTGAAACCAAACTGGTCTTCACCCAACTCCGTTTCTATCTGTCTCTCAATCCTCTTGTAAATTATTCTAGACAGGATCTTTGAAGCATGAGTAATCAAGCTGATTGTACGGTAATCTTCACATCTGTCAGCTCCCACTTTCTTTGGTATAGGGATGATTACATTCTTCTTGAAATCAGGGGGTACCTACCCTGTCTCATAAGTGGTAAGTCTCTAGTAAGTGGTTTCAGTCATATTTAAATAATCGCCAACAGATCGTCGAACAAAAAAGTTTAGAAAATACCACAAACATATTTAAATATTACCACTCAGATCCTATGTTTTTGAAGTATGGCATTCCGCAGGGGTCCGTTCTAGGGCCACTACTTTTTCTCCTTTACGTAAATGACTTGCCATCTCAGATACCTGCATTTAAAACTGTACTATTCGCAGATGATACAAGTGTTTTGATGAGGGGTGAAAATGACACTGAACTTCAAAAATCAGTAGAGGAAGTAACAGGTCAGCTGTCCTTATGGTTCAACAATAATGGATTCCTTATCAACACTAGTAAAACAGTGGCTCTTAACTTTCACACAGCTCAGAATAAAAGTATTAATTCTCCCTCCATAATCTTAAATGACCTTAAAATTGGTAACGCCTCTTCTACTAAATTCTTAGGCCTTTGGTTGCAGGATGACCTAAAATGGAACTCTCATACCACTAAACTTGCCAAGAAACTAAACTCAAGTTGTTATGCATTAAGAGTAATAAGACAATCGACTAGCTGGAGAACTGTTCTTAGTACTTATTTTGCTTATTGCTATTCGCCTATGAAATATGGAATCATATTTTGGGGAAATTCACCTGCTGCTCACCAAATCTTTATTATCCAGAAAAGAATAATTAGAACAATGAAAGGAACTACTAGATTGCATACATGTAAGCCTCTGTTTAAACAACTGAAAATTTTACCTTTGCCATGTATTTACATCTTTGAACTTCTATTATTTGTCAAACAAAGCTTAGGAAATGAGGATATCTTTGAGATGAACTCAAATATACATAACTACCAGACCAGACAAAAGAACAATCTTCATGTACATGCTGCAAATACAACACTATGTAAAAATGGTGTATTCCATGCAGCTATAACACTATATAATCATTTGCCAAATAATATTAAAAGTACAGCAAATTACATAAAGTTCAAAATAAAAACTAAAGAGTTCTTGCTGGAGCACTGCTTCTACTCAGTTAAAGAGTTTTTAGAATATCAATAGTTATGTATTCATAGGACTAAATGATGTAAGGTTATCCTTGTGTAGGCCTATATTATTATTGTGATTGTAAATTAGTATTAGTATAATTTGTGAATTGACGTGTCCTATATCATTGTACAATGTACATTATATGATTGAATGGATGAATAAAAAATACAAATACAAATACTACACACCAAGTGAAATAACCTGATCAGACCTTCCTCTCCATCATCTATGCTGTACATAACCTCTTCATAAATTACTAATAATACAATTAGAATCATTAGGTAATTTTGTTGTCACATAATGATATAATTACAATTATTAATTAATTATAAGGGATGTAACAGTAATGTTATTGAGCATATTTTATTTTAAGGCTATGGAAGAGCTAATTGACGTCCTGGAAATGTGTAACTTTTTTGTCCACGTAGAAGACGACGCAGTCACACGTCAAAGACGGAACAGAGATCGGCTGGAGCATAATGAAATTTGGTCGAATGAGGAATTCTTCGTCCGGTTCAGGCTGCAAAAGCCAACATTGAACCTATGACTTGGTGTTTTGCTTATGCAGCATAAGACCTGATATTTGGGGCATTGCATTTTGTATTTTTCTACGTCACTAAAGCCTTGACAAACAGAACTACGATCTTAGGCTTGTGGTGACGCGTTATACGGTCAATGGCTTTCATCATAAAATATGTGTGACAAAATCATTCCACCCGCCAAACGAAAAGTGCAAATGTGAACTTTGCAACATGACCTATCCAAGATACCTTCTATAGCTGTGCAAGAAGAGTGAAATCTCTTGTAGAATACAGCAAAGATAACTATCTAATTATGCACTAATGTGCGCATTCCGTTCCATTAATTTTACAGAGTTTACAAACAAACTTGTCGCCTGGAGTGTGATAATTTGATTTGACATACATTTTATGATTGAACCTATGCACTGCAAGCCTTGTCACAACATGTCTGTAGCTCATATAGGCCTAAACCTGTTTTCAGACTGCAAAGTAGCCTATTGCTAGAAACATATTTCACAGGCTATTCCTCCTTGAAAAGCACTGCATGCTTGTCTAGTTTTAGATTATTGAGTTTAGGTATGGTTATTCAGTTGCATTCCTCCGAGAACTGAATCACATGCTAGGTTTATAGGCTACTGCACAGAAGTGTCGCGAGAGGTTTTGGTACTAGGCCTATATCTTGTTGAAACCAAAGAACACGTGATATCAACAAACAACGGACAAAAGCGAAACGAAAAGAAACTTAACGCATCTAACGCTAGGTGGCTCACTCATCGATTACTCAAATTTAACAAAAATCAGGCTAGCCACCATCTGTATTTTGCTATTAGGTTCCTGGCAGCTGCCCGGAACTTGCACAGAGGTTTACACCGGCAGATAGTTTATCACCCGGGTTGCTGCCCGCAACTTTTACCCGGATGTGGTAGAACCGGCCCTTAGACACTCTGTTGTCTATTTCTATTTGATTGTTCGACAAGATATTTTTTATTAGACGTGTCACTTGATTTCTTCCAGCGATGTCTTCTATTTTCCTGATTAATAGTTTCCTGTTCAACAAGTCGAAAGCTTTTGTATAATCTACAAAAACTGCATGGAGCATCCCTCCTGGGAGCCTGAGTGCCGCCTCAATATCCTCCTGAAGACATTTTACTGCCTGAATTGTGGATTTCCCTTTAATGAACCCAAATTGCTGCTCAGGGATTGGGTGAGATGTCAGTTTGCTAAGTCTGTCAGTTAATAGTCCTGTCAGAATTTTCAGTGGCGCACACTCCAAAGCTATCCCCCGGTATGAGTTCGGGTCCCTCGAGTCACCTTTCCCTTTATACAAAACCTTTAGTGTAGAAAGCCTCCATCTGTTTGGGATATTTCCTTGTCTTAGACATGCATTAAAAAGCTCAGTCCATGTTGTTGCAAGAGCATGTGCAGTTTCCTTCAGGTGTTCGAAGAAGATACCATCTGGACCGCAAGCTTTTTTATCTTTTGTTTCTGCGATTTGTTTCCGAACTTCATCCAGTGAGAATGGATTTGTTAACTCAATTTCTTCGTCTTGGTTTGTGTTAGGTGGATGTGTTTCTCTGTCTTGTAAAACCGTCCTGAAGTGTTTTTCCCATGTGCTAAGTGGAATGTCTCTCGGGAAATAGGGTTGTTTTGGCGCTGAGGCTTTGAACCATTGCTGTTCAGATTCTTCAATGAGTTTCTTCTCTTCTTTTGCAAGATGGTTCTTTTTGCTTTGATCTATAGTTTGTAGTGTTTTCTGGCTGTGTTATATGTCTCCAGGTCTCTCCAAGTTAATGTTATTTTTGCTCTATGCAGTGCGATTAGTGCTGTTTTTCTTGCTTGATAGCACTCTCGGGTGAACCAAGGTTTTGCCCTCCGTTGCCTCCATTTTTGCGTTACTATTGCATGTGCCAGCTGTTCTTCAATCATACTCAAAGCTTAGTCTATGTTGCCTCCTTTGAGCTCTTTTAGCGCTATGGGTGTTGCATCCATGTTGAGTTGGCTTATATTGATTTCTCTGGTTTTCTTTGTTGACCGCTTGATTGGCTTCTCTTCTGCGAAAGATCCTATCATTTTAATTAGGGTGCTGACCGGTAAGTGTTTTCGTACCGGCAGTCTTGTCTGATCTCTTGATGTGTCTTGCCGCTGTTTGCGAACACAAGGTCAATAGTACTGGAACCATTAGGTCCAAAGTAGGCTTTTTCCTTTTTGTCGTTGATCAACGTTAGGCCCTCCTTTTCTAAATAACTGATCACAGTGTTCATCTTCTGAGAGGGAGCATTAATCCTGCAGTTCATGTCTCCTAATAAGATTAGCTTGTCGTTTCTGTTTGTCAGGCTGAGAGCATTTGCAACTTCTTCCATTATATCATCTGCCTTATAGTCAGGTTGGAAGTACACACACATTATTATGCATAATTTTGTTTTCACTAATCGAATATTTGGAGAGCTAAGCTGAATCTCGAAGGGGGCCAAGGTAGGTTTTATTAACATACTTATGCCACATTTGGGCCTTCCCCTTTCTCCTTGTGTTGCATATGAATGAATTGAATAAAAATGTTCTGTGCTCCACTGTGTGGTCAAGAACGTTTCCGTAAGTGTAACTAAGTCATAGGCGTTGAAAGTATCCTCTGGTATCATGTTGACAGCGTTTTTCAATCCTTCTATGTTCCATAACAATATCTTCACCAGATTTTCTTTTCCTGAATTTTTATCAACTGATATTTGCTTTTTGTTGCGTAAAGTGGGCAATAAAGATCTTGAGTCCTTATTCCAGAGATCCTGCAGACTGTCTTTGTGTGAAAGCTCGGGAGAGGCGAAATCATCTGACTAGTACATTAATTGGCCAAAAGTCAGGGTTTTCAGTCATTCCAAGGTATTGAAATGATATTCCAACTTTGAAGGCCTTGTTTGTGCCTGTAGTGTTCAGGTCTTCACATGCTATATCCCCCTGAATTCCATTTTTGCATAGAAATGAAATATATGATTTTCATACCTTATTATCTTCTGGGGGGACATTACAAATTGTAATTAACAACCTTGGTCACTTCGGCACCAACTCGCACAATCCATGTCTAGCTTAGACCGAAACTAGGCGCACTTTCACATGATCTCGATGGCGCTCTTTTGTTTTACGATACCGCATATGAAATAGTACCGAATGCGTGGGGTTGGCAATACTGTACTTGTTACTTGGAATTCCATCTATACAAGTCGTGATCAAATTTGGGACGGTGGGTGGGTTACAGACATTGGAGGAGTAAACATCTATTACTACATCATCTACAGATTTTGCCCAACCATTACTACAAGTATATTGGCTAATTTTTGTACTTAAACGGATGAATGAAGTAAGGCTACCAAGACGAGCACTGGAATGACGAATGACAGGGAAGAGAGGACGAGGAAGACCAAGAATGAGTTAGATGGACTCGGTGAAGAATAGCATTAGTAAACGGAACCTGGATTGGAACACCATGTCGGAAGAGGAATGGTGGAACGACAGAACAAAGTGGAGAGGAACCAATTGCCCCCACCCAATGTCAGCTGGAAAAGGGGAAATGAAGACCATTTTGTACTTAAGAAAAAGATATCAAGGAGTGATACTTCATTCAGTGTTAAGTTATTCACAGAACTAGCCTACTTGTTTTAAGTACATGTTAGAAAAGCCAAACCTCCTTTGGGTCTTCATAGGCCTAGAGTGGTAAATGGATGGACAATGACGATTGTTGTCAAATGCAGTAGTATACCAGGTGAGTGATTAATTATAAGACACAATGAAAAAATGGAGAATTGCCTTTTTTAACCAATTACTAAATACACTGATAGTAAAACAATTACAACTACTGTTGGAAAAATAAAATCAAGAACAATATTAGTTTAAAAAGATCCATAATTTTAAGAATGTTATAGGTTTTATGTCCCTTTTAACTACTGAGCCTTTTAGAAATGGAGTGCTGGAATTTTGCCCCAAAGGGATCTATAACATGCCAGTAAATCTGACACCGATCTCTGCCAACGGTAAAACTTCACAAGAGGGTTTCACAATGGTTTTGCCTAGACCAATATTTTCGTCCAGACCAATGGTGGATTGATAGCGCGGCCCTAGGGCCACGTTAGCTAATAGATAACACCCGTGGTTTTTGTCACGCACAGTGGGGGAAGTCACCCATCAATAATCTTTATCCAAGCCAATAGTTTTGCCATTTATTTCATGTGTGGTGAAAGGAAACCCTCTCGTAAAGAATTAATAAAATATGTAAGTAAATAGTTCGTAAAAATTTATGTGGAGTAGGCAAATTTGAAAAGAAGCCAAAATCCCGACTGATCAATGTGCTCCTGGTCATCCTACTTGTATGGTATACATCCTTTCTACTTCATGTTTGTAATGCAATCCGGTTTGTCTCTAGATTGCACAAAGTTATATCACTCATAACTTCTCAAGTCAAATTTATAAAAAAATTGCAGCCTTCATACACACATGTACATGTGAAACAAACCAAACCCTGTGGCACGCGACCGCTGCACAGCCATTTGGCCTGCAGAAATTATGGTGATGTGTGGTCAGCGCAACGGGTCCACTCGGCCGTTAATCTTGGCTTTCATGACTGGGGCGCTGCCTCACTGCCAGACAGCTGCGTGCACCCCGTTCCAGCCCTCACGTCAGTTTCTAAAATACCTGACGGAGCCGGGAATCGAACCCAGGGCCTCCAGGTGAGGGGCAGGCACGCTACCTCATCACCATATATGTAACACCGCCAAAAAAAGATACAAAAATCTACACCCCTCATGACGTTCATCGCTCTCCCCTCTATTTTCTTTCTTTATAGATGTTTATTTGCCAGTGGGAACATGGTCCCTGGTGGCAAAATTGCATTAAAATTACATATTCAAATGTATAGGCTACACAAGGATATAAGACAGACATGATTTAGAAGCATATCTACTAGTTATTTCACTCATTTCAATCTTAAATACGAGAACTAAATTTGGGTTGTGACAACCTAACCAAATAGTTTCCTCTAAAAAAAGAAAATATCAGTAATTAATGTATACTACCATCCAATACTGATCTTCGCAACTTTGCCCAGACTCATTACTCGAGTTTACATTATCCTCCTGAATACACAAGATATATTTACAATCCAAATAGCAATCAACACAGTCATGCCTTAACTTGAAAAGGCAGACATCTTTGGCAAATCTATGGCAAGGAGAAACATTTGTCAGGGCAAATCAGGGCTACCACCAAAGACGCTACCACTTATACTATATAAAATAATAATAATAACATATTAAAAAGAAAAGATGTAAATTAAATTATTCAAGAAGTAATTTCATGTGATTAATCTTATTAGGAATGATCCATCAGCACGAAGTATCAAACCATTTTAAGAAATGATTGATCAGTTGATAGAGGAAAATGAATCCTTCCGCAATATGTTTATGGATGACTAAACCTTTGAAATACATTGTAAAAGTATATCCTGCATTCCGAATAAGATTTTAAACGGTTCTTTCATAAAAAGTAACATAATTAAATGGTGTAGCCTATGTTACTTTTCCTTGTTGTGCTTTGGTAGCTTTGGGAAGGTAATCGTCGCTCAGTTTTTTTGTGAAGTGGAAGGGGTGGTACGTGCTGAAGAGGCGTACTTCTGTCATGTGAATTAGTGAGGATATGCAATTTTGAATCGAGTTTCGAAGTTAATACGTATTCGTTGAAAATTATCGGTACAATTTGTGTATGCTTCCGCATATTCTAATTGTTTGGCTGGACTTTTTAATTTTGACTCAATTTTTCAGTCATGATGGTGAGTATTCTGCGAAAATCAAGCCGGATAAATGTAATTTCTTGATAGATTTTTAAGGGAATTTGTGTTATAACCACATTTTGAAATGTTTCAGGATGGATTAGATGATAATACGGATATTTTGAGCGATGATAACAGAAAGGTCAGTTCATTCATGTTTAATACGAACTTGAGTTTATTTTATTGAAGAAATTTCAGTGTTATTATTTGACAGCTATGGGAAACGTCATTAGCCTACTCATTTTGACAGCTACCCTATTCGCTGATATTTCGGAGTACGTAATTAGTCTATAGGCCTAGTTTCTGATATCCTCTTCCTGCACATTGCTGCCGAGTGGCTGAAGCTCTTCACCCCCATGCATTTTAAGAACTTCAGTAGTTACTGACTACTGTTTGAATGATTGTCCAAAAATTGTCACTGTCTGAAGAAGTTGTTCGAAGTCAGATGTACCCATTGATTCAGCTTTTCGTGGAAAATTAAAAGTGTGATTTTAAAGCACCGTATTAAACTGGAGGCACTTCTACTGTGGGAGTAAGATTTGTATGGGCAGTTATATGCAGCCCTCAATTACAGGACTTAAGATTAGCCAGGCTTTGTAAAAGAGTATGGCGATTAGTGACATGGATTGTCTCAGAATTTCCCCACCCAATTTTTCTGTCTTTAGTGCTACTCGAACCTTTCAAATCCACCATAAATTCATGCTCGTTTATGGTTGTTTGTTCCATTCTGATTTGTTACTCACAATTGATTGCTCAGTCTTGAAAAAGTAACATTGTTATCATAAAAAGTAACTGGTACTAACACTGGTTGTAATGGACGAAATTGTTTTCATGGCTTAGATAGTTTCTGATGAACATAAGCTAATGCAACAACCAATAAGTGCAATCAAGCCTGGGAGTTATATAGATCCTGACTCATTATTTAAGAAGTTCCCTTCAGACACAGACGATGGTGTCGTGGCACACCATGCATATATGCTGAATGCAAACGCACACCTAACCTGGAGGTTATGCCCCAGACCCCCTTCTTTGCAGAATATTCATCCAGACAATGGTCTAACCAAGTAGTGGCCAGTGGATTTGTCTTAACATAATAGCGACCAATGGCTTTGTCTTCCAATGGCTTTTCAGTGCAACTTTTCAATTAAATTGAAGAACTAAAAATAACCCAGGACCAAGCCGCGCACTTGAACACATGCGACTGCATTCCCATTAGATGGCACACTGTTTGAAACAGCAGAGTTACATAGCGGCGACTAACGTCAAGTCAACGTCCTGTGACATCATAGACTACACTAAAAGATTCTACTCGACACATGGGAATCGTGTATATACAGTACTTGAACTGGGCGAATAACTTGCACAAGAGGTAAGGGGCATGCAAGTTCTGTGTTCATAGTGTGTGTTTGTGAGAAAAGTTTCTTGTTAAGTGTCTTAACTTCATACCAGTTATTTTAGTTGTGTATAAACAGTAGAATAAGTAAGATAGGGGTTACACATAGTATTTTCGTCTTGTAGAATTGTGCCTACTGTATATGTAAAATCTGCGACCATATAGAGACCTGAAACCACTCAATTTTTTTTGTTCGATTTTTAAATCTGGTTCCCAGACATTGTTCGTAGGCTATAATTATTGATTTTGCTTATTTGCTATTCATATTAGACTATGCTATTTTGGCATCTAGCTCTAAATTTTTAAAGAATTCCAAATGCATACAATGGGTCGAATACCTCAATGTTTTGCCTCTTAAACAACCACTAAGTTTACTACCACCAATGTTCTGCAAGTCCTGATATCAGAGATGAAGCGACCTAGATTAGTTTGTTAGAGGTAATTTTTCACATAGCCTACTTGAATTCTCAATGAAACGCACTCTTTCCAACAAAGTTATTATAAAATATTTTAACATTGTGCGCACTTATCCTTAATAAATAAATAATAAAATATTAGATTAAAATGAGGATGGAAGCAGATGCTGGTCAGACCTTGGATCATGCATGGATTCAATTCAGACCAAACATTTACTGCGTCAACTAAATTATATTCCTTTATCAAACACCAAATTCACATTTGTTGTTGTTGTTGATATGAGCTCTCAAAAAATAAAAAATAAAACTAACTTTTATCTTCCGAGATGAAGCAACCTAAGTTTGCAAGAAATATTTGATTTATCTGGGAAGTATTTTAGCTTGACTTTTAGTGGCTGTGATTATGGCAAGGGAACCAGGAAGTACAGTAGAATCTTATCTTGTCCAGTGACTAATGCCATTACTTGTCCCAACCTAGCCTGTATAATTCCAACTCTTTCTTAACCATGCTGCACTGCAGGAATCACATCCATCCCTTATTTAATAGATCACTGTGAAAAACAGGCCCTGATTTCTATGATGAACCCCTACATCAGTCAAAATCAGGTCCAACTGGAGGTCTGAAGTTAACAAATCCTGTGCAAAGTACTACAGAGCAATAGGAATAGTCTTAAATACAACCACAAAATATATTTACTGTCCAGGATTTCGAGCATAGTCGCTCACGTAAGAGGCCCTTTCCCAAGCATCACTTCGGGCCAAGAATCCTTCTTAATTTGTTTGTTTTATACGAGTGAAAAATCTTAATGGAAGCCTGGAGGCGAGTTACTACAGTACCTGTGTTGTTATCAGCTGCCCCAAGCGATCCGATGATTGACAAATCTGTTTCACACTACTCCTGAAGTACAGTCATTGGCAAATATAATGACGTTCTGTTCGTAACTACGTAACGTGTACTTCCACGTCACACAATACTTCGACGTGGACTGTACTGTCTGCTCAAGTCTGGAATTCCATTACATCAGATCGGTGGTGACAAGTGTGAAGCGATAGGGTGAGAGAGAGAGTGAGTGTGTGTAGGCTCACCCGCAGGCTTCAAGGTCAAGGGCAATCGTCTAAAACAAACGTCCTGCCTGTACAACAGGCAGGGATTACCTGTGAGTGTATTCTAAGCTCCTACCCACAGAGGGGAGTTCAACGTAACTGCAAGTTGGCGAACTTAAAAGTGTTTAAGTAAATACTACATAGTCATCACTTTGAATATGGGATCATATTGAGATCTATTTAAGTTCAGTAACTACATGGTGGTCAGGGCATAGCGAGTGTCTGTGGATGCCGTCATGGGGTTAGTGCTGCCTCGGGATTTTGTGGGTTTCTATCCATTCAACCTACAGTGGTGAAGCTTGTGTTCAAAACTGAATATCTCCACAAACATAAATTTTACAGGAGAGAAGAAAAACATATATCTTCAGACAGGATTATCAAAATGGAGTAATATATACTGTAGTTTGAATGATAGCTAGAAAGAGCAAAATCTATCACCAAAAGTTAACCAAATTTTATGTAGTACATAAAATGTTATTGATGAAAGATTGATAAAAATGAATGGATAATTAGTTTTGAAAAGAGTGGTTGTTATATTTAGCTATGGAAAGAAGGATATTTCACATAATCTCAAATACTTACTTCTTATTTCCTCGGCGCTACAGCCCAGGGTGAGCTTTGACCTCCCTCTCAATGATTCTCCATTAATCTCTTTCCACTTTCTCCCACCATCTCCCGACTTGCCTAGTCTCCAGATCCTTCTCTACATCTTGAATCCAGGTCCTTCTTGGTCTTCCTCGTTCCTATCACTTTTCCATGCAACAACTTCTTCTGAATTATTTCACTACCCATCTGTTCATGTCCTAACCATGCAATCCTCCGTGACTTCACAAATCTCATAATATCTTTCACCTTGAAGAATTGTCCAACTCTCCACTCATCTCCTACTTTTACTGGACCATAGATCCTCCGTATAACCTTTCTGATGAAGTATACTTTCATCAATCAATGTCATGGTCCAGGTCTCTGCACCATAGGAAACAACAGGTCTAATCAGAGTTTTATAGATCATCTTTGTTTTCCTTGACAATAAGGTAGATTTCAATAATTTTGTGTTGGTAAAATATGCTCTGTTCCCCATCATGGCTCGTCTATTTATTTCCTCTGTTACTAAGTTCTCGCTGTTTAACACTGTTACATAATCTCAAATATTTATCCTAATTCGTGATATTTATTTTGAACTTAATATTAACTTAACAGGCCTAGGTACAATTAGAAATTAAATGTCTTAATTTGAAAAAAAATAAAAAAATAAAAATAAATCGGTGGCTGGGTGGTCAACGTGTCGGTCTACTAACCCCAAGCTTGCAGGTTCGCTCCTGACTGTGGTAAGTGATTTTTGAAAGGCGGCAAAAATTACGACACCTTGTCATATGATGTTGGCATGTCAAAGAACCCATTTGAATTCAGTAGGCAGTGTTCATAATGGCAAAATTAATTTCGAGAGTTTCCGCCAACACAAAGTTCCTCATTTCTGTACTGTAATCCGATTTACATAAGATGCTCGGTGAAAGCTGTCGCACGCTTGATGGGTGAGGTGAGGAGTGGAGAAGTGAGGGGTAACTGTCTCCATGGCAACAGTGAGCAATGTTGCAATGTATGCCGACACAGCAATAAGCACATGGTTTGACTTGGTGTGTCTTCACTCGTTACTGTCATTAGAGCGCGAGGCAGGGGGGCTAACTTCCACAGTATTCGTGTGTACCGGCAAGCCTCTTGGAATGTTGAGTCATGATCTTCCTCAGTGGCAACACAGCATTTCCCCACGTGCTAGCTTTGACAGCTGTCAGCGAGCTTTATTGGTAATTCAGACTATAGAAAGCGCTATAGTGTTCAAGGAGCTTAGATATCTAACCTCCTTGACTTTCATAGTGCTTCAAGGAACAATGAAAATTCGACATGCAAGCTACCCTTTGGGTGTCAAATAACAAAGCTATCACCCGAGGCCTTACGATATTATTATTAGTGATGAATATATTCAGTTTTGAAGGAAAAGCATGTTTTCTCAGAGCCTTATCAATGGGAAATATTAACATTTGATCAAAAAATATTTTACCATCCAATGCAGCTGAGGCAAATGTTACAGAATCAACGATATATATATATTTTTTAATTTTTGGAGTTAATCTGTTTTGAAAATAAGTTCCTCTGAGGATTTCATCAGCCTTCAAAGAGTTTCCTTGCACAAATATCCCATTGCTTTTCTTCTTCTTCTTCTTCTACCTTATCCGATACGGACGTTGGCTACCACCATGGCTAACACCTTCTTATCCTGTGCAATCTTGAAGAGTTCCGTGGAAGACAGCCCAAACCACGTTCTTAAATTATCCATCCAAGTTATTCGTCTCCTTCCCGGTCCACGCTGACCTTCAATTTTACCCTGAAGTATAACTTGGAGCAGACGGTATTTTGGATTGCTTTTACTTTTCAAAATACTGGTACTTAAAATGTTGCAGCCAAGGAAGGTCTGAACTGTGGAGAACATCTGCTTGCATTTCAAAATGTATCTTTGGGGAATACATTATAGCCAGATCATTTTTAGGAATGGTTTTAACTCTTAACTTCGTACTGGGTGCGAAATCTCTACGAACAAATTCTCTGAGAATTCAGCACCGATGAATATTGATCCTTATATTCTTTTTATTTTCAATTACTGCAGTGCTTTTCCAATTTTCAAGGTGGTATTTGTGATTCAGAGCAATTAATTTGATTGTTTTCGTGTGGTTTAAAAGAAATACTTTTTTAGTAAATTATTAGTCTAATATGTGCACAGCATGATATATGTTATATGTATATAAATTATCAACACATATGATTAACTTAACACACTGTTTTTTTCCTATTATTTATTTATTTACATATTTTACGCCCACATTGGAGCACTTAAATCAATACATTTGAGTAAATTTCTTCTTTTTCTCCATCCAGAACTTTCTCATCCTCTCCGACCTGGAAGCCCTTTGTGTGTCCGATATAGTATATTGTTTCCGTTCAACTGTTATTAGTTTGAGACTTATGCTTTTGTTCTTCAAAATCCTCTTCTCTTCCGTCTTCGATTTGTTGCCGAGTTATACCTAATTCTTCCAAATCATCCTGAACTTCTTTGAACCAATTATTATTGATTTTATTTTTCAAAAAGTAATCAAATAGTTGTTTTTTCCTATATTTATAAATAAATGAATTGCTACTCTTATTTATTGTTCTAGCCAGGAAGATCGGAGACCGTCGACTTGACAGATAACTCGTTGATGGTCGACATTTCTGATGCGCTGAGTGAGAAGGACAAAGTGAAATTTACTGTTCATACTAAGGTATTAATAAAACCATACCAAGTTGAATACTAATCTGCAAATGCTGCAAGGTTTTGTTTGTCTCTCTCGACCTACCATTGGGCAACAGGATTTTAGAGGATTAAGAAGCGTTGGGCTTTGTTGTTTGAGAATATTATGTTTTCTGTATTGAACAAAATATGGGACAATATTAGGTATAGGTAGAGCCCTGCGCGGATAGCCTACACAAAAAGTTATCCGCCCCGCATCCGCATGGCTGTTATATGCATCCGTACGTTTTTTATCCGAATCTACTGACATTACAATAACATTTTTACTTAAACATAAAGCATTAAAGCAACACATTTAGACATTTGAGGTGAAAGTCGTTCCCCTAGGCTTTGTATGTCGTGTGCTATGTTTTTTGAATTTTATACAGCCAGAATTGCAACCCTTTTCAGTTCGGAGTGTTAATTATGCTTAATGACATACTTTGAATGGGATTAGCTTAAATAGTCATCTTACATTTATGATGAAAAAGACATAACGGAAAAATGTTATGTTATTTTCAGAAATGTTGACTTCATAGTCATTAGCATTAGACATTGTTCCGTATTGACAAGAATATTGTTTCTTATGGCTAGCCCGGATTCCAATCCATCAGCTTTATTGCGTTCCAATAGAGTTGTGTGAGTTTTCCTGAAGTTCTAGCAGTCAGCTCAAGTTTGTTGCAATGTAGCAGGTGCCCCTTATCCATTTTACTTCCAGGTTCGTGCCAAAGTGTGCATTCTTCAGATCTCAGGATGTTGATTCGTTTCAGCTGCAAGGCAGTCATGGGCAGTCATGGTATCAATGTCCTTCCATAATTTGGTTTCTGCTGTTTTCTTTGCCATTTCTTCATACCTGTTTTTGATAGTATTTTTCAAAATCCTTTTTGCTGACATGAAATCAGTCTGACAGGTTGTTGTGTGGTACCTCTTTTGTTAATCTGTCTGCCTCTTCATTACCTGCTAATCAGTGGCTTCGGTGGTGTAGTCGGCAGCATGCTGAACTGCTGTGCCCAAGATAGCGGGTTCAAACCCGGCCAAAGTCGTCGGATTTATTAAGAGCGTTAAAAATCTTTCAGTATGTCTTCCTTTGGAGGGGAAGTAAAGCCGGCGGTCCCATGTCATTGATTTATGGCATGTAAAAGATCCTTCCACAGACTAATCTTGTGTGCAGCTGAATTGTTAGGTTAGATTTCGTCAGAACGCTCTATCAAAGATCCGTTCACCACTAGGTATCATTGATATATGGTGGTGAAATTTGGAACTACTTGGAATTGAACGGAACTTGTAGCTTACCCTAAGGGTGTCCGCTGGAAGCAGTTACAGACTCTGGCGAGCCGAACATGTCCTCGGACACTCCCGGCACTAAAATCCATACGATAAATAAATAAATAATAACCTGCTATTCCAACATGAGAAGGGATCCACTGAAATGAGATATGTTTATGGAGTCTTTGAAGGGTTTTTATTATTATTATTTCCGATTATTCCCCTTCAGGAGAGCGTGAGAACTTGAGCCAATCATGGCTTCACTTCCTTTTCCTCTCTTCTTTTCTTCCCAAAACCTCTTCATTAGTTCACTGCTTTTTCTTCCTTTCCTCTGTCCATTTTTCCCTGATGTGTCCTTCCTTGAAAGTTGTACAATTTTCGTGTTTCTGATTTTATTTCTAAATTGTTTTGTCTTGAGAGATTTTAAGTAATTCCATGTCTTCATGTAGCCTACTTCTTTTTTCCAACTGGTCTTTAATTTACTTGCATTCACGATATTGAAAATCATCTTAGTGAGTCTGTTCTCATCCATCCTATATATGTGTCCATAGAACTGCAGACGTCTCTTCCTAAATTTATCTATAATGGTGTCTGTATTTTCATAAAGTTCCTTTGTTGGTCTCATGACCCAAATTCCATTACGGAAAACAGTGCCATGGATTTTCCTAAGAAGCAGGAGAAGCATTTGATGGGGACCATAGAGCTGTGGTGGCAAAATTTAGATGGGAAAAATTGGAAAACCTAAAGGAGATCAGAGAAAGTAAAATAAAAGTATGGAAATTGAAAGACAAAACTGTACAGGAAGATTTTCAGGAGAGATTGAAGCAACAAATCCCAGTTACTGAAGTGGAAAACATAGAAGAGGAATGGTCTCACTTTAAAAAGGCATTTGTTGGTGCAGCAGAGAGTGCTTGTGGTAGGACGTCAACAAGAGTGAAAGTGAAGGAGACACCATGGTGGAATGAGGAAGTGAAGAAGGCAGTGAAAGAAAAGAAGTCTGCATGGAAAGAATGGAACCGAGATCAAACAGAAGAAAGCAAAAGGAAGTATCACGACAGCAAACGGAGGTGTAAGAAAGTGGTAGGAGAAGAAAAGAAGAAAAGTTGGGAAGAATTTACACGAAGAATGGAAACAGATGTAAGTGGCAGTAAAAGGATGCTGTATGGGCTTCTAAAAAGTAAGAGGAAAGAAAGAGTTACCACAAAGCTGGTGAAAAAGGAAGATGGAGAGTTGTTAACACACCCAGAAGAGATAAAGGGACGATGGAAGGAGTATTTCGATAAGTTATTGAATGTGAGCAATTGTACTGGTGAGATGGAAGTGACACAGCCTGACGACTCTATAACAGAAGATGATATAACAATGCTGGAGGTGGAATTAGCAGTACAGAAAATGAAGATGGGAAAAGCAACAGGGGTGGATGAAATCAGTGTAGAAATGATAAAGGCTGCTGGACCTGTTGGTATGCAATGGTTGAATCGACTGCTAAAGTGTGTGTGGAAACGGAAAAGTGTACCAGAAGACTGGGAGAAAGGGCTAATAATACCAGTGTTTAAGAAGGGGGACAAGAAGGTGTGTGATAACTATAGAGGGATCACCCTCTTATCACAGATAGTAAAAATACTGGAAAGGATATTAGAAAGAAGAATGAGAAGAAAGTTGGAAGGAGAGTTGCAAGAGGAACAGTATGGCTTCAGGAGTGGAAGATCCACAGTGGACCCAATCTTTAGCTTGAGGCAGGTGATGGAAAAGAACTGGGAATATGGAGAGGATTTGATCATGACTTTCATAGATCTAGAAAAGGCATATGATAGTGTCCCCAGAGAGAAGGTATGGGAAACCATGGTTAAGAAGAGACTGGGAAGAGAAATGTTGGAAATGGTGCAAGCAATGTACAACAACTGTGTTAGCAGGGTACTGACCCCAGTTGGAAAGACAGATTGGGTTAGGAACAAGACTGGACTAAGACAGGGGAGTGTGCTGTCACCTCTCTTGTTCATAATGGTGATGGATGAAATTGTAAAGGAAACAAAGGAAGCATATGGACATAAAGAAATGAAGTTACTGTTATTTGCAGATGATATTGTGGTCTGGGGAAGGAACACCGAAGAAGTGCAAAAACAACTAGATGCACTGAACGAAAATATTCAGAAGTACGGCCTGAAAATCAGTATAGAGAAAAGCAAGACCATGGTGATGACAAGAGGGGAAAGACAAGGAAAGGGCACTGTGAAAATTGGAAGTCAGAGTTTGGAAATTATGGACACGTTCAAATACCTAGGAAGTGAATTGATGCAAACTGGTAGGTTGGACATGGAGATTGGCAGGAGGGTACAGCAGAGCAATGCATTCTATCAAAGTGTAAGAAAACATGTTTGGGATAAGGAAGTACCAAGGAAAAGCAAGGAGGTAATGTATAAAGTGTACTATGTTCCCATACTAACTTATGCAGCTGAGACTTGGACCCTGACTAGCAGGCAAGAGAGTAGAATCCAAGCCAGTGAAATGAAATTCCTAAGAAGTATGATAGGAAAGACAAGGAAAGACAGTGAGGAATGAAGATGTTAGGAAGGAAGTTGGGATGGGAAAACTAAATGAGAGAATTGAGAAGAATAAACTAAGGTGGTTTGGACATGTAAAGAGGATGGAGGAAAACAGAATACCAAGACAGAAGCTGGAGGCGAAGTGCAAGGGTAAGAGAGCAAGAGGAAGACCTAGAACAAGGTGGATTGATTCAGTGAAGAACAGCATAAGAAAAAGAAATCTAGACTGGGACAAGATCGTGGAAGAAGAATGGTGGAAGGAAAGAGGAAAGTGGAGAAGTGCCATAAATACCCCGACCCGGCAGGAGCTGGATAAGGGGAAATGATGATGATGATGATTTTAGTTCCTGTTTCTCAATATCATGAATTCTTGTCATTCCTCTAATGATGGTGGTTTCTGCCGCGTACAAGGCTTCAGGCAAAACAACTGCGTTGTAATGGCGCAGTTTTGCATTACGAGATACTGTTCTTTTGTTATAATGATTCCATGTCAGTTTGTACGCCTTCTGCAATTTTACTATTCTCTCTGCATTAGAAATTGTGTTCAATCCTGTGGGTTGGATGGCTTCTCGTAAATATTTGAAGTGAGTGACCTGCGAGAATTTTCCATATTGCGTTCGCAAGGTGATGTTTCCTGTTGATTTGGTATCCGTATACTGTGTTTTTTCGTAGGAAATATCAAGTCCCGTTTTACTGGAGATTTCATGTAGTTTGTCTAGAGCTAACATGGCTTCATCCTTGTTGTTTAAGATGGCCAGATCATCTGCAAAGGCCAAGCATTTCACAGTGACTCTTTTCCCTTTCTCCTTTCCAATTTGGATACCTTTCACATGCTTTTCCCATTCTGTGATGATTTTGTCCAGTACGATGTTGAACAAGAGTGGTGATAAACCATCCCCTGTCGGACTCCAGTATGAATTGCAAAAGAGTTAGATTTCTCCCATGAATTTCACTTTTGAGGTAGTTCCCAATAATGTTTCCTGGACGATGGCCCTTGTCTTCCTGTCAACTCCTAATTCTTCTAGTTTGTTAAACAAGGTTTGTCTGTCAACCGAATCGTAAGCCTTTTTGAAATCCACAAATGTGACTGTAGTGTTCCTGCATCGTCGGATGTGCAATATGGTCTTGAGGTTCCAGATCTGCTCAATTCAGGACCTTCCCTTCCTGAAACCTGCCTGATATTCTTCAATATGGTGGTCCACTTATGGCTCGAGTTGATTCAGCAAAGCTTTAGAGAGAATTTTATAAGCGACTGGAAAAAGCGAAATTCCTCTATAATTATTCGGATCAGTTTTGCTTCCCTTCTTATGGAGTGGGTGTATCAAAGCACGCTTCCATTCTTTTGGGATTTTCTCTGTTTTCCAGACATCTGATATTATTCTATGAATTTTTGGTGTTATGTGCTCATGATCCAATTTCCAAACTTCTGCAATAAGTCCATCTTCACCAGGGGCTCTGTTGTTTTTTAATGACTTGATTATGTCCACTATTTCTTCATGTGATGGTGGAAGTGAATCAAGGTTGGGCACTGGTTTTGCAAATTGAAGTTGTTCAGAAGGTGCTTCGCAATTAGGGAGTGTACTGAAACATTTAGCTATAATTTCACAATTATTGCTCGTATTAGTTTCCAGAGATCCATCAGGTCGTTGGAAGCATAAACTAGGAGGTTGAAAGCCAGCTATATTTTCTCTAAAGGTCTTGTAAAAATTTTCGGTGTTCTTAGTGAAGTCCTGCACAAATTCTTGCCATTTTTCTGTTTTATGACTATGGAAATTATTCCATGCTTTCATCGAATTCAGTTTGTGAATGTGTTACGGTGACTAAAGAGTCCAATCCTGGCATGGAACAAGCGTCCACACAAGTCGCATAGTATTGCTGGAGGAGGACGTGGTTGGGCTGCTCGAAGTTTCCTAGCTTGACGCTTGGCCTCTTCATGTATGCGTCGATCCCTTTCAAACGCCTTTACAGTATCCGAGATGGTACGGCGCCAAGTTGAGCGATCTTCAGCCAGCATGTCCCAGGTTTGTGAATCAAGACCTGTCAATTTCAGGGTCTGCTTAAATTGGTCCTTGTAGCGACCCTTAGGACCACCATGAGGTCTGGTGCCATAGCATAACTCACCATATAGCATACATTCAATAGCATGATCACATGTGATGTTCCACCACCAATGTTTTCTCTTTCTCGGAGGTTGACCGAATTTTATTGCTTGTTTCATTTTCTCTGCAAGTTCAGACCAGCTCGTGGTATCCATTTGACGGATTTCTTCAACGAGGTTCATCTTGTTGAATTCAAGGTATTCTGGATCAGTTTGAAGGGTTTTTATCATATAAAAAATTTCATTCAGTTCTTTCTTTTTAGGCTTATAATTTGACGAGACGGCTTGGATGGCTGCTTTTGAACCTGTAATGATAACACATTTTTGATAATCATTGTTTCTGCCTAATAACTGATGGAGTGCATGTGAAATTGCTTTTATCTCTGCATCAAAGTTTTTGTTTTGGCCTACTGGGAAGTAGTGAGAAGAGAGATGAATGTATTCCTGCTCCAGTTCTATTTTCTTTGTCTCGTGAGTAAGGCCCGGATAGTTATGTGTTTAAATATTTTTTATTTAATTAAATATTTTCTATTTATTTACATATTTTTCCAGTTTTTATAAATAAATACATATTTTCACGTGTTTATTTATAAGCACATATTTCCTATATTTGGTCGTATGTTTTACTTCTTGGATGACTACTGCTCATATTTTCGAGCCTTTGAAATTCCAGTAAGTGGCTTCTCTATTTCGTCAGTGCTCCATTGTCTCCGTACTGTAGTAGTATTTCAAAACAGGGATTTCCCGGTCATTAAGTACAGCAGGGGTGCTGGAGTTAACAGGCTCATTAAGCCTTACCTAGTCAGAAAATTATAGTTGAAATCACAGTGGTCTGCGAAGCTTGGGAGTATACTGACAGTGGCGTTCTCATTTCATCGAATACGATGAGTCCCAAAAGTGCGAAATGTGTTACTTTGAATCGTTTAGTGCGAGAGTTCGGAGACGTTTTTAGAACCGATGGAACTGTTTAATTTTGCAACATTTGTGAGAAACCCACAGCGGCAGACATGCGTTCACAAGTTACGCAACATGTGACAGCGAAACACGTCAAATGTACATCTTTAAAGAAGTCGACACAATGTTTGCTTCCCGAAATGGAGGATGTAAGATCTGGTCCAGCAAACTGCCAGTTTTCACAAGACGTTTGTCATGCATTTCTTGCGGCTGATATACCACTGAACAAACTGAAGAACCCAGTGCTACGTGACACGTTAGAAAAGTACGTCAAAATTCCTCTCCCTGATGAGTCAACACGGCGTAAGAACTATTTACCTCAACTTTAGTCTGAGGCAGTGCAGAGAATTCGTAGTGAAATTGGCGACAACGCTGTGTGGATTACAATGGACGAGACAACCGACGATACTGGCCGTTACGTAGCCAACATCATAGTTGGTGAAATATGTACAACTATTTTTAGATTAACTGGGGGACATAAATATGGTACAAATTTAAGAACATATTTTGGAAACGTAATCACATATTTTCCCACTTTTAAGCACATAAATAAATACATATTTCTGAAATGTTAAGCACATAATTATCCGGGCCCTACTTGTGAGTCATCTGTAAATAATTTTAACCATTGATTAGTTGGCCATCTTTCTTCTATTGTACAGAGGGCCAGTTGTTTTAGATTCTGTGGTGAAGAGTTTTTCTTGCAGACCTCTTCTAGCAAAGTAAGATCTGTAGTCACTTGTATATATTCAATGGGGTTGACTGGCATACAGAGTGGTTCAAGTTCTATTTGCAGGTTGCTCTTACTGATGTATTCTTTGGCGAGACTTACGGGATCTTTTTGTGTATTAAGATTTTGGCTAGAAACTGGTTTTTTGACCCATGTCATTTGAGGTAGTCTTTGTGTACCGAGATATGCATTGGCTGTTTGATGTTTCATCTCTTCTTCTATTGGTAAGTTGTGGGTATATAACTGCAAGGTGCGGTTTTTATTGCGCCTGTTATGATTCGTAGGGCATTATTCTGACACCTCTCGAGGCGATCAATGTTTGACTGGGGTGCTGTAGAGAGTACTTCACTGCCATATTTTGTGATAGGTTTGATGTAAGTATTGTAGGTTGTCTTGAGTGCTCCCCCAAGTAGCTCCTGCTAGTCTCTTCAGTAATTTCATCCGTTTGCTTACTTTATCTTCCACATGTTGTATGTGTTTGGTCCAGTTCAGCTTCTTGTCCATGATGATAACCTAGGTACTTTGTACTTTCACTTTTTGGAAGTTCTTGATTACTGAATTTGAGACAGCAAGTTGGATTGTGGTGTCTCAGGGAGAAAAACTGGTATACTATTTTGGTAGAATTGATTTCCATATTATTGTTTTCAGTCCAGTTTTTGAGCTTTATAAGTGCCTGGTTCGTTCAGTGTTCAAGAAGCATTTGCTGATTTGGGCTGTTACGTGCTGTGGTCCAAATGATAACATCGTCTGCAAACATGCTGATATTCACATTACCTACTTCGTTTATTGATTTTGGAAGATCATTGATGTGCACATTGAATAAAGTTGTGCTTGATACAGCTCCTTGTGGGAGGCTTAGTTTTGATTGCTTGCAACCTGAACTTTTGTTGTTGTAACGAACATTGATCATTCTTTGGGAAAGGAATCTTGAAAACCTGTTTAACATACATCCTTTTACTTAGAAGTTGATAAGCTTCTTTAGCAGCACGTTTCTCCATACAGTATCATAGGCTCCTTTAAAATCGTTGAAAACTGCAAGAACACTTTCGCTTTTGTTAAAGGCTTCTTTAACAGCGTGTGTAAATCTCATTATTTAGTGGGAGAAGACCTGTTTTTTCTAAAACCTGCTTTTCTTCTGATGGAAGAGATTTTGTTTCCAAGTACCAATTGAGTTTATATATAATAACCCTTTCTAGAATTTTTACCAGAATGGAGGCAAGTGCTATTGGTCGGTACGAGGGGACTTGGTTTTATGGCTTGCCTGGTTTTAAGATTGGAATGATGGTTGCTTTTGTCCAGTCTTAGGTAGGTTATCATTTGATTTCCAAAATTTGTTGAATATGTGTAGCAGTAGCCTATGTCTAGAGCAGATGGTCCTACATTTTTTATGAATTCTGGGTGTATCTCACCAGGTCCTGATTGTTTTCTGACTTGTGTGTTCTTTATTGCTAACATTAACTCTTCCATTGAAAATTCATTGTTAAAGATACTCGTATCGTCTGCATTATTATTCATGAATTCTTTTACTATTTTTTTGAGAGTCTTGTCTTCTTTCGTTTTCTGTTTTGATAGTCTAATTGAAGTGAAATGTTTACAGAAGTGGTTTGCTATTTTATGACAATTTGTAATTTTTTATCATTTGTCATTATGGGATTCAAAGGAGTGTCTACGTGTTTGTTGTTTAGAGAATTGAAAAGTTTGTGAGCTTTATTGCTGTCTGTCCTATAGGCAACTGTTAGAAATGTGTTCCAAGATTCTCTTTTTGATATTGTTATTGCTTGTTATTGACAAGAATATATGATTAGATAAATAATTTCCCTTTTATTATGGATCCGCTTAGTCAATACTAATCTTTTATTGAAATGCAGATAAACAATTTCCCTTTTATTATGGATCCGCTTAGTCAATACTAATCTTTTATTGAAATGCAGATAAACAATTTCCCTTTTATTATGGATCCGCTTAGTCAATACTAATCTTTTATTGAAATGCAATCATAGATCACATGTTTTTATAAGTACATGTTTCGAGATAGTCTACTAAATGATCCCTTCATCAGCTTACATAGAGTGTGACAGGCCAACATTCATGGCAATTGCTCAAATGTGCAAAAACATATTCAAATAGGGACAGATGAGATAAATGAGAATGAAATGAATGGTGCGCAAACATGGTACCATATACCGGTACACTCAAAATAACAGAATTAAAAAACACACTAAAGACAAGGATCACTTGTCCCGATTCATTAAAAAGTATATAAAAAGTTGCATAAAAAGTTCACTGTATCTTCTTGAAGTAGTTGCTTTACTTTGTAATCACCAAAAGTTCTTTCCATTTGTATCCAACCTGTGGTCACTTAAATTCTTGAGGGTTATAAAATATCAAAAACTGATGCTATTGTTTAAAGTATAACAATTCAGAAAATCCCTTGGCAGCCTTTGTTCAGATACACCAGTAAGGGTCACCTTTCATATAACAAGTGGGAGGAATAGGCTTATTCACGACTGCACTGTGCCAACGTTACGATAGACTTTCTCAAAGAATTCAAGTTCGAAGTTTTGGACCATCTGCCGTTTAGTCAAAACCAGCACTGAATGATTTTCACCTTTTTCGAGAATTGAAGGTATGGTTGGGCGGCAACGCCTCGCCAAAATGGAAACACTTCAGGAGACTGTCCAGGTGTACGCACCTCAGTGGCGGCAGAAATTTTGCCGAAGGGATTGGAAAGCTGGTGTAATGATACGACAAATGTTTCAATCGTTTTGGCGATTATGTTGAGACATAAGAATAAATCAAGCATACATTTAGCAGCAAAATCAGTTTGTGTGTCAATCTGTTATTCTTATACAGTCTTATCGGAAAAAAAACACAAAAAAAAACGGCCCTTGTATATTTAACCTCCCTGGCATGCACAATGAAACGCTGCACCCACTGATGATGAGCTTGACTCAGTGCGCACAGCGCTGCTTTGCTCAAAATTCGTAACAGTTAAATATTAAGATTGACACATGTCTCATTTATTTTAGTAGTTTTTTTTAAATTACTAAGAAGACATTTGGTGCCAAAGTTTTGTGAGGTTTGTTTGCAAATATTGCAAGATACTTGCAATTGCTAGTTAACAGTGGCAGCGAGTGTGATGAAGTAGTGATAATAATGACGATGATAATCTGAGTAGACAGGTACATGACAAGGTGAAACATCAGTGTTATGTTGTCTTTGTGTTTATTTGGTAACTTTTCAACTCTCCTCTCGTAAATTATGGCTAAATTTGTTTGAGATGCTAAGTATGGGGAGATGCTGCATGTGTTACTAGGACTTGATCAATGTCCTGCTGGAAGGGTTAAGTTAAATTTTAGAAATTTTATGATTTTCTGGTGGCTTGAGGCACATTATGTGCCATGAAATTGTAAAGTGAAAATACAATTCCTGTGCTTATTCTGGAGAGAGAAATTGGTTCAAATGGATCGTGGGTTAGTTCAGTGTGCCATTTACTGTATCTCTGTATGTGTTTAGTGGTCCAGTATTATTATTTCTTTTGTATTTTGAATTTCAGACTACACTACCAGAATTTCAAAAACCAGAATTTCTTGTAGTTCGCCAGCATGAGGAATTTGTGTGGCTACACGACAGATTTGAAGAAAATGAGGATTATGCAGGCTATATTGTAAGTATAAGAGATCATCAGATGGTAATGGATTATTTATCAAACAATAGGGGAGGAGAAGTACGTTCCATTTGCTTCTGCACAGATTCCACCAGCTCCACCTCGGCCGGATTTTGATGCATCTCGGGAAAAGTTGCAGAAACTGGGAGAAGGGGAGGGGACCATGACCAAAGAAGAATTCAACAAGATGAAGCAGGAGCTGGAGGCGTAAGTGTACCCAGAACATTTTAATTGCTTCATTCATGCTGCTCATGCAATCCAGTAAACTAAAATTCATTGAAATATTTGACGTCTGTACTAGAATTTATTGCTGTTAACAGTATGGCTGTAGAAACAAAATGCACGTGAATTGTGAGCAAGTTTCATGTTATTACTATCTCGTAACACATTCCATCACTTGTAAAGGTATTTGTAACCATGGCCTGCATTTACATGGAGTATGTGTTTCTTGCAGATCTATGAAGAGTGCTTAATCTTACATTAACCGATGATGCGGTGGTAACGTTCTCGCCTGCTGTGCCCAAGGTTGCAAGATCGAATCCTGGCACAGTCAGCTGCGCTCAAATGCGAGGGAGCACTGTTATTAAATTTACTAGCATGTTGAAGATCCTCGTAGACAAAAGATAAATATAAACTACAAGCTGTACCCGGCATGCGTTGCAATGCCAATCAAAGAAAGTGTTGGCGTTGAAATTCTGTTTCTTGAAGTGCTTTTGGATACACATGTTAACTGCCTCTAAGCTATCGTAAAATGGATTTTCTAATTTAGAACCATTCGTGGAAGCGTGCACAACAACTTTCAAAAGTTTCATCGCTGTCACTCATTTGTTGAATCTACTCGTACGCTACCTGTTGTGAAATGGATTTACTAAGTCGAAACCCTTCCCTGGCGTGTACACTAACTCATCAATGATTCATCGCAATCGGATGAATTGTATATTCACGTATACGGGATTTTGTTGAAACGCTTCGCGCGTCGTCACCCATTTGTTGCATCTACTCTTGCACTACTTATTGTGAAATGGATTTACTAAGTCCCCTTCCCTGGCGGGTACACAATAACTGATCAATGTTTCATCGCAATCGGATGAATAGTATATGAATGCATACCTGATTTTGTTTAAACGATTCGCGCTCAGTCACTCATTTGTTGAATCTACTCGTGCGCTACCTACTGTAAAATGTATTTACTAAGTTAGAAACCGTCGCGTAAGTGTCCACAACATCTCACCCAAGTTTCATCGCTATCGGACTAATGGGATATGAAGACATAGGGGACTGTATTGAAACGCTCCGCATGTCGTCGTTAATTTGTGCTACCTACTGTGAAATGTATTCACTAAGCCAGAAACCTTCCTTGGAGTGTCCACCATATTTCACCCAAGTTTCACCGCTAACGGCAGAATGGTATATGACCTTATACGGGACTTTGTTGAAACGCTTCGCGCGTCGTCCCTCATTTGTTGAATCAACTTGTGCGCTGCATATTGTATAGTGGATTTACTAAGCCAGAAATTTTCCATGACGTGTACACAACATCTCACCCAAGTTTCATAGCTACGGACGAATGGTACATGAATGCATACGGGACTTGGTTGAAACGCTTCGCGTGTCGTCGCTCATTTGTTGATTCTACTCTTGCGCTACATATTGTAATATGGATGTACTCAGCCAGAAACCTTCCCTGGAGTGTACACAACATCTCACCCAAGTTTCATCGCAATCGGATGAATGGTATGTCAACGTATACGGGACGTTGTCGAAACGCTTCGCGCGTAGTCACTCATTTGTTGAATATAAACGTGCGCTTCGTATTGTAAAATGGATTTACTTAGCCAGAAACCTTTCCTGGAGTGTACACAACAATTCACCAAACATTTATCACTATCAGACGACTGGTATATGACTTTATACGGGACTTTGTTGAAACGCTTCGCGTGTCATCGCTCATTTGTTGAATCTACTGGTGCGATACCTATTGTAAAATGTATGTACTAAGCCAGAAACCTTCCCTGGAGTGTACACAACATCTCACCCAAGTTTCATCGCTATCGGATGAATGGTATATGAAATTATATGGGACTTTGTTGAAATGCTTCACGCGCCGTTGCTCATTTGTTGATTCTACTCGTGCTCTACCTATTTTTAAAGGGATTTACTAAGCTAGAAACCTTCCCTGGAGTGCACACAAAATCTCAGCCTAGTTTCATCGCTATCGGACGAATGGTATATGAACGCAAACGTGACTTTGTTGAAATGCTTCGCGCGTCGTAGCTCATTTGTTGAATCTACGCGTGCGCTACATATTGTAAAATGGATTTACTAAGTCAGAAACCTTCCTTGGAGTGTACTCAACATCTCACCCAAGTTTCATCGCAATCGGACGAATGGTATATGAACGCATAGGAGACATACCCACAGACATACCCACAGACAAACTATCACGTTACATTGATTTTTATATATATAGATGCATATTTTTAAAACCAACTTCTAAACTTGTTGATAAATTATTAAGTTTTAAGTTCCATAGTTATTTATATTTTCACCAAGATTTCAGTCCGACTTAATAATGTTACTGGCTTAATGTCGCTTTTAACTACTGTGGCTTTTAGAGATGCCAGGTTGCCGGAATTTTGCCCTGGAGGGGATCTTCAATGTGCCCGTAAATCTACTGACACAGCTCCCGAGTATTTGCGCACCTTCAAATGCCAACTGACTGTGCCAGGATTGATCCTGCAACTTTAAGCACAGCAGGTGAGAACGTTACCACTGCATCACGTAGCTAGTCAGGGGTTGAATGTTTGCATTTGACTTTATAACAAAAATTAAACCTACCGTATATAGCCGAATGTAAGACGACCCCGAATATAAGACGAGGCCTAGTTATCAACTGCCTCTTACAGATTTTTTCAAAAAAAATACTCGCTAACTCATAACTTGCACAATATATGCCCTTAAGGTCGTGCTTTCATTTTTATAAAGTCTCGTGTTATCGGAAATCCCTCTGCCCGCTTTTCCAAGACATACTCTATAATTTCTTTGTTCAAGAATGGGAGACGTTTTTAAATTAAGATACGTTGATCACTCAATTACTGCTAGTAAAACTGACTGGTTGTTCTTGTAAAGATTGTTTTAAAACATATTTCCGTATGCTTTCGAACATAGAATTTATCCGCTTAAAATGAAGTGTATGCGTAAATCCTAACCTCAAAATGTACGCTATTCGTATATGCATGGTAATTAAACATAACAAACCATATTTTAATCTTCATTAATGCATTGATTTGTTGCTAGTTACAAGATGCCAACACCACATACTACTTTTCAAATAATAATAACAATTTTTTTTTAATACCCTGAATATAAGACGACCCCAAATTTTTATAACACGAAAAGTGGGAAAAAACCTCGTCTTACATTCGGGTATATACGGTAATAATATAATTAATAGTCCAGTACAAAGCAGAACTCAGACATTACAGTACAGTGGTAAAGCCAGAGGGTCTGTATGCCTCAGTGTCTAACCCTGAACAAAAAAGGGGAGCTGAAGGAACTTGAGATAAAGGAAAGGAGGATTCTGAGGAAAATTCTTGGACCATGGAAAGATGATGGATGACGGAACATGGAAATAAAGGAAAAATGAAGATCTGTATATGCAGACTGAAACCATTGTGGCCACAATGCTTAAAAGAAGGCTGAAATTTTACGGGCACTTGATGAGAATTGGCGGGAACCGGCTGACAATGAAAATTTTTAATTACATCATGGGGTTGAGAGCTACTACAAAATGGGTAGAAGTGGTCAAACGAGCCGCCATTGAAGTTGGACTAACTGAACTTGTCATTCACCATAGGAAAACGTTTCGAACCCGAGTTAACAATATCAAGACGTTCAAAGAAAAGCTACCACAACACAGGCCAAATTTGGTAATAACAGAGGAGCAGAGAAAGATTAGAAGTGAAAGAATGAAGAGGTTCTGGGAAGAAAAGAAGAAAAAATTGACCAGAAAGCCTTAGGTTCCATGTGGTCCATAGTTGGCCAAAGTCTGAAAAAAAAAAACCCAACAAACAAACCTGCCTAAACTGGTTCCTTTATATACCGGAAACCTGGACAAACGGAACACAAAATTTGGAACTGACGTATTTCCTGCCGTAAAATGACACTGTAAACCGGAAAACTGCCTAATGCGGAAACTGAAAGAAATTCCGGAACTGTGGATGTAAATAACCTGAGTAAGACGGATTATCTAATCGATAATACAAAGATATGTACTAAATTTTGAGTGCGACTGTACTTGCACCAGTCCTAGGAAACATTAACCCTAACTTTTCCTCAAGGACGCAGCAGGCATGCTATGTACTGTTACTTTCCCAACCCTCTTGTGATGCACACAGCTTCCTTCTGGCAAATGAGAGTAGAAGAAAACCGTGAACTAGAGTAATATTTAAAGGTAATCTTTTTACTGTGCACTGCATTTATTTACGTACTGTAATTCAGTGACAATGACTTGTAAACATGACACTTAACACTGGAGGAGAGTTATTGAAGAATGCAAGAAAAACAGACGTCCGGCTAAATAATTGTGTTGTTTAAAGTGGGAAAAGCTCAAATTATTTCCTAGTAATCCTATGCTATAATACAGTATTTCTTAGTAGTGTATTTTGTCTTAGTAAGACTTAACCCTTTGTAAAACGGAAACCTGCAAAAACGGAAAATTAACTCCGTAACGATTACATTCCGCTTTAGGCAGGTTTTACTGTGTTATTAAAACAACTATTTAACAATTTTTGGAAAAGTAAAACAAAAAGTAATCTTTTCAAGGACTTTGGAATATTACAATGAAATCAATTGCAAATAGAGAAGAAACAAGGATTCTTAAGAACAAACATATGAGACTTACACTAAAAATGATTCAACAAAAACAATGTCATATCTGTTGAAGAAAGGGCAGCTGGAATGAAGAGGTTTTGGGACAGATGGAAGATAACTAAATTCCCTGTCAATCCATAGAGGACTTGTGATTTAAGTGCTCCGATTTGGGCGTAAGCTAAGTAAATAATAATTAATAAGTATCATATTTCCACTCGAGTCAGTACTGTGAGCCTGGGTAAGGAAATAACACTTCAGGATATGTTTGACCAAGTATTTTATTTTATTTTCCAAATAGATATCAAGTTTAGTGTTGAAAATATACTCGTTGCCTTTATTAGGGCTGTGTCTTAGTACCGTATTTACTCGGCTATAAGTCCCCCTTTTTTCTCTAAATTCCCGTGGCTCATAATCACAATATTCACGGTCACGTAAAACTACAATCTTCCTTTTTTCTCTCTAAATTTTAGTTCCGAAATTGAGGGGCGGGGGGGGGGGGGGGGGGGGGGGGGGGGTACTATAGACGCGAACTTCGCAAAAATCCATCATTTTGGAAAAGGGAGAGAGTAAAAATGAGCTATTTTATTTTGATGCTGTATAGTAGGATATATTTAATCCAAATAAACAAAGTTTACATCTTTAATCAGCCCACTATGAGACTGCCATAACCTCACTTTCCCCCAATAACTTTAACTACTATCCCTTGCTAAGCAAAAATCTTAGTATCAAAGAAATAGAATGAAATGGACCAAGTTTCAGACATGGAAATGCAAACTTTATTTTTATTTGAACATAGGGAGGGAGAATGCATCAATTAGGGAATGAGTGATCACATCTCACTAACATTTGTCAACATAACCGAGTACGTATTATTCACATATTTCACATTAATATACCAATAACTTGTCACACAAACGCCGACGGTTATTGCAACAAATAAAATGTGTTTAAAATGAAACTAAGGAGACTGTCGTAAACACAATCGAATCGCAACATAAATAATACTAAACAGAAGAATGCAGGCAAGATATGAAACCATAACTTTCATTGGCGGATGGCGCTTCTTCTTGGCCAATAGTGTGGCATCTTCTATTGGATATTGGGTGAAGGGCCATCGGCTACACAATTCGATATCTTGCCCTATTGCGTACGCGGTACGCAAAATGGCGGTCATATAGTCTGAATAACAAACTAATATTCCGTAACAAGAAAATATTTTTGTCATAAAAGAGAATGAATATCAGTTGTAATTATAATTTTTTTAAAAATAATTCGTCAATTTCCAAGAATGTTGTATTTTGACTCTCAATAATTAAGGAGGGGGTACTATAAGCGATTTCCAAGAATTTTTTATTTTGGCTCTCAGAAATGAATGGGGGTGGGGGGGGGGGGGTGTACTATAACTGAGTAAATACGGTATTCATAATGTTTTTGTAGTATTTTAGGTAATGAACGAATAAGCTTTCCCTTCGAAGGAAAGGTAACAAACACTTGTAACCTGGCGTTACATTGGTCTTTTGTTAACTGCTGGTTTTAGGGCCTTAAAATGTGGTTTCCTGGGTCACCAAAGTTTGATTATCACAAGGAGGATTAAAATGAGTTTGGTCTTGTCCATTTAGGACAAATTTAATATTTCGCCTATAGTAGCCTATGCTTATGTGGCCAAAGGCCTAAATCTAGGAAATACATTGGACGGTCGAAATTTCAAGCAGATCACTGAAACTGTGTATATTTGTATGAAGGAACAAACAGAGACACATTCAGCGTTATATAGATAAACTTCTATACTTTAGAAGTTTATCCATCATAATCTAGTGAGTTAGTGTTGCTTTAAGGGGCGGAACAGCGTGGTCATCTACCCTAATGGACTCGATTATCAGTTTTGCACTTTGATACACTAGGTATGCGGTCGAGAAGTGGCACAGTTTGACAAGGACGAACATTAACAATAAGACACAGATAAATGTTGCTACTAAGTTGTTTGCTTGCACACACTGTGCAGCAAAAGCAAATCTCGTGTCAATGATGTAAAGAGAGGCAGTACCAAAAGTTTAAAACATCTTGTTCATTACCTAAGAGGAGTCAGGTGTTTGTTGGTGTTTTTTAATATGTTGGTAGTCCGCTCTAATGGCTTCATCTTTTAACATTCCATTTAACTCAAAATGTCCTATTTGTCATTATAAAAAATTGGTTAAAATAGTTGACCCGTCAATTGTCGTTATATCAATTCAAGGGTATTTATTTATGGTGGCCTTGTAGCATGGGCAAATGTTTAGGCAGATATCCCAATTTCCTCTGTCTCGCTGTGCTGCGCCTTGGCTTTATCCAGTTTGTGGCTTCTAAGTGAACAACACGCATTTATAGACTGTATTGACTAACAAACATTTGATAGTTTTCCCCTTTTTCTGGCTTCGTGGCGCAGCGGTAACGTTCTCGCCTGCGGTGCCCAAGGTTGCAGTCAGCTGGCAAGGGAGCCGTGTCAGTAGATTAAAGATCCCCTTTGGGGCAAAATTCCGGCACCCCGGCTTCTCTCAAAGCCGCAGTAGTTAAAAGGGACGTAATACCAATAACATTATTATTATATCTTCAGTGTTGCCTTTCAGAATCTATGTCATCATCTTGCACAGTTTCCAGCCACTGGCCGGGTCTGTTTGGAACACAAGCCTCTCCAACGTCTTCTGTCTTCCCACCATCTCTCAGCCTCCACCCTTGTCCAGTCTTCTCCTCTCTTCTTCACGCTTTCTTCCACCCCCTTCAGCCACCTGTCTCTCGGTCTTCCCCTCGGTCTCTTTCCTTCCCACTTCGTCTCATGTACTCTCCTGGGTATCCTCTTCTCCTCCATTCGTTTTACATGTCCATACCATCTAAGTCTAGATTTCTCTATACCATCCTGTAATGGTTCCTCCTTCATTAATTCTCTGGTCCTCTCATTTCTTATTCTGTCCATCTTTGTAGCTCCAATACTGCTTCTCAAGAACCTCATCTCACTGGCCTGTATTTTGCTCTTCTCCCTTCCTTTCATAACCCAGGTCTCCGAGGCATACGTCAGGATAGGGACATAGTACGTCCGATATATGATCTTCTTGCTGTTCTGAGGGACATCCTTGCTCTATAACATGCTTCTCACACTCCTCCAGAATCTATGTAAAATCTATTTTTTTTAAACATAGTTTACGCCCAAATTGGAGCACTAAATCGGTCCATATACATTTAAGTCTAACAGTGTTAGAGATTTGGCTTTTCAGCTCCTTCTGCTCCCAAAATTTCTCATCCTGTCTGACCTGGCTTCCCTTTGTTTGTCAGTTATGGTGTTCAAATGTTGTAAGTGTTTGTTCCTTTGAATCCTCTTCTCTTCTCTGCCTTCAGTTTGGAGCAATTGTTAAATTTAACTCTTCTAAATCAATCTGGACCTCTTTGAATCAATTGTTCTTTGTTTTATATCTTTAAAATCTCTTTAAACTAATAGTTACATTTCATAGTATCCTTCATGTTTTGGCTGTCATTAAGTCGTCCTTCTGTTGGCTCTAAGTCAAGTGAGTCTTATTTTACCTTGCATTTCGTAAAATGGGTAAGAACTTTCAATAATATTTGGGCTGTGCATTGTGCTCTATACTTCCAGGGAATACTTGGCCACCTTCAAGAAGACCGTTGCTATGCACGAAGTGTTCCTGTGCAGATTGGCCAATCACCCAGTGTTCCGAAATGATCATAACTACAGGGTATTCTTAGAGTATGATCAAGACCTTTGTGTTCGGGGGAAGAACAAGATGGAAGTCCTAGGTGGTTTCATGAAGAGCTTCACAAAAACCACAGACGAGTTCCTCCTGTCTGCAACTGTGAAGGATGTCAGCGATTTCTTTGAGCAAGAGAAGAATTTCCTCATAGAATATCATCAGCACTTGAAAGATGCAACAGTAAAGTCTGATAGAATGACCAAACGACATAAAGGTAAGAGTGGTGTATAGGTGCTCAGTAACAATATACAGTATTTCATACAAAATACTGAGGTTACAAATTCAGTAAGCTGGAAATCACTGTTATTTCCTTAGCTCCATAAAAAGTCTTCAACTTAATCTTGGCAAGTTGTGGGAAATGATAAGCCACAGCCATTTAGTTCATGAATCATACATAGCTTATGGAAAAATACTCTCGGAGAATATTTTCAGACTTATTCATTAGACTTATTATTGTTAAAATTGCTCGGATGGTAGGCCATTATCAGGCGATATAAATGTCCCCTTCGGAATATTTTGTGGTTCCTTTTCATTGGTTCACTTATTTGGCGGATAAACGTAATTATAACCAGAAATAACACATCGTTTTTTCCATGGTCCTATGCAGTGTATTGCTTTCTACTCAAATGTCAACCTCACCTGCACGTGGTGCACCCTGCTTTAGACTAACGAGGCTCTGACGACCGAGTGACTCCCGGGATAAGGAGTCCCCCACTACCATGCCACCGGCTCCCCAGGGAGGCGAATGAGCTGGTAGTGGTTAGGGCACTCTCTTGCCCTTGGGACAGGAAACTTTCCCTAAAGACGGATGAACCACCTGTGGTCAACGGCATAGAAAGTCCTCAACGGCGGACCAGGCATAAGGGCAATGAGTCCCTCCTTGGCTGGAATGGCGGATGAAGGCTGCAGTGACTAGGATTTATTCAATCGTCTTGCATTTGCTTGCCATTGAACATCTTTCCTAAGTCATCAAGTAATGTGCGTTTGTTGATGTGCAGCAACATTCTCACGTAAAAAGATTTCACGCACAGCAGTCTTCCAACAACATTGACTTTCTTCAAAGTCCTGCGGCGATCAAGAAGTTGCGACGGGGGCAGGATTGTGATGTCTGGGAGCCTCTAGTGATAACTTGGCACGTAGGCGGTAGATGTGTGATCGGTCGTCTTGCTTAGGGTTGTGGCTGTAGAGCAATTCGGCCGCTGCAACTACGACTGAGCAGTCCTATTTAGGGTCCACTCTGCTCACCCCACATGGGGAAGGGGCTAGAAAAGGTGCCCTAAACATAGTCAGCCACTTATACTACCGATTGGATAGCCGCGTCCAAAGGTGTCACCTCCATGCGGTCGAAAATGTATAAGTAACAAATTTTATTTTGCAACCTGGAATGTAAGAACACTCACTGATGACCCCGCAAATGAGAGACCTGAAAGGAGAACAGCTATTGTGGGTAGAGAGCTACGGAGATATGACATTGACATAGCAGCACTTCAGGAGACCCGTCTTGCTGAGGAAGGTCAGTTGAATGAGCAAGGTGCAGGGTACAGCTTCTTTTGGAAGGGTAAACGTGAGGACGAACACAGAATACATGGAGTTGGCTTTGCCATTAAGAGCAAGCTTCTCAAGGATCTGTCAGAGCTTCCAACTGGGTATAATGAACGCCTCATGACACTAAGACTTCGGTTATATAACAACCAGCATGCCACGGTGATCAGCGCATACGCCCCCACACTAGATGCTGATGATGACATTAAGGAAAGGTTCTATTCAGATCTGGATACCGTCCTATCAAACATCAACCGTGAAGATAGGATCATCTTACTCGGAGATTTTAACGCTAGAGTGGGCAGGGACTACAATGTTTGGAATGGTGTCATTGGTAAGGAGGGAGTTGGTAGCGAAAACTCCAATGGTGTCAGACTGCTCTCCAAATGCACTGAACATGAATTGGTAATCACCAATACTATCTTTCGCCAAAAGAATCGCTTTAAAACATCATGGCAGCACCCTAGATCGAAGCACTGGCATCTTATTGACTATGTGATTGTACGCAAGAAAGATTTACGAGATGTTCTTATCACCAAAGCAATGACAGGAGCCGATGACTGTTGGACAGATCACCGGCTTATCAGATCAGTTATGCGTATACCATTGTCCACACAGAGGAGGAAGCAACAGAAGAGCTGTAGGCATGTTTTTGATACCGAGAAGTTTGGTAAGTCAGAGCATATCTCCCAATATAAAGAGTTGCTTAGCCAGACACTGCCACAGGAATACCATCCAGATGTAACACTGCACTGGGAGAGTCTGAAGACCGCTATTCAGAATGCTTGCAAGGAAACGCTGGGATATAAGACCAGGAAACATCAAGACTGGTTTGATGAAAATGATGAAGAAATAGAAGCATTAATCTCAGAAAAGAGAAAAGCCTTGCAAACTTGGAGAAAAGATATGAACTCCCGTACTAAGAAAGAAGCATTTTGTCTTGCGAAGGCAAATGTCCAAAGAGGAACTCGTGCTCTCAAAAATGCATGGTGGACATCCAAAGCTAAAGAGCTGCAATATCTAGCAGACAAAGATTCGCGACAGTTCTTCCAAGCCACAAAAGCGATTTATGGCCCCTCCACGTTTGGTAGAAATCCACTTTGGTCCAGTGACAAAAGTACACTTCTAAAAGATCAATACTCCATCATGAATAGGTGGAAGGAGCATTTTGAAGACCTCTTGAACCAGGACTCAGTTATTGATGAGCAGGTGTATGATATTTTAGAACAAGCACCCATCAAAGAAGAACTCGGTACCCTGCCAACACTAGATGAGGTTCAGTGTGCTATTAATCAAGCAAAGCGACACAAAGCTACTGGATGTGATGGAATACCAGCGGAAGCTCTCAAAGAAGGAGGTGAGGAACTCATAAGCCACATACATGATCTTATCATTAAAATTTGGAGAACTGAAAAAATGCCTGCTGATTTCAGAGATAGTCTGATAGTTCCCATATTTAAGAAAGGTGATCGTGCAGACTGCAACAACTATCGTGGTATATCTTTGTTATCATGCCTTGGAAAGCTTATTGCTCGTATTTTGGCGAATCGTATTCTATCCCTGGTGGAGAAAATACTCCCAGAGAGCCAATGTGGTTTCAGGCCTTCTAGAGGAACTGCAGATATGATATTCACTGTTCGTCAGCTTCAGGAGAAATGTAGAGAGCAAAATAGACCTCTTTATATTGCCTTTATAGACCTCAGTAAGGCATTTGACTCGGTAAACCGTGAAGCCTTGTGGAAGATTTTATCATTGTATGGTTTTCCACTGAAATTTATTACCATCTTAAGACTACTCCACAATGATATGAAGGCAAATGTCATTGGTAACGACTCGATTGGAGAACCATTTCATATTAATACCGGCGTTAAACAAGGCTGTGTGATTGCCCCTACATTGTTTTCTCTGTACGTTGCCACTGTCATGCAGTTAGTCAAAGATGATCTTCCTACAGGCATACAGATAACTTACAGGATGGATGGGAAGATCTTTAATTTGAGCCGTCTAAAGGCAAGGACTCGAACATCTCCTGCTGCATTGGTTGAGTTACAGTACGCTGATGATAATGCAGTAGTAGCTCAATCAGAGGACGAACTTAGGAAAATCCTGAATGCTTTTTCTTCAGCCTACAAAAAGATTGGGCTGAAACTTAACACCAGTAAAACCCAAGTCCTCTACCAACCAGCCCCTGGACAAGGACAAAGAAACATCAATGTCACCATCGACGGAGCGAAGCTTCAAGAAGTTAACGCCTTTTCTTATCTTGGCAGCACCCTGTCATCAAGTGCAAATATAGATTCCGAAATCCAACACAGGATTAACCGTGCTGGGGCATCCTTTGCAAGATTGAGGTCTAGAGTTTTTGACAACCATGATATCAATGCTGCAACGAAGATCCTTGTGTACAACTCGGTTGTAGTTCCCACCTTACTTTACGGATCTGAATCCTGGACATGCTACAGACGTCATTTTAAAAAGCTGGAGCAATATCACCAGCGTTGTTTGAGGAGAATTCTTCGTGTCACATGGCAAGACAAACGCACAAACACCAGCATTCTCGAAGAAGCACAGACTACCAGTGTTGAAGCCATGCTTTTAAAACGTCAGCTGCGATGGACAGGACACGTAATCCGCATGCCCAATAATCGCATTCCCAAGCAAGTGTTTTGCTCTGAACTAACTGAGGGCAAGCGCTGTGTGGGAGGTCCGAGGAAGCGATTCAAAGACGTACTAAAGGCTAATATGCAAATGTGCCATATTAATATCAACAACTGGGAGACCTTAGCTCTTGATCGCTCATCCTGGAGATCAATTGTTCATCGTGGTGCGATACTTTTTGAAGAAAACCGCCGACGTATGATAGAAGATCGGAGGCAACGCAGAAAGAACAGAGTGTTCATTAGAAGACAGGGAATGAATGCGGATGTCTCACCTGACCCTGATACTACCTGTCATCACTGCGGGAAACTGTGTCTCTCCCGCATTGGGCTTTTTAGTCACCTCCGGACTCATCGATGAAGAGTCATTCAGTATTGGAAGGCCAACCTACTCGAGACGAGTGTTTGCTATCATCATCATCATTGCTTATTGACATTAAATGATAATGTCAACATCCCGTTCCACTGTAAATAGGAAAAATATGTATGAGAGGCGTAAGCCAATTGAACTGGTAATTATTATTATAGTGAGATGACAAAACTTACTTGAACCCGCGAAAGGAACTATAGCCGACCTCAACTTGGGAACCTTACCCCTACTTTGATGCTGTAATAGATCAAATAGACTTCAAGACTTATTGGTGTTGGATTAGAAAAACCATGGGCCTCTCCGGCCTAGATCAGGGTGTCTTACCTTGAAGGAGCCATTGTTTGTGCGAGCCCGATGTAACCTACTCCGTGCATCAGCGCTCCTGAAAGTGCAACGAGCTGTGTAGTAGCTCGCCTTTAGTGTGGCTGTGAAGAACGGTGAAACAAAACACTATCTACGGGAAGGAAGGGTTAAGAAGGCTGGGTGGAGAGGGAGAGTGGGAGGCACCATTATTAAGGGGAAGATAAGTGGGGGGAGGTGGAAGTGGTCAGGGATGGTTAAGTGATATGAATTTTTTGACTACTGGTTGTTTCAGAAAGAACTGGGTAATATTCTCATAAAGGATGTTTATATCAAAATTTATTTAATTGAGATTATATGTGGGGTTGACCCTCTGCACATTGTTTATCTCTGTCCTAAAATATTCATCATGGTACCCTTGTTCGCATAGTGAATGATTTTCATGTCATTTGTGATCCCCGTGAACTTGTGTCCTTTTTCTAACGTGTGGTTCTCCATGGCTGAAAATTTGTTGTATTTGACAGCATTTACATGTTAATTAAATCCTATTGTAAAACTGTGGCCGGTTTGTCCAGTGTAATCTGCTTCACATTGATTACATTTAAGTTTATATCATCTTCATTTCCCCTTTTCCATTTGACACTGGGTGGGGGCAAATATGGTTCTTCTTCACTTTGTTCTGTCGTTCCACCATTCCTCTTCCAACACTGTTCCAATCCAGGTTCCGTTTTCCAATACTATTCTCCACAGAGTCCATCCAACGCATTCTTGGTCTTCCTCGTCCTCTCTTCCCTGTCATTCATTGTTCCAGTGCTCGTCTTGGTAGGCTTACTTCATTCATCCGTTTGACATGTCCAAACCATCTCAATCTGTTTTGCTCCAGTTTGTCATTTAGTTTCTGTACTCCCAGTACTTTCCGTATATCTTCATTTCTCACTCTGCCCCTAGTTTTCTGGACCATACTTCTCAGGAATCTCATCTCAGCTGCCTGTACTCGGCTCTCATCTCCCTTAGTCATTGTCCAAGAGTCTGCTGCATATGTCATTATAGGAACATAATATGCTTTGTACATAACTTCTTTAGCCTTAATTGGTATATCCTTGTTCCATACTAGTCCCCATACATGTTGGTAGAAAGCACTCCCGAGTTGTATTCTTCTGCTAATTTCCAAATCTAGTCTTCCATCTTCAGTTAGTTCACTTCCCAAGTATTTGAAGTGTTTCATCACTTCCAATTCCTTATCTCCTACTTTGATTAATCCTTTTCCTTCTTTCTTATCTCTACTCATCACCTCTGTTGTACTCTTCTCCACAATTATCTTCAATCCCCATTGCTCAATCGTTTCATTTATTACGTCTAACTGTTCTTGTACCTCCATCTCATCCTCGCCCCAGATCACAACATCGTCTGCAAACAACATTACCTTCATCTTTGCCATACTATATTCTTTCATTGCTGCCTTCATGATGTCATCCATCACCATTACGAACAATAATGGTGACAACACACTTCCTTGCTTTAGTCCAGTGTCAATTTTTAAACCATTCCGATGTCCCGACTCTAGTCTTCACACTACTGTAGCACTCCATGCACATTCCTTTTATCATGTCTCTCAGTTCCTTGCCTATCCCCCTATTTGTTAAGCTTTCCCAAACTTTTGTTCTAGGGAAGCTATCATAGGCCTTTTCTAGATCAATAAGTCATTACCATATGCTTCCCATATTCCCAAGTCTATATCATCATCATCATCATTTCCCCTTATCCAGCTCCTGCCTGCTAGTTGGGAACTCCTGGTTTAAGAAAAGGGAGAGCCACACAATCACATGGTACAGTGATGACTTGGCCAGGAAGTCGGTGGTCGACTATATACTGTATGAGAAAGAACTAAATAAGAACATCACGGACATCAAGGTTATAACATCGGAGAACCTGGATAGCGACCATCGATTGCTGGTAATGAACCTGAGTGGGAGCAAGGAGAAGAAAGGGACTGAGAACCAGGAAAGACTTATAAGGATATGGAAACTGAAAGAAGGGGATAGAAGGGTCGAGTACCTCAAAATGGTAAAGGAAGGAATTCCAACAGATGAAGAAAGAGGGGTGGAAGAGGAATGGGCTAGATTTAAGAAGACACTAGTAGGTGCAGCAGAAGCAGTATGTGGGAGGACAAGTAGTAAGAAGAAGTGGAAGGAAACACCATGGTGGAATGAGAAGACAAAAGATATAGTAAGGGAAAAGAATAGAGCCTTTAGGAGGTGGTATCAAAATAGGACGGTAGAGACAAGGGAAGAGTACTAGGAAAGAAAGAAGGGTGTACTATAGCTGAGTAAATACGGTATTCATAATGTTTTTGTAGTATTTTAGGTAATGAACGAATAAGCTTTCCCTTCGAAGGAAAGGTAACAAACACTTGTAACCTGGCGTTACATTGGTCTTTTGTTAACTGCTGGTTTTAGGGCCTTAAAATGTGGTTTCCTGGGTCACCAAAGTTTGATTATCACAAGGAGGATTAAAATGAGTTTGGTCTTGTCCATTTAGGACAAATTTAATATTTCGCCTATAGTAGCCTATGCTTATGTGGCCAAAGGCCTAAATCTAGGAAATACATTGGACGGTCGAAATTTCAAGCGAATTTCCACAATTCTTCTTCCATGATCTTGTCCCAGTCCAGATTCCTTTTTCTCATGCTGTTCTTCACTGAATCGATCCACCTTGTTCTAGGTCTTCCCCTTGCTCTCTTACCCTTGCACTTGGCCTCCAGCATCTGTCTTGGTATTCTATTTTCCTCCATCCTCTTTACATGTCCAAACCACCTTAGTTTATTCTTCTCAATTCTCTCATTTAGTTTTCCCATTCCAACTTCCTTCCTAACATCTTCATTCCTCACTCTGTCTTTCCTATCATACTTCTTAGGAATTTCATTTCACTGGATTGGATTCTACTCTCTTGCCTGCTCGTCAGGGTCCAAGTCTCAGCTGCATAAGTTAATATGGGTACATAGTACATTTTATACATTACCTCCTTACTTTTCCTTGGTACTTCCTTATCCCAAACAAGTTTTCTTACACTTTGATAGAATGCATTGCTCTGCTGTACCCTCCTGCCAATCTCCATGTCCAACCTATCAGTTTGCATCAATTCACTTCCTAGGTATTTGAACGTGTCCACAATTTCCAAACTCTGATTTCCAATTTTCACAATGCCCTTTCCTTGTCTTTCCCCTCTTGTCATCACCATGGTCTTGCTTTTCTCTATACTGATTTTCAGGCCATACTTCTGAATATTTTCGTTTAGTGCATCTAGTTGTTTTTGCACTTCTTCGGTGTTCCTTCCCCAGACAACAATATCGTCTGCAAATAATAGTAACTTCATTTCTTTATGTCCATATGCTTCCTTTGTTTCCTTTACAATTTCATCCATCACCATTATGAACAAGAGAGGTGACAGCACACTCCCCTGTCTTAGTCCAGTCTTGTTCCTAAACCAATCTGTCTTTCCAACTGGGGTCAGTACCCTGCTAACACAGTTGTTGTACATTGCTTGCACCATTTCCAACATTTCTCTTCCCAGTCTCTTCTTAACCATGGTTTCCCATACCTTCTCTCTGGGGACACTATCATATGCCTTTTCTAGATCTATGAAAGTCATGATCAAATCCTCTCCATATTCCCAGTTCTTTTCCATCACCTGCCTCAAGCTAAAGATTGGGTCTACTGTGGATCTTCCACTCCTGAAGCCATACTGTTCCTCTTGCAACTCTCCTTCCACCTTTCTTCTCATTCTTCTTTCTAATATCCTTTCCAGTATTTTTACTATCTGTGATATGAGGGTGATCCCTCTATAGTTATCACACACCTTCTTGTCCCCTTTCTTAAACACTGGTATTATTAGCCCTTTCTCCTAGTCTTCTGGTACACATTTCCGTTTCCACACACACTTTAGCAGTCGATACAGCCATATGCCTGATAAATTATATTTGTTGGTTTCATGATTTGAATAATTTTTATGATTACTGTTTGTATTAAATGCGATTTTCATATTGTACTTTCTAAATGTGCTTGTTGTGTCATAAGTTAGGTGATTTATGTAAGTGAAAACTGAATAAGTGGATTTTTCTTTATTTTTGTGAATTAATTTAGTTCATGGGTGATTTTTGACTTTACTTATTATTCTATTCACATCTGCTTTTTTTTGTAGCCGTTTGCTTTGGCGATCTGGTGGATTAATATATATTTCATCTTTGCAGTCTTGTTCTGATAATGGAATGCTGATCTCTCTATTGACGAAACTTGTGAATGCTGCTCTTTTGTGACCTTAGGGGTTCCTTCCTAATTACTGTATTAGTTTGTGTGGGTTTCCTATAGATGCCATAGTTCATTAGTTTGTTCATCATCATCATCTTGCACAGTTTCCAGCCACTGGCCGGGTCTGTTCGGAACACAAGCCTCTCCAACGTCTTCTGTCTTCCCACCATCTCTCAGCCTCCACCCTTGTCCAGTCTTCTCCTCTCTTCCTCACGCTTTCTTCCACCCCCTTCAGCCACCTGTCTCTCGGTCTTCCTCTCGGTCTCTTTTCTTCCCACTTCGTCTCGTGTACTCTCCTGGGTATCCTCTTCTCCTCCATTCGTTTTACATGTCCATACCATCTAAGTCTAGATTTCTCTATACCATCCTGTAATGGTTCCTCCTTCATTAATTCTCTGGTCCTCTCATTTCTTATTCTGTCCATCCTTGTAGCTCCAATACTGCTTCTCAAGAACCTCATCTCACTGGCCTGTATTTTGCTCTTCTCCCTTCCTTTCATAACCCAGGTCTCCGAGGCATACGTCAGGATAGGGACATAGTACGTCCGATATATGATCTTTTTGCTGTTCTGAGGTACATCCTTGCTCCATAACATGCTTCTCACACTCCTCCGAAATGCTTCTGCCTGCCTCCCCCGCTCATTTATTTCTCTATCGTTTCTTCCATTCTCTTGTATCAGGCTTCCCAGATACTTGAAACTCTCCACTTTCTTCAGCTGTTCCCCACCATTTGTTATTCCCGTTGTGGTTCTTTCCTTCTTCCTTGTTGTGATCACCATCTCACTCTTATTTATGCTAAATTTCATCCCATATCCTTGTATTATTCCTTCCCACACGTCCAACTGTTCCTGTACCTCCTCCTCATTTCCCCAAATCATCAAATCATCTGCAAACACCATTGCTTTCATCTTTCCTTCCCCAATTACTTGTGCCACTCGGGTCATTATGTCATCCATCACCACAATGAAAAGTAACGGTGACAGTGCACTTCCTTGTTTCAGGCCGTTTCTCTGTTCCAACCAGTCTGATCTCTCTCCTCCCACTTTCACACAGCTCACGCTTCCCTTGTACATCTCCTTCATCCTCTTTATAGTCCATCTCTCTACTCCTCTATCCTCCAGGGACTTCCATACTTTGTTTCTGCATACACTGTCATATGCTTTCTCAATGTCCAGGAAGGCCATCAGTAGATCTGTTCCATACTCATAGTGCTGTTCTTGTAACTGCCTTACAGCAAAAATCAAATCCACTGTGGACCTTCCTGCTCTGAAGCCATGTTGTTCTTCCCTCATCCCTCCTATCCTTGTCCTAATTCTCTTTTCCAAAACTTTCTCGAAGACCTTTGCACAACGACTCATCAGTGTTATTCCCCGATAGTTTCTGCAATCTGTTCTACTACCTTTCTTGAAGATCGGGACAATTATTCCTTTTTGCCAGTCCTGGGGGGTCTTCCTTTCCTTCCATGCTGTCCTCATCACTCGGTACAACCACTGTATCCCCACCTCTCCTGCTGCTCTCACCATGTCCACACTCAACTCATCCACACCCGGTGCCTTCCCTCCTTTCATCTTGTTCACTGCATCTTCCACTTCTTTCCATGTTAAGTCCTTTTCTGTTTGCAGTTCATCTTCCTCTTCCCTGATTTCTTCCTCCTCACCATCTTTTCCATTTGGGTTCAGAAGTTCTCCAAAATATTCTTTCCACATTTTCTTCAGTTCTTCCCTATTTTCTATCTCTTGTCCCCTTTTGTTCACCATTCTAACATAATCCGTAGGATCCTTCCGCCTCTTATTTTTTACCATCCCATTCAGGACCTTTTTTGTACCTTCACTATCCTCCATCATCTTTGTCCACTCTTCCATCCACTTTCTTCTTTCAGCCACTACTCTCTTCGCCTCCTTCTTTCTTTCCTGGTACTCTTCCCTTGTCTCTACCGTCCTATTTTGATACCACCTCCTAAAGGCTCTATTCTTTTCCCTTACTATATCTTTTGTCTTCTCATTCCACCATGGAGTTTCCTTCCACTTCTTCTTACTACTTGTCCTCCCACATACTGCTTCTGCTGCACCTACTAGTGTCTTCTTAAATCTAGCCCATTCCTCTTCCACCCCTCTTTCTTCATCTGTTGGAATTCCTTCCTTTACCATTTTGAGGTACTCGACCCTTCTATCCCCTTCTTTCAGTTTCCATATCCTTATACGTCTTTCCTGGTTCTCAGTCCCTTTCTTCTCCTTACTCCCTCTCAGGTTCATTACCAGCAATCGATGGTCGCTATCCAGGTTCTCCGATGTTATAACCTTGATGTCCGTGATGTTCTTATTTAGTTCTTTCTCATACAGTATATAGTCGACCACAGACTTCCTGGTCAAGTCATCACTGTACCATGTGATTGTGTGGCTCTCCCTTTTCTTAAACCAGGAGTTCCCAACTAGCAGGCTGTTCCTCTGGCAGAAGTCCAAGTCTCTTTCCTTCCTCATTTCTTCCGCCCCAACCCTCTGGTCCTAGAACACTCTCATAACCTTGTCTTTCTCTTCCTACATGTGCATTCAGATCCCCCATAACAATCATATTTCTTCCTACCAGCTGCTTCTGCAATTCCTCTTCAAACTCCTCCTTCTCTTCAGAGGCGCAGCCTACTTGTGGAGCATACACTTGCACTATTTCTACGGTCTCTCCCCTCAGTGCTACTTTCACTTTCATCATCCTATCACTTATTCTCTACTCTGAGATCGTTAAGTCTCCCCTCGCTGTCCAAGACCAGTCAGACTTCTTCGGCCATTGTGAAAAGGCGCCGGTTATCCGAGAAACGGTCGCAGAATAAGTCTTCACCTGCCAACGAGGCAAAGAAGACTTCTGCGACCGAGGCTGGATCGTCATCCTGATAAGACAAAGATAGTGGAGAAGAGGGAGACGGTTCGTCGCCATTTCTCTCGCCCTCCTGCTGACGGGGTGGCTACTGTCTCTGCTGGCCTTTCCGCTCCTACGACCACCAATGGAGCGAAGCCTGCTGAAGCCAAGCCCGTCCGTATGGAGGAACTCCCCTATAGAAAAGAAAATAGATCGGCGGAGGAGAGGGGAACGGTTCAGCGCAGTTTCTCTTCCTCTCCTAAAGGCAGGGCTGCTCACTTATCTGCTGGCCATCCCGCTCCCACCACTACCAGTGGAGCGGTGCCAGCAGGAGCTACCTTGTTTTATAAGGACCCGGCGTCTGTGGGGAAGGGACCATCTACCTCCCCAAACACACGTCGGCGCTGATCCAAGAAGAAATCTCTTCGGGACATGTCGGGGACAGACACCCAGTCTTCGGACTGGGAGAAAGTCCCTCGACACCGCTCTTCCCCAAGAGCGAGACTTGTGCGGTCCGACGATGACCGCGCACAACCCAAGAGAGCTCCCGCTCCATTTTCTTAGTCTTCGGAAGGAGATGTGGAGATTGAGGTGTGCTCTCCTGCCCCATCATCTCCAACTAAAGATGGGGAAGGGTGGCAAACGGTCAAGCATGAGTAGAAGACCCACTTCTACTTAAGTCCACACCATGGCACTATTACAATGGAACTGTAATAGCTATTCTGTTCATCTCGCTGAGTTACGGCAATTAATATCTTCGTTTTCGGCAACCATTGTCTGTCTTCAGGAATCCAGGTTTCGTCCCGGACATGAGACAACAATGCGTCACTTCAAACTCTTCTCTGAAGACCGGGTGGACGGAGCTGTGGCCGCTGGTGGCGTCTGCACTCTCGTCCACTCTAGCCTCTTTAGTGAAGAAGTGCCGTTGCGTACTCAGCTAGAGGCAGTTGCAGTTCGTACTTCGTTGCCAGTAATGGCAACAGTATGTAACGTGTACATCCCGCCTGATTCTCAGCCGGATTACGACCAGCTGGTGTATCTAGTCTCTCAGCTCCCCCCTCCTTTTCTCCTTCTGGGAGATGTTAATGCCCACAACACCATCTGGGGCTCCGCTACCACTAGCGGTAAAGGGAGAGATTTTGAGAGGCTGATCAGGCGGCTGGACCTGTGTCTGTTGAACAGAGGGGAACCTACGCACTTTTCTATTGCACACGATACTTATTCAAGTATCGATATTACCTTGTGCAGTCGTGCGCTGGTTCCCCTGCTACAGTGGGGTGTACACGATGACCTTTGTAATAGTGACCATTTTCCAATTATCGTTATTCTTCCGAACCAGAGAGCCATCGAGTTACCAAGTCGATGGCTTCCCCGTCGGGCTGATTGGCCAACTTTCACGGCACGGCATGTATGCCGAAGATACCTTTGAGAGTGTCGACGATCATACCATTCACATAACGAATGGTATTTTGGCTGCTGCTGAGGAAACCATACCTTCCTCATCCGGCAACTCACGCCGGAAGCTTGTCCCTTGGTGGACAGCCGAGATTGCAGCAGCCATTAAAGATCGTCGACGTGCTTTCAAATGCTATCGTAGGCAAAACACTATGGCCAACCTTATCACCTTCAGAAGGATGCGTGCTAGAGCCCGATATCTGATTCGGGAGAGTAATAAAACGACGTGGGAAAAGTATGTGTCTATGACGGCGCATACTCCTTCATCTCAAGTGTGGACTAAGCTTCGACGGATCTCCGGACTCCCGACATCACTGTCGATACCCGGAGTGTCCATCAATGGAGACATCACGGACCATCTCGCCATTGCCAACAACATTGGCTCGCACTTCTCCGATGTATCCTGCTCCGGGAGTTACGATCCTACATTTCTGACTGAAGCGGGGGGCAGAGACTGACCCCTTGTCCTTTGCCACTGCTGCTTCGGAGTCCTATAATGTACCATTCTCTGAATGGGAACTGCGCAGTACGCTTGCACTGTGCAGGGGTACGGCTCCTGGACCGGATAACATACATAATCAAATGTTGAAACATCTGTGCGAAACCAGTATTAAAATACTGTTGATCCTCTTCAATCGTATATGGATTGAAGGGGAGTTTCCATCTCAATGGCGAGAGGGGATCGTGATACAGATTCCTAAGGCTGGAAAGGATCCCAAGTTTGTAAGCAGCTATAGGCCCATTTGTTTGATATATGGCCTATGTAAGCTGCTCGAAAAGATGGTGAACCGTCGACTGGTGTGGTTCTTGGAGGTGAAAGGTCTCCTGTCTGAGTACCAGTGTGGATTTCGCTCTCATAGGTCCACCACTGACCATCTGGTGCGACTTGAGAGTGCCATACAGGGGGCATTTTTCCGAAAGCAGCACCTAGTCACGGTCTTCTTTGACCTCGAGAAAGCCTACGACACCACATGGCGCTACGGGATCCTTTCCACCCTTCACAAGTGGTGACTCCGTGGTAATCTACCGACTTTCATTGCGAATTTCATGTCCGTCTGACTCTTCCGTGTAAGGGTCGGTAGGACATTATCGCAATACTATACTCAGGAAAATGGAGTTCCTCAGGGTTCTGTGCTGAGTGTCACCTTTTTCGCGATTGCCATAAATTGCATTGTTGCCGCCGCCAGGTCCGCGGTAGTTCCATCGCTGTATGTAGAGGATTTAGCTCTGCATTACAGCTCTGGAAGTATGGCAGTTGTGGAACGGCAATTGCAGCTAGCTATCAACCGGGTCGACAGGTGGGCTCACGACCGGGGTTTCCATTTTTCAGCAGCGAAAACCTCCGTCGTCCATTTTTGTCGGCTCCGGAAGCTACATTTACACCCTGAACTACATCTCAGGGATGCTGCGTTGCCGTTGGTTGACACTTATCGCTTCCTGGGGCTCCATTTTGATAGCAAATTAATGTGGCAGCCCCATATACGGCAATTAAAAATGACGTGTCTCAGGAAACTGAACATGCTCAAGTTTCTTAGTGGCACTACGTGGGGGGCTGACCGTGCGGTGCTGCTACGGTTCTACCGAGCCCTCGTCCTGTCCCGGCTAGACTATGGTTCTGCGGCATACGGTTCAGCAAGGCCAGCAACCTTGAAAATGCTGGACAGTATCCACCATAGTGGCGTTAGGCTGGCTACCGGTGCCTTCCGGACCAGCCCGATACCCAGCCTACTCGCCGAATCGGGTGTTCCACCTTTAAATTATAGACGCCAACATATGCTTTTAGCATATGCTGCCAATGTGCGTCAAATGCCGCAACACTCGACCTATCAAGCTCTCTTTGGTACCCAAAACCACCAGGGGTACGCCAACCGGCCTCATGCCACTCGGCCGGTTGGTATTAGACTTGATAGCTCGTGTACTGAAATAGGAGTGGCTGTAGGTCCCTGTATGATCCGGACATCTAGCGAGGTGCCTCCGTGGCAAGTCCCGCGCCCGGAAATTCGGTTAGATCTTCACTGAGGTCCTAAGGTGAACACGGATGCCTCTGTTTACCGGAGGCAGTTCCACAGCATAGTTCACCAATTTCCGGACGCTGGCATTCTCTACACGGATGGTTCGAAGGTAGACGAGAAGGTGGGTTGTGCTTACGTTATTGATGGTGCAAATACCAAGATCTCTTTGCCTGAGGCCTGTAGTGTGTTTACTGCGGAGCTCGTTGCCATCTATGAAGCTCTGCAGTTTGCACTACAGGATGCACAAATCCACTTTCTCGTGTGTACCGACTCTTTGAGTTCGTTGCAGTCGATTGCTACATGTTTCCCACAACACCCCCTAGTGCAGCGAATCCACGACCTACTAGCCGGGCTGTGCCACGCTGACACTCGAATCGCCTTTCTGTGGCTTCCAAGCCACATGGGAATTGCGGGAAATGAGTTAGCTGATCTAGCTGCAAAAGAGGCGATATCACTACCACCTCTACCGATGGAGGTACCCGCTAGAGATATTCGCTGTCTGTTACGCCTACAAGTTCTGGCTTTTTGGGAGTCAGTGGCTAGCTGACCCACTGCCCAGTAAACTGAGAGCGATCAAGGGAACTACTCGCGTTTGGCGGAGCTCCTTCCGGGCCTGGAGAGAGTCCGTCATTTTGTGTAGGCTAAGGATAGGTCATAAAAGATCCACCCACTCGTACCTGTGGAGCCATTTTCACCGAGTGTGTGGATCTTGCAGACTTACGAAGAAACTTTGGCTTGCAGATGACACTCAAACTTATATTAGCCGATGACGCCGTGGCTGCTGATCGCGTTATCCGCTTTATAAGTGAGAGTGTGTTAGGGCCAGCAATCTAAATTTCCAGTGAACATTGACTCAACGACTTGTTCGTTTTTGAATGATAATGTTTTGTTTTTCCGTAAATTTTGTTTATTTTTATAATTTTTATTTTTATTTAATTTTTTGTTTTTGTTTTATTAATTTTTGGTCTTTTTAAATTTAGATGTCCACTTCAAAATTTTAAATTCAATTCAAAATTTGTATTCTTTAATCTGTGTTAAGAGGGGCAGATGACCTCGTAGTTCCGCCCCTTAAAACAACAATAACTAACTAAATCCATGTCCGAGGCTCGTTCCCTTTTTGAAAGCATATGGTTTCATCCACTACTGGCTTGCTGCGCCTATCGTAGCTTCACCAGAGCCGTCACTTTTCAGGGTTCCTGTAGGACCTTGACAGCTACCGTAACGGTCCCTACAGGGGTTGGACTTAAGGGAGACAGTTCATTAGTTTGTTCCTGACAATATTGAACCATCGAATGCTGATTCAGCGGTGAATTGAATATGGTTGTCTAATTTGTTTAATTTGTCCAAAAACTGATCAATTTTGATGGATTTGTTATCGAAAATGATGAAAATGTCATCGCCATATCTCCCCTGGAACTTGATGCTACTGATGTTGTTCGTTATTTTGTTGGCTTCCATATGGTTTATGTAAATGTTGGCGTATATGTCTGAAGCTTGGGAGCCCATAGCCAAAACGTTTGTATACCTTGTTATTAAATTTAAAGTGATTGTTATTTATTGGGGGCTTCATTCATTTTCATTGTTATTTAGAGTGAAACTTCAATATTTCCATGAATTCATCCATTTCTACTTCGGATAATTTTTCATTTTCTTTTAAATTTTCTTTGATAATCTTGATTGTTTGAATAGGAGAACAATTGAGAATAAAACAACCAAATATATTCATGAAACAATGGGCAACAAATTGGAACATGTAAGTGTAATATGTTGTGACAATGACGAGTCTCGTTTTATTCTCAAATTTATATATACATTAGATTTTGGCTTGGCATTATCCAAATTGTTCATACAACGTTTACGTATAAATTACTTGGTCAGTTGGGATAAGATTATGTGCTGCATTACGAATTTTATGTCTTTCACCGATCTGTTAACATCATATAACTGACAAGTGTGTTTCATCTGAAAATTTTTTCAAGGTTAGACCTTATCAATGTGATACAGACTATCCATTAAGGTTGATTTATAGTCACATTACGTCCGATTAACTATAATATTTAATCATACTGAAGGATTGTGATACAACTGGAAGCAGCGACGTCTGATTCACTATAATTGAACCATAGATTTACAAGCAGTCTTTAAGGTGCATTTATATTCATTCATTCTATTCTTATTTATTCATGTTTTCTAATACTTTTTGTGAACTTTCTTTTATTTAAATTTCTAATAGTATTTTGTAAGGATATCGGGGAGCGTGATGGCGCAGTGGCTTAGCTGCTTGTCTTACACCTGGACGGCCGGGGAGGAATTTTCAACTGATATATCATGTGGCGTCAGGAAGGGCATCCGGCCGAAATTTCCCGGCCAAAACCAAAATAAGCCTGGTTCGCTCCGGCGACCCCAATTAATTGGGAAAAGCCGAAGAATGACTTTTTTTTTGTAAGGATATCCATTTTTTCTTTTGTCTTTATAAACTTAGTTTCAAGATGATTTTAATATTCTATCCACTCTGACGAGGGTGTCATTGAACACCGAAACGTGTGCGTATAATTAGTAATTAAACTACATTCTATAGTGTTTGACAAGGCGGGTTTGAATTATATAGTATAAGACATTAATATGCAGCAAATATGTAGTCTCATAAAAGACGTCCTCTGCAAAAGGTGGATATGCGTTCTTTTGTAAGGTTTTAATCAATTCCTCTACATGAGAATGCGGAATTGCAATGAATCTTAGCTATGTACAGTTAAACACTCAACGTACTCCACAAGAAAATTCAATTATTCTACCTGATAGGACAAAGAGTTATAACTGTATACTTACATTTAGGAGAAATATGTTCTAAGTTGACTTGTTCAGGACTGGGCCTGTGGTCTATTGAGGTGGCTACTTGTTTTCTTGTTGGTTGGATGCACAAATTGTTAGTTGGTTCTTAAGTTTAGGGGCTGCGACAATGCGGTCATGTAGCCCCGTGTACTTTAGGTGTGTGTAGAATCTGTCTGATATCCGGTGTTAATTGTGATGACTGTAGTAGTGTGTGTATCTGTTTAATTCAAGTAAGGACTGCAGACGATCAATTTTCAAGTAGTTCCTACGTTTGCCGCCAAACGCCACCTTCAACGACTACTAGTTCAGAACTTAGCTACCAGACGTCACCGCAGTCGGCTCTTGGCAACGAACGTAGGGACCTAAGAGCGTTGTTTACATTCTTAACCTATACAATTTAGCTTCACACAGGTGTAATTAGTATGCACAAATTGTATCCCAGTTTCTATGGGGTTGGGGATAAGATAGACTAGTTTCTATGTGGCAACCTCATAGGAGATGAGCTGAATCTAGCGAAGTGGGTGTTCAGGATGGCCGATCACGCGGTTCAAACCCACTTGTCTACATAGTCCTGAGAGACTCGCGCACTCGACTGCTGTGCTTGATGCAGATAAAATAGTTAATAGTAATAATGGTGGTGGTAATCTTTCTCAGTATCATCATCATCATCTTGTACAGTTTCCAGTCCCAGGCTGGGTCTGTTTGGAACATAAGCCTCGCCACTTAGTCCTTTCTTCCCACCACCTCTCCGCTGTCACTCTGGTCCAGTCCTCGCTTCTCTTCTTGACACATTCCTCCACTCCTTTCAGCCATCTATCTCTTGGTCTTCCCCTTGGTCGTTTCTTCTGCATCCGCATCTCATGTATCCTCTTGGGAATCTTCTTCTCATCCATTCTCTTTAAGTGTCCATACCACCTCAGTCTTGATGTCTCAATCCTACCTTGCAAGGGCTCCTCTTTCACCATTTCCCTGACCAATTCCTCACTCTGTCTCTTCTTGTTACTCCGATCCTACTTCGCAGGAACTTCATTTCACCTGCCTGTATTCTGCTTGTCTCTTTTCTTCATTGTCCACGTTTCTGAAGCATAGGTCAGTATCGGGATATAGTAGCTTCTGTATAACACTTCCTTGCTTTTTTGTGGGACATCTTTATTCCACACTAAGCTCCTAATGCTTCTCAGAAATGCTTCTGCCTGTCTGCCACGTTCCGTAATCTCTGTCATTTCTCCCATTTTCCTCCACTATACTTCCCAAGTACTTGAGACTTTCCACCTTCTTCAGCTGTCCACCTCCAAGTGTTATCCCACTCATTGGTCTGTCCTTTTTCCTGGTTGTTAACAGGATCTCACATTTACTGATGTTGAACTTCCATCCGTACTCTCCCACTGTTTCTGCCCAAGCCTTCAGTTGCTCCTGAATTTCCTCCTCCTTGTTTCCCCAGACCATGAGATCATCTGCAAACACCATTGCTTTCATCTTATCTTCTCCTATCTTTCCTGCTATCCGTGTCATTACCTCGTCCATAACCACAATAAAGAGAAGGGGTGACAGCGCACTACCCTGTTTCAGGCCACTCATTTGTCTGAACCAGTCTGTTCTTTCCCCTCCAACTTTCACACAACTCACACTTCCACAATAAATCTCCTTCACTCTGCCTACAGTCCCTTTTTCCACTCCCATGTTTTCCATTGCTTTCCAAACCTTCTCCCTACACACACTATCATAGGCCTTTTCGATGTCCAGGAAGGCCATCAACAGATCCTCTCCAAATTCGTAGTGGTGTTCCTGGAGCTGTCTCACTGAAAATATGAGATCCACTGTTGATCTCCCAGGTCTGAATCCATACTGCTCTCTCAATTTTCTCTCCACTTTGGCTCGTATTCTACTTTCTAATATCTTTTCATATATCTTGGCACAGTGAGGTATGAGTGTGACTCCCCTGTAATTTCTGCACTCCTTTCTGCTTCCTTTCTTAAATATTGGGACAATTAATCCTTTCTTCCAATCTTCTGGGGTCTTTTTCTCTTTCCATATCACCCTCATCACACAGTACAGCCACTGTTTCCCAACCTCCCCTGCTGCCTTCACCATTTCAACACTCACTTCATCCACACCCGGTGCCCTTCCTCCTTTCATCTTGTCTATAGCCATCTCCAGTTCTCTCCAATTCAGGTTCTTTTCCATTCCTGTGTTGTCTTCTCCATCTTCCAATACATTGTCTTCCTCCCTATGACCATTTGGATTCAGCAAATCCTCAAAGTACTCTTTCCACACTGTCTTGAGTGTTTCTTTGTTGTGTACCTCATTTCCGTTTTTGTCCATCATTACCACATCCTCTCGCAGACCTCTTCTCTTACTTTTGACCATCCCATAAAGTACTTTCTTATTTCCTCTGCTGTCTTCCTCCATCATCTCTGTCCACTTTACCATCCACTTCTTCCTCTCCTCTGCGACAATCTTGTTTGCTTCTTTCTTCTTTATCTTATAATCTTCCCTTGCCAGATCAGTTCTTTCCTGGAACCACACTCTGAAAGCCTTGTTCTTCCTTCCCACAGCTTCTTTTACTCTCTCATTCCACCATGGTGTCTCTTTACACCACTTTCTGTTGCTAGTTCTTCCACATACTGCCACTGCAGCTTCCACCATTGTGTTCTTGAATTGCTTCCATTCCTCTTCCCCTATTTTAGGATTGTCTGTTGGCATCCTTTCCCTTATTATCTTCTGGAATTCTTCCTTGACTTCCTTTTCCTTGAGTTTCCATACTTTGATTCTCCTTTCCTGGTACTCTGTCCTCTTGCTATCCTTAACAACTCCCAGGTTTATTACAAGTATTCTGTGGTCGCTATCTAAGGCCTCTGATGGTATTACCTTTATATCTCTGACACTTCTCTTCATTTCCCAGTCGTACAGCATGTAATCAACCAAAGATTTCTTAGTTAAATCACTGCTGTACCACGTTACCTTGTGGCTTTCTTTCTTCCGGAACCAGGAGTTGCCTACCACTAAACCGTTTCTCTTGCAAAAATCCAGCAACTTTCTCCCTTCTTCATTCCTGCTACCCCATCCTTCTGCTCCCAATACATTTTCATATCCTTATCAGTATCATCATTAGGGGTTAATAACCTAGAATATAGGGACTCACTTGTTTGAATGTTTCAGATGTTGCAGATTCCTACATTAAGATATCTTCAGGTGTCGTACAGTTGGCTACCATAGACAATAGTGACTTGGAGAAGTTCCTCACCAAGGTAGCAGAAACTTTTGAGAAAGCGCGGGTAAGCAAGAGCCTTGAGCCTAGTAGTTCCTGCTTTGGTTATTAGTTCTTATGCTATAATAAAATGTATATAACCATAAGCCTTTATATGTTGTACATTAAAACCAGTCCCACTGCGACCTTCCTCAGCGTAATTTAGGACATGTAAATGTGCAAGAACATACACTTAATATACATTTTGCCATAACAGAGGATTCTAAAATTATTCTTGTTCCACAAATTAAAATAAAATAAAAAAACAAAACAGATATGTTACGAAATGTGTTCAGGAAAACATTAAAAAATCTTGGTAAAACAGCGTGGAAAGGAAGAGATCTAAAAAGAAGTATTGAAATGAGGAACAATAACTTGAAAACAGAACGGGAAAAGACTATAACACATGGATGTGAAACTAGATAAGTTGAAATAGTTAGGTTAGAACTGATAGTTTGGTTGTATTTGCGAGTTAGAGAAATAATGGAATGAAAATGTTGGAAAATGTGTTGCGAGGTAATGTTATGAAAGGTGCGTTCAAAAAGTAATGAGCCGGAGGCTGGAATGCGCAAACTGGTGACGAGATCGGTTAATCGTGGTGTGTGTAACGAGGTGTGGTTCCGACCAGAGAGTGGAAGGTCGCAGCCCGTAGCTTGAGGGCACACGTGCACGTCACGTGATGATACAAAGCGAGCAGCAGCATGCATCAATCGTCCAATGCTGCCAGTCGCATTGCAAACAGTGACATGGAGGTGTCAACCGAAGAGCAAAGAGGTGTTGTTTGGTTTCTGACAGCGGACGGAGTAGGGGGAACGGACATTCATCGCCGAATGTCACAAGTGTACGGCGAACACTGCATGTCCCTTGCAAGGGCCAAGGCGTGGCACAAGCGCTTCAGGGAAGGACGGGTGTCGTTAGCCGATGATGCCCGGTCTGGGGCACCCCCCTGCATTACCGATGACAACGTCCAGCTGGTTGATGCACTCATTACCCAGGACCGCCGAGTGACAATGAAAGCCATAGCCGCCGTGGTCGGATTGAGCGTCGGAAGTGTGCACACCATCATGAAGGAACGACTGCACTTGCGGAAAGTGTGTGCCCAATGGGTGCCCCACAGTCTTCAACCACACCAGGAAGCATGTCGAATGGCCCACTGTCGTGGTCATCTGCAGCGCTATGCGAGGGAAGGGAATGGGTTCCTGGCCCGAGTGGTGGCTGGAGATGAGTCATGGTGTCATCACTTCGAACCAGAATCCAAACGACAAAGCCTCCAGTGAAAGCATCCAGGATCACCACCACGCAAAAAAAAGGCAGGGCCATCCACAAGAGTGCAGAAGAGGTATCCTCCGGCTCGTTACTTTTTGAACGCACCTTATACATTGACATATCCTAAATTACGCTGAGGAAGGTCACAATGCAGATTACGTGGGACAAACGGGGAGAGGGTTCAACACCAGATTTTTGGAACATGTCAATGCCATCAAACATAATAAATTTTCACAATGTGACTGAGACCGGTACAGGCACAACATATATTGACTTATGGTTATATAAATGTTATAATTACATCGTCAATAAGGAATCGGGCTATCCTGTCATGTTAGTTGTTATTCTCAGGGGTGGAACAAGTGAGAATGTGTGTCTCCACCTTTCAGAAAATTGAAGGTCGTGTTGCATCGGATGAGGACCTGAAGCTGTCCGACACCCTAAGATACTACATGCGGGACTCTTTCGCTGCCAAACGCTTACTCTACCGCAGATTGCGCTGCCTCGCTAATTATGAGAATGCCAACCGAAACCTGGAGAAGGCACGCACCAAGAATAAGGATGTTCATGCTGTGAGTATTTTCATTTGGTTCTTTTGTTGTTCATTGCTTCCTTTCCATTCTTCCTTTGAGAAAGCCAGGATACCACCTGGGAGGTACACAAATGAGGACTCCATGGGAAAAACAGGGTAAGTCACATTCTGTAAAGTTTTCAGGAGAGCGAATTTAAACTTTCAACACTAAAAGGAAATACTTAAAATACCCCAATTGAGGGTAAGCAATATATTTTTTTTGCCAAATTTATTTCTTATATACAAGTTCATTATCAGCCGGCTTTGACTGGCGCAGATCGCTGGCGCGTACACGGTTCAGCCGGTGGTTGGAGCACTTTCACACTTTTACCTAACATGTTCAATAATGTGTACTTACAGTGCTCATAGTCCTCCCTCTCTTGTAACACACACCTGACATCTTCTGATGAAAGAATGGACAACGATTTCATATAATTTTTGTTCTCTAAGAACACAACGTTGTCTGTTAACATTTAAAATTATTTACGGACCCTGTTTTCTTGAATCGTTTAGCGAGCCTCCTAATTGTACTGGCATTAGACACAGGTCTTCCTGGAAACTTGATTCGAAATTTTCGTAAACAAGACTTTCTGCTATTCATATAGGAATTACGGATATACACGTTCGTGCAATGTGATTGGTGTCTAGGCATGACCAACAATCACAGTAATCACAATACTCACTAAACGTCTAAGCTTTGCAGATACACATCCATATAAATGACAAAACACGTGTGAACTAACGATATGAGTCAGCGGAGTGCGCCACCTCCGGCTGAAGCATGTACACGCGCCCGCGATCTGCGCCAGTCGAAGCCGGCTTAGTTTGCTGTATTTATCGGGGTGCACATAGATAGTGACCCTGTACTTGTAAAACAAATAACTATAAAGTTAAATTATGAAAAAAGTGAGAATATGGGTCGTACTTTCAGTTTCCACTAAAAATGAAAACCTCTGTATATCGGTTACATTCCGCTTTATTTGAAATTGATTTAACTGATGTGTAGTGACGATGGCTGGCCTCCAGAGTGCGCCATAGACTCATTTATGAATAAAATAGACTTCCCCGTTCTTTCCATGGGGTCTTTAAATGTGTTTCAGTATTACAATACAAGGATCAGCAACACAACTGGTCTTTACACCATTAGCAAATTTCAATATGCCACCAACAACGGTACAGCCTACTTGCAGATTTGTAGAAGTTACGCTGGCCCATAGCTCCCAGATGGGTGGCAATAGGGCAATGGATTGGTGTCCAACATGCAGCATGCCCTTCTCTCAGTGGAAACACACTACAGTAAAATACTAGTTTAACAAAATTTTGGGGACCTCAGAAATTAATTTATGGTGAAATTTTGTTATGCTGAAATGTCAATCTCAAGAATTCACCTGGTGTTATATTTGTTGCAGGATCTATATTACTTCAACATGCCTTTATTCATGAAAAAGCTCAATATTTATTTGATGAGAGGACGATTACGTTATTTGTATGTAGCCTACACTTTGTACAAATGCTGCGATGTTCTTAAACATGCCCACTTCAATGATGCAGTAATCGCTTTGCCTTCTCGATTGCGTACGGTGCATATATGGAAAATGGTGATCATATCGTCTGAATAACGAAATAATGTAACAAGAAAAGTGTTGGTCATAAAACAGGATGAATTTTAGTTTTAATTTGAGAAAATAGCTTGTGGTCGAATTGGTAGTAAAAAAACTACGAAATTTGTTAAAATGAAATATTTTAACACACAACAAAAAGGGAAGGGACAAAAAATGTCGTTATTCCGAAAATTTCGTTATACTGGTGTTTGTTACAGTGGAATTTTACTGTAACCAAATGCTGAAATTAAAGGGATATTCAAAATTTTAAAATAGGTCCTCGGCTTTAACTAGTTTTTTACTACTGCTGCAATCTTCCAAAGCCATGTCTAAACTGTATATCAAACAACAAAGTGGACAGGAAATGGCCCATAACAGGCAGATATGGGGGACAGAAAGGGAAAAGCACAAAATGGACCACAGCAATCTCCACCACTGTGGGCATTCACACTATCAATAGCCCAGTCTCGTCAGGAGGGAGATCTTCCGTCTTTCGGTGAATGGTGGTTATACAGTGCGTCTGGGAAGTCCATATACCCATACACGTTTGTTGGTGGTAAATTGTTTCTTAGTTTAATAAAGACCTTAGTTAACTAAGTGGACTCTTTTTGGAATACAAGATGATTGAATTAAAGGTGAGGTCGCATCGTCTGCCACTGACCAATGGACGGTCTGATGTAGATAGGAACATGCAGCTCCAAGTTCTTTGCGTGACAGGTGATCTTACCGAAGGCAACCATCTAGTGTTGGTTTTGTAGCGATATCACGAGTTGCAGGTCAGGGCAACATGGAAATGGCGACACACGTCCATGAAATTTCTCATTTATCAAATCACGAATGGTAAGAGTGAAGTCGTCCATTTGTTTCAGTTGTGGGTTGAGCTTAGTTGTCAGCATCATTCACATATATGGTCTGAAAAGAGGCTGCAATGCCATTCCTGATGTGGTGGGTTGTGTGCCTTGTCATGTCACTGGAAGAGCTTGTTCATATCTGCATCAGACTGCTGCTGGACGATTCGGGCTCACCTTTAATTCTTTCGTCATGTAATCAAAATTAGTGGATTGTGCAGGTGTTGGGTCACACAAACAAGAGTAACAGGAAACAATGGGTGAAGGCGGAAGCTGAAAAGCCAGGAAATATGCTCACATACGTAAATGCAAAAACATTTCAATAACCAACATGTAATTTAGCAGTAAAATGTTGGAAAAGAGATTTTACAAGCAAGAAGGCAATAAAACATTATCCACTGACATTATTTAAACCCTTTGAATCTACCACGCTTTTCCAAAAATATAGAAAGACTACAAGCCAAAGATAGGGAATGAGGCAGTAGACCTATTCGCATGCTGCAAACAAATTGGATTAAAACATTTAAACTGCAGATAGTCGGCAAGAATTCCAAAAGTGAACTTCAATTTGGGTTGCAACAGTTGAGCTGTCTTGGCCAAACTATGGCATTGTCACCATACCTTTTTTACTATTAGAAGGCTAACAGGCCAGGTCTACCAACAACTCTTCTGCCAGCACCAAATCCGGCAGGTGGCTGGCTCATGTATCTGCCTCAACTTCACAATTCAAGTTTATCTCTAAAGATTCACGTTGTTCAATTTATAAGGCAACAAATTACTTTTCACTCTCCTCTATTTATTTCGTCAATCAAATACAAAACTATTCTTATCATCTGTCATGAATGCCATCTTCTTTCCTACATATAACCATCCACTTGGTCTTATTCACATTCAACCTTAGGCCCATGGTGTTACTGACCTCATTTACAGCATCGAGCAGTTCTTGTAAATCTTTGAGACTGGTTGCAAGTATGACAGTGCCATCTGCATACCTGATATTATTATTATTATTTATTAAGTAAATAATTATACCCATTAAATATGGAATAGCCTCACAGTATGCTTCAGTTGTACCCCAGGCATTATATGCAAAAAACACGGCCAACCTAAAAAAATAATAATGTAAAGCTGAAATTTGCATAGATGTTCCCTAGTACCCTAGAAACAAATCCTGAAAAGTCCCCATCTCTGCAGTGACCGCGTCATAGCTTTTGGAGGGTTCAAAAAAGGCTTAAATAGGGCCTAAGTGCCAAAAACAGCATTTTTGCTTCCTGCGTTAAAAATATTGATCCAAATTTAGTTCTCGCGAGGATAATGGACTTATCAGGCCTAATTATTGCTATTGACGAAGGAAAAAAACTACTAATTTAAAATTTTTAGCACAATTTTTACACCAAAATTTGGTTAATTTGGGATTAGCAGGTCATTATTTTTTAAACAACTGCTGATATTGACTAAAGTTATAAAGCATACTTTTAGCCTTACATTGGCACATTACCCATGTCCATGCGAGAAACGGTTACAGAGTTACGGTCCCAAAGCATAACCGCTGTTGAAAAGGCACCCGATCTCGTTTCTAGGTGACAGTGCTCGGCCTGTCGGAGCAGGCCAACAATACTCCAAACAATGAATTCAGCTTTTAAACAATCTTGGATTTTCAGTAAATTTGGCGGAAGTCCACAGGTACGAAGTTTCAGCGCTTCGTGAAGAACGTCCAATCCCGAATGCTGGAGCATTCACGCAGTTTTGCTTTGACAACGCTGACTTTAACATAAGGACATTGGACGAGTGAGACACATTTCACTGCATGGGAGGCATCAAGTGCACAGGTCCAGCGCTTGACAGTGAAATATCTCCACTCCCACGTACACGAGAAGTTCCTAATGCTGGTGTGATTGCGGCGATGAGAAAGTTCAACATTTCGTGGTATCGGAAGCCCTCCTCTCCTGGTTCAAAGGACGTCAAAATTACGGAGTTAAATGTGGAAGCCCCAAACTCTGTGGCTATTGCGTCGATGATGGACTCCTTGTGGTTATCTGGACGGTGGTCAGGTATTAATTTACCCGCCTTGTGGAACGGCTTTATGAAGATGTCTGTCTGCTCATGCTCAACTAGCTCCCCAGACGTCAGTCGATACCCTGCCGTTCATTAACTTGGAACCGAGCAATCCATCACCTATATATTCCGCGTTGATGTTTGCCGCAAGAGAGTGCGTGGAACTGAAACAAAGCAAACCTTTGACCAGCCCCTATACCCGAAAGCTGCAGAGATAGTCGCATTGGACACTTCAGAGGAACTCAAAAACGTGGCTGTTCGTCTAGGCGGATTTCACATTCTAATGTCGTTTCTTGGGGCAATCGGCTACGTGATGAATGGAAGCGGTTTGGAGGAGCTCTGGGCGGAAATAAACGCTAAATCGTCAGTGACTCACATGATGTCTGGACACGCATATTCTAGGTAGGCTTGCAATTAGCTCGCTCTTAAAAATGATAACGTTATGCCTTCAATTTCAAATGTATCAATAACGCGAAACTGCATGTTCTAGGGCCCTCAGAGCGCATTTTCTAACAAAACAGGCTGTCGTGACAATGTTACTCAACATGAACGACGGGCTGAAGGATGACGAAGACGAAATACAGGCGCTTTTTACCGCATTCCAAGAAGGCACCGCCAACGACTTGCTATCATATCCTTGCCTTCAACGTCTCAAAGAGTTGCTTCATGACACATTTTCTTCAATGAGCCAGAAATCTCGCACAGGAAAGCTGTGGGTAGATTACATCAAACAGCAAGCCTGGAAAATATTGAAGGATTCCGCATCTTTACGCGAGGAAATGAAGGCATTCGTCTCTACGGCTCCAGATGACAAGGCCATAATATCAGCTGGAGAGAAGTTCGTGATTTGTCTCTATGATAGTGCCAGGTCGGAGTGCAAAAGCCTCGACGAACTTCGGGTAGTGAAATACAGCCAAAAAATTGCCAAACAACCGGTCACAGCGTCATTTCAGCTGGCTTCACTTCCGCCAACTTCGGTGGCATGCAAGCAGCATTCACTGCGGGTATATTTGCAAGTTCAGGAATGGTTAGGATTTTCTTTGGACCCGACCCAATGGGGATGTAAATTCCAACACTCAGCTTTAGTACCAGTGAAATTCATCTTCCAGCTGCTCCAGATCATCTCAATTTGGTGTCCTGCAACTGCAAGAGCTCTTGTGGCAGTTGGTGTGATTGCTGCTGAAAGCGACTACAGACCCGAAGTATAAGTTGTAAAGCACACTTGTAGCTTTAAAACGATGCATTGCCCATGCTCCTTAATGTGTGGGCACTGCAGTGGAAAAGCATGTGGCTCAGACGATGAGGAGGATGATTGAGTCCGATGTAAGCTTTTGCAAGTGTTCTTTGTCTAAAGAAAGCTTTTTAAGCTTTGTTTTTTTATTATTTGCATTATGCATATGATGAATGTACGTTTAACTGCTATCTGCATTAAACTTGTTTTGTTCTATGTAAACTGTTTCTGCTAGTTTACCTGGATTCAAAGGAATACCATCCTAAAAGCTCTTGAGCAAAGATACAAAATGGTGTCAGCAAAGGTGAATAGATGGAGCCCACCAGAGTTAATGGGAGTTCGTTCGGAAAAGCGACTGCCACACTTCCACTTTTATATTTGTAACTGTATCTCTGCTGTTTGTCGGATGAACATGGGCAATGTATCGTTTCAAAGCTACAAGTGTGATTTACAACTTTTACTTCGGGTCTTTAGTCGCTATCAGCAGCTGTTTACACGATAAGTCCTGGCTAATGACAAATTAGCTAAATTTTCGTGAGAAAAGTTGAGCTAAAAATGTTTGATTACTAATCTGTTTAAATGTATGGCAATAATTTCGACCAATAAGAGCGTTATATATAACGCAGTCCTTCTCTTATTACTATCAAAGCTCATTAGAACTGATTTTGGATCAATATTTTGAATGCAGGAAGCAAAAATGCTGTTTTTGGCACTTAGGCCCCATTTAACCCCTTTTGAACTCTCCAAAAACTATGACGCGGACGCCGCAGAGATGGGGACTTTTCACGATTTGTTACTAGGGAACATCTATGCCAAATTTCAGCTTTACATTATTATTTTTTAGGTTAAAACTAATATGCCTAGGCTATTGTTCATGTTGTAGGAAACCACAAGGGGGACAGGAAATTCTCCTTAGCTATTTGATGTGTGTTGTATTTATGGACTTCTGTTATCATTAGTTTTGTTAAGTTATGTTTGCAGTTCGCTAAATTCTGTAGTGATGAAAATGGGTTTCTGTTTTGGAGTCAGTGTGACGTAATTATTTTGTTTTAAGTAACCATGGTAAGTGACTTTAAATGCATTTCTTATTAATTCTTTTTTGGTTGCTATTTTTGCTCCCTAAGGCCTTGGAGGTGGCTGATGTAAGTACACCGTGTGATCTCATTGTGTTAGCTTGTAATGCTAGAGTTACACAGTTGAGTCTCTGATTATATACAGTAGAACCTCATTAATCCCGACTAATTGCGGCAAATGTTTATTTTATGAGTCTGAAAAATAATGTAGTGAAACTGGGCGGTCTTAGAAACATCACTTGCTGTGGACGTAAAGTAAATATTTATGGTATTTTTATTTCTCAAAATGTTATGCAAGACCCAAACGCTTCATTTATAGCCATTAATCAGAGATTCAACTGTATTGCTACGTTTGCTATTGTGGTAGATGATCTTTCCTTCCTTTAAAGTGTTCTCTTAACGTTGCCCCTAGAACGTGCATGTTGTCTTTCTGCATGGAGAATGTGTTTGCCATGCATTGATCAGGCTTGACCCTGCGAATTATGGAATGGTAGAGAAGAAACAATTTACCGTATTTACTCGAATACGACCCGCCCCCGAATAAGACCCGCACCCTGAATTTGAGGAACAAAATTTAAAAAAAAAAATACTCAAAATTATGTACAATCGTAACTAAATAAACAGAATAGCATTTATCCAAAATAGTTTCCAACAGTTTTGAAGTCGTCCTAAAATAACACACATCAAACGATTAAAAATACAAATAAAAGTACACAAACACTTCATTCATCGTCATCAGAAGTACCAACTTCGGAACTTTTATCACCATCCCACTAAATGTCGTCATCACTGACATCCATAGCATTCGAAATACGACATTTCTTGAAGCTCTTCCGTATGAGATCTCCCGAGATACGATTCCATGCCGTCAAAATGCACGAACATAGCAGCTGAACTTCCGGGCGCTGAATACGACCAGTTGGAGTCAGTGTGTGCTTATCGCCCGCCATCCGCTCCGTATACAGCTGTTTCAAGGCTGCTTTGAACGGGCGGTTCACGCAGACATCCAGTGGTTGTAGCATAGACGTCATCCCGCTCAATCACGAATACATGACTCGTCAATATCATACAGTGCACTCTCGTTAATTCGCGGTAATTAATGCACGAACTTCCGCGAATTATCCGCAGTTATTTTTGTTAAGCCTAGGAAAAACAAAACTATTGGTTAAAATATTGAAATAGGCTTGAACACGCGAAATAATAATTTTAACTCCTGATTGTAGTGTCTTATACGACATGCTAGGCTACTGGTAGGCCTATGTGGATTATGCCTACATTAATATATTTAAAAAAAGCCGTCATTACTTTTTGTTTCTTAGATCGTTTATTCTATTTTTCGATTGCACATTTCCAAAGAAAATATTATATGAAAACAAAAATTCATCTCGTTTTTCTATATAAAAGATAAGTGTGACTAGAGACACTAGCTTGACTGTGGGAAAATTTTGGGATTTCCGTTGCATCACTCCCGCACTCGAAATCTACTGGATTTCCGTTTTCCTCACCAACAGTCAAATGCCATGCTATTTCTTCTTTGCTTTTCTGTAGTAAATCATAATAGTCTTTATCGACGTCTAACTTGCCCGTTCGAAATATCGTCGTTACAAAAGTCGGCAAGCGCTTGCTTTTGTACGAGCGGAGTAGTGGTACTTTCCTCCCGACTAGTTGACTGCATGAAGAGCATCGAACAAACACGCTCTCGATGTCGTGCGCGTTTGCGCCATTACGCAATAATCGCTGTTTACAATACGCTGTCCGCACATCCACCCTTCACAACTCACAGATCAGCGACCTTGGAGCGTGGCTGTTGGGAAAGGAAGGGTAGGTTCCGAGTGAAAGTGCATTCCTCTTGTATTGTTTGGTCTTCAAAGACAAAGGAAATCTGTGCTATACCACTCGCGGCAACATGCGCGTAAGTTTTGAAGATTGCGCAATTAGGCCTACTGTTGCATCGCAGAGAAATGCAGTTCAGTCTTCCCTAGTCTCAATGATTTCGTCTTTACGCATTGCGTCGCATCAAAATTCTTTTAAACGACAGAGATTGCTTAACTTAGCGTGATGATTAGTTGCTGTAAGAATTCCCAATTTAAAAAATACTCGTGGAGACCCGCGAATTAACCGCAAATCGAATTATCCACACGCGAATTATCGGGAGTGCACTGTATTTCCTGCCGGGCACGATTTCCAATAACTTCAGCTTCCCTCACAACTTTCAGCTTCTCACTCACATTAAACGACCGCAAACTCTTCGTACAACTCATGTTTACACTCGGAAAACGTGTGCGACACGTGCGCGAGGAAGTATGACGCCGCCTGCTTACGGTAAAACAAAGTGATAGCCGGAAGAAGGCTAGCACCATCTAGCGGATACTCGCAACACCCGATATCTCGCGTGGCGGGCAATTTAAATCTTTAAAATCAGGATGACTCAAATAAGACCCGCACCCCAAATTTTCACGTCCGATTTTGTTTAAAAATGTGCGGGTGGTATTCGAGTATATACGGTAATCATCAAACTTGTTGCCACATGAAACAATACTATGTTGGAGACTTTTACCATTAGCTAGTAACCTCATTAGCTGATACAAGTCTTCAAAACTGAGACTTGCGTGTGAACAGTGCTGGTCCAGAACCACAAACTGGAATTAAAATATCTTGGCATAGCTAGGAATGAAACTCATGTCTTCCAAGTGACAGTCAGTAATGCTGAGGCGTGCTTCGCTCATAGCATTTGTAATGCCTGATGCTCTGAATTTGCAATAGTATTTTCCTTAGCCAGAGTGTGTCCAAATAGGTGAAGGCTATTCAGAGTGATTCGAGACTAAGCAGGGTGTACACCACTTTTATTCATTACTGTAATGGATGAAATAATGAAGAGAGTTAAAGAGACTCAATAAGACCTCGGAGTTTAAAGCTTTAGCGTTTGCAGTTGATGTTGTAATATGGGGTGAAGATGAGGCTGAAATACAACAAGCTGAATGATTGGAATGCTATATTCAAGCAATTTGGTCGGAATATAAGCAAATCCAAAACGGTAGTGATGCCCGATAGTCGACAAAACATCTGTACTAACATCACTCTGAATGGTACAAAGTTAGAACAAGTACATCAGTTCTGTTACCTTGGCAGTGTATCAGAATCAATTTATTTGGCGTTAAACACAAGTGCAATAGCCATCGTCAGGTTAATAATACAAAACAATAAAATCAAACAATCCTACATTACTTAGCCTACTTATAACAGTATATACAAACAGCTTATTATTGTTATAACAAAATGTAACCTACTTCTATTGTGCTAAGTATTACACCAATCTGCTTCCATACATTTTTCCAGTGAATACCATGGATTCACCAGCAACCACTTTTGCAGCTGTTTCTTAAAGATTTTGGTTGGTAGTTGTTGGAAAGACACTCAGTTTATTAAAAAATTTTATGCCAAGAATTTGATGACTTTTTTGAAAGCCGACACCATGGTACCTCTATCTGGAGTGAGTTTCTTGTGCTGTATGAGTGAACTGTTACCCGTCTGCCTGGCAATTCATGTGGATGTTTATTTTTCATATACATGAGGATATTTGAAACAAAAAGATTTATAACTGTTAGTTTGGAAGTTTCAATAAATAAAGGTCTACAGGGTGTGTTAGGAGGAGCATTTGCAATAATACGGATTGCCTTTTTCTGTAATTTTAAGATATTTACAATGTGTGCACTATTTCCAAAAATATTAATCCATAACTAAAGAGACTTTGAAAGAAAGCAAAATAGGCTGTGTGTAAATATGTCGTAGGAACCTCATTTTTTAAATGACGGAGTAGATACACCACCCTTGCAAGTTTATTCGAAAGGTTATGAATGTGAGGTTCCCATGTTAATTTTGAGTCACAGATAACCATCTGCAGAAATCACTAGTTGAGTTCAACATGGAGCACAATTTTATCAACTCTTGAGAGGGTTCCTTTGGGACAAGCAAGTTCCTTTAAGATCAAAACTAATACTCTACAAGAGCTTCTTTGTACCTGTTACTACATATAGCTTAGAAACTTGTACCCAATCTGAGAGAAATACCAGCATATTACAGGCGGTGGAGATGAAGTTTTTAACACCCATGATTCAGAGATCTGTGTTGAAGCCAGGCTGAAATGGTTTGGTCATCTCAAAATAATAGGGACACAAAGAACAGCTAGTGTGGTTTGAGAAAGAACTAAAAGGCAAGAGACCAAGAGGTCGACCGAGGAAGAGATGGATCGACCAGGTTAGAAATGATCTTGCAGGGAGAAGTCTGGATTTGCAGCAGGTCTTGGAGGGTGAGACATTCTTGAAGAGAATGGAGAGCGCTCATTCACCGCATCCGGGAAACTGGAGCCAGTTCATGATGATGATGATGATTTTCTTTAGCCATGTGATGGTACACATCATGCTCAATATTAGCACCAAGAGATGCTGCAGATAATTTTTGGTCGAGTTTGAATGACTTGGAAGATGTTTGGCATGATGGTGTTGGAGGTTTGTTTACAAATATGGCCAGTAATAATTTGTGACAATAACTTGAGTAGTTAAAAGTGGGAAGTGATAATTGGTATGAATGAAAGTAGTGACTCAGACAAGCTAAGTACCGACATCAGAATTGTAGGCAAATGTTGTGGGATAACAAGGAAAAGGTGGTTGTTCGCGTGTTCTTATTTGGTTAGTTTTCATCATCATCATCATCATCTTGTACAGTTTCCAGCCCCAGGCTGGGTCTGTTTGGAACATAAGCCTCGCCACTTAGTCCTTTCTTCCCACCACCTCTCCGCTGTCACTCTGGTCCAGTCCTCGCCTCTCTTCTTGACACATTCCTCCACTCCTTTCAGCCATCTATCTCTTGGTCTTCCCCTTGGTCGTTTCTTCTGCATCTGCATCTCATGTATCCTCTTGGGAATCCTCTTCTCATCCATTCTCTTTAAGTGTCCATACCACCTCAGTCTTGACGTCTCAATCCTACCTTGCAAGGGCTCCTCTTTCACCATTTCCCTGACCTTTTCATTCCTCAACCTGTCTCTTCTTGTTACTCCGATCCTACTTCGCAGGAACTTCATTTCACCTGCCTGTACTCTGCTTATGTCTCTTTTCTTCATTGTCCACGTTTCTGAAGCATAGGTCAGTATCGGGATATAGTAGCTTCTGTATAACACTTCCTTGCTTTTTTGTGGGACATCTTTATTCCACACTAAGCTCCTAATGCTCCTCAGAAATGCTTCTGCCTGTCTGCCACGTTCCGTAATCTCTTTGTCATTTCTCCCATTTTCCTCCACTAGACTTCCCAAGTACTTGAGACTTTCCACCTTCTTCAGCTGTCCACCTCCAAGTGTTATCCCACTCATTGGTCTGTCCTTTTTCCTGGTTGTTAACAGGATCTCACATTTACTGATGTTGAACTTCCATCCGTACTCTCCCACTGTTTCTTCTCAAGCCTTCAGTTGCTCCTGAATTTCCTCCTCCTTGTTTCCCCAGACCATGAGATCATCTGCAAACACCATTGCTTTCATCTTATCTTCTCCTATCTTTCCTGCTACCCGTGTCATTACCTCGTCCATAACCACAATAAAGAGAAGGGGTGACAGCGCACTACCCTGTTTCAGGCCACTCATTTGTCTGAATCAGTCTGTTCTTTCCCCTCCAACTTTCACACAACTCACACTTCCACAATACATCTCCTTCACTCTGCCTACAGTCCCTTTTTCCACTCCCATGTTTTCCATTGCTTCCCAAACCTTCTCCCTACACACACTATCATAGGCCTTTTCGATGTCCAGGAAGGCCATCAACAGATCCTCTCCAACTGTTCTCTAATAAATTAGAGCAAAATGAATTTTATGCCACCCTAAGTATGGGAAGTTTAGTGGGGTCCTGCTTGAAGGGTTTACCTAAAAGTTGATTATGTAGTTTCTAATTTAACAAAGCAAGTGCCCATTTAGATCTAATCGGGGTGAAATTTTTGTCATATATAATATTTGTCCATGAGTTAAAACATTAAAAACCAATACATGTACTATTGTTACTAAGAAACGTTTAGCAACGTTGCAAAGCAAGGAGACGGTCAAGCGATGTAAATATTGTGACAACATAACCTCTTATTACTCTCCAGTGCCTTCACTCTTAAGAACCTATCAAGAACAGCGAGTGCCCTTGAAGCTTGTGACACCATCTTCTTCACTGTGGTTTAGATGTGTATAAAAATCTTTTCTATCATCACAAGGCATAGTGTTCCTTGTAAAACAGATTTCTTCCCTCCTTTCCAGGCGGAGCTTGCTCAGCAGCAGGCGTGTGAGAAATTCGAGCAGATGTCGGACAAAGGCAAGGAAGGTAAGCATTTGCAGCCAGTCCAGTATAGGAATATCAAGAAACTCAACTATTCACACCTGGCCATCATCACAATTTGCACTTCTATTTTAAGGAGGTTCGTCGGAACAGTGCACTGATATCTTTATAGCTTTCTTGGCCTTATTATGCTTCAGCTCGTTCCTTACCTGGACAATTTTAGTACTTGAAAGTTTCATGCTGGTTCCGTATTGATGAACTAATTATTAATACATAGACAATACCGATAGCTCTCCTTATTTAACAGCAGCTACACTGCCGTCTGGTGGCCAGGAGGTGTAATAACTGTGGCGGAACACTCGGCTGACAGACAATACGCAACGAGTCAACTTACCGCTCATAACTCGCGGATCAATGCAATTGTTACACCTATAAATAAAATTCTCGTTGAATAAACTTAGTGTAACTGGACAAAATTAAATCAGGAAAACTTGTTCTTTATCATGTGAAATAAAATGTGTTTTTAAATATTAACAGAATTTCAATCATGTTTTATGTGAGTTGCTGACCCTGTCACCATGTAACATCTTGAACACCGTAGTTTAAATTTAAAGAGTTCTTCTGCCATTAATGATCGCTGCATCCGGAGGTCACAGAATTATACCAGCTTTATAACTTCCCTTTGTTAGTATATAATTTTCCTGTCAAAAAGTTTAAATGTGGCACTGTAAAAATTGGCTGTTACGCTTCGGACAGAGTTGATGCTGTTCAGATTTTCAGCGACAGTGAACTGTGTTGTTATTTTAGGCTAGAGCTCGGCAACTTGAAGTGCGACCCTGTGAGAGCTCTAATTCAGTCAGCTAGTGTGAAGGAGAGGACAGTGAGCTTTCTCCGGGGTTTCAGTTGGAGTTGCTGAGCTCTATTTTGGCTGATAATACCATATTTACTGGAATGTAATGCACACTTTTTTGGGCAAACTGTGTCTCGAAAATCAGCGATGATGCACTAGATTAGAGCACAAATTTGGAAGCATCACCTTGTAGTGCCTACTCTCTTCTATCGTACTGTGTCTTTCATTTGGCTTATAAATGCTACTTTACAGCGCAGACGGGCTTTTGCCATGAAGTCCGGTCACAATCTGGGTTAAGACTCTATTTGACCATGGGAAATCGTTACGAATGGGCAGAACTTTAGATAAAGCATGAACAAGAATTATGAAATTCACAAACTAGCCAAATTTAACAATAAAAGCAGGTCGGTGCAGCCGAAGCTTGCGTTTGGCGTCTGATACATAACAGTGCGGTATTTGAAATGCCCGAACTAGTTTCATATCTCTCCATTGAAAAAACTATCTAGAGTACACGCAAGTTGTCTTTGAAAAGCAGGATATCAAACACCATATTTATCGGTGATCATTGAACACTGATTTTGTGAGAGACATACTACTATGAACTTACATTCAATTCATCTGTAATGGAAATTACACAAAAGAGTTGGAAACCGACTCATTGCTCATTAAATATCACAATTAAGGACAGTATTGCTGGCTGAGAAATGCACATGTTTCTCTTAGGAATTTGCATTGTGGAATGTTACGATTGATTGTTATGAAGTTGCGGTATATTGATATACAGTGCACTCCCGATAATTCGCGTGCGGATAATTCATTTTGCGGGTCATCAAGAGTATTTTTTAAAATAGAAATTCTCACAGCAACTAATCACGCTAAGTAAAGCAATCTCTCCGTCGTTTAAATTAATTTTGATGTGACGCAATGTGTGAAGAAGAAATCTGTGAGATTCGAGAAGACTGAACTGCGTTTCTCTGCGATGTAACAGTAGGCCTACTTGCGCAATTTTTGAAACATACGAGCCTGAGCCTGTTGCAGCGAGTGGTATAGCACAGATTTCCTTTACCGTATCTTCGAAGCCCAAACAATACAAGAGGAATGCACTTTCACCCGGAACCTACCCTCCCTTTCCCAACAGCCACACTCCAAGGTCGCTGATCTTGCGGGTTGTGAAGGGTGGATGCGCGGTCAGCGTATTGTAAAAAGCGATTATTGCCTAATGGCGCAAACTTGCGCTACACCGAGAGCGTTTTTGTTGGATGCTCTTCATGCGGTCAACAAGTACTAGGAGAAAAAATACCGCTACTACGCTCGTACAAAAAAAAGCACTTGCCGAATTCTGTAACGATGATATTTCGAACGGGCAAGTTAGACGTCTATAAAGAGGATTATGATGATGATTGAGTCTTCAGTCTTTTAACTGGTTTAATGCAGCTCTCCATGCATCCCTGTCCTGAGCTAATCACTTCATCTCTACATAGCTACCACACCCTACATCCGAGGCAATCTGTTTAACATATTCTAACCTTGGTCTACCCCTACAGTTCTTGCCCTCTACCCTTCCTTCCATAACTAAGCTTGCTATTCCTGGGTGTCTTAGTATGTGTCCTACTAACCTATCTCTTCTCTTCATGAGCAGTCGCCAGAAACATCTCTCCTCTCCCACTCGTCTTAATATCTCTTAGTTTGTCACCCTATCTACCCATCTTATCTTCATCATTCTCCTGTAACACCACATTTCAAATGCTTCAATTCTCCTCTTTTCTGCTGCACCAATAGTCCAAGTTTCACTTCCATAGAGCGCCACGCTCCAGACAAAGGCTTTCAAAAATGACTTCCTAATACCTAAATCTATATTAGATGTCAACAGATTCCTTTTTTGTAAAAATGCTTTCCTTGCCCGAGCCAACCTACTTTTTATATCCTCTTTGCTTCGTCCATCACTGGTTATTCTGTTTCCTAAGTAACAGATGTCTCCTGCTTCCTTCAGCTTTTCACCTGCCAATTTGATCTCCATAGAGGTTTCTGATTTATTTCGTCTGCATTCCAGTATTTTTGTTTTACATTTATTAATTTTCATCATGAATTCTTTCCGTAAGACGGAGTCCATACCAGTCAAAAACTCATTCAAATCATCAGGCTTGTCGGCCAAGATGACGATGTCATCAGCAAATCTCAGAGTTGAAATTATTTCTCCTTGAATCTTCACTCCCATTTTAAATTTTTCTCCAATTTCCTTCATTGCTTGTTCAATGTAAAGATTGAAAAGTATGGGTGATAAGTTGCAGCCTTGCCTTACACCTTTCTGAATACCAGCTTCTCTCTCATGTCTTTCAGCTCGAATGACTGCCGTCTGGTTTCTGTATGGATTGTATACCACCCTCCTATCCCTGTACTTTATTCCAATCAATTTCAAAATGTCAAACAATTTAGTCCAATCAATGTTATCAAAAGCCTTTTCTAAGTCTACAAATGCCATGAACGTTCTCTTATATTTTCTTATTCTACCTTCCAAAATCAGCCTAAAACTTCGTACAGCTTCCCTTGTTCCTACATTTCTCCTGAAACCAAACTGGTCTTCACCCAACCCCGATTCTATCTGGCTTTCAATCCTCTTGTAAATTATTCTAGACAGGATCTTTGAAGCATGAGTAATCAAGCTGATTGTACGGTAATCTTCACATCTGTCAGCTCCCACTTTCTTTGGTATAGGGATGATAACATTCTTCTTGAAATCAGGGGGTACCTCACCTGTCTCATAAATCCTACATACCAAGTGAAATAACCTGATCAGACCTTCATCTCCTATGCAGCGTAGTAACTCAATCGGTATTATAATTATTATAATTTGACACAAAAGCAAAGGAGAAATAGCTCTGAATTTGACTGATGGTGAGGAAAACTGAGATCCAGTTGATATCAAGTGCTGGAGTGATGCAACGGAAATCCCAAAAGTTTCCCACAGTCAACCTAGTGTCTCTAGTCACACTTATCTCTTATAAGAAAAATGAGATGAATTTTCGTTCTCATATATTTTCTTCGAAAACTAGAATAAACGATCCTAAGAAACAAAAAGTGATGACTGTTTTTTTGTTGTTAAATATTAATGTAGGCATAATTCACATAGGCCGACCTCTAGCCTAGCATGTCTTATAAGACACTACAATCAAGTGTTATAATTATTATTTGGAGTGTTCAAGACTATTTCCATATCTTAACCAATAGTTTTGTTTTTACTAGGCTTAACAAGAATAACTGCGGATAGTTCATGGTTTTCGATAATTCGCGGAAGTCCGTGCATCAATTACCACGAATTAACGAGAGTGCACTGTACCTAGGTATGGCATGAATCCAGTGATACATCCAATTTAAGCTTTTGCTTCAAATGTAGATCTCCGCAAATCAGAGGGTCTTGTCTCATAAAATTTTGCGCTGTCATCCGTGTGTCAGGGATCGATCTGTCTGATATCACAATATGAACACAGACTATCTTGTGGTGCGAGAAAGAAAGAAAGATGAATCGACTAATGGTGTTGATTACAATGTTTTGTTTTTTTTGTTCATTAATATGGGCGATCATGTTTACACTAATTTTGTTGAAATGACTTCTCAGCAAGAGGACCAATGCCGAGGGTGATGACGTGTTCCTCTTAGAACTAAGGTTAATGCGTGACTAGGAATTTTCCACTGACAAGAACAGTGCTGAAAATTAGTTATTCTAGCATCTAAGTGTTGCATTTCAACTGAAGTATACGTACCTGTTAATACAGTAATAATGAATTTATCAATGAATCACGCTTCATTATAATACAAATGACATTATAACGAGTTCATTTGCCAACATATCTGATTTTTATTTGGAGGTTTGAAAGTTAGGGTGTGCATTAGATTCAAGAAAATTCGGTATATTTGTTACCAAGGCGTTAAAATGGAAGAATTGAACTGTATATATTTTATTTGTTCACATTGTTGAGTCGGAAATATCTACTACATACAGTTCAAATTACACTGAATAACATCTTGTCTCATTTTGTGAGCTTTGAGAGATTTAATTTGCTGCATAGTCAGAATAAATTCAACTTGTCTCAAGGTTAATTCTGGGTCTCCTATTTTATTACTACATTTGAGACACATCATCATCATCATCACACGGTTCCAAAATCCGCCTTATCCAGTTTTCAGGAAAATTGAGTTTTTTACTCATCTCCATAGCTCATATGATTTAGCATCATGAACAAGTAGTTCCGAAACTCGCCTTATCCTACGATGATGATTCCAAAATCCGCCTAATCTATATACGTGGCACTGCAAATGGAACGCATCTCAAAGAATACTCTATGGAGAAGGCGTCAGCAATGTTCTGTGTACACTGTGCAAGCATGTATTCGCGCCAGATTTTTACACGCACATTATTTTCTTAATTTTTAACATATTTTATGACTTTAGAGAACATAAACAATAAAACAATTTCGATTATAATATCACTTTATGACGAAAGTTAAATCATTATAAAGTTTGTTCCCAAAATCCACCCTTATCCACCATGACAGTTCCAGAACTCTCCTTATCCAATCTTAATTTGTTAATATCTTCCTTGTCTATCACGAGTTGTATGCTGATCACAGTTTATGAATATACAGTAGAACGTAGTTTATCCGAACGTCAATTATCCGGACGAAAAAAAAAAAGCTTAGGTGGATGTACAAGAGGGAAGTTTAACGTCGTTTACTGTTGGCAGAAGATGAGGAGAGGGTGATATTTTTTCAAAAAAGCTTTCTCTTAAGGTCTACTGTTACTTGATAACTGATGGATGGAACACTTTAACACCACAGAATCTTCGAAATGCATTGAAAAAATTGGTACTAGAACAAGAGACCGTTAAGACCACAGACACTGTTGATGAAGATTTGGATGCAGTGACAAATGAGTTATTCCCCCAAGTTGCTGGATTTTCCGACTGTGATAGAGAAGGCGCACAAGCTCGGTTGGAAAGTGACAGTGACTCAGGTTTACAAATCTTAGAAGATGATGATGATGATGAAATTGCTTCTCTGGTGCAACAAGTGGGGAAGCCGAAAAGGATGAAAGCTTAGATGGGAAAGATGAAGAGGGACCAAGTCATGGAGAAGCGTTTACTGCATTAGAAACTGCGCTATTGTAGTATGGTTGTACTATGAAATAAACACATGTCCGATTATCCGGAAAAATCGTTATCCAGAATACTTTCGGTCCCAATTAGTCCGGATAAACGACGTTCCACTGTATCTCGATATAATAAACATGAATAAATACATTAATTTTACTGAAGTTGAACAAGATTTTTTTCTGTCTCCTGAATAATTTGCCATAATGGATAAGGTGGATTTTGGAACCGTGTGCCTCACTTGTTCATTATGGATTCTGTTCAGACGAAGTATTTCCTTTTCTAGAACTAATGGACTTCAAAACTAGGAGAGTTGCTGCCTTTAGAAAGAACATGGTTGATCTCGCAGAATTGGAATTAAAACATGCTAAGGTATGTCTGTTTTGTTATATTAATTTGTGTTGTCAATTCATTTAAGCCACCCTGGTAGAATGGTTGTGCTCAGGAGACTGGACACAGGGTGTGTAACAAATCCATTAATTCACAAACATGCAGTTCCCAAGCCAGGGGAAAAATTACCATGATTTGGCTGGGAATCAAACAAAATCTAGCATCCTATCTCCAACCATGAATATGTATGATACAGTTGTGGGATGAACTCCAAACAGAACTTTCACTGTCAATGTCATTTTTGTTGTTTTTTTGTGACTTTATTTACTGGGCGTGCGATAATCATATATATTATTTCAGTAGTATGCATCCATCTTGCTGCGCTCACAAGCGACCGATTGTGAAAAAAGAGCATACAAATGAAAGAGAATATACATTACCAGTGACGTATTTCACTCTAATTTCATAAATGTCTATAATTTCTTTCATAAATAATTTTTAAAGAAATGTATGAAGTGTGCGATTTGCAGATAATGTTGCTGTAGCAAAATACGCTCCATCATTGCTGTCCACTTCACATTTTGGCCGCTGTGACGCCTGTTTCATGTCATTTTAACATTCTGAGGTCTTTCCTTTATCATTTTGCATGGATTTCAGAAACAGTAAATCGAAGGAATGAGTACTCAAATCGTATAATTTCATAAATATCGAATAACCGGTGAGTGTTACAGCTAAGCTGTCAATCAATGGACTTAGCACACAAATGACATTAGCAGTGACGATTTGCATTCTAATTCCATAAATATCGATTTTTATAAACCTATTGGGGAAATTGTGGTTTATGAACAGGCGAAATTTCTCTCACGGGTCCGCTAGTATTAATTTAATTCAACAGATATGACTGCTACTTGCCATCGCTTTCCCCGGAAATGTGTAAAATCTATATCAGGTGTCTTGTTATAATATTATGTAATAGCGTATGGCCTCGGGTGCCGGGTGCAAGCTTTGTTATTTGACGGTCTGAGGGCAGCTTGCATGTCTAATTTTTGTTGTTGTTCCTTGGATATCTAAGCTCCTTGACACTATAGCGCTTTCTAGTAGAAAAAGGAGGAACTTTTTGTGTCGGCAGAAAATCCCGAGTTCAATTTGGCCATTATGAACACAGCCTACTGAATTCAAATGGGTTCTTTGACATGCCAAATACGTATGACATACGTGTCGTGATTTTTGCCACCTTTCAAAAATCACTTACCACAGCCATGAGCGAACCTGCAAGCTTGGGGTAGGTAGCCCAATACGATAACCACTCGCCCATCGTGGCAAGCAATTAGTACTTCCTTTTCTCTTTTCCTGACAGTGTGTTTTGACCTGCATTAGTGCACTTCAGCCCCTTGGCACTGTGCCTCTATATTGCAATATCGTAGTCTGTAGTGGGGCGTGGTGGCACAGCGGTGAAGCTGTTGGCCTCTCACCAAGGTGAACTGGGTTCGATCCCTGGTCAATGGATGTAAGATTTTCAAAGTGAAATGCCATGTCCTGTGGTTCGGATTCCACGTAAAAAGGAGGTTTCGTGGCTCATGATCGCATGATTAATGGTCATGTAAAAGTAAAAGCTTCCTTCCTTCGTGTGGTCTGTAGTGTTGAAGAGGTCAGTTTGATCCCCATACAATCTGTCTTAATGTTAGCATGAGAACAAATACACTAGTTGAGACAGACCATGGGCCTGATGGCCACTATGTCTGTACAAGCTCACTGGTTGCTGAAGGGTAAGGACGGCCGACAACTCTGGAAGAATTAACATTATAGCTATCAGTCGGGCAACAAAAAATTATTCCAGTTACTGGAATATGTGAAAAAGTAACTTGAAATAAATTGCATATGACTAAGATTTGTATTGAAGAGGGAGAAAACTAAGGTGTGACACATTTCACTCGTCAAGCGAGAATCATCAGATCCAAATACATGTATATAAGACTAGTATGGGAAGTGAACTGACTGAAGATGGAAGACTAGATTTGGAAATTAGCAGAAGAATACAACTTGGCAGTGCTTTCTACCAACAGGTACGGGGCTAGTGTGGAACAAGGATATACCTATTAAGGCTGAAAATTATGTTCCTATAATGACATATGCAGCAGAAACTTGGACAATGACTAAGAGGGATGAGAGCAGAGTACAGGCAGCTGAGATGAGATTCCTGAGAAGTATGGTCCAGAAAACAAGGGACAGAGTGAGAAATGAAGATATACGGAAAGAACTGGGAGTACAGAAACTAAATGACAAACTGGAGCAAAACAGATTGAGATGGTTTGGTCATGTCAAACGGATGAATGAAGTAAGGCTACCAACACGAGCACTGGAACGACGGATGACAGGGAAGAGAGGACGAGGAAGACCAAGAATGCGTTGGATGGACTCGGTGGAGAATAGCATTAGTAAACGGAACCTGGATTGGAACACTGTGTCAGAGGAGGAATGGTGGAACGACAGAACAAAGTGGAGAGGAACCATATTTGCCCCCACCCAGTGTCAACTGGAAAAGGGGTAATGAAGATGATGATGAAGACAAATAGCTTTACAAAACATTAGCCAACCCACAGTGATACCCACAGACAGTCTCTGCCCTCTAGAAACAAAATATGAGAAAACCCGTCAGAAAACTTAATCATCTAGTACAGTTTCCAGCCCGTGGCTGGATCTGCTTGGAACATAAGCCTCTCCTCCCACCACTTTTCACTCTTCACTCTGTCCCACTCCTCTACTTCCTTCGCACCTACAATCCACCTCTCTCTTGATCTCTCGCCCTCCATTTGCATCTCATGCATCCTCCTTGGTATCCTGCCCTCCTGCATTCTCCTAACTTATCCGTACCAACTCATTCTCAACTTCTCTGATCTCTTGCAAGTCCTAATCTGCTTCTTTGAATTTTCATTTTGCAAGCCTGGATCCTGCTCACCTGTCTCTTCATAACCCACGTTTCTGATGCATGGGTGAGTATTGGGACATAATCGTTTGCTCTTCCGTGGTACGTCCTCATGCTCTGGAGGAATCCATGGGCTTGCGTTCCTCTGTCACTGATCTCCTTGTCACTTCTCTTACACTCCCACTATCCACCTTCTTTAGTAGTTCCCCTCCTGTTGTTACTCTTCCCCTATTTCTCGTTGTCACCATCGTTTCACATCACATATCTTTGCATTAAATTTCAAACCATACTATTTTACTGTCTCAACCCATTTGTTGTACCTCTGCCTCTCCGTCGCTCCATATCATTAGATCGTGTGCAAACATCATTGCTGCTATTTGTGCTGCCACTTGTACCATTACCTCATTCATCACCCTTGCTTCAACCAGTCTGACCTCTCTCCCCCAACTTTCACACAGCTCACACTTCCTTGGTACATCTCCTTTATTCTAGCCACAGTTTTAACTCCGTTTTTCTGTAAGGTCAGAAAACTCAGTAAGTGTGGTAATTATCACTGATAAATATTAAGGCATTGAGCACTGAAAAAAGAACTATTTATTTTAATGTTTCAAAATTTACGAATGATGATCCCAGTGTTCCTCCACCAATGAGGTGTAGCTGCTGTTGCTATGATACTAGAATTGTAAACTAATATGTGGAAATGCTGTGATGATGTGGAGACTTATCTGATATTATGGGATATCCACAGGCTGCCCAAACCACCACTTCATAACTCTGAATTTGAGGAGCTTTCATAAAAGCAGTAATCTCTTGGAGGTTTTCAGATTATGTAAGAATGAAATGCCATATCCTAGCTTACATTCAATAGGAGAATGTAAGATGAAAACAATGATCTAATCATCTGGGGAAACAACGAGGAAATTCAGGAACAACTGGAGGCCTGGGAAGAAACGGTGGGAGAATATGGACTGAAATTCAACATCAGTAAATGAGAGTTCCTATCAATGACAAGGAAAAAAGATTGACCAATGAGTGAGAAAACATTTGGAGGTGAAGAGCTGAAGCAGGTGGAAAACTTCAAGTATTTGGGAAGTGTAGTGGAGGAAAATGGGAGAAATGACAATAAGATAACTGAACGTGGCAGACAGGTTGGTTGGTTGGTTCTTAAGTTTAGGGGCTGCGACAACACGGTCATGTAGTCCCGTGTACTTTAGGTGTGTGTAGAATCTGTCTGATAACCGGTGTTAATTGTGATGACGGTATTAGTGTGTGTTATGTTATTTATTTATTTAATTAATGTAAGGACAGCAGACTTTTGAATTTTTCAAATAGTAACTACTTTTGCTGCCAAATGCCACAGTCAACGACTACTAGTTCAGAACTTAGCTACCAGACGCCACTGCAGTCGGCTCTTGGCAATGAACGTAGGATCCTGAGCGTTGTTTACATTCTTAACCTATCCAATTTAGCTTCCCACAGGTGTAATTAGTGGAAGGTTCTTCAACATGCCATAAATCTGACGTGGGACTGCTGGCTTTACTTCCCCTCCGAAGGAAGGCATACTGAGGGATTTTTAACGCTCTTAAAAAATCCGACGACTTTGGCCGGATTTGAACTCGCGATCTTGGGCATAGAAGTTCAGCATGCTACCGACTACACCACCGAAGCTGCCAAGGTGGCAGACAGGCAGAAGCATCAGGAGCTTAGTGTGGAATAGAGATGTACAGAAGCTACTAAGGTATATCCTGATACTAACCTATGCGTCAGAAACATGGACAATGAAGAAAAGAGACATAAGCAGAGTACAGGCAAGTGAAATATAATCCCTACGAAGTAGGATAGGAGTAACAAGAGGAGACAGGGTGAGAAATAACAATAGTGAAAGAGGAGCCCTTGCAGGGTAGGATTGAGACATCAAGACTGAGGTGGTATGGACACTTGAAGAGGATGGAGGAGAAGGGGATTCGCAAGATGACACACGAAATGCAGAAGCAGAAGAAACGACAAAGGGAAAGACCAAGGGATAGATGGCTGAAGGGAGTGGAGGAGTGTGTCTAAAAGAGAGGAGAGGACTGGACCAGAGTGACGACGGAGCAGTGGAGGGAGGAGAACCCAGTGGAGAGGCCTAACTGGCTGGTAACTGTGTATGATGAGTGTGGTGAAACAGTTGCTTGGTTTCAACTCTCCCCCCTCCAAGTCCATGTGTGAACAAGAGTCGCTTTGGTTTGTTCGTTACCAAGGTATTAAACCAAAATTGGTAGTCTATGATAAAGGGTGTAATTTATGAACAATAATAATTAGTTTATGATCAACTGACAGCGGTAGCTATGCTCGTTGAAGCGCAGCTCTAGTTCAAGGGGCCAAGCTCTGTGCTGACTCGGTCGATGTGGGCTTTGAGCCCCACCATTGGCCGTCCTTGAAATGGTTTTCCGTGGTTTCCCCATTTTCAACTCCAGGCAAATGCTGGGACAGTACCTTCTGACAGGCCACAGCCGCTTCCTTCCAGATCCTCGCCCAGTTTCATTAATCATGATTCATTTCATCTCTCATGAGATTGGTGTCAGGAAGGGCATCCGGCCGTAAATACCATCCGACACATAGAATTTCATCGCATCTCATCCCCGACCCCGTTGGAAATAGGATTAATAAGGGGTAGACATAACTGGCGTGGCTCCAATCAATGAGAAAATGCAGGAATGGAGACTCCGTTGGTATTGTGCCCTTTTAGCAAGAAATATGCAAATCACAGTATACCAGCGTAGCTCAATTCGGGATTTTCGGGGCAGCGGTAAGTTCCCCCACTCTGTGACTCACATATTTTGGATTAATTAGAGGATACACTTGCAAAAATAACAACAAAATCAACTCCTATTTTAACACATTTAATTTATCAAAATTATGGCGCTACAAACAATTAAACAATTAAATTACTGACCCATAATCATCTACTTGTTCCAAATGAACAAGGACTAACAATAGAATAAAACAAATATTGTATTAAAACCTCTGGTTTCCATATAAACCAACAATTCCTAATTATTTTTACTTCCATAAAGCATCAACTGTGAGTTTCATATAACTCCGGGCTCTTTTGGCTCAATGCTTTCTATAATAATGGTGTCACTCTTTGTACACCTCAAATACTACTTTTTATATTTCTTAATCATCAAACAAATGTATAATTACATTTAAAATTACATGTTAATTTTCTAACTCAATATTTGGGCATTTTCACATATTTTCAGATGTTATCATCCCTCTCTAACCTTACAAATACATTAAGGTAATCAGGAAATTACTTGTGTACTCCAGAGTATGAAGATACTTGACACAGTCAAAAAACTACGGTCACTCCCGAAACCTAGTTGCCTTCAATTAACTCGTGGAATCCTACTTCCATACAACATTACAATAGGGATTGTTATTTATTTCTTACGTCTTATAAGACCATTATCACATAAAAAAACTACGATCTGAACAGGCAAGCGGAAATATCAATCTACAAGGACCTCGGTTCAACGCCCGGGTCATTAACAACTTTAAACACTCCTGGTGTATTCATTACTCCTTACAAGACGGCCTCCAGACACCCTCCTACACCAAGGGTCCGGCCGTGAAACTTGAGTTATTTATGACTATGCGGGATCCCTCCCGTCTAGCCCAGGCTAGAGCTCTCTTTAAATGCTTTAAAAACACAAACCTTTCATTCTTTGGAGACATACAACAATATTATTGGGCTCATAAACCACATTCGTAATCTTGGCGTTTATTAATTATGAAAGGTCCTCATTGATTGTGGAAGAGTAATTAACGACGAATAATAAAGGGGCTTTTAAAATAAGAGGATTCTGAGTTCGAATCTCTTCACATGCCTCGGGAACCTTTCCCTTATAGAGGACTATACAAAATGCGATTTAGGGTCAGCCTATAGCTATAAGACCTACGCTCAATACCATACATTTGCTCCCTTTCAATACAACATACACAATGGCCTCGTCATACTACGTCACAAATAGAGGACTTATACCAAATCTCAATTCGCTACAATCAACTACCTCTCATAAGTAATTTACCAAGTACATTAACTTTTTCGCGTTCCTAGCGTGACATTTTACTTTAATTGCGCTCCTTTTGCGCTATACATTTTTTAAGCCTAGCGTCATCCAAAGAACTGATAATATCATATTAACAATTGATACACATTTCAATTTTTATATTATTCTTTTCCTTTGACCATAACTTTCTCTATTCCAAGAACATGCATTTAAACATCATGTCTATACTTTTTATTAAGGCTCTAACGCTCTTATATTCACATCAATTAATTTGACCTTTATTTAATATTTCCTTACTTGGTTATTATTATTCATTTCATATCTTTATTCTTTACACAAGCTCAAAAGCTATTTCTTTCATATAACTCAAATTTACTTTTAATTAAATATCTTTCATGATAATTACTAATATTTCGCTTGCTCTTATGACAGTCGTCAAATACATTAACATTTTATATATTTCCTCTACTGGATTTATTCTTTACATAATTATTTATAGTTTCTCAAATTTCTATTTTTGTTCAGATCGCGTTCTTGTTTATTCAGTATTTATTTATTTAAACACATCCCTTTTACTCAAAAACTCCGGTGGATTTGTACACAATCATTCCCTGACACCAAAATATAATGAAATTCATTACTCACATGTTATTAAGATCGTCTCATGACCTTTATCCTTGTGCGGTGTTTCATTTTGGCCCACTTTAAAATTTACTCCATATTATAGAAATTCATCTTATGTACAAACACTTTTTGACACATATTTAATACACTTAACATTGACGACATTTTTAATACACTGGTGTATCCCTTTAGAACACACAATAAACACTAAAAAATATTATTTTTACACACAATCTTGATCGATTTACACTTCACAACTTTTGATCACTAGGCCGTATTTTCTTAGCCTATCACACGTGACCTCTTAATTTCCCGTTTCCAAGGGTGAAATTTATTTAATGTCGGCTTCCTATCCTGCAGAATGCGAAAGTCTCGAAACATCTACTTTTCCCTGGAATCCTAATTCTTCGAATCCTATTCTGGATGACCGGCTATTTCTCTAGCTTGAACGGCTTCCCTTTTTAGATCTAGTTTATCGATCCTAGCGAAAGTCTGTCCAGATCGAGGTCCCCTCGATAATCTATCGATGATCGATGGATTTATTTTATAGCAGCTAGTACTTCTCAAGTCTAGTGCTTTAGAATAGTTCGTCTGCTTTCTGGAGATAATGTCTATAGTCTCCGTTCTTCTTTATTTAATCGGTTCTAGCACTCCTACTTTTCTGAGATACGTTGCGAACCTTACTCTGTTTTCCCTAGTTGGGTTCTTTAATTTAGGTAACTGTTTATCTTCCTATTACGGTACTTCCGTACGTTATGATATTTTCGTTCGTCTATTTACAGACCTATCGCCTTAAATCCAACGTTCGCAGCCTGCTCTGACTATATTTTACGAACTTTTCACTGTAAACTTGTGTACTGTCGGACCTAAATCCTGTAACTAGGATTTTCCTAATTTTTCAACACGGCGATACTTTAATATTTCTTCTTTACAACTCCTTATGGAGGCAAGCAAGTTGTTAATACTGCGACGACTATGGCTATCGGATATTAATTCTGCGGTGTATTACAGCGTTTCTCCCCTCAAGGAGTTCTGGTAAACTGTCTTCGGTGTTTAGCAGAATGACGCCCTACACGGCTGTCTGAATACTGATGCGTAGCAACGCCCCACTCGGGCTGTTTGGAACTGCTTGTACTGATGCGTAGTAACACCCCCTCACGGGTTGTCATAATAACTGCATGTCTGGCTTGGTGATGCCAGGAGCTTTATACTATTTCACTACAAAAAGATAAAACTCTAGCCCTTTCCGTGGCCAACTTTTAAAATAATGGTTGCACAATTATAAAAATTATACCTTCAAAAAGCTCGTCTTCTCAATGTTAAATAATCTCATTGCGCTTAAGAATCGATCGTGCAATTCGGAGATATTAATTACTTTGTAGTCTTCAGCTGCGTAGGTGTTGCTGTTCTTTTGTACTCTCCCCTCTCTACAGGCCTTGGTAAATCCCCGATGACGTATACTTGCGTTTGCAGTTTTTTTCTGTGCAATATTTAAAAGGTTTTTCTTTACACAAAAATCTCTCATTCGAAATGATTCACTGTACTGTAATTGTTTACTTATTTTTATACTCGTAAACGGGTTAAATTTAATTATTCTTCTTCTGGCGCATAGGCGGTGTTGTCGTTTTCCAGCAAGCTAAGCTCGATTTCCGAGTCAGGCTTCCTTGTCTAATAGTGGGAATTTTCCACTCAGTTATTAATACTCATGACTAGCTCCCTTCTGAATGTCAAGAGGGGTGATCTCATCTCTCGAACACCTGGTCCTTGTTGCTTGCACAACGTTAGGCTAGCATCCTAGCTTGATCTTTCTCTATGTTACATTAGAAACTGTACGTTTCTTTCATTTCTTCCCCAAATACATGGATTCGACCTCCATGGACCCTATGGCACATGGGTTCAGTATGGACATGTTGTGCGTGCACCACAAAGATCAGTCATCGGCTCGGCCTACCATCTAACGGCAGAGACAGCGTGGGAGACCAAAATTGGGGTGGCTGGACACTATTAACGCAGATTTACGATCAAGAAACTTGGATCGCAAGAAATGGCGTGCATTGATCCAAAAAGCGGACCCTGTTCCTACGGGATGACTCTAAGAAGAAGATACAAGAACAAATCACAGATGGATTTTGGAGGCTGAACTGGAAATGTCACCCATTTTCGCAACAATTAGAATGGTTTATGCTCACATTCCTAATTTAGTTTAGAGATATTCTGAGACTATTACAGAAGTAAATATAGATTACCTTTTCTTTTATTGATGCTAAATTATATAGAAATATTGATAATTTACAACTCCTGAATAAGGAATATTCATGTAGTCCATGATGCAGTTGCAAAACCTGTAGAAAGTGGCTCATGTAATATTAATAAAACTACTGTATTATGCTTTATTAATCATCATTCGATTATGCACAATGAACTTCACATTTTTTTGATCTATAGAATGTGACGTGCAAAGAAATATCAACACATCTTAAATATGACTATTAAATAAAACCTGCTACTAGTATTTGACTGCAGAGATGTTTCAAGATCTTAATTGATGTAACTGCAGCCTGTGTTAATTTACCTGTTTGTGATTACTTGTATGTATTTTCAGGCTCAAGTGCAATTGTTCAAGACCTGCTTAGCTTCGCTGAAAGAGGAGTGACGCAGGGTGGATGTGTATCACATTTCTCCCGCCGAAATCTCTTCCTTCATTCAGTAAGTCGCAGCGGACTCTGTCGACTCGTAATCAGACAACAGTGATTGTGCAAAGAAAGTGAAGTTATATATATATATATATATATATAAGATATGAATATATATTTCCGAAAAGCGGGCTTTTCAACCCCATGACACATTCAGTATACATGTGTGTTTTGAAAATGTACTCCCCACGAGAAAATAAGTAAGATAGAATGGACTTAATGTGCTAATATGACAGTTTTCAGGTACTGGGGGCTTGTATGTATCTATCTAGCATCTACATTTGGTTCCCTTTAATTTAAACCAACATCCTGTTTGTGCGGGATTAACCCTGCAGTGATTGTTAAGGTAACGAGACTGAATGTTTGCGGTGCAGGTGATAAGAGTGGGAACTGATGCTTAGGTGGGAGTGAGACTAGCCCCTAGAAACTTGGACATACTGTATTGTCATATTTTGCCCTTAATTGGGTGCACATTTTGTAAACACCCTGTGTATTGTTCTGTTGGTTGTTGCTTTGTAACTACAAGTGCAAGCAAAGTGTTGTTTATTTTTGTAAAAGTTTTTGATAAAGAATATTTTTAAATGTTTAGTCAAGTTGTCTTGTAATAGAATCATATAGCAATATTACGTTTTGTGTTACAGCGCCTTTCTAAAGTGCACCTCCTGAAGAACGTTCACACAATGTTTGATAAATTGCTCCAAATTTTCCTGTGAATGTTTTGAAGCTAGAAAGGAGAAAAAATAAAGGGGAAGAGCAGTAGAGCAGAAGCTCAGAACATCTAAACATCTGACTTGATACAGTTTCCTGTACGGTATGTTGATAGAACCTAAAGTTGAGCTTGTACCCAACTGGAGATCATGGTTTTCAAATTTCAGAAATAAGTCTTGTGAATTAGTAAAGAAAGTGTCACAGGTGGGGATTAAACCACTGTATTTTCTTGTAATTTTTGCACTTTTATTGTTCACTATTTCCATATAATTGCGCTAAAATAATACATACAGTGGATTGGTAGGATTAGGCTACATGGATATTATGCAAAAAATGAGCATTAAAGATAAATAATGAACTATTGATATTTCAAAAATTTTGTTATTTTTACTTTCTGAAAGGTCGATATAATATTTGATGCATGTGGTTGCCAGGACATAATGAAGACCATTACGATAATCAAGCACTTCAAAAAATAAACAAAGCTTAAATCATAAAAATGTGTAGATAAAGGCTTTCACGGGCCGGTACACTATTAATATTACCCATTTAAGATTTGATTGCCGCTGAGCGTGGCTGCGCCAGTGTTTATTGTAGCAGCTGCTACGATGACTGAGGCTACTGGAGCCGAGTCATATCCTACTTGCGCAACTGTACCTGTCAACGAAGCAGGCTGACGTGTGACATAAGTAAACAAAGAATAGTTCCCATCTCGACCGCCGGCAATAAATTCGTGTAGGGTAATATTATTCATATTTTGGTATTATGCCGTGTGAATATAAAAAAAATTACGTTTCGAGAGGGACCTTGCCTCCTTTTGCAATAGAATTAGAACTGGCCAAAGAATGTGTGTCAATGCGCTTACAAAAACTAGAGAAGTGCCTCTGTTCGTCACCAGAGAGCAGCCAGAAGATACTGTCTGGACCTTGGTAGAAAAACTCACCATATTAATTAGAACAATAACAAGATAATGACGATGTCTAAGGGGAAAGGCGGGGAGGAAGCTTTTGTTTCAGTTTCCTTATATCCATCCTTCCCCCCTCTTCTTCTAGGAGTCTCAATTTTTCCCCTGCTCCCTTTTCCTTCTCCTCCCTTACTACTCTTTCTGCTGTTCTAATTAATATGGTGAGTTTTTCTACCAAGGTCCATACCGTAGCTTCTGGCTGCTCTCTGGTGACGAACGGGGGCATTTCTCTAGTTTTTGTAAGTTTTTGTTTTTGTTTTTTGGCCACATTCTTTTATTATATTGAAAAAGGAGGCAAGGTTCTTCTCGAAACGTATAGGAAATTTAATTTTTTATTTTCACATGGCATAATACCCAAATATTAATACTATTATCATAAAAAATATTATTTTCTAACAATTTCAGCAGTCGACAATATTTATCACTTCTAATAACTATAAAAGAATCACACAATACGGTAATAAGAGAACAAACCGGCCACAACTATGATATTGCGCCTAGCAGTCACTCGGCTGTGACATTAATCACTAGCAGACAAACATTACTAAACTAGTTCGCATGTTCACTTAAGTTACAAAGCATGAGGACAGGAAATCTAAACTAGTGGCACTTTCATTGTTCAACCATTAAAATCCAGAAATTATAAACATTACATATTTCTGTAAAGTTTTACGCATCTTGATTACCATGATGTTGGTTATTTGAACACTCCAAATCATCTCGAGCTCTGTGTTGATGTGCATCGGTTGTGAATGAGAAGAGAGTCGAAAATTCCTCCAATTTCCACGATGATTCTCTTTATGGTCACATGACTAATATAACTAAAAAGAGAATTGCAATGTGCAAATATTAGTCAAGTAAAACATTCATGTTCAATTATGCAAGAGTTGTTACAACTGCATGTGCAATACTGGACTGGATTGAGCTGGGAAACATCAGCGGATGTACTTTGTCTGGCACTGTACATTATAATAGAATCTTTGTGAAGTACATTTCTAAGTTTGAATAATTATCAGTAGTTACGTTCCCTGACCTAAGATGTGTGTGATCAAGTGTGTGGTGTTGTTTGCTTCCATCCGATGTACATTCCATGGGAAAATAAATGGTTGCTATTGGAGTCTGTGGTAATGTCCCCTTTCCCTCCCCATTTATACCACAAGGTACAATCTATGAATAGGAAAAGGAGAATAGACACATGGCAAAGGACAAACACAGAGCAAACCTGGACAAAGGACAAATGTGCACCTTGTGTTCGTCCTTTGTGTGTCTCTGCATCCTTGTTTAGACAGGGTAGAGGATTGCTTGCCTCAACTTCTAGTTACAAAGTAATGTAAGCTCTTAACCCTAGAACCGACGGTTTTCCCATGTCTGTAGCGGCAGAGTCGATTCTTCAACGCTTTTTTATTTCTTCATTTATTAGCTCTGTTCCGCTGAGAGATGGCGCAATGTGCCTTGTCTTGTAGTCCTAGAAGTTAACAGATGCTTCTTACTCATTTTCATCCATAGAAACAATCTCCTCTTATAAGTTTCCTTGGAAACAAATGAGGGGACTCGCTGCCATGCCAACGAAAACATATTGTGTAATGGCGCTGTACATGTTATCGCTACCGCTCTTATTTTGAGGATGGAATTATAATATGTATTAGGGATTTAAAAGTGCACCTTTGGTGTTATAATTTTGGTTTACAATATTTGTTTCATTTGGCGTGTATGTAGCCTAACAGCTGTAATAACATTTACAATAACCTAAGTTCGTTGACCCACTTGGGTTATAGGCCTAAAATGGCTCATGGAAAATATATTTTTTGTTATCAATCAAACAAATATTATTGCATAGACTTGAAACTTTCACACATATTATGTACATACAGTATATGTGCATCATTGTATATCTTGGATTTTGTGTTTCATGTTTCATCTCATATTTTAGGTTGTTATAATTTTGATATTGCTCATGCTCCACCATTTTCAATTCTCAATTTCATTTTCTTCATCAAGCTTCTCAGAAAAGTTAACATTACCAGCTGAATGTGTGGTTTATTAGCTTCTCAACAATATGCAACAGTGCCATGGAACACTGTTCACAATAGGTTGAAAATAAGAATCACACAAATTGGCTGCCGGTACAGAGTTACACATTGCCGGTTCTAGGGTTAATACAGATAGTGGGCTTATTTGAATGTTAATCCGTTGTGGTATTTGTTTTGGATGATTGCATTAGCACAAGCTGCTAATAAGATATCTTATTATGGCTACATTTTCTTGTTTATTGGCGCTTTGATCTTAATTAGAGCGTTTGCTGATTGTTGCACAGTTCCTCTGCAGTTTTTCCCATTAGTACATGGGGGATTGCTGTTTTTGATGAGTCATTTCAATTTCATCCTGTCTGTCCTGTCTTCCTATCCATGGTCAAACCATCTGTCTCTTCTTGATTTTTTTCTCTTTTATATCTATCTTTATCAAATCCTGGTTCATATTTGTCACTCTTCACAACTATCTCAGCATCCTTATTCCTGCCATTTGCTTTTTCCAATACATACTTTTTCTTCTTGACAATAGTGTAATGTTTAAGCTCTTCACTAGTTCAAATTAATATGGCATGTTTCTGTCAGTAGTGTGTGCACCTTCATCCAAAACTTATCACTTTCCATTGATATCCTACATTTATTACAAAGGGTATGTTTATAATTTTGTGATAAAAACTGAGTCACTATTGAGATTTTCTATTAAGTGGTTCATTGTGACTTGGCAGACAATAATCAATTTTTCTTGATTATGATAATGCTTCAGACACTTAACATTTTTTTTGGAGAAATATTGCCCATTATTGTCGGTGAAGATTTTGTTTTTTAGAGATCATTTTGTGGTTAACTCATCTTTTTCCCCCCTCTGAAATTCTATCCTAGTTGCATTTTTAAAGAACTAAAAAGAATTAATCTAGATTTATAAGAAAAATTTTGAATTTAAAAATTTTGATCCTACAACTTACTTTTTACTTAGTCATTGTGTGGGAGGTTCTTCAGCCTTGTGTGCTCGACATTTAACGTGGCTCATTCTTTGCAGCAAAGACCTATAGTTTGTGACAGGTTGGAATATATGAAGGATGGCTTTGAAGTTTGTTGTGGCAAGCAAATTTAATATTTTTGTTGAATTATTTGATTACAGTGTGAATTTATTTCCTTGTGTCCAACCCTTCAGAAGGGCATGGTTGTATCGTGCAGCAAGGGTCATATGACTCCTCATTTTGGTCCACCAATTTCAGTTGATCCTCGACCACTTTGTCGACAACCATCAACTTTTCCTGTTTGGCATTAGTTAGTGAAAAACCAGAGAGCTCCACCTATTGAACATGATGTGGCTATGGGACACATTTTAGTAAGAGTGGAAGCAGAATGTAAGTCATTCTATTATGAAACTTGTGAACCCGTATCGACATACGTGCATTCAACCCTGTAACAAGGAGGACATAGAAAAATCATATCCCCGCTAGCAAGGCCGCAATGTTTAAAATATTCATTTTCAAGTGTCAAATAACTATCATTGAGGGGATACACCAGTTATAGACAAGATTCATTAACAACCACGACAGGTTTCAAGAAGAGAGGTCCGTGGATTCCGAATTGAAAATGAAAATCCACAGCCTGCTTCCAGTCTCCGACCGGGTCAGGAATGGAATGAATGAAGCCCCCATCTAGCGGCGAGGATATGAACTGTGCCGACTGCCGAGGCCTGACACACTCCTCTGGGGCAATGATTAAATGAATGACAGATGAAATGAAATGATGTGGAGAGTGTTGCTGGAATGAAATTTTGACAGGGAAAACCGGAGTACCCGGAGAAAAACCTGTCTGCCTCCGTTTTGTCCAGCACAGATCTCACATGGAGTGACCAGGATTTGAACCACGGACCCAGCGGTGAGAGGCCGGCGTGCTGCCGCCTAAGCCACGGAGGCTTACGGATTCCGAATTAAATAATCCAATTTTTTTAAACTCGTTATTTTACCAAGTGTTTTTTTTACGTGCATGCATGATATTTTATCTATGTACGAGGGATGTCTGAAGTGTCACTAATGCTCATACAATCATTTGTCATGATTTACACATTGTCCCTTTCAATGCACTTCCCCTCCAATGTGATGGATTTGTCTCACCTCCTTTGCCATTCCTGGAAGCCATTCTTTGACATCCCCTTCGCCTCTGGCTGGGTCTTGTCAAATCGGCGTCCCTTAAGGTCCGTTTTGACCACAGGGTTGAGAAAAAAGTAACACGGGCCGAAGTAAGGACTGTAAGGCGTATGGAGTATCCTAGAGATGTTTTTTTTGTGCCAGGAACCCTGTAACAGCATTGGCAACATGCAGCCTGGCGTGTCATGGTGAAGCTTCCATTGTCCGATCAGGTTCCTTGTTTTTCTTTTGGGATGTGATCCTTTACCAATTTGCTCCCAAGTGATATCCGAAGGATGTGTGTAAGCTGCCTGACAGACATCACCTGCCATGTTTATCAATATCTCTGTAATGGCAATTCAGCGCTTGGCATTAGGCTTTCAGAGAGGGCCACGAGACATTAGACTCCCCATAGGCTCTCCTCAAATCGCCGTAGGTTGCAGATGCGTCTTTGTTTAACAAAACTGTATTGCATAACGCTGCGTGTGAAAACTTTCCATCACAGTGTTCAGAGACAATATGAAACACATGTCACTTCCCTCAGGCTACCAAGCCTCGACTGATGCAGGTATCGCAGCGAAATTGTCAGCGATTCTAGACTATAGTACGCAGGTCCCCCACACGCAGACAGATGTCACTTGTGGTCACTTTCAAGGGTCGATCAAAAATCAGTGCCACTTTTAATTGAACACCCTCCATATTTTGAGCTTGTTTTCTGAAAAGCATTGTACAGCTGATAATCTACACGAAGAAATAAAATTTCATAGATGACTGGTGAGGTTTGAACTCGCTCATATTCAAAGTCTTAACGTGGGCAGCTACCACAGTTATTACAGTACCGTATGTGTTTACTACACCATCCACTTGATGACTGTTTGCTGCCTGCTCCAGATGAGGCTGGGTATGGTGTGTTTGACCTTGGTACTTTTTGTTTTTCCCTTTCATCTCTCCCTTAGTTTGTCATTGTGGTCATCTTGATCTGTGTTTCTGTCCTCCTGTTCCTGTCCAATGATTGAAGTATTTACTTGAATTGCAGAGCCCATACCAACATTACTTTTGTATTTCGCTGGATCATTTTGATTAAGAAAACAGAGGAGATGATGGAAATGAGAGAGGTTGCTGGCTACAACACTACAGCTTAGAGAGAATGAGTTGTCTTTAATATATCATATATAGAGAATAGCACACAAGAATTAGCGGTACGTACACTGGCTCCTACCCTGCTTAGTTAGAGGAGTGTGGTTTGTGTGAAGATTATATTCACAATTGCACTAAGAATATTGAAATACATTAAGACTGAACGAGTGCATAAATGTTCCTTTGATGTTGAGGTCACTACCAGCAATGTTTTGGGAGTGGCACGAATCGGGCAATTTTGTAAAGAAAAACAGAGACATTATAAAAGGAGAGCCCATACTGAAGAGACACTTGAAGATATGCAAGCCAGGCTTACAGATGGTTGATTCAGTTATCTCACCGACCTCGGCATACATGCAAGTGATACACGGAAAACAATTAGTTGTTGGCTAATTTAACTTTTTCCTTTATTATTATCAAGTTAGAGTTAAAATTGGCGAAGCAATGATGGAAGAAATAGGACTGGGGAAAGGAGTGAGACAAGGATGTTGTTTATCACCTATTCTATTTAATATATTTAGAAGAAATTATTAAAGAAGGTTTTGATGGAAAAAGAGGTACTGCTTAGGAGGTAAAAGATTTGAGTGTATTCGTTTTGCAGATGATACGGTGGTTATGGGTGAGTGTGACAGTCAAGCAACACAAATGTTGGAAGACCTAGATAAAATTTGTAAAATATATGGGATGAAAATAAATGAGAAAAAAACAAAATATATGGTCATAGGTGGAATAAGTGAAAAAATTACAATAAAATTAGAAGATGAAATTGAACCTAGGAAGTTGGTTATGCAAGAAATGATATGCACTAAAGAAAAAAAAACAAGGATTGCAATAGCAAAATAAGCCTTCAGTTATAAAGGAATATTATTTTGTGGAGCAATGAACGTAAGCCTAAGGAAGAGATTAGTGAAATGGTTTGTTTAGAGTGTAGCAATGTATGGAGCGGAGACTTGGACGCTTAGGAAAGAAGACGAGAGAAGAATAGAGGCTTTCGAAATGTGACTCTGGAGGAGAATGCAGAGAATAATTTGGAAGGACAAAGTGGGAAATGAGGAAGTATTAAAGGAAGTAGAAGACAGAATGATGCTAGAGAAGATCAGGAAAAGAGCAATGAATTGGATTGGACACTGCATAAGAGGAGATGGTTTGGTGAAGGGACAGTCCAAGGGAGAATCCGAAGAGGAAGAAGGAGGTTTCAGATGCTGGATTCCATCAAGATTGATAAATATTATGAGCTGATGAAACGTGCTGCTGAAGACCGGATAAGGTGGAGAGACCGACCATGAGGAAACCTGCCATCAGGCAGATAAACTGATGATGATTACCAAGCTGTCACATTGCTCATGCTAACGAAGGGGAATGCTGGGAGGGAGAGGAAGCCAGCGCACTAGCAGCGTGCCGTAAGCTACTGTGTGGTCCTCGTACTTCGTATACATTGTTTATAATCAAGTTTTTTACAGAAAGTATTATTGTTGAGTATATGGGTGATATATAAAGACTATATTTAGTATCCAGTGTTTTGGTGTAGATTAGTCAGTGTGATTATATACAGGATGTCCCAAATACACTCTTTGTATGTTAATGGTACTGTTTGTATTTCAAAATTATGATGTTGAGTATGTAGTCATCGTGTTTATGTGGACAAAATGACTGAGGTGAATGTTACTAAGTTGTTCGTAATGTTAGGACATGATTGAGGTGCAGACACACAGGAGGGTATAATACAATTCTGCACCACCGTCGCTGAACGTCGGCCTGCAACTTAACTAAGGCCACATACTCGCCATCTTCTGTATTGCAGTTGGTGTGGCTCGCATATTCTGGAAACCTTATGTAATGGCAATAATGAGCATTCATTAGAAGCATCAGGACACAGGGCATCTGACAAACATTTCATTACTTCAATTATCATAAAAATAAGTTTCCAGCCTTCCATTTTCATCCACCAGGGGGCACTGCACTCTTGGAATGGCTGGTTATCTCTTTATTCCTAATTTCCTGTGAACCGCTCAGAAATAAAACTAAGAATGCATAATCTTGGCGACAGTGCTGCTATTACATACGTAATTATCAAAGACAAATGCTCAGCGTCATTGTGAGCTTATATGCTAGATTATGTTCGATGCAACTCTGCATAATGGAATGGTGGTTGAGGGGATAGCATGCTTGACCACTGTTGAAGGAACTAATTGAAGGTGGATCGAGTCCCACTTTGGATGATGTTTTTGGCTTGGCAGTTTTAGTTTCCTTTTTGTGTTTGGTGGTTTATTATATCATTTAATTCTAATGTGCAGTGGAGATTATTGTCAATGTTTTTATATTAGGAATCATTTTTGCACCATATATTTGATGTGATTCTTGGATTACTACAGAGGAGTTGGTTAATTAGTGAATGATGGGAGTTTTTTCTGTTGACAACTGGAGAAAATAGTTTATAGTTGGAGAGTAATCAAGTGATGAAATGTTTTGGTTTACATAAAACCCCTTGCACTACAGCCCCTGAAGGGCCTAGGCTTACCAAGCGACCACTGCCCAGCCATTTGACCTGCAGATATTGGGGTGACGCGTGGTCAGCGCGTCGGGTCCCCTCGGCCATTAATCTTGGTTAATCTGTTAGACAGCTACTCAGTTGTCCTCACGAGGCTGAGTGCACCCCGTTCCAGCCCTCACGTCAGTTTCTAAAATCCCTGAAGGAGCCGGGAATCGAACCCAGGGCCTCTGGGTGAGAGGCAGGGGCGCTACCCCAACACCACGGGCCCGGCTTATTGGTTTACATGGCAAGAATTAATCTCTACATATAGAAATGATTGTACGTGATAGTTTGTCTGTATGTCTATCTTTAATGTGTTCATTTACTATTCATCCGATTGCGATGAAACTTTGGAGAGTTGTTGTGTACACTTGCTTGAAGGTTTCTGAGTTAGTAAATCCATTTTACAATAGTTTAGAGGTAGTTAAAGGAAAAAGAAAAAAAATATTGTGTATCCAAATGCACTTCAACAAACAAAATAATGCCAACACTTTCTTTGATTGGCATTGCAACGCATGCCGGGTACAGCTTGTGTGAAATATAGTTGGTGAGGATCGATTAGAAAGAATATTCCTGCTGTGAAAGGAATATCAGGCAGTGGCCAAACAGTTTAGAGAACTGTGGTGTAAGAGATCTTGACACGGTTCAGACTGAATTAGATCTAATGGCGTTCCCGATATTAAATTTCTACTTTCATCCACGGGGTGAACTACTGCGCTCCTTATGTTTTATTGAGCTACTATGCTAGCTGCCATATAAAGTAAACTACATAAAATAATTTACGTGTATACAAAGCACCTGCTCCGTGGCTTAGGAGGCAGCACGCCGGCCTCTCACCCCTGGGTCCGTGGTTCAAATCCCAGTCACTCCATGTGAGATTTGTGCTGGACAAAACGGAGACAGACAGGTTTTTCTCCGGGTACTCTGGTTTTCCCTGTCAACAATTTCATTCCAGCAACACTCTCCACTATCATTTCATTTCATCTGTCATTCATTTAAGCATTGCGCCAGGGGAGTGCAACAGGCTTCGGCAGCTGGCACAGTTCCTATCCTCGCCTCTAGATGGGGGCTTCATTCATTCCATTCCCTGACCTGGTCGGTCGACTGGAAGAGGGCTGTGGATTTTCATTTTCACAAAGCACCTGACTAATTATTTTAGTGCTACATTTCTTGAGTCAGAGTTAGTTTAAAACTTAATACTGTCTCAAAACAGGCTTGCTTTGTTTTTGTTTTTCCATCTGTAGTCTTTGCAGCAAGTGGTGGTTCTATCTTTGTTGGTTTGCAGGACTCCAAGTAACAATAAAACAAGACATACTTAAATCAGTTTTCATACTTCCACTATCATGCACCAGGGGAGCCACTTTGCACTTCCATATTGTGTGTACAGAAATACTGTAAAAAATGCGTGTCTCAATGTTTGTATACACATGCGTTGTGCTCAGTTGTTAATTAAATACATTTTTTCTAATACTTTTAAGGGGATTCTTGCTCATGTTTCATTGCTTTTACGGCATGACTGCCAGCAATATACATTTCAAATCCTGGTCAAGTTCCTAAAAAATCTGTCAAAATGATCAATTCATGAAGAAAGAAAAGACACCAGTACGAACATAAATGAAAAATTTAAAAAATATCTATTATATAAAAAGCTTCAGCACACTGTTTCTTCCTTTTAAACAAAACTCTAGTTTTTATTAAAAATGTATTTGTAGCCTATTTGAATGAAACATTGGGAAACAATCGCCAACACATGGGCGTGGCTCCATCCTGAAAGCCTAGATAGTAAAATAATGAAGTGTAACGACTTCCTACATACAGTCTCGAAAATGCGTAAACATTGACCATTATGGCAATGGTAATAATCAATAACCGTGTTGACTGATAGTTTTATCTTATTGAAACCTCCTAGTCAAACACTATAGAAACGTTTAGTTACATTATTAATCGTACATGTTTCGGTATTTCATGGATATCTTCCTCAGCGTGATTGATATTAAATCTTAAAACTAGTTAACAAAGTCAAAAAGAAATGGATATCCTTACAAAAATTGTTTTAAATCAAAAATGGAAAAGCTTGCGAATAATTTAATGCCATGTATTTAAAAAAATATGGTCAAATGATGCTATTAAAATAAGAGATCTAATTACCTTATAAACTGCCTTTGTCAATACTCCAATAATTTTGATCGAAAACTGAAGTGACAGAAGATGTCATTGTCAGAAGAATGAAGAATCGCAAAGGATGTAGGTTAAATTGTCGCCTCAAACAGAACAAAAATTCTGTAATCCAGTCCTCCAACCTAAAACTTCAGTCAATTCCCAACTTAATGGCCCCCACTTTTGTTTTAGTTGCTTAATGGGTAACGCAACGTTCAGGCTATTTACCAAACACGGCAATCAATGAAATACCGAAACATGTACGATTAATAATGTAATTAAACGTTTCTTTAGCGTTTGACTAGGCGGATTTAATAAGATAATACAGTCTCGAAATCACAACACTAACCAATAGAGATAACTCTAAACTCCAAGCAGCCGAAATGAAATTCCTACGTACCATGATTCAGAAGACCAGAAATGAGAAAATTAAAGAAGTAAGAATAGATGATTCTCTCCTCAATAAAATCCAGATCTCAAGACTGAAGTGGTTTGGTCACATGGAGAGGATGCCACCAAACGGAACTGCACGGAAGGAATTTGAGAGAAAAGTAGAAGGAAGACGATCCGTGGGAAGGCCACGAAAGAAGTGGATAGATACAGTCAAGAACAATGTACTGCAGAGAGGGACAAGTTGGTGGAGGAGGAGTGGTGCAAGGACAGGGTGAAATGGAGGGGGCTCATACGAGGCACGTCCAGAATGTAAATTCAGTTTGGTAATAAAATTAAATTGTGTACAGATACAGAAAAATTATTTATTCCACAACATTCTACACCTCTTAAACTACTTTTCCACATAACTGCTGAACTTTTGCAGGCATTTGTCATAGCGTGGCACAAGTTTTTGGATACCTTCTTCATAGAAGTTTGCCGCCGACCGTAAACGAGAGTGAAGACTCCCCTGTAAGATATCCTACCGTTTGGCCACCACTGTTAGGCAAATTGCGTGCTTACCAGGAGAACTGCGTATGGTTAGGAGTTCTCCTGACCACATATGCAATTTGCCTAACAGTGGTGGCCAAACAATAGGATATCCTACAGGGGAGTCTTCACTCTATGAAGAAGGTATCCAAAAACTTGTGCCACGCTATGACAAATGCCTGCAAAAGTTCGGCAGTTATGTGGAAAAGTAGTTTAAGAGGTGTAGAATGTTGTGCAATATATAATTTTTCTGTATCTGTACACAATTCAATTTTATTATCAAACGGAACTTACTTTCTGGACGTGCCTCGTATACCACACCCGGGCAACTAGAGTTGGTTCAGGATGATGATGATGAAGAACCACTTGAGGAACTCCGATGCAGATCTGGGGTGACGTGCACGCCATTATGAGGAAGAGTCTCAAACACGCAGGCCCCAAGTCAGGAATTAGTCATAAGAGATTAAAATCCTTACTGCTTGGCAGGGAATTGAGCTCGAGACCCTAGCATGCTGACCACTTAGACATGGGGCTGGACTACAAACCAACTTGTTTCACAGCCTATCGAGGGGTTTCCCTAGATCATGCCTAACTTCGGATCATCTTTAAGTGGGGAAGTTCATTGTAGGAAACCTTTCCTTGATTTCAGTTGAGCTGGTGGTGTCTGGTCAATAAACAGGGTGAGCCACGATGTCGTGAGCCTTTTGTCTATCTAAATTAGTAGCCACATCAAATATCAGAGGGGGCTATAACTCTTAGGAACAAAGACTAAAGACTTCGGTAGCATTTGTAGACCTAAAGGCTGCTTACGACACATTGCGGAGAGAAGGCGTTATCAGTAAACTACTTAATGTGATTCCATGCAGGAGTCTGGCTCACCTTATAAACAACATGCTGAGTGACAGAGCATTTCGCGTAGTCATGGGAAGTGAAATCAGCAGATCCAGCAAACTAAACAATGGACTTCCACAAGGATCAGTGCTTGCCCCACTTCTGTTCAATTTATATATTTCAGATATACCTCCCTCAAAATCCAGCAAATTAGGTTATGCAGATGATTGGGCACTTGCCACTAACGATCTATGCTTCGAGGAGATAGAGGAAATGCTGACAAATGATCTCGCTGTTTTAGGAAACTACTTCCGAAAATGGAGACTCCAACCAAGCATGAGTAAAACAGAAGTTTCTTGTTTTCATCTGAACAACCGAATGGCTTCAAGGGATCTCAAGATATACTTCGATAACACCCTTCTCCGCCACAATAGACACCCCAAATATCTGGGTGTTACACTCGATAGAACACTGTCGTTCCAAGAACATCTGAGAAAGAGCGCTGCTAAGATTCAGACACGCAACAACATCTTTCGAAAACTATGTGGTACTACTTGGGGTGCAAGTGCAACTACTTTACGTTGCTCAGCTCTTGGCCTGGTTTACTCTACTGCAGAGTATTGTGCCCCTGTCTGGATAAACAGCCCTCATGTGAAGAGAATAGATGTTAAATTAAATTACACAATGAGAATGATCACAGGCACGATCAGATCAACTCCTATTCAGTGACTGCCTGTATTAAGCCATATTCTCCCACCCCACCTCCGCAGATGCAATGCTTTGATGAATGAATACAAGAAGATCCAGGTTAATCAAAGACTGCCCATTCATGAGGATATCCACCACCTACACACATAGACTGAAGTCAAGATATCCACCCATCTGCACGGCGGAGAATCTGGCAATGTGTAATTTTAACCTGACTGAGAAATGGTCTAATGAATGGAGACAATTCGCCTCAGCAGAGTCTTTGGAAATGCCATGCATCACACAGAAGATACCAGGCTTTGAACAACCTCGGAAAGTATGGTCCAAGCTAAACCGGATCCGAACTAACCATGGTGTGTGTGCAGATCTGCTATACAAATGGAGGAAAAAGTCATCTTGTTGCGACTGTGGTGCTGAGAGGCAAACTGTGAAGCACATCACCCAAGAATGCCCACTGAGCCGTTTCGATGGAGATAGAAGAGAATTTTTCCAGGGGACGCCACAAGCAATTAACTATGTAAATAGTGTAAATATAAATTTGTGACTCATGTATACACCATACGATAAATAAAATAACTTAGGATAGGTGTTGGTCTTAAACAGACATTCGACAGGTCTAGATTAGTCACAAAACATAAAAATACACCTCTTCTGTCTCTTGCTATGCTGTTAAACAATAACTCCAGTTGAGGTAATATACGTGCTTGCTTCTCTGTATTTTGCCTTCCCGCAATATAAACTAGGATTGCAATAGCAAAATAAGCCTTCAGTTAGATTAGAATATTATTTTGTGGAGCAATGGAAGTAAGCCTAAGGAAGAGATTAGTGAAATGTTTTGTTTGGAGTGAAGCAATGTATTGAACCCTTATTGATCTTCGATAAATAAGTATTCATATTTATTATTATTATTACTACGGCCCAGGCAGCACGTAAGGAAGTCGACTTGGATATTAGGGAGGCCAGCATTTCGTAACGATTGCAACAGAAGTTGAGCCAGTAGCTATTCCTGGGGGACGGCCAGAATTAGTCGAGTTCAAGGCTAAATTGTGCAACTACTGTACCAAAATTGGAGACATAAAGGAAGAATCACGAGGTCTTCTCAACGAACATACGATTGAATCAGCCAATCGCAAGAGACCAAGCCGTGACCACGAGGTGGACGGCGTCAGTAGTAAAAAGCCCGCGGAAGTGTGTATCTAAGGAACCGCCGAAACCGCCGAACGGATTAATTTCCGCTCGAGTAATTTGAGACGTTGGATTTATTTGGAGAAGAATGACACTAGCTACATCTTTGTGAGGACAAAAACTCTGGAAGTTTTTATCCGACTATTGCCCCACTCCACCGCCCTTGTCAGTTTCTCATAAATAGCTTGGCCTGACGCCAATTAAAGTCTTATCTTGTGGAGCCTTCAGAGGCATACTCCACGTCAGTTCGAAGTGTGAATTTTAAAGTCTATTCTTTTGGAGCCTTCAGAGGCAGACTCCACGCCAGTTCGAAGTGTGGATTTTAAAGTCTTACCTTGTGGAGCCTTGAGAGGCTACTCACGTCAGTTTGGACTGTGATTTTGACGCTCGAATTTATCTAAGTCATTATTTGGTGTAAAATATGATTTTTACGCTCTAAATCAGTGAAGCTAATTCATTTTGTGAGCTTTGAGGAACTAAAGTCGCAGCGATCGCAGTATCAATTTTTTAAAAGCTGTAATACATTTTATTATAAAATCAACTTTGTTGTGAGCACTAAACAGTAACATTCATTCAAGACGACTAGTTCAACTTTAAGAGGGAAGTATCGTACCACCCTAATTAGCGCTTACCAGAACCGGAGGTCCATAGTACAGACGGAAATACCGGACGAGATAGCGACTGCTAGTGCAGCTAGGATTGTGAACTTGTTAACGAGCCAGTGGCGCGGACTCGAGATTGTATATTTTATGTATAAAGTGTGTGTATTTATGTATGTTTTTATAGTGCGTGTGTCTGATATAAGTAGGGCAGTCTTCGCTATTAATCGCAATAGGACAATTGTGGGTGAACTGAGTAGCCTGCAAGCGATTATAGATAGGCAAACATTTAATATTGAACTTTTCTGCCGAGGAGTCGAGACCAAGATGAACAGCACGTGGTTTGAAGTTGGGATGAGCTTCAAGAAATCAGCACAGACGACTACTATGGAGAGCTAAATTGTCCATAGGGCAATGGGTTGAGGAGAATGTCCTTGGTCTACATGCAGAAGCGGTGATGTACTAAAATGGATTATTTCAATTATGTAGTTAGATTTGGCCGGGGAACTTTGTAAATAGTCATGTTTTTCTTTCTTGTTGTTTTAGAGTTTTTCTTGTACGATACTGTATGTTTAAATGTCCGTTGGCGCGTGGCCAAAGTGTTTGTTGATATTTTGTTTTCTTTCTTGAGTCAAGTGTAATGTACGCGGCGTGCGTGCGTGATTTTACCCTTGCAATTTGCGGAACCCGTTACATTCGATAAATGGTGCTTTGTTAACGTTAATATTTGAAATAGGAATGGGAGGAAATTAGTGTAAAACATTGTGTCTGAACAGGTTATTATTCATGTTAGGGTAGCCGAGTGCACCAACTTAAAAGTAATTGTAGAACACCTTCGTTCTAATTTTGATAGATTTTTCTTGGGTCCTTTTCAGGTGACTAGTCACGGCATAGAACGATGGCGCCAGCATGTGGATATTATTTGTGTCTTTATATCAGGGTCTGTCACAACCCATACGTGTGATTCAGTGTGTGTTGATGTGTCTAGTGTGTGTTGATTCTACGTGAGGAGGGGGTAGTTGTCCTACCGCCCTTATATATTTTTGCTGCTGTTGTAATTTAGATGGAAAGACAGAGTGCTCTGGGAGACTGCTGATTCTTGTCCATATGTTTTTCTGACACACATGTATTATTGTGCTTTGGGGCACATTTCTTCGAGGTTCGACCCCATGTTCTGGGAGGTCGAGGTTATTGACACGTGGGTTGACAGACATGCAGAGTTCCAAAACCGCCCGTTTTGCCTGTGACTTATTTTTGATAGGCAGTCCTTTGACCGACTGAACCCTGTACGCTTTCATGTAGCAAACCTGTTCATTGTGATGGCTAAATTTTAAGCCATAATTAATTGGGGAGTTCGCCATGGTGTGTAACGGATTGTTGTACCTTGTATGGATAAGAATGTTGTGATTAACGTAAATGTTGGCTGTTTGCCTATGCTTTGTTGATGACTCGATTTCATGTAATTTTGTTTGTCACACCCGTGTGGGTGTAGTGGTAGAGTATTTGTAAATTTGGACAGCGGTCTTTTGAGTATTTTTCTATTGGTCACGTGTTAATGTACTTGTGTTGATTTGTATTGAGAAGTCCTAAGTTTTTAGGCGGTAAATGTTGCTACGGCAATTTATGTCCACTTTCACACGGAAATTTGTGTTTGTTTATAGTAGATTTAGGAGTGTCGGATTAGTTTAAGTAGTGTAGTTGTGTTCCCCCGTGTCGGTCTAGCTCTAGGAAATGCGGATTCGGTGTTGAAGGGTCATCCGGATGATAACGAATCACGCATTCAAAGTACACATCGTGATGCATGTAGAACTGCATACGCACTTATATGGTCACTTTTGTTCTTTCATTTAAGGACACTTGGTCCAAGTAATAATCTCTCCAGAGATATCGCCTAGTTTTTGGCATTTTATAAATGGGAGTCAGGTGGGAGATTTGTTGTTATTTGTTTATGTGTAAATATGGTGATTTGTTATTAAATTCAGTTGTTTTTAACCCTGGCTTCACTCTTTCCTGCATGTTAATTTTGTTATATGTTACCCTGCAAGTTAATGAAGGCGCCCTGACAGCAACTTACGAATATGACCTGTTACGCCCCGAATTTGAGTCTCATATGCTTCTTTGCAAGGGTTCATAAAACAAAAATGGCTGCCCAAGTGGGGATTGTTGTTGTTGTTGCTTCGCTGATCTCATATTTATTTCGTTGAGAAATGATGCCAGATCAAGCGGACATGTAAATTCAGTAAATGGAGGCGATGTTGTACCGCCATGTGCATAGTAAAATCACTGAGTTCCTAAGGTTAGAAATATTGAACAAGGTTAGAATTTGATTTGTATTTGTTATAAACTTGTTCTGGCGCCCACATTAAAATTAGAAATTTGCATTATTAATGAACTCAGTAAAGCAGGAGATGTTGCCTTATATTTGACATTTAATTGACTTCGGTTAATTGGTGTTTCGTAAATTCTGTTGGTTAGGAATTTAAAAGCAGATCACTAGGGGTTATTTTGTTGTTGGGAATAAGTGTCATTGTATTCAGTACATTTTGTTACTGAAATTTTCATTAAAGTAGAGCCAGTAATATTTAAATGTGTGACATGTATGTGCGTATAGGACTGAACCTTAGCCCCTTAACCCTGTTTTTCTCTGAATATATTTTTGTGTGTGATATGGCGCTTGTTGATGAGATAAAGGCATTGTTAGAACAGATGTCGATCCAAATGTCCGCGAAAACGGAAGAACAATTAGAACAGATGTCGATCCAAATGTCCGCGAAAACGGAAGAACAATTAGAACAGATGTCGATCCAAATGTCCGTACAGACGGAAGAACAATTATAAGAACAATTAGAAGCTCAGCGTGAGCACAGTGAAAAACAATTAGAGCAGATGTCCGCGGACAACGGAAAAAACAATTAATAGACCTGTGAAAAACAATTACTTGATATGAGCGGTAACATTTCGGTCCAGTTAGAAGTCCAGAAATTAGACACTGACAAACAACTCAATGAACTTAACCACAAATTGTCACAACAGGCGGTAACACAAACCGAACAGTTAGGGAAAATCACAAATGATATCAACCAGAGCGTTCAAAAAGTAGAGAAACTGGCAGGCGAGGTTGCGGAAAACAACATCAGACAGTTAGGAGAACTGAAGAAATTGGAGGCAAAATTTGATAATAAATTAATGCAATTTGACGAGATGGTGGCGGATAAACTTAAGCAAATAGAGGCAGCATGTGTCAGTAACACCGCGGGAGTAAAGAAGACCCAAGAGAAACTACAACAGCAAATTAATTCGGTAGATAACAACGTGCTGGAATTAATAAAGGAAATAGATAAAGTCGAAGTTAAGGCTGAAACTGAGCGGATACACTTGCGGGAGAATTTAGAGGAGCAATTAGGCAGAACACAAGAGATCATAAGAAAAGAGATGGAAGGCCAGCTAATAAACACACAAGAGGTCATAAGACAAGAAGTAGGGGAGCAGCTCGTCAAAACTCAGGATAATTTGGAAGAACAACTAGTGAAAACGCAGGAACGGATACGTGAAGAGCTAGAGAAAAATCAGGAGAGGAACGAGGAGAAAATAAACAGCTTAAAAAGTAGGATCCGGCGAGATTGGGACCAGCAGGCTCAGGCGAATAAGGAAGACCGCTTGACAATTTTAAAACGCTTGGGGGAACACAGTTCAAGAATGCAGGCACTGGAGGAAAGTATGAAGTCGAAGTTACAGGAACACTCAGAATTAATCATAAAGAACGAGATTAGATCATTAGAGAATGCGACATTATTTTCAAATGAAAACATACAGGAAAAGCAAACAAGTATTGGAAGTCCGGCAGGTTCGAAGTTGGCTGAGGACACGAGTCGAGGTCAAAGTCCCAGACTAACGACTAATGCATTCCAGCAGTACAGGGGGGAGACTTCAACTCCGCAACCGAACTTGGCACCAGCCCAAGTCATCCAAGTCATTCGGGGTAATGATTTTAAGCCCGATAAGTTCAAAGAAAATTCAGGAACCACTCCCAAAGCATTCTTACGGCAATTAACGGATTACTTTAATGACCAACACATCGGCCCAGAGAAACAATTAAGACTGGTGGAGAAATTTTTGGAAGGACCTAGCCTGACCTGGTTCTTAAGTTTCAAGTACACATTTACAGACATGGATCAATTCCGCGAGGCGTTTTTGAAGAAGTTTTGGAGTCCTTCGTTACAACAGGGGTTAAGAATGGACCTGTACACACGCAAATACCATAGTACCCATCCAACCCGTTTTTCAGAATTCTTTAGTCAGCAATTGGTAAAATTCAGGGATTTTGATGACCCGCCTAGCGAGCCGAATATGGTTCTAACCATCGGAAAACAACTCCCAATGCATATCCAACAATTGTTAGTCGCAGGAAACATTCAGACCGCAGTCCAAGCAGAAGAATTACTTAGACACTTAGATGAGACGAGTATGGTGAGCCCACAGACAGGAAGAAGGAATTTGGAATGTGTAAACACGGCAGAGGTAGTTCAGGGACTCCAAAATAACCACGGCCAGGGAAACCAAAGTAAGACACAGTCCACGGGAACACAGTTCACGCCAAGAAGACAAGATTTTGACGGCCGAAACCAGTTCCATCACAACAATCATAACTATCAGAATAACCGCGGGAGATATCATCAGAATAACCAACATCAAAATAATCAGTGGACGTACCAGCGGGAGTACACGAATTGGAGGGGAAACCAGAGACAAGGTAGACCTTACCAAAGAAATGGAGATGGTAGATGGAGTAACGGCAGGGACTATCGCCAAGAAAACAGAGGAGATTATAGGAATAACTGGGACGAGCGATATATTGAATCCCGTAAATACCTGGATCAATTAAGTAATGAAGAAGCGGAGAAGGAAAAGTGGGGGCGTGCCATGGCGAACAGACAGAGCCCAGACAATCATCAAGGAGAGGGGGCAGAGAGTTTACTGAGGCAACAGGAGCGACAGAATGATAACCGGCGAAACACATCTAATGGGGCCCGGGATAAAAAAAAAACCCAAATGAATTGAAAGGAGATAGGCTAGAAACGGAGATCGCCAGGGAGCAAGAAGAGATGATAGTGGCCAACATAGAAGAGTGGGTAGCATTCCCAGACGACTGCCTGGAGGAAGTGGTGAAGAACCGTGAAAACGTTATCAGACAGCTACCAATTATTTACGCGCATATTGGAGGTATGAGGGTGAGATGTTTGATTGATACAGGTAGCCAGGTGAGCTTGGTCACTGAAATTTTGATAAAAGAAATAGCAAGAAAACAGACTGTTCCTATTATGCCGGTACCGCTAATGAAAGTCAGAGGTGTCATTCCTGACAAAACTATGAATTGTAAACAGCAAGCATTTCTAGATCTGGAAATATTGAACCATACTTTTTCACAAACATTCATTGTTATTCCAAAGATGAACTACAATATAATTTTAGGAGCCAACTTCATCTGCGATTTTCATGCTGTAATTGATTTACATAACAACACTGTAAGCTTCAAACAAGTAGAAGGATTGGATCATGTGGGTTTAAATATGGAAGAGAATCCGCTGGAGAGAGAGGCCAATACTTGGGTTGTTGAGGAATGCACTAATGAGGCCGGAGATAAGATCTTGAGGGGAGAGCAAGTCAACCAGACAGCAGTGCTAGAAATGGACAGCCGAGATATTTCGCAGGAACTTTGGGTGCATTTGGCGGAAGAAGAAATGGGCGGAACCAAATTCGAAATTCTACTTCAGGAGCGACTTAAGGAAGCCATCGTAGGGGAATCTGATAGAAGAAGATTGGAAGAAATTTTAAGATTACAAAAAGGAGCGTTTGACACCGTACCTGGGAAAGTTTTAAATTTTCAATATGCGATGCAGGTAACAGATTGGACCCCATTTAAAAGTAAATTGTACCCGATCCCAGAGAAGCATTTTTCTCAGGTGAAGGACATTATTACTAACTTGTTAGATTCTGGTATGATAAGGAAAGCTGCAACTCCTTACCTGAACGCAATATTGGCTGTGACCAAGCCAAACGGATCAATTAGGCTATGCCTAGACGCGCGAGTTTTAAATAGTAAACTGCTAGTTGAGCACGACCAAGCACCAAGGATCAAAGATGTTTTGAAAGGCTTCCGTGGGAAGAAGATATACTCAAGTGTTGATTTGACGAATAGTTTCCACCATCTTGAACTTGAAGAAAAATCTCAACTGTTGACGGGATTTTTATTCGACAATCAAAGTTATATCTGGTGTCGAATACCCTTTGGCGTGAAAACTGCGGGATGTGCACTCATTAGAGCACTCGACAGAAATCTGACTGAGGAGGTCAAGAACTTCACCACGAGATATGTTGATGACATATTAATCGCTTCTGAGACAATGGAAGAACACTTGATAAATTTAAATACATTGTTGGATAACCTGAGAACCATGAACTTCAAGATCAACTTAAAAAAATCACACTTTTGCCAGAGCGAAATTTTATATTTGGGACATATAATTGATGTCGAGGGCGTGCGGCCTAATCCAGCCAAGATTGATGCTATTAAGAAATTTCCCACACCTACCAAAGTCAAACATGTTAGAGCATTTTTGGGAGTGACTGGTTTCTTCAAAGAAAATTGCCCTGGTTACACAGAAACAGTAGCGCCTATGCAGGAGATGTTGAAGAAAGCGAATCGATGGTCGTGGAATGAGGAGTGCGACAGGTCTTTTAAAGCAACGAAGGATTTATTGGAAAACTGTGTGAAACTTGGATATCCGGATTTTGAGAAACAATTTATCATTCAAGCAGATGCTTCGTTAATTGGGATTGGTGCTATGCTGTACCAAGAGGACGCTGAAGAACCCAAGAAGAAATCCTATTTGGCATTCACGAGTCGTAAATTACGGAAACATGAGAGAAACTACACAGTTACGGAACTTGAGCTACTAGCAATTCTATATTCTCTACAACAGTGGCGCAAGATGATCTATGGTTATTCCATCATTGTTAGAACCGACCACCATGCACTGACGTTTTTATTTAAGACAACAATAGCAAGTGAGAGAGTAACGCGCTGGTCCATCTACATACAACAGTTTGACATCACAATAGAGCATTGTCCTGGGAAATTGAACGTCATTCCAGATGCCTTGAGTAGAAACCCTGAGGACGGAAACGAAGTAATAGCGGAAGTTCACAATATTACCTTGACACCTAAGGCTCGTGAGTTTTTGGCAAGATTGAAGGATATTCGGAAGGAGCAAGAAGCTGACCCATGGATGATGATGATGATAAAATTCTATAGGAAGGAGTTACAACCAAATTCACCAGAGTACCGGGAAGCCAGTGCTAAACAAGCGAGATTTCACTACTTGAATAACTTGTTACATAAGTACGTGGATGAGCATCATACTAAACTGCGGATCTTAGTTCCAGCATCACTGCAGAGGGGATTAACTTGGCATGTTCACGAGAGCCTAGCACATATCGGCACGGATAAGACTGAAGCTACGATAGGGGAGACCTTTACTTGGCCCAAGATGAGATTCACCATTGTTGAAGTAATTAGAACGTGTGACGCTTGTCAGCGCACAAAGCCGAACAACTTTATTCTGAAACAACCTCCAATACCACTATTACCGCAGAAACCATGCGAGATGCTCGCAATTGATTGCTTTGGTCCTTTAGTAAAAGGAAAGCGTGGATGCCGACACCTCTTGGTGTGTGTCGATGTATTTTCGAAGATGGTCGTGCTATGTCCTATTCAGAAGACGACATCAAGACAAGTCCTCAGTAGAATTAAGAACAAAGTCATTCCGATGCTTGGGAAGCCGGAATCCATTCTTTCAGATCACGGTACCTATTTCACAAGCAATGTTTTTAGGCAAGGTTTGGAGAGCCTAGGAATAAAACACATATTTTCAAGTATTCGTCATCCTTGTGGAAATCCGAGCGAAAGAACAATTCGCTGTGTCGCTAAATACTACAGAGTAATGATTCCTAACGAACACAATAAATGGGTAGACAAAGTAGGAGAAATTGAGATGTGCATGAACACTACTAAGCACGGGTCGACGGGTCAAGTCCCACTGATTGTACACCACAACAGATTGCCGGAAAGAACTTGGGATAAGATCATTCCTTGCCCAAGGGATCCATTATTAGCGCATGATTTGCGAATCCAGCGAACGAGAGAGCACATGAGGAACCAAGCGGACCGAAGGCTGAGACGGTACCGAGGAAAGAAGTTTCACCGAGAGTTACAAGAGCAAGAATTAGTGCTGGTTCGTAGACCACCGATCTCCGACCCTAAGAACAAAGTCTTCGCCAAGTTCTGTCCAAGGTTCATTGGTCCGTTCCGGGTAATTAAGAATCTGGGTAACAATGCCTACAGATTAGAAGAAGTGAGCACTGGTGCAAAATCTGTTTTTAATAGCGCCAATTTGAAACCGTACTACAGAAGGGAACCATTTGATGAGTAGGAAAGATGATATGTGCAGAATCTGTATTGCAAAATTTATTTTTGAAAACAAACACTCAAATTCACGGGGAGCACCTGAGTACGCACTTTGTTTGTAAACAACGAGCAGCTGAGACGACGGGAGTGGCAACTACTTGAGGAGAAGGGGAGACCTAGTGGAAATATGAGTGACATTCCAGCGAGAAGGGAGCACACTAATTGAGTCAGAGGGGCATACACTCGAGCAGCTGAGTGAGATTTAAAGAGATGTGTTGTTACTACAGTGGATTTTGTTTTTGAAATCCAAACCAATAAATTGTTTCGAATTTCAAAACCTTGCTGAGGACAAATGAACCCTTATTGATCTTCGATAAATAAGTATTCATATTTATTATTATTATTACTACGGCCCAGGCAGCACGTAAGGAAGTCGACTTGGATATTAGGGAGGCCAGCATTTCGTAACGATTGCAACAGAAGTTGAGCCAGTAGCTATTCCTGGGGGACGGCCAGAATTAGTCGAGTTCAAGGCTAAATTGTGCAACTACTGTACCAAAATTGGAGACATAAAGGAAGAATCACGAGGTCTTCTCAACGAACATACGATTGAATCAGCCAATCGCAAGAGACCAAGCCGTGACCACGAGGTGGACGGCGTCAGTAGTAAAAAGCCCGCGGAAGTGTGTATCTAAGGAACCGCCGAACGGATTAATTTCCGCTCGAGTAATTTGAGACGTTGGATTTATTTGGAGAAGAATGACACTAGCTACATCTTTGTGAGACAAAAACTCTGGAAGTTTTTATCCGACTTTGCCCCACTCCACCGCCCTTGTCAGTTTCTCATAAATAGCTTGGCCTGACGCCAATTAAAGTCTTATCTTGTGGAGCCTTCAGAGGCATACTCCACGTCAGTTCGAAGTGTGAATTTTAAAGTCTATTCTTTTGGAGCCTTCAGAGGCAGACTCCACGCCAGTTCGAAGTGTGGATTTTAAAGTCTTACCTTGTGGAGCCTTGAGAGGCATACTCCACGTCAGTTTGGACTGTGATTTTGACGCTCGAATTTATCTAAGTCATTATTTGGTGTAAAATATGATTTTTACGCTCTAAATCAGTGAAGCTAATTCATTTTGTGAGCTTTGAGGAACTAAAGTCGCAGCGATCGCAGTATCAATTTTTTAAAAGCTGTAATACATTTTATTATAAAAATCAACTTTGTTGTGTGAACTAAACAGTAACATTCATTTCAAGACGACTAGTTCAACTTTAAGAGGGAAGTATCGTACCACCCTAATTAGCGCTTACCAGAACCGGAGTCCATAGTACAGACGGAAATACCGGACGAGATAGCGACTGCTAGTGCAGCTAGGATTGTGAACTTGTTAACGAGCCAGTGGCGCGGACTCGAGATTGTATATTTTATGTATAAAGTGTGTGTATTTTATGTATGTTTTTATAGTGCGTGTGTCTGATATAAGTAGGGCCAGTCTTCGCTATTAATCGCAATAGGACAATTGTGGGTGAACTGAGTAGCCTGCAAGCGATTATAGATAGGCAAACATTTAATATTGAACTTTTCTGCCGAGGAGTCGAGACCAAGATGAACAGCACGTGGTTTGAAGTTGGGATGAGCTTCAAGAAATCAGCACAGACGACTACTATGGAGAGCTAAATTGTCCATAGGGCAATGGGTTGAGGAGAATGTCCTTGGTCTACATGCAGAAGCGGTGATGTACTAAAATTGGATTTATTTCAATTATGTAGTTAGATTTGGCCGGGGAACTTTGTAAATAGTCATGTTTTTCTTTCTTGTTGTTTTAGAGTTTTTCTTGTACCGATACTGTATGTTTAAATGTCCGTTGGCGCGTGGCCAAAGTGTTTGTTGATATTTTGTTTTCTTTCTTGAGTCAAGTGTAATGTACGCGGCGTGCGTGCGTGATTTTACCCTTGCAATTTGCGGAACCCGTTACATTCGATAAATGGTGCTTTGTTAACGTTAATATTTGAAATAGGAATGGGAGGAAATTAGTGTAAAACATTTGTCTGAACAGGTTATTATTCATGTTAGGGTAGCCGAGTGCACCAACTTAAAAGTAATTGTAGAACACCTTCGTTCTAATTTTGATAGATTTTTCTTGGGTCCTTTTCAGGTGACTAGTCACGGCATAGAACGATGGCGCCAGCATGTGGATATTATTTGTGTCTTTTATTTCAGGGTCTGTCACAACCCATACGTGTGATTCAGTGTGTGTTGATGTGTCTAGTGTGTGTTGATTCTACGTGAGGAGGGGGTAGTTGTCCTACCGCCCTTATATATTTTTGCTGCTGTTGTATTTTAGATGGAAAGACAGAGTGCTCTTGGGAGACTGCTGATTCTTGTCCATATGTTTTTCTGACACACATGTATTATTGTGCTTTGGGGCACATTTCTTCGAGGTTCGACCCCATGTTCTGGGAGGTCGAGGTTATTGACACGTGGGTTGACAGACATGCAGAGTTCCACAAACCGCCCGTTTTGCCTGTGACTTATTTTTGATAGGCAGTCCTTTTGACCGACTGAACCCTGTACGCTTTCATGTAGCAAACCTGTTCATTGTGATGGCTAAATTTTAAGCCATAATTAATTGGGGAGTTCGCCATGTGTGTAACGGATTGTTGTACCTTGTATGGATAAGAATGTTGTGATTAACGTAAATGTTGGCTGTTTGCCTATTGCTTTGTTGATGACTCGATTTCATGTAATTTTGTTTGTCACACCCGTGTGGTGTAGTGGTAGAGTATTTGTAAATTTTGACAGCGGTCTTTTGAGTATTTTTCTATTGGTCACGTGTTAATGTACTTGTGTTGATTTGTATTGAGAAGTCCTAAGTTTTTAGGCGGTAAATGTTGCTACGGCAATTTATGTCCAATTTCACACGGAAATTTTGTGTTTGTTTATAGTAGATTTAGGAAGTGTCGGTTTAGTTTAAGTAGTGTAGTTGTGTTCCCCCGTGTCGGTCTAGCTCTAGGAAATGCGGATTCGGTGTTTGAAGGGTCATCCCGGATGATAACGAATCACGCATTCAAAGTACACATCGTGATGCATGTAGAACTGCATACGCACTTATATGGTCACTTTTGTATCTTTCATTTAAGGACACTTGGTCCAAGTAATTAATCTCTCCAGAGATATCGCCTAGTTTTTGGCATTTTTATTAAATGGGAGTCAGTTGGGAGATTTGTTGTTATTTGTTTATGTGTAAATATGGTGATTTGTTATTAAATTCAGTTGTTTTTAACCCTGGCTTCACTCTTTCCTGCATGTTAATTTTGTTATATGTTACCCTGCAAGTTAATGAAGCGCCCTGACAGCAACTTACGAATATGACCTGTTACGCCCCGAATTTGAGTCTCATATGCTTCTTTGCAAGGGTTCATAAAACAAAAATGGCTGCCCAAGTGGGGATTGTTGTTGTTGTTGCTTCGCTGATCTCATATTTATTTCGTTGAGAAATGATGCCAGATCAAGCGGACATGTAAATTCAGTAAATGGAGGCGATGTTGTACCGCCATGTGCATTAGTAAAATCACTGAGTTCCTAAGGTTAGAAATATTGAACAAGGTTAGAATTTGATTTGTATTTGTTATAAACTTGTTCTGGCGCCCACATTAAAATTAGAAATTTGCATTATTAATGAACTCAGTAAAGCAGGAGATGTTGCCTTATATTTGACATTTAATTGACTTCGGTTAATTGGTGTTTCGTAAATTCTGTTGGTTAGGAATTTAAAAGCAGATCACTAGGGGTTATTTTGTTGTTTGGGAATAAGTGTCATTGTATTCAGTACATTTTGTTACTGAAATTTTCATTAAAGTAGAGCCAGTAATATTTAAATGTGTGACATGTATGTGCGTATAGGACTGAAACCTTAGCCCATAACCCTGTTTTTCTCTGAATATATTTTTGTGTGTGATATGGCGCTTGTTGATGAGATAAAGGCATTGTTAGAACAGATGTCGATCCAAATGTCCGCGAAAACGGAAGAACAATTAGAACAGATGTCGATCCAAATGTCCGCGAAAACGGAAGAACAATTAGAACAGATGTCGATCCAAATGTCCGTAAAGACGGAAGAACAATTAAAAGAACAATTAGAAGCTCAGCGTGAGCACAGTGAAAAACAATTAGAGCAGATGTCCGCGAAAACGGAAAAACAATTAATAGACTGTGAAAAACAATTACTTGATATGAGCGGTAACATTTCGGTCCAGTTAGAAGTCCAGAAATTAGACACTGACAAACAACTCAATGAACTTAACCACAAATTGTCACAACAGGCGGTAACACAAACCGAACAGTTAGGGAAAATCACAAATGATATCAACCAGAGCGTTCAAAAAGTAGAGAAACTGGCAGGCGAGGTTGCGGAAAACAACATCAGACAGTTAGGAGAAATGAAGAAATTGGAGGCAAAATTTGATAATAAATTAATGCAATTTGACGAGATGGTGGCGGATAAACTTAAGCAAATAGAGGCAGCATGTGTCAGTAACACCGCGGGAGTAAAGAAGACCCAAGAGAAACTACAACAGCAAATTAATTCGGTAGATAACAACGTGCTGGAATTAATAAAGGAAATAGATAAAGTCGAAGTTAAGGCTGAAACTGAGCGGATACACTTGCGGGAGAATTTAGAGGAGCAATTAGGCAGAACACAAGAGATCATAAGAAAAGAGATGGAAGGCCAGCTAATAAACACACAAGAGGTCATAAGACAAGAAGTAGGGGAGCAGCTCGTCAAAACTCAGGATAATTTGGAAGAACAACTAGTGAAAACGCAGGAACGGATACGTGAAGAGCTAGAGAAAAATCAGGAGAGGAACGAGGAGAAAATAAACAGCTTAAAAAGTAGGATCCGGCGAGATTGGGACCAGCAGGCTCAGGCGAATAAGGAAGACCGCTTGACAATTTTAAAACGCTTGGGGGAACACAGTTCAAGAATGCAGGCACTGGAGGAAAGTATGAAGTCGAAGTTACAGGAACACTCAGAATTAATCATAAAGAACGAGATTAGATCATTAGAGAATGCGACATTATTTTCAAATGAAAACATACAGGAAAAGCAAACAAGTATTGGAAGTCCGGCAGGTTCGAAGTTGGCTGAGGACACGAGTCGAGGTCAAAGTCCCAGACTAACGACTAATGCATTCCAGCAGTACAGGGGGGAGACTTCAACTCCGCAACCGAACTTGGCACCAGCCCAAGTCATCCAAGTCATTCGGGGTAATGATTTTAAGCCCGATAAGTTCAAAGAAAATTCAGGAACCACTCCCAAAGCATTCTTACGGCAATTAACGGATTACTTTAATGACCAACACATCGGCCCAGAGAAACAATTAAGACTGGTGGAGAAATTTTTGGAAGGACCTAGCCTGACCTGGTTCTTAAGTTTCAAGTACACATTTACAGACATGGATCAATTCCGCGAGGCGTTTTTGAAGAAGTTTTGGAGTCCTTCGTTACAACAGGGGTTAAGAATGGACCTGTACACACGCAAATACCATAGTACCCATCCAACCCGTTTTTCAGAATTCTTTAGTCAGCAATTGGTAAAATTCAGGGATTTTGATGACCCGCCTAGCGAGCCGAATATGGTTCTAACCATCGGAAAACAACTCCCAATGCATATCCAACAATTGTTAGTCGCAGGAAACATTCAGACCGCAGTCCAAGCAGAAGAATTACTTAGACACTTAGATGAGACGAGTATGGTGAGCCCACAGACAGGAAGAAGGAATTTGGAATGTGTAAACACGGCAGAGGTAGTTCAGGGACTCCAAAATAACCACGGCCAGGGAAACCAAAGTAAGACACAGTCCACGGGAACACAGTTCACGCCAAGAAGACAAGATTTTGACGGCCGAAACCAGTTCCATCACAACAATCATAACTATCAGAATAACCGCGGGAGATATCATCAGAATAACCAACATCAAAATAATCAGTGGACGTACCAGCGGGAGTACACGAATTGGAGGGGAAACCAGAGACAAGGTAGACCTTACCAAAGAAATGGAGATGGTAGATGGAGTAACGGCAGGGACTATCGCCAAGAAAACAGAGGAGATTATAGGAATAACTGGGACGAGCGATATATTGAATCCCGTAAATACCTGGATCAATTAAGTAATGAAGAAGCGGAGAAGGAAAAGTGGGGGCGTGCCATGGCGAACAGACAGAGCCCAGACAATCATCAAGGAGAGGGGGCAGAGAGTTTACTGAGGCAACAGGAGCGACAGAATGATAACCGGCGAAACACATCTAATGGGGCCCGGGATAAAAAAAAAACCCAAATGAATTGAAAGGAGATAGGCTAGAAACGGAGATCGCCAGGGAGCAAGAAGAGATGATAGTGGCCAACATAGAAGAGTGGGTAGCATTCCCAGACGACTGCCTGGAGGAAGTGGTGAAGAACCGTGAAAACGTTATCAGACAGCTACCAATTATTTACGCGCATATTGGAGGTATGAGGGTGAGATGTTTGATTGATACAGGTAGCCAGGTGAGCTTGGTCACTGAAATTTTGATAAAAGAAATAGCAAGAAAACAGACTGTTCCTATTATGCCGGTACCGCTAATGAAAGTCAGAGGTGTCATTCCTGACAAAACTATGAATTGTAAACAGCAAGCATTTCTAGATCTGGAAATATTGAACCATACTTTTTCACAAACATTCATTGTTATTCCAAAGATGAACTACAATATAATTTTAGGAGCCAACTTCATCTGCGATTTTCATGCTGTAATTGATTTACATAACAACACTGTAAGCTTCAAACAAGTAGAAGGATTGGATCATGTGGGTTTAAATATGGAAGAGAATCCGCTGGAGAGAGAGGCCAATACTTGGGTTGTTGAGGAATGCACTAATGAGGCCGGAGATAAGATCTTGAGGGGAGAGCAAGTCAACCAGACAGCAGTGCTAGAAATGGACAGCCGAGATATTTCGCAGGAACTTTGGGTGCATTTGGCGGAAGAAGAAATGGGCGGAACCAAATTCGAAATTCTACTTCAGGAGCGACTTAAGGAAGCCATCGTAGGGGAATCTGATAGAAGAAGATTGGAAGAAATTTTAAGATTACAAAAAGGAGCGTTTGACACCGTACCTGGGAAAGTTTTAAATTTTCAATATGCGATGCAGGTAACAGATTGGACCCCATTTAAAAGTAAATTGTACCCGATCCCAGAGAAGCATTTTTCTCAGGTGAAGGACATTATTACTAACTTGTTAGATTCTGGTATGATAAGGAAAGCTGCAACTCCTTACCTGAACGCAATATTGGCTGTGACCAAGCCAAACGGATCAATTAGGCTATGCCTAGACGCGCGAGTTTTAAATAGTAAACTGCTAGTTGAGCACGACCAAGCACCAAGGATCAAAGATGTTTTGAAAGGCTTCCGTGGGAAGAAGATATACTCAAGTGTTGATTTGACGAATAGTTTCCACCATCTTGAACTTGAAGAAAAATCTCAACTGTTGACGGGATTTTTATTCGACAATCAAAGTTATATCTGGTGTCGAATACCCTTTGGCGTGAAAACTGCGGGATGTGCACTCATTAGAGCACTCGACAGAAATCTGACTGAGGAGGTCAAGAACTTCACCACGAGATATGTTGATGACATATTAATCGCTTCTGAGACAATGGAAGAACACTTGATAAATTTAAATACATTGTTGGATAACCTGAGAACCATGAACTTCAAGATCAACTTAAAAAAATCACACTTTTGCCAGAGCGAAATTTTATATTTGGGACATATAATTGATGTCGAGGGCGTGCGGCCTAATCCAGCCAAGATTGATGCTATTAAGAAATTTCCCACACCTACCAAAGTCAAACATGTTAGAGCATTTTTGGGAGTGACTGGTTTCTTCAAAGAAAATTGCCCTGGTTACACAGAAACAGTAGCGCCTATGCAGGAGATGTTGAAGAAAGCGAATCGATGGTCGTGGAATGAGGAGTGCGACAGGTCTTTTAAAGCAACGAAGGATTTATTGGAAAACTGTGTGAAACTTGGATATCCGGATTTTGAGAAACAATTTATCATTCAAGCAGATGCTTCGTTAATTGGGATTGGTGCTATGCTGTACCAAGAGGACGCTGAAGAACCCAAGAAGAAATCCTATTTGGCATTCACGAGTCGTAAATTACGGAAACATGAGAGAAACTACACAGTTACGGAACTTGAGCTACTAGCAATTCTATATTCTCTACAACAGTGGCGCAAGATGATCTATGGTTATTCCATCATTGTTAGAACCGACCACCATGCACTGACGTTTTTATTTAAGACAACAATAGCAAGTGAGAGAGTAACGCGCTGGTCCATCTACATACAACAGTTTGACATCACAATAGAGCATTGTCCTGGGAAATTGAACGTCATTCCAGATGCCTTGAGTAGAAACCCTGAGGACGGAAACGAAGTAATAGCGGAAGTTCACAATATTACCTTGACACCTAAGGCTCGTGAGTTTTTGGCAAGATTGAAGGATATTCGGAAGGAGCAAGAAGCTGACCCATGGATGATGATGATGATAAAATTCTATAGGAAGGAGTTACAACCAAATTCACCAGAGTACCGGGAAGCCAGTGCTAAACAAGCGAGATTTCACTACTTGAATAACTTGTTACATAAGTACGTGGATGAGCATCATACTAAACTGCGGATCTTAGTTCCAGCATCACTGCAGAGGGGATTAACTTGGCATGTTCACGAGAGCCTAGCACATATCGGCACGGATAAGACTGAAGCTACGATAGGGGAGACCTTTACTTGGCCCAAGATGAGATTCACCATTGTTGAAGTAATTAGAACGTGTGACGCTTGTCAGCGCACAAAGCCGAACAACTTTATTCTGAAACAACCTCCAATACCACTATTACCGCAGAAACCATGCGAGATGCTCGCAATTGATTGCTTTGGTCCTTTAGTAAAAGGAAAGCGTGGATGCCGACACCTCTTGGTGTGTGTCGATGTATTTTCGAAGATGGTCGTGCTATGTCCTATTCAGAAGACGACATCAAGACAAGTCCTCAGTAGAATTAAGAACAAAGTCATTCCGATGCTTGGGAAGCCGGAATCCATTCTTTCAGATCACGGTACCTATTTCACAAGCAATGTTTTTAGGCAAGGTTTGGAGAGCCTAGGAATAAAACACATATTTTCAAGTATTCGTCATCCTTGTGGAAATCCGAGCGAAAGAACAATTCGCTGTGTCGCTAAATACTACAGAGTAATGATTCCTAACGAACACAATAAATGGGTAGACAAAGTAGGAGAAATTGAGATGTGCATGAACACTACTAAGCACGGGTCGACGGGTCAAGTCCCACTGATTGTACACCACAACAGATTGCCGGAAAGAACTTGGGATAAGATCATTCCTTGCCCAAGGGATCCATTATTAGCGCATGATTTGCGAATCCAGCGAACGAGAGAGCACATGAGGAACCAAGCGGACCGAAGGCTGAGACGGTACCGAGGAAAGAAGTTTCACCGAGAGTTACAAGAGCAAGAATTAGTGCTGGTTCGTAGACCACCGATCTCCGACCCTAAGAACAAAGTCTTCGCCAAGTTCTGTCCAAGGTTCATTGGTCCGTTCCGGGTAATTAAGAATCTGGGTAACAATGCCTACAGATTAGAAGAAGTGAGCACTGGTGCAAAATCTGTTTTTAATAGCGCCAATTTGAAACCGTACTACAGAAGGGAACCATTTGATGAGTAGGAAAGATGATATGTGCAGAATCTGTATTGCAAAATTTATTTTTGAAAACAAACACTCAAATTCACGGGGAGCACCTGAGTACGCACTTTGTTTGTAAACAACGAGCAGCTGAGACGACGGGAGTGGCAACTACTTGAGGAGAAGGGGAGACCTAGTGGAAATATGAGTGACATTCCAGCGAGAAGGGAGCACACTAATTGAGTCAGAGGGGCATACACTCGAGCAGCTGAGTGAGATTTAAAGAGATGTGTTGTTACTACAGTGGATTTTGTTTTTGAAATCCAAACCAATAAATTGTTTCGAATTTCAAAACCTTGCTGAGGACAAATGAACCCTTATTGATCTTCGATAAATAAGTATTCATATTTATTATTATTATTACTACGGCCCAGGCAGCACGTAAGGAAGTCGACTTGGATATTAGGGAGGCCAGCATTTCGTAACGATTGCAACAGAAGTTGAGCCAGTAGCTATTCCTGGGGGACGGCCAGAATTAGTCGAGTTCAAGGCTAAATTGTGCAACTACTGTACCAAAATTGGAGACATAAAGGAAGAATCACGAGGTCTTCTCAACGAACATACGATTGAATCAGCCAATCGCAAGAGACCAAGCCGTGACCACGAGGTGGACGGCGTCAGTAGTAAAAAGCCCGCGGAAGTGTGTATCTAAGGAACCGCCGAACGGATTAATTTCCGCTCGAGTAATTTGAGACGTTGGATTTATTTGGAGAAGAATGACACTAGCTACATCTTTGTGAGACAAAAACTCTGGAAGTTTTTATCCGACTTTGCCCCACTCCACCGCCCTTGTCAGTTTCTCATAAATAGCTTGGCCTGACGCCAATTAAAGTCTTATCTTGTGGAGCCTTCAGAGGCATACTCCACGTCAGTTCGAAGTGTGAATTTTAAAGTCTATTCTTTTGGAGCCTTCAGAGGCAGACTCCACGCCAGTTCGAAGTGTGGATTTTAAAGTCTTACCTTGTGGAGCCTTGAGAGGCATACTCCACGTCAGTTTGGACTGTGATTTTGACGCTCGAATTTATCTAAGTCATTATTTGGTGTAAAATATGATTTTTACGCTCTAAATCAGTGAAGCTAATTCATTTTGTGAGCTTTGAGGAACTAAAGTCGCAGCGATCGCAGTATCAATTTTTTAAAAGCTGTAATACATTTTATTATAAAAATCAACTTTGTTGTGTGAACTAAACAGTAACATTCATTTCAAGACGACTAGTTCAACTTTAAGAGGGAAGTATCGTACCACCCTAATTAGCGCTTACCAGAACCGGAGTCCATAGTACAGACGGAAATACCGGACGAGATAGCGACTGCTAGTGCAGCTAGGATTGTGAACTTGTTAACGAGCCAGTGGCGCGGACTCGAGATTGTATATTTTATGTATAAAGTGTGTGTATTTTATGTATGTTTTTATAGTGCGTGTGTCTGATATAAGTAGGGCCAGTCTTCGCTATTAATCGCAATAGGACAATTGTGGGTGAACTGAGTAGCCTGCAAGCGATTATAGATAGGCAAACATTTAATATTGAACTTTTCTGCCGAGGAGTCGAGACCAAGATGAACAGCACGTGGTTTGAAGTTGGGATGAGCTTCAAGAAATCAGCACAGACGACTACTATGGAGAGCTAAATTGTCCATAGGGCAATGGGTTGAGGAGAATGTCCTTGGTCTACATGCAGAAGCGGTGATGTACTAAAATTGGATTTATTTCAATTATGTAGTTAGATTTGGCCGGGGAACTTTGTAAATAGTCATGTTTTTCTTTCTTGTTGTTTTAGAGTTTTTCTTGTACCGATACTGTATGTTTAAATGTCCGTTGGCGCGTGGCCAAAGTGTTTGTTGATATTTTGTTTTCTTTCTTGAGTCAAGTGTAATGTACGCGGCGTGCGTGCGTGATTTTACCCTTGCAATTTGCGGAACCCGTTACATTCGATAAATGGTGCTTTGTTAACGTTAATATTTGAAATAGGAATGGGAGGAAATTAGTGTAAAACATTTGTCTGAACAGGTTATTATTCATGTTAGGGTAGCCGAGTGCACCAACTTAAAAGTAATTGTAGAACACCTTCGTTCTAATTTTGATAGATTTTTCTTGGGTCCTTTTCAGGTGACTAGTCACGGCATAGAACGATGGCGCCAGCATGTGGATATTATTTGTGTCTTTTATTTCAGGGTCTGTCACAACCCATACGTGTGATTCAGTGTGTGTTGATGTGTCTAGTGTGTGTTGATTCTACGTGAGGAGGGGGTAGTTGTCCTACCGCCCTTATATATTTTTGCTGCTGTTGTATTTTAGATGGAAAGACAGAGTGCTCTTGGGAGACTGCTGATTCTTGTCCATATGTTTTTCTGACACACATGTATTATTGTGCTTTGGGGCACATTTCTTCGAGGTTCGACCCCATGTTCTGGGAGGTCGAGGTTATTGACACGTGGGTTGACAGACATGCAGAGTTCCACAAACCGCCCGTTTTGCCTGTGACTTATTTTTGATAGGCAGTCCTTTTGACCGACTGAACCCTGTACGCTTTCATGTAGCAAACCTGTTCATTGTGATGGCTAAATTTTAAGCCATAATTAATTGGGGAGTTCGCCATGTGTGTAACGGATTGTTGTACCTTGTATGGATAAGAATGTTGTGATTAACGTAAATGTTGGCTGTTTGCCTATTGCTTTGTTGATGACTCGATTTCATGTAATTTTGTTTGTCACACCCGTGTGGTGTAGTGGTAGAGTATTTGTAAATTTTGACAGCGGTCTTTTGAGTATTTTTCTATTGGTCACGTGTTAATGTACTTGTGTTGATTTGTATTGAGAAGTCCTAAGTTTTTAGGCGGTAAATGTTGCTACGGCAATTTATGTCCAATTTCACACGGAAATTTTGTGTTTGTTTATAGTAGATTTAGGAAGTGTCGGTTTAGTTTAAGTAGTGTAGTTGTGTTCCCCCGTGTCGGTCTAGCTCTAGGAAATGCGGATTCGGTGTTTGAAGGGTCATCCCGGATGATAACGAATCACGCATTCAAAGTACACATCGTGATGCATGTAGAACTGCATACGCACTTATATGGTCACTTTTGTATCTTTCATTTAAGGACACTTGGTCCAAGTAATTAATCTCTCCAGAGATATCGCCTAGTTTTTGGCATTTTTATTAAATGGGAGTCAGTTGGGAGATTTGTTGTTATTTGTTTATGTGTAAATATGGTGATTTGTTATTAAATTCAGTTGTTTTTAACCCTGGCTTCACTCTTTCCTGCATGTTAATTTTGTTATATGTTACCCTGCAAGTTAATGAAGCGCCCTGACAGCAACTTACGAATATGACCTGTTACGCCCCGAATTTGAGTCTCATATGCTTCTTTGCAAGGGTTCAGTATGGAGCGGAAACTTGGACACTTAGAGAAGAAGACGAGAGGCTTTCGAAATGTGGCTGTGGAGGAGAATGCAGAGAATAAGTTGGAGGGACAAAGTGAGGAATGAGGAAGAATTAAAGGAAGTAGAAGACAAGGAAAAGAGCAATGAATTGGATTGGACACTGCCTAAGGGGAGACGGTTTGGTGAAAAGTGCATTAGAAGGGACAGTCCAAGGCAGAAACCCAAGGGGAAGAAGAAGGTTTCAGATACTGGATTCCATCAAGATTGACAAGTCTTATGATCTGATGAAACTTGCTGCTGAAGACCGGATAAGGTGCCATCAGCCAGATAAACTGATGATGATGATCCGTTCAGGTGTGCGTGTTGGTTCCTCAGTTTAGGAGCTGCGACAACGGGGTCATGTAGCCCCCGCTTACTTAGGGTGTGTGTAGAATCTGTCTGATAACCGGTGTTAATTGTGATGGCTGTATTAGTGTGTGTATCTGTTTTTTAAATTTAAGTACAGACTGCAACTTAGAATTTTTCAAATAGTTCCTACTTTTGCCGCCACCGTTAGGCCTAGTTTAGAACTTAGCTACTAGACGCCACCGCAGTCGGCTCTTGGCAACGAACGTAGAAACTTAAGAGCGTTGTTTACATTCTTAACCTATCCAATTTAGCTTCACACAGGTGTAATTAGTGGAAGGTTCTTTCTGTGCCATAAATCTATGACATAGGACCGCCGGCTTTACTTCCCCTCTGAAGGAAGGCATACTGAGGGATTTTAACGCTCTTAAAAATCCGACGGCTTCGGCCGGGTTTGAACCCGCTATCTTGGGCATAGAAGCTCAGCGTGCTACCAACTACGCCACCGAAGCCGCTCAGGTGTGCGTGTAAGCACTTTTTGTGAGTTCGTGGAATGTTCTTTCACAAAAAAAAAAAATTAGATTAAAAAAAAAAATATTACAGACATAGTAACGTATGGTTATTCATTATTGCATAGTTGGAGAAGAAATAGGTCTGATGATCAACACCAAGAAAACAAAACTTATGGTTTTCAGTCGAAGAAGAGAGAAAGTAATTCTGACACTGAAAGGACAACAAATTCAACATGTTGATAAAATTAAGTACCTTGGTTGTTGGTTGTTGGAGGATTTGAATCCAGACCTTGAAATTAAGACCCGTATAGAAATGGCAAGATCAACTTTTAAGAAAACGAGACCTTTATTGTGCGATGATGCCTTAAATTTAATTTTATTAATGCAGCCTGTGGCCATGTACTTTTCTTTTCAGGACTAAATTTAAAACTAAGACAGCATATTATAAAATGTTTTGTTTGGTCCATTTGCTTTATGGAGTGGAAGCCTGGACTATGAAATTGTCCATCATTAAGAGGCTTGAAGCTCTGGAAATGTGGTTTCATTGAAGGATGCTGAAAGTCTCTTGGATAGATCATGTCTAATGACCAGGTACTGCGGAGGGCAAATTCTCATCGAGAGCTACTGACTACTATCAAATGCAGGAAAATTGCATACCTGGGTCCGGTCATGTGCTATGTGGTGAAAAATATACAATATTACATCTCATTTTAAAAGGCAAAATTAATGGGCAACGAAGAGTGGGAAGGAGAAGGAAGTCTTGTCTTCGGAACCTTCAAGATTGGACTGGAACAAGATCTATTGAACAGCTCTACCGCTCTGCTGAAGATAGACAAACACTATCTACATTGACTGGGCAGTGCACAAAGAAGAAGAAGAAGAAGATGAAGATGAAGATGAAGATGAAGATTCATTATTGCAAGTCAAGTGATCATTCTCGGATGAAGAATGTGTGTGTTGTGTTTCACTAAATGAAACAGCGGGACGGTAGCGTGCCTCACTGCTTGATAACTGGTTGTCCTGACATGTGTGTCTGGTATTGCAGCTGTTCCCAAGTGTGTGTGTTCTTTGATACTTTATTTTCTAGAATTACTCATGACTTGTGTGGTGCAGTGATTGTGTATCTGTGTGACACACTTTTGCTAGAAGACTGTCACAAGTCAGAAATCACACTTCATTAATGATTTGCAACCCATGTGGATAGAATACCTTCTACCCAACGGCACTTGCACTTTTGGTGAAGAACATTTTCAACTCGGATGATCTCCTGACACAATACAAAACATGGTGGTGTAGAAACAATTATTCACTGTTCAGTACGAACTTGTAAATTAAATTTTACTGCTCTATAGTGAAGACTTGTGGTCGTGTTTCAGGGTGAAGTGTGTTCAGTAAGTGGGATAACTTGGATATTGTTGTTGACACTGCCTTCTTGCAGTGGTGCGGCGATGTATTAACTTGTTCAGCTTGTGAAGTTCAAAGACAGTTTCAAACATCATTTCCAGGAGTTGACATTCATATCTGCAATAGCTGATCATGCTGACATCACGAGACACGCCATAGAATTCGATAAGGCTGAAACTGTTGCCAAGTTCCCAGATATCAAAACAGGATAATTAGAGAGATTGTGAAGCATCCCAATTATTTCAATCGCGAAGACGGATTCAGGTTTGGCAAAACGTGGAAAGTTCTCTTAGCGCGTGACTGGCTGGGGTAGGACCATCAAGGAGCTGTGTCACGTCGATGCCGATCAAGCAGCCACGTCTGACTGACATCCGACGGTCAGTTTGAGTACAGACACAAACTCATACACCTGATGAAGGCTCCTGCAATGACAGCTGAAACTATCACAGTCAGACGTCGCGGCTGCAACCTGAAAGCCTAGATAATAAAGCAGTATACATCAGGAAATTGCCAGGATTCCTCAATGTGAACCACGAGTGTAGAATAATATCCTAAAGAGGTGCCAAATATGTGTGGAGAATGAGGAATGACAGTTTCAACACTTTTCAAACTTGGAGCCCCCTTAAGATTGTTTGTGTACTGTTGCATGATACTGACCACTATGTGATTGCGCCAGCCCACAGTAAATACACAGCTCGCTGGAATAAAGTATAACTAGGGACCCTGATTTATGGTAACATAAAAAGCTTCAAAGCGGTAAATAAAATATCCATAATGGTGAAATAAAAAAGTGAGGTGTGAGTGTGCATGGATTTGGGATTAAATAATGAACACTATAGAAACTTGGGGGAATTTTCTTTTTTTGGAAGAACTAAAACTCATATGATTTGTTGGTTGGTTCCTCAGTTTAGGGGCTGCGACAACGCGGTCATGTAGCCCCGTGTACTTTGGGTGTGTGTAGAATCTGTCTGATAACCGGTGTTAATTGTGATGACTGTATTAGTGTGTGTGTTATCTGTTTTAATTGAAGTAAGGACTGCAGACTTTGAATTTTTCAAATAGTTCCTACTTTTGCTGCCAAACGTCACTGTCAACGACTACTAGTTTAGAACTTAGCTACTAGACATCACCGCAGTCGGCTCCTGGCAACGAACGTAGGAACCTAAGAGCGTTGTTTACATTCTTAACCTACCGGTATATATAATTTAGCTTCACACAGGTGTAATTAGTGGAAGGTTCTTTAACATGCCATAAATCTATGACATGGGACTGCTGGCTTTACTTCCCCTCTGAAGGAAGGTATACAGAAGGATGTTTAACGCTCTTAAAAAATCTGACGGCTTCGGCCGGGTTTGAACCCGCCATCTTGGGCATAGAAGCTCAGCATGCTACCAACTACGCCACCGAAGCCGCCAGGTGAAATAGGAAAGTGAGGTGTGAGTGTGCTTGATACCTCTGCATGGTGCACGGATTTGGGGTTAAATAATGACCACTATAGAAACTTGGAGGAATTTTCTTTATTTGGAAGAACTAAAACTCAAATGATTTGTATTTTCTGGGTTTAATACCTAACCTAACATTTACTTCTACAAATATTCTCCATGACTACCATAGTGTTTCCCTCAGTAGCTCGTGAAAGTTATGTTGTCCCCAAAGTATCAGCAGAGCATTGTTTCCATGATTTCGTATCTTATGATTCATTTATATTTAAGCTCTCTTATTTTCTATCAAACGACAGCTAGTGGAACTATTTCAATTAATTTTAAAGTAAATATTAAAAAAAATATCTTATCAGCATTTTGTTGGTATTTAGCATTTTAAGGTGAAAATAACACATTTCGCAAAATAACTTTATTTGGCGATATTTTGCAGCTGCAATGTCGAAAAAAATGGCTTATTTGGGGTAAATATATCGTTGTGATAAGATATATATGTTTGCTGAAATATTTCGCGGATATCGTTTAAACCAAAAATCCCGGGGCTCGAAGCATAACTGATGACGTTCAGTTTCCTTCTGGGTACGCCTCATGAAAATACTGTATGTGAATGGAGTGAAAGGGTGTATATTAGCAGCAATTTCCCCATTATGTATGGTTATTTGCAAAACAGAACATTCCATCTCAATGATTTTTGGTTTACCGGCAGTATTTTTACGTATCATTTCCATTATGGGCCTACTTTTTCAGGTATTTTATAAAGCATTTGGTGGTGTTGATTTGCAGAAAAGAGTACGAATGAATGGAGTGAATGAATATATGGTAAAAGATTTGTTAAAGGACCAAATTATCATAGAATTATTTATAAATGAAATTAACATTATATCATGTATACTCCTTGACTTGAGTGATGTATTGTGGCTTTCCAATAAACAACCTGTGGTTGGAATAAAATCATGTTTCTCAATCAATTTATTGCCTCCAATTTCTTGGATTGGGCTGTGGATCATTTGTCTTACCTCTGCCTGTCGCTCCACCATTCCGTTTCATAGAGGACTTAGAAAGTTGCCTCTCTCTTCGTTAGTTTTGTTCAGTTTGTTATCTCTGTTGCTTCCTGGGTTACCTCAGGGTTATATTCTCTCTCCCACTCTACATACACCTACTGTTTCACATATTGTTTTGAATGTCGAGTGTTAGTTTTAATCTTCAGTCTGTCAACATGAATTTGCTCAATGACTGGGCGGGTAAAATGCATACCTGCCAACTCTCCCGATTTAGGCGGGAGACTCCCGATTTCAGATCATTTCTCCCGCCCTCCCGCTTAACGTATTAAATCTCCCGATTTTTCAAAAACCCCACGCGTAATTTTGGATTTAATGTGTCGTCTATCGAACGGATCGACTTTACGTGTTTTGAAGTTATATCTCGATACCGCAGTTTCGCTCTGTATCGATAATCGACAACTGCGTACTAACTCCCGCGTCGCGTCCTGCTGTTATAAAAAGTTGGCTTCGAATAAGTCTTCGTTTGAAATCGGCTTCGAATAAGTCTTCGTTTGAAATCGTCGAAGGTTAATTCAGCGCTTGTTCCTAGATGTGTTGCATAATGACCAGTGGGTGATAGGTAGTTGTACGCTGCGGAATATTGTATCTGTTTCACACGTGAAATTATATGATTTGTGTATAACTTAGTTTGATGTTGTTGGCGTTAATATGCCGGTAGGTTATTGTGATTTTTCGAACTGAGTGATTGCGTCGGTTCCTCGGTAATAAGGCGAAAAGATATGATGTGACATTTAAAAGTGTGTACAAAGATAACATTCCCAGGGTGTCTACCGGTAACGGAAGTAACGAATTTTACAAATGGGTAACGAAAATTTTCCGAAGGCGGATTGAATTATTTTAACTCGCGCCTCTAGGCTCAGAGATGGCGATGGAGCGAGTTTCACGCAAGCGGCGCCAATTGCATAAGCTATATTTCCCCGTGCCCGACCTCGAGGAAATGCATACTGAGGATACCCTGAGTGGTATACATCGTTCAGCGTATATCTTCGGCATCAAGATGACTTTTAGTTTTGTGTGAAATATTTATGTGTTATATTAGGAAGCCTGACTTTTCGCGAGACGTTTATTCGTGAAAACTTCTGAAATTATTCAGAAACCTCGCATTTTTCGCATTTATTTGGAGACTGTTAAATTGAAGTCCAGAAATAACGCTAAATAATTTAATGTCGCGATCTCGCGAAATGTTACCGTTTTGAAAAAGATTCGAAATACGTAGGCTGTAACTTATTTTAAAAATCTGTCTCGTAAATTAGCGACTTCCAGTATGGTTTATTCGAAATTCCGTTATATGATGATTTTTCCTTCGAACTTTGGTTCCATCGGATATATTATAATCTAACCGGTTATTTCGAAAACTTGTATAACTTTTATAATTCGTGATTCGCATTCGAAAGAAAACTTGTCCTCTAGTCGTATTATTCGTGCAATCCTCTCCGAATAATTCTTAATATTTGATACCTACTTCGAACATTCATACTCAAGACGGCCGGCTGACCGCACGACTTGCCTGCGGGAATCTCGTCAAATGGACCGAGATCGACGTCAGTAGCGTAAAATCAAAAAACCCGTCCCCTATCGTGAACTTGTGACCACGAGGTCTGCGGGAATCCCGTCAAAGATGATTGGGCACCAATCACGAAACATTCCGAAACCTACTCGCTACCTTTCCCATGGCGGTATACTTAAAAGCGCACGGGGAGCGAGAAGTGCATCTACCCACTTAGAAATGACAGCCTACGTAGCGTCGCGATACTAATTTCTCCTCGTGATCCACCCTGAACTGATGAACTCCCAACAACAGCATAGGGACAGCGGGAATCACGGCGCCGGCCTTACAACTTGTCCATAACTACTCGTGAATTTTAACCATGCCCAACCCTGAGCTTGCCTCCACCATTCTGTGAGGACGAATAAACAATCGTTCAACGGCCGGGTGCGGCGCGGTATGCACAATATCACGAGGACAACGTGAATCTCGTAAAACAGCCGAGAGCGGAAGCGGCAGCGATTGCCATACGTCGCGATATTTCTCTGCATTCAATGACGAGAACAACTATATTTTTGTCAAACGGACAGCAGGTGGCGCCGATTGCATAATAATGCTATATTTCCTCGCGCCCGACCTCAAAGACAATGGAAATCTCGTCGAACGACTAAAAGTGACACCGATTATTAAATCGTGATATTTATCAGTGTTCTATCGCGAAAACAACGGGAATCTTGACAAACGGGTGAGACCAGCGCCGATCGTGTAACATCTTGAAATTTCGCCGTACTTGACTGTGAGGACAGAATTCGGTTACAATCATGTAACGTCCCGTAAATTTCTTCGTGATCTACCGCGGGGACAAAGGAAAGATTAGAGCAGAGCAACCTCTTGGCAATTATAAAAACGCCTTGTGCACAAGACGACATATTAGCTGAAACAACTCATTTGATAATAAATATCTAGTATTTATTTATTATTTTTAAAATTGTTGTAACTCCCTAAGTGAATTGTATTTACCGCTTTAAACACAGTTCATTGCTGTCTTTCTCCACCGCGTGATGAGCCCATTTGCTTGCAGACCGCAGACGTATCTTGAATTCAAAGGTAACTAAAATTAACTAAAAGTTAACTAAAAGGTAGCTAAAAAGTAACTAATTTTTACTTCATCCTTACAGTAGACACCCTGATTCCGCATATAACTCAGTCAAGAAGAGGCGCAACATTTACATTTTGTAGTGTCTGTAGGTGTGATTTCAGTATCTCGCATAGTGGAAAGGGGGACATTTCATTTTCCAAAATTAAGCTTTTTGTAAATACATTTCCTAGCATGTTAACAGACCCTCAAGACAATTTTAATGAGGAAATGGATGCTTTACATTCCCAATTTTGAAACTTCCAACTAGAGGATGTGACATCTATTGAAGAAGAAGAGAGAATTGATGTGAAGCGGGCACTGGTAGGCCAAATGATATGTAGTGGTGGGGTACTCAAGTTATGCTTTCCATTCTGACCATTCCGCATAGTAATGCAGAGTGTGAGAGGATGTTCAGGTCATCTCTCTCTGACAAGACTTTGGATAAACTTATAACTCTGAAGTCGATTCAGAAAGGGAAGTGTTTTGAGCAAGAATATAGCAAGACCTTTTTGAAGAGGGCAAAATCAGCCTCAGTCACCTGCAACAACGACCAATAATATGATCTTCGATACATATTTGGTGCAATGTCTTAGCCTGTGTATGTATTATGTAGCGTTCCCCCTCGCCCCCCCCCCTTTCCCCCCCCCCGTCGCCGCGTAGAATCTCCCGATTTTTCACTTTGAGAGGTTGGCAGGTATGAAAATGTATATAATATACAATAATAAGTGCATAAATGTGCCTTAAAAATATCACAAGTGTTATTTATGATCATTACTAATGAGGTAATTCAGGTTTGTGTTTCGACCATCAAGCGGTCATCATCAGATCCTGATCACTGGCGTTGAGGCTTAAATTTATATACAATTGATGTGCGTGTGTCATCTCACTATACTTACAAGGGAACGGATCGCGGTGTAAAATCCTTATCTGGTTGAAATTTAGTATACAATAATTCTACAAAGTTGTACAATGACGTAGTGAAAACCGCATGGGCCGATTTCAATTTTGAACACCAATATTGAACGCCGAAAATCTGCCGGACGACGGCATGAGCGAGGAGGTGACCTTCAATCCTAGCAGTAAGCGATGGCTCGCGGCCGTACTGCAATGCATTCCCCACCTTAAACGTTTCCCTCACTCTTCTACCCTCTCGATTAGAGTATAAAATGCAACATAATGTGATGTTTTGCACTTGGCCTTACTGTAAATAAATAAAACAACCTTTTTGTTTTGCTTTACTCTTTGTAATCCTTGCAATAGTGAATGCTTACAAAAAAGTGGTCAAGGCAAAGAGATTGCTTGCACCACGCGCACCTTGCAACACTTTCTTTCATACACATATCGCAAGCATTTTGGATAGCATCATCCTTGCAACAAAATTGAACGGAGTTCACAAAGCAAGCGGCTACTTTGTAGTACAATATTGTACAGGTTGTACAATGACGTAGTGAAAACCGCACGCGCCACTTTCTGTTTTGAACGCCAGAAACCTGCCGAGCGGTGGCATGAGCGAGGAGGTGGGGAGAGGTAAAGCTGACCTTCAATCCAAGCAGCACGCGATGGCTCCCGGCCACCAGGCAGCGACCTGCCGTGCTGCGTTGCATTCCCCACCTTCCACCTTCCCCTCATCCCGTCACTTCCTTATTAGTTCAGTGGGGCTATGCAAAACAAGAGTGATGTTTCGGATGAACAGGTCCCAAATCGTTCCGTCATCAAGCCATGTAAGTATGACAATTGTATTTTGTCTGTGTTTAATTTTACTGGCAAAGACAGCAATTAATGTTAAATCCTTTACTTTACAGTCAGAATATTTACATGTCAGAAAGTGACGACGATGATGTTCAATTGGAACACCTTCCAAATTATAATCCTTGGAATGTGGTAGTTTGTCTACAAAGCTGCTTTGCTGAAAGTGATCGCTGTGAAAGCCAAATAACACCAGGTGAAAGAGAATTGGGTTTTGAACTGTACCGTAAGTAAAAACTTTTACATTTTCTCATGGCAAAGGCAGACATGCACCAAGACTGAATCATGATCCTTGTTTACAGGCCTTATTGCAGAAAGGGTTGGTGATGTGCAGGTCGCCATTGAACATGAGGATACGTTAGTTTTGCCTGACAATGACAATGTTATTCAAGGCGATGAATTTGCAATATCCGACACTGACAGTGATAAAGATGTTACCACAACACCTGCAATAAATGTCACATACCAAAAAAAAAAAAGGTGGTTGATTATAGGCTGAACGAAGGACGAAAAAGAAAGGTCGTTTAAAGTCATTCAGCACAAATTTAAAAAGCTATGGCACCAGTTGGACCTTTCTAGATGGAAGCTACAAGTAGAATCAGGTGGTACAAAGAATGAAAAACTGAAGTTTATCACCAAAGAAACATTTTAAGAATTTAAAAAGGCGAGGCTGAATAACAACAAAAACGTCCATGACGTACAAAATTCACCGTCCTTTTCTTTTAACACAACTAACAGTTCAGGTAACAGTTCTCCATCGGCAGATACCGTATTACAGGCTGAATTGTATAGCTGTATGTTAATGAGTTCAACGATTGCGCTTCTGCGAAAATTCTTTTGTCTCCCTTTACATGTAGAATGCTCGGCGTGTTCATGACGATTTCTTCCGCGCCTCAACTTTCTGGGTTCGCAAGTTTAAAAATAAATTCAATATTGGTTCCCGAAAAGCTACGAAATTTTTAATCAAAAGTTACACAGCCGATCAGCTTGACCTTGCGTCCAACGCAACAATTTTTGTAGGAGAGGTATCTGAATTAATAAACACTCACTCTCTAAAGTGTGTTTTTAACACAGATCAAAGTGGGTTTAACGAAGAGTTCCATGCAGGACATACGCTACATGTAAAGGGAGACAAAAGAATTTTCGCAGAAGCGCAATCGTTGAACTCATTAGCACACAGTTATACAATTCAGCCTGTAATATCTGCCGATGGAGAACTGATACCTAAACTGTTAGTTGTGTTAAAAGAAAAGGACGGTGAATTTAGCCCTATTGTTGAAAGAACTTAGTTTACAGAAGATAATTTATTTGTATTGCCGTCCCCGTCCGGAAAGTTAACTAAAAAGTTACTTCAAGTTACAAGATGTTTATTTTCAAACTGTACCAGACGAAAGTGTTTTACTCTTGGATTCGTGGACAGCACAAAGTGAAGCAAATATATTAGCGTCAAAACCCGCCAACAAAACTATCATTGTTAGAACTGTTCCCCAGAGAACTACTGGAATGATTCAGCCGTTAGATGTGCTTGGTTTCCGGATATGGAAACAATTTGTTCGTTATTTTTATGATCTAATTGTATTATACAATTTCGACATTAACATTCATTTCCGCAACAATATTTTAAAAACCCAATCATTGACCCACAACCAACTATCTTCTCCGCAGTTTCGTAACATGTGGAAGTATAGTTGGTACAAATCCGGTTATGTTCAAACGCAGCCCGCTTGCTTTGCAAACCCCGTTCAATTTTGTTTCAAGGATGATGCTATCCAAAATGCTTGCGATATGTGTATAAAAGAAAGTGTTGCAAGGTGCGCGTGGTGCAAGCAATCTCTTTGCATTGACCATTTTTTTTGTAAGCATTCACTATTGCAAGGATCACAAAGGGTAAAACAGAAAAAAAGGTGGTTTTATTTATTTACAGAATGGCCAAGTGCAAAACATCACATTATGTTGCATTTTACACTCTAATCGAGAGGGTAGAAGAGTGAGGGGAACGTTTAAGGCGGGGAATGTATCGCAGCACGGCAGGTCGCTGCCTACTGGCCGCGAGCCAGAGCGTGCTGCTAGGATTGAAGGTCACCTCCTCGCTCATGCCGTCGTCCGGCAGATTTTCAGCGTTCAATATTGGCGTTCAAAATTGAAATCGGCCCATGCGGTTTTCACTACGTCATTGTACAACTTTGTAGGATTATTGTGTACTAAATTTCAACCAGATCAGAATTTTACACCGCGATCTGTTCCCTTGTTAGTGTAATGAGTCAAGTTGATGTTTTGCAGTTTGATTCTCATTATATAAGGTTAGTTTGTAGTGAACCACCTACGAGTATTATACATGTGTATACAGTTAAAGCTACACTATAATAAAATTAGAACATACAGTTGAATTCTATTATGTATATGGTTAATTATCCCAGCACAGCCGTTGGTTGTACACGTGTATGCTATACGCGTGCCTACTCACGACAGACTTGGTCGGAGCGCATCAGGCTGTACATCGTTGCGTGCAGCTGAACTTGTAGCTAACCTTATTTAAAAGCGTTGAGGCTGAATGACTTAAATAAGTGGTGTATGTTATGGATTCTGAAACCATTCTCATTACTATAGTGGGCCATTTAACCCATCTGCCACAGCCTAGGCATATGGTCCATATATGCTTGTAACCGCTCTTTAAGATGGGTTAGGACCCTACAATATTGTCCTGCTTAAAGGCCTCGGTTTGTTGAGAATTGGCACAATGTGCATCCTCCTCATAACATATTTCCCAAATTATTCTTTCGCGTATGCATTTATTGCCTCATTTCCGTTACGAGTGTGGATTTACTTTTCTTTTTAGCAGCGCAAGTGGGGATCTTTCTAAAACATGCGTTCGTTCAGATTAGATGTATTGTTTTTCTTGGCTAGATATATTTCTATGGATTCTTTAATATCTTCCTTTGCTTCGTGGTGTAGGGTTTTCAGATCTTGTTTCCAAACTAGTGAACCCATGGTTGTTTTCACACATGTGTTCGCATATAGCTGAGTATTTGTTGTGTTTAATCGCATTCCTGTGTTCGTTGTAACATGTTCCAATCTGTCTTCCACTTTGTCCGACATAGTCTTACACCTTCATCTTCATAATAAATATACAGATATTCAGCTCTACGACACTTGCTACGAGAGACCTGGGCAGTTCGATACCAGCACACAGTGAATTATAGTGTTTATCCAGAATGTGGTTTAACCCCGCGTGAATTCACGAACTTGCATCGTACCTTCCTTCAAGTTACACGGTACTTTCCGTTAAGAAAAATAGGCGCTACATATTACACCTACCTCGCATTGTAGCCGTGATCAGTAATTGCAACTTTGAATCCCGGTGGCTATTCTGAATGTGGTTTTTCCACACTCCCTCCAGGTAAATGCCGGGATAGTACCTTATTACCCCATTCCCAACCTAATAATATAGTTACATACACTATTATAGTAACCACACAATAATTTGCTGTATCCAGAACTTGCTAATGAAGTAAAAAATGCATCTCCGGGTTGGTCGGCCAATAGTGCAACACAGGTTATCAGAAAAAAAAGATAGTCTGAGAGACTAGACTTTATAACATTTCAAATGACGCATGCTACACATGTTAGAAAGGCTCGGGACCCAGGACTCTTCCAACTGACTCCATTACCCATTAACTTAGGCTTCCCGCGCGGGGAACGGAGAGTGGGAGGTGCACTCTGCTGCATGACGTCACGCACTCGCCGTCTCCGTATCGCATAACGCGAGACCCCAGAAGTAAACTCAGACTCGGTGCATATGCACTGAACAACATTACGTCATACACGCCGTAACCGTAACGCATAACGACGAAGTCGACAAGATCATTTGAAATGATAAAAACAAACTCGCAAGAACACCGGGCTATTGACCGAATTAACAACCACCATATTCCCTCGGCGCTGCCCTCAATGGTTTGTTTAATTTAGGGTTTTGGACATTGTGGTCATGTGGCGGTTAAGAAGCTATTGTTCAGTGTTGCCTTCGTAATCAAGAATTGATTTTCAGTCTGTCAACAAGTTAATGTGACCATTTAAATTGGGTCGGAGGTAAAACTTACCCTCGCCTGTTAACCTGAAAATAAAATAAATAAATAAATAAATAAATAAAACATCAGATTAATTATACACTTCTCGAAAAGTGTTGAACGAGTGGAAAGAACATTTTTTGGTACTATATTTATATACAGGTATAAAGAGGGGAATTTAGCAGGCAGTTCTTGTCATAATGAAATCACAAAAGTTCTAAATGGCTGGGCATGTCAGTGCACTACCATTCACCATCCTTGAATGATGGTAATCACTAGTATGACACAGGTTATTAGACAAATTCTACACACATCCATGTACACGGGCTTGCGTGACACGATGTCGCAAAGTCTGTAAAGGAATCGTAACAACAAAAATGAATGATGCTAACAATAAAACGGCACAAAGTAACAGAAGTAATGTACAAGTGCATCGTATTAGGAACTACAGTATAAATGCAAATGCAGAATTCCTGCAAAGTGTATATGGAAACCATAATATGCACTTTCATATTGCAGTATCCACAGCAGATGAACGAATATAAGCACCGAAGGTCAACAATGAATTTGAGTTTTCTCACGACGTTGAGTCAGTAAAAATTGTCGCTAAACGGTACGAGAGCGACACTATACATCCTCGCGAACTATAATAGGGGCAGTGCAATTTCCATTAAGTGGCGTGAGAGCGACACTATACATCCTCGAGGGCCGATAACCTCGATGTTAGGCCCCTTAAAGCAACAATTATCATCATCATCATCGTATACATCCTCGCGAACTACAGTGAGATTCTTTTGCTGGAGCGGGACCGGCGGCCGATTGCCGGGCGCGCGCGCCTTCCGCCAGCCAACCGAGCTGGGGCCGCACGTTTGCGCGAGGCGGAGGCGAGCTAACCAGGGTTATTAAAGTGATTATGTCACTAAAATTTCATCAACTAGGGTGTGTAGTGTCACCGCACAGATAAGAAGGTAACATAAACAACAGCTGCAAGATTTAATTAAAGAAGCACAGATGCATTTTTATTTCTTGGGAATCTGGATGACCTCACGTCACCAGTATCTTTTCTCCTTCAGCTGACAGACAGTAACTTTGGAAGTTACATCGTTACATTATGTAGCTACTTCTGCACCCCCCTGCGTGTCTACTGTAATTAATCGAACCACGGACCTAAGCCCGTTTGATGTTTGACTGTGTGTTACTTTAAAATACAAAGTGTACAGATCAATTACCCGTACCCTAGTGGAGTTGGAGAACAATATACGGCAGCAGATATCCTTCACAACAGAAGGGAATTACAACGTGTAAACGCTAATTTATTTACACGGTACGACCCGCCTGTCTTTCAGCTGAAGGAGAACACACTCAGCTTCTCCTGTGGAGAGGTAATTTCTTTAATCATGATTTGCTGGTGAATTCACCATTAATCAATGTACTATGTTACGGTTTCCATCGGCGCGCAATCTGCGGTACGAGCTCGGTTGGCTGGCGGAAAGCGCACGCACCCGATAGCCGGTCGCCGGCCCCGCTCCAACATAAGAATCTCCCTGTATAATAGGGGCAGTGAAATTCCCGCAAACGGTGCGAAGGCGTTGCCAAGCATCCTTGGAAACTAGGGGCAGTGATATTCCGGCAAAATGTCTCTTGAGTGGTGCCGAACATCTTCGTGAACTGGTGGGTAGTATATTTTCATTGTTACTTACTTTCGCCTTAGTTTACCCCTTAATTGCGACCATTTCCACTCTTACTATCATCAACGTCTCATGTGCCACTTTATTTCCCCTTTGTGCCACTTAAATACCAAGTTAGAAGCTGTGTACAAATTGCCACTTCATTTCAACTTTGATGCAGTTGCGTCAAACGTATCCAGAACTAGATTTACTTCATCAACGGTTAGGTAGCTGAAAAATTTGTCCGAAGTAGCTTGGTTGGTTCCTTAGTTTAGGGGCTGCGAGCCTGCGACAACGCGGTCATGTAGCCCCGTGCACTTTGGGTGTGTGTAGAATCTGTCTGATAACCGGTGTTAATTGTGATGGCTGTATTAATGTGTGTTATCTGTTTTAATTCAAGTAAGGACTGTACACGGTAATTTCAAGTAGTTCCTACTTTTGGTACAAAATGCTACCGTTCACGACACCTACCTTGCGGACTTGGCAGTCAGCACCTGGTGGCGAACGTCGGAACTAATAGAGCGTCATCAATTCTAACCTACAAATTTTGGCTTCACACAAGTGTAGTTAGTGGAAGGTTCTTCTTCATGCCATAAATCTATGACATGGGACTGCCGGCTTTACTTCCCCTCCGAAGGAAGGCATACTGAGGGATTTTTAACGCTCTTAAAAGATCCGACGACTTCGGCCGGGTTTGAACCCGTGACCTTGGACATAGAAACTCAGCATGCTACCAACTACGCCACCGAAGCCGCCTGTCTCAGGTAAAATTATGATACAAATTTAAAACATGTTATATTCAACCCTCAATAAAATTCACACGTAAAATTGTAAACCCTAATAACTAGCAATCCTTCCCCATCCTTGCCCAGTGTCATTCATCTTCATCCATTCTCTCATCCCGACGCCCAGGTCGCCCACGGGCGTCGAATAGAAAGACCTGCACTCGGCCTCTGAGGAGGCCACACGAAAAAAAAAAACTAGCAAAATAAAATAGCATGCGTATACGTACCGTATCTAAAGCCGGCCTCGTGGTGTTGGAGTAGCACGCTTGCCTCTCACTCAGAGGCCCCGGGTTCGATTTCCGACTCCATCAGGGATTTTAGAAACTGACGTGAGGGCTGGAACGAAGTGCACTCAGCCTCGTGTGGTCAATTGAGTAGCTGCCTGACAGTGAGGTAGCGCCCCGGTCACGGAGACCAAAATTAACGACCGAGGGGACCCGACGTGCTGACCATGCGTCACCCCATAATCTGCAGGCCAAATGGCCGGGCAGCGGCCGCTTGATAGGCCTATACTCTTCATGGGCTGTAGTGCCACGGATTTGTTTTTTATACGTATCTAAACCAAATTTTCTCCCCTGATGACAGAGAAACCCTGGCAAATATATTATGAAAAAAATACCTTTGAATGAATAAATAAATGATAAATTAAGTAAATTGATAACTAACTAAGGTCGCCTCCGTGGTGTAGTGGTGAGCGTGCTTAACTGCCACCCCGGAGGTCCGAGGTTCGATTCCTGGCTCTGCCACGAAATTTGAAAAGTGGTATGAGGACTGGAACGGAGTCTACTCAGCCTCGGTTCGGGTGGTCCAAATGAGTAGAGGGGGTTCGATTCCCACCTCAACCATCCTCGAAGTGGTTTTCCGTGGTTTCCCACTTCATCTTCGGGCAAATGTCAGGCCACGGCCGCCTCCTTACCTCTTCCTTGTCTATACCTTCCATTCTTCCCATCCCGTCCCATCGCTCATGAGGCCCCCTGTTCGCTTTGCAGGTGAGGCCCCCCTGGGCGAGGTTCCAATCCTCCATCCCCAGCTATATCAACCGACTCGATGTCAAGCTTCAGGACACTGCCCGTAGAGGCGGTAAAGGTGGGATCCCTCGCTGAGTCTGTGGGAAAAGCCTACCTAGATGGTAAAAAAAAAAAAAAAAAAAAAAAAACCTTACCATATTTTCTCCCCTGACGATAGTGAAACCCTGGCAAATATATTATGAAAAACTTCCTTTAAATCATCATCATCAACTAGAGCAGTTTCCAACCACAGGTTGGGTCTGCTTGGAGCACAAAGCCTCTCCATCCTTTTCTGTCCATCCACCACTTCTCTTCTGTCACTGTTTTCCAATTCACATCTTTTCTCTCGACACTTTTATTCACCCCCTTTTTCCACCTATCCCTTGGTTTTCCTCTTGGTCTCTTTTTCTTCCACTCCATCTCCAATATTTTCCGTGGTATTCTCTCTTCTCCCATTCTTTTCACGTGTCCATACCACTGAAGTCTTGATTTTTCAATCCTATTCTGTAGGAGTTCTTCCTTTAATATTTCTCTGACTCTATAATTTCTGACTCTGTCCATTCTAGTTACACCTATACGACTCCTCGGAAACTTCGTTTCCACTGCTTGTGTTCTGCTTTTATCTCTCTCCCTCATTACCCAAGTTTCTGATCCATACGTTAGGATCGGCACAGAGTATGTCTTGTACATGATCCATTTACATTTCTGTGGCACATCCATATCAGGCCTCTAACACTCTTGAAGACAGTGGCGGTTCTAGAAGCTTAAATCTGGTGGGGGGGGCAGACATTTTCCCGGATCGAAGTAATTTTCCACTTAATTCTCTTTCAATTGAAAGAATTGCGAGATTGGAAAGCCTCTTTGTTGCCATTGCTGCTCTTAAATAGGATTTTATTCGTTTCACGACAGAGAAACTGCGCTCAGCAGAAGCAGATGACACAGGAAGAGTCAGCATCAACATGAAAAATAATAGTAGCTATGGAAAAGCAACTTCCATTTTCAGAAGTTCAGAAAAGAAGAATGAGGAAGTGTTTGGATATTTGCCTCTAAATACATTCTTAGCTAAACTGATTTCAGTCTGTAGTACCTTACGGTCTGTGAAGATTAGATTATACTTTTCACAGAACGTGAGAATATATATATTCAAAATTTAAAAAGTTTTCACTTCTTGGGTTACAGGCATCCATTGCATTGCACACAAAATCATTTTCAGTAAATCTACGCAGTAACTCTTCTACCATGTTGTCTAATATTTCAAAAAGATTTATTTTACATGTCTCTGATAATGTGACACTTTCCTCTTCTTTCTCTGCAGGGACTGGCATTAATAAAACGTAGTCTGAAAAGTTATTTGGAATACTTGAGACTCTAGATTGCTTATAAACTTTCACGCCTAACGACTGAACAGAGTCACATGTAACCGCCCATAGTTCCTTAAAATAATAATCATTTCGTTTTTCTTGCAACGATTTTACAAGACCATAGATCAATCTATGTGCCCCTCCGAAGTCCACATGTTTTTGTTGTAAGAACATAGAGGCTCCATTGGCAAGCTCGAGAATATCAGAAAAGATTTGTAACACAAACATCATCTTCACTTTACAAAGCTGTTTCAACAAACCTATTGCTTCTGCTGCCTCTTTCTTGTTAACTGACTTTGAAAAATACTCCAGAGCTGCTTTAACTGAAGCAAAACTTTTCTGAAAATACATTACTCCTCTATATTTACATACCCTGGATGAAGATCACTCTGTATCTCAACAAACGTTTGGTGTCTTACAGTAGATACAGACTGAAAAGCATAAATTGCTTCCAGTAAACCAAAAGTGTCCCCTACCACGTCTACAAACTGGCTTTGAAACGTCCACCAAAACTAAATGTAAGCGATGTGCATAACAATGCACGTCAACACACGGGTTATTGACCTTCTGTCGCAATAAACGCTGCACACCGTTTATCTTCCCTGACAAAACCGCGGCTCCATCATATGCTTGTCCAGTGCACGTACATGGATCGAAATCCACTGAAACAAGGTACTCTAAAGCTGAATTAGCTATACTTTCAGCATTCAGTTGAGACAAATGTATAAACCAATGAAACGCTCCTCTATAGAATTTTGTCCTACATATCTGACACATACGGACATCTGTTCCACTTTACTAACAACTCTAACTTCATCCAGGATTAAGGAAACATAACCATTGTTATATTTTTTCGTCTCTCCTCCAATATGTTCAACTATTATATTAGCTGAGATATCAGGAAATTCATTTTGAGAATCTTTAGATGAGTAAGTTGCATTCTTTGATAGACTGTTTACTTGTGCATTCACTTTCTAGTTTAATTACATTTAAAATGTCATCAAAATTCCCTTTATTATTAACACTGTCATCATCCGAAACTGTATAGCGATGACCTCTATGCCCAATGTCTTGCCGAGCACAAAGTAATGCGACTCGGGCCATTGTTGCCACAGCTGAGCGGTTACGCAATATAACCAGAGATTTCTCGCTTAGCTTTGAAATCACTGTGCTGCTATGTTCACTTACCAGAAAACTGTTTCACTTTACTATTGAAGATTTATAACATTCACTATCAGCATGCTTTGCACGTTTTTCTCATATTCTTTTCCAATTGCAAAATCCAGTTTTACTGAAAACATGTTCAGCATTGCTTGAATCAGATTGAACGAAATGACGACACAGAAAACAGCATCTTTGTTCTCAGAGTATTCAATAAATATATACCTATCAAACCATTTACTGTTAAAACTTCTGTCCTTATTGTATAGTAACGTTTGTTTATAAACTGATTTACGGGGTTGGCATGGACCATCATAGATCGATGCACTGATGTAAAATGGTACTGGTTCGTCTATATTAGAAACAGTTGCACTCACATTTTTGTCACAGAGTTGGGGAGATATCGATGCACTTGTATCGCATGGTGGTTTCTCTACATTGGAAACTTCTGAACTTGCATGTCATAAAGTTGGGAAAAGAGTTTAATACTCTTGGTGTATGCACTACGCATTTTACTAATATTATATTTATACACGATTGCAATTGTGTGTTTAAATTACATATAATAAAATAAATAAATTTTGAAATTGATAGAAACATTAACTTAATTAAATGCATTAGTTTGTTTTATATCAGATAAATTATATCTGTAAATTATCAAATTATTTAGTAACCAAGGAATTTTAAAATAATTATTTCACTAAAACTGGGGGGGGGGGCCCTCCGGCCCCTCCGGCCCAGGGTTAGAACCGCCTCTGCTTGAAGAATCCATCAGCACACCATCCTCTTTCATCGAATTCCAAGGCATTTCCCCCATTTTCTTCAGTGGCACTTCCCAGATATTTGAAGCTCTACACTGTCTTCAACTGCTGTCCGCCTAACTTTATGCCAGAGTATACTTTGCCCTTCTCACTGTTAGTTATCACCACTTCATTCTTTTCCGTGGAAAGCTTCATTCCATAGGATGACACTACTTCCTCCCATGCATTGAGTTGCATGAATGGACAATTAAAAACATCGCCTATTTCCACATTGTATAAGACCAATAAATGTTTTAACGTTTAAGTTAAATATTCATATACGAATATCACAGTTTAGTTAACATTTGAGACTGAGAGCGTAGCAGCGAAGTGGAGACTTGATGATCTAAGTTGGGTGTTTCGAGGTTATTAAACACCGTTCATCCACGACATGTTCAACAAGGAGGGAGAAGAAGAATAACATATGAGGTTTGGATAGTCATACAAAATTATTTTATCATTTGCCAACGTTCTTAAACGACTTTAACTCTAATTGATTTCCTAGATTTGAGGTGCCGCTGCGTACTGGTACATAAAAACATCATACTGTATAATACAATAAATTATAGGTTGTCAGTTCTTGAAGGAATGTCCTTTCCGATATACAATTTCATAACAAGAGAGACGAGGAGCTGCTGGACGAAGGAGAGCAATACAGCCGAAGAAACTGCCTTCTCATCCACGGGATCGTCGAGGACCCTGAGGAAGATGTGTACGAGAAGGTGAGGGACACAATCAAGACGAAGTTGAACGTGGACCTCCCTATGGAGAGCCTGGATAGATGTCACAGGATTGGGCGGCCGTAGCGAACAGCAGCTGAAGTGGTAGCCACTGGGAAACGCCCTATTATTGTAAAATTCCTCCGCTACCACGAGCGAGATCGCATCTGGAAGTCCAAGCGCCTCCTAAAGGGAACCAAGATTCTTATTACTGAATCCCTCACAAAAACCCGGAAATCTATCCTAAATGCAGCGAGAGACCACTTCGGACCCACCCGAGTCTGGACCCACGACGGCCGCGTTTTAATACACCTCCCTGATGGAACTAAGAAGACCGTCACCACATTTAGGGAGCTGGAAAACGTTCAGCAAATGCGGGACATTAGAGTGAAGTGAAATGAACATGTGCGTAATGTTTATATTAGACAAGTTTAGTAATACGTGCGTGTGTGTATGTGTGTGTGCGTTGGTTGCGGTCGGCAGTGTACAGCGGGAGGTCCAGGTAGGTTTCTTCTATTTTAAGATATATCTCCCGTTACCCAGCTGAGCTATTGTATGAATGAGCTAACTGATCTTGGCCAGCCTAGTCCACACCAACCCCCTCCCTCCCTTTACACCACTGGCTTTCTTCTAAAACAGGCACTTTCGTCATCCAAGCATTCATTACAATGTTGCCATATAAATGCTCTGTCACTGGTTGCGCATCACGACGAAATACAGACAATAATAAACGAAAACAATATCCACATCCTCTGCATAAGTGAAAGTTGGTTAAAACCTGACATCCCGTCTAGCATGGTAGAACTAAATCGGTACTCGCTGGAACGTCATGACAGAAATGATGGGAGGCGAGCAGGCGGGGTTGCCATGTACTGTAGAAGCGACTTAAAAAGACGGGTAATATGTGTATCAACACTTAGCACACAACCAGGACCGGAATTCATGTTTGTTGAAGTAATTGTTGGCCAACAAAAGAATCTGGTAGCTGTTGTATATAAGCCGCCAAGAATAACAAACATGAGTGAATTTGAAAACCGCTTGCTCGACTTACTTCCAAGCTACGAACACGTAATAGCCGTGGGTGACTACAATACCAATTTACTGACACAGACGTATGAGACCAAACAATTACAAAACCTGTTCTCTTCCTGCGACATGACTATTCTTCCCCTAGAACCTACAAACCACATTTACTCTGTTAAATACGAATCACATACACTCATTGACCATCTTGTGACAAGCAATCTCGACAGAGTTGAAACTTTCGGGCAAATACCCGTACCATCTATCTCCACCCATGACCTAATTTACCTATCGTACTCCCTACTTGTGCCTAAGTACACACCTAAATATATTATCACTAGAAACATGAAAAATATTAATATGGATGACTTAAAACATGACGCATACGACCTTCCCTGGAATGACATATTACTCTTAGATAACATTGACGCAAAAGTAAACAAGTTAAATTCTCTTATTATTAGTCTGTATGACAAACATGCCCCTAAACATTCGATCAAAGTTACTCGCCCAGCATGCCCATGGTTAAATGATAACATTAAAAGTATGATGGCACAGCGTGATGCACTGTTCCGGCGTTTTAAACGTACCCGTGACGAAACTGATTTTGAAAATTATCGTGTGCTCAGAAATCGTATTAAGCAGCTCGTAAGAAACGCCAAATTCTCCTACATACAAAACGTGACAAAGAAGATGAATACAAGGAATGCCTGGAATAATATGCGTTCTCTAGGTATAGGCAAACAGCAGCAACAGACACATGTACCAGACATACCGCTTGATGAGTTAAATGAATATTTCACTGAAGAGAGAGTACCAACTAATTCAACACCCCATGATTCTTTTCACCCACTACCTGACCACCCGCTCTTTACTTTCCATCCAGTTACGGCAGACAAAGTAAAAAAGGTACTATATTCCATAAAATCTAAAGCGAGGGGAGTTGATGATATTCCCATATCCTTCATACATAATATCATCGGTGCCGTTCTACCAATTATTACTCACATATTCAACCATAGTCTTACAACTAACACCTTTCCCTCCCTATGGAAACAAGCCAATGTCATCCCTATTCCTAAGAAAACCGAACCTTTATTTCCATCTGACTATCGGCCAATATCCATTCTACCTGCACTTTCAAAAGCCGTCGAGCGTCTGGTTCATGAGCAAGTACTTGAATATTTGAATAGCCGTTCCCTTTTAGACCCTCTGCAATCAGGTTTCAAGAAGGGACATAGCACCGCAACAGCATTACTCAAAGTGACTGACGACATTAGACACGCAATGGACCAAAAACTGGTGACAATCCTCACCCTTCTCGACTTCAGCAGTGCTTTTGACACCATAAATACTCAGACACTATTGAAAAAGATGGAATTTTATTACTTCGACCAGCAGACAATTAACGTTTTCACATCATACCTGAATAATCGCCAGCAACGTGTTGTAACCCAGGATAAAACTTCTCAGTGGCTAAGCAGAAAGTCAGGCGCCCCACAGGGTAGTGTACTAGGACCCTTGCTTTTTGTACTATATATCAACGACATCTCATCTAGTTTGAAAAATTGCAAATATCACCTATGTGCAGATTATTTGCAAATATACTCCCACTGCATGACAAATGACATTCCAATGACAATTGAAACTATCAACGCTGACCTTCAACGACTTGGAAAATATTCTCAGGAAAATTCCCTTCTTCTGAATCCATCCAAAACACAAGTTATCACAATTGGCTCTCAAAAACTATTGACGTCACTCCGAGATCAAATTATTCCCCCAATTGTACTGAACAACAATGAAATTCCATACTGTCCTACAGTGAAAAATCTAGGTGTGATAATAAATCAGACTCTTAACTGGTCTGAACAAGTACAGAATGTATGCAAGAAGATTTTCGCAACGCTCCACTCCCTCAAAAGAAAAAAAGATATTTTACCATTTAAAGTAAGAATCCTACTCATACAGACACTGATACTTCCTATTCTTGACTACTGTGACGTTATTATTGTAGACGCAATCAAAACATTAACTTTGAAACTTCAACGAGCTCTGAACTCTTGCATACGATTTATCTACGATGCGGGCGTCGAAGCTAGGATGATGAGGATCTCTTGTCTTTACCCCATGAAAATATATAATGTGTTGTGATCTCCAATTATGGCACGGGTTACAAGGGAAGTGGAATGAATAATGAGTTAATGACGGATAAAATAAATGAAATAATGTGGTAACTTGGATCCTCATGCGCTTTTGTTTTTAGAAGAAGTAAACATTTATATAATTTTATTAATGCAGCCAATGGCCATGTATTTTTCTTTTCAGGACGGGTCAGGGAAGGGATATTGGAAGGAAATCGGCCGTGGACCTATTGAAAGGAACCGTCCCGGCATTTGCCTGGTAGTGAAAATGGGAAACCACGAAAACCATTTTCAGGACAGCCGAGGTGGGAATCGAACCCACGCTCTCCCGATGCCAGCGAGACTATTGTGAAATAAATAATTAAATTGGTGGGTTTTTGAAAATCATCCCCACATTAAATTTGTAAAAATCTGATGATATTTGACCATAGTAGTCAAGGAAATAGTTGATCACTAAATATTCGATTCCTGCCTCAAAGAAATATATGAAGTATAAAACGGGTTAACTCATAATTGAGTTTGCAAGTAACTGAATAATTGTATAGTAATAGCATGTAGTACATCACTTATAAACCACCCTACTGCATGGAAATTAATTGTGAGGGGACGTGGATTCGAGGATGTGGCATGCATTTGTTTTAAAGTGTTGATTTGTTGTGAAAATTAAGGCTTACCGGTAGATGTAATAGAATTTAAATGAATGATAATAAAAAGAGACTTAAAGTAAACTAAGAATGAATAAAGCCCAGAAGGGATGTTGATAATACGGTTAAATGTCCGTAAAGCCTTAGAGAAAATGGTATGAAATGATAGGCATGCTCTATGTCTAAATAAATAAAATGTTGCGAAAAGGAAATGTAGATGAATACTCAATTATAAATGATACCTAAGCAAGGTAACGCGATAGTGTAAGATTATATGAATTTATGAGAAAGATTATGTGTTTTTGATAATTTTTCGATTTGGATTTTTCCAAAATATGAATGCTTTGTAAATTGTTTTGTATTATTCCTGGGATTTTTTTAAATAAATAAACTCATGTCTTTTGTAACATGTTTGTTTTCAATTTAGTCTTGTAGATCCTGAAAAGTGCTATCATATCAAATGTAAGATCACGTTGTGGGTTGGACGTAACATGCCCCGAACCGCAGCAGCTAGCCAGCACGTGATTAAGCATTTCCATTCAATATGGTTACAATATAAATGTTTTTTAATTATTTAATCAATACGGATTGACACAATTTGCTATTATGGCAAATATTTTTGCTTATTAATGAACCAGATATCATTTGAAAAGACAGAGTTGATGGTAGCAAATCCACTTGTAATCAATCACATAACAGTAAATAACAAGAAAGTTAAAATAGTGAAGCAATTTAAATACTTAGGAGAAATTATAACTGACAACTTGGATGAGAAACCTGCATGGCAAGAAAGAACTAATAAAATGATAAAAGTCCAAAAATTAACATGGTCTACATATAAAAGAGAATGTCTATCAATCGCAACAAAATGAAAACATTACAAGACGGTGGTTCAACCAGAGGTGACATATGGAAGTGAAACTCTTTTTTAAGTTACTCAGAAAAACAGAATCGACAAAATTTTAAAAGTAGAAAGAAGAATAGCTAGAACATGCATAGATAAAAAATATGAGAAAGATGGACAGTGGCGGGTAGTACCAAATGAAGTGGTATGCAGAGAACTGGAGCGTTACAACACGATTTTCATGTTTTATTCTGGCCCTTTCTTCTTAAAGTTATTTTCTGTTTCTCTAACTTAAATTTTTATATATTTATTTTTAGCCTACTTTTCACATTTTGCAAAAATGAGGAAAAAGTAGACTTATGAGATCGATCCGGGCAAATGTGTGTCTGTCTGTCTGTTTGTCCTTCCTCATGTCTGTCTGTCTGTCTGTGGGTGTGTCCCCCCCATCAACTCCAAAACGGCTGCATGTATCAAAACAGAATTTGGTACGATTAAAGATCTATACCTAGATATCACAATGCCGTATTTGAAAAGGATGTCAGTGCTACCAACTGCTGAAAAATCGCAATGGAAATTTCAGCTCCATGTTGGACATCTTAGAAGGTATGCATGGGGGCTATTCCAAAATTGACACACATATAGATAATAATATTTCAGTTTAATTTCCAGGCGGCATACATGGCAGTGTTGCCAACATGATTCTAAGCCTGCTGATAGGTCCAATTTTTAAATGCATGTAACTTCTACACTATCCATTGGATTTCAACCAAATTTCGTATGTACTATGAGTACAATAACCGATATGACTTTGCATATTCTCAAGAGCCGCCAGGGCTGCCAATTGTTCATAAATGGTATCTCTATTTCTTTATCCTAATACCAATATATCAGAAAGTATGCAAACCAAGAGCTCAAAACTTAGCACACGTATAGTATATGACCTTTTACATTAATTTGGAGTACCTAGTACTGTAACGGCTACCTTTGTCGTTGGATATCGCTCTACAAGTTGGGCGATCATTTATAACGTTTCTACAGATATTACACTCAAGACTCCTTAAAACCACCTCATCGTTCTTATTTAGCATTGGCCTGTCTAGACAGACGACATACACTTTATTAATTTAGATTTACTGGGCGCCAGTTATCGTAAAGATAACACATTAAAATTTTATTTAGCCACGGCCGCTCCCTTCCTTGAGCCAAGATCTATCATCGGAGCGTAGGGCAATAAACTTGCTCTATGAGATACTCTTTGCATTCCAACTATCCTATATATTCAACTCCCAATGAACAAGACATTTTAACTAATACTGATTTATTTACAACAAAATTATTAACATTTGATCTGAGGTTTCGAGCTGTGTACAATATGTGCATTAATATTCCCTAATTGCGGGGCAATATTGACTGTCTTCTCGCTAGCGCTGATCTTCTGTGTTGATAATAACTCGGTCCACATACCTGGTGCCTTGTGGTTCAAAGTCCATCTCGTTGGTCTGCTTGCAGTCTAATTTGAGATCTTACGCCAACACACGTTTATTGACCTTTGAAAACATATGTTTTCTTCTTCTCGTTGTTGTTGTTGTTGTTGCTGCTGCTGCTGCTTGTTTCTGAGTTTGATCACCATGGTAAGCAAATTTGAACAAACCAGGCTAATTGAATTCACTAAGTCCCATCTTACTGAGGGACTGGCAGAGTCTACGACTCACAAAGTCAGTGAGTGAGTGCGTGATCGAATATGTGAATGACAGAATAGAATCTATAGAATAGCCAGTGCTGAAGTCGCGCTGGGCTTTTATACACTCTGAATGGTCCTGATGTTTCGCGGCATAAATTTGCCCGCGACCCATCAGACCAATTATAGCAAAGCATTTCTCAGTCCTCAAGCGACGCTAAAACTTCTCCGAGCGGGAATACAGGCCCGCGTACTTCAAATATTCCACTCAGAACCCGCTATTCCTCTCGTTGCGCATTTATATATTCCGCCGAAAACTTTCTCCAAGCCCTTGTCTCCAGTCAGCGTGGCTTCGTTCCAGAAATACATTTTCTTGCAATATGTTGCTTCACCGTCCGTAACTTCTTCCAACCATGCCCGTCCTGTCTTTACAATTTAACTAATAAAACAGCCCTAGACCTCTATAAAAACCCTGTTTCTTAATCTAAGCACTTGACAATATTATATATATGACTATGGTAATGACGTGAATATGGTATGGCCCCTCCCTTGATATTAATGGGTGAATAAAACGATATAACTTTGATATTTCAATAATAATAATAATAATAATAATAATAATAATAATTACACAATGATATTAAAATAATAATAATAATAATAATAATAATTTGTACCGTAATCAAGATTACGTTACAGTACATGTCAGCGCTGCCAACATGATTCTAAACTTGTTGATAGGTCCAAATTTTAAATGCATGTAACTTCTATACTAACAAATGTATTTCAACCAAATGTTATATGTGATTTGTGTACCATAATCAATATAAATATATGCGTATTTTTAAGAGGCAACAGGGATGCCAACTGTAAATAAATGATCTCTCTATTTTTACCCTGATATCCATAAATCAGAAAATTCTAAATTAATTTGGAGCAACTAATATACGTCAGTGCTGCCAACATGATAAGTCCTGATAAGTCCAATTTTTAAACACATGTAACTTCTATACTAACAACTGGATTTCATCCAAAATTGGCACAATAATAGATACTAATATTTTATATTAATTCTTAAATTGTAAGAAAAGTAGGCTCTTTAGTTCGTCACGGAACTTCTTGTTAATTTTTAATTTATTTTCTTATAGATTTAATTTTGATATTTTCCTTTTTATTTATTTAATTAATTACGAATTGATTTTACAATTATTTTAGGGGAAGATGGCCTCATAGTTCCTCCCCTTAACACAACAATAACTAACTAACTAAATATCTAACTAACTAACTAACAATTATTTTCATAATTTTTTATAGTCATGTAAATTATTTTAATTTTTGTATTTCTTTTATTATTGTAATTTTATTATTTTTATTTTTACACTTAATTGTTAATGTTTTTAGCTTTAATTTCTTTTAAATGTTATCCAACACACTACGTCAAGTAGATACGTCCCTATATAATATTTGATTTTTAGAAATGCTAGCACTTCGGCATGAAAGTTCTCCGAAATTTGGCTGAAAGATTCAACTATCAACATCTTTGAAAGCATGAACTGTCCTTATGCCAGGTGGTTAATATCCCATGAAGGATTAAGGGGTAACCATAATAATAACAATAATAATATTATTATAAGTTTTAGAGACGCCGAGGTGCCGGATTCCCCCCCCCCCCCCGGAAGGGGATCTTTAACGTGCTATTAAATCTACTGACACGGCTTCCTCATATTTGCGCACCCTCAAATGCCAACCGGGCACAGCAAGCGAGAAGGTTACCGTTGAGCCACGCAGCTTGTCCCTGAATTATTTATTATTGCGGTTCTTAGAATGAATGTAGAGAGAGAGAGAGGGGTGCGCGGGAGGGGGTGGGGGTGGGGGTGGAGGGATCCTACGTTACGAGTCAATTGCACGGTTCAGTTCAAAGTAAGTTACGGTTTTATTTCCAACATGCGTTTGTAATATGAATCTTATTACGGTATTCATTCACCTCCATAGTTAGCCGTTAGTCCAAAACTTTTGGGACCCCTGGCGCTGTTTCATGCCTATTATTCTTAGCACTGTTACAACACCAATACTATGCACTAATAATAACTGACCTTATGGATGAGTGAGAACGTATATGACAAGTGAAGAACTAGAGCCTATTTTCATATATCCTACTTATGTTAATTGCCTCTATGAACATACAAAATTTCAGATTGATTGCTGTAATAGATTTGTAGATATTGAGAATCGTCTAATATTCCGGATTGTCGCCATGCTGGATTTCTGTATATGTAGGTCTTATTGTTTACGTGTAGTATTCAAACTTCAATCGCATGATTAGGACACAAGAAGTAAAAATGAGATTTTAAAATTTCGCACAGCTGCCATATTGTGGTTATGAAAACAATTGAAATAAATTAGATGCCAGTGGATTAACATTTGTATAAGCATTTAACGTGGAAAGTTTCACTGCACTCGGATGGTTAAATCGCGAGAAACGTCCATTTAAATAGTTATACTTCGCGTCATCGCCATGTTGTTTTTATGCTCACCACGTTATTGAAAGTCATATAGGTGAACTTATGTTCATAGCCTCTATGAACATAACAAAATTCAGTTTGATTGCTGTAAAAGATTCGTAGATATTGAGAACCATCTAAATATTTCGGATGGTTGCCATGTTGAATTGTTATATGTACAGGGTCTTTCATATAAAGTAAGAACGGCGAGCGGCGGATTTGTTATCTGCTGCTGCAGTGGCCTTGACCGAGCTTGTGGCACGCCACGGCCCCCTGATGTAGTACTGAAAGCGCGCGCATAGTACATACTTGACCTTGCAATAAGCGTGCAGGTGTTCAGTTGCCAGTCAGAACCTCAGACGCTAACATCGTGAGACAGTTATCATTACAACATAGTATTTTTGTATGTAAAACTTATTTTAAGTACGAACCGTCTCGGCTGGTACGTGATGCATTTGTTCAGAAATTTTCTGTTGAAGTGCCACCTTCACTACCACAGATTCACGTAATTGAAAATAAGTTTGACCCTAATGGCTCAGTTATCAGTAAAAAACATAACTAAAAGATCAGAAGCATTACATTGACAGAACTCACTCGCGTCAGCCAGAATGTGGTTACCAGATACAATGCCTGCATTACCCAGGAAGGACGACACTTCCAGCATCTTTTATAAGGTAATATTTCATATAGGATTGTACACACGCTTAAGGCAGGGGGCCACGGCGCGCCAAAAGCTCGGCCTAGGCCAACGCAGCAGCGGATAACAAAAACGCCGATTGGCCTTCTTACTTTATATGAAAGACCCTGTATAGGCCATAGAGTTATGAACCATTAAAGGAAAATTATTGGGTAGGTTCATTATTCAAACTTTCACTTCGATCGCATGATTACGCCACAAGAAATAACAATTTTAAAATTTTTCACAGCCGCCATCTTGAGGTTATGTCAACAATTGAACTGAATTAGATGCCAGTGCATTACAATATGTATAATCATTTACTCTACCATATTTCACTTCGCTCAGATGGTTAAATCGCGAGAAACGTAATTTAAAATGTTTCAAATTTGCTTGGCCGCCAGGTTCGTTTTGTACTTTACAGGTTTTTGAATGTTACATAGATAAACTTGTAATAGTGCTCTTTATTACCGTACAAAATTTCAGGGTGAAATCAGCAATAGTTTCGGAGATATTGAATGCTGGTGAAATATTTCGCACAGCCGCCATGTTGGATTGGTAAGACGTAATAAAATTTGAAGGGCACGGTCGGGGTCGGCCAAAATGGTGCTATGTTCTTACAGAGTTTCATTGAAATCGCTCTAGCCGTTTAGAAGTTATTATAGGGGAAATACACACAAACACACACATATATAGGCTACGTACACACATACACACGGACAAAAGGTGATCTCATAAGCCTATTTTTTCATAAAATGACAATAGGCTAATAATGCATCGTTTCTTGTGGCATGCTCGAGGATCAGTTGCAGTAACTCGGCAGCAAATTTCACTCAAAATGTTAGGATTTTGCAATAAGAAATGAAATTTTGTAACACCAAAATCTTGCGTTAATTCGTGAGTGTAAGTAAACGAAATTTTGACCAAATCGAAATCTATGTATCTCGATGAATACTTTCTAATAGGACATGCGTGAATTTCACCACTATGATCACATTTTACACTCTTTCCCCAGTGAGGGTTAAGCGAGTAAACGCTATTGGCGCCACTGCTCTGTTTGGCCACGTGATGCGAAGGCGGAGACTGGGATACGACAGCATCGAGGTTTCGCTGTGCTCCGGCAGTCTGCGCGGAGCCGGGCGTCGCGTCGCTCTCTACTGCGTGTATTCACTGTGCCGTGGTTCGCGTGTTGTCACGTGGATACCTCTGCCCTCTCACTGCCTTCGGTCGTAACAATTCCATTGCCCCTGATAAAACCTGTGGCAATTCAGGAGGCTTTGGAAATACCTGCATCATTATTGCTGTCGACAGGAAAATATAAAACCTGTGGCAATTCAGGAGGCATTGGAAATACCTTCATCATTATTGCTGTCGACAGGAAAATATAAAAGCTGTGGAAATTCAGGAGGCATTGGAAATACCTGCATCATTAATGCTGCCGACAGGAAAACAAATCCTACGGTGATTTAGAAGGCATTGGAAACTTTTATTATTATTGTTGTTGACAGGAAAATGTAAATCTTGCTGCATTTAGGAGGCGTTGAAAACAACCGCTATCCCTTCATTGCAAAGTGTACACATAATGATTCTCTGTGGGAAAACTTGAACGATTTCACAAATATGAATAATTGCTAATCTGGTGGAATATGTTGCGAGGTTACATTTGACTAATGCTATGACCATATATTTATTTAACTGCACGGAGTGATAGCTTATTGATGGAGTCGGTAATGATGACATATCTGAATAAGAACAGGCTGGATTTTGGTGCAGGATAATGATGTGCCAAAAAATAGTTCACATTTGGTTGCGTGTTAACTCTTGAAGAATAATCGTACGTTCCGTAGTGGTTTAGACTAGGTACATTTGACTGTTGCAGATCACAGTCAAACACTGACGATGTTATACTAATAGTTTAGGAAGATTAAAGTGTTGTAAAGGGCTGGTTACGTATAACATGACCTAACATGCGTCCGATAGTGTTGTTGGTGTTATCGGGACTGAGTGTTGCGGCTGCATTTAGCTGCGTGTGTAGCCCCAATGAATGTGAAGTCCTGAGCGAGGCTGATTGCCCTGGAGGTGGGACTGTTTTGGACCCCTGTGGATGTTGCAAAGTTTGTGCCCGCGTTGAAAACGAACCTTGCGGTGGACCTTACGGCTTCTACGGCTCCTGTGCCCAAGGTTTGGATTGTGTGGTAGGCGTAGGCAAACCCATATCCATGGCCAACTCCGAAGGAATCTGCACCCGTAAGTACGCTTTAATATTAGCATGGCCCCTAACGATTGCATGTTACAGATTAAAGCATGAGTCATTGCTCAATGAAACAGAGCCTTCTAATGATTTTGACAGTGTTTTGTTATTATATACAATATCTGTACCGTGGACTCGTGAGCTGATTCGCAATGAGTCCGCGTCACCTTACTGAGTTACTGAGGATGAAACATCACTACATGATTGGTTGGTTGGTTCCTCAGTTTAGGGGCTGCGACAACGCGGTCATGTAGCCCCGTGTACTTTGGGTGTGTGTAGAATCTGTCTGATAACCGGTGTTAATTGTGATGGCTGGATTAGTGTGTGTTATCTGTTTTTAATTCAAGTAAGGACTGTAGACATTCAATTTTCAAGTATTTCCTACTTTTGCTACCAAACGCCACCGTCAACGACAATTAGTTCTGAACTTGGTTACTAGATGCCACCGCAGCCGGATCCTGGTGACGAAAGTTGGAACCTAAGAGCGTTAGTCAAATGTAACATATAATTTATCTTCACACAAGTGTAATTAGTGGAAGGTTCTTTTACATGCTATAAATCTATGACATGAGCCTGCCGGCTTTACTTCCCCTCAGAAGGGAGGCATACTGAGTTTATCCGACGACTTCGGCCGGGTTTGAACCCGCGACCTTGGGCATAGAAGCTCAGCATGCTACCAACTACGCCACCGAAGCCGCTCACTACATGATTATAGGAATATTTTTGTCGTTAGGTTGCACTCACTGTCCCTCTCCCTTTCATGTTTTCAGACACTGAAACTGACAGTTATGATGTACCGTATCTTTAAAGCTGGCAGCATCGGCTGTACTTCCCATTGCGACGCACGACCAAACTGTATTATTACAGTATAAGTCCGCAAAATACTCAACTGCACATGGGTCACAGATGCAAAATTTTAGAGAATACCAACAATATCTCACAGCTTTCTCTTAGCTCTCGATAGACTGCACCACTGACTGGATGAAAATTAGTTCTTGTACTACAAGCAAGGAGAAGTCTCCGTGGCTTAGACGGCAGCACGCCGGCCTCTCACCGCTGGGTCCGTGGTTGAAATCCCGGTAACTCCATGTGAGATCTGTGCTGACAAAACGGAGGCAGACAGGTTTTTCTCCGGGTACTCCGGTTTTCCCTGTCACAATTTCATTCTCTCCACTATCATTTAATTTCATCTGTCATTCATTTAATCATTGCCCCAGAGGAGCGCGTCAGGCCTCTGCAGCCGGCACAGTTCATGTCCTCGCCGCTAGATGGGGGCTTCATTCATTCCATTCCTGACCCGGTCGGAGACTGGAAGCAGGCTGTGGATTTTCACTATAAGCAAGGGGGTCTGGGGCGTAGGTTTGTGTTTGTATGTAAAGCCGTATTCCGCGTTCACCACTTTCGAACTAAGAGGCAAACCCATCTAAAAATAAATAAAAATGCAATAACACCCTCTAGCGATAAAATGTTCCAATCCTGTACCTTAGTCACATGACCAATTACTACAGAACCTTTTCCGGATTTTGTGCATTTCCTCTCGTATATTCCGCTCTCGCAACAAAATTATCTCAGCCCTCCCATCTGCTAGAGAGTGTAACTTCCTAGAGCATGCGCATTGCTAAAGCTACGGATAGCAGCCAACTTAATTACTTCTAAACTTCTTGCCAACACAATAATAGGCCTACCTACCAAAATAAAAAAAAAAAAAAAAAAAAAAGCGCACATTAGACAGACCGCACAAACACGCCGAACAAATGAGCATCAATATGAATACGTCATAGGTGACGTCATCGAGGTCACTAAAATTCCACTAAAAGCAGGTAATCGCAATCTTTACGTGAGCCCTACGGACTTAATAGTCTAAATCCTGCCGTCCCTCAAGAGGAAGTTTTTCCGCTTTATCGGCTGTTCATCTTTTATTGTTATGACATCACCAGGCTGGAGCCATGCATGAATAAACAAAACGTTATCCGCATCTGCCCCGTATCCGCACGGCTGTTATCTGCATCTGCCCCGTATCCGCACGGCTGTTATCTGCATCCGCCCCGTATCCGCACGGCTGTTATCTGCATCCGCCCCGTATCCGCACGTCTGTTATCTGCATCCGCCCCATATCCGCACGGCTGTTATCTGCATCTGCCCCGTATCCGCACGGCTGTTATCTGCATCCGCCCCGCATCCGCACGGCTGTTATCTGCATCTGCCCCGTATCCGCACGTCTGTTATCTGCATCTGCCCCGTATCCGCACGGCTGTTATCTGCATCTGCCCCGTATCCGCACGTCTGTTATCTGCATCTGCCCCGTATCCGCACGACTGTTATCTGCATCTGCCCCGTATCCGCACGACTGTTATCTGCATCTGCCCCGTATCCGCACGTCTGTTATCTGCATCTGCCCCGTATCCGCACGACTGTTATCTGCATCTTCCCCGTATCCGCACGTCTGTTATCTGCATCTGCCCCGTATCCGCACGACTGTTATCTGCATCTGCCCCGTATCCGCACGTCTGTTATCTGCATCTGCCCCGTATCCGCACGTCTGTTATCTGCATCTGCCCCGTATCCGCACGACTGTTATCTGCATCTGCCCCGTATCCGCACGTCTGTTATCTGCATCTGCCCCGTATCCGCACGACTGTTATCTGCATCTGCCCCGTATCCGCACGTCTGTTATCTGCATCTGCCCCGTATCCGCACGACTGTTATCTGCATCTGCCCCGTATCCGCACGTCTGTTATCTGCATCTGCCCCGTATCCGCACGACTGTTATCTGCATCTGCCCCGTATCCGCACGTCTGTTATCCGAATCCACTGGCATTACAATAATATTTTCAATTAAATAAAATATTAAGGCAACCATTTAGTTTTGAGGTGAAAGTCGTTCCCTTAGGCTATGTATGCCAAGTTCCATGTTTAAATTAAATGTTACACAGCCAGAATTGCAACCCTTTTCAGTTCGGAGTGTTCATTGTGCTTAATGACATAATTTGAATGAGATTGGCTTAAGTCATCATCTTACATTTCTCATGAAAAAAAAAAAAAAAAAAAAAAAAAAACCAAACAACAACAACATAACGGAAAAATATCATGTGTTATAAACATCCGGGTCCTATATAGTAATCATATTCAACAAGTTCGGATTGTATTCTAAAAACTATCCGCAAATTTACTCCAAACATTATCCGCAGCTTATCCGCTATCCGCACGGCCATCCGCATGGCGAAAAAATTTGCGGATATCCGCATCTGCACAGGGCTTTACACAAGGCCCTAGATTTTGATGACGCGTCATGTCTTGCTTGATTGGTTCACCACCGACATTGCTAACATATAGACTAATCTTCATCATAGTTCCCACATTCTAGAAATACTCCCGTATTACGTCAATCATCGGTAATTTTTAGCCTACTTTTCTCATTTTGCAAAAATGAGTAAAATGTAGACTTATGAGATCGATCCGGGAAAATGTCTGTCTGTCTGTGTCCCCCTATCAACTCCTAAACGGCTGCAGCTATCGAAACCAAATTTGGTATGAGTAAAGATATAGACTTGAATATCTCACAGCCATATTTGAAGTTGACGGCAGTGCTACCAACTGCGGAAAAATTGCAATTGAAATTTGAGCTCTATCTTGGATATCTCTGAAATTATACATGCGAACTATTCCAAAATTGGCACACATATAGTTAATAAAATTCCAGATTAATTTGCAGAAGTCCATACATGCCAGTGTTACCAACATGATTCTATGCCTGCCGATAGGTCCGATTTCTAAATGAATGTAACTTCTATACTATTTATTGTATTTCAACCAAATTTCGTATGTACTATGTACACTACAATGAATAGTCACAAATTTCATTCCAGCAACACTCTCCAATGTCATTTCATTTCATCTGTCATTCATTTAATCATTGCTCCAGGGGAGTGCGACAGGCTTCGGCAGCCGGCACAGTTCATATCTTCGCCGCTAGATGGGGGCTTCATTCATTCCATTCCTCGACCCGGTAGGAGACTGGAAGCAGGCTGTGGATTTTGATTTTCATCAATATATCAGAAAGTATGCAAGCCAACGGCTCTCAACTTTGCACACGTATAGTACCTGATATTCTACCTTAGTTTGGTGTAACTTATATACATCAGTGCTGCCAACACGATTCTAAGCCTGCTGATAGGTCCAGTTTTCAAATGCGTATAACTTCTATACTAACAAATGGATTTCAACCAAATTTCGTATGTGCTTTGTGTACCATAACAGTTATGACAATGCGTATTCGTAAGAACCAGCAGGGCTGCCAACTGTTAATAAATGCTATCTTTGTTTAATCCTAATATCAATATATCAGAAAGTATGCAAGCTATCAGCTCTAAACTTTGCACACGTATAGTGCCTGACATTCTAGATTAATTTGGAGTAACTAATATACCTCAGTGCTGCCAACATGATTTTAAGCTTTCTGATAGTTTCAATTTTCAATTACATGTAACTTCTATACTAACAAATGGATTTTATCCAAAATTGGCACAATAATAGATCGTAATATTTCACATGAATTCTGAGCATCACATACATGACATTATTCCCAACATGATATTACGTGAACTGTTAAATCCAATATCAAACAGCCTGTAACGTCCAAACTATTCATTAGACTTCAGCCAAATTTTGTATGTGCATTCTATACGTTAAGAGTTGGAACTAAGAATATATTCAGAGTCACCAGGGCTGCCAACTGTAGTTAGTTACTCTATTAGGCTACACTATTGCAGGTGTATTTCAAACAGCAGTACTTAGAAATGTTAGTATTACCAACTTGATTTCGTCATTAATCTAGATAGGTCTATATAGATTGGCATGGATCTTAAATTTTAAGGAACGTAGGCTGTTTAGTTCGTAATGGAACTACTTGATTGTCATTATTTATTTTTATGTAATTTTGTAAAAGTAAACTATACAGTAATTTAGTAATTTTATGGAATTTCTTAGATTATTATCTCATTTTTGAGACAAGGATTTTGATGCAATTTGCGTATGGTATTGGAACTCCATATCCCAGGAGACATATCTGCGCTTGCAACTAATCCCGGAGCGATGTTGAAAGCAAGGCTAGCAGGGCAGACTACAGTAATCTCAGTGCAATCGGACGTGTCTTGAATGAATTTGAGTCGTCCAGTTGCAACACTCGTTTAATCCACTTGTGAATAAGAATCATTTTCATGAGAAACGTTTCTCTGGACTTTGCCTCGCGTATCTTTTGACACGCTACTTTTTTCTTTTTGCTTTGTGTTTTTGGTTTTTGGTTTTGTGTTTGCTTTGTGCTTTTGGTTTTGAATTTTACTTTTTGCTTTTCTTTCTTGGTTTTGGTTTTGTGTTTGTTTTCTGCTTTTGATTTTTTGGAATTATGCTTTTTGCTTTGTGTTTCTTGTTTTTTGTTTTCTGCTTTTGCTTTTGTTTTTGAATTTTTCTTTTTGCTTCGTGTTTTTTGTTGTTTTATGTTTGTTTTCCGAAAAATCAAAATGAAACAAAACAAAATAAAATAAAACAAAATAAGACATCAAAATAAAACAAAACAAAATAAAATAAAACAAAACAAAACAAAAAAAAATGAATACAACAATTTAAAACAAAATAAAACAAAACAAAATCAAAATAAAACAGAACAAAAATAAAATTAAACAAAATTAAAAAAATAAAATAAAATAATTAAATAAATAATGTTACGACATGATCCTTATTCACAAGTGGACTAAACGAGTTTTGCAACTGGACGACTCATATGTGTTATAGGTTGAGAATGTTATTTCCAGTGTATTTCATATGCCTATGTTCATTTCAAACAAATAATTTCAAAATTCAGCGAGGATATTTTTTCATTAATTGTTCAGAAGAATTAATTTTCCCTTTTCACTACTTTCACAAAGCAGATTATTGGGAATGATTCACACACTTTTCTGGGAGTCATTAGAAGTTCATTTCAATTTGAATTGTCACTGCTGCACCGGCAATACACTATTTGTTTTATTACGTAAATAATTGGTTTGACTTCTTGCTCATTGGACGTCCTGCACTACGTCATACCCGTTGCCAAAATATCCGATACAAAATACACCACACGACACGTGAATAAAGAAATGAAAGGCCTGTGAGTAAATTGATTGTAAAATTTAATTCACATTAATAGGTCAGAAAGCGAGAAGTCTGAGGAAACCTTGGCGATAAAAGAGTCTCCCGGGAGAGACGGCAAATGTTAGGATTTTTTTTTGTCGTGTGGCCTCCTGAGAGGCCGAGTGCAGGTCTTTCTAGTCGATGCCCGTGGGCGACCTACGCGTCGGGATGAGAGATGGAATGGATGAAGATGAATGAAACTGGGCAAGGATGTGAAAGGAAGCGGCCGTGGCCTGTCAGAAGGTACTGTCCCAGCATTTGCCTGGTGTTCAAAATGGGAAACCACGGAAAACCATTTCAAGGACGGTGGGGCTCGAACCCATGCGTCTACCGAGTCAGCAGAGAGCTTGGCCCCATGACCTAACGCTGCGCTTTAGCCAGCGTAGCCACTGCTGTCGGTATGTTAGGAGTGAAAGAGTGTCCTTTAGGCATTCAGATCCGAGCTCATTCAGTTTATTAAGGGGAAGCAAATGTTGCTCTGAAGTATATAACTTAATGTACTGAGCAAGCCGTACAGCGTAAATGATTGACGGAACCTTCCTCAACCGAAACTAGGCAGCTTAGCATCATGTTCCCAGCAGGCCCAAGCTATTTATTAATAAATTATTCATGATTTAATCATACATTTTCAATTTATGAACCGTAGTTTTGGGCCTAAAGTGAGTGTATTGCCCTGCGACCCAAGAGGAAAGATTCTCAGCTCTATGAAAACACATTGGCTAGGCATAATAAACATTTGTGAGGTTCTCAATGTTACAGTGCTCATGAACTCTCGGCAATGAGGACGCTGTTCCCATGGCAACATGACGCAAGCAGCTACAAAGCCCCCTGAGACAGCCGCCGCTCCTTGCCTTCTTACGTTTGCTCTCTGGAAACACCAAATAAATCAACTTGTGAGTTTTTCATCGCCAGCTCGCCCAGAATATTTTTTTTCCTTTCACACAGTGGAATTCTGTTTCTGAGATATTGAATAGAGCTATCGACCGTTAGCCCTATACTTGTTGATGTTATTATATGCGGGAATTTGTAACCTGGGATTTATTGTCTGTCGTCCTTTTATGTGCCTGAAGTTAAGAAATACACCGCAGTTGGTGAGTTATGTTCGAAAAATCAGTCTTGTAATAACAATAACAATAAATTCAAGAACTTAGGAGAAGTAATTCAGCCATTAGGATTGAAACCTGTGGCAAACAAAGAAATAATTTCATTATTACAGAAGGCCTATAGAATCGGCTGGAAGCGGCTTCGGTGGCGTAGTTGGTAGTATGCTGAGCTTCTATGCCCAAGGTCGCGGGTTCAAACCCGACCGAAGTCGTCGGATATTTAAGTGCGTTAAATATCCTTCAGTATGCCTTCCTTCGGAGGAGAAGTAAAGCCGGCGGTCCCATGTAATAGATTTATGACATGTAAAAGAACCTTCCACTAATTACACTTGTGTGAAGCTAAATTAGAAGTTAGATTTGACTAACGCTCTTTGGTTCCAACGTTCGTCACTAGGAGCCGACGGAGGATGCATCTAGTACCCAAGTTCAGAACTAGTTATCGTTGACGGTGGCGTTTGGTGGCAAAAGTAGGAACTACTTCACATTGATCTTCTGCAGTCCTTACCTGAATTAAAACAGATAACACACACTAATACAGCCATCACAATTAACACCGGTTATCTGACAAACTTTTAGATTAATCGGTCCGATTAATCGTTTAAATCGACGGCTCTAATAAATACTTACCATAACCTATTACTTGTAAAAATCATTATATCTAGTGACCTGTGGCTAAAGTTGGTAACAGTGATTGCGTCTCTCGAGTGATGGAGTCTGATGGATATTTACTGATAGCAGAGTTAATATTCAATTCAAATTTGAATATTCAATTCCATTCCCAGATTAATAACGGATTTATCATGCGCGGTGAAAACTGAAAATGATATCCAGGCCATTACATTGCTCAGGTAGACCAAGGGGCGTGTGTGTGCGCGAAGGAGGCACAGGGGTGGACAAAAAGTTGGGCCCGGGTTCGATTCCCCACTTCTACTCCTGGCAAATGCTTGTAAAAATCATTATATCTAGTGACTTTAAACCACGGTCGACTCCTTCACAATCCTCACCTGATTTACAAATACACACACTACTATAGACACCACAGTAACGTAGGTTATCACACAACTTCCACTATCACTCAAGTGAAAATGAAAATCCACAGCCTGCTTCCAGTCTCCGACCGGGTCAGGAATGGAATGAATGAAGCCCCCATCTAGCGGCGAGGATATGAACTGTGCCGGCTGCTGAAGCCTCTCACACTCCTTTGGGGCAATGATTAAATTAATGACAGATGAAATGAAATGATAGTGGAGGGTGTTGCTGGACTGAAATTTTGACAGGGAAAACCGGAGTACCCGGAGAAAAACCTGTCTGCCTCCGTTTTGTCCAGCACAGATCTCACATGGAGTGACCGGGATTTGAACCACGGATCCAGCGGTGAGAGGCCGGCGTGCTGCCGCCTAAGCCACGGAGGCTCTCTCACTCAGGTAAATGTGGTTAAATGACCAAGATGTCCAAGCCCCCTACAACAACAACAACAACAACAACAACAACAACAACAACAACAACAACAACAACAACAACAACAACAACAACAACAACAACAACAACAACAACAACAACAACAACAACAACAACAACAACAACAACAACAACAACAACAACAACAACAACAACAACAACAACAACAACAACAACAACAACAACAACAACAACAACAACAACAACAACAACAACAACAACAACAACAACAACAACAACAACAACAACAACAACAACAACAACAACAACAACAACAACAACAACAACAACAACAACAACAACAACAACAACAACAACAACAACAACAACAACAACAACAACAACAACAACAACAACAACAACAACAACAACAACAACAACAACAACAACAACAACAACAACAACAACAACAACAACAACAACAACAACAACAACAACAACAACAACAACAACAACAACAACAACAACAACAACAACAACAACAACAACAACAACAACAACAACAACAACAACAACAACAACAACAACAACAACAACAACAACAACAACAACAACAACAACAACAACAACAACAACAACAACAACAACAACAACAACAACAACAACAACAACAACAACAACAACAACAACAACAACAACAACTTTGTTTGTTTGTTTGTTTGTTTGTTTGTCTGTTATTTATACAAATCTACACTGTTTCACCGTTCTGAACGAAATGTTATATACTGGCCCTTTGGAACCCTACGGGTAACATTGTCCACTTGACATTTCGGACAGACCACTCCATTCCCTGCATTTAGACCGCTTGGACGAAATATCGAATTTGTCGAAGGAGCAAGCTAGGCTCATTTTGAGCCTTGCAATGCATAAAACAAAACTCGCTGCTTAAAATTTGGCTCAGTTAGGTGAAATGGTGTAGCTTTATCTGATCACGGCTCACTTTAAGGCTCGCAATGCAAGAAAGGAAATACTGGATTTTAAATTTGGCCAGTTTACTGAAACGGTGTTGATTTATATAAATAACAGACAAATGGGCCCGAAAACCACGTTTTACGACCCTAGAACCAGCCGTGTCACAAATATTTCGGTGTCGTAGTAGGGGTCCAGTGATCCTGGGAATTCAGGTGCAACTGTAAGAATATTTAAATGAGTTTATTGCTGGTTGGCAATGCGGGCTGAATCACGCCGTCACTACCCGTGTTCTGGTGCAGAATTGTGAACATTTTTACACCTTTCCTTGCGTACAAATTGCAGACACGGGGAGTAATTAGTGCAAAATTATTTCTTAGGCCCTGTAAAACAGTGAATATGAAATTATTAGGCCTGTATATAAGTGCAATGGGTTTAGCGCAGTACATTGAGGTTATCAGTTGCTTGCCACGGTTGGTGAGTGGTTAACGTTTCGGTCTACTAACCCCAAGCTTGCAGGTTCGCTCCTGGCCGTGGTAAGTGATTTTTGAAAGGCGGCAAATATTACGACACACATATCATACGATGTTGGCATCTCAAAGAATCCATTTGAATTCAGTAGGCCGTGTTTATTACGGCAAAATTCATCTCGGGAGTTTCCGCCAACACAAAGTTCCTCATTTCTCTACTAGAAAGCGCTATAGTTTCCAAGGAGCTTAGATATCTAACCTCCTTGACTTTCATTGTGCTTCAAAGGAACAACGAAATTCGACATGCAAGCTACCCTCTGGGTGTCAAATAACAAAGCTTGCACCCGGCACACGAGGCCATACGCTATTATTTCAAGAGTTTACAAGAGTTTAGTGCTTTTCAGTCGGTGAACACGAATGCACACAAATGAGCTGGGTTATGCCCTAATCCTGAAATAAATTACATGAGATTAATAAATACACTAGGATGACCAGTTTCGATCGTCAAGCGATCATCATCAGATCCATTACACTTAGGCTATAAAATCTATGTTTGAAAATATGAGTGAAAATATTTACAATATGTACAATTATTTAGTTGCAGTATTGGTACTGCAACTGTCGGTGTATGCTAAATGCAGTATATATCCGGAGTTTGTATATTTGGAGTGATTATATGGTTGTGAAAGTCAACTATGGTTAAACTGTAATATTACAAGCTACTACTTATCTGGTTATCTTCCTCGCTGGAGCTACGATCAGTTTCGTGTTCACTGTTACTCCAGGTGTGGTCGACTGAGGCGGGCTGTTATCTCAACGACACTGGTTTTTTCCTTCCTCCCCCCTGTACAATATTGCTGCTTTCAAATTATGTAACCTACTCCGATAGCTTTCCTACAGCGCTATGTGGTGAAAAATGGCACTATGGCTCCGTGAGGAGCTCGGGACAGCCGAAGTTTTCGGAAGTGCTCTGATTATTTTACTACGGCTCTTTGCGGCAAAAGACGACACTATTGCTGTCTTACTTGTTTCAAGTTATATTAAATTACATGTGTCTGTACTGTAGTTAGTAAATAGCTGTTTCCATGCTCATTATTATCATTATTATTAGGCGAAAATGTCCTGGATATTACGTCCATTACGTTTCTAATCACCACCACAAAATAGTACATTATCCAACGAGCCTATAATTACCATACGACTGATCATGTTCGACGATAATTAGGCAATAACTTTATTATATTTTCTAACATAAATATTCATAAATATCTGTCGAGATTCTCTCGGTTGAATTCTTCTTCTTGGGAATTGTGTGGGCTCAGCATTTGATCACTACCCAATAACTAATTCTAAAGTTTTGAAATATTATTTATCCTGTAGTAGCACCAACAGATAGCGCACATGTACTGTGTTGGATCATTTTGTTATTTTGGTTAAATAACACATAATAGGTTGTTAGAAACGCTTTAAAATTAAAATGTGTCGTATTATCAACTAGTTTTTCTTCAAATTCGATGCGTATAGAATGTCAACGGAAGGTAAATCAATATTGAGTCCCAAATATTACAGTTATGACATCTGGCGGAAACGTTTCACATAAAAATCCATTTACTGAAAAGAGATCTGGATTATAATTTCCGTGGAACTAATGTCACACGCGTGCTTCCTCCATGACGTTATGGTGTGTTTATGTCAACATCAGCATTCACTAAAATTGTTGGCGAAATCTTACAAATATGTAGAAATTGGAATTGTGTATATTAAGGTACAGTGCTATTTCTTTTACAATATTGCATTTCTACAAAAAAGGAATCTGTTGACATCGAATATAGATTTAGGTGTTAGGAAGTCATTTTTGAAGGCCTTTGTCTGAAGCGTGGCGCTCTATGGAAGTGAAACTTGGACTATTGGAGAAGCAGAAAAGAGGAGAATTGAAGCGTTTGAAATGTGGTGTAACAGTAGAATGATGAAGATCAGATGGGTAGATGGGGTTACAAACGAAGAGGTATTAAGACAAGTGGGAGAGGAGAGATGTTTCTGGCGACTGCTAATGAAGAGAAGAGATAGGTTGGTAGGACACATACTAAGACACCCAGCAATAGCAAGCTTAGTTATGGAAGGAAGGGTCGAGGACAAGAACTTTAGGGGTAGACCAAGGTTAGAATATGTTAAACAGATTGCCTCGGATGTAGGGTGTGGTAGCTATGTAGAGATGAAACGATTTGCTCAGGACAGGGAGCCCTGGAGGCTTGCATCAAACCAGTCAAAAACTGAAGACTCAAACAACAATAACATATTGCCCAGTTTGTTTATGCAGTGTAACTGCAATGGTTGATCCAATATAGGCTACATTGTGAACTTTCAAGTCATGTAATTCATGTCCGACATGTTGGATTTTGTGTGCATGTCAGAAGCTATCCTTACCTAATTGGTCAATGAATGAAAATATTGAGTTCTGATTGGTTGGAAAATCTGTGTTATAATGAAAAGTAGTACATTAATGACCCTCATTATGAAACAGTTTTCTGACACATAATATTTACATATCGACTTCGTCGAACATAAAGTTATATTTTTAACATATTTTTTTCTCTTAGTTTGTAAGTTGCATGTGCCAGTTCATTATCATCAATAAAACAAAGAAATAAATCCACCGGGTGAAGCCGGACACTACTGCTAGTATGAAATATAAGTGGAACTGTCGCTCTTATAACTTCGGGAGAACTGTGCACCAGCGAGAATATTTAAGCGATCTAAGGTATTCCCGTTCGCTGGTGTTCTGAGTAGCAAGTTTGAATTCTGGTGTCGACAACGACCATCACCTCCACACTCAATCCAGGCAAATTACATTATTTCAAGTCCCGTAGCACATATTCCAATTTTAAATACCTAATAATAAGAGACACACTGCGACATTAAATGTGCACATTTCCTAACACAATAGCACATGTTATCAGGCAAGTTCAACTTATAACCATGTACATAGGATAATGACCGAGATGTCCCAAGTGCTCAAATAAAACACTGATAGCGGCATTATCGTTGGATTATAAGTCTGGAGATTGTTGGTTTCCGTCCCATCATTTGCAACACCCCTTCACTATAGACTAACCCTCGAGCGGTACTGTGTAGCGGGATAGCATGTAATGCAGGGGTCTTCTCATTGTGTTGCTAGAGCTTACAAGGAACATTCTAAATTGTGCAGAAATGCAGGGATAGATTTGTTATGGTTGTTGATAATCTATTTTGGGGGAATTGGAACGCACTGGCCATCAGCCCCGGGCAAAACCCCACTAAAGGTTTCCATTTTTTTTCTATTTCTTCCTAATCCTAGACTCAATTACAAATTACATAAACTAATAAGAGTTATCACGAAGTCACAGGTTATCTGTCAGATGCCACACACACTCAAGTACACGGGTCTACATGACCACCCACTGACAGCAAGGCACCTTTTCTCTTTGTTCCACCAGAGGTACCTCCGCTAGCTAAGGCGTAGTGCACGGGCATTTGGCCAAGCTATTCGCTGACTCGTTCGATTCCGTCGTCGTTGAAATTGTTTCCCATTTTAAACTCCAAGAAAATACTCTGAGACATAAACAAGCTGGACATGAGAAAGGAAACAGCTCTGCGTTGTTCCCTTAAACCACAAGGCTCAGAAGGTGAACAACAGGCCACGACCGCTTCCTTACAATCCATTGCCCGGTTTCATTCGTCACCAGTCATTCCATCTCTCTAACTCCTCTCATAAGGTTGGCGTCAGTAAGGGCATACAGCTATAAGAACCACCCCCACATAAAGATTCATTCTTTTCCTCGTACGAACGGGGTGGAATACACAGCTTATTATTATTATTGATACGTTCTACCCCTAGTAGCAAGTTCGTTAATTGGATCAAAGTAGGTAAAGCACAACACAAATGGTCCTTTAAAGAGATATTAGCTTTATTACAGGTCAGAAAGTTACACCACACAATAAGCAAATGGAAACAATTAGCTGTCTTTCTTCGTGTTTGCTCCCTTATGGAGGACACTCACCCTGTCACTTGCTCACGCAGTTAATCCCTCGCTAATGAGACCGGTGTCCTCGGTAGAAATACCTGCAACACTTTCTTGAGTACACACGCTACAGTTATTTACGATAGTCTGGCATTCACTGTTCTTGAATACACACTGTTTCGCAATTCGCACGTCACCGTAACACCTCTATCGCACTGGCAAGAACACACTCCTCAAAACTCAGCCCGTCCCTCGCTGGCCAGGTCGCTTTATATAGCGGGAATTGTGACTCAATGGATGTTTCCAGAGCAGACCAGGATTCACGGTCACTCGAGAATTCCATTACCGGGTGGGCCGCGAAGGTTCGAGACGGTCTCTTTGTTACTGCCTGTCTTGTTGTTGCGCAAATCGCAGGTTAACACAGAGGCAGGGGGTAGTCCGGGGCGGTCTGTGAATCACGCGAGGAGGTGATGAAGCAACCGTGCAGCCGTAACATTATTATTATTATTATTCACAACTATGTCGCCTTTAGAATGGTTTTTAATATGGAGGTACGGCTCATTGATCACATGGTTGCATAGATGTCCATAAAGTGACGCATGCTGAGCTTCTATACCCAAGATCGCGGGTTCAAACCCGGTCGAAGTCGTCGGATTTTTTAAGAGCATTAAAAATACCTCAGTATGTCTTCCTTCGGAGGGAAAGTAAAGCCTGCGGGCCCATGTCATAGATTTGTCATGTTAAAGAACCTTCCACTAACTACAACAGTGTGAAACTAAATATGTAGGTTAGATTTGATTAGCGCTCTATTAAGTTCCAACGTTAGCCGGCAGGTGCCTGTTGCGGTGGCAACTAGTAGCTAAGTTCACAGCTTGGTGTCGTGGACGGTAACATTTGGTAGCAAAAGTAGGAACTACTTGAAATTGGTCGTCTGCAGTCCTTACCTGAAGTACAGTCCGGCTCCATGGCTTAATGGTTAGCGCGCTTGGCTTTGGCCCGAACTGCCCCGGGTTCGATTCCTGGCTGAGTCATCATTGATTTTAATCTCCTGGGGTTAATTTCTGTGGCTCGGGCACTGAGTGTATGTGACGTCACTCAAACTAAATTAGCGAACTTAACGTATTATATAAAATAAATGGCCATTGACTGAATTAATAAAATTACATCGTAGGTAAGCTGGTTGGTGTATCGCAACTTCCAGGAACGGGCAGCCGTAACCATGGTAACGCCAACATTATGACAGCCTAAACAAGTAGTTCCGTGAAGAATTATACATACTATTTATGTTAATTGCTTCTATCAACATACAAAATTTCAGTTCGATTGCTGTAATAGATTCGTTGGTATTGAGAACCGTCTAATTATTTCAGTTGGTAGCCATATTGGATTTGTATATATGTAGGTATTAGAGTTATGCACTATTGAATGAAGACTATTGTATAGGTGTAGTATTCAAACTTTAATCGCATGATTACGACACAAGAAAAAAAACCAAGATTTTAAAATTTTGCACTGCTGTCATCTTGTGGTTATGAAAACAATTGAAATCAATTAGATGTAAATGGATTAAAATCTGTATAAGCATTTACCGTACCAAGTTTTAGTGTGCTCCGATAGTTGGAGTGAGAAACGTCCATTTACATATTTATATTTCGCGTCGCCACCATGTTGGACTTGTGCTCACCAGGTTATTGAAAGTCCCTTAGGCGAACTTATGTTAATAGCCTCTATCAACATACAAAATTTCAGTTTGATTGCGGTCATAGATTAATAGATATTGAGAACCGTCTAAATATTTCGGATGGTCGCCATGTTGGATTTTTATATATGTAGGCCATAGAGTTAAGTACTATTAGATGACGATATTTGCGTAGATTCATTATTCAAACGTTCACTTTGATCGCATGATTAATACACAATATATAAAAACTTACTTTCAAAATTTCGCCCAGCCGACATCTTGAGGTTATGTAAACAATTGAACTAAATTAGATGCCAGTGCATTACGATGTGTATAAACATTTACTGCACCATATTTCACTGCGCTCAGTTCGTTAAATCGCAAGAAAAGTTTTTAAAATATTTCATCTTCGCTTGGCCGCCATGTTCGTTTTGTACTTAACAGGTATTTGAAAGTAACATAGATGAAAGTGTAATAGTGCCCTTTATCACGGTATAAAATTTTAGGTTGATATCAATAATAGTTTCGGAGATATAGAATGCCGGGGAAATATTTCGCTCAGCTGCCATATTGGATTGGTGAGATGGTACTAAGACCTTACCGAGGTTCATTGAAATGGCTCCAGTTGTTTAGAAGTTATTAGGGGGACACACACGGACGTACACACATACACACATACAGACAGTAGGTGATCTCATAAGCCTATTTTTTTCATAAATGAAAATACGCTAAAAAGCAAACGAACGTCATACATTAATGGATTACTTGGTACACTGCAAAATTCTTTCGAAGTTAAGGTTTGCTCCGCTAACTCGGCTACACTGTCGAAATTAGCTAGCTTCATTAGTGGAGATATTTGTGGTTCCTTTAGCAATACGGGCAGGTTGCTTGCTATCTCGTTGATTCGGAATTAGGACCGGCATAAGCAGCATGCTGAACTAGTCCACATGTACTGTAGGTCAAGTTGGCAGCCGTGAGATGTGAGAAAGGTCATATTTGATGATAAAGCGTAATGAAAGAAAATACATGCCTTCGATCTCGTGAGACATAACTCTCAAGTCCGGTGTAACAACCTCGATAGCGCGGGTGATATTTCCATAATGTGCGGGGCCCTGATTTAATTTGCTATTTGCCGGAGCTGGAGAGCGCTCAGATTGATTATAAGAGCTGCCAAGTGGCCACATTTCACACTGACGTCCGACACACATACAGACACGTGAGCTATCTAGGGCCCATGTTGATCAGAATATCATCCATCATGACCAGAACAATAATTACAATGACCAGGATGTGGAAGGAAGCGGCCATGGCCTGTCAGAAGGTACCGTCCCAGCATTAGCCTGTAGTTGAGAATGGGAAACCATGGAAAACAATTTCAAGGCCGACCGACGGTGGTATATGAGAGAGAAGCTGGTATTCAGAAAAGTGTAAGGCAAGGCTGCAACTTTTTCATTTTTTGCATTGAACAAGCAATGAAGGAAATTGGAGAAAGATTTAAAGTGGGAGTGAAGATTCAAGGAGAAATAATTTCAACTCCGAGATTTGCTGATGACATCGTCATCTTGGCCGACAAGCCTGAGGATTTGAATGAGCTTTTGAATGGTATGGACTCAGTCTTGAGGAAAGAATTCTTGATGACAATTAATAAATGAAAAACAAAAATGTTGGAATGCAGCCGAAATAAGTCAGAATCCTCTATGGACATCAAATTGGCAGGTGAAAAGCTGAAGGAAGTAGGAGACTTCTGTTACTTAGGAAGCAAATACCCAGTGATGGACGAAGCAAAGAATATATACAATGTAGGTAGGAAGGTATTTCTACTGAAAAGGAATCTGTTGACATCGAATATAGATTTAAGTACGGTACTAGGAAGTTACTTTTGAAAGCCTTTGTCTGGAGCGTGGCGCTATATGGAAGTGAAATTTTCACTATTGGTGCAGCAGAAAAGAGAATAGAAGCATTTGAAATGTGGTGTTACAGGAGAATGATGAAGATCAGATGGGTAGATAGGGTAACGAATGAAGAGGTATTAAGACGAGTGGGAGAGGAGAGATGTTTCTGCCGACTGCTAATGAAGAGAAGAGATAGGTTGGTAGGGCACATTCTAAGACACCCAGGAATAACAAACTTAGTTATGGAAGAAAGGGTCGAGGACAAGAACTGTAGGGGTAGACCAAGGTTAGAATACGTTAAACAGATTGCCTCGGATGTAGGGTGTGGTAGCTATGTAGAGGTGAAACGATTAGCTCAGGACAGGGAGGCATGGAGCGCGGCATCAAACCAGTCAAAAGTATGAAGACTCAAACTCACGTTTACCGAGTCCACAGATAAATTGGATCCATGGCTTAGCGCTGTGGCTTAGCAAGCGTAGCTACCGCTGTCAAAACTTGTATTGAAACCACTAATATTCCGGTTCGTACAACATAATTTGAATTGCGGATTGGATCTCGGAGGAGCACCAGGTTTAGGAGATACCATGATACCTGAACACAAGGACCACTCATGATGATGATAATTGTTTTTTTGGGGGCCTAATATCTAGGTTATCGGCCCCTAATGGTTTGGGCGATAGTGAAAGATGAGATGAGAATGAAAACTATTACTAATACTAACTACATACTTACATACTAGAAGAAGAATTGGTAAACAAATAAAGGATACGGCAAATTAAGGACAGGAAGAAAAGAAATGCCCGCAGCCCTCGAAGAATGATGATAGAGGGACTTGGAAGGGAGAAGAGCCATGAAAGGCAGATACGAGAAGGAAAGAGGAGAGGGCTTGCCCCAAAGTCAGTGGAAAAAGGGGAAGAAACGGACCCAGCTCAGGATTCCCCCGGAATCGCCAACTCCCGAACTCACCAGCCGTGAGCCCCTGAGGGTGCACCAGAAGTGGTGAGGCTACATACATCCTGCCTCCTTGAGGGCCTTGAGCAGAAGGCAGGAGATAACATGAAAAGAAAAAGAAGGCTGACCCCTCGCAGAAGGAGGGTATCAGGAAAGATGAGACATGGGCCAATTAAGGCGGGAAAGGAAGAGACTCCCTAGGCCTCGGATGCCCTAATACCGTCGGGGTCGGAAGAGAACAAGAGTTGACAAAGAGAGGTCGACAGGAAAGAAGACGCAGAGGAGTCAGTCACAAGTAAGTGGAAGCAATGCCGGACTCAGCTGGGCTCCCGTGGTCGCCAACCCACGTCCCACTAGATGTGAGCCCCTGGGGGGTTAGGAGATACCATGACACCTCAACAAATGAGGGTAAACACAAGGACACCCTAGGCCTCGGATACCCTAATACCGTCCAAGAGTTAACCAAGGGAGGTTAACAGGGAAGATTACGGAGAGGAGCCAGCACAAGAAATTGGAAGCAATGCACGACTCAGCTTGGGGCCCTGTGGTCTCCAAATCCTGGAGTGTTATGAGGAGATACACTTGGATTGTCCAAACTGTGATTACTAAGCCAACACTGAACAAGTAGTTCCGTGAAGAACTATACAGCCTATTTTCATATATCCTACTTATGTTAACTGCCACTATGAACATACAAAATTTCAGTTTGATTGCTGTAATAGATTCGTAGATATTGAGAACCGACTAAATATTTCGGATGGTCGCCATGTTGGATTTTATATATGTAGGTACTAGAGTTATGTACTGTTACCTGAACATTATTGTGTACGTGTAGCATTCAAATTTCAATCGCATGATTAGGATACAAGAAGTAACAAGGAGATTTTAAAATTTCGCACAGCTGCCATCTTGTGGTTATGGAAACAATTGAAATAAATTTGATGCCAGTGGATTAACATTCGTATAAGGATTTACTGTATCAAGTTTCACTGCACTCGGATGGTTAAATTGCGAGAAACGTCCATGTGAATATTTATACTTCACGTCACCGCCATGTTGGATTTGTGATCACCAGGTTATTTAAAGTCCTATAGGTGAACTTATAGTCATAGCCCCCATAAACACAAAGAAATTCAGTTTGATTGCTATAATAGATTCGTAGATATTCAGAGCCGTCTAAATATTTCGGATGGTTGCCATGTAGGATTGTAAAATGTGTAGGCCATAGAGTCATGTACTATTAAAGGAAAATTATTGCGTAGGTTCATTATTCAAACTTTAACTTCGATCGCATGATTACGACACAAGAATTAAAAACTTAATTTTAAAATTCGCACAGCCGCCATTTTGAGGTTATGTAAACAATTGAACTAAATTGGATACCAGTGCATTACAATGTGTATAAACGTTTCCTGTACCAGATTTCATTGCGTTTGGAACATTAAATCGCGAGAAAGGTTTAATTCGCTTGGCCGCCATGTTCGTTTTGTAGTTAACCGGTTTTTGAAAGTCTTATAATATAGATGAACTTCCAGTAGTACCCTTTTTCTCCGTACAAAATTTCAGGGTGATACCGCTAATAGTTTCAGAGATATAGAATGCCGGTGAAATATTTCGCACATCCGCCATCTTGTGGTTATGTAAACAATTGAACGAAGTTTGATGTCGGTGCATTACAATGTGTATAAACATATACTGTACCAAGTTTTATTGCGTTTGGTTGGTTAAATCGCGAGAAACGTCTATTTAAAAGTCAAAAATTCGCGTGGCCGCCATGATGTTTTTTTAGTTATCAGTTTTTCAAAGGTCACATAGGTGAACTTCTAGTAGTTCCCTTTATCACCGTAATAAATTCCAGGGTGATATCGGGAATAGTTTCGGAGATATTGAATGCTGGTGAAATATTTCGCACAGCCGCCATGTTGGATTGGTGAGACGTAACAAACTTTGAAGTGCACGGTCGGGGTCGCCTGGAGTAGTGCTATGAACTTACCGACTGTCATTGAAATCGCTCCAGCCGTATAGAAGTTATTAGGGACACACACACACACACACACACACCTCTCTCTCACACACACACACGCACACACAGGCACACGGACGGAGATGGAGCAGCAGTGAAGGGAAGAAAATCATCGCGTATGGGTGTCACAAGCAGCAGAATCACGACGAAGACAGAATAAAGAGAAGAGTGGAAATATAATAAATCTGCAAGCAAAAGAGAGAATAATTTGTTGTTGTTCTTTAGCCGGGTGAAAAAGAAAATTAACTGTGAAGCGGCATATGGGAGCGGAGAGCACAGTCAACAGCTTATATCGTGGCTTGGAGATTTATATCTGCTGCTGGAATACATTAGCCGCTGAGTTTACACAGACACTTGTTATTCCCCTTTAGGTCACGATAGCCTCAGGACATCCTTCGCTCACCTATTAACATGGGTACTGCGATTAGCCTGGGCACGGATATCCGATGGTTACCATGACAACAAGTGTTCAGTAGAGACATCTACATGGTGCTATAAGAACATCCTACTTGCTGTTAGTATTCCTATCGGCCGTAAGATAGTGTTGGACTAAAAGTCTCTAAAGGCGGCTTCGGTGGCGTAGCTGGTAGCACGCTGAACTGCTATGCCCAAGATAGCTGGTTCAAACCTGGCCAAAGTCGTGGGATTTTTTAAGAGCGTTAAAAATTCTAGGATATATTTAATTAACGCTCTTTACGTTCCAACGTTCGACACCAGGTGCCGGTTGCGATGGCATATAGTAGCGAAGTTCACAGCCAGGTGTCGTTGACGGTAGCATTTGGTAGCAAAAGTAGGATCTACAGTACTTGAAATTGATCATCTGCAGGCCTTACCTGAATTACAGATAACACACACTAATACAGCCATCACAATTAACACCGGTTATCAGACAGATTCTACACACACCCAAAGTACACGGGGCTACATGACTGCGTTGTCGCAGCCCCTAAACTAAGGAACCAACCGAGCAACCAAAAGTCCCTAATGTTACTAAAAGTAGTTAAAATTTCGATATTTTCTACTAGCGTCTCCGATTGTCATTTAAAATTTTTAAAAAATCTGTGCACCCAGCATTGTTTTTTAATATTAACTAAAAATCCATATTAAGTTAAGTTGGTTTGTCCTAAACTCTCTTAGGAAATATTTTTGTTTGTTTATGAAGTGCGTTTAGACAAATTAACAAGACGATAGCCCCTGGCAGAACTGTGTCGCGTGTGGCCCGCATAACAGTAAAGTGGTTTAACGCACGGGTCCGCTAGAAATAATAATAATAATGAAATGAAAATCCACAGCCTGCTTCCAGTCTCCGACCGGGTCAGGAATGGAATGAATGAAGCCCCCATCTAGCGGCGAGGATATGGACTGTGCCGGCTGCCGAGGCCTGACGCACTCCTCTGGGGCAATGATTAAATGAATGACAGATTAAATGAAATGAAATGATAGTGGAGAGTGTTGCTGGAATGAAAAATTTTGACAGGGAAAACCGGAGTACCCGGAGAAAAACCTGTCTGCCTCCGTTTTGTCCAGCACAGATCTCACATGGAGTGACCGGGATTTGAACCACGGACCCAGCGGTGAAAGGCCGGCGTGCTGCCGCCTAAGCCACGGAGGCTTCAAATAATAATAATAATAATAATAATAATAATAATAATAATATTAATACAGTGATAATAATACTCAAAGTACAAACGCCAACCAAAACAGCGAAGCTCAAGATACTGGCGAACACCTGCGACAGACTTGCAGTACAAGAAACACGATCACTTCCACTCCGGTGGATATCGTATCTACAAGGGAAAGTCAGCAATGTGTTGTGCACAACTCAGTAGTGATAGACTTCACATCACTCTACATATTTCATGACCTTTCCTACTTTAATTATGCTACCACTGACCTATGGTCTCCTCCAAAGGCTTCCTCTGGAACGGCTGTGACATCCATTAGCTCTTTCCGATGTCCTTTTTCGAGTAATACATAGTCTATCAGAGTTTTCGTTCTTCTATCTCCCCATCCATACCTCGTTATCTTCTGACTATTTTTCTTTCTGAACCACGTATTCCCTATAATTAATTGGTTCCGCTGACAGAAGTCCATTAAGAAATCCCCTTCTGGATTCTTACTGCCATAACCATATGGTCCCAAAATCTCCTCTCTTCCTTGTCCGTCTCTTCTCATTTGTGCATTATAATCTCCCATTACCATTATTTCCTTATCCTCTATATATTTTTCCACATCTTCAAGGAACGTTCTCTTCTTTATTCCCCGTTTGTGGAGCATATACTTGAAACAGATCCTTTGTCCCTGTCTGGAACTGTATCCTTCCTATGATCATCCTGTCACTTATCTTCTCCACCTCCTCCACATACTCTAGGACATCCTTTCTTATAATCATTCCTAGTCCATTTCTTGTTTCCTGTCCTCCACAGTAAAACAGCCTGTATCCTTCCTTTAGTTTCCTTTCCATTTCGTTTCACTGAGACCAAGACTGGCTATATCCTTCTTCACATCACTCTACTCACAGTTAAATACACCAATGAGGCCTATACATTGATAAACGCTCATGCTCCAGTTGACAATGACCTTAACATAAAATTGAGAAAGTGGCATTTGCCTGGAGTGAGTTTCGAAATCAAACAGACAAACGCCACTCTGGATGGTCGTTGTCAATGCCGGGATACGGACCTCAGCTCTCTATTGCAGTCGTGCTTGGCCTCTTGTACAGGGTGTTTGAAAAAGAACTCCCTAGTTTAATGTGTCCTAGACTCTGTACAAAGTGACATACACTATTCTACTCTGTGGTGTGTGATTCATCAACTCTCCAAGTTTGGCTCCCCTGCAGTTGGCAGGTCTACTTGACCTTGGGACGGCCCCAGTGCTGTTTGTTTCCTCTGTTCCCTTAGTTCAGTCCAGGTGTGCTTGCAATGTGTACTCCGCAACAGAAAGCTCAGTGTGTTATTTGGCTTGTGAAAACTGAGTCAGTTATAACAGCGCAACGTAATTTTAGACGTCAGTTTAGACGTCTGTTCACGGATCTGTTCAACAACAGCTTCAGAACTCCTCGGTCTACCTGGTGATTTTGGTTTTAAAACACTACCGGTTTCCTTGAAAGACTTTAGCCAATGACGGACAGTTTTTGCTTTAGGTGGTCCACCACCATACTGACGCCAAGCACGCCTGGACTGAACTGAGGGAATCAAACAGCACTGGGGCCGTTTCAAGGTCAAGAAGACCTGCCAACTGCAGGGGAGCAGTGTCTAGGGCACATTAAAACCAGGGAGTTCTTTTTCAAACACCCTGTATATAGAATTGATCGGTATCAAACCGTGAACGATGGGTACACACAGCTAGTCAATGCAGTGTTGAGAACTAATGACAGCATTATTTGTATGCATATGTTCTGACAGGCCGGTGGATCACGCTGAGTAATGACGAGTGTCCCGGAGCCATCAATCAAAGGAAACAATACTTCTGTGTCAGAATGTATACATGGATCAAATAACATGCTGGTGAAAGTTTATTTTGCAAATCATCTAGCAAACGTCTGATGCAGAATGTAGCGCCCTCTCTCTAGCGTGTTACTACCCTACAAGATCAGTCATTATTCCCACCACTACGAGGTGTGTTAGCTTCTATAGACGCATGTTCTTGTGTGTGAACAAAGAAGAACATTATGGTGTTTGAAACCAATTTAAGCCTATCATTTATGAAACAAGTAGTTCCGTGAATAACTAAAGCCTATCGGCATACAGGGTGTAACAATAATGTGCGGCATAAAATGCTGGACACATTCCTCACACTTAGACGAAGAAATTGTTATACGAACGTGGGTCCGGAAACGCTTTATTTCCATGTTACACCTCATTGTCTCCAACTCATTAATCATGGGAATCACACAAGAACAGAACGTTAGAATCCTGGGGAACATGCACTCTTGGTTACGCCTGGTTACCTTGTCGTTACCGTAGGTGCACCGCCAGTGGTTTGTTTTACATGATCCCGTTGCCATGCGACTTAGCAGATGCACCTTTAACTGTGCGACAAAACTTGTACCTCATGCACGATGGAGCACTTCCTCATTTTAGTGTTAATGTCTGTCGACTTCTAAATAACAGATTTGGTGACAAATGGAGAGGTAGAGGTGGACCAATTGCCTGGCCTCCACGCTCTCTGGGCCTAAAATCACTGGACTTTTATTTGTGAGGTCATTTGAAAGCTCTTGTGTATCAAACCCCAGTACAAGATGTCACTCCATCAGCAAAACAGTTGTAACCTTTGTAGTGTGAACATGGTCCTGACAGGTCAGTTCCTAATATGGAACTTACTACAACAAAGGTAGGCAACGTGCACTCTATCAAGGCTACTCTTATAACTATAATTGTCAGAATGCGAAAGGAATAATATTCTGGCAATGCTCAAAAGAGAGGTCAACAAAATGTCGAGGCAATCTGAAAAGTAAAAATGGAAAGGTTTTAAGTGTGAGTGTTCATCAATGTAGTGCTCCAAACGAACCACGGTTGCTGTTTACAAACAATTATCAAAATGCTAAGAAGCAAGTTCAAGAAAACGATATTGCGGCTAAAAATAGTGCAGTGTTTGTTCAAAAGGACTCATCATGTCCTCAAAAAGTCATGTTAAGACAGTTGTCAACGTCCAAGAAACCTTTAAAACTATCAAAATCAACGCAGACTATAAATGAAGTGGTATTGCAAAAGGATCAAAAAGGACTATATAGTAGGCTTGCGCATAATAGTTCGCGGCTGGGAGCGATCAGTTTAGTTCGCAGCTCCTTAGCGAACTAGTTCGCTCTTTTAGTTCGTTAGGTCCCATCTCGAATTCCCTGTAAGACAGATCGTTCGCTCGCCGTGCTGCTGACACTGCACGCGCTCTTTGTTTGTTATAGCAGTCTGTCACCACTGATGACTCGTCACCAGTGATTGCTCATTCACATTGCTCTCGTTTCAAGCAATACTGTAGGCAACTGTAACAGTTACTGTGCAGTTCGTGTATTAGATAGCGACATGTTGCGTGTGTAGTAATGTGTTTTACCTTTTGATATTCGAAGATAAAAAATACAAAAATATGAGTATTGAAACATTAGTGAAATTCCTTATTCCTTCCTTATTTCCTTTTATTCCTTGTAGGAACATAGGGTAGCTACAAACTTCTTCCATCTCACTCTATTGTTGGCCATCCTTTTAATTAGGGTCCATGTCTTTCCTTCGGAGAAAACTTCTCTTTCTATTGTTTATAAAGCCAAAAGTCGTCATTTGTTTATCATCAGGGGCGGATCTAGGGGGGGGGGGGGCGAGGAGGGCGACCGCCCAGGGCCCCGCGGTCCGGGAGGCCCCGCGCCATGGATTGTTTTAAATTTAATTGATTCATTTTTTGTACTTTTCAAACTTTCGAACTAATTTATAATTCATATTATTTTATCAGTGCAGCTATGACCTCCCGTGCCCGTGTAGCAAGTTTAGATTTCAGTGAAATGATAGAAGACTTCAGCCGGGAAAAAAGTCGCAAAGTAATATTTTAATATTTCATAGTTTACATAATCTTCTTCAATGGGACTTAAAGGTTTCTTTCATATTATTAAAAAAATGTACTGTAGTGTATTCAAAATATTGTAACTATTCTTTATTTTCTTCTTCTTCTTTCTTCGATTCGGTCAACTAGGGACCACGTCAGTTCAACTGTCTCTTCTTCCGAGCTTTAACTACCGCCCAGTGTTTCCGCATTCGTCTCCGGTGTTGTTCTTTTCTCTCTTGGGACCATACCTTCCCTGTCTCCATTTGATTTGATTTTTATTATTTCCTATTGTTGTGGGCCCCACCTTATCATACCGCCCAGGGCCCCGCAAGGCCTGGATCCGCCACTGTTAATCATTAGTGAAATACCGGTACCGTACCTAAAAGAATAACAGTATGGACGATGTGTTCGTAGAAGCATACACTTATTATTCTCTTTATTTTTTTCTCTCGCGTGGGGCCGATAACCTAGACGTTAGGCCCCTTAAAACAACAATTACCATCGTCATTTTTCGCGTGTATCGGCGCGTCACCATCCGATTCCATTTCCTGTCACTAGGTGATGATAAGACGTACCCCCGCCCGCCGGAATTTTCATTTCTTACTTGCTTCGTGATATTCATTATTTGGCTGCTCTGAAACCGTTGGGTACATTATCTTTATGGCACGAATGGGAGGAATAGGGTTTTTTAGTTCAGAGTTTTTGTCCATAGAAGTTCGCTTTTCTTTGTGAAGCATCGTCATAATGTTCATTTCTTAAAAACAGGTAAAAGTAGTTGTATCACCATGTATCAAGAAAAATAAATATCAACTAGTTCATTCAAATGGTAATGTTAATCCAGTTCGCCGATTTTCTAAATAATTGGACATCTTTTCAAATAATCCAAAATGACTAAGTTAAATAAAACTGTGGAATTATCCCCACATCTACATCAGTTAAATATCAGTAACTTATATTTATGAACCGCCACTGTATTACATTACAAATATAAGGTAGTTACTACTATTAGCGTGTTAGTTCGCTAAGGAGCTGCGAACTAAACTGATCGCTCCCAGCCGCGAACTATTATGCGCAAGCCTACTAGTAGTGTGCTATACTGTTATTATAATAAACCAACATTGAACAATCGCCGCGCCAAAACTTGACAATCTTGCCACTATCAATAGATACACTCAATCAACTGAGCTGACAACAAAACAAAGCGCATGCGATTGTGCAATGAGTGGTGATGTGACGAGCTGACGAGCTACGGCGGACCCGCGCTCTCGCGCTCTTACAAGTCGGTCAGCGGGAAAAGAGCGAACGAACTAACAAGCGAGCGATCTGGGAACTAGTTCGGTAGTTCGTCTGAGGGACCCGCTCTTCCGAACTAGTTCGTTCGCGAACTACACAAGACTACTATATAGTAATAGTGATGATGGTCATGATGATCATGATGATGATAATGATGATGATGATGATGATGATAATGGTAATGCTTTGTTTACACCTAAAAATTCATTTGTTAAATTTGTATACTGGAACAAACCCAGTAAGCTAATTCAACGGCTTCGACACTTGCATGCTTTACAACAAACTGAACATACCGGTTACGATTGGGAAATCAAAGAAATTGAACAAGAGCTACGTCGTGCTAAAATTATTGTGTAATGGCTCTACCACTTTGCGACCACTTTTACCCCCACTCTTGGTTCTTATATTTGCTTCTTTGCTTCCACTTTTACCTGAGCTCTCACATTAAACTATTATTCTTATTACCAAGTTGACTTTACTAGAGCTTAGTCTATGCTATGGACATACCGGTTACGATTGGGAAATCAAAGAAATTGAACAAGAGCTACGTCGTGCTAAAATAATTGTGTAATGGCTCTACCACTTTGCGACCACTTTTACCCCCCCTCTTGGTTCTTATATTTGCTTATTTGCTTCCACTTTTACCTGAGCTCTTTGGATCCATATTTGCTCTCACATTAAACTATTATTCTTATTACCAAGTTGACTTTACTAGAGCTTAGTCTATGCTTGACAGTTGACATGGAAATATCAGTGACTAGGTATGGTAAGCCTTATGCATACTATAAAGGATAATCATATATTGTGAAACGAACCAATAAAAACGGAACTGTTATTTGGCGCTGTTCAAAACAACGTTCCAAGCATTGTCGTGGTGACCTAAAAAGTAAAAAAAAATGAGGTTTTAAGTGTCAGTGATCATCAATGTAGTGTACTGCATGAAACACAGTTACCGTCGACAAAAAATTAAGAAAACCGTATTGCTACTCAAAATAGTGGATTGTTTAATGAGCAACGTTTAACCCCTGTTCTAAAAGTTATGTTTAATCCGTCTTCCACATCGCAAGAGCCATCAACATCACAAACTATGCAAGAGGTATTGTTGTTGTTGTTGTTGTTGTCGTCGTCATCGTTTTAAGGAGTGGAACAACTAGGTCATCTGCTCTTGATATGCAAAAAGGTACAGTAGTACAGTGAAACTTGGATAATTCGAACCTCAAAGGACCAGTAAAGAAATTCGAATTATCCAAAAATTCGAATTATGAAAGTTCTTTGAAAAGGGTAGAGGAAATATTCAAATTCAAATTTTCCGGTTCCCTTAACCTTTTTCGGTCATTGCCACTCTCATTTGCATAACCGAGAATTTTGTATTTATCTTTTAGGTATGCTGACAACGTGGTTGGAGGAATCCCGAAAGCCTTTGCAATTTCAGATTTTTTTCTTCATTCCCTTTTCCAATTCTTTAATCACCGCTATTTTCTCCGCCAAAGTCAAATTTTTGTATGGAACCCAAGGCTTTGATGCCGATATCTTAGTTCTGTACACACACTTTAAAACACAGGCAAAACCAAACTTCTGAACAACAACCACAAGTCTAATCAGACCACTCAGCACGCACTACCAGACAGGTGTAAGGGATGACACTGTTATGAGTTATGAGATGTGGGCCGTTGCAAAACAATGGGAGGGGGAGGGGTTGGGCATTGACCTTGGAAGGAGCGTCGCAGGCGTGTTGTTAGTCATGTAGGCAAAACCATCGAGTAGGGGCCGCATGCCAATGATACGTCGTTTTTCAGGAATTCCTGACCCAACTTATTGGCTTCCTATCGGCTTTTTACACGTAAAAACTTCGAATTATCCAAAATATAATTCGAATTAACCACGATTTTTTGCATTGATTGTATATAAAATGCTAGGGACCAAGAGAAAAATTCGAATTAAAGAAGATTTCGAATTATATAAATTCGAATTAGCCACGTTCCACTGAATTGCAAGAGGATCAAAATGACTAAATAGTAATAACAATCAGGTTTTTATGCCTATAAAACCATTGCAGCTTCCCCAGTTTTTGAAAACAACAGTGAATGGACATTGCTATAAAAAGATCTACAACAAGCCTTGTGTTTAAAAACTATAACAGACTATTGTTAAGGGAGAAAGAGTTGTATTAAGTGTGCATCTATTGTCATAATCATGTATACTCTGCAATGTTAAATATTCTAACTTTTTATGAAATAAAACAAAATTGTAACATCATTTTGCATTTATTTACAAACTTTATATACATTTTTTTGTTTCATGATAATATTTTTTAAGACAATACTAAAAACTAAAACAATATTATTCTATACACAAATTTTTTTTTCTTTCAGTCCATTGTCATTACTTATATTTTCCATTATTATTTCACATTTTTTTCATTTAATTAAAACGGACCATGCACCTATTGTTTTTAAAACCTTCATAAATTAAGTGTACAGGTTGCACAGCATTATTGACTTCATCAAAAACACTCTCCGACATATCATTAAACCGTGTAGGCAGAAATGTCTCAAAGTTCTCACATACACAAAGTACACGATCACCATATGCTGTTTTCAATTTCCGAATCTTGATAATGCGGAATGGAATATGCGTTGGCAATTCGCTGAGCTTCTTTGTCTCTAAGCCGCATGCTTGACCCATAGCATTCAAAACATTCATAGTAGTAGTCTATAAACAAAATAAAAGCATATCTATTACACTCTAAAACAGCTTTAATAATATTGTGCAATTAGGGATTTTGCACTATGCATGGCTAATAAATTATACTATTTATGCAAGAAATGCCCTAACTGTAGCAGATACGGATTTTCTGCATATAGCACAAGTGTTGAGTTCTAATGCACACTTGACACAGGCTATCATGTGTCCACAAGGCAAAAATACAAAACCTAGTTCATCTTGATAACAAATTTTACATAATTGTTGGTCACACTTTTGTATCTGTTCGTGAGACAAGTCTTTTTTTTCAGCCTCATGTATTTGCTCCGCATGTTCTAACTCTAAAGGCACTTTTATGTCTTGTGTTGCAATCACGTTTTCTTTACGAATAGTGTTCACAAATTTCTGACCTTTAAGCCACACCGTGTATTTACAGTTAGGTAACCAACGAGCGTGTTGCACAAATGGGTCATCAGTCATTTGCCAATCCTTTAAAGCAAATCCACAATAAAAACATATTGTTTTATCCCCTTCACCAGTATAAAAAAATCCAGCTTCACTTAGCTGTTTGGTAAGGTGATTTAATATTAATGGCCAAACATTTTTATAAGATTCTAAACGTTTTTCAACAGAGCTGTACTCTGGATGTGCTAGTGCTTTAGTCTTGGAAACTCCCAATTTTTCAAAAGCACATGCCAATTCAACACTGTCTATGGCATATGGACCACATATATCTACACTACCGTTGTTGGCTGGCAATACATCATTATTATTATTATTATTATTATTTATTTGTGATTCAGCAACGTAAGTAGCGGCCAATGGTCTTGTGTTTCGGTAAAATGGATACACGGGTATGTTACCCACTTGTTTTCCAAGCATGTAAGGACAACAATGAGACCATCGCAAATGGTCTCTAAAGGGATCATCCCCTTCTTCCCAGTGTGAAAGTTCAATACGACAAAACACACAGCGCACCACATCTTCTCGGTTCAAGTAAAAAAACCGGCTTTTGCAAGTTCATGTGTCGACAAAAAGCCTACAGGCCAGGATTCAAATGTTAACCAACGATCATGTTCTGATTTTAAATTTAACCCACGTGGTAAACCAACTTGCTCACTTGTTGTATTTGGTACTAACGCCATGTGTTATAATAAAACTTTTTCTTATTGTAAGTTATTAACGTTGCACAGAGTACTTTAAAGCACAATGTATGCTTGTTCACTGTCTGTTCATTACGTTAATGGCGCATGACGACACCTAAAAGCAAACAAAATAACCAATCACTCAATCAATCAATCAATACTTGTAAATAAAACTTTAACGTTAATTGGCATTAATATATCAAAACACCATAAAAATTATAATAAACTGTATGTGGCACTAACAGTAACCCATGTACTTATTTTCTTATTATAAAGCTGCAGTCATTTACATTCCCCTTTAACCAATACATAAACAAAAAATAATAATGTCATGTCATTTTGTTCAGATTATCATGTTCAAACCTGTGAATATTCGTTGAGTTCATAGGGTACAAAGTTCCTCATTTTTCTACTAGAAAGCGCTATAGAGTTTAAGGAGATTAGATATCTAACATCTAACCTCCTTGACTTTCATAGTCAAGGATCAACTAAATTCGACATGCAAGCTACCCTGTGTGTGTCAAATAACAAAGCTTGCACCCGGCACCTGAGGCCATACAATATTAATATTATTATTAATATTATATTGTTATTATTATAGGGAACGACATGTCAGTTAAATTAAATTTTTTTTTTTTGCAAAATCCAACATGGCCTTGTACTTTCCCGGTTAACAACCAATATGGTCTTGTACCGGTTGCCAATACATAGTCATTAATCAAGAAAGCAATCATCGTCCTAGTCATGTACAAGTAATGAATTTTTTAGCCTACTTTTCACATTTTGCAAAAATGAGGAGAAAGTAGACTTATGAGATCGGACAAATGTGTGTCTGTCTGTCCTTCTGTCTGTCTGTCTGTCTGTCCTTCTGTCTGTCTGTCTGTCTGTCTGGCTGTGTGTGTGTCCCCCTATCAACTCCTAAACGGCTGCAGCAATCGAAACAAAATTTGGTAGGAGTAAAGATCTATATCTGAATATCTCACGTCCATATTTGAAAATGTCAGTGCTACCAACTGCTGAAAAATCGCAATTAAAATTTGAGCTTCATGTTGGATATCCTGGAAGGTATGAATTGGAGCTATTTCAAAATTGGCACACATATAGATAATAATATTGCAGTTATATTTCCAGGAGGCCATACATGTCAGTGTTGCCAAAATGATTATAAGCCTGCTGATAGGTCCAAATTTTAAATGCATATAACTTCTACACTATCAATTGGATTTCAACCAAATTTCGAGTGTGCTATGTGTACATAAACATATATTACTGAGCGTATTCTTAAGAGCCACCAGGCCTGCCAACTGTTAATAAATGCTCTCAATTTTTTAAATCCAAATACCCATATATCAGAAAGTATGCAAGCCGACAGCTTTAAACTATGCACACGTATAGTACCTGACATTCTATATTAATTTGGAGTAAGTTATATACGTCAGTGCTACCAACATGATTCTAAGCCTACTGAGAGGTCCAACTTTAAATACATGTAACTTCTATACTATCATTTGGATTTCAACCAAATTTTGTGTGTGCTATGTGTACCGTAACAGATATGACTATGCCGATTCTTAAGAGTAACCAGGGCTGCCTACTGTTAATAAATACTGTCTCTATTTTTGTCACCCTAATATCAATATATCAGAAAGTATGCAAGCCAATAGCTCTAAACTTTGCACACGTATAGTACCTGGCATTCTAGATTAATTTGGAGTAACTAATATACGTCAGTGCTGCCAACATGATTCTAAGCCTGCTGATAAGTCCAATTTTAAAATGCATGTAACTTCTACACTAACTAATGGACTTCATTCAAAATTGACACAACAATAGATCATATTATTTCAGATTATTTCTGACCAATACCTGTATATCATTGTTGCCAACATGATTTTACGCGCGCTTGTTAGATCCAATGTTTAACTGCATGTAACGTCCATGCTATCCATTGGACTTCAACCAAATTTTGTATTCTGTACCTTAAGAGATGGAACTAAGAATATATTCAGTCACCAGGGCTGTAGTTCTCTATTAGGCAACGTTATGCCAGGTATACAGTATATCGAACTAATTAGAAATTTCGATATTACCAACTTAATTTTGTCATTATTCTAGATAGATCCATAATATAGATTAATCATTGACATGATTCTTAAATTTTAAGAAAAGTAGGCTCTTTAGTTCGTCACGGAACTTCTTGTTGTCTACGAGTTTTCAGTAGTGGTAAAATGGAATAGCATTTTATGTTAGGGTTACCTGAGTTTTAAATAGTTCACTGCCTAGAAACAATGGTTGCACATTTTTCTCCGTCTCGGGTTTTCAGCGACTGCTACGGCGGTAAGGCTTTTCTTTCCAAGTTTCTAATAAATAAAATAAACCGTTATAAATACCTAAATTCAGGTTAATACATGCATTTCATAAAATAAAATATGAAACAAAAAAATGAAACAAGTTAGTTTAAAAAATAATCCCACCTTCACTTGCAGTGCCTTGTTGCTGTTTCCTTCTAGTGGGCTCAAAAGTAAACTGATTTCTTGTATCTCAGACATGTAAGGTATACCGGTTATCTGCAAACAAATAAATTAAAAATCAATTATTTCCTATTCAATAACTACAAATTTAAGGTTCATTAGCATGACATTATTAAAATAATCATTCATAGGTACTTACAAAGAAATAAAAGGATTTTTATTCCACAGCTCTACTGTATACGTCCGTGAGCTAAAATGGCAAGTGCATGTCTAACGCAATCGTTATCAGTTAGCCTAGCAACAGAAAATGTATTTTCTCAGCGTTTTGACCTTGAATGGTTCTCTGTCTCTCTCTCGCACCTGTTCCCACGCCTCTTCACATTCCTCAATCTGAATAAGATTCGTGTACCTTATACTAGTTTCATGTTTTTAATAAGGAACCAAAATGGCTGCCTCTTATACATCGGTAGTATGGCTGTCTATGAACCAAAATGGTGGTCTCTGCTTAAACAACACACCTGCTAGCCACCACGAGGCAAGTAAGCTGATATCACACTTTCTGCTGACGTAGACATTCCTGCCTCGTCAGCACCAGCAACAGCTCTCACGAGTCCTCTGGCTAGGTATAATAATCAGTCTCCAGTGAGCTGGACTGTGTGCGTGTTAGCATTCAAAACATGTGTGTGTCTTATTATTATTATTATTATTATTAAACATTTTACTGTAATAATAATAATAATTATTATTATTATTAGCAAGCGGCCATCCTCAATACATGATCATGTTAACCACATACTTTAATCCTAAAACACATGACTTTACCCAGTTCAATATTTAGTTTATAACATTTCAGGCCAATGACCTTACCGTTTTGGCTCTTTGCGTACATGCACATGACTTGATCGAGCAAATGTTATAAGTTTCCATATTCTAAAACCATTTCTGTGTCAGACAGCAGTCTCGCTTATTACCGTTTACTAGCATGTTAAAGATCCCCTTCAGGGGTAAAAAATTCCTAGCACACTTAACACATTTTCAAATATTCGCCTCTATCCGTCATAGGAAATATCACAATTCCAAACACAAACACGCTTTTATTAAAAAAAAGCATAAGTTTTTTGTCTTAGAGACTTGACATTTATTTTCATGGTAGAGAGGATAGGGATCTTTCATTTATGTCAAACAAATTTTTTTGTCAACGTGTTAGTTTCCAAAATAGTAAAAATTCAATATTTAATGGTTTTCAAAAATCTCAAAATATAAAAATGTTTTATTATAAAAAAATAAAGGTCATATAGACCATTGGTTTGAACTATGGCACAACATTCTATCATGTTTGCTTTTCAAACTATCGCCTACTTTTAAAAACAAAATTTTTCAATTTTTTTTTCAAAAATATAACGAGTGGTCTATAGGAAAGAGGACGTCAGCTCGAGTCTAACGACACCTCATTTATTAAAATCCGACCGTCCGTTCGCCAATGATCACCAATGTTCGCTAGAAAGTAGGCTATCATTTTTTTCCTCCTACACCCTTGAAACTTGCTGCCCGCCTAGAGGGCATTAACGTCAAACAAACTTTTTTCCAAATTTCACCGTTTCCAAATAGCGCCAATACAAAAAAAAAAAAACAAGAATTTTCAAAAAAAAATCAACACACATTCTTAGCAAAGAGGACGTCACCCCGTTCCTAAACAACACATCGTTCTACCCTTACAAGCTCATTAAATATCACCAAAATCTCAAAAACGCACGTTTACCTCAAATTGCGTTTCCAAATTCCACCCATTGTAAAAAATAACCTCACCATCAAATAGAGCGGAAAAATACAATCGAAACGAGCCCTCACTCGACCCTAGTCCTCCCCCACCACCAACTCTTTCCAACATAGCCATACGTATTCAAGTACACACGCGATTATGGGCAGAACTCTCCAATTGACACTACTGCACAGGTTTAGTCCTAGAGGCTTGCCATTTATTTTGGGGCTAGAGGGGGTCAGACATTTTTTTTTGTAAAGTTCCTAGTTTCCAAAATATAGGAATTTCAAAATTGGACTGTTTTCAAAAAAACATAAAAAATAAAAAAGTTTTATTATAAAAAAATAAAGGACATAAAGACCACTCGTTTGAACCATGGCACAACGTTCTATCATGTTTGGTTTTCAAACTATCGCCTACTTTCAAAAACAAAAAAATTCATTTTTTTTTTGAAAAATATAATACGTGGTCCATAGGAATGAGGACGTCAGCCAAAGTCCAACGACACCTAATTTGTCAACATTCAACCTTGGGTTCACGTGATATTGGCTTGGACTCACGCGGCGGCCATGACACTGGTTAGAAACCGCCTTACTCCCCTACTTATAAAAGGCTGCCAAGTTTCACAGTGCTCCGATGAAAAGTCGAGAGAAAAATCCATTTAAATATTAAAATTACGCGTAGCTGCCATGTTCATAGCCTCTATCAACAAACAAAATTTCAGTTTGATTGCTGCCATAGATTAATTGGTAATGAGAACCGTCTAAATATTTCGGATGGTCGCCATGTTGGATTCTTATATACAGGGTGATTCAGCTAAGTTGACCACCTCAAATATCTACGGAACCGTTTAAGATATCGTCATTCTGTTTTCAAATTCTTAAATCGTACTACGAGGCTCATACAAGACGGTCCATTTCGCTCGCAGCACATATGTTTTCACCGAGAAACCGGTAGCAACTTCCGCTTTTTAAATGGGACTATACTAATTTCACCCCCTGGAACAACTAAGAATGAAGTGACAAGTTCTGTGATTTGATTATTTTGCAAATCCGACGAGTACTTTTTGAGATATTTAGGTTTCCATGTGTGATAGCGATGCTCCAGCCGCTGGAATGTTGAGTGCGTGTTCTCTTGCGTGACCCACTTCTTGTTGACAAGCTCACATACCCAATGTATTCCATTCATAGCATACTGTAATGTATACATAACCAAAATCAAGACCCTTATGTACGTGCGCCGTTTTCCCTCTCCACTTACTGTCGACCAAATTATTATGTGTACTCGAGTTTGAAGTTTTTTTGTGAAGTAACCAATAGACCTACATAAAATCCAATAACATCATCATTTTCGTCGTTCCATTTTACGTTAGTCCATGTAGGGTGGAGTTTTTAATTTATATTTTAATATTTTTATCGCAGTTGAAACACAAAAAGTGCCCGTTTTTAAGCGTGTTTCAACCATGCGTCACATTTAAGAATTATTTTCTCACAAACCCGTCACCAGATCGAATCCAAATTTTAACACAATACACATTGGAATGTTGTGTAACTGGTTTATTAATTTCAAAATTTTGTGTGTTCAAGAACGAAAGTTGTTATCATTTTTGTGAGGAACTTTTTATCGGCTCGGGGTCGTTGGAAAATGTAGTTCTTGGTTGCGTTGTAATCCTTATAGATCAAAAAGTTATGCTGTATGACTGTGAAATACGTAAAGTAATTCACTTATTTTATATTTGTATGGGAAATTAAGACATGGTTCACCAGTTAGCCGCTCCGGTGAAAGTTGTACAGCGTTGCCAAGGTGGGCTCCATCACGCGTCATGGCGCGCCTCGCTCGGAAGTGATGGGCTCCATATCAGCAACGCTGTACAGAATTTTGCGGAGCGGCTAGCTGGTGAAACATGGCTTAATTCCTCGCACAAATACAAATCGATATAAAATAAGTGAATTAATTTACGTATTTCACAGTCATACAGCATAACTTTTTGATCTATAAGGAATACAGCGCAACCAAGAACTACATTTTCCAACGACCCCAAACCGAGGAAAAGTTACCTTACAAAAATGATAACAACTTTCGTTCTTGAACTCACAAAATTTTGAAATTAATAAACCAGTTATACAACATTCCAATGTATATTGTGTTAAAATTAGGATTCGATCTGATGATGGGTTTGTGAGATAATAATTCTTAAATGTGACGCATGGTCGAAACACGCTTAAAAACGGGCACTTTTTGTGTTTCAACTGCGATAAAAAATATTAGAATATAAATTAAAAATTCCAAACCTACATTATCTAACGTAAAATAGAACGACGAAAATGATGATGTTTTTGGATTTTATGTAGGTGTATTGGTTACTTCACAAACAACCTTCAAACTCGAGTGCACATAATATTTTGGTCGACAGTAGTCCTGAATCCTTGCGGAAATATCTGAAAACACCTCAATGAAATGGATAAATAAAGTACGGAATTCTCTAGTGACGCCGGACCAGCGACAATGTCTTAATGTACATATTAAAATCAGAAATGTAACAAACCTCGCCCATTTATTTCATTGCGAACGTCTCGTCTAATGTCAATTCTTACGAGTCCGGTTTATCATCAATCATTTTGAAAATGTACACATTACAGTATGCTATGAATGGAATAAATTCGGTATGTGTGTTTGTCAACATTGAGTGGTCACGCAAAAGAATATGCACTCCACATTCCAGCGGCTGGTGATCGCTTTCTGTCAAATGCCGACACACATGGAAACCTTTAATATCTCAAAGAGTACTCGTCAGATTTGCACAATAAGCACATCACTGTACTTGTCGCTTGATTCTTAGTTGTTCCAGTGAGTGAAATTAGTATAGTCCCATTTAAAAAACGAAAGTTTTTACCGCTTTATCCGAAAAATACATATGTGCTGGGTGCGAAATGGACCGTGTTGTATGAGCCCCGTAGTACGATTTAAGAATTTGTAAAGAGAATGACGATATCTCAAACAGTTCCGTAGATATATGAGGTGGACAACTTAGCTGAATCATCCGGTATGTAGGCCAGAGAGTTATGTACTATCAGATGATGATTATGGCGTAGGTTCATTACGTTCGACTTCGATCGCATGATTAGTATACAAGAAATAAAAACTCAATTTTGAAATTTCACACAGCCGCCATCTTGAGGTTATGTAAACAATTGAACTAAATTAGATGTCAGAGCATTACAATGTGTTTAAACATTTTCTGTACCAAGATTCACTGCACTCGAATGGCTAAATCACGAGAAAAGTCCATTTAAATGTTTCAAATTCGCTTGGCCGCCATGTTCAGGATTTTCAAAGTCGCACAGGTGAACTTTCAGTAGTATCTTTTATCACCGTACTAAATTTAAGGATGCTATCAGTAAGATTTTCGGAGATATAGAATGCCAGTGAAATATTTCGCACAGCAGCCATGTTGGATTGGTGAGACGTAATAACATTTGGAGGGCACGGTTGGGGTCAGCCAAGGACTCGGTAAGGACATAGTACTATTCAGTCCGACCCTGACCCCGACCGTGCTCTTCAAATTTTATTACGTCCCACCAATCCAACATGGCAGCTGTGCGAAATAGTTCAACGACATTCTATATCTCCGAAACTGTTACTCATATCACCCTGAAATAATGTACGGTGATAAAGGGCACTACTAGAAGTTCACCTATGTGACTTTTCAGAAACCTGTTGAGTACTAAACGAACATGGCGGCCAAGCGAAGTTGTAATATTTAAATATACATTTCTCGTGATTTAACCATCCGAGCACAGTGGAACTTTGTAAAGAAAACATTTATACATATTATAATGCACTGACATCCAATTTAATTCAACTGTATACATAACCTCAAGATGGCGGCTGTGCGAAATTTTAAAATTAAGTTCCTATTTCTCGTCTCCTAATCATACGATCAAAGTGAACGTTTGAATAATGAACCTACGCAATGATCGTCATCTAAGAGTATACAACTCTCTTTTTTTTTTTTTTTTTTTTTTTTTAGCGTATGGCTTTTAGTGCCAGGAGTGTCCGAGGACATGTTCGGCTCGCCAGTTCTGTAGCTGCTTCGAGACGGACACCCAATGGGTGAGCTACAAGTACCGCTGGGGAGGAAAGTTGGAAGGGAGGGTCGAGGAGTTGGAAGGTAGCGGCTGTGGCCTATAGTTAGGGACCAACCCCGGCATTTGGCTGGAAGGAAGATGGGAAACCACAGAAGACCATCTTCAAGGTTGCCGGCGGGGGGATTCGAACCTCCTCGCCTCCCGGATGTGAGCGACTGCCAACAGTCATGCCGCAACGACCTCGGCTAACTCACCCGGTATACAACTCTATAACCTACATATATAGAATCCAACATGGCGACCATTCGTAATATTTAGGCGAAACGAATCTATTACAGCAGTCAAACTGACATTTTGTATGTTAATAGAGGCAAATAACACAAGTAGGATATATGAAAATTGGCTTTAATTCTTCACGGAACTTCTTGTCCAGTGTTGGCTTACAAAGTTTGGATAATCCAAGTGTATTTTTTTCAGGATTAGATACAATCGTGTTGACTGACTGAAAAACATTAAATTTCAACAAATAAGAAATAATAAAAATGAAAAAATAAAAAACAAGAAGTTTCGTGACGAACTAAACAGCCTACCTTTCTTAAAATGTAAGATTCATACCAATGATTAATCTATATGGATCTATCTAGAATAATGACGAAATTAAGTTGGTAATATCGAAATTTCTGATTAGTTCGAAATAATGTATACCTGGCATAATGTAGCCTAATAGAGCACTACAGTTGGCAGCCCTGGTGACTGAATATATCTTAGTTCCTTCTCTTAAGGTACATAATACAAAATTTGGTTGATGTCCAATGGATAGCATTGACGTTACATGCAGTTAAACATTAGATCTAACAGCGCGTAAAATCATGTTGGCAACAATGACATACAGGTATTGGTCAGAAATAATCTGAAATAATATGATCCGTTGTTGTGCCAATTTTGAATGAAATCCATTAGTTAGTATAGAAGTTAGATGCATTTTAAAATTGGACCTATCAGCAGGCTTAGACTCATGTTGTCAGCACTGACGTATATTCGTTGCTCCAAATTAATCTAGCATGCCAGGTACTATACGTGTGCATAGTTTAGAGCTATTGGCTTGCATACTTTCTGATATATTGATATTAGGGTAACAAAAATGAGACAGCATTTATTAACAGTTGGCAGCCCTGGTTGCTCTTAAGAATACGCATAGTCATATCTGTTATGGTACACATAGCACATTCGAAATATGGTTGAAATCCAAGAGATAGTATGGAAGTTATATGTATTTAAAATTGGACCTATCACCAAGCTTATAATCATTTTGGCAACACTGCCATGTATGGCCTCCTGGAAATTAAACTGAAATATTATTACACTGAAGAAAATGGAAATTGCAACACCATGAAGGCATTGGTCGTTTGTGTTGACTTTCAAGATATGGAACGATGCCATGTAGGTATGTAAACGATCAATGTTTCAGACCCATTGGATTGTTGCTACAGGTCTCCCCACGTGATTGGTCGCGGAGGAATCAACTCCAGTATACGGACTCTGGTGTAGCGTAGTTGACTTGCAGTATGTGCAATGAAGTGTTCCCCGTCAAACATGCCTCGACGACAGAGAAGAGCACGCTATCAACAACTGTCGCCGTTTGAGAGGGCGCGGATAATTGGGCTGTGTGAGGCTGGATTATCGGTAAGGACTGTCGCTGCACGTGTTGACCGACAGGCATCTACGGTGCAACGTGTATGGCAGCAGTGGTCAAATGAAGGTACCCACACTCGTAGACCTGGCACAGGCCCAACTCGACAGACAACTGTGAGAGAAGATCGCCGCATCATTCGGATGGTCCGGATGGAACCCCATGCAACAGCAGCGCAAATTCGAGCAGCTGTGGCACCCCACGTTACACAACAAACAGTTGGTAATCGCCTGCGTGCAGCTGGCTTACGATCCCGTGTCCCTGCAGAAGGTGTTCCATTGACCCCACAACACCGACGTGTAAGGCTGGCCTGGTGTCGAGAACGATCGACGTGGGTCGACGAATGGCATAGGGTCGTCTTTAGTGATGAATCGCGGTTCTGTCTTGCCTGCAGTGATCGCCGGAATCGTGTGCGCCGACGTATCGGGGAGAAGGGTCGCCCAGACCTTATTGTCGAGAGGCACACAGGGCCAACACCAAGCATTATGGTCTGGGGAGCTCTTGGCTTTAATGTGAAATCACAATTAGTGTTTGTTGAGGGCACTATGACTGCTCGACAGTACGTTGATAGGGTACTCAATCCAGTGGTTGTCCCTATGATGGCGAACATTGCTAATGGGATGTTTCAGCAGGACAATGCCCGGGTTCACACTACACGCATCTCCAGAGAGGCTCTCCACGACATCACAACCTTAGAATGGCCAGCCAGATCCCCGGACCTCAGTCCTATTGAGCTTGTGTGGGACATGATGGGTCGACAACTGGCCAACCGTCCTCAGCCACCCACAACTCTGGAACAACTGACCCATGCAGTGCAGGAAGCATGGGCCACAATTCCTCAGGAGGCGATCCAGGGCATTATTGACTCCATTCCTCGCCGAATGCATCAATGTATTGCAGCTCGTGGTGGGCACATCCTGTATTGATTGTTGTCCAAACTTGCGGTCAGAGGGACCTGAAAGTGTAATCATCGAATCATAACCGAACATTCGTCTTGCATGTTCAATTGCAGCAATGTAGCACCACTCCTTCCGGGTGTTGCATTTTCCATTTTCTTCAGTGTATTTAAAAGACTGGCAATTTTGAAATAGCTCCCAGTCATACCTTCCAAGATATCCAACATGGAGCTCAAATTTCAGTTGCGATTTTTCAGCAGTTGGTAGCACTGACATCATTTTCAAATACGGCATTGAGATATTCAGGTATAGATCTTTACTCATACCAAATTTTGTTTCGATTGCTGCAGCCGTTTAGGAGTTGATTGGGGGGGGGGGGACACACAGCCAGCCACACAGCCAGCCAGCCAGCCAGCCAGCCAGACAAACAGACAGACAGAAGGACAGACAGACATTTGCCCGGATCGATTTCATAAGTCTACTTTTTCCTATTTTTTTTGCAAAATATGAAAAGTAGGCTAAAATTAATCAAAAGAAAAAAAGCAAAGCAATATAAAAAATAAAAAAACAAAAAACAGAAAAATAGAAAAAACAAAAGAGCAATAAATAAAACACAAACAGAAAACAAAAAATCTAAAAACAAGAAAACTAAAAACAAAATACAAAAAATTAAACACAAAAAGAAAACAAAAAATCAAAAACAAAACACACTAAAATCCAATAAATAAAAAAAACACAAAATACAAAACACAAAAGAAATACAGGACAAATAGAAAAAAAACTAAAAACATTAAACATACAAAATACAAAAAAAGCAAACACAGAAAACAAAAAATCAAAGAAAATCTATCCAATAGACAAAAATACAAAAAAAACCACAAAAAATAAGAAAATAAATCGAAAAACTAAAATCTAAAAACACACATCCAAACTACAAAAAACAGAAAAGAAAGGAACACAAAAAACAAAATAATGAAATACATCAAAAACAAAAATAATAAACAAGTCTAAAAACAAAAGATCAAAAATACAAAGAACAAATGAAACCAATAAACAAAACACAAAAGTACAAAAATGACAAAAATCAAAAATCTAGAAACCAAAACTGAAAAAAATTGCTTGATGTATACAGTAGATATGTGCAGGCAGATGGAAATGAGCAAGGAGAAGGAGCCGCGGTTCGTTAGAAGACACCGTCCTGGGGTTGAAAAAGGGAAACCACTGTCTCCGCCGCAGCGTCGTCCGGCCCCGAGACCATGCACTGAGCTATCCGCTTTCCTTAATTTTATGGTATGGTAGCTAAATATCATTCTCAACTTGTGTTCCAAATACGAAGCGTTCCTAGCAAGACAACCGAGTGACTTAAGTCCATATTACAAAGTCTCAAAATGGATGTGTTATTTCTTAACGGACAGGTCGTCGATTATTGATGAACCGGTCTCTCCTAGTGTTGTATGCACCTGACTGTACAGTGGAGAGAGATAGAGAGAGATATCCTGGATGAAACAAAGAGAACACTTGCACTTCCATGATTGATGTGGCAAACAAATGCCATTCCCAATGTTTTGAATGGAATAAGATTGCCCCTTTGTTGTTCCTGTGGCGTGAAATATGCTTCATAGAGAATATATGTAAGCCGGATCTCGGAGAACGAAAGAAAGAAACAGATAACGAAGATAGATAACAAGTGATGCTATGATATTGCTTCGGTGGCGTAGTCGGTAGCATGCTGAGCTTCTATGCCCAAGATAGCGGGTTCAAACCCGACCGAAGTCGTCGGATTTTTTAAGAGCGTTAAAAATCCTTCAGTATGCCTTCCTTCGGAGGGGAAGTAAAGCCGGCGGTCCCATGTCATAGATTTATGGCATGAAAAAGATCCTTTCACAGACTAAACTTGTGTAAAGCAAAATTTGTTAGGTTAGATTTCGTCAGAACGCTCTATCAAAGTTCCAACGTTCGCCACTAGGTATCATTGATATCTGGTGACGAAAGTTGGAACTACTTGAAATTGAACGGAACTTGTAGCTCACCCTTTACGGTGTCCGCTGGAAGCAGCTACAGACTCAGGCGAGCCGAACATGTCCTCGGACACTCCCGGCACTAAAAGCCATACGATAAATAAATAAATATGATATTTATTTATAAGGATCTATCAGGCTCAGTGGGGAAGGAGTTAACCGCTTGGACTCACCCCTGCTTCCAACAACTCGTACACTGGACACATTCCTTTACACAAATTGCTGTAATTTTCGAATACTTATCATTTTGGAATAATTCAAATATTTGAACTGTTCTATTTATTTTAATAATCGACTATCCGAAATACTCGAGTACTTAAATGTTCGAATGATTCGAACAAGCGAAGTATTCGGAAATCCACATTGTTGGAACATTCGAATTAATAGAATATCCAAATGATATGTACATCCTGGAGAGGTTGGTTGGTTCTTGTTGCCCCGTGTATTTTGGGTGTGTGTGGAATCTGTCTGATAACCGGTGTTAATTAGTGTGTGTTCAAGTCAACAACAAGTCAACCCCTGGCACTATACATCCCATGACGGGCTAAGGCCGACCAAGCGACCGCTGCCCAGCCATTTGGCCTGCAGATATTGGGGTGACGCGTGATCATCGCGTCGGGTCCCCTCGGCCGTTAATCTTGGTATTCGTGATCGGGGCGTTGTCTCACTGTCAGTCAGCTACTCAATTGTCCTCACGAGGCTGAGTGCACCCCGTTCCAACCTTCAAGTCAGTTTTAAAATCCCTGACGGAGCCGGGGATCGAACCCGGGGCCTCCGGGTGAGAGGCAGGCGCGCTACCCCAACACCACGGGACAGGCATTAGTGTGTGTTATTTGTTTTAATTCAAGTAAGGACTGCATACATTCGGTTCTCAGTAGTTCCAAATTTTGCTACTAAACGCCACCGTCAACGACCAACCAGTTCTGAACTTCGTTACTAGATGGCACCACAGTCGGCTCCTGGCAACGAACGTTGGAACCTAAGAGCGTTAGTCAAATCTACCTTGTTTAGCCTCTTTTCATTTATGAAAAAAAATAATAATAAAAAAAAGCTTACGAGATCACCCATTGTCCGTGTGTCTGTCTGTCTGTCTGTCTGTGCGTGTGCGTGTGTGTGTGATGGTGTGTGTCCCCTCCAATAACTTCTAAACGGCTGGAGCTATTTCGAAGAAACTCGGTAAGTTCATAGCACTATCCAGGACGACCCCGACCTTCAAATTTTGTCACGTCTCACCAATCCAACATGGCGGCTGTGCGAAATATTTCACCAGCATTCAATATCTCCGAATCTATTACCGATATCACCCTGGAATTTTGTACCTTGATAAATGAAACTACTAAAGGTTCACCTATGTGACCTTTGAAAACCTGGTAACTACAAAACCAACATGGCGGCCAAGCGAATTTGCGACTTTTAAATAGACGTTTCTCGCGATTTAACCAACCAAACGCAATAAAACTTGGTACAGTATATGTATATACACATTGTAATGCACCGACATATAACTTCGTTCAATTGTATACATAACCTCAAGATGGCGGCTGTGCGAAATATTTCACCGGCATTATATATCTCTGAAACTGTTAGCGGTATCACCCTGAAATTTTGTACGGAGATAAAGAGCACTACTGGAAGTTCATCTATAAGACTTTCAAAAACCAGTTAGCTACAAAACGAATATGGCGGCCAAGCGAATTTGAAAATTTTAAATAAACCTTTCTCGCGATTTAATGATCCAAACTCAATGAAACATGGTACAGGAAATGTTTATACACATTGTATTGCAATGGTATCTAATTTAGTTCAATTGTTTACATAATCTCAATATGGCGGCTGTGCAAATTTTTATTTTTTTTATTTCTTGTGTCGTAATCATGCGATCAAAGTGAAAGTTTGGATAATCAACCTACGCAATAATTTTCCTTTAATGGTACATGACTCTATGGCCTATACATATAACAATCCAACATGGCGACCATCCGAAACATTTAGATGGATCTCAATATCTACGAATCTATTACAGCAATCAAACTGAATGTTTTAATGTTCATAGGGGCTATGAACATAAGTCCACCGATAGGACTTTCAATAACCTCGTGATCACAAATCCAACATGGCGGCGAAGCGATGTATACATTTTCACATGGTCTTTTCTCGCACTTTAACCATCCGAGTGCAGTGACACTTGGTACAGTAAATCCTTATACGAATGTTAATCCACTGGCATCTAATTTATTTCAATTGTTTCCATAACCACAAAATGGCAGCTGTGCGAAATTTTAAAATCTCGTTTTTACTTCTTGTGTCCTAATCATGCGATTGAGTTTGAATAGTACACGTACACAATAATCTTCATGTAACAGTACATAACCTTTGGACCTACATATATAAAATCGAACATGGCGACCATCCGTAATATTTAGTCGGTTCTCAATATCTACGAATCAATTACAGCAATCAAACTGAAATTTTGTATGTTGATAGTGGCAATTAACATAAGTAGGATATATGAAAATAGGCTGTATAGTAAGTTCTTCACGGAACTACTTGTTTAACCTATGGCTTTTAGTGCTGGGAGTGTCCGAGGACATGTTCGGCTCACCAGAGTTTTGTAGCTGCTTCTATGCGGACACCCATGTGGTGAGCTACAAGTACCGTCGCGTGTGGAATGTTGTCTGGGGAGGAAAGTGTGACTGTAAGGACGAGGAATTGGAAGGTAGCGGCTGTGGCCTATAGTTTGGGACCAACCTCGGCATTTGCCTGGAAGGAAGATCGGAAACCACACAAAACCATCTTCAAGGTTGCCGGCGCGGGGATTTGAACCTCCTCTCCTACCGGATGTGAGCGACTGCCTGCAGCCACGCCGTAACGTCCATGGCTAACTAACCTGGTATCTAACTGATAATTTAGCTTCACACAATTGCAATTAGTGGAAGGTTCTTTATCATGCCATAAATCTATGACATGGACCCGCGGGCTTTACTTCCCCTCCGAAGGAAGGCAGATTGAGGGATTTTTAACGCTATTAAAAATCCAACGACATCGGCCGGGTTTGAACCCGTGACCTTGGGCATAGAAGCCTTGCATACTGCCAACTACGTCATCGAAGCCGCCATCCTGTAGAGGCACACGGTAGAAATGGCTACCCTCGGCTAAACTTTGGAGGCAGCCCACTACATCCTGTAGAGGCACGCTGTAGGAATGGCTACCCTCTGCTAAACATCGGAGGCAGCCCACTACATCCTGTAGGGGCACACGGTAGAAATGGCTACCCTCTGCTAAACTTTGGAGGCAGCCCATGTAGAGGCACACTGTAGGAATGGCTACCCTCGGCTTAACTTCGGAGGCAGCCCACTACATCCTGTAGAGGCACACGGTAGAAATGGCTACCCTCTGCTAAACTTTGGAGGCAACCCACTACATCCTGTAGAGGCACACTGTAGAAATGGCTACCCTCTGCTAAACTTTGGAGGCAGCAGTAGTATGTTTGTGAGAGTTCAAGGCCCGCCTCCACCTCCCCACCTCACAAGATGGCGGTGGCACGATATCTCTCGAACGTATGCTCGGATTTTAACAAATGAGGTGTCATTGAAATCGGGCTGACACCCCCTTTTCAATGAATAACATATTTCCACCCCAAAATAAAAACCTACCCCTACTAAGGGTGAAATTGTAATTTTTTAGAGAATCAAGCTTTCCAAGTGCAACATGTGAGAGTTTGAATGCCAATATGGAATTAAACGTTGTTCTACACAAGAGACATGTATACGGCGGATAGCCAATATGAATTAACATGCTTGTTTTTTTGTTTTTTGCATGCCCACTCATAGCTTTTTAAGAGGGCGGGCTTTTTAAAAGATGGCGGCTGTAGTGTAACCTAACCTATCCCAACCTAACGGGTCCTTGTGGACAGGCCATTGTTGACGAGTCCTTGTGGACGAGTCCTTGTTAACAGGTCCTTGTGGACTAGTCCTTGTTGACAGGTCCTTGTGGACAAGTCCTTGTGGACGAGTCCTTGTGGATGAGTCCCTTTGAACTGGTCCCTATGGACTAGCCCATGCATTTATTTAAATTATGTCAAAGGGCCTAACTACATTTTGAGTGTATAGCAGTGTGTTGAACTGACGTTGTTCACCAGCCCCCACTACTATTATGTGATAACGATATGAAAGAAGGTGACGAAATACATGTGAACACGTGTGAGATGACCTTATTACCATCCTCCTTGTGAAAACCACATGTAAGCTAACAAGTCACATTCTGTTTTGGTTCGTTTAAGTTTAAAACTTGATAGATAGAGGACATGTCAAGGGGTAAGTGCAAACCTTGTTGGATGAGTATGTTCTAGTGCTAGGGTTAATGAACACACCCTAGTACACGGGACACATGTAATTTGTGGACAGGCCAAGAGACCTAACTTGGTGGATGGATGTGTCATTTGTAGTTGAAAGAGAATAATGCACATAAGATGTTAAAACTGAGGAGATGGTACGTGCAGTAAACAGACTTGTTATTTCCTGTGCCATATTACAGACATGACAGAGAGCGCACAGTTCTGTTGCTATGATTAACGCTGCAGTAATTAGAAACCTCAGGTGTTCATCAAGACAATGGGTGATGATCATGCAAAGTTAGCAGTCATTGGATATTACACAGGTGTTCCTTCCGATGTCATGTTGCTGACATGGCAGAGCGCACAGTTCTATTGCTATGACTAACTCTGCAGTAATTTGAAACCCCAGGTGTTGATCAAGACAATGGGTGATGATCATGCAAAGTCAGCAGTAAATGGATACCACACAGGTGTTCCTAGTGTACTTTGGACTCTCAGCTGTATTGGGAAAGGAATTGCAATGATCTGCAAAAAACTGCTGACACGAGCGATGAGAGTTTATATAAGAGAGGTGTCATATATTTCCCTACTGTCAGTCTTTATCATCAGAGAGGGTCAAGTGAGGTGTCACAGGACTTAGAATGGTTAACGCTTTTCCATGACTAATGAATTTACCGCAAAATCCAAAACAGCAAGGTCACTGACCTGAGATTTTATAAACTAAGAATCGGATATCACCATGTGAGGTGTCATAGGACTTAGAATGGTCTCCATTTCCCATAACCAATGAATTTACCCAAAATACCCAATACATCAAGGTCATCAACCTGAGATTTTATAAACTAATAGGTGGATACGAACATGTGAGATGTTTACCATGAGTGATGAAACATAGCTAGTTAGAGAAAGAATTATTTTAGGCTACATGTATAGTGACTGACAAGTCTTTCACCTTTGGAACTTGTTTTCAGATCAAACTGCAGTACAGAGAGAGTATAGGTTCCAGGTATGGGTTAATAAATGACAAACGGTGTACACAAAATCTGTTTTATCGATTCAAGGATTAAGAGTAGACTATCTTTAATTGATTGGTTAAAGAGGATAGCTAAACATAAAATGGTGACTACATTGAACTAAACTGATCCAAGCTGAATCAAACCCAACTAAACCGAACCAAACCTAATCAAAAACTTGTAGGTGGATATGGTCATTGGTGTTGTCAAAAAGGAAAGGGATAACGCTCTACTTATAGAGGGTAAGGTAAAGCTAGTGCATGGTGCTAATGCACACATCCAAGTACATGAACCTCACACAACTATCCTATGCTGTTTTTATGGGTTGACTGTTAAAAACTTGCTCAGTGGTTACTGGGACAATATGGTCGCTCAACACATCAAGCTTTAAATACTTGAGGCTAATAATCTAATAATCTGTACTAAAATAAACTGTCTTGCTGGTAGCGCTTACACAGTAGGTAGATGACAGAAATGCTTGGCTAACAGAAATACAATCATTTCCGGTTGTCTAATGTTAGCAGCTAACCGCTTTGTGCTGAAGTGGCGAGCACATGTGCCTCTTGCACTAGAGATTTTAACTCGTTTTCCAGCTTCAAGGCTTAGAACGAATCAAACTAAGAAAGTAGGACATGGTGGCGCAGTGGTTAAGCTGTTGGTCTTTCACTAAGGTGAACTAGTGTGTGATTTCAGGTTAATATGTATGTCATAAACATATTGTTACGTGTTTTGTTAACTGGATTACGGTGGGTAGAAAAGCACAACACAGGATGTTCCTTTTAAAGAAATAATTAATTTTATTTTGGCCAGAAAGTTACACTACTCATCAGCAATTACAAGCAATTAGAACCTAACCTCAGTTTCCTCAAGTCGAGAACACTTCCCCTTTCACTTGTCAATGAGCCACAGAAGTTAATCCTCCCGCTAATGAGCCTAGTGGCCTTGACAGAACTACATGCAACTTCCTCCTTCTGTACACAAATTAGAGTTACTTACGATAACTTGCTACACGCAGCTTTGCTGTTCACGAGCTGGGAAACAATGCCACTGGATTTCGTAACCACAATATCTCAGACACTCAGTGAAAGCACACTCACTCAAAACACAGGCAGTCCCCTGTATGCTTCTCACTTCCTCGCTTCACTAGGGGTTTCGCAAGTCACCACACTTCTGTCGCTCAGGATAAACGCTCACACTAGCTCGTAAAACACAACAGCAACCACTGCTTGACAGGTCGCACTTATATAGCAGGCCGGTGACTCAATAAATGCTTCTAGATCCATCCAGGGTTCACGGCTTCTCGAGGTTTCCATCGCTGGTCCAGTCACGAATATTCTGGACTATCCCTTTGTCCTAGTAGCCCTGTTGCATACGGCGCACGCAATACAGGAGGCAGGGCACAGCCCAGCCCTGGGGCAGTTGTGCCTAATGCGGCGAGCGATGACACAAACTCACAGCCGTAACACCACCCCCTTCCTAAAAAGGCTGATCGTCCCGATCAATCATTGGTCCGTCTGTGTCCCTCCGTAGGCTGCCAGGCGATCTCGATGCACGATCTTCATCTTCGCCCTCGGGCTCCGCTGGATCCTCTAAACGACAACGTTGATCCGTTTCACGACTCGGTACGGGCCCTCCCAGGACTTCTGAAGTTTGGGTGACAGGCCTTTCTTCCGTAATGGGTTGAAGAGCCAGACCAGGTCGTCCTCGTGGAATCCGCCGGCATCCGTCTGCTGGTCGTATCGGGTCTTCATTCGGTCGGTCTCGATCCGCAGTTTCCTCCTCGCGAACGCGTGCACGTCCTCCAGTTGGTCGACCAGTTCTTGACAATACTGGCTTACCGGGACCGGATCATTCCCAGGTCGGCCAAAGGCAAGATCGACAGGTAGACGGAGCTCCCTCCCAAACATGGCCCGGGCTGGTGTGCACCCGGTGGCTTCATGCACGGCTGCACGGTAGGCCAGGAAAAATAGTGGAAGATGTTTGTCCCGATCCCTCTGGTGCTCGCTGATGACTATTCGGAGATGGTTCTCGATGGTGCGATTGAATCGCTCTACCATCCCGTCGGACTGAGGGTGTAGCGGCGTTGTCCTTGTCTTCCGGATTCCCAGCAGCTGGCATAGGTTCTGGAACACCTGCGACTCGAAGTTCCTCCCTTGGTCGGAGAGCAGCTCCAGGGGTACTCCGTACCGGCTGACGAATTCCTACACCAGGGTCTCTGCAATCGTCGCGGCTTCCTGGTTAGGGACCGCATACGCCTCCGGCCATTTTGTGAAGTAGTCGCTGACGACCAATATGTAGCGGTTCCCTGCCTCGCTTAATGGGAATGGCCCAGCAACATCGATGGCCACTCTCTCCATGGGGCCGCCCACGTTGTAGGTCTTCAGTGGACCCCGCCGTCTTCGTCCTGGGCCCTTGCTGGCTGCGCAATCGTGGCACCTCGCGCAGTGGTTCTCCACGTCGGTTCGGCATCCAATCCAGTAGAACCGCTCTCTCAGCTTCTCCAGGGTCTTCTTTATCCCTAGGTGTCCACCAGATTATCCTCCATGGACTTCCTTCAGGACTTCCTCCGTCATAGCCTTTGGAACGACGACTTGTTCCCGAGATGTCTTCCCGTCGGTGCTCTCCCAGGCGCGGCAGATGAGGCCATCCCTTGCAATCAGCGAGTCCCACTGCGCCCAGTAGGATTTAAACTTTGGGCTGCAGTCACTCACAATGTTCCACCCGGGTCTGGGGACACAGGCCCTCTTCCATTCGGCTATCAGTCCCAGGTCATCATCTTCTGCTTGTGCCCGCGTGAAAGATTCGCGGCTCCAGTTCCCTTGAAGTTCCACAGTAGTCCGTCGGCACTGTATCCCGGTGTTCTCCTCCCTTCGGGCACAGAAGGCGCAGTCTTCGGGGCACGGTCTTCGTGACAGGGCGTCGGCGTTAGAATGCAGTTGGCCTTTCCTGTGCTGAATCTCAAAGTTGTACTGTTGAAGCCTCTCTAACCACCGCGCGAGTTGACCCTCGGGCAGCTTGAAGTTCAGGAGCCACCGCAGGGATGCATGGTCTGTCCTGATGAGAAATTCTTGCCCGTACAGGTACTTGTGGAAGTGTTCAATGGTCTTCACGATGGCGAGCAGCTCCTTCCTGGTGACGCAGTAGTTCCTTTCTGGTTTTGACAGGGCCTTGCTGAAGTAGGCCACTACTCTCTCCTCGCCGTTCACTACTTGCGACAGGATCCCCCCTATGCCAAAGTCGCTGGCATCGGTATCGACGATGAACCTTGTTCCAGGTCTGGGGTAGGCCAGAATAGGCGCGGTGCACAGAGCCTGCTTGAGTTGTTCGAAGGCACTGTGGCATTCTGCTGTCCACGTGAAGAGTTGGTCCTTCTCAGTCAGTCGATGTAAAGGTTTGGCGATGTCGGCGAATCCTCTCACGAAGCGACGGTAATAAGTGCAGAGTCCCAGGAAGCTTCGTAGTTTGGACTTGTCCTTCGGAACTGGCCACTCCCTCACAGCTGCGGTCTTCTCTGGGTCGGTGCGCACCCCTTCCTCGGAGACGATATGCCCAAGGTACTGGACCCGCTTCTGGAAGAGCTGACACTTCTTGGGGCTCAGCTTCAGCTGGGCAGTCCGTAGCTTCAGCAAGATCTCCTTCAGGTTGCTGTAGTGCTCCTCGAAGCTTCTCCCCAGAACGATGACGTCGTCTAGGTAGACCAGGCAGGTCTTCCAGTGTAGTCCCCTCAGAATGGACTCCATTAGCCTTTCGAAGGTCGCAGGGGCGTTGCACAGACCGAATGGCATGACGGTGAACTGCCAGAACCCGCTGCCCAGAGAGAACGCAGTTTTCTCGCGGTCATTAGGGTGGACCTCCACCTGCCAGTAGCCACTCTTCTAATCCAAGGTGGAGAACCATCTCGACCCTGATATGGTGTCCAGGGTATCGTCGATCCGGGGTAGAGGGTAGCTGTCCTTCTTCGTGACGTCATTCACCCGCCTGTAATCCACGCAGAACCTGGTGGAACCGTCCTTCTTCTTCACTAGCACGACCGGAGAACTCGAAGGACTATGTGATGGCTCGATCACCCCTTGCTCCTTCATCTCTTCTACCATCCGGTCGACTTCGCCTTGCTTGGCGAGCGGGACTCGTCGGAATGGGGCCCTAATCGGTGCGCTGTCCCCAACGTCGATTCTGTGCTGGACCAAGCTTGTCCTGCCGAAGTCTTTGCTCCCCACGGAGAAGACGTCCTGGAATTCGCGTAGCAGGTCCTGAAGTTGGCGTGATTGTTCCTCGTCTAAATGGTCCTGGGATCCTTGGTACAGCTTCTGTAGCTCTTCTGGCAGTCTGCGTCTTCATCGGTTGTCCGTCTGCAGGTGTCCGTCCGTCGTGTCGGTGATGCGGGCAATCCAGGTAACGGGCTCGCAGACTCCTAGGTTGGTGTCCCGGTGAACCGTAATGTCGTAGTCGTTCAGGTTGGACAGGCGGACGTACGGCCGAGACGTCGTGTTGATGAGAGTCTTGGCAACTAGCAATCCTTTTGTCTGGATGTCCTCATATTTTGGCTCGATGACAGCCGCCACTCCTTCAGCAGTTCCGTCGACAATTACGGCAGCACTGACCTCCGTCCTGGCGGGAACGATGACGTCTTCTCTCAGCCTTACTCGTCGTGCGGTGATGGACTCGTGCGCAGGTTGCAAAGCAAGTTCCTCACCTCCGAAGTGCAGAGTGTTGGTACTCAGATCCAAGATGATGTTGTTCTGGTCCAGGAAGTCCAGTCCGATGATCACTTCATTTGATACGTCAGCCACAAGCACTGGATGCTTTATCACCCGTCGACCAATGACGAACTCCAGTGATGCTTCGCCATGTACCGGTGCGGTCTCTCCGGTCGCGGTTATTAGCTGGAGGTTCCTTTGTGTGGGTTGCACTCTTCACTTCGGGATCACGGTGGGACTGACGATGGTCCTCGATGCTTCCGTGTCGATTAGCATGGGCCAGCTCTCTCCGTTGACGACTCCGTCGACCATCAGGCTGCTATTGTCCCTCCGTAACTTCGTCACACGAACCTGGACTGCCGGGGCTTGACGACTGTCACAAGCCAACCTTTGCCCCCCAAGGCTGGCTAATACTCGTTTTCCCTGGGTCGCGCGGTTTTCAGACGACTGATTTCCCGTCGGATACCCTCGGCGGCGGCGATCACCGCAGTCCTTGCTCAGGTGGCCTTTCTTACCGCAGGTCCAGCAGGTCGGTAGTCCTCTTCCGGGCCGCCTCTACTGTTGCCTTCCGGCTGTGTCGTTGCTGGTGGTGCCGTGTCTATCGAAGAAATGGCTTAGCGCCTCCATTAATTCGTCGGCCAGGGGCTTGTTCTCGTTGATTTTTACTAGTTCGTCGACGTCCACTTGACGCACCCGCGCGTGCATTCTGGATGCCTGTTTTGCCGTCTCGAACTCAAGTGCGTGGCTCAGCGCATCTGTCAGGGTCTTATTGCGCGCGAGTCGCAGCGCCTGTTGAGTGTCCGAGTCCCGTAGTCCATCGGTGAAAGTCTGCGTCGCTATCTGCTCCAGAAAGTCGGCCGGCGCTTTTGGGTAGGCGAGCCTTACGAGACGTGCGTTGTCCATCTCGAACTCCTGCAGGGTTTCCGCGTTCTTTTGTACCCGGGTCCGGAGCTGCATCTGGTAGGCCTGCTGAAGATGGCTATCTCCATATCCGGTCTCCATATGGGCGATCAGTGAAGCGTAGTCGTGGGATCCAGTCGGGATGGCCTGAAGGACGTTAAGGGCGTCACCTCTCAGCGCTACAATGAGAGCTGTAGCCTTTTCTGTGTTGCTCCAGTTATTTATGGAACAGGCCGCCTCGAACTGACATAAATAGGTGCTCCACGGGACCTTTCCGTCGAAGGTTGGGGGCGTCACTCTGCTATGTCCCGTTCCTGATATTCCCGGTGTAACGGTGGGCGGGCGTTGGCGCAGCTCGGTAACTTCCTCTCGTAGAGCGTTGAATTTCTCTTCCTCCCCCGTCAGTGGGCGTTGGCGCAGCTCGGCAACTTCCTTTTGTAAGGCGTTGAATTTCTCCTCCACCCCCATCAGCGGGCGTTGGCGCAGCTCGGCAACTTCCACTTGTAAGGCATTGAATTTCTCCTCCACCCCCATCAGCGGTCGTTGGCACAGCTCGGCAACTTCCACTTGCAAGGCGTTGAACTTCTCCTCCACCCCCATCAGCGGGCGTTGGCGCAGCTCGGCAACTTCCACTTGTAAGGCGTCGAACTTCTTTTCCACTGCTGCGACTTCCTCACGTAGGCCCTGTTCTAATTTCCTTTGGCTCTCCTCTAATCTCGTCAGCAGACACTCTTCCAGATTTTTCTGGCCATCCAGAAATTTGGCGGTTAGGTTCTCTGCTAACTTATTCTGGCCGTCCTTCAGGTACTCTGCTAGCTTATTCTGACCTTCTTCTAATTTGGAAGTTAGGTCCTCGGCTAAACTTTTCTGGCTGTCTTCCATCTTCTTCAGGTCCTCCGCTAACTTATTTTGACCGTCTTCCATCTTCTTCTGGCCGTCTTCTAATTTGGCAGTTAGGTCCTTGGTTAAATTCTTCTGGCCGTCCTCTATCTCCTTCTGGCAGTCTTCCATCTTCTTCTGGCCGGCCTCCATTTTGGTTTCTGTGCCATTTAACTTTTCTAGCAATGCTGCCAATTGCGCCTCCATTTTAGTTGTTTGCCTTGTAAAGTGCATGCACTCACAGGAAAATTAGAGAAAATGACCTGCTCGGGTTTTGAAACCAGGACCGTCAGGTGTTGTGCTTGAGTTCGTAATCCGGCTTCTGACACCAGTTGTTACGTGTTTTGTTAACTGGATTACGGTGGGTAGAAAAGCACAACACAGGATGTTCCTTTTAAAGAAATAATTAATTTTATTTCGGCCAGAAAGTTACACTACTCATCAGCAATTACAAGCAATTAGAATCTAACTCCAGTTTCCTCAAGTCGAGAACACTTCCCCTTTCACTTGTCAATGAGCCACAGAAGTTAATCCTCCCGCTAATGAGCCTAGTGGCCTTGACAGAACTACATGCAACTTCCTCCTTCTGTACACAAATTAGAGTTACTTACGATAACTTGCTACACGCAGCTTTGCTGTTCACGAGCTGGGAAACAATGCCACTGGATTTCGTAACCACAATATCTCAGACACTCAGTGAAAGCACACTCACTCAAAACACAGGCAGTCCCCTGTATGCTTCTCACTTCCTCGCTTCACTAGGGGTTTCGCAAGTCACCACACTTCTGTCGCTCAGGATAAACGCTCACACTAGCTCGTAAAACACAACAGCAACCACTGCTTGACAGGTCGCACTTATATAGCAGGCCGGTGACTCAATAAATGCTTCTAGATCCATCCAGGGTTCACGGCTTCTCGAGGTTTCCATCGCTGGTCTAGTCACGAATATTCTGGACTATCCCTTTGTCCTAGTAGCCCTGTTGCATAAGGCGCACGCAATACAGGAGGCAGGGCACAGCCCAGCCCTGGGGCAGTTGTGACTCATGCGGCGAGCGATGACACAAACTCACAGCCGTAACAATATAAAAAGCAGAGATAATGTTTAAAACCGATTACACTTGCCTCTTTTCAATTTATTACTTGGATTACAAAATACAAGGGCGAACTGAGTTTGATATACAGTTAATGCTACCTATCACACACTAGACTGTAAGAAAGCCAAGAGAGCAAAAGGCGTAGGTAGAGCAGTGGTAAAAATCGCTATATGTGGAGAACTACTAGCGGTTTTATGAACTGACAAATCTATGTCACATAAACAGTGTAGGTTACAATCCAGCAACCATAATTTGTATCTTGTGGAACAGAGAAAATGCACTTTTGCCTTGATGGATAACAAATGTGTGTAGACGAATGACCTACGCATTAGCCTACCATGGGGTTATAACCACGAGGAGGAGGTGTGATTTCTATATTTTATTGTTTAGAAACATGGCTTTTTGTAACCAGTAGATTTAGTATTTTGTAAATATTCATTTTTGTAATTGTAAATATTTAATTTTTGTAAATAGTGGATTCCATTTTCTTGTAATGGTTGATGTTAAATGTATAACTAAAAGTTCTTTAGGATGAGTCGCAGGTTAATGATGTTTCTGGAGATAAATAGAGTGGTTGTGTTTGTTTAAAGACAGGCATGGTTGTGTGTGAATGTATGTTTACACAGAAAGAAAGAGAGAGAGAGAGAGAGAGAGAGAGAGTGTAAAACAGCCTTACCTGTAGTAGTAGTAGTAGTAGTAGTAGTAGTAGTAGACCTCTTATGTTTTTGCAAACACATAGACAAACTGTATGCATACTGGAAAAAGTTTTGTAAACACTCAAGTCCACAAGACCAATTAAATTAGTAACTGTTAGGTTGGCCGAGTGGTTAAGGTGTTTGACTTAAGATCAAATTTCCTGTGCAAGGAAGCGAGGGTTCGAATCCCTTATCTGACATAACTATGGCCTTAACATGACTTGGCCACACTGTATCATTATGATACTTGGTTCACAAACCATAGATGGAGTGCATTGTTTAAGACCACTCTCTTTCCGAACATAGTCAGAGACTGTTGATGGTTAACAATTGTATTAATAGTGGGACATGGGGATAGCAATTAAGAAAAACAGTCAATACTCATGCACTATTTTATTTATTTAATGTAAGTACTTGTACAATAGTTATATAGAAAATACAACTTTCTTTTTGTCTATTACTATCTAGTCCTTTTCGATCCACTTGCATAAGGGAGGATGACTTTGTAGTTCAGCCCCTTAAAACAACAACAATAACACTACCTCTTGCATAGTCTGTGATGTTGATGACTTGAGACGTGGAAGATGGATTAAACATAACTTTTACAACAGGGGTTAAATGTTGTTCAATAAACAATGCACTATTTTGAGTAGCAACATCTTTCTCTTATACTAACTTTTTAGCATTCTGATGATTTTTTGTCAACACCATCAGTGTTTTGTCTGGAGCACTACATTGATGATCACTCACACTTAAAACCACACCATTTCTACTTTTCATATTGCCTCGACATCTTGTTGACCTCTGTTTTGAGCATCGCCAGAATATTATTCCTTTTACATTTTGTCGTCTATAGTTATAGGAGTAGCCTTTATAGAGTACACGTTGTTTACCTCGGTTAGTTGTAGTAAGTTCCATAGTAGCAACTAACCTGTTAGTATGATTTGCACACTACAAAGTGAACCGTTTTTCTTTTCCTCCTGTAGTCTTCCATTTTTCTCTTTTCTTCGGCGTGTCGATTATCGGAATTGTTCTCTGTTCTTCTGGGTTATTACAAGCCAGGGTAACCGGGCAAATCAGTGGACATTTCTATAATTGCTGATCAAGGTTCGTTATAGTGATTTCTCACTATGCCGAATCGTGATTAGTGACACCTCTTTCCTTTTAACTTCCTTTTTCCGTCACCTGTGACAACGGTTTGTTACCCTCCCGGGCAGTCTTCTGTTTTTTTTCTATCATGGTAGGACCTTTTGGTTTGTGCACCCGCTCTCATTTTCGAGATGCCTTGCTTTTATATTCGTTTTTTCCCGTTCGTTTGTGTTTTTTATAAAGGTGCGTGTAGAGGTGCGAATCTCGTTCATTTAATGTCCTTCCGTTATGCCGGACTTATGCTGACACCATCAAGGTAGGTTACGTATTTTTATCTTTGCTCATTGTATGGAATACTAGGGCGTTTCGCCATTTCTAGTATGTCCATGGAGTATGTGTTTCGTTCCCGTTAATATTTGTCCCCATTTCGTCGTATCTTTTTGTGTTGGTATTTGGTACGGCTTACTGAGTAGCGTGTGTTCAACAGTAAGACCTATGCCATGCCTCTTATCTTTTTGTTTGCCTCTTATCTTAGGATTGCGTTTTCATATGCAAATCCATGAGTTTGGCTTAATCCCTTTCTAACGTAATATATTTTGATGGGTGTCATTTTATTTTGTGTTGCAATACCTTTCTCGTAATTATTTTTATTATCGGTTTCTTTCCCCTTTTGTGTTTATTCTTTTACGTCATATCTACGCGCGCTCTTATTAACACTCCGTCCCCCCACGCACTCCTTCATCTCCTTCAGGGCTATTTGAGCTTTCGTTCACTCTTTTGACGGCAGACTCACTTTCCCCGACTCTTTGTCTAGCCCTTTTAATCTTTATTTTTCACTATGTTATTTTACTCTTTACGAGTATACTTTCCCAGGTGTGTCCCCCCCCCCTTTACCGTTATCTCCTATCGATCATGAAATTTACGTTTCGGTGCTTTCACCCGTTATTTTACCTAACATCACATGTTTGACGTCCACTTAACCTCATTCATAGCATGTAATGCTGCCTCGTCATTCCTTGATGTTATCTCTTTGGTCAATACATTACCTCTCCTTTGCCTACGTGTTGAGTATGTGTACCTTATTTATTAGTCTTTATTTCTTTAGGCTAAGCTAAGCTAGGCCCATAATGAAAAGCGCATTCGAATAGAACTTGCATTCACATGGCAGTGAATGTACGTTCAATCCATCGCCTCTGATACCTTCATAACCTTAGTCCGGTTTAATGGGCCCAGCGCCAGGCTAATCGGTACCCACTTCCACTGCGAACTACATCTTGCGAAAGGCCAGACGGCACGAAAGGTTATATCTGTTCTGGTAATAGAATTATTTAGCGTTGGCTTTTATATTTAATATGTACAGTTTAAAGTGATAGAAAAGTGGTAGAAACGTGGTAGCAAAGTGGTAGACAAGTGGTAGACAATTGATAACAAAGTGGTAGAAAAGTGGTAGAAAAGTGGCAGAAAAGTGGCAGAAAAGTGGTAGCAAAGTGGTAACAAACTAGAAAAGTGGTAGCAAAGTGGTAGAAAATATTTCATGCATTGTTAAGAAATAGTTTAAGCGGTTACATGGATTCATTATACAATAATTTTAGCATGACGAAGCATTTTCTATATCCAATAGTTCTTCCTCATATTTAGTATGACCAGCCTGTTTGCAGGCATGCAAGTGCTGAAGCTGCTGGATTAGCTTACTGGGATTGTTCCAGTAAACAAATTTAACGATTGACTATTTAGGGGTAAGCAGAACATTGCCATTATCTTTATCATCATCATCATCATCATCATCATCATCATCATCATCATCATCATCATCGTCATCCTCAGCATCTCTATCACTATTATTATAATCACCATCATTGCGATCAACTTTATCCTCAACATCACTAAAACTATTCAATTCCTTTTGTTTCTTTTCCACAGAGACCTCTCCCATAGTCTGTGTTGACGTTGATAGTGTTGAGGGTTTCTTAGACGTTGACAACTGTCCTAATATGACTTTTTGAGGACATGATAAGTACTTTTGAACACACACTACACTATCTTGAGCAGCAATATAGTTTTCTTGAACTTGCTTTTTAGCATTTTCATGACTTTTTTGTAAACAGCAACCGTGGTTTGTTTGGATTACTACATTGATGACCACTCACACTTAAAACCTTTCCATTTTTACTTTTTAGATTGCCTCGACATTTTGTTGACCTCTCTTTCGACCATCGCCAGTATATTATTCCATTCACATTCTGACGGTTATAGTTATAAGAGTAGCCCTGATAGAGTGCACGTTGTCTACCTTTGTTGGTTGTAGTAAGTTCCATAGTAGTAACTGGCCTGTCAGTATGATGTTCACACTACAAAGGTTACAACTGTTCTGGTGATAGTGACTTACCATAAGCTTATATATTGGCTTATGTTTTGGCTTTTATGTTGGTTTATGTATTGGCTGTTGTGTCGGTTTTTGTATTGGCTTGCGTATTGGCTTTTGTGTTAGCTTACATATCGGCTTTTCTGTTGGCTTATTTGATAAGTTATTTTTCTACAGATGCATGTACTAAACAGTATGTTGATATATACAGCTTACGACGTACCAAAGGAGATTATGACATGCAAAATAAACAATGGCTTGTGCGTGTTGGCTTTTGTGTTGGCTTATGTATTAGCTTTTGTGTTTGCTTTTGCGTTGGCTTTTGTATTGGCTTATGTATTGGCTTTTGTGTTGACTTATATCGGCTTGCGTAAATTAATAGAATGGCAATAGATATAACTAGAGCAATTACACCCCCTAGTTTATTGGGGATGGATCGAAGAATTTGTGTGTTGGCTTATTTGACAAAGTTATTTTTCTCAATGTATTTAGTGTATTTTTTTCTTGGTTTTGGAAAGTATCTCAAAGAAAGGAAATATTTAAAGACTTAACCTCAGCACACCTAACATAACCGAACATTGCCTAACTTAACCTTGTCACGTGACATGTTCTACAAGTTTAGACTTGCTTAAGACTGGCTATGACGTCACACTTAGCTCACCTAACCATAGACCCATGGCAAGAGAGCGATGAACTTATGCAAGCACATCAGCGCTGGTCACCCGCCTGCCCCTACCTATGCAGAATGGAGGTGGGAAATATACCTTGTCATTCAAGCTATCCCTCACTCATGCCTCTGAGTCATGTAAAAACAAGTTACGATATGTGTGGTCTGTATGGTGTCAATGGTGCTTCGGTGAGCAGCCCACCGTCAAAAACGTCTAGTTTAGAGACATTAGACCGCCCCTACCCCAAAATGACTAAAGCTTGTAGGACGTGTTATGCTAATAAAATAATGTAATAAAAATTGGTTGTTGTTGTTGTTATATTATTATTTCTTATGCCCCCTGTCATACCCTAACCTCAATAGTGACTAGTCAGTGATGGAATAGAATGTAAGTAAATGTCATGGGTACACCTTACTGGACGATCGTCAGTCTATGGTCAGTTGGACTTGGTCCAGACAAGAGTGAACATGTTGCGCACACTGATTGTGGATTATCAAGGGTTTAAAATTGGAGATAACAAATTTATATTTAAAGAAGTGGCCATCATCGAGTGTTTCACTTTTTGGATATCGCAAGCTACCCATTTGGTGTTTAAACCACCCTATGCGTTTGATTTATTGTGTGATAAAAACCGTAATCTAACCCAGTGGATTGAAACTCATATGCAACTAGACTGGAAGCAAGGAACCATTTCATATAAGCACCTGGACATGGTCATGAAAGCCCACTTGTCCTCTGCCCATGTGGTATTTGTGAAAGGTAGTGAAAAACGTCAATGGCTACAACCATTCTAGGCGTCTTACTGTCAATGTATCGATTTAATGGACTTGGGCTCTCCCTCGCTGCAAACACTCATGGACCGCTGCCCCTGTGACAACATTACCCATAAAGCCTTGGCACAGGTGTGGCAATTGTTTCATTGGCTAACCACCAATGCCTGCTGTGAGTTGTTAAATAAAATTAAAACTCTAGGTTTACCTGTGAATGACACCAGTGAGATATCTACAAGCGACGTGTAAACATCTACATTATACCATGGAGAAAGGGGATGCTACCGATACAGCCATTGGCAAATTCTTTGTGTGTAAAAAGAAACTAGACAGTTTTACCAAAGAAGAATTATTGGTTCTTCCAAAATCGTTCATTTATTATGTGGCAGCAAATGCAGTGAAAGAAATCTGGCAACATGTACCAAAATCATGGACTCAAGACCCTGTGTTAAGTGAATTGCAACCATGTACAGATTATGATCACCATAAGCAAGTGGCCATGGCAAAAATACCCTCTATGCGACAGTGTGCTATTTGTCAGCTGATCAAACTCTATCACGGTCATAAAAGTCAGTGTAAAGACGTTGTTTCTTCATTCTACGGGTGTGATGGCGGGAAAAAAGCAACAACATCAGCATCATCTACAGAGGAGGAAGAGAAAAATCAAACCCTTTCTCCACCTATGGAAAAGGATATGCCAGACTTATACTGGTCATGGCGTCATTGACAAAGTCATTCAATACTTACCTTTTGAAATCCATCTTCCTGGTTATCGTTTTTGTGGCCCTGGAACTTGTCTTGAAGAACCTTTGCAGCATGGCGATATACATATTAATCCTTTTGGATCGAGCATGCACCTTTCTTATTGCCATAGGCATTCTGCATTAAGACGTGTAGCGGATAAAGTATCGTTGAAAAGCTAAACAACGTTTGACATCCTGTGATGTCTCAGTGGGAGAGAGGTTGGCAGCCCTCATTGTGATTAGTGCTATAAAAGGAAAGTTAATGATGAGTGGACATGAACATTGAAAAGGATTGAGGAATTGTTATTTCTTTGTATTCCATTTTTGTAAAGTCATATTTGTTGTGAAATAAAAACAAGGTTTACAAGATCACAATGTCTTTTAATTTTAAAAATGGTGATAGTCATTTCTTCATTTTCATTTTTTCACACATGAATATTTACAATTTCCACTTCCCCTTTTTACATTCCCCTTGTTTAGTTCACACATTCTGTACATTTTTTGTTGTGAAATAAAAATAAGGTTCACCAGATCACGATGTCTTTTAATTCTAAAAATGGTGATAGCCATTTCTTCATTTTCATTTTTTTCACACATGAACATTTACAATTTCCACTTTACATTTTTTACATTCCCCTTGTTTAGTTCACACATTCTGTACATTTTTGTTGTGAAATAAAAACAAGGTTCACCAGATCATTATATCTTTTAATTTTTAAAAATGGTGATGGTCATTTAATTTTTTCACGCATGAATATTTACAATTTCCACTTTTTAATTTTTTACATTCTCTTTGTTTAGTTTACACATTCTGTACATTTGTGTTGTTGTGAAATAAAAACAAGGTTTACCAGTTCACTATGTCTTTTAATTTTAAAATGGTGATAGCCATTTCACTTTTTCACACATGTATATTTACAATTTCCACTTTACATTTTTTACATTTCCCTTGTTTAGTTCACACATTCTGTACAGTTTTTTTTCGTAATATACAAAAGCAAACATTTTACACTAAAATGTATTACTTATCTTATTTTTTTACTAAACTACAGTAGCCTAACATAATACATTCTACTTACAGTTTTTTACAAAAAATATTAAATATAAAACACACTACAAATATTACAATATAGTGATCATTAGACTCAAGTAAAGTAATAGTCGTCAATGCGACTGTTTCCCCAAGCAAAAGTATCAAATGTGTTGGGTATAATGAATCGTTTGTTGTCTTCATTACTTAAAGCAACTTTGTTCAGCAAATTGGAATGTAGCTGATGATTTTTACTTCTAAATACACACATTTTCTTATATATTACAGGCGGGTTACTAACTATACAGTTTTTATAATCACTTATATCTAACTCTTTACTAACAACATTCTTTTTCACTCCTTTTAATTTTTTTTACTACTATATCATCAATTGTCATATAGCTGTATGATTTAGATTTTGTGCCTACAAAGGTGTCTATAATAACACCAGCACATTCATCCTTAAATGTCCCAAGAACCTTTTTGTTTACTATAGGTAAATGGTAAATATTATCCTCGGGATAGTCACTTGTATCAAAACTATTTAGCTCAGTTTTGATATCCTCATAAAACTCATCAGTTTTAAACTCATAAATAAAAGAATCTGTGTCTGTGTAGAGTAATTTAGCATTATCAAGATAGTTTTTCTTTACATAATCATAGTGAAATTCATACATAAGTGTTTTTGACAATTCCAGAATGGTGTAACCCACATATATGGGTTTGTTGTAAGTTACTTTAAGACGATTCATTTGTATTACAACTAAATCCTCATGAATAATTGAACAGCTATGAAAGTTAGGCTTGCTTATTAAGTTGCTCGCACCATACCTTTTACCATCATTCTCCCACTTTGTTATCAGCTTTACATCAACTCGCTTATCAACATTCTCCATAGTCTTTCCAAAACACTATTATTCATGAGTTTATAAAAATCTTTTTCAAACGCGTTTGTTGACTGTGTTCTTAAATTATTGTTTAGATCAATATAAGGTTTGAGCCATGCTGACTGATGAAATTGCAATACGCGATGAATTTTAGTTAATTTCAATCCAAGCTGTAGACACTGTTTCAAGTTTTGATAATGTATTACATATTTACATTTATCATTTACATTAGCAATTAACATTTTTGTTCGTGATGTGATGTATGGAGATTTCATATTCTCAGGACAAAATGGTAAATCATTATGATCATCATGTAACTCTTTAGGGTACTTAAGATTTACCTCAAAAATATATCCTTTATCATCGTTATCATTAAGAGTGTTAACGTGTAAGACATCAATTTCAGGTTGTGTCAGCCAGCGAAAATCTTTCAGTGGTAGATATTGACTCATAGCCCAACCGTATTGGTTATTTGCATCGAGGTAGACAATATACCTTGACTCTTCACAAGGGTTGTAGCTAGGTATGTATTTATTATTCGCTTTAGAATATCGCACACTACATTGGCTTAATCCACCTCGAATTGATGATTTTATAAAATTGATCATGTCTATATCATTCATTAATTCTAAATTTACTTTCGTTTTTTTCAACATTGAACTGAAACTTAACTCAGGAGCAGTGAAATACTGACAAGGATCAAGGTCATAAGTTTTCATACAAACATTCCGAAAATTTTCAAAAACATCTGCTAATAATAACACATCTGTCTTCAAATATATGTCTGAAAATTCACCTAAAGTTTGAATGTCAAACTGTGTCCATACACGTTGCGCATGTAAATATTCCTGATCACTGATATGACTTGTGTTTAAGGAACTGTAAAATGCGTCTTTTTGTGGTAAAGAACACTCCTCAAGACGTTCCACACAGTTAATATATTCATAAGGGAATATACCCTTTTGACGAATCAAATTAAAATCATCTTCTTTAGGAAAGACACGTTGAATTTCATGAAACTGATCTGATTTTAAATTACTAGCCAGCTTGTCAAGACTACTTGGCATAAAGCAGAATGAATCTAAAAATCGCAGTTTTAAAGTTTTTTTTATTGACAGCTTTGATGTATTTTGTGAACGATATGTAATGTTCCTTATTATTTGCAATCACATCAATTTTCACATCTGTAGCTCCAAATTCTTTAACGATAAAGTGGTTATCGTATTTGCTACAGTTATGTAGAATGACTGGAATTAATTTACTTACTCTATAATTTAAATTACATTCTTGGTGAGCATCACCACGATATTTTCCTGTTAAATGGTCATGATCGCGAACCCTGTGTGTATATAAACATTCACCACACATAAAACAATTAGTTTCAGTTTCAAAACCCATTGGAATGATCGTATTTAAAATAGAGGATATATGGATGGCATCTTTCTCAAGTCTTTCCATAAAAACTTTAGGTTCATCAGGTCCTCTATAGAGCTCAAACTTATTTAACGAGTCATCGTAACTACATTTAATATAATATTCAAAGCTAAAAGGTTCATGAATGTGAGTAGTGTTGGTGAAAGGTTGGGCTGGATTCGATGAACATGTATTAAATGGTTTTAGCAAAGCCTCGAAGTCAGCATATATAACAAATGGTACTCGAAGCTGTTTCTCATAATCCTTAAATTTTAGAATGTTATTTTTAGGAGTCGGTAATACCGTACACACATGATTACATCCCCATTTTTGGTGTTGAATTAGTTGGTCTTCTTTCTGGAAATGTAGCAAACAACCATCACACAACCACTTTTTACCATTGTGTTTTGAAACCTGACTACTGACAAGTCTACTTAAATGTTTTATCCAACAATAGTGGGCATTTTCACCTTCGGTTATGTATAGTAAATTTACATGATCATCCTTTTTTTCCTGAGTATAATATAGGGGACCTACTATTCTCTTATTTTCAATTTCATAAACATTAATACTTTCATTGTTCAGCTTTTCAAAACGTTGAATGTCTTTTATCGCCGTAGGAAATTCCATTTATTCTAAATCTAACACTGAAGAATAGGGACGATATGATGATGTTCTATACAGATGCTTCACTGCTGGATGCAAAGCATGCGTCATCATTATTCATAACGTTCACAACAGCTTTCTTACGTTTGATCCATGCTGGCAAATCAATGTATGATGATGCTCGAAGGGGGTTGTATTTATTCATGTTGGTTTCTAAATAAAGTACTTCAACCAACGCCCAGCCTGACTCCCTTTCCTGGAACTCTTCACTCTTCACAATGATAGCACTTGAAATATTTTGGTATATATCACTAATATTAGTTGATTCGCTAACAATTATGTTTTTTGTATTAAAGGATTTGATATCCGTAATTTCACCTTCGCTCCCAGTTTTTACATAGAGTCTAAAAAGTTCAAAATTCATTTTAATTGTTTTATGCTCTAATAAAACATTACCTACCAAGCCGAACACAGTAGGATGAACATTTTTTAAAAAAAATTTCAATACTTTGAGTTTTTTCTTTACTATAAAGTCTATAACTAGCAATTCGACTTTTAAATGCACTACCAATTTGTTGAATATTTCCAGAATTTCTTTCATGGCAAGCGTTATTATTATGATGAATACTGCGTAAATGTCCATGAATGATTGAAGAAGGTATATCAATATTACATACATCACAATTTGTTATCGAAGGTTCACCATTCTTCTTTCTTTTTGTTGCACCACTATTTTCACAATCTTGGGAACGTTTACGCTTTTGAGCATCACATTCGTTTAAAGGTTCCATGCTAGTTGATGGTTTTACAGTTTTTAATTCATGTTGTTCACCATGCACTTCAACCATGTGGGATTGATATCGCTTTACAGCAGCAAAACCAAGTACGCAAACTGAACACGAAAATCGTGCTGAACTAACATGCATTAAATTTACATGACGTGCAAGATTATCTTGTGTGTTAAATGTGGTAGCACAATGACTGCACACAAACATTTTAATGTCATGTTTAAGATTTTCGTGTCGTTGAAGGCTGTCTGGTCTTGAGAACTGTTTCTTACAGTCGCCACACTTGAACATTATGATCACTTTCGAAATTACCTATAAAAGAAAGAAATCATAAATGTTAATAAATGATAAAACAAAGTACAATATAAATAGTTTAATTATATTCCAGTCAATGGTTATAGCAGGTTATTTAAATCGATCATATGTGAACTCCTAGCAAGTCTAACATCATGTTGTTCTAACTGGGGGTTACTATATACCACTGTCACTGACACCTAGCGGTGAACATTGGAACTTGATAGAGTGGTAGAAACCAGCGGTGGCCAGTTAAGTGAGCTAGGTGTGACGTCATAACCAGTCTTAAAGCAAGTCTAAACTTGTAGAACATGTCACGTGATAGAAACCAGCGATCGCCAGTTAAGTGAGCTAAGTGTGACGTCATAGCGAGTCTTAAAACAAGTCTAAACTTGTAGAACATGTCACGTGATAGAAACCAGCAGCCACCAGTTAAGTGAGCTAAGTGTGACGCCATAGTCAGTCATAAAGCAAGTCTAAACTTGTAAAACATGTCACGTGATAGAAACCAGCGATCGCCAGTTAAGTGAGCTAAGTGTGACGTCATAGCGAGTCTTAAAACAAGTCTAAACTTGTAGAACATGTCACGTGATAGAAACCAGCAGCCACCAGTTAAGTGAGCAAAGTGTGACGCCATAGTCAGTCATAAAGCAAGTCTAAACTAGTAAAACATGTCACGTGATAGAAACCAGCGATCGCCAGTTAAGTGAGCTAAGTGTGACGTCATAGCGAGTCTTAAAACATGTCTAAACTTGTAGAACATGTCACGTGATAGAAACCAGCAGCCACCAGTTAAGTGAGCTAAGTGTGACGCCATAGTCAGTCATAAAGCAAGTCTAAACTTGTAAAACATATCACGTGACAAGGTTAAGTTAGGTAAAGTTAGGTTATGTTAGGTAAACTGAGGTTAAGTCTTTAAATATTCCCTCTATCACTAACACCTAGCAATGAACATTCGGACTTAATAGAGCGGTAATCAAAATCTAACCTACAAAATTAGTTTTAAACACTATTGTTAAGTAGTTCCAAGTTTCGACTGCCAAATATACCATTTTCACTGACATGTAGTGGTGAACATTGGAAAATATCGCTCAAACTGTTTAAAAGTTATTAGAGTGGCACTTACCATTTTATAATTTATCAACTGCTGCCACTGAATGAACAGATTGTAGGAATCTGGTAACCTACAGGTACCCAATTATCTGTAAACTAATCAATCAATAAATACATACATTTCAATCAATAACTTCAACATCAATTAGTAATAAAATACTACAATCCATTAATAATAAGTACTTACCATGCTAATTAATTTAATGATTTTCTACCAAAAAGGCTTTTTTACAACTCTTGAGCAGTAATAGAGCACTGTTCACTCAAAGCGAGTAATAAAGACTGACAGTAGAGAAATATATGACACCTCTCTGATATAAACTCTCATCGCTCGTGTCAGCAGTTTTTTGCAGATCATTGCAATTCCTTTCCCAATACAGCTGAGAGTCCAAAGTACACTAGGAACACCCGTGTGGTATCCATTTACTGCTGACTTTGCATGATCATCACCCATTGTCTTGATCAACACCTGGGGTTGCAAATTACTGCAGCGTTAGTCATAGCAATAGAACTGTGCGCTCTCTGCCATTTCAGCAACATGACACCGGAAGGAACACCTGTGTAATATCCAATGACTGCTAACTTTGCATGATCATCACCCATTGTCTTGATGGGCACCTGAGGTTTCAAATTACTGCAGCTTTAGTCATAGCAACAGAACTGTGCGCTCTCTGTCATGTCTGTAATATGGCACAGGAAATAACAAGTCTGTTTACTGCACGTACCATCTCCTCAGTTTTAACATCTTAAGAATGTGTATTATTCTCTTTCAACTACAAATGACACATTCATCCACCAAGTTAGGTCTCTTGGCCTGTCCACAAATTACATGTGGCCCGTGTACTAGGGTGTGTTCATTAACCCTAGCACTAGAACATATTCATCCAACAAGTTTTGCACTTACCCCTTGACATGTCCTCTATCTATCAAGTTTTACACTTACACGAACCAAAACAGAATGTGACTTGTTAGCTTACATGTGGTTTTCACAAGGAGGATGGTAATAAGGTCATCTCACACGTGTTCACATATATTTCGTCACTTTCCTTTCATATCGTTATCACATTATAGTAGTGGGGGGGGGGGGCTGGTGAACAACGTCAGTTCAACACACTGCTTTACACGCAAAATGTAGTTAGGCCCTTTGACATAATTTAAATAAATGCATGGGCTAGTTCGTAGGGACCAGTCCAAAGGGACTCATCCACAAGGACTTGTCCACAAGGACCTGTCAACAAGGACTCGCCCACAAGGACCTGTCAACAAGGACTCGTCCACAAGGACCTGTCAACAAGGACTTGTCCACAAGGAATCGTCCACAAGGACTCGTCAACAATGACCTGTCCACAAGGACCCATTAGGTAGGGATATGTTAGGTTACACTACAGCCGCCATCTTTTAAAAAGCCCGCCCTCTTACAAAAGCTATGAGTGGGCATGCAAAAAACAAAACAAAAAAACAAGCATGTTAATTCATATTGGCTATCCACCGTATACATGTCTCTTGTGTAGAATAAAGTTTAATTTCATATTGGCATTCAAACTCTCTCATGTTGCACTTGGAAAGCTAGATTCACTAAAAAATTAAAATTTCACCCTAGTAGGGGTAGGTTTTTATTTTGGGGTGGAAATATGTTATTCATTGGAAAGGGGGTGTCAGCCCGAGTTCAATGACTCCTCAATTGTTAAACTCCGACCATAAGTTAGAGAGATATCGTGCCACCGCCATCTTGTGAGGTGGGGAGGTGGAGGCGGGCCTTGAACTCTCACAAACACACTACTGGCAGCCCACTACATCCTTTAGAGGCACACCGTAGGAATGGCTACCACCTGCTAAACTTCGGAGGCAGCCCACTACATCCTGTAGAGGCACACGGTAGAAATGGCAACCCTCTGCTAAACATCGGAGGCAGCCCACTACATCCTGTAGAGGCACACTGTAGGAATGGCTACCATCTGCTAAACTTCGGAGGCAGCCCACTACATCCTGTAGAGGCACACGGTAGAAATGGATACCCTCTGCTAAACTTTGGAGCCAGCCTACTACATCCTGTAGAGACACACTGTAGGACTGGCTACCCTCTGCTAAACTTTGGAGGCAGCCCACTACATCCTGCAGAGGCACACTGTAGAAATGGCTACCCTCTGCTAAACTTTGGAGGCAGCCCAATACATATGTAGAGGCACACGGTAGAAATGGCTACCCTCTGCTAAACTTTGGAGGCAGCTCACTACATCCTGGAGAGGCACACGGTAGGAATGGCTACCCTCTGCTAAACATTGGAGGCAGCCCACTACATCATGTAGAGGCACACGGTAGAAATGGCTACCCTCTGCTAAACTTTGGAGGAAGCCCACTACGTCATGTAGAGGCACACGGTAGAAATGGCTACCCTCTGTTAAACATTGGAGGCAGCCCACTACATCCTGTAGAGGCACACTGTAGAAATGGCTACCCTCTGCTAAACTTTGGAGGCAGCCCACTACATCCTGTAGAGGCACACGGTAGAAATGGCTACCATCTGCTAAACTTTGGAGGCAGCCCACTACATCCTGTAGAGGCACACGGTAGGAATGGCTACCCTCTGCTAAACTTTGGAGGCAGCCCACTACATCCTGTAGAGGCACACGGTATGAATGGCTACCCTCTGCTAAACTTTGGAGGCAGCCTACTACATCCTGGACAGGCACACGGTAGAAATGGCTACCCTATGCTAAATTTTGGAGGCAGCTCACTACAACCTGTAGAGGCACACGGTAGAAATGGCTACCCTCTGCTAAACTTTGGAGGCAGCCCACTACATCCTGTATAGGCACACGGTAGAAATGGCTTCCCTCTGCTATACTTTGGAGGCAGCCCACAGCATCCTGTAGAGGCACACGGTAGAAATGTCTACCCTCTGCTAAACTTCGGAGGCAGCCCACTACATCCTGTAGAGGCTCACGGTAGAAATGGCTACCCTCTGCTAAACTTTGGAGGCAGCCCACTACATCCTGTAGAGGCACACGGTAGAAATGTCTACCCTCTGCTAAACTTTGGAGGCAGCCCACTACATCCTGTAGAGGCACACGGTAGGAATGGCTACCTTCTGCTAAACTTTGGAGGCAGACCACTACATCCTGTAGAGGCACACGGTAGAAATGGCTACCCTCTGCTAAACTTTGGAGGCAGCCCACTACATCCTGTAGAGGCACACGGTAGGAATGGCTATCCTCTGCTAAACTTTGGAGGCAGCCCACTACATCCTGTAGAGGCTCACGGTAGGAATGGCTACCCTCTGCTAAACTTTGGAGGCAGCCCACTACGTCATGTCGAGGCACTCGGTAGAAATGGCTACCCTCTGCTAAACTTGGGAGGCAGCTCACTACATCCTTTAGAGGCACACTGTAGGAATGTCTACCCTCTGCTAAAGTTTGGAGGCAGCCCAAAACATCCTGTAGAGGCACACTGTAGGAATGGCTAAACTCTGCTAAACTTTGGAAGCAGTCCACTACATCCTGTAGAGGCACACGGTAGGAAGGGCTACCCTCTGCTAAACTTTGGAGGCAGCCCAGTACATCCTGTAGAGACACGGTAGGAATGGCTATCCTATGCTAAACTTTGGAGGCAGCCCACTACATCCTGTATAGGCTCACGGTAGGAATGGCTACCCTCTGCTAAACTTTGGAGGAAGCCCACTACGTCATGTAGAGGCACACGGTAGAAATGGCTACCCTCTGTTAAACATTGGAGGCAGCCCACTACGTCATGTTGAGGCACTCGGTAGAAATGGTTACCTTCTGCTAAACTTTGGAGGCCGCCCACTACATCCTGTAGAGGCACACTGGAGGAATGGCTACCCTCGGCTAAACTTTGGAGGCAGCCCAATACATCCTGTAGAGGCACACTGTAGGAATGGATACCCTCTGCTAAACTTTGGAGGCAGCCCACTACATCCTGTAGAGGCACACGGTAGGAATGGCTACCCTCTGCTAAACTTTGGAGGCAGCCCACTACATCCTGTAGAGGCACACGGTAGGAATGCCTACCCTCTGCTAAACTTGGGAGGCAGCCCACTACCTCCTGTAGAGGCACACGGGAGGAATGGCTACCCTCTGTTAAACTTTATGGCAGCCCACTACGTCATGTAGAGGCACACGTTAGAAATGGCTACCCTGTGCTAAACTTTGGAGGCAGCCCATTTTATCCTGTAGAGGCACACGGTAGAAATGGCTACCCTATGCTAAACTTTGGAGGCAGCCCACTACATCCTGTAGAGGCACACAGTAGAAATGGCTACCCTCTGCTGAACTTTGGAGGCAGTGCACTACGTCATGTAGAGGCACACGGTAGAAATGGCTACCCTCTGCTGAACTTTGGAGGCAGCCCACTACATCCTGTAGAGGCACACGGTAGAAATGGCTACCCTCTGCTAAACTTTGGAGGCAGCCCACTACATCCTGTAGAGGCACACGGTAGGAATGGCTATCCTCTGCTAAACTTTGGAGGCAGCCCACTACATCCTGTAGAGGCTCACGGTAGGAATGGCTACCCTCTGCTAAACTTTGGAGGCAGCCCACTACGTCATGTCGAGGCACTCGGTAGAAATGGCTACCCTCTGCTAAACTTGGGAGGCAGCTCACTACATCCTTTAGAGGCACACTGTAGGAATGTCTACCCTCTGCTAAAGTTTGGAGGCAGCCCAAAACATCCTGTAGAGGCACACTGTAGGAATGGCTAAACTCTGCTAAACTTTGGAAGCAGTCCACTACATCCTGTAGAGGCACACGGTAGGAAGGGCTACCCTCTGCTAAACTTTGGAGGCAGCCCAGTACATCCTGTAGAGACACGGTAGGAATGGCTATCCTATGCTAAACTTTGGAGGCAGCCCACTACATCCTGTATAGGCTCACGGTAGGAATGGCTACCCTCTGCTAAACTTTGGAGGAAGCCCACTACGTCATGTAGAGGCACACGGTAGAAATGGCTACCCTCTGTTAAACATTGGAGGCAGCCCACTACGTCATGTTGAGGCACTCGGTAGAAATGGTTACCTTCTGCTAAACTTTGGAGGCCGCCCACTACATCCTGTAGAGGCACACTGGAGGAATGGCTACCCTCGGCTAAACTTTGGAGGCAGCCCAATACATCCTGTAGAGGCACACTGTAGGAATGGATACCCTCTGCTAAACTTTGGAGGCAGCCCACTACATCCTGTAGAGGCACACGGTAGGAATGGCTACCCTCTGCTAAACTTTGGAGGCAGCCCACTACATCCTGTAGAGGCACACGGTAGGAATGCCTACCCTCTGCTAAACTTGGGAGGCAGCCCACTACCTCCTGTAGAGGCACACGGGAGGAATGGCTACCCTCTGTTAAACTTTATGGCAGCCCACTACGTCATGTAGAGGCACACGTTAGAAATGGCTACCCTGTGCTAAACTTTGGAGGCAGCCCATTTTATCCTGTAGAGGCACACGGTAGAAATGGCTACCCTATGCTAAACTTTGGAGGCAGCCCACTACATCCTGTAGAGGCACACAGTAGAAATGGCTACCCTCTGCTGAACTTTGGAGGCAGTGCACTACGTCATGTAGAGGCACACGGTAGAAATGGCTACCCTCTGCTGAACTTTGGAGGCAGCCCACTACATCCTGTAGAGGCACACGGTAGAAATGGCTACCCTCTGCTAAACTTTGCAGGCAGGCTACGCTATGATTTCAGTAATTTCCTAGACTCTGATTATGTTTGCATAATACTAATGAAATGCAATGCCCCGGTATCGCTCTAATTTCCCTGTTGGCTTATTTGTGTAAGTTGCTCAATCAAGTTTTTATCTGTATGATTGTCCTCGAGGGAACGCTGTGATCTGATGTGTTGGTTTGTTAAATAAAAACACATCGCGTTTGTTTAGTTCTCCCCCGAGGCCGAGAGAGAGTGCTGGTAGCTCATCTTCATTCTCATTAGCTTCCTCGGTGGATTGGCACGTCTCTTGGATTCGTCTGCAGTGTCACAAGACAAATCTTCCTATCTGTTCTCTCATGTCTCCTATGTTCATAAGATTATTTTTGTCTTTTCTCTTTTCAAAGTGCGTGTTAACCTCACTCGTGCTGTGGCGGCTGCCACTCCCGAAGACCGTGTTCGATTCCCGACTCTGACAAAGAAATTTTATTCCGGTCTGAAGGCTGGAACAGGGTATACTCAGCCTCATGAGACAAAACTGAGAAAGAGTGGGTTTGATTCCTACCGCGGCCATCGTGGAAGTGGTTTTTTCGTGCTTTAGCACTTCTACTCCAGGCAAATGCTAGGATGGTACCTAACTTAAGGGAACGGCCGCTTCCTACTCAAATCCTACCTCAATTACTGTACAATTACACACACTAGTACAGACATATTATCCTACACACACCCAAGTACACGAGGCCACATGTTCACGATGTTGTAAACCCCCCAAAATAATTATCAACAACAACAACAACAACGAATAACATTGAATAAGATCGCAATGAACACAGTGTATAATTGGGTCGTGCCTTCTTGACGGGGAGATTTGAACGTATGTTGTAGTGGCTCTTTTCGGGTAGCGGGAAGATGACACTCTGTATACAAGATTTTAGTTAAATAATGATGATTAACTATCTTCCACGTTTTCTGGCAATTTTATTGTGCACTTTGAATTTCTCAGCTGGTTTTGGTGAGCAATCATACAGTAGAGGAGCCTAAGTGTGCTTGTCTCGGTGGGTGAGTGGTTATCGTTTCGGATTACTAACCCCAAGCTTGCTTGGTAAGTGAGCAGCAAAAATCACGATACGCATGTTATACGATGTTGGCATGTTAAATAACCCTTTTGAATTCAGTAGGCCGTGTTCATAATGGCAAAATTAATCTCGGGATTTTCCGCCTACATAAAGTTCCTCATTTCTCTTCTAGAAAGCGCTATAGTGTTCAAGGAGCTTATATATCTAACCTCCTTGACTTTCATAGTACTTCAAGGAATAACAAAATTCGACATGCAAGCTGCCCTCCGTGTGTCATAAAGCTTGCAGCCGGCATGCAAGGCCATACGATATTATTATTATACTTAAAAACGCAGGCAATCGTTATTAAATTTAGTGTTTCGGTGAGTTTTCTGCTTTTGTACTCGAAGGTTTTCGGTTACAGCTGTATAATTTGTGGTTGTTCGCCTACTGCTCTTAGTTATTTGACAATCACGACAAACAAAATTATACGTTTATCAAGCTGTTGTAGTTCCCACTCTGCTTTATGGCAGCGAAACCTGGGTTACTTACAGAAGGCACCTCTTATCTCTAGAAAAATACCACCAGCGATGCCTTAGGAAAAGTTTTGGTATTAAATGGCTGCACCGGCGCACTAATACAAGTGTATTAGTGTTGAGGCTCTCAAAATAAAACACCAACTTCGATGGACAGGACATGTAGTTCACACACCTGAGTCCACCTCCCAAAACAAATCTTATATTGCCAGCTGAATGTCGGTCAGAGAAAGCAGGGTGGGCAACAAAAACGCCACAAAGATGTTCTGAAGATCAACATGAAGAAATGTCAAAGTGATACAGCAAACTGGGAGGCTGTCGCATCCAACCAATCAGAGTGGCGCCGCAACGTCCATCAACACCACTTGCTCTTCGAACAAGAGAGAAGAAGGCTTCAGGCTGAAAAAAGAAATGCCAGAAAAGAGCGCATGAATCACAGAAATATCAATCCCTAGGATCCATTGGCTGCTCAAGACCTTGTGTGGCAATATTGTGGAAGAGCCTGTGGTTCTCGGATTGGACTGTCACCAAAGAACTCGTTCAATATTATTAACATTGGTTTACAGCGACTCCTTGTATCATGTGTGATAGCCTAATAATAAAATAATTGGACATAATCTTCATTAAGATGGGGAAAATAAGAAAAGAGGCTCTGTTTTCGTGCAACTTGCAAATTGTGATCTTTTACTAACATAAATAAGTTTTAAAATTAGTAGGCTACATAAAACGCCACCTAGTCAATAGCCTACATACTGTATAAGCCTGCTAGGAACATATTAGTCAGCTGCAGTTCAGCATTATTACAGGGATAGAGTTCGAATGACATATTATATAATATTTATTTATTTATCGTATGGCTTTTAGTGCCGGGAGTGTCCGAGGACATGTTCGGCTCCCCTGAGTCTGTAGCTGCTTCCAGCGGACACCCAGAGAGTGAACTACACGTTCCGTTCAATTTCAAGTAGTTGTAACTTTCGCTACCAGATATCAATGATACCTAGTGCTGAACGTTGGAACTTTGATAGAGCGTTCCGACGAAATCTAACCTAATAATTTAGCTTCACACAAGTTTAGTCTGTGGAAGGATCTTTAACATGCCATAAATCTATGACATGGGACCGCCGGCTTTACTTCCCCTTCGAAGGAAGGCATACGAAGGATTTTTAACGCTCTTAAAAATTCGACGACTTCGGCCGGGTTTGAACCCGCTATCTTGGGCACAGCATTTCAGCATGATACCAACTACGCCACCGAAGCCGCTATATTATACTAATATAATAAGAGTTGAGAAAGAACATAAAACGTTTTCTCAAATCATTGAGCTGCCACCTCAAACAAGACCTTTAGTTCCGTTTTGACATTTCCTTCTCAAAACTGTTTCCTACACCAATGTACTATACACGAAGGAAGCTACGGCATTTTACCTTAAGCATGTCCACGTAATTTTCAACGAAGATAATGGACTATCTGAACAAGAGGAAAACTATTTTTAAACCTTCATGCATTTTAAAATAACGTTTTATAAGTTACTAGCAGGTACCCGCGGCTTCGCCCGCGATCAAGACAATGGGGACGATGCATTATTGCTGATAATTGGTCTATTCTATTACAGCAATCGCGGCTATAGGTGGGTCCATTCTAATTCTGAATATTCTGATACATACAGTATATTGATATGAGCAGCAAAGTGGGAATTTTATAGAGTTGTGAATATCTGCAGGGTTCGATGTTACATTATGTTAACACATTTTAAAATTACATTTTTGGTTTTGCCATCTTCTGCTGAGACATAACCTTTTTGTTGTGCGGATAATCGCGAGCACGCCACATACAGTTGCTCATGGGAAAAAATGCTTTTTGTCTAAATGCACACGTGCTACTTTTAAGTGTGTGCCATTGCGATTAGTTAAAGAAATCGCGAACATTGTTTGAAGAGGGAACTGCACTCTTGCACACTGGAATGGCAAATCTATCGGAATATGCGGAATTAAAAGTATTCTTACTTAAGCTATTCTGAATGTAATCTGGCCATACTTATTGATGATTTGAAAGTCAACATATCGCTATTAATAGACCTATAGTTAAATATCTCTCACCTTGGCTGCTGATGTACATTATGCAGTCTCTTCCAGTGTTACATCCCAGGGATTGAAATCTCCAACCACCCTTTTGCCTCACATGCCTCCCTAAGTAATTAAAATTCCTGATTGTTGTTGTTTGAGTCTTCAGTTTTTTAACTGGTTTGATGCAGCCTTTCATGTCTCCCTCTCCTGAGCTAATCGTTTCATCTCTACATAGCTACCACACCCTACATCCGAGGCAATCTGTTGAACCCTGGTCTACCCCTACAGTTCTAGTCCGCGACCCTCCCATCCATAACTAAGCTTGCTATTCCTGGGTGTCTTAATATGTGTCCTACCCTCCTATCTCTTCTCTTCATTAGCAGTCGCCAGAAACATCTCTCCTCTCCCACTCGTAATAATACCTCCTCCTTTGTTACCCTATCTACCCATCTGACCATCATTCTACTGTATCACCACATTTCAAAAGCTTCAATTCTCCTATTTTCTGCTGCACCATTAGTACATTAGTCCAACTCAGCAACTTTCCTAGATTTAAGCCGTGCCTTGTGCGGGGATTCAATGGCCGTGAAAGACAAAATACCAACATTATTCCTCAAGAAGAGTAATTAAGAGAAAATAATAATTAACGTGACAGCCGGTAGAATACGACACATTCGACTGTGAATATGGGTTGCTGATCATGGTAAAAAAAGAAAAAGAGCAGATCAAAATTGGCAATCAAAAATATTCAGTTAACAAAAAACAAATTTATAAAGAAAATGAAAGCATACCGTGCAAAATAGAATCTTAATATTGTAAATTAGAGTAAAGATCTGAAAGCTCGCTTACAATAACCAGCTCAAAGAGTATAAAATTAGACTCAAAATCACGATCGTATCCGACCCCAAAAGCCACCACTATAAATAAAATATATCTCATTTATGCGTATCAATGCGAGGAGCAATGTTCGTGGTTAGAAGTGGGAACCGAACCCCGCATTTTAAGGCCCTAAAACGAATGGTTTTCGAGATATTGCCAGAAAACTATCCCCGGTCTGGAAAATTTCAGCGGTTGCCATAGTAACGTTGATCTGTTTCTCAGAGGGAACACAGTTATTTGGGAATATCTCCGAAACCGTTCATTTTAGGAACTTAAAAGGTGTGTTTCGGGGTCCCTACAGGACCTCCGAGTATTGTTTCTCGTATCTGGCGGCTTAAAATTAGCTAAATTCTACCTTTGTACCGACTGTCCTTGCACAGTGCCAAAGGGCCGAAAAAAGTCACTTACAAATTGAATTTTCAAAAACCGTTTCTTAGTGGGCCCGCTACATACTCGGATCAAGCAACATGCAAAATTTCAGCTTTCTAGGTCTAGTAGTTTGAGCCCTGCGTCGATGAGTCAATTTTGGATGGTCAATGCCAAAGGGCCGAAAAAAGTCACAAATTGAATTTTTCAAAACCGTTTCTTAGTGAGCCTCTACATACTCGGATCAACCAACATGCAAAATTTCAGCTTTCTAGGTCTAGTGGTTTGAGCCCTGCGGTGATGAGTCAATTTTGGATTATATAAAATAAGCATATCATAGAAATGTTACAATATTATGTCACAAGTGGTGAAGATGAGTTCAAAAATATGACTCGAAACAATTGTAACTTACACTGTTATAAAAGAAAAGAATGTTGACATGTATTGAGTAGGTGAGATAATCCAACCTAACGGACTCGACAAAGAAGGAACTCATGAGAGAGCCAGGACAATGGAGTTTGCTTTCCACCACACATACAACAAGGAAGCGATTTCTATTAGAACTAAACTACACCAATATGCAACCAGAGTGCCTGTATGCTAAGGAATGCCTAGGATTAACAACTGAAGAACGAGAGATTTTAAGAATTTTTTTTGGACCAAATAAATGTTGTTACACATACCGATTACGTAGTAAACAAGAAGTTCCGGAACGAACTAAAGAGCCTACTTTTCTTAAAATTGAGATTCATGCCAATGCTTAATCTACAGTATATGAACCTATCTAAAATAATGACGAAATTAAGTTGGTAATATCGAAATTAAGTTGGTAATATCGAAATGTTTAATTAGTTAGAAATATACCTGGTACAATGTAGCCTAATAGAGCACAACACTTGGCAGCCTGGTGACTGAATACATTAGTTCCATCTCTTAAGGTACAGAATACAGAATTTGGTTGTTGAAGTCCAATGGACGTTACATGCAGTTACACATTGGATCTATCAGCACGCGAAAAACCATGTTGGCAACACTGTCATGCGTGTGCTGGTCAGAAATAGTCTGAAATATTATGATATCTTGTTGTGCCAATTTTGGATGAAATCCATTTGTTAGTATAGATGTTACATGTATTTTAAAATTGGACATATCAGCAGGCATAGAATCATTTTGGCAGCACTGACTTATATGAATTACTCCAAATTAATCTGAAATGTCAGGTACTATACCTGTGCATAGTTTAAAGCTGACGCCTTGCATACTTTCTGATATATTGGCATTTGGATAAAAGATAGAGAGAGCAATTATTAACAGTTGGCAGCCCTGGTGGCTCCTAAGAATACGCTCAGTGATATGTGTTTATGTGCACATATTACATACAAAATTTGGTTGAAATCCAATTGATAGTGTAGAAGTTATATGCATTTAAAAATTGAACCTATCAGAAGGCTTAACATTATTTTGGCAACACTGTCATGTATGGCCTCCTGGAAATTAAACTGAAATAGTATTATCTACATATGTGCCAATTTTGGAATAGCCCCCATGCATACCTTCCATGATATCCAACATGGAGCTCAAATTTCTAGTGCGCTTTTTCAGCAGTTGGTAGCACTGACATCATTTTCAAATATGGGCTTGAGATATTCCGGTATACATCTTTACTCATACCAAATTTGGTTACGACTGCTGCAGCCATTTAGGAGTTGATAGTGGGGGGACTCACACACAGCCAGCCAGACAGACAGAAGGACAGACAGACACACATTTTCCCGGATCGATCTCATAAGACTACTTTTTCCTCATTTTTGCAAAATGTGAAAAGTAGGCTAAAAATACCGATGTAAAGATTTGTGTTCCTTTTCTTTTTAATCCGTCATCCTCCCAGCTTCGGCCAAGGCCTCTACGAGGGATCATTCCTCTACCATCACAAGGACGGTGTCTGGGAAGTGAACTGAACTGAAGCAGATACAACTGGGGATGGTGACAGGCGGCCACTAACTTGGGTCTATTAAGGAATCGGTGGCCGAGAGCGCTGACCTGTTGCCTCGTGCCTCGCTGGCATCGGGAGAGCGTAGGTTTGATTCCCACCTCGGCCGTCCAAAAAATGATTTCCATGGTTTCCCAATTTCACCACCAGCACATGTCCGGACGGTGCTTTTCAATAAATCTACGGCTGATTTCCTTCCAAAAATAAATGACCATTGGCTGCATTAATTACAGTACCTTCGGTCGGTCGCATGTGTATCAGAATGATATAAACGCGCGCTTTTCTCGTGTCATTGTTGTGCTCGGCAACAGAGGCAGCGCGCCTTAAAACAGCACCCTCCTGTTTCCTCTTTCATTTCTAGTTTATTTCACAGCCTTCGTGCAGTCGCACTGTCAGCTGCTCAATCAGATACATTGCGATATACGGCGCAACATTTATTCAAACATCCCTTTTCTCATGGATTTTACATCTGATATCATATGCTGGCACAGAAGCAAAGATTCTTGGGTCATAGAAGCTGTTCAGAAACTAATTTTAGATAAATATTTAGTTTGTGTTACCTTTTTGGCTACTTGTGATTAATTTTACTTGCATCGTATGATGTTTACAGAAAAGTGTATTTTGGAAATCTTCTTATATATAAAAATGAATTGCTGTTCGTTAGTCTCTCTAAAACTCGAGAACGGCTGGACCGATTTGGCTAATTTTGGTCTTGAATTATTTGTGGAAGTCCAGAGAGGGTTTAAAAGGTGAATAAATATGAAAGTTGTAGCGCACGAGTAGATTCAACAAATGAGCGACGACGGGCGAATCGCTTAAACAGAGTCCCGTATGCGTTCATATACCATTCATCCGATAGCGATGAAACATGGGTGAGAGGTTGTGTACACTACAGGCAAGGTTTCTGGCTGAGTAAATCCATGTTATAATAGGTAGCGCACGAGTAGATCCAACAAATGAGCGACGACGAGCGAAGCGTTTCAACAAAGTCCCGTATGCCTTCATATACTATTCGTCTGATAGTGATGAAACTGGGCTGAGATGTTGTGTACACCTCAGGGAAGGTTTCTGGTTGGTAAATCGACTTAACAATAGGTAGCGCATGATCAGATTCAACAAATCAGCGACGACGAGCGAAGCGTTTCAACAATGTCCTGTATGCGTTCACATACCATTCGTCCGATTGCTATGAAACTTGGGTGAGATGTTGTGTAGTCTACACTTAAAAAAAAACGAAGGAAGATTGTAGTTTTACGTGACCGTGAATCTTGTGATTATGAGCCACGGGACCTCCTTTTTACGTGGAATCCGAACCACAGGACATGGCATTTCACTTCGAAAATCTCACATGCATTGACCGGGAATCTGTGTACACTTCAGGGAAGGTTTCTGGCTTAGTACATCCACTTTACAATAGGTATCGCACAAGTATATTCAACAATTGTGTAACGGCGTGCGTATCGTTTAAAAAAATTCCGTATGCGTTCATATAACATTCATCCGATTATCATAAAACTTTGGGGAGTTGAGCACAGTCCTGCGAAGGTGTATGAATTAGTAAATTCGTTTTTCAATGGGTGGCGCACAAGTAGATTCAACAAATGAGTGTCGTCGCGCGAATCGTTTAAGCAAAAACCCGTATGCGTTCATATGACATTCATCCGATTGCGATGAAACTTTTATGAGTAGTTGTGTACACGCCAGGGAAGGTTTTCACTTAGTAAATCAATTTTGCAATAGGTAGCATACGAGTATATTCAACAAATGGGTGACGGCGCTCGAATCTTTTCAACAAAGTCCCGTATGCGTTCATATACCATTCATTTCATTGCGATGAAAATTTGGTGAGTTGTTGAGCACGCTCCCATGATTTTTTGAGATAGTAAATCAATTTTACAATAGTTTAGAGGTGGTTAACGGAAAAAGAAAAACAATATTGGGAATCCAAAAGCACTTCAACAAACAAAGTTACAATGCCAACACTTTCTTTGATTGGCATTGCAACGCATGCCGGGTACAGCTAGTAAATAATAAATAAATGATTACACTGGAATATACAGAAAGAAAACAAACAAAAACAGAAATTAAAATGCATGTAGTGGGTTCAGCTACCCTATTTAAGAAACCTATGTATCAAACCGATACATTGCGACTAACACCGTCACTAATTTTTGCACAAAATGTGTTATGATGAAGGAAATGTGTACTACGCAAGTGAAAAACAAGAAGTACCATGAAGAACTAAAGAGCCTACTTTTCTTAAAATTTAAGATTCATGCCAATGATTCATCTATATGGATCTATATAGAATAATGACGAAATTAAGTTGGTAATATCGACATTTCTAATTAGTTCGACATACTGTATACCTGGCATAATGGAGCCTAATAGAGAACTACAGTTGGCAGCCCTGGTGACTGAATATATTCTTAGTTCCATCTCTTAATGTACAGAGTACAACATTTGGTTGAAGTCCAATGGATAGCATGGACGTTACATGCAGTTAAACATTGGATCTAACAGCTCGCGAAAAATCATGTTGGCAACAATGACATACATGTATTAGTCAGAAATAATCTGAAATAATATGATCTAGTCTTGTGTCAGTTTTGAATGAAATCCATTAGTTAGTATAGAAGTTACATGCATTTTAAAATTGGACCTATCAGCAGGCTTAGAATCATGATGGCAGCACTGCCGTATATTAGTTACTCCAAATTAATCTAGAATGCCAGGTACTATACGTGTGAAAAGTTTAGAGCTATTGGCTTGCACACTTTCTGGTATATTGATATTAGGGTAACAAAAATAGAGACAGTATTTATTAAGAGTTGGCAGCCCTGGTTACTCTTAAGAATCGGCATATACATATCTGTTATGGTTCACATAGCACACACGAAATTTGGTTAAAATCCAAATGATAGTATAGAAGTTACATGTATATAAAGTTGGACCTCTCAGCAGGCTTATAATCATGTTGGTAGAACTGACGTATATAAGTTACTCCAAATTAATATAGAATGTCAGGTACTATACGTGTGCATAGTTAAAAGCTGTCGGCTTGCATGGTTTATGATATATTGATATTTGGATAAAATAAATTGAGAGCATTTATTAACAGTTGGCAGCCCTGGTGGATCTTAAGAATACGTTCAGTCATATCTGTTTATGTACACATAGCACATACGAAATTTGGTTGAAATCCAATTGATAATGTAGAAATTATATGCATTTAAAATTTGGACCTATCAGCAGGCTTATAATCATTTTGGCAACACTGCGATGTATGGCCTCCTGGAAATTAAACTGCAATGTTATTATCTATACGTGTGCCAATTGGGGGTGGGGGTGGACTCACACACAGCCAGCCAGCCAGCCAGCCAGACAGCCAGACAGACAGACAGACAGACAGACAGAAGGACAGACAGACAGACAGACAGACACACATTTGCCCGATCTCATAAGTCTACTTTTTCCTCATTTTTGCATAATGTGAAAAGTAGGCTAAAAATGCTCGAAATACAAGGGGGGTCCCAAAATGCAGACTTTTCACAATCACCCTGTAGTTCGAAAACCAAGAGGGCAGCGATGATTTCGATTGCACCAACGGTTTGTTTCACAAAAAAGTAGCACGGAATTGCGAAATCCGTTTTGTTCTATCTTGATTAGTTTCAAAGATACACGTCAAATACATCGAAAAGGCGCACCCCTGTACAGCCGTATTCAATGAAAAAGCATACACGTATTACAATGAGCCTCAAATTTTGACATACAATCTATTATTAAAGGTTATCATACGTCATAGGTTAAACAAACCTTTCTTCTTCTTCTTCTTTTTTTTGGCATCTCGGCATCTCGAAACGGAAAAAGCTAGATACAGTGCCGGAATAAGCCAGCGTGGGCCTGTAGTAAAGGGCAACTTTAGGGTAAAACAAGTAGTTCCGTGAAGAACGAAAGCCTATTTTCATATATCCTACTTATGGTAATTGCCACTATCAATATTAAAAAATCAGTTTGATTGCTGTAATAGATTCGTAGATATTGAGAACCGACTAAATATTTCGGATGGTCGCAATGTTGAACTTTTTTATGTAGGTCTTAAGAGTTATGTACTATTACATGAAGATTATTGTGTACGTGTAGCATTCAAACTTCAATCGCATGAATAGGACACAAGAAGTAAAAACGAGATTTTAAAATTTCGCACAGCTGCCATCTTGTGTTTATGGAAACAATTGAAATAAATTAGATGCCAGTGGATTAACATTTGTATAAGGATTTACTGTACCAAGTTTCACTGCACTCGGATGGTTAAATTGCGAGAAACGTCCATGTGAATATTAATACTTCGCGTCGCCGCCATGTTGGATTTGTGCTCACCAGGTTACTGAAAGTCCTATAGGTGAACATATGCTCACAGCTTCTATGAACATAAAACATTTCAGTTTGCTTCCTGTAAAAGATTCATAGATATTGAGAACCGTCTAAATATTTCGGATGCCATTTTGGATGGTTATATGCATAGGCCATAGAGTTATGTACCTTTCAAGGACAATTATTGCCTAGATATTATTCAAACTTTCACTTCGACCGCATGATTACGACACAAGAAATAAAAACTTAATTTTAAAATTTCGCACAGCCGCCATCTTGAGGTTATGTAAACAATTGAACTAAATTAGATGCCAGTGCATTACAATAAGTAAAATCATTTACTGTACCACATTTCACTGAGCTCAGAGAGTTAAATCACGAGAAAGTCTATTAAAATATTTCAACTTCGCTTGGCCGCCATGTTCGTTTTGTACTTTACAGGTTTATGAATGTTACATAGATAAACTTGTATCAGTACCCTTTATCATCATTCAAAATTTCAGGGTGATATCTGTAATAGTTTCGGAGATATAGAATGTCAGTGAAATATTTCGCACAGCCGCCATTTTGAGGTTATGTAAACAATTTAACTAAATTAGACTCCAGTGCATTACAATTTATATAAACATTTGCTGTACCACGTTTCATTACGTTTCGATACTTAAATCGCGAGAAAAGTCTTATGAAATGTCTCAAATTCGTTTGGCCGCCATGTTGGTTTTGTAGTCACCAGGTTTTTGAAAGTCTCATAGGTGAACTTCTAGTGGTGTCCTTTATCACCGTACACAGTTTTAGGGCGATATCGGTAATAGTTTCGGAGATACTGAATGCTGGTAAAATATTTCGCATAGCCGCCATGTTGGATTGGTGAGACGTAACAAAATTTGAAGGGCACGGTCGGGGACGTCCGGAGTTTCATTGAATTCGCTCCATCCGTTTAGAATTTATCAGACACACACACACACACACACACACACACACACACCAAAGGTGATCTCATAAGCCTATTTTTTCAAAACTGAAAATAGGCTAAAAATATGTGGAGTAATGTATGTACAGCTGTAAGATATTTTCCATTTCCGAGGATGTCCTGCTTTCATAACCACGTGATGGTGTCAGCATTGCCTAGAATAACATTTTATAATTTTTCTACATTTCCACGCAATCGGGCTGAAGGCCCGAAAAGCAAGGCCCCAGGCCTTAGCGCCAACGAAATTGTTGCTCGCCGCTATGTATCACCAACCGTCTAATCAAAAGCAGTTCGTGCGGCGTGGACTCCTACTTGTTATGAAAGCAGGATCTAGATCCATATAGGCTTTCATATTGCAGTGGTAGTTTTCTTCGAGATCTCGGGAACTAAGCGTCGCCCTGGGTTCAAACCTCTACCAATCGAAGCGGGGTCGAATTTTTTTTCTTTCCAAAAGGTATGTATGTTAGTACGTGTGTGCGTAACGTTTTTGCGTTTAGCAAAGTACAGGTCGCAATTTTCAAGATATCGAGCTGAAATTTGGTACGGCGAAAGGGCTAGGGCCTGTGAGGAACCCTGTTGTTGGGTGTTAAAATCGGTGCAGGGCCGGACCTTTTTTTGGGGCCCTGAATTTCATCCTTTTTTCTAATAGTTATATCTCATACACGGTCGATCCAATCGAAAAAGTTAAATGTACAGATGTAAGTTCTCCGCGGTAAGCACCTTTTTATCCCTTATGATTTTTTGATATCTCTCACCGTTTTGATGTTAGTAAATGTTTTTGGTTTTTGAAAAAACAAATTGGGGCCCAAATGTATATTTGTAAAAATTCAACTGATGGTGTAATTGAATTCTACGGAAAATTCTCTATAATAACCCGTTTTTACCTTTTCAGTAAGTTTCGGAGATACTGAATGCTGGTAAAATATTTCGCATAGCGGTCCCAAAATGCAGACATTTCACAATCAGCCTGTAGTTAGAAAACCAAGAGGGCCACGATGATTTCGATTGCACCATCGGTTTGTTAAAAAAAAAGTGGCACGGAATTGCGAGAACCGTTTTGCTCTATCTTGATTCGTTTCCAAGATACCCGCTAAATACATCGAAAAGGCGCCATTCTGTAAAGCCGCATTCAATGAAAAAGCATACACGTACTGCGCCCGAAATTTGAATGCTTCATGTTGAAAATGATGTCATTTTCCGAGCCCATGATTAAATTTAACGTTGCAATATAAATCTTGGAAGTTGGCGCAAGAGATGCGATACTGAGTGCAGTCCTACGCGACACGAGAGACAGCGACGAGCCCGGTCAATATTTATTGAGAGCCCCACTGAAATTAAGTGAAGTTGAGCGGAGGATAATAAGTTAAATAGCGAACAAGTGTTCGACTTTATGGAAAGCTAACAGTATACATCTCGCATAATGAAGTGCGAAAATATGAGTGCCCAGAACAAGAAATTAGAACTTCTAGTAATAATATAGCAGAAAGGCAACATAAATTAAGGATTGTTCTATGGAACATTGAAGGTATAAAGAACGGGTTACAACTAGCTCCAAATAATATTTTTGATGATTATGACATAGTACTGTTAACAGAGACTTTTCTTACAGAAGACTGGGGAGCAAAAGATTTTTACTGCATCCATAATACCGCCATCAAAAGTAACATTGGGAGGCCTAAAGGAGGTATCTCTTGTCTGCTGAAACCCAGCCTATCCCCTTTTACAGTGAAGCACCGGACTAACAACATACTAATCGCGAAGACACCAATTTTATACATAATTTGTGCGTACTTTCAACCAGATTTTCGAGAAGAAGATTTAATAGACGATCTAACTGTAGCGTTAAGTCATGTAGCGAGGAATGATGCGCTAATAGTAGCTGGTGACTTCAACTGTCGCATTGATGTACCTTCTCGTAAGACGTCCACACTTCTGCATTACATGGAACAAGAAGTCCTAACACTGACTAACAATAAAGAAACAAAAACATACATATGTCAAAATGGGTCAAGTACAATTGACCTCGTATTCATTAATAAGGTTTTCCCCGTTCTCCAACAGCGTGCAATTGACAATGTCACCGTAAGAAAACACCTACCCATTGCCACAGTTCTCTACCAGGGAATACAGCAAAAGCAAAGTATCGAGGAATTTGGATCTCACCAAATTGCAAACAATTAGGGTCTCAGACATACATGATAACATAATTGCAGGAAACATTGATGAAGCACTATGGAATTTAGAGAATTCCATGCGGAATTCTGTGCTTTCAGTTAAAGAAAGACCAAGGAAAGCCAAGCCATGGTTTAATGAAGAATGCTTTCAAATAAGGAAACGAACAATCAATGCTCTTCACGCTGTGAGAAAGCAGGAAACGGAAACAACACTGAAGACATATGCAGATCTACGGAAACACTATAAGATCATCATCAAAAAGGCTAAGAAAGTATTTTTTAGAAAATAAGGAGAAAATACTAATTGAAGAAATTGAACAGGATCCCTTCAGAGCACTGAAACCTATACAACCGAAATTTCCTAAGGACATACCAATTGAAACATGGGAACAACACCTTGGTCACGTTTTGCAAGAAAAAGACACCAGACCAGATACTGACCCTCACACAAGTGCTTTCGATCCCATCGCAGTAGAGGAACTTTCACTTGCAATAAAAAGCAGTAAAGATAGAAAGGCATGTGGGCCAGACTCGATTTATAATGAACATCTTAAAGAAGCCGCACCGATGCTCATAGGAACGTGGACCGATCTTATGAACGAATGCTTACGTCAGGGAAGGATACCAGACTCATGGAGACGATCCAGAATAAAAATGCTGTATAAAGGGAAAGGTGACTCCAGTGATCCTAATGCATATAGAGGCATTGCATTGGAAGATACTCTCTTCAAACTTATGATGAAAATACTCACAACAAGACTGACACAACTGATAGACGATAAAATTCCGGAAGAGCAGTTTGGCTTCCGCAAGCAGAGATCGTCACTGCAAGCTGTCAATTACTTGCTCAACATAATACAGGACACTTTAAGGCTTCCAAAACAGAAAGTATATGCAGTCTTCATAGACTTCTCTAAGGCCTTCGACCGCATTAATAGAAGCATACTAGTAAAGAAACTCACCGAAATGATTGGACTGGAGCACCACTACATCACCAGATTGATTAAGGATATTCTACATAACAACCAGGTAGAAATAGATAACGGAATAACTATATCTAATCCAATCGATCAAACAATGGGAGTACTTCAGGGTGACCGTCTAAGTCCTCTTCTATTTAATGTCGCGACTGCAGATGTGGTATGTCTCTTACGTTCCCAGAAAGTCAAAATCATCGTAAATGCCGATGATCTGGTTCTGACCTCGTCGTCAAGAGAAGAGCTACAAGACAGCTTGAATCAACTTGCAATATGGGCCCAAAACAACGATCTTGAAATAAACCTTCAGAAAACGGTAGCAATGATATTCAGAAAGGGCGGAAGAACTGCCGAAGATGACATTCTTTATCTCAGAGATGAACCTTTGCTTCAAACCAGTCATTACAAATATCTAGGAATTACTTTGCAAATACAAGGGAAATTATTTACACGTCACATCAAAGATAAAATGATCTGTGCTGTCAGATCAATGAACGACATTAGTCATCTCAGGGATATGTCCCTGCAATCGGCACTGAGACTCTTTAAAGCAAAAGTTACACGAATTGCAACGTATGGATTGGATATAATATGGGTTAATTTAAGCAAAAATAACCTGAAAGACTTAGAGAAAGTGAAAGCCTTATTCTTAAAAAGACTGCTTTGTTTGTCAAAATGCACCCCATCGAGACTGGCGTATGAACTAGCGGGGGAACCTTTCTTTATAGAAGAACTCCGACTGGTTCACCAACTACCATCCACAAGACAATACAACGATTTGCTACAAGAACTACTTGCAAAAAAGAAGGAGATCCCAATTGATTTCTACTCCACTACGGCCATGACGTCAACAGAATGGAAGGGCACTGCCTATGATTTGAGACACACAGTGACCCGATTCGCGGTGCACGGTTTTCACCACAGGATTTGTGAGACTGAGGTGTTCCATGTGCCCAGACCAAAGTGCATTTGTAAATTGTGTCAAAAGTCATGCGATACTTACCACGCTCTCGTGTGTAGTAAAAGGTTGTCATCGCTTACAGAATTTTGTAAATAATTAATGTAATGCACATTGTGCGCACTTATCCTTAATAAATAAAAAACAGTATACATTATACGTATCCAGTGATAAGGCTTCACCATAAGAAGATTTAAGTAAATTCATCGATACATTTGAAAGTTATAGGACACTGTGTGTTGTCAGAGAAAGTTACTTATCTCAGCGGACGAGTGCAAGAAAACTATTGCAGATATTGCATAACTATGTGATGGTTTAAGCATTGTCTATGAATTCTCAAAAAATGTGTGGAATAATGTATTTACAGCTGTAAGATATTTTCCATTTCCGAGGATGTCCGGCTTTCATAACCACGTGATTTATTTATTTATATATTTATTTAGCGTATGATGAAAACAACCTATAAACTATTTACATATCCAGTGGAAGATAAGCAGTGAGTAAATACAAATTATCATGTAGAGTATATACAAAGCAATTTACGAAGCTTGAGAGAAAAAAATAACAGGAATAAAACAATATATTTATACATCACTATTTACCTAACAACTTCGACAGTTCAATTGTAAACATTGAGTGTGAGGGATGTACGTCTCACTAAATGTGAATGTCCAATTCCGCTACCCACTTCACTGCTCTTGGTGTTGCTGAGTTGAGGTCTTCCATGGTGCCAGAGAAAGCTCGGAGTGGGCATTCCTGCACTACATGCTTCATTGTTTGGCGAACCTCCCCACAATCACAATGGGGGGAAACTGACCAGCCCCATGTGTGTAAAGTAGATCCTGTTCTACCTACTCCACATCTCATGCGATTTAGTCTACTCCAGGTGCAGCGTGGCAGATCGAAGCCTGCCAGTTTTGTAGATGGATTATTAATGTCCACTATTGCACGAGGTGGGGATAAAGACCACTCTGTTGACCACTTAAAAGTGGAGTTGAAGGAGCTGGATGTAAATTTCACAGCCGTCTTCCAAGCAGGCTGACGAGACTTAAGGCGTGTACATTTCTGTCTGATATCCTCATGAACAGCTGAAAAAGGGCCTTCTGTCTCCTGATATGTGGATGTACTATATTGCTGAGTACCGGTAACCATTTGATCGGTGAAGCACGAAGTGTACCAGTTATGATCCGCATGGTTTGGCGAAGTTGTGAATCTACTAGCTGTGTGTGAGCACTATTAATCCAGATACCAGAGCAGTATTCTGCTGAAGAATAGACCAAGGCCAAAGATGTTGTCCGTAAAGTGTTTCCATCCACTTCCCAAGAAGTTCCAGCCAGTCGTTGGAGAATGTTATTACTACTTTTTAGTTTGTTGGCGGTTTTCTCCAGACGATGTTTGTACGTAAGAGACCTATCGAATGTTACTCCTAAATAACTGGGATTAGCGCAATATTGTAGTTCATGACCCTTGAGGAATAGCCTTGGATGGTAGTTCGCTTCTGCGTTGTTTAGATGAAATGTAGATGTCATTGTTTTCTATGGGTTAGGATGTAGATACCATCTTTGAAAATAGTCATCCAACAGTTCAAGGTCTCGATTAAGAACTTTTTCAGCTTCTGCGAAGTTGGGTCGCTGAATTGTAAGGCAAATATCGTCCGCATATATGAACTTTCGGGACACTGTTTCAGGCAGGTCGTGGATATATAAGTTGAAAAGAGCAGGAGATAGAACCGACCCTTGTGGCAGACCATTATTGACTTTGTGGAATTTGCTTCGGATGTGTTCTGAGTGAACTTGAAATAGCCGGTTGTTTAACATTCTGTCAATTAGTGTTGCAATTTTTATGCAAGGAAAAGCTTTAATCAGTTTAAGCATAAGACCTTCCCTCCAATCTATGTCATATGCAGCTGTAAGATCTAAGAAGACAGAGACGTTTTTCAATTTCTTCTCAGAACCAATCTCCAAATACGTGGACAAGGACAGTACTTGGCCGGGTCGGAATCCTGCCTGCTCAACTGGAAGGATTGCTTCGATGGCCGGTGCTATTCGGTTCAGTATCAGTCTTTCTAATAACTTGTAGGTGACTCAGAGTAGAGCAATAGGTCGATAGCTTTGTGGGAGAGTTGGATCCTTTCCTGGTTTCAAAAGGGCGATCATTTTTGACTTCTTGAAGATTGGGGGGAGTCTTCCTGACTGAAGTATGGAGCAGAAGAATGCAACGAGCCATCTTTTTGTAGCTGGACCACAGCTTTTTAGGAGTTATGGGTAGATTCCATCTAGTCCTGCAGCTTTGCCATTTCGGAGTGATTTTAATCCCTCGTCGATCTCTTGGGATGTGAAGGGTTGTGAATAGGTGGCGTGTGGTTGGGTTTCTCGTTTTGCCTGTTTAAGCTCAGTTTTAACCCCTTTCGGGGTCAGTTTATTTCTTGTTGTTTTAGAGATAGAAACGAGGTGATTTGCTATTGCCTCTACCTTGATTGGAGAATGTTGCTTCGGGGGTATGGATGTGGAATCTAATTTCCGAATAAGTGACCATGCTTTTCTGCTAGAATGGGTGAAATTCATGTCTTGTACAGTTTTCACCCACTTCTCTTTATCACGCGATGGTGTCAGCATTGCCTAGAATAACATTTTATAATTTTCCTACATTTCTACGCAATCGGTTCGAAGGTCCGAAATGCAATTCCGCATGCCTTGCCGCAAACGAAGTTGTTGTTTGTGTTTATTACCCCTCTTGCTCGCCGCTATATTACCGCACCGTCTCATCCAAAGCAGGTCGTGCGGCGTGGACTCCTACTTGTGTTAAGCAGGAAGGTATTTTTTGCACTTGTTATCAACATAAATCACCAATAACTGTTAAGTAACCGGTCGGATGGGCTCAGATCCTTGAGAGTCAGACGTCACAATGTCTTCAGCTGCGCCACACCTTCTGGCCTTTGCTGAGGTGAGGTAGTAAATAGTGCAACAGATTGCCTCCTCTACAGTGGCACGAAACATTACCGCATCACCTTCCAAACAGTTACAGGCCGGCCGTTTGTTTTAGACGAGTGAAAAATCCTAATGGAAGCCTAGAGGCGAGTTACTACAGTACCTGTGTTGTTATCAGCTGCCCCAAGCGGTCCGATGATTGACAAAGCCGTTTCACACTCTGCTGAAGTACAGTCATTGGCAAATATAATGACGTTCTGTTCGTAACTTCGTAACGTGTACTTCCTTGTCACACAATACTTCGACGTGGACTGTACTGTCTGGAATTCCATTACATCAGATAGGTGGTGACAAGTGTGAAGTGATAGGGTGAGAAAGTGAGTGTGTGTAGGCTCACCCGCAGGGTTGAAGGTCAAGGGCAATCGTCTAAAACAAACGTCCGGCCTATAAAGCCTTGTGCGGATGTGGATATCCACAAAATTTTTCGCCATGCAGATATACTCTGACCGGCATAGAAAACCGATCACTTGAAAAATTCAACATTACTTTCATTTAAATCATAAATATGAACGCTCTAGGTCTAGTACGGTACATAAGTTACTGTTTATAGCATGAAGTAAGGTTGTTTTCCTGAATGTATTACCATTCTTCATGTCATTGTTTCATTTAACAATGGCGATTCTTTGACATGATGCTGTTTCCCGCGGAAAGATGTGCGTGCCACCATTTTCGACCTGGCGTCATCTTCAGGCCTCAAGCACATATTGCACAAGAACAACTGAGGATTGATCTTTTCCTATGCCAACAACTGGCAAAAGAAATACTACATTATGCAACGAGCCTACAATCGAGATGCATGCGACTGTTTATGTTCGACGATAATTATAACTTTATTATATGTTTTAACATACATATTCATAAATATCTGTTCAGTCACTAGAATGTTGTGATCGGGTGCTGCGGTGGGTAGAATATCTCTGTTTTCCAAGCTCTCTGGACAACCGACGCATGCGCTCTGTGTGCTTCAATACCATATGTTCAGATTGTGCTCCAGTATTCAGTAAAACTGTCACCGAAGTCGTTTCAAAACCACGCGCTGTGTAGAAATTGATTTTGGGGATATTAAGGTACAGTGCCATTTCTTGTCTCATATTCACGTGAACATATGGACGGTGCAATTTCGGTATTTATATAGACATGTTGGATTTTGAGCGCATGCGCGGAGGTATCCTTATCTAATTGGTTACACAACTGTTTCTTGAGCTCTGATTGGTGGGAGAAACTGTTTCATAATGAAAAATAGTGTTATAATGAGCCTCATTATGATACAGTTTTCTGACACATAATAGTTAGGGTCGAACATAAAAAATAATAAAACATTGCATTGTTGACGATAGTGATGGCGCGCACATCTTTCCGCGGGAGACAGCATCATGTCCAAGAATCGCTATTGTTAAGTGAAACAATGACTTGAAGAATGGTAATGCATCCAGGAAACCAATTAACCTTACTTCCATGATATAACTACAGCATGTACTGTACTAGGCCTATACCGTTCATATTTATGATTTGAATGAAAGTAATGTTGAATTTTTCAAGTGATCGTTTTTTTTTAATAATCGTTTTGGTCGTCTATGGACCACGTTATTTCAACTGCCTTTTCCCTCTTTCTTCGATCCACTTCTTGCCGATTTTCAATATAGGTTTTGGCTGAAAACTCTGTATCTCCCCAAGTTTCTTCTTCAAAGAGTCACGATCCAAGATGTCTTCATGTGATATCCCCAGTTCTTGTAGGTCTTTTTCCACCTCTCTAAACCAGATCCCTTTGGGTTTCTTTCCCACAAAGTAGGCACAGATTCGATTGGACAATCTTTCAGAGTTCATTCGTGTTAAATGGCCATAAAAGAAGAGTCTTCTTTTGAGTATGGTGTCCGTTATTTTCTCCACATGTAGATAAAGTTCATCGTTGTGTCTTCTTCTATACTCTCCTCGTTCCTTGACCGGGCCCAAGATCTTTCTCAGGATCTTCCTCTCTTTGGTTTCGAGTTGTTCTGCCAGGCCTTTCTTATTCATCGCCAGGCATTCTGATGCATATAACGCCTCCGGGCGAATAACGGTAACGTAGTGCCTCAGTTTGGCCTTGAAGGGCATTGATCGGTGATTAATTTTTTTATTTTTTTATTTTTTTGCCGTTCAGTGTAGTTTGCATGGCTGTGCGGATAGCGGATAATGTTTAGAGTAAATTTGCGGATAGTTTTTAGAATACGGTACAATGTTGAACTTGATATTTTAAAAATATTTTTAGTTTTTGCTAATGAGGGAAGTATCCGGTAAGACAGGTCGAAACCTATCTTGAAACTTTGCGGGCACAATCGTTGTACTATAAGAGGCCAACGTGCGGAAAAAATTAATTACCGATCAATGCCCTTCAAGGCCAAACTGGCTGCTTCCCACCGGCCTTGAGTTATTGGTCAGTCAGGACTGTCCATTCCATCATGTACGATACTCGCTACCTCCCATTGATTTATATGAGAGATTCGCCACATGATTTCGGAGCAATTTTAGGTAGATTTCATAAGAAAGCTAACTATTGCAATGGGTACCATGTTTCGATTTTCGGAAAATTTCGACATATCTTCGCGTTTCACATCCCCCAGACCCCAAAACCACCGTCAGTTCAAAAGTTTATACATAATTTATGTATATATGTATCTATATATATCAGTTTCTTGTGGACACGATAACTGCCGTAATTTTGCACTAATCACTTTGAATTAGGTAGATTTCATTAGAAAGCTAACTATTGCAATGGGTCCCATGTTTCGACTTCCGGAAAATTTCGACATATCTTCGCGTTTCACATCCCCCAGACCCCAAAACCACCGTCAGTTCAAAAGTTTATATATAATTTATGTATGTATATATATATATATATATATATATATATATATATATATGTATATATGTATATCAGTTTCTTGTGGACACGATAACTGCCGTAATTTTGCACCAATCACTTTGAATTTTTTACATAATATGTATCCCTATAAAATCTCGGTCGAGTTCGTTAATGGGCAAAATCGGTTGAAGGGGGTGAAAATGGGGGGCTTTTTTCGAAAAATTGAAATTTCGCTATAACTCTCTTAATACGTGAAATATCGAATCCATTCAAAGTCCATAATATGTGTCGGATAAGTGTCAACAATTTATGTCAAATACGTTTTTTGATAGCACCAACCATTGACCAAAGGGGTGGAAAAAAGTGGGTTTTTCGGGAAACATTAATCATATCTCTCTTAATAGGCACAATATCAAAACCGTACAAAATGGACAATATTCCCCTAATAATTACCTAAAACTTTTGTCTGAAAGAATTTTTGATATGACCCACCATTACGCCAAGGGATGAGAAAAATGATTTCGGAATTATAAGAAAATGCCAAGAGCTATCAGAGGTTGCCATGGCAACACTACTAAATTGATGAGGGATGAGCCGTTGCCATGACAACGCACTTGCACGAGATCAGATTGAGTATTTCCATCTGACTAAGCCGGCCCCGTGGTGTTGGGGTAGCGCGCCTGCCTCTCACCCGGAGGCCCCGGGTTCGATCCCCGGCTCCGTCAGGGATTTTAAAACTGACGTGAGGGTTGGAACGGGGTGCACTCAGCCTCGTGAGGACAATTGAGTAGCTGTCTGACAGTGAGACAGCACCCCGATCACGAATACCAATATTAACGGCCGAGGGGACCCGACGCGCTGATCACGCGTCACCCCAATATCTGCAGGCCAAATGGCTGGGCAGCGGTCGCTTGGTCGGCCTTAGCCCGTCATGGGCTGGATGGTGCCAGGGGTTGACTTGGACATCTGACTAAGTGGGAAGCGGCTTCGGTGACGTAACTGGTAGCATGCAGAATGTCTATGCCCAAGGTCGCGGTTTCAAAGCCGGCCGAAGTCGTCGGATTTTCTAAGAGCGCTAAAATCCCTCAGTATGCTTTCCTTTGGAGGGGAAGTTCCAACGTTCGTTACGAGTTGCTGGTTGGGGTGGCATCTAGTAGCCAAGTTCACAGCTAGGTGTCATTGACGGTAGTACCTGGTAGCAACATTAGGAACTACTGCTTGAAATTGACCGTCTGCAGTCCTTACCTGAATTACAGACTAATACATCCATTACAATTCACACCGTTTATCAGACAGATTCTACACTCACCCTAAGTACACGGGGTTAGATGACCGCGTTGTCGCAGCCCCTAAACTGAGGAACCAACCAGAGGTAGATTTCATTAGAAAGCTAACTATTGCAATGGGTAGGCTACCATGTTTCGACTTCCGGAAAATTTCGACATATCTTCGCGTTTCACATCCCCCAGACCCCAAAACCACCGTCAGTTCAAAAGTATTTATATATATATATATATATATATATATCAGTTTCTTGTGGACACGATAACTGCCGTAATTTTGCACCAATCACTTTGAATATTTTGCCGAATATGTATACCTATAAAATCTCGGTCGAGTTCGTTACTGGGCTAAATCGGTCGAAGGGGGTGAAAATGGGGGGCTTTTTTCGAAAAAGTGAAATATTGCTATAACTCTCTTAATATGTGAAATATCGAATCCGTTCAAAGTTCATACTATGTGTCGGATAAAGCCCAAAAAATTATGTTTGAAGAGTTTTTTTATAGCACCAACCATTGACCAAAGGGGTGGGAAAAAGTGGGTTTTTCGGGAAACATTAATCATATCTCTCTTAATAGGCACAATATCAAAACCGTACAAAATGGACAATATTCCCCTAATAATTACCTAATATTTTGTCTGAAAGAATTTTTGATATGACCCACCATTATGCCAAGGGATGAGAAAAATGATTTCGGAATTATAAGAAAACTAGCTGAAGTACCCGTGCTTCGCTACGCGTCATAAATAAATTAAAATGTGAATGTGACAGTTAAAACAGGGGATAGGCGAGGTGCTGCGCAGAGGGAGATTAAGGATGGAACATTTTGTCCAACTACACCGTTCGGCGTTGACCGTGTTTTATAGCACAAATTTAGGTTTTACTCGCTAACCGTTGGAGATACCTTTCGGATAGAAAATGTACTTTTAAACCTCGTATATGCCATCAAAAGTTTGCTATTTCTTAGCGTTCACTTTTTATTTGAAATGGAAATATGAAAGTTTGAAACCAAAGGGTGTAGTGACGTCACTAAAATGGTCGCCATAGTGCAAAGTATTGAAATCAAAAGTAGCCTATATGTTAACCAGTTAAATCAGCTACTTTCATGTAAAATTCATGTAAGTCGGACCAGTGGTTCTTGCGTGATTGAGTAATACACAGACACACACCATCTCATTTTTAGCCTCGCTTCGCTCGCGTCATAGTCGTGTCATATTGTTATTCAATGACATGCAGGTTTAACCCCGTTAACACCCCTTTAGAACCTGAATATCCAAAAATCCCTCCTTAGTAGACATTTTCGACACACAACAAACATATCCCCTTCTTCTAACTTCAATAGTTTTGATTGGTCGATGAGAGTGAACATCCAAAAATCCTTCCTTAGTGGACGTTTTTATTCCAGAATTTCACCCCTCCCCATAGGCCCCTTAAATTGGATTTATGAAAAAAAAACGGTCGAACATCTACTTATTTTAATTATTTATTCATTTATTAATTTTTAAGGTGATTGGAACTCGGAGAAAATCAAACTCCTCGTCTATGTCGTTTAAGAGATACACGCTCCGTTCGGAATCTTTCAACCCCCACTTTTCATCCCTTTCACCTCATAATATACACCACATCGAAAAACCATTAGACATGTGTCAGCTTATTTTAAATGATTAGTATATATGCCAAGTATCACATCCCCAAATGAAACCACTCATGAGATATTGTTATTCAATGAAATGCACGTTTACCCCCTTAACACCTCATTAGAACCTGAATATCAAAAACTCTTTCCTTAGTGGACGTTTTCGACATACCACGAACTTATCCCCAAAATTTCATGTTTCTAACTTCAATAATTTTTGCTGGGCGATGATGAGTGAGTGAGTCAGTCAGGACATTTTCTTTCATTAATATTTGAGAATTTCACCCCTCCCCAAGAACCCCTTAAATTGGATTTATGAAAAAAAAAAACGGTCGAACACCTATTTACTTATTTAAAGCTGTTTTCCCCCTGAGTTTGATAAGTGAGTAAATAAGTCAATCAGTTAGGACACCTTCTTTCCTGTTCCCCCCCCCCCGAATTTTACTCCTCCCCATGGGCCCCTTAAATTTGATTTATGAAGAAATGGTCGAACACCTATTTACTTATTTTTAAGCTGCTTTTTCCGCTGAATTTCAAACTTATCGCCTATGTTGAATAAGAGATACAGTACACGCTCCGTTAAGAATCCTTCAACCCCCAATATTCTCCCGTTTCACCTCATAATATACACCATATCGATAAACCCTTAGACATATGTCTGCTTATTTTAAATGATTAGTTTGTATGCCGAATATCACATCCCCAAATGAAACAACTCGTGAGATATTGTTATTCAATGAAATGCAAGTTTAATCCCCTTAACACCCCTTCAGAACATGAATATCCAAAAATCCATCCTTAGTGGACTTTTTCGACAAACAACGAACATATCCCCAAAATTTCAAGTTTCTAACTGCAATAGGTTTGCTGGGGGATGATGAGTGAATATCCAAAAATCCTTCCTTTGTGGACTTCTTTCCCCAGAATTTCATCCCTCTCCATGAGCCCCTTAAATTGGATTATGAAAAAACGATCGAACACCTATCTACTACTTTTTCAATCTGATTTTTTCCCTGAGATTCTTACTTTTTGCCTCTGTCTTTTAAGAGATACTTGCTCCGTTAAGAATCCTTCAACACTCACTTTTCACACATACACCTCATAATATACACCACATCGAAAAATCCTCAGACATGTGTCTTCTTATTCTTAATGATGAGTTTATATGCCTAGTATCCCATCCCAAAGGAAATCATTCGGGAGATATTGTTATTCAATTAAATGCAAGTCTACCCCCTTAACACCCCTTTAGAACCTGAATATCCAAAATTCCTTCCTTAGTGGACGTTTTCAACATACAACGAACATAGCCCCTTAATGTCATGTTTCTAACTTCAATAATTTTGGCTGGGGGATGATGAGTGAGTAAGTCAGGACATTTTCTTTCAATAATTTTTCAGAATTTCACCCTTCTCATGAACCCCTTAAATTGGATTTATGAAAAAAAAAACGGTCGAACACCTATTTACTTATTTTTGAGCTGTTCTTCCCCCCTGAGTTTGATGAGTGAGTGAGTTAGGACACTTTCTTTCCTGTTTTCCCCCCAGAATTTCACCTCTCTCCAAGGGCCCCTTAAATTGGATTTATGAAAAAACGGTCGAACACCTATTTACTTATATTTTAAGCTGTTTTTTCCCGCCGAATTTCAAACTTCTCGCCTATGTCGTTTAAGAGATACACGCTCCGTTAAGAATCCCTCAACCCCCAATTTTCACCCCTTTCACCTCGTAATATACACCTCATCGATAAACCCTTAGACATATGTCTGATTCTTTTAATGATTAGCTTATATACCGAATATCACATCCCCAAAGAAACAACTCATGAGATATCGTTATTCAATGAAATGCACGTTTACCCCCCTTAACACCTCTTTAAAACCCGAATAACAAAAATCATTCATTAGTTGACGTTTTCGATATACAGCGAACATATTCCCAAAATTTCATGTTTCTAACTTTAATAGTTTTGGCTGGGCGTGACGAGTGAGTGAGTCAGACAGGACATTTTCTTTCAATTATTTTTACCAGAATATCACCCCTCCCCATGGGCCCCTTAAATTGGATTGATGAAAAAACGCTTGAACTCCTATTAACTTATTTTTTAAGCTGTCTTTTTCCCCTGAGTTTGATGATTGAGTGAGTTAGTCAGTCAGTTAGGACACTTTCTCTCCTTTTCCCCCCCAGAATTTCACCCCACCCCATTGGCTCCTTAAATTAATTTATGAAAAAACGGTGGAACACCGACTTACTTATTTTTTAAGCTGATTTCTTTTCGCCGAGTTTCAAATTTCTCGCCTATGTCGTTTAGGAGATAGGCCTACACGCTTCGTTAGGAATCCTTCAACCCCCAATTTTTACCCCTTTCACCTCATAATAATACACCACATCGAAAAACCCTTAGACACATGTCTGCTTATTTTTAATGATTCGTTTATATGCCGAGTATCACATCCACAAATGAAACCACTCGTGAGATATTGTTATTCAATAAAATGCAGGTTTAACCCCCTTAAGACCCCTTTAAAGCCTGAATATTCAAAAATCCTCCCTTAGTGTATGGTTTTGACATACAACGAACATATCCCGAAAATGACATGTTTCCAACTTCAATATTTTTGGCTGGGCGATGATGAGTGGGGGAGTGAGTCAGGACATTTTCTTTCAATTTTTTTCTTCAGAATTTCACCCCTCCCGATGAACCCCTTAATTTGGTTTATCAAAAAAACTGTCGAACTCATATAAGTTATACTTATTTTTAAGCAGTTTTTCCCTCTGAGTTTGAAGAGCGAGTGAGTCAATCGGTTAGGACACTTTCTTTCCTGTTTTATTTTTACACAGAATTTCACCCCTCGCAATAGGCCCCTTAAATTGGATTTATGAAAAAAAAAACCTGTCAAACACCTATTTACTTATTTTTTATGCTGATTTTTTCCCGCTGAGTTTCAAACTCCTCGCCTATGTCGTTTATGAGATGCAGGCTCCGTTAGGAATCTTTCAACCCCCACTTTTCACCCCTTTCACCTCATAATATACACCACATCGAAAAACCCTCAGACACATGTCTTCTTATTTTTAATGATGAGTTTATATGCCGAGTATCACATCCCCCAGTGAAACCAATCGGGAGATATTGCTATTCGATGAAATGCAGGTCTACCCCCTTAACACCCCTTTAGAACCTGAATATCCAAAAATCCTTTCTTAGTGGGCGTTTGCGGCCCTTGAGTAAGCTGCATACCAAATTTCATTCCAATCCGTTTGGTGGGTTCTGAGATTTCGTGATGAATGTGTGAGTGAGTGAGTGAGTGAGTGGTATTTGACAAATATCTAGTAGATAGTGTCAAGTCTTTGTTATGCTAAACTCGGTTGACAGTGCTGTGTGATCAGTTGAGTAACTAACGGGATTTCAAGTAAAGATCCTCATTTTCTATAGGTACCGATAGTGCAGAGCGCAATCGGCATCTAGTCGGCCGTGTCTCGACTTGAGCTATGTTGCCATGGAAACTATCTGACTTGCCATTCCTTCATGAGTATATTTTATGATTTGATTAGCCTGTTTTTGAGTGAAAAAGGGCCGAAATCAGAAGAATGAGAAAGACTATCGAAAATTCATGTAGCCAGCGGTTCCTTCTGGGTCCTAAACTATGTGTATGCAAAATATGGTTGAGATTGGTGGAACGGTGTAGATTTGTATACGGAACCAACATATATACATACATACATACATACATACATACATACATACATACATACATACATACATACAGACTTTCACTTTTATATATTAGATGCCAAGAGCTATCAGTGGTTGCCATGGCAACACTACTAAATTGATGAGGGATGAGCCATCAGACGTTGCCAAGATAACCGTCTTGCACGAGATCATATTCAGAATTCCATCTGACTAAGTGTGAAGCGGCTTCGGCGACGTAACTGGTAGCAAGCATGCTGAATGTCTATGCCCAAGGTCGCGAGTTCAAAGCCGGCCGAAGTCGTCGGATTTTCTAAGAGCGCTAAAAATCCCTCAGTATGCTTTCCTTTGGAGGGGAAGTTCCAACGTTCGTTGCGAGTTGCAGGCTGCGGTGGCATCTAGTAGCCAAGTTCACAGGTAGGTGTCGCTGACATTAGTACCTGGTAGCAACATTAGGAACTACTGCTTGAAATTGACCGTCTGCAGTCCTTACCTGAATTACAGACTAATACAGCCATCCCTAAGTACACGGGGTTCCATGACCGCGTTGTCGCAGCCCCTAAACTGAGGAACCAACCAAAATCTCTGCGGGAGATATAATTTTGCGTGAAGAAGTAGCAGACCGTTACATAGTTACACATCAGTGTCGAAACCTTGCATAAGGACAGTGTGACCACAAGTATAAAAATGGACCCCAAATGACAAGAAGGTTACCGTTCCCATAAGACAATAAAATGTTTAAAATAAGCATAAAATGACGAAAAACAAAGTTAATTAAGCTCCAATTATAAAATACCTTCTCGCAATAAATGAGGTCTGATCCTTCTACGAAAACCTGCATATTCTGCCTATTTTCGCCTATCCCCAAGTTTGTCCGGTGAAATCTACCTCCGCCTTCCGGCGTGCCGAGAGGACTTTTTATTTTTTACATAATATGTATCCCTATAAAATCTCGGCCGAGGTCGTTAATGGGCAAAATCAGTCGAAGGAGGTAAAAATGGACGATATTCCCCTAATAATTACCTAAAACTTTTGTTTGAAAGAATTTTTGATACAACCCACCATTACGTCAAGGGATGAGAAAAATTATTTCGGAATTAGAAGAAAATGCCAAGAGCCATCAGAGGTTGCCATGACAACGAGATAACATTTAGTTTTCCATCTGACTATGTGGGAAGCGGCTTCGGTGACGTAGCCTAGCTGGTAGCATGCTGAACTTCTATGCCGATGGTCGCGGGTTCAAAGCCGGCCGAAGTCGTCGGATTTTCAAAGAGCGCTGAAAATCCCTCAGTATGCTTCCCTTCAGAGGGGAAGTCCAACGTTCGTTGCAAGTTACGGGTTGCGGTGGCATCTAGTAGCCAAGTTCACAGCTAGGTGTTGTTGACGGTATATTTGGTACCAACAATAGGAACTACTACTTGAAATTGACCGTCTGCAGTCCTTACCTGAATTACAGACTAATACAGCCATCACAATTAACACCGTTTATCAGACTGATTCTACACACACCCAAAGTACACGGGGTTACATTACCGCGTTGTCGCAGCCCTAAACTGAGGAATCAACCAACATCTCTGCGGGAGATAAAATTTGATTTGAAGAAGTAACAGACTGTTAGATAGTTACACATCTGTTCCAAATCTTGCATAAGGACAGTGTGACCACAAGTATAAAAATGGACCCCGAATGACAAGAAGGTTACCGTCCCCCCAGGACAATAAAATGTTAAAAATATGCATAGTAAGACGAAAGAAAAGTTAATTGAGCTCCAATTACTTTGTAAAATACTTTCTCGCAATAAATGAGGTCTGATCCTCCTACGAAAACCTGCATATTTTGCCTATTATAGCCTATCCCCTAGTTTGCCCGGTGAAATCTACCTCCGCCTTCCGGCGTGCCGAGAGGATTTTTTTTCAATCTGGCGACTGATTTACCGCACGCTATCCTCTTATAGCACAACGATTGTGTCCACAAAGTATCAAGATAGGTTTCCACCTGTCTTACCTGATACTTCTCTAGTAAGATCTGCGCCTTTCACGTTTCTTGTTTATTTCCGTATTTGCTTTCGCTTGGATTGTATGGGAGTAACAGAGAAGTGAGAGAAGCCACTCATGGAAATACCCTCAATTAGTGTTGACTTATGCCAAGAGAAAAAGTACTTTATGCCTGATCTTGCCTGCGTGGGTATATCCGACTACTAAGTGCTATACTATTAGCCATCCGCCGTTACCCAGAGGGACAAAACTCAGTCAACATTGTCTTGCGAATCACGCAAAGCCTAGAGAAACGAATTTCCCCTCAAATGTGTTGCTTTATATAATACTAGCAGAAGTTCCCGTTCTTCGAACGGTGTTATATATTAACACCAGACATTATCAATTGAGCTACTGTTGCAATGGTTAGCGGTTTGTCATTCCTTCATAAGTTTATCAGAACGAAGTTAGTTTTCTGGGAATATCACATACACTGTTAATTTAAGGGCCTTAAAATGTGATTTTCGGAGACCCCTTAAAGACTCGCGAATTTTGTGTCTCACAATGAGAAGCGCAACATATGCTTTGATCGTCCTTCTAGGATAACTTTTATATTTCGCCTATTTTAGCATGTATTTTGAGAAGTTTTTCCCTATATCCACCCTCCTACTGTATGAAAAGTACGGTGAGGAGTTTTATAAATGATTGGTGTATTGACTCCTGTTTACCATACCTAATTTTACGATGCACCAAGCATCCGAACACGATTTATAGGTGTACATAAAGATACACAGAAAGACAGACAGACAATTCTATTGTCTACAACATATCACCCAGATATCCAAATATGGGTATATCTACCATACAGTACAGTATCAAACAAAATCATCTAACGTGTACTTCCTGACGTGAAATAGATTTGAAAGCCTCGTAGACGAAACGCACTACACCTCACATAAAAAAATGACCCTCTACGTTGTGTTAGGTCCCCATACACAGGAAGACCTCTTTCATAAATTATAAAGCGTTGTGGTGCATGAAAATTCAGGTTCTTTAGCCTCAAATGGCCCAAATTCCTAAAAGCCGCAAAAAAAAAAAAAATGCTGATTCATTTCAGGAATTTTTGAAAATAGTGTTGCTGTTTGGAGATATAGATTTTCTGTACTATATGTCGCACGTGAAATTGCATGAAAAAATTCTAGGTTACCCCTTGACCCCCTTAATTGCTTTGACGAATTATACAGTCTACGTTGGTTCCGTGATAACCTTATAGCCATTTGCAAACTTTCACAGAAATGTAATAAATGGAGTAGCCTAATAATAATATCGTATGGCCTCGGGTGCCGGGTGCAAGCTTCGTAATTTGACACCCAGAGGGTAGCTTGCATGTCGAAATTTCGGTGTTCCTTGAATCACTGTGAAAGTCAAGGAGGGTAGATATCTAAGCTCCTTGAACAATATAGCACTTTCTAGTAGAGAAATGAGGAACTTTGTGTTGGCGGAAACTGCCGAGATTAATTTTGCCATTATGAACACGGCCTACTGAATTCAAATGGGTTCTTTGACATGCCAACATCGTATGACAAGCGAGTCATATTTTTGCCGCCTTTCAAAAATCACTTACCACGGCCAGGAGTGAACCTGCAATCTTGGGGTTAGTAGACCGACACGCTATCCACTCACCCACCGTGGCAAGGTATAAATGGAGTGACATTGCTTCTTACAGAAATAGATGGAAAATTGGATGCCACCCCTTGAGATAATGTTATCATGGTTACCGATTTCCATTCCTTCATTAGTTTGTTAAATTAAATTAAATTAGTTTTCTGGGAATATTTCAGATACTGTTGGTTTTAGAGCCTTATAATGTAGTTTTCGAGGACCCTTTAGGGCCCCCAAGTTTTGGTTCTGGCACCGAGGGGCTTTGTTTCCTCGTTGTACGCCATAATATAATACTAATAATAATAATATAATTTAGGGATAGGAATATAATAGACCTGCCGTACCACACCCGCAGGTGTAAATCGCGTGAAAAATTCTAGTGTACCCCTTGACCCCCTTAAGCGCATTATATGTATTGATGAATTTTACAGCTTAATTTGTTTCCGTGATAATCTTCTAGCCGTTTGCAAACTTTCACACCAATGTAATTAATGGAATTGCATTGCGTCTCACAGCAATAGATGGACCTCTGAGAATCTGTTGCCATGGTTACCGGCTTGAATTCGTTAATTAGTTTATTAAATGACATTAATTTTCTGGGAATATCTCAAAAACGGTTGGATTTAGGGCCTTAAAATGTGTATTTCGGGGACCCTTTAGGGCCCCCGAGTTTTGTCTCTCACATTGAGGGGCTGAAAATGATCTTTGTCTCGTCCTTCTACTACTATTTCAGCAGGTATTTTAAGGAGGTAGGCCCTCTTTTATGAGAGGTACGGAGAAGGGTTACATCAATGATTTGTGTCGTGCCTCGGATGGATATCTGTACCAAATTTTACGTTGATACACCCAGCCGTTCTCGAGTTATAAGGGAACAAACTTGTCCACAGACAAACAAACTGACAGACAGACCAAAAAATTATTTTCGCGCGTATCCATAATAAAACAGTCTGAAACGCGTAAATAACTCAAATTTCCGTAGAAATTGCGGAAAAAAACCATACAAACTTTAATTTTTATGTATGTAGAGATATACTGCACCGCTCGGTGTTGACCGTGGTTTATTGCACAAATTTAGGTTTTACTCGCTAACCGTTGGAGATACGCGAAAAGTGATAAGGACCTTTTGGATAGCAAATTAAATGTTAAATCTTGAGTATGCATCAAAAGTTTGATATTTATTAGCGTTCTCTTTTTATTTGAAATGGAAATATGAAATTTTGAAACCAAAGGGTGTAGTGACGTCACATATGTGGGTTTTACTCGCTAACCGATGGAGATACACGAAAAGTGATACGGACCTTTCGGAGAGGAAATTCAATTTTAAAGCTTGGATGTGCCATCAAAAGTTTGCTATTTCTTAGCGTTCTCTTTTTATTTGATATGGAAATATGAAATTTTGAAACCAAAGGGTATAGTGACGTCTCTAAAATGGTCGCCATTTTTTAACAGTGCAAAATATCGAAATTAAAAGTAAGTTATCCTATATGTAAACATGGTAAATCAGCTACATCCATGCAAAATGTCATTTGAATCGGACCAGTGGTTCTTGCGTTATTAGGTAACAGACAGACAGACAGACATACATACAGACAGACAGACAGACAGACAGACAGACAGACAGACAGATAGAAAGACAGACACACACCATCTCATTTTTAGCCTATTTTCAATTTTGAAAAAAATAGGCTTATGAGATCACATTTTGTCCGTGTGTGTGTGCGTGTGTGTGTGTGTGTGTGTGTGAGGTGTGTGTGTGTGTGTGTGTGTCCCTAATAAAATCTAAGCGGCTGGAGCGATTTCAATGAGACTCGTTTAGTTCATAGCACTACTCCGGGCGACCTCGACCGTGCCCTTCAAATTTTGTTACGTCTCACCAATCCAACATGGCGACTGTACGAAATATTTCACCAGTATTCAATTTCTCCGAAACTATTACCGATATCACCCTGGAATTCTTTACGATGATAAAGGGAATTACTAGAAGTTCACCTATATGACTATTGAAAAACTGGTAACTACAAAACCAACATGGCGGCCACGCGAATTTGCGACATTTAAATAGACGTTTCTCGCGATTTAACCAACCAAACGCAATAAAACTTGGTACAGTATATGTTTATACACATTGTAATGCACTGACATCTAACTTCGTTCAATTGTTTACATAACCACAAGATGGCGGATGTGCGAAATATTTCACCGGCATTCTATATTTCTGAAACTAGTAGCGGTATCACCCTGAAATTTTGTACGGAGATAAAGGGCACTACTGGAAGTTCATCTATAAGACTTTCAAAAACTGGTTAACTACAAAACGAACATGGCGGCCAAGCGAATTTGAAAATTTTAATTGACATTTCACGCTATTTATTGTTCCAAACGCAATGAAATCTGGTACAGGAAATGTTTATACACATTGTAATGCACTGGTATCTAATTTAGTTCAATTCTTTACATAACCTCAAGATGGCGGCTGTGCGAATTTTAAAATGAAGTTTTTATTTAATGTTTCTTAATCATGCGATCGAAGTGAAAGTTTGAATAATGAACCTACGCAATAATTTTCCTTTACTAGTACATGACTCTCTAGCCTATACATTTAACAATCGAACATGGCGACAAACGAAATATTTAGACGGCTCTGAATATCTACGAATCTATTATAGCAATCAAACTGATTTTTTTATGTTCATAGGGGCTATGAACATAAGTTCACCTATAGGACTTTAAATAACCTGGTGATCACAAATTCAACATGGCGGCGACGCGAAGTATAAATATTCACATGGACGTTTCTCGCAATTTAACCATCCGAGTGCAGTGAAACTTGGTACAGTAAATCCTTATACGAATGTTAATCCACTGGCATCTAATTTATTTCAATTGTTTTCATAACCACAAGTTGGCAGCTGTGCGAAATTTTAAAATCTCCTTGTTACTTCTTGTGTCCTAATCATGCGATTGAACTTTGAATGCTACACGTACACGATAATCTTTATGTAACAGTACATAACTCTAGGACCTACATATATTAAATCCAACATGGCGACCATCCAAAATATTTAGTCGGTTCTCAATATCTACGAATCTATCACAGCAATCAAACAGAAATTTTGTATGTTGACAGTGGCAGTTAACATAAGTAGGATATATGAAAATAGGCTGCATAGTTCTTCACGGAACTACTTGTTATATATTAGTATGATATCTCTACTTAGTATAAATCAAAGTCCCCGATTCTTGGATGTCACGGGCAATCTCAAGACCCACTGGATGGATTTTGATGCGGTTTTCAGTATTCTGTAAAGGATATTTTGTGGAAGGTTTCTGTAGAAAATTATTTATTTATGATCAAAGAAAGGAAAGCAGTAACGATTTCTGTGAAAAAGTCGAAAGAAAATCAGGCATCCGTGCACCTTTTAGGTAGATTTCATTAGAAAGCTAACTATTGCAATGGGTACCATGTTTCGACTTCCGGAAAATTTCGACATATCTTCGCGTTTCACATCCCCCAGACCCCAAAACCACCGTCAGTTCAAAAGTTTATATATAATTTATGTATATATGTATCTATCTATCTATCTATCTATCTATCTATCTATCTATCTATCTATCTATCTATATATATATATATATATCAGTTTCTTGTGGACACGATAACTGCCGTAATTTTGCACCAATCACTTTGAATTTTTTACATAACATGTATCCCTATAAAATCTCGGTCGAGTTCGTTAATGGGCAAAATCGGTCGAAGGGGGTGAAAATGGGGGGCTTTTTTTCGAAAAAGTGAACTTTCGCTATAACTCTCTTAATACGTGAAATATCGAATCCATTCAAAGTTCATAATATGTGTCGGATAAGTGCCAAAAATATATGTCAAATAAGTTTTTTGATAGCACTAACCATTGACCAAAGGGGTGGAAAAAAGTGGGTTTTTCGGGAAACATTAATCATATCTCTCTTAATAGGCACAATATCAAAACCGTACAAAATGGACAATATTCCTCCAATAATTACCTAAAACTTTTGTCTGAAAGAATTTTCGATATGACCCACCATTACGCCACGGAGTGAGCAAAATTATTTAAATTATAAGAAAATTCCAAGTGCCAAGAGTGGTTGCCATGACAACTTTACTTTTAATTGATAAGGGATGAGCCATCAGCAGTTGCTATGACAACGCCACTGCACGAGATCACATTCTGTTTTCATATGTCTGTGGGAAGCGACTTCGGTATCGGAACTGGTAGCATGCTGAACTTCTATGCCCAAGGTCGCGGGTTCAAACCCGGCTGAAGTCGTCGGATTTACTAAGAGCGCCAAAAAACCCTGAGTATGCTTTCCTTCGGAGGGGAAGTTCCAACGTTCGTTGAGAGTTGATGGTTCCGGTGGCATCTAGTAGCCAAGTTCACAGCTAGGTGTCGTTGATGGTAGTATTTTAAATTATGTAGCCTATTTTATGTAGATTTCATCAGAAAGCTAACTATTGCAATGGGTGCCATGTTTAGACTTCCGGAAAATTTCGACATATCTTCGCGTTTCACATCCCCCAGACCCCTAACTACCGTCAGTTCAAAAGTTTATATATATATGTGCGTGTATATATATGCATGTATATCAGTTTCTTGTGGACACGATAACTGCCGTAATTTTGCACCAATCACTTTAATGTTTTACATAATATGTAACCCCTTAAAAAATCGGTCGAGTTCGTTAATGGGCAAAATCGGTTAAAGGGGGTGAAAATGGGGGGGGGGGGGAGGTCGAAAAAGTGAAATGTCGCTATAACTCTCTTAATACGTGAAATATCGAATCAATTCAGAGTTCATAATATTTGTCGGATAAGTGCCAAAAATTTATGTCAAATAGGTTTTTTGATAGCACCAACCATTGACCAAAGGGGTGGAAAAAAGTTTTTTTTTCGGGAAACATTAATCATATCTCTCTTAATAGGCACAATATCAAACCCGTACATAATGGAAAATATTCCCCTAATAATTACCTAAAACTTTGTCTGAAAGAATTTTTGATCTTTTACGCCAAGGGATGAGAAAAATGATTTCGGAATTAAAGAACATGCCAAGTGCCATCAGAGGTTACCGTGACAACGCTTCTACTGTAAATTGCTGAGGGATGAGCTATCAGAGGTTGCCAAGACAACGCCATTGCACGAGATCACATTCATTTTTCCATCTGACTGTGGGAAGCGGCTAACTGGTAGCATGCTGAACTTATATGCCCAAGGTCGCTGGCTCAAAGCCGGCCAAAGTCGTCGGATTTTCTAAGAGCGCTAAAAATCCCTCAGCATGCTTTCCTTTGGAGGAGAAGTTCCAACGTTCGTTGCAAGTTGCTGGTTGCGGTGGCATCTAGTAGCCAAGTTCACAGATAGGTGTCGTTCACGTTAGTATATGGTACAAAATTAGGAACTACTACTTAAAATTGACCGTCTGCAGACCTTACCTGAATTACAGACTAATACAGTCATCACAATTAACACCGTTTATCAGTTTCTACACACCCGGGGTTACATGACCACGTTGTCGCAGCCCCTAAACTGAGGAACCAACAAAAATCTCTGCGGGAGATAAAATTTTGCGAGAAGAAGTAACAGACTGTCAGATAGTTACACATCAGTTCCAAACCTTGCATAAGGACAGTGGGATCACAAGTATAACAAGTAGTTCCGTGAAGAACTATACAGCCTATTTTCATATATCTTACTCATGTTAATTGCCTCTATCTACATACCACATTTCAGTTTGATTGCTGTAATAGATTCGTAGATATTGAGAACCGACTAAATATTGCGGATGGTCACTATGTTGGATTTTATATATGTAGGTCCTAGAGTTATGTACTGTTACATGAAGATTATTGTGTACGTGTAGCATTCAAACTTCAATCGCATGATTAGGACACAAGAAGTAACAAGGAGATTTTAAAATTTCGCTCAGCTGCCATCTTGTGGTTATGGAAACAATTGAAATAAATTAGATGCCAGTGGATTAACATTCGTATAAGGATTTACTGTATCAAATTTCACTGCACTCAGATGGTTTAATTGCGAGAAACGTCCATGTGAATGTTTATACTTCGCGTCGCCGCCATGTTGGATTTGTGATCACCAGGTTATTTAAAGTCCTACAGGTGAACTTAAGTTCATAGCCCCTATGAACATAAAAATCAGTTTGATTGCTATAATAGATTCGTAGATATTCAGAGCCGTCTAAATATTTCGGATGGGGGCCATGTTGGATTGTTAAATGTATAGGCCATAGAGTCATGTACCATTAAAGGAAAATTATAGCGTAGGTTCATTATTCAAACTTTCACTTCGATCGCATGACTACGACACAAGAAATAAAATCTTAATTTTATAATTCGCACAGCCGCCATCTTGAGGTTATGTAAACAATTGAACTAAATTAGATACCAGTGCATTGCAATGTGTATAAACATTTCCTGTACCACATTTCATTCTGTTTGGAACATTAAATCGCGAGTAAGGTCTATTTAAAATTTTCAAATTCGCTTGGCCGCCATGTTTGTTTTGTAGTTAACCGGATTTTTAAAGTCTTATAGATGAACTTCCAGTAGCGCCCTTTATCTCCGTATAAAATTTCAGGGTGATACCGCTAATAGTTTCAGAGATATAGAATCCCGGAGAAATATTTCGCACAGCCGCCATCTTGTGGTTATGTAAACAATTGAACGAAGTTAGATGTCGGTGCATTAGAATGTGTATAAACATACACTGTACCAAGTTTTATTACGTTTGGTTGGTTAAATCGCGAGAAACGTCTATTTAAAAGTCGCAAATTCGCGTGGCCGCCATGTTGGTTTTGTAGTTACCAGTTTTTCAAAAGTCACATTGGTGAATTTCTAGTAGTTCCTTTTATCACCGTAAAAACATCCAGGGTGATATCGGTAATAGTTTGGGAGATATTGAATGCTGGTGAAATATTTCGCACAGCCGCCATGTTGGATTGATGAGACGTAACAAAATTTCAAGGGCACGGTCGGGGTCGCCTGGAATAATGCTATGAACTTACCGAGTTTCATTGAAATCTCTCCAGCCGTTTAGAATTTATTAGGGACACACACACACACACCTCTCTCACACACACACACACACACACACGCACACACACGGACAAAAGGTGATCTCATAAGCCTATTTTTTCAAAATAGGCTAAAAATGCACCTCGAATGACAAGAAGGTTACCATCCCCATAAGACAATAAAATGATAAAAATATGCATACAAAAACGAAAGAAAGTTGATTTTTAACTTCTAAATGTAAAATTCTTTCTTGCAATCAATGAGGTCTGATCCTCCTACGAAAACCTGCATATTTTGCCTATTATAGCCAATCCCCTAGTTTTCCCGGTGAAATCTACCTCCGCCTTCCGGCGTGCCGAGAGGATTTTTTAAGCTTACGCTGGGCAAACCGTTAAACATATCAGTATGCTATGAGTATAAGAATTGTTCAGCATGAAAAGTTCTACAGAAAAGTCCAGGAGAGCATATCTATCTTCAATATATCGCCCACCATAAGGGTTTTACCGTTTTCATTTCTTCCAACAATCTCCATTCAATTACTGAAGCAACAGTTTACGAGCTAGCTAGGGGCGAGCCTATCACCCCAGTTACAGCCTAGCTAGTGGGCGAGCCTATTACCCCAGATACAGCCAGCAGCAAACTGTCGAGTCGTGTTGAGATAAGACTTCAGAGAAGAATGGTTGTGTTTGCAGTTTCCCTGGAAGGGCAACTCGGTTTTTCCTCATTTCGCCTGTGAACTTTTCATTCCGCAAAATTAACAGTCAAGTTAAGACTGGACGGAAGGGGGATTTATGTTTCATGCACCGCGCCATTTTTAAATTACGTCTGACAAGAATTCGTTGCACATGCATCTCCATGATAATATAAGTAATAGTCCAGTCAGTGATTTTAACCCTTCATGCCGAGATATGAAACGGATATACTGTAGGTCATAGTTCATTGACATAGAAACAAAAAGCGCTTATCACGTAATGCATTCTTAACTGTTCCCGGGCGAAGCCGGGCGGGTTGTTAGTTAAAATATAATTGAAAAGGACTTCCCTGTCGCTCTTGGCTATGTTGACCATCACCAAAACTGGGCTGTCAACTCATCTGAAACACACAGAGAAACACAATAGTATTAGTGTCAAGTCAGCACAGAAACACAGGTAACAATCAAATCACCTTAGTACACGGGGTGATGACGTTAGTGCCCCAAACTACAACATACTTTGTTGAGAATGAACAGCAGCTTCCGTCCTATATTTCTCAATACATTAGCATTACGATAATAAGAGAGTGGGGGGAATGGAGCAGAGGTGAAGCCGCTTGCCTCTCACCAAGGCGGATCGGGTTTGATTTCCGGTGAATGGATGTGAGGTTTTCAAATTGAAATATCACCTCCTGTGGTTGGGATTCCACGTAAAAACGGAGGTTCCGTGGCTGATAATCTTGAGATTAATAGTCACTTAAAACTACGAGCTTCCTTCCTTTTGATTTTCTTACCAGAAGAAGAACTAGATTAAGAAAAGGATAAAGATAGGGAAAAGAAATGCTCTCAACCCTCGAAGAATGAGGATATTAGGAAATTGGAAGAAAGGAGAGCCATAGAAGGAAGATAGGAAAGGGAAAAGGCAGTAAAGCCATCATTATTCCTACTTGACGTTTCAGTGCTAGGCTCAAGTTTCGTTCGCTAAATCGCGAGAGAGAAAATGACCAACATAACGGTGCTGGATCGAATAAAGGAAAAATGGCAAATGATCTGCCAGATCAATAGAAGGAGATCCACCTGGCTTGGCCGCAGGTCACGACATGGTGGCCTGATGATCGACATACTAGAAGGCAAAATACCTGGAAAACGCCCTCGCGGGAGGCCACGGAACAATTTCATGAGATCTTTCCTAGATAGCTCTGGTCTACGAAGTTATGAAGTGGTCAAATGGACAGCACATGACCGAACAACGTGGAAAAGACTCATTGTAGGGGCAGACCAGTCGCTTGACTGAAGAACATGATGACACTGGCCGAAAAAAAAAAAAAAGATCTCATTACTTTCATTTAAATCTTAAATATGAACACTCTAGGCCTAGTACATAAGGTACTGTTTATAGCATGGAAGTAAGGTTTCCAGGATGTATTATCATTCTTCATGTCATTTTTTCACTTAACAACAGCGATTCATTGACATGATGCTGTTTCCCGCGGAAAGATGTGCGCGCCACCATTTTCGATCAGAGCCGCTGCCCTGGCAACATCTTCAGGTCCCAAGCGCATATTGGTTTCTGTATTGTACAAGAACAACTGATAATAATATTATCCAAAATGTAGAATTTTGGGCTTACGCCGTGTTTTATTTAATCAAAATCGACGCGTTTCGAAAGAAACCATGTCTTTCTTCGTCAGGAATAAACGGAAATACGACTAAATTGTTGCTAAGAGAAAGCAACAAAGATACTAAAAAAGGTGCCCTAAGATGGACGCCATTTTATCCCCTTGTTTGGGACAACGAAAAGCAGCAGTGTATTACTTTCTGAGGGTTCTGATAATAGGTTGCCAAGACTCACTGAGATTGTAGCCGGTGTCGCGGTTGAAATTATTTGGCTGTTTTCGTATTTCAACCGCCTCCATGATGATTCTGGGACGATAGTGCTTTATACGGGCAAGAACATCCACTCTTTGGAACATGATATCATGGCCAGGTGTTAAAGCATGATCGGCAACAGCTGATTTATCAGGTTGAATGAGCCTGATACATCTATTATCCTCCTTATGTTCCTTCTCGAAGTCTGCCCAATATAAACCTTGCCACAAGTACAGGGAATTCTGTAGATACCCGGTTGTTGCAATTTAGGCAAACTGTCCTTAGTTGGTCGCAGGAGTTGCCTAATCTTAACAGAAGGTCCAAATACAGTCCGTATATTGTACCTACGTAGGATTTTAGCAATACGATCCGTCGTGTTATGTATGTACGGTAGGTAAGCAGTTCCTCTTACATCTTTTTTTTCTCAACGGATGTCCTATTATTATTCGTTGGTTTCAGAACCGTAGAAATCAAAGCTTTGCTATAACCGTTGCTCTCAAAGGTGGTTCTCAAGGTATTAATTTCTCCTTGTAAAGAAGACACTTCAAAAATCCTCCTAGCCCTGGTAGTTAAGAGTTGTAAGGATATCATGTTTCTGGGCAGGGTGATGGTGAGAATTTGCGTGGAGATATCTATTGGTGTGTGTTGGCTTACGATAAACGCTGTGTCCTAAAGATCCATCCTCTTTCTATGTGAAAAGAACATCTAGAAAAGGTATATTGCCGTCAGATTCCTTTTCCATGGTGAAAGAAATAGAAGGGTGCTGGAGATTAAGGTGATCCAGGAAATGGCTAAGATTTTCCTCACCTTCCGTCCAATCAACGAGCGTATCATCCACATAACGCCACCAGATCTTCGGTTTGAAAGGAGCCAACGACAAAGCTTTCTCTTCAAAGTTCTCCATGAAGAAATTAGCCACAACAGGAGAGAGAGGACTACCCATGGCCACATCATTAGTCTGCTCATAATAATTCCCATTCCATAGAAAGTAGGAGGAGGTCATGCAGTGATAAAATAATCTTGTGATGTTTCAGTAAAATGTCATTAATGAGAGACATAACACCATCAATAGGTACTCTCTTAAACAGAGACACCACGTCGAGACTCACTAAGATATCACCCGCTGAAGTGTTATAGCTTTCAACTTTTCAACGAAGTGTGTGGAATCCTAAATGTAGAAGGCGTGTTACCCAGAAGCGGCTGAAGTAGTCTACCTACGTTTTTGGAAACGGGATATGTAGGAGAACCAATCGTACTAACAATAGGTCTCTCTAAGAGGAACATCTTCCTTATGTATTTTCGGAAGACCATACACTCTCGGAGGAATAGCATCTCATGGAAGGAGAGTCTTCTCTGCATCTTCTGGAATAGAAGATCGCTTGATCAATTTGACGGTGACATTTTACGGGCCTTGAAAGCCTAAATGAAAATAATAATGTTTTTGGTTTTACGTCCCATTTAACTACACTGGCTTTTTGAGACGCCGAGGTGCCGGAATTTAGCCCCGAAGGGGATCTATAACGTGTCAGTAAATCTACTGACACGGCCTCAAGAACAACTAAGGATATGGCTGTATTGATCTCTTCCTATGCCAACAAGTAGTAACAAAAGAAAAGAAAAAGAAAACATTGCATTGTTGACGATAGTGATGGCGCGCGCATCACAGCGTCATGTCAAAGAATCGCTATTGTTACGTGAAACAATGCCATGAAGAATGGTAATGCATCCAGGAAACCAATTTAACCTTACTTCCATGCCATAACTACAGTATGTTGCACTAGGCCTATACCGTTCATATTTATAATTTGAATGAATATAATGTTGAATTTTTCAAGTGATCGGTTTTATTTGCCGGTCAGTGTTTCAAGGAATGGCTGCTTGTGATTGTCTAGTTAAAGTGATTTTCCTTCTGACCGCTAGATAACTCTACGGCAACACTTAAACGTCAAGTTTGAAGTAATGATGGCTTTAGTATAGATAATGTTATTTGTTTTTCGTCCCTTTTAACTACTGCGGTAGGGACAGATGACCTCGTAGTTTTCCCCCTTTAAACCTCAATAACTAACTAATTAACTAACTAACTAACTAACTACTGTGAGTCTTAGAGACGCCGGGGTGTCGGAATTTACCCCGAGGGGATCTTTAACGTGTACATCTACTGACACGGCTCACTCACATTTACGCAACCTTAAATACCAGCTGACTGCGCCAGGATTCGTTCCTGCAACCTTGGGATCAGCAGACGAGAACGTTACCGCTGAGCCACGCAGCCAGTCGAGGAAAGGGTAGAGGGACCGCCCCAATGGCAATGGAGACCCAACTCAGGAATCGCTCTGGGTAGCCAACCGTGAGCTACACACACCCTGCCTCCTTTAGGGCTTTGAGCACGAGGCGGGAGATACCAGGAAAAGAAACGAAGAGGATTGACTCCGCGGAGAATGAGGACATTAGGAAAGATGAGACAAGGGCCAATTAGGGCAGGAAAACGAAAGACTCACTAGGATGATGATGATGATAATTGTTGTTTTAAGGGGCCTAACATCTAGGTTATCGGCCCCTAATGGTCTGGGTGATAGCGAAAATGATAATGAAATGGAGACCATAACGAAAATTAACCTGGACGGAAAATACTTACAAAATGGAATTTAGAAGGAAAATACTCACGAAGGAAATTTAGATTGAAAAAGGTTCACAAAATCCACTGTAGATTCGAAATACTCAACAAAATGCAATTGAAATTCAAAATACTTACAAAATTCAATTCAAGTTGAAAATACTTACAAAATTCAATTCAAATTGAAATTGCTTACAAAATCTAAGGTAGATTCAAAATACCCACAGTATGTGGAAGTCCGCGATTCAAAATACTGTAACTTACTGACAAAATGCAATTTAGATTGAAAATACTTACCAAATGCAATGTAGATTGAAAATACTTAAAAAATGTGGTAGAGATTCAAAAAATCTCACAAAATGTAATTTAGAGACACGGGGAGCATATTCAGAAAAACAAAGACAAAAGGAACTATAATGAAAAGAAAAAGAAGGCTGATCCCTAGAAGAATGACGAATCAGGGAAGATGAGAGAAGGGCCAATGAAGGCGGGAAAGTGAAAGACTCCCTAGGCCTCGGATACCCTAATACCGTCGGGGTCGGAAGAGAAAAAGAGTTGACCAAGAGAGGTTGACAGGAAAGAAGACGGAGAGGAGCCCGGCACAAGTAAGTGGAAGCAATGCTGGACTCAGCTGGGGTCCCGTGGTCGCCAAACCACGTCCCACAATTCGTTCTCAAAGAAGGAAAAGAAAGGAGTATTTCCTGGGAAAACACTTGCTACGTGAGGTGTCAGTGAAAGTTAGCGAGAGTGTTAGAATGTCTTCTTGTTGATCTTAAGACAGACGATCAGTTGAAGCTTATGCATGTACATTGCTGTCAGAATTTTATAAAATAAATTAAGAAAAACATTCATTTATGACTAAAGGAAGCCGAGCAGTAACGATTTCAGTGAATCGAGTCGAAAAACATGCCATCCGTGAGCCTTCTAAACTTATTCTGGGTAAACCGGTAACAATATATAGGCTATTGTTCAGTATGTTAGGTTCTACAAAAAAAAAAGGCTTTAATAGATCGTCCACTATAAGCGTTTTTACGTTTTCATGTCTTCCAACAACCTCCATTCAGTGGAAATGTAAATTACTAACTTCGGAGCGAGTTGACGAGCTAGGGAGCTAGCCTATCATCCCAGCTCCGGCCAGCATCAAACTGTCGTTAAAAATCCCTCAGTATGCCTTCCTTCGGAGGGGAAGTAAAGCCGGCGGTCCCATGTCATCGATTTATGGCATGTAAAAGATCCTTCCACAGACTAAACTTGTGTAAAGCTAAATTGTTAGGTTAGATTTCGTCAGAACGCTCTATCCAAGTCCCAACGTTCACCACTAGGTATCATTGATATCTGGCAACGAAAGTTGGAACTACTTGAAATTGAACGAAACTTGTAGCTCACCCTAAAGGTGTCCGCTGGAAGCAGCTACAGACTCAAGCGAGCCAAACATGTCCTCGGACACTCCCGGCACTAAAAGCCATACGGTAAATAAATAAACTTGAATAAAAACAGTTTTTTAGCGTATGGCTTTTAGTGCCGGGAGTGTCCGAGGACATGTTCGGCTCGCCAGTTTAGTAGCTACTTCGAGACGGACACCCAATGGGTGAGCTACAAGTACCGTTGGGGAGGAAAGTTGGAATGGAAGGTCGAGTTGGAAGGTAGCGCTGTGGCCTATAGTTAGGGACCAACCCCGGCATTTGCCTGGAAGGAAGATGGGAAACCACAGAAGACCATCTTCAAGGTTGCCGGCGGGGGGATTCGAACCTCCTCGCCTCCTGGATGTGAGCGACTGCCAGCAGTCAAGCCGTAACGACCACGGCTAACTCACCCGGTATAAAAACAGATAATACACACTAATACAGCCATCACAATTAACACCGGTTATCAGACAGATTCTACACACACCCAAAGTACACGGGGCTACATGACCGCGTTGTCGCAGCCCCTAAACTGAGCAACCAACTGTCGAGTCGTGTCCAGTTAAGACTTCAGAGAAGAGTATAGACTAAGTGTTTGGAGTTTCGCTGTTCACCTCGGCTATTCTGAATTACGTTTGGGACCTGGCGTCCGTGCGCCTTTTAAGTTTATGCTGGGTAAACCATTAAAATACCGGGCGAGGCCGGGGTTGGTTAATAGTATTAATATAAATAGTTCTTCTTTCGGGTGCTTAACCCTTTATGAGATAGCGGTATCTATAGTAACCACCTGTCTTAAGGACAGTTCATGCTTACAAAGATGCTCATAGTTGAATCTTTCAGCCAAATTTCTGAGAATTTTCATGCCGACGTGCTACCATTTCTAAAAATCAAATATTATATACATATCTACTTGACGTAGTGTGTTGGATAACATTTTAAACAATTTTAAACTAAAAACATTAACAATTAAAGTGTAAAAATTAAATTTATATCTAGAAATAAAATTTATAAAAATAAATTTACAATAATAAAAGAAATATAAAATTTAAATAATAAACATAACTGTAACAAATTATGAAAATAATATTGTAAAAATCAATTCGAAATTAGTTAATTAATTAATTCAATAAAAATATCAAAATTAAATCTATAAGAAAAATTAAAGCAAGAAGTTCCGTGATGAACTAAAGAGCCTACTTTTCATGCCAGTATATGAACCTATCTAGAATAATGACGAAATTAAGTTGGTAACATCAAAATGTCTAATTAGTTCGAAATATACCTGGTATAATGTAGCCTAATAGAGCACTATAGTTGGCAGCCCTGGTGACTGAATATATTCTTAGTTCCATCTCTTAAGGTACAGAATACAAAATTTGGTTGAAGTCCAATGGACGTTACATGCAGTTAGACATTGGATCTATCAGCACGCATAAAAGCATGTTGGCAACAATGTCATGCATGTGCTGGTTAGAAATAATCGGAAGTATTATGATATCTTGTTGTGCCAATTTTGGATGAAATCCATTTGTTAGTATAGAAGTTACATGTATTTTAAATTTGGACCTATCAGCAAGCATAGAATCATATTGGCAGCACTGACTTATATTAATTACTCCAAATTATCTAGAGTGTCAGGTGCTATACGTGTGCAAAGTATAGAGCTGTTGGCTTGCATAATTTCTGATATATTGATATTAGGGTAAAAAATATAGACAGCATTTATTAACAGTTGGCAGACCAGATTACTCTTAAGAATACTTATAGTCATATCTGTTTATGTACACATCTTACATACAAAATTTGGTTGAAATCCAATTAATGGTGTAGAAGTTATATGCATTTAAAAATTGGACCTATCAGAAGGCTTAAAATTATTTTGGCAATACTGTCATGTATGGCCTCTGGTGTATTTCTCGAAATACACGGTAAGGCAGAGTTGGCATTTGCTGATCTTCATTCTCTTATATTAATTCACTTATTTAGATTTCCTTCCCGCAAACACCAACATCGAACTATTATTACATCCTGTTTACCCCGTATACTTGTTTACTTTTCGTGTAAGTTTGTTCCCGAAGCGCATATTCTGTGGAACCAACCTGGCAACGCCTTGCAGCTGCCTTCTGAAGTCCTTCCATTGCCTCAAGTCCAGAAGACTTCCTCATCAACACACCAGGTTTCGTCATCATCACCAACCAACAACTCCGTGAAGATACCGCTCCAAGAAGAATTTTATTTCCTGTATAAGAGTTCCTTTTTTCTGTGTTCTGTATAAACTCTGTTGTTTTCTCCCCCTACCCGCTCGCTTCCCCTACCCCTCGCCCGCCTATCACTGACACGTGCGGTGTCTCTCGCCCCTCCGCGCGTTGCTCCGCTCTCTCACTCAACTTCTTGTTACCGAGCCGTCAAGGCGACCGGCTCTCACTTGTGTGTTAGACGTCCAAGCTTACAATTGGAGCCTAACTAAGGCTTGTCTCCTGTCCCTTCGAGACATGTTTTAAATATCTACGCCATGATGTGGATTTAAGCTAACGGTCGCCTGGATCGCCTACTCTTCAGAAATGAGCTAAGTACAACTTCAATGGTTTTCACCACAATTTAATTGGTTTTAAACAGCTAAATGCTTTTTAATTCTTGTTTTATAGACAGTGTGAAATTGCTAAATGCAGTGCAATAACTACCTTCGAGGGATTTTTCTAGTCATGCTCTAACTATCTAAGCTGACTTTCCACTAAAAAATTTAGTGCTTCTTGCACAAATTAACACCGCGGGATTCATATTAAACGAAATACTGCCTATAAAACTTAGCTTTTTCTCCACGGGACCTATTGCCCAATTGACATCGAACTATCTTTCTACCAGTAAAATAACCTAGCATTTCTTCAAATATGGGAATACATTTTCCTCACTGAGAAATTTATGTTGCATAAAACTTTAATCAACATAATTTGTCTTCCTTCGTGGGAAACTTTCCTCTGCAATCAACTACAACCTACAAAAGCTCTTCTTAATTTCTATTTTTTGTTATAATTTCGAATTAGTTGTTTGTTCTTACTTTCAAGATTTCCATATAGGAATTCTTAAAGTGCCCACATTGTACCTTATTTATTGTTAAAGCATTAATTGCGTTAATTGACGTTAAACTTCGAATTTGTTAATCTTAGCACCTTTTTTAAAATCTTATGCAGTTTTTAGTGCTTATAAGAGGTTCCAAACCAAAAATTGTTAGTTGCCGAGTGCAAACTTCAACATTCTAGAGGTCTGAGGCTTCAAAGGTTAAAAACTAAATTGTACCCTTTATATTTGTCAAAATTATTATATTTCCACGCATTGTTAAATAAATAAGATTATATTTTTTCGTTTTATCCTTGTCTTGGAGTAACGATTAGGCAGGACCCTATTTTCCTTGACTCTTCCCAAAAGCTTATGCCCTTTTTAAGAAATCCACGTACTGAATTAATAAAGTTTTCAATATTTGTTGCATTTGAGCGAAAACCTCCTAGTATCATCTTTTCCAAAGCATCTTTTAGCTGCTATAACTAATTCTAATGAGCCAGTAAGGCAAGTAAAGCTAGCTCCGCAAGCTTCCTGCTTGTTGAGATTTTCTCTATAACTTGTGGTTAGTTTTCAAAATTTAAGTTTTTCTTCTGGTCTAAACTTTTAGTCGGCACTTTGCTGGGTAAAACTTAGCTATTCATAAATGCAACTATTGTTTTTCTTACCTAAATTCTCCAAGAAAACAACAAAATTATCCCCAAAAGCTTAACTGCTTCATCGCTACCCTTTCTGGGAATACTAGGCAATTCTCGGGAAATCCAACAGTTCCAAGAACTAAAATTATCACGGCGAATTCAAATTATTTCAGTCGTTCAAAACATTTTTGTTAAATCTAACTCCTTTAAAAGGACAAACAGTAAATCTATCACTCTTTGTCTTGCCAGACTACCACCCTTCCCTATAGTATCGAAATACAGGCTTGAGAGGGAATGTACGATCGCCGCTTACTTGCGAACAGCCCAAGTTCCAGCTGCGTTTCCCGTTAGCCACGTTCAGGTCCCTACCCACTTAAGGTACTTCACGGGCTTTTGCAGTGAAACTTGTTACTGAATACTCACTTAAGTTTATGTTTATGTGTTATATTGGACTCCCGTCCCATCTATTCATACTTTTTCTCCATTCCGAAACCCACTTTTCCCCTTTTTTCATCATCTTCCCTTAGGGAGGGTTATTCCTTAGCTAATAACCTACCCATCCTCCTAGAAATTAAACTGAAATAGTATTATTTATATGTGTGCCAATTTTGGAATAGCTCCCATGCATACCTTCCATGATATCCAACATGGAGCTATAATTTCTAGTGCGTTTTTTCAGCAGTTGGTACTACTGACATCATTTTCAAATATGTGCTTGAGATATTTCGGTATTCATCTTTACTCATACTAAATTTGGTTTCGATTGCTGCAGCCGTTTAGGAGTTGATAGGGGTGGAGGACACACACACAGCCAGACAGACAGCCAGAAGGACAGACAGACAGACAGACAGACAGACAGACAGACGGACAGACAGACAGACTGACAGACAGACACACATTTTTCCGGATCGATCTCATAAGTCTACTTTTTCCTCATTTTTGCAAAATGTGAAAAGTAGGCTAAAAATAGAGAGAACAATTATTAACAGTTGGCAGCCCTGGTGGCTCTTAAGAATACGCTCAGTCATATCTGTTTATGTACACATATTACATACAAAATTTGTTTGAAATCCAATTGACAGTGTAGAAGTTATATGCATTTAAAAATTGGACCTATCAGAAGGCTTAAACTTATTTTGGCAAAACTGTCATGTATGGCCTCCTGGAAATTAAACTGAAATAATATTAACTACATGTTTGCTAATTTTGGAATAGCTCCCATGCATACCTTCCATGATATCCAATATGGAGCTCAAATTTCTAGTGCGTTTTTTCAGCAGTTGGTAGCACTGACATCATTTTCAAATATGGGTTTGAGATATTCCGGTATACATTTTTACTCATACTAAATTTGGTTTTGATTGCTGGAGCCGTTTAGGAGTTGATAGGGGGGACACCCACACAGCCAGACAGACAGAAGGACAGACAGACACACATTTTCCCGGATCGATCTCATAAGTCTACTTTTTCCTCATTTTTGCAAAATGTGAATAGTAGGCTAAAAAGTAGTTCCATGAAGAACTATGCAGCCTATTTTCATATATCCTACTTATGTTAATTGCCACTATCAACATACAAAATTTCAGTTTGTTTGCTCTAATATATTCGTAGATATTGAGAACTGACTAAATATTGCGGATGGTCGCCATGATGGATTTTATTTAGGTCTTAGAGTTATGTACTGTTACATGAAGATTAGTGTGTACGTGTAGTATTCAAACTTCAATCGCTTGAATAGGACACAAAAGTAAAAACGAGATAAAATATCGCACAGCTGCCATCTTGTGGTTATGGAAACAATTGAAATAAATTAGATGCCAGTGGATTAACATTTGTATAAGGATTTACTATACCAAGTGTCACTGCACTCGGATGGTAAAATTGCGAGAAACGACCATGTGAATATTTATATTTCGCGTCGCCGCCATGTTGGATTTGTGATCACCAGGTTATTTTAAGTCCAATAGGTGAAGTTAGGTTCATAGCCCCTATGAACATAAAAACATTCAGTTTGATTGCTATAATAGATTCGTAGATATTCAGGGCCGTCTAAATATTTCGGATGGTCGCCATGTTGGATTGTTATATGTATAGGCCATAGAGTCATGTACCATTGAAGGAAAATTATTGCGTAGGTTCATTATTTAAACTTTCACTTCGATCGCATGATTACGACAAGAGAAATAAAAACTTAATTATAAAATTCGCACTGCCGCCATCTTGAGGTTATGTGAACAATTGAACTAAATTAGATACCAGTGCATTACAATTTCTATAAACATTTGCTGTACCAAGCTTCATTGCGTCTGGATCATTAAATCGCGAGACAGGTCTATTTAAAATTTTCAAATTCACTTGGCCGCCATACTCGTTTTGTAGTTAAACGATTTTTGAAGTTCTTATAGATGAACTTCCAGTAGTGCCCTTTATCTCCGTACAAAATTTCAGGGTGATACCGCTAATAGGTTCAGATATGTAGAATGCCGGTGAAATATGTCGCACAGCCGCCATCTTGAGGTTATGTAAACAATTGACCTAAATTAGATACCAGCGCATTACACTGTGTATAAACATATACTGTACCAAGTTTTATTGCGTTTGGGTGGTTAAATCGCGAGAAACGTCTATTTAAACGTCACAAATTTGCTTGTCCGCCATATTGTTTTTGTAGATACCAGGTTTTCAAAAGTCACAAAGGTGAACTTCTAGTAGTTCCCTCTATCACCGTAAAATATTCCAGAATGATATCGGTAATAGTTTCGGAGATATTGAATGCTGGTGAAATATTTCGCACAGTCGCCATGTTGGATTGGTGAGACGTAACAAAATTTAAAGGGCACGGTCGGGGTCGTCAGGAATAGTACTATGAACTTACTGAGATTCATTGAAATCGCTCCGGCCGTTTAAAGGTTATTAGGGGGGACACACACCATCACACACTCACACACAGACAGACACACTGACAAAAGGTGATCTCATAAGCCTATTTTTATAAATGAAAATAGGCTAAAAAGAAGTAAATAAAACATGCAGCAGAATCTCAGATACCATACGAAAACTAAGGGTGAAATTCTTTGGACATGTTTCAAGAATGCCTGAGGACAGACTCACTAAGAACATTTTTAACCACTTCAACAAGCCCAATAGAAAAGGCAACTCATGAAAAATGGTTTGCTAACACCAAGAAGGATCTGCAAGAAATGAACATCACTGATCAAGACATCCGCAACAGAACCACTTTCGGATATAAGATGCACACATTGGAGGGGTTACTAGATCCAGAAACAGCGACCAAGAAGAATCAACTTTGGACAGCTGAAAAGAAAGACGCAATGAGCAAGAGAATGGAGGAATACTGGCGACAAAGAGAACTGAAATGGTTGGTTGGTTGGTTCCTCAGTTTAGGGGCTGCAACAACGTGGCCTTGTAGCCCCGTGTACTTTGGGTGTGTGTAAAATCTGTCTGATAACCGGTGTTAATTGTGATGACTGTATTAGTGTGTGTATCTGTTTTAATTCAAGTATAGACTGCAGACAATGAATTTTTTCAAGTAGTTCCTACTTTTGCCGCCAAACGCCACCGTCAATGTCCAACTAGTTCAGAAATTAGTTACCAGATGCCACAGCAGTCGGCTTCTGACGACAAACGTAGGATCGATCCTAAGAACGTTAGTCAAATGTTTAACCGATATTAATTTAGCTTCACACAGGTGTAATTCGTGGAAGGTTCTTTAACATACCATAAATCTATGACATGGGACCGCCGGCTTTACTTCCCCTCCGAAGGAAGGCATACTGAGGGATTTTTAACGTTCTTAAAAAATCCGACGACTTCGGCCGTGTTTGAACCTGCGATCTTGGGCACAGCAGTTCAGCATGCTACCAACTACGCCACCGATGATGACTAGGAGAAGGTTTATGTACTAATTATAAACTAATTTAAACTAACAAAATATGGTGTTTTTAAAGCTTATAAACATAAAAGTAAGCCAACTCATAGGCAAATACAGTATCAAATGTCTATGCGTTAGATCAAGATAACAAAATGAAATGTGAAAGATTTAGGATATCAGAGGGTGGAGAAATACAAAACACATCGTGTACCGGTACTACAGTATAATCTGTACTTGTGACGACTCACGGATAGAGTGGAAATTGTAGCGTGTAGTAATAAAACTCTTCAAGTGCTACGATTATTTCACGTGCGAAATGTTTACTTCTTTTGACACTTTAAACTGTGTTCCCCCTTAAAATTATTAATTCACGTTTTTTTTGGAAGGAAACCCACCGAGAGTAATTTAACACATAATCTCAAAGAGTTAATTAGAAGTGTGCTGCATATATTAAATGAACATCTGAATTTAAATTAATCTCTTCATTTCGTCTGTGTGTGTGGGATTACCGCACTCTTCTTCTACTGTCACTGAGTGAGGAACGTTAATGAAGTGAGGGAGGAGTCGTTAATTGAACCACGTGAACTTGAGTGTGTGTGGGATTACCGCTACTCTTCTACTGTAACTGAGGGAGAGTCACAAACAAGTCACAGTATCAGAGTGTTTCATTTGGGGTCTTGGACATCCGGGTCATTGAAGCACGTGAACTTGACTGTGTGTCTGATAATCAGTGTTATTGATGTGACAATTAGAAGGGATGCCTGTGGGATAGTGGTCTCTATATTAACCACCTGTCATAAGGACAGTTTATGCTTTCAAAGATGCTGAAAGTTGAATCTTTCAGGCAAATTTCTGGGAATTTTCATGCCGAAGTGCTGGTACAGTATTTCTAAATATCAAATATTATATAGGAACGTATCTACTTGACGTAATGTGGTGGATAAAATTAAATCTAAATACATTGACAATTAAAGTGTAAAAACAAAATATAAATATAAATAAAAAATAGAATTACAATAATAAAAGAAATATAAAAAATAAAATAATGAACATTCTATAAACAAATTATAAAAATAATTGTAAAAATCAATTCGAAATTAGTTAATGAATTCAATAAAATATAAAAATTGAATCTATAAGAACATAAGTTGACAATTAAAAATAAATACATGAACATAAAAATTAGAAAAACAAAAAGTAACATTATTTATAATAATAATAATAATACTAATAATACTACTACTACTACTACTACTACTACTAATAATAATAATAATAACCTTATGCCTCTATTGATCGAACCACACTCTTCCAAATCTTAAAAGAAATGGGTTTGGACGACAAAACACGAGAAATTACCAGCAGACCTTGGCTAACACAAACTCCAGAGTGAAATTTAAAGGAGAAATTTCAGACGGTTTCAAAATCAGGACGGGTGTGAGGCAGAGAGATGGACTGTCACCTTTACTTTTCAACTGTGTACTGGAGAAAGTAATTCGTGAATGGCGCAAGGAGATGGGGAAATAATTGATAGAAAATGGTGTGAGAATGGACTGCAGGAGCTTGGATCTGACAATTGACTGCGTTGCTTTCGCAGATGATCTAGCAATCTTTTCTGATTCCCTAGACACAGCCGCAAAACAAGTCAACCAACTCAGAATACAAGCGGCAAAGGCAGGCTTACAAATTTCTTTTGAGAAGACTGAGTGTATAACTAATATTAGCCCTGCAGTCAAAGAATTAAATGTTGAACATGGAAAGATCCGTCAGGCAAAACACTTTAGTACCTAGGGGAGTGGATCGAGCCCAACATATCAGAAAAGGAAGCCTTCACGTCAAGAATGAACAAGATGGAAGTGGCCTAGCAGCTAACGAAAGGAGTGTACAACAAGCGAACAGTGTCCCGCAATGCCAAACTAAGACACTATCGTACAGTTATCCCACCTGAGGCGCTGTACGCAGCAGAATGCCTGGCAATGAATAGGAAGGGTCTGGTTGAGAAATTGGAAGCCAAGGAAAGGAAGATCCTCAGGAAGATCTTAGGGCCGTTGAAAGACGTTGGTGAATACAGGAGACGGCATAACAATGAGCTTTACCATCATGTAGAAAGGATATCTCAAGTAATTCGGAAGAGAAGAATATCTTTTTATGGCCCTTAAACCCGAGAGAATCACATATCCGATATTTACCTATTTTCTTAACAAAAACCAAGAGCCCCTGGTTTTGTGACGTAGACAAGGATTTACACGAAGTAGGGATCACCCACGCAGACATTATAGAACGTTTCCTTTTGAAGGAAAAGCTTGGAGCACACCACCAATTCCAAGAAAAAGCGAAATTAAAAACCAGCAAGAAGTGGTCTGAAGAAAGAAAGGAGTCTCACAGGCAGCGAATGCGTGAACACTGGGCTAAGATCAAAGTCCAAAGACGTAAGCAGTTGAAATGACGAGGTCCATAGCTGGCCTAAACGAAGAAAGAAAGAAAGAAAGAAAGAATAATAATAATAATAATAATAATAATAAAATAATAATAATAATAATTTAAAATGTAGAAACACATAAAAGTAAAAAAAATAGCTTTGCCCTATAAAGGGTTAAGTTAGGTACAATCCCGGAATTTGCCTCAGTAGAAGTGACTGGTTCAGGTAGGAATCTTATCAGTTTGTCCTCACGAGGCTGAGTGTACCCGATGTGAGCTGACGTCCGGTCAACACAGAGAGGCAAACCAATCTCTAAATATTGATTTAATGTTTCAAGAGTGAGAGCATTTTTATGAATGGAAGCAGTATTCTGTTATAGTTCACTCACTCGTATTTGCATTGTAGGAAGTAGCAATTGCGACGGATTACCCAGCTGGCCATCAGAGTTCCCCGTGCCGCGCCCTTCTCGCCAGCTGCAGCAGCACATGAATTGTTCAGTTTTCTAAAGTCTATTCTCTGAGTCGAGACAGTGTCCCTGGCTACCCGGACAGGGAAATACGTCCAGTTCACGTCATCGGCTCTGTCAGACAGGGGTAGCCAAGAAGCTCCGAGTTCATTAGGCATGCCATAGCCTAAGAAAAGACAAGACTTCTTGCACTTAGTTCTGTGCTGCACGGTGTACTCTTGCCTGTCATAAGCAGTTAAGAAATTATTAATTAATTAAATAAATACATAAACAAACAATAAATAATCAACGCTGTAGCATGTAACCTTCACATGTAGGCTATACACAGCACTCACTGTACGTTCAACAGGCACAGCTCTATGCACCCCTTGCGGGGTACAACTGTGTTTACTTCCACTATCTCGACTCTGCGAACAGACTTTAGAAAAGGCTGGGGTGAGCGCTCACGAGACAGTTCGGTACAGTGCCGTCATCCAGTGGGTCAGAAACTATGAGATTCCCGTTAGTGGGCATTTAAAGCCCCGAGAAGTGAGGGACGGGCAGTTCACTTGAGAGTTAAATCAAGAACAGAGTTTAGCTGAGCTCAACAGTGACTGACAGCTGTGAGAAGCTTGTGAGCATTGTGTAACGGACAGTGCTGGAGACCCTGAGTTCGACGCAGCTTGTGGACAGACACGTATACTACAATCGGGACTTGAGTGGGCGGTGCATCACCAAGCTGAAAACTGTGGACTTGGCAGCCTGCTACTTGAGAATTGTCCGCAGTAACACACGCTCCGAGTTGTGTACTTATTTTGTGAATGAACTCTGGTTCTCATCACAACTCTTCCTTATACACGAACTAGCAATCCACCCCGGCTTCGTCCGCGAACAGTTATAAATGCATTACGTAATAAGCGCTTTTATTCGATGTCAATGAACTACGACGTATATCCGTTTTACGTCTCGGCATGATGGGTTAAAATCACTCAACTGGACTATTAATTACAAGGTGCGTTCAAAAAGTAACGAGCCGGAGGCTGTAATGCGTCAACCGGTGACGACATGGGCGAATCGTGGCGTGTGTAACGAGGTGTGGTTCCGACCAGAGCGTGGAAGGTCACAGCCCGTCGCTAGAGGGCACGCGTGCACATCACGTGACGATACAAAGCGAGCAGAAGCATACATCAATCGTCCATCGCTGCCAGTCGCATTGCAAACAGTGACATGGAGGCGTCAAACGAAGAGCAAAGAGGTGTTCGGTTTCTGATAGCGAAATGAGTAGGGGGAACGGACATTCCTCGCCGAATGTCACAAGTGTACGGCGAACACTGCATGTCCCTTGCAAGGGTCAAGGCGTGACACAAGCGCTTCAGGGAAGGACGGGTGTCGTTAGCCGATGATGTCCGGTCTGGGGCACCCCCAGCATTACCGATGACAACGTCCAGCTGGTTGATGCTCTCATTACCCAGGACCGCCGAGTGACAGTGAACGCCATAGCCGCCGTGGTCGGATTGAGCGGCGGAAGTGTGCACACCATCAAGAGGGATCGACTGCACTTGCGCAAAGTGTGTGCCCAATGGTTGCCCCACAGTCTTCAACAACACCAGGAAGCATGTCGAATGGCCTACTGTCTTGGTCTTGGTTGGACGATTGATGCATGCTGCTGCTCGCTTTGTATCGTCACGTGACGTGCACGCGTGCCCTCTAGCGACGGGCTGTGACCTTCCACGCTCTGGTCGGAACCATACCTCGTTACACACGCCACGGTTAGCCCATGTTGTCACCAGTTTGCGCATTACAGTCTCCGCCTCGTTACTTTTTGAACGCACCTTATACATTATCATGGAGATGCAACGAATTCTTATCAGACGTAATCTAAAAATTGTGAGGTGCATGAAACACAAATCCCCCTTCCGTCCAATCTTAATGTGACTGTGTATTTTGCGGAACGAAACGTTCACAGGTGAAATGAAGAAAAGCCGAGTTGCACTTCCAGGGAAACTCCAAACACAACCACTCTTCTCTGAAGTCTCAACTCAACACGACTCGACAGTTTGCTGCTGGCTGTATTTGGGGTAATAGGAACGCCCTCTAGCTAGGCTGTAACTGGGGTGATAGGCTCGCCCCTAGCTAGCTCGTACGCTGTCGCCTCAGTATATGAGTGGAGATTGAAGAAATGAAACCGTAAAAAGACTTATAGTGGGCGATGCATTGAAGAAAGAGATATGTTCTCGGGTACATTTTTGTCGAACGTTTCAAGCTGAACAATTCTTACACTCATAGTATATATATATTTTTAACGGTTTGCCCAGCGTAAACTTAAAAAACGCACGAACGCCTGGTTTTTCTTTTGGACTTTTTCACTGAAATCATTACTGCTTGGCTTCCTTTCATCATAAATAGATTATTTTCCACAGAAACCTTCCTCGACATATCCTTTACCGAATGGTGAAATCTGCATCAAAATCCATCCAGTGGTTCTTGAGATTACCCGTGACATCCAAGAATCGGGGACTTTGTTTTATACTAAGTAGAGATCAGGTATTATAAGACAGTGAAATTTATTTTTATTTAATTATTAATTTATTATTATTATTACTATCGTACATTCCCTTTTAAGAGAGCGTGTGAACTTGAATAATTTTCATGACAACCCAATCTTGTGGCGACGTTCTTCCCAAATCCTCTTCATTCGTGCATTCTGTTCTTTCTTCCGTTAGTCCATCCACTTTTTTCCTGGCATCTTTGGTAGCACTTCTATATCAAATTTATGTTTCATTATGTTTTTTTCTAAATTTAGCCTGATCATTCATGTCGTGCATCGTGATGTTTAGCTGCTTGAGGTCTTATTGTAACCATTTGGACATGTTTTACTGTTGATGGTGATGTTAAAAATTTATTTTGTAATTCTGTGCTGGTCCATTCTGTATATGACCAAACAATGTATGAAAGTGTCGGTGTGATAGTTCCTATGGTTTTATAAAATTCTGATCACGGTCTATTAATCCATACTCCCTCTTTCTTCACAGGTCCACAAATATTTCGGAGGATGTTACGTTGTTGTTTTTCTTTAATTTTGAATGACCATGAATTATCGTTGTTTCTACGACATAAAGTATTTCAGGAAGAACTACTGTTTTGTATTGTCTTAGTTTTGCATTAATTAAGATCGATGTTTTATTGCAATGATTCTAGGTAAGTCTGTACGCTCTCTGTCATTTTCTCACTCGTTCTTGATTTGCTATTATGTTTAGGCCTGAAGGTTGGACGATTTCTCCTAAGTATTTAAAATGGGAAACTCTTGATGTAGTACCATATCGCGTCTTCATGGGCACTGTAGATTACCGGACGGGGATCGTTCTATGTACTGAGGTTTTCAAAAGATATCAGGAGACCAGACTTTTGTAAAATTTAGTGTAATTTTTGAATTGCATGCCTTGCTTCTTGTCTGGTATTGGTTAATATGGCAAGGTCATCAGCAAACGCCAATCACTTGATATCACTTGATACCACTTGATATTTCTTCTTTTACCAATGTGTATTCCCTTAACCTCTCTTTCCCGAATTCTGATTATTTCTTCCAGGACCATATTAAAAAGGCTGGATGAAAGTCCATCCCCTTCGCGAACACCAGTGTGTATTTCAAAAGGTTGAGGAATTTCTCCACCAAACTTAACCTTTGATGTAGTATCAATGAGAATTTGTTCAATTATTGCCCTGAACTTTGAACTCTTCCAGAATGCTGAAGAGAGTTGGTCTGTCGACAGAGTCGTAGGCCTTTTTGAAATCAACGAAGGTAACCACGGTATTTCTACAAGACCGTATTTGCAAGATTGTCTATTGATTTATAGAGCGTTTAACAGGTTACAACCTAATTATGGGAAATGCATGTCATAATAATATACACTTACTAATTTACTCACGATAAAATAATAATGATAATAAAAATAACATAAAAAACTCCACCTGCAGTAACTACTGGGTGGATTGAGTAGCTCAGTAGTTTCCGTTGCCGGTCCCAAACCCGAAGAAAGGAGGAGGGTTGGCTCAAAGCCGTAAAATAGCAAACCCACTGGCGTTTGTTCGGCATCCGACGGCCAGTGGTCAGCGTCTGTTCCTCTAGTTGAGGCGGCTGTACTTAAATATTTCCGTACTCAAAAATAGAGTCGTATACTTGTGGTCTCAATTGAGACCACCACAAACACTCAAAACTCAACTTGAGTGCATGATGGAAGAGACGATCATAGAATCACTACCCCAGGCACCAGTCGATGGACTGGACCCACCTGAACATCGGATTCTGGGGGATCAGGATAACCATGCGGAGGAGAATCGGAGCTTCTCAAGAACTCTTCGTACTCTCAAGACCAGACGTAAACATTTTGTTAGCACGCTTAACGTGAACACCCTCACTAAGACGGGTAAGGTAAAGCAACTTCTCAACACCTTGGAAATATTTTAATTAAAAATCACTGCGCTCCAGGAGACACGCTTCACGGACGAAGAACACTTCAACACAGATAATTTCCGAATCTACAAGGAAAAACCTGCCATCAAAATTAATGACAACTTACCTCTCCAGGGAACATGATTCGCCGTACACAATTCTGATCTCGACTCGATCATCGACTTCACTTCTCCAAACGAAAGAGTCTCTTTACTATCAGTAAAATCAGCTAATAAAACTTAAACGCTGATCAACGAGCATGCCTCCACAAATCAACACAATAAAACCGACCCTGGACCGGTGGGCAATTTCTGGGTAACTTTAGAAGAAACAACCAATAACATACCAAGACACCATGTGAAAATGTTATTAGGTGATTTTAACGCACAGTTAGGGAAAGAAAGGAAATTCAAGGATACCACAGGCCCTCATACTAAACACAAACGCACCAATAAAAATGGGGAAAGTTTAATTGACTTCTGTAGAAACTATGGACTTAAAATCACGAGCACCCAATTTCAAAAACCTGCACATAAATTGACCACATGGAGAGCACCCAGTCTTAAACAGGGTGAGTATCAAATTGACCATGTAGCAATCTCCAAGAGAAACATACAAGAAATGTTGAACGCCATGGTTCGTAAAGGCGTCTTTGAATCAGATCATTATCTTCTCTAAATAAAGACAAAATTCCAACAAAAATGCCCACCCAAAAATTTCAGACCAGATCCGGAATACCTGAAACTCCACAAGGAAGAAATCATTTTGCAAATAAATCAGGAGGAATCAACAGACTGGAGGATACTAACGGGCAGAATTCAGGAAGTCATGAAGCTAGGTCAACCACCTCACTCCAGAAAACATCGCTGGCGGAACACAATTTGCGATCAAGCAGTTGACAATCGCATAATGGCTTGGAAAAAAATGTCACAGTAGCCAAACAAAGGAAAACTGGGAGAACTTCCTTACCACTCAAAAACAGACCTCAACAAGAAGTTCCGTGAAGAACTATACAGCCTACTTTTCATGCCAATGATTATTCTACAGAATATGAACCTATCTAGAATAATGACGAAATTAAGTTGCTAATATCGAAATTTCCAATTAGTTCGAAATACTGTATACCTGGCATAATGTATCCTAATAGAGCACTACAGTTGGCAGCCCTGATGACTGAATATATTCTTAGTTCCGTCTCGTAAGGTACAAAATACAAAATTTGGTTGAAGTCCAATGAATAGCATGGATGTTACATGTAGTTAAACATTGGATCTAACTGCGCGCGTAAAATAATGTTGGCAACAATGTCATGCATGTATTGGTCAGAAATAATCTGAAATAATATGATCTATTGTTGTGCCAATTTTGAATGAAATCCATTAGTTAGTATAGAAGTTACATGCATTTTAAAATTGGACCTATCAGCAGGCTTAGAATCATGTTGGCAGCACTGACGTATATTAGTTACTTCAAATTCGTCTAGAATGCTAGGTACTATACGTGTGCAAAGTTTAGAGCTATTGGCTTGCATACTTTCTGATATATTGATATTAGGGTAACAAAAATAGGGACAGCACATATTAACTGTTGGCAGCACTGGTTGCTCCTTAGAATACGCATAGTCATATATGTTATGGTACACATAGCACATACGAAATTTGGTTGAAATCCAAATGATAGTATGGAAGTTACATGTATTTAAATTTGGACTTGTCAGCAGGCTTAGAATCATGTTGGTAGCACTGACGTATATAAGTTACTCCAAATTAATGTAGAATGTCAGGTACTATACGTGTGCATAGTTTAAAGCTGTCGGCTTGCATACTTTCTGATATATTGGTATTTGGATAAAAAAAAATAGGAGCATTTATTAACAGTTGGCAGCCCTGTTAGGTCTTAAGAATACGCTCAGTCATATCTGGTTATGTACACATACAACATACGAAATTTGGTTGAATTCCAATTGGTAGTATAGAAGTTATATGCATTTAAAAATTGGACTTATCAGGAGGCTTATAATCATTTTGGCAACACTGCCATGTTTAGCCTCCTGGAAATTAAACTGAAATATTATGATCTGTACGTGTGCCAATTTTGAAATCTCTCCCATTCATACTTTCCAAGATATCCAACATGGAGCTCAAATTTCAATTGCGTTTTTTTTAGCAGTTGGTAGCACTGACATCATTTTCAAATATGGCCGTGAGATATTCAGGTATAGATCTTTACTCCTACCAAATTTTGTTTCGATTGCTGCAGCCGTTTAGGAGTTGATAGGGGGGGACACACACACAGACAGACAGACAGACAGACAGGACAGACAGACAGACAGACAGACAGACAGACAGACAGACAGACAGACAGACAGACACACACACATTTGCCCGATCTCATAAGTCTACTTTTTCCTCATTTTTGCAAAATGTGAAAAGTAGGCTAAAAATAATTAGGAAAGATCAACGAAGGTATGACAACAGCAGACTCCACGAAATCCAGCAGGATTTCACAAAAAATAATAATACTAGAAATTTCTACAAGACATTTAGATAAAATCTACGGGGATATCAAGCACCCAGTCTGTGCTTCAAGAGACACGGCGGCTCATTGGGAACTAACTCCAAAAATAATTGCAAATTATTAGTCCAATATTTCAAATCTCTTCTTAACTGTGAACCACCTCTAATAAAACTTAACTTCTCCCCTCCGGTATTCATACACTTGGACTCGCAAGCCCCCGACATTAAGAAATTACGGAGATAATCCGACAACTCAAAAACAACAAAGCACCAGGGGAAGATGGGATCATTGCTGAACTCTGGAAACTGAATGATCCCACACTGACGCGGAAACTCCATTCCATAATTTCAGATATTTGGACAACTGAGCAATTACCATCTGACTTGAAATGCGCTCTGATTCACCCGTTGCACAAAAAAAGGCGACAAGACGGACATCAACAATAATTATAGAGGAATTTCCCTGCTCCCGGTTGCTTATAAAATACTTTCCACAGCACTTCTGAACAGGTTAGAACCCCAAATGGATCCACTCATTGGCGACCAGCAGGCTGGATTCAGAAAAGGTCAATCGTGTGCTGAGCAGATCTGGTGCCTAAAGACTATCTTACAAATGAGGAAATGTAGAAATACCATGATTGCATTCATCGACTTCAGAAAAGCATACGGCTCTGTTGACCATGACACCCTTTTAAAATCATGGAAGAATTTGGGATCGATCGTAAGACACGCAAAATCATAGAACCGGCACTTACAGGAAGAATGTTGCTGTTTGAGTCTTCAGTCTTTTGACTGATTTAATAAGCACTCCATCTCTCCCTGTCATGAGCTAATCGTTTCATCTCTACATAGCTACCACACCCTACATCCGAGGAAATCTGTTTAACATATTCTAACCATGGTCTACCCCTACAGTTCTTATCCTCGACCCTTCATTCCACAACTAAGCTTGCTATTCCTGGGTGTCTTAGTATGTGTCCTACCAACCTATCTCTTCTCTTCATTAGCAGTCGCCAGAAACATCTCTTCTCACCCACTAGTCTTAATACCTCTTCGTTTGTAACCCTATCTACCCATCTGATCTTCATCATTCTCCTGTAACACCACATTTCAAACGCTTCAATTCTCCTCTTTTCTGCTGCACCAAATGTCCAAGTTTCACTTCCTTAGAGCGCCACGCTCCAGACAAAGGCCTTCAAAAATGACTTCCTAATGCCTAAATCTATATTCGATGTCACCAGATTCCTTTTTTGTAGAAATGCTTTCCTTGCATGAGCCAACCTACTTTTTATATCCCCTTTGCTTCGTCCATCACTGGTTATTTTGCTTTGTAAGTAACAGAAGTCGACTACTTCCTTTAGCTTTTCAGCTGCCAATTTGACGTCCATAGAGGTTTCTGATTTATTTCGGCTGCATTCCAGTATTTTTGTTTTACATTTATTGATTTTCATCATGAATCCTTTCCTCAACAAGTTGACTGGCTGCGTGGCTCAGCGGTAACGTTCTCGCTTGCTGGGCCCAAGGTTGCAGGTTCGTATCCTGGCGCAGTCAGCTGGCATTTGAGGGTGCGCAAATGCGAGGGAGCCGTGTCAGTTGATTTACTGGCACGTTAAAGATCCCCTTCGGGGCAAAATTCCGGCAACCCGGCGTCTCTAAAAGCCACAGTAGTTAAAAGGGACGTAAAACCCATAACATTATTATTATTACTCATTCAAATCCTCAGGCGTGTCGGCCAAGATGACTATGTCATTGGCAAATCTCAGGGTTGAAATTATTTCTCCTTGAATCTTCACTCCCACTTTAGATTTTTCTCCAATGTCCTTAAATTCCAAATTCAAACGAATGCATGGCTCCAGTTAGTCATTCCATTGGTCCATTTTAGTAGTAGTTCAGCCAATGACGTCACTGCTTACTCGGCCTCATTAACCATCCTACAGGCAAAGAATAAAAAACCGGGATTTCAAAATTAATTCCTATACAAAATGTACATTCCCTAGACAAGGTTGTGGGTAGGAACACTTCCAGTAAGAATCTATCTAACCCATATTAGCTCCTTCCAACCTTGGCCTTTGATGTGGCGTCTTCCCTGGTGTATGGTGGGTTGAGGCCTTGCAGGTATTAGCGAGCGCGGCTTACAGCCCGATAAGAAGACGTTAAATAGACCGCGTATCTAACTCCTTTCACTAGCTGGATCAATAACTTGGCCCGTGGGATGCCCACCACACAAATACAGCAATAGTATTTACTGGCTGACTTTAAAAGAAACCCTCGCAGTGGTTCACATGTAGTAGGACGTGGGTCGGCGACCACGGGACCCCAACTGAGTCCGGCATTGCTTCCACTTACTTGTGCCGAGCTCCTCTCTGTTATCTTTCCTGTCGACCTCTCTTGGTCAACTCTTGTTCGTTTCCGACCCCGACGGTATTAGGTTACCCGAGGCCTAGGGAGTCTCTTCCTTTCCCACCTTAATTGGCCCTTGTCTCATCTTTCCTGAACCGTTATTCTTCGAGGGATCAGCCTTCTTTTTCTTTTCATTATATCTCCTGCCTTCTGCTCAAGGCCATCAAGGAGGCAGGGTAGGTGTAGCCCCACCACATCTGGTGCACCCTGGATTGTGCTACACACCCAAGGGCTCACGTCTGGGAGTTCGGGAGTTGGTGACCCCGAGGGCTTCCTGAGCTGGGTTTGGTTTTTCTCCTTCTTCCATTGCCTTTGGGGCGGTCCCTCTCCTCTATACCTTTCTTGGCTCTCCTTTCTTCAAAGTCCCTTAATTCTCATTCTTCGAGGGTTGAGGGCATTTTCTTTCCTCCTGTCTTTTGTTTCCCTTATTCTTATTTTTGTTTACCATTTCCTCTTCTAGTTTGTAAGTTTGTAGTTAGTTTTAAGTTTAGTTTCATATCATTAACATTTTCGCTATCACCCAAACCATTAGGGGCCGATAACCCAGATGTTAGGCCCCTTAAAACAACAATTACGGTTACGTTAGGTTAGATAAGGTTAGAATGCCATATGTAAGTAGTTGCGTGCGGTAGCCATCTTGCGTAGTAGCCCTAGGTTAAAAATAATAAATTAAATATTAAAACAAAAAATAAAAAAACTATACAACTGAAATTTGAAAACATGTCCGTTATATCTTTTTGGCAAACCTCTAAAAATAAAAAAATAAAATGAATTAAAACAAAAAAATAAAAATTAAAACTAAAATAAAACTAAAATAAAAAATAAATAAATAAGATAAACGAGAGAACAGAACTAACCGTAAGAGGTAAACAGAAATTACCTTGGCACAAGTAAGTGCAAGCAATACCGAAGTTTAGGAAATATTGGGGAATTTTAGGGATATTTAAAAGAGTGGTGGGGGGTAGTAGGGCGTAGGAAACTTAAATTTAGGTTTTGTCCTTAGGCCCTAAAGTACAAATAAAAAAAACTTGTCCTAGGGTTGCACACAGCGGCCATATTGGCCCTTAGTCCTGTGCTGGTTATAACACTGTCTCTATACGACTAGCATGGGGTTGGACTCACGCGGCGGCCATCTTACCCACTAGCCCCTGTGCCAGAATCACCTCATAATCATCATCATTTAAAAGAAACAAAGAATGCTCCAAAACGTCACTATATGAATCTGTCTTACGTCAAGCGAGCATCATCATATCCAAATATGCAGGACTAATAGCTGTACAAAACACTGCCAAACCTACAGTGACACCCACGGACAGTCTCCGCCCTCTGAAAACAAAATTCAAGAAAACTCAATAAGTGTGGTAATTATCACTGATGAATATTAAGGCATTAAGCACTGAAAAAATAACTATTTATTTTAATGTGACAAAACTTACAAATGACGATCACATCAACAAGTAGTTCCGTGAAGAACTAAATAGCCTATTTTCATATATCCTGCTTATGCTAATTGCCTCTATAAACATACACTATTTCAGTTTGATTGCTGTAATAGATCCGTAGATATTGAGAACCGTCTAAATATTTCTAATGGTCGCAATGTTGGATTTTGATATATGTAGGCCATAGAGTTATGTCCTATTGGTTGAAGATTATTGGTTTGGTTCATTATTTTAACGTTGATTTTGATCGCATGATTAGGACACAAGAAATAAAAACTTAATTTTAAAATTTCGTACAGCCACCATCTTGAGGGTGTGTAAACAATTGCACTAAATTAGATGTCAGTGCTTTGCAATTTATATAGTCATTTGCTGTACCAAGTTTTACTACGTTTGGATGGTTAAATCGCGAGAAAAGTCTATTTAAAAGTATCAACTTTTCTTGGCCGCCATGTTAGTTTTGTAGTTACCAGGTTTTTGAAAGTTACATAGATGAACGTGTAGTAAGGCCCTGTATCACCGTACAAACTTTCAAGGTGATATGAGTAATAGTTTTGGAAATATAGAATGTCGGTGAAATATTTCGCACAGCCGTCATGTTGGATTGGTGAGACGTAATACAATTTGAAGGGCACGGTCAGGGTTGGCCAAAATAGTACTAGGACGTTAAGGAGTTTAATTGAGATCGCTCCAGCCGTTTAGAAGTTATTAGGGGGCACACACATACACACACATACACATACATACAAACACGCACACATACACACACGCACACACGGACAAAAGATGATCTCATAAGACTATTTTTTCATACATGAAATTAGGCCAAAAATAGTCTTACTCCCCCAACTAATCCTTAAAGTTCATTGTAAACTAATGAACTACAATCACTCTGTTGTGATTCTTAAAAGCTATAATTACATCATATCATATTGTGTGTCTACTGTTAATGTGTTGATACTTATCTGAAGCTGTGGAATGTATACACGCTGCTCAGATAACCACTCTTGGTCTAGGCATTGTATAAGGTGCGTTCAAAAAGTAACGAGCCGGAGGCATAATTACAGAAACCAGTACCTGTATGTTAGAAGTATTGGCCCTGGCTGTTGAGGCACTTCTCCCACTGTGACACGAGGCGGTGAATGGCTGTCTCATAAAATATACTGGGCTGCGATGTGAACCAGTTCCGCACGTACAGCTGGCGTCCGAGGTGAATCGTTGGCCCCGCAGAGCCCTTTTCAGGGGACCAAACGTGGCGTAATCACAGGTAGACAGGTCTGGACTGTATGGAGGGTGGCCGAGAACCTCCCATTTGAATTTCTGCAGGAGTGCCACGACTGTGTTGGCCGTATGAGGTCGTGCATTGTCGTGGAGCAGAATGACCCCACGGGTGAGATTGCCTGGTCGTTTTGTTTTGATTTCTTGGCGAAGGGTTGTCAAGGTTTGCGAGTAACGCTGGGCATTCACTGTTGTCCCGTGCGGCATGAAGTGTATCAGAAGGGGCCATCTTGGTCAAAGAAGAACAGCAGCATTACCTTTCCTGCACTCGTGTGGATGGCCTTGCCCTTTTTGGGTGGTGGTGACCCTGGATGCTTCCACTGGAGGCTTTGTCGTTTGGATTCTGGTTTGAAGTGATGACACTATGACTCATCTCCAGCCACCACTCGTGCCAGGAACCCATTCTCTTCCCTCGCATAGCGCTGCACATGACCAAGACATAGGGCCATTCGACATGCTTCCTGGTGTGGTTGAAGACTGTGGGGCACCCATTGGATACACACTTTGGGCAAGTGCAGTCGTTCCTTCATGATGGTGTGCACACTTCCGACGCTAAATCCGACCACGGCGGCTATGGCGTTCACTGTCACTCGGCGGTCCTGGGTAATGAGTGCATCAACCAGCTGGACGTTGTCATCGGTAATGCAGGGGGTTGCCCCAGACTGGGCATCATCGGCTAACGACATAACTTCTTCCCTGAAGCGCTTGTGCCATGCCTTGACCCTTGCAAGGGACATGCAGTGTTCGCCGTACACTTGTGACATTCGGCAATGCATGTCCGTTCCCCCTACTCCTTGCGCTGTCAGAAACCGAACAACTCCTCTTTGCTCTTCGTTTGACGCCTCCATATCACTGTTTACAGTGCGACTGGCAGCGTTGGACGATTGATGCATGCTGCTGCTCGCTTTGTATCGTCACGTGACGTGCACGCGCCCTCTAGCGATGGGCTGTGACCTTCCACGCTCTGGTCGGATCCATACCTCGTTACACACGCCACGATTAGCCGATGTCTTCACCGGTTTGCGCATTCCAGCCTCCGGCTCGTTACTTTTTGAACGCACCTTATATAAATAACAACCTGAGTTCTTTGAATTGGAGTAGCTTTTATAAAAGCTTGTATCTCATGAAACGTTTTTAGATTATTTCATTCATTCATTTAAGACTGTTTTTCCCTTCAGCGTCCAGCATTGTCTGCAAGCCACTGTATGCAAATACGATGCCCTATTAACAGAAAAAAAAATCAGAGGAGCAAACGTGTACATAAATCAGACAAGAATAGAACGAGTCTTGAATTACAATTACCTAGGTACTATCATCAATGAACAATGGGATAACTCGCAAGAGATCCGTTGTAGAATTGGCAAGGCTTAAAGAGCCTTCTTAACAATGGGCTCGAGTTTGAAGAGTCATAACCTCACCCTCACCACGAAAATAAGACTCCTCAAATGCTATATAGGCTATACCCACTGCTTCTGTATGGTGTAGAAACATGGGCCTTGAAGGAAGAAACCAATTCAAGACTCCACGCGTTTGAACTCTCGTTATACAGAAGAATTCTAAAGATACCAACCAAGAAGTATTACAAAGGAAGAATATAACCCCAGAAATAGTCAATATTGTTAAATTCCGTAAGCTTCAATACATGGGTCTCATAATGAGGAACAGAGGCAGATACGAACTACTGTAATGCATTTTGCAAGGACAAGGAGAAGGAAAACGAGACCCAGGACGAAGAAGAAATTCCTGGCTTGCCAACCTCAGAGTATGGCTTGGAGAAACATCCACCCAATAAAGACACTGTGGCCAGAATGATCGCTAACAGCCACCCTGAGAAGAAGAAGAGAAGAAGATTAACAGTATCACTGCGGCTTCCTCTGCTTCTCTTACCCTCTACAACAGAGTTCAAAGTAATCTCTCCTCCACAGAGCTCATCAGATCCACCATTTGTGCTGGCTCATGCAAACAAACTTATTTCTTTTCTAACTTAGCCTTTATCTGCTATTCAGATGATTAAAAGGTTCAAAATTACTTTAAATGAAGAAAAAAGTCAATTGTTCGTAGATTTCTTGTGCTTTTGTGCCCCTGAAAAAAGAATGTGGTCTAACGTTTGGTGTCCATGGCTTGTTAGTTTAGTGTGTATCACCATTTGGTCAATACACAAAACATTCAATATTGGAATAATATAATTAAAGAGCAGTAAGTGGTAAAGATCAGCGACGCACCTGGAACGAGTCGGCAACAAGCTGAAGACATTGTAATCATTGAACGATCAGCGACTACAAATGAAATTACAGTACTTCAAAGAATCAGAAACCTCGCCAACAGAAGACGAAGACCGATGATACTCGTTCAAACAATACATGAACACCACGCGTTAGACCACATCCTTTGCCGTATGTAGTTGACTAAATTGGTGTCGTGCCATTTCGTCCAGGTGCCATTTCGTCCAAATTCCACGAACAGAGGCAGGTGGGTTGACTCTCTGCCGGCCCACTAGTGCTATTTCGTCCAAACACCTATCATTGACAGTTTGACAGGTCTACAATTTATTTTTTCATTGTGATTTTTGTTAGAAATAAGTAATTTTTTGATGTTTGTAATAATTGACATCACTCGCTCCGCTCGTTTGCCACCAGTCAACTATATTTTACAATGAAATGCTTATAATGTAAACAACATAGTGAGAATAGAAACTAATATTTTCACTAATCAGGAGATAATTATGATGATGATGATGATAATTGTTGTTTTAAGGTGCCTAACATCTAGGTTATCGGCCCCTAATGGTCTGGGTGATAGCTAAAATGACAATGAAGTGTAAACCAGAACGAAAATTAAGTGAGAAGGAAAATACGTACAAAAAAGGAACTCAGATTGAAACAACTCACAAAATGGAGAGCGGTAATACTTACAAAACGGAATTTAGAACGAAAATACTCACAAAAGGAATAGATTGAATAATACGCACAAAATGTAATTTAGATTCAAAATACCCACAAAATGCAATTGAGAATCCAAATACTTGCAAAATGTCCACCATACAACATGCAATTTAGATTGAAAATACTTGCAAAAAGCGGTTTAGGTTGAAAATACTTACAAAACGTAATTGAAATTCATCTGGGGTCCCGTGGTCGCCAACCCACGTCCCACTAGATGTGAGCCCCTGGGGGAAGGTGATAATTAAAATAAATCCAAATTTGCATGACTAAAATACTAACGGACCCGTGCGAGAAATCTCACATGTTCATAAACCACACTTTCCCCAATAGTGAGAGACTTTAGGAGAAAGGTTATGTTTTTATTTCAGCCAAATGATTATAGAACACTATTTACATTTCAGGATAAAAGAAAGACCTCAGAATGTTAGTATGACATGATACAGGCGTCACAACGGCCCGTGAACAGCAATTACGGAGCGTATTTTCATACATCAACGGTGTTTGCAAATCGCACACTTCGTACAATTTTTTTAAAGTCATTTTTTAAAGAAATTATAGATATTTATGAAATTAGAGTGCAATGCGTCACTGGTAATGTATATTCTCTTTCATTTGAATGCTCATTTGTCACGATTGGTCGCTTGTGAGCGCCGCAGGAGGGATCTATACTACTGAAATAATACATATGATCTGTTTAAATAAATATCTTATCATATATCAAGCAGGAATATTTGTTTATTCTTTAAAATTACTTGGGGACTTTGAAGGGTTTTGGCGAAGAAGCCCTAAGGGAATTTAGGGAAATCATGTCCTTTCGAAACATCTAGGGAAAGTTCCCTTTAATTTGACACCTCAATCATCAAAATCGGACGTAAGCACAGGGTTCAGTGACCTCCGACTACCTGCACTGCCTCAACCCTTGCCAACATTTCGTCTGGACGAGATGGCACTCTTTAAATTGTGTAATAATTTGTAAAGACAGCTGGACGAAATGGCACCTGGACGAAATGGCACTGAACCGACTAAATTGATGTAAAGATTATTATTTCTTTTCTTTTTTTTTGTTATCCTAAATGTTAATTTCCAAGTGATATTCCCAGCCTGAATGAGTAGAGCTGTGATTGATGTCCCTGGTAACAAGTGATATTCCCAGCCTGAATGAGTAGAGCTGTGATTGATGTCCCTGGTAACAAGTGATATTCCCAGCCTGAATGAGTAGAGCTGTGATTGATGTCCCTGGTAACAAGTGATATTCCCAGCCTGAATGAGTAGAGCTGTGATTGATGTCCCTGGTAACAAGTGATATTCCCAGCCTGAATGAGTAGAGCTGTGATTGATGTCCCTGGTAACAAGTGATATTCCCAGCCTGAATGAGTAGAGCTGTGATTGATGTCCCTGGTAACAAGTGATATTCCCAGCCTGAATGAGTAGAGCGGTGATTGATGTCCCTGGTAACAAGTGATATTCCCAGCCTGAATGAGTAGAGCGGTGATTGATGTCCCTGGTAACAAGTGATATTCCCAGCCTGAATGAGTAGAGCGGTGATTGATGTCCCTGGTAACAAGTGATATTCCCAGCCTGAATGAGTAGAGCTGTGATTGATGTCCCTGGTAACAAGTGATATTCCCAGCCTGAATGAGTAGAGCGGTGATTGATGTCCCTGGTAACAAGTGATATTCCCAGCCTGAATGAGTAGAGCGGTGATTGATGTCCCTGGTAACAAGTGATATTCCCAGCCTGAATGAGTAGAGCTGTGATTGATGTCCCTGGTAACAAGTGATATTCCCAGCCTGAATGAGTAGAGCGGTGATTGATGTCCCTGGTAACAAGTGATATTCCCAGCCTGAATGAGTAGAGCTGTGATTGATGTCCCTGGTAACAAGTGATATTCCCAGCCTGAATGAGTAGAGCGGTGATTGATGTCCCTGGTAACAAGTGATATTCCCAGCCTGAATGAGTAGAGCGGTGATTGATGTCCCTGGTAACAAGTGATATTCCCAGCCTGAATGAGTAGAGCGGTGATTGATGTCCCTGGTAACAAGTGATTTCATAAAGAGAGAAGGAGAGAGGTTGGCTTGGGACCAACAGCATGTGCAGCATGCACAACCCTTACCAACTTGAGAGGACCAACGCAAGGACACTCCGAAATGAAATAACCATTCTCTTTTAGTGACAAGCTCCGTTTGGCACCGACGAGTTCTTGCTTGACGATAACTATATTGAAGGTAATGGCTCCGATGCCAGTTTGTGAGAAAGCAACCGTTCCTCCTTTAATATCTCTGTAATTAAGGAATATCTATTAATTCTATTTGTAACGCTGTGAAGTTTAATGAGTTTGTTAATGGTGGGAAATTGACTTGGAGGTAAAGTTAGAATATTGAACAGCGCATTTACTCAACCCTCGGGTCTCAAAAATATCCGTAGGCCTACTTCCTATCGCTAGTTTATCATTAGGGACCGTATTTTTTGCAAATTCATATGCGCATATGCAAATGCATATTTTGAGGATATTTTTTTTTGCATATTCTGAACATAACAGCACATTTTAGCATACAACATACAGTTGAAACGAAGTATAATTAAAATATCTTGAACAAAATAGGTTTTGCCTGCGTGTTGGACATCCCTCGTAAGCAACTTTCTGAGCAACAGATAACGAGATGACAGTACTCGTACTTTACGCAATGCTGCCTGGCTATTTGAAGAAGGGAATGGGGTGGGCCATTCCTTTCACCATCCGGGCAGTGTCCCTTGTAAGCAACTTTCTGAGAAACAGATAACGAGATGACAGTACTCGTACTTTACGCAATTCTGCCTGGCTATTTGAAGAAGGGAATGGAGTGGGACATTCCTTTCATCATCTGGGCAGTGTCCCTTGTAAGCAACTTTCTGAGAAACAGATAACGAGATGTCAGTACTCATACTTTACGCAATTCTGCCTGGCTATTTGAAGAACGGAGTGGGGTGGGCCATTCCTTTCATCATCTGGGCAGTGTCCCTGAGAAACAGATAACGAGATGACAGTACTCATACTTGACGCAATGCTGCCTGGCTATTTGAAGAAGGGAATGGGGTGGGATATTCCTTTCACCATGTGGACAGTGTCCCTTGTAAGCAACTTTCTGAGAAACAGATAACGAGATGACAGTACTCATACTTAACGCTGTGCTGCCTGGCTACTTGAAGAAGGGAATGGAGTGTGACATTCCTTTCACCATCTCGACAGCCAGTAGCCCGGGGTTAGTTTTGTGAGGAGTTTCTTCAGTTAATGTGTTACTTTACTCTTAGTCTGCAGATCCTGAACTCAAAATGCCCAAAGAGAAGAGCAGCAGAAAGTATTTATTAAATCAGTGGGTGTCAGGTAATAGTGATTATTTAACTAATGGTGCTGTCGTCTATTGTCAAATATCCTCCAAGGAAGTGAAATGTGAAAATAAATTATACGACTGCTCATGTGACGCAAAGGAGGGAAGAACAGTGATTAACATTGGCTTGTTGTTAAGTGCATACTTTCTAAATTTTCAGTGCATGAATATCCGGTCCCTAAATAGCATTACATATTTGGCACAGTAGAAAACACCTCGTGGCGTAGAGGCTAGAGTTTTTAGATGTCCGGGTTCGAATCTTGGTTCCCCCAAGGAATTTTAATTCTGGAGTCCCACGTCAGATATCCTGCGAGCGGTTTCCCTCCACTTCTACTCCAGGTGAATGCTGGGATCGTACCTTACATCCTGTCCCTAATACAGTCACACACACACTAGTACAGTCATCACAGGCTATCAGACAAGTTCAACACACACCCAACTACATGGGGCTGATGATCAAGATGTCCCAAACTCGTAAAATGCATTAACTGTAACAAAACAAAAATCTGTTTCAGGTTTTAATTCTGCCCGTTAGCTGTTGTCGACAGTGGCTAAGCTTGCGGGCTGCTTACGAACCTTTCCGTAAATTACCGATTGCTTGGAAGCTACCTAACTATAACTAACTTTTTCTCGGCTTTTGCCAATCAATCAGGGTCGCCGGAGCCAACCAGGCTCTTTTTGGTTTTGGCCGGGGATTCAAGACCAGATACCCTTCCTGACGCCACGTGATTTTTGAGGTGAAAATTCCACCCCTCTGTCACCGGGATTCGAATCCCGGCCGTCCGCGAGATTGCAATTTCTAGTTCACTTCTAGCATTGGAGAAGGACACAGCTTCCTGATTGGCTATTCTGACGAAACACGACTGTAGCAAATTATGTGATTAGTCAGCGTAGTTATAGGGTGGAACCAATCAGCGATGTCGTTCCAGGTTTGAAAAACAAAAAAAAAAAAAAAAAAAAAAAGAAACAATTCGTACAACTCCCGCTGTTTTAACTTCCTATTTTCTTGGTACCCGTATAAATTGTAATGCGCCTTGCAATAGTTGCATGATCATTGTTCCTAGGCCATAAGTATTTCCATATCTTCTTAAATCTAGAAGAATCATTACCAGAAAGTTTTTCATCGATTAACACCCCATTGTAGCCTACCATTTGGGTGATTCTACATATAGGGGACACTTTATGGTCATATGGCTGTATAGAGTTTATTATTCAAACAACACAGTTCTATGAAAAATATATCATTGTATACATGAATATCTTACAAGTAGACTAGATTTTAACATAATTTTGAGAATTGAACAATACAATAAAAATATACGTAATTTGTCATTAGCATGGATGTCCCTAGTCATCACTTCCTACGTGTTTGCTATTGCTTTTACTGAAGTATGAGGTTTCTTTTCCTTATGAATGCATACATTTGACTGGCATATAAACCTTAAAACTTAATGGAACTACATCGCTGATAGATTCCACGCTATATCTACGCTGACTAATCACATCGTTTGCTGCAGTCGTGTTCCGTCAGAATAGCCAATCAGGAAGCCGTATTGGTCTCCAATGCTAAAAGTGAACTAGAAATTGCAATCTCGCCGGCCGTCCGGGTGAAAGACGAGCAGCGAAGCCACAGCGTCATCACGCTCCCCATCGCTTAGAAACTACCGCTTCCGAAAAATCAGCATCAAACACAGCAGGTGTCGCTGTAGCGTAAACTCAGTGGGCTAGCTACTTTCCATTGTGTACTTGATTCTGTCATCCGAATATTCATTTCACCAAGGCGGCTTCGGTGGCGTAGTTGGTAGCATGCTCAGATTCTATGCCCAAGGTCGCGGGTTCAAACCCGGCCAAAGTCGTCGGATTTTTAAGAGCGTTAAAATTCCTCAGTATGCCTTCCTTCGAAGGAGAAGGAAAGCCGGCGGTCCCATGTCATAGATTTATGGTATAAAAGAGAACCTTCCACTAACTACAATTGTGTAAAGCCAAAATTTTTAGGTTAGAATTGATAATGTTCTATTAGTTCAAACGTTTGCCGCCACGTGCTGACTGCCATCTAGTAGCCAAGTTCACAGGTAGGTGTCGTGGACGGTAGCATTTGGTAGCAAAACTAGGAACTACTTGAAATTATTGTCTGCAGTCTTTACTTGAATTAAAACAGATAACACACACTAATACAGTCATCACAATTAACACCGGTTATCAGACAGATTCTACACACACCCAAAGTACACGTGGTACATAACCTCCTAAACTGAGGAACCAACCAACCTCATTTCACCAAGGTCATTCTTCTCGCCAAGTTGTGTGCCGGTGGTAGTGCGCATGCGCACAGGAGCCAAATGGCCTGCCCCGCTGCAACATGGCATTTTGTTCCAGCATTCGTTGTTAGAGGTTTGTGTGTGCTCCCAAAATGATGATTCATATGACGAGTTGGAGGTGAACTTCGATGACGGATGTTAAAATAAAATGTATGACAAATGTCGAAATGAATGCTGCGGAGTATCACGGGTCTTCTAATTACTGATAGATACTGATAGGCCAGTGGAATAGGACTCTTGGGGACATCACTTAAAAAAAACGCGCCATTTACTCTACCGCCAGGTGGTGTGGAAAAGAGTGATTTTATGCCAATACTACGCAATAATAATACTAATGGTAGGTACTTTGCCACAGCTGTTTACATTGAAAAGCTGTTATACTTGTAACAAGTTAACAGCTTGTGCACCTGGAATGCTGACAAATATTTTTAACATGTAGAAACTTTGATATGGCATATCATTTCCATAGATTTTCCGCAAGAATCAAAAAGGGCTCCACTTTGAAAGGTCGTAGCATTGTAACGGTTCACATTAGAGACAAAAGGTAGGGTACATTTTTGTAGGAAATTTACTCTAGATAATTTTTTATAATAGATATTTTGTTGATAAAGCTGATGGTTTGGGAGATATTTGCAAAATAACTGAAAATGGTACCTTCATAGGGCCAGAAGGGCCAACGCCGACTTCGCTCGAGGGGGAAAACTTGGGGAGAGTAATATCTGGGTCCAAATAAAGCGATTAAAGCAATTTCAAGCTTTCCACTAATTATTTCCTTATTGAGGCTTTTTTCCGACCTGTCGCCTGGCCAATGAGGCATTAAGAAGAAAGAAATAACTATTTATATACGGTATAAATAAGACTGACAAATGACGATCCCATCAACAAACATTCTCCCTCCACTAACTCATCTATGGAGGTGTAGCTACTGTTGCTCTGATAAGTAAAGCCCTGCTGGTTTATCCATGGATATCCGCAAAACCTTTTCCCATGTGGATATTGTTTCCACAGCAGATAAACTGTGGTTAATGTTTGGAGTAAATTTGCGGATAGTTTTCAGAATACAATCTGAACTTGTTGAATATCATTACTAGTACCCGGATGCTATGACATATTTTTCCGTAATGTCTTTTTTCATGGCAAATATAAGATGATGATTTAAGATAATCTGATTCAAATTACAGTGGAACGCCGTTTATCCGGACTAATTGGGACCGAAAGTATTCCGGATAAGGATTTTTCCGGATAATCGAACATGTGTTTATTTCATAGTACAACCATACTACAATAGCGCAGTTTCTAATGCAGTAAAAGCTTCTCCATGACTTGGTCCTTCTTCATCTTCCTCATCTAGGCTTTCATCCTTTTCGTCTTCCCCACTTACTTCTTGCACCAGAGAAGCACTTTCGTCATCATCTAAGATTTGAAAACCTGAGTCACTGTCACTTTCCCAACCAAGCTTGTGCGTCTTCTCTATCACAGTCGGAAAATCCAGCAACTTGGGGGAATAACTCATTTGTCACTGCATCCAAATCTTCATCAACAGTGTCTGTGGTCTCAACGGTCTCTTGTTCTCCTACCAATTTATTCAATGCATTTCGAAGATTCTGTGGTGTTAAAGTGTTCCAGCTATCATATAACAGTTGTCCTTAAGAGAAAGCTATTTTGAAAAATATATAACACTTTCCTCATCTTCTGCCAACAGTAAACGACGTAAAACTTCCTTCTTGTACATCGGCTTAAGCTTTTTTTTCTCGTCCGGATAATTGACGTTCCGGTTGTTTGACGACGTTCTACTGTATGTCATTAAGCACAATTAACACTCCGAACAGGAAAGGATTGCAATTCTGGCTGTGTAACATTCATTTTAAACATAGAACATGGCATACACAGCCTAGGGGAACGACTTTCTCCACAATTGTCTAAATATCCTGCTTTTATGCTTTCTCTAATTAAAAAATATTATTGTAATGTCAGTAGTAGCCTCCGTGGCTTAGGTGGCAGCACGCCGGCCTCTCACCACTGGGTCCGTGGTTCAAATCCCGGTCACTCCATATGAGATCGGTGCTGGACAAATCGGAGGCAGACAGGGTTTTCTCCGGGTACTCCAGGTTTCCCTTCCACAATTTCATTCCCACAACACTCTCCACTATCATTTCATTTAATCATTGCCCCAGGGGAGTGCGACAGGCTTCGGCAGCCAGCACAGTTCATATTATCGCCGCTAGGTGGGGGCTTCATTCATTCCATTCCCTGGCCCGGTCGGTCGACTGGAAGCAGGCTGTGGATTTTCATTGTGATGCAGGATAAGAAACGTGCGGGTAAACGTCGTGAGAATGCATTTTGTTTATCTGCGCAGGGCTCTAGTGATAAGCACCAAACTAATATGCAGAAATAACCAGTGATGGACGAAGCAAAGAGGATATAAAAGTAGGTTGGCTCAGGTAAGGAAAGCATTTCTACAGAAAAGGGATCTGTTGACATCGAATATAGATTTAGGTATTGTACCCAATTTTCATCATAAGGAACATGTGTTCGTATCCCAGCTAACGCACGGTCTTTCGAGGTATGGGACGTTCCTGCCCACCATACGACCACATGCTCAGGATTTGAGTCTGTCAGGTAACTACTCTACATGAAAGAAACAACATATTCCTAAATAAAACATTTACTGATATAAAGTCATGGCTATAGAACAAAATACAAACAAAGGATAATTTACATTTACTTCCCGCAATGAAAATCAAGGTTATTTGTGAGTCTCTTATCAATTAGTGCTTCACTGCACTCAAATATATTTCTAGCATCCTGTCATTGATACTTTCAGACATCTACGAGCGTCCATAGTGTTCTTCATGTCGCACAATTTAACAAACTGGAGTATCACAATACAAAGTCACAATATCACTTTTAAATGACATCAATTCTGTAATAATTAAACATTAATCCGTTTTTCACGGGCATTTACTCTCATTAACATAAATTCATTATCTTATGCCTTAATTAACAAATGTTGTGTCGTGTGAATCGTCTTCCTTTTTCCCATCAATATGAAACGCTAAAGTGGTACGTTTCCCTTCCAAAAGACACATGGATAGAAATGTTTATAGTTTCACCATACAACGATTTTCTGGGTCTGGTCGAAATTATTATCGTTACAAACGTGTCATGTTATTGAAATCACCTTCCCGTCTGCATAAATTAGTGTGAACTGGGCAAAAATGCACTTTAAAAAGATGCCTACATTTATTTGGTTCAGCGTTCCTCCTCAGAGAATAACTGGGCCAAATATTATCCGATCACAATGATCCGACCAGGTATGTGTGTTGAAACTCATCATTTAAATCAATTGGCATCATCACAACAATCATATCTTAATTACATTTCGAAGTATCGAGATTCTTCAGTGTCCCACTATGCTTCTAAAATAAAGGGACCAGGTCAACAGACCTCCCTTTCAAGCAGGCAATAAAATTAGTTCCAGCTGGCCGAGCAAGATGGCCGCCGCCCTCGTGGCATACCTACCACACCCCTCTGGCTGCTAACAAGGTCCACTTTGTTTACAATTGCAATACAATGGAGTTACGCTGAGTGTTGTCTCTAGTAATTGAGTCATTCTAATTATTTACCACCTATATTTATAGTGTAATGGGCTCAACTCGGCTCCTACTTAACATTCATGGCTGGGGATGGATCCTGTAATAGCCTTGCCGTTCTGTGGCGATTACTAGCGGCTTCGGGCGCGCATCACGATTGAAAATACAAGATTTCTCATCAGCAGCTGCCTACAATAATAAGGAAATCTGCGTTTTCTATACGACGAACATGATTCTCCTCTCAGTGCAGATCAATTAATACTTGAGCTCACGGGGTCTCGAAGAGCATCCCTCCTGGCAATATTCCTGCAAGCGATGGATACAGACAAGCTCCGTTCCAATTCGCTGCGAATAATATAAGTATGCTCCAACGGCAATACTATCTCGTAGATTAGCCAACCTTTCACCTAACGTGCAAGCTATGTTAGAGTGGTCCCCGCAACTTTATTGACGTAAATCACTTGATTCTACGTTACATTGCTCGCTATATGCGGCTCAAACAATACTTCTCATAGATGACTCAATTATTAAAGCACTCACGTCCTCTCTGCAATTATTCTTAAGCCAAAGCTTTAAATAGCTCCAAAAACAAGTATAGAATTACTGGCTTACATTACTTTAATGGTTCTCAACTACACTCCTAAGAATTGACCATATCAAATATTCATTCAACACTTCACTGACACTGAAAAATTCTCGTATCTCGATATATTTTATGTTACTTTCTTACTGTTTACCAAATACAGTATCTTTATATTAGACATGACACACTTTGAACGTTCTTTAGGCCAGAAATGCCCATTACTTTACTTATTACTGTTACCGACCCCAGATTATATTATTATTATTATCATTTAACGTTACCGTTACATTCATCACTATCTTAGGCCTGAATGGCCCTAAACAAATCACCCTCCAAGCCATATTCTACCAAAATACGAGTGGTGAAAGCTCGTACATAAGTGACTGTTACATCTTAGTCTTAAAGTGATGCTTCGTTGTATGGTGAACTATCTAATTAGATTAACATTGTAAATTTGTACTCACTTTTCATTTTCGCTGGATTATTCCAGCACACCAGCCACGAACCTACCATGATGCTTGGTTTAAGCCATCATGCTATATCTCACACGACACATGCTATCACATACTTCACACATGATAATCATATTTTTATCAATGGCTTTTCTCACTTTAACACAATACATATTTTTCACAATGCACATAAACACTTTTGAAATCACTGTAATAAAACTTATATACACTTTTCGCACTATTTCACATGTGGATCCTTAATTGGACTCCTCCTAACGCCTGACCTCAGAGATGCGATGCAGCTAACTTCTGACAACCGCTGGTCTCCGTAAAAGTCTATCAGCGTGTGCGTGCGTTCGATTCTCGTCACCTTCAATACTGTTCAGTTCACCGTCATGATTACTTGTGATGCCTTTCGGGCTCCCATAATTGTCGTGATCCTGACGATACTGCGTCATTTATAACTATGACAATACCTCCTGGTGTATTCACTGTCCAAAAATATCCTAACTTGTTCTTACGCTGAGGCGAACTATACTTGCGTATAATAATGGATAAATATCTGCTGTAGATTAAATCTTACGCGATTCATGATTACTATTAAGAAGCTGTATGATGCGCTTCCATTGTTCTTCATATATACTCGAGCGTCGATACTCTAACATTTCGCGCACTTTCTGGCAGCGTTTTAGTTTACGTGTTGAGTCAAGAAGACTAAAGAAGAACTGCAGAGCAACTAGAGACGAACTGAACTTGGTCTGCGCTGTTTCCCCTATATAAAGGTTTCTCGTAAAACGTAGTCCACAGGACATACGGGTGCGACTCCTTTCTTGAAATAATGCATTTCCATTCAAAATGACGTATACACCTCGTTTATCTAGGTGTGGAAGTCCCATAATCACTCGCGTACAAGCGATTGCTTCGGCCAATTAATTACAATTCATTGCCTTCTTCCATAGCGTCATGACGCCACCATGGTAAATCCCCTCATGTGGGTCTCCAAATCATTCCTCTCGCGCGTAGGCTCTGTGTTCACAGGCTTATTTCAAGATATAGGCTTTAATTTAGGCGTGAAACCACTCCTAAATTATCTCTCCTAGAATATATTCACCTGGGTGTACATTTCACTCCATTTCGATGCTCCAATTGGATGCAATCAATTAATTTCCGTGGACAATTACCCCCTCTCCATTCTCAAGCGTTGTCCATCGGTGAACCCCAGAGTCATTAATTTTGAGCTGTCGTAGCGGTCCAGACGAAATGAGTTCCTTCGGCGTCACGAATCCACGCCCATCAGCTGGCTGCGATTAGTAAACTGTCAAGCTGGCTTGCCTTCATACTTCTATGCTTCCAAAATGTACATATGCTTGCATTTTCTTACAATATTCACATTAAACAGCTATGATATTCACATTCTAGCCGTGAAATCATGCTATATTATATGTCATTATATAACTCATTGCTCTTCGGGTTCCCTGTAGCTGTTCCCCCTCAGAGATCAATGGTTCGACTCTAGGCAGAATCATGGGCCTGGTCATCTCTGATAAGACCCGAGTTCGATGCCAGTCTGCCGTGTCCCATTGGGCACAGTATTAGGAAGACATTTTTGAAAGCCTTTGTCTGGAGCATGGCGCACTATGGGAGTGAAAATTAACAATTGGTGCAGCAGAAAAGAGGAGAATTGAAGCGTTTGAAATGTGGTGTTACAGGAGAATGATGAACATCAGATGGGTAGTTTGGGTTACAAACGAAGAGGTATTAAGACGAGTGGGAGAGGAGAGATGTATCTGGCGACTGCTAATGAAGAGAAGAGATAGGTTGGTAGGACAAGTACTAAGACACCCAGGAATAGCAAAGTTAGTTACAGAATTAAAGGTCGAGGATAAGAACTGTAGGGTAGACCAAGGTTACAATATGTTAAACAGATTGCCTTGGATGTACGGTATTGTAGCTAGATAAAACGATTAGCTCAGGACAGGGAAGCATGGAGGGCTGCATCAAATCAGTTGGAAGTCTGAAGATTCAAACAACAACAACTCTGCAGAGATGATGGCAGAAAGCTAGAACTACTACATACAAATACTGTGTTTGTCTGTGTATTGAAAGATCTGACGTGGAGACATCCGAATGTCTACAGGCTGCAAGGTAGTTACTATGGTGACGAACTGTTATCCGAGGACGTGTTAACACAACAGCCACAAGAAGCTCAATAATCCTAACGCTTCACGTTCAGGGGATTAGTTTCTCCATCGTCCACTGAGCTCTTAAGCTGCTATTGGCATTTTAAAGGTAACTGACTCCCGAAATGGGACGGGAGGTTCTCTACTGCAAACAACTGCTGTTCGACTTGTTTAGCTACACACACCGAGGCGCAAGACCAGACTATCCTCGAACTAGGAAAACGAGTGGGTTCTCACCTTAACTTGGAATGGTTTACCATTTTTAACTCCAGGGAAATTCTGGTAAATAGCTTTCAATGTGCATGGTCGCCTGCTTGAATGTCCTAGCCCAGGTTCATTCAATAACTCATCTCACGGTGTCAGGAAGGGAATACAGCCGTGAAACCCCTCCACATAGAAATACATCATACTTGTTCACTGACACTTAAGACATGAGCATAATGAGGTGTAAATACTAGCTGTGTTTAATCCTATAGGCAATGTTTTAAGTTATCGGTGTGCGGTATCAGAACCCGGGACAATACCGGCCAATGCCTAGAATGCTAACGTCCCCCCAGGGGCTCACATCTATTGGGACGTGGCGACCACGGGACCCCAGCTGAGTCTGGCATTGCTTCCACTTACTTGTGCCGGGTTCCTCTCCGTCTTCTTCCTGTTGACCTCTCTTGGTCAACTCTTGTTCTCTTCCGACCGCGACAGTATTAGGGTATCCGAGGCCTAGGGAGTCTCTTCCTTTCCCGCCTTAATTGGCCCTTGTCTCATCTTTTCTGATACCTTCCTTCTGCGAGGGGTCAGCCTTCTTTTTCTTTTCTAGTTATCTCCTGCCTTCTGCTCAAGGCCCTCAAGGAGGCAGGGTGTATGTAGCCCCACCACTTCTGGTGCACCCTGGATATTGCTACACCCTCAGGGGCTGACGGCTGGTGATTTGGCGAGCCTGAGGGATTCGTGAGCTGGGTCCAATTTCCCCCCCTTTTCCACTAGCTTAGCCTCCGTGGCTTAGGCGGCAGCACGCCAGCCTCTCACCGCTGGGTCCGTGGTTCAAATCCCGGTCACTCCATGTGAGATCTGTGCTGGACAAAGCGGAGGCAGACGGGTTTTTCTCTCGGTACTCCGGTTTTCCTTGTCAAAATTTCATTCCAGCAACACTCTCCACTATCATTTCATTTCATCTGTCATTCAATTAATCATTGCCCCAGAGGAGTGCGTCAGGCCTCGGCAGCCGGCACAGTTCATATCCTCGCCGCTAGATGGGGGCTTCATTCATTCCATTCCTGACCCGGTTGGAGACTGGAAGCAGGCTGTGGATTTTCATTTTCATTTCCACTGACTTTGGGGTGGGTCCTCTCCTCTTTCCCTTTCCTATCTGCCTTTCATGGCTCTCCTTCCTCAATCCTCATTCTTCGAAGGTTGAGGGCATTTATTTTCTTCCTGTCCTTTATTTGGCTTATCCTTTATTTGTTTACCATTTCTTCTTCTAGTATGTAAGTCTGTAGTTAGTATTAGTTATAGTTTTCATTCTCATCTCATCTTTCACTATCACCCAAACCATTAGGGGACGATAACCTAGATGTTAGGCCACTTCAAACAACAATTATCATCATCATCAAAGCAGGCTAACCATCACTACTGATTCTGACTGGCGTATAGTACCAGACTCTCTCAGACACCACTCAGAATATGCAGAACAAGCTATAAAGTTCCAACCTTAATGTCCGAGTGGTAAAATAAATTATTGATTTTGTGGGTATCTATATGTAGGTATTCACGATTAACGCAAGATTGCACTTAAAAACTCTGTTTTATTTCTTACTACAACTAGGCGGGAACAAGAACATGAAATATATACAAAAACAACAGAAGGTAGTCTCACTTCTTCTCTCTGACCGCACTTCTTTGGTCAGAATATAGTTCACTTCCCCTACACTTGTCAGAATATAGTTCACTTCCCCTACACTTGTCAGAAGATAGTTCACTTCCACTACACACTCCCCCCCCCCCCACCTAAATAACCACAAGTGAGTCCAGGAATTTGCTGGGAAAATGAACTGTTCGACCAGAACTAGTTTTTCTCATAGGTCTTTCAGCTGTTACGGGCACAGAGGTTGTTGGTGGGTAATCTGTTTGTTGAATTTTGTCTGTATCTGACTGTGGGTGCTGTGTTGTTGAAGAATGTTCCTCGAGTATGAAGGCTGGTTTCAAGCGGTCGATAGTGATCTTCGTAACCTTCCCTTTGACCTCGACTTCACGTCGGGGTCACCAATGTGGATATCTATATGTAGGTATTCACGATTAACGCAAGATTGCACTTAAAAACTCTGTTTTATTTCTTACTACAACTTGGCGGGAACAAGAACATGAAATATATACAAAAACAACAGAAGGTAGTCTCTCTTCCTCTCTGACCGCACTTCTTTGGTCAGAAGATAGTTCACTTCCCCTACACTTGTCAGAAGATAGTTCACTTCCACTACAATTTCATCAGGTGTGGATCTCTCTTCATTACCAGAGACTTCAACAGGTAAACACAATATCCTGTCTTGTGGACCGCACACGTATCATGGTTCAAGGAAATTCTCGCGTCTTCTCTCATGTCTTCTTATTACCTTTTTGGTTCTCTGTTTTGTAGGGCTATATGTTGTTTCTATCGGAGCTTGAGACTTTCTGGTCAGATTTGTGGGAATGTGTCTGCTAACTTGTGTTTTTATGGTGACTGCTTCCTTTGATGTCAAGCTTTAGTCTAATACTCGGATATCACTCTACAGTTGAGCCTTTAAACCAGAGGTATTCAACAGGGCCGCATTCGAACTGCCAAATTCATGGGCCACACAGACATTTTGAAAAATCAAATTACTATTTTGACTTATTACCTGGTATCGTATTGAAATATTCTCCGATATAATCTTTAATTCTATGTGGCTGAAAGGATAATTTATTATTTATTTATTAGCCTACTTTCATTTATGAAAAGAAATAGACATGATATCATCTTTTGTCCGTGTGTGTGTGCATCTGTGTGTGTGTCCCCTAATAGCTTCTAAACGGCTAAAGCGATTTCAATGAAACTTGGCAAGGTCATAGTACAATTTTGGCTGACTCCGACCATGCCCTTTAAATTTTATTATGTCTCTTCAATCCAATATGGCGGCTGTGCGTAATATTTCACCGGCATTCTATATATCCGAAACTAAATTACTGATATCACCCTATATTATTGTACAGTGATGAAGAGCACTACTAGAAGTTCCCTTATCTGACTTTCAAAAACCTGGTAACTACAAAACAAACATGGCGGCCAAGCGAATTTGAAACATTTAAATAAACGTTTCTCGCAATTTAACCATCCGAATGTAGTGAAAATTGGTACAGCAAATGTTTGTACACATTGCAATGCACTGAAATATAATTTAGTTCAATTGCTTATATAACCTCAAGATGGTGGCTGTGCGAAATTTCAAAATTAAGTTTTTATTTCTTGTGTCCTACTCATGCCTTCGAAGTCAACGTTTTAATAATGAGCCTACGCAATAATCTTCATCGAACGGTACATAACTCTATGCCCTACATATATTAAAATCCTACATGGCGACCATCCGAAATATTTAGACGGTTCTCAATATTTCTTAATCCATGACAACATTCAACTTGAAATTTTGTATGCTGATAGAGGCAATTACCATAAGTAGGCTTTAGTTTTTCACGGAACTACTTGTTATTATTGTGAATTATGATTTCTTATTTTATGTCAATTTTCAAGAAAGTGCGAGCAGTTTTGTTAAATTTTAGTGACTTTAACTCCATTTCACTAACAATCTATTGCGTTTTAGAAGCCAAAGGGAATCAGTACACCAACACAGGTATTTTGGAGACAAGTAAACTCTGCTCTATGTGCAACACGTATACAAATCAACCAGCATGGGGTGAGCTTAGCAAACGATTGGGAAAGCCCACTTACATGGGTAGGAGCGACCACAGCGAACAAATTATGGTAAATATTATTTTGTAAACCGTGCCATTGATAACTGGAACTCTCTACCTGCCGCACTCTTAGAGCCTTTTCCCAAATATATAGGTGTGTTTAAGAAAAGACCGACTATTTGTGTAAATACTTCAGTTTAATTGTTGTATAATTGTTATTGAATTGTTATGTATAATTATTTATTTGTTATGTATATTCAATTTGCCACCGGGGGACACACCCCCCATTGCAAATGAATGAATGAATGAATGAATGAATGAATGAAAGTAAGATCGATTAACGCCATACGACTGAACTAGGGAATATTGTTTCGTCGTGTCTGGAATTGAAGTCTAGAATTACAAACTTTTCTATCTGTTTAACATTTGTATGTTTCGAGTTCTAGCAGCTGCCCATAGGAGCATGGCGTAACCTGCCCCCATTCGATAGTTCTCTCTGTCTGATTTGATCTCTCAAATTTTGCGTCGTTTTCTATTGGTTTATAGCTTCATACATACTTAAATTTTCATTTGAGACTGGTTTGCCTTTCACTGTCCAGTTAGCAAACCTCCAAAATCCCCTATTAGCAGTTAGCACTGCGAACTCCTCTGCCTGTACACCGCTCCGTTTGAAATTGTTAAACACTGAATCTAACCATCCCTAGGTATGCCTCTGCTTCTCTTACCCTCTACAGCCGAACTCATTAACCTGTCAGATTATCACTCCTCCCCCATTCCCATCACATAACCCCACCCACATCAGAGGCAATCTGTTTAACAAATTCTAACCTTGGTCTACCCCTACAGTTCTTGTCCTTGACACTTTCTTCTATAACTAAGTCTAATATTCCTGTGTCTCTTAGTATGTGTCCTCCTCGTTAGCAGTGAACACAAACATCTCTACTCTCCCACTCATCTTAATACCTTTTCATTTGTAACCCTATCTACCCATCTGATCTTCATAGTTCTCCTGTAACACCACATTTCTAATGCTTCAATTCTCCTCTTTTCAGCTGCGCCAATAGTCCAAGTCTCACTTCCATAGAGCGCGACGCTCCAGACAAAGGCTTTTAAAAATGACTTCCTAATACCTAAATCTATATTCGATGTTAACAGTGTGCCCGCTTCTCCAATGGGACAGGTGATCACCCGGCTAGCATCCCGGCCCCATCAGAAGAAACAGCCAAGGGAGTGGGTACAAAAAAAATTAGGGCATGAATCTTGGTTCATACAGACAAGACTGAAAGAAAAGCTCCAGTGAGCTAGAGACAAAGGGTCTCGGGTCGTTTACGGGTCGGGATGGTAAATAGACTGAACCAGGATTCACAAGCAAAACCCTAACTTGAACTGACAAACAGAAAAGAAAGTAAAAGCCCTCGTAAAATCACATCTGCTCCTTTATTGGCCAAAGGATAAATAAATATGCAACCTGCCTATCACGCACGAGTATAATGTTATGGTGGGACAAAGTCTAAAAAAAAAATAAAGTTCATAGTCCCTAAACAAACAAACAAATTATACTTATTCAAACTCGTGGGTGTCCTCTCTTAAAGTTCCGACAAGGAGATCGCCTTTCAAAAAGCTAAATTAACCCTTCATTTATCGGTGCACACGCATGTAAACATCACTAGCCACTTAACACAAAGTTCACCTGCGGCAAAAAAAACTCTAAGAAAATATCGAATATCTATGTAAATTACAACTGTCTACCCTTATACAGTAATGGACGGATCTCCTCCATCGAACTGCAAATTAATAATTAAAGAGCATCATGTTACATCAAATAGCACTCAAACATCGACTCAGCTTCACATAATATGACATTTCAACAATTAATTATAACCTATCATAAATTATTAACACACCCAGATTGTGCTTACATATTTACACTACTAATTCTTATTATTGTTATTAATTTATCTTCGCCTTTCCAACAACCTTGATCCACACGGTCATATTTGTCATTGTAATTAAATTATAGCATTGTCAAATGTTTATGAAAGGTTAAGAACTTCGTAATAAGGCGCCCTAGCGTCTTTCATACTCATAACAAACATTTAATCGTAACCCTTCCGCCGAACACTCTGTGTGAAGATCCAAACAACCTGACTGTCGAGCGCACCATCAATTACACCCCTGCGCTACTCAATACCACTCATCAATGAACGTGGCACGTTCGTCAAGAGGACCCTGTCCTTACAAATACAATTCAACGGGCATCCGTCGCCCCGTGAATAATCTCGTCACATTTTGACGGAATAATACCATATCTAATCACCACATAATTATCACCTAAACTTTACACAACGTCATTACAAAATAAATCATGCATTATTAGCATGTCTCAAGAACCCACACTAACAGAGCGTATCAACTTTATCGGGACCACGAGGTCGTATGATAATATGGCATCCTATCCAAGGAACCTTATCCGACAATCTTCAACCATATTCATTTGCAATAAAAATCTATGCAATCCGTGACAAACCTTTCAGAATAAAATTCGAATAATGACCTCTGAAATCGTCAGGCTAGAATCTCCCAGCAAAAACGGGCATCTCCTATTATCGTTACCCAAATTCAAATTATTATTATTATTATGTCTCAGAGAATAAATACATGTCTTACTCCTACCATTGATGCTGTAAATTTATGTAGGTCAAATGACCCGAAAAGAAAGACAAAAAAAAACATCTGCACGACCCTATGGAAAAAATGATGCTCTTATTCAACCTGGAATAAATGATTATAAAGGGCGTTAAGTTACACGATCTCAGGTTATCTCATGGCATGGCTATCCGAGGTAGAAGTTCTCTTCTTTCTGATGAACAAGGATGGAAAGGAAACGTCTTACTTTATATCCGGCGTCCTCGGAAATCCATGGCGTCGGCGTCGTCGTCGTCTGCGGCGTCAGGACGGCGGCGTCCCTCCAGCGTCCCCGCGATGTGGTCTCCCAGCGTACTGGTAGAGGTAATTGCCCATGGCACCTCTCGATCTCCTGGCGACGCCCATGTCTGCCCACAGGTTGTCCCCGGGCACCTTCATCAGCGGCGTCTCCCGACGTCCCAACCATGGTCCACTCGTCCATCTCGTTGCGACCGTTCATCCCATTATGGCCCCTTTAGAAGTTCAGTGCAGCATAATTCGCGTGTTAATATGCATGTTGATGCCCAGAATATATGAGTCCATGGTTATTAAGTTCATGCCGCCGTGTAGCAATATTACATTTCACTATATCAGAGCACATTCACGCTCGCACCCTATGGCGTCTAGTTCCTGGTTCACTTGAGTTATATGTTTTCACTTCCTTTAACCCGGTGACACACTTCCTTCCACGAGGAGCTATTTTCAGCTGGCCTTGACCGACATATCAAGTTGCCTACGGCCTACCGTCTTCCAACGCGAGCTTAAAGTAGATGTGGTCTTTCTTACTGCGTTCTCACTGCGTTTCTTAAAACGCCGTACTGCTATGCTATTTCCGAATGGATGTCTGTTACCATATAGGGCCTCGCGATAATGCTTCGCCTCGACTATCGTTATATAGTTCTTCCCCTGATACTCGTAATTTTAAACACCTCCTGGTATCAATCTTTAATGAACATAAATTGTCGGCATAAACGGACTTCCTTTATCAGTTCTAACTGTTTCCTCACATACTAGCGAGTCCGAAATCGTCTTGAAATTCACACTGTTCGACCAACAAACTGACATACTTCACTGTAAAAAAAACTCACTGGCAATACATGCACGCTAGTTTCAGGCTTCATGGCCTGCTGGTCACTCACGAAAACCATTCAAGTTCCCGATGTAAAATCACTGTCTACATGACATGGGCTAATCTTCCGTGCTCCGCTGTATGACATTCTCGTCCACGCACTACCGACTCACATACTAGCTGACTCACATACTGAACATTCCGGAACCGCGTCCTTCTTCGAGAAAAAAAAGTGGGAGGGGTTGGAACCTTCTGGAGCATTCCCCTACTCTCGCGGTTACCTCGCCGCGTCATGCCATGACGTCATACTGACTCTCCGAGTTCCTTCCGATCTCCTGTCATCCGGGGCCGGTAATTGACCCTGACTGGATCGGTCACATCTCTCCCGCGGCCTTCAAAATATAAGCGGTGGGAACATAGCTTATGTTTTTCCTCAAATGATGCATGTGAACGATATTTTCAGTCATCTCCTCAATGCTGACTAACGGGCTTGCCGGTGATACTTCCGCAGATTCGCAGCATTGAAATTCCCAACAAGTGCATTCGTGACGTTGTCAACCACCCTATAGCAATTGTTGTCCATCACTCTGGCAATCCTATGGGGTCCCGAAAATGGGCGCGCAAATTTCCCATACACTCTGAGTGGTAAGTTTGATGACGTAGGTTTCCGAATCAGCACCAGGTCATTGACTCGAAGTGGCTCGCGAAATCGGCGGCCAGCCTTCCTTCTCTCCCGTTTCTGCGCCTGTAGCTGCATCCTCTCCCGAGCCAGTTCGTTTCTCCTTTGCACCGACGGCTCAATCTCTGGGGGTGCCTGTATAACAGCATGCCAAGGTCTACTTGGTTTTCGTCCATGGTGCAGAAGACAAGGAATTTGTCTGGTACTCTCATGTGTTGTAGAATTCAAGCAACGTTCAATTATGGGTACCACTTCCATCCATCGATGATGCTGTTCACGACAGTAAATCCGGCAGTGCTTTCCAATCTCCGCATTTACTCTTTGAACCGGATTTCCTTCTGGGTATCTTATGGAGCTCAAGATATGCCTTATGCCGAGTCGTGCCATAGCTTCTTGAAATTCAGCGCTCGTGAACTGCGTTCCGTGATCGCTCAGAAGGAACTCTGGCTTCCCTGCAGTTGGAATCACGCCGGTTTCGATCCTGCGAATCACGTATCGGGATGTTGCCTTCTGGATAGGGTGCAACATGACTAATTTGGTAAACACATCCATCGTCACCAAGATGTATTGGTTACCCCTGGTGGACCTCGGAAGGGGGCCATACAGGTCCGTAGCCATTAATTCATTCGGACGAGTCGGTATAATAGCCCTAGGCTTCTCCTTAGATACGTCCGATGGGAATTTGCATCTCTGACAGATGTCGCATGTCCTGATTACCGCTCGTACGGTTTTTCCCATATACTCCCAGGTAAATGTTTCTCTTATGGCATGTAAGGTTTTATCACATCCTCCGTGCCCAATAGATCGGTGAGCCAACCAAACCACTGCTGAAATCAACTTCGGCGGTATTACAATACGTAGCCTTGTGTGGTCTTTATCGACAAACTTGTGAATCACGTCACCAACAATGTGATAAAAGTGAGCAATCTTCGCCGTTCCAGCATAATCAGGATCATCTGCACCCATGCGATTCTTCAAATACCGGTATATCCGTCTTAACGGAGTATATCGCCGTTGCGCCTGGCTCAGGCGTTTCAAACGTTCCACCGTTTCCTGATCGTCCGGTATTAGCTCTACCTGGTGCAAAACAGCCTCCTCACGTGGGTTTCTGCTCAAAACATCCGCTAGAAAGTTTTGCTTTCCGGGCCTATGAATAACTTCTGCATCGAATTGCTGCAGGAACAGGGTCCAGCGCGTGACTCTTTCGCTTGAAATGTCAGACTTTAACATAAACTGTAACGCGCGATGGTCCGTCACAATCACGACCTTATGCCCTAGAAGAATCTTCTTCCACATCTTTAGAGCATAAATTATAGCCAGCGCCTCCAATTCCGTGGCAAAGTAATTAAGCTCAGGCTGTCGCAATTTCCTACTGGTAAATGCCAGATAATGTTGTTTCTTCTCGTCATCCACCTGGTACAACACAGCGCTCACTCCTAACTTTGAAGCATCGGTGTCAATATAAAATGTTTTGGAGAAGTCTGTGTACTCCAGTTTAACGTTGTTAAGGAGCATGTGTTTAGCTTCCGTGAAGGCCTCTTCACACGCCTGATCTCACTTCCAACGATTGTTTTTCCTGAGCATGCTCTGTAGTGGGGCAACTACATCCGTGTAACGGGGACAATGACTAGAAAAGAATAAAGTCATTCCCAGGAACTGCCTCACTTGTTTCACCCTTTCTGGTCTGGGAAACTCAGCTATCGCTTCAATTTTCTCCGGGTTCGGCCGATATCCATGTTCGTCAATGAGATGTCCCAAAAATCGAATTTCTCGATGAAAGAAATTGCATTTCTCCAGGTTTGCCTTGAATCCGGCCGTAAGCAAGTTCTCAAACAACAATCTCAAGTGTTTCAGGTGCTCCTCTACTGACGTGGATGCCAAGATCAAATCGTCCACATAACATAGTACGTGTTTCTTGACCTCTTCACTCAAGTTGCTGTCCAGCGCTCGAATCAGCACAGGGCCACTGTTTTTCAAACCGAAGGGAAGGCGGTTAAAGACATGGGTCTTCTGCTCATGCAGGAAGCCAGTGTATTGCTTGCTGTTCTCGGTTAATTCGACATGATAATAGGAATTTGTGAGATCTACGGTTGAGAAATATTTCTTTCCTTTAAAGTGCCTCAGCAGCTCTCTAATTTGCGGTGGGCGGTCGTATTCTGGCAAAATGCGTGCATTTATTCCACGTGCATCTAGACAAATCCTTAGGCGACCGTTTGGCTTCCTTACAACCGCTAAAGGGTTTAGGAAAGAAGTCGGAGCCTTCTTTATTATGCCATCCTTCTCCATGGCGTTTATCATGGCCTTTACCTCCTCCTTCCATTTCTCTGGGACTGGATATATGTGTTTCCTGTATGGTGAGTCATCACTCAACTTGATATCGTACTGAAAGTTCTTGATAACTCCAGGTTTGTCGCTAAATACCTCCCGAAACTCCTGTATTAGGTCATCAAACTGTTCCTGGACGGTTGGATCCAAAATTTCCTTTACACCAACGGGCATGTGGGTGATCGTCTCTTCCTCACGTTCCACGATATTCTCAAGTGTGTTCTCCAAAAAGGGCGTGCTCGAGCTGGCATTGATATAACCTTTCGATCCTCTGCTCGGCGATTCGTTTCCGACATACATAACACCCTCTTGCATATTTATAATCCAGCCGTACTCCGAAATGAAGTCAACACCCAGAATTATTTGAAAATTGATGTTGGAGATGGCCACGAACACGTGCTCATAAAACCTCCCCGCAATCTTGATCGTCAACAGGGCCTGCAGCTTGCATCTCACTGAACGATCGGGAATTACACCTCTAACCTTTACATTCGCTACAGGTAGAGTATGTACGGGTCCTGCCTCCATTATCTCGTCCAAACATGACTGAGACACCACACTAATCATCGCTCCGGTGTCAACCAGGGTTTTTATTTGTTTACCGAGCACCTCTACTGTTATGATTGGCAAAGGATACACTTTCCCGCGGCGGATAACGTCTTCCTCATGAATCAAGTCTTCTTCGGTAGCCTGAAATATCTCTTGAATTTCAATCAGTTCGGGAGGACCAAGGTTTGAGGAATTTATTAATTTGAAGTTTTTTTTTGTTGATCTGACCGACTTGTGTCAGGTGGTCGGTCAGCTTCCCCCGGTGGTGCGGATGGATTACTCCGTAATTGTTGTAAATATTCCTGGCTCTCTCGATGTCTTTCCGTATAGCTCGGCCGCGACCCCTGCGAACGAGAATCCCTATAGGCATTCTGTCTCTGATAATATTGATTTGACTGCCTTCGCTGATATTCACCATATTGTCCCTTCGTATTGTTGAATCGGGATCTCCTACGTTCTTCATACGGTTTATTCCTCCATCTGGGTCGCTCGTCTGTTCCACCGTAGCTCCTATCTCGGCTCCGATAGTACCCCGTGTCTCTTGGCCTGTCCGTCTCCCGCGGCGTTCGCTCTTCCGTCTGCGCAATTTTGTCAATCACGACCGTGTTCACATCTCTATTTTCCGGTCGTCCGGACCTCGCCTGTAACTGTGCGCTAGTGTGGTCCAGTTTTCGAAGAATCTCTTCACATCCCTCTAAAGTCTCGGCTCCTGACGCTATTACACTCTTCTGGACCTCTACAGGTAACTGTCGTATAATGGCTTGGACCAATTCGTCCTCCGGCACTGGTGGAGTCAAATACTGCAGCCTGGCGAGTTGCGACGCGAAGTACCCCGCGTACCTAGTCGGATTGGACGTCGCATACCGTTTAGCGTATAGTTCCGCCCGTATGTTCAATTGTTCTTCAGGGCTCCAAAAACGTTTGATTAATAATCGTTCGAACTCATCCGTGCTCGTGAACGTGTATCGAAATGCGCGAAACCAAGTTAATGCCGTCGATTCCAGGGACCTCTCAATAACTCTTAGTTCCCTCTCACGTGGTATCTTATTCTCCGCCATGTATTCACGGACCTCCCTCATAAAATCGATAGGTGTGACGTTATTAGTCCCATTGTTCCCCGAGAATTTCCTCGGCTGGTGGTCTATACTTCTAATGATAGTTAGGTGTCCCGCGGGATTTGTACTCCGTATTCTCGGCGTTGCAACTACCTCACCCGCCTTTCTAGAAGATGAGGCGTTTTCACTTTCCGTCCCGTTAAGATGTGGCGTGTTTTCAATTTCGGACCATCTAACCCTTTCTGACTCCGATTTGTCTTTTATCTGCGTCATTTCCGCCTCTAAGTTGCCTAATCGAGTGAGTTGCCTTCCCTGTTGAATAATGATCTTCTCCTCCAACTCAACAATGGAAGTGTGGATAGATTCTCTCACATGTTCGAGTAATGTCGTTTGTGAATGAGTGATTTTCCTGTCATACGTGTCCTGGAATGATTCAACCTGTATCTGCATGTTTTTCACGTCCTTCACAACCTCTTCTTTCCAACCTGACACGTCCTGTTTCAGCTTATCCAGGGTTTCCTCGTTAGACTGACCAATTTGCTCAATTTTTGCCGTCAAATCTTGTCCCATGCCTTTAATATTACTGTTCAACTTCTCCTCAAGTCCTTCAATATTCCCCCGAAGCGAACTCTGAGTATCCCTGATTTGCCGTGCCATAGAATCTTTGAGCTCCGCGGTGAGCACTTGGAATGTAGTTTCTACCTTTTTATCGAGTAGATTAATCTTATTATCTATAGCCTTTCCTGATAGTCTAAGATTACGTTCTACAGCATCAATGTTTTTCTGCAAATGAGATTCTAAACTCTTAAGATTAGATCCCATGACTTCTAATAAGTCGGTTCTGAGACCATCAACTTTATCACTAACATCTTTTTTTATTCCTGCTATTTGAGTGCCGACACCCTCTTGTGTCCTCTGTACCTCTGCTACCTGAATACCGACACCCTCTTGTGTCCTCTGTACCTCTGCTACCTGAATACCGACACCCTCTTGTGCCGTCCATAAGCGATCCATATCGCTCTTCATGTTTGTTTTAATTGACCCAACACTATCCTTAACATTATTCATTTCAGTGGTTAGACCATTTAATCCAACTTGGATTTGTTTTAATATATCAGCAATATTCTCTGTGGTTACTACTTGTGACATCTTACAATACAACTTAAATATAGGGGCCTACATGGGAATGTAGGTCGTCGAGTATAGCCATAACCTGAGATCGTGTACCAACCCTGTCAAATGGTTCACTAAAGGCTCAGTGTGATACGAGGTTAATTTTACACAAGAATTACACATGGCAAGTATCGCGCTTCCATCAAAGGCACGAATCTGACCACACAGTATACTCCCATCACCACAACAAATGATTGAGTACAAAAAACATGCCCATGACGGAAACGAAACACCCCATCGTCGTCGATCCCCACACGTTGGTGGCGCCACTTCACCCCCCTGTGCCCGCTTCTCCAATGGGACAGGCGATCACCCGGCTAGCATCCCGGCCCCATCAGAAGAAACAGCCAAGGGAGTGGGTACAAAAAAAAATTAGGGCATGAATCTTGGTTCATACAGACAAGACTGAAAGAAAAGCTCCAGTGAGCTAGAGACAAAGGGTCTCGGGTCGTTTACGGGTCGGGATGGTAAATAGACTGAACCAGGATTCACAAGCAAAACCCTAACTTGAACTGACAAACAGAAAAGAAAGTAAAAGCCCTCGTAAAATCACATCTGCTCCTTTATTGGCCAAAGGATAAATAAATATGCAACCTGCCTATCACGCACGAGTATAATGTTATGGTGGGACAAAGTCCAAAAAAAAAATAAAGTTCATAGTCCCTAAACAAACAAACAAATTATACTTATTCAAACTCGTGGGTGTCCTCTCTTAAAGTTCCGACAAGGAGATCGCCTTTCAAAAAGCTAAATTAACCCTTCATTTATCGGTGCACACGCATGTAAACATCACTAGCCACTTAACACAAAGTTCACCTGCGGCAAAAAAAACTCTAAGAAAATATCGAATATCTATGTAAATTACAACTGTCTACCCTTATACAGTAATGGACGGATCTCCTCCATCGAACTGCAAATTAATAATTAAAGAGCATCATGTTACATCAAATAGCACTCAAACATCGACTCAGCTTCACATAATATGACATTTCAACAATTAATTATAACCTATCATAAATTATTAACACACCCAGATTGTGCTTACATATTTACACTACTAATTCTTATTATTGTTATTAATTTATCTTCGCCTTTCCAACAACCTTGATCCACACGGTCATATTTGTCATTGTAATTAAATTATAGCATTGTCAAATGTTTATGAAAGGTTAAGAACTTCGTAATAAGGCGCCCTAGCGTCTTTCATACTCATAACAAACATTTAATCGTAACCCTTCCGCCGAACACTCTGTGTGAAGATCCAAACAACCTGACTGTCGAGCGCACCATCAATTACACCCCTGCGCTACTCAATACCACTCATCAATGAACGTGGCACGTTCGTCAAGAGGACCCTGTCCTTACAAATACAATTCAACGGGCATCCGTCGCCCCGTGAATAATCTCGTCACATTTTGACGGAATAATACCATATCTAATCACCACATAATTATCACCTAAACTTTACACAACGTCATTACAAAATAAATCATGCATTATTAGCATGTCTCAAGAACCCACACTAACAGAGCGTATCAACTTTATCGGGACCACGAGGTCGTATGATAATATGGCATCCTATCCAAGGAACCTTATCCGACAATCTTCAACCATATTCATTTGCAATAAAAATCTATGCAATCCGTGACAAACCTTTCAGAATAAAATTCGAATAATGACCTCTGAAATCTTCAGGCTAGAATCTCCCAGCAAAAATGGGCATCTCCTATTATCGTTACCCAAATTCAAATTATTATTATTATTATGTCTCAGAGAATAAATACATGTCTTACTCCTACCATTGATGCTGTAAATTTATGTAGGTCAAATGACCCGAAAAGAAAGACAAAAAAAACATCTGCACGACCCTATGGAAAAAAATGATGCTCTTATTCAACCTGGAATAAATGATTATAAAGGGCGTTAAGTTACACGATCTCAGGTTATCTCATGGCATGGCTATCCGAGGTAGAAGTTCTCTTCTTTCTGATGAACAAGGATGGAAAGGAAACGTCTTACTTTATATCCGGCGTCCTCGGAAATCCATGGCGTCGGCGTCGTCATCGTCTGCGGCGTCAGGGCGGCGGCGTCCCTCCAGCGTCCCCGCGATGTGGTCTCCCAGCGTACTGGTAGAGGTAATTGCCCATGGCACCTCTCGATCTCCTGGCGACGCCCATGTCTGCCCACAGGTTGTCCCCGGTCACCTTCATCAGCGGCGTCTCCCGACGTCCCAACCATGGTCCACTCGTCCATCTCGTTGCGACCGTTCATCCCATTATGGCCCCTTTAGAAGTTCAGTGCAGCATAATTTGCGTGTTAATATGCATGTTGATGCCCAGAATATATGAGTCCATGGTTATTAAGTTCATGCCGCCGTGTAGCAATATTACATTTCACTATATCAGAGCACATTCACGCTCGCACCCTATGGCGTCTAGTTCCTGGTTCACTTGAGTTATATGTTTTCACTTCCTTTAACCCGGTGACACACTTCCTTCCACGAGGAGCTATTTCCAGCTGGCCTTGACCGACATATCAAGTTGCCTACGGCCTACCGTCTTCCAATGCGAGCTTAAAGTAGATGTGGTCTTTCTTACTGCGTTCTCACTGCGTTTCTTAAAACGCCGTACTGCTATGCTATTTCCGAATGGATGTCTGTTACCATATAGGGCCTCGCGATAATGCTTCGCCTCGACTATCGTTATATAGTTCTTCCCCTGATACTCGTAATTTTAAACACCTCCTGGTATCAATCTTTAATGAACATAAATTGTCGGCATAAACGGACTTCCTTTATCAGTTCTAACTGTTTCCTCACATACTAGCGAGTCCGAAATCGTCTTGAAATTCACACTGTTCGACCAACAAACTGACATACTTCACTGTAAAAAAAAACTCACTGGCAATACATGCACGCTAGTTTCAGGCTTCATGGCCTGCTGGTCACTCACGAAAACCATTCCAGTTCCCGATGTAAAATCACTGTCTACATGACATGGGCTAATCTTCCGTGCTCCGCTGTATGACATTCTCGTCCACGCACTACCGACTCACATACTAGCTGACTCACATACTAAACATTCCGGAACCGCGTCCTTCTTCGAGAAAAAAAGTGGGAGGGGTTGGAACCTTCTGGAGCATTCCCCTACTCTCGCGGTTACCTCGCCGCGTCATGCCATGACGTCATACTGACTCTCCGAGTTCCTTCCGATCTCCTGTCATCCGGGGCCGGTAATTGACCCTGACTGGATCGGTCACAACAGGTTCCTTTTCTGTGGAAATGCTTTTCTTAACTGAGCCAACCTACTTTGTATATCCTCTTTGGTTAGTCCATCACTGGTTATTTTGCTTCCTAAGCAGCAGAAACCTCCTACTTTCTTTAGATTTTCACCTGCCACCTTGACGTCCATAGAGGATTCTCATTTCTTCCGGCTACATTTGATTTTTAGCCTACTTCTCACATTTTGCAAAAATGAGGAAAAAGTAGACTTATGAGATCGGGCAAATGTGTGTCTGTCTGTCTGTGTGTCCCCCCCCTTCCCCTAAAAACTCCTAAACGGCTGCAGAAATCGAAACCAAATTTAGTATGAGTAAAGATGTATACCGGAATATCTCACGTCCATATTTGAAAATGATGTCAGTGCTACCAACTGCTGAAAAAACGCACTAGAAATTTGAGCTCCATGTTGGATATCTTGGAAGGTATGCATGGAAGCTATTCCAAAATTGGCACACATGTAGATAACACTATTTCAGTTTAATTTCCAGGGGGCCATACATCACATTGTTGCCAAAATAATTTTAAGCCTTCTGATAAGTCCAATTTTTAAATGCCTATAACTTCTACACTATCAAATGGATTTCAACCAAATTTTGTAAGTAATATGTGTACATAAACAGATATGACTGAGCGTATTATTAAGAGCCACCAGGGCTGCCAACTGTTAATAATTTCCCTCTCTATTCTTTTATCCACATACCAATATATCAGAAAGTATGCAAGCCGACAGCTTTAAATTATGCACACGTATAGTACCTGACATTTTAGATTAAGTTTGGAGAAACTTATATACTTCAGTTCTACCAACATGATTCTAAGCCTGCTGATAGGGCCAATTTTTAAATACATGTAACTTCTATACTATTAGTTGTATTTCATCCAAATTTCGTATGTGCTATGTGTAACATAACAGATATGACTATAAGTATTCTTAAGAGAAATCAGGGCTGCCAACTGTTAATAAATGCTGTCTATATTTTTTTAACCTAATATCAATATATCAAGAAGTATGCAAGCCAACAGCCCTATACTTTGCACACGTATAGCACCTGACATTCTAAATTAATTTGGAATAATTAATATAAGTCAGTGCTGCCAACATGATTCTATGCCTGCTGATAGGTCCAATTTTAAAATACATGTAACTTCTATACTAACAAATGGATTTCGTCCAAGATTTGCACAACAAGATGTCATAATATTTCAGATTAGGCTATTTCTGACCAGCACACGCATGACATTGTTGCCAACATGCTTTTACTTTTGCTGATAGATCCAGTGTCTAACTGCATGTAACGTCCATTGAACTTCAACCATTTTTTTTAAATTCTGTACCTTAAGAGATGGAACTAAGAATATATTCAGTCACCAGGGCTGCCAACTGTAATGCTCTATTAGGCTACATTATACCAGGTATATTTCGAACTAATTAGACATTTCGATATTACCTACTTAATTTCTTCATTATTCTAGGTAGGTTCATATACTGTAGGTTAATCATTGGCATGAAACTTAATTTTAAGAAAAGTAGGCTCCTTAGTTCGTACGGAACTTCTTGTTCATATTTTAAAATTATTGATTTTCTTTTTCCTCTCAAGACGGAGTCCATATTTGTATGTTTGAATAATAATATCCTCTGTCCGGCTGTTTGGCGCAATGGGTTAGGCGCTCGCTCACTCTGCCTGTGTTAAGCTCCACGCCAACAGATTATCTGGCGTGTTGAATAACTAATGTAGGAACCATTGGTGTGGCGAGTGTCCACTGTTAAAGGCAATGGTGTGCAGACCATAAAACTAACACGATATGGATCTCCAACTCAATTAATATTACGCATGCACTGTAGCGAGAAACAAGAGATCCATTACATCAGATGTCACCCATATCTATTGGCTGAATGCACAGGGAGAGTTTATAGCCAAAAGTGGCATCACTAAAGAACAGAGTTGCTACAGTAGTCCCTTCTGTATTGTCATCTAATCTTGTCTAACATTCGTACAGCCCTAATAGCAATAGAGCAGCAGTAGACCAGGTGGGTCATTTGCCCCGTACAATAGGTGTCCTGCATGTACTAATGATGAAAGGGAGGTCTAATAACTGATTTCCTAAGGGAAACTCTTTATAGGATACTAGCAACCCACCCCGGCTTCGCCCGGGAACAGTGATGAATGCAAGGTGATAGGCTACTTTTAACCGAAGTCTTGTAAGATTTCCTTGTATACGACATTAGTCGTTTTCCCTCCAGCAGTGAACACGAAAAGATTTCGGTTTGATGTAACACTCGATAGAGCCACGTAAAGCTGTCCATGAGAAAAACATTCTACACTGAGATCAACTCCAGTCACGCTAGTTGTCTGACCCTGTGCTTTGTTTATAGTTGTGATGGACAACACGTCTTTCTCCACGACCCTCTTTATTTCCGTCTTCCTATTGTTACACTCTCTGGTTGGCATAGATTAATATTAGAGCCGGGCAAAAAGCTCTAGAGTTCCGATCGGTCTCGTTGGACGAGAATAAAAAACGGAAATGCTGGTTCCGGAACTGGTATTACCGATAATGTGGGCTCGATAACGATAATTCTCGACATTATCGCTCGTTCTCGCTTGGTCAATATGGCGCTGCCTGAAGGCACTGAGGCTTGTTGTGTAAGGATTCAATGGAAATTGTTCATTCCGTTGACTGGAGTCTGCGAATTGGAAGAATCCACTCAACTTCAACGATATCATATTAACAGACTACCTAAGGTATATTGAGCATATCATCCTAATAACATATGGAAGGAGATTTTGATCGTCAGTCGATATTTTTTGTTCATTATATTTCAGCAAAAAAAATGCTATTTGACGCGTAGGCTACATATTAAGATTTTTCGTGTAGTGCCACATTCAAGCACTATCGTATGTAACTTTCTCGTAATAAAACCTGAAAATTCATGCACTCGCTATATTACTGTGATGCAACTGTGTTCTGTCGTATAATTTTTGTAGTTATATACTGGTAAAGTGGTCGACATAAACAATAAAACGTAACGAAACAAAAATTAAAATCACTTCCCTTACCGAGGATCGAACCCCGGACCTTTCATTCACGAGTCCAGCGCGTAACCAATTCAGCCATTTAGACTCTTATACAACGAGGGAAAATGTTACAAACATGAAAACTTTTGCGTTGGATACCTGACACACTTTACCTCAAATGCTCCTACTAGTTTGAATAATATTCTCTAGTCGTCGGGCATACGAAAAAATAAAGTTCACCTTCAAGAATAAGATTGATTTTATATTTCGTCATAATGGCTTTTTCATATGCTTAGGCTAAGCCACCGCCATTACAATCGCGTCCCTACGCACATGCTCACACGTTGCATCATGGGTAGAGAGAGCAACGATATTACCTTGTGATCGAACGAGACTTTGGGGGTATCGGATGAAGTGACATTCCCGCGGTAATGAGTTGTTCTCAGTGCAACTCCCGTCACACTATTCTCACTCAAACTGTCATATCATTGGCATTTATGGACAAATCAGTGAGGTGTTTGCACTGACATGATTAACATACCGCATGCCACAAACTGGTATTGTTTTCAAGCACAATATCAGAGTTTTTAGTAGATGAAATTAGTTGAAACTTTTCAGCGTAATATTTTCCAAGTGTATTTTCACCATCGCAGCCAATTTTTGCACTATAGTTGCCTCTAATTACAACCAGTTACAAGGTGGAGAAGAAGGTTGAAAGTATTCTTTAAAGCAAATTCCTAGTCAGTAGGGCTAAAAATTCATGAGTCATACACGTGAGATTTTCTTGTAGCTCTTCTCTGCTACGCCAATTATTTGAGTTTTATTTTACTTTAGGGGCTACAACATCGTGATCATTTTTGTGTTCTTGTGTGTGTCAACTTTGTCTAATAACCTGTGTTATTATGGTGTCTGTATTAGTGTGTGTATATTTGTAACTTAGGGTAGGAGTGGTAAGGAGGTGGCAGATGCGAGCTCAATTCAATGTGATCTTCCTGGGGTGGATCACTTCATACTGCTTTAAATTTGTCAAATGTAAGAACGAGGAATGGTTTACATTCCGGAGTTATTACAGAAGGCTTTGACTTTACACTTGCAGCTGCTTGAGTGACACGTGCAGCGGCGTGAGTGAGCTTGTTTTTCCTTTAAATAGATACTGTCGATAACGCCGAGAAAAAAGGAGTTCCGGTATTATCGAGACTCCCACTCAGTACCGGTATTATCGAGACTTAAAGATTCTCGTTCAGCGGAGAGACCTGGCCTTGAGTGCGCTTGGTGGGGGGCGATACTAGCCATGCGGAAACTTACGATCCCGATCGGAACTAGAGCAAATTTGCCCGGCTCTAATTAATATTACCAGACTAGTTATATGTTACTGGTTGATAGGCCGTGGTGCTTCATAATCCATGACATCCTCCCCACCCTGGTCTATCCAGAGGGATGACCAGCTGCACTGGACGGGTTGATGGGTCGTGAGTTGATGGCGGCTTCAATATTCACTAGGATGGTATTTAGACTTTCCTCGGTTGTCAATGTCTTGTAGTGCCAACCATCCTCTCCCACCATCCTCCCCACCAAGCCGCCCGTGGAGCAATTAATCTCCATTTGACGGAATACTGTGCTAGGTGCTGATGGACGGACGATCCGGTGAGCTATTGCCATAGTTGCCATACTGGGAATTGGAAGGTTTTCCTTCAAGGCTGTGAGTTCCAGACCGAGAAACACTTCTTGAACCTGACGTATCCAGTAAAGTCGGGAATCATTTAGTTCCTTTTCTGTCAGATACTTGGGGTATCGTACTCTTTCCTTGATCGCTCTGACAAACCGTAAAACCCAGCAAGTAACATTTATCAGTTTCCAATATGAGCTGAACCTTAATACGTCTAATATGGGTTCAGTGGCGGTGATCACAAACACATTAGGCATCTTTCTGATTTCTGGTAGTGTTAGGTGTTCCGTTGTTATGTCAGGTGGCCAGGTATCGCTCTGAGTAAGCCAGTGGGGACCACACAACCATGTGTCTAAAGATGGTAGCTGGTCTGCGTCTACTCCTCGCGTGAGATAATCTGCAGGGTTTTGGTCTCCGGGACAGTGTCGCCACTGGCTGGGAGTTGTGTGGCTAATTATCTCTGTTACACGATTGGCAACGAAAGTCTTCCACTTGTTTGGATCGTTTTTTATCCATCCCAACGTTACTGTAGAGTCGCTCCATAGGGTAGCCCTATTGAGATCAATACCGGTTTCCTCACAAAAGTAGCGCAGGAGGCGCGTGCCTATAAGTGCAGCTAGCAGCTCTAATCTTGGAAGTGTGACTTTCTTCACTGGTGCTAGTCTGGTTTTGCTGCAAACTATGCGAGCGGAGGTGGTATAGTCCCGTGTTGATTTCATATAAATAACTGCCCCCTATGCCCTCTCAGAGGCATCACAGAATACGTGCACATGTGATTCGTGACTTGTTTTCCCTATCCCGATCCATCTGGGAATGTGTACAGAAGACAATAAGTGAAGTTTGGTAAGCCAAGAGTGCCAATTCTTAGCTATTTCTGGAGACAGTAATTCATCCCAGGTCAATCCTCTTAGCCAGGTATACTGAAATATTAATTTGACAAGAATTCCCACTGGTGCGAAAAGTCCAAGTGGATCGTAGAACTGGGCGGTGGCACGAAGAATGTTCTTCTTGGTTCCTGGTTTATGTATGAGATTCTCCTTGTTAGTGAAGAGACAATCTTCAACTGTATTCCAGTCTACTCCTAGAACGCTCGTCACTCTTCTTTCCTCCAGATGTTCCTTGCGCCATAACGCTTTTAACGGTTCCGAGTTGGTCGCCCACTTGGAAAGTGAGAGTTTAATTTGCTGCAAAAGTGCGGTGAGTTCCTGATATATGGCAATTACGTTTGTGGCATCATCTACACTTGCAATGAAGTCATCCATAAACATAGATTTTTCCACTAACTCTAATGCAGCGGCATATCTGTCCCGATTCAGTGTGGCTGAGGATTCGTCGAAAACGACTCTGTATTTTGTGCTACTTGCGTTGGATTTCTTCACAATGTGGTGGGGCAGGTAATATACATCTCCAGAGTAGTCGTTGTGAGGGGCAACCTCTACTTGATCTCTCCGTATATAATCTAACACGTGCTTATGGTAAATGGACTTCAGCTCATCATACCCTTGTAGTCTATTTTTTAATGATGATAATCGCCTTTCTGCTATTGTGAAGTTGGAAGAAAAGAGAACGCCCTCTTTCTTAGGCAACGAGACAACTCTGCTCCCATTCTCCTTACGGTAGGTGTTATGGAAATCTTGAAGAATAGCGCGATCCTTGGGTGACAGTTTTCGCCCTTCATGTTCCTTAATGCCAATAGCTTCCAACTCCCAAACCTGACGTAGACTGTCATCAGAGCAGAAGAAATGTGATGGACAATTATCTCGTTCACTGTGACGCCTGACCTATTTCCACCGAGGATATACCCAAAGATAGTAGGTAGGAGGACCAGTGATGGTGACACTCTAATGGGGTCTCTTGTTGTAACTATCTGCCAGTAGGAATCAGCACCTATGAGTGCCTCGATTGGAAGATCCGTGGCGTGGTCATCTCTCGGATCTGCTAGCTTTATCTTCCTTAACGATGCCAGCGTGGTTATGTCTTGAGGAGCGGTCGGCTGTGGGGTGTAGGTGCAGTGGCTTTCGAACGCTGTAATCGAGACTTGAGCTCTGGTTGAATAACCCGTCATGTCAAAACAGACCTTCCTTCTAGTGTACTGGGTATTGGAGGGTGATTCAAACGTGCTTATCTCTAGAGTCTTGCACTCAGTGACATTAAGATGCAGCGAGTCAATCAGAGAGTTGTGGATGAAGCTCGATTGACTTCCCACATCCAGGATACAACGGATTAATTTGCTTCGCCCTGTCGGCCCCTTGATCCATACACGTGCCGTCTGTAGGTGAGTGAAATCGTACGTAGCGACCCCTATCTTGCCTACGGAGGTTCGCAAGTTGTTACCTTCAGAGCAGATTGACACGTGATGTGGCCCACGACATTTGGTGCAAGTCGTCTTCCCCTTCTTGAAACAGTTGGTTTTATTGTACCCTCGGCGGAGGCAAAGAAAGCATCGATTTGTTGTCTTTAATCTCTCAATCCTCGCCTGGGCGTCCTTCATCTGCTGGCAATCTTGACCCCAGTGACCTCGGTTTTCGCAGTATACGCAGAACGGATCTATACCCCGTTTCTGTATTTCCTTTTGTTTGTTGGGTTTCGTATGAACGTGAAGGTTGGCTGCTGTGGGCACTGAAGTGGTAACCAACGGGGCATCCCCCCGTATCTTTTGCGCATTGAGAGCTCCTTCAACTTCTTCGTTGAGGAACACCATCAGTTGGCTGGTGTCTCCTTCTTGTATGCATAGTCGTTTAGCGTGGATAAGCCAGCGGCGGCATATGTCTACCGGAAAGGCTCTTAGAAACTTGGGTGCCAAGATTCGACCATATGCGTCGACGTCTTCTCCTAGTGATTCCAAAGCTTCGATACGGCGGTGACATTCAATGTAGTTTGCATTTAATACCTCAGGGGCTTCTGAGACTGCAACTTCGAGGTTTTCTAAGTAATCGAGATGAGATTGAATAATTCTATTCTTATCGCCATAACGTGCTGTCAGAATTTGTTTAATCTGCTCATAGGTACCTGCTGTTATGGATATCCCATCTACAAGACGTATGGGTTCGCCTTCCAAATATCCGCGGAGAAACACATGTTTGTTAATGACGAACACTGAAGAATTTTTGTCAATGGAGCACTCAAACTGCTCCCAAAATGCTGGCCATTCTTCTATGTTCCCCGAGAATGACTGCAATTTGATAGTAGGAAGCTTGATATCCTGTGTAGTTGAGGGTCGAACGAAGGTGCTAGGAGACTGAGTGGTTAAATTTGTCTCCCTCCCAGCACGTATCTGTTCCATGAGGCCCGTGGCCTTTCTGATTGCCCGATTGCAGTTGTCCAGATATTCTTCGCACGCTTCTATGTCGTTTTCGTATTCTGCGTCATCGAGCGAGTCTTGGATACTTTCATCTAGAGCATTTAGGGACGATAGGGTTTCCTGCAGACGCTCGTGGAAATGTTCTATTTCATCTAATTCCGTGGACTGGCTAAAGGAATTAATTTTATTTATAAAACGCGTCGCGTTAGAACAGTAAGTCGCTCGTCTGCGTTTCAATTTCGTGAGCTGAGCCGTTGTATTGTCTTCCATGACGTCTACTGCTACACGGCCGACTGAATGCGCTCATACCGGCCTAGACAATGAGACCTTTTTCATGAAATCAGGACCTTCTATACTACCGGACCTGACACTGCAATCCAAGATGGCCGCCGTAGTTGGTGGTCGGACATCAAACGCATGACGTGGGTCAGAATCCAACACAACACAAAATAACATCATGGCGTGATTTTGTCTGCTGCTAATCCATTTTATGGGCTTGGGACATCTTGGTCATCAGCCCCGTGCAGTTGGGTTTGGTTTGAATTCCTTCAATTACGTGATTATTGTAGTAGTGTGTGTAGCTGTGTAAGGGACAGGCATGGGGAGGTGCCCCGGGAGTTAAAATAAGGTACTACCGGAGTTCCATCAGGAAAGGAATAAAATAAAATAATGTTGAGGCCCACAAGAGAGATCTGTAGAATATCTTGGCTGAGTGAACGGGGAAAGTTGTAAACAATGATGTTCATGATAATTGTTGTCTTAAGGGGCCGAACATTTAGGTTATCGTCCCTTAATGGTTTGGGTGATGGTGAAGCTGATAATGAAATGGAAACTATAACTAAAACTAACTACAAACTTATATACTGTACTAGAAGAAGAAATGGAAAACAAAAGGAGAACAAGGCAAATAAAGGACAGGAAGAAAAGAAATGCCCTCGACCCTCAAGGAATGCGGATTGAGGGACTTGGAAGGAAGGAGAGCCATAAAAGGCAGATAGGAAAGTGAAAGAGAGAGGGTCCGCCCCACAGGTAATGGATAAAAGAGGGAAAATCGGACCCAGCTCAGAAATCCTTCGGGGTCACCAACTCTCGAACTCACCAGCCGTGATCCCCTGAGGGTGTAGCAATATCTAGGGTGCACCAGAAGTGGTGGGGCTACATACACCCTACCTCCTTGAGGGCCTTGAGCAGAAGGCAGGAGATAACAGGAAAAGAAAAAGAAGGCTGACCCTCACAGAAGGAGGGTATCAGAAAAGATGAGATAAGGGCCAATTAAGGCGGAAAGGAAGAGACTCCCTAGGCCTCGGATACCCTAATACCGTCGGGGTCGGGAGAGAGCAAGAGTTGACCAAGTGAAGTCGACAGGAAAGAAGACGGAGAGGAGCCCGGCAAAAGTAAGTGGAAGCAATGCCGGACTCAGCTGGGGCCCCGTGGTCGCCAACCCACGTCCCACTAGATGTGAGCCCCTGGGGGGAGTTGTATATGTTCCTGTAGGAATTTCAATCTCTTTTTAGTAAGTTACCTATTATTCTGGGCCTGTTTGCCATCTCTTGATGAATGCAGTACATTTGCATTTTTCTGTTGGCACAGGCTAGAGTAAAATGAGGCTTTTCACCGATGTCTCAGTCTCACTCTTGACTGTGATTATATGGAAACTACTGAGGTATGGGTGGTGCTTAGTAATGACATTCAGGGCACAGTCAGTGTCTGTTGGCACAGGCTAGAGTATCACCAATGTCTCAGTCTCACTCATGGCTGTGATTGTATGGAAGCTACTGAGATATGGGTGGTGCTTAGTAATGACTTTCAGGGCACAGTCAGTGTGTGTTGGCACAGGCTAGAGTATCACCGATGTCTCAGTCTCACTCTTGGCTGTGATTATATGGAAGCTACTGAGGTATGGGTGGTGCTTAGTAATGCCATTCAGGGCACAGTAAGTGCCTGTGGATGCTGTGAAAGGTTCTACTCATAGGGTTAGTACTGCTATACTGACTCAATGAGGAAAGCAATGATAATCTACCTCACTCCTCTTCTTGCTTAGTACGCCTCAATATAGCTCTGCCTTGGGGTTTTGTGGGTATCTACCCACATAACCTAATGGCAGTGCCTTTTGAGGATCCAACCAGCCTTCGGGCTGACTACCTAACAGACAGACATATTATCCTTAAAAATAAATGTGACCAACCAGGTGGTGTAGTTCTTGGTTATCACTTCTGGGGTCCAAGTTTGATTCCTGACTGTCAAAAAATCTTAATTCTAGTCTAAGGGTAAGAACGGGGTACACACAACCTTTGAGGTAAACCGGTAAATGTTGGGTTCGATTCTCCGCGTAGCCACCCGGCAAGTGGTTTACCAAGGGGTCCCACACATACTGAAGATAAATGCCTGGGTAATTCCTATCATAAGGTCACGACTGCCTTCTGAAAATCCGTCAACAAGTAGGCTAGTCGTATTCATTCATTCCTATTCATGAGATTAAATAGCACTCTGTCAAACGCATGACGTGTGTCAGAATCCAACCCAACATAAAAAATAACATCATGACGTGATTTTGTCTGCTGTTAATTCATTTTATGGGCTTGTGACTTCTTGGTCATCAGCTCCGTGAAGTTGGGTGTGGGTTGAATTCCCCTGATAGGAAATTAGAAAATAGGCACCAATGGCTTATCTTTATAATAATTGGATTTGCATCCAGTCACACAACAGTTTCAAGGCATATCACCACAATTTTAGCATAGCCTATGCACGAGTAAGCCTACTGGTAGTTTATTAAAACGGAATCCACACCAAGTACGTGATAAGATTGATATCCTTGAACTAGCAGGCGTATAATTGGATGAGAGAACACTGCAGACAATTTAATAATAATAATAATAATATTGGTTTTACGTCCTTGGCTTTTAGAGACGCCGGGGTGCCGGAATTTTGCCCCGAGGGGGATCTTTAACGTGCCAGTAAATCTACGGACACGGCTCAGACAATTTAAAAAGTAGGTTATGTTCATACGTACGGTAATCAATTTTCAGATCTTCTTAGGCCTTAAATTGGAATGCGTTAATTATTACTATGCTTGCTCATAATGAATTACTATTACTAATAATTTTTAAACCCTAAACAGAATAATATATAGGCCAAACTTACCCTCTGATTGGCACTAGAATTGATGGTATCACAAGCGTAACAGAAGTCGCCGGTATCTCGTATTTATGAAGCACTAACGCAGACATTTACTTCCACGAACGTGTAATATCATTAAGCAATAATCAATAAGCACAGATAATCAAAGGAGACGATAGCTAACCGAAATTCACACCCCTATCACATCGTAAACAAAACGACTCAACTTATAAACAAAGCATGTAATCACCAACAGCGACAGCCATCTTTCATCTGTCCCGCCGCTAGTGTCAGGTCCGGTATTATAGAAGGTCCTGATGAAATCTTGTTAGTTACTCAACTGCTCACACAGCGCTGTTCACCAAGCATTGCACGACTAAGACTTTCCTCTACTTAGTGTAAAACTAAGTCCCCGATTCTTGGATATCACGGGTAATCTCGAGAACCACTGGATGGATTTTGATGCGGCTTTCACCATTCTGTACAGGTAATATCGAGGAAGATTTCTGTAGAAAATAATTTATTTATGATCAAAGGGAGCCAAGCAGTAACGATTTTAGATTTCAGTGAATAGGTCGAAGAAAGAACTTGACGTCCGTGCGCTTTTTAAGCTTCCGCTGGACAAACCGTTAAAAATATCAATATACTATGAGTGTAAGAATTGTTCAGCATGAAAAATTGTACAAAAAAGTCCGCGTGAGCATATCTCTATCTTCGATACATCGCCCACTATAAGTGTTTTTAGTTTGGACGGGAGGGGGATTTGGCTTGCACCTCGCCATTCTTAAATTACGTCTGACAGGAATTCCTTGCTTATTCATAACTGTTCCCGGGCGAAGCCGGGGCGGGCTGCTAGTGACACTATTATATTATCATTATAATTCCCACAATATCAAAATGCAAATTATATCACAAAATAAAATAGCGTGCTAATAAATCTAAGAGAAATTAGACATACCTTGCACCTCGTTACAGTTGAATTCGATCAGAATCACTCGGTTTTCATTAAAGTTTATGCATTTTTCTGCTGAACGGTTAGGAAGTTCGGCAACAGGAAACTAGGACTGTCATTTACTTAAAATATTCATTTTTGTATTTTTGTACTATTTGTGTTCATGATTTCATTACATTGTCAGAATTACCGACAGTAGTGGCTACGCTGGCTAAAGAGCAGCGTTAGGCCATGGGGCCAAGCTCTCTGCTGACTCGGTAGACGCGTGTGTTCGAGCCCCACCGTCGGCCGTCTTTGAAATGATTTTCCGTGGTTTCCCATTTTTCAACACCAGGCAAATGCTGGGACGGTACCTTCTAACAGGCTACGGCCGCTTCCTTCCACATCCTTGCCCAGTTTCATTCATCTTCATCCATTCCATCTCTCATCCTGACGCGCAGGTCGCCCACGGGCGTCGACTAGAAAGACCTGCACTCGGCCTCTCAGGAGGCCACACGAAAAAAAAATGTCAGAATTAATGCTTTAATTAGTAGGGTATACTATTCAGTGTACCTATTATAAATAAAAACCGTGAGGTTTCTCACCTCCCCATATTACGAAACCCGGTTGCCTAATACGGGGAAAGTGCACTTTTAAAGTTAACAATAATATCAGAGGGTATTACAACATCAAACGTGCCCATATTTGTAATATACATAGTATATCGCCTGAGGTTTACATTGGTGAGAAAACCAAAATTATTCCGTTCCTTCTTATGTCTAATGTGAGCCCTATAAAAAAAACTCCCCATATTTGGCGACTTTCCTCTACCCATTTTTAGAAGATACCTTATGCACTGGACAGCTGAATCCGTGATTAATTGTATAGGTAGCTTCGTAAGTCTCAGAACTCAGGAAGTCCTTTCTAGCAGCGTTACTAGCAGCTTTCAAAGTTTCAAGGTAAGAAAGAAAATATTCCTCTAGCCAGTTTAGGCGACTGACATTTAATGAGAAAAAAATATGCCCTTTATCTGGATTTCTAGACTGAATATGATGATATGTGATGCTTACGTCATGCATAGCGAACCATTTATTAACGTTTTTTTTTAATGGTTGCTTCTGCGTCCATGAATGTGTACGCTTCCGGTTGCATGCCTATATTTTCTTTCAGTGTACTAATGGCACCAATAACTTCTGACGAGAACACTTCCTTGGCACGACGAACATTCATTTTTTCAAATTTAGTGGGTTCGATGTGTTTTTTAGTGAGGTGTCTGACCGGTTTGACGATCTCACCCTTTTGCTTTGTGTATAGTAATGACAAGTATTTCCCTGAAATTATTCCAGTACCATCAGTCATCTCTCGTTACAGAAACTGCGTTCTAATGTTTGTTTTTTTTAGAATGTGACAATGATCAAAACTAGGGAATACATTCCTAGACTCGTCGTATGGGTGATTTACCATTGGTTGCAAATTCCCTCCCCCTAAATGCCTCATCATTGTAGTGTTAGTTTTGTGATTATCAGAGACAGTTATTATAATTATGAAACCGCATTGTTCAACCTCGAGAATAACGTCCAGCAGGAGTTTATGTAAGTCCCGTCCTGACAGCTGCTTCGTGAAAAAGAAAAATCTGATAATTTGTCGAAAGATCTCTTAGCACAAAACACAACACACGATTAGCTGCTACTTGTTCCCGGCTGTAATTTTGATCCTCTCTTTCCTTTTAATGAGACGGTGCTGGGGTAGTGTCCTTGTACCCGAAGAAGGTGCAAGGTATGTCTAATTTCTCTTAGATTTATTAGCACGCTATTTTATTTTGTGATATAATTTTAATTTTGATAATGCGGAAATTATAATGATAATAATTATATAGTGTCACTAGCAACCCGCCCCGGCTTCGCCCGGGAACAGTTATGAATGTGCAAGGAATTCCTGTCAGACGTAATTTAAGAATGGCGAGGTGCAAGCCAAATGCCCCTCCCGTCCAAACTAAAAACACTTATAGTGGGCGATGTATCGAAGATAGAGATATGCTCTCGCGGACTTTTTTGTAGAATTTCTCACGCTGAACAATTCTTACACTCATAATATAATGATATTTTTAACGGTTCGCCCAGCGTAAGCTTAAAAAGCGCACGGACGCCAGGCTATTTTTTCGACCTTTTCACTGAAATCGTTACTGCTTGGCTCCCTTTGGTCATAAATAAATAATTTTCTACACAAATCTTCCTCGAGATCACCTTTACAGAATGGTGAAAGCAGCATCAAAATCCATCCAGTGGTTCTTGAGATTACACATTTAATATACGTACTGTACATCTGATTCTCTATCGCGCCTATAATCGGAGGGGAGTGCGCTCTACCGGCAACGAGTAGAAACTTTTCAATTACATGTTATACATGGGTTCTGACTGGGAATGACAAGGCCGGTATAGAGCGCAGCTCGTATTCAGTCGGCCGTGACTGCTAAGAAGTGAATTATCGCTTATCCGACAGATGGCACTAGTGTGTGTTGTATTACTCCGTATTCCGTGCGCTGCAGTTCTTATTCTCTGACAAAATGGAGGTCCTTTTATAGTGGTAGTTTACAGGTTATGACTACTTAAAAAGGAAATAATATCACCGTATATATGTATATCCAAGCCTCTACTTGCATGCGAAACTGAGATAGTGTTCCTGGTTCGTGCAAACTCTCAAGTTTCTCGTGGTTCGGCACCAATTTTGTGTGATGGACAACACGTCTTTCTCCACGACCCTCTTTATTTCCGTATTTCTATTGTTACACTCTCTGGTTGGCATAGACTAATATTACCAGACTAGATATATGTTACTGGATGATAGGCCGTGGTGCTTCATAATCCATGACAATAGTCATGCCATAGTAGACTCTTATTGGGAATTGTACTCGTTTGAAATGATAAGGCAAATCTGAAGGAATCATAGGAATTCTGGGTACTAAGACCGTTTCTCCTGTACCACAGCCGGTTAATATAGTAGCTTCAATGAAACAGTTTTTCAAAGTTTTCACAACCAATCGCGTCCCATTGCATAACATTGGTGGGTGTAAATTACGTAACAACATAATAAGCACTCCCACTTTTAAAATAAGCTTGTGTGGTGGCAAGCTAGAGGGAAGTAAATAATTTAGGAATTCTGTAGGGTAATGAACAGCTTCTTCACTATCGACTACTGCGTCTACTGAGTAATATACTTAAGCCTGGGCAGTGAATTTCGAGAACACCAAGTCATTAATTTTCACAACTTGTTCGTTTGTCGGCGATAATATTGCTCTTTCTTTAAACCATGAATGAGACTTGTTAGATAGGTCATGAATTTGAGGATAAACGCTATCAATCAATTCTTGAATGCTTCTTACTAAAACACAGAAATCGTGACTGAGGGTAATTTTCCCGTCAATGACCGGTAAATCTCCATTTCCGACTCTAAGTAACGAATTAGCAAACATACTATTATCTTCAGAAGAAAAGAGTACTCTCATGTTAGTTTTGAGTGCCAATTTTGTTATATCCGGCCAGATGTAAGATCTTTTTAATGAAGCGTTCACTTTGTCGGCTCTCGTTCCTCTGGTAACAACTGGTATGATTTGACGAAAATCTCCGGCGAACAAAACAGTGCAGCCACCCATAGGTGTGTTCGGATTCCTTAGATCACGCAAGGTCCTGTCTACAGCTTCAATGGAAGTTTTGTGCGACATTGTAGCCTCATACCATACTATTAAAGAGCAATTTTGGATTAAACTGGCAGTGTTACTTTGTTTTGAAATGTTACATACGCTTCCATCATTACTGCTGACTTTCAAAGGAAGTTAAAATGTTGCATATGCTGTTCCTCCCCCTTTCAAAAGAGTGGCTGCGATTCCAGGTGATGCGACGGCAAGAGCAATATTACCACCAGACCTCACTTTGGCGAGCAACAAATTAATCAAGAACGTTTTGCCTGTGCCTCCAGGGACATCGAGAAAAACTATCTTTCCTTCCTTCTCAGTGATGCTAGATATGATGATGTCATAAGCTTGTTTCTGATCGTGGTTCAGACGGTGTTCTTCTTGAGCAACGGTTTGAAGGAGCCGAGGACGATCGCTGAAGTACTTATTATTGTTTGGCTGTAAGTTATAGTTATTTGGGAGTGGAAGTCCAAAATCTTTGATAGATTTGTTGGCAATGGATTGCACTATTTTGTTGGCTTCAGTCAGCCCTTCATCGAACACACGTATGTCATAGTTTAATTCTTGTAATGGTACCTCTTTTCGCTTTCTGATCAATATGTCTTCTGACATGCTCTCCCGGTGATTATTCCAAATACCTAATATATCCGGAACTTGGCAAAAGACGATAATGATGGAAAACAAATATCTAAGTGAACTTGCCGAACTACACAGAGCAGCTTCTGATAATGTGTTTTCCCAGTGAGAACCATCTTCCAACAATCCCTTGACTCTGCATGCTTCCTGAAATGAGTCGTAAGTTATTCATTCTACAGTCCTTAAATAATGAAAAGAAGTAGGACCTTTGACAATATGAAGCAACATCCTTAGATGAAAACATTCACGGTTGTTGGGATGGACTACATACACTCGTCCAAGTGCATCAGTTCTTTTAATGTCATCGTAACCATCAACCGGCTCACCCTGTTTCCTCCGTTGAAATTCTCTGTTAGTTTGATTCCAAGTGAAATAACTTGGAACCTCGTCATAAGCAAGAGTGTTCACAAAATCGTCACCTGCACATAACTTAAAGAATGCTGTTAGCGTAGTATCACGAGGAATATTGGCAATATCAGAGGCAGTATTTTCAGTGAAATATACGCGTTGCCAATTTTATAAATGGACTGCAAGGTGAGTAAATGTAGGTGCTCTTTCATGTACACTGAACGATAAAATTCGCCACACTGCTTCGGAGATGCAAATATATCTTCCAGATTGATATTGTTGAACCTCATTTGTAGATTGAATGCTGAAAGTACCTGATCGCTGCCATTTTTTATGTACTTACATACATATTTATTGGATTTGACGGAATTACATAATTCGACGTTGATGTGCGCATCAAACATTTTAAAGAGAACCGGATTATAGGGAACCACCCATCGGTTATCTATTTCATTGTTCCTGAGAGTTGCAGTTTCTCCGCAGTCATCGGGTGACAACCTACGGTACTTGGGATAACCATCATTACCAGTAGATGTGCAGTTTTGGAAATGTTTTGGATACCTTTTGGTGCAAACTCCTTCACGCATGCAAGGCGAATTTGCATTTAAAGCACCACATGGACCATGAATCATGTGCTTTGACACGATATCATGTAATGTCGGATCGGATTGTTTATTGGGTAACTCTGCAGAAATTACACTGTATATCTGTTCTGGTCTAATCTTATTATGCAACCACAGTAGAAGATGGATGTGAGGCAAGCCACGTTTCTGCCATTCGACAGTGTACATGCAGCAGCGAGTTTGGCCAAAATGTTCTCTTTATTAATTAGGAACATTAATTTTTGAATTATCAAATGAAATACCCTGTTCACTATATCGTATCTGTTTTGTGGTGATGTATTTTCGGGGAGATTTTCTTTAATTTCAATCCAGTTAGAATTACAGGTAAGTGTAATGAACAAATCAGGTTTACCATATTTTCTGACATAAGTCATCGCATCATGTGTTCTTTCATGAAGATACCTTGGCCCTCCTGTAAATGAAGACGGCAATATGACAAACTGACCGATATTTCCAACATGTTCATTTTCCCGCAAAGCATCTTGCAAATGGATGTAATTTTCCGCTCGTAGTTTTGTCTGATTATTCCGTATGTAGGCTAAACGTTCCGATTCAATTTTAGCATATATATCTACCAAATACTGGTTTAGTAGCATTCCAAATCTAAGTATTGTATTGAAATCATTAAGTCTCGTCATTATTCTGTAACGGTAATAATTCATGCATGAATCGTTAATGCTCGGCTTCCTTTGATCATAAATAAATTATTATCTACAGAAATAATCCTCGAGATATCCTTTATAGTTCAGTTTAATTGTGTTTTTACTAGTAAAGTATTGGGGTAGTTCTGATTTCTTTCATTCAATATGTATTTTGGGATGCTGAATCCGAATCTGAGGTTTGTGGACAAAATTTCGTGACGCAACATTGAAAAAATAGCAAAAAAAAAAGCCAAAAAATCTGCTTTATTTCGTTTTTTTGCCTAAAACTCGAAAACTATTAAATTTTAGTGGATGGTTTGTTTACAGAAATTAAAGTACTTAAAATTCTCCACAAATATCACTATTTAGTTTTTTTTTCAGACCAACCGTTCGGTCTCAAATGCGAGTTGAAAATTGGCAATTTTCAGCGGTCTCTGCAAAACCCAATTTTTACATTCCAAAACTTTATTTTTTATTAGAATGCTGTTATTTGAAAAATTTCTCCTAGTTTACTGCACAAGTAATTAAAACGAGAAAAAAAGGATCGAAATTATTAAAATTCAGTATCAAAAAAGATAGGACTCAAACAAAATAAAACTTAAAATATCGTTACTTATGATCATATATTAATAATATTACAAATTATAATATGCAAAAATTATATGAGCCGTTGTCTTTTAGAAGGTCCTGGCTGAGGTTCTTCGGTGGCGATGGGTCCCGGTACATATTCTGCTTGTTCTGGAAATTGAAAGAGGTGGTGTCATTTCTCAAGGAGATATTAGGGTTGCAAAATAGATTGTGAGATTAAACATACCTTCCGCACCGTGCTAAGGTTCTTCGATGGCATCGGGTCCTGGCTCAGGGTCAGATTGCTCCATCGTCAGCGTTAGGGGTCGTTCTCCTGGAAAATAAAAGAGGTGGTGAGACAGTGACTTGTGATTATATATCAAGGAGAGATGAATGAATGCAAAATAACTTGTGAGATTCGACATACCTCTGCCTCTTTCTTCAGTCTCTTCTATGTCTATATCAGAGCTGTTTTCCGGGGGCTCAACGTTGTCGCACAGACCTTCGCATGATGTGCAGATTGGGGAACAATGAAGGCCCACCTTCCTGCATCCACAATTGCTACAAAACTATGAGCAAGCGCGTTACTTTTCTTCTTCCAGTTATCATAGTCCCCACGTTTTTTATGAACTACAACTTTTTCCATATATGTACGTAGTGTTTCAGGAATGAGTTCTTCATTTCCTTCTAAAAACTTATCACGTGGGGGGTACTGCTCTGTCTCATACACCTGGCTCCGGATATCCTCAACAATAATGGCAGCGGCCGTGTGAACAATCCGTAGTCTTTCCTCTTGTTCATTATTATGCCTGCTGGCAGCAAGCGTCGTTCAAGATTTTATAACCTGTGTCTTTGAAACAAACTACCGGCTTCTTGTTTTGATACATGGCAAAATTATATCGCTTCCGTACTTTTTCAATAGATGAGCTTTTACTGTCTTTTTGTCAGGACGATATTCACCCTTTATTTGATCCATCAACTCATCGAGCAAAAACTGGCACTCCCCTTCACTATTCTCTAAATAATTGAAAACATCTTCCATTGCTCGTTCAACATCATCGGCAAATGGGCACGTTTTTTATCTTTATTTTTTGAGATAGTGGGCGATTGTACAGTTTTCTCATGCATAAACTATGATACCGACAATCAGAAGCTACCAAGTCTGAGACAGGCAAAAGGCGTTTGATTATGGCTTTTCCATATTCATCACCAAGTTATTCTGCTCTTTTCATAACATTTTCTTTGACTTTTAAAACTCGAACCTGATAAACCATATTGTGATTGGTTTTCTTTTTTCTTTGCTGTTCTATAAACTCAGGTGTTATGACGAGACCTCACATAAAACATTGAGTTTTGAAATTAAAATATGGTTCAGTAGAACGTCTTTGAACTTGTTCCCTGCCCTCCTCAACTTTCTTCAAATAAGCGGTAATCATTTTTACATCATTGTAATTTTTACGACATTTTTCATGAACCTCAACTGTAGATTTTTTACTTAGCTGAACATGATGATCATCCTTCCTCTTCTTGCTCGACTCAATAAACGTCTTCAAACCTTTTTCCCGCACCGTCGTCACCTTTTCAATATCGTTATCCAGTACTTTATTACAAATAAAACACACGTCAGAAGCCATTTTTATCACCACACGTAAACATAACTTGTAGAAATCGTATTATTGTTTATAAACAATGGAAAGAAACTGAAAACGGGGCCGCGCAAGTAGGTACACATTCGCAATGCGCTAGTATGTGCTGGTGCTACTGGCTACATACATACTACAGAAAGTTAGCACATTGTTGCCGATTGGAATGTGAATAGCCTTTAAAACTAAGTTTTTTTTGGCAATACAGCTATAGTAGCTGTTCAACAATAAAAAGAATAATCAGAACGTGAATTCTCCGTGTGACTCGGTCTTTAATGAAATCTACTTAAAATCTAGGTGAAATTAACTGAAAGCCTTTCAATAAAAAACTAAAAAGTGGGTTTTGCAGAGACCGCTGAAAATTGCCAATTTTCAACTCGCATTTGAGACCGAACGGTTGGACAAAAAAACTAAGTAGTGATATTTGTAGAGAATTTTAAGCACTTTAATTTCTGTAAACAAACCATTTACTAAAATTTAATAGTTTTCGAGTTTTAGGCAAAAAAAAAACACGAAAACCAAATTTTTTGCTTTTTTTGGCTTTTTTTTTTCAATGTTGCGTCACAAAAAATTTTCCGCCAACCCCAGATTCGGATTCAGCACCCCAAAATACATATAGAATGACAGAAACCAGAACTACCCCAAAACTTTACAAATTGACTGAACTATTACAGAATGGTGGAAACCGCTTCAAAATCCATCCAGTAGTTCTCGAGTTTACCCGTAACAAACAGGAATCGGGGACTTTGTTTTATACTAAGTAGAGATTAACCACCTACTGTAGAAAGAGTTTGTAGGCTATTATCAAAGCTGCTAATAGTTGAAACTCTCACCCTAATTACAACAACATTTCTTGTAGATGTAATATTTCTAATAAGCATACATTATATCTGTCTAGTTTTAAGGTGCTGGATAAAATATCAACAAGTAAATGTAATCAAAAATATTAAAATTAAACAATAATATACATAATTAAAATAAAACACACAAAGAATTAAAATAAAACTTAAGTCAAAATAAAACACATTAATAATCAAAATAAATCACACTAAAAATTAAATAAAACACACTAAAATCAGAATAAAACACACTAAAATTCAGAATAAAACACACTAAAATCAAAATAAAACACACTAAAAATCGGAATAAAACACACTAAAATCAAAATAAAACACACTAAAAATTAAAATAAAACACACTAAAATCAGAATAAAACACACTAAAATCAGAATAAAAAAACACTAAAATCAAAATAAAACACACTAAAAATTAAAATAAAACACACTAAAAATCAGAATAAAACACACTAAAATCAGAATAAAACACACTAAAAATCAGAATAAAACACACTAAAAATCAGAATAAAACACACTAAAATCAAAATAAAACACACTAAAAATCAGAATAAAACACACTAAAAATCAGAATAAAACACACTAAAATCAAAATAAAACACACTAAAAATTAAAATAAAACACACTAAAAATCAGAATAAAACACACTAAAATCAAAATAAAACACACTAAAAATCAGAATAAAACACACTAAAAATCAGAATAAAACACACTAAAATCAAAATAAAACATACTAAAAATCAGAATAAAACACACTAAAAATCAGAATAAAACACACTAAAATCAAAATAAAACAAACTAAAAATCAGAATAAAACACACTAAAAATCAGAATAAAACACACTAAAATCAAAATAAAACACACTAAAAAATAAAATAAAACACACTCAAAATCAGAATAAAACACACTAAAATCAAAATAAAACACACTAAAAATCAGAATAAAACACACTAATAATCAGAATAAAACACACTAAAATCAAAATAAAACATACTAAAAATCAGAATAAAACACACTAAAAATCAGAATAAAACACACTAAAATCAAAATAAAACAAACTAAAAATCAGAATAAAACACACTAAAAATCAGAATAAAACACACTAAAATCAAAATAAAACACACTAAAAATTAAAACAAAACACACTAAAATCAAAATAAAACACACTAAAAATCAGAATAAAACACACTAAAAATTAAAATAAAACACACTAAAAATCAGAATAAAACACACTAAAATCAGAATAAAACACACTAAAAATCAGAATAAAACACTAAAAATCAGAATAAAACACACTAAAATCAAAATAAAACACACTAAAAATCAGAATAAAACACACTAAAATCAAAATAAAACACACTAAAAATTAAAATAAAACACACTAAAAATCAGAATAAAACACACTAAAATCAAAATAAAACACACTAAAAATCAGAATAAAACACACTAAAAATCAGAATAAAACACACTAAAAATCAGAATAAAACACACTAAAATCAAAATAAAACACACTAAAAATCAGAATAAAACACACTAAAAATCAGAATAAAACACACTAAAATCAAAATAAAACACACTAAAAATTAAAATAAAACACACTAAAAATCAGAATAAAACACACTAAAATCAAAATAAAACACACTAAAAATCAGAATAAAACACACTAAAAATCAGAATAAAACATACTAAAAATCAGAATAAAACACACTAAAAATCAAAATAAAACAAACTAAAAATCAGAATAAAACACACTAAAAATCAGAATAAAACACACTAAAATCAAAATAAAACACACTAAAAAATAAAATAGAACACACTCAAAATCAGAATAAAACACACTAAAATCAAAATAAAACACACTAAAAATCAGAATAAAACACACTAATAATCAGAATAAAACACACTAAAATCAAAATAAAACATACTAAAAATCAGAATAAAACACACTAAAAATCAGAATAAAACACACTAAAATCAAAATAAAACAAACTAAAAATCAGAATAAAACACACTAAAAATCAGAATAAAACACACTAAAATCAAAATAAAACACCTAAAATTAAAATAATAAATGAATAGGCCTAGATCATTTTTAAAAATTATTAAAATAAAAATAAAGAAAATCTAAAATAAAATAAAAATACAGCAGAAATGAATAGTCTATTTAAATTAAAAAAAAGTAAAATTTAGAAGAAAAAAAAATTCTGCCCTATAAAGGGTTACGTCAGAATGTCGAGAGATAACGACCACACGGCCTCACTCCACTCTCGTCTAATGCGCCCCATTGCGTTGTGAAACCGAGCTTCGACGGCATTTCGACCAGCTTCTCCATAGATAAGTATGATGACCGTGTACTCGTCATTGCTGAATACACCAGCCATTGCCAACTGTCGTGTTAGCTCCTATGCCCAAGGTCGCGGGTTCAAAGCTGGCCGAAGTCGCCGGATTTTTTAAGAGCATTGAAAATCCCTCAATACGCATTCCTTCGGAGGGGAAGTAAAGCCCGCGGTCCCATGTCATAGATTTATGGCATAAAAAGAACCTTCCACTAACTACACTTGTGTGAAACCAAAATTTGTAGATTAAAATTCAAAACGCTCTAATAGTTCCAACGTTCACCGCCAGGTGCTGACTGCGATGCCTAGTAGCCAAGTCCGCAAGCTAGGTGTCATGGACTGTAGCATTTGGTAGCAAAAGTGGGAACTACTTGAAATTACTGTCTGCAGTCCTTACTTGAATTAAAACAGATAACACACACTAATACAGTCATCACAATTAACACCGGTTATCAGACGTTTAAAAAAGGATCGGGCATTTCTTTCCATACGTGAAAGAAAATCCACAGCCTGCTTCCAGTCTCCGACCGGGTCAGGAATGGAATGAATGAAGCCCCCATCTAGCGGCGAAGATATGAACTGTGCTGGCTGCCGAGGCCTGACGCACTCCTCTGGGGCAATGATTAAATGAATGACAGATGAAATGAAATGATAGTGGAGAGTGTTGCTGGAATGAAATTTTGACAGGGAAAACCGGAGTACCCGGAGAAAAACATGTCTGCCTCCGTTTTGTCCAGGACAGATCTCACATGGAGTGACCGGGATTTGAATCACGGACCCAGCGGTGAGAGGCCGGCGTGCTGCCGCCTAAGCCACGGAGGCTCCCTCTTTCCATACGTATGTTAATTCATTGCTAAATAACCCTAAAATTCTTGATTTAATTACTTGCATTTCTTTAGCCTACGTTTCCTCTTAACTCCGAAACCTGAAAAAAAAAACAAAAAAAAACACGGAAATGCTGGAATTTATTATAAATGATTATAATTTACCCTATCCCTTACTCCACTGAACAGGCATGTATTTATGTTCGAAGGTATCAAGTATTTTCATGTCCATAGGCTAGACGTTTTTCTTGGTGTTTTGTTGAGACTGCTACTAAATGCATCTCTGAACATAAAAATGCTTTATGTCCCTATGCTGGATTAAATGTAGTGTGGACTACACAATGCAGTCGACAATCATGTTCAGTGTCAAATTGCAGGTTATGCTACAGATGTGACGGTGTAGTCTTCGATAATAAATATTAAACGTAAGTTATGGACAGTGCGTTTGGTTGAGGGAATTTTGAGATTCTTCTAGGATAGGCTACATTGCATCCCTAAATTAGTCAATTCTTCGTAGAATTTCAAAATTCTGGGTTATTTTTGCGAAGGTTACTATGATTCATGGAAAATGTAATTTAAAAGGAAAGAGTTTATTGATTTCATTTCATTTCATTCCCTAAGAAGCATGATAGGAAAGACAAGGAAAGACAGAGTGAGGAATGAAGATGTTAGGAAGGAAGTTGGGATGGGAAAACTAAATGAGAGAATTGAGAAGAATAAACTAAGGTGGTTTGGACATGTAAAGAGGATGGAGGAAAATAGAATACAAAGACAGATGCTGGAGGCAAAGTGCAAGGGTAAGAGAGCAAGAGGAAGACCTAGAACAAGGTGGATTGATTCAGTGAAGAACAGCGTAAGAAAAAGAAATCTGGACTGGGACAAGATCGTGGAAGAAGAATTGTGGAAGGAAAGAGGAAAGTGGAGAAGTGCCATAAATACCCCGACCCGGCAGGAGCTGGATTAGGGGAAATGATGATGATGATGATAATGAGTTTATTGATTAAAATATTTTCCTATGTAACAAATGTAATGCATAGTTGTTAAAAACCAACGCTCACTAAATCGATAGACTTCCTTATTTCTATTTGCCCATGTTGTTTTGTTCACTTTCATAAAATACTGAAGTTGAAGGGTAACGCTGAATGAGAGCTCATCGTACGATAAAATGTTCTTACGTACCGGTACTGAAATTAGCCAAAATACATTTTCTAATGATGAAAAATAATTTGGGAAATGATGTCGTAAGTTAATAGATTGAACTTGTTTGGAGCTTTCGGGCGTACAATCAAAAATGACCAGCTAGACAAACACAATTCTGTTCAAAAATCAGTAGGCCTACCGTAATTCAGAGTTGGATTTGTTATTAAGTATTTACAAGAGGGGATCCTGGATGTGTGAGTATTACGGAACACGACAGCCACTTTTTATACAAACACAATTCTATTAAAAAAACAGTAGGCCTAATTCAGAGTTGGATTTGTTATTAATTATTTACAAGATGGGATCCTGGATGTATGGGTATTACGGAACACGACAGACACTTTTTATACAAACACAATTCTGTTCAAAAATCAGTAGGCCAAATTCAGAGTTGGATTTGTTATTAATCATTTACAAGAGGGGATCCTAGATGTATGAGTAATACGGAACACGACAGCCACTTTTAACACCAAATATGTTATATTCTTAAGCTTTGCTACCTTCCGGTACGTAAAGAAACATGCGATGCTTTTCCCAATGCCGTATAAATTACGAAAATGTGTGTTTAAACCCTCATTAAAATAATTTCCCCACATACTCCTATCACCTTCCATTACGAGTTCCTCTGTTTACCCTTTAATCAGCTGATCGAGATGTTGGTTTCACGTCACAGTACAGGCGCAGTGTGGCAATGCGCACTCTATTGTATTTATGCTCGAAGGTCGGAATACAGGTAAGTGAGGCCGTGAGTCGAGCTTGGGACCTTTAATCGCTTTGCCACGGACCGGGTGGGAAGAGAAGTTCCTCTTTAAATCGAAACTTGATTACTTGACTTATTTCCTGCTGCACATAGGTGGTGCATAGGGCAGCAATAAAGGTTCTATTTATGGCCAACCGCTTCACTTCATTCCAGGTTTTTCCCACTTCCAAGGCTTCCTCTTCCATAGTTCTCCACCAAGTCTATCTGGGGTGACCAGGACTCCTTGCACCTTGCGGGTTCCAATCCATCGCCGACCTCTCAACAGCTCTGTGAGGATTTCTTAATGTGTGGCCGATCCACCGCCACTTCCTCTCCTTGATCTGAATGCTTATCGGCTGCTGGTTTGTTGTCTTCCATAGTGCACCTCTGGTCATCTCACATTTTTAATCTTTCGATGACACCGGTTAATGAAGACTTGCAATCTATTTGTTATTAACTTTGTGGCCTTCCAAGTTTCACAGGCATACAAAAGAACTGATTACATTGCTTTTAAACACGAGCATTTTGGTTAAATCGCAATATCCACCGTTAATAATCCATGAGAACGCGGAAAACCCTCTTCCTCACCTTGGGATAACTCGAGGAGTTAGAGGGCGTCATAATTCTTCATCGGCGGCCTAATGCCAACATGACCTCCCACAAGCGTTGAAGAATAATAACATGGTAATGAGTAGAATACAACTGGCAGAGTCACCGCCAGATAGGGGAGCTTTCTCTGTAGCTTAGTGGTAGATTGTTTACTTGATAATCCCGAGACCATGAGCCCTCTCCCAGGGGTTCACGTGGGCTGGCGGCCATGGGATCCCAGCTTAGTGTGGCATTGCTTCCACATAGGCTACTTGTGCTGGGCTCCTCTCTGTTATCTCTACTGTCGACCTCCCTTGGTCAACTCTTTGTTCTCTTGTGACCCCGATGGTATCAGGGTATCTGAGGCCTAGGGAGTTTTTCACTTTCCCGTCTAAATTGGCCCCTTGTCTTTTCTTTCCTGATACCTCGTTCTTCCAGAGGTCAGACCTCTTGTTTTCTTTTCACTGTGTCTCCTGCCTTCTGCACAAGGCTCGAAGGGACGTAGGGTGTTACACCCTCAAGGGCTGATGGTTGGTGTGCTCGGGTGTTATTGGGCGGTCCCTCTCCTCACGGCTCTACTTAGTCCCTCAGTCTTCATTCTTCGGGGGCATTTCTTTTGCCTGTCTCTTCCTTTTCTATTTTTTAGCCAACTTTTCACATTTTGTAAAATTGAGGAAAAAGTAGGCTTATGAGATCGATCCGGGAAAATGCGTGTCTGTCTGTCTGTCTGTCCGTCCTGTCTGTCTGTCTGTATGTATGCATGTCTGTCTCTCCGTCTGTGTGTCTTCCCTATCAACTCCTAAACGGCTGCAGCTAACGAAACCAAATTTGGTATGAGTTAAGACCTATACGTGAATATCACACGGTCATATTTGAAAATGACGTCAATTCTACCAACTGCTGAAAAATCACAGTTAAAAATTTAGATCTAAGTTGGATATCTCGGAAGATATGCATTGGAATTGTTCCAGAATTGACACACATAATGATAATATTATGTCAGACTAATTTACAGGAGCCTATACATGAGTGTGTTGCCAACATGATTCTATGCCTGCTGATAGGTCCAATTATTGAATGAACCTAACTTCCATACTATCTATTGTATTTCAACCAAATTTGGTATGTGATTTGCGCACCGGAGCAGATATGAAAATGCATTATTTTGGTGTCCACAGGGGTACCAACTGTTGAAAAATGCACTCTATACATTTTTATCCTAATCTCAATATATCGGAAAGTATGGAAGCCAACAGTTCTCAACTTTGCATACATATAGTACCTGAAAATGTAGGTTAATTTTCAGTAACCGATATACGACAGAACTCCCAACATGATTCTATGCCTGCTGAGAGGTTTAATGTTGAATCACATGTAACTTCCATACTAATAAATGAAGTTATTTCAAAATTGGCACATATATAGATCATAATATTTCAATTTGAGTTTGAGCATCCCATTTATGGCAGTGTCGCCAACCTGATTTTACGGATGCTGATAAATTCAATATTTAAATACATGTAACGTGCATAGGGCCTACTATCTATTGGACCTCCACCAAATTGTGCATGTGCATTGTGTATCTTAAGAGATGGAACTAAGAATATATTTAGAGTCGCCAGGTCTGCCAACTGTTGATATATAATCTCTATAATTTAAAGAAAAGTATGCTCATTAGTTCGTCACGAGTAGTAGGGCTAAGCCGGTCCTGGACAGATTTCAAGGTCATCCATGGTTTCTCGTGGTCACGTGCCCCCCCAGGCGTTCCCTGGGGGGCTTGGGGGGGGGGGGAGGGGGAGGGGGGGGAGGGGAGGGGAAAGGGTGGAAGGTCTGGCTTGGAAGCAGACCCAGTTGTTAGCCGACCTGTGTTGGCCAGCCAACTGACTGAGCTGGCTGGTGTGCATTGCCTATATAGCTTGTGGATGGAAGTGGGGGAAGGGACCGGTTCGGGCGACTGTCGAAGGTAGTCGAATGTGACCGAGTGTAACTTAGAGTAGTAGAACAATGCGATGGCCGGGGCTGTAGGTATCAATCAATAAAGACCTAATAATAATAAATATCTCAATGGTTGTGAGCCCTGGGGCGAGTGGCTATTTTTGGGTGCTGTTTGTGGGTCCCTGTGCGAACGGAATACTTTTGAACACTGTTTGTGAGACCCTGATATAATAACGTGCGAGAAGCTACCCATTCTCAATGGTTGTGAGCCCTGGGGCGAGCGGCTATTTTTGGGTGCTGTTTGTGGGTCCCTGTGCGAACGGAATACTTTTGAACACTGTTTGTGAGACCCTGATATAATAACGTGCGAGAAGCTACCCATTCTCAATGGTTGTGAGCCCTGGGGCGAGCGGCTATTTTTCGGTGCTGTTTGTGGGTCCCTGTGCGAACGGAATACTTTTGAACACTGTTTGTGAGACCCTGATATAATAACGTGCGAGAAGCTACCCATTCTCAATGGTTGTGAGCCCTGGGGCGAGCGGCTATTTTTCGGTGCTGTTTGTGGGTCCCTGTGCGAACGGAGTACTTGTGAAACCCCTGGAGCGAGCGGTTACTCGTTGTAGCTGGATGTGAACTCCTGTGACATCTCAGTGCGAAAATAATTCATCATATTCTTTTAGTAACTAGAGCCTCGTTACTAAATATAGGCACCACGCCCTACGCGCAAGCCTCTATATGTAAGGAGTGACCGCGTTTAAGCTGATCATTTGCAAGTGTGGTGTACGCGTACCAGCAACAACGTTTGGTGAGTACTATCAAATATATAACAAAACATATAATGAATTTCGTACAACATCTACATACACTAACTATTTTTACAGTATTTTCAAAGAATGTCCATTAAACTATATTTCATCATATCACACAACTCAATTTGACTAAGCCAGTGTAGTTAAAAGGGACGTAAAACCAATAACATTATTATTATTATCAATTTGACTACAAACTTAAACATCGCGGTTATCAGTCCTATGTAGGTTAACGCGGTTAGTCATCTGTGTTCGGTTATACTATGGACTACATGGTCATCAAGCCTGTATACTGGAGATGTGTATGTGTATGTGTTGAATAATCATGGGGAGGAGTGAAGCATCGCGGTTATCAGTCCCATGTAGGTTAACGCGATTAATCATCTTTGTTCGGTTGTACTAAGGACAATATGGTCATCAAACCTGTATACTGGAGATGTGTGTGTGTTGTATGATCATCAATTACACGGCCGAATTCCCCCTGGGTTCTTTGACATGTCGACATTGACATGCGTGTCGTAATTTTTGCCGCCTTTCAAAAATCACTTACCACGGCTAAGAGCTAACCTGCAAGCTTGGGGTTGATAGTCCGACACAATAACCACTCACGCACCGTGGCAAGCTATCAATCAATCAATAATTATCTCATAATAATAAATATTCCATTTAGCAACTACACGGCCGAATTTCCCCTGGGTTCTTTGACATGTCGACATTGACATGCGTGTCGTAATTTTTGCCGCCTTTCAAAAATCACTTACCACGGCTAAGAGCTAACCTGCAAGATTGGGGTTGATAATCCGACACAATAACCACTCACCCACCGTGGCAAGCTATCAATCAATCAATAATTATCTCATAATAATAAATATTCCATTTAGCAACTACACGGCCGAATTTCCCCTGGGTTCTTTGACATGTCGACATTGACATGCGTGTCGTAATTTTTGCCGCCTTTCAAAAATCACTTACCACGGCTAAGAGCTAACCTGCAAGATTGGGGTTGATAGTCCGACACAATAACCACTCACCCACCGTGGCAAGCTATCAATCAATCAATAATTATCTCATAATAATAAATATTCCATTTAGCAACTACACGACCGAATTTCCCCTGGGTTCTTTGACATGTCGACATTGACATGCGTGTCGTAATTTTTGCGCCTTTCAAAAATCACTTACCACGGCTAAGAGCTAACCTGCAAGATTGGGGTTGATAGTCCGACACAATAACCACTCACCCACCGTGGCAAGCTATCAATCAATCAATAATTATCTCATAATAATAAATATTCCATTTAGCAACTACACGGCCGAATTTCCCCTGGGTTCTTTGACATGTCGACATTGACATGCGTGTCGTAATTTTTGCCGCCTTTCAAAAATCACTTACCACGGCTAAGAGCTAACCTGCAAGATTGGGGTTGATAGTCCGACACAATAACCACTCACCCACCGTGGCAAGCTATCAATCAATCAATAATTATCTCATAATAATAAATATTCCATTTAGCAACTACACGGCCGAATTTCCCCTGGGTTCTTTGACATGTCGACATTGACATGCGTGTCGTAATTTTTGCCGCCTTTCAAAAATCACTTACCACGGCTAAGAGCTAACCTGCAAGCTTGGGGTTGATAGTCCGACACAATAACCACTCACCCACCGTGGCAAGCTATCAATCAATCAATAATTATCTCATAATAATAAATATTCCATTTAGCAACTATACGACCGAACTCCCCGCCTGTGACATCATCCACGGTCTCAGGACGTGGCGGTCATCTTGCACATTAGCCACTGCTCCAGCTCTGACTGTCCCTCCATAAGAATAACAGAGAGTAGTTGCGCGAGGCGACCATCTTGCACATTAGCTCCTGCGATAGCGTCGGTCTATTATACTTACCATCTAAACATCTAGTAAGGAAATAGCAAGGTTTGATGATTATATAGGACTTGAAAATAAATAAAACAAAAGGACAATACATACTATTTCTTTATTTACAATATTTGACATACACATAGACATGTTTTGATTCACAGATAATAGCGAACACACATGAAGAACAAAACTGTATTGGTTTACTCATTAAGGGCGTAATGGCCCCATGGCAAGCTTGTGAGGTGATCATTTACCCATGAACGTTTATCATCAAACAAAAGCAACGAGCGTCGCATTTGCTCGACAAGAAACACTTCATGGGTACGGGACGTTAGACGTGCCTGTTTCGCATACTGTTCAGTGGGATTATATAATGCCTCACGATAACGAGCCATACATAACGTTCGGATGACACTAGAGTGGACCCCCTTGGCTCGACTGACATGTCTTGAACTGTCGCAAGTATAGCAGTACATTTTTGATGCAAGACCTAAAAATTCTGTCATCACATCGACGCCACATTCATCTTTCATGAGCCCCATAACTTTATTGTTTTGAGGTAACAAGCCAAAGATGTTACCATCAGGAAAAGAGGACGTATCGAAATGCTCAGGATGGTCACGCATCACCTGATAAACGTCTGTTGCTTTAACCTGATATATGTAACTATCGGTATCAGTGTAAACAAGATGAACATCCTTAAAATAGCGACGAGCAAACCCATAATGAAAGTCATACATGGTTAATTTTGAAAACTCCAAAATAGTCATCCCTAAATAAATAGGTTTATTGTAAAGAATTTCAACCTTTCCTAATTCGACGGTAGCCAATGTATCAGTAATAATTTTCATGGTTTTAAAATGGGGCTTGGCAACATATTTCCGAGCTCCATACCTACCTTCCCACGAATTAACTAAATGGATGGACCGGTGTTTGCGTACATTTTCAAACGTTTTTCCGTATGCTGCATTATTCATCAATTTAAAAAAATTAATTTCAAAAGGTTGGGTAGCACGCTGCCGATGGTGAGTATTCAGGTCCATGTAAGGCTTCAACCACGCCTTTTGTGTAAACGATACAATACGATGGATCTTACTCAACACGAGTCCATACGTTAAGCATTGTAAAAGCACTTGGATGTGAATCACATACCTTGTTTTAGGAAGAAGCGTTCCCAGTAACTTTGGATGTTTTGAGCTCGAATTTGGAGGAATCCTACGCTCGACACAGAACGGTAAATCAGCGTGATCGTCATGCACATGTGCAGGGTATTGTATATCCACTTCCAGGACAAAACCAATTTCTTTTTGACGAGCAGCGGTGAACACGTCAAAGCGTTCGATTTCCTCGTTACTGAGCCAAACAAAATCTTTATACGGGAGGGGTTGACTCATAGCATAGCCGTATAAATTATTTATATCGTAGTGTGTTAAATAGGAAATGGGCTGCTGGGCATTATACGTTGACATGTAAGGATGATTGGCATGGACATGTCTCTGAACAAGGGAAACAAATCCTCCACGAATACCCTTTTCAAAAAATAATAACATGTCAATATCTACAAGTAAATCCAACTCGATACCTGTGTACAACAACATGGCATCCCATGATAAACCCGGTGCTGTATAATAGTGACACGGGTCCAGCTTGTAAATCTGTATACACATGCGACGGAATTTCTCAAAAATATCCGTTAATAGCAAGGTATCCACAGTGAGATACAGATCAGCATATTCACCTAGGGTGGTACAACCAAAGGTATCCCACACGTTGCAGGCGTGGATATAATCGGTATCAGTAATGGTAGTATTATGCAACGTGCTAAAAAATGCATCCTGTGGAGGTAAATGCGTTTCGTCCAAGGAAGACCAACTGTTGGTATATTCATAAGGATAAACGCCCTTCCGGATGCAAAGTTTGAATTTAGCATCATCCGAAAAATGGTTTCGTGTAAAGTGCAATTCATCGGGTGAAATGCCCTTGACCAAGGCTTCTAACGAAGAGGCTATAAATCGATAGGAATCGAGAAACCGAAGTGATATACCCTGGTAATGTATAGAAAAGGAGATAAACCGCTCATGATTTTGCGGAATAATGGAAAAATGTTCCTTGTCTAATGTGGCAAACTCACGAATAATAAAGTGGGAGTCAAAATTGGTGAGACCGTGAAAAAAGACGGGTATATACTTTGCTGCACGAAACGTTAAATTACACGTGTCGTGTGCAGCTCCTCGATAGACGCCCGTGTAATGACAATGGTCGCGCACTTTAATGTCGTCAGGTAAAATAGGCTTCTGACAAATATGACACGTTGTTGCCGTATCATGATGTATCATTTCGTCTAGCGTCATCTGTATGGGCTTGGGAATTTGAAGAAGCTGATGGACATGCTCAGCTAACTGTTTCAGTTCCTGTAACAACCACTGAATACAGGTAGGTCCTCGAAACAATTTGAAATAGGATTGACTTGGATCATAGGAACAAACAACTTGAAAGGCCACAGAAAACGGAGTATGTCTTTGAATAGCATCTGTGTATGAGGAAGACGGATTCGGTGGACACCGCTGAATGGGGGTAGTTAGAGTTTCAATGTCTGCATACACAGTATAGGCCACTGGATCCATGCGATGGAAGTTTTTGAATTTCATTTTTGCCTCTTTCGGTTTTGGAAATGTAATTTTAACTGCTGGCTGAGTAGAACAATCCACTGTGTGGCTATCCAGCTTGATCTGCGTTGAAAAGTACTGCAAACACCGTTCACAAATAAATGTTTTATGGTGTCTAGATGAAAGTTGACCTCCAACAAGCTTGGAGAGGTTTTTAATTAAACAATAGTGACTTGTTTGCTCGTTAGAAATGTATAATAAATTTATATGGTGTACCTTCTGCTGCTGCGTACAATAAAGCGGTCCAATAACCGTATTCTTATCAAGACCATAAATCATAAAGGAAAAATGAGGATTAAGACTTTCAAATTTAGCCATAGAGGTAAGTTCCATAGGAAATGAAATAGTTGCAAAGTTGAGCGTGGAGAGTAACCTGTTAAACATGACCGTGTATGAGGATGTTAAACTAACATGACGTTGAACAGGGGCTAGAAATGCAGCCACGCACCACAAAAAGCAATAGTCATCCTCATTTTGAATGTTGAGAACGGCTTTTCTACGTTGAACAGGAAGAGGAAGTGGAAAATATAGAGAACCTGAATTTAAGGGATCAAAGCAACATACATTGACTTGTAGAAACGGGATGACCTCGAGCGATTTTCCACTTTCACCTTCAAGAAAGGCGTCAAACTTAGACACCAAAGCGTCAACGACATGTTCGTTATACCAAGCTTCCCTGTCATCCGTCCGATAACATGGTCTCATTTTTGTTGTCAAATAAATGGTTTCCCGTTTTTCATCTCCACTGACTTTAAAAAATACAAAGGTACACGCTAATTCTGTGTTCACCTTTAATGCTGTGAAGCGCATAAAAAGAGTGATAAATTGTAATAAAAAAACGGGTAAACATGCTTGTAAAAACAATTTTGGATGTAAAATTTTGTTGACATTGTATATTCGTCCACTGCACAGTCGTGTTTGAAAGCAGTCACGAACATTTTCCCAAACAAGTGGTACCATGAGGTTATTTTCTAATAAACACTTACAATAATAGTCAACTGCTATTTCTCTAGTATTAAATGGTTTTGTTAGAGGTGGAACAGCGAGGCTATCTGCTCATACACGATGTGACAAAGAGTTAAATGTTATCCGCTTCAAAGAGGACTAGGCATGCATTATTGTGCATGCCTAAATACTTCAATACCAAGGGGCGTGAATTTAACGTTGCCAGCGTCTCGTTGGATATGCTGGCAAATCGACTTGGTAGAAACACCATAAACTCTTGGCAGTGACAAAGAAGTCTGGTGCCGAATCGTGTCTCAATTCTCTGCAGACTCTCTACAGGGAACGGTTGGTTAACTGGGAGATCCCTTAGTCTTCTTGTTTCCAACCCAGCCTGGGCCCCTATTTTGTTTAACTGTTGGAGAGCATCCATGTTAACTATAAAAAAAGATAGCCCCCATATAGTCTATAATCATCTACTAACTGTTGAATAATGATAAGAAAACACAAAACGTTAACTCACCTTGTACAGAGCAGAACGATGTTCACGCCAAAAGAGACTTGATGCAAGTGAGATTGGGTGCGACCCTTACACCTGTATATATAACAGATTCGTGGGTGTGCTCACCAGTGTGGAAGGGGGTATAATTATAACAAAGTTATTTACTGCAACCCGACCGCTACTATGTATGGGCACCGTGCTCTACAGTGTGGAAGGGGGATATCATTTTAACAAAGTTATTTACTGCAACCCGAACGCTACTATGTATGGGCACCGTGCTCTACAGTGCAGAAGGGGATATAATTATAACAAAGTTATTTACTACAACCCGACCGCTACTATGTATGGGGCACCGTGCTCTACGTGCAGCATGGCGACCGAAGGTTACATTACCGTCTTTGGTGACCATGAGATATTGATAGCGCGGAAGTAATTCATCATCTTCACTTAGTAACTGGAGCTGTAAGCGTCCGAAGGACCGCTACTATGTATGGACACCGTGCTCTACGCGCAAGTCCCTATATGAATGGAGTGAAGCCGGTTTGAGCTGATTATTCGCTAGTGTGGTGTGCTAGGAAACAACCAAGAAAGATTTTGCTGCAAAATATATATATTTCTTGTGTGAGTGTTGTGGAATAACTAATTCGTTTTTATCTTTTACTGGTACGCATTCAAGCAACAACGTTTGGTGAGTACTATGGCTAACCAATCTGAAACTTTTAGACAACACTTTTCTGACCCAAGTCACTGGATATATGCAACAAAACATGGTCATCGCAGTCAAATATATAACAAAACATATAATGAATTTCGTACTACATCTACATACACTAACTACTTGAACAGTACCTTCAAAGAATGGCCATTAAACTATATTTTATCACAAAACACAACTCGATTTGACTACCAACTTCATTATTCTATGGGGCAAGACACCATCATTTTCCCACGACAATTCAATGAGTTACAGTGTGTGACGTACATTAACGACTACCACATTCCTGACACAAATGACACGTACGAAAATAGTGACGGTGAAATTGACTACATTAATTGTCACAAGTTGTGTTTAAAATGTTTTGTTTTATGCTATGGATTAGACCTTGCTATGGAAGATGAAGATCCAGATAGTAACAACACTGACGACACGCTTCCCCTCCCTAATAATATTCACAGTCAAAGTTATTTTGTAAAACATAAAAATTGGAAGTATCTCTTAGACGACTTGAATGAGGAGGACATATATTGGTGCCATAAATGTACAAAACCTAAATTTGTTACAAGATGTGTATTCCCAGATGGAAGTAAAACGGATATAATATATCCAAACACTAATGATTACTTATATTCTTCATACATTTACTCAGTTGGTCAAGTTACTTTACATCCTACAAACCAACTAACATCTCTCAGAAGTAGATATCATCCCTACTAAAAGGTAAGTTATATTTATTGTATGCCAGATTTACCACAAACCTTCCAAACTCAAATTGCAATAGCTTTTTCTCTAGAATGGAATTTCGTTCCAGTGTAAACAACAACCTCGCGGGAGATGATATAGAAGAAGAGGCAGTAACAACGCCTACGCTTGCCACTAGTTTTACTTCAGTGAGGAGTCCTGCTCATCAAGATACCATCCCCATCGCAACACCATACACATCACAACACCATTCACATCGCAACAACGTAAAATCTTATATATAGCTTTTTGATTACTATGAGTTTTTTTAATAAACAAAAAAAAAGTTTGACTTTTGAGTTTTTGATTTAACTATTGGTTACATGCATGCTACCCCAAGTATGAGTTAGAAAAAACAAACATATATTTTAGTTCATTTCTTTATTAGCATCGTTTGCACATCAACATGTTACCACTTGTTTAACATAAGGTAAGAATAGTGTAGAGTTTATTTTTGCTTTGTTCTTGGTCCTTTCATATGTTTTGTTTGTAAACGTCCACCACTCAACACGAGCTTCCCCTTCATAGCACCTGCTACCACAAGGGCCGCCATTTTTTCTGCAACAGATGCAGAAGGTGACGTCACACGTTCCATAGCCTTTCTCAAAAGTATCTGGTCGGCGACACGTCTTAGTTCAGAGATGTTGTTCTCACGCTTTGATGTTCTGTACGCTAGATCATGCTGCTTGCAAGCTGCGTCTAAAGCATTAATTCCAGGATCACCACGTGCCAGTCGAACGTCTAACTTTGTACCAGGGCCACAGTATTGATAACCAGGTAAGTGCAGCTCAAAGGGTAAAAGATCTATGACTTTGTCAATGAGACCATGACCAGTAGAGATCCGGCATATTTTTTTCAGTCGGTGACGCACATGTTGATTCTTTTTCCGCTGCTGCGGAGGTTGCTTCTTTCTTACCATCACATCCGTGGAATGAAGACGCATAGTCGTTGCATGAGGTTTTATGTCCATGATACAGTTTAATTAACTGACACGTTCTACAATTTTGAACTGATGGCATTTTGGAAATGTACACTTGTTGATGATGTTCATAATCAGTGCACGGTTGAAGTTCACACAACACAGGATCCCGTGTCCAATCACTCGGCACACTATCCCAAATCTCCTTTACAGCATTTGACGCAACATAAAACAAAAACGCTTTAGGTAAAGCATTTAGTTCTTCTAGGGTAAAATTGTTCAGTTTTTTCTTACAAGCGAAATACTTAACAATAGCCCGTTCAATGGGGTTAGATTTTAAGCCTTCAATGGTAGCCATTATACACACAGACACGTCTGTATTAGACATACGTCTCTGTCTCACTGTTCTGGTCTGCATTCATGCACAAGGTTTTACACTCATTTTCCAGGTACCGACATGCATTGCGACTTAGCCAATCAAAGAGTTTCGATACGTGTAGGAGTGTCTTTTTTTGTACACGTTCACCAGGCTCACATAAGGTGTGTAGTGCAGGACATCCCATTTCGTGTAGATCGATGAGTTTACAAGTTGGAGAAACATACTGACGTAACCATTCCTTTTTTTCACCTCCTTTTACAAAAATAGTGTTGGCACCGAACAAATAGGCTTTTAATACAAACAGTAGATAGTTATAAGGAATGTTTCCTTGATTCCAGTTCAATCCTAAATGACGTTGCAGCCACTCGGTTTGTCTTCTATCCTCGTCCGACTGCATGTATAAGGGAAACGGTGGTTCAAAAGTGAAAGCACTTACTGTGGGCGTCCACATGGTTGTGCAATCTATAATTGCAACGTCCTTGAAAACAAACTTATTTTCATTGACTTTGAAGCCTTGCATATCGACAATCAATGTTCTAGACATGGTTACTGCTCGCGGATACACACTCCTTTCTTCACCAGTGCTTTCTGCCAACTAATCCATCTCTACCTATAGTCCTACTAGTTAAGGGGTTGGAAAAGGAACTGGGTTTGCTAAAGGGATAAAAACAACATAAAATGGCTTATACTACTTTATTTGCAAAAAGATCAGAACATTGTTTTTCAATCTTTTATCATAGGATTTAGTCCAGGGCTCTGCAGCCAAACTTCTATTTATACTCTGGTCACCATATTGGACAGCGGCTGATAATGCACTTGCGTCTCGTGAACAATCAGGCAATAGGCTGTTGTTTTTTCTGGAATAACTACAGACGTTTCAAATTCTAACCGGATATCGATAGTTGTTTCCTTCATCGACTCCTCCAAATACGAACAGTCCATCACCACCAGAGGTGCTTTGGTTTTAAAGTCTTGCGGGGATAATAGCGGACATGCTTCTTTCTGATAATAGGAGGACTGAAAGTTTGTAAACATGTCGTAGAGCTTACCATATTTGTTCTTGGTAAAGTTTAAATCCATTCCTTCATAGGGGAAGGTAACTCCGTTCAGGAAGAGTCGTATATTTCGCAATTGGATGTGATCAAATTGTGATGCATCTTTATTCTGTTGATATTTGCGATCTGTTTGAAATCCAACCATGACGTAGAGAGGTCGCTCTGTGTACCGTGAGGTTTTTATAGACCAAGTATGTGTATCAGTGAGTGGTAATACCGGGTACTCATGCAGCTCCCAGCTTCTAAATTGTATGGGTAAAGCTGTATCCTTCTCCACAATCTTGAGCAGACTCAATTTTTTCTGGTCAGAGAGAGTCACGTGCGGTACTTTCCATAGAATTCGTTGCAATAAAATTTTTGAATCTATTGCAGCTCCATCAGCACCCTTCAGCGCATTATAATCGCTCCTATCTCGAACAAGAATCAGATCCTGTCTTGCGTTCACAACGACGCGCTTATGGTCCTCTGCAAAGCCTAATATTAATTTTAGGGGTAAATGACCGGTAAATGTACCATCATCATTAACCATCCAGTCGTTTGTCGAGTCAGGACACCAACCGGCCATACGAAACGCTTTACTCTCCTCACTTCCGTACGAGGGATAAAGTTTCATAGCGCTTGTTATACCAACATTTCGAGTCGTATCCACTTCGATTCCGTTGATGATGTAGCGAACCTCGGAAAACAAAAAGGCCAGCGCATGGTTAGCCAACTTTGACGTTGTCGGAATGGTACCATCTGATTTGGTGAGTTGACCTTCAATCTGGATGTAACTTTCATGGGGTAGGGTGTAGATATCTTGTTGATTAATGGTAATACGAATTTCGTCATTGTTATTTAGACCCTGAGTGTACGGTTGATAGGAATGGTGTTCAATTCTTACAATACCCTCCTGTACTTCGACCGGATTGATCACGTCGAGGATCGAATTCATGACGTACGGTGTAACCCAGTTGTTGTAAGATCTGCTTGTTGACACGTGTTAACCTGTACACGCGTTGAGAACAACTAACACCCACCCTCAATGGTGTTGTTGCTTTATACACTTGTTTCATGCTGGCTTCAGATACAATTTGTAGGTCACAGGTGTATGAGGGTCTAATTCGATGAGACGTTGGTTTCTATTCACTAGTCTCAAGGTAATATTCCTGATGTGGGTCACACTCACAGGGTGATAGAGCACCACCGATGGGTTTTCGCGGATGATATAACCACCAGGTGAAGTAACAATAAAATCATAAAGCGAATGCGAGGGATCTTGATTGGTGTAGACGTCTGTAATAATATTACACGTGACAGATATATGATGATCTTCAATTATTTTCACCGGTTGGTCAGACTTGTGTATCACGTTTGGTACTAACACTTGTGGTGAATAGCCTAGCAATGGACCAATTGAGTCTGGTTGTGCTTTAAAATCAATCCTAAAGGAAGAAAGAATACTGCAGCGATGTGTCACGTTGTTGGCTATGAGTTCAAACTTGCGTGTCCCGTCCAGAAATGCTTTTAGACTAAATTCCTTGGTGAGAGTTGTGTAGATGTGATCGTGAATATCATCTACGGTGTAGCTGCCAGACGGTAGAGTTAACACATAGTCATCGTAGTAAAACTTATCATTGACGTCTTCAATTATGTTGCAGATTCTATTATAGCCTTCAAACGAAACAAGTCCCAGCACGTAGGGTCGTTGTCCCAATTCAATTGGAGGATAAAAGTCAACAGTTACTTCGGCTCCTTGTCCGTGCACTGTAAACGCTCTACTTTCTGCCATTATACTGCTCACGTTACCACCTGCGCTGAGCCTTATATAGAAAGGTCAGACATAGGCGACCACAGTGTTGAGTGTTAAAAGTTTGTACTCGTTTCACATTATAGTTTATTGTTGCACTGCTTCCGAAATAGCGAACAAGCTCTGTCGGCGGAGGAAGGTTTCCAAAACTGTCAAAGTACCATACGGTACAACCATGCTTGACGTAGGCCACGTAATGTGTTCCCGGTCCATGACTGTCATCCAAATTAATAACTGCACTCTCACGCTTCCAAGGTTGAGGAGGTAATTGGTTGCGCATAAATACACCTCTAAAGTGTGCAATTTTCAACTGTTTTGCATATTTTATGACTTCTCCGTGTGTCATGGCTCGCCGGGGCAGTGCATCGATTAAGCGTTTTTTGGCGACATGTAAATGCCAAGTCCTTTTTTATAGGGTGCTAGCTTCATGTTCACACCCTTGCCACGCAGTGCTATAGCTTCCATCGTTTTATTGTGCCTCTCACTTTCCTTCAACTGTTGCTTCGCTTCCTCGACAGCTTTCACCGTTCGCGCTACCGCACTTGCTCCACCAAGAAGTGAACCCAGGGCTGCTAGTCCAGCGAATAGTGCGGGTAAAAATCCGCCACGTTTTGGTACAGGAATAACTCGAGCACGTTTTTTAAAACTTAGTTTACTTTTGGAATTCGCATGCAATCGTGCTGCTCGGAGAGCTTTTTTAATGGCCAACTCGCTATTGGTTTCTCCACGCGAAGCCTGACGTGCCGCATGGAGAATAGCTTTAAAGCCTCCCTTTCTTGACAACGTCTTCCTCTTCTTTACCACATATCTCTGTTTCACCATCGCGACCAAGGAAGAAGACAACCTCACAGTATAAAGGATAGACAACAACTAACGCTCCTCAGGAAGAGAGCCTGCAATTATTTAATCGATGGTGGCGGTATATTCGAGTTCTATATACAGCGGAAAATCATTCATTGATTTTCCCGCCTCTTTTTCTTCAGACGACAGTTTCAGTTGAAAGGATAATTTGTCCTCGGCTTTCACCGCAAGTTCGATGAGTGATGATATAACACTACCGTTTAATAGTAGCTCTAAATGTTTGAAATCCGGTGTATACTCGATAACACGAATGGCACCATCATACGGTAAACGGTAATTGCTATGCCCCGAACGTAGTATATAGGTGAGGTTACTGGGATCTTCAACCGGTTGTCGGTTTACAATGTGAACCAAAAATAAGTTTGGCATTGTTTTAATGAAAAGCGATAATCGTTGTTCCAAAAATCGTTTAGTCGTCACGTCATGAGGATGTACAGGATCGGCAACATCGGCTATTCGTTTTCGCTTCATCTGTAGAGCGTTCTCTCTGATTTCCCACACCTTCTCTATTTCAGAGAACAAATACCGTTTTGTACAAGCATCTTGATCATCCTCCGGATCGGCCACGTGTACAAGGCGTGTATTATTCGCTGTATAACCATTTACTGTTAGGAATGGTACAAAACGGCGTAATTCTTTCACCTTGTTATCTACATAGTCCTTTCTAGCAGCGTCCGTGTCGTTGGTTGGAAGAGCTAGCTGAGTGATTCGACGTTGGTGTACATCATAGTCTTTCTCTTTTGTTAACACCACAGCATTGGTTAACATATAGGCTTTGGTGCACACATCTTGATTGTTTACGGGGTCTGCAACGCCCATGATACGTTTATTCTGTGCTTCATAGTCTCCCTTGATACGCCGCAAGCGATAATAATCTACATACTTTTTTGAACATGCGTCCGAAGCTAATTGTGGTTCTGTTATATTGGTTAATCGCTTTCCATTAAAGTCGTAATGACCATCCGTTGTGCGTGGCAGTGCATTGGCATCGACATATCGTTTATTAGCCGGATCTGTATCATGTTTTGGATCGTTTATCGAAGCAGATGGCTCATTTCCTTTCTTTGTTTTATGTGTTCTCCCAAAGGCATCCATGGTTACACTAGATCTGAAACAGCCACATGCTTCATGTATATAGAGACCACCTCTTCCCGTTTCACGTTCAGTCGATATGCAGATTATTAAGCAACAACATTCACTTCCGGTGGGGGATTTGGTTTCTCGCCTCTTCTCGACAACGTCCGAACGCCGCCACGGTTCACTCTTCCCGTCTTCCATTCGCTGTCTCATCGCCGGACCATCGGGATGTGGAAAAACCAATCTTCTGCTTACCTTAATCACCTCCTTAAACGGAGTACGATTTCAAAATATCTACATTTTTGCCAAGTCGCTCTATCAGCCTCTTTATGTGTTCTTGCAACAAGTCATGTCGGGTCTTCGCAATAACATGGGTTACTTCACATTCCCCGCGCACGAAGATGTCGTCTCACCGGATCATGTTCGCCCGAATTCGCTCATGATTTTTGATGATGTGTCCACAGAACGACAGGCTATCATTCAAACCTATTTTACCATGGGACGTCATAAATATATTGATTGTTTTTATCTCGCTCAAACCTATTCCCGAATACCCAAACAGCTCATTCGCGACAATGCCAACGTGATTGTTCTCTTCCGGCAGGATGAACGCAACATGCGTCACGTCTACGATGATCACGTGAACCCAGACATGACCTTCCTAGCCTTTACACAGTTGTGTGCCACATGTTGGAATGCTCATCACCACGGTTGCCTCGTTATCGATAAGCAGAGTGATATCAACAACGGACGTTACCGCATGGGGTTTGATCATTTTATACGTATTTAAGGCACTGCATGACTTTTTCAAACGTCATTTATTCAGCTAGCATGGCAACAGCAGGAAGTCAATTAAAGAAACACATTATCCGTGCGCAAAATAATATTCGACGCAAGTTCCGTGAACTGAAACGCACGCATGCTGATGGTGAGCTGTTGATCGCGAAACATTTGAAATCACCTCTGGAAGCCGTGTTAAAGGGAACATCACGAACCAATAAGCCAAATACAGTATCAAAAGGAACACAAACAATCGAGGAGGAAGAACAAGAAGAAGGTGATGAAGAAGCTGAGGATGTTTTTACTTCTGGAACAGAATCACCGCTTCCAGAGTTTCTAAAAACAACAGTCATTGCTCAAACGCCCTCTAGCTCTAGAGAAAAAAAACCTACCCTGTCAGAAATCTTGGCTACACCTGAAAAGTATATGCAGCTGAAAGGTATTCTGGTAGAACATTTTGGACCGTTGGTAACGCCCTACCTTGAAGACCTTTTTACTAGAAAAACTGATACGACCTACGGTGTTCGCTATGAAAATAAACGTTTTCGAATTGGTGACTCAGAGATCAAAATAAAAGATAATGTCGTGATTGTTAAAACAGTTCGATATCAATTGACGCCAGGTCTTTTAGAACTTTTATTTGCACGTGTACCTTCCAAGGATGGCTATGACGAAGACGATCTTCAAAAGTATAAGGACATCTTGATGGCTACAAATGGTTTTAGACGTAATTATAAACGTTCTGAATCAATAAATGCAAATAAGGGTTTCAAATATAAGGCCATTATATCCAAATTGTTTCCCACCTATGCAAGTGTCCGCCATGAAAGCTCAGCGTCCGGCGTCCCGTTTAAAACGTTAAAACCTTTCGTTGATTTCGCCTATTGGAACGATCCTAATAAGTTGGTTAAACGTCTACAGCTCCTGCACGCTTCCCAACAGGCTGGCCATACAGGTCATGAAGGTGAAATTGTAGAAATAGAAGAGGAGCTTCGTCATGCTGGCATTATTGTATGATGGGTCCACGTGACAATACCCCTTCGCGTATTAAAACAGTGATTGCTCACGAGTTGCATAAACCAGCTCGCCGTATCTATCCACGTCGTCATGTTGTCTCGCGAGGAATTGATGAACTTTGGCAAGCTGATCTCGTGGAAATGATTCCCTATGCTACAAAAAACAATGGCATCAAGTATTTGCTGACTGTCATCGACGTCTATTCCAAAATGGCATTTGTAGAGCCTGTGCGAAATAAAACAGGTACTCTAGTTACTGCAGCCTTTAAACGCATTATTCAAAAAGCTAAACGGCAACCTCGCCTCCTCCAGACAGATCAAGGTAAGGAGTTTTTCAACAAGGAGTTTTCCACCTATCTGCAAAAACTCGGTGCTCATCACTATACCACTTACAGCAATTTGAAAGCGAGTGTGGTAGAACGTTTCAACCGAACGTTAAAAACACATATGTGGCGAGAATTTACAGCCAGAGGGTCCTATCGCTGGCTTCATCTACTGCAGACTCTAGTGTCACGTTACAACGATACCAAACATAGAACTATTGGGTTAAAACCACGTTTGGTCATAAAAAAACAGTCCACGGTTGAATCGCCTTCATCATGGCATCAAAACAGCTGACCCACAACGCCATCGTTTTCAGGTGGGTGATTATGTACGCATCAGTAAACATAAATCCCTCTTCTCAAAAGGATACACGCCCAACTGGAGCACAGAAATATTCAGCATTCGCCAAGTAAAACGTACCCACCCCGTCACTTATCTACTCCAGGACCATAACCACCAGCCCATCGAAGGAGGATTCTACATCGAAGAACTTCAAAAATCGCAGTATCCCAAGCATTATCTTGTTGAAAAAGTGATTAAAAGACAGGGTAATAAACTCTATGTCAAATGGTTAGGTTTCAATTCCTCTTTTAATTCTTGGATTAATAAATCTGATCTTGTATAATGAGCCTTGTTTTATTTCATCCTCTTAACCTTTCCTTGTCGGGTTGGCCGAGCGGTCTAAGGCGTTCGACTTAAGTTCGAATTTCCTCAACAGGAAGCGAGGGTTCGAATCCCTCACACGACAGCTCGTCATGGGTTAACAACAGTCCATATACCTCTACATTTTTACCATACATAGATCTCTAGGGGACATTTAGTATTTCGTATTATTCATATTCGTAACCATGCTTAATGGAATATTTATTATTATTAGGTCTTTATTGATTGATACCTACAGCCCCGGCCATCGCATTGTTCTACTACTCTAAGTTACACTCGGTCACATTCGACTACCTTCGACAGTCGCCCGAACCGGTCCCTTCCCCCACTTCCATCCACAAGCTATATAGGCAATGCACACCAGCCAGCTCAGTCAGTTGGCTGGCCAACACAGGTCGGCTAACAACTGGGTCTGCTTCCAAGCCAGACCTTCCACCCTTTCCCCTCCCCTCCCCCCCTCCCCTCCCCCCCCCCAAGCCCCCCAGGGAACGCCTGGGGGGGGCACGTGACCACGAGAAACCATGGATGACCTTGAAATCTGTCCAGGACCGGCTTAGCCCTACTACTGTCACGGAACTACTTGTTTGCCCCTTACTTCTTCTTCTTCTTCTAGTGAGTAAGTAATCCACATTTTTGTACACAAAGGGGTGTGGTTAGGGCATATACTGTAAATACGTGTTTTCCCGCCTAATTTGGCACGGTTTGTTTTTACCGACTGAAAAGCGTTCTCCTTTGATCGCAGCAGCACCAGAAGATGGGAAATTAAAGGGAGATTTCGAAATGCATATTTAGTATGAACTGCCTGGGACTCGAGCTCAAACCCGGGAGACAGCTAATGAAATGGGCTTGCTCTCCACTCGGCGATATTGCTCCATCTGCTCTGATGTATGAGCTCTCTGCTGTGATTGGTCGCCACATTTCTATAAAGTACCTGCTCTCTCTGGGGAGACAACATAAATAAATAAGACATTTCCTCCATATACTAAAGCTATTAAAGGAACGCTCAACCATTTGATGTCTCCGTGCAATCTATGGTTCTTGTAGAGTCTCAGCAGATTGTTGACTACGTACCTTATTGTATCGGGTAGAACGCAATCTTGTGGTGAATTTAAGTTAGCTTTCCACGGTGGGTGAGTGGATAGCGTTTAGGTCTACTAACCCCCAAGATTGCAGGTTCGCTCCTGGCCGTGGTAAGTGATTTTTTGAAAGGCAGAAAAAATACGACACGCATGTCATACGATGTTGGCATGTCAAAGAACCCATTTGAATTCAGTAGGCCGTGTTCATAATGGCAAAATTAATCTTGGGAGTTTCCGCCAACACAAAGTTCCTAGAAAGCGCTATAGTGTTCAAGGAGCTTAGATACCTAACCTCCTTGACTTTCATAGTGGTTCAAGGAACAACGAAATTCGACATGCACGCTACCACCTGGGTGTCAAATTACAAAGCTTGCACCCGGCACCCGAGGCCATACGATATTATTATTATTATTAATATAAGTTTTCGTAAAATTCCATTAAATTAGACATTGATATATTAAAGCTTGTATTAAAATATAGCTTGCCAATTTCCACAGTGCTCGGTTGAAAAGTCGCGAGACAAATCCATTTAAATTTTTAAATGCCAGCTGTGCAATATTTTAAAATCTCGTTTTCGTTTCTCGAGTCCTAAGTAAGACCACTAGGATGTATGAAAATAGGCTATTTAGTTCTTTACAGAACTACTTGTAAGTATTAATTACATTTGCTGACGAAGGTCATAAACCGATTAATTGGGAAATATACATAATAATTGTATTGACTATCTTACATGTTATTGACATAAACTCCTGTCAAATTGGCAGGCATCCATTTCCCAATGAAGGATTAAGTTACATACCATAAGTAGAGTTTGTGGTTTTTAGCATTAAAAATCAGAGATTTAGCGTTTTGTTGCATCTATACTTCTCAAATTTAGCGCTTTGTAGCAAATTGGTTAAAAATAGGCATACTTTGCGAAATTGCATACACAACAGTTGGGAGTAAAATCATACTGTTTAATCACACATTGCTTGTCATGCAGTTTTGAACACACTATGGAAAATAAGAGAAACAACAACATAAGACTGCAAGAAGTATTAACACACACACACACACAAATATGCATATTTACAAATTTACAATCACAGTTTCAAAGTGAAATATACTATTCTGAACGTATTCACTTATCACTGTACAACAAACCTACAAGGAAGAGGAATGCCAATGATGATTGAAGTACTACATGCCAACTGTTTGAATGGTGTCCTCCTTCATTCGAGACCGCCTATCAGTCACAATCATGTTGTACTTGCTAAAAAACCTCTCTACATCGACACTGTTCGTAGGGGCCCAAATGCACTGCAGTGCTGCCGAGGCAAAGGAAGGAAACTTTAACTTAAGTGCCATCAACATTTGAAGAGTGTCAATGTTTTTTTAGCCTATTTTCAATTTTGAAAAAATAGGCTTATGAGATCACCTTTTGTCCGTGTATGCGTGCGTGTGTGTGTGTGTGATTCGTGTGTGTGTCCCCCCCCTAATAAAATCTAAACGGCCGGAGCGATTTCAATGAAACTCGGAAAGTTCATAGCACTATTCCCGGCGACCTCGACCGTGCCCTTCAAATTTTGTTACAACTCACCAATTCAACATGGCGGCTGTGCGAAATATTTCACCAGCATTCAATATCTCCGAAACTATTACCGATATTACCCTGACATTTTCTATGGTGATAGAGGGAACTACTATAAGTTCACTTATGTGACTTTTGAAAACCTGGCAACTACAAAACCAACATGGCGGCCAAGCGAATTTGCGACTTTTAAATAGACGTTTCTCGCGATTTGACCAACCAAACGCAATGAAACTTGGTACAGTATATGTTTATATACATTGTAATGCACCGACATCTAACTTCGTTCAATTGTTTACATAATAACAAGATGGCGGATGTGCGAAATATTTCACCGGCATTCTATATCCCTGAAACTATTAGTGGTATCTCCCTAAAATTTTGTACGGAGATAAGGGCACTACTGGAAGTCCATCTATAAGATTTTCAAAAAACCGGTTATCTACAAAACGAACATGGCGGCCAAGCGAATTTGAACATTTTAAATAGACCTTTCTCGTGATTTAATGTTCTAAGCGCACTGAAACCTGGTACAGGAAATATTTATACACATTGTAATCCACTGGTATCTAATTTAGTTCAATTGTTTACATAACCTCAAGATGGCGGCAGTGCGAATTTTAAAATTGAGTTTTTATTTCTTGTGATGTAGTCATGCGATCGAAGTGAAAGTTTGAATAATGAACCTACGCAATAATTTTCCTTTAATGGTACATGACTCTATGGCCTATACATTTAACAATCCAACATGGCGACCATCCGAAATATTTAGACGATACTGAATATCTACGAATCTATTTTAGCAATCAAACTGCATTTTTTTAATGTTCATAGGGGCTATGAACTGAAGTTCACCTATAGGACTTTAAATAACCTGGTGATCACAAATCCAACATGGCGGTGACGCGAATTATAAATATTCACATGGACGTTTCTCGCAATTTAACCTTCCGCGTGCAGTGAAACTTGGTACAGTAAATCCTAATACGAATGTTAATCCACTGGCATCTAATTTATTTCAAGTGTTTCCATAACCTCAAGATGGCAGCTGTGAAAAATTTTTAAACCTCCTTGTTTTTTCTTGTGTCCTAATTATGCGATTGAAGTTTGAATACTACACGTTCACAATAATCTGCATCTAACAGTACATAACTCTAGGACCTACATATATAAAATCCAACATGGCGACCATCCGAAATATTTAGTCGGTTCTCAATATCTACGAATCTATTACAGCAATCAAACTGAAATTGTGTATGTTGATAGTGGCAATTAACATAAGTAGGATATATGAAAATAGGCTGTATAGTTCTTCACGGAACTACTTGTTTCATTTTAATGTTCTGCAGCATCTGTTGGTGATACGCCTCGCAGCCCTCGACAAACTGATCTACAGTGACACTTTTAAAAATGTCAACTTATGCTTCAAAGACACAAGTGATTTGGGTTCCAGAGGACTGTTTTGCCCTGCAACCGCAGGATTAAATAAATTGCACACTTCGTTGAAAAACACGTTTGTATCACTAACGCTCATGTGCTACGAGAGCTTAGTTATGCATTTAAGCATACACTGCTTAAATTGCTCTTAATTTCCTCTTTCTTTGTATTGTTTCTGTAACTCTCCAGCAGGTCACTTGTTTCAAATGGAAACCATCCGTCAGCACACCTTTTTAATTCTCCACAAATAGTAGAAAGATCATCCCACAACTTGTGAGCATACGGGTAGGACGATCCCTCCAGTACTGTGAGTGCTGCATTAATTTTCACAGATATCTGTGAAACAAACTTTATATGAACTTTAAGCAAGGGTCGCATATCCTGATCTCTAAACATATCCAACACTGTATGTCCACTGCTATTTATAGAATTCTCATCAAGAGAACTAAAGAATTCTACCAGGGGTGTGAAGTACTTGTCAAGATACTGGACTGAGCGAAACCAAGAGTTCCATCGGGTGATGACAGGAGCTGGGAACAACAGCGCATTCAAATCAGGGAAATTATCTAGCAAAAAATTTAGATAGGAGTTCTTCAACTTCCTGCAGTGGAGAAAAGCCATCTTACTGTAAGTTTTGAAACCAAATTGTTCAACTGTGACAGTTCCTTGAGAATAATATCCCCCACATGATGCAACTTATGTGCAAAGCACTGGAAGTGAACAAGATGGTCTCACATTATCGTCTGTAATGCTTGGAAACATGTACCCACGTATCTGGCATAGTCTGACACTAAACCTAGGACGTTTTCATAATCAATATTATAGTCTTTGAGAGCATCGATGATGGCTCGGCTGCATGTTGTCCCGTTAGCAACATCCAAAAATGAACAGCTTGCCAAATAAACTTGTTGTTCTGCACTCGGCGTGATCGTCCTGAATAGAACAGCAAAGGCACATCTGCCTCTGTTGTTCGACGTTTCGTCTGCGATTACTTCAATAGGCTTCCCGTCCAATGCTGCATTCACCTCTGCCCTTGCTGAATCTTCGCAACGTGGGACATAATCTCTGCTAAGGGTACTACCTCGAGGCAGATCTCCTGATCCTGGGACGTACCTATGGGGTCAATAAAATTTCGTTTAACATGCTAATAATAATAATAATAATAATAATAAAGTTTAGAGATAAGGACAAATACTTAAACATTTGATGTAGTAATCGAAATCTACTTTCAACATATTAGGTCGCCTTTCACAACACAATGCGGTTGTGAAAATTCAATATTCATTTGGTGAAGTGCTGGCCTAGAGAATATCTGAACGAGTTTTGAAGTTTTTCCCTATAAAGTACATGAGAGCAAGCGATTATTTTACATCCTAGATGGTCTATTAATTTTTTAACATTTTAAAATAACGTCCATCCACGTTTTTTTGGTCGAAAATTTGAATAACCTAACCTAAAATTCCACATGAAGTCGTCATATTAGGAAACGTGCACCCACGTGGTTTTTGGTCGAAGTTTAAGACACCTAACCTAAAATTCAACAAGGCCGTATAGCAATCGTAATAATTCAAAACAACCATCCACATGCTTCTTTTTGACGGGGGAGGGGAGATATAGCTAGTTTATTAATATTTCACAGTAAGTTAGGGTATACCACTCAAGATGGTGTAAATGTATTTTAAACACAAATATAAATAATGCCCAAAAGTATATCTGAAATAGGCACTTACTTTTCAAGATAGTCTCGGAAAGCAGGATGTTCCAGCTTGTGGATGGGGATATTAGTCTGCAGCCACATCTTCACAGTATCCTCAATGAATGTTTGTTTCTCGCTTTTTGCTTTTTTTGCCTATCCATTTCTGCTATTGTGGCTTGCCGCTTGACGCCACGCTGTTCACATGCTGGTTGGGAACAAAATCGCTCCTTTTGTAGCACATGGTTCTTGCTCTTGAAGTGTTTATCTAAAACATCTTTCTTCTTCCACTCAAGTCTTTGATTGCAAAGTCGGCACATCAATGTATCTGTATCGCTTACATAAAAATGTTCTGATTTGTAACTCTCGGCACGCTGTTTGATCGTCACTTCGCTTCTACCCATGGCTACCGGTCAATAAATGGCAACCGTATTTTAAAACAGCCGACTGTTATCAAGGGTCAACACAAAGTGAATTAACGCGTCCTTGAAAGCTCTTTCTTTTTCTTCTTCTTCTTCTTCTTCGATATTTATTTGCTCTCTTGTTGGTAGCTGTTTGATTGGTTGTTCTTTGCACTTCTCTTTGGCCGTAGAAAGATATTCCACACATAGCAGGTTTAAGGCACCGTAATAATTCTTTCCCCCGAAATATATGTTGTTATTTATCTTATTTAAAAAAACGCATAGTTTTTAAAAAGATATACGTTTATTTTGCATAAAACTGAGAATTTCGCATCTAATTCGGATAAATTGTAAAATTTTGCATTTTGAGCCAATGTCGCATTTTATCGCTAATTCGAAATCGCTAAAAATCACTCACAGAGGTCATATAAGATGAAGGCACATACACTGACAAAGTTTCAACATATTTCGCATTTATCGCAAATGCTAAAAACCACAAACTCTAACCACAAGGAAGGAATGTAGCCTTAGATGTTCTCGATAGATTGGTGTGCAAAGAGAATGCACGGTATCTTGAAAGAACTGGAGCTCCATCTGTGTTCATTCTGAGAACACCAAATAGGTAACAACAGTATACATATAAAAACAAGATGTTCAGTAAAGAACATATAGCCTACTTTCTCCTAAATGCATGGGTATTGTTATAACTCTTTGTCCTTTTCAAGGAGTATAATTGAATGTTGGTTGTAGTAGCTTGTTGAAATACAACGTGCTATAGGGATATTAAACATGAATATGAGGTGCCCTTTGCTGGTGCTACCTCTGTAAAAAATTTCATTCAATTTGGTTTCACCGTATCTGAATTGATATGGGGAATGGATTTGCACACATACATGGCCGCTATTTGCGAACTATTCGGCTGATGACCTTGTAGTCAGTCATAAGATGCTTTCCACAAAAAGGCATGTTGTTGCAAAATCTGGTAGAGATCAAATTATTAGGATGGTCGTAATTTGATTTAAGCTTTTAATATTTGGGTGGCCGTCATTCCGTTTCCGTCAAGATGTATGTATGTATGTCCACCCCTTATTATTCCCGTTTTCCAACGGGGTCGGGGATGAGATGCGATGGAATCTTTTTGGCGATGGTTTTTACGGCCGGATGCCCTTCCTGACGCCAACCTCATGAGAGGAGTTAATGAGAGATGAAATGAATGATGGTGAATGAAACTGGGCAAGGATGTAGAAGGAAGCGGCCGTGGCCTGTCAGAAGGTACCGTCCCAGCATTTGCCTGGTGTTGAAAATGGGAAACCACGGAAAACCATTTCAAGGACGGCCGACGGTGGGGCTCGAACCCACGCGTCTACCGAGTCAGCAGAGAGCTTGGCCCCATGACCTAATGCTGCGCTTTAGCCAGCTTAGCCACTACTGTCGGTTAGTTTCCGTCAAGATGGCGGCGATATAAAAACATGACACTGAGGTGCCCTTTGCTAGTGCTACCTCTGTACCAAATTTCGTTCAATTCGGTTTCACCGTGTTTGAATTGATAGGGGGAATCGATTTGCACACATACTTGGCCACCATTTGCCAACTATTGGGCAGATGATCTTGCAGTTTGGTCAGAATATGCTTCCCACATATGTTGTTGCAAAATTTGGTAGAGACTGGATTATTAGGTTGGTCGTAATTACATTTTAGCTTTTAACATTTAGGTGGCCACGATTACGTTTCCGTCAAGATGGCGGTGATATAAATCATGACACTGAGGTGCCCTTTGCTAGGGCTACCTCTGTACCAAATTTCGTTCCATTAGGTTTCAACGTGTTCGAATTGATAGGGGGAATCGATTTTCACACAAAGATGGCCGCCATCCGCAAAATATTAGGCTAATGACCTATTAGTGTGGTCAAAGGATGCTCCCTCCATAAAGGTATTGTACGCGTTTGGGGAGACGAGACAGAAAATTATACAAGTAGTGGAACGTTTTCTAAATTAGCCCATGTTAAAATTTATCGATGCTGGAAGCGAACACAAAACTGGTTTGGTTAGATAGTGAATTAACTGAGTTAATTCGGCCGGCCAATAGAAAATTAGTAGTCGCAAGGGGACTCTGAACAACCTTCGCTAGGATGACAAAGAACCCGAGCAGTCACGAGGACGCCCGAATGAAAAAGAATGGGGGAGAGGAACTAAGCGTGTGGCAAGAGAAAGAAGAGGGGAGCCGACACGCGACCATGACCAATGGGAAGCCGCCTATTAAAATTAACACCAACGGAGTAATTAACATATATAATTACTAGGACAATGTTATTACATTAAACCATCATGAAGCGTGTTAAATGATCATTAAGAACGATTGAATATAATTACAGCCGACTTCTTAAGTTATTAATGAAGAGTTTGATCAATTAATATAAGCAACCAATCAGAGCCATGGATTGAAAAGGACGCGGTTTTTGGAAAAGAGACACGGAGAAAAGACGAGAGGAAGCGAGGCTCTTATCAACCACGACTTGGAAGTAGAAGGACGTTACAACGAACTAGTCTCCAAGTTGAACGAAAGAGATAGAATTAATCATCGAAGGCACTCAGTAATGTGCATGTAATATTAACATAGATATTCAGCGAGGAAACAATATTAAATTTATACGACAAAGCTACAGCTTCAAGATGATAAAAATTCAAAAGTTGAGGGAGGAATTTCATGAATATTCTACAGGCGTCGTGATGAACGCTTAAACAATTATGGGAACAACGCTATGATGGCATCAAGAACATCCGAAATGACTTAACATCAACATCTCGGGGGAGATTAACATCTCATCTCTCCCGTAATAGAAAGTCTACAATCATCAGTCATTTTACCATCTCAAATGACGATCTACAGGGAACTATGGAGGAAGAAGACTGCAAGTTATTCATGTACTAGGCCGACCAGGGAACTACCCGGTGCCGAAGAGAGAAAGGGCTATCCCATCTCAATCAGAAGAGTCATCGGCGGAAGGAGGAGACAGCACGATGATGATCGAGTTCGAATCCCAGTACCTGACCGCACGAGATATTCGGAGGGAGAATTGGACAAGAATGCTGACCACCACGCAGTCTTAAGCCGCTAGAAACATTCCGTTTCTAATGGGTAACCAAAGGGAGTTCACTTCATGTCAACTCTAACCCAGCACAAGGTAGTCCATGTCCAACGCTAAATATCCCACTATGTAGAATTGTAGATCTTGAATATCCGACAACTATTGTTGAATGCCATTTTGCTATATTATTTATTAGTTTATTGCAGTTTTCGTTGTTTTATTCGTAAAAACATCATGTGGATGTTTGATAGTATTTTTCGACGACTTCGGAATTTTATGGATTTTTTATTTCGATTTTTCGATTTTTGCGATATTCGAAATTTGAAGGGAGATTTTATAGTTTAATTCAGATTTTATACTTTGGCTCAGGATTTTATAGTTTGTTCAGAATTGTTATTGTAAAGTTCAAACGTGTATTAAATCGAACGATATCTATGTTTTATTAATAAATGTAATAGTGGAAATGTTTTCCAAGATGTGAAAGGAAGTATATGTCTAAGAATGTAATTACGAAAGATCTATTGTAGAGATCTAGAGAAAGTCACGAACTGAGAAATAATGAAACGAATTTAGTGAAGAAAGTTTGTAAGTAATGGTTTTTTGAAAGTATTAGAATTTGTTGAACAGACAGTAAAGAAATAATTTGTGAAGTATTATAATGTGGAATTAACAGATGCAAACGAGAGCATATTTTGAAGTAAGAAATAACGTAATGATGAAATGGAAGAAATGTTACAGTTTGTTGAAAGAATTTTGAGAAACGTGAGTGAAGTAAAAAAATAAGATTTTATTTAAAGATTATTATTTTATCGCATTACCTATTAAATTGAGGCAGGGAGAGAACCAGTATTTTATTATATGTTCATTAAGATTGTGATGACTGAAAGAAGAGTTTATTATTGGAAAGTATAGAGAAAGAAATGTTATGGAAGTTTGCGAAGTATCTCGATGGATGCGATTTATTATTATCGTTGTCGACGGAGGTATTTGTTGTGAGACAATGAGCCAGTGTATAGCCATTGATCTATTTTTGAGAAAATGTCTGTAGGGACAGACGCATGTATTTCATGAAAGAAAGAAGTTATAAGAGAATTGTTACGGAAGTTTAGTAATTGTGGATGTTATTGAAATAGTCTCAATAGAGTTGAAACTCCTTGAAATTCACAGGACAGCGGATCCTGGATGAAGTTAAATCTGATAGAAATTATAGTGTTTAATGGATTTTTGTTGAAGCTGAGAGTAAACTGAGATCTATTAAATGGTTCTTATCCTAAAGTTTGTCATTTACGGTAATTATTCAACGAGTGGATATGTGTATTTTTATTAAGTATTTTTATTACATGAACAGATAAGTTGTAGGAGGTTTTTGAACTAGTCTCTACTTAATTGTATGGATTATGGAATCCCAGATGTTAACGTAAAACACGAATAAGACTAAGTAGAGTGAAGTAATATTTTCCGAAGCCCGTTGAGATTTAGAAGTAATGTGGAAGGACAGTTACATGTTGTATTGTCGGTAGAAAGGAACGAACGTGTTGTAATATTTTATTTGTAAGTAAGTAACTGACGAACTACGACGTGATTATTTTCATTGTATAGAATGTTATATTAAATGTATTTCAGATAAATTCGTAAATAGATTTAGGAGTGTTTTATATTTTAAATTTAAACCTTAAAACTTTGTGTAGAGATTTTGCGCTTCTTAGAGGAAGAAATATTAATGTTAGGGTGCGGGAGATGAATTGTATAGAGTAATGATTAGTATTTGTAATGACGGAGATCTACGTCATGGGTAACGTCATTTATTTTTGGGATTATTTAAATTTTTAACTTATAACATTTTTCTTGTTATAAACTCCCGTCACCTAGGGCACAGCAGTTGTTCGCTGTATGGCAGCTTATTTAAGCTTACACGTAACAATTTTTACGGTTTTTATGCGAAACAATTTGTACTTGTATATGGATTAATGACGCTTAGTCATATATTTTATTTCATGGTTTATTTTCGAGAGCATTTAATCAAAGCTCGGTGACACGAGATGTGTATTGTCTTTTTAATAAATAGACGGATTCGTGTTGACGATTTCCTGATTGTTTTATAGGAAACTGGCATTATACTTGTAGTTAGATGGTAGAGGAATGTGCTGTAGGGTGGAAGTTCCCGAGGGACCTAATCCGTATCCTTACGCCCGAGATTTTTATAGAGTTGTTTTTTTAAATCCTAAGTAGTTAGATGACCCTACTGTTCTGTAGTTAGATACTGCAGCACATTCCGTTTGAGAAAATACCTGTCGTCCCTTATTCTGAGTGTTTTCGCCGAGTGGCACCATGTCGTTTTTAGCCGGGGCGTCAAGATGCTACAACCCCAGTTTATTTCCAGCCGGAGGATATTGGTGGATCATCCAGATATAAGGGTACAGTATTGTGCCCGTTTAGACCGGAGTCCGCACGACCACATATGCATTTTACCAATAATCAGTCAGCACGAGAATCAAAATATCCCGGAGCGCCAGATGGGTTAAAGCTAATCGCAAAAACGACATCAAATGAAAAAAATGCTTTACTGATTTTTGGTTCAATGCAACAATAAGGATAGAAGGAGATTTAATTGGGTATGACACATCTGGTAAAATTATCTCAGTTTATTTTGAAGTTAAAATTGACTGCAAAGATGCTCAAAGCAGCATCATCCACGTGTGGCGATCCACACTCTTATTTACACACAATATACAGAAATTTTCCAAACACATTTGACAATCTTTCTTTGGAAAACACAAGTCCAATTAATAGTCCTGTAGACTGTGTTCCAAAATTATTAATAATTAATTCCAGTTCAAAGTTAATTGTCTATACTGGAAATATCGTAGATCACTGTTTGAATATTTACATGATATTAACACTCGTAGAATAAATGTTCATAGAATTTTTAAACTTTCACTTGTTTTTCCAGTTTCAAAAAATATATCGTCGAAAAATATTATTATCATTGAATCAACACACATTATTTACACATATTAATAACATCTGAAAAGTATTTGACCTTGAGCATAGCATCGAAGAACTGTGCGAAGCACAACAACAATTAATTGTTCTTCTGACATTAAACATTCGAGAAGTGACTCGATTATGAACTTCAAGTTTCTAACAAAATACATGATTTCTGAATCATCAACTTGATCACTAAATTGTTGAACCATTCAACTATTAGATTTTCCACTCGGAATCATTATTATAAAAATATTTATATTTATGGCCATTTTTAGTAACTTTTACAACTTGCAATTCTTCGACAGAATGCGGAAATAAGAACTGTAGCTTCATAATAAATTCATTTAGTTCATGGCACTAGGATTGAAAATATCCTTCAAATTATTCGTGGTTAAAGAATTATTTTTAATTGGCAGTGGCCCATTCTACTATTTGTGTAAGAACACAATATTACAACAACAACGGTAAAGGTCTTCCTCTGTAGAAGAATAAACTACTATCATGACAAATCCGGGTTCTAGCAAAATCAAAGTCTAAATGGAATTCGTAAACAAGGTTGAAATAAGAACTGATGGTTTCAAAGAAATAACCTTCGGGTCATCCATCCGACGAAATGTGTAGTTCCAATACTCCTACTATAAACCTGAGCCATCGAACCTGCTATTTGATTGATGCTCGAAAAAACCTCTTCATTCCTGCGACTTAAACATGCGCACCTGGGAATGGCATTTCAACTACTCCACACATATAAATTTTCTTCCCAAAATTTATACAATAAATCAAGCCTCTGCTTGTTATCAACACTGGAAGATTAATAAACTTACAAGTTTATTTTATTTTACCATTCAGTTCAACCCGTGAATTTACCATACTTATGAAAATCTTTATTTCACTTTCGAGTGTATTTACGTCATGATTTTATATAAATACAAAAATATCCTATTTGATACAAATATCATTTGCTTCCCGTTTCATGCCTCTCCGTGTTATCTGAAAAATATACTTTGCTCATTGCAAATATCAACTGTTCAACCAGAACTGAAATGTTGGTTGAATGCGGGCTTGCGTTAACCACTCTCCTTCGGAAAATCTCCTGTTCCAGACTAGAAATGATTAAACTACTTCATAGGCTCTTTCTCAATACATATGATTATTATAAAATATAATATCCAAGAATTATTTAGAAAAATTATGAAAATTATTATTATTATTATTAGTGGATTATTATTATTATTATTATTTATATCATTTTAAATATGTTTAATTATCATCTCATTATGTGAGAATACACATGTTCGAATCTTCGAATATGGAAAAAAATATCCATTCCTCAACAAAAATAATTTAACTCAACCTTTACATCGACGGTTTTCCGTGGTTTCCCTAAAATATGAAAAATTCAAATAAATCTTCGAAATGCTCGGTCATCGATCCTAAACTGTTCTGAGTGTTGAAAATACTCAGAATAACTCTAATAAGTCTTGCGTAAATCATTGCAAGATGTAAATACGAAGAAAAAAAATGTGTTGGTCATCTGCAGAAAAATAGTTTGTTCCAATTAGCTAAGCATAATATAATTCAAATGTGGCTTACATTTCTTGATGGTCTTGAAGCGAAGTAAACCTGGTCTGTACCAGATTTATCCATAGACATGCCCTATTGGACAAGCACGTATAATCCTTGTATCCGCCGCCATTATATACCCACAATCCGTCTAGTCAGACATAGTGGTAGTATCTTTCGACGTTTGAATTAACTGTTGTTCCATTTTAATATAGGCTTCTATCAAAGCCATAACAGTTTGTTTAAATAGGGTCAGATCTAAGTGATCTCTTCTTAGATATGTCAGTTGTAACATAACTCACGGTAATCTTATCAGTACAAGAAAAACACTGACAGTCTAACCAATCAACGGCTGTTCTGAAGATCGTTCCCTGGGCATGGTTTATTATATCACCATCTACCATGCGCTAAGCAACTTGTAGTTTCCCTTGCGTAGACTAATGAACGCCACCGTTATAGACTAGTCTTCAGTGTACTGACAGATCGAAGTGGTTAACTAGTTACAAATATGAAAACTGACTGAAATGGATTTAAACATCCAAGTATTAAGTTATTACTGGACTGTGACAAAGTACTAAATTCTAGACAAAGTCTAGCATATGTCCATGTAGAAATATAAATATTTCCACCAATGTCTGCAGAAAAATCAATCACCTCAGTGATTCTCCTCGCCGTAAACTTACTAAGTTCCAACTCGTAACGCAGCACTTTCGTGACTATCACGACTTTGAAAAGAACTTCTGCGTAGATCCGGCAAGCATGTGCCTTGGCTCAGCGTCGTAGCAACTTGCTAGGCAACTGCTTGTGTTAGAATGAGCTATCGATGCTTCGACCAGCTGGCTTTTATTCAAAACTTTCAGGGTCACGCCGCATCAGCTGATATCTGGAAATCCTCATATCTCTTGAATCCCTGGTCCGATTTACTTGATACTAATTGCATTCTCTTTCATTTGGCCGTGCCAGTAATCTGATCCCAGTCTCAAGTCTCTACTCCATAGTTAACTATTTAATCAATAAATAGCCTCCACCTCTGCTATTACTCGCTACGTCACTTGACATCCAAGTATCGGTAAATTCTTTCCAATTGCTTCGAGAAGCAATGTAGCGCGATATTCAAATATCTCAACTTTCAAAAGCGGCTACAGCCTTTCCCTTGATATCTAGGTGTCCGAATCTTGGAATACCCATTCCTAGAGTTGGGCACATCCACCCCACACCTAGCAAAAAATAAAAATTGAAAAATTTTTATTTTTCCTATCTGCACATTAAATCATCTGGTTCTTGAATAATAAATCTTCAAATTCGATGCATTATAAGTTCCCACGATGTTACCAGTTCGTGTATTGGCTACTTCATAGCTTCCATTATTGTTTACTTCCACAATACGATAGGGTCCAGCGTAAAGGCTTGCAAATTTCGAGTACACTCGATTTTGCACGTCAGAGGGTGTAGGTCTTTTCACTAAAACAAGAGTTCCTACGCGCAAGGGTCTGCGAAAACGCTTTCCTCTCACTCTGCGCTCTCTTTTCTCAGCTTGGCTCCTTAACTTGTCTAAAGCTAGAGTTTCCCTCATCTGACGACTTGGTTCAATCTCAGGTGGAATAGAGATGATTCGATCCCATAATCTCGTTGGTTTAATTCCATGATGAAGCAACATGGGAATCTGTCCAGTACTCTCATGAATTGTAGAGTTGATGGATTCGGATGCTAAAGAGAGAACATCCATCCATTTCCAATGCTCATTTGGACAATAGAGGCGGCAAAATTTTGCTATCTCAGCCATCACGCGTTCCGCTGGATTGCTCTCTGGATGTCTAATAGAACAAAACAATTGTCTAATCCCAAGATTATTCATGATGGTTCGAAATTCTAAAGATGTAAATTGAGGTCCACGATCTGATAAAAGGAATTCCGGTTTGCCTGCTTCCGGAATTACGCTATCTCTTATTCTCTTCGCACAATATTTTGCGTTTGCCTTCTGAATTGGATGCAACATGGTGTATTTACTGAAAACATCCATGGTCACCAAAATATATCGGTTACCTCTTTTAGATTTTGGGAGAGGACCATATAAATCAGTCGCGAAGATTTCGCAAGGCTTAGAAGGAATAATAGGCCTTGGTAATTCTTTCAGTAATCTGGAATTATGTTTACTCCTTTGGCATAAGTCGCATTCTCGAATAGTGTTTCTGACAGTTTGTCGCATTCGCTCCCACGAAAATTTCTCTTGAATCATGTTGACTGTCTTATCTACTCCAGCATGACCTGCGATTCGATGTGCCATCCAAATAATGGGTTTTTGCAATCGTGGAGGTATCACTACTCTCAGCTTCGTATGGTCGGGATCTGCAAACTTGTAGATTAAACCATCTAACATCATAAAATCTCTTGAAATTCTTTCAGTTTCCACAAAATCATCATCATTTGGATCCATGTCTCCCCGTAGAAAACGAAAAATGTTTCTAAGACGTCGGTCTCTCCTCTGGGATAAATGCAACAACCTTAACCTTCTCAAGGTATCTTCATCCTCCTGCGTCAGGTTAACTTGAAAAACCTTAGATGTAGACTCCACTGCTCTACTCAATAAATCAGCTCCCACGTTCAACTTTCCAGGAGTGTGTTCAATAACTAGGTTGAATTGCTGAATAAAAAGTGACCATCTAGTTATTCTATCGTTGGCAAAGTTTGTTCTCAAGATAAACTCCAATGCGTGGTGATCAGTCCTCACAATGACTGAATGTCCAATTAACATTTTCTTCCATGACTCCAACGCAAATATTACAGCAAGTGCTTCTAACTCTGTGGTGTAATAATTCCTTTCTGATGGACGAAGTTTCCTGCTAATGAACGCCAGGTAATGTCTCTTGTGGTCTTCATCTTCTTGAAGTAGAATAGCTCCAATCCCTACGGTGGATGCATCAGATTCTATGATGAAATTCTTGGTAAAGTCAGGATACTCCAATTTCACACTATTTACCAATAACCTCTTGGCATCTTGAAATGATTGTTCACAATCTTCATCCCATTTCCATTTGTTTCCTTTCTTTAACAATTCCTGCAATGGCGCAACTGTCTTGGTGAAGTTTGGACAATGCCCTGCAAATAATTGGCATGTCCCGAGAAAACTGCGGACATTCTTCACTCTAGTAGGTCTAGGGAAATTTGCAATTGCCTGTATCTTCGTCTCATTGGGACGGTATCCTTCTCCATCCAAAATGTGACCCAAAAATTTTATTTCCTTTCGAAAGAACTGACATTTTCGAAGGTTTACTTTGAAGTTCGCTTTTCTCAAATCTGCGAATAACATTTGAAGATGTAACAAATGTTCCTCCTTAGTCTCAGATGCAATTAGGATATCATCTATATAACGAATTGCTATCTCTTTTACTTCAGGACTCAAATTTTGTTCCAGTGCTCTGATCAAAACGGATCCAGATGTTTTGACTCCAAATGGTAGACGGCGGAATACATATGTCTGCTGGTCAAACATAAATCCTGTAAACTTCTTGGAATCTTCACTAAGCCTAATATGATGGTAGGACGAAGTGAGATCAATATTAGAGAACCAGACCTTGCCTTGGAATTTCCTTAACAGTTCCCTAATGATTGGTGGTCTGTCATACTCTGGCAGTAATCTTGAATTCAAATTTCGCGTGTCTAAACATAGTCTCAGACTTCCATCTTGCTTAGACACTACTGCTAATGGATTGACATAAGATGTAGTATACTTTTCAATCACATTGTTGCTTTCCATCTCCTTGATAAGCACTTTTACTCTTTCTCGATGCTTTTCTGCTACTGGATACAATTTAGCATGAAAAGGTGCATCATCATTTACACGAATATGATATTCAAAATCTTTAATTTCACCAGGTTTAATATAAAAAATATCGTGATATTCTTCCAAAATTTTCCCTAGCTCTGGGGACTCCTCCTCAGTGTAGACTTCTCTTCCTTCGGCTTCATGAAAAATCAGAGACCATTGAGCATCTCCCTCGATGTCTTCCTCTTCTTTTCCCTCGAAGTTAATCTCTTCGGTATTCTTGAATCTGATCGTCTCTGTCTTCATGTCTATCACTGCTTGATATTTCTGAATGAAATCTGCTCTCAATATCATGTCAAAAGCTATGTCCTTCATTACAACAAATACATGTCGGAAATCATGTCCTCCAATCGTAATACATAAGTATAATTGTGTTTTACACAGAGATATTTTATTGGGTATTATTCCTTGGATCTTAATTCCTGATACTGGAATCTCCTCTAAATTCTCTTTGAGCTTCCACAGAATATAAAGCTTCTCACTTACCAGACAAAGCATAGCCCCAGTATCAATCAAAGTATCGACAGGCATACCGAATACTTCGCATGATATGATTGGCATTCTAATTCTTGTACCCATTTCTTTCCGTTCGTCATTCTGTTGAATTAAGTCATCATCCTCTGCTTGCCATTTAATAATTCTGGAAGTGAAAGTGATCAAAATTCTATCTTCTACTGTGAATTCGAAGTTTTTTTTTTCATTACCATTCCCCCGGGATTGTCGTGTTCCCGATGGACCTGGTTCATTGGGCCTCTGCTCCAAAAATTGCAAGTTATCTTGGTGTTTTGCTTCCAAATTTTTCCTCGTCTCCTTGTCAAACTCTTCATTGGACTGACGAGTATCCACATTCCCTCTGTTATTGTAGTTATTTCTACCATAGGATCTTCTTTCCTGGTACCTTCCTTGACTATCTCGTGGTCTTCTCCATCGAGTATTGTATCGATTTCCACCATCCGGTCTCGCATAAGGCTTGTAACTGTATCTGTTACTGTACTGGTTCCATCCTCTCTTATTTGGATCTTCCCTCGGCGTTTTCTCTTCTCGCCCCTCTCGAATCTCTCGAGGTGTTTGAGAATAATTATCAGCCATAACAGCATACACAGCGTTGTTATTCTTTACTCCCTTCTGATGGAAGAATTGAGCGTTTGTATGATCCAGCTTCTGTAATACTTCATCAAATTGTTCCATATTATAGATATCAGCAGCGATCAAAGTCCTCTGGACGTCTGCTGGAATCTGACGTATCAATGCAGTAATCAACTCGTTATCTGGCATCGGCGGATCTAAATGTTGAAGTTTAGACAGCTGTCCAGAAAAGTACGTAGAGTATCGAGTAGGTTGTGACGTCGAGAATCTCTTCGAATATAACTCTGCTCTGACTTGCTGTTGGGTTTCCGGGGACCAAAACCTTTTTCAATAGCCCACGAGAAAACTCCTCAAAAGTGGTTAGAGTGGATCTAAAAGCTCTAAACCAAAGAAGTGCAGGACCTTCCAAAAACTTCCCTATCACTCGGATCTGTCTTTCTTTAGGGATCTTGGAATCTTTCAGGTAATCACCTGCTTCTCTTAAAAATTCCACGGGTGTCACAGAATCTCGCCCTGAAAATTTAGAAGGCTTATCCTCTACATTCTTGAATACAGTTATGGGGTTGGATTGAAATACAGTCCTAACCTCATCCTGTCTTTGACTATCCGTTTCTCTAGCTCCTCCTAGATTTATCTGTATCTGATCCTTTCCCCTTACATTTGGCATTTTCAACAGATGATCAGACTGTTTCTCATCCTTGATTTGAGTTTTCATAGCGTCAAGTTCCTTCTGGTTTTCTTCTGCCATCTTCTTAATTGCTTCAGTTTCTTTGCAATTGTCCTTGACATCAGTGGATATCTGGTTCATAACAGCCTCATGACTTTTCAATGACCCTGTCATATCTGATATGTCCTTCTGAGTTGCTTGGATATCTTTGGCAATTACTTGGATATGGGATGACAAAGATTCCCTAATCTCCTTGATTCCCTCTTGATTCTCCAGCTTGAGTGTGTCTTTAATTTCATTGACAACTGTGGTTTTGATTTCAGTTTGCAACTCACTAATCACACCTTCTCTTATTTCTCCCATGACAAGTTCTTTGAATTGTTCCGTTAAACGTTGAACAACTAGAATTCCCATCTCGTTACTCTCCTTCTTCACTCTGACTTCTAGGTCGATCATGTCTTCACCAACTTTCCTAAGACCATGTTCTATCCTATCAGCTAAGCTTTGAGATCGAAGATCGGCATCGCGAAATTTTTCGTCCATTAAACTTGCGTTAGTAGCTAATTAAGTTTCGAGCTCCTGTGTTTTTTCGCATAATTTATTCATTTTACTCTCAAGTGACATTTTCAAAATTTCAGAATTCTCTTTAAATTTACTCTCCATAGAATTAAATTTACTATTTAAATTTTCTTTCAAGTTACCTTTTAACCTGCTTTCTAAAGAATCAGAATTTTCTTTAAGTTTATCCTTCAAACTTTCTTTAAGTTTATTTTCGAAAGAATCAGAATTTTCTTTAAGTTTTTCATCTAAACTTTCTTTCAAATTATCAGAATTTTCTTTAAGTTTATCGTTTAAACTTTCTTTAAGTTTATTTTCTAAAGAATCAGAATTTTCCTTAAGTTTCCTTTCCAAAGCCTCAGTATTTTCTTTCATAATGGCTGCTACACGCAGTCCAGCCTCTTTTGAACTCTCCTCCAAACTCCTCATCATCCTCATTATTTCTTCCATAATTTCAATTATTATTCAAAACATAGGGGTATACAATATTGGCAAACACAAGCTTATAACTAGAACAAGAAATATGATTAGCTAATTGGAACACTCTAATAAAATGAGATTTGTCCTAATGTCGACGTGATGGAAAAACAAAATTCTCTACTTTTACGAATTACATTTACCACAATATCACAAGAAAAATATGCAAGTTCTCAAATATCCTCCACCTGGATTCTAATAATGTGTATGTCCAGTCATCGAACGTTTACTACTGAATTTACTTGACGCCCTAATGGTTAAGCCATTATCAAAAATAATCAAACCCATTCTAATTATTAACCAGTTAAATTTTTAATTTTCCCCACTAATTGGGTTTCCTACTAATTTATTCATCCAAACCAGACATCTCTCAACTCCCAAAATATTTCTATAAAAATTATCACAATTTCAAATCGGCATGCGATTGACCATGTCTAAATCGAGACCCACGTTCGAAGCCATTTCTCTCTCTATCTTATTTTATGTGCCCGTTTAGACCGGAGTCCGCACGACCACATATGCATTTTACCAATAACCAGTCAGCACGAGAATCAAAATATCCCGGAGCGCCAGATGGGTTAAAGCTAATCGCAAAAACGACATCAAATGAAGAAAATTGCTTTACTGATTTTTGGCTCAATGCAACAATAAGGATAGAAGGAGATTTAATTGGGTATGACACATCTGGTAAAATTATCTCAGTTTATTTTGAAGTTAAAATTGACTGCAAAGATGCTCAAAGCAGCATCATCCACGTGTGGCGATCCACACTCTTATTTACACACAATATACAGAAATTTTCCAAACACATTTGACAATCTTCCTTTGGAAAACACAAGTCCAATTAATAGTCCTGTAGACTGTGTTCCAAAATTATTAATAATTAATTCCAGTTCAAAGTTAATTGCCTATACTGGAAATATCGTAGATCACTGTTTGAATATTTACATGATATTAACACTCGTAGAATAAATGTTCATAGAATTTTTAAACTTTCACTTGTTTTTCCAGTTTCAAAAAATATATCGTCGAAAAATATTATCATTGAATCAACACACATTATTTACACATATTAATAACATCTGAAAAGTATTTGACCTTGAGCATAGCATCGAAGAACTGTGCGAAGCACAACAACAATTAATTGTTCTTCTGACATTAAACATTCGAGAAGTGACTCGATTATGAACTTCAAGTTCCTAACAAAATACATGATTTCTGAATCATCAACTTGATCACTAAATTGTTGAACCATTCAACTATTAGATTTTCCACTCGGAATCATTATTATAAAAATATTTATATTTATGGCCATTTTTAGTAACTTTTACAACTTGCAATTCTTCGACAGAATGCGGAAATAAGAACTGTAGCTTCATAATAAATTCATTTAGTTCATGGCACTAGGATTGAAAATATCCTTCAAATTATTCGTGGTTAAAGAATTATTTTTAATTGGCAGTGGCCCATTCTACTATTTGTGTAAGAACACAATATTACAACAACAACGGTAAAGGGCTTCCTCTGTAGAAGAATAAACTACTATCATAACAAATCCGGGTTCTAGCAAAATCAAAGTCTAAATGGAATTCGTAAACAAGGTTGAAATAAGAACTGATGGTTTCAAAGAAATAACCTTCGGGTCATCCATCCGACGAAGTGTGTAGTTCCAATACTCCTACTATAAACCTGAGCCATCGAACCTGCTATTTGATTGATGCTCGAAAAAACCTCTTCATTCCTGCGACTTAAACATGCGCACCTGGGAATGGCATTTCAACTACTCCACACATATAAATTTTCTTCCCAAAATTTATACAATAAATCAAGCCTCTGCTTGTTATCAACACTGGAAGATTAATAAACTTACAAGTTTATTTTATTTTACCATTCAGTTCAACCCGTGAATTTACCATACTTATGAAAATCTTTATTTCACTTTCGAGTGTATTTACGTCATGATTTTATATAAATACAAAAATATCCTATTTGATACAAATATCATTTGCTTCCCGTTTCATGCCTCTCCGTGTTATCTGAAAAATATACTTTGCTCATTGCAAATATCAACTGTTCAACCAGAACTGAAATGTTGGTTGAATGCGGGCTTGCGTTAACCACTCTCCTTCGGAAAATCTCCTGTTCCAGACTAGAAATGATTAAACTACTTCATAGGCTCTTTCTCAATACATATGATTATTATAAAATATAATATCCAAGAATTATTTAGAAAAATTATGAAAATTATTATTATTATTATTAGTGGATTATTATTATTATTATTATTTATATCATTTTAAATATGTTTAATTATCATCTCATTATGTGAGAATACACATGTTCGAATCTTCGAATATGGAAAAAAATATCCATTCCTCAACAAAAATAATTTAACTCAACCTTTACATCGACGGTTTTCCGTGGTTTCCCTAAAATATGAAAAATTCAAATAAATCTTCGAAATGCTCATCATCGATCCTAAACTGTTCTGAGTGTTGAAAATATTCAGAATAACTCTAATAAGTCTTGCGTAAATCATTGCAAGATGTAAATACGAAGAAAAAAATGTGTTGGTCATCTGCAGAAAAATAGTTTGTTCCAATTAGCTAAGCATAATATAATTCAAATGTGGCTTACATTTCTTGATGGTCTTGAAGCGAAGTAAACCTGGTCTGTACCAGATTTATCCATAGACATGTCCTATTGGACAAGCACGTATAATCCTTGTATCCGCCGCCATTATATACCCACAATCCGTCTAGTCAGACATAGTGGTAGTATCTTTCGACGTTTGAATTAATTGTTTTTCCATTTTAATATGGGCTTCTATCAAAGCCATAACAGTTTGTTTAAATAGGGTCAGATCTAAGTGATCTCTTCTTAGATATGTCAGTTGTAACATAACTCACGGTAATCTTATCAGTACAAGAAAAACACTGACAGTCTAACCAATCAACGGCTGTTCTGAAGATCGTTCCCTGGGCATGGTTTATTATATCACCATCTACCATGCGCTAAGCAACTTGTAGTTTCCCTTGCGTAGACTAATGAACGCCACCGTTATAGACTAGTCTTCAGTGTACTGACAGATCGAAGTGGTTAACTAGTTACAAATATGAAAACTGACTGAAATGGATTTAAACATCCAAGTATTAAGTTATTACTGGACTGTGACAAAGTACTAAATTCTAGACAAAGTCTAGCATATGTCCATGTAGAAATATAAATATTTCCACCAATATCTGCAGAAAAATCAATCACCTCAGTGATTCTCCTCGCCGTAAACTTACTAAGTTCCAACTCGTAACGCAGCACTTTCGTGACTATCACGACTTTGAAAAGAACTTCTGCGTAGATCCGGCAAGCATGTGCCTTGGTTCAGCGTCGTAGCAACTTGCTAGGCAACTGCTTGTGTTAGAATGAGCTATCGATGCTTCGACCAGCTGGCTTTTATTCAAAACTTTCAGGGTCACGCCGCATCAGCTGATATCTGGAAATCCTCATATCTCTTGAATCCCTGGTCCGATTTACTTGATACTAATTGCATTCTCTTTCATTTGGCCGTGCCAGTAATCTGATCCCAGTCTCAAGTCTCTACTCCATAGTTAACTATTTAATCAATAAATAGCCTCCACCTCTGCTATTACTCGCTACGTCACTTGACATCCAAGTATCGGTAAATTCTTTCCAATTGCTTCGAAAAGCAATGTAGCGCGATATTCAAATATCTCAACTTTCAAAAGCGGCTACAGCCTTTCCCTTGATATCTAGGTGTCCGAATCTTGGAATACCCATTCCTAGAGTTGGGCACAGTATGTTGTTGCAAAATTTGGTAGAGATCGGATGATTAGGTTAATCGTAATTTGATTTAAGCTTTGAACATTTGTGTGGCCGCCATTACGTTTCCGTCAAGATGGCGGCGATATAAAACATGACACTGATGTGCCCTTTGCTAGTGCTACCTCTGTACCAAATTTTGTTCCATTCGGTTTCACCGTGTTCGAATTAATAGGGGAATCGATTTTGACACAAAGATGGCCGCCATCCGCAAACTATTAGGCTAATGATCTATTAGATTGGTCAAAGGATGCTCCCTCCATAAAGGTATGTTGTTGCAATATTTGGCAGAGATCGGATGATTATATTAGTCGTAATTTGATTTAAGCTTTGAACATTTGTGTGGCCGCCATTACGTTTCTGTCAAGATGGCGGCGATATAAAACATGACACTGATGTGCCCTTTGCTAGTGCTACCTCTGTACCAAATTTCGTTCCATTCGGTTTCACCGTGTTTGAATTAATAGGGGGAATCGATTTTGACACAAAGATGCCCGCCATCCGCAAACTATTAGGCTAATGACCTATTAAGTTGGTCAAAAGATGCTTCCTCCATAAAGGTATGTTGTTGCAAAATTTGGTAGAGATCGGATGATTAGGTTAGTCGTAATTTGATTTAAGCTTTGAACATTTGTGTGGCCGCCATTACGTTTCCGTCAAGTTGGCGGCGATATAATACATGACACTGAGGTGCCCTTTGCTAGTACTACCCCTGTACCAAATTTCGTTCTATTCGGTTTCACCGTGTTCGAATTAATAGGGGGAATCGATTTTCACACAAAGATGGCCACCATCCGCAAACTATTAGGCTGATGACCTATTAGTTTGGTCAAATGATGCTCCCCCCATAGAGGTATGTTGTTGCAAAATTTGTACCAAATTTCGTTCAATTCGTGTTCACCGTGATCGAATTGATAGGGGGGGGGGCAGACATTCATAGTACACACATTCACACACACTCATACAGACTCACACACACACACATACACACACACAGACAGACACATTTTTTTTCGCCCTGTGTTGATCTCATAAGTCTACTTTCATTTTTTGCAAAAATCGAAAGTAGGCTAATAACTTGAAATACATTGCCATTTCGGCATTTTACTGCAGGAAGCGTGGGAAAACAACATTCAGGTTGGCCACTTGTAATAGTTTAGTCGAGCTCTTTTTCTTTTGTATAATATAGATAAATATTCGGGAGGGCGCCAGTTCGCAACCTCAAGACTTGTGAACAATAAACATAAAATATTTGTTTAATAGAGCACTGCAGACCTCTTTCTGTCAAGCCGTCACCAACCAGGGTTCATCCCAAAAAGCAACGCCAACTCCGTACAGGCCACGGAGACCCTGGGAGTAGTGGAATGTAGAGGCTTTTTGTGACATCGGCACTAGTTGGGATGGAGTTGTGGTAGTTTTGTTTGTAAAATCCAGTACCTGTGTGGGGATCGAACCCACTCCCCTTCAGTTAGAAGCTCAGCGCCTATACCGACTGCGCTAAGCAGATCCCTCATGTGATAAGGGGTGCTGTAATCTAACTACAGGACAAGATTCAATTAAGATTAAGATAAGGAATTTATTTAATATAACAGGAGTAAAGTCTAAAATATCAAATAATATAGTATATACGTAAAAAAAGAATAAACTGAAATGAATGGAAGGGCGTAACGTTCATAAAGAATGAAGTTAAGCAGAATGTACGGAATACACGCGCTCACCGAGGTTACTCTATAGTGCGGGGGTGGCCAGTAACATTAACTTTGGGAGCCGCAAATTTATGGAGCTGTTTCAAAGCGAGCCAGATTGTAAACAAATTAATATTATATTGGTTGGTTCCTCAGTTTAGGGGCAGCGACAACGCGGTCATATAGCCCTGTGTACTTTGAGTGGGTGTAGAATCTGTCTGATAACCAGTGTTAATTGTGATGACTGTATTAGTGTGTGTATCTGTTTTTTAATTCAAGTAAGGACTGCAACTTTGAAATTTTCAAATAGTTCCTACATTTGCCGGCAAACGCCACCGTCAACGACTACTAGGCCTAGTTCAGAACTTAGCTACTAGACGCCACCGCAGTCGGCTCTTTGCAACGAACGTAGGAACCTAAGTGCGTTGTTTACATTCTTAACCTATACAATTTAGCTTCACACAGGTGTAATTAGTGGAAGGTTCTTTAACATGCCATAAATCTATGACATGGGACCGCCGGCTTTACTTCCCCTCCGAAGGAAGGCATACTGAGGGATTTTTAACGCTCTTAAAAAACCGACGACTTCGGCCGGGTTTGAACCCACGATCTTGGGCATAGAAGCTCAGCATGCTACCCACTACGCCACCGAAGCCGCCAAGAAAGGATGTCCGTCTTTTATGCGTTCATATCCCATTCATCCCATTGCGATGAAACTTTGTTGAGTTGTTGTGCACGCTCCTGCGAATGTTTCTAAATTAGTTAATCCATTTTACGACAGTTTAGAGGCAGTTAACGGAAATTGAAAAAAGATTGTTTCCAAAAGCACTTTAAGAAACATTTTTTTTATTTAGTCAATTTACCCTCTAGGTTGGTGGTTCCCACGGACTCAGCGAGGGAACTCACCACTACCGCCTCTATGGGCAGTGTCCTGGAGCTTGGAACATCTGGTTGGGATGGATACAACTGGGGAGGTGTGATCAGCACTTCGCCCAGGCGGCCTCACCTGCAAAGCGAACAGGGGCCTCATGAGGGAAGGTAAGGGATGGAAGATTGGGAAGGATAGGCTAGGAAGAGGGAAGGAGGCGGCCGTGGCCTTACAGTAGGTACCATCCCGGCATTTGCCCAAAGACGAAGTGGGAAACCTGTTAGTTGTTTGAAATGTGACTGATTTAATTGGAAAGCACTGTTTGCAAGAGTTCACTTCAAGGTTCATCAGTTAGTAAAAAAAAACAAAAAAAAAACAACCCCCTGGCACTATCCAGCCCATGACGGGCTAAGGCCGACCAAGCGACCGCTGCCCAGCCATTTGGCCTGCAGATATTGGGATGACGCGTGATCAGCGCGTCGGGTCCCCTCGGCCGTTAATCTTGGTATTCGTGATCGGGGCGCTGTCTCACTGTCAGACAGCTACTCAATTGTCCTCACGAGGCTGATTGCACCCCGTTCCAACCCTCACGTCAGTTTTAAAATCAGTTAGTTCAGTCCGATATTTAGATTTAGCGTTGAGTACAATGTTACACACACATACAGTAAGTAGTCCCAAATATTGAGACAAGCACACTTCTTCGTTAGCAAGTATCTCTTTTCTGGAACATTCTTCCCAAACATCTCCTTGGAGTTGTAGTGCTTGACTTAACGTACACTGTTGCGCTGCGGGTTGTATCATGGTAGGAGTATAACAGTCGACAAGAACTTAACTTATCCTTTCTATAACGCGCTTTCAGATGACGTATGGTAAAACACGAACTAAATTACGACAACATCAGAAATATATTTGCATAAATGATGATTTCAAGACCTTGTGGTCGCATGCCAGAGATTATCATAATTGGCGTGTTGATGAAGAAACCCAAGAGTTGTTGGTGGATTAATACCGCGGAAGATGTTTGGAACTGACGGTGTTGTAATGTAATATCTACAGGCATAGTGAAATTAATACCTTACGGTACTTACTTTGTAAGTGCAAGATAATAATAATAATAATAATAGTAATAATAATAAAAATAATAATAATAATAACAACAAGAAAACACTTTCCACTAAAGCCAAACTCCATCACTACCACACAGTCATTCTCCCAGAGGCACTCTGTGTGATTGAGACGTCATCATTAACCATCAATATATAAAAAAGGAAGGAAGCTTGTAGTTTAACGTGACCGTTAATCCATCAACATCAAATATATTCAGAAGATAGAACGGCAGATACTGAGGAAATTATTTGGACCAAAGCTTCAGGACGGTATCTGGATGACGAAAAGCTCAGACGAACTGTATTCACTGACTGAACGATTCGCCTCACTTGCACGGAAAAATGCATGAAATTCTATGGACAAATAGCTCGGTTGGACACTCCCCACTGACCAAGAAAATCTTCCTCATAGTCAATGGAACCCGACAAACCAAAGCAAACACCCAACAGGACCTCACTGAAATCAACATTGACCCAATAACAACGACACGGACTGCTTGTAGATATAAAGTAAATTCATATAAGTTTCCATCCAAGTAACCTACTGGACGGAATTTGAAACTCAAAGCTGCATGGACACAAGAAAGGAGACAGGCACATAGCGAAAGGATGAGAAGTTTTGACAAGATAAGAAGAACAAGAAGACCAATGCTAACTAATGGTTCTACGTGCTCCTTAGGGGGACAAACGCATTATATAATAATAATAATAATAATAATAATAATAATAATAATAATAATAATAATAATAATAATAATAATAATAATAATTTTGTGGACGATATTGCCATTATCAGAAGCCTCCGTGGCTTAGGCGGCAGCACGCCGGCCTCTCACCGCTGGATCCGTGGTTCAAATCCCGGTCACTCCATGTGAGATCTGTGCTGGACAAAACGGAGGCAGACAGGTTTTTCTCCTGGTACTCCGGTTTTCCGTGTCAAAATTTAATTCCAGCAACACTCTCCACTATCATTTCATTTCATCTGTCATTCATTTAATCATTGCCCCAGAGGAGTGCGTCAGGCCTCGGCAGCCGGCACGTTTCATATCCTCGCCGCTAGATGGGGGCTTCATTCATTCCATTCCTGACCCGGTCGGAGACTGGAAGCAGGCTGTGGATTTTCATTGCCATTATCACTAACACCAGAGATGAAGCCATACACGCAGTGGAAATTTACATGAAGTTGCACAACGCGGACTACAAATTTCTTATGAAACAAGATGTTCAGTAAAGAACATATAGCCTACTTTCTCCTAAATGCATGTCCTCTTCAAGGAGTATAATTGAATGTTGGTTGTAGTAGGTTGTTGAAATACAACGTGTTATATGGATATAAAACATGAATATGAGGTGCCGTTTGCAAGTGCTACCTCTGTACAAAATTTAATTCACCGTGTTTGAATTGATATGGTGAATCGATTTGCACAAATACATGACCACTATCTGCAAACTATTGGCCTGATGACCTTGTAGTTTGGTCAAAAGATGCTTACCACAGAAAGGTATCGTGTTGCAAAATTTAGTAGAGATCAGATGATTAGGTTGGTCGTAATTTGATGTAAGCTTTAAACATTTGGGTGGCCGCCATTACGTTTCCGTCAAAATGGTGGCGATATAAAACATGACACTGAGGTGCCCTTTGCTAGTGCAACCTGTGTACCCAATTTCGTTCAATTCGGTTTCACCGTGTTTGAATAGATAGGGGGAATTGATATGCACACATACATGGCCGCAATCCGCGAATTATTGGGATGATGACCATGTAGTTTGGTAAAAGGATTCTTCATACATAAAGTTATGATATTGCAAAATTTGGTTGAGTTACGATGTTTAGGTTGGTCGTAATTTGATTTAAGCTTTTAACATTTGGGTGGCCGCCATTACGTTTTCGTCAAGATGGCGGCGATATAAAACATGACACTGAGGTGCCCTTTGTTAGTACTACCTCTGAACCAAATTTCGTTCAATTCGGTTCCACCGTGTTCGAATTGATAGGGGGATAGACATTCAGAGTACACACACTCACACACACACACACTCACACACACACACACACAGACACACACACAATTTTTCGTCCTGTGTTGATCTCATAAGTCTACTTTCATTTTTTGAAAAACATCGAAAGTAGGTTAAAAACCCACTATATGGAAAGACGACCAGAAAATAACTTATCTTTAATCACACAATACGGTAAAATAACACAAGTCCCCCATTTTAAATACCTTGGCGAAATCATACAATCCTCGGGACTAAACCGAATCACCAATGGACAAAGAATCACCAAACTACAGAAGGCCTACAAGCTAAAGTGGGCTCACTACAAAAAGAAGTGCATCTTGCTAGACGCAAAATTAAGGCACTATACAACAATGACTCTTCCAGAAGCAACTTATGCAGCCAAAACTATGGTGATCGACGGTCATTCCAAAATTAAGGATATAGAGAAACAGGAAAGAAAATTTCTCAGATAGATTTACGGGGCAGTTAATAATAACGGTATTTGAATGAAGAGACCTCAAAACGAACTCTACCAAAAGATCCACACGATAACGGACGTAATCAGAAAACACCGAGCACAGTTTTATACACGCATTTACAGGATGGAAAACTTCAGAACGGCGAAGAAATTGCTCAACGTTATAACACAGAGTAAGTGTGGCACGGAGTGGCTGACAGAGGTTCAGAGGGACCTAAAACAGTGAACATTCAAAATCTCGAGGACCACACCGAGTGCCGGAATAAAATAAAAAATGTTAAGTTTGAGCATAGACCATCACGACAGCCTGGAAGAAAATGAACAGAAGAGCGGAAGAAGGAGCATTCTGAGGGGATGAAAAGATTTTGGGAGGAGAAGCGGGAAAACGCCAGAAGAGGAATTAATCATGTATTCAAGTTCAATCGCTCTCCTAAAAGGGAAAAATCGATTAAATAAACAAATAAATAATAATAATAATAAAAATTACGAGCCTTACAGTAGTCGCATATGATGTGTAACATCTCACATAGAAGAAACCTCACGTGAAATTGTTGAAACACCGGTATTTTATATAGTATTATTGGCACAAATATTAATCTATTGCAAAAGGGAGTGTTTTGCAGATATTATAGTTTATAATACGGTACTCATTTTATTAGATGATTTGTAGCTTCCACCAGGAATAGCCCTAATAAAGAATACGATATGGATCAACTAGATTAATAGACGCGACACCGCTTATAACCTTGAATTCCTTATAAACAGGTCCTCTTGATTCACAGACCAACACGTAATTTCATAGGGATTCTGTTAAAATCTATTATATATAATCCAAAATTGACTCATCACCGCTGGGCTCAAACCACTAGATCTAGAAAGCTGAAATTTTGCATGTTGGTTGATCCAAGTATGTAGAGGCTCACTAAGAAAGGGTTTTTGAAAATTCAATTTGTAAGTGACTTTTTTCGGCCCTTTGCCATTGACCATCCAAAATTGATTCATCGACGCAGGGCTCAAACCACCAGACCTAGAAAGCTGAAATTTTGCATGTTGGTTGACCCGAGTATGTAGAGGCCCACAAAGAAACGGTTTTTGAAAATTGAATTTGTAAGTGACGTTTTTCGGCCCTTTGGCACTGACCAAGGACAGTCGGTGCAAAGTTCGGGTTTAGCTCATTTTAAGCCGCCAGATACGAGAAGCAATACTCGGAGGTCCTGTAGGGACCCCGAAACACACTTTTTAAGTTCCTAAAATGTACGGTTTCGGAGATGTTCCCAAATAACTGTGTTCCCTCTGAGAAACAGATCAACGTTACTACGACAACCGCTGAAATTTCGCAGACCGGGGATTGTTTTCTGGCAATATCACGAAAACCGTTCGTTTTAGGGCCTTAAAACGCGTGGTTCGGTTCCCACTTCATAAAAGTGTAAAACACGAACATTGCTCCTCGCATTGATACGCGCAGAATGAGCTATATTCTATATTTCTACGAGCAAATCGACTTGGAAAGTCTCATCACCGCAGGGCTCAAACCACTAGACCTATAAAGCTGAAATTTTGCATGTTGGTTGATCCGAGTATGTAGAGGGCTCACTAAGAAACGGTTTTTGAAAATTCAATTTGTAAGTGACTTTTTTCGGCCCTTTGGCATTGACCATCCAAAATTGACTCATCACCGCAGGGCTCAAACCACTAGACCTAGAAAGCTGAAATTTTGCATGTTGGTTGACCCGAGTATGGAGGCCCACTAAGAAACGGTTTTTGAAAATTCAATTTGTAATAAATTTTGTCGTCCCTTTGACACTGAGCAAGGACAGTCGGTACAAAGTTCGGATTTAGCTCATTTTAAGCCGCCAGATACGAGAAACAATACCGTAGAGTGGGGTTACTTTGTGACAGTTTTGAGGGTTTTATTTAAATTAAAGCTTAACTATTTGTCATTGCACTCTTTCGGTGACGTGCAATCGAAACTGGAACCTTTCTCTTTAATCAAGGAAAATATGGTTGAATTTTCTCGCATGCATCACGAAATATTTTCAAAATAAAATGTCACAAAGTTACCCCATGGGTCAGGGTAACTTTGTGACACTTCAATTTTTCTAGGAAAACAATGAGATACAGCCTCCATGTCATAAAGTAAGACCTTACTGGACGAATAGATATTGCAGGTACTGAGATAATGTATAAAAATGTTATGATAATATTATTATTATTGAATATTATCAAATTATATCAAAGATTTTATCCAGTCCGGCCTAGGCAAATTATTCTTAAAACAATCGATCCTTCGTCTTCTGCGGTCCGAATATGATTTCACCACACATCGCAAGTCATACGTTATGACGGAGAATACAAATGTGGCCATAGCGAGTGCAAACGCATTTTTTTAATCATCACTAAAAATGTTTGGTCCCCCATGCGACATCGGATGTTTTTCTTTTAATTTCATCCACAGAGAGTTCCTATGAATAATGGTATTTTTCTGCAGCACTACGCAGTCAAATATTCTTTTCCCTTATCTGATCTAAAACTTCCTCCAATGTTTCATCAGTGTAGTTCCTATAATTGCGGGCACCCACTCGGTGGTCATACTTCCGCGGTATCTTCAGCCCTAAAGGGGAATCATTTACCATTGATATTACAAAGTTATCTGTGAAATATCTTTGGATTCGACTCTATGCATATTTACTGCTTTGATTTATAAATAATACTCTTTGAATTCTGTGATATGAACTCATTAGGATCACTTTGAAACATTTTTCCGGTGTGTCATATAGTTACCCCAGCAGGCGCCGGTTCCGAAAAAAAAAATTTTGATTTCACTATTTACAAATTTCGCACGCGCTTCAAATTTACACATAAGAGAGCCAATTAGTAGTAAAACCAGTTATAATTACCAGTAATGCAATATATCAAACCCATAATCCTCTACAACACAAATTTTCACAACAGATAATAAACGCGGGAAATCAAGACTCACAGAGACTATATCTCTATTTAGAGGTAAGGTTAGTACGAAGTATGGAAAGTCGCTAATAGGTGGCAGAATATACTGTGTTTGAGAAATCTTGGGGAAAATTGGCCCCAGGACATGATACCAACGTATGAAATTAAAATATATGTGTTGATGCCTCGCTGTCACAAAGTAATACTGCAGTCACAAAGTAACCCCGCTTTACGGTACTTGGAGGTCCTGTAGGAACCCCGAAACACACTTTTTAAGTTCCTAAAATGAACGGTTTCGGAGATATTCCCAAATAACTGTGTTCCCTCTGAGAAACAGATCAACGTTACTATGGCAACCGCTGAAATTTCGCAGACCGGGGAAAGTTTTCAGGCAATATCTCGAAAACCGTTCGTTTTAGGGCCTTAAAAAGCGGGGTTTGGTTCCCACTTCTAACCACGAACATTGATCCTCGCTTTGATACGCGTAAAATGAGATATATTTTATTGATAGAGTTGGCTTTTGGGTTCGGATACGATCGTGATTTTGAGTCTAATTTTATACTCTTTGAGCTGGTTATTGTAAGCGAGCTTTCAGATCTTTACTCTAATTTACAATGTTAAGATGTCTTCTATTTTGCACGGTATGCTTTCATTTTCTTTATAAATTGGTTTTTTGTTAACTGAATATTTTTGTTGCCAATTTTGATCTGCCTTTTTTCGCTTTTTACCATGCTCAGCAACCCATATTCACAGTCGAATGTGTCGTATTCTACCGGCTGTCACTTTAATTATTATTTTTTCTTAATTACTCTTACTGAGGAATTGGGCAAACTTATTTCAATAAAGTTGGTATTTTGTCTTTCACGGCCATTGAATCCCCGCACAAGGCACGGCTTAAACCTAGAAAAGTTGCTGAGTTGGACTAATGGACTAATGGTGCAGCAGAAAAGAGGAGAAGTGAAGCTTTTGAAATGTGGTGATACAGGAGAATGATGCTCTGATGGGTAGATAGGGTAACAAATGAAGATGTATTAAGACGAGTGGGAGCGGAGAGGTGTTTCTGGCGACTGCTAATGACGAGAAGAGATTGGAAGGTAGGACACATATTAAGACACCCAGGAATAGCAAGCTTAATTATGGATGGGAGGGTCGCGGACAAGAACTGTAGGGGTAAACCAGGGTTAATCAGATTGCCTCGGATGTAGGGTGTGGTAGCTATGTAGAGATGAAACTATTAGCTCAGGAGAGGGAGACATGGAGGGATGCATCTAACCAGTTAAAAACTGTAGACTCAAACAAAAACAATCAGGAATTTTAATTACTTAGAGAGGCATGTGAGGCAAAAGGGTGGTTGGAGAATTTCAATCCCTGGGATGTAACACTGGAAGTGACTGCATAATGCACATCAGCGGCCAAGGTGAGAGATATTAAACTATAGGTCTATTAATAGCGATATGTTGACGTTCAAATCATCAATAAGTATGGCCAAATTACATCCAGAATAGCTTAAGTAAGAATACTTTTAATTCCCCATATTCCGATAGATTTGCCATTCCAGTGTGCAAGAGTGCAGTTCCCTCTTCAAACAATATTCGCAATTTCTTTAACAAAGCGCAATGACACACACTTAACTGTAGCACGTGTACATTTAGACAAAACCATTTTTTCCCATGGGCAACAGTATGTGGCGTGCTCGCGAACATCCGGACAACAAAATCGTTATGTCGCAGCAGAAAATGGCAAAACCAAAAACGTAATTTTAAAATGTGTTAACATAATGTAACATCGAACCGTGCAGACTTTCACATCTCCATAAAATTCCCACTTTGCTGCTCATATCAATATACTGTATGTATCAGAATATTCAGAATTAGAATGGACCCACCTATAGCCGCGATTGCTGTAATAGAATAGACCAATAATCAGCAATGATACATCGTCCCCATTGTCTTGATCGCGGGCGAAGCCGTGGGTACCTGCTAGTATATTATATAAAACAAAGTGTCCTGACTGACTCATCATCGCCCAGCCAAAGCTATTAAAGTTAGAAACATAAAATTTTGGGAATATGTTCGTTGTAAGTCGAAAACGCCCACTAAGGAAGGATTTTTGGATATTCAGGTTTTAAAGGGGTGTTAAGGGGGTAGATCTGCATTTCATTAACAATATCTCCCGATTGGTTTCATTGGTGGATGTGATACTCGGCATGTAAACTCATCATTAAAATTAAGAAGACACGTGTCTGATGGTTTTTCGATGTGGTGTATATTATGAGGTGAAATGGGTGAAAAGTGGGGGTTGGGGGATTTCTAACGGAGCAAGTATCTCTTAAACGAAAGAGGTAAAAAGTATGAAATTCGAGGGAAAAAATCTGCTTGAAAAATAAGTAAATAGGTGTTCGACCGTTTTTTCATAAATCCAATTTGAGGGGCTCATGGGGAGGGGTGAAATTCTGGGGAAAAACCGTCCACTAAGGAAGGATTCACTCATCATCTCCCAGCCAAACCTATTGCAGTTAGAAACATGAAATTTTGGGGATATGTTCGTTGTATGTCGGAAACGTCCACTGAGGATGGATTTTTGGATATTCATGTTCTAAAGGGGTGTTAAGGGGGTTAAACCTGCATTTAATTGAATACAACTATCTCATGAGTTGTTTCATTTGGGAATGTGATACTCGGCATATAAGCTTATTATTAAGAATTAGCAGACATGTGTCGAAGGGTTTTTCGATGTGGTGTATATTATGAGGTGAAAGGGGTGAGAATTGGGGGTTGAAGGATTCTTAACGGAGCGTGTATCTCTTGAACGACATAGGTGAGGAATTTTAAATTCAGTGGGAAAAAATCAGCTTAAGAAATAAGTAAATAGGTGTTCGACCGTTTTTTCATAAATCCAATTTAAGGGGCCCTTGGAGATGGGTGAAATTCTGAAAAAAAAAAAAAACAGGAAAGGAAGTGTCCTAACTGATTGACTGACTCACTCACTAATCAAACTCAGGGCAAAAAACAGTTTAAAAATAAGTAAATAGGTGTTCCATAATTTTTTTTTTCATAAAACCAATTTAAGGGGTTCATGGGGTGGGGTAAAATTCTGAAAAATAAATGAAAGAAAATGCCCTGACTGAGTGGGGATATGTTCGTTGTATGTCGAAAACGTCCACTAAGGAAGGAGTTTTGGATATTCGGGTTCTAAATGGGTGTTAAGGGGGGGGGGGGTAAACATGCATTTCATTGAATAACAATATCTCACGATTGGTTTCATTTGGAAATGTGGTACGCGGCATATTAACTCATGATAAAACAAGATGTTCAGTAAAGAACATATAGCCTACTTTCTCCTAAATGTATGAGTATAGTTATAACTCGTTGTTATTATCAAAGAGTATAATAGAACTATTCTTTGTTGAAGACCTTAGAAACGATTTACCTCTACCAAACGCCACGACCTAGATAAAAACTGCTACCATCATTGAAGAAAGAAAGAAAGATAAGAAGTATATCAAGAATGTTATGGATCTGGAGACATAATCGACCGGACTGGCGGCGTGGCTCAGCGGTAACGTTCTCGCTTGCTGGGCCCTAGGTTGCAGGTTCGTATCCTGGCGCAGTCAGCTGGCATTTGAGGGTGCACAAATGCGAGGGAGCCGTGTCAGTACATTTACTGGCACGTTAAAGATCCCCTTCGGGCCAAAATTCCGGCACCCCGGTGTCTCTAAAAGCAGCAGTAGTTAAAAGGGATGTAAAACCAATAACATTATTATTATTATTATTACGACCTGCCGTGGGCAACATCCAACTTTGAGTTGAGGCATGTCTTTACACGTCTGGTTGTGCATGGCTTTCACAACCCTAATTGAATTAACAAATCTTTCCATGACCCTACAGAGACGTGTGTATACAAACTATGTGGATATTTTCGATAATATAATCCTAACAGAGCGAGTGCATTCTAGCGGCCAGAATAAGAAACTTTTCAATAAAATCTGGAAGTTACCTTTTTGGCAGCTAGATGTCTCGAGTAAATCTGCTGGCGAATTATGTTTTAATTAAATATATATTTTACACCATAATGTGGACAATATAACGCTTAATAACATTTTCAAGTAACGCAAAATAGGCTGTTACAAACCCTTTAAAATAAAAAGTTAAAATGTATCGTAGTATCAACTTGTCATTCTTCAAATTCGATGCGCATAGAATGATAATGGTATAGTAATCAATGGATCCCCACGTAGACTAGTCGGGACATCTAGTGGTGAAATATCGAACAATATAATCCTAACAGAGCGAGTGCATTCTAGCGGCCAGAAGAAGAAACTTTTCAATAAAATCTGGAAGTTACCTTTTTGGCAGCTAGATGTCTCGAGTAAATCTGCTGGCGAATTATGTTTTAATTAAATATATATTTTACACCATAATTTGCACAATATAACGCTTAATTTTAAAACATCTGAGTCATTACAAAACAATAAACATATAACATTTCAAGCAAAAAAACTAGCTCTGATCGGGTTTGAACCATAGGAATCTGAGCGACAGGCTATCGCTCTACCACTGAGCTAATTGTGTCAACGAATATCGTTCTATTTAAAATGACTTACATAGAACTTGTTAGCAAATAATGATTTATACTAAACGATTTCATCACTGGAGTATATTATTTATATATAAAGCATTTCATACAAAGTTTATTTATTTTTTATCAGTACGCTATATTGCATTCAATACTCAAATTAGTGAAATATAAGTCAGGCACAAGATATCCGCTGCCATCTTGTCTTATTAATGAATCAGCTGAGCTTTTTAAAATCACGTCTGCACTATAGTATTACAAAATAAACTTTTAATTTCGTACGTGCCTCTTCCTTTAGAACAGTTAAAACGATTCTCGGCTCGATAATCGGAACTGGTGGGTCCCATGATATGGATTATAAAGTTTGCATAATTCGCACGGCCGCCATCCTGAAATGGTATGGCGGACGACCTTGTAGTTTGGTCACAAGACGCATCCTATACGAAGGTATGTTGTTACCAAATTTGGTAGAGATTGGATGATTTGGTTAGTCGTTATTTGATTTTACGTTTTGAACGTTTGAGTGGCCGCCATTCAGTTTTAGTAAAGATGGCGGCGATATAAAACATGACACTGAGGTGTCCTTTGCTAGTGCTACCTTTGTACCAAATTTCGTTCAATTCGCATTCACCGTGTTCGAATTGATAGGGGGGGACAGACATTCAGAGTACACACACTCACACACACACACACAGACTCACACACACACATACACACACACAGACTCACACACACACATACACACACACAGACAGACACACTTTTTTTTCGCCCTGTGTTGATCTCATAAGTCTACTTTCATTTTTTGCAAAAATCGAAAGTAGGCTAAAAAACAAAAAAAAAAGCAGACACGTGTGTAAGGGTTTTTCGATGCGGTGTAGTCTATATTAAGAGGTGAAAGGGGTAAAATGTGGGCGTAGAGGTTTTTTACTTGTGTAATTTTACGATGTGTACTTTTTTCATAGGAATTCAGTTAAATGGATTTTGTGTTTAGTCAGTGTGTTTAATATACTGTATCTCACTTATTTCACATTTACGTTTGTGGTCGGAAACCGTGTTGTGATTTTGAGTGGAATTTTGTACATGCGATGCGATGTTGGGGGAGATTTTGATATTTATGTACCATTGTCTTTATTATCATTATTATTCAAAATTAAACGATAAATCAAACATAGCATTCATGTTTGCGTTGTTGCTAAGTGCACACTTTGCAACTACAATTTTCGCGAAGCCGTGACGGGTAATGGTAGTGAGTCATATTGATATGATAAATATCGTTTAAAATGATAATCTGTTAGCAAAAATATCTACCCCGTCCGGGATTCGAACCCGAGATCCCTAGATTCACAGTCATAGGCGCTAACCCAACGGCTATTTCGACCACACAAATATTGTGCACAAGATGGTGACTTATTTCCACGTTCCAATAATACTGCATTACGGAATTAAGTTTCATTTATTTTTGCTTGTTTCGATAATGTTCCTGCGTGAAATTGAGTTTAAAATGCCTTATGAATAGGCCCTCTTGTGAGTGAAGAGAATGTATTGAGTAATAGTTCATGAAGGCTTGCTCAATTCTCGTATAACCACAACGATTATATTATATTGATGACTGCATTACCATTATGTGGGTTAATATTTGAATAGCCATTGTGCAGGAACATAATACCGGCAATGCCGACTACTTACAATGTTTGATATTAAGGCATTTTACCATTTAAATACTGATACGAAGACTCTGAACATGTACCATGTCATTTGTTTCAATCCCTCGACACCAGAGTTCGCATGAGCGTTTACCGTTCAGTATGTCATATACATTCCACATGGCCGAGAGTATGTCATGGTATCAATTTCCGACACCGCGCGCTCATTGTTTCTCTTACCACTGCCAGCTGGATCGATCGATCGAGTTGGCAGTGCGTCTTACACGTCCGTTCGAGCACACTTCCGTTCGATCGAACGGAAGTGTGCCAGCTGGTGCCACCTCGATCGTTCCGTTCCACTTCCGTCCCATTTTTCAAAATCACTCCCACAAAAATATCCAGCAACCGAGTGGAAAGATGTTGCACATCAATAAGTGCTAAAAGTGGAACGATTCCAAGAGAGAGGGTGGGGGGGAATAAAACCGGCTCAAAATGGTCGGGGGAAAGGAAGAGGATACATAGTGAGATGATGAGGGAATACTGGAGGAAGAAGGAGGAACAGCAAAGGACAAAGCATTGAAATGGGCTCGTGGTTCTTAGGCGACCTAAACGATAATAATAATGCTCCATGAATTCAATGTCCACGACCACATTGGATTGTGTATTGTGCAAAGCGTACAGAGGGAATTAAAACGTCTGACGAATGCGAAATCCAGTACACGGTAGTGTTGGTTGGTTGGTTGGTTCCTCAGTCTAGGTGCTGCGACAACGTGGTCATGTAGCCCCGTGTACTTTGGGTGTGTGTAGAATCTGTCTGATAACCGGTGTTAATTGTGATGGCTGTCTTAGTGTGTGTATCTGTTTTTTAATTCAAGTAAGAACTGCAACTTTGAATTTTTCAAATAGTTCCTACTTTTGCCACCAAACGCCACCGTCAACGACTACTAGGCCTAGTTCAGAACTTACCTACTAGACGCCACCGCAGTCGGCTCTTTGCAACGAACGTAGGAACCTAAGAGCGTTGTTTACATTCCTAACCTATACAATTTAGCTTCACACAGGTGTAATTAGTGAAAGGTTCTTTAACATGCCATAAATCTAAGACATGGGACCGCCGGCTTTACTTCCCCTCCGAAGAAAGGCATACTGAGGGATTTTAACGCTCTTAAAAAATCCGACGGCTTCGGCCGGATTTGAACCCGCTATCTTGGACATAGAAGCTCAGTATGCTACCAACTACGCCACCGAATTGTGATTGTGTCACAATTGATGATAATTGCAAGTGCCTGCCAGAATAGTTTAGTTGGTAGAGCTGTAGCCTCCCTGACCAACAATGGTATTTATTTTAAAACTTAGCAATTCTTCTAGGTTTGTGACGTGTCTTGTGTGGGGTTTCGCCTAGGACACCAAGCTGGTTCATCAGCGGGATCTTGGTGTCCCCGCCTGAACCCCCACAGGAGTAGAGACCTGCGACCCTTCTTATGAAGCGCACCTGTGCCTCTTTACTGCGGGAACTGAAAGCTCAAGCAGCCATAATCTCCCTATGAAGGCCTCCAAAAAGATGGTATATTGGCTTCCACGGCCAGTGAATTAAAAACTCAGCAATTCTTCTAGATTTGTGCCGTGTCTTGTTCATTTTGTTTAAGGCTCCTTTTAACTTCTCTGGCTTTAGATGCGCCGTAAGTGAGCTAATTAACACGAGGCTGTCGCATTTAAAGAGCCTTCCATGCCAACGGGTGGTTTTTAAGGCCAGCGCACAGTGGGTCAAAATCGAAATCTAGGAGGACAAAATTATTTATTTTCATAATTATAAAATCAAAATGTATTACTTCTACAGCATTCTCATATAATTGCCGATCACTATTCTGGGATATAAACGCATCTTAGTGTAAATCTGTCACCAATGTTCGAGCAGTCTGAATTGGAGGGTGAACGTAAGTGGCTGTGGTTTGGTTGTCTTTGTGGTTAGTGTGATGCTTTAAGATGGAACATGCAGCTGAAGGTATGATCTTTGTAACGTGTTTCAGTTATTAATGGGCGTAATTGTTACGTAATTTTAGCTATATTTGCATTATATAATATTAACTATTATTTTTAAAATTATATTTTCACTTAGATTTTTAGTATGTCGCGTCACTCTGCGTCACTTTCTACTTAATGTGAAAATGTAGATAAAGTCTTGTAGTTTTCGTCTGTTATAAGATTTTTTGCATCTTTTTGTTATTACTTAGTTATTTTACGTTTTAGAAGATGCCGCGCAACCAGTTCTCACACGTTTACAACTGTTTGAAGCACTGGGGTCGACGATTATGTCAAAAGTGGAACGTTGTGACTTTGTTAAAAGTAAATTAGGGGTTCTGAAGAGATAACTGAATGCTCTATCCAACTCCTAGTCATAGACAATTTCTTGCATGTGTAGACCTAGCTTAAACATGGTCTTAACTGATGTTTATTATGAAGTAAACAAATTATATACGTTGATTTCACTCTAAATACATGATTAAAACGTAAAAATAATTTTGTCCCACTAGATTTCGATTTTGACCCACTGTGCAGCGGTTAACTGATTGAACCACTCAGTCCTACATCACTGTAATGTGAAAACGAATGTACTTTGGGTAATGCGATGTAGCATGACTCGTAGCGGTGAAAGGGGAAGAGCTTGGGGAGCAAAGTTCACGGGGAAGTTGAGACAGCTGATTTATTTGGCAAGTTTTTATAAAGTTAGATGTATACCTGCGGCAAGTTACCAAGTTACACACGTTTTATGGCGTGATACACGTGTGGTGTCAGGGGACTGACTCGTATCATCAAGTGCTCGCCCGCAGCCAGATTCTGCTGGTAACAACATCCACTGAGCCCTTCCATTGTTAGCGATAGTAACAGAATGAATATGATGATGCTGATAATTGTTGTTTTAAGGGGCCTAACATCTAGGTTATCGGCCCCTAATGGTTTGGGTAATCGTAAAGATGATAATGAAATGTAATCTATATCTAAAACTAACTACTAACTTACCTAGTGTATACTAGAAGAAGAAATGGAAAACAAAAGGAGAATAAGGCAAATAAAGGACAGGAGGAAAACAAATGCCTTCAACCCTGGAAGAATGCGGATTGAGGGACTTGGAAGGAAGGAGAGCCATGAAAGGTAGATAGGAAAGTGAAAGAGGAGAGGGTCCTCCACAGTGGAAATGGATAAAAGGGGGAAACCGGACCCAGCTCAGGAATCCCTCGGGGTCGCCAACTCCCGAACTCACCAGCCGTGAGCCCCTGAGGGTGTAGCAATATCTAGGGTGCACCAGAAGTGGTGGGGCTACATACACCCTGCCTCCTTGAGAGCCTTGAGCAGAAGGCAGGAGATAACAGGAAAAGAAAAAGAAGACTGACCCCTCGCAGAAGGAGGGTATCAGAAAAGAAGAGACAAGGGCCAATTAAGGCGGGAAAGGAAGAGACTCCCTAGGCCTCGGATACCCTAATACCGTCGGGGTCGTAAGAGAACAAGAGTTGACCAAGTGATATCGATAGGAAATATGATGGAGAGGAGCCCGGCACATGTAAGTGGAAGCAATGCTGGACTCAGCTGGGGCGCCATGGTCGCCAATCCACGTCCCACTAGATGTGAGCCCCTGGGGGGAACATAATAAATAGTAGGCCAGTTGAGAAGAAGTTGTGTGGTTTGATTGAGTCTGTCGAGCCCAGAGAATACTAGACTTATGTCATGTGATACATGTCGCAAGTAGAGACAGCGATGTTACAGACATCACAATAATACAGGTTATCAGAACCCCCCCCCGCAGGGGCTCTAACTTATGGGACGTGGGTTGGCGACCACGGGACCCCAGCTGAGTCCGGTCAACTTTTGTTCTCTTTCGACTTTGAGGGTATTAGGGTATCTGAGGCCTAGGGAGTCTCTTCCGTTCCCGCTTTCATTGGCCCTTCTCTCATCTTTCCTGATCCCTCATTCTTCTAGGGATCAGCCTTCTTTTTCTTTTCTCTTTAAGATTCCCGCCCTGTTTTTGTGAATTGACTTCCCGCGTCTCTAAATTACGTTTTGTGATTATTTTTCAATCTACACTACATTTGGTAAGTTGTTCAATCATTCGTCAGTATTTTCAAACTCCGTTAATTTTCGTTATAATTTCCATTTCATTGTCATTTTCACTATCACCCAGACCATTAGGGGCCGATAACCCAGATGTTACGCCCCTTAAAACAACAATTATCATCATCATTATGTTTATCAACTACACACTTCCAAGTAAATAACCAAGCTCCTTTCAACAAAACAAATCCAACATATTATTTGCTATGGAAAAGTCTAACTGTTTTCGGTTGAATGAGAAAGAAAGCAGCAAACAGCGGAATTCGAATAGTTGGATTCAAAAATTAAAGAAGTAGAAATTAGGACAATTGTAATGGACAAGGATAAAGTAAAAACCAGACGGCAGTTATTCGAATATTTTGAAACTGTCTTAATGTTTTTATTATCTTGTCAATTTCGTTTGGGGCCAAAATTCTTCAATGTAGATCGTCATGTCATTCAAAGGGCTTTTCATGGCCGGATGCCCTTCCTGACACCAACCTCGTTAGAGAAGTTAATGAGAGATGAAACGAATGAATATGAATGAAACTGGAAACAAATGTTGAAGGAAGCGGTCGTGGACTGTCAGAGAGTACCGTCCCAGCATTTGCCTGGTGTTGAAAATGGGAAATCACGGAACACATTTCAAGGACGGCCGACAGTGGGCTCGAATCCACGCGGCAACTGAGTCCTTAGAGAGCTTGACCCCATGGCAGAGCGCTACGCTTTAGAGAGCGTAGCTACAACAATCGGTCATGATTAAGATATAGCCTATATATATACTAGCAACCCACCCCTGCTTCGCCCGGGAACAGTTATGAATGCATTTCTTGATAACCACTCTTTTTTTGATCTCAATGACCTACGACCGATATCCGTTTTACGTTTCGGGATGATGGGTTAAAATCACTGACTGGACTGTTAATTAGATCATCATGGAGATGCATGTAAAGAGAATTCTTGTCAGAAGTTATTTAAGAATGGCGAGGTGCATGAAACACAAATCCCCCTTCCGGCCAATCTTAACTTGACTGTGAATTCTGCGGAACGAAAACTTCACAGGCGAAATGAAGGAAAGTCAAGTTGCACTTCCAGGGCCACTCCAAACAGAACCACTCTTCTCTGAAGTCTTAACTCAACACTACTCGACACTTTGCTGCTGGCTGTATCTAGGGCAATAGGCTCGCCCGATAACTAGGCTGTAACTGGGATCATAGGCTCGCCCCTAGCTAGCTCGTAAACTGTCGCCCCAGTAATTGAATGGAGATTGTTGGAAGAAATGAAAACGTTAAGACACTTATAGTGGGCGAAGTATAGAAGATAGAGATATGCTCTCACGGACTTTTTGCAGAACATTTCATGCTGAACAATTCTTACAGTCATAGTATATTGATATTTTTAACGGTTTGCCAAGCGTAAGCTTAAAAAGCGCTCGGACGCCATGTGTTTTTTCGACTTTTTCACTGAAATTGGTACTGCTCGGCTTCCTATGATCATAAATAAACCATTTTCTACAGAAACCTTCCTCGAGATATCCTTTACAGAAAGGTGAAAACCGCATCAAAATCCATCCAGAGGTTCGCCCGTGACATCCAAAAACGACAGTAGCGACACTCGAGCGCAGCAACAGAAGAGAGAGAGAGAGAGAGAGCGTTGCAGCAGAAGAGAGAGAGAGAGAGAGAGGGAGAGAGCGTTGCAGCAGAAGAGAGATAAAACGATATCATCACCTTTCACTGTAACACTTTTATCATTTCAAATGATCTTGTCGACTTCGTCGTTATGCTTGGGTCCAACGTTATGCGTTACGGAGACGGAAGTGACGTCATGCAGCCGCGCGGAAAGTGACGTCATGCAGCCACGCGGGAAGAAGAAGCTAATGGTTATTGGAGTCTGTTGAAAGAGTCCTGAGGCATCGAGCGACCTGGGGCTTTGAGCGAAGCGAACACAAGAATACAGAGCGACTCCTAAAGAGATATACAAGAATAAAATGTGACTCCTAAAGAGGTGCACAAGATGCCAGACAAGTTTACAGGGTGACCCCTAAAGAGGTGTACACGATGTCAGAGAAGAATACAGGGTGACTCCTAAAGAGGTGTACACGATGTCAGAGAAGAATACAGGGTGACCCCTAAAGAGGTGTACACGATGTCAGAGAAGAATACAGGGTGACTCCTAAAGAGGTGTACAAGATGTCACACAAGAATACAGGGTGACTTCTAAAGAGATATACAAGATGCCAGATAAGAATACAGGATGCCTCCTACAGAGGTGTGCAGGATGTCAGAGAAAATTACAGGGTCACACTTAACGAGGTTTGCGAGATTTCAGATTCAAATAATGGTTGACTCTTAAAGAGTTGTAAAAGATGTCAGATTCAAATACAGGGTGACCCTTAAAGAGGTGCCCGTGCGGGAAGCCTAATTTAACTGGTAATGGAGTCTGTTGAAAGAGTCCTGGGGCTTCGAGCGAAGCGAGCCTTTCTAACATGTGAAGCATTTGTAGCATGCGTAATTTGAAATGATATACGTCTAGTCTTTGAGACTGACTGTAATTTTTTTCACGAACGTCGCTGTATTCCAACAATTTATTTGACGTTGTCACGTCAAAAACCAATGATCTTGATCTGCAGGACGCGAAGGAGGATCGATGTTTATTAAAAACAATTAAGAAGAGGGAAACAAAGTTACTAGGACATGTATTAAGAGACTGGCAGATGTGGCTGCAGCCTTTAGTAACTATTGTGATGATGATGATGATAATTTTTAGCCAATTTTCAAATTTGAAAAAAATAGGCTTATGAGATCACCTTTTGTCCGAGTGTCTGTGTGTGTGCGCGTGTGGGTGTCCCCTAATAACTTATAAACGGTTGGAGCGATTTGAATGACACTCGGTAAGTTCATAGCAGTATTCCGGACAACCCCGACCGTGCCCTTTAAGTTTTGTTACGTCCAACCAATCCATCATGGCGGCTGTGCGAATTATTTCACAAGCATTCAATATCTCCGAAACTATTAGCGATATCATCCTGGCATTCTTTACGGTGATAAAGGGATCTACTAGAAGTTCACCTATGTGACTTTTGAAAAACTGGTAATACAAAACCAACATGGCGGCTAAGCGAAGTTGCGACTTTTAAATAGACGTTTCTCGCGATTTAACCAACCAAACGCAATACAACTTGGTACAGTATATGTTTAAACACATTGTAATGCACCGACATCCAACTTTGTTGAATTGTTTATATAACCATAAGATGGCGGCTGTGCGAGATATTTCACCGGCATTCTATATTTCTGAAACTATTAGCGGTATCACCCTGAAATTTTTGTACGGAGATAAAGGGCACTACTGGAAGTTCAGCTAAAATACTTTTACAAACCGGTTAACTACAAAACGAACATGGTGGCCAAGCGAATTAGAAAATTTTAAATAGACCCTTCTCGCGATTTAATGTTCCAAACGCAATGAAACTTGGTACAGTAAATGCTTATAGAAATGATCCACTGACATCTAATTTATTTCAATTGATTACAGAACCACAAAATGGCAGCTGTGCGAAAATTTAAAATCTCGTTTTTACTTCTTGTGCCCTGATCATGCCATTGAAGTTTGAATACTGCACGTACACAATAATCTTCATGTAACAGTACATAACTCTGACATCTACATATATAAAATCCAACATGGCGGCTATCCGAAATATTTAGTCGGTTCTCAATATCTACGAATCTATTACAGCAATCAAACTGAAATTTTGTATGTTGATAGAAGCAATTAACATGAGTAGGATATATGAAAATAGGCTGTATATTTCTTCACGGAACTACTTGTTAAAATATCGGAATTGTTAGTGAAGTAGCCTGTCCACTCTTGAGAGGATTGGAATGTAATGTCTGTGTTCTGTCCAAGTCACGTGACATTGGGATTCTCACAGGTGGAACCACCATGAGCGAGTGGGGTAATTACCAAGAGCGATGCGTCACGTCCTCTTGCTCTAACTTTTCAAATTGCTTTGTCTTTGTGTGTTTGAATGAACTGAGGAGCTCCAACAAACTTGGTGAACAAAGGAAGAGGCTGAGAGAGCCAAATCAGTGGATTGTTTCTCCCTGAAAGTGCTCCAGCAGGAAAAGAGAGAAATTCTGTCGGAAGCAAGTCATCGCGAGGCGCCTCATTTTTACTCCACACAGTACAACTTTCTTTAAAGACTTCCTTTAAACACCGGCATGTTAAATGTGACGCTATACAGGATGCCGTTAATGGGAGGGAGTAATAAGAAAGCTCCAGTGAGTTGAAGTCTAGCACCACCGGTATTTCTAGACAAACGATGGGCTGACGTTTAATTCTTGCTGTACATTCCAAAATTGGTAAGTGCTTTATTCTTCACGGATCATCGAGTTAGAAAGGAGTATTCCCTGTCAGTAAAATGAACTTGGAATTTATAAAATGAGCTCTAAAATTATAATCACTCTTCATTAATTTTGTACGTTGACTTAAACAACGTTACGTTAGAAGAATACCGTATAGTTGTTAGCCTATTTTCAATTTTGAAAAAATAGGTTTATGAGATCACCTTTTGTCCGTGTGTGTGAGAGGTGTGTGTGCCCCCCCTAATAACTTCTAAACGGCTGGAGAGATTTCAATGAAACTCGGTAAGTTCATAGCAGTATTCCGGACGACCCCGACGGTGCCCTTCAAATTTTGTTACGTCTCACCAATCCAACATGGCGGCTGTGCGAAGTATTTCACGAGCATTCAATATCTCCGAAACTATTACCGATATCACCCTGGAATTTTTTACGGTAATAAAGGGAACTACTAGAAGTTCACCTATGTGACTTTTGAAAAACTGGTAACTACAAAATCAACATGGCGGCCACGCGAATTCGCGACTTTTAAATAGACGTTTCCCGCGATTTAACCAACCAAACGCAATAAAACTTCGTACAGTATATGTTTATACAAATTGTAATGCACCGACATCTAACTTCGTTCATTTGTTTACATAACCACAAGATGACGGATGTGCGAAATATTTCACCGGCATTCTATATCTCTGAAACTATTAGCGGTATCACCCTGAAATTTTGTACGGAGATAAAGGACACTACTGGAAGTTCATCAATAAGACTTTCAAAAACCGGTTAACTACAAACCGAACGTGGCGGCAAAACGAATTTGAAAATTTTAAATAGACCTTTCTCGCGGCTTAATGTTCCAAACGCAATGAAATCTGGTGCAGGAAATATTTATACACATTGTAATGCACTGGTATCTAATTTAGTTCAATTGTTTACATAACCTCAAGATGGCGGCTGTGCGAATTTTAAAATTAAGTTTTTATTTCTTGTGTCGTAATCATGTGATCAAGGTGAAAGTTTGAATAATGAACGTATGCAATAATTTTCCTTTAATGGTACATGACTCTATGGCCTATATATTTAACAATCCAACATGGCGAACATCTGAAATATTTAGTCGGTTCTCAATATCTCGAATCTATAACAGCAATCAAACTGAAATTTTGTATGTTGATAGTGGCAGTTAACATAAGTAGGATTTATGAAAATAGGCTGTATAGTTCTTCACGGAACTACTTGTTGGTGTTGCATTTGCGGAGTTGGACATCGTTGTCATTAGCCTCGTGTGCTTCAGTTGAACAGACAATTAGTCTGATAACTTGTAGTGTGTATATTTGCAATACACCGGCCGTGGCCTTAAGTTAGGAACTATCTGGGAATTTGTAGAAGTAGGAAATTGGGCAAAACCATTTTCTGCATGGCTGAGGCAGGAATTGAACTCCCCTCTTTGCTTCTCAAGGCTGAGTGAACCCAGTCCCAACCTCAGATCAGGATTACAATTCTTGCCATAGTAAAGATTCGAACCCGGACCTCTGGACCGACAGACAGGAATGCTAGCCACTACTCCACGAGGTGGTCCAGAAGAATAGAAATATGCCCACATTAGACTAGACTGGAATGTGCCCTGAACTCATAAGTACTCACACTTGTTCGTGTTTATCGTGATGTCAAGGTTTCGCTTTTGATAAACCATCGTTAATTAATTTAGTATTAGCATGTAGTTATTCCTATTGGTTGATTTCTATTGCTCGTTGGAGTTATGTATTTTAACTTACCAGTTTTAAAATTTGAAGTAAAATGAAATCGGCAACTTTGAGAGATTGAAAATCACGCGGTAAAAATATGTTTGGTAAGTGGAAAACTGCACCTTTTAACGTATTTGAAAAAAAAAAAAAAAGTCAACATGCATCATACATTTTCATTTGAGATTGTTTTGTCTTTCACCGTCCAGTTTAGTCTGCAAGCCTCTGTTTGGGAACTAGTAGCCTTCATGACGCCTTATTAGCAGTTAGCACTGTGGCCTCCTCTGCTTCTCTTACCCTCTACCGCCGAACTCATTAACCTCTTAGGTAATCTCTCCTCTCCCCCATGACCCCACCATCGGAGTCGGCTCATACGAACAGCTTTATTTAGCGTGTTCATTTCTAATGTTACGGGTGCGGGGTTGCTTCATCACCTCGCCGCGTGATTCACATCCCGCCCCAGGCTACCCCTGCCTCGGTGTTAAACAGCGGCTTGCACAACGAGGCAGAGGTAACAAACAAACCGTTTCGAACCTTCGCGTCCCACCTGGTATTAGAACTCTCGGGAAGGTCTGTGAGTAGCCATAAACCCTGGTCTGCTCTGGAAACTTCTGTTGAGTCATCAGCCCCGATATATAAGAGCGACCCTGGCCAGTGGGACACGTCTGTATTTTGAGGAGTGTGTTTTTACCAGTGCGACAGAAGTATTGTGGTGAAGTTATGTGCGAATTGCGAAACCAAGTGAGTGTTTCTCTGGACAGAGAAGCAGTGTGAATCATACAGGGCCCGTGTTTAAGACGAGCATTGAGTGGTGAGTGGCAGACTGTTGTAAATAACTGTGGCTTGTGTAGTCAAGGAAGAGGTGTGGGTATTTCTAGCGAGGACACGGGACTAATTAGTGAAGGATTAGCTGCAAGAGAAAGTGAACAGGGGGTGAGTGCGCTCGATAAGGAAGGGACTTCAGTAAAGACTGCTAATGGTTTCTGTGTGTTTAGTGTTCAGTGTTTATTCCTAGACCTGCAATAAAACTAATTTTTGTTAAATGACCATTTGTGTTGCGCTCTACCAACTGAAATCCAATTTACGAACGAGCTGCTAGGGGTAGCACGCAACAATAACTTAGCCTTTATATCTTCATTACGAGTACCTTCCTGCCATTGCTCCTATCTGCATATTATCAACATAAATACTTTTGATTACCTGTAGCAACCGTCCCTGGATACCAGAATCCCTCAGGATGTTCAGCATCTTCTCCCTGGGTTCTCTATCGTACGCCTTCTCTAGTTACACAAACACAACTGTCTGTTCTCCTCGTAGCATTTCTAAATAATTTGGCACAAACTAAAACATTGAACATGACATCTTTCTTGTGGTTTATACCCTAGCAATACCAACGGGAGGGGTAGGGGGGGGGGGGGGGGAGTTTTTTTTCGTGTCCACCAGTTCCATTTATTTATGGTTTATTCATGGTATTTCATTTCTACGCTCACTGTACACAAAGTTATTGTCTATTTTGAATCCGGTTACCTAACCTCACATTTACTTTTTTTAAATTTCAATTCTTGTATAAAATATTAACAATTTTCTTTGGTGGGCACGGAAACGCCCCCCCCCCCCCCTTTGGTAGTTCGTGTGCCTCGTCATACTACGACCGGGTGAGTTAGCCGTGGTCGTTACGGCATGATTGCTGGCAGTCGCTCACATGCGGGAGGCGAGGAGGTTCGAATCCCCCCGCCGGCAACCTTGAAGATGGTCTTCTGTGGTTTCCCATCTTCCTTCCAGGCAAATGCCGGGGTTGGTCCCTAACTATAGACCACAGCCGCTACCTTCCAACTCCTCGTCCTTACATTCAAACTTTCCTCCCCAGACAACACTCCACACGCGACGGTACTTGTAGCTCACCCATTGGGTGTCCGTCTCGAAGCAGCTACAAAACTGGCGAGCCGAACATGTCCTCGGAAACTCCCGGCACTAAAAGCCATACACTAAAAAAAACATACTACGCACTGTGGTCATACTTTTCTTGTTGTTTCGGTTTCCATCAACAGAGTGCACTACTAGCCTATATGTTGTATTCCAACTGGTTTCGACGCTCCTGGCCTTCTTACCGAATACATTGTTAGTGGACAGCGAAGAGGACGTTGCCACCTATGCACCGAGGAATGTCATTCCAAAGGGCAAGAGTACAACAAAGTTAACAAAACCACTATAATTTGTTCTGGTACACATGCGGAAAGCAGTGAATACGTGTGTTCAAGATGGCGAATACAGTAATCAGTGAATAATTTACTTTCTGAAGTTCTCTTTCTATGAGTTTCTGATTTCCTTTACAACTGTTGTTAGTTAAGTTCTGTTTTTGCCATTTGAGGTTCAAATTACAAGATATGTTGATTAAAGGATAATGCTAATCACGCAAAAGGAATTTAGTCTGGTGGTCACAAAAAGCACGGTATTGCTAGGGTAAAGCCACACTACTGGTTTTCATACAGCTTACTGTCGGCCAATGATCGAGCTCCCCTTTCTACAATCCCGGAGTACACTTTGCTTGGGACACTTATCAAAGAAATGCCTCTATACTTATTGCAATCTTTTCTAGCATACTGTACATAGAACAGGAATATGGAGATTTACAGTTTGTTTCCATGGCCACAGCAAACAGCTCGGTAGGCCACGTGCTGTACGCTGCCACAACGAAGTGTCAGCTGGAACATAATTCATGAGTTGCCCCCCCTTGTCTGGCGGTGTGTTACGGCCATCAATAAGCTACTCTGATTGAAGCCCATCGCCCGCTTGCCTCTGTCACTGTTCATATTGATGTACATCCCCAGAAGTGGCGTCATAATCCAATGACCCAGCAGCTTAGCCGAGACTGAAGCAGGTCGGGAGAACCGGGCCACTGACAGTCCCCACCTAATAGAGGTTTATCCCCCGCATTTCCTCGTGCCGATTGCTGAGGCACGTAGCCCAATAACAATAATCACAGTATACACAATAACACAGGGTATTCATCCTCTGCATGGATACAGCAACGACAGACATACAGACCTCACATCCCTGGACCCTTCTATATGCGGATGATGTGGTACTTGCCCAAGAAACCCGCCCTGAACTCCAGCACCGGGTTCAAACGTGGAACGACAGACTGGCTGAAAATGGATTACACCTCATTATCCAGAAGACAGAATACCCGGAATGTGGCCCCCAAACCAGAGGTACCATCAGTATCAGCACAAAAAATCTGCAGAAGACCATGCATTTTAACTACTTAGGGTCCATTGTCACTTCAAATTGTGACGCCACTCCTGATACTCGGATGAGGGTAAACGCAGCCTCGCTCAAGTGGAGACAAGTCACTGGATTCTCTGTGATAAAAAGATGCCTCTGCATTTAAAGGCAAAGGTCTATAAGTCTGTGGTACGCCCAGCAGCAATCTATGGGACTGAATGTCGCCCCATGACCAAATAACATGAGCACATTTTGCATACAATGGAATTGAAGATGCTCCGATGGTCGATGGGGCTGACCCGATTTGACCACGCAAGGAACACAGACGTCCGGCGAAGATTTGGTGTTGCACCAATTGTCGAGAAAGTGAGGGAGGCTCGTCTACGCTGATACGGTCACGTCATGAGAAGACAGAACAACTCTGTTGCAAAAACAGCACTCCACATCAACCCAGGTGGAACAAGACCACGTGGAAGACCTGCAAAGCGGTGAACTGACAACATCAGGCATGCACGCTGTTGGTCTAACACCAGAAGATGTCAACGACAGAAATAAGTGGAGTAGATATAGCAAAGTAGCAGACCCCGCAAGGGATTAATGCTAGGAAGAAGAAGAAGAAGAACACAATACCACAGGGTATCAGACACATTCGACACCTACTTAAGTACGCGGACCTGATGAACATGGTGTCCCAAGCCACAAAAGTGAATTAACCGAAGATCTATAATTGGTGACAATAATAATCTAAAAAGCTTGCCACGGTGGTGAGTGGTTATCGTGTTGGACTACCAACCCCCCCCCCAGCTTGCAGGTTCGCTCCTGGCCGTGATAAGTGATTTTTTGAAAGGCGAAAAAAAATCACGACACGCATGCCATTCATTGTTGGCTTGTTAAAGAACCCATTTGAATTCAGTAGGCCGTGTTCATAATGGCAAAATTAATCTCGGGATTTTCCGCCAACACAAGAAATTTCCTCCTTTCTCTACTAGAAAGCGCTATAGCGTTAATGAGCTTAGAAATCTAACCTCCTTGACTTTCATAGCGCTCCAAGGAACAACAAAATTCGACATGCAAGCTGCCCTCTGGGCGCAAATAATAAAGCTTGCACCAGGCACCCGACGCCATACGATATTATTATTATTATCTTATAATCTAAAAGACTGCAACCTCAAGGTCATCTTCCCCAGGAATCAAGATCGAGAATCTCCCCGTGGTGGCACATTGATGTGTGAGACTGTCACATCTCTAAGGTGGACTGAGAGCTGCATCATGTTGACGCACATGTATAGCAATACCAAAAGATAATAAAGAAGCTTTAATTGGTTACACAAGGTCATTTTTCGTTTCGTCTGAAAGAGCACATTGTCGGAACTTGGCTCACTTCATACAAAACTGGAACAGGGCGGTCTCACAGGCATGGGCTCTAGTTTCATTGCCAATTGCAATCGCTCGTTGTTGAAAGGCACTAAGTCCAAATGTTTAACAAATCCTTTATACCGCGATTTTGCGTCCTAGGAAGCAAGATGTATGTTTTAGTGTTGAATGGAACCATGTCCTAGCAGCGCTTGTGCCATTACCACAGCCGCCAAGTTAGTTATTTTGTGTTGAAACGAACTTAGTCCAGTAGTTAGTGCGTTTCAACATAACAAAATAACAGTTATTGCATTCGTGTACTAAGAATGTGAATGATATTCCTCGCTCAAATGGACAAGTCCAGTTACGTATTTGGTCAATAACATTGTTAGTAACATACGGAACAATGCCGGCCCCATGGTGTTGGGGTAGCGCGCCTGCCTCTCACCCGGAGGCCCCGGGTCCGATCCCCGGCTCCATCAGGGATATTAAAACTGACGTGAGGTCTGGAGCGGGGTGCACTCAGCCTCGTGAGGACAATTGAGTAGCTGTCTGACAGTGAGACAGCGCCCCGATCACGAAAACCAGGATTTAACGGCCGATGGGACCCGACGCACTGATCACGCGTCACCCCAATATCTGCAGGCCAAATGGCTGGGCAGCGGTCGCTTGGTCGGCCTCAGCCCCTCATGGGCTGTATAGTGCCAGGGTTGACTTTTTTTAAAATACAGAACAATGCTATATCGGCGAGTGTGTGCACTTTCCACATAAAAATAACTACGTCTCATATTTCTGTACTAGAGTGGAAAAACAGTTTTTTTGTGTTTGTCTCAAAACATTAAAAATTGGACTTAGTGTCTTTCAAAAACGAGCGATTCATACACTTTTCTGATCATGCCACCTGAAGCTTAGGCCACCCACATGACGTAACGTCACTGCTCCATGCCTACTAGCAGGGGCTTGCACCTCCCCCTCCAACCACTCATGAAGAATAAGTGCAGAAGGAAGCGAGCCTGGTGTCGAAACACTGACAGGTTAACTTTGTTTTAAGTAGTTCAAACGTGATTTTATTTATTTTGATTTATAATAATAATATTTATTGCAGCTAAGTAGCCAAAATATGTATGACATACCACGTTCGATTGTGGTAAATTGACACCAGAAGGTAGTGTTACCATCTGTTGATGTTATAATTCATGCTATTTCTTTAGTGTTCGGGACTAAGTTCCATTAGTGATTTGTTGTTCTGATTGTGATGGAATTTCACGAACCGCAAACCTGTTGACTGCGCTTCTCATCTGCTGATTAGCTTTTGTCGAACTTCGGTCGATCATGGCACTTGTGCCAAAGAATTCTTCTTCTACCTCTTCTTTCTTTTGCTGCCTTCCTGCTAGGAGACTATTATATGCTTGGGTGGTTGGCTATAACAATATATGTTTTAGTTCCTCAATCATGAAACGATCTCTTACCAGTAGATATGCATACATGCAGGGTGTACATTTTCATATGCCAAGTATTTTCTTCAACTATATGGCTTTGACATTTTCCATTATTCCTAGGTCCCTTACTTTCAAGTGGTCCCATATTATTTGAAGACCATAGGTCATGATGGGTACTATTTTAAATTTGAAGATCTTCATTGCGGTGTCTAGTGATTTTCCTGATATCCCTCATTGTAGAGATGGCGTTCGACTTTTGCTGTACATGATTGTTGAAGGAGTTCAGAACGTGACTCCCTAACTCTTTAACTATTTCTATTTTCTCTTCACCAAGTTTTAGTTTTTCTATTTCTGTGATCCTTCCCCCCTTTTTTAAACACCATTAGTGAGCTTTTCAGTGAGTTCTCCTTAACCCAAATGACTAGATTGTGAAGGTCCGGAGGTGATTGCCATGTCATATACTGAACCCATGTACCATTGGCTCAAAAGGGGTCGAATCCATGTATTTGGGGAAGGAATGAAAGAAACATACAGTTTCTAATGTAACATAGAGAAATTTCAAGCCAGGATTCTAGCCTAACGTTGTGCAAGCGGCAAGGACCAGGTGTTCAGGAGATGAGATCATGCCTCTTGACTCCTTGAGAGGAGCGGGTCATGGATATTAATAGAACGAGTGGAAAATTTTTACTGTGAGACAGAGAAGCGTGACTCGGAAATCCCGCTTAGCTTGCAGGAAAACGGCAACACCGCCGATGTGCCAGAAGAAGAATAATTAAATTTAACCCATTTGCAGGAATGAAAATAAGTAAATAAATACAGTACTGTGAATCATTTCTGATTAGAGATTTTTGTGTAAAGAAAAACCTTGTAATAATTGCACAGAAAAAAACTGCAAACGCAGTATACGTCATCGGGGATTCACTGATACCAGAGGAGTGGGGATATTAAAAATGAACAGCAACACCCACGCAGCTGAAGACTACAAATTAATTAATATCTCCGAATTGCACGATCGATTCTTATGCGCAGTGAGATCATTTGACGTTGAGAAGACGAGCTTTCTGGAGATATAATTTTTATAATTGTGCAACCATTATTTTAAAAGTTGGTCACGAAAAGGACTAGAGTTTTATCTTTTTGTGACTAAAGAGTATAAAGCTCCTGGCAGAGCCAGACCAAACATGCAGTTATTCCGACAGCCCGTGAGGGGGCGTCACTCTGTATCACACCGCATGCAGTCATTCCGACAGCCCGTGAGGGGGCGTCACGCTGTATCAAGCACCGCAGACAGTATTCAAGAGCCCGAGGGGGGGGGGGGGGGCGTCACTACGCATCATGCAGTTTTACAACGAGCACTCCGTGAGCGGAGGTGCTGCGTCAAAGTATTCAAACGTATGAACTTCAGGGGAGGTCATACTGTGCAACGAGTATAAGCACCGAATAGAAAATATCCGACAGCCACGGGCGTCGCGGTATCAATAATTTACGTGCCTCCGTAAGGAATTGTAAAGAAGTAAAATTTACAGTATCGCCGTGTTGAAAAAATTAGGAAAATCCTAGTTACAGGATTTAGGTCCGACAGTATAAAAGTTTACAGTGAAAAGTTCATAAAATACAGTCAAAGCAGGCTGCGAACTTAGGACTCAGGGCGATAGGTCTTTAAGTGAACGACCAAAAGATCATAACGTACGGAAGTACCGTAACAGCGAGATAAACAGTTTATCTAATTTAAAGAACCCGAGCAGGGACAGAGAAAATAAGGTTCGTAAGTATTCTAGAAGATTAGAAGTGCGAGAACCGAATAAGCAAAGAAGAAGACGGGAAACTATAGAGATCGTTTCAAGAAAGCAGACGAACTATTCAAAAGCACTAAGACGCAAGAAGTATTAGTTGCTAAAAATCCGTAGGTCACCGATAAATTATCGAGGGGACCGTGAACAGAACAGACTTTCGCTAAGATCAATAAATAGGATCTAAAAGGGGAGCCGTTCGTGTCAGAGGAATAGCAGATCGTCAAGAACGGGATTCGAAGGAGTGCTATTGCAGGGAGGAAGTAGATGATTCGAGACTTTCACATTCAGAGAGGATAGGAAGCCGACATTACTAAATTTCACCCTTGGAGACGGGAGGTCAAGAGGTCACGTGTGATAGGCTTAAATAGCGGCCTAGTGATCAAAATTTGTGAAGTGTAAATATATCAAGATTTTGTGTTAAAATAATAGATTTTCAGTGTTTTTATTGTGTGTTCTAAATGGATACACTAGTGTATTTAAAATGTTATTAGTGTTAAATGTATACGTGTTAAATATGTGTCAAGATATGTCTGTACGTGCAATGAATTTCTACACGATGGAGTAAGTTAAAAGTGGGCCAAAAATGACGCATCGCACGAGGAGAAGGGTCAAGAAACGACCTTAAACATGTGAGTAAAGATTTTCATTATGTTTTGGTGTCGGGGAAATGATTGTGTACAAATCCACCGGAGTTTTTGAGTAAAAGGGATGTTTCTAAATAACTAAATACAGAACAAGAACGCGGTCTGAACAAAAATAGAATTTTTAGAAATTATAAATAATTATGTGAAAGAATAAATCCTGTAGAGGAAATGTATGAATACAATGTCAGTGTATTTGACGAATGTTATAAAAGCAAGCGTATTAATAATAATAATAATAATATAAAGGAAATATAAATAAAGATTAAACTGAATGATATGAAAATAAGAGCGTTGGAGCCTTAATAGAAGTGTAAGATATGATATTAATGCATGTTATTTAAAATAGAGCAATTATTGTCAAAGGAAAAGATTAATATAAAAATTGAGATATGTATCAATTGTTAATATGGAATGTATCAGTTCTTTGGAAGACGCTAGGCTTAAAAATAATGTATAGCGCAATGGAGCGCAATTAAAATAAAATGTCACGCTAGGAATGCGTAAAAGTTAAAAGTACTTGGTAAATTACTTATGAAGGGTAGTTGATTGCAGTGAATTGAGATATATTGTAAGTCCTCCAATAGTGACATAGATCACGAGGCCATGTGTGTGTTATTTATATTGAAAAGGGAGCAAATGTATGGTATTATTGAGCGTAGGTCATGTAGGCTACGGCTGACCCTAAATCGCATTTTGTATAAGTCCTCCAATGTGGAAATGGTTCCCGAGGCATGTTAAGAGATTCGAACCTAGAATCCTCTTGTTGTTGAAGCCCCTAATTATTCGTCGTAAAATGTGTATTACTCTTCCCAATCAATGAGGACCCTTTATAATTAATAAATGCCAAGATTACGAAAGTGGTTTATGAGCCAAATAATATTGTTGAAAGGAAATAAGTGAAGTTAAATGCCAGGTCTCTCCATAGAACTGAAAGAAAGGAAGATTTGTTTTAAAAGCATTGAGGAGAGCTCCAACCGTAGACTAGACAGGGAGTCACCCTACCAGTCATAAATCTCGCTCGAGTATAACGGTCTGACCCTCATAGCAGGAGGGTTGGGTGAAGGCCGTCTGTAAGAAGGAATGAATACACCGTGAGTGTTTAAAGTTGTTAATGACCCGGGAATTGAACCGAGGTCCTTGTAGATGAAATTATCGCTTGCAAGTTCATATCGTAGTTTTCTTATGTGATGATGGTCTTATAAGACAAATAAAATAAATAACAATCCCTATTGTAATGTTGTATAAACGTAGGATCCCACGAGTTAAATGAAGATAACTAGGTTCCGGGAGTAATCATAGTTTTTGACTTTGTCAAGTAATCTTTATAACTCTGGAGTACACAAGTATTTTCCCGATCACTATGGTGAATTTGTAAAAAGAGAGGGATGATAAATGCTGAAAACATGTGAAGTGCCCAAATATTTAAGTAAAGAATTAACATGTACTTTAAATGTAATTATATATTTGTTTTGATGATAAGGAAATGTAAAAATAGTATTTGAGGTGTACAAGAAGAATGACACCATTATTATTGGAAAATATCGAGCCAAAGGAGCTCGTAGTTATATGGAACTTTAAGATAGATACTTTATGGAAGTAAAAATAATTATGAATTGTTGGTTTTAAAGGAAACCATGGGTTTTAATATAATATAATATTTGTTTTATTCTTATATTATTCCTTGTTCACTTGGAACAAGTAGAAGATTTTGGTCAGTAGTTTAATTGTTTTATTGTTTGTAGCGCCATAATTTTGGTTAATTAAATGTTTTAAAATAGGAGTTATTTTGCAAGTGTATCCTCTATTTAATCCAAAATGTGTAAGTCACAGAGTGGGAGAACATACTACAACCCCGAAAATCCCGAATTGAGCAATGCTGGCATACTGTGATTTGCATATTTCTTGCTGAAAGGGTACAATACATAGAGGCAGACTCTGGTATTTTCGGTTAATGTAATTTTGATTACATCTGCGGTGGCATCGTTGAATAATAATGGACTCAAAGGTTCACCTTGAAGGATTCCATTTGTTTGTTTTGATTTATGAGAAGAGTTTTTTTCAGAGGCACCTTAGCCAAACTTATGCAAATATTTAATGAGGGTTCAGCAAAACATAAGTACAATATCTTCAAGGGTCCGTGACTCTGGGAAGCTCTGCTGTGAAGACTATAGTGATTAGTTACTACACTCAGTTAGAAAAGACGCCCTCCTCCATGTGTGTGTCTTAGAACCATGCATCTTAAAGCTTTCGCTCCCAGGCTCAGCTGTGACATATCGATTGGTCCAGCGTGAAAAATGATGGGACTCGAACCGGGACATCATGAGCAATGGTGGAGCGAGGCGCAGTTCAGTGAGCAAGCATCATTCAGATGGTATCTTGTGTCCATGTGGCCAAGTTTCACAAGTAGAGTCGCGTCATAGTTGCAGAATGTGCCCATTTCGTGGCGTAGCGGTTTTCTTGGCTGATACTGTATAGACTCTCGGTTCTGCTAAGCTTTAACACTCTATAGGGCTAAAATAATTTTTACTTTTGTGTGTTTCTACATTTTCAGTTGTTTTAATTATTATAATTATAAATAATGTTATTTTTGTTATTCTAATTTCAATGTTTATATACTGTATATATATATATATATATTAATTTTATATTCTTATAGATTTAATTTTGATATTTCTAATGAATTAACTAATGTAGAATTGATTGTTACAATTATGTTCATAATTTGTTTTATAGTTATGTTTATTATTTTCATTTTTATATTTCTTTTATAATTGTAATTTTATTTTTAAGGTTTTTATTTCCATATTTATGTTTCATTTTTACACTCGAACTGTTAATGGTTTTAATTTTAAATTCTTTCAAATTTTATCCAACACATTACGTCAAGTAGATATGTATAGAATATTTGATTCTTAGAAATACTAGCACTTCGGCATGAACATTCTCCGTAATTTGCCTTAATGATTCAACTATCAGCATAAACTGTCCTTATAAATAATAATAATAATAATAATAATAATAATAATAATAATAATAATAATAATAATAATAATAATAATGAAAAATCCACAGCCTGCTTCCAGTCTCCGACCGGGTCAGGAATGGAATGAATGAACCCCCATCTAGCGGCGAGGATATGAACTGTGCCGGCTGCCGAGGCCTGACGCACTCCTCTGGGGCAATGATTAAATGAATGACAGATGAAATGAAATGATAGTGGAGAGTGTTGCTGGAATGAAATGTTGACAGGGAAAACCGGAGTACCCGGAGAAAAACCTGTCTGCCTCCGTTTTGTCCAGCACAGATCTCACATGGAGTGACCGGGATTTGAACCACGGACCCAGCGGTGAGAGGCCAGCGTGCTGCCGCCTAAGCCACGGAGGCTTCAATAATAATAATAATAATAATAATAATAATAATAATAATAATAATAATAATAATAATAATAATAATAATAATAATAATAATAATAATAATAATAATAATATCGTATGGCCTCGGTGCACGGGTGCAAGCTTTGTTAATTGACACCCAGAGGGTGGCTTGCATGTCGAATTTCGTCGTTCCTTTGAACGCTATGAAAGTCAAGGACGTTAGATATCTAAACTCCTTGACACAACAGCGCTTTCTAGTAGAGAATGGAGGAACTTTGTGTTGGCGGAAAATCCCGAGATTAATTTTGCCATTATGATCACGGCCTACTGAATTCAAATGGGTTCTTTAACATGCCAAAAACGTATGACATGAGTGTCGTGATTTTTGTCGCCTTTCAAAAATCACTTACCATGGCCAGGAGCGAATCTGCAATCTTGGGGTTGGTAGTCCGACACTATAACCACTCACCCACCTTGGCAAGCAACTGTCCTTATGATAGGTCGTTAATATAGAGACCACTATCTCATGAAGAGGACTGGAAACTGCACAGGTTTTCTTCGATCTTTAGTACTCGAGTTCAGAGCTAAACCTCCTAATACGAGACTTGGCCATAACAGGTAGCTATATAGAAATCGAGTGTGGAGAAACCTCTGTAAAACCGCTGTTAGTTACGGACTATTTCGAATGTAGTCCAAACCATGTACGAGGGCGAATCAGAAAGTAAGTTACACTCCCTGTTATGGCCCATTACATATAGGCAACACGGCTATGACAACATATACTGTCAGTTCACTTTTCCACATAGTTCCCAAGATATGTAATCATTTCTCGGAACGGGCAACTGACTTTTCGATTGCAGATGCGTAGAAATCACCACTAGCGCTATTTAACCATGTGAGTACAGTTAAGTGTTATCAGTGTCAAAGGCTCGACGTTGGAGACTTTATATATGCGCCAGTTGCTGTTGAGGATCGAAGGCTTCGAGATCTCTTCTTTAAAGCCCTCTGCTTCTCACCTATCACTCCTTCCGCTGAAAGGAAGGCACGCATCTTGGTCAGAACTTGGACATCAACTTGAATGGGTTTGTTCCGCAGTCTTTCTTGTGGAACCTTATAATGCAATATCGACCCCTGTTAGGAAGTTTGGCGAGAGGTAAGCCGCTAGCCACTGAGTTCCGCCTCTTAGTGGACTCATTAAACTCGAGAGAGATAACTTGTAGTGGATAATCTACCACCTCTTGTAAGCCATCAACTAAGTCACGTTCGTTTTGAAATAAAACCGGAATTCTCGTTTCTAGAGATTTTTACGTATCTTTATTTCCAAACATTACGTGTTGATAATAAGCAAAAATATTTGCCATAATAGCAAATTGTTTAGATCAGTATTGATAGAATAATTAAAAACACTTAAATGTCTATATTTTATAGACCATGTGTACATGTTTCGAAACACGTTGGTTTCTTGATCAGCACAGTAAGAGAACTTATCCTAAGAAGACTTAAACTAAGAAAATGGATATCCTTACATTACGTTTTAAGAGATAATTAAGAAAAAAACTTTAATAAATCCTTGAAAATATCTATGAAAATTTGTTATATTATTAAATAATCTTTTGAAAAATATATGAAATATTGTTTTATGGCCAATTACAGGGTTAATCTTCTGAAAAAATATCTATGAATTTTTTTGTAAATGTTCCTCATCTGCTAAAATTATTGGTTATTATGTGTTCCGCTGAATATAAACAGTATCTTCCAAAATGTACTAGTAAAGCTTTAAAGTAGTTGCGTAACGGAGATGAACGTCGCATGTAGTCAAAACTCCAGGAACTGATACAACCTATGATTCTACTCAGAAGATTAACCTTGTAATTGCCTCATTATAATCATCTTCATTTCCCCTTTTCCAGTTGACACTGGGTGGGGGCAAATATGGTTCCTCTCCACTTTGTTCTGTCGTTCCACCATTCCTCTTACGACAGTGTTCCAATCCAGGTTCCGTTTTCTAATACTATTCTCCACCGAGTCCATCCAACGCATTCTTGGTCTTCCTCGTCCTCTCTTCCCTGTCATCCGTCGTTCCAGTGCTCGTCTTGGTAGCCTTACTGCATTCATCCGTTTGACATGTCCAAACCATCTCAATCTGTTTTGCTCCCGTTTGTCATTTAGTTTCTGTACTCCCAGTTCTTTCCGTATATCTTCATTTCTCACTCTGTCCCTCCTCGTTTTCTGGACCATACTTCTCAGGAATCTCATCTCAGCTGCTTGTACTCTGCTCTCATCCCTCTTAGTCATTGTCCAAGTTTCTGCTGCATTTGTCATTATAGGAACATACTACGCTTTGTACACAACTTCTTTAGCCTTAATTGGTATATCCTTGTTCCATAACTGTTGGTAGAAAGCACTCCCGAGTTGTATTCTTCTGCTAATTTCCAAATCTAGTCTCCATCTTCAGTCAGTTAACTTCCTAAGTATTTGAAGTGATTCACTACTTCCAATTCCTTATCTCCTACTTTGATTACTCCTTTTCCTTCTTTCTTATCTCTACTCATCACCACTGTTTTACTCTTCTCCCATTGCTTATAAAGCAATATTTCATATATATTTTCAAAAGATTATTTAACAATATAAAAAAATATTTTCAAGGATTTATTAATGTTTTTTCCCCCTTAATTATCTCTTAAATGCGTATTGTAAAGATATTCATTTACTTAGTTTAAGTATAATTAGGACAAGTTCGATTAATGTGCTGATGAAGAAACCAACGTGTCTCGAAACATGTACACATCACATAGTCTATAAAATGTAGACATTTAAGTGTTTTTAGTATTGATTTGGCGAATATATATCATAAGTGTTTTTTAATTTTAAACATTACGTGTTTATCGAAATTTGATGTGTTTTAGTCGGCAACACGATTGTACCCAAATGAGATGGGTTATTCCCCAATCTTGAAAACAGTTACATGAGATTAATAAATACACTTGGATGACCAGTTTCGATCGTCAAGCGATCATCATCAGATCCATTACACTCAGGCTATTAAATCTATGTCTGAAAGTACGGGTGAAAGTTTGCTCAATGAACACAGACACTCAGGAAAGCGAGAGGAGTAAAGCACAGGAAGATAACAGATCCTCGTGCACAGGAAATTCCCCCCAGTTGAGAGCAGACAGTGACGTAGTTAACTGCTCTCAATCAGACCGCGTGCGACTCAACCAGATAAGTTGCCTGTACAATACAACCTGAACTGACTATTTAACCACAATCACATATTCACACTAAACAAGCAAATTTGGAGATCAATCGCCACTTTCAGTATTTTAACAAACCCCCACATAGCCTATAACTAACAAAAATAATATTGACTAGTTGCATTATCTTCACTACTACGGCAACTAAGTAAGTGAGATAAGTTTGTAGATCTAGCCAGTTGTCTAGGTGAATATGCAAATTTATCAAATTTATATTTGATTGGTAAGATACTTGAGTGAGAATCTACTTGTCTAGTCCTCACAGGTTCTCCTCGCGTCTGAGTTATTATATATTCCAAAGAATGAATACGTTGAAAATAGTTGTTTATTTGGTTAATCAAACACCAAGTACTTTACACGAATATATACACTGGCATAAAGCCTAACTTGATTGCCTCTGCAAAGCGTTACACAGTATCTACGTAGCTAGCAGCATATTGTTGAATACGAGCTGTCTTGTGGAGAGACAGCTAGCACACAGTGACCAGATGGTCTGAAGTATAATTGTTGAAGTAGAGGCAGGAGAGACCTCGACATGAGTTTAATTGTTGAAGAAGAGGCAGGAGAGACCTCGACATGAGTTTAATTATTAGGTTAGTCCCGGTGGGGAGATGAGCCGAACACACTCGGGTCATCCGAATGACATTCACCAATAATGATCATCTAATTTAGTTACAACCAGAAGGAAGTAAAGCTATGGAAAGGGAAAAACAACAGCCAATGGAGATATGTCTTCTTGGGTGTTGTCCGGGCGTGGTCTTCTGGCGTCCTACTGATTTACTCGAGAGTCCTGTTTCCCAAAAAATACGGATGGACAAGGAGGAGGACTAGCCTTTCCTAAGGAAGTTAGTCATGGCTGGCGACTCTCTGATTTACTGAGTGGAGTTTACCTATATGTTATTTCCAGCTTGGCGTTCTGGGAAGTATCAATCAGAGCTGTGTTTTAGGAGTAGCAATATATGCTCCTTTAAAGTGAACTAAAATATTTTACTCTTCGTAGATTATGACGGACCCTAGGCTTGGCCGGGGTTTGGCTTACTACCTGCTAGTCAAGGATATGTGTTGTGTACATTTGAAGTTGTAACAGAATTCAGCCCTTGCGTTGCCAATGAATAATAATAATAATAGTAAAATGACATTTAAAACCCAAAATTAGTGGAAGACGCTGGCTGGTTATGAATATTAAGTGGGTCGCTAGACAGGGTACATGACTAGTGTACATATTGTAAATACTCGCAGCCATACTTTTAGACATAGCCTAAGTGTAATGGATCTGATGATGATCGCTTGGCGATAACAACTGGTCATCCAAGTGTATTTATTAATCTCATGTAGTTTTTTTTCAGGATCAGGGAATAACCCGTCACTATTGGGTACAATCGTGTTGATCGACTGAAAAGCATAAAATTTCGATTTTAAGGTAACACTGAAAATGGCTTCAAACACGATACTTTTGTGTTTATTTGAACACGTCATAAACTGTTGACTATTGTTTGTATATCTCTGCAAGTGTGAGTCTCTTGCTGGCCGGGCTGGCTGATACACACTGGCTACAAACGGTGTCTTCTTGTGCGCAAGGGACGCCTGAAAATAATACTTCCAACTCTTACGGTTTAAAGATAGCATGAGACCTTCCCTAAAGGTATCGCCTTCAGATGGTACCATGTGCACCACGTGGTTTTTCTCCACGTTTTTCCACACTCTCTCCAGGATAATACCCGGAAATTAGCTTACTTCAAGTCCCGGGGCACCTACCTCATTCCCTACCCTACACACACTACTATAGCCTCTACAAAAACACAGGTTATCAGAAAATATGAACTCACTCTCAAGTACACGGCGCTGATAAGCAGGATGTCTCAAGCCTCTAAAACCAATTAATTTTGAAACTCCAGAGCAGAATCGAAACTTTGCTCCAAAACTCACAAAAACACAACAGCAACAGCTGCGTGATTGTATGATTACTATTACTTATTTTGCGCATGCGCTAAAATATCCTCAGCATAATTGCTGCTCCCCAGGGGCTCACATATAGTGGGGGCGTGAGTTTGCGACCACAGGACCCCAGCTGAGACCGGCATTGCTTCCGCTTTCTTGTGCCCGACTCCTCTCCGTCTTCTTTTTGTCGACCTCTCTTGCTCAACTTTTATTCTCTTTCGACCCCGATGATATTGCACATTGCATTGCATTTTGTAAGTACAGTATTTTGAATCGCGGGCTTCCACATTTTGTAAGTATTTCCAATCTACATTGCATTTTGTAAGTATTTTGAATTTCAATTGCATTTGTTGAGTATTTCCAATCTACGTTGCATTTTGTAAGTATTTTGAACCTAACCTACATTTTGTGCGTAGTTTTCGATCTACATTCCTTTTGTGAGTATTTCCTTCTAAATTACCGGTACCTTCTATAAGTATTTTCAGTCCAGCTTAATTTTCGTTTTGGTTTCCATTTCATTGTCATTTCCGCTATCACCCAGACCATTAGGGGCCGATAACCTAGATGTTAGGCCCCTTAAAACAACAATTATCATCATCAGCATATTTGCTGGAAAGAAAACATTCACAATCCCAGATATACAGCCTGTTCCGATTCAACACGGAACTGTAAAATGGGTTGCCTACCTATCCGCAATTGTCTTGAAATTGCTCGCAGCGCGCTAGCGACGGGGCTGAGTTCAATTTCACTGATTGCCGCCTTCTTATGCAGAATTGCAAAGTATTTTGTTCTTTCAAAATATATTTACACAGGCTTCACAATAAGTTTGAACGATTTTTGATTCAGAACTTGTTATTTTACGCTTCTGTTAATGGCTTTTGCTGAGCGTTTCTATGAAGTAAACTTTTATTTTACAACATAGTTTATTACAACACAATGTATTTTATTTATAACACAATTTGTTGCTTATTAACCCAATACCACAAAACGAGATACAATTTGGAAATGATGTGTTACAAAAGTGTAATCAGTCTTCGATGCGACTAAAAATGTTAATTGATCACAGACGTTACATCTACTGCAAATGGACATTTACATAAGGAGTTCGAAGTGGCGTCCATAACTTTCCAAGCAGAGGGCCACTCGTCGCATGAAGTTCTCTCTTGCGTTCGACAACACCAGAGGGGTAATTTCCGCAAAGGCTTCGGTAATGACGAGCTCCATTTCTTCGGGTGTTTGTGGTGATCTTGAAAATACTCTCGACCTAACTCGACTCAGCCCTGTCGCTACCGCGCTGCGACGAGATTTCAAGCCGATTGCGGGTGGGTAGGCAATCCATTTTGCAGTCCCGTGTTGAATCAGAACACGCTGTACATCATAAGGAGCAAATTCTCGGTGACTGCATTCCGTAGTAGCTTTACCCTTTTCCCCCGTTCCTTCAGGCTTGATTAGCCAAGGACAGCCTCACTATGCGACACGTCGAATGTATGACTGTCTTCTGCATCAGAATAAAAAGGTCTGGGTCTAATTTCAACTCTGTGAGAGATTCCTTTACATACAGCTTAAAAAGCCATTAAGATACAATACAATAAATACGAGGGCTGTCTTTTAAGTAAGGGTCTTTTTTAAAAATTAACCAAACATTTAATTTTGAAACCACATTTATTTTTAGGTTTTACATTCCTTCCTCTATTTTTTACATAGTTGCCTTGTTTATTTAGGCACTTGTCATACCTTAAAATTAAGTCATGAAATCCCTCTGCATAAAAGTTTGCCGCCTGCTCTGACAACCAAGAATTCACGGCTGTTTTCACTTTTTCATCGTTGGCGAAGCGCTTCCCACCAAGATGACGTTTCAGCTGCGAAAAGAGGTGGAAATCTGTGATCACAGATGGTCGACCCAAGCGTTCATCGTGATCAATATTTTCACGACCACCTTTGAACTCCCGTACCCATTTTCGCACTTTACCTTTCGTCATTGCATTATCACCATACACCTCACAAAGCTGACGATGAATGTCTGCAGCCGACATGTTTCTTGCAGTCTAAAACCGTATCACAGATCGTACCTCACACGCGGCGGGCCAATCAATAATCTTGAACATTGTAAAGATGCACAGTTCAGCGAACAGGTTAGCTACACAGCTGCAACTGACGCCTGCTTGTTCGCAAAGGATGCCGGGAGGTAGCGCGCACGCTTGTTGCGGCGTTCGCACTAATTACGGGCTTTAAAAGACGGCCTTTACTTAAAAAACAGCCCTCGTACTTTCAATTATGACCGTGCCCATCATAGATCTTGTATAATTTCGAAGTAACCACACACATCTTGCTATTATCAGTAAAGTTTTAAATTTCAAAATTCAAATCGTAGCTATTTTTATCCATTTTTCAAAAATTGGTTCTTGCTTTTTGTTGATCTACACAGTTTCCCTTTTTTTTTATCTCTTGTTTATCGCAATTATTGGACTTTTATTATTTTAATGTGGGTATTAAACCTTCAGCTAAAAGACGAATCCCACATATCATATTATTAATTAATTCAGCGTTATGGTTTCATTTTTCTTCTGAGAAAACTCAAAAATACATTTAACCCGATGAGTGATACGCCCGCCTATAGACAGTGCTCGAGAACTTTATTTTCTTCAGTTTGGGCATTATGTGGAACTAATTGAGCATGACTTATAGCTTCGGGAGGTGACTAACATACCTTTTTGTAGACTTCTGTCCTCTACAGCTGTCGTTCATCCGTGATATAAACAAACATGGCGGAACAACAACAAGCTAGATATTCTCGTCGCGATGTTATTCCGGATTAAAGAATCCTTCGGTTATTATCCACAGCGGAAAATTATGATGAAGACGATGATTTTAATCCATCAGTGAGTGATTTTGAAAGTGAAATATTTTTAGCCTACTTTTCAAATTTTGCAAAACTGAGGAAAAAGTAGACTTATGAGATCGATCCGGGAAAATGTGTGTCTGTCTGTCCTTCTGTCTGTCTGGCTGTGTGTGTGTGTGTCCCTATCAACTCCTAAACAGCTGCAGCAATCGAGACCAAATTTAGTATTAGTAAAGATGTATACAGGAATATCTCAAGCCCATATTTGAAAACGATGTCAGTGCTACAAACTGCTGAAAAAACGCACTAGAAATTTGAGCTCCATGTTTGATATCACGGAAGGAATGCATGGGAGCTATTCCAAAATTGGCACACATGTAGATAATACTATTTCAGTTTAATTTCTAGGATGCCATACATGACAGTGTTGCCAAAATATTTTTTAGCCTTCTGATAAGTCCAATTTTTACATGCATATAACTTCTACACTATTAATTGCATTTCAACCAAATTTTGTATGTAATATGTGTATATAAACAGATATGTCTGAGTGTAATCCTATGAGCCATCAGGGCTGCCAACTGTTAATAATTGCTCTCTCTATTTTCTTCATCCAAATACCAATATATATGAAAGTATGCAAGCCGCTTTAAACTATGCACACGTATAGTACCTGACATTTTAGATTAATTTGGAATAACTTATATACTTCAGTTCTACCAACATGATTCTAAGCCTGCTGATAGGACCAATTTTTAAATACATGTAACTTCAATACTAACAAATGGATTTCATCCAAAATTGGCACAACAAGATATAATATTTCCGATTATTTCTAACCAGCACACGCATGACATTGTTGCCAACATGCTTTTACGCGTGTTGATAGATCCAATGTCCAACTGCATGTAACGTCCATTGGACTTCAACCAAATTTTGTATTCTGTACCTTAAGAGATGGAACTAAGAATATATTGAGTCACCAGGGCTGCCAACTGTAGTGTTCTAGTAGGCTACATTAGCCTATACCAGGAATATTTCGAACTAATTAGACATTTCGATATTACCAACTTAATTTCGTCCTTATTCTAGATAGGTTCATATACTGTAGAATAATCATTGGCATGAAAAGTAGGCTCTTTAGTTCTTCACGGAACTTCTTGTTATTTTGGGCCCTTTACTTTCTATAAAGATGATGTACATGCAAGCACAAAAAGTTCAACTATACTCATGTATTTAGGAGAAAATAGGCTATATGTTTTTACTGAACATCTTGTTTTCACATACGAACGAAGAAACTCCGCACTGAGGTACCATTCAGTCAAATGGGAACTCAGCACTTAGAAGGTTAAACGTTTCTTAGAAAGACTAATTAAAACCTCAAAGATTCGAGTGAAATGAATTTTGTAGTCGAAGGTTAAACAGTCACTTTTAAGAAAGAAAAGTCTATAAATTCCAACAAACATGAGAGATATGAGGGAAACAGTGAAGATCAACACAAAGCAAGAACGACATTTTCAAAAATGGATAAAAAAGCTACGATTTGAATGATGAAGATTTAAGGCGTTGCTTCCAAAAGCAAGATGTGTGGAAATGTAGCCTATATAATTGTTGTACAAGGCACTGTTATAATATTACAGTCGTTATTGTTTGGCTCCTTAAGCTGTTTTTGCCCCTTAAGTTATTGGGAATCACGCCACTGCTGGAGATGATCCTGACTTGTGCCATTGCAAGCTCTCTGTATTTTGACAGCTTTTCAACATGTTTTGTTTGCATGTTGCCACTGGGATTCCCACGTGTATGAAGGTGGTGTGCTTGGTGTCGTCCCGCAAGCGACCCACATATTTGCCATCGTGCCACTAGCGACCCAAGCACTGATGCATCGGTGGAATCTGGGAATTTCTAACACATCTGTCTGTGCTAAAATTCCGCTTAGATTAGGTTAGGTTAGGCGCCGTAAAATTGAAATGCTTATTTAGAAAGTGACGTAAATCCGAAATTGACGGTCTTTTCAGTTTTTTCCCTCATAAACAACTGTATGGGTTCTCTCAACGTATAGCAAATGTTTTAAGTCACAATACGTCGTACATCCCATATTAAGAGAGATCTAAGAAATAAGTTTATTTACAAGGTGATGTAACTCCAACGGGTATTTATTTCCAATGTGTTTTATATCCATGTTGACCAATCCGATGGCTCTCTGGATATCACGTGATAAATCAAGGCCATGGCTAAATTGGAAGAATATGTAGAGCATCTGTGTGTTTAAACCATTTAAATGTCCAGAAATGCCACTCAAAGCGTATGTCAATATATGATTTATTTCCAAAACATCCTAACTCCAACTTACAGGAGACGATTAGGCCTACCCCAATTTTACAATGATAGGAGTTTAACATCCTAACTCCAACTTACAGGAGACGATTAGGCCTACCCCAATTTCCAATGATAGGAGTTTAACATCCTTACTCCAACTTACAGGAGACGATTAGGCCTACCACAATTTCCAATGATAGGAGTTTAACATCCTAACTCCAACTTACAGGAGACGATTAGGCCTACCACAATTTCCAATGATAGGAGTTTAACATCCTAACTCCAACTTACAGGTGACGATTAGGCCTACCACAATTTCCAATGATAGGAGTTTAATATCCTAACTCCAACTTACAGGAGACGATTAGGCCTACCACAATTTCCAATGATAGGAGTTTTTAAAACCACAGTGTCAGGATGTGCATAAAACTAATGAATGAAATTACATTATATTCATAATCATATCTGAATTTAATTATACGAAGAAACAAGATCGCGATTTCTAAAGTTTTGAATTTCATGGATTTAGGTCACTTTGGAAATAAGATCTTCAATTCTTCTCTCGAACAATGGGTCGCATGGGGCACTGTAAGCTACGAGCAGGGTCGCTACAGCCACGATTTGTACTGGGTCGCATCCGGCACGGTCTCACTCGGCACGTAATCGTGTGCTTCATGCATTTGTCAACAAGAACCAGATCAGGTCTGTTGTGCACGACTGACTGGTCTGTCAATACAGTGCGATCCCAGTACACTTTCTGGGTTATATTTATGGTACGGCACTTTCTCTTGGCTCAGCAGTTGAAGGTGTTTAGCCAGTTCTGGATGTACCGGTACCATCTTGGCAACAACATCCTATATTCTGTCCCTGCGACATGGCGACAACCTGAAATAATATGCTGAAGGGTCTCCGTATTAAATACAGCTATAAACCCATAAAAGGGGAGATATGAGAAGAGCAGAAGATGAAGAAGACAAAGATTACAGTCCTGGAGTATTTTATTTATCCTATAAATTAGAGTTTTGTTAATGACAAACTTTCATTGATCAATTACCGCTCTTTCATTTTTTCCAAGCAAATAATTATGTTCCTCTGACACTATGAAAGGGAATTGAATGAAACTTTTTACAGTTAACACACTGATAAGAATACATATTTCACTGCAACGGAAATCTTACATTTGCAACCTTAACATTTTTAAAGGCATTTATTTATATTTATTCACTATTTTTAAAGAAAATAAAAATGCTACTATATGCTTTTAATTGCCATTATAGGCGAGTTCCAAACGACTGTTTATATTCGACGATAATTATAATTTTATTATATGTTCTAACATTACAATTCATAAATATCTGTCGAGATTCTGTGAAGAGCGCATGTAATGAATTCCCAAAAAGTATCAAAGTCCTTCCAAAGACCAAGAGATATTTGGGAATTGTTCCTTCCAACAACTCAGCTGTAAGTAAGGAAATTAAAGGTTCGAATTCCCGCGCTGACAGCAACATTACTGTGTGTAGTCTTCCTCGATTTTCGTTACTCGCACTAGGCAAATACCGAGATGGAGCGATATTTCAAGTCCCAAAGCACTTGCCCCAATCCTAACATTACTACATTCATGACAATAACACAAACTATCAGACAAACCCAACACTCCCCCAAGTTGCTGCCGCAACTGTATTTATTAGAGACACGGTTTGCAGGACATGCATTCACCTTGAGGCATGTGAAAACACCTAGGGATGTTCGCTGTCCCCTCGGGTGTCACCGCTCGTGGACGGCTTAGCAAGTGAAGTGATGTGACAAGAGGCAACTTCTCGCTATTGATAAGAGATATGGCCAGTGTTATCTGTTTTCCTAACAAAGACCAGTAATTGCCAGTCTTGCCTACAGATTGATTTAATTTAATTTCCATTCATTTGTTTGGGCAAGCGCATTCTATGTAGAAGATTAGGAATCAGTCCCTGTATTAATTAATTGGCATGTATTCAGTAGCGCTCATCACAAACAAACATTGGACTTGTGATGGAGTCAAAGCACACGCTGCCATAAAACTATGTTAACATTTTTGTTTTGGACTAAAGAGACAGACACTTTCAGGCGTCTGTTATGATGGACATTCATCCTTGCGCTCTACGCAACCCTTCTATGTAATTAACACGCTAATCGCAATCTAGTGACTGTTGGACCGTGTTATTGTGTGAAGACCCATGTAATGTATGCCTAGTAATTGTAAGATAAATGCTACTCTGTTAAAAGTTCCTCGACTAATTATATCGAAGCCGTAGCTTTGAAGCTGTTAGGTCGAGACGTAATGCGAATGGACCGACAGTAACGTGTCTCTTTGCTAGGGTTAGAATTAACAATGGCATGTCACCTCCATAGTTAAAATGATATTCGATCGGAGGCCATGTCGCCTCCATAGATAACATGATATTAGATAGGAGGCCATGTTGCCTCCATAGATAACATGATATTAGATAGGAGGCCATGTCACCCCCATAGATAACATGATATTAGATAGGAGGCCATGTTGCCTCCATAGATAACATGATATTAGATAGGAGGCCATGTCACCCCCATAGATAACATGATATTAGATGGGAGGCCATGTTGCCTCCATAGATAACATGATATTAGATGGGAGGCCATGTTGCCTCCATAGATAACATGATATTAGATAGAAGGCCATGTCACCCCCATAGATAACATGATATTAAATGGGAGGCCATGTTGCCTCCATAGATAACATGATATTAGATAGGAGGCCATGTCGCCTCCATAGATAACATGATATTACGAGTATGTAGGAGGCGATGTCTCCATAGATAACATGATATTAGATGGGAGGCCATGTTGCCTCCATAGATAACATGTTATTAGATAGGAGGCCATGTCACCCCCATAGATAACATGATATTAGATAGGAGGCCATGTTGCCTCCATAGATAACATGATATTAGATAGGAGGCCATGTCACCCCCATAGATAACATGATATTAGATGGGAGGCCATGTTGCCTCCATATATAACATGATATTAGATGGGAGGCCATGTTGCCTCCATAGATAACATGATATTAGATAGAAGGCCATGTCACCCCCATAGATAACATGATATTAGATGGGAGGCCATGTTGCCTCCATAGATAACATGATATTAGATAGGAGGCCATGTCGCCTCCATAGATAACATGATATTACGAGTATGTAGGAGGCGATGTCGTCTCCATAGATAACATGATATTAGATGGGAGGCCATGTTGCCTCCATAGATAACATGTTATTAGATGGGAGGCCATGTTGCCTCCATACATAACATGATATTAGATGGGAGGCCATGTTGCCTCCATAGATAAAATGATATTAGATAGGAGGCCATGTCACCCCATAGATAACATGATATTAGATGGGAGGCCATGTTGCCTCCATAGATAACATGATATTAGATGGGAGGCCATGTTGCCTCCATAGATAACATGATATTAGATAGGAGGCCATGTCACCCCCATAGATAACATGATATTAGATGGGAGGCCACGTTGCCTCCATAGATAACATGATATTATATAGGAGCCCATGTCACCTACATAGATAACATATTGTTATTCTCAAGAGGGCATACACCCTCAGGACATACACCCCCAAGGGAGATGTGGTTTACGCCACTGAACCCACACACACCCATAAGCTGAACAGCTACAAATACATCTACAACTACTTTACAAGGACGACGCATCTATCACATCATCAAACACCCTCTTCTGTCCCAAAACCACCCCAGCTGGAGATACAACAAAATCCAGAACTCCATCTTAACACAGCAAGCAGTAATTAACCTATTACAGGAGGTTAGCCAAGAGCTTGCGCCACATACATACAATTTACACTTAGAAGTATTTGGGACGACAACATGTGAAGCAACACTGAGTCAGCGATGCCGAAAGACATAAAAGAGAGACCCCAAATGGAATCTGGTTCTGTCGCTGCCAGAGCCCACGCCGGTTTGGTTCCTGATTCTCACCTGAAGGTAAGTGTGTTCTCAGATTCCTAAACATAACAGTTATAATCCCATCACTTCACACCCCAATTGTTACATTGTTACTAATTACATTGTGGTACACAATCCCGAAGCAAAGGGACATCTTTCATCACAATACTGGTCTAATAAACCATTGATCAGTACCTCTACACATTTGTTATCACTAACTCCACTGCACTTGTCTTTACATCCCAACTCCCCACCTGACATTCCTAATTGCCCGTGATCGCTAGTTACATAATTGCTCTGTAAGTAATTTCCAGTGTGCTAACCTTGGAGAGCTCAGGCCGCCAGGCAGTACAGCAAGCTCAGCAGGTAGGCTCATAGCACTCACACAGTTGTTTGTTCAGCACAGCTATTAGATCCCTCCCGATCGCGCAACCCTTGAGGGGCGATCACACCACATTTGGAGCTTACCCCCATTTCCCCCACATCCATTCACAGACACCCACACTCGCAGTTTCCGCACATACGTGGAAACTTGCACCTTTTGGACAGCACCCCTAAATTAAACATTTTACACCCCTTTGTTCGTCCATCCCCACACCCCCGGACAGAACATGAACATAGATAACATGATATTATATAGGAGCCCATGTCGTCTCCATAGATAACATGATATTATATAGGAGCCCATGTCACCTCCATAGATAACATGATATTATATAGGAGCCCATGTCGCCTCCATAGAAAACATAATATTAGGTGGGAGGCCATGTTGCCTCCATGGCTAACACGATATTATATAGGAGCCCATGTCGCCTCCATAGAAAACATGATATTATATAGGAGCCCATATCACCTCCATAGATAACATAATATTAAGTGGGAGGCCATGTTGCCTCCATGGCTAACACGATATTATATAGGAGCCCTTGTCGCCTCCATAGAAAACATGATATTATATAGGAGCCCATATCGCCTCCATAGATAACATAATATTAGGTGGGAGGCCATGTTGCCTCCATAGATAACATGGTATTATATAGGGGGCCATGTCGCCTCCATAGATAACATGATATTATATAGGAGCCCATGTCGCCTCCGTAGATAACATAATATTAGGTGGAAGGCCATGTTGCCTCCATAGATAACATGATATTATATAGGAGCCCATGTCGTCTCCATAGATAATATGATGTTAGATAGGAGCCCATGTCGCCTCCATAGCTAACACGATATTATATAGGAGCCCATGTCGCCTCCATAGATAACATAATATTAGGTGGGAGGCCATGTTGCCTCCATAGCTAACACGATATTATATAGGAGCCCATGTCGCCTCCATAGATAACATGATATTATATAGGAGCCCATGTCGTCTCCATAGATAATATGATGTTAGATATGAGCCCATGTCGCCTCCATAGATAACATGATATTAGATAGGAGCCCATATCGCCTCCATAGATAACATGATATTATATAGGAGCCCATGTCGTCTCCATAGATGATATGATGTTAGATAGGAGCCCATGTCGCCTCCATAGCTAACACGATATTATATAGGAGCCCATGTCGCCTCCATAGATAACATAATATTAGGTGGGAGGCCTTGTTGCCTCCATAGCTAACACGATATTATATAGGAGCCCATGTCGCCTCCATAGATAACATGTTATTATATAGGAGCCCATGTCGTCTCCATAGATAATATGATGTTAGATCGGAGCCCATGTCGCCTCCATAGATAACATGATATTAGATAGGAGGCCATGTTACCTTTATAGATAACATGGTATTATATAGGAGGTGATGTCGTCTCCATAGATAACATATTATTAGATAGGAGCCCATGTCACCTACATAGATAACATATGACACACAATTTGCTACTCTATGTCCCTGTAAGTCAAAGGAGAACATTGTAAGTATAGAGAGAACTCATGATCTACTCAAAGATTACCATCACCTCTATTAAAGATCTTGGGGTGTGAATTATTTCTATCGACTGTAGAATTATTCGCGGTGTGAAGAATTGGAGAAATGTGATAAACTATTATACTAAACAGACTGAAGCCTCAAACACAGAACAGAAACGTTTTGAGTTTAAACTGAGGTTATGAAATACCGTTTGCGGTTCATATTTCGTTAGTTCGTGTAGACAGCATATTGGATATAAATGGCACATGGACCGGACAGCGTGATATAGATCGGGTACGAAAACTGCCAGTATTCTTGCGGCAGACATGTTTACCTTTCGGTGTCTAATATTGCATGACTTGGACTTCAGACGTTATGGTAACCTGTTATTGATGTGGGGGGCAGTGGCGGATCCAGAGGTTCACCTCGGAGGGGGCACTCCAGGATTTCAGAGTAGCTAGAGGAAATATGTAATAAAATTACTAAATTTGTATGTAATCTACACACACTACACATAACATTCGACCACCAGATTTTATAATTCTACAAGAAATTCATTATATTAAAATGGTTTATTGGTTTCAGTTTCAATAACACAAGTCATTGTCATTATGTAAAAAGAAAACTTTTTAATTCTACAGAATATGTACATTTCCACATTTTAATGCACATTACACAGTCAAATAGGTATTAAAACATATGCAATCATAGTGACTATCTGAAGACAATATACAAGTCTACATAGTACCAACGTTGTCAGTCACTGACTCACAACTAGTCACACAAATAAAAATACCGGCCACGGCCAGTCAAATAGTCAAGTAGTATAGGAAGGCGCTCCATGGCACAAAGGATTATGAAATATATATCTACTTCTACCTGTCCTAAACATAAAAAAATATATGTTGTTGTAGCGATTATATTAACAGTGTTGCCATTACATACTCTATGATAACAAACATTGACCACATTCATGAATACTTGTAGTGCATTTTGCATAAAACAATCATTTATCGGCAATATCAATGTGGCAGACAACTGGTTTTACGGGGGGGGCACTTGCCTCTGGTGCCCCCCTCTGGATCCGCCACTGTGTGGGGGAGGTTAAGAATCTTCGTCGCACCGGTGTGGACATTGAGCCATGTTTAACATCTCTCATTTCTTTATTTTCTTTGGCGGCCGTCCCGGTAGACTCAGACGCCATGTGAGATACCTTCTGTCCGGACGTGCCTTGAGGCTCTCCGCCTTATTATTTAAAATGTAATGTTTTTCCTTTTTATTTAACATTGTTATTATGCCGAAGCCTTCCATTTACTCATGTAAGTAATACATCTAACCTTGTGTCCACTATGCTCATTTCCTAAATTTAACCTTTCTTTTTGATCTTCGTCGTGTGCTTGGATTTGCTGTGGAACCAATCGTAATGGCGGTCTCCTGTTTTATTTTGTTTGAGTCTTCGTTTAACCTTTTATTTGTGCCGTGAAATATATCTGCGAGTGATTTTGTGAGTGTATGTTTTTCTTGCTGCCAGGTGCATTGATGCTGTTTTGATTGGGCATGTTTTCAAATGGGTCTCCCGTGGTTTGTGGACGTTGGCGTTTCGACCATTCTCCCAACACGAGGCATGACACCATATATTTTAGCCCTTATGTTTTCCCTTCATTCCATGCTTCGGGCAACTGGATCACGGCGGTAACTTTAAGTAGGCCTTACCGTATTCAGCTCGAACTCGGAACGTAAGTTGGGGACCATATAGGTTTAGCATGTTTTGCTAGACTACCTACAAGCACGAGTTGCTTTGAGTTTTATTTCTGCATCGTCGGCTGGCATTTTGTGTGTTTGACTGCGTGTATGTATCTTGATAAATTTCACGGACACCTGACGTCATTTGTTTCTTCTTATAGTATCTTTGGTTTTGCTTTTCTTTTCTCTGGGGACTGCCAGCTCGATCGCATCCCCATTGCTCGCCACAGCCTCTGCGACACGCACACAGCCTCTTGTTTTATCTTTGCTATGCTTGTTATTTGTGGTCGTCATGACAACCATCCATCTCTAGGCAGAGAAGTGATTGTTGACCAGCGACCGGCTCTTGATCTTTTACTTCCTCCCTTTTTACATCGTTTTCACAGGTATGAATTTAATTTGTTAACGTTATTTACTATCGTAAGTTATTTATTGTTATTTATATTTATCTTCCCCGTTTGAAAGTGACTTTATTTGACCCCTAGGTGAAGGGTATTCTTTTTTGTGTGTGTTATTCTGGCCGGGTTTCTTTGTGTGTTCGGTTTCAATTCATTAAATTTCAATTTCTTTACCCATGTGTCTTATTTAGTAGTGTTTGGCGATCGGGCTGCTCTCTCTCTCTCACTCTCTCTCTCTCTTCAAACCTAGGCCTAACTTATTCCAGCTTTCTAGCACCAGGAGGGTATTCCTACCACTCGTCGTGGGACCACCTTCACGGAGTCTGGAGTCGCTCGGCACATCTGGCCTGCAAGTACGGGCCCAGCATAGGTCAGAAATTAACATCCATTTCCACTGCGTACTCCTTTCTTTTCTAGTTGGTTCCAGTGATGCAGCTAGGAGGCACGCCAAGAATATGTTTATTTTAATAGGGCGGTGCAGATGGTATCAGTTGCGAGGTTAAGTCTCCTGGTCGCTTAGCCATATCCATTGGATTTTAATATTTCGCTGCATATTTTTCAATGTTGTTTTTATTCTGTTTCATGTTCCCTATTGCATACAATGCAAACAAATATTGAGAGTCAATGTGAACTTCCAAGGAGTGTGGACCATAAAAATAACAAACTGCAAGGAGAGTGCAATGAGTTGGACCCTATCAACGAACCCCAGCATTGGTAATGTACTAACCAACCCTACTTCTTGTTTCGTACTCATTTCAGGCGCAGGACGGAGGCAAGACATTTGTAGTTATTGTTTTGAATTGTAGCTAGCAGTACTTCTGTAGTTTAGCCATGTATTCTCTCCCAGGTTGTAACGTGAAGAAGGAGCTCATCCAGTCTGACGATGATCTGCTATCGTTTGAAAGTGTCTATGGGAAAGACACTAATCCATTGACTGAGGTGAAAGGCCATCGCAAGGGAGGCGTAGCCAATATAGTGTCCAAGTGGGGAATTTCATTTTCTGGTGAACTGGGAGTTTCGTCTGTATTTGAGTTCTTAGACAGGGTCAGTGAACTCTGCCATTGTTATGACCTCGAACCAGACGACATTGTTGTCTGCCTACCGTTATTGTTGAGTGGTTTAGCTTTAAAATGGTATCGACTTACCAACAGATCTTTCATCTCGTGGGTTGATTTCTGTAAGTCAATAAAGGAGCGGTTTACGACTTATGATTTTGAACATGACTTGAAGGCTGAAATTCATCGCCGTACCCAGGGTTTGGAAGAGCCTGTAGACGATTTTGTTACTGGGCTAATGACTTTAATAAGTAGGTTGTCGCAGCCCCTTCCCCTTATTGAAACTGTTGATATTGTGTATAGAAATCTAGCACCTGAGTACAAGTCTTTCATACGCCGGTCCAGTGTGTATAGTGTGGCTGACATTGTTGATCAAGGACGTGAATGCGAGTTCAATCGGCGCCTGCGCAAGTCATATGTACCCCCACCCCTCCCCTCTGACAGTTTGTTTCCAGAGACTGCATGCGCGGAATCCCAGATTCAGAGGACTGCGCACCCATCTTCAATATCTCGTCAGGAGGACCGGGCAGTTAACCGTCCCCACTCGCATATTGTCGGGAGTATTCCCAATGCTACTTCTTCTGCGAATCCCGCTCCTCAGGATCAACAGTTACCTCGAAAACCGAACATGTATAACCGTATAAAATGTTGGAATTGTGATCGTTTGGGGCATCATTTTAATTCCTGCCGTGCGCCCTCTCGTGTGTTTTGTCACACATGTGGTCTTCGTGACGTGACGCACATAGCCTGTCCTAGATGTGCTTCGCGTCAGGGAAACGAGCATGGGTCCCCGGTTTAGACCCGCCGGAGTGGCCATGCAATGAAGTTCGCCGGGAAATGAACATTTCCACGACTGGAAACTTCTGTCCTTGGGTCCCTGTAAGTGTTAAGAAATTGTCGATACCCGCTTTACTGGATTCTGGTGCTTCACGTTCATTTATTCAGCGCTCCATCGCGGAACAGCTTCCTGTTACTCAGATTTGTCCACAAGATGGGGGTTTAAAATTTTATTCTGCGGTGAAGTCATCTATTTCTGTTTCTAGCGTTGTAACATGTCATATTAAGATATGTGGTTATTCTTGGGATTGGAACTTCCATGTGGTGGATGACTTATCTACGCCTATGATCTTAGGTTCTGATTTTATGCACAAAGCAGGGTTGAGGCTTGATTTTTCGGATCATTCCTTCAGTTTTTTGTTTAAATCCAAGGAGCGGTTTCATTTTAATACTTGTGAAGCGAGTGTTCCTTGTAATTTTTCTGGTATCTCTGCTGTTCTAATCCCTCCTACTTTATTCACGAGTCAACGTGACGCTTTATCTGATTTGGTGAATGAATTTCCAGATGTTCTCACGTCGGAACTGGGTTCCGCTATCGGCTACGAGTGTCATATTGATTTAACTGATGAGGTTCCAGTTAGGTCGGCGCCATTTTCGTGCTCTCCACCCAAACTCATTGCCATGAGGGAATATATTCATGATCTTAAGGCACGCGGTGTTGTGAGCCCTTCTAAGTCTTCTTATGGTAGTCCAGCATTCCTGGTGCCTAAGAAAGAGGGTACTTTTCGTTTAGTAGTTGATTATCGTCGACTCAATTCTAAGGTGGTGTTCGACAACTTTCCCCTTCCAACTCTGGAGAGCGCTTTTCAGCATTTTCACGGGGCGAAGTACTATTCCGTCCTAGATTTGAATTGTGCATATTATCAAATTCCTCTCGATCCCGAGAGCCGTAAGGTAACTGCGTTCTCCACTCCGTTCGGCCTTTTTGAGTTCAATAAGTTACCCATGGGCATTTCTATCGGCGGACAAGTATTGAGTAGGGTTTTGGACGAGTTATTTGGAGATTTAAAGTATTCATCTGTGTTTAACTATCTAGATGACCTCGTGATTTACAGTCAGTCTTTTGAGGATCACCTGATCCATTTACGTGAAGTCCTATGTCGTCTTCGCAGAGCCGGACTCACTGTTAACCCGGACAAAATCTCTTTGGCTTCGAAGCAAATCAAATTTTTAGGTCACATTCTTTCGGATGTGGGCATAGAAGTGAACCCTGAGCGTGTGCAATGTATCCAAGAGTTCCCTACTCCCACGAATGTGAAAGCAGTCCGACGTTTTTTGGGAATGGCAGGCTTTTACAGTAGGTTCATTAAGGGCTTTTCGGACATTTCTGCGCCCCTGAATTATTTGAAGAAGAAGAATGTACGATTCGTGTGGGGCCCCGACCAGTGTCTCGCCTTTGAGAAATTGAAAGAATGTCTTTCTTCTGCTCCCGTCCTTCGAACTCCGGATTTTGGGAAAGATTTTATGTTACATTGTGATGCGAGTGATGTCGCAGTTTCTTGTGTGCTTAGTCAGCAGGTGCATGGTAATTTGGCACCCATCGCTTTTGCCAGTCGGATGCTTAATGATTGCGAACGCCGGTATTCCACTTTCGAGAAAGAAAGTCTGGCTGTCGTATTCGGCTGTGAACGTTTCAGATCTTTTCTAGAACATCGGCATTTCATAGTGTATACCGACAATGAAGCTCTGTCCTGGATGCGCTCGCATGTCAAAAAATTGGGACGTATAAATCGTTGGATTCTTCGTCTATCCTCTTTCAGCTTTGACATCATTCACGTCAGAGGCAGTGAAAATGTTGTAGCGGATTGTTTGTCACGCATGTTTGAGGAACCTCCTCCCATTGTTGAGATCCCCGAGCCAGTGAATCTTCTCCAACACATTCCATGGTCTTTTACTGACATCCGTACGTACCAAGCAGATGACCCATTTTGTGTCACATTGCGTGAAAAAATTCTCGGGAAAGATCCTGGTGTATCTGAGTTTTCATTGCGCAATGATGTTATAGTACATACCGCTCCTCGATCTTCGAAATGTAGGATTTTCGTGCCAGAGAATATACGAAGTATGCTCTTGGCGTATTTCCATGAATCCTGTTTTGGATTACATTTAGGTATGACGAAGACTTTCCATAAAATCTCCCAGGAATTCTTCTGGCCTCATTTGAAAGCGGATGCTTTTGCTTTCGTCCGAAAATGCGTTACGTGTCAACGTTCTAAGCCAGCAAAGAATTCTCGCATTGGACTTCACCACGCTGACACGATGTCATATCCTAATGAGCGCCTGTTTATAGATTATTTTGGTCCCCTAGTTAGGTCATCTTCTGGTCATCAAGCTATACTTACTGTCGTTGATGGATTTTCAAAATTTGTATGGTTATTTCCTGTCAGGGAAATCACGACACGTACCACTGTTAGGCTTTTGACCAATCATATTTTTGGTGTTTTTGGTCCTCCAAAGTTTTTAGTGTCCGATAACGCGAGCGTTTTCCGGTCCAAGTCTTTTAGATCAATGTGTTTTTCTTGGGGAATTGATCATGTCTTTTTGGCACCCTACCACCCTCAGCCAAATCACGTTGAAAGGTTTCATCGTAACTTGAAGGCTTGCTTGAGTGCGTTCCACAACGCAGATCAGTCACGTTGGGACGCAAATCTTCAGTTTTTCTCCTTAGGATTTAACACTGCTCTTCATGAATCGACGAATTCTACCCCTTCGGAATTGTTTTTAGGAAGGCGTATTGTTGATCCACTTCAGCTTCAGTGGAAAATAGATTATCTGGCTCCGCCATCCCGCCGTACCTCAGTCAAAGAAAAATGGGAAGTTGCTGTACGGCATCTGAAAAGGGCACGAGATCGCGTGGCGTCTCGCTATAACAAGGGTAGGCAACCTGTTTGTTTTCAGGTGAATGACGACGTGCTAGTGCGCCTGCACCCACAGAGTTCGGCCAAGAATAAGGAGTCAGCTAAGCTAATGCTTCGCTGGAGCACGCCCAAAACTATCACTAGATTTTTAACACCTGTCACTGTTGAATTGATCTCCAAGGAGAATCCCACCGACGTATCCAGAGCTCACATATCTCAATTGAAACCATTTATTGTGTAACCTTCTTATTTGCTGTGATTAATGTTGTCCTTTTTCTGCGTAGGTTAGCCAATCATAATTTGCTTATGTTATCCAAGGAAGCTAGTATTCATATGGCGTCTCCTTGACCTGCCTATTATTGAACCAATTTTGACCGAGGCAGAGTCAAGTACAAATTTACGAGCTCAAGAAAGAAAATAATACAAGAAGAAATAGGCCTACATACTCTGTGTAACTTAATATTTATTGTAAAAATATGTATTTTTGCGAATTCGGCCAGTAGAGAATTTATATTCTATAAATAATGGATACATTATATCGCTTCTTTGTTATTTTAATACGTCACTTTCATGATGGGTATAAGGAGAATGGCAGACTTCGGCGTCAAAGGGCGAAAGTCTTTTGTTTATGATTTTCGTCCGTGTCTCTATCTACTTTTCTTGTCATTGTAACGCTCAGGCGAACCGTAATACCATTATGACAAGCCCAGGGATCGTCAAAGGAACGCGCGCCTTTGGGGACCCCGAAGGAGTTCTGTCCTGATATTGCGATCGCCGAAGCGATCTGATTATTTTTATATATTACTTCATTTTATAACTGTATTCTTTCTGATATGGCTCAATTGCTTAAGTGATTGTTATGTCGATCACCCTCCCCCCTCATATTTTGTGTACTGTTATAGTTGTTGACAAACCACCTGTGTGATAAGGATGTTGTGTATTTTGGAACACTTGGGACATGATTGATTTCAAAGCGGTGGTGCTTAGTGATGTAAAAAGAAAAATCTTTTATTATTATAAATAATTTTTCTTTTGGGGGGTGGTGTGGATCCTGAGCCATGTTTAACATCTCTCATTTCTTTATTTTCTTTGGCGGCCGTCCCGGTAGACTCAGACGCCATGTGAGATACTTTCTGTCCGGACGTGCCTTGAGGCTCTCCGCCTTATTATTTAAAATGTAATGTTTTTCCTTTTTATTTAACATTGTTATTATGCCGAAGCCTTCCATTTACTCATGTAAGTAATACATCTAACCTTGTGTCCACTATGCTCATTTCCTAAATTTAACCTTTCTTTTTGATCTTCGTCGTGTGCTTGGATTTGCTGTGGAACCAATCGTAATGGCGGTCTCCTGTTTTATTTTGTTTGAGTCTTCGTTTAACCTTTTATTTGTGCCGTGAAATATATCTGCGAGTGATTTTGTGAGTGTATGTTTTTCTTGCTGCCAGGTGCATTGATGCTGTTTTGATTGGGCATGTTTTCGAATGGGTCTCCCGTGGTTTGTGGACGTTGGCGTTTCGACCATTCTCCCAACACGAGGCATGACACCATATATTTTAGCCCTTATGTTTTCCCTTCATTCCATGCTTCGGGCAACTGGATCACGGCGGTAACTTTAAGTAGGCCTTACCGTATTCAGCTCGAACTCGGAACGTAAGTTGGGGACCATATAGGTTTAGCATGTTTTGCTAGACTACCTACAAGCACGAGTTGCTTTGAGTTTTATTTCTGCATCGTCGGCTGGCATTTTGTGTGTTTGACTGCGTGTATGTATCTTGATAAATTTCACGGACACCTGACGTCATTTGTTTCTTCTTATAGTATCTTTGGTTTTGCTTTTCTTTTCTCTGGGGACTGCCAGCTCGATCGCATCCCCATTGCTCGCCACAGCCTCTGCGACACGCACACAGCCTCTTGTTTTATCTTTGCTATGCTTGTTATTTGTGGTCGTCATGACAACCATCCATCTCTAGGCAGAGAAGTGATTGTTGACCAGCGACCGGCTCTTGATCTTTTACTTCCTCCCTTTTTACATCGTTTTCACAGGTATGAATTTAATTTGTTAACGTTATTTACTATCGTAAGTTATTTATTGTTATTTATATTTATCTTCCCCGTTTGAAAGTGACTTTATTTGACCCCTAGGTGAAGGGTATTCTTTTTTGTGTGTGTTATTCTGGCCGGGTTTCTTTGTGTGTTCGGTTTCAATTCATTAAATTTCAATTTCTTTACCCATGTGTCTTATTTAGTAGTGTTTGGCGATCGGGCTGCTCTCTCTCTCTCACTCTCTCTCTCTCTTCAAACCTAGGCCTAACTTATTCTAGCTTTCTAGCACCAGGAGGGTATTCCTACCACTCGTCGTGGGACCACCTTCACGGAGTCTGGAGTCGCTCGGCACATCTGGCCTGCAAGTACGGGCCCAGCACAGGTCAGAAATTAACATCCATTTCCACTGCGTACTCCTTTCTTTTCTAGTTGGTTCCAGTGATGCAGCTAGGAGGCACGCCAAGAATATGTTTATTTTAATAGGGCGGTGCAACATTCTAATCAAGTGTTGCCTATCGAGCTGTCTGCGGCTGCTGGATTTAATTAGAAAGAAAGTTATACCAGGCAGGAGCAAAGGGCTGATTAAAATGGTGAAATTCAAGGGTTGTGGACCGACTTTCTGTTTGACTTTGTTGTCAACAATGACAAGAGGACGCTTAAGTCACAAAGTAATATTCACTTCGTTATTTTTAGTGCTGATAATGTTATATGGTCTCGTCTAGGCCCACAACTTCACAACTATGGAAGCCCACTTTTGTAGCATGTCCTTTTTCCTACGCCCATCCTTCGTTCTGTTCCTGTTCTACACAGAAGATGATGATGATGATAATTGTTGTTTTAAGGGGCCTAACATCTGTGTTATATCTCCTTAAGATACACAGAAGAATTAGATATGTTATTAACCTAATTTTTAATTATTAATGACATGTAATTGTTTTGAAAGGAGAGTGTTATTTTCCGGCCAATACATTTCGCCTGAAATACACGTTGACCGACTGAAAAGCGTTTAAAGCCACTGAAATAAGAGACAAAATTATTGCCCTCGACAAGTTGAACAAGATTACTTTTCAATGGATTAAAAGACACACAGGACTCTGGGGGAATGATAGAGCTGACTATCTCGCCAGGATTGCTGCCAACCATAGAAATGCAATAGATTATAAATCACCACCCATAAACCAGGTAAAAATGTACTAACTGAGCTATATACAAATATCTGGGACTCCATATATACCAATTCAGAATACTCCTTACATACACCATTATTCCTTCCTAATATACCACACAGACTTTCCTAATCTCTCTGGCCCAACTTCATAACCACCCAGTTTATCACAAATCATGGTCGCTTCAAATCCTATCTTCATAAAATGAACTCACCAATTTGCAGCTGCCAGGAAAAATCTCAACAGACGGCTCGTCACCTGTTGACTGAATGCACCACTTACTCGGGAAAACGACCAACTGTACTACGATCATTACCACTGCATACCATTATGAAACACCACTGGAATACTGTCGAAATAACACAATTTATAAAAAAAACTTCCACTCACTTCAATAATTATTCATGTTAATTTTGTATTTAAACTCTAAATATCCCGTGATATTCCTGTAGGTGAAACACGGATTGTAACTATATTAAATACATTTTTAAAAAAGTACAGTAATTGTTGGCAACACTGACAATATCTTGTAAGCTTTCAATACTTCTTAGAAGACCTGGGAGTTGTTGATCTGTAATCAGTAAACTCAAGTCTGTGCACCGAGAGAAAGCGCTACTGTTCCTATTGGAGAGCTGACGGTTGCTATGGTAACACGTGCTTCCTACGCTGGGCCAGTATACAGTGTGTTATATCATTGTCGTATCTTGCTATTCATTGCTTTACTGCTTTGTTAGTTAGTTAGTCAGTGTGTGAGTGTTAGTGTTCATAATTTACAATCGCTGTTGTGTTGTTTCGGGAGTGATGATAATGACTTCAAGGAAAGCAAAAGAAATTCCCAAGAACACCCGGGAAGGGAGATGATCTCATCAGTTATAGATTTCTTCCATTGCTTTTGTCTCCTATTTTTAACCTCTATGATGTTTCGTACAGGGAGTCTGGGAATGTTCTCCGCAGTGGCTACGTGCAATTGCGAGTGGTTGGGTCATCAGTTTAGTTGGCAACACAGTGTCCTTGATAGGGTGAAGGCCACATGTGTGGGCTGTGGGCCGTCGAATCCGTCAGAGTGTATTGTTAGGTTATTGGAAGAGTGCAACAGTATGTTATGAATGGCTGTGGTGTGTACAAAGTTTACTGTTTGTTTGTTATGATACAGGCAACAGCCGTGCTGCCAACGTAACTGGTGACGTAATCTCTCGCAGCAGCTTTTAGGCACTGCGGGGAACATTCCCGGACTCCATGTATTTTCAATATTGTTAGGGCCCTAGGACGCCAAGCGCCCTATTGAGAGAGATATCCACATATGGACACTTATCTACAGATGGTCTACGAGTAACAGTACCATCTACACATCGATAATCATCCATAGACCCCCCCCCCCCGTTATCTACATCTGTCCAACCCCCTACACTGACTTAACCCCTTTTTCACCCTCAAGCTGATAGCAACAACAGCAACAACACACTTCTAATTACACCAAGCCGGCAGAGTTATGTAATGGCTCTTGCCCAAGCCTGACACACATCCACTTGTACACAGAGGCTGCTATCAAAACAGCCACTCAGCAATACTGCTAGGGTCAGCACTTCAGAAACACTTATAAGGATCACCATACTGAGGAAGGTGATCCATTGACGCCGAAGGCTCTGTCCGACTGCCTGCCAACAGCATACCTCCGGTAAGGGTGATTCCTCACCCTCATAAGTTATACATCCTTCCTTTCGCCACCCCTGATTGATTGTACCATTTGCACATTGTCACACTATCCCTGAATGCAGGTACAGGGAAACCTTCAGTACACTTTGGGTCCAATAAATAAGTGACCACCATTATTACAGATTAATTGTAGCCTTTGTTTATTATCACTGTTTTGCCGCTCACCTCCCTACCTTACACCTTGACCTGCCAGTGCATTGTTTCCAAACCACTGTGACAGCACTAGACACATTTTCATTGCCAGTAGCCTTGACTCCTTGGTCGCGCGCCCGCCGAGCGTAACGTTGCACGGTCATCAGATACTTGGGTTACTCATCGCAGTACTTACTCTGCAGACTGATAGCTTACGCCTTAAAAAGTGCACCCCATTGGTTTGCAACTCTGAGCGAGTAGAGCTCCACCCGATCCGCCAACACACTTCGGAGTTCTCACACCTCCATTAAAACTTCCCCTAATCAAACACCACCTTCTACACACTCCCTCATCCCCCCCCCCCCACTCCCAGTTCGGCCAACCCCCGTTAAGGGCCTGAACAATATGATGAATCACGAATAATGATTGATTCAATTCTGGTTAAATGGCTTAGGGAGCAGGTGTTAGGTGGATATTTGTGTCACGTGGTAAGAGGTAGATTGTGAGCGAGAGGTGACTAAGTGACAGAACGAGAATGTGGCAACGCCGAGCATGACGTCATACTCCAGACTAGTAATAACTAGGGACCGGACATTCATGCACTCAAATGTAGAAAATATGCATTAAAATTGAAAAATATGCACTTAACGATAAGCCAATCTTGTACACTCTTCTTTCCTCCTTTGCCGCAATAAGTGCAGTCTTTTCACATTTCACTTCCTTCGAGCATATTACAACGCCATCAGTTAAATAATCAATATTACCTGACACCCAATGATTTAATAAATACTTTCTGCTGCTCTTCTGTTTAGGCATTAAGAGTAAAGTAACTAAAGTAACACATTAACTGAAGAAACTCATCACAAAACTAACCCCGGGCTGCTGGCTGTCGAGATGGTGGAAGGAATGTCCTAACCCATTCCCTTCTTCAAATAGCCAGGCAGCTTGCGTAAAATAATGGTATCTCGTTATTTATTGTTATCTATTGCTCGGAAAGTGTGATGTTGATGATAATTGTTGTTTTAAGGGGCCTAAGATCTAGGTTATCGGCCCTAATGGTTTGGGTGATCGTGAAAGATGAGATGTGATTAAGAACTATTACTAATACTAACTACAGACTACAAATGGTAAACAAATAAAGGATTAGGCAAATAAAGGACAGGAAGAAAAGAAATGCCCTCAAACCTCGAAGAATAAGGATTGAGGTACTTGGAAGGAAGGAGAGCCATGAAAGGCAGATAGGAAAGGGAAAGAGGAGAGGGTCCTCCCCAAAGTCAGTGGAAAAAGGGGGCAAAACGGGCCCAGCTGAGGAATCCCTCGGGGTCAGCAAATGCCAAACTCACCAGCCGTGAACCCTTGAGGGTGCACCGGAAGTGTTGTGGCTACAAACACCCTGCCTCCTTGAGGGCCTTGTGCAGAAAGCAGAACATAACATGGAAAGAAAAAGAAGGCTGACCCCTCGAAGAATGAGGGTATTATGGAAGATGATAGAAGGGCCAATTAAGGCGGGAAAGGAAGAGACTCCCTAGGTCTCGGATACCCTAATACCGTCGGGGTCGGAAGAGAACAAGAGTTGACCAAGAGAGGTCGACAGGAAGGAAGACGGAGAGGAGCCCGGCACAAGTAAGTAAGTGGAAGCAACGCCGGACTCAGCTGGGGTCCCGTGGTCACCAACCCACGTCCCACTAGATGTGAGCCCCTGGGGGGCTCAGAAAGTTGCTTACAAGGGATGTCCAACACGTAGGTAAAACCAATTTTGTTCAAGATAATTTAAATCACACTTAATTTCAATTGTATTTGCTAAAATATGCTGTTATGTTCAGAATATGCAAACAATCCACCAAATATGCGTTTCAAAAAATCCGGTCCCTAGTTATCACCGTGACCGCGTCTCTTGCACCTCGTGGTGTAGTGACTAGCATTCTTGGCTGCCACCCCTGAGCTCCGAGTTCGACTCCCGACTCTGCAAAAAAACAAAAAACAAAAAAAAAACACTCAATTCTGGTGTGTGCACTGGAGCGAGGTCCAGTAAGCTTCGTGAGGAAACACGGGATCATTTCCCAGCTCAGCCATCGTGAAATTGGTTTTCTAATTCTACTCCAAGTGAATGCTGTGATGGTAGCTAAATTAAGGCCACGCCCACCCACTGCCCCAATCCCAGTCCTACATTACTGCAGCCTCCGGGTGAGTTAGCCGTGGTCGTTACGACGTGGCTGTTGGCAGTCGCTCACATCCGGGAGGCGAGGAGGTTCGAATCCTCCCGCCGGCAACCTTGAAGATGGTCTTCTGTGGTTTCCCATCTTCCTTCCACGAAAATGCTGGGGTTGGTCCCTAACTATCGGCCACAGCCGCTACCTTCCAATTCCTCGTCCTTACAGTCACACTTTCCTCCCCAGACAACACTCCACACGCGACGGTACTTGTAGCTCACCCCATGAGTGTCCGCATAGAAGCAGCTACAAACTGGCGAGCCGAACATGTCCTCGGACACTCCCGGCACAAAAATCCATACGCTAAAAGAATAAAAAAACAATTACTGCAGATATCACAATGACATAGGTTACTAGGCAGTTCCCACACACAGGGCTACAAGACCCACGAAGCTGGAAAGCCCTTAAATGAATCAACAACAATAACAACTTTCATACGTTCATCATCTGCTCTATGTATCTAGGAGTAATAATGATACAAATGAGGGGCGTAGTGGGTAGCATGCTGAACTGCTATGCCCAAGATCGCGGGATCAAACCCGGCCAAAGGCGTCGGATTTTTAGGAGCGTTAAAAGTTAAAATCCTTCAGTATGCCTTCCTTCGGAGGGGAAGTAAAGCCCATGTCATAGATTTGTGGCATGTAAAAGATCCTACCACTACAATTGGTAGTGTGTTGCTAAATTTGTAGGTTATTTGGTTAGAAACGCTCTATCAAGTTCCAACGTTCACCGCCAGGTGTCAGACACAGTGGCATATTTGGTAGCCAAAGTTGGGAAATACTTGAAATTGAACACGATGGGGAGCCTACCCATTGGCTGCAATTCAAATTCATTCATAACGATTGGTGGAGAATACCAGAGATGGGATGTGTGTTCGTGTTATTTGAGCATTTGTAATTTTAGGATTGTATTTTTGTGTTTTAAGCTTATTTATATTCGACCCTAACTATTATGTGTCAGAAAACTGTACTATAATGAGGCTCATTATAACACTATTTTTCATTATGAAACAGTTTCTCCCACCAATCAGAGCTCAAGAAACAGTTGTTTGACCAATTAGATAATTAGATGCACTGAGTTCCACGGCCTTCAAATCTAAATTTCACTGCCTGGCCTAGTGTCATAGTAGGGTAATCGAGGAGGCTATGGTCAAATACAAGGCATTCTCTGCGTCTCATGCGCTCTGTTCAGTACATAAAACTGGTGAAATCTCGACTGATATTTATGAATATTTATGTTCGAACATAAAATAGTTATAATAATTATCGTCGAACATAAACAGTCGTATGCAACTCGCCTATAATGGTAATTAAGACACTCGTATGGAAATTATAAAACTCGCATACGCTCGTTTTATAAACATACTCGTGTCTTAATTATTGCCATTATAGGCTTGTTGCATGAAGTACCATTTCATTTGATGAAAAAATAGGCATATGAGATCATCTTTTGTGAGTGTGTGTGTGCGCGCGCGCGCGCTCGCTCGTATATCTCCCCCTAATAACTTCTAAATGGCTGGACCGATTTCAATGAAACTCTGTAAGATTATAGTACTATTTTGGCCGACCCCGATCGTGATCTTCAAATTTATTACGCCTCACCGAATCAACATGACGGCTGTGCGAAATATTTCACCGGCATTCCATATCTCCGAAAGTGTTACTCATATGACCCTTCCTTTTTCCACCATCGCTTGCCTGTTATTCTGTGGTGGTTATTATTCACTGCAGTAATGTGACTAAGCACAAGTCTTATCTGAGGCGCGCCACTAATTGAGTATTCCTGACTTTAGTTCTACAACTATCTGAAGATAAGTCTCTCACTAACATGGAAGCGAGCTCATTTCAATTGTAAAATCTTACTTCAGAATTGAGATAGTGCACATTAGCAGTCTTTCTTTTTCAACTTGCTGTCGCTGATAAAGAGTTTCAAATAGGGTCTTGTTAAGAAAGCGATCACTGGAGACTAATGTGCCACGCAAGATAGCCGTGCGAGCTAAGTTTTGCACTGCGACTGTGGCTCTACACCGGCCATCCTGAATGTTTCTCTTCCCAGTTTACTTTTACAGTACAGAGTGGTCACGTCTTCATGGCGTAGTGCCTAGCGTTCTTCGCTGTCGTCCCTGATAATAGCCGTGATCGATTCTCACCTCAGCCATCCTGGAAGTGGTTTTCCGTGGTTTACCCACTTCAACTCCAGGTAAATTGTGGGATGGTTCCTAACTTAAGGCCAATCCTAGTTTGACACACTCATCCCAGAAGCACAGGTTTTCATACACATTCAAGTGCACGGAATGATGGCGAAGATGTCCCAACCTCCGAAATTAAGCAAGAAGAAGAATAAATGAAGAAAAGAAGAAAGAAAAGGAAAAAAGATAAAAATAAAAAAATGAAATAGGAGAAGGAAAGAGGAAAAGAAGAAGAGAAGAAGAAAAAGAGAAGAAGAAGAAAGAAGAAGAGGAGACAAGAAGAAAAAAGAAGAAGAGAAGAAGACGAGAAGAGAAGAGAAGAGAAGAGAAGAAAAGAAGAGTAGAAACAGAGAAGAAGAGACAAAGAAGAGGAGACAAAAAAGAAGAAAAGATAAAACAAAAAAAGAGGAAGAAACAGAAAAGAAGAAGAGAAATACAAATAAATGAAGAGAAGAAAGAGAAGAAAGGAAGAAAAGAAAAAACAGAAAAGGAGAAAAAAAACTAAGAAGAAACTAAAAAGGAGAAAAGAAGAAAAAAGAAAATAATAATTATTATTTAAAGGTTGGAAACAAAATCAATGTGAAATGTTTGGCTTTCGCAGATGACCTAGCGATTATCACTAGGAACAAAGAAGAAACTAAGCATGCTATTGAGACATTGTACAGAATAGCATCACAAGCAGGCCTTCAAATACCATTTGAGAAAACCAAGTACATGCAGAATTTTCAGCAAAAGAATAGGAAAGAAAACATAGAAACAGCGTATGGAGCAATATCCAAAGTAGAATTTTTTAAAATACCTCGGAGAAATAATTCTTCCTTCAGGATTGGACAGTTTGGCTGACACAGAAAGAGCCTCAAAACTTCATAGAGCATTCAGACTGACATGGGATCACTATAATAAAAGAGTAATGTCACATAATGCAAAACTGAAACACTACAAAACAGTTGTACTACCGGAAGCTCTATATGCTTCAGAAACCATAGCTTTAGGAGGTCATTCTAAAATTGCAAATATAGAAAAGCAAGAACGTAAAATTCTTAGATAAATATTCGGCCCCACACAAGAAAACGGAATTTGGATTAAAAGACGAAATTCAGATCTATACCGTCACACAGATAGTTTCAGCAACACTGTACGAAGAAGACGTTTAACATTTTATGGACACCTCTTCAGGATGGACGATTATAGACTTACAAAAAGGTTATTCAATGTAATAAATTCTCAGAAGTCAAGGATAGCCTGGCTGGATGAATCAAGAGAGGACCTGCAAGAGTTGAACATCGGAAAAAATATTCTGAGAAACCGCAAAGTCTTCAGGACCGCAGTAACAAAGCACAAGTTTAGGGTGAAAACTAGTGGCAGGACTGGAACCAAGTGGACAGAAGAACGGAAGAAGCAGCACAGTGACTTCATGAAGAGATTTTGGGAAGATAGGAAGGCGAATATCATCAAGCCGAAAAACAAGTTCAAGCGCGCTCTATAATGGACAAAACGCAAAAAGAAGAAGAAGAATTATTTAAAGGGCAGTAAACTGGACACATTGCTCACGGGCGAAGGTCTAGCAGCTACCACACACGTCCTAATCTACATTCACCTGTCCTACTCAGCGGAGTTCACGAGATAGCGAGCTGCCGAACATCGCTCTCCCGCAACACATTCTGTCCGCGCGCTCTTAAGGCGGGTAGAACCACCCTGGGCAACATATCCTTGTTTTGTTATGTTGCAAAACCTGGTGCAAACGCAAAGTCTCGACAACAAACGATTAGCGTAGTGGACTGCGACCCGCTAAACCACACACATTCTACCACTGTTGCCATCATCTAACCTGGGGCGTTATACTCCACCAACCTGTGTGTGTTACGTTAGTTAATATTTGTGTCGCGTGTGATTTCTGTTCCGGCATTTAGTTTCCCTCAATTGAATCATCTGGGACGAGGCTCAAAATCATGACTACAATAGTTGAAAAATCCACAGCCTGCTTCCAGCCGACTGACTGGGTCAGGGAATGGAATGAATGAAGCCCCCATCTATCGGCGAGGATATGAACTGTGCCAGCTGCCGAAGCCTGTCACACTCCCCTGGGGCAATGATTAAATGAATGACAGAAGAAATGAAATGATAGTGGAGAGTGTTGCTGGAATGAAATGTTGACAGGGAAAACCGGAGTACCAGGAGAGAATCCTGTCTGCCTCCGCTTTGTGCAGCACAAATCTCACATGGAGTGACCAAGATTTGAACCACGAACCCAGAGGTGAAATGCCGGCGTGCTACCGCCTAAGCCACAGAGGCTATGACTACAATCCCTCCCTATATTATTCTGCTAAAGTCCCATTCCAGTCTTGTACCGAAAATAAGGTCCCATTAACACCAACCTACACATATGGGGTACCTACAGGTTCAGCATAACCCAATGCGTAAGCGAAACGCACTCACTTACTCTTTAAATGCCTCACAATTAAATAAATACCGGTACCTTAAAACATGTATATTTACAATGAAATAATGAAGAATGCAACACGATAACCATGGTAACACAATCTCACAGGTCCATCTATTTCTGTAAGACGCAATGCAATTCCAATTATTACATTACTGTGAAAGTTTCCAGACGGTTGTAAGGTTATCACTGAACCAAATTAAGCTGTAATATTCATCAATACATACAGAATAATGCGCTTAAGGGGGTCAAGGGGCACTCTAGAATTTTTTCACGTGTGAGTGTGGTACGAAAGGTCTTTTTCACTCGTCTATAAAGGGTCTCCGAAAACCACATTTAAAGGCCCTCAAATTAACAGTGTCTGTGATATTCCCAGAAACCTAACTTCACTCTGATATACCTATGAAGGAATGACAAACCCCTAACCACTGCACCAGTAGCTGAATTGATAAAGTCTGATTATTCATACCAAGGATAAATCAGTCATAGCATTCATGATTGGGATTTTGCTAAGTGTACTCTTTACAACTAGAATATTCGCGGGCGAAGCCGCGACGGGTAATGCTAGTAGTTCATATTTCATTAATCCTAGTATATTATATTGGGATGAAAGTCGAGCAGTATCGTTGTATTGGAATAACAGATTGCGAAGTTTGATGTTTTAATCGTGTTGACCGACAGAAATACATCGAACTTAGTTTACTAAGGCAACACTGGAAAATGGCTTCAAACACCAGAACAATAGATTATAAGCTAACAGGTTTAGGTAACAATAAGGAGGACATTTTGTTGCTTCAATTATAAGCTTAAAATATATTGGGGCATCAGTAGTGTAGTCTCTGATAACATATGTTACTGTAGTCACCGCAATACTGTGTGTGTGTGTGTGGTGTCCTGGAACTAGAAATACGGTACCATCTCCGCATTCGTGTGGATAAACCTCAGCCACAATTAATATAAACTGAATGGTAACTGTTTTCAGAGCAATTGTAAGGATGATGGTTACATTTTAAAATATTTCTGGAATATGACGCAGAGTGGATAAAACACACATCAGCTACAAAAAGCAAATTAAAAGCCTCTCCCTCTCTCTGGAGTCAATTAGTGCTGCTATATTCCATTGCAAGTCACAATTAGAGAGGTGTCATAACTGGTCTCTTTGTAGCCCACAACCCAGTGAATGTTTGCTGCAGTGCCACTGTGGTCATTTAAATAACACAGGGTACTTTCTATCAGGCCATCGCCGCATCCTGCTAATCCTTGTGTTGTTTCAGTCATCTTTATTGAGGGGAGATCCTACTGAGTTTTGTAAGTCTTGCAATTTTCATCCGATATTTACCATATCTTGAGCGTTAATGTATGTTAGCAAAATTAAGATTATTCTCAAATTTGGAACGATTTGGTAACACGGTTTCAGATTTATAACAAATTTTAAGAAAATAATTTGCATAATTTTTAAAAACTTTGCTTTTGACCAGCTTAGAGTTTCTATTTTGACATTTATTTGGGATAGTTATTAGATCTATGTGGATAATAATTGGTTTTATTATTTGAACATTTAAAATTTTGATATTATGAAAGTAATTTTTCTCTCACCCTTACCATTTATTTTTAGAAACTCTCAAATTTCCATATTTGACTCAACATATCTCCGTCATGTATATAATTATTTTTCAAATGGATACCAACTTTGATGCATCTCCCAGGGTACTGTAGGCATGCTAAGCTTGAAGACAATCAGGCATAAACTGTTGCACTAACAACATTTTGAATACTAAAAAATTAAGAATTGATAAAAAGCTAATTTTGTGTAAAAGTAATTTTTAGGGAAAAAATCTCAATTTCTATTTTCGGACCACTTGAGCTTAAAAACTCAGTAGGGTCTCCCCTTAATATTATGAGGTTGGCGCCACGAAGGACTTCCAGAACATGATGATTAGGGCCAGGATGTTGATGCAGTAGAAAAGTTTAAAAATGCACTTAACATTTTCAAAAAATGACTGTAATAATGACCTAAAAATTCGAAAAATGCACTATAAAATGGATAAATGTTCTTATAATAATGAACTCACCAATATTTCAAAAATTCGAAAAATCCACTATAAAATAAACTCAACAATATTTCAAAAATGTCGTCTTAAGCTCAAACTGAAAATTCAATAAAAATAGATTTTTAGCACTTAACAAAAGGTGACCTTGGTCAACAGAGCAGATAACATTCCATTCCGCTATTAACTGGTTTGCGACGAAAACAAGAGCATACCTACGGTGCCGTTCTTCTGCATCCAAGATATATATTATTCTACTAATAGCAATACTGTAATATTTTATTTCAATATTTTAAGCTATCTTGTATCAGCTACGAGCTTCTTAACTCTGAGAGACGCAACTCCCTCATATAAAGCTGTGACAGCACTAAACTGAAAAAAAAAATGACCTTAAAAGGCCGATTTCTCTAAAATATGACCAACACTATCTACCAAACTTAAAAAATTGCTCTTAAAATGGAAAAATAGCACAAAAAATGCAAAATGCAAAATAACAATCATATATTTGAAGACGGGGTGACCCGTCCGGAGTTTCAGCATTGTGTTATACAGCTCAGTAAAAAGGTGACATGTCATCAACATCCGGGCCCTAGTGATTATTGTCATGGTAATTAATTGTTGTTTTAAGGGGTCTAACGTCTAGGTTATCGGCCCCTAATGGTTTGGGTGAGCATGAAAAATGAAAACTAACCTATAATTAAATTTAGCTACAAACTTACAAATAAAACTAACCACAGACTTACATACTAGAAGAAGAAATGGAAAGCAAAAGAAGAGCACGGGAAATAAAATAAAGGGGAAATAAATGACTTCAACCTTCGGAGAACGAGGATTGAGGGACTTAGAAAGACGTGGGGCCATGAAAGGCAGATAGGAAAGGGAAAGGGGAGAGGGCCCGCCCCGTAGGCAATGGAAAAGGTGGGAAAACCGGATCCAACGAGGAATCCATCGGGGTTGCCAACTCCCGAACTCACCAGCCGTGAGCCTTTGAGGGTGTAGCACAATCCAGAATGCACCAGAAGTGGCGGGGCTACACACACCCTGTCTCATTGAGGGCCTTTTGCAGAAGGCAGGAGATAACATGAAAAGAAAAAGAAAAAGAAGAGGTTTGATCCCTGGAAGAATGAGGGATCAGGGAAGATGAGACAAGGGCCAATTAATGCGGGAAAGTAAAAGAATCCCTAAGCCTCGGATACCCTAATACCGTCGGGGTCAGAAGAGAACAAGAGTTGACCAAGAGAAGTCAATAGGAAAGATGACAGAGAGGAGCCCGGCACAAGTAATTGGAAGCAATGCCGGACTCAGCTGGGGTCCCGTGGTCGCCAACCCACGTCCCGAAAGTTGTGAGCCCCTGGGGGATATTGGAACATCGAACCTCATCCTTGACCCGAGGAAACAGGAGATATGTGATGATAATAATAACACGGTAATAGCTACTGTAACACCGGGATGATTTATCTACCAACACCAGGTTGTCACAATTCATCAGTCCTAAATGACAGTGCACTGAGCCAGTATCGAACCCGCTATCTTGGATTCTGAACGCCAACACTGAAAGAACTGCACCACTCACCCCGACCTTCTGAATGGAAGGACTTAACTGCCCCTTAGCAGCATTTATACATCAACTTCCTGGAGTTGGATCACCTCGATGACTCAAGCAGCGTTTCTAGACCTCGAAAACTGACCGAGATTTCTCGGTAGCATCTTGGTGTTCCCGTAATCTCGTATATTTGCAGAATATCCCTCGGACAACTATTTCATGATTTAAAGAAATGCAGTATCAAGATGGTTTTTGTTACCTTTATCACTTTGCATTGTGAAGTTCAGAGACCAATTCTGGGAACAGTCACAATCCACAGAGTAGTACAGACACCACAGTAACACAGGTTATCAAATTTCTCACACAAAGTAAAAGGCGATGAAATTTAGCGGCTTCGGTGACGTAGTTGGTAGCATGCTGAGCTTCTATGCTCAAGACCGCGGGTTCAAACCCGGTCAACGTTCTCGGATTTTTAGGAGCGTTAAAAATCCCTCAGTATGCCTTCCTTCAGAGGGGAAGTAAAGCCGGCGATCCCATGTCATAGATTTCTGGTAAGTAACTACAATTGTGTGAAACTAACTTTGTAGGTTAGATTTATTAACGCTCTATTAGTTCCAACATTCGCCGCCAAGTGCCGGTCACAGTGGTATCTAGTAGCCCAGTTCACTGCTAGATGTCGTTGACGGAAGCATTTGGTAGCAAAAGTAGGAATTACTTGAAATTGATCGTATGCAGTCCTCACCTGAATTACAGATAACACACACTAATACAGCCGGCCCCGTGGTGTTGGGGTAGCGCGCCTGCCTCTCACCCGGAGGCCCCGGGTTCGATCCCCGGCTCCGTCAGGGATTTTAAACTGACGTGAGGGTTGGAACGGGGTGCACTCAGCCTCGTGAGGACAATTGAGTAGCTGTCTGACAGTGAGACAGCGCCCCGATCACGAATACCAAGATTAACGGCCGAGGGGACCCGACGCGCTGATCACGCGTCACCCCAATATCTGCAGGCCAAATGGCTGGGCAGCGGTCGCTTGGTCGGCCTTAGCCCGTCATGGGCTGGATAGTGCCAGGGGTTGACTTTTTTTTTTTTTTTTTGTTGACACACTAATACAGCCATCACAATTAACACCTGTTATCAGAGAGATTCTACACACACCCAAAGTACACGGGGCTACATGACCGCTTTGTCGCAACCAACCAACTATACATTGGTGTTCTCTATTTACCAATGCTGTCATACTACAATTCCCATCATGCATCACGTTTGTTTTTCAATTATTGATAACTGCAGGATTGAGAGTGACAGGTTTCTATGGCGACCATTTCTATCAGCAGCTCCACTGGACCAATATTTCACTGAATTAATTGAAATGAATACGTATCAAATTGAAACCCGATGTTACACGTCAGTTGTATATTTAGAGGCTCGTGGACTCCGGTGTTTAATCCCTTCCACAAAATTTGCACTGTAATGGACAGAGGCTACGAGCTCTCAGCTATCACCTGGTCCGCGATACGGAGGCTAATCTTTCCACTCCACGGTTTCACAACTAGTTTTATGTTCGACGATGTCGACACGTAAATATTATATGTCAGAAAACTGTATCATATTGGGGGTCATTCAAGTACTACTTTTAATTATGATACAGTTTCTCCAACCAATCAGAGCTCAATATTTTCATTCATTGACCAATTAGGTAAGGATAGCTTCGCACATACACGAAAAATCCAACATGTCGGACATAAATTACATGGTTTGAAAGTTGACAATGTAGGCTATATTGTATCAACCGTTGTGGTTACAATGTCAAACACAAAGACAAAATCAGCACGAACCTTTTCGGAAACAAGAAAATACTATGAAATACGCATGGAATTTAAGAATCAAGTGTGCACCGTGCCTAATGTTTGCATAAACAAACTGAAAAAATTGCAAAATAAATAGCACTGTACCTTAATATCCGCATCTCCAATTTCTACACAGGGCATTGCATTCATAAGATTTCGCCGACAATTTTAGTGAATGCTGTTGTTGGCATAAACACACCAGAACGTCAGGAAGCAGGCGTATGACATTAGATCCACATAAATTATAATCCAGCTCTCTGTTCAGTAAAGGGGTTTCTTATGCGAAACTTTTCCGCCAGATGTCATGACTGTTCTATTTGGGACTTCACTGATTTGCCTTCTGCTGACATTCTATAAGCATCGAATTTGAAGAATGACTAGTTCATAATACGATACATATTAACAGCCTATTTTGTGTTATTTGACCATAATAATAATCATTTATTGCAGCTAATAGCCATTCCTACGGGTTTCGGCACCAACATATTTGACCAAAATGATCCTACATATTACCTGTGCGCTTTTGTTGGTGCTACTTCAGGATAAACTATGTTTCAAAACTTTGGAATTCGTTATTGGGCTGAGATCAAATGCTGAGTCCACACAATTCCCAAGGAGAAGAAAAAGTAGACGAAGAATGCAACCGACAGAATCTCGACAGATATTTATGAATATTTATGATAGAACATTAAGTTATAGTAATTTTCGTCGTACATAAACAGTCGTATGCAACTCACCTATAATGGTAATTAAGACACTCGTATGGAAATTACAAAATTCGCTTCGCTCGTGTCGTAAACATACTCGTGTCTTAATTATTGCCATTATAGGCTCGTTGCAAGAAGTACTATTCATGCTCTCTTCCACTAAGTTAGAAATAGCTTAACAGTTAGTTAGTGACAATAGTTTCCTCGGTGGAATCACGGATTTGGTTTTGCCCGAGCAAGTCGGATGTTTGGAGGGAGGGCAGGAAGATACGCGGAGTTATGATGTAATTTCTTTCCAGTGTTGCCTGTTCAAACTATCAATATATACTTTCCAGTTGATCAACACGCTTTTCCTAATTAGATTAGGCAAGGCAACTATATAGCCTATATAACACACTTCCTGAAACAAATTGAATGAAAATCCACAACCTGCTTCCAGTCTCCGACCGGGTCAGGGATGGAATGAATGATGCCCCCATCTAGCGGCGAGGATATGGACTGTGCCGGCTGCCGAGGCCTGACGCACTCCTCTGGGGCAATGATTAAATGAATGACAGATGAAATGAAATGATAGTGGAGAGTGTTGCTGGAATGAAATTTTGACAGGGAAAACCGGAGTACCCGGAGAAAAACCTGTCTGCCTCCGTTTTGTCCAGCACAGATCTCACATGGAGTGACCGGGATTTGAACCACGGACCCAGCGGTGAGAGGCCGGCGTGCTGCCGCCTAAGCCACGGAGGCTTCTCCTATATAACACACTTCCTGAAACAAATTGAATGAAATTCCACAGCCTGCTTCCAGTCTCCGACCGGGTCAGGAATGGAATGAATGATGCCCCCATCTAGCGGCGAGGATATGGACTTTGCCGGCTGCCGAGGCCTGACGCACTCCTCTGGGGCAATGATTAAATGAATGACAGATGAAATGAAATGATAGTGGAGAGTGTTGCTGGAATGAAATTTTGACAGGAAAAACCGGAGTACCCGGAGAAAAACCTGTCTGCCTCCGTTTTGTCCAGCACAGATCTCACATGGAGTGACCGGGATTTGAACCACGGACCCAGCGGTGAGAGGCCGGCGTGCTGCCGCCTAAGCCACGGAGGCTTACTTCCTGAAACAAACTACAAGTAGTAATATTACTCACTGATAAAGATCGAATTTTAGGATGCTAAATTGCTGTCACATATTTCGGATCGAATTCCCATCATACAACACGATTGTTAGCCTACTTTTCACATTTTGCAAAAATGAGGAAAAAGTAGTCTTATGAGATCGGGCAAATGTGTGTCTGTCTGTCTGTCTGTCTGTCCTTCTGTCTGTCTGGCTGTGTGTGTGTCCCCCCCCCCCCCCTATCAACTCCTAAACGGCTGCAGCAATCAAAACCAAATTTAGTATGAGTAAAGATGTGCACAGGAATAGCTCACGTCCATATTTGAAAATGATGTCAGTGCTACCAACTGCTGAAAAAACGCACTAGAAATTTGAGCCCCATGTTGGATATCCTGCAAGGTATGCATAGGAGCTATTCCAAAATTGGCACACATGTAGATAATACTATTTCAGTTTAATTTCCAGGAGGCCAACCATGACAGTGTTGCCAAAATAATTTTAAGCCTTCTGATAGGTCCAATGTTTAAATGCATATAACTTCTACACTATCAACTGGATTTCAACCAAATTTTGTATGTAATATCTGTACATAAACAGATATGACTGAGCGTATTCTTAAGAGCCACCAGGGCTGCCAACTGTTAATAATTGCTCTCTCTATTTTTTTATCCAAATACCAATATATCAGAATGTGTACAAGCCGACAGCTTTAAACTATGCACACGTATAGTACCTGACATGTTTGATTAATTTTGGAGTAACTTATATACGTCAGTTCTACCAACATGATTCTAAGCCTGCTGATAGGGCCAATTTTTAAATACATGTAGCTTCTATACTATCAGTAGGATTTCATCCAAATTTCGCATGTGCTATGTGTAACATATCAGATATGACTATAAGTATTCTTCAGTGCAATCAGGGCTGCCAACTGTTAATAAATGCTGTCTATATTTTTTACCCTAATATCAATATATCAGAAAGTATGCAAGCCAACAGCTCTATACTTTGCACACGTATAGCACCTGACATTCTAGATTAATTTGGAGTAATTAATACAAGGCAGTGCTGACAACATGATTCTATGCCTGCTGATATGTCCAATTTTAAAATACATGTAACTTCTATACTAACAAATGGATTTCATCCAAAATTGGCACAACAAGATATCATAATATTTCAGATTATTTCTGACCAGCACACGCATGGTATTGTTGGCAACATGCTTTTACGCGTGCTGATAGATCCAGTGTCTAACTGCAAGTAACGTCCATTGGACATCAACCAAATTTTGTATTCTGTACCTTAAGAGATGGAACTAAGAATATATTCAGTCACCATGGCTGCCAACTGTAGTGCTCTATTAGGCTACATTACACCAGGTATATTTTGAACTAATTAGACATTTCGATATTACCAACTTAATTTCGTCATTATTCTAGATAGGTTCATATTCTGTAGAATAATCATTGGCATGAAAAGTAGGCTGTATAGTTCTTCACAGAACTTCTTGTTTTTAAATTGATTTTAGTATCTTAAACTTTCCCCCTCATCAGTGAATCATAGTAATATATGTAATTTGTTTCAGGAAGTGTGTTATATACCACATAACCTAATTGGGCAAAAGGGAGTTGACGGCCTGAAAAGTATAAATCGATACGATACTCAGAGTCTTACGATGTCGGCTCGTAAAAGATCTCCCGTATCACATCTGGCGATAACAAGACTCACCCACAGGTCGCCTAGTAGAGTGCTGGGTGGCAGTGCAAAGTGATCGTCTCAACTCGAGAGCAACTGAAAGTATCCACGGCCGGTAGTTGAGGCCATAAGATGATGTTCATGATGATAATTATCACCATCATCATCATCAGTCTTGGACGGACCATCGTAGCATTTGGTTTCCGCCTCCACCATAGAGAATTTGAGGGTTTTAGCAGGGACGTTCAGCCTCGTGAGGATATCTAGTTCTTAAATCCGTTCCGCGACCTTTCTAAAAATGATCTACTTCACCTACAGGTAGACGCCCCGATGATGCCTCCTGCGATTTGAGACTTAAACATTTGATTTTATGAGGTATCTCTGTTCTTCATTGACCCTTAGAATGAATGCAGTTGATTTACGGACTTCTTAAACATGGTTCATATTTCATGTTATACTTTGTTGTGTGCGGCAGCCCACGTCCACTATGTGCCGGTAATGATCTATTTTGAAATATCCTTTCTGTTTGTTCCAGGTAAGTGTCGACCTCTGATATTATCTGCAGTAGCCCTTGTAAGTACAAGTTAACTAGCATTTAGCGTTAGATTCCAGCAAATCAATAATATTGTTAACATGTGCTCTAGATTTCTACAGGCGGCTTCGGAGACGTATTTGGTAGCATGCTCAGCTTTTATGCCCAAAGTCGCGGGTTCAAAGCCGGCTGAAGTCGTCGGACATTTAAGAGCGTTCAAAATCCCTCAGTATGACTTCCTTCGGAGGGGAAGTAGAGCCAGTGGTCCCATATCATAGATTTATGGCATGTAAAAGAACCTTCCACTAATTACACTTGTGTGAAGCAAAATTATAGGTCAGATTTAACTAACGCTCTTATGTTACAACGTTCGTCGCCAGGAGTGGACTGCGGTGGCATCTTGCAACCTACTTCAGAACTAGTTATCGTTGACGGTGGTGTTTGGTAGCAAAAGTAGGAAATGCTTGAAATTGAATGTCTGCAGTCCTTACTTGAATTAAAAACAGATAACACACACTAATACAGCCATCACAATTAACACCGGTTATCAGACGGATTCTACACATACCCAAAGTACACGGGGCTACATGACCGCGTTGTCGCAGCCCCTAAACTGAGGAACCAACCATCAACCAGATTTTTACACATCTATGATTCCATGATTAAAACGAGTCTCGATACCTTATCTTTTGGGCCAATATGTAAACAAACATACCTGCTTGGTTGGCCTTAGGATTGTACGAGGGCTGTATTTTAAGTAATACCGTTGTGATATTACGCCGATGCAGCGCTGCGGTCGGCATTCCGTGCAGGTGCGCTGTGTACCTGCTTCTATTGGCAAGGCTGAGACGCCATTATGGCAACAGTCGCCCATGTGTGGGTGTGTTGAAAAGCTTTTGAAATCGCACCGCCGATCCCGAGTGCCGCCGACTCGTAGACAAGAGAGAGAACTCCCCTGAAGATATCCTGCCGTTTAGCCACCACTGCCAGGCAAATTGCGTATGTGCTCAGGAGAACTCCTAAACATACGCAGTTCTCCTGGTAAGCACGCAATTTGCATGACAGTGGTGGCCAAATGGCAGGATATCTTACAGGGGAGTTTTCTCTCTTATCTACGAGTCGGCGGGACTCGGGATCGGCGATGCCAATTCAAAAGCTTGTCAACACACCCACACATGGGCGACTGTTGCCGTAATGGCGTCTCTGCCTAACCAATAGATGCAGGTACACAGCGCACCTGCACGGACTGACGACAATAGCGCTGCAACGGCGTAATATCACAACGGGTATTACTTAAAAGGCAGCCCTCGTATATACGATTGGTATGCCTATATGCTGGGGTAACTGGTAGTAGTAGAGTGGTTGGTCCTCTGTCCTCCCTAATGGTGTTAGAGTCCCCATTGTGATTCCCGGTTCTGCCAAGACATTTAATTCTGGTCTGAGGGCTGGAACGGGGTTCGTGAGTCAGAAATGAGAAAAGGTGGGTTCGATTCCTACCTCAGTGATCCTAGAAATGGTTTTCCATGGTTTCCCAATTCTACTCCAGGGGAATGCCTCATTGACTCCTGGCCGAATCCTTGCCCCAATTAACAAGTAGTTCCGTGATGAACTAAAAAGCCTACTTTTCTTAAAATTTTAGAATTAATCTAAAATATTATGAGCTATTATTGTGCCAATTTTGGATAAAATCCATTTGTTAGTATGGAAGTTAAATGCATTTAAAATTTGGGCCTATCGACAAGCTTAGATTCATGTTGGCAGCACTGACGTATATTTGTTACTTCAAATCAATTTAGAATGTTAGGTACTATACGTATGCACAGTTTAGAGCTGTTGGTTTGGATATTTTCTGATTTAGTGTATATATATAAGGGTAAAAATAGAGAGAGCATTTATATACAGTTGGCAGCCCTGTTGGCTCTTAAAAATACGCATATGCATATCAGTTTTGCTACACAAATCACATACGAAATTTGGTCCAAATCCATTTGTTAGTATAGAAGTTAAATGCATTTAAAATTTGGGCATATCGACAAGCTTAGAATCATTTTGGCAGCACTGACGTATACTAGGTACTCCAAATTCATGTAAAAGGTCATGTACTATACTTGTGCAAAGTTTCGAGTTCTTGGTTTGCATACTTTCTGACATATTGGTATTAGGATAAAAAATGGAGAGAGCATTTATTAACAGTTGGCAGGCCTGGTTGCTCTTAAGAATACGCATAGTCATTTCTGTTATGGAACACATAGTGCATACGAAATTTGGTTGAAATCCAATTGATAGTGTAGACGTTACATGCATTTAAAAATTGGACTTATCGGCAGGCTTAGAATCATGTTGGCAACACTGCCATGTATGACCTCCTGGAAATTAAACTGAAATACAATCATCTATATTTGTGCCAATTTTGGAAGAGCTCCCATGCATACCTTCCATGATATCCAACATGGAGCTCAAATTTCAATTGCGATTTTTCAGCAGTTGGTAGCACTGACATCATTTTCAAATATGGCCTTGAGATATTCAGGTATAGATCTTTACTCCTACCAACTTTTGTTTCGATTTCTCCAGCCGTTTAGGAGTTGATAGGGGGGGGGGGGGACACACACACAGCCAGCCAGACAGAAGAACAGACAGACAGACAGACAGGCGGAAGGACAGACAGACACACATTTTCCCGATCTCATAAGTCTGCTTTTTCCTAATTTTTGCAAAATGTGAAAAGTAGGCTAAAAATGCATAGCCATCACAACGACACAGATTGTCTGAGAGACTTCACACACACTCAAGTACACGGAGGATGATGTCTAAACTACAATGAATCCAAAACAACATGGATGGCCCAAGTTACTTTGCGGATGGAATACCATCACAACATTCCTTGGCTGCAGTGGTACCAACTGAATTTAATGAACATTGCTAAGTATTGCTGAAAGGAAGCTATATTCCAGTACTGTCTTTGAAAATGAAAATCCACAGCCTGCTTCCAGTCTCCGACCGGGTCAGGAATGGAATGAATGAAGCCCCCATCTAGCGGCGAGGATATGAACTGTGCCGGCTGCCGAGGCCTGACGCACTCCTCTGGGGCAATGATTAAATGAATGACAGATGAAATGAAATGATAGTGGAGAGTGTTGCTGGAATGAAATGTTGACAGGGAAAACCGGAGTACCCGGAGAAAAACCTGTCTGCCTCCGTTTTGTCCAGCACAGATCTCACATGGAGTGACCGGGATTTGAACCACGGAACCAGCGGTGAGAGGCCAGCGTGCTGCCGCCTAAGCCACGGAGGCTTCGCAGTACTGTCTTTAAAACATCAAAATATCGCTTATTAGGCCTACCTATTTCATAATATTTTGAGTGTCACTAGATGTAGTGACTTATCACCAAGGTTGGCCACACTTTCCTCACGCACTAAGACTGATACGATAATCCATCAAGAAGAACGCGTCATCTCACCTGACACTGAGTTCCCATTTCAGCTCTAGATTGAGAAGTGATTAGCATCCTATAGCAGAGATTAGTGGCTTAGTAATATTACACGGCGCGCTTACGAGATTTAATTAAAGAGCGCCTCTGCTGTTACTTATCTGAACCATACAATCAGCGAACAAAAAAAAGGATGGCGCGAGGCGCAGTTGCACACATCAAAAGGACACCACGCAATGTCTGTTTACTTTACAATGAGCACGCTTACAGGTTATGTGTACACATACTATGCTTGTATTCATTGAGAACAGATTCTAATACCAATCAATAGCATAGCATACACGGTGCCACTCGCAGTTAAGAATCATCTAAATCATGATCTAAAAGCACTCTTAGAATGTTAACATTAATTACGACAGTAATTACATTCATCATCATCATCATCATCATCTTCTTCATTTCCCTTTTCCAGCTAACACTGGGTGGGGCCACTTTGTTCTGTCGTTCCAGCATTCCTCTTCCGACACGGTGTTCCAATCCAGGTTCCGTTTACTAATGCTATTCTTCACCGAGTCCATCCGACGCATTCTTGGTCTTCCTCGTCCTCTCTTCCCTGTCGTCCGTCGTTCCAGTGCTCGTCTTGGTAGCCTTTCTTCATTCATCCGTTTGACATGTCCAAACCATTTCAATCTGTTTTGCACCAGTTTGTCTTTTAGTTTCTGTACTCCCAGTTCTTTCCGTATATGTTCATTTCTCACTCTGTCTCTCCTCGTTTTCTGGACCATACTTCTCAGGAATCTCATCTCAGCTGCTTGTACTCTGCTCTCATCACTCTTAGTCATTGTCCAAGTTTCTGCTGCATAGGCTATGTCATTATAGGAACATAATATACTTTGTAGATAATTAGGCTACATTATGAGCAGATACATGTTGTAGAAAAATTCCAGTATTTAGCTAGTATTCTTTCCTCGGACAATGCCATACATCAAGAGATTTACAACAGAATACAGAAAGCTTCCAATTTCTATCAGCTACATTGGGACGAAACATTTCCACAAGCTTCCAAGATTAGTTTGTTCAAGATATTCCTAATACCTACAGACTACTAACGTATGGACTGGAGGCAGCAACCCTTACTGGACCAACAAACAGTCGTCTCCAGGCAGTTGAAATGAAGCACCTCTTTCTTGCCTTCAAAAGACGAAAATTAATTTTATTAGGTTGGTTGGATCCTCAGTTTAGGGACTGCAACAACGCGGTCATGTAGCCCTGTGAAATTCGGGTGTGTGTAGAAACTGTCTGATAACCGGTGTCTATTGCGATGGCTGTATTAGTGTGTGTTATCTGTTTTTAAGTCAGGTAAGGACTGCAGACATTCAATTTTCAAGTAGTTCCTACTTTTGCTACCAAACGCCACCGTCAACGACAACTAATTCTGAACTTGGTTACTAGATGCAACCGCAGTTGGCTCCTGTCGACGAACGTTGGAACCTAAGAGCGTTAGTAAAATCTAACCTATAATGTGGCTTCACACAAGTGTAATTAGTGGAAGGTTCTTTTACATGCCATAAATCTATGAAATGGGACCGCCGGCTTTACTTCCCCTCCGAAGGAAGGCATACTGAGGGATTTTAACGCTCTTAAAAAAGTCCGACGACCACGGACGGGTTTTGACCCGCGACCTTGGGCATGGACGCTCAACATGCTACCAACTACGCCACCGAAGCCGCAAATTTATATTTATTTGGAGTATGGCTTTTAGTGCCGGGAGTGTCCGAGGACATGTTCAGCTCGCCACAGGCTGTAGCTCATTCAAGCGGACACCCGTGGGGTGAGCTACAAGTTCCGTTCAATTTCAAGTAGTTGCAATTTTCGCTGACACCTAGTGGTGAATGTTGGAACTTTGATATAGCGTTTCAACGAAATCTAACCTAGAAAGTTAGTTTCATACAGGTTTAAGGCGGGTTCACACGGAGTCGTGAAGCGGGCGAGAGCACTACTGGTTGATGAGCCGGTCGTGGACACGACCTCGTGTGAACCAGTGGCAGTGGGAGTGGGGGTCGTGCTCGCCCTTGAAAAGGTGGGGCATGAAATCTCCGACTGGCTGGAGTGAGCACGGCCACTTCAGTCGTATTCTTCCGCAGCTTCACGTTCTGCCATGATTGAACGAGCGAGAACACTTCGTCCGTGTGAACTGAAGGTCGTGGGTTCTTAAGTTGAAGAAGCAAGTCGTGACGCATGCTCAAAACTAGTAGTGCTTTCGCCCGCTTTACGAGTCCGTGTGAACCCGCCTTTAGTTATAGGAAGGATCTTTTACATGCCATAAATCTATGACATGGGACCGCTGGCTTTACTTCTCTCTGAAGGAAGGCATACTGAGGGATTTTAAATCTCTTAAAAAATCCAATGTCTTTGGCTGGGTTTGAACCCGCGATCTTGGCCACAGCAATTCAGCATGCTACCTACTACGCCACCGAAGCTGCTAAAAATAAGGAATGCGGATATCCGACAATAACTGGGAGCCTGCTGGAGACACTCGAACTCAAGAGATTGAGATGGTATGGTCATATGAAGAGGACGGCTCCCCACAGGATACCTTGAGTGTTGGAAAGTGATTAAGAGGAAGACTTCGCGATGTATGGGAGAAGCAAATTTGTAAGGTCCTTGAAGCTAGAGAGAACAACTGGCATCACATAAAGGAACGACAGTTATGGATGGACAGGACAAATATAACCGCACCTGGCTTGCTGGAGCGAAGAAGGAATGATGGTGATGATGATGAATTACGACAAAATCCCTGAGTGATTTTAGATGGAACTTTCGGTATCCTTTATCGTTCACGATACGAGGTATTGAAGCACCCGCTGTACAGGTCCATGCGATTGGCAAGCTGAGAAATCTTGGTCTGCCAAATTAACATACTGTACTCACAATGAAAATAAAGGATTTGGTAACGTTTTGTCCAGAAAAAAACTGACTAAGTTCTATCTCGCTCCTTAGATAACGAATAAGAAGAAAATGAAGGGTTTCACTCCCCGTTGTAGACGTCCAATGCCCTCCCAAGGAATTCTCAGCCCGATATGGGATTATCAGAAGATTAATCAGCTGAGTGATTGGCGCGCGTCCTTCGTCGTTTGTAATTAATTACATTCCAAGCACTTGCTTCTGGGGAAGTTTTAAAAGTTTACTCGAAGTGTCCTTGTCCTGGAATGATCCATCAATTCTGGAGCTATTCCCCAAGTAATGGTTAAGGCCCTTCAGTTACTGGGCAGGTGAGGCTTGAAACTAGTTATAGTTATTTATTGTTGTTTTAAGGGGCGTAACTACGATGTCATCTGCCCCTAGAGGCTTGAGACTGCACAACCATTTGAAAATACCAACTGAAAAATACAGGTGTTTCATCAAAATGTGCTGCCAGTATACAGGTTGAAACTTCAAGAACCAATCCCTTAGAGCAGCGTTTCCAAACCGTGGTACGCTCGTACTGCTGCAGTGGTACGCGGTAATGTTACGAAAGATATAAAAATATAAAATTTAAAAAAATATAATATAAAGCCCTAGAGTCCCGAATCCGAGCCTGGAAGACATGGAATAGCAACCAAACACCAGAACATTGGCAGAACTTTTTATAAACGCAGAAGCAAACATCCAAAACAATCAGACGAGTTAAACGCATGTACCACCTCGAACGATTGGAAGAAATCGATAATGACTTTAAGAGGAACAACACACGAAATTTCCACAGGACATTTAGGGAAGAACTGACGAACTACAAGCCGCCCAGTCTTTGTTTTCGCCGCCCTGATGGCACACTTGAGACAAACACAAAGGCCAATTGTGATATCCTGAAGCAGTTCTTCGAGGAGCTTCACAATTGTGAACCACCTGCAGAGAATCTCCAACTCCACTTTACTGCCCCAAACCAGGACTCAGTACCACCAACATATGATGAGATACAAAACATCATATTACATCTCAAAAACAACAAGGCACCAGGAGAAGACGGTGTAATCGCCGAAGTGCTCAAGATTGGAGGTGAACTCTTGACTGAAAGACTACAAAACATCATTGCTAATATATGGGAGAGTGACACCATACCGGCTGATTGGAAAACTGCTTTGATTCAGCCACTACACAAAAAGGGCGACAAGACAGATCCGAATAATTACCGAGGCATTTCACTCCTGCCAATCGCCTACAAGGTACTCTCACGTGCCCTCCTCACCCGATTGGAGCAACAGAGCACATGATCGGTGAATATCAGGCGGGATTTCGACCGCGTCGATCGTGTGCAGAACAGATCTGGAACCTCAAGATGGTACTCCAACATCGCCAGTCGAATCGCACAGTTGTCACCTTCGAAGATTTTAAGAAAGCATATGATTCAATCGACCGCGCAACTCTGTTTAATATACTTCGTGAATATGGTGTGGACAACAAAACAACTACATTGATGCAACAACCCTTGACAGATACAACTTCTAAAGTTAAATTTATGGGTGAAGTGTCCGAACCTCTTCACATTAGAACAGGCGTAAGACAGGGTGATGGGTTGTCCCCACTCCTATTCAACCTGGTACTAGATAAGATCATCAGAACATGGGAGAAAGAAATACCTGGAATAAGTATGGGAACAAAAGAACAACGAATCAACATAAAATGCTTCGCCTTTGCTGACGACCTAGCAATAATTACCCGGACTCCAGAAGAAGACAGACATGCCATCGAGAAGCTTCATGAGATATCAATCAGAACCGGCCTCCATATCTCTTACGAGAAAACACAGTAAATGGATTCCAAGAGCACAAACCTGGCATCAATTACAACCAAATATGGCGACATCACACAAGTTAAGCACTTCAAGTACCTAGGTGAAATTATCGGGAACACTGGTAACGAAAGAATGGCTAACAAAACACGTGCAGAAAAATTACGCAAAGCTTACACAATCACTTGGAATATTTACAACAAGAAATCACTTTCCACTAAAACCAAACTCCATCACTACCACACAGTCATCCTCCCAGAGGCACTCTATGCGATTGAGACGTCATCGTTAACCATCAACATCAAATACATTGAGAAGATAGAACGACAAATACTGAGAAAAATCTTTGGACCAAAGCTTCAGGACGGTATCTGGATGAGGAAAAGCTCAGACGAACTGTATTCACGGACTGAACGATTCGCCTCACTCGCACGTAAAAGACGCATGAAATTCTACGGACATATAGCTCGAATGGACAACTCCCCACTGACCAAGAAAATCTTCCTCATAGTCAATGGAAACCGACAAACCAAAGTACGCTGGCTAGCAGACACCCAAAAGGACCTCACTGAAATCAATATTGACCCACTGACAACGACGCGGACTGCATATAGACAAAAAGTAAATTCGTATAAGTTTCCACCCAAGATCCCTACGGGACAGAATTTGAAACTTAAAGCTGCATGGACACAAGAAGGAAGACAGGCACATAGCGAAAGGATGAGGAAGTTTTGGGAAGATAAGAAGAACAAGAAGACCAATGTTAACTAATGGTTCTACGTGCTCCTTAGAGGGCCAAACGCATTATATATATATAAAATATGTTGCTGGAGGACTTTAAGGAGAAAGATAAGGAGCAGTTTTATGAATTCAATTGTGAATCTGAACTAAGGCAAACCTTTTCAACAATGGCTGTTATGAACTTTTGGGTTGAGAGGCGTGCAGACTATGCACACATAGCTGACAAAGCAGTTAGATTTTTACTGCCTTTCACTACTTCGTACTTGTATGAGACTGCATTTTCTTCACTTGTTTATCTCAAGAATAAATACCGGAATAGACTCCTTACAGTGGAAAACGATCTTCGTTTGAGACTCAGCAACCTTAAACTAGACATTCCTAAGCTGGCTTCTAATCTTCAAGCTCACCCTTCACATTGAAGTTTAATTATTACGAGTTTTTTATTAATATTATTTGTACAGTGTAATCTCTGAATGTTGTGGGTGGGGGTTATAGTTACTATATCTCCCAACCGTTAGGTGGTAAGCGAGATATTCTCATCTCTTAAAGTAGTACACACACACACACACACACACACGAAAAGTTTGGGAAACACTGGCTTAGAGGACACAGCTGGGATTTACGGAAACAGACCTCATCGACTTTTCATTACATTGTTCTCACGCACTAAAGTGTGTTTTCTCTAGTTTCACACAGGTTTTCTTATTGTTTAGATAATTTATATCCACTGTTGTGTGGACGTCCAGAGGGCAGCTTGCATGCTGAATTTTATTCTTCCTTGGAGCGCTACGAAAGTCGAAGAGGTTAGATATCTAAGCTCCTTGACACTGTAGCTCTTTCTAGTAGAGAATGGAGGAACTTTATGTTGGTGGAAAATCCAGAGATTAATTTTGCCATTATGAACACAGCCTACTGAATTCAAATGCGTTCTTTAACATGCCAACATGCGCGTGATGTTTTGTCGCCTTTCAAAAATCACTTACCACGGCCAGGGGCGAGCTTGGGGTTGGTAGTCTGACACGACAACCACTCACCCACCGTGGCAAGCCTAGTTGATCTAATGACTGGAAACCTTGTTGCTACGAGTGTGTATATCAGCTAAATATATCAAAATTATTTGTGAATGAAGTAGGTTTTTCGATTAGAACAAGATTAGATTATAGAAAAATCTGGAAGTAGTAAGCCGGGCGACAAGTCAACACAGGTGTGAGGAGTACTTGACTAAGATAAGTAAACATTACAGTATAATTAGAGTGTTCTAGTGTATGCTAAATTTGTTAATTTAATTTATTTATTTATTATATTGTGTTATTCTAAATTGAATACACGTGCAGATACACCTTTACTCACGTAATTCATAAACCTATAAGGGGCACTGGGACTGAAATTTTAGTGAAATAACTTATGTGAAGAATATCGATTTTCGTTTCTTTCCCATATTAATACACCTCTATCCCCTACGGATCAGATAGCAATGTTTTTATCCGAATTCCGCCATTTTAAAGCCCTAGCGTAGCTTTTAAATGCCTGATGTGTCCTTTAAACGCCCCAGCACAGTAAGTGTCCTGAAGGTTCTGAGTCTTGGTGCTTCTACAATCGAAGTATCGCAACTGGTAAAACGCAACAGAGTCATGACAAAATGGCTGTAAAGCTTTAAGAACCCTTAGTTGTCAAGATTATGCCTGTTTATCAAAGGCTGGCATCAGATGCATCCGGGGTGCTACTGAAAATCAGAGTGAGTCTCTGCATTCTGTTATCTGGAAGAAGTGCCCAAAATAGATTTTTATTTCACGGAAGAGACTTGAAATTGCTGTTCGTAATTCTGTAGCAGAATTCAACATGGGGTGTAGTGCAACAACAGAGTTGAAATCAGGAATAAGACAAATCTCAGTATTTCATTTCACAGCACAAACACTTGGAAGATGGGACAGTCGCAGGATGTATGAAAGTCTTAGGAGAAGCGAAAGGCATGTCGACGGTAGGTGAAACTGACAAAAATAAAGAAGGAGGGTGTCACCTGTGCTGCAGGACAGTTCTAATGTCCTTGGTAAGCTAAAACCTTGTAAATTGTGCATCATTTTAGAAAATTGCTGTTTTCTCTGATTCACTTTTTCAGGCATTCAAAATGTTACTCGCGTCATATCCCTTATGATATTGCTTTCAAAATGGGCATTTATTATCTTCATTGCAATGACTATAAACCTGTGGATCGATTTTTAGATTGCACTTTTGGTCTGGCTGCAAAATAATTTTGAAACTGGAAAAATCCAATTTTTTTTGTAAAAAAAAAACTTTGATATGAAAAAAGTTCTTCACACTCATTAATGCAATTCAAAAACGGATCCATAGGTTTCTTACAATTGTTATGGTGCAATAGAATATTACCTAAAAGTTACACTATCTTGATTTTTTTTTACGTGGCTGACCTTCATAAAACTTGAATAATTAGCACAATAAATGTACAAAATAATTAATATCTGAAGAACTAATCAACTTACAATGCTCAAGTTTCCCACAGTGGTTTACAATATGACTATTCATAACCATATAAAATTTATATAGAATTTAAAAATTTCAGTCCCAGTGTCCCTTAAGACAAAACAAATCTAACAAATAACGAGATTCAATCGCGAATCGTAAGATAATCTACTGTGCGTTAGTTGTAACATTTACAATAGTGAAGATTTAAACCTTACCACAGTGATCTGGATCTGATGATGCCACTTGAGGGAGGAAACGCGTAACCCTAAATTGCCTCATTTAATGGTGTTAATTACAGTGAAGGCCGATAACCTAGATGTTAGGCCCCTTAAAACAACAATTATCATCATCATCATCATCATAATTACAGTGAGTCTCTCTCACGACACGGCCGGCCAGCGCATCAAGCTTATCTGCCACCCCTTGACTGATCACTTCCGTCACACAGCGCGCACTTCGCAGTTCTGGTCCATGCTTATAACGTGTATTTAATGTTCATCTGTCGCTCCAACTATTCTCGAGTTGTGAAGTGTTACTTTTGGGTATAATTCTCATAATGCCTCCAGGTGTGCACAAGGTAGAGGAAATGGTATTTATGTACGATAGTTATGTGAAAACAGAGTCTTGAAGGGAAGTCGTTAAACGTTTCATGACACATTTTCCAGGTGTTCGCCCTCCACATAAAGAGACCGTGCGGAAGCTCGTAAACAAATTGAGGGGAACTGGTTTTCTACTCGATAAGAAGCCAAGTGTTAAAAAACGTGTACTTAACGAGGAAAAAGTAAATGAAATCGCAGAACACATCCGGAGAGAAATAGCCTCAATTACGGAATACGAACTTATGCGTGTGAATCGGAGTTTCCTAAGACGATGCCAGAAATGTGTGGAAGTAGGAGGAGAACATTTCCAACATCTCCTGTCATAAGGTACGACTGTAGTTTATTAATTCTTACTTTCTAATTTTTAATTGGTATCTCATGTCAAGCACGGATAAAGTGAGCCAAGTGCTGTTCTGTTGTTATTGCTATGCTATGCCGAGCGGGGAGTGATGAGTCAACGGGAGGCAAATAAGCTGGGCGCGCCGGCCGGCCGAGTCGTGAGAGAGACTCACTGTGTATATATTGTAATTTAAAGCCTTCATAGACCACGTTAGGCAACAATTACACATTATTGGAAGCCTTCTTTGCCGCCCAAAATCGTCGCATTCTTTCTCTGGCAGCCTGTCTTCGTTCTTCCGTCCAACCCCTGTTCATTTTTGGTTCGTCGCGGAATTCTTGGAATTTGTCGTTAACTGACCTAAACTTAGCGCGGTTTGAAATGTCTTCCGTCTTTAGTCCAACCTGATGAAGTTCCTTCCGCACCTCCCTGAACCATTTGCCAGACACCTTAGGTCTACTGTCGAGTATTCTTAATAGTGTTAATTAACTAATACAGGCCAGACGTTTGTTTTAGACGAGTGAGTGGAAGCCTGGAAGCGAGTTACTACAGTACCGGTGCTGTTGTCACCTGTCCCATGCGGTCAGATGATGGACAAAACTATCTTACGCTACTGATGAAGTACAGTCACTGACAGTATAGTGGCGTTCTGTTCGTAACTATGTAACGTGTACTTCCGCGTCACACAATACTTCAACGTGGATTGTACTCTCCTGCATGGTGGTTTCGTCACGTGCTCAAGTCTCGAATTTCATTTCGTCAGGCCGGTGGTGACAACTATGAAGCGAGAGGGCTAGAGAGTGACAGTGTACAGGCTCACCCGCAAGCTTCAAGTTCAAGAGCAATATTGTCTAAAACAATCGTCCGGCTTGTATATGTATTGTTTTTCAGGAGTGTATTCACATATTTATACTTTGTACCCGCCCATTCAGTTAACCGACTGAAAAGCTACAAATGCACGTTTACTTGTGAATACTAATACCTTCTAAAAAGAGAAACCTATGTCATATGTTTACTGAGAGTTAATTGCTGAAGAGTTGAGCAGTGTCATGCTAGGCATGCGTACATTCCCTACTAGTATCCTACAATGTTGTCATGTCGTGACTTACCTGGCCTGTGAGACGTTCTGGCAGGTCGACAGCTCCAATGTTACTTTCCCTTCTAGCCAAGCGGTTTACTAAATAAGGGAATTTGAGTTTTGTAGACTATGTCCCGGAACTTCCCGGAATAAAAGTTGATACTTCCTCTGAAGTTGCTGCTGTTTTATTATAATAAAGCAGTCGTGGTATGTACACTGTATACAAGTTACTTGGATATACTGCTGGAAGTGCACGCAGGTCTGAATTGGCGCTACTAAGTCCTTACTGTTACTCAAAATCTAGCATGTCTCCACGAGACTGAATTCTAACTCACATCCGATACGACGTATTTCTGTCAAAAGCAAGTGCGCAAGAGCCCCGCTCGCCATTTTGGATACCATTATATCCAACTAGAGATGACCAGAGTCATCTACCCCTCTACTGAGGTCTGTAGTCAATTCCACCCTCAGCACTCCAATACATGCTGCTCTCCAAGCTAGCGGCGACTTCCCATACTAGCATTCACATGACTCCCGAGTACAACTCCTGGACTGGCTTGTGACCATGAATCACTCTTCATAGAATACAAAGTGTTCGGCTAAACTCTCCTCTGGACCAACCAATATTTGCAGACCTGAGTACACATCCATGTTTTGAACATTCCTGCTCCTTAAGAATAATAACTTGACATACATTGCCCATTTCTACTCAGTAATAATAATAATAACTCTATTGCCCTTAAATAATGTTCCTCCGAACCGTAGTCCTAGGTTCTGAACCTGGGAGGCTCACAGTCACGACAGCCAACATTACGAGCAACAGTTAAATTTCACTGACTTTATTATCATAATTGATATTATAACAATCCGTCGGTCAACACGAAGCGATTCTTACTGGAATATGTTTAAAATAACCTGAAATAAATTACATGTGATTAAGATGAATATATTGTTATGGAAAATGGCGGATAGTACTGTACCCCTGTCCTCATGGTCTTACCTGTTGAAATCCGAAGAAACAGCTGGATCGTAGAATCTGGAAGCACCCGGCTAAATAAAACCACCAAAATTCTACCAACGTGGATCAACCAGGGACAAGGACACTTAAAGAAAAAAAGAATGCGTTAAGAAAGCCCCAGTGGAAAAGAACTAAAAGAACTAGCTCACAAAAGAACTCGAGAATCTCAAAATAAATCTCGTGCATATGGCTGACGTTGGAAAAAATTGCCCACTGGTCCTCCTAACACATCCTGTTTTTAATATAAATCACTAGATCACCGTATAATTAAAATGGAACAATCAATTTATTGACTGAAGACGTTGTAGATCAATTGCATGACTATTGTCAGACAATAATGAAAACAAAATTAATATCGTTTTCTAAATGACGGAGCTGATGTCCATGTTGCATTAATATGCAAAACTTTCTGTCACCAGAAATGGTTGGATACGATGTCACAATATCGTACTTACATAAATCTGAAAAGTTTAATTACTAGTTATTTAAGCACTTATTTACAATGATTTCTATTTTCGAATCTAGCCATGATTCATATCACTCATGCCGACGGCCACCTATGGAATACAACTAATCTGGAACTACCTGACGGTCGGAAGTGTAAGAAAACTGGAAAGCGTTAAATCTAGCTTCCTCAAAAGAGTGTTATCCATCTCAAAATTCACAAGAAATAGTTAAGCTTATATCCTTCCGCAGGAAACTCTCTTCGTAGATGACATAAAACACTGCATTAGTTTATCGGAGACACAAGCATATGCAACCTTCATCGAAGAGATGAGCAGCAAAGCAAGACAGATACCGGAGGGGATTAGAGAAACAGATCCAATGACATCAGACTGCTGGAAAGGACCAAACTTCCACTCCGACACCTGTACACACGATTTGCAGTACACGGCTTTCATGGAAAGATTTGCACAGAAAGCACCTACCATGATCCTAAGGACAGCTGCATCTGTAAGCAATATAATGAACGGTGCCCGAAATATCACCTGCAGGAGTGTAAAAATAGGACTGTATCACTAGTTGAGCTATCTAAAGATTGGTGAAATCACGACAATGTAACATTTTGTCACTCAGTACACATTGTGTTTAGTAAATATAATATATCACTCATTTGAATTTTCATTATATCATTGTTTTGTAATTATTTCATGACCTGTCTTATTCGACAAACGGTTAAGTTAAGGGGGGGCTACACCTTTAAGCATCCGAAAATCGTGTATATTTCACTTTTTTTATTCCTCAGCAACAGAAAGTACTAAAGAATTGTAATTAGGTCTGCCAATCACACTATGCTTTGCCAATATGTTCGTGTATTAACAAATTATACGGCGAATGCATTTCCGCAAATTAGGCATGTAAAATGGCGGCTGCATGTTGTGCACTGATCCACCGTTTCCCTAATATTTTACACAAATATCATTGTTTAAAAAATATATCATTGTATTTACTAATACAGTAGCTAGAGATTGACCTAGAATCATTGGAATCTATAAAGAAAAAATATATTTTTTAAAATCTTATATTAAAGTGTAACTTTTTTGCAAGTTTTTTTCACTGAATATTTTTTTTTACAAAACCGATACTATGACATGTACAGCAACAGTACTAAGTCATATTGTTCTTCCCTATAAGATACACTTGTATACTATATTTCACTTCATTATCTTGAAAACTCTGGCAGTTACTAAGGAAACAGATTTGAAAATCCAAAGTTTCGGGAAACGAGCAACAAAGTTACCAATGTGTAGGCAAACTTCCTAAACTCCCCTGCACGTTTTTGGTCATAACATAAAAAGTATTATTCATATCAAAGCAAATGTTGCAGTGATTTGAAGATGAAGAATCAATGAACGTAGAAAAAAGAATGAAAAATGACAAATGTTGATTTTTATAATTGTAGGTCCCCCTTAATCAAACGTAGTTGATAATTAAAATCGTAATCTCTTTCAATTGTTACAACATTATTCAATCTTCAATTTACGTTCCACACTTTAATCTATATATATAAAAGAAAGTCGCGTTAGTTACACTATTTATTACTCAAGAACGGCTGAACCGATTTGGCTGAAAATTGGTGTGGAGGTAGCTTAGAACCAGGAGACGGACATAGGATACTTTTTTTTAAATCCCGTGACGTGACATAAAACGTCAAATAGAATACAAGTCACTATAAAACGTAACGCAAATGCCAGCTAAGGCAAGTTGTTTCCAGGCAACACTAGCTCTTGACGAGACACGGCCGACTGGATGCGAGTAGCACTCTCCACTACCAGTATAGAAAATGAGGCTCTTAACATGAAATACCGTTAGTTATTCAACGTAATTTGTATAGGGGTAGTAAATTCAATTTACAATAGATGGCGCGAGTAGCTTCAACAAAATGGCGTGCGTTTGTTTCAATAAAGTCCCACATGCGTTCATATACCATTCATCCCATTGCGACGAAACTTGGGTGAGATGTTCTGTACACTTCAATTAAGGTTTCTGGCTAAGTAAATCCACTTAACAATTGGTAGCGCACGAGTAAATTCAACAAATGAGCGACAACGGGCGAAGCGTTTCAAAAAAGTCCTGTATGCGTTCACATACCATTCGTCCGATAGCGATGAAACTTGGGTGAGAGGTTGTGTACACTGCAGGCAAGGTTTCTGGCTTAGTAAATCCATGTTATAATAGGTAGTGCACGAGTAGATTCAACAAATGAGCGACTACGCGCGAAGCGTTTCAACAAAGTCCCGTATGCGATCATATACTATTCGTCTGATAGCGATGAAAATTGGGTGAGATGTTGTGTACACTTCAGGGAATGTTTCTGGCTTAGTAAATCCACTTAACAATAGGTAGCGCACGAGTAGATTCAACAAATGAGCGACGACGGGCGAAGCGTTTCAACAAAGTCCTGTATGCGTTCACATACCATTCGTCAGATAGCGATGAAACTTGGGTGAGATGTTGTGTACACTTCACGGAAGGTTTCTGGCTTACTAAATCCACGTTACAATAGGTATCGCACAAATAGGTTCAACAAATGAGCGACGGCACGCGAATCGTTTATACAAAGTCCCGTATGCGTTCATATACCATTCATCCGATTGCTATGAAACTTTGGTGAATTGTTGTGCACCCTCCAGGAAAGGTTTCTGACGTAGTAAATCCTTTTTACAATAGGTAGCGCACGAGTAGATTCAACAAATGAGTAACGGCGCACGTATCGTTTAAAAAATGTTCCGTATGCGTTCATATACCATTCATGCGATTGCAATGAAATATGGTGAAATGTTGTTTCCACTCCCGCGAAGATTTCTGATTTTGTAAATCCTTTTTACAATATGGTAGCGCACGAGTAGATTCAACTAATGAGCGACAGCACGTGAATCGTTTCAACGAAGTCCCGTATGCGTTCATATACCATTCATCCGATTGTGATAAAACTTTGGTGAGTTGAGTACAGTCCTGCGAAGGTGTATGAAATAGTAAATCCGTTTTTCAATGGGTGGCGCACAAGTAGATTTAACAAATGGGTAACGGCGCGCGAATCGTTCATACTAAATCCCGTATGCGTTCATATGTCATTCATTCGATTGTGATGAAACTTTGATGAGTTTTTGTGTACACGCCAGGGAAGGGTTTCTAATCAGTAAACCATTTTACAATAGGTAGCGTACGAGTATATTCAACAAATGGGAGACGGCGCTCAAATCGTTTCAACAAAGTCCCGTATGCGTTCATATGCCATTCATTTCATTGCGATAAAACTTTGGTGAGTTGTTGAGCACGCTCCCAGGATGTTTTTTGAGATAGTAAATCAATTTTACAAAAGTTTAGAGGTGGTTAACGGAAAAAGAAAAAAATATTGGGAATCCAAAAGCACTTCAACAAACAAAGTTACAACGCCAACACTTTCTTTGATTGGCATTGCATCGCATGCCGGGTACAGCTAATATCATTTATATTTATCAATCCAATCCGAACTTATAAATATTCCTTCTATACATTTTAATGGAGGGTAAGTCTTATACTTCAGCATTATTGCTTCAATGATCGTGTTATATCACAAATAAACCCTACTATTATTTAATCCAGCGACTGCCAATCAGTTCGCATAATCCTCAAAATTCCATTACAACATCGTAATCTCTCTACACTAGATATTCCTTTATACATATCTTCACACTGTTCCTGATATCCGCCGATATCGAAATATTCTTACTTGATTTCATTTAATCCTGTATTGACCCAATTCAATACGAAAATAGCTTTAGTTTTCCACACCATGTTTAAAATTATATGAATTTCAATTTAATATTCTGGATCATCATGCTTCGCTATAAATATGATTATTGTAGTGCTAATCATTTCTTGAAAAACTACCACAATAGTTTAATTATTATTCATTATAATTCATTTCACAACTGAATTTAATTTACGGTACCAAAAATTTGTTCATTACAAAAATTTACTATTTTAGTTGATGTTGAGATTCAATTCAGTTCCGTAACAGAAACACGAAATAAGTCAGCCTCTCAAGAATATCGTCGAATCCTACACCATGGATAATATGTCAAATATTTTTTAAATTCTTTTAGCGGGTTGCTTTTATGCCGAGAGTGGCCGAGGACATGTTCGGCTCGCCAGTTTTGTATCTGCTTCGAGGCGGACTCCCAATGGGTGAGCTACAAGTACCGTCGCGTGTGGAGTGTTGTCTGGGGAGGAAAGTTTGAATGTAAGGACGAGGAGTTGGAAGGTAGCGGCTGTGGCCCATAGTTAGGGATCAACCCCGGCATTTGCCTGGAAGGAAGATGGGAAACCACAGAAGACCATCTTCAAGGTTGCCGGCGGGGGGATTCGAACCTCCTCGCCTCCCGGATGTGAGCGACTGCCAACAGTCATGCCGTAACGACCACGGCTAACTCACCCGGTTATGTCAAATATTAATTGGATTCGATAAAAACTATTAGAATTATACGAAATCAGAAAAGACTAAACAAACTCGAATTAACTAAAAGTGGAAACTGAAGTTCTTCCAATCTAATAAATATTCCTTCAAACGTTACTCGAAAATGGCTATAATTGCCTAACTATCAAAATGTTGCAAAAATAAACTGTATAAAGATCACTTGACTTCAATTCAAGCTCTGTATCATACAGTCATTCGAAGTACAATGCTGTATGAATCGACGAATTATTGCTGTTCTGTAAATTCACTAAGTTACAGAATTAATCTTGTAGAATGTTTATAAACATGATATAAATATTCTTCTCTTTGAACAAAATCTTCCATATAAATACCATAGTCTTCTCCTAACGTATATCTTCTTAACTTATTGAAATGTTCAAATCTTATTTCCAAAATTTATAAATCGATGTTCAAAATCTGAAATACCAAAAATGACAATCTACAAAAAATTGACTGAAGGTGCAATCGTAGTCAAATCAAAACCTTAAATAAACTAGTAGACATAAATGACAGAAGTGTCATGATTAATCCACCAGTCTATTTCCAACATACTGTAAAAATATGGTGAAAAAGGATCGTCTAAAGATACTTCTAATTCAACTGTCTACGTATAAAGAATCTTGCAGCTACCTTGTGATGTCTTAAAGTTGGAAATGTGTATAAGAACACATTGCTCCATATGGAATCGAACCTTCATCCAGATGTCGAAGAGGATCGGCATGGTCTGGAGCCAGTGATCGAACCGTCACCTTCTCCGCTCGAACAGCTGTCCACAAACCCTGGACTCCTGTCTCGAACATTCCTGGACTGGGCTCGATGCGCAGGGATTGTAAACACCATCACTCTTGTTTGCTGAAGCATCATCACGTAGTAGTATTTTAGCTCAGAATAATATCAAAAGATTCCTTGGGTCTCTTTTTGTAGCAAAGTCTCATGCTCATATATTCCATTTCTCAAGCATGGTTTACTCCAGATACCTAATTCTGCTTCAACGTTGTGTTCCTTCTATGTGCTTAGCAATCCATGCTGGCATGTTTAAATTACTGGACGGATATTCCCCTCGACTCAATCGTATAAACCATAGTAGTATATATATATATATATTGTGCCCTTGCAGCAAGAAATATGCAAATCACAGTATGCCAGCATTGCTCAAATCGGGATTTTTCGGGGCTGCGGTAAGTTCTCCCACTCTGTGACTTACATATTTTGGATTAAATAGAGGATACACTTGCAAAAATAACAACAAAATCAACTCCTATTTTAACACATTTAATTAATCAAAAATTATGGCGCTACAAACAAATAAACACATAAACTACTGACCAATATCATTCTACTTGTCCAAAGTGAACAAGGAATAGCATAAAAATAAAGCAAATATTAGATTAAAACACATGGTTTTCTTTAAAACCAACAATTCACGATTATTTTCACTTCCATAAAGTACTTATCTTAAAGTTCCAAATAACTACGAGCTTCTTTGGCTCGATACTTTCCCATAATAATGGTGTCATATTTTTGTACACCTCAAGAATTATTTTTATCTTTTCTTATCATCAAAACAAATATATAATTACATTTAAAATTACATGTTAATTATTCACTTCAATATTTGGGCATATCACATGTTCTCCATATTTACTATCTCTCTCAAGTTTTGCAAATTCACTACGGTGATCGGGAAAACTATTTGTGTACTCCAGAGTTATAAAGATTACTTGACAAAGTCAAAAACTATGATCACTCCCGAAACCTAGTTATCTTCCCAAAACTCGTGGATTCCTTCTTTTCCATACAATATTACAATAGGGATTTTGTTTAATTCATTTGTCTTATAAGACCATTATCACATAAGAAAACTACGATCTGAATTGGCAAGCGATAATATCAATCTACAAGGACCTCGGTTCAACGCCCGGGTCATTAACAACTTTAAACACTCACGGTGTATTTAACACATCTTACAAGACGGTTTTTACCCACCCTCGCTCTATGAGGGTCAGGCCATTATACTCGGGCGTTATTTATGACAAGGAAAGCGACTCTCTGCCTAACCTACGGTGGCAGCTCTCTTCAATGCTTTAAAACAAACCTTCACATTATTCTCAGTTCTGTGGAGAGACCTGGCTTTTACTTCACTTATTTCCATTCAACAATATTCTTTGGCTCATAAACCACTTTCGTAACCTTGGCATTTATTAATTATGAGAGGGTCCTCATTGATTGGGAAGATTAATACACATTCTACGACGAATAATTAGGGGCTTTAACAACAAAAGGATTCTAGGTTCGAATCTCTTAACATGCCTCGGGAACATTTCCACATTTGGAGGACTTATACAAGACGCGATTTAAAGTCGGCCGTGGCCTACATGACATACGCTCAATAATATCATACATTAGCTCCCTTTTAAATAATACACACATGGCCTCGTGATCTACGTCACAATTAGAGGACTTACAACATATCTCAATTCACTGCAATCAACTACCCTCCATAAGTAATTTACCAAGTACTTTAACTTTTACGCGTTCCTAGCGTGACTTTTTATTTAATTGCGTTCCATTACGCTACACATTACTTTACAGCCGAATGTCTTCCAAAGAACTGATAAATTTCATAGTAACAATTGATACATATCTTAATTCTTATATTAATCTTTTCCGTTGACAATAAATCGCTCCCTTTTTAAGAACACGCATTCACATCATGTCTTATACATTTGTTAAGGCTTCAACGCTCTATATTTTTATATCATTCAATTTAATCTTTGTTTAGATTTCTTTACCTTGTTATTCACATCATGTTTTCATTCCTTACAAAAGCTCAAAAGCTATTTCTTTCATATAATTCACATTTACCTTTATGTAAATATCTTTGTTATAATTATTATTATGACGCTTGCTTTTATAACATTCATTAAATACTGACATTTTATTCCATGCATTTCCTCTACAGGATTTATTATTTCACATAATTATTTATTATTTCTTAAAACTTTATTTTCGTTCAGATCGCGTTCTTATTTAGTTATTATTCATTTAAAAACATCCCTTCTACTGAAAACTCCGGTGGAATTGTACACAAAATTTTTCCCGACACCAAAACATAATGAAAATCTTTACTTACATGTTTAAGGTCGCTTTCTGACCTTTATTCTCGTTTGATGTGACATTTTGGCCCACCTTCTTGGCCTACTCCATATTGTACAATCTCATCTTATGTACAGAAATTTCTTGACACATATTCACTATATTTAACACTGACAACATTTCTTTTAATACACTGGTGTATCCGTTTTGAACACACATTAAAACACTAAAAAATATTACTCTGGTACATATTATAACACATATCACTGTGCATAAAACGCTTTCACTTTACCTAAAACACTTAAAATGATACTCTTATTTCTTTTCTTACAATATTTACACTTCACTCCTATCACACGGGTGTATCTCAACGATTTTTACAATTTCTGTCGGCTGTTGATGATCCCTGATGTGAATCCTATTGACCTGCATTGGACGTGTGATTTTACTCGTTCAAAGTTTCTCTCTCCTACAATGGAAACTACTGGTTTCAGTCTCTCAAAACCGCTTCTATTGTCTATTACTCGGCTTTACTTTATCTGCTTTAACTAGGCGATAAATGTCTTTTCTTTGCCGTCACCTCTATTTATATATGGTGGTCTATCGCACCCTATAGTTTCTATATCTTGGCCTCCCTTCGAGGATCGTATACTGTCTATCGTACCGTTTAGTTTCTATATCTTGGCCTCCCTTCGAGGACCGTATACTGTCTATCGTATATTTTTGACGTTTTCTCACTAGAGTACGTTTCCCTCTGGTTTCGAACCTAAGTTCCTAAGTTCCTTTCGCTTGAACTTCTATCTTTCGCGATCGTAATTACTGTTTATTCTTGTCATTTACAGGACTTAATGTCTTTAACAATGTCTTTACTAGACGTAACGCCGTTTATTTGTTGGAGTTCTTATAACTTCGTAACTGTATTGAACTAGTGTTCTTCTGGAACTCGACGTTCCCTACTGATCGCTGTGTCTTACTTTGGCGATATTGCTTTAAAGTCCGTATATTTAATGTTCTTTATAATTTAGGACTCTTCAAAGTCTTGAACTGCTAACCCTCAGCGTAGCGTACTTATATCGTAACTGGTCTACACTCGGTGAACTTGTAGCCTAGCCTCCCACAGGCTCTGGATCGATGTCTGATACAGCTTAACGTCCCCCTCACGGGCTCTTGAATACTGCGTATACGATGTGGTGCAGCACTTCCGCTCACGGAATGCTCGTAGACTGAATGATTATGATGCTCCAGCGTAACTCCCCCCTGGACGGACTAATACTGCATGTACTGATACAGCGTGACGTTCCCCTCACGGGCTCTCGTAGACTGCATGCACTGATGCAGAGTAACACCCCCTCACGGGCTGTCAGAATAACTGCATGATTGGTCTGGCTCTGCCAGGAGCTTTATACCTTTCAGTCACAAAAACATAAAATCCTAGTCCTTTTCGTGACCAACTTTTGAACTAATTGTCGCACAATTATAAAAATCGTATCTCCAGACAGCTCGTCTTCCAAACGTAAAATAATCTTCCTGTGCATGGAAATCGATCGTGCATTTCCGAGATATTAATTAATTTCTCGTCCTCAACTGTGTGGGTGGTGCTGTTCTTTTTTTATTCTCCCACTCCTTGGGTCTCGGTGAACCCCCAATGACGTCTACTTGCGTTTGCAGTTTTCTCCTGTGCAATTTTTACAAGGTTTTTCTTTACACAAAAATCTCTAATCCAAATTGATTCACCGTACTGTATCTGTTTACTTATTTTTATACTCGTAAACGGGTTAAATTTAATTATTCCTGTTCTGACTCAGCAGCGAGGTTGCCATATTCCTGCAACGTTAAGAGCAATTTCCGAGTCCAGCTTCTTCGTCTTACAGTCAAAACTTTCCACTCGTTCTAATAATATCCATGACTGGCTCCTTATAAATGTCAAGAGGCATGAGCTCATCTAAGGAACACCTGGCCCTAGCGCTTGCACAATGTTAGGCTATAATCCTGGCTTGAAATCTCTCTCCGTTCTTTTAGAGACTGTATGATTCTTTCATTCCTTTCTCAAAGTACATGGATTCAACCCTCTTTGAGGCCTATGGTACATGGGTTCATCATATATATATATATAAAGTATCACGTCTATATTGTGAGTCCAGTGTTTTATAAATGAGCTTATTTGAGCGTCGTGAATGCTCTGAGTTCACTCACGGCACTACAATAACGTGTAGAATGTTAATACCGGGCGACTAAGTCCGTCCCGAATGTCTGCGAGTGTGCCTGCTATCGCAGCAAAGCATCACCTCTTTCACTTTGGTAACGCGTACGAGCACTTCAAAACGCACAGTTTAAATATTCCAGACAGAGTAATGCTCCTGGTCAGTCCTCAAAACTGCTCTGCAGGTTACTTACCAAGATGAAACACGGCTCATTCGATAATGATCGAAGTTGGTCGCTGTCAATGCGATAAATACATATTAAACGCTTCTGCGGCTTAAAAATCTTGTCTAAATATCATCAAAATACGTTGAATTAGTATTCATAATGAATATTTATTGTCGTTCCCCTCTGAGATCTCTGTAATTAGAAATTTTGTATCTCCTCTGCGATGTAGCCATCTTGACTGCAAGTAGCCCTTGAAAAACATGTGTGTCTAAGGTCACTAGGCTTGCTCGTGGCGAGACGTGCTTGTGTAAGGCGGAGTATTATAAGCATTTCCCCTAACCTCGCGGCATTCAGGTTATATCTTTCAATTGAATGTTGAAATCTCCGTAATATCTTGTATAAATACTTCCTGCATAGAATTTTGTCAATAGGCCCAGGAAAATACTGGTACAGTACCAAATTAAGTGGTATACAGAAAACTGGATCCCATCACTGATACTATTCGGAAGAAACGGATTTCTTTTTTTTGTCACATTGTGAGGATACCAAAAACCAGATTATCTAGAAAAATTGTTGAGAAACTTTGGAATATGAAACAGCAAGTAGGATGGTTTTGAGAAGATATGAAAGAATTAGAAATAACCTTGGATGACTTGCAAAGCAGAACAAAATAATTGAAAAAAAACCTGTTAGACATAAAAATAAGATTTCAACCAAAAACAAGAAGTTCCGTGACGAACTAAAGAGCCTACGTTTCTTATAATTTAAGATTCATGCCAATCTATATAGACCTATCTAGGAAAATAGCGAAATTAAGTTGGTAATATTGAATTTTCTAATTAGTTTGATATATACCTGTAGCCTAATATAGCACTATACTTGGCAGCCCTGGTGACTGAATATATTGTTAGTTCCATCTCTTAAGGTACAGAATACAATATTTGGTTGAAGTCCAATGGATAGCATGCACGTTACATGCAGTTAGACATTGGATCTATCAGCACGCGTAAAATCATGTTAGCAACAGTGTCATGCATGCGTTGGTCAGAACTAATCTGAAATATTGATCTCTTGTTGTGCCAATTTTGGATGATATCCATTTGTTAGTATAGAAGTTACATGTATTTTAAAATTGGACCTATCAGGAGGCTTAGAGTCATGTTGGCAGCAGTGACGTATATTAGTTTCTCCTAATTAATCTAGAATGTTAGGTACTATACGTGTGCAAATTTTAAAGCTGGTGGGTTAGATACTTTCTGATATATTAATATTTGGGTAAAAAATAGAGACAACATTTATTAACAGTTGGCAGCCCTGGTTGCTCTTAAGAATAAGCATAGTCATGTCTGTTATAGCACACATAGCACATACGAAATTTGGTTGAAATCCAATTGACAGTATAGAAGTTACATGTATTTAAAAATTGGTCCTATCAGCAGACTTTGAATTATGTTGGTAACAATGACGCACATAAGTTACTCCGAATTAATCTAGAATGTCAGGTACTAATCGTGTGCATAGTTTATAGCTGTCGGCTTGCTTTCTGATATATTGGTATTTGGATAAAGTAATAGAGAGAACATTTATTGACAGTTGGTAGCACTGGTGGCTGTTAAGAATACGCTAAGTCATATCTGTTTATATACACATATTACATGCAAAATTTGGTTGAAATCCAATTGATAGTATAGAAGTTATACGCATTTAAAAATTGGATCTATCAGCAGGCTTAGATTCATTTTGGCAATACTGCCATGCATGGCCTCCTGGAAATTAAACTGCAATATTATTATCTATACGTGTGCCAATTTTGAAATAGCTCCCTTGCATACCTTCCAGGATATCCAACAAGGAGCTCAAATTTAAATTGCGTTTTTTTCAGCAGTTGGTAGCACTGACATAATTTTCAAATATGGGCTTGAGATATTCAGGTATAGATCTTTACTCATACCAAATTTGGATCCGATTGCTGCAGCCGGTTAGGGGTTGACAGGGACACACACACACACACACACACACAGACAGACAGACAGACAGACAGACAGAAGGACAGACAGACACACATTTTTCCGGATCGATCTCATAATTCTACTTTTTCCTCATTTTTACAAAATGCGAAAAGTAGACAAAAAGGGTATTTTCAGATGAGGAACGTCTGAGAAGATCAGAGCGAATGAAAAGCTACTGGGCGACTCGGAAATAAATTTACTGAAGAAGAGGACCAAGAAATAATTGACTGAAGTGGTCCAATGAGGCCGGAGCAGAAGAAGAAGAAGAAGAAGAAGAAGAAAAAGAAGAAGAAGAAGAAGAAGAAGGACTAGCGAACAGGGAGAAAACTAAGGGATGACATATTTCGCTCGTGAAACGAGCATCATCAAATCCAAATATGTAAGACAAATAGCTCTACAAAACACTACCAAACCCACAGACAGTGTCTGCCCTCCAAAAACAAAATACGAGAAAGCCCGTCAGAAAACGTAATAACTGTGGTAATTATTACTGATAAATATTAAGGCATGATGCACTTGTGTTGACCAACTGAAAGTTAATATATCAATAAAGCTACATTGAAAAAAAAACCTTAGACATAAAATAGTACATAATGCAACGAGCCTACAATGGCAATAATTAAGATACGAGTATGTTTATAAAATTTATAAAATTTCTATACGAGTGTCTTAATTACCATTATAGGCGAGTTGCATACGACTGTTTATGTTCGACGATAATTATTATATCTATTTTATGTTCGAACATAAATATTCATAAATATCTGTCGAGATTTCGCCAGTTTTATGTATTGTACAGAGCGCATGGGACGCAGAGAATGCCTTGTATTTGACCATGGCCTCCTCGATTACCCTACTATGACACTGGGCCAGGCAGTGACATTTAAATTAGAAGGCAATGGAACTTAGCGCATCTAATTATCTAATTGGTCAAACAACTGTTTCTTGAGCTCTGATTGGTGGGAGAAACTGTTTCATTTTTTATATCGTATGGCCTCGGATGCCGGGTGCAAGCTTTGTAATTTGACACCCAGAGTGTAGCTTGCATGCGAATTTCGTTGTTCCTTGAATCACTATGAAACTCAAGGAGGTTAGATATCTGAGCTCGTTGAACACTATAGCGCTTTCTAGTAGAGAAATGAGGAACTTTGTGTTGGCGCAAACTCCCGAGATTAATTTTGCCATTATGAACACGGCCTACTGAATTCAAATGGGTTCTTTGACATGCCAACATCGTATGACATGCGTGTCGTATTTTTGCCGCCTTTCAAAAATCACTTACCATGGCCAGGAGCGAACCTGCAATCTTGGAGTTGGTAGACCGACACGCTATCCACTCACCCACCGTGGCAATAAGACAACACTGTAAAAAAAAACCTGTTAGACATAAAATAGTACATTATGCAACGAGCCTATAATGGCAATAATTAAGACACGAGTATGTTTATAAAACGAGTGTATGCGAGTTTTATAATTTCCATACGAGTGTCTTAATTACCATTATAAGCGAGTTGCATACGACTGTTTATGTTCGACGATAATTATTATAACGATTTTATGTTCGAACATAAATATTCATAAATATCCGTCGAGATTTCGTCAGTTTTGTGTACTGCACGAGACGCAGAGAATGCCTTGTATTTGACCATGTCCTCCTTGATTACCCTACTATGACACTAGGCCAGGCAGTGAAATTTAAATTGGCCGTGGAACTCAGCGCATCTAATTATCTAATTGTTCAAACCACTGTTTCTTGAACCTCATTATAGTACAGGTTTCTGACATATAATAGTCAGGGTCGAACATAAATAAGATTTCAACTCACCACACAAGCAGGGAATGAATCACAGTTGCCTATAATAATTCATGTTGTTTATTTCAGACGTTAGGAGATTAATTGTAACTCTCCGCCCACACGTGTTGACCGACTGAGGAGCTTCTAATGATACAAGAACATGGTTCACCTGGAAATAACATAGGACTATTGCCGTTTCGAAATGTGAATTCTCTTAACTTTGGGTGTTTGGCACTCGGAAATAACTAAAATGCGCAATATATCGAAGTTCTTTTAAAAGAACCGGATACAGTTCATTTTACGGCCTTCATTGAATTGAATTCAAATACTCCAGTTTAATTGTTCTGTATTAGTACATTATGCAACGAGCCTATAATGGCTATAATTAAGACACGAGTATTTTTATAAAACGAGCGTATGCGAGTTTTATAATTTCCATACGAGTGTCTTAATTACCATTATAGGCGAGTTGCATACGACTGTTTATGTTCGACGATAATTATAACTTTATTATATGTTTTAACATAAATATTCATAAATATCTGTTGAGAGTCAGCTACTTGAATTTTGTGATCGCAGAGCGAGCGTTGGGTGTTATATCTCTGTTTTTCAAGATCTCTGGACGACCGACGCATGCGCTCTGTGTGCTTGCAATGCCATATGCTGGCCTTATGTTTACAGCTGCCGCCCCTCAGTAATATTGTCACTGGAGTTGTTTGAAGACAATGAATGCACTGTGTAGAAATTATATTAAGGTACAGTGCTATTTGTTGTCTCATATTCGCCAGTTTATTTACGCGAACATATGGACGGTGCGAATTCCATGTCGGCAATTTATTATAGTTCGATGTTGTGTTTATGTCCGACATGTTGGATTTTGAGCGCACGCGTGAAGGTATCGTTACCTAATTGGTCAATGAACGAGCTCTGATTGGCTGGAGAAACTGTATCATAATGAAAAAGAGTGTTATAATGACCATCATTATGATACAGTTTTCTGACACATAATAGTGAGGGTCGAACATAAAGTTATTTACTTGTAATATATCCCCAATTTGCCACACCCCCAATTGCAAATTAGTGATTGGGTGACACAGACAGTGTCTGTAGACAGCGGTCCGAACGTTCTACGAATGTTTCAGTCGGCTTCGGTGACGTTGTCGGTAGCATGCTGAGCTTCTATGCCCAAGATAGGGGGTTCAAACCCGGCCGAAGCCGTCGGATTTTTAAGAGCGTTAAAAATCCCTCAGTATGCCTTCCTTCCAAGGGGAAGTAAAGTCGGCGGTCCCATGTCATAGATTTATGGCATGTTAAAGAACCTTCCACTAATTACACCTGTGTGAAGCTAAATTGGATAGGTTAAGAATGTAAACAACGCTCTTAGGTTTCTACGTTCGTTGCCAAGAGCCGACAGCGGTGGCGTCTAGTAGCTAAGTTCTGAACTTGGCCTAGTAGTCGTTGACGGTGGCGCTTGGCGGCAAAAGTAGGAACTATTTGAAAAGTTCTAAGTTGCAGTCTGTACTTAAATTAAAAGACAGATAACACACACTAATACAGTCATCACAATTAACACCGGTTATCAGACAGATTCTACACTCACCCAAAGTACTCGGGGCTACATGAACGCGTTGTCGCAGCCCCTAAACTTAAGAACCAACCAACCAACCAACCAACCAACCAACCAACCAACCAACCAATGTTTCAGTTCCCTGACTATTGAAATATGCTCCTTGCTCATGGAAAAAACGGTGAACCGCTGTTTGAACTTGTTCATTGTTGGCTATACTTTTTCCAACGAGGTGTTCTTTAAGCTTGCCTAGTACATGGTGCCAGATCAGGATTGTATACCGGACTGCTCCCATCGCAGACGCTGACGCAAAGCTTGTGTCATATTTAGTCTACTTTCGATTATTGCAAAAAATGAAAATCGACTTATGAGCTCTACACAGGGCCAAAAATTGTGTGTCTGTGTGTGTGTGTGAGGTGTGTGTGAGTATGTGTACTCTGAATGTCTGTTCCCCCTATCAATTCAAACACGGTGAAACCGAATTGAACGAAATTTGGTACAGAGGTAGAACTAGCAAAGGGCACCTCAGTGTCAGGGTTTATATCGCCGCCATTTTTTCAAAACTGAATGGCGGCCACTCAAACGTTCAAAACGTAAAATCAAATAACGACTAATCAAATCATCCGATCTCTACCAAGTTTGGTAACAACATGCCTTCATATAGGACGCGTCTTGTGACCAAACTACAAGGTCATCCGTCGTACCATTTCAGGATGGCGGTCATGCGAATTATGCAAACTTTATAATCCATATCATGGGACCCACCAGTTCCGATTATCGAGCCGAGAATCGTTTTAACTGTTCTAAAGGAAGAGACACGTTCGAAATTAAAAGTTTATTTTGTAATACTATAGTGCAGAAGTGATTTTAAAAAGCTGAGCCGTCTCAGTTACAAGGCAAGATGGCAGCCGATAACTTGTGGCTGACTTATATTTCACTAATTTGAGTATTGCATGCAATATAGCGTACTGATAGAAAATAATTAAACTTTGTATGAAATGCTTTATATATAAATAATATACTCCACGGATGAAATCGTTTAGTCTCATTATCTGCTAACACGTTCTATGTAACTCATGTGATATCGGACGATGTTCGTTGGACGTTTGGCTCCGTGGTAAAGCGTTAGCCAATCACTCTTATGGCAATGGTTCAAACCCCATCATAGTTAGTTTTTGTTTGCTTGAATTTTTTTATATTTATTGTTTTGTAATGACTCAGACGTTTTAAAATTAAGCGTTATATTGTGCATATTACGATGGAAAATATATATTTAATTTAAAAAAATTGCCAGCAGATTTGCATGAGACATCTAGCAGCAAAAAAGTGAATTATCATGGCCAACTGGCGGCGAACCGCACGCCGGCCTACAGGTTAACTTACAGATTTTATTGAAAAGTTTATTTTTATGGCCGCTAGAATGCACTCGCCCTGTTAGGATTATCTTGTTATATATTTCTCCACTAGATGTCACGACTGGTCTACGTGGGACTCCATTGATTACTGTAGTATACCATTGGCATTCTATGCGTATCGAATTTGAAGAATGAAAAGTTGATACTACGATACATTTTTACTTTTTATTTTAAAGGGTTTGTGCGTTATTTGAAAATGTTATTTGAAGTAAAGAACAAAACGGTTTCACATAGTACCTGAACTCTAGCCGTTGGTGCTAGTTCGGGATATTAATTAATACTTTTATTGCAGCCAAATAGCAATCGAAAATATCCATATAGTTGGTATACACAAGTCTCTGTAGGGTCATGGAAAGATTTGTTAATTCAATTAGGGCTGTGAAAGCCATGCACAGCCAGACGTGTTAAGACATGCCTCAACTCAAAGTTGGATGTTGCCCACGTCCGGTCGATTATGTAATAATAATAATAATAATAATAATAATAATAATAATAATGCTATTGGTTTTACGTCCCTTTTAACTACTGTTGCTTTTAGAGCCGCCAGGGTGCCGGAATTTTTCCCCGAAGGGAATCTTCAACGTGCCAGTAAATCTACTGACACGGCTCCCTCGCATTGGTGCACCCTCAAATGCCAGCTGACAGCGCCAGGATACGAACCTGCAACCTAGGGCCCAGCAAGCGAGAACGTTACCGCTGAGCCACGCAGCCAGTCCGGTCGATTATGTCTCCAGATCCGTAACATTCTTGAGAGACTTCTTATCTTTTTTCTTCAATGAGGGTAGCAGTTGTTTTCGAGGTTGTGGTGTTTGGTAGAGGTAAATAGTTTTTAAGGTTTTCAACCAAGAAATGATTCTATTATACTCATTGATAAAAACAACGAGTTATAACTATACTCACACATTTAGGAGAAAGCAGGCTATATGTTCTTTACTGAACATCTTGTTTGATTATTACTCGTATTTGAACAGGCTAACAAGGGGAGGTCGCCAAGAGGTTTACTAGAAAAGTGTTCAAATTTGGAGGGTTTGTTCTTATTATGAAAATATTTTGGCCGTGTTCGAGCGTTTTTGCCAATGTGCCTTAGTGTGTTCAAAATTGAACGTTTAAAATCAACCCTGAAACTTTTGTAGTCCTATTATCGCACACGTTCCCAGCTCGTTTTCGTGGCGTAGTCGCTAGCGCACCGGCGTGGGCAATTCAAGGTTTCGAGTTCGAGTCAGATCTTGGTCAGCACTTTTTTCTTTTATTGTTATTAGGCTATTTTTTGTGTTTTCTATAATGTATTTGCTGTGGTCTCTTCGGTACAATATTTTAACATCATTATTATTCGTCCTTGAAGCTTGATACGGATCTCGTGCGAGTAACATCGCGGGACACTCTTCGTCACGCAAGTGCCGTATAAGCGGGTTCGATAAGTCGGAGGTCTTGATTGTCGCTTATGCGTATTCAATATTACGTGTGTGTGGTTGTCTACAATCAACAGTATCTAGAACGCGGTAAGCACGGTCATCGACGGTAAATTGGGATCGCCGCCACCTACTTCTACAGTATTTACAAATGTTGAAGACGACGAATGTGATGGTCATGGAGTTTATTCACGGCAGGACATTACAGACGCATGCAGACTCTAAAATTGCGCAAGCTTAGCGCACCGTCAAATATCACACGTAAAGCAACGCCTAAGTCGCCTCCGTAGCGTAGCGGTCAGCATGGTTAGCTGCCGCCCCGGAGGTCCTGGGTTCGATTCCCGGCTCTGCCACGAAAATTTGAAAAGTGGTACGAGGACTGGTACGGGGTCTACTCAGCCTCGGGTGGCCCAAATGAGTAGAGGGGGTTCGATTCCCAACTCAGCCATCCTCGAAGTGGTTTTCCGTGGTTTCCCACTTCGTCTTCGGGCAAATGCCAGGATGTTACCTTCTTCAAGGCCACGGCCGCCTCCTTCCCTCTTCCTTGCCTATCCATCCTAACCGTCCCTTACCTTCCCTCATGAGTCCCCTGTTCGCTTTGCAGGTGAGGCCGCCTGGGCGAGGTGCCAATCCCACCTCACCAGTTGTATCCCCTCCGATTAGATGTTCCCTGCTCTAGGACACTGCCCGTAGAGGCGGTAGTGGTGAGTTCCCTCGCTGAGTCCGTGGGTTCCACCAACCTGGAGGGTAAACGACTAAAAAGAGAGAAAGAAAGAAAAAAGCAACGCCTATGGGTAAACGTTTTACAGAGGCCATTATCAAGGTAGGCCTAATGCAAAAATTGGATAATAACTGTGAAAGAAAAAAAAGTGTTGACGAAGGTCTGACTCGAACTCGACACCTTGAGTTCCCCTTGCCAATGCGCTAGCGACTACGCCACGGAAACGACCCGGGAACGCGTGCGAGAATAGGACTACAAAAGTTTCAGGGTTGATTTAAACGTTCAATTTTGAACACACTAAGGTCCATTGGCAAAAACGCTCGAACACGGCCAAAATATTTTCTTATGAAGAGAAAACCCTCCAAGTTTGAACACTTTTCTAGTAAACCACTTGGCCACCTCTACTTGTAAGTGGTGAGCAGATGATAGCAACTAGATCACGCTGATCTCATCAAGTAATTAGGTCCCATTCATACTAAGGCGATATGTCGCAAGCGCCACACGCACGGACAGATACGTCAAATGTAAGATAATATAGGTTCACAGCCGCGCGATCGCACAACATATCGTAAGTGACATCTTTCGAAGTACCGCTTGCTGGTCTCTTGAACGTCTCTAGTATCGTACGATAGTTTGGGCTGTAAACATAATGACGGGAAGACAATAATAATTCTGTAATTCCTTTAATTAATTCCTTGTGACACGGGGCTTTTCAGGAAATTAACATTTTCAGGATTCATTCGATAGAACTCCGTGAATTTTGACTCTTGTTGAGACCGCTCTCGAGAAACAACGGCCGAGCTATGGTGCCCAGTATTTCCTTCTTCCTCTCCTCATCCTACGCCTGAGCCAATGAGCCCCTACAATGTCTTCCTCACTTGAGCTCATATTTGTAACTGAAGTAGTGAGAATTGTGTTCCCACCAAATTTGTATCACCCAGGTCGGGCCGATTTATTGCCCGCTGTCTGGACCTTCCTAGCAATAGATCGTCGCGATATATTCCTTAAGACATATCGCTTATCTTAAATCACCTTAGTATGAACGGGGCCTTTAATTAAAGTTGTTTTGAGGGGCGGAATAGTAAGGTCATCTGCCCTTCACTCATCAAGTAGAACAAGTAAATCGATTATCTAGGCCTCCTGAATTTATTCGTCGAAAGATTTTATTATTATTATTATTTTTTCTTAGTCGTTTACCCTCCAGGTTGGTGGAACACACGAACTCAGCGAGGGAACTCACCACTACCGCCTCTACGGGCAGTGTCCTAGAGCGGGGAACATCTAATCGGAGGGGATACAACTGGTGAGGTTGGATTGGCTCCTCGCCCAGGCGGCCTCACCTGCAAAGCGAACAAGGGCCTCATGAGGGAAGGTAATGGAAGGTCAGGATGGATAGGCAAGGAAGAGGGAAGGAGGCGGCCGTGGCCTTGAAGAAGGTACCATCCCGGCATTTGCCCGAAGACGAAGTGGGAAACCACGGAAAACCACTTCGAGGATGGCTGAGGTGGGATTATTATTATTTTATTTATTTCAGTGAAAATTTCCCTACAGGAGAGCGATTAAACTTGATAACTTGATGTCATTTGGAGGTGTGTCTCCTCCGCTCCTCCCAAAACTCTTCATTCTCTCGGAACGCTCCCTCTTCCTCTCATCCGTCCACTTGTTCTCAGGTTGGCGTACTGATCTTGGTTCAAACTTAACATTTACGATTTTCGTCAGTTCGGTCTTCGAAATTTTGCATACAGATTACTTGTAAGTCCCTCTGTACCTCTTTAAGCCATTCTGTGTCGCACTTACTCTGTGTTATGATTACAAGTAGTTTCTTTGGCAAATTGGAGGTGGCCATCCTATGGATGTGAGTTTAAAATTTGGCTCTGCGTTTTCGTCTGTTATCGTATTGGTGTTTTGATAGAGTTTAGTACTAGGTCTCTTCATCCAAATGCCGTTTCTGTTGATTGCTCCATAGATCTTCCGGAGATTTTTTCGTTCCTGCTTCTCTAATCTTGGAATGACCATCGAATACTATTGTTTCAGCGGCATATGTCGCTTCTGGAAGAATAACTGATTTATAATGTCGTAATTTGGCGTTCGTCGGAATGTATTTCTTGTTGTGATGGGCCCACGTTAGCCTGTAGGCCTTCTGGAGCTTAGTGATTCTGTCTTCATTGGCGATTCGATTACGTCCTGAGGGCTGTATAATGTCGCCAAGAAAGTGCAGACTTGGGCGATTTTACCGTATTTGGTGTTTAAAGGGGATTTATTTTCTGGCTTTCTCTCCATATATTTGGTCTTGTCGTAAGAGATATGTAATCCGGTCTTTTGTGCAATCTCATGGAGCTTTTCCACTGCGTAAGTCGCTTCTGATCTGTTGTCTGTGACAATTACAATATTGTCCACGAAAGAGAGACATTTGACTTTAGTTCGGTTCTCTTTTTAATACCGATTTGAATGCCCTTTACAAGAAGTTCCCATTCCTTAATTATCCCCTCCAGAAGAATATTGAAGAGGATTGGGGATAGTCCATCCCCCTGTCGGACTCCAGTCTTATTATCTTATCTTTTTATCGTATTATTATTATTATTATTATTATTATTGCCAGAATTCCAGAAGGGAGTTTCTTGTGTAAAACCTGTTATTGCGGGCTAAACTCCCGCACACATGCTAAACGTTAAAGTTGCGCTCTATTGCTTTTAAAAGCTTTTAGGAGTCTGCTCCAAGCAATGGAGTTTTAAGAATCTTGTGTGTTTTAAAAGTTTGGAGCACCGAGGGGAGATAATATTGCCCCGCCGGTGGTGGCAATGTCGTATCTTCTAGAAGAATCTAGTAAGAGAATTGTATTGTGTACACAATAACGCTTGCGTGAATGACTGTCGTAGCTCTCCGAGCGTTCAGGCTCGATGATGCTCGGTTCCCATCGTAACGAGATAACTTTTAAAAGGTAGGGTCCGATACACATAAAGTAGGTGAAAAGTGAGTTCAGGACCTGCGGGGTGGCAGCAAGCAACGCTAATCACTACGCCAACAAGTAACAGGATTGGACGATGTACATCAGGGGTGTATATAAGAGGGGAACCGTGTGACTCCAGCCCCCCCCCCCCCGAAAAAAAAACCAATAACAATTAATAAAGCGTTGTTTTGGCTTAAGTATAAAATAATTGTAAATTCGGTTGTACCCTAATCTTAACTTATTGGCTGAGTTATAAACAATATTAAGATTGAAATTAGACTACCTCGTGGTGTAGCGGCTAGCATTCTTGGCTGCCACCCCAGAGGTCTGAATTAGATTCCCCGCTCTGCCAAGAAATTTTAATTCTGGTCTGAGGGCTGGAACGGGGTACACTCAGCCTTGTGATGAAAGACTGAGAATTACACAGTTCGGTACTTTTGAGAAATAAATTATCAATTCGTAAAAGAACACTATTTAAACTTTCTGCTTAATAAATTGACAAATATTTATATAATTGCCATTCATATTGCATAGGCCAAAATAGAAAAATCGTTAAGTAAAACATTTTATTTTATTTTGTGTTGTTTTGTTTTTTACAACTTTTTGATGTGTAACATCTTTCCGCTCGGTAGCTGGACATGTTTGTGGGAGTGAATTTGGGAAAGGGACGGAAGTGGTTGGGACGGAAACAATGATCGCGCGCGGTGGCGGACATCGGTACAACGACGTTACTGAAGGCCATGTGACTACGTGGAATGTAAATCGCATACGGTTTACCTCAAGGTTTGAAGGCCACATTAAAGAAATTCCTACAATAAATCATCATCAAGTTGTCGTTCTCTGGTGTGAAAATATTCATTATATCATATTTGCTGAAAACAATTATTATGATTTATTATATCTTCATACTTTTGCTGCATTCTTATTTAATGTAAGCACTCGATACCTCGAGAGCTATATCGTATCAACAAACACTCCAAACAACGTAGGAATTCAGTATATTAACACCGACTACTAACAATAATTGAAACTTCGTTGGTCTAAACGTATCACTGGGAGAAACACGTTTAATATACCTACTGAACACCTAATTTTTATCGCGCCTAAACTTGGCAGTGCGCTATATCAGCAAAAAGAGGCCATTTTCAATAACATTGCTGGCATGGGTTCACTAACTGGCCGATATAGAGCGCAGCTCGCATCAAGTGGGCAGTGGATTGCTCCCGCATACCGTAGTTCAACTAGTTGAAGGCAGATGTCACTACTGCAGACCCATTGGAGAACTTTGTTTTAATTAAATATATATTTTCGATTGAAAAATGCACAATATAACGCTCAATTGTATAACGGCTCAGTACTCAAAAAAACAATAAATATAAAAAAATCAAGCAAAAATACAACTCTGTTGGGATTCCAGTCGACCGGTTGAGAGACCAACGCTGTAACCACAGACCTAATTACGTCCTCCCAAACTAAATGATAGCAATCGATTAAGATACAACGTCTTAGTCAATAATGACTTTCACTAAACGATTTCTTCACTGGAGTAGCCTATATTTCAAACCAAGTTAATTTCATACAAAGTTCCTATTATTTATATCTGTAGAATATATTGCATGCAACATACTCAAATTAGTGAAATATAGTTCAGAACGAGAGATCAGCTGCCATCTTGTCTGTAAACGAGACGGCTCAGATTTTTGAAGCCACTTCTGCACTATAATATTACAATATATACTTTTAATTTTTCATTGCAAAATGCACAATATGTTATCAATCGATTAAGATACAACGTCCTAGCAAATAACAACTATTATTTATTACGGTCAGGATTTGTCACTGGAGTTTTACAAGTAGTTATTTCAATGACCAACAGAGTTCACTGTCAACAAGGGATTTGCGCTCCCGGGACACACATAGTAGGATAACATGTCACATGTTACACATCATATGTGACTACTCTGAGGCTCGTATACTTTTTTGTATTGCCACTAATAATTGTAGGCTACATGAACTCTGAATTTTACAATTAACTCTTATCTAAAATAATTACACAAAGTTATATGCTCTAAGATATTGGTTGATATTTCTGGGTATTTTGCAATGAAAATCACCTGAGAATACTCACAATTTTCCAGGATAGTCATCCCCCCGTCCCCCCCAAAACAAATTGTATATACGCCCCCGATGTACATGTATAACCCGTTTGGTGACTGCTGTTCTGAAGTCTGCATGTCGGGGCAACAGAGCTAATGTGGGACTAGAGGTACAGTTCGCGTCAAGAGTTATTAATACTAGGAAATATCGTGTTGTTCTGCTGCTAGTGATAATAATAATAATCTGAATGTAGATAGTATTAAACTATACCATTTGACTCAGTTGCCCCTAGTAATATTGTTTTATGTAGCCCAACTAACGCGTGTTACCAGGAAGGTCGATATTTCTCTGCTGCATCCCGTATGAAACTAATGCTCTGCAAGCGATACTGACACTATGTGACTACAGACTAATAAGAGGGAAAAACAAGACGTTCAGCAAAGAACATATAGCCTACTTTCTCCTAAATGCATGGGTATAGTTATAGCTCTTTGTCCTTTTCAAGGAGTATAATTGAATGTTGGTTATGGTAGCTTGTTGAAATACAACATGCTATACGGATATTAAACGTTGATCAATTGAATCCTCACCTGAATTATATATACACTCACACTAATCTTCTTCTTCTTTTTCTTCTTTTTCTTCTTCCTAGCGTTGTCCGGCTGGTGCAGGGTCCACATTTTTTTTTGTAATTGACCTCCATTTTGTCTGGTTTCGTGCGTCAGCTGGAATTAGGCCGGTAATTTTTAAGTCACCATTTATTGTGTCTTGCCAACGCTGCTTCGGTCGTCCTCTGGGGCGTAGGCCTTCAACCTCAAAATGAAGGACAGAGTTAGTAACAGTATCAGGCGCTACACGCGGGGCATGGCCATACCAACGGAGCCGTTTCTCTCTCATTTTGTCCATAATTGGGGCGACACCCATTTGCTCCCGAATTGTGTCGTTACTGACATGGTCAATAAGGGAGATGCCCATTGTCCAACGAAGCATTCTCATTTTCATGGCTTCTAGGTGACGTTCTGAAATTTTGTCGGATGGTCGACATTCAACTCCATACAGCGCAACTGGCCGTAGCACTGTCCGATATATCTTCGATTTGAGACGAAGTGGCGTTTTCTTGTCGCAAAGCACACCCGTGACCTCCTTCCACACTCTTATACAGCCACCAAAATAACACAGATTATGAGACAAAATTCAACACTCACCTAAGTCACGGGCCTAATGACCATGATGTACATGCATCTCAAATGAAACAACAACAACAGCTTCCTACCGAAATCCTTCCTCGTATAAACGTGCACACTCTAGTATGCCTACAGACATCACAGTGACACAGGTTATCATACAACTTCTACACACACCCAAGTAAACGGGGCTACAAGACCATAATTCCACAAAACTCCTAAAGAATCTACAATAAAAACAACAACAACAATAGACTCTACCGCGGATCGAGGTCAGCGAATTTTAATCGAGTGTTGGAATATGTGGTGTTGTAAGTATACACTATATGATATGTAACATGTGAGTAGTTATAAATCAATAAATACAAAAAAAAAAACACAAAACAACGAAGGAAAAATATTTGAACCTGCTGGTATTTGATCCACGAACCTACAGACTATGAGTCCTGGTCATTGCCGTTTACAATTACTTGGTTATTAACTGGTTTGCAGAAATGGAAAGTAGGCTAATAATAGTTGTGAGGTGAGAAGGTGTACAATAAGCCACCACTAACCACGCACACAAAAAGCCTCCGTGGCTTAGGCGGCAGCACGCCGGCCTCTCACCGCTGGGTCCGTGGTTCAAATCCCGGTCACTCCATGTGAGATCTGTGCTGGACAAAACGGAGGCAGACAGGTTTTTCTCCGGGTACTCCAGTTTTCCCTGTCAAAATTTCATTCCAGCAACACTCTCCACTATCATTTCATTTCATCTGTCATTCATTTAATCATTGCCCCAGAGGAGTGCGTCAGGCCTCGGCAGCCAGCACAGTCCATATCCTCGCCGCTAGATGGGGGCTTCATTCATTCCATTCCCGGTCGGAGACTGGATGCAGGCTGTGGATTTTCATATAACCACGCACACAGTCGATGGAGAGACAGGGGAACCGAAAAGGGTTCCCCGTACACGCAAAGTGTGGACTGGCTTAACCTCATGGGGACGTGGACTCTAACCAATGTTGAGTACTTATCGCTTTTTGAATTAGATGGAGAACCAACCATGAAATGACAACAGGTTTCAAGTAGAGGTTGTATGTCATCGATATATGAAATTGAATAAAAGGAAAATAACATAAGAAAGGGGGATGAGGGACGCATGAAAATGGAGAATGAGGATGATAACGGGGCTGTAATAAAATGTACACATAATTATCAAAAGGTAAAACATAAAATATAAAAACACACAATCAAATAACTATTAAAAAGGAGAAAGGATCTTGAGGTAGAGAAGCCAGATTGGAGATCGTACCGGAATGACTCGAATCAATAGCAAGGGGAAATAGATGATTAATAAAATAATAATTTCGTCCCACCAAAGGCTAACTACAAGAACGTAGTCAGAATAAATATTCTAAGAAGCTTACGAAGTCATATAACCCATGAACTGTATAACACCCCTTAATTCAACGTATGTCACTCCACAAACGTAACGACCCAGGAAAACAAACGACCCGCGAACACAACCAACTAAAACCTCATGATCAAAACAACGAACTACATAATGACAAGACATGTCGGACATACTCAACCCTTAAGAAAGTAGTACATTTCGAGTTAACCGCAACAAGAAAGAACATAAGAATAACCTCAAAGAAGAACAACAAAATGACTTCATATACTTCCTGAATAAATCTTCTTTTCGGACGAAGGTATGAGATTTGATTATTTAACGGGAAGCAAAATGAGTATCCATTGCAGTCCCGGGCACATGCAAGAAACACACATACCATCAACCGAAAGAATAACTGATACATCTCATTTAATAACTAGTGAGATCACACGTTTTTTCTGACTGGATAAAACAAAGCGAGAAAACAACAACAATGATCTCATATCCAGCTCAGAATTCCAATTAACAGATAACATTTTCCCACCCACAAGATAATAAAACAAGCTTATAAGGAAATAACCAGGAGGATGACGAGGCCCTAAATCATTATTAACATATTAACACAAACAATAATCAACAACCACATATGTCATTAATTAATCTTCATCTTCATCAATATAACATCGTCTCCTCAAGGTAACGTCCCAAGTCACTTCGCATACACCTAGTAATTTAATTATTCAGCTAAACAACGAAAACGCAGGCAGGGGAAATAATACATAATACGAAAAGACAACAAGAAAAACTCAAAACAACAAGAGTCACTTAAACGTCAACCCCATTTAAACAAACCAACGCGATCGCTCACCATGTACATCAATATAAAGTGGAGGAACATGAACCAAACAACAAGACAAGAGAACCTCAAACAATAACAATCTTCAATCTAGCTTTGATACAGAAAGATTCTCGGGACTTTTTAACACCAAAAGATAGGAGGACACAACTTGATTTTAATCCAAGGCTTGTTGTACTTCATGCATTGGGAAACTTTCAAATAGAATATAAAACTTAACTTTTCCCTGAGACGTTCTCTGAAGTTCACAAGTCGACTACTCCAAAATACTTATCATCATGTAAGCAACTGGTCTCCTTCCAAGATAAAGCTTTCAGAATACAATCTGGAGCGCGCAGATGTAAGCGAGAACTTTCCAATAAAACAAGGCGAATTTAAACCTCGTTATGAAACACATATTATACACATCATCTTAACTTCTGTCGTAATGGCTTCTCCCTGTTCCCGTATTTTTTTTTTGTCGTGTAGCCTCCTGAGAGGCCGAGTGCAGGTCTTTCGAGTCGACGCCCATGGGCGACCTGCGTGTCGGGATGAGAGATGGAATGGATGAAGATGAATGAAACTGGGCAAGGATGTGGAAGGAAGAGGCCGTGGCCTGTCAGAAGGTACTGACCCAGCATTTGCCTGGGGTTGAAAATGGGAAACCACGGAAAACCATTTCAAGGACAGCCTACGGAGGGGCTCGAACCCACGCGTCTACCGAGTCAGCAGAGAGCTAGGCCGCATGACTTAACGCTTCTCTTTAGCCAACGTAGCCACTACTGTCGGTTCCCGTAATAATTAGAAGGTCCATTCTTGGGCAACGTAGCGTTCCTTAAATTCAGATCTCTAAGAAATACGAGCGGGTGCGTTTTATTTATCCTAAGATCTGATGTAATTTAAAACAATGACCCGCAGATGGCAGTCTTTACAATATCGAGGAATCTTCATGACCAGTTTATAAAAGAAACGGGTCAATAGGGTTCAGTATCCTTCGCGGTATATGCTTGCGGTGCATTAGTACCATACGGGATGCTATCAGGGAAATATCGACCTTGCTGACAACACGCGTTAGTTGGGCTGCATGTAACAATATTATTAGGGGCAGCTAATAATACAGTAAAAGCTGCCTAAATCGAAACGCAATAGTTCCGGTTGTATTTTTCCGTTTTCACAGGTTTCCGTTTTACAAAGGGTTGAGTTTTAATCAGACAAAATACACTACAAAGAAATTCTGTATTATCGCATAGGATTACTATGAAATGAGTCTATAATGGCAATAAGACACGAATCTATACTTAATAAAATAAAGCTGAAGAGTTTGTGTGTTTGTGTGTTTAAACACGCTAATCTCTGGAACTACCAGTCCGATTCGAAAAATTCTTTTTTTATATGATAGCCAGATTCAAGAGGAATAGTTTAGGCTATGTAGCATTAGGCTACACCTCTCAGGTAACCTTAAAGATTGATTATTGTTCAGTAAGTCGGTAGAACATGCGCCCCCGAACAGCTCTATCCACATGCGCTGGCGTTATGGTTAGTGATACGTACACCGTTTAACCTATCTGAATCAAAATCTATATAGGCTACTTACCCTTTGAAACCCTGCGAGTAACACTGTTTACATGCAATTTCGGACAGACCACTCTATTCCTTGCATTTAGGCCCTTTGGCACAAATCTACACCGTTTCACCGATCTGAACGGCAATTTGTATATTTACTCTTTGGAACCCTGCGGGTGACACTGTCCACTTTAAATTTTGGACAACGCTCTCCATTCCCTACATTTAGAATAACAGACAAAATGAACTTGAAAACCACGTATTAAGGCCCTAGAACCATTCATGTCTGTTGTAATGTAACTGTAAGAGTATTTTAATAAGTGTATTGTTGACGGGCAGTTCGGGCTGGATCACGTCACCCCTACCAGTGTTCTGATGCAGAATTTCTAAAATAGTTGCATCTTGCGCTGTTTATAAATTGCAGCCACGGGGGGTAATTAGTGCAAAAAGATTTCTTAAGCCCCTTTAAACAGTTATCATCATGAAAATATTATGCCTCTGTATAAGTGCAATGGTGTTGGTGCAGTACATTGAGGTTATTAGCTGCAATAAGCGTTGGTGCTTTCAAATTTACCTTCATTTATTCCGAAACTTATCGTTAAGCGCTTTGTGGCGATAAATGATACTGTTGCTACCTCAGTAGCTCGGGACAGCCGAAGTTTTCCAAAGAGTTCTGATTATTTTCCTACGGCGCTATGCGACAAAAGATGACACTATTAGTCTCTACATTTCTAACAGCCAATGAGATATAGGCCCTAGGCAGAGCCCACTATTTCACTTACTCCTCTTTCTATTTTTTTGTGTAAATTTGTTTGTAAATTACATGTGTCAGTGCTGTAGTTAGTAAATAGCTGTTTCCCTATTCATAATTTCATTACGGGAAAATGACCTGAATGTTACGTCCATTATACTGTACTACTTATCACCCCCACTACAACCACCACCTCCAAAAAAAATATATTTTTAAAATATTGTTTTCTGTTAGTTTAAATATATTGTGCCAGTTCTGTAGTAGTACTCATTATCATCCATAAAACAAATAAATCCACCGGGCGAAGCCGGGCACTACTGCTAGTAAGTTTGTAAGACGAGCGTAAGCGAGTTTTATAATTTCCATACGAGTGTCTTAATTACCATTATAGGCGAGTTGCATACGACTGTTTATGTTCGACGATAATTATAACTTTATTATATGTTTTAACATAAATATTCATAAATATCTGTTCAGTCACTAGAATGTTGTGATCGGGTGCTGCGGTGGGTAGTATATCTGTTTTTCCAAGCTCTCTGGACAACCGACGCATGCGCTCTGTGTGCTTCAATACCATATGTTCAGATCAAGACCAACTACATGGCCTTGTGCAGATTGTGCACCAGTATTCAGTAAAACTGTCACTGAAATCGTGTCAAAACCACGCGCTGTGTAGAAATTGGTTTTGGGGATATTAAGGTACCGTGCTATTTCTTGTCTCTTATTCGCCAGTTTATTTACGCGAACATATGGACGGTGCGTATTCCATGTCGGTAATTTATTATCGTTCGATGTTGTGTTTATGTCTGACATATTGGATTTTGAGCGCATGCGCGAAGGTATCGTTACCTAATTGGTCAATGAACGAGCTCTGATTGGCTGGAGAAACTGTATCGTAATGAAAAACGGTGTTATAATGACCATCATTATAATACAGTTTTCTGGCACATAATAGTGAGGGTCGAACATAAAATAATTTAAAATATAGGTCTGTAAATAAAAAAGAAAATAGGTTCATATGTATTACACTGTATTTTCAACCTAGCCTACGTACAAAAATTTCAGTTTCTCTGCTCGTTTCTTTGTTTCCACATGTCTTTCAAAGTGCATTGTCATGAATTCTTTACAAGAGAACGTTGCATGAACTACTTTGCATTCTCCATTAACTCCAGGAGTTCTGGAACATTCTTGGAATCTGCAAATTCCTGAAGGTCCCTCACAACAGATAGTGCTTCTCCAAAAATGTGTATTTTAGCTCCCTTTCGTTGTCTTCATCATCGTTATCCATTTCTTCCATGACTTCACACCTGCTGTTTTCGGCAGCAATATGAACTGTATTTTGAATGTCTTCAATCGTTAATGTTTCCTAAACTTTGGTGCAAGTACAGTCACGGTCAAAATTTAGTACTATACATAGCTATGTATTATGGATAAGATAATCCATCTTAGTAAGGTTATTTACGGTTACAGTTCCAGAATTTCCTTCCGTTTCCGCGTTAGGCAGTTTTCCGGTTTACAGTGTCATTTTACATAGGGAATCCCTCCACTCCGAATGTTGTGTTCCGTAAGCTTTGTTATTTGACGCCCAGAGGGCGGCTTGCATGTCGAAATTTGTTATTCCTTGGAACGCTATGAAAGTCAATGAGGGTAAATATCTAAGCTCCTTGACACTATAGCGCTTTCTAGTAGAGATAGGAGGAACTTTGTGTTGGCGGAAAACCCCGAGATTAATTTTGCCATTATGAACACGGCCTACTCAATTCAAATGGGTTCTTAAACATTGGCAGGTGAACAGCTGAAGGAAGTAGGAGACTTCTGTTATTTAGGAAGCAAAATAACCAGTGATGGACGAAGCAAAGATGACATAAAATGTAGGTTGGCTCAGGCAAGGAAAGCATTTCTACAAAAAAGGAATTTGTTGACATCGAATATAGATTGAGGTATTAGGAAGTCATATTTTGAAAGGCTTTGTCTGGAGCGTGGCGCTCTATGGAAGTGAAACTTGGACTGTTGGTGCAGCAGAAAAGAGGAGAATGGAAGCATTTGAAATGAGGTGTTACAGGAGAATGATGAAGATCAGATGGATAGATAGGGTTACAAACAAAGAGGTATTAAGACTAGTGGGAGAGGAGAGATGTTTCTGGCGACTGCTAATGAAGATAAGAGATAGGTTGGTAAGTCACATACTAAGACACCCAGGAATAGCAAGCTTTGTTATGGAAGGAAGGGTCGAGGACAAGAACTGTAGGGGTAGACCATAGTTAGAATATTGTTGGGAATTTGATTGGTGCTCAACCACCATTTGAAGGGAGTGTTGATTAGTTGGCATCCTTAGCATTTTCGGAGATTTACTAGGATGTATAATCATGGTGTTTTGCGAAGAGTTGCGGGGACATACTCACCAGACTTACCTGGGGAGCCTTAGCAAGCCAAGCGCTTGCTGTACAGCGGTTACTGCTCGACAGCATGTAGTGTAGATCCTCATCTAAGTTCTAACCTAAGGGGGCAGGCTTCTTATAGCTATGTGAAATAAAAGATAAAGCATTTGCTGCAAAAGGGTTTTATTATTACTAGCAGGGGTGGATATTAGGTTTAGATTAAAGGGAATAATAATTAATAATGGAAAAAGGAATCTAACAGACACACTCACTCACCCTACCGATATCCATGGTGCTGATGGCGTTGGGGTCCGCCGAAGGGCAGCGCCCCTCGTGGCCCGTACGAAGCACTGATAAAAGAGACAAGCGGCAAGAGCCCCAAAGGAAAAAAGAGGCCGGCTGTGTGGTCTTACATTGTATTTATAAGGTAATACTGCGATGTCAGTCCGCTCAGCGGTATGCATAGGTGTAATATCCTGTATGACCTCCTTAATCTGCTAGACTGGCGACCGTGGGGCTATGACCTGACATGCCCCTGTTGCAGTTATGCAGTTTAATTACTTGTATGTAGGAATAGGCACAAACAATATGTTAAACAGGTTGCTCCAGATGTAGGGTGTGGTAGCTATGTATAGATGAAACGATTAGCTCAGGACAGGGAGGCTCGGAGGGCTGCATCAAACCAGTCTAAAGACTGAAGTCTCAAACAACAACACAACTTTAACATGCCAACAACGTATGATATGCATGCTGTGATTTTGTCGCCTTTCAAAAAACACTTACCATGGCCAGGAGCGAACCCTCAAGCTTGGGGTTGGTAGTCTGACACGACAACCACTGCTGATTCACCTGGTATAAGCTAGAGGTACCTGATACTAGGGTAGCACGAGCAATAGATGGGAGTAATGGCAGGAGGGTACACATCAGGGGGTGTCAACCAGATAGGGATTATTTGGCACCATCGGTGTAGTAGCGCGGCCAGTCGTATGGTGCGCTGTATATCGTCGTGCCAACATATGCATGATACACGTTGTAATTAAATTGCAAACATATCCCCATATTTAGTCAATAAATATACACATAATTCCTAATTGACATTTCCTTGCAATTATCTTGCTCACAGACGATAATTACGGCACTTATCATTAAATAAACATTATTTTTGTCGATTGGCGGCATTGCCTTCCCGCACACTACTTCTGTTCTGTTCAAACATGGCGGTGTATTTACATTTTCTGTACATTACAGCAATATTTCTTCCCGAGAGTTTTCGATTGATTTCGCCTTAAATAGGGGACGATAACGTAGATGTTAGGCCCCTTACAGCAACAATTATCAATATCAATCGCCTTAAATACATGTGTTTCTTGATGTTCTGTGAAAAAGAAGTGCCGTAATCTTGGCGTTTTCAATTGGATGTAACCTGTAAACCAGTACCGGTATTTCCATTTCTGAGGTAAGAACCGATAATGCATTATGTATTATTCAATTGATTTCGTAAGAGAGTGCTGATATTATCGGTAGGATTCTTATGAGAGCCATGCATTATTATTTGTGGACTTCCGTAGTCGTAGAAAGCTAGATTTAATGACTTTAATTTAATTTTTGTTGTTGTTAGATTTTGTATTTCATGGTTTCTGTACCTCATGTAGGTTATGGAAAAACATCACTCAGAATCTTGTGTTCTTGGCTGCAAAAGTAGAGGTTGGAGATACGCTCCTTTCATCGCTTCTCAGTTGATGACTCAAGGTATGTATCAATAATTAGGCTATTCTGTAATTATTTAGTCAGGTTCCTTTGATGGCACTATTTAAATTAAATTTAAAGTGATGATCCTCACGTCCTACATGGAGTAATCGCCACTGGGAGGGAGTATGGAAAAACAACGCTCAGGACAGCTTCTGTCAGTGCGGGGAATCAAATCTCCAACCTCCAGAGTTGCTGAAGCCCCCCATTGGGGGCGCTATGCTCCCAGTTTATATCTTGGTTTAGAGTTCCCACATTTCTATACTCACGGCAGTGTCCACATGAAAACTCCACAAACAATTCGATCTTGAAAAGGAAGCGTGCTAAAGCTTGATAATATGACGTATCTTGTTCTGCCTCTCGCTCTGAGTACTATACCGCTATTGTGTGTTCAGAAACAGTCAGCAATGCTGTGATCATCCTACAGTCAGCTCTCAGCTGTAACTGTTTAAAAAGAAAATTAATTGTTTTGTAAAATAGTCTTTGGGACTACCTTGCGCGCCCTCTCGATAACCTCTGTCTCGCTGTCACTGGCAGTACTGTAGTTCTACATCTCAGCCCTAGATGGGTGAAGTGTGACCTTCACCGCCCGGAGTAGAATGCACTGTTTTATTAATTCAATCATTAATTTTGTACACTTGAATTAATCGTACAGCATGTGGGCTGTAACATGAAGGCCTACAATGACTACGATGCGACTAACATAACCTAATCAATTTGTAAGCGACTTTAAGTGTTCGAAACTTGTAATTACTGTCTAATTAGGCCTACTTACTCGGCCAATCTGACACCTGCCATGTTTTAAGTATTCTTTGAGTAAGATCTCTTGATCCAAAACCTTGACTTAATGAAACTAGGCCTAGTTATTTTTATTGGATGATGTGTGTAGGCCTAATATGTGGTTCAATTTTCTTTTTTGTGTGGGGTGAGATATACCTCCCACCTACACCCACTCCCCAAATATCAAGCTGGAGGAATTTTGGGTGGACTCACATGTGGATTAGTTACATTAATCACAGGATTAAAATTTTAGTTATTTATTAAAAGGTGAGGGAGGCAGTCCTATGGGATGGATCAATCATAGATGTCCATTACATTAATAAATAGCTTCTGTGTTTTACTAAAATAAAGGTAGCGCTAAATGAACATAGAACGAGCGATAACATTCTCTATAATAGATGAATTAGCCAAAATACCTTATGAAACGATGAGAAATAAATCGGGGAGCGATGTTTTAATAGTTGTTTCCTCCTCCGCCGTCTGTGATCCACCCAGCCATCCCAAATAGGACCAGAGCATATAGGCTATAGGCTAGCGAAAATTACAGCTGTGGGTGCCATTGTTCAAATCAATCATCTTCAAAACAATACCATAACAGTGCTGCCAAACAAAGAAGTGCCCAGTTTAGTCTCTAGTGCGCAGCACTCAGTTCACTGCTCTTAATTAGGCTAGTGTGTGCAATATTTTCACTTCTCTGCAATGATTTTTTTTCCCACGGCTGAAATGAGTTATTTTTGTTATATGCTCTGTGATTATTATGCAGTATATCGCTCCGCTGTAATAAATATGTATAATTTTTTCGTACAACTTTGGTTTTGATAATGGTTACAGCTTAACGCATCCCGATGAACTTCCTTTTTTGATCAACAGTGATTTTGTATCCCAGTCCTTTTTATCAACAGTGATTTTGTATCTCACATGTTGGCAGCAATGTGTGCGCCTCGGTGCGTGCCGCTAGTGTGAGCCTTTATGACAGTTGAACGAGATGCAAGCGGTGTCGAAACATGGCAGCCGTTTTTAAAATATCAATACATAGAAAAACATATTTACGTACTTTAGCACATAATGAGGTTCGGTAGTGACCAGGGTTCCTAATTTCATTATGTAATATCGCCCAGAAGATGAAACAAGGACACAAGGTATGTAAAAGTTACATTCATGTCTGCTGCAAGTGAATAATCCGCGTTCCACTTACATTCAGAATTAAGGTAGCACTGAATGAAAGTAGAACGAGCGATACCATTCTATATAAGGGACCGATTATATTCTTGGTAATTAGTGTCGATGATTTTCTGTAACAGCGAGATAGATACAAGACAAATATATTTGGTTTATTGTATGCCAATGTAATGGTTGATATAGGCTAGCTAGTATATTTATTCCCACATGTTACTTTACCTACGTATTAATTCTGAATGAAAGTAGAACGCAGCTTATACACTTGCATCAGACATGAATGTGACTTTTAGATACCTTGTCTCCTTGTTTCATCTTCTGGGCGATATTACATAGGCCTATTGAAATTAGGAACCCTGGTCACTACTGCACATCATATATATGTGCTAAAGTACAGGGTGCCAGGAAAAGTTCTCCGCAGTGGCTACGTGCAGAAGTGAGAGGTTGCGTCAGCAGTTTAGTTCGCAGCACGGTGTCCCTGATAGGGCGAAGGCCACATGTGTGGGCTGTGAGCTGTCGAAATCGTCAGTGCGTATAGTTAGATTATTGGAAGATTGCAACAGTATGTTATGAATGGCTGGGTGAGTATAAAGTTTACTGTTTGTTATGATACAAGCGACAGCCGTGCTGCCAACGTAACTGGTGACGTAATCTCTCGCAGCAGCTTGTAGGCACTGCGGACAACATTCCCTGGCGCCCAGTATGTAAATATGTGTTTCTATATTTTGCTCTTTTAAGAACGGCTGCCATGTTCCGACAGCGCTTGCATCTCATTCAACTGTCAACAAGGTCCACTCTAGCGGCACACACTGAGGCGCACAAATTGTTGCCAACATGTGGGATACAAAATCACTGTTGATAAAAAAGTGGCATACAAAATCACTGTTGATAAAATAATCATTGAGCTGGACGCGTTAGGCTGTAACCATTGTCAAAAACCATTGGATTGGACGAAACGAAGGTTAGAATGGTCAGGTGTTGGCGAGGTTGATAGTACTGTTTTAATGATAGTTGATGTGAACAATGGCAGCCACAGCTGTAATTTTGCCTATATAAGTCGTGATTCTTTTTGGGATGGCTGGATGGGTCACAGAGAACGGTGCTGGCCAGCACGTGCGTACTTCCATCCTCCCGCTCTTTTCCTCATGCTCATAATATCATTAGCACCGTTATTACATTTATTACATTCTTACTAATATGGTTTTCAAAAATCTTAAACAAACCAATGCTTAAATCTGTTCGGTGCAAACTGTAAAATAAAATATTAGCCCGTCAAATTGAGGAGAGGCCTAAATTATGGTATTGAATAGCAATAACAATATTACGAATACTATCATAAAGCAAAAATGATCAAAGCGAAACGACAACACGTGATTGTTTCCGTGATATTTAGTTATTTATATTTCCTGTAGAATAAGTTTCAAGTCACAAGTAACACACAATTGTATTACAAAATATAGGCTCATTGTGTAGACTATTAAGTCACCCTTTAGAAGACAGAAGCTAATCACAGTAGTCTTACTAATTACAAGAGCAGAGGCGGTAGCCTACGCTCCTGCGCGCGACTGAATTGAATTAATGGTTCGCCTGATGCTCGGAACTGACACTAACACTGCTACATACATAAATAACGGTCTCTAATGAATTATAAGTATAAATATAAAGTATAAATAAGTATAAATCCTACACGAAAAAGTAATTAACGAATTAAATCAAACAATTATAACTCATAAAAACAACAGATTATGAAACGCAGCAAGGTGAGTGTGCACTGGAGGCAACCGAACAAGCGACTGATCGGCAACAACCACGTGGTGAAATAGCATCATTGAAATTGGCAGCGATGTATAGTTTCCATGGCAACAAGCCATGCGAGCGATCTAGTCGTCAGCTGTTTTTGCCCAGTGGCGCTGAACTGTCAGATTCCAACTCTGGAAAATACACCTATAGGTAATGAATGAGTTATTGTTATTTCAAGGGGTGGAACTACGAGGTCATCTGCCCCTTATGGAGAATGTTATCACTCGTTCTACTTTTATTCAGTGCTACCATAATACCACCTTGTGGTGTGGTAGCTGCCACTCCTGAGGTCCTGGGCTAGTTTCCAAGTAATTTAATTCTAGTCTGAGGGTTGGAACGACTCACAATCAGCTTCGTGAGCCAGAACTGAGAAGAGGTAGGTTCAATTCTCACCTCGGCCATCCAAGAAGTGGTTTTCCGTGGTTTCCCCACTTCCACTCCAGGCTAACGCTGGGATTGATCCTAACTTAAGGCAATGGCTGCCTCCTTTCCACTCGTCATCTGAATTACAAAAAGTAGGCTATACTGCTCGGGTCCATTTTCCATGTTCTATGAACTTGTGGGGTGAGGAGAAAGAGCAGGGGAGGGTCAAGCGAGAAGAGAAGGATCTGTCAACAGCCCACCGTGATATCTGGTATTCCTTTCTATTCCAATAATGCTAACTAGGGCTGTTGCTCAAACCACTGTGGTGTTAGGAATGAGTGAGTGAGTCACCGACCAATGTATTTGGTTCTGTACTATGCACGGACCAAGGAACCTCATCACTCGTCAACACCAACCACTACGATGCACATTTCTCTCAGGTTCACGCAGCTTAGACCCGAGCAGTACGCACTACTACAGATACTACAATAACACAGATTACCATACAAATCTTACATACTTCCAAATACATGTGGCTAAATGAATTAATATCAACAACACAATGATTCTACAATAAGAGATTCTTTTAAAATGTAGTTTAAAGTAGGTGCAACCATACACATGTCAGCAAATTCAAGTTCTCCATTTGAAGCATTAAGTTACATATTTCATTAAGTTTACTGTTTCAACGTACAAACTTGCATGTGTTGTAGGAATTTGCTGTTCGTCAGTGTTAGCCATGGCATAAAGGAGGGAAGAGGTTCATTATCCTGTGCTATAGCCTACTGTTATGCGTTGGCAAGAAAGAAGAAAGGAACATGCCTCAACATGTACTTTTAGGAGGACCAGATTTGATTTTTGTATTTTTGCTAAGTGTGATCTTGGCTCTCGCTGTTATTTTTCTTCCTTGACAACTTTTTAAATAAAACATGATGTTTTCTAGCAGTATTGAGTGTTTTTCTTGTTTTTCAATGAAAGTCCTATTTCTCCTTTCCCCTTCACAGGATGTCCTAGAATTTACTGTATTAGTGTGCGATGATTTCTTTGATGTACTTACTGTATTTCACCCTGTAAAAATTGGTGAACTGGATATATTTTAAAGGGAATATGAAATGAACTACTGTATAGAGTTTTTGTATTATCCAATTATTTTACTGAAATTTCAGTCTCTCAATGAATTTGGCACTAAGTGCACTAACAATTTTAGTGTGATCTGGTTACACCACCTGTTTACTTAGCATTCTCTCTTAACATTTTACTGTTATTGCTAACAGCATCAAGCATTTTAAGATATGAATATTCTCCCTTCCCAGTACTTTTCCTTTGCAGTTTATTCTAATAACTAATTGGTTATAGGCCTAATGTGGTTAATTGGAAGGGACCATATTTTTAAGGTGAGTAGTAATATGCAGCAGGCCTTTTAGTAGCCTAATTCTTGTCACCAATGCAATATGCTCCAATTGCAACTGAAAGAAATGTAAACATGTAAATTATTGATGAGGTCATGCCCTAAAATAGGGGCAGATGACCTCTTAGTTCCGCCCCTTAAAACAACAATAACTAACTAACATGTCCTAAATGCTGTGATTGTTCATTTCAGAGTTCTGGAATTCACAATTTCCCACTGTTATTGGTATTTTGAATGTGATTTATTTATTGTAGATCATAATGATTATCTCCACACTTAAAAACGTGCTATAAGTATTGGGAAGATTGTGATTTTCGGAACATTGAAGTGGGCAGAGCATTTAGGACGAGAATATTTAGCGGAACGAGGGGAAGGGGTGGGGTAGGCTACCCACACGGCCGTGCTACACGTCAACTAGTACCGCGGTCAAACACCAGACAGCGCTGAAGTCTTAGGTGCCAAATATTAGCATGGCTGTCGTCTATCTATAGTAGTAGGTAATTTGTGGTACACATGGTGGGGTCATGTGATGTGAATGGGGAAGTACAGTTCACATATGAGGTTAATGAACTCAGCTATAGAGGGCAAGAGAAGCAGGGGTATTCCTAGGCTTCTAAGTCATATTCCACCACCTGATGCTAGAAGGAAGAGTGCTCTCGTACGAGAATATCAGAAGATCATGGATAATCCGCAGCTGCCTTTGTTAAACGACGTAGTCTATGCGGATCGGAAACGGCTCAGATCAAGGAACCCTGCTATTTCCACAGCCAGAATTTTGTCAGAAGAGAAGTTCGACATTCGTCTCTCATGGAGCCAAAATTGACAACAACACTGCCCTGAACGATGTCGTAGCATGCCCCGTATCCTGGAAAAGCCACCAGGATTTGATCAACCTCGCTCTGTGTGGACAGCCCTCAATCCGCACTGGCCATGGAAGATGTGCAGATGCTCTTCATAAGTGGGGAATAGTCCCGTCATCTAAATGTGACTGTGGTGCGGAGAAACAGACAATTCATCACTTAGTGACCGAGTGCCCAAACCATGCATATTGCTGGGACTTCAAGGACTTTTTAACTGTAACAACAGATACTGTATGCTACATAAAGAACATGCATATTTGTATATAAATTATGTAGGAAAGTTGTGTTCCTATAGCTGGAACTATTATAGAAAATCGTGTATGTGATAATTTAATGTTTTATGTGCCATACGCCAAATAATAAATCCTAGGAGGCGATGCACAGTGGGTCGAAATAGAAATCTAGGAGGACAAAATTCTTTGTTTTCATAATTAAAAAATCAACATTTATTACTTCTACAGTATTCTCAAATAATTTCCGCTCACTATTCTGGGATATAAACGCATCTTAGTGTAAATCTGTCACCAATGTTCGAGCAGTCTGAATTGGAGGGTGAATGTAAGTGGCTGTGGTTTGGTTGTCTTTGTGGTTAGTGTGATGCTTTAAGATGGAACATGCAGCTGAAGGTATGATCTTTGTAACGTGTTTCAGTTATTAATGGGCGTAATTGTTACGTAATTTTAGCTATACTTGCATTATATAATATTTAACTATTATTTTTAAAATATATTTTCACTTATATTTCTAGTATGTCGCATCACTCTGCGTCACTTTCTACTTAATGTTAAAATGTAGATAAAGTATTGTAGTTTACACCTCTTATAAGATTTCTTGCAACTTTTTGCAACTTACTTAGTTATTTTACGTTTAAAAGATGCCGTGCAACCAGTTCTCACACGATTACAACTGTTTGAAGCACTGGGTTCGACGATTATGTCAAAAGCGGTACTTTGTGACTTTGTTAAAAGTAAATTAGGGGTAGAAAATTGTTCTGAAGAGAAAATGCCTTATCCAACTCCTAGTCATAGACAATTTCTTGCATGTGTAGACGTAGCTTAAAAAAGGTCTTAACTGATGTTTATTATGAAGTAAACAAATTATATACGCTGCCTTCACTCTAAATTCTTAATTAAAACGTAACAATAATTTTGTCCCCCTAGCTTTCAATTTTGACCCACTGTGCGATGGTTAGCTTCAGTGTTCAAGAATAAGATATGGTAAGAGAGAATTCCTTGCAGTATTGTTGGCTGGCAGGGAAAGGGGAAGGGGAAGTCCCGTTGCGGGCTGTGACAGTGACAAGTGACGAGCGAGTTGCGCCGGGACATTGATGTTCTCTACTAATGATGCTGACGGTGGAAATTATTTCAGACGTTGCAAATGAAGGAGGGTGTTCTCCGGACGCAAGAGGGAATAATGAATAATGAATGTTTCAGCATCGCACCGCGCATGCGTGCACTTAGGCACAAATTGGAAAATATTTCTCTCGTAACAGAAAAAGCGCGACAAGTGGCAGACTCGTGTTTACAGTCAGGGGATGAAAAGAATGGCATCTTCTCCACTCGCAAGCACTTGAAACGCCTATTGTTAAGTGGGCTGACAGACACTGGCTCTATTCTCCTGCCAGCTTCCCCCCAAGCAAGGTACACTTGCCACTAAGCGCTCCTCATACTGTAATTATGACCGCTCACATCTGCCATGGCTTCGCAATAACACTCGACTGCTACTGCGACAATACTCGTATGTATTCCAACAATATATTGATTCTTGATTCCAACAATTGACTAGAAGTAACATGGCATAGCTACCAACCTACATAAATGAAACATTCTTTCTGGAAGGTATCAAATCGCTCTTCAAGCTACCCAACACGGCTGCCTTGGACGCGGTCTTGGAAGAAAGGTAAACTAAAGCACGTCAAATTCCTAGGGAATTTTTCGATACTGAAGCAATGAAAAAAAGTCCTCTCGGCACGCCGGAAGGCGGAGGTAGATTTCACCGGACAAACTTGGGGATAGGCGAATATAGGCAGAATATGCAGGTTTTCGTAGAAGGATCAGACCTCATTTATTGCGAGAAGGTATTTTATAATTGGAGCTTAATTAACTTTGTTTTTCGTCATTTTATGCTTATTTTAAACATTTTATTGTCTTATGGGAACGGTAACCTTCTTGTCATTTGGGGTCCATTTTTATACTTGTGGTCACACTGTCCTTATGCAAGGTTTCGACACTGATGTGTAACTATGTAACGGTCTGTTACTTCTTCACGCAAAATTATATCTCCCGCAGAGATTTTGGTTGGTTCCTCAGTTTAGGGGCTGCGACAACGCGGTCATGTAACCCCGTGTACTTAGGGATGGCTGTCTTAGTCTGTAATTCAGGTAAGGACTGCAGACGGTCAATTTCAAGCAGTAGTTCCTAATGTTGCTACCAGGTACTACCGTCAACGACACCTACCTGTGAACTTGGCTACTAGATGCCACCGCAGCCAGCAACTCGCAACGAACGTTGGAAATCCCCTCCAAAGGAAAGCATACTGAGGGATTTTTAGCGCTCTTAGAAACTCCGACGACTTCGGCCGACTTTGAAACCGCGACCTTGGACATAGACATTCTGCATGCTACCAGTTACGTCACCGAAGCCGCTTCCCACTTAGTCAGATGTCAAAGTCAACCCCTGGCACCATCCAGCCCATGACGGGCTAAGGCCGACCAAGCGACCGCTGCCCAGCCATTTGGCCTGCAGATATTGGGGTGACGCGTGATCAGCGCGTCGGGTCCCCTCGGCCGTTAATATTGGTATTCGTGATCGGGGTGCTGCTCACTGTCAGACAGCTACTCAATTGTCCTCACGAGGCTGAGTGCACCCCGTTCCAACCCTCACGTCAGTTTTAAAATCCCTGACGGAGCCGGGGATCGAACCCGGGGCCTCCGGGTGAGAGGCAGGCGCGCTACCCCAACACCACGGGGCCGGCTTAGTCAGATGGAAATACTGAATCTGATCTCGTGCAAGTGCGTTGTCATGGCAACGGCTCATCCCTCATCAATTTAGTAGTGTTGCCATGGCAACCTCTGATAGCTCTTGGCATTTTCTTATAATTCCGAAATCATTTTTCTCATCCCTTGGCGTAATGGTGGGTCATATCAAAAATTCTTTCAGGCAAAAGTTTTAGGTAATTATTAGGGGAATATTGTCCATTTTGTACGGTATTGATATTGTGCCTATTAAGAGAGATATGATTAATGTTTCCCGAAAAACCCACTTTTTTCCACCCCTTTAGTCAATGGTTGGTGCTATCAAAAAACTTATTTGACATAAATTGTTGGCACTTATCCGTCACATATTATGCACTTTGAATGGATTCGATATTTCACGTATTAAGAGAGTTATAGCGAAATTTCAATTTTTCGAAAAAAGTCCCCCATTTTCACTCCCTTTGACCGATTTTGCCTATTAACGAACTCGTCCGAGATTTTATAGGGATACATATTATGTAAAAAATTCAAAGTGATTGGTGCAAAATTACGGCAGTTATCGTGTCCACAAGAAACTGTTATACATATATATATATACATAAATTATATATAAACTTTTGAACTGACGGTGGTTTTGGGGTCTGGGGGATGTGAAACGTGAAGATATGTCGAAATTTTCCGGAAGTCGAAACATGGGACCCATTGCAATAGTTAGCTTTCTAATGAAATCTACCTAAAATCACGATTGGAAAGGACCAAATTTCAAGTTACGCCACGTCTTCACGCATTACGCTGCAGATGGTTTTCATAGTAAAATATGTACAAATCCGAGATTCCACAAACCGACAGAAAAGTGCACATGTCGTCTATATGGGGAGCTATGATCTCTGTATCATCTTCGAGACTGTGCTGAAAGATAACAACCGATCAGCACATATGCTAAAGACTGATACAAATCAGTATCATCTTATTCATATTCATTTTCTTTCTTTTTACACATTGTGTTTAATTAATAATAAAAGTAGTTAAGGAAATGTATGTTTTGAATATTGCGTAATCGCGAGGACATATTGCATCATCATGACGTCATCTGATAGCTATGCGGATGTGAGCATGTGCACGTGCACATGTTAGCGTGGGAAGAGGTTGACCTTTAACTGCTTGAAGCAGATAACCTTTGGGTAACCGCTTGAAGCAGATAACCTTTGACTTAATTATGTGATGGAGATAAAAATTAATGGGTGTTGACATCATTTGATACCCATGCAAGTTTGCAGCTGTGTGAGCGATCACGTGATATGTCTGCAGTGTTCGCGTGAGACGTGGTTGACCTTACACGTCATTGGGTAAGAATGTAATCTTTGACTTCTTTAAGTAATAGTGATAAAAATATAATGAGATGATTGTGTCAGAAGCTTGTTTTGTAGCATTTGGTTTCTTGAGTGTAGGAGGGGGTGAAGGATATATAAATGCATGTGTGCGTGGATGAGTTTAACTTCTACGTTTGCGCGAAGAGAGAGTGTGTGTGTGAAAGAAATAAAGAAAGTCAACGACGAGGAACAAATTGTGTGTGTGATGGATGTTCTAACGAAGTTCAATAACTTAGCCACTTGCGTTGAGTATTCTAATAAGAAACTATCAGAACTAATAATTGATTTACCGTATGTGGTCCAAATTATTCGGGCTGTGGAGACGAGATTTGGAAGAAAAATAGTGGTGGACATTATCATTGAAGGTGAAATAACAAGTGTATTTCTACCAGCAGTATTTGCAAAACTAAGCGCATCAGAGATCGATGAACTAAACTCACTTAGAGGCAAACTGATGTTGGTGTATTTGGGGTTGAAGAACCGCTCACATCAAGTTGTTTTAAAACTGTAAATTTTTGGTGAGTATATATATGCAGATTATATATGTATTGATTGATATAACGAATGATATATATATTTAGTTGCTTATTTTTTTTTCAGATTATCTAAAAACTAATAAAAGGAACAGCAAAATGAAGTGGAAAACTGTTAATTTTCTGAGTGGAACTGAACATCGATCGCACCCGGTAATAGAGTATCATCGTGTATGCTTTCATCAGTCTGAAGAAGGAGAAGAAGAAGAAGGAGAAGATGATAATGAGGTGAGTCATAATGAGAAAGAAGCTTGTTTTAACAAATGGACATCTTCGAGTGGAATTTCAACATTTTCAGTCTACGTTACTAATGTTAGCAAATCAGATGATAGTCAGCGAGAGGTGACAGAAACAGTTCTAAGATATTTGTTACAAGAATTATGTGAAGATGAACATTTTATTTGTTTCTTCGGATACAATACATTTGATGAGGTTTACAAAATTGAATTTTCCATCACTTGTTTTGAAGTAACAAAATTGAATGAGTATAGAAACAAATTGCTTGGTAAACTTCAGGACGAATTTCCCTTTGAAGCCATTCATTGTTCGCTGGAGATTACAGGCAGCAATTTATCTCAATGGCTTGAATACACTTTAAAAGATTATAGGTTTTTGGTGAACCGATGTTACAGCAACTGCTGGTGGTGTATTAACAACAGTGCGAATTGGACAATTGCTTAGACAACAATGGCAACACCTCCTAGCAAACGTAGAAAGGTTGATATTGTAATACATAATAATAACAGTGAAAATATAAGAAACCAATTGAACAATGCATTTGAAAGTGTTTCTAATTTTAGAAGTGAACTAAACGGTGCTATTTCAATATCATACCAAATCGGGGAATACACTCAAACGGACTTGATTGAGAACAGTGATGAGTTGATTGAATGTTGGAGAGTTATTAGTGAGCACATATTGCAACAAGCTGTGAATTGTGAAGAAATTACACTTCAAATAAAGGATGAATCTTTCTTAAGCTGTGAGTTAATTGAAACAGCATTCAATTCTAGAGTGTACACACTTGCAGTTTCAAATGTTAATAATGAGTTTTTGGATCCCCACGAATTTTTAGCAAATGCTAATATTTGGTTTACAAAGTATGTTAAGAAAGCGTTAACTGTGCAAGCTTTAAAGGTGAATTCAGTTTTGTGTGCACAGTATGTGCTTCGCGACATATCGGAAACAAAATATTTTGCTGTCAAAAATAAAGTAGTTTTCGAGTATACGGATGTAAATGAATTTTATAATAATCATATCATTGAAGGTACATTGACAAAAATGAGCGAATTTGAAGCAAATGGCTCTGGGTGGGCTTTAGAAAAAATTCATAGTTTGAGAATTAATATAAATAAATATGTTGGATTTCGAGTAGGAATGTCCAATACTAGTAGATTGCCTGATGTAATAGTCAATAAACATGCAGTGCTAAATTTGTATGATACAAAGGAAGCTTGTTTTGCGTGGAGTGTGGTTGCTGGTTTGTATCCAAAAACGCGAAACGTGAATCATCTTTCTTCCTATCCTAATTACAGAGATGTTTTAAATTTAGATGATATTCCAATTCCAATGCAAATGAAATATTTAAACAAGTTTGAAAATCAAAACAATATTTCTGTGAATGTGTATGGAGCACAATATGATGAAAACAAATGGGTGTGTATGGGAACAAACGAAGTAAAAGAAAAAAACCATTTACTATTGTACCTTTGTATGTATCAGATAAAGTATATGAAAGGAGTGTGGACTTATTGATGTTGCAGATTGGAAACAGTGAAAGTTATCACTTTTGTTTAATTAGAAATCTCGCTCGCCTTGTGCGTTCAAGCATCACTAGGAATTGTAGACGGATTTATATATGTAGACGTTGTTTGTCATATTATTCTCTTGAGGATGAGTTAAACGTTCACTTTGCAGACTGTAAACAGTTTCCTGTTGCAAAAAGCATATTGCCAACTGACGAACAAAGATTTGTTAATTTTACAGAATTTAAATTTAAAGATAGAGTTCCATTTATAATTTATGCAGATACTGAATGCGTTTTGTCTCCTATTTCCTCTTGTTTTCCAAATAGTGACATTCCTAACTCTACATTAACCCATAAACATATTCCTTACAGCATTTCTTTATACCTTCATTGTAATTTTGATAGTGATTTGTGCAGTTTTAAACTCTTTAGGGGAAATAATTGCATTGAATTGTTTGTAAAGGAACTTTATAGTATTGTTGATAAACTTCAAACATATTATTTATCAGCTAAACCGATGTTAAAGATGACGAAAAACGAAGAAAGATTATTTTTGTTAAGTAAAATTTGTCATATTTGCGAGAAACCGATTGCAGATAATGAACTCAAAGTACGCGATCATTGTCACATAACTGGAAAATATAGAGGAAGCGCACACAATAGTTGTAATTTAAATTACAAAGTAACGAGGGTCCTGCCTATAGCATTTCATAATCTAACGGCGTATGATGGACATTTTATAATTAAAGAAATTTGTGAGAAACATGAAGGTGGGAAGTTACATAATCCTGGTCAGATAAAATTGTTAGCAATGAATATGGAACGTTATAAAGGGTTTACAAAGCATGTATGGGTTAAGAATGGATTCGTTCAGTTAAGATTTATCGATACATATAATTTCTTGTCCTGTTCACTAGATCAATGTTCATCTTCGTTAAGTGAAGATTCAAAGCAAATAACTCGACGTTATTTTAATGATGATGCACAGTTTCGACTTACTGCGAGAAAAGGTGTGTTTCCCTATGAATACGTCACGAGTATGGATGTACTTAACGAAACTAAATTACCTGAAATATCCAAGTTTTATAGCAGTCTTTATAATCAAACAGTATCGAACGAGGAGTATGAGTTTGCTCAATCGGTGTGGGAAACGTTTTCCTGTCAAACATTAGGAGAATACGCTGATTTGTATTTAAAAGTTGACACACTTCTTTTGGCAGATGTCTTTGAAAATTTTAGATCGAATGGCATGGAAACTTATGGCATTGATGCAGCTCATTTTTACACTGCTCCATCTATGTCTTGGTGCGCGATGAAAAAGATAACCAACGTTCAACTCGAATTGCTTCAAGATATTGATATGTTACACTTTTTTGAACGATCTATTCGAGGGGGAAATGTTCAGTGTATAACACGACATGCGATTGCTAATAATAAGTACATGAAAACTTATGATGAGAAAAAGCAAGAGTCCTACATAATGTACTTTGACGTTAATAATTTATATGGATATGCGATGATGGAATATCTTCCAACGGGTGGCTTTAAATGGGTTGCAAATATTAAAGGCTTTGATGTTTTAACTATTGATGATACTTCAGAAATCGGATATATCTTGGAAGTAGATTTGACTTATCCTCAAGAGTTACATGACAAACATTCAGATTACCCTCTGTGCCCTGAAAAGTTGACAAAGCTAATGACTACCCTAGATAATAAAGAACGTTATGTTTTGCATTATAGAATGTTAAAGCAATGTATTCAACTAGGAATGAAATTAGAACGTATTCACAGAATAATCGAATTCAAACAGAGCCAATGGCTAAAACCATATATTGATGTGAACACAGAGAAACGAAAACATGCTAAAAATGATTTTGTTTTTTTTTTTTATAAATTGATGAATAATGCAATTTTTGGTCGTTCACTGATGAATGTGAGGAAGTTAAGGGACATCAAATGGGTTACCAAATGGCATGGAGCCAGTGGTGCTAAGTCTTTAATAGCTAAGGCTAATTTTAAACATAGAATTATATTCGATGAACAATGTATGGTCATCGAGATGAGCAGACTAAAGATTTTTCACAATCAACCAGTATATGTTGGTGCATCTATATTAGATTTGTCTAAATGTAAAATGAATGACTTTCATTACAATGTTATTTTAGCAAATCCTGAATCAAATGTGAGGTTGTTATACACAGACACAGATAGTTTTATGTATATATTCTATTATGATATTTATGAGTTCATGAAACAGCATTCAAATTTGTTTGATACTGGAAACTATGAAACAAACAATCCTTTTGGCATTGTGAGACAAAATAAAGGTGAAATTGGTTTAATGAAAGATGAACATGCTGGAAGGATTGTTGAAGAATTTGTGGGGTTAAGACCCAAAATGTATGCAATAAAATTGTGTGATGAAATGAATAGCTTGTGTAAGGCTAAAGGCCTTAAGAAGAGCGTGAGTAAAACTATGAATATTGATGAGTATCGAAAGTGTCTTTATAACAGAGATCAAGCCAGCAAAGTTCAAGTTTGTATAATTTCAAGATCTCATTTTGTATTTACTGTTCGACAAAATAAGTTGGCAATTTCATCAAACGATGATAAAAGACACATAACTGAAAACGGAATTGATACTTTACCGTTTGGTCATTTTTCTCTGAAACAAATTTGAGATTAAAGCAATTCATCTCTCTTACTTACTTTATTTCTTTCACACACACACTTTTATTCTGTTAATAATACTATTTTTGTGTGTTCCTTTGCTTATGAAAAAATAAAATAAAACGAATAAATAATAACCCAAATTTTGTGTGTATTATTTACAACTCCTCCCCCCACCATTCCCACTTTCCTAAATATATATATATATATATATATAATTACATTATATTACTTATCATTTAGTAATGGTGCGTTGTAAGAGGAACAACTCTGCCACTCGATATAAACGATCAGGAAGTGGATCATTCATTAGTCGTGTACTTAATAAAACTATTGATAATTTACCTGTGGAATTACACATTCCAGGATATGAATATTGTGGACCAGGAACAAAATTAGAAAAGCGATTGAGCCGTGGTGATCCAGGAATAAATATATTAGATAAAGCGTGCAAAGAGCACGACATTGCTTACGCAAATCATAAAGATTCAAACAAAAGAAGAGAGGCTGATGAAATTTTAGCTTCAAAAGCTTGGTCTCGTGTAAAATCTCGTGACGCATCATTAGGAGAGAGAGCGGCTGCACTAACAGTCAGTGGCATAATGAAAGCTAAGTCTAAGCTTGGTGGAGGTAAACGAAAATTAAATATAAAAAAAAACAAGAAAAGATTAAAAAAAAAGAGAGCATCGAAAAAGCAAGGTGGTATTTTACCCCTACTTCCGATATTTGCAGCCTTGTCGGGCTTGGGGGGTCTAGCAGGCGGAGCAGCCGTGGTAGCGTCTGCTATAAACAAAGCGAAAGCAGCACAAGAAGAATTAAAATAAATGAAAAGACACAATCGAATGATAGAAGCAATGCGAGGAAAAGCAGGTCAAGGCATTTATTTAAATCCTCCTGCATACAAAAGATAATTAACCAAATACCAAATAAAGCATTAAGTAATTTCGATTTAGCTAAATACGCACATCAATTAAAGATTCCAAATTTTAGAGGAGTCTTTATGCGAGATACGTTACCAAGACATCCTCGAAAAAATGAAAACTGTATTGTTAACCTTGAACCGATGGTTAAATCGGGTTCACATTGGGTGGCTTTCAGTAAACGAGGTAAATACGTGCATTATTTTGATAGTATCGGTAATTTAAGACCACCATTAGAAATTTTAACATATCTAAAAAATTGTTATCTACAATATAATTTTCATTCATATCAATCGATTACTTCTTCGATTTGTGGACATTTATGTTTGGTCTTCTTGTATTGTATAAATAAGGGAAACACAGACTGTCTTTAAACATTTCAAAGATGGCTTTCGAAAGACGGATAACTCTTGAAGGTAAAGGCTCAAAGATTGATGTTACATTGGAGAATCCGCTTCATCTTGTAGGAGCAGAGTTTTTTGAAATAGGACTTGCAGGATTGTATACATCTAATTCTATTCGAAATGTTACCAACCGAAATAATAAATTTCGCATTCATTTTACTAATTTTTTGTTATCAATTGATTTAGTGGTACCACCAGGTATTTATGAATTTGAAGATCTAGCCTCAACATTTGATGATTTACTTAGTTATCACTCATTGTCGAAACTTATAACAAATCATATACAAAAAACAAATCTTTATTTGGAAGAGGATATAAATGGAAAAGGACGCAACCGTCTTGTTTTGTCTTCTCCGTTTAATATTGATTTCAGTGTACCCAACAGTGTAGCAGAGGCTTTAGGTATTGAAAAGAAAGTTTACCCTAAAGAGAATAAAAAAGAAATTGAGATTGATCGAAATAGAATCGAAAGTGAAGTAAAAATTAACGAAAATAATAACGTTTTAGCCATAAAGATGAACAATGTGGATACAACAATTTTAATAATACCTGATGCTAGCTATACGTTTCAACAATTAAGTGCAAAGATTAATGAATTATTACTAGCACATTTATTATCAGTTTTATTAGGTGAAAAAGACAAATTTCCTTCATATATTTATATTAATTATGATAAAGTGTTCTCTAATTGTAAACTATATTCGAAAAACTTTGCTATAGATTTTGGTGTTGCAGATTCTATTGCAGATTTGTTAGGATTTTCTCATAAAAAGTTCTAGGCAAACACAACTCATCATTCTGAATATATGATTAAAATTAACACTGTTAATAGTATTCGAGTATGTTGCAACCTCGTGCTTGGTACGAGTTCTTATTTGAACCATAAACCAACACACTCTTTATATAATTTTAAAGCTCATGTTCCTGCTGGTTATCCGATTGTTGTACAACCAACAACAATTAATTTTTTGCCTATGAACAGCAAGGTTATTCAACATGTATCTGTGCAACTTGAAGATCATCTTCAACAGCTCATTGATTTGCAAGATGAAGATTTAACTGTAGAATTAATTATTCGTCCAGCACGTTATCTTGCTATATAAAGTAATGACATACTGTTATATTTTCATTCTAGTTGAGTAAGCTTACTAGAAAACATTCACAAATATGGTTATAATATATAATACTCAAAGTTTGAAAAAAAAAGAAGTCAACTCTGATTCGAAAAAGAAATATAAATCAATCAGCTAAAATTTCTAAAAAAACAAAGAAAAAACAGTGCCATCACACCTTAAAATCTAAGAAACAGTTATCGAGTAACAACAAACATTTCTTACAATCTTTAGGCTATCGTGTACTTTAATTTCAATATAAATATATATGCAATTGTTAATCTTATTTAGTTTCTATCTATATTTGAAGCTGTTAACATGTTTAACATGTTTAACATAACCGATAAAAGAGAGGTTGACAACAGAGTTGTGCGACGAGAAGAAAGAGTTTACCAACCTTATTCAGCTAATAAATTTGAAAATAATGATGAAATTCGTATACCAATTCAAAATGAAGAAAACATAGTTTTATTATCAGAAGGTGTTCTTCACTTAGAAGGACAAATTATTACTTCTAACGTAAATCCGGCTGCTTCTACAACAGCACATCCTGACCAAAATGTTGGGGCTAATCTTTTTAGCGAAATTCGCGTTACGTTAAATGGTAAAGAAATTGATCGTACACGCCATCTAGGTATAACAAGTTCTATAAAAACGTTTGCATCATATTCAAAAAACGAATATACAGCTTTACAAAATGCTGGTTATTTTCCCTCTTTAACAACACCAGCAAGTGAAGCAAATATTGTTGATAGTATCACAAAACGTTTCCATGTAATACTTCCTTTAAGCAACCTGTTAGGTTTAGCAGAGGATTATAGAAAACCGATTTTAAACTGCAAGCATGAGCTAATACTTCTCAGATCATCGAGTGACGCACGTGCGTTGCAATCTGCAACCGAAAATGATCTTTCTAAGGTCAAGTTATTTAAAGTTTATCTAAAAATTCCAGTTTTATTATTATCGGACGAAGAACAAATTAAAAGATTAAAACTAATGCAGAAAAATATTCCCATTCAGGTTGGTTTTCGATCATGGGATGTTCATGTCTTGCCATCTCTTCCTAGAACAACTAAATATAGTTGGACTGTAATGACAACTTCTGAAGCGCAAAAACCACGTCAATTTTTATTAGGTTTTCAAACTAAAAGAAATGTACTAAATACGTGCTCTTCCTATTTTGACCATTGTAACATTAAATCTATAAGAGTTTTTTTAAATTCAATTTTTTATCCCTATGAAATGCCAACTTCTGAAATTGCTATAAATGACTACAGCGAATTGTATGACATGTTTGTTAAATTTCGTAATGTATATTATCAGATCGAAGATTTTCGTTCAGAGACTCTAGTTTCGCGAGATGAATTTAAGTCTCATTGTCCGATTATTTTAATTAATTGCCTTGAGCAAGTGGAGGCAGTGAAGACATCTTCAGTTGACGTGCGAATTGAAATCGAGACAAGTGAGAATATACCTGAAGATACAACTCTTTATTGTGTTCTTATTCATGATCGTCAAATATCTTACAGACCATTAACTAATGAAGTAATTATCTAAACCAATATTTGCTAAGTTATAAGCAATCAAGTAAAGAAGTATTCTCACTTTAGTTGCAATCATGGAATTGACAACAACAAACTCTCCTTCTACTGATGCTGACATGTGGAATAAGAAGCAGCCAATAGTTGCAGACATTCGCAAGCTACCAAACGGCAGTTTGGAACTTGCTTACTGTATGTTAAATAACAGCAATATACCTTCATTCAGTCCTGTGTTAACATGGGTCGCAGCGTATTGTGAAAAAACTCTTTCTTCTTTTTTTGACTCTATTAAAAATAAATATGAATATTTAGTTGTGTATAATTTGCCACAAGAATTTTCTTTGTTTGCACTAAAAACACTTTCCCCTGGGTCATTAATCGATCTTAATACGATTGATGGAATGTCAGATCTAATGTTGAAGCATAGCCAACGATTACCTACAGATTGTCCAAAACATTTACCATCTCTTGCATTGGGAAGCAATAGTTGTGCTAAATTTAATGTCAATGCTGTTCAACATTGGTTAAATTCTTCTGATGGCATCATGAAAATCGTGTGTTCGATAATAAACAAGTTTCGAAACAATGCACTTCAAGGTTTTAATAAGTTTGATTGGAACTACTTTCCTATAAACATACTGACTATATATGAGCCACAACGAATTCGTCTGGAGTGGGAACATCTACCAGATCATCTAAAAAGAAAATTTCAACTGTTTCATCTTCGCTGCAAATGTGATAACTGTAACCGCTATCTATAAAAGGTAATTCATTAAATCTAGTAGTGTTGTTGACACCTATACATATTTTGTTTTTGTTTGCTTTTTTAACACAGTGTATACTTTTTGTCTACAGAAAATAAACATCTGGACAACTAAAAGAACAAGATCATCTCAACACACACTCATCAGGACAACTAAAAGAATGAGATTACTTCAACACTCATACAAGAGAAATAAAATTGTATTAATTGTAATTCTAAATGAATAAAGAAGAAAAGGTCTTTGTACCACTTCATATTAAAGTTTCTTTAATGATCAACCACCTCCTCACTCCACATGTATATAAAATAATATTTTTCAGGTGAGGGATTCGAACCCTCGCTTTCAATTTCTGAAAATTAGATCTTAAGTCTAATGCCTTAGACCGCTCGGCCAACCCAACACACGCAGATCTTGCATATTAGCCAGCGTGTTTTGTTGATTCATATCAGTTCACATTTAGCTTCGTGCGGGGAACATCTTTTTTTTTGTGAAGTAAAGCATCATCATGAAGTATTTTAATTGTGTAAAGTATTCCAAAAACAGTTAATGCAAATGATATTGAGCCAAATAGGAATGAATTTAAAATCTGAAAGAGATCGGCTAAAAACATTTAAGAACTGGTCTTCAAACAGTTTTACGAACACTGCATGGTTAGCAGCTGCGGGATTTTACTATTATGGATATAAGGATATGGTCAGGTGTGCTTTCTGTAATCTGCAACTTAGTTATTGGGAAGAAGATGATGATCCGTTTGAAGAGCATAAGAAATGGGCTTTTTCTTGCCCTTACGTAAACAATATTTCTCCTAGCATAGAATTAAAATCTGAATATGAAAGACTTAAAACTTTTCAAAATTGGCCTCTTCCCTCTCCAAACGAATTTTGTTTAGCATCAGCAGGATTTTATTATACCGGTCATGGTGATAAGGTGAAATGTATATTCTGTAAGATTGAAATTGAATATTGGAGAGAAAACGATATTCCTTTAAGTGATCATAAAAAATGGGCACCATATTGTCCATATTTAAGAGGGTTTTACGTTGGCAACGTTGATTTAAATCCTGAAAATCCTACTATTATTCCATATAATACAAGTTATGATTATACGTGTGGAAACAATATATGTTGATGTGATGGGATTTTTTGTGCAGTGTGCATTCTCAGACGTAAACGTAGACATGCTGAAGTTTGTTAAGCAGTCAAACACTCTACCAGTAATTTCATTTACTAATGGTGAAAATCAGAGTAAAAGTGAAAAAAGAAAGCATAGTGTTTTACTACCGAACACTATTCGATGTATCATTTGCGGTCCATCGAACTGCGGCAAAACAAACGTAATGCTAAATTTATTATGTCACAAAAATGGAGTTCGTTTTGAAAACGTTTATATTTATTCTAAATCACTTGCTCAAAGTAAGTATGTTGAATTAAAAAAGTTTTTGGACTCTATAAAAGAAATAAAAAGTGATTTTTTTCCGATAATGACGAAGTTATGCCTCCAGAAATGGCTAGAAAGAACTCTATATTTGTTTTTGATGATGTAGCCAGCAATAAACAACAACACATGAAAGATTATTTCAGTAGAGGTCGTCATCACGAAGTTGACGTATTTTATCTGTGTCAAACATATTCTTGTGTACCTAAACATCTAATTAGAGATAACGCTAATTTTTTAATTCTTTTTAAACAAGACGGAACAAACTTGCGTCATGTATATAACGATCATGTAAATACAGATATGAGCTATGATCAGTTCTTCGATATTTGTTCTTATTGTTGGCAAAACTCTAAGTTTGGATTTTTGGTTATCGATAAAGATAGCGATTTACAAAATGGTCGATATCGCAATGGATTTGATGTTTATTTTCAGTTATAAATAATAGTTCAAAAGAGATAAATGCTCATTCGCGTTATACACTTTGTGAGGTTAACAACATAACTATGGCATCGTTTAACAAAATCAATAACGTGTCTATCAGACCACCAACTTCACGCCATGATATTGCAACTAAATCGTATGTTGATGATAAGCTACTGCAATATGGAAATCAAGTAACAACAACAACAAGCGATGGACATCTAAGTATTAACGGCAAACGGTTAAAAGATGTAGGAACGCCCATACATGTTGAAGATGCTTGCAACAAAGGTTATGTATTGAAGTTACTGAATGAGCTAAATAAAATTGAGTCTAAAGAAGACATACAACAAAACATTAACGACCTTAAATGTTTAATTTTTTCAATTTGTAAAATAGAGAAACAACAACTTGACTTTGAAAACAAACGTCTCGCAGGCTTAGCTTTACCATCATCTGCAAATGATGCAGTAAACCTTATTGCAATGCAGCAACATACATCGAATATAAAAAAATATCTGGAAAACCGAATAACCGAAGTGTTACAACGAGTAGAATTCATTCATGGTTTAGTGAGTGAATTTTCAGATCACTTCCCGTTTGATGATGATAGTCTCGACTTGGGTAACAAAAGAATAAGAAATGTTAAAGATCCAATTCAAAATCAAGATGCGATATCGTATTCTTTTCTTAAAACTCATGTAACAAAAGAACTCGATGAAATTAAAAAATCTCTTTTGAATATAAACAAAGATGATGAAACTGTAGATATGTTAAATAGAAGAATAACAAACATATCTCAACCAATCGATTCGTTAGATGCAATAAACAAATATTATTTAGAAAACTTTGCTGCTTCTCGAAAAGATCTAGAAGACTTAATCACTAAATTTAATAAACAAAACTTCTTAAACGTAGACGATGGTGGGACTTTAAATATGATGAGTAGACGAATTACTCACGTAAACAATCCCATATACGATAACGATGTTGCAAATAAGACGTTTGTTGAACAATATGCCGCTTCACGAGATGAATTTGAAAAAATGAAACAGACTATAAACAATCTACAACATCAAAAACAAACAAATGTTGAGTTTCCTGTTAACGACCAAGATGTGACAAATAAACGGTTTGTAGAACACTATGCTGCTTCACGAACTGAAGTTAATCAACTAAAAGAAATTTTAAGCAATTTACAAACTCGTATTGAGGGTGTTGCTAACAATCTAAATATTGTTAAAAAAGAAGAACTTGAAAGTTACGCTGCTGCATCCAAAGAGGAATATAACAAGTTAAAAACTGTACTAGAAAATATTGAGCAATTGGTGAACAAAGAACCACTCGAAAGTTTTACCGCATCAAAAGAAGAATATGGTATATTACAAGATGAAGTAAAGAAAAAGAACTTATCGAAATTTATTCTGAAATTCTCCAACATACCATCAATCCATTCACCGGTATACACGCTTCATAATCATAATATACAATACCAACTACCCTATAAAGGTATATTAAAACCAATTTTTGTTTCACCAAGATCTCCAATTGTGTATGCAATTTTAAATATACGTCAAGAGAAAGAACTGGATGGCAGTGGCATTGTAGTTGAAGAACAAGATGAAATACAGTTTCGACTTAGAGACCCCGAGAAACATAAAACCAATGATCTTCCTCTTCAAATTGATTTTGAATATACTATAAATAAATAAAACAACTACAATTTTAGTTTAGTCATGGAGAAGAGCTTGAAGATTAAAGCTGAAAGTCGAGTAAAGGATAAACTTTCTCGCTTAAAAAAAGATGTTAAGGACAAGTATCTTTCACTTCAAAATGATGTTAGACGTCAAGAATTAAATATAGAGACTAAGTTTAAACCAGTAACAAATTCATTAAATCAGATTGTAGCTATTGCTAATACAACGTCAACTAAGAAAAAAGAAAATCAAAAAAGAAAAAAAAATATGATGATTCTGAATCAACTGCTACTTCAGACGAAGAAGATGGAGATAGCATCAAAATAATTACACTACTTAACCGCTACTTTGATCCGTTCGTTAAACAAAACGTGGATAGAACATTTGGTATAACGATAAGAAATGATAAACAATACTTGGGACGTGAACGAGTTTTCTTTGATAAAAAGTGGATAAAAGTTGGTGGTGAAAAAATTCCTATAACAGAAGGTCTACTCGAATTGATTCAAAGGAAAGTACCAGATCTCTCTCTAATCGATAGGAGTGATTTAAGTTCTTATTTGAAATTATTAAATGTTTCAAACGTGCACAAAAGAAATTATGCAAGCAATGCAGCTCCGAGAGGAACACAATCTCATAAGTATAAAAATATAATCGAACCTCTTCTTACTGAAGACATAGATAGAATTATAAAAACAACAGATGAGAATGAAGAAGCAAATACTACGATGCATACTGGATATGGTCAAAAGAAACACATCACACCACAAGCCATTTGGAAATTCGAAGGAGGAAACAATATTGAATTTGTCCATTGGAATGAACCAAACAAATTAGTATCAAGACTTAAAAAATTAATTGCATCGAAAGCTGCAGGTCACACAGGAGTTGACAGCGAAATCTTTGCAATTGAAGAAGAACTAAGAAATGCAGGATATATTGAATAAAAATTCATACATTTGTAAAACAATGCACAGTATGTTATAAATCTTTGTTTAGAAATTAACTATGAACGAAATCAGACGAGAAATTGCAAAAGAACTTCATGCACCTCTTAGAAAAAAGTTTAAAAGACGACATGTTATTAGCAAAGGAATCGATGACCTCCATGAAGCTGATCTTGTGGACATGTCAAAACTTGCAAAATGGAATAATGGATTTAAATATTTATTAACCATTATTGACGTTTACTCAAAATATGCATGGGCAATTCCTCTTAAAACCAAAAAAGGAAGTGAGATTGTAAAAAGTTTAAAATTTGTTTATTCTCAAAGTAAAAGATTGCCCAATTATTTTCACACTGATCGAGGAACGGAATTTTACAACCGTGAATTCAAAACATGGTCTCAGAAACAAAATCTAAAGCATTATTCCACTGGGAGCTCCATAAAAGCGAGTGTAGTAGAAAGATTTAATCGAACTCTTAAGGAATCGATGTGGAAAGAGTTCACAACACGTGGTTCATACCGATGGGTACATATTTTGCCCGAGTTATTAGTAAAGTATAATCACAAAATACATCGCAGCATTGGCATGAAACCTATTGATGTAAAAAGAAACAATCCACCCCGCTTGCCAACACAATATAATGAAACTTTAAGAAAACCAAAATATAAAATCGGTGACATTGTAAGAATATCAAAAATCAAGAAACACTTCACAAAAGGATACGAAGCTAATTGGACTACGGAATTATTTACAATTTATAAAGTTCAAAATACTAATCCACGAACATATCTTTTAAAAGATAATAAAAATTTGCAGATATTTGGGGCGTTTTATGAAGCAGAGTTACAACGAACCAAACATCCTAATATTTACTTAGTTGACAAAGTACTACGTAGAAAAGGAACCCAAGCCTTCGTATCTTGGCTAGGATTCGATTCAACTCACAACTCTTGGATTTCGAACAAAAACATATTCTAATTAAACAATGTAAGTTTTTTTTAGTTCATCGCAAAAAATATTATTATTATTATTATTATTAATATTATTATTAATGTGTCTCTATATATTTTCAGCTCACGAAAACCAACACACTCAAGAAAGAAAAGAATGATTGTACTTACCTTCCACACAAGATAACCAGGATATTCAACTCTGCAGACAGCATCTTCAATTCTCAGCATCTTGGCGGAAAAAAAGAACTACTTACCACTTTAAGAACGAAGATCATACCATTTTGTTTTCACTATTTCGTATTATATAATTAATGTAAAACCACAATGATTAAAATAAATATATTTTAAAAAATATATACATTTCACCGTTCACTGTCCATTTTAGTCAAGTATTATTTGCACTTCGTCTTCTTCTTCTTCTCCTTCCTCTTCCACATGCTCTCCACCTTCTTCTTCTCTTTCTTCTCTTTGCACAAAATCTTGGTATACTCCATTGGGAGAGGGAGTAGCCCTAAATGCTTCCACTCTGGATAGGATGACATCCAGAATGGTTAACGTTAACCCGTTAAGCACAAATTCTGTGCGGTAGCGTTCATCTCTTAGGATTTCATGAATCTCCATGTCGAAGAGATCCCTCTCTAGCGCAGTGAGAGATCTGACAATAATTTCCTCCTCCATTTTGGAGGAGGAAACCATAAAATTACACCCCAACATCCTGGCTTTCTCCGCTAGCGTCTTAACGTCTCTCAGATGTTGCATCTTCGCAATAAAAGTGTAGCAGAGAGACATGTTGAATAGTAAGTACTGCATCATAATAATCTTGCTCTTATATACTATGATGTTAAAGAAACAAAAAGATCATTAAACATATCACATGCATAAGGCTCTGTGAACGGGCATCCAAACTTGTTCTCTCATTAAAATAATATCCGAGTTCAATATTGATGGTTAAGAATTTAAAACAAACAAGCCAATATTCATTTCATGCCGTCAATGATATATATTTGTCTTATAAAACAGTCTATGCAGAAAGAGACCGCAGAGCATGCAAGCCCGCAAAAAATGAGCTGCACATCCTATATGGAGCAGCAAGCAGGACCTCCCACGTTCAGCAGCCAAAGAACGATAACAGCCGCGGGGGCAAAAGGTTATCCGATTCAAGCGGTCAAGGGTCAATCTCTTCTTAGTGCAAACACATGCAGACCAATTAGCAAACGCATGTGAATAACCAACTGGCTCTCCATGGGCGCGCCCAGACAGTCTCATTCAAATGTTAGTACACCTAAAACATTTCCGCTAACAAAGACGCTATTTGAACATTTTCTTTTCAATTTTGTCCTATACACCTGAGAGTTGGATTACTGGTAGAGGAAATAGAGAGCTTTCATTTATGTCAAACAAACTTTTTTATAGATTTCCTAAATTTGGTAAATATAGCCTATTTTCAAAATTCTATTTATTTTGTCCTAGAGAGTTGAAATTTGGTGTGGGGCTAGAGCAGGTCAAGGCCATTCATTTATGCCAAACAAACTTTTTTTGTCGCGAACACTGCAGACATATCACGTGATCGCTCACACAGCTGCAAACTTGCATGGGTATCAAATGACGTCAACACCCATTAATTTTTATCTCCATCGCATAAATAAGTCAAAGGTTATCTGCTTCAAGCGGTTACCCAAAGGTTATCTGCTTCAAGCAGTTAAAGGTCAACCTCTTCCCACGCTAACATGTGCACGTGCACATGCTCACATCCGCATAGCTATCAGATGACGTCATGATGATGCAATATGTCCTCGCGATTACGCAATATTCAAAACATACATTTCCTTAACTACTAATAAAAAATAAAATATCATAAATAACAATTGATACTAGAAAGTTACAGGCGTACGAGGACTTCCCACCCACCTTGTATATATAGGATAACCTGTGTCATTGTGGTGTGTTTTGTGGTATGTATTTGTAATTCACTTGAGAATTGGGAAGTAGGTAGACGTGATCTGGAGTAGAAATGAGAAACCACGGAAAACCACTTCCAGGATGTCTGACGTGGGATCGAACGCACCTCTGCCTCACGAGGTTCAGTGTAGCCCGTTCCAGCCCTCAGACCAGAATTAACTTCTTTAGCAGAACCAGGAATCGAACTCCGAGCTACAGAGTCAACTAATCATGATAGTTACTGCACCAGGAGGTGGACTAAGGGAACATGAAATCTAATTAATCATGATTTTTAGCCTACTTTCGATTTTTGCAAAAAATGAAAGTAGACTTATGAGATCAACACAGGGCGAAAAGAGTGTGTCTGTCTGTGTGTGTGTATGTGTGTGTGTGAGTCTGTGTGTGTGTGTGTATGTGTGTGTGTGAGTCTGTGTGTGTGTGTGTGTGTGTCTGTGTGTGTGTGAGTGTGTGTACTCTGAATGTCTGTCCCCCCCTATCAATTCGAACACGGTGAATGCAAATTGAACGAAATTTGGTACAAAGGTAGCACTAGCAAAGGACACCTCAGTGTCATGTTTTATATCGCCGCCATCTTTACTAAAACTGAATGGCGGCCACTCAAACGTTCAAAACGTAAAATCAAATAACGACTAACCAAATCGTCCGATCTCTACCAAATTTGGTAACAACATACCTTCGTATAGGATGCGTCTTGTGACCAAATTACAAGGTCGTCCGCCATACCATTTCAGGATGGCGGCCGTGCGAATTATGCAAACTTTATAATCCATATCATGGGACCCACCAGTTCCGATTATCGAGCCGAGAATCGTTTTAACTGTTCTAAAGGAAGAGGCACGTTCGAAATTAAAAGTTTATTTTGTAATACTATAGTGCAAACGTGATTTTAAAAAGCTGAACTGATTCAGTAATAAGACAAGATGGCAGCGGATATCTTGTGCCGGACTTATATTTCACTAATTTGAGTATTGCATGCAATATAGCGTACTGATAAAAAATAAATAAACTTTGTATGAAATGCTTTATATATAAATAATATACTCCAGTGATGAAATCGTTTAGTATAAATCATTATTTGCTAACAAGTTCTATGTAAGTCATTTTAAATAGAACGATATTCGTTGACACAATTAGCTCAGTGGTAGAGCGTTAGCCTATCGCTCAAATGCCTATGGTTCAAACCCGATCAGAGCTAGGTTTTTTGCTTGAAATGTTATATGTTTATTGTTTGGTAATGACTCAGATGTTTTAAAATTAAGCGTTATATTGTGCACATTATGGTGTAAAATATATATTTAATTAAAACATAATTCGCCAGCAGATTTACTCGGGACATCTAGCTGCCAAAAAGGTAACTTCCAGATTTTATTGAAAAGTTTCTTCTTCTGGCCGCTAGAATGCACTCGCTCTGTTAGGATTATATTGTTCGATATTTCACCAATAGATGTCACGACTAGTCTACGTGGGGATCCATTGATTACTATACCATTATCATTCTATGCGCATCGAATTTGAAGAATGACAAGATGATACTACGATACATTTTAACTTTTTATTTTAAAGGGTTTGTAACAGCCTATTTTGCGTTACTTGGAAATGTTATTAAGCGTTATATTGTGCACATTATGGTGTAAAATATATATTTAATTAAAACATAATTCGCCAGCAGATTTACTCGAGACATCTAGCTGCCAAAAAGGTAACTTCCAGATTTTATTGAAAAGTTTCTTCTTCTGGCCGCTAGAATGCACTCGCTCTGTTAGGATTATATTATCGAAAATATCCACATAGTTTGTATACACACGTCTCTGTAGGGTCATGGAAAGATTTGTTAATTCAATTAGGGTTGTGAAAGCCATGCACAACCAGACGTGTAAAGACATGCCTCAACTCAAAGTTGGTTGTTGCCCACGGCTGGTCGTAATAATAATAATAATAATAATAATAATGTTATTGGTTTTACATCCCTTTTAACTACTGCTGCTATTAGAGACACCGGGGTGCCGGAATTTTGGACCGAAGGGGATCTTTAACGTGCCAGTAAATGTACTGACACGGCTCCCTCGCATTTGTGCACCCTCAAATGCCAGCTGACTGCGCCAGGATACGAACCTGCAACCTAGGGCCCAGCAAGCGAGAACGTTACCGCTGAGCCACGCCGCCAGTCCGGTCGATTATGTCTCCAGATCCATAACATTCTTGATATACTTCTTATCTTTCTTTCTTCAATGATGGTAGCAGTTTTTATCTAGGTTGTGGCGTTTGGTAGAGGTAAATCGTTTCTAAGGTCTTCAACAAAGAATAGTTCTATTATACTCTTTGATAATAACAACGAGTTATAACTATACTCATACATTTAGGAGAAAGTAGGCTATATGTTCTTTACTGAACATCTTGTTTATTATTTTCCATTAATGCCAAAGACGTTCCCAGAGCTCTTGACGACGCGAAGTCAGTGAGCAAAGCGGACGCTGTGACGTCGTTTCTAATTTATTCAACAGGCTGTCGACTCTACCCACATCTCTTTTGGCAGGCAGTTATTCTTTAATGCGGGCTATTATAGAGCTCACAGATTACTCTTTCCCCTAGTGCAGGCCTTCTCAATAGGCGGCCCGCGGGCCACATCGCTTTTGGCTGCCGGTTATTCTTTAATGCAAGCTATTATAGAGCTCACAGATTACTCTTTCCCTTAGTGCAGGCCTTCTCAATAGGCGGCCCGCGGGCCACATCGCTTTTGGCTGCCGGTTATTCTTTAATGCAAGCTATTATAGAGCTCACAGATTACTCTTTCCCTTAGTGCAGGCCTTCTCAATAGGCGGCCCGCGGGCCACATCGCTTTTGGCTGCCGGTTATTCTTTAATGCAGGCTATTATAGAGCTCACAGATTACTCTTTCCCCTTGTTCAGGCCTTCTCAATAAGCGGCCCGCGGGCCACATCCGGCCCACCACGAAAAGCGAGAAAAATTACTTTAGAATAATTCAAAGAAATGCTTTCTATAAGGTGCGTTCAAAAAGTAACGATCCGGAGTCATAATTACAGAAACCAGTACCTGTATGTTAGAAGTATTGGCCCTGGCTGTTGAGGCACTTGTCCCACTGTGACACGAGGCGGTGAATGGCTGTCTCATACAATTCCCTGGGCTGCGATGTGAACCGGTTCCGCACGTACAGCTGGCCGTCGACGTCCGAGGTTAATCGTTGGCCCCACAGAGCCCTTTTCAGGGGACCAAACATGGCGTAATCACAGGGAGAGAGGTCTGGACTGTATGGAGGGTGGCCGAGAACCTCCCATTTGAATTTCTGCAGGAGTGCCGCGACTGTGTTGGCCGTATGAGGTCGTGCATTGTCGTGGAGCGACCACGGCGGCTATGGCGTTCACTATCACTCGGCGGTCCTGGGTAATGAGTGCATCAACCAGGTGGACGTTGTCATCGGTAATGCAGGGTGGTGCCCCAGACCGGGCATAATCGGCTAACGACACCCGTCCTTCCCTGAAGCGCTTGTGCCACGCCTTGACCCTTGCAAGGGACATGCAGTGTTCGCCGTACGCTTGTGACATTCGGCGATGAATGTCCGTTCCCCCTACTCCTGTCAGAAACCAAACAACACCTCTTTGCTCTTCGGTTGACGCCTCCATGTCACTGTTTGCAATGCGACATAGCGTTGGACGATTGATGCATGCTGCTGTTCGCTTTGTATCGTCACGTGACGTGCACGCGTGCCCTCTAGCGACGGGCTGTGACCTTCCACGCTCTGGTCGGAATCACACCTCGTTACACACGCCACGATTAACCGATGTAGTCACCGGTTTGCGCATTCCAGCCTCCGGCTCGTTACTTTTTGAACGCACCTTATACATGCCGCTTTGCTATTGCGACCTCGGTTAGATGTTTGGCCTTTTCACTTCCGGCCCCGCGAGTACCGTAAATAATCGTAACATTAATCTATGTGGTCTTCGGGAAAATTGTTTGACAAGTCGAGCCCTCAATGCGGCACGGGGACATACATCCGGTAATTAAGTTAAACAATATTGCTAAATAGGTATTGTACCCGTCATTGGCCAGTCAGTTGTGGTAGTTGGTTAGTTTTGTTGTTTTTCGGGGTGGAACTACGAGGTCATCTGCCCCTAAGTTGTCGTATATTTGCCGAAAATATGTTAACCATTCTTTCAGCCGACAGAAATACACACATTCCTCTCTTATATATCACCGTCTTAAAAAGATATGATGATGATGATGATATTTGTTGTTTTAAGGGGCCAAGCATCTAGGTTATGAACCCCTAATGGTTTGGGTGATCGTGAAGATAATAATGAAATGTAAACTATAACTAAAACTAACTGCTAACTTATATACTTGAAGAAGAAATGGAAAACAAAAGAAGAATAAGGCAAATAAAGGACAGGAGGAAAAGAAAGGCCCTCAATCCTCGAAGAATGCGGATTGAGGGACTTGGAGGAAGGAGAGCCATGAAAGGCAGATAGGAAAGTGAAAGAGGAGAGGGTCCGCCCCAGAGGTAATTAATTAAAGGGGAAATACCGGACCCAGCTCAGGAATCCCTCGGGGTTGCCATCTCCCGAACTCACCAGCCGTGAGCCCCTGGAGGATGTAGCAACATCCAGGGTGCACCAGAAGTGGTGGGGCTACACACACCCTGCCTCCTTGAGGGCCTTGAGCAGAAGGAAGGAGATTACATGAAAAGAAAAAGAAGGCTGACCCCTCGCAGAAGGAAGGTATCAGAAAAGATGAGACAAGGGCCAATTAAGGTGGGAAAGGAAGAGACTCCCTAGACCTCGGATACCCTAATACCGTCGGGGTCGGACGAGAACAAGAGTTGACCAAGAGAGGTCGACAGGGAAGAAGAGAGAGAGGAGCCTGGCACTAGTAAGTGGAAGCAATGCCGGACTCAGCTGGGGTCCAGTATCTTAAAAAGAAATGAAGTCAAAATCCAGGTCAAAACTACCAAAATGAATCGCTTTATTGTCAAAGACAAAAGTTAAAGGGGCATGTAAACAAGGAAGTTTAACCATTATACCTCTGAACATGTCATACAAATCCCGACTCTCGCATGCCAAAGGTCACACGATGAGTATAAAATTCGACTCCCAAATAACATCACGAATTTCGTCCACAAACGTCGATATAAAATTAAGTCATTATTTGTCACAAAGTCAAAACTTATCAAACTTTGTGTGAAGAAATAACACCAATTTGAAAGTAAATATCCCCCTTATTATATAACGTAAGATTCAACACACTATTGCCTTCAACTCAAATATTACCATCGGACTGATATTAACGAAGATATTTGAGATTTCAGTTTCCAAAAATTCCCCTCCTCACCGTGAGGGACATTTCTCTTGGTTAAGAATTCAATTAGTTGTAGTAAAGTTAAACATTAACATTACATTAAATAAATAAATATGGTATATTGGCTTTCACGGCCGATGAATTGGAACTCAGCAATTCTGCTAGGTTTGTGCCGTGTCGTGTGTGGGGTTTCGCCTAGGACACCAAGCTGGCTCATCGGCGGGCTCTTGGTGTCTTTGCCCGGACCCCCACAGGAGTAACGAACTGCGCGTTACCTCCCTTTATGTAGAGTGCAACTGCACTACTTGACTGCGAGAACCAAAACTCAAGCAGCCTCAACCTCCATATGAAGGCTTCCAAAAAGATGGTATATTGGCTTTTACGGCCGGTGAATTAAAACTCAGCAATTCTTCTAGGTTTGTGCCGTGTCTTGGTGTCCTAGACGAAACCCCATACAAGACACGGCACAAACCTAGAAGAATTTCTGAGTTTTAAATAAATAAATAGCCAAACAGGAATAAGGATATCAGTTTAAAAGACAACATGTATGACAAATGACAAGCATGGACCATAATGTCTTGACACGGAGATAGAACGGATTGAAAGGGTCAAAAGTTCAAGTACCTGGGAGAGAATATAGTCTACAGGAGAATGGGTTAGATAAAGCAGTTGTTGAAGATCGAATTCTAAAAATGGAAAGAGCATATGGATTTACGAAAAATATCTACAACAAGAAGTGCGTCTCCTGGAATACCAAAATAAGGCATTATAACACTGTCGTAAAAACGGAATGTCTGTTTGCCAGTGAACGCCTCTCGATGAGCTATAGCCTCGAAAAACTAGAAGTCCTGGAAAGGAGAATTCTAAGAGAAATCATGGGTGCAGTTTGGACTGAAGACGGATGGAAACTGTGAAGCAACTGAGAAGTCTACCAGAACATGGAGAGAAACTCAGAGACTATGCGGAAGAGGTGGCTGACATTCCTCGTACATCTATACAGAATGCACAAACATAGATTAAGAAAACAAATATTCGACTATCTCCGGAAGAAGAAGACCACTCCAACGTGGACTAAGGAAGTTAGGAATGATTTAGAAAAGTTGAACATCACAGAGCCTCAGATGCTAGAATAAAGTGAATTTAAGAGTAAAGTGAAAGGGTTTGAAGATGAAGGAAGACCTAAGAGAAGAACTTGGGCAGAAGATCAAAGGAAACACGCCAGTGACCGCATTAAGGAATATTGGAGACGGAGGGAACGCCAGGCAAAGGAAAAGAAACAGAAATACAGTTGTTGCGTGATCCTAAGTGGTCAATTCGTATGTAATAAAAGATAAATAAATAAATAAATATATATATATATAAATAGATAAATAATTGAATGAACAAACATTCAAATATAGTACATTATGCAACGAGCCTATAATGGCAATAATTAAGACACGAGTATGTTTACAAAACGAGCGTAAGGGAGTTTTGTAATTTCCATACGAGTGTCTTAATTACCATTATAGGCGAGTTGCATACGACTGTTTATATTCGACGATAATTATAACTTTATTATATGTTTTAACAAAAATATCTGTTGAGATTCAGTCACTTGAATTTTGTGATCGGAGTGCAAGCGCTGGGTTTGATATCTCTGTTTTCCACGTTCTCTGACCGACCGATGCATGCGCATGGCAATGCCATACATATTCTTTGATGCCATATTGTTTTACTTTTGTGTAAAACTTGTATTAGAAGTGTATGGCCTTTATGTGAACCTGGTCTGGGTGGTGTGGGACTTGGTGTAAGGCTAGTGTTGAAAGTGTTTAGTGCTTTAAGAAGTACTGCGGATACGTCTAGGGAGCAATTAATATGAGGAAGCTGGCGGGAGGAATACTCACCATGCTTACCTGGATGAGCCTTAGTGAGCCAAGCGCTTGCTGTACAGCGCCTGCTGCTTGCCAGCGTTCAGTGAAGATCTTAAGCTAGATTCTAATTTAAAGGGCAAGGCTTCTTAAACTAAGTGAAATAACGAGATGTAGCATTAGACTCTGTAAAAGGGGTTTATTGCTTAATAGTGGCAATGAAGTTTAGATAAAGGGGGGGGGGGGGATGCTTGTTAGAGGGAAATGGAATTTAGTACACACATTTCCACTCACCCTACAGATGTTACCCGATGTCCGCTATGTCGTGTTGGAACTCCACCGAGGCAGCGCCCCGAGGGGTCTTTAGCGCAGCACTGCTCAAAAAGAGTGTAAGACTTCCAAATTGCAAGAGAGGCCGGAGCGTGCTTGTACCTCTTACTTATAGGCTAAAAGCGTGGAGTCACCCTGGATCAGCGGAATGTGGAGTGTAATGTCCTGAGTTTCGTCCTTACTTTGCTAGGCTGGCGGTCTTGGGTCTATGACTTGACATGTTCTTGTCACTATGTCGGTATTTCGTAGCTTCTATAATCCATTAGGAATATGTGTGGGCGCAACCCTTGTATAGGGTTGGGGCCACTGCAATATGTTTACAGCCTGCCGATGTGCACCAGCATTCTGACAAACTGTCACCGAAGTCGTTTGAAAGCAATTCGATGTGTAGAAATTGAAATTGTGGATATTAAGGTAAAGTGCTATTTCTTGTCTCATATTCGCCAGTTTATTTACGCGAACATATAGACGATGCACTTTCCATGTCGGTAATTTATATAGACATGTTGGATTTTGGGCGCATGCGTGAAAGTATCCTTACCTAATTGGTCAATGAACGAGCTCTGATTGGCTGGATAAACTGTATCTTAATGAAAACTTGTACTATAATGAGCCTCATTATGATACAGTTTTCTGACACATGATGTTTACATTTCGACAAGGTCGAACATAAACACTGATAAGCAACTATTTTGCTACAGAGGAACTGTTTACATCCCCTTATGAGTAGGCCATATGCAGTTTCTTTTAAAAATCAACCTCTTTTGAAATTATTCATGAAATTATATAATTACGGAAATTATTGAAAAATATCTTTACATCAATTAATATATTATTACTGAGTTAAAGCAGACAATTTATACATACCGTAATGGAATCACTAAAATCAACGGAAATTAAAAATTATGAACCAAGTATCCCTATAATTTTTGCAAGAAAATTGAAAGAAGAAAAATAGGTAGAAAGTAAATAGTGTTCAGAAAATGCACGGTGCTGGATATGAAGAGGTTAAATGGTGCCATACAATTACTTCCTGTTGAACTGCACCACCAAAGTAGAAAGTAGGGGACCACCATTTGTTATCTGCAACATAACCATTTTATTTCAATTTCGAATTTCATATTGCGGTGTTTAAACATGTTTCAAAAAATATACTAGTTTGACGTTATTTTAATTCTTGTTCAAAATTTTAAAGCCTTTGGTTCTTATTTCGAAAAATGATACGCCTCAACTCTTGAATATACTGCTGATTAACATATCAGGATTTGAAATACAAAGGTGACCATTTTCGTCGGGTACTTGATCTTGAACCTTCCCATAAATTACAGACCATTTCCGTTGGAGACTTGTTCTTGAACCTCTTATCGACCATTTCCGTTCGAGACTTCTTCTTGAACCTTCCCATAAATTATAGACCATTTCCTTTGGAGTCATGTTCTTGAACCTTCCCGTAAATTATAGACCATTTCCGTTGTAGTCATGTTCTTTAACCTTCCCATAAATTATAGACCATTTTCGTTGTAGTCATGTTCTTGATCCTTCCCATAAATTATAGACCATTTTCGTTGTAGTCATGTTCTTGATCCTTCCCATAAATTATAGACCATTTTCGTTGTAGTCATGTTCTTTAACCTTCCCATAAATTATAGACCATTTTCGTTTTAGTCATGTTCTTTAACCTTCCCATAAATTATAGACCATTTTCGTTGTAGTCATGTTCTTTAACCTTCCCATAAATTATAGACCATTTTCGTTGTAGTCATGTTCTTGATCCTTCCCATAAATTATAGACCATTTCCGTCGGAGACTTGTTCTTGAACCTCTTATCGACCATTTCCGTTCGAGACTTCTTCTTGAACCTTCCCATAAATTATAGACCATTTCCTTTGGAGTCATGTTCTTGAACCTTCCCGTAAATTATAGACCATTTCCGTAGGAGTAGTGTTCTTTAACCTTCCCATAAATTATCGACCATTTCCGTTGTAGTCATGTTCTTTAACCTTCCCATAAATTATAGAACATTTCCGTTGTAGTCATGTTCTTGATCCGTCCCGTCAATTATCGACCATTTCCGTTGAAGTCATGTTCTTGAACCTTCCTGTAAATTACAGACCATTTCCGTTGAAGACTTGTTCTTGAACCTCTTATCGACCATTTCCGTTCGAGACTTGTTCTTGAACCTTCCCATAAATTATAGACCATTTCCGTTGTAGTCATGTTCTTTAACCTTCCCATAAATTATAGACAATTTCCGTTGGAGTCATGTTCTTGATCCGTCCCGTCAATTATCGACCATTTCCGTTGAAGTCATGTTCTTGAACCTTCCTGTAAATTACAGACCATTTCCGTTGGAGTCATGTTCTTGAACCTCTTATCGACCATTTCCGTTCGCGACTTCTTCTTGAACCTTCCCAAATAATAGACCATTTCCGTTGTAGTCATGTTCTTTAACCTTCCCATAAATCATAGACCATTTCCGTTGGAGTCATGTTCTTGATCCGTCCCGTCAATTATCGACCATTTCCGTTGAAGTCATGTTCTTGAACCTTCCTGTAAATTACAGACCATTTCCGTTGAAGTCATGTTCTTGAACCTTCCTGTAAATTACAGACCATTTCTGTTGTAGTCATGTTCTTTAACCTTCCCATAAATTACAGACCATTTCCGTTGGAGACTTGTTCTTGAACCTTCCTATCAATTATAGACCATTTACGTTGGGAGACTTCTTCTTGAACCTTCCCGCGGTTTACCATGAAGGTGATCAATAGCACTTTAAGTATATTAATTGCTCTTTGTCACCATTAGGTCAAGTCAACACGACGTGAGGAGAATAGCAATGAGCCTCGCGGTGGATTCCTGGTCACGTTCCTCGAACCTCGTGTCTTCAAATGGATGGTTCCTCAAACACGTTACCGTAGTAGCAACGTAAATCACCACTTACGGTTTATACTCTGCCAATAAAACACTAGGAGTCTGTTCCATTTAGAGGTTCGTCTTATAGCGTTACTAATGTTCCCTTCATTTTTAGCCTACTTTCATTTATATAAATAAAAATGCTTATTAAATCACCTTTTGTCCGTGTGTGCGTATGTGTGTGTATATGTGCGTCCGAGTGTGTGTTGAAATATTTAATAGACTTTTCTCACGATGTAAGCATCTGAGCGCAGTGAAACTTCTTACTGTAAATGCTTATACAAATTTTAATCCAGTGGCATCTAATTCATTTAAATTATTTTCATAATAACAAGATGGCGGTTATGCAAAATTTTAAAATCTCGTTTTTTCTCTTGTGTCCTAAAGATGCGATTGAAATTTGAATACTACATCTACACAATAATCTTCATGTAATAGTACATAACTCTAAGACCTACATATATACAAATCCAATATGGTGACCATCTGAAATATTAAGACGGTTCTTAATATCTTCGAATGTTCTACAGCATTCAAACTGAAAATTTGTATGTTGATAGTGGCAAGTAGGATATATGAAATAGGCTATTTAGTTCTTCACGGAACTACTTAATTCTTGTTAAAACACTTTGTATTATAAGTTACACTGCTCGTGTTTCCACACCGGCTACTTAACACAACTGTGAAGTCCGAATGTGTTGAATCTTCAATCAAAGAGCATTTTGGAGTCTCACAGACTGTTTCAAAGATTAATGACGACACACGATCTAGCGTTCTTGGCTCTGCGAAAATAAATTAATTCTGGTTTAAGGGTTGGAACGGGGAACATTCATCCTCGTGAGGCAAAACTCACAAGAGGAGGGTTCGATTCCCATCTCATCAATCTTGGTTTCTCACTTCTACTCCAGGCAAATCCCGGGATGGTACCTGACTCATGGCCACGGCTGCCTCTTTTCTAATGCTCATCTGAATTACAAATACACACACTAATGCAGTCATCACAACAACACGGGCTATCAGCTTCACCAGCCTTTTCATTGGTCAACACGCCTTTGCTACGCGGGGTAGCACTTTTCTAAAAGAAAACCATTAAATGTATTAATATTATTCCCTGGTAAAGAGAGAATTTAGGATTACACGTTTTGCCTGTTACGCAGTCATCGTCAGATCCAAATCGCTGGGGTTAAAGTTTAAAATTATACAAATATTTAGAAATACGCTTTGCTACACTTTGTATAGTTAATGTTGGTATTCATGATTCACAGTAAATGTCGCTATTTGAAAAGGTGACTCTATTCTATGATTTTTTTTTGTCGTGTGGCCTCCTGAGAGGCCGAGTGCAGGTCTTTCTATGCGACGCCCGTGGGCGACCTGCGCGTCGGGATGAGAGATGGAATGGATGAAGATGAATGAAACTGGGCAAGGATGTGGAAGGAAGCGGCCGTGGCCTGTCAGAAGGTACTGTCCCAGCATTTGCCTGGTGTTGAAAATGGGAAACCACGGAAAACCATTTCAAGGACAGCCGACGGTGGGGCTCGAACCCACGCGTCTACCAAGTCAGCAGAGAGCTTGGCCCCATGGCCTAACGCAGCGCTTTAGCCAGCGTAGCCACTACTGTCGGTTATTCTATGATGTAAGTTAGTATTACGTCATGTTTGTGATCTACGTATGCACGTGTAAATAGTTAGGCTACAGAACAATACAATTGATGATGATGATAATTGTTGTTTTAAGGGGCCTAACATCTAGGTTATCGGCCCCTAATGGTCTGGGTGATCGTGACGATGATAATGAAATGTTAACTATAACTAAAACTAAATACTAACTTATATACTAGAAAAAGAAATGGAAACAAAGAGAGAATAAGGCAAATAAAGGACAGGAGGTAAATAAATGCCCTCAACCCTCGAAGAATGCGGATTGAGTGACTTGGAAGGAAGGAGAGCCATGAAAGGCAGATAGGAAAGTCAAAGAGGATGGGTCTGCCCCAGAGGTAATGGAAAAAGGGGGAAAACCGGACCCGGCTCATGAATCCCTCTGGGTCGCCAACTCCAGAACCCACCAGCCGTGAGCCTCTGAGGGTGTAGCAATATCCAGGATGCACCAGAAGTGGTGGGGCTAAATTCACCCTGCCTCCTTGAGGAACTGGAGCAGAAGGAGGTTATCAGAAAAGAAGAGACAAGGGCCAATTAAGGCGGGAATGGAAGAGACTCCCTGGGCCTCGGATACCCTAATACCGTCGGGGTCGGAAGAGAACAAGAGTTGACCAAGTGAGGTCGACAGGAACGATGACGGAGAGGAGACCGGCACAAGTAAGTGGAAACAATGCCGGACTCAGCTGGGGCTCCGTGGTCACCAACCCACTGTTATTGAATAAGATGCTCTAACGGTTAAGTACTCATTACCTTAAGTGTGCATGCTCCATTTGTATTATATTGTTGTGTAGCTTAAATCTTTACACGTAGATCACAAACATGACGTAATACTAACTTACACCCTAGAATAGAGTCACTTTTTCAAACAGTGACATTCACTGCGAATCATAAATACCAACATTAACAAGACAAAGTGTAGCAAAGCGTATTTCTATATATTTGTATAATTTTAAAATTCAATCCTAGTGATGAGGATCTGATGATGACTGCGTTACGGTCGAAACGTGTAATTCTAAATTCTCCCTTTACCAGTGAATCATATTAATACATTTCAGGAAAGTGCTTTATGTACCATGGCATCATGAACTATAATACACTTGTTGTAGCGTGCAATCAGTATGAAGAAACCACTCTGGTAAAACTGCGATGCGAGGAATTGTTGCACTGCCTGTTCCGGGGTCAGGTTTCTTGGTCCCCATCTTGCGGACACTTTTCGGTAACCCCACAAATCATAGAGCATCTGATGGGCCCAGGCACAACCAATACGCACTGTTATGTTAACACCATGTCCTGTACCCGAGCAATGTTGTGTTCATTGGTAGATGTGGAGGGATGCCCTTCATCCTCCACACTCTGCGCCCTCCACTGAACATACAAAACCAGCGACCGACCATTTGACGAGACATGACCGCATCACCATACACGGTCTGTAGGTGTTCACACTAGTGCCACGTGCCCATTGATAACAACACGCACTTCCATTGGCCACCACGTCTGTCTGACATCGTGAGTTGCACTAGAATGATATGGGGCACGCCAGTCTGCTGCTTCTGTCTCTGCACATGCGTCACTCCCCCTCCACTGACGATCCTTCCGTCGTTGAACCAGATTGTTTTTGTCACCTGCTCTACCATCTGCTCGTGCAATGTTATTGTTTGAGTCTTCAGTCTTTCGACTGGTTTGATGCAGCCCTCCATGCCTCCCTGTCCTGGGCTAATAGTTTCATCTCTACATAGCTACTACACCCTACGTCCAAGGCAATCTGTTTAACATATTCTAACCTTGGTCTACCCTACAGTTCTTGTCTTCGACCCTTCCTTCCATAACTAAGCTTGCTATTCCTGGCTGTCTTAGTAAGTGTCCTACCAACCTATCTCTTCTCTTCATTAGCAGTCGCCGGAAACATCTGTCCTCCCCCACTAGTCTTAATACCTCTTCGTTTGTAACCCTATCCACCCATCTGATCTTCACATTCTCCTGTAATACCACATTTCAAACGCTTCAATTCTCCTCTTTTCTGCTCCACCAAATGTCCAAGTTTCACTTCCATATAGCGCCACGCTCCAGACGAAGGCCTTCAAAAATAACTTCCTAACACCTAAATCTATATTCGATGTCAACAGATTCCTTTTCTGTAGAAATGCTCTGCTTGCCTGAGCCAACCTACTTTTTATACCCTCTTTGCTTCGTCCCTCACTGGTTAATTTGCTTCATAAGTAACAGAAGTCTCCTACTTCCTTTAGTTTTTCACCTGCCAATTTGATGTCCATGTCTGATTTATTTCGTCTGCATTCCAATATTTTTGTTTTACATTTATTAATTTTCATCATGAATTCTTTCTTGCCATACCATTCAAAAAACTCAATAAAATGACGAAACTTACTTTCCAAACTTCCCTCGTATAGGCTATAGTTACAGCGCCTTATCTAATTGGGCAAAGGTGTGTTGACCGACTGAAAAGTATAAATAAGTAATTACCACAGCCAACACTGAAGAAATGGCTTCGCAACTTGCCATAGAAATAGCCAGAGGCACTGCATTGCGGTGGGCTCAAATAACAAGTACTATTGATCCAGACTTACCGCTCCTAATTGCCAAACAATATGAAGCTAATTAGAGGAATTTTATTCCCCTCTTCTTTAATTGTTGTTGCCTTATTTCTTGTGGAAACTTTACAAAGCAATTCCAATACAAATGCAAATCCTCAACTCAGAACAATTGGGAGCATAGATGTAGTCAGTTAGCAAGAGCATGTCGAATTGAGTGGAGCGTTCTCCTTCAAAACCAAACATTGCAGCTTCCATACCGGCTTATTAACCTACTCTTCACATTTTGTAATAACAAGTAATTCCGTGAAGAACTAAAGCCTATTTCCATATATCCCACTTTTATTAACTGCCACTATCAACATACAAAATTTCAGTTTGATTGCTGTAATAGACTCGTAGATATTGAGACCGTCTAATATTATGGATGGGCGCCATGTTGTATTTTTATATATGTAGGTCTTATAGTTATGTCTTATTACATGACGATTATTGTGTACGTGTAGTATTCGAACATCAATCGCATGATAGGACACAAGACGTAAAAACGAGATTTTAAAATTCCGCATGGCTGCCATCCTGTGGTTAGGAAAACAATTGAAACTCATTAGATGCCAGTGGATTTAAAGTTCTATTAGCATTTACTATACCAAGTTTTACTGCACTCGGATGGTTAAATCGCGAGAAACGTCCATTTATATTTCGTGTCACCACCATGTTGGATTTATGCTCACCAGGTTATTGAAAGTCCTATAGGTGAACTAATGTTCATAGCCTTCATCAACATTTCAATTTGATTGCTATCATAGATAATTAGATATTGAGAACCGTCTAAATATTTCAGTTGGTCGCAATTTTGGATTGTTGAGACGTAAGAAAATTTGAAGGGCACGGTCGGAGTCGGCCAATATGGTGTTATGACCTTACTGAGTTTCATTGAAATCGCTCCAGCCGTTTAGAAGTTATTAGTGGAGGACACGCACACATCACACAGACACACACGGACAAAAGGTGATCTCTTAAACCTATTTTTTCCATAAAAGGAAATAGGCTAAAAATAAGGAAAACGTCGACTTATGAGATCGATCCGGGCAAATGTGTGTGTGTCTATCTGTTGGTCTGTCCCCCTATCATCTCCTAAACGGCTGCAGCTATCGAACCCAAATTTAGAATGTGTAAAGACCTATGATTGAATATCTCACAGCCATATTTGAAAATAACGCCAGTGCTACCAACTGCGGAAAAATAACAATTGAAAATTGAGGTCTATGTTGGATATCTTGAAAGATACGTATGGGAATTATTTCAAAATTGACACACATATAGATAATATTATATCACACTAATTTACAGGAGCTCATACATCAGAGTGTTGACTCCATGCCTGGTGATAGGTCCAATCTTTAAATGCATGTAACTTCCATACTATCTATTGGATTTCAACCAGGTATATGATTTGCGCACCAGAGCAGATATGAAGACGCATTCTTTAGTGTCAACAGGGCTACCAGCTGTTAAAAATGCACTCTACACATTTTTATTCTAATCTCAATATATCAGAAAGTATGCAGGCCAACCGTTCTAAACTTTGCTGATAGGTTTAATGTTGAATCACATGTAACTTCCATACTAATGAAGTTCTTAAAAATTTGGCACATAAATAGATCATAATATTTAAATTTATGTTTGAGCATCCCATTTATGGCAGTGTCGCCAACCTGATTTTACGCAAGCTGATACATTCAATATTTGAATAGTGTACATGCAACGTGAATATTATGTATTGGACCTCAACCAAATTGTGTATGTGCATTGTGTACCTTAAGAGATGGAACTAAGGATATACAGTATTTACAGTCACCAGGTCTGCCAACTGTTGATGTATGCTCTCGATAATTTTAAGAAAAGTAGGCTCTTTAGTTCATCACGGAACTACTTGTTTGTATTGCATTTAATGTTGGTGTTGTTTTCATTTAAACATTCTAGCCCTGTGTACTTGGGTGGGTGTACCTTAGAATTATATCTATGTTGAGTGAGATAGTCAAATGTTAATATTAACCTCATGGATTCATGGCTATGATGACGTGATTAACAGATTCTAAAGCACTCACCTGGTGTGAGATAATAGTGTTTATAGAACATACAACCTGTAACTAAGAGCTTGTGTTCTTACAGCAACATATAGAATAGATGACGCTACAGACCCAATATTCTTAGATGAGCAAACAACACGTAACTAAGAGCTTGTGTTTTATAGCAGGAGCAGATGACCTCGTAGTTCTGCCCCTTAATACAACAATAACTAACTGTTTTATAGCAACGTATAGATGACGCTACAGACCCAATATTCTTAGATGAGCAAACAACACGTAACTAAGAGCTTGTGTTTTATAGCAGGAGCAGATGACCTCGTAGTTCCGCCCCTTAATACAACAATTTCTAACTGTTTTATAGCAACGTATAGATGACGCTACAGGCCCAATATTCTTAGATGAGCAAACAACACGTAACTAAGAGCTTGTGTTTTATAGCAGGAGCAGATGAACACGTAGTTCCGCCCCTTAATACAACAATAACTAACTGTTTTATAGCAACGTATAGATGACGCTACAGACCCAATATTCTTAGATGAGCAAACAACACGTAACTAAGAGCTTGTGTTTTATAGCAGGAGCAGATGACCTCGTAGTTCTGCCCCTTAATACAACAACAACTAACTAACTGTTTTATAGCAACGTATAGATTACGCTACGGACCTTGTATACATAGGTTGGTTGGCTGGTTCCTCAGTTTAGGGGCTGCGACAACGCGGTCATGTATCCCCGTGTACTTTGGGTGTGTGTAGAATCTGTCTAATAACCGGTGTTACAAAACAAAAGTTTGGTGCTTTTCAGTCGGTCAACACCAATGTACCCAAATAGAGCTGGGTTATGCCCTGATCCTGAAATAAATTACATAAGATTAATAAATACACTAGGATGACCAGTTTCGATCGTCAAGTGATCATCATCAGATCCATTACACTTAGGCTATAACATCTATGTTGGAGACTACAGGTGAAAAATATACACAATATGTACAATTATTTAGTTGCAGTGTTGGTAATGCAACAGTCGGTGAATGCTAAATGTGGTATATCTAGTGTTAGGTGAACTTCTAAAATAGTCATAAAAATCCGGAATTTGCCTGTTAGGGGTGATTATATGGTTATACAAAATCAACTATGGTTATACTGTAATAATGTAGGCTTATACTTATTGGGCTGTCTCCTTAACTGGAACTTGAAGCAGTTGCGTGTTTCCTCAGGCACCAGTTGTAGTCGACTACCCCGGGTGTTAACTGGGCGGAACTGGTTTTCCCCTTCCTCCCCCTTTAGTTGCTATGTTCTTTCTGAGGTCAGTGCCATGTTTATTTGTGTAACGTTGCCAAATCTAGATAAGAATGCGATTGAATACAGGAGTCTGCAACTATTAAAGACCGTGGAATTATCTTCGCCACGCGTGGACTAAAAAAAGCCATTTAAACTAAGCGGTACACGGTCTATTGAAGACGTCCCGGCACCTTTAATACTACCTCGCATATCGGCCTAGGTTTATTGCAGAAAAAAGTACATAGTACCCTGATCCAAATAACATTTACCTATAACCACCGCTATTTCCCCCCTTTATTTAAAAAAAAAATCTAGTTTGGCTGTATCGCTAAGTTGTGTCTTGTTTTCGACAGGGTGTGTTTTTAGTAGAGCGAAAAGGGGTGAACTCTCCATAAAAGTGTGTTCATTTAGATTGTTGGGATTGTTTTGTTGCGCTAGGTGAATCTCGATTGCTTCCTTTATGTCCAGAGCTCTGCCTTTCGATTCGTGATGGATTATTTTAAGGTCCGACTCTATGTTGGTAAAGCTATGCCCTGCGTCACACATATGTTCGCATACGGCTGAATGTGTTCCGTATCTTATCGCATTCCTATGTTCATTATAACATGTATCTACTCGTCTTCCGCTCTGTCCAATGTAATTAGCTTGACAACCAGTGTTTTGGCATGTAATAGAATATACCCCCGACTTTGAATACGGGTTTTGTTTATTTAGATTACTATTTTGCAGGTGCCTCCCGGTCGTATTATTCGTTGTGAATGCTATTTTATGCCTTGCTTTTTGAATAGATTAGTGATTTTATATGTGTTCTCATTCACATAGTTGAAGCGCGCGAATTTTTTCTCATTAATGTCCGGTTTTGTAATCATTTTATCTTTATTTTTATGTTTGGCTACAATTTGGTCTATTTTGCTTGGCGGGAAATTGTTTTCCTTTGCTCTTTGTTTAATGGTTCTTATTTCCTTATTATAATTGTCTATTGACATGGGTATGTTTAAAGCCCTGTGCACCACTGAATTGAAGCCCGCTAATTTATGCGTACTGGGGTGATAAGACTGATTGTCGATTGCATGCGAGGTTTCTGTGACTTTTCGGAATATGGAGTATGAAAGCTCGTTGTGTTTACGTTCAATAGTTATGTCGAGATAATTTATTTTCCGATCTGTTTCGGATTCCTTAGTGAATTTGATTGAGTGGTGTAGGCTATTAATGGATTGAATTGTTTCTTCGCTTGTTAATTCAGTATCGTAGATGTAAATTACATCATCTACGTATCTTTTCCATATTACTATTCCCTTTGTTGAAGTCTTTTCTAAAAACTCATTTTCTAGTGCATTGAAGATGTCAGCGATTAATCCGCTTAGTGGTGATCCCATCGCTAATCCTTCTGTTTGTGTGTACATTTTATTGTCGAATTGAAACACGTTTTGGCCGAGGACGACCCTCAGCAATCGCACAATATCTTCAGTTTCTTTTGCCGAATTGTTGGATTTTAAGTTATTTTCGATGGTGTTGATTGCATCATTAATAGGAATATTGGTGTACATGTTAGTTACATCGAAAGATACAAGCCTCATGCTAGGTTTCATTTGTAGGGTGTTCAGTGCTGTTACTAATTCCGTTGTGTTCTTTACAGAGTTGTTTTTGTCTTTGGAAAGGCGGCGTTTTAGGATTTTTAGTAACTCTTTTCTGATTTTGTAATTAGGCGCATTCCTACAATTGAATATTGGTCTCATTAGGCACTCCTTTTTGTGTATTTTTGGTTGTCCCCTCAATTACGGTATTTTTGGGTTCATGTTTATTAATTTTGATTTTTCGGCTTTGGTCAGTATGTATTCTGTTTCTTTTAATACACTTTTTATTTGTTTTTGGAATTTGTTGGTGGGGTCTTTTGCTAATTCCTTGATTTCGTTGTTGTTTAGGAATTCGACTGTTTTTTCAATGTAATCTGTTTTGTTCAAAATTACTGTGGTGTTTCCCTTATCTGCTTTTGTGATGATTAAGTCATGTTCTTTTATTTTTTGTTTCAATGACTTTATTTCTTTTAGTTGTTTGTTGTTTTGAGTGTAATTTTTTTCGCCCTCTCGTTTGAGGATTTTTTTTGGCTTCGTTGGTGGCAAGAATTTTGGTTAATTCCCAGTCTTCTGCTGGGAGCATTTGACTGGCTAACTCGATATCTGTGATTGACTGTTTTATATTATGATTCGTGTGTGCGTCTGTGCAGTTGTATTTCAAACCTTTGTCTAACATATTCATTTCATTTTGAGAGAACGTTACGTTCGTTCTGTTGTTTACCCTGCTGTGGAAATTAAATTCATTATTATTCGTGTGTGCGTCAGGCCTCGGCAGCCGGCACAGTTCATGTCCTCGCCGCTAGATGGGGGCTTCATTCATTCCATTCCTGACCCGGTCGGAGACTGGAAACAGGCTGTGGATTTTTCATTATTCGTGTGTTGTTCACTAGATTGATTATTCTGTGTTTCTCCTAGTTTTCTTAGTTTATATTCTAGCGTTTCGTGTTTCCTCGTTGCTCTGATTTTGATGGTGTCATGTAGGTGCTCGCTAAAACTGTCCCATTGTGATGCGTGCCTGAAGTTACTTAGTTGCAATTGAATATCGTATAGTTGTTGGTTGATTTTTTTGCTTTCTTATGTATGCAAATATTAGTTCGTTTTTTATCCAAAGCGCTTTGGCTTGTTTAGTGGAAATGATTGAGACTGGTGTAATCGGTACGGTTTTAATCGGTACGTATTTAGGGGTGAGATTTATTTCTATACATTTTTTGTTGAACCGGTGTTAATTGTGATGGCTGTATTAGTGTGTGTATCTGTTTTTTAAATTTAAGTATAGACTGCAACTTAGAATTTTTCAAATAGTTCCTACTTTTGCCGCCAAACGCCACTGTGAACGACTACTAGGCCTAGTTCAGAACTTAGCTACCAGACGCCACCGCAGACGACTCTTGGCAACGAACGTAGTAACCTAAGAGCGTTGTTTACATTCTTAACCTATCCAATTTAGCTTCACACAGGTGTATTTAGTGGAAGGTTCTTTAACATGCCATAAATCTATGACATGGGACTTACGGCTTTACTTCCCCTCCGAAAGAAGGCATACTGATGGATTTTTAACGTTCTTAAAATATCCGACGGATTCGGCCGGGTTTGAACCCGCTATCTTGGGCATAGAAGCTCAGCATGCTACCAACTACGCTACCGAAGCCGCCTTGTATACATAGATGAACAAACAAAACGTAACTAAGAGCTTGTGTTTCTATAGCAACGCAGGCCTATACATAGATGATGACCTCTGGTTGCTATGGCTGGCTATCATAGTGTCGAGGAATTGTTGACGTTAATACCAGATAGAGCCCAGTCCAAAAGCTGTCATGTTAGATCCACAATAGGTCGTTTAACGTATTGGTTTCCAAACTTAAATACCATTCTTCCCCCAACAATACGTATAAATTGCGGTGCGACTGATATAGCCACCCCTGTTCCTCACTTCACAATATTCTTCCGGAAAGAGACAACATATATCTGGTCATTAAAGCCGTCCTCTTCGTGGTATGTATTTTTAGCGTTCAACGGACAAGCTGAATTCTCTGTAACGAGAAACGTGTAGGATTCTATTGAATACGTCGATATGTATTTTATTTTATCCCAGTCTAAAAGTAAACACAGTGTAGCGATATCTCTGTGCATTACAATAGTTTGTAGTTTCCATATCCACGCAGTAATGAAGACTGGCTTCACACACTGGAGATACTCGAGTCCAACCTACATCATGAAGACTTGCCCGTACAATGAGTTTTAATCATCCAGTTCGATCCTGTGCAGCGTGTTTGGTGTCTTGATTTCTGCGAAGCTCTGCGTGCCTAAAAGGGGTCTTTAATGGTCTTCCTGTTGGCCGTCCATCTCGTCCACCTTTATCCTGCCATGGGAATTGCTTCTTATTGATACGATGAAGTATCTGTTATCACAGACCAATCTATAGAAAGAGGTGGTGCGATAGCTTAGAGGCCATGCTGTTTACCTCTAACCGCTAAGGCCCGGGTTCGATATTTAGCTCTGAGAAGAAACGATGCACACTCAACCTTAAGAGGTAACCAAAAGTTTGGTGCTTTTCAGTCGGTCAACACGAATGTACCCAAAAAGAGCAGGGTTATACCCTAATCCTGAAATTAATTACTTGAGATTAATAAATTTATTTCAGGATTAGGGAATAACCCAGCTCTTTTTGGGTACATTCGTGTTGACCGACTGAAAAGCACCAAACTTTTGTTTACTTAGGCAACACTGAAGAAATGGCTTAAAACCCCACAACAATCTTAAGAGGTAAAACTAAAAAGAGAACCTAAAGAGTACTCTTGGGACGGTACCTTTGACAATTTCTAATACCCCAGTGTTCGTGTTTCTCTCAACCCGGCTGCGTTTTTGCATTTGATGCTAACACCATATCTAGAATGCTTCCAGCCTCTTCATGTCCCGAAGGGGATCTTTAACGTGCCAGTAAATCTACGGACACGGCTCCCTCGCATTTGCGCACCCTCAAATGCCAGCTGACTGCGCCAGGATACGAACCTGCAACCTCGGGACCAGCAAGCGAGAACGTTACCCTGAGCCACGCAGCCCACGCGTTTCTAAAAGCCGCAGTTGTTAAAAGGGACGTAAAACCAATAACATTATTATTATCTTCATGTCCCTTTTGCTTAGCGTCCTGTTCCCCACATATACAGTGGGTGTTTAATATGACGTCACTATACTGAAGAAGTTACTGGACGCTGAGATGAGACACTCACTTTGCTCCCCGCTTTGGCTATCTACTCGTCTGCTCGCACACACACTTATTAAGGATGTACGGTCTAATGTAGCGCAGACGTTCCCTAACGAGTGCCCATTAAGTTTGAAAGCATTCACAGCTCATCAAACAGCCATCACCCTGAAGGTGTAGCGCAGTGAGCTTGTTGTTGACAGCCGTTATCTTCATTGTCAGCAAGGCTCTCTAATTGATGCCAGAAACACGCGCGCGCTCGAGAAACGAAATGAGCGTCCTTCATTATAATATATTCGCATGAGACACGGCCTGGGGACAGCACACAATGAAACTGTGTGACTGCTAATAGTCTCACAATAGAATGAGTATTTACAACTCCGTTCCATTTTAAAATTCTCCCGCCTAGGCCTAATGTGATGAACATTTGGTACATGACTTATAAAGGGCGACGATGTCAAACTCAGAACTCAATATGGAAACACTGAGTCAAATATAGAAGTGTTATTTTAAGATACTAAAAAGATCTTACTATTGCTTGCCCTGTCCTAGAGCAAAACACTGGGAAACACGTGTGGAGAGTAAGTCTGTATCATCATTTATTGTACTTATGGGCCTTTAAGGTAGAAGAACAAAAGAAAGAAAAAGATCAAAAGAACATTGGAAGATTCCGATTAACACGGGAGATATGAGAGAGACAGTGAAGGACAACTCAAAACAAAGGTGCATTTTATTATTGAAAATAAAGAGCACAAATTCTGCATAGGGTTAATAAATGAGAATATACATTAGTGTTTTCACCTTCCACCTCCAAAAAATTTCACAATGGAAGGTCCCCGGTTCTTACATGTGATTACGTGGTACCGACTACATTGTTTACCACATAATTTACAAGTACAGGATACGTCTATGTCATGAAAGTAATCGAATCGGTGACGCACAGTTTATGGTGGTACCCATGTACCGCCATCGAGTTAACGAAGTGTCGTAGGTCTTGATTAGTGCTAGTCCATACCCTATTCGTCATGGCTTCCATTATGTAAAATTCGAACCAGATTTCATCTCTCTTCCTCACTCTCTCATGCATTAGTCTTTTCCAGGCGTCCGTAGATGGTAGTCCTCTCTTCGTCCGCAGGTCCTTAATGAAGAAGTTCTCCTTGGAAAGTTCGTACACTAGTCTAGATTTTGCATATTTTGATAATCCCAGGGTTGCTTTTAGGAAGCGCGACTTCACTGTCTCGAGCGTCCTCAAGTCCGCCCGGGTCAGTTTCTCGCAGATGATTTCTATCCCGTATGTGGCGATGGGCGCTATTTTCGCGTCAAATAATCTCATAGCAGTTCTCAAAGAGAACTTCGTGAATGATTTAATGTCACATATGGCTTTAGTTGCCGCCGTTGCACGAGACTTTATGTGGACTGTGTACGCTCTAGCTGTTGTTTGCACTGTCTATCCTAAGTATGTGAATGTATTTACTGTCTTGAGGGGATTCAATCCTAGGTAATCCTGTATCCCGAGGACTCTCTGCCACCTTTCCGAAACGTCATTTTTACTGTTTCCTCTGTGTTAATTTTCATCTTGTTATCCTTTGTGCTTTTTGAAAACTGAATAAAAATAGTTACGATTTGAGTTTTGAAATTTAAAATTTCGTTTCTAGCAGCAAAGATGTGTAAATATGTGACAGGCACAGGCATTAAATAAAGATCGTTATTAATTTGCCTCTTTAAGTTGTAAGTTCCCTTAACAATAACACTTACATATTGAACTTCATGTCTCAATGACACCACAACTCTGTTGTAGTTTTGAAGGAAATAAGAAAGTCTTACAACACGGTCGAGCACAAGGGAAACAAAATAACTGGCTAAAATACGGATGCTTTAATACGTAACAATAGAAACAAAACACAACACATTCTAATTAGGTCTAGGCATTGACCAACAGTTCAGCCAAATCGTCAGTGTATATGATATATAAGGTGCGTTCAAAAAGTAACGAGCCGGAGGCTGGAATGCTCAAACCGGAGACGACATTGGCTAATCGTGGCGTGTGTAACGAAGTGTGGTTCCGACCAGAGCGTGGAAGGTCACAGCCCGTCGCTAGAGGAAACGCGTGCACGTGACGTGACGATACAAAGCGAGCAGCAGCATTCATCAATCGTCCAACGCTGCCAGTCGCATTGCAAACAGTGACATGGAGGCGTCAACCGAAGAGCAACGAGGTGTTGTTCGGTTTCTGACAGTGGAAAGAGTAGGGGGAACGGGCATTCATCGCTGAATGTCACAAGTGTACGGCGAACACTGCATGTCCCTTGCAAGGGTCAAGGCGTGGCACAAGCGCTTCAGGGAAGGACGGGTGTCGTTAGAAGATGATGCCCGGTCTGGAGCACCCCCCTACATTACCGATGGCAACGTCCAGCTGGTTGATGCACTCATTACCCTGGACCGCCGAGTGACAGTGAACGCCATAGCCGCCGTGGTCGCTCCACGACAATGCACGACCTCATACGGCCAACACAGTCGCGGCACTCCTGCAGAAATTCAAATGGGAGGTTCTCGGCCACCCTCCATACAGTCCAGACCTCTCTCCCTGTGATTACGCCATGTTTGGTCCCCTGAAAAGGGTTCTGCGGGGCCAACGATTCACCTCGGACGTCGACGTCCAGCTGTACGTGCGGAACTGGTTCACATCGCAGCCCAGGGAATTTTATGAGACAGCCATTCACCACCTCGTGTCAGAGTGGGACAAGTGCCTCAACAGCCAGGGCCAATACTTCTAACATACAGGTACTGGTTTCTGTAATTATGCCTCCGGCTCGTTACTTTTTGAACGCACCTTATAAATACCTTCACTCGACATAGGAGATTGCGTCAGAGAAAATGGAGGATACATCCTCAATAAACTATGTAACCAAATGGAACCCCACCTAAATCGACCTTGCAGGTTCAAGGAAACATAAGAATTGTTCACTGCGTGCACTGCCCCTCATGTATTGTAGAGATAAATGGATGGATGATTGAATAAAGAAGACCACCACGGGGTTGAAACTGTTTCGCTAGTACATCAATGAGCAGCCTCCCTACAATCCGGACCTCGCTCCAAGCGACGTTCACCCGTTCCCTCGAGCTCCTAGGAGGAGGAGGTGAAACACTTCAGGGCTGAACAAGCAAAGGCAGGAGGGAATATTCAAGCCCAACCCACGAAGTGACAATTGCCTGGAGACTATGCATTATCAGTTGGCTGTAATGGTTGTGTGAATTAAAACGTACACATTTCACTGCACGCTTCGTAACCTTAGTTTCTGATCACCCTTCCTACACACATTAATTAATTAATTAACAAGTAGTTCCGTGAAGAACTAAGTTATACAGCCTATTTTTATATATCCTACTTATGTTAACAGCCACTATCAACATACAAAATTTCAGTTTGATTGCTGTAATAGATTTGTAGACATTGAGAACCGACTAAATATTTCGGACGGTCGCCATGTTGGATTTTATATATGTAGGTCCTAGAGTAATGTACTGTTACATGAAGATTATTGTGTACGTGTACCATTCAAACTTCAATCGCATGATTAGGACACAAGAAGTAACAAGGAGATTTTAAAATTTCGCACAGCTGCCATCTTGTGGTTATCGAAACAATTGAAATAAATTAGATGCCAGTGGATTAACATACCTATAAGGATTTACTGTACCAAGTTTCACTGCACTCGGATGGTTAAATTGCGAGAAATTACCATGTGAATATTTATACTTCGCGTCGCCGCCATGTTGGATTTGTGATCACCAGGTTATTTAAAGTCCTATAGGTGAACTTAAGTTCATAGCCCCTATGAACATAAAAAAAAAAACCAGTTTGATTGCTATAATAGATTCGTAGATATTCAGAGCCGTCTAAATATTTCGGATGGTCGCCATGTTGGATTGTTAAATGTATAGGCCATAGAGTCATGTACCATTAAAGGAAAATTATTGCATAGGTTTATTATTCAATCTTTCACTTCGATCGCATGATTACGACACAAGAAATAAAAACTTAATTTTAAAATTTGCACAGCCGCCATCTTGAGGTTATGTAAACAATTGAACTAAATTAGATACCAGTGCATTACAATGTGTAGAAACATTTCCTGTACCAGATTTCATTGCGTTTGGAACATTAAATCGCGAGAAAGGTCTATTTAAAATTTTCAAATTCGCTTGGCCGCCATGTTGGTTATGTAGTTAACTGGTTTTTGAAAGTCTTATAGATGAACTTCCAGTAGTACCCTTTATCTCCGTACAAAATTTCAGGGTGATACCGGTAATAGTTTCAGAGATATAGAATGCCGGTGAAATATTTCGCACATCTGCCATCTTGTGGTTATGTAAACAATTGAACGAAGTTAGATATCTGTGCATTAAAATGTGTATAAACATATACTGTACCAAGTTTTATTGCGGTTGGTTTGTTAAATCGCGAGAAACGTCTTTAAAAGTCGAAAATTCACGTGGCCGCCATGTTGGTTTCGTAGTTACATGTTTTTCAAAAGTCACATAGGTGAACTTTTAGTAGTTTCCTTTATCGCCGTAATAAATTCCAGGGTGATATCGGGAATAGTTTTGGAGATATTGAATGCTGGTGAAATATTTCGCACAGCCGCAATGTTGGATTGGTGAGACGTAACAAAATTTGATGGGCACGGTCGGGGTCGTCCGGAATAGAGCGATGAACTTACCGAGTTTCATTGAAATCGCTTCAGCCGTTTAGAAGTTATTACGGGGACACACACACACCTCACACACACACACGGACAAAAGGTGAATTCATAAGCATATTTTTTCAAAATTGAAAATAGGCTAAAAATCGTCTGAAAGGGATAAACTACACTAAAACGGGAGCCTTGCCTTATATTGTCGGTCTATGTACAGTAACACCTGTTCGCTATTGCAGAGAGGAATCAAATCAGAGCGACATGGTGAGGATCGTGTTCTGCCAGACCATTAGCTCGCTAACTCACTTTCATTACCTGTTGTGTGTGTATAGTGTCCCGCATACACAATCAAATTAAATACTTGCTGATAACAAAGATGCACTTTGAAAAGAATTACCTGATCTGACTCTGCCATCCTCGGCAACAATGTGGCACGCTGCTGCAAAGTGTTGGTTGGTTGGTTCCTCAGTTTAGGGGCTGCGACAATGCCGTCATATAGCCCCGTGTACTTTGGCTGTGAGTAGAATATGTCTGATAACCGGTGTTAATTGTGATGGCTGTATTAGTGTGCGTTATCGGCTTTTAATTCAAGTAAGGACTGCAGACGATCATTTCAAGTAGTTTCTACTTTCGATACCAAATGTTACCTTCCACGACACCTAGCTGTGAACTTTGCTACTCGATGCCATCGCAACCAGCGCCCGTTGACCATCGTTGGGTCTTAAGAGCATTAATCAAACCTAACCTACAAATTTTGCTTCACACAAGTTTAGTTAGTGGAAGGTTCTTTTTCATGCCATAAATCTATGACATGGGCCCGCCGGCTTTACTTCCTCTCCGAAGGAAGGCATACTGGGGGATTTTTAGCGCTCTTAAAAAATCCGACGATCTTTGCTGGGTTTGAACCCGCGACCTTGGGCATGCAAAGTGTGTGTAACCACTAGCCCTACTAACAGTTTTGTTGCACTGGACAAAATAGTTGATATTGTGTTTTTCCTTTAGACACGTTCTTCAATTTGTGGATGTTTTAAGTCTTCAGTTTTTTCACTGGTGTGATGCAGCTATCCATGACCCTCTGTCCTGAGCTAATCGTTTCTTCTCTACATACATAAGATTAGAATAGAATACCCTCTGTCCGGAATAAAGAAGCGGGAATTGAGAACCTTTGTCTCTTGTGTGGGAGGGTTATGATGATGATGATGATAATTGTTGTTTTAAGGGGCCTAACATCGAGGTTATCGGCCCCAAGGGAGGGTTATGAGTTTAGATACTTGCTCAGAGAATTCAATCAAGATCATAAGAGATAAGGGGATAGAAAGAGATTAGGAGGTGGAAATGATATCATATTTTAATAAAATTACTAAATAAGGAACGGAGGACATCAGGAAACTACATGGTCTTTATATTTGCTTGGCAAGGACATTCTCGCTCACGCGCTCCGCCAGTGAGGCTCAGTTGCCGGCTGCCGCGAGCGCATATGTACGGCAGAATACGGTGCTTAAAATCAGTATCTCACCATGTTTACAGTACTTTTCGCAAATTTGGGCGTACTGCCTATCGAGGCATATGGCCTGTTTGAAAATCACTGTGTTGACGTGTTTGCGTCCTATACAGTTCTGTGGCCGCCAACTGGAGAAACGCCTGTTCGCGAATAAGCTCCCTGTATTGGGCGTATAAAATTGTGTAGTGCACCCACATCCTTTCTAGGGTTGTGTTATCTGTTATAGGGCCATGTGTAGTGATTAATTGGTCGTATATTCTGTTCCTTTGGACATGGCTCCTATTGAGGTGTTCATGTATGTGACTTAAGTGTTTGTGTGCGCATCTCAATCGCGCTGTCCTACCCTCTGACGGGGTGCATGGCTGTTTGCCCTGTATTGCTCCAACCTTTGTTTGGAGTGCCCGTATTTGTGCCTGTCGCCTTTGTATATGCCTCTGGCACCTTAGTAATAATGTAAATAGTATTGGTGTACCCCTGTTGCCTCTATGGCTTACAATCCCTGTTGCTTCTGCATGTGGTGCCATCCTGAGCTAGTGTATAAAATTTCCGATCCTTTCTAGTGGGGGTGGGTGGGTTGATTAAAATTTCCCTTGTGTTCCTAGAGTGCCGGAAAAAAAATAATGCTGTCTTCAAAAATAAAAAATAAACTATCGCTTGGCTGTGTGCGGTACGGATCGTTTCTACCACGAGGGCTCGTTGTATGAGTCCTACCCTTATTGTGCGTGGTAGCAGCGCCTCCACCAAATATGTTTTAATCCCTTGGTTGGGGGGTAGTTGGGATAAAACACGGTTGTGTCACTGTGCTAATTTAGAAGACTGTTCCTGGGTGAGAGTAGCTTCCCGTAGCTGGGAGAGCTTACTAGTGTGGTGGGTTGGTGTTTAGTGTTTAATCTCTCGGGGGTGTCCCTGCAAGATGCAAGTATTTGCTAGGGGATGGATCTCTAAATGCAGGCTACTATACTAGCCTGCCAGGTGGGCGGAATGAGTAATACAATAGACGTGCTAAGTCAGCGGCTCGACGCTACGCAGTCGAGTCGCGTGCTGTGAGTACAATGTAGTCTGACAAAGCAATTACTGGCTACTACGGTCACGGGCAATTGTGACGAAGGTCAGGTGGGGTATGAGGATGTGAAGTGGAGTGTAATTAGTAATGCGGGTGTAGCTTACTGACCATGTATTTATTGGTCAGTAGATGTAGATTGGTATGTCCCTCTTGGGGAATTTAGACAAGTATAAAATACAATTTGTGTGTACAAGTTAGGGGTAGGTGTTCCCAAGAATTAAAGGAGTCTGAGCACGGCTGAATCTCACCTGGTGATAAAACTGGAACAGAAGTCGGACAGGGCCGCTGGCGAAGCACAGAGTAGAACAGATAATGGCTCCAGTTTGGACTCCATTCTTATACCTTCCGGTGCTGCCTGGTCAGCGTTGCGTAAATGTAGCTGTCCCAGATAGTTGTTAGTGTAAATGTTTGTGTATGTTTTGCAAGTAGTTGGCTAACCTCCTAGGCTGGGTGGCCGCCGCTTGCTGTGTATAGATAATGTCCTGGTCTTATGGTGTTACCAGTTGGGGTGGTTTTGGTAAAAGATGGGGGGTGGCTCTCAGGGGGTACTGCCCCCCCCCCCGGGCTGTACAAGAGGCTGAAAATGTTCCCCATCCGGTACCAAACATAATCGGCATTTCCTTATGAAGTTTCCGGTTACTCCGTTTAAGTTAGCTTCAGTAAGAAAATAACGAATTGTACGTCTTTTTTTATTGTTTGCTGAACCTGTATGTTTGAATCTCTTAGACAGTTGGTTTATTGTCCGATTTATAGGAATGGGTCTCCCAGGAAATTTCACTAAATATTTGTGCCTTGTTCTATTGCATGATTTCTTGCACTTTATGTACGTATTGTGCAGATATACACATTCGTGTAACGAATATTTCACATTACAGCACTATACTCAATCACAATAAAACACTATACAATACGATAAACAGTACACAGTAGACATATTGGCTTTCACGGCCAGTGAATTAAAACTCAGCAATTCTTGTAGGTTTGTGCCGTGTCTTGTGTGGGGTTTCGCCTAGGACACCAAGCTGGCTCATCGGCGGGCTCTTGGTGTCCCCGCCCAGACCCCCTCTGGAGTAGCGAACTGCGCGCTACCTCCCTTTATATAGAGTGCAACTGCACTACTTGACTGCGAGAACCAAAAGCTCAAGCAGCCTCAACCTCCCTATGAAGGCTTCTAAAAAGATGGTATATTGGCTTTCACGGCCGGTGAATTAAAACTCAGCAATTCTTCTAGGTTTGTGCCGTGTCCTAGGCGAAACCCCACACAAGACACGGCACACACCTAGAAGAATTGCTGAGTTTTAGTACACAGTAGCTTTATAAAATACCCAATAATTCGGAGCTCACACGTCTACAGCCGGCTCTTGGCCGTGGACCGCCAGCCAAGGTCGAGCGGAATCGCCTTGCCAAGCAAAAAATTACAGTCAGTCTGAGAGACTAGACTTTATATCATTTCAAATGACGCATGCTACAAATGCTACACATGTTAGAAAGGCTCGAAGCCCCAGGACCCTTTCAACAGACTCCATTACCCATTAACATAGGCTTCCCGCACGGGCACCTCTTTAAGGGTCACCCTGTATTTGAGTCAGGCATCTTTTACAACTCTTTAAGGGTCACCCATTATTTGAATCTGATATCTTGCAAACCTCTTTAAGGGTCACCCTGTATTTGAATTGAATCTAACATACTGTACACCTCGTTAATTGTCACCCTGTATTTTGCTCTGACATCCTGCACACCTCTTTAGGAGACACCCTGTATCCTTATCTGGCATCTTGTATATCTCTTTAGAAGTCACCCTGTATTCTTGTGTGACATCTTGTACACCTCTTTAGGAGTCACCCTGTATTCCTGTCTGACACCGTGTACACCTCTTTAGGAGTCACCATGTATTCCTGTCTGACACCGTGTACACCTCTTTAGGAGTCACCATGTATTCCTGTCTGACATCTTGTACACCTCTTTAGGAGTCACCATGTATTCCTGTCTGACACCGTGTACACCTCTTTAGGAGTCACCATGTATTACTGTCTGACATCTTGTACACCTCTTTAGGAGGCACCCTGTAATCTCATCTGACATCTTGTACACCTCTTTAGGAGGCACCCTGTAATCTTATCTGACATCTCGTACACCTCTTTAGGAGGCACCCTGTAATCTTATCTGACATCTCGTACACCTCTTTAGGAGGCACCCTGTAATCTCATCTGACATCTTGTACACCTCTTTAGGAGTCACCCTGTATTCTTGTCTGACATCTTGTACACCTCTTTAGGAGTCACCCTGTTTTTCTGTCTGACGTCACGCACTCGCCGTCTCCCAGGAGTAAACTCAACCTCGGTGCATATGCACTGAACAACATGACGTCATACACGCCGTAACCGTAACGCATAACGATGGACCCAACCATAACGACGAAGTCGACAAGATCATTTGAAATGATAACAAGTAGTTCCGTGAAGAACTATACAGCCTATTTTCATATATCCTACTCATGTTAACTGCCACTACCAACATACAAAATTTCAGTTTGATTGCTGTAATAGGTTCGTAGATATTGGCAACCGACTAAATATTTCGGATGGTCGCCATGTTGGATTTTATATATGTATGTCCTAGAGTTATGTACTGTTACATGAAGATTATTGTGTACTGCTCGAGTCTAAGCTGCGTGAACCTGACAGTAACGTGCATCGCGGATTATGAGTAGTGGTGTTGACGAGTGATGAGGTACAGAACCAAATACATTGGTCGGTGACTCACTCAGTCATTCCTAACACCACAGTGGTTTGAGCAACGGCCGAATGTTAGCAGTATTTTATAGAAAGGAATACCATATATCACGGTGGGCTGTTGACAGATCCTTCTCTTCTCGCCCGACCAATCCCTGCTCTTTCTCCTCACCCCGCAAGTTCATAGAGCTTGGACTCGAACAGTACGTGTAGCATTCAAACTTCAATCGCATGATTAGGACACAAGAAGTAACAAGGAGATTTTAAAATTTCGCACAGCTGCCATCTTGTGGTTACGGAAACAATTGAAATAAAGTATATGCCAGTGGATTAACATTCGTGTAAGGATTTACTGTACCACGTTTCACTGCAATCGGATGGTTAAATTGCGAGAAACGTCCATGTGAATATACTTCGCGTCGCCGCCATGTTGGATTTGTGATCACCAGGTTATGTTAAGTCCTATAGGTGAACTTAAGTTCATAGCCGCTATGAACAAAAAAAATCAGTTTGATTGCTATAATTGATTCGTAGATATTCAGAGCCGTCTAAATATTTCGGATGGTCGCCATGTTGGATTGTTAAATGTATAGGCCATAGAGTCATGTACCATTAAAGGAAAAATATTGCGTAGGTTCATTATTCAAACTTTCACTTCCATCACATGATTACGACACAAGAAATAAAAACTTAATTTTAAAATTCGCAAAGCCGCCATCTTGAGGTTATGTAAACAATTGAACTAAATTAGATACCAGTGCATTACAATGTGTATAAACATTTCCTGTACCAGATTTCATTGTGGTTAAAACATTAAATCGCGAGAAAGGTCTATTTAAAATTTTCAAATTCGCTTAGCCGCCATGTTCGTTTTGTAGTTAACCGGTTTTTGAAAGTCTTATAGATGGACTTCCAGCAGTGCCCTTTATCTCCGTACAAAATTTCAGGGTGATACCGGTAATTGTTTCAGAGATATAGAATGCTGGTGAAATATTTCGCACATCCGCCATCTTGTGGTTATATGAAGAATTGAACCAAGTTAGATGTCGGTTCATTACACTGTGTATAGACATATACTGTACCAAGTTTTGTTGCGTTTGGTTGTTTAAATCGCGAGAAACGGCTATTTGCAAATTCGCGTGGCCGCCATGTTGGTTTTGTAGTTACCAGTTTTTCAAAAGGCACATAGGTGAACTTCTAGTAGTTCCCTTTATCACCGTAAAAAATGTCAAGGTGATATCGGGAATAGTTTCGGAGATATTGAATGCTGTTGAAATATTTCACACATGTTGGATTCGTGAGACATAACAAAATTTGAAGGGCACGGTCAGGGTCGTCCGTAATAGTGCTATGAACTTACCGAGTTTCATTGAAATCGCTCCAGCCGTTTAAAAGTTATTAGGGGACACTCACACACACACACACACACACACGCATACACACACACGGACAAAAGCTGATCTCATAAGGCTTTTTTTTTTTTTTTCAAAATTGAAAATAGGCTAAAAATAAAGTCCCGGTATTTAATTTCCTCAGGGGAATGCGCGATAGGTAACTGACAGATGGGAAACACAACAAAGATGCATGTAAGACAAATATAAGGGTACAGGAGGCGGTACCCTATCAATGAAATGTACTTATATTCTCTCCTTATCAATACACTATGAGCTACCAACTTATCTCTAGAGCCCTGCGCGGATAATCAATACGTTATCCGCATCCGCCCCGCATCCGCACGACTGTTATCCTCATCCGCCCCACATCCACATGACTTTTATCCAAATTCGCGGATATTTCAATATTATTTTTAATTTATTAGATAAAGCATAAAGTGTTAAGCCAACACATTTGAGGAGAAAGTCGTTCCTGAAAATTTGTTCATTGCAAGGAACTTCAAGTTGGATGACACTTCTGGTTTCTTGACCTCCGCTTTAGACAAATAACTGCCTATACTTTTTTTTGGCTACTTTCGCACTTGTGCCTCAGTAAGTTTGATGTGCCGGATTGTGTCCTATGTATGAATACACTTTTTTACACGTAGAACACCCTACTATATCGTTCACCTTTTCTTTTCCATTGAAAACGTAACCATATGGCTGCCATATCGTTGACTTGAGTTTGTTTCACGCACTATTGAATATTCACCTTGTTTTATTTTAATAAATAGTTTATCCATGTTGGTGAAATGATGTTCATACTCCCGGTCGCGGCAACATTCACTAATAATAAGTGAACTTCTCTCTACGCTTGGAGAAAGGGATTGACATTTGGCCGGAAATTCCAAGTCAGTCATCATTCTTCCGCTTCTTGACCCATCCATGTTCGCATAGTTGTCATAACTCTCTGCATTGCAATATCACGGTCAACGTGTGTCAGTGCCAAGTTGAAAAGAAATCTACAGATACACATGGAACCAGATCTTCCAGGATAGCTTAGACGGCGAAGTAGCTGACTTGAGGAATGTTAATGATGTCACCACGATGAACAGCTAACAAGCTTATTGACAGCATTATATCTCGTACGTATAGTAATAATGGCAATGATAATTGATGAGATGTCAAGACCATCTACTACAAACATACGGTACTTAATAAAATGCAGTTTAAAGCATATGAGTAAAATTTTCTCCTCGTGTATAAGTGCAATACGTGCCTGAATATTTCGTACGCAATAGGCTATATAATATTGTCGGAAGTTCCACATTGTATTCTAAAAACTATTCGTAAATTTTCTCCAAACATTATCCGCAGCTTATGCGCTATCCTCACAGCCTTGCAAACTATATCCGCTTGGCGAAAAATTTTGCGGATATCCGCATCCGCGCAGGGCTTTACTTATCTCCTCTCTTCATCAGTACTCGCCAGGAACATCTCTCCTCTCCCACTCGTCTTAAAACCTCTCCCTCTACCCATCTAATCTTCATCATTCTCCTGTTACACCACATATATGCTGCGCCAACAGTCCAAGTTTCACTTCCATAAAGCACCACGCTCCAGACAAAGGCTTTCAAAAATGACTTTCTAATACCTAAATCTATATTTGATGTCAGCAGATTTCTTCTCAGAAATGCTTCCCTTGCCTGAGCCAACCTATTCTTCGGATCCACTTTACTTCATCGATCACTGCTCATTTAATTTCCTTAGACGCAGAAACCTCTTACTTCTTTTAGACTTTTACCTGCCAACAGGGGTTTCTGTTTTTTTTTCTTTCGGCTGCATCCATTGTTCGTTTTGCATTTATTGATTTTCATCTTGAATTCATTCGTCAAGACTGAATCCATACCATTTAGAAACTCATTCTCTGATGTATCGGCCAAGATGATAATGTAATTAGCAGACCTCAGAGTTTCATATCGAATTGAATCTTTTATCCTTATTTCTCTTTGATTTCTTTCGTTGCTTGTTCAGTTTATAGCATTTCGAAAATAGGTACCCCTCAGTGCTGCTGAGACAGCCAAGCTGAGAGCTACAGCTCACTCCGAAAGAGTCCCTTGTTCGTATCTAGGTTACACCACACATGTTGAAGCCCACAAAGCAGAGACCACAGGCTATGAGTCGCTAGATGTTGCTTCGCTCCTCTCTTCTTCGGTGCGAGTGAAAGAAGGAACTCATATCCAGATATTATAAAACTGTTACTCTTTATGTTCAGCTATATTACTTTGGCAGTTCAGCTAATGGATAAGTGACCATCAGGAATCCTTCAGCTGCATTTCGTCATCATTTTATAGTATTCATTTTATCACCTTCATTCGTCACATCTACGTTGCCTTACTTTAATGTTTATCCATCAGAAGAGCGAAGTGAAGTATCTTTCGACCTCATTATGCTTTAGTTGTTACCAAAGAGTTTGAATGGCAAAATAATGCGGTACCTTTCCGTTATGAAAGGTTTGTTCTGTCAATATTTTTAAGGCGGATATGAAAATGAAGAACGTGTGGCCTTCCGAGGGGCGATATTACATAGTCCTCGACGTTTCACCAACACAACACGTTGGCCATAAAAGAGCTTGTGTTATACTCAAACATAACGGAAACCTGAAATATCTAGGGGCTACGCTTAATGGAACGCTTCATTTTAAACAGTAACTTTTCTGAAGAGCTGTCAAACTTAAAACTAACAAGAAGTTCCGTGACGAACTAAAGAGCCTACTTTTCTTAAAATTTAAGATTCATGCCAATGATTAATCTGTATGGATCTATCTAGAATAATGACGAAATTAAGTTGGTAATATCGAAATTTCTAATTTGATCGAAATACTGTATACCTGGCATAATGTACCCTAATAGAGAACTACAGTTGGCAGCCCTGGTGACTGAATATATTCTTAGTTCCATCTCTTAAGGTACAGAATACAAAATTTGGTTGAAGTCCAATGGATAGCATGGACGTTACATGCAGTTAAACATTGGATCTAACAGCGCGCGTAAAATCATGTTGGCAACAATGACATACATGTATTGGTCAGAAATAATCTGAAATAATATGATCTATTGTTGTGTCAATTTTGAATGAAATCCATTAGTTAGCATAGAGGTTACATGCATTCTTAAATTGGTCCTATCAGCAGGCTTAGAGTCATGTTGGCAGCACTGACGTATATTAGTTACTCCAAATTAATCTAGAATACCAGGTACCATACGTGTGCAAAGTTTAGAGCTATTGGCTTGCATACTTTCTGATATATTGATATTAGGGTAACAAAAATAGAGGCAGTATTTATTAACAGTTGGCAGCCCTGGTTACTCTTAAGAATCGGCATATACATATCTGTCATGGTACACATAGCACACACGAAATTTGGTTGAAATCCAAATGATAGTATAGAAGTTACATGTATTTAAAGTTGGATCTCTCAGCAGGCTAAGAATCATGTTGGTAGCACTGACGTATATAAGTTACTCCAAATTAATATAGAATGTCAGGTACTATACGTGTGCATAGTTTAAAGCTGTCGACTTGCATACTTTCTGATATATTGGTATTTGGATAAAATAAATTGAGAGCATTTATTAACAGTTGGCAGCCCTGGTGGATCTTAAGAATATGTTCAGTCATATCTGTTTATGTACACATAGCACATACGAAATTTGGTTGAAATCTAATTGATAGTGAAGAAGTTATATGCATTTAAAATTTGGACCTATCAGCAGGCTTATATTCATGTTGGCAGCACTGCCATGTATGGCCTCCTGAAAATTAAACTGCAATATTATTATCTATACGTGTGCCAATTTTGAAATAGCTCCTATTCATACCTTCCAAGATATCCAATATGGAGCTCAAATTTCAATTGCAATTTTTCAGCAGTTGGTAGCACTGACATCATTTTCAAATATGGCCGTGAGATATTCAGGTATAGATCTTTACTCCTACCACATTTTGTTTCGATTGCTGCAGCCGTTTAGGAGTTGATAGGGGAGGGGGGGGGGGGGGGGACGGACACACACCCACAGCCAGACAGACAGAAGACAGACAGACACACATTTTCCCGATCTCATAAGTCTACTTTTTCCTCATTTTTGCAAAATGTGAAAAGTAGGCTAAAAATAACATTCTGCAGAAACTCAGCGGCTTCTCAGCACCGACACATCGTACTTCAGTTCTGTTGCGTAATATTGTTCCCCAGCGTGGATGAATAGTGATCACCACACCATGCGCCTTATAACTGGGACACTCAGACGCACACTTGCCTATACTATCTCTGCGGCGAGAGAGTCAGAGTGCTCTGGTCCGGGAGTATAAAATACTACAAGTTCAATCCTCGCGTCCCTGACCATGCAGATATGCTAACCATCAGTAAAAGAAACTGGAAACTGCCAAGATGTTAGTTGACAACGGTTTTACCATCCGAGAATGCTGGAGATATACATGGCAGATCTATGCTACGACGGAACAACCCAGATGCCACGTGTATCGTCCAAACCACCTGGGGTTGACTTACCTCTTAGCTCTGGTCGGTGCTCAATCGAATAAGAACCGACACTGGCTGAAGTGCCACAAGCGGAATAGAGTATCTTTTCTGGGTTGTGATTGTGGCGCTGAAACACAGACTGTTCGCCATATAGGTCACGAGGATCCAACGGAGTCCCTGGTGATGACAGAGACACTACATTACTGGCCTGGATATAAGTTTGTAAGCTAACTGTATAATTTGTAAATAGCCTAAATAAAAAACGATCCATATACCAGGGGTGTTCAAATTAAAAGGTACGAATCGTCGTAAATCCAGTTCTTCTTCTTCTTCTTCTTCTTCTTCTTCCTAGCGTTGTCCCGCTGGTGCAGGGACCGCTTTTTGGTCATTCACCTCCATTTTGTCCGGTTTCGTGCGTCAGCTGGATTTAGGCCGGTAATTTTTAAGTCACCATTTATAGTGTCTTGCCAACGCTGCTTCGGTCGTCCTCTGGGGCGCAGGCCTTCAACCTCAAAATGTAGGACAGAGTTATTAACAGTATCAGGTGCTGCACGCAGGGCATGGCCATACCATCGGAGCCGTCTCTCCCTCATTTTGTCCACAATTGGGGCGACACCCATTTGCTCCCGAATTGTGCCGTTTCTGACATGGTCAATAAAGGAGATGCCCATTGTCCAACGGAGCATTCTCATTTCCATGGCGTGCAGGCGACGTTCTGAAATTTTGTCAGATGGTCGGCATTCAACTCCATACAGCGCAACTGGCCGTACCATTGTCCGAAATATCTTCGATCTGAGACGAAGTGGCACTTTCTTGTCGCAAAGCACACCCGTGACCACCTTCCACCGCAACCAGGTTGCGTTTACCCTGGCTCTTACTTCATCATTGAAGTTGCCATCACTCTGAAGACGAGATCCAAGGTACCTGAAGCATTCTGTCTTGACTAGAATTTGTCCAGCGACTTGAATGGTACCGTCGCTTGGGTTTAACTCCAGAGTCGTAAAACCGGTTGATATTTGAATATGCCGATTTGGGATAATGTAGGCCGACATCTAGGAGATGTAGTGTCCGGCGTGGTTTTGTGCATGTGACAGCGCACACACACAAGACGCAGAAGAGAAGCTGGCAGTTGGACGTTCCGTTCCGTCCAGTCAAAAGTTGAAGCAGCAGCAGTAATGGCGTTCACTCCGTAGCCTACGCAAGTCCATCAAGAACAAACGGCCTAGACTGCTCACGAAGGGAGTGATTCTGCTCCATGATAACGCTCGCCCACACGTCTCTAACGTACACAAGGCGTACTGGCCAAGTTCAAGTGGGAGCAACTTGAGCACCCGCCCTACTCCCCAGACTTGTCATCCTGCAACGTCCATCTGTTTGGTCCGTTAAAAAAACATCTCAAGGGAAAACGTTTCCAATCGGACGACGAACTAAGGACACCGTACAGGATTGGCTCCTGTCACAACCACAAGACTTCTGGGAACAGGGAATCCTGCGGTTAGTGAAGCAATGGGACACCTGTGCACAGCCTGTGGTGATTGCTATTGAATAACCAATAAATTGTAGCCACAGTATCATTTCGTACCTTTTCATTTGAATACTCCTCATACAAGTACAATGTATTCACCATGCTGTCCATAGACATTGAAGATGCACAGTATGTCTCATATGAATCACTTGATGTTGAAAGGGGTCTTCTGACACTTTCTAGATTTTACAGAAGAAGGAAAGAACTGTCTAGGTGATGGAAAATGTCGACCTATATTTTGCGCTTCTGCTAGTGCATGACGCCTAAACTAATGCACACTTAAGTGCACAAAAATACAAAATACATTCATAGATTATTAAAATATGCCAGATGATGGTATTGTGAAGACCCCTTGATACATCAAATGGAGTGAACTTTGGAACTTTGAATGGCAACTTCCACATAAAACCCACAAATAATTACAAAATGCATTGTTATTGTTTTGAAAGGTATAAATACAATTCTCAGTACGAACACTGAACCAATACTTAACTTAATAGTACAGTGCTCTCTCGGTAATCCGGCAGATATCGGACCAGAGCACTGCCGGATTACCGAAAACGCCGGATTACTGGAAAATATCGAGAAAAATGCAGGTATCATTTGTAAATCAGTTTTAATTACATCCTTTCAGTATTTCACCAGAAATTGGTGTATGCCTACCACGTTCTTATAAAAGCAAAGCATAGGGGCTATCGTCAACTTTAGGATTTTCACCAGTTTTCAATGTCTCGTTTACTTTTTAAATTTTCATTCGTCCACTCTATATTATCACTGTGTTTTCTTATGTCATGAACTGTAGCTCGACCAACACCGTATTCGTTAGCAACACTAGTTAACGTTTCGCCCTTTTCAAGCCACTTGAGTATTACATGTTTATCTCACAAAGATAGAGATTATGTTTACGTTTTTCCTGCACGGATGCCATCTTCAACACAACACTACTACAGTACAACTGTCCTAAACTATACACCTGAGGGGCGCGTGCGTGAGTCATCGCTCTTGGCGCCAATGCATTGTTTACTCAGACACTAGTCTTGTCGCTGCGCGAGAAACATTGTACAGTATTGGGGCGCAATATCAAATCAAGTGTTGAGCTCGTACTCGAATACAAAACTGGGAGTGCCGGATTACAGAGGGAGTACTGTGCCCAACTCTAGGAATGGGTATTCCAAGATTCAGACACCTAGATATCAAGGGAAAGGCTACAGCCGCTTTTGAAAGTTGAGATATTTGAATATCGCGCTCCATTACTTCTAGAAGGGAATGGAAATTTTATGCAGCCAAGAGCATGTCAAGTGACGTGGCGAGTAGTAGCAGAGGTCGAGACTATTTGTTGATTAAATAGTTAGCCATGGAGTAGATACTTGAGACTAGGATCAGATTACTGGCACGGCCAAATGAAAGAGAATGCACTTAGTATCAAGTAAATCGGACCAGGGATACCGGAGATATGAGGATTTCCAGATTTCAGCGTGATTCAGCGTGGACCTGACCGTTTTGAATAAAAGCCGGCCGGCCCAAGCAACATCAGCTCACTTCGAACCAAGCTCTTGCATGACAAGGTGCTGCCACGTTGAGCCAAGGCACATGGTTGCCGGATCTACGCAGAAGATATCTTTAAATTGTGATAGTCACAAAAGTGCTGCGATACATGTGGAACATAGTAAATTTCCGGCAGAGAGAATCACTAAGGTGATTGTTATTTTTCTACGGACACTGGTGAAATACTTTATTTCTATATGGACATATGCTAGACTTTGTCTAGAAAGTACTTTGTCACAGTCCAGTAATAATAATTTAATACTTGGATATTTTAGTCCAATTAGTCAGTTTCATAAATTGTAACTTGATAACCACTCCGATCTTTCAGTATATTGAAGGCCAGTCTATCACGGTGTTGTTCATTAGCCGACAAAGGGAAACTATATGTTGCTTCGAGCATGATAGATGGTGATAAGCCATGCCCAGGGAACGATCTTCAGAACAGCCGTTGATTGGTTTAGACTGTCAGTGTTTTCTTGTACTGAAAAGATTACCGTGAGTTATGTTACAACTGACATATTTGAGAATAGATCACTTGGATCTGACCCCATTTAAGCCAAATGCTATGGACTTAATTGAAGCCAATATTAAAATGGATCAGCAGTTACTTCAAACTTCAAGAAATATTTCCACTATGTCGTGTTAGACAGATTGTGGGTATATAATGGCGGCCGATACAAGGATTAGACGTGCGTGTCCGATAGGGCATGTATCTGGATAAATCTGGTACAGACCAGGTTCACTACGCTTCAAGACCAACGAGAAATGTAAGCCACTTTTGACTTTATATTATGCCTAGCTAATTGGAACAAACTCATTTTCTGCAGATGACCAACACATTTGTTTTTCTCGTATTTAAATCTTGCAATGATCCACGCAAGACATATTAGAGTTATTCTGAGTATTTTCAGCACTCAGAACAGTTTAGGATCGATGACCGAGCAGAACGAGCATTTATTTGAATGTTTCATATTTTTTGATAATCACGGTAATCAGCCGATGTAACTGTAAAAGTTAATAATTATTTTGTTGAGAAATGGATATTTTATCCATATTCGAAGAACCGAACATGTGGATTCTCACATAATGAAACAATAATTAAACACATTTACAATAATATAACTAATAATAATAATAATAATCCACTAATAATAATAATAATGATTTTCATAATTTTTCTAAATAATTCTTGGATCTTATATTTTCTAATAATCACATTTATTGAGAGAGAGCCTATGCCATAGTTTAATCATTTCTAGTTTGGAACAGGTGATTTTCCGAAGGAGAGTGGTTAGCGCAAGCCCGCATTCAACCAACATTACAGTTCTGGTTGAACAGTTAATATTTGCAATGAGCAAAGTATATTTTTCAGATAACACGGAGAGGCATGAAACGGGAAGCAAATGATATTTGTATCAATTAGGATATTTTTGTATTTATATAAAATCATGACGTAAATACACATTCGAAAGTGAAATAAAGATTATCATAAGTATGGTAACTTCACGAGTTGAACTGAATGGTAAAATAAAATAAACTTGTAAGTTTATAAATCTTCCAGTGTTGATAACAAGCAGAGGCTTGATTTATTGTATAAATTTTGGGAAGAAAATTTATGTGTGTGGAGTAGTTGAAATGCCATTCCCAGGTGCGCATGTTTAAGTCGCAGGAATGAGGAGGTATTTATTTGAGCATCAATCAAATAGCAGGTTCGATGACTCAGTGTTAAAGAAGGAGTATTGGAACTACACATTGCGTCGTATGAATGACCCAAAGGTTATTTCTTAAAAACCATCAGTTCTTATTTCAACCTTGTTTACGGATTCCATTAAGACTTTGATTTTGCTAGAACCCGGATTTGTCATGATAGTATTTTATTCTTCTTCAGAGGAAGACCTTTGCCGTTGTTGTTGGAATGTTGTGTTCTTACACAAATAATAGAATGGGCCACTGCCAATTAAAAATAATTCTATAACCACGAATAATTTGAAGGATGTTTTCAATCCTAGTGCCATGAACTAAATGAATTTATTATGAAGCTACAATTCTTATTTCCGCATTCTGTCGAAGAATTGCAAGTTGTGAAAGTTACTAAAATGGCCACAAATATAAATATTTTTCTTAATAATGATTCCAAGTGGAAAATCGAATAATTGAATGGTCCAACAATTTATTGATCAAGTTGATGATTCAGAAACCATATATTTTGTTAGGAACTTGAAGTTCATAATCGAGTCACTTCTCGAAACGTTTAATGTCAGAAGAACAATTAATTTTGTTGTGCTTCGCACAGTTCTTCGATGCTATGCTCAATGGTTAAATACTTTTCAGATGTTGTTATTAATATGTGTACATAATTTGTGTTGATTCAGAGATAATAATATTTTTTGAGATTTTTTTTTTGAAACTGGAAAAATAAGTGAAAGTTAAAAATTCTATGAACAATTATTCTACGAGTGTTAATATTATGTAAAAATTCAACCAGTGAGCTACAGTATTTCCAGTAAAGACAATTAAATTTGAACTGGATTTAATCATAAATAATGGATATAATTTTGGAACACAGTCTACAGGACTGATAATCCGACTTGTGTCTCCAAAGATAATTGTCCAATGTGTTGGAAAATTTCTGTACATTGTGTAAATAGTAATGTGGATCGCCACACATGAATGATGCTGCTTTGAGCATTTTATTTTTGCAGTCAATTTTAAATTCAGAATAAAATGAGATAATTTTACATGATGTGTTATGCCCAGTTGAATCTCCTTCTATCCTTATTGTTGCATTGAGCCAAAAATCAGTAAAGCATTTTTTTCATTTGATGTCGGTTTTGCGATTAGCTTTAACCCATCTGGCGCCCCGGGATATTTTGACTCTCGTGCTGACTGATTCTTGGTAAAATGCATATGTGGTCGTGCGGACTCCGGTCTAAACGGGCACATAAAATAAGATAGAGAGAGAAATGGCTTCGAACGTGGGGATCGAGTTAGACACGGTCAATCGCATGCCGATTTAAATTGTGATAATTTTATATAGATATTTTGGGAGTTGAGAGATGTCTGGTTTGAATGAGGAAATTAGTAGGAAACCCAATTAGTGGGGAAAATTAAAAATTTAACTGGGTTATTAATTAGAATGGGTTTGATTATTTTTGATAATGGCTTAACCAATAGGGCGTCAAGTAAATTCAGTAGTAAACGTTCGATGACTGGACATACGCATTATTAGAATCCAGGTGGAGGTTATTTGAGAACTTGCATATTTTTCTTGTGATATTGTGGTAAATGTAATTCGTAAAAGTAGAGAATTTTCTTTTCCATCACGTCGACATTAGGACAAATCTCATTTTATTAGAGTGTTCCAATTAGCTATTCATATTTCTTGTTCTAATTATAAGCTTGTGTCTGCCAATATGTATACCCCTAAGTTTTGAATAATAATTGAAAATTATGGAAGAGATGATGAGGATGATGAGGAGTTTGGAAGAGAGTTCCAAAGAAGCTGGACTGCGTGTAGCAGCCATTATGAAAGAAAATACAGAGGCTTTGGAAAAGAAACTTAAAGAAAATTCTGATAAACTTAAAGAAAGTTTAAATGATAAACTTAAAGAAAATTCTGATTCTTTAGAAAATAAACTTAAAGAAATTTTAAATGATAAACTTAAAAAAATTCTGATTCTTTAAAAGATAACTTGAAAGAAAGTTTAGATGATAAACTCAAGGAAAATTCCGATTTGTTAGAAAGCAGGTTAAAAGATATCTTGAAAGAAAATTTAAATAGTAAATTTAATTCTATGGAAAATAAATTTAAAGAGAATTCTGAAATCTTGAAAATGTCACTTGAGAGTAAAATGACTAAATTATGCGAAAAAACACATGAGCTCGAAACTTCATTAGCCACTAACGCAAGTTTAATGGACGATAAATTTCGCGATGCCGATCTAAGATCCCAAAGCTTAGCTGATAGGATAGAACATGGTCTTAGGAAAGTTGGTGAAGACATGATCAACCTAGAAGTCAGAGTGAAGAAAGAGAGCAATGAGATGGCAATTCTAGTTGTTCAACGTTTGACAGAACAATTCAAAGAACTCGTAATGGGAGAAATAAGAGAAGGTGTGATTAATGAATTACAAACTGAAATTAAAACCACAGTTATCGATGAAATTAAAGACACACTCAAGCCGGAGAACCAAGAGGGAGTCAAGGAAATTAGGGAATCTTTGTCATCCCATATTCAAGTAATTTCCAAAGATATCCAAGCAACTCAGAAGGACATATCAGATGTGACAGGGTCGTTGAAAAGTCACGAGGCTGTTATGAACCAGATATCCACTGATGTCAAGGAGAACTGTAAGGAAACCGAAGCAATTAAAAAAATGGCAGAAGAAAACCATAAGGAAATTGAGGCTATGAAAACCCAAATCAAGGACGAGAAACAGTCTGACCATCTGTTGAAAATGTCAAGTATAAGGGGAGAAGAACAGATACAGATAAACCTAGGAGCAGCTAGAGAAACTGATAGTCAAAGACAGGACGAGGTCAGGACAATATTTCAATCCAACCCCATAACTGTATTCAAGAATGTAGAGGATAAGCCTTCTAAATTTTCAGGGCGAGATTCTGTGACACCCGTAGAATTCTTGAGAGAAGCAGGTGATTACCTAAAAGATTCCAAAATCCCTAAGGAAAGACAGATCCGAGTGATAGGGAAATTTTTGGAAGGTCCCGCACTTCTTTGGTTTAGAGCTTTTAGGTCCACTCTCACCAATTTTGAGGAGTTTTCCCGTGGGTTATTAAAAAAGTTTTGGTCCACGGAAACCCAACAGCAAGTCAGAGCAGAATTATATTCAAAGAGATTCTCGACGTCACAGCCTACTCGACACTCTACGTACTTTTCTGGACAGCTTTCTAAACTACAACATTTAGATCCGCCGATGCCAGATAATGAATTAATTACCGCATTAATACGTCAGTTTCCAGCAGACGTCCAAAGAACTTTGATCGCTGCTGACATTTATAATATGGAGCAATTTGACGACGTATTGCAGAAACTTGATCACACGAACGCTCAATTCTTCCATCAGAAGGGACGAAAGAATAACAACGCTGTGTACGCTGTTATGGCCGACAGTTATTCCCAAACACCTCGAGAGATTCGAGAGGGGCGAGAAGAGAAAACGCCGAGGGAAGAGCCCGATAAAAGAGGATGGAATCAGTACAATAACAGATACAGTTACAAGCCTTATGCGAGACCGGATGGTGGATATCGATATAATACTCGATGGAGAAGGCCAAGGGATAATAAAGGAAGGTACCAGGAAAGAAGGTACTATGGTAGAAACAATAACTACAATAACAGAGGGAATGTGAATACTCGTCAATCCAATGAAGAGTTCAATAAGGAGACGAGGAAGAACTTGGAAGAAAGACACCAAGAAAACTTGCAGTTCTTGGAACAGAAGCCCAATGAACCAGGTCCATCGAGAACACAACAATCCCGGGGGAATGGAAAAGAAAAAAAAACTTCGAATTCACAGTAGAAGATAGAATTTTAAACACTTTCACTTCCAGGATTATTAAATGGCAAGCAGAGGATGATGACTTAATTCAACATAATGACGAACGGAAAGAAATGGGTACAGGAATTAAAATGCCAATCATATCATGCGAAGTATTCGGTATGCCTGTCGATACTTTAATTGATACTGGGGCTATGCTTTGTCTTGTGAGCGAGTAGCTTTTTATTCTGTGGAAGCTCAAAGAGAATTTAGAGGAGATTCCAGTATCAGGAATTAAAATCCAAGGAATAATACCCAACAAAATATCTCTGTGTAAAACACAATTATACTTATGTGTTAATATTGGAGGACATGATTTCCGACATGTATTTGTAGTAATGAAGGACATGGCTTTTGACATGATATTGGGAGCGGATTTCATTCAGAAATATCAAGCAGTGATAGACATGAAGACAGAGACGATCAGATTCAAGAATACCGAAGAGATAAACATCGAGGGAAAAGAAGAGGAAGACAACGAGGGAGATGCTCAATGGTCTCTGATTTTTCATGAAGCTGAAGTAGGAGAAGTCTACACTGAGAAGGAATCCCCAGAGCTAGGAAAAATTTTGGAAGAGTATCACGATATTTTTGATATTAAACCTGGTGAAATTAAAGATTTTGAATATCATATTCGTGTAAATGATGATGCACCTTTCCATGCTAAATTGTATCCGGTAGCGGAAAAGCATCAAGAAAGGGTAAAAGTGCTTATCAAAGAGATGGAAAGCAACAATGTGATTGAAAAGTACACTACCTCTTTTGTTAATCCATTAGCAGTAGTGTCTAAGCAAGATGGAAGTCTGAGACTATGTTTAGACGCGCGAAATTTGAATTCAAGATTGCTGCCAGAGTATGACAGACCACCAATCATTAGGGAACTGTTAAGGAAATTCCATGGCAAGGTCTGGTTCTCTAACATTGATCTCACTTCGTCCTACCACCACATTAGGCTTAGTGAAGATTCCAGAAAGTTTACAGGATTTATGTTTGACCAGCAGACATATGTATTCTGCCGTCTACCATTTGGGGTCAAAACATCTGGATCTGTTTTGATCAGAGCACTGGAACAAAACTTGAGTCCTGAAGTAAAAGAGATAGCAATTCGTTACATAGATGATATCCTAATTGCATCTGAGACTAAGGAGGAACATTTATTACATCTTCAGATGTTATTCGCAGATTTGAGAAAAGCGAACTTTAAAGTAAACCTTCGAAAATGTCAGTTCTTTCGGAAGGAAATAAAATTTTTGGGCCACATTTTGGATGGTGAAGGATACCGTCCCAACGAGACAAAGATACAGGTGATTGCAAATTTCCCTAGACCTACTAGAGTGAAGAATGTCCGCAGTTTTCTCGGGACATGCCAATTCTTTGCAGGGCATTGTCCAAGCTTCACCAAGACGGTTGCTCCATTGCAGGAATTATTAAAAATAGGAAACAAATGGAAATGGAATGAAGATTGTGAACAATCATTTCAAGATGCCAAGAGGTTATTGGTAAACAGCGTGAAATTAGAGTATCCTGACTTTACCAAGAATTTCATCATAGAATCCGATGCATCCACCGTAGGGATTGGAGCAATTCTTCTTCAAGAAGATGACGATCACAAGAGACGTTACCTGGCGTTCATAAGCAGGAAACTTCGTCCATCAGAAAGGAATTATTACACCACAGAGTTAGAAGCACTTGCTGTAATCTTCGCGTTGGAGTCGTGGAAGAAAATTGGACATTCAGTAATTGTGAGGACTGATCACCATGCATTGGAGTTTATCTTGAGAACAAACTTTGCCAGTGATAGGATAACTAGATGGTCACTTTTTATTCAACAATTCAACGTAGTTATTGAACACACTCCTGGAAAGTTGAACGTTGGAGCTGATTTATTGAGTAGAGCAGTGGAGTCTACATCTAAGGTCTTTCAAGTTAACCTGACGCAGGAGGATGAGGATACCTTGAGAAGGTTAAGATTGTTGCATTTATCCCAGAGGAGAGACCGACGTTTTAGAAACATTTTTCGTTTTCTACAGGGAGACATGGATCCAAATGACGATGATTTTGTGGAAACTGAAAGAATTTCAAGAGATTTTATGATGTTAGATGGTTTAATCTACAAGTTTGCAGATCCCGACCATACGAAGCTGAGAGTAGTGATACCGCCATGAATGCGAAAACCCATCATCTGGATGGCACATCGAATTGAAGGTCATGCTGGAGTAGATAATACGGTCAACATGATACAAGAAAAATTTTCGTGGGAGCGAATGCGACAAACTGTCAGGAACACTATTCGAGAATGCGACTTATGCCAAAGGAGTAAACATAACTCTAGATTATTGAGAGAATTACCAAAGCCTATTGTTCCTTCTAAGCCTTGTGAAATATTCGCGACTGATCTATATGGTCCTCTCCCAAAGTCTAAAAGAGGTAACCGATATATTCTGGTGACCATGGATGTTTTCAGCAAATACACTATGTTACACCCAATTCAGAAGGCAAACGCAAAATATTGTGCGAAGAGAATTAGAGACAACGTAATTCCGGAAGCAGGCAAACCGGAATTCCTTTTATCAGATCGTGGACCCCAATTTACATCTTTAGAATTTAGAACCGTCATGAATGATCTTGGGATTAGACAATTGTTTTGTTCTATCAGACATCCTGAAAGCAATCCATCAGAACGCGTGATGGCTGAAATAGCGAAATTTTGCCGCCTCTATTGTCCAAATGAGCATTGGAAATGGATGGATGTTCTCTCATTAGCATCCGAATCCATCAACTCTACAATTCATGAGAGTACTGGACAGATTCCCATGTTGCTTCATCATGGAATTAAACCAACAAGATTATGGGATCGAATCATCTCTATTCCACCTGAGATTGAACCAAGTCGTCAGATGAGGGAAACTCTAGCTTTAGACAAGTTGAGGAGCCAAGCTGAGAAAAGAGAGCGCAGAGTGAGAGGAAAGCGTTTTCGCAGACCCTTGCGCGTAGGAACTCTTGTTTTAGTGAAAAGACCTACACCCTCTGACGTGCAAAATCGAGTGTACTCGAAGTTTGCAAACCTTTACGCTGGACCATATCATATTGTGGAAGTAAACAACAATGGAAGCTATGAAATCGCCAATACACGAACTGGTAACATCGTGGGAACTTATAATGCAGCGAATTTGAAGATTTATTATTCAAGAAGCAGATGATTTAATGTGTAGATAGGAAAAATAAAAATTTTTCAATTTTTATTTTTTGCTAGGTGTGGGGTGGATGTTCCCAACTCTAGGAATGGGTATTCCAAGATTCAGACACCTAGATATCAAGGGAAAGGCTACAGCCGCTTTTGAAAGTTGAGATATTTGAATATCGCGCTCCATTACTTCTAGAAGGGAATGGAAATTTTATGCAGCCAAGAGCATGTCAAGTGACGTGGCGAGTTGTAGCAGAGGTCGAGACTATTTGTTGATTAAATAGTTAGCCATGGAGTAGATACTTGAGACTTGGATCAGATTACTGGCACGGCCAAATGAAAGAGAATGCACTTAGTATCTAGTAAATCAGACCAGGGATACCGGAGATATGAGGATTTCCAGATTTCAGCGTGATTCAGCGTGGACCTGACCGTTTTGAATAAAAGCCGGCCGGCCCAAGCAACATCAGCTCACTTCGAACCAAGCTCTTGCATGACAAGGTGCTTCTGCTACGTTGAGCCAAGGCACATGGTTGCCGGATCTACGCAGAAGATATCTTTAAATTGTGATAGTCACAAAAGTGCTGCGATACATGTGGAACATAGTAAGTTTCCGGCAGAGAGAATCACTAAGGTGATTGTTATTTTTCTACGGACACTGGTGAAATACTTTATTTCTATATGGACATATGCTAGACTTTGTCTAGAAAGTACTTTGTCACAGTCCAGTAATAATAATTTAATACTTGGATATTTTAGTCCAATTAGTCAGTTTCATAAATTGTAACTTGATAACCACTCCGATCTTTCAGTATATTGAAGGCCAGTCTATCACGGTGTTGTTCATTAGCCGACAAAGGGAAACTATATGTTGCTTCGCGCATGATAGATGGTGATAAGCCATGCCCAGGGCACGATCTTCAGAACAGCCGTTGATTGGTTTAGACTGTCAGTGTTTTCTTGTACTGAAAAGATTACCGTGAGTTATGTTACAACTGACATATTTGAGAATAGATCACTTGGATCTGATCCCATTTAAGCCAAATGCTATGGACTTAATTGAAGCCAATATTAAAATGGATCAGCAGTTACTTCAAACTTCAAGAAATATTTCCACTATGTCGTGTTAGACAGATTGTGGGTATATAATGGCGGCCGATACAAGGATTAGACGTGCGTGTCCGATAGGGCATGTATCTGGATAAATCTGGTACAGACCAGGTTCACTACGATTCAAGACCAACGAGAAATGTAAGCCACTTTTGACTTTATATTATGCCTAGCTAATTGGAACAAACTCATTTTCTGCAGATGACCAACACATTTGTTTTTCTTCGTATTTAAATCTTGCAATGATTTACGCAAGACATATTAGAGTTATTCTGAGTATTTTCAGCACTCAGAACAGTTTAGGATCGATGACCGAGCAGAACGAGCATTTATTTGAATGTTTCATATTTTTTGATAATCACGGTAATCAGCCGATGTAACTGTAAAAGTTAATAATTATTTTGTTGAGAAATGGATATTTTATCCATATTCGAAGAACCGAACATGTGGATTCTCACATAATGAAACAATAATTAAACACATTTACAATAATATAACTAATAATAATAATAATAATAATCCACTAATAATAATAATAATGATTTTCATAATTTTTGTAAATAATTCTTGGATCTTATATTTTCTAATAATCACATTTATTGAGAGAGAGCCTATTCAGTAGTTTAATCATTTCTAGTGTGGAACAGGTGTTTTTCCGAAGGAGAGTGGTTAGCGCAAGCCCGCATTCAACCAACATTACAGTTCTGGTTGAACAGTTAATATTTGCAATGAGCAAAGTATATTTTTCAGATAACACGGAGAGGCATGAAACGGGAAGCAAATGATATTTGTATCAATTAGGATATTTTTGTATTTATATAATATCATGACGTAAATACACATTCGAAAGTGAAATAAAGATTATCATAAGTATGGTAACTTCACGGGTTGAACTGAATGGTAAAATAAAATAAACTTGTAAGTTTATAAATCTTCCAGTGTTGATAACAAGCAGAGGCTTGATTTATTGTATAAATTTTGGGAAGAAAATTTATGTGTGTGGAGTAGTTGAAATGCCATTCCCAGGTGCGCATGTTTAAGTCGCAGGAATGAGGAGGTTTTTATTTGAGCATCAATCAAATAGGAGGTTCGATGACTCAGTGTTAAAGAAGGAGTATTGGAACTACACATTGCGTCGTATGAATGACCCAAAGGTTATTTCTTAAAAACCATCAGTTCTTATTTCAACCTTGTTTACGGATTCCATTAAGACTTTGATTTTGCTAGAACCCGGATTTGTCATGATAGTATTTTATTCTTCTTCAGAGGAAGACCTTTGCCGTTGTTGTTGGAATGTTGTGTTCTTACACAAATAATAGAATGGGCCACTGCCAATTAAAAATAATTCTATAACCACGAATAATTTGAAGGATGTTTTCAATCCTAGTGCCATGAACTAAATGAATTTATTATGAAGCTACAATTCTTATTTCCGCATTCTGTCGAAGAATTGCAAGTTGTGAAAGTTACTAAAATGGCCACAAATATAAATATTTTTCTTAATAATGATTCCAAGTGGAAAATCGAATAATTGAATGGTCCAACAATTTATTGATCAAGTTGATGATTCAGAAACCATATATTTTGTTAGGAACTTGAAGTTCATAATCGAGTCACTTCTCGAAACGTTTAATGTCAGAAGAACAATTAATTTTGTTGTGCTTCGCACAGTTCTTCGATGCTATGCTCAATGGTTAAATACTTTTCAGATGTTGTTATTAATATGTGTACATAATTTGTGTTGATTCAGAGATAATAATATTTTTTGAGATTTTTTTTTTTGAAACTGGAAAAATAAGTGAAAGTTAAAAATTCTATGAACAATTATTCTACGAGTGTTAATATTATGTAAAAATTCAACCAGTGAACTACAGTATTTCCAGTAAAGACAATTAAATTTGAACTGGATTTAATCATAAATAATGGATATAATTTTGGAACACAGTCTACAGGACTGATAATCAGACTTGTGTCTCCAAAGATAATTGTCCAATGTGTTGGAATATTTCTGTACATTGTGTAAATAGTAATGTGGATCGCCACACATGAATGATGCTGCTTTGAGCATTTTATTTTTGCAGTCAATTTTAAATTCAGAATAAAATGAGATAATTTTACATGATGTGTTATGCCCAGTTGAATCTCCTTCTATCCTTATTGTTGCATTGAGACAAAAATCAGTAAAGCATTTTTTTTCATTTGATGTCGTTTTTGCGATTAGCTTTAACCCATCTGGCGCCCCGGGATATTTTGACTCTCGTGCTGACTGATTCTTGGTAAAATGCATATGTGGTCGTGCGGACTCCGGTCTAAACGGGCACAGTACTGTAATATGAAAATGAAGTACAATATCAATTCAAGAATCATTGATTCACAGAAAGCAATAATTCCAATCACAGCAACCGAATGTAATGCTGAGGTAGTGCACAGTCCGCTACTCCTGTGGGGGTCCGGGAGGGGAGCAAAAAGAGCCCGCTGATGAGCCAGCTTGGTGTGGTCTGAGTGTCCCAGTTATAAGGCGCATGGTGTGGTCAACCAATCTTGTGTGACAACCTAGAAAAATTGCTGAATTTTAACACTTCTGGTTGGTTGGTTGGTTGGTTCTTAAGTTTAGGGGCCGCGATAATGCGGTCATGTAGCCCCGTGTACTTTGGGTGTGTGTAGAATCTGTCTGATAACCGGTGTTAATTGTGATGACTGTGTTAGTGTGTGTTATCTGTTTTTTAATTCAAGTAAGGACTGCAGACTTTTGAATTTTTCGAATAGTTCTTACTTTTGCCGCCAATCGCCACCGTCAACGACTACTAGTTCAGAACTTAGCTACCAGACGCCACCGCAGTCGGCTCTTGGGAACGATCGTAGAGACCTAAGAGCGTTGTTTACATTCTTAACCTATACAATTTAGCTTCACACTGGTGTAATTAGTGGAAGGTTCTGTAACATGCCATAGATCTATGACATGGGACCGCCGGCTTTACTTCCCCTTCGAAGGAAGGCATACTGAAGGATTTTTAGCGCTATTAAAAAATCCGACGACTTCGGCCGGATTAGAACCCGCGATCTTGGGCATAGAAGCTCAGCATGGTACCAGCTACGCCACCGAAGCCGCCGTATTTAACAATTCTATTATGCACAACAACTTTACCGAAGAGTAGATACGAGCCCCGTGGACCTAAGTAGGCCTAAACGGCGAAGTAAGAAAGAAAGAAAGTTAGCAAGTGGATTGCGCAGACATAAGAGCTTGAGAACGTTGTTGTGTTGTTTCAACATTGTTTTGAATGAATGGTACAAGAATACCCCGGCTGGTACTGTTTGGAAATGAGGAGCACCGGAACAAAAAGCGATTAAACACTATTCTGCTGCTATCGTGTTCAGCGGTTCTGACAAGAGTACTGGGTTAAATATGATTTCAAATATGATGCTACAGACATATTCCGTATAAAGCCGCTATATCGGCATTAAAAATATCAGTATTTATCAATTTTGTAAGAATAGTTTTTCCTGACTTATCGGTTTTTGTTCCAGTAATCCTCAAATGAACATCGGAGACAAAATTGCTCCAATTTTTTTCTAAATTATTTTTATTCTATTTAATTTAGTTTACTTTATTTTATTTCATTCAATTTTACTTCAATTAGCATTAATTTGATGTCTGTTTTTAGCCTATTTTAAATTTTGAAAAAAAAAAAAAAAAAAGGCTTATGAGATCACCTTTTGTCCGTATTGTGTGTGTGTGTGTGTGTCCCTAATAACTTCTAAACGGCTGGAGCGATTTCAATGAAACTCGGTAAGTTCATAGCACTATTCCGGATGACCCCGACCGTGCCCTTCAAATTTTATTACATCTCACCAATCCAACTTGGCGGCTGTGCGAAATATTTTACCAGCATTCAATATCTCCGAAACTATTACAGATATCACCCTGGATTTTTTACGGTGATAAAGGGAACTACTAGAAGTTCACCTATGTGACTTTTGAAAACCTGGTAACTACAAAACCAACATGGCGGCCAAGCCAAGTTGCGACTTTTAAATAGACGTTTCTCGCGATTTAACCAACCAAACGCAATAAGACTTGGTACAGTATATGTTTATACACATTGCAATGTACCGACATCTAACTTCGTTCAATTGTTCATATAACCACAAGATGGCGGCTGTGCGAAATATTTCACCGACATTCTATATCTCTGAAACTATTAGCGGTATTACCCTGAAATTTTCTACGGAGATAAAGGGCACTACTGGAAGTTCATCTATAAGACTTTCAAAAACCGGTTAACTACAAAACGAACATGGCGGCCAAACGAATTTGAAAATTTTAAATAGACCTTTCTCGCGATTTAATGTTCCAACGCAATGAAACTTGGTACATGAAATGTTTATACACATTGTAATGTACTGGTATCTAATTTAGTTCAATTGTTTACATAACCTCAAGATGGCGGCTGTGCGAATTTTAAAATTAAGTTTTTATTTCTTGTGTCGTAATCATGCGATCGAAGTGAAAGATTGTATAATGAACCTACGCAATAATGTTCCTTTAATAGTTCATGACTCTATGGCCTATACATTTAACAATCCAACATGGCGACCATCCGAAATATTTAGATGGCTCTGAATATCTACGAATCTATTACAGCAATCAAACTGAATTTTTTGATGTTCATAGGGGCTATGAACTTAAGTTCACCCATAGGACTTTCAATAACCTGGTGATCACAAATCCAACATGGCGGCGACGCGAATTATAAATATTCACATGGAAGTTTTTCGCAATTGAACCATCCGAGTGCACTGAAACTCGGTACAGTAAACCCTTATACGAATTTTTATCCACTTGCATCTAATTTATTTCAATTGCTTTCATAACCACAAGATGCTAGCTGTGCGAAATTTTAAAATCTCGTTGTTACTTCTTGTTTCCTAATCATGCGATTGAAGTTTGAATACTACACGTACACAATAATCTTCATGTAACAGTACATAACTCTAGGACCTACATATATAAAATCCAACATGGCGACCATCCGAAATATTTAGTCGGTTCTCAATATCTGCGATTCTAACACAGCAATCAAACTGAAATTTTATTTGTTGACAGAGGCAATTAACGTAAGTAAGATATATTGAACCCATATGCTATAGGATCCATGGATGGTCGAATCCATGCATTTGAGGAAGAAATCAAAGAAACGTACAGTTTCTAATGTAACTTAAAGAAAGATCAAGCTAGGAGGCCAGTATAAGGTTGTGCAACTAACGAGGACCAGGTGTTCGAGAGGATGATATCATCCCTCTTGACATTCTGAAGGGAGCGAGTCACGAGTATTAATAACCGAGTGGAAATTTCCCAGGATTAGACAAGGAGACCCGAATCGGAATTCGAGCTGACGTTGCTGGAATATGACAACACCGCTTATGCGCCAGAAGAGGAATAATTAAATTTAACCCATTTACAAGTATAATAATGAGTAAACAAGTACAGTACAGTGAATCATTTTGAATGAGAGATTTTTCAGTAAAGAGAAACCATTTAATAATTGCGCAGAAAAAAACTGCTAACGCAAGACGACGTCATTGGGGAATTACCAATGCCTGTGTGGAGGGGAGAGAGCAAAAGAAATGCAACACCCACACAATTGAGGACGAGAAATTAATTAATATCTCCGAATTGCACGATCGATTCTTAGGTGCAATGAGAGTATTTGACATTGAGAAGACGAGCTTTCGGAAGGTATAATTTTTATATTTGTGGCACCATTATTTTAGAAGTTGGCCACAGAAAAGGCTAGAGTCTTATTTTTTTGTAGTGAAATAGTATAAAGCTTCGGGCTTCACTAAGCCAAACATGCAGTTATTGTCAGCCTGCGGGCATGACACTGTGTCACGATCATCATTGAATGCAGTCTCGAACAGCCCGAGGGGGCATAATCACGCATCACGCAGTACAAATCCGTCCAGGGGGACGTGACGCTGGATCATCAGCACATGCAGTTTCAAACGGCCTGAGGGCACGTCACTAGGCTACATCAAACACCGAATGCAGTTCGACAGTCCGTGAGGGGCATAACTCTGCGTCACATCGAAGACAGTTACCAGTACTCCTTGAGGGGAGAAACGCTGTGTTACACCGCAGAAGTAATCTCCGATAGCCATAGGCGTCGCAGTATTAATGACTTGCTTGCCTCCATAAGGAGTGGTCAAGAAGAAATTTAAAGTATCGCCGTATTGAAAGAGTAGGAAAATCCTAGTTACAGGATTTAGGCCCGACTGTATACAAGTTATAGTGAAAGTTTGTAAGATATAGTCAGAGCAGGCTGCGAACGTCGGACTTAAATGCGATAGGTCGTTAAATAGACGAACGAATAGATCATAACGTACGGAAGTACCGTACCAGAAAGATAAACTGTCATCTAAATTAAAGAACCCACAAAGGGAAGAACAGAATAAGGTTCGGAACGTATATCAGAAACGTAGGAGTGCTAGAACCGATCAAATAGTGAAGATCGGAGAATATAAACATTATCTCCAGAAAGTAGGCGAACTATTCTAAAAGTACTAGACTCGAGAAGTACTAGCTGCTATAAACTAAATCTATAGGTCATTGAGGAGACCTCGATCCGAATAGACTTTCGCTAGGATCGATAAACAGATCTACAAAGAAGCCGTTCAAGCTAGATAAATAGCCGGTTATCCAGGATAGGAGTATAAGAATTTGGATTCCAGGGAACAGTAGATGTTTCGAGACTTTCGTATTCTGCAGGATAGGAAGCCGACATCGAATAAATTTCACCCTTGGAAACGGGAAATTAAGAAGGTCACGTGTGATAGGCTCAGAAATACGGCCTAGTGATCAAGAATTGTGAAGTGTAAAATTATCAAGATTGTGTGTTATTAATAATTTTAGTGTTTATTATGTGTTCAAAAGGGACACATCAGTGTATAAAAATGTCGTCAATGTTAAGTGTCTTAAATATATGTCAAAAAGTGTTTATACATAAGATGAATTCCTTTAATATGGAGTAAAAAGTTCAAAGTGGGCCCAAAATGAAGCACCGCACAAGAATAAAGATCATGGGACGATCTTATAACATGTGAGTACTGAATTTCATTCTATTTTGGTGTCAGGAAGTGACTGTGTACAAATCCACCGGAGTTTTTGAGTAAAAGGGATGTGTTTTTAAGAAATAAATACTGAATAAGCAAGAACGCGGTCTGAACAATAATAGAAATTTGAGAAATTATCAATAATTATGTAAAGAATAAATCCCGTAGAGGAAATAAGTGAATAAAATGTTAATGTATTTAACGAATGTCATAAGAGCAAGCGAAATATCAGTAATTATCATGAAAGATATTCAAATAAAGTAAAGTTGAAATGTGAAAGAAAGAGCTTTTGAGCTTGTGTAAAGAATAAAGATAATAATAATAACTAAATATGGAAATATTAAATAAAGATCAAATAAATTGATGTGAACATAAGAGCGTTAAAGCCTTAATGTATGTGTAAGATATGATGTTCAAGGGAATGTTTTAAAAGGGAGCGATTTATCGGCAACGGAAAAGATTAATATAAGAATTAAAAATAATATGAATTGTTACTAATGAGATTTATCAGTTCTTGGGAAGACATTTCGGCTTAAAATAATGCATAGCGCAAAAGAGCGCAAATAATATTAAAATGTCACGCTAGGAACGCGTAGGGGTTAAATACTTGGTAAATTACTAATGGAGGGTAGTTGATTGCAGTGAATTGATAATTGTATAAGTCCTCTATTTGTGACGTAGTATCACGAGGCATTGTGTATGTATTTGAAAGGGAGCTAATATATGGTATTATTGAGCGTATGTCATATGGGCCACGGCCGACTTTAAATCGCAATTTGTATAAGTCCTCTGTAAGGGAATGGTTCCCGAGGCATGTGAAAAGATTCCAACGCAGAATCTTCTTATGATAAAAGCCCCTTAATTCTTCGTCGTCGAATGTGTATTAATCTTCCCAATCAATGAGGACCCTCTCATAATTAATAAATGCCAAGGTTACGAAAGTGGTCTATGAACCAAAGAATTGTTGTTTGAATGAGTACGGTACAGTAAAAGCCGGTCTCTCCCCAGAACTGAATATAATGTGAAGGTTTGTTTTGAAAGCCTTGGAAATAAGCTACTAACGTGGGTTAGACAGGGAGTCGCCGTCACCCTCCGTGTCATAAATCGCGCCCGAGTTGAAGGGTCTAGCTTTCTTAGAGTGAGAGTGGCCAGAAACCGTCTCGTAAGATGTTGTAAAGAGAAATGAATACACCAGGAGTGTTTAAAGTTGTTAACGACCCGGGCGTTGAACCGAGGTCCTTGTAGATTGATATTTTCGTTTGCCTGTTCAGATCGTAGTTTCTTATATGATAATGGTCTTATAAGACATAAGAGATAAATAACAATCCCTATTGTAGTGTTGGATGGACGTAGGATTCCACGAGTTAATTGAAGACAACTAAGTTTCGGGAGTAACTATAGTTTTTTGACTGTGTCAAGTATCTTCACGCTCTGGAGTACACAATTGATTTCCTGATTACCTTAATATATTTGTGAAAATAAAGAGAGATGATAACAACTGAATGTGTGGACATGCCCAAAATATTGAGTTAGATAATTAACATAAATTTTAAATATAATTATACATTTGTTTTTTTGAGGATTAATAAGATATAAAGGATAGTATTTGAGGTGTACAAGAATGACACCATCATTATGTTAAGTATGGAGCCAAAAGAGCTCGGAGTTATATAAAACTTACAGTTAATGCTTTATGGAAGTAAGACTAATTAGGAATTGTTGGTTTATGTGGAAACCACATGTTTTAAATACAATATTTGTTTTATTATATTTGTGATTCCTTGTTCATTTTGGAACAAGTAGATGATTATGGGTCAGTAATTAAATTGTTAAAGTGTTTGTAGCGCCATTAATTTTATTAATTAAATGTGTTAAAATAGGAGTTGATTTTGTTGTTATTTTTGCAAGTGTATCCTCTAATTAATCCAAAATATGTGAGTCACAGAGTGGGGGAACTTACCGCTGCCCCCGAAAATTCCGAATTGAGCTACGCTGGTATACTGTGATTGGCATATTTCTTGCTAAAAGGGCACAATATGAAAATAGGCTGTATAATTCTTCACGGAACTACGTGTTTATTTTCTTTGATAGTTAATTATTTTACAATTTATTTCGATTTTATTTCATTTTTGGTTGACTTCAATTTATTTTAATTCATTTTATTTCTCATTTATTTAATCTTTACATTATCTCAATTTGTTTTATTTTATTCATTTGATTTTGTTAACAATTCTCTCCGAAAGTTAGTGGCAAGGTATTTGTTATTAGGGACCCATAACCCTAGTGCTCACTGATGGCGCAGAACTTATAAAAGCGGATATCAGTTTCATTCTGTTTGACAGGTTAGCTGAAGCACAAACAATAAGGCGGCAGGTAAAGCCTGCGAAACAAGGCGCTAAAATGTTCCTGTAGGAGGAGGCGATATTCTCAAGGCAGATGTGGCTTATTATTTCCGTTCACAAAGCGTGGCTTGTGTTGTTCTTAACGAGCAGTGTCTTTTGTAGTCACGTTCAGACAGGAAAGAGCATTTAACTGCTGACTACATTATAAGAACAGTCTCTGCAGATGGTACTGTACTCTTGAATTTGTATTCCTGTTAAAGCACTTCAATAATAATAATAATAATAATGAAAAATGAAAATCCACAGCCTGCTTCCAGTCTCCGACCGAGTCAGGAATGGAATGAATGAAGCCCCCATCTAGCGGCGAGGATATGAACTGTGCCGGCTGCCGAGGCCTGACGCACTCCTCTGGGGCAATGATTAAATGAATGACACATGAAATGAAATGATAGTGGAGAGTGTTGCTGGAATGAAATGTTGACAGGGAAAACCGGAGTACCCGGAGAAAAACCTGTCTGCCTCCGTTTTGTCCAGCACAGATCTCACATGGAGTGACCGGGATTTGAACCACGGACCCAGCGGTGAGAGGCCGGCGTGCTGCCGCCTAAGCCACGGAGGCTCTAATAATAATAATAATAATAATAATAATTATTATTATAACAATAATAATTTCAATTTCAATTAATGTATTAAATACTATTGATATTACAGTATTGTGATATGTCTCATGAACCTGACGGCAAATCCAGTACAGATTATCTGTGAAACATATTAATTATTATTTACGACGTACACATACAGTATTTCAATACAAGAGTGCATGCAAGAAATATGTTATTTTTTATTAGCCTACTTTTCACATTTTGCAAAAATGAGGAAAAAGTAGACTTATGAGATCGGGCAAATGTGTGTCTGTCTGTCTGTCTGTCTATGTGTGTGTCCCCCCCCCCCCTATCAACTCCTAAACGGCTGGAGCAATCGAAACAAAATTTGGTAGGAGTAAAGATCTACACCTGAATATCTCACGGCCATATTTGAAAATAATGTCAGTGTTACCAACTGCTGAAAAATCGCAATTGAAATTTGAGCTCCATGTTGGATATCTTGGATGGTATGAATGGGAGCTATTTCAAAATTGGTACACGTATAGATAATAATATTGCAGTTTAATTTCCAGGAGGCTATACATGGCAGTGTTGCCAAAATGATTATAAGCCTGCTGATAGGTCCAAATTTTTAAATGCATATAACTTCTACACTATCAATTGGAATTCATCCAAATTTCGTATGTGCTATGTGTACATAAATAGATATGACTGAGCGTATTCTTAAAAGCCTCCAGGGCTGCCAACTGTTAATAAATGCTCTCATTTTTTAAAAATCCAAACACCCATATATCAGAAAGTATGCAAGCTGACAGCTATAAACTATGCACACGTATGGTACCTGGCATTCTAGATTGATTTGGAGTAACTAATATAGGCCTACGCCAGTGCTGACAACATGATTCTAAGTCTGGTGATTGGTCCAATTTGAAAATGCATGTAACTTCTGTACTAACTAATGGATTTCATTCAAAATTGACGCAACAATAGATCATATTATTTCAGATTATGTATGACCAATACATGTATGTCATTGTTGCCAACATGATTTTACAAGCGCTGTTAGATCCAATGTTTAACTGCATGTAACGTCCATTGGACTTAACCAAATTTTGTATTCTGTACCTTAAGAGATGGAACTAAGAATATATTCAGTCACCAGGGCTGCCAACTGTAGTTCTCTATTAGGCTGCATTATGTCAGGTATACAGTATTTTGAAATAATTAGAAATTTCGATCTTACCAACTTAATTTCGTCATTTTTCTAGATAGGTCCAGATAGATTAATCATTGGCATGAATCTTAAATTCTAAGAAAAGTAGGCTCTTTAGTTCGTCACGGAACTTCTTGTTTATTTTAGCCTATTTTCAATTTTGAAAAAATAGGCATATGAGATCACCTTTTGTCCGTGTGTGTGTGCGCGTGTGTGTGTGTGATTCGTGTGTGTGTGTCCCCCTAATAAAATCTGAACGGCTGGAGCGATTTCAATGAAACTCGGAAAGTTCATAGCACTATTCCCGGCGACCTCGACCGTGCCCTTCAAATTTTGTTACAACTCACCAATCCAACATGGCGGCTGTGCGAAATATTTCACCAGCATTCAATATCTCCGAAACTATTACCGATATTACCCTGACATTTTCTATGGTGATAGAGGGAACTACTATAAGTTCACTTATGTGACTTTTGAAAATCTGGTAACTACAAAACCAACATGGCGGCCAAGCGAATTTGCGGCTTTTAAATAGACGTTTCTCGCGATTTGACCAACCAAACGCAATGAAACTTGGTACAGTGTATGTTTATATACATTGTAATGCACCGACATCTAACTTCGTTCAATTGTTTACAAAATCATAAGATGGCGGATGTGCGAAATATTTCACCGGCATTCTATATCTCTGAAACTATTAGCGGTAAAACCCTGAAATTTTGTACGGAGATAAAGGGCACTACTGGAAGTCCATCTATAAGACTTTCAAAAACCGGTTAACTACAAAACGAACATGGCGGCCAAGCGAATTTGAAAATCTTAAATAGACCTTTCTCGTGATTTAATGTTCCAAGCGCACTGAAACCTGGCACAGGAAATATTTATACACATTGTAATCCACTGGTATCTAATTTAGTTCAATTGTTTACATAACCTCAAGATGGCGGCAGTGCGAATTTTAAAATTAAGATTTTATTTATTGTGATGTAGTCATGCGATCGAAGTGAAAGTTTGAATAATGAACCTACGCAATAATTTTCCTTTAATGGTATATGACTCTATGGCCTATACATTTAACAATCCAACATGGCGACCATCCGAAATATTTAGACGATACTGAATATCTACGAATCTATTTTAGCAATCAAACTGCATTTCTTAATGTTCATAGGGGCTATGAACTTAAGTTCACCTATAGGACTTTAAATAACCTGGTGATCACAAATCCAACATGGCGGTGACGCGAATTATAAATATTCACATGGACGTTTCTCGCAATTGAACCATCCGCGTGCAGTGAAAATTGGTACAGTAAATCTTTATACGAATGTTAATCCACTGGCATCTAATTTATTTCAATTGTTTCCATAACCTCAAGATGGCAGCTGTGAAAAATTTTAAAATCTCCTTGTTTTTTCTTGTGTCCTAATTATGCGATTGAAATTTGAATACTACACGTTCACAATAATCTGCATGTAACAGTACATAACTCTAGGACTTACATATATAAAATCCAACATGGCGACCATCCGAAATATTTAGTCGGTTCTCAATATCTACGAATCTATTACAGCAATCAAACTGAAATTGTGTATGTTGATAGTGGCAATTAACATAAATAGGATATATGAAAATAGGCTGTATAATTCTTCACGGAACTACTTGTTTTATTAAAAAATATTTACATATATAGTATACAGTATAAAATTTGTAAATATATTTTATATAATTATATAATTCGATTTAACATATTCGGTGATAATGAGAAAAAAAATGTATGTAAATAGTTAAAGACACAAATAGTCACACTAGGCCTTTAGTAATTATGTAATACGTTAATGTTATAAATCATAATATATATTATTTCAGTAGTATAGATCCCTCCTGCGGCATTCACAAGCGGCCGGTCGTGAAAATGAGCATTCGAATGAAAGAGAATAGACATTAGCAGTGACGAATTGTACTCTAATTCCATAAATATCAATAATTTCTTTAAAAAATGACTTAAAAATGTACGAAGTGTGCGATTTGCAGATACTTTTGATGTATGAAAATACGCTCCATAATTTCTGTCCACTTCACATTTTGGTCGCTGTGACTCCCGTTCCATGTCCTTTTAACATTATGACGTCTTTCCCTTACCATTTTTCATGAATTTCAGAAACAGTAAATTAAAAAAGGAATGAGTAATCGTATAATTTCCTAAATATCGAATAACCGGTGAGTGTTACGGCTAAGCTGTCAATCAATGGACTCAGCACACAATTGACATTAGCAGTGACAAATTGCATTCTAATTTCTTAAATATCAATCTTTGTAAGAAGTGTTCGATTTGCAAAACCTATTGCGGAAAGTGTGGTTTATGAACATGCGAGATATCTCTCAAGGGTTAGTTAATGTGCTAGTTAATGTTTATTTAGGTAATAGATTTAATTAGCTAGTTGTTTGCTGTTCATGTTGGACAATCCAGGTGGTAGTTCATTTAATCTCTTGAAATCATAGTTATTTATGTATAAAGGTTGTACATATTTAGTGCGTGTTATGGCTCTTGTTTGTATGTTGTGACAGACCTTGTGGTAGTCGAGATTCAGTACCGTAATCTGAAAGAACTCTTTAATAGTAAAATAAGGGATACCAGTGAAATATTTAAAGAGCTTGTTTTGGATATCTTGCAGATTATTAATTAAAGTTGTGTTTTGATTTCCCCAAGCTGATATGGCATATCTTGATTTGCTTTCAGTCAGAGCACTATAAATGGTTTTGTAAGTATTTTATATCAACATAGAATCGGAGATGGTAGAAGGTGTAAAGGTTTGCTCTTCGGTTTTTCTTAATCATGTTTACTGTGTGTGTGTTCATTTTGAAGTGTTCATCAAGGGTAATGCGTAAGTATTTTTGTGTCGGAAGTACTATTTATAAAGGTGTTACATTTGCAACCTGCCAGGATGTTTTGGTGTAGCCTATGCATGATGTGCTGCGGTATGTGAGTTTGTATTTGTCTTCTGCCGTAAAGACCGAATTTGATGAATTTGGTATTTTTTATTTTTACCATATGGATCATTCTGATTAATTCACCGATAGTTTTAATGAAAGAGCCTATTCCCATAGTTACTATTTTAAATTAATTACTAATAAATTAGTGCGATGTTATTTTGACGGAAATTTCTAAGCTTCATTTCATATGGGACTTCATATCTCATGAACTATTTGATCTGGAAGGCTGTGGCCTCACTTGTTTTGCATATATTGGATACACTGTCAGTAATAATAATAATATTATTATTATTAATAATAATAATGATAATAGTAATAATAAATATTTAGCGTATGGCGTTTAGTGCCGGGAGTGTCCGAGGACATGTTCGGCTCGCCAGTTTTGTAGCTGCTTCGAGACGGACACCCAATGGGTGAGCTACAAGTACTGTAGGGGAGGAAAGTTGGAATGGAAGGTCGAGGAGTTGGAAGGTAGCGGCTGTGGCCTATAGTTAGGGACCAACCCCGGCATTTGCCTGGAAGGAAGATGGGAAACTACAGAAGACCATCTTCAAGGTTGCCGGCGGGGGGATTCGAACCTCCTCGCCTCTCGGATGTGAGCGACTGCCAGCAGTCATGCCGTAACGACCACGGATAACTCATCCGGTTTCATATCTCATGAACTATTTGATCTAGAAGGCTATGGTCTCACTTGTTTTACAGATAATGGTCTGTCCCATATATTGGACAAACTGTCAAAAATAATAATAATAATAATGTCAATAATAATGATAATGATAATAATAATAATAATAATAATAATAATAATAATAATAATAATAATAATAATAATAATAATAAACTATTCAAACAGACAAAACAACTCCTCATAATAGACCAGACATAACTTTAACTGATAAGAAGAACCATCACACGTACTTGATTGACATATCTGTTCCGAATGACCATAATATCCACCATAAATACATAGAGAAGATTGATAAATATACTCCTCTAGCTATGGAGGTGGCCAGAATCTGGAGACAAAAAATGTGACGATTCTTCCTTTCCTCCTTTCTCCCACTGGCCTGACACCTAAATCCTTTCCAGTAAATCTAGCCACTCTAAATCTTCCCATATTCACCCACACTATTGCACAAAAGGCTGCAATTCTGAAAACCTGCAGCATCGTTAGAGGGTTTTTGAATACACATTAGGATTTTTATTTGGGCCCTCTTGTGAAAAAGAGACGTGGAAGATAAGAAGAGAAAAGAAAATTAACTGTCAAACGTCTATGTTACACCGTATAGTTCGTAAATGTATGCTATAGGCTTAAGTGTTACTTGACTCATTTTCTTGTACGTAATGTACCGATATGAGTCATGGTACAGACTGTAAGTTGAGTAAATAAAGATAATAATAAAGGAATGCAAAGATAAGGCATAATAACACGGCAATTAAACCAGAAGCCGAAACATTGACTATCAAAACCCAGGGCCCGCTTGAAAGGCTGAAGATCAATGATAGAAAGATATTACACAAAACCTTAGGCCCCAAATTCTGTAACAACAAATGAATCCACATCAGAAATGAAACCCTTTACCAAAGTACAGAACAATTCTCAGACGCAATCAATAAAACAAGAATTGATTTTTATGGACACGTCCTCAGAATGAACTTAAATAGGTTAACCAAACCACCGTATAATTATAAATGTAAACTAACATGCATTGTGCTTGTGATTAATTTCCTATCTACACATATCGCTTTAGATTCAAAACAATTACTGTGTATATAACATTTGTATCTTGATTATTATTATAACATTTCTTTGGAAATCAGTTTTAATTTTTATTGAATATACGATATTCACTGATAACTCTACAGGAAGTGACGTAAGAGACCTAAAATGCCGACGTCAGGGCCAGTGTTTCTCGTTAACCGTGTAACAGACCGTGAACCATGAATTTCAATGCCCGCTTATTGATGTCTTGGGAGGTGTGAGCTCAATATTGAAATGATCCTCGGTTTTGTGTGAGCTGCTGACGGAATATGGCCATAAACCCGGTAAACTAAAGTCATTTCAGAAGTGTTGATCGAGTGATTCGACTCCCATATCGATCATTGCCACAGAGGGCATTATGGGAATCCCCAAGTCATTTGGTTAACAAAATACGTCATTTATAACTTGTTTGGCTTTTGTGAGCTCAGAAACACATTTCTTGCTGAATTCGCTTTCACAAAGCTGCCTTATTTATTCCGGCAATTTAACCCCTGCAGCGCCAAGACGATACAGTGGAATATGTCTTTATTGTGTTGGTAACAGCCCCATCAGGACATCATTGCAGGAGTGGTATCGCGATATCAACATGAAGAGCTGCCATCTAAGAGACCCCCCAGGGGCTCACATCTAGTGGGACGTGGGTTGGCGACCACAGGACCCCAGCTGAGTCTGGCATTGCTTCCACTTACTGGTGCCGGGCTTTTCTCCGTCTTCTTTCCTGTCGACCCCTCTTGGTCAACTGTTGTATTCTTCCGACCCCGACGGCATTAGGGTATCCGAGGCCTAGGGAGTCTCCTCTTTTCCCGCCTTAATAGGCCCTTGTCTCATCTTTCCTGATCCCTCCTTCTTCTAGGAATCAGCCTTCTTTATCTTTACATTATATTTCCTTTTCTCTTTAAGATTCCCGTACAGTTTTCGTGAATTGCTCCCCGTGTCTCTAAATTACATTTTGTGAATATTTTGAATGTACACTTTATTTCGTAAGTATTTTTGACCTCAATTGCATTTTGTAAGTATTGCCAATCCAAATGAGTATTTTGAATGTAAATTTCATTTTGTAAGAATTTTGAACCTAAACTACATTTTGTGAGTCATTTCAATCTGAGTTCCATTTTGTAAGCATTTTCAGTCCAGCTTAATTTTCATTATGGTTTCCATGTCAGTGTCATTTTCTCTATCACCCAGACCATTAGGGGCCGATAACCAAGATGTTAGGCCCCTTAAAACAGTAATTATCTTCATCATCATCATCATCACCTAAGACAGGGGTTCCCAATCCTTTTTAACTAAGGGCCACATTGTAAATAGTTGGTGGACCTTGCGGGCCAATGACAGTCCGTGGAGGTTATTTATTTAATCTATGGTGAGTACAACAAGGAATTCATAAGTCCAGGTCCAAGTTCTTCAACCACACAGCAGCACTTTATGCTAGATGAAACAGGTCGCTGGGGCTTCCGGAGTAGACATGAAGAGGGCAACGCAGGTTGACATGGTCCATGGTCTGCTCCTCTTCACGGCATTCACACATTGGAGAATCCATCCAGCGCAAGAAATTACAGCGCCCATGCCCAGTTCTCAGTCTGTTGAGGCGACACCATAGTTTTCTTGGGAGGTCAAATCCATTCATTTTCCGAGTTGGATTTATCTCATGAGCATTAGTACCAGATGTTGAATTTGACCACTCTTCCTGCCAGCTCCGGTTTAGGTTATAATTGTCCCTCAAGAGTCGGCCGGCCAATACACTTGCTGGTCTCCTAGATCGAAGTCGTTCTGGCGATGGGGAACAAAATTCTTGTTGAACTGATAAAGAGGGAGATGACCGGACCTTCTTTGCTTCTCTCAGCAGAGCTTCCTTTCTCCTCAGGTGGGGTGGTAGGACATGGCTAAGAACGGGTAACCAGTGGCGAGGTGTAGGACTTGACAGTACCAGTTATGCAGTGCATGGTTTCATTCAACTTAATATCCACTTTATGCACATGTGCACTTTCCAGCCATACAGGGGCACAGTATTCCGCTGCAGAGTAGACAAGACTAATACCCGTTAATCGTAAGCAGTCAGCTGAGGCTCCCCATGAACTACCACAAAGCTTGTGTAGGATGTTATTCCTTGTAGGGATTTTGTGAGAGAGTTTGGTGAGATGTTGTTTGTAGCTTAGAGTTCTGTCCAGGGTGACTCCTAGGTATTTCGGGGAAAGGGTTGTACTTTAGTTTATCACCAAGGAATAAAATAGATGGCTCGTAGTTTGCGAGTTGGTTGCTAAGATGGAAACATGAAACCTCTGTCTTAGAAGTGCTTGGGATCAATCGCCAAGCCTTGAAGAATGTAGCCATTTTCTCCAAGTCTGCGGAAAGAATGCCTTCTACATCCTCGAAATTTCTGGTTTGAGCTACCAGTGCAATGTCGTCTGCATAGATAAACTTAGTAGCTGAGGTTGATGGCAAGTCGTGGATGTAGAGGTTGAAGAGAACTGGGGCCAATACTGATCACTGTGGCTAACCGTTATTTAATTTTCTTTTACGACTTTTAGAATCACCTAGGAATACTACAAACTCTCTCTCACAGAGCATATTGGAAATTAAATTTGCAATTTACAAGCAGGGAATTACTTCCAGCAATTTAAGAATTAGTCCATGTCGCCAGACAGTATCATATGCACTTGTCAGGTCAATAAAGACAGCTGTTGATTTGAACTTCTTTTGGAAGCCTGCCTCGATGTGAGTGGTAAGAGCCAAAACTTGATCAGTACAGCTACGATTTCTTCTGAAACCAGCTTGTTCTGGAGGGATTACATCTTCAATGAGTGGTGCAATCCTAGTGAGGAGGACTCGTTCCAAGAGTTTATAAATGCAACTAAGAAGTGCTATTGGACGGTAGTTTTCAGGTCTCTGCTCCGACTTTCCAGGTTTCAGAATGGCTATCACTTTTGATCGTTTAAACTGCTTTGGCAGTTTGTTAGTCTGAAGGATGTAAGAAAAAAATGAAGTGATCCATTTTATACTATATGGACCCATATATCGAAGGAATTCGTTGTAGATATTATCTGGGCCAGCAGCCTTACCGGTCTTCAGCATTTTGATAGCAGCTTCAACTTCCTGAATAGAAAATGGCCTGGAGAGATCCTCATTCTTCTGTGATCCATGTTTGAGCTCAGTGAGCTTACGCTTCACATTTTTCGTATGGCATTTATCTCTCTTGGTTCGGGTGACTTCAACCATTCTATTTGCTATGGCATCTGGACTCAAGTTAGTGCACTGCTTTTTAGAATAATGTTTTCCAGTAAGTCGATTCAAGACTCTCCAAGCTTTCCTGCTCGATTTGGCAAAGTCCATGTCTTTTACTGTTGCTCCCCACTTTTCTCTCCTATTCTCGTCTAATGACTGCAGAAGCTGTGAACCTACTTCATGACTACCTGTTGTTTGATATTCTTCATATTCCTGGCACATAATATTTTCTGAAACCTCCCGGAACTTTTGATTTGGCAGTTGAAATGACCAAGCTGACAAATTCATCATAGTTGCTGGTAGTTGGATCTAGATTTATAACAGAAAGCTTCTGGTCAAGATCTTTAGAGAATTTATCCCAGCTTGCACGATTAAAACTCCATCTGGGTAAAGGTACTGAGGTCACCAGGGGTATCTTCATACCTGCCTCCAACAGAACTGGTCTATGCTGGCTGTTTGGGGAACTCAACAATATTGTATGTGTGATACTGAGAGGCTGATCAAAGCAATCCTTGTACACAAATGTTAGGTCAGGGTTGTAGTCTCTTCTCCAGCGAGCAGAATGAAAAGTGGAGGTTGAGGGGTATAGATTTTTTTTTAAATATAGCTGCAATATGGTGAATTTTGTGTCTGTCTGAGCTTAGTTTCCTTAGTGTTGTTGCCATTTTATATATTTATTTGTAGTGGATAAAAAATAAAACACAAAAAAAAAATTTCTTTGGACACGTAATGAGGAAGAATAACACCAGACTCAGAAAACAAATTTTCAGACTTGTATACAAAAGCAAGAATGGTAATCAATGGGTACAAAGTATAAAAAGGTTAAGGAAGAGATTGAAGTAACAATAGATATTATTAAGGACAGACTACCTTTCAGAAATATGATTCAAAATTTCAAGGGTTTCCAGAAGAAGGAAAAGAAGAAGCGGATTAAAATCTGGACGGAAGAGAGAAGAAGGAGAAGTAATGAAGAACTACTGGAAGGCAAGAAAGGATGAAGGAAATAAGAGACAGTGAAGGCAATGTGTTATTTCACGCGGTCCAAAAATGGACAAATTCGAGGAAAGAAGAAGAAATTTAATAATTTGTAATAAATCTCTTTAAAATAGAAGTACGATGATATTCAATGCACTCATACAGTGAGTATTTACGAAGCCTCCGTGGCTTAGGCGGCAGCACGCCGGCCTCTCACCGCTGGGTCCGTAGTTCAAATCCCGGTCACTCCATGTGAGATCTGTGCTGGACAAAACGGAGGCAGACAGGTTTTTCTCCGGGTACTCCGGTTTTCCCTGTCAAACTTTCATTCCAGCAACACTTTCCACTATCATTTAATTTCATGTTTCATTCATTTAATCATTGCCCCAGAGGAGGTGCGTCAGGCCTCGGCAGCCGGCACAGTTCCTATCCTCGCCGCTAGATGGGGGCTTCATTCATTCCATTCCTGACCCGGTTGGAGACTGGAAGCAGGCTGTGGATTTTCATACAGTGAGTATTTATGTTCATTTGACACAATAATTAATAATCAAATTATGAAATAAAGTTCATGACAATTTAGTTTAGTGCGACGACTGGAACTTGTTTCAAAGTTTTGGCGACTCGGAGCGGTCCGGACAAAATAGTCTCGCGGGCCGTAGATTGGCCAGTCCTGATCTAAGAGATACTTCAGATGTTCTGACATCAACCAGTCTCCTAGTGAAGCAGACTCGAGGAAAGTCACTCCATGTGAAGATACTTCACGGTCTCGAATAGTTCAGTATTGTTCTGTTCCAGTTTTGACGTCATAAAATTAATTCACTTCAGGGGTGACGCTCGTCACTACATCACGAGGTTGTCTACTTCTGTACAATTTTCTCATACGAGTGAGGTTCGCCTCATTGCAAGCTCCCACCATTGTCCTCAAAGGAAGCTCGCTGTTGTTGTTGTTGTTGTTGTTGTTTCACTTGAGGGGCTTGGACATCCTAGTCATTTAGCCCCGTGTACTAGGGTGGGAGTGAAATTTTTCTGATAATCTGTGTTGTTGTGATGAATGTATTAGTGTGTGTATTTGTAATTCAGATGCGGATTGGGAAGGCGGCGCCGTGGCCTTAAGTTAGGAACTATTCCGCCATTCACCTGGAGTTCAAGTGGTGAACCACGGAAAACCACTTCCAGGATAGCTGAGATGGGAATCGAAACCAAAGCAAGGCCTCAGACCTGAATTACATGTTGTGCCCGTTTTTCCAATGGGACAGGCGATCACCCGGCTAGCATCCCGGCCCCATCAGAAGAAACAGCCAAGGGAGTGGGTAAAAAAATTAGGGCTTGAATCTTGGTTCATACAGACAAGATTAAAAGAAAAGCTCCAGCGAGCTAGAGACAAAGGGTCTCGGGTCGTTTACGGGTTGGGATGGCAAATAGACTGAACCAGGATTCACAAGCAAAACCTCAACTTGAATTGACAAACAGAAAAGAAAGGAAAAGCCCTCGTAAAATCACATCTGCTCCTTTATTGGCCCAAGGATAAATAAATATGCAACCTGCCTATCACGCACGAGTATAAAGTTAGGGTGGGACGAAGTCCGAGAAAAAAAAATAAAGTTCATAGTCCCTAAACAAACAAAAGAAAATTACACTTATTCAAACTCGTGGGTGTCCTCTCTTAAAGTTCCGACAAGGAGATCGCCTTTCAAAAGCTAAATTAATCTTAATCTATCGGTACACACGCATGTAAACATCACTAGCCACTTATCACAAGGTTCACCTGCGGCAAAAATTCAAAGAAAATATCGAAGATCTATGTAAATTACAACTGTCTACCCTTATACAGCAATGGACGGATCTCCTCTATCGAACTGCAAATGAATAATTAAAGAGCATCATATTACATCAAATAGCACTCAAACATCGACTCAGCTTCACATAGAGTAATATGACATTTCAACAATTAATTATAACCTATCATAAATTATTAACACACCCAGATTGTGCTTACATATTTACACTACTAATTCTTATTATTATTACTAATTTATCTCCGCCTTTCCAACAACCTTGATCCACACTGTCATATTTGTCATTGTAATTAAATTATGGCATTGTCTAATGTTTATGAAAGGTTAAGAACCTCGCAATAAGGCGCCCTAGCGTATTTCATACTCATAACAAACATGTAATCGTAAGCCTTCCGCCGAACACTCTGTGTGAGGATCCAAACGACCTGACTGTCGAGCGCACCATCAATTACACACCTGCGCTATTCAATACAACTCATCAATGAACGTAGCACGTTCGTCAAGAGGACCCTGTCCTCACAAATTCAATTCCACGGACATACGTCGCCCCGTGAATAACCTCGTCATATATGACGGAATAATACCATATCTAACTACCACATAATTATCACATAAACTTTACACAACATCATTACAAAATAAATCATGCATTATTAGCATGTCTCAAGAACCCACACTAACAGAGCGTATCAACTTTATCGGGACCACGAGGTCGTATGATAATATGGCATCCTATCCAAGGAACCTTATCCGACAATCTCCAACCATATTCATTTGCTATAAAAATCTATGCAATCCGTGACAAACCTTTCAGAATAAAATTCGAATAGTGACCTCTGAAATCGGCATGCTAGAATCTCCCAGCAAAGTGGGCATCTCCTATTATCGTTACCCAATTTCAAATTATTATTATTATTATGTCTCAGAGAATAAATACATGTCTTACTCCTACCATTGATGCTGTAAATTTATGTAGGTCAAATGACCCCAAAAGAAAGACAAGAAAACATCTGCACGACCCTATGAAAAAAAATGATGCTCTTTCAATCTGGAATAAATGATTATAAAGGGCGTTAAGTTACACGATCTCAGGCTATCCCATGGCATGGTTATCCGAGGTAGAAGTTCTCTTCTTCCTGATGAACAAGGATGGAAATGAAACGTCTTACTTTATATCCGGTGTCCTCGGAAATCCATGGCGTCGGCGTCGGCGTCGTCGTCGTCTGCGGCATAAGGGCGGCGTCGGTCCTCCAGTGTCTCCGCGATGTGGTCTCCCAGCGTGCTGGTAGAGGTATCCGCCCCCGGCACATCTCAATCTCCTGGCGACGCCCATGTCCGCCCACAGGTTGTCCCCGGTCACCTTCAGCAGTGGCGTCTCCCGACGTCCCAACCATGGTCCACTCGTCCATCTCGTTGCGACCGTTCACCCCACTATGGCCCCTTTAGAAGTTCAGTGCAGCATAATGTGCGTGTTAATATGCATGTTGATTCCCAGAATATTTGAGTCCATGGTTATTAAGTTCATGCTGCCGTGTGGCAATATTACATTTCACTATCTCAGAGCACTTTCACGCTCGCGCACTATAGCGTCTAATTACTGGTTCACTTGATTTATATGTCTTCACTTTCCTTTAACCAAGTGACACACTTCCTTCCACGAGGAGCTATTTCGAGCTGGCCTTGACCGACATATCAAGTTGCTTGCGGCCTACAGTCTTCCAACACAGGCTTAAAGTAGATGTAGCCTTCCCTATTGCATTCTCACTGCGTTTCTTAAAATGCCACACTGCTATGCTATTTCCGAATGGATGTCTGTTACAATATAGGGCCTCGCGATAATGCTTCGCCTCGACTATCGTTATATAGTTCTTCCCCTGATACTCGTAATTTTAAACACCTCCTGGTATTCATCTTTAATGAACATAAATTGTCGGCATAAACGGACTTCCTTTATCAGCTCTGACTATTTCCTCACATACTAGCGAGTCCGATATCGTCTTGAAATTCACACTGTTCGACAAACAAACTGACATACTTCACTGTAAAAAACTCACTGGCAATACATGCACGCTAGTTTCAGGCTTCATGGCCTGCTGATCACTCACGAAAACCATTCAAGTTCCCGATGTAAAATCACTGTCTACATGACATGGGCTACTCTTCCGTGCTCCGCTGTATAACATACTCGTCCACGCACTATTGACTCACATACTGTTGACTCACACATTGCTGACTCACATACTGAACATTCCGGAACTCCGTCCTTCTTCGAGAAAAAGAAAGTGGGAGGGGTTGGAACCTTCTGGAGCATTCCCCTACTCTCGCGGTTGCCTCGCCGCGTCATGCCATGACGTCATACTGACTCTCCGGTCTCCTCTCGATCTTCTGTCATCCGGGGCCGGGAATTGACCCTGACTGGATCGGTCACATCTCTCCCGCGGGCTTCAAAATATAAGCGGTGGGAACATAGCTTATGTTTTTCCTCAAGTGATGCATGTGAACGATCTTTTCAGTCATCTCCTCAATGCTGACTAACGGGCTTGCCGGTGATACTTCCGCAGATTCGCAGCATTGAAATTCCCAACAAGTGCTTTCGTGACGTTGTCAACCACCCTATAGCAATTGTTGTCCATCACTCTGGCAATCCTATGGGGTCCCGAAAATGGGCGCGCAAATTTCCCATACACTCTGAGTGGTAAGTTTGATGACATAGGTTTCCGAATCAGCACCAGGTTATTGACTCGAAGTGGCTCGCGAAAACGGCGGCCAGCCTTCCTTCTCTCCCGTTTCTGCGCCTGTAGCTGCATCCTCTCCCGAGCCAGTTCGTTTCTCCTTTGCACCGACGGCTCAATCTCTGGGGGTGCCTGTATAACAGCATGCCAAGGTCTACTTGGTTTTCGTCCATGGTGCAGAAGACAAGGAATTTGTATGGTACTCTCATGTGTTGTAGAATTCAAGCAACGTTCAATTATGGGTACCACTTCCATCCATCGATGATGCTGTTCATGACAGTAAATCCGGCAGTATTTTCCAATCTCCGCATTTACCCTTTCAACAGGATTTCCTTCTGGGTATCTTATGGAGCTCAAGATATGCCTTATGCCGAGTCGTGCCATAGCTTCTTGAAATTCGGCGCTCGTGAACTGCGTTCCGTGATCGCTCAGAAGGAACTCTGGCTTCCCTGCAGTTGGAATCACGCCGGTTTCAATCCTGCGGAATACGTACCGGGATGTTGCCTTCTGTATAGGATGCAACATGACTAATTTGGTAAACACATCCATCGTCACCAAGATGTATTGGTTACCCCTGGTGGACCTCGGAAGGGGGCCATACAGGACCGTAGTCATTAATTCATTCGGACGGGTCGGTACAATAGCCCTAGGCTTCTCCTTAGATACGTCCGATGGGAATTTGCACCTCTGACAGATGTCGCATGTCCTGATTACCGCTCGTATGGTTTTTCCCATATACTCCCAGGTAAATGTTTCCCTTATGGCATGTAAGGTTTTATCACATCCTCCATGCCCAATAGATCGGTGAGCCAACCAAACCACTGCTGAAATCAACTTCGGCGGTATTACAATACGTAGCCTTGTGTGGTCTTTATCGACAAACTTGTGAATCACGTCACCAACAATGTGATAAAAGTGAGCAATCTTCGCCGTTCCAGCATACTCGGGATCATCTGCACCCATGCGATTCTTCAAATACTGGTATATCCGTCTTAACGGAGTATATCGCCGTTGCGCCTGGCTCAGGCGTTTCAAACGTTCCACCATTTCCTGATCATCCGGTATTAGCTCTACCTGGTGCAAAACAGCCTCCTCACGTGGGTTTCTGCTCAAAACATCCGCTAGAAAGTTTTGCTTTCCGGGCCTATGAATAACTTCTGCATCGAATTGCTGCAGGAACAGGGTCCAGCGCGTGACTCTTTCGCTTGAAATGTCAGACTTTAACATAAACTGTAACGCGCGATGGTCCGTCACAATCACGACCTTATGCCCTAGAAGAATCTTCTTCCACATCTTTAGAGCATAAATTATAGCCAGCGCCTCCAATTCCGTGGCAAAGTAATTAAGCTCAGGCTGTCGCAATTTCCTACTGGTGAATGCCAGATAATGTTGTTTCTTCACGTCATCCAACTGGTACAACACAGCGCTCACTCCTACCTTTGAAGCATCGGTGTCAATATAAAATGTTTTGGAGAAGTCTGGGTACTCCTGTTTAACGTTGTTAAGGAGCATGTGTTTAGCTAGCGTGAAGGCCTCTTCACACGCCTGATCCCACTTCCACCGATTGTTTTTCCTGAGCAGGCTCTGCAGAGGGGCAACTACATCCGTGTAACGGGGACAATGACTAGAAAAGAATAAAGTCATTCCCAGGAACTGCCTCACTTGTTTCACCCTTTCTGGTCTGGGAAACTCAGCTATCGCCTCAATTTTCTCCGGGTTCGTCCGATATCCATGTTCGTCAATGAGATGTCCCAAAAATCGAATTTCTCGATGAAAGAAATTGCATTTCTCCAGGTTTGCCTTGAAACCGGCCGTAAGCAAGTTCTCAAACAACAATCTCAAGTGTTTCAGGTGCTCCTCTACTGACGTGGATGCTAAGATCAAATCGTCCACATAACATAGTACGTGTTTCTTGACCTCTTCACTCAAGTTGCTGTCCAGCTCTCAAATCAGCACAGGGCCACTGTTTTTCAAACCGAAGGGAAGGCGGTTAAAGACGTGGGTCTTCTGCTCATGCAGGAAGCCAGTGTATTGCTTGCTGTTCTCGGTTAATTCGACATGATAATAGGAATTTATGAGATCTACGGTTGAGAAATATTTCTTTCCTTTAAAGCGCCTCAGCAGCTCTCTAATTTGTGGTGGGCGGTCGTACTCTGGCAAAATGCGTGCATTTATTCCACGTGCATCCAGGCAAATCCTTAGGCGACCATTTGGCTTCCTTACAACCGCTAAAGGGTTTAGGAAAGAAGTCGGAGCCTTCTTTATTATGCCATCCTTCTCTATGGCGTTTATCATGGCCTTTACCTCCTCCTTCCATTTCTCTGGGACTGGATATATGTGTTTCCTGTATGGTGAGTCATCACTCAACTTGATATCGTACTGAAAGTTCTTGATAACTTCAGGTTTGTCGCTAAATACATCCCGCAACTCCTGTATTAGGTCATCAAACTGTTTCTGGACGGTTGGATCCAAAATTTCCTTTACACCAACGGGCATGTGGGTGATCGTCTCTTCCTCACGTTCCACGATATTCTCAAGTGTGTTCTCCAAGAAGGGCGTGCTCGAGTTGGCATTGATATAATCTTTCGATCCTCTGCTCGGCGATTCGTGTCCGACATACATAACACCCTCTTGCATATTTATAATCCAGCCGTACTCCGAAATGAAGTCAACACCCAGAATTATTTGAAAATTGATGTTGGAGATGGCCACGAACACGTGCTCATAAAACCTCCCCACAATCTTGATCGTCAACAGGGCCTGCAGTTTGCATCTCACTGAGCGATCGGGAATTACACCTCTAACCTTTACATTCGCTACTGGTAGAGTATGTACGGGTCCTGCCTCCATTATCTCGTCCAAACATGACTGAGACACCACACTAATCATCGCTCCGGTGTCAACCAGGGTTTTTATTTGTTTACCGAGCACCTCTACTGTTATGATTGGCAAAGGATACACCATTCCCGCGGCGGATAACGTCTTCCTCATGAATCAAGTCTTCGTCGGTAGCCTGAAATATCTCTTGAATTTCAATCAGTTCGGGAGGACCAAGGTTTGAGGAATTTCCTAATTTGAAGTTTTTTTTGTTGATCTGACCGACTTGTGTCAGGTGGTCGGTCAGCTTCCCCCGGTGGTGCGGATGGATTACTCCGTAATTGTTGTAAATATTCCTGGCTCTCTCGATGTCTTTCCGTATAGCTCAGCCGCGACCCCTGCGAACGAGAATCCCTATAGGCATTCTGTCTCTGATAATATTGATTTGACTGCCTTCGCTGATATTCACCATATCGTCCCTTCGTATTGTTGAATCGGGATCTCCTACGCTCTTCGTACGGTTTATTCCTCCATCTGGGTCGCGCGTCTGTTCCACCGTAGCTCCTATCTCGGCTCCGATAGTACCCTGTGTCTCTTGGCCTGTCCGTCTCCCGCGGCGTTCGCTCTTCCGTCTGCGCAATTTTGTCAATCACGACCGTGTTTACATCTCTATTTTCCAGTCGTCCGGACCTCGCCTGTAACTGTGCGCTAGTGTGGTCAAGTTTTCGAAGAATCTCTTCACATCCCTCTAAAGTCTCGGCTCCTGACGCTATTACACTCTTCTGGACCTCTACAGGTAACTGTCGTATAATGGCTTGGACCAATTCGTCCTCCGGCACTGGTGGAGTCAAATACTGCAGCCTGGCGAGTTGCGATGCGAAGTACCCCGCATACCTAGTCGGATTGGACGTCGCATATCGTTTAGCGTATAGTTCCGCCCGTATGTTCAATTGTTCTTCAGGGCTCCAAAAACGTTTGATTAATAATCGTTCGAACTCACCCGTGCTCGTGAACGTGTATCGAAATGCGCGAAACCAAGTTAATGCCGTCGATTCCAGGGACCTCTCAATAACTCTTAGTTCCCTCTCACGTGGTATCTCATTCTACGCCATGTATTCACGGACCTCCCTCATAAATTCGATAGGTGTGACGTTATTAGTCCCATTGTTCCCCGAGAATTTCCTCGGCTGGTGGTCTATACTTCTAATGATAGTTAAGTGTCCCGCGGGATTTGTACTCCGTGTTCTCGGCGTTGCGACTACCTCACCCGCCTTTCTAGAAGATGGGGCGTTTTCACTTTCCGTCCCGTTAAGAGGTGGCGTGTTTTCAATTTCGGACCATCTAACCCTTTCTGACTCCGATTTGTCTTTTATCTGCGTCATTTCCGCCTCTAAGTTGCCTAATCGAGTGAGTTGCCTTCCCTGTTGAATAATGATCTTCTCCTCCAACTCAACAATGGAAGTGTGGATAGATTCTCTCACATGTTCGAGTAATGTCGTTTGTGAATGAGTGATTTTCCTGTCATACGTGTCCTGGAATGATTCAACCTGTATCTGCATGTTTTTCACGTCCTTCGCAACCTCTTCTTTCCAACCTGGCACGTCCTGTTTCAACTTATCCAGGGTTTCCTCGTTAGACTGACCAATTTGCTCAATTTTTGCCGTCAAATCTTGTCCCATGCCTTTAATATTACTGTTCAACTTCTCCTCAAGTCCTTCAATATTCCCCTGAAGCGAACTCTGAGTATCCCTGATTTTCCGTGCCATAGAATCTATGAGCTCCGCGGTGAGCACTTGGAATGTAGTTTCTACCTTTTTATAGAGTAGATTAATCTTATTATCTATAGCCTTTCCTGATAGCCTAAGATTACGTTCTACAGCATCAATGTTTTTCTGCAAATGAGATTCTAAACTCTTAAGATTAGATCCCATGACTTCTAATAAGTCGGTTCTGAGACCATCAACTTTATCACCAACATCTTTTTTTATTCCTGCTATTTGAGTGCCGACACCCTCTTGTGTCCTCTGTACCTCTGCTACCTGAATACCGACACCCTCTTGTGCCGTCCATAAGCGATCCATATCGCTCTTCATGTTTGTTTTAATTGACCCAACACTATACTTAACATTATTCATTTCAGTGGTTAGACCATTTAATCCAACTTGGATTTGTTTTAATATATCAGCAATATTTTCTGCGGTTACTACTTGTGACATCTTACCATACAACTTAAATATAGGGGCCTAGATGGGAATGTAGGTCGTCGAGTATAGCCATAACCTGAGATCGTGTACCAACCCTGTCAAATGGTTCACTAAAGGCTCAGTGTGATACCAGGTTAATTTTACACAAGAATTACACATGGCAAGCATCGCGCTCCCATCAAAGGCACGAATTTGACCACACAGTATACTCCCATCACCACGACAAATGATTGAGTAAAAAAAACATGCCCATGACGAAACGAAACACACCATCGTCGTCGAGCCCAACACGTTGGCGGCGCCAGTTCCCCCCCCCCCCCCTGTGCCCGTTTCTCCAATGGGAAAGGCGATCACCCGGCTAGCATCCCGGCCCCATCAGAAGAAACAGCCAAGGGAGTGGGTAAAAAAATTAGGGCATGAATCTTGGTTCATACAGACAAGATTAAAAGAAAAGCTCCAGCGAGCTAGAGACAAAGGGTCTCGGGTCGTTTACGGGTTGGGATGGCAAATAGACTGAACCAGGATTCACAAGCAAAACCTCAACTTGAATTGACAAACAGAAAAGAAAGGAAAAGCCCTCGTAAAATCACATCTGCTCCTTTATTGGCCCAAGGATAAATAAATATGCAACCTGCCTATCACGCACGAGTATAAAGTTAGGGTGGGACGAAGTCCGAGAAAAAAAATAAAGTTCATAGTCCCTAAACAAACAAAAGAAAATTACACTTATTCAAACTCGTGGGTGTCCTCTCTTAAAGTTCCGACAAGGAGATCGCCTTTCAAAAGCTAAATTAATCTTAATCTATCGGTGCACACGCATGTAAACATCACTAGCCACTTATCACAAAGTTCACCTGCGGCAAAAATTCAAAGAAAATATCGAATATCTATGTAAATTACAACTGTCTACCCTTATACAGCAATGGACGGATCTCCTCTATCGAACTGCAAATGAATAATTAAAGAGCATCATATTACATCGAATAGCACTCAAACATCGACTCAGCTTCACATAATATGACATTTCAACAATTAATTATAACCTATCATAAATTATTAACACACCCAGATTGTGCTTACATATTTACACTACTAATTCTTATTATTATTACTAATTTATCTCCGCCTTTCCAACAACCTTGATCCACACTGTCATATTTGTCATTGTAATTAAATTATGGCATTGTCTAATGTTTATGAAAGGTTAAGAACCTCGCAATAAGGCGCCCTAGCGTATTTCATACTCACAACAAACATTTAATCGTAAGCCTTCCGCCGAACACTCTGTGTGAGGATCCAAACGACCTGACTGTCGAGCGCACCATCAATTACACACCTGCGCTATTCAATACAACTCATCAATGAACGTAGCACGTTCGTCAAGAGGACCCTGTCCTCACAAATTCAATTCCACGGACATACGTCGCCCCGTGAATAACCTCGTCATATATGACGGAATAATACCATATCTAATTACCACATAATTATCACATAAACTTTACACAACATCATTACAAAATAAATCATGCATTATTAGCATGTCTCAAGAACCCACACTAACAGAGCGTATCAACTTTATCGGGACCACGAGGTCGTATGATAATATGGCATCCTATCCAAGGAACCTTATCCGACAATCTCCAACCATATTCATTTGCTATAAAAATCTATGCAATCCGTGACAAACCTTTCAGAATAAAATTCGAATAGTGACCTCTGAAATCGGCATGCTAGAATCTCCCAGCAAAGTGGGCATCTCCTATTATCGTTACCCAATTTCAAATTATTATTATTATTATGTCTCAGAGAATAAATACATGTCTTACTCCTACCATTGATGCTGTAAATTTATGTAGGTCAAATGACCCCAAAAGAAAGACAAGAAAACATCTGCACGACCCTATGAAAAAAATGATGCTCTTTCAATCAGGAATAAATGATTATAAAGGGCGTTAAGTTACACGATCTCAGGCTATCCCATGGCATGGCTATCCGAGGTAGAAGTTCTCTTCTTCCTGATGAACAAGGATGGAAATGAAACGTCTTACTTTATATCCGGTGTCCTCGGAAATCCATGGCGTCGGCGTCGTCGTCGTCTGCGGCATCAGGGCGGCGTCGTTCCTCCAGTGTCTCCGCGATGTGGTCTCCCAGCGTGCTGGTAGAGGTATCCGCCCCCGGCACCTCTCGATCTCCTGGCGACGCCCATGTCCGCCCACAGGTTGTCCCCGGTCACCTTCAGCAGCGGCGTCTCCCGACGTCCCATCCATGGTCCACTCGTCCATCTCGTTGCGACCGTTCACCCCATTATGGCCCCTTTAGAAGTTCAGTGCAGCATAATTTGCGTGTTAATATGCATGTTGATTCCCAGAATATTTGAGTCCATGGTTATTAAGTTCATGCTGCGTGTGGCAATATTACATTTCACTATCTCAGAGCACTTTCACGCTCGCGCACTATAGCGTCTAGTTCCTGGTTCACTTGAGTTATATGTCTTCACTTTCCTTTAACCAAGTGACACACTTCCTTCCACGAGGAGCTATTTCGAGCTGGCCTTGACCGACATATCAAGTTGCTTGCGGCCTACAGTCTTCCAACACAGGCTTAAAGTAGATGTAGCCTTCCCTATTGCATTCTCACTGCGTTTCTTAAAATGCCACACTGCTATGCTATTTCCGAATGGATGTCTGTTGCAATATAGGGCCTCGCGATAATGCTTCGCCTCGACTATCGTTATATAGTTCTTCCCCTGATACTCGTAATTTTAAACACCTCCTGGTATTCATCTTTAATGAACATAAATTGTCGGCATAAACGGACTTCCTTTATCAGCTCTGACTATTTCCTCACATACTAGCGAGTCTGATATCGTCTTGAAATTCACACTGTTCGACAAACAAACTGACATACTTCACTGTAAAAAAAACTCACTGGCAATACATGCACGCTAGTTTCAGGCTTCATGGCCTGCTGATCACTCACGAAAACCATTCAAGTTCCCGATGTAAAATCACTGTCTACATGACATGGGCTACTCTTCCGTGCTCCGCTGTATAACATACTCGTCCACGCACTATTGACTCACATACTGTTGACTCACACCTTGCTGACTCACATACTGAACATTCCGGAACTCCGTCCTTCTTCGAGAAAAAGAAAGTGGGAGGGGTTGGAACCTTCTGGAGCATTCCCCTACTCTCGCGGTTGCCTCGCCGCGTCATGCCATGACGTCATACTGACTCTCCGGTCTCCTCTCGATCTTCTGTCATCCGGGGCCGGGAATTGACCCTGACTGGATCGGTCACAATGTCTTGGGCAGAACTGAGACGAAGCGGGTTCAATTCCTAACTCAAACTACCTGGAAGTGATTCGCCGTGGTTTCCCACTTGTACTTCAGACAAATGGCGGGATGGTTCCTAACGTATGGCCAAAGCCACCTCCTTAATAATAATAATAATAATATATATATTTTTTACGAGGGACTGTGGAAAATCTTCAAAAGTCACTTGTGAAGGGTCCGCACTCCACAGTAGTGTGGGATTCTTACCCACTAAAAACCACATCCCTTTTCCCACGATGCGTTCATCACCCTGGAACCGCTCTCGCATTACTTCAGGGTGATGTCGTGCTTACTTAGCCTTTCAGACTTCTTTCTTCATTTCTTCTTAAGGACGTTCGTACGCTTCCAGATCCCGCTTTTTCTGGCGAAGGACATCCTCCACATACACTGCTACATGATCCCATGATTGCTGGTTCCGTAACATCACAGCAATAATATTATCTGGTGGCAGTTCTCCCAGTTCTGTTTCCACATATTCTCTCTTTATCATCCAATGGCCGCACACGAAGAAGGTGTGAAGTACATAATCGATGTCGTCACAATATATGCATGTTGCACCACTCGCTCCGCCTACTCTATGCAGGAATTTCCGGAAATATCCACGTCCTGTTAGAAGTTGTGTGAGGTAATAATTGACTTCACCATGGACTCTTTCGACCCAGGTATCCAGGCGTGGTATCAGTCGCTTGGTCCATTTACCACGAGGGTCACTTTCCCATTAATAATATAATAATAATAATAATAATAATAATAATAATAATAATAATAATAATAATAATAATAATAATAAAATCGCGCAGAACACTAGGTTAATGAAAATGAAGAGAGCCTTATACAAGACACGGAGTGTCTACAACAAAAAATGTCTGTCCACATTCACTAAACTTCGTCATTACAACACTGTTATTAAACCTGAGGTGCTTTATGCTAGTGAGACATTGACCTTACACACTAAGGGCGACGTGGAAAAAATCCTCACAGAGGAAAGAAAAATAATTAGGAAAATAATTGGACCAAAGCACACAGATGAAGGATACAGGCTTCACTCCAGAGACACCACAGAGAAATTGTCCAAACTCGCAGCAGACATCAGAAAGAGGCGACTAAAATTTTACGGCCACATCAGCAGACTCCCACAAACCAGACTCACCAACAAAATTCTTAGATACATACAGCGGCTCAAGATTACTACACCCTGGATGATGCAAGTCAAAATTGATCTAGTAAAAGCACAGGTCGACCCAGAAGACGTCATAGACAAAAGCGTATTTAGACACAAAGTGTACAAGTGGGAAGTGTTGTCAGAGAGAGCTGCACCTACAGCCCAAAGACCAAAGTGGACCGAAGAAAGGAAGAGGGCCTTTAGTGCACGAATGAAAGAGTACTGCAAAGACAGGAAGAACAAAAAGTCATGTTTGCTTCGCGTGGTCTAATAGGCCTGTAACGTGTAAAATAAATAATAATAATAATAATAATAATAATAATAATATTTACTTGTTTACGTCCCTTTTAACTACTGCCGCTTTTAGAAACGCCGGGGTGCCGGAATTTCGCCCCGAAGGGGATCTTTAACGTGCCAGTAAATCTACTCACTCTATTCCCTCGCATTGGCGCACTCTTCAAATGCCAACTGCCTGAGCATCGATTCGATCCTGCAACCTTGGGAACAGCAGGCGAGAACGTTACCGTTGCGTCACGCAGCCAGTCACACCGCCTCCATCCCAGCTTATCAGACAAATTCTACACACACCCAAGTACACGGGGCTACATGACCACGATGACGTCAAGTCCCTCAATGAGACATCAATAACAAGCAAATACTGTAAATGTAAGAGCCGGGAAAGGGGTAGCGCTCAAGGTACATTTACCTGGAGGGAGTGTGGAAGAACCCGATTCGAACGTCAAATCCCCTGATTTTCTGCAGTTCCCTATCGCAGTCATAGTGCATGATTTAACGCGCAGGGCTATGTCGTGTGGTTGACTGACCTTTACGTACCTGTATCTAAAATCCTCTACCGTGGTGGGAACCGAACTCCTAGCCTTCCAGTTAGAAACACAGTGCCTCTACTCCCTGAGCTACGCACCCCTTAAATGGAAAACTGCGAGAAACTATTTCAAGGATGGCTGACTGAGGGGTTCGAACCCACGGCCTTGCTTGTCCACGCGCGTACATATAACTCCATCCCATACCTTAAATATGTCTGTAAATGAATTGCTTTATAGAACTGTGTATTTTTATTTTTTTTAGACTTCAGCGGTTTGGTTTAATTAAATCAATTAATTGTTTCCAGTTCTAATTTAGCGTTGCGGGGATTATTTAGTGGTAATTGGACGTGTTCTTGGATTAAAATATACAAACTTCATTTCCACAAATCATTCATTTACATAATTACTTGTTAAAAATGGCGGACAAATCCCGACAGTTCCACAGAATATGTATTGAGTCAAGAGGTTATTTGATGCAGCTCTCATGTGGTATGGCACAGAACGTTTCCTCTCCGATAATAATATTCTCGAGCCTGCAGGAATGACCGCGTCATCATAGCCAATTCACCAGAGGATTTGAATGCGTTTTAAAATGGCGTCTCCAGGAACGAATGCATGATGAACACCAATACTGGAAAAACAAAAATACTGGACTGCAGACGAAATAAATCAGAAACCCCCATTGACGTTAAATTGGCAGATGAAAAGCTAAAGAAAGTAGGCGACTTCTGTTACTTGGGAAGCAAAATAACCAGTGATGGACGAAGCAAAGAGGATATAAAACGTAGGTTGGCTCAGGCATGGAAAACATTTCTACAGAAAAGAAATCTGTTGACATTGAATATAGATTTAGGTGTTAGAATAGTACATTATGTAACGAGCCTATAATGGAAATAATTAAGGCACGAGTATGTTTATAAAACAAGCGTAGAGAGCAGAATTTCCATACGTATGGAAATTATAAAACTCGCTACGCTTGTTCTCTATACATACTCGTGTCTTAATTATTGCCATTATAGGCGAGTTGCATTGGACTGTTTTTGTTCGACGATAATTATAACTTAATTATATGTTTTAACATAAAAATACTTAAATATCTGTCGGATTCAGTTACTTCAGTTAATGCACAGGGTGGCGACTTTACTGACTGAACAAAGCGCATGCGTGGGTCAAGGAAATTCGAAAGCCGAGACCGTTTACATTACTTAGCAATGCTAATGCTGTTGTTTATAGCCTGCATGATGACTAGTGCCGTCCAGCTCTAGCATTCACTAATATTGTTACCGAAGTCGTTTGAAAGCAATGCGCTGTGTAGAAATTGGAGTTGGGGATATTAAGGTACAGTGCTATTTCTTGTCTCATATGCGCCAGTTTATTCACGCGATCATATGGGCGGTGCACTTTCCATGTCGGTAATTTATATAGAAGGATGCTGTGTTTCTAACTTCTGGACGTAGATTCATACATTTCTTGCATATGTCATAGTATTTTCTTGTTACCATAAAGGTTCGCGCTGAGTTTGTCTTTGTGTTAGGGATTGTAACTACAATGGTCGATCCGATATCCAATTTGAACTTTCAAATCATGTAATTCATGTCCGACATGTTGGATTTTGAGCGCATGCGCGAAGATATCTTTACCTAATTGGTCACACAACTGTTTCTTGAGCTCTGATAGGTGGGAAAAACTTTAACATAATGAAAACCTGTCTTATAATGAGCCTCATTATAGTACAGATTTCTGACATTTAATATTTACATTTCGCCAGGGTCGAACATAAAGTCATTTTTGATGGCCTTTGTCTGGAGCGTGGCGCTCTATGGAAGTAAAAAGAGGAGAATAGGAGCGTTTGAAATGTGGTGTTACAGGAGAATGATGAAAATCAGATGGGTAGATAGGGTTACAAATGAAGAGGTGTTAAGACGAGAGGGAGAAGAGAGATGTTTCTGGTGACTGCTAGTGGAGAGGACACAACACCAAGACACACAGGAATAGCGAAGATAGTTATGGAAGGAAGGATCGAGGATAAGAACTGTAGGGGAAGACTAAAGTTTGAATATATAAAACAGATTATCTCGGATGTACTGTAAGGTGTGCTAGCTATGTAGAGGTGAAACGATTAGCTCATGACAGGGAGGCTTGGAGGCCTTCATCAAACGACACGAGCCTGAAATATATAAATCAATAATGGTAAACGATGTAATACACAAGGCACTTAAGAGCGTCTTGCTGGACATATGGAGCAAATGGGCGTATGGGTTGTTTACATCTACACCGGTTCACCCAAACTGAACCAAAGTTTACGTCCCGAGTTTTTGTTTCTTGGTTTGCGAGGCTCAAAATGAGCCTAGATTGATCCTTCCGCGACAAATTCGATTTGTCGTCTATGTGTCAAACGGCCTAAATCTAGGGAATGGAGAGGGTTGTCCAAAATTGCAAGTGGACATTGTTACCCGCACGGTTCCAAAGAGTAAGTACTGTAAGTTATGTAAAAATGTGGTTCTGATTGGTGAAACGGTGTATATTTGTCTAATTCAACAAACCAACATTCAGAATTACTAGGGCTGTTTATTTCTCAAGTTCCGATGGACTGTATAAAGAAACCAGATTGACATACCAAACTGATTTTACGACTAAATGCTTGATTTATTCTTATGTCTCAACAAAATCGCCAAAACTATTGAAACATTTTTTCGTATCGTTACACCAGATTTCCAATGCCCTCGGCATAATGTACCTTCAATTCTCGTAAAAGGTGAAAATCATTCAGTGCTGGTTTGGACTAAAAGGCAGATGGTCCAAAACTTCACGGTTGAATTCTTTGTGAAAGTCTATCGTAACGTTGGCACAGTGCGGTCGTGAATGATTTTCACCTTTTTCGAGGATTGAAGCTTTGGTTGGGCGGCAACGCCTCGCCAAAAAGGAAACACTTCAGGAGACTCTCCAGGCGTACCCTCCTGAATGGCGGCAGAATATCTTGCCGAGGGCATTGGAAAGGTGGTGTAACGATACGACAAGTGTTTCAATGGTTTTGGCGATTATGTTGAGACATAAGAATAAAACAAGCAAACATTTAGTAGTAAAATCAGTTTGGTATGTCAATCTGTTATTTTTATACAGTCCATCAGAACTTGAAAAAAAAAAAAAACAAATAAACAAAAAACAAAAAAAACCAACAGCCTTTTATATAATAGATTTCACCGTCCTATTGACGCTGTCGGAGCGAATTGTTCATTCTGAAGTCTCCCCACGTTGTGATTAATTATTTCCAGAAAGCAGTTGTTTGAATATTTTATTTATGCTCTTGCTATTTAGTTAAACATGACCAACAAGCAGGTGAGCAAACCAGGCGGAAAATGAACATCGCATCCTAATTAACCCTCCTCTACTTCTCTCTTATGCTTGTCGTTCCTGGCAGCGAGCGCCTCAAAGTCACGAATGCTGGAGTAAACCAAAAGCTCATCTGCAGAATCAGGAACGGCGGCTTCGGTGGCGTAGTTGGTAGCATGCTGAGCTTCTAAGCCCAAGATCGCGGGTTCAAACCCGACCAAAGTCGTAGGCATTTTTATGAGCGATAAAAATCCCTTAGTATGCCTTCCTTCGGAGGGGAAGTAAAGCCGGCGGTCGCATGTCATAGATTTATGGCATGTTAAAGAACCTTCCACTAATTATACCTGTGTGAAGTTAAATTAGGTTTAACATTTGACAAACGCTCTTAGGTTCCAACGTTCATCGCCAGGAGCCGACAGCGATGTCATCTGGTAACCAAGTTCTGAACTAGTAGTCGCTGACGGTGGCATTTGGCGACAAAAGTAGAAACTACTTGAAATTGAATGTCTGCAGTCCTTACTTGAATTAAAAACAGATAACACACACTAATACAGTCAACACCGATTATCAGACAGATTCTACATACACCCAAAGTATACGGGGCTAATGACCGCATTGTCGCAGCCCCTAACTGAGGAACAAACCAACCAGAATCAGGAACACGAACAGATTAACTAGAGTTTGTTCAGAAAGCACACAAAGTGGCACACTCTTATCATCCAGAATCCAGTACTCCTGTTAAAAGCTTGTAATTTTAAGTCACCGTTAATCTCATGATCACGAGCCATGAGACCACAATTTACACGTGGAATCCGTACCACAGGACGTGATTTTTCAATTCGAAAGTATCACATGCATTGGCCGGAATTCAAACTTAACTCAATTGATAGCCAGTGGAAGCGGTAGCAGATGCACGAGTTGCTCAAACAATAAGCTAAGTTAATGTTCAATTTCAGCCTGACCATTCAATAACGATCACAGATATCAAACGTGGGTACAATAGTGTTGACCGACTGAAAAACATCAAACTTTCGTTCACTAACAATAGATCACATATCTTGACAAGTTGTGCAAGTTTATAATAACTGCTGTAAATAATTATGTATGTTGTAAATTCCATCACCCAGACTTGTAGACAGATTAATAGCCTAAGTGCAGGCCTAACGGTTGGTTGGTTCCTCAGTTGAGGGGCTGCGACAACGTGGTCACGTAGTCCCGTGTACTTTGGTCGTGTATAGAATCTGTCTGATAACCGGTATTAATTGTGATGACTGTATCAGTGTGTGTTATCTGTTTTTAATTCAAGTAAGGACTGCAGACATTAAATTTTCAAGTAGTTCCTACACCTGCTACCAAACACCACCAACTACAACTAATTTTAAACTTGATTACTAAATGCCACTGCAGTAGTCTCCTGGCGACGAACGTTGGAACCTAAGAGTGTCAGTTAAATCTAACCTATAATTTATCTTCATACAAGTGTATTTAGTGGAAGGTTGTTTTACATGCCATTAATCTTATATTGGCGCCGGCTTTACTTCCTCTCCGAAAGAAGGCATACTGAGGGATTTTTAACGCTCTTAAAATCCGATGACTTCGGCAAGTTTGAACCCGTGACCTTCGCCATGGAAACTCAGCATGCTACCAACTACGCAACCGAAGCCGCTTAAAAAAACAGTGAGCTTCTGCAACAGTCGATTTCCCAAAAGTAACAACATATACAGGGTGTAACAAAATCGTACGGCACAAATTGCAGAACACATTCCTCACACGTAGACGAAGACATTATGCTATATGAACATGGGTCCGGAAACACTTTGTTTCCATGTTACACCTCATTGTCTCCAACTCATTACACATGGGAATCACACAAGAACAGAACGTTAGAATCATGGAGAACATGCACTCTTGGTTACGTCTGGTTACCTTGTCGTTACCGTAGGTGCACCGCCAGTGGTTTGTTTTACATGGCCCCGTTGCCATGCGACTTAGTGGATGTGCCTTTAGCTGTGCGACAAAACATGTACTTCATGCACGATGGAGCACCTCCTCATTTTAGTGTTAATGTCAGTTGGCTTCTAAACAACAGATTTGGTGACAAATGGGTAGGTTGAGGTGGACCAAATGCCTGGCCTCCACGCTCTCCGGACCTAAAATAACTGAACTTTATTTGTGAGGGCATTTGGAAGTTCTTGTGTATCGAACCCCAGTACAAGATGATCAGAGTCTCCGTGCCCGTATTATGGAAGATTACGAAACCATACGCTGTACTCCAGGCATACATCAGCGCATCCGAGATTCACTACGACAGTGGGTTGATGCATGTATCAATGCGCACCGAGGGCATATTGAACATTTCCTGTGAGAAAGAGTTGTATGTGGTATGCTGGTACTGTACCATTTCTCTCAAGCGTTTGTTGCAGCAATGAGCTGTAGGATTGGCTTTGCATTAAAATACAGCGCATAACCGGCGAGCTTGTGGCGTGATAACTGACGGATTCCTTGAGGCTGGCCCGAGCCGAGCAGAGCCGAAGTTTTCCGAACTGGCTGACGCAATAGTAACATTCGGAACTAGTGCGCCGCGCAGATCCAACTTATTGATTAAATATTGAAAGATCACCTCATCTATAATAACGAGGAAGAGAAGTTTATTTATCATTTTCAGCATTTTACCCAAGATGTATTGACATTGTACTGGCTTTGAAGAGTTGATTTCTTTGGCAAGACTTCATGAAATATGACAGCTATGTTGACCATGCGCCAACGCTTTGATTTATCGATATACGCACCGCAAGGGAGGGGATGATTACCCTCGTCAGTATGCGGGCTGTTCGAGCAAGCCAGATTTTGATATATCTCTGCCCAGAGCAGTACGACCTACGAGCGCGAATATTAACACATATCGCGAAGTGCAAGGCTCACTTGAAACATGTGTGAGGCCATAATTAGAATGTTGGAGTTGTGTGACGATAAACTCTAACATAGGCATATCAGTAATGAATGATATTTTCACGCTGAATATGTGCCGTGTAACGTGCAAGTTTAATCATGCTACATTCACATTAAGGCAAGCGCTTTACAACGAGCAACGTTAACTTTGGCGAGTGTACAGTGATTCTCGCAGTAGACTTTTCACTTCAGTATCGTTCTACTTCTATGGATATAAGTGTTGTTACACTTGAGCACTAGATGAACTATTTCACTCATTCCTCTCATGTTTCTGGCATGATAACCGACAAGGTGTGGGGAGGAAGGAATATAATGCACGTATACATTATAGCTATGGCTGAGTAAACATTTATACATGAATACTGTGATGTAGGCAACGCACTATGCATTCTACGGAATGGACACTGACTTTTTAAAAGCGTCATCGCTAGTGCTAAATTTTCTTCTACCGTGTCAATCCATTATGACATGATAACAGTAAGATGCAATTATCGCTTCGGGCGTATGCTACTACTCTGTGATGAGATTCTTACTCGAAACGATATCGTCAGTACGTGGAGTGCGGTAATAACCGGTGATGTTCGTGTGGCTGTCTGGAACCCGAGCGTCTGGGATTGGCAATCCAGGGTTCGATTCCATCGACATTCAAGGAGGGCCCAGGGCATTTCTACGTATAAAGGAAGACTGGATATGGGAGGCATATCATTGCTTTCGATTCCATCATCGTCTGGCGATAAGGTACAGCAAATTTACACCCGTCAGTAATGGTAATGCATGAATATTATAATGTTTTAGTAACTGTCATATTTTCTTTTTCTTAGTATAGTCGATGGGTAGGACTTAGACTTGACGTTTTACTCTTGGCTGGTCCTATTCTCGGCTGGATTTGGATTCTTTTTCAAAAAATGCATCCATTGTGTAGTGTGTTTTACACAAGTCATGATAACTCATGTTAATTTATATGGGAACATTTTTGTTGTAGTGAAGAGAGTCGACTTAGGGAAGTATATATTATAGTGATTTTGAATCTCCATCGTGGTTTATATTTTCTTTTTGCCACGTTTATTCGTATTCGCGTTTATCAACGGATCTACTTTATAGAGATCATTCTGATTGTTAGTTGAAGAGTTGTCAATGTTCGTTTGAACATTTTTCTTCGTCGTGTTAGAGAGTTGAGACGTTTTTGAGCTTACTCTTGGCCTGATAGGATTTATTTTTGGTTTTGCTAAGAGAGATTTCCAGTTTTGGTGCATTGTGGAGACAGTAGGGTTCTCTAATCGACGATTTGGTGTTTATCGTTTCGATCACCCTCGTTGGTGGTGTAGAGACCCTATATTATTTTCCATAGTCCACTCGAGCAGGAATATTCATTTTTATGCTTGAAAATCTTGATCCTACTGAATTTATTGTTATGACACACGATTGTCATGTTAATTTTGAGCTGATAGAAATCCATTTCATATATGGTATTTTTCAGACTTTTGAATGCGGATCATAGTCTAGTAAAACATTCTGACAGCATTTACGATCTTTTCTTCGACGTGAGTCTCAGATAATCGAATGTGGAGGCATGTTCTTTAATAGACATGTGATTGTAATCAACTATTGTACAAGCATTAACTATAAGTCTAATAATCAATTGGAAAAATTAGAGATAACCTTTTTTAGACACTCTATATGAAGTATAACATCCTGTATAACTCTAGAAACGCAAGTATCAAGCAAACTGTAATTATTGAAGTATATTATTGATGAAAGCTTTCATATCACCAGTGAGGGTGACTTATGATTATACATGTATAAAAGGCAATTTTGAAACAATCAATTCTCAGTGGAGTAGATTTATCGGGTGGGTAAGACCATGTTCTGGCACCATTGAATAATAATAATAATTAATTAATGTTTGAAATAATTATGATGGAATCCATTGCTGAATGGAAGGTGAATAAGTCAGGTGTGACTTGAAACAATCATAGATTTACAGTTATCGAACTTGATTGCAGTAGTGTACTATCAGGAAACGTGTACTCCTAGACACGAGCACGTACAATTTATGTAATGATCTTTATCATCCAAGTTCTGAATTTAATTACAATGCTAATAGCTACATAATCATCCCTTTGATGAATTCTCAGATTAATGTCGAATGAATTTGATTTTTCTTGCTTATTCTCACAAGACATTATTGGGTCCAAGAGACACCAATCATTTATGATATTACTACCACGAAACCACTAATGACTTATACAAGTTACACTTATGGAGGGTGTACAATCTTCGTATTTTCCTATAACACTCTAAGAGGTGTTAAAACCACTAGTAGGTATGTATATTCTTTTTCAGGGTTATTATCAACATGTATAGTAGGGAAATTACCCACTGGAACGAGACCGTTCTGATATTTGACTTAATATTACTTTGTTTGGATCTTTTTTTGAATGGGATTTTGCAGCTCATTCTTGCGTGATGGATTTATCCTTCTTTTGTGTGATTTATTCTCGACCAATGTCGAGTTGATTAATGTTCGTCAGATTTTCATTATGAGGGAATAGCACTTTGCTATGCCATTTTTGTGAATAAAATATTTTCAAATCCTTTTAATTCGACATCGTGGTGATTTATAGAAGTGAGTGGAGGTCACGTTAAGAAAGCCATTGCTGGGTATTTCTAGGTGTTTCTACGCCTGAGATCACACTCCTGTGTAGACCTCGTGTTCTTTGAGCTATTGCTTTTCAGCGTTTGGCCATGGTTTTCCTTAACGATGCCTGGTTAGGTTTCCCTGTGCCTTATTATCCCCATCTCTTGCTGGTAGTATTTGGGGGGTTTCAGCCGGGGCTTTTCAGGTTCTACGATCCTGTGATCTTCGTGGGATTTCAGCAAGCTGATGGTAGGTAATTTCGGGTACAGTACGTTCTGTTCTTGTGCGTTTCCCATGATAAATGAGTTGCAAACAATGAGGTATATCATGGAAACAAAGCGTTTCCGGACCCATGTTCATACAACATAATTTCTTCGTCTACGTGTGAGGAATGTATCCTGTAATTTGTGCCGTATTTTTTGTTACACCCTGTATTACCCTGTTAACCACGGGTACGGTAGCTGGTTCACTTATATAGTTGCGTGCTGTGCGGTGAAAGTTCAAAGCGTTAATATCAAAAACAATTTAGAGTATGTTGTAAAGAATTCAGCTAAATTGTGTTTTCCCTGGTATTTTATCGATAGGCCCAGTATGTAATACTACACTGTTATACAATTAAATACATTCTTGTTCGCACATTCCAGTGGAATTCTTTCAAGACGTAGGTTAATTGCAAACTAGAGTTTATTTTTATGGTTATATTGATATCCCCGATATTAATTATCCTCTTTCATTATTGGGTGTTGAACATTGTAATAGTTTCGATAGTCATGTAATCGTTAGTAATGAATAGTTACTGGTTTTGGAGTTAGGCCTGTGTAGTTGGTCTTGCCTATAATAGCTGTAAAATTAAACAATTTGGTTATGTGGAAAAGTGAGGTTATGCGCCTGTTCAGCTCATTGAAATTAGTTCACCAGTTCACCACTAGATGGTACAGTATGTCATTTAGTATGTCAACTGTCGTGCTATCTTTGTACTTTTACATTCTCCTTGACTTGGAGTAAAGCAAATGTTATGATCATAAACAATGAAAAGCATCTATCTTTATTTTAACCTACTTTTCACATTTTGCAAAAATGAGGAAAAAGTAGACTTATGAGATCGATCCGGGCAAATGTGTGTCCCTTCTGTCTGTCTGTCTGTCTGTCTGTCTGTCTGTGTGTGAGTCCCCCTATCAACTCCTAAACGGCTGAAGCAATCGAAACCTGAAAATCTCAATGCCGTAGTTGAAAATGGTATCAGTGCTACCAACTGCTGAAAAATCACCATTGAAATTTGACTCCATATTGGATATCTTGGGAGGTATGAATGGGAGCTATTTCAAAATTGGCACACGTATAGATACTAATATTTCAGTATAATTTCCTGGAGGCTATACATGGCAGTGTTGCCAAAATGTTTATAAGCCTGCTGATAGGTCCCATTTTTAAATGCATATAACTTCTACACTTTCAACCAAATTTCGTATGTTCTATGTGTACATAAACAAATATGACTGAGCACATTCTTAGAACCACCAGGGCACCCAACTGTTAATAAATGCTCTCAATTTTAAAAAATCCAAATTCCCATACATCAGAAAGTATGCAAGCCGACAGCTTTAAACTATGCACACGTATAGTACCAGACATTCTATATTAATTTGGAGTAACTTACATACGTTATTGCTACCAACATAATTGTAAGCCTGCTGAGAGTTCCAAATTTAAATACATGTAACTTCTATACTATCATTTGGATTTCAACCAAATTTCGTGTGTGCTATGTGTACCATAACATATATGACTATGCCGATTCTTAAGAGTAACCATGGCTGCCAACTGTTAATAAATACTGTCTCTATTTTTGTTACCCTAATATCAATGTATCTGAAAGTATGCAAGCCAATAGCTCTAAACTTTGCACACGTATAGTACCTGGCATTCTAGATTAATTTGGAGTAACTAATAGAGGCCTACGCCAGTGCTGCCAACATGATTCTAAGCCTGCTGATATGTCCAATTTTTTAAATGCATGTAACTTCTATACTATTTAATGGATTTCATTCAAAATTGACACAACAATAGATCATATTATTTCATATTATTTCTGACCAATACATGTATGTCATTGTTGCCAACATGATTTTCCGCACGCTGTTAGATCCAATGTTTAACTGCATGTAACGCCCATGCTATCCATTGGACTTCAACCAAATTTTGTATTCTGTACCTTAAGTGATGGAACTAAGAATATATTCAGTCACCAGAGCTGCCAACTGTAGTTATCTATTAGGCTACATTATGCCAGGTATACAGCATTTCGAACTAATTAGAAATTTCGATATTACCAAATTAATTTCGTCATTATTCTAGATAGATCCATATAGATCAATCATTGGCATGAGACTTAAATTTTAAGAAAAGTAGGCTCTTTAGTTCGTCACGGAACTTCTTGTCATTGTTGTATTGGTATCCCGATATTAATTATCTTCTTTCATTATTGGGAGTTGAACATTGTAATAGTTTCGATAGTCATGTAATCGTTAGTAATGAATAGTTACTGGTTTAGGAGGTTTAGCCTACTTTTCACATTTTGCAAAATTGAGGAAAAAGTAGACTTATGAGATCGATTCGGGCAAATGTGTGTCTGTCTGTCTGTTCTTCTGTCTGTCTGTCTGTCTGGCTGGCTGGCTGTGTCCCCCTATCAACTCCTAAACGGCTGCAGCAATCGAAACAAAATTTGGTAGGAGTAAATATCTATACCTGAATATCTCAATGCCGTATTTGAAAATGATGTCAGTGCTACCAACTGCTGAAAAATCACAATTGAAATTTGAGCTCCATGTTGGATATCTTGGAAGGTATGAATGGGAGCTGTTTCAAAATTGGCACACATATAGATAATAATATTTCAGTTTAATTTCCAGGAGGCCATACATGGCAGTGTTGCCAAAATGAATGTAAGCCTGCTGATAGGTCCAATTTTTAAATGCATATAACTTCTAAACTATCAATTGGAATTCAACCAAATTTCGTACGTGCTATGTGTACATAAATACATATGACTGAGCGCATTCTTAAGATCCACCAGGGCTGCCAACTGTTAATAAATGCTCTCAATTTTTTTAAATCCAAATTCCCATACATCAGCAAGTATGCAAGCCGACAGCTTTAAACTATGCACACGTATAGTACCAGATATTCTCTATTAATTTGGAGTAACTTACATACGTCATTGCTACCAACATGATTCTAAGCCTGCTGAGAGTTCCAACGTGAAATACATGTAACTTCTATACTATCCTTTGGATTTCAACCAAATTTCGTGTGTGCTATGTGTACCATAACAGATATGACTATGCCGATTCTTAAGAGTAACCATGGCTGCCAACTGTTAATAAATACTGTCTCTATTTTTGTCACCCTAATATCAATATATCAGAAAGTTTGCAAGCCAATAGCTCTAAACTTTGCACACGTATAGTACCTGGCATTCTAGATTAATTTGGAGTAACTAATATAGGCCTACGCCAGTGCTGCCAACATGATTCTAAGCCTGCTGTTAGTTCCAATTTTAAAATGCATGTAACTTCTATACTTACTAATGGATTTCATTCAAAATTGACACAACAATAGACCATATTATTTCAGATTATTTCTGACGAACACATGCATGACATTGTTGCCAACATGATTTTTCGCACGCTGTTATATCCAATGTTTAACTGCATGTAACGTCCATGCTATGCATTTGACTTCAACCAAATTTTGTATTCTGTACCTTATGAGAAGGAACTAATGTACCCTTGGGAGAGGCACAGTATCGAACCCATATCGTTTTATGTCAGAAAAAGGAAGAATCGATGCAGATTTTAGAACGGATTTCTAAAGTTATTGAAGAGTAATAGAGAATCGTGTTGCCTGACGCGTGGATAAGTTGTGCAACCCAAGGAACAGAGCCACAGATGCAAGATGTTGTCATGTCCAGCTCAGCGGAAACCGAGTTACGCGTCAGATCGAAATAGAACTGGTAACTTTCCTTTCATTAGAGAGAGAAGAGGTTTTCCGATAAAGCTCTTAGTCGACACTAAAATGACAACGCCGCAGTCGAGGAGGAGCCAAGAAATTAGACAAATAATTAAAATTAGCCAGTTACGTGCATTAAACTAAAGAAATTATTCCATAAATGTTATTTTTCCTGGGATACAGAATTTTGAGAGTGGATAAAGTTAATAATAATTGCACAAGAAAGAAGTGCCACGTCAGCGTGACATAACCGGGTATTCACCACGCTAGGTGTTGGTAGAGAGGGAAAACAAGAAATCAACACCCACACAATTCAGGAGCTCAATTTAATTAATATCGTTAGAATCTATGATCGATTTTTGGTATTAAGGATATATTTTTGACACTTAAAGAGAGAGCATTCTAGAGGTAAATTTCTCAAAATCGCGTGACTATTATTTTGTAAGTTAGGTGTGGAGAAGAAACGAAACTAATCTTTTAGTAGCAGATTTGAATATAAACCCTGGAAGCGCCAGGAGGTGCATGCAGTCTTTCAGTCCGTTTGGATGGAGGTGCTACATCACCGTATGTGCAGTCTTTCAGTCCGTTTGGACGGAAGTGCTACTTCGCAACGTATTCAGTCGTATGAACCTCATGGGAAGTCATACTGTGCGATCAGTATACAACAGTACATGTAGTAATCATCAGACCACGTACGGTCACGTTACGCTGTGTCGCAGAGGTACGAGCACCCTTAAGGGAGTTGCCGTCCAGTAATTATCGACATTACCGCCGTGCAGAGAAGCATAGTATTCCTTGTCATAGGAACAGTATTGTCAGGCTTCGAGCTGTGTAAACTATTTTACCGATACATTCAATGTAGTATACTTTGGACTTAAGTATTTTTACCAGCGAAAGGTACCTGAACCTTTTAAATTTCAGTGAAAAGTCAGCATCATAGTATTTCAAACTACGTAAGAGACGCAGAATAGTGAACTCTAAGAATTCTATCCAAACGTTAAATAACCAAGTCAGGGTAAAGCGTAGAGGTAACGCCTAGTTTTCCTGATCTGAGGAGACTAGTACTGTGTGACGATAGAATTTAGGAATTGATATTCCAGGCAGCACCTATGTCAAAGTAAACGCGCAGTAAGACATTGGAATAATTCCACAAGCTGAGAAATGTTAGCGTTAGAAGTAACGATCCAAACGTGGAGAACAAGTGAAGCAAATTACTAGATCACAGTATTAAAGCGCATCTAGGAGTGAACGTCAGTCAAGAACAGTTTTGCTAGACGAACATTTGCACAGGGAGTGAGAAAAGACATCGTTCAGTCCATTATTAGTGAGCCGATAGTCAGAACAATTTTGAGTAGGAGTAATAGCCGTTCCAATAGAGGGTAGAACGATCGAGACTTTCAATCATCCCAATAGGAGTAGGAAGCCGACGCCAAACTAATTGCACCATTGGAAACGGGAAGAAAAGATAAGTACGTGTGTACAGGCAAAGATATTTGCCGAAAGTGAAAAGTTTATGTGTAATTTAATTTTTGTGAAAATTTTTAGTGTATAAATATTTTTATTAGTGCATTTTCAAAGTGGTAATGAATACCATTAGTGTATTTTGTGTAATTAATTTGATCAGTGTATATGTTATGTGTAATCCAGAAGAAGTATTAACCAGTGTGAATATGATCATAATCATAGTGCAGAAATATAGTGGGTGGCCAAATGTTCCATCGCTGGAAAAACCATATCGCTGATTGAAGCAGTTATGTGAGTACCAAATTTTCATTATATGATGTGTTTTGGGAAGGTTCGCGTAAAAATGATGGATAAATAATTCTCAGAATTGAAACAGGGATATATAAAGCTGTATAAAATAATAGGTTGCGCGATCTGAACGAATAATTCGATAGAAATGTAATTAATTAGAAGTGTTAATTAATCCCCAGTGGAAAGTATTCAATGGAATACCAATAAATAATAAATAATGTAACAAGATAATGCAAGCAAGATAATAATAATCATAATAATAAATGAATAAATTAATTTGGTAATTCATTTGTGTATGTAAAAGTCGAAGCTGTAAAGCTCCTTGTACGAATTGTTAATAAGTTAATGAACCAGTAGAGTTCTTGAAGTACAATGTCAGAATTGTTGTTAAAGGCTAACGCTATAATTTTCATGAGACGAAGATCAATTATTGATGTGATGTAATATCTTTTGATTTGGAAGGCAACTTGGCTATATTGAAGTGATAAGCGCCGGGTAGCGCATTTGTTGTAATTTGTCACGCTAGGAACGCGTTCAAATATGCTCGGCAAACTAATTATGAGGGTTTGTTGATCGCGGTAATTGATTATATGTGTGTAATTGCTGTATGCAATGTTGGAAAAAGGGCGCATTTTTTATTGAATTTTTGAGCGCAGGGATGAATATGATTATCAACCCCAAGACGCCAGTGTTTCGGGCGATTGGCCTGTGACCATCAATCCATGTTATTGTTGTCCTAAGTCCTCTGTGTTGGAATTGTTCCATGAGGCATACTGAGGAATGAACCTACACTCCTCGACGATGAGAGCCCCTTTTATTTTGTTGGTTTATTGAATATCTTACCCGACAATGAGAAACTTCATAATTATACCTTGCCGAAGCTAGAAGAATGGGTCTTTAGAACCTCATAATGTATTTATTTGTTGATTGTATTAAAACGCCTTGCCTTGCCCAAGAATATTGAGTGGAGTGGCCGACAGCCGACTTCTTGTTTCCGTCTCAGAAGGGACAGGACTTGAGTCCCCCTTCAGAGCCATAAATCTAGCCGAGTGTTGTGACATCATTTAAAAGACCCTCTTGTTGAGAAAGGTCAGGTACGGACTGTAGGGTTCGTGCCAGACAGAAGTAATTAAGAATGTTTTAAATGACCCAGTAGTTTAAACTGAGGTCTATTCATGGTAATTATTATTGCTTGCAGAATTCAGATCGTTGCTTCCTTATGATATAATTGTCTTTGGAGACAATATAATAAAAATCCCTAGCTTTATTGTTACATGACCATATAATTGTTCACGAGTTATAACGAGAATCTTGAGGTAATTGGTAGTTTACCTTGATTTGACTTAGTCAGTAATTTTCAATAACCCGAGATACGCGAATTTTCCCAGCACAGTAGCGATTTGGTAGTATTAAAAGAAAGATGGTAACATTTGAATATCTTGTGAGCCCAAGTAAATGGTAATAATTATCAGTACCATTATAATTATAACTCAAGTATAAGAAATACTCATTCAAGGAGTAAATAGTGTGTTTTGTCATTTAATAATGTATAGAAGTGATCACCGAGCCATATGAAAGCTCGCTTAAGGAATTTAGAATTTTGCTATATGGAAGTGAAACTAAGATTTACATTTTTGTCTGGTTCTTTGGGAACCATAAATTAGTGTTATTGTATGTTAATTGTTTAATGATTCCTTGTTCCTTTGAGAGCAAGTGTGAAGTGTTATTCCCAGTGTTTATGTTATTTGTAGAGCCAGAATTTGAATTATTAAATAGTTTGGAGTAGGATTTTTATTTTTGAAGTGTATCCTATGCTTGATCCAAAGTGAGTAAGTCACGGAGTGGGAGAACATACCATGAACCCCGATATCCCGTTGAGCAGGGCTGGCTGACTGTGATTTACATACTTCTTTGTCGGAAGGGCACACTAAGAATATATTCAGTCACCAGGGCTGCCAACTGTAATGCTCTATTAAACTACATTATGCCAGGTATACAGTATTTCGAACTAATTAGAAATTTCGATAATACCAACTTAATTTCGTCATTATTCTAGATAGATCCATATAGATTAATCATTGGCATGAATCTTAAATTTTAAGAAAAGTAGGCTCTTTAGTTCGTCACGGAACTTCTTGTTTACTTCTTGTTAATTTTCATTAAAATGCTAAATTCTCTGCCTTCGGGAGAATTAATTCAGTCTCTTCATGGCCCACTACAAATTATTTCAAGTGATATAATAACCTCAACCCCAAATCTTAACAGCATCTATTAGTGCTTCGTTTTAGGTGCCGTGAAACGTCGGTCATCAGACTCGGGAGTGTGCTATGTGTTGAATATTGAGGAGTGAGCCTTGTAGGGATTAAATGTGAAATACTCCTAAACTCCATCTAATAATAATAATAATAATAATAATAATATATAGCAATTACCCGCGGACATCTCCGTCTGCACACCTGTTCTTGCAACGTTCCAAGGCAATGAAATAATACACACTGTTATATAATATTACCAGCAACCCACCCCGGCTTCACCCGGGAACAGTTAATAAATGCATTACGTGATAAGCGCTTTCTTTTCCCTATCTAGCTCGAAAACTGTCTCCTCAGTAATTGAATGGAAATTGCTGGAAGAAATGAAAACGTAAAATCACTTATAGTGGGCGATGTATTGAAGATAGAAATATGCTCTCGCGGACCTTTTTTGTAGAACTTTCCATGCTGAACAATTCTTACACTCATGGTAAATAGATATTTTTAATGGTTTAAGCGTAAGCTTAAAAAGCGCACGGACGCAAGGTTTCTTTTCGACTTTTTCACTCAAATCGTTACTGCTTGGCTTCCTTTAATCATAATTTTTTTTCTACAGAAACCTTCCTCGAGATATCCTTTACAGAATCGTGAAAACCGCATCAAAATCCATCCAGTGGTTCTCGAGATAACCCGTGTTTTATACTAAGTAGAGATATGAACCAACTCGTGAAACCACGTTTGTTGATATAGTATTACATTCTATTAATGTAATAGTTCATGTGTATTGTGATGGCTTCGGGGTTCTCTTGTGAATAAACACACACTATATTTATTCCCATAACTAAAATGTACACCAGTATTTATACTACACTTGCTCTGTATGCAGGTAACTGTACACTCCACAATTTGCAGTCACCGTACTTGCAGCTTTATGATGCAGACTAGAATCCCGCCGAGGTCTCTTCTGGTTCACTAAAACCGGTATCACGTCGAAGCCAGGTGCTAGCATGAGCAGTACCGAGATATCCCAACACTTGATTATCACTGGTAACCTCGTTGGCAAATATGCGCCCCGAATTGTTCGATATAACTGCACTCGCTGACTAATGACTATACTGTTAGTCACTGCATTACTCTCGCTCTAAACTGTCTCACTCTGCTCTCTTCACTGGACTCTTAAACTCTCGCTCTAAACTGTCTCCCTCTGCTCTCTTCACTGGACTCTTAAACTCTCACTCTAAACTGTCTCGCTCAGCTATCTCCACTAGGCTGACTCTGAACACTCACTCTAAACTATCTCGCTCAGCTCTCTTCACTGGATTCTGAACTCTTACTCTAAACTGTTTCGCTCAGCTCTCTTCACTGGACTCTAAACTCTCACTCTAAACTGTTTCGCTCAGCTCTCTCCACTGGGATGACTCTGAACTCTTACTCTAAACTGTCTCGCTCAGCTCTCTCCACTGGAATGACTCTGCACTCTCGCTCAGCTCTCTCCATTGGGCTGACTCTGCACTCTCGCTCAGCTCTCTCTGGACTCGGAACTGTCACTCTAAACTGTCGCGCTCATCTCTCTCTACTGGGCTGACTCTGAACTCTCACTCTAAATTGTCTCGCTCAGCTCTCTCCACTGAGCTGACTCTGGACTCTCACAATAAAACTGTCTCGCTCAGCTCTCTCCACTGGGCTGACTCGAAACTCTCGCGATCAAGCTAGTACTCACTCGGAACTCTTCCTTGACTCTCACTGCGTACTCCTTAGGTGACAGAGAGTCTCGAAACTTTCATACTTGTCTAGTTGTCAGTGCGAGGCAAACTGGACCATGTTATAGATTGAACAATCCAGATTCACCCAGAACGTCTCACTTACAGGCCTTTAGAGCTGATTCTCCGGGAATACCTGCGACCCAGCATAATATCTTAATACTTCTCAGTAATAATTACCACGCTTAGTAAGTTTTCTGACAGGTTTTCTTGTATAGGAGAGCAGACAACGTCTGTGTGAGTCACTGTAGGTTTGGTAGTGATTTGTAGAGCTATTTGTCTTGCATATTTGGATCTGATGATGCTCGCTTGACGAGCGAAACATGCCATCGCATTGTTTTCTTGTTCTTCTTCTTCAATAGTCTGCAACAAAATACAAATCTTAATAAACATGTAATTTATTACAGGTTAATTTTCACAAATGCCAGTGATTGGAATGATTTTGTGTTGCCCGATTGAAAACCACAATATTAATTGTTAATATGGCAACACTGGACACAAAGCTATCTTAAGTTATGCAATAGGTTAGGTAAGGTTAGGTTAGGTTATAACTGAGTTACTAACGTGGTTTTGTAGACTTGACTGATTTCCAGCTGCGCTTCTCTTCACTCCCCGCTGTGGACTGAAAGGCTTCTACTAATAGATTATTTCGGCAACACTGTAAAAATGACTTCTATTATTTCAATGTTTCCCTAATGAGAGAGATATAGTGCACCAGAAATAATGGAGCAGTAATGAAATTATTAAGGGAGAAGTAAAACCAAACCTACGCGTCCTGGGAGCGGAGCACAATTACCAGCCTGGGGTAATCCAATCCGCAGACCGAGTAGTATTTCCAATTTTTTTTAGGTTGGTTGCTTCCTTAGTTTAGGGGCTGCGACAACGCGGTCATGTAGCCCCGTGTACTTTAGGTGTGTGTAGAATCTATCTGATAACCGGTGTTAATTGTGATGGCTTTATTAGTGTGTGTTATCAGTGATTCAGGTAAGGACTGCAGACGATCAATTTCAAGTACTGTAGATCCTACTTTTGCTACCAAATACTACTATCTACGACACCTAGCTTGCGAACTTGGCTACTAGATGGCATCGTGGTCAGCACCTGGTGGCGAATGTTGGAACTAATAGAGCGTTATCAATTCTAACCTACAAATTTTTGCTTCACACAAGTGTAGTTAGTAGAAGGTTCTTTTACATGACATGGGACCGCCGGCTTTATTTCCCTCCGAATTAAGGCATACTGAGGGATTTTTAACGCTCTTAAAATTCCACAACGATTTCGGCCGGGTTTGAACCCGCGACCTTGGGTATAGAAGCTCGGCATGCTACCAACTACGCCACCGAAGCCGCCTCAATTATTTTTAAACCTTCCCTCAAGTCAGTATTTCTTTAATAATGTTGGAACCATCTGAGCAAAGGAGTACACAAATTCAAGAAGGGGGGGGGGGGTCATGACCCACGCAAATGGAGACCCATTTTTTTTGCAAACTCGAAAAACGAAAACACAATAACCAGACAAATAAAACTTAACGAATTTTAACTGAAAAACAGTTTTATTTTATTTTATTCAATACTGAAAATATCTTCATTGCAATTATTATGTTCTGTTACAACTGTGCATATTTACAACTTCATACCTGTTATATAAAACGATTATTTATGTAACAAAATCAACTCGTCTATTTTGTTCAGCAAACCTTGTGATTACCGAATCGATGTTTATAGTGATGTCACGATGAATGTGCAGCAACGCACGGATAGGAATTTGGGGCTTTTTTTCGCACAAAAAAAAAAAAAAAAATCCGACGTTCAAACTGCAAGCTTGGTTGGCAATTTAAGCTGTGACATTCTCCCTTTGTCGGTACCAACTGGACTTGCCGAAACTGTAACGTACCTTGATACTTTTCTCGAAGCTCGATGTAAAAGTCGCAAAACACGCCGTTGCAATTTGTACGAATATTTTTGGTGCGCTAAACGCATCAAATTTCTATCCATGTAGCTTGCAAAAAAATTGGTCTGGTTTTGTACGTTTGTTTATTTTGTGATTGCGGTTTTAGTGATACCACTTTTCTTAACAATTTCGATTCTCTGACCCCCCCAAAAAAGGCAAACTCTAGATCCGCGCCTGAGTTTACAGCGTTCTTCGAATATTCAGATAAAATACGGCGGACCCGTGGCTCATGATCATTTTATTAACGGTCATGTAAAACTACAAACTTCTTTGCTTTCCTTTTTGAGTGTTTGGAAAAGCGCAGCTTTGTACCCGTGTGTGATTTTCTAATTGCAGATACGATTTGGAAGTAGGCGGCTGTACCATTAAGGGCCATTCTACACGAGCGGATAAAACGCCGCGTTTCGCCCGCCTCCTACCGCGCTATCGGATAGAACCAACAGTAATGAATTGGTCTGTCTACACGAGCGTTTTGTCGGTCGCAGTGGGAGGCGTTCGAAACGCGTCGGGCGGGAAGCACGCCTCTGAACGAGTCCTGTCCTCTAGCGGGAGACCCGCGAACTAAACTACACGTGGCGTTTTGCAAGCAGTTTACACGCGTCAGTAACCTCCCGTTGTTTACTGTGAATTCACATTCGTTGCGCTGCATTATGTTTGATACGGAGAAGTTTATTATTGAGGTCGAGAATCGGCCGCCACTTTTTGTCGTGTTTTGCAAGAGTTTCACCCACAATTCCGAGCAATTCATCAAATGAAGATATCGACATTCGATAGCACTGAAAATACTTATCATGGTACTTCCTGTGTTCGTTGAAAATAATGTGAAACATTCCACTAGACCAGGCTGTTCCAAATCCACGAGTTTGAGTGTGAGTACATGCGAGTACTCAGCCTTGATGCTCGGAGCACGGCTACAGAGGGACTGGGGGTGATAGCTAAGACTGATCCTACATTGGAAGCGGCCACCAGACCCGTCCCGGCCAGACCAGACCAGTCCAGACCAGTCCAACTCGGCGCTCCTACATTGCAGCTAGTTTACAGCGGAAAAACCAGTACTGTGTCAACTCTCGACGAGCAAAGTTGTCTATTATTTCAGTTGATAAATGGATGAGGAACTAATTGATTTTATGTTATTGGACAGGAATTTATTATTAAACTTATGTAAAAGAAAATGGGTTCACGAGTTCAATGAAGACCCCGTCAAAGTGAATTTTACATAACCATAATACAACTCTCTCACGCACTAATTCAATTATCATTCCTTTGTCTACCATTAAGGCACAATTCCACACAAAAACCAAGTTCAATTATGTTTGAAGGCACCAGCACCACCAGAAGCATCCATGCAACTGGAAGAAAAACAAACCTGTTTGATTGCTGTCAGACCAGACTCCCCTCCCTGGAACGAGCACTGGCTCCAGTGTAGGAGGGCGGACGGTGCGTCATGTGTTTGTTTTCTTCAGACTCGACCAGACCCGCTCAGACCGTCTGGTCTGGTCTGGTCAGGAGAAATTCCGGTTCCAATGTAGGAGCGGCCTAATGCGTCACTGGACGAAGGACAAGTCCATGCACTTCCAGCCAGTCTTGATGTATCCACCATGAAATGACGGCAGCCCCCCAGAGCAGAGCTGTAATGCATGTTGCAAGTTTACTCACGTAAGGCGGCGAGTACTCCGCTGCTCACGGACGAGTTGCTCGGCTGGAACAGCCTGCACTAGACAAACGATCCGCTAAGGAGGGATGAATCCACCAGCGCCTCTTTTCCCCATCATGTTCATTATTAAACACATCATTTAACAATAAGTTTCCTGCAACGCAACCGACTTTCACAGTATCCATGTCCATCGCAGCACTCAATAGATGTGTGTAGACTACTTGTCTCACACTCAGTAGAAAGAATATAATAGAATAGAAGGCGCTTCTGTTCACACGCCACATTTTGACAGTCACGTGTAGATTGCACAATTTAGGCGCGGTCTGCTCTAGGCGGGTCACACGCCGCGTTTTGACCGCCAGGTGTAGATTGTGCTATTTTGGTGCGGTCTGATCTAGGCGGGTCACACACCGCGTTTTGACCGCCAGGTGTAGATTGTGCTATTTTGGTGCGGTCTGCTCTAGGCGGGTCACACTCCGCGTTTTGACCGCCAGGTGTAGAGTGCACAATTTTGGTGCGGTCTGCTCTAGGCGGGTCACACGCCGCGTTTTGACCGCCACGTGTAGATTGTGCTATTTTGGTGCGGTCTGCTCTAGGTGGGTCACACGTCACGTTTTGACGGTCACGTGTAGATTGCACAATGTTGGCGTGGTCTGCTCTAGGCGGGTCACACGCCGCGTTTTGACGGTCACGTGTAGATTGTGGTATATTGGCGTGGTCTGCTCTAGGCGGGTCACACGCCGCGTTTTGACGGTCACGTGTAGATTGTGCTATTTTGGCGCGGTCTGCTCTAGGCGGGTCACACGTCACGTTTTGACCGCCACGTGTAGATTGTGCTATTTTGGCGCGGTCTGCTCTAGGCGGGTCACACGCCGCGTTTTGACCGCCACGTGTAGATTGTGCTATTTTGGCGTGGTCTGCTCTAGGGGGGTCACACGCCGCGTTTTGACGGTCACGTGTAGATTGTGGTATATTGGCGTGGTCGGCTCTAGGCGGGTCACACGCCGCGTTTTGACGGTCACGTGTAGATTGTGCTATTTTGGCGCGGTCTGCTCTAGGCGGGTCACACGCCGCGTTTTGACCGCCACGTGTAGATTGTGCTATTTTGGCGCGGTCTGCTCTAGGCGGGTCACACGTCACGTTTTGACAGTCACGTGTAGAGTGCACAATTTTGGCACGGTCTGCTCTAGGCGGGTCACACGCCGCGTTTTGACTGCCACGTGTAGATTGCACAATTTTGGCGCGGTCTGCTCTAGGTGGGTCACACGCCGCGTTTTGACCGCCAGGTGTAGATTGTGCTATTTTGGCGCGGTCTGCTCTAGGCGGGTTACACGCCGCGTTTTGACCGCCAGGTGTAGATTGTGCTATTTTGGCGCGGTCTGCTCTAGGCGGGTTACACGCCGCGTTTTGACCGCCACGTGTAGATTGTGCTATTTTGGCGCGGTCTGCTCTAGGTGGGTCACACGCCGCGTTTTGACCGCCAGGTGTAGATTGTGCTATTTTGGCGCGGTCTGCTCTAGGTGGGTCACACGCCGCGATTTGACCGCCACGTGTAGATTGTGCTATTTTGGCGCGGTCTGCTCTAGGCGGGTTACACGCCGCGTTTTGACCGCCAGGTGTAGATTGTGCTATTTTGGCGCGGTCTGCTCTAGGTGGGTCACACGCCGCGTTTTGACCGCCAGGTGTAGATTGTGCTATATTGGCGCGGTCTGCTCTAGGCGGGTCACACGCCGCGTTTTGACCGCCAGGTGTAGATTGTGCTATTTTGGCGCGGTCTGCTCTAGGCGGGTTACACGCCGCGTTTTGACCGCCAGGTGTAGATTGTGCTATTTTGGCGTGGTCTGCTCTAGGCGGGTCACACGCTGCGTTTTGACCGCCAGGTGTAAATTGCACAATTTTGGCGCGGTCTGCTCTAGGCGGGTTACACGCTGCGTTTTGACCGTCACGTGTAGATTGTGCTATTTTGGCGCGGTCTGCTCTAGGCGGGTTACACGCTGCGTTTTGACCGCCACGTGTAGATTGTGCTATTTTGGCGCGGTCTGCTCTAGGCGGGTTACACGCTGCGTTTTGACCGTCACGTGTAGATTGTGCTATTATGGCGCGGTCTGCTCTAGGCGGGTCACACGCCGCGTTTTGACCGCCAGGTGTAGATTGCACTATTTTGGCGTGGTCTGCTCTAGGCGGGTTACACGCTGCGTTTTGACCGCCAGGTGTACAGTGCACAATTTTGGCGCGGTCTGCTCTAGGCGGATCACACGCTGCGTTTTGACCGCCGGGTGTAGATTGCACTATTTTGGCGCGGTCTGCTATAGGCGGGTCACACGCTGGGTTTTGACAGTCACGTGTAGATTGGACAATTTTGGCGCGGTCTGCTCTAGGCGGGTCACACGCCGCGTTTTGACCGCCAGGTGTAGAGTGCACAATTTTGACGTGGTCTGCTATAGGCGGGTCACACGCCGCGTTTTGACCGCCACGTGTAGATTGTGCTATATTGGCGCGGTCTGCTATAGGCGGGTCACACGCCGCGTTTTGACCGCCACGTGTAGATTGCACTATTTTGGCGTGGTCTGCTATAGGCGGGTCACACGCTGCGTTTTGACAGTCACGTGTAGATTGCACAATTTTGGCGCGGTCTGCTCTAGGCAGGTCACACGCCGCGTTTTGACCGCCATGTGTAGATTGCACAATTTTGGCGCGGTCAGCTCTAGGCGGGTCACACGCCGCGTTTTGACCGCCAGGTGTAGGGTGCACAATTTTGGTGTGGTGTGCTCTAGGCGGGTCACACGCCGCGTTTTGACCGGCACGTGTAGGGTGCACAATTTTGGTGTGGTGTGCTCTAGGCGGGTCACACGCCGCGTTTTGACCGGCACGTGTAGAGTGCACAATTTTGGCGCGGTCTGCTCTAGGCGAGTCACACGCCGCGTTTTGACCGCCACGTGTAGAGAGCACAATTTTGGCGCGGTCTGCTCTAGGCGGGTCACACGCCGCGTTTTGACCGCCACGTGAAGAGTGCACAATTTTGGCGCGGTCTGCTCTAGGCGGGTCACACGCCGCGTTTTGACCGCCAGGTGTAGAGTGCACAATTTTGGTGCGGTCTGCTCTAGGCGGGTCACACGCCGCGTTTTGACAGTCACGTGTAGAGTGCACAATTTTGGCGTGGTCTGCTCTAGGCGGGTCACACGCCGCGTTTTGACAGTCACGTGTAGAGTGCACAATTTTGGCACGGTCTGCTCTAGGCGGGTCACACGCCGCGTTTTGACCGTCACGTGTAGATTGTGCTATTTTGGCGCGGTCTGCTCTAGGCGGGTTACACGCTGCGTTTTAACCGCCAGGTGTAGATTGCATTATTTTGGCGCGGTCTGCTCTAGGCGGGTCACACGCCGCGATTTGACCGCCAGGTGTAGAGTGCACAATTTTGTCGTGGTCTGCTATAGGCGGGTTACACGCTGCGTTTTGACCGCCAGGTGTAGATTGTGGTATATTGGCGCGGTCTGCTCTAGGCGGGTCACACGCCGCGTTCTAACCGCCACGTGTAGATTGTGCTATATTGGCGCGGTCTGCTCTAGGCGGGTTACACGCTGCGTTTTGACCGCCACGTGTAGATTGTGCTATATTGGCGCGGTCTGCTCTAGGCGGGTTACACGCCGCGTTTTGACCGCCAGGTGTAGATTGTGGTATTTTGGCGCGGTCTGCTCTAGGCGGGTCACACGCCGCGTTCTAACCGCCACGTGTAGATTGTGCTATATTGGCGCGGTCTGCTCTAGGCGGGTTACACGCTGCGTTTTGACCGCCACGTGTAGATTGTGCTATATTGGCGCGGTCTGCTCTAGGCGGGTTACACGCCGCGTTTTGACCGCCACGTGTAGATTGTGCTATTTTGGCGCGGTCTGCTCTAGGCGGGTTACACGCCGCGTTCTAACCGCCACGTGTAGATTGTGCTATATTGGCGCGGTCTGCTCTAGGCGGGTTACACGCTGCATTTTGACCGCCAGGTGTAGATTGCACTATTTTGGCGCGGTCTGCTCTAGGCGGGTCACACGCCGCGTTTTGACCGCCAGGTGTAGAGTGCACAATTTTGGTGCGGTCTGCTCTAGGCGGGTCACACGCTGCGTTTTGACCGTCACGTGTAGATTGTGCTATTTTGGGGCGGTCTGCTCTACGTGGGTCACACGCCGCGTTTTGACCGCCAGGTGTAGAGTGCACAATTATGGTGTGGTCTGCTCTAGGCGGGTCACACGCTGCGTTTTGACCGTCACGTGTAGATTGTGCTATTTTGGCGCGGTCTGCTCTAGGCGGGTCACACGCCGCGTTTTGACCGCCAGGTGTAGAGTGCACAATTTTGGCGCGGTCTGCTCTAGGCGGGTCACACGCCGCGTTTTGACCGCCAGGTTTTGAGTGCACAATTTTGGCGCGGTCTGCTCTAGGCGGGTCACACGCCGCGTTTTGACCGCCAGGTGTTGATTGTGCTATATTGGCGTGGTCTGCTCTAGGCGGGTCACACGCCGCGTTTTGACCGCCAGGTGTAGAGTGCACAATTTTGGCGCGGTCTGCTCTAGGCGGGTCACACGCCGCGTTTTGACCGCCAGGTGTAGATTGTGCTATATTGGCGTGGTCTGCTCTAGGCGGGTCACACGCCGCGTTTTGACCGCCAGGTGTAGATTGTGCTATATTGGCGTGGTCTGCTCTAGGCGGGTCACACGCCGCGTTTTGACCGCCAGGTGTACATTGTGGTATTTTGGCGCGGTCTGCTCTAGGCGGGTCACACGCCGCGTTTTGACCGTCACGTGTAGATTGTGCTATTTTGGCGCGGTCTGCTCTAGGCGGGTCACACGCCGCGTTTTGACCACCACATGTAGATTGTGGTATATTGGCGCGGTCTGCTCTAGGCGGGTCACACGCCGCGTTTTGACCGCCAGGTGTAGATTGTGCTATATTGGCGCGGTCTGCTCTAGGCGGGTCACACGCCGCGTTTTGACCGCCAGGTGTAGATTGTGCTATTTGGGCGCGGTCTGCTCTAGGCGGGTTACACGCCGCGTTCTAACCGCCACGTGTAGATTGTGCTATTTTGGCGCGGTCTGCTCTAGGCGGGTTACACGCCGCGTTCTAACCGTCACGTGTGGATTGTGCTATTTTGGCGCGGTCTGCTCTAGGCGGGTCACACGCCGCGTTTTGACCGCCAGGTGTAGATTGCACTATTTTGGCGCGGTCTGCTCTAGGCGGGTCACACGCCGGGTTTTGACCGCCAGGTGTAGAGTGCACAATTTTGGTGCGGTCTGCTCTAGGCGGGTCACACGCTGCGTTTTGACCGTCACGTCTAGATTGTGCTATTTTGGCGCGGTCTGCTCTAGGTGGGGCACACGCCGCGTTTTGACCGCCAGGTGTAGAGTGCACAATTTTGTCGCGGTCTGTTCTAGGCGGGTCACACGCCGCGTTTTGACCGCCAGGTGTAGAGTGCACAATTTTGGCGCGGTCTGCTCTAGGCGGGTCACACGCCGCGTTTTGACCGCCAGGTTTTGAGTGCACAATTTTGGCGCGGTCTGCTCTAGGCGGGTCACACGCCGCGTTTTGACCGCCAGGTGTAGATTGTGCTATATTGGCGTGGTCTGCTCTAGGCGGGTCACACGCCGCGTTTTGACCGCCAGGTGTAGATTGCACAATTTTGGCGCGGTCTGCTCTAGGCGGGTCACACGCCGCGTTTTGACCGCCAGGTGTAGATTGTGCTATATTGGCGTGGTCTGCTCTAGGCGGGTCACACGCCGCGTTTTGACCGCCAGGTGTAGATTGTGCTATATTGGCGTGGTCTGCTCTAGGCGGGTCACACGCCGCGTTTTGACCGCCACGTGTAGATTGTGCTATTTTGGTGCGGTCTGCTCTAGGCGGGTTACACGCTGCGTTTTGATCGTCACGTGTAGATTGTGCTATTTTGGCGCGGTCTGCTCTAGGCGGGTTACACGCTGCGTTTTGACCGCCACGTGTAGATTGTGCTATTTTGGCGCGGTCTGCTCTAGGCGGGTTACACGCTGCGTTTTGACCGTCACGTGTAGATTGTGCTATTTTGGCGCGGTCTGCTCTAGGCGGGTCACACGCTGCGTTTTGACCGCCAGGTGTAGAATGCACTATTTTGGCCTGGTCTGCTATAGGCGGGTTACACGCTGCGTTTTGACCGCCAGGTGTACAGTGCACAATTTTGGCGCGGTCTGCTCTAGGCGGATCACACGCTGCGTTTTGACCGCCGGGTGTAGATTGCACTATTTTGGCGCGGTCTGCTATAGGCGGGTCACACGCTGCGTTTTGACAGTCACGTGTAGATTGGACAATTTTGGCGCGGTCTGCTCTAGGCGGGTCACACGCCGCGTTTTGACCGCCAGGTGTAGAGTGCACAATTTTGGCGTGGTCTGCTATAGGCGGGTCACACGCCGCGTTTTGACCGCCACGTGTAGATTGTGCTATATTGGCGCGGTCTGCTATAGGCGGGTCACACGCTGCGTTTTGACCGCCACGTGTAGATTGCACAATTTTGGCGCGGTCTGCTCTAGGCAGGTCACACGCCGCGTTTTGACCGCCACGTGTAGATTGCACAATTTTGGCGCGGTCTGCTCTAGGCGGGTCACACGCCGCGTTTTGACCGCCAGGTGTAGGGTGCACAATGTTGGTGTGGTGTGCTCTAGGCGGGTCACACGCCGCGTTTTGACCGCCACGTGAAGAGTGCCCAATTTTGGCGCGGTCTGCTCTAGGCGAGTCACACGCCACGTTTTGACCGCCACGTGTAGAGTGCACAACTTTGGTGCGGTCTGCTCTAGGCGAGTCACACGCCGCGTTTTGACCGCCACGTGTAGAGTGCACAGTTTTGGCGCGGTCTGCTCTAGGCGGGTCACACGCCGCGTTTTGACCGCCACGTGAAGAGTGCACAATTTTGGCGCGGTCTGCTCTAGGCGGGTCACACGCCGCGTTTTGACCGCCAGGTATAGAGTGCACAATTTTGGTGCGGTCTGCTCTAGGCGGGTCACACGCCGCGTTTTGACAGTCACGTGTAGAGTGCACAATTTTGGCGTGGTCTGCTCTAGGCGGGTCACACGCCGCGTTTTGACAGTCACGTGTAGAGTGCACAATTTTGGCACGGTCTGCTCTAGGCGGGTTACACGCTGCGTTTTAACCGCCAGGTGTAGATTGCATTATTTTGGCGCGGTCTGCTCTAGGCGGGTCACACGCCGCGATTTGACCGCCAGGTGTAGAGTGCACAATTTTGTCGTGGTCTGCTATAGGCGGGTTACACGCTGCGTTTTGACCGCCAGGTGTAGATTGTGGTATATTGGCGCGGTCTGCTCTAGGCGGGTCACACGCCGCGTTCTAACCGCCACGTGTAGATTGTGCTATATTGGCGCGGTCTGCTCTAGGCGGGTTACACGCTGCGTTTTGACCGCCACGTGTAGATTGTGCTATATTGGCGCGGTCTGCTCTAGGCGGGTACCACGCCGCGTTTTGACCGCCAGGTGTAGATTGTGGTATTTTGGCGCGGTCTGCTCTAGGCGGGTCACACGCCGCGTTTTAACCGCCACGTGTAGATTGTGCTATATTGGCGCGGTCTGCTCTAGGCGGGTTACACGCTGCGTTTTGACCGCCACGTGTAGATTGTGCTATATTGGCGCGGTCTGCTCTAGGCGGGTTACACGCCGCGTTTTGACCGCCACGTGTAGATTGTGCTATTTTGGCGCGGTCTGCTCTAGGCGGGTTACACGCCGCGTTCTAACCGCCACGTGTAGATTGTGCTATATTGGCGCGGTCTGCTCTAGGCGGGTTACACGCTGCATTTTGACCGCCAGGTGTAGATTGCACTATTTTGGCGAGGTCAGCTCTAGGCGGGTCACACGCCGCGTATTGACCGCCAGGTGTAGAGTGCACAATTTTGGTGCGGTCTGCTCTAGGCGGGTCACACGCTGCGTTTTGACCTCACGTGTAGATTGTGCTATTTTGGCGCGGTCTGCTCTAGGTGGGTCACACGCCGCGTTTTGACCGCCAGGTGTAGAGTGCACAATTATGGTGTGGTCTGCTCTAGGCGGGTTACACGCTGCGTTTTGACCGCCAGGTGTAGATTGTGGTATATTGGCGTGGTCTGCTCTAGGCGGGTCACACGCCGCGTTTTGACCGCCAGGTGTAGAGTGCACAATTTTGGCGCGGTCTGCTCTAGGCGGGTCACACGCCGCGTTTTGACCGCCAGGTTTTGAGTGCACAATTTTGGCGCGGTCTGCTCTAGGCGGGTCACACGCCGCGTTTTGACCGCCAGGTGTAGATTGTGCTATATTGGCGTGGTCTGCTCTAGGCGGGTCACACGCCGCGTTTTGACCGCCAGGTGTAGAGTGCACAATTTTGGCGCGGTCTGCTCTAGGCGGGTCACACGCCGCGTTTTGACCGCCAGGTGTAGATTGTGCTATATTGGCGTGGTCTGCTCTAGGCGGGTCACACGCCGCGTTTTGACCGCCAGGTGTAGATTGTGCTATATTGGCGTGGTCTTCTCTAGGCGGGTCACACGCCGCGTTTTGACCGCCAGGTGTAGATTGTGGTATTTTGGCGCGGTCTGCTCTAGGCGGGTCACACGCCGCGTGTTGACCGTCACGTGTAGATTGTGCTATTTTGGCGCGGTCTGCTCTAGGCGGGTCACACGCCGCGTTTTGACCACCACATGTAGATTGTGGTATATTGGCGCGGTCTGCTCTAGGCGGGTCACACGCCGCGTTTTGACCGCCAGGTGTAGATTGTGCTATATTGGCGTGGTCTGCTCTAGGCGGGTCACACGCCGCGTTTTGACCGCCAGGTGTAGAGTGCACAATTATGGTGTGGTCTGCTCTAGGCGGGTCACACGCTGCGTTTTGACCGTCACGTGTAGATTGTGCTATTTTGGCGCGGTCTGCTCTAGGCGGTTCACACGCCGCGTTTTGACCGCCAGGTGTAGAGTGCACAATTTTGGCGCGGTCTGCTCTAGGCGGGTCACACGCCGCGTTTTGACCGCCAGGTTTTGAGTGCACAATTTTGGCGCGGTCTGCTCTAGGCGGGTCACACGCCGCGTTTTGACCGCCAGGTGTAGATTGTGCTATATTTGCGTGGTCTGCTCTAGGCGGGTCACACGCCGCGTTTTGACCGCCAGGTGTAGAGTGCACAATTTTGGCGCGGTCTGCTCTAGGCGGGTCACACGCCGCGTTTTGACCGCCAAGTGTAGATTGTGGTATTTTGGCGCGGTCTGCTCTAGGCGGGTCACACGCCGCGTTTTGACCGTCACGTGTAGATTGTGCTATTTTGGCGCGGTCTGCTCTAGGCGGGTCACACGCCGCATTTTGACCACCACATGTAGATTGTGGTATATTGGCGCGGTCTGCTCTAGGCGGGTCACACGCCGCGTTTTGACCGCCAGGTGTAGATTGCACTATTTTGGCGCGGTCTGCTCTAGGCGGGTCACACGCCGGGTTTTGACCGCCAGGTGTAGAGTGCAAAATTTTGGTGCGGTCTGCTCTAGGCGGGTCACACGCTGCATTTTGACCGTCACGTCTAGATTGTGCTATTTTGGCGCGGTTTGTTCTAGGTGGGTCACACGCCGCGTTTTGACCGCCAGGTGTAGAGTGCACAATTTTGTCGCGGTCTGTTCTAGGCGGGTCACACGCCGCGTTTTGACCGCCAGGTGTAGAGTGCACAATTTTGGCGCGGTCTGCTCTAGGCGGGTCACACGCCGCGTTTTGACCGCCAGGTTTTGAGTGCACAATTTTGGCGCGGGCTGCTCTAGGCGGGTCACACGCCGCGTTTTGACCGCCAGGTGTAGATTGTGCTATATTGGCGTGGTCTGCTCTAGGCGGGTCACACGCCGCGTTTTGACCGCCAGGTGTAGAGTGCACAATTTTGGCGCGGTCTGCTCTAGGCGGGTCACACGCCGCGTTTTGACCGCCAGGTGTAGATTGTGCTATATTGGCGTGGTCTGCTCTAGGCGGGTCACACGCCGCGTTTTGACCGCCAGGTGTAGATTGTGCTATATTGGCGTGGTCTGCTCTAGGCGGGTCATACGCCGCGTTTTGACCGCCACGTGTAGATTGTGCTATTTTGGTGCGGTCTGCTCTAGGCTGGTCACACGCCGCGTTTTGACGGCCAGGTGTAGAGTGCACAATTTTGGCGCGGTCTGCTCTAGGCGGGTCACACGCCGCGTTTTGACCGCCACGTGTAGATTGTGGTATTTTGGCGCGGTCTGCTCTAGGCAGGTCACACGCCGCGTTTTGACCGCCAGGTGTAGATTGTGTTATTTTGGCGCGGTCTGCTCTAGGCGGGTCACACGCCGCGTTTTGACCGCCACGTGTAGATTGTGCTATTTTGGCGCGGTCTGCTCTAGGCGGGTCACACGCCGCGTTTTGACCGCCAGGTGTAGATTGTGCTATTTTGGCGCGGTCTGCTCTAGGCGGGTCACACGCCGCGTTTTGACCGCCAGGTGTAGATTGTGCTATTTTGGCGCGGTCTGCTCTAGGCGGGTTACACGCCGCGTTTTGACCGCCAGGTGTAGATTGTGCTATTTTGGGGCGATCTGCTCTAGGCGGGTCACACGCCGCGTTTTGACCGCCAGGTGTAGAGTGCACAATTTTGATGCGGTCTGCTCTAGGCGGGTCACACGCCGCGTTTTGACCGCCAGGTGTAGATTGTGCTATTTTGGCGCGGTCTGCTCTAGGCGTGTCGCACACCGCGTTTTGACCGCCACGTGTAGATTGTGCTATTTTGGCGCGGTCTGCTCTAGGCGGTTCACACGCCACGTTTTGACCGCCACGTGTAGATTGTGCTATTTTGCCGCGGTCTGCTCTAGGCGGGTTACACGCCACGTTTTGACCGCCAGGTGTAGATTGTGCTATTTTGGCGCGGTCTGCTCTAGGCGGGTCACAGGCCGCGTTTTGACCGCCAGGTGTAGAGTGCACAATTTAGGCGTGGTCTGCTATAGGCGGTCACACGCTGCGTTTTGACCGCCAGGTGTAGAGTGCACAATTTTGGTGCGGTCTGCTATAGGCGGGTCACACGCCGCGTTTTGACCGCCAGGTGTAGAGTGCACAATTTTGGCGCGGTCTGCTCTAGGCGGGTCACTCGCCGCGTTTTGACCGCCAGGTGTAGAGTGCACAATTTTGGCGCGGTCTGCTCTAGGCGGGTTACACGCCGCGTTTTGACCGCCAGGTGTAGAGTGCACAATTTTGGCGCGGTCTGCTCTAGGCGGGTCACTCGCCGCGTTTTGACCGCCAGGTGTAGAGTGCACAATTTTGGTGCGGTCTGCTATAGGCGGGTCACTCGCCGGGTTTTGACCGCCACGTGTAGATTGTGCTATTTTGGTGCGGTCTGCTCTAGGCGGGTCACACGCCGCGTTTTGACCGTCACGTGTAGATTGTGCTATTTTGAAGCGGTCTGCTCTAGGCAGGTCACACGCCGCGTTTTGACCGCCACATGTAGATTGTGGTATATTGGCGCGGTCTGCTCTAGGCGGGTCACACGCCGCGTTTTGACCGCCACGTGTAGATTGTGCTATATTGGCGCGGTCTGCTCTAGGCGGGTCACACGCCGCGTTTTGACCGCCAGGTGTAGATTGTGCTATTTTGGTGCGGTCTGCTCTAGGCGGGTTACACGCCGCGTTCTAACCGCCACGTGTAGATTGTGCTAAACTGGCGCGGTCTGCTCTAGGCGGGTTACACGCCGCGTTCTAACCGTCACGTGTAGATTGTGCTATATTGGCGTGGTCTGCTCTAGGCGGGTCACACGCCGCGTTTTGACCGCCAGGTGTAGAGTGCACAATTTTGGCGCGGTCTGCTCTAGGCGGGTCACACGCCGCGTTTTGACCGCCAGGTGTAGATTGTGCTATATTGGCGTGGTCTGCTCTAGGCGGGTCACACGCCGCGTTTTGACCGCCAGGTGTAGATTGTGCTATATTGGCGTGGTCTTCTCTAGGCGGGTCACACGCCGCGTTTTGACCGCCAGGTGTAGATTGTGGTATTTTGGCGCGGTCTGCTCTAGGCGGGTCACACGCCGCGTTTTGACCGTCACGTGTAGATTGTGCTATTTTGGCGCGGTCTGCTCTAGGCGGGTCACACGCCGCGTTTTGACCACCACATGTAGATTGTGGTATATTGGCGCGGTCTGCTCTAGGCGGGTCACACGCCGCGTTTTGACCGCCAGGTGTAGATTGTGCTATATTGGCGTGGTCTGCTCTAGGCGGGTCACACGCCGCGTTTTGACCGCCAGGTGTAGAGTGCACAATTATGGTGTGGTCTGCTCTAGGCGGGTCACACGCTGCGTTTTGACCGTCACGTGTAGATTGTGCTATTTTGGCGCGGTCTGCTCTAGGCGGTTCACACGCCGCGTTTTGACCGCCAGGTGTAGAGTGCACAATTTTGGCGCGGTCTGCTCTAGGCGGGTCACACGCCGCGTTTTGACCGCCAGGTTTTGAGTGCACAATTTTGGCGCGGTCTGCTCTAGGCGGGTCACACGCCGCGTTTTGACCGCCAGGTGTAGATTGTGCTATATTGGCGTGGTCTGCTCTAGGCGGGTCACACGCCGCGTTTTGACCGCCAGGTGTAGAGTGCACAATTTTGGCGCGGTCTGCTCTAGGCGGGTCACACGCCGCGTTTTGACCGCCAAGTGTAGATTGTGGTATTTTGGCGCGGTCTGCTCTAGGCGGGTCACACGCCGCGTTTTGACCGTCACGTGTAGATTGTGCTATTTTGGCGCGGTCTGCTCTAGGCGGGTCACACGCCGCATTTTGACCACCACATGTAGATTGTGGTATATTGGCGCGGTCTGCTCTAGGCGGGTCACACGCCGCGTTTTGACCGCCAGGTGTAGATTGCACTATTTTGGCGCGGTCTGCTCTAGGCGGGTCACACGCCGGGTTTTGACCGCCAGGTGTAGAGTGCAAAATTTTGGTGCGGTCTGCTCTAGGCGGGTCACACGCTGCGTTTTGACCGTCACGTCTAGATTGTGCTATTTTGGCGCGGTCTGTTCTAGGTGGGTCACACGCCGCGTTTTGACCGCCAGGTGTAGAGTGCACAATTTTGTCGCGGTCTGTTCTAGGCGGGTCACACGCCGCGTTTTGACCGCCAGGTGTAGAGTGCACAATTTTGGCGCGGTCTGCTCTAGGCGGGTCACACGCCGCGTTTTGACCGCCAGGTTTTGAGTGCACAATTTTGGCGCGGGCTGCTCTAGGCGGGTCACACGCCGCGTTTTGACCGCCAGGTGTAGATTGTGCTATATTGGCGTGGTCTGCTCTAGGCGGGTCACACGCCGCGTTTTGACCGCCAGGTGTAGAGTGCACAATTTTGGCGCGGTCTGCTCTAGGCGGGTCACACGCCGCGTTTTGACCGCCAGGTGTAGATTGTGCTATATTGGCGTGGTCTGCTCTAGGCGGGTCACACGCCGCGTTTTGACCGCCAGGTGTAGATTGTGCTATATTGGCGTGGTCTGCTCTAGGCGGGTCATACGCCGCGTTTTGACCGCCACGTGTAGATTGTGCTATTTTGGTGCGGTCTGCTCTAGGCTGGTCACACGCCGCGTTTTGACGGCCAGGTGTAGAGTGCACAATTTTGGCGCGGTCTGCTCTAGGCGGGTCACACGCCGCGTTATGACCGCCACGTGTAGATTGTGGTATTTTGGCGCGGTCTGCTCTAGGCAGGTCACACGCCGCGTTTTGACCGCCAGGTGTAGATTGTGTTATTTTGGCGCGGTCTGCTCTAGGCGGGTCACACGCCGCGTTTTGACCGCCACGTGTAGATTGTGCTATTTTGGCGCGGTCTGCTCTAGGCGGGTCACACGCCGCGTTTTGACCGCCAGGTGTAGATTGTGCTATTTTGGCGCGGTCTGCTCTAGGCGGGTCACACGCCGCGTTTTGACCGCCAGGTGTAGATTGTGCTATTTTGGCGCGGTCTGCTCTAGGCGGGTTACACGCCGCGTTTTGACCGCCAGGTGTAGATTGTGCTATTTTGGGGCGATCTGCTCTAGGCGGGTCACACGCCGCGTTTTGACCGCCAGGTGTAGAGTGCACAATTTTGATGCGGTCTGCTCTAGGCGGGTCACACGCCGCGTTTTGACCGCCAGGTGTACATTGTGCTATTTTGGCGCGGTCTGCTCTAGGCGTGTCGCACACCGCGTTTTGACCGCCACGTTTAGATTGTGCTATTTTGGCGCGGTCTGCTCTAGGCGGTTCACACGCCACGTTTTGACCGCCACGTGTAGATTGTGCTATTTTGCCGCGGTCTGCTCTAGGCGGGTTACACGCCACGTTTTGACCGCCAGGTGTAGATTGTGCTATTTTGGCGCGGTCTGCTCTAGGCGGGTCACAGGCCGCGTTTTGACCGCCAGGTGTAGAGTGCACAATTTAGGCGTGGTCTGCTATAGGCGGTCACACGCTGCGTTTTGACCGCCAGGTGTAGAGTGCACAATTTTGGTGCGGTCTGCTATAGGCGGGTCACACGCCGCGTTTTGACCGCCAGGTGTAGAGTGCACAATTTTGGCGCGGTCTGCTCTAGGCGGGTCACTCGCCGCGTTTTGACCGCCAGGTGTAGAGTGCACAATTTTGGCGCGGTCTGCTCTAGGCGGGTTACACGCCGCGTTTTGACCGCCAGGTGTAGAGTGCACAATTTTGGCGCGGTCTGCTCTAGGCGGGTCACTCGCCGCGTTTTGACCGCCAGGTGTAGAGTGCACAATTTTGGTGCGGTCTGCTATAGGCGGGTCACTCGCCGGGTTTTGACCGCCACGTGAAGATTGTGCTATTTTGGTGCGGTCTGCTCTAGGCGGGTCACACGCCGCGTTTTGACCGTCACGTGTAGATTGTGCTATTTTGAAGCGGTCTGCTCTAGGCAGGTCACACGCCGCGTTTTGACCGCCACATGTAGATTGTGGTATATTGGCGCGGTCTGCTCTAGGCGGGTCACACGCCGCGTTTTGACCGCCACGTGTAGATTGTGCTATATTGGCGCGGTCTGCTCTAGGCGGGTCACACGCCGCGTTTTGACCGCCAGGTGTAGATTGTGCTATTTTGGTGCGGTCTGCTCTAGGCGGGTTACACGCCGCGTTCTAACCGCCACGTGTAGATTGTGCTAAACTGGCGCGGTCTGCTCTAGGCGGGTTACACGCCGCGTTCTAACCGTCACGTGTAGATTGTGCTATTTTGGCGCGGTCTGCTCTAGGCGGGTCACACGCCGCGTTTTGACCGCCAGGTGTAGAGTGCACAATTTTGGTGCGGTCTGCTCTAGGCGGGTCACACGCTGCGTTTTGACCGTTACGTCTAGATTGTGCTATTTTGGCGCGGTCTGCTCTAGGTGGGTCACACGCCGCGTTTTGACCGCCAGGTGTAGAGTGCACAATTTTGTCGCGGTCTGCTCTAGGCGGGTCACACGCCGCGTTTTGACCGCCAGGTGTAGAGTGCACAATTTTGGCGCGGTCTCCTCTAGGCGCGTCACACGCCGCGTTTTGACCGCCAGGTTTTGAGTGCACAATTTTGGCGCGGTCTGCTCTAGGCGGGTCACACGCCGCGTTTTGACCGCCAGGTGTAGATTGTGCTATATTGGCGTGGTCTGCTCTAGGCGGGTCACACGTCGCGTTTTGACCGCCAGGTGTAGAGTGCACAATTTTGGCGCGGTCTGCTCTAGGCGGGTCACACGCCGCGTTTTGACCGCCAGGTGTAGATTGTGCTATATTGGCGTGGTCTGCTCTAGGCGGGTCACACGCCTCGTTTTGACCGCCAGGTGTAGATTGTGCTATATTGGCGTGGTCTGCTCTAGGCGGGTCACACGCCGCGTTTTGACCGCCACGTGTAGATTGTGCTATTTTGGTGCGGTCTGCTCTAGGCGGGTCACACGCCGCGTTTTGACGGCCAGGTGTAGAGTGCACAATTTTGGCGCGGTCTGCTCTAGGCGGGTCACACGCCGCGTTTTGACCGCCACGTGTAGATTGTGGTATTTTGGCGCTGTCTGCTCTAGGCAGGTCACACGCCGCGTTTTGACCGCCAGGTGTAGATTGTGTTATTTTGGCGCGGTCTGCTCTAGGCGGGTCACACGCCGCGTTTTGACCGCCACGTGTAGATTGTGCTATTTTGGCGCGGTCTGCTCTAGGCGGGTCACACGCCGCGTTTTGACCGCCAGGCGTAGATTGTGCTATTTTGGCGCGGTCTGCTCTAGGCGGGTCACACGCCGCGTTTTGACCGCCAGGTGTAGATTGGGCTATTTTGGCGCGGTCTGCTCTAGGCGGGTTACACGCCGCGTTTTGACCGCCAGGTGTAGATTGTGCTATTTTGGCGTGATCTGCTCTAGGCGGGTCACACGCCGCGTTTTGACCGCCAGGTGTAGAGTGCACAATTTTGGTGCGGTCTGCTCTAGGCGGGTCACACGCCGCGTTTTGACCGCCAGGTGTAGATTGTGCTATTTTGGCGCGGTCTGCTCTAGGCGTGTCACACGCCGCGTTTTGACCGCCACGTGTAGATTGTGCTATTTTGGCGCGGTCTGCTCTAGGCGGTTCACACGCCACGTTTTGACCGCCACGTGTAGATTGTGCTATTTTGGCGCGGTCTGCTCTAGGCGGGTTACACGCCACGTTTTGACCGCCAGGTGTAGATTGTGCTATTTTGGCGCGGTCTGTTCTAGGCGGGTCACACGCCGCGTTTTGATCGCCAGGTGTAGAGTGCACAATTTTGGCGTGGTGTGCTATAGGCGGGTCACACGCTGCGTTTTGACCGCCAGGTGTAGAGTGCACAATTTTGGTGCGGTCTGCTATAGGCGGGTCACACGCCGCGTTTTGACCGCCAGGTGTAGAGTGCACAATTTTGGCGCGGTCTGCTCTAGGCGGGTCACTCGCCGCGTTTTGACCGCCAGGTGTAGAGTGCACAATTTTGGCGCGGTCTGCTCTAGGCGGGTTACACGCCGCGTTTTGACCGCCAGGTGTAGAGTGCACAATTTTGGCGCGGTCTGCTCTAGGCGGGTCACTCGCCGCGATTTGACCGCCAGGTGTAGAGTGCACAATTTTGGTGCGGTCTGCTATAGGCGGGTCACACACCGCGTTTTGACCGCCAGGTGTAGAGTGCACAATTTTGGCGCGGTCTGCTCTAGGCGGGTCACTCGCCGCGTTTTGACCGCCAGGTGTAGAGTGCACAATTTTGGTGCAGTCTGCTATAGGCGGGTCACTCGCCGGGTTTTGACCGCCACGTGTAGATTGTGCTATTTTGGTGCGGTCTGCTCTAGGCGGGTCACACGCCGCGTTTTGACAATCACGTGTAGATTGCACAATGTTGGCGCGATCTGCTCTAGGCGGGTCACACGCCACGTTTTGACGGTCACGTGTAGATTGTGGTATATTGGCGCGGTCTGCTCCAGGCGGGTCACACGCCGCGTTTTGACCGCCAGGTGTAGAGTGCACAATTTTGGTGCGGTCTGCTATAGGCGGGTCACACGCTGCGTTTTGACAATCACGTGTAGATTGCACAATGTTGGCGCGGTCTGCTCTAGGCGGGTCACACGCCACGTTTTGACCGCCACGTGTAGATTGTGCTATTTTGGCGTGGTCTGCTCTAGGCGGGTCACACGTCGCGTTTTGACCGCCAGGTGTAGAGTGCACAATTTTGGCGCGGTCTGCTCTAGGCGGGTCACACGCCGCGTTTTGACCGCCAGGTGTAGATTGTGCTATATTGGCGTGGTCTGCTCTAGGCGGGTCACACGCCTCGTTTTGACCGCCAGGTGTAGATTGTGCTATATTGGCGTGGTCTGCTCTAGGCGGGTCACACGCCGCGTTTTGACCGCCACGTGTAGATTGTGCTATTTTGGTGCGGTCTGCTCTAGGCGGGTCACACGCCGCGTTTTGACGGCCAGGTGTAGAGTGCACAATTTTGGCGCGGTCTGCTCTAGGCGGGTCACACGCCGCGTTTTGACCGCCACGTGTAGATTGTGGTATTTTGGCGCTGTCTGCTCTAGGCAGGTCACACGCCGCGTTTTGACCGCCAGGTGTAGATTGTGTTATTTTGGCGCGGTCTGCTCTAGGCGGGTCACACGCCGCGTTTTGACCGCCACGTGTAGATTGTGCTATTTTGGCGCGGTCTGCTCTAGGCGGGTCACACGCCGCGTTTTGACCGCCAGGTGTAGATTGTGCTATTTTGGCGCGGTCTGCTCTAGGCGGGTCACACGCCGCGTTTTGACCGCCAGGTGTAGATTGTGCTATTTTGGCGCGGTCTGCTCTAGGCGGGTTACACGCCGCGTTTTGACCGCCAGGTGTGGATTGTGCTATTTTGGCGTGATCTGCTCTAGGCGGGTCACACGCCGCGTTTTGACCGCCCGGTGTAGAGTGCACAATTTTGGTGCGGTCTGCTCTAGGCGGGTCACACGCCGCGTTTTGACCGCCAGGTGTAGATTGTGCTATTTTGGCGCGGTCTGCTCTAGGCGTGTCACACGCCGCGTTTTGACCGCCACGTGTAGATTGTGCTATATTTGACGCGGTCTGCTCTAGGCGGTTCACAGGCCACGTTTTGACCGCCACGTGTAGATTGTGCTATTTTGGCGCGGTCTGCTCTAGGCGGGTTACACGCCACGTTTTGACCGCCAGGTGTAGATTGTGCTATTTTGGCGCGGTCTGCTCTAGGCGGGTCACACGCCGCGTTTTGATCGCCAGGTGTAGAGTGCACAATTTTGGCGTGGTGTGCTATAGGCGGGTCACACGCTGCGTTTTGACCGCCAGGTGTAGAGTGCACAATTTTGGTGCGGTCTGCTATAGGCGGGTCACACGCCGCGTTTTGACCGCCAGGTGTAGAGTGCACAATTTTGGCGCGGTCTGCTCTAGGCGGGTCACTCGCCGCGTTTTGACCGCCAGGTGTAGAGTGCACAATTTTGGCGCGGTCTGCTCTAGGCGGGTTACACGCCGCGTTTTGACCGCCAGGTGTAGAGTGCACAATTTTGGCGCGGTCTGCTCTAGGCGGGTCACTCGCCGCGTTTTGACCGCCAGGTGTAGAGTGCACAATTTTGGTGCGGTCTGCTATAGGCGGGTCACTCGCCGCGTTTTGACCGCCAGGTGTAGAGTGCACAATTTTGGTGCGGTCTGCTATAGGCGGGTCACACGCCGGGTTTTGACCGCCACGTGTAGATTGTGCTATTTTGGTGCGGTCTGCTCTAGGCGGGTCACACGCCGCGTTTTGACAATCACGTGTAGATTGCACAATGTTGGCGCGATCTGCTCTAGGCGGGTCCCACCCCACGTTTTGACGGTCACGTGTAGATTGTGGTATATTGGCGCGGTCTGCTCTAGGCGGGTCACACGCCGCGTTTTGACCGCCAGGTGTAGAGTGCACAATTTTGGTGCGGTCTGCTATAGGCGGGTCACACGCTGCGTTTTGACAATCACGTGTAGATTGCACAATGTTGGCGCGGTCTGCTCTAGGCGGGTCACACGCCACGTTTTGACCGCCACGTGTAGATTGTGCTATTTTGGCGCGGTCTGCTCTAGGCGGGTCACACGCCACGTTTTGACCGCCAGGTGTAGATTTTGCTATTTTGACGCGGTCTGCTCTAGGCGGGTCACACGCCGCGTTTTGACCGCCACGTGTAGATTGTGCTATTTTGGCGCGGTCTGCTCTAGGCGGTTCACACGCCGCGTTTTGACCGCCACGTGTAGATTGTGCTATTTTGGCGCGGTCTGCTCTAGGCGGGTCACACGCCACGTTTTGACCGTCACGTGTAGATTGTGCTATTTTGGCGCGGTCTGCTCTAGGCGGTTCACACGCCGCGTTTTGACCGCTACGTTTAGATTGTGCTATTTTGGCGCGGTCTGCTCTAGGCGGGTCACACGCCACGTTTTGACCGCCAGGTGTAGATTGTGCTATTTTGGTGCGGTCTGCTCTAGGGGGGTCACACGTCGCGTTTTGACCGTCACGTGTTGATTGTGCTATTTTGGTGCGGTCTGCTCTAGGCGGGTCACACGCCGCGTTTTGACGGTCACGTGTAGATTGCGGTATATTGGCGCGGTCTGCTCTAGGCGGGTCACACGCCGCGTTTTGACCGTCACGTGTAGATTGTGCTATTTTGGCGCGGTCTGCTCTAAGCGGGTCACACGCCGCGTTTTGACCACCACGTGTAGATTGTGCTATTTTGGCGCGGTCTGCTCTAGGCGGGTCACACGCCGCGTTTTGATGGTCACGTGTAGATTGTGCTATTTTGGCGCGGTCTGCTCTAGGCGGGTCACACGCCGCGTTTAACGGTCACGTGTAGATTGAAACATTTTGGCGCGGTAGGAGGCGGGCGGAACGCAGCGTTTTACCCGCTCGTGTAAAATGGCCCTAAGTTAGCAACCATCTGCGCATTAGCACGAAGTAGAATTGGGAAACGAGTTTACCATGCTTTATAAAATTTTGCCATTCTGTGTTTTAGTTACATTTCTTATTTTAGTCAACCCTGACTTTGATTTCCAAAATTGTAATAATCCTAAACAATGTAATATCCGCTAGGAACTAGCTAGTCACACCAGTTTCTACTTTGGCTATATTAATACTTAAATTGTAATGAGTAATAACCAAGAATGCGCAGAGATATGATTTTAGAAAACTAAAGGATCCGAACATAAAGAAGAGAGTGAAGAACGTCCTAAACGAATAAATAAATAAATAAATAAATAAAAACATTGGAAAACATTAGTACTATAGGAAGTATAGGAAGTATTGAAAAAGGACTTGCTACTCTAAATGATACAACAAGGGGAGTAAAGGAGCAATATGCTACCTAAAACTTTATTAAACAAAAACCGTAAATCATGGATGTCCGGTGAAATATTAAGAATTATGGAACAAAGAAAAAAAGCATAAAGGAAATCAAAATGAATACAAAAGAATACAGAACATCATTAGGATAAAGAAATGAGAAGTCTACGAGAAAGAAAAAAAATTAACAATATCAGGAACTAGAATTATATCAGAGCAGACACGATAACTTCAATATCCATCGTGAAAGAAGTAACGGGAAAATTTCGGAAAAACAACAGTGGCAAAATAACAGATGAAAACGGTACTTTAGTCATGAAAGAAAGTATGGAAAAATATTTAATAGATCTATTCCATGAGCTCAGAGCAAAACAAATACCTCTCATTGAAGATGACATCCGAAATCCTTCCAGAAGAAATAATTACATCTGTCAAACAAATGAAGGATGGAAAAGCATTAGGCCTGTATGACGTTCCATTAGAATTATTGAAGATATTAGATGAAGAAAACATAACATTATTAACAGGTATCTTCAACTCTATATACTCAACAGGGAAAATCTCAAAAAATGGCTAAAATCAGAGTTCATAACAATACCAAAAAAGCCAGGTGAGAAAATCTGCGGAGATTATCGAACAATAAGATTAATGAGTCACTTTTAAAACTAGTTCTAAAAGACATCCACAAAAAAATATAATTATCGTATATGTGAAGAACAAATCGCACCCAATCGGTTTGGTTTTGTGAACGCCGTCGGCAAAAGAGAAGCCTTGTTTAGTGTGCAAGTTTTGTTTCAAAAATGCAAAGATGTAAGTTGTAATGTTTTTGTATGCCTAATTTACGATGCAAAGGCGTTTGACCGCATTAGACATGAACAAATAATAGATATACTGAAAAGACTGGAATGGAGGGTAAAGATCTTAGAATAATAGCTAATCTTTATTGGAATCAATCAGCGGTCCTCAGGGTAGGTAAAGAACATACTGATCAAGTAAACATCCTGCGAGGAGTGCGACAAGGGTGCATACTCTCTCCTCTGATATTCAGCCTGTATTCAGAGCAGATTTTTAGCGAAGCTCTAAATGACATAAACGAAGGTATCTCGATAAACGGGATTAGCTTAATAACCTACGTTATACAGATGTTACAATAGTATTCGCGGATACAATAGAAGGGTAGCAAACCGTGATGAACGAAATTACAGATACGAATAACATTTATGGACTAGATATTAATACTAGTAAAATTAAACTCATGATCAGTAGCAAAGAAATCATCACAGGAGCAAACCTGTACATAAATCAGGCAAGAATAGAATGAGTCTCACATTACAATTACCTAGGTACTATCATCAATGAACAATGGGATAACTCGCAAGAGATCCGTTGTAGAATTGGCAAGGTTCAAAGTGCCTTCTTAACAATGGGCTCTCCCCCCCCCCCCCCAGGGCCTCACATCTAGTGGGACGTGGATTAGTGACCACGGGGCCCCAGCTGAGTCCGGCATTGCTTCCACTTACTTGTGCTAGTCTCCTCTCCGTCTTCTTTCCTGTCGACCTCACTTGGTCAACTCTTGTTCTCTTCCGACCCCGAAGGTATTAGGGTATCCGAGGCCTAGGGAGTCTCTTCCTTTCCCGCCTTAATTGGCCCTTGTCTCATATTTTCTGTTACCCTCATTCTTCGAGGGATCAGCCTTCTTTTTCTTTTCATGTTATCTCCTGCCTTCTGCTCAAGGCCTTCAAGGAGGCAGTGTGTAAGTAGCCCCACCACTTCTGGTGCACCCTGGATAGTGTTACACCCTTAGGGGCTCACGGCTGGTGAGTTCGAGAGTTCGCGACACCGAGGGATTCCTGAGCTGGGTCCGCTTTTCCCCCTTTTGTCCCTTACCTGTGGGGAGACCACTCTCCTCTTTCACTTTCCTATCTGCCTTTTATGGCTCTCCTTCCTTCCAAGATCCTCAATCCTTATTCTTCGAGGGTTGAGGGGATTTCGTTTCCTCCTGTCCTTTATTTGACTTATTCTCTTTTTGTTTTCCATTTCTTCTTCTAGTATATAAGTTAGTAGTTAGTGTTAGTTATAGTTTACGTTTCATTATCATCTTCACGATCACCCACACCATTAGGGGCCGATAACCTAGATGTTAGGCCCCTTATAACAACAATTATCATCATCATCAACAATGGGCTCGATTTTCAAGAGTCATAACCTCACCCTCACCACAAAAATAAGACTCCTCAAATGCTATATATACCCACTGCTTCTGTATGACGTAGAAACATGGACCTTGAAGGAAGAAACCATTTCTAAACTCCACGCGTTTGAACTATGGTTATACTGAAGGATTCTAAAGATACCATGGACTCATAAGTTTACCAACCAAGAAGTATTACGAAGGATGAATACAACCCCAGAAATAGTTAATATTGTTAAATGCCGTAAGCTTCAATACCTGGGTCACAGAAGAGGAACAGAGGCAGATACGAACTACTGCAATGCATTTTGCAAGGAAGAGTAGTAGGAAAACGAGGCACAGGACGAAGAAGGAATTCCTGGCTTGCCAAACACAGAGTATGGTTCGGAGAATAGTACATTATGCAACGAGCCTATAATGATAGGAGAGTTGCATACGACTGTTTATGTTCGACGATAATTTTAAAATTATTTTATGTTCGAATATAAATATTCATAAATATCTGTCGAGATTTAGCCAGTTTTATGTACTGAACAGTGCGCATGAGACGCAGAGAATGCCTTGTATTTGACCATGGCCTCCTCGATTACCCTACTATGACACTAGGCCATGCAGTGAAATTTAAATTAGAAGGCCGTGGAACTCAGCGCATCTAATTATCTAATTGGTCAAACAATTGTTTCATGAGCTCTGATTGGTGGGAGAAACTGTTTCATCATGAAAAATAGTTTTATAATGAGCCTCATTATAGAACAGTTTTCTGACTTGTCAGGGTCGAACATAATAGTACATTATGCAACGAGCCTATAATGGCAGTAATTAAAACACGAGTATGTTTATAAAACGAGCGTAAGCGAGCATTCAGTCAAACCGTCACCGAAGTCGTTTGAAAGCAATGCGCTGTTTAGAAATTGGAGTTGGTGATATTAAGGTACAGTGCTATTTCTTGTCTCTTATTCGCCAGTTTATTTACGCAAACATAATGGACGGTGCATTTTCCATGTCGGTAAGTTATATAGACATGTTGGATTTTGAGCGCATGCGCGAAGGTATCCTTACCTAATTGGTCAATGAATGAGCTCTGATTGGCTGGAGAAACTGTATCATAATGAAAAACAGTGTTATAATGGCCATCATTATGATACAGTTTTCTGACATATAATGTTTACATTTCGACATGGTCGAACATAAACATAGGCCTAATAATGTTACCTATGTTACGTCCCATTTAACTACCGTGGCTTTTAGAGACGCCGGGGTGCAGGAATTTCTTCCCCGAAGGGGATCTTAAACGTGCCAGTAAATCTACTGACACGGCTCCCTCACATTTGCGCACCCTCAAATGCCAGCTGACTGCGCCAGGATTCGATCCTACAACCTTGGGAATAACAGGCGAGATCGTTACCGCTGAGCCACGCAGCCAGCCGGTTTGTAAAAACACCCACCCAATATTGTTCCGGATAGCGACCAATAAAGTCACCATAGACAGAAAGAAGCAGGCAGGCACCCTGAGAAGAAGAATACTTACCTGGCGTAGTGGTTACCGTGATCAATAAGGTGGTTCCCCCAGCACTAGGCCCTCGCATTACCCTTCGCTTGGGTTGACCCATGTGAAAACCCGAAATGTGGGTATCTCTGGCGCGTAATTAACCTACTTCCGATTTTTGCAAAAAATGAAAGTAGACTTATGAGATCCACACAGGGCCAAAATTTGTGTGTCTGTCTATGTGTGTGTGTGTGTCTGTGTGTGTGTGTGTGTGCGTGAGTGTGTGTACTCTGAATGTCTGTCCACCCTATCAATTCGAACACGGTGAAACCGAATTGAACGAAATTTGGTACAGAGGTAGAACTAACAAAGGGTACCTCAGTGTCATCTTTTATATCGCCGCCATCTTGACGGAAACGTAATGGCGGCCACCCAAATTTTCAAAGCTTAAAACAAATTACGACCAACCTAATAATCTGATCTCTACCAAATTTTGCAACAACATACCTTTATGTGAGAAGCGTTCTTGGACCAAGCTACAAAGTCATCAGTCCAATAATTTCTAGATAGCGGCCATGTATGTGTGCAAATTGATTCCCCATATCAATTCAAACACGGTGAAACCGAATTGAATGAAAGTTTTTACAGAGATAGCACTAGCAAAAGGCACCTCATATTCATGTTTAATATCCGTATAACACGTTGTATTTCAACAAGCTACTACAACCAACATTCAATTATACTCCTTGAAAAGGACAAAGAGTTATAACAATACCCATGCATTTAGGAGAAAGTAGGCTATTTATGTTCTTTACTGAACATCTTGTTTTTGGTGTGGTAAGATAGCTAAAATCTAATTTTTGAAAGAGCGTTGTGCAAATTGGTAATAATTTGGTACTTGTGGAAGGGGAAATGTCGAAATTTACTTAGTTGGTTTATTTTAGGCTGTTAATGGCAACCCTGATTATTTCTGTTCTGTTCTTAATTGTTGCAAAAAAAATACTGGAATTCTGTTTGGATTTGCTTGCATATTTTTACTATTCCTGCTCAGTTTTCTTATAACTTATTTCTAGACATTTATATTTGAAAGTCAATAATGAGACCGGTGACGGTGACCGAGAGCGCTGGCATCGGAGAGCGTGGTTTCGATTCCCACCTCGGCCATCTTGAAAATGGTTTCAGTGGTTTCCCATTTTCACCCGCAAACAAATGCCGGGTCTATTCCTTTTAACAGTCCACGGCCGACTCCTTCCAAAATCTCTTCCCGGACCTTTCCTTAATTAGACCCAAGGTAGCGGTCACTTGGCCTGTCTTCCCCAGGGGCTCACACCTTGTGGGACGTGTGTTGGCGACCACGGGACCCCAGCTGAGTCCAGCATTGCTTCCACTTACTTATGCCGGGCTTCTCTCCGTCTTCTTTCCTGTCAACCTCTCTTGGTCAACTCTTGTTCTTTTCCGACCCCGAATGTATTAGAGTATCCGAGGCCCAGGGAGTCTTTCACTTTCACACCTTTATTTCTTCGAGGGATCAGACCTCTTGTTTTCTTTTAACTATATTTCCTTTTCGCTTTAAGAATCCCGCACTGTTTTTTGTTACTTGGCTCCCCGTGTATCTAAATTCCCTTTAGCGATTTTTTGTTTTTTCATCTACACTACATTTCATTTTGTAGGTATTTTCTAATCTACGTTGCATTTTGTAAGTTTTTTCGATCCAAATTACATTTCACGATTGTTTTCAACCTCAATTGCATTTTGTAAAGATTGGCAATCTAAATTGCTATTCAGTAAGTCTTTCAATGTAGGAGCAGGGAATTTTTGTGAGTATTTTGAATTTCAATTGCATTTTGTAAGTATTTTCAACCAAAGCGCATTTCGCAAGAATTTTAAATCTAAATTGCATTTTCTGTGGTGGGCATTTTGCGAGTATTTTGATTCTGAATTACATTTTGTCAAGTATTTTCAATCTAAATTGCATTTTGTAAGTATTGTCAATCCAAATGAGTAGTTTGACTCTACCGTACATTTTGTAAGCATTTTCAATTTCAATTGCATTTTGTACGTATTTTGAACCTAGCCTACATTTTGTGCGTATTTTTCAATCTATTCCTTTTGTGAATCTTTTCGTTCTAAATTCCCTTTTGTAAGAACATTTTGTGAGTTGTTTTAATCTGAGTTCCTTTTGTAAGTATTTTCCGTCTAACTTAAGGGACACTAGGACTGAGTTTTTGGGCAAAAAATGACAAAATAACTGTTTCTTTGTTTTTCCCATATATATACCTTATGGACCCCTGCGGATCATTTCAGTAAAACAGTTTTCATTCACGACCGTATTTAAAGGCTCAGCGACCTTTTTTAAATCTCCTCTGCGTAAGAAGGAAATGGAAGGCAAAGCAAAAAGGAAGGAAGCTTGTAGTTTAACGTGACTGTTAATCTCGCGATCATGAGCCACGGGACCTCCTTTTTACGTGGAATCCGAACCACAGGACATGGCATTTCACATCGAAAATCTCACATGCACTGACCGGGAATCGAGCCCGGTCCACATTGGTGAGAGGCATACAGCTTGACCGCTGCGCCACCACGCCCCCAGGAAGGCAAAGCATTAGGAAAGTAGGCTATATTTTTAAAACGAGAAGTCCTAGAAAGTCGCATGTTAACTTAAACGAACGGTCTCTATGCTCTTTATCTCTACAACAAAACATTGTATTTTTCAGATTTTTCCAAAAAAATTAGCTGAGTCAAACTGGTTAATATAGCATGCGATTTTATAAAAATGCTTTTATCTCCAAACAACATTTTTAGGTAATCAAAATGCTCCATGTGCATGAGATATTCATCAAACTTCCTCAAAAAGTCACTGGATATTCAGAAATACATATGTTGTAAAGTAACATTTCAATATATCCAGCCACATTGTAAATTACTGACCAAAAAATCAAAACAGTATAAAGAATTCATGAAACTTGATGGCACAACAAGAAAAAATAATCTGACATCATACATGTATCACTTTCTTGAAATGTCTCAATGTTATAATATGTAGAATAATTTTATATATATGTAATGAAAAATATTCAAGTGTTTTACGTAATTTCTACTACGCGTGGAGCATTTTGAACACACGATATATTTTAATAATAAAATTAGTAAAGAATCAATTACATTTCATCCGATTGCTTTCAAATTTGGAATGTGACTTAGAGTTATTGTGCAACTCAATCTGATAATAAATGTAGAAGTTAAAAGATTCAGTCCTAGTGTCCCTTAATTTTCGTTCTGGTTTCCATTTCATTGTCATTTTTGCTATCACCCAGATCATTAGGGGCCGATAACCTAGATGTTAGGCACCTTAAAACAACAATAATCATCATCAATTGGCCTGTCACCATACCCAGTTTTATCTGCTGTCAATGTGTTCAGCTCCTAGACAGCGTCCTTGTGACGGTAGAGGAATGATCCCTCGCCGAGACCCTGGGTGATGCCGAACTGGGAGGATAAGCGATAAAACTGAGGATGAAGAGCACATTAGCAATAAAAAGGTTAATGGAGAATATACTTTACTCCACTAAGGGAGAGGCTGTCCTCCATTTGTCTGCCATAAGAAAAGAGGATTGATATTACAACTTTCCATATAGAACTCTGAAAAGTGTTTCTACTAACTGATAATTTTTGTCTCTTTAATCAGCTCTTTTTCTTTTACTAGGCGAAGGGTCCTGTGATTTTCCCTGACTTGTTTTATAATTAAAATAATATGTTTCTATTTAAGAATATCAAGCACTACACGCTTAATATTGCTGCTGTTATCACTCAGTACAGCATAAACTTCAGCGTATCAAAATAAGCAATAGTTGCTCAATAACAAGTACAATTATTCAGACAAAGAAGAATCTCTTCACATCCAGAATTATAGACCTAAAAATAAGGAAAAGACTGTTGAAGACATACGTGTGGAGTGTGACTTTGTATGGTAGTGAGACCTGGACATTTGGGAGGTCAGAAGAGAGGAAGTTGATGGATTTTGAGGCTTGGTGCTGGAGAAGAATGCTTAAGAACAGTTGGATACAACATATGACAAATGAAGAGGTATTCAGAAGAGCAGGAGAAAGTAGAAGCTTTATGAAGAGTCTAAAAACAAGAAGACATATTGTCAGACATAATAGCCTGCTAGCAAGAGTCATCGAAGGGTAAAACCCAAGAGGAAGACCACCACTTGCGTACATCACACAGATATTGACAGACACGCACACAAAATCATATCGTGAATTGAAGAGGATGGCGGAGAATAGAGAAGATTGGCAAGATGCTGCAAACCAGCTGCAGGGCTGTTAACTTAAGAGAGAGAGCTCAATAACAGCTGACAAATCCTGCCTGCTCATGTCTCGACAATGAAATGCATTGAAAGGTATCAGCCTGAATGTTTATTTCTTTCACTATTTATTTTCCTTTCCTTTCCGCCGTGTCAGTAGATTTACTGACACGATAAAGTTCCACTTCGGTGCAAAATTCTGGCACCCAGCATCTCTAAAAGCCAGAATAGTTAAAAGGGACGTATAACCGATATCATTATTACTATCCTTTCCTTTCCCATTTTCCTCTTCTGAACCGCAGTTATCTTATTATTCTTTTATCGTATCGCTTTTAGTGCCGGGAGTATCCGAGGACATGTTCGGCTCGCCTGCTTCCAGCGGACACCCTTAGGGTGAGCTACAGGTTTCATTTAATTTCAAGTAGTTCCAACTTTTGCTACCAGATATCAATGATACCTAGTGGTGAACGTTGGAACTTTGATAGAGCGTTCCGACGAAATCTAAATTAACAATTTAGCTTCCCACAAGATTAGTCTGTGGAACGATCTTTTACATGCCATAAATCTATGACATGGGACCGCCGGCTTTACTTCCCCTCCGAAGGAAGGTATACTGAAGGATTTTCAACGCTCTTTAAAATCCGACGACTTCGGCCGGGTTTGAACCCGCGATCTTGGGAACAGCAGTTCAGCATGCTACCAACTACGCCACCGAAGCCACACTGTACCACACTGTCAATTTGCAAGAATGGTGATGAAAGATGGTGAGTCATAGTGACCTCAAAACATACAAAATCCTAAATGAAGGCCATGGCTGCCTCGTCCAATTCTCAACTGAATTACAAACACACACACTAATACAGCCATAAGAATAAGACAAGTTATCAGGCAAATTCAACACACACCCAAGTACATGACCACGATGTCGCAAAGCCCTTAAATAAATCATCATCATCAACAACGTCATAAATAACAAGACTATTGCAACTATCACAGAACGCCAATAGAATTAGTCAACAGATAATAAAACCGAGCACAAATAAATTTTCTCCAAGAATTGTACATCCTCTCGTCTGTTGGTAGTAAAAAGCGCAATTTCCCCAAGGAAATGGTGTAATTTACAGGGCCGTTGGCTTGTGGTAGTTACCTATGAGCTCGCTCCCTGGGGGAGAGAGGACGAACTAAGCAAATACGAAATCACTCAACAGGCGCGCTATAAAACTCAATCTGCGGTGAGAGGCGCCCGGCTTTTAGGGTAACCGCGATTGATGCTGATGGTATCGGGACAGCGACACGAGCCCTCCAGCCTTTGTAAGACGTGCATGATCATTCCGTTCTTTACTACACTGCGTGAGTGATTTGTTAAGACTAGGACTGTAGGCCTTGCAATTGTAATTCACCTCTAAGCGGCGAACACTAGACTCTCGGTGGAACAGGCACTTTACATTCTCTGCATTTCTTTTAATTTAATGTAGAAAACGCTTCCTAGCAGACAAAGTAGGGGTCCCCATCTTAGCAGACAAAGTAGGGGTCCCCATCTTAGCAGACAAAGTAGCGGTCCCCATCTTAGTAGACAAAGTAGGGGTGCCATCTTATCAGACAAAGTAGGGGTCCCCATCTTAGCAGACAAAGTAGGCGTCCCCATCTTAGCAGACAAAGTAGCGGTCCCCATCTTAGTAGACAAAGTAGGGGTGCCCATCATAGCAGACAAAGTAGGGGTCCCCATCTTAGCAGACAAAGTAGCAGTCCCCATCTTAGCAGACAATGTAGGGGTCCCCATCTTAGCAGACAAAGTAGCGGTCCCCATCTTAGTAGACAAAGTAGGAGTCCCCATCTTAGCAGACAAAGTAGGGGTCCCCATCTTAGCAGACAAAGTAGGCGTCCCCATATTAGCAGACAAAGTAGGGGTGCCCATCATAGCAGACAAAGTAGAGGTCCCCATCTTAGCAGACAAAGTAGCAGTCCGCATCTTAGCAGACAATGTAGGGGTCCCCATCTTAGCAGACAATGTAGGGGTCCCCATCTTATCAGACAAAGTAGGGGTCCCCATCTTAGCAGACAAAGTAGCTGTCCCCATCTTAGCAGACAAAGTAGTGGTCCCTATCTTAGCAGACAAAGTAGCGTTCCTCATCTTAGCAAAGTAGCTGTCCCCATCTTAGCAGACAAAGTAGCTGTCCCCATCTTAGCAGACAAAGTAGGGGTCCCCATCTTAGCAGACAAAGTAGGGTTCCCATCTTAGCACACAAAGTAGCTGTCCCTATCTTAGCAGACAAAGTAGCGGTCCCCACCTTAGCAGACAAAGCAGGGGTCCCCATCTTAGCAGACAAAATAGCGGTCCCCATCTTAGCAGACAAAGCAGGGTTCCCCATCTTAGCAGACAAAGTAGCGGTCCCCATCTTAGCAGACAAAGTAGGGGTGCCCATCTTAGCAAAAACGTAAAATTAAGCAACTTCCTCCATTGTGCTATACGTTGAAGCGCTAAAGGGTCCGGAAGGGTTTCAATATGTGAGTCTTTAAGAACTCTATCAAACTAAAAAAAAAACAATTTCGAAAATCAGTTTCTGCCTAAATGCCGTTCCAGAAAAACAGCCTAATATCGCGTGATTCATTACTCGTTTTTTTAGATTCAAATCCTGGCCAAATTAACTTATTTTACATAATTCTTTCTTTAATGTGTTCCTTGGTTCTTTGGTTCAATGCCCCCAGACGTTTATTGGTTGCTTGGGTTTCAGAGCTCTGAAGGGATCCTCTTCTATTTATTCTATGAGAATTGTCTCCTTTTCTTGATAGTCTTCCTTGTCTTTTTTGAAGGTGATCTTTTACTGCTTCCGTATTTATCCATAAGTACATTTGGTGGTAACTTGTACTCGATAGATGCCTGCTGCCACATTTTCGACCCATGCTAATCCCAGTAATTCGCTTCTCTATTACGTGAATGCACCCTTGTCTCTGTATTGTAGTGGTATATCAAGACAGGAATTCTCCGGTCATGAAGTATAGCAGGCGGGGTCAACAGTCTCATTAAAGTCTCCAATAGTCATTACCTTGACAGGAAATATTATTTGAAATTACAGTGGTCTGCGAAACTTGTGGGCATTGACAGAGTGCCTTGAAAGTTTTTGAAGTGGCCTTTCTACTGCTCTTTAGAATGAAATTCGGAAACAGCACATACATGTCGTATCGCGCATCTGCAGTAAGTATTGTAGTATTCGGAAACTGAGGCAATTTGTACTGTAGACAGGATTATGGACTATTCAAGCAGCTGGACGTTTTTAACTATATTTCGAGTAACTATTAATAATAATAAATAATAATAACCCCTGGCACTACAGCCCAAGCGACCGCTGCCCAGCCATTTGGCCTGCAGATATAAATATGATACAAATTTAAGAACATATTTTGGAAACTTAATCACACATTTTCCCACTTTTAAGCACATAAAAACATATTTCTGAAAAGTGAACCACCTACGTTTGAATGAGAGTACGGGAGAGATACTTACCCTCAATTAGATGATGTACAGCATCGATCTTCTCGCAGAGCATAAGATGGTAAACGCAGTGGACATTACGTGCTAGACAGAGAAGACGGCAAACTGACACCCAAGAGGCGCGGACGTGCGTATTTCGCAAGGAAATAAGCACAGCCGAAAACCCCAAGACAACTTACGCCATCACTCGGCCTATCACGCAACCGGGAGAGAAGACAAAATACTACAAATGAAACACGAATTAATATGAAACAGGCCGAGAGAATGTATTCAAAACGAATATCAAAATAAATAAAGATGCGGAGAGGAACGTGAACAAGCTAAAATGAAAAGGGCGTTATAAACAACAGGCAGAATTAAGCAGAACGACCAATTGATAAATTTAGTACCGAAGTACAGCAATAAATGTGCAGTGACATAAAGGTCACAGAAAAACAGAACGAATGGATATGAGTAGACTAGGCTAGACGTGCGATGTAAAGATACGGACAAACAACACGTTACAATAAATTAAGTGAAATGCGTGTCGTGGTGGAGGGAGAGGTTCATACCGCAATGAGGCAAAATAGCGAGCAAAACCACAAACAAAAGAAGGAATACTTCGGAACCATATCGCATCAAATGAACTACAGAAATAGGTTACAGTAAGACAAAGGAACAGGCCATAAATCAAATCGTAATAAATACGAGATACACAAAATAATCTTGAGGATGCTACGTGATAGATCTTATATCGTTTTGCTGGTCCCAAAGGATGTGGATTTGCCGGTTCGGTTCCGACCCAGACCGAACGTGGCAAACACAGAATCGTCTGAAATGGCCATAATGGAATACACGGCTAAAAATACCTACATCACATGGTCATATGAGCGTCAGGCAATGCAAGAATGAAAGTGGAAGGAATCCTACTATTCAACCAGCCCTGACCCCAAGACATAAATAAGGGAGACAGAGCCCAAAACACTCGCGTACCAAACTCAAGAGAAAAGGGAGGAAAAGGAATTAAGACATAATAAATAGAACGATGCACAAACAAAACCAAACACGAACACAATTTTTAAAAAAAGTAGTTCCGTAAAGAACTATACAGCCTATTTTCATATATCCTATAGCTACCACTATCAACATACAAAATTTCAGTTTGATTGCTGTAATAGATTCGTAGATATTGAGAACCGACAAAATATTTCGGATGGTCGCCATGTTGGATTTTATATATGTAGGTCCTAGAGTTATGTACTGTTACATGAAGATTATTGTGTACGTGTAGCATTCAAACTTCAATCGCATGATTAGGACACAAGAAGTAAAAACGAGATTTTAAAATTTCGCACAGCTGCCATCTTCTGGTTATGGAAACAATTGAAAAAAATTAGATGCCAGTGGATTAACATTCGTATAAGCATTTACTGTACCACGTTTCACTGCACTCGGATGGTTAAATTGCGAGAAACGTTCGTGTGAATATTTATACTTCGCGTCGCCGCCATGTTGGATTTGTGATCACCAGGTTATTTAAAGTCCTATAGGCGAACTTAAGTTCATAGCCCCTATGAACATAAAAAAATTCAGTTTGATTGCTATAATAGATTCGTAGATATTCAGAGCCATCTAAATATTTCGGATGGTCGCCATGTTGGATTGTTAAATGTATAGGCCATAGAGTCATGTACCATTAAAGGAAAATTATTGCGTAGGTTTATTATTCAAACTTTCACTTCGATCGCATGATTACGACACAAGAAATAAAATTTTAATTTTCAAAATTCGCACAGCTGCCATCTTGAGGTTATGTAAACAATTGAACTAAATTAGATACCAGTGCATTACAATGTGTATGAACATTTCCTGTACCAGATTTCATTGCGTTTGGAACATTAAATCGCGAGAAAGGTCTGTTTAAAATTCTCAAATTCGCTTGGCCGCCATGTTCGTTTTGTAGTTAACCGGTTTTTGAAAGTCTTATAGATGAACTTCCAGTAGTGCCCTTTATCTCCGTACAAAATTTCAGGGTGATACCGCTAATAGTTTCAGAGATATAGAATGCCGGTGAAATATTTCGTACATCCGCCATCTTGTGTTTATGTAAACAATTGAACGAAGTAGGATGTCGGTGCATTGCAATGTGTATAAACATATACTGTACCATGTTTTATCTTGTTTGGTTGGTTAAATCGCGAGAAACGTCTATTTTAAAGTCGTAAATTCGCGTGGCCGCCATGTTCGTTTTGTAGTTACGAGTTTTTCAAAAGTCACATAGGTGAATTTCTAGTAGTTCCCTTTATCACCGTAATAAATTCCAGGGTGATATCGGGAATAGTTTCGGAGATATTGAATGGTGGTGAAATATTTCGCACAGCCGCCATGTTGGATTGGTGAGACGAAACAAAATTTGAAGGGCACGGTCGGGGTCGCCAGGAATAGTGCTATGAACTTACTGAGTTTCATTGCAATTGCTCCAGCCATTTAGATTTTATTAGGGGGGGGGGGGGCACACACACTCCTCACACACACACGCACACACACACGGACAAAAGGTGATCTCATAAGCCTATTTTTTTAAAATTGAAAATAGGCTAATGAAGTTAAATTAAATACGGAATGAACTCACTCCAGAACGAACTCGGAAGAAAAACAGAAGTTAACACAATATGTGGATAGGCCGAATGCCTACCACATTAAAATAAGAACTTTACATAATGCATGTCTAGCCTCTTACTCCAATGGCGGAGAAATGCCAAAATTAACATCGAGATTGGTGCCAGCTTGTCAATAAGAAAGGAAGTGACCAATCACAGAAAATATAGATAAAGGTACCAATAGTAAAAGAAATAAACGAAAGTGAAGCTACTACTCGCACGAACCTACATGGTGGGCGGTAAATTTAAATGTCAGATCGATAAACATTAAATACAAATAATATAAATATATTAAATAAATAGGTTACGGTAAATGAACCAAGAAAGTGGTTCAAAAGTTAAGCACATAGTCATCCGGGCCCTGGATCACTTACTGTAGGCTATAATAATAATAACCCCTGGCTCTAAAGCCCATGCAGGGCCTAGGCCTACCAAGCGACCGCTGCCCAGCCATTTGACCTGAAGATATTGGGGTGATGCGTGGTTAGCGCTTGGCCGTTGATCTTGGTTTGCTTGACCTGGGCGCTTTCTCACTACTCAATTGTCCTCACTAGGCTGAGTACACCACGCTCCAGCCTCACGCCAGTTTCTAATATCCCTGATTGTGCCGGGAATCGAACCCGGGGCCTCCGGGTGAGAGGCAGGCGCGGTACCCCAACACCATGGGGCCAGCCGCACTTAGGGTATAGCTCACTAGTGGACATAATTCTGGACACTTTTTTTTATAGGTTGGATTCAACCATATAGCTCAGAATAAATACTTACTGAGAGTATATAGCTTATTTTCTTCAGTTGTTTATGACACCGTACAACACTGTTACTTGTTTATGACAACTTAGTAAAGGGCATTGTTGGTTTTATTGCTATTTTGCTCTTATTGTTATGTACCAATGTTGATGAGTAAAGAGCGGGAAAAGGTTATCATTTCTTGAGCTCAAGTTTCCTTCCCTTACCCATTATTGTCATATGGTACACTGTAGCTGATGACATTGTTAGTAAAATGCACTATTTATTGAGTGACAGGTGTGCTTTAGTGTGCTTCTTGCTGTGATCTGAAGAAGTCTTTCATTTTGCTGTGTGAGTGAACATTTCTTCAACTTGTTAGCTGTCCTTTCAGTGAAGAATGAGACCTACACCCAAGAAACGGATTGATTGGTCACCATCTAAACGCAGTAGAGCTGCAACGTTACGTGAGGGAGGCTATGCGTTTGAAGAGATTGCAGCAAGGCTGAGTGGTGGAGCTACTAAGTCAGGTGTAAGGAAGGTGTGGGAACGTTATAAGATAACCAGGAGTCCCAAAACTGCTCCTGGAACTGGAAGTAAACCTGTGCATTCTGCTCAAGATGAAATAAGAATTTGCCGCCTTGCGTTACAAGACCGTCGACGTAGTGAAAAACAGATAAAGGAAGTGCTGGAATCATCTGGAGTCACCATTACTGACAGAACCGTTCGAAGAAAATGTTGTGCGAATGGTTTGCCAGCCAGGAGGCAAAGATAAAAGCCTTATCTTAATGCCAAATAAAGGGCAAAAGACGTAGAGTGGGCTCTGGAACACAGATCGTGGACTGATGTGAACTGGAGCAAGGTAATTTGGAGTGATGAGACATGTATTTCCATATTTGGAAGTGATAGTATCAAATACTGTACGTTCGTCGTCGACCTGGCGAAGATTTGTTACCAGAATGCAAAACCGCCACTAATAAACATCCAGTCAGTGGAGATGCATGACAAGTCATGGTGTTGGTCGACTACACGTGATAGATGGTACATTAAATGCCCAAAGATACCAAACTGATCTTGAAACCAAATCTGCTACCTTCAATTAACGATTTGTTTCCTTATCATCAGAGACAGTGCTTTTTTTTAACAAGATGGTACACCATGCCACACTGCAAAATTGAGCATGAAATGGTTGAAAGATCATCGTATTAATATTTTGCCATTGCCAGGTAACAGCCCTGACCTAAACCCAATAGAAAACTTGTGGGCAAGACTGAAAATACTCGTTTCGCGTCAAAATCCAGGGAATAAAATGGATTTGTTGAAACCATCATCCAGGCTTGGTCCAAGGTCATAACTACAGACGATCTTCAAAGGTTAGTTGGCTCCATGCCTTGAAGAATAGAAGCAGTAATAAGAGGCAAAGGATTCCCCATAAAATAATGATTAAAAGTCAATGGATTCCTCAAAAATTGTTGATTTACTGTTACGTTGCAGAGAGTGTTTTATACTGTGGAATTAATGCCGTCGTCACATAACGGCCCTGCTGTTGTGTATTTCAAATGTCATCCTTAAATACAACCACATGCCACAATATCACTTATGCATTGCATTAATTTCCCTAGAACCTGCCAAGTAAACAGGATAATAACATAAAAATACATTGCATTATGAAAAGTGTCCAGAATTATGTCCACTAAGTTGTATCCTGTGTGCTGATCGATGAGAATATTTGGTCGCATGGTGGTGAGATTTCTCCAAGGCTCGCAATTTGAAACCTTTCCCGTCCCTTTAGCCCTTCAACCTTTGGCGCAATTGAGGAAGTTGCTTAATTTAACGTGTTTGCTAAAATGGACACCCCTACTTTGTCTGCTAAGGAATGTTTCCAATATTGAATATTTGTAACGGACTTGTTGACCCACTGAATATCAATATACAAGCAACGTAGCTATTGGCCTCGTGTTATAATTAATAATAATAATAATAATAATATCGTATGGCCTCGGGTGCCGGGTGCAAGCTTTGTAATTTGACACCCAAAGGATAGCTTGCATGTCGAATTTCGTTGTTCCTTGAAGCACTATGAAAGTCAAGGAGGTTAGATATCTAAGCTCCTTGATCAGTATAGCGCTTTCTAGTAGAGAAATGAGGAACTTTGTGTTGGCGGAAACTCCCGAGATTAATTTTGCCATTATGAACATGGCCTCTTGAATTCAAATGGGTTCTTTGACATACCGACATCGTATGACATGGTGTCGTAATTTTTGCCGCCTTTCAAAAAATCACTTACCACGACCAGGAGCGAACCTGCAAGCTTGGGGTTAGTAGACCGACATGTTGACCACTCACCCACCGTGGCAAGCTGATTGAGGAGAAATTGATAGTGTCGGACTCCTGAGTGCGGACTACCGACTAAAACTCTCCCAGTGACTTCTGGAGCCTAGCCTGGAACTGTTTAACACATTACTTCTGGCTAGAACACTTGTCCCCAACTATTTTTCATTCGTGACTTTCCAGATCTTTTTTTTCTTAATTCGAAGAATATCTTTCAGTGTATGAGCTACATTGTTCCAGTGCGACTCATCTTGAAGCAACATTTCCACGATGTTGTCTGGGAAGATCTCTGGTCTGATCTCCATTCAAAGTAATTCCCTCTTCTCAATCCACCTCTTGCAGGTGTGTTGGGCATCAACAATTGCTTCAGATCTGGGAATACACCGTCCCCAACATCTTGAGGTAAGACTGAGAATACCCATGTCCAGTCAGAAGTTGGGTCACATAATATTCATTTCTCCATGCTTTCTCTCTGTTCAGCGTCGTACCAGAGGGATCAGCCTTCGAGTCCAACGGCCCCATTCTCCTACTTCCCAGCTGTTCTGCCATCTTAGACACGTCTGCACTCTTGCATCCCGGTGCGCAGTTTCCATGCCACTTCAGGCTTCCTCTGGAAAATAGATTTCCGCTTCTTAGCGAGGAGATGAATTTGAATAACTCCAGCAACAATTAGGGCTGCGTACTCCGAACAGTACGACTTGCAGACGACACCCGTAGTGCACTAAATAACAATGATAATAATAATAATAATAGTACTAATGATCCCTATAAAACCTGGAGAAACAAGAGAGAAAATTCCTCAGGAAAATCTTAGGACCAAAATATGGAAACGGGGTTTGAATGAAAATGAAACCACATGAAATCAAAGTATTGACAAAAAATACAGATTCCATCAGAACAAGCAGACTGAAATGCTATGGTCACAAATACAGAATGGATGACAGTAGGCTAGCAAGGGAAATTCTAAACATAGCGCTACCTCTAAAAACTACACCAATTGCTTGGCTGGTAGAAATAACACAGCACCTACAAGAAATTGGTATCAACGAAGACAGAAATCATTCGCAATAGAACAAGATTTAGAACACCAATAAACAGGGAAACCAGAGATGTACAGCTGAGAAGCAAGCTACTAAGTGAATGGGATGAAAACATCCCTGAAATGAAACTAGGCTACAAATAAAGGGATGAGGGGTTAACCGGAAGCCTTCAATTTTACCAGTGTTGGAATTGTGGAATCGATGGGTCTGGATGCAAAACTCACATTCTCCACTTTTGTTCGAAATTGAGTCAGCAAGGCATTCTTATTCTTCGTTCCAAACTACACACGACTATCTTAGTGCTGAAAAACCAAACTCACAACATCCAGTGGTTTTCAAATGCCAAAAACTACATTTAGATGCAAAACTATCACTCTCCACACTGTTTACTTGCAAAGAGCACATTCTCTCTGTTGGCCAATCACAAGACAGCTTCTGGTCATGTGACTTTCTACAGCTGAAATCCATTATTATTATTTTCCGTTCAACTCGTAACCTCTATATAATACATAAATAACATGTGTATTCCAACAATGCAATTGGTTTCATTTGTCTAAATTTTTCCCAAACTTGGCCAACTTGTCTATTGTTTTGTCTGAAGTAATTAATTTTGTTTAGTGTCAAAAGTAACCTTCTCCAACGTGTTCAGACACAAAACTCACAGTCTCCAATGTTCGGATACAAAAGTCACATTCTCCAAAATAATAATAAAATCGTATGGCCTCGTGGCCAGGTGCAAGCTTTGTTAATTGACACCCAGAGGGCAGCTTGCGTGTCGAATGTAATGCTCCTTGGAGCGCTATGAATGTCAAGGAGGTTAGATATCTAAGCTCCCTGACGCTATACCGCTTTCTAGTGGAGAAATGAGGAACTTTGTGTTCGCGGAAAATCCTGAGATTAATTTTGCCACCATCAACACGGCCTACTGAATTCAAGTGGGTTCTTTAACATACCAAAAACGTATGACATGAGTATCGTGATTTATGTCGCCTTTCACTTACCATGGCCAGGAGCGAACCTGCAAGCTTGGGGTTGGTAGTCCGACACTATAACCACACACCCACCGTGGCAAGCATCTCCTAAATTAAAACCTATTTCTCAGATAAATTAATATAAATAATGAAACATAGTTTATACAAGAAGGTGTAACTAAGTATAGTCTGCAACATAAGCAAAGTCTCTTCGAGATTCCATTAGTTACAAACATTTAAGAAGTTTTTTTTAGTTCCTGTACAATTAGTAAAAGTGGAGAACGTGAGTTTGCATCAATTCATATTCACCCCTTGGCATGATATCGTGGAAATCTTGTCACGGGGTAATATTAAACATTCTACAGAGTGAGTCCATACCCACTGCCAGCTGTAGGCTATATCAATGCAGGAGGCTGCTGTAAAAGGCTTAAAGCCTTATTGTAGCCAAGTACAACAATCATAGTCGTGGTGCGCCACTGATCGTGCACGGCTATGCCGTGGGATTGGAGAAAAGGAATGCACATCAACGACTTGGAAGAGATCTGCTGTGTCCTGTTAATTTGTCCCGCTTTTGCCTGCTGTTGGAAATTGGAAATATCTCGAAAGACCCTCTCAAAGACGGCTTCAAATTCAATCATCTCCCCAGTCCGAAGATAGCCTGGCCCCATCCCTTTGCCAACATCAAATAGGAATTCGATTAGCGTTACAGAACAATTACTACTTTTGGAATGATTTCTAATGAGGGTCGCACATATTAACTCGTCGAATGTTTTCAACTACTGGACTAGAGCTGGTAACAATCGATGTTCGCATTAATCGATTAATCGAATACATTGAAAATTATATAAATCGATTAGTCGGCTGACGGGAGAATCGATTAAAATTAGCAGACACGAGATAAAGATAATGAGAGGTCATCGCTTAAGTTGAGTTACGCTTATTTTCGGAATGATGTTTATAAATGTATAAAGGTGGCTTCGGTGGCGTAGTTGGTAGCATGCTGAGCTTCTATGCGCAAGGTCGCGGGTTCAAACCCGGCCGAAGTCGTCGGATTTTTAGGAGCATTAAAATCCCTCAGTATGCCTTTCTTCAGAGGGGAAGTAAAGCCGGCGGTCCCATGTCATAGATGTATGGCATGTGAAAGACCCTTCCACTAACTAAACTTAATGAAGCAAAATTTGTAGGTTAGGTTTGATTAATGCTCTTAAGTTCCAACGTTCGTCACCAGGCGCTGGTTGCGATGGCATCTAGTAGTAGCCAAGTACACAGCTAGGTGTCATGGACGGAAGCATTTGGTAGCGAAAGTAGGAACTACTTGAAATTATCGTCTACAGTCCTTACTTGAATTAAAACAGATAACACACAGTAATACAGCCATCACAATTAACACCGGTTATCAGACAGATTCTACACACACCCAAAGTACACGGGGCTACATGACCGCGTTGTCACAGCCCCTAAACTGAGGAGCTAACCAACCGACCAGAAATCAATAAAAGTTACTTTTCACCTAAATATACCAGCGACTTCGGTGGCGTAGTCGGTAGCATGCTGAACTTCTATGCCCAAGATAGCGGGTTCAAACCCGGACGAAGTCGTCGGATCTTTTAAGAGCGTTAAAATCCATCAGTATGCGTTCCTTCGGAGGGAAAGTAAAGCCGGCGGTCCCATGTCATAGATTTATGGCATGTAAAAGATCCTTCCACAGACTAAACTTGTGTGGACCTAAATTCGTAGTTAGATTTCGTTGTAACGCTTTATCAAAGTTCCAACGTTCACCACTAGGTGCCAGTGATATCTGCTAGCGAAAGTTGGAACTACTTGAAATTGAATGGAACTTGTAGCTCACCCTATGGGTGTCCGCTCGAAGCAGCTACAGCCTCTGGCGAGCCGAACATGTCCTCGGACACTCCCGGCACTAAAAGCCATACGCTAAATAAATAAATAAATAAATAAATAAGTAAGTAAATAAATAAATGAATAACCTAAATATACAAAGAGTCAGTGACAGTGGAAGGACAAACATCAATCACATTGGGAAGGGTTTCAAAAAAAGAAAATGAAGAGTTTTCTCAAAGATTTTGAATTCTTGTTCAATGTTTACAATTTAGCCTAGTTTTCACAAAGAAGGTGCATTATTTAAAAATATATGATACAATATCTATATTAATTAATATAATGATTCTTCTGCTTCCGTGAGAGCGAGATGAAAGGAACGCAGTACAGCGATTAATAGACAGAAAAAGTAAATTCGACCAACCGATGAAACGACCAATCGATTAAATGCACAATCGATTAACTGTAATTTGTAACAATTAATCGACTTTTCTGTTTCGATTATTCGATAAGTGATATTATCGATGATAATGGTATGGCGTGACGTTCCTTTGACATTGAAATAACTTGCCTTTTGTAAGTGTTTTATTAAATTTATAAATTATTTATTTATTTATTTATGTATTTATTTTAGGAACTAGGAAATTAATTGCTAATCCTCGCACAATTTATTTGGTTACACTCGTAATGCCCTTCTGATGTATAGTGACGGTATTTTGTCTCAGAACAGAATTATTCACCTGCGAGTTTTAGCCCATATTCATTTAAGAGAAAATAAGCTTATGAGATCACCTTTTATCCCTGTGTGTGTGTATGTATGTATGTATGTATGTATGTACGTACGTACGTATGTGTGTTCCCCCCTAATAACTTATAAATGGCTGGAGCGATTTCAATGAAACTCAGTAAGGTCATAGCAACATTTTGGCCGACCCCGACCGTGACCTTCAAATTTATCTGTCTCACCAATCCAACATGGCGGCTGTGCGAAATAATTCACCGGCATTCTATATCTCCGAAACTATTACTATTACTCATATAACCATGAAATGCTGTACGTTGATAAAGGACACTACTAGACGTTCACCTATATGACTTTCAAAAACCAGTTAACTACAAGACGAACATGGCAGCCAAGCGAAGTTGAACTTTTAAATAGTCTTCACTCGCGATTTAAACATCTGAACGCAGTGAAATATGGTACAGTAAATGTTTGTACAGATTGCAATTCACTGGCATCTAGTTTGTTCAATTGTTTATATAATCTCAAGATGGCGGCTGTGCGAAATTTTAAAATTAAGGTTTTATGTCTTGTGTCGTAATTATCCGATTGAAGTGAAAGTTTGAATAATGGACCTTTCATTTAATGGCACATAACTCTCTGGCCTAAGCATATAGAAATCCAACATGGCAACCATCCGAAATATTTAGATGGTCCTCAATATCTATGAATCCATTACAGCAATCAAAGTGAATTTTTTAATGTTCATAGAGGCTATAGACAAAAGTTCACCTATACCACTTTCAATAACCAGGTGATCACAAAACCAACATGGACGTTTCTCGCAATTTAACCATCCGAGTGCAGTGAAACTTGGTACGATAAATGCTTTTACAAATGTTAATCCACTGGCATATAATTTATTTCAATTGTTTTCATAACCAAAACATGGCAGCTGTGCGAAATTTTAAGTTCTCGTTTTAATTTCTTGTGTCCTAATCATGCGATAGAAGTTTGAATGATACGCTCACACATGTAATAGCTCATAACTCTAAGTCCTACATATAAAAAATCCAACATGGCGACCATCCGAAATATTTAGATGGTTCTCAATATCTACTAATCTATTACAGCAATCAAACTGAAATTTTGTATGTTGATAGTGGCAATTAACATAAGTAGGATGTATGAAATTAGGCTATTTAGTTCTTCACGGAACTACTTGTTTCTATTTTTTGTTGTTTGAGTGTTCAGTCTTTTGACTGGTTTGATGCAGCTCTCCATGCCTCCCTGTGCTGAGTTAATCGTTTCATCTCTACATAGCTACCACACCCTACATCCAAGGCAATCTGTTTAACATATTCTAATCTTGGTCTACTGCTACAGGTCTGTCCTTCTATAACTAAGCTTGCTATTCCTGGATGTCTCAGTATGTGTCCTACCAACCTATCTCTTCTTTTCATTTGCAGTCGCCAGAAACATCTCTCTTCTCCCACTCGTCTTAATACCTCTTCATTTGTAACCCTATCTACCCATCTGATCTTCATCATTCTCCTGTAACACCACATTTCAATTGCTTCTATTCTCCTCTTTTCTGCTGCACCAATAGTCCAAGTTTCACTTCTATAGAGCGCCACGCTCCAGACGAAGGTTTTCAAAAATGACTTCCTATTACTTAAATCTATATTCGATGTCAACAGATTCCTTTTCTGCAGAAATGCTTTCCTTGTCTGATATTGTTTATATAGTGACAACTAGCAGAAGTGCCCATTCTTCGAACGGTCTTCGGTATTAATAACCAGACGTAATCAATTGAGCTACTGTTGCAATGGTTAGAGACTTGGAACCTGTTTCTCGACAAAGAAAAGTGATTAGTTAAAATATGCTCTGAAACTAAATTTACCTAACGTGTACTTCCGGACGTGAAAAAAAATGAAAACCTCGTAGATGAAACGCAATACACGTCAAATAAAACTGACCTTCACTGTTGTGTCAAGTCCCCATCCAGAGGAAGACCCCTTTAATAATTTATAAAGGCTTGTGGTGCATGAAAATTCAGGTTTTTTAGACTCCAATGGCCCAAATTCCTAAAAGAAAAAAAGGAAAAAAACTACTGTATTTCAATTCAGGAATTTTTGAAAATAATGTTTCCGTTTGGAGAAATAATAGACCTTCTGTACGACATAACGCACATTTAAGTCGGGTGAAAAAATCTAGGGTACCCCTTGACCCCCTTAAACGCAGTGATGAATTTTACAGTTTTAGTTGATTCAGTAATAATCTTATAGCCATTTGCAAACATTCACAGACATTTAATAAATGGAGTGGCTTTACTTCTTGCAGAAATAGATGGAAAGTTGGATGTCACCTTTTCGGATATTGTTGTCATGGTTACTGGCTTGCATTTCTTTATTAGTTTATTAAATGAAATTAGTTTTCTGGGAATATCTCAGAAACTGTTGGTTTTAGAGCCTTAAAATGTACTTTTCGGGGACCCTTTACTACTATTTAGGGGCACCGAGTTTTGTTTTTGACACCAAGGGGCTGAAAATAAGCTTTGTCTCGTCGTTGTAGGCCGTAGTATAATAATAATAATTATAATAATAATATGAAAATATATGGATAGGGATATAGTAGACCTTCCGTACCACACCCGCACGGGTAAATCGCGTGAAAAAATCTAGAGTACACCTGGACCCCCTTAAGCGCATTATATGACATTGATGAATTTTACAGGTTAATTTGGTTCCGTTATAACCTTATAGCCGTTGCAAACCACACACTTATACAGTCATCACAATTAACACCGGTTATCAGACAGATTCTACACACACCCAAAGTACACGGGGCTACATGACCGCGTTGTCGCAGCCCCTAAACTTAAGAACCAACCAACCAAACTATCTCAGTAATGTAATAAATGGAATTGTATTTCGTCTTACAGCAATAGATGGACCTGTGAGATTCCGTTGCCATGGTTTCCGGCTTGCATTATTTCGTTATTGTATTAAATGAAATTAGTCTTCTGGAAATATCTCAAAAACCGTTGGTTTTAGGGCCTTAAAATGTGGTTCGTTTCTCACATTGAGGGGCTGAAAATGAGCTTTGTCTCGCCCGTCTACGCCTATTTCAGCAAGTGTTTTAAGGGGGTAGCCCCCTTTTATTGGAGCTACAGAGAAGAGTTAATTCAATGATTAGTGTCGTGCCTCTGAAGGATATCTGTACCAAATTTTACGTTGATCCACCCAGCCGTTCTCGAGTTATAAGGGAACAACAACTTTGTCCACAGACAGACAGACAGACATACAGACAGGCAGACAAAAAATTCATTTTCGCGCACATCCGTCATAAAACAGTCTGAAACGCGTAAATAACGCAAATTTCCGTAGAAATTCAGAAAAAACAGACAAACTTTCATTCTTATGTATAGAGAGATTTGTGTCTATTTTGGTCATCAGCTCTGTGTACAAGGGTGTGTATGGCATTTGTCCAGAAACAATAATAATTAATTATACATGAATTGCAGCCAATGGCCATAGCAGGGTATTTTTATTGAACACCTGAGGGCTCCCAGCCACTGTCTCTGACACCTAGTGGTGAACGTTGGAACTTGATAGAGCGTTTCTAACCAAATATAACCTACAAATTTGGCTACACACTACCAATTGTAGTGGTAGGTTCTTTGATATGGCATACATCTATGACATGGGACCGCTGGCTTTACTTCCCCTCCGAAGGGAGGCATACTGAAGGATTTTAACGGTCTTACAAATCTGACGACTTCGGCCGGGTTTGAACCAGCGATCTTGGGCATAGCAGTTCAGCATGATACCAACTACGCCACCAAAGCCCGCATAACAATACCAATAAAAATTGCTGAGTTTTAATTCCTTGGTCGTGAAAGACAATATACCATATTTTTGGAAGCCTTTATAGAGAGGTTATGGCTGGTTGTGCTTTTAGTTCTCGCAGTAAAAAAAAGCGCACGTGCACTTCATAAAAAGGGAGGTAGTGCACAGTTCGCTAACCTTGTGGGGGTCCAGGCATGGAAACCAAGAGCCCGCTGATGAGCCAGCTTGGTGTTCCTAGGCGAAACCCTCACAAGACACGGCATAACCCTAGAAAAATTGCTGAGTTTTAATTCATGGGCCTGAAAGCCAATATTCCATCTTTTAGACAATAATAATGGACTAGACAGATTATCAAAACTTTGACCAGTAATATAGAGTACTTTATGGGAACTTGTGCCTGGGGGATATCACCTTCTTTTCCGGATTTTATTTAGGTTTATGTTTTGCGAAGTGTTGAGTTTTAATGAGACGAAATACACTACAAAGAAAGACTGTATTATCGCATAGGATTACTATGAAATAATTTGAGATTTTCCCACTTTAAACAACACAGTTAATTATTTATGCGGACGTTTGTTTTTCTCGTGTTCTTCAATAACTTTAATTTTCTCCTCCAGTGTAAATGTCTAATGTTTAGAAGTCATTGCCACTGAATTACAGTACGTAAATATATGCAGTGCTCAGTAAAAAGATCACCTTTAAAGATCACTCCTGTTCGTCGTTTCCTTCTACTCTCATTTGTCACAAGGAAACTGTGTGTATTACAAGATGGTTGGAGGAAGTAACGGTACACAGCATACCTGCTGCATCCTTGAGGGAAAATTAGAACATTTGAAGGTTTAAATTAGGATCAAGCTGCAATAAAGTGCAAATAAAGTATTCAGAAATCTATGGACAATTTACTAAACAAAACTTGGTATTTTCACCGACAAGTTCCCTAATTTTGGCGATGTGTTGGTCTATTAGTCGATATCTAGGTATACTAGTGCCATATTCTGGTCGACCAGACGGTCTGAGACCTGTTGATGGCTGCTTATCGATTTAACTGAGGAGCTGCACACGTTAAAGTTGGATGGGTTTGTATCAACTTACAGTATACTACGCTGACGACCAAATCCAATTGGGCAAGCTAACACTGATCTTAGCTCTCTCGCAACTCCAAGAAGTCAGTAGGTAGCTCACACAGCTGATGCATCTACTGTACGAGGACAATTCAAGAAGTAAGCGAAAGACAGGTCAGTGTACCTTAATTGAGAGACGCAGTACAACGCAATGGGACACATATATCCCAGGGCCTCTCATCTAGTGGGACGTGGGTAGGCGACCACGGGGCCCCAGCCGAGTCCGGCATTGCTTCCACTTACTTGTGCCGGGCTCCTCTCCGTCTTCTTTGTTGTCGACCTCTCTTGGTCAACTCTTGTTCTCTTCCGACCCCAACGGTATTAGGGTATCCGAGGCCTAGGGAGTCTCTTCCTTTTCCGCCTTAATTGGCCCTTCTCTCGTCTTTCCTGATCCCTCATTCTTCTAGGGATCAGCTTTCTTTTTCTTTTCATTATAGTTGCATTTCTCTTTAAGATTCCCGCCCTGTTTTTGATGAATTGGCTCCCAGTGTATATAAATTACATTGTGTGAGTATATTGAATCTCAACCACATTTTGTATGTATTTACAATCTACATTGCATTTTGTAAGTATTTTCGATCTAAACTCAATGTTGTAAGTGTTTTCAATTTAATTTGCATTTTGAAGTAGGCTACAGTATTTTGAATCGCCGACTTCCACATTTTGTGAGTATTTTGAATTTACCATTCATTGCATTTTGAATTTCAGTTGCATTTTGTGAGTATTTTCCTTCTAAATTCACTTTTGTAAGTATTTCTACTCTACATTTTGTGAGTAATTTCAATCCGAGTTCCATTTTGTAAGTATTATCCGTCCAACTTAATTTTCGTAATGGTTTCCATTTCATTGTCATTTTCGTTATCACTCAGACCATTAGGGGCCGATAACCTAGATGTTAGGCCCCTTAAAACAACAGTTATCATCTTAGCGAGCGGGTAACGTTAATACGCATTGTCATCTACTCGAACTTCACCACACAAGTGCAAAAGACGCACTGATAGGTTTGATTCACATTAACCTTCCAATGTGCCAGCCGCTGCTCGACAATATGTGGCGAGCTTCAAACTGTGCAACCAGATGTCATAGGTTTGCTCTCGAGAATCCATCCACGTTGATAAGGGGAAATCATGGTCTCTCGAATCATCCAAAGGTGGAGCTCCAGATATTGAATGATTTATTTGTTATACTAGAACCGTCACCTCAGGGCGTACGCCTGAGTCAGAATTTGTCAAGTATTGATGGAGCTTGTCTGAAAGCCGCTGGATGTCAGTGTATTGTTTGGGTCAAGGGGCACCAGTGATGTTTGACTTAATACTGCTGTATGTCTATGTTTGCAATGGGGTCAGGAATGAGATGCGGTGAAATTCTATGTGGTGGATGGTTTTTACGGCCGGATGCCCAACTTTTTAGTTTTGTTTCCGACCTTACCGATAAATTCCCATCCAACTTGCTGTTTAGGGCTCGATTGCATGCCATAAGCTTCATTTTCATCCAACTCTGAAAACTCTGCCATGAATCGTTACGCGTCCAGACAGGGAGGGTTGAGTGTGCAAAAATTGCAAGTTTGGGGGATGAAATGTCAATCAACGATCGGAAGGGGTTGATTTCGTGTCACCACTACTTCTAATGACCTTTACAGCCCTTTCAGCGGTTAAGACCTCGTTTCAGCCCTTAAAAAGTGCCTGATTCGAAAAATCATACAAAAGGGGGTAACAGGGGATGGGGTGGTGACGCAGGCACAGCTCCATTTTTGAAACGTTAAGGGAAGACCCCCCCCCCCCACCATTACCAGCACTGATAAACATCTCTCGATTAAAACCTTCCTTAGGGGTGAATCGAGACGGGATGGTTTGGTACCATGCCAGTTGAGGGTGTTAGAGGGCGGGGGGGGGGGGGGGGGGGCGTTGAGCATTGCCGGAGGCCGTAAGAACTTACTGCAATCAGCAACAGAGGACGGTTTGTAGGTTTGTAGGTGGTTACACACAACCGGTACCTTCTCAGACGCCCCCAATGGTAGTCCATGTTTAGGGGATGATTAAGGGGTTTGAAAATGCCCAAACGTCAAATGTAACGATTTCAACGTGTTTGTGGAACCTTTAAGAGCAAGACTCATTCATTTTCCACTGCTCTGGCAACCTGCGACAAGTCCTATAGCGTTTTTCGCAAACTTCAATTTGCGGTTTTCGAAAATGCTGAAGCATATGCTTGGTAGGCGTCAGGACCAACGACATAGTGCGATTTCGAGCTTGTGCGGTCAACTTTTTAAAATTCGATGGCCTTTGAAAGAAGTGGTGCTTTAATTTTTTGATCAGTTTATATAATAGATAGACTTAATGGCTCAGAGCACAATGTTATTAAGGTCTACACGCTTACAGGTCCCAGGGCGATGCACGGGTTTGCCTCTGGCTTGATGCTGCTATCGCGGTGTGAAGCAATGCTTGGAGTAATGATTGTTATTGGGTGAGATGGATGTGAGATTGTGTTACAGAGATTGTTGTCTCAACAAGATTCCAGATCATCTATGTGCTTCTCTTCTCTCAGATAATCTCAAGCCAATCGCTTCCTCACTCAGGTTGATAGTCCTGGAGCCTTACCAACTTATTTTGGTACACGCGTTGCACGTTGATTGAATTTTATTTTCCATTTCGAATTTGAATTTATTGTTGCTCTTGTATAGGCCACTGAGACGACAAAGTCACTCATCATTCATAGCGCGGTTAAATACAATAAATGAACAACAAACTTAACCTAAACGTTCGGTGGACAATAAAATTATGTAGTTGTTGTTACTTCTGGATTATCTTTGAATTTTTGCTGATGTAAAATGAATCCCTGCCACTATATTTTAGATTAAATTATATTTTAGTTCTCTGTTACGGAATTTATGAATGAGATGCGATGAAATTCTATGTTATTACGGCCGGATGCCCTTCCTGACGGCAACCCCGTGAGAGGGGCTAATGAAGAAGAAATGAATGAAGATTAATGAAACTGGGCAAGAATGTGGTAGGAAGCGGCTGTGGCCTATCAGAAGGTACCGTCCCAGCATTTGCCTGGAATTGAAAGTGGGGAAACCACGGGAAACCCTTTCAAGGACAGCTGACGGTGGGGCTCGAATCTACATCTACCAAGTCCGCAGAGAGCTTGGCCCCATGGCTTAGTGCTGTACGTTAGCGAGCATAGCTACCGCTGTCGGTGACAAAATAATAAAATAATAATAATAATAATAGTATAATAATAATAATAATTATAATAATAATTATAATAATAATAATAAAAAGATCAATCGATTTGATACTGAAAAACTACGATTGTGCCCTGAATTTACTCAAAAACTAGAATCTTGGAATCCCGAAAACTGGGATGAACTACAACAGGTCTTGGTCACAACAGCACAGGAGACAGTTCCACTGACGAAGTCAAAGAAACATGCGTGGTGGAATAATGCATGTGATTCAGTGGTAAAGCAAAGACTACTTGCCTGGCAGAAATGGAACTCGGGAAAGAACCAAGATAATTGGGAAAACTTCGTGAACGAGAGACAACGCGCTGCAAAAATCATCCGCAATGTAAAACGTGCCTACAACAAGAGCCAACTAACTCAAATTGAGCTAGACTTTCAGAGGAACAACACAAGGGACTTCTACAGAACCTTCAAACGCAATCCAAGCAAATACAATCCTCCGAGTCTACAGTTAAAAAACTCAAGTGGGAGAATAGCTTACAGTGAGAGAGAAAATTGCCAGATTCTAGCGAAATACTTTGAATCCCTCCTTAAGTGTGAGACTCCAAACTCCACTTTCTCATTTGAAGACAACATACAAGTCCACCCAGATTCATCCCCTCCAACGAAAGAAGAAATCAAACAGATTATCCAGTCACTTAAGAACAACGAGGCACCAGGTGAGGACTCGATAATCGGCGAATTGTGGAAGTATGCTGGTGAAAAGATGATTGATAAATTGACTGACATTATCAAGGAGATTTGGGAAACTGAGAAACTTCCACGTGACTGGACTTCTGCCTTGATTCATCCCCTGCATAAGAAAGGTGACAAAACGGACGTTAACAACTACCGCGGCATTTCCCTCCTACTGATAACTTTCAAAATTATTTCAAAAGCTCTGCAGATTAGGGCAGAACAACAACTTGATCCACAATTAGGAGAGTACCAAGGAGGGTTCAGGAAAGAGCGCTCATGTGCCGAACAAATTATGAATCTGAAATCCATCCTTTTCCATCTGAAGCAAAGGAACAAGAAATTTGTGGTAACCTTCGCCAACTTCAAGAAGGCCTATGAGTCGATTGATATAATAGCTTTTATTCAAATTCTAAAGGAATTTGGATTGGATAATAAAACCAGGGCAATCATTCAACAGACCTTAGCTAACACAACCTCCAGAGTCAAGTTCAGAGGAGAAATGTCAGACTCTTTCGAAATTAAGACAGGAGTTAGGCAGGGAGATAGGCTTTCACCCCTGCTCTTCAACTGTGCACTTGAAAAAGTCATCCGCGAGTGGCGCAAAGAAATGAACGATGGGGTCCAAAATGGAGTACGACTGGGTTACAAGAACATGAACCTTTCTATTGATTGCCTAGCTTTTGCAGATGATCTTGCAATTTTCTCCGACTCGTTAGACATGGCCACAGAACAAATTAACCAGCTGCAGGTACAGGCAACAAAAGTTGGTCTTCAGATCTCTTTGGAGAAAACACACTTTATAACTAACATTAAGCCAGCACCAAGGGAGCTAAAAGTAAATCAGGAGAAAATCAAACGGACAGATAAGTTTAAATATCTTGGCGAGTGGGTAGAACCCAACGTATGTGAGAAAGAAACCTTTACTTCGCGCATGAACAAAATGGAAATGGCGTACCAACTCACCAAGGACGTTTACAACAAAAAGTCAATATCCCTGAAACCCAAAACTTAGGCATTATTGCACTGTCATACGACCAGAGGCTCTGTACGCAGCGGAATGCCTCACCATGAACAGGAAAGGCCTGGCAGAAAAATCGGAGATCAAGGAAAGAAAGATCTTGAGGAAAATTCTTGGTCCGATTAAAGACAACGGTGAATATAGACGACGGCATAACTATGAGCTGTATATTCATGTCCAGAAGATCTCTGATGTAATGAGGAAAAGGAGTATTGCATTTTATGGCCACTTGCTTAGAATGAAACCCACACGATTGACGAACCGGATCTTTAACTATTTTAAAAATAAGAAGACCAAGCCAGCCTGGTTCGAAGAGGTGGAAAGTGACCTGCAAGAGATGGAAATTACCTGTGGGGATATTCTAGAACGCAATCCCCTCAGGAAGAAACTACACGACCACCAGGGTTTTCAAGAAAAAACCGAAGTTGAAGACGGGAAAGATGTGGACGGAAGAAAGAAAAGAGCAACACCGGCAACGTACGAAGGAACACTGGGCAAATATCAAAGCCCAGAGAAGCCAGTTGAAATAACGTGGTCCTTAGTTGGCCGATACGATTAAAGAAGAAAGAATAATAATAATAATAATAAAATTAATAATAATAGTAATAAAATAATAATAATAATAATATCTCAACCTTAGAAACAATTTGTTGTGATCTTCGTTGATTTCGCAAAAGCATATGACTCTGATTTATTCTATTTGAAATCGTAAAAGAACTTGGACAACAAGGCAAGGGTAATCATCCAGGAGACCTTAACCAACACTACGTCCAAGGAAAAATTCAGAGGAGAAATTCCCGACGCCTTTGACATAAGGACCGGGGTAAGACTGGGGGATGGACTCTCACCTTTGCTTGAGAAAGTCATCCGTGAATGGCTAACTGAGCGACAAAGGAGTTGAAAATGGGGTGAGATTGGGATACAAAAACATGTATCTGATAGTTGATTGACTAGCGTTCGCGGATGATCTCGCAATTTTTTCTCATTCCATGTTTACAGCCATAGAACATACCAGTGAACTCCAGAAACAAGCAGCAAGTGCAGGCCTCAATATCTCCTTCTTTGTTACTTCTGGATTATCTTAGAATTTTTGCTGATGTAAAATGAATCCCTGCCACTATATTTTAGATTAAATTAGATTTTAGTTCTCTGTTGCAGTATTTATGAAATTTCTTAGTCTGTAGTTACATGACTAGGAAAGAGATTAAGCACAGAAGAATCATATTTGGGTTCATTTTCAATAAAATAATTGAAGTTTCACATTGACTTGATCATTGCAGAGCTGATGGATTTACTTGGGATTGTTGTATCGTTCTGATGATAAAAATCCTGAACACTGTTGCAATTTATGTGTATTCCAGAGAATGTTGGTTGGTTCCTCAGTTTAGGGGCTGCGACAACGTGGTCATGTAGACCCGTGTACTTTGGGTGTGTGTAGAATCTGTCTGATAACCAGTGTTAATTTTGATGGCTGTATTAGTGTGTGTTATCTGTTTTTAATTCAAGTGAGGACTGCAGACAATGAATTTTTCAAGTTGTTCCTACTTTTGCTACCAATGGCTACCATGCACGACACCTAGCTGTGGACTTGGCTACTAGATGCCATCACAGTCAGCACTTGACGACGAACGTTGGAAATAATATAGCGTTATCAAGCTAACCTACAAAATTTAGCTTCCACAAGTGTAGTTAGTGGAAGGTTCTTTTTCATGCCATAAATCTATGACATGGGCCCGCTGGCTTCAGTTCCTCTCCGAAGGAGGTGGGTTTTTTAACGCTCTTAAAAAGCGACGACTTCGGCCGGGTTTGAACCTGCGATCTTGGGCATAGAAGCTCAGGATGCTACCAAGTACGCCACCGAAGCCGCTATTTCAGGGAATACTAGTTGAAATATAGAATGAACCTTTACATTTGTCAGTTCTAACTTCGATCGCATGATTATGGCAGTCTTGCCGTAACGACCACGGCTAACTCACCCGGTAGTATTTTGCTTACAGAGTTCCATTGAAATCGCCTTGGTCGTTTAGATTTTATTAGGAACTCACATACGCATACACATACACACACACGGAAAAAAGGTGAGCTAATAATTTTCACATATATGAAAATAGGCTAAATAATAATACAGTAGTAACAACGTAGGTATGACCTAGTGCAGACATTAAAGAAGCCCCATCTCGGCGATTAAACCATTTCCAGCACGCTGGGGCTCAGAGCCAATTTGAAACAGCTATTGCTAATAATTATCTATATCCACTTTATTGAGGCAAATAATTTTTAAAGTTATGACACTCGTGAATCGCACTACTCGTTAACTGATACGATAATGAGAATATGCATTAGCCGAGCAATAATGAGGCTTTAATCCTTATTCTCTTTACCAGTTGAGCCACACATGAAACTGAATTGTTTACTAATGTTAATGGAGTACTAAGCTATGAATAATTGTGTACTTTAGAGGCCTGGCGCATTGCAGTCATCAGCCCTGTGTGCTTACTCCCTGGCTGCGTGGTGCAGCGATAACGTACTGCGATCGAATCCCGGTGCAGTCAGTTTGTAATTGAGGAGCCGTATTAAAGATTTACTGCACCAGATATTATGGTACACTGACATCTCTAATAGCTGCAGTAGTTAAAGTCATAACATTATTATTATTATGTAATCTAGGCGATACGCTGTATTGTAGATTAAACACGGGCTCACGATCAGAAACGTTTTTGCGCTGTTAGAATCGTGGGTTAGAAAACGTTTTTATATTAGAATATAATGTTTTTCTAAAAGCATTTAAATATTTCCGAAAAATACACGTTTTTAAAGAAACGTTTTCTTAAACATTTAGACTTTCCTTTTAATCTTAGCCCCCTTAAACGTTTAACATTTCGTTTTAATCTTGGCCCCTTTAAACTTTTAGCATTTTTTCTTCATCTTGGATCCCTTAAACGTTTAGCGTTTCGGTTTAATCTTGGCCCCTTTAAACGTTAGCGTTTCCTCTTAATCTTGGCCCACTTAAACGTTAGCGTTTCTTATTAATATTGGCTCCCTTAAACGTTTAGCGTTTCTTCTTAATCTTGGCCTCCTTAAACGTTTAGCGTTTCGGTTTAATCTTGGCCCCTTTAAACGTTAGCGTTTCCTCTTAATCTTGGCCCACTTGAACGTTAGCGTTTCTTATTAATATTGGCTCCCTTAAACGTTTAGCGTTTCTTCTTAATCTTGGCCTCCTTAAACGTTGAGCGTTTCTTCTTAATATTGGCCCCCTTAAACGTTTAGCGTTTCTTCTTAATCTTGCCCCCCTCCCTCAAACGTTTAGGGTTTCTTCTTAATCTTGGCTCCCTTAAACGTTTAGCGATTCTTCTTAAACGATTTTGCATTTAAATGTAATACGTATTTGTGACGACTGACGCTTTAACTGATTCTGAGGGAAGAGAAAGCAAGCATTTAGTACTGCTTCCAGAGGTTCCCAACCTTTGTTAGCTGACGCCCCCCTTTTCAGATACGGTAGTTCATCGCGCCCCACTCCTCCCCCTCCCCAGAAATCATCGCTTCCATAACCTCTTCGATTGACGAGGAGGATATAGACCTAACCTAATAACACTACATAATGAGATAGGCCTATCTAATACATACTAACTTTATTTTAGCACAACACAAAGAACACACTTTTACAACAAATCCTTAAATTAGTCAACAAATGTCAGTGAGAGGGTTAACTCTGTTTTCTCTTGGTAAGATTCTGTATGTTTGGTTTGATATTTGACAGAACACAGCGTAGATCACCTTGCAACATCAAGCCGACAGTGCTGCTTTGTTTCTATGACACTCAGCGTTGAAAATACTGACTCGCATAAATATGTCTTTGAAAATGGGACAATGGCACGCAATGCAAATTTGGCTATTACAGGATACACTGCAAGACAGTTTACCCAAATATCACCCAGTCCTAATATTTTAGAATCATCTTTTAGCTTTGATTCACACTTCAAATCTATGGCTTCTTCACAAACGTATGCCAACGAGACGATAAAATTGGCATGATTTTGCTCCTTACAACACAGCAAATTCCTTATTTCACCTCCAACCTGGCGGCTCCGCGGAGGTTTGTGCTGACAGTTGGCAATTACCAGTGCTTTTGTACGATTGACTTGATGCCAAATACACTTAGAGAGATTCGAAAAATGTTTATATTACAAAATTGTAATGTTCGAGTTAAAAAAAAAAACATAATTCGGAAATCACTTCACGCCCCCCTGGATAAAGCCCCACGGCCCCCTAGTGGGGCGCTCCCCCCAGGTTGGGAACCCCTGGCTTAGACAATATCAGTCATTACGGTGAGTTTATGAAAACGGATCCAGCTCAGGAATCTCTCGGGATTGACAACTCCCAAACTCACGAGCCGTGAGCCCCTGAGGGTGTAGCAATATCCAGGATGCACCAGAAGTGGTGGGGCTACACACGCCCTGCCTTCTTGAGGGCCTTGAGCAGAAGGAAGAAAAAGAAAAAGAAGGCTGACCCCTCGGAGAATAAGGGTATCAGGAAATATGAGACAAGGGCCAATTAAGGCGGGAAAGGAAGAGACTCCATAGGCCCCGAATACCCTAATACGGTCGGAGTCGGAAGAGAACAAGAGTTGACCAAGAGAGGACGACAAGGAAAGATGATGGAGAGGAGCCCGGCACAAGTAAGTGGAAGCAATGCCAGACTCGGTTGGGGTCCCGTGGTCGTCAATTCACGTCCCACTAGATTTGAGCCCCTTGGGGGATCGGGATGAGAGATGGAATTGATAAAGATGAATGAAACTGTGCAAGGATGTGGAAGGAAGTGACCGTGGCCTGTTAGAAGGTACCGGCCCAGCATTTGCCTGGTGTTGAAAATGGGGAAACCACGCACGACCATTTCAAGGACGGCCGACGGTGGGGCTCGAACCCACGCGTCTACGGAGTCAGCAGAGATCTTGGCCCCATGACCATACGCTGCGCTTTAGCTGTCGGTAACCGAATGGTGGATGAGCGTATCCAACATGGTATAGTGGTATATATCGGACTCCAGCAATGTTTGTTGTTGTGTGAAGTGAGCGAATAATATCGATGATCAAAATATAAATTAAATAACAATCCAGTATTTATCACGCGTCAAAGAGCGCAGGCAAAGTCTCCATGTTTGTGAGCTGGAACGTGAAATTAAATAAGCTCATGTCTGCATTATAGAGCCTCCGTGGCTTAGGCGGCAGCACGCCGGCCTCTCACCACTGGGTCCGTGGTTCAAATCCCGGTCACTCCATGTGAGATCTGTGCTGGACAAAACAGAGGCAGACAGGTTTTTCTCCGGGCGCTCCGGTTATCCCTGTCACAATTTCATTCCAGCAACACTCTCCACTATAATTTCATTTCATCTGTCATTCATTCAATCATTGCCCCAGAGGAGTGCGTCAGGCCTCGGCAGCCGGCACAGTTCATATCCTCGCCGCTAGATGGGGGGCTTCATTCATTCCATTCCTGACCCGGTCAGAGACTGGAAGCAGGCTGTGGATTTTCATGTCTGCATTATATTTGATGGTAACCCACTTCTTGCTCAGGGGATATTCAGTTGGATTGCATGAAGCATTATTTCTCAGTGTTGCCATCTGATGCGTGATTCCATTGGGCAATAGAAGCATTCATTTGCACAAAAGATTGTGTTGTGGTTTCCATTTACAAACACATATTGTAGGATCTCTTGCTTCTTCTGTTTGACCTTCTATTTCTTTATCCCTCCCAATATTATTCTGCTAAGGTCCCATTCCAGTTTTGTAGCGAAGATAAGGTCCCATTAACACCAACCTAGACATATGGGGTACCTACAGGTTCAGCATAACCCAATGCGTAATCGAAACGCACTCACAATTAAATAAATACCTTAAAACATGTATATTTACAATGAAATAATGAAAGAATGCAACATGGTAACCATGGTAACAGAATCCCACAGGTCCATCTATTTCTGTAAGACGCAATGCAATTCCAATTATTACATTACTGTGAAACTTTCCAGACGGTTATAAGGTTATCACTGAACCAAATTAAGCTGTAAAATTCATCAATACATACAGTATAAAGCGCTTAAGGGGGTCAAGGGGCAATATAGAATTTTTTTCACGCAATTTTCACGTGTGAGTGTGGTACGAAAGGTCTTTTTCACCCGACTATAAAGGGTCTCCGAAAACCACATTTAAAGGCCCTTAAATTAACAGTGTCTGTGACATTCCCAGAAAACTAACTTCGCTGTGATATACCTATGAAGGAATGACTGCACCAGTAGCTGAATTGATAAAGTCTGATTATTCATTCCAAGAATAAATCAGTCATAGCATTCATGACTGAGATTTTGCTAAGTGTAATCTTTACAACTAGAATATTCGCTGGCGACGGGCAATGCTAGTTTTCATTTATTTAATTAATATATTTTATTAGCTTGCCACGGTGGGTGAATGGTTATCGTGTTGGACTACCAACCCCAAGCTTTCAGGTTCGCTCCTGGCCATGGTAAGTGATTTTTGAAAGGCGATAAAAATCACGGCAGGCATGTCATATGTTGTTATCTATTAATCAAACTGAAATTTTGTATGTCTATAGAGGCTATAAACATAAGTTCATCTTTGGGACGTTCCATAACCTGGTAAGCCCAAATCCAACATGGCGGTGATGCGAAATTTAAATATTCAAATAGACGTTTCTCGCGATTTAACCACCCGAGCGCAGTGAAACTTGGCACGGTAAATGCTTATACAAATTTTAATCCACTAGCATCTAATTTATCTCAATTTGTGTTCATAACCACAAGATGGAGGTGGTGCAAAATTTTGAAATCTCGTTTTTATAATTTTGTGTGTCCTAATCATGCGATTGAAGTTTGAATAATACATCTACACAATAATCTTCATGTAATAGTACATAACTCTAAGACCTATATACAGTATATATAATCCAATATGGCGACCATTCGAAATATTCAGATGGCTCTCAATATCTACGAATCTATTACAGCAATCAATAGAGGCAATTGAAATAAGTAGTATATATGAAAATTGGCTATTTACTTCTTCACGGAACTACTTAATATTTTATGATCGACCCTGACTATTATACGTCAGAAAACTGTATCATAATGATGGTCATTATAACACTATTTTGCATTATAAAACAGTTTCTCCCACAAATCACAGCTCAAGAAACAGTTGTTTGACCAATTAGATAAGGATAGCATCGCACCTGCGCTGAGTTCCAAGGCCTTCTAATTTAAATTTCACTGCGTTACCTATTGGCATAGTGGGGTAATCGAGGAGGCCATGGTCAAATACAAGGCATTCTCTGCGTCCCATGCGCTCTGTTCAGTACATAAAACTGGTGAAATCTCGACAGATATTTATGAATATTTATGTTAAAACATATAATTAAGTTATAAATATCGTAGAACATAAACAGTCGTAAGCAACTCGCCTGTCTATCAATGTCAATTATTATTGTTTAATTTTGTCGCCATAATATGTTTATTGTATTGCATTAATGTGGTTAAGTGTAAGAGAGGTCCAAGAGCCCTAACTGCGCCACCAATAATAATAATAATAATATAATGGTAATTATGGAAATACTCGTGTCTTAATTATTGCCATTATAGGCTCGTTGCATAATGTACTATTATGGTATTGCGTTTTATTTATAAATATTAATGTTTTTCCTGTAAATTCAGTCACAATTCCACAATGAAGTATTAGCGGACCCGATAGCTTCATCCCTGCTTCAAACAGGGGCTTTGAACATGTTTGGTCAACAGCTCCGTGTGTCTGCACAATCGTAGCGATCTTAGTAGTGTGTATAACGAGGAGACCCAGCGGAAGGGCTTCAGAGCAAAAGTGGAAGGAGTCTTGTAGTTTTACGTTAACCTCGCGAACATGAGACACCTTCATTTTACGTGGAATAAGAACCACAGATCTTGATATTTGACTTTGAATATCTCACATGTATTGACGGGCAATCAAGCCCTTGCCTTGGGGAGAAGATGATGATAATAATAATATCGTATGGCCTCGGGTGCCAGGTGCAAGCTTTGTTAATTGACACCCAGAGGGCAGCTTGCGTGTCGAATTTAATGCCTCATGGAGCGCTATGAATGTCAAGGAGGTTAGATATCTAAGCTCCCTGACACTATAGCGCTTTCTAGTAGAGAAATGGGGAACTTTGTTTTGGCGGAAACTCCCGAGATTAATTTTGCCATTATGAACATGGCTTACTGAAATCAAATGGGTTCATTAACATGCCAACAACGTATTACATGCGTGTCATGATTTTTGTCGCCTTTCAAAAGTCACTTACCATGGTCAGGAGCTAACCTGCAATCTTGGGGTTGGTAGTCCGACACTATAACCACACACCCACCGTGGCAAGCAAGATGATGATGATAATTAATGTTTTAAGGGGCCCAACATCTAGGTTATCGGCCCCTAATAGTCTGGGTGATAGCCAAAATGACAATGAAATGAAAGCCGTAACGAAAATTTAGTTATACTGACAATACTTACAAAAAACTCGGATTGAAGTAACTCACAAAATGTAGTGGAAATACTTACAAAAGGGAATTTAGAAGGAAAATACTCACGAAATTTAGTTTAGGTTCAAAATACTCACAAAATGCAATTGAAATTGAAAATACCCAATGCAATTTAGATTGAAAATGCCCTACCAGATTCAGAATACTCACTGCAATTGAAATTCAAAATACTTACAAAATGCAAATGAAATAGAAAATACTTACAAAATGTATGGTAGATTCAAAATGCTCATTTGGATTGACAATACTTACAAAATGTAATCTAGATTCAAAATTCTCACAAAATGCAATTGAGAATCAAAATACCGTACTTACAAAATGCCCACTAACTTATACAAAATGCAATTTAGATTGAAAATACTTACAAAATGTAATCTAGATTCAAAATTCTCACAAAATGCAATTGAGAATCAAAATACCGTACTTACAAAATGCCCACTAACTTATACAAAATGCAATTGAAATTCAAAAATCCTCACAAAAATGGTACCACACATTCAAGGACATACTAAAAAGCAATTTAGATTGTCAATCCTTACAAAATCCAGTTGAGTTTGAGAATACTCGCAAAATGCACTTTAGATTGTAAATACCAACAAAATGCTGTGTAGATTCAAAAAACTCTCTAAAGATAATTTAGAGACGCGGGAAGTCAATTCACAATAAACATTGCGGGAATCTTAAAGAGAAAAGGAACTATAATGAAAAGAAAAAGAAGGCTGATCCCTAGAAAAATGAGGGATCAGGAAAGATGAGACAAGGGCCAATTAAGGCGGGAAAGGAAGAGACTCCCTAGGCCTTGGATACCCTAATACCGTCGGGGTCGGAAGAGAACAAGAATTGACCTAGATAGGTCGACAGGAGAGGAGACGGAGAGCAGCCCGGCACAAGTAAGTGGAAGCAATGCCGGACTCAGCTGGGGTCCCGTGGTCGCCAACCCACGTCCCACTAGATGTGAGCCTCTGGAGGGACCTTGGAGAGAGGCAAGCACCACCTCACCCCCGGGGTCTAGAAAGCACGGAAGTTGCATAGGAGCCCTTGGATAAGCTACGATCATGATGTTACCCTGGAGTGAGTGTAGAAGAACCTGAGCTCAACCCAAATTCAGGATGGCCACTGTCAGCACAGGGATTGGACCTCGGGCCTCCAAAATGATCCTTTATTCTATTCATCAAAGTGGATCAATACGCTCGCCTTCGGATTGTGCTTTACCACATAGTCTTCCTGTTATTCTGGAGTGGGGGTTGAAATGAATGCAGTGATTTTATGGCTGGATGCTCTGCCTGATGCCACCTCATGAGTGGATTATTGAGAAATGATGGCAGATTTACTAAACTGCGCAAAGAGTTCCTAGGAAGCAGCCGTGAGTTATTTGAAGGTACCATTCTGTTACTTAGGAAGCAAAATAACCAGTGATGGACGAAGCAGAGAGGATATAAAGAGTAGGTTGGCTCAGGCAAGGAAAGCATTTCTATAGAAAAGGAATCTGTTGACATCGAATCTAGATTTAGGTATTAGGAAGTAATTTTTGAAAGCTTTTGTCTGGAGTGTGGCGCTCTATGGAAGTGAAACTTGGACTATTGGTGCAGCAGAAAAGAGGAGAATTGAAGCGTTTAAAATGTGGTGTTACAGGAGAATGATGAAGATCAGATGGGTAGATAGGTTTACAAAATAATGAAGAGGTATTAAGACGAGTGGGGGAGGAGAGATGTTTCTGGTGACTGCTAATGAAGAGAAGTGGTAGGTTGGTAGGACACATACTAAGACACTCAGTAATAGCAAGCTTCGTTATGGAAGGAAGGGTCGAGGATAAGAACTGTAGGGGTAGACCAAGGTTAGAATATGTTAAACATATTGCCTCGGATGTAGGGTGTGGTAGCTATGTAGAGATGAAACGATTAGCTCAGGACAGGGAGCCATGGAGAGCTGCATCAAACCAGTCAAAAGACTGAAGACTCAAACACCAACACCGTTCTGGTATTTGACTCGAGCTGAAAATGAGCAATGTATGTTTCACACCCACTCATATTCTGAGTTTGGAGATAGACTGTAATCCCAAGTACCCCGGTGGTTTATCGAGTCGAGATAGAGGAGCCGTGTCTCTAGCGAGTAAAATAGATGAAGCTTTATAACGGACGGTTTATTGCTTCCATCAAACAATTACCAGGGCACATTCAGTTCAATGAGGTGCGAGGAGAAGGTCATGTGTCGTCAAATGTTCTACTCTGAGGGCGGTAATAGTGAAAGTGATGGCGAGTAATCTTGTATCATGTGATGTACACCAAGTTACACGGCAAATGCTCAGCACTGATAAACGAAACGTTATCCGCATCCATAGGAACATTCCGCATTCCCACGACTGTTATCCGAATCTACTGGCATTACAACAATAGTTTTTATTAAATAAAGCATAAATTACTAAAGCAACATATTTAGACATTTGAGGAAAACGTCGTTCCCTTAGGCTATTCATGTCAAGTGCTATGTTTAAAATGAATGTTATACAGCCAGAATTGCAACCCTTTCCTGTTAGGAGTGTTAATTATTCTTAATGACATAATTTGATTGAGATTAGCTTAAATCATCATCTTACATTTGTCATAAAAACACACACAACGGAGAAATATGATATAAATATCCGGGTCCTAAAGGACAAGGAAGAATCACCTTAAAGAAGAAAACCCGAATTGTTGTTGTGTATTTGTAGTCCATGGGTGGCTGTAGCAAATAATAATAATAATACTAATAATAATAATAATAATCCGAGTCCTAGTAATGATATTCAACAAGTTCAGATTGTATTCCAAAAACTAGCCGTAAATTTACTCGAAACATTATCCGCATCCGCGCAGGGCTTTATTAATAGAGCAAAACTATTTTTAGCCTATTTTGAAAAAATAGGCTTATGAGATCACCTTTTGTCCGTGTGTGTGTGTGTGTGTGTGTGTGTGAGGAGCGTGTGTGTGTGTGTATGTCCCTAATAAATTCTAAACGGCTGGGGAGATTTCAATGAAACTAGGTAAGCTCATAGCACTATTCCGGACGACCCCCATCGTGTCCTTCAAATTTTGTTACGTCTCACCAATCCAACATGGCGACTGTGCGAAATATTTCACCAGCATTCAATATCTCCGAAACTATTCCCGACATCACACTGGAATTGTTTACGGTGATAAAGGGAACTACTAGAAGTTCACCTATGTGATTTTTGAAAAACTGGTAACTACAAAACCAATATGGCGGCCACGCGAATTTTCGACTTTTAAATAGACGTTTCTCGCGATTTAACCAACCAAACGCAATAAAACTTGGTACAGTATATGTTTATACACATTGTAATGCACCGACATCTAACTTCGTTCAATTGTTTACATAACCACAAAATGGCGGATGTGCGAAATATTTCACCGGCATTCTATATCTCTGAAACTATTAGAGGTATCCCCCTGAAATTTTGTACGGAGATAAAGGGCACTACTGGAAGTTCATCTATATGCCTTTCAAAAACCGGTTAACTACAAAACGAATATAGAGGCCAAGCGAATTTGAAAATTTTATATAGACCTTTCTCGCGGTTTAATGTTCCAACCGCAATGAAATCTGGTACAGGGAATGTTTATACACATTTTAATACAATGGTATCTAATTTAGTTCAATTGTTTACATAACCTCAAGATGGCGGCTTTGCGAATTTTTTTAAAAGTTTTTATTTCTTGTGTCGTAATCATGCGATCAATGTGAAAGTTTGAATAATGAACCTGCGCAATAATTTTCCTTTAATGGTACATGACTCTATGGCCTATACATTTAACAATCCAACATGGCGACCACCCGAAATATTTAGACGGCTCTGAATATCTACGAATCTATTACAGCAATCAAACTGAATTTTTTATGTTCATAGGGGCTATGAACTTAAGTTCACCTATAGGACTTTAAATAAACTGGTGATCAAAAATCCAACATGGCGGCGACGCGAAATATAAATATTCACATGGACGTTTCTCGCAATTTAACCATCCGAGTGCAGTGAAACGTGGTACAGTAAATCCTTATACGAATGTTAATCCACTGGCACCTAATTTATGTGAATTGTTTTCATAACCACAAAATGGCAGCTGTGCGAAATGTTAAAAATCTCCTTGTTACCTCTTGTGTCCTAATCATGCGATTGAAGTTTGAATGCTACACGTACACAATAATCTTCATGTAACAGTATATAACTCTAGTACCTACATATATAAAATCCAACATGTTGACCATCCGAAATATTTAGTGGGTTCTCAATATCTACGAATCTATTACAGCAATCAAACTGAAATTTTGTATGTTGATAGAGGCAATTAACATAAGTAGGATATATGAAAATAGGCATTATAGTTCTTCACGGAACTACTTGTTTACTTTTATGCGTTTCTACGGAGGGGTGTTCAAATGAAAAGGTACGAATCGTTGTAAAACCGAAACTGGTTGATATTTGAATATGCAGCTTTGGGATAACGTAGGCCGATATCTTGGAGATGTAGTGCCCAGCGTGGTATTGCGCATGCGTCGGCGCACACACACACATGACGCAGAAGAGAAGCTGACAGTTGGACGTTCCGTCCCGTCCAGTTGAAGTTAAAGTTAAAGCACGGATAAACTATTAACAGTAACGTGTATTGTGTCTATGCAAGTCCATCAAGAACAAACGGTCTAGACTGCCCACGAAGCGAGTGATTCTGCTCCATGATAACGCTCGCCCACACGTCTCTAACGTCACACAAGGAGTACTGGCCATGTTGAAGTGGGAGCAACTTGAGGAGCCACCCTACTTCCTGGACTTGACATCCTGCGACTTCCCTCTGTTTGGTCCGTTAAATAGCATCTCAAGGGAAAACGTTTCCAATCGGACGACGAACTAAAGGATACCGTACAGGATTGACTCCTGTCACAATCACAGGACTTCTGGGAACAGGGAATCCTGCGGCTAATGAAGCAATGGGGCACCTGTGCACGGGCCTGTGGGGGTTAATTTTGAATAACGAATAAATTATGCCCACTGTATCGTTTCATACCTTTTCATTTGAACACCAGCTTGTCACGGTGGGTGAGTGGATAGCATGTCGGTCTACTAACCCCCAAGATTGCAGGTTCGCTCCTGGCCGTGGTAAGTGATTTTTGAAAGGCGGCAAAAATATGACACGCATGTCATATGATGTTGGCATGTCAAAGAACCCATTTGAATTCAATAGGCCGTGTTCATAATGGCAAAATTTATCTCGGGAGTTTCCGCCAACACAAAGTTCCTCATTTCTCTACTAGAAAGCGCTATAGTGTTCAAGGAGCTTAGATATCTAACCTCCTTGACTTTTATAGTGATTCAAGGAATAACGAAATTCGACATGTAAGCTACCCTTTGGGTGTCAAATTACAAAGCTTGCACCCGGCACCCGAGGACATACGATATTATTATTATTATTTGGACTCCCCTTATATATTTAATTTATCTTAATTATTATAATTATAAATAATGTAATTTTTTGTTTTTCTAATTTTAATGTTTATATATTTATTCTTAAAGATTAAATTTTGATATTTCTAATGAATTTACTAATTTCGAATTGATCTTTACAATTATGTTCATAATTTGTTTTATGGTTATGTTTATTATTTTAACTTTTATAATTCTTTAATTATTGCAAGTTTATTTTTATGATTTTATTTCTACATTTATATTTCATTTTTACGCATTAATTGATAATGTTATTAGTTTTAAGTTATTTTAAATATTATCCAACACATTACGTCAAGTACCTATGTCTAATATTTGAATTTTAGAAATAAAAATTCTCCGAAATGTGGCTGAAAGATTCAACTATCAGCATCTTTGAGAGCATAAACTGTCCTTATGAGAGGTGGTTAACATAGAGACCGCTATCTCATAAAGGGCTAAGTCACGTGACGCAACTCACGGAGGGAAAGCATGAGACGACTGAGACAACGCAGCTCTAGTGCGTCTTGCTAACTGTTAATGATACCCTGGGGTGAGCACAACCTAATCTGTCTGCTCTCCTGTCAAGAAACCTTTGTCACTAATGAGTCTTAGCCCCCACCCCCAGGGGCTCACATCTAGTGGGGCGAGGGTTGGCGACCAAGGGACCCCAGCTGAGTCCAGCATTGTTTCCACTTACTTGTGCCAGGCTCCTGTCACTCTCTCTTTTGGTCAACTCCTGTTCTTTTCCAACCCCGCCGGTATTAGGGTATCCGAGGGCTAGGGAGTCTCTTCACTTTCCCGCCTTAATTGGCCCTTCCCTCATCTTCGAGGGATTAGACCTCTTGTTTTACTTTCACTGTATCTCCTGCCTTCTGCTCAAGGCCCTCGAGGAGGCAGGGTGTGTGTAGCCCCACCACTTATGGTGCATCCTGGATATTGCTACACCCTCAAGGGGCACACGTCTGGTGAGTTAGGGAGTTGGCGACCCCGAGGGCTTCCTGAGCTAGGTCTGGTTTTTCTCCTTCTTCCATTGCCTTTTGGGCGGTCCCTCTCCTCTTTCGCTTTACTGGCTCTCCTTTCTTCCAAGTCCCTTAATTCTCATTCTTCGAGAGTTGAGGGCATTTCCTTTCCTCCTCTCGTTTGTTTCCCTTATTCTTATTTTTGTTTCCTATTTCCTCTTCTAGTTTCTTAAGTATGTAGTTAGTTTCATTTAGTTTACATTTTCGCTATCAGCCAAACCATTAGGGGCCGATAATCCGGATGTTAGGCCCCTTAAAACAACAATCTTTGCCGTTTTGAAGTGAGAGCGCTGTCCTCCGTTTACATCAGCGAGTTCGGCTACTGCAGGGCTACGAACGCAGATATCTTCCTTCTCCTGAACTGAATGTGCCCTGGTAATTGATTGATGGGACCAATAAACCGTAAGATATAAAGGTTCACCCCCTGCGGGCACGGACACCAAGATCCCGCTGATGAGCCCATCTTGGTGTTCCTGAGTGAAACCCCACACATGACACGGCATGAACCTAGAAACATAGCTGAGTTTTGATAGAGACAGTTTGCTGACATTGCTCACAAGATATCCCATTATTATTCGTCTTTCATCAATACAAAGGACCGAGTTAAAACAATACCATGCATACAGACTCATAACACAAACAAGAGTCAAACAAAATTTGCACTTTGCACGTCTTAAAATATTATCGAAGAGATTATAATCTTCCCGGAAGCCACATCTGGCAGTAATATATTTTGGAAACATGTATTAGTTTGACTATATTCCATATTAGTTCGAAAGGATTTAGGTCACAATGATAAGGTAGTGACAGTAGAACAGAAAACCAATTAGCCTATCTTTCAAAATCCTACCCACGGTGTACACAAGCTCTGGTTTGTACCGTTTCACAATTTTTTACAACTGTCTCAGCTCTGAGTGTTCCTTACTTTCCACGGTTATCTGGTCGTGGAAATAGGTGATATTTGGCTCTTTGTTTTGTGTTTCGCCGGGTACGTACTTGAATCATAATCATGAGTAGTAAGCAGTGATTTACCTGGTCACACAGTATTTGAGAGCCAACGTTCACTTGAGCTCAGTCGAAAGGGTTACAATGTTAGTGATGCCGTAGGCAGGGTAGCTCAATCACGCCGTGAGCACTCTGGATTCAAAGAGCGCCACCCCAATCATTTCTGGTATAATTCTGTTACATCCACTTTAGCTCCCTTCTCTTGATCTCTTTCCAAATCTGATTACTGGAAGAACGTTTGTTCTCCTCAGCCACAATGGCCATGGAGTGACAGTAGATTACACTTTGCTGGCTGTGAGCGGTTCAATCCATAGACAAATGTTATCATGATGTCCTAATAAATAAAATTTCAAGAACACTTCACTGTTGACTTCAGACAACACTTGTCCAGCACTGGTGTGGAGCTAGACTGCGACTTTGATTTTATCAATTATTGATGATGATAATGAATGATCTCTGCATAATGTTGATATGCCTAGTGTCTAGAGGATTCTGATTTCAGCCCTTAGACTTAGACTTAAATAGGAAAAATATCAAATTGTTATAGAACCAGACAGGTCATTTTACGCTTCTCACTGCGAGACCAAAAACCACATTTTATGGCCCTAGAACCAACCATCTCCGAGATATTTCCATAATGATTGCTACTCTCAGAAACTGATCAAAGATTGGCCAGTCGTAACCATGACAACACCAACTGAAGATTTAGCTCAGCAAGATGCATCATTAGCTTGTTTATTACCTGAAAGATTTGTTTCAAAAAATTGAGCGGCTTCGGTGGAGTAGTTGGTAGCATGCTGATCTTCTATGCCTAAGATCATGGGTTCAAACCCGGCCGAAGTCGTTGGATTTTTTAAGAACGTTAAAAATCCCTCCCTGGTCTTTTGGAGGGGAAGTAAAGCCGGCGGTCCCATGTCATAGATTTATAGCATGTTAGAGAACCTTCCACTAATTACACCTGTGTGAAGCTAAATTCTATATAGGTTAAATATTTGACTAACGTTCTTAGGTTCTTACGTTCGTTGACGGTGGTGTTCGGCGACAAAAGTAGGAACTACTTGGAAAAATTGAATGTCTGCAGTCCTTACTTGAATTCAAACAGATACACACACTAATACAGTCATCAAAATTAACACCGGTTATCAGACTGATTCTACACACACCTAAAGTACACGGGAATACATGACTGCGTTGTCACAGCCCCTAAACTGAGGAACCAACCACCAACCCAACCAAAAAATTGAACATATATAACATAATATTAAGGTCGATTCGCACCTTACATTACGTAACCTTTCCGTTTCCTTTCCATCACATGTCCGTACATGGAAGTTTACTGTATTTAATTGAGTACATAGACCTTCCGTGAGCCTTGCGTTTCCTATTGTTTAGCAGCAATGTTTACGGAACGTATGCGGACATGTATTCACAGTGTGCATTCCGCGTCTATTGCATCATGGACGAAACAGTGATTGAGCAATTAACAACACATTCAGCGCTGTATGATTTACAAAACAGTAAATACAGTGATAGTAATTTCAAGGAAAAACAAGTAGTTCCTTAAACAAACACAAAGTCTGTTAGCTCTTGGAATAAAGTAGCATATTCTCCTTCTGTATTTCGCTCTTTAACATATCATGAACCCATTTTCTTCGTTTCCTCTTTCTTGTCCTACGTTCCTCGTCGTGTAAAATAATAGCTAAGACTCAGAAGTTCATGCAGAATCATATTAATGCATATTTATATTCATATTTCGGTTATTTTTGCACAATGCATCATTTTATTATCCTATGCATGTTTAAGTGCATATCTCGGCTTGAGAAGGGCGTATGTTATAATTTCCTGTTGTTTTGAAAAGCTCTTTGTTACTTCATGTTCTTAAAATCGTGTATTTTGATTCGGACTCCGAGCGTCTATCACAGAGTAATACTGAAATTATTATAATACATGGTACTGTACCCTTATATCTGGATGATCCACCAATATCCTCCGGCTGGAAATAATCTGGGATTGTAGCATCTTGACGCCCCGGCTAAAAACGACATGGTGCCACTTGGCGAAAACACTCAGAATAAGGGACAGGTATTTTCTCAAACGGAGTGTGCTTCAGTATCTAACTACAGAACAGTAGGGTCATCTAACTACTTAGGATAAAGAAAAATAACTCTATAAAAATCTCGGGCGTAAGGATACGGATTAGGTCCCTCGGGAACTTTCACCCTACAGCTCATTCCTCTACCATCTAACTACAAGTATAATGCCAGTTTCCTATAAAACAATCAGGAAATCGTCAACACGAATCCGTCTATTTATTTAAAAAAACAATACACATCTCGTGTCACCGAGCTTTGATTAAATGCTCTCGAAAATAAACTATGAAATATAATATATGACTAAGCGTCATTAATCCATATACAAGTACAAATTGTTTCGCTAAGAAACCGTAAAAATTGTTACGTGTAAGCTTAAATAAGCTTCTATACAGCGAACAACTGCTGTGCCCTAGGTGACGGGAGTTTATAACAAGAAAATTGTTATAAGTTAAAAATTTAAATAATCCCAAAAATAAATGACGTTACCCATGACGTAGATCTCCGTCATTACAAATACTAATCATTACTCTATACAATTCATCTCCCGCACCCTAATATTAATATTTCTTCCTCTAAGAAGCGCAAAATCTCTACACAAAGTTTTAATGTTTAAATTTAAAATATAAAACACTCCTAAATCTATTTATGAATTTATCTGAAATACGTTTAATATAACATTCTATACAATGAAAATAATCACGTCGTAGTTCGTCAATTACTTAGAAATAAAATAGTTACAACACGTTCGTTCCTTTCTCCCGACAATACAACATGTAATTGTCTTTCCACATTACTTCTAAATCTCAACGGGCTTCAGAAAAATATTACTTCACTCTACTTAGTCTTATTCGTGTTTTACGTTAACATCTGGGATTCCATAATCCATACAATTAAGTAGAGACTAGTTCAAAAACCTCCTACAACTTATCTGTTCATGTAATAAAAATACTTAATAAAATACACATTTCCACTCGTTGAATAATTACCACAAATGACAAACATTAGTATAAGAACCATTTAATAGGTCTCAGTTTACTCTCAGCTTCAACAAATATCCATTATACCCCATAATTTCTATCAGATTTAACTTCACCCAGGATCCGCTGTCCTGTGAATTTCAAGGAGCTTCAACTCTATTGAGACTATTTCAATAACATCCACAATTACTAAACTTCCGTAACAATTCTCTTATAACTTCTTACTTTCATGAAATACATGCGTCTGTCCCTACAGACATTTCCTCAAAAATTGATCAATGGCTATCCACTGGCTCATTGTCTCACAACAAATACCTCCGTCTACAACGGGAATAATAAATCTCATCCATCGAGATACTTCGCAAACTTCCATAACATTTCTTTCTCTACACTTTCCAATGATAAACTCTTCTTTCAGTCATCACAATCTAAATGAACATATAATAAAAATACTGGTTCTCTCCCTGCCTCAATTTAATAGGTAATGCGATAAAATGATAATATTTAAATAAAATCTTATCTCTTTACTTCACTCACATTTCTCAAAATTCTTTCAACACACTGCAACATTTCTTCCATTTCATCATTACGTTATTTCTTACTTCAAAATATGCTCTCGTTCGCATCTGTTAATTCCACATTATAATACTTCACAAATTCTTTCTTTACTGTCTGTTAAACAAATTCTAATACTTACAAAAAACCATTCTTACAAACTTTCTTCACTAAATTCGTTTCATTACTTCTCAGTTCGTGACTTTCTCTAGATCTCTACAATAGATCTTTCGTAATTACATTCTTTGACATATACTTCCTTTCACATACTTGGAAAACATTTCCATTATTACATTTATTGATAAAACATAGATATCGTTCGATTTAATACACGTTTGAACTTTACAATAACAATTCAGAACAAACTATAAAATCCTGAGCTAAAGTATAAAATCTGAATTAAACTATAAAATCTCCCTTCAAATTTCGAATATCGCAAAAATCGAAGATCGAAATGAAAAATCCCTAAAATTCCGAAGTCGTCGAAGAATACTATCAAATATCCGCATGATGTTTTTACAAATATAACATTGAAAACTGCAATAAACTAATAAACAATATAGAAAAATGGCATTCAACAATAGTTGTCGGATATTCAAGAACTACAATTCTACATAGTGGGATATTTAGCGTAGGTCCTTGGACTACCTTATGCTGGGTTAGAGTTGACATGAAGTGGACTCCCTTTGGTTACCCATTAGAAACGGAATGTTTCTAGCGGCTTAAGACTGCGTGGTGGTCAGCATTCTTGTCCAAATCTCCCTCCGAATATCTCGTGCGGTCAGGTACTGGGATTCGAACTCGATCATCATCGTGCTGTCTCCTCCTTCCGCCGATGACTCTTCCGATTGAGATGGGATAGCCCTTTCTCTCTTCGGCACCGGGTAATTCCCTGGTCGCCCTCGTACATGAATAACTTGCAGTCTTCTTCCCCCATAGTTCCCTGTAGATCATCATTTGAGATGATAAAATGACTGATGATTGTAAACTTTCTATTACGGGAGAGATGAGATGTTAATCACCCCCGAGATGTTGATGTTAAGTCATTTCGGATGTTCTTGATGCCATCATAGCGTTGTTCCCATAATTATTTAAGCGTTCATCACGACGCCTGTAGAATCTTCATGAAATTCCTCCCTCAACTTTTGAATTTTTATCATCTTGAAGCTGTAGCTTTGTCGTATAAATTTAATATTGTTTCTTCGCTGAATATCTATGCTAATATTACATGCACATTACTGAGTGCCTTCGATGAATAATTCTATCTCTTTCGTTCAACTTGGAGACTAGTTCGTTGTAACGTCCTTCTACTTCCAAGTCGTGGTTGATAAGAGCCTCACTTCCTCTCATCTTTTCTCCGCGTCTCTTTTCCAAAAACCGCGTCCTTTTCAATCCATGGCTCTGATTGTTTGCTTATATTAATTGATCAAACTCTTCATTAATAACTTAAGAACTCAGCTGTAATTATATTCAATCGTTCTTAATTATCATTTAACACTCTTCATGATGGTTTTATGTAATAACTTTGTCCTTGTAATTATATATGTTAATTACTCTGTTGGTGTTAATTTTAATAGGCGGCTTCCCATTGGTCATGGTCGCGTTTCGGTCTCGCGTCGGCTCCCCCTTCTTTCTCTTGCCACACGCTTAGTTCCTCTCCTCATTCTTTTTCACTCGGGCGTCCTCGTGACTGCTCGGGTTCTTAGTCATCCTAGCGAAGCTTGTTCCGAGTCCCCTTGAGACTACTAATTTGCTATTGGCCGGCCGAATTAACTCAGTTAATTCACTCTCTAACCAAACCAGTTTTGTGTTCGCTTCCAGCATCGATAAATTTTAACATGGGCTAATTTAAAAAACTTTCCACTACTTGTATAATTCTCTGTCTTGTCTCCCCAAACGCGTATTATTATAATACCTGGTACGTTAAAGTTATTTCTGCAAGTTAATATCAACGATATTTATTCAGCATTTACTATGTAAATACAGTATTGTAAATATGTTTTCATTTTAAACAAGTAGTTCCGTGAAGAACTATACAGCCTATTTTCATGTATCCTACTCATGTTAATTGCCAATATCAACATACAAAATTTCAGTTTGAAGGTTGTGATTGATTCGTAGATATTGAGAACCGTCTAAATATTTCAAATGGTCGCCAGGTTCGATTTTGATTTATGTACTATTACATGAAGATTATTATGTACGTGTGGTATTCAAACTTCAATCGCATGATTAGAACACAAGAGGTAAAAACGAGGTTTTAAAATTTCGCACAGCTGCCATCTTGAGGTTATGAAAACAATTGAAATAAATTAAATGCCAGTGGATTAACATTTGTACAAGCATTTAACGTACAAAGTTTCACTGCCCTCGGATGGTTAAATCACGAGAAACGTCCATTTAAATATTTATAATTCGCGTCGCCGCCATGTTGGATTTTTAATCACCAGGTTACTGAAAGTCCTATAGGTGAACTTAAGTTCATACCTTCTATGAACATAAAAAAAATCAGTTCGATTGCTGTAAAAGATTCGTAGATATTGAGAACTGTCTAAATATTTCGGATGCTCGCCATTTTGGATTGATATATGTATAGGCCATAGAGTTATGTATCATTAAAGGAAAATTATAGCGTAGCTTCGTTATTCAAACTTTCACTTCGATCGCATGATTACGACACAAGAAATAAAAACTTAATTTTATAATTTCGCACAGCCACCATCTTGAGGTTATGTAAACAATTGAGCTGAATTAGATGCCAGTGCATTACAATATGTATAATCATTTACTGTACCACATTTCACTACGCTCAGATAGTTAAATCACACGATAAGTCTATTAAAATATTTCAACTTCGCTTGGCCGCCATGTTCGTTTTGAACTCTACAGGTTTATGAAAATTACATAGATACACTTGTAGCAGTACCCTTTATCACCGTACACAATTTCAGGGTGATATCAGTAATAGTTTAGGAGATATAGAATGCCAGTGAAATATTTCGCACAGCCGCCATTTCGAGGTTATGTAAATAAATTAACTAAATTAGATGCCGGTGCATTACAATGTATATAAACATTCATTACGTTTGGATGGTTAAATTGCGAGAAAAGTCTACTTAAATGTCTCAACTTCGCTTGGACGCCATGTTGGTTTTGTAGTTACCAAGTTTTTGTAAGCCTCATAGGTTTACTTCTAGTAGTGTCCTTTATCACCGTACACAATTGCAGGGTGATATCGGTAATTGTTTTCGAGATACTGAATGCTGGTGAAATATTTTGCACAGCCGCCATGTTGGATTAGTGAGACACAATAAAATTTGAAGCGCGCGGTCGGGGTCGGCCAGAATGATGCTATGATCTTACCGAGGTTCATTGAAATCGCTCCATCCGCTTCGAAGTTATTAGGGACACACACACACTCACAATCACACACACACACACACACGCACACACACACGGACAAAAGGTGATCTCATAAGCCTATTTTTTTTTTCATAAAATGAAAACAGGCTAAAAATTCAAATGGCGATTAAAATTGTATATCTGTTATACTTAAAATTAACGTAATAAAACAATTATTGATGGTCAACACCACTTGAAGTTCCATAAAATAACATTTCCTACTGTTTAGATCTGTTTCTTAGTTGAGATATTTTAAAAGAGGTGTAGTTATTTGTCCGCCAGTTCACATTTTCTTTATATTCATAATAGAAACGCTAAAGAATACGGAGCGGTCGTAATTGTCGTAGTTATTTCATAGCGCATATTTTTAGCCTACTTTTCACATTTTGCAAAAATGAGGAAAAATTAGACTTGCGAGATCGGGCAAATGTGTGTCTGTCTGTCTGTCTGGCTGGCTGTGTGTGTGTCCCCCCGCTATCAACTCCTAAACGGCTGCAGCAATCGAAACAAAATTTGTTAGGAGTAAAGATCTATACCTGAATATCTCACGGCCATATTTGAAAATGATGTCAGTGCTACCAACTGCTGAATAATCGCAATTGAAATTTGAGCTCCATGTTGGAAATCTTGGAAGGTATGAATGGGAGCTATTTCAAAATTGGCACACGTATAGATACTAATATTGCAGTTTAATTTCCAGGTGGCCATACATCGCAGTGTTGCCAAAATGATTATAAGCCTGCTGATATGTCCAAATTTTAAATGCATATAACTTCTACACTGTCAATTGGATTTCAACCAAATTTTGTATGTAATATGTGTACATAAACAGATATGAGTGAGCGTATTCATAAGAGACATCAGGGCTGCCAACTGTTAATAATTGCTCTCTCTATTCTTTTATCCAAATACCAATATATCAGAAAGTATGCAAGCCGACTTCTTTAAACTATGCACTCGTATAGTACCTGGCATTTTAGATTAATTTTGGAGTAAGTTATATACTTCAGTTCTACCAACATGATTCTAAGCCAGCTGACATGGCCAATTTTTAAATACGTGTAACTTCTATTTAATCAGTTGGATTACAACCAAATTTCGTATGTGCTATGTGTAACATAACATATATGACTATAAGTATTCTTAAGCGCAATCACGGCTGCCAACGGTTAATAAATGCTGTCTATATTTTTTTAAACCTAATATCAATATATCAGAAAGTATGCAAACCAACAGCTCTATACTTTGCACACGTATAGCACCTGACATTCTAGATTAATTTGGAATAATTAATATAAGTCAGTGCTGCCAACATGATTCTATGCCTGTTGATAGGTCCAATTTTAAAATACATGTAACTTCTATACTAACAAATGGATTTCATCCAAAATCGGCACAACAAGATATCATAATATTTCAGATTAGGCTATTTATGACCAGCACACGCATGCCATTGTTGCCAACATGCTTTTACGCGTGCTGATAGATCCAATGTCTATATGCATGTAACGTCCATTGGACTTCAACCAATTTTTTTATTTTGTATTTTAAGAGAAGGAACTAAGAATATATTCAGTCACCAGGGCTGCCAACTGTAATGCTCTATTGGGCTATATTATACCAGGTATATTTCGAACTAGTTAGACATTTCGATATTACCAACTTAATTTCGTCATTATTATAGATAGGTTCATATACTGTAGATTAATCATTGGCATGAAACTTAATTTTAAGAAAAGTAGGCTCTTTAGTTCGTCACGGAACTTCTTGTTCAAAACGTGATGCATATTTGACCAATAATGTCATGTATTTTTATTCATTTAATAGTGCATGAACTTCCGGGCCTTAATAATAGAACATAGAATGAGGGATCAGGAAAAAATGAGAGAAGAGCCAATTAAGGCGGAAAAGGAGAGACTCCCTAGGCCTCGGATACCCTAATACCGCCGGGGTCGGAAGAGAACAAGAGTTGACCAAGAGAGGTCGACAGCAAAGAAGACGGAGAGGAGCCCGGCACAAACAAGTCGAAGCAATGCCAGACTCAGCTGGGGTCCCGTGGTCGCCAACCCACGTCCCACCAGATGTGAGCACCTGGGGGATCAAATACAAGATCATGGCGATGAAATAACCAGCGCTTATAGGCTGCACACTGTGTCAAGCCAGTAGGCCTACACATTAAACCCTAAATAAACATCGCATGATATAGTCAAATGTGGCACGAATGCCCTTGTATATGATTCCCAAAGCTTAAAATGTGCATTAAGATATTTAGCTGTGGTGGAATTTGAACCCAGCTCCCAAAAACAGGACGATTATCTTCTACGCACTTAGACCATTGCTCCACGGCTACTTGTCCTTTCAGCTTGCCTGAAAGCGTATCAATTTCGTATCCAACTGAAACCGTATCATCGTCATATTCTTTAAACATGCCCGTATGACAGTTTGATGCTTTGAATTATCACTTGTCGCACACATGTCTTTATAAAGGTCGTCATAAATCTTGTCAAGTCGCTTAGGGTCATTGTGGCTTGGCTTTAGACGGGGAACTGTCGACCATATTGGCATCAGACGTTGGAAGTGTGGTCGAAAACTAAAAAAATAAGGCGCGGTTGACTCACCTGTTATAGGGCCCTAGAAACATCGAAGCCCTAAAGAAGTTATGTACCAAACACAAGTTTATCTGCACTTCTGTTGACTGCTCGGCAATAATGGAATGGAGAAATTTGAATAGGAAACCACACACCTCATTGTTAAATGCTTTCGAATAGAAATATGAGACTAAGCAGATTCTGCGAAGTGCGTGGATCTGTTGGAAATAGAATGTGGTGACGAGAAACAGCAGGCTAGCTACCCGCACTACTCGTCTGTCATATGGGCAGCCGCCCCGGCAGGGCTTCGCGGTGTGGTCAGCTATTGGTACCCAGTAGCGTAGAATTATGGAGTCGGAATGTCCGAGGCTGTCCATGTTAATTTTCAACTTTTACTTACCATTTTCTCAGGGAGTAATGATATTCTTTGATGCTCGCACCTCACTACACCACAGGATATTCTTATAAAATTACGTACTTTTAACAGCATTTTCTTGAACATTTCCAAGAGGTAAAAGTAAATCTTGAATAACGGCGGTGGGGAAGTAAAGCACATACAGTATAACGAATAATTACTTTGCATGTTGAAAAGTTGAGGAGAAACGGAATTCTTATATTAAGGAGTGTATTTTAACATGAAGTGAGCCTCCGTGGGTTAGGCGGCAGCACGCCGGCCTCTCACCGCTGGGTCCGTGGTTCAAATCCCGGTCACTCCATGTGAGATCTGTTCTGGACAAAACGGAGGCAGACAGGTTTTTCTCCGGTTTTCCCTGTCAAAATTTCATTCCAGCAACACTCTCCACTATCATATCATTTCACCTGTCATTCATTTAAACATTGCCCCAGAGGAGTGCGTCAGGCCTCGGCAGCCGGCACGGTTCATATCCTCGCCGCTAGATGGGGTCTTCATTCATTCCATTCCTGACCCGGTCGGAGACTGGAAGAAGGCTGTGGATTTACATCTGACAGATTCTACACACACCCAAAGTACACGGGGCTACATGACTGCGTTGTCGTAGCCCCTAAACTAAGGAACTAACCAACCAACCAACCAGCAAATATCATGAATGAATAACTTAAAATGATTTGTAATATCATTTTGTTTGAAGTTTGTAAGTTACGTCTTACTCTTCTTCACTATCTGTGCCTCGGTATGACACGTCTGTTGACGCAATCTTAAATAAACCTCTAATCCAAACCTGAGTTATGCCTTTCTTGTATTCGTTTTCCACTCGTCGTAAATCTCTTAATAAAAAGGAATCGGTAGTTTCCCATGACCACTAATGTCGTGATCAGGAGCCACGGTGGGTGAGTGGTCAACGTGTCGGGCTACCAACTCCAAGCTTGCAGGTTCGCTCCTGGCCGTGGTAAGTGATTTTTGAAAGGCGGCAAAAATTACGACATGCATGTCATACGATGTTGGCATGTCAAAAAACCCATTTGAATTCAGTAGGCCGTGTTCATAATGGCAAAATTAATCTCAGGATTTTCCGCCAACACAAAGTTTCTCATTTCTCTACTAGAAAGCGCTATAAAGACCAGGAGCTTAGATATCTAACCTCCTTGACTTTCATAGTGATTCAAGGAACAACAAAATTCGACATGGAAGGTACCCTGTGGGTGTCAATAACAAAGTTTGCACCCGGCACCCGAAGCCATACGATATTATTATTATTATTTCTACATTCATTTCACCACATAAGTGGGACATATCAACATATCGTCGGCTTGTTTGCAAGACGGTATGGCTAAGTCTCTTAAGGTGGCACATTGAGAAACGAGCGAACAATGGAACAGGTCTCCAAGATGACGGCCTTCTGCATGGTGATATGTAGACCAGGATGTATTCCCAATATTTGTAGATTACGAGCCAATAATTTGGGGATGATGCCGGTAGAAGAAATTACTATGGGCAGAACCACTACACTTTCCTGTCTCCACATTTGCCGTATTTCCTCAGCCAAAGACAGATATTTGGTGATCTTATCACGGCAGGTTTGTTGCAGATTATGGGAATTGGGCACTGCAATATCAATTAGGAAGGTTCTCTTCTGCACCTTGTCCACAAGAACGATATCTGGCCGGTTTGCTGGTATGGTTTTATCAGTAATAACTGATCGGTTCCATAACAACTTGTGGCTAGGATTTTCCAAAACGGCATCAGGAACATACTGATAGTAAGGCAAAATATTATCAGATAATAAGTGCTTTTGAGCAAGTTGTAGGTGCATTATTTTGGCCACTTGGTTGTGCCTTTTCATGTAATCAGTACAGGAGATTGCTTGGCAGCCTCCTGTGATATTTTGAATTGTTTCCGGTTCTAGTTGGCATCTTCTGCATTTATCATCCTGAATATTTGCCTTAACTATATATTTAAGGTAGTTTTTGGTAGCCACAACTTGATCATGGATTGCAACCATGAATCCTTCAGTCTCAGTGAATAGGCCCGCATGAGTCAACCAGCTGTTCGACGCACCAATATCGACATGTTTCTGGTTGAGATCATACGGATGACGACCGTGCAGAGCTTTCTGCGTCCACTGCTGAAGCTTGATGGCTGAACATTCCTCATCAGTGGCTAACTGTATATCCCTTACGTGAAAAAGATCCAGCGGTGTGCACTTGTCATCTGCCTTCACAGCGGCTTGATGTATGGGAGAGTCATGTCTTCCCAGAAAATATCTCTGAAGGATCCTCACTTGCCTTGCATGCAATTGGATAATGTCCGTGAGCCCTCGTCCACCTCTTTGACGCGGGATTGTCAATCGCTCAACAGCTGACTTAGGGTGGAGACATCTGTGTTTTGTTGAGATGGTACGTGTCCTAATTAGGATGTTCTCCAAGTCAGTCTGCGTCAATTTGATAATACCGAAAGTATATGTCAGAGCAGGAATAGCATAGGTATTAATAGCCTTAAAGGTGTTCTTTCCATTCAACTTTGATTTTAAAATCTTGTTAAGGCGTTGATTGTAGATAGCTACGGTTCTATCTTTAATACCTTTATGATCAATTCGATTCGATTGCAGGAGACCAAGATATTTGTAGTTCTCATTACCTTCCATAGCCTTTATGAAACAACCGTCATCAAGTTGAAATGATCGGGCCTCTAATTTTCCACGCCGAATGGTGAGGGTGCGACACTTATCTAATCCGAAGGACATTCCAATATCAGAAGAAAATGAAGCAGTTATTGCAATTAGATTGTCGATCTGTTTCTCAGAGGATGCATATAGTTTAATGTCATCCATATACATCAAATGAGAAATTTTGTATTTCACTATACCGTGGTGCTTAATTGGATAACCACACCTTGTATTGTTCAGCAATGATGATAGCGGATTGAGCGTCAAACAGAACCATAGAGGGCTCAAGCTGTCACCCTGAAAGATACCCCTTTTGATTTGAATAAATCCCGATTCCATACATGTGTCTCCATTAGACATTAATAAATTGGTCCCCCAATGGGACATCATATGTTGCAGACTTATAATGATGGCAGGATCAACTTTATATATCTTCAGGGTTTGGATTAACCAGGAATGTGGCACTGAATGAAAAGCTTTCTTGTAATCAATAAAGGTCATGTAGAGGAAACGCATCATCTTTCCTGCTTGTTCCATAGTAACTGCATCGATTACAAGTTGCTCTTTGCAACCTTGAGACTTCTTCATGCACCCCTTCTGCTCTTCAGCCAGGATGTTATGAAGATTTATGTGTTCACAAATCTTACGTGCAATGCAAGATGTAAATATCTTATACAGGGTGCACAGACAGCTGATAGGTCGATATTTTGAAGGATCATTGGTTCTATCACCGTTTGGCAGAAGGTATGTTTTACCTCGCATCAAGTAAGAGGGGATAAGCTGTGGATTTTGGATGAAATCTGTGTAGCAGCGGGAAAGATGCTCATGAGTACAAGTGAAACGTTTGATCCAAAAGTTGTGGATGTTGTCTGGTCCTACCACTTTCCAATTTTGGGTCTCCTTAACCACACGGGTCACATCTTCAGTTGATACCGAAGAGTCACTCATCGTGTCAATTTCTGACATTCTTTCCACCTCCTCCGTAATCCATTTAGCGCTGCTGATATAATCTCCAGCATTCGACCATAGGGATGACCAGAAATTCTCTACCTCTTACTTTTGCGGTGAACTGCCCATTTGAGTTCCAGGATCGTCAAGATTCCTATAGAACCGTTTCTCATTGGTAACAAATAGCTTGTTCTGTTGCTTTCGTTCGTTCGATTCTTTATATCGACGTAATCTCTGTGCCTTTGCCTCAAATTGTTGCTTTAATGTGTCTAGGATCTCAAGGGGGCTACTGTTCGGAGGATTATACTTTGCATGTTTACTCTTCGTATGGCTCAACATTTTAACACATTGAACAACCTTCTTACTTTTATTGCCTGCAACATACTGATGCATTCATCCGATATTTACTCTCAGTTCATCAACAGACTTTCGTAAACGTATCTCCCAAGCTGGCATCTTCTTCTGTCGACCTGACGTATATTTAGGTCGCCATAATCTACCTCCTGTCACACGTATCACAGCTATCGCTTCAGCGTAAATTGCAGTCTGAACATGGTTGAAACAATATGATTTCTGGGACAGATGCTGAGAGAGAATGTCGTTCATTGTTACAACAGCGGTAGCAGGTTTCTTATAGCAATGTTGGTTCGTGATCATGGGCCGCTCTATTGGATCAGTCCCTTCAAATTCAATGAGAGCCTTCCCAAATTCATCTTCGAGTTGTTTCCGCACTGGATCTCCGAGTGCTTCCGGCGATATTATTACATCTTTGTCATCTGAAGGATGATCGGTGTGCCTTTGTTCATTGACCAGACGTGTACTCTCCTGATCTATGGATTCGTCTACAGAGGTATGAGTATTGTCGGCAGCTACGTCAACCATTAGCAGCTTGAGGTGATGTTCTGGGATAAGTTTCTTTAAAACTATAGCACGGCGCTGATCTGCTATTATCTGTTCCGTAACATTAATATCAGGGAATTTCTGGCAGAATGCAGCGTGCAACTTCTGTCAGTGTCAGTTTCCATATTCCATATTCTGATAATATGAACGCATGATGTACATATTCATTTCATTTGTCCATTTCATGCGCTTTCTCGGTTTGCCTGCTCTTGTGGTCTCCTGAGTATCAGAAGAAACACTAGCAGCAGGTGTAGCGTTGAATGCTGTTAGGATGCTACTATCAACATCGGTTGTAACATGTTCGGGGTGTTCCCCGATCAGGGTCCGCCTGTTCAGCTCCTGATCACCACCGGCTTGTATGCTGTCACCCCCAGCGATGGCTCCAAGGGTGCCCCGAGGCTCCTCGGGTAGCGGCCTTTTATTTCCACTTTTCTTATTTGATCTCATCATGATGATGGTGTGCCTTAAATACCTACGGCCAGGATATGATTTCGACCGCCCCTCCCGTGGCTCATAATCACAAGATTCACGGTCACGTAAAACTACAATCTTCCTTCCTTCCTTTTCCGACCGCCCCTAACATGGGGAACAGACGTCGTTAGCAGCCGCCCGCTGCGGGACAGACGCTGCTGCAATGAGTTTGATTTCGGGGTTTTCATCCCCTAGGCAGGTTGCCTTCACTACGTCTGAAGAGTCCTACCTACCCTAAATGATTAATAGTCTAGTAATCGTTTCTTGTAAATTTTGCCGATGCTATTGAAGCTGATATCGAAAGAGTAAGAGACGAGTTATCCTTAACCTGCATTGAAACTATCAGATCTTAATCGACCTCTTCGTGTTAAATATTTACGCAATTCACCAAAGTTGAGCACATGCAATCAGTATAGAAATGCATAAATACTCACTGTGACAGGAGGGGCGAAAGCAACTAGCTGTGCTAGTAAACTAAGGTTACAATTTATACTCGTAGATCCTGGGTTTCATTGATGTCACACCAGCCGACACTTAATTTTCACAACTTATAGTATGTTGCATAATACTATTCAACAATTTATTTTGCAGCAATATATGTGCCAAATTCAGTTAGAGACTGGATGAAAGAAGTTATAAACACGCAACATATGGTACAAATCTAACAGGGACAGCGACGTACTTATGACAACTTACATAACCTAACCTGGTTGTAGACCTGATTTCTAAGCAACCAGGTAAACAAAATGTCATGCTGTTCAAATATGTCAAATATGATCATAAAAACACTCTCAAACACTCCGAAGTCATGTATACCGCTGTAAATCATCCAAACTGTAAAATAACCTTAGTAGCGCAAAATAACCATATAAAATGAACAAATTCGGGAGCATCGTTGCGAGCTGACCTACTGAGTCACTGCCTCCTCCTCCTTATTATTATTATTATTATTATTATTATTATTATTATTATATGTACGCGAAGTAAGAAATACGTCATTGCATTACCAGCGGAAGCAAAATGGAGCTTTGGCAGCAGAGGTGGAATGACGATCTCAGAGGAAGATGGACAGCTCGGCTGATACCGAGTCTGGTAGATTGGACGAGTAGAAAACATGGAGAAACGAATTACTTTCTGACTCAGATGTTGACAGGTTATGGCTACTTTCGGTGTTACCTTCATCGTATGGCCAAAGTAGGGAGTCCAGTATGTATTTACTGCGAGAACGAACGAGATGACGTATATCATACGTTCTTCGTCTGCGCTCGTTGGGCAGCGGAAAAACAACGACTTGAAGCTGAGGTTGGTCCAATAACGCCGGACAATATAGTTGGAATTATGCTGAGGAACGAGCTCAGCTGGGATACGGTCGCTTTCTTTGTTGAGGTGGTCCTTCGTCAGAAGAAGTCGGATGGGGACTTGCTCGATTTAGTTGATTAAGTCTGCGATCCGCGGACTATGAATTGAGAAGTAAGATGGTGCTTGTGAAGCAAAGAAAATGGCTCCATCCTGAAGTAATACGAAAGTGGTCCCGGGATGGGATTTGTCAAGAGGACAGGGTGTGGTTTTTTAGTGGGTAAGAATCCCACACTCTTGAGGAGTGCGGACCCTCCTCAACGTCTTATGCAAGATTTTTCCACTTCCCTCGTAAAAAAATACGTCAATTTGTGGCTCAATACATTAGGAGTAGAACGTAACAGGATTGCCACATTATTTCACCTGAGAAAGACATTCCTGTCTATTTGCATACTTTCCTGTAGCTGCTTCACGGACCAGCCCATTTCCTCGCCATAATTCTGTTCAAGTATTTATAGGTCATCGCTTGTGTCTCTAACTCGCACTGCAAATTGGATTCTGGAGCTCATCGCGTGACAATAGCATTCAACGGTTCCTATGGCCATCCTCAGGATTCTCTAATACTAGGAGGGTGTAGGTTTTTAAAGACGGTCTTTCGCAAAAAGTCTTCAATTAACTACACAGGGATTATTCGGAAATGGGCTTAAATTGATTGAATAACAAGAATTACTTAGAAAGATAGAAATTTCTATTTCACAGGCCTACAAAAAAATATTTTTTTTTTGGTGCCGGGGATTTTGTAACTGATTTTAGGTATACTTGGGTCGCTGAATCTAAATATGAAATCAATTTTCCTCTAACATCTCTATTTTTTTAGATATCAGTTTTCCTCTCTACCTCTATTTTTTAGATCTTAGTCGGTTTTATGTGTAATTTTACATGAAATGGGCAGTTCTAAGCCCATTTTGTGCAATTCTCAACCATAATATATATCAAGGCCAATAAGTGTTGATTCCGCGTGGTCCTAGGAGACCCATTCGCGCAGAAGAAGAAGACGAATATACAACATGGATGTTGGGGAAAAATGTTATTAACGACCCCTTAGTTGAACGAGAGAAAATAATCTTTCCTCCACTACATATCAAGTTGAGCCGTATGAAGCAGTTTGTGAAGGCTCTTGATAAGAACGGATCATGCTTTGCATTTATAGGAAATAAAATGCCTCATTTGAGTATGGAACAAATGAAAGCAGGGATATTTGATGGCCCACAAATAAGACAACTCATTAAGGATCCTGACTTCGTAAATTCAATGAATGAATCTGAGCTAAAAGCCTGGACTTCATTTGTGTCAGTTGTAAAACATTCTCTAGGCCAGGCTGTTCCAAATCCACGAGTTTGAGTATGCGTACACGCGAGTACTCAGCAGTAATGCTCGGAGCACGGTTGGAGAGGGACTGGGGGTGATAGCCAATACGTCACTGGGTAAAGGTCATAGCACAAGTCTATGCGCTTCCTGACAGTTTTGCTGTATCCATGTATCCGTTGCATGTTGCAGGTTTACTCACGCAAGGTGGCGAGTTCTCCGCTGCTCACGGGTGAGTTGCTCGGCTGGAACAGCCTGCTGTAGGCAAACGATAAGCTGAAAACTATGTTGAACTGGTGTACCCTATGAGATGCTTAACAGTTTCAAATCTCTTGGGTGCAAAATGAGTATTAAGGTGCACTATTCACACAGCCACTTAGACCGTTTTCCTGAAAATTTAGCAGTCACCAGTGAGGAACAAGGTATACGATTTCACCAGGATATTAAAACTGTGGAGGACCGCCACTAAGGAAGATGGGACATGCACATGAAGGCAGATTACTGAGCTGGAGTTGAAGAGGGACTGTTCCAAAATACAATCAGGAATGTCACGAAAAAGAAGCTTCCGAAGTGTTCAGTGACTGTTTGGTTTCATTCATCACTTCTTCCTCTATGTTTGTATATAATAATATTTGTATCATATAATAATGAAAATTCTGTGTTTAGTTTTTTATTGCCATACGATAGTGTAATGTATATTTCACAAAAATTAAATATCTCAGAAACTAGAGCTGCTATGCAAAAACTAATGGCATATTTGAATTCAGGGCATCAAATACATATAAAATCAGCTTAAAAAGCCCCGGCACCAAAATCACTGTTGACCCGTGTTTTCGATACGTTAAAATTTATAGCATATAATTATATCCATGATATCAATATAAAAACCGAAACAAATTCTTAATTAAAACCAAATAACATTTGTTTTAATTTTTTATTATCGAATGTAGCCAAGTATGGACCGCAAGGAACTCAAGACTCATTGGCTTTCTTTCTCTTCTCTTCTCTTCCCAGAACTTCTTCATCCTGTCACTTCTTTGTTTTCTCTCCTCGTCGGAAATGATCCATTTGGTCCTCCTGCTTGGTGGTTTCTCCTGAAATGATTTCACTCCGTCAACTCGACTGCGGAACTCTCTTCTATCGTAGGCCATCGGTGGAGTAATTCCAACTTCCGCTGCATCCCTCTTCACCTCATCTACCCATTTAGATGTGACCTTTAACCCCATGATGTAGCTGAATATACTTTTGGTCAGCCTGCCTCCATCCATTCGTAGTATATGTCCGTAGAACTTGAGCCTCCGCTACTTCATTACGACTGTGAACTTTTCAGTACACTTGTAAAGTTCTTCTTTTTTCCTCTACCATGTCCCATCAGTAGTCTTCTGTGGTCCAATAATTTTTCTCAGAATCTTCCTTTGTTTGTTTTCTAGTACATTTTAATGTTCAAGACATTTTATAGCAATTTTAAGCTTTTTAAGCGTTTTAAGCAATTTCCTCAATTGCTCCAAAAGGGCCTGGAAAAGTTTCAAATTGTGAGTCTTAGTGATCTCTCTCAAACGAATAAAATGAAACAAATTTCGAAAATCACTTACGGCCTAAATACAGTTCCGAAGAAAAAGCCTAAAATCGCTTGTTTCTTTGCACGTTTTTAGCCTACTTTTCACAGCTTGCAAAAACGAGGAAAAAGTAGACTTATGAGATCGGGCAGATGTCTGTCTGTCCTTCTGTCTGCCTGTCTGTCCATCTGTCTGTCTGTCTGTCTGTCTGTGTGTGTCCCCCTTATCAACTTCTAAACGGCTGCAGGAATCGAAACAAAATTTGGTAGGAGTAAATATCTGTACCTGAATATCTCAAAGCCATATTTGAAAATGATGTCAGAGCTACCAACTGCTGAAAAAACGCAATTGAAATTTCAGCTCCATGTTGGATATCTTGGAAGGTATGAATGGGAGCTAATCAAAAATTGGCATTAGATAATAAGATTGCAGTATAATTTCCAGGAGGCCATACATGGCAGTGTTGCCAAAATGATTATAAACCTGCTGATAGGTCACATATTTAAATGCATACAACTTCTACACTATCAATTGGAATTCAACCAAATTTCGTATGTGCTATGTGTATAAAAGCTGATATGACTGAACCTATTCTTAACAGCCACCAGGGCTGCCAACTGTTAATAAATGCTCTCATTTTTAATCCAAATACCCATATATCAGAAAGTATGCAAGCCGACAGCTTTAAACAATGCACACGTATAGTACCTGACATTCTATATTAATGTGGAGTAACTTACATACGTCAGTGCTACCAACATGATTCTAAGCCTGCTGAGAGGTTCAACATTAAATACATGTAACTTCTATACTATCATTTGGATTTCAACCAAATTTCTCGTGTGCTATGTGTACCATAACATATATGACTATGCCGATTCTTAAGAGTAACCAGGGCTGCCAACTGTTAATAAATACTGTCTCTATTTTTGTAACCCTAATATCAATATATCAAAAGTATGCAAGCCAATAGCTCTAAACTATGCACACGTATAGTACCTGACATTCCATATTAATATGGAGCAACTTATATACGTCAGTGCTCCCAACATGATTCTAAGCCTGCTGGGAGGTCCAATTTTAAAATGCATGTAACCTCTATACTAACTAATGGATTTCATTCAAAATTGACACAACAATAGATCATATTATTTCATATTATTTTTGACCAGTACATGTATGTCATTGTTGCCAACATGATTTTACACGCGCTGTTAGATCCAATGTTTAACTGCATGTAACGTCCATGCTATCCATTGGTCTTCAACCAAATGTTATATTCTGTACCTTAAGAGATGGAACTAGGAATATATTCAGTCACCAGGGCTGCCAACTGTAGTTCTCTATTAGGCTACATTATGCCAGGTATACAGTATTTCGAACTAATTAGAAATCTCGATATTACCAACTTAATGTCGTCATTATTCTAGATAGATCCATATAGATGTATCATTGGCATGAATCTTAAATTTTAAGAAAAGTAGGCTCTTTAGTTCGTCACGGAACTTCTTGTTTTTATTCAAATCCTAACCAAATTAACTTATTTATATAATTCTTTCTCTAAGCCTCCGTGGCTTAGGCGGCAGCACGCCAGCCTCTCACCACTGGGTCCGTGGTTCAAATCCCGGTCACTCCATGTGAGATCTGTGCTGGACAAAACGGAGGCAGACAGGTTTTTCTCCGGGTACTCCGGTTTTCCCTGTCAAAATTTCATTCCAGCAACACTCTCCACTATCATTTCATTTCATCTGTCATGCATTTAATCATTGCCCCAGAGGAGTGCGTCTGGCCTCGGCAGCCGGCACAGTCCATATCCTCGCCGCTAGATGGGGGCTTCATTCATTCCATTCCTGACCCGGTCGGAGACTGGAAGCAGGCTGTGGATTTTTTTTAAAAATATAATTCTTTCTCTAGTGTGTGTTCCTTGGTTCCCTAACCGAGAGCTATTGACCGATGACTTGTGTCCCGGAGTATGGTCTAACGTCCAGTGGCCTCCAGAAATAGAACAGTCTAGTAGGCCGTCGTGTCAATGACCTGCGTGATTCAACGAAGCTTTTGTATGCGACACAGCCCCTCGGCCATTTAGAGGGCTGTTATTGTCTTGAGCATAGTAGAGTGTCTATTTGTAATTAAGGAGGCGACTGTCACCTTTGGTTTGGAACCATCCCGGCATTCGCCTGGAAATCCACTTCAAGAATTTCTGAGGCAGAATCTACCTCAGTTTTGCTTCACGAGGCACATTGTACGTCGTTACAGCCCTCAGACCAGGGTTGAATTCCTTCACGGAGCCGGGAATCGAATCCGAAACTCCGGGGCGACTGCCAAGATTGCTAGCCACTAGACGACGAGGTGGTCGACAGTCCTGAGGAAAAGCTCGCAGTCACTTTGAGACAAGGGAATAATAATAGGATAATCAAATCATTGAAATGAAGATTTCAAAAATCCATATATCAAGAATTAGTAAGAAAACAAGTAGTTCCGTGAAGAAATATACAGCCTATTTTCATATATCCTACTTATGTTAACTGCCTCTAACAACATTCAAATTTCAGTTTGATTGCTGTAATAGATTCGTAGATATTAAGAACCGTCTAGTATTGCGGATGGTCGCCATGTTGGATTTTTATATATGTAGGTCTTAGAGTTATGTACTATTATATGAAGATTATTGTGTACGTGTGGGTACTCAAACTTCAATGGCATGATTTGGACACAAGAAGTAAAAACGAGATTTTAAAATTTCGCATGGCTGCCATCTTGTGGTTATGAAAACAATTGAAATAAATGAGATGCCAGTGTATTAACATTTGTATAAGCATTTACTGTACCAAGTTTCACTGCACTCGGATGGTTAAATCGCGAGAAAAGTGTATTAGAATGTGTCAATTTCGCTTGGCCGCCATGTTCGTGTTGTACTTTACAGATTTTTGGAAGTTACATAGATAAACTTGTAGTGTTATCTATCAGCGTACAAGATATCAGGGTGATATCGGTAATAGTTTCTAAGATATAGAATGCCGGTGAAATATTTCGCACAACCGCCATCTTGAGGCTGTGTAAACAATTGAACTACATTAGTTGCCAGTGTATTACAATGTGTATAATCATTTCCTGTACCAAGTTTCATTGTGTATGGATGGTTAAATCGCGAGAAAAGGCTATTTAAAACTTTCAAATTCGCTTGGCCGCCATGTTGGTTTTGTAATTACCAGGTTATTTGAAGTCACATAGATGAACGTCTTCTAGTTCTTTTTATCACCGTACAAAATTTCATGGTGATATCGGTAATAGTTTCGGAGATATTGAATAATAGTGAAATATTTCGCACAGCTGCCATGTTGGATTCTTGATACATTAAAATTTTGATGGGCACGGTCAGGGTCGGCCAAAACGGTACTATGACCTCACTGAGTTTCATTGAAAAGGCTGCAGCCGTTCAGATTTTATTAGGGGCGGGGGTGACGGGCACATACTTACGCACACATATACACACACGGACAAAAGGTGATCTCATAAACCTTTTTTTCATGAATGAAAATAGGCTAATAAAACCACTGTGCCCTCCACGGGGGTCAATTAGAAAAATCCTACCCGAGGAAGGTGCCTGAGGCGTATTTCACAGTCCCCCTCCCACTCCAAAATGGACGTGAAGATAAGTATTGACGGAATGTATCAACCTGCGCTATTCTTCGCTATCTACTCTTTTTCCCGCAAAGACGTATTCGATACCACTCATTAGCAAGTTTTCCGAACTTAGGGTTGTAGTGGTAATTATTTACCATAAGGGATACTTTTCTTTCTCATTCTCCCTTTTCATATCACAATTAACAGCCACTTTTATAATCTAAAAACATTTAATCCGTCCGATTCTTTTTTCTCCATTTCCAAAAACTTCCTTTCATATAAGCAACTTACTACATCTTCTCATCAACCAACCAAAAAGCCCATATTTTCTTGCATCACTCCCCATTAAATCTAACCAAGAACACAACAATCTCCATAGATTTTCTAAACAGTTACACACAATCCTACATACTTTATAATTAAGTCGTAGAATAACAAAGATTAAGAAAAGAAGCCTCACTGGCAAGCCCCCCCCCCCCATCACCTCACTGCTAGAAACTATATATCTCTAACTTTGGGTAATGGACAGCACTCCCAGCAAGTGCCATGTTCCTAACCTAGAAACTATTAAAACTATGTAACCACATTGGGTTACACTATTCAGATCTGCACATTTAACCTTTTATGTTATAGCTTCATAAACATCTCTCCGTATGCAAGTTATAACCTGAAGTATGACCTTTAATACGATACCATGGGAACCAACATACGTATGTGTACTCTGCTACAAAGCAAGGGTCATTCGTAAATAAAAGGGCAGAACATTCCTTGTTCGAACACCTCTACTTTTGGCCTCGATACGACAATTAACACAAAATGTATAGTTTCCTATAACTCGCAATTCTCCACCTCTTTGATGAAGATGATGATGATGATAATTGTTGTTTTAAGGGGTCTGACGTCTAGGTTATCGGCCCCTAATTGTTTGGGTGAACCTGATAATGGATGATAATCCCATGAAAACTACAACTAGTGTACAACTAACTACGAACTTAACAACTAACTTACAGTTCAGACTAAAAGAAGAAATGAGAAAATAAATAAAACAAGTAGTTCCGTGAAGAACTATACAGTCTATTTTCATATATCCTACTCATATTAATTGACTCTATCAACATACAACATTTCAGTTTGATTGTTGTCATAGATTCGTAGATAATGAGAACAGTCTAAATATTTCATATGGTTGCCAGGTTGGATTTTTATTTATGTACTATTACATGAAGATTATTGTGTACGTGTGGTATTCAGACTTCAATCGCATGGTTAGGACACAAGAAGTAAAAACGAGATTTAAATTTAAATCTTGTGGTTATGGAAACAATTGAAATAAATTAGATGTCAGTGGATTAACATTTGTATAAGGGTTTACTGTACCAAGTTTCACTGCACTCGGATGGTTAAATTGCGAGAAATGTCCATGTGAATATTTATAATTCGCGTCGCCACCATCTTGAGGTTATGCAAACAATTGAACTAAAGTAGATACCAGTGCATTACAATGTGTATAAACATTTCCTGTACCAAGTTTCATTGCGTTTGGAACATTAAATCGCGAAAAAGGTATATTTAAAATTTTTAAATTCGCTTGGCTGCCATGTTTGTTTTGTAGTTAACCGGTTTTTAAAAGTGGTTTAGATGAACTTCCGATAGTGCCCTTTATCTCCGTATAAAATTTCGGGTTATAACGTTAATAGTTTCAGAGATATAGAATGCCGGTGAAATATTTCGCACAGCCGCCATCTTGAGGTTATGTAAACAATTGAACCAAGTTAGATGTCGGTGCATTACAATGTGTATAAACATACACTGTACCAAGTTTTATTGCGTTTGGTTGGTTAAATCGTGAGAAACGTCTATTTAAAAGTCGCAAATTCGCTTGGCCGCCATGTTGGTTTTGTATTATCAGTGTTTCAAATGTCACATAGGTGAACTTCTAGTAGTTCCCTTTATCACCGTAAAGAATTCCGGGGTGATATCGGTAATAGTTTCGGAGATATTGAATGCTGGTGAAATATTTCGCACAGCCGCCATGCCGGATTGGTGAGACGTAATAAAATTTGAAGAGCTCGGTCGGGGTCGTCCGGAATAGTGCTATGAACTTACTGAGTTGCATTGAAATCGCTCCAGTCGTTTAGAAGTTATTAGGGGACACACACACACACACACACACTCCTCTCACACACACGCACACACACATACGGACAAAAGGTGATCTCATAAGCCTATTTTTTCAAAATTGAAAATAGGCTAAAAAAATTGGGCAGAAGGAAAAGAGATGCCCTCAACCCTCGAAGAATGAGGATTGAGGGACTTCGAAGGATGGAGAGCCATGGAAGGCTGATAGGAGAGGGACCGACCCCCCAAAAAAGGAAAAAAAACGAACCAAGCTCAGAAATCCCCCGGGATTGGCAACTCCCGAACTTACCCGCCGTGAGCCCCTGAGGGTGTATCACTATCCAGGGTGCACCAGAAGTGGTGGGGCTACACACACCCTGCCTCCTTAAGGGCCTTGAGCAGAAGGCAGGAGATAATACGAAATGAACAAGAAGGCTGATCCCTCGCAGAAAGAGGGATCTGGAAATATGAGACAAGGGCCAATTAAGGCAGGAAATAAAAGACTCCCTATGCCTCGGATGCCCTACTACCTTCGGGGTCGGAAGAGAACAAGTGCTGACCAAGGGAGGCAGACAGGAAAGATAACTGAAAGGAGCCCAGCACAAGTAAGTGGAAGCAATGCCGGACTCAGCTGGGGTCCCGTGGTTGCCAACCCACGTCCCACAATTCTTCGCCTCTTTTACTGTACATGGATGACATGTTAGCGGCGCTGATTATACTGTATTTACGGGAACTCCAGGGAATCCAGATGTTCCTGACCTGACCTGACCCATGCATTCGAAGCCGGCTTCGATGCAGACTATTTAGCCTATCAGCTCGAGGGCCTTGAGCTATATCCAGTGAGTTTCGTACCAGCTGCAAATGTGATTGGGTGATGACAATGGAGTCATGGTTGGCCAGAATATGACCTAATTCAGGAAATACAGTAGATAGGAAAGGAGTTAAGATAAGTAGTTTTGAGAGAGTCAGAAATTAAATGTGAAATTGAAAATTGATAGTTCTTAAGAGAAGAAAAGGTGTGCTATAGTAGCAGATTTGTTGTGAAGGGGAAAGTCATTCTATAATAATGCAGGGGCGCTTATGATGGCTACCCCTCGCTTGGTAATCACCCAATCTGTTGATAAGAGGGTGTGTACTTAGTGTAGCTGTTCTATACAATTTTGCTGCCTGTGTACGAATTCTCCGATTGATGGTCGGTCGGAGAGTTCCTAGCTGTCAGCCAACTCATAGCTTCAGGAGAGATTGCCTACCCTCATTCTCTTCACAAACCCATTAGCGTAAGCTGACTGCACTATCTGGGTTTAACCCAATTAGCGCAGTTCGACCATCCCATATGGAGCGATGTCCTGTGTTTGAATCCCGTGTTTTAACAGCGGTACTATAAGTGTACCGGAGAGTTAAGAATGTCTATGTCTTGCTTGCAGGTACGCCAGGGAGCGATGTCCTGTGTTTGAACCTCGTGTTGTAACAGCGGTACTACACCTAGTGTACCGGAGAGTTGAGAAGGTCTATGTCTTGCTTGCAGGTCCACCAGGGAGCGATGTCCAGTGTTTGAACCCCATGTTGTAACAGGGGTACTACACCTAGTGTACCGGAGAGTTAAGAAGGTCTATGTCTTGCTTGCAGGTACGCCAGGGAGCGATGTCCTGTGTTCGGACCCCGAGTTGAAGCAAGGTTGCAACATGGTCGGGCATCATTGCAAGTGTATGGAGGCCCCTGTATGTCCCGGGGACTCCCCGTTTAGCTTCACCAGTTACCACGAGTGCGAGATGAACCTTGCTGTCATGTTGGCGCATGAGCAGTTGGATGACCCCGGACAAGGTAAGACTAGTTCTCCTGACAATACGCCAGTGCCACTTGCTGCAGGTTGGTATCCCTGGTCCGTCTCCAAATGTGCTTGCTTCCTCCATCTCCCTATTCTACTTATATCTCTAGGTTTACATGAACTAATTTTGGAGGTTATTATCAATACCAGGGTGGTCCAACCTTTAGTTACCCGAGGGTCAATCAAACTTTAGTATAGGAATGTGAGGGCCCGAGACATTCCAGAAAGTAAAGTTATTTTACTAAAAAACATTTATTAAAATTTATATTAAAAGAAGTTTAATATACCACTTCATTTTACAGTCGAGAAATCAATGTGATGATTGGCACTGCTTTCCTGATACAAGTGTATCAATGTCCACTGTAAGTTCAGTAAGGCAAAAACTCTGGCTCGATTCCAGTGAAGCACTTTCAATTCCATTTCTCGTTTTTGATTTAATTTGTTTGAGAGTAGAAAAGGCACTTTCGCAACTATACGTACTACCAAACAGCGATAACACTTGCAGAGAGAATTTAAGCGGTTTAGGAAAACGTTCTTTAGAAATCAGTTTCCAGAAATTTTCAGGGACATCACACTTTTTAGTCTGGTAGAATGGGTCTGCCTGAAGATCACAAATTTCCATTTGAAGGTCGCAGGGCACCTCAGTCACTTTTTGGTTTTAGGGAGTCTAAATCCTGGAATCTGTTCTGGAACTATTTCTTGATATCTATTATTATTTCATGAAATACACTAAAATTTATGTCACATTTTTCTTCTTTCAACTGCTGACAAGATGTGTAGTGTGCCATATTATTTGCCTTCAATGCAATTTGCATTACATCCAGTTTGATTGCGGAAGTGTAAACATAAGTCCATAAAGCTGGGAGATATTTTGTTTTCTGCCTTGTAGTTTTCAGTTTTAATGCATTTAGATGGGACGTTAAATCTGTCAGAAAAGCATGATTATTTAAATATGGTTTTCTTCCAGTCTTTCTTGATACTCGTGCCCAATGTTTTCATTTTTGAGGAAAGCAAGAATTTCATTCCTCAACCCAAAAAACTGTTGCAAGCAATTTCCAGCACTTAGCCAACGCACTTCACAGTACAATGAAATGTCACCATACTCAGCTTCCAAATTGTCCAGGAATCAGGCGCGGATTCAGGGGGGGGGGGGGGGGGTCACGGGGGTCATGAACCCCCCCCCCCAAACGGAGACCAAATTTTTTTGCAAACTCAAAAAACGAAAACACAATTACCAGACAAGTAAAACTTAACGAATTTTAACTGAAAAACAGTTTTTTTTTCATTTTATTCAATACTGAATTATCTTTATTGGAATTATTATGTTCTGTTACAACTGTACATATTTACAACTTCAAACCTCTTGTATAAAAACTATTAGTTATACAACAAAATCAACTCGTCTATTTTGTTTAGCAAACCTTGTGATTACCGATTGGATGTTTATAGTGATATCACGATGAATGTGCAGCAATGCACGGATAGGAAACTGGGGCTTTTTTCGCAACAAAAATTTTTGCCGACGTCCAAACTGCAAGCTTGGTTGGCAATTTAAGCTGTGATTTTCTCCCTTTGTCGGTATCAACTCGACTTGCCGAAACTGTAACGTACCTTGATCCTTTTCTCGAAGCTCGATGTAAAAGTCGCAAAACACGCCTTTGCAATTTGTACGAATATTTTTGGTGCGCTAAACGCATTAAATTTCTATCCATGAAGCTTGCAAAAAAATTGGTCTGGTTTTGTACGTTTGGTTATTTTGTGATTGCGTTTTAGTGATACCATTTTTCTTAACAATTTCAATTCTCTGACCCCCCCCCCCCCGCCTAAAGCCAAACTCTAGATCGAATCTCTGACCCCCCCCCCCCCCCAGAACCAAACTCTAGATCCGAGCCTGCCAGGAATGCAATAAATGCTGTGTCTACAGTCTTTATTGCCTTCCCTTATTAAGTTTACAGTATTTACAACAGTTTTCATTGCCTCACTGAGCCTTGTAAGTTTTCCACATATAGCCTCCTGGTGGATAATGCAGTGGAAAAACAGAACATTCAATCCTTTTTCTTTACACAGTCCTACTAAACCAATGTTACGACCAACCATTGCTTTAGCTCCATCTGTTGCAATGCCAGAGCACTTCACAAAACCTCCATATTTAGAATCGACATCATCCAGTGCTTTGAATATGTCAATACCTTTTTTGCTGGTTTTAATGATCTTAATTCCAACAGTTCTTCTTGAATTTCAAAATTCTTCGTTTATTGTTCTGACAATGATAAGGAGCAGGCCGATGTCAGCTATATCGGTGCTCTCATGTAGAGCAAGAGAGTAAAATTCACATTTTTCCAAAATGTTCTTGAGAGAACCTGAAACTTCACCAGCCATATCATTGATTCTTCTACTAACTGTCTGATGAGAAGGGGAAACTGTTTCAATTTTTTTATCCATCCTATTATCTCCAAATGAAGATGCTATTTTACAGCACAATGCCTAAAAGCCCTCTTTTTAGCTAGCTCTAAACATACCTCATTAGATGCCGGCAGTGCTTGATGGCTGCTGAAATATATTCTTGTATTGTTAGTTTCAGCTTCAAATCATTAAACACACAACTTCTGGCACTTTCCTGGTATTGATCGTATTTTGATATAAGGCAAACTGGTATAGTGTGTATTCACGTTATACTCCTTCGAAACACCTAAGGCTTGAGAACAGATTACACACTGTGGTTTTCAATTATGTTCAACAAAAAAGTAAATTTCCTGCCAGTTTGACTGAAATAGTCGTTTCTCATCTTCAATACGCCATTTATTAAGTCCCGCCATATTGGGTACCATTCTCGCAACAACGATGGCAACAAACTCTCGTCGTACAATATCTCTCGAACAACCTCTCTCGTCAAAAACAACCTCTTCGAACAGCCCTGCGCTTCCATTTATAGGGAAATCTGCCGCAGGACACCAACGATCGCGAACTTATCGGCAGCTAACCAGTTGTCGCCTGGAGGCGGCCGCTTCTCCTGCCGTACGTATTCGTTGAAAGACAATTATGATTACTGGCGTATTTTTCGGGATCTTTCCTTTCCCACCTGGCTCCTTCGAAACATTACAGAATGAAAGTGAAAATTAAAGTAGGCACGCCGCGGATTATAACTGTCGAAGAGTGAAGGGCAGTAAGAAGGGCAAGGGCCAACAAAAATGAACAGGCGGGCCGCGGGTTGGACCACATTGATCTATACCAAGCAATAACATTCACCATGCGTCATGTTTATCGTATTGATTACTCTTAATAATACTACGCCAATGAATACAACACTTGAATACAGGGTCTTCGAAAAATAATACCTAGTTTTTATATAAACTGACCGGCAAGAAAAAACGATCACTTGAGAAATTCAACATTACTTTCATTCAAATCAGAAATATGAACGGTATAGGCCTAGTACAGTACATACTGTAGTTATAGCATGGAAGTAAGGTTAATTTGTTTCCTGGGTGCCTTACCATTCCTCATGTCATTGTTTCACGTAACAATAGCGATTCTTTGACATGATGCTGTTTCCCACGCGCCATAGCTATCGTCAACAGTGCAATGTTTTATTCTTTTTAATTTTGCCACTTGTTGGCATAGGAAAATATCAATACAGCCATATAGTTGCCTCACTTTCATGGTTAACGTGCGGCTGGCCTTTGAAATCTAGCTGGGCGGATATGTTTACATTCCATAGCACCTGGGGCCCAGGCTTCCCCCAGCGAGAGGCACAGCGTTGCCAAATTTCCACCCTAGCCACTGAGGGCCAGCAGTGAGACTGGACAGAACTATGTGCAGATGTGCAACATTGGCCACTGATACCTGTCGGAGACACAAGGTAGCCACCAGGGCAGGACTAGAGTCCACGTGGAGTGAAAGAGGAAGCATTCTATTGGTCAGTAGCTATTGTCGGCGCGTGCTACTGCCTTACGTTCGAGTCGCCGCTAGTTAACCAGGGCGGGACTAGAGTCCACGTGGAGTGAAAGAGGAAGCATTCTATTGGTCAGTAGCTATTGTCGGCGCGTGCTACTGCCTTACGTTTGAGTCGCCGCTAGTTAACCAGGAAAGTCCCCAGTTGTTCTTGTGCAATTCAGAAACGAATATGCGCTTGAGGCCTGAAGATGTTGCTAGGGCAGCGGCTCTGATCGAAAATGGTGGCGCGCAAATCTTTCCGCGGGAAACAGCATCATGTCAATGAATCGCCATTGTTAAGTGAAACTGTGACATGGATGTTAATACATCCAGGAAAACAACTAACCTTACTTCCATGCTATAAACTGTAACTTATGTAGGCTACTACTCTCGACCAAAATATTATGTGCACTCGAGTTTGAAGGTTGTTTGTGAAGTAACCAATAGACCTACATAAAATCCAATAACGTCATCATTTTCATCGTTCTATTTTACGTTAGTTCATGTAGGTTTGGAATTTTTAATTTATATTTTAATATTTTTTATCACAGTTGGAACACAAGCGTGTTTTAACCATGCGTCACATTTAAGAATTATTATCTCAAAAACCCGTCATCAGATCAAATCCAAATTTTATACATTGGAATGTTGTACAACTGGTTTATTAATTTCCAATTTTTGTCTGTCCATGAAGCAAAGTTGTTATCATTTTTGTCAGGTAACTTTTTCTCGGCTCGGGGTGGTTGGAAAATATAGTTCTTGGTCGCGTTGTAATCCTTATACATCAAAACGTTATGCTGTATGACTGTGAAATACGTAAATTAATTCACTTAATTTATATTGGTTTGTATATGTACGGGGAATTAAGACATGGTTCACCAGCTAGCCGCACCGGGAAATGCTGTACGACGAAAATGATGATGTTATTGGATTTTATGTAGGTCTATTGGTTACTTCACAAACAACCTTCAAACTCGAGTACACATACTATTTGGGTCGACAGTAGGCCTGGTGCGTTCATATTTATGATTTAAACGAAAGTAATGTTGAATTTTTCAAGTGATAGATTTTCTTTGCCGGTGAGTGTAATTGCTATAAAACTATTATAGGTAATGTAATGGTTTAAGCAGAAAACATACAAATTTTACAAAAGAAAATGTATTGCTTGAATTGAAAGTACAAACGTTGGAGAACATAATCCCAAAATTTTGTTTCAAATTTCGATCTACAATTTCATTTACAAATTATAATCTCTTTGGCTGCAAATGAGTAAGAATCCTTTATAAAAACTTTACACTGACATTTCTGAGTTAAACATTTTTAGCAACTTACGTACAATCATCTCAATCTCTATCTTAAAGGGGCCTAACTGAGAGGATCATTGTGGTGTTTGAAGCCATATTTTCAGTGTTGCCTTAGTAAACAAGAGTTTAGTGCTCTTCCGTGAGTTACAGTGAGCACGAAAACTGCGAGTAGCTGTAGTAAGGAAGACAATCAGATGAGTAGTTAGCCTATAATTTTATAGTTTAACCATAGTTGATTTTACAACCATATAATCTCTCCAAAGTACAAACTCCGGATAACTATCACCATTTAGCATTTCACCTAACATCATACATACTGCATTTAGCATACACTGACAGTGGCAGTACCAATACTGCAACTAAATAATTGTACATATTGTAAATATTTTCTCCTGAATTTCAAACATAGATTTTATAGCCTAAGTGTAATGGATCTGATGATGATCGCTTGACGATCGAAACTGGTCATCCTAGTGTTTTATTAATCTCATGTAATTTATTTCAGGATTAGGGCATAACCCAGCTCATTTGGGTACATTTGTGTTGACCGAATGAAAAGCACTAAACTCTTGAGAGGATGAGTGAAGAAGCAGGCCTTACACTAAGGCTAACCAAGTGTTACTGTCCGTCCACCAGCTTAAGGTCCCTGGCAGGAATGCAACGAGTCAGCTGGCCTCTGCGCGAACGACAATAGTGCCAACTTACTACTGACCAGTACGATTTCACAACTGAAACTAAACGAAAGTAGCAGTGAGTAACCATAGCGTGAATAAAATCGATGCTGAGTTGGCGATACCTGCAGCGGCACGTTCACTCAATCAACGCAGCTGGAATGTCTCCCCTCTCCCCGTAAGCTCCCTAAGACCATGAGCTGGTGGACGGACAGTACTTCATGGTAAAGTGTGTATTAGGATCGGGAAAGGGGGAAGGTGCCTCGGGACTTCTATCACGCTATTTGCATACATTTAAAATTCTATTGTAGACAACGTGGTGGCAAGGAAATGTTTGATACTGCTCTGGCTATTGGTGCAACTGTGTGCCCGACTTCGCCCGTGTGACCCTACCTACAGATATCACACATATTCTTATTAACGCCCGGGTACAAATGTTGATGTTCATTTTCCGCACGGGATGGGATTGTCAAGAATAATCCCACAAAATGTATGGACCTGTTTGAACCGCGCCGAGCGGATAATGAGCCCGAAGGATGGTTGGTTCCTCAGTTTAGGGGCTGCGACAACGCGGTCATGCATCCCCGTGTACTTTGGGTGTGTGTAGAATCTGTCTGATAACCGGTGTTAATTGTGATGGCTGTATTAGTGTGTGTTATCTGCAATTCAGGTAAGGATTGCAGACGATCAATTTCAAGTAGTTTCTACTTTTGCTACCAAATGCTACCGTCAACGACACCTAGCCGTGAATTTGGCTACTAGATGCCACCGTAACCAGCACCTGGCGTTGAACGTTGGACCTGACATAGCGTTAATCAAATCTAACCTAGCTTCACACAATTGCAGTTAGTGGAACGTTCTTTTAAATGACATAAATCTATGACATGGGCCCTCCGGCTTTACTTCCCCTCCCAAGGAAGGAATACTGAATATGACGACTTCGGCCGGGTTTTAACCCACGATCATGGGCATGCTATCAACTACACCGCCGAAGCCCCTAAAGAGCCGAAGGATAGAATGAAAGGCAAAGCATCTCTGTAAACATAAAAGCCTTTCTATTTATTTATTTATTTATTGTATGTCTTCGGTAGTGGCGAAGTTAGGGCTTATCGCCCTCTCTTACACTTAACCACGAAATATGGTACCAGTACATACAGTAACTTATGACAATTTCGAAAATACAAAAAATATCATGTAAAGAGTAAATAGTGAAAAAGGCACATGAATAATAATAGTAATAATTATAACAATACATATAATAATAATAATAATAATAATAATAATAATAATAATAATAATAATAATAATAATAATAATAATAATAATAATAATAATCGTTATAACACGGAGTAAGGGTGGCACGGAGTGGCTGACAGAGGTTCAGAGGGACCTACAACAGGTCAACATTGAAAACCTTGAGGACCGCACCGAGTGCAGGAATAAAATCAACAAGTAGTTCCGTGAAGAACTATACAGCCTATTTTCATATATCCTACTTATGTTAATTGCCACTATCAACATACACAATTTCAGTTTGATTGCTGTAATAGATTCGTAGATATTGAGAACCGACTAAATATTTCGGATGGTCGCCATGTTGAATTTTATATATGTAGGTCCTAGAGTTATGTACTGTTACATGCAGATTATTTTGAACGTGTAGTATTCAAACTTCAATCGCATAATTAGGACACAAGAAGTAACAAGGAGATTTTAAAATTTTTCACAGCTGCCATCTTGAGGTTATGGAAACACAATTGAAATAAATTAGATGCCAGTGGATTAACATTCGTATAAGGATTTACTGTACCAAGTTTCACTGCACTCGGATGGTTAAATTGCGAGAAACGTCCATGTGAATATCTATAATTCGCGTCGCCGCCATGTTGGATTTGTGATCACCAGGTTATTTAAAGTCCTATAGGTGAATTTAAGTTCATAGCCCCTATGGAAATTAAAAAATGCAGTTTGATTGCTAAAATAGATTCGTAGATATTCAGTATCGTCTTAATATTTCGGATGGTCGCCATGTTGGATTGTTAAATGTATAGGCCATAGAGTCATGTACCATTAAAGGAAAATTATTGCGTAGGTTCATTATTCAAACTTTCACTTCGATCGCATGACTACATCACAGAAATAAAAACTTAATTTTAAAATTCGCACTGCCGCCATCTTGAGGTTATGGAAACAATTGAACTAAATTAGATACCAGTGGATTACAATGTGTATAAATATTTCCTGTACCAGGTTTCAGTGCGCTTGGAACATTAAATCGCGAGAAAGGTCTATTTAAAATTTTCAAATTCGCTTGGCCGCCATGTTCGTTTTGTAGTTAACCGGTTTTTGAAAGTCTTATAGATGGACTTCCAGTAGTGCCCTTTATCTCCGCACAAAATTTTAGGGAGATACCGCTAATAGTTTCAGAGATATAGAATGCCGGTGAAATATTTCGCACATCCGCCATCTTGTGATTATGTAAACAATTAAACGAAGTTAGATGTCGGTGCATTAAAATGTATATAAACATATACTGTACCAAGTTTCATTGCGTTTGGTTGGCCAAATCGCGAGAAACGTCTATTTAAAAGTCGCAAATTCGCTTGGCCGCCATGTTGGTTTTGTAGTTACCAGGTTTTCAAAGGTCACATAAGTGAACTTATAGTAGTTCCCTCTATCACCATAGAAAATGTCAGGGTAATATCGGTAATAGATTCGGAGATATCGAATGCTGGTGAAATATTTCGCACAGCCACCATGTTGGATTGGTGAGTCGTAACAAAATTTGAAGGGCACGGTCGAGGTCGCCCGGAATAGTGCTATGAACTTTCCGAGTTTCATTGAAATCGCTCCTGCCGTTTAGATTTTATTATGGGGGGACACACACACGAATCACACACACACACACGCACACGCACACACACACGGACAAAAGGTGATCTCATAAGCCTATTTTTTCAAAATTGAAAATAGGCTAAAAATGTTAAGTTTGATCATAGACAATAACGACAGCCTGGAAGAAAGTGGACAGCTGAGCGGAAGAAGGAGCATTCTGAGAGGATGAAGAGATTTTGGGAAGAGAAGCGGGAAAACGCCAGGAGATGAAATCATGTATTCAAGTTCAATCGCTCTCCTAAAGGGGAACAATCGATTAAATAAATAATAATAATCACTATGTCACAGACCATTCTATAATATCCTAGATATAATCCTAGCTCAGTCATACGTCCTACCATCCATCACCATTCACACGGGGCAATCAGCAGTATTCAACAGGTAATCTCGGCATGCGGCCTTAAATTTATTTATTGTTGTGGAATTTCTGATATCGGGAGGAGTTGAATTCCCTAGTCGAGACCCAGCTACAGCAAAAGAGCGGTTAAACATGGATGAGTGGTTGATGGGGATGGCGAGGGAAGAGCCAGATCGAGTGCTCCGATTATGATATGAGGACAAGTGACTAAATTTTGATGACATGTACGTGGGGGTGTTTTCATGCAGAAATCGATAGATGGATGTCAGCAAGTGAAATTTACGGCGTTCATCAGGTTTAAGCCATGAAAGAGCACGGTAGCTTGGGGTTATGTGGGCATCGTATCTTAGATTGAAAGCAAACCGAAGACAAGAGTTCAATGCTTGTTGGAGTTTCACTGTTTGTCTATGAGTCGAGTCAACGAGAACGATGTCACAGTAGTCTAGAATTGGTAGTATTAGTGTCTCGATGAGTTTCATCTTAATGTCTAGTGGTAAAATATTCTTATGGCGCACGAGTGGGTGAAGGGATGCGTATATCTTTTTACGTGTATTTTTTATATGTGGTGACCAGTCGAGAGTTTCAAAGGAAGTAACATTACATTCTCAACGTTTTACAGTATATCAGTATTAATGTTATGGACTCTGCAATTTCCTGGATTTCTGAGAGTAGAAACATCTGTATCCAGTTCTGTTCTTGATCTGAATCGGAGTCTCCAGTACAGCCAACATACGAGTTTACTACAATAGTTAAGTGTTCGTGTAATCACAGCTCGCCAAGTGAATGAAGGGTTTAACAGCCGCGTAATGGAGAATGAATGAGCCATGAATGTTCGGTGACTTGACACAAAGCCAAATGGACATGGATCCCAATTATTGCGTGTTCGATATCCAGCCGAGTGAGTTATTCCGTATTGCAACATTTAAAGCTATATCATATTGCTTTTCAGTCCCTCAACACGCTAATGAGAGCCTAATATTAACATAGAATACACATTTATGAGTATAAATGTATGAAAAAGCACTCAAAATTTAACAATCTATGTTGGGCAAATCGCCTACTTTATTTGAATTGCCGAGCCCAATTATTAATTTGTTACCTTGATATGAAGATAATCAGAGTACAGTGCAAGTTGGGTGCTTGTTTAAATTTACTGACAGCACCAGAGCAAAGTAATACGCACTCTTCATTCATTCATTTCTTTGTCCGGTCAGCATGTCCAAAAAACTGCAGCTGCGATGGCCATGTTGCTTCCTCTAAGAACATCTTCCATTGTGGGGTTGTCCAGGAGGGGGCAAATAAGTAGGTGGCTTGGGTCTTGTTCAGCTCCACATTCATAAGAGGTGTCTGCGTCTGCTGGAAGGATCCCCCGTTTCTTTAGGTTGGTGTTGCATCGAGGGACACCCTCTCTTAAGCGGTTGAGGGACCTCCACACAGGATAAGGTAGGTCGGCGCCAGGAGCCAGTTCTTCCTTTGGTGAAATGTCTGTGGGCAGTGAGCTCCTCCATCTGTTAACACGAGTTGTCTCTGGTGTTCTCTCCAGCGGCAGAGTCCTTACTGCCTGGTGACCATATAGTGGATGTCGATGGTCATTCTCCTGCTTTGTTCTCTCGGCGTCCGCAGCAGTGGCCCTCCGGATGTTGGGTGGGGCTATTCCAACAATAGGGTAGAGTTTGTGCACTGGTGTTGGTTTCAGGCATCCCGAGATTATCCTTGATCGCAGTATCAACTTGCTTAGCATGTGCTGAAGCGTTCCACATAGGAGCGGCATACTCAGCGGCTGACACACACAGTGCAAGTCCAGAAGTCCTCAGGATGTGCGGGCTGGCTCCCCAGGTGCTGACGATCAGCTTCTTGAGTATGCCATTGCGAGCACTGACCTTTTGTTTCGTGTTCAGACATTGCTATCTGTAGGTTAGAGCGCGGTCTAGTGTGACACCTAGGTAAACTGGTGTTGAGCAATGTCTCAATCGCTCCCCTCACCATGTGATGTCCAGTTGTCTCCGTGCTTCCCTGAAGCCCATACGGAATAAGAAAACTGACGAAGTGCGTTGGCGACCACGGGACCCCAGCTGAGTCCCACATTGCTTCCACTTACTTGTGCCGGGCTCCTCTCTGTCTTCTTTTCTGTCGACCTCCCTTGGTCAACTCTTGTTCTCTTCCGACCCCGACGGTATTAGGGTATCCGAGGCCTCGGCAGTCTCTTTCTTTCCCGTCTTCATTGGCCCTTCTGTCATCTTTCCTGATCACTCTTTCTTCGTGGGATCAGCATTCTTTTCATTATAGTTCCTTTTCTCTTTAAGATTCCTGCCCTGTTTTTATGAATTGGCCCCCGGTGTCTCTAAATTACATTTTGTGATTTTTATTTTATTTTTTAAACTCAACCACATTTTGTAAGTATTTTCAATCTCAATTGCATTTTGTAAGTACAGTATTTTGAATCTACCATACATTTTGTAAGCGTTTTCAAATTCAATTGCATTTTGTAAGTATTTTGATTTTCAATTGCACTTTTTGAGTATTTTGAATCTGAACCGGCCTTTTTCAATCTCACTTGCATTGTGTATTTTCAATTCCAATTGTATTTTGTAAGTATTTTGAACCTCAATTGCATTTTGTACGTATTTTCGATTTCAATTGCATTTTGTAAATATTTTGAATTTCAATTGCATTTTGTTGAGTATTTCGTATCTGAGTTCCATTTTGTGAGTATTTTCAGTGTAACTTAATTTTCGTTATGGTTTCCATTTCATTGTTATTTTCGCAATCACCCAGAACATTAGGGGCCGATAACCTAGATGTTAGGCCCCTTAAAACAACAATTATCATCATCATCAAAACTGACGAAAGTATTACATAAACCAACAGCTGCCTTAGCTCTTATATAGGCTACAGTACAACACTTGGGCAGATTATTATCATCGATGTTCGACTTCTTGTACTTATCTGCGACTGGCATTGTTTGCTGAAGAAAGCCTATTATCTCTGTTCTACGTTTGTTGGCTTAAACTGCCTCAGCTGGTTTCGGTCAGCGATTACAAAGGCGTCGAAGAGATTCAGTGAAGTTTTTTTTTTGCGTTAATTGTGTAGATTTTTGTTAGAGTTGTAATGCAGACAATGCTGAACTGCTATATCCTAGATCGCGGGTTCAAACCTGGCCGAAGTCGTCGGATTTTTTAAAATCGCTCAGTATGCCTTCCTTCGGAGAGGAAGTAAACCCGGTGGTCCCATGCCACCACTGCAACTGAGGCAGTGAATGAGAGAGGGGGCTATGCCAGAGTTGGATGGAACTGAGATATTTGGAGTTTTGCGGTTGCTCTCTCGCAGCATAAACGTGATTCACAGTTGTAAGTTTGACCATTATGTAGGGCGTACATTCATCTCTCAGTGTGCATAATATCGAAGACATCCGCAGGCTCCTTCCCTTGTTTTGTGAAGAATCCAGTTTCTGAAACAATTTTGACAAAATCTCGGCATCCCCCTCTCTAACTCATTGCCTCAATTGCTAATGTGCAGGAGGATGTGTAGGTTATATTTGGCTATTTAGAAACGCCCTATCAAGTTCCAACGTTCGCCGCTAGGTATTTGTGACAGTAGCATCCGGTAGCCATAGTTGGAACTACTTCAAATTGAACGTGTTGGGAGCCCTCGGGCGTTCAATCAAAAATACCCTGTTATGGCCATTGGCTGCAATTCATATGCAGTCATTAGCGATTTTGTGGTTGTTTCTTGTTACAATTTTTAGACTACTTTTCTCATCTTGCAAAAATGATGAAAAAGTAGTCTTATGAGATTGATCCGGGAAAATGTCTGTCTGTCCTTCTGTCTGTCTGGCTGGCTATGTGTGTCCCCCCCTATCAACTCCTAAATGGCTGGAGCTATCGAAACCAAATTTCGTAAGAGTAATGATCTAGACCTGTATATCTCACGGCCATATTTGACATTGACGTCAGTGCTACCAACTGCTGAAAAATCGCAATTTAAATTTGAGCTCTATGTTGGATATCTCAGAAGTTATGCATGCGAACTATTCCAAAATTGGCACACATGTAGGTAATAACATTCCAGATTAATTTACAGAAGTCCATACATGTCAGTTTTGCCAACATAATTCTATGATTGCCGATAAGTCCAATTTATTAATGAATGTAACTTCTATACTATTGATTGTATTTCAACCAAATTTCGAATGTACTATGTGTATTACAAGAGATATGACTGTGCGAATTCTAAATAGCCACCAGGGCAGCCAACTGTTAATAAATTATCTCTCTATGTTTTAACACTAATATCAATATATCACAAAGTATGCAAGCCAACAGCTCTAAACTTTGCACACGTATGGTAACTGACATTTTACCTTAGTTTGGTGTAAGTTATGTACATCAGTGCTGCCAACACGATTCTAAGCCTGCTGATAGGTCCAGATTTAAATGCATATAACTTCTATACTAACAAATGGATTACAACCGAATTTCGTATGTGCTTTGTGTACCATAACAGTTATGACTATGCGTATTCGTAAGAACCAGCAAGGCTGCCAACTGTTGATAAAGGTCTTTCTATTTGCTTAATCCTAATATCATTATATCAGAAAGTATGCAAAATATTAGCTCTAAATTTGCACACGTATAGTACCTGACATTCTTGATTAATTTGGAGTAACTAATATACCTCAGTGCTACCAACATGATTCTAAGCTTTCTGATAGTTTCGTTTTTTAATTACATATAACTTCTATACTAACAAATGGATTTTAACCAAAACTGGCACTATAATAGATCGTGATATTTCAGATGAATTCTGAGCGTCACATACATGACATTGTTCCCAACATAATTTTACGTGCACTGATAAATCCAATATCAAACAGCATGTAACGTCCATACTATCCATTAGACTTCAGCCAAATTGTGTATGTGCATTCTTTACCTTAAGAGTTGGAACTAAGAATATATTCAGAGTCACCAGGGCTGCCAACTGAAGTAAGTTATTCTGTTAGACTACAACATTGCAGGTGTATTTCATACTGCAGTACTTAGAAATGTTAGTATTACCAACTTTATTTCGTCATTATTTTAGATAGGTCTATATAGATTGGTATGGATCTTAAATTTTAAGAAAAGTAGGCTCTTTAGTTCGGCACGGAACTACTTGTTGCCATTTATAATGCTACTTCAGCATTCGGTATAATCTCCGTTGTGATGGGGAGATTAAGAAAAGGGCGTACGTTTCCTTCAATATGTAGGAAACAATCCTTGACAGAGAGAAATAAGCCGTTGATTGGGCATACTCACTATACCAGTATAGTGCGGCAGTGCAATCAATATGTTAAGAAAATAATAAGAAATGGGAAAGATTTAGGATATCAGAAGGTAGAGAAAAACGGTCTTAGCGATTATAATATTCTTGCCAGGTATTGTAATAATTATCCTCTTCTGAAGTTAAAATCACTTGTTTGAGACACAGCCAATTGAAGTCTAGTTGGTTGGTTCTTAAGTTTAGGGGCTGCGACAACGCGGTCATGTAGCCCCGTGTACTTTGGGTGTGTGTAGAATCTGTCTGATAACCGGTGTTAATTGTGATGGCTGTATTAGTGTGTGTTATCTGTTTTTTAATTTAAGTACTGCAACTTAAATTTTGTCAAATAGTTCCTACTTAGAACTTAGCTACTAGACGCCACCGCAGTCGGCTCTTGGCAACGAACGTAGAAACCTAAGAGCGTTGTTTACATTCTTAACCTATCCAATTTAGCTTCACACAGGTGCAATTAGTGGAAGGTTCTTTAAAATGCCATAAATCTATGACATGGGACCGCCGGCTTTACTTCCCCTCCGAAGGAAGGCATACTGAGGGATTTTTAACGCTCTTAAAAAATCCGACGGCTTTGGCCGGGTTTGAACCCGCTATCTTGGGGCATAGAAGCTCAGCATGCTACCGACTATGCCATTGAAAAATGTCGTGAGAAGTCTTTAAATAAAGGGTTTTACTTAAAACCCCGATTATTCCTAGTTTCGTGCAAATGTACTTGCAGCGTTCCACTAAAATCTCCTTCTATAGCATGTTTTGTGAAGGTCCTTCAATTATTCCTCGAAAAGTTGTTCCAAAGTAACACGCTGGAACAGTAAAATATGTATACAGACGATGAACATGTGAACTAGACAATTAAAGCTCACCTGGCGGGTAACGAGAGTTTTGTGGTCATCGTTGAATTGGTTTCCTAATTATCAACTTAAGCGATTGATCATTACGGGCCCAACATCTTCATTCAACGAGGAGGTACAATGATGATTGTTTATTGGAGCTACGTTTCCTACTTTCCTCTACAACATTCCAACCTTAACAATGTTACACATTGTGTGACGTCAGTATGGTAGAGGTGTTGAATATTAACTGATATGCTAGTGACTCTGTATTTCGAGAGTAAGAACCTGGCATATTTGGCGGGAACGATCATAAAATAGCCGCCGTGGGCTCCTATTGGCTGGGTTTTGACAACTAGCGCCACACGTTGCCAGCGCATTGCTCATGATTCAGTCGCTTGTTAACCGCTGTCTGTGGTGTAGTTTTATTGTCATCGTTTCGTTTACTTTTAGCATCGAGTTTTATTTTTAGCCTACTTTTCACATTTTGCAAAAATTAGGAAAAAGTAGACTAATGAGATCGATCCAGGAAAATGTCTGTCTGTCTGTCTGTCTGACTGGCTGTGTGTGTGTGTGTCCCACCCCCCCTATCAACTCCTAAACGGCTGCAGCAATCGAAACCAAATTTAGTATGAGTAAAGATGTATACCGGAATATCTCAAGCCCATATTTGAAAATGATGTCAGTGCTACCAACTGCTGGAAAAACGCACTAGAAATTTGAGCTCCATGTTGGATATCATGGAAGGTATGAATGGGAGCTTTTCCAAAATTGGCATACATGTAGATAATACTATTTCAGTTAAATTTCCAGGAGGCCATACATGACAGTGTTGCCAAAATAATTTTAAGCCTTCTGATAAGACCAATTTTTAAATGCATATAACTTCTACACTATTAATTGGATTTCAACCAAATTTTGTATGTCATATGTGTACATAAACAGATATGACTGAGTGTATTCTTAAGAGCCACCAGGGCTGCCAACTGTTAATAATTGCTCTCTCTATTTTCTTCATCCAAATACCAATGTATCTGAAAATATGCAAGCCGACAGCTTTAAACTATGCACACGTATAGTACCTGACATTTTTGATTAATTTTGAGTAACTTATATACTTCAGTTCTACCAACATGACTCTAAGCCTGCTGATAGGACCAATTTTTAAATACATGTAACTTCTATACTATCAGTTGAATTTCAACCAAATTCAGTATGTGCTATGTGTAATGTAACAGATATGACTATAAGTATTCTTAAGAGCAATCAGGGCTGCCAACTGTTAATAAATGCTGTCTATATTTTTTTAACCTAATATCAATATATCAGAAAGTATGCAAGCCAACAGCTCTATACTTTGCACACGTATAGCACCTGGCACTCTAGATTAATTTGGAATAATGAATATAAGTCAGTGCTGCGAACATGATTCTATGCTTGCTGATAGGTTCAATTTTAATATACATGTAACTTCTATACTAACAAATGGATTTCATCCAAAATTGGCAGAACAATGTATCATAATGATTCCCATTATTTCTAACCAGCACACGCATTACATTGTTGCCAACATGCTTTTACGCGTGCTGATAGATCCAATGTCTAACTGCATGTAACGTCCATTGGACTTCAACCAAATTTTGTTTTCTGTACCTTAAGAGATGGAACTAAGAATATATTCAGTCACCAGGGCTGCCAACTGTAGTGCTCTATTAGGCTACATTATACCAGGAATATTTCGAACTAATTAGACATTTCGATATTACCAACTTAATTTAGTCATTATTCTAGATAGGTTCTACTGTAGAATAATCATTGGCATGAAAAGTAGGCTCTTTAGTTCGTCACGGAACTTCTTGTTTGTTTCCATTTTTACTTCGTTATTTCTTTATTATTATTATTATTATTATTATTATTATTATTATTATTATTATTTTCTAGTTTCATCGTGTTCTTCGTTAGCTAGTTAGTTTGTCAATTATAGATAGGTTATAGGTAGATAAGTATTGTAGTTGACTCAGGATCTACATTTGCATTATATTGCGCATAATAGTACCGAAATAATGTCCGAAGTGTAGCCCTGTGTATTATTACTCGAATCAGCTGATCTACATCAACAATAAAAACTTGGCGACACAGCTCAGCTGTTCCAAGCTCCCGCCATTTCCTTCACGTTCTTTATTTTGAAATACAGAGTATAGCATTGTTGCTTTTATAAGGCACGTCTTCCTTCAAGGCTCGTAGCATTTCTTAGTTACATCCTTAGTGATTTTAATCTTCTGTGGTATGCCTCGGGTAGTCCATGAACTGTGCTAACCAGATTAAATTTCTTGCACAAATCTACCTTCTTTCCAAGTTTGAACATTATTATGCTGGTTTCGGGGTTCTTGCGTGAAATATACAGTCCACACCGATTATCTACAGCTTCGTACTTACCGCTTCACTTCTGATCAGGTACTGTCGTAACTTTACATGTACTCCTGACCATACCGCGTCGATCCCAGGTCTTCGTACGCGTCTCGTACGATCCGTTGCAACCACGCTTTCTACAGCCCTGACTCAATGTCATTCACTGTTCCAAAGCCTCGCTTCTCTTCATATAGCACGTAGAAATAGCCGCGAAGCTTTCACAGCCTTTTCGCGATGCCTCGATAGATCTCACATGTGGTCAAGGCCGAATGGTCCCGAAATCCCACGATCGTTCACTCGCGTGCTCGAGGTAGACCCCCGTATTCTCTTTGACCCACCGCTGTCACCTTTTCTCTCCGATGACATCACCGAAGTTATGGTCTTCGCTTCCCCAACCCAAGGCCCCGGTTTAAAAATTGAAAATCTAAATGGTGGCAGGGCAAAGAAAAAAATCTGAGGACACTGGAAGTAAGGATGTGGTACACTCTCTCTGACGACATTAATATATTCTCCTTGAGGTGCTGCCGCAATCACGTTAGCGCGGGACGCTTGTGGACAAACCTATATACGTGTCTTTACAAGCATAAAGCAGCGCTTTGCGGTAAAGTGAGGAAACTGTTTATTTCACTCCAAAGACGAGATTGTCAAGGCTATGCAAGGAGAAGGGAAGTGTCGCTCCGAGTAGGCTGTGTGGTTTAGAGACTCTGTGAAGAGACAACAATGGAGCTCTGGTATTAGCATTTTTGTGTTTGAATTAATATTAGAATTAGGAAGTGAGTTTTTTTAAATTTATTATTTGACCCACGGACCGTAACATTAAAGTTGCATCCCGTGTTATTGATCCATCGTGGACGATAACTGCACAGCCTAAAGTTGAGACGACGTGACGTGTCTAGAGACTGAATTACACCTTAGATAAGGCACTAGCATATTGCGGGTGAGGGAACAACATTAAACTCACACTGATATGAGCATATTCCTCCAGGTGAGATTACCAACGTAATGAAAGAACCGTTATCTTAATGTACATCTCCATTAGTCGTACAGAGCACCTGAGCAGCACGATATGACTCGTATATTTTTAATGGCTCTACTTATTATCACACAACATTACTACGGCTATTAAGGGGGTTGTAAGATGCTGAATGTTCCGAGAAGTGTTGGCAAGATAGGAAATAAGCTCTCAGAGTACTTATCTAAACTTGTTAACCACCTGGAATCTCTGCACTGCAGAATGCGGAATCCCAAAGGGGATGTTAGACTCTTGTGAACCAGTCAATGGGACGTCACCTGGGCAATACCAGCCGTACATTAATTTCTGGGGCATAACTACAAAAAGAAAAAGTGTAAGACATTCTACCTCATTGATGAGATCCACAGTACTCACCGATATATTCATTTATTCTTTTTATGATTTATTTACTTAATTACTTAATTACTCAATTACTTAGTTACTTAATAATAATAATAATAATAATTATAATAATAATAATAATAATAATATCGTATGGCCTCGGTTCCGGGTGCAAGCTTTGTAATTTGACACCCAGGGGGTAGCTTGCATGTTGAATTTCGTTGTTCCTTAAATCACTATGAAAGTCAAGGAGGTTAGATATCTAAGCTCCTTGAAAACTAGAGCGCTTTCTAGTATAGAAATGAGGAACTTTGTGTTGTCGGAAACTCCCGAGATTAATTTTGCCACTATGAACTCGGCCTACTGAATTCAAATGGGTTCTTTGACATGTCAACTTCGTATGACATGCGTGTCGTAATTTTTGCCGCCTTTCAAAAACTACTTAATTACTTATTTAGTTATTTACTTTAGTACTTATTTACTTTATTCATTTATAACTTTTTACTTAAATACTTATTTACTTATTTATTAATTACTTTATAAATTATTTACTTAAAGATTTAATTAATTAATTTAATAATAACTCAATTTATCAATTACTTAATTACTTATTTACTTATTTATTTACTTCATCAGTTTGTCACTTATTTACTTATTTATTCTGTAATTATTTATTTACTAGTTGGTTAGTTATTGTCCGAACAGGCGGTGCAAGGAGCAAGTAAAATAGCTTAACAGTTTAGTGTAGCAGAACATACAGTTGCTAACATTCATGGCTGAGCTCTAAGTTCGATTCCCGGTCTGCCAAGCAATATAATTCTAGTTTGAGGGCAGGAACTAAACTGTTGATAAATAAATTCAACCTCATGAGGCAAAACTAAGAAGAGGAGGGTTTGAGACAAGTCTGTCAAGTTTGCTTATGACATTATTTCCAAAAATAATCCACTAAAATTACTATAATTACTTCTTAGATTACGCACTTAAAAGCTTTGACCTTTTCTATGCAAAATTCTTCAGTGGTGGTGTCACGTGTTGGAAGGTATTACCGTGCATTATGGCGCCCGGTAATTGAAGGCAGATAATGGAACTCTCATAATGCTGACGCTAAAGTGAACATAATCTATAATTAGTCTGATCCAATTACATTAGCCCGGCTGATCTCAATGCAGGCGACACACAGTCTACTTTCACATCCGTTACGCAATACAGTACAGTACAGCTGGAATGGTTTTGTTCCAAAAACCGTGCTATGGTTGGCTTTTTGTAAATCGTTAGAAAAGCACAAAAAAGCTTAACTCTAAATTTCGGAATAATTTGTAGTATCATGTTGTCGGAAAACTTACAAAAAAAATGTTCAAAAGCGTTTTTCTCTGAATCTACGTATTTTAAAGAAAAGCTTTTTAAACAAAAAATGTAGAGGGCATTGTCACCTACAATTTGTCTCATTGAGATCATGTCATACGTTTTGAAATGCAGAAGCTAGGTGGTGCCAAAGTTTCCAAAAAAGTGTTTTTTCACTTTTTGTCCTAGATTTTTTTTTTTTTTCCACAAAAGAGTGAATCAGAAATTTGTTCCTCTAAAAATTGTCTGCAACATTTATGTAAACGTTTGTTTCCTCTGACTTACCGTTCCAAAGTTATAGCGCAGAAAATGCAATGCTGCGTAGTCAAGGCTTCTATTGTTACTGCGGAGAGAACGGTGGGCATAGTTTAGACCGGGACCGCTGTCGGACAATTTTCACATTTCGGCAGACTAAAACTTTGGGACGGTAAGTCGTAGGGAAAAAATGTTTCAATAAATGTTGTAGACAATTTTGAGAGGAACAAATTTCTGATTCACTCTTTTGTGAACAAAACATTTTTTCTAGGACAAAAAGTGAAAAAACACTTTTTTGGAAATTTTGGCTCAATGAGACAAATTGTAGGTGACAATGTCCTCTACATGTTTTGATAAAAAAACTTTTTCTTTAAAATACGTCTATTCAGAGAAAAACGCTTTTCAAACATTTTTTGAGTTTTCCGACAACATGATCGTGCAAATTATTCTGAAATTTAGAGTTAAGCTGTTATTGTGCTTTTCTAACGATTTACTAAAAGCCAACCATAGCATGGTTTTTGGAACATAAGGGGTTTCTTCTGTGCAGCTGTACTGTACTAATAGCAAACTACACTGCTGACATATAATTCACATTATTATCAGATTCTACATTTGATTATTTGCAGCACTGGGCGTTCAAGTTAAAGTGGACAGCCTCCGATATTTCCTTAGTGGCTTAACCCTGTACTGGATAGTGGTCTCTATATTAACCACCTGTCATAAGGACAGTTTGTGCTTTCAAAGATGCTGATAGTTGAATCTTTCAGCCAAATTTCGGAGAATTTTCATGCCGAAGTGCTAGCATTTCTAAAAATCAAATATTATATAGGGACGTATCTACTTGGTTTAATGTGTTGGATAACATTTTAAACAATTTAAAACCTAAAACATTAACAATTAAAGTGTAAAAATGAAATTTATGTCTACAAATAAAAATTATAAAAATAAAATTACAATAATAAAAGAAATACACACATCAAAAAAAGTTTTGCATCACCTCGGTTCCAAGAGTTCCGGAACCGTTCAATACAAAGGGAATAGAGATCAACACAACCAACATTTCAGCTCGTTTTATTGCTCATGAGACCCACACATTGCATGTTGTACCATCATACAGCTAGACTTTCAGCATTTGTGGTCCAGATTGCAGTACACACCACTACCTCTAATACCCAGTAGCACGTCCTCTTGCATTGATGCATGCCTGTATTCGTCGTGGCATACTATCCACAAGTTCATCAAGACACTGTTGGTCCAAATTGTCCCACTCCTCAACGACAATTCGGCGTAAATCTCTCAGAGTGGTTGGTGGGTCAAGACGTCCATAAACAGCCCTTTTCAACATATCCCAGGCATGTTCGATAGGGTTCATGTCTGGCGAACATGCTGGCCACTGTAGTCGAGCGATGTCGTTATCTTGAAGGAACGCATTCACAAGATGTGCACGATGAGGTCGAGAATTGTCGTCCATGAAGACAAATGCCTCTCCAATATTCTGCCGATATGGTTGCACTATGGGTCGGAGGATGTCATTCAGGTATCGTAAAGCCGTTTCGGAGCCTTCCATGACCACCAGTGGCGTACGTCGGCCCCACATAATGCCACCCCAAAACATCAGGGAACCACCACCTTGCTGCACTCGCTGGACAGTGTGTCTAAGACGTTCAGCCTGACCAGGGTGCCTCCAAACACGTCTCCGACGATTGTCTGGTTGAAGGCATATGCGACACTCATCGGTGAAGAGAACGTGATGCCAATTCCGTGGGGTCCATTCAGCATGTTGTTGGGCCCATCTGTACCGCGCTGCATGGTGTCGGGGTTGCAAAGCTGGACCTCGCCATGGACGTCGGGAGTGAAGTTGCGCATCATGCAGCCTATTGCGCACAGTTTGAGTTGAAACACGACGTCCTGTGGCTGAACGAAACGCATTATTCAACATGGTGGCATTGCTGTCAGGGTTCCTCCGAGCGGCAATCCGTAAGTAGCGGTCATCCACTACAGTAGTAGCCCTTGGGCGGCCTGAGCGAGGCCTGTCATCGACAGTTCCTGTATCTCTGTACCTCCTCCATGTCCGAACAACATCGCTTTGGTTCACTCTGAGACGCCTGGAAACTTCCCTTGTTGAGAGCCCTTCTTGACACAAAGTAACAATGCGGACGCGATCGAACTGCGGTATTGACCTTCTAGGCATGGTAGAACTACAGACAACATGAGCAGCGTACCTTCGTCCTGGTGGAATGACTGGAACTGATCGGCTGTCGTACCCCCTCCATCTAATAGGCCCTGCTCATGCATGGTTGTTTACATCTTTGAGCAGTTTTAGTGACATCTATGAACAGTCAAAGGGACTGTATCTTGGATACAATATACACAGTCAACGTCTATATGCCGGAGATCTGGGAACCGAGGTGATGCAAAACTTTTTTTGATGTGTGTATATAAATTTATATATTAAACATAACTGTAAAAAATATAAAAATAATTGTTAAGGTCAATTTAAAATTTGTTAATTAAATTATTTATTTACTTATTTATTTATTTATTTATTTATTTATTTATTTATCGTATGGCTTTTAGTGCCGGGAGTGTCCGAGGACATGTTCGGCTCGCCAGAGATTGTAGCTGCTTCTAGCGGACACCCATAGGGTGAGCTACAAGTTCCGTTCAATTTCAAGTAGTTCCAACTTTCGCTACCAGATGTCACTGACACCTACTGTCGACCAAAATATTATGTGCACTCGAGTTTGAAGATTGTTTGTGAAGTAATCAATATACCTACATAAAATACAATAACATCATCATTTTCGTCGTTCTATTTTACCTTAGTTCATGTAGGTTTGGATTTTTTAATTTATATTTTAATATTTTTTTTATCGCAGTTGGAACACAAAAAGTGCCCGTTTTTAAGCGTGTTTCAACCATGCGTCACATTTAAGAATTATTATCTCACAAACCCGTCATCAGATCGAAACCAAATTTCAACACAATATACATTGGAATGTTGTATAATTGGTTTATTAATTTTAAAATTTTGAGTGTCCAAAAAACAAAGTTGTTATCATTTTTGTAAGGTAATTTTTTCTCCGCTCGGGGTGGTTTTAAAATGTAGTTCTTGGTCGCGTTGTAATCCTTATGCATCAAAAAGGTATGCCGTATGATTGTGAAATACGTACATTAATTCACTTATTTTATATCGGTTTGTTGTACGGGGGATTAAGACATGGTTCACCAGTTAGCCGCTCCGGTGAAAGCTGTACAGCGTTGCCAAGATGGGTTCCATCACGCGTCATGGCGCGCATCGCTTGGAAGTGATGGGCTCCATATCAGCAACGCTGTACAGCATTTTCCGGAGCGGCTGGCTGGTGAACCATGTCTTAATTCCCCGTACAAATACAAACCGATATAATATAAGTGAATCAATTTACGTTTTCCACAGTCATACAGCATAACGTTTTGATGTATAAGAATTACAACGCAACCAAGAACTACATTTTCCATCGACTCCGATCCGAGAAAAAGTTACCTTACAAAAATTATAACAACTTTCGTTCCTGAACACCCAAAATTTTAAAATTAATAAACCAGTTGTACAACATTCCAATGTAGGCTATATTGTGTTAAAATTTGGATTCGATCTGAGGACGGGTTTGTGAGATAATAATTCTTAAATGTGACGCATGAATGTAACACGCTTAAAAACGGGCACTTTTTGTGTTTCAACTGCGATAAAAAATATTAAAATATAAATTAAAAATTTCAAAACTACATGAACTAACGTAAAATAGAACGATGAAAATGATAATGTTATTGAATTTTATGTAGGTCTATTAGTTACTTCACAAATAACCTTCAAACTCGAGTGCACATGATATTTTGGTCGACGGTAGCAGTGAACGGTGGAACTTTGATAGGGCGTTACAACGTAATCTAACCTAGAAATTTAGCTTCACACGAGTTTAGTTAGTGGAAGGATCCTTTACATGCCATAAATCTATGACATGGGACCGCAGGCTTTACTTCCCCTCCGAAGGAAGGCATACTGAGGGATATTAACGCTGTTAAAAAAATCTGACGACTTCGGCCGCGTTTGAACCCGCGATCTTGGGCACAGCAGTTCAGCATTCTACCAACTACGCCACCGAAGCCGCAACATTAAATACATAATTCAGTATAAATATCAACATTAAATCTATAATAACTTAAATTGAATATTAAAATTGAACACACAAACATTAAAATTAGATAAACAAAAAATAACATTATTAATAATTTCTTCTTCTTTCTCCGTTGGGGTCTTCTGGGGACCACGAACCAATTTCAATGTTTTGTCTTTTGTTGTTCTTTCTTCTTCCTCCAGTGCTCCTTCATCTTTTCACTGTGTGTGTTCTTTCTCTCTTTCGACCATTTTGAGCCTGTTTTCTTACATTGCATTCCTTGGAGTCCTTCCATTCCCAATACCGTTTTTAGCCTACTTTTCACATTTTGCAAAAATGAGGAAAAAGTAGACTTATGAGATCGGGCAAATGTGTGTGTGTCTGTCTGTCTGTCTGTCCTTCTGTCTGTCTGTCTGTCTGGCTGTGTGTGTGTCCCCCCTATCAACTCCTAAACGGCTGCAGCAATCGAAACAAAATTTGGTAGGAGTAAATATCTATACCTGAATATCTCACGGCCATATTTGAAAATGATGTCAGTGCTACCAAATGCTAAAAAATCGCAATTGAAATTTGAGCTCCATGTTGGATATCTTGGAAAGTATGAATGGGAGCTATTTCAAACTTGGCACACGTACAGATCATAATATTTCAGTTTAATTTCCAGGAGGCTAAACATGGCAGTGTTGCCAAAATGATTATAAGCCTCCTGATAAGTCCAATTTTTAAATGCATATAACTTCTATACTATCAATTGGAATTCAACCAAATTTCGTATGTTGTATGTGTACATAACCAGATATGACTGAGCGTATTCTTCAGACCTACCAGGGCTGCCAACTGTTAATAAATGCTCCTAATTTATTTTATCCAAATACCAATATATCAGAAAGTATGCAAGCCGACAGCTTTAAACTATGCACACGTATAGTCCCTGACATTCTATATTAATTTGGAGTAACTTATATACGTCAGTGCTACCAACATGATTCGAAGCCTGCTGACAGGTTCAACTTTAAATACATGTAACTTCCATACTATCATTTGGATTTCAACCAAATTTCGTATGTGCTATGTGTACCATAACAGATATGACTATGCGTATTCTAAGGAGCAACCAGTGCTGCCAACTGTTAATATGTGCTGCCCTATTTTTGTTACCCTAATATCAATATATCAGAAAGTATGCAAGCCAATAGCTCTAAACTTTGCACACGTATAGTACCTGGCATTTTAGACGAATTTGTAGTAACGAATATACGTCAGTGCTGCCAACATGATTCTAAGCCTGCTGATAGGTCCAATTTTAAAATGCATGTAACTTCTATACTAACTAATGGATTTCATTAAAAATTGGAACAACAATAGATCATATTATTTCAAATTATTTCTGACCAATACATGCATGACATTGTTGCCAACATGATTTTACGCGCGCTGTTAGATCCAATGTTTAACTGCATGTAACGTACATGCTATTCATTGGACTTCAACCAAATTTTGTATTTTGTACCTTAAGAGATGGAACTAAGAATATATCAGTCACCAGGGCTGCCAACTGTAGTGCTCTATTAGGATACATTATGCCAGGTATACATTATTTCGAACTAATTGGAAAGTTCGATATTAGCAACTTAATTTCGTCATTATTCTAGATAGGTTCATATTCTGTAGAATAATCATTGGCATGAAAAGTAGGCTGTATAGTTCTTCACGGAACTTCTTGTTTTTTGGATAATTTCTCTCTCTAGTGCATCTTCTTCTCTTACATTGTTTCTTTTTAAATCTTTCTTTACTTCTTGAAACCAGTCTGTTGTCGATTTATTTTTCCAAAGATATTTAAATATCTGTTTGGTTAACCTGCTATCATTCATTCTATATAAATGTCCGAAAAATAACGATCGCCTCATCTTTATTGTCCCCGTTATGTTTTCAATGTTCCGATATATTTCTTCGTTACTTCTTAATTTCCAAAACTCTGTAGCTCTTAATGGACCGAGAATTTTGCGTATAATTTTTCTTTCTGATACTTCTAATTTATCCAATTTATAATTTATTACTCGACATTCACTGGCATATAAGCATTCTGGTTTAATTACTGTTCTATAGTACTGTATTAGCCTACTTTCAATTCTTGCAAAAAATAAAAGTAGACTTATGAGATCAACACAGGGCGAAAAAAGTGTGTCTGTCTGTGTGTGTGTGTGAGAGTGTGTGTAATCTGAATGTCTGTCCCCCCCCCCCCCCTATCAATGCGAACACGGTGAACTCGAATTGAACGAAGTTTGGTACAAAGGTAGCACTAGCAAAGGCCATCTCAGTGTCATGTTTTATATCGCCGCCATCTTGACGGAAACGTAATGGCGGCCACACAAATGTTCAATGCTTAAATCAAATTACGATTAACCTAATCATCCGATCTCTACCAAATTTTGCAACAACATACCTTTTTGGAGGGAGCATCCTTTGACCAAACTAATAGGTCATTAGCCTAATATTTTGCGGATGGCGGCCATCTTTGTGTGAAAATCGATTCCCCTTATCAATTCGAACACGGTGAAACCGAATGGAACGAAATTTGGTACAGAGGTAGTACTAGCAAAGGGTACCTCACTGTCATGTTTTATATCGCCGCCATCTTGACGGAAACGTAATGGTGGCCACACAAATGTTCAAAGCTTAAATCAAATTACGACTAATATAATCATCCGATCGCTACCAAATTTTGCAACAACATACCTTTACGGAGAGAGCATCCTTTGACCAATCTAATAGGACTTTAGCCTAATAGTTTGCGGATGGCGGTAGCACTAGCAAAGGGCACCTGAGTGTCATGTTTTATATCGCCGCCATCTTGACGGAAACTTAATGGCGGCCACACAAATGTTCAATGCTTAAATCAAAGTACGATTAACCTAATCATCCGATCTCTACCAAATTTTGCAACAACATACCTTTTTGGAGGGAGCATCCTTTGACCAAACTAATAGGTCATTAGCCTAATATTTTGCGGATGGCGGCCATCTTTGTGTGAAAATCGATTCCCCTATCAATTCGAACACGGTGAACCCGAATGGAACGAAATTTGGTACAGAGGTAGCACTATCAAAGGGCACCTCAGTGTCATGGTTTATATCACCGCCATCTTGACGGAAACGTAATCGCGGCCACCCAAATGTTAAAAGCTAAAATGTAATTACGACCAATCTAATGATCTAGTCTCTACCAAATTTTGCAACAACATATCTTTATGTAGGAAGCATATTCTGACCAAACTGCAAGATCATCAGCCCAATAGTTTGCAGATGGTGGCCAAGTATGTGTGCAAATCGATTCCCCCTATCAATTCAAACTAGGTGAAACCGAATTGAACGAAATTTGGTACAGAGGTAGCACTAGGAAAGGGCACCTCAGTGTCATGTTTTATATCGCCGCATTCTTGACGGAAACGGAATGACGGCCACCCAAATGTTAAAAGCTTAAATCAAATTACGACCATCCTAATAATTTGATCTCGACCAGATTTTGCAACAACTTGCCTTTTTGTGGAAAGCATCTTATGACAGACTACAAGGTCATCAGCCCAATAGTTTGCAAATAGCGGCCATGTCTGTGTGCAAATCCATTCCCCATATCAATTCAAATACGGTGAAACCGAATTGAATGCATTGTTTTTACAGAGTTAGCACTAGCAAAGGGCACCTCATATTCATGATTAATATCTGTATAGCACGTTGTATTTCAACAAGCTACTACAACCAACATTCAATTATACTCCTTGAAAAGGACAAAGAGTTATAACAATACCCATGCATTTAGGAGAAAGTAGGCTATATGTTCATTACTGAACATCTTGTTTTCAAGTTCTGAGATAAACATTTTTTTTGTTATAGATATTGCTGGTTATACCAGATGCTCTTTGAATCTTGTGCACTCTTTCTTCTACAGCAGATTTTTCTAAGCCATTCTTCTGAATTATTTCCCCCAAATATTTGAACTTATCTACCCTCTTAATTAATAATTATAATAATTAAAATAAATTGATTTGTAAAAGACACATAAAAGTAAAATAAATAGTTTTGCCCGATAAGGGTTAAGGTTTACGCTGTCAGGCTCCTGAGTGTTGGCCAACACAATATAATCCGAATTACTGGTACTTGCGAATAAATAACCTGAACTCTACTGCAATACAGGGCGTTACCAAATCGCCTTCATTATGGTCAATCAGAGATTCAGAAACCGGATTTTAGATTGCAAAACATATCCCGTTATCTGGCAATAATCTGGTTGTCATGAAATGCAGATTAAAGTTGAAGAAACTGAAGAAAGTCAAAAGCCAAGAAGGCTAAAAGAGAAGGACGTAATCAAAAGATTCAAGACGAGTATACTGCAAGGGAGGATTAATGAAGAACAAACATCAATTGCAGAGGAATGGGCACTTTTGAAGATTGAAATAAGAAAAAACCGCAGAAGAAAACATGGATAGGAAAGAAAGAATAGGTAGAAAACCGTGGATTATTCAGGATACACTAGAAATAATGGATGAATAGTGGAAGCACAAGAATACAAGAGACGAAAGAGGGATAGGAGAATATAATAATACAGGGTCATCGAAAAATAATGCCCACATTTAAAACAAGTAGTTCCATGAAGAACTATACAGCCTATTTTCATATATCCTACTAATGTAGATTGCCTCTATAGATTGCTGTAACAGATTCGTTGGTATTGAGAACCGCCTAAATATTTCGGATGGTCGCCATGTTGGACTTTGTACGTGTAGTACTCTAACTTCAATCACATGATTAGGACACAAAAAGTAAAAACGAGATTTTAAAATTTCGCAAGGCTGCCATCTTGTGGTTGTGGAAACAATTGAAATAGATTAGATGCCAGTGGATTAAAATTTGTATAAGGATTTACTGTGCCAAGTTTCAGTGCACTTAGATGGTTAAAATGCGAGAAACGACCCTGTGAATATTTGAATATGTTGAATTTGTGATCCCCAGATTATTGAAAGTCGTATAGGTGAACTTATGTTCATAACCCCTATGAACATAAAAAGAATCAGTTTGATTGCTGTAGTAGATTAGTAGATAATGAGAACCGTCTAAATATTCCGGATGGTCGCCATGTTGGATTGTTATATGTATAGGCCATAGAGTCATGTACCTTTAAAGGAAAATTATTGCTTAGGTTCATTATTCAAACTTACACTTCGATCGCATTATTATGACAAAAGAAACAAAAACTTAATAAAAAAATTCGCACAGCCACCATCTTGAGATTATGTAAACAATTGAACCAAATTACATACCTATGCATTACAATGTGTATAAACATTTTCTGTACCAAGTTTCATTGCGTTTGAATCATAAAATCGCGAGAAAAGTCTATTTAAAACTTTCAAATTCTCGTGGCCGCCATGTTCGTTTTGTAGTTAAACGGTTTTTTACAGTCTCATACATGAACTTCCAGTAGTGCCCTTTATCTCCTTGCAAAACGTCAGGGTGATACCGCTAATAGTTTCAGAGATATAGAATGCCAGTGAAATATTTCGCACAGCCGCCATATTGAGGTTATGTAAACATTTGAACGAAGTTAAATGTCGGTGCATTACAATGTATATAAACATATAATGTACCAAGTTTTTTGTGTGTTTGGTTGGTTAAATCACAAGAAATATCTATTTAAAAGTCGCAAATTCCCTTGGCCGCCATGTTGGTTTTGTAGTTAACAGGTTTTCAAAAGTCTCACAAGTGAACTTCTAGTAGTTCCCTTTATCACCATTCAAAATTCTATGGTGATATCGGCAATAGTTTTGGAGATATTGAATGCTGGTGAAATATTTCGCACAGCCGCCATGTTGGATTGGTGAGACGTAACAACATTTTAAGGGCACGGTCGGGGTGGCCCGGAATAGTGCTGTGAACTTACCGAGTTTCATTGAAATCGCTCCAGCTGTTTAGATTTTATAAGGGGACACACACACACGAATCACACACACACGCACACAAAGACACAGGGACAAAAGGTGATCTCATAAGCCTATCTTTTTCAAAATGAAAATAGGCTAAAAATGATAGCACCGAAACCCTTCATGTTAAACGTGTAATTCTTTCACTGAACGCCGGGGGCGCTCGTGCCAATGAAGTCCTGACCTCACCCCTTTGGATTTTTTCTGGGGGCACTTTAAAAACATTGTGTATGCAGAAAAAAATCGGGATTTGGAGCACCTGCGGGAGCGAATTTCTCCCGCAATCTTGACATTTACCCCTGAAATGATTGTACGTACCAATCCAGCGATTGGGAAAGCGTGCGTTCAATGCTGATGTTGGTGGTCGGCCTGGCCTAAATTTTTTCTCTACAGTCCCTGTTTCCTTAAACTGATTAAACCATCGAATGACAGCTTTGTAATCAGGTGCAGTTTGTCAGGCGGTGCAATCGTTGGCGCGCGTGCCCCTGGCCGACCTTGGCTACTGCGCATCTAGTGTGCGCATAGCAAGTCCACGTCCCCTCCAAAACAAAACTTACTTTAAACAGCTGATTTTCAGTGAAAGAATTACACGTTTAACATAAAGGATTTCGGTGGTATCATTTTTTAAAATGTTGGCATTATCTTTCGATGACCCTGTAATATTGCCATATAAATAATTCATGTTTTTTGGGCTAATACCGTGTGTAATTAAATTAGAACCATACGTTTCGGAGAAGCCTTGCCTCTTTTCCAATGGAAAAACATGAATTATTTATATAGTAACCCAGGCCGTGAAAGCCTTAATATACATAATAATATTGCCATTTGATTTACGCCCCTTTTAACTACTGCGGCTTTTAGAGACGCCAGGATGCCGGATATTTAACGTGCCAGTAAATCTACTCACTCGGCTCCCTCACATTTGCGCACCCTCAAATGCCAGATGACTGCGCCAGGATTCGATCCTGGAACCTTGGGCACAACAAGCGACAGCGTTACCTCTTAGCCACGCAGACTGCCAATTAGGAGAATACATACGTCTGTGAAATGAGGTAAGGAAGAACTGCAAAGAAGCTGAAGAAGAATGGTTGAAAGAGAAATATACAAGTATAGAAAATTATCTGAAAGTAGGAAAACTAGATGCAACTTATCCAAGAATTAAGATCACGTTTCGGGAAAGAAAGACTAAGTGATGTAATATTAAGGACTCAGATGGAAAGCCTCTAACTGGGAAGAAGAAGATGACAGATAGAAAGCTTACATAGATTGTTCGTAAAGTGGTAAGGAGATTGAGAATCATGTAATGGAAAGGGAAGAGGAAATTGATGAGGATGAGAAAGAAGATTCAATATTGAGATCAGAATTTTATAGAGCACTAGATAACTTAGGCTGGAACAAAGCACCAGGCATGGATGACATACCGATCGAGTTGCTACGCTGCATAGGTGATGAAGGTCTGATCAGGTTATTTTACTTGGTATGTAGGATTTATGAGAGAGGTGAGGTACGCTACGATTTCAAGAAGAATGTTATCATCCCTATACCGAAGGAAGCAGGAGCTGACAGATGTGAAGATAACCGTACAATCAGCTTGATTACTCATGCAACAAAGATCCTGACTAGAATAATTTACAAGAGGATGGAAAGCCAGAAAGAAACGGAATTGGGTGAAGACCAGTTTTTTTTTTCAGGAGAAATGTTGGAATAAGGGAAGCTGAACTAGGTCTTAGGCTGATTTTGGATGGTAGAATAAGGAAAGATAAGAAAACGTTCATGGTATTTGAAGACTTCGAAAAGGCTTTTGATAACGTTGATTGGAGTAAGTTGTTTGACACTTTAAAAACGATTGGAATACATTACAGGGATAGGAGGGTGCTCTACAATCTATACAGAAACCAGACAGCAGTTATTCGTGCGGAAGGACATGAGAAAAATATGGTATTCAGAAAGGTGTAAGGCAAGGCTTCAACTTGTCACCCATACTTTTCAATCTCTACATTGAACAAGCAGTGAAAGGGATTGGAGAAATATTCCAAGTAGGAGTAAAGATTCAAGGAGAAATAATTTCAACTCTGAAATTTCCTGATGACATCGTCATCTTAGCCGACACACCAGAGGATGTGAATGAGTTTTTAAATGGTATGGATTCTGTCTTGAGAAAAGAATTCATGATGAAAATTAATAAATGTAAAACAAGAATCTTGGAGTACAGTTGAAAGAGATCAGAAACTCCTATGGACATCAAATTGGCAGGTGAAAAGCTAAAGGATGCAGGAGACTTCTGTTACTTAGGAAGCTAAATAACGAGTGATGGACGAAGCAAGGAGGATATAAAAAGTATGTTGGATCAGGCAAGGAAAGCAATTCTACAGAAAAGGAATCTGTTCACATCGAAAATAGATTTAGGTATTAGGAAGTCATTTTTGAATGCCTTTGTCTGGAGCGTGGCGCTCTATGGAAGTGAAACTTGGACTGTTGGTGCAGCAGAAAGGAGGAGAATTGAAGCATTTGAAATGTGGTGTTACAGGAGAATGATGAAGATCAGATGGGTAGATAGGTTTACGAATGAAGAGGTATTAAGTTGGGTGGGAGAGGAGAGATGTTTCTGGCGACTGCTAATGAAGAGAAGAGATAGGTTGATAGGACACATACTAACAATAAGACAGCCAGGAATAGCAAACTTAGTTGTGGAAGCAAGGGTTGAGGACAAGAACTGTACGGGTAGCCTATGTTAGAATATGTTAAACAGATTGCCTCGGATGTAAGGTGTGTTAGCTATGAAGAGATGCAACGATTAACTCAGGACAGAGAGGCATGGAGGGCTGCATCAATCCAGTGAAGAACTGAAGACTTGACTACAAAACAGGTATTATTATTATTATTATTATTATTGTTCCTCTTGTTCGTTAAACAATTTGAGCCTTTATAAATAAAAGAGTTTTGGTGCAGCAATAGACAAAAGAATTTCGTTTCAAACAACCACTCTTCATTGCGTTAGAACGTGTGCAGGTTGCATCAAGTGTTGTTTATCTGTAGATCTTTAAGGTGTAGTGGTCGAAGGAACAATTCCAGTAGCCGTTACCATTTTCCACATTTGCTTAGCTAAGTCAATACGGGACGTTTAGAAAAAGGTGTCCGATATTGCGACAGGCTAGGTCAAAACGGGAAGAAATGTTCCTATAAACATATGTCTGGGAACAAATACCTGTTGAAATATGCACCATTTTACCCGCGTGGAGGAGGTGCTGTGTTCGATGTGCAGGCGTCTTTCCGTTGAAGGTCATTGCATGAGTCGGATGTTCAGTCATAGTATGCGTTTGTGCTGGCAGTGCAGTGTGGTACCCGCACCAGACTGGTAGGTCCCGTGCTGGGTGGACGCCGTAAACAGTGCGATGGAGTATTCCTCGAGGGAAGTGGCAGGCATGTTTCTTTAGCCTATTTTCAATTTTGAAAAAAAAAAAAAAAAAAAAAAAAAAAAAAAAAAAAAAAGCTTATGAGATCACCTTTTGTTCGTGTGAGTGTGCGTGTGTGTGTGTGTGAGGAGTGTGTGCCCCCCCCCTAATAACTTCTAAATGGTTCGAGCGATTTCAATGAAACTCGGTAAGTTCATAGCACTATATCGGGCGACCCCGACCGTGCCCTTCAAATTTTGTTACGTCTCACCAATCCAACATGGCGGCTGTGCGTCATATTTCCCCTGCATTCATATCTCCGAAACTATTCCCGATATCACCCTGGATTTTTTAACGGTGATAAAAGGAACTACTAGAAGTTCACCTATGTGACTTTTGAAAAACTGGTAACTAAAAACCCAACATGGCGGCCACGCAAATTTGCGACTTTTAAATAGACTTTTCTCGCGATTTAACCAACCAAACGCAATAAAACTTGGTACAGTATATGTTTATACACATTGTAATGCACCGACATCTAACTTCGTTCAATTGTTTACATAACACAAGATGGCGGATGTGCGAAATATTTCACCGGAATTCTATATGTCTGAAACAATTAACGGTATCACCCTGAAATTTTCTGCGGAGATAAAGGGCACTACCGGAAGTTCATCTATAAGACTTACAAAAACCAGTTAACTACAAAACGAACATGGGCGGCCAAGCGAATTTGAAAATTTTAAATAGACCTTTCTCGCGATTTAATGTTCCAACCGCAATGAAATCTGGTACAGGAAATGTTTATACACATTTTAATACACCGGCATCTAATTTAGATCAATTGTTTACATAACCTCAAGATGGCGGCTTTGCGAATTTTAAAATTAAGTTTTTAATTCTTGTGTCGTAATCATGCGATCGAAGTGAAAGTTTGAATAATGAACCTACGCAATAATTTTGCTTCAATGGTACATGACTATATGGCCTATACATTTAACAATCCAACATGGCGACCATCCGAAATATTTCGACGGCTCTGAATATCTACGAATCTATTATAGCAATCAAACTGAATGTTTTATGTTCATAGGGGCTATGAACTTAAGTTCACCTATAGGACTTTAAATAACCTGGTGATCACAAATCCAACATGGCGGCGGCGCGAAGTATAAATATTCACATGGACGTTTCTCGCAATTTAACCATCCGAGTGCAGTGAAACTTGGTACAGTAAATTCTTATACGCATGTTAATCCACTGGCATCTAATTTATTTCAATTGTTTCCATAACCACAAGATGGCAGCTGTCCGAAATATTAAAATCTCCTTGGTACTTCTTGTGTCCTAATCATGCGATTGAAGTTTGAATGCTACACGTACACAATAATCTTCATGTAGCAGTACATAACTCTAGGACCTACATATATAAAATCCAACATGGTGACCATCCGAAATATTTAGTCGGTTCTCAATATCTACGAATCTATTTCAGCAATCAAACTGAAATTTTGTATGTAGATAGAGGCAATTAACATAAGTAGGATATATGAAAATAGGCTGTATAGTTCTTCACGGAACTACTTGTTTTTTTGATGATTAGCAAACGGTAGTAGCATTTTAAAGACAGTGGTGTATGCCACACCCATCGACAATGTGCAGATGATGCAAGAGCGTGTGCCCAATGAGTGTGTCCACATCCGCGACCAGCCATGCGTGATTAGATGTCCCCCGGGGGGCTCACATCTATTGGGACATGGGTTGGCGACCACGGGACCCCACCTGAGTCTGGCATTGCTTCCACTTATTTTTGCCGGGCTCCTCTCCGTCTTCTTTCCTGTCGACCTCCTTTGGTTAACTCTTGTTCTTTTCCGACCCCAACGGTATTAGGGTATCCGAGGCCCAGGGAGTCTTTCACTTTCCGGCCTTAATTGGCCCTTGTCTCATCTTTCCTGATCCCTCCTTCTTCGAGGGGTCAGATCTCTTGTTTTCTTTTCATTATATTTCCTTTTCTCTTTAAGATTCCCGCACTGATTTTGTTACTTGGCTCCCCGTGTATCTAACTTTATTTTTGCATCTACATTACATTTTGTAGGTATTTTTAATCTACGTTGCGTTTTGTATTTTTTTTTCGATCTAAATTGCATTTCGCGATTGTTTTCAACCTCAATTGTTTTTTGTAAAGAATGACAATCTAAATTTGCTTTGTAGTAAGTCTTTCAATGTAAGCAGGGCATTTTAGTGAGTATTTTGAATTTCAATTGCATTTTGTAAGTATTTTTAAACAAAACCGCATTTCGCAAGAATTTTAAATCTAAATTGCAATTTGTTTGGTGGGCATTTTGCAAGTATTTTGATTCCCAATTGCATTTTGTGGGTATTTTGAATCTAAAATACATTTTGTCAAGTATTTTCAATCTAAATTGCATTTTGTAAGTATTGTCAAGCCAAATAGAGTAGATTGAATCTACCGTACATTTTGTAAGCATTTTCAATTTCAATTGCACTTTGTGAATACCTTGGATTGGAAATGGGATCTTTCAATCTGAATGGCATTGTGTATTTTCAATTTCAATTACATTTTGTAAGTATTTTGAACCTCAATTGCATTTTGTACGTATTTGCGATCTCATTAGCATTTTGTAAGTATTTTGAATTTCAATTGCATTTTGTAAGTATTTCGATTCTACATTGAATTTTATACGTATTTTGAACCTAGTCTACATTGTGTGCGTATTTTTCAATCTATTCCTTTTGTGAATCTTTTCGTTCTAAATACCCTTTGGTAAGAACATTTTGTGAGTTGTTTCAATCTGAGTTCCTTTTTGTCAGTATTTAGGTCTCACTTAATTTTCGTTCTATTTTCCATTTCATTGTCATTTTCGCTATCAACCAGATCATTAGGGGCCGATAACCTAGATTTTAGGCCCCTTAAAACAACAATTATCATCATCATGTGATTGGATGAGTTGGGGATTCCTTGCGAAGAAGAGCGGAAGCATGTGGTGTACCCATTCGTCATCATATGGAACATGTGTTCGTATCCCAGCTAACTCACGGTCCTTCGAGGCATGGGGTGTTCAACCCACTATACGAGCACATATTCAGGATTTGAGTCTGTCAGGTGACTACTCTACTTGAAAGAAACAACATATTCCTAAGTGTAACATTTAATGGTAGTAATTCATGGCAAAACAAAACAAAACACAAAAAAATACTTTACACTTATTTGCCACAACGAATATCAAAATTATCTGTGAGTCTCTTGTCATCAAGATTGGTGCTCCACCGCACTCATGTCCATCCTAAACGTCCTATTGTTGATACTCTTTGACATTTGCGAGTATCCATATTGTTCTACACGTGGCACAATTTAACACAAATTGGAATATCACAACACAACAAACACAAATTATATTTAAATGACATTAAATCTGCAATTATTAAACATTTATCCGTTTTACACGGGACATTTACTTTAAATAACATTGATTCATTAGCCTATGCCTTGTTTGTTAAGTGTTGTCTTTCCGCGCGTATCGTATTCTTTTCCCATAAGTTTCAAACGCTGAAGTGGTACACTTTCCCATCCAAAATACATATAGTTATAGATATTTTATAGCTTCACCATACAACGATTTTCTGGGTCTGGTCATAACATTATCGTTACAAACGTGTCATATCATTCAAATTACGCTACCCGTATGAATAAATTAGTGTGAACTGGGTAAATACTCTTTACAAAAATGCTTCTATTTATTTAGTTCAGTTAATTTCTCCTCACAGAATAACTGGACCAAATGTTATCCGATTACTTCATTCCAACATTGAATATGTATGGAAACAGTGCATCTAATTTAACTGATACCATCATATCAAGCACATCTTAATTACTTCTCGAAATATCGAGATTCTTCAGTGTCCCACTACAATCTTAAAAGAAAAGGATCTGGTCTATTGACTTCCTTTCGTGCGAACAATGGATTAGTCACGGGCCGTCCTATGCAAGATGGCTGCCGGGTTAGTGGATTATACCTGCTACCCCGCCTGACTTCCCGCACGGTCATGTGTTCATTCAATGGTGCAGCTGTGCTAGAGGTACCCTGAATGGATGGTGGCATTACGAATTGAGTCAATCTAATTATTTAATACCTACATTTAGAGTATTTAATGGGCTCATCTCGGCTCCTAATTACTATTCAAGGCAAGGGATGGATCACGAAATAGCTTTGCCGTTCTTTGGTCGTAATCAGTGGCTTTGCGCGCGTCTCAGATGAGTTTCACTGTTATCTCACTGGACGGGCATGCATATAACAAGAGGAAATCAACGTTTCCTACACGAAGAACCATTTGTCTTACCTCTAAGGGCAGATCAATTAATATATTGGCCTACCTAGGGTGTTTAGCAGTTATCCCTGGTGGCGAAGACTCTGCTAACAGTGGATACAGACAGACTCTGTCCCAACTCTGTTGCGAATACACATGTATGCTCTAAGGCAATACTATATCGTAGCTTCGAAGATTTAGCCGACTAGATTCGACAACGCGCGAACTATTTTCGGATGATCCCCGCAACTTATTGACGTAAATCTCTTGACTTTTCACTGCCACGGTGGGTGAGTGGTTATAGTGTCGGTCTACCAACCCCAAGATTGCAGGTTCGCCCCTGGCCATGGTAAGTGATTTTTGAAGGCGACAAAAATCACGATACTCGTGTCTTACGTTGTTGGCATGTTAAAGAACCCATTTGAATTCAGTAGGCCGTGTTCAATGGCAAAATTAATCTCGGGATTTTCCGCCAACACAAAGTTCCTCCATTCTATACTTGAAAGCGCTGTAGTGTCAAGGAGTTTAGATATCTAACCTCCTTGACTTTCATAGCGTTCAAAGGAACGACGAAATTCGACATGCAAGCTACCCTCTGGGTGTCAATTAACAAAGCTTGCACCAGGCACCCAAGGCCATACGATTTTATTATTATTATTATTATTATTATTATTATAAACACTTTTAAAGATCACTGTAATATAACTTTCCACAATTTTCACACACGGATCCTCGATCGGTTTCCCACTGTCGCCTGACCTCAGAGATGCGATGCAGCTAACTCCTGACAACCGCTGGTCTCCTTGAAAGTCTATCTTGCGTGTGTGTGTTCGTCTCCCGTCACCTACAGTTTATGTCTCCTCTACTGCAAAGTTGTTCAATCCTAGGTCACAACTACTTGTGATGCCTTCCAGATTCCCCTAACTGTAGTGTTCATTACAATAGTATGTTTTATTTTACCCATGATAACACTTCCTGTGGTTATGTTCATTGTCTGTAAACATCATCCTAAAATATCTCTACGCTGTACTGATTCTATACACGCGTATACTGTTGCTTATACGTTTCTGTAGACTAGTTATTATGTGATGCAGAATTACTGTTATTAAGCTGCATGATGCGCCTTTTATTGTTCACTGCTAGTACATTTGAGCGTCAATACTTTATAAATTCCGCGCACTTTCTTGCGTGATTCGACAGCGTGTCACTTAACGAGTTGAGCCAAGAAGAACTGATCTCTGCTCCAGCTTCCCCCATATAAAGCTTCCTGATGAAAAGTAGTTCACTGGATTTCCAGGAGCGACTCTCTCCTTAAAATAATACATTTTCAGATAAAGTGAAGTATGATCCTTATGCGTCTATTCATGGAGGTTCCAAATTCACTCGCGTGCAGGCAATTGCTTCGTCCAATTAATTATAACTAATTGCTTTCTTCCACGGCGTCATGATGCTACTCCGGTTCTTCCCCTATTGCTGCATTACAAATCCTGATTCTGCCGCGGATTAGGTCTGTGCATAGGTTCCTTTATAGATGCAGGCTTTAATTTAGGCGTGAGGACACTCCTAAAGTATCTTTCCTATAATACATGCATCTGGGTGTAAATTTCATCTCAATTCATTGCTCCATTTGGCCGTAATTAATTAACTTATGTGGGCGACCACCCCCACTCCGCTTCTCTGCCTTGTAAGACTGTGGTTCCCAAAGCCATTAATCTTCGGTCGCTCCCCCAGTTCAGACGAGAAATAGTTCCTTGGCGTCACCTAGTAACGCCCCCTTGCTAACCACGATTTTTCAACTGTCAAGTTGGCCCGATTCCTTGAGCTCTTAGCATCTTAAACGTACATAGGCTTGTATTTTCTGCAATAATCCGCCTTTAATGCTATAATAATCCCGTTCTGGCCGTGAAATCATGCTGTTATAATTATATGCAGTTATAACTCATTGTTCCTCGGGTTCAGTGGCTGTTCCCCCTCAGAGATCAATGATTCGATTCTTCGCAGAATCATGGGCCTGGTCTTCCTTGTGATAAAGACCCCGGTTCGATGCTAGTCAGCCGTTTCCCATTGGGCACACCTTTCCCCTGCTAAGTTCGAAAAATTGATTTTACAAGTGAATTCTTTCGAGCCTCCAGGCTGCATCGAATCTGCAGACAGTGTTTATGTTAGGCGGTCAGTGCTCCCGGGCAGTGGGTCGTCTCGTTCCCCCACTCCTCTATGTCTGCCGTCTCGTATTTCGTTGTTTTCTTTCCTTAACACTTCATTCATCGTTTGGAGCTCTCTTGCTGCCTCCCGTAACTGGTTATAAAACTCTTCCAACTGACAGCTGCATTCTTTCCTCGGTCCCCCTGGGTCTACGAGCTGGCTGTCTTGTTTCCCTTCAACCTGGTGTAGGCTTTTCTGAGGACTCTCTGCGTGCATATATAATGACTCCCCGTACATTTAGGTGTGCATGGCTTGCTCTCCTGTGGTTTCATACTCCTCCGGTGGACTATACAATTTGAGGTTGGCAGCGTTTACCACTACTTCTTTGCCTGTTTCTTCATCTTTAATTCTGTAGGCATTATTTTGCAAGTCCCTTATAATCAGATAGGACCCGTGATAATTATGTTGAAACTTTTTGTTTTTCCTGTTCTCTGGGTCTGAACTAGCTGGGTTTTTCAATTAAACGTAATCTCCCACGAGTAGTGGCCTGTGGTAGCGTTTCCTTCTATTCCTCCGCTGCTGTCTCTCCGCTTGTTTCTTGAGATACTCGAATGTTCTCTGGATCCTCAACTCGCGTCCAGGCTGCGCGTCTACAGGTGTCCGAATGACGTTGTTCCATGGCCTCTCCGGTCTTCTATCAAGGTGTAGGCTCACGGGCACTTCCCCTGTCGCTTCGTGCACTGTATTGTTAATACAATACTCGATAATTTCTAGTACGTCTATCCACTTCCAGTTCTCTGTAGAGCAGTATATTTTCATGTATTTTTGCAGTTCTCTCATCACTTTATCTGCGCTTTTGGCCTCTGGGTGTCGAATTGTGGACAAAATCTGTCTTATTCCCAGATTTTCCAGCTCCCTGCGAAATTCTACGCTTGTGAAACAGCTACCATGATCAGACAATATGTTCTCCGGCTGCCCTAGTATAGGAATGACTCCTTCCTTCAGTCTTTTAAGTACCTGTTTCGTACTGGTTTTCTTAATTGGACATAGGACTACAATTTTAGAAAACACGTCTAGTGCAACTAGGATGTGTCTATTTCCCCTTCTAGCTCTCGGAAGAGGGCCGAAATTATCCCATGCCAAAAGCTGACATGGCTTCTATGACAAGAGTGGTATCGGTTTTTGCCTCATTAAATACGAGTTAGGCTTTACTCGCTGGCAAATATCGCATGTCCTGATTGTATTTCTGACTGTATCTCTATGTTTTGGCCAAATAAATGCTTCTTTCAGCAGGGCAACAGACATGTCTACGCCAGGGTGGCCAAAAGCTCTGTGTGCCAACCATACTAGTATTCTCTGCAATGCTGGCGGAATAGCAATCCTGGGTCGAGTGTGATCTGCATCGCTCCATTTGTGTAGCATCTGGTTAAACCATAAATATTCCGTTGATAGTGCTTCGGCTTCTACATACATCGGGGTTCCTCTGACAAGCTTTCCCTCGAAGTAATTAATCATTAACCGTATCCAGGGATCTTCACCTTGAAAAATGGTGATGTTCCTTAGATCATCTAATGTCTTCTGGTCTCTATCTTCTATGTCGATAGCTAGAGCTTCCTCTTCATCAGCTGTCGGGTATCTGCTTAGCAAGTCAGGTATAATATTGTCCTTCCCCAGGCAATACTCGATTTCCACTTGAAATTGCTGTATATACAAGGACCACCTCGTCAATCTTTGACTTGACAAGTCAGTTTTCAACAGGAATGTTAGGGCTTTATGATCCGTTCTCAATACGATTCTGAACCCATAAATCACTTTTCGCCAATACTATAAAGCATATAGTATTGCAAGTAATTCAATCTCCGTGACCGTATAATTCTTTTCATTAGATTTCAATCTTCTGCTTATGAATGCGATATAAGTTATCTCTTATGGCCTGTTCACATTTTCCTGGTAGTGCATCGCCCCAATGCCTATAAGTGATGCGTCAGTCTGAATAATAAATTTCTGGGTGTAGTCTGGATATCCCAATTTAACATGATCTAAAAGCATCTGTTTAGATTTCACGAAGGCTTCCTCGCATTTTTCAGTCCATCGCCACCTTTCCCCTTTCTTCAGTAAATCTTGGAGTGGTGCCACGGTCTCGGTATATTTCGGGCAATGGCTCGAAAAGAATCCAATAACACCTAGGCATTGCCTGACCTTCTTCAACTTCGTTGGTCTCGGGAAATGTTTAATGACATCCAATTTTACCGGATTTGGCCTAACTCCTTGCGCATCTATTACATGGCCTAGGAATTAAACTTCTCTCTGACCAAAGTTAAATTTCTTCAGATTGACCTTAAAGTTAGCCTGACTTAGGTCATCCAATAGCTTGCGTAGATCTCTGATGTGTTCTTCGACTGTTTCTGATGTCAGCAGGATATCATCTACATAGCTTATGGTTGTTGCTTTTACTTCTTCAGATAGGTTTCGATCAAGCGCTCGTATCAACGCTGAACCCGCTGTTTTCAAACCAAATGGGAGACGCAAAAACGAGTATGTATGCTGATCGAATAAAAAACCGGTTAATAAGCTTGTTTTCTCCTCCAGTGCAAGATGGTGAAAGCTTGCAGTAATGTCAAGATTTGTGAATACAGTCTTTCCTTTGAATCTTCTGAGGATCTCCTTTATGGGTGGCACTTGGTCAAATTCCGGTATAACTTTGGAATTCAAATTTCGCAAGTCCAGGCATATCCTTACACTTCCGTCAAGTTTAGATACAACTACCAGTGGGATGACATAAGGTGTGTCTGTCTTTACAATGACGCCCGCCTCCAGCATATCCTGTATTGCTTCCTTGACCTTTAAATAATGTTTCTCGGCTACTGGGTAATGCTTTTGTCTGAATGGCGTCCAGTCACTAACTTGGAACGCATATTGGAAATTCTTGATTCGGCCAGGTCTCAAATCGAAGACTCCTTTATATTCAAATAGCAGTTCCCTTAACATCTGCTTATGCTCTGGACCAATTTTAGCTTCCTCTAGCTATTCTTCAAGGCATTCTCCGAATTGTGGTTCGAGGTCCTTTTCAATGTCTGCGGCCAGTGTTGCCAACTCTCCCTCGATGTCTTCTGTTGTCAATACTGCATCCCCAGTCATATCTCCGTATGTATGCCATACGTACTCTTCTGGTCTCGTTCCACTATGCTTTAATGAGATCTCTAAATTCTCCTTTTCCTCACTCACGCGAAACATAACAATGTCTTGTGAGATCTATTATGACCTTATATTCTCATATGAAATCCGCGCCAACAATAATGTTAAAAGGCAGCTTATTCAAAAGTAGGAAGCTCTGTGAAAATATATAGTTCCCTATCTGTAAATCTAAAAATACTTGGTATTTGCATACAATTACTTTATCTGGTATCACGCCTTTTATCTTCACGCTTGAAATTGGTATTTTCAATACGTGGATTTTACTTTGGATTTCATTATACAGCACTTGGGTAATTAAACATACAGTCGAGCTAGTGTCTAGAAGACTCCTTATCTTCATGCCTGCAAAGTTTACAATTATAATGGGTAGTTCCCTTCTTACAGTGACCGGCCCTTACTCTCGGTCTTCAATGAGTTCCTCAGGTTTAGCAATCCAGTTAACCACATTCACTGTATTCCACTCTGCATTTATCTCTCCTTTTTGGTCATTTAATTTTGGTGTTTTTTTCTATTGCTCCATTTCTTGTGGAGTTCTTCTGTCTGTCTTCGTGCTGTTGAAGTTCCAGACTCTTTGCTCCGTCATCATTCTTTTAGATGTCGGGTGATCTTCTATTTTTAATTGCTTCATCCCAATGCACTTGCGAATTTCTGTTATCATCTCCACGCTCCTCCATATATCTTAATGATGCGTGATAAGGTTCTTCTGCTTCTTCGTCGAACCCGCGACTCTGTTCTTGGGATCTCCAGTCTCGATTATTCCCAACTCGGCCGTAATTTCTCCTGTTATCAGGCTGTTGATTTCTTGTATCGCGCTGATTCCAGGTTTTCCTTCCTCGGTGTCCGCGGTTCAATCTCCCTCTGTACGCTGGCCTCCTATTCTGGTTTTCCCTTTCTTCTCGTTGCCAGTCTGACTTCTCAGTTTCCGTGCTAGTAGATTTACTTTCGGTCTGCACCCTAGTGGGTTCGGTTGGTGCACTAGTCATGTGGACATGTTCCGTGTTCCTACTCTGCCTCATATGCTGCGTTGTGGTGAGGTCGAGCTGTCTGAGTACCTCCTCCATCTCAATCGCTGTCTTGGCGTTTGCCGAGATTACTAGTCTTTGCACTTGATATGGTAATTGCTTGGCTATCGCTAGACAAAGGTCTAGTTCTCTAGGTGCCTCGTCAAGCTCTCTGAAACGGCATAATTGTGCTATAAAGAATTCAGCATATTTCGTTGGATTATTTGTACTATAGCGTCTGGAGTACAAGTCCAAACTTAGATTCTGCTGGATGTTTGCATCCCAGTACCTTCTTAAAAATGCCTGGCTGAATTCTTCTACGGTGTCAAACGTGTAACGAAAACTTCTGAACCATAAGGCACATTCACCTTCAGTCAGTTTTTCGATAGCTCTTAATCTTCGCTCTGGCGGTACCTTTGTGTCATTTAAGTATTCGGAAACCTCTTTGAGCCAGTATTTGGGTGTCATATTTGAGTTACTCCCAGAATACTTTCTCGGTTTCTCGTCATTAGCCCTTACAACAGTAACTATCTGATTTTGTACAGCATTGTCATGCGGTGTGGACATAGCAATAGATATACCAGGTGTGGTATACGGGCTGTCACTTGGCATGGCTGTATTTTTCGGAGTGGGCTGTACCTCTATATCTGCCCATCTATTTCTCCTATTTTCATCTATGCTTCCTTCATTAGATCTAGGATTTCGCAATATGGACTCCTCGTGTTTGATCATTCTGGTTTCCATTTGGCTGTGCCTGTTTTCCGCTCTTCTTAAACGAGCTAATACTTCTCGTTCTATTTTTTTCAGGCGATCACGATTTTCTTCTGCCATAGAAAAGATTTTCTACTTGTCATCTTTAAGGCTCTCTTTTATATGAGAAATTTCCCCCGCTAAACCTTGTCTTACCTCGGCAAGCGTTTTATCACTGGCTTCATTTCTCAAGCACTCTCGAAGTTACAACTCTTCTCGTAAACCTGTAACCTCTTTCTGGATGTGACCGTGCATATTGGAGATTTCGGTCCTTATTTTGGTAATTTGTCCCTGGTCCTCATCTTGCCATTTTATGAATGACTGCTTGATCGTTTTGAGTTTGTTCTAACTCTTTTTGGACTTTCCCAACCTGCGTTTTCGTATTCATGATTATTCCCTTATTCTCTTTAGCGGAAGTTTTTATTTCACTGATCTCCATGCATTGGTCAAGGATACTCTGATCCTGCTTCCTTAATGCTTCATCTACACCTTTTGCGTAGCCTGCCATACGTTTACTCCATTTTTCGTCGCTATCTTCAAGCCTTTGATCAACGGTCTGAGTGAACGTATTAAACTGCTCTTCCTGCCGCTTAGTGTTCGCTTCGTTCTGATTCTGAATATCTTTAAGCTCTACGGACATATCGTTTAATCTATCATTGACGTCACGTTGCGTTTCTCTGCACACTTGCTGATTATTCTCGAGCTTTACTTCTATTGACTCAAAGCGTTTGTCATTATTTGCTTGCATCTCTGAAACCTCGCTAACAGTCTTTTCAGTTACCTCTTGTTTAATGGATTCTTTAACATCATCAATTTTTTTATTGACCTCTAATAAATTTGAATCTAATCATTGACTGACCTCTAATTGGTTATTTTCTAACTGAGTGTTTACCGTAGCCAACATCTGGCTCACCTCGGTTTGTTTAGTCTCTAACTGAGTATTTACCGTAGCCAGTCTACCCATTATTTCCTCGTGAAATGCCTTAGCATCTTCCCTACTCTTGGCATGAGTAGTATCAAAATGTTCCTTCAACTCTGCTATACATTTTAGTACCCCTTCAGTACCGGCCATCCTTTATTTCTTATCTTTGAGATATAGGCAGGCCTTTGCTGTGTATGCTGGTGCGTTATATGGGGAAAATAATTCCGATGTCACGAAAACAACAACATTCATTTTAGCACAGTGCTGTGACCACCTATGGAATGGGTTTAGACCCTCGTACCCGTCTGTACATTCACTCATCTGACAACAATGTCTAATGTCTGAGTATCACCTAAAAAGACTCACAATCACTCATACACGGTTTGAGGAAAAATATACTATTATGGTTTCCCCCCATGGATACCATACTAATATTATGGGGTTTTCTGAATCCCATAAGCCATCACGTTTTCTGGGCGCCATGATAAATAAGATGAATAATGGCTGCCCCATTGCAAGACATCGGCCAAGTTCTGATATATTAGAAAAACCGTCCAGGGAGTGTTTTTTATTGCCGAATGCCCCACGCTGGGCCATGCCATGATAAATAAAAAGGATCATGCCTTTACATTTACATTAAAGCAGGTCTCATGGAGGATTATCAACATTTATTTCGAACGTGAAAGCTTATTGACTATGGGACGCGGCCTTTTTCTAATATACCCTAGCTTTGCTGCTATTCTTGTCTCTACCATTTAATACCTTGGCCGACTTTTAGTAGTACCTGTGACTCAATCCTAGTAGAATAACATGTCATCCATGTACCCATTCGTCATCATAAGGAACATGTGTTCGTATCCCAGCTAACTCACGGTCTCTCGAGGTATGGGGCGTTCAACACACAATACGAGCACATATTCAGGATTTGAGTCTGTCAGGTGACTACTCTACTTGAAAGAAACAACATATTCCTAAGTATAAAATTTAATGGTAGTAATTCATGGCAAAACAAAGCAAAACACAAAAAAATACTTTACACTTTTTTCCCACAACGAAAATCAAAATTATCTGTGAGTCTCTTGTCATCAAGATTGGAGCTCCACCGCACTCATGTCTATCCTAAACATCCTATTGTTGATACTCTTTGACATTTGCGAGTGTCCATATTGTTCTTCACGTGTCACAATTTAACACAAATTGGAATATCACAACACAACAAACACAAATTATATTTAAATGACATTAAATCTGCAATTATTAAACATTTATCCGTTTTACACGGGACATTTACTTTAAATAAAATTGATTCATTAGCTTATGCCTTGTTTAATAAGTGTTGTCTTTCCGCGCGTATCGTATTCTTTTCCCATAAGTTTCAAACGCTGAAGTGGAACATTTTCCCATCCAAAATACATATAGTTATAGATATTTTATAGCTTCACCATACAACGATTTTCTGGGTCTGGTCATAACATTATCGTTACAAACGTGTCATATCATTCAAATTACGCTACCCGTATGAATAAATTAGTGTGAACTGGGTAAATACTCTTTACAAAAATGCTTCTATTTATTTAGTGCAGTTAATTTCTCCTCACAGAATAACTGGACCAAATGTTATCCGATTACTTCATTCCAACATTGAATATGTATGGAAACAGTGCATCTAATTTAACTGATACCATCATATCAAGCACATCTTAATTACTTCTCGAAATATCGAGATTCTTCAGTGTCCCACTACAATCTTAAAAGAAAAGGATCTGGTCTATTGACTTCCTTTCGTGCGAACAATGGATTAGTCACGGGCCGTCCTATGCAAGATGGCTGCCGGGTTAGTGGATTATACCTGCTACCCCACCTGACTTCCCGCACGGTCATGTGTTCACTCAATGGTGCAGCTGTGCTAGAGGTACCCTGAATGGATGGTGGCATTACGAATTGAGTCAATCTAATTATTTAATACCTACATTTAGAGTATTTAATGGGCTCATCTCGGCTCCTAATTACTATTCAAGGCAAGGGATGGATCACGAAATAGCTTTGCCGTTCTGTGGTCGTAATCAGTGGCTTTGCGCGCGTCTCAGATGAGTTTCACTGTTATATCACTGGACGGGCATGCATATAACAAGAGGATATCAACGTTTCCTACACGAAAAACCATTTGTCTTACCTCTAAGGGCAGATCAATTAATATATTGGCCTACCTAGATAGTCTAGCAGTTATCCCTGGTGGCGAAGACTCTGCTAACAGTGGATACAGACAGACTCTGTCCCAACTCTGTTGCGAATACACATGTATGCTCTAAGGCAATACTATATCGTAGCTTCGAAGATTTAGCCGACTAGTTTCGACAACGCGCGAACTATTTTCGGATGATCCCCGCAACTTATTGACGTAAATCTCTTGATTCTACCTTATATGCTCGCTGATCGCGGCTCAAACAATATTTCTTACACATGACTCAATTCTTAAAGCACTCTCGTCCTCTATACATTTACTCATATGCTAAAGTTCTACGTAGCTCCAAAACAAGTATTAATTTACTGGCATTTACCTTGACTATCTTAATGGCTCTCAAATACAACCATGTAGAATATAACATAATAAAACATTTATCTATCATTTCAATGACACTGAAAAACTCTCTTTATCTCTCTATTTATCTATCTTTCTTACTTTTCACAATAACACAGTATTTTTACAATATATGACACACTTTGCACGTTCTATAGGCATGAATACGCCGATTTATATATTTATTATTGTTACTGACCCCAGATTATATTATTATTATTATTAGTTAACGTTATCGTTACTTTCATCAACATCTTACGCCTAAATGGTCGTAAGCTTGTTATCCTCAAAGCCATATATTTATAAAAATACGAGGGATGTGATCTCGTACACAAATGACTGTTAATTCTTAATCGTTGAGGGAATGCTTCGTTGTATGGTGAGCTATTAAATCATATCAACATATTAAATTTGTACTCACTTGCATTCTAGCTGGGTTGGTCCAGCATGCCAGCCATTCGCCTGCCATAATGCTTGTTTTAAGCCATCATGATATTTTTCACACGACACATTGCATAGACTTTACACATGGTAATAATATTTTTCACTACTGCCATTTTCACTCTAACACAATACACATTCATTTACCATACAAACATAAACACTTTTAAAGATCACTGTAATATAACTTTCCACAATTTTCACACACGGATCCTCGATCGGATTCCCACTATCGCCTGTCCTCAGAGATGCGATGCAGCTAACTCCTGACAACCACTGGTCTCCTTGAAAGTCTATCTTGCGTGTGTGTGTTCGTCTCCCGTCACCTACAGTTTATGTCTCCTCTACTGCCAAGTTGTTCAATCCTAGGTCACAACTACTTATGATGCCTTCCAGGTTCCCGTAACTGTAGTGTTCATTACAATAGTATGTTTTATTTTACCCATGATAACACTTCCTGTGGTTATGTTCATTGTCTGTAAACATCATCCTAAACTATCTCTACGCTGTACTGATTCTATACTCGCGTATACTGTTGCTTATACGTCTGCTGTAGACTAATTATTATATGATGCAGAATTACTGTTATTAAGCTGCATGATGCGCCTTTCATTGTTCACTGCTAGTACATTTGAGCGTCAATACTTTATAAATTCCGCACACTTTCTTGCGTGATCTGACAGCGTGTCACCACACGAGTTGAGCCAAGAAGATCTGACTCTCTGCTTCAGCTTCCCCCATATAAAGCTTCCTGATGAAAAGTAGTTCACTGGATTTCCAGGAGCGACTCTCTTCTTAAAATAATACATTTTCAGACAAAGTGAAGTATGATCCTTATGCGTCTATTCATGGAGGTTCCAAATTCACTCGCGTGCAGGCGATTGCTTCGGCCAATTAATTATAACTAATTGCTTTCTTCTACGGCGTCATGATGCTACTCCGGTTCTTCCCCTATTGCTACATTACAAATCCTGACTCTGCAGCGGATTAGGTCTGTGCATAGGTTCCTTTATAGATGCAGGCTTTAATTTAGGCGTGAGGACACTCCTAAAGTATCTTTCCTATAATACATGCATCTGGGTGTAAATTTCATCTCAATTCATTGCTCCATTTGGCCGTAATTAATTAATTTATGTGGGCGACCACCCCCACTCCGCTTCTCTGCCTTGTAAGACTGTGGTTCCCAAAGCCATTAATCTTTGGTCGCTCCCCCAGTGCAGACGAGAAATAGTTACTTGGCGTCACCTAGTAACGCCCCATTGCTAACCACGATTTTTCAACTGTCAAGTTGGCCCGATTCCTTGAGCTCTTAGCATCTTAAACGTACATAGGCTTGTATTTTCTGCAATAATCCGCCTTTAATGCTATAATATTCCCGTTCTGGCCGTGAAATCATGCTGTTATAATTATATGCAGTTATAACTCATTGTTCCTCGGGTTCACTGTGGCTGTTCCCCCTCAGATATCAATGATTCGATTCTTCGCAGAATCATGGGCCTGGTCTTCCTTGTGATAAAGACCCCGGTTCGATGCTAGTCAGCCGTGTCCCATTGGGCACAGTGGTAACCATGTGGAGCATCTCTTGTAACGTGCAGACGGTATCCGCGGACAGACTGGCTGAAATCATCACAGCTCCTGGTTGGTGGTGTGGATGGATGTTTGCCCGACGTGTGTGACAGTCGAGTGTTCATTAGAAGCAGCTGGTAGGAAGACGTCCATTGGCTGAAGTTTAAATACACAATACAAGTAAAATGGTTCATATCTCAACAGGTATTTGTTTCCGGACTTATGTTTATAGCAACATTTCTTCTCGTGTTGACGAATCTCAAACCCTGTTGCAATATCGGACACTTTTTTCAAAACATCCTGTATACCGTAGTTATTGACGTTTAGGGTGCATATTTTTGATGTGTTTTCATTGAGGGGAACTGCTTTATTTACCTGTAAGTGAAGATAGACCTGTCCCAATTCAGTTTGCGGTCCTCATTTTCCAAATAGTCAGGTGTATAAAGCACATGCTACTGCGGAATGTCGCCTGTGGAATATCATTACGGTGTAACAAGAAGGCAATTAATTCACTGCCAGTCACCAGGAGATGTGAGATCTAATTAAAACACGGTACGGTACTAATAAACTTGGCGGTATTTCCGCCATCTCACAAGCTCGAACAGCTCCATTATGCATTTTGTCAACTTAATATTAGGTAAGAAGCACTGGGATGGTAAAATGCAACTTTCAAATAATACTGTTGTTGTTTGAGTCTTCAGTCCTTTGACTGGTTTGATACAGCTCTCCATGCTTCCCTTTCCTGAGCTAATCGTTTCATCCCTACATAGCTACCACACCCTACATCGGAGGCAATCTGTTTGACATATTCTGACCTTGGTCTACCCAACAGTTCTTGTCCTTGACTCTTCCTTCCATAACTAAGCTTGCTATTCCTGGGTGTCTAGTATGTGTCCTATCTCTTCTTTTCATTAGCAGTCACCACAACCGTCTCTCCTCTCCCACTTGTCTTAATACCTCTTCGTTTTTAACGCTATGTACCCATCTGATCTTCATCATTCTCCTGTAACACCAGATTTCAAACGCTTCAGTTCTCCTCTTTTCTGCTGCACCAATAGTCCAAGTTTCACTTCCATACAGCGCCACGCTCCAGACAAAGGCTTTCAAAAATGACTTCCTAATACCTAAATCTAAATTCGATGTCAACAGATTCCTTTTCTGTAGAAATGCTTTCCTTGCCTGAGCCAACCTATTTTTTATATCCTCTTTGCTTCGTCCATCACTGGTTATTTTGCTACCTAAGTAACAGAAGTCTCCTACTTCCTTCAGCTTTTCACCTGCCAATTTGATGTCCATAGATGTTCCTGATTTATTTCGGCTGCGTTCCAATATTTTTGTTTTACATTTATTAATTTCAATCATGAATCCTTTCCGTAAGAAGGAGTTCATACCATTCAAAAATAATACTGAATATTTATATTTTCCCGTCAAAATCACTATATTTAGCGACTTCTCGTTTAATTTGGCGACTTTGCCGGACAGTGCGGACAAATGCATATGCCGTTTCATGTCTAACCTTACTTGCGGACTGTATTTCTCTGATAACCTGTGTTATTATGATCAGTGTAGCAGGTTTATAGCGGCAGAGCTTCGAGTGGTGACACACATTGCAATCCTTAACCACACCAATCCCTGCGAGGGAATCCTTAAACCCAATTCTAGAGTAAGTCAACTCCCCCACAATATTTTGTTACCTATTATTGTAATTATTGTTTAATTGTTTAAATATTGCACCAGCATTCAATGTTTCGAATCTCAAATTTTGCACTGTGATACCAAGATAAGTTCACGTATCTGGCATTCGAAAACCTGATGATCACTAAACCAACATGGCGGCTAAATTTCTCGCGATTCAATCATCCGAGAACAGTGAAAGTTGCCATGGTAAATATTTGTACAATGCTTAGTATACAGGCATCTGATTTAATTCAATTTTGTTGAGAAGTTCAAGATGGTGGCTGTGTAAAATATTAAAATAATGTTTTATTTTGTCCTAATCAAACGATCGAAATGAAATCATTTGACTGGTACATAATAAGGCATACGTATAAAACAATCCCAACATAGCCACCTTCCGAAAAGCAGTACTTCACTGGTCCTTATTATCTAAGAAATTATTACAGCAATAAAACTGAAATTTTGTATGGTAAGAGGACTTTATACAATGTGGTTTTCAAAAACTTGGCAAACCCAAAGACAACATGGCGGCCATGCGAATAATGCAGTCATCGCATAAATACAGGTTATCAGAAAAGTTCAAAACACATCCAACTACACGGGGCTGATGACCAAGTTGACCAAACCTCCTAAAACGAATTAGCAACAAGAGCATTTTCCCAGTTTTACCACAAGAGGCTGAGTGTAGCCCGGTTCAGTTATGAGACCAGAATTAGACTTAATGGTAGAGTCGGGACTTGAACCCGGACCTCAGTGTTGGCAGCCACGAGGTGAACCCAAAGATAAAGTGCATGGATGCTCACATGGTTGATAGAGCACGCGATGGGATGGAGTTGTCACTCGCTCTACTTTGAAATCGCTGTGATCATTTTCATCACAAGATGACTTTCCGGCTTTTATTTCTGAGGTTTTCGATTACTTCAACGATGTGTCAATGAATGCTTCCAGAAAGCAAATGCTATCGAGGATCCTGGAAGTGAGAGGGAACAACTGAATGTCCGAGCGCGCAGCTGCTTGGCTTGGAGCTCATAATTCTTCCTCCCCGTCTCCAGGGTGAGCAAGAATTTAATTCCATGCACTGCCTTCTAAGGCAGCAGTATTATAGCGAGCTCCGCTTGGAATGGAGTTTATATCATCCCTAATATAATCACAACGGTGCAGGCATACGGTTAGTAAAGCGGAACTAGGCTACATGGAGTCTATGATTGTCCTAAGACTCGGAGGAGAACATGGATTTTCTTACCACTGTTTTATGTAAGTTACCGGCATAGCCGGACCCGAGATTACCGAATAGTATCTCTTTTAGGTAGATTTCATTAGAAAGCCCACGGGACCCCAGCTGAGTCCGGCATTGCTTCCGCTTACTTGTGCCGGGCTCCTCTTAATCTTCTTTCCTGTCGACCTCCCTTGGTCAACTTTTGTTCTTTTCCGACATCGACGGTATTAGTGTATCTAAGACCTAGGGAGTCTTTCACTTCCCGCCTTAATTGGTCCTTGTCTCATCTTTCCTGATACCCTCCTTCTTCGAGGGGTCACACCACTTGTTTTCGTAACATTCTCTTTCCATCTCTCTTTAAGATTCCCTCACTGTTTTTTGTTAATTGGCTCACCGTGTATCTAAATTACCTTAAGCGAATTTTTTGAATCTACCATACATTTTGTAAGTATTTTCAATTTGAATTGCATTTTGTAAGGATTTTCAACCTCAATTGCATTTTGTCCGTATTTCAAATCTCATTTGCATTTTGTAAGTATTTAGAATTTCAATTACATTTCTTGAGTATTTCGAATCTACATTGCATTTTGTGCGTATTTTCCTTCTAAATTACCTTTTGTGAGTATTTCCACTCTACATTTTGTGAGTCATTTCAATCTGAGTTCCATTTTGTAAGTATTTTCAGTCTCACTTAAATTTTTATTATGGTTTCCATTTCATTGTCATTTTCGCTATCACCCAGATCATTAGGGGCCGATAACCTAGATGTTAGGCCCCTTAAATCAACAATTCGCACCCCCGGTGGAAGACTGCCATAAGCCAAAAAACATGTATTTTGAACCTAAACTACATGTTGTGCGTATTTTTCTATCTATTCGGACACTATATTACAGTAGTAAAACCAGAGGGTCTGTACGCCTCGGAGTGCTTGACACTGAATAAAAAAGGGAATCTTCAGGAACTGGAAAAAAAAGGAGCGGAACATTTTGCGGAAAATTTTAGGACCACAGAAAACTGCTGACGGGACATGGAAGAACAGAAAGAATGATGACCTCTATAAACACACTGAAAAAATTACTGTCACAATGCGGAAGCGAAGGTTGAAATTCTACGGACATTTGGTGAGAATGGACGAGAACCGACTGACTAAGAGGATATTCAAGTATATTACAGAGCTGAAGGCTACAACTAAGTGGGTAGAAGAGGTTAAAAGAGACGCCAAGGAAAGTGGACTCACAGTGGATGTGATCCACAACAGAAAATAGTTTAGAAACCGAATTGACCACATCAAGATGTTCGAGGAGAAAACACCTAAAATTAGAGCCAAACTGGTAATATCCGAGGAGGAGCGAAAGATCAGAAGTGAACGAATGAAGAGGTTTTGGGAAGAGAAGAGGAGATTAACCAGAAAGCCTTAGGTTCCATGCGGTCTACAGGCGGCCAAATTCGGAAGAAAAAAAATTGAATTATGTGGTACTTTTAAATGACTATGATCAAGTCAGTGTCCTGTAAAAGTGCCGTAACTCAGATCCTATAAATAGCAATTCTACGGCACTGAATAGAAAACTGCCATAACTCAAAATTGTTAATATTTTTTATTAAAACACCTAATTATAATCCATGAAATAACGTTGTATGTAATTGTATAGAACTAGACAATGTTAGAAGTTAGTAATACTTTTCTTTCACTTTAGTTATGCAAATATTTATACTTTTCCTATTAGCTCAAAATCTTTAAAAGCTTCTCCTGAAAAAGTGTCCTTTTTGACTTGTGGCAGTCTTCCAACGAGGGTGCGATTTATCATCATCATAGTCGTCATTAGAAAGCTACCTATTGCAAAGGGTAAAATGTCGTAAGTTTCGATATTTATTTCCGGGAACCCTTTATTGCCAAACTGACATACACAGGGCCGGATTTAAGAGTATGCTGCCTAGAGGCTAAAGTCCATTTGCCGCCCCCTCTATAGGTCATATTTGCTTAATACATTTGTTTTATACAACAAAAGGATCGAGTTCATTGGCGTTTTCATCTTTTTTAAACATAAAGTTCATTTAGTTTAGATAAAACTACAAATTTAATGGCTTGCATAATACATGTTATAATGAAATTAGTTATCTACTTGTTTTTTACTTCTTTTAATATTCGTTTAAAATGAAATGGGTTTCGAACTTAATTAATTTGTTCTTGGAGATCAGTGGTCACTATTTTACAGATATTTTTATATTTTAATGCTAATGACTAACTTTTGCGTAATTGAAGAACTGTGTTCAACTTGAATAAAGTTGTCCTACACGGAGAAATGAATTGCACAAAATGTAGTTAATTACTGGTTTATTTGTTGAAAGTTATACAAACTTTTCTAAAACAACTCAACCCACGTAATCTTTGTGTTCAAATTTACATAGCTTTCTTACGAGATTTCTTAATGGCAAACTCGTTAATGATGTCCTCATATGAAAGTGTTTTTGTTGTATTTGCCTCAATACAAAGTAATGAAAGTGAGTTTAACCGTATTTCAGAAATACTAGTTCACAGATAGTTCTTAACTCTTCTAAGGCAGGAAGAACCGTATAAGGACTAAAACATATTTTTTAAGTAACTTGTATTCTTAAATTCGTACGGAAAATATTATTAAAGTCTAAATACTTAATTTTAGATTTTGAATGAATTGCCAAACTGCCGCCCCTGAAAATTTGCCGCTGTAAGCTGCAGCCTACTTAGCCTATTTAGAAATACGGCCCTGTACATACACCATGGCATCATGAACTGTACACCTTGTAATACTTATTAAGGAATATATTAATATATATAGCCGGGAGGGCGCCAGTTCATAAATAGAATACTATGAACGATATTTCGATAGAGAACACAAGAATACTTTCATCTCAAGGGGTGGTGTGTTTTGTACACCAACCAGGATACTTCAGTGAACAAGGCAGGTGTATATATTGTTACGTGCCACCCCCTAGTGGCACTTTTGTTAACTGGATTACGGTGGGGGTACAAAGCACAACACCAATTACTGCTTAAAGAAATAATTAACTTTATTGTGGCCAGAAAATTACACTAATCAGCAAATGCAAGCAATTAGGAGCCTTCTCCAGTTTCCTCAAGTCTCTTCCTTATGCGCCCTTGGCCCCTTTCACTTGCAACAGACCACAGAAGTTAATCCGTCCTAATGAGTCCGGTGGCCTTGGCAGAAGCTACCTGCCCCTCTTCCTCAGGTACAACAAATACAGTTACTTACGAGCACTTGATGTTCGCTGTTCACAAGCTGGGAGAAACAATGTCACAGGATTTCGTAACTCGCACAGCACTTCGTCACCACACTTCTGTCGCACAAGATAATCGCTCGCACTAGCTCGTAAAACACAACAACAACAACTGCTTCACGGGTCACTCTTATATAGCAGGCCGGTGACTCAATAAATGGTTCTAGATCCATCCAGGGTCCACGGCTTCTCGAGGCTTCCATCGCTGGTCCAGTCACGAATCTTCTGGACTATCTCTTTGTCTTAGTAGCCCTGTTGCATAAGGCACACGCAATACAGGAGGCATGCCACAGCCCAGCCCCTGGGGCAGTTGTGACTCAAGCGGCGAGCGATGACACAAACTCACAGCCGTAACAATATGCTATAACACAACTATAATTCATTGGAATACCACTTACTATTTTGTAGAATAAAGAGATGATATTTAAGTCGTAACAGTAACGCTGTCATAATAAGATATAATTTCCAATTTATAGCACCAATCGATTTCTTAATTATTCAAGTTTTACTTCTTTGGAGGAGCTTTATAAGAAGCTGTAGTAATACAACCAATACGACGTAGTGAAGAAAACAGAATAACTCAAATTATATCTTCCTTCACGATTATGTCTCATACAATATCTTTTTATATGACCAATTACCTATAACCAATCCTTCCTTTTTTACATCCATTTGTTGCCTTCTTTATTGTCTCATTCATTTCTCTGGAATTCCCAGAGTTGACACTTCCGCTCGACCAGCTCCTCCTCTATGGAACACCAAAACAAACACTCCCTCATACCAAGTTCAAGAATCCACCACACAAGCGCTCTTAGGCACACACACAGCTTCATGAAATGTTACAACCTTGCGACATTGAGACACTTGTCGTAGCGTGCAATCAGTTTGAAGGGACCACTCTGGTAAAACTCGGTGCCCTGTGATACAAGGAATTGTCGCACAGGCAGCTCCGGGATCAGGTTTCTCAGCACCCATCTTACGAACACTTTCCGGTAACCCCACAAATAATAGAGCATGTGATGAGCCCAGTCACAACCAATACGCACTGTTATGCCAACACCATGTCCTGTACTCGACCAATGTTGTTTACATTCGTGGATGTGGAGGGACGCCATTCACTGAACATACAACACCAGCAACCGACCGAATAATATCGGGCACGCCAATCTGCTGCTCCTCTCTCTGCGCATGCGTCATTCCCCCGTTCCTTCCGTCCTTGAACCTTGGCGATTGTGTGTGTCACCATCTGCTCGTGCAATAAAAAGACGAACCTTTTTTTTCGGAATATCCCTTGTACTTAAAGTTGGCGTTACGTAATTTACAGTTTAAATGTCCCACACTCAAAAACTACATGACCACAAATGTAATATTCAAGATATCCGTTAACGGTAACTTTCAGACCCCATGAACCAGGGAGTTGTAAACCACATCACGTACTATTTGCAAATGAAGCTAAATTTCAACTAGTAGAACTCGAAAGCATAGGAAAAACGTTGAATTACAAATTCCGTTTAAGAAAACAGAAATAATGTCAACCTTCAGCACCAACTATAAGAAACGAATTAAAATTGTAAATAAGATTAAATATGTTGGTGAAATTCTCACTCGGAACTCCAATGAAAAATCGTCAATAGAAGGTAGAACATCGGCACGGCAAATTACTTGGCCAGCACACAAGAAGAAATCTCTTTTGATAAATGCTAAATTCCAACATTACTATGCCGTCGTTAAACCAGAAGTGACTTGTGAAACACTGTTTAAATTAATCACCAAATCAACTGCAGAAGGTTGACAGGGATAATCTGAATAAAACACCAATTAAATGGACTAGGGAGATTGTTGCCTAATGCAGTTGTCCACTGGGAAAGTGGTTCAATAATAGATACGATGAGAAAAAAGAGAATTGCCTTTTTCTGTCATTTATCGAGATTACGTGGCACAGACTGCTACAATTATTTAACTACTTTCTGAAAAGTAAATCAAAAAATAATTGGATCAAAGAAGCTCAAAATGATTTAGATTACCGGTAGGTGAATATTCCAATGAAACTAATTTTAATTTCAGAAGAAAATCAAGAAGTTCCGTGAAGAACTAGACAGCCTACTTTTCATGCCAATGATTATTCTACAGTATATGAACCTATCTAGAATAATGACAAAATTAAGTTGGTAATATCGAAATATCAAATTAGTTCAAAATATACCTGGTATAATTTAGCCTAATAGAGCACTACAGTTGGCAGCCTTGGTGACTGAATATATTCCTAGTTCCATCTTTTAAGGTACAGAATTCAAAATTAGGTTAAAGTCCAATGGACGTTACATGCAGTTAGACACTGGATCTATCAGCACGCGTAAAAGCATGTTGCCAACAATACCATGCGTGTGCTGGTCAGAAATAAGCTGAAATATTATGATATCTTGTTGTGCCAATTTTGGATGAAATCCATTTGTTAGTATAGGAGTTACATGTATTTTAAAATTGGACATATCAGCAGGCATAGAATCATGTTGGCAGCACTGCCTTGTATTAATTACTCCAAATTAATCTAGAATGTCAGGTGCTATACGTGTGCAAAGTATAGAGCTGTTGGCTTGCATACTTTCTGATATATTGATATTAGGGTAAAAAATTATAGACAGCATTTATTAACAGTTGGCAGCCCTGATTGCTCTTAACAATACTTACAGTCATTCTGGTATGGTACACATAGCACATACAAAATTTGGTTGTAATCCAACTGATAGTATAGAAGTTACATGTATTTTAAAATTGGTACTATCAGCAGGCTTATAATCATGTTGGTAGAACTGACGTATATAAGTTACTCAAAATTAATCTAAAATGTCTGAATATACGTGTGCATAGTTTAAAGCTGTTGGCTTGCAAACTTTCTGATATATTGGTATTTGGATAAAAAAATAGAGACAGCAATTATTAACAGTTGGCAGCCCTGGTGGCTCTTAAGAATACGCTCAATCATATCTGTTTATGTACATATATTACATGCAAAATTTGGTTGAAATCCAATTGATAGTGTAGAAGTTATATGCATTTAAACATTGGACCTATCAGAAGGCTTAAAATTATTTTGGCAACACTGTCATTGTTGGCCTCCTGAAAATTAAACTGAAATAGTATTATCTGCATGTGTACCAATTTTGGAATAGCTCCCATGCATACCTTGCGAGATATCCAACATGGAGCTCAAATTTCTAGTGCGTTTTTTCAGCAGTTGGTAGCACTGACATCATTTTCAAATATGGACGTGAGATATTCCGGTGCACATCTTTACTCATACTAAATTTGGTTTTGATTGCTGCAGCCGTTTAGGAGTTGATAAGGGGGGGGGACACACACACACACAGCCAGACAGACAGACAGACACACATTTTCCCGGATCGATCTCATAAGTCTACTTTTTCCTCATTTTTGCAAAATGTGAAAAGTAGGCTAAAAATATTGGGTGTGTGCAACTACGACGTGCGACGATATTATTTTGAGTGTGACGACGTATCGTATATATTTTAATTATATATTTTTCGGAACGGAAAGTTCACAGGAGAAATAATGAAAAGCCAAGTTTCACTTCCAGGCAACTCAAAACACAACCACTCTTCTCTGAAGTTTTAACTCAACACGACTCGACAGTTTGCTGCTGGCTGTATCTGGGGTAATAGACTCGCCCGTTAGCTAGGCTGTAATTAAGGTGATAGGCTCGCCCCTAGCTAGCTGGTAAACTGTCGCCTCAGTATTTGAATGGAGATTGTTGGAAGAATTGAAAACCTAAAAACACTTATAGTGGGCGATGTATGCTCTCGCGGACTTTTTTGTAGAACGTTTCATGCTGAACAACTCTTACACTCATAGTATATAGATATTTTTAACGGTTTGCCCAGCGTAAGCTTAAAAAGCGCACGGACGCCATGTGTTTCTTTCGAGTTTTTCACTGGCATCGTTACTGATTGGCTACCTTCGATCTAAACATTTACAAACGGCATTAGACGACATCAGGAACTGGGCAACATACAACTCTATGGAAATAAATGGCTCGAAAACCAAAGCAATGAAATTCAGGAGAGTAGGCAAACTTGCAAAGGGGGATCTTTTCACTTGTGGCAACTCTCCCTCAGAATTCGTAACAAATTTCAAATACTTGGGGGTCAGCCTCCAAACTACGGTAATTACGTTTTCACTACAAATACAAGAACGAACAGCAGCTGCAGCAAAAACAATATATGCCATACCCAAATTACAACTACTGTCAGTTTCAACAGCAATAGCACTATTCAAGATCAAAGTTATGCCGACGGCCACCTATGGAATACAACTAATCTGGAACTACCTGACGGTCGGAAATCTAAGAAAGCTGGAAAGGGTTAAATCTAGCTTCCTCAAAAGAGTGTTATTCATCTCAAAATTCACAAGAAATAGTTATGCTTATATCCTTGCGCAGGAAACTCTCTTCGTAGATGACATAAAACACTGCTTTAGTTTATCGGAGACACAAGCATATGCAACCTTCATCGAAGAGAGGAGCAGCAAAGCCAGACAGATACCGGAGGGGATTAGAGAAACAGACACAATGACATCAGACTGCTGGAAAGGACCAAACTTCCAACTCCGACACCTGTACACACGATTTGCAGTACACGGCTTTCATGGAAAGATTTGCACAGAAAGCACCTACCATGATCCTGAGGACAGCTGCATCTGTAAGCAATGTAATGAACGGTGCCCGAAATATCACCTGCAGGAGTGTAAAAATAGGACTGTATCACTAGTTGAGCAATCTAAAGATTGGTGAAATCACGACAATGTAACTTTTCATTTTCTCAGTACACATTGTGTTTAATAAATATAATACGACAGTAGCGACACTCGAGCGCAGCAACAGAAGAGAGAGAGAGAGAGAGAGAGAGAGAGAGAGAGAGAGAGAGAGAGAGAGAGAGAGAGAGAGCGAGAGCGTTGCAGCAGAAGAGAGATAAAACGATATCATCACCTTTTACTGTAACACTTTTTTACGACGTATTCCAACAATTATTTGACGACATCACGTAAAAAGGATTCTGAAGAACAAACCTAATAAGACTTACATTTAAAATTAGTCAAAGAAAACAATAAGTCACATCTGATGAGGAACGGGCAGTCCGGTTTCGGGAGACAGCTAAATTCTCTGTCAGTCTGTAGAGGACTTAAATGTAGGGATATTTGGTGTGATTTAAGTGCTCCAATGTGAGCGTAAACTATGTTCATAGATAAATAATATCAGTATATTTTATTTTGGAAAATTATCGCAAGGATCGGGTTGTTGACCCATTTACATATTCCTCGTGATTATCATATGGACTCGAGTGATTCATATATTCTTTTACAACGTGGTTTAATCAAGAGAAATTGTTAAAGGTTGATGAAGAGGATTGCATCCATACGGATGGCTCTTGGATGGTGAATGTGGAACTACTATTACCATGGTAATTCTAGAATTAGAATAGAAATGAATGAAGAACAGAACCGAGAAACACAGGAGGGAGCACGATGCATTATTCAGCTTCATTATTAAACATCGTCCCCTCGCGTGGGCCTACAAGCGACTGTATCTGTATTCTGAGAAATCTGTTACATTCGCAATTAGCTACTCACTTATTTCATTCTTTCCACTCGCCAATGTCCGAGTTAGATCGCTAGTTCACTACACCGTACCTTACTGTTATCATACGTCTTTCAAAAGAAATATTTTAGTGTTGAAGTAGTTTTCTTTTTGATGCACTGTTCCTACCACTAGAGCTATCACTAGTTGTGTAGTTCTGTAGTACTTGTTGTCTTTGTTCTGGCGTCTCATGAAGACACCTTTCGGTTTAGTCATTAACATATGAGAGAAATAACTCACAAATGTTCACAATAAACTTAGAAACCTACACAATTTCAAGCTATTTGCTTTTTTTATATTTACTTGCATCAAAACAGATGACAATCACACTTCGTGCAGCTAATGTGTTAAGAAATATCTCCAAAGAGAAGCAAGCAAAACCTCAGCCTTCTAGGTCATATAGTTTCTGAACTGTGAAAATAAATCTCAGAGGAGACAGACATGTTGTTTTAAATGTTGTGTCAAGTGAAATACTGTGTTACTAAAATTATGCATGAATGGATTTATATAAAACAATATACACCAAAATGTTCAGAGAAGTCCAAATACAGTATGCATATAGAAAAGAAAAAGAAAATTTCATTTTTTAGCCTATTTTCATTTATGAAAAGAAAAAAAAGTCCTCTCGGCACGCCGGAAGGCGGAGGTAGATTTCTTCGGGCAAACTTGGGGATAGGCGAAAATAGGCAGAATATGCACGTTTCCGTAGAAGGATCAGACCTCATTTATTGCGAGAAAGTAGTTTATAATTGGAGCTTAATTATCTTTGTTTTTCGTCATTTTACGCATATTTTAAACATTTTATTGTCTTATGGGGACGGTAATCTTTGTGTCACTTGGGGTACATTTTTAGCCTATTTTCAATTTTGAAAAAATAGGCTTATGAGATCACCTTTTGTCCGTGTGTGTGTGCGTGTGTGTGTGTGTGTGTGTGTGTGTGTGTGTGTGTGAGGTGTGTGTGTGTGTGTGTGTCCCTAATAAAATCTAAACGGCTGGAGCGATTTCAATGAAACTCGGTACATTCATAGCACAATTCCCGGCGACCTCGACCGTGCCCTTCAAATGTTGTTACGTCTCACCAATCCAACATGGCGGCTGTGCGAAATATTTCACTAGCATTCAATATATCCGAAGCTATTACCGATATCGCCCTGAAATTGTGTACGGTGATAAAGGGCACTACTAGAAGTTCACCTATGAGACATTCAAAAACCTGGTGACTACAAAACCAACATGGCGGTCAAGCGAAATTGAAACTTTTAAATAGACTTTTCTCGCGATTTAACTATCCAAACGTAATGAAACTTGGTACAGCAAATGTTTATACACATTGTAATGCACTGGAGTCTAATTTAGTTCAATTGTTTACATAACCTCAAAATGGCGGCTGTGCGAAATATTTCAGTGACATTCTATATCTCCGAAACTATTATAGACATCACCCTGCAATTTTGTACGGTGATAAAGGGTACTGATACAAGTTTACCTATGTATATTTCATATACCTGTAAAGTACAAAACGAACATGGCGACCAAGCGAATTTGAAATGTTTTAATAGACTTTTCTCGTGATTTAACTCTCTGAGCGCAGTGAAATGAGGTACAGTAAATGATTTTGCAGTTTGTAATGCACTGCCATCTAATTTAATTCAATTGTTTACATAACCTCAAGATGGCGGCTGTGCGAAATTTTAAAATTAAGTTTTTATTTCTTGTGTCGTAATCATGCGATCGAGGTGAAAGTTTGTATAATGAACCTAGGCAATAATTGTCCTTGAATGGTACATAACTCTATGGCCTATATATATAACAATCCTAAATGGCGAGCTTCCGAAATATTTAGACAGTTCTCAATATCTATGAATCTTTTACAGCAACCAAACTGATTTTTTTTAAATGTTCATAGAGACTATGAACATATGTTCACCTAAAGGACTTTCAGTAACCAGGTGAGCACAAATCCAACATGGCGGCTACGCGAAATATAAATGTTTAAATGGACGTTTCTCGCGAATTAACTATCCGAGTGCCGTGAAACGTTGCACGTTAAATGCTTATACAAATGTTGATCCACTGGTATCTATTTTATTTCAATTGTTTGCATAATCACAAGATGGCTGCTGTGCGTAATTTTAAAATCTCGTTTTTACTTCTTGTGTTCTAATCATGCGATTGAAGTTTGAATACCACACGTACATAATAATCTTAATGTAATAGTACAAAAATAAAAATCCAACCTGGCGACCATCTGAAATATTTAGACGGTTCTCAATATCTACGAATCTGTTACAGCAATTAAACTGAAATTTTGTATGTTGATAGAGGCAATTAACATTAGCAGGATATATGAAAATAGGCTGTATAGTTCTTCACGGAACTACTTGTTATAATTGTGGTCACACTGTCCTTATGCAAGGTTTCGACACTAATGTGTAACTATGTAACGGTCTGTTACTTCTTCACGCAAAATTATATCTCCCGCAGAGATTTTGGTTGGTTCCTCAGTTTAGGGACTGCGATAACGTGGTCATGTAACCCCGTGTACTTTGGGTGTGTGTAGAATCTGTCTGATAAACAGTGTGAATTGTGATGGCTGTATTAGTCTGTAATTCAGGTAAGGACTGCTGACGGTCAATTTCAAGCAGTAGTTCCTAATGTTGCTACCAGATACTACCGTCAACGACACCTAGCTCTGAACTTGGCTATGAGATGTCACCGCAACCGGCAACTTGCAACGAACGTTGGATCTTCCCCTCCAAAGGCAAGCATACTGAGGGATTTTTAGCGCTCTTAGAAAATCCGACGACTTCGGCTGGCTTTGAACCCGCGACCTTGGGCTTAGAAGTTCAGCATACTACCAGTTACGTCACCGAGGCCGCTTCTCACTTAGTCAGATGGGAAACTGAATGTGATCGCGTGCAAGTGCGTTGTCATGGCAACGTCTGATGGCTCATCCCTCATCAATTTAGTAGTGTTGCCATGGCAACCTCTGATAGCTCTTGGCATTTTCTTATAATTCCGAAACCATTTTTCTCATCCCTTGGCGTAATGGTGGGTCATATCAAAAATTCTTTCAGACAAAAGTTTTAGGTAATTAATAGGGGAATATTGTCCATTTTGTACGGTTTTGATATTGTGCCTATTAAGAGAGATATGATTAATGTTTCCCTAAAAACTCACTTTTTCCCACCCCTTTGGTCAATGATTGGTGCTATCAACAAACTCTTCAAACATAATTTTTTGGGCCTTATTCGACACATAGTATGAACTTTGAATGGATTCGATATTTCAAATATTAAGAGAGTTATAGCGATATTTCACTTTTTCGAAAAATGCCCCCCATTTTCACTCCGGTCGACCGATTGTGCCCATTAACGAACTCGACCAAGATTTCATAGGGATACATATTATGTTTAAAAAAAATGATTGGTGCAAAATTGCGGAAGTTATCGTGTCCACAAGAAAGTGATATATGTATGTATATATATATACATAAATTATATATAAACTTTTTAACTGACGGTGGTTTTGGGGTCTAGGGGATGTGAACCAGAAGATATGTCGAAATTTTCCGGAAGTCGAAACATGGTACCCATTGCAATAGTTAGCTTTCTAATGAAATCTACCTAAATGGCTTATGAGATCACCTTTTGTCCGTGTGTCTGTGTGTGCGTGTGTGATTCGTGTGTGTGTGATCCCCCTCCCCTAATAAATCTACACGGCCGGAGCGATTCTAATGAAACTCGGTAAGTTCATAGCACTATTCCTGACGACTCATACCGTGCCCTTCAAATTTTGCTAAGTCTCACCAATCCAACATGGCGGCTGTGCGAAATATTTCACCAGCATTCAATATCTCCGAAACTATTACCGATATCACCCTGGAATTTTGTACGGTGATGAAGGGAACTACTAGAAGTTCACTTATGTGACTTTTGAAAACCTGGTAACTACAAAACGAACATGGCGGCCAAGCAAAGTTGCGACTTTTAAATAGACGTTTCTCGCGATTTAACTCACCAAACGCAATGAAACTTGGTACAGCAATTGTTAATACACATTGTAATGCACTGGTATCTAATTTAGTTCAATTGTTTCCATAACCACAAGATGGCAGCTGTGCAAAATTTTAAAATCTCATTTTTACTTCCTGTGTCCTAATCATGCGATTGAAGGTTGAATTCTACCCGTACACAATAATCTTCATGTAATAGTACTGTGCCCAAGTGCACATGGATGACTGGCATCGAACCGGGGTCTTTATAAAAGAAAGACCAGGCCCATGATTCTTCTAAGAATCGAACCATTGATCTCTGAGGGGGAACAGCCACAGTGAACCCGAAGAACAATGAGATAATGACAGTATAATAATAAGAATAACTTAATTCCACGTCCAGAACGGGAACTTTAAGCAATATAAGTTGTAATATTGTATAAAAATGCAAGGCAGTATATGCATATGTTAGCAAGAGCCACAGGAAAGAGCCACCTTGACAGTTTGACAAAGCGGAGTTGAGAGGAGGCGTGGTAGACGTGATGCCAAGGCACTATTTTCTGGCGACACTAGGGGAGTAGGCCGTGATTAACGACGGAGAAAATCCCCAGCGAACAACACAGAACAGCAGAGAGGGGAGAGTCATCTAGACAAATTAATTAATGCCGGCCAATTGAAGTATTCAAATGAAATGAAACTTACACCCAGAGACTTCTATTCCAAGAGCGGTAATTTAGGAGTCTTTGCACACCTAAATTAAAGCCTGTATGTGTTTTTGAGGATATTCACACACGTACTGCGCGGGGGCACGGATAAGTCTCGTAGCCGAAGGGGATTTCCCCGGGGTAGCGTCCCAACTCCATGGAAGAATGCAATTAATTTTAATTAATTGGACGAAGGAATTGCTAGCACACAAGTGAATTTGGAACCTCCATGCATAGACGAGTAAGAATCACACTTCACTGTGTCAGAAAACGCATTATTTAAGACGAGAGTCACTCCTGGAAATCCAGTGGACTACTTTTCGTCAGAAAGCTTTAAATGGGAGATGGAGGAAGAGGCAGTGAGTTCTTCTTGACTCAACTCGTGGGGCGACATGCTGTTCGACCACGCGGGAAAGTTCGCAAAATTTACTAGTTTTGACGGTCAGTATCTTTGTAAAGAACAATGAAAGGCGCATCATGCAGCATAATAAAAGTAATTCTGCATTAATGTGATAAATAGTCTACAGCAGACGTATAAGCAGACAGTATACGCGACTAAATAATCAGGACCGCGATGAGATATATTAGGATGATGTTTATAGACAATGAACCTATCCACAGGGAGTGTTATAATATTTAAAATAACACATATAATTGTAAGGAACACTACAGTTTTACGGGAACCTGGAAGGCATCACAAGTATTTGTGATCTATGATTGAGCAACTTTGCAGGATAGAAGATAGAAGCTGTAGGAGACGGGATATGAGCACACACACTCGAGATAGACTTTCGAAGGAGACAGGCGGTTGTCAGGATTTAGCTGCGTCGCATCTCTGAAGTCAGGCAATCGTGGAAATCCAAGCAAGGATCCGTGTGAAAAATGGTGTATAAAGTTATGTTACAGTGATCATTAAAAGTGTTTATGTTGATATGTTAAAAGAATGTGTGTTGTTTAAAAAGTGTAAAATGCCTGTAGTTCAAGATATAATTACCATGTGCAAATCCTATGCAATGTGTCGTGTGGAAAGTGTAATAATGGCTTAAAGCAAGCAGGATGGTGGGCAAATTGCTGTCATGTTGGACTAACCCAGCAAGAATGAAAGTGAGTACCATTCCAATATGTTGATATGATTTAATAGCTCACCATACAACAAATAATTTCCTCAAATATTAAGAATTAACAGTCATTTGTGTACGAGTTCACATCCCTCGTATGTTTATAAATATATGGCTTTGAGGATGATTAAGCTTACGACCATTTAAGCGTAAGACGTTGATGAAAGTAACGGCAACGTTAACTAATAATAATAATAATAATATAATCTGAGGCCGGTGTCAATAATAAATATATAAATCGGCATATGCATGCCTATAGAACGTGCAAAGTGTGACATATCTATTGTAAGAATACTGTGTTATTGTGAAAAGTGAGAAAGAGAGATAAATAGCGAGATAAAGAGAGTTTTTCAGTGTGATTGAAATGTTAGATAAAAGTTTTATTATGTTATATTCTACATGGTTGCATTTGAGAGCCATTAAGATAGTCAATGTAAATGCCAGTAAATTAATACTTGTTTTGGAGCTACGTAAAACTTTGCCTTATAAGTAAATGTATGGAGGACATGAGTGCTTTAAGAATTGAGTCATCTGCAAGAAATGTTGTTTGAGCCGCGATCAGCGAGCATGTAACGTAGAATCAAGAGATTTACGTCAATAAATTCCAGGGACGATCCACGAATAGTTCGCGCGTTGACGAATCTAGTAGGCCAATCTTCGAACCTATGATATGGTATCGCCTTAGAGCATACATGTGTATTCGCAGCAGAGTTGGGACAGTGTCTGTCTGTATCCACTGTTAGCAGAGTCTTCGCTGCCAGGGAAAACCATTAGACACCCTAGGTAGGCCAGTATAGTAGTTGATCTGCCCTTAGAGGTAAGACAAAGGTTCTTCGAGTAGGAAACGTGGATTTCCTCCAGTTATATTCATGCCCGTCCAGTGAGATAACAGTTTGAAAATCAGTTGGGACGCGCATAGAGCCACTGATTACGTCCATAGAACGGCGAAGCTTTTTCGTGATCCATCCCTCGCTATGAATACTAATTAGGAGCCGATATGAGCCCATTAAATACTCTAAGTGTAGGTATTAAATAATTAGATCGACTCAATTCTTAATGACACAATCCAATCATGTACCCCTAGCAGGGCTGCACCATTGAGTGAGCACATGGCCATTGCAGGGAGTCGGTCAGGAGGGCAGGTAGAAGCCACAGACCCGTCAGCCAGCTTGCCTAGGACGGTCCGTGACGAATCTCTTGTTCACACTAAGGGACGTCAATTAGACCGGATTCTTTTCTTTTAAGATTGTAGTGGGACACTGAAGGATCTCCATATTTCGAAAAGTAATTAAAATGTTCTTGATATGATGGTATCAAATGAATTATATGTACTGTTTCCATACATATGCAATGTTGAAATGAAGTAATTGGATAAGATTTGGCTAAGTTATTGTCTGAGGACAAATTAACTGCACCAAATAAATATATGCATTTTTGTAAAGAGTAGTTACCCAGTTCATGCTAATTTATTCATGCGGGTAGCGTAATTTAACGATATGACACGTTTGTAATGATAATGATATGACCAGACTCAGAAGATTGTTGTATGGTGAAGCTATAAAATGTCTATAACTATATGTATTTTGGAGGGAAAGTTATACCACTTTAGCGTTTGAAACTTATGGGAAAAGAAGACGATATGCGTGGAAAAGCAACACATGTTAAGCATGGCATAAGCTAATGAAAACAATGTTATTCAAAGTAAATGTTCCGTCTCAAAACGGATAAATATTTAATAATTGCACATAACTGTTATTTAGAAGTAATTTGTGTTTGTTGTGTTGTTATATGCAAATTTGTGTTAAATTGTGCCACGTGAAGAGCACTATGGACACTCGCAAATGTCAAAGAGTATCAACGACAGGATATCTAGGATAGATATGGGTGCGGTGGAGCACCAAACTTTATGAGAAGAGACTCACATATAATTTTGATGTTTGTTGTGGGAAGTAATTGTAAAATATTTTTGTGTTTTGTGTTGTGTTTGCCGTGAATTAATACCATTAAATGTTATATTTAGGAATTTGTTGTTTCTTTCAAGTAGAGTAGTTACCTGACAGACTCAAATCCTGAACATGTGGTCGTATAGTGGGTTGGACGCCCCATGCCTCGAAAGACCGTGAACTAGCTGGGATACGAACACATTTTCCATATGATGACGAAAGGGTACATGGAGGATATCTTATTGTACTAGGATTGAGTCACAGCTACTACTAAAAGTCGGGCAAGGTAATTAATGGTAGGGACAAGAATAGCAGCAGAGCAAGGGTATATTAGGAAAAGGCCGCGTCCCATATTTGATAAGCTTCCACGTTCGAAATAAATGTTGATAATCCTCCTTGAGACATGCTTAAATGTAAATGTAATATTCGTCTCTTAGCCTTATCATGTCCCTGTTACATGGGGCCAGTTGTAAACACAGGTCACCATAGGCGCATGGTAAACCTTTCCATTTATCATGTTGCCCGTGAGTGGGGCAAATCATGGTAAGCACCCTCCTTTCCAATTATCATAGCACCCAGAGAACGTGATGGCTTATGGGATTCAGAAAACCCCATAATAATAGTATGGTTTCCATGGGGGAAAACCATAATAGTATCTTTTTCCTCAAACTGTGTTTGAGTGATTGTGAGTCTTTTTAGGTTATACTCAGACATTAGACATTGTTGTCAGACGAGTGAATGCACAGACGGGTACGCGGGTCTAAACCCATTCCATAAGTGTTCACAGCACTGTGCTAAAATGAATGTTGTTGTTTTCGCGACATCGGAATTCTTTTCCCAATATAACGCACCATCATGTACAGCACAGGCCCACCTTTATCTCAAAGATAAGAAATACAGGATGGCTGGTACTGAAGGGATACTACAATGTATCGCAGAGTTGAAGGAACATTTTGATACTACTCATGCTAAGAGTAGGGAAGATGCTAAGGCATTTCATGATGAAATAACGGGTAGATTGGATGCTAATCAAACTGAAATGAACAATAGGTTGGATACAGTAAATATTCAATTAGATGATAATCAAACCGAGATGAGCCAGAGGTTGGCTAAAGTAAATACTCAGTTAGAGGTTAATAAAACCGAAATAAACGATAGCCTGAGGGCTAATCAAAATGAAATGAGCCAGATGTTGGCTACGGTAAACACTCAGTTAGAGAATAAACAATTAGAGGTGAGTCAAAGGTTAGTTTCAAATTTATAAGAGGTCAATAAAAAATTGATGATGTTAAAGAATCTATTAAACAAGAGGTAACTGAAAAGATTGTTAGCGTGGTTTCAGAGATGCAAGCAAATAATGACAAACGCTTTGAGTCAATAGAAGTAAAGCTCGAGAATAATCTGCAAGCGTGCAGAGACTCGCAACGTGAGATCAACAATAGATTAAACGATATGCCCGTAGAGCTTAAATATATTCAGAATCAAAACGAAGCGAACACTAAGCGGCAGGAAGAGCAGTTTAATACGTTCACTCAGACCGTTGATCAAAGGCTTGAAGATAGTGAAGAAAAATGGGATAAACGCATGGCAGGCTACGCAAAAGCAGTAGATGAAGCATTAAGGAAGCAGGATCAGAATATCCTTGACCAATGCAAGGAGATCAGTGAAATAAAAACTTCCGCTAAAGAAAATAAGGGAATAATTATGAATATGAAGACGCAGGTTGGAAAAGTCCAAAAAGAGTTAGAACAAACTCAGAACGATCTAGCAGTCATTCACAAAAGGCAAGGTGAGGACCAGGGAGAAATTACCAAAATAAGGACCGAAATCTCCAATATGCACGGTCACATCCAAAAAGAGGTCACAGGCTTACGAGAGGAATTGGAAGTTCGAGAGGGCTTGAAAAATGAAGTCAGTGATAAAACGCTTGCCGAAGTAAGACAAGGGTTAGCGGGGGAAATTTCTCATATAAAAGAGAGCCTTAGAGATGACAAAGAGAAAATCTTTTCTATGGCAGAAGAAAATCGTGATCGCCTGAAGAAAATAGAACGAGAAGTATTAGCTCGTTTAGAAAGAGCGGAAAAAAGGCACAGCCAAATAGAAACCAGGATGATCGCACACGAGGAGTCCATATTGCGAAATCCTAGGTCTAATGAAGGAAGCATAGATGAAAATAGGAGAAATACATGGGCAGATATAGAGGTACAGCCCACTCCAAGAAATACAGCCATGCCAAGTGACAACCCGTATATCACACCTGGTATACCTATTGCTACGTCCACACCGCATGAAAATGCCGTACACAATCAGATTGTCACTGTTATAAGGGCTAATGACGAGAAACCGATAAAGTATTCGGGGAGTAACTCAAACATGACACCCAAGTACTGGCTCAAAGAGGCTTCCGAATATTTAAATGACACAAAGGTACCGCCAGAACGAAGATTATGAGCTATCGAAAAACTGACTGAAGGTGAATGTGCCTTATGGTTCAGAAGTTTTCGCTACACGCTTGACACAGTAGAAATGTTCCGCCAGGCATTTTTAAAGAGGTACTGGGATCCAAATATCCAGCAGAATCTAAGATTGGACTTGTACTCCAGACGTAATAGTACAAATAATCCAACGAAGTATGCTGATTTTTATAGCACAATTATACCGTTTCAGAGAGCTTGACGAAGCCCCTAGAGAATTAGACCTTTGTTTAGCGATAGCCAAGCAGCTACCATATGAAGTGCAAAGACTATTAATATCTGCAAACGCCAAGACAGCGACTGAGATGGAGGAGGTACTCAGACAGCTCGATCTCACCACAACGCAGAATATGAGGCAGAGTCGGAACACGGAACAAGTCCACATGACTAGTCCACAAACCGAACCGACTAGGCTGCAGACCAAAATAAATCCACCAGCACAGAAACTGTAAAGTCAGAGTGGCAACGAGAAGAAAGGGAAAACCAGAATTGGAGGCCAGCATACAGAGGAAGATCGAACCGCGGACACCGAGGAAGAAAAACCTGGAATCAGCACGATACAAGGAATCAACAGCCTGATAGCAAAAGAAATTACGGTCGAGATGGGAATAACCAAGAAAGGAGACCCCAAGAACAGAGTCGCGGGTTCGACGAAGAAGCAGAAGAACGTTACCACGCATCATTAAGGTATATGGAGGAGCGTGGAGATGACAACAGAAAATCGCTAGTGCATTGGGATGAAGCGATTAAAAATAGAAGGTCACCCGACATCTATAAGAATGATGACGGAGCAAAGAGTCTGGAACTTCAACAGCACGAAGACAGACAGATGAACTCCACAAGAAACGGAGCAATAAGAAAAACCAGCCAATTATGGCCCAGGGAGAAGGAAATACCTGAAAGTAAATGCAAATTTCACAAACCCTATGTAATTATAAGAGATTTGCAAAATAATGCCTACAGAATTAAAGATGAAGAGACAGGCAAAGAAGTTGTGGTAAATGCTGCCAATCTCAAACTGTATAGTCCACCGGAAGAGTATGAAACCACAGAAGAGCAAGCTATGCACACCCAAGTGTACGGGGAATCACTAGGTATGCACGCAGAGAGTCCACAGAATGGCCAAAACCAGTTTGAAAGGAAACAAGACAACCAGCTTGTAGACCCAAAGGGAACGAGGAAAGAATGCAGCTGTCAGTTGGGAGAGTTTTATGAGCAGTTACGGGCAGCAGCAAGGGAACTCCGAGCAATAAATGGAGCTCTAAGGAGAGAAAAAGACGAAATACGAAGACGGCAGACAGATCCAAGGAGAGGGGAAGCGAAACGACCCACTGCCTGGGAGCACTGACCGCCTAATGTAAACACTGTCTACAAGGTCGAAGCAGTCAGAAGGAGGCTCGAAAGAATTCACTTGTAAAATGAATTTTTCAAACTTAGCTGGGGGAAGATGTGCCCAAGTGGACACAGCTGACTGGCATCGAACCGCGGTCTTTATAAAAGAAAGACCAGGCCCATGATTCTTCTAAGAATCGAACCATTGATCTCTGAGGGGTAGCAGCCACAGTGAATCCGAGGAACGATGAGATAATGACAGTATAATAATAATAAGAATAGCTTAATTCCACGTCCAGAACGGGAACTTTAAGCAATATAAGTTGGAATATTGTATAAAAATGCAAGGCAGTATATGCATATGTTAGCAAGAGCCACAGGAAAGAGCCAACTTGACAGTTTGACAAAGCGGAGTTGGGAGGAGGCGTGGTAGACGTGACGCCAAGGCACTATTTTCTGGCGAAACTAGGGGAGTAGGCTGTGATTAACGACGGAGAAAATCCCCAGCGAACAACACAGAACAGCAGAGAGGGGAGAGTCATCTAGACAAATTAACTAATTCCGGCCAATTGAAGTATTCAAATGAAATGAAACTTACACCCAGAGAGTTCTATTCCAAGAGCGGCAATTTAGGAGTTTTTGCACACCTAAATTAAAGCCTGTATGTGTTTTTGAGGATATTCACACACGTACTGCGCGGGGGCACGGATAAGTCTCGTAGCCGAAGGGGATTTCCCCGGGGTAGCGTCCCAACGCCATGGAAGAAAGCAATTAATTTTAATTAATTGGACGAAGGAATTGCCAGCACCCAAGTGAATTTGGAACCTCCATGCATAGACGAGTAAGAATCACACTTCACCGTGTCAGAAAACGCATTATTTAAGAAGAGAGTCGCTCCTGGAAATCCAGTGGACTACTTTTCGTCAGAAAGCTTTATATGGGAGATGGAGGAGGAGACAGTCAGTTCTTCTTGACTCAACTCGTGGGGCGACATGCTGATCTAAATTTACAAGTTTTGACGTTCAGTATCTTTGTAAAGAACAATGAAAGGCGCATCATGCAGCATAATAAAAGTAATTCTGCATTAATGTGATAAATAGTCTACAGCAGACGTATAAGCCGGCAGTATAGGCGACTAAATAATCAGTACAGCGTAGAGATATTTTGGGATGATGTTTATAGACAATGAACCTATCCACAGGGAGTGTTATAATATTTAAAATAACACATATAATTGTAAGGAACACTACAGTTTTACGGGAACCTGGAAGGCATCACAAGTATTTGTGATCTATGATTGAGCAACTTTGCAGGATAGAAGATAGAAGCTGTAGGAGACGGGATATGAGCACACACACTCGAGATAGACTTTCGAAGGAGACAGGCGGTTGTCAGGATTTAGCTGCGTCGCATCTCTGAAGTCAGGCAATCGTGGAAATCCAAGCAAGGATCCGTGTGAAAAATGGTGTATAAAGTTATGTTACAGTGATCATTAAAAGTGTTAATGTTGATATGTTAAAAGAATGTGTGTTGTTTAAAAAGTGTAAAATGCCTGTAGTTCAAGATATAATTACCATGTGCAAATCCTATGCAATGTGTCGTGTGGAAAGTGTAATAATGGCTTAAAGCAAGCAGGATGGTGGGCAAATTGCTGTCATGTTGGACTAACCCAGCAAGAATGAAAGTGAGTACCATTCCAATATGTTGATATGATTTAATAGCTCACCATACAACAAATAATTTCCTCAAATATTAAGAATTAACAGTCATTTGTGTACGAGTTCACATCCCTCGTATGTTTATAAATATATGGCTTTGAGGATGATTAAGCTTACGACCATTTAAGCGTAAGACGTTGATGAAAGTAACGGCAACGTTAACTAATAATAATAATAATAATATAATCTGAGGCCGGTGTCAATAATAAATATATAAATCGGCATATGCATGCCTATAGAACGTGCAAAGTGTGACATATCTATTGTAAGAATACTGTGTTATTGTGAAAAGTGAGAAAGAGAGATAAATAGCGAGATAAAGAGAGTTTTTCAGTGTGATTGAAATGTTAGATAAAAGTTTTATTATGTTATATTCTACATGGTTGCATTTGAGAGCCATTAAGATAGTCAATGTAAATGCCAGTAAATTAATACTTGTTTTGGAGCTACGTAAAACTTTGCCTTATAAGTAAATGTATGGAGGACATGAGTGCTTTAAGAATTGAGTCATCTGCAAGAAATGTTGTTTGAGCCGCGATCAGCGAGCATGTAACGTAGAATCAAGAGATTTACGTCAATAAATTGCAGGGACGATCCACGAATAGTTCGCGCGTTGACGAATCTAGTAGGCCAATCTTCGAAGCTACGATATGATATCGCCTTAGAGCATACATGTGTATTCGCAACAGAGTTGGGACAGAGTCTGTCTGTATCCACTGTTAGCAGAGTCTTCGCCGCCAGGGAAAACCATTAGACACCCTAGGTAGGCCAGTATAGTAATTGATCTGCCCTTAGAGGTAAGACAAAGGTTCTTCGAGTAGGAAACGTGGATTTCCTCCAGTTATATACATGCCCGTCCAGTGAGATAACAGTTTGAAAATCAGTTGGGACGCGCATAGAGCCACTGATTACGTCCATAGAACGGCGAAGCTATTTTGTGATCCATCCCTCGCTATGAATACTAATTAGGAGCCGATATGAGCCCATTAAATACTCTAAGTGTAGGTATTAAATAATTAGATCGACTCAATTCGTAATGACACAATCCAATCATGCACCCCTAGCAGGGCTGCACCATTGAGTGAGCACATGGCCATTGCAGGGAGTCGGTCAGGAGGGCAGGTAGAAGCCACAGACCCGTCAGCCAGCTTGCCTAGGACGGTCCGTGACGAATCGCTTGTTCACACTAAGGGAAGTCAATTATACCGGATCCTTTTCTTTTAAGATTGTAGTTGGACACTGAAGGATCTCGATATTTCTAAAAGTAATTAAGATGTGCTTGATATGATGGTATCAAATGAATTATATGTACTGTTTCCATACATATGCAATGTTGGAATGAAGTAATTGGATAGGATTTGGCTAAGTTATTGTCTGAGGACAAATTAACTGCACCAAATAAATATATGCATTTTTGTAAAGAGTAGTTACCCAGTTCATGCTAATTTATTCATACCGGTAGCGTAATTCAACGATATGACACGTTTGTAATGATAATGATATGACCAGACTCAGAAGATTGTTGTATGGTGAAGCTATAAAATGTCTATAACTATATGTATTTTGGAGGAAAATGTATACCACTTCAGCGATTGAAACTTATGGGAAAAGAAGACGATATGCGTGGAAAAGCAACACATGTTAAGCATGGCATAAGCTAATGAATGCAATGTTATTCAAAGTAAATGTTCCGTCTCAAAACGGATGAATATTTAATAATTGCACATAACTGTTATTTAAATGTAATTTGTGTTTGTTGTGTTGTGATATGCAAATTTGTGTTAAATTGTGCCACGTGAAGAACACTATGGACACTCGCAAATGTCAAAGAGTATCAACGATAGGATATCTAGGATAGATATGGGTGCGGTGGAGCACCAATCTTTATGAGAAGAGACTCACATATAATTTTGATTTTTATTGTGGGAAGTAATTGTAAAATATTTTTGTTTTTTGTGTTGTGTTTGCCATGAATTAATACCATTAAATGTTATATTTAGGAATTTGTTGTTTCTTTCAAGTAGAGTAGTTACCTGAAAGACTCAAATCCTGAGTATGTGGTCCCTCCAAAATACCTCGAAAGACCGTGAACTAGCTGGGATACGAACACATGTTCCATATGATGACGAAAGGGTACAGTACATAACTCTATGACCAACATAATACATAAAAATCTAACATGGCGACCATCCGCAATATATAGTCGTTTCTCAACATCTACGAATCTATTACAGCAATCAAACTGAAATTTTGTATGTTGATGGGGGCAATTAACATAAGTAGGATATATGAAAATAGGCTGTATGGTTCTTCACGGAACTACTTGTTTAATTTTGGCGTCTGATCTCACCGTAAATGCCACTTAGAGCACTCAGGGTCCAGTTTAGCAAAAACGTAAAGTAAAGCTATTTGACAATTGTGCCAAAAGTTGAAAGACCCGGAAAAGTGTTAAGATGCGTGTTCTGAGAAGCTCTATCGGATTTCAAAATAAAATTCTGAAAATTACTTCCGGCTTAAATGGTATTTTGAAAGAGAAAAAAATTGTAAAAGTGCTTGTTTTTAAAATGGAACTTGTTCTACAGATTAAAATAAAATTCAAGTGTGAATGTTTTAATCTATTCTTCGATTCTTTGTCTTAAATTTGTGGGAAGCATATTTTTTCATTTCTCGAAACGGAAGTAGATATTTCGATTTTGATTTGACCACGTATGGGTAGATACTAGCACTCGTACTGATATATTTAGTGAATTATATACGACAAAGAATGTGGCCTAACGCTTGGTGCCCATGACTTGTCAGTTAAGTATGTGTCACTATGCCGCCAACACGTAAGGGGCGTTTCGTTAACACACAAAATATTCAAAAGTGGACTAATAAAATTAACAAGTAGTTCCGTGAAGAACTCAAGCCTATTTTCATATGACCTACTTATGTTAATTACCACTAAATATTTCGCATAGTCGTCATGTTGGATTGTTATATGTAGCATTAAAGGAAAATTATTGCGTAGGTTCATTATTCAAACTTTCACTTCGTTCGCATGATTAAGACACAAGAAATAAAAACTTAATTTTCGAAATTCGCACATCCGCCATCTTGAGGTTATGTAAAAATTTGAACTAAATTAGATACCAGTGGATTACAATGTGTATAATCATTTGCAGTACCATGTTTCATTGCGTTTGGATAATTAAATCGAAAGAAAAGTCTATTTAAAACATTCAACTTTGCTTGGCCGCCATGTTCGTTTCGTAGTTAACCGGTCTGTGAATGTCTCATGGACGAACTTCAACTAGTGTCTTTTATCTCCGTACAAAATTTCAGGGTGATACCGGTAATAGTTTCAGAGATATAGAATGTCGGTGAAATATTTCTCACAGCCGCCATCTTGAGGTTATGTAAACAATTGAACGAAGTTAGATGTCGGTGCATTACAATGTGTATAGACATATACTGCACCAAGTTTGATTGCGCTTGGTTGCTTAAATCGCGAGAATCGTCTATTTAAAAGTCGCAACTTTGCTTGGCCGCCATGTTGGTTTTGTAGTTACCAGGTTTTCATACGTCACATAGGTAAACTTCCAGTAGTTCCCTTTTTCACCGTACAAAATTCCAGGGTGATATCGGTAATAATTTTGGAGATATTTAATGCTGGTGAAATATTTCGCACAGCCGCCATGTTGGATTAGTGAAACGTAACAAAATTTGAAGGGCACGGTCGGGGTTGCCCGGAGTAGTGCTACGAACTTTCCAAGTCTCATTGAAATCGCTCATGCCGTTTAGATTTTATTGGGGGGGGGGGGAGACACACATGAATCACACGCACACACACACACACACGCACACACACACACACGCACACACACACACACACGCACGCACACACAGACAGACTCGCGGACAAAATGTGATCTCATAAGCCTATTTTTTTCATAAATGAAAATAGGCTAAAAAGTAGAAGGTAGTAAGATTCAGCGACGAAACTGGAGCGAGTCAGCAACAAGATGAAGACAGATGATGCTCGTATGGTCTCGTTCAAACAATGGGCTAGAACTGTGAATGTTTTATCAATGTTACGCTCAGAACATCCATGCTAATATCTGAAGTGGTGTATTCAATGTTCGTATTTTATCTTTCATGTCAGGGACTATTCAATTGCCTTAACTTAAATGTGTATATTTTTATTATTAGCCTATTATTATGGGGTAACATTTTTGTTGAAACTCATAGTAAAGCCCTATTTTGAGGGGCATGTTGACAAGATAACCATATAGGCCTACATCGCTCCCACACTTAACACTTTCAAAGAGATTTGAATTTAGGAACTTTCTAGGTTGAGGATTTTTTGATGACACTGACATTTTATGTTGGAGGCACTGATTTCCAAATAGATGTTTTGAGTGGAACTTTTGTGACGTTTTGGACAACACTACGAGTTCGAGCTCTCTATCGACAGATAGGCGTACTAAGTTTCAATAATAGTAAGATGTTCTTATAGCAACATATAGATGTCTCTACTGAACTAGAATCTATAGGCCTAGATGAATTCTTGTTGCCATTCGGGGCCGTATTTCTAAATAGACTAAGTAGGCTGCAGCCTAGAGTGGCATATTTTCAGGAGCGGCAGTTTGGCTCTTAATTCAAAAGTTAACATGAAGTATTTCGGACGTTAACAATATTTTCCTTACGAATTTAAGAATACACATGTTACTTAAAAATATGTTGTAGTCTTTCTACATTCTTTCCTGCCTTAGAAGAGTTAAGAACTATCTGCGAACTAGTATTTCTGAAATACGGTTCAACTCACTTTCATTACTTTGTATTGAGGCAAATACACTTCCATATAAGGACATTATTAACATGTTTGCCATTAAGAAATCTATGTAAATTTGAAAATCAAAATTACGTGGGTTGAAATGTTTTAGAGAGGTTTTATATTTCTCAGTAAATAAACCAGTAATTAACTACATTTTATGTAGTTTCATTTCACCACGTAGGACAACGTTATTCAAATTATACTCAGTTCTTCAATTACGCAAAAGATAGTAATTAGCATTAAAATATAAAAATATGTGTGAAATAGTGATCACTGATCTCCAAGAACAAATTAATTAATTAGGTTCGAAACCCATTTCATTTTTAACGAAACTTAAAATTAGTAAGTAAAAAAAACCAGGTAGATAACTAATTTCATTATAACATTTATTATGCAAGCCATTAAATTTGTAGTTTTATCTAAACTAAATGAACTTTATGTTTAAAAAAGATGAAAACGCCAATGAACTCTATCCTTTTGTTGTATAAACAAGATGTTCAGTAAAGAACATATAGCCTACTTTCTCCTAAATGCATGGGTATTGTTATAACTCTTTGTCCTTTTTCAAGGAGTATGATTGAATGTTGGTTGTAGTAGCTTGTTGAAATACAACGTGCTATAGGGATATTAAACATGAATATGAGGTGCCCTTTGCTAGTGCTACCTCTGTACCAAATTTCGTTAAATTCGGTTTCACCGTGTTTGAATTGATAGGGGGAATCGATTTGCACACATACTTGGCCACCATCTGCAAACTATTGGGCTGATGTTTTTGCAGTTTGGTCTGAATATGTTTCCCACATAAAGATATGGTGTTGCAAAATTTGGTAGAGACTAGATTATTAGGTTGGTCGTAATTACATTTTAGCTTTTAACATTTGGGTGGCCGCGATTACGTTTCCGTCAAGATAGCGGTGATATAAAACATGACACTGAGGTGCCCTTTGCTAGTGCTACCTCAGTACCAAATGCCGTTCCATTCGGTTTCACCGTGTTCGAATTGATAAGGGGAATCGATTTTCACACAAAGATGGCCGCCATCCGCAAAATATTAGGCTGATGATCTATTAGTTTGGTCAAAGGATGCTCCCTCCATAAAGGTATGTTGTTGCTAAATTTGCTAGAGATCGGATGATTAGGCTAATCGTAATTTGATTTAAGCTTTGAACATTTGTGTGGCCGCCATTACGTTTCTGTCAATATGGCGGCGATATAAATCATGACACTGAGAAGCCCTTTGCTATCTCTGTACCAAATTTCGTTCCATTCGGTTTCACCGTGTATGAATTAATAGGGGGTCCAGGTTCGATTCCCGGTCAATGCATGTGAGATTTTCGAAGTGAAATGCCATATCCTGTGGTTCGGATTCCACGTAAAAAGGAGGTCCCGTGGCTCATAATCACAAGATTCACGGTCACGTAAAACTACAATCTTCCTTCCTTCCTTCAATTAAAAGGGGGAATCGATTTTGACACAAAGATGGCCGCCATCCGCAAACTATTAGGCGAATGACCCATTAGATTGGTCAAAGGATGCTCCCTCCATAAAGGTATGCAGTTGCAAAATTTGGTAGAGATCGGATGATTAGGTTAATCGTAATTTGATTTAAGCTTTGAACATTCGTGTGGCCGCCATTACGTTTCAGTCAAGATGGCGGCGATATAAAACATGACACTGAGGTGCCGTTTGCTAGTGCTACCTCTGTACATAAATTTCGTTCCATTCGGTTCCACCGTGTTCGAATTAATAGGGGGAATCAATTTTGACATAAAGATGGCCGCCACCCGCAAACTATTAGGCTAATATCCTATTAGATTGGTCAAAGGATGCTCCCTCCATAAAGGAATGTTGTTGCAAAGTTTGGTAGAGATCGGATGGTTATGTTAGTCGTAATTTAACTTAAGCTTTGAACATTTGTGTGGCCGCCATTACGTTTCTGTCAATATGGCGGCGATATAAAACATGACACTGAGATGTCCTTTGGTAGTGCTACCTCTGTACCCAATTCGTTCCATTCGGTTTCACCGTGTTTGAATTAATAGGGTGAATTGATTTTCACACAAAGATGGCCGCCATCCGCAAACTATTAGGCTAATGACCTAGTCATTTGGTCAAAAAATGCTCCCTCTATAAAGGTATGTTGTTGCAAAATGTGGTAGAGATCGGATGATTAGGTTAATCGTAATTTGATTTAAGCTTTGAACATTTGTGTGGCCGCCATTACGTTTCCGTCAAGATGGCGGCAATATAAAACATGACACTGAGGTGCCTTTTTTTAGTACTACCTCTGTACCAAATTTCGTTCCATTCGGTTTCACCGTGTTTGAATTAATAGGGGGAATTGATTTTCACACAAAGATGGCCGCCATCCGCAAACTATTAGGCTAATGACCTAGTCATTTGGTCAAGAAATGCTTCCTCTATAAAGGTATGTTGTTGCAAAATTTGGTAGAGATCGGATGATTAGGTTTATCGTAATTTGATTTAAGCTTTGAACATTTGTGTGGCCGCCATTACGTTTCCGTAAAGATGGCGGCGATATAAAACATGACACTGAGGTGCCTTTTGTTAGTACTACCTCTGTACCAAATTTCGTTCCATTCGGTTGCACCGTGTTCGAATTAATAGGGGGAATCGATTTTTACACAAAGATGGCCGCCATCCGCAAACTATTACGCTGATGACCTATTAGTTCGGTGAAAGGATGCTCCCCACATAAAGGTATGTTGTTGCAAAATTTGGTAGAGATCGGATGATTAGGTTAGTCGTAATTTGATTTAAGCTTTGAACATTTCTGTGGCCGCCATTACGTTTCCTTCAAGATGGCGGCGATATAAAACATGACACTGAGGTGTCCTTTGCTAGTGCTACCTTTGTACCAAATTTCGTTCAATTCGCATTCACCGTGTTCGAATTGATAGGGGGGGACAGACATTCAGAGTACACACACTCACACACACACAGACACACACACACACACACACACAGACTCACACACACACATACACACACACACACAGACTCACACACACACATACACACACACACAGACAGACACACTTTTTTCGCCCTGTGTTGATCTCATAAGTCTACTTTCATTTTTTGCAAAAATCGAAAGTAGGCTAAAAATGTATTAAGCAAATATGAACTATCGAGGGGGCGGCAAATGGACTTTAGCCTATAGGCAGCATACTTTAAATCCGGCTCTGTTGCCATGGTAACCACCATGTCCACGATAATCATGGATTCAGTGGCGTACCGACAGAGTGGCTTTTAGGGTTTAAACTCCCCCCCCCCCCCCATTTTTGTACGTAAAAGCGTGTTATCTATATATATAACAAGATGTTCAGTAAAGAACATATAGCCTACTTTCCCCTAAATGTATGAGTATAGTTATAACTCGTTATTATCAAAGAGTATAATGGAATCATTTCTTGGTTGAAGACCTTAGAAACTATTTACCTCTACCAAACGGCACAACCTAGAAAAAATCTACTACCATCATTGAAGAAAGATAGATAAGGAGTATCTCAAGAATGTTATGGATCTGGAGACATAATCGACCGGACTGGCTGCGTGGCTCAGCGGTAACGTTCTCGCTTGCTGGGCCCTATGTTGCAGGTTCGTATCCTGGCGCAGCCAGCTGGCATTTGAGGGTGCACAAATGCGAGGGAGCCGTGTCAGTAGATTTACTGGCACGTTAAAGATCCCCTTCGGGCCAAAATTCCGGCACCCCGGCGTATCTAAAAGCAGCAGTAGTTAAAAGGGACGTAAAACAAATAACATTATTATTATTGTTATTATTACATAATCGACCTGCCGTGGGCAACATCCAACTTTGAGTTGAGGCATGTCTCTACACGTCTGGTTGTGCATGGCTTTCACAACCCTAATTGAATTAAGAAATCTTTCCATGACCCTACAGAGACGTGTGTATACAAACTATGTGGATATTTTCGATTGCGATTTGCCTGAAATAAAAGTATTAATTAATAACCTGAACTAGCACCATCGGCTAGAATTCAGTTACTATGTGAAATCGTTTTGTTCTTTACTTCAAATAACATTTTCAAATAACGCACAATAGGCTGTTACAAACCCTTTAAAATAAAAAGTAAAAATTAATCATAGTATCATCTTGCCATTCTTCAAGTTCGATGCGCATAGAATGCCAATGGTATACGGTACTAACCAATGGAGTCCCACGTAGACCAGTCGAGACATCTAGTGGAGAAGTATCGAACAATATAACCCTAACAGGGCGAGTGCATTCTAGTGGCCATAAGAAGAAACTTTTCAATAAAGTCTTGAAGTTAATAAGTAGGCCGGCGTGCAGTTACCTTTTTGGCTGCTAGATGTCTCGAGCAAATCTGCTGGTGAATTATGTTTTAATTAAATATATATTTTCCACTATAATATGCAAAATATAACGCTTAATTTTAAAACGTCTGAATCATTACAAAACAATAAATATATAAAATTTCAAGCAAAAAAAAAAAACTCAGATGGTGTTTGAACCATAGGCATATGAGTGATAGGCCAACGCTTTACCACGGAACCATTTGTGCCAACGAACATCATTCTATATAAAATGACTTACATATAACTTGTTAGCAAATAATGATTTAGACTAAACGATTTCATCAGTGGATTATATTATTTATTTATAACGCATTTCATACAAAGTCTATTTATTTTGTATCAGTACGCTATATTGCATGCAATACTCAAATTAGTGAAATATAAGTCACGCACAAGATATCCGCTGCCATCTTGTCTTCTTACCGAGACGGCTCAGCTTTTTAAAATCACTTCTGCACTATAGTATTACAAAATAAACTTTTAATTTCGAACGTGCCTCTTCCTTTAGAAAAGTTAAATCGATTCTCGGCTCGATAATCGGAACTGGTGGGTCCCATGATATGGATTATAAAGTTTGCATAATTCGCACGGCCGCCATCCTGAAATGGTACGGCGGATGACCTTGTAGTTTAGTCACACGACGCGTCCTATATGAAGGTATGTTATTACCAAATTTGGTAGAGATCGGATAATTTGGTTAGTCGCTATTTGATTTTACGTTTTGAACGTTAGAGTGGCCGCCATTCAGTTTTGGTAAAGATGGCGGCGATATAAAACATGACACTGAGGTGCTCTTTGCTTGTTCTACCTCTGTACCAAATTTCGTTCAATTCGGGTTCACCGTGTTCGAATTGATAGAGGGGGGGCAGACATTCAGAGTACACACACTCACTCACACACACACACACAGACTCACACACACACACACACACACACACACACACACAGACAGACACACAATTTTTGGCCCTGTGTTGATCTCATAAGTCTACTTTCATTTTTTTGCAAAAATCGAAAGTAGGCTAAAAATGAATTGCTGTTCGTTAGTCTCGCTAAAACTCGAGAACGGCTGGACCGATTTGGCTAATTTTAGTCTTGAATTATTTGTGGAAGTCCAGAGAGGGTTTAAAAGGTGAATAAATATGAAAGTTGTAGCGCACGAGTAGATTCAACAAATGAGTGACGGCACGCGAATCGCTTAAACAAAGTCCCGTATGCGTTCATATACCATTCATCCGATCGCTATGAAACTTTGGTTGTATTGTTGTGCACACTCTAGGAAAGGTTTCTGACTTAGTAAATCCCTTTTACATTAGGTAGCGCACGAGTAGATTCAACAAATGAGCGACGACGGCCGAAGCGTTTCAACAAAGTCCTGTATGCGTTCACATACCATTCGTCCGATATCGAAGAAACTTGGGTGAAAGGTTGTGTACACTACAGGCAAGGTTTCTGGTTTAGTAAATCAATGTTATAATAGGTAGCGCACGAGTAAATTCAACAAATGAGCGACGACGGGGGAAGCGTTTCAAATAAGTCCCGTATGCGTTCATATACTATTCGCCTGATAGTGATGAAACTTGGGTGAGATGTTGTGTACACTTAATGGAAGGTTTCTGGCTTAGTAAATTCACTTTACAATAGGTAGCGCACGAGTAGATTCAACAAATGTGCGACGACGGGCGAAGCGTTTCAACCAAGTCCTGTATGCGTTCACATACCATTCGTCCGATAGCGATGAAACTTGAGTGAGAGGTTGTGTATACTACAAGCAAGGTGTCTGGCTTAGTAAATCCATGTTATAATAGGTAGCGCACCAGTAGATTCAACAAATGAGCGACGACGAGCGAAACGTTTTAACAAAGTCCCGTATGCGTTCATATAGACTACTGTTCGTCTGATAGTGATAAAACTTGGGTGATATGTTGTGTACACTTCAGGGAAGGTGTCTGGCTTCGTAAATCCACGTAACAATAGGTAGCGCACGAGTAGATTCAACAAATGAGCGACGACGGGCGAAGCGTTTCAACAAAGTCCTGTATGCGTTCACATACCATTCGTCCGATAGCGATGAAACTTGGGTGAGAGGTTGTGTACACTACGGGCAAGGTTTCTCTCTTAGTAAATCCATTTTATAATAGGTAGCGCACGAGTAGATTCAACAAATGAGCGACGATGCGCGAAGCGTTTCAACAAAGTCCCGTTTGCGTTCATATACTATTCGTCTGATAGCGATGAAATTTGGGTGAGATGTTGTGTACACTTCAGGGAAGGTTTCTGGGTTAGTAAATTCACTTTACAATAGGTATCGCGCAAGTAGATTAAACAAACGAGCGACGACGCGCGTAGTGTTTCAACATAGTCCCGTATACGTTCATATACCATTCGTCTGATAGCGACTAAACTTTGGTGAGTTGTTGTGTACACTCCAGGGAAAGTTTCAGGCTTAGTTAATCCATTTTACAATAGGTAGCGCTCATGTAAATTCAACATATGAGCGAAGGCGTGCGAATCGTTTGAACAAAGTCTCGTATGCGTTCATATACCATTTGTCCGAAAGCGATGAAACTTGGGTGAGATGTTGTGTACACTTCAGGGAATGTTTCTGGCTTAGTACATCCACATTACAATAGGTATCGCACAAGTATATTCAACAAATGAGTAAAGGCGCGCGTCTCGTTTAAAAAAAATCCGAATGCGTTCATATACCATTCATGCGATTGCAATGAAATTTGGAGAAATGTTGTTTCCACTCCCGCAAAGATTTCTGATTTAGTAAATCCATTTTACAATTGGTAGCGCACGATTAGATTCAATTAATGGGCGACAGCGATTGAATCGTTTCAACCAAGTCCCGTATGCGTTCATATAACATTCATCCGATTATCATAAAACTTTGGGGAGTTGAACACAGTCCTGCGAAGGTGTGTGAATTAGTAAATCCGTTTCTCAATGGGTGGCGCACAAGTAGATTCAACAAATGAGTGTCGTCGCGCAAATCGTTTAAGCAAAAACCAGTATGCGTTCATATGCCATTCATCCGATTGCGATGAAACTTTCATGAGTTGTTGTGTACACGCCAGGGAAGGTGTTCACTTAGTAAATCCATTTTACAATAGGTAGCGTACGAGTATATTCAACAAATGGGTGACGGCGCTCGAATCGTTTTAACAAAGTCCCGTAAGCGTTCATATACCATTCATTTCATTGCGATGAAAATTTGGTGAGTTGTTTTGCAATAGTTTAGAGGTGGTTAACGGAAAAAGAAAAACAATATTGGGAATCCAAAAGCACTTCAACATACAAAGTTACAATGCCAACGCTTTCTATGATTGGCATTGCAACGCATGCCGGGTACAGCTAGTTTTGTAATAAATATCTTTTGTAATAAAATTCCCTTGCTATTTATTATAGCCTATTTGAATTGCAGCCAATGGCCATAGCAGGGTGTTCTAATTGAACACCCGAAGGCTCCCATCAAGTTCAATTTCAAGGACTTCCAACTTTGGCTGCCAGAGTTGGCACTGTCTCTAACACCTAGCGGTGAACGTTGGAACTTGATAGAGCGTTTCTAATCATAACCTACACATTTAGTTACACACTACAAATTGTAGTGGTAGGTTCTTTTACATATCATAAATCTATGACTTGGGCCCACCGGCTTTACTTCCCCTCGTAAGGCTGGCATACTGGAGGATTTTAACGCTCTTAAATATGCGACGACTTTGGCCGGATTTGAACCCGCGATCTTGGGAACAGCAGTTCAGCATGCTACCAATTACACCACCGAAACCTGATTTAAAATGATTCATTTTGATTTTGGGCAATGTAAGATTTGAAGCGCCAGAGTTGTGCGATAGAATCTGTAAGTGCCGAAATCTATAAACGAGTTCCATGTGTGGCGTCTTGTCAAGTGTGTGTGTCACACGCCACAGCCAAACATGGGAGAACTGAATGCTTTCCACTAGTTCCACTCTCAGTCGTGTCGCTGAGAGGTACAAGATAAAGAGTTTTCGAAAATGAATATATTAATTAACAGACGTGTTAATCTTTCCTACTTCTGACCTTTATCTAAAGGGTTTCATTCATACACAAACAAGTTTCGGGATGACAATTGTAGGGGTTGGTGTGTTGTTGTTTGAGTCTTCAGTCTTTTGACTCGTTTGATGCAGTTCTCCATGGCTCCCTGTCCTGAGCTAATCATTTCATCTCTACATAGCTAACACACCCTACATCCGAGGCAATCTGTTTAACATATTCTAACCTTGGTCTACCCCTACAGTTCTTGTCTTCGACCCTTCCTTCCATAACTAAGCTTGTTATTCCTGGGTGTCTTAGTATGTGTCCTACCAACTTATCTCTTCTCTTCATTAGCATTCTCCAGAAACATCTCTCCTCTCCCACGCGTCTTAATACCTCTTCGTTTGTAACCCGTTCTACCCATCTGATCTTCATCATTCTCCTGTAGCACCACATTTCAAGCGCTTCAATTCTTCACTTTTCTGCTGCACCAATAGTCCAAGTTTCACTTCCATAGAGCGCCACGCTCCAGACAAAGGCTTTCAAAAATGACTTCCTAATGCCTAAATCTATATTTGATGTCAACAGTTTCCTTTTCTGTTGAAATGCTTTCCTTCCCTGAGTCAAACTACTTTTTATATCCTCTTTGCTTCGTCCATCACTGGTTATTTTGCTTCCTAAGTAACAGAAGTCTCCTACTTCCTTTAGCTTTTCACCTGCCAATTTGAGGTCCTTAGAGTGATTTATTTCGGCTGCATTCCAATATTTTTGTGTTACATTTATTAATTTTCATCATGAATTCTTTCCTCAAGACGGAGTCCATACCATTGGTGAGGTAGAATAAATCCTATAGTTTTCTCCCTCTTCTGCGCGGCTTCGGTGGTGTAGTCGGTAGCATGCTGAGCTTCTATGCACAAAGTCGCGGGTTCAAACCCAGCCGTCAGATATTTTTAAAGCGTTGAAAATCCCTCAGTATGTCTTCCTTCGGAGGGGAAGTAAAGCCGGTGGGCCTATATCATAGATTTATGGCATGTAAAAGAACATTCCACTAACTACAATTGTTTGAAGCTAAATTTGTAGGTTTGATTTGATAAACGCTCTATTAGTTCCAACGTTCGCTGCCAGATGCTGGTTTCGGCGGCATCTAATAGACAAGTTCACAGCTAGGTGTCGTAGTCGGTAGCATTTGGTAGCAAAAGTAGGAACTACTTGAAATTGATCGTCCGCAGTCCTTACCTGAATTAGAAACAGATAACACACACTAATACAGCCATCACAATTAACACCGGTTATCAGACAGATTCTACACACACCTAAAGTACACGGGGCTACATGTCCACGTTGTCGCAGCCCCTAAACTGAGGAACCATCCAACCAACTTCAATCCGTAATAAATATATTTTTATCACATGTAATTTTTCAGGTTATTTTTGTATTTTCCAGTAATTGGGACTATATTGTGGTTATTCCCTTAAGGTGGGCATTAATGAAATATTTATTGCAGCTAATAGCCAAAGGAATGATACAGACAAAATGAAACATACATAGGAATAAACTATTCATTACAACAGAAGGACGTCAGAGATTTAAGTCTATATGTACAGTACATCGCATGATATCTTTCGCAACATTTGCCGCAACGTTCACATACACAGTCTGCGTCTGGCTGGTGAAACTTCTTTAACTTGCACAGCTTATGGTGAAAGCCACGTATGGCAAAGCGTGTAACTGTATGTCTTAGTTCGTAGCCTGCCCGTTTCCAATCATTGCAGGTCATTGCGTCAGTGATGTAAAAATCCCACCATATGTCTCTCTTCTTCTATTGCTGGTTCTCCATGAGTTGCACGTATGCTGGTGTAGACGGTAGCGACAGTTGGAGGCGGAGCTCTTCCACATAATATAATTCTCGTGTTAATTCATAGACTAGTCTTGAAGGCGTGTATTTTGAAACACACAGAACCTTCTTTAGGAAAGTCGCTTTTAGTTTTTCCAACTTTTCCAGGTGTTTCAATTTGAGGTGTGTCCAGATATTCTCTAATCCATATGTTACAACGGGTGTAACCTTGAGCTGGAAGAGTTTCAAGGATGTTTTGACGGAGAGTTTTCTCAACTGTCTGATATCATTTATGGCCCTCGTAGCCGCACTGATCCTATCGTTAACGTGAAGCGTAGAGACGTTGCCCGTTGTCTGAAGTGTCACGCCTAGATATTTAAAGTTAGAAACGCTCTCCAGGGGGTTTTCTATGTGTGTGAAAAAACTGCTGGTTTTCCCCCTTTGCGGAAAGTCATTGATACAGTCTTGTTTTCGTTTAGGCTGGGTTCATTCTCTTCCGCCCATTCCAACAGCAGATCAAATGCAGATTGTAGATCATCTTGAGATCTCGAGGCCAGCACAATATCGTCAGCGTACATATTGTACCCTTTCGTTATTATATGGAATATGTGTTCGTATCCCAGCTAGTTCACGGTCTTTCGAGGTATGGGGCGTTCAACCCACTATACGAGCACATATTCAGGATTTGAGTCTGTCAGGTAACTACTCTACGTGAAAGAAACAACATAGTCCTAAATATCACACTTAATGGCACTAATTCATGGCAAAACACAACACAAAACACAAAAATATTTTACAATTACTTCCCACAACAAAAATCAAAATTACATGTGAGTCTCTTCATACAGTTAGGTGCTCCACCGCACTCATATCTATCCTAGATATCCTATCGTTGGTGCTCTTTGACATTTGCGAGTGCCCATAGTGTTCTTCACGTGGCACAATTTAACACAAATTTGCATATCACAACACAACAAACACAAATTACATCTAAATAACATTAAATATGCAATTACTAAATATTTATCCGTTTTGACACGGACCATTTATTTTAAATGACATTGATTCATTAGCTTATGCCCTGTTTAGCATGTGTTGCCTTTCCGCGCGTATCGTCTTCTTTTCCCATAAGTTTCAAACGCTAAAGTGGTACACCTTCCCATCCAAAATACACATAGTTATAGACATTTTATTGCTTCACCATACAACACTCTTCTGGGTCTGGTCATATCATTATCGTTACAAACGTGTCATATCATTAAATTACGCTACCCGTATGAATAAATTAGCATGAACTGGATAGTTATTCTTTACAAAAATGCATCTATTTATTTGGTGGAGTTAATTTGTCCTCGGACAATAACTTGGCCAAATCTTATCCAATTACTCCGTTCCAACATTCCATATGTATGGAAACAGTACATATAATTCATTTGATACCATCATATCAAGCACATCTTAATTACTTTTCGAAATATCGAGATCCTTCAGTGTCCCACTACAATCTTAAAAGAAAAGGATCCGGTCTAATTGACTTCCCTTAGTGTGAACAAGAGATTCGTCACGAACCGTCCTAGGCAAGCTGGCTGACGGGTCTGTGGCTTCTACCTGCCCTCCTGACCGACTCCCTGCAATGGCCATGTGCTCACTCAATGGTGCAGCCCTACTAGGGGTGCATGATTGGATTGTGTCATTACGAATTGAGTCGATCTAATTATTTAATACCTACACTTAGAGTATTTTATGGGCTCATATCGGCTCCTAATTAGTATTCATAGCAAGGGATGGATAGCAAAATAGCTTCGCCGTTCTATGGACGTAATCAGTGGCTCTATGCACGTCCCAACTGATTTTCAAACTGTTATCTCACTGGACGGGCATGAATATAACTGGAGGAAATTCATATTTCCTACTCGAAGAACCTTTGTCTTACCTCTAAGGGCAGATCAATGACTATACTGGCCTACCTAGGGTGTCTAATGGTTTTCCCTGGCAGCGAAGACTCTGCTAACAGTGGATACAGACAGACTCTGTCCCAACTCTGTTGCGAATACACATGTATGCTCTAAGGCGATACCATATCGTAGCTTAGAAGTTTGGCCTACTAGATTCGTCAACGCGCGAACTATTCGTGGATGGTCCCTGCAATTTATTGACGTAAATCTCTTGATTCTACGTTACATGCTCGCTGATCGCGGCTAAAATAACATTTCTTACAGATGACTCAATTCCTAAAGCACTCATGTCCTTCATACACTTACTTATAAGCCAAAGCTTTACGCAGCTCCAAAACAAGTATTAATTTACTGGCATTTACCTTGACTATCTTAATGGCTCTCAAATACAACCATGTAGAATATAACATAATAAAACATTTATCTATCATTTCAATGACACTGAAAAACTCTCTTTATCTCTCTATTTATCTATCTTTCTTACTTTTCACAATAACACAGTATTTTTACAATATATGACACACTTTGCACGTTCTATAGGCATGAATACGCCGATTTATATATTTATTATTGTTACTGACCCCAGATTATATTATTATTATTATTAGTTAACGTTATCGTTACTTTCATCAACATCTTACGCCTAAATGGTCGTAAGCTTGTTATCCTCAAAGCCATATATTTATAAAAATACGAGGGATGTGAACTCGTACACAAATGACTGTTAATTCTTAATATTTGAGGAAATGATTTGTTGTATGGTGAGCTATTAAACCATATCAACATATTGGAATGGTACTCACTTTAATTCTCGCTGGGTTAGTCCAACACGCCATAAGTTCGCCCACCATCATGATTGCCTTAAGCCATCATTACACTTTCCATATGACACATTGCATAGGATTTGCACATGGTAATTATATCTTACATTAGTGGCATTTTACACTTGTTAAACAACACACATTCTTTCAACATATAAACATAAACACCTTGATGATCACTGTAACATAACTTTATACACAATTTTCACACGGATATTTGCTTGGATTTCCACTATTGCCTGACTTCAGAGATGCGATGCAGCTAAATCTTGACTACCGCCTGTCTCCTTCGAAAGTCTATCTCGCGTGTGTGTGCTCATCTCCCGCCTGCTAGAGCTTCTATCTTCTCTACTGCAAAGTTGCTCAAACCATAGATCACAGATACTTGTAATGCTTTCCAGGTTCCCGTAAAACTGTAGTGTTCATTACAATTTTATGTGTTATATTACCTATTATAACACTCCCTGTGGATAGGTTCATTGTCTGTAAACATCATCACAAAATATCTCTACGCTGTACTGCTTATTTATTCGCGTATACTGTCTGCTTATACGTCTGTTGTAGACTAATTATCATATAATGCAGAATTACTTTTATTATGCTGCATGATGCGCCTTTCATTGTTCATTACTAAAATACTGAACGTCAATACTTTTAAATTTCGCGCACTTTCCGGCGTGGTCGAGCAGCATCTCGTTCCACGAGTTGAGTCAAGAAGAACTGACCGTCTCCTACAGCTTCCCCCATATAAAGCTTCGTGACAAAAAGTAGTCCACAGGATTTCCAGCAGCGACTCTCTTCTTAAACAATGCGTTCTCTGACAAAGTGAAGTGTGATTCTTACTCGTCTATTCATGGAGGTTCCAAATTCACTTGCGTGCTGGCAATTGCTTCGTCCAATTATTTAGAATTAATTGCTTTCTTCCATGAGGTTGGGACGCTACTTCGGTTATTCCCCTGCTGCTACAAGACAAATCCTAGCTCTGCCGCGGATTTGGTCTGTGCGTAAGCTCCTTTTTAGAAGCAGGCTTTAATTTAGGTGTGTGGGCACTCCTAAATTACCTTTCCTAGAATATATGCATCTGGATGTAAGTTTCATCTCAATTCATTGCTCCATTTGGCCGTAATTAATTAATTTCTTTGGGTGACCACCCCCACTCTGCCTCTTCTTCTTGTGAGACAGGGGTTCCCATAGACATCAATCTCAATTCGTTCCCCCCAGTCCCGCCGATAAGTAGTTCGCTGGCGTCGACTGGTAACGCCCCTTTGCTAGCTACGATTAGTCAACTGTCAAGCTGGCCCGTTTTCTTCAGCTCTTAGTAGCTCATACGTACACTGGCTTGTATTTTCTACAATATTCCAACTTTAATGCAATAATATTCTCGTTCTGGACGTGAAATCATGCTGTTATAATTATATACAATTATAACTCATTGCTCCTTGGGTTCACTGTGGCTGTTCCCCCTCAGATATCAATGGTTCGATTCTCAGCAGAATCGTGGGCCTGGTTTTTCTTTCATAAAGACCCCGGTTCGATGCTAGTCAGCAGTGTCCAATTGGGCACAATATACAGAATTACTTTCTCCGAGACTACCTTTGTGATATCCGCCGTCGCGATGATGAACAGTAATGGGCTTAGAGAGTCCCCTTGCAATACACCGGTTGTTTGATCTATTAGGTTTGATGTTGTGATTCCATCGCTTATCTCTATGTAATTTGAGGCGAGGATGCTTGTGATAAGCCGTTTTGTATAGCTGTTACTTCTCATTTGATTTCCTAGCTTCTCTATGATGATTTTCCTATTGACCATGTCGAAAGCTTTGGAGAAGTCTATAAATATGCCATATAGCTTTCCTTTTGGGACTGTCAGAGCTGTCTCAATATCATTTAGAAGGCATTGGATAGCCTGTGTTGTAGATCTTCCTTTTCTGAAACCAAATTGCTCCTCCGGGAGCTTAGGATAGATTTCTCTATTATGGCGTTGGTATAAAAGTTTTGTTAGAATTTTGAATAACGCACATTCCAGTGCAATACCTCGATAGGAGTTTGGGTCCTCGGTGCATCCCTTTCCTTTATACAGCAGTTTTACTGTGGACCTTCTGCAGCTATGGGGGATATTTCCTTGCCTGAGGCATTCATTCAGGAGAGATATTGTTTCTTCTTTTAGCACTGGGAGAGCAATTTTAAGGTGCTCGTTACATATATTGTCTGGTCCACAAGCTTTATTATTCTTCGAGCTGATAATAGCAGCCTCTATCTACTTCCTCAGTTGTAAATATCTCTGTATCAAAGTTCTCCTCAATCTCGGGGGTATCAGTGAATTTGATAGAGTGGTGAAGGCTATTAATGGATTGGAGAATTGTTTCTTCGCTTGTTAGTACATTCGTGTTGACCGACTGAAAAGCACTAAACTCTTGTTTACTAAGGCAACACTGAAAATATGGCTTCAAACACCACAACCACAATCAGCAGTCCTTACTTAAATTTAAAAAAAGACAGATAGCACACACTAATACAATCATCACAGATTCTACACACCGACGGTAGTGGCTACGCTGGCTCAAGCGCAGTATTAGGTCATGGGGCCAAGCTCTCTGCTGATTCGGTAGACGCGTGGGTTCGAGCCCCTCCGTCGGCCATCCTTGAAATGGTTTTCCGTGGTTTCCCATTTTCAACACCAGGCAAATGCAGGGATGGTAACTTCTGACAGGCCACGGCCGCTTCCTTCCACATCCTTGCCCAGTTTCATTCACCATCATTCATTTGATCTCTCATTAACTCCTCACATGAGGTTGGCGTCAGAAGGGCATCCGGCCGTAAAAACCATCGCCACAAAGACATCCATCGCATCTCATCCCCGACCCCGTAGGAAAAATCGGGAATAATAAGGGGTAGACATACTGTGCCCTTTTAGCAAGAAATATGCAAATCACAGTATGCCAGCATTGCTCAATTCGGGATTTTCGGGGTTGTAGTATGTTCTCCCACTCTGTGACTTACACATTTTGGATTAAATAGAGGATACACTTGCAAAAATAACAACAAAATCAACTCCTATTTTAAAACATTTAATTAACCAAAATTATGGCGCTACAAATAATAAAACAAATAAACTACTGACCAATAATCTTCTACTTGTTCCAAGTGAACAAGGAATAATATAAGAATTAAACAAATATTGTATTAAAACACATGGTTTCCTTTAAAACCAACAATTCATAATTATTTTTACTTCCATAAAGTATCTATCTTAAAGTTCCATATAACTACGAGCTCCTTTGGCTCGATACTTTCTATAATAACGGTGTATTTCTTTAGTACACCTCAAACACTATTTTTATATTTCTTATCATCAAGACAAATATATAATTACATTTAAAGTACATGTTAATTCTTTACTTAAATCTTTGGGCACTTCACATGTTTTCAGCATTTACCATCCCTCTCAAGTTTTACAAATTCACCATAGTGATCGGGAAAATACTTGTTTACTCCAGAGTTATAAAGATTACTTGACAAAGTCACAAACTATGATTACTCCCGGAATCTAGTTACCTTCATTTAACTCGTGGAATCCTACTTTCATACAACATTACAATAGGGATTGTTATTTATTTCATTTGTCTTATAAGACCATTATCACATAAGAAAACTACGATCTGAACTTGCAAGCGATAATTTCATCTACAAGGACCTCGGTTCACTTCCCGGATCATTAACAACTTTTAAACACTCACGGTGTATTATTTACTTCTTACAGACGGCCTTCACCAACCCTCCTGCTATGAGGGTCTGACCGTTATACTTGATCGAGATTTATGACTGGTAGGGTGACTTCCAGTCTAGTCTACGGTCGGAGCTCTCCTCAATGCTTTTAAAACAAACCTTCCTTTCTTTTTTTTTCAGTTCTATGGAGAGACCTGGCATTTAACTTCACTTATTTCCTTTCAACAATATTATTTGGCTCATAAACCACTCTCGTAACCTTGGCATTTATTAATTATAAAGGGTCCTCATTGATTGGGAAGAGTAATACACATTCTACGACGAATAATTAGGGGCTTCAACAACAAGAGGATTCTAGGTTCGAATCTCTTAACATGCCTCGGGAACCATTCCCACATTGGAGGACTTATACAAAATGCGATTTAGGGTCAACCGTAGCCTACATGACCTACGCTCAATAATACCATATATTTGCTCCCTTTTCAATATAACACACACATGGCCTCGTGATCTATGTCACTATTGGAGGACTTACAACATATCTCAATTCACCGCAATCAACTACCCTTCATAAGTAATTTACCAAGTACTTTTAACCTTTACGCATTCCTAGCGTGACATTTTACATTATTTTTAAGCCTAGCGTCTTCCAAAGAACTGATAAATTCCATATTAACAATTGATACATATCTCAATTTTTATATTAATCTTTCCCTTTGACAATAATTGCTCTATTTTAATAACATGCATTACTATCATGTCTTATACTTTTGTTAAGGCTCAAATGCTCTTATTTTCATATCATTTATATTTCCTTTATATTACTATTATTATTATTAATACGCTTGCTTTTATAACATTCGTCAAATACACTGACATTTTATTCATACATTTCCTCTACAGGATTTATTCTTTCACATAATTATTTATAATTTCTCAAAATTCTATTTTTGTTCAGACCGCGTTCTTATTCTGTATTTAGTTATTTAGAAACATCCCTTTTACTCAAAAACTCCGGTGGATTTGTACACAATCATTTCCCCGACACCAAAACATAATGAAAATCTTTACTCACATGTTTAAGGTCGTTTCTTGACCCTTCTCCTCGTGCGATGTGTCATTTTTGGCCCACCTTTTTTTAAATTACTCCATCGTGTGCAAATTCATTGCATGTACAGACATATCTTGACACATATTTAACACGTATACATTTAACACTAATAACATTTTAAATACACTGGTGTATCCGTTTAGAACACACAATAAAAACACTGAAAATATATTACTTTTAACACAAAATCTTGATATATTTACACTTCACGAATTTTGATCACTAGGCCGCTATTTAAGCCTATCACACGTGACCTCTTGACCTCCCGTCTCCAAGGGTGAAATTTAGTAATGTCGGCTTCCTATCCTCTCTGAATGTGAAAGTCTCGAATCATCTACTTACTCCCTGCAATAGCACTCCTTCGAATCCCGTTCTTGACGATCTGCTATTCGTCTGACACGAACGGCTCCCCTTTTAGATTCTATTTATTGATCTTAGCGAAAGTCTGTTCTGTTCACGGTCCCCTCGATAATTTATCGGTGACCTATGGATTTTTAGCAACTAATACTTCTTGCGTCTTAGTGCTTTTGAATAGTTCGTCTGCTTTCTTGAAACGGTGTCTATAGATTCCTGTCTTCTTCTTTGCTTATTCGGTTCTCGCACTCCTAATCTTCTAGAATACTTACGAACCTTATTTTCTCTGTCCCTGCTCGGGTTCTTTAAATTAGATAAACTGTTTATCTCGCTGTTACGGTACTTCCGTACGTTATGATACTTTTGGTCGTTTACTTAAAGACCTATCGCCCTGAGTCCTAAGTTCGCAGCCTGCTCTGACTGTATTTTATGAACTTTTCACTGTAAACTTTTATACTGTCGGACCTAAATCCTGTAACTAGGATTTTCCTAATTTTTTCAACACGGCGATACTGTAATTTTACTTCTTTACAACTCCTTTACGGAGGTACGCGAGTTATTGATACCGCGACGCCCGTGGCTGTCGGATATTTTCTATTCGAGGTGATACAGCGTTTTTCCCCTCAAGGAAAGCTGGTATACTGTCTTAGGTGTGTTTCAGCGTGACGCCCCCTCACGGACTATTGGAATTCGGTGTCTGATGTAACACAGTGACGCGCCCTCAGGCCGTTTGATAACTGCATGTACTGATCCAGCGTGACGCCCCCCTGGGCTATCGGAAACTGAATTCGGTGTGATACAGAGTGACGCCCCCTCACGGACTGTCGGAATACTGCATGATTGGCTTGGTGAGGCCAGGAGTTTTATACTCTTTAGTCACAAAAAGATAAAATCCTAGTCCTTTTCGTGACCAACTTTTGAACTAATTGTCGTACAATTATAAAAATTATATCTCCAGAAAGCTCGTCTTCCAAACGTCAAATAATCTCATTGCGCATAAGGATCGATCGTGCATTTCGGAGATATTAATTAATTTGTAGTCTTCAGCTGCGTGGGTGTTGCTGTTCATTTCATTGCTGTGGATTTCCGAGTCACGCTTCTCTGTCTTAGTAAAAATTTTCCACTCGTTCTATTAATATCCATGACCCGCTCCTCTCAAGGAGTCAAGAGGCATGATCTCATCTCTTGAACACCTGGTCCTCGCTGCTTGCACAACGTTAGGCTAGAATTCTGTCTTGAAATTTCTCTATGTTACATTAGAAACTGTATGTTTCTTTCATTTCTTCCCCAAATACATGGATTCGACCCCTTTTGAGCCAACGGTACATGGGTTCAATACATACATCAGACAGATTCTACACACACCCAAAGTAGACGGGGCTACATGACCGCGTTGACGCAGCCCCTAAACTTAAGAATGAACCAACCAACCAACCATATTTCAATATCGAAACACAGTTACACAAACAAATCAGTAGGGGCAGATGACCTCATAGTTCCACCCCTTGAAACAACAATAACTAACTAACAAACTACTGTACCCATGTGAATAATTTCCATGGAAAGCATGCTTCTGCCTCCAGCTAGCATCAGTCCTCAGGCGTGTACCGTCCACCCACTGAGCAGTTGCATATTTTAGATCTGAGACTAAGAGGTATCAACTCTACAAAATAAGACACAACTCTATTGTAAAGACTTAAATTGAGCTTTAAATCATGGCTTCACACAAAGCAAAATCACAATCCGAACAATAATACACAAAAACGATGCAAAACTTACTCCTGCAATCAATTATTATTCGCATTTTGTCCTCACAAATCCAAATGATTACTGAATTATTTACCATGAGATTAACCTAGAATTCACTCTCAAGTGCGCACAACTGTTCTTACAATCTTACGTCACTTATTGTGACAATTTTTAACTTCACAATCTCTAGTTACTTATTATAAACACATTTGACTTTACCCTATGCGTACCATCATGTTCTGTATTTCTCTTCCCACCAAAATGCTTGAGTTTACCATGCATTAACCAATCTATTAGTTGCACATCATATTTAATTGCAACTCCACCGTTAATTGTAATTCTACCCTTTTTGTAGCTCCACTGTTAATTGTAATTCTACCCTTTTTGTAGCTCCACTGTTAATTGTAATTCTACCCTTTTTGTAGCTCCACTGTTAATTGTAATTCTACCCTTTTTGTAGCTCCACTGTTAATTGTAATTCTACCCTTTTTGTAGCTCCACTGTATGCCGTAATGAGTTTACTTTCATAATAATTCTGTTACCGCTGTGTCGGGTGGGATTTTATGCTACCCTTGCGTGGGCGTAGCGTGTGACATCTGGTATCCACCTTCGGAAATAGGTGATAATGTCAGTATAAAAATGTAACTTTTAACATATCATAACTTTGCCAAATATTAAGTTATCAGAATGCTTCTTAATTATCAATGTGTCTCAAACCACACATATTCATTATCCATTACTACAATCATTATTTTATAACAAACAGGGTTTCATAGTTTTTCACTTTAAACATCTCACTCCAAGCCTAGAGTACGGTACGGTCTCTTCCCCCGACCCTTCCTGAATACAATGGGCTCCGCGACGGGCGGTAACAAGATGGTCGTTACTCCCCCTCACGCCCCTCTTTCCCTCTCAAAGCATTAGCCTGTGGCTTCAAACACAATATTGCCGTTTTAGTGACCCACAATACATATGACCTAATTCATACTGAATGCACTACGGAATATGGAATTGTTTAAGCATTTACTCCTATCATTAGGATATTAATAGCTGGCCTCAACAGGTCCATTTACATTTATCTGAAGGAAACGAGATTCATCAAACACAAGTCGAATTGGAATAGCCGGCGCTTTTTAAAGAACACGGTCAGGGCACAGCTTCCTGCCGTCCAAATTCACTCCCAGGAGCTGAATTTATTCACACAATAGCTAGTTCTCGGTCGATATCAGGTGTCATGGTGAGGTGTCCATGTTTCCCTCTCATACACCACTGGATTCGAACCCGGAACGCTTCATAGCAATACACAGAGCTAGGGTTTCCTCACTAGATACGCTCAATTGCAATATATCTCTCTGTATGCCCTTGGCAGTACGAGATTTCACACGTCGATTAGGCTGCCTGACTTCCATGAACATTGTGAGAAGATCCCGTCCTTAATTAATAAGATAATATCTACCAATTACTCTTATAAGCTTATTCATCAAGCTGCAATTCAATTCACTATTAAACACTTCCATTTCCTATCTCCTTGCATATTTCTTTCCATTATCATAAGATACTCTGATATTACATTCCTTTGCTTGGTCCATCACTTGTAATAATACTGCTTGGATACACAGTTATTCAAATTAGCATATATTTTGCTTACAATCATTTTCCCCTGATATTTATTTATTCTTCTTCTTATTATTACTGACCTAAATTTCCCCTACTCCGACACAACGTAACCGTATTTATATAATCAATAACCGAACATCCATGTTCGTTACGTCAACTTTCTATTTAACTCAATTGCCATTTCTACATTAGTGGTAACGATTTATCCACACAATGATGTACAAAGACATCTTAACTTGACTAAATCAACACAACATTAATATCTGAAGGTTCTACCACCCAAATTTGACTCTCATTGGCATATTCTACAACTTTTGAAATTACCCGACATAGAGTGGACTACATATTGTTTTAGATCCCTTATTTGGGGGTGGTTGGATCTAAAACGGAAGAGTTGTTGTGTTAATTTATAAAGAAGTGCCTAAAAGGGGGTAGCTTCCCGTAGCCGGGCAAGCTGACCAGTGTAGAGTGTTGTTTAGTGTTAGGGTGCTCCTATAAAAGACGTAGGTGTATTTTAGGGGATGGAACTTAGCGTACAGGTCAACGCGCTGGTCTTCCAGCTGGCTGGCTGGCTGGTTATTTAACCGATGTGCACGCGTCAGCGTTATGGCACGCGCTGCTCTTAGCAGTCGGGCCTATGCGGGAATACAATGATACTTGCGCTAGCAAGTATCTGGCTACTGTAAGTCACGTCTAATCGTGACGGAGGATTCAGGATGGACTTTAGGTCGTGAAGAGGCGTGTAAAATAGTAATACAGGTGTAGCGTACTGACCAAGTGTTTATTGGTCAGTAATATGGAATTGTGAGTCCCTTCTAGGGGATGTAGTAAATGTTACAATGTGTACAAACTTGTGTATACAATTTGTGGGTAAAGGTTACAAAGTACAGGATTCTGAACACTTGCTGACTCACCTGATGATACCAGCGATAGCCTCCGGCCGACGCACTGTAAGACTGGTAATTGAGAGAGCTTGACCTCTTTAAGGCTCCCTCTTATATTCTTCGGCGTTGCTTCGTCGACATTCTGATGGCATAGATGCCCCAGTTAATTGTGTGTCGCTGTTTGTGGTAGTGATGCAAGGATTGGGCCAGCTTTCCAGAATGGTTAGCTGTCCTTGCGGTGTTAATAGATGTTGGTCTGGACTTACAAGGGTTGCCAGTTAGGGGTGATTTAGATAGATGATGGGGGGATGGCCTCCAGGGGGTGCATACCCCTGGGGGGGCTGTACAAGCCTCTTCCCCTATTTAGTTCGCGTCCCCACGAACGGGAACGGAACTAGGGGTTGGGATGTTGATGTAATAGATATAGTTGATATGGTTGTTCTTGAAGCCCCCTCGTATCTTCTGTTGGTGTCCTCTTCCTCGTATGATGTTGTGATGTCGTGTTGCTGTGTAGGTGTGAGATCAGCTCGTGTTGAGAGGGGAGGGTTATGGGATATACATATATATATAACATTGATATTGGCCTAGACATTATAAAAATATTGCATGAAAAAAAATCGATATTGACCTTTTGAAAGTTTGAAGGAAAAAAAATACATGGTGCTGATAGTTATTCGGTACATTGTTGTGCAGGGAGGAAAAAAACCCAGGATGATTGCGTCGTCCGCCCTATCTTAGGGAAAAAGTGCTCCCTGCAATGAGAAAGATAGGAGAAAATAGAAAAAATGGGTGTTCCAGGGTATAATTTAAGGGAAATATTCAAAATGCATTTATTGATTTGGGATAAAACGGAACACCCTGACAAATGGGGAAGTTAGAAGAAAGAATGAAAAATGAAAGAAAACAAATCATAGACATTGTGTATATGTGATTTTAACAAACAAACAGAAAAGTATACCTTTGAATGTGCTATGTTGCGATGTTCATATGTTGACATTTAGGAATATTATTGATTATTGATTTCTATTGGAATAATTGCCCGTGGGCGCATGAATTTGTATTAAGTTACCCTTTAAAATTATCAGTTACAATGATCTTATGTCTAACTTAAGCGCGCTAATCTCTTATAATTCTAGTTTTTTTTGTACCTCGCGTGCACGCTACTCGTTTGTACGTACGCTTGCCGTCTCACGGCTAATCCTGTACGGCCACTTCTTTGTACGGTTTAGTGGTCGTACCGCTTGCAATGTATCCTTAATCCCTAATCTGTGAAGCATTCCCTGTGGGTGAATGCTTTCACACTTGACAATGAGAGTCGCCGCCACAAACCGGTTGCGCCCTCATTGCCGTACTTTGCGCCGCATTTTTGACGCCTTATGTGTCTTTTGTATGTTGATCTGCCAGCGAGCCTGATACCCCACAGGTATCAACCGTGCTGTGCAGATTTTTAAAGTGTAGCTGTAAAATGTGGTGAGCCTGTAAGTGAAGATGAATATTAAATATAAATTAGTGCGCACAGGTGTGATACAATAATAATACGGCATTAATAGCATGCTTCGGCTATATGGCAGCAAAATCACCGTCACCAGTGCCATATTCCTGGTGACGATTGCCTGAAAAAAATAGAGAGGTTAATAAAACATTTAAATATTGCCTATTTTCTATGCCGCTTCCTGTGGTAGTGCGTCCACAGTGTGAAGCTCTTTTGACCTGTGAAAAAAATGGCATGGTTAGTGTTAATGGATGTATGGCCGGGCTTACCCTATACGGTGCCGTAATGTCGTTTCTTAATGTGTTGTCGGTCTTACCCCGGTAGCGGGATTGTGGTTACCGGGTGCCGATATATTCTACCTTAATTATACTTATGCTAATGTATTATCGTGTATTCTAATGTATTGTAATGTGTTATCGGACTTATCCTGATGGCGGATTTGTCGGCCATCAGGTGCCGAGCGGCGTTATCTTAACACTATCTATCTTAATTATGATTACTAATAATAAAAAAATGCCTTAAATGTAAAACTATGCTGTATATACATGCCGAGTGGACCTTACTCTAAAGCCGAAATGTGCTGTGCTATTATTAGCAACAGCGGTTAGTAAATTTGCTTACATCTAAGTAACCTTAAAAATGGCACTGTACTTAAATACTAAAATTTTGATGGAGGCTCGTCCGTCCGATTTCTCTCGCGGGGGCCCTTGTAGTACATTGTTGAGACCGGAACCCAACAATGCCTCGTAGTCCCCTCCGTCTTAATCCTAATTGTCGACATCTATGCTAAATGATTATGAACTAGTATTAACCTAGTCACAGGCGGCTTACGGTGCCACGAAGTAAACCGTTTCGCCCGCTGTTTTTATCAGCTCTTTACCTTTGCCTTTGCGTATGTAGTCGTAGTTGGGTCTGCCCACTGTAACCCCTGTAGACAGCTCGTTGCATGTCTATTTAATGCCCTAGGCTGCCCGATGCGTCGCCATTTAAGTGGGCATTGGACATCGTCCAATGGCATAGTATTATCTTCGCCTTTATTGGCAATCGTAGTATGCTTTTCGCAGTATAATATTCTCTTCGCCTTTATTGGCCGCCGTAGTATGCTTTTCGCAGTATAATATTCTCTTCGCCTTTGTCGGCCGCCGTAGTATGCTTTTCGCAGTATAATATTCTCTTCGCCTTTGTCGGCCGCAATAATATTTCACTCCAACGCGCAGGAGTCTTGCTTCCCGCTGTAGAAGCCCTACTTACTTAAATTTAACTATAAGTCTAGTCATAATTTGGGTCGTCCCTAGGGTCATCCCCTGAGTCCGGCGCGGAGTGAGCTATTTCTCCCACCATCCTCAGAAAGTCTTCCCTGCAGGTCTTGGCTTCGACGACCGTGGCACATAGTGGGTGTAACTGTCTCCGACAAGGGGGATAGGCTAGATGCACCCCTAGATCTTGACGTTTGCCCGTGCCAGATCCCGAATGCTTCAACCTTACGTGGTTCGTCTGTTTGGTCTAGTCGTTAAGTTAAGTGAGGTCACTGCGCTGTTGAGCCAACTGGGGTAAGGGTCAGCATCACCTTCCCCAGCTCTGCTCCAGTGTGGTGCCTTTGGCCTTCGGCTTATGCCGTTATCACCAATCAGAGTGTTTCAGATTCCTTTTTATGTAATAAAATATGGGCGTAACCTGTGTAAGTAATTTATTTCTGTGTAAAATGTAAAATATCTCAAGTGTTGTGGGGTTGTAGAGCTTCTAGGTGCATAGACTACTTTAGGTCTACTATTGCTACGTCGGCTGTCCAGCGATAATGCTCCGTTACCCTTCATGGAGGTGTTAGTAGGGTCTGTGGCGTCAGGTACCCTGTTATTAGGATCTGGGGGTAGTTATTCGTAGAGTGGACTGAAAGCATGGTAGGAAGAGATTGCGCATCTTTGGGCTCAAATAAATGGTGGCCTTGAGCCGGTAATGCTGCTAGGATTGCTCTTACAATGAGTGGACTGGGGCAGGTAATTCCCGGGATTGCAAAAATATAAAAATTCCATGCAGGTTTGATAGTGATAACCCTTGGTAAATGGATGGGATACTCATGCAGGTATCTGGATATGTGGCATCCGCACTCATGTAAGGATAGGCGTAGGGTGAGGCGTAATAATAATATATCCCTGTCATGCGGGAGTATTTAAGTAACAAAAAATGGTTAATATATGATTGTGGCCTCATCTCTCATTTGGAGATGCGCATTATGCTTAATTGATGTTTGCCGACCCACCCCTAATATTCAGGTGGTAGCATCGAGATCCAAGGCGTAGTAAGCCCTCTTTTTAAACGCATGAAGTCTATCAACCCCTTGGTATACTTTGTAATGTAGTGTAGCTGTTTTGATCGTGTTCATGTGTCTGCGTTGGTTATGTTGGACGTGAGAAGGTTATGGAAGGGGAGGAAGGTGGTACGCTGGTATCCTGTGCTCCTGTCATCCTCCCTTGGTCCATGTCTGATTTCTATCCGCTCCTTGGGATAGTAAAGCGTCGTGACGCTGTGACGTCACGCCTTAATCTGGTCTGCCATTTGTAGTGTGAATGTGGCCAGTGGTCGTAGTGCGACTGGCCATGTCCTAATCGCCTGGAATGATTTCTTTTGGAAATAAAATCGCGAAAGGAAGTTATTAGGGGGGGAGGTCTTGTTTCCTCAGAGCCCCTGTCTGTGTTCGCTCCTGATTAGTGAGCGCGTGTGTGTGTGACTATGTTCCGCTACACCATGCGGACGGTTGGTCTGTTATAGGGCAAGTCCTAATGTGTATCGCGTGTGTGGGCAGGAGGTGCCCGTGGCCTGTCAACGTCTTTGCGAACGTGCTCCTATGGGCCCAAGATAATTTCGGTCTGTCACGTCTGTCCATTGCTAAATGTCACAATTGTTTTTGCGTGTAAAAAAAATGTGTGGCATGAAGATTGTTTTGTGCTTGTAATTTCATGGTCAATGCCGATACAATAATAGTGTCTGTCACCAGCAGTATTGCAATGTGACGAAATCTACAAGTCAGCGGTTTGTATGTGTAATGGCAGGCTCGGACGTTATGCATGTCAGCTGTCGGCACGTGCTTTCTTGCACGTATGCGAGTGTTGTCATTGTTCTAGATTCCGGGCGGACCATGTAGCAATTCGTCCTATTTGCTAGTGCAATTGTGTGGCCATTATTCCATAAGACATTTGTCTTATGAAATTTCTATACCTGTGTCTGGGAAATGTATTTTCCATGTCAGGTGTAATTGAAAGTTTATGCCTGGCTTTTGGCCGAAGGAAATGTGGTATTATCTGGTTGTGTAGTTGTATGGGCCAATTTCAGTGTGATTGGAAGCCTGGATAGTTGTTTTTCATTTGTCCAATTTTTGCTGGGATTTGGACCCGTGATCTATGTAATTCTCTGTGTTCTGTGTCTGCGTTGTGTTTCAGGGATTGAGGCGTCCTCAGTGTGGTTTTTGCTTGTGTCTCTCGTACCAAAAATACCGTTGGTTAGTTAGTTTTTGGTACGAGTGTGGTGTGTGATCATGGGTTCGGACCCGGCTTACTGTAAAGACTTGTTACGACGCTATCTGTGCCGTATATATTATGGCACATGTACCGTGTATTTGCAATGCGCAAATGAAAGTACGCCTTGCTGTGAAGAGTTTGTGTATTTTTGAGTTCTCCTCGTAGTGTAATTTGGGGAGTTGTGTGGTTCTGAACTCGGCTTAAATGATGCCGTGTGTTCTGCTCTGAGAGCTGCTAGCATATTGCTGTCTGTAAGCGTGCAGGTTACCCATGAGACTTGTGTTATCGCTGAGTGTGACAGTATTGAATTACAATGTCGTGCGCGCTCGCTTGTTACTTGTTTTGATAATGCTCTGTGTCCGGCACATGTGTGTCTAATCGGCTTGCTCTCTGTGACTGTGAGTAGTGCTTTCCGCACTGTAAAAGAACCTTTCAATAACTACATTCGTGTAAAAAGTACATGCAGGTCCCTATCCATTGTACAAAATGTCGTTATACACGAGTGTCTCCGGGCCGCTAGTCGCGTGTTTGGTGACTATGTGCCGGAGGCGATTTTGTTGTTTTTCATTTACGAACCTCTGTTAGCGGAACTGTCCCAATCTGTTTTAGCTTCCTATTTTTCTATCCTGTAACTGGATAGCTACCCGACCTTGCATTCCTGGTATTCAGAAGTTTGCGGGTTTTGAGACCGTCTTTTACCCAGAGTAATTGTTTCTGGCGCCATTCTAGGCAGTGTCTCCGGGACAGTTCTGTCGAGTGTTAGGATCGTATCCCGGCGCGGTCAGTGAGGTCCGAAGGCTATTTCTTGGCCTTCTTTCCACGTCTGCCAGTGGGATTACTTCCTTTCCTTTTGGCAGTGTTTCCGCCTGTACGTGTAGGTGTGGGAGCTTTGCGTGTTGTTATGGAGGTGAGAAAAAGTCGTGTTATAGGCAGTGTAATGTGTCACGTATGCCTATGGGTTAAATACATACAGTTCAACTTGGCCACCTTCCTTTCCCGTGATTAGTGCGTGAGGCAAAAAAAATGAGTTATGCCCCGCTCCGAATTAAGAGAGCACTTTGGAAAGGGTATAGAAGATATATTGTATGTCGCCTGCCCACTGCTGTATGCTTTATTAAAGTGGGTTGGCAGGTGGCGATAGTCTGTAAAAATTATGTCGTAAGCAATATGAAAAATGTTTGAAAGTGAGAAGTAGGACCTGAGTGTAGTATCCACCTGTTTGGTGACGTTAGTACTACAGTAATCTAGTTACGTCTCAGGGGAATCTACCACTGTTGAAAAATAGTTTGAGATTCTTAATTCTTGCTACAATCAGGGCTTTCGCCCGCCGCAAGAGAATCTATCAAACTGTGGGACCGGAACATAGAACATTTAGTCATTTCCATCTAGAAAGACCCGCTTAAGCTCTATGCTGTGCTTTGATGCTTAAGCTGTGTTCGGAATATCTCTTTCCGGCCTTAAGCCGCGTGGCTCACCTGATGGGCTTCCGCTTGGCTTTGCATATTAGAAACTTTACGTTATCCAAGTTATAATATGGACCAACCATGCTCAATAACCATGGATGGCCTGTGAAAAAAAATGCTAAGGGCCGCAAAAAAAATCAAGAAGAATTTAGAATTATACACCTTTGGTTTAGCCATGTTGCACTGCATATACATGGAAAGAAAAAAAAGTGCCGTTTACGTTAGTGAGTCTTTATGTGTTTATTGCTGTATTTCTCCCGTGTAAACGAGCTTATGTGTGTCCCTAATATAGGTTCAAGTGATATTAGCTTATTTCTGTGTCCCTGGTGGAAGTCGTTACTCCCGTCCGAGCGTCCTTGCTCGGAAAGGTGAAGGCTTCTGCCCTGTTACGAGATTATAGGCCCCTGAAATCCACTGAGGTGCTCCGTTGCTATTTTCCGGCGGAATTTCTAGCAAAGTAAGCCTGGGCCTACTTCCACCGTAACGTCTGTCTGCTGGTCTGAGTGTGCCTGTAGTCGAGGGCCTAATTGCGCTCTGCGCTACCCTAGTAGGGTTTACGGGAGTGTGTTTATTTTTGACTGCGTGGTTTTGTGGGGTAGGTAATAACACCTCTCCTATACCCCGTGTACCGTGTGTTAGTGCCTGGTCAAAATGTGCGGGCGTGTCTTGTGCATCCTGAGGGCCTGAGTGCAACACCCTCTTATGCATTCGCTCCTGGGGTACGAATGGCGGTGTTCGCCTCCGTTCTGGCAAACTTGCCCTTTGAACTGGCGGTAAAGGCCGCTTAATTGCCTGTCTCTGGCCTGGCAATGTGGTGGCGTGTAGCCTGACCGCTTTCTGGCCTGTGGCCACGGTAGACTCCTGCCATTGTGTTGGCCTATCTGTGTGGGTGTGTGTAGGCTTTATGTACTGTAGGGCGGGATCTACGTCCTCAGCCCATGACGTGGTTACGTCCCGTTGTCTCCCTGTCATGTCATGTGTGTCTGAGGGTCCTGGCTTCAACTCCCTCTCGTTCGTCCGTTGCGAGAGGGTTGGCCTAGGTTCTGCTGCCTGGTTTGGCAAAATTGCCTTCCGAACCGGCGCTAAGGGATGTGTAATGGTATAACCTTGTCCCCGCAGTGTATTGGAGTCTAACCTGGCCGTCTTCTGGACTGTGGCCATGGTGACCTCCTTCCCATGTGTGGCAGTACATGGCGAGAGGGACATCCTCGCAAATTGCCGAGTTAGCGTATCTACGCTTATGTCCTCTCTCGGCTGGGCTGGTGGCCCTGCCATGTATTCGAAAATGGCCTTGTTGTTCTGGAGTTCGCGGTACTCGTCCCAAATTTGGGTGTACTGACCGTTGAGGCTCATGGCCTGCTCAGCGACTTTTGTGCCATTGGTCCCTATGCGTCGGTGTTCCCTGATAAGTGTCTCCCATTGTTGGAACATAAACTCGTGTCGGCAGTGTAGTTGCCAGTGTGCTTTAATGATTTGTGTACGGAGGGTGGGGATTTTCGCCCGAATCTTGCGATTCTTAGCGCTGCGGATTGGCCGGACAAGTGCTCTTATGATCCGCATATACTGGGCGTGCAGGAGCTGCTGAAACCTTCTGAGGTAGTCCTGCCTAGTTTCAAAGACTCTGTGCCAGGCAATTAATTCCTGGTACTCCCCAATGCTCCTCAGCACAGCTAGGCGGTATAGAGGGGCCATGCTAAATGAAGTGTATGCGTCTTCTAATTCGAAAAAAAAAACTGTGCGTGTTTGGCAGTGTATCCTGTGTCTCTCTGATTCTTTCTGGGGCTGGGGGGTTGGTTTGCTAAGAATTTCCCCTGTGTAGACAGTGCGAAGCAAAAAAAACTGCTTTCTGTCTGAGAGGAAGAAAAAAAAATTCAGTCTCGCTTGGCTATATGCGGTACGGAAGGGGTCGTTTCTACTACGAGGGCTCGTTGTTTGAGTCCTATTTTACTGTGCGTAGTAGAGGCGCCTCCACCATCTGTTTTAGATCCCTTATTTGGGGGTGGTTGGATCTAAAACGGAAGAGTTGTTGTGTTAATTTATAAGGAAGTGCCTAAAAGGGGGTAGCTTCCCGTAGCCGGGCAAGCTGACCTGTGTAGAGTGTTGTTTAGTGTTAGGGTGCTCCTATAAAAGACGTAGGTGTATTTTAGGGGATGGAACTTAGCGTACAGGTCAACGCGCTGGTCTTCCAGCTGGCTGGCTGGCTGGTTATATAACCGATGTGCACGCGTCAGCGTTATGGCACGCGCTGCTCTTAGCAGTCGGGCCTATGCGGGAATACAATGATACTTGCGCTAGCAAGTATCTGGCTACTGTAAGTCACGTCTAATCGTGACGGAGGATTCAGGATGGACTTTAGGTCGTGAAGAGGCGTGTAAAATAGTAATACAGGTGTAGCGTACTGACCAAGTGTTTATTGGTCAGTAATATGGAATTGTGAGTCCCTTCTAGGGGATGTAGTAAATGTTACAATGTGTACAAACTTGTGTATACAATTTGTGGGTAAAGGTTACAAAGTACAGGATTCTGAACACTTGCTGACTCACCTGATGATACCAGCGATAGCCTCCGGCCGACGCACTGTAAGACTGGTAATTGAGAGAGCTTGACCTCTTTAAGGCTCCCTCTTATATTCTTCGGCGTTGCTTCGTCGACATTCTGATGGCATAGATGCCCCAGTTAATTGTGTGTCGCTGTTTGTGGTAGTGATGCAAGGATTGGGCCAGCTTTCCAGAATGGTTAGCTATCCTTGCGGTGTTAATAGATGTTGGTCTGGACTTACAAGGGTTGCCAGTTAGGGGTGATTTAGATAGATGATGGGGGGATGGCCTCCAGGGGGTGCATACCCCTGGGGGGCTGTACAATATTCACTACAAAATCATGATCTTTGGTACTTACATTGATTATCCTGGTGGCTCCGACCACACGTCCTCTCCGTTAATGCCCGCCATCATTTGCATATTAGCAAGGCATCATTACACTTTTGACACACATTTTACATAATTTTTCCATTACAAAATACACTGCACTTTGCATCTTCATGTCGAAGCTATCGCTTCCTTTTCCACAAACCACGCTATATTGATTATTACACTCGTAATTTACACATATCTAAATAACAAATCACAAAAAAAACACACGATCACTATATACATTTCTCACTGGTTGACCCTTCTTGCAGAATCTCTGAAATGCAGGTGTTGAAGACCTTTCCTCCACGAATACCGCCGTATCTCGTTTGAAAGTCTCGTTACGCTGCCTGACGATTCCCAGCGGTCCCCAACGTCTGTCAACTCCTATCCTTTGATAATTTCCCGATATAGCATAGATATGCTTCCATATCGTCCTGAACGTTAATTAAAGTGGTATCCCAGTGAAGATGCATCACCCGTATAACAATAGTTTATACCTGCGCAATTCGACATCCTATTACCATGTCTAACAAATAGCTTATTTATCGCGCTCGTCCATTGTACATTGTACTTGTACAATTACCACTTTCAATTGTCCTTCGACTGAACTTAAAGTCTCCTTGAATGATATGCTTATAACAAAGCCTTGGACAGTTCCACGTACATTTTTATAATACCACGTAATCTCTTCGTCACGAGGTACGATTGACCGAATCTGACATTGTCTTAACTTGTGCATCACACTGTACATTTACTGCGTACTCAATATTAATCACTTGTAATGCCGACTATTAAAGTATGGCACAACTGACTATTATTAATTGTTCTTAACTTGTGCGTTACACTGCCTGGTTAACATATTGAAGAACACTAAATATGTTAAAGTCTGTCCGCGCGTCCCTTCCTGGACCCGGGCGACATGCGCTCCGCACTAGAATATGGCACGACTGACTGCCTGCTCCCCTGACCTTATATCTGTTTTCAGCAGAAAAGTAGGTCCAAAAATTCCTTGGAACTTCATCTCCTCTCTACGTGCTCCTCTGGTCTTGAAATGACGTTTTCCTGGTCCATCTTGCCTCGCTGATTACATATCTGCCTGTGTGCATGAGGATCGATCGGTCAATTAATTAATATTAATTACCTTTGCCAGCGCGTACCCAAGCCGCGTGGGTGGTTTTCCCCCAATGACCTGGTCATAGTTCTGCGCTGGGCTCATTCCTCCTGTGTTCTTCCGCATTACCTTAAATCTGCATCGATTTCGATGTCTGACTGCTTGTTAATTAGCCTTCTTGCAATTCATTCACGTAGGTGCAATCCTCGTGTCTCTGAGTTACTCCATTCACGAGTAATCATTAAATTATTCTTGCAGTTTCCCACTCCACTTGGCTTCCTCTTATGTGAAGGGGAATCACTGGACCATATATTACTGTCCTCACTCCTCCCAGACGGTGTAAATAGGTCCGAGTAACTGACGTGGCGCCGTGAAAACACGCCTATTTTCTAAACTCATTTGTACCATGTCAAGGGTTCCAACTTCTGTGCTAAGTCCAGAACTGTACGCATTTTACAGCCCAATACTGCCGTATTCTGCTAATATTTTCTACATTATGTTATCAAATAATGTCAGAATTCCTTTACATCACAACAGTGATTTACTGTGTTCTTTCTCTAGGGGTTTTTATAGCTTATACTCACTCTAAGACCTTGGGTTCGTTTCTTACTGGCATCCCTAGTCTGTTCTCATTTTCCCAGAGACCCAGGTTCGACACCAGTCAGCCTAATACCGTAGGGTTCACTACCTAAACAAATCAGTCAGCAGTACTCGTCAGCTTGTCGTGGTATCACATTCACGACATTGACTAGCAGAGAATTGTACAGTCTTGAACCAGTGACCACAAATGATTTGTTAAAGCAGGAAGTATGGTGGAAAGGAGGATTAAGAACACGTATTGTTGCTATGGAAAGATGAGAGCAGCTTAAATTAATGGGAAATGTGCAGTGGTGTTTATTGGGTCTGTATCCTGTATATTAAGAATTAGTATATTACAGTTCCTGCGTTTTCCGGGTTATACCATTTGAGTGTGTGGTAATGTGAGTAATATGCTCGTTATACCTCAAGTTATAGACGAATCGTATACAAGAGTTCAGTGCCCGTGGAAGTTTCATTGTTTGCTGCTCTGCAGCGTCAACACGAGTTATATCGCAATGATCAAGAAGCGCCTCTGCAACTTTGACGTTTAAGTCTGTCGGCAATATTTCCATATTTCTCTTCATAGGGTGGAGTAAAGTGTTGCATAGATACTTTTGCAAGAATATTCTGACCAGTTTAGAGTTTTGGACAAAGTCACACGGAGAATTTTGCCCGGTTTTACCACACAGAATGGAGTTGCTGCTTGTATTTATGGACGGAATTTACTATCATCATCATCATCATCATCCATGCTCCGCTCCAGCGAACCGGTACGGGTATAAATGAGCCTCTTCCACTTTGTCCGGTCCTCCCACATATTGTGTGTGCTCTAATTTCTTCTCACAATTTGCATCCCTCTTGGCCAAGTCTCTCCAGATTTGCTATCTAAATATTTATATACTTATTTTGAATAGCAATTTTGGGAGCCAATGATGATTGCTTGCGTTTTTAAGTGATTTATCGGAAGTGACTTTTGTTTGCATAGGTAACTAGTCATTGTTAGTCGTTGTTGACGCTTTGAATTGCATGAGATAAGTCTGTTGTCTTGCAGTGGATGTATATTTGTAGATCGTCTGTACACAAATGGTAGGTTGTATTTTCATGTGTGGCTGATATGTCATTAATTTGGAAGATCTTTTTTGTTCCATGACTAACTGTGTTCTCTCTGGTCAACTTCACTGCCACAAAACGCTATCATATCTCTGACATTCACCTGACTTATTAACATTTATCTTGTTACCGAAAGTTAAATTGACTGCTAAACAGGTAATTACACTAAATATGTCATCATTTGAGAGGTTTTGACCGGTATCAAAGGTCAAAGAACTTCGATTTCTGCGTGTATATGCAATAAATAGAGAGAATTGTTTAGGGATATGTGGTTGTTGAACTTGCTTCATTTAAATTATCGGGGGCATCATTGATATTATACTGTGATTAGTTGTTGATAACCACACCCAACTTCTTATTCACTCACTAACAACATACAAGGTTGAACTTTATTCTGAAATACCGGTACTTGAATCTACATTGATCACCAAAAACAAGTGAGGTGCGCATCACGCTTACAAACTCTTCATGGAATACAGAATCTCAATCATGGCCAATACAATACATTCTTTGTGTCCATCATGGACCCACGATATCGTGGCTATAGTACACTATAGTAACCATATACAGTATGGACACATCAGGCCTTTACCTTGTAATTTTTTCGTCATTGTTTAAAAACGGCCTTCACCGGAAGCACCGCACGCACGCACGCACGACGGCGACGGTTCATCATGTAGCCGCGAGAGAGCAGTCTACCCATATTCATTATTGAGTGCGGCCTGTCGATTTAGTCTGAAGAAAACATTGCTTGTAATTATTAAAAACAACTCAGAAATATAATTTTGCAATTTAATCAATAGCAGAAATGTGGGAAACCAACATCTGTGCGGTAATTTTTTGCGCGGTTCTTATCACACCGGACATACCAGCATTCCGGTTTCCTCGGGCATTGGAGTGGTAAATACAAATATCAAACGTTACACCGAATGATTCTGGTTTTAATACCTATGAAATTTCAGTCCCTCAAACACATATCCATTAATTCACAAAACAAAAACCACATTTCCCCCCACACTTTTCAATATATCGTGTTATTTTAATCATTCATAACATATCATAACCTTTCATCCTTACGATGCGACACCACAGGACTGGAGAAATGTGGTGTTAAACATTAGATTACACACTTGTTAGAATTAAAACTCAGTAATATTAACACTTTCTATTTTCTTGTTATTTATTTTCTTAAAATACGGTATCTGATTATAAAGAGAGCTAGTGTGTAGAAATCGAGTTAAATAAATTACATAAAATATACATTCAGCGACCCAGCTGTTTATTATGTGTTTGTCCTTAAGTGGTGCTACCAAGCGGCTTACAGGTGAAATGTTGCTGCCTCTTATCAATTGTTTTTTTGAAAATCAGTTCTTCCGGTATTGCCTAAGTGTCCGTACTGTAATGATCTACTGTGGCTATAGTCTCATCAGAAGTAGCACCCCTATTGCACTTAAACAATGGTGGAGCGAAGCTGCATGATGCGATTCATCATAAATACACGCCTAGAATGCAAATTTGTCGAGACGCGGATCATTGCCTGTCTGGTTTACATCTAAAGTACATTACTAAACCAAGAAGCTGACTTGTGATTTGTAGTAGCATTGCAGCATTTGGATGTGTGTGTTTTATTGCATCTTATGACGTCTCCATCTCAACTTGGCTCTGCTGTGTACATTCAGTTTATAATCTTCAAGTCACAGTTATTAATATACATCGTCAAGTACTGTAACTTACCCCGTCCACTTGCCAGATAATTCTGATATTTGTGTGTTGTTGATTCTGTCTCTGTGAGGGGTGATGGTACAGTGGTCCAGCTGCTTGACTTCCACCAAGTTGGACCGTGTTTGATTCCCAGTTAACACGTGGGGAATTCTCGAGTTGAAATGTCACTTCCGGGCGTTCGGATTGCATGTGAACAAAAACATTTCCCATGGCCCGTAGCTTATGATCGCAAGATTAACAGTCTTGTAGAACTGCAAGCTTCCTCCGTTTAATTTTATTTGTTTGTTTATTTATTTATGTATTCATGTATTTGTTTACTTATCTATCTATTTATTAATTCATTTCTCAATTTATGTATTTATTTATTTATTTATCTATCTATTTATTTATTTATCTATTTATTTATCTATCTATTTTTATTTATTTATCTATTTATTTATCTATTTATTTATTTATCTATTTATTTATCTATGTATTTATTTATTTATCTATTTATTTATTTCTCTATTTATTTATTTATTTATCTATTTATTTATTTGTCTATTTATTTATGTAACTATTTATTTATCTATTTATTTATTTATTTATCTATGTATTTATTTATTTATCTATTTATTTATTTATTTATTTATCTATGTATTTATTTATTTATTTATTTATCTAATTATTTATTTGTCTATTTATTTATTTATCTATTTTTTTATTTACTTATCTATTTATTTATTTATTTATCTATTTATTTATGTAGCTATTTACTTATTTATTTATTTATCTATGTATTTATTTATCTATCTATTTATTTATTAATCTATTTATATATTTATCTATTGATTGATTGATTTATTTATTTATCTATGTATTTATTTATCTATTTATTAATTAATTAATTTATCTATTTATTTATCTATTTATATATTTATTGATTTATCTATTTATTTATTTATTTATTTATTTATCTAATTATTTATTTATCTATTTATTTATTTATCTATTTATTTATTTACTTATCTATTTATTTATTTATTTATTTATTTATTTATCTATGTATTTATTTATTTATTTATCGATTTATTTATCTATTTATTTATTTATTTATTTATTTATCTATTTATTTATTTATCTATTTATTTATCTATTTATTTATTTATTTATTTATTTATCTATTAATTTATTTATTTATCTAATTATGTATTTATTAATCTATTAATTTATTTATTTGTCTAATTATCTATTTATATATTTATTTATTTATCTATTTATTTATTTATTTGTCTATGTATTTATTTATTTATCTATTTATTTATTTATTTATTTATTTATCTATATATTTATCTATTTATTTCTCTATCTATTTATTTATTTATCTATGTATTTATTTATCTATTTATTAATTTATTTATCTATTTATTTATTTATTTATTTATCTATTTATTTATTTATTTATTTATCTATTTGTTTATTTATCTATTTATTTATTTATTTATTTATTTATTTATCTATGTATTTATTTATCTATTATATATTTATTTATTTATCTATCTATTTATTTATTTATCGATGTATTTATTTATTTATCTATGTATTTATTTATTTATTTATCTATGTATTTATTTATTTAACTATTTATTTATTTATCTATTTATTTATTTATTTATCTATTTATTTATTTATCTATGTATTTATTTATTTATCTATTTACTTATTTATTTATCTATTTATTTATTTATTTATCTATTTATTAATTTTTTATCTATTTATTTATTTATTTATTTATTTATCCATTTATTAATTTATTTACTTATTTATTTATCTATTTATTTATTTATTTATCTATTTATTCATTTTTTATGTCTTTATTTATCTATTTATTTATCTATTTATTTATGTATTTATTTATTTATCTATTTATTTGTTTACTTATCTATTTATTTATGTATTTATTTATCTATTTATTTATTTATTTATTTATTTAGCTATTTACCTATTTATATATTTAATTATTTATTTTGCACGTGCAATTACACTACTTTCTCAGCATATTTTGCAAGAAGTACCCCATTATCACCGCATCACAAGGATGATTATGATGGTAATAATAATAATAATAATCCAGTAAAAGAATTGCTTTTCAATCGGTTAACACGTTAATTTGTGCAATTAAATTCAGCTGGTAACAATACTTATTTATCCACATTAATAACATGGAGAAAATACTATGAAGCGTTTGAAATGTGGTGTTACAGGAGAATGATGAAGATCAGATGGGTGGATAGGGTTACAAACGAAGGTGTATTAAGACTAGTGGGTGAGGAGAGATGTTTCCGGCGGCTGCTAATGAAGAGAAGAGATAGGTTGGCAGGACACATACTAGGACACCCTGGAATAGCAAGCTTAGTTATGGAAGAAAGGGTGGAGGACAAGAACTGTAGGGGTAGACCAAGGTTAGAATATGTTAAAAAGATTGCCTCGGACGTAGGATGTGGTAGCTATGTAGAGATGAAACGATTAACTCAGTACATGGAGGCATGGAGAGATGCATCAAACCAGTCAAGGGACTGAAGTCTCAAACAACAACAATTATATAACTCTCGGAAATTGAATGCCATGTTTCGTTTGTGTGGCGAACAGCATCAGGTCACTGAAGTTTGGTGGATATGTATAATAACACTTATGTACAACAATATATAGGCCTACAATTATTTCGGTATACATTTCTTTTTTCACTTTCTCAGTTAGTTTATGGTCCTCCTGTGATTATTGAGGTTTAGTTATTGGTATTGGTCAATGCATACAAATACTCCTCTGTTCAACTCTGTCGGAGTTTCCTCACGTGACCAACCCAAGCATTGCTATTTTCTCCAAGAGTAATGGACTTGTGCCGTATCCCACCTCCTTTCCTAGATCAATATCCTCAAGAAGAGTGTATCCACAGCTGATATCTCTGAAGTTTGGTACAATAATAACCATGATAATATCATCATCAACAGGACGGGTTTACTTATTCATTAAAGCTACCATCTTTTTGAGAGTTCGCTGGAGATGAAGCGGGCGATGTTAACAATTCATCAACACTTCTGCCAACAGACTCCTGCTTGGCTTACCTCACTCAATCAACACTCAGCAAGTGCGACAAGGTGTGCTTCCTTGTGCAATTCTTGAAGCGAGTCATTCATAGTTGTATAAGAGAGTTATTGGTGTTCGGTAATAATAATAATAATAATAATAATAACAACAATAATAGTAAGGTGAAAGAACTGTAGATCCTGCAATGTATAGGTCAGTCACTTGCCTGTGCAATCTCTACAACCTATTTACAGCTTGCATTGCACATGAAGTCTACCAGCACTTGGAGTATAACACTATCTTGGCAAAGGAGGAGAAGGGATGCGTGAAAAAGTCTCAAGGATGCAAAGAACAGCTGGCACTCGATGCCATGATTATGGAGTAAGGATAAAAAATTATGCGAAATCTATATATGACCTATATTGATTACAGGAAAGCATTTGATTCCGTTCCACATTCCTCGTTACTCAAGATCTATAAAGTTGATCCAGTGACATTTACAACATTGCAAACAATGATGACATCTTGGGGGACCAATTTGTATATACAAAATCGTGGTACTTGATTGAGTCAAGATTCTTTCGAATCAAGAGAGGCATTTTTCAAGAAGACAGTCTGAGTCCTTTGTGGTTCTGCCTTTCGTTGAACCCGTTATCATCATTATTGAATGTGACACGAAGTGGCTTATCGATTAGACACTCGGGCACGGTAATCCATAATCTCTCCCATTTTATGTACTGTACATGGATGACATAAAACTATACGCACCCTCTGGAAAGCATATAGATACTATGATTGTTATCACAGTTTTCTTTTCTACTGACATCGATATGTCCTTTGGGTTGCATAAATGTCGTACTCTTACTCTCCGGCAGGGAAAGTTATAAGCCCGAGGATTTGTAGTCGAAAATCGATACCAAAAAGGTTTCCCAAGCTAAGACATACACATATCGGGATCGAGCAAATTTTGATACTCCTAGAACCCTTTTCAGGTATCTCGGTTTCATGCTTTCCAGTCATTTCAGCTGTCTACGTGACAGGAATTGCCAAATTAATTCCAAGCTGTATGTGAGTGTTGGTAGCACTTTAACTTGGAAGAGTCCCATGGTTGTCTTCAGTGACATTCTTTGTAGGTGTCTGATGTCACTTATACTTCTAAGTGCAGCAGCTAATCTTTCCGTTATATGCACCGAGAAAGTCGTCCCAGTTACTTGAAGTGTGATCCCAAGATATTTGAACTGGTTTTTAGGCACTAGTGTATGTTCTCCGCAGACAACGTAGTCTTCCCTCGGTAAACGTGCTCCTCTCCTGAAAACCATAAGTTGTGTCTTCTGTAGGTTCATTCTCAGTCCTTTATCATCTGCCCATTCTGTGAAAAGGTTCATACCTTTTAGTAAATCATTTATATTATCAGAGGATAGCGCCATGTTGTCCGCATGTGTATGTATATGTTCACATTCTGTACTCCCTCTTTGATTTTTTTGGGGAGATCCTTAGTCAGCACATTGAATAGGGACTCAACGGGTCTCCCTGCAGCACGCCAATGGTTTGATATATCCAGCTTGATTGGGACATTCCATCGTTGATTTGCACTTGATTTGCTGCCAGTATGTTAGCTATCAGATATGTCATATCCGAGCCTCCAATGATATTCTCCAGATTCTCCATCAATTTCCTTCTGTTTACAGTGTCGAAAGCTTTGGCGTAATCTATGAAGATTACATACTTTTTCCCGTGGGATTGTAATCTCTCTTGTATGTCCTTTAACAGACAGCTCGCCGCTACTAATGTGGATCTCGCTTTCCGAAATCCGAATTGTTCATCAGGTAATAATGATTCCAGTAGATCACTTATTCTCTGTGCTAATAGCTTGGTAAGTAGTTTAAACGCCACCGATTACAGGGCTATACCCCTGAAAGACTCTGGTTTGCTCGTGTCCCCCTGCCCTTTATACAGTATAGTAGCTTTTTGACTGCCTTTCGCCACGCATTGGATATGTTGCCAGATTTCACGAACTTGATCATTAGCCTTGTCCATACTCTTCCTAGAAAAGGTAATGAGACTTTTAGATATTCTGCACAGAGTCCATCTATTCCCGGTGTATTGTGCGCCTTGCTTGTTGAGATGCCTTTTCTCGCTTCCTCATTTGTGAAAAATGTAGTTCTTTCCACTATATTTCTTCCCTTTAATTCCGGTCTGGTTCCCTTAAGTTCTAACACCCCTCGCATATTCTCCCAAGTTTCCATAGGTATGTCTGCAGGAAACCGCGGCTGCCTTGGCCTAATTGATTTGTAGGGATTCCTCTCAGCGTTTATTATAAGCTTTTAGTCTTCCCGTTCCCTGAATTCCCGTTTTTTTCAGTTGTATTAGTTCCTTGAATTTCTTCCTCGTTTTCTGATAGCATTCCAGGTTTCTCTTGTCCTCTTGCTATTTGCAATTTTTCTAGTGTAATTCGCCTTTCGAGGTAGCATTCCTTATCGAACCATTTTTTAGCTTTCCTGATGCACTCCATTGCTGTTTCCTTCCTCGATGAATTGCCTTATTCCCGCCATGGTCTCTTCCAGCTGTCCTTCACCAATATCATGGAGTATGCGTGGAACCTTACCAATATTCTCCTGAAGTATTTGTGGCTCCAACTTCCTTTGTATCATTTGTGTCTTCATTAGTGTTCCCGTGGACATGGTTGTCCTGAGTGTCATTCTTACTGGAATGTGTTTCCTGATTAGCGCTGCCTCATTGCTTGTCAGAAGATTATGTTCCAGTATATCAAAACCTCTAATGTGTGTGAGGTCTATGGCGCTTCCTCCATTGTGGCATATGTACGTGAATGTATTTTTGTTATTCACTAATGTGAGCCCTTCCCCTGTCAGATAATCTAGAACTAATTACGCTTTGCGATTTGTTTTATTCACTGGGCAGTTCAAATCGCCCGCGAATATCAGTCTTTCATGTGCCTCAATAGTGTCCAACGCTCTCTGTATACCGTCCACTACGTCTATCGCGCTGCAGTCTGGCCTATAGTATACGCATACTAGCTCTCCTATTCTTGTTTTAATCACTAGTTGGTCTTCTTCCTTAAGAATTATTTCTAAGGGGGTAAGTTTCGAATTAATTAGGCATGGTCTTCCTCTATCGCCTTTCTTCGCAAATGCGTGTATGTTATAGAATCCATTCAAGTTACATCTCGATTCTGGGGTAAAAATGTCTCTGTCAGTTTACTGCTATCGAAATCGTTGTAAATGTCTCTCTGTAGTTGATTCGTTACTCCCTCTAGTCCCTCTACATTCCAGTTGAGAACTTTCACTTGATATGGCTCCATCTTATGATCTTCCCCTGTACCTCCAAGGGTCACGAAAGGGACGACAAGTGACGTCCTTTGGCCAAAATGCTCCGTCATACACTCTGTCATGTTCTTCCATAGGAATGCCTATTTTGAATGCTCGCCTGGTATCGGTGTTACTGACCATTCTGCAGCTTATTCGTCCAGCCACTCCATTTTCCCGGAGATATTCTTCTATGTCTTCTTCCGCCGGGCTCAGGTTTCCCAAATATAACCATGCCTCTCTCTGCACCGCCTTCAATTTGCTCTCCCCTTGTTTTGTGCCCCTTATACTTCCTCTTGTTTCCTGTTCCCCTTTACCCTCAGAGACTCGTCCGCTCCTGGATCTCATTCTTCCTCGCGTCACTCTTGTCCACTGTTTTTCTTCTTCCCTCCGACTTACATTTTTCTCCGATTCGGGCTCAAAGTAACTTTCGATTCCATTGGCCATCGCACTTTCCTTGGCCTCCCTGTATTCAACCGCTCCCTGTCGATATTGTTGTCCTGTCTTGCTTCCTTCTTCCCCTATTCCGTACTCTCTTTCCTCTTCTGTGAGAGGAATTATTTCTTCCGGTGCATTTGCATCATGTTGATATGAGTTCATTGCTCTCCCGGTCTAATTTCTTATTTTATCAACCTCTGTATGCTGCTTGTGATATCCTCCATCATGACCTGTAGTTGTCAAGTGATGTTCTTCGTAAGTTTTTCTTCCAGTTCCTTCTCCTTTAGTAATTTTTCGGTCTTGTTTACTTGGTCCACCAGCGTCCCCGACTTGTTTCCACTGTCAACTCTATTCTGTACTGTGTCCATCGTCGACTTGCCACTACTGTCCCCACTCCTCTGTGTTACATCTGTGGCTGCCGGTGATTGCGAACTATTAGAAGCTGTTTCTAGCGCGTTAGCAGCGACAATTTATATAAGTGCCGACTAGCGCTTGCTGTCTTCTCCGTACCGTAATTCCCTATTAGGTGTCAGGCTTGTGTTGTGGTTTCTTGTGGTTTCATGCGCCTGGTCTACAGATGTCACTAGCTGTCTCTCTGATTGGGTGTCGGCTTTGCAGCCGTGTCAAATGCTTCTAGTTTACTCTCTGGTCGGCTATCTTCTTCGTACTGATTTTCCCCGCTAGGTGACAGGCTTGGGTTGCTATTTCTTGTAGTTTCTGGCCTTAAGCCGGTAGATGTATCTAATTGTCCCTTCGGTCGGCTATCTCCTGCGCGACTGTATTCTCTGTATTGGTTTTCCCCGCTAGGTATTAGGCTACTGATTTTAGCTTTTTGCAAGAAGTCACCAGATGTTTCTAGTTGTCCCTCTGGTCTATTCTGTATATATCAATGGTCTGTTTGTCCTTAACCTCATTTTGTAACTTGACATCATCCTCTTTCTTACCGTAATTACTGTCTACGTCATGTTTCATTAATACGACACTACTGCTCTATGCAGGGTGCTGAAGTGCTGCAGCACATTGTTTTATTTGAAAATGAATTACCTTAGTAATATTATCTACAATCAAATACAGTACATTAAAAAGATGTCAGTAAAATGATTGGTAATATATCAATTCCCCTCACAACGAGGTATTATCTAGTCGTGCGCTCCATTCCGCATCCAGCAATGGCTGTGTACATCGCAGCTCAGCGAGAATTTCTAAGTTTATGGCCAGCAAACATGAACTACCTTTCGCGCATGCGTGCCCACCTTTTCCGTTGTGCTGTTTTGACAACAGCCAAGGCCAGGCCGAGACATCACATCAATTCTTCGTTTGAGCACACCGCGGCAGCACTGGTCACACAAAATGAGAACGTAGAAGGTTGTTCCTTCTAGACTCTGCGGCAGCATTTTAGAGGGAATCGCTCAAAGGAAACGGTGGAGAAAATAAAGGAAGCCATCAAGTGTTCCCACTAGAAGGTTTTTTAATACTCCCAACTTATCTATCCTATAGCCACATTTTGTAAATCGATGAACTATAGTTTGTTCAGGACGGAAAACTCAGTGAAGAGCCTCTTGAATGTTCCAGAGGGAGTGTTTCAAAACACAGTATATTTAGTTTTTGAGGGGAAATACATACAGCACACAACTTATTATTTGCGCCAACCGCCAATGGCTCTATGTATGCATTCCTTCATATCTTTCTTTATGTAGCCTCCTGTTTCGGCAATGTTCACTAAACCTCTCAAAGCACAGTCTATTCGTGCTTCTATAACGTGCGCCATTTTTATAAATATAAGAATAGAATAATAATAATAATAATCACACAACAGGCCAGATCTGGTGGTTGTCAGCAAGAAAATCAAGCAAACTACCTTGATTGATGTTGCGATTCCTAACAACAAGAATCTCCAGTCAAAACACATAGAAAATATCAGCAAATACAGCGAGTTGGTCGACCCTATCAAAAGACAATGGCATGTAGAGCGGGTAAAGACCATACCTATCATTGTCTCAAGTACGGGCGTTATCCCAAGTTACTTACCTTGCTCCAAGGCCTTAAAGAACTGGATCTGGATACTCAACTGTACACACTAATGCAGAAGGCAGTAGATCTATCAACAACCAGAATCGTCCGGAAGTTCATGGGTAGCGACATTCCAGTTTAGAAGTTGCTGTTTCAGTAACCATACTTTGGTTCCCTGAAGACCGTATAGTTACGCTGTAATGTACCAGCAATGTGTTATATGTACTTTATAAACTAATAATAATAATAATAATACTTGTGCCATGAATAAGGGCAGTTTTAATAATGCTCTTCCTCGCCCACATTATTTTGTTGTGCGACTCAAATAAGTGCTTTCACAAGACGCGAACCGAAAGCAGTGCAAGAGTAAGTGTCAATAAACACAGCCTACTAGCAATAAATATTACCCACGTGAACGGATTGTCATACGTTTTTCTACGTGGTGTGCGATAGCATAAATCCAATTATTGTCATAGTAATAGCGCCAAACACAAGGTTAGGATCGCGTGCAAATTATATAATGGCATTGTGACAAAACAAGTTTGTCTTGGTGCGTATCGTCTGCAGACAGTAGCGTGTGGAAAAAGACGCAAACTAGGTAGCCATATATTGAAAACAAGAAAATAGATAGTTCTGATCTGAGCAGCGAACCGTAAAGATGCTGCCTCGGATGGCATAACTTCCACCGGGAGGATTTCCCTCTAATTGTAAGGTTGGAGGAATAACGAAATTAACTACAGATACAGTGTTGTGCGTGGTTCCCCCGACTATTCACTAATACCGTAAGCAATGAAGGAAATTGTAGAAAAATTTAAAGTGGGAGTGAAGATTTAAGGAGAAATAATTTCAACTCTGACATTTACCGATGACATAGTCATCTTGGCCGACACGACTGAGGATTTGAATGAGTTTTTGAATGGTATGGACTCCGTCTTGAGGAAAGAATCCATGATGAAAATTAATAAATGTAAAAAAAAAATATTGGAATGCAGCCGAAATAAATCAGAATCCACTATGTACATTAAATTGGCAGGTGAAAAACTAAAGGAAGTAGGAGACTTTTGTTACTTTGGATGCAAAATAACCAGTGATGGATGAAGCAAAGAGGATATAAAAAGTAGGTTAGCTCAGGCAAGGAAAGCATTTCTACAGAAAAGGAATCTGTTGACAACGAATATAGATTTAGGTGTTAGGAAGTCATTTTTGGAGGCCTTTGTGTGGAGCGTGGCGCTCTATGGAAGTGGAACTTGGATTACCGGTGCAGCAGAAAAGAAGAGAATTGAAGCGTTTGAAATGCGGTGTTACAGGAGAATGATGAAGATCAGATAGGTAGATAGGGTCACAAACGAAGAGGTATTAAGACTAGTGGGAGACTGCTAATGAAGAGAAGAGATAGTTTGGTAGGACACATACTAAGACATCCAGGTATAGCAAGCTTAGTTATGGAAGGAAGGGTCGAAGACAAGAACTGTAGGGGTAGACCAAGGTTAGAATATGTTAAACAGATTGCCTCGGGTGTAGGATGTGGTAGCTATGTAGAGATGAAACGATTAGCTCAGGACAGGGAGGCATGAAGATCTGCATCAAACCAGTCAAAATACTGAAGACTCAAACACACAAACTCATGAGCACTTCCATCCTCCATTAACGACCCTGTTATTGCTGCTATATACTCTCTCTCTGGTTGACATAGATAAACAATACCAGACTAGACACCAGTCATAGAGTGCGTCTCAGTCCTTAACATCCTCCCCACCCTGGTCTATCTCCAGGGGGATGACCAGCTGCTCTGGACGAGCTGTTAGTCCGGTCAAGGAGTGGGCGGGAGTCAGAGTTTCATTCTGAGAGATGGGTCGTGTGTTGATGGCGGTTTCAATGTTCACTAGGATGGTATTAAGCCAGGCCACGCCAACTCAGGTGGTTCATGAGCACCGGCCGGCTCCGGCAAAAGCACCAATGCTCTGCTGTAGGAGAGGAACATGTAGTGGCAGAGCTTAGCGAGGCGAGAGACGGGTTGTTATTACAGTATTTGGTGAATGGGGCTGGTCAAATCAATGCGCGCCAGGCGGAGTACCGGTAAGAAAACGAATAATACTAACTAGCATTACCCGTCGCGGCTTTGCCCGCGAATATTCTAGTTGTAAAGAATACACTTAGCAAAATCTCAATTATGAATGCTATGACTGATTTATCCTTGGTATGAATAATCAGACTTAATCAATTCAGCTACTGGTGCAGTGGTTAGGGGTTTCTCATTCCTTCAAAGGTATATCAGAGCGAAGTTAGTTTTCTGGGAATATCACAGACAATGTTAATTTAAGGGCCTTTAAATGTGGTTTTCGGTGACCCTTTATAGTCGGGTGAAAAAGACCTTTCGTACCACACTCACACGTGAAAATTGCGTGAAAAAATTCTAGAGTGCCCCTTGACCCCCTTAAGCGCTTTATACTGTATGTATTGATGAATTTTACAGCTTAATTTGATTCAGTGATAACCTTATAACCGTCTGGAAACTTTCACAGTAACGTAATAATTGGAATTGCATTGCTTCTTATACAGAAATAGATGGACCTGTGAGATTCTTTTACCATGGTTACCGTGTTGCATTCTTTCATTATTTCATTGTAAATATACATGTTTTAAGGTATTTATTTCATTGTGAGGCATTTAAAGAGTAAGTGAGTGCGTTTCGCTTACGCATTGGGTTATGCTGAACCTGTAGGTTGGTGTTAATAGGACCTTAACCGGGTGAGTTAGCCGTGGTCGTTACGGCATGACTGTTGGCAGTCACTCACATCCGGGAGGCGAGGAGGTTCGAATCCCCCCGCCGGCAACCTTGAAGATGGTCTTCTGTGGTTTCCCATCTTCCTTCCAGGCAAATGCCGGGGTTGATCCCTAACTATAGGCCACAGCCGCTACCTTCCAACTCCTCGTCCTTACATTCCCACCTTCCTCCCCAACGGTACTTGTAGCTCACCCATTGGGTGTCCGTCTCGAAGCAGCTACAAACGTGGCGAGCCGAACATGTCCTCGGACACTCCCGGCACTAAAAGCCATACGCTAAAAAAAATAGGACCTTATTTTCGGTACAAAACTGGAATGGGGCTTAGCAGAATAATATAGGGAGGGATAATAATAATAATAATAATAATAATAATGCCAATTTTGTTTACGGATGGAAATAATAGTTTTATTCCGCTCCTGATTTTGCACTAATTAACAACATTCTTTGTGTATCTTCGGCATCGCTTTGAAGCCACTAATTTTCCAATATTTGGAACAATCGTTTTGGTAGTCGTAATCCGTAGTATAGCTTCCAAGAAAGCATCGGACAAACTTTTCCATTGGTTTTGTTTTGTCAATATTCATAATTGTAAACAAACGTTGTTCTGAACATAGCAACACATTTCAGGGCAACGGCATGAATCCTGGGGATTCAAGGATTTTAGAGAGGGAAAATTGTCCCAATTTTCTTCTTGAAGCTGACTTTTAAAAAGCACAAGCTGCAATTTGAAACTAACAATACGCTCACACATGGTAGGCCTACTGATTAATTTATTTTTGCCTTATAACGAGATATTTAAATCATTTAAATACCCCGTGATGTCTTTCATTAAAGCGAGGTCAGCGATCCATTGCTCATCAACCAAGTCTGACTGGAGTAAGAGGGGCGGGAGGGGAAATGCACCGGTGCCGCTCGGTGTGGCGCGCAAGCACTAAGTGCTCCCGTTGTCATGGCCTGGATCACAGATTACCTACTACTACAGATGGCCAACAGCCATGCTAATTCTTGGTACCTAAGACTTCAGCGCTGTCTGGTGGTTGACTGATGTACTAGCAACATGTCGACGGTAGCGCCACCTATGAGCAGATCTTGTAAAAACTACCCTCTCCTCCTCCTCCCCCCCTTCCCCTTCCCCACGTTCCGCTATATGAGGGGTCTAGATGCAAAACCAGAGATCTCCATTGTTTTGGTTTCAATGAGTTAAGATTGGAGTACCTTTCTCTGAGGTGTTTGTGATCTGTTTATATACTAGTTTGACCTTAGGCAGGATTTGCATCCAAACAAGTTTATAAACAGATCACAAACACCTCAGAGAATGGTATTCCACTCATTGTCACCAAAAAGTGGAGATTGCCGGTTTTGCATCTAGACCCCTCAAATGCTCTGTCCACTTCCTTCCAAATTCCACAATTAGAATATATTGATATCAAATATATACCTAAATAATCACACAAATAACTCTGCAAAATTGTGGAGTTCAGAACACTGAAATGAACAATATAAACACATAGGATTCAATCTATCCATTTAAATTATTTCCAGGTAGTTTCAATTAGGGCACAAAAAAGGAAAAGGAAAGGGTCAATTTTTATTAAGATAAAAAACAGTGCTGTGAGGTAAAACCAGTAAATTTATTTTTAAAAGAGAATGTAAGAAAACAGATGGTGTAATTAAGACCATGGTCACACCATCTTATTACCTGGCATTTGCCTATCAGAAAGAGGGAAAACCATGGAAAAACCTCAATCAGGTAATCATAAGCCTATATTAAAATCACAATACATTTTATACATAATTGCCTGGATTAAGCCTTTCCTCGGTTGTTAACGCCTTGCCCAACACCTTCCACAGGCATCGTTCTATAGTGGCAACCATCCTCTCCACCAAGCCGCCCGTGGAGCAATGAATCGCTATTTGACGGAATGCTGTGTTATGTACTGATGGACGGGTGATCCGGCGAGGTGTTGCCGTAGTGAAAGTAATTCTTTGTTGGTAGAGTGGAAAGTCTTAGCGTTATCTATGTAGATTATGTGTGGCAATCCTCGTCTTCCTGCAAACCTTTGTAATGCGGGGATAAATGTTTCAGTAGTCATATCTGAACATAATTCCAGATTCACACGTGAAGAGAGCAATGTAGCATTTGTTCGATTCACTCCCCACCTTGATATATAAATGGTCAGAATGCATTTTGGAGATATTGGAAGCCCATTGATATGTTTCTTGGTGGAAATGTTGGAATGCAATTCTTGGAAATGTATTACAATTACTGGGATGTACAGTACAGGCATCTGGTGGTTGAATTGTGTATGAAGCTGACTTGTAGCCTAAGTTCATTTTCAAAATTATGCGAAAGTTTTAGATACGGTAATGTTTGTGCAGTGTGGTTCATGATAAATAATCCGGAATTCCTCATTTCAAGGCATGTACCGGTAGTTATTGACTGGTGTTTATTTTGAAGCATGTCGAGTGTTAAACCTTGGTAGTTACAGTGATTGTGTTTTGAATTCAGTGGTATGCTAATGTCATGTAGGGACCTGGTAGGTCAAGCCTGGGCTTAAACACTTCCGGAGGGAATATGATGTGAGGAAAGGAAAATGTTTGTGAGTGGAGACGAACTCATGGCAGAAAGGAAGGAATCCAAGCTAAGAAGGAATAATATAGTTTAGATAATGAAAAAAAAGTTGGGTTTTGATTAAGGCTTGTGAGTACAAGGCGAGAAAGCAAATACTTGCCTCGAAAGTTTGCGTTATTAATAGGGCATTTTTCCAAGATTGATTAATTGTCAAAAAACTAACAAAAACTTGAAGAATGAAACTGATAAGGAGAACACAGTCTTGCTTACGCATAGAGCAACCAAGAATGTGTATAACCAAGTACTTATAAGCAAATATAATGGTGCGAGCAACGCTAGCTAAGGTTGCCGGCAAGCAAGCGCTATGTGCACCTTCCCTTTCGAACCGGAATTAGGGTATTATGTGGGAACGCAGTTCACTTCGTCACAAGGTGAATATTTGAAGAAGCATTCTGAAATGCAGGAGAAATTTGAATTAATTGTGATAATTTTATTCCCGCTGAGGATGGATCCCTAAGAGGGAGACCGATTACCCTCAATGCAGAGAGAGCTAGAAAGCCCTTTAAGTTTTTGATGAGAATGTTTTAACTAGTAGCAGTTACTTGAAAGAAACTGTGGTGTTTAAGTTTGGCTAAACATTTACCCAGCAGGGTGCCGACTAAAAGTTTAGACTGTATGAGAAAAACAACATACCTTTAGGCAAAACTATAACTCGAAGGTAAATTATAGGACTAGGCAAATTCGCTTCAAGTAGGAAGCTGGCTGAGCAAGCTATACTTGCCTTTAATAATTTACTCGAGATAACTAAAGTAAACTTAATGTGCAGTGTCAGCAAGAGTTTTGCAATAAACGCAACAAATAATGAACCTGATATTCAGTAATCGTGATTATTTCTTTAATTGCAAGAGAGATGGAAAAATGAAGACCATACCTAGCAGCTCTTCGAGCAAATATAATTGAACTCCAGGAAATTATAGCAATTTTAATTGTCTTAACTATAATCGAGTTTCGAACGATTTGTACAATTCGAAGGTCTGAGACCTATAACATAATAATAACTCTCACAAGGGTTTTCGAACAATTTGTACAATTAAGAGGTCTGGGACCTACAATAAGAATAACAAGTAACTTTAAAAATATATAGATATTTCGTTAGATTGGTTACGTATGTTACCAATGGTTCATTGGAATGCTTTTGTAGTAAAGCGAAAGGAGCTTTAAACCAATGATTTTAATTTCCTAGACACAGCAGGAGGAGGAAAATAGGGATTAAAAGGTGGATTTCTAACCACTTAGATTATTAAAGCAGTAATTACGAGATGTTAAATACAAATTGGAGAGGTCACAGTAGTGCATAAGAAAGGATACAATCATTTTAACAATTGGGAAATAACGAATTCAAAATTCCTCAACGCAGCAGGAAAATGAAAGTGCAGATTAAAATGTGGATTCATAACCACATAGAGTATTTTTACAGTAATTAAGAGATGTAATACATGAAGAAATGGGAGGGAGCCTATTAATAGACAAAGCCTCATAGGAGAATTGCAAGAACATATTTTAAATTATACTAAATTGTTAGTAATAGGAACATGGGATTAGAGTCTGGCCGATTTTACTGTATCGAGCGGAACGTGGCGCGGAGGATAGCCATACGATCATCTTTCGTAGCAGCGACAGTTTTGTTGAACATGAGTGAAATGTCACTATTGCAGTTTGTACTATGTTGAAAGTTAGCAGGAATTTGACGTTATAGAGTTCTGAGGTGTTAGCCGGTGCAGGTTATCACTGGGCAGAGTCTGTTCCAAAATTTGGAGATTCACAAGTTGAAGGCAAAAATAAAATGGGGAAAAGATAAATGCCACGATAAAATTGAAGAATAACTTTGTACAGTTTCAAGATTTATTAGAGCTATCCCACGAAGAAGAAAGGATGATTTTCAAGCTATTAGTTTAGCAAAATTCTCCGCTGGAGAGTAGTATCTCTCTTATTTCGTACAAGAAGTACTATGATTTTGCATGACTTTCAATGGCAAGCTTAGTTCAGCTTAAGAAGACAAAGACATTTCCCTCGTAGGGCAGTTAGGAGATTGCACAATAATGTGAAAGTTTAAATACTGCCGAAAGTATTCATTAAAAGCCTTCAGAGTAGTTTAAAACCTTTAAAAATATGGTTTAGAAACACTTTAGATGCTACTTATCTTCTCATTGCAGCGTAGATGATGGTTCCGGCCAGCCGTTACACCAAAATTAAGACATGGCGTCTATTTAAAAGTTCAACACATGGTTGAAACAAGGTAGCTTCTCCTGAGAAGAGAGCCGAACTCTCACACTGTAGCTCCGGAGTAGGAATGAACGAGAGATCCAGACACTCAGAGAAACAAAGTGTTTCACAGCAATAGTCATCATCATCTTCATTTCCCCTTTTCCAGCTGACACTGGGTGGGGGGCAAATATGGTTTCTCTCCACTTTGCTCTGTCGTTCCACCATTCCTCCTCCGACACAGTGTTCCAATCCAGGTTCCGTTTTCTAATACTATTCTCCACCGAGCCCATCCAACGCATTCTTGGTCTTCCTCGTCCTCTCTTCCCAGTCATCCGTCGTTCCAGTATTCGTCTTGGTAGCCTTAATTCATTCATCCGTTTGACATGTCTAAAACCATCTCAATCTGTTTTGCTCCAGTTTGTAATTTAGTTTCTGTACTCCCAGTTCTTTCCGTATATCTTCATTTCTCACTCTGTCCCTCCTCGTTTTCTGGACCATATTTCTCAGGAATCTCATCTCAGCTGCCTGTACTCTGCAATAGTAGCTACAATAATTGGTGGGATCTTCATTTCTCAGTCTTGTAACATTGCGGATATTAAAATGGTTCTTATTTCGGGTGCTTAATGCTTTAGTGTAACAGTTGTCACACTGTCTACGTTGCTGCCGTGCTTTTTGTTTTGGGAGAGGAGCGACCATTTGTGGGTTTGGTAGTTCTTTGTAGAGCTATCTTTTCTTGTATATTTGGATCTGACGATGCTTGCTTGACGAGCGAAACATTAGCTCTTCTGTAACAGCTTAGGCTTTCACGGCCGGCGTTCATAATTAAATACAAGTTTTTCGGGCTTGTAGGCCGTGGTCCAGACAGGATATCTCCCGACGTTTCCACTGTTGACCAAGGAAAGGAGCGGAACCCGTGATAATGCCGGACGCAGTTTCCGGTGAAACGTCGGGAGATATCCTGTCTTGACCACGGCCTACAAGCCCGAAAAGCTTGTATTTAATTATTAGCTCTTCTGTACTCCATAACCAATCACATGCATTTTTTCAGGTTATTTGTCGCATGTCCCAGTGATTACATTGTGTAGACCGACTGAAAACAAGCGATATCAATTCTCCATTTTTCTATTAAGCATTTGAGGATGTTTCTAAATGTTCCGTGTAAAGTCTGGCGATGTTCTGGAGAGTGTTACTGTAATGGCACTTGCCGCTAGAGCAGATTTATATATTTGCTGGATGGATCGTTGTCATGTAGCCCCGTGTACTTTGGGTGTGTGTAGAATCTGGCTGATAACCGGTGTTAATTGTGATGACTGTATTAGTGTGTGTTATCTGTCTTAATTCAAGTGAGGACTGCAGGCGATAATTGAAACTAGTTCCTACTTCCGCTACCAAATTCTACCGTCCAAGACATTTAGCTGTGAACGTGGTTACTACTAGATGCCATCGCAACCAGTGCCTGGTGTCGAACGTTGGAACATAAGAACATTTATTAAATCTAACCTACAAATTTTACTTCAGGTTCTTTTACTTGCCATAAATCTATGACATTGGCTCGCCCGCTTTACGCCCCCCCCCCCCGAAGGAAGGTATACTGAGGGTTTTTTAACGCTCCTAAGAAATCCGACGACTTCGGCCGGGTTTGAACCCACGACCTTGGGTATAGAAGCTCAGCATGCTACCAACTACGCCACCGCAGCCGCTTACTATTGCCAACGTACTAATTATCATCTCGTTAAGGCAAGTGATATGCACGACATTCTTTTGAATTCCCCGCGCAATAAGGCCGAGAATTTAATAATTGAGTGCGGTATACTAAAAATTTGAAGAGCTCGTCTGCAGTATGCAAACGACATTGAAGTGTTAGAGCCAGACATGGCAGCCAACTGTGTGGCATATTCCCTGCGCGCCGCTTGATTGCGTTCCCGGTGCGCTCTAGGGAACACTCAACTGTTTTCAGTCCCACACTCGGAACTCTGCTCGAAATATTAGACGAGCACTTTATTATTTTAGTGATGTGTGCAGTCCCTGGTGACTGCGTGTTTATGCTATATAAACAGAATACGAAGCGCATTCAGAACTTTAGCTTTCTTTCTATTCACACACTTTATTGCGTAGAATCATAAATACCGCCGACAAAGGGAAGTAACGATGTCCAGGAGTTTGTTTCAACCCTCTGTGCCCCACTCAATATCTCCGAAGAAAACCATAAATGGAGGCATTATATGCTGCGGAATGCCTTGCAATGGATAAGAAAAGACTTATGGAGAAACTGGAAGTAAACGAAAGAAAGATCCTGAGAAAAATCTTGGGGCCAGTAAAATAAAATGGTGAATATAGGAGACAGCACAACCACTAGCTCTACGCACATATGGAAACAAGATGTTCAGTAAAGAACATATAGCCTACTTTCTCCTAAATGTATGAGTATAGTTATAACTCGTTATTATCAAAGAGTATAATAGAACTATTCTTTGTTGAAGACCTTAGAAACGATTTACCTCTACCAAACGCCACAACCTAGATAAAAACTGCTACCATCATTGAAGAAAGAAAGAAAGAAAGAAAGAAAGAAAGAAAGAAAGATAAGAAGTATATCAAGAATGTTATGGATCTGGAGACATAATCGACCGGACTGGCTGCGTGGCTCAGCGGTAACGTTCTCGCTTGCTGGGCCCTAGGTTGCAGGTTCGTATCCTGGCGCAGTCAGCTGGCATTTGAGGGTGCACAAATGCGAGGGAGCCGTGTCAGTACATTTACTGGCACGTTAAAGATCCCCTTCGGGCCAAAATTCCGGCACCCCGGTGTCTCTAAAAGCAGCAGTAGTTAAAAGGGATGTAAAACCAATAACATTATTGTGGGAGCCGGATGAGGATCAAGAAGGTCGAGTATGGGATCTAGCGGGCGCAGGAGTAAGCTCAGCGCCATTGTCTGAGAATAGAAAGAAGAGAAGCAGTATTCCGAGTTCCGATGAGCCGCGAAACACATTCCCTTAATTCTCTACTGTATTTTAATCAGTTTCATTGTTTTAATAAATAATTCAGTTCTATATTCGATGCTTGTGAGTGTCATGATCTGGATACCGTTTCCCACAAATGGGGGCTCGTCCTAGATAGACTGAAACAACGAGTTATGACGCAATCCACGACACGAAGTACGACGTAAAATACGACGCTATTTTCGACGAAGTGGACGGCTAATCATATTTGTTGCTGTTGCCTACGACGCAGACGACGAGACGACGTGCAGTTTTGTGAGCCCACGACGTGCGAATCTACGACGGGGATTCATAGGCAAGCAAAATTTGTTCTGCAGTTTCAGCGACAATTAGTGGTGCCGTGACGACGACGAGGGTCGGAATCTAAACGATGACAGAGGATTGTGGATGTGGTAAGAGGATAGCGACTCGTCAGAGAGAAACGACGGGAAGCGGTATTCAACGATATCACCTACAAATATCACTGGTTTGGTGAATGAGGTTAAACAGGTTTGATAGCGAGGTTTTGAGGAAGCGATATTGACGGAAATCTACTTGATAGACGTGAGTAAACAAATAAGATGACTACACTCGGTGCAATAGAGAAAATAAATAACAACATAAAAAGCAATCAAAGTTTTACATAACCTCATTTTCGAGCATATACCAGACGACAGGAAGAATTGAAAGCGACTGCGAGAGTTTCCTGGATTCGATTTTGACGAAAATTCCATTGAAGAGGAAGCTAAGAAGAAATTTATCGAAGAAACATTTTCCAAGGCTGATCTGTTGCGTGTTTCTGAGATTCTTAATACCGAGATCGGGACAAAGGAGGTAATGATTAACACCATTTGTTATTACTTGAGAAAATTGGATGAACTCGCAACTAATATAGACGATGATGACGAAGATGAAGAAGACGAAGAAGACGAAGAGAGCGAAGAGGAAGACCAGCACAGAAGGTATAGAGAACAGCATACGTTTTCATTGTCGTTCCGCGACGTAAAGGGCGCTATGAAAACCTTTAACGGTAAGGATGGTTACTCAGTGAAGAAATGGATTGCAGATTTTGAAGAGACGTCAATATTGATGGGATGGAGTGAGCTGCAAAAGTTTATTTTCGCTAAGAAATCACTCGATGGTTTAGCTAAGCTTTTTATTCAAGGTGAGAAAGGACTGACGTCCTGGACTGCACTGAAGAAGGCCTTGAAAGAGGAGTTTGACGTTGCGGCAAGCAGTGCAGAAATCCACAAGTTGTTAACCCAGCGACGAAAAAAGCGCGACGAATCTCTACAGGAGTACTTTCTTGTGATGAAGGAAATCGCCAGTAGAGGTGATGTTGAGCAAGTTTCTCTGTGTCAGTACGTGATTGATGGGATCGAGGACGATTCAGGATCAAAACTTCTTCTCTATGGAGCAAAAAATTCCAAGAATTTCAAGGAGAAAATGAAAAGTTATGAGATGGCGGTGAAGTCTTTGCCAAAGAAAAGCACAAAGTATAATAACAATAATTTTCAAGGAAGTGCCGACGAGAAGGACGGAAAGTGCTGGGGCAGTACAAAGAAGAAAGAGGCGAGTAGTGGAGATAGATGTTATAATTGCGGTGGATCTGGTCATAGTTCAAAGGAATGTGAACACAAGGATAAAGGCAAGAGATGTTTCAACTGCAACGAGTTTGGCCACATTTCATCCGAGTGCAAAAAAGAGAGGAAGCACGATAAGAGTAATAATCAAGGTATCAATCTTATTGATGAAAAGAAAAGCTACCTCAAGATCAAAGAGGTTAGTTTGGGTCAGCAGAAACTTCAGGCACTTATCGACTGTGGCAGTCCTTATAACCTACTGCGACAAAACATCCATAAGACCATGGGTTCCCCAGGATTGAAGAGCACGGATCTTGTTTTGAAAGGATTCGGTAATGGTTTTGTTGCTCCTCAAGGTTACTTCACAACAGTCGTTGAAGTAGACGAGCTGGAGTTCCAAACCAACGTCTATGTTGTTTCAGATGATACTATGGAGTGGGACATGGTTATTGGTAACGATCTATTGGATCAGGGTGAGGTCATCCTGAGCAAGCAAGGAGTTACCATCAAGAAACTAGAGGTCCCAATGATGGTGATCAGGGTAGCCGACGAACAGGAATTTGTTATCGAGAACTGCGTTGATGAGGAAAAAAAGGGAACAGATCCAGGATTTGGTAGCGAGATATGTACCAAAGAAGACGAAATCTACTGATGTCAAGATGAAGATCACATTGAAAGAAGAAAAACCGATATTTAGCAGGCCCAGACGAATGGCACCGCTTGAGAACGAATTTGTCGATGAGCAAGTCGAGGCGTGGCTGGAGGAAGATATCATAGAACCGAGTCAATCAGAATATACATGCCAAGTGGTGGTAGTCAAAAAGAAAAATGGAATTCCGTTCAAGATTGTGACTGACTGTATGGCATTCCAAAAGACAATGCACAGAAGTGACCTGGTCCCACGAGTAGCTACATGGGCTATGGCCTTGGAGGAGTTTGACTATACCATCGAACACCGAACTGCAACCAGGATGAAACATGTCGATGCCCTGAGCCGATGTCCAGCAGTGATGTTTGGATTCCCTGATGGCCTTTCAGCGAGGATAAAAATCGCCCAGAGAAAAGACGAAGGATTGACAGCGATAAAAGCGACACTGGAGAAAGGGCCTTACGAAAACTTCATCGTCAGAGATGGACTGCTATTTAAATTTGTTGACGGGCGAGAGACGTTGGTGGTCCCGCGGGCAATGCACCACGAAATCATCAGAGATGCACATGAGATGGGACACTACGCTGTTAAAAGGACTGAAGAAGACGTGAAGCAGGAATTTTATATTCCAGACTTGGCCAACAAGGTGAAACGAGTCATAGCCAACAGTGTGAAGTGTCTGGTGGTTAACAGGAAGGCAGGCAAGAAAGAAGGTTGGTTACATCCGATGTTCAAGGAGAGTGTGCCATTGCACACCTACCACATGGATCACATTGGACCACTTAAGTCTACACACAAGGGATATGAACACATCTTCTGTGTGATAGACGCCTTCACGAAGTTCACCTGGCTGTATCCTGTGAAAACTACTAAATCGGCCGAGACGATTGAAAAGATGGAGTATCAGAGGACGAACTTTGGAAACCCAGTTAAAGTGATCACCAACAGGGGGCCATCGTTCACCTCCCATGAGTTCCAGGACTACTGTAAATCGCAGAGTATCAAGCACGTCTTGATCACAGCTGGACTGCCAAGAGCCAATGGTCAAATCGAGAGAGTCAACTCAACAGTGACCAAGATAATCGCTAAACTTAGCATTGACGATCCAACAAAATGTTACAAGGTTGTACCATCCGTCCAACGAGCTATCAACTCTACGATCCAGAGGAGCATCGGAATGTCACCTTTCGAGCTGCTGAGAGGAGTCAGAATGCACAACCAAAATGATCTACGTATAGTGCAACTCATCGAAGAGGAGCTGATCGATTCGTTCAACGAAAAACGTGATCAGATGAGAGAAGATGCAAAAAAGCAGATAGAAAAAGTACAATCTGAAAATCGTGCTGAATTCAACCGACGACGTAAGGAGCCTAAGAAGTATCAGGTCGACGACCTGGTTGCTATCAAACGCACTCAGATCGGTCCACATCTGAAACTAAAAACCAAAAGTCTAGGACCTTATCGAGTGACTCGAGTAAAACTCCACGACACATATGACGTCAGCAGAGAAGGAGACCATGCTGGACCAAGAATCACATCGTCCTGTGCGGAGTTCATGAGGCCCTGGCCGGGCGGATTTTCTTCATCCGGGTCGGATGAAGATCAGGACGGCCGAGTGTGGGAGCCGGATGAGGATCAAGAAGGCCGAGTATGGGATCTAGCGGGCGCAGGAGTAAGCTCAGCGCCATTGTCTGAGAATAGAAAGAAGAGAAGCAGTATTCCGAGTTCCGATGAGCCGCGAAACACATTCCCTTAATTCTCTACTGTATTTTAATCAGTTTCATTGTTTTAATAAATAATTCAGTTCTATATTCGATGCTTGTGAGTGTCATGATCTGGATACCGTTTCCCACATTATTATTATTATTATTATTATTATTATTATTATTATTATTATTATTATTATTATTATTATTACATATACGACCTGCCGTGGGCAACATCCAACTTTGAGTTGAGGCATGTCTTTACACGTCTGGTTGTGCATGGCTTTCACAACCCTAATTGAAAAAAAAGGAAGGAAGATTGTAGTTTTACGTGACCGTGAATCTTGTGATTATGAGCCACGGGACCTCCTTTTTACGTGGAATCCGAACCACAGGACATGGCATTTCACTTCGAAAATCTCACATGCTTTGACCGGGAATCGAAAACCCTAATTGAATTAACAAATCTTTCCATGACCCTACAGAGACGTGTGTATACAAACTACTATGTGAAATCGTTTTGTTCTTTACTTCAAATAACATTTTCAAGTAACGCAAAATAGGCTGTTACAAACCCCTTAAAATAAAAAGTAAAAATGTATCGTAGTATCATCTTGTCATTCTTCAAATTCGATGCGCATAGAATGCCAATGGTATAGTAATCAATGGAGCCCTCGTAGACTAGTCGTGACATCTAGTGGTGAAATATCGAACAATATAATCCTAACAGAGCGAGTGCATTCTAGCGGCCAGAAGAAGAAACTTTTCAATAAAATCTGGAAGTTAATAAGTAGGTCGACGTGCAGTTTTCTTTTTGGCAGCTAGATGTCTCGAGTAAATCTGCTGGCGAATTATGTTTTAATTAAATATATATTTTACACCATAATATGCACAATATAACGCTTAATTTTAAAACATCTGAGTCATTACAAAACAATAAACATATAACATTTCAAGCAAAAAACCTAGCTCTGATCGGGTTTGAACCATAGGCATTTGAGCGATAGGCTAACGCTCTACCACTGAGCTAATTGTGTCAACGAATATCGTTCTATATAAAATTACTTACATAGAACTTGTTAGCAAATAATGATTTATACTAAACGATTTCATCACTGGAGTATATTATTTATATATAAAGCATTTCATACAAAGTTTATTTATTTTGTATCAATACGCTATATTGCATGCAATACTCAAATTAGTGAAATATAAGTCAGGCACAAGATATCCGCTGCCATCTTGTCTTATTACTGAATCAGCTCAGCTTTTAAAAATCACGTCTGCACTATAGTATTACAAAATAAACTTTTAATTTCGAACGTGCCTCTTCCTTTAGAACAGTTAAAACGATTCTCGGCTCGATAATCGGAACTGGTGGGTCCCATGATATGGATTATAAAGTTTGCATAATTCGCACGGCCGCCATCCTGAAATGGTATGGCGGACGACCTTGTAGTTTGGTCACAAGACGCATCCTATACGAAGGTATGTTGTTACCAAATTTAGTAGAGATCGGATGATTTGGTTAGTCGTTATTTGATTTTACGTTTTGAACGTTTGAGTGGCCGCCATTCAGTTTTAGTAAAGATGGCGGCGATATAAAACATGACACTGATGTGTCCTTTGCTAGTGCTACCTTTGTACCAAATTTCGTTCAATTCGCATTCACCGTGTTCGAATTGATAGGGGGGGACAGACATTCAGAGTACACACACTCACACACACACAGACACACACACACACAGACTCACACACACACATACACACACACAGACAGACACACTTTTTTCGCCCTGTGTTGATCTCATAAGTCTACTTTCATTTTTTGCAAAAATCGAAAGTAGGCTAAAAATAACTGATGTGTTGAGGAAAATAAGAATTTCATTTTATGGCCACATAACAAGAATTAGCTCTGTGAGATTGACAAACAGGATCATTACCTACTTTCTAGAGAAGAAAACGAAGGGGGCTTGGTTCACTGAGGTAGGCAGAGATTTACAAGAAATTGGGATTTCAAGTGACAATGTCCATGAGAGTGTGTCACTTAAGGTGAAACAGACAGCTCACCGGGCTTTCCTGGATAAACCTAAGCTTAAAACAGGAATGAAGTGGACGGAAGAAAGCAAACATCAACATCAAGAATTCATGCGACAGTTGTACTGGGCGAATATTAAAGCTCGACGCAGAAACCAGTTGTACTCAAGTGGTCCTTAGTTGGCCGAAAGGAATGGAGTTCTTTCAATATGTACGTTATCAGTAGAAAGTTCCCCAACACATTTTCTTTTGTAAGATCGTTCCTTTGCATGGAGAGATCATTACATGAGTCAAGCTACCAGATATAATCTTCCACGAAATGTGCAGTGATTGGAACTGGGATTATTTCCATACTAAAATAAGGCAAACTGAACAAAGTTTTTTTTTTGCAGTGAGAATTTGTTTGGAAGCTAATTCTGCACCGCTTGCATATCCATGACCATGAACACTGCCAGTGCGGTCTTCAGAGTCCTCGAGCAGTTCATCCATCTGCTCATAGAACTGCAGTCCATCATCCGGGATCAAGGACCAAACTGATGACCGGCCAGCAGTCCATCATCTGGGATCTGGGATCAAACTGATGACTGCCCAGCTCTCCATCATCTGGGATCAAGGACCAAACTGATGACCGGCCAGCAGTCCATCATCTGGGATCTGGGATCAAACTGATGACTGCCCAGCTCTCCATCATCTGGGATCAAGGACCAAACTGATGACTGCCCAGCTCTCCATCATCTGAGATCAAGGACCAAACTGATGACTGCCCAGCTCTCCATCATCTGGGATCAAGGACCAAACTGATGACCGGCCAGCAGTCCATCATCTGGGATCTGGGATCAAACTGATGACTGCCCAACTCTCCATCATCCGAGATCAAGGACCAAACTGATGACTGCCAAGCTCTCCATCATCCGGGATCAAGGACCAAACTGATGACTGCCCAGCTCTCCATCATCCGGGATCAAGGACCAAACTGATGATCGGCCAGCAGTCCATCATCTGGGATCTGGGATCAAACTGATGACTGCCCAGCTCTCCATCATCCGGGATCAAGGACCAAACTGATGACCGGCCAGCAGTCCATCATCTGGGATCTGGGATCAAACTGATGACTGCCCAGCTCTCCATCATCTGGGATCAAGGACCAAACTGATGACTGCCCAGCTCTCCATAATCCGGGATCTGGGATCAAACTGATGACTGCCCACCTCTCCATCATCTGGGATCTGGGACCAAACTGATGACTGCCCAGCTCTCCATCATCTGGGATTAAGGACCAAACTGAAGACCGGCCAGCAGTCCATCATCTGGGATCTGGGATCAAACTGATGACTGCCCAGCTCTCCATCATCTGGGATCAAGGACCAAACTGATGACTGCCCAGCTCTCCATCATCTGGGATCAAAGACCAAACTGATGACCGGCCAGCTCTCCATCATCTGGGATCTGGGATCAAACTGATGACTGCCCAGCTCTCCATCATCTGGGATCTGGGACCAAACTGATGACTGCCCAGCTCTCCATCATCCGGGATCAAGGACCAAACTGAAGACCGGCCAGCAGTCCATCATCTGGGATCTGGGATCAAACTGATGACTGCCCAGCTCTCCATCATCTGGGATCAAGGACCAAACTGATGACTGCCCAGCTCTCCATCATCCGAGATCAAGGACCAAACTGATGACTGCCCAGCTCTCCATCATCTGGGATCTGGGATCAAACTGATGACCGGCCAGCAGTCCATCATATGGGATCTGGGATCAAACTGATGACTGCCCAGCTCTCCATCATCCGGGATCAAGGACCAAACTGATGACTGCCCAGCTCTCCATCATCTGGGATCAAGGACTAAACTGATGACTGCCCAGCTCTCCATCATCCGGGATCAAGGACCAAAGTGATGACCGGCCAGCTCTCCATCATCTGGGATCTGGGATCGAACTGATGACTGCCCAGCACTCCATCATCCGGGATCAAGGACCAAACTGATGACCGGCCAGCAGTCCATCATCTGGGATCTGGGATCAAACTGATGACTGCCCAGCACTCTATCATCCGGGACCAATGACCAAACTGATGACTACCCAGATGTTGAATAGTCACTGTTTCAAGAGAACAACTGTGGTACGTACATTGTTGATGCGGAGTGAATATTTAAGACAATTCCACCAAAATTCTTGCTCTTTGTAAAGTTTGGTTTATCGTGTGCTGAATATTGCACGTGAACAAAGTGATGGTATGGGCAGATAAAAGTTGTATTCAAATTAACACTGGCAAGACCATGCAATTGACTTTTAGAAAAGGAGGAAGTCCTGCAGAAGACAGGTCATTGCTACAGACTGCACGTAAAAGAAAGAGTCTCAGCTGCAATTAGAGCAATATATACAATAAAAGAGCTACAGAATGTATCAATAAAATCAGCAATGAAACTGTTTCATGCAGTAATGAGCCCTGTAGCAACTTATGGGATCACCTAACACTCGCAGACCTCCGATCCATAGAAAAAGTGAACGCAAGGTTTCTTAAATGATCTCCCTGTTTTGGAATAAACACTAAGTCGAGACTGGTAGATGAAATGGCCAAAGAGACTTTCTATATCGATGACATAAAGGCAAGGTTCTTACTATCATCCACTCAAAATAGTGCAAGGTACTTGAAGAAAGAAAACAAAATAGGAGCATATTTGGCTTGAATTTTATTGTACAGACGCCATGTGGGACCTACACTGGACAGAGGCAAATCATCACACGTTTAGCAGTTCGTGGATATCACCACAAATTATGTGCGACGACACATTTCCATGAAGTAGGAAAGGAGTGTGTGTCTACATTGTGTGGTGAAGGATGTGAACGCTATCACATCAACCGATGCAAAAATAGGACAAAATCAGTTTTAGAGTATAGTAGAGATCTGTAGACTAAAGAACCAAGATGAATTGTATTTTGGCCATTCGGCTGCAATTACATTTATTAGTATTGCACGTTGAATCTACCTTTATTGCGATTTTATATGCAAAAATACAGTAGTGTTGCAACACACCTTTTCAGCCTCCATTCCTTAGTCCTTAAACTTTAAAGAAGTCGTAGAGAAACTTGTTCACTGAGAAAGATAGGGTGTCGCTGAGCTGCTCTATCTATGGATTGAGGCATCATATTGGGTCGTGGAGAGCAAGTCATAAAACAGTGTTGATCTCTTTCAAACTGCGGAGGTTGTATCGTGGTGCAGAATCTTAATGTGAGATGTTGTTAGAGCAGCACTTCAGCCTTGTTCTTGAGCCAGACCGAGGCGGAGTTAGTAAATACACTGCTTTCTTAAGAAGAGCTTAACAACGTGTTTAGTACTGAAAGTAAAAGCCACACGATTATGTTGATAATGATTCAGATGATTGTTGTTTTAAGGGCTGGAACAGCGAGGTCATCTTCCCCTCATTACATAACAAAATACAAATTTTATTTAATCAAAATTTAAAGGTAGATTTCTAAAAATAATCTTCTTCTTCTTCTTCTTTCTTTTTTCATCATTCCCACTCCTATGTGGGGTCGATGTTTCTGACAGCTCTCCTCCATTTAGCCCGGTCATGCACATCCTCTTCTGACAACTGTTTTTCTCTGAGGTCCTCCTGTACACAATCCATCCATCTTCGTTTAGGTCTGCCTCGCATTCTCACTTCCTGTATTTGCATGTCTAGCATCTTCCTCCCCACCTAGGATTCCTCCCTTCTTCACACATGCCTGTACCATTGAAGTCGCTTTTCTTGTATCTTCTTAGATATTTCCACAACCTTCAATGTTCCTCTTATTTTGACATTTTCCACTCTATCACGCTTAGTCACTCCACTCATCCCCCTGAGCATTTTCATTTCCGTGACGTCAAGCCTGTGTGTGTGCGTTTTGCGTGCAGGCCATGTTTCAGAGCCATACAGCAATGCAGGTCTTACGACAGTTTTATATATTTTCCCCTTAACCTTAGGCTTGATCCTGCGGTCACACAGCACTCCTGACATTTTCCTCCAGTTCATCCATCCTACCTGAATCCTGTGTGACACTTCCAGATCCAGATTTCTATCTCCAGTCACCACCGAACCCAGTTATTTGAACTCATCCACTCTAGTTAACGTTTCCTTTTGCATTCTGATCTCACAGTCTTGATCTGTATTGAACATTTCTAAAAATAATAACAACCTAATATCAATGAAACAAACAAAAAATAACCAATAACTATAATAAGAAACATAATTAGATGTTCTTCAGTCGGTCAACACGAAAAACAATTTGTGTTGACCGACTGCAGAGCTTTCTTTAATAATTCAAAATGTTCAACTATTTTCTTAAATCATTTTGTAAGGACGCCCTTTTCTCGTAGACTTCCATATTCTAAATTGGATATTTTAGTGTTGAATTTTATTATTTGTCATACCAATTTAGTACCGGTGTGTTACGCTAAACAACCAATTGTAACTTTAATTTTTACAAAAGCAGAAAATGTTCATTTATATGGATTTGAATGTGTTGAAGTTGAAAATGACAGTTAACAATCTAGATTAGCTCAAGTTTGGAAGTTATTGGAACTTTTATGTCCTTCACATATTATAATGGGTAATTGTTAGGGGGTATTAGCACATCTGTGGTGCATTATAACAGAAGTTTTGATTCCACACAGTAACTCAAAAACTCACGTAAAAGTTACAATACAAAAGGGAGCATTACGGAAGACAAGCAATCTTAGACACTGTAAGCTAAAAACAAAGCACAGCATCGATTGGCATTCATGAAATAAGAAAAACCGAGAGCTAAAACAGAAATGTATTTATTCGTATCAGAAGTATAAATTTTACATTTAATACAAGTAGTTCCGTGAAGGACTAACACCTATTTTAATATATCCTACTAACATTAATTCCCTCTATCAACATACAAAACATCAGTTTGATTGCTGTAATAGATTCGTACATATTGAGAACCGTCTAATATTACGGATGGTCGCCATGGTGGATTTTTAAATATGTAGGTCTTAGAGTTATGTGTTATTACATGAAGATTACAATATGACAGCGAATCTTAGTTTAGCCTCGGAAAATGCTAGGGCGTACCCCAGAAGCGACGTGCAGGGATTTCGCCCGACCCCTGTGAGAAATGGTCTAGGGCTACTGGGTCACGAGCGAACCCGGCTAAAGAGGCTAGCTCAAAAATGTGGTGATTTACGAAGAATAGGCACACTGAATGTAGGAACAATGACTGGGAAAGGAAGGGAGTTAGTGGATCTCATGGAAAGGAGGAAGGTGAAAATATGGTGTGTGCAAGAGACTAGATGGAAGGGAAATAGGGCTAGAGAGTTGGGTAGTGGCTATAAGCTAGACTTCTATACAGTGGAGCAGACAAGAATGGGAGGAATGGAGTGGGAATAATCCTCTCCCGAGACATAAAGGAGACCATAGTTCAAGTTAAGAGAAGGAGTGACAGGATAATGAGCATCAAACTGTGTCTTGATGGACAATTGGTAAACATTGTGTGTGTTTATGCTCCTCAAGTGGGTTGCGATGAGGAAGAGAAAATATCCTTCTGGGAAGATATGGATCGTGAGCTTGGAGATATACCAGCGAATGAAAGATTGATAGTGGGTGGTGACTTAGATGGACATGTCGGAAGGAGTCGAGATACAATCGAAAGAGTACATGGAGGCTGGGGAGTAGGAGTGAGGAATGATGAAGGACATAGAATCGTGGATTGTGCGATGGCATATGATTTGGCGATTGTGAATACATGGTTCGAGAAAAACACAGGTCAATATATGATTTACAAGTGTGGGACCAGAGAAAGCCAGATTGAATTCTTAATGTGTAAAAGGTCTCAATTAAGGGAAATACAAAACTGTAAAATTTTTAATGTTGAAGCAGTGGCAGCACAGCATAGGACGGTAGTCATGGACTGGAAAATGAAGATTAGGAAGAAAGGCAGACCTGTGCGAGTCTTAACAAAAATTAAGTGGTGGAGATTAAATGAAGAGGCGTTGAAGGACCAGTTTAAGGAGAAAGTACTCAATGGAGTGGTTCTTTGCAATGATGTGCAGGAGTGGTGGGCGCACAACAGCAGTTTGATAAGGAGGGTAGGCACTGAAGTGCTAGGGAGAACTTCTGGCAAGAAACCACTAGCTGACAAAGGAACATGGTGGTGGAATGAGGAGGTACAGAAGATCGTGAAAGCCAAAAGTGATGCAAAGAAGTTATGGGATAAGTCAGGTAGACAAGAGGATAAAGAGAACTACACGAGATGTAATAAGGAAGCAACGAAGGTAGTAGCACAGTCAAAGGCACAAATGATGGATCGGCTGTACGAAGAGTTGGAACTACAGAAGGTGAAAGAAAAATTTTCAGAATAGCGCAGGCGAGAAATAAAGACAAGAAGGACTACACCCAAATAAAGCAGATCAAAGATGAAAATGGTCTAGTATTAACGGACCTTTCCGACATCAAGTGCAGATGGAGAAACTACTATGGAAAACTTCTCAATGAAGAGAACCCAAGGGTATATTTAGGAGAAGGAGAAAAACACCAGGGTCTGACAATGAATATTAGAAAAGAAGAAGTAACATTAGCACTTAGGAAAATAAAAAACGGAAAGGCAACAGGACCCGATGAAATACCAGTTGAAGTGTGGTAGTATCTAGAGAAAGATGGAATCGACATGTTGCTGGATTTAATGCAAAAAATGTACTCTCAGGAAACAATACCTGATGAATGGAAAGAAAGTATTTTAGTGCCTATATATAAACAGAGAGGGGATATTCAGGACTGTGCTAACTACAGGGGCATTAAGTTAATGTCCCATACCATGAAAATCTGGGAAAGAGTGATAGACAAGAGGATCCGGGAGGAGACTAGCATTGGCGAGCAACAATTCGGCTTCATGCCAGGAAAAGGGACCACAGACGCAGTGTTTGCCCTCAGACAAGTAATGGAAAAGTATCGTGAAAGACAGAAGGAATTACACTTCGCATTCATGGACCTAGAGAAAGCATATGACCGGGTGCCCCGAGGAGAAGTCTGGAGATGTTTACGAGCGATGGGAGTCCCAGAGAAGTACGTGCAGTTGGTTCAGGAAATGTACAAAGACGCAAGAACACAGGTTAGAAGCAGCGTTGGACTTACAGATTGGATTCCGGTTCGAGTAGGTTTACACCAAGGTTCGGCTTTAAGTCCATATCTGTTTGACCTAATTCTGGACGAAATGTCTTGTGGATTACGGGACCAAGCCCCCTGGTGCATGAGGTTTGCGGACGATATTGTGTTGGGTAGTACCTCCAAAGATGTCATAGAAGAAAAACTGGAACAGTGGAGGGCAGCCTTAGAAGACAGAGGACTCAGGATTAGCAGGAAGAAGACAGAGTATATAAGGTTCAATACAGACCAAGACTTTGAGATCAGGATGCAAGGGGAAATAGAGTGGGTGAATTCAAATACCTGGGTTCGGTGGTGACTGGAGATGGAAATCTGGATCTGGAAGTGTCACACAGGATTCAGGTAGGATGGAG